>OV884057.1:47751923-57751923 GCA_930367215.1 Pollenia angustigena
AGTTAAAGAAATATTATATTAGAAGTTATGGACAAATATTAGATTGTTAAAATTAAGTGTTTAAATAAGTCCACCAAGAGTTTACTAAACACCAGCGATGCCAACTTAGTGCTTTTGGCACTATTTATGGTGCTTTTTGATGCCTCAAAACGCCAAAATTTTATCCATAGTGCCAAACTAAAAAAAAGCACTAACTTGGTGCTTTTTCAATTTTTCGTTAGTGCCTTTAGTGCTTTTTACAATTTGTATCTTTTTTCTACCATATTTTAAAACTACGATCAAATAGAGGATGATTTATTTGACTTAGCTATTTGGTGTACAATTTTGAGAAAACTTGTAAAGATTTTAAGATTTCAAATGATAAAAAAGGGATAAAAGAAAGTTACATTCGTTTTACCAAAAACTTACGAGGTAAGAGCTAGGCTTCCTAGCAATTTGGAAATTTTACGAAACGTTGCACTTTTATTTATTTATTTATTTATTTATTTCATTCAATTATGCAATATCAAGCCTTAGAGGCCAAAATAACAATATTACATGTTCATATATCCTGAGAAATTAACAACAAATTATATATTTGTACACTAATAACCTAATAATAATAATAATAATAAAAAATAATAAAAAATAATAAAGCTATTATCAAAAAACAACATATAATAGTAATGGTTAATGGCTCCCCAGCCGCAATAAAAAAATAAAGAAAAAAAAAAGAAATGAAAAATATCCTAAAAAAGGTCCAGACAGTAACAAACTAAGAGGGAAATAGCACACCCAAATAAGGTAAAATGGAAAAACAATTTACAAAGTGCTAAAATGTATTAAGTTGAGATATAGAAAATTATAAAAAAGTAGAATTAGCGAAGAATTCCAGTAGTTTTAAACGAAATACATTATTTGAATGCGAAAATATCCGTAATGAATATGGTAAAAAATTCCAAACCCTAGCAATCCTAACTATAAAAGACCTACTAAAAAAAGAAGAGGAAATTCTGGGAATCATAATCTGGGGGTTTCTAACAGATCTTGTAAATACAAACGAACTAGACAGGTCAATGGGTCTGCGATGTCGAATTACTGCATAGAACAAAATACCTAATCGATATTTCACATAATTTTCAAACGTACACCCAAGAAAACGCCGGACCGAAATAGATATATGCTCACGACGCTTAATGTTGTAGACAAACCTTACAATACTATTAACTATACGCTTAACTCTGTTTAAGCGAGTGGAACATGTACCAGAATAAACTTCGAGACCATATAATACCGAAGACATCAACATTGCATGAGCCATATTATACCTAACACGTAATGGGAAATACAAATTAGATGAATACATTTTACGAAGAATACCAAATATTTTCCCATTAAGGAGATTAATATGGGGGTCAAAGGAAAGTTGATTATCTAAAAGCACACCAAGACATTTAATATGATCGACTAACTGTATCCGCACATTGTCCAGAACAATATCCGAGCTAGGGAAAAACTGATTTCTATACCCAAACATGATGCCCTTGGACTTATAAGGGTTAAGAGCTAAGGAGTTAAGTGAAGTCCAATCATGAATTTGATTAAGGCAATAGTTAATATTGCATTGCAAAACATCAAGTGCATTCAAATTACTATTAAAGAGAAGAAAAATGTCATCCGCATAAATAAATAGCTCACATAATGATAAATTAATGTATGAAGAAAGGTCATTCATATATAGTATAAACAATAGTGGACCCATAACAGAGCCCTGAGGAATACCGGAAAATAACGGACTAACGGACGAAACCAAGCTATTATATTCAACAAATTGCGACCTCCCAACAAGATATGAGAATATAAGTTTACAGGCGGATTTTGAAAAATTAAATTCATTTCTAAGTTTCATTATTAAAGTATGATAAGAAACTGAACCAAAAGCATTGGAAAGATCAAGGGAAATTAGGGTGGTAAATTTATTCTCATTTAAGTGTTTACGAATTCTATCAGTAAGGGATAGAAGCATCGAAGTAGAATTATAACCTCTACGAAATGCATACTGTCCTTTGTACAAACGAGATGATATCGAATCAAGCATTTGATCTCTCATAATATGTTCCAAAACTTTCGACAATGTTGGAAGTATAGAGATAGGCCTTAAATCACCTGGTTCATTAATTACTTTAGATTTCGGCAAAGGGATCACTTTAGCAGTTTTCCAAGAAGAAGGAAAACTAGATGTTGTTAAGATAGCATTAAAAAGATCCAGTATTAAGTTTGATACCACAGGATAAACCAACTTAATCAGACGTATTCCAATATTATCAACACCAACAGAATTCGATTTAACTCTAAGTAACGCATCTGCAACTTCCGGTTCCGAGACACAGTGAAAAGAAAAATAGTTAGGAAAATCAATGGTGTCAAAACTAATATCATCCGAAAAAATTAAATTGTCAATAGCATTTTCAGCATTTCCAGTAAAGAATGCATTCAAAATATCAACGTCACCCTCATAGACATTGGATAGATCATCCAAGCAGCCATTAGATTTTAAGACTTTCCAGATATACCTGGTATCTTTGTTATAAAAAATTTTAAAGAAATATCTCCTTTTAGCATTTCTGATAACAGTTTTTGATCTATTTCTGTATTTGCAAAATATTTTCCAATTAGTTACTGAACGATGACAACGATAAGAACGATAAGCAAGCTGACTAAGTGATTTCGCATATAAAATTTCCCTAGAATTCATCCACATAGACCTCTCATTAGAGACATTTCTTCTAACTAAGGGAACCAAAGTAAGAATTGAATCAAAAAAAGAAGATAAACAAAAGCACTTATCATCAACATCACCCAAATAAAATCGAGGAAAATCGAAAGTAGACAACGAAAGATAAACATCCTCTAAACTCAACGAATTAAAATTGCGGTATTCTATAAACTCTAAATTTTTGTTAATATTTATATTAAAGGAAGCAAACAATAAGGCGTGATGAGAAATCAACGGGCATTGAAACTGACTAGAGGAACAAACCATAGAACTATTACTAACAAGCCAAAAATCAATTAGCGATTCAGAGCAGTGGGCTATATCAAAATGTGAAGGTTTAGAGTTATGAAAAATAGACAAATTATTCCTTTGGCATATAGTACGGGCATTAAAAGATTTTGAACTATCAAACAAGTTATAGTTAAAATCTCCAACTACAATAATATTGGAATATTTCAAAAAAAGTTCATTATGGAAATTTTCAAACGAAACAAAGTTGCCATGAGGTAGGTAGACAACTCCAACTAAGGTTGTAGTACCTTCAGAGCACAACTCAATAAAAAGTGATTCACATACACCTAAATCAGAAATCTTAAAAACAGACTTGTATTTAAGCCCAGTAGAAACATAAAGGCCAACACCACCACCTCTCGAGTTTAAACGATCATTACGAATAAAATTATATCCAGATATCTCTACTGCTCGATTAGATATATATGGTTTAAGCCAAGATTCAGAGATCGCAAATATATCAAAAAACGACCCAACTAAAATAGACCTTAACTCATCAAGCTTAGAGAAATTACTAGAAGGTTTGATGCTCTGACAATTTAAGTGCCCAACATTCAGCTTAAGCCCATTAGGACACAAGGCAGTATTAACCTCATAGGAGCTACTGAACATAGGACCAATATTAGGATTAAGAGAAGTCATAATTATAAAACATTATTAAGACGGGGAACCAATAACAAAAAACTATTAAATACTCGTTAAAAAACATTCGATTTTCATTCATATTCAAAAAAAAAAATTTCTCATACTAACAGCTGATCAATAAAATAAAATCAAAAGCGAATACCAAGAAGTACCCAAAAGTATAACTAAATTTAACAAAATTATAAGGTTAATAAATTCAATTGTAACAGGTAAAGGTAAAATTGTTTATACAAAGGTAACAAAATACACAAATAAAAGAGATCAAAGAAAATAATAATAACGATAATCATGACAGAAATAATTGTAGTAGATAACTAATTATCTGATTTATTAACAGCACCAAATGAATCTACATTCACAATGATAGCAACAATTCCGTTCATAATGCTAATACCACAACAACAATTTATATAAGATTGTGAAAAACACTTATGCAAAGTTATATAAAGTATTGAAAAGTATATTGTTAAAAAATAGCCATAAATGCTTCATATTATTATAGGCAAATTTGCAAATATTTACCAGCTAGAAATTGTGTGTAAAAGTAAAGAAAACTGTTACTTAATTGGACAACAAGTACAAATATTTCTGTCATAATGAATACGTTTATAAAAAAATAAACTAAAAACTATTGAACAGAAGTATTATCCAGAAATGAGGCACATTCAGAAAAATTACAAGTCATTATCCTCCCATCACTCATAGTTAATGAGGCTTTAACTTTATCCGCGTTCAAAACTTTATATTTGGTAATAATTTTCTTCTGCAAGAGTTTTCTACACAAAGTGTGCAATCTTCCAGCCGCTGGTGAATAGTGGTCATTAAGGTAAAGGCGTGAATTAATGTCACCGCCAATTACATCAGATAATTTTAACGATCTGGACTTAAAATATTCTCTCATGAGATTATCCCGTAAAAACACATTATTAAATTTGTACAGCACAGATTTACGATTATTGAAATAACAAGCATAATTAATATCATGCGTCGAAATATCCAAGTTATATATTTTACCAATGTCTCTAATAATTACCATAAAGTCACTCAGACCATCTGGCAGCCCATTAACGACAATATCGGCTCTATTCAATCTCTTGTGGAGCATATTGTTTTCATCTTCAAGATCAGCAATTTTTTTCGTAGTGGAGGCATCAATATGATTAATAAGTTTATTACAGTCAATAATCTCAGATTTCATTTCCTTAAAACAAGCAGCCATCTCCGATTTAAAACTGGCAACAGTATCAGACAATACTTTAGAGATTGAAAGGTGATCACTTACGGATTTCTCAATGAAAGAATCAAGCTTGGAATTGAGTGCACCCATCTCTTTACGAAAAATATTCAAGCCGGTAGCATTTGAACTGCAGGGTTTGCACGAATAGTTCAACTGCCTGCAATCCTTAAGAAGAACAAGGGCTTTGTCATTCAGACCAGCACAAGGAACATGGTGCCACTGCTCACAGCCTTTGCATTGAACACTAGGTTGGGTTCTACTAATGTTTTCATGGCAACTACCACAACTATATCCCTTATTGGAAGGCATATTCATCAAAAGAATTTTTAGTTAAAATATTAGCAGTAAAGCCAAAATGGCGACAAGCAAACCACACACAAAAGCAGCAGCAACAACAGGAACAGATTTCTTCACTTAAAAAGTAATGACAGTATTATTTGTTTGTTTGTAATACTTTATTTTATACAATTTTCTATATTCAATTCTTAATAATTATTAATTTGAATTTAGGGTATTAAACAATATTTAAAGTTGAAATAAATTTTATTAAAAAGATCAGCCACTAAAAAACACAACTACTCAGGCATAGCGTTGACAACATTTTTAGTAATCGTAATAAAAACGATGTATTTCGGTAAACATTATTTTAAAGATGTAGACACTGTTTCAAAAATAGAACATGGATTGGAAAATATTAGGAATTGTTAAAAAACATGCAGTCGGAAACCGTCAAAAAACGCAACAAAAAAAGAGACGTAGCTTGGAACGTGCAAAGTGTTAAATAAATTAAAAACAGCTGACAGAAAATACTTTTATAACGAGCGTTGTGTAACCTGCCATTTTACATGCGCTTAAGTTTTCCACGTATTGTGCACTTCTCTAGTGCTATTGAAAAAAGGTTTGACTAATGGCGATTTCTTTTCTGAGAAAAATGTTGCATTAATGTTACATGTTCTACATTTTTGTGTTCGTTTGTACAAAAAATACAACTGTTTGGAAATACAAACAAAGTAGAAAGTACCAAAGTTGTAGAACAGGGCAGTATGAACACCTTAAGTTAAAGTAAGGGTAAAATATGCAACATGTTTTGCATGTTTTTCATCAACATATTCACAAAAGAACTTGAAAACTTTTCCCACAGTTGTATTTTTTGTACAAACGAACACAAAAATTTAGAACATGTAAATGTTTTACTTTGTTTGTACAACAAATGTTTTACGTTGTTTGTCATAATTCATACCGCTCTTAATTTTGTAAAAAATTTGTTTTAAAACAAAATATAAAAATATTTAAAAAATAAAAAGTCTATTTATATTATAATCGTTTTTATTTTTATAAGCCATTAGTGATGTTAATATTTGTTTACAACCCGTAATAACGTGCAGAAACCGCTTAAATAGCTTTAAAAATCACTTATTAAGTACATTAATGATGAAAGTGTAATAGTTGTAAATAAAAGCAGTAATTGTGTTCTATTGAAATTGCACAATATGTAACACTTCGAGCGATTATAGCTAACATTAGAAAATGTTACATGTATATACTGTAACATATTTTTCTCAGAAAAGAAATCGATATAAGTATCAAAATCAAAACATACAAGTTTTTTCTATTTTACACCTTATGTGTGTTCTAAACTCAGAAGCGTACATATGTTAAAATAATTGGATAATATCATAAGCCAATTGTTTTGTTAAACTTTGCACGCTTTTAATTTAGATTTATTTAAACGATAAAATATAAGGATGTTTATTAAATTATATGCTGTTATTAAGTTTTATAAACAATAGTAGGTCATTGCAAATTTTTGGCAATTACCAGTTTTATGGCCAATTTATACTCCAAATGATATGGATGATATTATTTTTATTAAAGATAATAATAATACATTTAAAAATTTTTATATACAAATGTAAATATATGGGCATTTCCTGGGGTCACGAACGTACGTTCGTACGCTTTTGATGTACAAATAATATAGAAAACAAAACTTTTCCTAGCATTTTTTTGCAATTCGATAGCATTTGGGTAGCTCTATGTTTAGTACAAAAGATGGATTTCATCGAGTTTAAGTTTTCATAATAAGAGTTATAAGCGTGTGGTCACGAACGTACGCAAAATAGAAGTCAACTTCGGCTGACAGTTGTGAAATGTAAAAATCTGCGTAACGAAACGGAATTTTCAAAAGTGATTAATTTATTTTAAAAGTGTATTAATGTAGGTCTCCTTCCAGTATTTACAAAATAAAATATCTCTCTTGGTTTTTATTTAATTGGCTTATGTACAGGTCGCGAACTTACGGATCGCGAACGTACGATTTTTCCATATGTTTTTTTTATTATTATCACCATGCATTTTACCATAAATGTCTTCAAATTTTCTTTACAAAAAAACTTTATACTCCTTTTACAATTGATTTTAATGCAGAGATTATGAAGAAAGAGTGTGAACATAACATATTTCCTGCATGTAAAATAAGTATATAAAAATGTCTTTAGAAGTAGAAAATACAGGAAATTATAAAATTTTCCAGTTTCAAGCCCAATTTCCTCAAGTAAAACAGCTCAGATATGCTAGGAAACCATTCTTTTATAAGAACATAGACATTTTTTTTTTTGATAATAAACAATAAAAGACGATAATAATGAACATTTTATTTTTTCATCCTGGGGAAATGCCCATATTTATTATTTTATCTTTAATGAAAATGGTCCCCATCAACGCCGTCGCCTTTTTTTAAATTTTGGAGGTATATAATATTCGGCACAGCCGAATACAACTTGTTTTGTGTTTAATTAAATTGTAAAAATGGCTTAGTGCTTTTTTACGCTTTTTTTTGCTCGAAATAGTGCTTTTTAGTGCTTTTTTTGAAATTTAAAGTGCTTTTTGCTCTCAAAAAGTTGGCATCACTGCTAAACACCTGTATACATAAAATTAAGACTTCGGCTAAAAGCCCACTATGGAGTATCACATGAATAATTAAAGCCGTCACATGATAATTTTCTTATAGTTTATTTATTTCACTTTACGTCTACCAGTCAACGTCGACACAATATGCTTATAAAATATCAAGTAACGTGGAAGTGCTGTAGTCGTCGACTTTATGTGACAACTTAAAATTTACGTCGACATCGACCTACATAATAGGCGTGAATAATCCATTCGAATGACTTCTATTAAGTTTACAACAAAAAAGAATTTTTCGTTTTTCGCGTTTAGTTTTTACTTCAAGGTTTCGAAAGAAATGCAATCGTATACATATATTTTTACAAAAAACAGGAAGAAATAATCACAGATTTTTATTCTCTTCGCTTAGTCCTTTCTGAATATGTACAAGTTTATCATTTCAGAAGTTAAAGTATTTATCTCAATAGGGGCATCCTACCGGCTAAATTTAAGAATTTCAACCATACACATATGGCGGTTTTATAAAATTCTTAAATTTGGCCCCTGCAGCGCTTAGGATGCCCCTAGATGTGTCAAATGTATGACCAACCCCACTTTATTTTTCATCTCATTCATTTATTTCTAACATACTTGCGCGCTATCTCTATTCCTTAAGGGGGCTCCCATACAAAATGTTTAATGCAGACTAGAGATATGATGAAGAAAGTCTCATAAATGCCCAGGAGTTGCCCCTAGTGGGATAAAATGTATGACCGACCTCATTTAGTTTTTTGTCTTTAACATTTTCTCGAGACATACTTTCCACTTATCTCCACTTCTTTGGGGGGCTCCCATACAAATATTGCGTTTTATGAAATTCTTAAATTAATTAAAAATTTTCGACTTTTGTGAATAAAATCAAAAGTTGGTAACAGATTTTATTCTTTATATGGCTGCTGCATTTTTTAATTTTTTATGCATTTTTAAAAAAGAAAAATTTCGAAATTGCGGCAAAAAATTAAATTTTTTTTCTTCAAAAAAAAAAATATGTTTCAAAAACGACTGCTCATATTAAAGGAAATTTTTTTGCGGAATTTCGGTTTTTTTAGTAATTTCAATAAACTAAACCGTTTTTGAGTTACGCGAATACATGTTGTGCAACTTCCTCCACTTTCGAAATAATGGTATATCTCGAAAACAAGAGCTAACCTAAAAAACGGTGGGCACCATTGGATTCAGCGTACCCGAATTATGCTAAAACGCCATGTGCCCGGCTTGTCTAATTTTTAACTAGCACAGTGTAATTATATGGACTTATGATAAGTCTGAAAACTTGAACCAAAATTAAATTTTTTTTTAAGCACAAATAGTTCTAAAGAAATATTGCGATATGCCTAATTTGATGATGAAAAATTCCCTTCTTAAAACTTTAGTAGAAATCGGTTTTATCTTATAAAGATGGTGATTTTGATGCTATAGAAAGTAAAATTTCAAAAAGGAGAAAAAAATAAGATGCACTACTCAAATTAAAGATTGGCATCAAACATTGAGACAAAAGAAAAATTTGTTTGATACAATTCAGAAAATTAGGAGCCATATGTGCTAAAGATGAAAGACAGACGCTGATGATTTAAATAATAACTTCGCTAAAGTAGTGTTTTTAATTTGGTAGAATTGAAATAATCAGATGCATGATGAAAATTGCATCTGAAAACGAGAATTAATAATACATATATATATCTTAATTGAGCTATTTTACAGAACAATAGTTAAGACTTTAATTCAGAAATGGATTTTAAACTTTTTCGAAAATCGGCACACCTTTAAAAACAATCGTTTTGAAATCAACAGATTTTAATCACATACCTGAATGTTAAAACATACAGGGGGGTCTACTCTCTATTGCGATGCGAAAACAATTTCGATGCGAAAGCTAAATGCCAATTTGGTACTCTCTATCACTTCCGCAAAATTTTTTGAAAATGAAGCGATAGTGGTAAAAGATGGCGCGGATTTACTGTAATGAAATGTCAAAGTGTGTAAAAATATGGAAATTGGAAAATTTAAATAAAATAAAGTGAAGTGAAGATTTACGAAAAGAAAAAAATTAAAAGATGCGAAAGATGCATGCGCAAACGTATACAATTTTCTTTCGCATCGCAATAGAGAGTAGCCCCCAGGCCAGGGGGCAAATCATGACAGTCGTGATCGAATACTTTTTCGATTAGAAAGCGATTTTATTTTAGTCAATACTGAACGAATCGGTATTATTTTTTTAGTGTTTGAAAACTCGAATAACTGCTTAACAACACCAAAAAAATAATCTCGATCCGTTCAGTATGGACAGAAAATTAGAAATTGAATTGCTTTTCGAATCGAAAAAGTTTTCGATCACGACTGCCATAATTTGCCCCCTGTTCCGAAAATCACTTAAACTCAAATCACATGTGCCTACTAAAATCACACGTGTGATATTTTAGTGTCCCTTTTTTGTGTGTTTTGGTGCGATCTTAAATTGCCGAACCCACACCAAGAACCTATCGTACAAATTCTGTAACATACCTGATTATTGGGCATGTTCTGACAATCGCAAAACGCTTAACATAAGCGATTTTGACTTGAAATCGTGTAATAGTTGTTCTGTAAATCGCAAGAAGCTTGGCGGCTTCATATCGCGAAAAGGGAACTAGTGTATTTTTAAGAAACTATGGCAGAACATGGCCGTTTATCTATGTGTGTACATGTGATTAAAAAAATATATGAAAAAAAAATCAATTTAATCAATACGTGTTTTTTATTTTTAATAAATTTCTTAACTATATAAATCTTAAGTTTGAAAACCCGTTGTCATATGGTGATAAAACTAGCGAGCGTCAAAAACGACCACTACAAGATAAAAATATAGAAAAATGTAATTTTAATAGTTATTGAGTTTCATTGATTCGGGAATTTAGTTTTGATAATTTAGTACTTACATCTTTTGGTACGCTTTTTGTACATAATACGATAGCCACATTCACGACAACGTATGGGATCTCGTGGACGCATTTCATTTTCATGATGGCATTCTGCAATGAAAGTTAAAATATGTCTTTATTGTCATATTGTCCAATCTATGAGTAGTGAACTTATACATGAAACCTATAAGAAATGTTTAATTAAATTTATGACATTCCAACGCTGTTCCAAACGATTTTTATTTGCATAGACATTCTGAATTTTCTCTTTGACAATTGCTTAGGATCTGCAAATTGTAAGACAACATATTTCCTTTAAATATGACTTTGTCGAGTCTTTATACAAATGTTATTCCCTGATAGACCTATAACACAAACTGCCAGTCCAACGATTTCAAGAGAAAATTTATTTGCTTAACTTCATTTAAAACAAAAACCATGTTTTAAAATTTGTGTTTGTTTTTTAATGTACGTTAGGCGAACGAAGTTTTGGTTTGAAATCGTGGGATAGGCAGTTAAAAATACGGCTTAAATCTCGTGTACCAACGCAGCTCGAAATAACAAAAATACATAGCGTGATATTAAATTTAAATATAAGAAATTATTACATGGAAAAAGTCTCGGAAATGCAGTTTTCGAGCTATGGACCTCTAATGTTTTTATATATGTACATGCATATGCGATTTTCCACTACATTTCTGAATGTATATGGCCAATATCAATATCATTTGAAAGCCTTGAAATACATAGGTATATCTTTCTGGATATACAAAATATAATCAAAAATGCTTAACCCATTAAGAAGATGGGATGAGTTTATTGAAAACACTAGAGTTTTTAGTAAGCATATTAAATGTTATGCAGATGTTTTAGTTAGCATAGCCGGAAGAGCCATAGAGGAGAAAATCCTTGCGGCCGTCCGAATATACCGAATTATACCATGGACCAAAAAGCTTTAGGTAGCGAAGCCGGTATTTATTATAAAATAGAGGAGAAAATCCTTGCCTCCGTCCGAAGACCGGCCTTACTCTGAATCTTATCAGATAACGAATTACCTATTGTGACCAATGATTTTTTAGTATACTTTATAAAATAGCATGCATAGTACTCCTTTGTAGGAGTTAACTTAAACCAAACTCTTAGTTAAAAAAGTGCTTCAAATTTACATCCTTTTTAACAACTTTTTGTATATATTTTTAAGCAAATAGTTACTATCTAATTTTTCTTTAAAACACTTTTCCATAAAAAATTTTAAGCCATTAAACACTTTCACACATTCAAGTTTCTCTAGTTCATTTACCTCCACATATATAAGTCATGGCTGTTTTTAATACACTATCCTTGGAGCTAGTTTCCGACATTTTTTATTATTTTATTCACCAAACACAAATAAATTTATTTTATTTAGGAAATTCTCACACTTAATTTCACAAAACAATGCTGCTATTTGTTGTGACAATTTCTAAACACATGAGTTAAAACAGTGCTGTAAAGCGTAAAAACTATCAGTAATAATGACATTTTTAAAAGCACTTAGCAACTCTGATGTTCAATTTTATTTTTACAGTACTTCTGCAAATAAAATCAGCTCTGTCAACTTTTAAATTTCAAAACGAACCAAAATCACGAGAAAGAAAATCGCGTATTTTCGGAGTAGAATCACATATAGTGTTTTCTTTTCTACAAAAAAATGTGACATTTTATTTAAAAAAAAATGCAATTTGGTGTCTGTTTCTAAAAAATTTGATCCCGACAACATTTTTAAGAAACAGACACCCAATTGCATTTTTTTAAATAAAATGTCCAACTTTTTTGTAGAAAAGAAAACACCAATAAATAGAAAAATAAGAGAAAGATAATAAAAAGTACATTACAAGGCGAATTCATAAAGGTGACATTTTCTAGTCATCTGTTTAATGTTTATTTCCTTGTGTGTATACTGAATGTCAAGCGTTGTTTACATTTTATGAACAAATTTGTTAAAATTTAAAATTCAAAAAAAATATTAATTCTTGAAAAAAAAACTTATTTTAATGGTATAAAACAAAAAAGTTTATATATAATATAAGCACAAGGATTTTAAAAGGCGTAAGGAAAAAGTGGAGCAACAATAATTTTACAATACGGAAAAAAGATTTACCTTCTAAAGCAATTGTGTATATTTTATAAACAAATAGTTTTGACATTCACTCTTACTTTTTACAAAAACAAAATACATAGTATTTTTCAAGAAAAGGGATAGCTAGCATAGCTCTATCTCATGATGCGGTCACCTGAATGAATTCGCCTTGGTACATTACAACATTTAAAAAAAAGAAAACTAATTATCAGAGACGTAACAGTTACAAGAAATTCGATGAAAAAATCGTATTTAACCATTAATATTAGCGAGTTTTAGTCAAAAGTTTTAATAAACAATTATCATTAAATATATTTAATTTTAGTTATCGTAACCAATTAAAGAAAAAAATTTTTTTTGGTATAAATAACTATTTTTTTACCATATTGTTTATTTTAATTGGTTACGATAACCAAAATCAAATAAATATATGTACATAGAAATAACGGTTAAAATTCCCAAATACAAACAAACGGAATATTCTCGTTAACTTTTTTTCTAAAAAAAATTACATTTTTTTTAGTCCCTGATAAAAGCAAACCATAAACAGGGGCCTAATTCTGGCAGTCGTGATCGAGTACTTTCTCGATTCAAAAGCAATTTTATTTCTAATTATTTCAGTCAATAATGAACGAATCGGAATTATTTTGTCAGTGTTGTAAAGCATTAATTTGAGTTTCACAATACTGAAAAAATAATTTCGATTCGTTCAGTATCGTTTCACAATTGACAAAAGTTTGAAACAAATCTAGTTCACCAAAGCCCGTTCTAAAAAAGAAAGAAGGGAGAAAAATTATTTATTTTGAACAAAAAAATATAATGAATTTTTTGAGTCATGGCCGAAATTTTGAAAAGTATGTATATGTTTATATCAGATTTTACTTATGTTTTAATGGGATAATATGGGTATCACAAAAAAGCTTGTTGAAAAGGTGACATCAAAATATGTATCTACAAAGAAGTTAACTACTTTGTTAATTATAAGTTTTCATATAGATTTACGTTGCCATAGGTATATATTTAAAAAAATAAGTGTTGCAAAAGACAATAATGCGTAAATAAAAAAAAATCTATTTTTAAGCCATATATGCCGAGTGTTAATGGTCAATTAGAGTTATATTGTTCTAATTTGGTTTGTTTTTCAAACTCATTTAAAAAACTGAACATATAAGTACATAAAAAACGCAAACACGGTATAATGAATTGAAATTATCTTTAATTCGAAAGGAATTGCGATTTTTTTTAAACAAATTTTTTTAATTTTATGGCAAGAGGAGAAGACTTTATTGAAAATAAAATGATCATTTAAAAATGAACCGTATGCGAAAAATTATTTTAAAAAATTGCGCGTTTTTTTTGAATGGGATTGAAACTTTGATATGTAAATTCTTAAGATATTCCATGATACCAATGTTGCTTCGACTGGACAAGTAATATTGACGATTTATCACATAATTCTGAGACACAATATTAGGAAGTCAATATCATAAGATTGGGCAAAACAGCTTAAAGCTAACATTTTAAACGCAATATTTGCTAATGCCTCAAAAGGATTAATATTAACAGCATGTTTTAAACAACTAATTTCAATAACACGCAATTGCATAGAATAATTTGCCATCTTTTTTTTTATCGTCGATACAATTTAGATTTTGAACTTGTGTAGCTGGCAATCTTCCCTTCTTTAACTAATTTTCTTGTTGATTGAAAGCAGTTTTTGGATACATTTTCTATGTTCAATGGCCAATGTACTTTAACTCGCAACCGCTCTCAGATCTGTAACTAAAACAAGAAACATATTCATATGAGTTATCAATATCTCCTGTTAAAAATCAAATTCATTGTAAGGTCTAGTTATTTTCATTAAAATTTGGATTAATTGAAAGCATTGTAGGGATAACGTTTTTCACTGTAGTCAAATTTTTAAAACTGAATGAACGAACTTTTCTGTTCAAGGTCAATAAGTATACAATCTTATATTATTACCACCGTATCCATAAACGTTTATTAAATTTAACAAACGTTTATTATGTAAAATTTTCATAGAAAATTTGTTTTGTACGGCTTTATTAAAATAAAAATATTTTTATGAATACAAGGTTTCGTTTTATTGTTTTATAATTTTTAAATAGAAAATTCCTTGAAAAAGTCGACAAACAATCGACGAAACGTCGGGAACAAAATATTCTAATTAAAAAATTGAATTTTTATTTACATTGAAAAAATGTAGACAAAAATAACATTAATAAATTCATCAGTAAAAAAAACTTCAACAATAAATGCAACACTTTCGAAATTTTGAGACAAAAAAAGTTTTAGCACTTAAAAATAAAAAAACGAACACAGACTCAAGGCGAATTAACTTAAATTCGCCTTGCACAGACTTAACAATTTTTCGCGCCTAAAATCTTTAAAAGTACTAAAAACGGTACCAAGTTGACAGCGCTGATAAAAAATATTAGTTTCTTTCAAGAAGAATTCATATAGAATACTATTCAATTCGCCTGGGTTTCTTTAAATTAAATTTAGTATATTTATATTAATTATTTGTGATTTATATATTCAAATTAATACAACTTGCTCTCATTTGTGCAAATATTAAGTGAAAAGTCTTTTAAAAGTGTTACTATTAGATTAGAAAATGGTAATTAAACATACCATTATTGGAAGTACTATACAGTACTTTAAAAATTATCGTCAAAATTATTTATTAATAGGAAGAAAAAGTAAATAACAAATTATAAATAAAAAGGCAATTTTGATGAAACTGGTTTTACAAGAATATGTGTTTTTTGAAAAACTGCAAAAGAATTGAAATACATTCGCCTTGTGAAAAAAAGTTTAATATAAAAAAAAAATAATTAATTCGCGCCAAATTTTGCAACTTTGACAACACTGTCTGTCATCTGTTTGCAAAAAATTTTCAGAGGGTTTTTTCAAAAGTGTTTGAGCTTTAGTAATTAAAAGTTTTTTTTATAAAAAATGTGTAATAAAGCAGTCAATAAACAAATGCATCCCCGTAATATTTTCAAGCAGCCTCCGGACTACACAGAGTTGGCCATCAAATATCCAGATTTTCGTAGAGTGTGCAAATTGGTAAGTACAAACTAATTTTCAACATACACTTTCTTTTTCATTGAAAAACCAACCGTTAACTTTTTGTTTAAAACCCAAAAACAACAAAAAGGAATTAACTGGCAAAGTTTGTATTGATTATAAAAACGAAAAGGCTTTGATAACCTTAACACAAACTTTGCTTTTGGAATATTTTCAACTAAGTGTTAATTTCGCGCCCGGCAGTTTGGTACCCACATTGCCATTACGCCTAAACTATATACTATGGCTGGAAGACATTTTAAACTCCAGCTCCACGCAGGAACAAACAAAAGGCATTGACATAGGTTGTGGCTCGTCCTGCATTTACAGCCTGCTGGCGGCTAAGAAAAATAATTGGCAAATGGTGGCTTTAGAATCAAATGCAACCAATTTGCAATATTCTTTAAAAAATATAGAAGATAATAAATTAAAACATTTAATAACACTTTACACCCAAAAGAATAAAACACAAATATTCCAAGAATATTTTAACTATCTAGATAACAATTGCCAAACGGTTATATATGATTTCTGTTTATGTAATCCACCGTTTTTTGATTCCCAATCTAATGACAACAATAAAACACGAAAATCTGGCAAAAGACCTCCACCCCACAACTGTCCTACCGGCTTCAAGGAAGAATTGAGTTGTCAGGGAGGAGAGGTTAAGTTTGTTGAACAGATTATAGAGGAAAGTTTATTGTTTAAAGATAAAATCAGGTATTTTTTTTTTTTTTTTATTTTAAACAAATTTCAATAATTTTCCTGAAATAAAAACTGTTTAGGGTATTTACATCGATGTTGGGCCTTAAAAGCAGCTTAACAAATATTTTAAATATTTTGAAAACAAAAAATATTGACAATATTTGTACCACGGAGTTTCATCAAGGTAATACCACCAGATGGGGCGTTGCTTGGTCTTATGATCAGGATATAGATTTAAAAAATTGTTAATTAATTTGTGAATTACTAATCCATTATTCCATACTAATTCCTTGAAGTTCCATATTTATGTCCTAAATATTTATGCTATAGAAATACTGTACATGCACTAAAAAATCGAAAATATGCGCAAACAATATTTTTTAAAAAATCCAAGATATGCACTAACAAAATATAAAATATGCAATAGAAACTAGAGAAAAATAAAAAATCTTTTTTAATTTTACTAAAAAAAAATAGAAATAATGTATGTCCCATTTCACCAATTAATTTAAATATCAATTTATGTTTAAAATTTGTTTTTCATGTCAAATAAAAACAAAATTATATAGGTACATGATGGAATAAGGAGGTGGGCTCAATAGTCCAGCTGGTCACAGTGTTTTTTGCTGCAGTGTGACGGTTTATGTCAATTTTTTGTTTATTTACATTAATTTTCGCCGTATAGCTAAGAAAAATGTACCCTACAAGAAATGCATAACCAAAACTAAAAAAATTACTATTACTATAACACTATATTGGTCAACACTACCGGCCATATAACTAGTAAAATGACCGGTAGTCTTCTTGTAGGGTAATTTAATTGTTTGAAGTTTTTTTTTATGAATTTTACTTTTGACAGTTACTTTTTTATTTCTTTAAAAAGGTTGTGGTTTATATTAAAAAAAATGTAACAAAATTTGTATTGAATCGAAAATGGAATCAATTCCGTGTTTGGTTATGTTTAAAATCTGGTTCTAATTTGAAAATTAAAATACAATTCGATCAGAATAATAAATGCGGAATCAAATTCATTCCGAAGGAAGTGTGTAACAGATTTTAGAGGGTACTTTCGTATCTCATTTAGAAATAAAATCTTTTCAATTTTGTATTTACAAGTTTTCAATTACAAACTCCTATACTTTCGAAAAATAGTATTTTTTAATAAAATCTACATTCCAATTAACTGAGCTACCTAAATAAGAGCGGCAAGCGTCTTTTTAATGTCAAAACTTATCATTTTCATACAGTTTATACGAAACAAACCTTTAGAACGCGAATTTAACACCACCCGGCTGGAAAATCTTATTTGATAGTTCGCTTGGTAGTTTTATTTTATTGAAAATGTATTGGCAATAGAATTTGCATGTTTAAAAAAACGCTTGCCGCTCTTGTTTAGGTAGCTCTGTAACTTTCATTTTTCAAAAAATATAAGAACATGTACAAATGTGATGAAAAAAACTTTAATCCCTTCCAAATTACTCAAAGAAATATGTAACTATATCAAAGACCCTGTACTGAACAAACAGCTAGATCGGAAGATAGTAAAAATACCCAAAACAAAATGCGAAAACTGAGAAATTTGTAAATTTTATTTTAATTTCCAGTTATGCTTCAAATATTAAATATAACATGATGGTTATCAAGAAAAATTTGAAGATAACAATCATGAATTATGTCTCTTATACAAAGAAGTTTTTTTTCAATAAAATACAAAAATTAATTAAATATGAAAAAGCTGATCCAAGTTGAGCTCATAAGCCGAGTATATACATATTTGTTTTCTAACAAATAATTTGCGATTGACGTCCTGGAATTTAACCTTCAAAAGCTTTTTTTTTGGGATTGAAACTTTGATATGTAAATTCTTAAGATATTCCATGATACCAATGTTGCTTCGACTGGACAAGTAATATTGACGATTTATCACATAATTCTGAGACACAATATTAGGAAGTCAATATCATAAGATTGGGCAAAACAGCTTAAAGCTAACATTTTAAACGCAATATTTGCTAATGCCTCAAAAGGATTAATATTAACAGCATGTTTTAAACAACTAATTTCAATAACACGCAATTGCATAGAATAATTTGCCATCTTTTTTTTTATCGTCGATACAATTTAGATTTTGAACTTGTGTAGCTGGCAATCTTCCCTTCTTTAACTAATTTTCTTGTTGATTGAAAGCAGTTTTTGGATACATTTTCTATGTTCAATGGCCAATGTATATTAACTCGCAACCGCTCTCAGATCTGTAACTAAAACAAGAAACATATTCATATGAGTTATCAATATCTCCTGTTAAAAATCAAATTCATTGTAAGGTCTAGTTATTTTCATTAAAATTTGGATTAATTGAAAGCATTGTAGGGATAACGTTTTTCACTGTAGTCAAATTTTTAAAACTGAATGAACGAACTTTTCTGTTCAAGGTCAATAAGTATACAATCTTATATTATTACCACCGTATCCATAAACGTTTATTAAATTTAACAAACGTTTATTATGTAAAATTTTCATAGAAAATTTGTTTTGTACGGCTTTATTAAAATAAAAATATTTTTATGAATACAAGGTTTCGTTTTATTGTTTTATAATTTTTAAATAGAAAATTCCTTGAAAAAGTCGACAAACAATCGACGAAACGTCGGGAACAAAATATTCTAATTAAAAAATTGAATTTTTATTTACATTGAAAAAATGTAGACAAAAATAACATTAATAAATTCATCAGTAAAAAAAACTTCAACAATAAATGCAACACTTTCGAAATTTTGAGACAAAAAAAGTTTTAGCACTTAAAAATAAAAAAACGAACACAGACTCAAGGCGAATTAACTTAAATTCGCCTTGCACAGACTTAACAATTTTTCGCGCCTAAAATCTTTAAAAGTACTAAAAACGGTACCAAGTTGACAGCGCTGATAAAAAATATTAGTTTCTTTCAAGAAGAATTCATATAGAATACTATTCAATTCGCCTGGGTTTCTTTAAATTAAATTTAGTATATTTATATTAATTATTTGTGATTTATATATTCAAATTAATACAACTTGCTCTCATTTGTGCAAATATTAAGTGAAAAGTCTTTTAAAAGTGTTACTATTAGATTAGAAAATGGTAATTAAACATACCATTATTGGAAGTACTATACAGTACTTTAAAAATTATCGTCAAAATTATTTATTAATAGGAAGAAAAAGTAAATAACAAATTATAAATAAAAAGGCAATTTTGATGAAACTGGTTTTACAAGAATATGTGTTTTTTGAAAAACTGCAAAAGAATTGAAATACATTCGCCTTGTGAAAAAAAGTTTAATATAAAAAAAAAAATAATTAATTCGCGCCAAATTTTGCAACTTTGACAACACTGTCTGTCATCTGTTTGCAAAAAATTTTCAGAGGGTTTTTTCAAAAGTGTTTGAGCTTTAGTAATTAAAAGTTTTTTTTATAAAAAATGTGTAATAAAGCAGTCAATAAACAAATGCATCCCCGTAATATTTTCAAGCAGCCTCCGGACTACACAGAGTTGGCCATCAAATATCCAGATTTTCGTAGAGTGTGCAAATTGGTAAGTACAAACTAATTTTCAACATACACTTTCTTTTTCATTGAAAAACCAACCGTTAACTTTTTGTTTAAAACCCAAAAACAACAAAAAGGAATTAACTGGCAAAGTTTGTATTGATTATAAAAACGAAAAGGCTTTGATAACCTTAACACAAACTTTGCTTTTGGAATATTTTCAACTAAGTGTTAATTTCGCGCCCGGCAGTTTGGTACCCACATTGCCATTACGCCTAAACTATATACTATGGCTGGAAGACATTTTAAACTCCAGCTCCACGCAGGAACAAACAAAAGGCATTGACATAGGTTGTGGCTCGTCCTGCATTTACAGCCTGCTGGCGGCTAAGAAAAATAATTGGCAAATGGTGGCTTTAGAATCAAATGCAACCAATTTGCAATATTCTTTAAAAAATATAGAAGATAATAAATTAAAACATTTAATAACACTTTACACCCAAAAGAATAAAACACAAATATTCCAAGAATATTTTAACTATCTAGATAACAATTGCCAAACGGTTATATATGATTTCTGTTTATGTAATCCACCGTTTTTTGATTCCCAATCTAATGACAACAATAAAACACGAAAATCTGGCAAAAGACCTCCACCCCACAACTGTCCTACCGGCTTCAAGGAAGAATTGAGTTGTCAGGGAGGAGAGGTTAAGTTTGTTGAACAGATTATAGAGGAAAGTTTATTGTTTAAAGATAAAATCAGGTATTTTTTTTTTTTTTTTATTTTAAACAAATTTCAATAATTTTCCTGAAATAAAAACTGTTTAGGGTATTTACATCGATGTTGGGCCTTAAAAGCAGCTTAACAAATATTTTAAATATTTTGAAAACAAAAAATATTGACAATATTTGTACCACGGAGTTTCATCAAGGTAATACCACCAGATGGGGCGTTGCTTGGTCTTATGATCAGGATATAGATTTAAAAAATTGTTAATTAATTTGTGAATTACTAATCCATTATTCCATACTAATTCCTTGAAGTTCCATATTTATGTCCTAAATATTTATGCTATAGAAATACTGTACATGCACTAAAAAATCGAAAATATGCGCAAACAATATTTTTTAAAAAATCCAAGATATGCACTAACAAAATATAAAATATGCAATAGAAACTAGAGAAAAATAAAAAATCTTTTTTAATTTTACTAAAAAAAAATAGAAATAATGTATGTCCCATTTCACCAATTAATTTAAATATCAATTTATGTTTAAAATTTGTTTTTCATGTCAAATAAAAACAAAATTATATAGGTACATGATGGAATAAGGAGGTGGGCTCAATAGTCCAGCTGGTCACAGTGTTTTTTGCTGCAGTGTGACGGTTTATGTCAATTTTTTGTTTATTTACATTAATTTTCGCCCTATAGCTAAGAAAAATGTACCCTACAAGAAATGCATAACCAAAACTAAAAAAATTACTATTACTATAACACTATATTGGTCAACACTACCGGCCATATAACTAGTAAAATGACCGGTAGTCTTCTTGTAGGGTAATTTAATTGTTTGAAGTTTTTTTTTATGAATTTTACTTTTGACAGTTACTTTTTTATTTCTTTAAAAAGGTTGTGGTTTATATTAAAAAAAAATGTAACAAAATTTGTATTGAATCGAAAATGGAATCAATTCCGTGTTTGGTTATGTTTAAAATCTGGTTCTAATTTGAAAATTAAAATACAATTCGATCAGAATAATAAATGCGGAATCAAATTCATTCCGAAGGAAGTGTGTAACAGATTTTAGAGGGTACTTTCGTATCTCATTTAGAAATAAAATCTTTTCAATTTTGTATTTACAAGTTTTCAATTACAAACTCCTATACTTTCGAAAAATAGTATTTTTTAATAAAATCTACATTCCAATTAACTTTCATTTTTCAAAAAATATAAGAACATGTACAAATGTGATGAAAAAAACTTTAATCCCTTCCAAATTACTCAAAGAAATATGTAACTATATCAAAGACCCTGTACTGAACAAACAGCTAGATCGGAAGATAGTAAAAATACCCAAAACAAAATGCGAAAACTGAGAAATTTGTAAATTTTATTTTAATTTCCAGTTATGCTTCAAATATTAAATAGAACATGATGGTTATCAAGAAAAATTTGAAGATAACAATCATGAATTATGTCTCTTATACAAAGAAGTTTTTTTTCAATAAAATACAAAAATTAATTAAATATGAAAAAGCTGATCCAAGTTGAGCTCATAAGCCGAGTATATACATATTTGTTTTCTAACAAATAATTTGCGATTGACGTCCTGGAATTTAACCTTCAAAAGCTTTTTTTTTCTTCTAAATACTCGAATATTCCCTTCAAAGCTTTCAACTGTTGTTTTCTTTTTTCCGTAGTACCTATGACAATGGGTTCAGTGGCACTTTCAAAATGAAATATGTCAACAACAGTTGGCAATTTTGTAAATTTCCAAAAATGGGTCACTTAACTGCATGTAGCAGTAGGCATCTGTGTTAATTACCAAAAATGGGTTAGAAGTGCTTAAGAAATCCAAGTCTATATCCAATATATAATTGTAAGCATCCTGAGCTGCTAAGAGTTCTTTAGGATTGGGGGGTTTCTCCGAGTCGGTATTTACAACTTGTAGCTCCAAATTTTTGGCCTACTTTTGTAATTTGAAAATAACCTTCTGATATGAAAAAGTCCAAACAATAGTCTACACTTATTTTATCTTCTTTGTGGCCAACTTTAAAATTATACTTGCCAAAAGGAATTTGATTGCACCAAGAATTTTTTTCCCATACCATACGATTAAAATGCTCAGCATAACAGGCCGGCATAGTCCAATTCTCAATACTTAACTCGGCTAACTTAGTCTCATTATCATAAAGAGCGCTGGCTGGTATTTCTTGTGATATTACCATATCTGGATGAAAGTTTTACTTTCTAAAGGCAAATGTCTGCTAGCCAAACAACGATAAATAAATTCCAACACATCATCGTGATAGTCTACAATTAATATTGGTATGCGTTTGAAACGTCTTAGACTTACAGTGGAGGTTACCAGGTCATCTTGTTGTGACTTATCCGCAGTTGAGGCTGTTATCGTTATTTCACCTTTTTGCTACATCAGTCAGTTTTGAGCGTTTGTTGGCAGGCTCCTTAATTTCTTCGGAACTTGTTGGCTTATTAAACCTTTCACTTTTACGTGTTAAAAAGCCATATTGAATTTTATGTAATTTTTTTTAAGAAAATTGCCAGTTTTGACAGAAAAAACATAGGCAAATTTCGGTGCTTTGACATCAAAACTAGGCGAATTGGCTATTTCTTTACACCAAGTTGACAGTGAAACAAAACACGAAACGTGCGTCAGCTGTTTAAACCAGTGTTGCCAAAAAGATAATAGCTAAAAAATCACCCATTATATTAGCGGAATATAACAAATCTTAAAATGTTGTTTATAGACATATTTTAACATAAAATAAGTAATGACGTAGAAAACAAAATAAATTTTCTGTAAATATTTTACTGGATAACCCCATTTCTTTAAATCTTAAAGTGAACGACGTCACGGGTAAAAGCTAGTTACAAAATAAAACATGGGTGGTTGTAGGTCTTTTTTGATCTACCTTGTATATATATTTTTAAGAAATGTTGCTTCTTTTTTTGGCAACTTTTAACACTTTTTCTCTTTTAGATTTGGTACTTTTTTATTTTCAAAAAATTTGGCTAGAGATATTGTCCAGATTTAAGTGGGGTATATTTTAAGAGGTTAAAACGAAAAATGTTTTACTTTTTCTCTTTTGGATAAATTTGGTATACAGATTGCATATGGTCGAGATCAAAATATACGGTATTTTTTAAGGGATAAAATTGGGATAAAACTGTTACTTTTTATCTCTTCGAAAAATTTGGTATTCATATAAAACATAACCTAAATTAACGTACAGAGTACTTTCTGGGGGAATAAAATGAGTCAAAGCTCGTACTTTTAGTACTTCGTTGCATTTGGTATAAAAAGTACAAAATATACGGCACTTTTTAAGGGGTAAAAAATGGATCAAATTGATCCTTTTTGTACTTTTTCGGATTGCGTATGGTCCATTGGCTGGAATATATTTAGGCGCCCATTCATTGCTTTTCATATCGACAACTATATGTAGGTTGCTCAAGATTATTGAGTGCTCAAAAGTTATGTATGTATCGGGTGATTTTTTAAGACCCTACAAGAATAGTGACGGTCATTTGACCTATCATATGACCGACATTGCTGATAGAGATATCGGTCATCGCGTAGAACAAAGTTTCTATCATTTTCTTAAGGCCAACGTGAAAAAAATGACCTAAACTTTTGTGTACGTGTGATTTTGCATCCTTCTTTAACCTATGAATTTTGTGGTAGATAAAACATATATCTGAGCTGTTTACTCTTATACTCTTTACATATCAGTACTGATGTATAAACCGGACACAGCTGACTAGTCAGTACTGATGCATATAACGGACACAGCTGACCAGTCAGTACTGACACATATACCGGCCACAGCTGACTAGTCAGTACTGATGCATATATACGTCACTGTTGACGTACTTTTTAGCTTAAATAAAACACGATTCATCTCATTCAATTCTCATACAAATTTTTGTCTTTATTTAAAATAAAATTCAATATTTTTTTGGTTTTCAAAATAACTTAAATAAATAAATATTTTTTTTTTTTTAACTAAATTTTTTAAATTAATTATGTTTTGTTTGCATTCGAAAACGTTTGCTGGATCAAACATCATTCAACAGTTTCTTAATTACATTAAACAAGCACCTTCTTACAAATAAAGTTCAGTCAATAAAAAGTGTTAAAAATAAAGCTAAACTTTTACTAATTTATTGGTCACGCTTATTTTTTGATTTTTTTCTCTTTTAGATTGATTATTTTAGTTTAAATTAAAAAAATTGTCGTCATTTTATTTATTACCCCCTTTTTCTTTTATGTATTTTTGTTGCTTTACCCTATGGTGGGCACGTTCAACCGCTTTTCTTATACTTTTTTCATACTCCCCGGCTCCTAGGTTCTGAAAAACATCTAAAATATGAAGTAAAAAAAAAGACAGAAATGTTAAATATTCAAAGACTAAAATTATTTAATGTCTGTACATACCTCTTACAATTTTATTTAGCAGCGTGAGATTTGACAACGGAAGTTTTCCCCACCTTCCATCCCAATTATATTTATATAGCAAATCATCTGCAAACAATGCACGAATAACACTGCCAACATCTAAAGAAACACCTTTAATTTTATGAATATAGGGCTTCTGTAAAGAAGTTGAATTACTGTTTGAGCAAGTAAAATATATAAAATATTGTGATTGTTACCATGGCCTGAGCGTAATCGGAGTCTAGCTTCTCCTCTATTTCTTGCACTGCTGTTGTGGTCCGCAAGGGGAGCATGCTGGCGGTCTCATCAAGCCCTTGATCAGAAGTCTCTCCTGTCATGCGGCGGAGGTACTCTTGGGCTTTTTTTATGCCTACTTTACACTCCATTAGAATTTTAGCTTATTGATGGAACAGGTTGTATATTAGATCTTTCACTTCGTGCACTATCTTCGTTTTCTATTAACCTTCTATACATTTTAATATTGGACTCAAATGTCTTTTTTTCCAATGATAGACAATTTTGCAAACGTCTTTTTTTCATAGTTATCTTTTATCACAAAAAGTATACTTTTACGGTCTAATTCATAAAAATTTCTTGTTTCAGCTTTAATGAATACAATAGTTATCAAACACTTTTTGTTTTATAAACCATTAATAAAAAATCTAATTTATAAACGCTTAATAAAACGTTTATATTACTTTTGTATTATTATGTTGGCAACAACATGTTATTTTGATAGTAATTTTTGTAATAGTGATGCATACAACTAGGGATGAAACGATACGAGTAAATAAAAATATCATACAACAAACGAATTTTAAGTGAATTTCTGTTTTGTTTTCAATTTAAAATGAATTTCTATTTTTTAAAACGTAATATTTTAATTAATTTTATGTTTTTTTTTTTGTTAATAAAATACATACTATTGAAATAGAAGCGGAATATGTAAATCATATTTCAATATCAAATTTTTACTGCTTAAACTCTGTACGTTCCAAAAGAGATTATACAGCTTTATATTTAATGAATAATTTAAGCAATTTTTACCAGATGTTTTGAAAATAAAACCTCCTAGGTTTTAACAAAACATTTTTAGTCACATATAACTGCCAAAATATTTAAAGTTCAAATGTTTTCACTTACCTGAACATTCAGGGTATAGTAACCCTTTCTGTTTATATAATATTGGGCAAAATTTGCGCCGGTTTTTTTTTTTTTGATATGTATGTGCGTACCAATAACGTTTGGGACATTTTTAAATGTCTTAAATTCTGTAATTAGGATTGCTTCCTCTATAAGAGATGAAGGCAGTTTAATTTTTCTATTGCCCCAGCGAGCTAAAGCACGAGCCACTCTGGCTAAAATACTACACACTGTTGCTTAAGAGAACCCATGAAGATCGGCAGCATCATCTTAAATCTACGAATTGTTTTTTTAACTTCAATTTAATTTTTTATTATCGCTTTTTTGGTAATTGCTAAAATTAGTTTTTAATTTTCTGGCAGGCACATTTTTGCAAAAATTTAGTTTTAAATCAATTCTATATAATAATAGTGACACCCTTTTTTTAACATTAAATACTTTTTTGATGTCTCGAATATATTTAGAGATATCTAGCTCTAGCATTTCCTGATATCCTTAATTTTATAGTTCTCATTGTTTTGCTTCATTTGTCACTTTTTGTGCTATGAATCAAATTTTCGATGCAAAAGATAAAATATTCAAAGCATGTAGGACAAAACATTTTTGTACCGTGCGGCAAACCAGTAACCAACAGACGATATACTATGTGGTTTCTACTTTGTGTTTACTTTAACAAATACTATCTATACCTATTTGAAAGACATTTTAAAATATAAGTGTAATGAATGGTAAAAAAGAGGTTTACATTATTTGAAATAAATCTTAATAGCTTTTTATATTTTATATATGAGTGCCCCGGTAGACTAGCTGGTAGAGAGCTTGTCTATCAGCGCCGGGGTTGCGGGTTCGATTCCCGCCAGAGACTCTGGTTTCTTTCCTGCAGACAAGCATAGAGCTTCGCGGGATTAGAGTAGGGAATTAAAAAAAAAAAAAAAAAAAAAAAACTTATAACGACTTTAAGTTTTAACAGAGAACATACATAAGTATCTCGCAACACACGTTATTTTTTACAAAAAAATTCATCAAGCTGCTTATATTTAAAATTAATTCAAACATTAGTTATCGTTTTTCTAGAAAAAAAATTTTATGCGTAAACTTTTTTATTAAAATAAATAAGAAGACAAAAATGTTTAATTTGTCATGCAATTATTAAAATTTTATTTTAACAAACATTGAAATATCAGTTTATTAAACGCTTAAAGTAGGGTAAAGGCTACAATAAATATTTCAAATTTATGAAACGTTTATTAAACGTTTAATAGGCTATTAAACGTTTATAAATACTCTTTTTTCGACTTTTGCTTATTAATGACTTATAAAGCTGCAATGAAGTGTTTATGAATTAGACTGTTATTATTTAATTTAATTTCTTAATAGGTATTTTCTATCTTATTGTCACTTTTTTATTTTTTAATAGGTATTTGTGTTATTTTTATTGTCACTCAATTCTTGCTTTCTGTCAAGGCAAATATTATTTTTTATCACTCTTTATTGTCACTGTCAATTTTTATTTCACTTTTTTTATATTTATTTTAAATAATATAATGGGCGCACGTCACAATTTCATAAAATTCCTTTCGCTTTTAAAATTAATCTTGAATTTTTTACATATTTTACACATTCTATTCAAAAATAAAACTGTCTAACATACATTCGTTGTTTCACTCTTACATACGCATTTCATTCCTGGAGTAATTAGCGTTGCCACTAGCAAACATTTCTTCCTAAAATGTTTTTAACAACAGCAATTCCCAAAATTATACCACTTTTTTTTAAATAATTAATACAAATTTAGCTAAATTCTTATAATTATTAAAATTTATGAAACGTATTAACAGATATATTCAACATATTATTAAGTATATATAAAAATAAGAAGAAAAGACTAATAACATTTGGGCTTTGCAAAATATTCCTAATTTGGTATACAAACGCACACGAGTGGCAACGCCAGTTGTAACAATAAAAACAAACAAAAATAGTGCGTGTCCACTTCGTCTTTTGCCTTCGTGGTGTTCAGTCATTTCTTTTATGAGCTATATTTTTTCAAGTGTTTGATTAAAATTAAAAAAAAAAAAAAAAAAACTTAGTGACGCCAGGACGCCATTTTGTTCTTAAACTGGTGATCTCGTGGTTTTAAGTGCTTTTAATATACAGATGAACTTTTAAAGTCATACTGTTTTATTCTTTTTCGTATTTAATTGAAACTTAAAGTTTTCAATAAAACAATTGAAAGTGATTTCTGTACGGAAAACTGTGTAGTGAAGTCAGTACCCTTTTCTCTAAAAAAGGCAACTATCGCTGTTTCGGCCATATGGGGAAAAAAAGAAAGAAAAAGTCAGACGGAAGTGAGCACAAAAAGCAGAGAGAGGACGAGGCATCCTCGTTTAATTCTCAGGAAATTTTGGGTGAGTCAGACCCATCCACATCGTCGTCGGCGTCATCTGAAGCATCAATGGAAAACCTAATTGAACAGCAGGTAGGGGAAACGGAAAATCAAACCGCCCCTCAGATAGAATCTGGTAAGTCACCTCAACAACCTTCCTCTGACCCACATCCTGGCCCAAGTGGCTCTATACCTAGTTCAGCTTTGGCTGAAAAAGATCGTGAAGTGATAAATTGGTACCAGGGAAACCATCCTGGTCCTTTTTTTGTACTAATTAGGTCCAAAGACCAATTATCTACACGCCGTATGAACAGTGAGCTATTTCTTTTTGAGAAACTTAAAAAAATAAATATTTCGGACATCATGCTGAAGAATATTGGAGATCGCCTGTACAGGGCATCTTTTACAAACGCAGAGGCTGCAAATGCTTTTGCTCTAAATCGTAAATTAGAAGCTGAAGGGCTTGAGGCTTTCATTCCTGATAGATTTACCCAAAAATTTGGCATTATAAGAAATGTGCCGCGATCTTTCACTGATAGTGAAATAATGGCTGAAATTGAGGACCAAAACTCGTTGGAAGTTGTGTCGATCCATAGATTCCATAGGAAAGATGAGCTTGGAGCAGTGGTTCCATCCCTTACTATTAAGGTTGGTTTTAATACCACCTCATTGCCTAGGACTGTTAAAATGTTTGGTACTCTAGTTAGAGTGGACATCTATGTTCCACCACTAAGACAATGCAAAAACTGTGGTCGTCTTGGACATATAGCAATACGTTGCAGGGGCAGGAAAAGGTGTCTTAGCTGCGGTGCTAATATGTCCTGCCCTAACAACTGTGGGAATTATAAATGTGATTTCTGTTTAACCAATTCCACATGTATTGAAAACTGTGGTTCGAAAATATGCCTGAGCTGCAATTCTAACTCTCACGATTCTTCAAATCGTGATAAATGCCCTAAGTGGAAAAATGAAAAAGATATTCAAGAAGTGATGGCTTTGTCAAATCTTTCAAGAAAGGAAGTAATGGTTAAATACTCTTTAAACGAAAACTACTATGCACTACTTGCTGATAAAGAATACGACATCAATTTTCCACACTTGGAAAACAAACGTAAACCAGCCATGTTTGATCATAATCAGGAGATCAACCGAAGGATTACCAAGGTTAAATATAGTAAAATTGTGTCAACACGACCTAACATCACATACCCTCAATTACAACCTGTAACTGTTGAGCCGTCGCAAGCGGTGTATAAAAGCCCCAAATATTTTACCATCTCAGAGTTTGAAAGAACCATTAAACTACTGACGGATCAAATTGCGGTAATTTTTAATGATGAATCACCTGAAAAAATGAATATTATATCTAACTTTAAAAATTCACTTCTAGCTGTTGGCAATGCCATTAACAAAGAACTAAACTCTCAACCCTTGACTGACAACCCTTAATTATCATCTTTACTAATCCTTAAATCAATATGCTAATTTCTCACTACAATATTCAAAGCCTTCGAGCCAACAAATCATCTTTTGAATTTTTCCTCAATAACCATGATGTTGATATTTGCGCGGTAAGTGAAATTTTCTCCTTTGATGAAAACCCAAAATACACTAATATTCTCAATTATAACTCTGTTACCAAAACCAGACCTGATAATTATGGTGGTGTTGCGATTTTTTTCAAAAAACATATCAAATTTACAAATCTAATGTTTTCATCAATTTTGGATATCCTTGTATGTGAAACCACTAATCTCACATCTAATATTACAATTGCATCAGTCTATTTTCCACATTCTGTAAAAAATGATATACTTCATCAAGAACTACTTAAACTTTTGAATTTTGTGAATTCTAAGCAAAATGTCTTTATATGCGGTGATTTTAATGCCCGATCTCCAGCTTTTGGTGATACCTTAACATCCAGTCGAGGCAAACTTTTGACGGATATTTTTGATGTAACTGACTTCAGATGCCTGAACTCTGGGGAGATAACCTTCAGAAAAACAATTGCTGACCCATCGTGTGTAGGCTCTGTGCTTGATCTTACCTTTACAAATTCATGTTTTTTCTTTGAGTGGTATGTTTTTCAAAGCAATATTGGAGGTAGCCATCATTACCCTGTTATGTGTAAAACAGATTCCATTAACATCGAGAACATTAGATTTGTTTCAAAGAAAAAGTTAATCAACAACATAAACAATTTATCAATTTCGGAATCCTTCCATGATATTGAAAATGATTTTCGTAATGTTATTGACAGGTCAACTCGTATTCTTGACTGCTCAAAATGCAAACCAAAATTTTGGTGGAACTCCAATTTAACCAGGCTGCATCGTTTAAAAACTGCTGCACAAAAATGTTTCAACCTTTACAAATCGATGGAAAATGCTCATGCTCTTTTAACTGCAATAAAAAATTTTAAATCGTGTCTCAAAGAATCTAAAACTAAGTCTTTTAATACAAAAATCAGCGAGCTGAATGCTAAACCAGACTCCAAATCGCTTTTCAGATTTATAAACAACTGTAAAAATTACGGCACAGATAGACTTCGCAACAAATGGAATCCCCAAAACGATTTTGCTTTTTTGACACATCTTAAGAATCAGGTTATAGACTGTAATAATTTGGTATTAGATACTACTGCTCCATCTGCGGATTTTTCTCCCTTTTCTTTTGATGAACTTAAAACAGTCTTAAATTCGAAAACAAAACCCTCAGCTGCCGGTCATGATAGAATAACTTATGAAATGATAAGATCCCTGGGAACCTCTTCCTTGGAGAATTTGCTGATCGCAATAAATGAAAAATGGCAAACCCTGGATATTAACGATGCGTGGAGGAAAATAAAAATTGCACCCATACCCAAGAGAAACAAAGATCTTGAAATTTATACTAATTTTAGGCCCATTGCCCTCATTCCGGTTTTCATTAAAATTATCAACTTAATGGTCAAAGCGAGACTTAATACATTTCTTGATGTAAATAATATTTTACCAAATCGTTCATTTGTATACAGAAAATATTTCTCTGCAAGTTCGTGCATAAACGAAATAATTCATACCATTGGAATTCTCAAAGAAAGAGGTGAGAAAGTCATACTTTGTGCTATCGACATCTCTAAGGCATATGATTGCGTTAACCTCAATATAATGCAGGATATATTATTGGAAATCAATTGCCCTTGTCACATTAAGAATTGGATTTTGAATTTTCTAAGACGAAGAATTCTTACTTTGGGAAATTGTGAAATTGAAGTATCAAATGGCCTGCCGCAGGGGAGCTGTCTTAGTCCTACACTTTTTAACATTTATACCACTCATCTTCATCAACTACAAGATTCAAATACACACTTTTTTCAATATGCGGATGACTTCATTCTGATTTCATCCAGCAAATATTTTGATCAGGCAGTACATAATCTTCAGCAAAAATTAGTGATGTTTAAACAAAAAACGGATAACTTAAATTTAACTTTCAATCTGGAAAAAACAAAAATTTTATATCTAGCCAAAGGCTCTCGCAAAGAAGTAAAAATCACAATAGATGCCAAGCACATTGAAAATGTTAAAAGTATTTGTTTTCTGGGCAGAATTATCAATAAAAGTCTAACTGTCAAAGAACACTATGACGAAATTTTTTCCAGAACTTCCTCAGCCGTAAATGCTATTAAGATGGTCACTCCTATAAAAGCTGGTCTTAATCCGAAAATTGCTATTAATTTAGCAAAAAGTATTGTTTTTTCAAAAATAGAATATGCACGTTCGACTACTGCCGTATCCCCCAATTATATCAACAAACGTATTGCTACTTTTCAGAATAATCTTTTACGCAGATCTCTTGGTTTGACTCCGTCCACTCCCATACACTTAATTTATGCTTTGGCAATTTCTTTACCTCCACCACAAAGAGCTCTTTATCTAGCTGCAAAAGAACTTGCAAGGATGAAAATTTTTAGAAAATTAGCATATGATTACTTTACGACTCAAACATGCAACAAATCAAGTCTAAACCTCGTTTACCGCAAATACAGGGACATTTTTGACAGAATTGCTGTGCCCTTGAATACGGGGAAACCTGCCAATATAAACGTGATTCTGAGCTTATCACCATTCTGTAAAAATGCTGCCAATCTTCAAATTTTCCGTCCTTACTATCTCGACGCCCTGGACACGTATAGAGGTGAGGGATATGCTATATTTGCCACGGATGCATCAATAGCGGATTCGTCTACAGGTTTTTCGGTATGCAATATTTCAACCAACGTCTCATGCCTTTATAGGATAGCCTCTAAAATCTCCTCTCTTAGTGGAGAACTCTATGCAATTTATAAGGCAGTTAAGTCCATAATCAAGGAAGGTATATCTAGGGCAGTGGTTTTCACAGATAGCAAAAATGCTTGTATTCTACTCAACAAAAAACATAATAACAATTTCCTCATTTCAAAAATATTCACAACAATTCAAAACTCCCAAATAGACTCTATAATTTTTATTTGGTGTCCTGCGCATATTGGTCTGGATTTTAATGAAAAAGCTGACAGCCTGGCTAAGAGGGCTGTAACTGAGGGTCAACTGGTTAATCATCAGCTCACAATAACAGATGCCTGTACACAAATACACAACATGCTATGGTCAGATTGGTCCAGAGATTTCTCACAAACCTCTCAGGTCAAAGGTATATGGTTCTCTCAATTTTTTCCCACGCCACCTAAAAAACATTGGTTTAGTAATTCAAACATGGAAAGTAAACACATCAAGCTTATTAACAGATTACTCACAAACCACACGTATGGTAAAAAATATCTCAAACTCATCAAGGTGGAACAATCAGACATCTGTGACACCTGCAACATACAAGAAACTGAAAATCACTCCATTTTTAACTGCTCAAAATATAGTCACCTCAAATCCAACTTCAAATTCTTTAACAAATACAACAATCTTCAAATGCTTCTCAAGGCCTTCAACATTGATGTTTTCAACGAGCTTGTCAAATTCCTACAATTGGCTAAAATCACGTTATAAATTGGAAACCCATAATCCCATTAATAAATTCAACCTAAGCTGTTTTCCTCTCTTCTGCCTTTGTGCTGTTTCTCGACAACCTAGATCTTGGAAGCCTTTATTTTTCCTATGGCCTCATTGCTCCATCAAAACCTGTAAATCATCTAAAATCAATTTTTTGCTTTTATCACTTACCACACATCAAGTTAGCAAACTAAAATATAGTAAAAGCTAAAGCAACAGCTGTTTCCAGTCCTGGCATATAAACCTTGTGTTTTGCCATTTACACACAGTCAAAAAAAAAAAAAAAAAATAGTGCGTGTGTATTATGCGCCCCATACACGGTTCAATTCAGTTGTCAACTGAGTTGAAAGACTCAGTTGACAACTGCATCAACTGAATTGAAAGATTTTTAATTTATTTTAAAATTTAATGAAATAAAAGACAATTTTTTAAATACTTAACTACAAAAATTAATTTTGACCGCTGATCAAGAGATTTGAGCACACACAGTACAATCGAATTGGAAGACTTAGTAGTCAACTTGAAAAAATCAAAATCTTTTGATTTTTCTTCAACCAACTCGACAACCGTCAAACTAATCAACTGACAAGGCCATACACGCTTTGATTTGGACAACAACCGACTCAGTTGACAATTGAATTGAATCGTGTATGGTCTGCTTTAGTTTCGGTCATCCATTTCTTGTAGGGGAGCTATAGGAAAGTTGTAAAAAAAAACTCATAAAATTCAGAAAAATGCATGAAATCTTTATTTGAATCGATAGTACGGTCCATATAATTAAATGTTTGAAGATTATTTCATGCAAATGTTGACCGTGATTGCGCTTCAAATGGTCCATCCGCTTAGTCCAATGTTGGCATTCTGTTTCCAACATTTCGGCCGGTATCTCACGAATAAATGCTTCAATGTTTTCTTCCAATGCGTCAATTGAAGCGGGCATGTGTGTATAGACATGAGCTTTAACGTAGCCGCACAAAAAATAGTCTAAAGACGTTAAATCGCACGATCTAGGCGGCCTATTGACCGGTCCCGAACGTGAAATAAAATGTTCACCGAACTCGCCTCTCAATAAGTCCATTGTTAAGCGTGCTGTGTGGCATGTGGCACCGTCTTGTTGAAACCACATGTCGTGCAAGTCAAGCTCTTGCATTTTGGGCAAAAAAAAGTTGGATATCATCTCACGGTAGCGCTCACCATTCACAGTTACGTTACGATTCGCATCATCTTGGAAGAAGTACGGTCCATTGATGCCACCAGCCCATAAACCGCACCAAACTGTGACTTTTTCTCGATGCATAAATAGCTCTTGCAATGCTTCTGGCTGATCTTCACTCCAAAATCGACAATTCGGCTTATTAACTTACCCATTGAGCCAAATGAGCTTCGTCGCTGAACACAAGAAGCGCGCGATGAATTTTCTTAACAGAGCACGCATTTTGATAATAAAATTCAATAATTTGCAAGCGTTGTTCGTTTGTAAGACGATTCATGGTTAAATTATAGACCAAACTGAAGATGTTTGACAGTGAAACAAAACACGAAACGTGCGTCAGCTGTTTAAACCAGTGCTGCCAAAAAGATAATAGCTAAAAAATCACCCATTATATTAGCGGAATATAACAAATCTTAAAATGTTGTTTATAGACATATTTTAACATAAAATAAGTAATGACGTAGAAAACAAAATAAATTTCTGTAAATATTTTACTGGATAACCCCATTTCTTTAAATCTTAAAGTGAACGACGTCACGGGTAAAAGCTAGTTACAAAATAAAACATGGGTGGGGGTAGGTCTTTTTTGATCTACCTTGTATATATATTTTTAAGAAATGTTGCTTCTTTTTTTGGCAACTTTTAACACTTTTTCTCTTTTAGTTTTGGTACTTTTTTATTTTCAAAAAATTTGGCTAGAGATATTGTCCAGATTTAAGTGGGGTATATTTTAAGAGGTTAAAACGAAAAATGTTTTACTTTTGATACTTTTTCTCTTTTGGATAAATTTGGTATACAGATTGCATATGGTCGAGATCAAAATATACGGTATTTTTTAAGGGATAAAATTGGGATAAAACTGTTACTTTTTATCTCTTCGAAAAATTTGGTATTCATATAAAACATAACCTAAATTAACGTACAGAGTACTTTCTGGGGGAATAAAAGGAGTCAAAGCTCGTACTTTTAGTACTTCGTTGCATTTGGTATAAAAAGTACAAAATATACGGCACTTTTTAAGGGGTAGAAAATGGATCAAATTGGTACTTTTTGTACTTTTTCAGATTGCGTATGGTCCATTGGCTGGAATATATTTAGGCGCCCATTCATTGCTTTTCATATCGACAACTATATGTAGGTTGCTCAAGATTATTGAGTGCTCAAAAGTTATGTATGTATCGGGTGATTTTTTAAGACCCTACAAGAATAGTGACGGTCATTTGACCTATCATATGACCGACATTGCTGATAGAGATATCGGTCATCGCGTAGAACAAAGTTTCTATCATTTTCTTAAGGCCAACGAGAAAAAAATGACCTAAACTTTTGTGTACGTGTGATTTTGCATCCTTCTTTAACCTATGAATTTTGTGGTAGATAAAACATATATCTGAGCTGTTTACTCTTATACTCTTTACATATCAGTACTGATGTATAACCGGACACAGCTGACTAGTCAGTACTGATGCATATAACGGACACAGCTGACCAGTCAGTACTGACCAGTCAGTACTGACGCATATACCGGCCACAGCTGACTAGTCAGTACTGATGCATATATACGTCACTGTTGACGTACTTTTTAGCTTAAATAAAACACGATTCATCTCATTCAATTCTCATACAAATTTTTGTCTTTATTTAAAATAAAATTCAATATTTTTTTGGTTTTCAAAATAACTTAAATAAATAAATATTTTTTTTTTTTAACTAAATTTTTTAAATTAATTATGTTTTGTTTGCATTCGAAAACGTTTGCTGGATCAAACATCATTCAACAGTTTCTTAATTACATTAAACAAGCACCTTCTTACAAATAAAGTTCAGTCAATAAAAAGTGTTAAAAATAAAGCTAAACTTTTACCAATTTATTGTTCACGCTTTTTTTTTGATTTTTTTCTCTTTTAGATTGATTATTTTAGTTTAAATTAAAAAAATTGTCGTCATTTTATTTATTAACCCCTTTTTCTTTTATGTATTTTTGTTGCTTTACCCTATGGTGGGCACGTTCAACCGCTTTTCTTATACTTTTTTCATACTCCCCGGCTCCTAGGTTCTGAAAAACATCTAAACTATGAAGTAAAAAAAAAGACAGAAATGTTAAATATTCAAAGACTAAAATTATTTAATGTCTGTACATACCTCTTACAATTTTATTTAGCAGCGTGAGATTTGACAACGGAAGTTTTCCCCACCTTCCATCCCAATTATATTTATATAGCAAATCATCTGCAAACAATGCACGAATAACACTGCCAACATCTAAAGAAACACCTTTAATTTTATGAATATAGGACTTCTGTAAAGAAGTTGAATTACTGTTTGAGCAAGTAAAATATATAAAATATTGTGATTGTTACCATGGCCTGAGCGTAATCGGAGTCTAGCTTCTCCTCTATTTCTTGCACTGCTGTTGTGGTCCGCAAGGGGAGCATGCTGGCGGTCTCATCAAGCCCTTGATCAGAAGTCTCTCCTGTCATGCGGCGGAGGTACTCTTGGGCTTTTTTTATGCCTACTTTACACTCCATTAGAATTTTAGCTTATTGATGGAACAGTTTGTATATTAGATCTTTCACTTCGTGCACTATCTTCGTTTTCTATTAACCTTCTATACATTTTAATATTGGACTCAAATGTCTTTTTTTCCAATGATAGACAATTTTGCAAACGTCTTTTTTTCATAGTTATCTTTTATCACAAAAAGTATACTTTTATTATTTAATTTAATTTCTTAATAGGTATTTTCTATCTTATTGTCACTTTTTTATTTTTTAATAGGTATTTGTGTTATTTTTATTTTCACTCAATTCTTGCTTTCTGTCAAGGCAAATATTATTTTTTATCACTCTTTATTGTCACTGTCAATTTTTATTTCACTTTTTTTATATTTATTTTAAATAATATAATGGGCGCACGTCACAATTTCATAAAATTCCTTTCGCTTTTAAAATTAATCTTGAATTTTTTACATATTTTACACATGCTATTCAAAAATGAAACAGTCTAACATACATTCGTTGTTTCACTCTTACATACGCATTTCATTCCTGGAGTAATTAGCGTTGCCACTAGCAAACATTTCTTCCTAAAATGTTTTTAACAACAGCAATTCCAAAAATTCCACCACTTTTTTTTTAAATAATTAATACAAATTTAGCTAAATTCTTATAATTATTAAAATTTATGAAACGTATTATAAGATATATTCAACATATTATTAAGTATATATAAAAATAAGAAGAAAAGATTAATAAAATTTGGGCTTTGCAAAATATTCCTAATTTGGTATACAAACGCACACAAGTGGCAACGCCACTTGTAACAATAAAAACAAACAAAAATAGTGCGTGTGTATTAGTTTCGGTCATCCATTTCTTGTAGGGGAGCTATAGGAAAGTTGTAAAAAAAACTCATAAAATTCAGAAAAATTCATGAAATCTTTATTTGAATCGATAGTACGGTCCATATAATTAAATGTTTGAAGATTATTTCATGCAAATGTTGACCGTGATTGCGCCTCAAATGGTCCATCCGCTTAGTCCAATGTTGGCATTCTGTTTCCAACATTTCGGCCGGTATCTCACGAATAAATGCTTCAATGTTTTCTTCCAATGCGTCAATTGAAGCGGGCATGTGTGTATAGACATGAGCTTTAACGTATCCGCACAAAAAATAGTCTAAAGACGTTAAATCGCACGATCTAGGCGGCCAATTGACCGGTCCCGAACGTGAAATAAAATGTTCACCGAACTCGCCTCTCAATAAGTCCATTGTTAAGCGTGCTGTGTGGCATGTGGCACCGTCTTGTTGAAACCACATGTCATGCAAGTCAAGCTCTTGCATTTTGGGCACAAAAAAGTTGGATATCATCTCACGGTAGCGCTCACCATTCACAGTTACGTTACGATTCGCATCATCTTGGAACGGTCCAATGATGCCACCAGCCCATAAACCGCACCAAACTGTGACTTTTTCTCGATGCATAAATAGCTCTTGCAATGCTTCTGGCTGATCTTCACTCCAAAATCGACAATTCGGCTTATTAACTTACCCATTGAGCCAAAAATGAGCTTCGTCGCTGAACACAAGAAGCGCGCGATGAATTTTCTTAACAGAGCACGCATTTTGATAATAAAATTCAATAATTTGCAAGCGTTGTTCGTTTGTAAGACGATTCATGGTTAAATTATAGACCAAACTGAAGTGAAACAAAACACGAAACGTGCGTCAGCTGTTTAAACCAGTGCTGCCAAAAAGATAATAGCTAAAAAATCACCCATTATATTAGCGGAATATAACAAATTTTAAAATGTTGTTTATAGACATATTTTAACATAAAATAAGTAATGGCGTAGAAAACAAAATAAATTTTCTGTAAATATTTTACTGGATAACCCCATTTCTTTAAATCTTAAAGTGAACGACGTCACGGGTAAAAGCTAGTTACAAAATAAAACATGGGTGGGGGTAGGTCTTTTGATCTACCTTGTATATATATTTTTAAGAAATGTTGCTTCTTTTTTTTGGCAACTTTTAACACTTTTTCTCTTTTAGTTTTGGTACTTTTTTATTTTCAAAAAATTTGGCTAGAGATATTGTCCAGATTTAAGTGGGGTATATTTTAAGAGGTTAAAACGAAAAATGTTTTACTTTTGATACTTTTTCTCTTTTGGATAAATTTGGTATACAGATTGCATATGGTCGAGATCAAAATATACGGTATATTTTAAGGGATACAATTGGGATAAAACTGTTACTTTTTATCTCTTCGAAAAATGTGGTATTCATATAAAACATAACCTAAATTAACGTACAGAGTACTTTCTGGGGGAATAAAATGAGTCAAAGCTCGTACTTTTAGTACTTCGTTGCATCTTTCTATATATATAAAAATGAAAAATGTTTGTATGTTTGTGTGTTTGTGTGTTTGTTTGTTTGTTTGTTTGTTTGTTTGTTTGTTGGCTTATAGACTCCGAAACTACTGAACCGATTTTTACAGTAACATCACGTGAGCCCTAAAAATAAAATAGGCTACTTATTTTTTCGATAGGGGCAGGGGAATTGGTACCCCCCATAGGATGCCAATATTTATTATCGCATATCTTAAGAGCCGCTGGACGCATTTTGCTAAACTTTTTGTAGTAGGATCTTCTGAGCCCCGAAATTGAAATAAAATAGCAGCGGGGGTATTTGAATCCCCCATAGGACGCCAATGTTTAACATCGCATATCTTAAGAACTGTTATAGTGAGAATGTTCAAACTTTCTAGAAGTCACTCTTATGGTATACTACACTTTGGAAAATTAAAATAAAGCGGGTAGGCGCAGGGGGGGAAATACCTCCCATAGGATGCATGCATTAAATATCGCTCAACTGAAGAACTATTAAAGGGAGAGTCTTCAAACGTGGTTTAAGCTACTATTATAGTAAACTATAAATTTTCAATATAAAAATGGGCGGGAGAGACAGGGGAGGAGCAGTACCCCTCATAGATAGAAATATTAATAAGAGCCACTGCACGCATTTTGTTGAAATTTTGGTAGTAGGATCTTCTGAGTCCCAAAATTGAAATAAAGTAGCAGCTGGGAAGTGGTTTTCCCCATAGGACGCCAATGTTTAACATCGCATATCTTTAGAACTGTTATAGTGAGAATGTTCAAACTTTGTAGAAGTCACTCATATGGTATACTACACTATTGAAAATAAAAATAAAGCGGATAGGCGCAGGGGGGGAAATACCTCCCATAGGATCCATACATTAAATATCGCTCAACTAAAGAACTATTAAAGGGAGGGTCTTCAAACGTAGTTAAAACTACTATTATGGCAAACTTTAAATTTCAATATAGTAATGGGCGGGGTAGACAGAGGAGGAGCAGTTCCCCTTATAGATAGAAATGTAATGAAGAGCCGCTGCAAGCAATTTGTTGAACTTTTAGTAGTAGGATCTTCTGAGCCCCAAAATTGAAGCAAAATAGCAGCGGGGGAAGTGTTACCCCCCATAGGACGCCAATGTTTAATATCGGATATCTTAAAAACTGTTATAGTGAAAATGTTCAAACTTTGTGGAAGTCACTCTTATGGTATACTACACTTTTGAAAATAAAAATAAAGCGGGTAGGCGCATGGGGAAAACACCTCACATAGGATGCATATATTAAATATCGCTCAACTGAAAAACTATTAAAGGTAAAGTCTTCAAAAGTGGTTACAGCTACTATTAGGGTAAACTATAAATTTCAATATAAAAATAGGCGTGGAAGACAGGAGAGGAGCAGTACCCCTCATAGATAGAAATATTAATAACAGCCACTGCACGCATTTTGTTGAACTTTTGGTAGTAGGATCTTCTGAGTCCCAAAATTGAAACAAAATAGCAGCGGGGGAAGTGGTACCCACCATAGGACGCCAATGTTTAATATCGCATATCTTAAGAACTGTAATAGTGAGAATGTTCAAACTTTCTAGAAGTCACTCTTATGGTATACTACACTATTGAAAATAAAAATAGAGCGGGTAGGCGCAGGGGGGAAATACCTCTCATAGGATGTATATATTAAATATCGCTCAACTGAAGAACTATTAAAGGGCGAGTCTTCAAACGTAGTTAAAACTACTATTATGGCAAACTTTAAATTTCAATATAGTAATGGGCGGGGTAGACAGAGGAGGAGCAGTTCCCCTCATAGATAGAAATATTAATAAGAGTCGCTGCAAGCATTTTGTTGAACTTTTGGTAGTAGGATCCTCTGAGCCCCAAAATTGAAATAAAATAGCAGCGGGGGAAGTGTTACACCCTATAGGACGCCAATGCTTAATATCTGAAAAACTGTTAAAGTGAGAATGTTCAAACTTTGTAGAAGTCACTCTTATGGTATACTACACTTTTAAAAATAAAAATTAAGCGGGTAGGCGCAGGGGAGAAATACCTTCCATAGGATGCATATATTAAATATATCTCAATCGATAAAATGGTTAAAGCAGTGTTGCGAAGCGCACCGGGTTAAGCTAGTTTGGTATAAAAAGTACAAAATATACGGCACTTTTTAAGGGGTAAAAAATGGATCAAATTGGTACTTTTTGTACTTTTTCGGATTGCGTATGGTCCATTGGCTGGAATATATTTAGGCGCCCATTCACTGCTTTTCATATCGACAACTATATGTAGGTTGCTCAAGATTATTGAGTGCTCAAAAGTTATGTATGTATCGGGTGATTTTTTAAGACCCTACAAGAATAGTGACGGTCATTTGACCTATAATATGACCGACATTGCTGATAGAGATATCGGTCATCGCGTAGAACAAAGTTTCTATCATTTTCTTAAGGCCAACGTGAAAAAAATGACCTAAACTTTTGTGTACGTGTGATTTTGCATCCTTCTTTAACCTATGAATTTTGTGGTAGATAAAACATATATCTGAGCTGTTTACTCTTATACTCTTTACATATCAGTACTGATGTATAAACCGGACACAGCTGACTAGTCAGTACTGATGCATATAACGGACACAGCTGACCAGTCAGTACTGACGCATATACCGGCCACAGCTGACTAGTCAGTACTGATGCATATATACGTCACTGTTGACGTACTTTTTAGCTTAAATAAAACACGATTCATCTCATTCAATTCTCATACAAATTTTTGTCTTTATTTAAAATAAAATTCAATATTTTTTTGGTTTTCAAAATAACTTAAATAAATAAATATTTTTTTTTTTTTAACTAAATTTTTTAAATTAATTATGTTTTGTTTGCATTTGAAAACGTTTGCTGGATCAAACATCATTCAACAGTTTCTTAATTACATTAAACAAGCACCTTCTTACAAATAAAGTTCAGTGAATAAAAAGTGTTAAAAATAAAGCTAAACTTTTACCAATTTATTGGTCGCGCTTATTTTTTGATTTTTTTCTCTTTTAGATTGATTATTTTAGTTTAAATTAAAAAAATTGTCGTCATTTTATTTATTAACCCCTTTTTCTTTTATGTATTTTTGTTGCTTTACCCTATGGTGGGCACGTTCAACCGCTTTTCTTATACTTTTTTCATACTCCCCGGCTCCTAGGTTCTGAAAAACATCTAAAATATGAAGTAAAAAAAAGACAGAAATGTTAAATATTCAAAGACTAAAATTATTTAATGTCTGTACATACCTCTTACAATTTTATTTAGCAGCGTGAGATTTGACAACGGAAGTTTTCCCCACCTTCCATCCCAATTATATTTATATAGCAAATCATCTGCAAACGATGCACTAATAACACTGCCAGCATCTAAAGAAACACCTTTAATTTTATGAATATAGGACTTCTGTAAAGAAGTTGAATTACTGTTTGAGCAAGTAAAATATATAAAATATTGTGATTGTTACCATGGCCTGAGCGTAATCGGAGTCTAGCTTCTCCTCTATTTCTTGCACTGCTGTTGTGGTCCGCAAGGGGAGCATGCTGGCGGTCTCATCAAGCCCTTGATCAGAAGTCTCTCCTGTCATGCGGCGGAGGTACTCTTGGGCTTTTTTTATGCCTACTTTACACTCCATTAGAATTTTAGCTTATTGATGGAACAGGTTGTATATTAGATCTTTCACTTCGTGCACTATCTTCGATTTCTATTAACCTTCTATACATTTTAATATTGGACTCAAATGTCTTTTTTTCCAATGATAGACAATTTTGCAAACGTCTTTTTTTCATAGTTATCTTTTATCACAAAAAGTATACTTTTATTATTTAATTTAATTTCTTAATAGGTATTTTCTATCTTATTGTCACTTTTTTATTTTTTAATAGGTATTTGTGTTATTTTTATTGTCACTCAATTCTTGCTTTCTGTCAAGGCAAATATTATTTTTTATCACTCTTTATTGTCACTTTTTTTATATTTATTTTAAATAATATAATGGGCGCACGTCACAATTTCATAAAATTCCTTTCGCTTTTAAAATTAATCTTGAATTTTTTACATATTTTACACATTCCATTCAAAAATGAAACAGTCTAACATACATTCGTTGTTTCACTCTTACATACGCATTTCATTCCTGGAGTAATTAGCGTTGCCACTAGCAAACATTTCTTCCTAAAATGTTTTTAACAACAGCAATTCCCAAAATTCCACCACTTTTGTTTTAAATAATTAATACAAATTTAGCTAAATTCTTATAATTATTAAAATTTATGAAACGTATTAACAGATATATTCAACATATTATTAAGTATATATAAAAATAAGAAGAAAAGATTAATAAAATTTGGGCTTTGCAAAATATTCCTAATTTGGTATACAAACGCACACGAGTGGCAACGCCACTTGTAACAATAAAAACAAACAAAAATAGTGCGTGTGTATTAGTTTCGGTCATCCATTTCTTGTAGGGGAGCTATAGGAAAGTTGTAAAAAAAACTCATAAAATTCAGAAAAATTCATGAAATATTTATTTGAATCGATAGTACGGTCCATATAATTAAATGTTTGAAGATTATTTCATGCAAATGTTGACCGTGATTGCGCCTCAAATGGTCCATCCGCTTAGTCCAATGTTGGCATTCTGTTTCCAACATTTCGGCCGGTATCTCACGAATAAATGCTTCAATGTTTTCTTCCAATGCGTCAATTGAAGCGGGCATGTGTGTATAGACATGAGCTTTAACGTATCCGCACAAAAAATAGTCTAAAGACGTTAAATCGCACGATCTAGGCGGCCAATTGACCGGTCCCGAACGTGAAATAAAATGTTCACCGAACTCGCCTCTCAATAAGTCCATTGTTAAGCGTGCTGTGTGGCATGTGGCACCGTCTTGTTGAAACCACATGTCATGCAAGTCAAGCTCTTGCATTTTGGGCACAAAAAAGTTGGATATCATCTCACGGTAGCGCTCACCATTCACAGTTACGTTACGATTCGCATCATCTTGGAACGGTCCAATGATGCCACCAGCCCATAAACCGCACCAAACTGTGACTTTTTCTCGATGCATAAATAGCTCTTGCAATGCTTCTGGCTGATCTTCACTCCAAAATCGACAATTCGGCTTATTAACTTACCCATTGAGCCAAAAATGAGCTTCGTCGCTGAACACAAGAAGCGCGCGATGAATTTTCTTAACAGAGCACGCATTTTGATAATAAAATTCAATAATTTGCAAGCGTTGTTCGTTTGTAAGACGATTCATGGTTAAATTATAGACCAAACTGAAGTGAAACAAAACACGAAACGTGCGTCAGCTGTTTAAACCAGTGCTGCCAAAAAGATAATAGCTAAAAAATCACCCATTATATTAGCGGAATATAACAAATCTTAAAATGTTGTTTATAGACATATTTTAACATAAAATAAGTAATGACGTAGAAAACAAAATAAATTTTCTGTAAATATTTTACTGGATAACCCCATTTCTTTAAATCTTAAAGTGAACGACGTCACGGGTAAAAGCTAGTTACAAAATAAAACATGGGTGGGGGTAGGTCTTTTTTGATCTACCTTGTATATATATTTTTAAGAAATGTTGCTTCTTTTTTTGGCAACTTTTAACACTTTTTCTCTTTTAGTTTTGGTACTTTTTTATTTTCAAAAAATTTGGCTAGAGATATTGTCCAGATTTAAGTGGGGTATATTTTAAGAGGTTAAAACGAAAAATGTTTTACTTTTGATACTTTTTCTCTTTTGGATAAATTTGGTATACAGATTGCATATGGTCGAGATCAAAATATTCGGTATTTTTTAAGGGATAAAATTGGGATAAAACTGTTACGTTTTATCTCTTCGAAAAATTTGGTATTCATATAAAACATAACCTAAATTAACGTACAGAGTACTTTCTGGGGGAATAAAATGAGTCAAAGCTCGTACTTTTAGTACTTCGTTGCATTTGGTATAAAAAGTACAAAATATACGGCACTTTTTAAGGGGTAAAAAATGGATCAAATTGGTACTTTTTGTACTTTTTCGGATTGCGTATGGTCCATTGGCTGGAATATATTTAGGCGCCCATTCATTGCTTTTCATATCGACAACTATATGTAGGTTGCTCAAGATTATTGAGTGCTCAAAAGTTATGTATGTATCGGGTGATTTTTTAAGACCCTACAAGAAAAGTGACGGTCATTTGACCTATCATATGACCGACATTGCTGATAGAGATATCGGTCATCGCGTAGAACAAAGTTTCTATCATTTTCTTAAAGCCAACGTGAAAAAAATGACCTAAACTTTTGTGTACGTGTGATTTTGCATCCTTCTTTAACCTATGAATTTTGTGGTAGATAAAACATATATCTGAGCTGTTTACTCTTATACTCTTTACATATCAGTACTGATGTATAACCGGACACAGCTGACTAGTCAGTACTGATGCATATAACGGACACAGCTGACCAGTCAGTACTGACTGGTCAGTACTGACGCATATACCGGCCACAGCTGACTAGTCAGTACTGATTCATATATTCGTCACTGTTGACGTACTTTTTAGCTTAAATAAAACACGATTAAAATAAAACATCTCATTCAATTCTCATACAAATTTTTGTCTTTATTTAAAATAAAATTCAATATTTTTTTGGTTTCCAAAATAACTTAAATAAATAAATATTTTTTTTTTTTAACTAAATTTTTTAAATTAATTATGTTTTGTTTGCATTCGAAAACGTTTGCTGGATCAAACATTATTCAACAGTTTCTTAATTACATTAAATAAGCACCTTCTTACAAATAAAGTTCAGTCAATAAAAAGTGTTAAAAATAAAGCTAAACTTTTACCAATTTATTGGTCACGCTTATTTTTTGATTTTTTTTCTCTTTTAGATTGATTATTTTAGTTTAAATTAAAAAAATTGTCATTTTATTTATTAACCCCTTTTTCTTTTATGTATTTTTGTTGCTTTACCCTATGGTGGGCACGTTCAACCGCTTTTCTTATACTTTTTTCATACTCCCCGGCTCCTATGTTCTGAAAAACATCTAAAATATGAAGTAAAAAAAAAGACAGAAATGTTAAATATTCAAAGACTAAAATTATTTAATGTCTGTACATACCTCTTACAATTTTATTTAGCAGCGTGAGATTTGACAACGGAAGTTTTCCCCACCTTCCATCCCAATTATATTTATATAGCAAATCATCTGCAAACGATGCACTAATAACACTGCCAACATCTAAAGAAACACCTTTAATTTTATGAATATAGGACTTCTGTAAAGAAGTTGAATTACTGTTTGAGCAAGTAAAATATATAAAATATTGTGATTGTTACCATGGCCTGAGCGTAATCGGAGTCTAGCTTCTCCTCTATTTCTTGCACTGCTGTTGTGGTCCGCAAGGCGAGCATGCTGGCGGTCTCATCAAGCCCTTGATCAGAAGTCTCTCCTGTCATGCGGCTGAGGTACTCTTGGGCTTTTTTTATGCCTACTTTACACTCCATTAGAATTTTAGCTTATTGATGGAACAGGTTGTATATTAGATCTTTCACTTCGTGCACTATCTTCGTTTTCTATTAACCTTCTATACATTTTAATTTTGGACTCAAATGTCTTTTTTTCCAATGATAGACAATTTTGCAAACGTCTTTTTTTCATAGTTATCTTTTATCACAAAAAGTATACTTTTATTATTTAATTTAATTTCTTAATAGGTATTTTCTATCTTATTGTCACTTTTTTATATTTTAATAGGTATTTGTGTTATTTTTATTGTCACTCAATTCTTGCTTTCTGTCAAGGCAAATATTATTTTTTATCACTCTTTATTGTCACTGTCAATTTTTATTTCACTTTTTTTATATTTATTTTAAATAATATAATGGGCGCACGTCACAATTTCATAAAATTCCTTTCGCTTTTAAAATTAATCTTGAATTTTTTACATATTTTACACATTCCATTCAAAAATGAAACTGTCTAACATACATTCGTTGTTTCACTCTTACATACGCATTTCATTCCTGGAGTAATTAGCGTTGCCACTAGCAAACATTTCTTCCTAAAATGTTTTTAACAACAGCAATTCCCAAAATTCCACCACTTTTTTTTTAAATAATTAATACAAATTTAGCTAAATTCTTATAATTATTAAAATTTATGAAACGTATTAACAGATATATTCAACATATTATTAAGTATATATAAAAATAAGAAGAAAAGATTAATAAAATTTGGGCTTTGCAAAATATTCCTAATTTGGTATACAAACGCACACGAGTGGCAACGCCACTTGTAACAATAAAAACAAACAAAAATAGTGCGTGTGTATTAGTTTCGGTCATCCATTTCTTGTAGGGGAGCTATAGGAAAGTTGTAAAAAAAACTCATAAAATTCAGAAAAATGCATGAAATCTTTATTTGAATCGATAGTACGGTCCATATAATTAAATGTTTGAAGATTATTTCATGCAAATGTTGACCGTGATTGCGCCTCAAATGGTCCATCCGCTTAGTCCAATGTTGGCATTCTGTTTCCAACATTTCGGCCGGTATCTCACGAATAAATGCTTCAATGTTTTCTTCCAATGCGTCAATTGAAGCGGGCATGTGTGTATAGACATGAGCTTTAACGTAGCCGCACAAAAAATAGTCTAAAGACGTTAAATCGCACGATCTAGGCGGCCAATTGACCGGTCCCGAACGTGAAATAAAATGTTCACCGAACTCGCCTCTCAATAAGTCCATTGTTAAGCGTGCTGTGTGGCATGTGGCACCGTCTTGTTGAAACCACATGTCGTGCAAGTCAACAAGCTCTTGCATTTTGGGCAAAAAAAAGTTGGATATCATCTCACGGTAGCGCTCACCATTCACAGTTACGTTACGATTCGCATCATCTTGGAACGGTCCAATGATGCCACCAGCCCATAAACCGCACCAAACTGTGACTTTTTCTCGATGCATAAATAGCTCTTGCAATGCTTCTGGCTGATCTTCACTCCAAAATCGACAATTCGGCTTATTAACTTAGTGCTGGTTCACACAGGTCAAGTTTGACTCTTCAAGTCTTGAGCTTTTAGGAGAGAGGGGTAAAGAGAATGGAAAGGGGTACATACTTGACCGTACCAGTCAGTTTTGTATTTTTCTTTTCTTTTTTCATCCGTAATATAATAAATAGCTACGAAGTTGAAGGAAAAGAACACAAAAATTAATTTTGTGCATGAACGTGAACGCAAGTTCAAAAGAAAATTTAAATAAAACTGTTCAAGTAAACTTGACCTGTGTGAACCAGCACTTACCCATTGAGCCAAAAATGAGCTTCGTCGCTGAACACAAGAAGCGCGCGATGAATTTTCTTAACAGAGCACGCATTTTGATAATAAAATTCAATAATTTGCAAGCGTTGTTCGTTTGTAAGACGATTCATGGTTAAATTATAGACCAAACTGAAGATGTTTGACAGTGAAACAAAACACGAAACGTGCGTCAGCTGTTTAAACCAGTGCTGCCAAAAAGATAATAGCTAAAAAATCACCCATTATATTAGCGGAATATAACAAATCTTAAAATGTTGTTTATAGACATATTTTAACATAAAATAAGTAATGACGTAGAAAACAAAATAAATTTTCTGTAAATATTTTACTGGATAACCCCATTTCTTTAAATCTTAAAGTGAACGACGTCACGGGTAAAAGCTAGTTACAAAATAAAACATGGGTGGGGGTAGGTCTTTTTTGATCTACCTTGTATATATATTTTTAAGAAATGTTGCTTCTTTTTTTGGCAACTTTTAACACTTTTTCTCTTTTAGTTTTGGTACTTTTTTATTTTCAAAAAATTTGGCTAGAGATATTGTCCAGATTTAAGTGGGGTATATTTTAAGAGGTTAAAACGAAAAATGTTTTACTTTTGATACTTTTTCTCTTTTGGATAAATTTGGTATACAGATTGCATATGGTCGAGATCAAAATATACGGTATTTTTTAATGGATAAAATTGGGGTAAAACTGTTACTTTTTATCTCTTCGAAAAATTTGGTATTCATATAAAACATAACCTAAATTAACGTACAGAGTACTTTCTGGGGGAATAAAATGAGTCAAAGCTCGTACTTTTAGTACTTCGTTGCATTTGGTATAAAAAGTACAAAATATACGGCACTTTTTAAGGGGTAAAAAATGGATAAAATTGGTACTTTTTCGGAATGCGTATGGTCCATTGGCTGGAATATATTTAGGCGCCCATTCATTGCTTTTCATATCGACAACTATATGTAGGTTGCTCAAGATTATTGAGTGCTCAAAAACCGGACACAGCTGACTAGTCAGTACTGATGCATATAACGGACACAGCTGACCAGTCAGTACTGACTGGTCAGTACTGACGCATATACCGGCCACAGCTGACTAGTCAGTACTGATTCATATATTCGTCACTGTTGACGTATTTTTTAGTTTTAATAAAACACTATTAAAATAAAACATCTCATTCAATTCTCATACAAATTTTTGTCTTTATTTAAAATAAAATTCAATATTTTTTTGGTTTCCAAAATAACTTAAATAAATAAATATTTTTTTTTTTTAACTAAATTTTTTAAATTAATTATGTTTTGTTTGCATTCGAAAACGTTTGCTGGATCAAACATCATTCAACAGTTTCTTAATTACATTAAACAAGCACCTTCTTACAAATAAAGTTCAGTCAATAAAAAGTGTTAAAAATAAAGCTAAACTTTTACCAATTTATTGGTCACGCTTATTTTTTGATTTTTTTTCTCTTTTAGATTGATTATTTTAGTTTAAATTAAAAAAATTGTCGTCATTTTATTTATTAACCCCTTTTTCTTTTATGTATTTTTGTTGCTTTACCCTATGGTGGGCACGTTCAACCGCTTTTCTTATACTTTTTTCATACTCCCCGGCTCCTAGGTTCTGAAAAACATCTAAAATATGAAGTAAAAAAAAAGACAGAAATGTTAAATATTCAAAGACTAAAATTATTTAATGTCTGTACATACCTCTTACAATTTTATTTAGCAGCGTGAGATTTGACAACGGAAGTTTTCCCCACCTTCCATCCCAATTATATTTATATAGCAAATCATCTGCAAACGATGCACTAATAACACTGCCAACATCTAAAGAAACACCTTTAATTTTATGAATATAGGACTTCTGTAAAGAAGTTGAATTACTGTTTGAGCAAGTAAAATATATAAAATATTGTGATTGTTACCATGGCCTGAGCGTAATCGGAGTCTAGCTTCTCCTCTATTTCTTGCACTGCTGTTGTGGTCCGCAAGGGGAGCATGCTGGCGGTCTCATCAAGCCCTTGATCAGAAGTCTCTCCTGTCATGCGGCGGAGGTACTCTTGGGCTTTTTTTATGCCTACTTTACACTCCATTAGAATTTTAGCTTATTGATGGAACAGGTTGTATATTAGATCTTTCACTTCGTGCACTATCTTCGATTTCTATTAACCTTCTATACATTTTAATATTGGACTCAAATGTCTTTTTTTCCAATGATAGACAATTTTGCAAACGTCTTTTTTTCATAGTTATCTTTTATCACAAAAAGTATACTTTTATTATTTAATTTAATTTCTTAATAGGTATTTTCTATCTTATTGTCACTTTTTTATTTTTTAATAGGTATTTGTGTTATTTTTATTGTCACTCAATTCTTGCTTTCTGTCAAGGCAAATATTATTTTTTATCACTCTTTATTGTCACTTTTTTTATATTTATTTTAAATAATATAATGGGCGCACGTCACAATTTCATAAAATTCCTTTCGCTTTTAAAATTAATCTTGAATTTTTTACATATTTTACACATTCCATTCAAAAATGAAACAGTCTAACATACATTCGTTGTTTCACTCTTACATACGCATTTCATTCCTGGAGTAATTAGCGTTGCCACTAGCAAACATTTCTTCCTAAAATGTTTTTAACAACAGCAATTCCCAAAATTCCACCACTTTTGTTTTAAATAATTAATACAAATTTAGCTAAATTCTTATAATTATTAAAATTTATGAAACGTATTAACAGATATATTCAACATATTATTAAGTATATATAAAAATAAGAAGAAAAGATTAATAAAATTTGGGCTTTGCAAAATATTCCTAATTTTGGTATACAAACGCACACGAGTGGCAACGCCACTTGTAACAATAAAAACAAACAAAAATAGTGCGTGTGTATTAGTTTCGGTCATCCATTTCTTGTAGGGGAGCTATAGGAAAGTTGTAAAAAAAACTCATAAAATTCAGAAAAATTCATGAAATCTTTATTTGAATCGATAGTACGGTCCATATAATTAAATGTTTGAAGATTATTTCATGCAAATGTTGACCGTGATTGCGCCTCAAATGGTCCATCCGCTTAGTCCAATGTTGGCATTCTGTTTCCAACATTTCGGCCGGTATCTCACGAATAAATGCTTCAATGTTTTCTTCCAATGCGTCAATTGAAGCGGGCATGTGTGTATAGACATGAGCTTTAACGTATCCGCACAAAAAATAGTCTAAAGACGTTAAATCGCACGATCTAGGCGGCCAATTGACCGGTCCCGAACGTGAAATAAAATGTTCACCGAACTCGCCTCTCAATAAGTCCATTGTTAAGCGTGCTGTGTGGCATGTGGCACCGTCTTGTTGAAACCACATGTCATGCAAGTCAAGCTCTTGCATTTTGGGCACAAAAAAGTTGGATATCATCTCACGGTAGCGCTCACCATTCACAGTTACGTTACGATTCGCATCATCTTGGAACGGTCCAATGATGCCACCAGCCCATAAACCGCACCAAACTGTGACTTTTTCTCGATGCATAAATAGCTCTTGCAATGCTTCTGGCTGATCTTCACTCCAAAATCGACAATTCGGCTTATTAACTTACCCATTGAGCCAAAAATGAGCTTCGTCGCTGAACACAAGAAGCGCGCGATGAATTTTCTTAACAGAGCACGCATTTTGATAATAAAATTCAATAATTTGCAAGCGTTGTTCGTTTGTAAGACGATTCATGGTTAAATTATAGACCAAACTGAAGTGAAACAAAACACGAAACGTGCGTCAGCTGTTTAAACCAGTGCTGCCAAAAAGATAATAGCTAAAAAATCACCCATTATATTAGCGGAATATAACAAATCTTAAAATGTTGTTTATAGACATATTTTAACATAAAATAAGTAATGACGTAGAAAACAAAATAAATTTTCTGTAAATATTTTACTGGATAACCCCATTTCTTTAAATCTTAAAGTGAACGACGTCACGGGTAAAAGCTAGTTACAAAATAAAACATGGGTGGGGGTAGGTCTTTTTTGATCTACCTTGTATATATATTTTTAAGAAATGTTGCTTCTTTTTTTGGCAACTTTTAACACTTTTTCTCTTTTAGTTTTGGTACTTTTTTATTTTCAAAAAATTTGGCTAGAGATATTGTCCAGATTTAAGTGGGGTATATTTTAAGAGGTTAAAACGAAAAATGTTTTACTTTTGATACTTTTTCTCTTTTGGATAAATTTGGTATACAGATTGCATATGGTCGAGATCAAAATATTCGGTATTTTTTAAGGGATAAAATTGGGATAAAACTGTTACGTTTTATCTCTTCGAAAAAATTTGGTATTCATATAAAACATAACCTAAATTAACGTACAGAGTACTTTCTGGGGGAATAAAATGAGTCAAAGCTCGTACTTTTAGTACTTCGTTGCATTTGGTATAAAAAGTACAAAATATACGGCACTTTTTAAGGGGTAAAAAATGGATCAAATTGGTACTTTTTGTACTTTTTCGGATTGCGTATGGTCCATTGGCTGGAATATATTTAGGCGCCCATTCATTGCTTTTCATATCGACAACTATATGTAGGTTGCTCAAGATTATTGAGTCCTCAAAAGTTATGTATGTATCGGGTGATTTTTTAAGACCCTACAAGAAAAGTGACGGTCATTTGACCTATCATATGACCGACATTGCTGATAGAGATATCGGTCATCGCGTAGAACAAAGTTTCTATCATTTTCTTAAGGCCAACGTGAAAAAAATGACCTAAACTTTTGTGTACGTGTGATTTTGCATCCTTCTTTAACCTATGAATTTTGTGGTAGATAAAACATATATCTGAGCTGTTTACTCTTATACTCTTTACATATCAGTACTGATGTATAACCGGACACAGCTGACTAGTCAGTACTGATGCATATAACGGACACAGCTGACCAGTCAGTACTGACTGGTCAGTACTGACGCATATACCGGCCACAGCTGACTAGTCAGTACTGATTCATATATTCGTCACTGTTGACGTACTTTTTAGCTTAAATAAAACACGATTAAAATAAAACATCTCATTCAATTCTCATACAAATTTTTGTCTTTATTTAAAATAAAATTCAATATTTTTTTGGTTTCCAAAATAACTTAAATAAATAAATATTTTTTTTTTTTAACTAAATTTTTTAAATTAATTATGTTTTGTTTGCATTCGAAAACGTTTGCTGGATCAAACATTATTCAACAGTTTCTTAATTACATTAAACAAGCACCTTCTTACAAATAAAGTTCAGTCAATAAAAAGTGTTAAAAATAAAGCTAAACTTTTACCAATTTATTGGTCACGCTTATTTTTTGATTTTTTTTCTCTTTTAGATTGATTATTTTAGTTTAAATTAAAAAAATTGTCGTCATTTTATTTATTAACCCCTTTTTCTTTTATGTATTTTTGTTGCTTTACCCTATGGTGGGCACGTTCAACCGCTTTTCTTATACTTTTTTCATACTCCCCGGCTCCTAGGTTCTGAAAAACATCTAAAATATGAAGTAAAAAAAAAGACAGAAATGTTAAATATTCAAAGACTAAAATTATTTAATGTCTGTACATACCTCTTACAATTTTATTTAGCAGCGTGAGATTTGACAACGGAAGTTTTTCCCACCTTCCATCCCAATTATATTTATATAGCAAATCATCTGCAAACGATGCACTAATAACACTGCCAACATCTAAAGAAACACCTTTAATTTTATGAATATAGGACTTCTGTAAAGAAGTTGAATTACTGTTTGAGCAAGTAAAATATATAAAATATTGTGATTGTTACCATGGCCTGAGCGTAATCGGAGTCTAGCTTCTCCTCTATTTCTTGCACTGCTGTTGTGGTCCGCAAGGCGAGCATGCTGGCGGTCTCATCAAGCCCTTGATCAGAAGTCTCTCCTGTCATGCGGCTGAGGTACTCTTGGGCTTTTTTTATGCCTACTTTACACTCCATTAGAATTTTAGCTTATTGATGGAACAGGTTGTATATTAGATCTTTCACTTCGTGCACTATCTTCGTTTTCTATTAACCTTCTATACATTTTAATTTTGGACTCAAATGTCTTTTTTTCCAATGATAGACAATTTTGCAAACGTCTTTTTTTCATAGTTATCTTTTATCACAAAAAGTATACTTTTATTATTTAATTTAATTTCTTAATAGGTATTTTCTATCTTATTGTCACTTTTTTATATTTTAATAGGTATTTGTGTTATTTTTATTGTCACTCAATTCTTGCTTTCTGTCAAGGCAAATATTATTTTTTATCACTCTTTATTGTCACTGTCAATTTTTATTTCACTTTTTTTATATTTATTTTAAATAATATAATGGGCGCACGTCACAATTTCATAAAATTCCTTTCGCTTTTAAAATTAATCTTGAATTTTTTACATATTTTACACATTCCATTCAAAAATGAAACTGTCTAACATACATTCGTTGTTTCACTCTTACATACGCATTTCATTCCTGGAGTAATTAGCGTTGCCACTAGCAAACATTTCTTCCTAAAATGTTTTTAACAACAGCAATTCCCAAAATTCCACCACTTTTTTTTTAAATAATTAATACAAATTTAGCTAAATTCTTATAATTATTAAAATTTATGAAACGTATTAACAGATATATTCAACATATTATTAAGTATATATAAAAATAAGAAGAAAAGATTAATAAAATTTGGGCTTTGCAAAATATTCCTAATTTGGTATACAAACGCACACGAGTGGCAACGCCACTTGTAACAATAAAAACAAACAAAAATAGTGCGTGTGTATTAGTTTCGGTCATCCATTTCTTGTAGGGGAGCTATAGGAAAGTTGTAAAAAAAACTCATAAAATTCAGAAAAATGCATGAAATCTTTATTTGAATCGATAGTACGGTCCATATAATTAAATGTTTGAAGATTATTTCATGCAAATGTTGACCGTGATTGCGCCTCAAATGGTCCATCCGCTTAGTCCAATGTTGGCATTCTGTTTCCAACATTTCGGCCGGTATCTCACGAATAAATGCTTCAATGTTTTCTTCCAATGCGTCAATTGAAGCGGGCATGTGTGTATAGACATGAGCTTTAACGTAGCCGCACAAAAAATAGTCTAAAGACGTTAAATCGCACGATCTAGGCGGCCAATTGACCGGTCCCGAACGTGAAATAAAATGTTCACCGAACTCGCCTCTCAATAAGTCCATTGTTAAGCGTGCTGTGTGGCATGTGGCACCGTCTTGTTGAAACCACATGTCGTGCAAGTCAACAAGCTCTTGCATTTTGGGCAAAAAAAAGTTGGATATCATCTCACGGTAGCGCTCACCATTCACAGTTACGTTACGATTCGCATCATCTTGGAACGGTCCAATGATGCCACCAGCCCATAAACCGCACCAAACTGTGACTTTTTCTCGATGCATAAATAGCTCTTGCAATGCTTCTGGCTGATCTTCACTCCAAAATCGACAATTCGGCTTATTAACTTAGTGCTGGTTCACACAGGTCAAGTTTGACTCTTCAAGTCTTGAGCTTTTAGGAGAGAGGGGTAAAGAGAATGGAAAGGGGTACATACTTGACCGTACCAGTCAGTTTTGTATTTTTCTTTTCTTTTTTCATCCGTAATATAATAAATAGCTACGAAGTTGAAGGAAAAGAACACAAAAATTAATTTTGTGCATGAACGTGAACGCAAGTTCAAAAGAAAATTTAAATAAAACTGTTCAAGTAAACTTGACCTGTGTGAACCAGCACTTACCCATTGAGCCAAAAATGAGCTTCGTCGCTGAACACAAGAAGCGCGCAATGAATTTTCTTAACAGAGCACGCATTTTGATAATAAAATTCAATAATTTGCAAGCGTTGTTCGTTTGTAAGACGATTCATGGTTAAATTATAGACCAAACTGAAGATGTTTGACAGTGAAACAAAACACGAAACGTGCGTCAGCTGTTTAAACCAGTGCTGCCAAGAAGATAATAGCTAAAAAATCACCCATTATATTAGCGGAATATAACAAATCTTAAAATGTTGTTTATAGACATATTTTAACATAAAATAAGTAATGACGTAGAAAACAAAATAAATTTTCTGTAAATATTTTACTGGATAACCCCATTTCTTTAAATCTTAAATTGAACGACGTCACGGGTAAAAGCTAGTTACAAAATAAAACATGGGTGGGGGTAGGTCTTTTTTGATCTACCTTGTATATATATTTTTAAGAAATGTTGCTTCTTTTTTTGGCAACTTTTAACACTTTTTCTCTTTTAGTTTTGGTACTTTTTTATTTTCAAAAAATTTGGCTAGAGATATTGTCCAGATTTAAGTGGGGTATATTTTAAGAGGTTAAAACGAAAAATGTTTTACTTTTGATACTTTTTCTCTTTTGGATAAATTTGGTATACAGATTGCATATGGTCGAGATCAAAATATTCGGTATTTTTTAAGGGATAAAATTGGGATAAAACTGTTACGTTTTATCTCTTCGAAAAATTTGGTATTCATATAAAACATAACCTAAATTAACGTACAGAGTACTTTCTGGGGGAATAAAATGAGTCAAAGCTCGTACTTTTAGTACTTCGTTGCATTTGGTATAAAAAGTACAAAATATACGGCACTTTTTAAGGGGTAAAAAATGGATCAAATTGGTACTTTTTGTACTTTTTCGGATTGCGTATGGTCCATTGGCTGGAATATATTTAGGCGCCCATTCATTGCTTTTCATATCGACAACTATATGTAGGTTGCTCAAGATTATTGAGTGCTCAAAAGTTATGTATGTATCGGGTGATTTTTTAAGACCCTACAAGAAAAGTGACGGTCATTTGACCTATCATATGACCGACATTGCTGATAGAGATATCGGTCATCGCGTAGAACAAAGTTTCTATCATTTTCTTAAGGCCAACGTGAAAAAAATGACCTAAACTTTTGTGTACGTGTGATTTTGCATCCTTCTTTAACCTATGAATTTTGTGGTAGATAAAACATATATCTGAGCTGTTTACTCTTATACTCTTTACATATCAGTACTGATGTTTAACCGGACACAGCTGACTAGTCAGTACTGATGCATATAACGGACACAGCTGACCAGTCAGTACTGACTGGTCAGTACTGACGCATATACCGGCCACAGCTGACTAGTCAGTACTGATTCATATATTCGTCACTGTTGACGTACTTTTTAGCTTAAATAAAACACGATTAAAATAAAACATCTCATTCAATTCTCATACAAATTTTTGTCTTTATTTAAAATAAAATTCAATATTTTTTTGGTTTCCAAAATAACTTAAATAAATAAATATTTTTTTTTTTAACTAAATTTTTTAAATTAATTATGTTTTGTTTGCATTCGAAAACGTTTGCTGGATCAAACATTATTCAACAGTTTCTTAATTACATTAAACAAGCACCTTCTTACAAATAAAGTTCAGTCAATAAAAAGTGTTAAAAATAAAGCTAAACTTTTACCAATTTATTGGTCACGCTTATTTTTTGATTTTTTTTCTCTTTTAGATTGATTATTTTAGTTTAAATTAAAAAAATTGTCGTCATTTTATTTATTAACCCCTTTTTCTTTTATGTATTTTTGTTGCTTTACCCTATGGTGGGCACGTTCAACCGCTTTTCTTATACTTTTTTCATACTCCCCGGCTCCTAGGTTCTGAAAAACATCTAAAATATGAAGTAAAAAAAAAGACAGAAATGTTAAATATTCAAAGACTAAAATTATTTAATGTCTGTACATACCTCTTACAATTTTATTTAGCAGCGTGAGATTTGACAACGGAAGTTTTCCCCACCTTCCATCCCAATTATATTTATATAGCAAATCATCTGCAAACGATGCACTAATAACACTGCCAACATCTAAAGAAACACCTTTAATTTTATGAATATAGGACTTCTGTAAAGAAGTTGAATTACTGTTTGAGCAAGTAAAATATATAAAATATTGTGATTGTTACCATGGCCTGAGCGTAATCGGAGTCTAGCTTCTCCTCTATTTCTTGCACTGCTGTTGTGGTTCGCAAGGCGAGCATGCTGGCGGTCTCATCAAGCCCTTGATCAGAAGTCTCTCCTGTCATGCGGCTGAGGTACTCTTGGGCTTTTTTAATGCCTACTTTACACTCCATTAGAATTTTAGCTTATTGATGGAACAGGTTGTATATTAGATCTTTCACTTCGTGCACTATCTTCGTTTTCTATTAACCTTCTATACATTTTAATTTTGGACTCAAATGTCTTTTTTTCCAATGATAGACAATTTTGCAAACGTCTTTTTTTCATAGTTATCTTTTATCACAAAAAGTATACTTTTATTATTTAATTTAATTTCTTAATAGGTATTTTCTATCTTATTGTCACTTTTTTATATTTTAATAGGTATTTGTGTTATTTTTATTGTCACTCAATTCTTGCTTTCTGTCAAGGCAAATATTATTTTTTATCACTCTTTATTGTCACTGTCAATTTTTATTTCACTTTTTTTATATTTATTTTAAATAATATAATGGGCGCACGTCACAATTTCATAAAATTCCTTTCGCTTTTAAAATTAATCTTGAATTTTTTACATATTTTACACATTCCATTCAAAAATGAAACTGTCTAACATACATTCGTTGTTTCACTCTTACATACGCATTTCATTCCTGGAGTAATTAGCGTTGCCACTAGCAAACATTTCTTCCTAAAATGTTTTTAACAACAGCAATTCCCAAAATTCCACCACTTTTTTTTTAAATAATTAATACAAATTTAGCTAAATTCTTATAATTATTAAAATTTATGAAACGTATTAACAGATATATTCAACATATTATTAAGTATATATAAAAATAAGAAGAAAAGATTAATAAAATTTGGGCTTTGCAAAATATTCCTAATTTGGTATACAAACGCACACGAGTGGCAACGCCACTTGTAACAATAAAAACAAACAAAAATAGTGCGTGTGTATTAGTTTCGGTCATCCATTTCTTGTAGGGGAGCTATAGGAAAGTTGTAAAAAAAACTCATAAAATTCAGAAAAATGCATGAAATCTTTATTTGAATCGATAGTACGGTCCATATAATTAAATGTTTGAAGATTATTTCATGCAAATGTTGACCGTGATTGCGCCTCAAATGGTCCATCCGCTTAGTCCAATGTTGGCATTCTGTTTCCAACATTTCGGCCGGTATCTCACGAATAAATGCTTCAATGTTTTCTTCCAATGCGTCAATTGAAGCGGGCATGTGTGTATAGACATGAGCTTTAACGTAGCCGCACAAAAAATAGTCTAAAGACGTTAAATCGCACGATCTAGGCGACCAATTGACCGGTCCCGAACGTGAAATAAAATGTTCACCGAACTCGCCTCTCAATAAGTCCATTGTTAAGCGTGCTGTGTGGCATGTGGCACCGTCTTGTTGAAACCACATGTCGTGCAAGTCAACAAGCTCTTGCATTTTGGGCAAAAAAAAGTTGGATATCATCTCACGGTAGCGCTCACCATTCACAGTTACGTTACGATTCGCATCATCTTGGAACGGTCCAATGATGCCACCAGCCCATAAACCGCACCAAACTGTGACTTTTTCTCGATGCATAAATAGCTCTTGCAATGCTTCTGGCTGATCTTCACTCCAAAATCGACAATTCGGCTTATTAACTTAGTGCTGGTTCACACAGGTCAAGTTTGACTCTTCAAGTCTTGAGCTTTTAGGAGAGAGGGGTAAAGAGAATGGAAAGGGGTACATACTTGACCGTACCAGTCAGTTTTGTATTTTTCTTTTCTTTTTTCATCCGTAATATAATAAATAGCTACGAAGTTGAAGGAAAAGAACACAAAAATTAATTTTGTGCATGAACGTGAACGCAAGTTCAAAAGAAAATTTAAATAAAACTGTTCAAGTAAACTTGACCTGTGTGAACCAGCACTTACCCATTGAGCCAAAAATGAGCTTCGTCGCTGAACACAAGAAGCGCGCGATGAATTTTCTTAACAGAGCACGCATTTTGATAATAAAATTCAATAATTTGCAAGCGTTGTTCGTTTGTAAGACGATTCATGGTTAAATTATAGACCAAACTGAAGATGTTTGACAGTGAAACAAAACACGAAACGTGCGTCAGCTGTTTAAACCAGTGCTGCCAAAAAGATAATAGCTAAAAAATCACCCATTATATTAGCGGAATATAACAAATCTTAAAATGTTGTTTATAGACATATTTTAACATAAAATAAGTAATGACGTAGAAAACAAAATAAATTTTCTGTAAATATTTTACTGGATAACCCCATTTCTTTAAATCTTAAAGTGAACGACGTCACGGGTAAAAGCTAGTTACAAAATAAAACATGGGTGGGGGTAGGTCTTTTTTGATCTACCTTGTATATATATTTTTAAGAAATGTTGCTTCTTTTTTTGGCAACTTTTAACACTTTTTCTCTTTTAGTTTTGGTACTTTCTTATTTTCAAAAAATTTGGCTAGAGATATTGTCCAGATTTAAGTGGGGTATATTTTAAGAGGTTAAAACGAAAAATGTTTTACTTTTGATACTTTTTCTCTTTTGGATAAATTTGGTATACAGATTGCATATGGTCGAGATCAAAATATACGGTATTTTTTAATGGATAAAATTGGGATAAAACTGTTACTTTTTATCTCTTCGAAAAATTTGGTATTCATATAAAACATAACCTAAATTAACGTACAGAGTACTTTCTGGGAGAATAAAATGAGTCAAAGCTCGTACTTTTAGTACTTCGTTGCATTTGGTATAAAAAGTACAAAATATACGGCACTTTTTAAGGGGTAAAAAATGGATCAAATTGGTACTTTTTGTACTTTTTCGGAATGCGTATGGTCCATTGGCTGGAATATATTTAGGCGCCCATTCATTGCTTTTCATATCGACAACTATATGTAGGTTGCTCAAGATTATTGAGTGCTCAAAAACCGGACACAGCTGACTAGTCAGTACTGATGCATATAACGGACACAGCTGACCAGTCAGTACTGACTGGTCAGTACTGACGCATATACCGGCCACAGCTGACTAGTCAGTACTGATTCATATATTCGTCACTGTTGACGTATTTTTTAGTTTTAATAAAACACTATTAAAATAAAACATCTCATTCAATTCTCATACAAATTTTTGTCTTTATTTAAAATAAAATTCAATATTTTTTTGGTTTCCAAAATAACTTAAATAAATAAATATTTTTTTTTTTAACTAAATTTTTTAAATTAATTATGTTTTGTTTGCATTCGAAAACGTTTGCTGGATCAAACATCATTCAACAGTTTCTTAATTACATTAAACAAGCACCTTCTTACAAATAAAGTTCAGTCAATAAAAAGTGTTAAAAATAAAGCTAAACTTTTACCAATTTATTGGTCACGCTTATTTTTTGATTTTTTTTTCTCTTTTAGATTGATTATTTTAGTTTAAATTAAAAAAATTTTCGTCATTTTATTTATTAACCCCTTTTTCTTTTATGTATTTTTGTTGCTTTACCCTATGGTGGGCACGTTCAACCGCTTTTCTTATACTTTTTTCATACTCCCCGGCTCCTAGGTTCTGAAAAACATCTAAAATATGAAGTAAAAAAAAAGACAGAAATGTTAAATATTCAAAGACTAAAATTATTTAATGTCTGTACATACCTCTTACAATTTTATTTAGCAGCGTGAGATTTGACAACGGAAGTTTTCCCCACCTTCCATCCCAATTATATTTATATAGCAAATCATCTGCAAACGATGCACTAATAACACTGCCAACATCTAAAGAAACACCTTTAATTTTATGAATATAGGACTTCTGTAAAGAAGTTGAATTACTGTTTGAGCAAGTAAAATATATAAAATATTGTGATTGTTACCATGGCCTGAGCGTAATCGGAGTCTAGCTTCTCCTCTATTTCTTGCACTGCTGTTGTGGTACGCAAAGGGGAGCATGCTGGCGGTCTCATCAAGCCCTTGATCAGAAGTCTCTCCTGTCATGCGGCTGAGGTACTCTTGGGCTTGTTTTATGCCTACTTTACACTCCATTAGAATTTTAGCTTATTGATGGAACAGGTTGTATATTAGATCTTTCACTTCGTGCACTATCTTCGTTTTCTATTAACCTTCTATACATTTTAATTTTGGACTCAAATGTCTTTTTTTCCAATGATAGACAATTTTGCAAACGTCTTTTTTTCATAGTTATCTTTTATCACAAAAAGTATACTTTTATTATTTAATTTAATTTCTTAATAGGTATTTTCTATCTTATTGTCACTTTTTTATATTTTAATAGGTATTTGTGTTATTTTTATTGTCACTCAATTCTTGCTTTCTGTCAAGGCAAATATTATTTTTTATCACTCTTTATTGTCACTGTCAATTTTTATTTCACTTTTTTTATATTTATTTTAAATAATATAATGGGCGCACGTCACAATTTCATAAAATTCCTTTCGCTTTTAAAATTAATCTTGAATTTTTTACATATTTTACACATTCCATTCAAAAATGAAACTGTCTAACATACATTCGTTGTTTCACTCTTATGCTATGTTCACATTTGGCTTCTTAAACGCGTTTAAGCAGCTCGAACGTGATTAAGCTCTAATCACTTCAAAATCGAGATGATTAACCATACATTGAAGTGATTTGTTAATCACTTCAAATCGACATGATTACAACTAAATCACTTCATAAACCACATAGAATCCACTGAACATACCCTTATAATGTAGAATCGCTCATGATCGTGTTCAACCGGCCAAGATGGCTGCTTAATGTTTTTATTTTTTTTCTCTTAAATATACATAAATTTTCACAATTACATCATTAAAATTATTAAAATAATCTTCTGATAACTTTATAAAAGTGTTTTTATCCATTTTTAATACTTGAAAGAAATTTAAATTTGTTTGTTGTTTTTTTGTGTGCTTGTGTGTGTGTTTTTTCTTAATCATCTGTCATCTTAATCATCTCAAATGTAATGTGAACGGCTTTGATTAGCTAAATCAATATTTTGCTTAAACGCGTTTAAAAATCCAAATGTGAACATAGCATTACATACGCATTTCATTCCTGGAGTAATTAGCGTTGCCACTAGCAAACATTTCTTCCTAAAATGTTTTTAACAACAGCAATTCCCAAAATTCCACCACTTTTTTTTTAAATAATTAATACAAATTTAGCTAAATTCTTATAATTATTAAAATTTATGAAACGTATTAACAGATATATTCAACATATTATTAAGTATATATAAAAATAAGAAGAAAAGATTAATAAAATTTGGGCTTTGCAAAATATTCCTAATTTGGTATACAAACGGACACGAGTGGCAACGCCACTTGTAACAATAAAAACAAACAAAAATAGTGCGTGTGTATTAGTTTCGGTCATCCATTTCTTGTAGGGGAGCTATAGGAAAGTTGTAAAAAAAACTCATAAAATTCAGAAAAATGCATGAAATCTTTATTTGAATCGATAGTACGGTCCATATAATTAAATGTTTGAAGATTATTTCATGCAAATGTTGAACGTGATTGCGCCTCAAATGGTCCATCCGCTTAGTCCAATGTTGGCATTCTGTTTCCAACATTTCGGCCGGTATCTCACGAATAAATGCTTCAATGTTTTCTTCCATTGCGTCAATTGAAGCGGGCATGTGTGTATAGACATGAGCTTTAACGTAGCCGCACAAAAAATAGTCTAAAGACGTTAAATCGCACGATCTAGGCGGCCAATTGACCGGTCCCGAACGTGAAATAAAATGTTCACCGAACTCGCCTCTCAATAAGTCCATTGTTAAGCGTGCTGTGTGGCATGTGGCACCGTCTTGTTGAAACCACATGTCGTGCAAGTCAACAAGCTCTTGCATTTTGGGCAAAAAAAAGTTGGATATCATCTCACGGTAGCGCTCACCATTCACAGTTACGTTACGATTCGCATCATCTTGGAACGGTCCAATGATGCCACCAGCCCATAAACCGCACCAAACTGTGACTTTTTCTCGATGCATAAATAGCTCTTGCAATGCTTCTGGCTGATCTTCACTCCAAAATCGACAATTCGGCTTATTAACTTACCCATTGAGCCAAAAATGAGCTTCGTCGCTGAACACAAGAAGCGCGCGATGAATTTTCTTAACAGAGCACGCATTTTGATAATAAAATTCAATAATTTGCAAGCGTTGTTCGTTTGTAAGACGATTCATGGTTAAATTATAGACCAAACTGAAGATGTTTGACAGTGAAACAAAACACGAAACGTGCGTCAGCTGTTTAAACCAGTGCTGCCAAAAAGATAATAGCTAAAAAATCACCCATTATATTAGCGGAATATAACAAATCTTAAAATGTTGTTTATAGACATATTTTAACATAAAATAAGTAATGACGTAGAAAACAAAATAAAATTTCTGTAAATATTTTACTGGATAACCCCATTTCTTTAAATCTTAAAGTGAACGACGTCACGGGTAAAAGCTAGTTACAAAATAAAACATGGGTGTGGGTAGGTCTTTTTTGATCTACCTTGTATATATATTTTTAAGAAATGTTGCTTCTTTTTTTGGCAACTTTTAACACTTTTTCTCTTTTAGTTTTGGTACTTTCTTATTTTCAAAAAATTTGGCTAGAGATATTGTCCAGATTTAAGTGGGGTATATTTTAAGAGGTTAAAACGAAAAATGTTTTACTTTTGATACTTTTTCTCTTTTGGATAAATTTGTTATACAGATTGCATATGGTCGAGATCAAAATATACGGTATTTTTTAATGGATAAAATTGGGATAAAACTGTTACTTTTTATCTCTTCGAAAAATTTGGTATTCATATAAAACATAACCTAAATTAACGTACAGAGTACTTTCTGGGGGAATAAAATGAGTCAAAGCTCGTACTTTTAGTACTTCGTTGCATTTGGTATAAAAAGTACAAAATATACGGCACTTTTTAAGGGGTAAAAAATGGATCAAATTGGTACTTTTTGTACTTTTTCGGAATGCGTATGGTCCATTGGCTGGAATATATTTAGGCGCCCATTCATTGCTTTTCATATCGACAACTATATGTAGGTTGCTCAAGATTATTGAGTGCTCAAAAACCGGACACAGCTGACTAGTCAGTACTGATGCATATAACGGACACAGCTGACCAGTCAGTACTGACTGGTCAGTACTGACGCATATACCGGCCACAGCTGACTAGTCAGTACTGATTCATATATTCGTCACTGTTGACGTATTTTTTAGTTTTAATAAAACACTATTAAAATAAAACATCTCATTCAATTCTCATACAAATTTTTGTCTTTATTTAAAATAAAATTCAATATTTTTTTGGTTTCCAAAATAACTTAAATAAATAAATATTTTTTTTTTTTAACTAAATTTTTTAAATTAATTATGTTTTGTTTGCATTCGAAAACGTTTGCTGGATCAAACATCATTCAACAGTTTCTTAATTACATTAAACAAGCACCTTCTTACAAATAAAGTTCAGTCAATAAAAAGTGTTAAAAATAAAGCTAAACTTTTACCAATTTATTGGTCACGCTTATTTTTTGATTTTTTTTCTCTTTTAGATTGATTATTTTAGTTTAAATTAAAAAAATTGTCGTCATTTTATTTATTAACCCCTTTTTCTTTTATGTATTTTTGTTGCTTTACCCTATGGTGGGCACGTTCAACCGCTTTTCTTATACTTTTTTCATACTCCCCGGCTCCTAGGTTCTGAAAAACATCTAAAATATGAAGTAAAAAAAAAGACAGAAATGTTAAATATTCAAAGACTAAAATTATTTAATGTCTGTACATACCTCTTACAATTTTATTTAGCAGCGTGAGATTTGACAACGGAAGTTTTCCCCACCTTCCATCCCAATTATATTTATATAGCAAATCATCTGCAAACGATGCACTAATAACACTGCCAACATCTAAAGAAACACCTTTAATTTTATGAATATAGGACTTCTGTAAAGAAGTTGAATTACTGTTTGAGCAAGTAAAATATATAAAATATTGTGATTGTTACCATGGCCTGAGCGTAATCGGAGTCTAGCTTCTCCTCTATTTCTTGCACTGCTGTTGTGGTCCGCAAGGGGAGCATGCTGGCGGTCTCATCAAGCCCTTGATCAGAAGTCTCTCCTGTCATGCGGCTGAGGTACTCTTGGGCTTGTTTTATGCCTACTTTACACTCCATTAGAATTTTAGCTTATTGATGGAACAGGTTGTATATTAGATCTTTCACTTCGTGCACTATCTTCGTTTTCTATTAACCTTCTATACATTTTAATTTTGGACTCAAATGTCTTTTTTTCCAATGATAGACAATTTTGCAAACGTCTTTTTTTCATAGTTATCTTTTATCACAAAAAGTATACTTTTATTATTTAATTTAATTTCTTAATAGGTATTTTCTATCTTATTGTCACTTTTTTATATTTTAATAGGTATTTGTGTTATTTTTATTGTCACTCAATTCTTGCTTTCTGTCAAGGCAAATATTATTTTTTATCACTCTTTATTGTCACTGTCAATTTTTATTTCACTTTTTTTATATTTATTTTAAATAATATAATGGGCGCACGTCACAATTTCATAAAATTCCTTTCGCTTTTAAAATTAATCTTGAATTTTTTACATATTTTACACATTCCATTCAAAAATGAAACTGTCTAACATACATTCGTTGTTTCACTCTTACATACGCATTTCATTCCTGGAGTAATTAGCGTTGCCACTAGCAAACATTTCTTCCTAAAATGTTTTTAACAACAGCAATTCCCAAAATTCCACCACTTTTTTTTTAAATAATTAATACAAATTTAGCTAAATTCTTATAATTATTAAAATTTATGAAACGTATTAACAGATATATTCAACATATTATTAAGTATATATAAAAATAAGAAGAAAAGATTAATAAAATTTGGGCTTTGCAAAATATTCCTAATTTGGTATACAAACGGACACGAGTGGCAACGCCACTTATAACAATAAAAACAAACAAAAATAGTGCGTGTGTATTAGTTTCGGTCATCCATTTCTTGTAGGGGAGCTATAGGAAAGTTGTAAAAAAAACTCATAAAATTCAGAAAAATGCATGAAATCTTTATTTGAATCGATAGTACGGTCCATATAATTAAATGTTTGAAGATTATTTCATGCAAATGTTGAACGTGATTGCGCCTCAAATGGTCCATCCACTTAGTCCAATGTTGGCATTCTGTTTCCAACATTTCGGCCGGTATCTCACGAATAAATGCTTCAATGTTTTCTTCCAATGCGTCAATTGAAGCGGGCATGTGTGTATAGACATGAGCTTTAACGTAGCCGCACAAAAAATAGTCTAAAGACGTTAAATCGCACGATCTAGGCGGCCAATTGACCGGTCCCGAACGTGAAATAAAATGTTCACCGAACTCGCCTCTCAATAAGTCCATTGTTAAGCGTGCTGTGTGGCATGTGGCACCGTCTTGTTGAAACCACATGTCGTGCAGTCAACAAGCTCTTGCATTTTGGGCAAAAAAAAGTTGGATATCATCTCACGGTAGCGCTCACCATTCACAGTTACGTTACGATTCGCATCATCTTGGAACGGTCCAATGATGCCACCAGCCCATAAACCGCACCAAACTGTGACTTTTTCTCGATGCATAAATAGCTCTTGCAATGCTTCTGGCTGATCTTCACTCCAAAATCGACAATTCGGCTTATTAACTTACCCATTGAGCCAAAAATGAGCTTCGTCGCTGAACACAAGAAGCGCGCGATGAATTTTCTTAACAGAGCACGCATTTTGATAATAAAATTCAATAATTTGCAAGCGTTGTTCGTTTGTAAGACGATTCATGGTTAAATTATAGACCAAACTGAAGATGTTTGACAGTGAAACAAAACACGAAACGTGCGTCAGCTGTTTAAACCGGTGCTGCCAAAAAGATAATAGCTAAAAAATCACCCATTATATTAGCGGAATATAACAAATCTTAAAATGTTGTTTATAGACATATTTTAACATAAAATAAGTAATGACGTAGAAAACAAAATAAAATTTCTGTAAATATTTTACTGGATAACCCCATTTCTTTAAATCTTAAAGTGAACGACGTCACGGGTAAAAGCTAGTTACAAAATAAAACATGGGTGTGGGTAGGTCTTTTTTGATCTACCTTGTATATATATTTTTAAGAAATGTTGCTTCTTTTTTTGGCAACTTTTAACACTTTTTCTCTTTTAGTTTTGGTACTTTCTTATTTTCAAAAAATTTGGCTAGAGATATTGTCCGGATTTAAGTGGGGTATATTTTAAGAGGTTAAAACGAAAAATGTTTTACTTTTGATACTTTTTCTCTTTTGGATAAATTTGTTATACAGATTGCATATGGTCGAGATCAAAATATACGGTATTTTTTAATGGATAAAATTGGGATAAAACTGTTACTTTTTATCTCTTCGAAAAATTTGGTATTCATATAAAACATAACCTAAATTAACGTACAGAGTACTTTCTGGGGGAATAAAATGAGTCAAAGCTCGTACTTTTAGTACTTCGTTGCATTTGGTATAAAAAGTACAAAATATACGGCACTTTTTAAGGGGTAAAAAATGGATCAAATTGGTACTTTTTGTACTTTTTCGGAATGCGTATGGTCCATTGGCTGGAATATATTTAGGCGCCCATTCATTGCTTTTCATATCGACAACTATATGTAGGTTGCTCAAGATTATTGAGTGCTCAAAAACCGGACACAGCTGACTAGTCAGTACTGATGCATATAACGGACACAGCTGACCAGTCAGTACTGACTGGTCAGTACTGACGCATATACCGGCCACAGCTGACTAGTCAGTACTGATTCATATATTCGTCACTGTTGACGTATTTTTTAGTTTTAATAAAACACTATTAAAATAAAACATCTCATTCAATTCTCATACAAATTTTTGTCTTTATTTAAAATAAAATTCAATATTTTTTTGGTTTCCAAAATAACTTAAATAAATAAATATTTTTTTTTTTTAACTAAATTTTTTAAATTAATTATGTTTTGTTTGCATTCGAAAACGTTTGCTGGATCAAACATCATTCAACAGTTTCTTAATTACATTAAACAAGCACCTGCTTACAAATAAAGTTCAGTCAATAAAAAGTGTTAAAAATAAAGCTAAACTTTTACCAATTTATTGGTCACGCTTATTTTTTGATTTTTTTTCTCTTTTAGATTGATTATTTTAGTTTAAATTAAAAAAATTGTCGTCATTTTATTTATTAACCCCTTTTTCTTTTATGTATTTTTGTTGCTTTACCCTATGGTGGGCACGTTCAACCGCTTTTCTTATACTTTTTTCATACTCCCCGGCTCCTAGGTTCTGAAAAACATCTAAAATATGAAGTAAAAAAAAAGACAGAAATGTTAAATATTCAAAGACTAAAATTATTTAATGTCTGTACATACCTCTTACAATTTTATTTAGCAGCGTGAGATTTGACAACGGAAGTTTTCCCCACCTTCCATCCCAATTATATTTATATAGCAAATCATCTGCAAACGATGCACTAATAACACTGCCAACATCTAAAGAAACACCTTTAATTTTATGAATATAGGACTTCTGTAAAGAAGTTGAATTACTGTTTGAGCAAGTAAAATATATAAAATATTGTGATTGTTACCATGGCCTGAGCGTAATCGGAGTCTAGCTTCTCCTCTATTTCTTGCACTGCTGTTGTGGTCCGCAAGGGGAGCATGCTGGCGGTCTCATCAAGCCCTTGATCAGAAGTCTCTCCTGTCATGCGGCTGAGGTACTCTTGGGCTTTTTTTATGCCTACTTTACACTCCATTAGAATTTTAGCTTATTGATGGAACAGGTTGTATATTAGATCTTTCACTTCGTGCACTATCTTCGTTTTCTATTAACCTTCTATACATTTTAATTTTGGACTCAAATGTCTTTTTTTCCAATGATAGACAATTTTGCAAACGTCGTTTTTTCATAGTTATCTTTTATCACAAAAAGTATACTTTTATTATTTAATTTAATTTCTTAATAGGTATTTTCTATCTTATTGTCACTTTTTTATATTTTAATAGGTATTTGTGTTATTTTTATTGTCACTCAATTCTTGCTTTCTGTCAAGGCAAATATTATTTTTTATCACTCTTTATTGTCACTGTCAATTTTTATTTCACTTTTTTTATATTTATTTTAAATAATATAATGGGCGCACGTCACAATTTCATAAAATTCCTTTCGCTTTTAAAATTAATCTTGAATTTTTTACATATTTTACACATTCCATTCAAAAATGAAACTGTCTAACATACATTCGTTGTTTCACTCTTACATACGCATTTCATTCCTGGAGTAATTAGCGTTGCCACTAGCAAACATTTCTTCCTAAAATGTTTTTAACAACAGCAATTCCCAAAATTCCACCACTTTTTTTTTAAATAATTAATACAAATTTAGCTAAATTCTTATAATTATTAAAATTTATGAAACGTATTAACAAATATATTCAACATATTATTAAGTATATATAAAAATAAGAAGAAAAGATTAATAAAATTTGGGCTTTGCAAAATATTCCTAATTTGGTATACAAACGCACACGAGTGGCAACGCCACTTGTAACAATAAAAACAAACAAAAATAGTGCGTGTGTATTAGTTTCGGTCATCCATTTCTTGTAGGGGAGCTATAGGAAAGTTGTAAAAAAAACTCATAAAATTCAGAAAAATGCATGAAATCTTTATTTGAATCGATAGTACGGTCCATATAATTAAATGTTTGAAGATTATTTCATGCAAATGTTGACCGTGATTGCGCCTCAAATGGTCCATCCGCTTAGTCCAATGTTGGCATTCTGTTTCCAACATTTCGGCCGGTATCTCACGAATAAATGCTTCAATGTTTTCTTCCAATGCGTCAATTGAAGCGGGCATGTGTGTATAGACATGAGCTTTAACGTAGCCGCACAAAAAATAGTCTAAAGACGTTAAATCGCACGATCTAGGCGGCCAATTGACCGGTCCCGAACGTGAAATAAAATGTTCACCGAACTCGCCTCTCAATAAGTCCATTGTTAAGCGTGCTGTGTGGCATGTGGCACCGTCTTGTTGAAACCACATGTCGTGCAAGTCAACAAGCTCTTGCATTTTGGGCAAAAAAAAGTTGGATATCATCTCACGGTAGCGCTCACCATTCACAGTTACGTTACGATTCGCATCATCTTGGAACGGTCCAATGATGCCACCAGCCCATAAACCGCACCAAACTGTGACTTTTTCTCGATGCATAAATAGCTCTTGCAATGCTTCTGGCTGATCTTCACTCCAAAATCGACAATTCGGCTTATTAACTTACCCATTGAGCCAAAAATGAGCTTCGTCGCTGAACACAAGAAGCGCGCGATGAATTTTCTTAACAGAGCACGCATTTTGATAATAAAATTCAATAATTTGCAAGCGTTGTTCGTTTGTAAGACGATTCATGGTTAAATTATAGACCAAACTGAAGATGTTTGACAGTGAAACAAAACACGAAACGTGCGTCAGCTGTTTAAACCAGTGCTGCCAAAAAGATAATAGCTAAAAAATCACCCATTATATTAGCGGAATATAACAAATCTTAAAATGTTGTTTATAGACATATTTTAACATAAAATAAGTAATGACGTAGAAAACAAAATAAATTTTCTGTAAATATTTTACTGGATAACCCCATTTCTTTAAATCTTAAAGTGAACGACGTCACGGGTAAAAGCTAGTTACAAAATAAAACATGGGTGGGGGTAGGTCTTTTTTGATCTACCTTGTATATATATTTTTAAGAAATGTTGCTTCTTTTTTTGGCAACTTTTAACACTTTTTCTCTTTTAGTTTTGGTACTTTCTTATTTTCAAAAAATTTGGCTAGAGATATTGTCCAGATTTAAGTGGGGTATATTTTAAGAGGTTAAAACGAAAAATGTTTTACTTTTGATACTTTTTCTCTTTTGTATAAATTTGGTATACAGATTGCATATGGTCGAGATCAAAATATACGGTATTTTTTAATGGATAAAATTGGGATAAAACTGTTACTTTTTATCTCTTCGAAAAATTTGGTATTCATATAAAACATAACCTAAATTAACGTACAGAGTACTTTCTGGGGGAATAAAATGAGTCAAAGCTCGTACTTTTAGTACTTCGTTGCATTTGGTATCAAATTGGTACTTTTTGTACTTTTTCGGAATGCGTATGGTCCATTGGCTGGAATATATTTAGGCGCCCATTCATTGCTTTTCATATCGACAACTATATGTAGGTTGCTCAAGATTATTGAGTGCTCAAAAACCGGACACAGCTGACTAGTCAGTACTGATGCATATAACGGACACAGCTGACCAGTCAGTACTGACTGGTCAGTACTGACGCATATACCGGCCACAGCTGACTAGTCAGTACTGATTCATATATTCGTCACTGTTGACGTATTTTTTAGTTTTAATAAAACACTATTAAAATAAAACATCTCATTCAATTCTCATACAAATTTTTGTCTTTATTTAAAATAAAATTCAATATTTTTTTGGTTTCCAAAATAACTTAAATAAATAAATATTTTTTTTTTTTAACTAAATTTTTTAAATTAATTATGTTTTGTTTGCATTCGAAAACGTTTGCTGGATCAAACATCATTCAACAGTTTCTTAATTACATTAAACAAGCACCTTCTTACAAATAAAGTTCAGTCAATAAAAAGTGTTAAAAATAAAGCTAAACTTTTACCAATTTATTGGTCACGCTTATTTTTTGATTTTTTTTCTCTTTTAGATTGATTATTTTAGTTTAAATTAAAAAAATTGTCGTCATTTTATTTATTAACCCCTTTTTCTTTTATGTATTTTTGTTGCTTTACCCTATGGTGGGCACGTTCAACCGCTTTTCTTATACTTTTTTCATACTCCCCGGCTCCTAGGTTCTGAAAAACATCTAAAATATGAAGTAAAAAAAAAAGACAGAAATGTTAAATATTCAAAGACTAAAATTATTTAATGTCTGTACATACCTCTTACAATTTTATTTAGCAGCGTGAGATTTGACAACGGAAGTTTTCCCCACCTTCCATCCCAATTATATTATATAGCAAATCATCTGCAAACGATGCACTAATAACACTGCCAACATCTAAAGAAACACTTTTAATTTTATGAATATAGGACTTCTGTAAAGAAGTTGAATTACTGTTTGAGCAAGTAAAATATATAAAATATTGTGATTGTTACCATGGCCTGAGCGTAATCGGAGTCTAGCTTCTCCTCTATTTCTTGCACTGCTGTTGTGGTCCGCAAGGGGAGCATGCTGGCGGTCTCATCAAGCCCTTGATCAGAAGTCTCTCCTGTCATGCGGCTGAGGTACTCTTGGGCTTTTTTTATGCCTACTTTACACTCCATTAGAATTTTAGCTTATTGATGGAACAGGTTGTATATTAGATCTTTCACTTCGTGCACTATCTTCGTTTTCTATTAACCTTCTATACATTTGAATTTTGGACTCAAATGTCTTTTTTTCCAATGATAGACAATTTTGCAAACGTCTTTTTTTCATAGTTATCTTTTATCACAAAAAGTATACTTTTATTATTTAATTTAATTTCTTAATAGGTATTTTCTATCTTATTGTCACTTTTTTATATTTTAATAGGTATTTGTGTTATTTTTATTGTCACTCAATTCTTGCTTTCTGTCAAGGCAAATATTATTTTTTATCACTCTTTATTGTCACTGTCAATTTTTATTTCACTTTTTTTATATTTATTTTAAATAATATAATGGGCGCACGTCACAATTTCATAAAATTCCTTTCGCTTTTAAAATTAATCTTGAATTTTTTACATATTTTACACATTCCATTCAAAAATGAAACTGTCTAACATACATTCGTTGTTTCACTCTTACATACGCATTTCATTCCTGGAGTAATTAGCGTTGCCACTAGCAAACATTTCTTCCTAAAATGTTTTTAACAACAGCAATTCCCAAAATTCCACCACTTTTTTTTTAAATAATTAATACAAATTTAGCTAAATTCTTATAATTATTAAAATTTATGAAACGTATTAACAGATATATTCAACATATTATTAAGTATATATAAAAATAAGAAGAAAAGATTAATAAAATTTGGGCTTTGCAAAATATTCCTAATTTGGTATACAAACGCACACGAGTGGCAACGCCACTTGTAACAATAAAAACAAACAAAAATAGTGCGTGTGTATTAGTTTCGGTCATCCATTTCTTGTAGGGGAGCTATAGGAAAGTTGTAAAAAAAACTCATAAAATTCAGAAAAATGCATGAAATCTTTATTTGAATCGATAGTACGGTCCATATAATTAAATGTTTGAAGATTATTTCATGCAAATGTTGACCGTGATTGCGCCTCAAATGGTCCATCCGCTTAGTCCAATGTTGGCATTCTGTTTCCAACATTTCGGCCGGTATCTCACGAATAAATGCTTCAATGTTTTCTTCCAATGCGTCAATTGAAGCGGGCATGTGTGTATAGACATGAGCTTTAACGTAGCCGCACAAAAAATAGTCTAAAGACGTTAAATCGCACGATCTAGGCGGCCAATTGACCGGTCCCGAACGTGAAATAAAATGTTCACCGAACTCGCCTCTCAATAAGTCCATTGTTAAGCGTGCTGTGTGGCATGTGGCACCGTCTTGTTGAAACCACATGTCGTGCAAGTCAACAAGCTCTTGCATTTTGGGCAAAAAAAAGTTGGATATCATCTCACGGTAGCGCTCACCATTCACAGTTACGTTACGATTCGCATCATCTTGGAACGGTCCAATGATGCCACCAGCCCATAAACCGCACCAAACTGTGACTTTTTCTCGATGCATAAATAGCTCTTGCAATGCTTCTGGCTGATCTTCACTCCAAAATCGACAATTCGGCTTATTAACTTACCCATTGAGCCAAAAATGAGCTTCGTCGCTGAACACAAGAAGCGCGCGATGAATTTTCTTAACAGAGCACGCATTTTGATAATAAAATTCAATAATTTGCAAGCGTTGTTCGTTTGTAAGACGATTCATGGTTAAATTATAGACCAAACTGAAGATGTTTGACAGTGAAACAAAACACGAAACGTGCGTCAGCTGTTTAAACCAGTGCTGCCAAAAAGATAATAGCTAAAAAATCACCCATTATATTAGCGGAATATAACAAATCTTAAAATGTTGTTTATAGACATATTTTAACATAAAATAAGTAATGACGTAGAAAACAAAATAAATTTTCTGTAAATATTTTACTGGATAACCCCATTTCTTTAAATCTTAAAGTGAACGACGTCACGGGTAAAAGCTAGTTACAAAATAAAACATGGGTGGGGGTAGGTCTTTTTTGATCTACCTTGTATATATATTTTTAAGAAATGTTGCTTCTTTTTTTGGCAACTTTTAACACTTTTTCTCTTTTAGTTTTGGTACTTTCTTATTTTCAAAAAATTTGGCTAGAGATATTGTCCAGATTTAAGTGGGGTATATTTTAAGAGGTTAAAACGAAAAATGTTTTACTTTTGATACTTTTTCTCTTTTGTATAAATTTGGTATACAGATTGCATATGGTCGAGATCAAAATATACGGTATTTTTTAATGGATAAAATTGGGATAAAACTGTTACTTTTTATCTCTTCGAAAAATTTGGTATTCATATAAAACATAACCTAAATTAACGTACAGAGTACTTTCTGGGGGAATAAAATGAGTCAAAGCTCGTACTTTTAGTACTTCGTTGCATTTGGTATCAAATTGGTACTTTTTGTACTTTTTCGGAATGCGTATGGTCCATTGGCTGGAATATATTTAGGCGCCCATTCATTGCTTTTCATATCGACAACTATATGTAGGTTGCTCAAGATTATTGAGTGCTCAAAAACCGGACACAGCTGACTAGTCAGTACTGATGCATATAACGGACACAGCTGACCAGTCAGTACTGACTGGTCAGTACTGACGCATATACCGGCCACAGCTGACTAGTCAGTACTGATTCATATATTCGTCACTGTTGACGTATTTTTTAGTTTTAATAAAACACTATTAAAATAAAACATCTCATTCAATTCTCATACAAATTTTTGTCTTTATTTAAAATAAAATTCAATATTTTTTTGGTTTCCAAAATAACTTAAATAAATAAATATTTTTTTTTTTTAACTAAATTTTTTAAATTAATTATGTTTTGTTTGCATTCGAAAACGTTTGCTGGATCAAACATCATTCAACAGTTTCTTAATTACATTAAACAAGCACCTTCTTACAAATAAAGTTCAGTCAATAAAAAGTGTTAAAAATAAAGCTAAACTTTTACCAATTTATTGGTCACGCTTATTTTTTGATTTTTTTTCTCTTTTAGATTGATTATTTTAGTTTAAATTAAAAAAATTGTCGTCATTTTATTTATTAACCCCTTTTTCTTTTATGTATTTTTGTTGCTTTACCCTATGGTGGGCACGTTCAACCGCTTTTCTTATACTTTTTTCATACTCCCCGGCTCCTAGGTTCTGAAAAACATCTAAAATATGAAGTAAAAAAAAAAGACAGAAATGTTAAATATTCAAAGACTAAAATTATTTAATGTCTGTACATACCTCTTACAATTTTATTTAGCAGCGTGAGATTTGACAACGGAAGTTTTCCCCACCTTCCATCCCAATTATATTATATAGCAAATCATCTGCAAACGATGCACTAATAACACTGCCAACATCTAAAGAAACACTTTTAATTTTATGAATATAGGACTTCTGTAAAGAAGTTGAATTACTGTTTGAGCAAGTAAAATATATAAAATATTGTGATTGTTACCATGGCCTGAGCGTAATCGGAGTCTAGCTTCTCCTCTATTTCTTGCACTGCTGTTGTGGTCCGCAAGGGGAGCATGCTGGCGGTCTCATCAAGCCCTTGATCAGAAGTCTCTCCTGTCATGCGGCTGAGGTACTCTTGGGCTTTTTTTATGCCTACTTTACACTCCATTAGAATTTTAGCTTATTGATGGAACAGGTTGTATATTAGATCTTTCACTTCGTGCACTATCTTCGTTTTCTATTAACCTTCAATACATTTGAATTTTGGACTCAAATGTCTTTTTTTCCAATGATAGACAATTTTGCAAACGTCTTTTTTTCATAGTTATCTTTTATCACAAAAAGTATACTTTTATTATTTAATTTAATTTCTTAATAGGTATTTTCTATCTTATTGTCACTTTTTTATATTTTAATAGGTATTTGTGTTATTTTTATTGTCACTCAATTCTTGCTTTCTGTCAAGGCAAATATTATTTTTTATCACTCTTTATTGTCACTGTCAATTTTTATTTCACTTTTTTTATATTTATTTTAAATAATATAATGGGCGCACGTCACAATTTCATAAAATTCCTTTCGCTTTTAAAATTAATCTTGAATTTTTTACATATTTTACACATTCCATTCAAAAATGAAACTGTCTAACATACATTCGTTGTTTCACTCTTACATACGCATTTCATTCCTGGAGTAATTAGCGTTGCCACTAGCAAACATTTCTTCCTAAAATGTTTTTAACAACAGCAATTCCCAAAATTCCACCACTTTTTTTTTAAATAATTAATACAAATTTAGCTAAATTCTTATAATTATTAAAATTTATGAAACGTATTAACAGATATATTCAACATATTATTAAGTATATATAAAAATAAGAAGAAAAGATTAATAAAATTTGGGCTTTGCAAAATATTCCTAATTTGGTATACAAACGCACACGAGTGGCAACGCCACTTGTAACAATAAAAACAAACAAAAATAGTGCGTGTGTATTAGTTTCGGTCATCCATTTCTTGTAGGGGAGCTATAGGAAAGTTGTAAAAAAAACTCATAAAATTCAGAAAAATGCATGAAATCTTTATTTGAATCGATAGTACGGTCCATATAATTAAATGTTTGAAGATTATTTCATGCAAATGTTGACCGTGATTGCGCCTCAAATGGTCCATCCGCTTAGTCCAATGTTGGCATTCTGTTTCCAACATTTCGGCCGGTATCTCACGAATAAATGCTTCAATGTTTTCTTCCAATGCGTCAATTGAAGCGGGCATGTGTGTATAGACATGAGCTTTAACGTAGCCGCACAAAAAATAGTCTAAAGACGTTAAATCGCACGATCTAGGCGGCCAATTGACCGGTCCCGAACGTGAAATAAAATGTTCACCGAACTCGCCTCTCAATAAGTCCATTGTGCTGTGTGGCATGTGGCACCGTCTTGTTGAAACCACATGTCGTGCAAGTCAACAAGCTCTTGCATTTTGGGCAAAAAAAAGTTGGATATCATCTCACGGTAGCGCTCACCATTCACAGTTACGTTACGATTCGCATCATCTTGGAACGGTCCAATGATGCCACCAGCCCATAAACCGCACCAAACTGTGACTTTTTCTCGATGCATAAATAGCTCTTGCAATGCTTCTGGCTGATCTTCACTCCAAAATCGACAATTCGGCTTATTAACTTACCCATTGAGCCAAAAATGAGCTTCGTCGCTGAACACAAGAATGCTTCAATGTTTTCTTCCAATGCGTCAATTGAAGCGGGCATGTGTGTATAGACATGAGCTTTAAAGTAGCCGCACAAAAAATAGTCTAAAGACGTTAAATCGCACGATCTAGGCGGCCAATTGACCGGTCCCGAACGTGAAATAAAATGTTCACCGAACTCGCCTCTCAATAAGTCCATTGTTAAGCGTGCTGTGTGGCATGTGGCACCGTCTTGTTGAAACCACATGTCGTGCAAGTCAACAAGCTCTTGCATTTTGGGCAAAAAAAAGTTGGATATCATCTCACGGTAGCGCTCACCATTCACAGTTACGTTACGATTCGCATCATCTTGGAACGGTCCAATGATGCCACCAGCCCATAAACCGCACCAAACTGTGACTTTTTCTCGATGCATAAATAGCTCTTGCAATGCTTCTGGCTGATCTTCACTCCAAAATCGACAATTCGGCTTATTAACTTACCTATTGAGCCAAAAATGAGCTTCGTCGCTGAACACAAGAAGCGCGCGATGAATTTTCTTAACAGAGCACGCATTTTGATAATAAAATTCAATAATTTGCAAGCGTTGTTCGTTTGTAAGACGATTCATGGTTAAATTATAGACCAAACTGAAGATGTTTGACAGTGAAACAAAACACGAAACGTGCGTCAGCTGTTTAAACCAGTGCTGCCAAAAAGATAATAGCTAAAAAATCACCCATTATATTAGCGGAATATAACAAATCTTAAAATGTTGTTTATAGACATATTTTAACATAAAATAAGTAATGACGTAGAAAACAAAATAAATTTTCTGTAAATATTTTACTGGATAACCCCATTTCTTTAAATCTTAAAGTGAACGACGTCACGGGTAAAAGCTAGTTACAAAATAAAACATGGGTGGGGGTAGGTCTTTTTTGATCTACCTTGTATATATATTTTTAAGAAATGTTGCTTCTTTTTTTGGCAACTTTTAACACTTTTTCTCTTTTAGTTTTGGTACTTTCTTATTTTCAAAAAATTTGGCTAGAGATATTGTCCAGATTTAAGTGGGGTATATTTTAAGAGGTTAAAACGAAAAATGTTTTACTTTTGATACTTTTTCTCTTTTGGATAAATTTGGTATACAGATTGCATATGGTCGAGATCAAAATATACGGTATTTTTTAATGGATAAAATTGGGATAAAACTGTTACTTTTTATCTCTTCGAAAAATTTGGTATTCATATAAAACATAACCTAAATTAACGTACAGAGTACTTTCTGGGGGAATAAAATGAGTCAAAGCTCGTACTTTTAGTACTTCGTTGCATTTGGTATAAAAAGTACAAAATATACGGCACTTTTTAAGGGGTAAAAAATGGATCAAATTGGTACTTTTTGTACTTTTTCGGAATGCGTATGGTCCATTGGCTGGAATATATTTAGGCGCCCATTCATTGCTTTTCATATCGACAACTATATGTAGGTTGCTCAAGATTATTGAGTGCTCAAAAACCGGACACAGCTGACTAGTCAGTACTGATGCATATAACGGACACAGCTGACCAGTCAGTACTGACTGGTCAGTACTGACGCATATACCGGCCACAGCTGACTAGTCAGTACTGATTCATATATTCGTCACTGTTGACGTATTTTTTAGTTTTAATAAAACACTATTAAAATAAAACATCTCATTCAATTCTCATACAAATTTTTGTCTTTATTTAAAATAAAATTCAATATTTTTTTGGTTTCCAAAATAACTTAAATAAATAAATATTTTTTTTTTTAACTAAATTTTTTAAATTAATTATGTTTTGTTTGCATTCGAAAACGTTTGCTGGATCAAACATCATTCAACAGTTTCTTAATTACATTAAACAAGCACCTTCTTACAAATAAAGTTCAGTCAATAAAAAGTGTTAAAAATAAAGCTAAACTTTTACCAATTTATTGGTCACGCTTATTTTTTGATTTTTTTTCTCTTTTAGATTGATTATTTTAGTTTAAATTAAAAAAATTGTCGTCATTTTATTTATTAACGCCTTTTTCTTTTATGTATTTTTGTTGCTTTACCCTATGGTGGGCACGTTCAACCGCTTTTCTTATACTTTTTTCATACTCCCCGGCTCCTAGGTTCTGAAAAACATCTAAAATATGAAGTAAAAAAAAAGACAGAAATGTTAAATATTCAAAGACTAAAATTATTTAATGTCTGTACATACCTCTTACAATTTTATTTAGCAGCGTGAGATTTGACAACGGAAGTTTTCCCCACCTTCCATCCCAATTATATTTATATAGCAAATCATCTGCAAACGATGCACTAATAACACTGCCAACATCTAAAGAAACACCTTTAATTTTATGAATATAGGACTTCTGTAAAGAAGTTGAATTACTGTTTGAGCAAGTAAAATATATAAAATATTGTGATTGTTACCATGGCCTGAGCGTAATCGGAGTCTAGCTTCTCCTCTATTTCTTGCACTGCTGTTGTGGTCCGCAAGGGGAGCATGCTGGCGGTCTCATCAAGCCCTTGATCAGAAGTCTCTCCTGTCATGCGGCTGAGGTACTCTTGGGCTTTTTTTATGCCTACTTTACACTCCATTAGAATTTTAGCTTATTGATGGAACAGGTTGTATATTAGATCTTTCACTTCGTGCACTATCTTCGTTTTCTATTAACCTTCTATACATTTTAATTTTGGACTCAAATGTCTTTTTTTCCAATGATAGACAATTTTGCAAACGTCTTTTTTTCATAGTTATCTTTTATCACAAAAAGTATACTTTTATTATTTAATTTAATTTCTTAATAAGTATTTTCTATCTTATTGTCACTTTTTTATATTTTAATAGGTATTTGTGTTATTTTTATTGTCACTCAATTCTTGCTTTCTGTCAAGGCAAATATTATTTTTTATCACTCTTTATTGTCACTGTCAATTTTTATTTCACTTTTTTTATATTTATTTTAAATAATATAATGGGCGCACGTCACAATTTCATAAAATTCCTTTCGCTTTTAAAATTAATCTTGAATTTTTTACATATTTTACACATTCCATTCAAAAATGAAACTGTCTAACATACATTCGTTGTTTCACTCTTACATACGCATTTCATTCCTGGAGTAATTAGCGTTGCCACTAGCAAACATTTCTTCCTAAAATGTTTTTAACAACAGCAATTCCCAAAATTCCACCACTTTTTTTTTAAATAATTAATACAAATTTAGCTAAATTCTTATAATTATTAAAATTTATGAAACGTATTAACAGATATATTCAACATATTATTAAGTATATATAAAAATAAGAAGAAAAGATTAATAAAATTTGGGCTTTGCAAAATATTCCTAATTTGGTATACAAACGCACACGAGTGGCAACGCCACTTGTAACAATAAAAACAAACAAAAATAGTGCGTGTGTATTAGTTTCGGTCATCCATTTCTTGTAGGGGAGCTATAGGAAAGTTGTAAAAAAAACTCATAAAATTCAGAAAAATGCATGAAATCTTTATTTGAATCGATAGTACGGTCCATATAATTAAATGTTTGAAGATTATTTCATGCAAATGTTGACCGTGATTGCGCCTCAAATGGTCCATCCGCTTAGTCCAATGTTGGCATTCTGTTTCCAACATTTCGGCCGGTATCTCACGAATAAATGCTTCAATGTTTTCTTCCAATGCGTCAATTGAAGCGGGCATGTGTGTATAGACATGAGCTTTAACGTAGCCGCACAAAAAATAGTCTAAAGACGTTAAATCGCACGATCTAGGCGGCCAATTGACCGGTCCCGAACGTGAAATAAAATGTTCACCGAACTCGCCTCTCAATAAGTCCATTGTGCTGTGTGGCATGTGGCACAGTCTTGTTGAAACCACATGTCGTGCAAGTCAACAAGCTCTTGCATTTTGGGCAAAAAAAAGTTGGATATCATCTCACGGTAGCGCTCACCATTCACAGTTACGTTACGATTCGCATCATCTTGGAACGGTCCAATGATGCCACCAGCCCATAAACCGCACCAAACTGAGACTTTTTCTCGATGCATAAATAGCTCTTGCAATGCTTCTGGCTGATCTTCACTCCAAAATCGACAATTCGGCTTATTAACTTACCCATTGAGCCAAAAATGAGCTTCGTCGCTGAACACAAGAATGCTTCAATGTTTTCTTCCAATGCGTCAATTGAAGCGGGCATGTGTGTATAGACATGAGCTTTAAAGTAGCCGCACAAAAAATAGTCTAAAGACGTTAAATCGCACGATCTAGGCGGCCAATTGACCGGTCCCGAACGTGAAATAAAATGTTCACCGAACTCGCCTCTCAATAAGTCCATTGTTAAGCGTGCTGTGTGGCATGTGGCACCGTCTTGTTGAAACCACATGTCGTGCAAGTCAACAAGCTCTTGCATTTTGGGCAAAAAAAAAGTTGGATATCATCTCACGGTAGCGCTCACCATTCACAGTTACGTTACGATTCGCATCATCTTGGAACGGTCCAATGATGCCACCAGCCCATAAACCGCACCAAACTGTGACTTTTTCTCGATGCATAAATAGCTCTTGCAATGCTTCTGGCTGATCTTCACTCCAAAATCGACAATTCGGCTTATTAACTTACCTATTGAGCCAAAAATGAGCTTCGTCGCTGAACACAAGAAGCGCGCGATGAATTTTCTTAACAGAGCACGCATTTTGATAATAAAATTCAATAATTTGCAAGCGTTGTTCGTTTGTAAGACGATTCATGGTTAAATTATAGACCAAACTGAAGATGTTTGACAGTGAAACAAAACACGAAACGTGCGTCAGCTGTTTAAACCAGTGCTGCCAAAAAGATAATAGCTAAAAAATCACCCATTATATTAGCGGAATATAACAAATCTTAAAATGTTGTTTATAGACATATTTTAACATAAAATAAGTAATGACGTAGAAAACAAAATAAATTTTCTGTAAATATTTTACTGGATAACCCCATTTCTTTAAATCTTAAAGTGAACGACGTCACGGGTAAAAGCTAGTTACAAAATAAAACATGGGTGGGGGTAGGTCTTTTTTGATCTACCTTGTATATATATTTTTAAGAAATGTTGCTTCTTTTTTTGGCAACTTTTAACACTTTTTCTCTTTTAGTTTTGGTACTTTCTTATTTTAAAAAATTTGGCTAGAGATATTGTCCAGATTTAAGTGGGGTATATTTTAAGAGGTTAAAACGAAAAATGTTTTACTTTTGATACTTTTTCTCTTTTGGATAAATTTGGTATACAGATTGCATATGGTCGAGATCAAAATATACGGTATTTTTTAATGGATAAAATTGGGATAAAACTGTTACTTTTTATCTCTTCGAAAAATTTGGTATTCATATAAAACATAACCTAAATTAACGTACAGAGTACTTTCTGGGGGAATAAAATGAGTCAAAGCTCGTACTTTTAGTACTTCGTTGCATTTGGTATAAAAAGTACAAAATATACGGCACTTTGTAAGGGGTAAAAAATGGATCAAATTGGTACTTTTTCGGAATGCGTATGGTCCATTGGCTGGAATATATTTAGGCGCCCATTCATTGCTTTTCATATCGACAACTATATGTAGGTTGCTCAAGATTATTGAGTGCTCAAAAACCGGACACAGCTGACTAGTCAGTACTGATGCATATAACGGACACAGCTGACCAGTCAGTACTGACTGGTCAGTACTGACGCATATACCGGCCACAGCTGACTAGTCAGTACTGATTCATATATTCGTCACTGTTGACGTATTTTTTAGTTTTAATAAAACACTATTAAAATAAAACATCTCATTCAATTCTCATACAAATTTTTGTCTTTATTTAAAATAAAATTCAATATATTTTTGGTTTCCAAAATAACTTAAATAAATAAATATTTTTTTTTTTTAACTAAATTTTTTAAATTAATTATGTTTTGTTTGCATTCGAAAACGTTTGCTGGATCAAACATCATTCAACAGTTTCTTAATTACATTAAACAAGCACCTTCTTACAAATAAAGTTCAGTCAATAAAAAGTGTTAAAAATAAAGCTAAACTTTTACCAATTTATTGGTCACGCTTATTTTTTGATTTTTTTTCTCTTTTAGATTGATTATTTTAGTTTAAATTAAAAAAATTGTCGTCATTTTATTTATTAACCCCTTTTTCTTTTATGTATTTTTGTTGCTTTACCCTATGGTGGGCACGTTCAACCGCTTTTCTTATACTTTTTTCATACTCCCCGGCTCCTAGGTTCTGAAAAACATCTAAAATATGAAGTAAAAAAAAAGACAGAAATGTTAAATATTCAAAGACTAAAATTATTTAATGTCTGTACATACCTCTTACAATTTTATTTAGCAGCGTGAGATTTGACAACGGAAGTTTTCCCCACCTTCCATCCCAATTATATTTATATAGCAAATCATCTGCAAACGATGCACTAATAACACTGCCAACATCTAAAGAAACACCTTTAATTTTATGAATATAGGACTTCTGTAAAGAAGTTGAATTACTGTTTGAGCAAGTAAAATATATAAAATATTGTGATTGTTACCATGGCCTGAGCGTAATCGGAGTCTAGCTTCTCCTCTATTTCTTGCACTGCTGTTGTGGTCCGCAAGGGGAGCATGCTGGCGGTCTCATCAAGCCCTTGATCAGAAGTCTCTCCTGTCATGCGGCTGAGGTACTCTTGGGCTTTTTTTATGCCTACTTTACACTCCATTAGAATTTTAGCTTATTGATGGAACAGGTTGTATATTAGATCTTTCACTTCGTGCACTATCTTCGTTTTCTATTAACCTTCTATACATTTTAATTTTGGACTCAAATGTCTTTTTTTCCAATGATAGACAATTTTGCAAACGTCTTTTTTTCATAGTTATCTTTTATCACAAAAAGTATACTTTTATTATTTAATTTAATTTCTTAATAGGTATTTTCTATCTTATTGTCACTTTTTTATATTTTAATAGGTATTTGTGTTATTTTTATTGTCACTCAATTCTTGCTTTCTGTCAAGGCAAATATTATTTTTTATCACTCTTTATTGTCACTGTCAATTTTTATTTCACTTTTTTTATATTTATTTTAAATAATATAATGGGCGCACGTCACAATTTCATAAAATTCCTTTCGCTTTTAAAATTAATCTTGAATTTTTTACATATTTTACACATTCCATTCAAAAATGAAACTGTCTAACATACATTCGTTGTTTCACTCTTACATACGCATTTCATTCCTGGAGTAATTAGCGTTGCCACTAGCAAACACTTCTTCCTAAAATGTTTTTAACAACAGCAATTCCCAAAATTCCACCACTTTTTTTTTAAATAATTAATACAAATTTAGCTAAATTCTTATAATTATTAAAATTTATGAAACGTATTAACAGATATATTCAACATATTATTAAGTATATATAAAAATAAGAAGAAAAGATTAATAAAATTTGGGCTTTGCAAAATATTCCTAATTTGGTATACAAACGCACACGAGTGGCAACGCCACTTGTAACAATAAAAACAAACAAAAATAGTGCGTGTGTATTAGTTTCGGTCATCCATTTCTTGTAGGGGAGCTATAGGAAAGTTGTAAAAAAAACTCATAAAATTCAGAAAAATGCATGAAATCTTTATTTGAATCGATAGTACGGTCCATATAATTAAATGTTTGAAGATTATTTCATGCAAATGTTGACCGTGATTGCGCCTCAAATGGTCCATCCGCTTAGTCCAATGTTGGCATTCTGTTTCCAACATTTCGGCCGGTATCTCACGAATAAATGCTTCAATGTTTTCTTCCAATGCGTCAATTGAAGCGGGCATGTGTGTATAGACATGAGCTTTAACGTAGCCGCACAAAAAATAGTCTAAAGACGTTAAATCGCACGATCTAGGCGGCCAATTGACCGGTCCCGAACGTGAAATAAAATGTTCACCGAACTCGCCTCTCAATAAGTCCATTGTTAAGCGTGCTGTGTGGCATGTGGCACCGTCTTGTTGAAACCACATGTCGTGCAAGTCAACAAGCTCTTGCATTTTGGGCAAAAAAAAGTTGGATATCATCTCACGGTAGCGCTCACCATTCACAGTTACGTTACGATTCGCATCATCTTGGAACGGTCCAATGATGCCACCAGCCCATAAACCGCACCAAACTGTGACTTTTTCTCGATGCATAAATAGCTCTTGCAATGCTTCTGGCTGATCTTCACTCCAAAATCGACAATTCGGCTTATTAACTTACCCATTGAGCCAAAAATGAGCTTCGTCGCTGAACACAAGAAGCGCGCGATGAATTTTCTTAACAGAGCACGCATTTTGATAATAAAATTCAATAATTTGCAAGCGTTGTTCGTTTGTAAGACGATTCATGGTTAAATTATAGACCAAACTGAAGATGTTTGACAGTGAAACAAAACACGAAACGTGCGTCAGCTGTTTAAACCAGTGCTGCCAAAAAGATAATACCTAAAAAATCACCCATTATATTAGCGGAATATAACAAATCTTAAAATGTTGTTTATAGACATATTTTAACATAAAATAAGTAATGACGTAGAAAACAAAATAAATTTTCTGTAAATATTTTACTGGATAACCCCATTTCTTTAAATCTTAAAGTGAACGACGTCACGGGTAAAAGCTAGTTACAAAATAAAACATGGGTGGGGGTAGGTCTTTTTTGATCTACCTTGTATATATATTTTTAAGAAATGTTGCTTCTTTTTTTGGCAACTTTTAACACTTTTTCTCTTTTAGTTTTGGTACTTTCTTATTTTCAAAAAATTTGGCTAGAGATATTGTCCAGATTTAAGTGGGGTATATTTTAAGAGGTTAAAACGAAAAATGTTTTACTTTTGATACTTTTTCTCTTTTGGATAAATTTGGTATACAGATTGCATATGGTCGAGATCAAAATATACGGTATTTTTTAATGGATAAAATTGGGATAAAACTGTTACTTTTTATATCTTCGAAAAATTTGGTATTCATATAAAACATAACCTAAATTAACGTACAGAGTACTTTCTGGGGAAATAATATGAGTCAAAGCTCGTACTTTTAGTACTTCGTTGCATTTGGTATAAAAAGTACAAAATATACGGCACTTTTTAAGGGGTAAAAAATGGATCAAATTGGTACTTTTTCGGAATGCGTATGGTCCATTGGCTGGAATATATTTAGGCGCCCATTCATTGCTTTTCATATCGACAACTATATGTAGGTTGCTCAAGATTATTGAGTGCTCAAAAACCGGACACAGCTGACTAGTCAGTACTGATGCATATAACGGACACAGCTGACCAGTCAGTACTGACGCATATACCGGCCACAGCTGACTAGTCAGTACTGATTCATATATTCGTCACTGTTGACGTATTTTTTAGTTTTAATAAAACACTATTAAAATAAAACATCTCATTCAATTCTCATACAAATTTTTGTCTTTATTTAAAATAAAATTCAATATTTTTTTGGTTTCCAAAATAACTTAAATAAATAAATATTTTTTTTTTTAACTAAATTTTTTAAATTAATTATGTTTTGTTAGCATTCGAAAACGTTTGCTGGATCAAACATCATTCAACAGTTTCTTAATTACATTAAACAAGCACCTTCTTACAAATAAAGTTCAGTCAATAAAAAGTGTTAAAAATAAAGCTAAACTTTTACCAATTTATTGGTCACGCTTATTTTTTGATTTTTTTTCTCTTTTAGATTGATTATTTTAGTTTAAATTAAAAAAATTGTCGTCATTTTATTTATTAACCCCTTTTTCTTTTATGTATTTTTGTTGCTTTACCCTATGGTGGGCACGTTCAACCGCTTTTCTTATACTTTTTTCATACTCCCCGGCTCCTAGGTTCTGAAAAACATCTAAAATATGAAGTAAAAAAAAAGACAGAAATGTTAAATATTCAAAGACTAAAATTATTTAATGTCTGTACATACCTCTTACAATTTTATTTAGCAGCGTGAGATTTGACAACGGAAGTTTTCCCCACCTTCCATCCCAATTATATTTATATAGCAAATCATCTGCAAACGATGCACTAATAACACTGCCAACATCTAAAGAAACACCTTTAATTTTATGAATATAGGACTTCTGTAAAGAAGTTGAATTACTGTTTGAGCAAGTAAAATATATAAAATATTGTGATTGTTACCATGGCCTGAGCGTAATCGGAGTCTAGCTTCTCCTCTATTTCTTGCACTGCTGTTGTGGTCCGCAAGGGGAGCATGCTGGCGGTCTCATCAAGCCCTTGATCAGAAGTCTCTCCTGTCATGCGGCTGAGGTACTCTTGGGCTTTTTTTATGCCTACTTTACACTCCATTAGAATTTTAGCTTATTGATGGAACAGGTTGTATATTAGATCTTTCACTTCGTGCACTATCTTCGTTTTCTATTAACCTTCTATACATTTTAATTTTGGACTCAAATGTCTTTTTTTCCAATGATAGACAATTTTGCAAACGTCTTTTTTTCATAGTTATCTTTTATCACAAAAAGTATACTTTTATTATTTAATTTAATTTCTTAATAGGTATTTTCTATCTTATTGTCACTTTTTTATATTTTAATAGGTATTTGTGTTATTTTTATTGTCACTCAATTCTTGCTTTCTGTCAAGGCAAATATTATTTTTTATCACTCTTTATTGTCACTGTCAATTTTTATTTCACTTTTTTTATATTTATTTTAAATAATATAATGGGCGCACGTCACAATTTCATAAAATTCCTTTCGCTTTTAAAATTAATCTTGAATTTTTTACATATTTTACACATTCCATTCAAAAATGAAACTGTCTAACATACATTCGTTGTTTCACTCTTACATACGCATTTCATTCCTGGAGTAATTAGCGTTGCCACTAGCAAACATTTCTTCCTAAAATGTTTTTAACAACAGCAATTCCCAAAATTCCACCACTTTTTTTTTAAATAATTAATACAAATTTAGCTAAATTCTTATAATTATTAAAATTTATGAAACGTATTAACAGATATATTCAACATATTATTTAGTATATATAAAAATAAGAAGAAAAGATTAATAAAATTTGGGCTTTGCAAAATATTCCTAATTTGGTATACAAACGCACACGAGTGGCAACGCCACTTGTAACAATAAAAACAAACAAAAATAGTGCGTGTGTTTAGTTTCGGTCATCCATTTCTTGTAGGGGAGCTATAGGAAAGTTGTAAAAAAAACTCATAAAATTCAGAAAAATGCATGAAATCTTTATTTGAATCGATAGTACGGTCCATATAATTAAATGTTTGAAGATTATTTCATGCAAATGTTGACCGTGATTGCGCCTCAAATGGTCCATCCGCTTAGTCCAATGTTGGCATTCTGTTTCCAACATTTCGGCCGGTATCTCACGAATAAATGCTTCAATGTTTTCTTCCAATGCGTCAATTGAAGCGGGCATGTGTGTATAGACATGAGCTTTAACGTAGCCGCACAAAAAATAGTCTAAAGACGTTAAATCGCACGATCTAGGCGGCCAATTGACCGGTCCCGAACGTGAAATAAAATGTTCACCGAACTCGCCTCTCAATAAGTCCATTGTTAAGCGTGCTGTGTGGCATGTGGCACCGTCTTGTTGAAACCACATGTCGTGCAAGTCAACAAGCTCTTGCATTTTGGGCAAAAAAAAGTTGGATATCATCTCACGGTAGCGCTCACCATTCACAGTTACGTTACGATTCGCATCATCTTGGAACGGTCCAATGATGCCACCAGCCCATAAACCGCACCAAACTGTGACTTTTTCTCGATGCATAAATAGCTCTTGCAATGCTTCTGGCTGATCTTCACTCCAAAATCGACAATTCGGCTTATTAACTTACCCATTGAGCCAAAAATGAGCTTCGTCGCTGAACACAAGAAGCGCGCGATGAATTTTCTTAACAGAGCACGCATTTTGATAATAAAATTCAATAATTTGCAAGCGTTGTTCGTTTGTAAGACGATTCATGGTTAAATTATAGACCAAACTGAAGATGTTTGACAGTGAAACAAAACACGAAACGTGCGTCAGCTGTTTAAACCAGTGCTGCCAAAAAGATAATAGCTAAAAAATCACCCATTATATTAGCGGAATATAACAAATCTTAAAATGTTGTTTATAGACATATTTTAACATAAAATAAGTAATGACGTAGAAAACAAAATAAATTTTCTGTAAATATTTTACTGGATAACCCCATTTCTTTAAATCTTAAAGTGAACGACGTCACGGGTAAAAGCTAGTTACAAAATAAAACATGGGTGGGGGTAGGTCTTTTTTGATCTACCTTGTATATATATTTTTAAGAAATGTTGCTTCTTTTTTTGGCAACTTTTAACACTTTTTCTCTTTTAGTTTTGGTACTTTCTTATTTTCAAAAAATTTGGCTAGAGATATTGTCCAGATTTAAGTGGGGTATATTTTAAGAGGTTAAAACGAAAAATGTTTTACTTTTGATACTATTTCTCTTTTGGATAAATTTGGTATACAGATTGCATATGGTCGAGATCAAAATATACGGTATTTTTTAATGGATAAAATTGGGATAAAACTGTTACTTTTTATCTCTTCGAAAAATTTGGTATTCATATAAAACATAACCTAAATTAACGTACAGAGTACTTTCTGGGGGAATAAAATGAGTCAAAGCTCGTACTTTTAGTACTTCGTTGCATTTGGTATAAAAAGTACAAAATATACGGCACTTTTTAAGGGGTAAAAAATGGATCAAATTGGTACTTTTTGTACTTTTTCGGAATGCGTATGGTCCATTGGCTGGAATATATTTAGGCGCCCATTCATTGCTTTTCATATCGACAACTATATGTAGGTTGCTCAAGATTATTGAGTGCTCAAAAACCGGACACAGCTGACTGGTCAGTACTGACGCATATACCGGCCACAGCTGACTAGTCAGTACTGATTCATATATTCGTCACTGTTGACGTATTTTTTAGTTTTAATAAAACACTATTAAAATAAAACATCTCATTCAATTCTCATACAAATTTTTGTCTTTATTTAAAATAAAATTCAATATATTTTTGGTTTCCAAAATAACTTAAATAAATAAATATTTTTTTTTTTTAACTAAATTTTTTAAATTAATTATGTTTTGTTTGCATTCGAAAACGTTTGCTGGATCAAACATCATTCAACAGTTTCTTAATTACATTAAACAAGCACCTTCTTACAAATAAAGTTCAGTCAATAAAAAGTGTTAAAAATAAAGCTAAACTTTTACCAATTTATTGGTCACGCTTATTTTTTGATTTTTTTTCTCTTTTAGATTGATTATTTTAGTTTAAATTAAAAAAATTGTCGTCATTTTATTTATTAACCCCTTTTTCTTTTATGTATTTTTGTTGCTTTACCCTATGGTGGGCACGTTCAACCGCTTTTCTTATACTTTTTTCATACTCCCCGGCTCCTAGGTTCTGAAAAACATCTAAAATATGAAGTAAAAAAAAAGACAGAAATGTTAAATATTCAAAGACTAAAATTATTTAATGTCTGTACATACCTCTTACAATTTTATTTAGCAGCGTGAGATTTGACAACGGAAGTTTTCCCCACCTTCCATCCCAATTATATTTATATAGCAAATCATCTGCAAACGATGCACTAATAACACTGCCAACATCTAAAGAAACACCTTTAATTTTATGAATATAGGACTTCTGTAAAGAAGTTGAATTACTGTTTGAGCAAGTAAAATATATAAAATATTGTGATTGTTACCATGGCCTGAGCGTAATCGGAGTCTAGCTTCTCCTCTATTTCTTGCACTGCTGTTGTGGTCCGCAAGGGGAGCATGCTGGCGGTCTCATCAAGCCCTTGATCAGAAGTCTCTCCTGTCATGCGGCTGAGGTACTCTTGGGCTTTTTTTATGCCTACTTTACACTCCATTAGAATTTTAGCTTATTGATGGAACAGGTTGTATATTAGATCTTTCACTTCGTGCACTATCTTCGTTTTCTATTAACCTTCTATACATTTTAATTTTGGACTCAAATGTCTTTTTTTCCAATGATAGACAATTTTGCAAACGTCTTTTTTTCATAGTTATCTTTTATCACAAAAAGTATACTTTTATTATTTAATTTAATTTCTTAATAGGTATTTTCTATCTTATTGTCACTTTTTTATATTTTAATAGGTATTTGTGTTATTTTTATTGTCACTCAATTCTTGCTTTCTGTCAAGGCAAATATTATTTTTTATCACTCTTTATTGTCACTGTCAATTTTTATTTCACTTTTTTTATATTTATTTTAAATAATATAATGGGCGCACGTCACAATTTCATAAAATTCCTTTCGCTTTTAAAATTAATCTTGAATTTTTTACATATTTTACACATTCCATTCAAAAATGAAACTGTCTAACATACATTCGTTGTTTCACTCTTACATACGCATTTCATTCCTGGAGTAATTAGCGTTGCCACTAGCAAACACTTCTTCCTAAAATGTTTTTAACAACAGCAATTCCCAAAATTCCACCACTTTTTTTTTAAATAATTAATACAAATTTAGCTAAATTCTTATAATTATTAAAATTTATGAAACGTATTAACAGATATATTCAACATATTATTAAGTATATATAAAAATAAGAAGAAAAGATTAATAAAATTTGGGCTTTGCAAAATATTCCTAATTTGGTATACAAACGCACACGAGTGGCAACGCCACTTGTAACAATAAAAACAAACAAAAATAGTGCGTGTGTATTAGTTTCGGTCATCCATTTCTTGTAGGGGAGCTATAGGAAAGTTGTAAAAAAAACTCATAAAATTCAGAAAAATGCATGAAATCTTTATTTGAATCGATAGTACGGTCCATATAATTAAATGTTTGAAGATTATTTCATGCAAATGTTGACCGTGATTGCGCCTCAAATGGTCCATCCGCTTAGTCCAATGTTGGCATTCTGTTTCCAACATTTCGGCCGGTATCTCACGAATAAATGCTTCAATGTTTTCTTCCAATGCGTCAATTGAAGCGGGCATGTGTGTATAGACATGAGCTTTAACGTAGCCGCACAAAAAATAGTCTAAAGACGTTAAATCGCACGATCTAGGCGGCCAATTGACCGGTCCCGAACGTGAAATAAAATGTTCACCGAACTCGCCTCTCAATAAGTCCATTGTTAAGCGTGCTGTGTGGCATGTGGCACCGTCTTGTTGAAACCACATGTCGTGCAAGTGAACAAGCTCTTGCATTTTGGGCAAAAAAAAGTTGGATATCATCTCACGGTAGCGCTCACCATTCACAGTTACGTTACGATTCGCATCATCTTGGAACGGTCCAATGATGCCACCAGCCCATAAACCGCACCAAACTGTGACTTTTTCTCGATGCATAAATAGCTCTTGCAATGCTTCTGGCTGATCTTCACTCCAAAATCGACAATTCGGCTTATTAACTTACCCATTGAGCCAAAAATGAGCTTCGTCGCTGAACACAAGAAGCGCGCGATGAATTTTCTTAACAGAGCACGCATTTTGATAATAAAATTCAATAATTTGCAAGCGTTGTTCGTTTGTAAGACGATTCATGGTTAAATTATAGACCAAACTGAAGATGTTTGACAGTGAAACAAAACACGAAACGTGCGTCAGCTGTTTAAACCAGTGCTGCCAAAAAGATAATAGCTAAAAAATCACCCATTATATTAGCGGAATATAACAAATCTTAAAATGTTGTTTATAGACATATTTTAACATAAAATAAGTAATGACGTAGAAAACAAAATAAATTTTCTGTAAATATTTTACTGGATAACCCCATTTCTTTAAATCTTAAAGTGAACGACGTCACGGGTAAAAGCTAGTTACAAAATAAAACATGGGTGGGGGTAGGTCTTTTTTGATCTACCTTGTATATATATTTTTAAGAAATGTTGCTTCTTTTTTTGGCAACTTTTAACACTTTTTCTCTTTTAGTTTTGGTACTTTCTTATTTTCAAAAAATTTGGCTAGAGATATTGTCCAGATTTAAGTGGGGTATATTTTAAGAGGTTAAAACGAAAAATGTTTTACTTTTGATACTTTTTCTCTTTTGGATAAATTTGGTATACAGATTGCATATGGTCGAGATCAAAATATACGGTATTTTTTAATGGATAAAATTGGGATAAAACTGTTACTTTTTATATCTTCGAAAAATTTGGTATTCATATAAAACATAACCTAAATTAACGTACAGAGTACTTTCTGGGGAAATAAAATGAGTCAAAGCTCGTACTTTTAGAACTTCGTTGCATTTGGTATAAAAAGTACAAAATATACGGCACTTTTTAAGGGGTAAAAAATGGATCAAATTGGTACTTTTTCGGAATGCGTATGGTCCATTGGCTGGAATATATTTAGGCGCCCATTCATTGCTTTTCATATCGACAACTATATGTAGGTTGCTCAAGATTATTGAGTGCTCAAAAACCGGACACAGCTGACTAGTCAGTACTGATGCATATAACGGACACAGCTGACCAGTCAGTACTGACGCATATACCGGCCACAGCTGACTAGTCAGTACTGATTCATATATTCGTCACTGTTGACGTATTTTTTAGTTTTAATAAAACACTATTAAAATAAAACATCTCATTCAATTCTCATACAAATTTTTGTCTTTATTTAAAATAAAATTCAATATTTTTTTGGTTTCCAAAATAACTTAAATAAATAAATATTTTTTTTTTTTAACTAAATTTTTTAAATTAATTATGTTTTGTTAGCATTCGAAAACGTTTGCTGGATCAAACATCATTCAACAGTTTCTTAATTACATTAAACAAGCACCTTCTTACAAATAAAGTTCAGTCAATAAAAAGTGTTAAAAATAAAGCTAAACTTTTACCAATTTATTGGTCACGCTTATTTTTTGATTTTTTTTCTCTTTTAGATTGATTATTTTAGTTTAAATTAAAAAAATTGTCGTCATTTTATTTATTAACCCCTTTTTCTTTTATGTATTTTTGTTGCTTTACCCTATGGTGGGCACGTTCAACCGCTTTTCTTATACTTTTTTCATACTCCCCGGCTCCTAGGTTCTGAAAAACATCTAAAATATGAAGTAAAAAAAAAGACAGAAATGTTAAATATTCAAAGACTAAAATTATTTAATGTCTGTACATACCTCTTACAATTTTATTTAGCAGCGTGAGATTTGACAACGGAAGTTTTCCCCACCTTCCATCCCAATTATATTTATATAGCAAATCATCTGCAAACGATGCACTAATAACACTGCCAACATCTAAAGAAACACCTTTAATTTTATGAATATAGGACTTCTGTAAAGAAGTTGAATTACTGTTTGAGCAAGTAAAATATATAAAATATTGTGATTGTTACCATGGCCTGAGCGTAATCGGAGTCTAGCTTCTCCTCTATTTCTTGCACTGCTGTTGTGGTCCGCAAGGGGAGCATGCTGGCGGTCTCATCAAGCCCTTGATCAGAAGTCTCTCCTGTCATGCGGCTGAGGTACTCTTGGGCTTTTTTTATGCCTACTTTACACTCCATTAGAATTTTAGCTTATTGATGGAACAGGTTGTATATTAGATCTTTCACTTCGTGCACTATCTTCGTTTTCTATTAACCTTCTATACATTTTAATTTTGGACTCAAATGTCTTTTTTTCCAATGATAGACAATTTTGCAAACGTCTTTTTTTCATAGTTATCTTTTATCACAAAAAGTATACTTTTATTATTTAATTTAATTTCTTAATAGGTATTTTCTATCTTATTGTCACTTTTTTATATTTTAATAGGTATTTGTGTTATTTTTATTGTCACTCAATTCTTGCTTTCTGTCAAGGCAAATATTATTTTTTATCACTCTTTATTGTCACTGTCAATTTTTATTTCACTTTTTTTATATTTATTTTAAATAATATAATGGGCGCACGTCACAATTTCATAAAATTCCTTTCGCTTTTAAAATTAATCTTGAATTTTTTACATATTTTACACATTCCATTCAAAAATGAAACTGTCTAACATACATTCGTTGTTTCACTCTTACATACGCATTTCATTCCTGGAGTAATTAGCGTTGCCACTAGCAAACATTTCTTCCTAAAATGTTTTTAACAACAGCAATTCCCAAAATTCCACCACTTTTTTTTTAAATAATTAATACAAATTTAGCTAAATTCTTATAATTATTAAAATTTATGAAACATATTAACAGATATATTCAACATATTATTTAGTATATATAAAAATAAGAAGAAAAGATTAATAAAATTTGGGCTTTGCAAAATATTCCTAATTTGGTATACAAACGCACACGAGTGGCAACGCCACTTGTAACAATAAAAACAAACAAAAATAGTGCGTGTGTTTAGTTTCGGTCATCCATTTCTTGTAGGGGAGCTATAGGAAAGTTGTAAAAAAAACTCATAAAATTCAGAAAAATGCATGAAATCTTTATTTGAATCGATAGTACGGTCCATATAATTAAATGTTTGAAGATTATTTCATGCAAATGTTGACCGTGATTGCGCCTCAAATGGTCCATCCGCTTAGTCCAATGTTGGCATTCTGTTTCCAACATTTCGGCCGGTATCTCACGAATAAATGCTTCAATGTTTTCTTCCAATGCGTCAATTGAAGCGGGCATGTGTGTATAGACATGAGCTTTAACGTAGCCGCACAAAAAATAGTCTAAAGACGTTAAATCGCACGATCTAGGCGGCCAATTGACCGGTCCCGAACGTGAAATAAAATGTTCACCGAACTCGCCTCTCAATAAGTCCATTGTTAAGCGTGCTGTGTGGCATGTGGCACCGTCTTGTTGAAACCACATGTCGTGCAAGTCAACAAGCTCTTGCATTTTGGGCAAAAAAAAGTTGGATATCATCTCACGGTAGCGCTCACCATTCACAGTTACGTTACGATTCGCATCATCTTGGAACGGTCCAATGATGCCACCAGCCCATAAACCGCACCAAACTGTGACTTTTTCTCGATGCATAAATAGCTCTTGCAATGCTTCTGGCTGATCTTCACTCCAAAATCGACAATTCGGCTTATTAACTTACCCATTGAGCCAAAAATGAGCTTCGTCGCTGAACACAAGAAGCGCGCGATGAATTTTCTTAACAGAGCACGCATTTTGATAATAAAATTCAATAATTTGCAAGCGTTGTTCGTTTGTAAGACGATTCATGGTTAAATTATAGACCAAACTGAAGATGTTTGACAGTGAAACAAAACACGAAACGTGCGTCAGCTGTTTAAACCAGTGCTGCCAAAAAGATAATAGCTAAAAAATCACCCATTATATTAGCGGAATATAACAAATCTTAAAATGTTGTTTATAGACATATTTTAACATAAAATAAGTAATGACGTAGAAAACAAAATAAATTTTCTGTAAATATTTTACTGGATAACCCCATTTCTTTAAATCTTAAAGTGAACGACGTCACGGGTAAAAGCTAGTTACAAAATAAAACATGGGTGGGGGTAGGTCTTTTTTGATCTACCTTGTATATATATTTTTAAGAAATGTTGCTTCTTTTTTTGGCAACTTTTAACACTTTTTCTCTTTTAGTTTTGGTACTTTCTTATTTTCAAAAAATTTGGCTAGAGATATTGTCCAGATTTAAGTGGGGTATATTTTAAGAGGTTAAAACGAAAAATGTTTTACTTTTGATACTATTTCTCTTTTGGATAAATTTGGTATACAGATTGCATATGGTCGAGATCAAAATATACGGTATTTTTTAATGGATAAAATTGGGATAAAACTGTTACTTTTTATCTCTTCGAAAAATTTGGTATTCATATAAAACATAACCTAAATTAACGTACAGAGTACTTTCTGGGGGAATAAAATGAGTCAAAGCTCGTACTTTTAGTACGTCGTTGCATTTGGTATAAAAAGTACAAAATATACGGCACTTTTTAAGGGGTAAAAAATGGATCAAATTGGTACTTTTTGTACTTTTTCGGAATGCGTATGGTCCATTGGCTGGAATATATTTAGGCGCCCATTCATTGCTTTTCATATCGACAACTATATGTAGGTTGCTCAAGATTATTGAGTGCTCAAAAACCGGACACAGCTGACTGGTCAGTACTGACGCATATACCGGCCACAGCTGACTAGTCAGTACTGATTCATATATTCGTCACTGTTGACGTATTTTTTAGTTTTAATAAAACACTATTAAAATAAAACATCTCATTCAATTCTCATACAAATTTTTGTCTTTATTTAAAATAAAATTCAATATTTTTTTGGTTTCCAAAATAACTTAAATAAATAAATATTTTTTTTTTTTAACTAAATTTTTTAAATTAATTATGTTTTGTTTGCATTCGAAAACGTTTGCTGGATCAAACATCATTCAACAGTTTCTTAATTACATTAAACAAGCACCTTCTTACAAATAAAGTTCAGTCAATAAAAAGTGTTAAAAATAAAGCTAAACTTTTACCAATTTATTGGTCACGCTTATTTTTTGATTTTTTTTCTCTTTTAGATTGATTATTAGTTTAAATTAAAAAAATTGTCGTCATTTTATTTATTAACCCCTTTTTCTTTTATGTATTTTTGTTGCTTTACCCTATGGTGGGCACGTTCAACCGCTTTTCTTATACTTTTTTCATACTCCCCGGCTCCTAGGTTCTGAAAAACATCTAAAATATGAAGTAAAAAAAAAGACAGAAATGTTAAATATTCAAAGACTAAAATTATTTAATGTCTGTACATACCTCTTACAATTTTATTTAGCAGCGTGAGATTTGACAACGGAAGTTTTCCCCACCTTCCATCCCAATTATATTTATATAGCAAATCATCTGCAAACGATGCACTAATAACACTGCCAACATCTAAAGAAACACCTTTAATTTTATGAATATAGGACTTCTGTAAAGAAGTTGAATTACTGTTTGAGCAAGTAAAATATATAAAATATTGTGATTGTTACCATGGCCTGAGCGTAATCGGAGTCTAGCTTCTCCTCTATTTCTTGCACTGCTGTTGTGGTCCGCAAGGGGAGCATGCTGGCGGTCTCATCAAGCCCTTGATCAGAAGTCTCTCCTGTCATGCGGCTGAGGTACTCTTGGGCTTTTTTTATGCCTACTTTACACTCCATTAGAATTTTAGCTTATTGATGGAACAGGTTGTATATTAGATCTTTCACTTCGTGCACTATCTTCGTTTTCTATTAACCTTCTATACATTTTAATTTTGGACTCAAATGTCTTTTTTTCCAATGATAGACAATTTTGCAAACGTCTTTTTTTCATAGTTATCTTTTATCACAAAAAGTATACTTTTATTATTTAATTTAATTTCTTAATAGGTATTTTCTATCTTATTGTCACTTTTTTATATTTTAATAGGTATTTGTGTTATTTTTATTGTCACTCAATTCTTGCTTTCTGTCAAGGCAAATATTATTTTTTATCACTCTTTATTGTCACTGTCAATTTTTATTTCACTTTTTTTATATTTATTTTAAATAATATAATGGGCGCACGTCACAATTTCATAAAATTCCTTTCGCTTTTAAAATTAATCTTGAATTTTTTACATATTTTACACATTCCATTCAAAAATGAAACTGTCTAACATACATTCGTTGTTTCACTCTTACATACGCATTTCATTCCTGGAGTAATTAGCGTTGCCACTAGCAAACACTTCTTCCTAAAATGTTTTTAACAACAGCAATTCCCAAAATTCCACCACTTTTTTTTTAAATAATTAATACAAATTTAGCTAAATTCTTATAATTATTAAAATTTATGAAACGTATTAACAGATATATTCAACATATTATTAAGTATATATAAAAATAAGAAGAAAAGATTAATAAAATTTGGGCTTTGCAAAATATTCCTAATTTGGTATACAAACGCACACGAGTGGCAACGCCACTTGTAACAATAAAAACAAACAAAAATAGTGCGTGTGTATTAGTTTCGGTCATCCATTTCTTGTAGGGGAGCTATAGGAAAGTTGTAAAAAAAACTCATAAAATTCAGAAAAATGCATGAAATCTTTATTTGAATCGATAGTACGGTCCATATAATTAAATGTTTGAAGATTATTTCATGCAAATGTTGACCGTGATTGCGCCTCAAATGGTCCATCCGCTTAGTCCAATGTTGGCATTCTGTTTCCAACATTTCGGCCGGTATCTCACGAATAAATGCTTCAATGTTTTCTTCCAATGCGTCAATTGAAGCGGGCATGTGTGTATAGACATGAGCTTTAACGTAGCCGCACAAAAAATAGTCTAAAGACGTTAAATCGCACGATCTAGGCGGCCAATTGACCGGTCCCGAACGTGAAATAAAATGTTCACCGAACTCGCCTCTCAATAAGTCCATTGTTAAGCGTGCTGTGTGGCATGTGGCACCGTCTTGTTGAAACCACATGTCGTGCAAGTCAACAAGCTCTTGCATTTTGGGCAAAAAAAAGTTGGATATCATCTCACGGTAGCGCTCACCATTCACAGTTACGTTACGATTCGCATCATCTTGGAACGGTCCAATGATGCCACCAGCCCATAAACCGCACCAAACTGTGACTTTTTCTCGATGCATAAATAGCTCTTGCAATGCTTCTGGCTGATCTTCACTCCAAAATCGACAATTCGGCTTATTAACTTACCCATTGAGCCAAAAATGAGCTTCGTCGCTGAACACAAGAAGCGCGCGATGAATTTTCTTAACAGAGCACGCATTTTGATAATAAAATTCAATAATTTGCAAGCGTTGTTCGTTTGTAAGACGATTCATGGTTAAATTATAGACCAAACTGAAGATGTTTGACAGTGAAACAAAACACGAAACGTGCGTCAGCTGTTTAAACCAGTGCTGCCAAAAAGATAATACCTAAAAAATCACCCATTTTATTAGCGGAATATAACAAATCTTAAAATGTTGTTTATAGACATATTTTAACATAAAATAAGTAATGACGTAGAAAACAAAATAAATTTTCTGTAAATATTTTACTGGATAACCCCATTTCTTTAAATCTTAAAGTGAACGACGTCACGGGTAAAAGCTAGTTACAAAATAAAACATGGGTGGGGGTAGGTCTTTTTTGATCTACCTTGTATATATATTTTTAAGAAATGTTGCTTCTTTTTTTGGCAACTTTTAACACTTTTTCTCTTTTAGTTTTGGTACTTTCTTATTTTCAAAAAATTTGGCTAGAGATATTGTCCAGATTTAAGTGGGGTATATTTTAAGAGGTTAAAACGAAAAATGTTTTACTTTTGATACTTTTTCTCTTTTGGATAAATTTGGTATACAGATTGCATATGGTCGAGATCAAAATATACGGTATTTTTTAATGGATAAAATTGGGATAAAACTGTTACTTTTTATATCTTCGAAAAATTTGGTATTCATATAAAACATAACCTAAATTAACGTACAGAGTACTTTCTGGGGAAATAAAATGAGTCAAAGCTCGTACTTTTAGTACTTCGTTGCATTTGGTATAAAAAGTACAAAATATACGGCACTTTTTAAGGGGTAAAAAATGGATCAAATTGGTACTTTTTCGGAATGCGTATGGTCCATTGGCTGGAATATATTTAGGCGCCCATTCATTGCTTTTCATATCGACAACTATATGTAGGTTGCTCAAGATTATTGAGTGCTCAAAAACCGGACACAGCTGACTAGTCAGTACTGATGCATATAACGGACACAGCTGACCAGTCAGTACTGACGCATATACCGGCCACAGCTGACTAGTCAGTACTGATTCATATATTCGTCACTGTTGACGTATTTTTTAGTTTTAATAAAACACTATTAAAATAAAACATCTCATTCAATTCTCATACAAATTTTTGTCTTTATTTAAAATAAAATTCAATATTTTTTTGGTTTCCAAAATAACTTAAATAAATAAATATTTTTTTTTTTAACTAAATTTTTTAAATTAATTATGTTTTGTTAGCATTCGAAAACGTTTGCTGGATCAAACATCATTCAACAGTTTCTTAACTACATTAAACAAGCACCTTCTTACAAATAAAGTTCAGTCAATAAAAAGTGTTAAAAATAAAGCTAAACTTTTACCAATTTATTGGTCACGCTTATTTTTTGATTTTTTTTCTCTTTTAGATTGATTATTTTAGTTTAAATTAAAAAAATTGTCGTCATTTTATTTATTAACCCCTTTTTCTTTTATGTATTTTTGTTGCTTTACCCTATGGTGGGCACGTTCAACCGCTTTTCTTATACTTTTTTCATACTCCCCGGCTCCTAGGTTCTGAAAAACATCTAAAATATGAAGTAAAAAAAAAAAGACAGAAATGTTAAATATTCAAAGACTAAAATTATTTAATGTCTGTACATACCTCTTACAATTTTATTTAGCAGCGTGAGATTTGACAACGGAAGTTTTCCCCACCTTCCATCCCAATTATATTTATATAGCAAATCATCTGCAAACGATGCACTAATAACACTGCCAACATCTAAAGAAACACCTTTAATTTTATGAATATAGGACTTCTGTAAAGAAGTTGAATTACTGTTTGAGCAAGTAAAATATATAAAATATTGTGATTGTTACCATGGCCTGAGCGTAATCGGAGTCTAGCTTCTCCTCTATTTCTTGCACTGCTGTTGTGGTCCGCAAGGGGAGCATGCTGGCGGTCTCATCAAGCCCTTGATCAGAAGTCTCTCCTGTCATGCGGCTGAGGTACTCTTGGGCTTTTTTTATGCCTACTTTACACTCCATTAGAATTTTAGCTTATTGATGGAACAGGTTGTATATTAGATCTTTCACTTCGTGCACTATCTTCGTTTTCTATTAACCTTCTATACATTTTAATTTTGGACTCAAATGTCTTTTTTTCCAATGATAGACAATTTTGCAAACGTCTTTTTTTCATAGTTATCTTTTATCACAAAAAGTATACTTTTATTATTTAATTTAATTTCTTAATAGGAATTTTCTATCTTATTGTCACTTTTTTATATTTTAATAGGTATTTGTGTTATTTTTATTGTCACTCAATTCTTGCTTTCTGTCAAGGCAAATATTATTTTTTATCACTCTTTATTGTCACTGTCAATTTTTATTTCACTTTTTTTATATTTATTTTAAATAATATAATGGGCGCACGTCACAATTTCATAAAATTCCTTTCGCTTTTAAAATTAATCTTGAATTTTTTACATATTTTACACATTCCATTCAAAAATGAAACTGTCTAACATACATTCGTTGTTTCACTCTTACATACGCATTTCATTCCTGGAGTAATTAGCGTTGCCACTAGCAAACATTTCTTCCTAAAATGTTTTTAACAACAGCAATTCCCAAAATTCCACCACTTTTTTTTTAAATAATTAATACAAATTTAGCTAAATTCTTATAATTATTAAAATTTATGAAACGTATTAACAGATATATTCAACATATTATTTAGTATATATAAAAATAAGAAGAAAAGATTAATAAAATTTGGGCTTTGCAAAATATTCCTAATTTGGTATACAAACGCACACGAGTGGCAACGCCACTTGTAACAATAAAAACAAACAAAAATAGTGCGTGTGTTTAGTTTCGGTCATCCATTTCTTGTAGGGGAGCTATAGGAAAGTTGTAAAAAAAACTCATAAAATTCAGAAAAATGCATGAAATCTTTATTTGAATCGATAGTACGGTCCATATAATTAAATGTTTGAAGATTATTTCATGCAAATGTTGACCGTGATTGCGCCTCAAATGGTCCATCCGCTTAGTCCAATGTTGGCATTCTGTTTCCAACATTTCGGCCGGTATCTCACGAATAAATGCTTCAATGTTTTCTTCCAATGCGTCAATTGAAGCGGGCATGTGTGTATAGACATGAGCTTTAACGTAGCCGCACAAAAAATAGTCTAAAGACGTTAAATCGCACGATCTAGGCGGCCAATTGACCGGTCCCGAACGTGAAATAAAATGTTCACCGAACTCGCCTCTCAATAAGTCCATTGTTAAGCGTGCTGTGTGGCATGTGGCACCGTCTTGTTGAAACCACATGTCGTGCAAGTGAACAAGCTCTTGCATTTTGGGCAAAAAAAAGTTGGATATCATCTCACGGTAGCGCTCACCATTCACAGTTACGTTACGATTCGCATCATCTTGGAACGGTCCAATGATGCCACCAGCCCATAAACCGCACCAAACTGTGACTTTTTCTCGATGCATAAATAGCTCTTGCAATGCTTCTGGCTGATCTTCACTCCAAAATCGACAATTCGGCTTATTAACTTACCCATTGAGCCAAAAATGAGCTTCGTCGCTGAACACAAGAAGCGCGCGATGAATTTTCTTAACAGAGCACGCATTTTGATAATAAAATTCAATAATTTGCAAGCGTTGTTCGTTTGTAAGACGATTCATGGTTAAATTATAGACCAAACTGAAGATGTTTGACAGTGAAACAAAACACGAAACGTGCGTCAGCTGTTTAAACCAGTGCTGCCAAAAAGATAATAGCTAAAAAATCACCCATTATATTAGCGGAATATAACAAATCTTAAAATGTTGTTTATAGACATATTTTAACATAAAATAAGTAATGACGTAGAAAACAAAATAAATTTTCTGTAAATATTTTACTGGATAACCCCATTTCTTTAAATCTTAAAGTGAACGACGTCACGGGTAAAAGCTAGTTACAAAATAAAACATGGGTGGGGGTAGGTCTTTTTTGATCTACCTTGTATATATATTTTTAAGAAATGTTGCTTCGCAACTTTTAACACTTTTTCTCTTTTAGTTTTGGTACTTTCTTATTTTCAAAAAATTTGGCTAGAGATATTGTCCAGATTTAAGTGGGGTATATTTTAAGAGGTTAAAACGAAAAATGTTTTACTTTTGATACTTTTTCTCTTTTGGATAAATTTGGTATACAGATTGCATATGGTCGAGATCAAAATATACGGTATTTTTTAATGGATAAAATTGGGATAAAACTGTTACTTTTTATCTCTTCGAAAAATTTGGTATTCATATAAAACATAACCTAAATTAACGTACAGAGTACTTTCTGGGGGAATAAAATGAGTCAAAGCTCGTACTTTTAGTACTTCGTTGCATTTGGTATAAAAAGTACAAAATATACGGCACTTTTTAAGGGGTAAAAAATGGATAAAATTGGTACTTTTTGTACTTTTTCGGAATGCGTATGGTCCATTGGCTGGAATATATTTAGGCGCCCATTCATTGCTTTTCATATCGACAACTATATGTAGGTTGCTCAAGATTATTGAGTGCTCAAAAACCGGACACAGCTGACTAGTCAGTACTGATGCATATAACGGACACAGCTGACCAGTCAGTACTGACTGGTCAGTACTGACGCATATACCGGCCACAGCTGACTAGTCAGTACTGATTCATATATTCGTCACTGTTGACGTATTTTTTAGTTTTAATAAAACACTATTAAAATAAAACATCTCATTCAATTCTCATACAAATTTTTGTCTTTATTTAAAATAAAATTCAATATTTTTTTGGTTTCCAAAATAACTTAAATAAATAAATATTTTTTTTTTTTAACTAAATTTTTTAAATTAATTATGTTTTGTTTGCATTCGAAAACGTTTGCTGGATCAAACATCATTCAACAGTTTCTTAATTTCATTAAACAAGCACCTTCTTACAAATAAAGTTCGGTCAATAAAAAGTGTTAAAAATAAAGCTAAACTTTTACCAATTTATTGGTCACGCTTATTTTTTGATTTTTTTTCTCTTTTAGATTGATTATTTTAGTTTAAATTAAAAAAATTGTCGTCATTTTATTTATTAACCCCTTTTTCTTTTATGTATTTTTGTTGCTTTACCCTATGGTGGGCACGTTCAACCGCTTTTCTTATACTTTTTTCATACTCCCCGGCTCCTAGGTTCTGAAAAACATCTAAAATATGAAGTAAAAAAAAAGACAGAAATGTTAAATATTCAAAGACTAAAATTATTTAATGTCTGTACATACCTCTTACAATTTTATTTAGCAGCGTGAGATTTGACAACGGAAGTTTTCCCCACCTTCCATCCCAATTATATTTATATAGCAAATCATCTGCAAACGATGCACTAATAACACTGCCAACATCTAAAGAAACACCTTTAATTTTATGAATATAGGACTTCTGTAAAGAAGTTGAATTACTGTTTGAGCAAGTAAAATATATAAAATATTGTGATTGTTACCATGGCCTGAGCGTAATCGGAGTCTAGCTTCTCCTCTATTTCTTGCACTGCTGTTGTGGTCCGCAAGGGGAGCATGCTGGCGGTCTCATCAAGCCCTTGATCAGAAGTCTCTCCTGTCATGCGGCTGAGGTACTCTTGGGCTTTTTTTATGCCTACTTTACACTCCATTAGAATTTTAGCTTATTGATGGAACAGGTTGTATATTAGATCTTTCACTTCGTGCACTATCTTCGTTTTCTATTAACCTTCTATACATTTTAATTTTGGACTCAAATGTCTTTTTTTCCAATGATAGACAATTTTGCAAACGTCTTTTTTTCATAGTTATCTTTTATCACAAAAAGTATACTTTTATTATTTAATTTAATTTCTTAATAGGTATTTTCTATCTTATTGTCACTTTTTTATATTTTAATAGGTATTTGTGTTATTTTTATTGTCACTCAATTCTTGCTTTCTGTCAAGGCAAATATTATTTTTTATCACTCTTTATTGTCACTGTCAATTTTTATTTCACTTTTTTTATATTTATTTTAAATAATATAATGGGCGCACGTCACAATTTCATAAAATTCCTTTCGCTTTTAAAATTAATCTTGAATTTTTTACATATTTTACACATTCCATTCAAAAATGAAACTGTCTAACATACATTCGTTGTTTCACTCTTACATACGCATTTCATTCCTGGAGTAATTAGCGTTGCCACTAGCAAACATTTCTTCCTAAAATGTTTTTAACAACAGCAATTCCCAAAATTCCACCACTTTTTTTTTAAATAATTAATACAAATTTAGCTAAATTCTTATAATTATTAAAATTTATGAAACGTATTAACAGATATATTCAACATATTATTAAGTATATATAAAAATAAGAAGAAAAGATTAATAAAATTTGGGCTTTGCAAAATATTCCTAATTTGGTATACAAACGCACACGAGTGGCAACGCCACTTGTAACAATAAAAACAAACAAAAATAGTGCGTGTGTATTAGTTTCGGTCATCCATTTCTTGTAGGGGAGCTATAGGAAAGTTGTAAAAAAAACTCATAAAATTCAGAAAAATGCATGAAATCTTTATTTGAATCGATAGTACGGTCCATATAATTAAATGTTTGAAGATTATTTCATGCAAATGTTGACCGTGATTGCGCCTCAAATGGTCCATCCGCTTAGTCCAATGTTGGCATTCTGTTTCCAACATTTCGGCCGGTATCTCACGAATAAATGCTTCAATGTTTTCTTCCAATGCGTCAATTGAAGCGGGCATGTGTGTATAGACATGAGCTTTAACGTAGCCGCACAAAAAATAGTCTAAAGACGTTAAATCGCACGATCTAGGCGGCCAATTGACCGGTCCCGAACGTGAAATAAAATGTTCACCGAACTCGCCTCTCAATAAGTCCATTGTTAAGCGTGCTGTGTGGCATGTGGCACCGTCTTGTTGAAACCACATGTCGTGCAAGTCAACAAGCTCTTGCATTTTGGGCAAAAAAAAGTTGGATATCATCTCACGGTAGCGCTCACCATTCACAGTTACGTTACGATTCGCATCATCTTGGAACGGTCCAATGATGCCACCAGCCCATAAACCGCACCAAACTGTGACTTTTTCTCGATGCATAAATAGCTCTTGCAATGCTTCTGGCTGATCTTCACTCCAAAATCGACAATTCGGCTTATTAACTTACCCATTGAGCCAAAAATGAGCTTCGTCGCTGAACACAAGAAGCGCGCGATGAATTTTCTTAACAGAGCACGCATTTTGATAATAAAATTCAATAATTTGCAAGCGTTGTTCGTTTGTAAGACGATTCATGGTTAAATTATAGACCAAACTGAAGATGTTTGACAGTGAAACAAAACACGAAACGTGCGTCAGCTGTTTAAACCAGCGCTGCCAAAAAGATAATAGCTAAAAAATCATCCATTATATTAGCGGAATATAACAAATCTTAAAATGTTGTTTATAGACATATTTTAACATAAAATAAGTAATGACGTAGAAAACAAAATAAATTTTCTGTAAATATTTTACTGGATAACCCCATTTCTTTAAATCTTAAAGTGAACGACGTCACGGGTAAAAGCTAGTTACAAAATAAAACATGGGTGGGGGTAGGTCTTTTTTGATCTACCTTGTATATATATTTTTAAGAAATGTTGCTTCTTTTTTTGGCAACTTTTAACACTTTTTCTCTTTTAGTTTTGGTACTTTCTTATTTTCAAAAAATTTGGCTAGAGATATTGTCCAGATTTAAGTGGGGTATATTTTAAGAGGTTAAAACGAAAAATGTTTTACTTTTGATACTTTTTCTCTTTTGGATAAATTTGGTATACAGATTGCATATGGTCGAGATCAAAATATACGGTATTTTTTAATGGATAAAATTGGGATAAAACTGTTACTTTTTATCTCTTCGAAAAATTTGGTATTCATATAAAACATAACCTAAATTAACGTACAGAGTACTTTCTGGGGGAATAAAATGAGTCAAAGCTCGTACTTTTAGTACTTCGTTGCATTTGGTATAAAAAGTACAAAATATACGGCACTTTTTAAGGGGTAAAAAATGGATCAAATTGGTACTTTTTGTACTTTTTCGGAATGCGTATGGTCCATTGGCTGGAATATATTTAGGCGCCCATTCATTGCTTTTCATATCGACAACTATATGTAGGTTGCTCAAGATTATTGAGTGCTCAAAAACCGGACACAGCTGACTAGTCAGTACTGATGCATATAACGGACACAGCTGACCAGTCAGTACTGACTGGTCAGTACTGACGCATATACCGGCCACAGCTGACTAGTCAGTACTGATTCATATATTCGTCACTGTTGACGTATTTTTTAGTTTTAATAAAACACTATTAAAATAAAACATCTCATTCAATTCTCATACAAATTTTTGTCTTTATTTAAAATAAAATTCAATATTTTTTTGGTTTCCAAAATAACTTAAATAAATAAATATTTTTTTTCTCTTTTAGATTGATTATTTTAGTTTAAATTAAAAAAATTGTCGTCATTTTATTTATTAACCCCTTTTTCTTTTATGTATTTTTGTTGCTTTACCCTATGGTGGGCACGTTCAACCGCTTTTCTTATACTTTTTTCATACTCCCCGGCTCCTAGGTGCTGAAAAACATCTAAAATATGAAGTAAAAAAAAAGACAGAAATGTTAAATATTCAAAGACTAAAATTATTTAATGTCTGTACATACCTCTTACAATTTTATTTAGCAGCGTGAGATTTGACAACGGAAGTTTTCCCCACCTTCCATCCCAATTATATTTATATAGCAAATCATCTGCAAACGATGCACTAATAACACTGCCAACATCTAAAGAAACACCTTTAATTTTATGAATATAGGACTTCTGTAAAGAAGTTGAATTACTGTTTGAGCAAGTAAAATATATAAAATATTGTGATTGTTACCATGGCCTGAGCGTAATCGGAGTCTAGCTTCTCTATTTCTTGCACTGCTGTTGTGGTCCGCAAGGGGAGCATGCTGGCGGTCTCATCAAGCCCTTGATCAGAAGTCTCTCCTGTCATGTGGCTGAGGTACTCTTGGGCTTTTTTTATGCCTACTTTACACTCCATTAGAATTTTAGCTTATTGATGGAACAGGTTGTATATTAGATCTTTCACTTCGTGCACTATCTTCGTTTTCTATTAACCTTCTATACATTTTAATTTTGGACTCAAATGTCTTTTTTTCCAATGATAGACAATTTTGCAAACGTCTTTTTTTCATAGTTATCTTTTATCACAAAAAGTATACTTTTATTATTTAATTTAATTTCTTAATAGGTATTTTCTATCTTATTGTCACTTTTTTATATTTTAATAGGTATTTGTGTTATTTTTATTGTCACTCAATTCATGCTTTCTGTCAAGGCAAATATTATTTTTTATCACTCTTTATTGTCACTGTCAATTTTTATTTCACTTTTTTTATATTTATTTTAAATAATATAATGGGCGCACGTCACAATTTCATAAAATTCCTTTCGCTTTTAAAATTAATCTTGAATTTTTTACATATTTTACACATTCCATTCAAAAATGAAACTGTCTAACATACATTCGTTGTTTCACTCTTACATACGCATTTCATTCCTGGAGTAATTAGCGTTGCCACTAGCAAACATTTCTTCCTAAAATGTTTTTAACAACAGCAATTCCCAAAATTCCACCACTTTTTTTTTAAATAATTAATACAAATTTAGCTAAATTCTTATAATTATTAAAATTTATGAAACGTATTAACAGATATATTCAACATATTATTAAGTATATATAAAAATAAGAAGAAAAGATTAATAAAATTTGGGCTTTGCAAAATATTCCTAATTTGGTATACAAACGCACACGAGTGGCAACGCCACTTGTAACAATAAAAACAAACAAAAATAGTGCGTGTGTATTAGTTTCGGTCATCCATTTCTTGTAGGGGAGCTATAGGAAAGTTGTAAAAAAAACTCATAAAATTCAGAAAAATGCATGAAATCTTTATTTGAATCGATAGTACGGTCCATATAATTAAATGTTTGAAGATTATTTCATGCAAATGTTGACCGTGATTGCGCCTCAAATGGTCCATCCGCTTAGTCCAATGTTGGCATTCTGTTTCCAACATTTCGGCCGGTATCTCACGAATAAATGCTTCAATGTTTTCTTCCAATGCGTCAATTGAAGCGGGCATGTGTGTATAGACATGAGCTTTAACGTAGCCGCACAAAAAATAGTCTAAAGACGTTAAATCGCACGATCTAGGCGCCCAATTGACCGGTCCCGAACGTGAAATAAAATGTTCACCGAACTCGCCTCTCAATAAGTCCATTGTTAAGCGTGCTGTGTGGCATGTGGCACCGTCTTGTTGAAACCACATGTCGTGCAAGTCAACAAGCTCTTGCATTTTGGGCAAAAAAAAGTTGGATATCATCTCACGGTAGCGCTCACCATTCACAGTTACGTTACGATTCGCATCATCTTGGAACGGTCCAATGATGCCACCAGCCCATAAACCGCACCAAACTGTGACTTTTTCTCGATGCATAAATAGCTCTTGCAATGCTTCTGGCTGATCTTCACTCCAAAATCGACAATTCGGCTTATTAACTTACCCATTGAGCCAAAAATGAGCTTCGTCGCTGAACACAAGAAGCGCGCGATGAATTTTCTTAACAGAGCACGCATTTTGATAATAAAATTCAATAATTTGCAAGCGTTGTTCGTTTGTAAGACGATTCATGGTTAAATTATAGACCAAACTGAAGATGTTTGACAGTGAAACAAAACACGAAACGTGCGTCAGCTGTTTAAACCAGTGCTGCCAAAAAGATAATAGCTAAAAAATCACCCATTATATTAGCGGAATATAACAAATCTTAAAATGTTGTTTATAGACATATTTTAACATAAAATAAGTAATGACGTAGAAAACAAAATAAATTTTCTGTAAATATTTTCCTGGATAACCCCATTTCTTTAAATCTTAAAGTGAACGACGTCACGGGTAAAAGCTAGTTACAAAATAAAACATGGGTGGGGGTAGGTCTTTTTTGATCTACCTTGTATATATATTTTTAAGAAATGTTGCTTCTTTTTTTGGCAACTTTTAACACTTTTTCTCTTTTAGTTTTGGTACTTTCTTATTTTCAAAAAATTTGGCTAGAGATATTGTCCAGATTTAAGTGGGGTATATTTTAAGAGGTTAAAACGAAAAATGTTTTACTTTTGATACTTTTTCTCTTTTGGATAAATTTGGTATACAGATTGCATATGGTCGAGATCAAAATATACGGTATTTTTTAATGGATAAAATTGGGATAAAACTGTTACTTTTTATCTCTTCGAAAAATTTGGTATTCATATAAAACATAACCTAAATTAACGTACAGAGTACTTTCTGGGGGAATAAAATGAGTCAAAGCTCGTACTTTTAGTACTTCGTTGCATTTGGTATAAAAAGTACAAAATATACGGCACTTTTTAAGGGGTAAAAAATGGATCAAATTGGTACTTTTTGTACTTTTTCGGAATGCGTATGGTCCATTGGCTGGAATATATTTAGGCGCCCATTCATTGCTTTTCATATCGACAACTATATGTAGGTTGCTCAAGATTATTGAGTGCTCAAAAACCGGACACAGCTGACTAGTCAGTACTGATGCATATAACGGACACAGCTGACCAGTCAGTACTGACTGGTCAGTACTGACGCATATACCGGCCACAGCTGACTAGTCAGTACTGATTCATATATTCGTCACTGTTGACGTATTTTTTAGTTTTAATAAAACACTATTAAAATAAAACATCTCATTCAATTCTCATACAAATTTTTGTCTTTATTTAAAATAAAATTCAATATTTTTTTGGTTTCCAAAATAACTTAAATAAATAAATATTTTTTTTTTTTAACTAAATTTTTTAAATTAATTATGTTTTGTTTGCATTCGAAAACGTTTGCTGGATCGAACATCATTCAACAGTTTCTTAATTACATTAAACAAGCACCTTCTTACAAATAAAGTTCAGTCAATAAAAAGTGTTAAAAATAAAGCTAAACTTTTACCAATTTATTGGTCACGCTTATTTTTTGATTTTTTTTCTCTTTTAGATTGATTATTTTAGTTTAAATTAAAAAAAATTGTCGTCATTTTATTTATTAACCCCTTTTTCTTTTATGTATTTTTGTTGCTTTACCCTATGGTGGGCACGTTCAACCGCTTTTCTTATACTTTTTTCATACTCCCCGGCTCCTAGGTTCTGAAAAACATCTAAAATATGAAGTAAAAAAAAAACAGAAATGTTAAATATTCAAAGACTAAAAATATTTAATGTCTGTACATACCTCTTACAATTTTATTTAGCAGCGTGAGATTTGACAACGGAAGTTTTCCCAACCTTCCATCCCAATTATATTTATATAGCAAATCATCTGCAAACGATGCACTAATAACACTGCCAACATCTAAAGAAACACCTTTAATTTTATGAATATAGGACTTCTGTAAAGAAGTTGAATTACTGTTTGAGCAAGTAAAATATATAAAATATTGTGATTGTTACCATGGCCTGAGCGTAATCGGAGTCTAGCTTCTCCTCTATTTCTTGCACTGCTGTTGTGGTCCGCAAGGGGAGCTTGCTGGCGGTCTCATCAAGCCCTTGATCAGAAGTCTCTCCTGTCATGCGGCTGAGGTACTCTTGGGCTTTTTTTATGCCTACTTTACACTCCATTAGAATTTTAGCTTATTGATGGAACAGGTTGTATATTAGATCTTTCACTTCGTGCACTATCTTCGTTTTCTATTAACCTTCTATACATTTTAATTTTGGACTCAAATGTCTTTTTTTCCAATGATAGACAATTTTGCAAACGTCTTTTTTTCATAGTTATCTTTTATCACAAAAAGTATACTTTTATTATTTAATTTAATTTCTTAATAGGTATTTTCTATCTTATTGTCACTTTTTTATATTTTAATAGGTATTTGTGTTATTTTTATTGTCACTCAATTCTTGCTTTCTGTCAAGGCAAATATTATTTTTTATCACTCTTTATTGTCACTGTCAATTTTTATTTCACTTTTTTTATATTTATTTTAAATAATATAATGGGCGCACGTCACAATTTCATAAAATTCCTTTCGCTTTTAAAATTAATCTTGAATTTTTTACATATTTTACACATTCCATTCAAAAATGAAACTGTCTAACATACATTCGTTGTTTCACTCTTACATACGCATTTCATTCCTGGAGTAATTAGCGTTGCCACTAGCAAACATTTCTTCCTAAAATGTTTTTAACAACAGCAATTCCCAAAATTCCACCACTTTTTTTTTAAATAATTAATACAAATTTAGCTAAATTCTTATAATTATTAAAATTTATGAAACGTATTAACAGATATATTCAACATATTATTAAGTATATATAAAAATAAGAAGAAAAGATTAATAAAATTTGGGCTTTGCAAAATATTCCTAATTTGGTATACAAACGCACACGAGTGGCAACGCCACTTGTAACAATAAAAACAAACAAAAATAGTGCGTGTGTATTAGTTTCGGTCATCCATTTCTTGTAGGGGAGCTATAGGAAAGTTGTAAAAAAAACTCATAAAATTCAGAAAAATGCATGAAATCTTTATTTGAATCGATAGTACGGTCCATATAATTAAATGTTTGAAGATTATTTCATGCAAATGTTGACCGTGATTGCGCCTCAAATGGTCCATCCGCTTAGTCCAATGTTGGCATTCTGTTTCCAACATTTCGGCCGGTATCTCACGAATAAATGCTTCAATGTTTTCTTCCAATGCGTCAATTGAAGCGGGCATGTGTGTATAGACATGAGCTTTAACGTAGCCGCACAAAAAATAGTCTAAAGACGTTAAATCGCACGATCTAGGCGGCCAATTGACCGGTCCCGAACGTGAAATAAAATGTTCACCGAACTCGCCTCTCAATAAGTCCATTGTTAAGCGTGCTGTGTGGCATGTGGCACCGTATTGTTGAAACCACATGTCGTGCAAGTCAACAAGCTCTTGCATTTTGGGCAAAAAAAAGTTGGATATCATCTCACGGTAGCGCTCACCATTCACAGTTACGTTACGATTCGCATCATCTTGGAACGGTCCAATGATGCCACCAGCCCATAAACCGCACCAAACTGTGACTTTTTCTCGATGCATAAATAGCTCTTGCAATGCTTCTGGCTGATCTTCACTCCAAAATCGACAATTCGGCTTATTAACTTACCCATTGAGCCAAAAATGAGCTTCGTCGCTGAACACAAGAAGCGCGCGATGAATTTTCTTAACAGAGCACGCATTTTGATAATAAAATTCAATAATTTGCAAGCGTTGTTCGTTTGTAAGACGATTCATGGTTAAATTATAGACCAAACTGAAGATGTTTGACAGTGAAACAAAACACGAAACGTGCGTCAGCTGTTTAAACCAGTGCTGCCAAAAAGATAATAGCTAAAAAATCACCCATTATATTAGCGGAATATAACAAATCTTAAAATGTTGTTTATAGACATATTTTAACATAAAATAAGTAATGACGTAGAAAACAAAATAAATTTTCTGTAAATATTTTACTGGATAACCCCATTTCTTTAAATCTTAAAGTGAACGACGTCACGGGTAAAAGCTAGTTACAAAATAAAACATGGGTGGGGGTAGGTCTTTTTTGATCTACCTTGTATATATATTTTTAAGAAATGTTGCTTCTTTTTTTGGCAACTTTTAACACTTTTCTCTTTTAGTTTTGGTACTTTCTTATTTTCCAAAAATTTGGCTAGAGATATTGTCCAGATTTAAGTGGGGTATATTTTAAGAGGTTAAAACGAAAAATGTTTTACTTTTGATACTTTTTCTCTTTTGGATAAATTTGGTATACAGATTGCATATGGTCGAGATCAAAATATACGGTATTTTTTAATGGATAAAATTGGGATAAAACTGTTACTTTTTATCTCTTCGAAAAATTTGGTATTCATATAAAACATAACCTAAATTAACGTACAGAGTACTTTCTGGGGGAATAAAATGAGTCAAAGCTCGTACTTTTAGTAGTTCGTTGCATTTGGTATAAAAAGTACAAAATATACGACACTTTTTAAGGGGTAAAAAATGGATCAAATTGGTACTTTTTGTACTTTTTCGGAATGCGTATGGTCCATTGGCTGGAATATATTTAGGCGCCCATTCATTGCTTTTCATATCGACAACTATATGTAGGTTGCTCAAGATTATTGAGTGCTCAAAAACCGGACACAGCTGACTAGTCAGTACTGATGCATATAACGGACACAGCTGACCAGTCAGTACTGACTGGTCAGTACTGACGCATATACCGGCCACAGCTGACTAGTCAGTACTGATTCATATATTCGTCACTGTTGACGTATTTTTTAGTTTTAATAAAACACTATTAAAATAAAACATCTCATTCAATTCTCATACAAATTTTTGTCTTTATTTAAAATAAAATTCAATATTTTTTTGGTTTCCAAAATAACTTAAATAAATAAATATTTTTTTTTTTTAACTAAATTTTTTAAATTAATTATGTTTTGTTTGCATTCGAAAACGTTTGCTGGATCAAACATCATTCAACAGTTTCTTAATTACATTAAACAAGCACCTTCTTACAAATAAAGTTCAGTCTATAAAAAGTGTTAAAAATAAAGCTAAACTTTTACCAATTTATTGGTCACGCTTATTTTTTGATTTTTTTTCTCTTTTAGATTGATTATTTTAGTTTAAATTAAAAAAATTTTCGTCATTTTATTTATTAACCCCTTTTTCTTTTATGTATTTTTGTTGCTTTACCCTATGGTGGGCACGTTCAACCGCTTTTCTTATACTTTTTTCATACTCCCCGGCTCCTAGGTTCTGAAAAACATCTAAAATATGAAGTAAAAAAAAAGACAGAAATGTTAAATATTCAAAGACTAAAATTATTTAATGTCTGTACATACCTCTTACAATTTTATTTAGCAGCGTGAGATTTGACAACGGAAGTTTTCCCCACCTTCCATCCCAATTATATTTATATAGCAAATCATCTGCAAACGATGCACTAATAACACTGCCAACATCTAAAGAAACACCTTTAATTTTATGAATATAGGACTTCTGTAAAGAAGTTGAATTACTGTTTGAGCAAGTAAAATATATAAAATATTGTGATTGTTACCATGGCCTGAGCGTAATCGGAGTCTAGCTTCTCCTCTATTTCTTGCACTGCTGTTGTGGTCCGCAAGGGGAGCATGCTGGTGGTCTCATCAAGCCCTTGATCAGAAGTCTCTCCTGTCATGCGGCTGAGGTACTCTTGGGCTTTTTTTATGCCTACTTTACACTCCATTAGAATTTTAGCTTATTGATGGAACTGGTTGTATATTAGATCTTTCACTTCGTGCACTATCTTCGTTTTCTATTAACCTTCTATACATTTTAATTTTGGACTCAAATGTCTTTTTTTCCAATGATAGACAATTTTGCAAACGTCTTTTTTTCATAGTTATCTTTTATCACAAAAAGTATACTTTTATTATTTAATTTAATTTCTTAATAGGTATTTTCTATCTTATTGTCACTTTTTTATATTTTAATAGGTATTTGTGTTATTTTTATTGTCACTCAATTCTTGCTTTCTGTCAAGGCAAATATTATTTTTTATCACTCTTTATTGTCACTGTCAATTTTTATTTCACTTTTTTTATATTTATTTTAAATAATATAATGGGCGCACGTCACAATTTCATAAAATTCCTTTCGCTTTTAAAATTAATCTTGAATTTTTTACATATTTTACACATTCCATTCAAAAATGAAACTGTCTAACATACATTCGTTGTTTCACTCTTACATACGCATTTCATTCCTGGAGTAATTAGCGTTGCCACTAGCAAACATTTCTTCCTAAAATGTTTTTAACAACAGCAATTCCCAAAATTCCACCACTTTTTTTTTAAATAATTAATACAAATTTAGCTAAATTCTTATAATTATTAAAATTTATGAAACGTATTAACAGATATATTCAACATATTATTAAGTATATATAAAAATAAGAAGAAAAGATTAATAAAATTTGGGCTTTGCAAAATATTCCTAATTTGGTATACAAACGCACACGAGTGGCAACGCCACTTGTAACAATAAAAACAAACAAAAATAGTGCGTGTGTATTAGTTTCGGTCATCCATTTCTTGTAGGGGAGCTATAGGAAAGTTGTAAAAAAAACTCATAAAATTCAGAAAAATGCATGAAATCTTTATTTGAATCGATAGTACGGTCCATATAATTAAATGTTTGAAGATTATTTCATGCAAATGTTGACCGTGATTGCGCCTCAAATGGTCCATCCGCTTAGTCCAATGTTGGCATTCTGTTTCCAACATTTCGGCCGGTATCTCACGAATAAATGCTTCAATGTTTTCTTCCAATGCGTCAATTGAAGCGGGCATGTGTGTATAGACATGAGCTTTAACGTAGCCGCACAAAAAATAGTCTAAAGACGTTAAATCGCACGATCTAGGCGGCCAATTGACCGGTCCCGAACGTGAAATAAAATGTTCACCGAACTCGCCTCTCAATAAGTCCATTGTTAAGCGTGCTGTGTGGCATGTGGCACCGTATTGTTGAAACCACATGTCGTGCAAGTCAACAAGCTCTTGCATTTTGGGCAAAAAAAAGTTGGATATCATCTCACGGTAGCGCTCACCATTCACAGTTACGTTACGATTCGCATCATCTTGGAACGGTCCAATGATGCCACCAGCCCATAAACCGCACCAAACTGTGACTTTTTCTCGATGCATAAATAGCTCTTGCAATGCTTCTGGCTGATCTTCACTCCAAAATCGACAATTCGGCTTATTAACTTACCCATTGAGCCAAAAATGAGCTTCGTCGCTGAACACAAGAAGCGCGCGATGAATTTTCTTAACAGAGCACGCATTTTGATAATAAAATTCAATAATTTGCAAGCGTTGTTCGTTTGTAAGACGATTCATGGTTAAATTATAGACCAAACTGAAGATGTTTGACAGTGAAACAAAACACGAAACGTGCGTCAGCTGTTTAAACCAGTGCTGCCAAAAAGATAATAGCTAAAAAATCACCCATTATATTAGCGGAATATAACAAATCTTAAAATGTTGTTTATAGACATATTTTAACATAAAATAAGTAATGACGTAGAAAACAAAATAAATTTTCTGTAAATATTTTACTGGATAACCCCATTTCTTTAAATCTTAAAGTGAACGACGTCACGGGTAAAAGCTAGTTATAAAATAAAACATGGGTGGGGGTAGGTCTTTTTTGATCTACCTTGTATATATATTTTTAAGAAATGTTGCTTCTTTTTTTGGCAACTTTTAACACTTTTCTCTTTTAGTTTTGGTACTTTCTTATTTTCCAAAAATTTGGCTAGAGATATTGTCCAGATTTAAGTGGGGTATATTTTAAGAGGTTAAAACGAAAAATGTTTTACTTTTGATACTTTTTCTCTTTTGGATAAATTTGGTATACAGATTGCATATGGTCGAGATCAAAATATACGGTATTTTTTAATGGATAAAATTGGGATAAAACTGTTACTTTTTATCTCTTCGAAAAATTTGGTATTCATATAAAACATAACCTAAATTAACGTACAGAGTACTTTCTGGGGGAATAAAATGAGTCAAAGCTCGTACTTTTAGTAGTTCGTTGCATTTGGTATAAAAAGTACAAAATATACGACACTTTTTAAGGGGTAAAAAATGGATCAAATTGGTACTTTTTGTACTTTTTCGGAATGCGTATGGTCCATTGGCTGGAATATATTTAGGCGCCCATTCATTGCTTTTCATATCGACAACTATATGTAGGTTGCTCAAGATTATTGAGTGCTCAAAAACCGGACACAGCTGACTAGTCAGTACTGATGCATATAACGGACACAGCTGACCAGTCAGTACTGACTGGTCAGTACTGACGCATATACCGGCCACAGCTGACTAGTCAGTACTGATTCATATATTCGTCACTGTTGACGTATTTTTTAGTTTTAATAAAACACTATTAAAATAAAACATCTCATTCAATTCTCATACAAATTTTTGTCTTTATTTAAAATAAAATTCAATATTTTTTTGGTTTCCAAAATAACTTAAATAAATAAATATTTTTTTTTTTTAACTAAATTTTTTAAATTAATTATGTTTTGTTTGCATTCGAAAACGTTTGCTGGATCAAACATCATTCAACAGTTTCTTTATTACATTAAACAAGCACCTTCTTACAAATAAAGTTCAGTCTATAAAAAGTGTTAAAAATAAAGCTAAACTTTTACCAATTTATTGGTCACGCTTATTTTTTGATTTTTTTTCTCTTTTAGATTGATTATTTTAGTTTAAATTAAAAAAAATGTCGTCATTTTATTTATTAACCCCTTTTTCTTTTATGTATTTTTGTTGCTTTACCCTATGGTGGGCACGTTCAACCGCTTTTCTTATACTTTTTTCATACTCCCCGGCTCCTAGGTTCCGAAAAACATCTAAAATATGAAGTAAAAAAAAAGACAGAAATGTTAAATATTCAAAGACTAAAATTATTTAATGTCTGTACATACCTCTTACAATTTTATTTAGCAGCGTGAGATTTGACAACGGAAGTTTTCCCCACCTTCCATCCCAATTATATTTATATAGCAAATCATCTGCAAACGATGCACTAATAACACTGCCAACATCTAAAGAAACACCTTTAATTTTATGAATATAGGACTTCTGTAAAGAAGTTGAATTACTGTTTGAGCAAGTAAAATATATAAAATATTGTGATTGTTACCATGGCCTGAGCGTAATCGGAGTCTAGCTTCTCCTCTATTTCTTGCACTGCTGTTGTGGTCCGCAAGGGGAGCATGCTGGCGGTCTCATCAAGCCCTTGATCAGAAGTCTCTCCTGTCATGCGGCTGAGGTACTCTTGGGCTTTTTTTATGCCTACTTTACACTCCATTAGAATTTTAGCTTATTGATGGAACTGGTTGTATATTAGATCTTTCACTTCGTGCACTATCTTCGTTTTCTATTAACCTTCTATACATTTTAATTTTGGACTCAAATGTCTTTTTTTCCAATGATAGACAATTTTGCAAACGTCTTTTTTTCATAGTTATCTTTTATCACAAAAAGTATACTTTTATTATTTAATTTAATTTCTTAATAGGTATTTTCTATCTTATTGTCACTTTTTTATATATTAATAGGTATTTGTGTTATTTTTATTGTCACTCAATTCTTGCTTTCTGTCAAGGCAAATATTATTTTTTATCACTCTTTATTGTCACTGTCAATTTTTATTTCACTTTTTTTATATTTATTTTAAATAATATAATGGGCGCACGTCACAATTTCATAAAATTCCTTTCGCTTTTAAAATTAATCTTGAATTTTTTACATATTTTACACATTCCATTCAAAAATGAAACTGTCTAACATACATTCGTTGTTTCACTCTTACATACGCATTTCATTCCTGGAGTAATTAGCGTTGCCACTAGCAAACATTTCTTCCTAAAATGTTTTTAACAACAGCAATTCCCAAAATTCCACCACTTTTTTTTTAAATAATTAATACAAATTTAGCTAAATTCTTATAATTATTAAAATTTATGAAACGTATTAACAGATATATTCAACATATTATTAAGTATATATAAAAATAAGAAGAAAAGATTAATAAAATTTGGGCTTTGCAAAATATTCCTAATTTGGTATACAAACGCACACGAGTGGCAACGCCACTTGTAACAATAAAAACAAACAAAAATAGTGCGTGTGTATTAGTTTCGGTCATCCATTTCTTGTAGGGGAGCTATAGGAAAGTTGTAAAAAAAAACTCATAAAATTCAGAAAAATTCATGAAATCTTTATTTGAATCGATAGTACGGTCCATATAATTAAATGTTTGAAGATTATTTCATGCAAATGTTGACCGTGATTGCGCCTCAAATGGTCCATCCGCTTAGTCCAATGTTGGCATTCTGTTTCCAACATTCGGCCGGTATCTCACGAATAAATGCTTCAATGTTTTCTTCCAATGCGTCAATTGAAGCGGGCATGTGTGTATAGACATGAGCTTTAACGTAGCCGCACAAAAAATAGTCTAAAGACGTTAAATCGCACGATCTAGGCGGCCAATTGACCGGTCCCGAACGTGAAATAAAATGTTCACCGAACTCGCCTCTCAATAAGTCCATTGTTAAGCGTGCTGTGTGGCATGTGGCACCGTCTTGTTGAAACCACATGTCGTGCAAGTCAACAAGCTCTTGCATTTTGGGCAAAAAAAAGTTGGATATCATCTCACGGTAGCGCTCACCATTCACAGTTACGTTACGATTCGCATCATCTTGGAACGGTCCAATGATGCCACCAGCCCATAAACCGCACCAAACTGTGACTTTTTCTCGATGCATAAATAGCTCTTGCAATGCTTCTGGCTGATCTTCACTCCAAAATCGACAATTCGGCTTATTAACTTACCCATTGAGCCAAAAATGAGCTTCGTCGCTGAACACAAGAAGCGCGCGATGAATTTTCTTAACAGAGCACGCATTTTGATAATAAAATTCAATAATTTGCAAGCGTTGTTCGTTTGTAAGACGATTCATGGTTAAATTATAGACCAAACTGAAGATGTTTGACAGTGAAACAAAACACGAAACGTGCGTCAGCTGTTTAAACCAGTGCTGCCAAAAAGATAATAGCTAAAAAATCACCCATTATATTAGCGGAATATAACAAATCTTAAAATGTTGTTTATAGACATATTTTAACATAAAATAAGTAATGACGTAGAAAACAAAATAAATTTTCTGTAAATATTTTACTGGATAACCCCATTTCTTTAAATCTTAAAGTGAACGACGTCACGGGTAAAAGCTAGTTACAAAATAAAACATGGGTGGGGGTAGGTCTTTTTTGATCTACCTTGTATATATATTTTTAAGAAATGTTGCTTCTTTTTTTGGCAACTTTTAACACTTTTTCTCTTTTAGTTTTGGTACTTTCTTATTTTCAAAAAATTTGGCTAGAGATATTGTCCAGATTTAAGTGGGGTATATTTTAAGAGGTTAAAACGAAAAATGTTTTACTTTTGATACTTTTTCTCTTTTGGATAAATTTGGTATACAGATTGCATATGGTCGAGATCAAAATATACGGTATTTTTTAATGGATAAAATTGGGATAAAACTGTTACTTTTTATCTCTTCGAAAAATTTGGTATTCATATAAAACATAACCTAAATTAACGTACAGAGTACTTTCTGGGGGAATAAAATGAGTCAAAGCTCGTACTTTTAGTACTTCGTTGCATTTGGTATAAAAAGTACAAAATATACGGCACTTTTTAAGGGGTAAAAAATGGATCAAATTGGTACTTTTTGTACTTTTTCGGAATGCGTATGGTCCATTGGCTGGAATATATTTAGGCGCCCATTCATTGCTTTTCATATCGACAACTATATGTAGGTTGCTCAAGATTATTGAGTGCTCAAAAACCGGACACAGCTGACTAGTCAGTACTGATGCATATAACGGACACAGCTGACCAGTCAGTACTGACTGGTCAGTACTGACGCATATACCGGCCACAGCTGACTAGTCAGTACTGATTCATATATTCGTCACTGTTGACGTATTTTTTAGTTTTAATAAAACACTATTAAAATAAAACATCTCATTCAATTCTCATACAAATTTTTGTCTTTATTTAAAATAAAATTCAATACTTTTTGGTTTCCAAAATAACTTAAATAAATAAATATTTTTTTTTTTTAACTAAATTTTTTAAATTAATTATGTTTTGTTTGCATTCGAAAACGTTTGCTGGATCAAACATCATTCAACAGTTTCTTAATTACAATAATTAGTATTGTGGTTATTTTGTTGAACTATTTATGGTTTTTAATCCAAATTTTTAATATTTTTAATTAGGCTTAAGTTCATGAAATTTAATTTTTATTAAATTATTTTTATGAAGAAAGGAATTTTACAACATGAAAATCACTTAAAATTGTTATTGATAATCTTTCATTCTTGACGTGGCTCGGGCTCGAACCCTGGCCGGCAGGTTACCATGACATGTTTCGATCGCAACCACTCGATCTCCTCAGATGGATTTGCCGTCTTACACTCGCAGCCATCGACGACTGCTGACGTCACCAGTCAAACATCAATCCTTAAACCAAATTGTATTTTAACATTTGGTAGATCGAAATTTGCTTTCCTGAATGATTATCCATTTTAATTGATTTTACATGTTTTTTCCTTTACTTCTGTTTTTTCGTACTTTCGTCAAGAATTTTTCTTGAAGTCCAAGTACATTTTTTTTTGTTTTTTCACTTTGTCTTTCTCTTTTCTGTTGACCTTTTTCAGCACAACTTGAAGGACAAATGTACACATAGAGCTCGTGCCTTAGCTTTAACAATAATTAGTATTGTGGTTATTTTGTTGAACTATTTATGGTTTTTAATCCAAATTTTTAATATTTTTAATTAGGCTTAAGTTCATGAAATTTAATTTTTATTAAATTATTTTTATGAAGAAAGGAATTTTACAACATGAAAATCAATTAAAATTGTTATTGATAATCTTTCATTCTTGACGTGGCTCGGGCTCGAACCCTGGCCGGCAGGTTACCATGACATGTTTCGATCGCAACCACTCGATCTCCTCAGATGGATTTGCCGTCTTACACTCGCAGCCATCGACGACTGCTGACGTCACCAGTCAAACATCAATCCTTAAACCAAATTGTATTTTAACATTTGGTAGATCGAAATTTGCTTTCCTGAATGATTATCCATTTTAATTGATTTTGCATGTTTTTTCCTTTACTTCTGTTTTTTCGTACTTTCGTCAAGAATTTTTCTTGAAGTCCAAGTACATTTTTTTTTGTTTTTTCACTTTGTCTTTCTCTTTTCTGTTGACCTTTTTCAGCACAACTTGAAGGACAAATGTACACATAGAGCTCGTGCCTTAGCTTTAACAATAATTAGTATTGTGGTTATTTTGTTGAACTATTTATGGTTTTTAATCCAAATTTTTAATATTTTTAATTAGGCTTAAGTTCATGAAATTTAATTTTTATTAAATTATTTTTATGAAGAAAGGAATTTTACAACATGAAAATCAATTAAAATTGTTATTGATAATCTTTCATTCTTGACGTGGCTCGGGCTCGAACCCTGGCCGGCAGGTTACCATGACATGTTTCGATCGCAACCACTCGATCTCCTCAGATGGATTTGCCGTCTTACACTCGCAGCCATCGACGACTGCTGACGTCACCAGTCAAACATCAATCCTTAAACCAAATTGTATTTTAACATTTGGTAGATCGAAATTTGCTTTCCTGAATGATTATCCATTTTAATTGATTTTACATGTTTTTTCCTTTACTTCTGTTTTTTCGTACTTTCGTCAAGAATTTTTCTTGAAGTCCAAGTACATTTTTTTTTTTTTTTTTTTTTGTTTTTTCACTTTGTCTTTCTCTTTTCTGTTGACCTTTTTCAGCACAACTTGAAGGACAAATGTACACATAGAGCTCGTGCCTTAGCTTTAACAATAATTAGTATTGTGGTTATTTTGTTGAACTATTTATGGTTTTTAATCCAAATTTTTAATATTTTTAATTAGGCTTAAGTTCATGAAATTTAATTTTTATTAAATTATTTTTATGAAGAAAGGAATTTTACAACATGAAAATCAATTAAAATTGTTATTGATAATCTTTCATTCTTGACGTGGCTCGGGCTCGAACCCTGGCCGGCAGGTTACCATGACATGTTTCGATCGCAACCACTCGATCTCCTCAGATGGATTTGCCGTCTTACACTCGCAGCCATCGACGACTGCTGACGTCACCAGTCAAACATCAATCCTTAAACCAAATTGTATTTTAACATTTGGTAGATCGAAATTTGCTTTCCTGAATGATTATCCATTTTAATTGATTTTCATGTTGTAAAATTCCTTTCTTCATAAAAATAATTTAATAAAAATTAAATTTCATGAACTTAAGCCTAATTAAAAATATTAAAAATTTGGATTAAAAACCATAAATAGTTCAACAAAATAACCACAATACTAATTATTGTTAAAGCTAAGGCACGAGCTCTATGTGTACATTTGTCCTTCAAGTTGTGCTGAAAAAGGTCAACAGAAAAGAGAAAGACAAAGTGAAAAAACAAAAAAAAATGTACTTGGACTTCAAGAAAAATTCTTGACGAAAGTACGAAAAAACAGAAGTAAAGGAAAAAACATGTAAAATCAATTAAAATGGATAATCATTCAGGAAAGCAAATTTCGATCTACCAAATGTTAAAATACAATTTGGTTTAAGGATTGATGTTTGACTGGTGACGTCAGCAGTCGTCGATGGCTGCGAGTGTAAGACGGCAAATCCATCTGAGGAGATCGAGTGGTTGCGATCGAAACATGTCATGGTAACCTGCCGGCCAGGGTTCGAGCCCGAGCCACGTCAAGAATGAAAGATTATCAATAACAATTTTAATTGATTTTCATGTTGTAAAATTCCTTTCTTCATAAAAATAATTTAATAAAAATTAAATTTCATGAACTTAAGCCTAATTAAAAATATTAAAAATTTGGATTTCTTAATTACATTAAACAAGCACCTTCTTACAAATAAAGTTCAGTCAATAAAAAGTGTTAAAAATAAAGCTAAACTTTTACCAATTTATTGGTCACGCTTATTTTTTGATTTTTTTTCTCTTTTAGATTGATTATTTTAGTTTAAATTAAAAAAATTGTCGTGATTTTATTTATTAACCCCTTTTTCTTTTATGTATTTTTGTTGCTTTACCCTATGGTGGGCACGTTCAACCGCTTTTCTTATACTTTTTTCATACTCCCCGGCTCCTAGGTTCTGAAAAACATCTAAAATATGAAGTAAAAAAAAAGACAGAAATGTTAAATATTCAAAGACTAAAATTATTTAATGTCTGTACATACCTCTTACAATTTTATTTAGCAGCGTGAGATTTGACAACGGAAGTTTTCCCCACCTTCCATCCCAATTATATTTATATAGCAAATCATCTGCAAACGATGCACTAATAACACTGCCAACATCTAAAGAAACACCTTTAATTTTATGAATATAGGACTTCTGTAAAGAAGTTGAATTACTGTTTGAGCAAGTAAAATATATAAAATATTGTGATTGTTACCATGGCCTGAGCGTAATCGGAGTCTAGCTTCTCCTCTATTTCTTGCACTGCTGTTGTGGTCCGCAAGGGGAGCATGCTGGCGGTCTCATCAAGCCCTTGATCAGAAGTCTCTCCTGTCATGCGGCTGAGGTACTCTTGGGCTTTTTTTATGCCTACTTTACACTCCATTAGAATTTTAGCTTATTGATGGAACAGGTTGTATATTAGATCTTTCACTTCGTGCACTATCTTCGTTTTCTATTAACCTTCTATACATTTTAATTTTGGACTCAAATGTCTATTTTTCCAATGATAGACAATTTTGCAAACGTCTTTTTTTCATAGTTATCTTTTATCACAAAAAGTATACTTTTATTATTTAATTTAATTTCTTAATAGGTATTTTCTATCTTATTGTCACTTTTTTATATTTTAATAGGTATTTGTGTTATTTTTATTGTCACTCAATTCTTGCTTTCTGTCAAGGCAAATATTATTTTTTATCACTCTTTATTGTCACTGTCAATTTTTATTTCACTTTTTTTATATTTATTTTAAATAATATAATGGGCGCACGTCACAATTTCATAAAATTCCTTTCGCTTTTAAAATTAATCTTGAATTTTTTACATATTTTACACATTCCATTCAAAAATGAAACTGTCTAACATACATTCGTTGTTTCACTCTTACATACGCATTTCATTCCTGGAGTAATTAGCGTTGCCACTAGCAAACATTTCTTCCTAAAATGTTTTTAACAACAGCAATTCCCAAAATTCCACCACTTTTTTTTTAAATAATTAATACAAATTTAGCTAAATTCTTATAATTATTAAAATTTATGAAACGTATTAACAGATATATTCAACATATTATTAAGTATATATAAAAATAAGAAGAAAAGATTAATAAAATTTAGGCTTTGCAAAATATTCCTAATTTGGTATACAAACGCACACGAGTGGCAACGCCACTTGTAACAATAAAAACAAACAAAAATAGTGCGTGTGTATTAGTTTCGGTCATCCATTTCTTGTAGGGGAGCTATAGGAAAGTTGTAAAAAAAACTCATAAAATTCAGAAAAATTCATGAAATCTTTATTTGAATCGATAGTACGGTCCATATAATTAAATGTTTGAAGATTATTTCATGCAAATGTTGACCGTGATTGCGCCTCAAATGGTCCATCCGCTTAGTCCAATGTTGGCATTCTGTTTCCAACATTTCGGCCGGTATCTCACGAATAAATGCTTCAATGTTTTCTTCCAATGCGTCAATTGAAGCGGGCATGTGTGTATAGACATGAGCTTTAACGTAGCCGCACAAAAAATAGTCTAAAGACGTTAAATCGCACGATCTAGGCGGCCAATTGACCGGTCCCGAACGTGAAATAAAATGTTCACCGAACTCGCCTCTCAATAAGTCCATTGTTAAGCGTGCTGTGTGGCATGTGGCACCGTCTTGTTGAAACCACATGTCGTGCAAGTCAACAAGCTCTTGCATTTTGGGCAAAAAAAAGTTGGATATCATCTCACGGTAGCGCTCACCATTCACAGTTACGTTACGATTCGCATCATCTTGGAACGGTCCAATGATGCCACCAACCCATATACCGCACCAAACTGTGACTTTTTCTCGATGCATAAATAGCTCTTGCAATGCTTCTGGCTGATCTTCACTCCAAAATCGACAATTCGGCTTATTAACTTACCCATTGAGCCAAAAATGAGCTTCGTCGCTGAACACAAGAAGCGCGCGATGAATTTTCTTAACAGAGCACGCATTTTGATAATAAAATTCAATAATTTGCAAGCGTTGTTCGTTTGTAAGACGATTCATGGTTAAATTATAGACCAAACTGAAGATGTTTGACAGTGAAACAAAACACGAAACGTGCGTCAGCTGTTTAAACCAGTGCTGCCAAAAAGATAATAGCTAAAAAATCACCCATTATATTAGCGGAATATAACAAATCTTAAAATGTTGTTTATAGACATATTTTAACATAAAATAAGTAATGACGTAGAAAACAAAATCAATTTTCTGTAAATATTTTACTGGATAACCCCATTTCTTTAAATCTTAAAGTGAACGACGTCACGGGTAAAAGCTAGTTACAAAATAAAACATGGGTGGGGGTAGGTCTTTTTTGATCTACCTTGTATATATATTTTTAAGAAATGTTGCTTCTTTTTTTGGCAACTTTTAACACTTTTTCTCTTTTAGTTTTGGTACTTTCTTATTTTCAAAAAATTTGGCTAGAGATATTGTCCAGATTTAAGTGGGGTATATTTTAAGAGGTTAAAACGAAAAATGTTTTACTTTTGATACTTTTTCTCTTTTGGATAAATTTGGTATACAGATTGCATATGGTCGAGATCAAAATATACGGTATTTTTTAATGGATAAAATTGGGATAAAACTGTTACTTTTTATCTCTTCGAAAAATTTGGTATTCATATAAAACATAACCTAAATTAACGTACAGAGTACTTTCTGGGGGAATAAAATGAGTCAAAGCTCGTACTTTTAGTACTTCGTTGCAATTGGTATAAAAAGTACAAAATATACGGCACTTTTTAAGGGGTAAAAAATGGATCAAATTGGTACTTTTTGTACTTTTTCGGAATGCGTATGGTCCATTGGCTGGAATATATTTAGGCGCCCATTCATTGCTTTTCATATCGACAACTATATGTAGGTTGCTCAAGATTATTGAGTGCTCAAAAACCGGACACAGCTGACTAGTCAGTACTGATGCATATAACGGACACAGCTGACCAGTCAGTACTGACTGGTCAGTACTGACGCATATACCGGCCACAGCTGACTAGTCAGTACTGATTCATATATTCGTCACTGTTGACGTATTTTTTAGTTTTAATAAAACACTATTAAAATAAAACATCTCATTCAATTCTCATACAAATTTTTGTCTTTATTTAAAATAAAATTCCATATTTTTTTGGTTTCCAAAATAACTTAAATAAATAAATATTTTTTTTTTTAAACTAAATTTTTTAAATTAATTATGTTTTGTTTGCATTCGAAAACGTTTGCTGGATCAAACATCATTCAACAGTTTCTTAATTACATTAAACAAGCACCTTCTTACAAATAAAGTTCAGTCAATAAAAAGTGTTAAAAATAAAGCTAAACTTTTACCAATTTATTGGTCAAGCTTATTTTTTGATTTTTTTTCTCTTTTAGATTGATTATTTTAGTTTAAATTAAAAAAATTGTCGTCATTTTATTTATTAACCCCTTTTTCTTTTATGTATTTTTGTTGCTTTACCCTATGGTGGGCACGTTCAACCGCTTTTCTTATACTTTTTTCATACTCCCCGGCTCCTAGGTTCTGAAAAACATCTAAAATATGAAGTAAAAAAAAGACAGAAATGTTAAATATTCAAAGACTAAAATTATTTAATGTCTGTACATACCTCTTACAATTTTATTTAGCAGCGTGAGATTTGACAACGGAAGTTTTCCCCACCTTCCATCCCAATTATATTTATATAGCAAATCATCTGCAAACGATGCACTAATAACACTGCCAACATCTAAAGAAACACCTTTAATTTTATGAATATAGGACTTCTGTAAAGAAGTTGAATTACTGTTTGAGCAAGTAAAATATATAAAATATTGTGATTGTTACCATGGCCTGAGCGTAATCGGAGTCTAGCTTCTCCTCTATTTCTTGCACTGCTGTTGTGGTCCGCAAGGGGAGCATGCTGGCGGTCTCATCAAGCCCTTGATCAGAAGTCTCTCCTGTCATGCGGCTGAGGTACTCTTGGGCTTTTTTTATGCCTACTTTACACTCCATTAGAATTTTAGCTTATTGATGGAACAGGTTGTATATTAGATCTTTCACTTCGTGCACTATCTTCGTTTTCTATTAACCTTCTATACATTTTAATTTTGGACTCAAATGTCTTTTTTTCCAATGATAGACAATTTTGCAAACGTCTTTTTTTCATAGTTATCTTTTATCACAAAAAGTATACTTTTATTATTTAATTTAATTTCTTAATAGGTATTTTCTATCTTATTGTCACTTTTTTATATTTTAATAGGTATTTGTGTTATTTTTATTGTCACTCAATTCTTGCTTTCTGTCAAGGCAAATATTATTTTTTATCACTCTTTATTGTCACTGTCAATTTTTATTTCACTTTTTTTATATTTATTTTAAATAATATAATGGGCGCACGTCACAATTTCATAAAATTCCTTTCGCTTTTAAAATTAATCTTGAATTTTTTACATATTTTACACATTCCATTCAAAAATGAAACTGTCTAACATACATTCGTTGTTTCACTCTTACATACGCATTTCATTCCTGGAGTAATTAGCGTTGCCACTAGCAAACATTTCTTCCTAAAATGTTTTTAACAACAGCAATTCCCAAAATTCCGCCACTTTTTTTTTAAATAATTAATACAAATTTAGCTAAATTCTTATAATTATTAAAATTTATGAAACGTATTAACAGATATATTCAACATATTATTAAGTATATATAAAAATAAGAAGAAAAGATTAATAAAATTTGGGCTTTGCAAAATATTCCTTATTTGGTATACAAACGCACACGAGTGGCAACGCCACTTGTAACAATAAAAACAAACAAAAATAGTGCGTGTGTATTAGTTTCGGTCATCCATTTCTTGTAGGGGAGCTATAGGAAAGTTGTAAAAAAAACTCATAAAATTCAGAAAAATGCATGAAATCTTTATTTGAATCGATAGTACGGTCCATATAATTAAATGTTTGAAGATTATTTCATGCAAATGTTGACCGTGATTGCGCCTCAAATGGTCCATCCGCTTAGTCCAATGTTGGCATTCTGTTTCCAACATTTCGGCCGGTATCTCACGAATAAATGCTTCAATGTTTTCTTCCAATGCGTCAATTGAAGCGGGCATGTGTGTATAGACATGAGCTTTAACGTAGCCGCACAAAAAATAGTCTAAAGACGTTAAATCGCACGATCTAGGCGGCCAATTGACCGGTCCCGAACGTGAAATAAAATGTTCACCGAACTCGCCTCTCAATAAGTCCATTGTTAAGCGTGCTGTGTGGCATGTGGCACCGTCTTGTTGAAACCACATGTCGTGCAAGTCAACAAGCTCTTGCATTTTGGGCAAAAAAAAGTTGGATATCATCTCACGGTAGCGCTCACCATTCACAGTTACGTTACGATTCGCATCATCTTGGAACGGTCCAATGATGCCACCAGCCCATAAACCGCACCAAACTGTGACTTTTTCTCGATGCATAAATAGCTCTTGCAATGCTTCTGGCTGATCTTCACTCCAAAATCGACAATTCGGCTTATTAACTTACCCATTGAGCCAAAAATGAGCTTCGTCGCTGAACACAAGAAGCGCGCGATGAATTTTCTTAACAGAGCACGCATTTTGATAATAAAATTCAATAATTTGCAAGCGTTGTTCGTTTGAAAGACGATTCATGGTTAAATTATAGACCAAACTGAAGATGTTTGACAGTGAAACAAAACACGAAACGTGCGTCAGCTGTTTAAACCAGTGCTGCCAAAAAGATAATAGCTAAAAAATCACCCATTATATTAGCGGAATATAACAAATCTTAAAATGTTGTTTATAGACATATTTTAACATAAAATAAGTAATGACGTAGAAAACAAAATAAATTTTCTGTAAATATTTTACTGGATAACCCCATTTCTTTAAATCTTAAAGTGAACGACGTCACGGGTAAAAGCTAGTTACAAAATAAAACATGGGTGGGGGTAGGTCTTTTTTGATCTACCTTGTATATATATTTTTAAGAAATGTTGCTTCTTTTTTTGGCAACTTTTAACACTTTTTCTCTTTTAGTTTTGGTACTTTCTTATTTTCAAAAAATTTGGCTAGAGATATTGTCCAGATTTAAGTGGGGTATATTTTAAGAGGTTAAAACGAAAAATGTTTTACTTTTGATACTTTTTCTCTTTTGGATAAATTTGGTATACAGATTGCATATGGTCGAGATCAAAATATACGGTATTTTTTAATGGATAAAATTGGGATAAAACTGTTACTTTTTATCTCTTCGAAAAATTTGGTATTCATATAAAACATAACCTAAATTAACGTACAGAGTACTTTCTGGGGGAATAAAATGAGTCAAAGCTCGTACTTTTAGTACTTCGTTGCATTTGGTATAAAAAGTTCAAAATATACGGCACTTTTTAAGGGGTAAAAAATGGATCAAATTGGTACTTTTTGTACTTTTTCGGAATGCGTATGGTCCATTGGCTGGAATATATTTAGGCGCCCATTCATTGCTTTTCATATCGACAACTATATGTAGGTTGCTCAAGATTATTGAGTGCTCAAAAACCGGACACAGCTGACTAGTCAGTACTGATGCATATAACGGACACAGCTGACCAGTCAGTACTGACTGGTCAGTACTGACGCATATACCGGCCACAGCTGACTAGTCAGTACTGATTCATATATTCGTCACTGTTGACGTATTTTTTAGTTTTAATAAAACACTATTAAAATAAAACATCTCATTCAATTCTCATACAAATTTTTGTCTTTATTTAAAATAAAATTCAATATTTTTTTGGTTTCCAAAATAACTTAAATAAATAAATATTTTTTTTTTTTAACTAAATTTTTTAAATTAATTATGTTTTGTTTGCATTCGAAAACGTTTGCTGGATCAAACATCATTCAACAGTTTCTTAATTACATTAAACAAGCACCTTCTTACAAATAAAGTTCAGTCTATAAAAAGTGTTAAAAATAAAGCTAAACTTTTACCAATTTATTGGTCACGCTTATTTTTTGATTTTTTTTCTCTTTTAGATTGATTATTTTAGTTTAAATTAAAAAAAATGTCGTCATTTTATTTATTAACCCCTTTTTCTTTTATGTATTTTTGTTGCTTTACCCTATGGTGGGCACGTTCAACCGCTTTTCTTATACTTTTTTCATACTCCCCGGCTCCTAGGTTCTGAAAAACATCTAAAATATGAAGTAAAAAAAAAGACAGAAATGTTAAATATTCAAAGACTAAAATTATTTAATGTCTGTACATACCTCTTACAATTTTATTTAGCAGCGTGAGATTTGACAACGGAAGTTTTCCCCACCTTCCATCCCAATTATATTTATATAGCAAATCATCTGCAAACGATGCACTAATAACACTGCCAACATCTAAAGAAACACCTTTAATTTTATGAATATAGGACTTCTGTAAAGAAGTTGAATTACTGTTTGAGCAAGTAAAATATATAAAATATTGTGATTGTTACCATGGCCTGAGCGTAATCGGAGTCTAGCTTCTCCTCTATTTCTTGCACTGCTGTTGTGGTCCGCAAGGGGAGCATGCTGGCGGTCTCATCAAGCCCTTGATCAGAAGTCTCTCCTGTCATGCGGCTGAGGTACTCTTGGGCTTTTTTTATGCCTACTTTACACTCCATTAGAATTTTAGCTTATTGATGGAACAGGTTGTATATTAGATCTTTCACTTCGTGCACTATCTTCGTTTTCTATTAACCTTCTATACATTTTAATTTTGGACTCAAATGTCTTTTTTTCCAATGATAGACAATTTTGCAAACGTCTTTTTTTCATAGTTATCTTTTATCACAAAAAGTATACTTTTATTATTTAATTTAATTTCTTAATAGGTATTTTCTATCTTATTGTCACTTTTTTATATTTTAATAGGTATTTGTGTTATTTTTATTGTCACTCAATTCTTGCTTTCTGTCAAGGCAAATATTATTTTTTATCACTCTTTATTGTCACTGTCAATTTTTATTTCACTTTTTTTATATTTATTTTAAATAATATAATGGGCGCACGTCACAATTTCATAAAATTCCTTTCGCTTTTAAAATTAATCTTGAATTTTTTACATATTTTACACATTCCATTCAAAAATGAAACTGTCTAACATACATTCGTTGTTTCACTCTTACATACGCATTTCATTCCTGGAGTAATTAGCGTTGCCACTAGCAAACATTTCTTCCTAAAATGTTTTTAACAACAGCAATTCCCAAAATTCCACCACTTTTTTTTTTAAATAATTAATACAAATTTAGCTAAATTCTTATAATTATTAAAATTTATGAAACGTATTAACATATATATTCAACATATTATTAAGTATATATAAAAATAAGAAGAAAAGATTAATAAAATTTGGGCTTTGCAAAATATTCCTAATTTGGTATACAAACGCACACAAGTGGCAACGCCACTTGTAACAATAAAAACAAACAAAAATAGTGCGTGTGTATTAGTTTCGGTCATCCATTTCTTGTAGGGGAGCTATAGGAAAGTTGTAAAAAAAACTCATAAAATTCAGAAAAATGCATGAAATCTTTATTTGAATCGATAGTACGGTCCATATAATTAAATGTTTGAAGATTATTTCATGCAAATGTTGACCGTGATTGCGCCTCAAATGGTCCATCCGCTTAGTCCAATGTTGGCATTCTGTTTCCAACATTTCGGCCGGTATCTCACGAATAAATGCTTCAATGTTTTCTTCCAATGCGTCAATTGAAGCGGGCATGTGTGTATAGACATGAGCTTTAACGTAGCCGCACAAAAAATAGTCTAAAGACGTTAAATCGCACGATCTAGGCGGCCAATTGACCGGTCCCGAACGTGAAATAAAATGTTCACCGAACTCGCCTCTCAATAAGTCCATTGTTAAGCGTGCTGTGTGGCATGTGGCACCGTCTTGTTGAAACCACATGTCGTGCAAGTCAACAAGCTCTTGCATTTTGGGCAAAAAAAAGTTGGATATCATCTCACGGTAGCGCTCACCATTCACAGTTACGTTACGATTCGCATCATCTTGGAACGGTCCAATGATGCCACCAGCCCATAAACCGCACCAAACTGTGACTTTTTCTCGATGCATAAATAGCTCTTGCAATGCTTCTGGCTGATCTTCACTCCAAAATCGACAATTCGGCTTATTAACTTACCCATTGAGCCAAAAATGAGCTTCGTCGCTGAACACAAGAAGCGCGCGATGAATTTTCTTAACAGAGCACGCATTTTGATAATAAAATTCAATAATTTGCAAGCGTTGTTCGTTTGTAAGACGATTCATGGTTAAATTATAGACCAAACTGAAGATGTTTGACAGTGAAACAAAACACGAAACGTGCGTCAGCTGTTTAAACCAGTGCTTCCAAAAAGATAATAGCTAAAAAATCACCCATTATATTAGCGGAATATAACAAATCTTAAAATGTTGTTTATAGACATATTTTAACATAAAATAAGTAATGACGTAGAAAACAAAATAAATTTTCTGTAAATATTTTACTGGATAACCCCTTTTCTTTAAATCTTAAAGTGAACGACGTCACGGGTAAAAGCTAGTTACAAAATAAAACATGGGTGGGGGTAGGTCTTTTTTGATCTACCTTGTATATATATTTTTAAGAAATGTTGCTTCTTTTTTTGGCAACTTTTAACACTTTTTCTCTTTTAGTTTTGGTACTTTCTTATTTTCAAAAAATTTGGCTAGAGATATTGTCCAGATTTAAGTGGGGTATATTTTAAGAGGTTAAAACGAAAAATGTTTTACTTTTGATACTTTTTCTCTTTTGGATAAATTTGGTATACAGATTGCATATGGTCGAGATCAAAATATACGGTATTTTTTAATGGATAAAATTGGGATAAAACTGTTACTTTTTATCTCTTCGAAAAATTTGGTATTCATATAAAACATAACCTAAATTAACGTACAGAGTACTTTCTGGGGGAATAAAATGAGTCAAAGCTCGTACTTTTAGTACTTCGTTGCATTTGGTATAAAAAGTTCAAAATATACGGCACTTTTTAAGGGGTAAAAAATGGATCAAATTGGTACTTTTTGTACTTTTTCGGAATGCGTATGGTCCATTGGCTGGAATATATTTAGGCGCCCATTCATTGCTTTTCATATCGACAACTATATGTAGGTTGCTCAAGATTATTGAGTGCTCAAAAACCGGACACAGCTGACTAGTCAGTACTGATGCATATAACGGACACAGCTGACCAGTCAGTACTGACTGGTCAGTACTGACGCATATACCGGCCACAGCTGACTAGTCAGTACTGATTCATATATTCGTCACTGTTGACGTATTTTTTAGTTTTAATAAAACACTATTAAAATAAAACATCTCATTCAATTCTCATACAAATTTTTGTCTTTATTTAAAATAAAATTCAATATTTTTTTGGTTTCCAAAATAACTTAAATAAATAAATATTTTTTTTTTTTAACTAAATTTTTTAAATTAATTATGTTTTGTTTGCATTCGAAAACGTTTGCTGGATCAAACATCATTCAACAGTTTCTTAATTACATTAAACAAGCACCTTCTTACAAATAAAGTTCAGTCAATAAAAAGTGTTAAAAATAAAGCTAAACTTTTACCAATTTATTGGTCACGCTTATTTTTTGATTTTTTTTCTCTTTTAGATTGATTATTTTAGTTTAAATTAAAAAAATTGTCGTCATTTTATTTATTAACCCCTTTTTCTTTTATGTATTTTTGTTGCTTTACCCTATGGTGGGCACGTTCAACCGCTTTTCTTATACTTTTTTCATACTCCCCGGCTCCTAGGTTCTGAAAAACATCTAAAATATGAAGTAAAAAAAAAGACAGAAATGTTAAATATTCAAAGACTAAAATTATTTAATGTCTGTACATACCTCTTACAATTTTATTTAGCAGCGTGAGATTTGACAACGGAAGTTTTCCCCACCTTCCATCCCAATTATATTTATATAGCAAATCATCTGCAAACGATGCACTAATAACACTGCCAACATCTAAAGAAACACCTTTAATTTTATGAATATAGGACTTCTGTAAAGAAGTTGAATTACTGTTTGAGCAAGTAAAATATATAAAATATTGTGATTGTTACCATGGCCTGAGCGTAATCGGAGTCTAGCTTCTCCTCTATTTCTTGCACTGCTGTTGTGGTCCGCAAGGGGAGCATACTGGCGGTCTCATCAAGCCCTTGATCAGAAGTCTCTCCTGTCATGCGGCTGAGGTACTCTTGGGCTTTTTTTATGCCTACTTTACACTCCATTAGAATTTTAGCTTATTGATGGAACAGGTTGTATATTAGATCTTTCACTTCGTGCACTATCTTTGTTTTCTATTAACCTTCTATACATTTTAATTTTGGACTCAAATGTCTTTTTTTCCAATGATAGACAATTTTGCAAACGTCTTTTTTTCATAGTTATCTTTAATCACAAAAAGTATACAGTATCTCCCGCTTAAATGCGCCCCGCTTAATTGTGTTCCCCGCTATAATGAGCCAAATTTGCTGCCACAAAAAGCTTTCTGTACAAAAATCCCCTTTTAAATGATTCCCGCTTAATTGAGTTCCCCGCATTATTGATTCAATTTTTTTAGATTTAAGATTGCAAACTCAAATGATTTTACTCGCTTAATTACGTTAAAAAAAAAGTTTAAAAAGTTGGTTGCTAAGAAATAAAAATCAAAAAGTCAAATAAAAATTCCAAAAATTTTGTTCTGTAAAATTCCGGGGAAATACAAAAAAAAATTGTAAATAAAATTCTCAAGAAAAACAATATGTTAACGAAACAAAAGAATGTTAGTTGGAAATAGTTTTTGGTATATGCAGTCGACACAATGAGCGCAAAAAAATATAAAACATTAAATTTAAAGGAAAAATTACAATTAATAAACGAATATAAAGAAAAAAATAAAAGTGAATTATGTGAAAAGTATGGTGTTTCAAAAGCAACAATTAACCGAATTCTCAAAAATAAAGAAAAGATATTGGAAACATCGAAAATAAGCAAATTAACCGTAAAAAGACAAAGAACTGGAGCTTTCGAAGAAGTAGAGAGTGTACTTTCTAAGTGGTTTAACCAAATGAGACACAGTGGTACTATTATTTCCTCGCAAATGATTATGGAAAAGGCAAAACAGTTTGCTGTTAAAATGAATTCCGAATTTAATCCCAGTGCAGGATGGCTTTATCGTTGGCAAAGACGGGAAGGAATTAAACTGCGCAAAATTCACGGAGAGGCATCTTCAGCCAATGAAGACGGTGCAAATGATTATACAAATGATGTCCTTCCAAGCCTTATTTCGTCTTATAAGGCAGCTGACATTTTCAATGCTGATGAAAGTGGTTTATTTATTCGAGCTCTTCCTAAAACAACTTTAAATAAAGAAGGGTGTCAAATAAAAGGATTTAAAACATCAAAAGATCGTTTGACTTTGCTCTTTATTTGCAATGCAATTGGAGATTATAAAAAAGTTATTGTTATTGGAAAACAAAAAAACCCACGCTGTTTCAAAAATAAAGTTTTGCCCTTAAAATATTATTCACAAAATAATGCTTGGATGAATAGTGATATTTGGGAAAAAATTTTGGTGGCCCTCAACCAAGAAATGTTAAACCAAAGTCGTCATATAATTTTTTTTCGTGGATAATGCTTCATGCCACAAAGTTGATTTGATTTTAAGCAACATAAAGCTGGAGTTCCTTCCTCCAAATACAACTTCACTGATACAGCCTCTTGATCAGGGAATTATTCATAGTTTTAAATCATATTATAGGCAAAATTTAGTACGCAAACAGATTGCACACATTGAGAGTGGAAAGCCTATGCGTGATTTTTCAAAATCAATCAGCTTATTAAAGGCTATGCATATGATAAAACATTCTTGGTGGCTGGTAAAGCCTTTGACTATAAGCAATTGCTTTAAAAAGGTATGTTTTTAAATATTATGCGCATGTAATAAATTATTTACTTTGGTAATTTTTGTATTTTAGTTTAATATATCTAATCCTGATCGTTTAGAGGAAGAAGATTACGAAGAGGATTGTACAATAGAAGAAACAATGATCAATTTACAGGTGGATTTTGACGAATACGTACGCTGCGACGAAAATGAGCCCTGTCATGGTCAACTGACAGATCAGGAGATCATAGAAGAACACTTGACTCAACTACCATCAGATTCCTCGGATGAAGAAGACTTATTGGAATCCCCAACTTGTTCTGAAGTGTTAAATTCCATTTCAGTTCTTCGTAGATTTTTTGTAAACGATAGCAAATACAGCAATGAGCTAGAAAATATGGAAAAAGATGCAGTAAATACTATTGAAAAACATACACTGCAATCAAAAATAACTGACTTTTTCAATCAAAACTAACTTTTTAAAACTCTTCCTACTTTTTTAATCATTCTTTTAAAATGAATACTTACCTTTTAAGCACATAATACATGAATTTTATTTATTTTTGTATAACATGAATTATTATTTATGCAATAAAATTGCTTAATAACATTAATAAAAATTTTATATCTGATTTTTAAAAAATATTTTCTAATTGCGTCAGTTGTGCAATTATACGAGGTTTTTATAATTGCGTCAATGGCTTAATTATCCGAGGTTCGGGTAATTGATTTGCCCGTTTAATTGAGTCAAAAACTGTAATTTTTAAGTGGCTCAATTAAGCGGGAGATACTGTACTTTTATTATTTAATTTAATTTCTTAATAGGTATTTTCTATCTTATTGTCACTTTTTTATATTTTAATAGGTATTTGTGTTATTTTTATTGTCACTCAATTCTTGCTTTCTGTCAAGGCAAATATTATTTTTTATCACTCTTTATTGTCACTGTCAATTTTTATTTCACTTTTTTTATATTTATTTTAAATAATATAATGGGCGCACGTCACAATTTCATAAAATTCCTTTCGCTTTTAAAATTAATCTTGAATTTTTTACATATTTTACACATTCCATTCAAAAATGAAACTGTCTAACATACATTCGTTGTTTCACTCTTACATACGCATTTCATTCCTGGAGTAATTAGCGTTGCCACTAGCAAACATTTCTTCCTAAAATGTTTTTAACAACAGCAATTCCCAAAATTCCACCACTTTTTTTTTAAATAATTAATACAAATTTAGCTAAATTCTTATAATTATTAAAATTTATGAAACGTATTAACAGATATATTCAACATATTATTAAGTATATATAAAAATAAGAAGAAAAGATTAATAAAATTTGGGCTTTGCAAAATATTCCTAATTTGGTATACAAACGCACACGAGTGGCAACGCCACTTGTAACAATAAAAACAAACAAAAATAGTGCGTGTGTATTAGTTTCGGTCATCCATTTCTTGTAGGGGAGCTATAGGAAAGTTGTAAAAAAAACTCATAAAATTCAGAAAAATGCATGAAATCTTTATTTGAATCGATAGTACGGTCCATATAATTAAATGTTTGAAGATTATTTCATGCAAATGTTGACCGTGATTGCGCCTCAAATGGTCCATCCGCTTAGTCCAATGTTGGCATTCTGTTTCCAACATTTCGGCCGGTATCTCACGAATAAATGCTTCAATGTTTTCTTCCAATGCGTCAATTGAAGCGGGCATGTGTGTATAGACATGAGCTTTAACGTAGCCGCACAAAAAATAGTCTAAAGACGTTAAATCGCACGATCTAGGCGGCCAATTGACCGGTCCCGAACGTGAAATAAAATGTTCACCGAACTCGCCTCTCAATAAGTCCATTGTTAAGCGTGCTGTGTGGCATGTGGCACCGTCTTGTTGAAACCACATGTCGTGCAAGTCAACAAGCTCTTGCATTTTGGGCAAAAAAAAGTTGGATATCATCTCACGGTAGCGCTCACCATTCACAGTTACGTTACGATTCGCATCATCTTGGAACGGTCCAATGATGCCACCAGCCCATAAACCGCACCAAACTGTGACTTTTTCTCGATGCATAAATAGCTCTTGCAATGCTTCTGGCTGATCTTCACTCCAAAATCGACAATTCGGCTTATTAACTTACCCATTGAGCCAAAAATGAGCTTCGTCGCTGAACACAAGAAGCGCGCGATGAATTTTCTTAACAGAGCACGCATTTTGATAATAAAATTCAATAATTTGCAAGCGTTGTTCGTTTGTAAGACGATTCATGGTTAAATTATAGACCAAACTGAAGATGTTTGACAGTGAAACAAAACACGAAACGTGCGTCAGCTGTTTAAACCAGTGCTGCCAAAAAGATAATAGCTAAAAAATCACCCATTATATTAGCGGAATATAACAAATCTTAAAATGTTGTTTATAGACATATTTTAACATAAAATAAGTAATGACGTAGAAAACAAAATAAATTTTCTGTAAATATTTTACTGGATAACCCCATTTCTTTAAATCTTAAAGTGAACGACGTCACGGGTAAAAGCTAGTTACAAAATAAAACATGGGTGGGGGTAGGTCTTTTTTGATCTACCTTGTATATATATTTTTAAGAAATGTTGCTTCTTTTTTTGGCAACTTTTAACACTTTTTCTCTTTTAGTTTTGGTACTTTCTTATTTTCAAAAAATTTGGCTAGAGATATTGTCCAGATTTAAGTGGGGTATATTTTAAGAGGTTAAAACGAAAAATGTTTTACTTTTGATACTTTTTCTCTTTTGGATAAATTTGGTATACAGATTGCATATGGTCGAGATCAAAATATACGGTATTTTTTAATGGATAAAATTGGGATAAAACTGTTACTTTTTATCTCTTCGAAAAATTTGGTATTCATATAAAACATAACCTAAATTAACGTACAGAGTACTTTCTGGGGGAATAAAATGAGTCAAAGCTCGTACTTTTAGTACTTCGTTGCATTTGGTATAAAAAGTTCAAAATATACGGCACTTTTTAAGGGGTAAAAAATGGATCAAATTGGTACTTTTTGTACTTTTTCGGAATGCGTATGGTCCATTGGCTGGAATATATTTAGGCGCCCATTCATTGCTTTTCATATCGACAACTATATGTAGGTTGCTCAAGATTATTGAGTGCTCAAAAACCGGACACAGCTGACTAGTCAGTACTGATGCATATAACGGACACAGCTGACCAGTCAGTACTGACTGGTCAGTACTGACGCATATACCGGCCACAGCTGACTAGTCAGTACTGATTCATATATTCGTCACTGTTGACGTATTTTTTAGTTTTAATAAAACACTATTAAAATAAAACATCTCATTCAATTCTCATACAAATTTTTGTCTTTATTTAAAATAAAATTCAATATTTTTTTGGTTTCCAAAATAACTTAAATAAATAAATATTTTTTTTTTTTAACTAAATTTTTTAAATTAATTATGTTTTGTTTGCATTCGAAAACGTTTGCTGGATCAAACATCATTCAACAGTTTCTTAATTACATTAAACAAGCACCTTCTTACAAATAAAGTTCAGTCAATAAAAAGTGTTAAAAATAAAGCTAAACTTTTACCAATTTATTGGTCACGCTTATTTTTTGATTTTTTTTCTCTTTTAGATTGATTATTTTAGTTTAAATTAAAAAAATTGTCGTCATTTTATTTATTAACCCCTTTTTCTTTTATGTATTTTTGTTGCTTTACCCTATGGTGGGCACGTTCAACCGCTTTTCTTATACTTTTTTCATACTCCCCGGCTCCTAGGTTCTGAAAAACATCTAAAATATGAAGTAAAAAAAAAGACAGAAATGTTAAATATTCAAAGACTAAAATTATTTAATGTCTGTACATACCTCTTACAATTTTATTTAGCAGCGTGAGATTTGACAACGGAAGTTTTCCCCACCTTCCATCCCAATTATATTTATATAGCAAATCATCTGCAAACGATGCACTAATAACACTGCCAACATCTAAAGAAACACCTTTAATTTTATGAATATAGGACTTCTGTAAAGAAGTTGAATTACTGTTTGAGCAAGTAAAATATATAAAATATTGTGATTGTTACCATGGCCTGAGCGTAATCGGAGTCTAGCTTCTCCTCTATTTCTTGCACTGCTGTTGTGGTCCGCAAGGGGAGCATGCTGGCGGTCTCATCAAGCCCTTGATCAGAAGTCTCTCCTGTCATGCGGCTGAGGTACTCTTGGGCTTTTTTTATGCCTACTTTACACTCCATTAGAATTTTAGCTTATTGATGGAACAGGTTGTATATTAGATCTTTCACTTCGTGCACTATCTTCGTTTTCTATTAACCTTCTATACATTTTAATTTTGGACTCAAATGTCTTTTTTTCCAATGATAGACAATTTTGCAAACGTCTTTTTTTCATAGTTATCTTTAATCACAAAAAGTATACTTTTATTATTTAATTTAATTTCTTAATAGGTATTTTCTATCTTATTGTCACTTTTTTATATTTTAATAGGTATTTGTGTTATTTTTATTGTCACTCAATTCTTGCTTTCTGTCAAGGCAAATATTATTTTTTATCACTCTTTATTGTCACTGTCAATTTTTATTTCACTTTTTTTATATTTATTTTAAATAATATAATGGGCGCACGTCACAATTTCATAAAATTCCTTTCGCTTTTAAAATTAATCTTGAATTTTTTACATATTTTACACATTCCATTCAAAAATGAAACTGTCTAACATACATTCGTTGTTTCACTCTTACATACGCATTTCATTCCTGGAGTAATTAGCGTTGCCACTAGCAAACATTTCTTCCTAAAATGTTTTTAACAACAGCAATTCCCAAAATTCCACCACTTTTTTTTTAAATAATTAATACAAATTTAGCTAAATTCTTATAATTATTAAAATTTATGAAACGTATTAACAGATATATTCAACATATTATTAAGTATATATAAAAATAAGAAGAAAAGATTAATAAAATTTGGGCTTTGCAAAATATTCCTAATTTGGTATACAAACGCACACGAGTGGCAACGCCACTTGTAACAATAAAAACAAACAAAAATAGTGCGTGTGTATTAGTTTCGGTCATCCATTTCTTGTAGGGGAGCTATAGGAAAGTTGTAAAAAAAACTCATAAAATTCAGAAAAATGCATGAAATCTTTATTTGAATCGATAGTACGGTCCATATAATTAAATGTTTGAAGATTATTTCATGCAAATGTTGACCGTGATTGCGCCTCAAATGGTCCATCCGCTTAGTCCAATGTTGGCATTCTGTTTCCAACATTTCGGCCGGTATCTCACGAATAAATGCTTCAATGTTTTCTTCCAATGCGTCAATTGAAGCGGGCATGTGTGTATAGACATGAACTTTAACGTAGCCGCACAAAAAATAGTCTAAAGACGTTAAATCGCACGATCTAGGCGGCCAATTGACCGGTCCGAACGTGAAATAAAATGTTCACCGAACTCGCCTCTCAATAAGTCCATTGTTAAGCGTGCTGTGTGGCATGTGGCACCGTCTTGTTGAAACCACATGTCGTGCAAGTCAACAAGCTCTTGCATTTTGGGCAAAAAAAAGTTGGATATCATCTCACGGTAGCGCTCACCATTCACAGTTACGTTACGATTCGCATCATCTTGGAACGGTCCAATGATGCCACCAGCCCATAAACCGCACCAAACTGTGACTTTTTCTCGATGCATAAATAGCTCTTGCAATGCTTCTGGCTGATCTTCACTCCAAAATCGACAATTCGGCTTATTAACTTACCCATTGAGCCAAAAATGAGCTTCGTCGCTGAACACAAGAAGCGCGCGATGAATTTTCTTAACAGAGCACGCATTTTGATAATAAAATTCAATAATTTGCAAGCGTTGTTCGTTTGTAAGACGATTCATGGTTAAATTATAGACCAAACTGAAGATGTTTGACAGTGAAACAAAACACGAAACGTGCGTCAGCTGTTTAAACCAGTGCTGCCAAAAAGATAATAGTTAAAAAATCACCCATTATATTAGCGGAATATAACAAATCTTAAAATGTTGTTTATAGACATATTTTAACATAAAATAAGTAATGACGTAGAAAACAAAATAAATTTTCTGTAAATATTTTACTGGATAACCCCATTTCTTTAAATCTTAAAGTGAACGACGTCACGGGTAAAAGCTAGTTACAAAATAAAACATTGGTGGGGGTAGGTCTTTTTTGATCTACCTTGTATATATATTTTTAAGAAATGTTGCTTCTTTTTTTGGCAACTTTTAACACTTTTTCTCTTTTAGTTTTGGTACTTTCTTATTTTCAAAAAATTTGGCTAGAGATATTGTCCAGATTTAAGTGGGGTATATTTTAAGAGGTTAAAACGAAAAATGTTTTACTTTTGATACTTTTTCTCTTTTGGATAAATTTGGTATACAGATTGCATATGGTCGAGATCAAAATATACGGTATTTTTTAATGGATAAAATTGGGATAAAACTGTTACTTTTTATCTCTTCGAAAAATTTGGTATTCATATAAAACATCACCTAAATTAACGTACAGAGTACTTTCTGGGGGAATAAAATGAGTCAAAGCTCGTACTTTTAGTACTTCGTTGCATTTGGTATAAAAAGTACAAAATATACGGCACTTTTTAAGGGGTAAAAAATGGATCAAATTGGTACTTTTTGTACTTTTTCGGAATGCGTATGGTCCATTGGCTGGAATATATTTAGGCGCCCATTCATTGCTTTTCATATCGACAACTATATGTAGGTTGCTCAAGATTATTGAGTGCTCAAAAACCGGACACAGCTGACTAGTCAGTACTGATGCATATAACGGACACAGCTGACCAGTCAGTACTGACTGGTCAGTACTGACGCATATACCGGCCACAGCTGACTAGTCAGTACTGATTCATATATTCGTCACTGTTGACGTATTTTTTAGTTTTAATAAAACACTATTAAAATAAAACATCTCATTCAATTCTCATACAAATTTTTGTCTTTATTTAAAATAAAATTCAATATTTTTTTGGTTTCCAAAATAACTTAAATAAATAAATATTTTTTTTTTTTAACTAAATTTTTTAAATTAATTATGTTTTGTTTGCATTCGAAAACGTTTGCTGGATCAAACATCATTCAACAGTTTCTTAATTACATTAAACAAGCACCTTCTTACAAATAAAGTTCAGTCAATAAAAAGTGTTAAAAATAAAGCTAAACTTTTACCAATTTATTGGTCACGCTTATTTTTTGATTTTTTTTCTCTTTTAGATTGATTATTTTAGTTTAAATTAAAAAAATTGTCGTCATTTTATTTATTAACCCCTTTTTCTTTTATGTATTTTTGTTGCTTTACCCTATGGTGGGCACGTTCAACCGCTTTTCTTATACTTTTTTCATACTCCCCGGCTCCTAGGTTCTGAAAAACATCTAAAATATGAAGTAAAAAAAAGACAGAAATGTTAAATATTCAAAGACTAAAATTATTTAATGTCTGTACATACCTCTTACAATTTTATTTAGCAGCGTGAGATTTGGCAACGGAAGTTTTCCCCACCTTCCATCCCAATTATATTTATATAGCAAATCATCTGCAAACGATGCACTAATAACACTGCCAACATCTAAAGAAACACCTTTAATTTTATGAATATAGGACTTCTGTTAAGAAGTTGAATTACTGTTTGAGCAAGTAAAATATATAAAATATTGTGATTGTTACCATGGCCTGAGCGTAATCGGAGTCTAGCTTCTCCTCTATTTCTTGCACTGCTGTTGTGGTCCGCAAGGGGAGCATGCTGGCGGTCTCATCAAGCCCTTGATCAGAAGTCTCTCCTGTCATGCGGCTGAGGTACTCTTGGGCTTTTTTTATGCCTACTTTACACTCCATTAGAATTTTAGCTTATTGATGGAACAGGTTGTATATTAGATCTTTCACTTCGTGCACTATCTTCGTTTTCTATTAACCTTCTATACATTTTAATTTTGGACTCAAATGTCTTTTTTTCCAATGATAGACAATTTTGCAAACGTCTTTTTTTCATAGTTATCTTTTATCACAAAAAGTATACTTTTATTATTTAATTTAATTTCTTAATAGGTATTTTCTATCTTATTGTCACTTTTTTATATTTTAATAGGTATTTGTGTTATTTTTATTGTCACTCAATTCTTGCTTTCTGTCAAGGCAAATATTATTTTTTATCACTCTTTATTGTCACTGTCAATTTTTATTTCACTTTTTTTATATTTATTTTAAATAATATAATGGGCGCACGTCACAATTTCATAAAATTCCTTTCGCTTTTAAAATTAATCTTGAATTTTTTACATATTTTACACATTCCATTCAAAAATGAAACTGTCTAACATACATTCGTTGTTTCACTCTTACATACGCATTTCATTCCTGGAGTAATTAGCGTTGCCACTAGCAAACATTTCTTCCTAAAATGTTTTTAACAACAGCAATTCCCAAAATTCCACCACTTTTTTTTTAAATAATTAATACAAATTTAGCTAAATTCTTATAATTATTAAAATTTATGAAACGTATTAACAGATATATTCAACATATTATTAAGTATATATAAAAATAAGAAGAAAAGATTAATAAAATTTGGGCTTTGCAAAATATTCCTAATTTGGTATACAAACGCACACGAGTGGCAACGCCACTTGTAACAATAAAAACAAACAAAAATAGTGCGTGTGTATTAGTTTCGGTCATCCATTTCTTGTAGGGGAGCTATATGAAAGTTGTAAAAAAAACTCATAAAATTCAGAAAAATGCATGAAATCTTTATTTGAATCGATAGTACGGTCCATATAATTAAATGTTTGAAGATTATTTCATGCAAATGTTGACCGTGATTGCGCCTCAAATGGTCCATCCGCTTAGTCCAATGTTGGCATTCTGTTTCCAACATTTCGGCCGGTATCTCACGAATAAATGCTTCAATGTTTTCTTCCAATGCGTCAATTGAAGCGGGCATGTGTGTATAGACATGAGCTTTAACGTAGCCGCACAAAAAATAGTCTAAAGACGTTAAATCGCACGATCTAGGCGGCCAATTGACCGGTCCCGAACGTGAAATAAAATGTTCACCGAACTCGCCTCTCAATAAGTCCATTGTTAAGCGTGCTGTGTGGCATGTGGCACCGTCTTGTTGAAACCACATGTCGTGCAAGTCAACAAGCTCTTGCATTTTGGGCAAAAAAAAGTTGGATATCATCTCACGGTAGCGCTCACCATTCACAGTTACGTTACGATTCGCATCATCTTGGAACGGTCCAATGATGCCACCAGCCCATAAACCGCACCAAACTGTGACTTTTTCTCGATGCATAAATAGCTCTTGCAATGCTTCTGGCTGATCTTCACTCCAAAATCGACAATTCGGCTTATTAACTTACCCATTGAGCCAAAAATGAGCTTCGTCGCTGAACACAAGAAGCGCGCGATGAATTTTCTTAACAGAGCACGCATTTTGATAATAAAATTCAATAATTTGCAAGCGTTGTTCGTTTGTAAGACGATTCATGGTTAAATTATAGACCAAACTGAAGATGTTTGACAGTGAAACAAAACACGAAACGTGCGTCAGCTGTTTAAACCAGTGCTGCCAAAAAGATAATAGCTAAAAAATCACCCATTATATTAGCGGAATATAACAAATCTTAAAATGTTGTTTATAGACATATTTTAACATAACATAAGTAATGACGTAGAAAACAAAATAAATTTTCTGTAAATATTTTACTGGATAACCCCATTTCTTTAAATCTTAAAGTGAACGACGTCACGGGTAAAAGCTAGTTACAAAATAAAACATTGGTGGGGGTAGGTCTTTTTTGATCTACCTTGTATATATATTTTTAAGAAATGTTGCTTCTTTTTTTGGCAACTTTTAACACTTTTTCTCTTTTAGTTTTGGTACTTTCTTATTTTCAAAAAATTTGGCTAGAGATATTGTCCAGATTTAAGTGGGGTATATTTTAAGAGGTTAAAACGAAAAATGTTTTACTTTTGATACTTTTTCTCTTTTGGATAAATTTGGTATACAGATTGCATATGGTCGAGATCAAAATATACGGTATTTTTTAATGGATAAAATTGGGATAAAACTGTTACTTTTTATCTCTTCGAAAAATTTGGTATTCATATAAAACATCACCTAAATTAACGTACAGAGTACTTTCTGGGGGAATAAAATGAGTCAAAGCTCGTACTTTTAGTACTTCGTTGCATTTGGTATAAAAAGTACAAAATATACGGCACTTTTTAAGGGGTAAAAAATGGATCAAATTGGTACTTTTTGTACTTTTTCGGAATGCGTATGGTCCATTGGCTGGAATATATTTAGGCGCCCATTCATTGCTTTTCATATCGACAACTATATGTAGGTTGCTCAAGATTATTGAGTGCTCAAAAACCGGACACAGCTGACTAGTCAGTACTGATGCATATAACGGACACAGCTGACCAGTCAGTACTGACTGGTCAGTACTGACGCATATACCGGCCACAGCTGACTAGTCAGTACTGATTCATATATTCGTCACTGTTGACGTATTTTTTAGTTTTAATAAAACACTATTAAAATAAAACATCTCATTCAATTCTCATACAAATTTTTGTCTTTATTTAAAATAAAATTCAATATTTTTTTGGTTTCCAAAATAACTTAAATAAATAAATATTTTTTTTTTTTAAATAAATTTTTTAAATTAATTATGTTTTGTTTGCATTCGAAAACGTTTGCTGGATCAAACATCATTCAACAGTTTCTTAATTACATTAAACAAGCACCTTCTTACAAATAAAGTTCAGTCAATAAAAAGTGTTAAAAATAAAGCTAAACTTTTACCAATTTATTGGTCACGCTTATTTTTTGATTTTTTTTCTCTTTTAGATTGATTATTTTAGTTTAAATTAAAAAAATTGTCGTCATTTTATTTATTAACCCCTTTTTCTTTTATGTATTTTTGTTGCTTTACCCTATGGTGGGCACGTTCAACCGCTTTTCTTATACTTTTTTCATACTCCCCGGCTCCTAGGTTCTGAAAAACATCTAAAATATGAATTAAAAAAAAAGACAGAAATGTTAAATATTCAAAGACTAAAATTATTTAATGTCTGTACATACCTCTTACAATTTTATTTAGCAGCGTGAGATTTGACAACGGAAGTTTTCCCCACCTTCCATCCCAATTATATTTATATAGCAAATCATCTGCAAACGATGCACTAATAACACTGCCAACATCTAAAGAAACACCTTTAATTTTATGAATATAGGACTTCTGTAAAGAAGTTGAATTACTGTTTGAGCAAGTAAAATATATAAAATATTGTGATTGTTACCATGGCCTGAGCGTAATCGGAGTCTAGCTTCTCCTCTATTTCTTGCACTGCTGTTGTGGTCCGCAAGGGGAGCATGCTGGCGGTCTCATCAAGCCCTTGATCAGAAGTCTCTCCTGTCATGCGGCTGAGGTACTCTTGGGCTTTTTTTATGCCTACTTTACACTCCATTAGAATTTTAGCTTATTGATGGAACAGGTTGTATATTAGATCTTTCACTTCGTGCACTATCTTCGTTTTCTATTAACCTTCTATACATTTTAATTTTGGACTCAAATGTCTTTTTTTCCAATGATAGACAATTTTGCAAACGTATTTTTTTCATAGTTATCTTTTATCACAAAAAGTATACTTTTATTATTTAATTTAATTTCTTAATAGGTATTTTCTATCTTATTGTCACTTTTTTATATTTTAATAGGTATTTGTGTTATTTTTATTGTCACTCAATTCTTGCTTTCTGTCAAGGCAAATATTATTTTTTATCACTCTTTATTGTCACTGTCAATTTTTATTTCACTTTTTTTATATTTATTTTAAATAATATAATGGGCGCACGTCACAATTTCATAAAATTCCTTTCGCTTTTAAAATTAATCTTGAATTTTTTACATATTTTACACATTCCATTCAAAAATGAAACTGTCTAACATACATTCGTTGTTTCACTCTTACATACGCATTTCATTCCTGGAGTAATTAGCGTTGCCACTAGCAAACATTTCTTCCTAAAATGTTTTTAACAACAGCAATTCCCAAAATTCCACCACTTTTTTTTTAAATAATTAATACAAATTTAGCTAAATTCTTATAATTATTAAAATTTATGAAACGTATTAACAGATATATTCAACATATTATTAAGTATATATAAAAATAAGAAGAAAAGATTAATAAAATTTGGGCTTTGCAAAATATTCCTAATTTGGTATACAAACGCACACGAGTGGCAACGCCACTTGTAACAATAAAAACAAACAAAAATAGTGCGTGTGTATTAGTTTCGGTCATCCATTTCTTGTAGGGGAGCTATAGGAAAGTTGTAAAAAAAACTCATAAAATTCAGAAAAATGCATGAAATCTTTATTTGAATCGATAGTACGGTCCATATAATTAAATGTTTGAAGATTATTTCATGCAAATGTTGACCGTGATTGCGCCTCAAATGGTCCATCCGCTTAGTCCAATGTTGGCATTCTGTTTCCAACATTTCGGCCGGTATCTCACGAATAAATGCTTCAATGTTTTCTTCCAATGCGTCAATTGAAGCGGGCATGTGTGTATAGACATGAGCTTTAACGTAGCCGCACAAAAAATAGTCTAAAGACGTTAAATCGCACGATCTAGGCGGCCAATTGACCGGTCCCGAACGTGAAATAAAATGTTCACCGAACTCGCCTCTCAATAAGTCCATTGTTAAGCGTGCTGTGTGGCATGTGGCACCGTCTTGTTGAAACCACATGTCGTGCAAGTCAACAAGCTCTTGCATTTTGGGCAAAAAAAAGTTGGATATCATCTCACGGTAGCGCTCACCATTCACAGTTACGTTACGATTCGCATCATCTTGGAACGGTCCAATGATGCCACCAGCCCATAAACCGCACCAAACTGTGACTTTTTCTCGATGCATAAATAGCTCTTGCAATGCTTCTGGCTGATCTTCACTCCAAAATCGACAATTCGGCTTATTAACTTACCTATTGAGCCAAAAATGAGCTTCGTCGCTGAACACAAGAAGCGCGCGATGAATTTTCTTAACAGAGCACGCATTTTGATAATAAAATTCAATAATTTGCAAGCGTTGTTCGTTTGTAAGACGATTCATGGTTAAATTATAGACCAAACTGAAGATGTTTGACAGTGAAACAAAACACGAAACGTGCGTCAGCTGTTTAAACCAGTGCTGCCAAAAAGATAATAGCTAAAAAATCACCCATTATATTAGCGGAATATAACAAATCTTAAAATGTTGTTTATAGACATATTTTAACATAAAATATGTAATGACGTAGAAAACAAAATAAATTTTCTGTAAATATTTTACTGGATAACCCCATTTCTTTAAATCTTAAAGTGAACGACGTCACGGGTAAAAGCTAGTTACAAAATAAAACATGGGTGGGGGTAGGTCTTTTTTGATCTACCTTGTATATATATTTTTAAGAAATGTGGCTTCTTTTTTTGGCAACTTTTAACACTTTTTCTCTTTTAGTTTTGGTACTTTCTTATTTTCAAAAAATTTGGCTAGAGATATTGTCCAGATTTAAGTGGGGTATATTTTAAGAGGTTAAAACGAAAAATGTTTTACTTTTGATACTTTTTCTCTTTTGGATAAATTTGGTATACAGATTGCATATGGTCGAGATCAAAATATACGGTATTTTTTAATGGATAAAATTGGGATAAAACTGTTACTTTTTATCTCTTCGAAAAATTTGGTATTCATATAAAACATAACCTAAATTAACGTACAGAGCACTTTCTGGGGGAATAAAATGAGTCAAAGCTCGTACTTTTAGTACTTCGTTGCATTTGGTATAAAAAGTACAAAATATACGGCACTTTTTAAGGGGTAAAAAATGGATCAAATTGGTACTTTTTGTACTTTTTCGGAATGCGTATGGTCCATTGGCTGGAATATATTTAGGCGCCCATTCATTGCTTTTCATATCGACAACTATATGTAGGTTGCTCAAGATTATTGAGTGCACAAAAACCGGACACAGCTGACTAGTCAGTACTGATGCATATAACGGACACAGCTGACCAGTCAGTACTGACTGATCAGTACTGACGCATATACCGGCCACAGCTGACTAGTCAGTACTGATTCATATATTCGTCACTGTTGACGTATTTTTTAGTTTTAATAAAACACTATTAAAATAAAACATCTCATTCAATTCTCATACAAATTTTTGTCTTTATTTAAAATAAAATTCAATATTTTTTTGGTTTCCAAAATAACTTAAATAAATAAATATTTTTTTTTTTAAACTAAATTTTTTAAATTAATTATGTTTTGTTTGCATTCGAAAACGTTTGCTGGATCAAACATCATTCAACAGTTTCTTAATTACATTAAACAAGCACCTTCTTACAAATAAAGTTCAGTCAATAAAAAGTGTTAAAAATAAAGCTAAACTTTTACCAATTTATTGGACACGCTTATTTTTTGATTTTTTTTCTCTTTTAGATTGATTATTTTAGTTTAAATTAAAAAAATTGTCGTCATTTTATTTATTAACCCCTTTTTCTTTTATGTATTTTTGTTGCTTTACCCTATGGTGGGCACGTTCAACCGCTTTTCTTATACTTTTTTCATACTCCCCGGCTCCTAGGTTCTGAAAAACATCTAAAATATGAAGTAAAAAAAAAAGACAGAAATGTTAAATATTCAAAGACTAAAATTATTTAATGTCTGTACATACCTCTTACAATTTTATTTAGCAGCCTGCGATTTGACAACGGAAGTTTTCCCCACCTTCCATCCCAATTATATTTATATAGCAAATCATCTGCAAACGATGCACTAATAACACTGCCAACATCTAAAGAAACACCTTTAATTTTATGAATATAGGACTTCTGTAAAGAAGTTGAATTACTGTTTGAGCAAGTAAAATATATAAAATATTGTGATTGTTACCATGGCCTGAGCGTAATCGGAGTCTAGCTTCTCCTCTATTTCTTGCACTGCTGTTGTGGTCCGCAAGGGGAGCATGCTGGCGGTCTCATCAAGCCCTTGATCAGAAGTCTCTCCTGTCATGCGGCTGAGGTACTCTTGGGCTTTTTTTATGCCTACTTTACACTCCATTAGAATTTTAGCTTATTGATGGAACAGGTTGTATATTAGATCTTTCACTTCGTGCACTATCTTCGTTTTCTATTAACCTTCTATACATTTTAATTTTGGACTCAAATGTCTTTTTTTCCAATGATAGACAATTTTGCAAACGTCTTTTTTTCATAGTTATCTTTTATCACAAAAAGTATACTTTTATTATTTAATTTAATTTCTTAATAGGTATTTTCTATCTTATTGTCACTTTTTTATATTTTAATAGGTATTTGTGTTATTTTTATTGTCACTCAATTCTTGCTTTCTGTCAAGGCAAATATTATTTTTTATCACTCTTTATTGTCACTGTCAATTTTTATTTCACTTTTTTTATATTTATTTTAAATAATATAATGGGCGCACGTCACAATTTCATAAAATTCCTTTCGCTTTTAAAATTAATCTTGAATTTTTTACATATTTTACACATTCCATTCAAAAATGAAACTGTCTAACATACATTCGTTGTTTCACTCTTACATACGCATTTCATTCCTGGAGTAATTAGCGTTGCCACTAGCAAACATTTCTTCCTAAAATGTTTTTAACAACAGCAATTCCCAAAATTCCACCACTTTTTTTTTAAATAATTAATACAAATTTAGCTAAATTCTTATAATTATTAAAATTTATGAAACGTATTAACAGATATATTCAACATATTATTAAGTATATATAAAAATAAGAAGAAAAGATTAATAAAATTTGGGCTTTGCAAAATATTCCTAATTTGGTATACAAACGCACACGAGTGGCAACGCCACTTGTAACAATAAAAACAAACAAAAATAGTGCGTGTGTATTAGTTTCGGTCATCCATTTCTTGTAGGGGAGCTATAGGAAAGTTGTAAAAAAAACTCATAAAATTCAGAAAAATGCATGAAATCTTTATTTGAATCGATAGTACGGTCCATATAATTAAATGTTTGAATATTATTTCATGCAAATGTTGACCGTGATTGCGCCTCAAATGGTCCATCCGCTTAGTCCAATGTTGGCATTCTGTTTCCAACATTTCGGCCGGTATCTCACGAATAAATGCTTCAATGTTTTCTTCGTACGTAGCCGCACAAAAAATAGTCTAAAGACGTTAAATCGCACGATCTAGGCGGCCAATTGACCGGTCCCGAACGTGAAATAAAATGTTCACCGAACTCGCCTCTCAATAAGTCCATTGTTAAGCGTGCTGTGTGGCATGTGGCACCGTCTTGTTGAAACCACATGTCGTGCAAGTCAACAAGCTCTTGCATTTTGAGCAAAAAAAAGTTGGATATAATCTCACGGTAGCGCTCACCATTCACAGTTACGTTACGATTCGCATCATCTTGGAACGGTCCAATGATGCCACCAGCCCATAAACCGCACCAAACTGTGACTTTTTCTCGATGCATAAATAGCTCTTGCAATGCTTCTGGCTGATCTTCACTCCAAAATCGACAATTCGGCTTATTAACTTACCCATTGAGCCAAAAATGAGCTTCGTCGCTGAACACAAGAAGCGCGCGATGAATTTTCTTAACAGAGCACGCATTTTGATAATAAAATTCAATAATTTGCAAGCGTTGTTCGTTTGTAAGACGATTCATGGTTAAATTATAGACCAAACTGAAGATGTTTGACAGTGAAACAAAACACGAAACGTGCGTCAGCTGTTTAAACCAGTGCTGCCAAAAAGATAATAGCTAAAAAATCACCCATTATATTAGCGGAATATAACAAATCTTAAAATGTTGTTTATAGACATATTTTAACATAAAATAAGTAATGACGTAGAAAACAAAATAAATTTTCTGTAAATATTTTACTGGATAACCCCATTTCTTTAAATCTTAAAGTGAACGACGTCACGGGTAAAAGCTAGTTACAAAATAAAACATGGGTGGGGGTAGGTCTTTTTTGATCTACCTTGTATATATATTTTTAAGAAATGTTGCTTCTTTTTTTGGCAACTTTTAACACTTTTTCTCTTTTAGTTTTGGTACTTTCTTATTTTCAAAAAATTTGGCTAGAGATATTGTCCAGATTTAAGTGGGGTATATTTTAAGAGGTTAAAACGAAAAATGTTTTACTTTTGATACTTTTTCTCTTTTGGATAAATTTGGTATACAGATTGCATATGGTCGAGATCAAAATATACGGTATTTTTTAATGGATAAAATTGGGATAAAACTGTTACTTTTTATCTCTTCGAAAAATTTGGTATTCATATAAAACATAACCTAAATTAACGTACAGAGCACTTTCTGGGGGAATAAAATTAGTCAAAGCTCGTACTTTTAGTACTTCGTTGCATTTGGTATAAAAAGTACAAAATATACGGCACTTTTTAAGGGGTAAAAAATGGATCAAATTGGTACTTTTTGTACTTTTCGGAATGCGTATGTTCCATTGGCTGGAATATATTTAGGCGCCCATTCATTGCTTTTCATATCGACAACTATATGTAGGTTGCTCAAGATTATTGAGTGCTCAAAAACCGGACACAGCTGACTAGTCAGTACTGATGCATATAACGGACACAGCTGACCAGTCAGTACTGACTGGTCAGTACTGACGCATATACCGGCCACAGCTGACTAGTCAGTACTGATTCATATATTCGTCACTGTTGACGTATTTTTTAGTTTTAATAAAACACTATTAAAATAAAACATCTCATTCAATTCTCATACAAATTTTTGTCTTTATTTAAAATAAAATTCAATATTTTTTTGGTTTCCAAAATAACTTAAATAAATAAATATTTTTTTTTTTTAACTAAATTTTTTAAATTAATTATGTTTTGTTTGCATTCGAAAACGTTTGCTGGATCAAACATCATTCAACAGTTTCTTAATTACATTAAACAAGCACCTTCTTACAAATAAAGTTCAGTCAATAAAAAGTGTTAAAAATAAAGCTAAACTTTTACCAATTTATTGGTCACGCTTTTTTTTTGATTTTTTTTTCTCTTTTAGATTGATTATTTTAGTTTAAATTAAAAAAATTGTCGTCATTTTATTTATTAACGCCTTTTTCTTTTATGTATTTTTGTTGCTTTACCCTATGGTGGGCACGTTCAACCGCTTTTCTTATACTTTTTTCATACTCCCCGGCTCCTAGGTTCTGAAAAACATCTAAAATATGAAGTAAAAAAAAAGACAGAAATGTTAAATATTCAAAGACTAAAATTATTTAATGTCTGTACATACCTCTTACAATTTTATTTAGCAGCGTGAGATTTGACAACGGAAGTTTTCCCCACCTTCCATCCCAATTATATTTATATAGCAAATCATCTGCAAACGATGCACTAATAACACTGCCAACATCTAAAGAAACACCTTTAATTTTATGAATATAGGACTTCTGTAAAGAAGTTGAATTACTGTTTGAGCAAGTAAAATATATAAAATATTGTGATTGTTACCATGGCCTGAGCGTAATCGGAGTCTAGCTTCTCCTCTATTTCTTGCACTGCTGTTGTGGTCCGCAAGGGGAGCATGCTGGCGGTCTCATCAAGCCCTTGATCAGAAGTCTCTCCTGTCATGCGGCTGAGGTACTCTTATGCTTTTTTTATGCCTACTTTACACTCCATTAGAATTTTAGCTTATTGATGGAACAGGTTGTATATTAGATCTTTCACTTCGTGCACTATCTTCGTTTTCTATTAACCTTCTATACATTTTAATTTTGGACTCGAATGTCTTTTTTTCCAATGATAGACAATTTTGCAAACGTCTTTTTTTCATAGTTATCTTTTATCACAAAAAGTATACTTTTATTATTTAATTTAATTTCTTAATAGGTATTTTCTATCTTATTGTCACTTTTTTATATTTTAATAGGTATTTGTGTTATTTTTATTGTCACTCAATTCTTGCTTTCTGTCAAGGCAAATATTATTTTTTATCACTCTTTATTGTCACTGTCAATTTTTATTTCACTTTTTTTATATTTATTTTAAATAATATAATGGGCGCACGTCACAATTTCATAAAATTCCTTTCGCTTTTAAAATTAATCTTGAATTTTTTACATATTTTACACATTCCATTCAAAAATGAAACTGTCTAACATACATTCGTTGTTTCACTCTTACATACGCATTTCATTCCTGGAGTAATTAGCGTTGCCACTAGCAAACATTTCTTCCTAAAATGTTTTTAACAACAGCAATTCCCAAAATTCCACCACTTTTTTTTTAAATAATTAATACAAATTTAGCTAAATTCTTATAATTATTAAAATTTATGAAACGTATTAACAGATATATTCAACATATTATTAAGTATATATAAAAATAAGAAGAAAAGATTAATAAAATTTGGGCTTTGCAAAATATTCCTAATTTGGTATACAAACGCACACGAGTGGCAACGCCACTTGTAACAATAAAAACAAACAAAAATAGTGCGTGTGTATTAGTTTCGGTCATCCATTTCTTGTAGGGGAGCTATAGGAAAGTTGTAAAAAAAACTCATAAAATTCAGAAAAATGCATGAAATCTTTATTTGAATCGATAGTACGGTCCATATAATTAAATGTTTGAAGATTATTTCATGCAAATGTTGACCGTGATTGCGCCTCAAATGGTCCATCCGCTTAGTCCAATGTTGGCATTCTGTTTCCAACATTTCGGCCGGTATCTCACGAATAAATGCTTCAATGTTTTCTTCCAATGCGTCAATTGAAGCGGGCATGTGTGTATAGACATGAGCTTTAACGTAGCCGCACAAAAAATAGTCTAAAGACGTTAAATCGCACGATCTAGGCGGCCAATTGACCGGTCCCGAACGTGAAATAAAATGTTCACCGAACTCGCCTCTCAATAAGTCCATTGTTAAGCGTGCTGTGTGGCATGTGGCACCGTCTTGTTGAAACCACATGTCGTGCAAGTCAACAAGCTCTTGCATTTTGGGCAAAAAAAAGTTGGATATCATCTCACGGTAGCGCTCACCATTCACAGTTACGTTACGATTCGCATCATCTTGGAACGGTCCAATGATGCCACCAGCCCATAAACCGCACCAAACTGTGACTTTTTCTCGATGCATAAATAGCTCTTGCAATGCTTCTGGCTGACCTTCACTCCAAAATCGACAATTCGGCTTATTAACTTACCCATTGAGCCAAAAATGAGCTTCGTCGCTGAACACAAGAAGCGCGCGATGAATTTTCTTAACAGAGCACGCATTTTGATAATAAAATTCAATAATTTGCAAGCGTTGTTCGTTTGTAAGACGATTCATGGTTAAATTATAGACCAAACTGAAGATGTTTGACAGTGAAACAAAACACGAAACGTGCGTCAGCTGTTTAAACCAGTGCTGCCAAAAAGATAATAGCTAAAAAATCACCCATTATATTAGCGGAATATAACAAATCTTAAAATGTTGTTTATAGACATATTTTAACATAAAATAAGTAATGACGTAGAAAACAAAATAAATTTTCTGTAAATATTTTACTGGATAACCCCATTTCTTTAAATCTTAAAGTGAACGACGTCACGGGTAAAAGCTAGTTACAAAATAAAACATGGGTGGGGGTAGGTCTTTTTTGATCTACCTTGTATATATATTTTTAAGAAATGTTGCTTCTTTTTTTGGCAACTTTTAACACTTTTTCTCTTTTAGTTTTGGTACTTTCTTATTTTCAAAAAATTTGGCTAGAGATATTGTCCAGATTTAAGTGGGGTATATTTTAAGAGGTTAAAACGAAAAATGTTTTACTTTTGATACTTTTTCTCTTTTGGATAAATTTGGTATACAGATTACATATGGTCGAGATCAAAATATACGGTATTTTTTAATGGATAAAATTGGGATAAAACTGTTACTTTTTATCTCTTCGAAAAATTTGGTATTCATATAAAACATAACCTAAATTAACGTACAGAGTACTTTCTGGGGGAATAAAATGAGTCAAAGCTCGTACTTTTAGTACTTCGTTGCATTTGGTATAAAAAGTACAAAATATACGGCACTTTTTAAGGGGGAAAAAAATGGATCAAATTGGTACTTTTTGTACTTTTTCGGAATGCGTATGGTCCATTGGCTGGAATATATTTAGGCGCCCATTCATTGCTTTTCATATCGACAACTATATGTAGGTTGCTCAAGATTATTGAGTGCTCAAAAACCGGACACAGCTGACTAGTCAGTACTGATGCATATAACGGACACAGCTGACCAGTCAGTACTGACTGGTCAGTACTGACGCATATACCGGCCACAGCTGACTAGTCAGTACTGATTCATATATTCGTCACTGTTGACGTATTTTTTAGTTTTAATAAAACACTATTAAAATAAAACATCTCATTCAATTCTCATACAAATTTTTGTCTTTATTTAAAATAAAATTCAATATTTTTTTGGTTTCCAAAATAACTTAAATAAATAAATATTTTTTTTTTTTAACTAAATTTTTTAAATTAATTATGTTTTGTTTGCATTCGAAAACGTTTGCTGGATCAAACATCATTCAACAGTTTCTTAATTACATTAAACAAGCACCTTCTTACAAATAAAGTTCAGTCAATAAAAAGTGTTAAAAATAAAGCTAAACTTTTACCAATTTATTGGTCACGCTTATTTTTTGATTTTTTTTCTCTTTTAGATTGATTATTTTAGTTTAAATTAAAAAAATTGTCGTCATTTTATTTATTAACCCCTTTTTCTTTTATGTATTTTTGTTGCTTTACCCTATGGTGGGCACGTTCAACCGCTTTTCTTATACTTTTTTCATATTCCCCGGCTCCTTGGTTCTGAAAAACATCTAAAATATGAAGTAAAAAAAAAGACAGAAATGTTAAATATTCAAAGACTAAAATTATTTAATGTCTGTACATACCTCTTACAATTTTATTTAGCAGCGTGAGATTTGACAACGGAAGTTTTCCCCACCTTCCATCCCAATTATATTTATATAGCAAATCATCTGCAAACGATGCACTAATAACACTGCCAACATCTAAAGAAACACCTTTAATTTTATGAATATAGGACTTCTGTAAAGAAGTTGAATTACTGTTTGAGCAAGTAAAATATATAAAATATTGTGATTGTTACCATGGCCTGAGCGTAATCGGAGTCTAGCTTCTCCTCTATTTCTTGCACTGCTGTTGTGGTCCGCAAAGGGAGCATGCTGGCGGTCTCATCAAGCCCTTGATCAGAAGTCTCTCCTGTCATGCGGCTGAGGTACTCTTGGGCTTTTTTTATGCCTACTTTACACTCCATTAGAATTTTAGCTTATTGATGGAACAGGTTGTATATTAGATCTTTCACTTCGTGCACTATCTTCGTTTTCTATTAACCTTCTATACATTTTAATTTTGGACTCAAATGTCTTTTTTTCCAATGATAGACAATTTTGCAAACGTCTTTTTTTCATAGTTATCTTTTATCACAAAAAGTATACTTTTATTATTTAATTTAATTTCTTAATAGGTATTTTCTATCTTATTGTCACTTTTTTATATTTTAATAGGTATTTGTGTTATTTTTATTGTCACTCAATTCTTGCTTTCTGTCAAGGCAAATATTATTTTTTGTCACTCTTTATTGTCACTGTCAATTTTTATTTCACTTTTTTTATATTTATTTTAAATAATATAATGGGCGCACGTCACAATTTCATAAAATTCCTTTCGCTTTTAAAATTAATCTTGAATTTTTTACATATTTTACACATTCCATTCAAAAATGAAACTGTCTAACATACATTCGTTGTTTCACTCTTACATACGCATTTCATTCCTGGAGTAATTAGCGTTGCCACTAGCAAACATTTCTTCCTAAAATGTTTTTAACAACAGCAATTCCCAAAATTCCACCACTTTTTTTTTAAATAATTAATACAAATTTAGCTAAATTCCTATAATTATTAAAATTTATGAAACGTATTAACAGATATATTCAACATATTATTAAGTATATATAAAAATAAGAAGAAAAGATTAATAAAATTTGGGCTTTGCAAAATATTCCTAATTTGGTATACAAACGCACACGAGTGGCAACGCCACTTGTAACAATAAAAACAAACAAAAATAGTGCGTGTGTATTAGTTTCGGTCATCCATTTCTTGTAGGGGAGCTATAGAAAAGTTGTAAAAAAAACTCATAAAATTCAGAAAAATGCATGAAATCTTTATTTGAATCGATAGTACGGTCCATATAATTAAATGTTTGAAGATTATTTCATGCAAATGTTGACCGTGATTGCGCCTCAAATGGTCCATCCGCTTAGTCCAATGTTGGCATTCTGTTTCCAACATTTCGGCCGGTATCTCACGAATAAATGCTTCAATGTTTTCTTCCAATGCGTCAATTGAAGCGGGCATGTGTGTATAGACATGAGCTTTAACGTAGCCGCACAAAAAATAGTCTAAAGACGTTAAATCGCACGATCTAGGCGGCCAATTGACCGGTCCCGAACGTGAAATAAAATGTTCACCGAACTCGCCTCTCAATAAGTCCATTGTTAAGCGTGCTGTGTGGCATGTGGCACCGTCTTGTTGAAACCACATGTCGTGCAAGTCAACAAGCTCTTGCATTTTGGGCAAAAAAAAGTTGGATATCATCTCACGGTAGCGCTCACCATTCACAGTTACGTTACGATTCGCATCATCTTGGAACGGTCCAATGATGCCACCAGCCCATAAACCGCACCAAACTGTGACTTTTTCTCGATGCATAAATAGCTCTTGCAATGCTTCTGGCTGATCTTCACTCCAAAATCGACAATTCGGCTTATTAACTTACCCATTGAGCCAAAAATGAGCTTCGTCGCTGAACACAAGAAGCGCGCGATGAATTTTCTTAACAGAGCACGCATTTTGATAATAAAATTCAATAATTTGCAAGCGTTGTTCGTTTGTAAGACGATTCATGGTTAAATTATAGACCAAACTGAAGATGTTTGACAGTGAAACAAAACACGAAACGTGCGTCAGCTGTTTAAACCAGTGCTGCCAAAAAGATAATAGCTAAAAAATCACCCATTATATTAGCGGAATATGACAAATCTTAAAATGTTGTTTATAGACATATTTTAACATAAAATAAGTAATGACGTAGAAAACAAAATAAATTTTCTGTAAATATTTTACTGGATAACCCCATTTCTTTAAATCTTAAAGTGAACGACGTCACGGGTAAAAGCTAGTTACAAAATAAAACATGGGTGGGGGTAGGTCTTTTTTGATCTACCTTGTATATATATTTTTAAGAAATGTTGCTTCTTTTTTTGGCAACTTTTAACACTTTTTCTCTTTTAGTTTTGGTACTTTCTTATTTTCAAAAAATTTGACTAGAGATATTGTCCAGATTTAAGTGGGGTATATTTTAAGAGGTTAAAACGAAAAATGTTTTACTTTTGATACTTTTTCTCTTTTGGATAAATTTGGTATACAGATTGCATATGGTCGAGATCAAAATATACGGTATTTTTTAATGGATAAAATTGGGATAAAACTGTTACTTTTTATCTCTTCGAAAAATTTGGTATTCATATAAAACATAACCTAAATTAACGTACAGAGTACTTTCTGGGGGAATAAAATGAGTCAAAGCTCGTACTTTTAGTACTTCGTTGCATTTGGTATAAAAAGTACAAAATATACGGCACTTTTTAAGGGGTAAAAAATGGATCAAATTGGTACTTTTTGTACTTTTTCGGAATGCGTATGGTCCATTGGCTGGAATATATTTAGGCGCCCATTCATTGCTTTTCATATCGACAACTATATGTAGGTTGCTCAAGATTATTGAGTGCTCAAAAACCGGACACAGCTGACTAGTCAGTACTGATGCATATAACGGACACAGCTGACCAGTCAGTACTGACTGGTCAGTACTGACGCATATACCGGCCACAGCTGACTAGTTAGTTCTGATTCATATATTCGTCACTGTTGACGTATTTTTTAGTTTTAATAAAACACTATTAAAATAAAACATCTCATTCAATTCTCATACAAATTTTTGTCTTTATTTAAAATAAAATTCAATATTTTTTTGGTTTCCAAAATAACTTAAATAAATAAATATTTTTTTTTTTTAACTAAATTTTTTAAATTAATTATGTTTTGTTTGCATTCGAAAACGTTTGCTGGATCAAACATCATTCAACAGTTTCTTAATTACATTAAACAAGCACCTTCTTACAAATAAAGTTCAGTCAATAAAAAGTGTTAAAAATAAAGCTAAACTTTTACCAATTTATTGGTCACGCTTATTTTTTGATTTTTTTTCTCTTTTAGATTGATTATTTTAGTTTAAATTAAAAAAATTGCCGTCATTTTATTTATTAACCCCTTTTTCTTTTATGTATTTTTGTTGCTTTACCCTTTGGTGGGCACGTTCAACCGCTTTTCTTATACTTTTTTCATACTCCCCGGCTCCTAGGTTCTGAAAAACATCTAAAATATGAAGTAAAAAAAAAGACAGAAATGTTAAATATTCAAAGACTAAAATTATTTAATGTCTGTACATACCTCTTACAATTTTATTTAGCAGCGTGAGATTTGACAACGGAAGTTTTCCCCACCTTCCATCCCAATTATATTTATATAGCAAATCATCTGCAAACGATGCACTAATAACACTGCCAACATCTAAAGAAACACCTTTAATTTTATGAATATAGGACTTCTGTAAAGAAGTTGAATTACTGTTTGAGCAAGTAAAATATATAAAATATTGTGATTGTTACCATGGCCTGAGCGTAATCGGAGTCTAGCTTCTCCTCTATTTCTTGCACTGCTGTTGTGGTCCGCAAGGGGAACATGCTGGCGGTCTCATCAAGCCCTTGATCAGAAGTCTCTCCTGTCATGCGGCTGAGGTACTCTTGGGCTTTTTTTATGCCTACTTTACACTCCATTAGAATTTTAGCTTATTGATGGAACAGGTTGTATATTAGATCTTTCACTTCGTGCACTATCTTCGTTTTCTATTAACCTTCTATACATTTTAATTTTGGACTCAAATGTCTTTTTTTCCAATGATAGACAATTTTGCAAACGTCTTTTTTTCATAGTTATCTTTTATCACAAAAAGTATACTTTTATTATTTAATTTAATTTCTTAATAGGTATTTTCTATCTTATTGTCACTTTTTTATATATTTTAATAGGTATTTGTGTTATTTTTATTGTCACTCAATTCTTGCTTTCTGTCAAGGCAAATATTATTTTTTATCACTCTTTATTGTCACTGTCAATTTTTATTTCACTTTTTTTATATTTATTTTAAATAATATAATGGGCGCACGTCACAATTTCATAAAATTCCTTTCGCTTTTAAAATTAATCTTGAATTTTTTACATATTTTACACATTCCATTCAAAAATGAAACTGTCTAACATACATTCGTTGTTTCACTCTTACATACGCATTTCATTCCTGGAGTAATTAGCGTTGCCACTAGCAAACATTTCTTCCCAAAATGTTTTTAACAACAGCAATTCCCAAAATTCCACCACTTTTTTTTTAAATAATTAATACAAATTTAGCTAAATTCTTATAATTATTAAAATTTATGAAACGTATTAACAGATATATTCAACATATTATTAAGTATATATAAAAATAAGAAGAAAAGATTAATAAAATTTGGGCTTTGCAAAATATTCCTAATTTGGTATACAAACGCACACGAGTGGCAACGCCACTTGTAACAATAAAAACAAACAAAAATAGTGCGTGTGTATTATGGCGATATCTTTTCTGAGAAAAATATGTTACAGTATATACATGTTACATTTTCTAATGTTACCTATAATCACTGGAAGTGTTACATGTTGTGCAATTTCAATAGAACACATTTAGCTGCTTTTATTTACAACTATTACACTTTCATCATTAATGTACTTTATGAGCGATTTTTAAAGCTATTTGAGCGGTTTCTGCACGTTATTATTGCTTGGAAACAAATATTGACATCACTAATGCTTTAGAAAAATTAAAACGATTATAATATAAATAGACTTTTTTTTGATTTTAATGTGTAAATATTTTTATATTTTGTTTTAAAACAAATTATTTACAAAATTATGAGCGGTATGAATTATGATAAACAAAATAAAGCATTTGTTGTACAAAGAAAGTAGTAAGTACCAGAGTTGTAGAACAGGGCAGTATGAACACCTGAAGTAAAAGTAAGGGTAAAATATGCAACATGTTTTGCATGTTTTTCATCAACATATTCACAAAAGAACTTGAAAATTTTTTCCACAGTTGTATTTTTTGTACAAACGAACACAAAAATGTAGAACATGCAACATTAATGCAACATTTTTCTCAGAAAAGAAATCGCCATTAGTTTCGGTCATCCATTTCTTGTAGGGGAGCTATAGGAAAGTTGTAAAAAAAACTCATAAAATTCAGAAAAATGCATGAAATCTTTATTTGAATCGATAGTACGGTCCATATAATTAAATGTTTGAAGATTATTTCATGCAAATGTTGACCGTGATTGCGCCTCAAATGGTCCATCCGCTTAGTCCAATGTTGGCATTCTGTTTCCAACATTTCGGCCGGTATCTCACGAATAAATGCTTCAATGTTTTCTTCCAATGCGTCAATTGAAGCGGGCATGTGTGTATAGACATGAGCTTTAACGTAGCCGCACAAAAAATAGTCTAAAGACGTTAAATCGCACGATCTAGGCGGCCAATTGACCGGTCCCGAACGTGAAATAAAATGTTCACCGAACTCGCCTCTCAATAAGTCCATTGTTAAGCGTGCTATGTGGCATGTGGCACCGTCTTGTTGAAACCACATGTCGTGCAAGTCAACAAGCTCTTGCATTTTGGGCAAAAAAAAGTTGGATATCATCTCACGGTAGCGCTCACCATTCACAGTTACGTTACGATTCGCATCATCTTGGAACGGTCCAATGATGCCACCAGCCCATAAACCGCACCAAACTGTGACTTTTTCTCGATGCATAAATAGCTCTTGCAATGCTTCTGGCTGATCTTCACTCCAAAATCGACAATTCGGCTTATTAACTTACCCATTGAGCCAAAAATGAGCTTCGTCGCTGAACACAAGAAGCGCGCGATGAATTTTCTTAACAGAGCACGCATTTTGATAATAAAATTCAATAATTTGCAAGCGTTGTTCGTTTGTAAGACGATTCATGGTTAAATTATAGACCAAACTGAAGATGTTTGACAGTGAAACAAAACACGAAACGTGCGTCAGCTGTTTAAACCAGTGCTGCCAAAAAGATAATAGCTAAAAAATCACCCATTATATTAGCGGAATATAACAAATCTTAAAATGTTGTTTATAGACATATTTTAACATAAAATAAGTAATGACGTAGAAAACAAAATAAATTTTCTGTAAATATTTTACTGGATAACCCCATTTCTTTAAATCTTAAAGTGAACGACGTCACGGGTAAAAGCTAGTTACAAAATAAAACATGGGTGGGGGTAGGTCTTTTTTGATCTACCTTGTATATATATTTTTAAGAAATGTTGCTTCTTTTTTTGGCAACTTTTAACACTTTTTCTCTTTTAGTTTTGGTACTTTCTTATTTTCAAAAAATTTGGCTAGAGATATTGTCCAGATTTAAGTGGGGTATATTTTAAGAGGTTAAAACGAAAAATGTTTTACTTTTGATACTTTTTCTCTTTTGGATAAATTTGGTATACAGATTGCATATGGTCGAGATCAAAATATACGGTATTTTTTAATGGATAAAATTGGGATAAAACTGTTACTTTTTATCTCTTCGAAAAATTTGGTATTCATATAAAACATAACCTAAATTAACGTACAGAGTACTTTCTGGGGGAATAAAATGAGTCAAAGCTCGTACTTTTAGTACTTCGTTGCATTTGGTATAAAAAGTACAAAATATACGGCACTTTTTAAGGGGTAAAAAATGGATCAAATTGGTACTTTTTCGGAATGCGTATGGTCCATTGGCTGGAATATATTTAGGCGCCCATTCATTGCTTTTCATATCGACAACTATATGTAGGTTGCTCAAGATTATTGAGTGCTGAAAAACCGGACACAGCTGACTAGTCAGTACTGATGCATATAACGGACACAGCTGACCAGTCAGTACTGACTGGTCAGTACTGACGCATATACCGGCCACAGCTGACTAGTCAGTACTGATTCATATATTCGTCACTGTTGACGTATTTTTTAGTTTTAATAAAACACTATTAAAATAAAACATCTCATTCAATTCTCATACAAATTTTTGTCTTTATTTAAAATAAAATTCAATATTTTTTTGGTTTCCAAAATAACTTAAATAAATAAATATTTTTTTTTTTTAACTAAATTTTTTAAATTAATTATGTTTTGTTTGCATTCGAAAACGTTTGCTGGATCAAACATCATTCAACAGTTTCTTAATTACATTAAACAAGCACCTTCTTACAAATAAAGTTCAGTCAATAAAAAGTGTTAAAAATAAAGCTAAACTTTTACCAATTTATTGGTCACGCTTATTTTTTGATTTTTTTTCTCTTTTAGATTGATTATTTTAGTTTAAATTAAAAAAATTGTCGTCATTTTATTTATTAACCCCTTTTTCTTTTATGTATTTTTGTTGCTTTACCCTATGGTGGGCACGTTCAACCGCTTTTCTTATACTTTTTTCATACTCCCCGGCTCCTAGGTTCTGAAAAACATCTAAAATATGAAGTAAAAAAAAAGACAGAAATGTTAAATATTCAAAGACTAAAATTATTTAATGTCTGTACATACCTCTTACAATTTTATTTAGCAGCGTGAGATTTGACAACGGAAGTTTTCCCCACCTTCCATCCCAATTATATTTATATAGCAAATCATCTGCAAACGATGCACTAATAACACTGCCAACATCTAAAGAAACACCTTTAATTTTATGAATATAGGACTTCTGTAAAGAAGTTGAATTACTGTTTGAGCAAGTAAAATATATAAAATATTGTGATTGTTACCATGGCCTGAGCGTAATCGGAGTCTAGCTTCTCCACTATTTCTTGCACTGCTGTTGTGGTCCGCAAGGGGAGCATGCTGGCGGTCTCATCAAGCCCTTGATCAGAAGTCTCTCCTGTCATGCGGCTGAGGTACTCTTGGGCTTTTTTTATGCCTACTTTACACTCCATTAGAATTTTAGCTTATTGATGGAACAGGTTGTATATTAGATCTTTCACTTCGTGCACTATCTTCGTTTTCTATTAACCTTCTATACATTTTAATTTTGGACTCAAATGTCTTTTTTTCCAATGATAGACAATTTTGCAAACGTCTTTTTTTCATAGTTATCTTTTATCACAAAAAGTATACTTTTATTATTTAATTTAATTTCTTAATAGGTATTTTCTATCTTATTGTCACTTTTTTATATTTTAATAGGTATTTGTGTTATTTTTATTGTCACTCAATTCTTGCTTTCTGTCAAGGCAAATATTATTTTTTATCACTATTTATTGTCACTGTCAATTTTTATTTCACTTTTTTTATATTTATTTTAAATAATATAATGGGCGCACGTCACAATTTCATAAAATTCCTTTCGCTTTTAAAATTAATCTTGAATTTTTTACATATTTTACACATTCCATTCAAAAATGAAACTGTCTAACATACATTCGTTGTTTCACTCTTACATACGCATTTCATTCCTGGAGTAATTAGCGTTGCCACTAGCAAACATTTCTTCCCAAAATGTTTTTAACAACAGCAATTCCCAAAATTCCACCACTTTTTTTTTAAATAATTAATACAAATTTAGCTAAATTCTTATAATTATTAAAATTTATGAAACGTATTAACAGATATATTCAACATATTATTAAGTATATATAAAAATAAGAAGAAAAGAATAATAAAATTTGGGCTTTGCAAAATATTCCTAATTTGGTATACAAACGCACACGAGTGGCAACGCCACTTGTAACAATAAAAACAAACAAAAATAGTGCGTGTGTATTATGGCGATTTCTTTTCTGAGAAAAATATGTTACAGTATATACATGTTACATTTTCTAATGTTACCTATAATCACTGGAAGTGTTACATGTTGTGCAATTTCAATAGAACACATTTAGCTGCTTTTATTTACAACTATTACACTTTCATCATTAATGTACTTTATGAGCGATTTTTAAAGCTATTTGAGCGGTTTCTGCACGTTATTATTGCTTGGAAACAAATATTGACATCACTAATGCTTTAGAAAAATTAAAACGATTATAATATAAATAGACTTTTTTTTGATTTTAATGTGTAAATATTTTTATATTTTGTTTTAAAACAAATTATTTACAAAATTATGAGCGGTATGAATTATGATAAACAAAATAAAGCATTTGTTGTACAAAGAAAGTAGTAAGTACCAGAGTTGTAGAACAGGGCAGTATGAACACCTGAAGTAAAAGTAAGGGTAAAATATGCAACATGTTTTGCATGTTTTTCATCAACATATTCACAAAAGAACTTGAAAATTTTTTCCACAGTTGTATTTTTTGTACAAACGAACTCAAAAATGTAGAACATGCAACATTAATGCAACATTTTTCTCAGAAAAGAAATCGCCATTAGTTTCGGTCATCCATTTCTTGTAGGGGAGCTATAGGAAAGTTGTAAAAAAAACTCATAAAATTCAGAAAAATGCATGAAATCTTTATTTGAATCGATAGTACGGTCCATATAATTAAATGTTTGAAGATTATTTCATGCAAATGTTGACCGTGATTGCGCCTCAAATGGTCCATCCGCTTAGTCCAATGTTGGCATTCTGTTTCCAACATTTCGGCCGGTATCTGACGAATAAATGCTTCAATGTTTTCTTCCAATGCGTCAATTGAAGCGGGCATGTGTGTATAGACATGAGCTTTAACGTAGCCGCACAAAAAATAGTCTAAAGACGTTAAATCGCACGATCTAGGCGGCCAATTGACCGGTCCCGAACGTGAAATAAAATGTTCACCGAACTCGCCTCTCAATAAGTCCATTGTTAAGCGTGCTATGTGGCATGTGGCACCGTCTTGTTGAAACCACATGTCGTGCAAGTCAACAAGCTCTTGCATTTTGGGCAAAAAAAAGTTGGATATCATCTCACGGTAGCGCTCACCATTCACAGTTACGTTACGATTCGCATCATCTTGGAACGGTCCAATGATGCCACCAGCCCATAAACCGCACCAAACTGTGACTTTTTCTCGATGCATAAATAGCTCTTGCAATGCTTCTGGCTGATCTTCACTCCAAAATCGACAATTCGGCTTATTAACTTACCCATTGAGCCAAAAATGAGCTTCGTCGCTGAACACAAGAAGCGCGCGATGAATTTTCTTAACAGAGCACGCATTTTGATAATAAAATTCAATAATTTGCAAGCGTTGTTCGTTTGTAAGACGATTCATGGTTAAATTATAGACCAAACTGAAGATGTTTGACAGTGAAACAAAACACGAAACGTGCGTCAGCTGTTTAAACCAGTGCTGCCAAAAAGATAATAGCTAAAAAATCACCCATTATATTAGCGGAATATAACAAATCTTAAAATGTTGTTTATAGACATATTTTAACATAAAATAAGTAATGACGTAGAAAACAAAATAAATTTTCTGTAAATATTTTACTGGATAACCCCATTTCTTTAAATCTTAAAGTGAACGACGTCACGGGTAAAAGCTAGTTACAAAATAAAACATGGGTGGGGGTAGGTCTTTTTTGATCTACCTTGTATATATATTTTTAAGAAATGTTGCTTCTTTTTTTGGCAACTTTTAACACTTTTTCTCTTTTAGTTTTGGTACTTTCTTATTTTCAAAAAATTTGGCTAGAGATATTGTCCAGATTTAAGTGGGGTATATTTTAAGAGGTTAAAACGAAAAATGTTTTACTTTTGATACTTTTTCTCTTTTGGATAAATTTGGTATACAGATTGCATATGGTCGAGATCAAAATATACGGTATTTTTTAATGGATAAAATTGGGATAAAACTGTTACTTTTTATCTCTTCGAAAAATTTGGTATTCATATAAAACATAACCTAAATTAACGTACAGAGTACTTTCTGGGGGAATAAAATGAGTCAAAGCTCGTACTTTTAGTACTTCGTTGCATTTGGTATAAAAAGTACAAAATATACGGCACTTTTTAAGGGGTAAAAAATGGATCAAATTGGTACTTTTTGTACTTTTTCGGAATGCGTATGGTCCATTGGCTGGAATATATTTAGGCGCCCATTCATTGCTTTTCATATCGACAACTATATGTAGGTTGCTCAAGATTATTGAGTGCTGAAAAACCGGACACAGCTGACTAGTCAGTACTGATGCATATAACGGACACAGCTGACCAGTCAGTACTGACTGGTCAGTACTGACGCATATACCGGCCACAGCTGACTAGTCAGTACTGATTCATATATTCGTCACTGTTGACGTATTTTTTAGTTTTAATAAAACACTATTAAAATAAAACATCTCATTCAATTCTCATACAAATTTTTGTCTTTATTTAAAATAAAATTCAATATTTTTTTGGTTTCCAAAATAACTTAAATAAATAAATATTTTTTTTTTTTAACTAAATTTTTTAAATTAATTATGTTTTGTTTGCATTCGAAAACGTTTGCTGGATCAAACATCATTCAACAGTTTCTTAATTACATTAAACAAGCACCTTCTTACAAATAAAGTTCAGTCAATAAAAAGTGTTAAAAATAAAGCTAAACTTTTACCAATTTATTGGTCACGCTTATTTTTTGATTTTTTTTCTCTTTTAGATTGATTATTTTAGTTTAAATTAAAAAAATTGTCGTCATTTTATTTATTAACCCCTTTTTCTTTTATGTATTTTTGTTGCTTTACCCTATGGTGGGCACGTTCAACCGCTTTTCTTATACTTTTTTCATACTCCCCGGCTCCTAGGTTCTGAAAAACATCTAAAATATGAATTAAAAAAAAAGACAGAAATGTTAAATATTCAAAGACTAAAATTATTTAATGTCTGTACATACCTCTTACAATTTTATTTAGCAGCGTGAGATTTGACAACGGAAGTTTTCCCCACCTTCCATCCCAATTATATTTATATAGCAAATCATCTGCAAACGATGCACTAATAACACTGCCAACATCTAAAGAAACACCTTTAATTTTATGAATATAGGACTTCTGTAAAGAAGTTGAATTACTGTTTGAGCAAGTAAAATATATAAAATATTGTGATTGTTACCATGGCCTGAGCGTAATCGGAGTCTAGCTTCTCCACTATTTCTTGCACTGCTGTTGTGGTCCGCAAATGGAGCATGCTGGCGGTCTCATCAAGCCCTTGATCAGAAGTCTCTCCTGTCATGCGGCTGAGGTACTCTTGGGCTTTTTTTATGCCTACTTTACACTCCATTAGAATTTTAGCTTATTGATGGAACAGGTTGTATATTAGATCTTTCACTTCGTGCACTATCTTCGTTTTCTATTAACCTTCTATACATTTTAATTTTGGACTCAAATGTCTTTTTTTCCAATGATAGACAATTTTGCAAACGTCTTTTTTTCATAGTTATCTTTTATCACAAAAAGTATACTTTTATTATTTAATTTAATTTCTTAATAGGTATTTTCTATCTTATTGTCACTTTTTTATATTTTAATAGGTATTTGTGTTATTTTTATTGTCACTCAATTCTTGCTTTCTGTCAAGGCAAATATTATTTTTTATCACTCTTTATTGTCACTGTCAATTTTTATTTCACTTTTTTTATATTTATTTTAAATAATATAATGGGCGCACGTCACAATTTCATAAAATTCCTTTCGCTTTTAAAATTAATCTTGAATTTTTTACATATTTTACACATTCCATTCAAAAATGAAACTGTCTAACATACATTCGTTGTTTCACTCTTACATACGCATTTCATTCCTGGAGTAATTAGCGTTGCCACTAGCAAACATTTCTTCCTAAAATGTTTTTAACAACAGCAATTCCCAAAATTCCACCACTTTTTTTTAAATAATTAATACAAATTTAGCTAAATTCTTATAATTATTAAAATTTATGAAACGTATTAACAGATATATTCAACATATTATTAAGTATATATAAAAATAAGAAGAAAAGATTAATAAAATTTGGGCTTTGCAAAATATTCCTAATTTGGTATACAAACGCACACGAGTGGCAACGCCACTTGTAACAATAAAAACAAACAAAAATAGTGCGTGTGTATTAGTTTCGGTCATCCATTTCTTGTAGGGGAGCTATAGGAAAGTTGTAAAAAAAACTCATAAAATTCAGAAAAATGCATGAAATCTTTATTTGAATCGATAGTACGGTCCATATAATTAAATGTTTGAAGATTATTTCATGCAAATGTTGACCGTGATTGCGCCTCAAATGGTCCATCCGCTTAGTCCAATGTTGGCATTCTGTTTCCAACATTTCGGCCGGTATCTCACGAATAAATGCTTCAATGTTTTCTTCCAATGCGTCAATTGAAGCGGGCATGTGTGTATAGACATGAGCTTTAACGTAGCCGCACAAAAAATAGTCTAAAGACGTTAAATCGCACGATAGGCGGCCAATTGACCGGTCCCGAACGTGAAATAAAATGTTCACCGAACTCGCCTCTCAATAAGTCCATTGTTAAGCGTGCTGTGTGGCATGTGGCACCGTCTTGTTGAAACCACATGTCGTGCAAGTCAACAAGCTCTTGCATTTTGGGCAAAAAAAAGTTGGATATCATCTCACGGTAGCGCTCACCATTCACAGTTACGTTACGATTCGCATCATCTTGGAACGGTCCAATGATGCCACCAGCCCATAAACCGCACCAAACTGTGACTTTTTCTCGATGCATAAATAGCTCTTGCAATGCTTCTGGCTGATCTTCACTCCAAAATCGACAATTCGGCTTATTAACTTACCCATTGAGCCAAAAATGAGCTTCGTCGCTGAACACAAGAAGCGCGCGATGAATTTTCTTAACAGAGCACGCATTTTGATAATAAAATTCAATAATTTGCAAGCGTTGTTCGTTTGTAAGACGATTCATGGTTAAATTATAGACCAAACTGAAGATGTTTGACAGTGAAACAAAACACGAAACGTGCGTCAGCTGTTTAAACCAGTGCTGCCAAAAAGATAATAGCTAAAAAATCACCCATTATATTAGCGGAATATAACAAATCTTAAAATGTTGTTTATAGACATATTTTAACATAAAATAAGTAATGACGTAGAAAACAAAATAAATTTTCTGTAAATATTTTACTGGATAACCCCATTTCTTTAAATCTTAAAGTGAACGACGTCACGGGTAAAAGCTAGTTACAAAATAAAACATGGGTGGGGGTAGGTCTTTTTTGATCTACCTTGTATATATATTTTTAAGAAATGTTGCTTCTTTTTTTGGCAACTTTTAACACTTTTTCTCTTTTAGTTTTGGTACTTTCTTATTTTCAAAAAATTTGGCTAGAGATATTGTCCAGATTTAAGTGGGGTATATTTTAAGAGGTTAAAACGAAAAAAGTTTTACTTTTGATACTTTTTCTCTTTTGGATAAATTTGGTATACAGATTGCATATGGTCGAGATCAAAATATACGGTATTTTTTAATGGATAAAATTGGGATAAAACTGTTACTTTTTATCTCTTCGAAAAATTTGGTATTCATATAAAACATAACCTAAATTAACGTACAGAGTACTTTCTGGGGGAATAATATGAGTCAAAGCTCGTACTTTTAGTACTTCGTTGCATTTGGTATAAAAAGTACAAAATATACGGCACTTTTTAAGGGGTAAAAAATGGATCAAATTGGTACTTTTTGTACTTTTTCGGAATGCGTATGGTCCATTGGCTGGAATATATTTAGGCGCCCATTCATTGCTTTTCATATCGACAACTATATGTAGGTTGCTCAGATTATTGAGTGCTCAAAAACCGGACACAGCTGACTAGTCAGTACTGATGCATATAACGGACACAGCTGACCAGTCAGTACTGACTGGTCAGTACTGACGCATATACCGGCCACAGCTGACTAGTCAGTACTGATTCATATATTCGTCACTGTTGACGTATTTTTTAGTTTTAATAAAACACTATTAAAATAAAACATCTCATTCAATTCTCATACAAATTTTTGTCTTTATTTAAAATAAAATTCAATATTTTTTTGGTTTCCAAAATAACTTAAATAAATAAATATTTTTTTTTTTTAACTAAATTTTTTAAATTAATTATGTTTTGTTTGCATTCGAAAACGTTTGCTGGATCAAACATCATTCAACAGTTTCTTAATTACATTAAACAAGCACCTTCTTACAAATAAAGTTCAGTCAATAAAAAGTGTTAAAAATAAAGCTAAACTTTTACCAATTTATTGGTCACGCTTATTTTTTGATTTTTTTTCTCTTTTAGATTGATTATTTTAGTTTAAATTAAAAAAATTGTCGTCATTTTATTTATTAACCCCTTTTTCTTTTATGTATTTTTGTTGCTTTACCCTATGGTGGGCACGTTCAACCGCTTTTCTTATACTTTTTTCATACTCCCCGGCTCCTAGGTTCTGAAAAACATCTAAAATATGAAGTAAAAAAAAAGACAGAAATGTTAAATATTCAAAGACTAAAATTATTTAATGTCTGTACATACCTCTTACAATTTTATTTAGCAGCGTGAGATTTGACAACGGAAGTTTTCCCCACCTTCCATCCCAATTATATTTATATAGCAAATCATCTGCAAACGATGCACTAATAACACTGCCAACATCTAAAGAAACACCTTTAATTTTATGAATATAGGACTTCTGTAAAGAAGTTGAATTACTGTTTGAGCAAGTAAAATATATAAAATATTGTGATTGTTACCATGGCCTGAGCGTAATCGGAGTCTAGCTTCTCTTCTATTTCTTGCACTGCTGTTGTGGTCCGCAAGGGGAGCATGCTGGCGGTCTCATCAAGCCCTTGATCAGAAGTCTCTCCTGTCATGCGGCTGAGGTACTCTTGGGATTTTTTTATGCCTACTTTACACTCCATTAGAATTTTAGCTTATTGATGGAACAGGTTGTATATTAGATCTTTCACTTCGTGCACTATCTTCGTTTTCTATTAACCTTCTATACATTTTAATTTTGGACTCAAATGTCTTTTTTTCCAATGATAGACAATTTTGCAAACGTCTTTTTTTCATAGTTATCTTTTATCACAAAAAGTATACTTTTATTATTTAATTTAATTTCTTAATAGGTATTTTCTATCTTATTGTCACTTTTTTATATTTTAATAGGTATTTGTGTTATTTTTATTGTCACTCAATTCTTGCTTTCTGTCAAGGCAAATATTATTTTTTATCACTCTTTATTGTCACTGTCAATTTTTATTTCACTTTTTTTATATTTATTTTAAATAATATAATGGGCGCACGTCACAATTTCATAAAATTCCTTTCGCTTTTAAAATTAATCTTGAATTTTTTACATATTTTACACATTCCATTCAAAAATGAAATTGTCTAACATACATTCGTTGTTTCACTCTTACATACGCATTTCATTCCTAGAGTAATTAGCGTTGCCACTAGCAAACATTTCTTCCTAAAATGTTTTTAACAACAGCAATTCCCAAAATTCCACCACTTTTTTTAAATAATTAATACAAATTTAGCTAAATTCTTATAATTATTAAAATTTATGAAACGTATTAACAGATATATTCAACATATTATTAAGTATATATAAAAATAAGAAGAAAAGATTAATAAAATTTGGGCTTTGCAAAATATTCCTAATTTGGTATACAAACGCACACGAGTGGCAACGCCACTTGTAACAATAAAAACAAACAAAAATAGTGCGTGTGTATTAGTTTCGGTCATCCATTTCTTGTAGGGGAGCTATAGGAAAGTTGTAAAAAAAACTCATAAAATTCAGAAAAATGCATGAAATCTTTATTTGAATCGATAGTACGGTCCATATAATTAAATGTTTGAAGATTATTTCATGCAAATGTTGACCGTGATTGCGCCTCAAATGGTCCATCCGCTTAGTCCAATGTTGGCATTCTGTTTCCAACATTTCGGCCGGTATCTCACGAATAAATGCTTCAATGTTTTCTTCCAATGCGTCAATTGAAGCGGGCATGTGTGTATAGACATGAGCTTTAACGTAGCCGCACAAAAAATAGTCTAAAGACGTTAAATCGCACGATCTAGGCGGCCAATTGACCGGTCCCGAACGTGAAATAAAATGTTCACCGAACTCGCCTCTCAATAAGTCCATTGTTAAGCGTTCTGTGTGGCATGTGGCACCGTCTTGTTGAAACCACATGTCGTGCAGGTCAACAAACTCTTGCATTTTGGGCAAAAAAAAGTTGGATATCATCTCACGGTAGCGCTCACCATTCACAGTTACGTTACGATTCGCATCATCTTGGAACGGTCCAATGATGCCACCAGCCCATAAACCGCACCAAACTGTGACTTTTTCTCCATGCATAAATAGCTCTTGCAATGCTTCTGGCTGATCTTCACTCCAAAATCGACAATTCGGCTTATTAACTTACCCATTGAGCCAAAAATGAGCTTCGTCGCTGAACACAAGAAGCGCGCGATGAATTTTCTTAACAGAGCACGCATTTTGATAATAAAATTCAATAATTTGCAAGCGTTGTTCGTTTGTAAGACGATTCATGGTTAAATTATAGACCCAACTGAAGATGTTTGACAGTGAAACAAAACACGAAACGTGCGTCAGCTGTTTAAACCAGTGCTGCCAAAAAGATAATAGCTAAAAAATCACCCATTATATTAGCGGAATATAACAAATCTTAAAATGTTGTTTATAGACATATTTTAACATAAAATAAGTAATGACGTAGAAAACAAATTAAATTTTCTGTAAATATTTTACTGGATAACCCCATTTCTTTAAATCTTAAAGTGAACGACGTCACGGGTAAAAGCTAGTTACAAAATAAAACATGGGTGGGGGTAGGTCTTTTTTGATCTACCTTGTATATATATTTTTAAGAAATGTTGCTTCTTTTTTTGGCAACTTTTAACACTTTTTCTCTTTTAGTTTTGGTACTTTCTTATTTTCAAAAAATTTGGCTAGAGATATTGTCCAGATTTAAGTGGGGTATATTTTAAGAGGTTAAAACGAAAAATGTTTTACTTTTGATACTTTTTCTCTTTTGGATAAATTTGGTATACAGATTGCATATGGTCGAGATCAAAATATACGGTATTTTTTAATGGATAAAATTGGGATAAAACTGTTACTTTTTATCTCTTCGAAAAATTTGGTATTCATATAAAACATAACCTAAATTAACGTACAGAGTACTTTTTGGGGGAATAAAATGAGTCAAAGCTCGTACTTTTAGTACTTCGTTGCATTTGGTATAAAAAGTACAAAATATACGGCACTTTTTAAGGGGTAAAAAATGGATCAAATTGGTACTTTTTGTACTTTTTCGGAATGCGTATGGTCCATTGGCTGGAATATATTTAGGCGCCCATTCATTGCTTTTCATATCGACAACTATATGTAGGTTGCTCAAGATTATTGAGTGCTCAAAAACCGGACACAGCTGACTAGTCAGTACTGATGCATATACCGGACACAGCTGACCAGTCAGTACTGACTGGTCAGTACTGACGCATATACCTGCCACAGCTGACTAGTCAGTACTGATTCATATATTCGTCACTGTTGACGTATTTTTTAGTTTTAATAAAACACTATTAAAATAAAACATCTCATTCAATTCTCATACAAATTTTTGTCTTTATTTAAAATAAAATTCAATATTTTTTTGGTTTCCAAAATAACTTAAATAAATAAATATTTTTTTTTTTTTAACTAAATTTTTTAAATTAATTATGTTTTGTTTGCATTCGAAAACGTTTGCTGGATCAAACATCATTCAACAGTTTCTTAATTACATTAAACAAGCACCTTCTTACAAATAAAGTTCAGTCAATAAAAAGTGTTAAAAATAAAGCTAAACTTTTACCAATTTATTGGTCACGCTTATTTTTTGATTTTTTTTCTCTTTTAGATTGATTATTTTAGTTTAAATTAAAAAAATTGTCGTCATTTTATTTATTAACCCCTTTTTCTTTTATGTATTTTTGTTGCTTTACCCTATGGTGGGCATGTTCAACCGCTTTTCTTATACTTTTTTCATACTCCCCGGCTCCTAGGTTCTGAAAAACATCTAAAATATGAAGTGAAAAAAAAGACAGAAATGTTAAATATTCAAAGACTAAAATTATTTAATGTCTGTACATACCTCTTACAATTTTATTTAGCAGCGTGAGATTTGACAACGGAAGTTTTCCCCACCTTCCATCCCAATTATATTTATATAGCAAATCATCTGTAAACGATGCACTAATAACACTGCCAACATCTAAAGAAACACCTTTAATTTTATGAATATAGGACTTCTGTAAAGAAGTTGAATTACTGTTTGAGCAAGTAAAATATATAAAATATTGTGATTGTTACCATGGCCTGAGCGTAATCGGAGTCTAGCTTCTCCTCTATTTCTTGCACTGCTGTTGTGGTCCGCAAGGAGAGCATGCTGGCGGTCTCATCAAGCCCTTGATCAGAAGTCTCTCCTGTCATGCGGCTGAGGTACTCTTGGGCTTTTTTTATGCCTACTTTACACTCCATTAGAATTTTAGCTTATTGATGGAACAGGTTGTATATTAGATCTTTCACTTCGTGCACTATCTTCGTTTTCTATTAACCTTCTATACATTTTAATTTTGGACTCAAATGTCTTTTTTTCCAATGATAGACAATTTTGCAAACGTCTTTTTTTCATAGTTATCTTTTATCACAAAAAGTATACTTTTATTATTTAATTTAATTTCTTAATAGGTATTTTCTATCTTATTGTCACTTTTTTATATTTTAATAGGTATTTGTGTTATTTTTATTGTCACTCAATTCTTGCTTTCTGTCAAGGCAAATATTATTTTTTATCACTCTTTATTGTCACTGTCAATTTTTATTTCACTCTTTTTTATATTTATTTTAAATAATATAATGGGCGCACGTCACAATTTCATAAAATTCCTTTCGCTTTTAAAATTAATCTTGAATTTTTTACATATTTTACACATTCCATTCAAAAATGAAACTGTCTAACATACATTCGTTGTTTCACTCTTACATACGCATTTCATTCCTGGAGTAATTAGCGTTGCCACTAGCAAACATTTCTTCCTAAAATGTTTTTAACAACAGCAATTCCCAAAATTCCACCCCTTTTTTTTTAATAATTAATACAAATTTAGCTAAATTCTTATAATTATTAAAATTTATGAAACGTATTAACAGATATATTCAACATATTATTAAGTATATATAAAAATAAGAAGAAAAGATTAACAAAATTTGGGCTTTGCAAAATATTCCTAATTTGGTATACAAACGCACACGAGTGGCAACGCCACTTGTAACAATAAAAACAAACAAAAATAGTGCGTGTGTATTAGTTTCGGTCATCCATTTCTTGTAGGGGAGCTATAGGAAAGTTGTAAAAAAAACTCATAAAATTCAGAAAAATGCATGAAATCTTTATTTGAATCGATAGTACGGTCCATATAATTAAATGTTTGAAGATTATTTCATGCAAATGTTGACCGTGATTGCGCCTCAAATGGTCCATCCGCTTAGTCCAATGTTGGCATTCTGTTTCCAACATTTCGGCCGGTATCTCACGAATAAATGCTTCAATGTTTTCTTCCAATGCGTCAATTGAAGCGGGCATGTGTGTATAGACATGAGCTTTAACGTAGCCGCACAAAAAATAGTCTAAAGACGTTAAATCGCACGATCTAGGCGGCCAATTGACCGGTCCCGAACGTGAAATAAAATGTTCACCGAACTCGCCTCTCAATAAGTCCATTGTTAAGCGTGCTGTGTGGCATGTGGCACCGTCTTGTTGAAACCACATGTCGTGCAAGTCAACAAGCTCTTGCATTTTGGGCAAAAAAAAGTTGGATATCATCTCACGGTAGCGCTCACCATTCACAGTTACGTTACGATTCGCATCATCTTGGAACGGTCCAATGATGCCACCAGCCCATAAACCGCACCAAACTGTGACTTTTTCTCGATGCATAAATAGCTCTTGCAATGCTTCTGGCTGATCTTCACTCCAAAATCGACAATTCGGCTTATTAACTTACCCATTGAGCCAAAAATGAGCTTCGTCGCTGAACACAAGAAGCGCGCGATGAATTTTCTTAACAGAGCACGCATTTTGATAATAAAATTCAATAATTTGCAAGCGTTGTTCGTTTGTAAGACGATTCATGGTTAAATTATAGACCAAACTGAAGATGTTTGACAGTGAAACAAAACACGAAACGTGCGTCAGCTGTTTAAACCAGTGCTGCCAAAAAGATAATAGCTAAAAAATCACCCATTATATTAGCGGAATATAACAAATCTTAAAATGTTGTTTATAGACATATTTTAACATAAAATAAGTAATGACGTAGAAAACAAAATAAATTTTCTGTAAATATTTTACTGGATAACCCCATTTCTTTAAATCTTAAAGTGAACGACGTCACGGGTAAAAGCTAGTTACAAAATAAAACATGGGTGGGGGTAGGTCTTTTTTGATCTACCTTGTATATATATTTTTAAGAAATGTTGCTTCTTTTTTTGGCAACTTTTAACACTTTTTCTCTTTTAGTTTTGGTACTTTCTTATTTTCAAAAAATTTGGCTAGAGATATTGTCCAGATTTAAGTGGGGTATATTTTAAGAGGTTAAAACGAAAAATGTTTTACTTTTGATACTTTTTCTCTTTTGGATAAATTTGGTATACAGATTGCATATGGTCGAGATCAAAATATACGGTATTTTTTAATGAATAAAATTGGGATAAAACTGTTACTTTTTATCTCTTCGAAAAATTTGGTATTCATATAAAACATAACCTAAATTAACGTACAGAGTACTTTCTGGGGGAATAAAATGAGTCAAAGCTCGTACTTTTAGTACTTCGTTGCATTTGGTATAAAAAGTACAAAATATACGGCACTTTTTAAGGGGTAAAAAATGGATCAAATTGGTACTTTTTGTACTTTTTCGGAATGCGTATGGTCCATTGGCTGGAATATATTTAGGCGCCCATTCATTGCTTTTCATATCGACAACTATATGTAGGTTGCTCAAGATTATTGAGTGCTCAAACAGCACTGGTCAGTACTGACGCATATACCGGCCACAGCTGACTAGTCAGTACTGATTCATATATTCGTCACTGTTGACGTATTTTTTAGTTTTAATAAAACACTATTAAAATAAAACATCTCATTCAATTCTCATACAAATTTTTGTCTTTATTTAAAATAAAATTCAATATTTTTTTGGTTTCCAAAATAACTTAAATAAATAAATATTTTTTTTTTTTAACTAAATTTTTTAAATTAATTATGTTTTGTTTGCATTCGAAAACGTTTGCTGGATCAAACATCATTCAACAGTTTCTTAATTACATTAAACAAGCACCTTCTTACAAATAAAGTTCAGTCAATAAAAAGTGTTAAAAATAAAGCTAAACTTTTACCAATTTATTGGTCACGCTTATTTTTTGATTTTTTTTCTCTTTTAGATTGATTATTTTAGTTTAAATTAAAAAAATTGTCGTCATTTTATTTATTAACCCCTTTTTCTTTTATGTATTTTTGTTGCTTTACCCTATGGTGGGCACGTTCAACCGCTTTTCTTATACTTTTTTCATACTCCCCGGCTCCTAGGTTCTGAAAAACATCTAAAATATGAAGTAAAAAAAAAGACAGAAATGTTAAATATTCAAAGACTAAAATTATTTAATGTCTGTACATACCTCTTACAATTTTATTTAGCAGCGTGAGATTTGACAACGGAAGTTTTCCCCACCTTCCATCCCAATTATATTTATATAGCAAATCATCTGCAAACGATGCACTAATAACACTGCCAACATCTAAAGAAACACCTTTAATTTTATGAATATAGGACTTCTGTAAAGAAGTTGAATTACTGTTTGAGCAAGTAAAATATATAAAATATTGTGATTGTTACCATGGCCTGAGCGTAATCGGAGTCTAGCTTCTCCTCTATTTCTTGCACTGCTGTTGTGGTCCGCAAGGGGAGCATGCTGGCGGTCTCATCAAGCCCTTGATCAGAAGTCTCTCCTGTCATGCGGCTGAGGTACTCTTGGGCTTTTTTTATGCCTACTTTACACTCCATTAGAATTTTAGCTTATTGATGGAACAGGTTGTATATTAGATCTTTCACTTCGTGCACTATCTTCGTTTTCTATTAACCTTCTATACATTTTAATTTTGGACTCAAATGTCTTTTTTTCCAATGATAGACAATTTTGCAAACGTCTTTTTTTCATAGCTATCTTTTATCACAAAAAGTATACTTTTATTATTGAATTTAATTTCTTAATAGGTATTTTCTATCTTATTGTCACTTTTTTATATTTTAATAGGTATTTGTGTTATTTTTATTGTCACTCAATTCTTGCTTTCTGTCAAGGCAAATATTATTTTTTATCACTCTTTATTGTCACTGTCAATTTTTATTTCACTCTTCTTTATATTTATTTTAAATAATATAATGGGCGCACGTCACAATTTCATAAAATTCCTTTCGCTTTTAAAATTAATCTTGAATTTTTTACATATTTTACACATTCCATTCAAAAATGAAACTGTCTAACATACATTCGTTGTTTCACTCTTACATACGCATTTCATTCCTGGAGTAATTAGCGTTGCCACTAGCAAACATTTCTTCCTAAAATGTTTTTAACAACAGCAATTCCCAAAATTCCACCACTTTTTTTTTAAATAATTAATACAAATTTAGCTAAATTCTTATAATTATTAAAATTTATGAAACTTATTAACAGATATATTCAACATATTATTAAGTATATATAAAAATAAGAAGAAAAGATTAATAAAATTTGGGCTTTGCAAAATATTCCTAATTTGGTATACAAACGCACACGAGTGGCAACGCCACTTGTAACAATAAAAACAAACAAAAATAGTGCGTGTGTATTAGTTTCGGTCATCCATTTCTTGTAGGGGAGCTATAGGAAAGTTGTAAAAAAAACTCATAAAATTCAGAAAAATGCATGAAATCTTTATTTGAATCGATAGTACGGTCCATATAATTAAATGTTTGAAGATTATTTCATGCAAATGTTGACCGTGATTGCGCCTCAAATGGTCCATCCGCTTAGTCCAATGTTGGCATTCTGTTTCCAACATTTCGGCCGGTATCTCACGAATAAATGCTTCAATGTTTTCTTCCAATGCGTCAATTGAAGCGGGCATGTGTGTATAGACATGAGCTTTAACGTAGCCGCACAAAAAATAGTCTAAAGACGTTAAATCGCACGATCTAGGCGGCCAATTGACCGGTCCCGAACGTGAAATAAAATGTTCACCGAACTCGCCTCTCAATAAGTCCATTGTTAAGCGTTCTGTGTGGCATGTGGCACCGTCTTGTTGAAACCACATGTCGTGCAGGTCAACAAACTCTTGCATTTTGGGCAAAAAAAAGTTGGATATCATCTCACGGTAGCGCTCACCATTCACAGTTACGTTACGATTCGCATCATCTTGGAACGGTCCAATGATGCCACCAGCCCATAAACCGCACCAAACTGTGACTTTCTCGATGCATAAATAGCTCTTGCAATGCTTCTGGCTGATCTTCACTCCAAAATCGACAATTCGGCTTATTAACTTACCCATTGAGCCAAAAATGAGCTTCGTCGCTGAACACAAGAAGCGCGCGATGAATTTTCTTAAGAGAGCACGCATTTTGATAATAAAATTCAATAATTTGCAAGCGTTGTTCGTTTGTAAGACGATTCATGGTTAAATTATAGACCCAACTGAAGATGTTTGACAGTGAAACAAAACACGAAACGTGCGTCAGCTGTTTAAACCAGTGCTGCCAAAAAGATAATAGCTAAAAAATCACCCATTATATTAGCGGAATATAACAAATCTTAAAATGTTGTTTATAGACATATTTTAACATAAAATAAGTAATGACGTAGAAAACAAATTAAATTTTCTGTAAATATTTTACTGGATAACCCCATTTCTTTAAATCTTAAAGTGAACGACGTCACGGGTAAAAGCTAGTTACAAAATAAAACATGGGTGGGGGTAGGTCTTTTTTGATCTACCTTGTATATATATTTTTAAGAAATGTTGCTTCTTTTTTTGGCAACTTTTAACACTTTTTCTCTTTTAGTTTTGGTACTTTCTTATTTTCAAAAAATTTGGCTAGAGATATTGTCCAGATTTAAGTGGGGTATATTTTAAGAGGTTAAAACGAAAAATGTTTTACTTTTGATACTTTTTCTCTTTTGGATAAATTTGGTATACAGATTGCATATGGTCGAGATCAAAATATACGGTATTTTTTAATGGATAAAATTGGGATAAAACTGTTACTTTTTATCTCTTCGAAAAATTTGGTATTCATATAAAACATAACCTAAATTAACGTACAGAGTACTTTCTGGGGGAATAAAATGAGTCAAAGCTCGTACTTTTAGTACTTCGTTGCATTTGGTATAAAAAGTACAAAATATACGGCACTTTTTAAGGGGTAAAAAATGGATCAAATTGGTACTTTTTGTACTTTTTCGGAATGCGTATGGTCCATTGGCTGGAATATATTTAGGCGCCCATTCATTGCTTTTCATATCGACAACTATATGTAGGTTGCTCAAGATTATTGAGTGCTCAAAAACCGGACACAGCTGACTAGTCAGTACTGATGCATATACCGGACACAGCTGACCAGTCAGTACTGACTGGTCAGTACTGACGCATATACCTGCCACAGCTGACTAGTCAGTACTGATTCATATATTCGTCACTGTTGACGTATTTTTTAGTTTTAATAAAACACTATTAAAATAAAACATCTCATTCAATTCTCATACAAATTTTTGTCTTTATTTAAAATAAAATTCAATATTTTTTTGGTTTCCAAAATAACTTAGACGGCATTTACATCTATGCAATTAACGCCGAGTTTTTTTTCTATTTTCTTTTAAAGTAGTTGCTACGAAACTTTTTTCACATTTACATTTACATTTTATTCAAGCATTTTTTCAACTTTTTCAACCCCGTTTTCTTCCCTAGACCTCTTGCTAACAAACAAAAAGTTGCATGTGAAAGTTGCGGCAAGTTGCGGCGTTAATTGCATAATGTAAATGCCGTCTTAAATAAATAAATATTTTTTTTTTTTTAACTAAATTTTTTAAATTAATTATGTTTTGTTTGCATTCGAAAACGTTTGCTGGATCAAACATTATCAACAGTTTCTTAATTACATTAAACAAGCACCTTCTTACAAATAAAGTTCAGTCAATAAAAAGTGTTAAAAATAAAGCTAAACTTTTACCAATTTATTGGTCACGCTTATTTTTTGATTTTTTTTCTCTTTTAGATTGATTATTTTAGTTTAAATTAAAAAAATTGTCGTCATTTTATTTATTAACCCCTTTTTCTTTTATGTATTTTTGTTGCTTTACCCTATGGTGGGCATGTTCAACCGCTTTTCTTATACTTTTTTCATACTCCCCGGCTCCTAGGTTCTGAAAAACATCTAAAATATGAAGTAAAAAAAAAGACAGAAATGTTAAATATTCAAAGACTAAAATTATTTAATGTCTGTACATACCTCTTACAATTTTATTTAGCAGCGTGAGATTTGACAACGGAAGTTTTCCCCACCTTCCATCCCAATTATATTTATATAGCAAATCATCTGCAAACGATGCACTAATAACACTGCCAACATCTAAAGAAACACCTTTAATTTTATGAATATAGGACTTCTGTAAAGAAGTTGAATTACTGTTTGAGCAAGTAAAATATATAAAATATTGTGATTGTTACCATGGCCTGAGCGTAATCGGAGTCTAGCTTCTCCTCTATTTCTTGCACTGCTGTTGTGGTCCGCAAGGGGAGCATGCTGGCGGTCTCATCAAGCCCTTGATCAGAAGTCTCTCCTGTCATGCGGCTGAGGTACTCTTGGGCTTTTTTTATGCCTACTTTACACTCCATTAGAATTTTAGCTTATTGATGGAACAGGTTGTATATTAGATCTTTCACTTCGTGCACTATCTTCGTTTTCTATTAACCTTCTATACATTTTAATTTTGGACTCAAATGTCTTTTTTTCCAATGATAGACAATTTTGCAAACGTCTTTTTTTCATAGTTATCTTTTATCACAAAAAGTATACTTTTATTATTTAATTTAATTTCTTAATAGGTATTTTCTATCTTATTGTCACTTTTTTATATTTTAATAGGTATTTGTGTTATTTTTATTGTCACTCAATTCTTGCTTTCTGTCAAGGCAAATATTATTTTTTATCACTCTTTATTGTCACTGTCAATTTTTATTTCACTCTTTTTTATATTTATTTTAAATAATATAATGGGCGCACGTCACAATTTCATAAAATTCCTTTCGCTTTTAAAATTAATCTTGAATTTTTTACATATTTTACACATTCCATTCAAAAATGAAACTGTCTAACATACATTCGTTGTTTCACTCTTACATACGCATTTCATTCCTGGAGTAATTAGCGTTGCCACTAGCAAACATTTCTTCCTAAAATGTTTTTAACAACAGCAATTCCCAAAATTTCACCACTTTTTTTTTAAATAATTAATACAAATTTAGCTAAATTCTTATAATTATTAAAATTTATGAAACGTATTAACAGATATATTCAACATATTATTAAGTATATATAAAAATAAGAAGAAAAGATTAATAAAATTTGGGTTTTGCAAAATATTCCTAATTTGGTATACAAACGCACACGAGTGGCAACGCCACTTGTAACAATAAAAACAAACAAAAATAGTGCGTGTGTATTAGTTTCGGTCATCCATTTCTTGTAGGGGAGCTATAGGAAAGTTGTAAAAAAAACTCATAAAATTCAGAAAAATGCATGAAATCTTTATTTGAATCGATAGTACGGTCCATATAATTAAATGTTTGAAGATTATTTCATGCAAATGTTGACCGTGATTGCGCCTCAAATGGTCCATCCGCTTAGTCCAATGTTGGCATTCTGTTTCCAACATTTCGGCCGGTATCTCACGAATAAATGCTTCAATGTTTTCTTCCAATGCGTCAATTGAAGCGGGCATGTGTGTATAGACATGAGCTTTAACGTAGCCGCACAAAAAATAGTCTAAAGACGTTAAATCGCACGATCTAGGCGGCCAATTGACCGGTCCCGAACGTGAAATAAAATGTTCACCGAACTCGCCTCTCAATAAGTCCATTGTTAAGCGTGCTGTGTGGCATGTGGCACCGTCTTGTTGAAACCACATGTCGTGCAAGTCAACAAGCTCTTGCATTTTGGGCAAAAAAAAGTTGGATATCATCTCACGGTAGCGCTCACCATTCACAGTTACGTTACGATTCGCATCATCTTGGAACGGTCCAATGATGCCACCAGCCCATAAACCGCACCAAACTGTGACTTTTTCTCGATGCATAAATAGCTCTTGCAATGCTTCTGGCTGATCTTCACTCCAAAATCGACAATTCGGCTTATTAACTTACCCATTGAGCCAAAAATGAGCTTCGTCGCTGAACACAAGAAGCGCGCGATGAATTTTCTTAACAGAGCACGCATTTTGATAATAAAATTCAATAATTTGCAAGCGTTGTTCGTTTGTAAGACGATTCATGGTTAAATTATAGACCAAACTGAAGATGTTTGACAGTGAAACAAAACACGAAACGTGCGTCAGCTGTTTAAACCAGTGCTGCCAAAAAGATAATAGCTAAAAAATCACCCATTATATTAGCGGAATATAACAAATCTTAAAATGTTGTTTATAGACATATTTTAACATAAAATAAGTAATGACGTAGAAAACAAAATAAATTTTCTGTAAATATTTTACTGGATAACCCCATTTCTTTAAATCTTAAAGTGAACGACGTCACGGGTAAAAGCTAGTTACAAAATAAAACATGGGTGGGGGTAGGTCTTTTTTGATCTACCTTGTATATATATTTTTAAGAAATGTTGCTTCTTTTTTTGGCAACTTTTAACACTTTTTCTCTTTTAGTTTTGGTACTTTCTTATTTTCAAAAAATTTGGCTAGAGATATTGTCCAGATTTAAGTGGGGTATATTTTAAGAGGTTAAAACGAAAAATGTTTTACTTTTGATACTTTTTCTCTTTTGGATAAATTTGGTATACAGATTGCATATGGTCGAGATCAAAATATACGGTATTTTTTAATGGATAAAATTGGGATAAAACTGTTACTTTTTATCTCTTCGAAAAATTTGGTATTCATATAAAACATAACCTAAATTAACGTACAGAGTACTTTCTGGGGGAATAAAATGAGTCAAAGCTCGTACTTTTAGTACTTCGTTGCATTTGGTATAAAAAGTACAAAATATACGGCACTTTTTAAGGGGTAAAAAATGGATCAAATTGGTACTTTTTGTACTTTTTCGGAATGCGTATGGTCCATTGGCTGGAATATATTTAGGCGCCCATTCATTGCTTTTCATATCGACAACTATATGTAGGTTGCTCAAGATTATTGAGTGCTCAAACAGCACTGGTCAGTACTGACGCATATACCGGCCACAGCTGACTAGTCAGTACTGATTCATATATTCGTCACTGTTGACGTATTTTCTAGTTTTAATAAAACACTATTAAAATAAAACATCTCATTCAATTCTCATACAAATTTTTGTCTTTATTTAAAATAAAATTCAATATTTTTTTGGTTTCCAAAATAACTTAAATAAATAAATATTTTTTTTTTTTTAACTAAATTTTTTAAATTAATTATGTTTTGTTTGCATTCGAAAACGTTTGCTGGATCAAACATCATTCAACAGTTTCTTAATTACATTAAACAAGCACCTTACAAATAAAGTTCAGTCAATAAAAAGTGTTAAAAATAAAGCTAAACTTTTACCAATTTATTGGTCACGCTTATTTTTTGATTTTTTTTCTCTTTTAGATTGATTATTTTAGTTTAAATTAAAAAAATTGTCGTCATTTTATTTATTAACCCCTTTTTCTTTTATGTATTTTTGTTGCTTTACCCTATGGTGGGCACGTTCAACCGCTTTTCTTATACTTTTTTCATACTCCCCGGCTCCTAGGTTCTGAAAAACATCTAAAATATGAAGTAAAAAAAAAGACAGAAATGTTAAATATTCAAAGACTAAAATTATTTAATGTCTGTACATACCTCTTACAATTTTATTTAGCAGCGTGAGATTTGACAACGGAAGTTTTCCCCACCTTCCATCCCAATTATATTTATATAGCAAATCATCTGCAAACGATGCACTAATAACACTGCCAACATCTAAAGAAACACCTTTAATTTTATGAATATAGGACTTCTGTAAAGAAGTTGAATTACTGTTTGAGCAAGTAAAATATATAAAATATTGTGATTGTTACCATGGCCTGAGCGTAATCGGAGTCTAGCTTCTCCTCTATTTCTTGCACTGCTGTTGTGGTCCGCAAGGGGAGCATGCTGGCGGTCTCATCAAGCCCTTGATCAGAAGTCTCTCCTGTCATGCGGCTGAGGTACTCTTGGGCTTTTTTTATGCCTACTTTACACTCCATTAGAATTTTAGCTTATTGATGGAACAGGTTGTATATTAGATCTTTCACTTCGTGCACTATCTTCGTTTTCTATTAACCTTCTATACATTTTAATTTTGGACTCAAATGTCTTTTTTTCCAATGATAGACAATTTTGCAAACGTCTTTTTTTCATAGTTATCTTTTATCACAAAAAGTATACTTTTATTATTTAATTTAATTTCTTAATAGGTATTTTCTATCTTATTGTCACTTTTTTATATTTTAATAGGTATTTGTGTTATTTTTATTGTCACTCAATTCTTGCTTTCTGTCAAGGCAAATATTATTTTTTATCACTCTTTATTGTCACTGTCAATTTTTATTTCACTCTTTTTTATATTTATTTTAAATAATATAATGGGCGCACGTCACAATTTCATAAAATTCCTTTCGCTTTTAAAATTAATCTTGAATTTTTTACATATTTTACACATTCCATTCAAAAATGAAACTGTCTAACATACATTCGTTGTTTCACTCTTACATACGCATTTCATTCCTGGAGTAATTAGCGTCGCCACTAGCAAACATTTCTTCCTAAAATGTTTTTAACAACAGCAATTCCCAAAATTCCACCACTTTTTTTTTAAATAATTAATACAAATTTAGCTAAATTCTTATAATTATTAAAATTTATGAAACGTATTAACAGATATATTCAACATATTATTAAGTATATATAAAAATAAGAAGAAAAGATTAATAAAATTTGGGCTTTGCAAAATATTCCTAATTTGGTATACAAACGCACACGAGTGGCAACGCCACTTGTAACAATAAAAACAAACAAAAATAGTGCGTGTGTATTAGTTTCGGTCATCCATTTCTTGTAGGGGAGCTATAGGAAAGTTGTAAAAAAAACTCATAAAATTCAGAAAAATGCATGAAATCTTTATTTGAATCGATAGTACGGTCCATATAATTAAATGTTTGAAGATTATTTCATGCAAATGTTGACCGTGATTGCGCCTCAAATGGTCCATCCGCTTAGTCCAATGTTGGCATTCTGTTTCCAACATTTCGGCCGGTATCTCACGAATAAATGCTTCAATGTTTTCTTCCAATGCGTCAATTGAAGCGGGCATGTGTGTATAGACATGAGCTTTAACGTAGCCGCACAAAAAATAGTCTAAAGACGTTAAATCGCACGATCTAGGCGGCCAATTGACCGGTCCCGAACGTGAAATAAAATGTTCACCGAACTCGCCTCTCAATAAGTCCATTGTTAAGCGTGCTGTGTGGCATGTGGCACCGTCTTGTTGAAACCACATGTCGTGCAAGTCAACAAGCTCTTGCATTTTGGGCAAAAAAAAGTTGGATATCATCTCACGGTAGCGGTCACCATTCACAGTTACGTTACGATTCGCATCATCTTGGAACGGTCCAATGATGCCACCAGCCCATAAACCGCACCAAACTGTGACTTTTTCTCGATGCATAAATAGCTCTTGCAATGCTTCTGGCTGATCTTCACTCCAAAATCGACAATTCGGCTTATTAACTTACCCATTGAGCCAAAAATGAGCTTCGTCGCTGAACACAAGAAGCGCGCGATGAATTTTCTTAACAGAGCACGCATTTTGATAATAAAATTCAATAATTTGCAAGCGTTGTTCGTTTGTAAGACGATTCATGGTTAAATTATAGACCAAACTGAAGATGTTTGACAGTGAAACAAAACACGAAACGTGCGTCAGCTGTTTAAACCAGTGCTGCCAAAAAGATAATAGCTAAAAAATCACCCATTATATTAGCGGAATATAACAAATCTTAAAATGTTGTTTATAGACATATTTTAACATAAAATAAGTAATGACGTAGAAAACAAAATAAATTTTCTGTAAATATTTTACTGGATAACCCCATTTCTTTAAATCTTAAAGTGAACGACGTCACGGGTAAAAGCTAGTTACAAAATAAAACATGGGTGGGGGTAGGTCTTTTTTGATCTACCTTGTATATATATTTTTAAGAAATGTTGCTTCTTTTTTTGGCAACTTTTAACACTTTTTCTCTTTTAGTTTTGGTACTTTCTTATTTTCAAAAAATTTGGCTAGAGATATTGTCCAGATTTAAGTGGGGTATATTTTAAGAGGTTAAAACGAAAAATGTTTTACTTTTGATACTTTTTCTCTTTTGGATAAATTTGGTATACAGATTGCATATGGTCGAGATCAAAATATACGGTATTTTTTAATGGATAAAATTGGGATAAAACTGTTACTTTTTATCTCTTCGAAAAATTTGGTATTCATATAAAACATAACCTAAATTAACGTACAGAGTACTTTCTGGGGGAATAAAATGAGTCAAAGCTCGTACTTTTAGTACTTCGTTGCATTTGGTATAAAAAGTACAAAATATACGGCACTTTTTAAGGGGTAAAAAATGGATCAAATTGGTACTTTTTGTACTTTTTCGGAATGCGTATGGTCCATTGGCTGGAATATATTTAGGCGCCCATTCATTGCTTTTCATATCGACAACTATATGTAGGTTGCTCAAGATTATTGAGTGCTCAAAAACCGGACACAGCTGACTAGTCAGTACTGATGCATATAACGGACACAGCTGACCAGTCAGTACTGACTGGTCAGTACTGACGCATATACCGGCCACAGCTGACTAGTCAGTACTGATTCATATATTCGTCACTGTTGACGTATTTTTTAGTTTTAATAAAACACTATTAAAATAAAACATCTCATTCAATTCTCATACAAATTTTTGTCTTTATTTAAAATAAAATTCAATATTTTTTTGGTTTCCAAAATAACTTAAATAAATAAATATTTTTTTTTTTTAACTAAATTTTTAAATTAATTATGTTTTGTTTGCATTCGAAAACGTTTGCTGGATCAAACATCATTCAACAGTTTCTTAATTACATTAAACAAGCACCTTCTTACAAATAAAGTTCAGTCAATAAAAAGTGTTAAAAATAAAGCTAAACTTTTACCAATTTATTGGTCACGCTTATTTTTTGATTTTTTTTCTCTTTTAGATTGATTATTTTAGTTTAAATTAAAAAAATTGTCGTCATTTTATTTATTAACCCCTTTTTCTTTTATGTATTTTTGTTGCTTTACCCTATGGTGGGCACGTTCAACCGCTTTTCTTATACTTTTTTCATACTCCCCGGCTCCTAGGTTCTGAAAAACATCTAAAATATGAAGTAAAAAAAAAGACAGAAATGTTAAATATTCAAAGACTAAAATTATTTAATGTCTGTACATACCTCTTACAATTTTATTTAGCAGCGTGAGATTTGACAACGGAAGTTTTCCCCACCTTCCATCCCAATTATATTTATATAGCAAATCATCTGCAAACGATGCACTAATAACACTGCCAACATCTAAAGAAACACCTTTAATTTTATGAATATAGGACTTCTGTAAAGAAGTTGAATTACTGTTTGAGCAAGTAAAATATATAAAATATTGTGATTGTTACCATGGCCTGAGCGTAATCGGAGTCTAGCTTCTCCTCTATTTCTTGCACTGCTGTTGTGGTCCGCAAGGGGAGCATGCTGGCGGTCTCATCAAGCCCTTGATCAGAAGTCTCTCCTGTCATGCGGCTGAGGTACTCTTGGGCTTTTTTTATGCCTACTTTACACTCCATTAGAATTTTAGCTTATTGATGGAACAGGTTGTATATTAGATCTTTCACTTCGTGCACTATCTTCGTTTTCTATTAACCTTCTATACATTTTAATTTTGGACTCAAATGTCTTTTTTTCCAATGATAGACAATTTTGCAAACGTCTTTTTTTCATAGTTATCTTTTATCACAAAAAGTATACTTTTATTATTTAATTTAATTTCTTAATAGGTATTTTCTATCTTATTGTCACTTTTTTATATTTTAATAGGTATTTGTGTTATTTTTATTGTCACTCAATTCTTGCTTTCTGTCAAGGCAAATATTATTTTTTATCACTCTTTATTGTCACTGTCAATTTTTATTTCACTTTTTTTATATTTATTTTAAATAATATAATGGGCGCACGTCACAATTTCATAAAATTCCTTTCGCTTTTAAAATTAATCTTGAATTTTTTACATATTTTACACATTCCATTCAAAAATGAAACTGTCTAACATACATTCGTTGTTTCACTCTTACATACGCATTTCATTCCTGGAGTAATTAGCGTTGCCACTAGCAAACATTTCTTCCTAAAATGTTTTTAACAACAGCAATTCCCAAAATTCCACCACTTTTTTTTTAAATAATTAATACAAATTTAGCTAAATTTGTATTAATTATTAAAATTTATGAAACGTATTAACAGATATATTCAACATATTATTAAGTATATATAAAAATAAGAAGAAAAGATTAATAAAATTTGGGCTTTGCAAAATATTCCTAATTTGGTATACAAACGCACACGAGTGGCAACGCCACTTGTAACAATAAAAACAAACAAAAATAGTGCGTGTGTATTAGTTTCGGTCATCCATTTCTTGTAGGGGAGCTATAGGAAAGTTGTAAAAAAAACTCATAAAATTCAGAAAAATGCATGAAATCTTTATTTGAATCGATAGTACGGTCCATATAATTAAATGTTTGAAGATTATTTCATGCAAATGTTGACCGTGATTGCGCCTCAAATGGTCCATCCGCTTAGTCCAATGTTGGCATTCTGTTTCCAACATTTCGGCCGGTATCTCACGAATAAATGCTTCAATGTTTTCTTCCAATGCGTCAATTGAAGCGGGCATGTGTGTATAGACATGAGCTTTAACGTAGCCGCACAAAAAATAGTCTAAAGACGTTAAATCGCACGATCTAGGCGGCCAATTGACCGGTCCCGAACGTGAAATAAAATGTTCACCGAACTCGCCTCTCAATAAGTCCATTGTAAAGCGTGCTGTGTGGCATGTGGCACCGTCTTGTTGAAACCACATGTCGTGCAAGTCAACAAGCTCTTGCATTTTGGGCAAAAAAAAGTTGGATATCATCTCACGGTAGCGCTCACCATTCACAGTTACATTACGATTCGCATCATCTTGGAACGGTCCAATGATGCCACCAGCCCATAAACCGCACCAAACTGTGACTTTTTCTCGATGCATAAATAGCTCTTGCAATGCTTCTGGCTGATCTTCACTCCAAAATCGACAATTCGGCTTATTAACTTACCCATTGAGCCAAAAATGAGCTTCGTCGCTGAACACAAGAAGCGCGAGATGAATTTTCTTAACAGAGCACGCATTTTGATAATAAAATTCAATAATTTGCAAGCGTTGTTCGTTTGTAAGACGATTCATGGTTAAATTATAGACCAAACTGAAGATGTTTGACAGTGAAACAAAACACGAAACGTGCGTCAGCTGTTTAAACCAGTGCTGCCAAAAAGATAATAGCTAAAAAATCACCCATTATATTAGCGGAATATAACAAATCTTAAAATGTTGTTTATAGACATATTTTAACATAAAATAAGTAATGACGTAGAAAACAAAATAAATTTTCTGTAAATATTTTACTGGATAACCCCATTTCTTTAAATCTTAAAGTGAACGACGTCACGGGTAAAAGCTAGTTACAAAATAAAACATGGGTGGGGGTAGGTCTTTTTTGATCTACCTTGTATATATATTTTTAAGAAATGTTGCTTCTTTTTTTGGCAACTTTTAACACTTTTTCTCTTTTAGTTTTGGTACTTTCTTATTTTCAAAAAATTTGGCTAGAGATATTGTCCAGATTTAAGTGGGGTATATTTTAAGAGGTTAAAACGAAAAATGTTTTACTTTTGATACTTTTTCTCTTTTGGATAAATTTGGTATACAGATTGCATATGGTCGAGATCAAAATATACGGTATTTTTTAATGGATAAAATTGGGATAAAACTGTTACTTTTTATCTCTTCGAAAAATTTGGTATTCATATAAAACATAACCTAAATTAACGTACAGAGTACTTTCTGGGGGAATAAAATGAGTCAAAGCTCGTACTTTTAGTACTTCGTTGCATTTGGTATAAAAAGTACAAAATATACGGCACTTTTTAAGGGGTAAAAAATGGATCAAATTGGTACTTTTTGTACTTTTTCGGAATGCGTATGGTCCATTGGCTGGAATATATTTAGGCGCCCATTCATTGCTTTTCATATCGACAACTATATGTAGGTTGCTCAAGATAATTGAGTGCTCAAAAACCGGACACAGCTGACTAGTCAGTACTGATGCATATAACGGACACAGCTGACCAGTCAGTACTGACTGGTCAGTACTGACGCATATACCGGCCACAGCTGACTAGTCAGTACTGATTCATATATTCGTCACTGTTGACGTATTTTTTAGTTTTAATAAAACACTATTAAAATAAAACATCTCATTCAATTCTCATACAAATTTTTGTCTTTATTTAAAATAAAATTCAATATTTTTTTGGTTTCCAAAATAACTTAAATAAATAAATATTTTTTTTTTTTAACTAAATTTTTTAAATTAATTATGTTTTGTTTGCATTCGAAAACGTTTGCTGGATCAAACATCATTCAACAGTTTCTTAATTACATTAATCAAGCACCTTCTTACAAATAAAGTTCAGTCAATAAAAAGTGTTAAAAATAAAGCTAAACTTTTACCAATTTATTGGTCACGCTTATTTTTTGATTTTTTTTCTCTTTTAGATTGATTATTTTAGTTTAAATTAAAAAAATTGTCGTCATTTTATTTATTAACCCCTTTTTCTTTTATGTATTTTTGTTGCTTTACCCTATGGTGGGCACGTTCAACCGCTTTTCTTATACTTTTTTCATACTCTACGGCTCCTAGGTTCTGAAAAACATCTAAAATATGAAGTAAAAAAAAAGACAGAAATGTTAAATATTCAAAGACTAAAATTATTTAATGTCTGTACATACCTCTTACAATTTTATTTAGCAGCGTGAGATTTGACAACGGAAGTTTTCCCCACCTTCCATCCCAATTATATTTATATAGCAAATCATCTGCAAACGATGCACTAATAACACTGCCAACATCTAAAGAAACACCTTTAATTTTATGAATATAGGACTTCTGTAAAGAAGTTGAATTACTGTTTGAGCAAGTAAAATATATAAAATATTGTGATTGTTACCATGGCCTGAGCGTAATCGGAGTCTAGCTTCTCCTCTATTTCTTGCACTGCTGTTGTGGTCCGCAAGGGGAGCATGCTGGCGGTCTCATCAAGCCCTTGATCAGAAGTCTCTCCTGTCATGCGGCTGAGGTACTCTTGGGCTTTTTTTATGCCTACTTTACACTCCATTAGAATTTTAGCTTACTGATGGAACAGGTTGTATATTAGATCTTTCACTTCGTGCACTATCTTCGTTTTCTATTAACCTTCTATACATTTTAATTTTGGACTCAAATGTCTTTTTTTCCAATGATAGACAATTTTGCAAACGTCTTTTTTTCATAGTTATCTTTTATCACAAAAAGTATACTTTTATTATTTAATTTAATTTCTTAATAGGTATTTTCTATCTTATTGTCACTTTTTTATATTTTAATAGGTATTTGTGTTATTTTTATTGTCACTAAATTCTTGCTTTCTGTCAAGGCAAATATTATTTTTTATCACTCTTTATTGTCACTGTCAATTTTTATTTCACTCTTTTTTATATTTATTTTAAATAATATAATGGGCGCACGTCACAATTTCATAAAATTCCTTTCGCTTTTAAAATTAATCTTGAATTTTTTACATATTTTACACATTCCATTCAAAAATGAAACTGTCTAACATACATTCGTTGTTTCACTCTTACATACGCATTTCATTCCTGGAGTAATTAGCGTTGCCACTAGCAAACATTTCTTCCTAAAATGTTTTTAACAACAGCAATTCCCAAAATTTCACCACTTTTTTTTTAAATAATTAATACAAATTTAGCTAAATTCTTATAATTATTAAAATTTATGAAACGTATTAACAGATATATTCAACATATTATTAAGTATATATAAAAATAAGAAGAAAAGATTAATAAAATTTGGGCTTTGCAAAATATTCCTAATTTGGTATACAAACGCACACGAGTGGCAACGCCACTTGTAACAATAAAAACAAACAAAAATAGTGCGTGTGTATTAGTTTCGGTCATCCATTTCTTGTAGGGGAGCTATAGGAAAGTTGTAAAAAAAACTCATAAAATTCAGAAAAATGCATGAAATCTTTATTTGAATCGATAGTACGGTCCATATAATTAAATGTTTGAAGATTATTTCATGCAAATGTTGACCGTGATTGCGCCTCAAATGGTCCATCCGCTTAGTCCAATGTTGGCATTCTGTTTCCAACATTTCGGCCGGTATCTCACGAATAAATGCTTCAATGTTTTCTTCCAATGCGTCAATTGAAGCGGGCATGTGTGTATAGACATGAGCTTTAACGTAGCCGCACAAAAAATAGTCTAAAGACGTTAAATCGCACGATCTAGGCGGCCAATTGACCGGTCCCGAACGTGAAATAAAATGTTCACCGAACTCGCCTCTCAATAAGTCCATTGTTAAGCGTGCTGTGTGGCATGTGGCACCGTCTTGTTGAAACCACATGTCGTGCAAGTCAACAAGCTCTTGCATTTTGGGCAAAAAAAAGTTGGATATCATCTCACGGTAGCGCTCACCATTCACAGTTACGTTACGATTCGCATCATCTTGGAACGGTCCAATGATGCCACCAGCCCATAAACCGCACCAAACTGTGACTTTTTCTCGATACATAAATAGCTCTTGCAATGCTTCTGGCTGATCTTCACTCCAAAATCGACAATTCGGCTTATTAACTTACCCATTGAGCCAAAAATGAGCTTCGTCGCTGAACACAAGAAGCGCGCGATGAATTTTCTTAACAGAGCACGCAATTTGATAATAAAATTCAATAATTTGCAAGCGTTGTTCGTTTGTAAGACGATTCATGGTTAAATTATAGACCAAACTGAAGATGTTTGACAGTGAAACAAAACACGAAACGTGCGTCAGCTGTTTAAACCAGTGCTGCCAAAAAGATAATAGCTAAAAAATCACCCATTATATTAGCGGAATATAACAAATCTTAAAATGTTGTTTATAGACATATTTTAACATAAAATAAGTAATGACGTAGAAAACAAAATAAATTTTCTGTAAATATTTTACTGGATAACCCCATTTCTTTAAATCTTAAAGTGAACGACGTCACGGGTAAAAGCTAGTTACAAAATAAAACATGGGTGGGGGTAGGTCTTTTTTGATCTACCTTGTATATATATTTTTAAGAAATGTTGCTTCTTTTTTTGGCAACTTTTAACACTTTTTCTCTTTTAGTTTTGGTACTTTCTTATTTTCAAAAAATTTGGCTAGAGATATTGTCCAGATTTAAGTGGGGTATATTTTAAGAGGTTAAAACGAAAAATGTTTTACTTTTGATACTTTTTCTCTTTTGGATAAATTTGGTATACAGATTGCATATGGTCGAGATCAAAATATACGGTATTTTTTAATGGATAAAATTGGGATAAAACTGTTACTTTTTATCTCTTCGAAAAATTTGGTATTCATATAAAACATAACCTAAATTAACGTACAGAGTACTTTCTGGGGGAATAAAATGAGTCAAAGCTCGTACTTTTAGTACTTCGTTGCATTTGGTATAAAAAGTACAAAATATACGGCACTTTTTAAGGGGTAAAAAATGGATCAAATTGGTACTTTTTGTACTTTTTCGGAATGCGTATGGTCCATTGGCTGGAATATATTTAGGCGCCCATTCATTGCTTTTCATATCGACAACTATATGTAGGTTGCTCAAGATTATTGAGTGCTCAAAAACCGGACACAGCTGACTAGTCAGTACTGATGCATATAACGGACACAGCTGACCAGTCAGTACTGACTGGTCAGTACTGACGCATATACCGGCCACAGCTGACTAGTCAGTACTGATTCATATATTCGTCACTGTTGACGTATTTTTTAGTTTTAATAAAACACTATTAAAATAAAACATCTCATTCAATTCTCATACAAATTTTTGTCTTTATTTAAAATAAAATTCAATATTTTTTTGGTTTCCAAAATAACTTAAATAAATAAATATTTTTTTTTTTAACTAAATTTTTAAATTAATTATGTTTTGTTTGCATTCGAAAACGTTTGCTGGATCAAACATCATTCAACAGTTTCTTAATTACATTAAACAAGCACCTTCTTACAAATAAAGTTCAGTCAATAAAAAGTGTTAAAAATAAAGCTAAACTTTTACCAATTTATTGGTCACGCTTATTTTTTGATTTTTTTTCTCTTTTAGATTGATTATTTTAGTTTAAATTAAAAAAATTGTCGTCATTTTATTTATTAACCCCTTTTTCTTTTATGTATTTTTGTTGCTTTACCCTATGGTGGGCACGTTCAACCGCTTTTCTTATACTTTTTTCATACTCCCCGGCTCCTAGGTTCTGAAAAACATCTAAAATATGAAGTAAAAAAAAAGACAGAAATGTTAAATATTCAAAGACTAAAATTATTTAATGTCTGTACATACCTCTTACAATTTTATTTAGCAGCGTGAGATTTGACAACGGAAGTTTTCCCCACCTTCCATCCCAATTATATTTATATAGCAAATCATCTGCAAACGATGCACTAATAACACTGCCAACATCTAAAGAAACACCTTTAATTTTATGAATATAGGACTTCTGTAAAGAAGTTGAATTACTGTTTGAGCAAGTAAAATATATAAAATATTGTGATTGTTACCATGGCCTGAGCGTAATCGGAGTCTAGCTTCTCCTCTATTTCTTGCACTGCTGTTGTGGTCCGCAAGGGGAGCATGCTGGCGGTCTCATCAAGCCCTTGATCAGAAGTCTCTCCTGTCATGCGGCTGAGGTACTCTTGGGCTTTTTTTATGCCTACTTTACACTCCATTAGAATTTTAGCTTATTGATGGAACAGGTTGTATATAAGATCTTTCACTTCGTGCACTATCTTCGTTTTCTATTAACCTTCTATACATTTTAATTTTGGACTCAAATGTCTTTTTTTCCAATGATAGACAATTTTGCAAACGTCTTTTTTTCATAGTTATCTTTTATCACAAAAAGTATACTTTTATTATTTAATTTAATTTCTTAATAGGTATTTTCTATCTTATTGTCACTTTTTTATATTTTAATAGGTATTTGTGTTATTTTTATTGTCACTCAATTCTTGCTTTCTGTCAAGGCAAATATTATTTTTTATCACTCTTTATTGTCACTGTCAATTTTTATTTCACTTTTTTTATATTTATTTTAAATAATATAATGGGCGCACGTCACAATTTCATAAAATTCCTTTCGCTTTTAAAATTAATCTTGAATTTTTTACATATTTTACACATTCCATTCAAAAATGAAACTGTCTAACATACATTCGTTGTTTCACTCTTACATACGCATTTCATTCCTGGAGTAATTAGCGTTGCCACTAGCAAACATTTCTTCCTAAAATGTTTTTAACAACAGCAATTCCCAAAATTCCACCACTTTTTTTTTAAATAATTAATACAAATTTAGCTAAATTCTTATAATTATTAAAATTTATGAAACGTATTAACAGATATATTCAACATATTATTAAGTATATATAAAAATAAGAAGAAAAGATTAATAAAATTTGGGCTTTGCAAAATATTCCTAATTTGGTATACAAACGCACACGAGTGGCAACGCCACTTGTAACAATAAAAACAAACAAAAATAGTGCGTGTGTATTAGTTTCGGTCATCCATTTCTTGTAGGGGAGCTATAGGAAAGTTGTAAAAAAAACTCATAAAATTCAGAAAAATGCATGAAATCTTTATTTGAATCGATAGTACGGTCCATATAATTAAATGTTTGAAGATTATTTCATGCAAATGTTGACCGTGATTGCGCCTCAAATGGTCCATCCGCTTAGTCCAATGTTGGCATTCTGTTTCCAACATTTCGGCCGGTATCTCACGAATAAATGCTTCAATGTTTTCTTCTAATGTGTCAATTGAAGCGGGCATGTGTGTATAGACATGAGCTTTAACGTAGCCGCACAAAAAATAGTCTAAAGACGTTAAATCGCACGATCTAGGCGGCCAATTGACCGGTCCCGAACGTGAAATAAAATGTTCACCGAACTCGCCTCTCAATAAGTCCATTGTTAAGCGTGCTGTGTGGCATGTGGCACCGTCTTGTTGAAACCACATGTCGTGCAAGTCAACAAGCTCTTGCATTTTGGGCAAAAAAAAGTTGGATATCATCTCACGGTAGCGCTCACCATTCACAGTTACGTTACGATTCGCATCATCTTGGAACGGTCCAATGATGCCACCAGCCCATAAACCGCACCAAACTGTGACTTTTTCTCGATGCATAAATAGCTCTTGCAATGCTTCTGGCTGATCTTTACTCCAAAATCGACAATTCGGCTTATTATCTTACCCATTGAGCCAAAAATGAGCTTCGTCGCTGAACACAAGAAGGGCGCGATGAATTTTCTTAACAGAGCACGCATTTTGATAATAAAATTCAATAATTTGCAAGCGTTGTTCGTTTGTAAGACGATTCATGGTTAAATTATAGACCAAACTGAAGATGTTTGACAGTGAAACAAAACACGAAACGTGCGTCAGCTGTTTAAACCAGTGCTGCCAAAAAGATAATAGCTAAAAAATCACCCATTATATTAGCGGAATATAACAAATCTTAAAATGTTGTTTATAGACATATTTTAACATAAAATAAGTAATGACGTAGAAAACAAAATAAATTTTCTGTAAATATTTTACTGGATAACCCCATTTCTTTAAATCTTAAAGTGAACGACGTCACGGGTAAAAGCTAGTTACAAAATAAAACATGGGTGGGGGTAGGTCTTTTTTGATCTACCTTGTATATATATTTTTAAGAAATGTTGCTTCTTTTTTTGGCAACTTTTAACACTTTTTCTCTTTTAGTTTTGGTACTTTCTTATTTTCAAAAAATTTGGCTAGAGATATTGTCCAGATTTAAGTGGGGTATATTTTAAGAGGTTAAAACGAAAAATGTTTTACTTTTGATACTTTTTCTCTTTTGGATAAATTTGGTATACAGATTGCATATGGTCGAGATCAAAATATACGGTATTTTTTAATGGATAAAATTGGGATAAAACTGTTACTTTTTATCTCTTCGAAAAATTTGGTATTCATATAAAACATAACCTAAATTAACGTACAGAGTACTTTCTGGGGGAATAAAATGAGTCAAAGCTCGTACTTTTAGTACTTCGTTGCATTTGGTATAAAAAGTACAAAATATACGGCACTTTTTAAGGGGTAAAAAATGGATCAAATTGGTACTTTTTGTACTTTTTCGGAATGCGTATGGTCCATTGGCTGGAATATATTTAGGCGCCCATTCATTGCTTTTCATATCGACAACTATATGTAGGTTGCTCAAGATTATTGAGTGCTCAAAAACCGGACACAGCTGACTAGTCAGTACTGATGCATATAACGGACACAGCTGACCAGTCAGTACTGACTGGTCAGTACTGACGCATATACCGGCCACAGCTGACTAGTCAGTACTGATTCATATATTCGTCACTGTTGACGTATTTTTTTGTTTTAATAAAACACTATTAAAATAAAACATCTCATTCAAATTTTTGTCTTTATTTAAAATAAAATTCAATATTTTTTTGGTTTCCAAAATAACTTAAATAAATAAATATTTTTTTTTTTTAACTAAATTTTTTAAATTAATTATGTTTTGTTTGCATTCGAAAACGTTTGCTGGATCAAACATCATTCAACAGTTTCTTAATTACATTAAACAAGCACCTTCTTACAAATAAAATTCAGTCAATAAAAAGTGTTAAAAATAAAGCTAAACTTTTACCAATTTATTGGTCACGCTTATTTTTTGATTTTTTTTCTCTTTTAGATTGATTATTTTAGTTTAAATTAAAAAAATTGTCGTCATTTTATTTATTAACCCCTTTTTCTTTTATGTATTTTTGTTGCTTTACCCTATGGTGGGCACGTTCAACCGCTTTTCTTATACTTTTTTCATACTCCCCGGCTCCTAGGTTCTGAAAAACATCTAAAATATGAAGTAAAAAAAAAGACAGAAATGTTAAATATTCAAAGACTAAAATTATTTAATGTCTGTACATACCTCTTACAATTTTATTTAGCAGCGTGAGATTTGACAACGGAAGTGTTCCCCACCTTCCATCCCAATTATATTTATATAGCAAATCATCTGCAAACGATGCACTAATAACACTGCCAACATCTAAAGAAACACCTTTAATTTTATGAATATAGGACTTCTGTAAAGAAGTTGAATTACTGTTTGAGCAAGTAAAATATATAAAATATTGTGATTGTTACCATGGCCTGAGCGTAATCGGAGTCTAGCTTCTCCTCTATTTCTTGCACTGCTGTTGTGGTCCGCAAGGGGAGCATGCTGGCGGTCTCATCAAGCCCTTGATCAGAAGTCTCTCCTGTCATGCGGCTGAGTTACTCTTGGGCTTTTTTTATGCCTACTTTACACTCCATTAGAATTTTAGCTTATTGATGGAACAGGTTGTATATTAGATCTTTCACTTCGTGCACTATCTTCGTTTTCTATTAACCTTCTATACATTTTAATTTTGGACTCAAATGTCTTTTTTTCCAATGATAGACAATTTTGCAAACGTCTTTTTTTCATAGTTATCTTTTATCACAAAAAGTATACTTTTATTATTTAATTTAATTTCTTAATAGGTATTTTCTATCTTATTGTCACTTTTTTATATTTTAATAGGTATTTGTGTTATTTTTATTGTCACTCAATTCTTGCTTTCTGTCAAGGCAAATATTATTTTTTATCACTCTTTATTGTCACTGTCAATTTTTATTTCACTCTTTTTTATATTTATTTTAAATAATATAATGGGCGCACGTCACAATTTCATAAAATTCCTTTCGCTTTTAAAATTAATCTTGAATTTTTTACATATTTTACACATTCCATTCAAAAATGAAACTGTCTAACATACATTCGTTGTTTCACTCTTACATACGCATTTCATTCCTGGAGTAATTAGCGTTGCCACTAGCAAACATTTCTTCCTAAAATGTTTTTAACAACAGCAATTCCCAAAATTCCACCACTTTTTTTTTAAATAATTAATACAAATTTAGCTAAATTCTTATAATTATTAAAATTTATGAAACGTATTAACAGATATATTCAACATATTATTAAGTATATATAAAAATAAGAAGAAAAGATTAATAAAATTTGGGCTTTGCAAAATATTCCTAATTTGGTATACAAACGCACACGAGTGGCAACGCCACTTGTAACAATAAAAACAAACAAAAATAGTGCGTGTGTATTAGTTTCGGTCATCCATTTCTTGTAGGGGAGCTATAGGAAAGTTGTAAAAAAAACTCATAAAATTCAGAAAAATGCATGAAATCTTTATTTGAATCGATAGTACGGTCCATATAATTAAATGTTTGAAGATTATTTCATGCAAATGTTGACCGTGATTGCGCCTCAAATGGTCCATCCGCTTAGTCCAATGTTGGCATTCTGTTTCCAACATTTCGGCCGGTATCTCACGAATAAATGCTTCAATGTTTTCTTCCAATGCGTCAATTGAAGCGGGCATGTGTGTATAGACATGAGCTTTAACGTAGCCGCACAAAAAATAGTCTAAAGACGTTAAATCGCACGATCTAGGCGGCCAATTGACCGGTCCCGAACGTGAAATAAAATATTCACCGAACTCGCCTCTCAATAAGTCCATTGTTAAGCGTGCTGTGTGGCATGTGGCACCGTCTTGTTGAAACCACATGTCGTGCAAGTCAACAAGCTCTTGCATTTTGGGCAAAAAAAAGTTGGATATCATCTCACGGTAGCGCTCACCATTCACAGTTACGTTACGATTCGCATCATCTTGGAACGGTCCAATGATGCCACCAGCCCATAAACCGCACCAAACTGTGACTTTTTCTCGATGCATAAATAGCTCTTGCAATGCTTCTGGCTGATCTTCACTCCAAAATCGACAATTCGGCTTATTAACTTACCCATTGAGCCAAAAATGAGCTTCGTCGCTGAACACAAGAAGCGCGCGATGAATTTTCTTAACAGAGCACGCAATTTGATAATAAAATTCAATAATTTGCAAGCGTTGTTCGTTTGTAAGACGATTCATGGTTAAATTATAGACCAAACTGAAGATGTTTGACAGTGAAACAAAACACGAAACGTGCGTCAGCTGTTTAAACCAGTGCTGCCAAAAAGATAATAGCTAAACAATCACCCATTATATTAGCGGAATATAACAAATCTTAAAATGTTGTTTATAGACATATTTTAACATAAAATAAGTAATGACGTAGAAAACAAAATAAATTTTCTGTAAATATTTTACTGGATAACCCCATTTCTTTAAATCTTAAAGTGAACGACGTCACGGGTAAAAGCTAGTTACAAAATAAAACATGGGTGGGGGTAGGTTTTTTTTTGATCTACCTTGTATATATATTTTTAAGAAATGTTGCTTCTTTTTTTGGCAACTTTTAACACTTTTTCTCTTTTAGTTTTGGTACTTTCTTATTTTCAAAAAATTTGGCTAGAGATATTGTCCAGATTTAAGTGGGGTATATTTTAAGAGGTTAAAACGAAAAATGTTTTACTTTTGATACTTTTTCTCTTTTGGATAAATTTGGTATACAGATTGCATATGGTCGAGATCAAAATATACGGTATTTTTTAATGGATAAAATTGGGATAAAACTGTTACTTTTTATCTCTTCGAAAAATTTGGTATTCATATAAAACATAACCTAAATTAACGTACAGAGTACTTTCTGGGGGAATAAAATGAGTCAAAGCTCGTACTTTTAGTACTTCGTTGCATTTGGTATAAAAAGTACAAAATATACGGCACTTTTTAAGGGGTAAAAAATGGATCAAATTGGTACTTATTGTACTTTTTCGGAATGCGTATGGTCCATTGGCTGGAATATATTTAGGCGCCCATTCATTGCTTTTCATATCGACAACTATATGTAGGTTGCTCAAGATTATTGAGTGCTCAAAAACCGGACACAGCTGACTAGTCAGTACTGATGCATATAACGGACACAGCTGACCAGTCAGTACTGACTGGTCAGTACTGACGCATATACCGGCCACAGCTGACTAGTCAGTACTGATTCATATATTCGTCACTGTTGACGTATTTTTTAGTTTTAATAAAACACTATTAAAATAAAACATCTCATTCAATTCTCATACAAATTTTTGACTTTATTTAAAATAAAATTCAATATTTTTTTGGTTTCCAAAATAACTTAAATAAATAAATATTTTTTTTTTTTTAACTAAATTTTTTAAATTAATTATGTTTTGTTTGCATTCGAAAACGTTTGCTGGATCAAACATCATTCAACAGTTTCTTAATTACATTAAACAAGCACCTTCTTACAAATAAAGTTCAGTCAATAAAAAGTGTTAAAAATAAAGCTAAACTTTTACCAATTTATTGGTCACGCTTATTTTTTGATTTTTTTTCTCTTTTAGATTGATTATTTTAGTTTAAATTAAAAAAATTGTCGTCATTTTATTTATTAACCCCTTTTTCTTTTATGTATTTTTGTTGCTTTACCCTATGGTGGGCACGTTCAACCGCTTTTCTTATACTTTTTTCATACTCCCCGGCTCCTAGGTTCTGAAAAACATCTAAAATATGAAGTAAAAAAAAAGACAGAAATGTTAAATATTCAAAGACTAAAATTATTTAATGTCTGTACATACCTCTTACAATTTTATTTAGCAGCGTGAGATTTGACAACGGAAGTTTTCCCCACCTTCCATCCCAATTATATTTATATAGCAAATCATCTGCAAACGATGCACTAATAACACTGCCAACATCTAAAGAAACACCTTTAATTTTATGAATATAGGACTTCTGTAAAGAAGTTGAATTACTGTTTGAGCAAGTAAAATATATAAAATATTGTGATTGTTACCATGGCCTGAGCGTAATCGGAGTCTAGCTTCTCCTCTATTTCTTGCACTGCTGTTGTGGTCCGCAAGGGGAGCATGCTGGCGGTCTCATCAAGCCCTTGATCAGAAGTCTCTCCTGTCATGCGGCTGAGGTACTCTTGGGCTTTTTTTTATGCCTACTTTACACTCCATTAGAATTTTATCTTATTGATGGAACAGGTTGTATATTAGATCTTTCACTTCGTGCACTATCTTCGTTTTCTATTAACCTTCTATACATTTTAATTTTGGACTCAAATGTCTTTTTTTCCAATGATAGACAATTTTGCAAACGTCTTTTTTTCATAGTTATCTTTTATCACAAAAAGTATACTTTTATTATTTAATTTAATTTCTTAATAGGTATTTTCTATCTTGTTGTCACTTTTTTATATTTTAATAGGTATTTGTGTTATTTTTATTGTCACTCAATTCTTGCTTTCTGTCAAGGCAAATATTATTTTTTATCACTCTTTATTGTCACTGTCAATTTTTATTTCACTTTTTTTATATTTATTTTAAATAATATAATGGGCGCACGTCACAATTTCATAAAATTCCTTTCGCTTTTAAAATTAATCTTGAATTTTTTACATATTTTACACATTCCATTCAAAAATGAAACTGTCTAACATACATTCGTTGTTTCACTCTTACATACGCATTTCATTCCTGGAGTAATTAGCGTTGCCACTAGCAAACATTTCTTCCTAAAATGTTTTTAACAACAGCAATTCCCAAAATTCCACCACTTTTTTTTAAAATAATTAATACAAATTTAGCTAAATTCTTATAATTATTAAAATTTATGAAACGTATTAACAGATATATTCAACATATTATTAAGTATATATAAAAATAAGAAGAAAAGATTAATAAAATTTGGGCTTTGCAAAATATTCCTAATTTGGTATACAAACGCACACGAGTGGCAACGCCACTTGTAACAATAAAAACAAACAAAAATAGTGCGTGTGTATTAGTTTCGGTCATCCATTTCTTGTAGGGGAGCTATAGGAAAGTTGTAAAAAAAACTCATAAAATTCAGAAAAATGCATGAAATCTTTATTTGAATCGATAGTAAGGTCCATATAATTAAATGTTTGAAGATTATTTCATGCAAATGTTGACCGTGATTGCGCCTCAAATGGTCCATCCGCTTAGTCCAATGTTGGCATTCTGTTTCCAACATTTCGGCCGGTATCTCACGAATAAATGCTTCAATGTTTTCTTTCAATGCGTCAATTGAAGCGCGGATGTGTGTATAGACATGAGCTTTAACGTAGCCGCACAAAAAATAGTCTAAAGACGTTAAATCGCACGATCTAGGCGGCCAATTGACCGGTCCCGAACGTGAAATAAAATGTTCACCGAACTCGCCTCTCAATAAGTCCATTGTTAAGCGTGCTGTGTGGCATGTGGCACCGTCTTGTTGAAACCACATGTCGTGCAAGTCAACAAGCTCTTGCATTTTGGGCAAAAAAAAGTTGGATATCATCTCACGGTAGCGCTCACCATTCACAGTTACGTTACGATTCGCATCATCTTGGAACGGTCCAATGATGCCACCAGCCCATAAACCGCACCAAACTGTGACTTTTTCTCGATGCATAAATAGCTCTTGCAATGCTTCTGGCTGATCTTCACTCCAAAATCGACAATTCGGCTTATTAACTTACCCATTGAGCCAAAAATGAGCTTCGTCGCTGAACACAAGAAGCGCGCGATGAATTTTCTTAACAGAGCACGCATTTTGATAATAAAATTCAATAATTTGCAAGCGTTGTTCGTTTGTAAGACGATTCATGGTTAAATTATAGACCAAACTGAAGATGTTTGACAGTGAAACAAAACACGAAACGTGCGTCAGCTGTTTAAACCAGTGCTGCCAAAAAGATAATAGCTAAAAAATCACCCATTATATTAGCGGAATATAACAAATCTTAAAATGTTGTTTATAGACATATTTTAACATAAAATAAGTAATGACGTAGAAAACAAAATAAATTTTCTGTAAATATTTTACTGGATAACCCCATTTCTTTAAATCTTAAAGTGAACGACGTCACGGGTAAAAGCTAGTTACAAAATAAAACATGGGTGGGGGTAGGTCTTTTTTGATCTACCTTGTATATATATTTTTAAGAAATGTTGCTTCTTTTTTTGGCAACTTTTAACACTTTTTCTCTTTTAGTTTTGGTACTTTCTTATTTTCAAAAAATTTGGCTAGAGATATTGTCCAGATTTAAGTGGGGTATATTTTAAGAGGTTAAAACGAAAAATGTTTTACTTTTGATACTTTTTCTCTTTTGGATAAATTTGGTATACAGATTGCATATGGTCGAGATCAAAATATACGGTATTTTTTAATGGATAAAATTGGGATAAAACTGTTACTTTTTATCTCTTCGAAAAATTTGGTATTCATATAAAACATAACCTAAATTAACGTACAGAGTACTTTCTGGGGGAATAAAATGAGTCAAAGCTCGTACTTTTAGTACTTCGTTGCATTTGGTATAAAAAGTACAAAATATACGGCACTTTTTAAGGGGTAAAAAATGGATCAAATTGGTACTTTTTGTACTTTTTCGGAATGCGTATGGTCCATTGGCTGGAATATATTTAGGCGCCCATTCATTGCTTTTCATATCGACAACTATATGTAGGTTGCTCAAGATTATTGAGTGCTCAAAAACCGGACACAGCTGACTAGTCAGTACTGATGCATATAACGGACACAGCTGACCAGTCAGTACTGACTGGTCAGTACTGACGCATATACCGGCCACAGCTGACTAGTCAGTACTGATTCATATATTCGTCACTGTTGACGTATTTTTTAGTTTTAATAAAACACTATTAAAATAAAACATCTCATTCAATTCTCATACAAATTTTTGTCTTTATTTAAAATAAAATTCAATATTTTTTTGGTTTCCAAAATAACTTAAATAAATAAATATTTTTTTTTTTTAACTAAATTTTTTAAATTAATTATGTTTTGTTTGCATTCGAAAACGTTTGCTGGATCAAACATCATTCAACAGTTTCTTAATTACATTAAACAAGCACCTTCTTACAAATAAAGTTCAGTCAATAAAAAGTGTTAAAAATAAAGCTAAACTTTTACCAATTTATTGGTCACGCTTATTTTTTGATTTTTTTTCTCTTTTAGATTGATTATTTTAGTTTAAATTAAAAAAATTGTCGTCATTTTATTTATTAACCCCTTTTTCTTTTATGTATTTTTGTTGCTTTACCCTATGGTGGGCACGTTCAACCGCTTTTCTTATACTTTTTTCATACTCCCCGGCTCCTAGGTTCTGAAAAACATCTAAAATATGAAGTAAAAAAAAAGACAGAAATGTTAAATATTCAAAGACTAAAATTATTTAATGTCTGTACATACCTCTTACAATTTTATTTAGCAGCGTGAGTTTTGACAACGGAAGTTTTCCCCACCTTCCATCCCAATTATATTTATATAGCAAATCATCTGCAAACGATGTCTAATAACACTGCCAACATCTAAAGAAACACCTTTAATTTTATGAATATAGGACTTCTGTAAAGAAGTTGAATTACTGTTTGAGCAAGTAAAATATATAAAATATTGTGATTGTTACCATGGCCTGAGCGTAATCGGAGTCTAGCTTCTCCTCTATTACTTGCACTGCTGTTGTGGTCCGCAAGGGGAGCATGCTGGCGGTCTCATCAAGCCCTTGATCAGAAGTCTCTCCTGTCATGCGGCTGAGGTACTCTTGGGCTTTTTTTATGCCTACTTTACACTCCATTAGAATTTTAGCTTATTGATGGAACAGGTTGTATATTAGATCTTTCACTTCGTGCACTATCTTCGTTTTCTATTAACCTTCTATACATTTTAATTTTGGACTCAAATGTCTTTTTTTCCAATGATAGACAATTTTGCAAACGTCTTTTTTTCATAGTTATCTTTTATCACAAAAAGTATACTTTTATTATTTAATTTAATTTCTTAATAGGTATTTTCTATCTTATTGTCACTTTTTTATATTTTAATAGGTATTTGTGTTATTTTTATTGTCACTCAATTCTTGCTTTCTGTCAAGGCAAATATTATTTTTTATCACTCTTTATTGTCACTGTCAATTTTTATTTCACTTTTTTTATATTTATTTTAAATAATATAATGGGCGCACGTCACAATTTCATAAAATTCCTTTCGCTTTTAAAATTAATCTTGAATTTTTTACATATTTTACACATTCCATTCAAAAATGAAACTGTCTAACATACATTCGTTGTTTCACTCTTACATACGCATTTCATTCCTGGAGTAATTAGCGTTGCCACTAGCAAACATTTCTTCCTAAAATGTTTTTAACAACAGCAATTCCCAAAATTCCACCACTTTTTTTTTAAATAATTAATACAAATTTAGCTAAATTCTTATAATTATTAAAATTTATGAAACGTATTAACAGATATATTCAACATATTATTAAGTATATATAAAAATAAGAAGAAAAGATTAATAAAATTTGGGCTTTGCAAAATATTCCTAATTTGGTATACAAACGCACACGAGTGGCAACGCCACTTGTAACAATAAAAACAAACAAAAATAGTGCGTTTGTATTAGTTTCGGTCATCCATTTCTTGTAGGGGAGCTATAGGAAAGTTGTAAAAAAAACTCATAAAATTCAGAAAAATGCATGAAATCTTTATTTGAATCGATAGTACGGTCCATATAATTAAATGTTTGAAGATTATTTCATGCAAATGTTGACCGTGATTGCGCCTCAAATGGTCCATCCGCTTAGTCCAATGTTGGCATTCTGTTTCCAACATTTCGGCCGGTATCTCACGAATAAATGCTTCAATGTTTTCTTCCAATGCGTCAATTGAAGCGGGCATGTGTGTATAGACATGAGCTTTAACGTAGCCGCACAAAAAATAGTCTAAAGACGTTAAATCGCACGATCTAGGCGGCCAATTGACCGGTCCCGAACGTGAAATAAAATGTTCACCGAACTCGCCTCTCTATAAGTCCATTGTTAAGCGTGCTGTGTGGCATGTGGCACCGTCTTGTTGAAACCACATGTCGTGCAAGTCAACAAGCTCTTGCATTTTGGGCAAAAAAAAGTTGGATATCATCTCACGGTAGCGCTCACCATTCACAGTTACGTTACGATTCGCATCATCTTGGAACGGTCCAATGATGCCACCAGCCCATAAACCGCACCAAACTGTGACTTTTTCTCGATGCATAAATAGCTCTTGCAATGCTTCTGGCTGATCTTCACTCCAAAATCGACAATTCGGCTTATTAACTTACCCATTGAGCCAAAAGTGAGCTTCGTCGCTGAACACAAGAAGCGCGCGATGAATTTTCTTAACAGAGCACGCATTTTGATAATAAAATTCAATAATTTGCAAGCGTTGTTCGTTTGTAAGACGATTCATGGTTAAATTATAGACCAAACTGAAGATGTTTGACAGTGAAACAAAACACGAAACGTGCGTCAGCTGTTTAAACCATTGCTGCCAAAAAGATAATAGCTAAAAAATCACCCATTATATTAGCGGAATATAACAAATCTTAAAATGTTGTTTATAGACATATTTTAACATAAAATAAGTAATGACGTAGAAAACAAAATAAATTTTCTGTAAATATTTTACTGGATAACCCCATTTCTTTAAATCTTAAAGTGAACGACGTCACGGGTAAAAGCTAGTTACAAAATAAAACATGGGTGGGGGTAGGTCTTTTTTGATCTACCTTGTATATATATTTTTAAGAAATGTTGCTTCTTTTTTTGGCAACTTTTAACACTTTTTCTCTTTTAGTTTTGGTACTTTCTTATTTTCAAAAAATTTGGCTAGAGATATTGTCCAGATTTAAGTGGGGTATATTTTAAGAGGTTAAAACGAAAAATGTTTTACTTTTGATACTTTTTCTCTTTTGGATAAATTTGGTATACAGATTGCATATGGTCGAGATCAAAATATACGGTATTTTTTAATGGATAAAATTGGGATAAAACTGTTACTTTTTATCTCTTCGAAAAATTTGGTATTCATATAAAACATAACCTAAATTAACGTACAGAGTACTTTCTGGGGGAATAAAATGAGTCAAAGCTCGTACTTTTAGTACTTCGTTGCATTTGGTATAAAAAGTACAAAATATACGGCACTTTTTAAGGGGTAAAAAATGGATCAAATTGGTACTTTTTGTACTTTTTCGGAATGCGTATGGTCCATTGGCTGGAATATATTTAGGCGCCCATTCATTGCTTTTCATATCGACAACTATATGTAGGTTGCTCAAGATTATTGAGTGCTCAAAAACCGGACACAGCTGACTAGTCAGTACTGATGCATATAACGGACACAGCTGACCAGTCAGTACTGACTGGTCAGTACTGACGCATATACCGGCCACAGCTGACTAGTCAGTACTGATTCATATATTCGTCACTGTTGACGTATTTTTTAGTTTTAATAAAACACTATTAAAATAAAACATCTCATTCAATTCTCATACAAATTTTTGTCTTTATTTAAAATAAAATTCAATATTTTTTTGGTTTCCAAAATAACTTAAATAAATAAATATTTTTTTTTTTTAACTAAATTTTTTAAATTAATTATGTTTTGTTTGCATTCGAAAACGTTTGCTGGATCAAACATCATTCAACAGTTTCTTAATTACATTAAACAAGCACCTTCTTACAAATAAAGTTCAGTCAATAAAAAGTGTTAAAAATAAAGCTAAACTTTTACCAATTTATTGGTCACGCTTATTTTTTGATTTTTTTTCTCTTTTAGATTGATTATTTTAGTTTAAATTAAAAAATTGTCGTCATTTTATTTATTAACCCCTTTTTCTTTTATGTATTTTTGTTGCTTTACCCTATGGTGGGCACGTTCAACCGCTTTTCTTATACTTTTTTCATACTCCCCGGCTCCTAGGTTCTGAAAAACATCTAAAATATGAAGTAAAAAAAAAGACAGAAATGTTAAATATTCAAAGACTAAAATTATTTAATGTCTGTACATACCTCTTACAATTTTATTTAGCAGCGTGAGATTTGACAACGGAAGTTTTCCCCACCTTCCATCCCAATTATATTTATATAGCAAATCATCTGCAAACGATGCACTAATAACACTGCCAACATCTAAAGAAACACCTTTAATTTTATGAATATAGGACTTCTGTAAAGAAGTTGAATTACTGTTTGAGCAAGTAAAATATATAAAATATTGTGATTGTTACCATGGCCTGAGCGTAATCGGAGTCTAGCTTCTCCTCTATTTCTTGCACTGCTGTTGTGGTCCGCAAGGGGAGCATGCTGGCGGTCTCATCAAGCCCTTGATCAGAAGTCTCTCCTGTCATGCGGCTGAGGTACTCTTGGGCTTTTTTTATGCCTACTTTACACTCCATTAGAATTTTAGCTTATTGATGGAACAGGTTGTATATTAGATCTTTCACTTCGTGCACTATCTTCGTTTTCTATTAACCTTCTATACATTTTAATTTTGGACTCAAATGTCTTTTTTTCCAATGATAGACAATTTTGCAAACGTCTTTTTTTCATAGTTATCTTTTATCACAAAAAGTATACTTTTATTATTTAATTTAATTTCTTAATAGGTATTTTCTATCTTATTGTCACTTTTTTATATTTTAATAGGTATTTGTGTTATTTTTATTGTCACTCAATTCTTGCTTTCTGTCAAGGCAAATATTATTTTTTATCACTCTTTATTGTCACTGTCAATTTTTATTTCACTTTTTTTATATTTATTTTAAATAATATAATGGGCGCACGTCACAATTTCATAAAATTCCTTTCGCTTTTAAAATTAACCTTGAATTTTTTACATATTTTACACATTCCATTCAAAAATGAAACTGTCTAACATACATTCGTTGTTTCACTCTTACATACGCATTTCATTCCTGGAGTAATTAGCGTTGCCACTAGCAAACATTTCTTCCTAAAATGTTTTTAACAACAGCAATTCCCAAAATTCCACCACTTTTTTTTTAAATAATTAATACAAATTTAGCTAAATTCTTATAATTATTAAAATTTATGAAACGTATTAACAGATATATTCAACATATTATTAAGTATATATAAAAATAAGAAGAAAAGATTAATAAAATTTGGGCTTTGCAAAATATTCCTAATTTGGTATACAAACGCACACGAGTGGCAACGCCACTTGTAACAATAAAAACAAACAAAAATAGTGCGTTTGTATTAGTTTCGGTCATCCATTTCTTGTAGGGGAGCTATAGGAAAGTTGTAAAAAAAACTCATAAAATTCAGAAAAATGCATGAAATCTTTATTTGAATCGATAGTACGGTCCATATAATTAAATGTTTGAAGATTATTTCATGCAAATGTTGACCGTGATTGCGCCTCAAATGGTCCATCCGCTTAGTCCAATGTTGGCATTCTGTTTCCAACATTTCGGCCGGTATCTCACGAATAAATGCTTCAATGTTTTCTTCCAATGCGTCAATTGAAGCGGGCATGTGTGTATAGACATGAGCTTTAACGTAGCCGCACAAAAAATAGTCTAAAGACGTTAAATCGCACGATCTAGGCGGCCAATTGACCGGTCCCGAACGTGAAATAAAATGTTCACCGAACTCGCCTCTCAATAAGTCCATTGTTAAGCGTGCTGTGTGGCATGTGGCACCGTCTTGTTGAAACCACATGTCGTGCAAGTCAACAAGCTCTTGCATTTTGGGCAAAAAAAAGTTGGATATCATCTCACGGTAGCGCTCACCATTCACAGTTACGTTACGATTCGCATCATCTTGGAACGGTCCAATGATGCCACCAGCCCATAAACCGCACCAAACTGTGACTTTTTCTCGATGCATAAATAGCTCTTGCAATGCTTCTGGCTGATCTTCACTCCAAAATCGACAATTCGGCTTATTAACTTACCCATTGAGCCAAAAATGAGCTTCGTCGCTGAACACAAGAAGCGCGCGATGAATTTTCTTAACAGAGCACGCATTTTGATAATAAAATTCAATAATTTGCAAGCGTTGTTCGTTTGTAAGACGATTCATGGTTAAATTATAGACCAAACTGAAGATGTTTGACAGTGAAACAAAACACGAAACGTGCGTCAGCTGTTTAAACCAGTGCTGCCAAAAAGATAATAGCTAAAAAATCACCCATTATATTAGCGGAATATAACAAATCTTAAAATGTTGTTTATAGACATATTTTAACATAAAATAAGTAATGACGTAGAAAACAAAATAAATTTTCTGTAAATATTTTACTGGATAACCCCATTTCTTTAAATCTTAAAGTGAACGACGTCACGGGTAAAAGCTAGTTACAAAATAAAACATGGGTGGGGGTAGGTCTTTTTTGATCTACCTTGTATATATATTTTTAAGAAATGTTGCTTCTTTTTTTGGCAACTTTTAACACTTTTTCTCTTTTAGTTTTGGTACTTTCTTATTTTCAAAAAATTTGGCTAGAGATATTGTCCAGATTTAAGTGGGGTATATTTTAAGAGGTTAAAACGAAAAATGTTTTACTTTTGATACTTTTTCTCTTTTGGATAAATTTGGTATACAGATTGCATATGGTCGAGATCAAAATATACGGTATTTTTTAATGGATAAAATTGGGATAAAACTGTTACTTTTTATCTCTTCGAAAAATTTGGTATTCATATAAAACATAACCTAAATTAACGTACAGAGTACTTTCTGGGGGAATAAAATGAGTCAAAGCTCGTACTTTTAGTACTTCGTTGCATTTGGTATAAAAAGTACAAAATATACGGCACTTTTTAAGGGGTAAAAAATGGATCACATTGGTACTTTTTGTACTTTTTCGGAATGCGTATGGTCCATTGGCTGGAATATATTTAGGCGCCCATTCATGGCTTTTCATATCGACAACTATATGTAGGTTGCTCAAGATTATTGAGTGCTCAAAAACCGGACACAGCTGACTAGTCAGTACTGATGCATATAACGGACACAGCTGACCAGTCAGTACTGACTGGTCAGTACTGACGCATATACCGGCCACAGCTGACTAGTCAGTACTGATTCATATATTCGTCACTGTTGACGTATTTTTTAGTTTTAATAAAACACTATTAAAATAAAACATCTCATTCAATTCTCATACAAATTTTTGTCTTTATTTAAAATAAAATTCAATATTTTTTTGGTTTCCAAAATAACTTAAATAAATAAATATTTTTTTTTTAACTAAATTTTTTAAATTAATTATGTTTTGTTTGCATTCGAAAACGTTTGCTGGATCAAACATCATTCAACAGTTTCTTAATTACATTAAACAAGCACCTTCTTACAAATAAAGTTCAGTCAATAAAAAGTGTTAAAAATAAAGCTAAACTTTTACCAATTTATTGGTCACGCTTATTTTTTGATTTTTTTTCTCTTTTAGATTGATTATTTTAGTTTAAATTAAAAAAATTGTCGTCATTTTATTTATTAACCCCTTTTTCTTTTATGTATTTTTGTTGCTTTACCCTATGGTGGGCACGTTCAACCGCTTTTCTTATACTTTTTTCATACTCCCCGGCTCCTAGGTTCTGAAAAACATCTAAAATATGAAGTAAAAAAAAAGACAGAAATGTTAAATATTCAAAGACTAAAATTATTTAATGTCTGTACATACCTCTTACAATTTTATTTAGCAGCGTGAGATTTGACAACGGAAGTTTTCCCCACCTTCCATCCCAATTATATTTATATAGCAAATCATCTGCAAACGATGCACTAATAACACTGCCAACATCTAAAGAAACACCTTTAATTTTATGAATATCTGTAAAGAAGTTGAATTACTGTTTGAGCAAGTAAAATATATAAAATATTGTGATTGTTACCATGGCCTGAGCGTAATCGGAGTCTAGCTTCTCCTCTATTTCTTGCACTGCTGTTGTGGTCCGCAAGGGGAGCATGCTGGCGGTCTCATCAAGACCTTGATCAGAAGTCTCTCCTGTCATGCGGCTGAGGTACTCTTGGGCTTTTTTATGCCTACTTTACACTCCATTAGTATTGTAGGTTATTGATGGAACAGGTTGTATATTAGATCTTTCACTTCGTGCACTATCTTCGTTTTCTATTAACCTTCTATACATTTTAATTTTGGACTCAAATGTCTTTTTTCCAATGATAGACAATTTTGCAAACGTCTTTTTTTCATAGTTATCTTTTATCACAAAAAGTATACTTTTATTATTTAATTTAATTTCTTAATAGGTATTTTCTATCTTATTGTCACTTTTTTATATTTTAATAGGTATTTGTGTTATTTTTATTGTCACTCAATTCTTGCTTTCTGTCAAGGCAAATATTATTTTTTATCACTCTTTATTGTCACTGTCAATTTTTATTTCACTTTTTTTATATTTATTTTAAATAATATAATGGGCGCACGTCACAATTTCATAAAATTCCTTTCGCTTTTAAAATTAATCTTGAATTTTTTACATATTTTACACATTCCATTCAAAAATGAAACTGTCTAACATACATTCGTTGTTTCACTCTTACATACGCATTTCATTCCTGGAGTAATTAGCGTTGCCACTAGCAAACATTTCTTCCTAAAATGTTTTTAACAACAGCAATTCCCAAAATTCCACCACTTTTTTTTTAAATAATTAATACAAATTTAGCTAAATTCTTATAATTATTAAAATTTATGAAACGTATTAACAGATATATTCAACATATTATTAAGTATATATAAAAATAAGAAGAAAAGATTAATAAAATTTGGGCTTTGCAAAATATTCCTAATTTGGTATACAAACGCACACGAGTGGCAACGCCACTTGTAACAATAAAAACAAACAAAAATAGTGCGTGTGTATTAGTTTCGGTCATCCATTTCTTGTAGGGGAGCTATAGGAAAGTTGTAAAAAAAACTCATAAAATTCAGAAAAATGCATGAAATCTTTATTTGAATCGATAGTACGGTCCATATAATTAAATGTTTGAAGATTATTTCATGCAAATGTTGACCGTGATTGCGCCTCAAATGGTCCATCCGCTTAGTCCAATGTTGGCATTCTGTTTCCAACATTTCGGCCGGTATCTCACGAATAAATGCTTCAATGTTTTCTTCCAATGCGTCAATTGAAGCGGGCATGTGTGTATAGACATGAGCTTTAACGTAGCCGCACAAAAAATAGTCTAAAGACGTTAAATCGCACGATCTAGGCGGCCAATTGACCGGTCCCGAACGTGAAATAAAATGTTCACCGAACTCGCCTCTCAATAAGTCCATTGTTAAGCGTGCTGTGTGGCATGTGGCACCGTCTTGTTGAAACCACATGTCGTGCAAGTCAACAAGCTCTTGCATTTTGGGCAAAAAAAAGTTGGATATCATCTCACGGTAGCGCTCACCATTAACAGTTACGTTACGATTCGCATCATCTTGGAACGGTCCAATGATGCCACCAGCCCATAAACCGCACCAAACTGTGACTTTTTCTCGATGCATAAATAAATAGCTCTTGCAATGCTTCTGGCTGATCTTCACTCCAAAATCGACAATTCGGCTTATTAACTTACCCATTGAGCCAAAAATGAGCTTCGTCGCTGAACACAAGAAGCGCGCGATGAATTTTCTTAACAGAGCACGCATTTTGATAATAAAATTCAATAATTTGCAAGCGTTGTTCGTTTGTAAGACGATTCATGGTTAAATTATAGACCAAACTGAAGATGTTTGACAGTGAAACAAAACACGAAACGTGCGTCAGCTGTTTAAACCAGTGCTGCCAAAAAGATAATAGCTAAAAAATCACCCATTATATTAGCGGAATATAACAAATCTTAAAATGTTGTTTATAGACATATTTTAACATAAAATAAGTAATGACGTAGAAAACAAAATAAATTTTCTGTAAATATTTTACTGGATAACCCCATTTCTTTAAATCTTAAAGTGAACGACGTCACGGGTGAAAGCTAGTTACAAAATAAAACATGGGTGGGGGTAGGTCTTTTTTGATCTACCTTGTATATATATTTTTAAGAATTGTTGCTTCTTTTTTTGGCAACTTTTAACACTTTTTCTCTTTTAGTTTTGGTACTTTCTTATTTTCAAAAAATTTGGCTAGAGATATTGTCCAGATTTAAGTGGGGTATATTTTAAGAGGTTAAAACGAAAAATGTTTTACTTTTGATACTTTTTCTCTTTTGGATAAATTTGGTATACAGATTGCATATGGTCGAGATCAAAATATACGGTATTTTTTAATGGATAAAATTGGGATAAAACTGTTACTTTTTATCTCTTCGAAAAATTTGGTATTCATATAAAACATAACCTAAATTAACGTACAGAGTACTTTCTGGGGGAATAAAATGAGTCAAAGCTCGTACTTTTAGTACTTCGTTGCATTTGGTATAAAAAGTACAAAATATACGGCACTTTTTAAGGGGTAAAAAATGGATCAAATTGGTACTTTTTGTACTTTTTCGGAATGCGTATGGTCCATTGGCTGGAATATATTTAGGCGCCCATTCATTGCTTTTCATATCGACAACTATATGTAGGTTGCTCAAGATTATTGAGTGCTCAAAAACCGGACACAGCTGACTAGTCAGTACTGATGCATATAACGGACACAGCTGACCAGTCAGTACTGACTGGTCAGTACTGACGCATATACCGGCCACAGCTGACTAGTCAGTACTGATTCATATATTCGTCACTGTTGACGTATTTTTTAGTTTTAATAAAACACTATTAAAATAAAACATCTCATTCAATTCTCATACAAATTTTTGTCTTTATTTAAAATAAAATTCAATATTTTTTTGGTTTCCAAAATAACTTAAATAAATAAATATTTTTTTTTTTTAACTAAATTTTTTAAATTAATTATGTTTTGTTTGCATTCGAAAACGTTTGCTGGATCAAACATCATTCAACGGTTTCTTAATTACATTCAACAAGCACCTTCTTACAAATAAAGTTCAGTCAATAAAAAGTGTTAAAAATAAAGCTAAACTTTTACCAATTTATTGGTCACGCTTATTTTTTGATTTTTTTTCTCTTTTAGATTGATTATTTTAGTTTAAATTAAAAAAATTGTCGTCATTTTATTTATTAACCCCTTTTTCTTTTATGTATTTTTGTTGCTTTACCCTATGGTGGGCACGTTCAACCGCTTTTCTTATACTTTTTTCATACTCCCCGGCTCCTAGGTTCTGAAAAACATCTAAAATATGAAGTAAAAAAAAAGACAGAAATGTTAAATATTCAAAGACTAAAATTATTTAATGTCTGTACATACCTCTTACAATTTTATTTAGCAGCGTGAGATTTGACAACGGAAGTTTTCCCCACCTTCCATCCCAATTATATTTATATAGCAAATCATCTGCAAACGATGCACTAATAACACTGCCAACATCTAAAGAAACACCTTTAATTTTATGAATATAGGACTTCTGTAAAGAAGTTGAATTACTGTTTGAGCAAGTAAAATATATAAAATATTGTGATTGTTACCATGGCCTGAGCGTAATCGGAGTCTAGCTTCTCCTCTATTTCTTGCACTGCTGTTGTGGTCCGCAAGGGGAGCATGCTGGCGGTCTCATCAAGCCCTTGATCAGAAGTCTCTCCTGTCATGCGGCTGAGGTACTCTTGGGCTTTTTTTATGCCTACTTTACACTCCATTAGAATTTTAGCTTATTGATGGAACAGGTTGTATATTAGATCTTTCACTTCGTGCACTATCTTCGTTTTCTATTAACCTTCTATACATTTTAATTTTGGACTCAAATGTCTTTTTTTCCAATGATAGACAATTTTGCAAACGTCTTTTTTTCATAGTTATCTTTTATCACAAAAAGTATACTTTTATTATTTAATTTAATTTCTTAATAGGTATTTTCTATCTTATTGTCACTTTTTTATATTTTAATAGGATTTGTGTTATTTTTATTGTCACTCAATTCTTGCTTTCTGTCAAGGCAAATATTATTTTTTATCACTCTTTATTGTCACTGTCAATTTTTATTTCACTTTTTTTATATTTATTTTAAATAATATAATGGGCGCACGTCACAATTTCATAAAATTCCTTTCGCTTTTAAAATTAATCTTGAATTTTTTACATATTTTACACATTCCATTCAAAAATGAAACTGTCTAACATACATTCGTTGTTTCACTCTTACATACGCATTTCATTCCTGGAGTAATTAGCGTTGCCACTAGCAAACATTTCTTCCTAAAATGTTTTTAACAACAGCAATTCCCAAAATTCCACCACTTTTTTTTTAAATAATTAATACAAATTTAGCTAAATTCTTATAATTATTAAAATTTATGAAACGTATTAACAGATATATTCAACATATTATTAAGTATATATAAAAATAAGAAGAAAAGATTAATAAAATTTGGGCTTTGCAAAATATTCCTAATTTGGTATACAAACGCACACGAGTGGCAACGCCACTTGTAACAATAAAAACAAACAAAAATAGTGCGTGTGTATTAGTTTCGGTCATCCATTTCTTGTAGGGGAGCTATAGGAAAGTTGTAAAAAAAACTCATAAAATTCAGAAAAATGCATGAAATCTTTATTTGAATCGATAGTACGGTCCATATAATTAAATGTTTGAAGATTATTTCATGCAAATGTTGACCGTGATTGCGCCTCAAATGGTCCATCCGCTTAGTCCAATGTTGGCATTCTGTTTCCAACATTTCGGCCGGTATCTCACGAATAAATGCTTCAATGTTTTCTTCCAATGCGTCAATTGAAGCGGGCATGTGTGTATAGACATGAGCTTTAACGTAGCCGCACAAAAAATAGTCTAAAGACGTTAAATCGCACGATCTAGGCGGCCAATTGACCGGTCCCGAACGTGAAATAAAATGTTCACCGAACTCGCCTCTCAATAAGTCCATTGTGCTGTGTGGCATGTGGCACCGTCTTGTTGAAACCACATGTCGTGCAAGTCAACAAGCTCTTGCATTTTGGGCAAAAAAAAGTTGGATATCATCTCACGGTAGCGCTCACCATTCACAGTTACGTTACGATTCGCATCATCTTGGAACGGTCCAATGATGCCACCAGCCCATAAACCGCACCAAACTGTGACTTTTTCTCGATGCATAAATAGCTCTTGCAATGCTTCTGGCTGATCTTCACTCCAAAATCGACAATTCGGCTTATTAACTTACCCATTGAGCCAAAAATGAGCTTCGTCGCTGAACACAAGAAGCGCGCGATGAATTTTCTTAACAGAGCACGCATTTTGATAATAAAATTCAATAATTTGCAAGCGTTGTTCGTTTGTAAGACGATTCATGGTTAAATTATAGACCAAACTGAAGATGTTTGACAGTGAAACAAAACACGAAACGTGCGTCAGCTGTTTAAACCAGTGCTGCCAAAAAGATAATAGCTAAAAAATCACCCATTATATTAGCGGAATATAACAAATCTTAAAATGTTGTTTATAGACATATTTTAACATAAAATAAGTAATGACGTAGAAAACAAAATAAATTTTCTGTAAATATTTTACTGGATAACCCCATTTCTTTAAATCTTAAAGTGAACGACGTCACGGGTAAAAGCTAGTTACAAAATAAAACATGGGTGGGGGTAGGTCTTTTTTGATCTACCTTGTATATATATTTTTAAGAAATGTTGCTTCTTTTTTTTTGGCAACTTTTAACACTTTTTCTCTTTTAGTTTTGGTACTTTTTTACTTTCAAAAAATTTGGCTAGAGATATTGTCCAGATTTAAGTGGGGTATATTTTAAGAGGTTAAAACGAAAAATGTTTTACTTTTGATACTTTTTCTCTTTTGGATAAATTTGGTATACAGATTGCATATGGTCGAGATCAAAATATACGGTATTTTTTAAGGGATAAAATTGGGATAAAACTGTTACTTTTTATCTCTTCGAAAAAATTTGGTAGTCATATAAAACATAACCTAAATTAACGTACAGAGTACTTTCTGGGGGAATAAAATGAGTCAAAGCTCGTACTTTTAGTACTTCGTTGCATTTGGTATAAAAAGTACAAAATATACGGCACTTTTTAAGGGGTAAAAAATGGATCAAATTGGTACTTTTTGTACTTTTTCGGAATGCGTATGGTCCATTGGCTGGAATATATTTAGGCGCCCATTCATTGCTTTTCATATCGACAACTATATGTAGGTTGCTCAAGATTATTGAGTGCTCAAAAACCGGACACAGCTGACTAGTCAGTACTGATGCATATAACGGACACAGCTGACTAGTCAGTACTGATATATATATTCGTCACTGTTGACGTTCTTTTTAGCTTTAATAAAACACTATTAAAATAAAACATCTCATTCAATTCTCATACAAATTTTTGCCTTTATTTAAAATAAAATTCAATATTTTTTTGGTTTCCAAAATAACTTAAATAAATAAATATTTTTTTTTTTAAACTAAATTTTTTAAATTAATTATGTTTTGTTTGCATTCGAAAACGTTTGCTGGATCAAACATCATTCAACAGTTTCTTAATTACATTAAACAAGCACCTTCTTACAAATAAAGTTCAGTCAATAAAAAGTGTTAAAAATAAAGCTAAACTTTTACCAATTTATTGGTCACGCTTATTTTTTGATTTTTTTTCTCTTTTAGATTGATTATTTTAGTTTAAATTAAAAAAATTGTCGTCATTTTATTTATTAACCCCTTTTTCTTTTATGTATTTTTGTTGCTTTACCCTATGGTGGGCACGTTCAACCGCTTTTCTTATACTTTTTTCATACTCCCCGGCTCCTAGGTTCTGAAAAACATCTAAAATATGAAGTAAACAAAAAGACAGAAATGTTAAATATTCAAAGACTAAAATTATTTAATGTCTGTACATACCTCTTACAATTTTATTTAGCAGCGTGAGATTTGACAACGGAAGTTTTCCCCACCTTCCATCCCAATTATATTTATATAGCAAATCATCTGCAAACGATGCACTAATAACACTGCCAACATCTAAAGAAACACCTTTAATTTTATGAATATAGGACTTCTGTAAAGAAGTTGAATTACTGTTTGAGCAAGTAAAATATATAAAATATTGTGATTGTTACCATGGCCTGAGCGTAATCGGAGTCTAGCTTCTCCTCTATTTCTTGCACTGCTGTTGTGGTCCGCAAGGGGAGCATGCTGGCGGTCTCATCAAGCCCTTGATCAGAAGTCTCTCCTGTCATGCGGCTGAGGTACTCTTGGGCTTTTTTTATGCCTACTTTACACTCCATTAGAATTTTAGCTTATTGATGGAACAGGTTGTATATTAGATCTTTCACTTCGTGCACTATCTTCGTTTTCTATTAACCTTCTATACATTTTAATTTTGGACTCAAATGTCTTTTTTTCCAATGATAGACAATTTTGCAAACGTCTTTTTTTCATAGTTATCTTTTATCACAAAAAGTATACTTTTATTATTTAATTTAATTTCTTAATAGGTATTTTCTATCTTATTGTCACTTTTTTATATTTTAATAGGATTTGTGTTATTTTTATTGTCACTCAATTCTTGCTTTCTGTCAAGGCAAATATTATTTTTTATCACTCTTTATTGTCACTGTCAATTTTTATTTCACTTTTTTTATATTTATTTTAAATAATATAATGGGCGCACGTCACAATTTCATAAAATTCCTTTCGCTTTTAAAATTAATCTTGAATTTTTTACATATTTTACACATTCCATTCAAAAATGAAACTGTCTAACATACATTCGTTGTTTCACTCTTACATACGCATTTCATTCCTGGAGTAATTAGCGTTGCCACTAGCAAACATTTCTTCCTAAAATGTTTTTAACAACAGCAATTCCCAAAATTCCACCACTTTTTTTTTAAATAATTAATACAAATTTAGCTAAATTCTTATAATTATTAAAATTTATGAAACGTATTAACAGATATATTCAACATATTATTAAGTATATATAAAAATAAGAAGAAAAGATTAATAAAATTTGGGCTTTGCAAAATATTCCTAATTTGGTATACAAACGCACACGAGTGGCAACGCCACTTGTAACAATAAAAACAAACAAAAATAGTGCGTGTGTATTAGTTTCGGTCATCCATTTCTTGTAGGGGAGCTATAGGAAAGTTGTAAAAAAAACTCATAAAATTCAGAAAAATGCATGAAATCTTTATTTGAATCGATAGTACGGTCCATATAATTAAATGTTTGAAGATTATTTCATGCAAATGTTGACCGTGATTGCGCCTCAAATGGTCCATCCGCTTAGTCCAATGTTGGCATTCTGTTTCCAACATTTCGGCCGGTATCTCACGAATAAATGCTTCAATGTTTTCTTCCAATGCGTCAATTGAAGCGGGCATGTGTGTATAGACATGAGCTTTAACGTAGCCGCACAAAAAATAGTCTAAAGACGTTAAATCGCACGATCTAGGCGGCCAATTGACCGGTCCCGAACGTGAAATAAAATGTTCACCGAACTCGCCTCTCAATAAGTCCATTGTGCTGTGTGGCATGTGGCACCGTCTTGTTGAAACCACATGTCGTGCAAGTCAACAAGCTCTTGCATTTTGGGCAAAAAAAAGTTGGATATCATCTCACGGTAGCGCTCACCATTCACAGTTACGTTACGATTCGCATCATCTTGGAACGGTCCAATGATGCCACCAGCCCATAAACCGCACCAAACTGTGACTTTTTCTCGATGCATAAATAGCTCTTGCAATGCTTCTGGCTGATCTTCACTCCAAAATCGACAATTCGGCTTATTAACTTACCCATTGAGCCAAAAATGAGCTTCGTCGCTGAACACAAGAAGCGCGCGATGAATTTTCTTAACAGAGCACGCATTTTGATAATAAAATTCAATAATTTGCAAGCGTTGTTCGTTTGTAAGACGATTCATGGTTAAATTATAGACCAAACTGAAGATGTTTGACAGTGAAACAAAACACGAAACGTGCGTCAGCTGTTTAAACCAGTGCTGCCAAAAAGATAATAGCTAAAAAATCACCCATTATATTAGCGGAATATAACAAATCTTAAAATGTTGTTTATAGACATATTTTAACATAAAATAAGTAATGACGTAGAAAACAAAATAAATTTTCTGTAAATATTTTACTGGATAACCCCATTTCTTTAAATCTTAAAGTGAACGACGTCACGGGTAAAAGCTAGTTACAAAATAAAACATGGGTGGGGGTAGGTCTTTTTTGATCTACCTTGTATATATATTTTTAAGAAATGTTGCTTCTTTTTTTTTGGCAACTTTTAACACTTTTTCTCTTTTAGTTTTGGTACTTTTTTACTTTCAAAAAATTTGGCTAGAGATATTGTCCAGATTTAAGTGGGGTATATTTTAAGAGGTTAAAACGAAAAATGTTTTACTTTTGATACTTTTTCTCTTTTGGATAAATTTGGTATACAGATTGCATATGGTCGAGATCAAAATATACGGTATTTTTTAAGGGATAAAATTGGGATAAAACTGTTACTTTTTATCTCTTCGAAAAATTTGGTATTCATATAAAACATAACCTAAATTAACGTACAGAGTACTTTCTGGGGGAATAAAATGAGTCAAAGCTCGTACTTTTAGTACTTCGTTGCATTTGGTATAAAAAGTACAAAATATACGGCACTTTTTAAGGGGTAAAAAATGGATCAAATTGGTACTTTTTGTACTTTTTCGGAATGCGTATGGTCCATTGGCTGGAATATATTTAGGCGCCCATTCATTGCTTTTCATATCGACAACTATATGTAGGTTGCTCAAGATTATTGAGTGCTCAAAAACCGGACACAGCTGACTAGTCAGTACTGATGCATATAACGGACACAGCTGACTAGTCAGTACTGATATATATATTCGTCACTGTTGACGTTCTTTTTAGCTTTAATAAAACACTATTAAAATAAAACATCTCATTCAATTCTCATACAAATTTTTGCCTTTATTTAAAATAAAATTCAATATTTTTTTGGTTTCCAAAATAACTTAAATAAATAAATATTTTTTTTTTTAAACTAAATTTTTTAAATTAATTATGTTTTGTTTGCATTCGAAAACGTTTGCTGGATCAAACATCATTCAACAGTTTCTTAATTACATTAAACAAGCACCTTCTTACAAATAAAGTTCAGTCAATAAAAAGTGTTAAAAATAAAGCTAAACTTTTACCAATTTATTGGTCACGCTTATTTTTTGATTTTTTTTCTCTTTTAGATTGATTATTTTAGTTTAAATTAAAAAAATTGTCGTCATTTTATTTATTAACCCCTTTTTCTTTTATGTATTTTTTGTTGCTTTACCCTATGGTGGGCACGTTCAACCGCTTTTCTTATACTTTTTTCATACTCCCCGGCTCCTAGGTTCTGAAAAACATCTAAAATATGAAGTAAACAAAAAGACAGAAATGTTAAATATTCAAAGACTAAAATTATTTAATGTCTGTACATACCTCTTACAATTTTATTTAGCAGCGTGAGATTTGACAACGGAAGTTTTCCCCACCTTCCATCCCAATTATATTTATATAGCAAATCATCTGCAAACGATGCACTAATAACACTGCCAACATCTAAAGAAACACCTTTAATTTTATGAATATAGGACTTCTGTAAAGAAGTTGAATTACTGTTTGAGCAAGTAAAATATATAAAATATTGTGATTGTTACCATGGCCTGAGCGTAATCGGAGTCTAGCTTCTCCTCTATTTCTTGCACTGCTGTTGTGGTCCGCAAGGGGAGCATGCTGGCGGTCTCATCAAGCCCTTGATCAGAAGTCTCTCCTGTCATGCGGCTGAGGTACTCTTGGGCTTTTTTTATGCCTACTTTACACTCCATTTTACATTTCTTCCTAAAATGTTTTTAACAACAGCAATTCCCAAAATTCCACCACTTTTTTTTTAAATAATTAATACAAATTTAGCTAAATTCTTATAATTATTAAAATTTATGAAACGTATTAACAGATATATTCAACATATTATTAAGTATATATAAAAATAAGAAGAAAAGATTAATAAAATTTGGGCTTTGCAAAATATTCCTAATTTGGTATACAAACGCACACGAGTGGCAACGCCACTTGTAACAATAAAAACAAACAAAAATAGTGCGTGTGTATTAGTTTCGGTCATCCATTTCTTGTAGGGGAGCTATAGGAAAGTTGTAAAAAAAACTCATAAAATTCAGAAAAATTCATGAAATCTTTATTTGAATCGATAGTACGGTCCATATAATTAAATGTTTGAAGATTATTTCATGCAAATGTTGACCGTGATTGCGCCTCAAATGGTCCATCCGCTTAGTCCAATGTTGGCATTCTGTTTCCAACATTTCGGCCGGTATCTCACGAATAAATGCTTCAATGTTTTCTTCCAATGCGTCAATTGAAGCGGGCATGTGTGTATAGACATGAGCTTTAACGTAGCCGCACAAAAAATAGTCTAAAGACGTTAAATCGCACGATCTAGGCGGCCAATTGACCGGTCCCGAACGTGAAATAAAATGTTCACCGAACTCGCCTCTCAATAAGTCCATTGTTAAGCGTGCTGTGTGGCATGTGGCACCGTCTTGTTGAAACCACATGTCGTGCAAGTCAACAAGCTCTTGCATTTTGGGCAAAAAAAAGTTGGATATCATCTCACGGTAGCGCTCACCATTCACAGTTACGTTACGATTCGCATCATCTTGGAACGGTCCAATGATGCCACCAGCCCATAAACCGCACCAAACTGTGACTTTTTCTCGATGCATAAATAGCTCTTGCAATGCTTCTGGCTGATCTTCACTCCAAAATCGACAATTCGGCTTATTAACTTACCCATTGAGCCAAAAATGAGCTTCGTCGCTGAACACAAGAAGCGCGCGATGAATTTTCTTAACAGAGCACGCATTTTGATAATAAAATTCAATAATTTGCAAGCGTTGTTCGTTTGTAAGACGATTCATGGTTAAATTATAGACCAAACTGAAGATGTTTGACAGTGAAACAAAACACGAAACGTGCGTCAGCTGTTTAAACCAGTGCTGCCAAAAATATAATAGCTAAAAAATCACCCATTATATTAGCGGAATATAACAAATCTTAAAATGTTGTTTATAGACATATTTTAACATAAAATAAGTAATGACGTAGAAAACAAAATAAATTTTCTGTAAATATTTTACTGGATAACCCCATTTCTTTAAATCTTAAAGTGAACGACGTCACGGGTAAAAGCTAGTTACAAAATAAAACATGGGTGGGGGTAGGTCTTTTTTGATCTACCTTGTATATATATTTTTAAGAAATGTTGCTTCTTTTTTTGGCAACTTTTAACACTTTTTCTCTTTTAGTTTTGGTACTTTCTTATTTTCAAAAAATTTGGCTAGAGATATTGTCCAGATTTAAGTGGGGTATATTTTAAGAGGTTAAAACGAAAAATATTTTACTTTTGATACTTTTTCTCTTTTGGATAAATTTGGTATACAGATTGCATATGGTCGAGATCAAAATATACGGTATTTTTTAATGGATAAAATTGGGATAAAACTGTTACTTTTTATCTCTTCGAAAAATTTGGTATTCATATAAAACATAACCTAAATTAACGTACAGAGTACTTTCTGGGGGAATAAAATGAGTCAAAGCTCGTACTTTTAGTACTTCGTTGCATTTGGTATAAAAAGTACAAAATATACGGCACTTTTTAAGGGGTAAAAAATGGATCAAATTGGTACTTTTTGTACTTTTTCGGAATGCGTATGGTCCATTGGCTGGAATATATTTAGGCGCCCATTCATTGCTTTTCATATCGACAACTATATGTAGGTTGCTCAAGATTATTGAGTGCTCAAAAACCGGACACAGCTGACTAGTCAGTACTGATGCATATAACGGACACAGCTGACTAGTCAGTACTGATTCATATATTCGTCACTGTTGACGTATTTTTTAGTTTTAATAAAACACTATTAAAATAAAACATCTCATTCAATTCTCATACAAATTTTTGTCTTTATTTAAAATAAAATTCAATATTTTTTTGGTTTCCAAAATAACTTAAATAAATAAATATTTTTTTTTTTTAACTAAATTTTTTAAATTAATTATGTTTTGTTTGCATTCGAAAACGTTTGCTGGATCAAACATCATTCAACAGTTTCTTAATTACATTAAACAAGCACCTTCTTACAAATAAAGTTCAGTCAATAAAAAGTGTTAAAAATAAAGCTAAACTTTTACCAATTTATTGGTCACGCTTATTTTTTGATTTTTTTTCTCTTTTAGATTGATTATTTTAGTTTAAATTAAAAAAATTGTCGTCATTTTATTTATTAACCCCTTTTTCTTTTATGTATTTTTGTTGCTTTACCCTATGGTGGGCACGTTCAACCGCTTTTCTTATACTTTTTTCATACTCCCCGGCTCCTAGGTTCTGAAAAACATCTAAAATATGAAGTAAAAAAAAGACAGAAATGTTAAATATTCAAAGACTAAAATTATTTAATGTCTGTACATACCTCTTACAATTTTATTTGGCAGCGTGAGATTTGACAACGGAAGTTTTCCCCACCTTCCATCCCAATTATATTTATATAGCAAATCATCTGCAAACGATGCACTAATAACACTGCCAACATCTAAAGAAACACCTTTAATTTTATGAATATAGGACTTCTGTAAAGAAGTTGAATTACTGTTTGAGCAAGTAAAATATATAAAATATTGTGATTGTTACTGTTCAGCACTGAAAGTTGGCCACCCTGGACTTTTGTTTGCTTAATCTCCTTCTCTCCTTTTGTACCAAATGTCATTTTCCTTTTTATATAAAAAAAACTCACTCTAGTTTCAACCAGTGACGAGAAAGCATAAAACAAAGAACAAAAACTAAAAACCATTGAATTGTAACCAAAAGTGAATTTAACCCAAACTAAAACGTATATAATATAATTTTGTAAAACAAAAAAAAGAAAACACAAAACTGAATTAAACTTAACTTTAAATAAATAAAATATCAAACACAAAAAAAAAACCTAAAAAACTAAAGTGTTTTAATTTAAGTAAAGTGAACCGTGGTAAGTTTTGAGGCATTAACAATCAAATTTAAAGCTCAATCCTCAAACAGTTACCATGGCCTGAGCGTAATCGGAGTCTAGCTTCTCCTCTATTTCTTGCACTGCTGTTGTGGTCCGCAAGGGGAGCATGCTGGCGGTCTCATCAAGCCCTTGATCAGAAGTCTCTCCTGTCATGCGGCTGAGGTACTCTTGGGCTTTTTTTATGCCTACTTTACACTCCATTAGAATTTTAGCTTATTGATGGAACAGGTTGTATATTAGATCTTTCACTTCGTGCACTATCTTCGTTTTCTATTAACCTTCTATACATTTTAATTTTGGACTCAAATGTCTTTTTTTCCAATGATAGACAATTTTGCAAACGTCTTTTTTTCATAGTTATCTTTTATCACAAAAAGTATACTTTTATTATTTAATTTAATTTCTTAATAGGTATTTTCTATCTTATTGTCACTTTTTTATATTTTAATAGGTATTTGTGTTATTTTTATTGTCACTCAATTCTTGCTTTCTGTCAAGGCAAATATTATTTTTTATCACTCTTTATTGTCACTGTCAATTTTTATTTCACTTTTTTTATATTTATTTTAAATAATATAATGGGCGCACGTCACAATTTCATAAAATTCCTTTCGCTTTTAAAATTAATCTTGAATTTTTTACATATTTTACACATTCCATTCAAAAATGAAACTGTCTAACATACATTCGTTGTTTCACTCTTACATACGCATTTCATTCCTGGAGTAATTAGCGTTGCCACTAGCAAACATTTCTTCCTAAAATGTTTTTAACAACAGCAATTCCCAAAATTCCACCACTTTTTTTTTAAATAATTAATACAAATTTAGCTAAATTCTTATAATTATTAAAATTTATGAAACGTATTAACAGATATATTCAACATATTATTAAGTATATATAAAAATAAGAAGAAAAGATTAATAAAATTTGGGCTTTGCAAAATATTCCTAATTTGGTATACAAACGCACACGAGTGGCAACGCCACTTGTAACAATAAAAACAAACAAAAATAGTGCGTGTGTATTAGTTTCGGTCATCCATTTCTTGTAGGGGAGCTATAGGAAAGTTGTAAAAAAAACTCATAAAATTCAGAAAAATGCATGAAATCTTTATTTGAATCGATAGTACGGTCCATATAATTAAATGTTTGAAGATTATTTCATGCAAATGTTGACCGTGATTGCGCCTCAAATGGTCCATCCGCTTAGTCCAATGTTGGCATTCTGTTTCCAACATTTCGGCCGGTACCTCACGAATAAATGCTTCAATGTTTTCTTCCAATGCGTCAATTGAAGCGGGCATGTGTGTATAGACATGAGCTTTAACGTAGCCGCACAAAAAATAGTCTAAAGACGTTAAATCGCACGATCTAGGCGGCCAATTGACCGGTCCCGAACGTGAAATAAAATGTTCACCGAACTCGCCTCTCAATAAGTCCATTGTGCTGTGTGGCATGTGGCACCGTCTTGTTGAAACCACATGTCGTGCAAGTCAACAAGCTCTTGCATTTTGGGCAAAAAAAAGTTGGATATCATCTCACGGTAGCGCTCACCATTCACAGTTACGTTACGATTCGCATCATCTTGGAACGGTCCAATGATGCCACCAGCCCATAAACCGCACCAAACTGTGACTTTTTCTCGATGCATAAATAGCTCTTGCAATGCTTCTGGCTGATCTTCACTCCAAAATCGACAATTCGGCTTATTAACTTACCCATTGAGCCAAAAATGAGCTTCGTCGCTGAACACAAGAAGCGCGCGATGAATTTTCTTAACAGAGCACGCATTTTGATAATAAAATTCAATAATTTGCAAGCGTTGTTCGTTTGTAAGACGATTCATGGTTAAATTATAGACCAAACTGAAGATGTTTGACAGTGAAACAAAACACGAAACGTGCGTCAGCTGTTTAAACCAGTGCTGCCAAAAAGATAATAGCTAAAAAATCACCCATTATATTAGCGGAATATAACAAATCTTAAAATGTTGTTTATAGACATATTTTAACATAAAATAAGTAATGACGTAGAAAACAAAATAAATTTTCTGTAAATATTTTACTGGATAACCCCATTTCTTTAAATCTTAAAGTGAACGACGTCACGGGTAAAAGCTAGTTACAAAATAAAACATGGGTGGGGGTAGGTCTTTTTTGATCTACCCCTTGTATATATATTTTTAAGAAATGTTGCTTCTTTTTTTTGGCAACTTTTAACACTTTTTCTCTTTTAGTTTTGGTACTTTTTTATTTTCAAAAAATTTGGCTAGAGATATTGTCCAGATTTAAGTGGGGTATATTTTAAGAGGTTAAAACGAAAAATGTTTTACTTTTGATACTTTTTCTCTTTTGGATAAATTTGGTATACAGATTGCATATGGTCGAGATCAAAATATACGGTATTTTTTAATGGATAAAATTGGGATTAAACTGTTACTTTTTATCTCTTCGAAAAATTTGGTATTCATATAAAACATAACCTAAATTAACGTACAGAGTACTTTCTGGGGGAATAAAATGAGTCAAAGCTCGTACTTTTAGTACTTCGTTGCATTTGGTATAAAAAGTACAAAATATACGGCACTTTTTAAGGGGTAAAAAATGGATCAAATTGGTACTTTTTGTACTTTTTCGGAATGCGTATGGTCCATTGGCTGGAATATATTTAGGCGCCCATTCATTGCTTTTCATATCGACAACTATATGTAGGTTGCTCAAGATTATTGAGTGCTCAAAAACCGGACACAGCTGACTAGTCAGTACTGATGCATATAACGGACACAGCTGACCAGTCAGTACTGACTGGTCAGTACTGACGCATATACCGGCCACAGCTGACTAGTCAGTACTGATTCATATATTCGTCACTGTTGACGTATTTTTTAGTTTTAATAAAACACTATTAAAATAAAACATCTCATTCAATTCTCATACAAATTTTTGTCTTTATTTAAAATAAAATTCAATATTTTTTTGGTTTCCAAAATAACTTAAATAAATAAATATTTTTTTTTTTAACTAAATTTTTTAAATTAATTATGTTTTGTTTGCATTCGAAAACGTTTGCTGGATCAAACATCATTCAACAGTTTCTTAATTACATTAAACAAGCACCTTCTTACAAATAAAGTTCAGTCAATAAAAAGTGTTAAAAATAAAGCTAAACTTTTACCAATTTATTGGTCACGCTTATTTTTTGATTTTTTTTCTCTTTTAGATTGATTATTTTAGTTTAAATTAAAAAAATTGTCGTCATTTTATTTATTAACCCCTTTTTCTTTTATGTATTTTTGTTGCTTTACCCTATGGTGGGCACGTTCAACCGCTTTTCTTATACTTTTTTCATACTCCCCGGCTCCTAGGTTCTGAAAAACATCTAAAATATGAAGTAAAAAAAAAGACAGAAATGTTAAATATTCAAAGACTAAAATTATTTAATGTCTGTACATACCTCTTACAATTTTATTTAGCAGCGTGAGATTTGACAACGGAAGTTTTCCCCACCTTCCATCCCAATTATATTTATATAGCAAATCATCTGCAAACGATGCACTAATAACACTGCCAACATCTAAAGAAACACCTTTATTTTATTAATATAGGACTTCTGTAAAGAAGTTGAATTACTGTTTGAGCAAGTAAAATATATAAAATATTGTGATTGTTACCATGGCCTGAGCGTAATCGGAGTCTAGCTTCTCCTCTATTTCTTGCACTGCTGTTGTGGTCCGCAAGGGGAGCATGCTGGCGGTCTCATCAAGCCCTTGATCAGAAGTCTCTCCTGTCATGCGGCTGAGGTACTCTTGGGCTTTTTTTATGCCTACTTTACACTCCATTAGAATTTTAGCTTATTGATGGAACAGGTTGTATATTAGATCTTTCACTTCGTGCACTATCTTCGTTTTCTATTAACCTTCTATACATTTTAATTTTGGACTCAAATGTCTTTTTTTCCAATGATAGACAATTTTGCAAACGTCTTTTTTTCATAGTTATCTTTTATCACAAAAAGTATACTTTTATTATTTAATTTAATTTCTTAATAGGTATTTTCTATCTTATTGTCACTTTTTTATATTTTAATAGGTATTTGTGTTATTTTTATTGTCACTCAATTCTTGCTTTCTGTCAAGGCAAATATTATTTTTTATCACTCTTTATTGTCACTGTCAATTTTTATTTCACTTTTTTATATTTATTTTAAATAATATAATGGGCGCACGTCACAATTTCATAAAATTCCTTTCGCTTTTAAAATTAATCTTGAATTTTTTACATATTTTACACATTCCATTCAAAAATGAAACTGTCTAACATACATTCGTTGTTTCACTCTTACATACGCATTTCATTCCTGGAGTAATTAGCGTTGCCACTAGCAAACATTTCTTCCTAAAATGTTTTTAACAACAGCAATTCCCAAAATTCCACCACTTTTTTTTTAAATAATTAATACAAATTTAGCTAAATTCTTATAAATATTAAAATTTATGAAACGTATTAACAGATATATTCAACATATTATTAAGTATATATAAAAATAAGAAGAAAAGATTAATAAAATTTGGGCTTTGCAAAATATTCCTAATTTGGTATACAAACGCACACGAGTGGCAACGCCACTTGTAACAATAAAAACAAACAAAAATAGTGCGTGTGTATTAGTTTCGGTCATCCATTTCTTGTAGGGGAGCTATAGGAAAGTTGTAAAAAAAACTCATAAAATTCAGAAAAATGCATGAAATCTTTATTTGAATCGATAGTACGGTCCATATAATTAAATGTTTGAAGATTATTTCATGCAAATGTTGACCGTGATTGCGCCTCAAATGGTCCATCCGCTTAGTCCAATGTTGGCATTCTGTTTCCAACATTTCGGCCGGTACCTCACGAATAAATGCTTCAATGTTTTCTTCCAATGCGTCAATTGAAGCGGGCATGTGTGTATAGACATGAGCTTTAACGTAGCCGCACAAAAAATAGTCTAAAGACGTTAAATCGCACGATCTAGGCGGCCAATTGACCGGTCCCGAACGTGAAATAAAATGTTCACCGAACTCGCCTCTCAATAAGTCCATTGTGCTGTGTGGCATGTGGCACCGTCTTGTTGAAACCACATGTCGTGCAAGTCAACAAGCTCTTGCATTTTGGGCAAAAAAAAGTTGGATATCATCTCACGGTAGCGCTCACCATTCACAGTTACGTTACGATTCGCATCATCTTGGAACGGTCCAATGATGCCACCAGCCCATAAACCGCACCAAACTGTGACTTTTTCTCGATGCATAAATAGCTCTTGCAATGCTTCTGGCTGATCTTCACTCCAAAATCGACAATTCGGCTTATTAACTTACCCATTGAGCCAAAAATGAGCTTCGTCGCTGAACACAAGAAGCGCGCGATGAATTTTCTTAACAGAGCACGCATTTTGATAATAAAATTCAATAATTTGCAAGCGTTGTTCGTTTGTAAGACGATTCATGGTTAAATTATAGACCAAACTGAAGATGTTTGACAGTGAAACAAAACACGAAACGTGCGTCAGCTGTTTAAACCAGTGCTGCCAAAAAGATAATAGCTAAAAAATCACCCATTATATTAGCGGAATATAACAAATCTTAAAATGTTGTTTATAGACATATTTTAACATAAAATAAGTAATGACGTAGAAAACAAAATAAATTTTCTGTAAATATTTTACTGGATAACCCCATTTCTTTAAATCTTAAAGTGAACGACGTCACGGGTAAAAGCTAGTTACAAAATAAAACATGGGTGGGGGTAGGTCTTTTTTGATCTACCCCTTGTATATATATTTTTAAGAAATGTTGCTTCTTTTTTTTGGCAACTTTTAACACTTTTTCTCTTTTAGTTTTGGTACTTTTTTATTTTCAAAAAATTTGGCTAGAGATATTGTCCAGATTTAAGTGGGGTATATTTTAAGAGGTTAAAACGAAAAATGTTTTACTTTTGATACTTTTTCTCTTTTGGATAAATTTGGTATACAGATTGCATATGGTCGAGATCAAAATATACGGTATTTTTTAATGGATAAAATTGGGATTAAACTGTTACTTTTTATCTCTTCGAAAAATTTGGTATTCATATAAAACATAACCTAAATTAACGTACAGAGTACTTTCTGGGGGAATAAAATGAGTCAAAGCTCGTACTTTTAGTACTTCGTTGCATTTGGTATAAAAAGTACAAAATATACGGCACTTTTTAAGGGGTAAAAAATGGATCAAATTGGTACTTTTTGTACTTTTTCGGAATGCGTATGGTCCATTGGCTGGAATATATTTAGGCGCCCATTCATTGCTTTTCATATCGACAACTATATGTAGGTTGCTCAAGATTATTGAGTGCTCAAAAACCGGACACAGCTGACTAGTCAGTACTGATGCATATAACGGACACAGCTGACCAGTCAGTACTGACTGGTCAGTACTGACGCATATACCGGCCACAGCTGACTAGTCAGTACTGATTCATATATTCGTCACTGTTGACGTATTTTTTAGTTTTAATAAAACACTATTAAAATAAAACATCTCATTCAATTCTCATACAAATTTTTGTCTTTATTTAAAATAAAATTCAATATTTTTTTGGTTTCCAAAATAACTTAAATAAATAAATATTTTTTTTTTTAACTAAATTTTTTAAATTAATTATGTTTTGTTTGCGTTCGAAAACGTTTGCTGGATCAAACATCATTCAACAGTTTCTTAATTACATTAAACAAGCACCTTCTTACAAATAAAGTTCAGTCAATAAAAAGTGTTAAAAATAAAGCTAAACTTTTACCAATTTATTGGTCACGCTTATTTTTTGATTTTTTTTCTCTTTTAGATTGATTATTTTAGTTTAAATTAAAAAAATTGTCGTCATTTTATTTATTAACCCCTTTTTCTTTTATGTATTTTTGTTGCTTTACCCTATGGTGGGCACGTTCAACCGCTTTTCTTATACTTTTTTCATACTCCCCGGCTCCTAGGTTCTGAAAAACATCTAAAATATGAAGTAAAAAAAAAGACAGAAATGTTAAATATTCAAAGACTAAAATTATTTAATGTCTGTACATACCTCTTACAATTTTATTTAGCAGCGTGAGATTTGACAACGGAAGTTTTCCCCACCTTCCATCCCAATTATATTTATATAGCAAATCATCTGCAAACGATGCACTAATAACACTGCCAACATCTAAAGAAACACCTTTATTTTATTAATATAGGACTTCTGTAAAGAAGTTGAATTACTGTTTGAGCAAGTAAAATATATAAAATATTGTGATTGTTACCATGGCCTAAGCGTAATCGGAGTCTAGCTTCTCCTCTATTTCTTGCACTGCTGTTGTGGTCCGCAAGGGGATCATGCTGGCGGTCTCATCAAGCCCTTGATCAGAAGTCTCTCCTGTCATGCGGCTGAGGTACACTTGGGCTTTTTTTATGCCTACTTTACACTCCATTAGAATTTTAGCTTATTGATGGAACAGGTTGTATATTAGATCTTTCACTTCGTGCACTATCTTCGTTTTCTATTAACCTTCTATACATTTTAATTTTGGACTCAAATGTCTTTTTTTCCAATGATAGACAATTTTGCAAACGTCTTTTTTTCATAGTTATCTTTTATCACAAAAAGTATACTTTTATTATTTAATTTAATTTCTTAATAGGTATTTTCTATCTTATTGTCACTTTTTTATATTTTAATAGGTATTTGTGTTATTTTTATTGTCACTCAATTCTTGCTTTCTGTCAAGGCAAATATTATTTTTTATCACTCTTTATTGTCACTGTCAATTTTTATTTCACTTTTTTTATATTTATTTTAAATAATATAATGGGCGCACGTCACAATTTCATAAAATTCCTTTCGCTTTTAAAATTAATCTTGAATTTTTTACATATTTTACACATTCCATTCAAAAATGAAACTGTCTAACATACATTCGTTGTTTCACTCTTACATACGCATTTCATTCCTGGAGTAATTAGCGTTGCCACTAGCAAACATTTCTTCCTAAAATGTTTTTAACAACAGCAATTCCCAAAATTCCACCACTTTTTTTTTAAATAATTAATACAAATTTAGCTAAATTCTTATAATTATTAAAATTTATGAAACGTATTAACAGATATATTCAACATATTATTAAGTATATATAAAAATAAGAAGAAAAGATTAATAAAATTTGGGCTTTGCAAAATATTCCTAATTTGGTATACAAACGCACACGAGTGGCAACGCCACTTGTAACAATAAAAACAAACAAAAATAGTGCGTGTGTATTAGTTTCGGTCATCCATTTCTTGTAGGGGAGCTATAGGAAAGTTGTAAAAAAAACTCATAAAATTCAGAAAAATGCATGAAATCTTTATTTGAATCGATAGTACGGTCCATATAATTAAATGTTTGAAGATTATTTCATGCAAATGTTGACCGTGATTGCGCCTCAAATGGTCCATCCGCTTAGTCCAATGTTGGCATTCTGTTTCCAACATTTCGGCCGGTATCTCACGAATAAATGCTTCAATGTTTTCTTCCAATGCGTCAATTGAAGCGGGCATGTGTGTATAGACATGAGCTTTAACGTAGCCGCACAAAAAATAGTCTAAAGACGTTAAATCGCACGATCTAGGCGGCCAATTGACCGGTCCCGAACGTGAAATAAAATGTTCACCGAACTCGCCTCTCAATAAGTCCATTGTGCTGTGTGGCATGTGGCACCGTCTTGTTGAAACCACATGTCGTGCAAGTCAACAAGCTCTTGCATTTTGGGCAAAAAAAAGTTGGATATCATCTCACGGTAGCGCTCACCATTCACAGTTACGTTACGATTCGCATCATCTTGGAACGGTCCAATGATGCCACCAGCCCATAAACCGCACCAAACTGTGACTTTTTCTCGATGCATAAATAGCTCTTGCAATGCTTCTGGCTGATCTTCACTCCAAAATCGACAATTCGGCTTATTAACTTACCCATTGAGCCAAAAATGAGCTTCGTCGCTGAACACAAGAAGCGCGCGATGAATTTTCTTAACAGAGCACGCATTTTGATAATAAAATTCAATAATTTGCAAGCGTTGTTCGTTTGTAAGACGATTCATGGTTAAATTATAGACCAAACTGAAGATGTTTGACAGTGAAACAAAACACGAAACGTGCGTCAGCTGTTTAAACCAGTGCTGCCAAAAAGATAATAGCTAAAAAATCACCCATTATATTAGCGGAATATAACAAATCTTAAAATGTTGTTTATAGACATATTTTAACATAAAATAAGTAATGACGTAGAAAACAAAATAAATTTTCTGTAAATATTTTACTGGATAACCCCATTTCTTTAAATCTTAAAGTGAACGACGTCACGGGTAAAAGCTAGTTACAAAATAAAACATGGGTGGGGGTAGGTCTTTTTTGATCTACCTTGCATATATATTTTTAAGAAATGTTGCTTCTTTTTTTTTGGCAACTTTTAACACTTTTTCTCTTTTAGTTTTGGTACTTTTTTACTTTCAAAAAATTTGGCTAGAGATATTGTCCAGATTTAAGTGGGGTATATTTTAAGAGGTTAAAACGAAAAATGTTTTACTTTTGATACTTTTTCTCTTTTGGATAAATTTGGTATACAGATTGCATATGGTCGAGATCAAAATATACGGTATTTTTTAAGGGATAAAATTGGGATAAAACTGTTACTTTTTATCTCTTCGAAAAATTTGGTATTCATATAAAACATAACCTAAATTAACGTACAGAGTACTTTCTGGGGGGAATAAAATGAGTCAAAGCTCGTACTTTTAGTACTTCGTTGCATTTGGTATAAAAAGTACAAAATATACGGCACTTTTTAAGGGGTAAAAAATGGATCAAATTGGTACTTTTTGTACTTTTTCGGAATGCGTATGGTCCATTGGCTGGAATATATTTAGGCGCCCATTCATTGCTTTTCATATCGACAACTATATGTAGGTTGCTCAAGATTATTGAGTGCTCAAAAACCGGACACAGCTGACTAGTCAGTACTGATGCATATAACGGACACAGCTGACTAGTCAGTACTGATATATATATTCGTCACTGTTGACGGACTTTTTAGCTTTAATAAAACACTATTAAAATAAAACATCTCATTCAATTCTCATACAAATTTTTGCCTTTATTTAAAATAAAATTCAATATTTTTTTGGTTTCCAAAATAACTTAAATAAATAAATATTTTTTTTTTTAAACTAAATTTTTTAAATTAATTATGTTTTGTTTGCATTCGAAAACGTTTGCTGGATCAAACATCATTCAACAGTTTCTTAATTACATTAAACAAGCACCTTCTTACAAATAAAGTTCAGTCAATAAAAAGTGTTTAAAATAAAGCTAAACTTTTACCAATTTATTGGTCACGCTTATTTTTTGATTTTTTTTCTCTTTTAGATTGATTATTTTAGTTTAAATTAAAAAAATTGTCGTCATTTTATTTATTAACCCCTTTTTCTTTTATGTATTTTTGTTGCTTTACCCTATGGTGGGCACGTTCAACCGCTTTTCTTATACTTTTTTCATACTCCCCGGCTCCTAGGTTCTGAAAAACATCTAAAATATGAAGTAAAAAAAAAGACAGAAATGTTAAATATTCAAAGACTAAAATTATTTAATGTCTGTACATACCTCTTACAATTTTATTTAGCAGCGTGAGATTTGACAACGGAAGTTTTCCCCACCTTCCATCCCAATTATATTTATATAGCAAATCATCTGCAAACGATGCACTAATAACACTGCCAACATCTAAAGAAACACCTTTAATTTTATGAATATAGGACTTCTGTAAAGAAGTTGAATTACTGTTTGAGCAAGTAAAATATATAAAATATTGTGATTGTTACCATGGCCTGAGCGTAATCGGAGTCTAGCTTCTCCTCTATTTCTTGCACTGCTGTTGTGGTCCGCAAGGGGAGCATGCTGGCGGTCTCATCAAGCCCTTGATCAGAAGTCTCTCCTGTCATGCGGCTGAGGTACTCTTGGGCTTTTTTTATGCCTACTTTACACTCCATTTTACATTTCTTCCTAAAATGTTTTTAACAACAGCAATTCCCAAAATTCCACCACTTTTTTTTTAAATAATTAATACAAATTTAGCTAAATTCTTATAATTATTAAAATTTATGAAACGTATTAACAGATATATTCAACATATTATTAAGTATATATAAAAATAAGAAGAAAAGATTAATAAAATTTGGGCTTTGCAAAATATTCCTAATTTGGTATACAAACGCACACGAGTGGCAACGCCACTTGTAACAATAAAAACAAACAAAAATAGTGCGTGTGTATTAGTTTCGGTCATCCATTTCTTGTAGGGGAGCTATAGGAAAGTTGTAAAAAAAACTCATAAAATTCAGAAAAATGCATGAAATCTTTATTTGAATCGATAGTACGGTCCATATAATTAAATGTTTGAAGATTATTTAATGCAAATGTTGAACGTGATTGCGCCTCAAATGGTCCATCCGCTTAGTCCAATGTTGGCATTCTGTTTCCAACATTTCGGCCGGTATCTCACGAATAAATGCTTCAATGTTTTCTTCCAATGCGTCAATTGAAGCGGGCATGTGTGTATAGACATGAGCTTTAACGTAGCCGCACAAAAAATAGTCTAAAGACGTTAAATCGCACGATCTAGGCGGCCAATTGACCGGTCCCGAACGTGAAATAAAATGTTCACCGAACTCGCCTCTCAATAAGTCCATTGTTAAGCGTGCTGTGTGGCATGTGGCACCGTCTTGTTGAAACCACATGTCGTGCAAGTCAACAAGCTCTTGCATTTTGGGCAAAAAAAAGTTGGATATCATCTCACGGTAGCGCTCACCATTCACAGTTACGTTACGATTCGCATCATCTTGGAACGGTCCAATGATGCCACCAGCCCATAAACCGCACCAAACTGTGACTTTTTCTCGATGCATAAATAGCTCTTGCAATGCTTCTGGCTGATCTTCACTCCAAAATCGACAATTCGGCTTATTAACTTACCCATTGAGCCAAAAATGAGCTTCGTCGCTGAACACAAGAAGCGCGCGATGAATTTTCTTAACAGAGCACGCATTTTGATAATAAAATTCAATAATTTGCAAGCGTTGTTCGTTTGTAAGACGATTCATGGTTAAATTATAGACCAAACTGAAGATGTTTGACAGTGAAACAAAACACGAAACGTGCGTCAGCTGTTTAAACCAGTGCTGCCAAAAAGATAATAGCTAAAAAATCACCCATTATATTAGCGGAATATAACAAATCTTAAAATGTTGTTTATAGACATATTTTAACATAAAATAAGTAATGACGTAGAAAACAAAATAAATTTTCTGTAAATATTTTACTGGATAACCCCATTTCTTTAAATCTTAAAGTGAACGACGTCACGGGTAAAAGCTAGTTACAAAATAAAACATGGGTGGGGGTAGGTCTTTTTTGATCTACCTTGTATATATATTTTTAAGAAATGTTGCTTCTTTTTTTGGCAACTTTTAACACTTTTTCTCTTTTAGTTTTGGTACTTTTTTATTTTCAAAAAATTTGGGTAGAGATATTGTCCAGATTTAAGTGGGGTATATTTTAAGAGGTTAAAACGAAAAATGTTTTACTTTTAATACTTTTTCTCTTTTGGATAAATTTGGATTGCATATGGTCGAGATCAAAATATACGGTATTTTTTAAGGGATAAAATTGGGATAAAACTGTTACTTTTTATCTCTTCGAAAAATGTGGTATTCATATAAAACATAACCTAAATTAACGTACAGAGTACTTTCTGGGGGAATAAAATGAGTCAAAGCTCGTACTTTTAGTACTTCGTTGCATTTGGTATAAAAAGTACAAAATATACGGCACTTTTTAAGGGGTAAAAAATGGATCAAATTGGTACTTTTTGTACTTTTCCGGATTGCGTATGGTCCATTGGCTGGAATATATTTAGGCGCCCATTCATTGCTTTTCATATCGACAACTATATGTAGGTTGCTCAAGATTATTGAGTGCTCAAAAGTTTTGTATGTATCGGGTGATTTTTTAAGACCCTACAAGAATAGTGACGGTCATTTGACCTATCATATGACCGACATTGCTGATAGAGATATCGGCCATCGCGTAGAACAAAGTTTCTATCATTTTCTTAAGGCCAACGTGAAAAAAATGACCTAAACTTTTGTGTACGTGTGATTTTGCATCCTTCTTTAACCTATGAATTTTGTGGTAGATAAAACATATATCTGAGCTGTTTACTCTTATACTCTTTACATATCAGTACTGATGTATAAACCGGACACAGCTGACTAGTCAGTACTGATGCATATAACGGACACAGCTGACCAGTCAGTACTGACCAGTCAGTACTGACCAGTCAGTACTGACCAGTCAGTACTGACGCATATACCGGCCACAGCTGACTTGTCAGTACTGATTCATATATTCGTCACTGTTGACGTACTTTTTAGCTTAAATAAACACGATTAAAATAAAACATCTCATTCAATTCTCATACAAATTTTTGTCTTTATTTAAAATAAAATTCAATATTTTTTTGGTTTTCAAAATAACTTAAATAAATAAATATGTTTTTTTTTTTAACTAAATTTTTTAAATTAATTATGTTTTGTTTGCATTCGAAAACGTTTGCTGGATCAAACATCATTCAACAGTTTCTTAATTACATTAAACAAGCACCTTCTTACAAATAAAGTTCAGTCAATAAAAAGTGTTAAAAATAAAGCTAAACTTTTACCAATTTATTGGTCACGCTTATTTTTTGATTTTTTTCTCTTTTAGATTGATTATTTTAGTTTAAATTAAAAAAATTGTCGTCATTTTATTTATGAACCCCTTTTTCTTTTATGTATTTTTGTTGCTTTACCCTATGGTGGGCACGTTTAACCGCTTTTTTTATACTTTTTTCATACTCCCCGGCTCCTAGGTTCTGAAAAACATCTAAAATATGAAGTAAAAAAAAAGACAGAAATGTTAAATATTCAAAGACTAAAATTATTTAATGTCTGTACATACCTCTTACAATTTTATTTGGCAGCGTGAGATTTGACAACGGAAGTTTTCCCCACCTTCCATCCCAATTATATTTATATAGCAAATCATCTGCAAACGATTCACTAATAACACTGCCAACATCTAAAGAAACACCTTTAATTTTATGAATATAGGACTTCTGTAAAGAAGTTGAATTACTGTTTGAGTAAGTAAAATATATAAAATATTGTGATTGTTACGATGGCCTGAGCGTAATCGGAGTCTAGCTTCTCCTCTATTTCTTGCACTACTGTTGTGGTCCGCAAGGGGAGCATGCTGGCGGTCTCATCAAGCCCTTGATCAGAAGTCTCTCCTGTCATGCGGCGGAGGTACTCTTGGGCTTTTTTTATGCCTACTTTACACTCCATTAGAATTTTAGCTTATTGATGGAACAGGTTGTATATTAGATCTTTCACTTCGTGCACTATCTTCGTTTTCTATTAACCTTCTATACATTTTAATTTTGGACTCAAATGTCTTTTTTTCCAATGATAGACAATTTTGCAAACGTCTTTTTTTCATAGTTATCTTTTATCACAAAAAGTAAACTTTTATTATTTAATTTAATTTCTTAATAGGTATTTTCTATCTTATTGTCACTTTTTTATTTTTTAATAGGTATTTGCGTTATTTTTATTGTCACTCAATTTTTTCTGTCAAGGCAAATATTATTTTTTATCACTCTTTATTGTCACTGTCAATTTTTATTTCACTTTTTTTATATTTATTTTAAATCATATAATGGGCGCACGTCACAATTTCATAAAATTCCTTTCGCTTTTAAAATTAATCTTGAATTTTTTACATATTTTACACATTCCATTCAAAAATGAAACTGTCTAACATACATTCGTTGTTTCACTCTTACATACGCATTTCATTCCTGGAGTAATTAGCGTTGCCACTAGCAAACATTTCTTCCTAAAATGTTTTTAACAACAGCAATTCCCAAAATTCCACCACTTTTTTTTTAAATAATTAATACAAATTTAGCTAAATTCTTATAATTATTAAAATTTATGAAACGTATTAACAGATATATTCAACATATTGTTACGAAAGTAACTTTAGTTAGTTGTAATTATTGTTTAAGAATTAGTTGTAATTATTATTTATCTTGTATTGATTAGTTATTAAGTATTTGTTAGTTATTTTATTAGTTTACATTGTTATTAAAAATTGTTATAATTTAGTACACTTCAATCCCAATGTGCAGAAAGCCCTAGATATGACCGTTAAAAAAGCTTTAGTATAAGTGGTGAAATTATGTAAACATAATTGCCGCCATAAATCATAATTGACGATAGAGTGGTGAATAAGTAAAGCCTCGAACCTTCGAGAAACATTTCGAATGTTCTAGATGGCTGAATTACAGTATAAATACTTGCGGCGGCTAGCATCAAAAAACAGTATTAGTTCAGACTTTGTCGAGTTAAGAGCGCATCACGCGGAGAAAACTATAAACGTTTGAAGTGTGTTGATTACAATAGTGAGTTGTAAATAAAAGCTATAAATTACGGTTGTTAAAGTGACTAAGTTCTTAATAAATAAGTGTTATACATTAAAGTGTTGTGTTTATTTGTTTTATTTGAATTGCAATAAAAGAACTCGAAACGGTTTATTATTAAGGAAATAAACCAAAACGTTATTGAAAGGCAGTAACGTAACAATTGGTGTCAGAAGTGAAATTGCAAAATAAAATAAATAAAAGTGAAAAAAAATAGACAAGCATGAAATTTGAAGAGCTTAAGGTAGAACAGCTCAAGAAAGAATTGGGCAAGTTAGATTTGCCAACTGCAGGTAATAAAGCAGAGCTGCAGAAGAGACTATTAGATGAATTCGAACGACGCAATATGGACATTGCGAGTTACGAATTTGAGGACAAAGAAGAAATTGAGGTATGTACTCGTGCAGTTGCTAGCAGTATGGATTTTAACACAATGTTTGCCGCTATGATGGCAAAAATGGACGATAATTCCAAAAGCATGGTACAGATGATAAAAGAAAATTCTAGTGATATTCTAGCTGAAACTTCTAGAAAAATGGACGTTAATTCCAGCGCTATAACGGAAAAAATGGAAAGAATGTCAGAGGAAAATTCTAGAAAAATGAAGGAAAATTCGATCGCCATCCTGGCTGAAATTCAAGAGAATTCTAGAATAACCAACGAGAAGCTTCAGGCTACTAATGAAAAACTTGAGAAGCTTCAAGAGATTTCTACTGTCATAAATGAAAGAGTAGATGACATGGAAATAGAATTTAACCAGAAGCTGTCTGATGTAAAAACTCAAGTCACGGATGTAAAAACACAAGTTACGGTTTTTGATGAAAAACTACACCATCTGGAGGCAAAAGTTAATAACATTCAATGCCAAGAGGGACCAGTCCGAGTTATTCCAGAAGTTTCTAGTAGAATTAAGGCCCCAAGTTTTGACGGTAGTGTGCCATTAAATGTTTTTAAGTTCCAGTTCGATGCAGTTGCCAACAGAAATGCATGGAACAGTGAGGAAAAAGCTATCGAGCTCATTCTTGCTTTAAAGGGGACTGCGGCTGAAGTGCTTGAAAGTGTACCAGTAAGTAGCAGAAACAATTATGATGAAATTATGGTAGCACTGCAACGTAAGTATGGGGGTGAACACAAAAAGGAAATTTACAAAATGGAGTTGCGTGGCAGAGTGCAGAAGGCAAACGAAACCTTACAGGACTTCGCAATGGAGATTGAGCGGTTGGTACAGCTAACTTATCCTGGTGAGAATCATCCCTTTTTGGATCATTTTAAAACTGAGGCATTTGTAAACGGCATTCGTGATGCTGATGTTAAACTTGCGGTATGTGCATCACAAAAACCAACCTTTGCAGAAACTGTTTCATTTGCCCTGGCTCAGGAAACCGCAAGAATAGTTGCAAAGCAGAAGTCGTATAAGGTGCAAAGGCTCGATGTTGTTGCTGATGATGATAGAGATATCATGAAGGAATTAAAAAGCCTTAAAGAAGCAGTTTTGCGGGTGTTAAGTGAGAAGCTGGGCAAAAACAAATTGAAATGCTATAACTGCGGTAAGGTTAGGCACATACAGCGTAACTGCAAAGCACCAGAAAGAATTTCAAGATCTGCTTCGCCGCCGAGAAACAACCAACGGCCTAGTCATCAGTCATCACAGGAGGCGCCGTTAAGTATGGAGGGAGTGCTACCTTTCGCATCTGAGGACTCGGTAATAAATTTAGTAGTGCCAAAGAGATATAAAAGTATTACGACATTTGGCTACATCGATGGTAAAAAGCGAATTTTGACTATCGACACTGGTGCAGGATTTTCAATTATAAGGCCTGACTTGGTAACGGGAGCTGTCGAACCACTTAGCGGAGTGAGCTTGCGAACAGCTACAGGTGAGCCTGCTACTGTCTACGGCAAAACACGTGTGGTGTTAAGAATTGCCAATGTTGTCAATTTTCATGAGTTTATTGTGGCCGACATTGTAGACGAAGTACTGATTGGCGCAGATTTTATGATTAGTCATAACATAAGTCTGAATATGGGAAAACAAATCATGTATTTGTTTGATTATGAAATACCCCTGAATGTTGGGTATGAAAGTGAGGCTCGTGTAGGACAGCTTCTCGCTTGTATTCGTCTGGAATCGTCACCTTACAGGAATGTTGAAAAACGTGAAAAAGCGGTTGCTCATGTAAGACAGCTTAGCAGATTGGAAGCCAGGCACTGGACGGAGGCAGATAGAAGGGAATGCATCAGTGAAGGTCGCTCGTTGCAGGTAGAGCCCAGTAAAGACTGGGTAACAGCGAAAAGATTTGAACCCGTATCGGCTAAGGCTATAAGGGCCAATAGTATAGGTGGAAGGCAAAATTTTAAGGGAAACTGCCCAAAGCGTGTGGCAGTCAGGAGCACAATAAACAGAGGTTGTGCGTCACTTCCGCAGTGCCATTGTAAGGCACTACCTATACCGGAAGATAAGCAGGTAACTTCATTGGAGCGGGGAAATCCGTACGACCATAGAAAGTCCGTGCGTGGCTATAGAAGGTTGTCCAGAAATGATCGGGTGGTGTATTCTGAAGGATCTAAGAAGGGCCAGTTGATCTTGCCAATGAATCAGCAACCAAAGGAAAGATTAGTTGCCAAGCCATAACTACATTGGAATGGACCACATAAGGTGATAAAGAAATTAAGTGATGTTGTATACCGAATACAGAAATACAAAAGTCCAAGAGCTAAAATGAAAGTTGTTCATTTGGAACGATTAGCCCCTTTTGGAAGAGGTGATTTTGAGCCTATTCGGGACGAACAGGCTTAAGTGGGGGGCAGTGTTACGAAAGTAACTTTAGTTAGTTGTAATTATTGTTTAAGAATTAGTTGTAATTATTATTTATCTTGTATTGATTAGTTATTAAGTATTTGTTAGTTATTTTATTAGTTTACATTGTTATTAAAGTTTGTTATAATTTAGTACACTTCAATCCCAATGTGCAGAAAGCCCTAGATATGACCGTTAAAAAAGCTTTAGTATAAGTGGTGAAATTATGTAAACATAATTGCCGCCATAAATCATAATTGACGATAGAGTGGTGAATAAGTAAAGCCTCGAACCTTCGAGAAACATTTCGAATGTTCTAGATGGCTGAATTACAGTATAAATACTTGCGGCGGCTAGCATCAAAAAACAGTATTAGTTCAGACTTTGTCGAGTTAAGAGCGCATCACGCGGAGAAAACTATAAACGTTTGAAGTGTGTTGATTACAATAGTGAGTTGTAAATAAAAGCTATACATTACGGTTGTTAAAGTGACTAAGTTCTTAATAAATAAGTGTTATACATTAAAGTGTTGTGTTTATTTGTTTTATTTGAATTGCAATAAAAGAACTCGAAACGGTTTATTATTAAGGAAATAAACCAAAACGTTATTGAAAGGCAGTAACGTAACAATTGGTGTCAGAAGTGAAATTGCAAAATAAAATAAATAAAAGTGAAAAAAAAATAGACAAGCATGAAATTTGAAGAGCTTAAGGTAGAACAGCTCAAGAAAGAATTGGGCAAGTTAGATTTGCCAACTGCAGGTAATAAAGCAGAGCTGCAGAAGAGACTATTAGATGAATTCGAACGACGCAATATGGACATTGCGAGTTACGAATTTGAGGACAAAGAAGAAATTGAGGTATGTACTCGTGCAGTTGCTAGCAGTATGGATTTTAACACAATGTTTGCCGCTATGATGGCAAAAATGGACGATAATTCCAAAAGCATGGTACAGATGATAAAAGAAAATTCTAGTGATATTCTAGCTGAAACTTCTAGAAAAATGGACGTTAATTCCAGCGCTATAACGGAAAAAATGGAAAGAATGTCAGAGAAAAATTCTAGAAAAATGAAGGAAAATTCGATCGCCATCCTGGCTGAAATTCAAGAGAATTCTAGAATAACCAACGAGAAGCTTCAGGCTACTAATGAAAAACTTGAGAAGCTTCAAGAGATTTCTACTGTCATAAATGAAAGAGTAGATGACATGGAAATAGAATTTAACCAGAAGCTGTCTGATGTAAAAACTCAAGTCACGGATGTAAAAACACAAGTTACGGTTTTTGATGAAAAACTACACCATCTGGAGGCAAAAGTTAATAACATTCAATGCCAAGAGGGACCAGTCCGAGTTATTCCAGAAGTTTCTAGTAGAATTAAGGCCCCAAGTTTTGACGGTAGTGTGCCATTAAATGTTTTTAAGTTCCAGTTCGATGCAGTTGCCAACAGAAATGCATGGAACAGTGAGGAAAAAGCTATCGAGCTCATTCTTGCTTTAAAGGGGACTGCGGCTGAAGTGCTTGAAAGTGTACCAGTAAGTAGCAGAAACAATTATGATGAAATTATGGTAGCACTGCAACGTAAGTATGGGGGTGAACACAAAAAGGAAATTTACAAAATGGAGTTGCGTGGCAGAGTGCAGAAGGCAAACGAAACCTTACAGGACTTCGCAATGGAGATTGAGCGGTTGGTACAGCTAACTTATCCTGGTGAGAATCATCCCTTTTTGGATCATTTTAAAACTGAGGCATTTTTAAACGGCATTCGTGATGCTGATGTTAAACTTGCGGTATGTGCATCACAAAAACCAACCTTTGCAGAAACTGTTTCATTTGCCCTGGCTCAGGAAACCGCAAGAATAGTTGCAAAGCAGAAGTCGTATAAGGTGCAAAGGCTCGATGTTGTTGCTGATGATGATAGAGATATCATGAAGGAATTAAAAAGCCTTAAAGAAGCAGTTTTGCGGGTGTTAAGTGAGAAGCTGGGCAAAAACAAATTGAAATGCTATAACTGCGGTAAGGTTGGGCACATACAGCGTAACTGCAAAGCACCAGAAAGAATTTCAAGATCTGCTTCGCCGCCGAGAAACAACCAACGGCCTAGTCATCAGTCATCACAGGAGGCGCCGTTAAGTATGGAGGGAGTGCTACCTTTCGCATCTGAGGACTCGGTAATAAATTTAGTAGTGCCAAAGAGATATAAAAGTATTACGACATTTGGCTACATCGATGGTAAAAAGCGAATTTTGACTATCGACACTGGTGCAGGATTTTCAATTATAAGGCTTGACTTGGTAACGGGAGCTGTCGAACCACTAAGCGGAGTGAGCTTGCGAACAGCTACAGGTGAGCCTGCTACTGTCTACGGCAAAACACGTGTGGTGTTAAGAATTGCCAATGTTGTCAATTTTCATGATTTTATTGTGGCCGACATTGTAGACGAAGTACTGATTGGCGCAGATTTTATGATTAGTCATAACATAAGTCTGAATATGGGAAAACAAATCATGTATTTGTTTGATTATGAAATACCCCTGAATGTTGGGTATGAAAGTGAGGCTCGTGAAGGACAGCTTCTCGCTTGTATTCGTCTGGAATCGTCACCTTACAGGAATGTTGAAAAACGTGAAAAAGCGGTTGCTCATGTAAGACAGCTTAGCAGATTGGAAGCCAGGCACTGGACGGAGGCAGATAGAAGGGAATGCATCAGTGAAGGTCGCTCGTTGCAGGTAGAGCCCAGTAAAGACTGGGTAACAGCGAAAAGATTTGAACCCGTATCGGCTAAGGCTATAAGGGCCAATAGTATAGGTGGAAGGCAAAATTTTAAGGGAAACTGCCCAAAGCGTGTGGCAGTCAGGAGCACAATAAACAGAGGTTGTGCGTCACTTCCGCAGTGCCATTGTAAGGCACTACCTATACCGGAAGATAAGCAGGTAACTTCATTGGAGCGGGGAAATCCGTACGACCATAGAAAGTCCGTGCGTGGCTATAGAAGGTTGTCCAGAAATGATCGGGTGGTGTATTCTGAAGGATCTAAGAAGGGCCAGTTGATCTTGCCAATGAATCAGCAACCAAAGGAAAGATTAGTTGCCAAGCCATAACTACATTGGAATGGACCACATAAGGTGATAAAGAAATTAAGTGATGTTGTATACCGAATACAGAAATACAAAAGTCCAAGAGCTAAAATGAAAGTTGTTCATTTGGAACGATTAGCCCCTTTTGGAAGAGGTGATTTTGAGCCTATTCGGGACGAACAGGCTTAAGTGGGGGGCAGTGTTACGAAAGTAACTTTAGTTAGTTGTAATTATTGTTTAAGAATTAGTTGTAATTATTATTTATCTTGTATTGATTAGTTATTAAGTATTTGTTAGTTATTTTATTAGTTTACATTGTTATTAAAGTTTGTTATAATTTAGTACACTTCAATCCCAATGTGCAGAAAGCCCTAGATATGACCGTTAAAAAAGCTTTAGTATAAGTGGTGAAATTATGTAAACATAATTGCCGCCATAAATCATAATTGACGATAGAGTGGTGAATAAGTAAAGCCTCGAACCTTCGAGAAACATTTCGAATGTTCTAGATGGCTGAATTACAGTATAAATACTTGCGGCGGCTAGCATCAAAAAACAGTATTAGTTCAGACTTTGTCGAGTTAAGAGCGCATCACGCGGAGAAAACTATAAACGTTTGAAGTGTGTTGATTACAATAGTGAGTTGTAAATAAAAGCTATAAATTACGGTTGTTAAAGTGACTAAGTTCTTAATAAATAAGTGTTATACATTAAAGTGTTGTGTTTATTTGTTTTATTTGAATTGCAATAAAAGAACTCGAAACGGTTTATTATTAAGGAAATAAACCAAAACGTTATTGAAAGGCAGTAACGTAACAATTGGTGTCAGAAGTGAAATTGCAAAATAAAATAAATAAAAGTGAAAAAAAATAGACAAGCATGAAATTTGAAGAGCTTAAGGTAGAACAGCTCAAGAAAGAATTGGGCAAGTTAGATTTGCCAACTGCAGGTAATAAAGCAGAGCTGCAGAAGAGACTATTAGATGAATTCGAACGACGCAATATGGACATTGCGAGTTACGAATTTGAGGACAAAGAAGAAATTGAGGTATGTACTCGTGCAGTTGCTAGCAGTATGGATTTTAACACAATGTTTGCCGCTATGATGGCAAAAATGGACGATAATTCCAAAAGCATGGTACAGATGATAAAAGAAAATTCTAGTGATATTCTAGCTGAAACTTCTAGAAAAATGGACGTTAATTCCAGCGCTATAACGGAAAAAATGGAAAGATGTCAGAGGAAAATTCTAGAAAAATGAAGGAAAATTCGATCGCCATCCTGGCTGAAATTCAAGAGAATTCTAGAATAACCAACGAGAAGCTTCAGGCTACTAATGAAAAACTTGAGAAGCTTCAAGAGATTTCTACTGTCATAAATGAAAGAGTAGATGACATGGAAATAGAATTTAACCAGAAGCTGTCTGATGTAAAAACTCAAGTCACGGATGTAAAAACACAAGTTACGGTTTTTGATGAAAAACTACACCATCTGGAGGCAAAAGTTAATAACATTCAATGCCAAGAGGGACCAGTCCGAGTTATTCCAGAAGTTTCTAGTAGAATTAAGGCCCCAAGTTTTGACGGTAGTGTGCCATTAAATGTTTTTAAGTTCCAGTTCGATGCAGTTGCCAACAGAAATGCATGGAACAGTGAGGAAAAAGCTATCGAGCTCATTCTTGCTTTAAAGGGGACTGCGGCTGAAGTGCTTGAAAGTGTACCAGTAAGTAGCAGAAACAATTATGATGAAATTATGGTAGCACTGCAACGTAAGTATGGGGGTGAACACAAAAAGGAAATTTACAAAATGGAGTTGCGTGGCAGAGTGCAGAAGGCAAACGAAACCTTACAGGACTTCGCAATGGAGATTGAGCGGTTGGTACAGCTAACTTATCCTGGTGAGAATCATCCCTTTTTGGATCATTTTAAAACTGAGGCATTTGTAAACGGCATTCGTGATGCTGATGTTAAACTTGCGGTATGTGCATCACAAAAACCAACCTTTGCAGAAACTGTTTCATTTGCCCTGGCTCAGGAAACCGCAAGAATAGTTGCAAAGCAGAAGTCGTATAAGGTGCAAAGGCTCGATGTTGTTGCTGATGATGATAGAGATATCATGAAGGAATTAAAAAGCCTTAAAGAAGCAGTTTTGCGGGTGTTAAGTGAGAAGCTGGGCAAAAACAAATTGAAATGCTATAACTGCGGTAAGGTTGGGCACATACAGCGTAACTGCAAAGCACCAGAAAGAATTTCAAGATCTGCTTCGCCGCCGAGAAACAACCAACGGCCTAGTCATCAGTCATCACAGGAGGCGCCGTTAAGTATGGAGGGAGTGCTACCTTTCGCATCTGAGGACTCGGTAATAAATTTAGTAGTGCCAAAGAGATATAAAAGTATTACGACATTTGGCTACATCGATGGTAAAAAGCGAATTTTGACTATCGACACTGGTGCAGGATTTTCAATTATAAGGCCTGACTTGGTAACGGGAGCTGTCGAACCACTTAGCGGAGTGAGCTTGCGAACAGCTACAGGTGAGCCTGCTACTGTCTACGGCAAAACACGTGTGGTGTTAAGAATTGCCAATGTTGTCAATTTTCATGAGTTTATTGTGGCCGACATTGTAGACGAAGTACTGATTGGCGCAGATTTTATGATTAGTCATAACATAAGTCTGAATATGGGAAAACAAATCATGTATTTGTTTGATTATGAAATACCCCTGAATGTTGGGTATGAAAGTGAGGCTCGTGTAGGACAGCTTCTCGCTTGTATTCGTCTGGAATCGTCACCTTACAGGAATGTTGAAAAACGTGAAAAAGCGGTTGCTCATGTAAGACAGCTTAGCAGATTGGAAGCCAGGCACTGGACGGAGGCAGATAGAAGGGAATGCATCAGTGAAGGTCGCTCGTTGCAGGTAGAGCCCAGTAAAGACTGGGTAACAGCGAAAAGATTTGAACCCGTATCGGCTAAGGCTATAAGGGCCAATAGTATAGGTGGAAGGCAAAATTTTAAGGGAAACTGCCCAAAGCGTGTGGCAGTCAGGAGCACAATAAACAGAGGTTGTGCGTCACTTCCGCAGTGCCATTGTAAGGCACTACCTATACCGGAAGATAAGCAGGTAACTTCATTGGAGCGGGGAAATCCGTACGACCATAGAAAGTCCGTGCGTGGCTATAGAAGGTTGTCCAGAAATGATCGGGTGGTGTATTCTGAAGGATCTAAGAAGGGCCAGTTGATCTTGCCAATGAATCAGCAACCAAAGGAAAGATTAGTTGCCAAGCCATAACTACATTGGAATGGACCACATAAGGTGATAAAGAAATTAAGTGATGTTGTATACCGAATACAGAAATACAAAAGTCCAAGAGCTAAAATGAAAGTTGTTCATTTGGAACGATTAGCCCCTTTTGGAAGAGGTGATTTTGAGCCTATTCGGGACGAACAGGCTTAAGTGGGGGGCAGTGTTACGAAAGTAACTTTAGTTAGTTGTAATTATTGTTTAAGAATTAGTTGTAATTATTATTTATCTTGTATTGATTAGTTATTAAGTATTTGTTAGTTATTTTATTAGTTTACATTGTTATTAAAGTTTGTTATAATTTAGTACACTTCAATCCCAATGTGCAGAAAGCCCTAGATATGACCGTTAAAAAAGCTTTAGTATAAGTGGTGAAATTATGTAAACATAATTGCCGCCATAAATCATAATTGACGATAGAGTGGTGAATAAGTAAAGCCTCGAACCTTCGAGAAACATTTCGAATGTTCTAGATGGCTGAATTACAGTATAAATACTTGCGGCGGCTAGCATCAAAAAACAGTATTAGTTCAGACTTTGTCGAGTTAAGAGCGCATCACGCGGAGAAAACTATAAACGTTTGAAGTGTGTTGATTACAATAGTGAGTTGTAAATAAAAGCTATAAATTACGGTTGTTAAAGTGACTAAGTTCTTAATAAATAAGTGTTATACATTAAAGTGTTGTGTTTATTTGTTTTATTTGAATTGCAATAAAAGAACTCAAAACGGTTTATTATTAAGGAAATAAACCAAAACGTTATTGAAAGGCAGTAACGTAACAATATTATTAAGTATATATAAAAATAAGAAGAAAAGATTAATAAAATTTGGGCTTTGCAAAATATTCCTAATTTGGTATACAAACGCACACGAGTGGCAACGCCACTTGTAACAATAAAAACAAATAAAAATAGTGCGTGTGTATTAGTTTCGGTCATCCATTTCTTGTAGGGGAGCTATAGGAAAGTTGTAAAAAAAACTCATAAAATTCAGAAAAATGCATGAAATCTTTATTTGAATCGATAGTACGGTCCATATAATTAAATGTATGAAGATTATTTCATGCAAATGTTGACCGTGATTGCGCCTCAAATGGTCCATCCGCTTAGTCCAATGTTGGCATTCTGTTTCCAACATTTCGGCCGGTATCTCACGAATAAATGCTTCAATGTTGTCTTCCAATGCGTCAATTGAAGCGGGCATGTTTGTATAGACATGAGCTTTAACGTAGCCCCACAAAAAATAGTCTAAAGACGTTAAATCGCACGATCTAGGCGGCCAATTGACCGGTCCCGAACGTGAAATAAAATGTTCACCGAACTCGCCTCTCAATAAGTCCATTGTTAAGCGTGCTGTGTGGCATGTGGCACCGTCTTGTTGAAACCACATGTCGTGCAAGTCAAGCTCTTGCATTTTGGACAAAAAAAAGTTGGATATCATCTCACGGTAGCGCTCACCGTTCACAGTTACGTTACGATTCGCATCATCTTGGAAGAAGTACGGTCCAATGATGCCACCAGCCCATAAACCGCACCAAACTGTGACTTTTTCTCGATGCATAAATAGCTCTTGCAATGCTTCTGGCTGATCTTCACTCCAAAATCGACAATTCGGCTTATTAACTTACCCATTGAGCCAAAAATGAGCTTCGTCGCTGAACACAAGAAGCGCGCGATGAATTTTCTTAACAGAGCACGCATTTTGATAATAAAATTCAATAACTTGCAAGCGTTGTTCGTTTGTAAGACGATTCATGGTTAAATTATAGACCAAACTGAAGATGTTTGACAGTGAAACAAAACACGAAACGTGCGTCAGCTGTTTAAACCAGTGTTGCCAAAAAGATAATAGCTAAAAAATCACGCATTATATTAGCGGAATATAACAAATCTTAAAATGTTGTTTATAGACATATTTTAACATAAAATAAGTATAGACGTAGAAAACAAAATAAATTTTCTGTAAATATTATACTGGATAACCCCATTTCTTTAAATCTTAAAGTAAACGACGTCACGGGTAAAAGCTAGTTCCAAAATAAAACATGGGTGGGGGTAGGTCTTTTTTGATCTACCTTGTATATATTTTTAAGAAATGTTGCTTCTTTTTTGGCAACTTTTAACAGTTTTTCTCTTTTAGTTTTGGTACTTTTTTATTTTCAAAAAATTTGGCTAGAGATATTGTCCAGATTTAAGTGGGGTATATTTTAAGAGGTTAAAACGAAAAATGTTTTACTTTTGATACTTTTTCTCTTTTGGATAAATTTGGTATACAGATTGCATTTGGTCGAGATCAAAATATACGGTATTTTTTAAGGGATAAAATTGGGATAAAACTGTTACTTTTTATCTCTTCGAAAAATTTAGTATTCATATAAAATATAACCTAAATTAACGTACAGAGTACTTTCTGGGGGAATAAAATGAGCCAAAGCTCGTACTTTTAGTACTTCGTTGCATTTGGTATAAAAAGTACAAAATATACGGCACTTTTTAAGGGGTAAAAAATGGATCAAATTGGTACTTTTTGTACTTTTTCGGATTGCGTATGGTCCATTGGCTGGAATATATTTAGGCGCCCATTCATTGCTTTTCATATCGACAACTATATGTAGGTTGCTCAAGATTATTGAGTGCTCAAAAGTTATGTATGTATCGGGTGATTTTTTAAGACCCTACAAGAATAGTGACGGTCATTTGACCGACATTTCTGATAGAGATATCGGTCATCGCGTAGAACAAAGTTTCTATCATTGTCTTAAGGCCAACGTGAAAATAATGACCTAAACTTTTGTGTACGTGTGATTTTGCATCCTTCTTTAACCTATGAATTTTGTGGTAGATAAAACATATATCTGAGCTGTTTACTCTTATACTCTTTACATATCAGTACTGATGTATAAATCGGACACAGCTGCTTTATTTAAAATAAAATTCAATATTTTTTTGGTTTTCAAAATTACTTAAATAAATAAATATTTTTTTTTTTTTTAACTAAATTTTTTAAATTAATTATGTTTTGTTTGCATTCGAAAACGTTTGCTGGATCAAACATCATTCAACAGTTTCTTAATTACATTAAACAAGCACCTTCTTACAAATAAAGTTCAGTCAATAAAAAGTGTTAAAAATAAAGCTAAACTTTTACCAATTTATTGGTCACGCTTATTTTTTGATTTTTTTCTCTTTTAGATTGATTATTTTAGTTTAAATTAAAAAAATTGTCGTCATTTTATTTATTAACCCCTTTTTCTTTTATGTATTTTTGTTGCTTTACCCTATGGTGGGCACGTTCAACCGCTTTTCTTATACTTTTTTCATACTCCCCGGCTCCTAGGTTCTGAAAAACATCTAAAATATGAAGTAAAAAAAAAAGACAGAAATGTTAAATATTCAAAGACTAAAATTATTTAATGTCTGTACATACCTCTTACAATTTTATTTAGCAGCGTGAGATTTGACAACGGAAGTTTTCCCCACCTTCCATCCCAATTATATTTATATAGCAAATCATCTGCAAACAATGCACGAATAACACTGCCACCATCTAAAGAAACACCTTTAATTTTATGAATATAGGACTTCTGTAAAGAAGTTGAATTACTGTTTGAGCAAGTAAAATATATAAAATATTGTGATTGTTACCATGGCCTGAGCGTAATCGGAGTCTAGCTTCTCCTCTATTTCTTGCACTGCTGTTGTGGTCCGCAAGGGGAGCATGCTGGCGGTCTCATCAAGCCCTTGATCAGAAGTCTCTCCTGTCATGCGGCAGAGGTACTCTTGGGCTTTTTGTATGCCTACTTTACACTCCATTAGAATTTTAGCTTATTGATGGAACAGTTTGTATATTAGATCTTTCACTTCGTGCACTATCTTCGTTTTCTATTAACCTTCTATACATTTTAATTTTGGACTCAAATGTCTTTTTTTCCAATGATAGACAATTTTGCAAACGTCTTTTTTTCATAGTTATCTTTTATCACAAAAAGTATACTTTTATTATTTAATTTAATTTCTTAATAGGTATTTTCTATCTTATTGTCACTTTTTTATTTTTTAATAGGTATTTGTGTTATTTTTATTGTCACTCAATTCTTGCTTTCTGTCAAGGCAAATATTATTTTTTATCACTCTTTATTGTCACTGTCAATTTTTATTTCACTTTTTTTATATTTATTTTAAATAATATAATGGGCGCACGTCACAATTTCATAAAATTCCTTTCGCTTTTAAAATTAATCTTGAATTTTTTACATATTTTACACATTCCATTCAAAAATGAAACTGTCTAACATACATTCGTTGTTTCACTCTTACATACGCATTTCATTCCTGGAGTAATTAGCGTTGCCACTAGCAAACATTTCTTCCTAAAATGTTTTTAACAACAGCAATTCCCAAAATTTCACCACTTTTTTTTTAAATAATTAATACAAATTTAGCTAAATTCTTATAATTATTAAAATTTATGAAACGTATTAACAGATATATTCAACATATTATTAAGTATATATAAAAATAAGAAGAAAAGATTAATAAAATTTGGGCTTTGCAAAATATTCCTAATTTGGTATACAAACGCACACGAGTGGCAACGCCACTTGTAACAATAAAAACAAACAAAAATAGTGCGTGTGTATTAGTTTCGGTCATCCATTTCTTGTAGGGGAGCTATAGGAAAGTTGTAAAAAAAACTCATAAAATTCAGAAAAATGCATGAAATCTTTATTTGAATCGATAGTACGGTCCATATAATTAAATGTTTGAAGATTATTTCATGCAAATGTTGACCGTGATTGCGCCTCAAATGGTCCATCCGCTTAGTCCAATGTTGGCATTCTGTTTCCAACATTTCGGCCGGTATCTCACGAATAAATGCTTCAATGTTTTCTTCCAATGCGTCAATTGAAGCGGGCATGTGTGTATAGACATGAGCTTTAACGTAGCCGCACAAAAAATAGTCTAAAGACGTTAAATCGCACGATCTAGGCGGCCAATTGACCGGTCCCGAACGTGAAATAAAATGTTCACCGAACTCGCCTCTCAATAAGTCCATTGTTAAGCGTGCTGTGTGGCATGTGGCACCGTCTTGTTGAAACCACATGTCGTGCAAGTCAAGCTCTTGCATTTTGGGCAAAAAAAAAGTTGGATATCATCTCACGGTAGCGCTCACCATTCACAGTTACGTTACGATTCGCATCATCTTGGAACGGTCCAATGATGCCACCAGCCCATAAACCGCACCAAACTGTGACTTTTTCTCGATGCATAAATAGCTCTTGCAATGCTTCTGGCTGATCTTCACTCCAAAATCGACAATTCGGCTTATTAACTTACCCATTGAGCCAAAAATGAGCTTCGTCGCTGAACACAAGAAGCGCGCGATGAAGTTTCTTAACAGAGCACGCATTTTGATAATAAAATTCAATAATTTGCAAGCGTTGTTCGTTTGTAAGACGATTCATGCTTAAATTATAGACCAAACTGAAGATGTTTGACAGTGAAACAAAACACGAAACGTGCGTCAGCTGTTTAAACCAGTGTTGCCAAAAAGATAATAGCTAAAAAATCACCCATTATATTAGCGGAATATAACAAATCTTAAAATGTTGTTTATAGACATATTTTAACATAAAATAAGTAATGACGTAGAAAACAAAATAAATTTTCTGTAAATATTTTACTGGATAACCCCATTTCTTTAAATCTTAAAGTGAACGACGTCACGGGTAAAAGCTAGTTACAAAATAAAACATGGGTGGGGGTAGGTCTTTTTTGATCGACCTTGTATACATATTTTTAAGAAATGTTGCTTCTTTTTTTGGCAACTTTTAACACTTTTTCTTTTTTAGTTTTGGTACTTTTTTATTTTCAAAAAATTTGGCTAGAGATATTGTCCAGATTTAAGTGGGGTATATTTTAAGAGGTTAAAACGAAAAATGTTTTACTTTTGATACTTTTTCTCTTTTGGATAAATTTGGTATACAGATTGCATATGGTCGAGATCAAAATATACGGTATTTTTTAAGGGATAAAACTGTTACTTTTTATCTCTTCGAAAAATTTGGTATTCATATAAAACATAACCTAAATTAACGTACAGAGTACTTTCTGGGGGAATAAAATAAGTCAAAGCTCGTACTTTTAGTACTTCGTTGCATTTGGTATAAAAAGTACAAAATATACGGCACTTTTTAAGGGGTAAAAAATGGATCAAATTGGTACTTTTTGTACTTTTTCGGATTGCGTATGGTCCATTGGCTGGAATATATTTAGGCGCCCATTCATTGCTTTTCATATCGACAACTATATGTAGGTTGCTCAAGATTATTGAGTGCTCAAAAGTTATGTATGTATCGGGTGATTTTTTAAGACCCTACAAGAATAGTGACGGTCATTTGACCTATCATATGACCGACATTGCTGATAGAGATATCGGTCATCGCGTAGAACAAAGTTTCTATCATTTTCTTAAGGCCAACGTGAACAAAATGACCTAAACTTTTGTGTACGTGTGATTTTGCATCCTTCTTTAACCTATGAATTTTGTGGTATATAAAACATATATCTGAGCTGTTTACTCTTATACTCTTTACATATCAGTACTGATGTATAAACCGGACACAGCTGACTAGTCAGTACTGATGCATATAACGGACACAGCTGACCAGTCAGTACTGACCAATCAGTACTGACGCATATACCGGCCACAGCTGACTAGTCAGTACTGATGCATATATTCGTCACTGTTGACGTACTTTTTAGCTTAAATAAAACACGATTCATCTTATTCAATTCTCATACAAATTTTTGTCTTTATTTAAAATAAAATTCGATATTTTTTTGGTTTTCAAAATAACTTAAATAAATAAATATTTTTTTTTTTTTAACTAAATTTTTTAAATTAATTATGTTTTGTTTGCATTCGAAAACGTTTGCTGGATCAAACATCATTCAACAGTTTCTTAATTACATTAAACAAGCACCTTCTTTCAAATAAAGTTCAGTCAATAAAAAGTGTTAAAAATAAAGCTAAACTTTTACCAATTTATTGGTCACGCTTATTTTTTGATTTTTTTCTCTTTTAGATTGATTATTTTAGTTTAAATTAAAAAAATTGTCGTCATTTTATTTATTAACCCCTTTTTCTTTTATGTATTTTTGTTGCTTTACCCTATGGTGGGCACGTTCAACCGCTTTTCTTATACTTTTTTCATACTCCCCGGCTCCTAGGTTCTGAAAAACATCTAAAATATGAAGTAAAAAAAAAGACAGAAATGTTAAATATTCAAAGACTAAAATTATTTAATGTCTGTACATACCTCTTACAATTTTATTTAGCATCGTGAGATTTGACAACGGAAGTTTCCCCCACCTTCCATCCCAATTATATTTATATAGCAAATCATTTGCAAACAATGCACGAATAACACTGCCAACATCTAAAGAAACACCTTTAATTTTATGAATATAGGACTTCTGTAAAGAAGTTGAATTACTGTTTGAGCAAGTAAAATATATAAAATATTGTGATTGTTACCATGGCCTGAGCGTAATCGGAGTCTAGCTTCTCCTCTATTTCTTGCACTGCTGTTGTGGTCCGCAAGGGGAGCATGCTGGCGTTCTCATCAAGCCCTTGATCAGAAGTCTCTCCTGTCATGCGGCGGAGGTACTCTTGGGCTTTTTTTTATGCCTACTTTACACTCCATTAGAATTTTAGCTTATTGATGGAACAGGTTGTATATTAGATCTTTCACTTCGTGCACTATCTTCGTTTTCTATTAACCTTCTATACATTTTAATTTTGGACTCAAATGTCTTTTTTCCAATGATAGACAATTTTGCAAACGTCTTTTTTTCATAGTAATCTTTTATCACAAAAAGTATACTTTTATTATTTAATTTAATTTCTTAATAGGTATTTTCTATCTTATTGTCACTTTTTTATTTTTTAATAGGTATTTGTGTTATTTTTATTGTCACTCAATTCTTGCTTTCTGTCAAGGCAAATATTATTTTTTATCACTCTTTATTGTCACTGTCAATTTTTATTTCACTTTTTTTATATTTATTTTAAATAATATAATGGGCGCACGTCACAATTTCATAAAATTCCTTTCGCTTTTAAAATTAATCTTGAATTTTTTACATATTTTACACATTCCATTCAAAAATGAAACTGTCTAACATACATTCGTTGTTTCACTCTTACATACGCATTTCATTCCTGGAGTAATTAGCGTTGCCAGTAGCAAACATTTCTTCCTAAAATGTTTTTAACAACAGCAATTCCCAAAATTCCACCACTTTTTTTTAAAATAATTAATACAAATTTAGCTAAATTCTTATAATTATTAAAATTTATGAAACGTATTAACAGATATATTCAACATATTATTAAGTATATATAAAAATAAGAAGAAAAGATTAATAACATTTGGGCTTTGCAAAATATTCCTAATTTGGTATACAAACGCACACGAGTGGCAACGCCAGTTGTAACAATAAAAACAAACAAAAATAGTGCGTGTGTATTAGTTTCGGTCATCCATTTCTTGTAGGGGAGCTATAGGAAAGTTGTAAAAAAAACTCATAAAATTCAGAAAAATGCATGAAATCTTTATTTGAATCGATAGTACGGTCCATATAATTAAATGTTTGAAGATTATTTCATGCAAATGTTGACCGTGATTGCTCCTCAAATGGTCCATCCGCTTAGTCCAATGTTGGCATTCTGTTTCCAACATTTCGGCCGGTATCTCACGAATAAATGCTTCAATGTTGTCTTCCAATGCGTCAATTGAAGCGGGCATGTGTGTATAGACATGAGCTTTAACGTAGCCCCACAAAAAATAGTCTAAAGACGTTAAATCGCACGATCTAGGCGGCCAATTGACCGGTCCCGAACGTGAAATAAAATGTTCACCGAACTCGCCTCTCAATAAGTCCATTGTTAAGCGTGCTGTGTGGCATGTGGCACCGTCTTGTTGAAACCACATGTCGTGCAAGTCAAGCTCTTGCATTTTGGACAAAAAAAAGTTGGATATCATCTCACGGTAGCGCTCACCATTCACAGTTACGTTACGATTCGCATCATCTTGGAAGAAGTACGGTCCAATGATGCCACCAGCCCATAAACCGCACCAAACTGTGACTTTTTCTCGATGCATAAATAGCTCTTGCAATGCTTCTGGCTGATCTTCACTCCAAAATCGACAATTCGGCTTATTAACTTACCCATTGAGCCAAAAATGAGCTTCGTCGCTGAACACAAGAAGCGCGCGATGAATTTTCTTAACAGAGTACGCATTTTGATAATAAAATTCAATAATTTGCAAGCGTTGTTCGTTTGTAAGACGATTCATGGTTAAATTATAGACCAAACTGAAGATGTTTGACAGTGAAACAAAACACGAAACGTGCGTCAGCTGTTTAAACCAGTGCTGCCAAAAAGATAATAGCTAAAAAATCACCCATTATATTAGCGGAATATAACAAATCTTAAAATGTTGCTTATAGACATATTTTAACATAAAATAAGTATAGACGTAGAAAACAAAATAAATTTTCTGTAAATATTTTACTGGATAACCCCATTTCTTTAAATCTTAAAGTAAACGACGTCACGGGTAAAAGCTAGTTACAAAATAAAACATGGGAGGGGGTAGGTCTTTTTTGATCTACCTTGTATATACATTTTTAAGAAATGTTGCTTCTTTTTTTGGCAACTTTTAACACTTTTTCTATTTTAGTTTTGGTACTTTTTTATTTTCAAAAAATTTGGCTAGAGATATTGTCCAGATTTAAGTGGGGTATATTTTAAGAGGTTAAAACGAAAAATGTTTTACTTTTGATACTTTTTCTCTTTTGGATAAATTTGGTATACAGATTGCATATGGTCGAGATCAAAATATACGGTATTTTTTAAGGGATAAAATTGGGATAAAACTGTTACTTTTTATCTCTTCGAAAAATTTGGTATTCATGTAAAACATAACCTAAATTAACGTACAGAGTACTTTCTGGGGGAATAAAATGAGTCAAAGCTCGTACTTTTAGTACTTCGTTGCATTTGGTATAAAAAGTACAAAATATACGGCACTTTTTAAGGGGTAAAAAATGGATCAAATTGGTACTTTTTGTACTTTTTCGGATTGCGTATGGTCCATTGGCTGGAATATATTTAGGCGCCCATTCATTGCTTTTCATATCGACAACTATATGTAGGTTGCTCAAGATTATTGAGTGCTCAAAAGTTATGTATGTATCGGGTGATTTTTTAAGACCCTACAAGAATAGTGACGGTCATTTGACCTATCATATGACCGACATTGCTGATAGAGATATCGGTCATCGCGTAGAACAAAGTTTCTATCATTTTCTTAAGGCCAACGTGAAAAAAATGACCTAAACTTTTGTGTACGTGTGATTTTGCATCCTTCTTTAACCTATGAATTTTGTGGTAGATAAAACATATATCTGAGCTGTTTACTCTTATACTCTTTACATATCAGTACTGATGTATAAACCGGACACAGCTGACTAGTCAGTACTGATGCATATAACGGACACAGCTGACCAGTCAGTATTGACTGGTCAGTACTGACGCATATACCGGCCACAGCTGACTAGTCAGTACTGATTCATATATTCGTCACTGTTGACGTACTTTTTAGCTTAAATAAAACACGATTAAAATAAAACATTTCATACAAATTTTTGTCTTTATTTAAAATAAAATTCAATATTTTTTTGGTTTCCAAAATAACTTAAATAAATAAATATTTTTTTTTTTTTTAACTAAATTTTTTAAATTAATTATGTTTTGTTTGCATTCGAAAACGTTTGCTGGATCAAACATCATTCAACAGTTTCTTAATTACATTAAACAAGCACCTTCTTACAAATAAAGTTCAGTCAATAAAAAGTGTTAAAAATAAAGCTAAACTTTTACCAATTTATTGGTCACGCTTATTTTTTGATTTTTTTTTCTCTTTTAGATTGATTATTTTAGTTTAAATTAAAAAAATTGTCGTCATTTTATTTATTAACCCCTTTTTCTTTTATGTATTTTTGTTGCTTTACCCTATGGTGGGCACGTTCAACCGCTTTTCTTATACTTTTTTCATACTCCCCGGCTCCTAGGTTCTGAAAAACATCTAAAATATGAAGTAAAAAAAAAGACAGAAATGTTAAATATTCAAAGACTAAAATTATTTAATGTCTGTACATACCTCTTACAATTTTATTTAGCAGCGTGAGATTTGACAACGGAAGTTTTCCCCACCTTCCATCCCAATTATATTTATATAGCAAATCATCTGCAAACAATGCACGAATAACACTGCCAACATCTAAAGAAACACCTTTAATTTTATGAATATAGGACTTCTGTAAAGAAGTTGAATTACTGTTTGAGCAAGTAAAATATATAAAATATTGTGATTGTTACCATGGCCTGAGCGTAATCGGAGTCTAGCTTCTCCTCTATTTCTTGCACTGCTGATGTGGTCCGCAAGGGGAGCATGCTGGCGGTCTCATCAAGCCCTTGATCAGAAGTCTCTCCTGTCATGCGGCGGAGGTACTCTTGGGCTTTTTTTATGCCTACTTTACACTCCATTAGAATTTTAGCTTATTGATGGAACAGGTTGTATATTAGATCTTTCACTTCGTGCACTATCTTCGTTTTCTAGTAACCTTCTATACATTTTAATATTGGACTCAAATGTCTTTTTTTCCAATGATAGACAATTTTGCAAACGTCTTTTTTTCATAGTTATCTTTTATCACAAAAAGTATACTTTTATTATTTAATTTAATTTCTTAATAGGTATTTTCTATCTTATTGTCACTTTTTTATTTTTTAATAGGTATTTGTGTTATTTTTATTGTCACTCAATTCTTGCTTTCAGTCAAGGCAAATATTATTTTTTATCACTCTTTATTGTCACTGTCAATTTTTATTTCACTTTTTTTATATTTATTTTAAATAATATAATGGGCGCACGTCACAATTTCATAAAATTCCTTTCACTTTTAAAATTAATCTTGAATTTTTTACATATTTTACACATTCCATTCAAAAATGAAACTGTCTAACATACATTCGTTGTTTCACTCTTACATACGCATTTCATTCCTGGAGTAATTAGCGTTGCCACTAGCAAACATTTCTTCCTAAAATGTTTTTAACAACAGCAATTCCCAAAATTTCACCACTTTTTTTTTTAAATAATTAATACAAATTTAGCTAAATTCTTATAATTATTAAAATTTATGAAACGTATTAACAGATATATTCAACATATTCAGGGGTGTTACAGAATCCAATCTTGTCGGTATTGGATTTAAAAACGACAAAAAAAATACGTTGGTGTCATGAAATCCAATATTATCGGTTTTATGTTCGAACTAGAATTAGTGTCGGTTTTAGGTGTCACAGAAACCAATGTTATCGGTTTTCTTATTGGAAATAAACCAAGCAGCTAACAGCTGTCGTTTTTCTTTATTGTAAACAAATCAAGTTGTTTAAAGAGTCGTTTTGAATTTAATTTTCTTCTGCAGGTGAATATTTTGTGAAAATGTAAGTAAATAATTGTTAATTTTATAAAAATAAATATCTATGTATAGTTTTTTTTATTTTCAAACAGGGGAAAGCATAAAAATAGTACCCAAAACTCGATAATTATGGATTTTATGGAAAAACATCCAGATCTTGCACGGGGATTCACAAAGCGTGATAAACCAACTGTGGAATCTCTTTGGCAACAGTTGGCTGAAACATTAAACGGCGCAGGTCCACCACAAAAGGATGTAAATGGATGGAAAAAGGCAAGAACATTTATGCCAAAAACCATAATCCGTTATTGAATTGTGTTTTTTTATTTTATACAGACGTGGACGGAATGGAAAAGTGATGTAAAGAGAAAACTTGCCCAAAACAAGGCAGAGTCCAGAGCGACTGGCGGAGGACCATTTTCAAAGCATCAGTTGACACAAACAGAAGAAGCAATAGTACGCGTATGTGGTATTGCACAATCGGTGGAAGGGGTTGCTGGTGTTGCTATTGGCTTAGCTGAAAATGAAGGTGGTGAGATTGAGGAAGAAATGCCGTTAACATCGTCAAAACGTCCTATGTCTCCACTTTTGCTAAGTAGCACTCCAAAAAGGCCTAAAACAGAAAACACTGGTGAACGGCTAAAAAAGTTTTTGGATGAAGATAGTAAGAGAAAGGTGGAACTTAATGAAAAGTTAGACGAACTACTAAAAGTTGAGAAGGAAAACGCAAGCAGCTTACGACGGGTATATAGAGTGATTGAAAAGGGACACGAGTCTGTCGCGAATGCCGTCACAGATCTCAAAAATGAATTTGTTCGAGTAAATAGGGGAATTTTGCAAGCAATGCAAGAAAAAAATGAAATAAAGAAGAAACAGTTAGAGCTCGACATAATGAAATTTGATTACCAAAAAAATAACTAGTGATATTGAAGCAATTTTGCATTTAGCTTTGAAGTTTTATAATTTTAAACATACATATGTACCTTATAATATAAGATTTTAAGACTGGATTTTCTTTTTTTCTTTTGTTTGTTCTTTTTGTTTATTATATTAAATATAAACAACTTTTATTTTAATGTTTATTATATTAAATATAAACAACTTTTATTTTAAATCTATAAATAAGTTTTTTTTTGTTATAAGGTGTCAGCTATTTCATCTCTAATTCTTTGACCTTCACTTTGAAGAGACGTATTTGATGGCAGTATAACGTTATCCTCACTATCGTGTGCTGTTAAATTTGTATCGTTTTCATTATTTTGAACTTTGTAGCTTCTACAGATGTTGTGCAGCGCGCAGCACGAGTTAATAATTTGCACTACTTTTTCTGGTTGGTAGTGTAACGTGCTCATTAAACAACGAAACCGGCTTTTCAACACGCCTATTGTGCGTTCAACAATATTGCGAGCCGATGAATGAGCCATATTAAATTTATACTGTTTCGAGTTGTAGGATGGATTTCTGTATGGTGTTAACAGAAATGGTTCAATGCCATACTCACAATCTCCTAATAATTTTAATGTCCTTTCGCCTGACTCATACTTCCCAAGGAAATGATGTCTGGCGCTACTAATGTTCCATATGAACGCGTCATGGCTAGAGCCGGGATACCGTGCATCTACTGCTCGAATTTTCATGTCGTGGTCACAAATCTTAATATAAAAAAGATAAGCTCGTAAATAATGTAAAATTGAGTTTTTATCATACTTACAATCATTGCATTCATACTAAAATAGCCTTTTCGATTAAAGTATAAATGCTCGTTAACGCTAGGCTTTATAATCTTTATGTGTGTCCCGTCGATGCAACCAACTATCGAAGGTATTTTGTATTTATTGTAGAAGTATTCCCGCGAGCTATGCTTTTCGTTTGAGTCCATTTCAAGTTGCACCCACTGCGGGCAAATTAACCGTTCCATGACCTTGAGCGCATCGTCTAAAATTATTGATACCGTGCTCCTACCCAGACATATGCAAGAGTCGTTTCCAACCGATCTTTGATATGACCCTTCAGCAAAAAATCGCAACGTAGCTGCAAGTTGCAGCAATGGGGGAATCTTAGAGCGGGAAAGGTGTTCTTTCATTGTGTCTAGGACCATACGAAACGCATCTTTGTTTAACCGGTAATAACCTACGAATCTGCAAAACGGATTTAACTATGACCGCACAATATATGAAATGTACTTACGCCAACTCCGGTAGGTCAAGTGGATTGCTGCAATCTCGCAAAATTCTTCTTTTAATCTTCTCTGAGCGCTCTTCCTCCAAAAGTAAATATGCAACAACAGCAGTGGACATTTTATTTAGTTTTGTAGTTAAAGAAAAATTGTTTGTATTTTTAATAAATTCGCTCTATATTTCCACAAAACAATATAATTAAACAAACAGCAAATGTAAATAATTCAACGATAGAATTTATTTATTTCATATGTTAACTGTATTAACACTTCCAACTTTCTGTTCTATAATTTTCTTTTATTAAAAAAACAAGTTTTAACAATATTTTTGCACAAAGACAATAATTTACAAAATTATTAAACAAACATTTCATTTAAAACTGTAAACAAATGAGCCAAAACATAAAACAGCTGATTCGAATATCGGTTTTATTTGCATTCGAAAATATCAAAACCGACTTGTTTTCATGACACCAAATGAAACCAATATTGGTTTGCAAAACCGACAATCAGAAAACCGACTTGGATTCTATGACAGCCCTGATTATTAAGTATATATAAAAATAAGAAGAAAAGATTAATAAAATTTGGGCTTTGCAAAATATTCCTAATTTGGTATACAAACGCACACGAGTGGCAACGCCAGTTGTAACAATAAAAACAAACAAAAATAGTGCGTGTGTATTAGTTTCGGTCATCCATTTCTTGTAGGGGAGCTATAGGAAAGTTGTAAAAAAAAACTCATAAAATTCAGAAAAATGCATGAAATCTTTATTTGAATCGATAGTACGGTCCATATAATTAAATGTTTGAAGATTATTTCATGCAAATGTTGACCGTGATTGCGCCTCAAATGGTCCATCCGCTTAGTCCAATGTTGGCATTCTGTTTCCAACATTTCGGCCGGTATCTCACGAATAAATGCTTCAATGTTTTCTTCCAATGCGTCAATTGAAGCGGGCATGTGTGTATAAACATGAGCTTTAACGTAGCCGCACAAAAAATAGTCTAAAGACGTTAAATCGCACGATCTAGGCGGCCAATTGACCGGTCCCGAACGTGAAATAAAATGTTCACCGAACTCGCCTCTCAATAAGTCCATTGTTAAGCGTGCTGTGTGGCATGTGGCACCGTCTTGTTGAAACCACATGTCGTGCGAGTCAAGCTCTTGCATTTTGGGCAAAAAAAAGTTGGATATCATCTCACGGTAGCGCTCACCATTCACAGTTACGTTACGATTCGCATCATCTTGGAAGAAGTACGGTCCAATGATGCCACCAGCCCATAAACCGCACCAAACTGTGACTTTTTCTCGATGCATAAATAGCTCTTGCAATGCTTCTGGCTGATCTTCACTCCAAAATCGACAATTCGGCTTATTAACTTACCCATTGAGCCAAAAATGAGTTTCGTCGCTGAACACAAGAAGCGCGCGATGAATTTTCTTAACAGAGCACGCATTTTGATAATAAAATTCAATAATTTGCAAGCGTTGTTCGTTTGTAAGACGATTCATGGTTAAATTATAGACCAAACTGAAGATGTTTGACAGTGAAACAAAACACGAAACGTGCGTCAGCTGTTTAAACCAGTGCTGCCAAAAAGATAATAGCTAAAAAATCACCCATTATATTAGCGGAATATAACAAATCTTAAAATGTTGTTTATAGACATATTTTAACATAAAATAAGTAGTGACGTAGAAAACAAAATAAATTTTCTGTAAATATTTTACTGGATAACCCCATTTCTTTAAATCTTAAAGTGAACGACGTCACGGGTAAAAGCTAGTTACAAAATAAAACATGGGTGGGGGTAGGTCTTTTTTGATCTACCTTGTATATATATTTTTAAGAAATGTTGCTTCTTTTTTTGGCAACTTTTAACACTTTTTCTCTTTTAGTTTTGGTACTTTTTTATTTTCAAAAAATTTGGCTAGAGATATTGTCCAGATTTAAGTGGGGTATATTTTAAGAGGTTAAAACGAAAAATGTTTTACTTTTTCTCTTTTGGATAAATTTGGTATACAGATTGCATATGGTCGAGATCAAAATATACGGTATTTTTTAAGGGATAAAATTGGGATAAAACTGTTACTTTTTATCTCTTCGAAAAATTTGGTATTCATATAAAACATAACCTAAATTAACGTACAGAGTACTTTCTGGGGGAATAAAATGAGTCAAAGCTCGTACTTTTAGTACTTCGTTGCATTTGGTATAAAAAGTACAAAATATACGGCACTTTTTAAGGGGTAAAAAATGGATCAAATTGGTACTTTTTGTACTTTTTCGGAAAGCGTATGGTCCATTGGCTGGAATATATTTAGGCGCCCATTCATTGCTTTTCATATCGACAACTATATGTAGGTTGCTCAAGATTATTGAGTGCTCAAAAGTTATGTATGTATCGGGTGATTTTTTAAGACCCTACAAGAATAGTGACGGTCATTTGACCTATCATATGACCCACATTGCTGATAGAGATATCGGTCATCGCGTAGAACAAAGTTTCTATCATTTTCTTAAGGCCAACGTGAAAAAAATGACCTAAACTTTTGTGTACGTGTGATTTTGCATCCTTCTTTAACCTATGAATTTTGTGGTAGATAAAACATATATCTGAGCTGTTTACTCTTATACTCTTTACATATCAGTACTGATGTATAAACCGGACACAGCTGACTAGTCAGTACTGATGCATATAACGGTCACAGCTGACCAGTCAGTATTGACTGGTCAGTACTGACGCATATACCGGCCACAGCTGACTAGTCAGTACTGATTCATATATTCGTCACTGTTGACGTACTTTTTAGCTTAAATAAAACACGATTAAAATAAAACATCTCATTCAATTCTCATACAAATTTTTGTCTTTATTTAAAATAAAATTCAATATTTTTTTGGTTTCCAAAATAACTTAAATAAATAAATATTTTTTTTTTTTTAACTAAATTTTTTAAATTAATTATGTTTTGTTTGCATTCGAAAACGTTTGCTGGATCAAACATCATTCAACAGTTTCTTAATTACATTAAACAAGCACCTTCTTACAAATAAAGTTCAGTCAATAAAAAGTGTTAAAAATAAAGCTAAACTTTTACCAATTTATTGGTCACGCTTATTTTTTGATTTTTTTTCTCTTTTAGATTGATTATTTTAGTTTAAATTAAAAAAATTGTCGTCATTTTATTTATTAACCCCTTTTTCTTTTATGTATTTTTGTTGCTTTACCCTATGGTGGGCACGTTCAACCGCTTTTCTTATACTTTTTTCATACTCCCCGGCTCCTAGGTTCTGAAAAACATCTAAAATATGAAGTAAAAAAAAAAGACAGAAATGTTAAATATTCAAAGACTAAAATTATTTAATGTCTGTACATACCTCTTACAATTTTATTTAGCAGCGTGAGATTTGACAACGGAAGTTTTCCCCACCTTCCATCCCAATTATATTTATATAGCAAATCATCTGCAAACGATGCACTAATAACACTGCCAACATCTAAAGAAACACCTTTAATTTTATGAATATAGGACTTCTGTAAAGAAGTTGAATTACTGTTTGAGCAAGTAAAATATATAAAATATTGTGATTGTTACCATGGCCTGAGCGTAATCGGAGTCTAGCTTCTCCTCTATTTCTTGCACTGCTGTTGTGGTCCGCAAGGGGAGCATGCTGGCGGTCTCATCAAGCCCTTGATCAGAAGTCTCTCCTGTCATGCGGCTGAGGTACTCTTGGGCTTTTTTTATGCCTACTTTACACTCCATTTTACATTTCTTCCTAAAATGTTTTTAACAACAGCAATTCCCAAAATTCCACCACTTTTTTTTTAAATAATTAATACAAATTTAGCTAAATTCTTATAATTATTAAAATTTATGAAACGTATTAACAGATATATTCAACATATTATTAAGTATATATAAAAATAAGAAGAAAAGATTAATAAAATTTGGGCTTTGCAAAATATTCCTAATTTGGTATACAAACGCACACGAGTGGCAACGCCACTTGTAACAATAAAAACAAACAAAAATAGTGCGTGTGTATTAGTTTCGGTCATCCATTTCTTGTAGGGGAGCTATAGGAAAGTTGTAAAAAAAACTCATAAAATTCAGAAAAATGCATGAAATCTTTATTTGAATCGATAGTACGGTCCATATAATTAAATGTTTGAAGATTATTTCATGCAAATGTTGACCGTGATTGCGCCTCAAATGGTCCATCCGCTTAGTCCAATGTTGGCATTCTGTTTCCAACATTTCGGCCGGTATCTCACGAATAAATGCTTCAATGTTTTCTTCCAATGCGTCAATTGAAGCGGGCATGTGTGTATAGACATGAGCTTTAACGTAGCCGCACAAAAAATAGTCTAAAGACGTTAAATCGCACGATCTAGGCGGGCAATTGACCGGTCCCGAACGTGAAATAAAATGTTCACCGAACTCGCCTCTCAATAAGTCCATTGTTAAGCGTGCTGTGTGGCATGTGGCACCGTCTTGTTGAAACCACATGTCGTGCGAGTCAAGCTCTTGCATTTTGGGCAAAAAAAAGTTGGATATCATCTCACGGTAGCGCTCACCATTCACAGTTACGTTACGATTCGCATCATCTTGGAAGAAGTACGGTCCAATGATGCCACCAGCCCATAAACCGCACCAAACTGTGACTTTTTCTCGATGCATAAATAGCTCTTGCAATGCTTCTGGCTGATCTTCACTCCAAAATCGACAATTCGGCTTATTAACTTACCCATTGAGCCAAAAATGAGTTTCGTCGCTGAACACAAGATGCGCGCGATGAATTTTCTTAACAGAGCACGCATTTTGATAATAAAATTCAATAATTTGCAAGCGTTGTTCGTAAGACGATTCATGGTTAAATTATAGACCAAACTGAAGATGTTTGACAGTGAAACAAAACACGAAACGTGCGTCAGCTGTTTAAACCAGTGCTGCCAAAAAGATAATAGCTAAAAAATCACCCATTATATTAGCGGAATATAACAAATCTTAAAATGTTGTTTATAGACATATTTTAACATAAAATAAGTAATGACGTAGAAAACAAAATAAATTTTCTGTAAATATTTTACTGGATAACCCCATTTCTTTAAATCTTAAAGTGAACGACGTCACGGGTAAAAGCTAGTTACAAAATAAAACATGGGTGGGGGTAGGTCTTTTTTGATCTACCTTGTATAAGTTAACGTGTGCACGATAACAGAACTGCCCTAATGTTTTAATGGAATTTATTCTGCATTACAGAACACCACTAATGTTTTATTTTTAACTTATTAGCATTTTAGCTTTGTTCTGTGATTGGCCAATTCACCGTAAATTTTAAACTGAAAACTAATTTTATAATTGCAATGTCGACATATTTTTTATATTTTTGTTTTGCTAAATACTAATATCTTATTACAATAAGCCTCACAGTAGCTGTCTGTGACTGGCTAATTCACCGTAAATTTTAAACTGAAAACTAATTTTATAATTGCAATGTCAACATATTTTTTATATTTTTGTTTTGCTAAATACTAATATCTTATACCTTTGTAATTGCAATACGAGCATATTTTTATGATTGGCCAATCTTAGGTAAATTTTGGAATTTCATTAAAGTGCACTGTTAGCACTAATAGCTTTAGTGTTTTTTAAATAAAGAAAAAGAGAGCATTCTGTATTCAACCATCAAAGGAATCGTGTTTTATTTACTGGCGCCCAACGTGCAAAAAGACTAACAAGGGTACATAGTATACCCAAGTCTTAGTGAATATTTTTAATAAAAAAAAAAAAACAAAAGGACATAGTACCTCAAATTTAAAAAAAAAAAAAAACAGGACATAGTACCTGGAAAATTTTTGTCTTAGTGAATATTTTTAATAAAAAAAAAAACAAAAGGACATAGTACCTCAAATTTAAAAAAAAAAAAAAAAGGACATAGTACCTGGAAAATTTTTGTCTTAGTGAATTTTTTTTTTAATAAAAAAAAACAAAAGGACATAGTACCTCAAAATTTAAAAAAAAAAAAAGGACATAGTACCTGGAAAAATTTGTCTTAGTGAATTTAAAAAAAAAAAAAAACAAACAAAAGGACATAGTACCTCAATTTATTTTTAATTTAAAAAAACAAAAGGACATAGTACCTTAAGTTTTAATATAAATAAACAAAGAACAAGTGCCTGAAAATTTTAAAGCTAATTAAAAGTTTTGAACGATAAAGGACAATTTTGTGAAGTTTAATAAACAAAAGAACAAAGTGCCGGAAATTTTGAAGCTTAATAAAAGTTTTTGAACGATAAAGGAACAATTTGTTTTCAAAGTTAAATAAACAAAGAACAAGTGCCTGCAAATTTTAAAGCTAATTAAAGTCTCGAACGATAAAGAACAATTTTGTGAAGTTAAATGAACAAAAGAACAAGTGCCGAAAGTTTTGAAGCTAAATAAAAGTTTGAACGATAGAGAAGAGATACTGTACCCGAGGAGAATTTTAAAACTAACGACGAAGACATAGCAACAAAAAGTTCTGCAACAGCCGTGCTAATTAAATTGAAAAGAAGGACTACCCAGGCCCATGATTTTAATAAGGAAACTGTAAGTACATTTTTGATCCGAATTGTAAAAGTTTTATTTGTGTTTTGTGGTTGCCTTGTGCTCGCGAATTATTTTTCGTTAACCCTAATTGCTACAAATATTTTTTTTCGGTAGCCGGTTTAAGAGAACACACCCAGATCATCTTCCATCGATTTTTCCTTTTTTTTAAAAATTTTTTTTTTTCTCTCTCTCCTTGTCCCTCCTTTTTTTCATTTTTTATTTTTATCCTCTGTGAATGAGTAACTGACTAAATAACTGACGAACAATGAGCCTGAATAGGGAACAGATTGTAGACATAGTTAGCGCTTCGGTGGAGGCGCTTACGGAACAGTTACGGGAACAATTGAGAGGCCTCACGCGTCAATTCGAGGAACTCACTCCGAGGGTGGAAACATATGAACCTGTGACAGTCAGCCGGTTCAGCAGAGGAAACTCTCTGGATTTGGTAAAATCCCTGCCGGAATTTAAGGGCGAGAGTCAGACATACCCAGCATGGAGAGATGCAGCGCATTTCGCTATGGAATATTACACGGAGGGTACAGAGAATTTCTATATAGCCATGGGTATTTTTAGGAATAAAATAACTGGGGCAGCTAATGCAAAGCTGTCATCCTTTAATACGATATTGAACTTCAAAGCCATAATATCTCGATTGGACCAGGTCTACGCTGACAAAAGGTCACTACAATCATTGGAGAATGAGTTGAGTATTTTAAGACAAGGCACCTTATCGATAACGGAGTTTTATGACAAAATCGACCAACATCTAACCCTTATTGTAAACAAGAATAAGATGAGTTATTCAACTAATGTTGAAGTAATCACGGTTCTGAATGAACGGGCAAGGGAAAATGCGCTTCGCGTTTTCATATCTGGACTACGTCGTCCACTCAGTGATATTTTGTTCTCAGCGAAACCGAGCGACTTGCCAACGGCCCTAGCAACTGCGCAGGAGCTGGAAGCGGACCAACGCAGACAAGAATTCGCAAGAATATTTGCAACAGGCGACCTTATGAAGACTGCTCGAACACAGCGTAGGGACTTAAATCACCCATCAACATCACACCCTGCGTATAAGCTACGACCATCTGGTGCGAAATACGACGGGAATAAGAACTCCAAAACCGAACAACCCACACCAATGGACGTGGATCCAGGTTCAAGTATGTTCAGGAGACCAACAGCGCACATGGCTGTTCAACAGAACATCCAACAACCTCAAACTGTTTTTAACAATAAAAGGGTTTTTGAAGGTTCCGGAAGAACTGCCCCCGTACAGAAAGCACAGAGAATCAACCATATAGCGGCTGACGAGACTCTCGAAGAATACGAGGACGATGTTAACTCTATCGACGAATACTCACAACATGGGGAGTTAGATGTCGAGGTGGCTTATGAGGAACTTAATTTTTTAGAGTAGAATCTCCCCTACCATTTGTTAGAAAGACTATAAAAGGTAGGGAACTTAGATTTTTAATTGATACCGGCACTATGAAAAACTTCATTCAAAACTTCGATTTTCTTGTGGGCATTACACCATTGAGACACCCATTCAACGTTAATTCTGTTAATGGACCCAACCTGATTGGGGAAAAATGTAAAATGGTTGTTTTTGGTCATACGACAAATATTTTTATTCTCCCATCTTTGAAAACGTTCGACGGTATAATAGGTTTCAGATTTTTAAAGGAAATTGGTGCTGTGGTTGACACAAAGAACAATACACTAAAATACAATAAAGGGAAAACTGGGTTACCGTATGAGAAATCTGAGCTCGTAAATTTTCTTGCCTTGGATAGCGAACACATACCGCGAAACGTCCAGAATCAATTCAGGGAAATCCTGAGGTCTAACGTGAATTCATTTGCGGATCCAAATAGAGCACTGCCGTATAACACTGCAGTAGAAGCCAGAATACGAACGAAATCTGAGGACCCCATATATGCAAGATCATACCCATATCCAGCTTCAATGGCGGATTTTGTGAACGGCGAAATCGACTCTCTTCTACGGGATGGTATAATTCGGAAATCATCATCCCCATACAATTCGCCGATACACGTCGTTGAGAAAAAAGGCGTGGATGAAAAGGGAAACCCTAACCACAGACTTGTCATCGATTTTCGGAAACTTAATGAGAACACCATAGACGATAAATACCCGATGCCCGATATATCTATTATTCTTTCGAACCTGGGAAAATCGAAGTATTTTTCAACACTTGACCTTAAGTCAGGTTTCCACCAAATAAAACTTACCGAGAAAGATAGACAGAAAACAGCTTTTAGCGTCAACAATGGCAAATATGAATTTTGCAGACTGCCATTTGGACTAAAAAATGCCCCCAGCATATTTCAGAGGGCCATAGATGACGTTCTGCGAGATGACATAGGGAAAATATGCCAGGTTTACATGGACGATATCATCGTCTACTCACCGGATGAACATAGCCATTTACAACATGTTGATACCATTCTGAAGAAACTCGAAGCCGCAGGCATGAGGGTTTCACCTACAAAATCCAAGTTTTTTAAAACAGATGTCAATTTTTTGGGATTTGTCGTGACGAGAGACGGAATCAGAACATGCCCGGAGAAGGTCAGGGCAATAGCCGAATTTAAGGTTCCACAGAATTTAAAAGCACTCAGATCGTTCCTCGGCTTGTCCGGTTACTACAGGAAATTTGTCAGGGACTATGCCCGTATCGCTAAGCCTTTAACGAAATATCTGAGAGGAGAAAACGGCCATGCCGCAGCTAATAATTCAAGGAATATCAAAATATGCCTGGACAAAGAGGCATTAGAAGTTTTTGATAAGCTGAAAAGGATATTGGCTTCAGAGGATATTTTGCTGGCATACCCGGACTATAGTAAAAGTTTTGAATTAACCACTGATGCATCGGGTGTCGCACTCGGAGCAGTTTTATCCCAAAATGGTAAACCAATTACCATGATCTCTAGAACACTTTCAGATACGGAGATGAATTATGCTACCAACGAAAGGGAGCTGCTTGCCATAGTATGGGCCTTGAAGAGCCTTAGGCATTTTCTTTATGGTGTCACCGGAATCCATATATTCACTGACCACCAACCGTTGACATTTGCCATGTCCGATAAGAATCCTAACGCAAAAATGAAGAGGTGGAGGGCGTTTATTGAGGAGTTCTCGCCAAAATTCTTCTACAAGCCAGGACGGGAAAATGTGGTGGCAGACGCTTTATCTAGGCAGTATATTAATCAAATATCGGACGATGACAGCCAGACGGCACACAGCGAAATTTCTTCTACAAACGTTGTGAAATCCATAAAATTCCCAGTAAACCAATTTAAAAACCAGATCTTAATTTCCAAGGGAGATCGGTTCTCTGGACGCAGGAAAATCCTGTTCCAGCGATTTATAAGACACACGATATCGTATAACACGGTAGCCGAGCTCTTGGATCATTTGGCTAATATTGTCGATTCTACTGGCACGAATGCCATCCATTGCGATCTCCCGACATTGGCGGATTTCCAGGATGGTCTGATCTCCCGATTCCCATCCACTCGGTTCATACATACCGAGAAATTCGTGATGGACGTAATTAGAGAGGATGACCAATGGGAAATAGTTGCAAATGAACACAACAGAGCGCATAGATCGTCAAATGAAAATTTCCAACAAATAATTAATGAATATTACTTTCCCGGCATAAAGAAAAAACTTAAATATATCATATCTAACTGTAAAATCTGCAAAGAAAACAAGTACCAGAGGAAGCCACAGAAAGCGATAATGACTGAAACTCCTATTCCTAGTTATCCCGGCGAGATACTGCATGTTGACATAATTATAACGGATAAACAGCACTTCCTTTCTTGCGTGGATAAGTTTTCAAAGTTTGCCATTGTAATCCCAATAGCTTCTAGATCCAGCATAGATGTTAAAATGGCCCTGTTTCAGATTATGAACAGATACAGGAAAGTGAGGATATTGGTCTCGGATAACGAAAAATCGCTCAAATCCGGTGCCATAGCCGCATTCCTTAGGGACCATTTCGGAACAGAACAATTTTTTACCCCTCCGATGCACAGTACGAGTAACGGCCAGGTGGAACGATTCCATTCCACGCTCTTGGAAATCGCACGGTGCGTGAAGGCCCAACAGAATATAGATGATACCATTGAACTAATGCTACTATCTACGATCAAGTATAACGATACGGTGCACTCTGTGACGGGAAGGAAACCATTGGACATCCTGAACGAATTTAACGGGAATACCTTGACTGATGTTAGAGAGCATTTAAGGGCTGCGCAACACAAAGTATTGGAGAGATATAATAAAGATGCCACGACAAAGAGGTATCAACCTGGTGAAGTCGTTTTCATCAACAGACGACTGGGTAACAAATTCGACAAGTTCTTTATGCGGGGTGTTATTCAGCGAGACCTGGGGACTACGGTACTGATAGACGGAAGAAAGGTCCACAAGGACAATTTAAGATAACTCATTCTCTCTCATTTTTCTTTTTTACTTCTACCGGGGTTTTTTTTCCTTTTTTTTTTTTTCTTCTTCTTTCTTCAAATTTTCCTTTTTTTGTTGTTTTTTTTAGAGTATTTCTCACCCTAATATCCTGGGTGTCGCCCAAGATCATCGATTATTCGGACTCGTATTTCATAGCCATAACCGATGGCGATGTCGCGACATATATTGACTGCGACTACCTAGTACACCAGACGAACTTAACGGAATACGAACTAGCGGTGGAGGAGAGTGAGAATCTTCTCGTTAACCTATCTGACCCCAGAGAGACTGGGATGGTGCGGGAACAGACAAGGGAGATACGTAGACTGTTGGAGACGTTGCATGTAAACAGACGGTCCGCAAGATCCATTGACTTCTTGGGTTCCGCGTTGAAATTTGTCGCCGGCACACCTGACCACAGCGACATGGAGCTGCTTATGACCCGGGAGGACTTGTTGATTCAGAACAACCGGAAGCAGGCGGTAGTGAACTCGGCTATACAGGACAAAATAAACGAGCTGACCGAAAGACTTAACGTTATACGGGATTACAGAGGTAGCAATGCCATTGGGGAAGATGATTTGGTCTTGTTCGAACTTGTATCCACGAGAAACGGTGAGATAATTTCATTTCTTAATAACCTAGCACTATCGATAATTCTGGCAAAAGAGAACATTATACATCCAGCCATACTTGATAACGTTGATCTTGAAAAACAATTCGAATCAAAAATAGTACCCATTAGTATAAATGATAGGCTAAGAGTAAGCAATGTATCTGTTTTCCAAAACGAGTCAATGATTTATTATGTTATAAAATTTCCAATTTTTAAGAATTTTTGTGAATATCTTAAGGTGTACCCTGTGATTCATGATGGTTCCATTCTAAGATTGGAAGTGTATCAAGCTGCGAAATGCCACGATTATACTCTCCCGATAACGAGCTGCATCAATGTTGGAACAACAAAAATCTGCCGCGAAACAGTTGATACATGCCTTTCTCAACTCTTGAACGATAATTCAGCATCCTGCCACACACAATCGGCGGACGATGTTCCTTCAATACAATGGGTGGCAGATGGATTAATACTTTTGAATAATGTGTATGATACAAGCATATTCGAAGGAGATACAATAAGGGTAAACGGAACTTTGATGGTCGCATTCACAAATAACGTAACCATAAATGGTACTTGGTATAAAAAACCCCAAACATGGAAGAGAAACTTATTGCCACATCCCCCGAAAACCTTGAACATTAAAAAAACGGGTCATGAAGAATTATTGACGCTCCCATACATTCACAGGCTGAACTTAGAAAACATAAGTTACATAAAGGAGCTCAAAGATTACACGTTCACGCATAGAATCGCCCTCGCCTCATTGGTCATACTAATACCTGTTATTGTCGGGTTGAGTCATTACATACGGCATAAGTGCAGAAGGGAGGCGGTAATCAGTGTGGAGGACATAATAAGAGAGATCAGGTCGAAACAGGGATGTCCCGACGTTTAAAAGGGGGAGGAGTTAACGTGTGCACGATAACAGAACTGCCCTAATGTTTTAATGGAATTTATTCTGCATTACAGAACACCACTAATGTTTTATTTTTAACTTATTAGCATTTTAGCTTTGTTCTGTGATTGGCCAATTCACCGTAAATTTTAAACTGAAAACTAATTTTATAATTGCAATGTCGACATATTTTTTATATTTTTGTTTTGCTAAATACTAATATCTTATTACAATAAGCCTCACAGTAGCTGTCTGTGACTGGCTAATTCACCGTAAATTTTAAACTGAAAACTAATTTTATAATTGCAATGTCAACATATTTTTTATATTTTTGTTTTGCTAAATACTAATATCTTATACCTTTGTAATTGCAATACGAGCATATTTTTATTATTGGCCAATCTTAGGTAAATTTTGGAATTTCATTAAAGTGCACTGTTAGCACTAATAGCTTTAGTGTTTTTTAAATAAAGAAAAAGAGAGCATTCTGTATTCAACCATCAAAGGAATCGTGTTTTATTTACTTATATATATTTTTAAGAAATGTTGCTTCTTTTTTTGGCAACTTTTAACACTTTTTCTCTTTTAGTTTTGGTACTTTTTTATTTTCAAAAAATTTGGCTAGAGATATTGTCCAGATTTAAGTGGGGTATATTTTAAGAGGTTAAAACGAAAAATGTTTTACTTTTTCTCTTTTGGATAAATTTGGTATACAGATTGCATATGGTCGAGATCAAAATATACGGTATTTTTTAAGGGATAAAATTGGGATAAAACTGTTACTTTTTATCTCTTCGAAAAATTTGGTATTCATATAAAACATAACCTAAATTAACGTACAGAGTACTTTCTGGGGGAATAAAATGAGTCAAAGCTCGTACTTTTAGTACTTCGTTGCATTTGGTATAAAAAGTACAAACTATACGGCACTTTTTAAGGGGTAAAAAATGGATCAAATTGGTACTCTTTGTACTTTTTCGGATTGCGTATGGTCCATTGGCTGGAATATATTTAGGCGCCCATTCATTGCTTTTCATATCGACAACTATATGTAGGTTGCTCAAGATTATTGAGTGCTCAAAAACCGGACACAGCTGACTAGTCAGTACTGATGCATATAACGGACACAGCTGACCAGTCAGTACTGACTGGTCAGTACTGACGCATATACCGGCCACAGCTGACCAGTCAGTACTGATTCATATATTCGTCACTGTTGACGTATTTTTTAGTTTTAATAAAACACTATTAAAATAAAACATCTCATTCAATTCTCATACAAATTTTTGTCTTTATTTAAAATAAAATTCAATATTTTTTTGGTTTCCAAAATAACTTAAATAAATAAATATTTTTTTTTTTAACTAAATTTTTTAAATTAATTATGTTTTGTTTGCATTCGAAAACGTTTGCTGGATCAAACATCATTCAACAGTTTCTTAATTACATTAAACAAGCACCTTCTTACAAATAAAGTTCAGTCAATAAAAAGTGTTAAAAATAAAGCTAAACTTTTACCAATTTATTGGTCACGCTTATTTTTTGATTTTTTTTCTCTTTTAGATTGATTATTTTAGTTTAAATTAAAAAAATTGTCGTCATTTTATTTATTAACCCCTTTTTCTTTTATGTATTTTTGTTGCTTTACCCTATGGTTGGCACGTTCAACCGCTTTTCTTATACTTTTTTCATACTCCCCGGCTCCTAGGTTCTGAAAAACATCTAAAATATGAAGTAAAAAAAAAAGACAGAAATGTTAAATATTCAAAGACTAAAATTATTTAATGTCTGTACATACCTCTTACAATTTTATTTAGCAGCGTGAGATTTGACAACGGAAGTTTTCCCCACCTTCCATCCCAATTATATTTATATAGCAAATCATCTGCAAACAATGCACGAATAACACTGCCAACATCTAAAGAAACACCTTTACTTTTATGAATATAGGACTTCTGTAAAGAAGTTGAATTACTGTTTGAGCAAGTAAAATATATAAAATATTGTGATTGTTACCATGGCCTGAGCGTAATCGGAGTCTAGCTTCTCCTCTATTTCTTGCACTGCTGATGTGGTCCGCAAGGGGAGCATGCTGGCGGTCTCATCAAGCCCTTGATCAGAAGTCTCTCCTGTCATGCGGCGGAGGTACTCTTGGGCTTTTTTTATGCCTACTTTACACTCCATTAGAATTTTAGCTTATTGATGGAACAGGTTGTATATTAGATCTTTCACTTCGTGCACTATCTTCGTTTTCTAGTAACCTTCTATACATTTTAATATTGGACTCAAATGTCTTTTTTTCCAATGATAGACAATTTTGCAAACGTCTTTTTTTCATAGTTATCTTTTATCACAAAAAGTATACTTTTATTATTTAATTTAATTTCTTAATAGGTATTTTCTATCTTATTGTCACTTTTTTATTTTTTAATAGGTATTTGTGTTATTTTTATTGTCACTCAATTCTTGCTTTTAGTCAAGGCAAATATTATTTTTTATCACTCTTTATTGTCACTGTCAATTTTTATTTCACTTTTTTTATATTTATTTTAAATAATATAATGGGCGCACGTCACAATTTCATAAAATTCCTTTCACTTTTAAAATTAATCTTGAATTTTTTACATATTTTACACATTCCATTCAAAAATGAAACTGTCTAACATACATTCGTTGTTTCACTCTTACATACGCATTTCATTCCTGGAGTAATTAGCGTTGCCACTAGCAAACATTTCTTCCTAAAATGTTTTTAACAACAGCAATTCCCAAAATTTCACCACTTTTTTTTTTAAATAATTAATACAAATTTAGCTAAATTCTTATAATTATTAAAATTTATGAAACGTATTAACAGATATATTCAACATATTATTAAGTATATATAAAAATAAGAAGAAAAGATTAATAAAATTTGGGCTTTGCAAAATATTCCTAATTTGGTATACAAACGCACACGAGTGGCAACGCCAGTTGTAACAATAAAAACAAACAAAAATAGTGCGTGTGTATTAGTTTCGGTCATCCATTTCTTGTAGGGGAGCTATAGGAAAGTTGTAAAAAAAAACTCATAAAATTCAGAAAAATGCATGAAATCTTTATTTGAATCGATAGTACGGTCCATATAATTAAATGTTTGAAGATTATTTCATGCAAATGTTGACCGTGATTGCGCCTCAAATGGTCCATCCGCTTAGTCCAATGTTGGCATTCTGTTTCCAACATTTCGGCCGGTATCTCACGAATAAATGCTTCAATGTTTTCTTCCAATGCGTCAATTGAAGCGGGCATGTGTGTATAAACATGAGCTTTAACGTAGCCGCACAAAAAATAGTCTAAAGACGTTAAATCGCACGATCTAGGCGGCCAATTGACCGGTCCCGAACGTGAAATAAAATGTTCACCGAACTCGCCTCTCAATAAGTCCATTGTTAAGCGTGCTGTGTGGCATGTGGCACCGTCTTGTTGAAACCACATGTCGTGCGAGTCAAGCTCTTGCATTTTGGGCAAAAAAAAGTTGGATATCATCTCACGGTAGCGCTCACCATTCACAGTTACGTTACGATTCGCATCATCTTGGAAGAAGTACGGTCCAATGATGCCACCAGCCCATAAACCGCACCAAACTGTGACTTTTTCTCGATGCATAAATAGCTCTTGCAATGCTTCTGGCTGATCTTCACTCCAAAATCGACAATTCGGCTTATTAACTTACCCATTGAGCCAAAAATGAGTTTCGTCGCTGAACACAAGAAGCGCGCGATGAATTTTCTTAACAGAGCACGCATTTTGATAATAAAATTCAATAATTTGCAAGCGTTGTTCGTTTGTAAGACGATTCATGGTTAAATTATAGACCAAACTGAAGATGTTTGACAGTGAAACAAAACACGAAACGTGCGTCAGCTGTTTAAACCAGTGCTGCCAAAAAGATAATAGCTAAAAAATCACCCATTATATTAGCGGAATATAACAAATCTTAAAATGTTGTTTATAGACATATTTTAACATAAAATAAGTAATGACGTAGAAAACAAAATAAATTTTCTGTAAATATTTTACTGGATAACCCCATTTCTTTAAATCTTAAAGTGAACGACGTCACGGGTAAAAGCTAGTTACAAAATAAAACATGGGTGGGGGTAGGTCTTTTTTGATCTACCTTGTATATATATTTTTAAGAAATGTTGCTTCTTTTTTTGGCAACTTTTAACACTTTTTCTCTTTTAGTTTTGGTACTTTTTTATTTTCAAAAAATTTGGCTAGAGATATTGTCCAGATTTAAGTGGGGTATATTTTAAGAGGTTAAAACGAAAAATGTTTTACTTTTTCTCTTTTGGATAAATTTGGTATACAGATTGCATATGGTCGAGATCAAAATATACGGTATTTTTTAAGGGATAAAATTGGGATAAAACTGTTACTTTTTATCTCTTCGAAAAATTTGGTATTCATATAAAACATAACCTAAATTAACGTACAGAGTACTTTCTGGGGGAATAAAATGAGTCAAAGCTCGTACTTTTAGTACTTCGTTGCATTTGGTATAAAAAGTACAAAATATACGGCACTTTTTAAGGGGTAAAAAATGGATCAAATTGGTACTTTTTGTACTTTTTCGGAAAGCGTATGGTCCATTGGCTGGAATATATTTAGGCGCCCATTCATTGCTTTTCATATCGACAACTATATGTAGGTTGCTCAAGATTATTGAGTGCTCAAAAGTTATGTATGTATCGGGTGATTTTTTAAGACCCTACAAGAATAGTGACGGTCATTTGACCTATCATATGACCCACATTGCTGATAGAGATATCGGTCATCGCGTAGAACAAAGTTTCTATCATTTTCTTAAGGCCAACGTGAAAAAAATGACCTAAACTTTTGTGTACGTGTGATTTTGCATCCTTCTTTAACCTATGAATTTTGTGGTAGATAAAACATATATCTGAGCTGTTTACTCTTATACTCTTTACATATCAGTACTGATGTATAAACCGGACACAGCTGACTAGTCAGTACTGATGCATATAACGGTCACAGCTGACCAGTCAGTATTGACTGGTCAGTACTGACGCATATACCGGCCACAGCTGACTAGTCAGTACTGATTCATATATTCGTCACTGTTGACGTACTTTTTAGCTTAAATAAAACACGATTAAAATAAAACATCTCATTCAATTCTCATACAAATTTTTGTCTTTATTTAAAATAAAATTCAATATTTTTTTGGTTTCCAAAATAACTTAAATAAATAAATATTTTTTTTTTTTTAACTAAATTTTTTAAATTAATTATGTTTTGTTTGCATTCGAAAACGTTTGCTGGATCAAACATCATTCAACAGTTTCTTAATTACATTAAACAAGCACCTTCTTACAAATAAAGTTCAGTCAATAAAAAGTGTTAAAAATAAAGCTAAACTTTTACCAATTTATTGGTCACGCTTATTTTTTGATTTTTTTTCTCTTTTAGATTGATTATTTTAGTTTAAATTAAAAAAATTGTCGTCATTTTATTTATTAACCCCTTTTTCTTTTATGTATTTTTGTTGCTTTACCCTATGGTGGGCACGTTCAACCGCTTTTCTTATACTTTTTTCATACTCCCCGGCTCCTAGGTTCTGAAAAACATCTAAAATATGAAGTAAAAAAAAAGACAGAAATGTTAAATATTCAAAGACTAAAATTATTTAATGTCTGTACATACCTCTTACAATTTTATTTAGCAGCGTGAGATTTGACAACGGAGGTTTTCCCCACCTTCCATCCCAATTATATTTATATAGCAAATCATCTGCAAACAATGCACGAATAACACTGCCAACATCTAAAGAAACACCTTTAATTTTATGAATATAGGACTTCTGTAAAGAAGTTGAATTACTGTTTGAGCAAGTAAAATATATAAAATATTGTGATTGTTACCATGGCCTGAGCGTAATCGGAGTCTAGCTTCTCCTCTATTTCTTGCACTGCTGTTGTGGTCCGCAAGGGGAGCATGCTGGCGGTCTCATCAAGCCCTTGATCAGAAGTCTCTCCTGTCATGCGGCGGAGGTACTCTTGGGCTTTTTTTATGCCTACTTTACACTCCATTAGAATTTTAGCTTATTGATGGAACAGGTTGTATATTAGATCTTTCACTTCGTGCACTATCTTCGTTTTCTATTAACCTTCTATACATTTTAATATTGGACTCAAATGTCTTTTTTTCCAATGATAGACAATTTTGCAAACGTCTTTTTTTCATAGTTATCTTTTATCACAAAAAGTATACTTTTATTATTTAATTTAATTTCTTAATAGGTATTTTCTATCTTATTGTCACTTTTTTATTTTTTAATAGGTATTTGTGTTATTTTTATTGTCACTCAATTCTTGCTTTCTGTCAAGGCAAATATTATTTTTTATCACTCTTTATTGTCACTGTCAATTTTTATTTCACTTTTTTTTATATTTATTTTAAATAATATAATGGGCGCACGTCACAATTTCATAAAATTCCTTTCACTTTTAAAATTAATCTTGAATTTTTTACATATTTTACACATTCCATTCAAAAATGAAACTGTCTAACATACATTCGTTGTTTCACTCTTACATACGCATTTCATTCCTGGAGTAATTAGCGTTGCCACTAGCAAACATTTCTTCCTAAAATGTTTTTAACAACAGCAATTCCCAAAATTCCACCACTTTTTTTTTTAAATAATTAATACAAATTTAGCTAAATTCTTATAATTATTAAAATTTATGAAACGTATTAACAGATATATTCAACATATTATTAAGTATATATAAAAATAAGAAGAAAAGATTAATAAAATTTGGGCTTTGCAAAATATTCCTAATTTGGTATACAAACGCACACGAGTGGCAACGCCAGTTGTAACAATAAAAACAAACAAAAATAGTGCGTGTGTATTAGTTTCGGTCATCCATTTCTTGTAGGGGAGCTATAGGAAAGTTGTAAAAAAAAACTCATAAAATTCAGAAAAATGCATGAAATCTTTATTTGAATCGATAGTACGGTCCATATAATTAAATGTTTGAAGATTATTTCATGCAAATGTTGACCGTGATTGCGCCTCAAATGGTCCATCCGCTTAGTCCAATGTTGGCATTCTGTTTCCAACATTTCGGCCGGTATCTCACGAATAAATGCTTCAATGTTTTCTTCCAATGCGTCAATTGAAGCGGGCATGTGTGTATAGACATGAGCTTTAACGTAGCCGCACAAAAAATAGTCTAAAGACGTTAAATCGCACGATCTAGGCGGGCAATTGACCGGTCCCGAACGTGAAATAAAATGTTCACCGAACTCGCCTCTCAATAAGTCCATTGTTAAGCGTGCTGTGTGGCATGTGGCACCGTCTTGTTGAAACCACATGTCGTGCGAGTCAAGCTCTTGCATTTTGGGCAAAAAAAAGTTGGATATCATCTCACGGTAGCGCTCACCATTCACAGTTACGTTACGATTCGCATCATCTTGGAAGAAGTACGGTCCAATGATGCCACCAGCCCATAAACCGCACCAAACTGTGACTTTTTCTCGATGCATAAATAGCTCTTGCAATGCTTCTGGCTGATCTTCACTCCAAAATCGACAATTCGGCTTATTAACTTACCCATTGAGCCAAAAATGAGTTTCGTCGCTGAACACAAGATGCGCGCGATGAATTTTCTTAACAGAGCACGCATTTTGATAATAAAATTCAATAATTTGCAAGCGTTGTTCGTAAGACGATTCATGGTTAAATTATAGACCAAACTGAAGATGTTTGACAGTGAAACAAAACACGAAACGTGCGTCAGCTGTTTAAACCAGTGCTGCCAAAAAGATAATAGCTAAAAAATCACCCATTATATTAGCGGAATATAACAAATCTTAAAATGTTGTTTATAGACATATTTTAACATAAAATAAGTAATGACGTAGAAAACAAAATAAATTTTCTGTAAATATTTTACTGGATAACCCCATTTCTTTAAATCTTAAAGTGAACGACGTCACGGGTAAAAGCTATTTACAAAATAAAACATGGGTGGGGGTAGGTCTTTTTTGATCTACCTTGTATATATATTTTTAAGAAATGTTGCTTCTTTTTTTGGCAACTTTTAACACTTTTTCTCTTTTAGTTTTGGTACTTTTTTATTTTCAAAAAATTTGGCTAGAGATATTGTCCAGATTTAAGTGGGGTATATTTTAAGAGGTTAAAACGAAAAATGTTTTACTTTTTCTCTTTTGGATAAATTTGGTATACAGATTGCATATGGTCGAGATCAAAATATACGGTATTTTTTAAGGGATAAAATTGGGATAAAACTGTTACTTTTTATCTCTTCGAAAAATTTGGTATTCATATAAAACATAACCTAAATTAACGTACAGAGTACTTTCTGGGGGAATAAAATGAGTCAAAGCTCGTACTTTTAGTACTTCGTTGCATTTGGTATAAAAAGTACAAACTATACGGCACTTTTTAAGGGGTAAAAAATGGATCAAATTCGTACTTTTTGTACTTTTTCGGATTGCGTATGGTCCATTGGCTGGAATATATTTAGGCGCCCATTCATTGCTTTTCATATCGACAACTATATGTAGGTTGCTCAAGATTATTGAGTGCTCAAAAGTTATGTATGTATCGGGTGATTTTTTAAGACCCTACAAGAATAGTGACGGTCATTTGACCTATCATATGACCCACATTGCTGATAGAGATATCGGTCATCGCGTAGAACAAAGTTTCTATCATTTTCTTAAGGCCAACGTGAAAAAAATGACCTAAACTTTTGTGTACGTGTGATTTTGCATCCTTCTTTAACCTATGAATTTTGTGGTAGATAAAACATATATCTGAGCTGTTTACTCTTATACTCTTTACATATCAGTACTGATGTATAAACCGGACACAGCTGACTAGTCAGTACTGATGCATATAACGGACACAGCTGACCAGTCAGTACTGACCAGTCAGTACTGACGCATATACCGGCCACAGCTGACTAGTCAGTACTGATGCATATATTCGTCACTGTTGACGTACTTTTTAGCTTAAATAAAACACGATTCATCTCATTCAATTCTCATACAAATTTTTGTCTTTATTTAAAATAAAATTCAATCTTTTTTTGGTTTCCAAAATAACTTAAATAAATAAATATTTTTTTTTTAACTAAATTTTTTAAATTAATTATGTTTTGTTTGCATTCGAAAACGTTTGCTGGATCAAACATCATTCAACAGTTTCTTAATTACATTAAACAAGCACCTTCTTACAAATAAAGTTCAGTCAATAAAAAGTGTTAAAAATAAAGCTAAACTTTTACCAATTTATTGGTCACGCTTATTTTTTGATTTTTTTTTCTCTTTTAGATTGATTATTTTAGTTTAAATTAAAAAAATTGTCGTCATTTTATTTATTAACCCCTTTTTCTTTTATGTATTTTTGTTGCTTTACCCTATGGTGGGCACGTTCAACCGCTTTTCTTATACTTTTTTCATACTCCCCGGCTCCTAGGTTCTGAAAAACATCTAAAATATGAAGTAAAAAAAAAGACAGAAATGTTAAATATTCAAAGACTAAAATTATTTAATGTCTGTACATACCTCTTACAATTTTATTTAGCAGCGTGAGATTTGACAACGGAGGTTTTCCCCACCTTCCATCCCAATTATATTTATATAGCAAATCATCTGCAAACAATGCACGAATAACACTGCCAACATCTAAAGAAACACCTTTAATTTTATGAATATAGGACTTCTGTAAAGAAGTTGAATTACTGTTTGAGCAAGTAAAATATATAAAATATTGTGATTGTTACCATGGCCTGAGCGTAATCGGAGTCTAGCTTCTCCTCTATTTCTTGCACTGCTGTTGTGGTCCGCAAGGGGAGCATGCTGGCGGTCTCATCAAGCCCTTGATCAGAAGTCTCTCCTGTCATGCGGCGGAGGTACTCTTGGGCTTTTTTTATGCCTACTTTACACTCCATTAGAATTTTAGCTTATTGATGGAACAGGTTGTATATTAGATCTTTCACTTCGTGCACTATCTTCGTTTTCTATTAACCTTCTATACATTTTAATATTGGACTCAAATGTCTTTTTTTCCAATGATAGACAATTTTGCAAACGTCTTTTTTTCATAGTTATCTTTTATCACAAAAAGTATACTTTTATTATTTAATTTAATTTCTTAATAGGTATTTTCTATCTTATTGTCACTTTTTTATTTTTTAATAGGTATTTGTGTTATTTTTATTGTCACTCAATTCTTGCTTTCTGTCAAGGCAAATATTATTTTTTATCACTCTTTATTGTCACTGTCAATTTTTATTTCACTTTTTTTTATATTTATTTTAAATAATATAATGGGCGCACGTCACAATTTCATAAAATTCCTTTCACTTTTAAAATTAATCTTGAATTTTTTACATATTTTACACATTCCATTCAAAAATGAAACTGTCTAACATACATTCGTTGTTTCACTCTTACATACGCATTTCATTCCTGGAGTAATTAGCGTTGCCACTAGCAAACATTTCTTCCTAAAATGTTTTTAACAACAGCAATTCCCAAAATTCCACCACTTTTTTTTTTAAATAATTAATACAAATTTAGCTAAATTCTTATAATTATTAAAATTTATGAAACGTATTAACAGATATATTCAACATATTATTAAGTATATATAAAAATAAGAAGAAAAGATTAATAAAATTTGGGCTTTGCAAAATATTCCTAATTTGGTATACAAACGCACACGAGTGGCAACGCCAGTTGTAACAATAAAAACAAACAAAAATAGTGCGTGTGTATTAGTTTCGGTCATCCATTTCTTGTAGGGGAGCTATAGGAAAGTTGTAAAAAAAAACTCATAAAATTCAGAAAAATGCATGAAATCTTTATTTGAATCGATAGTACGGTCCATATAATTAAATGTTTGAAGATTATTTCATGCAAATGTTGACCGTGATTGCGCCTCAAATGGTCCATCCGCTTAGTCCAATGTTGGCATTCTGTTTCCAACATTTCGGCCGGTATCTCACGAATAAATGCTTCAATGTTTTCTTCCAATGCGTCAATTGAAGCGGGCATGTGTGTATAGACATGAGCTTTAACGTAGCCGCACAAAAAATAGTCTAAAGACGTTAAATCGCACGATCTAGGCGGGCAATTGACCGGTCCCGAACGTGAAATAAAATGTTCACCGAACTCGCCTCTCAATAAGTCCATTGTTAAGCGTGCTGTGTGGCATGTGGCACCGTCTTGTTGAAACCACATGTCGTGCGAGTCAAGCTCTTGCATTTTGGGCAAAAAAAAGTTGGATATCATCTCACGGTAGCGCTCACCATTCACAGTTACGTTACGATTCGCATCATCTTGGAAGAAGTACGGTCCAATGATGCCACCAGCCCATAAACCGCACCAAACTGTGACTTTTTCTCGATGCATAAATAGCTCTTGCAATGCTTCTGGCTGATCTTCACTCCAAAATCGACAATTCGGCTTATTAACTTACCCATTGAGCCAAAAATGAGTTTCGTCGCTGAACACAAGATGCGCGCGATGAATTTTCTTAACAGAGCACGCATTTTGATAATAAAATTCAATAATTTGCAAGCGTTGTTCGTAAGACGATTCATGGTTAAATTATAGACCAAACTGAAGATGTTTGACAGTGAAACAAAACACGAAACGTGCGTCAGCTGTTTAAACCAGTGCTGCCAAAAAGATAATAGCTAAAAAATCACCCATTATATTAGCGGAATATAACAAATCTTAAAATGTTGTTTATAGACATATTTTAACATAAAATAAGTAATGACGTAGAAAACAAAATAAATTTTCTGTAAATATTTTACTGGATAACCCCATTTCTTTAAATCTTAAAGTGAACGACGTCACGGGTAAAAGCTATTTACAAAATAAAACATGGGTGGGGGTAGGTCTTTTTTGATCTACCTTGTATATATATTTTTAAGAAATGTTGCTTCTTTTTTTGGCAACTTTTAACACTTTTTCTCTTTTAGTTTTGGTACTTTTTTATTTTCAAAAAATTTGGCTAGAGATATTGTCCAGATTTAAGTGGGGTATATTTTAAGAGGTTAAAACGAAAAATGTTTTACTTTTTCTCTTTTGGATAAATTTGGTATACAGATTGCATATGGTCGAGATCAAAATATACGGTATTTTTTAAGGGATAAAATTGGGATAAAACTGTTACTTTTTATCTCTTCGAAAAATTTGGTATTCATATAAAACATAACCTAAATTAACGTACAGAGTACTTTCTGGGGGAATAAAATGAGTCAAAGCTCGTACTTTTAGTACTTCGTTGCATTTGGTATAAAAAGTACAAACTATACGGCACTTTTTAAGGGGTAAAAAATGGATCAAATTCGTACTTTTTGTACTTTTTCGGATTGCGTATGGTCCATTGGCTGGAATATATTTAGGCGCCCATTCATTGCTTTTCATATCGACAACTATATGTAGGTTGCTCAAGATTATTGAGTGCTCAAAAGTTATGTATGTATCGGGTGATTTTTTAAGACCCTACAAGAATAGTGACGGTCATTTGACCTATCATATGACCCACATTGCTGATAGAGATATCGGTCATCGCGTAGAACAAAGTTTCTATCATTTTCTTAAGGCCAACGTGAAAAAAATGACCTAAACTTTTGTGTACGTGTGATTTTGCATCCTTCTTTAACCTATGAATTTTGTGGTAGATAAAACATATATCTGAGCTGTTTACTCTTATACTCTTTACATATCAGTACTGATGTATAAACCGGACACAGCTGACTAGCCAGTACTGATGCATATAACGGACACAGCTGACCAGTCAGTACTGACGCATATACCGGCCACAGCTGACTAGTCAGTACTGATGCATATATTCGTCACTGTTGACGTACTTTTTAGCTTAAATAAAACACGATTCATCTCATTCAATTCTCATACAAATTTTTGTCTTTATTTAAAATAAAATTCAATCTTTTTTTGGTTTCCAAAATAACTTAAATAAATAAATATTTTTTTTTTTTAACTAAATTTTTTAAATTAATTACATCCTGTTCATCGATTTCGAACGTTAACGTTCGCATAGAAAATTATATGTAAAACAAAAACAATATTCGAAAATTTGTTTTTGTTTCAAATGTAGTTTTCTATGCGAACGTTGACGTTCGACATCGTTAAACAGGCAGTTATGTTTTGTTTGCATTCGAAAACGTTTGCTGGATCAAACATCATTCAACAGTTTCTTAATTACATTAAACAAGCACCTTCTTACAAATAAAGTTCAGTCAATAAAAAGTGTTAAAAATAAAGCTAAACTTTTACCAATTTATTGGTCACGCTTATTTTTTGATTTTTTTTTCTCTTTTAGATTGATTATTTTAGTTTAAATTAAAAAAATTGTCGTCATTTTATTTATTAACCCCTTTTTCTTTTATGTATTTTTGTTGCTTTACCCTATGGTGGGCACGTTCAACCGCTTTTCTTATACTTTTTTCATACTCCCCGGCTCCTAGGTTCTGAAAAACATCTAAAATATGAAGTAAAAAGAAAGACAGAAATGTTAAATATTCAAAGACTAAAATTATTTAATGTCTGTACATACCTCTTACAATTTTATTTAGCAGCGTGAGATTTGACAACGGAAGTTTTCCCCACCTTCCATCCCAATTATATTTATATAGCAAATCATCTGCAAACGATGCACTAATAACACTGCCAACATCTAAAGAAACACCTTTAATTTTATGAATATAGGACTTCTGTAAAGAAGTTTAATTACTGTTTGAGCAAGTAAAATATATAAAATATTGTGATTGTTACCATGGCCTGAGCGTAATCGGAGTCTAGCTTCTCCTCTATTTCTTGCACTGCTGTTGTGGTCCGCAAGGGGAGCATGCTGGCGGTCTCATCAAGCCCTTGATCAGAAGTCTCTCCTGTCATGCGGCGTAGGTACTCTTGGGCTTTTTTTATGCCTACTTTACACTCCATTAGAATTTTAGCTTATTGATGGAACAGGTTGTATATTAGATCTTTCACTTCGTGCACTATCTTCGTTTTCTATTAACCTTCTATACATTTTAATATTGGACTCAAATGTCTTTTTTTCCAATGATAGACAATTTTGCAAACGTCTTTTTTTCATAGTTATCTTTTATCACAAAAAGTATACTTTTATTATTTAATTTAATTTCTTAATAGGTATTTTCTATCTTATTGTCACTTTTTTATTTTTTAATAGGTATTTGTGCTATTTTTATTGTCACTCAATTCTTGCTTTCTGTCAAGGCAAATATTATTTTTTATCACTCTTTATTGTCACTGTCAATTTTTATTTCACTTTTTTTATATTTATTTTAAATAATATAATGGGCGCACGTCACAATTTCATAAAATTACTTTCGCTTTTAAAATTAATCTTGAATTTTTTACATATTTTACACATTCCATTCAAAAATGAAACTGTCTAACATACATTCGTTGTTTCACTCTTACATACGCATTTCATTCCTGGAGTAATTAGCGTTGCCACTAGCAAACATTTCTTCCTAAAATGTTTTTAACAACAGCAATTCCCAAAATTCCACCACTTTTTTTTTAAATAATTAATACAAATTTAGCTAAATTCTTATAATTATTAAAATTTATGAAACGTATTAACAGATATATTCAACATATTATTAAGTATATATAAAAATAAGAAGAAAAGATTAATAAAATTTGGGCTTTGCAAAATATTCCTAATTTGGTATACAAACGCACACGAGTGGCAACGCCACTTGTTACAATAAAAACAAACAAAAATAGTGCGTGTGTATTAGTTTCGGTCATCCATTTCTTGTAGGGGAGCTATAGGAAAGTTGTAAAAAAAACTCATAAAATTCAGAAAAATGCATGAAATCTTTATTTGAATCGATAGTACGGTCCATATAATTAAATGTTTGAAGATTATTTCATGCAAATGTTGACCGTGATTGCGCCTCAAATGGTCCATCCGCTTAGTCCAATTTTGGCATTCTGTTTCCAACATTTCGGCCGGTATCTCACGAATAAATGCTTCAATGTTTTCTTCCAATGCGTCAATTGAAGCGGGCATGTGTGTATAGACATGAGCTTTAACGTAGCCGCACAAAAAATAGTCTAAAGACGTTAAATCGCACGATCTAGGCGGCCAATTGACCGGTCCCGAACGTGAAATAAAATGTTCACCGAACTCGCCTCTCAATAAGTCCATTGTTAAGCGTGCTGTGTGGCATGTGGCACCGTCTTGTTGAAACCACATGTCGTGCAAGTCAAGCTCTTGCATTTTGGGCAAAAAAAAGTTGGATATCATCTCACGGTAGCGCTCACCATTCACAGTTACGTTACGATTCGCATCATCTTGGAAGAAGTACGGTCCAATGATGCCACCAGCCCATAAACCGCACCAAACTGTGATTTTTTCTCGATGCATAAATAGCTCTTGCAATGCTTCTGGCTGATCTTCACTCCAAAATCGACAATTCGGCTTATTAACTTACCCATTGAACCAAAAATGAGCTTCGTCGCTGAACACAAGAAGCTCGCGATGAATTTTCTTAACAGAGCACGCATTTTGATAATAAAATTCAATAATTTGCAAGCGTTGTTCGTTTGTAAGACGATTCATGGTTAAATTATAGACCAAACTGAAGATGTTTGACAGTGAAACAAAACACGAAACGTGCGTCAGCTGTTTAAACCAGTGCTGCCAAAAAGATAATAGCTAAAAAATCACCCATTATATTAGCGGAATATAACAAATCTTAAAATGTTGTTTATAGACATATTTTAACATAAAATAAGTAATGACGTAGAAAACAAAATAAATTTTCTGTAAATATTTTACTGGATAACCCCATTTCTTTAAATCTTAAAGTGAACGACGTCACGGGTAAAAGCTAGTTACAAAATAAAACATGGGTGGGGGTAGGTCTTTTTTGATCTACCTTGTATATATATTTTTAAGAAATGTTGCTTCTTTTTTTGGCAACTTTTAACACTTTTTCTCTTTTAGTTTTGGTACTTTTTTATTTTCAAAAAATTTGGCTAGAGATATTGTCCAGATTTAAGTGGGGTATATTTTAAGAGGTTAAAACGAAAAATGTTTTACTTTTGATACTTTTTCTCTTTTGGATAAATTTGGTATACAGATTGCATATGGTCGAGATCAAAATATACGGTATTTTTTAATGGATAAAATTGGGATAAAACTGTTACTTTTTATCTCTTCGAAAAATTTGGTATTCATATAAAACATAACCTAAATTAACGTACAGAGTACTTTCTGGGGGAATAAAATGAGTCAAAGCTCGTACTTTTAGTACTTCGTTGCATTTGGTATAAAAAGTACAAAATATACGGCACTTTTTAAGGGGTAAAAAATGGATCAAATTGGTACTTTTTCGGATTGCGTATGGTCCATTGGCTGGAATATATTTAGGCGCCCATTCATTGCTTTTCATATCGACAACTATATGTAGGTTGCTCAAAATTATTGAGTGCTCAAAAGTTATGTATGTATCGGGTGATTTTTTAAGACCCTACAAGAATAGTGACGGTCATTTGACCTATCATATGACCGACATTTCTGATAGAGATATCGGTCATCGCGTAGAACAAAGTTTCTATCATTTTCTTAAGGCCAACGTGAAAAACATGACCTAAACTTTTGAGTACGTGTGATTTTGCATCCTTCTTTAACCTATGAATTTTGTGGTAGATAAAACATATATCTGAGCTGTTTACTCTTATACTCTTTACATATCAGTACTGATGTATAAACCGGACACAGCTGACTAGTCAGTACTGATGCATATAACGGACACAGCTGACCAGTCAGTACTGACGCATATACCGGCCACAGCTGACCAGTCAGTACTGATTCATATATTCGTCACTGTTGACGTACTTTTTAGCTTAAATAAAACACGATTCATCTCATTAAATTCTCATACAAATTTTTGTCTTTATTTAAAATAAAATTCAATATTTTTTTGGTTTTCACAATAACTTAAATAAATAAATATTTTTTTTTTTTTTAACTAAATTTTTTAAATTAATTATGTTTTGTTTGCATTCGAAAACGTTTGCTGGATCAAACATTCAACAGTTTCTTAATTACATTAAACAAGCACCTTCTTACAAATAAAGTTCAGTCAATAAAAAGTGTTAAAAATAAAGCTAAACTTTTACCAATTTATTGGTCACGCTTATTTTTTGATTTTTTTCTCTTTTAGATTGATTATTTTAGTTTAAATTAAAAAAATTGTCGTCATTTTATTTATTAACCCCTTTTTCTTTTATGTATTTTTGTTGCTTTACTCTATGGTGGGCACGTTCAACCGCTTTTCTTATACTTTTTTCATACTCCCCGGCTCCTAGGTTCTGAAAAACATCTAAAATATGAAGTAAAAAAAAAGACAGAAATGTTAAATATTCAAAGACTAAAATTATTTAATGTCTGTACATACCTCTTACAATTTTATTTAGCAGCGTGAGATTTGACAACGGAAGTTTTCCCCACCTTCCATCCCAATTATATTTATATAGCAAATCATCTGCAAACAATGCACGAATAACACTGCCAACATCTAAAGAAACACCTTTAATTTTATGAATATAGGACTTCTGTAAAGAAGTTGAATTACTGTTTGAGCAAGTAAAATATATAAAATATTGTGATTGTTACCATGGCCTGAGCGTAATCGGAGTCTAGCTTCTCCTCTATTTCTTGAACTGCTGTTGTGGTCCGCAAGGGGAGCATGCTGGCGGTCTCATCAAGCCCTTGATCAGAAGTCTCTCCTGTCATGCGGCGGAGGTACTCTTGGGCTTTTTTTATGCCTATTTTACACTCCATTAGAATTTTAGCTTATTGATGGAACAGGTTGTATATTAGATCTTTCACTTCGTGCACTATCTTCGTTTTCTATTAACCTTCTATACATTTTAATATTGGACTCAAATGTCTTTTTTTCCAATGATAGACAATTTTGCAAACGTCTTTTTTTCATAGTTATCTTTTATCACAAAAAGTATACTTTTATTATTTAATTTAATTTCTTAATAGGTATTTTCTATCTTATTGTCACTTTTTTATTTTTTAATAGGTATTTGTGTTATTTTTATTGTCACTCAATTCTTGCTTTCTGTCAAGGCAAATATTATCTTTTATCACTCTTTATTGTCACTGTCAATTTTTATTTCAATTTTTTATATTTATTTTAAATAATATAATGGGCGCACGTCACAATTTCATAAAATTCCTTTCGCTTTTAAAATTAATCTTGAATTTTTTACATATTTTACACATTCCATTCAAAAATTAAACTGTCTAACATACATTCGTTGTTTCACTCTTACATACGCATTTCATTCCTGGAGTAATTAGCGTTGCCACTTTTCCACCACTTTTTTTTTAAATAATTAATACAAATTTAGCTAAATTCTTATAATTATTAAAATTTATGAAACGTATTAACAGATATATTCAACATATTATTAAGTATATATAAAAATAAGAAGAAAAGATTAATAAAATTTGGGCTTTGCAAAATATTCCTAATTTGGTATACAAACGCACACGAGTGGCAACGCCACTTGTAACAATAAAAACAAACAAAAATAGTGCGTGTGTATTAGAGGGAGTTTACACGGTGTCTATTCAGACATGTCTGTTTTTGACATTCTCTTTTGAACATGCTTCCAAAAACCTATTGTCTTTTCACGATGTCTTTTCAAACATGTCTGTTTTTATACATGATATAATATACATATACATACAAATTAAAAACATGGAAATTCATATAAACAAACATGAAAACTCATTTCGTGTTTGTTTGTCAACCCCTCTTTCTTCTCTACCCCGATCGCCTACAAACAAAACAGACGTGTTTGTCAGACATGTCTGAATAGACACCGTGTAAACTCCCTCTTAGAAAAACTGTTATTTTCTTAATTCCAAAAATAATTTGATTTTTTTTATTTTTTTACTCAAATATTTTTGTTAATTTTAGTTTAGGGGTGCCAGATAAAGTTTTTCTTCATCCCAAATTTAAATTTTTATTCAATTACAATGCTTGTTTACATTTCTACAAAAACCGTTAAATTATTTTAACTTTTCCTCTCCCTATCTCCTGCATCTTTTGTTTTTGCTGATATTACTACTGTTTAGATTTTAACAAAACTGTTACCTTTTCCAATTTCTTATTCTTTTTTAGTACCTATTAACAACAAAATCTACTACAATTGATATTTGAGAGCGAAATAAATTTAATTCAGTAAATTTAAACTTAAAAAAACAATTTGCAAGAAAATTAATTAGAGAAGAAGGAAAACATTTAAATAAAACCAAAAATAATATTGTCAATCTTAAATATTAATAAAAAAAAAAATGAACAAAAAGAAAACAAAACCAAACTACACTTTTTGAGTAAATAAAAATGAATGAATAAAGAAAAACTTTTCCCAAAAACAAAAAAATTATTTGCGTTTGATTCCCTGCTGGAAAATAAAAAATTCACTTCTATTATGAAAGTCAAAATAAAAATTTGGAGTTAATACAGTATTGTTGAACGAGTGCGATATATTTTATTGCTGGCTGGTTAAAAATATTTTTTAAAAATCCCAAGAAATAAAATTGTTCCATAATCTGTTTAATTTTATTTAGAACGAAGTAAAACATAATTAGGAAACACAAAAGAGTTACAATGTATAATATCAAATAGTTTATAGTAGTGCACCTAAAGCAACAAAAAAAACAAGTAAGAAAGTATAGTCGGTCAAGCCCGACCATATGATACCCTACACCACAGTATTAAAAACACATCATGCTTATATGTCCATATAAATATGGATTTACCTATGTTTATAAACTTCATTATTTTAATGGGTTTGAAAGTTTGTGAGAGGCAGAAATTGCCCCCTACCTCCCCTTGTGGTCCTATTTTTTAAAAACTGTATAGCTTGTCCATATAGATATGGATCTATCTATGTTTTGAATTTCATTAAAATCGGTTTGAGAGGCAGAAATTGGCCCTATCTCCCCTCGTGGTCCTATTTTTTAAAAAATGCATCCCTTTTGTGTCCATAAAGATATGGTTCTATGTATGTTTTAAATTTCATTAAAATCGGTTTGATAGTTTCTGAGACGAAGAAATGTCCCCCTATCTACCCTCGTGGTCCTACGATTGCCCATTTTCAATAGGCTTGGTCCTTGTGCCAATAAGAACCTATGTCCCAAATTTTATCAAATTATCTCCAAAATTGCGACCTGTACTTTGCGCACAAGGTTACATGGACAGCCAGCCGGACGGACATCGTTAGTTCGACTCAGAAAGTGATTCTGAGTCGATCGGTATACTTTAATATTTTAAGGCGTTACACGCATGAGCACAAATGCATAATACCCTCTCCACTATTGTGGTGTGGTATAATAATTTGTGCGGGTTGTATTAAACAAATTTGGAATATACATATTGCACTGGTTCTTTTAAATAGTCAACTCAAAATTTAAAATTTTTCTCTAGATGCAAATAACAGTTTTTTTAAATATTTACAATTGTAAGTTCCAAGTTGAACACAATAATGGTATTGTAAAGAAATACGAGTAAAAAGTATACAACGGTAGTCGTTTTTGAATTTTTTTTAGGGATTATGGAAAAATAAAAAGTTTCTTGAGTTGTTCCCCTTTATGTGAAATTTGTTCATTACGAATATTAAAACCAATTCATTGCTTATCTAAAATATTATTAGTTAACAAAATCGCCAACTATTTCATAAATCGGCAAAAAGTCGCCATTTCGCCAAATCGATAATTTGGTTGCAACTTGCAATTTTGAAAATCGCCACACCTGACAACCCTGGCAACAAACACAGTTTTTTAATGGTGATTTCTTTTCTGAGAAAAATATGTTACAGTATATACATGTTACATTTTCTAATGTTACCTATAATCACTGGAAGTGTTACATGTTGTGCAATTTCAATAGAACACAATTAGCTGCTTTTATTTACAACTATTACACTTTCATCATTAATGTACTTTATGAGCGATTTTTAAAGCTATTTGAGCGGTTTCTGCACGCTATTATGGCTTGGAACCAAATATTGACATCACTAATGCTTTAGAAAAATTTAAACGATTATAATATAAATAGACTTTTTTTGATTTTAATGTGAAAATATTTTTATATTTTGTTTTAAAACAATTTTTTTACAAAATTATGAGCGGTATGAATTATGACAAACAAAATAAAACATTTGTTGTACAAACAAAGTAGTAAGTACCAAAGTTGTAGAACAGGGCAGTATGAACACCTTAAGTAAAAGTAAGGGTAAGATATGCAACATGTTTTGCACGTTTTTTATCAACATATTCACAAAAGAACTTGAAAATTTTTCCCACAGTTGTATTTTTTGTACAAACGAACACAAAAATGTAGAACATGTAACATTAATGCAACATTTTTCTCAGAAAAGAAATCGCCATAAGTTTTCTTTTCTTTTTACATCTCTTCTAATTTTATTATACAAAAACAACAAACAACGAAGAACTGAGTACCGGCAATAACAACACAAAATTTGATTTATTAAATGATAATGTTGTTCCGGCAAAATCACTTGAATTAATAATTATTTTTAAATAAAATTAAAGATGACACTTACTTTACATTTCTACGATTCACATTTTATTAATTTTTTTCTGTTTACCACATTTTAACTTTAACTTATTTGTGTTTAAATACAGACGTCTATTAAAAAAAAGACCGTTTTTAGTAACCGCAGCAAAAAAACTAAATAGTTAATCAAACTAGAGTTACCAGATGGTAAAACTGAAAGAATTGTAACGGAAAAAAACTGAAAGTGCTCGAAAAGAGTAAAAAGTACTAAGGGCTTTAAGTTTAAATATTTCGTAAGTTTAAGCAGCATTCCTAATTTCATTCCCACATTTTTCAACGCGTTTTAAAGTATCTGAAAGTTTTGGATTTAAAATCAATAAAATCTTGAGGACTTTTTTATAAATAAATATTTGCAAGAACAAATTCATGTTTTGTTACTTTATCATTTTTTTTTTATAATTTTTACTGTTTTTTTTTTGAAAAGGAGCTGGCAGGATCAGCTGAATTTTTTTTTTAACGTTTAGCTGAGACTTCAACGTTCGCCAAGATAGCAACGATTAATAGCAACGCCGGAAATAAAACCAAGGGGAATTTAAGGGCATAAAAGTAAACAATTTTGGGAATCTAGTGGCAATAAAAAGAAAATTTATCATCGATTTCCAGAGAAAAGTGGGTTCATCCAAAAGGGTCAGTAAAAATCGTTGCTGATTTATGCCGGCCAAACTAGGCAGTGCCAAGGCATAAGCTCAATGGAATATGGAAAAATACCACTCAAAGATTAAATAAATCAATTTTTAAAAACATCTCCCGAGCCGTTCCAGAGAAAAGTGGGTTCATCCAAAATGGTCAGTAAAAATCGTTGCTGATTTATGCCAGCCAAACTAGGCAGTGCCAAGGCATAAGCTCAATGGAATATGGAAAAATACCACTCAAAGATTAAATAAATCAATTTTTAAAAACATCTCCCGAGCCGTTCCAGAGAAAAGTGGGTTCATCCAAAATGGTCAGTAAAAATCGTTGCTGATTTATGCCAGCCAAACTAGGCAGTGCCAAGGCATAAGCTCAATGGAATATGGAAAAATACCACTCAAAGATTAAATAAGTCAATTTTTAAAAAAGTCTCCCGAGCCGTTCCAGAAAAAAGTGGGTTCATCCAAAATGGTCAGTAAAAATCGTTGCTGATTTATGCCGGCCAAACTAGGCAGTGCCAAGGAATAAGCTCAATGGAATATGGAAAAATACCACTTAATGATTAAAATAAATAAATTTTTAAAAACATCTCCCGAGCCGTTCCAGAGAAAAGTGGGTTCATCCAAAATGGTCAGTAAAAATCGTTGCTGATTTATGCCAGCCAAACTAGGCAGTGCCAAGGCATAAGCTCAATGGAATATGGAAAAATACCACTCAAAGATTAAATAAATCAATTTTTAAAAACATCTCCCGAGCCGTTCCAGAGAAAAGTGGGTTCATCCAAAATGGTCAGTAAAAATCGTTGCTGATTTATGCCAGCCAAACTAGGCAGTGCCAAGGCATAAGCTCAATGGAATATGGAAAAATACCACTCAAAGATTAAATAAATCAATTTTTAAAAACATCTCCCGAGCCGTTCCAGAGAAAAGTGGGTTCATCCAAAATGGTCAGTAAAAATCGTTGCTGATTTATGCCAGCCAAACTAGGCAGTGCCAAGGCATAAGCTCAATGGAATATGGAAAAATACCACTCAAAGATTAAATAAGTCAATTTTTAAAAAAGTCTCCCGAGCCGTTCCAGAGAAAAGTGGGTTCATCCAAAATGGTCAGTAAAAATCGTTGCTGATTTATGCCGGCCAAACTAGGCAGTGCCAAGGAATAAGCTCAATGGAATATGGAAAAATACCACTTAATGATTAAAATAAATAAATTTTTAAAAACATCTCCCGAGCCGTTCCAGAGAAAAGTGGGTTCATCCAAAATGGTCAGTAAAAATCGTTGCTGATTTATGCCAGCCAAACTAGGCAGTGCCAAGGCATAAGCTCAATGGAATATGGAAAAATACCACTCAAAGATTAAATAAATCAATTTTTAAAAAAGTCTCCCGAGCCGTTCCAGAGAAGTGGGTTCATCCAAAATGGTCAGTAAAAATCGTTGCTGATTTATGCCGGCCAAACTAGGCAGTGCCAAGGAATAAGCTCAATGGAATATGGAAAAATACCACTTAATGATTAAAATAAATCAATTTTTAAAAACATCTCCCGAGCCGTTCCAGAGAAAAGTGGGTTCATCCAAAATGGTCAGTAAAAATCGTTGCTGATTTATGCCAGCCAAACTAGGCAGTGCCAAGGCATAAGCTCAATGGAATATGGAAAAATACCACTCAAAGATTAAATAAATCAATTTTTAAAAACATCTCCCGAGCCGTTCCAGAGAAAAGTGGGTTCATCCAAAATGGTCAGTAAAAATCGTTGCTGATTTATGCCAGCCAAACTAGGCAGTGCCAAGGCATAAGCTCAATGGAATATGGAAAAATACCACTCAAAGATTAAATAAATCAATTTTTAAAAACATCTCCCGAGCCGTTCCAGAGAAAAGTGGGTTCATCCAAAATGGTCAGTAAAAATCGTTGCTGATTTATGCCAGCCAAACTAGGCAGTGCCAAGGCATAAGCTCAATGGAATATGGAAAAATACCACTCAAAGATTAAATAAATCAATTTTTAAAAAGGTCTCCCGAGCCGTTCCAGAGAAAAGTGGGTTCATCCAAAATGGTCAGTAAAAATCGTTGCTGATTTATGCCGGCCAAACTAGGCAGTGCCAAGGAATAAGCTCAATGGAATATGGAAAAATACCACTTAATGATTAAAATAAATCAATTTTTAAAAACATCTCCCGAGCCGTTCCAGAGAAAAGTGGGTTCATCCAAAATGGTCAGTAAAAATCGTTGCTGATTTATGCCAGCCAAACTAGGCAGTGCCAAGGCATAAGCTCAATGGAATATGGAAAAATACAACTCAAAGATTAAATAAATCAATTTTTAAAAACATCTCCCGAGCCGTTCCAGAGAAAAGTGGGTTCATCCAAAATGGTCAGTAAAAATCGTTGCTGATTTATGCCGGCCAAACTAGGCAGTGCCAAGGAATAAGCTCAATGGAATATGGAAAAATACCACTTAATGATTAAAATAAATAAATTTTTAAAAACATCTCCCGAGCCGTTCCAGAGAAAAGTGGGTTCATCAAAAATGGTCAGTAAAAATCGTTGCTGATTTATGCCAGCCAAACTAGGCAGTGCCAAGGCATAAGCTCAATGGAATATGGAAAAATACCACTTAATGATTAAAATAAATCAATTTTTAAAAACATCTCCCGAGCCGTTCCAGAGAAAAGTGGGTTCATCCAAAATGGTCAGTAAAAATCGTTGCTGATTTATGCCAGCCAAACTAGGCAGTGCCAAGGCATAAGCTCAATGGAATATGGAAAAATACCACTCAAAGATTAAATAAATCAATTTTTAAAAACATCTCCCGAGCCGTTCCAGAGAAAAGTGGGTTCATCCAAAATGGTCAGTAAAAATCGTTGCTGATTTATGCCATCCAAACTAGGCAGTGCCAAGGCATAAGCTCAATGGAATATGGAAAAATACCACTCAAAGATTAAATAAATCAATTTTTAAAAACATCTCCCGAGCCGTTCCAGAGAAAAGTGGGTTCATCCAAAATGGTCAGTAAAAATCGTTATTTTTTAACTCTTAATTAAACGTTTTGAAATCATAAGCTTGTAAGTCTGTTTTTTAAGAAACAGCACAGCACACAGCACTTTAGTTGTTTTATCCAACCAAATTTAAACAAAATGTTAAAATTTGTTGTGGTTTAAGCTGATTTTCGATAATATACTGTGAGCGTCAAAATAAAGTGTACAGCTTGTTTTCCAATATGAAAAGAGCTATTGTAGTTATAAAAAGTTAAATTTCTACTTTACCAAATTTGATCAGACTTCAAGCTTGCTGTCATCTGTGAAAAATAAGTACATTTCTCCAAAAAGTGACAAAAGCAAGTTGGACAAAAAAAAAACGTGATAAAAGGTAGAAATAAGAAATTCAACGGACAAAATATAGTCTCTAAAGTGAAGCGTGATAGGGTTAGCTTTTGTAAAACGTCCTAAAACAGATGGATCAGCCCAATATTAACTCGACGTCAAATCAAGTAAACATCTGGAAACATTTGGACAGACAAATTAAAAAAAACCTTGGCAGCAAGCACTCTGAATAAAATTCTGCAGGAAGAGCAGCCAAAATTGTCTACTGAGCTAACTTTAAAATGGGTGGAATCGATGACAAAGAGACTAGAAGCCGTCCTAAAAGCAAAAAAAACAAGTAAGAGTGCTATATTCGGCTGTGCCGAATCTTATATACCCTTCACCATTGTGGGAGCAGAATACAGAGCAACTAGACAAAAACTAAATAATTTTTACATATGTATACATACATAATTATAATACTTTAAACTCCATTATAAATTAAATTTAAAAAGCGAAAACTGGTAAATATTTTTTTTAAATCGTTTTTAGAACATAAAAAAATAAAAATTAAAAAAAAAATTTTCTTTTAAAAAAACCAGATTCGAACCAGAGAACTCACAGTTTCTAACTTAACCCCCTAGACAACTAAACTATGAAGGAACGTTGTTTGAATATCATTAAAATGAAATATGGCCCGTTTTATGTTCACTGTGTAGGGTTGTAATTACTTTTGTTCACCACAATAGCAAAGTTGTAAACCATAAAACTTATTTGAGTTGAGAACTGAAATATGGAAACATATTCACCAAAATAGTTTGTGGCATGTAAGTATGCGTGTTTGTTTTCTTTTATCATTTTGGGGAGTTTTTAAGTAGCAAAAAAACACAAAAATTCCTAGTTTCGATTTGTTAAAATAATTTGGTTAAAATAATTTGGTTTTCGCTTTTTAAATTTAATTTATAATGGAGTTTAAAGTATTATAATTATGTATGTATACATATGTAAAAATTATTTAGTTTTTGTCTAGTTGCTCTGTATTCTGCTCCCACAATGGTGAAGGGTATATAAGATTCGGCACAGCCGAATATAGCACTCTTACTTGTTTTTTTTTGCTTTTAGGACGGCTTCTAGTCTCTTTGTCATCGATTCCACCCATTTTAAAGTTAGCTCAGTAGACAATTTTGGCTGCTCTTCCTGCAGAATTTTATTCAGAGTGCTTGCTGCCAAGGTTTTTTTTAATTTGTCTGTCCAAATGTTTCCAGATGTTTACTTGATTTGACGTCGAGTTAATATTGGGCTGATCCATCTGTTTTAGGACGTTTTACAAAAGCTAACCCTATCACGCTTCACTTTAGAGACTATATTTTGTCCGTTGAATTTCTTATTTCTACCTTTTATCACGTTTTTTTTTTTGTCCAACTTGCTTTTGTCACTTTTTGGAGAAATGTACTTATTTTTCACAGATGACAGCAAGCTTGAAGTCTGATCAAATTTGGTAAAGTAGAAATTTAACTTTTTATAACTACAATAGCTCTTTTCATATTGGAAAACAAGCTGTACACTTTATTTTGACGCTCACAGTATATTATCGAAAATCAGCTTAAACCACAACAAATTTTAACATTTTGTTTAAATTTGGTTGGATAAAACAACTAAAGTGCTGTGTGCTGTGCTGTTTCTTAAAAAACAGACTTACAAGCTTATGATTTCAAAACGTTTAATTAAGAGTTAAAAAATAACGATTTTTACTGACCATTTTGGATGAACCCACTTTTCTCTGGAACGGCTCGGGAGACTTTTTTAAAAATTGATTTATTTAATCTTTGAGTGGTATTTTTCCATATTCCATTGAGCTTATGCCTTGGCACTGCCTAGTTTGGCTGGCATAAATCAGCAACGATTTTTACTGACCATTTTGGATGAACCCACTTTTCTCTGGAACGGCTCGGGAGATGTTTTTAAAAATTGATTTATTTAATCTTTGAGTGGTATTTTTCCATATTCCATTGAGCTTATGCCTTGGCACTGCCTAGTTTGGATGGCATAAATCAGGAACGATTTTTACTGACCATTTTGGATGAACCCACTTTTCTCTGGAACGGCTCGGGAGATGTTTTTAAAAATTGATTTATTTAATCTTTGAGTGGTATTTTTCCATATTCCATTGAGCTTATGCCTTGGCACTGCCTAGTTTGGCTGGCATAAATCAGCAACGATTTTTACTGACCATTTTGGATGAACCCACTTCTCTGGAACGGCTCGGGAGATGTTTTTAAAAATTTATTTATTTTAATCATTAAGTGGTATTTTTCCATATTCCATTGAGCTTATGCCTTGGCACTGCCTAGTTTGGCTGGCATAAATCAGCAACGATTTTTACTGACCATTTTGGATGAACCCACTTTTCTCTGGAACGGCTCGGGAGATGTTTTTAAAAATTTATTTATTTTAATCATAAAGTGGTATTTTTCCATATTCCATTGAGCTTATTCCTTGGCACTGCCTAGTTTGGCCGGCATAAATCAGCAACGATTTTTACTGACCATTTTGGATGAACCCACTTTTCTCTGGAACGGCTCGGGAGATGTTTTTAAAAATTGATTTATTTAATCTTTGAGTTGTATTTTTCCATATTCCATTGAGCTTATGCCTTGGCACTGCCTAGTTTGGCTGGCATAAATCAGCAACGATTTTTACTGACCATTTTGGATGAACCCACTTTTCTCTGGAACGGCTCGGGAGATGTTTTTAAAAATTGATTTATTTTAATCATTAAGTGGTATTTTTCCATATTCCATTGAGCTTATTCCTTGGCACTGCCTAGTTTGGCCGGCATAAATCAGCAACGATTTTTACTGACCATTTTGGATGAACCCACTTTTCTCTGGAACGGCTCGGGAGACTTTTTTAAAAATTGATTTATTTAATCTTTGAGTGGTATTTTTCCATATTCCATTGAGCTTATGCCTTGGCACTGCCTAGTTTGGCTGGCATAAATCAGCAACGATTTTTACTGACCATTTTGGATGAACCCACTTTTCTCTGGAACGGCTCGGGAGATGTTTTAAAAAATTTGATTTATTTTAATCATTACGTGGTATTTTTCCATATTCCATTGAGCTTATTCCTTGGCACTGCCTAGTTTGGCCGGCATAAATCAGCAACGATTTTTACTGACCATTTTGGATGAACCCACTTTTCTCTGGAACGGCTCGGGAGATGTTTTTAAAAATTGATTTATTTAATCTTTGAGTGGTATTTTTCCATATTCCATTGAGCTTATGCCTTGGCACTGCCTAGTTTGGCTGGCATAAATCAGCAACGATTTTTACTGACCATTTTGGATGAACCCACTTTTCTCTGGAACGGCTCGGGAGATGTTTTAAAAATTGATTTATTTAATCTTTGAGTGGTATTTTTCCATATTCCATTGAGCTTATGCCTTGGCACTGCCTAGTTTGGCTGGCATAAATCAGCAACGATTTTTACTGACCATTTTGGATGAACCCACTTTTCTCTGGAACGGCTCGGGAGATGTTTTTAAAAATTGATTTATTTAATCATTAAGTGGTATTTTTCCATATTCCATTGAGCTTATTCCTTGGCACTGCCTAGTTTGGCCGGCATAAATCAGCAACGATTTTTACTGACCATTTTGGATGAACCCACTTTTCTCTGGAACGGCTCGGGAGATGTTTTCAAAAATTGATTTATTTAATCTTTGAGTGGTATTTTTCCATATTCCATTGAGCTTATGCCTTGGCACTGCCTAGTTTGGCTGGCATAAATCAGCAACGATTTTTACTGACCATTTTGTTTGAACCCACTTTTCTCTGGAACGGCTCGGGAGACTTTTTTAAAAATTGATTTATTTAATCTTTGAGTGGTATTTTTCCATATTCCATTGAGCTTATGCCTTGGCACTGCCTAGTTTGGCCGGCATAAATCAGCAACGATTTTTACTGACCATTTTGGATGAACCCACTTTTTTCTTGAATAGCTTGGACGATTTTTTGCACGGTGGATGTTTTTTAATCTGTATCTATATAAATATTTCTAAAATCATATCCAAAAGACCTCTTCATTTTCATTTCCGGTGTTGCCACTAAATCCCTTGATTTTTAATTTCCGTCGTTGCTAACTTTCGTTGCTATCTTGGCGAACGTTCAAAATTTCAATGTTCATCAACTTCAGCTGTTTAACAAAAGATGTCAAATTACAGCTTGAAGTCTCAGCTAAACGTTAAAAAAAAATTCAGCTGATCCTGCCAGCTCCTTTTCAAAAAAAATTAAAAATGATAAAGTAACAAAACATGAATTTGTTCTTGCAAATATTTATTTATAAAAAAGTCCTCAAGATTTTATTGATTTTAAATCCAAAACTTTCAGATACTTTAAAACGCGTTGAAAAATGTGGGAATGAAATTAGGAATGCTGCTTAAACTTACGAAATATTTAAACTTAAAGCCCTTAGTACTTTTTACTCTTTTCGAGCACTTTCAGTTTTTTTCCGTTACAATTCTTTCAGTTTTACCATCTGGTAACTCTAGTTTGATTAACTATTTAGTTTTTTTGCTGCGGTTACTAAAAACGGTCTTTTTTTTAATAGACGTCTGTATTTAAACACAAATAAGTTAAAGTTAAAATGTGGTAAACAGAAAAAAATTAATAAAATGTGAATCGTAGAAATGTAAAGTAAGTGTCATCTTTAATTTTATTTAAAAATAATTATTAATTCAAGTGATTTTGCCGGAACAACATTATCATTTAATAAATCAAATTTTGTGTTGTTATTGCCGGTACTCAGTTCTTCGTTGTTTGTTGTTTTTGTATAATAAAATTAGAAGAGATGTAAAAAGAAAAGAAAACTTATGGCGATTTCTTTTCTGAGAAAAATGTTGCATTAATGTTACATGTTCTACATTTTTGTGTTCGTTTGTACAAAAAATACAACTGTGGGAAAAATTTTCAAGTTCTTTTGTGAATATGTTGATGAAAAACGTGCAAAACATGTTGCATATCTTACCCTTACTTTTACTTAAGGTGTTCATACTGCCCTGTTCTACAACTTTGGTACTTACTACTTTGTTTGTACAACAAATGTTTTATTTTGTTTGTCATAATTCATACCGCTCATAATTTTGTAAAAAAATTGTTTTAAAACAAAATATAAAAATATTTTCGCATTAAAATCAAAAAAAGTCTATTTATATTATAATCGTTTAAATTTTTCTAAAGCATTAGTGATGTCAATATTTGGTTCCAAGCCATAATAGCGTGCAGAAACCGCTCAAATAGCTTTAAAAATCGCTCATAAAGTACATTAATGATGAAAGTGTAATAGTTGTAAATAAAAGCAGCTAATTGTGTTCTATTGAAATTGCACAACATGTAACACTTCCAGTGATTATAGGTAACATTAGAAAATGTAACATGTATATACTGTAACATATTTTTCTCAGAAAAGAAATCACCATTAAAAAACTGTGTTTGTTGCCAGGGTTGTCAGGTGTGGCGATTTTCAAAATTGCAAGTTGCAACCAAATTATCGATTTGGCGAAATGGCGACTTTTTGCCGATTTATGAAATAGTTGGCGATTTTGTTAACTAATAATATTTTAGATAAGCAATGAATTGGTTTTAATATTCGTAATGAACAAATTTCACATAAAGGGGAACAACTCAAAAAACTTTTTATTTTTCCATAATCCCTAAAAAAAATTCAAAAACGACTACCGTTGTATACTTTTTACTCGTATTTCTTTACAATACCATTATTGTGTTCAACTTGGAACTTACAATTGTAAATATTTAAAAAAACTGTTATTTGCATCTAGAGAAAAATTTTAAATTTTGAGTTGACTATTTAAAAGAACCAGTGCAATATGTATATTCCAAATTTGTTTAATACAACCCGCACAAATTATTATACCACACCACAATAGTGGAGAGGGTATTATGCATTTGTGCTCATGCGTGTAACGCCTTAAAATATTAAAGTATACCGATCGACTCAGAATCACTTTCTGAGTCGAACTAACGATGTCCGTCCGGCTGGCTGTCCATGTAACCTTGTGCGCAAAGTACAGGTCGCAATTTTGGAGATAATTTGATAAAATTTGGGACATAGGTTCTTATTGGCACAAGGACCAAGCCTATTGAAAATGGGCAATCGTAGGACCACGAGGGTAGATAGGGGGACATTTCTTCGTCTCAGAAACTATCAAACCGATTTTAATGAAATTTAAAACATACATAGAACCATATCTTTATGGACACAAAAGGGATGCATTTTTTAAAAAATAGGACCACGAGGGGAGATAGGGCCAATTTCTGCCTCTCAAACCGATTTTAATGAAATTCAAAACATAGATAGATCCATATCTATATGGACAAGCTATACAGTTTTTAAAAAATAGGACCACAAGGGGAGGTAGGGGGCAATTTCTGCCTCTCACAAACTTTCAAACCCATTAAAATAATGAAGTTTATAAACATAGGTAAATCCATATTTATATGGACATATAAGCATGATGTGTTTTTAATACTGTGGTGTAGGGTATCATATGGTCGGGCTTGACCGACTATACTTTCTTACTTGTTTTTTTTGTTGCTTTAGGTGCACTACTATAAACTATTTGATATTATACATTGTAACTCTTTTGTGTTTCCTAATTATGTTTTACTTCGTTCTAAATAAAATTAAACAGATTATGGAACAATTTTATTTCTTGGGATTTTTAAAAAATATTTTTAACCAGCCAGCAATAAAATATATCGCACTCGTTCAACAATACTGTATTAACTCCAAATTTTTATTTTGACTTTCATAATAGAAGTGAATTTTTTATTTTCCAGCAGGGAATCAAACGCAAATAATTTTTTTGTTTTTGGGAAAAGTTTTTCTTTATTCATTCATTTTTATTTACTCAAAAAGTGTAGTTTGGTTTTGTTTTCTTTTTGTTAATTTTTTTTTTTTTATTAATATTTAAGATTGACAATATTATTTTTGGTTTTATTTAAATGTTTTCCTTCTTCTCTAATTAATTTTCTTGCAAATTGTTTTTTTAAGTTTAAATTTACTGAATTAAATTTATTTCGCTCTCAAATATCAATTGTAGTAGATTTTGTTGTTAATAGGTACTAAAAAAGAATAAGAAATTGGAAAAGGTAACAGTTTTGTTAAAATCTAAACAGTAGTAATGGCAGCAAAAACAAAAGATGCAGGAGATAGGGAGAGGAAAAGTTAAAATAATTTAACGGTTTTTGTAGAAATGTAAACAAGCATTGTAATTGAATAAAAATTTAAATTTGGGATGAAGAAAAACTTTATCTGGCACCCCTAAACTAAAATTAACAAAAATATTTGAGTAAAAAAATAAAAAAAATCAAATTATTTTTGGAATTAAGAAAATAACAGTTTTTCTAAGAGGGAGTTTACACGGTGTCTATTCAGACATGTCTGACAAACACGTCTGTTTTGTTTGTAGGCGATCGGGGTAGAGAAGAAAGAGGGGTTGACAAACAAACACGAAATGAGTTTTCATGTTTGTTTATATGAATTTCCATGTTTTTAATTTGTATGTATATGTATATTATATCATGTATAAAAACAGACATGTTTGAAAAGACATCGTGAAAAGACAATAGGTTTTTGGAAGCATGTTCAAAAGAGAATGTCAAAAACAGACATGTCTGAATAGACACCGTGTAAACTCCCTCTAATACACACGCACTATTTTTGTTTGTTTTTATTGTTACAAGTGGCGTTGCCACTCGTGTGCGTTTGTATACCAAATTAGGAATATTTTGCAAAGCCCAAATTTTATTAATCTTTTCTTCTTATTTTTATATATACTTAATAATATGTTGAATATATCTGTTAATACGTTTCATAAATTTTAATAATTATAAGAATTTAGCTAAATTTGTATTAATTATTTTAAAAAAAAGTGGTGGAATTTTGGGAATTGCTGTTGTTAAAAACATTTTAGGAAAAATGTTTGCTAGTGGCAACGCTAATTACTCCAGGAATGAAATGCGTATGTAAGAGTGAAACAACGAATGTATGTTAGACAGTTTAATTTTTGAATGGAATGTGTAAAATATGTAAAAAATTCAAGATTAATTTTAAAAGCGAAAGGAATTTTATGAAATTGTGACGTGCGCCCATTATATTATTTAAAATAAATATAAAAAATTGAAATAAAAATTGACAGTGACAATAAAGAGTGATAAAAGATAATATTTGCCTTGACAGAAAGCAAGAATTGAGTGACAATAAAAATAACACAAATACCTATTAAAAAATAAAAAAGTGACAATAAGATAGAAAATACCTATTAAGAAATTAAATTAAATAATAAAAGTATACTTTTTGTGATAAAAGATAACTATGAAAAAAAGACGTTTGCAAAATTGTCTATCATTGGAAAAAAAGACATTTGAGTCCAATATTAAAATGTATAGAAGGTTAATAGAAAACGAAGATAGTGCACGAAGTGAAAGATCTAATATACAACCTGTTCCATCAATAAGCTAAAATTCTAATGGAGTGTAAAATAGGCATAAAAAAAGCCCAAGAGTACCTCCGCCGCATGACAGGAGAGACTTCTGATCAAGGGCTTGATGAGACCGCCAGCATGCTCCCCTTGCGGACCACAACAGCAGTGCAAGAAATAGAGGAGAAGCTAGACTCCGATTACGCTCAGGCCATGGTAACAATCACAATATTTTATATATTTTACTTGCTCAAACAGTAATTCAACTTCTTTACAGAAGTCCTATATTCATAAAATTAAAGGTGTTTCTTTAGATGTTGGCAGTGTTATTCGTGCATTGTTTGCAGATGATTTGCTATATAAATATAATTGGGATGGAAGGTGGGGAAAACTTCCGTTGTCAAATCTCACGCTGCTAAATAAAATTGTAAGAGGTATGTACAGACATTAAATAATTTTAGTCTTTGAATATTTAACATTTCTGTCTTTTTTTTTACTTCATATTTTAGATGTTTTTCAGAACCTAGGAGCCGGGGAGTATGAAAAAAGTATAAGAAAAGCGGTTGAACGTGCCCACCATAGGGTAAAGCAACAAAAATACATAAAAGAAAAAGGGGTTAATAAATAAAATGACGACAATTTTTTTAATTTAAACTAAAATAATCAATCTAAAAGAGAAAAAAATCAAAAAATAAGCGTGACCAATAAATTGGTAAAAGTTTAGCTTTATTTTTAACACTTTTTATTGACTGAACTTTATTTGTAAGAAGGTGCTTGTTTAATGTAATTAAGAAACTGTTGAATGTTTGATCCAGCAAACGTTTTCGAATGCAAACAAAACATAATTAATTTAAAAAATTTATTTTAAAAAAAAATAAATATTTATTTATTTAAGTTATTGTGAAAACCAAAAAAATATTGAATTTTATTTTAAATAAAGACAAAAATTTGTATGAGAATTTAATGAGATGAATCGTGTTTTATTTAAGCTAAAAAGTACGTCAACAGTGACGAATATATGAATCAGTACTGACTAGTCAGCTGTGGCCGGTATATGCGTCAGTACTGACTGGTCAGCTGTGTCCGTTATATGCATCAGTACTGACTAGTCAGCTGTGTCCGGTTTATACATCAGTACTGATATGTAAAGAGTATAAGAGTAAACAGCTCAGATATATGTTTTATCTACCACAAAATTCATAGGTTAAAGAAGGATGCAAAATCACACGTACTCAAAAGTTTAGGTCATGTTTTTCACGTTGGCCTTAAGAAAATGATAGAAACTTTGTTCTACGCGATGACCGATATCTCTATCAGAAATGTCGGTCATATGATAGGTCAAATGACCGTCACTATTCTTGTAGGGTCTTAAAAAATCACCCGATACATACATAACTTTTGAGCACTCAATAATTTTGAGCAACCTACATATAGTTGTCGATATGAAAAGCAATGAATGGGCGCCTAAATATATTCCAGCCAATGGACCATACGCAATCCGAAAAAGTACCAATTTGATCCATTTTTTACCCCTTAAAAAGTGCCGTATATTTTGTACTTTTTATACCAAATGCAACGAAGTACTAAAAGTACGAGCTTTGACTCATTTTATTCCCCCAGAAAGTACTCTGTACGTTAATTTAGGTTATGTTTTATATGAATACCAAATTTTTCGAAGAGATAAAAAGTAACAGTTTTATCCCAATTTTATCCCTTAAAAAATACCGTATATTTTGATCTCGACCATATGCAATCTGTATACCAAATTTATCCAAAAGAGAAAAAGTATCAAAAGTAAAACATTTTTCGTTTTAACCTCTTAAAATATACCCCACTTAAATCTGGACAATATCTCTAGCCAAATTTTTTGAAAATAAAAAAGTACCAAAACTAAAAGAGAAAAAGTGTTAAAAGTTGCCAAAAAAAGAAGCAACATTTCTTAAAAATATATATACAAGGTAGATCAAAAAAGACCTACCCCCACCCATGTTTTATTTTGTAACTAGCTTTTACCCGTGACGTCGTTCACTTTAAGATTTAAAGAAATGGGGTTATCCAGTAAAATATTTACAGAAAATTTATTTTGTTTTCTACGTCATTACTTATTTTATGTTAAAATATGTCTATAAACAACATTTTAAGATTTGTTATATTCCGCTAATATAATGGGTGATTTTTTAGCTATTATCTTTTTGGCAGCACTGGTTTAAACAGCTGACGCACGTTTCGTGTTTTGTTTCACTGTCAAACATCTTCAGTTTGGTCTATAATTTAACCATGAATCGTCTTACAAACGAACAACGCTTGCAAATTATTGAATTTTATTATCAAAATGCGTGCTCTGTTAAGAAAATTCATCGCGAGCTTCTTGTGTTCAGCGACGAAGCTCATTTTTGGTTCAATGGGTAAGTTAATAAGCCGAATTGTCGATTTTGGAGTGAAGATCAGCCAGAAGCATTGCAAGAGCTATTTATGCATCGAGAAAAAATCACAGTTTGGTGCGGTTTATGGGCTGGTGGCATCATTGGACCGTACTTCTTCCAAGATGATGCGAATCGTAACGTAACTGTGAATGGTGAGCGCTACCGTGAGATGATATCCAACTTTTTTTTGCCCAAAATGCAAGAGCTTGACTTGCACGACATGTGGTTTCAACAAGACGGTGCCACATGCCACACAGCACGCTTAACAATGGACTTATTGAGAGGCGAGTTCGGTGAACATTTTATTTCACGTTCGGGACCGGTCAATTGGCCGCCTAGATCGTGCGATTTAACGTCTTTAGACTATTTTTTGTGCGGCTACGTTAAAGCTCATGTCTATACACACATGCCCGCTTCAATTGACGCATTGGAAGAAAACATTGAAGCATTTATTCGTGAGATACCGGCCGAAATGTTGGAAACAGAATGCCAACATTGGACTAAGCGGATGGACCATTTGAGGCGCAATCACGGTCAACATTTGCATGAAATAATCTTCAAACATTTAATTATATGGACCGTACTATCGATTCAAATAAAGATTTCATGCATTTTTCTGAATTTTATGAGTTTTTTTTACAACTTTCCTATAGCTCCCCTACAAGAAATGGATGACCGAAACTAATACACACGCACTATTTTTGTTTGTTTTTATTGTAACAAATGGCGTTGCCACTCGTGTGCGTTTGTATACCAAATTAGGAATATTTTGCAAACCCCAAATTTTATTAATCTTTTCTTCTTATTTTTATATATACTTAATAATATGTTGAATATATCTGTTAATACGTTTCATAAATTTTAATAATTATAAGAATTTAGCTAAATTTGTATTAATTATTTAAAAAAAAAGTGGTGGAATTTTGGGAATTGCTGTTGTTAAAAACATTTTAGGAAGAAATGTTTGCTAGTGGCAACGCTAATTACTCCAGGAATGAAATGCGTATGTAAGAGTGAAACAACGAATGTATGTTAGACAGTTTCATTTTTGAATGGAATGTGTAAAATATGTAAAAAATTCAAGATTAATTTTAAAAGCGAAAGGAATTTTATGAAATTGTGACGTGCGCCCATTATATTATTTAAAATAAATATAAAAAAAGTGAAATAAAAATTGACAGTGACAATAAAGAGTGATAAAAAATAATATTTGCCTTGACAGAAAGCAAGAATTGAGTGACAATAAAAATAGCACAAATACCTATTAAAAAATAAAAAAGTGACAATAAGATAGAAAATACCTATTGAGAAATTAAATTAAATAATAAAAGTATACTTTTTGTGATAAAAGATAACTATGAAAAAAAGACGTTTGCAAAATTGTCTATCATTGGAAAAAAAGACATTTGAGTCCAATATTAAAATGTATAGAAGGTTAATAGAAAACGAAGATAGTGCACGAAGTGAAAGATCTAATATACAACCTGTTCCATCAATAAGCTAAAATTCTAATGGAGTGTAAAGTAGGCATAAAAAAAGCCCAAGAGTACCTACGCCGCATGACAGGAGAGACTTCTGATCAAGGGCTTGATGAGACCGCCAGCATGCTCCCCTTGCGGACCACAACAGCAGTGCAAGAAATAGAGGAGAAGCTAGACTCCGATTACGCTCAGGCCATGGTAACAATCACAATATTTTATATATTTTACTTGCTCAAACAGTAATTAAACTTCTTTACAGAAGTCCTATATTAATAAAATTAAAGGTGTTTCTTTAGATGTTGGCAGTGTTATTAGTGCATCGTTTGCAAACGATTTGCTATATAAATATAATTGGGATGGAAGGTGGGGAAAACTTCCGTTGTCAAATCTCACGCTGCTAAATAAAATTGTAAGAGGTATGTACAGACATTAAATAATTTTAGTCTTTGAATATTTAACATTTCTGTCTTTCTTTTTACTTCATATTTTAGATGTTTTTCAGAACCTAGGAGCCGGGGAGTATGAAAAAAGTATAAGAAAAGCGGTTGAACGTGCCCACCATAGGGTAAAGCAACAAAAATACATAAAAGAAAAAGGGGTTAATAAATAAAATGACGACAATTTTTTTAATTTAAACTAAAATAATCAATCTAAAAGAGAAAAAAAAATCAAAAAATAAGCGTGACCAATAAATTGGTAAAAGTTTAGCTTTATTTTTAACACTTTTTATTGACTGAACTTTATTTGTAAGAAGGTGCTTGTTTAATGTAATTAAGAAACTGTTGAATGATGTTTGATCCAGCAAACGTTTTCGAATGCAAACAAAACATAATTAATTTAAAAAATTTAGTTAAAAAAAAAATATTTATTTATTTAAGTTATTTTGGAAACCAAAAAAAGATTGAATTTTATTTTAAATAAAGACAAAAATTTGTATGAGAATTGAATGAGATGAATCGTGTTTTATTTAAGCTAAAAAGTACGTCAACAGTGACGAATATATGCATCAGTACTGACTAGTCAGCTGTGGCCGGTATATGCGTCAGTACTGACTGGTCAGTACTGACTGGTCAGCTGTGTCCGTTATATGCATCAGTACTGACTAGTCAGCTGTGTCCGGTTTATACATCAGTACTGATATGTAAAGAGTATAAGAGTAAACAGCTCAGATATATGTTTTATCTACCACAAAATTCATAGGTTAAAGAAGGATGCAAAATCACACGTACACAAAAGTTTAGGTCATTTTTTTCACGTTGGCCTTAAGAAAATGATAGAAACTTTGTTCTACGCGATGACCGATATCTCTATCAGCAATGTGGGTCATATGATAGGTCAAATGACCGTCACTATTCTTGTAGGGTCTTAAAAAATCACCCGATACATACATAACTTTTGAGCACTCAATAATCTTGAGCAACCTACATATAGTTGTCGATATGAAAAGCAATGAATGGGCGCCTAAATATATTCCAGCCAATGGACCATACGCAATCCGAAAAAGTACAAAAAGTACCAATTTGATCCATTTTTTACCCCTTAAAAAGTGCCGTATATTTTGTACTTTTTATACCAAATGCAACGAAGTACTAAAAGTACGAGCTTTGACTCATTTTATTCCCCCAGAAAGTACTCTGTACGTTAATTTAGGTTATGTTTTATATGAATACCAATTTTTTCGAAGAGATAAAAAGTAACAGTTTTATCCCAATTTTATCCCTTAAAAAATACCGTATATTTTGATCTCGACCATATGCAATCTGTATACCAAATTTATCCAAAAGAGAAAAAGTATCAAAAGTAAAACATTTTTCGTTTTAACCTCTTAAAATATACCCCACTTAAATCTGGACAATATCTCTAGCCAAATTTTTTGAAAATAAAAAAGTACCAAAACTAAAAGAGAAAAAGTGTTAAAAGTTGCCAAAAAAAGAAGCAACATTTCTTAAAAATATATATACAAGGTAGATCAAAAAAGACCTACCCCCACCCATGTTTTATTTTGTAACTAGCTTTTACCCGTGACGTCGTTCACTTTAAGATTTAAAGAAATGGGGTTATCCAGTAAAATATTTACAGAAAATTTATTTTGTTTTCTACGTCATTACTTATTTTATGTTAAAATATGTCTATAAACAACATTTTAAGATTTGTTATATTCCGCTAATATAATGGGTGATTTTTTAGCTATTATCTTTTTGGCAGCACTGGTTTAAACAGCTGACGCACGTTTCGTGTTTTGTTTCACTGTCAAACATCTTCAGTTTGGTCTATAATTTAACCATGAATCGTCTTACAAACGAACAACGCTTGCAAATTATTGAATTTTATTATCAAAATGCGTGCTCTGTTAAGAAAATTCATCGCGAGCTTCTTGTGTTCAGCGACGAAGCTCATTTTTGGTTCAATGGGTAAGTTAATAAGCCGAATTGTCGATTTTGGAGTGAAGATCAGCCAGAAGCATTGCAAGAGCTATTTATGCATCGAGAAAAAATCACAGTTTGGTGCGGTTTATGGGCTGGTGGCATCATTGGACCGTACTTCTTCCAAGATGATGCGAATCGTAACGTAACTGTGAATGGTGAGCGCTACCGTGAGATGATATCCAACTTTTTTTTGCCCAAAATGCAAGAGCTTGACTTGCACGACATGTGGTCTCAACAAGACGGTGCCACATGCCACACAGCACGCTTAACAATGGACTTATTGAGAGGCGAGTTCGGTGAACATTTTATTTCACGTTCGGGACCGGTCAATTGGCCGCCTAGATCGTGCGATTTAACGTCTTTAGACTATTTTTTGTGCGGCTACGTTAAAGCTCATGTCTATACACACATGCCCGCTTCAATTGACGCATTGGAAGAAAACATTGAAGCATTTATTCGTGAGATACCGGCCGAAATGTTGGAAACAGAATGCCAACATTGGACTAAGCGGATGGACCATTTGAGGCGCAATCACGGTCAACATTTGCATGAAATAATCTTCAAACATTTAATTATATGGACCGTACTATCGATTCAAATAAAGATTTCATGCATTTTTCTGAATTTTATGAGTTTTTTTTACAACTTTCCTATAGCTCCCCTACAAGAAATGGATGACCGAAACTAATACACACGCACTATTTTTGTTTGTTTTTATTGTAACAAATGGCGTTGCCACTCGTGTGCGTTTGTATACCAAATTAGGAATATTTTGCAAACCCCAAATTTTATTAATCTTTTCTTCTTATTTTAATATATACTTAATAATATGTTGAATATATCTGTTAATACGTTTCATAAATTTTAATAATTATAAGAATTTAGCTAAATTTGTATTAATTATTTAAAAAAAAAGTGGTGGAATTTTGGGAATTGCTGTTGTTAAAAACATTTTAGGAAGAAATGTTTGCTAGTGGCAACGCTAATTACTCCAGGAATGAAATGCGTATGTAAGAGTGAAACAACGAATGTATGTTAGACAGTTTCATTTTTGAATGGAATGTGTAAAATATGTAAAAAATTCAAGATTAATTTTAAAAGCGAAAGGAATTTTATGAAATTGTGACGTGCGCCCATTATATTATTTAAAATAAATATAAAAAAAGTGAAATAAAAATTGACAGTGACAATAAAGAGTGATAAAAAATAATGTTTGCCTTGACAGAAAGCAAGAATTGAGTGACAATAAAAATAGCACAAATACCTATTAAAAAATAAAAAAGTGACAATAAGATAGAAAATACCTATTGAGAAATTAAATTAAATAATAAAAGTATACTTTTTGTGATAAAAGATAACTATGAAAAAAAGACGTTTGCAAAATTGTCTATCATTGGAAAAAAAGACATTTGAGTCCAATATTAAAATGTATAGAAGGTTAATAGAAAACGAAGATAGTGCACGAAGTGAAAGATCTAATATACAACCTGTTCCATCAATAAGCTAAAATTCTAATGGAGTGTAAAGTAGGCATAAAAAAAGCCCAAGAGTACCTACGCCGCATGACAGGAGAGACTTCTGATCAAGGGCTTGATGAGACCGCCAGCATGCTCCCCTTGCGGACCACAACAGCAGTGCAAGAAATAGAGGAGAAGCTAGACTCCGAGAGAGCTAGACTAAAAGAGAAAAAGTGTTAAAAGTTGCCAAAAAAAGAAGCAACATTTCTTAAAAATATATATACAAGGTAGATCAAAAAAAGACCTACCCCCACCCATGTTTTATTTTGTAACTAGCTTTTACCCGTGACGTCGTTCACTTTAAGATTTAAAGAAATGGGGTTATCCAGTAAAATATTTACAGAAAATTTATTTTGTTTTCTACGTCATTACTTATTTTATGTTAAAATATGTCTATAAACAACATTTTAAGATTTGTTATATTCCGCTAATATAATGGGTGATTTTTTAGCTATTATCTTTTTGGCAGCACTGGTTTAAACAGCTGACGCACGTTTCGTGTTTTGTTTCACTGTCAAACATCTTCAGTTTGGTCTATAATTTAACCATGAATCGTCTTACAAACGAACAACGCTTGCAAATTATTGAATTTTATTATCAAAATGCGTGCTCTGTTAAGAAAATTCATCGCGAGCTTCTTGTGTTCAGCGACGAAGCTCATTTTTGGTTCAATGGGTAAGTTAATAAGCCGAATTGTCGATTTTGGAGTGAAGATCAGCCAGAAGCATTGCAAGAGCTATTTATGCATCGAGAAAAAATCACAGTTTGGTGCGGTTTATGGGCTGGTGGCATCATTGGACCGTACTTCTTCCAAGATGATGCGAATCGTAACGTAACTGTGAATGGTGAGCGCTACCGTGAGATGATATCCAACTTTTTTTTGCCCAAAATGCAAGAGCTTGACTTGCACGACATGTGGTTTCAACAAGACGGTGCCACATGCCACACAGCACGCTTAACAATGGACTTATTGAGAGGCGAGTTCGGTGAACATTTTATTTCACGTTCGGGACCGGTCAATTGGCCGCCTAGATCGTGCGATTTAACGTCTTTAGACTATTTTTTGTGCGGCTACGTTAAAGCTCATGTCTATACACACATGCCCGCTTCAATTGACGCATTGGAAGAAAACATTGAAGCATTTATTCGTGAGATACCGGCCGAAATGTTGGAAACAGAATGCCAACATTGGACTAAGCGGATGGACCATTTGAGGCGCAATCACGGTCAACATTTGCATGAAATAATCTTCAAACATTTAATTATATGGACCGTACTATCGATTCAAATAAAGATTTCATGCATTTTTCTGAATTTTATGAGTTTTTTTTACAACTTTCCTATAGCTCCCCTACAAGAAATGGATGACCGAAACTAATACACACGCACTATTTTTGTTTGTTTTTATTGTAACAAATGGCGTTGCCACTCGTGTGCGTTTGTATACCAAATTAGGAATATTTTGCAAACCCCAAATTTTATTAATCTTTTCTTCTTATTTTTATATATACTTAATAATATGTTGAATATATCTGTTAATACGTTTCATAAATTTTAATAATTATAAGAATTTAGCTAAATTTGTATTAATTATTTAAAAAAAAAGTGGTGGAATTTTGGGAATTGCTGTTGTTAAAAACATTTTAGGAAGAAATGTTTGCTAGTGGCAACGCTAATTACTCCAGGAATGAAATGCGTATGTAAGAGTGAAACAACGAATGTATGTTAGACAGTTTCATTTTTGAATGGAATGTGTAAAATATGTAAAAAATTCAAGATTAATTTTAAAAGCGAAAGGAATTTTATGAAATTGTGACGTGCGCCCATTATATTATTTAAAATAAATATAAAAAAAGTGAAATAAAAATTGACAGTGACAATAAAGAGTGATAAAAAATAATATTTGCCTTGACAGAAAGCAAGAATTGAGTGACAATAAAAATAGCACAAATACCTATTAAAAAATAAAAAAGTGACAATAAGATAGAAAATACCTATTGAGAAATTAAATTAAATAATAAAAGTATACTTTTTGTGATAAAAGATAACTATGAAAAAAAGACGTTTGCAAAATTGTCTATCATTGGAAAAAAAGACATTTGAGTCCAATATTAAAATGTATAGAAGGTTAATAGAAAACGAAGATAGTGCACGAAGTGAAAGATCTAATATACAACCTGTTCCATCAATAAGCTAAAATTCTAATGGAGTGTAAAGTAGGCATAAAAAAAGCCCAAGAGTACCTACGCCGCATGACGGAGAGACTTCTGATCAAGGGCTTGATGAGACCGCCAGCATGCTCCCCTTGCGGACCACAACAGCAGTGCAAGAAATAGAGGAGAAGCTAGACTCCGATTACGCTCAGGCCATGGTAACAATCACAATATTTTATATATTTTACTTGCTCAAACAGTAATTAAACTTCTTTACAGAAGTCCTATATTAATAAAATTAAAGGTGTTTCTTTAGATGTTGGCAGTGTTATTAGTGCATCGTTTGCAAATGATTTGCTATATAAATATAATTGGGATGGAAGGTGGGGAAAACTTCCGTTGTCAAATCTCACGCTGCTAAATAAAATTGTAAGAGGTATGTACAGACATTAAATAATTTTAGTCTTTGAATATTTAACATTTCTGTCTTTCTTTTTACTTCATATTTTAGATGTTTTTCAGAACCTAGGAGCCGGGGAGTATGAAAAAAGTATAAGAAAAGCGGTTGAACGTGCCCACCATAGGGTAAAGCAACAAAAATACATAAAAGAAAAAGGGGTTAATAAATAAAATGACGACAATTTTTTTAATTTAAACTAAAATAATCAATCTAAAAGAGAAAAAAAAATCAAAAAATAAGCGTGACCAATAAATTGGTAAAAGTTTAGCTTTATTTTTAACACTTTTTATTGACTGAACTTTATTTGTAAGAAGGTGCTTGTTTAATGTAATTAAGAAACTGTTGAATGATGTTTGATCCAGCAAACGTTTTCGAATGCAAACAAAACATAATTAATTTAAAAAATTTAGTTAAAAAAAAAATATTTATTTATTTAAGTTATTTTGGAAACCAAAAAAAGATTGAATTTTATTTTAAATAAAGACAAAAATTTGTATGAGAATTGAATGAGATGAATCGTGTTTTATTTAAGCTAAAAAGTACGTCAACAGTGACGAATATATGCATCAGTACTGACTAGTCAGCTGTGGCCGGTATATGCGTCAGTACTGACTGGTCAGTACTGACTGGTCAGCTGTGTCCGTTATATGCATCAGTACTGACTAGTCAGCTGTGTCCGGTTTATACATCAGTACTGATATGTAAAGAGTATAAGAGTAAACAGCTCAGATATATGTTTTATCTACCACAAAATTCATAGGTTAAAGAAGGATGCAAAATCACACGTACACAAAAGTTTAGGTCATTTTTTTCACGTTGGCCTTAAGAAAATGATAGAAACTTTGTTCTACGCGATGACCGATATCTCTATCAGCAATGTGGGTCATATGATAGGTCAAATGACCGTCACTATTCTTGTAGGGTCTTAAAAAATCACCCGATACATACATAACTTTTGAGCACTCAATAATCTTGAGCAACCTACATATAGTTGTCGATATGAAAAGCAATGAATGGGCGCCTAAATATATTCCAGCCAATGGACCATACGCAATCCGAAAAAGTACAAAAAGTACCAATTTGATCCATTTTTTACCCCTTAAAAAGTGCCGTATATTTTGTACTTTTTATACCAAATGCAACGAAGTACTAAAAGTACGAGCTTTGACTCATTTTATTCCCCCAGAAAGTACTCTGTACGTTAATTTAGGTTATGTTTTATATGAATACCAAATTTTTCGAAGAGATAAAAAGTAACAGTTTTATCCCAATTTTATCCCTTAAAAAATACCGTATATTTTGATCTCGACCATATGCAATCTGTATACCAAATTTATCCAAAAGAGAAAAAGTATCAAAAGTAAAACATTTTTCGTTTTAACCTCTTAAAATATACCCCACTTAAATCTGGACAATATCTCTAGCCAAATTTTTTGAAAATAAAAAAGTACCAAAACTAAAAGAGAAAAAGTGTTAAAAGTTGCCAAAAAAAGAAGCAACATTTCTTAAAAATATATATACAAGGTAGATCAAAAAAGACCTACCCCCACCCATGTTTTATTTTGTAACTAGCTTTTACCCGTGACGTCGTTCACTTTAAGATTTAAAGAAATGGGGTTATCCAGTAAAATATTTACAGAAAATTTATTTTGTTTTCTACGTCATTACTTATTTTATGTTAAAATATGTCTATAAACAACATTTTAAGATTTGTTATATTCCGCTAATATAATGGGTGATTTTTTAGCTATTATCTTTTTGGCAGCACTGGTTTAAACAGCTGACGCACGTTTCGTGTTTTGTTTCACTGTCAAACATCTTCAGTTTGGTCTATAATTTAACCATGAATCGTCTTACAAACGAACAACGCTTGCAAATTATTGAATTTTATTATCAAAATGCGTGCTCTGTTAAGAAAATTCATCGCGAGCTTCTTGTGTTCAGCGACGAAGCTCATTTTTGGTTCAATGGGTAAGTTAATAAGCCGAATTGTCGATTTTGGAGTGAAGATCAGCCAGAAGCATTGCAAGAGCTATTTATGCATCGAGAAAAAATCACAGTTTGGTGCGGTTTATGGGCTGGTGGCATCATTGGACCGTACTTCTTCCAAGATGATGCGAATCGTAACGTAACTGTGAATGGTGAGCGCTACCGTGAGATGATATCCAACTTTTTTTTGCCCAAAATGCAAGAGCTTGACTTGCACGACATGTGGTTTCAACAAGACGGTGCCACATGCCACACAGCACGCTTAACAATGGACTTATTGAGAGGCGAGTTCGGTGAACATTTTATTTCACGTTCGGGACCGGTCAATTGGCCGCCTAGATCGTGCGATTTAACGTCTTTAGACTATTTTTTGTGCGGCTACGTTAAAGCTCATGTCTATACACACATGCCCGCTTCAATTGACGCATTGGAAGAAAACATTGAAGCATTTATTCGTGAGATACCGGCCGAAATGTTGGAAACAGAATGCCAACATTGGACTAAGCGGATGGACCATTTGAGGCGCAATCACGGTCAACATTTGCATGAAATAATCTTCAAACATTTAATTATATGGACCGTACTATCGATTCAAATAAAGATTTCATGCATTTTTCTGAATTTTATGAGTTTTTTTTACAACTTTCCTATAGCTCCCCTACAAGAAATGGATGACCGAAACTAATACACACGCACTATTTTTGTTTGTTTTTATTGTAACAAATGGCGTTGCCACTCGTGTGCGTTTGTATACCAAATTAGGAATATTTTGCAAACCCCAAATTTTATTAATCTTTTCTTCTTATTTTTATATATACTTAATAATATGTTGAATATATCTGTTAATACGTTTCATAAATTTTAATAATTATAAGAATTTAGCTAAATTTGTATTAATTATTTAAAAAAAAAGTGGTGGAATTTTGGGAATTGCTGTTGTTAAAAACATTTTAGGAAGAAATGTTTGCTAGTGGCAACGCTAATTACTCCAGGAATGAAATGCGTATGTAAGAGTGAAACAACGAATGTATGTTAGACAGTTTCATTTTTGAATGGAATGTGTAAAATATGTAAAAAATTCAAGATTAATTTTAAAAGCGAAAGGAATTTTATGAAATTGTGACGTGCGCCCATTATATTATTTAAAATAAATATAAAAAAAGTGAAATAAAAATTGACAGTGACAATAAAGAGTGATAAAAAATAATATTTGCCTTGACAGAAAGCAAGAATTGAGTGACAATAAAAATAGCACAAATACCTATTAAAAAATAAAAAAGTGACAATAAGATAGAAAATACCTATTGAGAAATTAAATTAAATAATAAAAGTATACTTTTTGTGATAAAAGATAACTATGAAAAAAAGACGTTTGCAAAATTGTCTATCATTGGAAAAAAAGACATTTGAGTCCAATATTAAAATGTATAGAAGGTTAATAGAAAACGAAGATAGTGCACGAAGTGAAAGATCTAATATACAACCTGTTCCATCAATAAGCTAAAATTCTAATGGAGTGTAAAGTAGGCATAAAAAAAGCCCAAGAGTACCTACGCCGCATGACAGGAGAGACTTCTGATCAAGGGCTTGATGAGACCGCCAGCATGCTCCCCTTGCGGACCACAACAGCAGTGCAAGAAATAGAGGAGAAGCTAGACTCCGATTACGCTCAGGCCATGGTAACAATCACAATATTTTATATATTTTACTTGCTCAAACAGTAATTAAACTTCTTTACAGAAGTCCTATATTAATAAAATTAAAGGTGTTTCTTTAGATGTTGGCAGTGTTATTAGTGCATCGTTTGCAAATGATTTGCTATATAAATATAATTGGGATGGAAGGTGGGGAAAACTTCCGTTGTCAAATCTCACGCTGCTAAATAAAATTGTAAGAGGTATGTACAGACATTAAATAATTTTAGTCTTTGAATATTTAACATTTCTGTCTTTCTTTTTACTTCATATTTTAGATGTTTTTCAGAACCTAGGAGCCGGGGAGTATGAAAAAAGTATAAGAAAAGCGGTTGAACGTGCCCACCATAGGGTAAAGCAACAAAAATACATAAAAGAAAAAGGGGTTAATAAATAAAATGACGACAATTTTTTTAATTTAAACTAAAATAATCAATCTAAAAGAGAAAAAAAAATCAAAAAATAAGCGTGACCAATAAATTGGTAAAAGTTTAGCTTTATTTTTAACACTTTTTATTGACTGAACTTTATTTGTAAGAAGGTGCTTGTTTAATGTAATTAAGAAACTGTTGAATGATGTTTGATCCAGCAAACGTTTTCGAATGCAAACAAAACATAATTAATTTAAAAAATTTAGTTAAAAAAAAAATATTTATTTATTTAAGTTATTTTGGAAACCAAAAAAAGATTGAATTTTATTTTAAATAAAGACAAAAATTTGTATGAGAATTGAATGAGATGAATCGTGTTTTATTTAAGCTAAAAAGTACGTCAACAGTGACGAATATATGCATCAGTACTGACTAGTCAGCTGTGGCCGGTATATGCGTCAGTACTGACTGGTCAGTACTGACTGGTCAGCTGTGTCCGTTATATGCATCAGTACTGACTAGTCAGCTGTGTCCGGTTTATACATCAGTACTGATATGTAAAGAGTATAAGAGTAAACAGCTCAGATATATGTTTTATCTACCACAAAATTCATAGGTTAAAGAAGGATGCAAAATCACACGTACACAAAAGTTTAGGTCATTTTTTTCACGTTGGCCTTAAGAAAATGATAGAAACTTTGTTCTACGCGATGACCGATATCTCTATCAGCAATGTGGGTCATATGATAGGTCAAATGACCGTCACTATTCTTGTAGGGTCTTAAAAAATCACCCGATACATACATAACTTTTGAGCACTCAATAATCTTGAGCAACCTACATATAGTTGTCGATATGAAAAGCAATGAATGGGCGCCTAAATATATTCCAGCCAATGGACCATACGCAATCCGAAAAAGTACAAAAAGTACCAATTTGATCCATTTTTTACCCCTTAAAAAGTGCCGTATAGTTTGTACTTTTTATACCAAATGCAACGAAGTACTAAAAGTACGAGCTTTGACTCATTTTATTCCCCCAGAAAGTACTCTGTACGTTAATTTAGGTTATGTTTTATATGAATACCAAATTTTTCGAAGAGATAAAAAGTAACAGTTTTATCCCAATTTTATCCCTTAAAAAATACCGTATATTTTGATCTCGACCATATGCAATCTGTATACCAAATTTATCCAAAAGAGAAAAAGTAAAACATTTTTCGTTTTAACCTCTTAAAATATACCCCACTTAAATCTGGACAATATCTCTAGCCAAATTTTTTGAAAATAAAAAAGTACCAAAACTAAAAGAGAAAAAGTGTTAAAAGTTGCCAAAAAAAGAAGCAACATTTCTTAAAAATATATATACAAGGTAGATCAAAAAAGACCTATCCCCACCCATGTTTTATTTTGTAACTAGCTTTTACCCGTGACGTCGTTCACTTTAAGATTTAAAGAAATGGGGTTATCCAGTAAAATATTTACAGAAAATTTATTTTGTTTTCTACGTCATTACTTATTTTATGTTAAAATATGTCTATAAACAACATTTTAAGATTTGTTATATTCCGCTAATATAATGGGTGATTTTTTAGCTATTATTTTTTTGGCAGCACTGGTTTAAACAGCTGACGCACGTTTCGTGTTTTGTTTCACTGTCAAACATCTTCAGTTTGGTCTATAATTTAACCATGAATCGTCTTACGAACAACGCTTGCAAATTATTGAATTTTATTATCAAAATGCGTGCTCTGTTAAGAAAATTCATCGCGCGCATCTTGTGTTCAGCGACGAAACTCAATTTTGGCTCAATGGGTAAGTTAATAAGCCGAATTGTCGATTTTGGAGTGAAGATCAGCCAGAAGCATTGCAAGAGCTATTTATGCATCGAGAAAAAGTCACAGTTTGGTGCGGTTTATGGGCTGGTGGCATCATTGGACCGTACTTCTTCCAAGATGATGCGAATCGTAACGTAACTGTGAATGGTGAGCGCTACCGTGAGATGATATCCAACTTTTTTTTGCCCAAAATGCAAGAGCTTGACTCGCACGACATGTGGTTTCAACAAGACGGTGCCACATGCCACACAGCACGCTTAACAATGGACTTATTGAGAGGCGAGTTCGGTGAACATTTTATTTCACGTTCGGGACCGGTCAATTGGCCGCCTAGATCGTGCGATTTAACGTCTTTAGACTATTTTTTGTGCGGCTACGTTAAAGCTCATGTCTATACACACATGCCCGCTTCAATTGACGCATTGGAAGAAAACATTGAAGCATTTATTCGTGAGATACCGGCCGAAATGTTGGAAACAGAATGCCAACATTGGACTAAGCGGATGGACCATTTGAGGCGCAATCACGGTCAACATATGCATGAAATAATCTTCAAACATTTAATTATATGGACCGTACTATCGATTCAAATAAAGATTTCATGCATTTTTCTGAATTTTATGAGTTTTTTTTTACAACTTTCCTATAGCTCCCCTACAAGAAATGGATGACCGAAACTAATACACACGCACTATTTTTGTTTGTTTTTATTGTTACAAGTGGCGTTGCCACTCGTGTGCGTTTGTATACCAAATTAGGAATATTTTGCAAAGCCCAAATTTTATTAATCTTTTCTTCTTATTTTTATATATACTTAATAATATGTTGAATATATCTGTTAATACGTTTCATAAATTTTAATAATTATAAGAATTTAGCTAAATTTGTATTAATTATTTAAAAAAAAAAGTGGTGGAATTTTGGGAATTGCTGTTGTTAAAAACATTTTAGGAAGAAATGTTTGCTAGTGGCAACGCTAATTACTCCAGGAATGAAATGCGTATGTAAGAGTGAAACAACGAATGTATGTTAGACAGTTTCATTTTTGAATGGAATGTGTAAAATATGTAAAAAATTCAAGATTAATTTTAAAAGTGAAAGGAATTTTATGAAATTGTGACGTGCGCCCATTATATTATTTAAAATAAATATAAAAAAAGTGAAATAAAAATTGACAGTGACAATAAAGAGTGATAAAAAATAATATTTGCCTTGACAGAAAGCAAGAATTGAGTGACAATAAAAATAACACAAATACCTATTAAAAAATAAAAAAGTGACAATAAGATAGAAAATACCTATTAAGAAATTAAATTAAATAATAAAAGTATACTTTTTGTGATAAAAGATAACTATGAAAAAAAGACGTTTGCAAAATTGTCTATCATTGGAAAAAAAGACATTTGAGTCCAATATTAAAATGTATAGAAGGTTAATAGAAAACGAAGATAGTGCACGAAGTGAAAGATCTAATATACAACCTGTTTCATCAATAAGCTAAAATTCTAATGGAGTGTAAAGTAGGCATAAAAAAAGCCCAAGAGTACCTCCGCCGCATGACAGGAGAGACTTCTGATCAAGGGCTTGATGAGACCGCCAGCATGCTCCCCTTGCGGACCACAACAGCAGTGCAAGAAATAGAGGAGAAGCTAGACTCCGATTACGCTCAGGCCATGGTAACAATCACAATATTTTATATATTTTACTTGCTCAAACAGTAATTCAACTTCTTTACAGAAGTCCTATATTCATAAAATTAAAGGTGTTTCTTTAGATGTTGGCAGTGTTATTCGTGCATTGTTTGCAGATGATTTGCTATATAAATATAATTGGGATGGAAGGTGGGGAAAACCTCCGTTGTCAAATCTCACGCTGCTAAATAAAATTGTAAGAGGTATGTACAGACATTAAATAATTTTAGTCTTTGAATATTTAACATTTCTGTCTTTTTTTTTACTTCATATTTTAGATGTTTTTCAGAACCTAGGAGCCGGGGAGTATGAAAAAAGTATAAGAAAAGCGGTTGAACGTGCCCACCATAGGGTAAAGCAACAAAAATACATAAAAGAAAAAGGGGTTAATAAATAAAATGACGACAATTTTTTTAATTTAAACTAAAATAATCAATCTAAAAGAGAAAAAAAATCAAAAAATAAGCGTGACCAATAAATTGGTAAAAGTTTAGCTTTATTTTTAACACTTTTTATTGACTGAACTTTATTTGTAAGAAGGTGCTTGTTTAATGTAATTAAGAAACTGTTGAATGATGTTTGATCCAGCAAACGTTTTCGAATGCAAACAAAACATAATTAATTTAAAAAATTTAGTTAAAAAAAAAAAAATATTTATTTATTTAAGTTATTTTGGAAACCAAAAAAATATTGAATTTTATTTTAAATAAAGACAAAAATTTGTATGAGAATTGAATGAGATGTTTTATTTTAATCGTGTTTTATTTAAGCTAAAAAGTACGTCAACAGTGACGAATATATGAATCAGTACTGACTAGTCAGCTGTGGCCGGTATATGCGTCAGTACTGACCAGTCAATACTGACTGGTCAGCTGTGTCCGTTATATGCATCAGTACTGACTAGTCAGCTGTGTCCGGTTTATACATCAGTACTGATATGTAAAGAGTATAAGAGTAAACAGCTCAGATATATGTTTTATCTACCACAAAATTCATAGGTTAAAGAAGGATGCAAAATCACACGTACACAAAAGTTTAGGTCATTTTTTTCACGTTGGCCTTAAGAAAATGATAGAAACTTTACTCTACGCGATAACCGATATCTCTATCAGCAATGTGGGTCATATGATAGGTCAAATGACCGTCACTATTCTTGTAGGGTCTTAAAAAATCACCCGATACATACATAACTTTTGAGCACTCAATAATCTTGAGCAACCTACATATAGTTGTCGATATGAAAAGCAATGAATGGGCGCCTAAATATATTTCAGCCAATGGACCATACGCATTCCGAAAAAGTACAAAAAGTACCAATTTGATCCATTTTTTACCCCTTAAAAAGTGCCGTATATTTTGTACTTTTTATACCAAATGCAACGAAGTACTAAAAGTACGAGCTTTGACTCATTTTATTCCCCCAGAAAGTACTCTGTACGTTAATTTAGGTTATGTTTTATATGAATACCAAATTTTTAGAAGAGATAAAAAGTAACAGTTTTATCCCAATTTTATCCCTTAAAAAATACCGTATATTTTGATCTCGACCATATGCAATCTGTATACCAAATTTATCCAAAAGAGAAAAAGTAAAACATTTTTCGTTTTAACCTCTTAAAATATACCCCACTTAAATCTGGACAATATCTCTAGCCAAATTTTTTGAAAATAAAAAAGTACCAAAACTAAAAGAGAAAAAGTGTTAAAAGTTGCCAAAAAAAGAAGCAACATTTCTTAAAAATATATATACAAGGTAGATCAAAAAAGACCTACCCCCACCCATGTTTTATTTTGTAACTAGCTTTTACCCGTGACGTCGTTCACTTTAAGATTTAAAGAAATGGGGTTATCCAGTAAAATATTTACAGAAAATTTATTTTGTTTTCTACGTCATTACTTATTTTATGTTAAAATATGTCTATAAACAACATTTTAAGATTTGTTATATTCCGCTAATATAATGGGTGATTTTTTAGCTATTATCTTTTTGGCAGCACTGGTTTAAACAGCTGACGCACGTTTCGTGTTTTGTTTCACTGTCAAACATCTTCAGTTTGGTCTATAATTTAACCATGAATCGTCTTACAAACGAACAACGCTTGCAAATTATTGAATTTTATTATCAAAATGCGTGCTCTGTTAAGAAAATTCATCGCGCGCTTCTTGTGTTCAGCGACGAAACTCATTTTTGGCTCAATGGGTAAGTTAATAAGCCGAATTGTCGATTTTGGAGTGAAGATCAGCCAGAAGCATTGCAAGAGCTATTTATGCATCGAGAAAAAGTCACAGTTTGGTGCGGTTTATGGGCTGGTGGCATCATTGGACCGTACTTCTTCCAAGATGATGCGAATCGTAACGTAACTGTGAATGGTGAGCGCTACCGTGAGATGATATCCAACTTTTTTTTGCCCAAAATGCAAGAGCTTGACTCGCACGACATGTGGTTTCAACAAGACGGTGCCACATGCCACACAGCACGCTTAACAATGGACTTATTGAGAGGCGAGTTCGGTGAACATTTTATTTCACGTTCGGGACCGGTCAATTGGCCGCCTAGCTCGTGCGATTTAACGTCTTTAGACTATTTTTTGTGCGGCTACGTTAAAGCTCATGTTTATACACACATGCCCGCTTCAATTGACGCATTGGAAGAAAACATTGAAGCATTTATTCGTGAGATACCGGCCGAAATGTTGGAAACAGAATGCCAACATTGGACTAAGCGGATGGACCATTTGAGGCGCAATCACGGTCAACATTTGCATGAAATAATCTTCAAACATTTAATTATATGGACCGCACTATCGATTCAAATAAAGATTTCATGCATTTTTCTGAATTTTATGAGTTTTTTTTACAACTTTCCTATAGCTCCCCTACAAGAAATGGATGACCGAAACTAATACACACGCACTATTTTTGTTTGTTTTTATTGTTACAACTGGCGTTGCCACTCGTGTGCGTTTGTATACCAAATTAGGAATATTTTGCAAAGCCCAAATTTTATTAATCTTTTCTTCTTATTTTTATATATACTTAATAATATGTTGAATATATCTGTTAATACGTTTCATAAATTTTAATAATTATAAGAATTTAGCTAAATTTGTATTAATTATTTAAAAAAAAAAGTGGTGAAATTTTGGGAATTGCTGTTGTTAAAAACATTTTAGGAAGAAATGTTTGCTAGTGGCAACGCTAATTACTCCAGGAATGAAATGCGTATGTAAGAGTGAAACAACGAATGTATGTTAGACAGTTTCATTTTTGAATGGAATGTGTAAAATATGTAAAAAATTCAAGATTAATTTTAAAAGTGAAAGGAATTTTATGAAATTGTGACGTGCGCCCATTATATTATTTAAAATAAATATAAAAAAAGTGAAATAAAAATTGACAGTGACAATAAAGAGTGATAAAAAATAATATTTGCCTTGACTGAAAGCAAGAATTGAGTGACAATAAAAATAACACAAATACCTATTAAAAAATAAAAAAGTGACAATAAGATAGAAAATACCTATTAAGAAATTAAATTAAATAATAAAAGTATACTTTTTGTGATAAAAGATAACTATGAAAAAAAGACGTTTGCAAAATTGTCTATCATTGGAAAAAAAGACATTTGAGTCCAATATTAAAATGTATAGAAGGTTAATAGAAAACGAAGATAGTGCACGAAGTGAAAGATCTAATATACAACCTGTTCCATCAATAAGCTAAAATTCTAATGTAGTGTAAAGTAGGCATACAAAAAGCCCAAGAGTACCTCCGCCGCATGACAGGAGAGACTTCTGATCAAGGGCTTGATGAGACCGCCAGCATGCTCTCCTTGCGGACCACAACAGCAGTGCAAGAAATAGAGGAGAAGCTAGACTCCGATTACGCTCAGGCCATGGTAACAATCACAATATTTTATATATTTTACTTGCTCAAACAGTAATTCAACTTCTTTACAGAAGTCCTATATTCATAAAATTAAAGGCGTTTCTTTAGATGTTGGCAGTGTTATTCGTGCATTGTTTGCAGATGATTTGCTATATAAATATAATTGGGATGGAAGGTGGGGAAAACTTCCGTTGTCAAATCTCACGCTGCTAAATAAAATTGTAAGAGGTATGTACAGACATTAAATAATTTTAGTCTTTGAATATTTAACATTTCTGTCTTTTTTTTTACTTCATATTTTAGATGTTTTTCAGAACCTAGGAGCCGGGGAGTATGAAAAAAGTATAAGAAAAGCGGTTGAACGTGCCCACCATAGGGTAAAGCAACAAAAATACATAAAAGAAAAAGGGGTTAATAAATAAAATGACGACAATTTTTTTAATTTAAACTAAAATAATCAATCTAAAAGAGAAAAAAAATCAAAAAATAAGCGTGACCAATAAATTGGTAAAAGTTTAGCTTTATTTTTAACACTTTTTATTGACTGAACTTTATTTGTAAGAAGGTGCTTGTTTAATGTAATTAAGAAACTGTTGAATGATGTTTGATCCAGCAAACGTTTTCGAATGCAAACAAAACATAATTAATTTAAAAAATTTAGTTAAAAAAAAAAAAAAATATTTATTTATTTAAGTTATTTTGGAAACCAAAAAAATATTGAATTTTATTTTAAATAAAGACAAAAATTTGTATGAGATGTTTTATTTTAATCGTGTTTTATTTAAGCTAAAAAGTACGTCAACAGTGACGAATATATGAATCAGTACTGACTAGTCAGCTGTGGCCGGTATATGCGTCAGTACTGACCAGTCAATACTGACTGGTCAGCTGTGTCCGTTATATGCATCAGTACTGACTAGTCAGCTGTGTCCGGTTTATACATCAGTACTGATATGTAAAGAGTATAAGAGTAAACAGCTCAGATATATGTTTTATCTACCACAAAATTCATAGGTTAAAGAAGGATGCAAAATCACACGTACACAAAAGTTTAGGTCATTTTTTTCACGTTGGCCTTAAGAAAATGATAGAAACTTTGTTCTACGCGATGACCGATATCTCTATCAGCAATGTCGGTCATATGATAGGTCAAATGACCGTCACTATTCTTGTAGGGTCTTAAAAAATCACCCGATACATACATAACTTTTGAGCACTCAATAATCTTGAGCAACCTACATATAGTTGTCGATATGAAAAGCAATGAATGGGCGCCTAAATATATTCCAGCCAATGGACCATACGCAATCCGAAAAAGTACAAAAAGTACCAATTTGATCCATTTTTTACCCCTTAAAAAGTGCCGTATATTTTGTACTTTTTATACCAAATGCAACGAAGTACTAAAAGTACGAGCTTTGACTCATTTTATTCCCCCAGAAAGTACTCTGTACGTTAATTTAGGTTATGTTTTACATGAATACCAAATTTTTCGAAGAGATAAAAAGTAACAGTTTTATCCCAATTTTATCCCTTAAAAAATACCGTATATTTTGATCTCGACCATATGCAATCTGTATACCAAATTTATCCAAAAGAGAAAAAGTATCAAAAGTAAAACATTTTTCGTTTTAACCTCTTAAAATATACCCCACTTAAATCTGGACAATATCTCTAGCCAAATTTTTCGAAAATAAAAAAGTACCAAAACTAAAATAGAAAAAGTGTTAAAAGTTGCCAAAAAAAGAAGCAACATTTCTTAAAAATGTATATACAAGGTAGATCAAAAAAGACCTACCCCCTCCCATGTTTTATTTTGTAACTAGCTTTTACCCGTGACGTCGTTTACTTTAAGATTTAAAGAAATGGGGTTATCCAGTAAAATATTTACAGAAAATTTATTTTGTTTTCTACGTCTATACTTATTTTATGTTAAAATATGTCTATAAGCAACATTTTAAGATTTGTTATATTCCGCTAATATAATGGGTGATTTTTTAGCTATTATCTTTTTGGCAGCACTGGTTTAAACAGCTGACGCACGTTTCGTGTTTTGTTTCACTGTCAAACATCTTCAGTTTGGTCTATAATTTAACCATGAATCGTCTTACAAACGAACAACGCTTGCAAATTATTGAATTTTATTATCAAAATGCGTGCTCTGTTAAGAAAATTCATCGCGCGCTTCTTGTGTTCAGCGACGAAGCTCATTTTTGGTTCAATGGGTAAGTTAATAAGCCGAATTGTCGATTTTGGAGTGAAGATCAGCCAGAAGCATTGCAAGAGCTATTTATGCATCGAGAAAAAGTCACAGTTTGGTGCGGTTTATGGGCTGGTGGCATCATTGGACCGTTCCAAGATGATGCGAATCGTAACGTAACTGTGAATGGTGAGCGCTACCGTGAGATGATATCCAACTTTTTTTTGCCCAAAATGCAAGAGCTTGTTGACTTGCACGACATGTGGTTTCAACAAGACGGTGCCACATGCCACACAGCACGCTTAACAATGGACTTATTGAGAGGCGAGTTCGGTGAACATTTTATTTCACGTTCGGGACCGGTCAATTGGCCGCCTAGATCGTGCGATTTAACGTCTTTAGACTATTTTTTGTGCGGCTACGTTAAAGCTCATGTCTATACACACATGCCCGCTTCAATTGACGCATTGGAAGAAAACATTGAAGCATTTATTCGTGAGATACCGGCCGAAATGTTGGAAACAGAATGCCAACATTGGACTAAGCGGATGGACCATTTGAGGCGCAATCACGGTCAACATTTGCATGAAATAATCTTCAAACATTTAATTATATGGACCGTACTATCGATTCAAATAAAGATTTCATGCATTTTTCTGAATTTTATGAGTTTTTTTTACAACTTTCCTATAGCTCCCCTACAAGAAATGGATGACCGAAACTAATACACACGCACTATTTTTGTTTGTTTTTATTGTTACAAGTGGCGTTGCCACTCGTGTGCGTTTGTATACCAAATTAGGAATATTTTGCAAAGCCCAAATTTTATTAATCTTTTCTTCTTATTTTTATATATACTTAATAATATGTTGAATATATCTGTTAATACGTTTCATAAATTTTAATAATTATAAGAATTTAGCTAAATTTGTATTAATTATTTAAAAAAAAAGTGGTGGAATTTTGGGAATTGCTGTTGTTAAAAACATTTTAGGAAGAAATGTTTGCTAGTGGCAACGCTAATTATTCCAGGAATGAAATGCGTATGTAAGAGTGAAACAACGAATGTATGCTAGACAGTTTCATTTTTGAATGGAATGTGTAAAATATGTAAAAAATTCAAGATTAATTTTAAAAGCGAAAGGAATTTTATGAAATTGTGACGTGCGCCCATTATATTATTTAAAATAAATATAAAAAAAGTGAAATAAAAATTGACAGTGACAATAAAGAGTGATAAAAAATAATATTTGCCTTGACAGAAAGCAAGAATTGAGTGACAATAAAAATAACACAAATACCTATTAAAAAATAAAAAAGTGACAATAAGATAGAAAATACCTATTAAGAAATTAAATTAAATAATAAAAGTATACTTTTTGTGATAAAAGATTACTATGAAAAAAAGACGTTTGCAAAATTGTCTATCATTGGAAAAAAGACATTTGAGTCCAAAATTAAAATGTATAGAAGGTTAATAGAAAACGAAGATAGTGCACGAAGTGAAAGATCTAATATACAACCTGTTCCATCAATAAGCTAAAATTCTAATGGAGTGTAAAGTAGGCATAAAAAAAAGCCCAAGAGTACCTCCGCCGCATGACAGGAGAGACTTCTGATCAAGGGCTTGATGAGAACGCCAGCATGCTCCCCTTGCGGACCACAACAGCAGTGCAAGAAATAGAGGAGAAGCTAGACTCCGATTACGCTCAGGCCATGGTAACAATCACAATATTTTATATATTTTACTTGCTCAAACAGTAATTCAACTTCTTTACAGAAGTCCTATATTCATAAAATTAAAGGTGTTTCTTTAGATGTTGGCAGTGTTATTCGTGCATTGTTTGCAAATGATTTGCTATATAAATATAATTGGGATGGAAGGTGGGGGAAACTTCCGTTGTCAAATCTCACGATGCTAAATAAAATTGTAAGAGGTATGTACAGACATTAAATAATTTTAGTCTTTGAATATTTAACATTTCTGTCTTTTTTTTTACTTCATATTTTAGATGTTTTTCAGAACCTAGGAGCCGGGGAGTATGAAAAAAGTATAAGAAAAGCGGTTGAACGTGCCCACCATAGGGTAAAGCAACAAAAATACATAAAAGAAAAAGGGGTTAATAAATAAAATGACGACAATTTTTTTAATTTAAACTAAAATAATCAATCTAAAAGAGAAAAAAATCAAAAAATAAGCGTGACCAATAAATTGGTAAAAGTTTAGCTTTATTTTTAACACTTTTTATTGACTGAACTTTATTTGAAAGAAGGTGCTTGTTTAATGTAATTAAGAAACTGTTGAATGATGTTTGATCCAGCAAACGTTTTCGAATGCAAACAAAACATAATTAATTTAAAAAATTTAGTTAAAAAAAAAAAAATATTTATTTATTTAAGTTATTTTGAAAATCAAAAAAATATTGAATTTTATTTTAAATAAAGACAAAAATTTGTATGAGAATTGAATGAGATGAATCGTGTTTTATTTAAGCTAAAAAGTACGTCAACAGTGACGAATATATGCATCAGTACTGACTAGTCAGCTGTGGCCGGTATATGCGTCAGTACTGATTGGTCAGTACTGACTGGTCAGCTGTGTCCGTTATATGCATCAGTACTGACTAGTCAGCTGTGTCCGGTTTATACATCAGTACTGATATGTAAAGAGTATAAGAGTAAACAGCTCAGATATATGTTTTATATACCACAAAATTCATAGGTTAAAGAAGGATGCAAAATCACACGTACACAAAAGTTTAGGTCATTTTGTTCACGTTGGCCTTAAGAAAATGATAGAAACTTTGTTCTACGCGATGACCGATATCTCTATCAGCAATGTCGGTCATATGATAGGTCAAATGACCGTCACTATTCTTGTAGGGTCTTAAAAAATCACCCGATACATACATAACTTTTGAGCACTCAATAATCTTGAGCAACCTACATATAGTTGTCGATATGAAAAGCAATGAATGGGCGCCTAAATATATTCCAGCCAATGGACCATACGCAATCCGAAAAAGTACAAAAAGTACCAATTTGATCCATTTTTTACCCCTTAAAAAGTGCCGTATATTTTGTACTTTTTATACCAAATGCAACGAAGTACTAAAAGTACGAGCTTTGACTCATTTTATTCCCCCAGAAAGTACTCTGTACGTTAATTTAGGTTATGTTTTATATGAATACCAAATTTTTCGAAGAGATAAAAAGTAACAGTTTTATCCCTTAAAAAATACCGTATATTTTGATCTCGACCATATGCAATCTGTATACCAAATTTATCCAAAAGAGAAAAAGTATCAAAAGTAAAACATTTTTCGTTTTAACCTCTTAAAATATACCCCACTTAAATCTGGACAATATCTCTAGCCAAATTTTTTGAAAATAAAAAAGTACCAAAACTAAAAAAGAAAAAGTGTTAAAAGTTGCCAAAAAAAGAAGCAACATTTCTTAAAAATATATATACAAGGTCGATCAAAAAAGACCTACCCCCACCCATGTTTTATTTTGTAACTAGCTTTTACCCGTGACGTCGTTCACTTTAAGATTTAAAGAAATGGGGTTATCCAGTAAAATATTTACAGAAAATTTATTTTGTTTTCTACGTCATTACTTATTTTATGTTAAAATATGTCTATAAACAACATTTTAAGATTTGTTATATTCCGCTAATATAATGGGTGATTTTTTAGATATTATCTTTTTGGCAACACTGGTTTAAACAGCTGACGCACGTTTCGTGTTTTGTTTCACTGTCAAACATCTTCAGTTTGGTCTATAATTTAAGCATGAATCGTCTTACAAACGAACAACGCTTGCAAATTATTGAATTTTATTATCAAAATGCGTGCTCTGTTAAGAAAATTCATCGCGCGCTTCTTGTGTTCAGCGACGAAGCTCATTTTTGGCTCAATGGGTAAGTTAATAAGCCGAATTGTCGATTTTGGAGTGAAGATCAGCCAGAAGCATTGCAAGAGCTATTTATGCATCGAGAAAAAGTCACAGTTTGGTGCGGTTTATGGGCTGGTGGCATCATTGGACCGTTCCAAGATGATGCGAATCGTAACGTAACTGTGAATGGTGAGCGCTACCGTGAGATGATATCCAACTTTTTTTTGCCCAAAATGCAAGAGCTTGACTTGCACGACATGTGGTTTCAACAAGACGGTGCCACATGCCACACAGCACGCTTAACAATGGACTTATTGAGAGGCGAGTTCGGTGAACATTTTATTTCACGTTCGGGACCGGTCAATTGGCCGCCTAGATCGTGCGATTTAACGTCTTTAGACTATTTTTTGTGCGGCTACGTTAAAGCTCATGTCTATACACACATGCCCGCTTCAATTGACGCATTGGAAGAAAACATTGAAGCATTTATTCGTGAGATACCGGCCGAAATGTTGGAAACAGAATGCCAACATTGGACTAAGCGGATGGACCATTTGAGGCGCAATCACGGTCAACATTTGCATGAAATAATCTTCAAACATTTAATTATATGGACCGTACTATCGATTCAAATAAAGATTTCATGCATTTTTCTGAATTTTATGAGTTTTTTTTACAACTTTCCTATAGCTCCCCTACAAGAAATGGATGACCGAAACTAATACACACGCACTATTTTTGTTTGTTTTTATTGTTACAAGTGGCGTTGCCACTCGTGTGCGTTTGTATACCAAATTAGGAATATTTTGCAAAGCCCAAATTTTATTAATCTTTTCTTCTTATTTTTATATATACTTAATAGTATGTTGAATATATCTGTTAATACGTTTCATAAATTTTAATAATTATAAGAATTTAGCTAAATTTGTATTAATTATTTAAAAAAAAAGTGGTGAAATTTTGGGAATTGCTGTTGTTAAAAACATTTTAGGAAGAAATGTTTGCTAGTGGCAACGCTAATTACTCCAGGAATGAAATGCGTATGTAAGAGTGAAACAACGAATGTATGTTAGACAGTTTCATTTTTGAATGGAATGTGTAAAATATGTAAAAAATTCAAGATTAATTTTAAAAGCGAAAGGAATTTTATGAAATTGTGACGTGCGCCCATTATATTATTTAAAATAAATATAAAAAAAGTGAAATAAAAATTGACAGTGACAATAAAGAGTGATAAAAAATAATATTTGCCTTGACAGAAAGCAAGAATTGAGTGACAATAAAAATAACACAAATACCTATTAAAAAATAAAATACCTATTAAGAAATTAAATTAAATAATAAAAGTATACTTTTTGTGATAAAAGATAACTATGAAAAAAAGACGTTTGCAAAATTGTCTATCATTGGAAAAAAAGACATTTGAGTCCAAAATTAAAATGTATAGAAGGTTAATAGAAAACGAAGATAGTGCACGAAGTGAAAGATCTAATATACAAACTGTTCCATCAATAAGCTAAAATTCTAATGGAGTGTAAAGTAGGCATACAAAAAGCCCAAGAGTACCTCTGCCGCATGACAGGAGAGACTTCTGATCAAGGGCTTGATGAGACCGCCAGCATGCTCCCCTTGCGGACCACAACAGCAGTGCAAGAAATAGAGGAGAAGCTAGACTCCGATTACGCTCAGGCCATGGTAACAATCACAATATTTTATATATTTTACTTGCTCAAACAGTAATTCAACTTCTTTACAGAAGTCCTATATTCATAAAATTAAAGGTGTTTCTTTAGATGGTGGCAGTGTTATTCGTGCATTGTTTGCAGATGATTTGCTATATAAATATAATTGGGATGGAAGGTGGGGAAAACTTCCGTTGTCAAATCTCACGCTGCTAAATAAAATTGTAAGAGGTATGTACAGACATTAAATAATTTTAGTCTTTGAATATTTAACATTTCTGTCTTTTTTTTTACTTCATATTTTAGATGTTTTTCAGAACCTAGGAGCCGGGGAGTATGAAAAAAGTATAAGAAAAGCGGTTGAACGTGCCCACCATAGGGTAAAGCAACAAAAATACATAAAAGAAAAAGGGGTTAATAAATAAAATGACGACAATTTTTTTAATTTAAACTAAAATAATCAATCTAAAAGAGAAAAAAATCAAAAAATAAGCGTGACCAATAAATTGGTAAAAGTTTAGCTTTATTTTTAACACTTTTTATTGACTGAACTTTATTTGTAAGAAGGTGCTTGTTTAATGTAATCAAGAAACTGTTGAATGATGTTTGATCCAGCAAACGTTTTCGAATGCAAACAAAACATAATTAATTTAAAAAATTTAGTTAAAAAAAAAAAAATATTTATTTATTTAAGTTATTTTGAAAACAAAAAAAATATTGAATTTTATTTTAAATAAAGACAAAAATTTGTATGAGTATTGAATGAGATGAATCGTGTTTTATTTAAGCTAAAAAGTACGTCAACAGTGACGAATATATGCATCAGTACTGACTAGTCAGCGGTGGCCGGTATATGCGTCAGTACCGACTGGTCAGTACTGACTGGTCAGCTGTGTCCGTTATATGCATCAGTACTGACTAGTCAGCTGTGTCCGATTTATACATCAGTACTGATATGTAAAGAGTATAAGAGTAAACAGCTCAGATATATGTTTTATCTACCACAAAATTCATAGGTTAAAGAAGGATGCAAAATCACACGTACACAAAAGTTTAGGTCATTTTTTTCACGTTGGCCTTAAGAAAATGATAGAAACTTTGTTCTACGCCATGACCGATATCTCTATCAGAAATGTCGGTCATATGATAGGTCAAATGACCGTCACTATTCTTGTAGGGTCTTAAAAAATCACCCGATACATACATAACTTTTGAGCACTCAATAATCTTGAGCAACCTACATATAGTTGTCGATATGAAAAGCAATGAATGGGCGCCTAAATATATTCCAGCCAATGGACCATACGCAATCCGAAAAAGTATAAAAAGTACCAATTTGATCCATTTTTTACCCCTTAAAAAGTGCCGTATATTTTGTACTTTTTATACCAAATGCAACGAAGTACTAAAAGTACGAGCTTTGACTCATTTTATTCCCCCAGAAAGTACTCTGTACGTTAATTTAGGTTATGTTTTACATGAATACCAAATTTTTCGAAGAGATAAAAAGTAACAGTTTTATCCCAATTTTATCCCTTAAAAAATACCGTATATTTTGATCTCGACCATATGCAATCTGTATACCAAATTTATCCAAAAGAGAAAAAGTATCAAAAGTAAAACATTTTTCGTTTTAACCTCTTAAAATATACCCCACTTAAATCTGGACAATATCTCTAGCCAAATTTTTCGAAAATAAAAAAGTACCAAAACTAAAATAGAAAAAGTGTTAAAAGTTGCCAAAAAAAGAAGCAACATTTCTTAAAAATGTATATACAAGGTAGATCAAAAAAGACCTACCCCCTCCCATGTTTTATTTTGTAACTAGCTTTTACCCGTGACGTCGTTTACTTTAAGATTTAAAGAAATGGGGTTATCCAGTAAAATATTTACAGAAAATTTATTTTGTTTTCTACGTCTATACTTATTTTATGTTAAAATATGTCTATAAGCAACATTTTAAGATTTGTTATATTCCGCTAATATAATGGGTGATTTTTTAGCTATTATCTTTTTGGCAGCACTGGTTTAAACAGCTGACGCACGTTTCGTGTTTTGTTTCACTGTCAAACATCTTCAGTTTGGTCTATAATTTAACCATGAATCGTCTTACAAACGAACAACGCTTGCAAATTATTGAATTTTATTATCAAAATGCGTGCTCTGTTAAGAAAATTCATCGCGCGCTTCTTGTGTTCAGCGACGAAGCTCATTTTTGGTTCAATGGGTAAGTTAATAAGCCGAATTGTCGATTTTGGAGTGAAGATCAGCCAGAAGCATTGCAAGAGCTATTTATGCATCGAGAAAAAGTCACAGTTTGGTGCGGTTTATGGGCTGGTGGCATCATTGGACCGTTCCAAGATGATGCGAATCGTAACGTAACTGTGAATGGTGAGCGCTACCGTGAGATGATATCCAACTTTTTTTTGCCCAAAATGCAAGAGCTTGTTGACTTGCACGACATGTGGTTTCAACAAGACGGTGCCACATGCCACACAGCACGCTTAACAATGGACTTATTGAGAGGCGAGTTCGGTGAACATTTTATTTCACGTTCGGGACCGGTCAATTGGCCGCCTAGATCGTGCGATTTAACGTCTTTAGACTATTTTTTGTGCGGCTACGTTAAAGCTCATGTCTATACACACATGCCCGCTTCAATTGACGCATTGGAAGAAAACATTGAAGCATTTATTCGTGAGATACCGGCCGAAATGTTGGAAACAGAATGCCAACATTGGACTAAGCGGATGGACCATTTGAGGCGCAATCACGGTCAACATTTGCATGAAATAATCTTCAAACATTTAATTATATGGACCGTACTATCGATTCAAATAAAGATTTCATGCATTTTTCTGAATTTTATGAGTTTTTTTTACAACTTTCCTATAGCTCCCCTACAAGAAATGGATGACCGAAACTAATACACACGCACTATTTTTGTTTGTTTTTATTGTTACAAGTGGCGTTGCCACTCGTGTGCGTTTGTATACCAAATTAGGAATATTTTGCAAAGCCCAAATTTTATTAATCTTTTCTTCTTATTTTTATATATACTTAATAATATGTTGAATATATCTGTTAATACGTTTCATAAATTTTAATAATTATAAGAATTTAGCTAAATTTGTATTAATTATTTAAAAAAAAAGTGGTGGAATTTTGGGAATTGCTGTTGTTAAAAACATTTTAGGAAGAAATGTTTGCTAGTGGCAACGCTAATTACTCCAGGAATGAAATGCGTATGTAAGAGTGAAACAACGAATGTATGCTAGACAGTTTCATTTTTGAATGGAATGTGTAAAATATGTAAAAAATTCAAGATTAATTTTAAAAGCGAAAGGAATTTTATGAAATTGTGACGTGCGCCCATTATATTATTTAAAATAAATATAAAAAAAGTGAAATAAAAATTGACAGTGACAATAAAGAGTGATAAAAAATAATATTTGCCTTGACAGAAAGCAAGAATTGAGTGACAATAAAAATAACACAAATACCTATTAAAAAATAAAAAAGTGACAATAAGATAGAAAATACATATTAAGAAATTAAATTAAATAATAAAAGTATACTTTTTGTGATAAAAGATTACTATGAAAAAAAGACGTTTGCAAAATTGTCTATCATTGGAAAAAAGACATTTGAGTCCAAAATTAAAATGTATAGAAGGTTAATAGAAAACGAAGATAGTGCACGAAGTGAAAGATCTAATATACAACCTGTTCCATCAATAAGCTAAAATTCTAATGGAGTGTAAAGTAGGCATAAAAAAAAGCCCAAGAGTACCTCCGCCGCATGACAGGAGAGACTTCTGATCAAGGGCTTGATGAGAACGCCAGCATGCTCCCCTTGCGGACCACAACAGCAGTGCAAGAAATAGAGGAGAAGCTAGACTCCGATTACGCTCAGGCCATGGTAACAATCACAATATTTTATATATTTTACTTGCTCAAACAGTAATTCAACTTCTTTACAGAAGTCCTATATTCATAAAATTAAAGGTGTTTCTTTAGATGTTGGCAGTGTTATTCGTGCATTGTTTGCAAATGATTTGCTATATAAATATAATTGGGATGGAAGGTGGGGGAAACTTCCGTTGTCAAATCTCACGATCCTAAATAAAATTGTAAGAGGTATGTACAGACATTAAATAATTTTAGTCTTTGAATATTTAACATTTCTGTCTTTTTTTTTACTTCATATTTTAGATGTTTTTCAGAACCTAGGAGCCGGGGAGTATGAAAAAAGTATAAGAAAAGCGGTTGAACGTGCCCACCATAGGGTAAAGCAACAAAAATACATAAAAGAAAAAGGGGTTAATAAATAAAATGACGACAATTTTTTTAATTTAAACTAAAATAATCAATCTAAAAGAGAAAAAAATCAAAAAATAAGCGTGACCAATAAATTGGTAAAAGTTTAGCTTTATTTTTAACACTTTTTATTGACTGAACTTTATTTGAAAGAAGGTGCTTGTTTAATGTAATTAAGAAACTGTTGAATGATGTTTGATCCAGCAAACGTTTTCGAATGCAAACAAAACATAATTAATTTAAAAAATTTAGTTAAAAAAAAAAAAATATTTATTTATTTAAGTTATTTTGAAAATCAAAAAAATATTGAATTTTATTTTAAATAAAGACAAAAATTTGTATGAGAATTGAATGAGATGAATCGTGTTTTATTTAAGCTAAAAAGTACGTCAACAGTGACGAATATATGCATCAGTACTGACTAGTCAGCTGTGGCCGGTATATGCGTCAGTACTGATTGGTCAGTACTGACTGGTCAGCTGTGTCCGTTATATGCATCAGTACTGACTAGTCAGCTGTGTCCGGTTTATACATCAGTACTGATATGTAAAGAGTATAAGAGTAAACAGCTCAGATATATGTTTTATATACCACAAAATTCATAGGTTAAAGAAGGATGCAAAATCACACGTACACAAAAGTTTAGGTCATTTTGTTCACGTTGGCCTTAAGAAAATGATAGAAACTTTGTTCTACGCGATGACCGATATCTCTATCAGCAATGTCGGTCATATGATAGGTCAAATGACCGTCACTATTCTTGTAGGGTCTTAAAAAATCACCCGATACATACATAACTTTTGAGCACTCAATAATCTTGAGCAACCTACATATAGTTGTCGATATGAAAAGCAATGAATGGGCGCCTAAATATATTCCAGCCAATGGACCATACGCAATCCGAAAAAGTACAAAAAGTACCAATTTGATCCATTTTTTACCCCTTAAAAAGTGCCGTATATTTTGTACTTTTTATACCAAATGCAACGAAGTACTAAAAGTACGAGCTTTGACTCATTTTATTCCCCCAGAAAGTACTCTGTACGTTAATTTAGGTTATGTTTTATATGAATACCAAATTTTTCGAAGAGATAAAAAGTAACAGTTTTATCCCTTAAAAAATACCGTATATTTTGATCTCGACCATATGCAATCTGTATACCAAATTTATCCAAAAGAGAAAAAGTATCAAAAGTAAAACATTTTTCGTTTTAACCTCTTAAAATATACCCCACTTAAATCTGGACAATATCTCTAGCCAAATTTTTTGAAAATAAAAAAGTACCAAAACTAAAAAAGAAAAAGTGTTAAAAGTTGCCAAAAAAAGAAGCAACATTTCTTAAAAATATATATACAAGGTCGATCAAAAAAGACCTACCCCCACCCATGTTTTATTTTGTAACTAGCTTTTACCCGTGACGTCGTTCACTTTAAGATTTAAAGAAATGGGGTTATCCAGTAAAATATTTACAGAAAATTTATTTTGTTTTCTACGTCATTACTTATTTTATGTTAAAATATGTCTATAAACAACATTTTAAGATTTGTTATATTCCGCTAATATAATGGGTGATTTTTTAGATATTATCTTTTTGGCAACACTGGTTTAAACAGCTGACGCACGTTTCGTGTTTTGTTTCACTGTCAAACATCTTCAGTTTGGTCTATAATTTAAGCATGATCGTCTTACAAACGAACAACGCTTGCAAATTATTGAATTTTATTATCAAAATGCGTGCTCTGTTAAGAAAATTCATCGCGCGCGTCTTGTGTTCAGCGACGAAGCTCATTTTTGGCTCAATGGGTAAGTTAATAAGCCGAATTGTCGATTTTGGAGTGAAGATCAGCCAGAAGCATTGCAAGAGCTATTTATGCATCGAGAAAAAGTCACAGTTTGGTGCGGTTTATGGGCTGGTGGCATCATTGGACCGTTCCAAGATGATGCGAATCGTAACGTAACTGTGAATGGTGAGCGCTACCGTGAGATGATATCCAACTTTTTTTTGCCCAAAATGCAAGAGCTTGACTTGCACGACATGTGGTTTCAACAAGACGGTGCCACATGCCACACAGCACGCTTAACAATGGACTTATTGAGAGGCGAGTTCGGTGAACATTTTATTTCACGTTCGGGACCGGTCAATTGGCCGCCTAGATCGTGCGATTTAACGTCTTTAGACTATTTTTTGTGCGGCTACGTTAAAGCTCATGTCTATACACACATGCCCGCTTCAATTGACGCATTGGAAGAAAACATTGAAGCATTTATTCGTGAGATACCGGCCGAAATGTTGGAAACAGAATGCCAACATTGGACTAAGCGGATGGACCATTTGAGGCGCAATCACGGTCAACATTTGCATGAAATAATCTTCAAACATTTAATTATATGGACCGTACTATCGATTCAAATAAAGATTTCATGCATTTTTCTGAATTTTATGAGTTTTTTTTACAACTTTCCTATAGCTCCCCTACAAGAAATGGATGACCGAAACTAATACACACGCACTATTTTTGTTTGTTTTTATTGTTACAAGTGGCGTTGCCACTCGTGTGCGTTTGTATACCAAATTAGGAATATTTTGCAAAGCCCAAATTTTATTAATCTTTTCTTCTTATTTTTATATATACTTAATAATATGTTGAATATATCTGTTAATACGTTTCATAAATTTTAATAATTATAAGAATTTAGCTAAATTTGTATTAATTATTTAAAAAAAAAGTGGTGAAATTTTGGGAATTGCTGTTGTTAAAAACATTTTAGGAAGAAATGTTTGCTAGTGGCAACGCTAATTACTCCAGGAATGAAATGCGTATGTAAGAGTGAAACAACGAATGTATGTTAGACAGTTTCATTTTTGAATGGAATGTGTAAAATATGTAAAAAATTCAAGATTAATTTTAAAAGCGAAAGGAATTTTATGAAATTGTGACGTGCGCCCATTATATTATTTAAAATAAATATAAAAAAAGTGAAATAAAAATTGACAGTGACAATAAAGAGTGATAAAAAATAATATTTGCCTTGACAGAAAGCAAGAATTGAGTGACAATAAAAATAACACAAATACCTATTAAAAAATAAAATACCTATTAAGAAATTAAATTAAATAATAAAAGTATACTTTTTGTGATAAAAGATAACTATGAAAAAAAGACGTTTGCAAAATTGTCTATCATTGGAAAAAAAGACATTTGAGTCCAAAATTAAAATGTATAGAAGGTTAATAGAAAACGAAGATAGTGCACGAAGTGAAAGATCTAATATACAAACTGTTCCATCAATAAGCTAAAATTCTAATGGAGTGTAAAGTAGGCATACAAAAAGCCCAAGAGTACCTCTGCCGCATGACAGGAGAGACTTCTGATCAAGGGCTTGATGAGACCGCCAGCATGCTCCCCTTGCGGACCACAACAGCAGTGCAAGAAATAGAGGAGAAGCTAGACTCCGATTACGCTCAGGCCATGGTAACAATCACAATATTTTATATATTTTACTTGCTCAAACAGTAATTCAACTTCTTTACAGAAGTCCTATATTCATAAAATTAAAGGTGTTTCTTTAGATGGTGGCAGTGTTATTCGTGCATTGTTTGCAGATGATTTGCTATATAAATATAATTGGGATGGAAGGTGGGGAAAACTTCCGTTGTCAAATCTCACGCTGCTAAATAAAATTGTAAGAGGTATGTACAGACATTAAATAATTTTAGTCTTTGAATATTTAACATTTCTGTCTTTTTTTTTACTTCATATTTTAGATGTTTTTCAGAACCTAGGAGCCGGGGAGTATGAAAAAAGTATAAGAAAAGCGGTTGAACGTGCCCACCATAGGGTAAAGCAACAAAAATACATAAAAGAAAAAGGGGTTAATAAATAAAATGACGACAATTTTTTTAATTTAAACTAAAATAATCAATCTAAAAGAGAAAAAAATCAAAAAATAAGCGTGACCAATAAATTGGTAAAAGTTTAGCTTTATTTTTAACACTTTTTATTGACTGAACTTTATTTGTAAGAAGGTGCTTGTTTAATGTAATCAAGAAACTGTTGAATGATGTTTGATCCAGCAAACGTTTTCGAATGCAAACAAAACATAATTAATTTAAAAAATTTAGTTAAAAAAAAAAAAATATTTATTTATTTAAGTTATTTTGAAAACAAAAAAAATATTGAATTTTATTTTAAATAAAGACAAAAATTTGTATGAGTATTGAATGAGATGAATCGTGTTTTATTTAAGCTAAAAAGTACGTCAACAGTGACGAATATATGCATCAGTACTGACTAGTCAGCGGTGGCCGGTATATGCGTCAGTACCGACTGGTCAGTACTGACTGGTCAGCTGTGTCCGTTATATGCATCAGTACTGACTAGTCAGCTGTGTCCGATTTATACATCAGTACTGATATGTAAAGAGTATAAGAGTAAACAGCTCAGATATATGTTTTATCTACCACAAAATTCATAGGTTAAAGAAGGATGCAAAATCACACGTACACAAAAGTTTAGGTCATTTTTTTCACGTTGGCCTTAAGAAAATGATAGAAACTTTGTTCTACGCCATGACCGATATCTCTATCAGAAATGTCGGTCATATGATAGGTCAAATGACCGTCACTATTCTTGTAGGGTCTTAAAAAATCACCCGATACATACATAACTTTTGAGCACTCAATAATCTTGAGCAACCTACATATAGTTGTCGATATGAAAAGCAATGAATGGGCGCCTAAATATATTCCAGCCAATGGACCATACGCAATCCGAAAAAGTATAAAAAGTACCAATTTGATCCATTTTTTACCCCTTAAAAAGTGCCGTATATTTTGTACTTTTTATACCAAATGCAACGAAGTACTAAAAGTACGAGCTTTGACTCATTTTATTCCCCCAGAAAGTACTCTGTACGTTAATTTAGGTTATGTTTTATATGAATACCAAATTTTTCGAAGAGATAAAAAGTAACAGTTTTATCCCAATTTTATCCCTTAAAAAATACCGTATATTTTGATCTCGACCATATGCAATCTGTATACCAAATTTATCCAAAAGAGAAAAAGTATCAAAAGTAAAACATTTTTCGTTTTAACCTCTTAAAATATACCCCACTTAAATCTGGACAATATCTCTAGCCAAATTTTTTGAAAATAAAAAAGTACCAAAACTAAAAGAGAAAAAGTGTTAAAAGTTGCCAAAAAAAGAAGCAACATTTCTTAAAAATATATATACAAGGTAGATCAAAAAAGACCTACCCCCACCCATGTTTTATTTTGTAACTAGCTTTTACCCGTGACGTCGTTCACTTTAAGATTTAAAGAAATGGGGTTATCCAGTAAAATATTTACAGAAAATTTATTTTGTTTTCTACGTCATTACTTATTTTATGTTAAAATATGTCTATAAACAACATTTTAAGATTTGTTATATTCCGCTAATATAATGGGTGATTTTTTAGCTATTATCTTTTTGGCAGCACTGGTTTAAACAGCTGACGCACGTTTCGTGTTTTGTTTCACTGTCAAACATCTTCAGTTTGGTCTATAATTTAACCATGAATCGTCTTACAAACGAACAACGCTTGCAAATTATTGAATTTTATTATCAAAATGCGTGCTCTGTTAAGAAAATTCATCGCGCGCTTCTTGTGTTCAGCGACGAAGCTCATTTTTGGCTCAATGGGTAAGTTAATAAGCCGAATTGTCGATTTTGGAGTGAAGATCAGCCAGAAGCATTGCAAGAGCTATTTATGCATCGAGAAAAAGTCACAGTTTGGTGCGGTTTATGGGCTGGTGGCATCATTGGACCGTTCCAAGATGATGCGAATCGTAACGTAACTGTGAATGGTGAGCGCTACCGTGAGATGATATCCAACTTTTTTTTGCCCAAAATGCAAGAGCTTGTTGACTTGCACGACATGTGGTTTCAACAAGACGGTGCCACATGCCACACAGCACGCTTAACAATGGACTTATTGAGAGGCGAGTTCGGTGAACATTTTATTTCACGTTCGGGACCGGTCAATTGGCCGCCTAGATCGTGCGATTTAACGTCTTTAGACTATTTTTTGTGCGGCTACGTTAAAGCTCATGTCTATACACACATGCCCGCTTCAATTGACCCATTGGAAGAAAACATTGAAGCATTTATTCGTGAGATACCGGCCGAAATGTTGGAAACAGAATGCCAACATTGGACTAAGCGGATGGACCATTTGAGGCGCAATCACGGTCAACATTTGCATGAAATAATCTTTAAACATTTAATTATATGGACCGTACTACTATGGATTCAAATAAAGATTTCATGCATTTTTCTGAATTTTATGAGTTTTTTTTTACAACTTTCCTATAGCTCCCCTACAAGAAATGGATGACCGAAACTAAACACACGCACTATTTTTGTTTGTTTTTATTGTTACAACTGGCGTTGCCACTCGTGTGCGTTTGTATACCAAATTAGGAATGAAATGCGTATGTAAGAGTGAAACAACGAATGTATGTTAGACAGTTTCATTTTTGAATGGAATGTGTAAAATATGTAAAAAATTCAAGATTAATTTTAAAAGCGAAAGGAATTTTATGAAATTGTGACGTGCGCCCATTATATTATTTAAAATAAATATAAAAAAAGTGAAATAAAAATTGACAGTGACAATAAAGAGTGATAAAAAATAATATTTGCCTTGACAGAAAGCAAGAATTGAGTGACAATAAAAATAACACAAATACCTATTAAAAAATAAAAAAGTGACAATAAGATAGAAAATACCTATTAAGAAATTAAATTAAATAATAAAAGTATACTTTTTGTGATAAAAGATTACTATGAAAAAAAGACGTTTGCAAAATTGTCTATCATTGGAAAAAAAGACATTTGAGTCCAAAATTAAAATGTATAGAAGGTTAATAGAAAACGAAGATAGTGCACGAAGTGAAAGATCTAATATACAAACTGTTCCATCAATAAGCTAAAATTCTAATGGAGTGTAAAGTAGGCATACAAAAAGCCCAAGAGTACCTCTGCCGCATGACAGGAGAGACTTCTGATCAAGGGCTTGATGAGACCGCCAGCATGCTCCCCTTGCGGACCACAACAGCAGTGCAAGAAATAGAGGAGAAGCTAGACTCCGATTACGCTCAGGCCATGGTAACAATCACAATATTTTATATATTTTACTTGCTCAAACAGTAATTCAACTTCTTTACAGAAGTCCTATATTCATAAAATTAAAAGTGTTTCTTTAGATGTTGGCAGTGTTATTCGTGCATTGTTTGCAGATGATTTGCTATATAAATATAATTGGGATGGAAGGTGGGGAAAACTTCCGTTGTCAAATCTCACGCTGCTAAATAAAATTGTAAGAGGTATGTACAGACATTAAATAATTTTAGTCTTTGAATATTTAACATTTCTGTCTTTTTTTTTACTTCATATTTTAGATGTTTTTCAGAACCTAGGAGCCGGGGAGTATGAAAAAAGTATAAGAAAAGCGGTTGAACGTGCCCACCATAGGGTAAAGCAACAAAAATACATAAAAGAAAAAGGGGTTAATAAATAAAATGACGACAATTTTTTTAATTTAAACTAAAATAATCAATCTAAAAGAGAAAAAAATCAAAAAATAAGCGTGACCAATAAATTGGTAAAAGTTTAGCTTTATTTTTAACACTTTTTATTGACTGAACTTTATTTGTAAGAAGGTGCTTGTTTAATGTAATTAAGAAACTGTTGAATGATGTTTGATCCAGCAAACGTTTTCGAATGCAAACAAAACATAATTAATTTAAAAAATTTAGTTAAAAAAAAAAAAAATATTTATTTATTTAAGTTATTTTGAAAACCAAAAAAATATTGAATTTTATTTTAAATAAAGACAAAAATTTGTATGAGTATTGAATGAGATGAATCGTGTTTTATTTAAGCTAAAAAGTACGTCAACAGTGACGAATATATGCATCAGTACTGACTAGTCAGCGGTGGCCGGTATATGCGTCAGTACCGACTGGTCAGTACTGACTGGTCAGCTGTGTCCGTTATATGCATCAGTACTGACTAGTCAGCTGTGTCCGATTTATACATCAGTACTGATATGTAAAGAGTATAAGAGTAAACAGCTCAGATATATGTTTTATCTACCACAAAATTCATAGGTTAAAGAAGGATGCAAAATCACACGTACACAAAAGTTTAGGTCATTTTTTTCACGTTGGCCTTAAGAAAATGATAGAAACTTTGTTCTACGCCATGACCGATATCTCTATCAGAAATGTCGGTCATATGATAGGTCAAATGACCGTCACTATTCTTGTAGGGTCTTAAAAAATCACCCGATACATACATAACTTTTGAGCACTCAATAATCTTGAGCAACCTACATATAGTTGTCGATATGAAAAGCAATGAATGGGCGCCTAAATATATTCCAGCCAATGGACCATACGCAATCCGAAAAAGTATAAAAAGTACCAATTTGATCCATTTTTTACCCCTTAAAAAGTGCCGTATATTTTGTACTTTTTATACCAAATGCAACGAAGTACTAAAAGTACGAGCTTTGACTCATTTTATTCCCCCAGAAAGTACTCTGTACGTTAATTTAGGTTATGTTTTATATGAATACCAAATTTTTCGAAGAGATAAAAAGTAACAGTTTTATCCCAATTTTATCCCTTAAAAAATACCGTATATTTTGATCTCGACCATATGCAATCTGTATACCAAATTTATCCAAAAGAGAAAAAGTATCAAAAGTAAAACATTTTTCGTTTTAACCTCTTAAAATATACCCCACTTAAATCTGGACAATATCTCTAGCCAAATTTTTTGAAAATAAAAAAGTACCAAAACTAAAAGAGAAAAAGTGTTAAAAGTTGCCAAAAAAAGAAGCAACATTTCTTAAAAATATATATACAAGGTAGATCAAAAAAGACCTACCCCCACCCATGTTTTATTTTGTAACTAGCTTTTACCCGTGACGTCGTTCACTTTAAGATTTAAAGAAATGGGGTTATCCAGTAAAATATTTACAGAAAATTTATTTTGTTTTCTACGTCATTACTTATTTTATGTTAAAATATGTCTATAAACAACATTTTAAGATTTGTTATATTCCGCTAATATAATGGGTGATTTTTTAGCTATTATCTTTTTGGCAGCACTGGTTTAAACAGCTGACGCACGTTTCGTGTTTTGTTTCACTGTCAAACATCTTCAGTTTGGTCTATAATTTAACCATGAATCGTCTTACAAACGAACAACGCTTGCAAATTATTGAATTTTATTATCAAAATGCGTGCTCTGTTAAGAAAATTCATCGCGCGCTTCTTGTGTTCAGCGACGAAGCTCATTTTTGGCTCAATGGGTAAGTTAATAAGCCGAATTGTCGATTTTGGAGTGAAGATCAGCCAGAAGCATTGCAAGAGCTATTTATGCATCGAGAAAAAGTCACAGTTTGGTGCGGTTTATGGGCTGGTGGCATCATTGGACCGTTCCAAGATGATGCGAATCGTAACGTAACTGTGAATGGTGAGCGCTACCGTGAGATGATATCCAACTTTTTTTTGCCCAAAATGCAAGAGCTTGACTTGCACGACATGTGGTTTCAACAAGACGGTGCCACATGCCACACAGCACGCTTAACAATGGACTTATTGAGAGGCGAGTTCGGTGAACATTTTATTTCACGTTCGGGACCGGTCAATTGGCCGCCTAGATCGTGCGATTTAACGTCTTTAGACTATTTTTTGTGCGGCTACGTTAAAGCTCATGTCTATACACACATGCCCGCTTCAATTGACCCATTGGAAGAAAACATTGAAGCATTTATTCGTGAGATACCGGCCGAAATGTTGGAAACAGAATGCCAACATTGGACTAAGCGGATGGACCATTTGAGGCGCAATCACGGTCAACATTTGCATGAAATAATCTTCAAACATTTAATTATATGGACCGTACTACTATGGATTCAAATAAAGATTTCATGCATTTTTCTGAATTTTATGAGTTTTTTTTTACAACTTTCCTATAGCTCCCCTACAAGAAATGGATGACCGAAACTAATACACACGCACTATTTTTGTTTGTTTTTATTGTTACAACTGGCGTTGCCACTCGTGTGCGTTTGTATACCAAATTAGGAATATTTTGCAAAGCCCAATTTTATGTTGAATATATCTGTTAATACGTTTCATAAATTTTAATAATTATAAGAATTTAGCTAAATTTGTATTAATTATTTAAAAAAAAAGTGGTGGAATTTTGGGAATTGCTGTTGTTAAAAACATTTTAGGAAGAAATGTTTGCTAGTGGCAACGCTAATTACTCCAGGAATGAAATGCGTATGTAAGAGTGAAACAACGAATGTATGTTAGACAGTTTCATTTTTGAATGGAATGTGTAAAATATGTAAAAAATTCAAGATTAATTTTAAAAGCGAAAGGAATTTTATGAAATTGTGACGTGCGCCCATTATATTATTTAAAATAAATATAAAAAAAGTGAAATAAAAATTGACAGTGACAATAAAGAGTGATAAAAAATAATATTTGCCTTGACAGAAAGCAAGAATTGAGTGACAATAAAAATAACACAAATACCTATTAAAAAATAAAAAAGTGACAATAAGATAGAAAATACCTATTAAGAAATTAAATAAAATAATAAAAGTATACTTTTTGTGATAAAAGATAACTATAAAAAAAAGACGTTTGCAAAATTGTCTATCATTGGAAAAAAAGACATTTGAGTCCAAAATTAAAATGTATAGAAGGTTAATAGAAAACGAAGATAGTGCACGAAGTGAAAGATCTAATATACAAACTGTTCCATCAATAAGCTAAAATTCTAATGGAGTGTAAAGTAGGCATACAAAAAGCCCAAGAGTACCTCCGCCGCATGGCAGGAGAGACTTCTGATCAAGGGCTTGATGAGACCGCCAGCATGCTCCCCTTGCGGACCACAACAGCAGTGCAAGAAATAGAGGAGAAGCTAGACTCCGATTACGCTCAGGCCATGGTAACAATCACAATATTTTATATATTTTACTTGCTCAAACAGTAATTCAACTTCTTAACAGAAGTCCTATATTCATAAAATTAAAGGTGTTTCTTTAGATGTTGGCAGTGTTATTCGTGCATTGTTTGCAGATGATTTGCTATATAAATATAATTGGGATGGAAGGTGGGGAAAACTTCCGTTGTCAAATCTCACGCTGCTAAATAAAATTGTAAGAGGTATGTACAGACATTAAATAATTTTAGTCTTTGAATATTTAACATTTCTGTCTTTTTTTTTACTTCATATTTTAGATGTTTTTCAGAACCTAGGAGCCGGGGAGTATGAAAAAAGTATAAGAAAAGCGGTTGAACGTGCCCACCATAGGGTAAAGCAACAAAAATACATAAAAGAAAAAGGGGTTAATAAATAAAATGACGACAATTTTTTTAATTTAAACTAAAATAATCAATCTAAAAGAGAAAAAAATCAAAAAATAAGCGTGACCAATAAATTGGTAAAAGTTTAGCTTTATTTTTAACACTTTTTATTGACTGAACTTTATTTGTAAGAAGGTGCTTGTTTAATGTAATTAAGAAACTGTTGAATGATGTTTGATCCAGCAAACGTTTTCGAATGCAAACAAAACATAATTAATTTAAAAAATTTAGTTAAAAAAAAAAAAATATTTATTTATTTAAGTTATTTTGAAAACCAAAAAAATATTGAATTTTATTTTAAATAAAGACAAAAATTTGTATGAGTATTGAATGAGATGAATCGTGTTTTATTTAAGCTAAAAAGTACGTCAACAGTGACGAATATATGCATCAGTACTGACTAGTCAGCGGTGGCCGGTATATGCGTCAGTACCGACTGGTCAGTACTGACTGGTCAGCTGTGTCCGTTATATGCATCAGTACTGACTAGTCAGCTGTGTCCGATTTATACATCAGTACTGATATGTAAAGAGTATAAGAGTAAACAGCTCAGATATATGTTTTATCTACCACAAAATTCATAGGTTAAAGAAGGATGCAAAATCACACGTACACAAAAGTTTAGGTCATTTTTTTCACGTTGGCCTTAAGAAAATGATAGAAACTTTGTTCTACGCCATGACCGATATCTCTATCAGAAATGTCGGTCATATGATAGGTCAAATGACCGTCACTATTCTTGTAGGGTCTTAAAAAATCACCCGATACATACATAACTTTTGAGCACTCAATAATCTTGAGCAACCTACATATAGTTGTCGATATGAAAAGCAATGAATGGGCGCCTAAATATATTCCAGCCAATGGACCATACGCAATCCGAAAAAGTATAAAAAGTACCAATTTGATCCATTTTTTACCCCTTAAAAAGTGCCGTATATTTTGTACTTTTTATACCAAATGCAACGAAGTACTAAAAGTACGAGCTTTGACTCATTTTATTCCCCCAGAAAGTACTCTGTACGTTAATTTAGGTTATGTTTTATATGAATACCAAATTTTTCGAAGAGATAAAAAGTAACAGTTTTATCCCAATTTTATCCCTAAAAAATACCGTATATTTTGATCTCGACCATATGCAATCTGTATACCAAATTTATCCAAAAGAGAAAAAGTATCAAAAGTAAAACATTTTTCGTTTTAACCTCTTAAAATATACCCCACTTAAATCTGGACAATATCTCTAGCCAAATTTTTTGAAAATAAAAAAGTACCAAAACTAAAAGAGAAAAAGTGTTAAAAGTTGCCAAAAAAAGAAGCAACATTTCTTAAAAATATATATACAAGGTAGATCAAAAAAGACCTACCCCCACCCATGTTTTATTTTGTAACTAGCTTTTACCCGTGACGTCGTTCACTTTAAGATTTAAAGAAATGGGGTTATCCAGTAAAATATTTACAGAAAATTTATTTTGTTTTCTACGTCATTACTTATTTTATGTTAAAATATGTCTATAAACAACATTTTAAGATTTGTTATATTCCGCTAATATAATGGGTGATTTTTTAGCTATTATCTTTTTGGCAGCACTGGTTTAAACAGCTGACGCACGTTTCGTGTTTTGTTTCACTGTCAAACATCTTCAGTTTGGTCTATAATTTAACCATGAATCGTCTTACAAACGAACAACGCTTGCAAATTATTGAATTTTATTATCAAAATGCGTGCTCTGTTAAGAAAATTCATCGCGCGCTTCTTGTGTTCAGCGACGAAGCTCATTTTTGGCTCAATGGGTAAGTTAATAAGCCGAATTGTCGATTTTGGAGTGAAGATCAGCCAGAAGCATTGCAAGAGCTATTTATGCATCGAGAAAAAGTCACAGTTTGGTGCGGTTTATGGGCTGGTGGCATCATTGGACCGTTCCAAGATGATGCGAATCGTAACGTAACTGTGAATGGTGAGCGCTACCGTGAGATGATATCCAACTTTTTTTTGCCCAAAATGCAAGAGCTTGTTGACTTGCACGACATGTGGTTTCAACAAGACGGTGCCACATGCCACACAGCACGCTTAACAATGGACTTATTGAGAGGCGAGTTCGGTGAACATTTTATTTCACGTTCGGGACCGGTCAATTGGCCGCCTAGATCGTGCGATTTAACGTCTTTAGACTATTTTTTGTGCGGCTACGTTAAAGCTCATGTCTATACACACATGCCCGCTTCAATTGACCCATTGGAAGAAAACATTGAAGCATTTATTCGTGAGATACCGGCCGAAATGTTGGAAACAGAATGCCAACATTGGACTAAGCGGATGGACCATTTGAGGCGCAATCACGGTCAACATTTGCATGAAATAATCTTTAAACATTTAATTATATGGACCGTACTACTATGGATTCAAATAAAGATTTCATGCATTTTTCTGAATTTTATGAGTTTTTTTTTACAACTTTCCTATAGCTCCCCTACAAGAAATGGATGACCGAAACTAAACACACGCACTATTTTTGTTTGTTTTTATTGTTACAACTGGCGTTGCCACTCGTGTGCGTTTGTATACCAAATTAGGAATGAAATGCGTATGTAAGAGTGAAACAACGAATGTATGTTAGACAGTTTCATTTTTGAATGGAATGTGTAAAATATGTAAAAAATTCAAGATTAATTTTAAAAGCGAAAGGAATTTTATGAAATTGTGACGTGCGCCCATTATATTATTTAAAATAAATATAAAAAAAGTGAAATAAAAATTGACAGTGACAATAAAGAGTGATAAAAAATAATATTTGCCTTGACAGAAAGCAAGAATTGAGTGACAATAAAAATAACACAAATACCTATTAAAAAATAAAAAAGTGACAATAAGATAGAAAATACCTATTAAGAAATTAAATTAAATAATAAAAGTATACTTTTTGTGATAAAAGATTACTATGAAAAAAAGACGTTTGCAAAATTGTCTATCATTGGAAAAAAAGACATTTGAGTCCAAAATTAAAATGTATAGAAGGTTAATAGAAAACGAAGATAGTGCACGAAGTGAAAGATCTAATATACAAACTGTTCCATCAATAAGCTAAAATTCTAATGGAGTGTAAAGTAGGCATACAAAAAGCCCAAGAGTACCTCTGCCGCATGACAGGAGAGACTTCTGATCAAGGGCTTGATGAGACCGCCAGCATGCTCCCCTTGCGGACCACAACAGCAGTGCAAGAAATAGAGGAGAAGCTAGACTCCGATTACGCTCAGGCCATGGTAACAATCACAATATTTTATATATTTTACTTGCTCAAACAGTAATTCAACTTCTTTACAGAAGTCCTATATTCATAAAATTAAAAGTGTTTCTTTAGATGTTGGCAGTGTTATTCGTGCATTGTTTGCAGATGATTTGCTATATAAATATAATTGGGATGGAAGGTGGGGAAAACTTCCGTTGTCAAATCTCACGCTGCTAAATAAAATTGTAAGAGGTATGTACAGACATTAAATAATTTTAGTCTTTGAATATTTAACATTTCTGTCTTTTTTTTTACTTCATATTTTAGATGTTTTTCAGAACCTAGGAGCCGGGGAGTATGAAAAAAGTATAAGAAAAGCGGTTGAACGTGCCCACCATAGGGTAAAGCAACAAAAATACATAAAAGAAAAAGGGGTTAATAAATAAAATGACGACAATTTTTTTAATTTAAACTAAAATAATCAATCTAAAAGAGAAAAAAATCAAAAAATAAGCGTGACCAATAAATTGGTAAAAGTTTAGCTTTATTTTTAACACTTTTTATTGACTGAACTTTATTTGTAAGAAGGTGCTTGTTTAATGTAATTAAGAAACTGTTGAATGATGTTTGATCCAGCAAACGTTTTCGAATGCAAACAAAACATAATTAATTTAAAAAATTTAGTTAAAAAAAAAAAAAATATTTATTTATTTAAGTTATTTTGAAAACCAAAAAAATATTGAATTTTATTTTAAATAAAGACAAAAATTTGTATGAGTATTGAATGAGATGAATCGTGTTTTATTTAAGCTAAAAAGTACGTCAACAGTGACGAATATATGCATCAGTACTGACTAGTCAGCGGTGGCCGGTATATGCGTCAGTACCGACTGGTCAGTACTGACTGGTCAGCTGTGTCCGTTATATGCATCAGTACTGACTAGTCAGCTGTGTCCGATTTATACATCAGTACTGATATGTAAAGAGTATAAGAGTAAACAGCTCAGATATATGTTTTATCTACCACAAAATTCATAGGTTAAAGAAGGATGCAAAATCACACGTACACAAAAGTTTAGGTCATTTTTTTCACGTTGGCCTTAAGAAAATGATAGAAACTTTGTTCTACGCCATGACCGATATCTCTATCAGAAATGTCGGTCATATGATAGGTCAAATGACCGTCACTATTCTTGTAGGGTCTTAAAAAATCACCCGATACATACATAACTTTTGAGCACTCAATAATCTTGAGCAACCTACATATAGTTGTCGATATGAAAAGCAATGAATGGGCGCCTAAATATATTCCAGCCAATGGACCATACGCAATCCGAAAAAGTATAAAAAGTACCAATTTGATCCATTTTTTACCCCTTAAAAAGTGCCGTATATTTTGTACTTTTTATACCAAATGCAACGAAGTACTAAAAGTACGAGCTTTGACTCATTTTATTCCCCCAGAAAGTACTCTGTACGTTAATTTAGGTTATGTTTTATATGAATACCAAATTTTTCGAAGAGATAAAAAGTAACAGTTTTATCCCAATTTTATCCCTTAAAAAATACCGTATATTTTGATCTCGACCATATGCAATCTGTATACCAAATTTATCCAAAAGAGAAAAAGTATCAAAAGTAAAACATTTTTCGTTTTAACCTCTTAAAATATACCCCACTTAAATCTGGACAATATCTCTAGCCAAATTTTTTGAAAATAAAAAAGTACCAAAACTAAAAGAGAAAAAGTGTTAAAAGTTGCCAAAAAAAGAAGCAACATTTCTTAAAAATATATATACAAGGTAGATCAAAAAAGACCTACCCCCACCCATGTTTTATTTTGTAACTAGCTTTTACCCGTGACGTCGTTCACTTTAAGATTTAAAGAAATGGGGTTATCCAGTAAAATATTTACAGAAAATTTATTTTGTTTTCTACGTCATTACTTATTTTATGTTAAAATATGTCTATAAACAACATTTTAAGATTTGTTATATTCCGCTAATATAATGGGTGATTTTTTAGCTATTATCTTTTTGGCAGCACTGGTTTAAACAGCTGACGCACGTTTCGTGTTTTGTTTCACTGTCAAACATCTTCAGTTTGGTCTATAATTTAACCATGAATCGTCTTACAAACGAACAACGCTTGCAAATTATTGAATTTTATTATCAAAATGCGTGCTCTGTTAAGAAAATTCATCGCGCGCTTCTTGTGTTCAGCGACGAAGCTCATTTTTGGCTCAATGGGTAAGTTAATAAGCCGAATTGTCGATTTTGGAGTGAAGATCAGCCAGAAGCATTGCAAGAGCTATTTATGCATCGAGAAAAAGTCACAGTTTGGTGCGGTTTATGGGCTGGTGGCATCATTGGACCGTTCCAAGATGATGCGAATCGTAACGTAACTGTGAATGGTGAGCGTTACCGTGAGATGATATCCAACTTTTTTTTGCCCAAAATGCAAGAGCTTGACTTGCACGACATGTGGTTTCAACAAGACGGTGCCACATGCCACACAGCACGCTTAACAATGGACTTATTGAGAGGCGAGTTCGGTGAACATTTTATTTCACGTTCGGGACCGGTCAATTGGCCGCCTAGATCGTGCGATTTAACGTCTTTAGACTATTTTTTGTGCGGCTACGTTAAAGCTCATGTCTATACACACATGCCCGCTTCAATTGACCCATTGGAAGAAAACATTGAAGCATTTATTCGTGAGATACCGGCCGAAATGTTGGAAACAGAATGCCAACATTGGACTAAGCGGATGGACCATTTGAGGCGCAATCACGGTCAACATTTGCATGAAATAATCTTCAAACATTTAATTATATGGACCGTACTACTATGGATTCAAATAAAGATTTCATGCATTTTTCTGAATTTTATGAGTTTTTTTTTACAACTTTCCTATAGCTCCCCTACAAGAAATGGATGACCGAAACTAATACACACGCACTATTTTTGTTTGTTTTTATTGTTACAACTGGCGTTGCCACTCGTGTGCGTTTGTATACCAAATTAGGAATATTTTGCAAAGCCCAATTTTATGTTGAATATATCTGTTAATACGTTTCATAAATTTTAATAATTATAAGAATTTAGCTAAATTTGTATTAATTATTTAAAAAAAAAGTGGTGGAATTTTGTGAATTGCTGTTGTTAAAAACATTTTAGGAAGAAATGTTTGCTAGTGGCAACGCTAATTACTCCAGGAATGAAATGCGTATGTAAGAGTGAAACAACGAATGTATGTTAGACAGTTTCATTTTTGAATGGAATGTGTAAAATATGTAAAAAATTCAAGATTAATTTTAAAAGCGAAAGGAATTTTATGAAATTGTGACGTGCGCCCATTATATTATTTAAAATAAATATAAAAAAAGTGAAATAAAAATTGACAGTGACAATAAAGAGTGATAAAAAATAATATTTGCCTTGACAGAAAGCAAGAATTGAGTGACAATAAAAATAACACAAATACCTATTAAAAAATAAAAAAGTGACAATAAGATAGAAAATACCTATTAAGAAATTAAATTAAATAATAAAAGTATACTTTTTGTGATAAAAGATAACTATAAAAAAAAGACGTTTGCAAAATTGTCTATCATTGGAAAAAAAGACATTTGAGTCCAAAATTAAAATGTATAGAAGGTTAATAGAAAACGAAGATAGTGCACGAAGTGAAAGATCTAATATACAAACTGTTCCATCAATAAGCTAAAATTCTAATGGAGTGTAAAGTAGGCATACAAAAAGCCCAAGAGTACCTCCGCCGCATGACAGGAGAGACTTCTGATCAAGGGCTTGATGAGACCGCCAGCATGCTCCCCTTGCGGACCACAACAGCAGTGCAAGAAATAGAGGAGAAGCTAGACTCCGATTACGCTCAGGCCATGGTAACAATCACAATATTTTATATATTTTACTTGCTCAAACAGTAATTCAACTTCTTTACAGAAGTCCTATATTCATAAAATTAAAGGTGTTTCTTTAGATGTTGGCAGTGTTATTCGTGCATTGTTTGCAGATGATTTGCTATATAAATATAATTGGGATGGAAGGTGGGGAAAACTTCCGTTGTCAAATCTCACGCTGCTAAATAAAATTGTAAGAGGTATGTACAGACATTAAATAATTTTAGTCTTTGAATATTTAACATTTCTGTCTTTTTTTTTACTTCATATTTTAGATGTTTTTCAGAACCTAGGAGCCGGGGAGTATGAAAAAAGTATAAGAAAAGCGGTTGAACGTGCCCACCATAGGGTAAAGCAACAAAAATACATAAAAGAAAAAGGGGTTAATAAATAAAATGACGACAATTTTTTTAATTTAAACTAAAATAATCAATCTAAAAGAGAAAAAAATCAAAAAATTAGCGTGACCAATAAATTGGTAAAAGTTTAGCTTTATTTTTAACACTTTTTATTGACTGAACTTTATTTGTAAGAAGGTGCTTGTTTAATGTAATTAAGAAACTGTTGAATGATGTTTGATCCAGCAAACGTTTTCGAATGCAAACAAAACATAATTCATTTAAAAAATTTAGTTAAAAAAAAAAAAATATTTATTTATTTAAGTAATTTTGAAAACCAAAAAAATATTGAATTTTATTTTAAATAAAGCAGCTGTGTCCGATTTATACATCAGTACTGATATGTAAAGAGTATAAGAGTAAACAGCTCAGATATATGTTTTATCTACCACAAAATTCATAGGTTAAAGAAGGATGCAAAATCACACGTACACAAAAGTTTAGGTCATTATTTTCACGTTGGCCTTAAGACAATGATAGAAACTTTGTTCTACGCGATGACCGATATCTCTATCAGAAATGTCGGTCAAATGACCGTCACTATTCTTGTAGGGTCTTAAAAAATCACCCGATACATACATAACTTTTGAGCACTCAATAATCTTGAGCAACCTACATATAGTTGTCGATATGAAAAGCAATGAATGGGCGCCTAAATATATTCCAGCCAATGGACCATACGCAATCCGAAAAAGTACAAAAAGTACCAATTTGATCCATTTTTTACCCCTTAAAAAGTGCCGTATATTTTGTACTTTTTATACCAAATGCAACGAAGTACTAAAAGTACGAGCTTTGGCTCATTTTATTCCCCCAGAAAGTACTCTGTACGTTAATTTAGGTTATATTTTATATGAATACTAAATTTTTCGAAGAGATAAAAAGTAACAGTTTTATCCCAATTTTATCCCTTAAAAAATACCGTATATTTTGATCTCGACCAAATGCAATCTGTATACCAAATTTATCCAAAAGAGAAAAAGTATCAAAAGTAAAACATTTTTCGTTTTAACCTCTTAAAATATACCCCACTTAAATCTGGACAATATCTCTAGCCAAATTTTTTGAAAATAAAAAAGTACCAAAACTAAAAGAGAAAAACTGTTAAAAGTTGCCAAAAAAAGAAGCAACATTTCTTAAAAATATATACAAGGTAGATCAAAAAAGACCTACCCCCACCCATGTTTTATTTTGGAACTAGCTTTTACCCGTGACGTCGTTTACTTTAAGATTTAAAGAAATGGGGTTATCCAGTATAATATTTACAGAAAATTTATTTTGTTTTCTACGTCTATACTTATTTTATGTTAAAATATGTCTATAAACAACATTTTAAGATTTGTTATATTCCGCTAATATAATGCGTGATTTTTTAGCTATTATCTTTTTGGCAACACTGGTTTAAACAGCTGACGCACGTTTCGTGTTTTGTTTCACTGTCAAACATCTTCAGTTTGGTCTATAATTTAACCATGAATCGTCTTACAAACGAACAACGCTTGCAAGTTATTGAATTTTATTATCAAAATGCGTGCTCTGTTAAGAAAATTCATCGCGCGCTTCTTGTGTTCAGCGACGAAGCTCATTTTTGGCTCAATGGGTAAGTTAATAAGCCGAATTGTCGATTTTGGAGTGAAGATCAGCCAGAAGCATTGCAAGAGCTATTTATGCATCGAGAAAAAGTCACAGTTTGGTGCGGTTTATGGGCTGGTGGCATCATTGGACCGTACTTCTTCCAAGATGATGCGAATCGTAACGTAACTGTGAACGGTGAGCGCTACCGTGAGATGATATCCAACTTTTTTTTGTCCAAAATGCAAGAGCTTGACTTGCACGACATGTGGTTTCAACAAGACGGTGCCACATGCCACACAGCACGCTTAACAATGGACTTATTGAGAGGCGATTTCGGTGAACATTTTATTTCACGTTCGGGACCGGTCAATTGGCCGCCTAGATCGTGCGATTTAACGTCTTTAGACTATTTTTTGTGGGGCTACGTTAAAGCTCATGTCTATACAAACATGCCCGCTTCAATTGACGCATTGGAAGACAACATTGAAGCATTTATTCGTGAGATACCGGCCGAAATGTTGGAAACAGAATGCCAACATTGGACTAAGCGGATGGACCATTTGAGGCGCAATCACGGTCAACATTTGCATGAAATAATCTTCATACATTTAATTATATGGACCGTACTATCGATTCAAATAAAGATTTCATGCATTTTTCTGAATTTTATGAGTTTTTTTTACAACTTTCCTATAGCTCCCCTACAAGAAATGGATGACCGAAACTAATACACACGCACTATTTTTATTTGTTTTTATTGTTACAAGTGGCGTTGCCACTCGTGTGCGTTTGTATACCAAATTAGGAATATTTTGCAAAGCCCAAATTTTATTAATCTTTTTCTTATTTTTATATATACTTAATAATATTGTTACGTTACTGCCTTTCAATAACGTTTTGGTTTATTTCCTTAATAATAAACCGTTTTGAGTTCTTTTATTGCAATTCAAATAAAACAAATAAACACAACACTTTAATGTATAACACTTATTTATTAAGAACTTAGTCACTTTAACAACCGTAATTTATAGCTTTTATTTACAACTCACTATTGTCATCAACACACTTCAAACGTTTATAGTTTTCTCCGCGTGATGCGCTCTTAACTCGACAAAGTCTGAACTAATACTGTTTTTTGATGCTAGCCGCCGCAAGTATTTATACTGTAATTCAGCCATCTAGAACATTCGAAATGTTTCTCGAAGGTTCGAGGCTTTACTTATTCACCACTCTATCGTCAATTATGATTTATGGCGGCAATTATGTTTACATAATTTCACCACTTATACTAAAGCTTTTTTAACGGTCATATCTAGGGCTTTCTGCACATTGGGATTGAAGTGTACTAAATTATAACAAACTTTAATAACAATGTAAACTAATAAAATAACTAACAAATACTTAATAACTAATCAATACAAGATAAATAATAATTACAACTAATTCTTAAACAATAATTACAACTAACTAAAGTTACTTTCGTAACACTGCCCCCCACTTAAGCCTGTTCGTCCCGAATAGGCTCAAAATCACCTCTTCCAAAAGGGGCTAATCGTTCCAAATGAACAACTTTCATTTTAGCTCTTGGACTTTTGTATTTCTGTATTCGGTATACAACATCACTTAATTTCTTTATCACCTTATGTGGTCCATTCCAATGTAGTTATGGCTTGGCAACTAATCTTTCCTTTGGTTGCTGATTCATTGGCAAGATCAACTGGCCCTTCTTAGATCCTTCAGAATACACCACCCGATCATTTCTGGACAACCTTCTATAGCCACGCACGGACTTTCTATGGTCGTACGGATTTCCCCGCTCCAATGAAGTTACCTGCTTATCTTCCGGTATAGGTAGTGCCTTACAATGGCACTGCGGAAGTGACGCACAACCTCTGTTTATTGTGCTCCTGACTGCCACACGCTTTGGGCAGTTTCCCTTAAAATTTTGCCTTCCACCTATACTATTGGCCCTTATAGCCTTAGCCGATACGGGTTCAAATCTTTTCGCTGTTACCCAGTCTTTACTGGGCTCTACCTGCAACGAGCGACCTTCACTGATGCATTCCCTTCTATCTGCCTCCGTCCAGTGCCTGGCTTCCAATCTGCTAAGCTGTCTTACATGAGCAACCGCTTTTTCACGTTTTTCAACATTCCTGTAAGGTGACGATTCCAGACGAATACAAGCGAGAAGCTGTCCTACACGAGCCTCACTTTCATACCCAACATTCAGGGGTATTTCATAATCAAACAAATACATGATTTGTTTTCCCATATTCAGACTTATGTTATGACTAATCATAAAATCTGCGCCCATCAGTACTTCGTCTACAATGTCGGCCACAATAAACTCATGAAAATTGACAACATTAGCAATTCTTAACACCACACGTGTTTTGCCGTAGACAGTAGCAGGCTCACCTGTAGCTGTTCGCAAGCTCACTCCGCTTAGTGGTTCGACAGCTCCCGTTACCAAGTCAGGCCTTATAATTGAAAATCCTGCACCAGTGTCGATAGTCAAAATTCGCTTTTTACCATCGATGTAGCCAAATGTCGTAATACTTTTATATCTCTTTGGCACTACTAAATTTATTACCGAGTCCTCAGATGCGAAAGGTAGCACTCCCTCCATACTTAACGGCGCCTCCTGTGATGACTGATGACTAGGCCGTTGGTTGTTTCTCGGCGGCGAAGCAGATCTTGAAATTCTTTCTGGTGCTTTGCAGTTACGCTGTATGTGCCCAACCTTACCGCAGTTATAGCATTTCAATTTGTTTTTGCCCAGCTTCTCACTTAACACCCGCAAAACTGCTTCTTTAAGGCTTTTTAATTCCTTCATGATATCTCTATCATCATCAGCAACAACATCGAGCCTTTGCACCTTATACGACTTCTGCTTTGCAACTATTCTTGCGGTTTCCTGAGCCAGGGCAAATGAAACAGTTTCTGCAAAGGTTGGTTTTTGTGATGCACATACCGCAAGTTTAACATCAGCATCACGAATGCCGTTTACAAATGCCTCAGTTTTAAAATGATCCAAAAAGGGATGATTCTCACCAGGATAAGTTAGCTGTACCAACCGCTCAATCTCCATTGCGAAGTCCTGTAAGGTTTCGTTTGCCTTCTGCACTCTGCCACGCAACTCCATTTTGTAAATTTCCTTTTTGTGTTCACCCCCATACTTACGTTGCAGTGCTACCATAATTTCATCATAATTGTTTCTGCTACTTACTGGTACACTTTCAAGCACTTCAGCCGCAGTCCCCTTTAAAGCAAGAATGAGCTCGATAGCTTTTTCCTCACTGTTCCATGCATTTCTGTTGGCAACTGCATCGAACTGGAACTTAAAAACATTTAATGGCACACTACCGTCAAAACTTGGGGCCTTAATTCTACTAGAAACTTCTGGAATAACTCGGACTGGTCCCTCTTGGCATTGAATGTTATTAACTTTTGCCTCCAGATGGTGTAGTTTTTCATCAAAAACCGTAACTTGTGTTTTTACATCCGTGACTTGAGTTTTTACATCAGACAGCTTCTGGTTAAATTCTATTTCCATGTCATCTACTCTTTCATTTATGACAGTAGAAATCTCTTGAAGCTTCTCAAGTTTTTCATTAGTAGCCTGAAGCTTCTCGTTGGTTATTCTAGAATTCTCTTGAATTTCAGCCAGGATGGCGATCGAATTTTCCTTCATTTTTCTAGAATTTTCCTCTGACATTCTTTCCATTTTTTCCGTTATAGCGCTGGAATTAACGTCCATTTTTCTAGAAGTTTCAGCTAGAATATCACTAGAATTTTCTTTTATCATCTGTACCATGCTTTTGGAATTATCGTCCATTTTTGCCATCATAGCGGCAAACATTGTGTTAAAATCCATACTGCTAGCAACTGCACGAGTACATACCTCAATTTCTTCTTTGTCCTCAAATTCGTAACTCGCAATGTCCATATTGCGTCGTTCGAATTCATCTAATAGTCTCTTCTGCAGCTCTGCTTTATTACCTGCAGTTGGCAAATCTAACTTGCCCAATTCTTTCTTGAGCTGTTCTACCTTAAGCTCTTCAAATTTCATGCTTGTCTATTTTTTTTTCACTTTTATTTATTTTATTTTGCAATTTCACTTCTGACACCAATTGTTACGTTACTGCCTTTCAATAACGTTTTGGTTTATTTCCTTAATAATAAACCGTTTCGAGTTCTTTTATTGCAATTCAAATAAAACAAATAAACACAACACTTTAATGTATAACACTTATTTATTAAGAACTTAGTCACTTTAACAACCGTAATTTATAGCTTTTATTTACAACTCACTATTGTAATCAACACACTTCAAACGTTTATAGTTTTCTCCGCGTGATGCGCTCTTAACTCGACAAAGTCTGAACTAATACTGTTTTTTGATGCTAGCCGCCGCAAGTATTTATACTGTAATTCAGCCATCTAGAACATTCGAAATGTTTCTCGAAGGTTCGAGGCTTTACTTATTCACCACTCTATCGTCAATTATGATTTATGGCGGCAATTATGTTTACATAATTTCACCACTTATACTAAAGCTTTTTTAACGGTCATATCTAGGGCTTTCTGCACATTGGGATTGAAGTGTACTAAATTATAACAAACTTTAATAACAATGTAAACTAATAAAATAACTAACAAATACTTAATAACTAATCAATACAAGATAAATAATAATTACAACTAATTCTTAAACAATAATTACAACTAACTAAAGTTACTTTCGTAACACTGCCCCCCACTTAAGCCTGTTCGTCCCGAATAGGCTCAAAATCACCTCTTCCAAAAGGGGCTAATCGTTCCAAATGAACAACTTTCATTTTAGCTCTTGGACTTTTGTATTTCTGTATTCGGTATACAACATCACTTAATTTCTTTATCACCTTATGTGGTCCATTCCAATGTAGTTATGGCTTGGCAACTAATCTTTCCTTTGGTTGCTGATTCATTGGCAAGATCAACTGGCCCTTCTTAGATCCTTCAGAATACACCACCCGATCATTTCTGGACAACCTTCTATAGCCACGCACGGACTTTCTATGGTCGTACGGATTTCCCCGCTCCAATGAAGTTACCTGCTTATCTTCCGGTATAGGTAGTGCCTTACAATGGCACTGCGGAAGTGACGCACAACCTCTGTTTATTGTGCTCCTGACTGCCACACGCTTTGGGCAGTTTCCCTTAAAATTTTGCCTTCCACCTATACTATTGGCCCTTATAGCCTTAGCCGATACGGGTTCAAATCTTTTCGCTGTTACCCAGTCTTTACTGGGCTCTACCTGCAACGAGCGACCTTCACTGATGCATTCCCTTCTATCTGCCTCCGTCCAGTGCCTGGCTTCCAATCTGCTAAGCTGTCTTACATGAGCAACCGCTTTTTCACGTTTTTCAACATTCCTGTAAGGTGACGATTCCAGACGAATACAAGCGAGAAGCTGTCCTACACGAGCCTCACTTTCATACCCAACATTCAGGGGTATTTCATAATCAAACAAATACATGATTTGTTTTCCCATATTCAGACTTATGTTATGACTAATCATAAAATCTGCGCCAATCAGTACTTCGTCTACAATGTCGGCCACAATAAACTCATGAAAATTGACAACATTGGCAATTCTTAACACCACACGTGTTTTGCCGTAGACAGTAGCAGGCTCACCTGTAGCTGTTCGCAAGCTCACTCCGCTAAGTGGTTCGACAGCTCCCGTTACCAAGTCAGGCCTTATAATTGAAAATCCTGCACCAGTGTCGATAGTCAAAATTCGCTTTTTACCATCGATGTAGCCAAATGTCGTAATACTTTTATATCTCTTTGGCACTACTAAATTTATTACCGAGTCCTCAGATGCGAAAGGTAGCACTCCCTCCATACTTAACGGCGCCTCCTGTGATGACTGATGACTAGGCCGTTGGTTGTTTCTCGGCGGCGAAGCAGATCTTGAAATTCTTTCTGGCGCTTTGCAGTTACGCTGTATGTGCCCAACCTTACCGCAGTTATAGCATTTCAATTTGTTTTTGCCCAGCTTCTCACTTAACACCCGCAAAACTGCTTCTTTAAGGCTTTTTAATTCCTTCATGATATCTCTATCATCATCAGCAACAACATCGAGCCTTTGCACCTTATACGACTTCTGCTTTGCAACTATTCTTGCGGTTTCCTGAGCCAGGGCAAATGAAACAGTTTCTGCAAAGGTTGGTTTTTGTGATGCACATACCGCAAGTTTAACATCAGCATCACGAATGCCGTTTACAAATGCCTCAGTTTTAAAATGATCCAAAAAGGGATGATTCTCACCAGGATAAGTTAGCTGTACCAACCGCTCAATCTCCATTGCGAAGTCCTGTAAGGTTTCGTTTGCCTTCTGCACTCTGCCACGCAACTCCATTTTGTAAATTTCCTTTTTGTGTTCACCCCCATACTTACGTTGCAGTGCTACCATAATTTCATCATAATTGTTTCTGCTACTTACTGGTACACTTTCAAGCACTTCAGCCGCAGTCCCCTTTAAAGCAAGAATGAGCTCGATAGCTTTTTCCTCACTGTTCCATGCATTTCTGTTGGCAACTGCATCGAACTGGAACTTAAAAACATTTAATGGCACACTACCGTCAAAACTTGGGGCCTTAATTCTACTAGAAACTTCTGGAATAACTCGGACTGGTCCCTCTTGGCATTGAATGTTATTAACTTTTGCCTCCAGATGGTGTAGTTTTTCATCAAAAACCGTAACTTGTGTTTTTACATCCGTGACTTGAGTTTTTACATCAGACAGCTTCTGGTTAAATTCTATTTCCATGTCATCTACTCTTTCATTTATGACAGTAGAAATCTCTTGAAGCTTCTCAAGTTTTTCATTAGTAGCCTGAAGCTTCTCGTTGGTTATTCTAGAATTCTCTTTAATTTCAGCCAGGATGGCGATCGAATTTTCCTTCATTTTTCTAGAATTTTCCTCTGACATCTTTCCATTTTTTCCGTTATAGCGCTGGAATTAACGTCCATTTTTCTAGAAGTTTCAGCTAGAATATCACTAGAATTTTCTTTTATCATCTGTACCATGCTTTTGGAATTATCGTCCATTTTTGCCATCATAGCGGCAAACATTGTGTTAAAATCCATACTGCTAGCAACTGCACGAGTACATACCTCAATTTCTTCTTTGTCCTCAAATTCGTAACTCGCAATGTCCATATTGCGTCGTTCGAATTCATCTAATAGTCTCTTCTGCAGCTCTGCTTTATTACCTGCAGTTGGCAAATCTAACTTGCCCAATTCTTTCTTGAGCTGTTCTACCTTAAGCTCTTCAAATTTCATGCTTGTCTATTTTTTTTTCACTTTTATTTATTTTATTTTGCAATTTCACTTCTGACACCAATTGTTACGTTACTGCCTTTCAATAACGTTTTGGTTTATTTCCTTAATAATAAACCGTTTCGAGTTCTTTTATTGCAATTCAAATAAAACAAATAAACACAACACTTTAATGTATAACACTTATTTATTAAGAACTTAGTCACTTTAACAACCGTAATTTATAGCTTTTATTTACAACTCACTATTGTAATCAACACACTTCAAACGTTTATAGTTTTCTCCGCGTGATGCGCTCTTATAGTATGTTCACATTTGGGTTTTTAAACGCGTTTAAGCAAAATGTTGATTTAGCTAATCAAAGCCGTTCACATTACATTTGAGATGATTAAGATGACAGATGATTAAGAAAAAACACACACACAAGCACACAAAAAAACAACAAACAAATTTAAATTTCTTTAAAGTATTAAAAATGGATAAAAACACTTTTATAAAATTATCAGAAGATTATTTTAATCAATTTAATGATGAAATTGTGAAAATTTATGAATTATTTAAGGAAAAAAAAAATAAAAATATTAAGCAGACATCTTGGCCGGTTGTACACAATCGAGCGATTCTACATTATTAGGGTATGTTCAGTGGATTCTATGTGGTTTATGAAGTGATTTAGTTGTAATCATGTCGATTTGAAGTGATTAACAAATCACTTCAATGTATGGGTAATCATCTCGATTTTGAAGTGATTAGAGCTTAATCACGTTCGAACTGCTTAAACGCGTTTAAGAAGCCAAATGTGAACATACTATTAACTCGACAAAGTCTGAACTAATACTGTTTTTTGATGCTAGCCGCCGCAAGTATTTATACTGTAATTCAGCCATCTAGAACATTCGAAATGTTTCTCGAAGGTTCGAGGCTTTACTTATTCACCACTCTATCGTCAATTATGATTTATGGCGGCAATTATGTTTACATAATTTCACCACTTATACTAAAGCTTTTTTAACGGTCATATCTAGGGCTTTCTGCACATTGGGATTGAAGTGTACTAAATTATAACAATTTTTAATAACAATGTAAACTAATAAAATAACTAACAAATACTTAATAACTAATCAATACAAGATAAATAATAATTACAACTAATTCTTAAACAATAATTACAACTAACTAAAGTTACTTTCGTAACAATATGTTGAATATATCTGTTAATACGTTTCATAAATTTTAATAATTATAAGAATTTAGCTAAATTTGTATTAATTATTTAAAAAAAAAGTGGTGGAATTTTGGGAATTGCTGTTGTTAAAAACATTTTAGGAAGAAATGTTTGCTAGTGGCAACGCTAATTACTCCAGGAATGAAATGCGTATGTAAGAGTGAAACAACGAATGTATGTTAGACAGTTTCATTTTTGAATGAAATGTGTAAAATATGTAAAAAATTCAAGATTAATTTTAAAAGCGAAAGGAATTTTATGAAATTGTGACGTGCGCCCATTATATTATTTAAAATAAATATAAAAAAAGTGAAATAAAAATTGACAGTGACAATAAAGAGTGATAAAAAATAATATTTGCCTTGACAGAAAGAAAGAATTGAGTGACAATAAAAATAACACAAATACCTATTAAAAAATAAAAAAGTGACAATAAGATAGAAAATACCTATTAAGAAATTAAATTAAATAATAAAAGTTTACTTTTTGTGATAAAAGATAACTATGAAAAAAAGACGTTTGCAAAATTGTCTATCATTGGAAAAAAAGACATTTGAGTCCAAAATTAAAATGTATAGAAGGTTAATAGAAAACGAAGATAGTGCACGAAGTGAAAGATCTAATATACAACCTGTTCCATCAATAAGCTAAAATTCTAATGGAGTGTAAAGTAGGCATAAAAAAAGCCCAAGAGTACCTCCGCCGCATGACAGGAGAGACTTCTGATCAAGGGCTTGATGAAACCGCCAGCATGCTCCCCTTACCACAACAGCAGTGCAAGAAATAGAGGAGAAGCTAGACTCCGATTACGCTCAGGCCATGGTAACAATCACAATATTTTATATATTTTACTTGCTCAAACAGTAATTCAACTTCTTTACAGAAGTCCTATATTCATAAAATTAAAGGTGTTTCTTTAGATGTTGGCAGTGTTATTAGTGCATCGTTTGCAGATGATTTGCTATATAAATATAATTGGGATGGAAGGTGGGGAAAACTTCCGTTGTCAAATCTCACGCTGCTAAATAAAATTGTAAGAGGTATGTACAGACATTAAATAATTTTAGTCTTTGAATATTTAACATTTCTGTCTTTTTTTTTACTTCATATTTTAGATGTTTTTCAGAACCTAGGAGCCGGGGAGTATGAAAAAAGTATAAGAAAAGCGGTTGAACGTGCCCACCATAGGGTAAAGCAACAAAAATACATAAAAGAAAAAGGGGTTAATAAATAAAATGACGACAATTTTTTTAATTTAAACTAAAATAATCAATCTAAAAGAGAAAAAAAATCAAAAAATAAGCGTGACCAATAAATTGGTAAAAGTTTAGCTTTATTTTTAACACTTTTTATTGACTGAACTTTATTTGTAAGAAGGTGCTTGTTTAATGTAATTAAGAAACTGTTGAATGATGTTTGATCCAGCAAACGTTTTCGAATGCAAACAAAACATAATTAATTTAAAAAATTTAGTTAAAAAAAAAAAAAATATTTATTTATTTAAGTTATTTTGGAAACCAAAAAAATATTGAATTTTATTTTAAATAAAGACAAAAATTTGTATGAGAATTGAATGAGATGTTTTATTTTAATAGTGTTTTATTAAAACTAAAAAATACGTCAACAGTGACGAATATATGAATCAGTACTGACTGGTCAGCTGTGGCCGGTATATGCGTCAGTACTGACCAGTCAGTACTGACTGGTCAGCTGTGTCCGTTATATGCATCAGTACTGACTAGTCAGCTGTGTCCGGTTTTTGAGCACTCAATAATCTTGAGCAACCTACATATAGTTGTCGATATGAAAAGCAATGAATGGGCGCCTAAATATATTCCAGCCAATGGACCATACGCAATCCGAAAAAGTACAAAAAGTACCAATTTGATCCATTTTTTACCCTTTAAAAAGTGCCGTATATTTTGTACTTTTTATACCAAATGCAACGAAGTACTAAAAGTACGAGCTTCGACTCATTTTATTCCCCCAGAAAGTACTCTGTACGTTAATTTAGGTTATGTTTTATATGAATACCAAATTTTTCGAAGAGATAAAAAGTAACAGTTTTATCCCAATTTTATCCATTAAAAAATACCGTATATTTTGATCTCGACCATATGCAATCTGTATACCAAATTTATCCAAAAGAGAAAAAGTATCAAAAGTAAAACATTTTTCGTTTTAACCTCTTAAAATATACCCCACTTAAATCTGGACAATATCTCTAGCCAAATTTTTTGAAAATAAGAAAGTACCAAAACTAAAAGAGAAAAAGTGTTAAAAGTTGCCAAAAAAAGAAGCAACATTTCTTAAAAATATATATACAAGGTAGATCAAAAAAGACCTACCCCCACCCATGTTTTATTTTGTAACTAGCTTTTACCCGTGACGTCGTTCACTTTAAGATTTAAAGAAATGGGGTTATCCAGTAAAATATTTACAGAAAATTTATTTTGTTTTCTACGTCATTACTTATTTTATGTTAAAATATGTCTATAAACAACATTTTAAGATTTGTTATATTCCGCTAATATAATGGGTGATTTTTTAGCTATTATCTTTTTGGCAGCACTGGTTTAAACAGCTGACGCACGTTTCGTGTTTTGTTTCACTGTCAAACATCTTCAGTTTGGTCTATAATTTAACCATGAATCGTCTTACAAACGAACAACGCTTGCAAATTATTGAATTTTATTATCAAAATGCGTGCTCTGTTAAGAAAATTCATCGCGCGCTTCTTGTGTTCAGCGACGAAGCTCATTTTTGGCTCAATGGGTATGTTAATAAGCCGAATTGTCGATTTTGGAGTGAAGATCAGCCAGAAGCATTGCAAGAGCTATTTATGAATCGAGAAAAAGTCACAGTTTGGTGCGGTTTATGGGCTGGTGGCATCATTGGACCGTTCCAAGATGATGCGAATCGTAACGTAACTGTGAATGGTGAGCGCTACCGTGAGATGATATCCAACTTTTTTTTGCCCAAAATGCAAGAGCTTGTTGACTTGCACGACATGTGGTTTCAACAAGACGGTGCCACATGCCACACAGCACGCTTAACAATGGACTTATTGAGAGGCGAGTTCGGTGAACATTTTATTTCACGTTCGGGACCGGTCAATTGGCCGCCTAGATCGTGCGATTTAACGTCTTTAGACTATTTTTTGTGCGGCTAAAAATACCTATTAAGAAATTAAATTAAATAATAAAAGTATACTTTTTGTGATAAAAGATAACTATGAAAAAAAGACGTTTGCAAAATTGTCTATCATTGGAAAAAAAGACATTTGAGTCCAAAATTAAAATGTATAGAAGGTTAATAGAAAACGAAGATAGTGCACGAAGTGAAAGATCTAATATACAACCTGTTCCATCAATAAGCTAAAATTCTAATGGAGTGTAAAGTAGGCATAAAAAAAGCCCAAGAGTACCTCAGCCGCATGACAGGAGAGACTTCTGATCAAGGGCTTGATGAGACCGCCAGCATGCTCCCCTTGCGGACCACAACAGCAGTGCAAGAAATAGAGGAGAAGCTAGACTCCGATTACGCTCAGGCCATGGTAACAATCACAATATTTTATATATTTTACTTGCTCAAACAGTAATTCAACTTCTTTACAGAAGTCCTATATTCATAAAATTAAAGGTGTTTCTTTAGATGTTGGCAGTGTTATTAGTGCATCGTTTGCAGATGATTTGCTATATAAATATAATTGGGATGGAAGGTGGGGAAAACTTCCGTTGTCAAATCTCACGCTGCTAAATAAAATTGTAAGAGGTATGTACAGACATTAAATAATTTTAGTCTTTGAATATTTAACATTTCTGTCTTTTTTTTTACTTCATATTTTAGATGTTTTTCAGAACCTAGGAGCCGGGGAGTATGAAAAAAGTATAAGAAAAGCGGTTGAACGTGCCCACCATAGGGTAAAGCAACAAAAATACATAAAAGAAAAAGGGGTTAATAAATAAAATGACGACAATTTTTTTAATTTAAACTAAAATAATCAATCTAAAAGAGAAAAAAAATCAAAAAATAAGCGTGACCAATAAATTGGTAAAAGTTTAGCTTTATTTTTAACACTTTTTATTGACTGAACTTTATTTGTAAGAAGGTGCTTGTTTAATGTAATTAAGAAACTGTTGAATGATGTTTGATCCAGCAAACGTTTTCGAATGCAAACAAAACATAATTAATTTAAAAAATTTAGTTAAAAAAAAAAAATATTTATTTATTTAAGTTATTTTGGAAACCAAAAAAATATTGAATTTTATTTTAAATAAAGACAAAAATTTGTATGAGAATTGAATGAGATGTTTTATTTTAATAGTGTTTTATTAAAACTAAAAAATACGTCAACAGTGACGAATCAGTACTGACTAGTCAGCTGTGGCCGGTATATGCGTCAGTACTGACCAGTCAGTACTGACTGGTCAGCTGTGTCCGTTATATGCATCAGTACTGACTAGTCAGCTGTGTCCGGTTTTTGAGCACTCAATAATCTTGAGCAACCTACATATAGTTGTCGATATGAAAAGCAATGAATGGGCGCCTAAATATATTCCAGCCAATGGACCATACGCATTCCAAAAAAGTACAAAAAGTAACAATTTGATCCATTTTTTACCCCTTAAAAAGTGCCGTATATTTTGTACTTTTTATACCAAATGCAACGAAGTACTAAAAGTACGAGCTTTGACTCATTTTATTCCCCCAGAAAGTACTCTGTACGTTAATTTAGGTTATGTTTTATATGAATACCAAATTTTTCGAAGAGATAAAAAGTAACAGTTTTATCCCAATTTTATCCATTAAAAAATACCGTATATTTTGATCTCGACCATATGCAATCTGTATACCAAATTTATCCAAAAGAGAAAAAGTATCAAAAGTAAAACATTTTTCGTTTTAACCTCTTAAAATATACCCCACTTAAATCTGGACAATATCTCTAGCCAAATTTTTTGAAAATAAGAAAGTACCAAAACTAAAAGAGAAAAAGTGTTAAAAGTTGCCAAAAAAAAAAGCAACATTTCTTAAAAATATATATACAAGGTAGATCAAAAAAGACCTACCCCCACCCATGTTTTATTTTGTAACTAGCTTTTACCCGTGACGTCGTTCACTTTAAGATTTAAAGAAATGGGGTTATCCAGTAAAATATTTACAGAAAATTTATTTTGTTTTCTACGTCATTACTTATTTTATGTTAAAATATGTCTATAAACAACATTTTAAGATTTGTTATATTCCGCTAATATAATGGGTGATTTTTTAGCTATTATCTTTTTGGCAGCACTGGTTTAAACAGCTGACGCACGTTTCGTGTTTTGTTTCACTGTCAAACATCTTCAGTTTGGTCTATAATTTAACCATGAATCGTCTTACAAACGAACAACGCTTGCAAATTATTGAATTTTATTATCAAAATGCGTGCTCTGTTAAGAAAATTCATCGCGCGCTTCTTGTGTTCAGCGACGAAGCTCATTTTTGGCTCAATGGGTAAGTTAATAAGCCGAATTGTCGATTTTGGAGTGAAGATCAGCCAGAAGCATTGCAAGAGCTATTTATGCATCGAGAAAAAGTCACAGTTTGGTGCGGTTTATGGGCTGGTGGCATCATTGGACCGTTCCAAGATGATGCGAATCGTAACGTAACTGTGAATGGTGAGCGCTACCGTGAGATGATATCCAACTTTTTTTTGCCCAAAATGCAAGAGCTTGTTGACTTGCACGACATGTGGTTTCAACAAGACGGTGCCACATGCCACACAGCACGCTTAACAATGGACTTATTGAGAGGCGAGTTCGGTGAACATTTTATTTCACGTTCGGGACCGGTCAATTGGCCGCCTAGATCGTGCGATTTAACGTCTTTAGACTATTTTTTGTGCGGCTACGTTAAAGCTCATGTCTATACACACATGCCCGCTTCAATTGACGCATTGGAAGAAAACATTGAAGCATTTATTCGTGAGATACCGGCCGAAATGTTGGAAACAGAATGCCAACATTGGACTAAGCGGATGGACCATTTGAGGCGCAATCACGGTCAACATTTGCATGAAATAATCTTCAAACATTTAATTATATGGACCGTACTATCGATTCAAATAAAGATTTCATGCATTTTTCTGAATTTTATGAGTTTTTTTTACAACTTTCCTATAGCTCCCCTACAAGAAATGGATGACCGAAACTAATACACACGCACTATTTTTGTTTGTTTTTATTGTTACAAGTGGCGTTGCCACTCGTGTGCGTTTGTATACCAAATTAGGAATATTTTGCAAAGCCCAAATTTTATTAATCTTTTCTTCTTATTTTTATATATACTTAATAATATGTTGAATATATCTGTTAATACGTTTCATAAATTTTAATAATTATAAGAATTTAGCTAAATTTGTATTAATTATTTAAAAAAAAAGTGGTGGAATTTTGGGAATTGCTGTTGTTAAAAACATTTTAGGAAGAAATGTTTGCTAGTGGCAACGCTAATTACTCCAGGAATGAAATGCGTATGTAAGAGTGAAACAACGAATGTATGTTAGACAGTTTCATTTTTGAATGGAATGTGTAAAATATGTAAAAAATTCAAGATTAATTTTAAAAGCGAAAGGAATTTTATGAAATTGTGACGTGCGCCCATTATATTATTTAAAATAAATATAAAAAAAGTGAAATAAAAATTGACAGTGACAATAAAGAGTGATAAAAAATAATATTTGCCTTGACAGAAAGCAAGAATTGAGTGACAATAAAAATAACACAAATACCTATTAAAATATAAAAAAGTGACAATAAGATAGAAAATACCTATTAAGAAATTAAATTAAATAATAAAAGTATACTTTTTGTGATAAAAGATAACTATGAAAAAAAGACGTTTGCAAAATTGTCTATCATTGGAAAAAAAGACATTTGAGTCCAAAATTAAAATGTATAGAAGGTTAATAGAAAACGAAGATAGTGCACGAAGTGAAAGATCTAATATACAACCTGTTCCATCAATAAGCTAAAATTCTAATGGAGTGTAAAGTAGGCATAAAAAAAGCACAAGAGTACCTCAGCCGCATGACAGGAGAGACTTCTGATCAAGGGCTTGATGAGACCGCCAGCATGCTCCCCTTGCGGACCACAACAGCAGTGCAAGAAATAGAGGAGAAGCTAGACTCCGATTACGCTCAGGCCATGGTAACAATCACAATATTTTATATATTTTACTTGCTCAAACAGTAATTCAACTTCTTTACAGAAGTCCTATATTCATAAAATTAAAGGTGTTTCTTTAGATGTTGGCAGTGTTATTAGTGCATCGTTTGCAGATGATTTGCTATATAAATATAATTGGGATGGAAGGTGGGGAAAACTTCCGTTGTCAAATCTCACGCTGCTAAATAAAATTGTAAGAGGTATGTACAGACATTAAATAATTTTAGTCTTTGAATATTTAACATTTCTGTCTTTTTTTTACTTCATATTTTAGATGTTTTTCAGAACCTAGGAGCCGGGGAGTATGAAAAAAGTATAAGAAAAGCGGTTGAACGTGCCCACCATAGGGTAAAGCAACAAAAATACATAAAAGAAAAAGGGGTTAATAAATAAAATGACGACAATTTTTTTAATTTAAACTAAAATAATCAATCTAAAAGAGAAAAAAAATCAAAAAATAAGCGTGACCAATAAATTGGTAAAAGTTTAGCTTTATTTTTAACACTTTTTATTGACTGAACTTTATTTGTAAGAAGGTGCTTGTTTAATGTAATTAAGAAACTGTTGAATGATGTTTGATCCAGCAAACGTTTTCGAATGCAAACAAAACATAATTAATTTAAAAAATTTAGTTAAAAAAAAAAAATATTTATTTATTTAAGTTATTTTGGAAACCAAAAAAATATTGAATTTTATTTTAAATAAAGACAAAAATTTGTATGAGAATTGAATGAGATGTTTTATTTTAATAGTGTTTTATTAAAACTAAAAAATACGTCAACAGTGACGAATATATGAATCAGTACTGACTAGTCAGCTGTGGCCGGTATATGCGTCAGTACTGACCAGTCAGTACTGACTGGTCAGCTGTGTCCGTTATATGCATCAGTACTGACTAGTCAGCTGTGTCCGGTTTTTGAGCACTCAATAATCTTGAGCAACCTACATATAGTTGTCGATATGAAAAGCAATGAATGGGCGCCTAAATATATTCCAGCCAATGGACCATACGCATTCCAAAAAAGTACAAAAAGTACCAATTTGATCCATTTTTTACCCCTTAAAAAGTGCCGTATATTTTGTACTTTTTATACCAAATGCAACGAAGTACTAAAAGTACGAGCTTTGACTCATTTTATTCCCCCAGAAAGTACTCTGTACGTTAATTTAGGTTATGTTTTATATGAATACCAAATTTTTCGAAGAGATAAAAAGTAACAGTTTTATCCCAATTTTATCCATTAAAAAATACCGTATATTTTGATCTCGACCATATGCAATCTGTATACCAAATTTATCCAAAAGAGAAAAAGTATCAAAAGTAAAACATTTTTCGTTTTAACCTCTTAAAATATACCCCACTTAAATCTGGACAATATCTCTAGCCAAATTTTTTGAAAATAAGAAAGTACCAAAACTAAAAGAGAAAAAGTGTTAAAAGTTGCCAAAAAAAGAAGCAACATTTCTTAAAAATATATATACAAGGTAGATCAAAAAAGACCTACCCCCACCCATGTTTTATTTTGTAACTAGCTTTTACCCGTGACGTCGTTCACTTTAAGATTTAAAGAAATGGGGTTATCCAGTAAAATATTTACAGAAAATTTATTTTGTTTTCTACGTCATTACTTATTTTATGTTAAAAAATGTCTATAAACAACATTTTAAGATTTGTTATATTCCGCTAATATAATGGGTGATTTTTTAGCTATTATCTTTTTGGCAGCACTGGTTTAAACAGCTGACGCACGTTTCGTGTTTTGTTTCACTGTCAAACATCTTCAGTTTGGTCTATAATTTAACCATGAATCGTCTTACAAACGAACAACGCTTGCAAATTATTGAATTTTATTATCAAAATGCGTGCTCTGTTAAGAAAATTCATCGCGCGCTTCTTGTGTTCAGCGACGAAGCTCATTTTTGGCTCAATGGGTAAGTTAATAAGCCGAATTGTCGATTTTGGAGTGAAGATCAGCCAGAAGCATTGCAAGAGCTATTTATGCATCGAGAAAAAGTCACAGTTTGGTGCGGTTTATGGGCTGGTGGCATCATTGGACCGTTCCAAGATGATGCGAATCGTAACGTAACTGTGAATGGTGAGCGCTACCGTGAGATGATATCCAACTTTTTTTTGCCCAAAATGCAAGAGCTTGTTGACTTGCACGACATGTGGTTTCAACAAGACGGTGCCACACAGCACGCTTAACAATGGACTTATTGAGAGGCGAGTTCGGTGAACATTTTATTTCACGTTCGGGACCGGTCAATTGGCCGCCTAGATCGTGCGATTTAACGTCTTTAGACTATTTTTTGTGCGGCTACGTTAAAGCTCATGTCTATACACACATGCCCGCTTCAATTGACGCATTGGAAGAAAACATTGAAGCATTTATTCGTGAGATACCGGCCGAAATGTTGGAAACAGAATGCCAACATTGGACTAAGCGGATGGACCATTTGAGGCGCAATCACGGTCAACATTTGCATGAAATAATCTTCAAACATTTAATTATATGGACCGTACTATCGATTCAAATAAAGATTTCATGCATTTTTCTGAATTTTATGAGTTTTTTTTACAACTTTCCTATAGCTCCCCTACAAGAAATGGATGACCGAAACTAATACACACGCACTATTTTTGTTTGTTTTTATTGTTACAAGTGGCGTTGCCACTCGTGTGCGTTTGTATACCAAATTAGGAATATTTTGCAAAGCCCAAATTTTATTAATCTTTTCTTCTTATTTTTATATATACTTAATAATATGTTGAATATATCTGTTAATACGTTTCATAAATTTTAATAATTATAAGAATTTAGCTAAATTTGTATTAATTATTTAAAAAAAAAGTGGTGGAATTTTGGGAATTGCTGTTGTTAAAAACATTTTAGGAAGAAATGTTTGCTAGTGGCAACGCTAATTACTCCAGGAATGAAATGCGTATGTAAGAGTGAAACAACGAATGTATGTTAGACAGTTTCATTTTTGAATGGAATGTGTAAAATATGTAAAAAATTCAAGATTAATTTTAAAAGCGAAAGGAATTTTATGAAATTGTGACGTGCGCCCATTATATTATTTAAAATAAATATAAAAAAAGTGAAATAAAAATTGACAGTGACAATAAAGAGTGATAAAAAATAATATTTGCCTTGACAGAAAGCAAGAATTGAGTGACAATAAAAATAACACAAATACCTATTAAAATATAAAAAAGTGACAATAAGATAGAAAATACCTATTAAGAAATTAAATTAAATAATAAAAGTATACTTTTTGTGATAAAAGATAACTATGAAAAAAAGACGTTTGCAAAATTGTCTATCATTGGAAAAAAAGACATTTGAGTCCAAAATTAAAATGTATAGAAGGTTAATAGAAAACGAAGATAGTGCACGAAGTGAAAGATCTAATATACAACCTGTTCCATCAATAAGCTAAAATTCTAATGGAGTGTTAAGTAGGCATAAAAAAAGCACAAGAGTACCTCAGCCGCATGACAGGAGAGACTTCTGATCAAGGGCTTGATGAGACCGCCAGCATGCTCCCCTTGCGGACCACAACAGCAGTGCAAGAAATAGAGGAGAAGCTAGACTCCGATTACGCTCAGGCCATGGTAACAATCACAATATTTTATATATTTTACTTGCTCAAACAGTAATTCAACTTCTTTACAGAAGTCCTATATTCATAAAATTAAAGGTGTTTCTTTAGATGTTGGCAGTGTTATTAGTGCATCGTTTGCAGATGATTTGCTATATAAATATAATTGGGATGGAAGGTGGGGAAAACTTCCGTTGTCAAATCTCACGCTGCTAAATAAAATTGTAAGAGGTATGTACAGACATTAAATAATTTTAGTCTTTGAATATTTAACATTTCTGTCTTTTTTTTACTTCATATTTTAGATGTTTTTCAGAACCTAGGAGCCGGGGAGTATGAAAAAAGTATAAGAAAAGCGGTTGAACGTGCCCACCATAGGGTAAAGCAACAAAAATACATAAAAGAAAAAGGGGTTAATAAATAAAATGACGACAATTTTTTTAATTTAAACTAAAATAATCAATCTAAAAGAGAAAAAAAATCAAAAAATAAGCGTGACCAATAAATTGGTAAAAGTTTAGCTTTATTTTTAACACTTTTTATTGACTGAACTTTATTTGTAAGAAGGTGCTTGTTTAATGTAATTAAGAAACTGTTGAATGATGTTTGATCCAGCAAACGTTTTCGAATGCAAACAAAACATAATTAATTTAAAAAATTTAGTTAAAAAAAAAAATATTTATTTATTTAAGTTATTTTGGAAACCAAAAAAATATTGAATTTTATTTTAAATAAAGACAAAAATTTGTATGAGAATTGAATGAGATGTTTTATTTTAATAGTGTTTTATTAAAACTAAAAAATACGTCAACAGTGACGAATATATGAATCAGTACTGACTAGTCAGCTGTGGCCGGTATATGCGTCAGTACTGACCAGTCAGTACTGACTGGTCAGCTGTGTCCGTTATATGCATCAGTACTGACTAGTCAGCTGTGTCCGGTTTTTGAGCACTCAATAATCTTGAGCAACCTACATATAGTTGTCGATATGAAAAGCAATGAATGGGCGCCTAAATAAATTCCAGCCAATGGACCATACGCATTCCGAAAAAGTACAAAAAGTACCAATTTGATCCATTTTTTACCCCTTAAAAAGTGCCGTATATTTTGTACTTTTTATACCAAATGCAACGAAGTACTAAAAGTACGAGCTTTGACTCATTTTATTCCCCCAGAAAGTACTCTGTACGTTAATTTAGGTTATGTTTTATATGAATACCAAATTTTTCGAAGAGATAAAAAGTAACAGTTTTATCCCAATTTTATCCATTAAAAAATACCGTATATTTTGATCTCGACCATATGCAATCTGTATACCAAATTTATCCAAAAGAGAAAAAGTATCAAAAGTAAAACATTTTTCGTTTTAACCTCTTAAAATATACCCCACTTAAATCTGGACAATATCTCTAGCCGAATTTTTTGAAAATAAGAAAGTACCAAAACTAAAAGAGAAAAAGTGTTAAAAGTTGCCAAAAAAAGAAGCAACATTTCTTAAAAATATATATACAAGGTAGATCAAAAAAGACCTACCCCCACCCATGTTTTATTTTGTAACTAGCTTTTACCCGTGACGTCGTTCACTTAAAGATTTAAAGAAATGGGGTTATCCAGTAAAATATTTACAGAAAATTTATTTTGTTTTCTACGTCATTACTTATTTTATGTTAAAATATGTCTATAAACAACATTTTAAGATTTGTTATATTCCGCTAATATAATGGGTGATTTTTTAGCTATTATCTTTTTGGCAGCACTGGTTTAAACAGCTGACGCACGTTTCGTGTTTTGTTTCACTGTCAAACATCTTCAGTTTGGTCTATAATTTAACCATGAATCGTCTTACAAACGAACAACGCTTGCAAATTATTGAATTTTATTATCAAAATGCGTGCTCTGTTAAGAAAATTCATCGCGCGCTTCTTGTGTTCAGCGACGAAGCTCATTTTTGGCTCAATGGGTAAGTTAATAAGCCGAATTGTCGATTTTGGAGTGAAGATCAGCCAGAAGCATTGCAAGAGCTATTTATGCATCGAGAAAAAGTCACAGTTTGGTGCGGTTTATGGGCTGGTGGCATCATTGGACCGTTCCAAGATGATGCGAATCGTAACGTAACTGTGAATGGTGAGCGCTACCGTGAGATGATATCCAACTTTTTTTTGCCCAAAATGCAAGAGCTTGTTGACTTGCACGACATGTGGTTTCAACAAGACGGTGCCACATGCCACACAGCACGCTTAACAATGGACTTATTGAGAGGCGAGTTCGGTGAACATTTTATTTCACGTTCGGGACCGGTCAATTGGCCGCCTAGATCGTAAGATTTAACGTCTTTAGACTATTTTTTGTGCGGCTACGTTAAAGCTCATGTCTATACACACATGCCCGCTTCAATTGACGCATTGGAAGAAAACATTGAAGCATTTATTCGTGAGATACCGGCCGAAATGTTGGAAACAGAATGCCAACATTGGACTAAGCGGATGGACCATTTGAGGCGCAATCACGGTCAACATTTGCATGCAATAAAGATTTCATGCATTTTTCTGAATTTTATGAGTTTTTTTTACAACTTTCCTATAGCTCCCCTACAAGAAATGGATGACCGAAACTAATACACACGCACTATTTTTGTTTGTTTTTATTGTTACAAGTGGCGTTGCCACTCGTGTGCGTTTGTATACCAAATTAGGAATATTTTGCAAAGCCCAAATTTTATTAATCTTTTCTTCTTATTTTTATATATACTTAATAATATGTTGAATATATCTGTTAATACGTTTCATAAATTTTAATAATTATAAGAATTTAGCTAAATTTGTATTAATTATTTAAAAAAAAAGTGGTGGAATTTTGGGAATTGCTGTTGTTAAAAACATTTTAGGAAGAAATGTTTGCTAGTGGCAACGCTAATTACTCCAGGAATGAAATGCGTATGTAAGAGTGAAACAACGAATGTATGTTAGACAGTTTCATTTTTGAATGGAATGTGTAAAATATGTAAAAAATTCAAGATTAATTTTAAAAGCGAAAGGAATTTTATGAAATTGTGACGTGCGCCCATTATATTATTTAAAATAAATATAAAAAAAGTGAAATAAAAATTGACAGTGACAATAAAGAGTGATAAAAAATAATATTTGCCTTGACAGAAAGCAAGAATTGAGTGACAATAAAAATAACACAAATACCTATTAAAATATAAAAAAGTGACAATAAGATAGAAAATACCTATTAAGAAATTAAATTAAATAATAAAAGTATACTTTTTGTGATAAAAGATAACTATGAAAAAAAGACGTTTGCAAAATTGTCTATCATTGGAAAAAAAGACATTTGAGTCCAAAATTAAAATGTATAGAAGGTTAATAGAAAACGAAGATAGTGCACGAAGTGAAAGATCTAATATACAACCTGTTCCATCAATAAGCTAAAATTCTAATGGAGTGTAAAGTAGGCATAAAAAAAGCCCAAGAGTACCTCAGCCGCATGACAGGAGAGACTTCTGATCAAGGGCTTGATGAGACCGCCAGCATGCTCCCCTTGCGGACCACAACAGCAGTGCAAGAAATAGAGGAGAAGCTAGACTCCGATTACGCTCAGGCCATGGTAACAATCACAATATTTTATATATTTTACTTGCTCAAACAGTAATTCAACTTCTTTACAGAAGTCCTATATTCATAAAATTAAAGGTGTTTCTTTAGATGTTGGCAGTGTTATTAGTGCATCGTTTGCAGATGATTTGCTATATAAATATAATTGGGATGGAAGGTGGGGAAAACTTCCGTTGTCAAATCTCACGCTGCTAACTAAAATTGTAAGAGGTATGTACAGACATTAAATAATTTTAGTCTTTGAATATTTAACATTTCTGTCTTTTTTTTTACTTCATATTTTAGATGTTTTTCAGAACCAAGGAGCCGGGGAATATGAAAAAAGTATAAGAAAAGCGGTTGAACGTGCCCACCATAGGGTAAAGCAACAAAAATACATAAAAGAAAAAGGGGTTAATAAATAAAATGACGACAATTTTTTTAATTTAAACTAAAATAATCAATCTAAAAGAGAAAAAAAATCAAAAAATAAGCGTGACCAATAAATTGGTAAAAGTTTAGCTTTATTTTTAACACTTTTTATTGACTGAACTTTATTTGTAAGAAGGTGCTTGTTTAATGTAATTAAGAAACTGTTGAATGATGTTTGATCCAGCAAACGTTTTCGAATGCAAACAAAACATAATTAATTTAAAAAATTTAGTTAAAAAAAAAAAATATTTATTTATTTAAGTTATTTTGGAAACCAAAAAAATATTGAATTTTATTTTAAATAAAGACAAAAATTTGTATGAGAATTGAATGAGATGTTTTATTTTAATAGTGTTTTATTAAAACTAAAAAATACGTCAACAGTGACGAATATATGAATCAGTACTGACTAGTCAGCTGTGGCCGGTATATGCGTCAGTACTGACCAGTCAGTACTGACTGGTCAGCTGTGTCCGTTATATGCATCAGTACTGACTAGTCAGCTGTGTCCGGTTTTTGAGCACTCAATAATCTTGAGCAACCTACATATAGTTGTCGATATGAAAAGCAATGAATGGGCGCCTAAATATATTCCAGCCAATGGACCATACGCATTCCGAAAAAGTACAAAAAGTACCAATTTGATCCATTTTTTACCCCTTAAAAAGTGCCGTATATTTTGTACTTTTTATACCAAATGCAACGAAGTACTAAAAGTACGAGCTTTGACTCATTTTATTCCCCCAGAAAGTACTCTGTACGTTAATTTAGGTTATGTTTTATATGAATACCAAATTTTTCGAAGAGATAAAAAGTAACAGTTTTATCCCAATTTTATCCATTAAAAAATACCGTATATTTTGATCTCGACCATATGCAATCTGTATACCAAATTTATCCAAAAGAGAAAAAGTATCAAAAGTAAAACATTTTTCGTTTTAACCTCTTAAAATATACCCCACTTAAATCTGGACAATATCTCTAGCCAAATTTTTTGAAAATAAGAAAGTACCAAAACTAAAAGAGAAAAAGTGTTAAAAGTTGCCAAAAAAAGAAGCAACATTTCTTAAAAATATATATACAAGGTAGATCAAAAAAGACCTACCCCCACCCATGTTTTATTTTGTAACTAGCTTTTACCCGTGACGTCGTTCACTTTAAGATTTAAAGAAATGGGGTTATCCAGTAAAATATTTACAGAAAATTTATTTTGTTTTCTACGTCATTACTTATTTTATGTTAAAATATGTCTATAAACAACATTTTAAGATTTGTTATATTCCGCTAATATAATGGGTGATTTTTTAGCTATTATCTTTTTGGCAGCACTGGTTTAAACAGCTGACGCACGTTTCGTGTTTTGTTTCACTGTCAAACATCTTCAGTTTGGTCTATAATTTAACCATGAATCGTCTTACAAACGAACAACGCTTGCAAATTATTGAATTTTATTATCAAAATGCGTGCTCTGTTAAGAAAATTCATCGCGCGCTTCTTGTGTTCAGCGACGAAGCTCATTTTTGGCTCAATGGGTAAGTTAATAAGCCGAATTGTCGATTTTGGAGTGAAGATCAGCCAGAAGCATTGCAAGAGCTATTTATGCATCGAGAAAAAGTCACAGTTTGGTGCGGTTTATGGGCTGGTGGCATCATTGGACCGTTCCAAGATGATGCGAATCGTAACGTAACTGTGAATGGTGAGCGCTACCGTGAGATGATATCCAACTTTTTTTTGCCCAAAATGCAAGAGCTTGTTGACTTGCACGACATGTGGTTTCAACAAGACGGTGCCACATGCCACACAGCACGCTTAACAATGGACTTATTGAGAGGCGAGTTCGGTGAACATTTTATTTCACGTTCGGGACCGGTCAATTGGCCGCCTAGATCGTGCGATTTAACGTCTTTAGACTATTTTTTGTGCGGCTACGTTAAAGCTCATGTCTATACACACATGCCCGCTTCAATTGACGCATTGGAAGAAAACATTGAAGCATTTATTCGTGAGATACCGGCCGAAATGTTGGAAACAGAATGCCAACATTGGACTAAGCGGATGGACCATTTGAGGCGCAATCACGGTCAACATTTGCATGAAATAATCTTCAAACATTTAATTATATGGACCGTACTATCGATTCAAATAAAGATTTCATGCATTTTTCTGAATTTTATGAGTTTTTTTTACAACTTTCCTATAGCTCCCCTACAAGAAATGGATGACCGAAACTAATACACACGCACTATTTTTGTTTGTTTTTATTGTTACAAGTGGCGTTGCCACTCGTGTGCGTTTGTATACCAAATTAGGAATATTTTGCAAAGCCCAAATTTTATTAATCTTTTCTTCTTATTTTTATATATACTTAATAATATGTTGAATATATCTGTTAATACGTTTCATAAATTTTAATAATTATAAGAATTTAGCTAAATTTGTGTTAATTATTTAAAAAAAAGTGGTGGAATTTTGGGAATTGCTGTTGTTAAAAACATTTTAGGAAGAAATGTTTGCTAGTGGCAACGCTAATTACTCCTGGAATGAAATGCGTATGTAAGAGTGAAACAACGAATGTATGTTAAACAGTTTCATTTTTGAATGGAATGTGTAAAATATGTAAAAAATTCAAAATTAATTTTAAAAGCGAAAGGAATTTTATGAAATTGTGACGTATATTATTTAAAATAAATATAAAAAAAGTGAAATAAAAATTGACAGTGACAATAAAGAGTGATAAAAAATAATATTTGCCTTGACAGAAAGCAAGAATTGAGTGACAATAAAAATAACACAAATACCTATTAAAATATAAAAAAGTGACAATAAGATAGAAAATACCTATTAAGAAATTAAATTAAATAATAAAAGTATACTTTTTGTGATAAAAGATAACTATGAAAAAAAGACGTTTGCAAAATTGTCTATCATTGGAAAAAAAGACATTTGAGTCCAAAATTAAAATGTATAGAAGGTTAATAGAAAACGAAGATGGTGCACGAAGTGAAAGATCTAATATACAACCTGTTCCATCAATAAGCTAAAATTCTAATGGAGTGTAAAGTAGGCATAAAAAAAGCCCAAGAGTACCTCAGCCGCATGACAGGAGAGACTTCTGATCAAGGGCTTGATGAGACCGCCAGCATGCTCCCCTTGCGGACCACAACAGCAGTGCAAGAAATAGAGGAGAAGCTAGACTCCGATGACGCTCAGGCCATGGTAACTGTTCAATAATAGCACTTAAACTATATTGAAACTAAAGTAGATTGGATACAGGATAAAAAATGTTCAATAATAGCACTTAAACTATATTGAAACTAAAGTAGATTGGTACAACAGTAGCACTTTAACTATGTTGCAATTTGGTTTTGGATGGGCAACAACAGCACTTGAACCGTGTTGCTTTCTCTTAATTAAAAGTCTTGATTTACCTTTAGAATAAGAGTGTTTTTATTATTCATAATTTCCAACTTAAATACTAATTTTTTACACTAAAAACATATGAATAATTGCTTATGAAAAATATGCTGACGGCCTATTTGTTATAAATTGATTAATAATACATTGACCCATATTTCTGCCGAATTTACAATTATCATATGAACAAATAAACATTAAATTAAAGTCAATGAAACTTATAGCCAAAACAAAAAATATGTATGAAGTTGCAAATTTAAATAAACAAGAAAATAATCGTATGAACAAATAAACATTATTAAAGTCAATGAAACTTATGTACTACTAAGTAAGCAAAAGACAAAACAAAAAATATGTTTGAAGTTGCAAATTTAAATAAACAAAATTATTAAGTATTAAATTTCAATTTCAATGTCAAAACAAAAAAAAGTGTGTAACTTCAATGAACTTAAATTAAGCAGAGAATGGTTCAACAAACTTAAACGACAACAATTAAACAATAACAAAATAATCCATGTATTACGGAAATAATTAGGCAAGAACAAAATAAAATATGTATTAACATTGCTCCCCCCGTTGAGTGTAGCTCAAACTAAAAAATTAAATAAGCAAACAAATGGAAAAATTACTACTAAACTTTGAAGATTATGTGTCCGCGTTGTGCTGAGCTGGCATTCCTTCTCGTCTTATTGAAGCTGTGTAGATAGATCTTTTGCCTTTTGTTAGTTAGTTGTTGATGTTTGTTAAATGTGGACGGTGAATTCTGACGAGGCTTGTTGTTGACGGGGTGTGGGAACTGGAGTAGCAGCCTTTTTAGAATTTTGTCTTCTTGTGAGGTAAACTAAGATGCCAAGCGTGATTATTAGAGATGAGTAGCCGATGGTGATGTGATGGTGATTGTTGGTGTCAATTTTGTTCGGAAGCTGAAGAATTTTTTGTGTGTTCAAAGAGGTTTGTAGTTTTGTTAGATTTTTAACTTGTGATATATATTCGTTCGTATGGATTTCATTTAGCAATGGGTTTATACGTTCTTCATGGCTTTGTTTGGTGGTTTCCCAAAGATTAGTGTATGATGTTTTACTGGAGCTGGATATTACTTGCTGCCCCTTTAGTGTCATGAATTTATGTTTCAGGGTGCATATTGGTTCCAGTTCAAGCAAACCTGATCCTTCGAGGGTTAATTGGGTGATCTGTTGGTTGCATACCACTGTTGCTTGGGATTGAGATGGAAGGGAATATATCCATTTGTTTGGATGTCGTAGCGGTACCCATGATGCGGGTTTTTTGACATGCTGCACTGGGCAATCTAGCTGAGTTCTGTTGTGAAACAAATTTATTTCACAACTACATGCTGATGAACCATGGTCATACTTTAGTTGAATCTTCGAACAGAGATATCGCTCTTTTGTGAGAAGTAAACATGAGTTGAATTCGAGATTACTGAGAGCGTAATACTGGTTGCGATCAGTGTTGATGACCAGAAACGTGGAGCATGGCTGAATTGAGATTAACGTGTTATTAACCCAATTTGGTATTGGGACTATGCTGAAGACATCAAAACTATCACGTTCAATTAATGGTAACGTAATGCTAAATATTACTGTGTTTTCAGTGAGGCCTCCCTTAACCTTCATTAGCTTGTACAACTGTAGCGTGTCTTCTTGGTTAACAGGTAGGTCTAGTGCTTCAGGGAGATGGAATCTTATTTTTTCCACTTCTTTTTGCAATTGGCGTGGAGTCAGGAGTAATGGACTGATGATGCCATGGTGAGTATTGGTGAGCACATCAAGAATTGATAATTGAGTGCGCTGTAGATTAGCTGCTGTAATTGTTAACTGAATGCAAAGTGATGAAAACAACCGGTAGAGCCTGTCCTGATGGTGTTCGTCTTTGCCAGCGAGTATCATGTTATGTATTTCGGCGATTTGGAAGTCAATTTGATCAAATTTTTTCTTTACAGCTCCTTGGTCTGCCTTCATGATGTTTATGGTTGAGTCAATAATTGAAGTCTGATTCTTTAGGAGATTAAGTAGATGTGCTTCGTTTTCCTTGACCTTTGAAATTGTTTGTGCCATGTTCGTCGCATATTCGGAATCCAGTACACCAAATAGAGAATGGGCGATGTTCCCAACTAAATCTATTGCTGCTCTTTTTTTTCTTTTTCCGGAAAGTAACATACTGTCCATGGTGAGTTCATCTTCAGTATGTTCAAAATATTTTACCAGGTTAGTACATGTTGTCTTTTCTTGTATTTCCTTACATACATGGTTAAGTGTTTTTGTCCCTTCCGAGAAAATGGTTAACTCAGACCAAAATTCCTTTAAGTCATAGTATATCAATAGTTGCCATTCTGTCGGTGATATTACTGCTGATCCGATTCCTTCGAAATGTATGCCTAATTTTCTTCCGAATTTTTTATTGTGTACTTGTGCACCTACTATCAATGGAAGTAGCATAATTGCTATAATCACGGTGACTAAAGTGTGATTAAGAGAGGCACGTCTTCTCTTTTTAGGAATTTCATTGTCATTGTTTTGTGACGTGGTTGGTTCTTCTGAATCATCTTGGTTGTTGGTTCCACTTGAGTCTGTAGTGTTAATTGGTAGTGGTGCTAGTCGAGCAATTGGCCTTCTGGAAATGCCCTTTGCTGTTTTGACGTCCGCTACCCGTGCAAAGCCATCATCTCCATAGTGTACCTTTACAATCCTTCCTAAAGGCCATTGCAAAGGTGTTGTGTTATCTTCTTTTATGATGACCATATCACCAGGTCTTATGTTATTTTTTTGTGTTTGCCACTTATGGCGATACTGCAGTTCACAAAGATACTCGCGTGACCATCTTCTCCAGAATTCCTCTTTGACATGAGTGACCAACTTCCATCTAGTCAACAGGTTGGTGTTTGGCTGTGTGTCTCCAATGTTGGCTTGTGCATTTATAGGTTCCCCGATGAGAAAATGACCGGGAGTGAGTGCCGCCAAATCATTTGGATTGTCTGACATGGGACTTATTGGGCGAGAGTTGAGAATACCTTCTATCTCTATTACCACAGTATCACGTTCTTCGTACGTCAATGTTGCTGTTGATACACTCCTTACTAGCAGCTGTTTTGCGGACTTAACCGCCGCTTCCCATAAGCCTCCAAAGTGGGGCGCCCTTGGTGGGATGAAGTGAAATGCAATCCCTCTGGACGTACATTCGTTATGGATTTTTGCATGAGCGGAACTTTCATACAGTGAGTCCGACAGCTCCTCAAGTTTATTTTTTGTACCAACGAAATTTGTTGCGTTGTCACAGTATAGGTTTTTGCAGTGTCCTCTGCGGCTTGTAAATCGCTTTAATGCGCCTATGAAGGCTTCAGTGGTTAGCTCACTTACTAATTCTAAGTGCACAGCTTTAGTAGCGAAACAGCAAAATACAGCGATGTAGGCCTTGTGAGGCCTTTTTCCTCTTACTTTATAGTGAATCCAAAATGGTCCACAGAAGTCAACGCCAGAGTTGATAAATGGTCGTGCTGGTGTTATTCGTGCTGGTGGCAAGTTTCCCATAATTTGGTTAAGCAATTTTGGCTTTGCTCTAGTGCATTTTATGCAGTGTTGAACAGTTGATCGTGCTGCTGTTTTACCTTTTACTGGCCAATACCTTTGTCTTACGTGTGACAATAGTGCTTGGGGGCCACAGTGGCGATTCTTCTCATGTGTCATTTGCATTATTAACTTTGTTATTGGGTCATTGTATGGGATTAACATTGGGTGCCTTGCGTCGTAAGGTAACGTTGATGATTCTAAGCGTCCTCCCACTCTGATAAGACCATTAGAGTCTAAAAATGGTGTAAGATTGTTGTATGGGCTGCCTTTGGTCACTTCCTTATGTTTCAGCAAATGTTTTAACTCGTCACTAAAGTCTGCCTGCTGCATTGCCCTAACGATGACTATGAGAGCTTGCTCCAACTCGTGGGTTGATAACTCTAGTTCGCGCTGCTGCTTCTGTTTTCTGCTATTATTGATGAATCTGAGGATATATCCTGTCACTCTTTGCAGTGTTCTGAAAGACCCTTTATGATTTATCTGGTAGATTAGACTTGTTGAATTTTCACCTGTGGTTGTGATGGCAGTGACTTTCTTTAGTTCCATGTTACTGTCGTCACTGATGGCCTTATGTTTTGAGAAGTTTTGTGGCCAAATTCCATCAGGTTTACAAAGAAACATGGGTCCGTAGAACCATAAGGGGTGTTCGGATAATTTTCTTGGCGAAAGACCACGTGACAGAACATCTGCGGGATTATCCTTTGATCTTACATGTCGCCATTGTTCGACAATAGATATTTCTTGTATTGCAGCTATTCGGTTAGCCACGAACGTTTGGTATGATGACGATGGTGAATGGATCCAGGCCAACACGATTTCAGAATCTGTCCATAGATATGTAGGGCTACTTTCAAGTTTTAAGTCCCGTTTAACCCTTGATGTTAACTGAGCTGCTAGCAGTGCTGCGCAGAGTTCGAGGCGGGGAAGAGTTTGGTTCTTCAAAGGTGCTACCCGAGATTTTGCACATAGTAGTCGTACTATCACTTGATTGTTCGTGATGACTGATCTTATATAGATTGCTGCACCATACGCCTTTTCTGATGCGTCGGCAAAGGCATGAAGTTGTATATTCGATGCTATTTGTCCTGCGAACATATGTCGAGACATCTTTAGATTGTTGATATGTTTTAAATCATTGCGGAAGGTCATCCATTTTGAGCAAAGGTCTTCGGGTAGCTCATCGTCCCATCCTAGTTTTAGTTGCCACAAATGTTGAATAAAGATTTTTGCCGTGACTACAATTGGTGATAATAGCCCCAAGGGATCAAATAGTCTAGCTAGATCTGAGCAGACTGTTCGTTTAGTAATCTGATGGATTTCCCTTAAGCATACTTTAACACAGAACTGGTCAGAGGTTGGCATCCATGTTAATCCTAGGGTTTTGACCGTTTGGTTATTATCATTAGTAAAGTCGAAATTTACTTCTTTTTGTTCTTCTGTGGTGTTTTGTAGCAACTTCTGGTGATTGGCGGTCCATTTTTGTAATTTCAGACCATGTTTGCTTAGGATGTGTTTTAATTCTGTCTGAATCATTAAAGCTGTATGCAAGCTATCATCTCCCCCGATTCCATCATCCACGTAAAAGTTGTTTAGCAGGAATTGGGCTCCATGCGGATACTTTGTTTTATTTGATTCACCAATTTTTTGTAGACATTTTGTTGCTAAGTATGGTGCGGATCGGGTTCCGTAGGTGATTGTGTTCAGCTGGTAGTACTTTATTGGCATCGTCGGTTCTTCCCTCCAGATAATTATTTGAAATTTTCTGTCTTCTGGCTGCATGAGGAATTGCCGATACATCTTTTCGATGTCAGTTGTGAATACGAACCGTGGTAAGCGGAAGCGAAGAAGAATTGAGAATAGATCGCTTTGCACCGTGGGTCCTGTGTGCATTATATCATTCAATGATACACCGTCTGAAGTCTTAGTAGAGGCATCAAAGACTACTCGTAGCTTAGTTGTGCTGCTTTCAGGGCGAAGTATGCAGTGATGAGGAATGATATACATTGGTCTTGGCGTGGAATTTAGGTCAATTTGTGACATGTGGCCTAATGCTTCGTACTCTTTCATGAACTTGACATATTGTGCCTTTATTTCGGGGGACTTCGCTAACCTTCTTTCCAGTGACATAAATCGGTTGAATGCTGTATTATGTGATTCTCCCAATGTATCAGGGTTGTTGCAGAATGGAATTTTTACCGTAAATCTTCCATTCCTATCGATTGTGTGAGTTTGTGCAAAATGATCTTCGCACTGTTTGTCTGAAGTTGATAGTCTTGTGTCGACTTGATTTAGAGTTTCGAGCTCCCAAAGTTGAGCAATGGCATTTTCTAAATTTGTATCGTCTTCAGTGCACATTCCACATACTGCACCTCTTGCTTCGTGTCCTCCTATCTTACCAGCAACGACCCAACCCAATAATGTATTTTGTAAAATCGGTAAATCGTTACCAAGTTTAACCTGACCCATTGCCATTAGTTGATGGTAAAATTCTGCCCCTAGTAAAACGTCTATTCTATCAGGGCGGTTGAATTTTGGATCGGCTAGCACTAGGTCTTTAGGAATTTGCCAGTGGTCAATTGTGATCGTTTGCGATGGTTGAGGCGGAATTATTTGTGGAAGAACTGCAGCCTCAAGTCTTGTATTAAAGTTGTTTATGCGTGAGTGTAAGGCTATGTTTACGCGATGCTGCACTCTAGTGTTGCGTGAGCCTATACCGCTGATGCATATTGAGGTTGGTTTTAGTGAGATTCCAAGGCGTTTAACTAACCTTTCGCTGACAAGGTTTAACTGTGATCCGGAATCAAGGATTGCCCTACATTGTATCTCCTTGTTGTTTGATTGAACCTTGATCATTGCTGTGCCCAGAAGGACGTAGTTAATTGTTTGAGCGTGGTTTGAAGCAGCGAGTGAAGTTGCGTTTTGCTGAATTTGCGGTGTTCTGGCGACGGATGTTGTGCGTTCGTTAGAAACCAGGTTATTTGCTGCTGGTGCGACTTGGTTCTGGTTTGTGCCTTCTAGATGCAACAGAGTATTGTGTTTTTTGTTGCACTTCATGCAATTTTTGCTAAGGCAGTTTTTAGCGTTATGACCAGGTTTTAAGCAGTTCACACAGCGCTTTTGCTTTTGAACAAATTGAAGCCTTGATACCGGTGACTGCTGAAGAAAAGTGTTGCATGCAAATAATGGGTGATTTCCCTTTTTGCACAGAATGCAGCATGGGTTGCCTTGGCACTCGGATGTAATCGAGGTACACACTCGGGATTTGGAGTGTGGCGATTTTTCTTTTTCTGACATTGCTTCTACCGACTGAAAATTCCTTTCCAAGAAGTTCAGAAAATCTTTGATGGTTGGCACTTCTCGTGGCTGTAGAAGAGACTGTTCGTATCGGAGTCGTGTGGCCTGATCCAGCCCTTTAAGCAGCAAATGGATCAGCAATGGGTCCCATGATGAGGTGTCAATATCAAGGTTTCGAAGTGATAAAAGACACTCTTGAGTTTTATCATGTAGCGACTTGTAGTTGTCGCTTGACGTCTTGGTTGGAGCACTGACTAGCTCCTGGATTAGTTTGCTCACCAATAATCTTCTGTTGTTGTAGCGCTCTACAACGAGGGACCATGCAGCTTCAAAGTTTTCTCCTGTGGTGGAGAAATGTTTGATTAAATTTGCTGCTTCTCCCCCTAAATGGGTTTTTAGATACCACATTTTTTGCACGTTTGGTGTTGGTTGATGAATGATTAGGGACGAGAACAGATCATGAAATTCCTTCCACTTCATGTAGTCTCCTTCAAATTTGGGGATTGTTATCTTTGGAATTGGCACGGTGGATGATTCGGAACGCCCATTGTTGCACTCATAATGACCCTGAATTGTTGTGTTGTTTCTGGAGGCTGCCCTGACCTGTTTTTCGAGCTGGATAAACCTCCCCATATTGTACCCGTGTTGAACGGCTTCACTGCATAGCTCCGCTATTTGGTAGTGCAAGCCTTCGATGTCTTGCCATAGCCTTGTGGCAGCTACGGCATCTTCAGATGTGAAATTGTCTTCCAATAGTCGGTCTATGGAGGACATCATGGCTGCTTGCCTGCGCATGAGTCTCACCAGCTCACCATTTGGTGCCGTGGCTTCCTCAGCAGCAGTGGCCTGACATTTATCGTCTGGGCTGTTGTTCATTAGCCGCTTCGTGGCTTCAGGAGGACCGACCTTTAGCATTGAAGATTCGAATTCTTCCTTATATTGCTGCACGATGCCCATGATTGAGCTGTAGTAATCCTTTACAAAGTAATCATGATCCAACGGGATCTTTTCCAGTAACCGAATCTGATTATCGGTACCTTCAAAACTTGCCCACTCCTCGTCAAGCCGTCTCAATCGTTCCTGGAAGTAGCTAATTGATGTTTTCCTTGAAGCTGGGTCCTTTTTGTAATTTCGGATGATGGCTTCAATCCGCTGTCCAGTCTGTTGCTGGCTGATGACAAGCTCTTCGAACGAGGTCATGGTGTATCCTTTCTCCTTGCTTGTTCAAATTAAATGAAAATCCTGTGCCTGATACAGGATCACGTCGGGGTCACCAAAAAATGTTCAATAATAGCACTTAAACTATATTGAAACTAAAGTAGATTGGATACAGGATAAAAAATGTTCAATAATAGCACTTAAACTATATTGAAACTAAAGTAGATTGGTACAACAGTAGCACTTTAACTATGTTGCAATTTGGTTTTGGATGGGCAACAACAGCACTTGAACCGTGTTGCTTTCTCTTAATTAAAAGTCTTGATTTACCTTTAGAATAAGAGTGTTTTTATTATTCATAATTTCCAACTTAAATACTAATTTTTTACACTAAAAACATATGAATAATTGCTTATGAAAAATATGCTGACGGCCTATTTGTTATAAATTGATTAATAATACATTGACCCATATTTCTGCCGAATTTACAATTATCATATGAACAAATAAACATTAAATTAAAGTCAATGAAACTTATAGCCAAAACAAAAAATATGTATGAAGTTGCAAATTTAAATAAACAAGAAAATAATCGTATGAACAAATAAACATTATTAAAGTCAATGAAACTTATGTACTACTAAGTAAGCAAAAGACAAAACAAAAAATATGTTTGAAGTTGCAAATTTAAATAAACAAAATTATTAAGTATTAAATTTCAATTTCAATGTCAAAACAAAAAAAAGTGTGTAACTTCAATGAACTTAAATTAAGCAGAGAATGGTTCAACAAACTTAAACGACAACAATTAAACAATAACAAAATAATCCATGTATTACGGAAATAATTAGGCAAGAACAAAATAAAATATGTATTAACAGTAACAATCACAATATTTTATATATTTTACTTGCTCAAACAGTAATTCAACTTCTTTACAGAAGTCCTATATTCATAAAATTAAAGGTGTTTCTTTAGATGTTGGCAGTGTTATTAGTGCATCGTTTGCAGATGATTTGCTATATAAATATAATTGGGATGGAAGGTGGGGAAAACTTCCGTTGTCAAATCTCACGCTGCTAAATAAAATTGTAAGAGGTATGTACAGACATTAAATAATTTTAGTCTTTGAATATTTAACATTTCTGTCTTTTTTTTACTTCATATTTTAGATGTTTTTCAGAACCTAGGAGCCGGGGAGTATGAAAAAAGTATAAGAAAAGCGGTTGAACGTGCCCACCATAGGGTAAAGCAACAAAAATACATAAAAGAAAAAGGGGTTAATAAATAAAATGACGACAATTTTTTTAATTTAAACTAAAATAATCAATCTAAAAGAGAAAAAAAATCAAAAAATAAGCGTGACCAATAAATTGGTAAAAGTTTAGCTTTATTTTTAACACTTTTTATTGACTGAACTTTATTTGTAAGAAGGTGCTTGTTTAATGTAATTAAGAAACTGTTGAATGATGTTTGATCCAGCAAACGTTTTCGAATGCAAACAAAACATAATTAATTTAAAAAATTTAGTTAAAAAAAAAAAATATTTATTTATTAAAGTTATTTTGGAAACCAAAAAAATATTGAATTTTATTTTAAATAAAGACAAAAATTTGTATGAGAATTGAATGAGATGTTTTATTTTAATAGTGTTTTATTAAAACTAAAAAATACGTCAACAGTGACGAATATATGAATCAGTACTGACTAGTCAGCTGTGGCCGGTATATGCGTCAGTACTGACTGGTCAGCTGTGTCCGTTATATGCATCAGTACTGACTAGTCAGCTGTGTCCGGTTTTTGAGCACTCAATAATCTTGAGCAACCTACATATAGTTGTCGATATGAAAAGCCATGAATGGGCGCCTAAATATATTCCAGCCAATGGACCATACGCATTCCGAAAAAGTACAAAAAGTACCAATTTGATCCATTTTTTACCCCTTAAAAAGTGCCGTATATTTTGTACTTTTTATACCAAATGCAACGAAGTACTAAAAGTACGAGCTTTGACTCATTTTATTCCCCCAGAAAGTACTCTGTACGTTAATTTAGGTTATGTTTTATATGAATACCAAATTTTTCGAAGAGATAAAAAGTAACAGTTTTATCCCAATTTTATCCATTAAAAAATACCGTATATTTTGATCTCGACCATATGCAATCTGTATACCAAATTTATCCAAAAGAGAAAAAGTATCAAAAGTAAAACATTTTTCGTTTTAACCTCTTAAAATATACCCCACTTAAATCTGGACAATATCTCTAGCCAAATTTTTTGAAAATAAGAAAGTACCAAAACTAAAAGAGAAAAAGTGTTAAAAGTTGCCAAAAAAAGAAGCAACATTTCTTAAAAATATATATACAAGGTAGATCAAAAAAGACCTACCCCCACCCATGTTTTATTTTGTAACTAGCTTTCACCCGTGACGTCGTTCACTTTAAGATTTAAAGAAATGGGGTTATCCAGTAAAATATTTACAGAAAATTTATTTTGTTTTCTACGTCATTACTTATTTTATGTTAAAATATGTCTATAAACAACATTTTAAGATTTGTTATATTCCGCTAATATAATGGGTGATTTTTTAGCTATTATCTTTTTGGCAGCACTGGTTTAAACAGCTGACGCACGTTTCGTGTTTTGTTTCACTGTCAAACATCTTCAGTTTGGTCTATAATTTAACCATGAATCGTCTTACAAACGAACAACGCTTGCAAATTATTGAATTTTATTATCAAAATGCGTGCTCTGTTAAGAAAATTCATCGCGCGCTTCTTGTGTTCAGCGACGAAGCTCATTTTTGGCTCAATGGGTAAGTTAATAAGCCGAATTGTCGATTTTGGAGTGAAGATCAGCCAGAAGCATTGCAAGAGCTATTTATTTATGCATCGAGAAAAAGTCACAGTTTGGTGCGGTTTATGGGCTGGTGGCATCATTGGACCGTTCCAAGATGATGCGAATCGTAACGTAACTGTGAATGGTGAGCGCTACCGTGAGATGATATCCAACTTTTTTTTGCCCAAAATGCAAGAGCTTGTTGACTTGCACGACATGTGGTTTCAACAAGACGGTGCCACATGCCACACAGCACGCTTAACAATGGACTTATTGAGAGGCGAGTTCGGTGAACATTTTATTTCACGTTCGGGACCGGTCAATTGGCCGCCTAGATCGTGCGATTTAACGTCTTTAGACTATTTTTTGTGCGGCTACGTTAAAGCTCATGTCTATACACACATGCCCGCTTCAATTGACGCATTGGAAGAAAACATTGAAGCATTTATTCGTGAGATACCGGCCGAAATGTTGGAAACAGAATGCCAACATTGGACTAAGCGGATGGACCATTTGAGGCGCAATCACGGTCAACATTTGCATGAAATAATCTTCAAACATTTAATTATATGGACCGTACTATCGATTCAAATAAGATTTCATGCATTTTTCTGAATTTTATGAGTTTTTTTTACAACTTTCCTATAGCTCCCCTACAAGAAATGGATGACCGAAACTAATACACACGCACTATTTTTGTTTGTTTTTATTGTTACAAGTGGCGTTGCCACTCGTGTGCGTTTGTATACCAAATTAGGAATATTTTGCAAAGCCCAAATTTTATTAATCTTTTCTTCTTATTTTTATATATACTTAATAATATGTTGAATATATCTGTTAATACGTTTCATAAATTTTAATAATTATAAGAATTTAGCTAAATTTGTATTAATTATTGAAAAAAAAAGTGGTGGAATTTTGGGAATTGCTGTTGTTAAAAACATTTAAGGAAGAAATGTTTGCTAGTGGCAACGCTAATTACTCCAGGAATGAAATGCGTATGTAAGAGTGAAACAACGAATGTATGTTAGACAGTTTCATTTTTGAATGGAATGTGTAAAATATGTAAAAAATTCAAGATTAATTTTAAAAGCGAAAGGAATTTTATGAAATTGTGACGTGCGCCCATTATATTATTTAAAATAAATATAAAAAAAGTGAAATAAAAATTGACAGTGACAATAAAGAGTGATAAAAAATAATATTTGCCTTGACAGAAAGCAAGAATTGAGTGACAATAAAAATAACACAAATACCTATTAAAATATAAAAAAGTGACAATAAGATAGAAAATACCTATTAAGAAATTAAATTAAATAATAAAAGTATACTTTTTGTGATAAAAGATAACTATGAAAAAAAGACGTTTGCAAAATTGTCTATCATTGGAAAAAAAGACATTTGAGTCCAAAATTAAAATGTATAGAAGGTTAATAGAAAACGAAGATAGTGCACGAAGTGAAAGATCTAATATACAACCTGTTCCATCAATAAGCTAAAATTCTAATGGAGTGTAAAGTAGGCATAAAAAAAGCCCAAGAGTACCTCAGCCGCATGACAGGAGAGACTTCTGATCAAGGGCTTGATGAGACCGCCAGCATGCTCCCCTTGCGGACCACAACAGCAGTGCAAGAAATAGAGGAGAAGCTAGACTCCGATTACGCTCAGGCCATGGTAACAATCACAATATTTTATATATTTTACTTGCTCAAACAGTAATTCAACTTCTTTACAGAAGTCCTATATTCATAAAATTAAAGGTGTTTCTTTAGATGTTGGCAGTGTTATTAGTGCATCGTTTGCAGATGATTTGCTATATAAATATAATTGGGATGGAAGGTGGGGAAAACTTCCGTTGTCAAATCTCACGCTGCTAAATAAAATTGTAAGAGGTATGTACAGACATTAAATAATTTTAGTCTTTGAATATTTAACATTTCTGTCTTTTTTTTTACTTCATATTTTAGATGTTTTTCAGAACCTAGGAGCCGGGGAGTATGAAAAAAGTATAAGAAAAGCGGTTGAACGTGCCCACCATAGGGTAAAGCAACAAAAATACATAAAAGAAAAAGGGGTTAATAAATAAAATGACGACAATTTTTTTAATTTAAACTAAAATAATCAATCTAAAAGAGAAAAAAAATCAAAAAATAAGCGTGACCAATAAATTGGTAAAAGTTTAGCTTTATTTTTAACACTTTTTATTGACTGAACTTTATTTGTAAGAAGGTGCTTGTTTAATGTAATTAAGAAACTGTTGAATGATGTTTGATCCAGCAAACGTTTTCGAATGCAAACAAAACATAATTAATTTAAAAAATTTAGTTAAAAAAAAAAATATTTATTTATTTAAGTTAATTTTGAAACCAAAAAAATATTGAATTTTATTTTAAATAAAGACAAAAATTTGTATGAGAATTGAATGAGATGTTTTATTTTAATAGTGTTTTATTAAAACTAAAAAATACGTCAACAGTGACGAATATATGAATCAGTACTGACTAGTCAGCTGTGGCCGGTATATGCGTCAGTACTGACCAGTCAGTACTGACTGGTCAGCTGTGTCCGTTATATGCATCAGTACTGACTAGTCAGCTGTGTCCGGTTTTTGAGCACTCAATAATCTTGAGCAACCTACATATAGTTGTCGATATGAAAAGCCATGAATGGGCGCCTAAATATATTCCAGCCAATGGACCATACGCATTCCGAAAAAGTACAAAAAGTACCAATTTGATCCATTTTTTACCCCTTAAAAAGTGCCGTATATTTTGTACTTTTTATACCAAATGCAACGAAGTACTAAAAGTACGAGCTTTGACTCATTTTATTCCCCCAGAGAGTACTCTGTACGTTAATTTAGGTTATGTTTTATATGAATACCAAATTTTTCGAAGAGATAAAAAGTAACAGTTTTATCCCAATTTTATCCATTAAAAAATACCGTATATTTTGATCTCGACCATATGCAATCTGTATACCAAATTTATCCAAAAGAGAAAAAGTATCAAAAGTAAAAAATTTTTCGTTTTAACCTCTTAAAATATACCCCACTTAAATCTGGACAATATCTCTAGCCAAATTTTTTGAAAATAAGAAAGTACCAAAACTTAAAGAGAAAAAGTGTTAAAAGTTGCCAAAAAAAGAAGCAACATTTCTTAAAAATATATATACAAGGTAGATCAAAAAAGACCTACCCCCACCCATGTTTTATTTTGTAACTAGCTTTTACCCGTGACGTCGTTCACTTTAAGATTTAAAGAAATGGGGTTATCCAGTAAAATATTTACAGAAAATTTATTTTGTTTTCTACGTCATTACTTATTTTATGTTAAAATATGTCTATAAACAACATTTTAAGATTTGTTATATTCCGCTAATATAATGGGTGATTTTTTAGCTATTATCTTTTTGGCAGCACTGGTTTAAACAGCTGACGCACGTTTCGTGTTTTATTTCACTGTCAAACATCTTCAGTTTGGTCTATAATTTAACTATGAATCGTCTTACAAACGAACAACGCTTGCAAATTATTGAATTTTATTATCAAAATGCGTGCTCTGTTAAGAAAATTCATCGCGCGCTTCTTGTGTTCAGCGACGAAGCTCATTTTTGGCTCAATGGGTAAGTTAATAAGCCGAATTGTCGATTTTGGAGTGAAGATCAGCCAGAAGCATTGCAAGAGCTATTTATGCATCGAGAAAAAGTCACAGTTTGGTGCGGTTTATGGGCTGGTGGCATCATTGGACCGTTCCAAGATGATGCGAATCGTAACGTAACTGTGAATGGTGAGCGCTACCGTGAGATGATATCCAACTTTTTTTTGCCCAAAATGCAAGAGCTTGTTGACTTGCACGACATGTGCCACATGCCACACAGCACGCTTAACAATGGACTTATTGAGAGGCGAGTTCGGTGAACATTTTATTTCACGTTCGGGACCGGTCAATTGGCCGCCTAGATCGTGCGATTTAACGTCTTTAGACTATTTTTTGTGCGGCTACGTTAAAGCTCATGTCTATACACACATGCCCGCTTCAATTGACGCATTGGAAGAAAACATTGAAGCATTTATTCGTGAGATACCGGCCGAAATGTTGGAAACAGAATGCCAACATTGGACTAAGCGGATGGACCATTTGAGGCGCAATCACGGTCAACATTTGCATGAAATAATCTTCAAACATTTAATTATATGGACCGTACTATCGATTCAAATAAAGATTTCATGCATTTTTCTGAATTTTATGAGTTTTTTTTACAACTTTCCTATAGCTCCCCTACAAGAAATGGATGACCGAAACTAATACAAACGCACTATTTTTGTTTGTTTTTATTGTTACAAGTGGCGTTGCCACTCGTGTGCGTTTGTATACCAAATTAGGAATATTTTGCAAAGCCCAAATTTTATTAATCTTTTCTTCTTATTTTTATATATACTTAATAATATGTTGAATATATCTGTTAATACGTTTCATAAATTTTAATAATTATAAGAATTTAGCTAAATTTGTATTAATTATTTAAAAAAAAAGTGGTGGAATTTTGGGAATTGCTGTTGTTAAAAACATTTTAGGAAGAAATGTTTGCTAGTGGCAACGCTAATTACTCCAGGAATGAAATGCGTATGTAAGAGTGAAACAACGAATGTATGTTAGACAGTTTCATTTTTGAATGGAATGTGTAAAATATGTAAAAAATTCAAGATTAATTTTAAAAGCGAAAGGAATTTTATGAAATTGTGACGTGCGCCCATTATATTATTTAAAATAAATATAAAAAAAGTGAAATAAAAATTTACAGTGACAATAAAGAGTGATAAAAAATAATATTTGCCTTGACAGAAAGCAAGAATTGAGTGACAATAAAAATAACACAAATACCTATTAAAATATAAAAAAGTGACAATAAGATAGAAAATACCTATTAAGAAATTAAATTAAATAATAAAAGTATACTTTTTGTGATAAAAGATAACTATGAAAAAAAGACGTTTGCAAAATTGTCTATCATTGGAAAAAAAGACATTTGAGTCCAAAATTAAAATGTATAGAAGGTTAATAGAAAACGAAGATAGTGCACGAAGTGAAAGATCTAATATACAACCTGTTCCATCAATAAGCTAAAATTCTAATGGAGTGTAAAGTAGGCATAAAAAAAGCCCAAGAGTACCTCAGCCGCATGACAGGAGATACTTCTGATCAAGGGCTTGATGAGACCGCCAGCATGCTCCCCTTGCGGACCACAACAGCAGTGCAAGAAATAGAGGAGAAGCTAGACTCCGATTACGCTCAGGCCATGGTAACAATCACAATATTTTATATATTTTACTTGCTCAAACAGTAATTCAACTTCTTTACAGAAGTCCTATATTCATAAAATTAAAGGTGTTTCTTTAGATGTTGGCAGTGTTATTAGTGCATCGTTTGCAGATGATTTGCTATATAAATATAATTGGGATGGAAGGTGGGGAAAACTTCCGTTGTCAAATCTCACGCTGCTAAATAAAATTGTAAGAGGTATGTACAGACATTAAATAATTTTAGTCTTTGAATATTTAACATTTCTGTCTTTTTTTTTACTTCATATTTTAGATGTTTTTCAGAACCTAGGAGCCGGGGAGTATGAAAAAAGTATAAGAAAAGCGGTTGAACGTGCCCACCATAGGGTAAAGCAACAAAAATACATAAAAGAAAAAGGGGTTAATAAATAAAATGACGACAATTTTTTTAATTTAAACTAAAATAATCAATCTAAAAGAGAAAAAAAATCAAAAAATAAGCGTGACCAATAAATTGGTAAAAGTTTAGCTTTATTTTTAACACTTTTTATTGACTGAACTTTATTTGTAAGAAGGTGCTTGTTTAATGTAATTAAGAAACTGTTGAATGATGTTTGATCCAGCAAACGTTTTCGAATGCAAACAAAACATAATTAATTTAAAAAATTTAGTTAAAAAAAAAAATATTTATTTATTTAAGTTATTTTGGAAACCAAAAAAATATTGAATTTTATTTTAAATAAAGACAAAAATTTGTATGAGAATTGAATGAGATGTTTTATTTTAATAGTGTTTTATTAAAACTAAAAAATACGTCAACAGTGACGAATATATGAATCAGTACTGACTAGTCAGCTGTGGCCGGTATATGCGTCAGTACTGACCAGTCAGTACTGACTGGTCAGCTGTGTCCGTTATATGCATCAGTACTGACTAGTCAGCTGTGTCCGGTTTTTGAGCACTCAATAATCTTGAGCAACCTACATATAGTTGTCGATATGAAAAGCAATGAATGGGCGCCTAAATATATTCCAGCCAATGGACCATACGCATTCCGAAAAAGTACAAAAAGTACCAATTTGATCCATTTTTTACCCCTTAAAAAGTGCCGTATATTTTGTACTTTTTATACCAAATGCAACGAAGTACTAAAAGTACGAGCTTTGACTCATTTTATTCCCCCAGAAAGTACTCTGTACGTTAATTTAGGTTATGTTTTATATGAATACCAAATTTTTCGAAGAGATAAAAAGTAACAGTTTTATCCCAATTTTATCCATTAAAAAATACCGTATATTTTGATCTCGACCATATGCAATCTGTATACCAAATTTATCCAAAAGAGAAAAAGTATCAAAAGTAAAACATTTTTCGTTTTAACCTCTTAAAATATACCCCACTTAAATCTGGACAATATCTCTAGCCAAATTTTTTGAAAATACGAAAGTACCAAAACTAAAAGAGAAAAAGTGTTAAAAGTTGCCAAAAAAAGAAGCAACATTTCTTAAAAATATATATACAAGGTAGATCAAAAAAGACCTACCCCCACCCATGTTTTATTTTGTAACTAGCTTTTACCCGTGACGTCGTTCACTTTAAGATTTAAAGAAATGGGGTTATCCAGTAAAATATTTACAGAAAATTTATTTTGTTTTCTACGTCATTACTTATTTTATGTTAAAATATGTCTATAAACAACATTTTAAGATTTGTTATATTCCGCTAATATAATGGGTGATTTTTTAGCTATTATCTTTTTGGCAGCACTGGTTTAAACAGCTGACGCACGTTTCGTGTTTTGTTTCACTGTCAAACATCTTCAGTTTGGTCTATAATTTAACCATGAATCGTCTTACAAACGAACAACGCTTGCAAATTATTGAATTTTATTATCAAAATGCGTGCTCTGTTAAGAAAATTCATCGCGCGCTTCTTGTGTTCAGCGACGAAGGTCACTTTTGGCTCAATGGGTAAGTTAATAAGCCGAATTGTCGATTTTGGAGTGAAGATCAGCCAGAAGCATTGCAAGAGCTATTTATGCATCGAGAAAAAGTCACAGTTTGGTGCGGTTTATGGGCTGGTGGCATCATTGGACCGTTCCAAGATGAAGCGAATCGTAACGTAACTGTGAATGGTGAGCGCTACCGTGAGATGATATCCAACTTTTTTTTGCCCAAAATGCAAGAGCTTGTTGACTTGCACGACATGTGGTTTCAACAAGACGGTGCCACATGCCACACAGCACGCTTAACAATGGACTTATTGAGAGGCGAGTTCGGTGAACATTTTATTTCACGTTCGGGACCGGTCAATTGGCCGCCTAGATCGTGCGATTTAACGTCTTTAGACTATTTTTTGTGCGGCTACGTTAAAGCTCATGTCTATACACACATGCCCGCTTCAATTGACGCATTGGAAGAAAACATTGAAGCATTTATTCGTGAGATACCGGCCGAAATGTTGGAAACAGAATGCCAACATTGGACTAAGCGGATGGACCATTTGAGGCGCAATCACGGTCAACATTTGCATGAAATAATCTTCAAACATTTAATTATATGGACCTTACTATCGATTCAAATAAAGATTTCATGCATTTTTCTGAATTTTATGAGTTTTTTTTACAACTTTCCTATAGCTCCCCTACAAGAAATGGATGACTGAAACTAATACACACGCACTATTTTTGTTTGTTTTTATTGTTACAAGTGGCGTTGCCACTCGTGTGCGTTTGTATACCAAATTAGGAATATTTTGCAAAGCCCAAATTTTATTAATCTTTTCTTCTTATTTTTATATATACTTAATAATATGTTGAATATATCTGTTAATACGTTTCATAAATTTTAATAATTATAAGAATTTAGCTAAATTTGTATTAATTATTTAAAAAAAAAGTGGTGGAATTTTGGGAATTGCTGTTGTTAAAAACATTTTAGGAAGAAATGTTTGCTAGTGGCAACGCTAATTACTCCAGGAATGAAATGCGTATGTAAGAGTGAAACAACGAATGTATGTTAGACAGTTTCATTTTTGAATGGAATGTGTAAAATATGTAAAAAATTCAAGATTAATTTTAAAAGCGAAAGGAATTTTATGAAATTGTGACGTGCGCCCATTATATTATTTAAAATAAATATAAAAAAAGTGAAATAAAAATTGACAGTGACAATAAAGAGTGATAAAAAATAATATTTGCCTTGACAGAAAGCAAGAATTGAGTGACAATAAAAATAACACAAATACCTATTAAAATATAAAAAAGTGACAATAAGATAGAAAATACCTATTAAGAAATTAAATTAAATAATAAAAGTATACTTTTTGTGATAAAAGATAACTATGAAAAAAAGACGTTTGCAAAATTGTCTATCATTGGAAAAAAAGACATTTGAGTCCAAAATTAAAATGTATAGAAGGTTAATAGAAAACGAAGATAGTGCACGAAGTGAAAGATCTAATATACAACCTGTTCCATCAATAAGCTAAAATTCTAATGGAGTGTAAAGTAGGCATAAAAAAAAGCCCAAGAGTACCTCAGCCGCATGACAGGAGAGACTTCTGATCAAGGGCTTGATGAGACCGCCAGCATGCTCCCCTTGCGGACCACAACAGCAGTGCAAGAAATAGAGGAGAAGCTAGACTCCGATTACGCTCAGGCCATGGTAACAATCACAATATTTTATATATTTTACTTGCTCAAACAGTAATTCAACTTCTTTACAGAAGTCCTATATTCATAAAATTAAAGGTGTTTCTTTAGATGTTGGCAGTGTTATTAGTGCATCGTTTGCAGATGATTTGCTATATAAATATAATTGGGATGGAAGGTGGGGAAAACTTCCGTTGTCAAATCTCACGCTGCTAAATAAAATTGTAAGAGGTATGTACAGACATTAAATAATTTTAGTCTTTGAATATTTAACATTTCTGTCTTTTTTTTTACTTCATATTTTAGATGTTTTTCAGAACCTAGGAGCCGGGGAGTATGAAAAAAGTATAAGAAAAGCGGTTGAACGTGCCCACCATAGGGTAAAGCAACAAAAATACATAAAATAAAAAGGGGTTAATAAATAAAATGACGACAATTTTTTTAATTTAAACTAAAATAATCAATCTAAAAGAGAAAAAAAATCAAAAAATAAGCGTGACCAATAAATTGGTAAAAGTTTAGCTTTATTTTTAACACTTTTTATTGACTGAACTTTATTTGTAAGAAGGTGCTTGTTTAATGTAATTAAGAAACTGTTGAATGATGTTTGATCCAGCAAACGTTTTCGAATGCAAACAAAACATAATTAATTTAAAAAATTTAGTTAAAAAAAAAAAAAATATTTATTTATTTAAGTTATTTTGGAAACCAAAAAAATATTGAATTTTATTTTAAATAAAGACAAAAATTTGTATGAGAATTGAATGAGATGTTTTATTTTAATAGTGTTTTATTAAAACTAAAAAATACGTCAACAGTGACGAATATATGAATCAGTACTGACTAGTCAGCTGTGGCCGGTATATGCGTCAGTACTGACCCGTCAGTACTGACTGGTCAGCTGTGTCCGTTATATGCATCAGTACTGACTAGTCAGCTGTGTCCGGTTTTTGAGCACTCAATAATCTTGAGCAACCTACATATAGTTGTCGATATGAAAAGCAATGAATGGGCGCCTAAATATATTCCAGCCAATGGACCATACGCATTCCGAAAAAGTACAAAAAGTACCAATTTGATCCATTTTTTACCGCTTAAAAAGTGCCGTATATTTTGTACTTTTTATACCAAATGCAACGAAGTACTAAAAGTACGAGCTTTGACTCATTTTATTCCCCCAGAAAGTACTCTGTACGTTAATTTAGGTTATGTTTTATATGAATACCAAATTTTTCGAAGAGATAAAAAGTAACAGTTTTATCCCAATTTTATCCATTAAAAAATACCGTATATTTTGATCTCGACCATATGCAATCTGTATACCAAATTTATCCAAAAGAGAAAAAGTATCAAAAGTAAAACATTTTTCGTTTTAACCTCTTAAAATATACCCCACTTAAATCTGGACAATATCTCTAGCCAAATTTTTTGAAAATAAGAAAGTACCAAAACTAAAAGAGAAAAAGTGTTAAAAGTTGCCAAAAAAAGAAGCAACATTTCTTAAAAATATATATACAAGGTAGATCAAAAAAGACCTACCCCCACCCATGTTTTATTTTGTAACTAGCTTTTACCCGTGACGTCGTTCACTTTAAGATTTAAAGAAATGGGGTTATCCAGTAAAATATTTACAGAAAATTTATTTTGTTTTCTACGTCATTACTTATTTTATGTTAAAATATGTCTATAAACAACATTTTAAGATTTGTTATATTCCGCTAATATAATGGGTGATTTTTTAGCTATTATCTTTTTGGCAGCACTGGTTTAAACAGCTGACGCACGTTTCGTGTTTTGTTTCACTGTCAAACATCTTCAGTTTGGTCTATAATTTAACCATGAATCGTCTTACAAACGAACAACGCTTGCAAATTATTGAATTTTATTATCAAAATGCGTGCTCTGTTAAGAAAATTCATCGCGCGCTTCTTGTGTTCAGCGACGAAGCTCATTTTTGGCTCAATGGGTAAGTTAATAAGCCGAATTGTCGATTTTGGAGTGAAGATCAGCCAGAAGCATTGCAAGAGCTATTTATGCATCGAGAAAAAGTCACAGTTTGGTGCGGTTTATGGGCTGGTGGCATCATTGGACCGTTCCAAGATGATGCGAATCATAACGTAACTGTGAATGGTGAGCGCTACCGTGAGATGATATCCAACTTTTTTTTGCCCAAAATGCAAGAGCTTGTTGACTTGCACGACATGTGGTTTCAACAAGACGGTGCCACATGCCACACAGCACGCTTAACAATGGACTTATTGAGAGGCGAGTTCGGTGAACATTTTATTTCACGTTCGGGACCGGTCAATTGGCCGCCTAGATCGTGCGATTTAACGTCTTTAGACTATTTTTTGTGCGGCTACGTTAAAGCTCATGTCTATACACACATGCCCGCTTCAATTGACGCATTGGAAGAAAACATTGAAGCATTTATTCGTGAGATACCGGCCGAAATGTTGGAAACAGAATGCCAACATTGGACTAAGCGGATGGACCATTTGAGGCGCAATCACGGTCAACATTTGCATGAAATAATCTTCAAACATTTAATTATATGGACCGTACTATCGATTCAAATAAAGATTTCATGCATTTTTCTGAATTTTATGAGTTTTTTTTACAACTTTCCTATAGCTCCCCTACAAGAAATGGATGACCGAAACTAATACACACGCACTATTTTTGTTTGTTTTTATTGTTACAAGTGGCGTTGCCACTCGTGTGCGTTTGTATACCAAATTAGGAATATTTTGCAAAGCCCAAATTTTATTAATCTTTTCTTCTTATTTTTATATATACTTAATAATATGTTGAATATATCTGTTAATACGTTTCATAAATTTTAATAATTATAAGAATTTTGCTAAATTTGTATTAATTATTTAAAAAAAAAGTGGTGGAATTTTGGGAATTGCTGTTGTTAAAAACATTTTAGGAAGAAATGTTTGCTAGTGGCAACGCTAATTACTCCAGGAATGAAATGCGTATGTAAGAGTGAAACAACGAATGTATGTTAGACAGTTTCATTTTTGAATGGAATGTGTAAAATATGTAAAAAATTCAAGATTAATTTTAAAAGCGAAAGGAATTTTATGAAATTGTGACGTGCGCCCATTATATTATTTAAAATAAATATAAAAAAAGTGAAATAAAAATTGACAGTGACAATAAAGAGTGATAAAAAATAATATTTGCCTTGACAGAAAGCAAGAATTGAGTGACAATAAAAATAACACAAATACCTATTAAAATATAAAAAAGTGACAATAAGATAGAAAATACCTATTAAGAAATTAAATTAAATAATAAAAGTTTACTTTTTGTGATAAAAGATAACTATGAAAAAAAGACGTTTGCAAAATTGTCTATCATTGGAAAAAAAGACATTTGAGTCCAAAATTAAAATGTATAGAAGGTTAATAGAAAACGAAGATAGTGCACGAAGTGAAAGATCTAATATACAACCTGTTCCATCAATAAGCTAAAATTCTAATGGAGTGTAAAGTAGGCATAAAAAAAGCCCAAGAGTACCTCAGCCGCATGACAGGAGAGACTTCTGATCAAGGGCTTGATGAGACCGCCAGCATGCTCCCCTTGCGGACCACAACAGCAGTGCAAGAAATAGAGGAGAAGCTAGACTCCGATTACGCTCAGGCCATGGTAACAATCACAATATTTTATATATTTTACTTGCTCAAACAGTAATTCAACTTCTTTACAGAAGTCCTATATTCATAAAATTAAAGGTGTTTCTTTAGATGTTGGCAGTGTTATTAGTGCATCGTTTGCAGATGATTTGCTATATAAATATAATTGGGATGGAAGGTGGGGAAAACTTCCGTTGTCAAATCTCACGCTGCTAAATAAAATTGTAAGAGGTATGTACAGACATTAAATAATTTTAGTCTTTGAATATTTAACATTTCTGTCTTTTTTTTTACTTCATATTTTAGATGTTTTTCAGAACCTAGGAGCCGGGGAGTATGAAAAAAGTATAAGAAAAGAGGTTGAACGTGCCCACCATAGGGTAAAGCAACAAAAATACATAAAAGAAAAAGGGGTTAATAAATAAAATGACGACAATTTTTTTAATTTAAACTAAAATAATCAATCTAAAAGAGAAAAAAAATCAAAAAATAAGCGTGACCAATAAATTGGTCAAAGTTTAGCTTTATTTTTAACACTTTTTATTGACTGAACTTTATTTGTAAGAAGGTGCTTGTTTAATGTAATTAAGAAACTGTTGAATGATGTTTGATCCAGCAAACGTTTTCGAATGCAAACAAAACATAATTAATTTAAAAAATTTAGTTAAAAAAAAAAATATTTATTTATTTAAGTTATTTTGGAAACCAAAAAAATATTGAATTTTATTTTAAATAAAGACAAAAATTTGTATGAGAATTGAATGAGATGTTTTATTTTAATAGTGTTTTATTAAAACTAAAAAATACGTCAACAGTGACGAATATATGAATCAGTACTGACTAGTCAGCTGTGGCCGGTATATGCGTCAGTACTGACCAGTCAGTACTGACTGGTCAGCTGTGTCCGTTATATGCATCAGTACTGACTAGTCAGCTGTGTCCGGTTTTTGAGCACTCAATAATCTTGAGCAACCTACATATAGTTGTCGATATGAAAAGCAATGAATGGGCGCCTAAATATATTCCAGCCAATGGACCATACGCATTCCGAAAAAGTACAAAAAGTACCAATTTGATCCATTTTTTACCCCTTAAAAAGTGCCGTATATTTTGTACTTTTTATACCAAATGCAACGAAGTACTAAAAGTACGAGCTTTGACTCATTTTATTCCCCCAGAAAGTACTCTGTACGTTAATTTAGGTTATGTTTTATATGAATACCAAATTTTTCGAAGAGATAAAAAGTAACAGTTTTATCCCAATTTTATCCATTAAAAAATACCGTATATTTTGATCTCGACCATATGCAATCTGTATACCAAATTTATCCAAAAGAGAAAAAGTATCAAAAGTAAAACATTTTTCGTTTTAACCTCTTAAAATATACCCCACTTAAATCTGGACAATATCTCTAGCCAAATTTTTTGAAAATAAGAAAGTACCAAAACTAAAAGAGAAAAAGTGTTAAAAGTTGCCAAAAAAAGAAGCAACATTTCTTAAAAATATATATACAAGGTAGATCAAAAAAGACCTACCCCCACCCATGTTTTATTTTGTAACTAGCTTTTACCCGTGACGTCGTTCACTTTAAGATTTAAAGAAATGGGGTTATCCAGTAAAATATTTACAGAAAATTTATTTTGTTTTCTACGTCATTACTTATTTTATGTTAAAATATGTCTATAAACAACATTTTAAGATTTGTTATATTCAGCTAATATAATGGGTGATTTTTTAGCTATTATCTTTTTGGCAGCACTGGTTTAAACAGCTGACGCACGTTTCGTGTTTTGTTTCACTGTCAAACATCTTCAGTTTGGTCTATAATTTAACCATGAATCGTCTTACAAACGAACAACGCTTGCAAATTATTGAATTTTATTATCAAAATGCGTGCTCTGTTAAGAAAATTCATCGCGCGCTTCTTGTGTTCAGCGACGAAGCTCATTTTTGGCTCAATGGGTAAGTTAATAAGCCGAATTGTCGATTTTGGAGTGAAGATCAGCCAGAAGCATTGCAAGAGCTATTTATGCATCGAGAAAAAGTCACAGTTTGGTGCGGTTTATGGGCTGGTGGCATCATTGGACCGTTCCAAGATGATGCGAATCGTAACGTAACTGTGAATGGTGAGCGCTACCGTGAGATGATATCCAACTTTTTTTTGCCCAAAATGCAAGAGCTTGTTGACTTGCACGACATGTGGTTTCAACAAGACGGTGCCACATGCCACACAGCACGCTTAACAATGGACTTATTGAGAGGCGAGTTCGGTGAACATTTTATTTCACGTTCGGGACCGGTCAATTGGCCGCCTATATCGTGCGATTTAACGTGTAGTATTATTTGATCGTATGAATACATTCCTTTAAATATTATTTACTTGCATGAATTCATACCTTTAAAGAGCAGACATAAACGGGTATCTTATTACACCAAAATATTAAACCCTAAATAGCCGCTTAAAAGGTACTACACCCAAACGCATGGGAAATATTTATAAACTTAAAATTTAAATCATATTACACTAATTTTCCCATGCTTTAGTTTAAGTTATTTACACGTAAGAATAGGCTAAGAATTATTTTCATAGTTAGTATATAAGTTAGAATAAATTGTAAATAAAATGAATCATAATAAAACAGCTGACGAGTGCACTAGTTGCACCGTCTAAAAATAAACTAAAAATAAAAACGGATTTCAATTATTACATGGCGATCCTGCCATTACTTTGGAGTGCTTAAAATTAAAAAAGCACCCAAAGGAAAAAGCAAAAGGGAAGTGCTCAAAAGCACCCCTAAATTAATTCTGAATCCTGATCCCTCAGTTGCGAATCTAGCCGCCTGGCCAAAAGGCAATAGAATGAAGGATGGTTCTCGGCCACTCACAATAGAAGAGTATCGAGCGAGGACGAGGCCGGCAGAGAAAATCGAAAAGAAGAGGAGGCTATCTGTGCAGGCTGAAAAGAGAAAGACCCCTCCTCATAAGAGAAGTCAACAGGAGCCCACCCCCCAAATGGGAAGATGCCACTAGAATGTGGAACAGAATAAACACAATTGAAAAATTAATGGAACAGCGCTTCAACCAAAAAAATAAAAAAAAAAAAACAAAAGTTTTTTAAAAGAAGTGCATTTAAAGTGCACTCTTTAGGTCAGCAGGCGTTAACCGCCATTGACACAAATATTCCTTTTTTTTAATATAATAAGCAAAAAAAAAAAAAAAAAAAAAAAAAACAAAAAAAAAAAAAATTTTTTTTTTACTACAAGTCAATAAAAGTATCTACAATACTATGTAAATTAATTTTAATTTTTATGAAAAAAAAGTATGTTTACAATTAAATATGGGAGGAGAAGAATCAAAAATAGATAAACCTAACGCTAACGTCGTTAATAACGTAGAGATTGTTGACCACACCTCTGAAATTAAGTCACTATGGACACTTAACTTAGTCCTTGTAATAATTGCAGCAATTAATCTATTACTAAAAATATATTTAATACACAAAAGGTCACTAAAAAAAAGATATGCCAGTAGAGCAAACGATTTAGACAGAGTTTAAATTATTTTTTTTATTTTTTTTTTATTTTTTCCCCGTTTTATGGATTGGAAAGGCATTTTGGAAAGGTGTAGAAATATTAAAGCAAAATTTGACAGATCTTACAAATGTCTCAATATAGACCGCCCAACTAAGGACGAAACCACTATAAAACATTTAGAAATTCTTATATATTGCTTAGAAGATATAAGAGTTCTTCTAAACGTTAACTACGCAAGATTAACTGCAGCTCATAAAGCAGCAGCTGAAGCGTTTTACCAAGACGTTAGAAATAAACTATTAAATATAACAAATAGAAAAGCTTTCAATATAGAATTACCAATTTCTCTTCACGAGAGGATTGAAATTGATAAATATTTTTCAAAAGTAGAAAGCACCAACATGACACAAACCATAGTAGAATTTTTGAATACAGCCTCAAAGTTAATCACAGACTTTGACGGGAAATCAGAAAATTTAAGATCATTCATAGACTCATTAACTTTAGTTGATACAATTAAGGGTCCTCATGAATCATCAGCGGTAGCTTTAATAAAAACAAAAATTAAAGGTAACGCAAGGAATTTAATTAGTAATGAGTCCACAATCATAGAAATTATAAACAGGCTTCAGACAACTGTTAAAGGTGAATCTGTTGAGGTACTAACAGCTAAAATATTAAATATAAAACAGCAGACTAAGACAGCAAACACCTATTGCAACGAAATAGAGCTTCTAACAAAGTCACTAGAAAATGCATATATTTCAGACGGATTGATTAGCGAACTAGCAACTAAATACTCCACACAAGTAGCTGTAAAAGCGCTAACTAAAAACTGTAGTATAGATAAGGTTAAACTCATAATGGAGGCAGGTCAATTTAATAACATGAATGAAGCAATAAGCAAATTTGTCAGCAGTTGCACAGAAGCAACTGGACAACAAAACGCAATACTTCATTATAGACATCGACCAAATCGTAATTATTTTCGTGGAACATTTAATAGAAATAATAACAAAAATAATTATTCACGTAACAGAAATAACAACACCAGCTACAGCAATAACAGAACTACCAATAGCGCCAATAACAACTACAATAACAGAAACCAACAAAGATATAATAATTACGGTAGAAATAGGAACTACGTACATAACATGACCAACGAAGAAAGAGATCCAGAAAACTCGAATCTTCCCCTAAGATCAGATCAATAAAAAGAAAAGTGTATAATCTTAACCTTAACTATAGTTGTTCAATAGATATTTACATTCACAATACTAACACTCCAATAAGATTATTAGTAGACACAGGCGCAGACATTTCAATAGTTAAAGCAAAATATTTCAATATCAAAAAAATCAATACTAACAAAACCACAATATTAAGTGGAATAGGACAAGGGAAAATTTAATCAATTGGTAGCATATTCTTTGATTTAAAATTTAAAACTTATTTAATACCACATAATTTTCAAATAGTGGGCAATGATTTTCCAATAACTTATGATGGAATCATTGGTATGGATTTCATCAAGAAATATAATTGTATTTTAGGTTTTAATCAGGATTACGATTACCTTGTCTTACGACCATCCAACATACCACAATCAATAGAAATACCGATTTCGAATAACTGTAACAATATTATTTTGCCACCAAGAGCTGAAGTGATTCGTCAAATCAATTTTAGTAATTCTGATGATGAAATACTTATTCCAAATCAAGAACTTGAACCAGGTGTTTTTATTGCAAACTCTTTAGTAAAGTCAAATAAAGCATTTATCCGTATACTTAACACTAATGAAATAACACATTTTAAAAATCACGACTAGATCAATGACCAATAAAGGACGAATACAAGAACCTAGTAATCAGCAGATAATTAATAATAATATAAATAAAAAGCCCAGTATATATGTACCATTAAATAACACTGACGTCAGAAAATATCATAAACTAAAGATTTCCCCCGAAAAATGTTACATAAAACGAGGAAAATCTATAGTAGCATATGTACAAATTAAAGATTTGTTTACTAATGGGAATTTTGACTTAGGACAATTTTACCCTAGGCTCGAAAAAGTGGCCGGTGAACATAACATTGAAAAATTACAAGTGGCACCTAATGAGAAAATTTTCGAATTTATCTCTTTAAATAATTTTAAAACTATGGGCAATAGAGTATTGAAGAAAATAGAAGTAGCGCTACTAAATCAGGTGACCCAAATTGAAAATAAGAATGCCAAGGCAATTCTAGATATCTTGCTGAAATATCACAATGATCCAATAGAAGGAGGACACTGTGGTATATATAGGACAATAGAAAAAATTAAAAGATACTTTTATTGGAAAAATATGTCCAAAGACATATCAAAATATGTTAAATCATGCCACAAATGTCAAATAGCTAAAAGTACCAAAAATATTAAATGTCCAATGACTATAACAGAAACTCCTAATAAACCATTTGATATAGTATACGTAGACACAGTGGGACCATTTCCTAGATCCATTCAAGGAAATGAATATGCTATCACCTTAATATGTGATTTAACTAAATATTTGGTTACTATACCTATTAAAGACAAAAATGCTAAGACAATTGCTAAAGCAATATTTCAAAATTTCGTACTTTCCTATGGACCGATGAAGACGTTCATCTCAGACATGGGAACGGAATATAAAAACTCGTTATTACAAGAACTCTGTAATCTCTTAAAAATTAAAAAACTAACTTCTACAGCCCATCACCACCAAACCTTGGGAACAATCGAAAGAAGTCATAGAAGTTTTAATGAATACGTACGTTCTTATATTTCAGTGGACAAAACAGACTGGGACGAATGGTTAAAATATTTCACATACTGCTTTAATACTACACCGTCTACAGTGCATAGTTACTGTCCATACGAATTAGTTTTTGGGAAAATTCCAAATTCATTCCATCAATTTAATGAAGTAGATAGAATAACACCCTTATATAATTTAGAAGATTACAGTAAAGAAGCAAAATTTAGGTTAGAAATAGCATATAAAAGAGCTAAATTACTATTAGAGAACCATAAACATAAGCAAAAATGAAACTATGATAGGAATATAATGGATTATAACTTTAAGCTAGGAGATTTAGTACTACTCATAAATAATACAGGTCACAAGTTAGAACAAAAATATAATGGACCTTTTAAAATTATAAAGATAGATTTGAGAAATAATATAACAATAGTTAATATGAAAACTAATAAAAAACAAATAGTGCATAAGAATAGACTAAAGATTTACCATAAAAAATAAATTCATGGGCCCAGGAATTTTGTAAACTCTTAATTATTATAAGGAACTTAATTTTAATTATTACCCTCGAATTTTATAAACTCTTTTGTAAACTATTTTAATTATTATAATTAATTTTGTTTTAAGAATTTTGTATTTAAGAATTTTATAGATTTATAAACTAAAAACAAATTATTAATAAAAGAGTATATATATATACATATATATAATAGTAAAAGAATGTCCATAAAACATTAAAGTTATATGAACATTCTTATTAAGAAAGGAGGTGTAGTATTATTTGATCGTATGAATACATTCCTTTAAATATTATTTACTTGCATGAATTCATACCTTTAAAGAGCAGACATAAACGGGTATCTTATTACACCAAAATATTAAACCCTAAATAGCCGCTTAAAAGGTACTACACCCAAACGCATGGGAAATATTTATAAACTTAAAATTTAAATCATATTACACTAATTTTCCCATGCTTTAGTTTAAGTTATTTACACGTAAGAATAGGCTAAGAATTATTTTCATAGTTAGTATATAAGTTAGAATAAATTGTAAATAAAATGAATCATAATAAAACAGCTGACGAGTGCACTAGTTGCACCGTCTAAAAATAAACTAAAAATAAAAACGGATTTCAATTATTACAAACGTCTTTAGACTATTTTTTGTGCGGCTACGTTAAAGCTCATGTCTATACACACATGCCCGCTTCAATTGACGCATTGGAAGAAAACATTGAAGCATTTATTCGTGAGATACCGGCCGAAATGTTGGAAACAGAATGCCAACATTGGACTAAGCGGATGGACCATTTGAGGCGCAATCACGGTCAACATTTGCATGAAATAATCTTCAAACATTTAATTATATGGACCGTACTATCGATTCAAATAAAGATTTCATGCATTTTTCTGAATTTTATGAGTTTTTTTTACAACTTTCCTATAGCTCCCCTACAAGAAATGGATGACCGAAACTAATACACACGCACTATTTTTGTTTGTTTTTATTGTTACAAGTGGCGTTGCCACTCGTGTGCGTTTGTATACCAAATTAGGAATATTTTGCAAAGCCCAAATTTTATTAATCTTTTCTTCTTATTTTTATATATACTTAATAATATGTTGAATATATCTGTTAATACGTTTCATAAATTTTAATAATTATAAGAATTTAGCTAAATTTGTATTAATTATTTAAAAAAAAAGTGGTGGAATTTTGGGAATTGCTGTTGTTAAAAACATTTTAGGAAGAAATGTTTGCTAGTGGCAACGCTAATTACTCCAGGAATGAAATGCGTATGTAAGAGTGAAACAACGAATGTATGTTAGACAGTTTCATTTTTGAATGGAATGTGTAAAATATGTAAAAAATTCAAGATTAATTTTAAAAGCGAAAGGAATTTTATGAAATTGTGACGTGCGCCCATTATATTATTTAAAATAAATATAAAAAAAGTGAAATAAAAATTGACAGTGACAATAAAGAGTGATAAAAAATAATATTTGCCTTGACAGAAAGCAAGAATTGAGTGACAATAAAAATAACACAAATACCTATTAAAATATAAAAAAGTGACAATAAGATAGAAAATACCTATTAAGAAATTAAATTAAATAATAAAAGTATACTTTTTGTGATAAAAGATAACTATGAAAAAAAGACGTTTGCAAAATTGTCTATCATTGGAAAAAAAGACATTTGAGTCCAAAATTAAAATGTATAGAAGGTTAATAGAAAACGAAGATAGTGCACGAAGTGAAAGATCTAATATACAACCTGTTCCATCAATAAGCTAAAATTCTAATGGAGTGTAAAGTAGGCATAAAAAAAGCCCAAGAGTACCTCAGCCGCATGACAGGAGAGACTTCTGATCAAGGGCTTGATGAGACCGCCAGCATGCTCCCCTTGCGGACCACAACAGCAGTGCAAGAAATAGAGGAGAAGCTAGACTCCGATTACGCTCAGGCCATGGTAACAATCACAATATTTTATATATTTTACTTGCTCAAACAGTAATTCAACTTCTTTACAGAAGTCCTATATTCATAAAATTAAAGGTGTTTCTTTAGATGTTGGCAGTGTTATTAGTGCATCGTTTGCAGATGATTTGCTATATAAATATAATTGGGATGGAAGGTGGGGAAAACTTCCGTTGTCAAATCTCACGCTGCTAAATAAAATTGTAAGAGGTATGTACAGACATTAAATAATTTTAGTCTTTGAATATTTAACATTTCTGTCTTTTTTTTTACTTCATATTTTAGATGTTTTTCAGAACCTAGGAGCCGGGGAGTATGAAAAAAGTATAAGAAAAGCGGTTGAACGTGCCCACCATAGGGTAAAGCAACAAAAATACATAAAAGAAAAAGGGGTTAATAAATAAAATGACGACAATTTTTTTAATTTAAACTAAAATAATCAATCTAAAAGAGAAAAAAAATCAAAAAATAAGCGTGACCAATAAATTGGTAAAAGTTTAGCTTTATTTTTAACACTTTTTATTGACTGAACTTTATTTGTAAGAAGGTGCTTGTTTAATGTAATTAAGAAACTGTTGAATGATGTTTGATCCAGCAAACGTTTTCGAATGCAAACAAAACATAATTAATTTAAAAATTTAGTTAAAAAAAAAAAATATTTATTTATTTAAGTTATTTTGGAAACCAAAAAAATATTGAATTTTATTTTAAATAAAGACAAAAATTTGTATGAGAATTGAATGAGATGTTTTATTTTAATAGTGTTTTATTAAAACTAAAAAATACGTCAACAGTGACGAATATATGAATCAGTACTGACTAGTCAGCTGTGGCCGGTATATGCGTCAGTACTGACCAGTCAGTACTGACTGGTCAGCTGTGTCCGTTATATGCATCAGTACTGACTAGTCAGCTGTGTCCGGTTTTTGAGCACTCAATAATCTTGAGCAACCTACATATAGTTGTCGATATGAAAAGCAATGAATGGGCGCCTAAATATATTCCAGCCAATGGACCATACGCATTCCGAAAAAGTACAAAAAGTACCAATTTGATCCATTTTTTACCCCTTAAAAAGTGCCGTATATTTTGTACTTTTTATACCAAATGCAACGAAGTACTAAAAGTACGAGCTTTGACTCATTTTATTCCCCCAGAAAGTACTCTGTACGTTAATTTAGGTTATGTTTTATATGAATACCAAATTTTTCGAAGAGATAAAAAGTAACAGTTTTATCCCAATTTTATCCATTAAAAAATACCGTATATTTTGATCTCGACCATATGCAATCTGTATACCAAATTTATCCAAAAGAGAAAAAGTATCAAAAGTAAAACATTTTTCGTTTTAACCTCTTAAAATATACCCCACTTAAATCTGGACAATATCTCTAGCCAAATTTTTTGAAAATAAGAAAGTACCAAAACTAAAAGAGAAAAAGTGTTAAAAGTTGCCAAAAAAAGAAGCAACATTTCTTAAAAATATATATACAAGGTAGATCAAAAAAGACCTACCCCCACCCATGTTTTATTTTGTAACTAGCTTTTACCCGTGACGTCGTTCACTTTAAGATTTAAAGAAATGGGGTTATCCAGTAAAATATTTACAGAAAATTTATTTTGTTTTCTACGTCATTACTTATTTTATGTTAAAATATGTCTATAAACAACATTTTAAGATTTGTTATATTCCGCTAATATAATGGGTGATTTTTTAGCTATTATCTTTTTGGCAGCACTGGTTTAAACAGCTGACGCACGTTTCGTGTTTTGTTTCACTGTCAAACATCTTCAGTTTGGTCTATAATTTAACCATGAATCGTCTTACAAACGAACAACGCTTGCAAATTATTGAATTTTATTATCAAATTGCGTGCTCTGTTAAGAAAATTCATCGCGCGCTTCTTGTGTTCAGCGACGAAGCTCATTTTTGGCTCAATGGGTAAGTTAATAAGCCGAATTGTCGATTTTGGAGTGAAGATCAGCCAGAAGCATTGCAAGAGCTATTTATGCATCGAGAAAAAGTCACAGTTTGGTGCGGTTTATGGGCTGGTGGCATCATTGGACCGTTCCAAGATGATGCGAATCGTAACGTAACTGTGAATGGTGAGCGCTACCGTGAGATGATATCCAACTTTTTTTTGCCCAAAATGCAAGAGCTTGTTGACTTGCACGACATGTGGTTTCAACAAGACGGTGCCACATGCCACACAGCACGCTTAACAATGGACTTATTGAGAGGCGAGTTCGGTGAACATTTTATTTCACGTTCGGGACCGGTCAATTGGCCGCCTAGATCGTGCGATTTAACGTCTTTAGACTATTTTTTGTGCGGCTACGTTAAAGCTCATGTCTATACACACATGCCCGCTTCAATTGACGCATTGGAAGAAAACATTGAAGCATTTATTCGTGAGATACCGGCCGAAATGTTGGAAACAGAATGCCAACATTGGACTAAGCGGATGGACCATTTGAGGCGCAATCACGGTCAACATTTGCATGAAATAATCTTCAAACATTTAATTATATGGACCGTACTATCGATTCAAATAAAGATTTCATGCATTTTTCTGAATTTTATGAGTTTTTTTTACAACTTTCCTATAGCTCCCCTACAAGAAATGGATGACCGAAACTAATACACACGCACTATTTTTGTTTGTTTTTATTGTTACAAGTGGCGTTGCCACTCGTGTGCGTTTGTATACCAAATTAGGAATATTTTGCAAAGCCCAAATTTTATTAATCTTTTCTTCTTATTTTTATATATACTTAATAATATGTTGAATATATCTGTTAATACGTTTCATAAATTTTAATAATTATAAGAATTTAGCTAAATTTGTATTAATTATTTAAAAAAAAAGTGGTGGAATTTTGGGAATTGCTGTTGTTAAAAACATTTTAGGAAGAAATGTTTGCTAGTGGCAACGCTAATTACTCCAGGAATGAAATGCGTATGTAAGAGTGAAACAACGAATGTATGTTAGAGAGTTTCATTTTTGAATGGAATGTGTAAAATATGTAAAAAATTCAAGATTAATTTTAAAAGCGAAAGGAATTTTATGAAATTGTGACGTGCGCCCATTATATTATTTAAAATAAATATAAAAAAGAGTGAAATAAAAATTGACAGTGACAATAAAGAGTGATAAAAAATAATATTTGCCTTGACAGAAAGCAAGAATTGAGTGACAATAAAAATAACACAAATACCTATTAAAATATAAAAAAGTGACAATAAGATAGAAAATACCTATTAAGAAATTAAATTAAATAATAAAAGTATACTTTTTGTGATAAAAGATAACTATGAAAAAAAGACGTTTGCAAAATTGTCTATCATTGGAAAAAAAGACATTTGAGTCCAAAATTAAAATGTATAGAAGGTTAATAGAAAACGAAGATAGTGCACGAAGTGAAAGATCTAATATACAACCTGTTCCATCAATAAGCTAAAATTCTAATGGAGTGTAAAGTAGGCATAAAAAAAGCCCAAGAGTACCTCAGCCGCATGACAGGAGAGACTTCTGATCAAGGGCTTGATGAGACCGCCAGCATGTTCCCCTTGCGGACCACAACAGCAGTGCAAGAAATAGAGGAGAAGCTAGACTCCGATTACGCTCAGGCCATGGTAACAATCACAATATTTTATATATTTTACTTGCTCAAACAGTAATTCAACTTCTTTACAGAAGTCCTATATTCATAAAATTAAAGGTGTTTCTTTAGATGTTGGCAGTGTTATTAATATATAAATAAATAAATATAATTGGGATGGAAGGTGGGGAAAACTTCCGTTGTCAAATCTCACGCTGCTAAATAAAATTGTAAGAGGTATGTACAGACATTAAATAATTTTAGTCTTTGAATATTTAACATTTCTGTCTTTTTTTTTACTTCATATTTTAGATGTTTTTCAGAACCTAGGAGCCGGGGAGTATGAAAAAAGTATAAGAAAAGCGGTTGAACGTGCCCACCATAGGGTAAAGCAACAAAAATACATAAAAGAAAAAGGGGTTAATAAATAAAATGACGACAATTTTTTTAATTTAAACTAAAATAATCAATCTAAAAGAGAAAAAAAATCAAAAAATAAGCGTGACCAATAAATTGGTAAAAGTTTAGCTTTATTTTTAACACTTTTTATTGACTGAACTTTATTTGTAAGAAGGTGCTTGTTTAATGTAATTAAGAAACTGTTGAATGATGTTTGATCCAGCAAACGTTTTCGAATGCAAACAAAACATAATTAATTTAAAAAATTTAGTTAAAAAAAAAAAATATTTATTTATTTAAGTTATTTTGGAAACCAAAAAAATATTGAATTTTATTTTAAATAAAGACAAAAATTTGTATGAGAATTGAATGAGATGTTTTATTTTAATAGTGTTTTATTAAAACTAAAAAATACGTCAACAGTGACGAATATATGAATCAGTACTGACTAGTCAGCTGTGGCCGGTATATGCGTCAGTACTGACTGGTCAGCTGTGTCCGTTATATGCATCAGTACTGACTAGTCAGCTGTGTCCGGTTTTTGAGCACTCAATAATCTTGAGCAACCTACATATAGTTGTCGATATGAAAAGCGATGAATGGGCGCCTAAATATATTCCAGCCAATGGACCATACGCATTCCGAAAAAGTAGAAAAAGTACCAATTTGATCCATTTTTTACCCCTTAAAAAGTGCCGTATATTTTGTACTTTTTATACCAAATGCAACGAAGTACTAAAAGTACGAGCTTTGACTCATTTTATTCCCCCAGAAAGTACTCTGTACGTTAATTTAGGTTATGTTTTATATGAATACCAAATTTTTCGAAGAGATAAAAAGTAACAGTTTTATCCCAATTTTATCCATTAAAAAATACCGTATATTTTGATCTCGACCATATGCAATCTGTATACCAAATTTATCCAAAAGAGAAAAAGTATCAAAAGTAAAACATTTTTCGTTTTAACCTCTTAAAATATACCCCACTTAAATCTGGACAATATCTCTAGCCAAATTTTTTGAAAATAAGAAAGTACCAAAACTAAAAGAGAAAAAGTGTTAAAAGTTGCCAAAAAAAGAAGCAACATTTCTTAAAAATATATATACAAGGTAGATCAAAAAAGACCTACCCCCACCCATGTTTTATTTTGTAACTAGCTTTTACCCGTGACGTCGTTCACTTTAAGATTTAAAGAAATGGGGTTATCCAGTAAAATATTTACAGAAAATTTATTTTGTTTTCTACGTCATTACTTATTTTATGTTAAAATATGTCTATAAACAACATTTTAAGATTTGTTATATTCCGCTAATATAATGGGTGATTTTTTAGCTATTATCTTTTTGGCAGCACTGGTTTAAACAGCTGACGCACGTTTCGTGTTTTGTTTCACTGTCAAACATCTTCAGTTTGGTCTATAATTTAACCATGAATCGTCTTACAAACGAACAACGCTTGCAAATTATTGAATTTTATTATCAAAATGCGTGCTCTGTTAAGAAAATTCATCGCGCGCTTCTTGTGTTCAGCGACGAAGCTCATTTTTGGCTCAATGGGTAAGTTAATAAGCCGAATTGTCGATTTTGGAGTGAAGATCAGCCAGAAGCATTGCAAGAGCTATTTATGCATCGAGAAAAAGTCACAGTTTGGTGCGGTTTATGGGCTGGTGGCATCATTGGACCGTTCCAAGATGATGCGAATCGTAACGTAACTGTGAATGGTGAGCGCTACCGTGAGATGATATCCAACTTTTTTTTGCCCAAAATGCAAGAGCTTGTTGACTTGCACGACATGTGGTTTCAACAAGACGGTGCCACATGCCACACAGCACGCTTAACAATGGACTTATTGAGAGGCGAGTTCGGTGAACATTTTATTTCACGTTCGGGACCGGTCAATTGGCCGCCTAGATCGTGCGATTTAACGTCTTTAGACTATTTTTTGTGCGGCTACGTTAAAGCTCATGTCTATACACACATGCCCACTTCAATTGACACATTGGAAGAAAACATTGAAGCATTTATTCGTGAGATACCGGCCGAAATGTTGGAAACAGAATGCCAACATTGGACTAAGCGGATGGACCATTTGAGGCGCAATCACGGTCAACATTTGCATGAAATAATCTTCAAACATTTAATTATATGGACCGTACTATCGATTCAAATAAAGATTTCATGCATTTTTCTGAATTTTATGAGTTTTTTTTACAACTTTCCTATAGCTCCCCTACAAGAAATGGATGACCGAAACTAATACACACGCACTATTTTTGTTTGTTTTTATTGTTACAAGTGGCGTTGCCACTCGTGTGCGTTTGTATACCTAATTAGGAATATTTTGCAAAGCCCAAATTTTATTAATCTTTTCTTCTTATTTTTATATATACTTAATAATATGTTGAATATATCTGTTAATACGTTTCATAAATTTTAATAATTATAAGAATTTAGCTAAATTTGTATTAATTATTTAAAAAAAAAGTGGTGGAATTTTGGGAATTGCTGTTGTTAAAAACATTTTAGGAAGAAATGTTTGCTAGTGGCAACGCTAATTACTCCAGGAATGAAATGCGTATGTAAGAGTGAAACAACGAATGTATGTTAGACAGTTTCATTTTTGAATGGAATGTGTAAAATATGTAAAAAATTCAAGATTAATTTTAAAAGCGAAAGGAATTTTATGAAATTGTGACGTGCGCCCATTATATTATTTAAAATAAATATAAAAAAAGTGAAATAAAAATTGACAGTGACAATAAAGAGTGATAAAAAATAATATTTGCCTTGACAGAAAGCAAGAATTGAGTGACAATAAAAATAACACAAATACCTATTAAAATATAAAAAAGTGACAATAAGATAGAAAATACCTATTAAGAAATTAAATTAAATAATAAAAGTATACTTTTTGTGATAAAAGATAACTATGAAAAAAAGACGTTTGCAAAATTGTCTATCATTGGAAAAAAAGACATTTGAGTCCAAAATTAAAATGTATATAAGGTTAATAGAAAACGAAGATAGTGCACGAAGTGAAAGATCTAATATACAACCTGTTCCATCAATAAGCTAAAATTCTAATGGAGTGTAAAGTAGGCATAAAAAAAGCCCAAGAGTACCTCAGCCGCATGACAGGAGAGACTTCTGATCAAGGGCTTGATGAGACCGCCAGCATGCTCCCCTTGCGGACCACAACAGCAGTGCAAGAAATAGAGGAGAAGCTAGACTCCGATTACGCTCAGGCCATGGTAACAATCACAATATTTTATATATTTTACTTGCTCAAACAGTAATTCAACTTCTTTACAGAAGTCCTATATTCATAAAATTAAAGGTGTTTCTTTAGATTCTGGCAGTGTTATTAGTGCATCGTTTGCAGATGATTTGCTATATAAATATAATTGGGATGGAAGGTGGGGAAAACTTCCGTTGTCAAATCTCACGCTGCTAAATAAAATTGTAAGAGGTATGTACAGACATTAAATAATTTTAGTCTTTGAATATTTAACATTTCTGTCTTTTTTTTTACTTCATATTTTAGATGTTTTTCAGAACCTAGGAGCCGGGGAGTATGAAAAAAGTATAAGAAAAGCGGTTGAACGTGCCCACCATAGGGTAAAGCAACAAAAATACATAAAAGAAAAAGGGGTTAATAAATAAAATGACGACAATTTTTTTAATTTAAACTAAAATAATCAATCTAAAAGAGAAAAAAAATCAAAAAATAAGCGTGACCAATAAATTGGTAAAAGTTTAGCTTTATTTTTAACACTTTTTATTGACTGAACTTTATTTGTAAGAAGGTGCTTGTTTAATGTAATTAAGAAACTGTTGAATGATGTTTGATCCAGCAAACGTTTTCGAATGCAAACAAAACATAATTAATTTAAAAATTTAGTTAAAAAAAAAAATATTTATTTATTTAAGTTATTTTGGAAACCAAAAAAATATTGAATTTTATTTTAAATAAAGACAAAAATTTGTATGAGAATTGAATGAGATGTTTTATTTTAATAGTGTTTTATTAAAACTAAAAAATACGTCAACAGTGACGAATATATGAATCAGTACTGACTAGTCAGCTGTGGCCGGTATATGCGTCAGTACTGACCAGTCAGTACTGACTGGTCAGCTGTGTCCGTTATATGCATCAGTACTGACTAGTCAGCTGTGTCCGGTTTTTGAGCACTCAATAATCTTGAGCAACCTACATATAGTTGTCGATATGAAAAGCAATGAATGGGCGCCTAAATATATTCCAGCCAATGGACCATACGCATTCCGAAAAAGTACAAAAAGTACCAATTTGATCCATTTTTTACCCCTTAAAAAGTGCCGTATATTTTGTACTTTTTATACCAAATGCAACGAAGTACTAAAAGTACGAGCTTTGACTCATTTTATTCCCCCAGAAAGTACTCTGTACGTTAATTTAGGTTATGTTTTATATGAATACCAAATTTTTCGAAGAGATAAAAAGTAACAGTTTTATCCCAATTTTATCCATTAAAAAATACCGTATATTTTGATCTCGACCATATGCAATCTGTATACCAAATTTATCCAAAAGAGAAAAAGTATCAAAAGTAAAACATTTTTCGTTTTAACCTCTTAAAATATACCCCACTTAAATCTGGACAATATCTCTAGCCAAATTTTTTGAAAATAAGAAAGTACCAAAACTAAAAGAGAAAAAGTGTTAAAAGTTGCCAAAAAAAGAAGCAACATTTCTTAAAAATATATATACAAGGTAGATCAAAAAAGACCTACCCCCACCCATGTTTTATTTTGTAACTAGCTTTTACCCGTGACGTCGTTCACTTTAAGATTTAAAGAAATGGGGTTATCCAGTAAAATATTTACAGAAAATTTATTTTGTTTTCTACGTCATTACTTATTTTATGTTAAAATATGTCTATAAACAACATTTTAAGATTTGTTATATTCCGCTAATATAATGGGTGATTTTTTAGCTATTATCTTTTTGGCAGCACTGGTTTAAACAGCTGACGCACGTTTCGTGTTTTGTTTCACTGTCAAACATCTTCAGTTTGGTCTATAATTTAATCTTACAAACGAACAACGCTTGCAAATTATTGAATTTTATTATCAAATTGCGTGCTCTGTTAAGAAAATTCAACGCGCGCTTCTTGTGTTCAGCGACGAAGCTCATTTTTGGCTCAATGGGTAAGTTAATAAGCCGAATTGTCGATTTTGGAGTGAAGATCAGCCAGAAGCATTGCAAGAGCTATTTATGCATCGAGAAAAAGTCACAGTTTGGTGCGGTTTATGGGCTGGTGGCATCATTGGACCGTTCCAAGATGATGCGAATCGTAACGTAACTGTGAATGGTGAGCGCTACCGTGAGATGATATCCAACTTTTTTTTGCCCAAAATGCAAGAGCTTGTTGACTTGCACGACATGTGGTTTCAACAAGACGGTGCCACATGCCACACAGCACGCTTAACAATGGACTTATTGAGAGGCGAGTTCGGTGAACATTTTATTTCACGTTCGGGACCGGTCAATTGGCCGCCTAGATCGTGCGATTTAACGTCTTTAGACTATTTTTTGTGCGGCTACGTTAAAGCTCATGTCTATACACACATGCCCGCTTCAATTGACGCATTGGAAGAAAACATTGAAGCATTTATTCGTGAGATACCGGCCGAAATGTTGGAAACAGAATGCCAACATTGGACTAAGCGGATGGACCATTTGAGGCGCAATCACGGTCAACATTTGCATGAAATAATCTTCAAACATTTAATTATATGGACCGTACTATCGATTCAAATAAAGATTTCATGCATTTTTCTGAATTTTATGAGTTTTTTTTACAACTTTCCTATAGCTCCCCTACAAGAAATGGATGACCGAAACTAATACACACGCACTATTTTTGTTTGTTTTTATTGTTACAAGTGGCGTTGCCACTCGTGTGCGTTTGTATACCAAATTAGGAATATTTTGCAAAGCCCAAATTTTATTAATCTTTTCTTCTTATTTTTATATATACTTAATAATATGTTGAATATATCTGTTAATACGTTTCATAAATTTTAATAATTATAAGAATTTAGCTAAATTTGTATTAATTATTTAAAAAAAAAGTGGTGGAATTTTGGGAATTGCTGTTGTTAAAAACATTTTAGGAAGAAATGTTTGCTAGTGGCAACGCTAATTACTCCAGGAATGAAATGCGTATGTAAGAGTGAAACAACGAATGTATGTTAGACAGTTTCATTTTTGAATGGAATGTGTAAAATATGTAAAAAATTCAAGATTAATTTTAAAAGCGAAAGGAATTTTATGAAATTGTGACGTGCGCCCATTATATTTTTTAAAATAAATATAAAAAAGAGTGAAATAAAAATTGACAGTGACAATAAAGAGTGATAAAAAATAATATTTGCCTTGACAGAAAGCAAGAATTTAGTGACAATAAAAATAACACAAATACCTATTAAAATATAAAAAAGTGACAATAAGATAGAAAATACCTATTAAGAAATTAAATTAAATAATAAAAGTATACTTTTTGTGATAAAAGATAACTATGAAAAAAAGACGTTTGCAAAATTGTCTATCATTGGAAAAAAAGACATTTGAGTCCAAAATTAAAATGTATAGAAGGTTAATAGAAAACGAAGATAGTGCACGAAGTGAAAGATCTAATATACAACCTGTTCCATCAATAAGCTAAAATTCTAATGGAGTGTAAAGTAGGCATAAAAAAATCCCAAGAGTACCTCAGCCGCATGACAGGAGAGACTTCTGATCAAGGGCTTGATGAGACCGCCAGCATGCTCCCCTTGCGGACCACAACAGCAGTGCAAGAAATAGAGGAGAAGCTAGACTCCGATTACGCTCAGGCCATGGTAACAATCACAATATTTTATATATTTTACTTGCTCAAACAGTAATTCAACTTCTTTACAGAAGTCCTATATTCATAAAATTAAAGGTGTTTCTTTAGATGTTGGCAGTGTTATTAGTGCATCGTTTGCAGATGATTTGCTATATAAATATAATTGGGATGGAAGGTGGGGAAAACTTCCGTTGTCAAATCTCACGCTGCTAAATAAAATTGTAAGAGGTATGTACAGACATTAAATAATTTTAGTCTTTGAATATTTAACATTTCTGTCTTTTTTTTTACTTCATATTTTAGATGTTTTTCAGAACCTAGGAGCCGGGGAGTATGAAAAAAGTATAAGAAAAGCGGTTGAACGTGACCACCATAGGGTAAAGCAACAAAAATACATAAAAGAAAAAGGGGTTAATAAATAAAATGACGACAATTTTTTTAATTTAAACTAAAATAATCAATCTAAAAGAGAAAAAAATCAAAAAATAAGCGTGACCAATAAATTGGTAAAAGTTTAGCTTTATTTTTAACACTTTTTATTGACTGAACTTTATTTGTAAGAAGGTGCTTGTTTAATGTAATTAAGAAACTGTTGAATGATGTTTGATCCAGCAAACGTTTTCGAATGCAAACAAAACATAATTAATTTAAAAAATTTAGTTAAAAAAAAAATATTTATTTATTTAAGTTATTTTGGAAACCAAAAAAATATTGAATTTTATTTTAAATAAAGACAAAAATTTGTATGAGAATTGAATGAGATGTTTTATTTTAATAGTGTTTTATTAAAACTAAAAAATACGTCAACAGTGACGAATATATGAATCAGTACTGACTAGTCAGCTGTGGCCGGTATATGCGTCAGTACTGACCAGTCAGTACTGACTGGTCAGCTGTGTCCGTTATATGCATCAGTACTGACTAGTCAGCTGTGTCCGGTTTTTGAGCACTCAATAATCTTGAGCAACCTACATATAGTTGTCGATATGAAAAGCAATGAATGGGCGCCTAAATATATTCCAGCCAATGGACCATACGCATTCCGAAAAAGTACAAAAAGTACCAATTTGATCCATTTTTTACCCCTTAAAAAGTGCCGTATATTTTGTACTTTTTATACCAAATGCAACGAAGTACTAAAAGTACGAGCTTTGACTCATTTTATTCCCCCAGAAAGTACTCTGTACGTTAATTTAGGTTATGTTTTATATGAATACCAAATTTTTCGAAGAGATAAAAAGTAACAGTTTTATCCCAATTTTATCCATTAAAAAATACCGTATATTTTGATCTCGACCATATGCAATCTGTATACCAAATTTATCCAAAAGAAAAAAGTATCAAAAGTAAAACATTTTTCGTTTTAACCTCTTAAAATATACCACACTTAAATCTGGACAATATCTCTAGCCAAATTTTTTGAAAATAAGAAAGTACCAAAACTAAAAGAGAAAAAGTGTTAAAAGTTGCCAAAAAAAGAAGCAACATTTCTTAAAAATATATATACAAGGTAGATCAAAAAAGACCTACCCCCACCCATGTTTTATTTTGTAACTAGCTTTTACCCGTGACGTCGTTCACTTTAAGATTTAAAGAAATGGGGTTATCCAGTAAAATATTTACAGAAAATTTATTTTGTTTTCTACGTCATTACTTATTTTATGTTAAAATATGTCTATAAACAACATTTTAAGATTTGTTATATTCCGCTAATATAATGGGTGATTTTTTAGCTATTATCTTTTTGGCAGCACTGGTTTAAACAGCTGACGCACGTTTCGTGTTTTGTTTCACTGTCAAACATCTTCAGTTTGGTCTATAATTTAACCATGAATCGTCTTACAAACGAACAACGCTTGCAAATTATTGAATTTTATTATCAAATTGCGTGCTCTGTTAAGAAAATTCATCGCGCGCTTCTTGTGTTCAGCGACGAAGCTCATTTTTTGCTCAATGGGTAAGTTAATAAGCCGAATTGTCGATTTTGGAGTGAAGATCAGCCAGAAGCATTGCAAGAGCTATTTATGCATCGAGAAAAAGTCACAGTTTGGTGCGGTTTATGGGCTGGTGGCATCATTGGACCGTTCCAAGATGATGCGAATCGTAACGTAACTGTGAATGGTGAGCGCTACCGTGAGATGATATCCAACTTTTTTTTGCCCAAAATGCAAGAGCTTGTTGACTTGCACGACATGTGGTTTCAACAAGACGGTGCCACATGCCACACAGCACGCTTAACAATGGACTTATTGAGAGGCGAGTTCGGTGAACATTTTATTTCACGTTCGGGACCGGTCAATTGGCCGCCTAGATCGTGCGATTTAACGTCTTTAGACTATTTTTTGTGCGGCTACGTTAAAGCTCATGTCTATACACACATGCCCGCTTCAATTGACGCATTGGAAGAAAACATTGAAGCATTTATTCGTGAGATACCGGCCGAAATGTTGGAAACAGAATGCCAACATTGGACTAAGCGGATGGACCATTTGAGGCGCAATCACGGTCAACATTTGCATGAAATAATCTTCAAACATTTAATTATATGGACCGTACTATCGATTCAAATAAAGATTTCATGCATTTTTCTGAATTTTATGAGTTTTTTTTACAACTTTCCTATAGCTCCCCTACAAGAAATGGATGACCGAAACTAATACACACGCACTATTTTTGTTTGTTTTTATTGTTACAAGTGGCGTTGCCACTCGTGTGCGTTTGTATACCAAATTAGGAATATTTTGCAAAGCCCAAATTTTATTAATCTTTTCTTCTTATTTTTATATATACTTAATAATATGTTGAATATATCTGTTAATACGTTTCATAAATTTTAATAATTATAAGAATTTAGCTAAATTTGTATTAATTATTTAAAAAAAAAGTGGTGGAATTTTGGGAATTGCTGTTGTTAAAAACATTTTAGGAAGAAATGTTTGCTAGTGGCAACGCTAATTACTCCAGGAATGAAATGCGTATGTAAGAGTGAAACAACGAATGTATGTTGGACAGTTTCATTTTTGAATGGAATGTGTAAAATATGTAAAAAATTCAAGATTAATTTTAAAAGCGAAAGGAATTTTATGAAATTGTGACGTGCGCCCATTATATTTTTTAAAATAAATATAAAAAAGAGTGAAATAAAAATTGACAGTGACAATAAAGAGTGATAAAAAATAATATTTGCCTTGACAGAAAGCAAGAATTTAGTGACAATAAAAATAACACAAATACCTATTAAAATATAAAAAAGTGACAATAAGATAGAAAATACCTATTAAGAAATTAAATTAAATAATAAAAGTATACTTTTTGTGATAAAAGATAACTATGAAAAAAAGACGTTTGCAAAATTGTCTATCATTGGAAAAAAGACATTTGAGTCCAAAATTAAAATGTATAGAAGGTTAATAGAAAACGAAGATAGTGCACGAAGTGAAAGATCTAATATACAACCTGTTCCATCAATAAGCTAAAATTCTAATGGAGTGTAAAGTAGGCATAAAAAAAGCCCAAGAGTACCTCAGCCGCATGACAGGAGAGACTTCTGATCAAGGGCTTGATGAGACCGCCAGCATGCTCCCCTTGCGGACCACAACAGCAGTGCAAGAAATAGAGGAGAAGCTAGACTCCGATTACGCTCAGGCCATGGTAACAATCACAATATTTTATATATTTTACTTGCTCAAACAGTAATTCAACTTCTTCACAGAAGTCCTATATTCATAAAATTAAAGGTGTTTCTTTAGATGTTGGCAGTGTTATTAGTGCATCGTTTGCAGATGATTTGCTATATAAATATAATTGGGATGGAAGGTGGGGAAAACTTCCGTTGTCAAATCTCACGCTGCTAAATAAAATTGTAAGAGGTATGTACAGACATTAAATAATTTTAGTCTTTGAATATTTAACATTTCTGTCTTTTTTTTTACTTCATATTTTAGATGTTTTTCAGAACCTAGGAGCCGGGGAGTATGAAAAAAGTATAAGAAAAGCGGTTGAACGTGCCCACCATAGGGTAAAGCAACAAAAATACATAAAAGAAAAAGGGGTTAATAAATAAAATGACGACAATTTTTTTAATTTAAACTAAAATAATCAATCTAAAAGAGAAAAAAATCAAAAAATAAGCGTGACCAATAAATTGGTAAAAGTTTAGCTTTATTTTTAACACTTTTTATTGACTGAACTTTATTTGTAAGAAGGTGCTTGTTTAATGTAATTAAGAAACTGTTGAATGATGTTTGATCCAGCAAACGTTTTCGAATGCAAACAAAACATAATTAATTTAAAAAATTTAGTTAAAAAAAAAAAATATTTATTTATTTAAGTTATTTTGGAAACCAAAAAAATATTGAATTTTATTTTAAATAAAGACAAAAATTTGTATGAGAATTGAATGAGATGTTTTATTTTAATAGTGTTTTATTAAAACTAAAAAATACGTCAACAGGGACGAATATATGAATCAGTACTGACTAGTCAGCTGTGGCCGGTATATGCGTCAGTACTGACCAGTCAGTACTGACTGGTCAGCTGTGTCCGTTATATGCATCAGTACTGACTAGTCAGCTGTGTCCGGTTTTTGAGCACTCAATAATCTTGAGCAACCTACATATAGTTGTCGATATGAAAAGCAATGAATGGGCGCCTAAATATATTCCAGCCAATGGACCATACGCATTCCGAAAAAGTACAAAAAGTACCAATTTGATCCATTTTTTACCCCTTAAAAAGTGCCGTATATTTTGTACTTTTTATACCAAATGCAACGAAGTACTAAAAGTACGAGCTTTGACTCATTTTATTCCCCCAGAAAGTACTCTGTACGTTAATTTAGGTTATGTTTTATATGAATACCAAATTTTTCGAAGAGATAAAAAGTAACAGTTTTATCCCAATTTTATCCATTAAAAAATACCGTATATTTTGATCTCGACCATATGCAATCTGTATACCAAATTTATCCAAAAGAGAAAAAGTATCAAAAGTAAAACATTTTTCGTTTTAACCTCTTAAAATATACCCCACTTAAATCTGGACAATATCTCTAGCCAAATTTTTTGAAAATAAGAAAGTACCAAAACTAAAAGAGAAAAAGTGTTAAAAGTTGCCAAAAAAAGAAGCAACATTTCTTAAAAATATATATACAAGGTAGATCAAAAAAGACCTACCCCCACCCATGTTTTATTTTGTAACTAGCTTTTACCCGTGACGTCGTTCACTTTAAGATTTAAAGAAATGGGGTTATCCAGTAAAATATTTACAGAAAATTTATTTTGTTTTCTACGTCATTACTTATTTTATGTTAAAATATGTCTATAAACAACATTTTAAGATTTGTTATATTCCGCTAATATAATGGGTGATTTTTTAGCTATTATCTTTTTGGCAGCACTGGTTTAAACAGCTGACGCACGTTTCGTGTTTTGTTTCACTGTCAAACATCTTCAGTTTGGTCTATAATTTAACCATGAATCGTCTTACAAACGAACAACGCTTGCAAATTATTGAATTTTATTATCAAAATGCGTGATCTGTTAAGAAAATTCATCGCGCGCTTCTTGTGTTCAGCGACGAAGCTCATTTTTGGCTCAATGGGTAAGTTAATAAGCCGAATTGTCGATTTTGGAGTGAAGATCAGCCAGAAGCATTGCAAGAGCTATTTATGCATCGAGAAAAAGTCACAGTTTGGTGCGGTTTATGGGCTGGTGGCATCATTGGACCGTTCCAAGATGATGCGAATCGTAACGTAACTGTGAATGGTGAGCGCTACCGTGAGATGATATACAACTTTTTTTTGCCCAAAATGCAAGAGCTTGTTGACTTGCACGACATGTGGTTTCAACAAGACGGTGCCACATGCCACACAGCACGCTTAACAATGGACTTATTGAGAGGCGAGTTCGGTGAACATTTCATTTCACGTTCGGGACCGGTCAATTGGCCGCCTAGATCGTGCGATTTAACGTCTTTAGACTATTTTTTGTGCGGCTACGTTAAAGCTCATGTCTATACACACATGCCCGCTTCAATTGACGCATTGGAAGAAAACATTGAAGCATTTATTCGTGAGATACCGGCCGAAATGTTGGAAACAGAATGCCAACATTGGACTAAGCGGATGGACCATTTGAGGCGCAATCACGGTCAACATTTGCATGAAATAATCTTCAAACATTTAATTATATGGACCGTACTATCGATTCAAATAAAGATTTCATGCATTTTTCTGAATTTTATGAGTTTTTTTTACAACTTTCCTATAGCTCCCCTACAAGAAATGGATGACCGAAACTAATACACACGCACTATTTTTGTTTGTTTTTATTGTTACAAGTGGCGTTGCCACTCGTGTGCGTTTGTATACCAAATTAGGAATATTTTGCAAAGCCCAAATTTTATTAATCTTTTCTTCTTATTTTTATATATACTTAATAATATGTTGAATATATCTGTTAATACGTTTCATAAATTTTAATAATTATAAGAATTTAGCTAAATTTGTATTAATTATTTAAAAAAAAAGTGGTGGAATTTTGGGAATTGCTGTTGTTAAAAACATTTTAGGAAGAAATGTTTGCTAGTGGCAACGCTAATTACTCCAGGAATGAAATGCGTATGTAAGAGTGAAACAACGAATGTATGTTAGACAGTTTCATTTTTGAATGGAATGTGTAAAATATGTAAAAAATTCAAGATTAATTTTAAAAGCGAAAGGAATTTTATGAAATTGTGACGTGCGCCCATTATATTATTTAAAATAAATATAAAAAAAGTGAAATAAAAATTGACAGTGACAATAAAGAGTGATAAAAAATAATATTTGCCTTGACAGAAAGCAAGAATTGAGTGACAATAAAAATAACACAAATACCTATTAAAATATAAAAAAGTGACAATAAGATAGAAAATACCTATTAAGAAATTAAATTAAATAATAAAAGTATACTTTTTGTGATAAAAGATAACTATGAAAAAAAGACGTTTGCAAAATTGTCTATCATTGGAAAAAAAGACATTTGAGTCCAAAATTAAAATGTATAGAAGGTTAATAGAAAACGAAGATAGTGCACGAAGTGAAAGATCTAATATACAACCTGTTCCATCAATAAGCTAAAATTCTAATGGAGTGTAAAGTAGGCATAAAAAAAGCCCAAGAGTACCTCAGCCGCATGACAGGAGAGACTTCTGATCAAGGGCTTGATGAGACCGCCAGCATGCTCCCCTTGCGGACCACAACAGCAGTGCAAGAAATAGAGGAGAAGCTAGACTCCGATTACGCTCAGGCCATGGTAACAATCACAATATTTTATATATTTTACTTGCTCAAACAGTAATTCAACTTCTTTACAGAAGTCCTATATTCATAAAATTAAAGGTGTTTCTTTAGATGTTGGCAGTGTTATTAGTGCATCGTTTGCAGATGATTTGCTATATAAATATAATTGGGATGGAAGGTGGGGAAAACTTCCGTTGTCAAATCTCACGCTGCTAAATAAAATTGTAAGAGGTATGTACAGACATTAAATAATTTTAGTCTTTGAATATTTAACATTTCTGTCTTTTTTTTTACTTCATATTTTAGATGTTTTTCAGAACCTAGGAGCCGGGGAGTATGAAAAAAGTATAAGAAAAGCGGTTGAACGTGCCCACCATAGGGTAAAGCAACAAAAATACATAAAAGAAAAAGGGGTTAATAAATAAAATGACGACAATTTTTTTAATTTAAACTAAAATAATCAATCTAAAAAAGAAAAAAAATCAAAAAATAAGCGTGACCAATAAATTGGTAAAAGTTTAGCTTTATTTTTAACACTTTTTATTGACTGAACTTTATTTGTAAGAAGGTGCTTGTTTAATGTAATTAAGAAACTGTTGAATGATGTTTGATCCAGCAAACGTTTTCGAATGCAAACAAAACATAATTAATTTAAAAATTTAGTTAAAAAAAAAAAATATTTATTTATTTAAGTTATTTTGGAAACCAAAAAAATATTGAATTTTATTTTAAATAAAGACAAAAATTTGTATGAGAATTGAATGAGATGTTTTATTTTAATAGTGTTTTATTAAAACTAAAAAATACGTCAACAGTGACGAATATATGAATCAGTACTGACTAGTCAGCTGTGGCCGGTATATGCGTCAGTACTGACCAGTCAGTACTGACTGGTCAGCTGTGTCCGTTATATGCATCAGTACTGACTAGTCAGCTGTGTCCGGTTTTTGAGCACTCAATAATCTTGAGCAACCTACATATAGTTGTCGATATGAAAAGCAATGAATGGGCGCCTAAATATATTCCAGCCAATGGACCATACGCATTCCGAAAAAGTACAAAAAGTACCAATTTGATCCATTTTTTACCCCTTAAAAAGTGCCGTATATTTTGTACTTTTTATACCAAATGCAACGAAGTACTAAAAGTACGAGCTTTGACTCATTTTATTCCCCCAGAAAGTACTCTGTACGTTAATTTAGGTTATGTTTTATATGAATACCAAATTTTTCGAAGAGATAAAAAGTAACAGTTTTATCCCAATTTTATCCATTAAAAAATACCGTATATTTTGATCTCGACCATATGCAATCTGTATACCAAATTTATCCAAAAGAGAAAAAGTATCAAAAGTAAAACATTTTTCGTTTTAACCTCTTAAAATATACCCCACTTAAATCTGGACAATATCTCTAGCCAAATTTTTTGAAAATAAGAAAGTACCAAAACTAAAAGAGAAAAAGTGTTAAAAGTTGCCAAAAAAAGAAGCAACATTTCTTAAAAATATATATACAAGGTAGATCAAAAAAGACCTACCCCCACCCATGTTTTATTTTGTAACTAGCTTTTACCCGTGACGTCGTTCACTTTAAGATTTAAAGAAATGGGGTTATCCAGTAAAATATTTACAGAAAATTTAATTTGTTTTCTACGTCATTACTTATTTTATGTTAAAATATGTCTATAAACAACATTTTAAGATTTGTTATATTCCGCTAATATAATGGGTGATTTTTTAGCTATTATCTTTTTGGCAGCACTGGTTTAAACAGCTGACGCACGTTTCGTGTTTTGTTTCACTGTCAAACATCTTCAGTTGGGTCTATAATTTAACCATGAATCGTCTTACAAACGAACAACGCCTGCAAATTATTGAATTTTATTATCAAAATGCGTGCTCTGTTAAGAAAATTCATCGCGCGCTTCTTGTGTTCAGCGACGAAGCTCATTTTTGGCTCAATGGGTAAGTTAATAAGCCGAATTGTCGATTTTGGAGTGAAGATCAGCCAGAAGCATTGCAAGAGCTATTTATGCATCGAGAAAAAGTCACAGTTTGGTGCGGTTTATGGGCTGGTGGCATCATTGGACCGTTCCAAGATGATGCGAATCGTAACGTAACTGTGAATGGTGAGCGCTACCGTGAGATGATATCCAACTTTTTTTTGCCCAAAATGCAAGAGTTTGTTGACCTGCACGACATGTGGTTTCAACAAGACGGTGCCACATGCCACACAGAACGCTTAACAATGGACTTATTGAGAGGCGAGTTCGGTGAACATTTTATTTCACGTTCGGGACCGGTCAATTGGCCGCCTAGATCGTGCGATTTAACGTCTTTAGACTATTTTTTGTGCGGCTACGTTAAAGCTCATGTCTATACACACATGCCCGCTTCAATTGACGCATTGGAAGAAAACATTGAAGCATTTATTCGTGAGATACCGGCCGAAATGTTGGAAACAGAATGCCAACATTGGACTAAGCGGATGGACCATTTGAGGCGCAATCACGGTCAACATTTGCATGAAATAATCTTCAAACATTTAATTATATGGACCGTACTATCGATTCAAATAAAGATTTCATGCATTTTTCTGAATTTTATGAGTTTTTTTTACAACTTTCCTATAGCTCCCCTACAAGAAATGGATGACCGAAACTAATACACACGCACTATTTTTGTTTGTTTTTATTGTTACAAGTGGCGTTGCCACTCGTGTGCGTTTGTATACCAAATTAGGAATATTTTGCAAAGCCCAAATTTTATTAATCTTTTCTTCTTATTTTTATATATACTTAATAATATGTTGAATATATCTGTTAATAAGTTTCATAAATTTTAATAATTATAAGAATTTAGCTAAATTTGTATTAATTATTTAAAAAAAAAGTGGTGGAATTTTGGGAATTGCTGTTGTTAAAAACATTTTAGGAAGAAATGTTTGCTAGTGGCAACGCTAATTACTCCAGGAATGAAATGCGTATGTAAGAGTGAAACAACGAATGTATGTTAGACAGTTTCATTTTTGAATGGAATGTGTAAAATATGTAAAAAATTCAAGATTAATTTTAAAAGCGAAAGGAATTTTATGAAATTGTGACGTGCGCCCATTATATTATTTAAAATAAATATAAAAAAGAGTGAAATAAAAATTGACAGTGACAATAAAGAGTGATAAAAAATAATATTTGCCTTGACAGAAAGCAAGAATTGAGTGACAATAAAAATAACACAAATACCTATTAAAATATAAAAAAGTGACAATAAGATAGAAAATACCTATTAAGAAATTAAATTAAATAATAAAAGTATACTTTTTGTGATAAAAGATAACTATGAAAAAAAGACGTTTGCAAAATTGTCTATCATTGGAAAAAAAGACATTTGAGTCCAAAATTAAAATGTATAGAAGGTTAATAGAAAACGAAGATAGTGCACGAAGTGAAAGATCTAATATACAACCTGTTCCATCAATAAGCTAAAATTCTAATGGAGTGTAAAGTAGGCATAAAAAAAGCCCAAGAGTACCTCAGCCGCATGACAGGAGAGACTTCTGATCAAGGGCTTAATGAGACCGCCAGCATGCTCCCCTTGCGGACCACAACAGCAGTGCAAGAAATAGAGGAGAAGCTAGACTCCGATTACGCTCAGGCCATGGTAACAATCACAATATTTTATATATTTTACTTGCTCAAACAGTAATTCAACTTCTTTACAGAAGTCCTATATTCATAAAATTAAAGGTGTTTCTTTAGATGTTGGCAGTGTTATTAGTGCATCGTTTGCAGATGATTTGCTATATAAATATAATTGGGATGGAAGGTGGGGAAAACTTCCGTTGTCAAATCTCACGCTGCTAAATAAAATTGTAAGAGGTATGTACAGACATTAAATAATTTTAGTCTTTGAATATTTAACATTTCTGTCTTTTTTTTTTACTTCATATTTTAGATGTTTTTCAGAACCTAGGAGCCGGGGAGTATGAAAAAAGTATAAGAAAAGCGGTTGAACGTGCCCACCATAGGGTAAAGCAACAAAAATACATAAAAGAAAAAGGGGTTAATAAATAAAATGACGACAATTTTTTTAATTTAAACTAAAATAATCAATCTAAAAGAGAAAAAAAATCAAAAAATAAGCGTGACCAATAAATTGGTAAAAGTTTAGCTTTATTTTTAACACTTTTTATTGACTGAACTTTATTTGTAAGAAGGTGCTTGTTTAATGTAATTAAGAAACTGTTGAATGATGTTTGATCCAGCAAACGTTTTCGAATGCAAACAAAACATAATTAATTTAAAAAATTTAGTTAAAAAAAAAAATATTTATTTATTTAAGTTATTTTGGAAACCAAAAAAATATTGAATTTTATTTTAAATAAAGACAAAAATTTGTATGAGAATTGAATGAGATGTTTTATTTTAATAGTGTTTTATTAAAACTAAAAAATACGTCAACAGTGACGAATATATGAATCAGTACTGACTAGTCAGCTGTGGCCGGTATATGCGTCAGTACTGACCAGTGCTGTTTGAGCACTCAATAATCTTGAGCAACCTACATATAGTTGTCGATATGAAAAGCAATGAATGGGCGCCTAAATATATTCCAGCCAATGGACCATACGCATTCCGAAAAAGTACAAAAAGTACCAATTTGATCCATTTTTTACCCCTTAAAAAGTGCCGTATATTTTGTACTTTTTATACCAAATGCAACGAAGTACTAAAAGTACGAGCTTTGACTCATTTTATTCCCCCAGAAAGTACTCTGTACGTTAATTTAGGTTATGTTTTATATGAATACCAAATTTTTCGAAGAGATAAAAAGTAACAGTTTTATCCCAATTTTATCCATTAAAAAATACCGTATATTTTGATCTCGACCATATGCAATCTGTATACCAAATTTATCCAAAAGAGAAAAAGTATCAAAAGTAAAACATTTTTCGTTTTAACCTCTTAAAATATACCCCACTTAAATCTGGACAATATCTCTAGCCAAATTTTTTGAAAATAAGAAAGTACCAAAACTAAAAGAGAAAAAGTGTTAAAAGTTGCCAAAAAAAGAAGCAACATTTCTTAAAAATATATATACAAGGTAGATCAAAAAAGACCTACCCCCACCCATGTTTTATTTTGTAACTAGCTTTTACCCGTGACGTCGTTCACTTTAAGATTTAAAGAAATGGGGTTATCCAGTAAAATATTTACAGAAAATTTATTTTGTTTTCTACGTCATTACTTATTTTATGTTAAAATATGTCTATAAACAACATTTTAAGATTTGTTATATTCCGCTAATATAATGGGTGATTTTTTAGCTATTATCTTTTTGGCAGCACTGGTTTAAACAGCTGACGCACGTTTCGTGTTTTGTTTCACTGTCAAACATCTTCAGTTTGGTCTATAATTTAACCATGAATCGTCTTACAAACGAACAACGCTTGCAAATTATTGAATTTTATTATCAAAATGCGTGCTCTGTTAAGAAAATTCATCGCGCGCTTCTTGTGTTCAGCGACGAAGCTCATTTTTGGCTCAAAGGGTAAGTTAATAAGCCGAATTGTCGATTTTGGAGTGAAGATCAGCCAGAAGCATTGCAAGAGCTATTTATGCATCGAGAAAAAGTCACAGTTTGGTGCGGTTTATGGGCTGGTGGCATCATTGGACCGTTCCAAGATGATGCGAATCGTAACGTAACTGTGAATGGTGAGCGCTACCGTAAGATGATATCCAACTTTTTTTTGCCCAAAATGCAAGAGCTTGTTGACTTGCACGACATGTGCCACATGCCACACAGCACGCTTAACAATGGACTTATTGAGAGGCGAGTTCGGTGAACATTTTATTTCACGTTCGGGACCGGTCAATTGGCCGCCTAGATCGTGCGATTTAACGTCTTTAGACTATTTTTTGTGCGGCTACGTTAAAGCTCATGTCTATACACACATGCCCGCTTCAATTGACGCATTGGAAGAAAACATTGAAGCATTTATTCGTGAGATACCGGCCGAAATGTTGGAAACAGAATGCCAACATTGGACTAAGCGGATGGACCATTTGAGGCGCAATCACGGTCAACATTTGCATGAAATAATCTTCAAACATTTAATTATATGGACCGTACTATCGATTCAAATAAAGATTTCATGCATTTTTCTGAATTTTATGAGTTTTTTTTACAACTTTCCTATAGCTCCCCTACAAGAAATGGATGACCGAAACTAATACACACGCACTATTTTTGTTTGTTTTTATTGTTACAAGTGGCGTTGCCACTCCTGTGCGTTTGTATACCAAATTAGGAATATTTTGCAAAGCCCAAATTTTATTAATCTTTTCTTCTTATTTTTATATATACTTAATAATATGTTGAATATATCTGTTAATAAGTTTCATAAATTTTAATAATTATAAGAATTTAGCTAAATTTGTATTAATTATTTAAAAAAAAAGTGGTGGAATTTTGGGAATTGCTGTTGTTAAAAACATTTTAGGAAGAAATGTTTGCTAGTGGCAACGCTAATTACTCCAGGAATGAAATGCGTATGTAAGAGTGAAACAACGACCCTGCAAATAATAGGACCAGTCCAAACACGCGTGTAAAGAGTAGTCCACAAGGGACCAGGACTAGTCCACAAGTAACCCAAACGTATGGAAAAAACCTGGTCTATTTAACATTACGATGTCCTAGGAGAGGACCATATAACCCACCTTTGGACCACTAAGGAGTAGTTTTAAAACTACTCCATGGTATATAACCCACCTTTGGACCAGTAAGGAGTAGTTTTAAAACTACTCCATGGTATACCCAAGAGGATTAGTTTTGAAGTCGTTTAAACACGAAAGCATGTCGTTAAAAAACGAAGACATGTCGTCTCACTACAAACACTTTTTAACAATGGCATGGTCCATGCTTGCATTACATCGGACTAGTCCATGGAGTAGTCCATTTTATCAAAATGGGTCAGGTGGTCCAATTTTATTTGCAGGGGAATGTATGTTAGACAGTTTCATTTTTGAATGGAATGTGTAAAATATGTAAAAAATTCAAGATTAATTTTAAAAGCGAAAGGAATTTTATGAAATTGTGACGTGCGCCCATTATATTATTTAAAATAAATATAAAAAAAGTGAAATAAAAATTGACAGTGACAATAAAGAGTGATAAAAAATAATATTTGCCTTGACAGAAAGCAAGAATTGAGTGACAATAAAAATAACACAAATACCTATTAAAATATAAAAAAGTGACAATAAGATAGAAAATACCTATTAAGAAATTAAATTAAATAATAAAAGTATACTTTTTGTGATAAAAGATACCTATGAAAAAAAGACGTTTGCAAAATTGTCTATCATTGGAAAAAAAGACATTTGAGTCCAAAATTAAAATGTATAGAAGGTTAATAGAAAACGAAGATAGTGCACGAAGTGAAAGATCTAATATACAACCTGTTCCATCAATAAGCTAAAATTCTAATGGAGTGTAAAGTAGGCATAAAAAAATCCCAAGAGTACCTCAGCCGCATGACAGGAGAGACTTCTGATCAAGGGCTTGATGAGACCGCCAGCATGCTCCCCTTGCGGACCACAACAGCAGTGCAAGAAATAGAGGAGAAGCTAGACTCCGATTACGCTCAGGCCATGGTAACAATCACAATATTTTATATATTTTACTTGCTCAAACAGTAATTCAACTTCTTTACAGAAGTCCTATATTCATAAAATTAAAGGTGTTTCTTTAGATGTTGGCAGTGTTATTAGTGCATCGTTTGCAGATGATTTGCTATATAAATATAATTGGGATGGAAGGTGGGGAAAACTTCCGTTGTCAAATCTCACGCTGCTAAATAAAATTGTAAGAGGTATGTACAGACATTAAATAATTTTAGTCTTTGAATATTTAACATTTCTGTCTTTTTTTTACTTCATATTTTAGATGTTTTTCAGAACATAGGAGCCGGGGAGTATGAAAAAAGTATAAGAAAAGCGGTTGAACGTGCCCACCATAGGGTAAAGCAACAAAAATACATAAAAGAAAAAGGGGTTAATAAATAAAATGACGACAATTTTTTTAATTTAAACTAAAATAATCAATCTAAAAGAGAAAAAAAATCAAAAAATAAGCGTGACCAATAAATTGGTAAAAGTTTAGCTTTATTTTTAACACTTTTTATTGACTGAACTTTATTTGTAAGAAGGTGCTTGTTTAATGTAATTAAGAAACTGTTGAATGATGTTTGATCCAGCAAACGTTTTCGAATGCAAACAAAACATAATTAATTTAAAAAATTTAGTTAAAAAAAAAAAATATTTATTTATTTAAGTTATTTTGGAAACCAAAAAAATATTGAATTTTATTTTAAATAAAGACAAAAATTTGTATGAGAATTGAATGAGATGTTTTATTTTAATAGTGTTTTATTAAAACTAAAAAATACGTCAACAGTGACGAATATATGAATCAGTACTGACTAGTCAGCTGTGGCCGGTATATGCGTCAGTACTGACCAGTCAGTACTGACTGGTCAGCTGTGTCCGTTATATGCATCAGTACTGACTAGTCAGCTGTGTCCGGTTTTTGAGCACTCAATAATCTTGAGCAACCTACATATAGTTGTCGATATGAAAAGCAATGAATGGGCGCCTAAATATATTCCAGCCAATGGACCATACGCATTCCGAAAAAGTACAAAAAGTACCAATTTGATCCATTTTTTACCCCTTAAAAAGTGCCGTATATTTTGTACTTTTTATACCAAATGCAACGAAGTACTAAAAGTACGAGCTTTGACTCATTTTATTCCCCCAGAAAGTACTCTGTACGTTAATTTAGGTTATGTTTTATATGAATACCAAATTTTTCGAAGAGATAAAAAGTAACAGTTTTATCCCAATTTTATCCATTAAAAAATACCGTATATTTTGATCTCGACCATATGCAATCTGTATACCAAACTTATCCAAAAGAGAAAAAGTATCAAAAGTAAAACATTTTTCGTTTTAACCTCTTAAAATATACCCCACTTAAATCTGGACAATATCTCTAGCCAAATTTTTTGAAAATAAGAAAGTACCAAAACTAAAAGAGAAAAAGTGTTAAAAGTTGCCAAAAAAAGAAGCAACATTTCTTAAAAATATATATACAAGGTAGATCAAAAAAGACCTACCCCCACCCATGTTTTATTTTGTAACTAGCTTTTACCCGTGACGTCGTTCACTTTAAGATTTAAAGAAATGGGGTTATCCAGTAAAATATTTACAGAAAATTTATTTTGTTTTCTACGTCATTACTTATTTTATGTTAAAATATGTCTATAAACAACATTTTAAGATTTGTTATATTCCGCTAATATAATGGGTGATTTTTTAGCTATTATCTTTTTGGCAGCACTGGTTTAAACAGCTGACGCACGTTTCGTGTTTTGTTTCACTGTCAAACATCTTCAGTTTGGTCTATAATTTAACCATGAATCGTCTTACAAACGAACAACGCTTGCAAATTATTGAATTTTATTATCAAAATGCGTGCTCTGTTAAGAAAATTCATCGCGCGCTTCTTGTGTTCAGCGACGAAGCTCATTTTTGGCTCAATGGGTAAGTTAATAAGCCGAATTGTCGATTTTGGAGTGAAGATCAGCCAGAAGCATTGCAAGAGCTATTTATGCATCGAGAAAAAGTCACAGTTTGGTGCGGTTTATGGGCTGGTGGCATCACTGGACCGTTCCAAGATGATGCGAATCGTAACGTAACTGTGAATGGTGAGCGCTACCGTGAGATGATATCCAACTTTTTTTTGCCCAAAATGCAAGAGCTTGTTGACTTGCACGACATGTGGTTTCAACAAGACGGTGCCACATGCCACACAGCACGCTTAACAATGGACTTATTGAGAGGCGAGTTCGGTGAACATTTTATTTCACGTTCGGGACCGGTCAATTGGCCGCCTAGATCGTGCGATTTAACGTCTTTAGACTATTTTTTGTGCGGCTACGTTAAAGCTCATGTCTATACACACATGCCCGCTTCAATTGACGCATTGGAAGAAAACATTGAAGCATTTATTCGTGAGATACCGGCCGAAATGTTGGAAACAGAATGCCAACATTGGACTAAGCGGATGGACCATTTGAGGCGCAATCACGGTCAACATTTGCATGAAATAATCTTCAAACATTTAATTATATGGACCGTACTATCGATTCAAATAAAGATTTCATGCATTTTTCTGAATTTTATGAGTTTTTTTTACAACTTTCCTATAGCTCCCCTACAAGAAATGGATGACCGAAACTAATACACACGCACTATTTTTGTTTGTTTTTATTGTTACAAGTGGCGTTGCCACTCGTGTGCGTTTGTATACCAAATTAGGAATATTTTGCAAAGCCCAAATTTTATTAATCTTTTCTTCTTATTTTTATATATACTTAATAATATGTTGAATATATCTGTTAATACGTTTCATAAATTTTAATAATTATAAGAATTTAGCTAAATTTGTATTAATTATTTAAAAAAAAGTGGTGGAATTTTGGGAATTGCTGTTGTTAAAAACATTTTAGGAAGAAATGTTTGCTAGTGGCAACGCTAATTACTCCAGGAATGAAATGCGTATGTAAGAGTGAAACAACGAATGTATGTTAGACAGTTTCATTTTTGAATGGAATGTGTAAAATATGTAAAAAATTCAAGATTAATTTTAAAAGCGAAAGGAATTTTATGAAATTGTGACGTGCGCCCATTATATTATTTAAAATAAATATAAAAAAAGTGAAATAAAAATTGACAGTGACAATAAAGAGTGATAAAAAATAATATTTGCCTTGACAGAAAGCAAGAATTGAGTGACAATAAAAATAACACAAATACCTATTAAAATATAAAAAAGTGACAATAAGATAGAAAATACCTATTAAGAAATTAAATTAAATAATAAAAGTATACTTTTTGTGATAAAAGATAACTATGAAAAAAAGACGTTTGCAAAATTGTCTATCATTGGAAAAAAAGACATTTGAGTCCAAAATTAAAATGTATAGAAGGTTAATAGAAAACGAAGATAGTGCACGAAGTGAAAGATCTAATATACAACCTGTTCCATCAATAAGCTAAAATTCTAATGGAGTGTAAAGTAGGCATAAAAAAAGCCCAAGAGTACCTCAGCCGCATGACAGGAGAGACTTCTGATCAAGGGCTTGATGAGACCGCCAGCATGCTCCCCTTGCGGACCACAACAGCAGTGCAAGAAATAGTGGAGAAGCTAGACTCCGATTACGCTCAGGCCATGGTAACAATCACAATATTTTATATATTTTACTTGCTCAAACAGTAATTCAACTTCTTTACAGAAGTCCTATATTCATAAAATTAAAGGTGTTTCTTTAGATGTTGGCAGTGTTATTAGTGCATCGTTTGCAGATGATTTGCTATATAAATATAATTGGGATGGAAGGTGGGGAAAACTTCCGTTGTCAAATCTCACGCTGCTAAATAAAATTGTAAGAGGTATGTACAGACATTAAATAATTTTAGTCTTTGAATATTTAACATTTCTGTCTTTTTTTTTACTTCATATTTTAGATGTTTTTCAGAACCTAGGAGCCGGGGAGTATGAAAAAAGTATAAGAAAAGCGGTTGAACGTGCCCACCATAGGGTAAAGCAACAAAAATACATAAAAGAAAAAGGGGTTAATAAATAAAATGACGACAATTTTTTTAATTTAAACTAAAATAATCAATCTAAAAGAGAAAAAAAATCAAAAAATAAGCGTGACCAATAAATTGGTAAAAGTTTAGCTTTATTTTTAACACTTTTTATTGACTGAACTTTATTTGTAAGAAGGTGCTTGTTTAATGTAATTAAGAAACTGTTGAATGATGTTTGATCCAGCAAACGTTTTCGAATGCAAACAAAACATAATTAATTTAAAAAATTTAGTTAAAAAAAAAAAATATTTATTTATTTAAGTTATTTTGGAAACCAAAAAAATATTGAATTTTATTTTAAATAAAGACAAAAATTTGTATGAGAATTGAATGAGATGTTTTATTTTAATAGTGTTTTATTAAAACTAAAAAATACGTCAACAGTGACGAATATATGAATCAGTACTGACTAGTCAGCTGTGGCCGGTATATGCGTCAGTACTGACCAGTCAGTACTGACTGGTCAGCTGTGTCCGTTATATGCATCAGTACTGACTAGTCAGCTGTGTCCGGTTTTTCAGCACTCAATAATCTTGAGCAACCTACATATAGTTGTCGATATGAAAAGCAATGAATGGGCGCCTAAATATATTCCAGCCAATGGACCATACGCATTCCGAAAAAGTACAAAAAGTACCAATTTGATCCATTTTTTACCCCTTAAAAAGTGCCGTATATTTTGTACTTTTTATACCAAATGCAACGAAGTACTAAAAGTACGAGCTTTGACTCATTTTATTCCCCCAGAAAGTACTCTGTACGTTAATTTAGGTTATGTTTTATATGAATACCAAATTTTTCGAAGAGATAAAAAGTAACAGTTTTATCCCAATTTTATCCATTAAAAAATACCGTATATTTTGATCTCGACCATATGCAATCTGTATACCAAATTTATCCAAAAGAGAAAAAGTATCAAAAGTAAAACATTTTTCGTTTTAACCTCTTAAAATATACCCCACTTAAATCTGGACAATATCTCTAGCCAAATTTTTTGAAAATAAGAAAGTACCAAAACTAAAAGAGAAAAAGTGTTAAAAGTTGCCAAAAAAAGAAGCAACATTTCTTAAAAATATATATACAAGGTAGATCAAAAAAGACCTACCCCCACCCATGTTTTATTTTGTAACTAGCTTTTACCCGTGACGTCGTTCACTTTAAGATTTAAAGAAATGGGGTTATCCAGTAAAATATTTACAGAAAATTTATTTTGTTTTCTACGTCATTACTTATTTTATGTTAAAATATGTCTATAAACAACATTTTAAGATTTGTTATATTCCGCTAATATAATGGGTGATTTTTTAGCTATTATCTTTTTGGAAGCACTGGTTTAAACAGCTGACGCACGTTTCGTGTTTTGTTTCACTGTCAAACATCTTCAGTTTGGTCTATAATTTAACCATGAATCGTCTTACAAACGAACAACGCTTGCAAATTATTGAATTTTATTATCAAAATGCGTGCTCTGTTAAGAAAATTCATCGCGCGCTTCTTGTGTTCAGCGACGAAGCTCATTTTTGGCTCAATGGGTAAGTTAATAAGCCGAATTGTCGATTTTGGAGTGAAGATCAGCCAGAAGCATTGCAAGAGCTATTTATGCATCGAGAAAAAGTCACAGTTTGGTGCGGTTTATGGGCTGGTGGCATCATTGGACCGTTCCAAGATGATGCGAATCGTAACGTAACTGTGAATGGTGAGCGCTACCGTGAGATGATATCCAACTTTTTTTTGCCCAAAATGCAAGAGCTTGTTGACTTGCACGACATGTGGTTTCAACAAGACGGTGCCACATGCCACACAGCACGCTTAACAATGGACTTATTGAGAGGCGAGTTCGGTGAACATTTTATTTCACGTTCGGGACCGGTCAATTGGCCGCCTAGATCGTGCGATTTAACGTCTTTAGACTATTTTTTGTGCGGCTACGTTAAAGCTCATGTCTATACACACATGCCCGCTTCAATTGACGCATTGGAAGAAAACATTGAAGCATTTATTCGTGAGATACCGGCCGAAATGTTGGAAACAGAATGCCAACATTGGACTAAGCGGATGGACCATTTGAGGCGCAATCACGGTCAACATTTGCATGAAATAATCTTCAAACATTTAATTATATGGACCGTACTATCGATTCAAATAAAGATTTCATGCATTTTTCTGAATTTTATGAGTTTTTTTTACAACTTTCCTATAGCTCCCCTACAAGAAATGGATGACCGAAACTAATGGCGATTTCTTTTCTGAGAAAAATGTTGCATTAATGTTGCATGTTCTACATTTTTGTGTTCGTTTGTACAAAAAAATACAACTGTGGAAAAAATTTTCAAGTTCTTTTGTGAATATGTTGATGAAAAACATGCAAAACATGTTGCATATTTTACCCTTACTTTTACTTCAGGTGTTCATACTGCCCTGTTCTACAACTCTGGTACTTACTACTTTCTTTGTACAACAAATGCTTTATTTTGTTTATCATAATTCATACCGCTCATAATTTTGTAAATAATTTGTTTTAAAACAAAATATAAAAATATTTACACATTAAAATCAAAAAAAAGTCTATTTATATTATAATCGTTTTAATTTTTCTAAAGCATTAGTGATGTCAATATTTGTTTCCAAGCAATAATAACGTGCAGAAACCGCTCAAATAGCTTTAAAAATCGCTCATAAAGTACATTAATGATGAAAGTGTAATAGTTGTAAATAAAAGCAGCTAAATGTGTTCTATTGAAATTGCACAACATGTAACACTTCCAGTGATTATAGGTAACATTAGAAAATGTAACATGTATATACTGTAACATATTTTTCTCAGAAAAGAAATCGCCATAATACACACGCACTATTTTTGTTTGTTTTTATTGTTACAAGCGGCGTTGCCACTCGTGTGCGTTTGTATACCAAATTAGGAATATTTTGCAAAGCCCAAATTTTATTAATCTTTTCTTCTTATTTGTATATATACTTAATAATATGTTGAATATATCTGTTAATACGTTTCATAAATTTTAATAATTATAAGAATTTAGCTAAATTTGTATGAATTATTTAAAAAAAAAGTGGTGGAATTTTGGGAATTGCTGTTGTTAAAAACATTTTGGGAAGAAATGTTTGCTAGTGGCAACGCTAATTACTCCAGGAATGAAATGCGTATGTAAGAGTGAAACAACGAATGTATGTTAGACAGTTTCATTTTTGAATGGAATGTGTAAAATATGTAAAAAATTCAAGATTAATTTTAAAAGCGAAAGGAATTTTATGAAATTGTGACGTGCGCCCATTATATTATTTAAAATAAATATAAAAAAAGTGAAATAAAAATTGACAGTGACAATAAATAGTGATAAAAAATAATATTTGCCTTGACAGAAAGCAAGAATTGAGTGACAATAAAAATAACACAAATACCTATTAAAATATAAAAAAGTGACAATAAGATAGAAAATACCTATTAAGAAATTAAATTAAATAATAAAAGTATACTTTTTGTGATAAAAGATAACTATGAAAAAAAGACGTTTGCAAAATTGTCTATCATTGGAAAAAAAGACATTTGAGTCCAAAATTAAAATGTATAGAAGGTTAATAGAAAACGAAGATAGTGCACGAAGTGAAAGATCTAATATACAACCTGTTCCATCAATAAGCTAAAATTCTAATGGAGTGTAAAGTAGGCATAAAAAAAGCCCAAGAGTACCTCAGCCGCATGACAGGAGAGACTTCTGATCAAGGGCTTGATGAGACCGCCAGCATGCTCCCCTTGCGGACCACAACAGCAGTGCAAGAAATAGAGGAGAAGCTAGACTCCGATTACGCTCAGGCCATGGTAACAATCACAATATTTTATATATTTTACTTGCTCAAACAGTAATTCAACTTCTTTACAGAAGTCCTATATTCATAAAATTAAAGGTGTTTCTTTAGATGTTGGCAGTGTTATTAGTGCATCGTTTGCAGATGATTTGCTATATAAATATAATTGGGATGGAAGGTGGGGAAAACTTCCGTTGTCAAATCTCACGCTGCTAAATAAAATTGTAAGAGGTATGTACAGACATTAAATAATTTTAGTCTTTGAATATTTAACATTTCTGTCTTTTTTTTTACTTCATATTTTAGATGTTTTTCAGAACCAAGGAGCCGGGGAATATGAAAAAAGTATAAGAAAAGCGGTTGAACGTGCCCACCATAGGGTAAAGCAACAAAAATACATAAAAGAAAAAGGGGTTAATAAATAAAATGACGACAATTTTTTTAATTTAAACTAAAATAATCAATCTAAAAGAGAAAAAAAATCAAAAAATAAGCGTGACCAATAAATTGGTAAAAGTTTAGCTTTATTTTTAACACTTTTTATTGACTGAACTTTATTTGTAAGAAGGTGCTTGTTTAATGTAATTAAGAAACTGTTGAATGATGTTTGATCCAGCAAACGTTTTCGAATGCAAACAAAACATAATTAATTTAAAAAATTTAGTTAAAAAAAAAAATATTTATTTATTTAAGTTATTTTGGAAACCAAAAAAATATTGAATTTTATTTTAAATAAAGACAAAAATTTGTATGAGAATTGAATGAGATGTTTTATTTTAATAGTGTTTTATTAAAACTAAAAAATACGTCAACAGTGACGAATATATGAATCAGTACTGACTAGTCAGCTGTGGCCGGTATATGCGTCAGTACTGACCAGTCAGTACTGACTGGTCAGCTGTGTCCGTTATATGCATCAGTACTGACTAGTCAGCTGTGTCCGGTTTTTGAGCACTCAATAATCTTGAGCAACCTACATATAGTTGTCGATATGAAAAGCAATGAATGGGTGCCTAAATATATTCCAGCCAATGGACCATACGCATTCCGAAAAAGTACAAAAAGTACCAATTTGATCCATTTTTTTTCCCCTTAAAAAGTGCCGTATATTTTGTACTTTTTATACCAAATGCAACGAAGTACTAAAAGTACGAGCTTTGACTCATTTTATTCCCCCAGAAAGTACTCTGTACGTTAATTTAGGTTATGTTTTATATGAATACCAAATTTTTCGAAGAGATAAAAAGTAACAGTTTTATCCCAATTTTATCCATTAAAAAATACCGTATATTTATCCAAAAGAGAAAAAGTATCAAAAGTAAAACATTTTTCGTTTTAACCTCTTAAAATATACCCCACTTAAATCTGGACAATATCTCTAGCCAAATTTTTTGAAAATAAGAAAGTACCAAAACTAAAAGAGAAAAAGTGTTAAAAGTTGCCAAAAAAAGAAGCAACATTTCTTAAAAATATATATACAAGGTAGATCAAAAAAGACCTACCCCCACCCATGTTTTATTTTGTAACTAGCTTTTACCCGTGACGTCGTTCACTTTAAGATTTAAAGAAATGGGGTTATCCAGTAAAATATTTACAGAAAATTTATTTTGTTTTCTACGTCATTACTTATTTTATGTTAAAATATGTCTATAAACAACATTTTAAGATTTGTTATATTCCGCTAATATAATGGGTGATTTTTTAGCTATTATCTTTTTGGCAGCACTGGTTTAAACAGCTGACGCACGTTTCGTGTTTTGTTTCACTGTCAAACATCTTCAGTTTGGTCTATAATTTAACCATGAATCGTCTTACAAACGAACAACGCTTGCAAATTATTGAATTTTATTATCAAAATGCGTGCTCTGTTAAGAAAATTCATCGCGCGCTTCTTGTGTTGAGCGACGAAGCTCATTTTTGGCTCAATGGGTAAGTTAATAAGCCGAATTGTCGATTTTGGAGTGAAGGTCAGCCAGAAGCATTGCAAGAGCTATTTATGCATCGAGAAAAAGTCACAGTTTGGTGCGGTTTATGGGCTGGTGGCATCATTGGACCGTTCCAAGATGATGCAAATCGTAACGTAACTGTGAATGGTGAGCGCTACCGTGAGATGATATCCAACTTTTGTTTGCCCAAAATGCAAGAGCTTGTTGACTTGCACGACATGTGGTTTCAACAAGACGGTGCCACATGCCACACAGCACGCTTAACAATGGACTTATTGAGAGGCGAGTTCGGTGAACATTTTATTTCACGTTCGGGACCGGTCAATTGGCCGCCTAGATCGTGCGATTTAACGTCTTTAGACTATTTTTTGTGCGGCTACGTTAAAGCTCATGTCTATACACACATGCCCGCTTCAATTGACGCATTGGAAGAAAACATTGAAGCATTTATTCGTGAGATACCGGCCGAAATGTTGGAAACAGAATGCCAACATTGGACTAAGCGGATGGACCATTTGAGGCGCAATCACGGTCAACATTTGCATGAAATAATCTTCAAACATTTAATTATATGGACCGTACTATCGATTCAAATAAAGATTTCATGCATTTTTCTGAATTTTATGAGTTTTTTTTACAACTTTCCTATAGCTCCCCTACAAGAAATGGATGACCGAAACTAATACACACGCACTATTTTTGTTTGTTTTTATTGTTACAAGTGGCGTTGCCACTCGTGTGCGTTTGTATACCAAATTAGGAATATTTTGCAAAGCCCAAATTTTATTAATCTTTTCTTCTTATTTTTATATATACTTAATAATATGTTGAATATATCTGTTAATACGTTTCATAAATTTTAATAATTATAAGAATTTAGCTAAATTTGTATTAATTATTTAAAAAAAAAGTGGTGGAATTTTGGGAATTGCTGTTGTTAAAAACATTTTAGGAAGAAATGTTTGCTAGTGGCAACGCTAATTACTCCAGGAATGAAATGCGTATGTAAGAGTGAAACAACGAATGTATGTTAGACAGTTTCATTTTTGAATGGAATGTGTAAAATATGTAAAAAATTCAAGATTAATTTTAAAAGCGAAAGGAATTTTATGAAATTGTGACGTGCGCCCATTATATTATTTAAAATAAATATAAAAAAAGTGAAATAAAAATTGACAGTGACAATAAAGAGTGATAAAAAATAATATTTGCCTTGACAGAAAGCAAGAATTGAGTGACAATAAAAATAACACAAATACCTATTAAAATATAAAAATGTGACAATAAGATAGAAAATACCTATTAAGAAATTAAATTAAATAATAAAAGTATACTTTTTGTGATAAAAGATAACTATGAAAAAAAGACGTTTGCAAAATTGTCTATCATTGGAAAAAAAGACATTTGAGTCCAAAATTAAAATGTATAGAAGGTTAATAGAAAACGAAGATAGTGCACGAAGTGAAAGATCTAATATACAACCTGTTCCATCAATAAGCTAAAATTCTAATGGAGTGTAAAGTAGGCATAAAAAAAGCATAAGAGTACCTCAGCCGCATGACAGGAGAGACTTCTGATCAAGGGCTTGATGAGACCGCCAGCATGCTCCCCTTGCGGACCACAACAGCAGTGCAAGAAATAGAGGAGAAGCTAGACTCCGATTACGCTCAGGCCATGGTAACAATCACAATATTTTATATATTTTACTTGCTCAAACAGTAATTCAACTTCTTTACAGAAGTCCTATATTCATAAAATTAAAGGTGTTTCTTTAGATGTTGGCAGTGTTATTAGTGCATCGTTTGCAGATGATTTGCTATATAAATATAATTGGGATGGAAGGTGGGGAAAACTTCCGTTGTCAAATCTCACGCTGCTAAATAAAATTGTAAGAGGTATGTACAGACATTAAATAATTTTAGTCTTTGAATATTTAACATTTCTGTCTTTTTTTTTACTTCATATTTTAGATGTTTTTCAGAACCTAGGAGCCGGGGAGTATGAAAAAAGTATAAGAAAAGCGGTTGAACGTGCCCACCATAGGGTAAAGCAACAAAAATACATAAAAGAAAAAGGGGTTAATAAATAAAATGACGACAATTTTTTTAATTTAAACTAAAATAATCAATCTAAAAGAGAAAAAAAATCAAAAAATAAGCGTGACCAATAAATTGGTAAAAGTTTAGCTTTATTTTTAACACTTTTTATTGACTGAACTTTATTTGTAAGAAGGTGCTTGTTTAATGTAATTAAGAAACTGTTGAATGATGTTTGATCCAGCAAACGTTTTCGAATGCAAACAAAACATAATTAATTTAAAAAATTTAGTTAAAAAAAAAAATATTTATTTATTTAAGTTATTTTGGAAACCAAAAAAATATTGAATTTTATTTTAAATAAAGACAAAAATTTGTATGAGAATTGAATGAGATGTTTTATTTTAATAGTGTTTTATTAAAACTAAAAAATACGTCAACAGTGACGAATATATGAATCAGTACTGACTAGTCAGCTGTGGCCGGTATATGCGTCAGTACTGACCAGTCAGTACTGACTGGTCAGCTGTGTCCGTTATATGCATCAGTACTGACTAGTCAGCTGTGTCCGGTTTTTGAGCACTCAATAATCTTGAGCAACCTACATATAGTTGTCGATATGAAAAGCAATGAATGGGCGCCTAAATATATTCCAGCCAATGGACCATACGCATTCCGAAAAAGTACAAAAAGTACCAATTTGATCCATTTTTTACCCCTTAAAAAGTGCCGTATATTTTGTACTTTTTATACCAAATGCAACGAAGTACTAAAAGTACGAGCTTTGACTCATTTTATTCCCCCAGAAAGTACTCTGTACGTTAATTTAGGTTATGTTTTATATGAATACCAAATTTTTCGAAGAGATAAAAAGTAACAGTTTTATCCCAATTTTATCCATTAAAAAATACCGTATATTTTGATCTCGACCATATGCAATCTGTATACCAAATTTATCCAAAAGAGAAAAAGTATCAAAAGTAAAACATTTTTCGTTTTAACCTCTTAAAATATACCCCACTTAAATCTGGACAATATCTCTAGCCAAATTTTTTGAAAATAAGAAAGTACCAAAACTAAAAGAGAAAAAGTGTTAAAAGTTGCCAAAAAAAGAAGCAACATTTCTTAAAAATATATATACAAGGTAGATCAAAAAAGACCTACCCCCACCCATGTTTTATTTTGTAACTAGCTTTTACCCGTGACGTCGTTCACTTTAAGATTTAAAGAAATGGGGTTATCCAGTAAAATATTTACAGAAAATTTATTTTGTTTTCTACGTCATTACTTATTTTATGTTAAAATATGTCTATAAACAACATTTTAAGATTTGTTATATTCCGCTAATATAATGGGTGATTTTTTAGCTATTATCTTTTTGGCAGCACTGGTTTAAACAGCTGACGCACGTTTCGTGTTTTGTTTCACTGTCAAACATCTTCAGTTTGGTCTATAATTTAACCATGAATCGTCTTACAAACGAACAACGCTTGCAAATTATTGAATTTTATTATCAAAATGCGTGCTCTGTTAAGAAAATTCATCGCGCGCTTCTTGTGTTCAGCGACGAAGCTCATTTTTGGCTCAATGGGTAAGTTAATAAGCCGAATTGTCGATTTTGGAGTGAAGATCAGCCAGAAGCATTGCAAGAGCTATTTATGCATCGAGAAAAAGTCACAGTTTGGTGCGGTTTATGGGCTGGTGGCATCATTGGACCGTTCCAAGATGATGCGAATCGTAACGTAACTGTGAATGGTGAGCGCTACCGTGAGATGATATCCAACTTTTTTTTGCTCAAAATGCAAGAGCTTGTTGACTTGCACGACATGTGGTTTCAACAAGACGGTGCCACATGCCACACAGCACGCTTAACAATGGACTTATTGAGAGGCGAGTTCGGTGAACATTTTATTTCACGTTCGGGACCGGTCAATTGGCCGCCTAGATCGTGCGATTTAACGTCTTTAGACTATTTTTTGTGCGGCTACGTACGAAGAAAACATTGAAGCATTTATTCGTGAGATACCGGCCGAAATGTTGGAAACAGAATGCCAACATTGGACTAAGCGGATGGACCATTTGAGGCGCAATCACGGTCAACATTTGCATGAAATAATCTTCAAACATTTAATTATATGGACCGTACTATCGATTCAAATAAAGATTTCATGCATTTTTCTGAATTTTATGAGTTTTTTTTACAACTTTCCTATAGCTCCCCTACAAGAAATGGATGACCGAAACTAATACACACGCACTATTTTTGTTTGTTTTTATTGTTACAAGTGGCGTTGCCACTCGTGTGCGTTTGTATACCAAATTAGGAATATTTTGCAAAGCCCAAATTTTATTAATCTTTTCTTCTTATTTTTATATATACTTAATAATATGTTGAATATATCTGTTAATACGTTTCATAAATTTTAATAATTATAAGAATTTAGCTAAATTTGTATTAATTATTTAAAAAAAAAGTGGTGGAATTTTGGGAATTGCTGTTGTTAAAAACATTTTAGGAAGAAATGTTTGCTAGTGGCAACGCTAATTACTCCAGGAATGAAATGCGTATGTAAGAGTGAAACAACGAATGTATGTTAGACAGTTTCATTTTTGAATGGAATGTGTAAAATATGTAAAAAATTCAAGATTAATTTTAAAAGCGAAAGGAATTTTATGAAATTGTGACGTGCGCCCATTATATTATTTAAAATAAATATAAAAAAAGTGAAATAAAAATTGACAGTGACAATAAAGAGTGATAAAAAATAATATTTGCCTTGACAGAAAGCAAGAATTGAGTGACAATAAAAATAACACAAATACCTATTAAAATATAAAAAAGTGACAATAAGATAGAAAATACCTATTAAGAAATTAAATTAAATAATAAAAGTATACTTTTTGTGATAAAAGATAACTATGAAAAAAAGACGTTTGCAAAATTGTCTATCATTGGAAAAAAAGACATTTGAGTCCAAAATTAAAATGTATAGAAGGTTAATAGAAAACGAAGATAGTGCACGAAGTGAAAGATCTAATATACAACCTGTTCCATCAATAAGCTAAAATTCTAATGGAGTGTAAAGTAGGCATAAAAAAAGCCCAAGAGTACCTCAGCCGCATGACAGGAGAGACTTCTGATCAAGGGCTTGATGAGACCGCCAGCATGCTCCCCTTGCGGACCACAACAGCAGTGCAAGAAATAGAGGAGAAGCTAGACTCCGATTACGCTCAGGCCATGGTAACAATCACAATATTTTATATATTTTACTTGCTCAAACAGTAATTCAACTTCTTTACAGAAGTCCTATATTCATAAAATTAAAGGTGTTTCTTTAGATGTTGGCAGTGTTATTAGTGCATCGTTTGCAGATGATTTGCTATATAAATATAATTGGGATGGAAGGTGGGGAAAACTTCCGTTGTCAAATCGCACGCTGCTAAATAAAATTGTAAGAGGTATGTACAGACATTAAATAATTTTAGTCTTTGAATATTTAACATTTCTGTCTTTTTTTTTTACTTCATATTTTAGATGTTTTTCAGAACCTAGGAGCCGGGGAGTATGAAAAAAGTATAAGAAAAGCGGTTGAACGTGCCCACCATAGGGTAAAGCAACAAAAATACATAAAAGAAAAAGGGGTTAATAAATAAAATGACGACAATTTTGTTAATTTAAACTAAAATAATCAATCTAAAAGAGAAAAAAAATCAAAAAATAAGCGTGACCAATAAATTGGTAAAAGTTTAGCTTTATTTTTAACACTTTTTATTGACTGAACTTTATTTGTAAGAAGGTGCTTGTTTAATGTAATTAAGAAACTGTTGAATGATGTTTGATCCAGCAAACGTTTTCGAATGCAAACAAAACATAATTAATTTAAAAAATTTAGTTAAAAAAAAAAAATATTTATTTATTTAAGTTATTTTGGAAACCAAAAAAATATTGAATTTTATTTTAAATAAAGACAAAAATTTGTATGAGAATTGAATGAGATGTTTTATTTTAATAGTGTTTTATTAAAACTAAAAAATACGTCAACAGTGACGAATATATGAATCAGTACTGACTAGTCAGCTGTGGCCGGTATATGCGTCAGTACTGATCAGTCAGTACTGACTGGTCAGCTGTGTCCGTTATATGCATCAGTACTGACTAGTCAGCTGTGTCCGGTTTTTGAGCACTCAATAATCTTGAGCAACCTACATATAGTTGTCGATATGAAAAGCAATGAATGGGCGCCTAAATATATTCCAGCCAATGGACCATACGCATTCCGAAAAAGTACAAAAAGTACCAATTTGATCCATTTTTTACCCCTTAAAAAGTGCCGTATATTTTGTACTTTTTATACCAAATGCAACGAAGTACTAAAAGTACGAGCTTTGATTCATTTTATTCCCCCAGAAAGTACTCTGTACGTTAATTTAGGTTATGTTTTATATGAATACCAAATTTTTCGAAGAGATAAAAAGTAACAGTTTTATCCCAATTTTATCCATTAAAAAATACCGTATATTTTGATCTCGACCATATGCAATCTGTATACCAAATTTATCCAAAAGAGAAAAAGTATCAAAAGTAAAACATTTTTCGTTTTAACCTCTTAAAATATACCCCACTTAAATCTGGACAATATCTCTAGCCAAATTTTTTGAAAATAAGAAAGTACCAAAACTAAAAGAGAAAAAGTGTTAAAAGTTGCCAAAAAAAGAAGCAACATTTCTTAAAAATATATATACAAGGTAGATCAAAAAAGACCTACCCCCACCCATGTTTTATTTTGTAACTAGCTTTTACCCGTGACGTCGTTCACTTTAAGATTTAAAGAAATGGGGTTATCCAGTAAAATATTTACAGAAAATTTATTTTGTTTTCTACGTCATTACTTATTTTATGTTAAAATATGTCTATAAACAACATTTTAAGATTTGTTATATTCCGCTAATATAATGGGTGATTTTTTAGCTATTATCTTTTTGGCAGCACTGGTTTAAACAGCTGACGCACGTTTCGTGTTTTGTTTCACTGTCAAACATCTTCAGTTTGGTCTATAATTTAACCATGAATCGTCTTACAAACGAACAACGCTTGCAAATTATTGAATTTTATTATCAAAATGCGTGCTCTGTTAAGAAAATTCATCGCGCGCTTCTTGTGTTCAGCGACGAAGCTCATTTTTGGCTCAATGGGTAAGTTAATAAGCCGAATTGTCGATTTTGGAGTGAAGATCAGCCAGAAGCATTGCAAGAGCTATTTATGCATCGAGAAAAAGTCACAGTTTGGTGCGGTTTATGGGCTGGTGGCATCATTGGACCGTTCCAAGATGATGCGAATCGTAACGTAACTGTGAATGGTGAGCGCTACCGTGAGATGATATCCAACTTTTTTTTGCCCAAAATGCAAGAGCTTGTTGACTTGCACGACATGTGGTTTCAACAAGACGGTGCCACATGCCACACAGCACGCTTAACAATGGACTTATTGAGAGGCGAGTTCGGTGAACATTTTATTTCACGTTCGGGACCGGTCAATTGGCCGCCTAGATCGTGCGATTTAACGTCTTTAGACTATTTTTTGTGCGGCTACGTTAAAGCTCATGTCTATACACACATGCCCGCTTCAATTGACGCATTGGAAGAAAACATTGAAGCATTTATTCGTGAGATACCGGCCGAAATGTTGGAAACAGAATGCCAACATTGGACTAAGCGGATGGACCATTTGAGGCGCAATCACGGTCAACATTTGCATGAAATAATCTTCAACATTTAATTATATGGACCGTACTATCGATTCAAATAAAGATTTCATGCATTTTTCTGAATTTTATGAGTTTTTTTTACAACTTTCCTATAGCTCCCCTACAAGAAATGGATGACCGAAACTAATACACACGCACTATTTTTGTTTGTTTTTATTGTTACAAGTGGCGTTGCCACTCGTGTGCGTTTGTATACCAAATTAGGAATATTTTGCAAAGCCCAAATTTTATTAATCTTTTCTTCTTATTTTTATATATACTTAATAATATGTTGAATATATTTGTTAATACGTTTCATAAATTTTAATAATTATAAGAATTTAGCTAAATTTGTATTAATTATTTAAAAAAAAAGTGGTGGAATTTTGGGAATTGCTGTTGTTAAAAACATTTTAGGAAGAAATGTTTGCTAGTGGCAACGCTAATTACTCCAGGAATGAAATGCGTATGTAAGAGTGAAACAACGAATGTATGTTAGACAGTTTCATTTTTGAATGGAATGTGTAAAATATGTAAAAAATTCAAGATTAATTTTAAAAGCGAAAGGAATTTTATGAAATTGTGACGTGCGCCCATTATATTATTTAAAATAAATATAAAAAAAAGTGAAATAAAAATTGACAGTGACAATAAAGAGTGATAAAAAATAATATTTGCCTTGACAGAAAGCAAGAATTGAGTGACAATAAAAATAACACAAATACCTATTAAAATATAAAAAAGTGACAATAAGATAGAAAATACCTATTAAGAAATTAAATTAAATAATAAAAGTATACTTTTTGTGATAAAAGATAACTATGAAAAAAAGACGTTTGCAAAATTGTCTATCATTGGAAAAAAAGACATTTGAGTCTAAAATTAAAATGTATAGAAGGTTAATAGAAAACGAAGATAGTGCACGAAGTGAAAGATCTAATATACAACCTGTTCCATCAATAAGCTAAAATTCTAATGGAGTGTAAAGTAGGCATAAAAAAAGCCCAAGAGTACCTCAGCCGCATGACAGGAGAGACTTCTGATCAAGGGCTTGATGAGACCGCCAGCATGCTCCCCTTGCGGACCACAACAGCAGTGCAAGAAATAGAGGAGAAGCTAGACTCCGATTACGCTCAGGCCATGGTAACAATCACAATATTTTATATATTTTACTTGCTCAAACAGTAATTCAACTTCTTTACAGAAGTCCTATATTCATAAAATTAAAGGTGTTTCTTTAGATGTTGGCAGTGTTATTAGTGCATCGTTTGCAGATGATTTGCTATATAAATATAATTGGGATGGAAGGTGGGGAAAACTTCCGTTGTCAAATCTCACGCTGCTAAATAAAATTGTAAGAGGTATGTACAGACATTAAATAATTTTAGTCTTTGAATATTTAACATTTCTGTCTTTTTTTTTACTTCATATTTTAGATGTTTTTCAGAACCTAGGAGCCGGGGAGTATGAAAAAAGTATAAGAAAAGCGGTTGAACGTGCCCACCATAGGGTAAAGCAACAAAAATACATAAAAGAAAAAGGGGTTAATAAATAAAATGACGACAATTTTTTTAAATTTAAACTAAAATAATCAATCTAAAAGAGAAAAAAAATCAAAAAATAAGCGTGACCAATAAATTGGTAAAAGTTTAGCTTTATTTTTAACACTTTTTATTGACTGAACTTTATTTGTAAGAAGGTGCTTGTTTAATGTAATTAAGAAACTGTTGAATGATGTTTGATCCAGCAAACGTTTTCGAATGCAAACAAAACATAATTAATTTAAAAAATTTAGTTTAAAAAAAAAAATATTTATTTATTTAAGTTATTTTGGAAACCAAAAAAATATTGAATTTTATTTTAAATAAAGACAAAAATTTGTATGAGAATTGAATGAGATGTTTTATTTTAATAGTGTTTTATAAAAACTAAAAAATACGTCAACAGTGACGAATATATGAATCAGTACTGACTAGTCAGCTGTGGCCGGTATATGCGTCAGTACTGACCAGTCAGTACTGACTGGTCAGCTGTGTCCGTTATATGCATCAGTACTGACTAGTCAGCTGTGTCCGGTTTTTGAGCACTCAATAATCTTGAGCAACCTACATATAGTTGTCGATATGAAAAGCAATGAATGGGCGCCTAAATATATTCCAGCCAATGGACCATACGCATTCCGAAAAAGTACAAAAAGTACCAATTTGATCCATTTTTTACCCCTTAAAAAGTGCCGTATATTTTGTACTTTTTATACCAAATGCAACGAAGTACTAAAAGTACGAGCTTTGACTCATTTTATTCCCCCAGAAAGTACTCTGTACGTTAATTTAGGTTATGTTTTATATGAATACCAAATTTTTCGAAGAGATAAAAAGTAACAGTTTTATCCCAATTTTATCCATTAAAAAATACCGTATATTTTGATCTCGACCATATGCAATCTGTATACCAAATTTATCCAAAAGAGAAAAAGTATCAAAAGTAAAACATTTTTCGTTTTAACCTCTTAAAAAATACCCCACTTAAATCTGGACAATTTCTCTAGCCAAATTTTTTGAAAATAAGAAAGTACCAAAACTAAAAGAGAAAAAGTGTTAAAAGTTGCCAAAAAAAGAAGCAACATTTCTTAAAAATATATATACAAGGTATATCAAAAAAGACCTACCCCCACCCATGTTTTATTTTGTAACTAGCTTTTACCCGTGACGTCGTTCACTTTAAGATTTAAAGAAATGGGGTTATCCAGTAAAATATTTACAGAAAATTTATTTTGTTTTCTACGTCATTACTTATTTTATGTTAAAATATGTCTATAAACAACATTTTAAGATTTGTTATATTCCGCTAATATAATGGGTGATTTTTTAGCTATTATCTTTTTGGCAGCACTGGTTTAAACAGCTGACGCACGTTTCGTGTTTTGTTTCACTGTCAAACATCTTCAGTTTGGTCTATAATTTAACCATGAATCGTCTTACAAACGAACAACGCTTGCAAATTATTGAATTTTATTATCAAAATGCGTGCTCTGTTAAGAAAATTCATCGCGCGCTTCTTGTGTTCAGCGACGAAGCTCATTTTTGGCTCAATGGGTAAGTTAATAAGCCGAATTGTCGATTTTGGAGTGAAGATCAGCCAGAAGCATTGCAAGAGCTATTTATGCATCGAGAAAAAGTCACAGTTTGGTGCGGTTTATGGGCTGGTGGCATCATTGGACCGTTCCAAGATGATGCGAATCGTAACGTAACTGTAAATGGTGAGCGCTACCGTGAAATGATATCCAACTTTTTTTTTGCCCAAAATGCAAGAGCTTGTTGACTTGCACGACATGTGGTTTCAACAAGACGGTGCCACATGCCACACAGCACGCTTAACAATGGACTTATTGAGAGGCGAGTTCGGTGAACATTTTATTTCACGTTCGGACCGGTCAATTGGCCGCCTAGATCGTGCGATTTAACGTCTTTAGACTATTTTTTGTGCGGCTACGTTAAAGCTCATGTCTATACACACATGCCCGCTTCAATTGACGCATTGGAAGAAAACATTGAAGCATTTATTCGTGAGATACCGGCCGAAATGTTGGAAACAGAATGCCAACATTGGACTAAGCGGATGGACCATTTGAGGCGCAATCACGGTCAACATTTGCATGAAATAATCTTCAAACATTTAATTATATGGACCGTACTATCGATTCAAATAAAGATTTCATGCATTTTTCTGAATTTTATGAGTTTTTTTTACAACTTTCCTATAGCTCCCCTACAAGAAATGGATGACCGAAACTAATACACACGCACTATTTTTGTTTGTTTTTATTGTTACAAGTGGCGTTGCCACTCGTGTGCGTTTGTATACCAAATTAGGAATATTTTGCAAAGCCCAAATTTTATTAATCTTTTCTTCTTATTTTTATATATACTTAATAATATGTTGAATATATCTGTTAATACGTTTCATAAATTTTAATAATTATAAGAATTTAGCTAAATTTGTATTAATTATTTAAAAAAAAAGTGGTGGAATTTTGGGAATTGCTGTTGTTAAAAACATTTTAGGAAGAAATGTTTGCTAGTGGCAACGCTAATTACTCCAGGAATGAAATGCGTATGTAAGAGTGAAACAACGAATGTATGTTAGACAGTTTCATTTTTGAATGGAATGTGTAAAATATGTAAAAAATTCAAGATTAATTTTAAAAGCGAAAGGAATTTTATGAAATTGTGACGTGCGCCCATTATATTATTTAAAATAAATATAAAAAAAGTGAAATAAAAATTGACAGTGACAATAAAGAGTGATAAAAAATAATATTTGCCTTGACAGAAAGCAAGAATTGAGTGACAATAAAAATAACACAAATACCTATTAAAATATAAAAAAGTGACAATAAGATAGAAAATACCTATTAAGAAATTAAATTAAATAATAAAAGTATACTTTTTGTGATAAAAGATAACTATGAAAGAAAGACGTTTGCAAAATTGTCTATCATTGGAAAAAAAGACATTTGAGTCCAAAATTAAAATGTATAGAAGGTTAATAGAAAACGAAGATAGTGCACGAAGTGAAAGATCTAATATACAACCTGTTCCATCAATAAGCTAAAATTCTAATGGAGTGTAAAGTAGGCATAAAAAAAGCCCAAGAGTACCTCAGCCGCATGACAGGAGAGACTTCTGATCAAGGGCTTGATGAGACCGCCAGCATGCTCCCCTTGCGGACCACAACAGCAGTGCAAGAAATAGAGGAGAAGCTAGACTCCGATTACGCTCAGGCCATGGTAACAATCACAATATTTTATATATTTTACTTGCTCAAACAGTAATTCAACTTCTTTACAGAAGTCCTATATTCATAAAATTAAAGGTGTTTCTTTAGATGTTGGCAGTGTTATTAGTGCATCGTTTGCAGATGATTTGCTATATAAATATAATTGGGATGGAAGGTGGGGAAAACTTCCGTTGTCAAATCTCACGCTGCTAAATAAAATTGTAAGAGGTATGTACAGACATTAAATAATTTTAGTCTTTGAATATTTAACATTTCTGTCTTTTTTTTTACTTCATATTTTAGATGTTTTCAGAACCTAGGAGCCGGGGAGTATGAAAAAAGTATAAGAAAAGCGGTTGAACGTGCCCACCATAGGGTAAAGCAACAAAAATACATAAAAGAAAAAGGGGTTAATAAATAAAATGACGACAATTTTTTTAATTTAAACTAAAATAATCAATCTAAAAGAGAAAAAAAATCAAAAAATAAGCGTGACCAATAAATTGGTAAAAGTTTAGCTTTATTTTTAACACTTTTTATTGACTGAACTTTATTTGTAAGAAGGTGCTTGTTTAATGTAATTAAGAAACTGTTGAATGATGTTTGATCCAGCAAACGTTTTCGAATGCAAACAAAACATAATTAATTTAAAAAATTTAGTTAAAAAAAAAAAATATTTATTTATTTAAGTTATTTTGGAAACCAAAAAAATATTGAATTTTATTTTAAATAAAGACAAAAATTTGTATGAGAATTGAATGAGATGTTTTATTTTAATAGTGTTTTATTAAAACTAAAAAATACGTCAACAGTGACGAATATATGAATCAGTACTGACTAGTCAGCTGTGGCCGGTATATGCGTCAGTACTGACTAGTCAGCTGTGTCCGGTTTTTGAGCACTCAATAATCTTGAGCAACCTACATATAGTTGTCGATATGAAAAGCAATGAATGGGCGCCTAAATATATTCCAGCCAATGGACCATACGCATTCCGAAAAAGTACAAAAAGTACCAATTTGATCCATTTTTTACCCCTTAAAAAGTGCCGTATATTTTGTACTTTTTATACCAAATGCAACGAAGTACTAAAAGTACGAGCTTTGACTCATTTTATTCCCCCAGAAAGTACTCTGTACGTTAATTTAGGTTATGTTTTATATGAATACCAAATTTTTCGAAGAGATAAAAAGTAACAGTTTTATCCCAATTTTATCCATTAAAAAATACCGTATATTTTGATCTCGACCATATGCAATCTGTATACCAAATTTATCCAAAAGAGAAAAAGTATCAAAAGTAAAACATTTTTCGTTTTAACCTCTTAAAATATACCCCACTTAAATCTGGACAATATCTCTAGCCAAATTTTTTGAAAATAAGAAAGTACCAAAACTAAAAGAGAAAAAGTGTTAAAAGTTGCCAAAAAAAGAAGCAACATTTCTTAAAAATATATATACAAGGTAGATCAAAAAAGACCTACCCCCACCCATGTTTTATTTTGTAACTAGCTTTTACCCGTGACGTCGTTCACTTTAAGATTTAAAGAAATGGGGTTATCCAGTAAAATATTTACAGAAAATTTATTTTGTTTTCTACGTCATTACTTATTTTATGTTAAAATATGTCTATAAACAACATTTTAAGATTTGTTATATTCCGCTAATATAATGGGTGATTTTTTAGCTATTATCTTTTTGGAAGCACTGGTTTAAACAGCTGACGCACGTTTCGTGTTTTGTTTCACTGTCAAACATCTTCAGTTTGGTCTATAATTTAACCATGAATCGTCTTACAAACGAACAACGCTTGCAAATTATTGAATTTTATTATCAAAATGCGTGCTCTGTTAAGAAAATTCATCGCGCGCTTCTTGTGTTCAGCGACGAAGCTCATTTTTGGCTCAATGGGTAAGTTAATAAGCCGAATTGTCGATTTTGGAGTGAAGATCAGCCAGAAGCATTGCAAGAGCTATTTATGCATCGAGAAAAAGTCACAGTTTGGTGCGGTTTATGGGCTGGTGGCATCATTGGACCGTTCCAAGATGATGCGAATCGTAACGTAACTGTGAATGGTGAGCGCTACCGTGAGATGATATCCAACTTTTTTTTGCCCAAAATGCAAGAGCTTGTTGACTTGCACGACATGTGGTTTCAACAAGACGGTGCCACATGCCACACAGCACGCTTAACAATGGACTTATTGAGAGGCGAGTTCGGTGAACATTTTATTTCACGTTCGGGACCGGTCAATTGGCCGCCTAGATCGTGCGATTTAACGTCTTTAGACTATTTTTTGTGCGGCTACGTTAAAGCTCATGTCTATACACACATGCCCGCTTCAATTGACGCATTGGAAGAAAACATTGAAGCATTTATTCGTGAGATACCGGCCGAAATGTTGGAAACAGAATGCCAACATTGGACTAAGCGGATGGACCATTTGAGGCGCAATCACGGTCAACATTTGCATGAAATAATCTTCAAACATTTAATTATATGGACCGTACTATCGATTTAAATAAAGATTTCATGCATTTTTCTGAATTTTATGAGTTTTTTTTACAACTTTCCTATAGCTCCCCTACAAGAAATGGATGACCGAAACTAATACACACGCACTATTTTTGTTTGTTTTTATTGTTACAAGTGGCGTTGCCACTCGTGTGCGTTTGTATACCAAATAAGGAATATTTTGCAAAGCCCAAATTTTATTAATCTTTTCTTCTTATTTTTATATATACTTAATAATATGTTGAATATATCTGTTAATACGTTTCATAAATTTTAATAATTATAAGAATTTAGCTAAATTTGTATTAATTATTTAAAAAAAAAGTGGCGGAATTTTGGGAATTGCTGTTGTTAAAAACATTTTAGGAAGAAATGTTTGCTAGTGGCAACGCTAATTACTCCAGGAATGAAATGCGTATGTAAGAGTGAAACAACGAATGTATGTTAGACAGTTTCATTTTTGAATGAGCCAATTTAGACTAGACTAATTGTTCTGGCAGAAAACGACAGTTTGTAGGCGAAAGAGGTGAAGAGAGTCGTTTTTGGTTGGCATAATTTTTAATCCAGCTTCAACCCTGCATTAGCAGAACAAAACCAATACATACACACTTATGAAAAAAACAGGTTCAGTGTTTTCTTTTTTGCAGAGCGATTTTAATCGTTAGTTGTTCGCCGTCGTGTAAACATGAATATAAAAAAATACTAACACATACAAAGCTGCGTGTACGTATACAATTTTATGCCAGAATAATTAATCCAGTGTAGTTTGGAAAGAACAAAAGTTAATCCGACTAAAAATTAGTCTAGTCTAAATTGGCTCAATGGAATGTGTAAAATATGTAAAAAATTCAAGATTAATTTTAAAAGCGAAAGGAATTTTATGAAATTGTGACGTGCGCCCATTATATTATTTAAAATAAATATAAAAAAAGTGAAATAAAAATTGACAGTGACAATAAAGAGTGATAAAAAATAATATTTGCCTTGACAGAAAGCAAGAATTGAGTGACAATAAAAATAACACAAATACCTATTAAAATATAAAAAAGTGACAATAAGATAGAAAATACCTATTAAGAAATTAAATTAAATAATAAAAGTATACTTTTTGTGATAAAAGATAACTATGAAAAAAAGACGTTTGCAAAATTGTCTATCATTGGAAAAAAAGACATTTGAGTCCAAAATTAAAATGTATAGAAGGTTAATAGAAAACGAAGATAGTGCACGAAGTGAAAGATCTAATATACAACCTGTTCCATCAATAAGCTAAAATTCTAATGGAGTGTAAAGTAGGCATAAAAAAAGCCCAAGAGTACCTCAGCCGCATGACAGGAGAGACTTCTGATCAAGGGCTTGATGAGACCGCCAGCATGCTCCCCTTGCGGACCACAACAGCAGTGCAAGAAATAGAGGAGAAGCTAGACTCCGATTACGCTCAGGCCATGGTAACAATCACAATATTTTATATATTTTACTTGCTCAAACAGTAATTCAACTTCTTTACAGAAGTCCTATATTCATAAAATTAAAGGTGTTTCTTTAGATGTTGGCAGTGTTATTAGTGCATCGTTTGCAGATGATTTGCTATATAAATATAATTGGGATGGAAGGTGGGGAAAACTTCCGTTGTCAAATCTCACGCTGCTAAATAAAATTGTAAGAGGTATGTACAGACATTAAATAATTTTAGTCTTTGAATATTTAACATTTCTGTCTTTTTTTTTACTTCATATTTTAGATGTTTTTCAGAACCTAGGAGCCGGGGAGTATGAAAAAAGTATAAGAAAAGCGGTTGAACGTGCCCACCATAGGGTAAAGCAACAAAAATACATAAAAGAAAAAGGGGTTAATAAATAAAATGACGACAATTTTTTTAATTTAAACTAAAATAATCAATCTAAAAGAGAAAAAAAATCAAAAAATAAGCGTGACCAATAAATTGGTAAAAGTTTAGCTTTATTTTTAACACTTTTTATTGACTGAACTTTATTTGTAAGAAGGTGCTTGTTTAATGTAATTAAGAAACTGTTGAATGATGTTTGATCCATCAAACGTTTTCGAATGCAAACAAAACATAATTAATTTAAAAAATTTAGTTAAAAAAAAAAAATATTTATTTATTTAAGTTATTTTGGAAACCAAAAAAATATTGAATTTTATTTTAAATAAAGACAAAAATTTGTATGAGAATTGAATGAGATGTTTTATTTTAATAGTGTTTTATTAAAATTAAAAAATACGTCAACAGTGACGAATATATGAATCAGTACTGACTAGTCAGCTGTGGCCGGTATATGCGTCAGTACTGACTGGTCAGCTGTGTCCGTTATATGCATCAGTACTGACTAGTCAGCTGTGTCCGGTTTTTGAGCACTCAATAATCTTGAGCAACCTACATATAGTTGTCGATATGAAAAGCAATGAATGGGCGCCTAAATATATTCCAGCCAATGGACCATACGCATTCCGAAAAAGTACAAAAAGTACCAATTTGATCCATTTTTTACCCCTTAAAAAGTGCCGTATATTTTGTACTTTTTATACCAAATGCAACGAAGTACTAAAAGTACGAGCTTTGACTCATTTTATTCCCCCAGAAAGTACTCTGTACGTTAATTTAGGTTATGTTTTATATGAATACCAAATTTTTCGAAGAGATAAAAAGTAACAGTTTTATCCCAATTTTATCCATTAAAAAATACCGTATATTTTGATCTCGACCATATGCAATCTGTATACCAAATTTATCCAAAAGAGAAAAAGTATCAAAAGTAAAACATTTTTCGTTTTAACCTCTTAAAATATACCCCACTTAAATCTGGACAATATCTCTAGCCAAATTTTTTGAAAATAAACAAGTAAGAGTGCTATATTCGGCTATGCCGAATCTTATATACCCTTCACCATGGTTTGGAAAGAACAGAAGTTTATATATATATTTAAATACATGTATATATACATGTATATTTATAAAATATATATCGTTTAGTTTTATTTAATTATTTGCACATGATTGCGTGCTATTAAATATATTAAAAGTTTAATTAATATATAGCACGTTAAGTTTTGATCGAGTTTCAGTATTTGGTCATGCCGACATCTTAAAGTATAAAATTACCATTTACTTTGGTGATAAAACTTGTAGTCGGGAAGTTCTATGGTTCACGAAAATAGGTATTAAAAAAAAACTATATTTTTGACATTACTTTTTTTTTTACCGATATTCCGAGTTTTTCTAAAGATTTCCGATATTTTGATATCTAAAACGTATGAATAGGTCATAATACAGCTCTAAAATTTTAGTTTTTATAAAAATGTTAATGTTTTTAGTCCTTTTTTGGAGTATTTTGCACATAACTTAACCATTTTTAACCGATTTGGCAGATTTATATACCAATGTGCTTAAAAATAATATTTCCATTAAATTGGCTTATAGGCATATATATATATATATATATCTACATATTTGTACATATATTTAAGCAAACTTAATTATAAAAAAAACAAACTTAATTATAAAATAAAAAACAAACTTAATTATAAAAAAGAGTAACTTTTGGGATTTCAGTATTTTGATTATAACTCAGCCATTTTTTAACCGATTTGACAGATTTATATACCGACGTGTTTAGCAAGAAATTTACCATTTATTTGTGTTATAAAACTTGGACTCGGGAAGATCCATGGCTACCGAAAATGGGTATTTAAAAAAAACCGGTTTTCCCGAGTTCTTTATAAAATATGTTCTACTTAAAATTTCCGATATTTTGGTATATAAGTCATTTCCATAGGACATATGACAGCCCTAAAATTTAGGTTTTTATACAATTTTTAAAACGTATGAATAGGTCATAATACAGCTGTAAAATTTTAGTTTTTATAAAAATGTTAATGTTTTTAGTCCTTTTTGGAGTATTTTGCACATAACTTAACCATTTTTAACCGATTTGGCAGATTTATATACCAACGTGCTTAAAAATAACATTTCCATTAAATTGGCTTTTAGGCATATATATATATATATATATATATATACCTACATATGTGTACATATATTTAAGCAAACTTAATTATAAAAAAAACAAACTTAATTATAAAAAAGAGTAACTTTTGGGATTTCAGTATTTTGATTATAACTCAGCCATTTTTTAACCGATTTGACAGATTTATATACCGACGTGTTGAGCAAGAAATTTACCATTTATTTGTGTTATAAAACTTGGACTCGGGAAGATCCATGGTTACCGAAAATGGGTATTTAAAAAAAAAAAAATAATTTTGGTCATAACTTTTTTGTATCTGAACCGATTTTCCCGAGTTCTTTATAAAATATGTTCTACTAAAAATTTCCGATATTTTGGTATATAAGTCATATCCATAGGACATATGACAGCCCTAAAATTAAGGGTTTTATACAATTTTTACTTTTTTTTGTACGGGAGGTACCACGCCCACTTCTCCCATCCCGCCCACATTTTGTAGGGTGGTGTGTATTGACAACCGAAATGTGTGTACCCAATTTGGAAACTTTGGCTCTTACCGTTCTCCAGATATACAGAAAAAAGCAATAAAAATACAACAACAACAAGGGATTTTTGGAAAAAATTAGAGGCAGTCGTGGTTTTTTGATCATATCTCAGTCATTTGTGGACCGATCTTGCTGAATTTCAATAGCACGAAATGGTGGACTATATGTGACATAAATGTAAAACAACCTAGCCGCTATCATGTCTGGTTTTCCCGGAAAACACATATCAAGCGTAAGACGGACAGACGGACGGACAGACGGACAGACGGACAGACGGACAGACGGACATTGTTAAATCAACTTCTCTTCTCATATGGACCCAGAATATATATACTTTATGGGGTCTAAAATCAATATTGTGGAAATTACAAACGTAATGACAAACTTATATATACCCTTTTACACCTCTGGTGAAGGGTATAAAAAGAGTAACTTTTGGGATTTCAGTATTTTGATTATAACTCAGCCATTTTTTAACCGATTTGACAGATTTATATACCGACGTGTTTAGCAAGAAATTTACCATTTATTTGTGTTATAAAACTTGGACTCGGGAAGATCCATGGCTACCGAAAATGGGTATTTAAAAAAACCGGTTTTCCCGAGTTCTTTATAAAATATGTTCTACTTAAAATTTCCGATATTTTGGTATATAAGTCATTTCCATAGGACATATGACAGCCCTAAAATTTAGGTTTTTATACAATTTTTAAAACGTATGAATAGGTCATAATACAGCTGTAAAATTTTAGTTTTTATAAAAATGTTAATGTTTTTAGTCCTTTTTTGGAGTATTTTGCACATAACTTAACCATTTTTAACCGATTTGGCAGATTTATATACCAACGTGCTTAAAAATAACATTTCCATTAAATTGGCTTTTAGGCATATATATATATATATATATATATATACCTACATATGTGTACATATATTTAAGCAAACTTAATTATAAAAAAAACAAACTTAATTATAAAAAAGAGTAACTTTTGGGATTTCAGTATTTTGATTATAAGTCAGCCATTTTTTAACCGATTTGACAGATTTATATACCGACGTGTTGAGCAAGAAATTTACCATTTATTTGTGTTATAAAACTTGGACTCGGGAAGATCCATGGTTACCGAAAATGGGTATTTAAAAAAAAAAAAATAATTTTGGTCATAACTTTTTTGTATCTGAACCGATTTTCCCGAGTTCTTTATAAAATATGTTCTACTAAAAATTTCCGATATTTTGGTATATAAGTCATATCCATAGGACATATGACAGCCCTGAAATTAAGGGTTTTATACAATTTTTACTTTTTTTTGTACGGGAGGTACCACGCCCACTTCTCCCATCCCGCCCACATTTTGTAGGGTGGTGTGTATTGACAACCGAAATGTGTGTACCCAATTTGGAAACTTTGGCTCTTACCGTTCTCCAGATATACAGAAAAAAGCAATAAAAATACAACAACAACAAGGGATTTTTGGAAAAAATTAGAGGCAGTCGTGGTTTTTTGATCATATCTCAGTCATTTGTGGACCGATCTTGCTGAATTTCAATAGCACGAAATGGTGGACTATATGTGACATAAATGTAAAACAACCTAGCCGCTATCATGTCTGGTTTTCCCGGAAAACACATATCAAGCGTAAGACGGACAGACGGACAGACGGACGGACAGACGGACATTGTTAAATCAACTTCTCTTCTCATATGGACCCAGAATATATATACTTTATGGGGTCTAAAATCAATATTGTGGAAATTACAAACGTAATGACAAACTTATATATACCCTTTTACACCTCTGGTGAAGGGTATAAAAAGAGTAACTTTTGGGATTTCAGTATTTTGATTATAACTCAGCTATTTTTTAACCGATTTGACAGATTTATATACCGACGTGTTTAGCAAGAAATTTACCATTTATTTGTGTTATAAAACTTGGACTCGGGAAGATCCATGGTTACCGAAAGTGGGTATTTAAAAAAAACCGGTTTTCCCGAGTTCTTTATAAAATATGTTCTACTTAAAATTTCCGATATTTTGGTATATAAGTCATTTCCATAGGACATATGACAGCCCTAAAATTTAGGTTTTTATACAATTTTTAAAACGTATGAATAGGTCATAATACAGCTGTAAAATTTTAGTTTTTATAAAAATGTTAAGGTTTTTAGTCATTTTTTGGAGTATTTTGCACATAACTTAACCATTTTTAACCGATTTGGCAGATTTATATACCAACGTGCTTAAAAATAACATTTCCATTAAATTGGCTTTTAGGCATATATATATATATATATATATATATATACCTACATATGTGTACATATATTTAAGCAAACTTAATTATAAAAAAAACAAACTTAATTATAAAAAAGAGTAACTTTTGGGATTTCAGTATTTTGATTATAACTCAGCCATTTTTTAACCGATTTGACAGATTTATATACCGACGTGTTGAGCAAGAAATTTACCATTTATTTGTGTTATAAAACTTGGACTCGGGAAGATCCATGGTTACCGAAAATGGGTATTTAAAAAAAAAAAAAATAATTTTGGTCATAACTTTTTTGTATCTGAACCGATTTTCCCGAGTTCTTTATAAAATATGTTCTACTAAAAATTTCCGATATTTTGGTATATAAGTCATATCCATAGGACATATGACAGCCCTAAAATTAAGGTTTTTATACAATTTTTACTTTTTTTTGTACGGGAGGTACCACGCCCACTTCTCCCATCCCGCCCACATTTTGTAGGGTGGTGTGTATTGACAACCAAAATGTGTGTACCCAATTTGGAAACTTTGGCTCTTACCGTTCTCCAGATATACAGAAAAAAGCAATAAAAATACAACAACAACAAGGGATTTTTGGAAAAAATTAGAGGCAGTCGTGGTTTTTTGATCATATCTCAGTCATTTGTGGACCGATCTTGCTGAATTTCAATAGCACGAAATGGTGGACTATATGTGACATAAATGTAAAACAACCTAGCCGCTATCATGTCTGGTTTTCCCGGAAAACACATATCAAGCGTAAGACGGACAGACGGACAGACGGATGGACGGACAGACGGACAGACGGACAGACGGACATTGTTAAATCAACTTCTCTTCTCATATGGACCCAGAATATATATACTTTATGGGGTCTAAAATCAATATTGTGGAAATTACAAACGTAATGACAAACTTATATATACCCTTTTACACCTCTGGTGAAGGGTATAAAAAGAGTAACTTTTGGGATTTCAGTATTTTGATTATAACTCAGCCATTTTTTAACCGATTTGACAGATTTATATACCGACGTGTTGAGCAAGAAATTTACCATTTATTTGTGTTATAAAACTTGGACTCGGGAAGATCCATGGTTACCGAAAATGGGTATTTAAATAAAAAAAAAAAAAATAATTTTGGTCATAACTTTTTTGTATCTGAACCGATTTTCCCGAGTTCTTTATAAAATATGTTCTACTAAAAATTTCCGATATTTTGGTATATAAGTCATATCCATAGGACATATGACAGCCCTAAAATTAAGGTTTTTATACAATTTTTACTTTTTTTTGTACGGGAGGTACCACGCCCACTTCTCCCATCCCGCCCACATTTTGTAGGGTGGTGTGTATTGACAACCAAAATGTGTGTACCCAATTTGGAAACTTTGGCTCTTACCGTTCTCCAGATATACAGAAAAAAGCAATAAAAATACAACAACAACAAGGGATTTTTGGAAAAAATTAGAGGCAGTCGTGGTTTTTTGATCATATCTCAGTCATTTGTGGACCGATCTTGCTGAATTTCAATAGCACGAAATGGTGGACTATATGTGACATAAATGTAAAACAACCTAGCCGCTATCATGTCTGGTTTTCCCGGAAAACACATATCAAGCGTAAGACGGACAGACGGACAGACGGATGGACGGACAGACGGACAGACGGACATTGTTAAATCAACTTCTCTTCTCATATGGACCCAGAATATATATACTTTATGGGGTCTAAAATCAATATTGTGGAAATTACAAACGTAATGACAAACTTATATATACCCTTTTACACCTCTGGTGAAGGGTATAAAAAGAGTAACTTTTGGGATTTCAGTATTTTGATTATAACTCAGCCATTTTTTAACCGATTTGACAGATTTATATACCGACGTGTTGAGCAAGAAATTTACCATTTATTTGTGTTATAAAACTTGGACTCGGGAAGATCCATGGTTACCGAAAATGGGTATTTAAAAAAAAAAAAAATAATTTTGGTCATAACTTTTTTGTATCTGAACCGATTTTCCCGAGTTCTTTATAAAATATGTTCTACTAAAAATTTCCGATATTTTGGTATATAAGTCATATCCATAGGACATATGACAGCCCTAAAATTAAGGTTTTTATACAATTTTTACTTTTTTTTGTACGGGAGGTACCACGCCCACTTCTCCCATCCCGCCCACATTTTGTAGGGTGGTGTGTATTGACAACCAAAATGTGTGTACCCAATTTGGAAACTTTGGCTCTTACCGTTCTCCAGATATACAGAAAAAAGCAATAAAAATACAACAACAACAAGGGATTTTTGGAAAAAATTAGAGGCAGTCGTGGTTTTTTGATCATATCTCAGTCATTTGTGGACCGATCTTGCTGAATTTCAATAGCACGAAATGGTGGACTATATGTGACATAAATGTAAAACAACCTAGCCGCTATCATGTCTGGTTTTCCCGGAAAACACATATCAAGCGTAAGACGGACAGACGGACGGACGGACAGACGGACAGACGGACAGACGGACATTGTTAAATCAACTTCTCTTCTCATATGGACCCAGAATATATATACTTTATGGGGTCTAAAATCAATATTGTGGAAATTACAAACGTAATGACAAACTTATATATACCCTTTTACACCTCTGGTGAAGGGTATAAAAAATAGTAACTTTTGGGATTTCAGTATTTTGATTATAACTCAGCCATTTTTTAACCGATTTGACAGATTTATATACCGACGTGTTGAGCAAGAAATTTACCATTTATTTGTGTTATAAAACTTGGACTCGGGAAGATCCATGGTTACCGAAAATGGGTATTTAAAAAAAAAAAAAATAATTTTGGTCATAACTTTTTTGTATCTGAACCGATTTTCCCGAGTTCTTTATAAAATATGTTCTACTAAAAATTTCCGATATTTTGGTATATAAGTCATATCCATAGGACATATGGCAGCCCTAAAATTAAGGTTTTTATACAATTTTTAGTTTTTTTTGTACGGGAGGTACCACGCCCACTTCTCCCATCCCGCCCACATTTTGTAGGGTGGTGTGTATTGACAACCAAAATGTGTGTACCCAATTTGGAAACTTTGGCTCTTACCGTTCTCCAGATATACAGAAAAAAGCAATAAAAATACAACAACAACAAGGGATTTTTGGAAAAAATTAGAGGCAGTCGTGGTTTTTTGATCATATCTCAGTCATTTGTGGACCGATCTTGCTGAATTTCAATAGCACGAAATGGTGGACTATATGTGACATAAATGTAAAACAACCTAGCCGCTATCATGTCTGGTTTTCCCGGAAAACACATATCAAGCGTAAGACGGACAGACGGATGGACGGACAGACGGACAGACGGACAGACGGACATTGTTAAATCAACTTCTCTTCTCATATGGACCCAGAATATATATACTTTATGGGGTCTAAAATCAATATTGTGGAAATTACAAACGTAATGACAAACTTATATATATTCTTTTACACCTCTGGTGAAGGGTATAAAAAGAGTAACTTTTGGGATTTCAGTATTTTGATTATAACTCAGCCATTTTTTAACCGATTTGACAGATTTATATACCGACGTGTTGAGCAAGAAATTTACCATTTATTTGTGTTATAAAACTTGGACTCGGGAAGATCCATGGTTACCGAAAATGGGTATTTAAAAAAAAAAAAAATAATTTTGGTCATAACTTTTTTGTATCTGAACCGATTTTCCCGAGTTCTTTATAAAATATGTTCTACTAAAAATTTCCGATATTTTGGTATATAAGTCATATCCATAGGACATATGACAGCCCTAAAATTAAGGTTTTTATACAATTTTTACTTTTTTTTGTACGGGAGGTACCACGCCCACTTCTCCCATCCCGCCCACATTTTGTAGGGTGGTGTGTATTGACAACCAAAATGTGTGTACCCAATTTGGAAACTTTGGCTCTTACCGTTCTCCAGATATACAGAAAAAAGCAATAAAAATACAACAACAACAAGGGATTTTTGGAAAAAATTAGAGGCAGTCGTGGTTTTTTGATCATATCTCAGTCATTTGTGGACCGATCTTGCTGAATTTCAATAGCACGAAATGGTGGACTATATGTGACATAAATGTAAAACAACCTAGCCGCTATCATGTCTGGTTTTCCCGGAAAACACATATCAAGCGTAAGACGGACAGACGGACAGACGGACGGACGGACAGACGGACAGACGGACAGACGGACATTGTTAAATCAACTTCTCTTCTCATATGGACCCAGAATATATATACTTTATGGGGTCTAAAATCAATATTGTGGAAATTACAAACGTAATGACAAACTTATATATACCCTTTTACACCTCTGGTGAAGGGTATAAAAAGGGGTTAATAAATAAAATGACGACAATTTTTTTAATTTAAACTAAAATAATCAATCTAAAAGAGAAAAAAAATCAAAAAATAAGCTTGACCAATAAATTGGTAAAAGTTTAGCTTTATTTTTAACACTTTTTATTGACTGAACTTTATTTGTAAGAAGGTCTTTTTAATGTAATTAAGAAACTGTTGAATGATGTTTGATCCAGCAAACGTTTTCGAATGCAAACAAAACATAATTAATTTAAAAAATTTAGTTAAAAAAAAAAAATATTTATTTATTTAAGTTATTTTGGAAACCAAAAAAATATTGAATTTTATTTTAAATAAAGACAAAAATTTGTATGAGAATTGAATGAGATGTTTTATTTTAATAGTGTTTTATTAAAACTAAAAAATACGTCAACAGTGACGAATATATGAATCAGTACTGACTAGTCAGCTGTGGCCGGTATATGCGTCAGTACTGACCAGTCAGTACTGACTGGTCAGCTGTGTCCGTTATATGCATCAGTACTGACTAGTCAGCTGTGTCCGGTTTTTGAGCACTCAATAATCTTGAGCAACCTACATATAGTTGTCGATATGAAAAGCAATGAATGGGCGCCTAAATATATTCCAGCCAATGGACCATACGCATTCCGAAAAAGTACAAAAAGTACCAATTTGATCCATTTTTTACCCCTTAAAAAGTGCCGTATATTTTGTACTTTTTATACCAAATGCAACGAAGTACTAAAAGTACGAGCTTTGACTCATTTTATTCCCCCAGAAAGTACTCTGTACGTTAATTTAGGTTATGTTTTATATGAATACCAAATTTTTCGAAGAGATAAAAAGTAACAGTTTTATCCCAATTTTATCCATTAAAAAATACCGTATATTTTGATCTCGACCATATGCAATCTGTATACCAAATTTATCCAAAAGAGAAAAAGTATCAAAAGTAAAACATTTTTCGTTTTAACCTCTTAAAATATACCCCACTTAAATCTGGACAATATCTCTAGCCAAATTTTTTGAAAATAAGAAAGTACCAAAACTAAAAGAGAAAAAGTGTTAAAAGTTGCCAAAAAAAGAAGCAACATTTCTTAAAAATATATATACAAGGTAGATCAAAAAAGACCTACCCCCACCCATGTTTTATTTTGTAACTAGCTTTTACCCGTGACGTCGTTCACTTTAAGATTTAAAGAAATGGGGTTATCCAGTAAAATATTTACAGAAAATTTATTTTGTTTTCTACGTCATTACTTATTTTATGTTAAAATATGTCTATAAACAACATTTTAAGATTTGTTATATTCCGCTAATATAATGGGTGATTTTTTAGCTATTATCTTTTTGGCAGCACTGGTTTAAACAGCTGACGCACGTTTCGTGTTTTGTTTCACTGTCAAACATCTTCAGTTTGGTCTATAATTTAACCATGAATCGTCTTACAAACGAACAACGCTTGCAAATTATTGAATTTTATTATCAAAATGTGTGCTCTGTTAAGAAAATTCATCGCGCGCTTCTTGTGTTCAGCGACGAAGCTCATTTTTGGCTCAATGGGTAAGTTAATAAGCCGAATTGTCGATTTTGGAGTGAAGATCAGCCAGAAGCATTGCAAGAGCTATTTATGCATCGAGAAAAAGTCACAGTTTGGTGCGGTTTATGGGTTGGTGGCATCATTGGACCGTTCCAAGATGATGCGAATCGTAACGTAACTGTGAATGGTGAGCGCTACCGTGAGATGATATCCAACTTTTTTTGCCCAAAATGCAAGAGCTTGTTGACTTGCACGACATGTGGTTTCAACAAGACGGTGCCACATGCCACACAGCACGCTTAACAATGGACTTATTGAGAGGCGAGTTTGGTGAACATTTTATTTCACGTTCGGGACCGGTCAATTGGCCGCCTAGATCGTGCGATTTAACGTCTTTAGACTATTTTTTGTGCGGCTACGTTAAAGCTCATGTCTATACACACATGCCCGCTTCAATTGACGCATTGGAAGAAAACATTGAAGCATTTATTCGTGAGATACCGGCCGAAATGTTGGAAACAGAATGCCAACATTGGACTAAGCGGATGGACCATTTGAGGCGCAATCACGGTCAACATTTGCATGAAATAATCTTCAAACATTTAATTATATGGACCGTACTATCGATTCAAATAAAGATTTCATGCATTTTTCTGAATTTTATGAGTTTTTTTTACAACTTTCCTATAGCTCCCCTACAAGAAATGGATGACCGAAACTAATACACACGCACTATTTTTGTTTGTTTTTATTGTTACAAGTGGCGTTGCCACTCGTGTGCGTTTGTATACCAAATTAGGAATATTTTGCAAAGCCTAAATTTTATTAATCTTTTCTTCTTATTTTTATATATACTTAATAATATGTTGAATATATCTGTTAATACGTTTCATAAATTTTAATAATTATAAGAATTTAGCTAAATTTGTATTAATTATTTAAAAAAAAAGTGGTGGAATTTTGGGAATTGCTGTTGTTAAAAACATTTTAGGAAGAAATGTTTGCTAGTGGCAACGCTAATTACTCCAGGAATGAAATGCGTATGTAAGAGTGAAACAACGAATGTATGTTAGACAGTTTCATTTTTGAATGGAATGTGTAAAATATGTAAAAAATTCAAGATTAATTTTAAAAGCGAAAGGAATTTTATGAAATTGTGACGTGCGCCCATTATATTATTTAAAATAAATATAAAAAAAGTGAAATAAAAATTGACAGTGACAATAAAGAGTGATAAAAAATAATATTTGCCTTGACAGAAAGCAAGAATTGAGTGACAATAAAAATAACACAAATACCTATTAAAATATAAAAAAGTGACAATAAGATAGAAAATACCTATTAAGAAATTAAATTAAATAATAAAAGTATACTTTTTGTGATAAAAGATAACTATGAAAAAAAGACGTTTGCAAAATTGTCTATCATTGGAAAAAAAGACATTTGAGTCCAAAATTAAAATGTATAGAAGGTTAATAGAAAACGAAGATAGTGCACGAAGTGAAAGATCTAATATACAACCTGTTCCATCAATAAGCTAAAATTCTAATGGAGTGTAAAGTAGGCATAAAAAAAGCCCAAGAGTACCTCAGCCGCATGACAGGAGAGACTTCTGATCAAGGGCTTGATGAGACCGCCAGCATGCTCCCCTTGCGGACCACAACAGCAGTGCAAGAAATAGAGGAGAAGCTAGTCTCCGATTACGCTCAGGCCATGGTAACAATCACAATATTTTATATATTTTACTTGCTCAAACAGTAATTCAACTTCTTTACAGAAGTCCTATATTCATAAAATTAAAGGTGTTTCTTTAGATGTTGGCAGTGTTATTAGTGCATCGTTTGCAGATGATTTGCTATATAAATATAATTGGGATGGAAGGTGGGGAAAACTTCCGTTGTCAAATCTCACGCTGCTAAATAAAATTGTAAGAGGTATGTACAGACATTAAATAATTTTAGTCTTTGAATATTTAACATTTCTGTCTTTTTTTTTACTTCATATTTTAGACGTTTTTCAGAACCTAGGAGCCGGGGAGTATGAAAAAAGTATAAGAAAAGCGGTTGAACGTGCCCACCATAGGGTAAAGCAACAAAAATACATAAAAGAAAAAGGGGTTAATAAATAAAATGACGACAATTTTTTTAATTTAAACTAAAATAATCAATCTAAAAGAGAAAAAAAATCAAAAAATAAGCGTGACCAATAAATTGGTAAAAGTTTAGCTTTATTTTTAACACTTTTTATTGACTGAACTTTATTTGTAAGAAGGTGCTTGTTTAATGTAATTAAGAAACTGTTGAATGATGTTTGATCCAGCAAACGTTTTCGAATGCAAACAAAACATAATTAATTTAAAAAATTTAGTTAAAAAAAAAAATATTTATTTATTTAAGTTATTTTGGAAACCAAAAAAATATTGAATTTTATTTTAAATAAAGACAAAAATTTGTATGAGAATTGAATGAGATGTTTTATTTTAATAGTGTTTTATTAAAACTAAAAAATACGTCAACAGTGACGAATATATGAATCAGTACTGACTAGTCAGCTGTGGCCGGTATATGCGTCAGTACTGACTAGTCAGCTGTGTCCGGTTTTTGAGCACTCAATAATCTTGAGCAACCTACATATAGTTGTCGATATGAAAAGCAATGAATGGGCGCCTAAATATATTCCAGCCAATGGACCATACGCATTCCGAAAAAGTACAAAAAGTACCAATTTGATCCATTTTTTACCCCTTAAAAAGTGCCGTATATTTTGTACTTTTTATACCAAATGCAACGAAGTACTAAAAGTACGAGCTTTGACTCATTTTATTCCCCCAGAAAGTACTCTGTACGTTAATTTAGGTTATGTTTTATATGAAAACCAAATTTTTCGAAGAGATAAAAAGTAACAGTTTTATCCCAATTTTATCCATTAAAAAATACCGTATATTTTGATCTCGACCATATGCAATCTGTATACCAAATTTATCCAAAAGAGAAAAAGTATCAAAAGTAAAACATTTTTCGTTTTAACCTCTTAAAATATACCCCACTTAAATCTGGACAATATCTCTAGCCAAATTTTTTGAAAATAAGAAAGTACCAAAACTAAAAGAGAAAAAGTGTTAAAAGTTGCCAAAAAAAGAAGCAACATTTCTTAAAAATATATATACAAGGTAGATCAAAAAAGACCTACCCCCACCCATGTTTTATTTTGTAACTAGCTTTTACCCGTGACGTCGTTCACTTTAAGATTTAAAGAAATGGGGTTATCCAGTAAAATATTTACAGAAAATTTATTTTGTTTTCTACGTCATTACTTATTTTATGTTAAAATATGTCTATAAACAACATTTTAAGATTTGTTATATTCCGCTAATATAATGGGTGATTTTTTAGCTATTATCTTTTTGGCAGCACTGGTTTAAACAGCTGACGCACGTTTCGTGTTTTGTTTCACTGTCAAACATCTTCAGTTTGGTCTATAATTTAACCATGAATCGTCTTACAAACGAACAACGCTTGCAAATTATTGAATTTTATTATCAAAATGCGTGCTCTGTTAAGAAAATTCATCGCGCGCTTCTTGTGTTCAGCGACGAAGCTCATTTTTGGCTCAATGGGTAAGTTAATAAGCCGAATTGTCGATTTTGGAGTGAAGATCAGCCAGAAGCATTGCAAGAGCTATTTATGCATCGAGAAAAAGTCACAGTTTGGTGCGGTTTATGGGCTGGTGGCATCATTGGACCGTTCCAAGATGATGCGAATCGTAACGTAACTGTGAATGGTGAGCGCTACCGTGAGATGATATCCAACTTTTTTTTGCCCAAAATGCAAGAGCTTGTTGACTTGCACGACATGTGGTTTCAACAAGACGGTGCCACATGCCACACAGCACGCTTAACAATGGACTTATTGAGAGGCGAGTTCGGTGAACATTTTATTTCACGTTCGGGACCGGTCAATTGGCCGCCTAGATCGTGCGATTTAACGTCTTTAGACTATTTTTTGTGCGGCTACGTTAAAGCTCATGTCTATACACACATGCCCGCTTCAATTGACGCATTGGAAGAAAACATTGAAGCATTTATTCGTGAGATACCGGCCGAAATGTTGGAAACAGAATGCCAACATTGGACTAAGCGGATGGACCATTTGAGGCGCAATCACGGTCAACATTTGCATGAAATAATCTTCAAACATTTAATTATATGGACCGTACTATCGATTCAAATAAAGATTTCATGCATTTTTCTGAATTTTATGAGTTTTTTTTACAACTTTCCTATAGCTCCCCTACAAGAAATGGATGACCGAAACTAATACACACGCACTATTTTTGTTTGTTTTTATTGTTACAAGTGGCGTTGCCACTCGTGTGCGTTTGTATACCAAATTAGGAATATTTTGCAAAGCCCAAATTTTATTAATCTTTTCTTCTTATTTTTATATATACTTAATAATATGTTGAATATATCTGTTAATACGTTTCATAAATTTTAATAATTATAAGAATTTAGCAAAATTTGTATTAATTATTTAAAAAAAAAGTGGTGGAATTTTGGGAATTGCTGTTGTTAAAAACATTTTAGGAAGAAATGTTTGCTAGTGGCAACGCTAATTACTCCAGGAATGAAATGCGTATGTAAGAGTGAAACAACGAATGTATGTTAGACAGTTTCATTTTTGAATGGAATGTGTAAAATATGTAAAAAATTCAAGATTAATTTTAAAAGCGAAAGGAATTTTATGAAATTGTGACGTGCGCCCATTATATTATTTAAAATAAATATAAAAAAAGTGAAATAAAAATTGACAGTGACAATAAAGAGTGATAAAAAATAATATTTGCCTTGACAGAAAGCAAGAATTGAGTGACAATAAAAATAACACAAATACCTATTAAAATATAAAAAAGTGACAATAAGATAGAAAATACCTATTAAGAAATTAAATTAAATAATAAAAGTATACTTTTTGTGATAAAAGATAACTATGAAAAAAAGACGTTTGCAAAATTGTCTATCATTGGAAAAAAAGACATTTGAGTCCAAAATTAAAATGTATAGAAGGTTAATAGAAAACGAAGATAGTGCACGAAGTGAAAGATCTAATATACAACCTGTTCCATCAATAAGCTAAAATTCTAATGGAGTGTAAAGTAGGCATAAAAAAAGCCCAAGAGTACCTCAGCCGCATGACAGGAGAGACTTCTGATCAAGGGCTTGATGAGACCGCCAGCATGCTCCCCTTGCGGACCACAACAGCAGTGCAAGAAATAGAGGAGAAGCTAGACTCCGATTACGCTCAGGCCATGGTAACAATCACAATATTTTATATATTTTACTTGCTCAAACAGTAATTCAACTTCTTTACAGAAGTCCTATATTCATAAAATTAAAGGTGTTTCTTTAGATGTTGGCAGTGTTATTAGTGCATCGTTTGCAGATGATTTGCTATATAAATATAATTGGGATGGAAGGTGGGGAAAACTTCCGTTGTCAAATCTCACGCTGCTAAATAAAATTGTAAGAGGTATGTACAGACATTAAATAATTTTAGTCTTTGAATATTTAACATTTCTGTCTTTTTTTTTACTTCATATTTTAGATGTTTTTCAGAACCTAGGAGCCGGGGAGTATGAAAAAAGTATAAGAAAAGAGGTTGAACGTGCCCACCATAGGGTAAAGCAACAAAAATACATAAAAGAAAAAGGGGTTAATAAATAAAATGACGACAATTTTTTTAATTTAAACTAAAATAATCAATCTAAAAGAGAAAAAAAATCAAAAAATAAGCGTGACCAATAAATTGGTAAAAGTTTAGCTTTATTTTTAACACTTTTTATTGACTGAACTTTATTTGTAAGAAGGTGCTTGTTTAATGTAATTAAGAAACTGTTGAATGATGTTTGATCCAGCAAACGTTTTCGAATGCAAACAAAACATAATTAATTTAAAAAATTTAGTTAAAAAAAAAAAATATTTATTTATTTAAGTTATTTTGGAAACCAAAAAAATATTGAATTTTATTTTAAATAAAGACAAAAATTTGTATGAGAATTGAATGAGATGTTTTATTTTAATAGTGTTTTATTAAAACTAAAAAATACGTCAACAGTGACGAATATATGAATCAGTACTGACTAGTCAGCTGTGGCCGGTATATGCGTCAGTACTGACCAGTCAGTACTGACTGGTCAGCTGTGTCCGTTATATGCATCAGTACTGACTAGTCAGCTGTGTCCGGTTTTTGAGCACTCAATAATCTTGAGCAACCTACATATAGTTGTCGATATGAAAAGCAATGAATGGGCGCCTAAATATATTCCAGCCAATGGACCATACGCATTCCGAAAAAGTACAAAAAGTACCAATTTGATCCATTTTTTACCCCTTAAAAAGTGCCGTATATTTTGTACTTTTTATACCAAATGCAACGAAGTACTAAAAGTACGAGCTTTGACTCATTTTATTCCCCCAGAAAGTACTCTGTACGTTAATTTAGGTTATGTTTTATATGAATACCAAATTTTTCGAAGAGATAAAAAGTAACAGTTTTATCCCAATTTTATCCATTAAAAAATACCGTATATTTTGATCTCGACCATATGCAATCTGTATACCAAATTTATCCAAAAGAGAAAAAGTATCAAAAGTAAAACATTTTTCGTTTTAACCTCTTAAAATATACCCCACTTAAATCTGGACAATATCTCTAGCCAAATTTTTTGAAAATAAGAAAGTACCAAAACTAAAAGAGAAAAAGTGTTAAAAGTTGCCAAAAAAAGAAGCAACATTTCTTAAAAATATATATACAAGGTAGATCAAAAAAGACCTACCCCCACCCATGTTTTATTTTGTAACTAGCTTTTACCCGTGACGTCGTTCACTTTAAGATTTAAAGAAATGGGGTTATCCAGTAAAATATTTACAGAAAATTTATTTTGTTTCTACGTCATTACTTATTTTATGTTAAAATATGTCTATAAACAACATTTTAAGATTTGTTATATTCCGCTAATATAATGGGTGATTTTTTAGCTATTATCTTTTTGGCAGCACTGGTTTAAACAGCTGACGCACGTTTCGTGTTTTGTTTCACTGTCAAACATCTTCAGTTTGGTCTATAATTTAACCATGAATCGTCTTACAAACGAACGCTTGCAAATTATTGAATTTTATTATCAAAATGCGTGCTCTGTTAAGAAAATTCATCGCGCGCTTCTTGTGTTCAGCGACGAAGCTCATTTTTGGCTCAATGGGTAAGTTAATAAGCCGAATTGTCGATTTTGGAGTGAAGATCAGCCAGAAGCATTGCAAGAGCTATTTATGCATCGAGAAAAAGTCACAGTTTGGTGCGGTTTATGGGCTGGTGGCATCATTGGACCGTTCCAAGATGATGCGAATCGTAACGTAACTGTGAATGGTGAGCGCTACCGTGAGATGATATCCAACTTTTTTTTTCCCAAAATGCAAGAGCTTGTTGACTTGCACGACATGTGGTTTCAACAAGACGGTGCCACATGCCACACAGCACGCTTAACAATGGACTTATTGAGAGGCGAGTTCGGTGAACATTTTATTTCACGTTCGGGACCGGTCAATTGGCCGCCTAGATTGTGCGATTTAACGTCTTTAGACTATTTTTTGTGCGGCTACGTTAAAGCTCATGTCTATACACACATGCCCGCTTCAATTGACGCATTGGAAGAAAACATTGAAGCATTTATTCGTGAGATACCGGCCGAAATGTTGGAAACAGAATGCCAACATTGGACTAAGCGGATGGACCATTTGAGGCGCAATCACGGTCAACATTTGCATGAAATAATCTTCAAACATTTAATTATATGGACCGTACTATCGATTCAAATAAAGATTTCATGCATTTTTCTGAATTTTATGAGTTTTTTTTACAACTTTCCTATAGCTCCCCTACAAGAAATGGATGACCGAAACTAATACACACGCACTATTTTTGTTTGTTTTTATTGTTACAAGTGGCGTTGCCACTCGTGTGCGTTTGTATACCAAATTAGGAATATTTTGCAAAGCCCAAATTTTATTAATCTTTTCTTCTTATTTTTATATATACTTAATAATATGTTGAATATATCTGTTAATACGTTTCATAAATTTTAATAATTATAAGAATTTAGCTAAATTTGTATTAATTATTTAAAAAAAAAGTGGTGGAATTTTGGGAATTGCTGTTGTTAAAAACATTTTAGGAAGAAATGTTTGCTAGTGGCAACGCTAATTACTCCAGGAATGAAATGCGTATGTAAGAGTGAAACAACGAATGTATGTTAGACAGTTTCATTTTTGAATGGAATGTGTAAAATATGTAAAAAATTCAAGATTAATTTTAAAAGCGAAAGGAATTTTATGAAATTGTGACGTGCGCCCATTATATTATTTAAAATAAATATAAAAAAAGGGAAATAAAAATTGACAGTGACAATAAAGAGTGATAAAAAATAATATTTGCCTTGACAGAGAGCAAGAATTGAGTGACAATAAAAATAACACAAATACCTATTAAAATATAAAAAAGTGACAATAAGATAGAAAATACCTATTAAGAAATTAAATTAAATAATAAAAGTATACTTTTTGTGATAAAAGATAACTATGAAAAAAAGACGTTTGCAAAATTGTCTATCATTGGAAAAAAAGACATTTGAGTCCAAAATTAAAATGTATAGAAGGTTAATAGAAAACGAAGATAGTGCACGAAGTGAAAGATCTAATATACAACCTGTTCCATCAATAAGCTAAAATTCTAATGGAGTGTAAAGTAGGCATAAAAAAAGCCCAAGAGTACCTCAGCCGCATGACAGGAGAGACTTCTGATCAAGGGCTTGATGAGACCGCCAGCATGCTCCCCTTGCGGACCACAACAGCAGTGCAAGAAATAGAGGAGAAGCTAGACTCCGATTACGCTCAGGCCATGGTAACAATCACAATATTTTATATATTTTACTTGCTCAAACAGTAATTCAACTTCTTTACAGAAGTCCTATATTCATAAAATTAAAGGTGTTTCTTTAGATGTTGGCAGTGTTATTAGTGCATCGTTTGCAGATGATTTGCTATATAAATATAATTGGGATGGAAGGTGGGGAAAACTTCCGTTGTCAAATCTCACGCTGCTAAATAAAATTGTAAGAGGTATGTACAGACATTAAATAATTTTAGTCTTTGAATATTTAACATTTCTGTCTTTTTTTTTACTTCATATTTTAGATGTTTTTCAGAACCTAGGAGCCGGGGAGTATGAAAAAAGTATAAGAAAAGCGGTTGAACGTGCCCACCATAGGGTAAAGCAACAAAAATACATAAAAGAAAAAGGGGTTAATAAATAAAATGACGACAATTTTTTTAATTTAAACTAAAATAATCAATCTAAAAGAGAAAAAAAATCAAAAAATAAGCGTGACCAATAAATTGGTAAAAGTTTAGCTTTATTTTTAACACTTTTTATTGACTGAACTTTATTTGTAAGAAGGTGCTTGTTTAATGTAATTAAGAAACTGTTGAATGATGTTTGATCCAGCAAACGTTTTCGAATGCAAACAAAACATAATTAATTTAAAAAATTTAGTTAAAAAAAAAAAATATTTATTTATTTAAGTTATTTTGGAAACCAAAAAAATATTGAATTTTATTTTAAATAAAGACAAAAATTTGTATGAGAATTGAATGAGATGTTTTATTTTAATAGTGTTTTATTAAAACTAAAAAATACGTCAACAGTGACGAATATATGAATCAGTACTGACTAGTCAGCTGTGGCCGGTATATGCGTCAGTACTGACCAGTCAGTACTGACTGGTCAGCTGTGTCCGTTATATGCATCAGTACTGACTAGTCAGCTGTGTCCGGTTTTTGAGCACTCAATAATCTTGAGCAACCTACATATAGTTGTCGATATGAAAAGCAATGAATGGGCGCCTAAATATATTCCAGCCAATGGACCATACGCATTCCAAAAAAGTACAAAAAGTACCAATTTGATCCATTTTTACCCCTTAAAAAGTGCCGTATATTTTGTACTTTTTATACCAAATGCAACGAAGTACTAAAAGTACGAGCTTTGACTCATTTTATTCCCCCAGAAAGTACTCTGTACGTTAATTTAGGTTATGTTTTATATGAATACCAAATTTTTCGAAGAGATAAAAAGTAACAGTTTTATCCCAATTTTATCCATTAAAAAATACCGTATATTTTGATCTCGACCATATGCAATCTGTATACCAAATTTATCCAAAAGAGAAAAAGTATCAAAAGTAAAACATTTTTCGTTTTAACCTCTTAAAATATACCCCACTTAAATCTGGACAATATCTCTAGCCAAATTTTTTGAAAATAAGAAAGTACCAAAACTAAAAGAGAAAAAGTGTTAAAAGTTGCCAAAAAAAGAAGCAACATTTCTTAAAAATATATATACAAGGTAGATCAAAAAAGACCTACCCCCACCAATGTTTTATTTTGTAACTAGCTTTTACCCGTGACGTCGTTCACTTTAAGATTTAAAGAAATGGGGTTATCCAGTAAAATATTTACAGAAAATTTATTTTGTTTTCTACGTCATTACTTATTTTATGTTAAAATATGTCTATAAACAACATTTTAAGATTTGTTATATTCCGCTAATATAATGGGTGATTTTTTAGCTATTATCTTTTTGGCAGCACTGGTTTAAACAGCTGACGCACGTTTCGTGTTTTGTTTCACTGTCAAACATCTTCAGTTTGGTCTATAATTTAACCATGAATCGTCTTACAAACGAACAACGCTTGCAAATTATTGAATTTTATTATCAAAATGCGTGCTCTGTTAAGAAAATTCATCGCGCGCTTCTTGTGTTCAGCGACGAAGCTCATTTTTGGCTCAATGGGTAAGTTAATAAGCCGAATTGTCGATTTTGAAGTGAAGATCAGCCAGAAGCATTGCAAGAGCTATTTATGCATCGAGAAAAAGTCACAGTTTGGTGCGGTTTATGGGCTGGTGGCATCATTGGACCGTTCCAAGATGATGCGAATCGTAACGTAACTGTGAATGGTGAGCGCTACCGTGAGATGATATCCAACTTTTTTTTGCCCAAAATGCAAGAGCTTGTTGACTTGCACGACATGTGGTTTCAACAAGACGGTGCCACATGCCACACAGCACGCTTAACAATGGACTTATTGAGAGGCGAGTTCGGTGAACATTTTATTTCACGTTCGGGACCGGTCAATTGGCCGCCTAGATCGTGCGATTTAACGTCTTTAGACTATTTTTTGTGCGGCTACGTTAAAGCTCATGTCTATACACACATGCCCGCTTCAATTGACGCATTGGAAGAAAACATTGAAGCATTTATTCGTGAGATACCGGCCGAAATGTTGGAAACAGAATGCCAACATTGGACTAAGCGGATGGACCATTTGAGGCGCAATCACGGTCAACATTTGCATGAAATAATCTTCAAACATTTAATTATATGGACCGTACTATCGATTCAAATAAAGATTTCATGCATTTTTCTGAATTTTATGAGTTTTTTTTACAACTTTCCTATAGCTCCCCTACAAGAAATGGATGACCGAAACTAATACACACGCACTATTTTTGTTTGTTTTTATTGTTACAAGTGGCGTTGCCACTCGTGTGCGTTTGTATACCAAATTAGGAATATTTTGCAAAGCCCAAATTTTATTAATCTTTTCTTCTTATTTGTTACAGCCGTAGGGACCAGTGAGGTTTCCGACTAGCCACGGTGAACAAATCCCAGAAGGTTCCAACCCTGCTCACTGGGTACGCTGCACATAAAGAAAATAATCAGGTACTATCTAACCTATTCACTACACAAACACACATGCACCCTACAAATGATACTTTATTCCTTTTTTTTTATTTTCAGGAAGCGGTTGTTATGCCCCCAGTTTGCCCACCCTGCCATGTCACAAGAAGATCCACCACACATTCATTTGTGACCCATTAAACCACCCGACTTCTCCAACTTACCTTACCTTCATGCCATCAACCCTTTAAATTTAAGCCAAACTCTTCATATTGAATTTCTATTTAAGATTTACAAATTACATATTTTATTAAATAAAACAAATTCAATTTCTTTAATATAGATCCTGTACTAATATATTCAGTTTTACAACAAAAAAAACAAAATTTAAATAAAATAAAACTATTACAAAATTTTTAATACTTATATTTAAATTCCTTAAGTACAGCAAAAGATTCATAAACTTATTATGTAAACAACCAAAACTTTTATCTTCACCTACAAATAAAATTCTTCCTTTCTAGTTAAACCTTTTCTTTTTTTTTTCTGACAACTTTCTAATGAATTATATACCTAACCTGAAGGAGCTCCCTAAGGCTAATACTTTGTCCTTAAAAACTCTCAGGACCAATAACAAAATAAAAAAAAACTAAACAAAAAGATTTTACTTTTCAATAGAACAATTTTACTTCCGGCGTAATTAAAATGTTAATAAAAGAATATTTAAAGCAAACAAAAAAAAAAAATCACATATTTTTAGGCGGTACTAAATTTTAATTAATATTAAACAAACCCGTTCACTGTACTGTATAAAATTATAGCACTAAACGTAAACAATTGATAATAAAAGAATTTAAAACTAATAAAAACTATACCCTACACTATCAATATTAAACTTCACTAAATTTTCACTTAATATATCAAATTTTATATTATTTTCTTCTTTTTGGTATTTTTTTTAATGAATATTAATTCTTTTTATTTTTCTAACAATTTCAATAACATTAATTTTTTTATATTTTTAACTTGCTAGTTTTTTTTTTACTTTTAAAATTATTCCAAATTTTACTGAGGATTTACGCTTTTTAGAATGGATTAAAATTAAATTTCTTTTTCCCCTTTTCTTTATTGGTAAACTTTAGGTAATAACACCATCATTCTTCAGAAGACTTTTAATACAACTTTAAAATATTTGTTACCTGGCTGTTGAGCAGTATTTACCCTTCGGGATCACACACTTTAACTTCAGGGAAAATTATCAACTTTCCTGCCTCTATCTGCACAGTAAATTTATTGTTTTATCTCCCCAGCCAGCTAAATAAACAAAACCATTTTCTTTATTTTAATTCTTTACACATTTCACCAATTTATCCTTACGTTTTAATCTTCAACTATCAAATTTTCACTTTGACTTTAATAATTCCCCAGGATGAACTTCGCAAGGACTCTTGAGTGAATTTTTGAAATTAGTCCTTACACACAGTTTGCAAAAACTTTGTTAACAAACACTTGATAAAAAAACTTGTTTAAGAAAAAACTTTATTTAAAATACTCTACAAAAACTTTGTAGGTGTGATCACTTTGACTAACTTTTCACGTTTGATCTGTAATGTAATTTTCTTTAAATCTTTTCCCTACAGATTTTTCCATAATTTCCATTTTTCCTTAGCCTTCCAAAGTTTTCCCTCACATCGCCATATTTTCTTTTTAATTTTCTTTTTTCATCGAATTTTCTAGACTTTTATAGTTGCCGCCAAATGTCCATCTTTTTTTTACTTAAATATACATATTAATTTTCTATATAATCTCTTATCTAGATTTTCATCCTGATTACTTTTTCCTAACATTTTCTTTTCAATATGCCTGTCTTTCTGACCTCCATCCATACATTCCCTGGTTAAATCTCTACGCTACAGGTTTTTCTTCTACCAGGCTCTCATGCGTAAACAGAAAGTATATTTGCCCATTCATAAATTTTAAAATTCAAAATTAACACTTTTTCTCACAGCGTTTCCCTTCAACTTGAATGAAAATGCCATCCCTGTTTTTAAATATATGAGCATTGCCATACTCCCCTTACGTCTACTACTATGATGGACTACGCTGTACAATGAGTAAATGAACAAAACAGACAATCAAAACTAAAAATCAAAAAAACAGGCCAAAAAAATTTAAACATTAAATAAATAAATTACTAAATAAATAACAAATTTAAGGCAACAAAAAAAATTCTACACAGCAGCAATATCAAAAACCAACAATATCTTCATAGCAGTCTGTATAAAAAAAACAACATACAACTACACAGAAACTGCAAGAACCAAATTCCCGGCAAACAAAAGTGAAAAACCAACAGTGACAACATCAAATACAAATATCTTGCCGCTAAAAAACCCACCCGCAACAAAACTCCGAGTCATGCTAGTATTCGTAGCAGGAATCGGTGTGCGGATCTTATTGTGGAGCGTCTAAAAACGTGGGGAACTCCCATGACCCTGAAAACCGAGTCTCATACTCTACCAGCATTCAGCCGGGCTTTTACTTACAGTATTTAAGGTACGTATGTATGTATATGTTGTTAATAAAGTCAGTTTCTAGTTTTAACTTTTCACCCAGTGCAACACTCTCCCGTGTGTAATTTGTCCTACAATGCGTAAAATTAGTAACGTCATCCATCCCTTGGAACATTTACCATCTGCTGAATCTTTCATAGATATGAAAAACCATAGTGGCAACCCATCAAACCATTCGATCCATAAACTTTTCTTTTAATTGGTTTATTTACCAATTGGGCACACGTAGTGCAAACATATTTCAAACGAAAGCCCACAAACATTTTGGGGCAAATTTTTCTTTGTAAGTATTATTATATATATTCTTTATATTATAGTTAATGTATTTTATTTCACGTCACTAATACCTTTTCTTTTAATAGTCATTAATAATTAAACTGGATCGTCATGTTTAACAGAGTAACGCCCCTACCACTTTTCCCATCCATGGATTGTAGCTGATCTAAGAGTATGGATACTTCTCAACAACTCTTTATGTTAATAACAAAGAGTTATGAAATCCATCGTCACCGTAACTTCGGACATACGTTAATACAAAATAAATTTTACGGGAAGTACTTTCGTGATTCATATGTAAATAAGAGTTTACTTTGTGTTTCCTTTTATTTCCTTTTTTACAGATATTATGCATGATCATCATCAATACTACCTGCAATTCATTACATTATTGCACTACATTATAAAAACAATATATATGTATAAAAAAAAACGGACAACACAGCAAACACTCATATCACAGATGCATCACCGGTTTTTGTAAATCTAATATTGCACTATATAATGGGTATGTAAATCTAACTTTATCTTGTCAAGTCTATATCAGGTACTAGAATAGTTTATCACAGATATTAAAGTAAAAAAAATGTTAAATCTAAAAAAAAAGTGGGACAACACAACAAACATATTATAGTATAATTACAAAAATATAATCAAATATAAAATATAATTAAATATATAATATAATCAACTATAAATTACAATTAAATACATAATTGTCTGCCTATTTCCTACTATTGCACTTGTAAAGTTGATTTATTATGTAATATGTTATCTAACAAATCATACCTTAATATCTTTTACATGATATATTCCTATTTTTTTACCATCTAAAGACTCAAGTTCGTACATATTGTTACCTACTGGTCGAACCACTCTACATTTTAAGAACTTTCGGCAAAATTTTGCATTTATGTTCTTTGCAAAGCAGCTTTGCACCATATTCCTTCGGTATACCTCTTGACCAGGAATAAATTTTACTATTCGGGCTCTTTTATTATACCTTGCGGCACTTCTTTCATAAGCTTTTGTCATATTTTCCTTGATTTGTTCCCTTATAAGTTCTAGGTTTTCATTTGGTTTTAAGAGAATTTGATGATCAGAGATTGTTTGCAATTTTCGAGCCAGTTTATAATCAGCTCCGCTCGAATACATATGGTATCCAAATAGTGCATAGAATGGGGTGAAACCTATGGCACTATGAAAAGAATTTCTTAACGCGCAATCTATCTCTGATAAATAAAGATCCCAGTCTCTTTGGTCTTCTTTCAAATATGCTCTAATGGCTGATAAAATACTTTGATTAACCCTTTCCGATGCATTGCTACTAGGTTGATATACTGGAGTTTTGATATGATGGATTTTGTATGAATTTATTAAATTTTGAAATGCTTTAGAAATAAATTGTACACCATTATCTGTGTGAATTACCTCAGGAACACCAAATTTATGAAATACTTCCTGTATTAGAAATTCAACAACATTTCCGGCTGTAGCTTCTTTCATGGCTTTTATAAAAGTGTATTTAGTAAAGTGATCTAAAACAATAAAGACATAACAATTGCCACTTTTTGACCTTGGATATTTACCCAAAAAATCAAGATACAACTTTTGAAAGGGTCTATCGGTTATAAATTGTTTTCCCATTTCCGGGCGAAGATTTTGATTACATGATTTAATTTCTTTGCAGGTTTGACAGTTTTTTATATAGCTTTTAACTTGTGTTGTCATTTTTGGCCAGTAAAAGAACCTTTTTAGTCGTTCCAACGTTTTTACGATTCCCCCATGAGCTGAAGTAACACTCGTATGGGCTTTTTCTATTAAAACTTGGGTGATATTAGCTGGAATCCACATTTTCCATTGGTGATCTGTTTCGTCTTCTCTATTAAATTTCATTCTTTTGAATACCAAGCCGTCTTCTACCTTCAAATCTGGCAACATCTCTTGGTTATTACTTATGTGTTGAATTAAATCTAAATATTCTTCGCTCTGGAATTCAGTTGTCTCAAAACCAAATAGTTCTTCAAAGTTCATTTCATCCACATTCACATCTTCGATTTGCATTCTTGACAGCATATCAGCTACTACGTTTTCGGAACCTTTTCTATGTACAATATCAAAATCAAACGCTTGTAATTGGAGTGACCAACGCGCTAGTCTTCCGGTCAAATCTTTTAATGACATCAGCCACTTTAGGCTTGCATGATCGGTGACTATTGTGAAGGGCATCATCTCGACATAAGGGCGAAATTTTTTGATAGCCATTACTGCCGCCAAACACTCTTTTTCAGTAACGCTATAATTTTTTTGACAGGCATTCAATTTCTGACTATAAAATGCAATTGGGTGTTCCTCTTTTTGGTCGTCAATCTGATACAGCACAGCACCTATACCATAATCGCATGCATCACATTGTATCCAAAACCTTTTTGTAAAATCTGCGTGCCTTAGTACCGGAGCTGAAGTCAACGCTTTTTTCAAATTTTCAAACGATTCAATAGCCTCTGGACTCATTTTAAATTTCTTGGCCTTTTTAAGTGTATCAGTTAGTGGCGCAGCTTTTGTAGCAAAATCTTTTATGAATCGCCGATACCATCCGGCTGTCCCCAGAAAACTGCGTACTTCGCGAGGTGTTTTTGGTAACCTGATTTCTTTAATAGCTTTTATTTTTTCAGGATCAGTTTTTAAACATCCGCCGCCGATTATAAAGCCAAGGTATTTCAACTGCTGGAAGCAAAATTGAGACTTTTTAAGGCCAATTGTAAGATTAGCCTTTCTTAAGCATTTTGAAACTTCTTCTAAAATTTTTAGATGTTTTTCAAAATTATCAGAAATTACTAATAGATCATCTAAATATATAAACACATTCTCTTTAAGCCTTTGGGGAATCACCTTATCCATCAGCCTACATAGTCGTTGAGCCGCATTACAAAGACCGAAAGGCATAACGCGAAATTGATAGAGTGGTCGACCAGCTACGGTAAACGCGGTATACGGTCTACTCTCTACGTCTAATTCAATCTGCCAGAAAGCGAATTTCAAATCTACGCTACTTATATAATAAGTTTCGTCTATTCGGCTCAGAATACCATCAATATTTTGAAGTGGATAGGCGTCCTTTACCGTGATTTTGTTTAATTTTCTCGCATCTAAGCAAAATCTATTTTTCCCCGGTTTTCTAACCACAGTTGTCCTATTTGACCATGGACTTTCACTTTCTTCTATTACATTTAAGGATAACATTGTATCTATTTCCCTATATACTATTTCTTGAACAGCTGGCGATAAGGGGTAATGTCTGTCCTTAAAAGACTCTGCGCCCTCTACTAATTTTATGGAATGCCTTTCTAAACTTGTACACCCTAATCCATGCTTTTCGAATGAAGGAAACAACTCTATGACTTCATTTAATTTTTTTCGTTGATCTTCGCTCAAAATATGAGGATTAGAATAATACTCATTCGTGCCAAACTCATCTGGTTCCTTTTCGTGATATATTTCAGATATTTCGAAAATGTCTGGCGCCAGATGAAAAGCTTTCCAAAAATCTACACCTAAATAGGCATCCTGTTCTAAATCTGGACATAAATAAAAAATTATTAGCAATGTTTTATCCCTAAACATAACTTCCAGACTTACTTTACCAAGCAGTCTGTGTTTCTTTCCTGCTGCGGTTGAAATAACGGAATATATTGGCTTAAAGTTAATTTGCAATTTTTCCATCAGTTCCCTACATCCTTTACCTAGTAAGCTAATCGAAGCACCCGTATCCAATAAGCCTGTAATAAAAATATTTCCAATTGAAATTTCGGCAAAAGCGCGAGGATCATGCTTACTATCTACTGTTTTAATGGTTTCTATCACTAGTTTTCTAATTTTTCTTCTCTCCTTAAATTTATTTCTTAATTTTCTAATTCTATTTGAAATTACTCTAGGTATTACTAATTCTTCATTAAAAATTCTATTTCTAACTTTTTCATAATTATTTTGGCGTTTCTCAAGTGTATAAGTATGACGCATTTGAGGGATAAACTTATTAAAATTTTCCACTGTATCAACTAAATTAATTTTTCTTTCTTTTACAGCTGAGTAACTGGCGGGTTTTCCTTGGAACGATGGTTCCCCGCTGCTACCTCGTTCCTCGAAAAATTCCTATCTTTGCAATTGCTACAATTGGGAGATATAGTATTTGGTTTTCCACACCTGTAGCAAAATAAGGCTCTTTCAGAAGATGGACAGTCCATGAACATATGACCAGTTTGTCTGCAGTTCCAGCAAATCAGAGGATTTCTGGCTGCTCTATTTCTGTCAAACTGGAGCTCTGCCACTTCTTCATACAATTCAGGCATATCTACTTGTTGGGAATCTTTATCAAAAACTTCATTTACCTGCCTATACCGCTGTGCCGGAACAGGTGGATGCAAATTTTTACCTTCCTTTCGACAAAATATTTTTTCTGCCTCTACACATTCTTGCCTAAGTTCCTCTACTGAGCTAACGGCAATAGGGTAAACTCTATTTCTAAGATCTTCCCTTAAATTCTTTTTAATTATTTTTATCATTTCCCCTTCAGGCATGGACATCTCTAACCTCGACCGCATTTGTGTCATCGTGAAGAAAAAGGCATCTATTTCTTCACCAGGCTGCTGTTTCCTTTCGACTATATCGCTCATAAGCTCGAAACTGGATCTGGTCAATTGGTATTGTTTCAACAGAGCCTCTTTCAAAGTTTTCCATTCCGAGACATAATTTGTTTTAATAAAGAGCCAATACCATTTTTCGGCCACACCTTTGACGAACAAATGAAAATTGTCTAAAACATCATCCCACGAAACACCATTTTTTTGCTGTAAGCGTTCAACACGAAAGACAAAATCTTCTACGGCTAACCTGTTTGTGTTACCATCAAACTCAAGTCCCCATTTATCGATCCTCATCTTATGGTAAGTTCTACTAGAGCTCTCAATATTAATATTATTATTTGATGACCTTGACGAATGGACTGAATCCCTAGGTGAAATATTCATAGGTTCAGCGTTGATACTATTACCGGTTTTTGCTATCTCATCCCTTAGTTTTTTGTTATCCTGCTGTGTATGTTGTAAAACTAGGCTTATCTTTCCTACAGCAGCTGTTAATTCAGCCATCTGCCTTTTCATGTCACCTACCTGTGACAAAACACCTTGTTCTACAGCCCTTTTAATAGGATCTTCCATATCTTGCATTTGTTGAGCATAAGCACTTGTGCTCGGGACATTAGCGTTTATTGTTTGGGACATATCGTAAATTTGAGGCACACTGTTTTCCGTACCCTGACTCATTTCTGTTTCTCTACCTCTACTAGGTTTTCTATTAGGTGTATTTGACTTATACGTTTTTTCAAATGCACGAGGAGTGGACCTATTCAAATCAAATTGTACTTGCCTCGTTCTTTTTCTACTCTCTTTATCCTTAGGAGTTTCAGGCATATCCTATAAAGCATTCACTAAGCTATTTGGTTTCCTATATTTCAAACTAGAAACCTTCTTAAATTTTAGAAAAACTATAAAAAAAATTTTCGATTTCCGCACTTTCAGATCAAACGTTTAATTTTTAAGTAAAGTGATCAAAAAAACAAAATTTTTTAAGTTCTATATAATGTTATTTTCGAACAAATTTTTCAACAAAATATGTATCTATACGTTTACTTTTTCTAATCTATATACATATACTATTATTTTCGAACAATTGTTTTTAAAAAAAAATATTTCTCTATATGTTTATTTTTCTTTCGGATTTGGCATGAAGATAAGTAGCGTTGTCGAAGTGGTTATTTTCAAAAAAAAATTTTTTAAAGGAAATCAATAAAGCATCATTTATTGGTACATTAAGCAAATCTACAATTACTAATGGGCCTACCAACTCATACAATCATGATTTCATATTTCCACTGAACCTGAGATTATGAGCGGTGTAGGTAAACAGAATGACACTCGATACTACTAACCCTGTAATCCCCAAAACTGGCTACAGGTGGCTATCGAATAGTCAACCCTTAATAAAAATAAGCTGAAACTAAAAAAAAACTAAAAATAGGCAAGGAATCACAATACAATTGGAAAATATTTAAAAAAAACAAAATTTTCCAAGCTATTAGTAATCTTCCCTAATGTACTTGTCGAATTTCTAATTTCTCTAATCTAGCAGTTTTAAATCTTCTTTCATACTTCCGCTAATAGACCTTTTCCATAGGGGCTATAAAAACAAACTTTACTAACTATTTTAGAAAAATCAGATTTTCGTTGGGCTATTGCAAAAATATCTAATGTTCTATTTCTACATGTCTAGATGTCCTACATGCTATCTAACACGGTTTCAGAGAACACTTCTTAAAAGCAGTCTTCTCTCAAATCGTATGCTTCACTAATTTGGGCGCCATTTATTGTTACAGCCGTAGGGACCAGTGAGGTTTCCGACTAGCCACGGTGAACAAATCCCAGAAGGTTCCAACCCTGCTCACTGGGTACGCTGCACATAAAGAAAATAATCAGGTACTATCTAACCTATTCACTACACAAACACACATGCACCCTACAAATGATACTTTATTCCTTTTTTTTTATTTTCAGGAAGCGGTTGTTATGCCCCCAGTTTGCCCACCCTGCCATGTCACAAGAAGATCCACCACACATTCATTTGTGACCCATTAAACCACCCGACTTCTCCAACTTACCTTACCTTCATGCCATCAACCCTTTAAATTTAAGCCAAACTCTTCATATTGAATTTCTATTTAAGATTTACAAATTACATATTTTATTAAATAAAACAAATTCAATTTCTTTAATATAGATCCTGTACTAATATATTCAGTTTTACAACAAAAAAAACAAAATTTAAATAAAATAAAACTATTACAAAATTTTTAATACTTATATTTAAATTCCTTAAGTACAGCAAAAGATTCATAAACTTATTATGTAAACAACCAAAACTTTTATCTTCACCTACAAATAAAATTCTTCCTTTCTAGTTAAACCTTTTCTTTTTTTTTTCTGACAACTTTCTAATGAATTATATACCTAACCTGAAGGAGCTCCCTAAGGCTAATACTTTGTCCTTAAAAACTCTCAGGACCAATAACAAAATAAAAAAAAACTAAACAAAAAGATTTTACTTTTCAATAGAACAATTTTACTTCCGGCGTAATTAAAATGTTAATAAAAGAATATTTAAAGCAAACAAAAAAAAAAAATCACATATTTTTAGGCGGTACTAAATTTTAATTAATATTAAACAAACCCGTTCACTGTACTGTATAAAATTATAGCACTAAACGTAAACAATTGATAATAAAAGAATTTAAAACTAATAAAAACTATACCCTACACTATCAATATTAAACTTCACTAAATTTTCACTTAATATATCAAATTTTATATTATTTTCTTCTTTTTGGTATTTTTTTTAATGAATATTAATTCTTTTTATTTTTCTAACAATTTCAATAACATTAATTTTTTTATATTTTTAACTTGCTAGTTTTTTTTTTACTTTTAAAATTATTCCAAATTTTACTGAGGATTTACGCTTTTTAGAATGGATTAAAATTAAATTTCTTTTTCCCCTTTTCTTTATTGGTAAACTTTAGGTAATAACACCATCATTCTTCAGAAGACTTTTAATACAACTTTAAAATATTTGTTACCTGGCTGTTGAGCAGTATTTACCCTTCGGGATCACACACTTTAACTTCAGGGAAAATTATCAACTTTCCTGCCTCTATCTGCACAGTAAATTTATTGTTTTATCTCCCCAGCCAGCTAAATAAACAAAACCATTTTCTTTATTTTAATTCTTTACACATTTCACCAATTTATCCTTACGTTTTAATCTTCAACTATCAAATTTTCACTTTGACTTTAATAATTCCCCAGGATGAACTTCGCAAGGACTCTTGAGTGAATTTTTGAAATTAGTCCTTACACACAGTTTGCAAAAACTTTGTTAACAAACACTTGATAAAAAAACTTGTTTAAGAAAAAACTTTATTTAAAATACTCTACAAAAACTTTGTAGGTGTGATCACTTTGACTAACTTTTCACGTTTGATCTGTAATGTAATTTTCTTTAAATCTTTTCCCTACAGATTTTTCCATAATTTCCATTTTTCCTTAGCCTTCCAAAGTTTTCCCTCACATCGCCATATTTTCTTTTTAATTTTCTTTTTTCATCGAATTTTCTAGACTTTTATAGTTGCCGCCAAATGTCCATCTTTTTTTTACTTAAATATACATATTAATTTTCTATATAATCTCTTATCTAGATTTTCATCCTGATTACTTTTTCCTAACATTTTCTTTTCAATATGCCTGTCTTTCTGACCTCCATCCATACATTCCCTGGTTAAATCTCTACGCTACAGGTTTTTCTTCTACCAGGCTCTCATGCGTAAACAGAAAGTATATTTGCCCATTCATAAATTTTAAAATTCAAAATTAACACTTTTTCTCACAGCGTTTCCCTTCAACTTGAATGAAAATGCCATCCCTGTTTTTAAATATATGAGCATTGCCATACTCCCCTTACGTCTACTACTATGATGGACTACGCTGTACAATGAGTAAATGAACAAACCAAAACAAAACAGACAATCAAAACTAAAAATCAAAAAAACAGGCCAAAAAAATTTAAACATTAAATAAATAAATTACTAAATAAATAACAAATTTAAGGCAACAAAAAAAATTCTACACAGCAGCAATATCAAAAACCAACAATATCTTCATAGCAGTCTGTATAAAAAAAACAACATACAACTACACAGAAACTGCAAGAACCAAATTCCCGGCAAACAAAAGTGAAAAACCAACAGTGACAACATCAAATACAAATATCTTGCCGCTAAAAAACCCACCCGCAACATATTTTTATATATACTTAATAATATGTTGAATATATCTGTTAATACGTTTCATAAATTTTAATAATTATAAGAATTTAGCTAAATTTGTATTAATTATTTAAAAAAAAAGTGGTGGAATTTTGGGAATTGCTGTTGTTAAAAACATTTTAGGAAGAAATGTTTGCTAGTGGCAATGCTAATTACTCCAGGAATGAAATGCGTATGTAAGAGTGAAACAACGAATGTATGTTAGACAGTTTCATTTTTGAATGGAATGTGTAAAATATGTAAAAAATTCAAGATTAATTTTAAAAGCGAAAGGAATTTTATGAAATTGTGACGTGCGCCCATTATATTATTTAAAATAAATATAAAAAAAGTGAAATAAAAATTGCCAGTGACAATAAAGAGTGATAAAAAATAATATTTGCCTTGACAGAAAGCAAGAATTGAGTGACAGTAAAAATAACACAAATACCTATTAAAATATAAAAAAGTGACAATAAGATAGAAAATACCTATTAAGAAATTAAATTAAATAATAAAAGTATACTTTTTGTGATAAAAGATAACTATGAAAAAAAGACGTTTGCAAAATTGTCTATCATTGGAAAAAAAGACATTTGAGTCCAAAATTAAAATGTATAGAAGGTTAATAGAAAACGAAGATAGTGCACGAAGTGAAAGATCTAATATACAACCTGTTCCATCAATAAGCTAAAATTCTAATGGAATGTTAAGTAGGCATAAAAAAAGCACAAGAGTACCTCAGCCGCATGACAGGAGAGACTTCTGATCAAGGGCTTGATGAGACCGCCAGCATGCTCCCCTTGCGGACCACAACAGCAGTGCAAGAAATAGAGGAGAAGCTAGACTCCGATTACGCTCAGGCCATGGTAACAATCACAATATTTTATATATTTTACTTGCTCAAACAGTAATTCAAATTCTTTACAGAAGTCCTATATTCATAAAATTAAAGGTGTTTCTTTAGATGTTGGCAGTGTTATTAGTGCATCGTTTGCAGATGATTTGCTATATAAATATAATTGGGATGGAAGGTGGGGAAAACTTCCGTTGTCAAATCTCACGCTGCTAAATAAAATTGTAAGAGGTATGTACAGACATTAAATAATTTTAGTCTTTGAATATTTAACATTTCTGTCTTTTTTTTACTTCATATTTTAGATGTTTTTCAGAACCTAGGAGCCGGGGAGTATGAAAAAAGTATAAGAAAAGCGGTTGAACGTGCCCACCATAGGGTAAAGCAACAAAAATACATAAAAGAAAAAGGGGTTAATAAATAAAATGACGACAATTTTTTTAATTTAAACTAAAATAATCAATCTAAAAGAGAAAAAAAATCAAAAAATAAGCGTGACCAATAAATTGGTAAAAGTTTAGCTTTATTTTTAACACTTTTTATTGACTGAACTTTATTTGTAAGAAGGTGCTTGTTTAATGTAATTAAGAAACTGTTGAATGATGTTTGATCCAGCAAACGTTTTCGAATGCAAACAAAACATAATTAATTTAAAAAATTTAGTTAAAAAAAAAAAATATTTATTTATTTAAGTTATTTTGGAAACCAAAAAAATATTGAATTTTATTTTAAATAAAGACAAAAATTTGTATGAGAATTGAATGAGATGTTTTATTTTAATAGTGTTTTATTAAAACTAAAAAATACGTCAACAGTGACGAATATATGAATCAGTACTGACTAGTCAGCTGTGGCCGGTATATGCGTCAGTACTGACCAGTCAGTACTGACTGGTCAGCTGTGTCCGTTATATGCATCAGTACTGACTAGTCAGCTGTGTCCGGTTTTTGAGCACTCAATAATCTTGAGCAACCTACATATAGTTGTCGATATGAAAAGCAATGAATGGGCGCCTAAATATATTCCAGCCAATGGACCATACGCATTCCGAAAAAGTACAAAAAGTACCAATTTGATCCATTTTTACCCCTTAAAAAGTGCCGTATATTTTGTACTTTTTATACCAAATGCAACGAAGTACTAAAAGTACGAGCTTTGACTCATTTTATTCCCCCAGAAAGTACTCTGTACGTTAATTTAGGTTATGTTTTATATGAATACCAAATTTTTCGAAGAGATAAAAAGTAACAGTTTTATCCCAATTTTATCCATTAAAAAATACCGTATATTTTGATCTCGACCATATGCAATCTGTATACCAAATTTATCCAAAAGAGAAAAAGTATCAAAAGTAAAACATTTTTCGTTTTAACCTCTTAAAATATACCCCACTTAAATCTGGACAATATCTCTAGCCAAATTTTTTGAAAATAAGAAAGTACCAAAACTAAAAGAGAAAAAGTGTTAAAAGTTGCCAAAAAAAGAAGCAACATTTCTTAAAAATATATATACAAGGTAGATCAAAAAAGACCTACCCCCACCCATGTTTTATTTTGTAACTAGCTTTCACCCGTGACGTCGTTCACTTTAAGATTTAAAGAAATGGGGTTATCCAGTAAAATATTTACAGAAAATTTATTTTGTTTTCTACGTCATTACTTATTTTATGTTAAAATATGTCTATAAACAACATTTTAAGATTTGTTATATTCCGCTAATATAATGGGTGATTTTTTAGCTATTATCTTTTTGGCAGCACTGGTTTAAACAGCTGACGCACGTTTCGTGTTTTGTTTCACTGTCAAACATCTTCAGTTTGGTCTATAATTTAACCATGAATCGTCTTACAAACGAACAACGCTTGCAAATTATTGAATTTTATTATCAAAATGCGTGCTCTGTTAAGAAAATTCATCGCGCGCTTCTTGTGTTCAGCGACGAAGCTCATTTTTGGCTCAATGGGTAAGTTAATAAGCCGAATTGTCGATTTTGGAGTGAAGATCAGCCAGAAGCATTGCAAGAGCTATTTATTTATGCATCGAGAAAAAGTCACAGTTTGGTGCGGTTTATGGGCTGGTGGCATCATTGGACCGTTCCAAGATGATGCGAATCGTAACGTAACTGTGAATGGTGAGCGCTACCGTGAGATGATATCCAACTTTTTTTTGCCCAAAATGCAAGAGCTTGTTGACTTGCACGACATGTGGTTTCAACAAGACGGTGCCACATGCCACACAGCACGCTTAACAATGGACTTATTGAGAGGCGAGTTCGGTGAACATTTTATTTCACGTTCGGGACCGGTCAATTGGCCGCCTAGATCGTGCGATTTAACGTCTTTAGACTATTTTTTGTGCGGCTACGTTAAAGCTCATGTCTATACACACATGCCCGCTTCAATTGACGCATTGGAAGAAAACATTGAAGCATTTATTCGTGAGATACCGGCCGAAATGTTGGAAACAGAATGCCAACATTGGACTAAGCGGATGGACCATTTGAGGCGCAATCACGGTCAACATTTGCATGCAATAAAGATTTCATGCATTTTTCTGAATTTTATGAGTTTTTTTTACAACTTTCCTATAGCTCCCCTACAAGAAATGGATGACCGAAACTAATACACACGCACTATTTTTGTTTGTTTTTATTGTTACAAGTGGCGTTGCCACTCGTGTGCGTTTGTATACCAAATTAGGAATATTTTGCAAAGCCCAAATTTTATTAATCTTTTCTTCTTATTTTTATATATACTTAATAATATGTTGAATATATCTGTTAATACGTTTCATAAATTTTAATAATTATAAGAATTTAGCTAAATTTGTATTAATTATTTAAAAAAAAAGTGGTGGAATTTTGGGAATTGCTGTTGTTAAAAACATTTTAGGAAGAAATGTTTGCTAGTGGCAACGCTAATTACTCCAGGAATGAAATGCGTATGTAAGAGTGAAACAACGAATGTATGTTAGACAGTTTCATTTTTGAATGGAATGTGTAAAATATGTAAAAAATTCAAGATTAATTTTAAAAGCGAAAGGAATTTTATGAAATTGTGACGTGCGCCCATTATATTATTTAAAATAAATATAAAAAAAGTGAAATAAAAATTGACAGTGACAATAAAGAGTGATAAAAAATAATATTTGCCTTGACAGAAAGCAAGAATTGAGTGACAATAAAAATAACACAAATACCTATTAAAATATAAAAAAGTGACAATAAGATAGAAAATACCTATTAAGAAATTAAATTAAATAATAAAAGTATACTTTTTGTGATAAAAGATAACTATGAAAAAAAGACGTTTGCAAAATTGTCTATCATTGGAAAAAAAGACATTTGAGTCCAAAATTAAAATGTATAGAAGGTTAATAGAAAACGAAGATAGTGCACGAAGTGAAAGATCTAATATACAACCTGTTCCATCAATAAGCTAAAATTCTAATGGAGTGTAAAGTAGGCATAAAAAAAGCCCAAGAGTACCTCAGCCGCATGACAGGAGAGACTTCTGATCAAGGGCTTGATGAGACCGCCAGCATGCTCCCCTTGCGGACCACAACAGCAGTGCAAGAAATAGAGGAGAAGCTAGTCTCCGATTACGCTCAGGCCATGGTAACAATCACAATATTTTATATATTTTACTTGCTCAAACAGTAATTCAACTTCTTTACAGAAGTCCTATATTCATAAAATTAAAGGTGTTTCTTTAGATGTTGGCAGTGTTATTAGTGCATCGTTTGCAGATGATTTGCTATATAAATATAATTGGGATGGAAGGTGGGGAAAACTTCCGTTGTCAAATCTCACGCTGCTAAATAAAATTGTAAGAGGTATGTACAGACATTAAATAATTTTAGTCTTTGAATATTTAACATTTCTGTCTTTTTTTTTACTTCATATTTTAGATGTTTTTCAGAACCTAGGAGCCGGGGAGTATGAAAAAAGTATAAGAAAAGCGGTTGAACGTGCCCACCATAGGGTAAAGCAACAAAAATACATAAAAGAAAAAGGGGTTAATAAATAAAATGACGACAATTTTTTTAATTTAAACTAAAATAATCAATCTAAAAGAGAAAAAAAATCAAAAAATAAGCGTGACCAATAAATTGGTAAAAGTTTAGCTTTATTTTTAACACTTTTTATTGACTGAACTTTATTTGTAAGAAGGTGCTTGTTTAATGTAATTAAGAAACTGTTGAATGATGTTTGATCCAGCAAACGTTTTCGAATGCAAACAAAACATAATTAATTTAAAAAATTTAGTTAAAAAAAAAAAATATTTATTTATTTAAGTTATTTTGGAAACCAAAAAAATATTGAATTTTATTTTAAATAAAGACAAAAATTTGTATGAGAATTGAATGAGATGCTTTATTTTAATAGTGTTTTATTAAAACTAAAAAATACGTCAACAGTGACGAATATATGAATCAGTACTGACTAGTCAGCTGTGGCCGGTATATGCGTCAGTACTGACCAGTCAGTACTGACTGGTCAGCTGTGTCCGTTATATGCATCAGTACTGACTAGTCAGCTGTGTCCGGTTTTTGAGCACTCAATAATCTTGAGCAACCTACATATAGTTGTCGATATGAAAAGCAATGAATGGGCGCCTAAATATATTCCAGCCAATGGACCATACGCATTCCGAAAAAGTACAAAAAGTACCAATTTGATCCATTTTTTACCCCTTAAAAAGTGCCGTATATTTTGTACTTTTTATACCAAATGCAACGAAGTACTAAAAGTACGAGCTTTGACTCATTTTATTCCCCCAGAAAGTACTCTGTACGTTAATTTAGGTTATGTTTTATATGAATACCAAATTTTTCGAAGAGATAAAAAGTAACAGTTTTATCCCAATTTTATCCATTAAAAAATACCGTATATTTTGATCTCGACCATATGCAATCTGTATACCAAATTTATCCAAAAGAGAAAAAGTATCAAAAGTAAAACATTTTTCGTTTTAACCTCTTAAAATATACCCCACTTAAATCTGGACAATATCTCTAGCCAAATTTTTTGAAAATAAGAAAGTACCAAAACTAAAAGAGAAAAAGTGTTAAAAGTTGCCAAAAAAAGAAGCAACATTTCTTAAAAATATATATACAAGGTAGATCAAAAAAGACCTACCCCCACCCATGTTTTATTTTGTAACTAGCTTTCACCCGTGACGTCGTTCACTTTAAGATTTAAAGAAATGGGGTTATCCAGTAAAATATTTACAGAAAATTTATTTTGTTTTCTACGTCATTACTTATTTTATGTTAAAATATGTCTATAAACAACATTTTAAGATTTGTTATATTCCGCTAATATAATGGGTGATTTTTTAGCTATTATCTTTTTGGCAGCACTGGTTTAAACAGCTGACGCACGTTTCGTGTTTTGTTTCACTGTCAAACATCTTCAGTTTGGTCTATAATTTAACCATGAATCGTCTTACAAACGAACAACGCTTGCAAATTATTGAATTTTATTATCAAAATGCGTGCTCTGTTAAGAAAATTCATCGCGCGCTTCTTGTGTTCAGCGACGAAGCTCATTTTTGGCTCAATGGGTAAGTTAATAAGCCGAATTGTCGATTTTGGAGTGAAGATCAGCCAGAAGCATTGCAAGAGCTATTTATTTATGCATCGAGAAAAAGTCACAGTTTGGTGCGGTTTATGGGCTGGTGGCATCATTGGACCGTTCCAAGATGATGCGAATCGTAACGTAACTGTGAATGGTGAGCGCTACCGTGAGATGATATCCAACTTTTTTTTGCCCAAAATGCAAGAGCTTGTTGACTTGCACGACATGTGGTTTCAACAAGACGGTGCCACATGCCACACAGCACGCTTAACAATGGACTTATTGAGAGGCGAGTTCGGTGAACATTTTATTTCACGTTCGGGACCGGTCAATTGGCCGCCTAGATCGTGCGATTTAACGTCTTTAGACTATTTTTTGTGCGGCTACGTTAAAGCTCATGTCTATACACACATGCCCGCTTCAATTGACGCATTGGAAGAAAACATTGAAGCATTTATTCGTGAGATACCGGCCGAAATGTTGGAAACAGAATGCCAACATTGGACTAAGCGGATGGACCATTTGAGGCGCAATCACGGTCAACATTTGCATGAAATAATCTTCAAACATTTAATTATATGGACCGTACTATCGATTCAAATAAAGATTTCATGCATTTTTCTGAATTTTATGAGTTTTTTTTACAACTTTCCTATAGCTCCCCTACAAGAAATGGATGACCGAAACTAATACACACGCACTATTTTTGTTTGTTTTTATTGTTACAAGTGGCGTTGCCACTCGTGTGCGTTTGTATACCAAATTAGGAATATTTTGCAAAGCCCAAATTTTATTAATCTTTTCTTCTTATTTTTATATATACTTAATAATATGTTGAATATATCTGTTAATACGTTTCATAAATTTTAATAATTATAAGAATTTAGCTAAATTTGTATTAATTATTTTAAAAAAAAGTGGTGGAATTTTGGGAATTGCTGTTGTTAAAAACATTTTAGGAAGAAATGTTTGCTAGTGGCAACGCTAATTACTCCAGGAATGAAATGCGTATGTAAGAGTGAAACAACGAATGTATGTTAGACAGTTTCATTTTTGAATGGAATGTGTAAAATATGTAAAAAATTCAAGATTAATTTTAAAAGCGAAAGGAATTTTATGAAATTGTGACGTGCGCCCATTATATTATTTAAAATAAATATAAAAAAAGTGAAATAAAAATTGACAGTGACAATAAAGAGTGATAAAAAATAATATTTGCCTTGACAGAAAGCAAGAATTGAGTGACAATAAAAATAACACAAATACCTATTAAAATATAAAAAAGTGACAATAAGATAGAAAATACCTATTAAGAAATTAAATTAAATAATAAAAGTATACTTTTTGTGATAAAAGATAACTATGAAAAAAAGACGTTTGCAAAATTGTCTATCATTGGAAAAAAAGACATTTGAGTCCAAAATTAAAATGTATAGAAGGTTAATAGAAAACGAAGATAGTGCACGAAGTGAAAGATCTAATATACAACCTGTTCCATCAATAAGCTAAAATTCTAATGGAGTGTAAAGTAGGCATAAAAAAAGCCCAAGAGTACCTCAGCCGCATGACAGGAGAGACTTCTGATCAAGGGCTTGATGAGACCGCCAGCATGCTCCCCTTGCGGACCACAACAGCAGTGCAAGAAATAGAGGAGAAGCTAGACTCCGATTACGCTCAGGCCATGGTAACAATCACAATATTTTATATATTTTACTTGCTCAAACAGTAATTCAACTTCTTTACAGAAGTCCTATATTCATAAAATTAAAGGTGTTTCTTTAGATGTTGGCAGTGTTATTAGTGCATCGTTTGCAGATGATTTGCTATATAAATATAATTGGGATGGAAGGTGGGGAAAACTTCCGTTGTCAAATCTCACGCTGCTAAATAAAATTGTAAGAGGTATGTACAGACATTAAATAATTTTAGTCTTTGAATATTTAACATTTCTGTCTTTTTTTTACTTCATATTTTAGATGTTTTTCAGAACCTAGGAGCCGGGGAGTATGAAAAAAGTATAAGAAAAGCGGTTGAACGTGCCCACCATAGGGTAAAGCAACAAAAATACATAAAAGAAAAAGGGGTTAATAAATAAAATGACGACAATTTTTTTAATTTAAACTAAAATAATCAATCTAAAAGAGAAAAAAAATCAAAAAATAAGCGTGACCAATAAATTGGTAAAAGTTTAGCTTTATTTTTAACACTTTTTATTGACTGAACTTTATTTGTAAGAAGGTGCTTGTTTAATGTAATTAAGAAACTGTTGAATGATGTTTGATCCAGCAAACGTTTTCGAATGCAAACAAAACATAATTAATTTAAAAAATTTAGTTAAAAAAAAAAATATTTATTTATTTAAGTTATTTTGGAAACCAAAAAAATATTGAATTTTATTTTAAATAAAGACAAAAATTTGTATGAGAATTGAATGAGATGTTTTATTTTAATAGTGTTTTATTAAAACTAAAAAATACGTCAACAGTGACGAATATATGAATCAGTACTGACTAGTCAGCTGTGGCCGGTATATGCGTCAGTACTGACCAGTCAGTACTGACTGGTCAGCTGTGTCCGTTATATGCATCAGTACTGACTAGTCAGCTGTGTCCGGTTTTTGAGCACTCAATAATCTTGAGCAACCTACATATAGTTGTCGATATGAAAAGCCATGAATGGGCGCCTAAATATATTCCAGCCAATGGACCATACGCATTCCGAAAAAGTACAAAAAGTACCAATTTGATCCATTTTTTACCCCTTAAAAAGTGCCGTATATTTTGTACTTTTTATACCAAATGCAACGAAGTACTAAAAGTACGAGCTTTGTCTCATTTTATTCCCCCAGAAAGTACTCTGTACGTTAATTTAGGTTATGTTTTATATGAATACCAAATTTTTCGAAGAGATAAAAAGTAACAGTTTTATCCCAATTTTATCCATTAAAAAATACCGTATATTTTGATCTCGACCATATGCAATCTGTATACCAAATTTATCCAAAAGAGAAAAAGTATCAAAAGTAAAACCTTTTTCGTTTTAACCTCTTAAAATATACCCCACTTAAATCTGGACAATATCTCTAGCCAAATTTTTTGAAAATAAGAAAGTACCAAAACTAAAAGAGAAAAAGTGTTAAAAGTTGCCAAAAAAAGAAGCAACATTTCTTAAAAATATATATACAAGGTAGATCAAAAAAGACCTACCCCCACCCATGCTTTATTTTGTAACTAGCTTTTACCCGTGACGTCGTTCACTTTAAGATTTAAAGAAATGGGGTTATCCAGTAAAATATTTACAGAAAATTTATTTTGTTTTCTACGTCATTACTTATTTTATGTTAAAATATGTCTATAAACAACATTTTAAGATTTGTTATATTCCGCTAATATAATGGGTGATTTTTTAGCTATTATCTTTTTGGCAGCACTGGTTTAAACAGCTGACGCACGTTTCGTGTTTTGTTTCACTGTCAAACATCTTCAGTTTGGTCTATAATTTAACCATGAATCGTCTTACAAACGAACAACGCTTGCAAATTATTGAATTTTATTATCAAAATGCGTGCTCTGTTAAGAAAATTCATCGCGCGCTTCTTGTGTTCAGCGACGAAGCTCACTTTTGGCTCAATGGGTAAGTTAATAAGCCGAATTGTCGATTTTGGAGTGAAGATCAGCCAGAAGTATTGCAAGAGCTATTTATGCATCGAGAAAAAGTCACAGTTTGGTGCGGTTTATGGGCTGGTGGCATCATTGAACCGTTCCAAGATGATGCGAATCGTAACGTAACTGTGAATGGTGAGCGCTACCGTGAGATGATATCCAACTTTTTTTTGCCCAAAATGCAAGAGCTTGTTGACTTGCACGACATGTGGTTTCAACAAGACGGTGCCACATGCCACACAGCACGCTTAACAATGGACTTATTGAGAGGCGAGTTCGGTGAACATTTTATTTCACGTTCGGGACCGGTCAATTGGCCGCCTAGATCGTGCGATTTAACGTCTTTAGACTATTTTTTGTGCGGCTACGTTAAAGCTCATGTCTATACACACATGCCCGCTTCAATTGACGCATTGGAAGAAAACACTGAAGCATTTATTCGTGAGATACCGGCCGAAATGTTGGAAACAGAATGCCAACATTGGACTAAGCGGATGGACCATTTGAGGCGCAATCACGGTCAACATTTGCATGAAATAATCTTCAAACATTTAATTATATGGACCGTACTATCGATTCAAATAAAGATTTCATGCATTTTTCTGAATTTTATGAGTTTTTTTTACAACTTTCCTATAGCTCCCCTACAAGAAATGGATGACCGAAACTAATACACACGCACTATTTTTGTTTGTTTTTATTGTTACAAGTGGCGTTGCCACTCGTGTGCGTTTGTATACCAAATTAGGAATATTTTGCAAAGCCCAAATTTTATTAATCTTTTCTTCTTATTTTTATATATACTTAATAATATGTTGAATATATCTGTTAATACGTTTCATAAATTTTAATAATTATAAGAATTTAGCTAAATTTGTATTAATTATTTAAAAAAAAAGTGGTGGAATTTTGGGAATTGCTGTTGTTAAAAACATTTTAGGAAGAAATGTTTGCTAGTGGCAACGCTAATTACTCCAGGAATGAAATGCGTATGTAAGAGTGAAACAACGAATGTATGTTAGACAGTTTCATTTTTGAATGGAATGTGTAAAATATGTAAAAAATTCAAGATTAATTTTAAAAGCGAAAGGAATTTTATGAAATTGTGACGTGCGCCCATTATATTATTTAAAATAAATATAAAAAAAGTGAAATAAAAATTGACAGTGACAATAAAGAGTGATAAAAAATAATATTTGCCTTGACAGAAAGCAAGAATTGAGTGACAATAAAAATAACACAAATACCTATTAAAATATAAAAAAGTGACAATAAGATAGAAAATACCTATTAAGAAATTAAATTAAATAATAAAAGTATACTTTTTGTGATAAAAGATAACTATGAAAAAAAGACGTTTGCAAAATTGTCTATCATTGGAAAAAAAGACATTTGAGTCCAAAATTAAAATGTATAGAAGGTTAATAGAAAACGAAGATAGTGCACGAAGTGAAAGATCTAATATACAACCTGTTCCATCAATAAGCTAAAATTCTAATGGAGTGTAAAGTAGGCATAAAAAAAGCCCAAGAGTACCTCAGCCGCATGACAGGAGAGACTTCTGATCAAGGGCTTGATGAGACCGCCAGCATGCTCCCCTTGCGGACCACAACAGCAGTGCAAGAAATAGAGGAGAAGCTAGTCTCCGATTACGCTCAGGCCATGGTAACAATCACAATATTTTATATATTTTACTTGCTCAAACAGTAATTCAACTTCTTTACAGAAGTCCTATATTCATAAAATTAAAGGTGTTTCTTTAGATGTTGGCAGTGTTATTAGTGCATCGTTTGCAGATGATTTGCTATATAAATATAATTGGGATGGAAGGTGGGGAAAACTTCCGTTGTCAAATCTCACGCTGCTAAATAAAATTGTAAGAGGTATGTACAGACATTAAATAATTTTAGTCTTTGAATATTTAACATTTCTGTCTTTTTTTTTACTTCATATTTTAGATGTTTTTCAGAACCTAGGAGCCGGGGAGTATGAAAAAAGTATAAGAAAAGCGGTTGAACGTGCCCACCATAGGGTAAAGCAACAAAAATACATAAAAGAAAAAGGGGTTAATAAATAAAATGACGACAATTTTTTTAATTTAAACTAAAATAATCAATCTAAAAGAGAAAAAAAATCAAAAAATAAGCGTGACCAATAAATTGGTAAAAGTTTAGCTTTATTTTTAACACTTTTTATTGACTGAACTTTATTTGTAAGAAGGTGCTTGTTTAATGTAATTAAGAAACTGTTGAATGATGTTTGATCCAGCAAACGTTTTCGAATGCAAACAAAACATAATTAATTTAAAAAATTTAGTTAAAAAAAAAAAATATTTATTTATTTAAGTTATTTTGGAAACCAAAAAAATATTGAATTTTATTTTAAATAAAGACAAAAATTTGTATGAGAATTGAATGAGATGCTTTATTTTAATAGTGTTTTATTAAAACTAAAAAATACGTCAACAGTGACGAATATATGAATCAGTACTGACTAGTCAGCTGTGGCCGGTATATGCGTCAGTACTGACCAGTCAGTACTGACTGGTCAGCTGTGTCCGTTATATGCATCAGTACTGACTAGTCAGCTGTGTCCGGTTTTTGAGCACTCAATAATCTTGAGCAACCTACATATAGTTGTCGATATGAAAAGCAATGAATGGGCGCCTAAATATATTCCAGCCAATGGACCATACGCATTCCGAAAAAGTACAAAAAGTACCAATTTGATCCATTTTTTACCCCTTAAAAAGTGCCGTATATTTTGTACTTTTTATACCAAATGCAACGAAGTACTAAAAGTACGAGCTTTGACTCATTTTATTCCCCCAGAAAGTACTCTGTACGTTAATTTAGGTTATGTTTTATATGAATACCAAATTTTTCGAAGAGATAAAAAGTAACAGTTTTATCCCAATTTTATCCATTAAAAAATACCGTATATTTTGATCTCGACCATATGCAATCTGTATACCAAATTTATCCAAAAGAGAAAAAGTATCAAAAGTAAAACATTTTTCGTTTTAACCTCTTAAAATATACCCCACTTAAATCTGGACAATATCTCTAGCCAAATTTTTTGAAAATAAGAAAGTACCAAAACTAAAAGAGAAAAAGTGTTAAAAGTTGCCAAAAAAAGAAGCAACATTTCTTAAAAATATATATACAAGGTAGATCAAAAAAGACCTACCCCCACCCATGTTTTATTTTGTAACTAGCTTTCACCCGTGACGTCGTTCACTTTAAGATTTAAAGAAATGGGGTTATCCAGTAAAATATTTACAGAAAATTTATTTTGTTTTCTACGTCATTACTTATTTTATGTTAAAATATGTCTATAAACAACATTTTAAGATTTGTTATATTCCGCTAATATAATGGGTGATTTTTTAGCTATTATCTTTTTGGCAGCACTGGTTTAAACAGCTGACGCACGTTTCGTGTTTTGTTTCACTGTCAAACATCTTCAGTTTGGTCTATAATTTAACCATGAATCGTCTTACAAACGAACAACGCTTGCAAATTATTGAATTTTATTATCAAAATGCGTGCTCTGTTAAGAAAATTCATCGCGCGCTTCTTGTGTTCAGCGACGAAGCTCATTTTTGGCTCAATGGGTAAGTTAATAAGCCGAATTGTCGATTTTGGAGTGAAGATCAGCCAGAAGCATTGCAAGAGCTATTTATTTATGCATCGAGAAAAAGTCACAGTTTGGTGCGGTTTATGGGCTGGTGGCATCATTGGACCGTTCCAAGATGATGCGAATCGTAACGTAACTGTGAATGGTGAGCGCTACCGTGAGATGATATCCAACTTTTTTTTGCCCAAAATGCAAGAGCTTGTTGACTTGCACGACATGTGGTTTCAACAAGACGGTGCCACATGCCACACAGCACGCTTAACAATGGACTTATTGAGAGGCGAGTTCGGTGAACATTTTATTTCACGTTCGGGACCGGTCAATTGGCCGCCTAGATCGTGCGATTTAACGTCTTTAGACTATTTTTTGTGCGGCTACGTTAAAGCTCATGTCTATACACACATGCCCGCTTCAATTGACGCATTGGAAGAAAACATTGAAGCATTTATTCGTGAGATACCGGCCGAAATGTTGGAAACAGAATGCCAACATTGGACTAAGCGGATGGACCATTTGAGGCGCAATCACGGTCAACATTTGCATGAAATAATCTTCAAACATTTAATTATATGGACCGTACTATCGATTCAAATAAAGATTTCATGCATTTTTCTGAATTTTATGAGTTTTTTTTACAACTTTCCTATAGCTCCCCTACAAGAAATGGATGACCGAAACTAATACACACGCACTATTTTTGTTTGTTTTTATTGTTACAAGTGGCGTTGCCACTCGTGTGCGTTTGTATACCAAATTAGGAATATTTTGCAAAGCCCAAATTTTATTAATCTTTTCTTCTTATTTTTATATATACTTAATAATATGTTGAATATATCTGTTAATACGTTTCATAAATTTTAATAATTATAAGAATTTAGCTAAATTTGTATTAATTATTTTAAAAAAAAGTGGTGGAATTTTGGGAATTGCTGTTGTTAAAAACATTTTAGGAAGAAATGTTTGCTAGTGGCAACGCTAATTACTCCAGGAATGAAATGCGTATGTAAGAGTGAAACAACGAATGTATGTTAGACAGTTTCATTTTTGAATGGAATGTGTAAAATATGTAAAAAATTCAAGATTAATTTTAAAAGCGAAAGGAATTTTATGAAATTGTGACGTGCGCCCATTATATTATTTAAAATAAATATAAAAAAAGTGAAATAAAAATTGACAGTGACAATAAAGAGTGATAAAAAATAATATTTGCCTTGACAGAAAGCAAGAATTGAGTGACAATAAAAATAACACAAATACCTATTAAAATATAAAAAAGTGACAATAAGATAGAAAATACCTATTAAGAAATTAAATTAAATAATAAAAGTATACTTTTTGTGATAAAAGATAACTATGAAAAAAAGACGTTTGCAAAATTGTCTATCATTGGAAAAAAAGACATTTGAGTCCAAAATTAAAATGTATAGAAGGTTAATAGAAAACGAAGATAGTGCACGAAGTGAAAGATCTAATATACAACCTGTTCCATCAATAAGCTAAAATTCTAATGGAGTGTAAAGTAGGCATAAAAAAAGCCCAAGAGTACCTCAGCCGCATGACAGGAGAGACTTCTGATCAAGGGCTTGATGAGACCGCCAGCATGCTCCCCTTGCGGACCACAACAGCAGTGCAAGAAATAGAGGAGAAGCTAGACTCCGATTACGCTCAGGCCATGGTAACAATCACAATATTTTATATATTTTACTTGCTCAAACAGTAATTCAACTTCTTTACAGAAGTCCTATATTCATAAAATTAAAGGTGTTTCTTTAGATGTTGGCAGTGTTATTAGTGCATCGTTTGCAGATGATTTGCTATATAAATATAATTGGGATGGAAGGTGGGGAAAACTTCCGTTGTCAAATCTCACGCTGCTAAATAAAATTGTAAGAGGTATGTACAGACATTAAATAATTTTAGTCTTTGAATATTTAACATTTCTGTCTTTTTTTTACTTCATATTTTAGATGTTTTTCAGAATCTAGGAGCCGGGGAGTATGAAAAAAGTATAAGAAAAGCGGTTGAACGTGCCCACCATAGGGTAAAGCAACAAAAATACATAAAAGAAAAAGGGGTTAATAAATAAAATGACGACAATTTTTTTAATTTAAACTAAAATAATCAATCTAAAAGAGAAAAAAAATCAAAAAATAAGCGTGACCAATAAATTGGTAAAAGTTTAGCTTTATTTTTAACACTTTTTATTGACTGAACTTTATTTGTAAGAAGGTGCTTGTTTAATGTAATTAAGAAACTGTTGAATGATGTTTGATCCAGCAAACGTTTTCGAATGCAAACAAAACATAATTAATTTAAAAAATTTAGTTAAAAAAAAAAATATTTATTTATTTAAGTTATTTTGGAAACCAAAAAAATATTGAATTTTATTTTAAATAAAGACAAAAATTTGTATGAGAATTGAATGAGATGTTTTATTTTAATAGTGTTTTATTAAAACTAAAAAATACGTCAACAGTGACGAATATATGAATCAGTACTGACTAGTCAGCTGTGGCCGGTATATGCGTCAGTACTGACCAGTCAGTACTGACTGGTCAGCTGTGTCCGTTATATGCATCAGTACTGACTAGTCAGCTGTGTCCGGTTTTTGAGCACTCAATAATCTTGAGCAACCTACATATAGTTGTCGATATGAAAAGCCATGAATGGGCGCCTAAATATATTCCAGCCAATGGACCATACGCATTCCGAAAAAGTACAAAAAGTACCAATTTGATCCATTTTTTACCCCTTAAAAAGTGCCGTATATTTTGTACTTTTTATACCAAATGCAACGAAGTACTAAAAGTACGAGCTTTGACTCATTTTATTCCCCCAGAAAGTACTCTGTACGTTAATTTAGGTTATGTTTTATATGAATACCAAATTTTTCGAAGAGATAAAAAGTAACAGTTTTATCCCAATTTTATCCATTAAAAAATACCGTATATTTTGATCTCGACCATATGCAATCTGTATACCAAATTTATCCAAAAGAGAAAAAGTATCAAAAGTAAAACCTTTTTCGTTTTAACCTCTTAAAATATACCCCACTTAAATCTGGACAATATCTCTAGCCAAATTTTTTGAAAATAAGAAAGTACCAAAACTAAAAGAGAAAAAGTGTTAAAAGTTGCCAAAAGAAGCAACATTTCTTAAAAATATATATACAAGGTAGATCAAAAAAGACCTACCCCCACCCATGCTTTATTTTGTAACTAGCTTTTACCCGTGACGTCGTTCACTTTAAGATTTAAAGAAATGGGGTTATCCAGTAAAATATTTACAGAAAATTTATTTTGTTTTCTACGTCATTACTTATTTTATGTTAAAATATGTCTATAAACAACATTTTAAGATTTGTTATATTCCGCTAATATAATGGGTGATTTTTTAGCTATTATCTTTTTGGCAGCACTGGTTTAAACAGCTGACGCACGTTTCGTGTTTTGTTTCACTGTCAAACATCTTCAGTTTGGTCTATAATTTAACCATGAATCGTCTTACAAACGAACAACGCTTGCAAATTATTGAATTTTATTATCAAAATGCGTGCTCTGTTAAGAAAATTCATCGCGCGCTTCTTGTGTTCAGCGACGAAGCTCACTTTTGGCTCAATGGGTAAGTTAATAAGCCGAATTGTCGATTTTGGAGTGAAGATCAGCCAGAAGTATTGCAAGAGCTATTTATGCATCGAGAAAAAGTCACAGTTTGGTGCGGTTTATGGGCTGGTGGCATCATTGAACCGTTCCAAGATGATGCGAATCGTAACGTAACTGTGAATGGTGAGCGCTACCGTGAGATGATATCCAACTTTTTTTTGCCCAAAATGCAAGAGCTTGTTGACTTGCACGACATGTGGTTTCAACAAGACGGTGCCACATGCCACACAGCACGCTTAACAATGGACTTATTGAGAGGCGAGTTCGGTGAACATTTTATTTCACGTTCGGGACCGGTCAATTGGCCGCCTAGATCGTGCGATTTAACGTCTTTAGACTATTTTTTGTGCGGCTACGTTAAAGCTCATGTCTATACACACATGCCCGCTTCAATTGACGCATTGGAAGAAAACACTGAAGCATTTATTCGTGAGATACCGGCCGAAATGTTGGAAACAGAATGCCAACATTGGACTAAGCGGATGGACCATTTGAGGCGCAATCACGGTCAACATTTGCATGAAATAATCTTCAAACATTTAATTATATGGACCGTACTATCGATTCAAATAAAGATTTCATGCATTTTTCTGAATTTTATGAGTTTTTTTTACAACTTTCCTATAGCTCCCCTACAAGAAATGGATGACCGAAACTAATACAAACGCACTATTTTTGTTTGTTTTTATTGTTACAAGTGGCGTTGCCACTCGTGTGCGTTTGTATACCAAATTAGGAATATTTTGCAAAGCCCAAATTTTATTAATCTTTTCTTCTTATTTTTATATATACTTAATAATATGTTGAATATATCTGTTAATACGTTTCATAAATTTTAATAATTATAAGAATTTAGCTAAATTTGTATTAATTATTTAAAAAAAAAGTGGTGGAATTTTGGGAATTGCTGTTGTTAAAAACATTTTAGGAAGAAATGTTTGCTAGTGGCAACGCTAATTACTCCAGGAATGAAATGCGTATGTAAGAGTGAAACAACGAATGTATGTTAGACAGTTTCATTTTTGAATGGAATGTGTAAAATATGTAAAAAATTCAAGATTAATTTTAAAAGCGAAAGGAATTTTATGAAATTGTGACGTGCGCCCATTATATTATTTAAAATAAATATAAAAAAAGTGAAATAAAAATTGACAGTGACAATAAAGAGTGATAAAAAATAATATTTGCCTTGACAGAAAGCAAGAATTGAGTGACAATAAAAATAACACAAATACCTATTAAAATATAAAAAAGTGACAATAAGATAGAAAATACCTATTAAGAAATTAAATTAAATAATAAAAGTATACTTTTTGTGATAAAAGATAACTATGAAAAAAAAGACGTTTGCAAAATTGTCTATCATTGGAAAAAAAGACATTTGAGTCCAAAATTAAAATGTATAGAAGGTTAATAGAAAACGAAGATAGTGCACGAAGTGAAAGATCTAATATACAACCTGTTCCATCAATAAGCTAAAATTCTAATGGAGTGTAAAGTAGGCATAAAAAAAGCCCAAGAGTACCTCAGCCGCATGACAGGAGAGACTTCTGATCAAGGGCTTGATGAGACCGCCAGCATGCTCCCCTTGCGGACCACAACAGCAGTGCAAGAAATAGAGGAGAAGCTAGACTCCGATTACGCTCAGGCCATGGTAACAATCACAATATTTTATATATTTTACTTGCTCAAACAGTAATTCAACTTCTTTACAGAAGTCCTATATTCATAAAATTAAAGGTGTTTCTTTAGATGTTGGCAGTGTTATTAGTGCATCGTTTGCAGATGATTTGCTATATAAATATAATTGGGATGGAAGGTGGGGAAAACTTCCGTTGTCAAATCTCACGCTGCTAAATAAAATTGTAAGAGGTATGTACAGACATTAAATAATTTTAGTCTTTGAATATTTAACATTTCTGTCTTTTTTTTTACTTCATATTTTAGATGTTTTTCAGAACCTAGGAGCCGGGGAGTATGAAAAAAGTATAAGAAAAGCGGTTGAACGTGCCCACCATAGGGTAAAGCAACAAAAATACATAAAAGAAAAAGGGGTTAATAAATAAAATGACGACAATTTTTTTAATTTAAACTAAAATAATCAATCTAAAAGAGAAAAAAAATCAAAAAATAAGCGTGACCAATAAATTGGTAAAAGTTTAGCTTTATTTTTAACACTTTTTATTGACTGAACTTTATTTGTAAGAAGGTGCTTGTTTAATGTAATTAAGAAACTGTTGAATGATGTTTGATCCAGCAAACGTTTTCGAATGCAAACAAAACATAATTAATTTAAAAAATTTAGTTAAAAAAAAAAAATATTTATTTATTTAAGTTATTTTGGAAACCAAAAAAATATTGAATTTTATTTTAAATAAAGACAAACATTTGTATGAGAATTGAATGAGATGTTTTATTTTAATAGTGTTTTATTAAAACTAAAAAATACGTCAACAGTGACGAATATATGAATTAGTACTGACTAGTCAGCTGTGGCCGGTATATGCGTCAGTACTGACCAGTCAGTACTGACTGGTCAGCTGTGTCCGTTATATGCATCAGTACTGACTAGTCAGCTGTGTCCGGTTTTTGAGCACTCAATAATCTTGAGCAACCTACATATAGTTGTCGATATGAAAAGCAATGAATGGGCGCCTAAATATATTCCAGCCAATGGACCATACGCATTCCGAAAAAGTACAAAAAGTACCAATTTGATCCATTTTTTACCCCTTAAAAAGTGCCGTATATTTTGTACTTTTTATACCAAATGCAACGAAGAACTAAAAGTACGAGCTTTGACTCATTTTATTCCCCCAGAAAGTACTCTGTACGTTAATTTAGGTTATGTTTTATATGAATACCAAATTTTTCGAAGAGATAAAAAGTAACAGTTTTATCCCAATTTTATCCATTAAAAAATACCGTATATTTTGATCTCGACCATATGCAATCTGTATACCAAATTTATCCAAAAGAGAAAAAGTATCAAAAGTAAAACATTTTTCGTTTTAACCTCTTAAAATATACCCCACTTAAATCTGGACAATATCTCTAGCCAAATTTTTTGAAAATAAGAAAGTACCAAAACTAAAAGAGAAAAAGTGTTAAAAGTTGCCAAAAAAAGAAGCAACATTTCTTAAAAATATATATACAAGGTAGATCAAAAAAGACCTACCTCCACCCATGTTTTATTTTGTAACTAGCTTTTACCCGTGACGTCGTTCACTTTAAGATTTAAAGAAATGGGGTTATCCAGTAAAATATTTACAGAAAATTTATTTTGTTTTCTACGTCATTACTTATTTTATGTTAAAATATGTCTATAAACAACATTTTAAGATTTGTTATATTCCGCTAATATAATGGGTGATTTTTTAGCTATTATCTTTTTGGCAGCACTGGTTTAAACAGCTGACGCACGTTTCGTGTTTTGTTTCACTGTCAAACATCTTCAGTTTGGTCTATAATTTAACCATGAATCGTCTTACAAACGAACAACGCTTGCAAATTATTGAATTTTATTATCAAAATGCGTGCTCTGTTAAGAAAATTCATCGCGCGCTTCTTGTGTTCAGCGACGAAGCTCACTTTTGGCTCAATGGGTAAGTTAATAAGCCGAATTGTCGATTTTGGAGTGAAGATCAGCCAGAAGCATTGCAAGAGCTATTTATGCATCGAGAAAAAGTCACAGTTTGGTGCGGTTTATGGGCTGGTGGCATCATTGGACCGTTCCAAGATGATGCGAATCGTAACGTAACTGTGAATGGTGAGCGCTACCGTGAGATGATATCCAACTTTTTTTTGCCCAAAATGCAAGAGCTTGTTGACTTGCACGACATGTGGTTTCAACAAGACGGTGCCACATGCCACACAGCACGCTTAACAATGGACTTATTGAGAGGCGAGTTCGGTGAACATTTTATTTCACGTTCGGGACCGGTCAATTGGCCGCCTAGATCGTGCGATTTAACGTCTTTAGACTATTTTTTGTGCGGCTACGTTAAAGCTCATGTCTATACACACATGCCCGCTTCAATTGACGCATTGGAAGAAAACACTGAAGCATTTATTCGTGAGATACCGGCCGAAATGTTGGAAACAGAATGCCAACATTGGACTAAGCGGATGGACCATTTGAGGCGCAATCACGGTCAACATTTGCATGAAATAATCTTCAAACATTTAATTATAAGGACCGTACTATCGATTCAAATAAAGATTTCATGCATTTTTCTGAATTTTATGAGTTTTTTTTACAACTTTCCTATAGCCCCCTACAAGAAATGGATGACCGAAACTAATACAAACGCACTATTTTTGTTTGTTTTTATTGTTACAAGTGGCGTTGCCACTCGTGTGCGTTTGTATACCAAATTAGGAATATTTTGCAAAGCCCAAATTTTATTAATCTTTTCTTCTTATTTTTATATATACTTAATAATATGTTGAATATATCTGTTAATACGTTTCATAAATTTTAATAATTATAAGAATTTAGCTAAATTTGTATTAATTATTTAAAAAAAAAGTGGTGGAATTTTGGGAATTGCTGTTGTTAAAAACATTTTAGGAAGAAATGTTTGCTAGTGGCAACGCTAATTACTCCAGGAATGAAATGCGTATGTAAGAGTGAAACAACGAATGTATGTTAGACAGTTTCATTTTTGAATGGAATGTGTAAAATATGTAAAAAATTCAAGATTAATTTTAAAAGCGAAAGGAATTTTATGAAATTGTGACGTGCGCCCATTATATTATTTAAAATAAATATAAAAAAAGTGAAATAAAAATTGACAGTGACAATAAAGAGTGATAAAAAATAATAGTTGCCTTGACAGAAAGCAAGAATTGAGTGACAATAAAAATAACACAAATACCTATTAAAATATAAAAAAGTGACAATAAGATAGAAAATACCTATTAAGAAATTAAATTAAATAATAAAAGTATACTTTTTGTGATAAAAGATAACTATGAAAAAAAGACGTTTGCAAAATTGTCTATCATTGGAAAAAAAGACATTTGAGTCCAAAATTAAAATGTATAGAAGGTTAATAGAAAACGAAGATAGTGCACGAAGTGAAAGATCTAATATACAACCTGTTCCATCAATAAGCTAAAATTCTAATGGAGTGTAAAGTAGGCATAAAAAAGCCCAAGAGTACCTCAGCCGCATGACAGGAGAGACTTCTGATCAAGGGCTTGATGAGACCGCCAGCATGCTCCCCTTGCGGACCACAACAGCAGTGCAAGAAATAGAGGAGAAGCTAGACTCCGATTACGCTCAGGCCATGGTAACAATCACAATATTTTATATATTTTACTTGCTCAAACAGTAATTCAACTTCTTTACAGAAGTCCTATATTCATAAAATTAAAGGTGTTTCTTTAGATGTTGGCAGTGTTATTAGACATCGTTTGCAGATGATTTGCTATATAAATATAATTGGGATGGAAGGTGGGGAAAACTTCCGTTGTCAAAACTCACGCTGCTAAATAAAATTGTAAGAGGTATGTACAGACATTAAATAATTTTAGTCTTTGAATATTTAACATTTCTGTCTTTTTTTTTACTTCATATTTTAGATGTTTTTCAGAACCTAGGAGCCGGGGAGTATGAAAAAAGTATAAGAAAAGCGGTTGAACGTGCCCACCATAGGGTAAAGCAACAAAAATACATAAAAGAAAAAGGGGTTAATAAATAAAATGACGACAATTTTTTTAATTTAAACTAAAATAATCAATCTAAAAGAGAAAAAAAATCAAAAAATAAGCGTGACCAATAAATTGGTAAAAGTTTAGCTTTATTTTTAACACTTTTTATTGACTGAACTTTATTTGTAAGAAGGTGCTTGTTTAATGTAATTAAGAAACTGTTGAATGATGTTTGATCCAGCAAACGTTTTCGAATGCAAACAAAACATAATTAATTTAAAAAATTTAGTTAAAAAAAAAAAATATTTATTTATTTAAGTTATTTTGGAAACCAAAAAAATATTGAATTTTATTTTAAATAAAGACAAAAATTTGTATGAGAATTGAATGAGATGTTTTATTTTAATAGTGTTTTATTAAAACTAAAAAATACGTCAACAGTGACGAATATATGAATCAGTACTGACTAGTCAGCTGTGGCCGGTATATGCGTCAGTACTGACCAGTCAGTACTGACTGGTCAGCTGTGTCCGTTATATGCATCAGTACTGACTAGTCAGCTGTGTCCGGTTTTTGAGCACTCAATAATCTTGAGCAACCTACATATAGTTGTCGATATGAAAAGCAATGAATGGGCGCCTAAATATATTCCAGCCAATGGACCATACGCATTCCGAAAAAGTACAAAAAGTACCAATTTGATCCATTTTTTACCCCTTAAAAAGTGCCGTATATTTTGTACTTTTTATACCAAATGCAACGAAGTACTAAAAGTACGAGCTTTGACTCATTTTATTCCCCCAGAAAGTACTCTGTACGTTAATTTAGGTTATGTTTTATATGAATACCAAATTTTTCGAAGAGATAAAAAGTAACAGTTTTATCCCAATTTTATCCATTAAAAAATACCGTATATTTTGATCTCGACCATATGCAATCTGTATACCAAATTTATCCAAAAGAGAAAAAGTATCAAAAGTAAAACATTTTTCGTTTTAACCTCTTAAAATATACCCCACTTAAATCTGGACAATATCTCTAGCCAAATTTTTTGAAAATAAGAAAGTACCAAAACTAAAAGAGAAAAAGTGTTAAAAGTTGCCAAAAAAAAAAAACCAACATTTCTTAAAAATATATATACAAGGTAGATCAAAAAAGACCTACCCCCACCCATGTTTTATTTTGTAACTAGCTTTTACCCGTGACGTCGTTCACTTTAAGATTTAAAGAAATGGGGTTATCCAGTAAAATATTTACAGAAAATTTATTTTGTTTTCTACGTCATTACTTATTTTATGTTAAAATATGTCTATAAACAACATTTTAAGATTTGTTATATTCCGCTAATATAATGGGTGATTTTTTAGCTATTATCTTTTTGGCAGCACTGGTTTAAACAGCTGACGCACGTTTCGTGTTTTGTTTCACTGTCAAACATCTTCAGTTTGGTCTATAATTTAACCATGAATCGTCTTACAAACGAACAACGCTTGCAAATTATTGAATTTTATTATCAAAATGCGTGCTCTGTTAAGAAAATTCATCGCGCGCTTCTTGTGTTCAGCGACGAAGCTCATTTTTGGCTCAATGGGTAAGTTAATAAGCCGAATTGTCGATTTTGGAGTGAAGATCAGCCAGAAGCATTGCAAGAGCTATTTATTTATGCATCGAGAAAAAGTCACAGTTTGGTGCGGTTTATGGGCTGGTGGCATCATTGGACCGTTCCAAGATGATGCGAATCGTAACGTAACTGTGAATGGTGAGCGCTACCGTGAGATGATATCCAACTTTTTTTTGCCCAAAATGCAAGAGCTTGTTGACTTGCACGACATGTGGTTTCAACAAGACGGTGCCACATGCCACACAGCACGCTTAACAATGGACTTATTGAGAGGCGAGTTCGGTGAACATTTTATTTCACGTTCGGGACCGGTCAATTGGCCGCCTAGATCGTGCGATTTAACGTCTTTAGACTATTTTTTGTGCGGCTACGTTAAAGCTCATGTCTATACACACATGCCCGCTTCAATTGACGCATTGGAAGAAAACATTGAAGCATTTATTCGTGAGATACCGGCCGAAATGTTGGAAACAGAATGCCAACATTGGACTAAGCGGATGGACCATTTGAGGCGCAATCACGGTCAACATTTGCATGAAATAATCTTCAAACATTTAATTATATGGACCGTACTATCGATTCAAATAAAGATTTCATGCATTTTTCTGAATTTTATGAGTTTTTTTTACAACTTTCCTATAGCTCCCCTACAAGAAATGGATGACCGAAACTAATACACACGCACTATTTTTGTTTGTTTTTATTGTTACAAGTGGCGTTGCCACTCGTGTGCGTTTGTATACCAAATTAGGAATATTTTGCAAAGCCCAAATTTTATTAATCTTTTCTTCTTATTTTTATATATACTTAATAATATGTTGAATATATCTGTTAATACGTTTCATAAATTTTAATAATTATAAGAATTTTGCTAAATTTGTATTAATTATTTAAAAAAAAAGTGGTGGAATTTTGGGAATTGCTGTTGTTAAAAACATTTTAGGAAGAAATGTTTGCTAGTGGCAACGCTAATTACTCCAGGAATGAAATGCGTATGTAAGAGTGAAACAACGAATGTATGTTAGACAGTTTCATTTTTGAATGGAATGTGTAAAATATGTAAAAAATTCAAGATTAATTTTAAAAGCGAAAGGAATTTTATGAAATTGTGACGTGCGCCCATTATATTATTTAAAATAAATATAAAAAAAGTGAAATAAAAATTGACAGTGACAATAAAGAGTGATAAAAAATAATATTTGCCTTGACAGAAAGCAAGAATTGAGTGACAATAAAAATAACACAAATACCTATTAAAATATAAAAAAGTGACAATAAGATAGAAAATACCTATTAAGAAATTAAATTAAATAATAAAAGTATACTTTTTGTGATAAAAGATAACTATGAAAAAAAGACGTTTGCAAAATTGTCTATCATTGGAAAAAAAGACATTTGAGTCCAAAATTAAAATGTATAGAAGGTTAATAGAAAACGAAGATAGTGCACGAAGTGAAAGATCTAATATACAACCTGTTCCATCAATAAGCTAAAATTCTAATGGAGTGTAAAGTAGGCATAAAAAAAGCCCAAGAGTACCTCAGCCGCATGACAGGAGAGACTTCTGATCAAGGGCTTGATGAGACCGCCAGCATGCTCCCCTTGCGGACCACAACAGCAGTGCAAGAAATAGAGGAGAAGCTAGACTCCGATTACGCTCAGGCCATGGTAACAATCACAATATTTTATATATTTTACTTGCTCAAACAGTAATTCAACTTCTTTACAGAAGTCCTATATTCATAAAATTAAAGGTGTTTCTTTAGATGTTGGCAGTGTTATTAGTGCATCGTTTGCAGATGATTTGCTATATAAATATAATTGGGATGGAAGGTGGGGAAAACTTCCGTTGTCAAATCTCACGCTGCTAAATAAAATTGTAAGAGGTATGTACAGACATTAAATAATTTTAGTCTTTGAATATTTAACATTTCTGTCTTTTTTTTTACTTCATATTTTAGATGTTTTTCAGAACCTAGGAGCCGGGGAGTATGAAAAAAGTATAAGAAAAGAGGTTGAACGTGCCCACCATAGGGTAAAGCAACAAAAATACATAAAAGAAAAAGGGGTTAATAAATAAAATGACGACAATTTTTTTAATTTAAACTAAAATAATCAATCTAAAAGAGAAAAAAAATCAAAAAATAAGCGTGACCAATAAATTGGTAAAAGTTTAGCTTTATTTTTAACACTTTTTATTGACTGAACTTTATTTGTAAGAAGGTGCTTGTTTAATGTAATTAAGAAACTGTTGAATGATGTTTGATCCAGCAAACGTTTTCGAATGCAAACAAAACATAATTAATTTAAAAAATTTAGTTAAAAAAAAAAATATTTATTTATTTAAGTTATTTTGGAAACCAAAAAAATATTGAATTTTATTTTAAATAAAGACAAAAATTTGTATGAGAATTGAATGAGATGTTTTATTTTAATAGTGTTTTATTAAAACTAAAAAATACGTCAACAGTGACGAATATATGAATCAGTACTGACTAGTCAGCTGTGGCCGGTATATGCGTCAGTACTGACCAGTCAGTACTGACTGGTCAGCTGTGTCCGTTATATGCATCAGTACTGACTAGTCAGCTGTGTCCGGTTTTTGAGCACTCAATAATCTTGAGCAACCTACATATAGTTGTCGATATGAAAAGCAATGAATGGGCGCCTAAATATATTCCAGCCAATGGACCATACGCATTCCGAAAAAGTACAAAAAGTACCAATTTGATCCATTTTTTACCCCTTAAAAAGTGCCGTATATTTTGTACTTTTTATACCAAATGCAACGAAGTACTAAAAGTACGAGCTTTGACTCATTTTATTCCCCCAGAAAGTACTCTGTACGTTAATTTAGGTTATGTTTTATATGAATACCAAATTTTTCGAAGAGATAAAAAGTAACAGTTTTATCCCAATTTTATCCATTAAAAAATACCGTATATTTTGATCTCGACCATATGCAATCTGTATACCAAATTTATCCAAAAGAGAAAAAGTATCAAAAGTAAAACATTTTTCGTTTTAACCTCTTAAAATATACCCCACTTAAATCTGGACAATATCTCTAGCCAAATTTTTTGAAAATAAGAAAGTACCAAAACTAAAAGAGAAAAAGTGTTAAAAGTTGCCAAAAAAAGAAGCAACATTTCTTAAAAATATATATACAAGGTAGATCAAAAAAGACCTACCCCCACCCATGTTTTATTTTGTAACTAGCTTTTACCCGTGACGTCGTTCACTTTAAGATTTAAAGAAATGGGGTTATCCAGTAAAATATTTACAGAAAATTTATTTTGTTTTCTACGTCATTACTTATTTTATGTTAAAATATGTCTATAAACAACATTTTAAGATTTGTTATATTCCGCTAATATAATGGGTGATTTTTTAGCTATTATCTTTTTGGCAGCACTGGTTTAAACAGCTGACGCACGTTTCGTGTTTTGTTTCACTGTCAAACATCTTCAGTTTGGTCTATAATTTAACCATGAATCGTCTTACAAACGAACAACGCTTGCAAATTATTGAATTTTATTATCAAAATGCGTGCTCTGTTAAGAAAATTCATCGCGCGCTTCTTGTGTTCAGCGACGAAGCTCATTTTTGGCTCAATGGGTAAGTTAATAAGCCGAATTGTCGATTTTGGAGTGAAGATCAGCCAGAAGCATTGCAAGAGCTATTTATGCATCGAGAAAAAGTCACAGTTTGGTGCGGTTTATGGGCTGGTGGCATCATTGGACCGTTCCAAGATGATGCGAATCGTAACGTAACTGTGAATGGTGAGCGCTACCGTGAGATGATATCCAACTTTTTTTTGCCCAAAATGCAAGAGCTTGTTGACTTGCACGACATGTGGTTTCAACAAGACGGTGCCACATGCCACACAGCACGCTTAACAATGGACTTATTGAGAGGCGAGTTCGGTGAACATTTTATTTCACGTTCGGGACCGGTCAATTGGCCGCCTAGATCGTGCGATTTAACGTCTTTAGACTATTTTTTGTGCGGCTACGTTAAAGCTCATGTCTATACACACATGCCCGCTTCAATTGACGCATTGGAAGAAAACATTGAAGCATTTATTCGTGAGATACCGGCCGAAATGTTGGAAACAGAATGCCAACATTGGACTAAGCGGATGGACCATTTGAGGCGCAATCACGGTCAACATTTGCATGAAATAATCTTCAAACATTTAATTATATGGACCGTACTATCGATTCAAATAAAGATTTCATGCATTTTTCTGAATTTTATGAGTTTTTTTTACAACTTTCCTATAGCTCCCCTACAAGAAATGGATGACCGAAACTAATACACACGCACTATTTTTGTTTGTTTTTATTGTTACAAGTGGCGTTGCCACTCGTGTGCGTTTGTATACCAAATTAGGAATATTTTGCAAAGCCCAAATTTTATTAATCTTTTCTTCTTATTTTTATATATACTTAATAATATGTTGAATATATCTGTTAATACGTTTCATAAATTTTAATAATTATAAGAATTTAGCTAAATTTGTATTAATTATTTAAAAAAAAAGTGGTGGAATTTTGGGAATTGCTGTTGTTAAAAACATTTTAGGAAGAAATGTTTGCTAGTGGCAACGCTAATTACTCCAGGAATGAAATGCGTATGTAAGAGTGAAACAACGAATGTATGTTAGACAGTTTCATTTTTGAATGGAATGTGTAAAATATGTAAAAAATTCAAGATTAATTTTAAAAGCGAAAGGAATTTTATGAAATTGTGACGTGCGCCCATTATATTATTTAAAATAAATATAAAAAAAGTGAAATAAAAATTGACAGTGACAATAAAGAGTGATAAAAAATAATATTTGCCTTGACAGAAAGCAAGAATTGAGTGACAATAAAAATAACACAAATACCTATTAAAATATAAAAAAGTGACAATAAGATAGAAAATACCTATTAAGAAATTAAATTAAATAATAAAAGTATACTTTTTGTGATAAAAGATAACTATGAAAAAAAGACGTTTGCAAAATTGTCTATCATTGGAAAAAAAGACATTTGAGTCCAAAATTAAAATGTATAGAAGGTTAATAGAAAACGAAGATAGTGCACGAAGTGAAAGATCTAATATACAACCTGTTCCATCAATAAGCTAAAATTCTAATGGAGTGTAAAGTAGGCATAAAAAAGCCCAAGAGTACCTCAGCCGCATGACAGGAGAGACTTCTGATCAAGGGCTTGATGAGACCGCCAGCATGCTCCCCTTGCGGACCACAACAGCAGTGCAAGAAATAGAGGAGAAGCTAGACTCCGATTACGCTCAGGCCATGGTAACAATCACAATATTTTATATATTTTACTTGCTCAAACAGTAATTCAACTTCTTTACAGAAGTCCTATATTCATAAAATTAAAGGTGTTTCTTTAGATGTTGGCAGTGTTATTAGTGCATCGTTTGCAGATGATTTGCTATATAAATATAATTGGGATGGAAGGTGGGGAAAACTTCCGTTGTCAAATCTCACGCTGCTAAATAAAATTGTAAGAGGTATGTACAGACATTAAATAATTTTAGTCTTTGAATATTTAACATTTCTGTCTTTTTTTTACTTCATATTTTAGATGTTTTTCAGAACCTAGGAGCCGGGGAGTATGAAAAAAGTATAAGAAAAGCGGTTGAACGTGCCCACCATAGGGTAAAGCAACAAAAATACATAAAAGAAAAAGGGGTTAATAAATAAAATGACGACAATTTTTTTAATTTAAACTAAAATAATCAATCTAAAAGAGAAAAAAAATCAAAAAATAAGCGTGACCAATAAATTGGTAAAAGTTTAGCTTTATTTTTAACACTTTTTATTGACTGAACTTTATTTGTAAGAAGGTGCTTGTTTAATGTAATTAAGAAACTGTTAAATGATGTTTGATCCAGCAAACGTTTTCGAATGCAAACAAAACATAATTAATTTAAAAATTTAGTTAAAAAAAAAAAATATTTATTTATTTAAGTTATTTTGGAAACCAAAAAAATATTGAATTTTATTTTAAATAAAGACAAAAATTTGTATGAGAATTGAATGAGATGTTTTATTTTAATAGTGTTTTATTAAAACTAAAAAATACGTCAACAGTGACGAATATATGAATCAGTACTGACTAGTCAGCTGTGGCCGGTATATGCGTCAGTACTGACCAGTCAGTACTGACTGGTCAGCTGTGTCCGTTATATGCATCAGTACTGACTAGTCAGCTGTGTCCGGTTTTTGAGCACTCAATAATCTTGAGCAACCTACATATAGTTGTCGATATGAAAAGCAATGAATGGGCGCCTAAATATATTCCAGCCAATGGACCATACGCATTCCGAAAAAGTACAAAAAGTACCAATTTGATCCATTTTTTACCCCTTAAAAAGTGCCGTATATTTTGTACTTTTTATACCAAATGCAACGAAGTACTAAAAGTACGAGCTTTGACTCATTTTATTCCCCCAGAAAGTACTCTGTACGTTAATTTAGGTTATGTTTTATATGAATACCAAATTTTTCGAAGAGATAAAAAGTAACAGTTTTATCCCAATTTTATCCATTAAAAAATACCGTATATTTTGATCTCGACCATATGCAATCTGTATACCAAATTTATCCAAAAGAGAAAAAGTATCAAAAGTAAAACATTTTTCGTTTTAACCTCTTAAAATATACCCCACCTAAATCTGGACAATATCTCTAGCCAAATTTTTTGAAAATAAGAAAGTACCAAAACTAAAAGAGAAAAAGTGTTAAAAGTTGCCAAAAAAAGAAGCAACATTTCTTAAAAATATATATACAAGGTAGATCAAAAAAGACCTACCCCCACCCATGTTTTATTTTGTAACTAGCTTTTACCCGTGACGTCGTTCACTTTAAGATTTAAAGAAATGGGGTTATCCAGTAAAATATTTACAGAAAATTTATTTTGTTTTCTACGTCATTACTTATTTTATGTTAAAATATGTCTATAAACAACATTTTAAGATTTGTTATATTCCGCTAATATAATGGGTGATTTTTTAGCTATTATCTTTTTGGCAGCACTGGTTTAAACAGCTGACGCACGTTTCGTGTTTTGTTTCACTGTCAAACATCTTCAGTTTGGTCTATAATTTAACCATGAATCGTCTTACAAACGAACAACGCTTGCAAATTATTGAATTTTATTATCAAATTGCGTGCTCTGTTAAGAAAATTCATCGCGCGCTTCTTGTGTTCAGCGACGAAGCTCATTTTTGGCTCAATGGGTAAGTTAATAAGCCGAATTGTCGATTTTGGAGTGAAGATCAGCCAGAAGCATTGCAAGAGCTATTTATGCATCGAGAAAAAGTCACAGTTTGGTGCGGTTTATGGGCTGGTGGCATCATTGGACCGTTCCAAGATGATGCGAATCGTAACGTAACTGTGAATGGTGAGCGCTACCGTGAGATGATATCCAACTTTTTTTTGCCCAAAATGCAAGAGCTTGTTGACTTGCACGACATGTGGTTTCAACAAGACGGTGCCACATGCCACACAGCACGCTTAACAATGGACTTATTGAGAGGCGAGTTCGGTGAACATTTTATTTCACGTTCGGGACCGGTCAATTGGCCGCCTAGATCGTGCGATTTAACGTCTTTAGACTATTTTTTGTGCGGCTACGTTAAAGCTCATGTCTATACACACATGCCCGCTTCAATTGACGCATTGGAAGAAAACATTGAAGCATTTATTCGTGAGATACCGGCCGAAATGTTGGAAACAGAATGCCAACATTGGACTAAGCGGATGGACCATTTGAGGCGCAATCACGGTCAACATTTGCATGAAATAATCTTCAAACATTTAATTATATGGACCGTACTATCGATTCAAATAAAGATTTCATGCATTTTTCTGAATTTTATGAGTTTTTTTTACAACTTTCCTATAGCTCCCCTACAAGAAATGGATGACCGAAACTAATACACACGCACTATTTTTGTTTGTTTTTATTGTTACAAGTGGCGTTGCCACTCGTGTGCGTTTGTATACCAAATTAGGAATATTTTGCAAAGCCCAAATTTTATTAATCTTTTCTTCTTATTTTTATATATACTTAATAATATGTTGAATATATCTGTTAATACGTTTCATAAATTTTAATAATTATAAGAATTTAGCTAAATTTGTATTAATTATTAAAAAAAAAAAGGGGTGGAATTTTGGGAATTGCTGTTGTTAAAAACATTTTAGGAAGAAATGTTTGCTAGTGGCAACGCTAATTACTCCAGGAATGAAATGCGTATGTAAGAGTGAAACAACGAATGTATGTTAGACAGTTTCATTTTTGAATGGAATGTGTAAAATATGTAAAAAATTCAAGATTAATTTTAAAAGCGAAAGGAATTTTATGAAATTGTGACGTGCGCCCATTATATTATTTAAAATAAATATAAAAAAGAGTGAAATAAAAATTGACAGTGACAATAAAGAGTGATAAAAAATAATATTTGCCTTGACAGAAAGCAAGAATTGAGTGACAATAAAAATAACACAAATACCTATTAAAATATAAAAAAGTGACAATAAGATAGAAAATACCTATTAAGAAATTGAATTAAATAATAAAAGTATACTTTTTGTGATAAAAGATAACTATGAAAAAAAGACGTTTGCAAAATTGTCTATCATTGGAAAAAAAGACATTTGAGTCCAAAATTAAAATGTATAGAAGGTTAATAGAAAACGAAGATAGTGCACGAAGTGAAAGATCTAATATACAACCTGTTCCATCAATAAGCTAAAATTCTAATGGAGTGTAAAGTAGGCATAAAAAAAGCCCAAGAGTACCTCAGCCGCATGACAGGAGAGACTTCTGATCAAGGGCTTGATGAGACCGCCAGCATGCTCCCCTTGCGGACCACAACAGCAGTGCAAGAAATAGAGGAGAAGCTAGACTCCGATTACGCTCAGGCCATGGTAACAATCACAATATTTTATATATTTTACTTGCTCAAACAGTAATTCAACTTCTTTACAGAAGTCCTATATTCATAAAATTAAAGGTGTTTCTTTAGATGTTGGCAGTGTTATTAGTGCATCGTTTGCAGATGATTTGCTATATAAATATAATTGGGATGGAAGGTGGGGAAAACTTCCGTTGTCAAATCTCACGCTGCTAAATAAAATTGTAAGAGGTATGTACAGACATTAAATAATTTTAGTCTTTGAATATTTAACATTTCTGTCTTTTTTTTTACTTCATATTTTAGATGTTTTTCAGAACCTAGGAGCCGGGGAGTATGAAAAAAGTATAAGAAAAGCGGTTGAACGTGCCCACCATAGGGTAAAGCAACAAAAATACATAAAAGAAAAAGGGGTTAATAAATAAAATGACGACAATTTTTTTAATTTAAACTAAAATAATCAATCTAAAAGAGAAAAAAAATCAAAAAATAAGCGTGACCAATAAATTGGTAAAAGTTTAGCTTTATTTTTAACACTTTTTATTGACTGAACTTTATTTGTAAGAAGGTGCTTGTTTAATGTAATTAAGAAACTGTTGAATGATGTTTGATCCAGCAAACGTTTTCGAATGCAAACAAAACATAATTAATTTAAAAAATTTAGTTAAAAAAAAAAAATATTTATTTATTTAAGTTATTTTGGAAACCAAAAAAATATTGAATTTTATTTTAAATAAAGACAAAAATTTGTATGAGAATTGAATGAGATGTTTTATTTTAATAGTGTTTTATTAAAACTAAAAAATACGTCAACAGTGACGAATATATGAATCAGTACTGACTAGTCAGCTGTGGCCGGTATATGCGTCAGTACTGACCAGTCAGTACTGACTGGTCAGCTGTGTCCGTTATATGCATCAGTACTGACTAGTCAGCTGTGTCCGGTTTTTGAGCACTCAATAATCTTGAGCAACCTACATATAGTTGTCGATATGAAAAGCAATGAATGGGCGCCTAAATATATTCCAGCCAATGGACCATACGCATTCCGAAAAAGTAGAAAAAGTACCAATTTGATCCATTTTTTACCCCTTAAAAAGTGCCGTATATTTTGTACTTTTTATACCAAATGCAACGAAGTACTAAAAGTACGAGCTTTGACTCATTTTATTCCCCCAGAAAGTACTCTGTACGTTAATTTAGGTTATGTTTTATATGAATACCAAATTTTTCGAAGAGATAAAAAGTAACAGTTTTATCCCAATTTTATCCATTAAAAAATACCGTATATTTTGATCTCGACCATATGCAATCTGTATACCAAATTTATCCAAAAGAGAAAAAGTATCAAGAGTAAAACATTTTTCGTTTTAACCTCTTAAAATATACCCCACTTAAATCTGGACAATATCTCTAGCCAAATTTTTTGAAAATAAGAAAGTACCAAAACTAAAAGAGAAAAAGTGTTAAAAGTTGCCAAAAAAAGAAGCAACATTTCTTAAAAATATATATACAAGGTAGATCAAAAAAGACCTACCCCCACCCATGTTTTATTTTGTAACTAGCTTTTACCCGTGACGTCGTTCACTTTAAGATTTAAAGAAATGGGGTTATCCAGTAAAATATTTACAGAAAATTTATTTTGTTTTCTACGTCATTACTTATTTTATGTTAAAATATGTCTATAAACAACATTTTAAGATTTGTTATATTCCGCTAATATAATGGGTGATTTTTTAGCTATTATCTTTTTGGCAGCACTGGTTTAAACAGCTGACGCACGTTTCGTGTTTTGTTTCACTGTCAAACATCTTCAGTTTGGTCTATAATTTAACCATGAATCATCTTACAAACGAACAACGCTTGCAAATTATTGAATTTTATTATCAAAATGCGTGCTCTGTTAAGAAAATTCATCGCGCGCTTCTTGTGTTCAGCGACGAAGCTCATTTTTGGCTCAATGGGTAAGTTAATAAGCCGAATTGTCGATTTTGGAGTGAAGATCAGCCAGAAGCATTGCAAGAGCTATTTATGCATCGAGAAAAAGTCACAGTTTGGTGCGGTTTATGGGCTGGTGGCATCATTGGACCGTTCCAAGATGATGCGAATCGTAACGTAACTGTGAATGGTGAGCGCTACCGTGAGATGATATCCAACTTTTTTTTGCCCAAAATGCAAGAGCTTGTTGACTTGCACGACATGTGGTTTCAACAAGACGGTGCCACATGCCACACAGCACGCTTAACAATGGACTTATTGAGAGGCGAGTTCGGTGAACATTTTATTTCACGTTCGGGACCGGTCAATTGGCCGCCTAGATCGTGCGATTTAACGTCTTTAGACTATTTTTTGTGCGGCTACGTTAAAGCTCATGTCTATACACACATGCCCGCTTCAATTGACACATTGGAAGAAAACATTGAAGCATTTATTCGTGAGATACCGGCCGAAATGTTGGAAACAGAATGCCAACATTGGACTAAGCGGATGGACCATTTGAGGCGCAATCACGGTCAACATTTGCATGAAATAATCTTCAAACATTTAATTATATGGACCGTACTATCGATTCAAATAAAGATTTCATGCCCGCTTCAATTGACACATTGGAAGAAAACATTGAAGCATTTATTCGTGAGATACCGGCCGAAATGTTGGAAACAGAATGCCAACATTGGACTAAGCGGATGGACCATTTGAGGCGCAATCACGGTCAACATTTGCATGAAATAATCTTCAAACATTTAATTATATGGACCGTACTATCGATTCAAATAAAGATTTCATGCATTTTTCTGAATTTTATGAGTTTTTTTACAACTTTCCTATAGCTCCCCTACAAGAAATGGATGACCGAAACTAATACACACGCACTATTTTTGTTTGTTTTTATTGTTACAAGTGGCGTTGCCACTCGTGTGCGTTTGTATACCAAATTAGGAATATTTTGCAAAGCCCAAATTTTATTAATCTTTTCTTCTTATTTTTATATATACTTAATAATATGTTGAATATATCTGTTAATACGTTTCATAAATTTTAATAATTATAAGAATTTAGCTAAATTTGTATTAATTATTTAAAAAAAAAGTGGTGGAATTTTGGGAATTGCTGTTGTTAAAAACATTTTAGGAAGAAATGTTTGCTAGTGGCAACGCTAATTACTCCAGGAATGAAATGCGTATGTAAGAGTGAAACAACGAATGTATGTTAGACAGTTTCATTTTTGAATGGAATGTGTAAAATATGTAAAAAATTCAAGATTAATTTTAAAAGCGAAAGGAATTTTATGAAATTGTGACGTGCGCCCATTATATTATTTAAAATAAATATAAAAAAAGTGAAATAAAAATTGACAGTGACAATAAAGAGTGATAAAAAATAATATTTGCCTTGACAGAAAGCAAGAATTGAGTGACAATAAAAATAACACAAATACCTATTAAAATATAAAAAAGTGACAATAAGATAGAAAATACCTATTAAGAAATTAAATTAAATAATAAAAGTATACTTTTTGTGATAAAAGATAACTATGAAAAAAAGACGTTTGCAAAATTGTCTATCATTGGAAAAAAAGACATTTGAGTCCAAAATTAAAATGTATAGAAGGTTAATAGAAAACGAAGATAGTGCACGAAGTGAAAGATCTAATATACAACCTGTTCCATCAATAAGCTAAAATTCTAATGGAGTGTAAAGTAGGCATAAAAAAAGCCCAAGAGTACCTCAGCCGCATGACAGGAGAGACTTCTGATCAAGGGCTTGATGAGACCGCCAGCATGCTCCCCTCGCGGACCACAACAGCAGTGCAAGAAATAGAGGAGAAGCTAGACTCCGATTACGCTCAGGCCATGGTAACAATCACAATATTTTATATATTTTACTTGCTCAAACAGTAATTCAACTTCTTTACAGAAGTCCTATATTCATAAAATTAAAGGTGTTTCTTTAGATGTTGGCAGTGTTATTAGTGCATCGTTTGCAGATGATTTGCTATATAAATATAATTGGGATGGAAGGTGGGGAAAACTTCCGTTGTCAAATCTCACGCTGCTAAATAAAATTGTAAGAGGTATGTACAGACATTAAATAATTTTAGTCTTTGAATATTTAACATTTCTGTCTTTTTTTTTACTTCATATTTTAGATGTTTTTCAGAACCTAGGAGCCGGGGAGTATGAAAAAAGTATAAGAAAAGCGGTTGAACGTGCCCACCATAGGGTAAAGCAACAAAAATACATAAAAGAAAAAGGGGTTAATAAATAAAATGACGACAATTTTTTTAATTTAAACTAAAATAATCAATCTAAAAGAGAAAAAAAATCAAAAAATAAGCGTGACCAATAAATTGGTAAAAGTTTAGCTTTATTTTTAACACTTTTTATTGACTGAACTTTATTTGTAAGAAGGTGCTTGTTTAATGTAATTAAGAAACTGTTGAATGATGTTTGATCCAGCAAACGTTTTCGAATGCAAACAAAACATAATTAATTTAAAAAATTTAGTTAAAAAAAAAAAATATTTATTTATTTAAGTTATTTTGGAAACCAAAAAAATATTATCAGCTGTGTCCGGTTTTTGAGCACTCAATAATCTTGAGCAACCTACATATAGTTGTCGATATGAAAAGCAATGAATGGGCGCCTAAATATATTCCAGCCAATGGACCATACGCATTCCGAAAAAGTAGAAAAAGTACCAATTTGATCCATTTTTTACCCCTTAAAAAGTGCCGTATATTTTGTACTTTTTATACCAAATGCAACGAAGTACTAAAAGTACGAGCTTTGACTCATTTTATTCCCCCAGAAAGTACTCTGTGCGTTAATTTAGGTTATGTTTTATATGAATACCAAATTTTTCGAAGAGATAAAAAGTAACAGTTTTATCCCAATTTTATCCATTAAAAAATACCGTATATTTTGATCTCGACCATATGCAATCTGTATACCAAATTTATCCAAAAGAGAAAAAGTATCAAGAGTAAAACATTTTTCGTTTTAACCTCTTAAAATATACCCCACTTAAATCTGGACAATATCTCTAGCCAAATTTTTTGAAAATAAGAAAGTACCAAAACTAAAAGAGAAAAAGTGTTAAAAGTTGCCAAAAAAAGAAGCAACATTTCTTAAAAATATATATACAAGGTAGATCAAAAAAGACCTACCCCCACCCATGTTTTATTTTGTAACTAGCTTTTACCCGTGACGTCGTTCACTTTAAGATTTAAAGAAATGGGGTTATCCAGTAAAATATTTACAGAAAATTTATTTTGTTTTCTACGTCATTACTTATTTTATGTTAAAATATGTCTATAAACAACATTTTAAGATTTGTTATATTCCGCTAATATAATGGGTGATTTTTTAGCTATTATCTTTTTGGCAGCACTGGTTTAAACAGCTGACGCACGTTTCGTGTTTTGTTTCACTGTCAAACATCTTCAGTTTGGTCTATAATTTAACCATGAATCATCTTACAAACGAACAACGCTTGCAAATTATTGAATTTTATTATCAAAATGCGTGCTCTGTTAAGAAAATTCATCGCGCGCTTCTTGTGTTCAGCGACGAAGCTCATTTTTGGCTCAATGGGTAAGTTAATAAGCCGAATTGTCGATTTTGGAGTGAAGATCAGCCAGAAGCATTGCAAGAGCTATTTATGCATCGAGAAAAAGTCACAGTTTGGTGCGGTTTATGGGCTGGTGGCATCATTGGACCGTTCCAAGATGATGCGAATCGTAACGTAACTGTGAATGGTGAGCGCTACCGTGAGATGATATCCAACTTTTTTTTGCCCAAAATGCAAGAGCTTGTTGACTTGCACGACATGTGGTTTCAACAAGACGGTGCCACATGCCACACAGCACGCTTAACAATGGACTTATTGAGAGGCGAGTTCGGTGAACATTTTATTTCACGTTCGGGACCGGTCAATTGGCCGCCTAGATCGTGCGATTTAACGTCTTTAGACTATTTTTTGTGCGGCTACGTTAAAGCTCATGTCTATACACACATGCCCGCTTCAATTGACACATTGGAAGAAAACATTGAAGCATTTATTCGTGAGATACCGGCCGAAATGTTGGAAACAGAATGCCAACATTGGACTAAGCGGATGGACCATTTGAGGCGCAATCACGGTCAACATTTGCATGAAATAATCTTCAAACATTTAATTATATGGACCGTACTATCGATTCAAATAAAGATTTCATGCATTTTTCTGAATTTTATGAGTTTTTTTACAACTTTCCTATAGCTCCCCTACAAGAAATGGATGACCGAAACTAATACACACGCACTATTTTTGTTTGTTTTTATTGTTACAAGTGGCGTTGCCACTCGTGTGCGTTTGTATACCAAATTAGGAATATTTTGCAAAGCCCAAATTTTATTAATCTTTTCTTCTTATTTTTATATATACTTAATAATATGTTGAATATATCTGTTAATACGTTTCATAAATTTTAATAATTATAAGAATTTAGCTAAATTTGTATTAATTATTTAAAAAAAAAGTGGTGGAATTTTGGGAATTGCTGTTGTTAAAAACATTTTAGGAAGAAATGTTTGCTAGTGGCAACGCTAATTACTCCAGGAATGAAATGCGTATGTAAGAGTGAAACAACGAATGTATGTTAGACAGTTTCATTTTTGAATGGAATGTGTAAAATATGTAAAAAATTCAAGATTAATTTTAAAAGCGAAAGGAATTTTATGAAATTGTGACGTGCGCCCATTATATTATTTAAAATAAATATAAAAAAAGTGAAATAAAAATTGACAGTGACAATAAAGAGTGATAAAAAATAATATTTGCCTTGACAGAAAGCAAGAATTGAGTGACAATAAAAATAACACAAATACCTATTAAAATATAAAAAAGTGACAATAAGATAGAAAATACCTATTAAGAAATTAAATTAAATAATAAAAGTATACTTTTTGTGATAAAAGATAACTATGAAAAAAAGACGTTTGCAAAATTGTCTATCATTGGAAAAAAAGACATTTGAGTCCAAAATTAAAATGTATAGAAGGTTAATAGAAAACGAAGATAGTGCACGAAGTGAAAGATCTAATATACAACCTGTTCCATCAATAAGCTAAAATTCTAATGGAGTGTAAAGTAGGCATAAAAAAAGCCCAAGAGTACCTCAGCCGCATGACAGGAGAGACTTCTGATCAAGGGCTTGATGAGACCGCCAGCATGCTCCCCTCGCGGACCACAACAGCAGTGCAAGAAATAGAGGAGAAGCTAGACTCCGATTACGCTCAGGCCATGGTAACAATCACAATATTTTATATATTTTACTTGCTCAAACAGTAATTCAACTTCTTTACAGAAGTCCTATATTCATAAAATTAAAGGTGTTTCTTTAGATGTTGGCAGTGTTATTAGTGCATCGTTTGCAGATGATTTGCTATATAAATATAATTGGGATGGAAGGTGGGGAAAACTTCCGTTGTCAAATCTCACGCTGCTAAATAAAATTGTAAGAGGTATGTACAGACATTAAATAATTTTAGTCTTTGAATATTTAACATTTCTGTCTTTTTTTTTACTTCATATTTTAGATGTTTTTCAGAACCTAGGAGCCGGGGAGTATGAAAAAAGTATAAGAAAAGCGGTTGAACGTGCCCACCATAGGGTAAAGCAACAAAAATACATAAAAGAAAAAGGGGTTAATAAATAAAATGACGACAATTTTTTTACTTTAAACTAAAATAATCAATCTAAAAGAGAAAAAAAATCAAAAAATAAGCGTGACCAATAAATTGGTAAAAGTTTAGCTTTATTTTTAACACTTTTTATTGACAGAACTTTATTTGTAAGAAGGTGCTTGTTTAATGTAATTAAGAAACTGTTGAATGATGTTTGATCCACCAAACGTTTTCGAATGCAAACAAAACATAATTAATTTAAAAATTTAGTTAAAAAAAAAAAATATTTATTTATTTAAGTTATTTTGGAAACCAAAAAAATATTGAATTTTATTTTAAATAAAGACAAAAATTTGTATGAGAATTGAATGAGATGTTTTATTTTAATAGTGTTTTATTAAAACTAAAAAATACGTCAACAGTGACGAATATATGAATCAGTACTGACTAGTCAGCTGTGGCCGGTATATGCGTCAGTACTGACCAGTCAGTACTGACTGGTCAGCTGTGTCCGTTATATGCATCAGTACTGACTAGTCAGCTGTGTCCGGTTTTTGAGCACTCAATAATCTTGAGCAACCTACATATAGTTGTCGATATGAAAAGCAATGAATGGGCGCCTAAATATATTCCAGCCAATGGACCATACGCATTCCGAAAAAGTACAAAAAGTACCAATTTGATCCATTTTTTACCCCTTAAAAAGTGCCGTATATTTTGTACTTTTTATACCAAATGCAACGAAGTACTAAAAGTACGAGCTTTGACTCATTTTATTCCCCCAGAAAGTACTCTGTACGTTAATTTAGGTTATGTTTTATATGAATACCAAATTTTTCGAAGAGATAAAAAGTAACAGTTTTATCCCAATTTTATCCATTAAAAAATACCGTATATTTTGATCTCGACCATATGCAATCTGTATACCAAATTTATCCAAAAGAGAAAAAGTATCAAAAGTAAAACATTTTTCGTTTTAACCTCTTAAAATATACCCCACTTAAATCTGGACAATATCTCTAGCCAAATTTTTTGAAAATAAGAAAGTACCAAAACTAAAAGAGAAAAAGTGTTAAAAGTTGCCAAAAAAAGAAGCAACATTTCTTAAAAATATATATACAAGGTAGATCAAAAAAGACCTACCCCCACCCATGTTTTATTTTGTAACTAGCTTTTACCCGTGACGTCGTTCACTTTAAGATTTAAAGAAATGGGGTTATCCAGTAAAATATTTACAGAAAATTTATTTTGTTTTCTACGTCATTACTTATTTTATGTTAAAATATGTCTATAAACAACATTTTAAGATTTGTTATATTCCGCTAATATAATGGGTGATTTTTTAGCTATTATCTTTTTGGCAGCACTGGTTTAAACAGCTGACGCACGTTTCGTGTTTTGTTTCACTGTCAAACATCTTCAGTTTGGTCTATAATTTAACCATGAATCGTCTTACAAACGAACAACGCTTGCAAATTATTGAATTTTATTATCAAATTGCGTGCTCTGTTAAGAAAATTCATCGCGCGCTTCTTGTGTTCAGCGACGAAGCTCATTTTTGGCTCAATGGGTAAGTTAATAAGCCGAATTGTCGATTTTGGAGTGAAGATCAGCCAGAAGCATTGCAAGAGCTATTTATGCATCGAGAAAAAGTCACAGTTTGGTGCGGTTTATGGGCTGGTGGCATCATTTGACCGTTCCAAGATGATGCGAATCGTAACGTAACTGTGAATGGTGAGCGCTACCGTGAGATGATATCCAACTTTTTTTTGCCCAAAATGCAAGAGCTTGTTGACTTGCACGACATGTGGTTTCAACAAGACGGTGCCACATGCCACACAGCACGCTTAACAATGGACTTATTGAGAGGCGAGTTCGGTGAACATTTTATTTCACGTTCGGGACCGGTCAATTGGCCGCCTAGATCGTGCGATTTAACGTCTTTAGACTATTTTTTGTGCGGCTACGTTAAAGCTCATGTCTATACACACATGCCCGCTTCAATTGACGCATTGGAAGAAAACATTGAAGCATTTATTCGTGAGATACCGGCCGAAATGTTGGAAACAGAATGCCAACATTGGACTAAGCGGATGGACCATTTGAGGCGCAATCACGGTCAACATTTGCATGAAATAATCTTCAAACATTTAATTATATGGACCGTACTATCGATTCAAATAAAGATTTCATGCATTTTTCTGAATTTTATGAGTTTTTTTTACAACTTTCCTATAGCTCCCCTACAAGAAATGGATGACCGAAACTAATACACACGCACTATTTTTGTTTGTTTTTATTGTTACAAGTGGCGTTGCCACTCGTGTGCGTTTGTATACCAAATTAGGAATATTTTGCAAAGCCCAAATTTTATTAATCTTTTCTTCTTATTTTTATATATACTTAATAATATGTTGAATATATCTGTTAATACGTTTCATAAATTTTAATAATTATAAGAATTTAGCTAAATTTGTATTAATTATTTAAAAAAAAAGTGGTGGGATTTTGGGAATTGCTGTTGTTAAAAACATTTTAGGAAGAAATGTTTGCTAGTGGCAACGCTAATTACTCCAGGAATGAAATGCGTATGTAAGAGTGAAACAACGAATGTATGTTAGACAGTTTCATTTTTGAATGGAATGTGTAAAATATGTAAAAAATTCAAGATTAATTTTAAAAGCGAAAGGAATTTTATGAAATTGTGACGTGCGCCCATTATATTATTTAAAATAAATATAAAAAAAGTGAAATAAAAATTGACAGTGACAATAAAGAGTGATAAAAAATAATATTTGCCTTGACAGAAAGCAAGAATTGAGTGACAATAAAAATAACACAAATACCTATTAAAATATAAAAAAGTGACAATAAGATAGAAAATACCTATTAAGAAATTAAATTAAATAATAAAAGTATACTTTTTGTGATAAAAGATAACTATGAAAAAAAGACGTTTGCAAAATTGTCTATCATTGGAAAAAAAGACATTTGAGTCCAAAATTAAAATGTATAGAAGGTTAATAGAAAACGAAGATAGTGCACGAAGTGAAAGACCTAATATACAACCTGTTCCATCAATAAGCTAAAATTCTAATGGAGTGTAAAGTAGGCATAAAAAAGCCCAAGAGTACCTCAGCCGCATGACAGGAGAGACTTCTGATCAAGGGCTTGATGAGACCGCCAGCATGCTCCCCTTGCGGACCACAACAGCAGTGCAAGAAATAGAGGAGAAGCTAGACTCCGATTACGCTCAGGCCATGGTAACAATCACAATATTTTATATATTTTACTTGCTCAAACAGTAATTCAACTTCTTTACAGAAGTCCTATATTCATAAAATTAAAGGTGTTTCTTTAGATGTTGGCAGTGTTATTAGTGCATCGTTTGCAGATGATTTGCTATATAAATATAATTGGGATGGAAGGTGGGGAAAACTTCCGTTGTCAAATCTCACGCTGCTAAATAAAATTGTAAGAGGTATGTACAGACATTAAATAATTTTAGTCTTTGAATATTTAACATTTCTGTCTTTTTTTTTACTTCATATTTTAGATGTTTTTCAGAACCTAGGAGCCGGGGAGTATGAAAAAAGTATAAGAAAAGCGGTTGAACGTGCCCACCATAGGGTAAAGCAACAAAAATACATAAAAGAAAAAGGGGTTAATAAATAAAATGACGACAATTTTTTTAATTTAAACTAAAATAATCAATCTAAAAGAGAAAAAAAATCAAAAAATAAGCGTGACCAATAAATTGGTAAAAGTTTAGCTTTATTTTTAACACTTTTTATTGACTGAACTTTATTTGTAAGAAGGTGCTTGTTTAATGTAATTAAGAAACTGTTAAATGATGTTTGATCCAGCAAACGTTTTCGAATGCAAACAAAACATAATTAATTTAAAAATTTAGTTAAAAAAAAAAAATATTTATTTATTTAAGTTATTTTGGAAACCAAAAAAATATTGAATTTTATTTTAAATAAAGACAAAAATTTGTATGAGAATTGAATGAGATGTTTTATTTTAATAGTGTTTTATTAAAACTAAAAAATACGTCAACAGTGACGAATATATGAATCAGTACTGACTAGTCAGCTGTGGCCGGTATATGCGTCAGTACTGACCAGTCAGTACTGACTGGTCAGCTGTGTCCGTTATATGCATCAGTACTGACTAGTCAGCTGTGTCCGGTTTTTGAGCACTCAATAATCTTGAGCAACCTACATATAGTTGTCGATATGAAAAGCAATGAATGGGCGCCTAAATATATTCCAGCCAATGGACCATACGCATTCCGAAAAAGTACAAAAAGTACCAATTTGATCCATTTTTTACCCCTTAAAAAGTGCCGTATATTTTGTACTTTTTATACCAAATGCAACGAAGTACTAAAAGTACGAGCTTTGACTCATTTTATTCCCCCAGAAAGTACTCTGTACGTTAATTTAGGTTATGTTTTATATGAATACCAAATTTTTCGAAGAGATAAAAAGTAACAGTTTTATCCCAATTTTATCCATTAAAAAATACCGTATATTTTGATCTCGACCATATGCAATCTGTATACCAAATTTATCCAAAAGAGAAAAAGTATCAAAAGTAAAACATTTTTCGTTTTAACCTCTTAAAATATACCCCACCTAAATCTGGACAATATCTCTAGCCAAATTTTTTGAAAATAAGAAAGTACCAAAACTAAAAGAGAAAAAGTGTTAAAAGTTGCCAAAAAAAGAAGCAACATTTCTTAAAAATATATATACAAGGTAGATCAAAAAAGACCTACCCCCACCCATGTTTTATTTTGTAACTAGCTTTTACCCGTGACGTCGTTCACTTTAAGATTTAAAGAAATGGGGTTATCCAGTAAAATATTTACAGAAAATTTATTTTGTTTTCTACGTCATTACTTATTTTATGTTAAAATATGTCTATAAACAACATTTTAAGATTTGTTATATTCCGCTAATATAATGGGTGATTTTTTAGCTATTATCTTTTTGGCAGCACTGGTTTAAACAGCTGACGCACGTTTCGTGTTTTGTTTCACTGTCAAACATCTTCAGTTTGGTCTATAATTTAACCATGAATCGTCTTACAAACGAACAACGCTTGCAAATTATTGAATTTTATTATCAAATTGCGTGCTCTGTTAAGAAAATTCATCGCGCGCTTCTTGTGTTCAGCGACGAAGCTCATTTTTGGCTCAATGGGTAAGTTAATAAGCCGAATTGTCGATTTTGGAGTGAAGATCAGCCAGAAGCATTGCAAGAGCTATTTATGCATCGAGAAAAAGTCACAGTTTGGTGCGGTTTATGGGCTGGTGGCATCATTGGACCGTTCCAAGATGATGCGAATCGTAACGTAACTGTGAATGGTGAGCGCTACCGTGAGATGATATCCAACTTTTTTTTGCCCAAAATGCAAGAGCTTGTTGACTTGCACGACATGTGGTTTCAACAAGACGGTGCCACATGCCACACAGCACGCTTAACAATGGACTTATTGAGAGGCGAGTTCGGTGAACATTTTATTTCACGTTCGGGACCGGTCAATTGGCCGCCTAGATCGTGCGATTTAACGTCTTTAGACTATTTTTTGTGCGGCTACGTTAAAGCTCATGTCTATACACACATGCCCGCTTCAATTGACGCATTGGAAGAAAACATTGAAGCATTTATTCGTGAGATACCGGCCGAAATGTTGGAAACAGAATGCCAACATTGGACTAAGCGGATGGACCATTTGAGGCGCAATCACGGTCAACATTTGCATGAAATAATCTTCAAACATTTAATTATATGGACCGTACTATCGATTCAAATAAAGATTTCATGCATTTTTCTGAATTTTATGAGTTTTTTTTACAACTTTCCTATAGCTCCCCTACAAGAAATGGATGACCGAAACTAATACACACGCACTATTTTTGTTTGTTTTTATTGTTACAAGTGGCGTTGCCACTCGTGTGCGTTTGTATACCAAATTAGGAATATTTTGCAAAGCCCAAATTTTATTAATCTTTTCTTCTTATTTTTATATATACTTAATAATATGTTGAATATATCTGTTAATACGTTTCATAAATTTTAATAATTATAAGAATTTAGCTAAATTTGTATTAATTATTAAAAAAAAAAAGGGGTGGAATTTTGGGAATTGCTGTTGTTAAAAACATTTTAGGAAGAAATGTTTGCTAGTGGCAACGCTAATTACTCCAGGAATGAAATGCGTATGTAAGAGTGAAACAACGAATGTATGTTAGACAGTTTCATTTTTGAATGGAATGTGTAAAATATGTAAAAAGTTCAAGATTAATTTTAAAAGCGAAAGGAATTTTATGAAATTGTGACGTGCGCCCATTATATTATTTAAAATAAATATAAAAAAGAGTGAAATAAAAATTGACAGTGACAATAAAGAGTGATAAAAAATAATATTTGCCTTGACAGAAAGCAAGAATTGAGTGACAATAAAAATAACACAAATACCTATTAAAATATAAAAAAGTGACAATAAGATAGAAAATACCTATTAAGAAATTGAATTAAATAATAAAAGTATACTTTTTGTGATAAAAGATAACTATGAAAAAAAGACGTTTGCAAAATTGTCTATCATTGGAAAAAAAGACATTTGAGTCCAAAATTAAAATGTATAGAAGGTTAATAGAAAACGAAGATAGTGCACGAAGTGAAAGATCTAATATACAACCTGTTCCATCAATAAGCTAAAATTCTAATGGAGTGTAAAGTAGGCATAAAAAAAGCCCAAGAGTACCTCAGCCGCATGACAGGAGAGACTTCTGATCAAGGGCTTGAAGAGACCGCCAGCATGCTCCCCTTGCGGACCACAACAGCAGTGCAAGAAATAGAGGAGAAGCTAGACTCCGATTACGCTCAGGCCATGGTAACAATCACAATATTTTATATATTTTACTTGCTCAAACAGTAATTCAACTTCTTTACAGAAGTCCTATATTCATAAAATTAAAGGTGTTTCTTTAGATGTTGGCAGTGTTATTAGTGCATCGTTTGCAGATGATTTGCTATATAAATATAATTGGGATGGAAGGTGGGAAAAACTTCCGTTGTCAAATCTCACGCTGCTAAATAAAATTGTAAGAGGTATGTACAGACATTAAATAATTTTAGTCTTTGAATATTTAACATTTCTGTCTTTTTTTTTACTTCATATTTTAGATGTTTTTCAGAACCTAGGAGCCGGGGAGTATGAAAAAAGTATAAGAAAAGCGGTTGAACGTGCCCACCATAGGGTAAAGCAACAAAAATACATAAAAGAAAAAGGGGTTAATAAATAAAATGACGACAATTTTTTTAATTTAAACTAAAATAATCAATCTAAAAGAGAAAAAAAATCAAAAAATAAGCGTGACCAATAAATTGGTAAAAGTTTAGCTTTATTTTTAACACTTTTTATTGACTGAACTTTATTTGTAAGAAGGTGCTTGTTTAATGTAATTAAGAAACTGTTGAATGATGTTTGATCCAGCAAACGTTTTCGAATGCAAACAAAACATAATTAATTTAAAAAATTTAGTTAAAAAAAAAAAAATATTTATTTATTTAAGTTATTTTGGAAACCAAAAAAATATTGAATTTTATTTTAAATAAAGACAAAAATTTGTATGAGAATTGAATGAGATGTTTTATTTTAATAGTGTTTTATTAAAACTAAAAAATACGTCAACAGTGACGAATATATGAATCAGTACTGACTAGTCAGCTGTGGCCGGTATATGCGTCAGTACTGACCAGTCAGTACTGACTGGTCAGCTGTGTCCGTTATATGCATCAGTACTGACTAGTCAGCTGTGTCCGGTTTTTGAGCACTCAATAATCTTGAGCAACCTACATATAGTTGTCGATATGAAAAGCAATGAATGGGCGCCTAAATATATTCCAGCCAATGGACCATACGCATTCCGAAAAAGTAGAAAAAGTACCAATTTGATCCATTTTTTACCCCTTAAAAAAGTGCCGTATATTTTGTACTTTTTATACCAAATGCAACGAAGTACTAAAAGTACGAGCTTTGACTCATTTTATTCCCCCAGAAAGTACTCTGTACGTTAATTTAGGTTATGTTTTATATGAATACCAAATTTTTCGAAGAGATAAAAAGTAACAGTTTTATCCCAATTTTATCCATTAAAAAATACCGTATATTTTGATCTCGACCATATGCAATCTGTATACCAAATTTATCCAAAAGAGAAAAAGTATCAAGAGTAAAACATTTTTCGTTTTAACCTCTTAAAATATACCCCACTTAAATCTGGACAATATCTCTAGCCAAATTTTTTGAAAATAAGAAAGTACCAAAACTAAAAGAGAAAAAGTGTTAAAAGTTGCCAAAAAAAGAAGCAACATTTCTTAAAAATATATATACAAGGTAGATCAAAAAAGACCTACCCCCACCCATGTTTTATTTTGTAACTAGCTTTTACCCGTGACGTCGTTCACTTTAAGATTTAAAGAAATGGGGTTATCCAGTAAAATATTTACAGAAAATTTATTTTGTTTTCTACGTCATTACTTATTTTATGTTAAAATATGTCTATAAACAACATTTTAAGATTTGTTATATTCCGCTAATATAATGGGTGATTTTTTAGCTATTATCTTTTTGGCAGCACTGGTTTAAACAGCTGACGCACGTTTCGTGTTTTGTTTCACTGTCAAACATCTTCAGTTTGGTCTATAATTTAACCATGAATCATCTTACAAACGAACAACGCTTGCAAATTATTGAATTTTATTATCAAAATGCGTGCTCTGTTAAGAAAATTCATCGCGCGCTTCTTGTGTTCAGCGACGAAGCTCATTTTTGGCTCAATGGGTAAGTTAATAAGCCGAATTGTCGATTTTGGAGTGAAGATCAGCCAGAAGCATTGCAAGAGCTATTTATGCATCGAGAAAAAGTCACAGTTTGGTGCGGTTTATGGGCTGGTGGCATCATTGGACCGTTCCAAGATGATGCGAATCGTAACGTAACTGTGAATGGTGAGCGCTACCGTGAGATGATATCCAACTTTTTTTTGCCCAAAATGCAAGAGCTTGTTGACTTGCACGACATGTGGTTTCAACAAGACGGTGCCACATGCCACACAGCACGCTTAACAATGGACTTATTGAGAGGCGAGTTCGGTGAACATTTTATTTCACGTTCGGGACCGGTCAATTGGCCGCCTAGATCGTGCGATTTAACGTCTTTAGACTATTTTTTGTGCGGCTACGTTAAAGCTCATGTCTATACACACATGCCCGCTTCAATTGACACATTGGAAGAAAACATTGAAGCATTTATTCGTGAGATACCGGCCGAAATGTTGGAAACAGAATGCCAACATTGGACTAAGCGGATGGACCATTTGAGGCGCAATCACGGTCAACATTTGCATGAAATAATCTTCAAACATTTAATTATATGGACCGTACTATCGATTCAAATAAAGATTTCATGCATTTTTCTGAATTTTATGAGTTTTTTTACAACTTTCCTATAGCTCCCCTACAAGAAATGGATGACCGAAACTAATACACACGCACTATTTTTGTTTGTTTTTATTGTTACAAGTGGCGTTGCCACTCGTGTGCGTTTGTATACCAAATTAGGAATATTTTGCAAAGCCCAAATTTTATTAATCTTTTCTTCTTATTTTTATATATACTTAATAATATGTTGAATATATCTGTTAATACGTTTCATAAATTTTAATAATTATAAGAATTTAGCTAAATTTGTATTAATTATTTAAAAAAAAAGTGGTGGAATTTTGGGAATTGCTGTTGTTAAAAACATTTTAGGAAGAAATGTTTGCTAGTGGCAACGCTAATTACTCCAGGAATGAAATGCGTATGTAAGAGTGAAACAACGAATGTATGTTAGACAGTTTCATTTTTGAATGGAATGTGTAAAATATGTAAAAAATTCAAGATTAATTTTAAAAGCGAAAGGAATTTTATGAAATTGTGACGTGCGCCCATTATATTATTTAAAATAAATATAAAAAAAGTGAAATAAAAATTGACAGTGACAATAAAGAGTGATAAAAAATAATATTTGCCTTGACAGAAAGCAAGAATTGAGTGACAATAAAAATAACACAAATACCTATTAAAATATAAAAAAGTGACAATAAGATAGAAAATACCTATTAAGAAATTAAATTAAATAATAAAAGTATACTTTTTGTGATAAAAGATAACTATGAAAAAAAGACGTTTGCAAAATTGTCTATCATTGGAAAAAAAGACATTTGAGTCCAAAATTAAAATGTATAGAAGGTTAATAGAAAACGAAGATAGTGCACGAAGTGAAAGATCTAATATACAACCTGTTCCATCAATAAGCTAAAATTCTAATGGAGTGTAAAGTAGGCATAAAAAAAGCCCAAGAGTACCTCAGCCGCATGACAGGAGAGACTTCTGATCAAGGGCTTGATGAGACCGCCAGCATGCTCCCCTCGCGGACCACAACAGCAGTGCAAGAAATAGAGGAGAAGCTAGACTCCGATTACGCTCAGGCCATGGTAACAATCACAATATTTTATATATTTTACTTGCTCAAACAGTAATTCAACTTCTTTACAGAAGTCCTATATTCATAAAATTAAAGGTGTTTCTTTAGATGTTGGCAGTGTTATTAGTGCATCGTTTGCAGATGATTTGCTATATAAATATAATTGGGATGGAAGGTGGGGAAAACTTCCGTTGTCAAATCTCACGCTGCTAAATAAAATTGTAAGAGGTATGTACAGACATTAAATAATTTTAGTCTTTGAATATTTAACATTTCTGTCTTTTTTTTTACTTCATATTTTAGATGTTTTTCAGAACCTAGGAGCCGGGGAGTATGAAAAAAGTATAAGAAAAGCGGTTGAACGTGCCCACCATAGGGTAAAGCAACAAAAATACATAAAAGAAAAAGGGGTTAATAAATAAAATGACGACAATTTTTTTAATTTAAACTAAAATAATCAATCTAAAAGAGAAAAAAAATCAAAAAATAAGCGTGACCAATAAATTGGTAAAAGTTTAGCTTTATTTTTAACACTTTTTATTGACTGAACTTTATTTGTAAGAAGGTGCTTGTTTAATGTAATTAAGAAACTGTTGAATGATGTTTGATCCAGCAAACGTTTTCGAATGCAAACAAAACATAATTAATTTAAAAAATTTAGTTAAAAAAAAAAATATTTATTTATTTAAGTTATTTTGGAAACCAAAAAAATATTGAATTTTATTTTAAATAAAGACAAAAATTTGTATGAGAATTGAATGAGATGTTTTATTTTAATAGTGTTTTATTAAAACTAAAAAATACGTCAACAGTGACGAATATATGAATCAGTACTGACTAGTCAGCTGTGGCCGGTATATGCGTCAGTACTGACCAGTCAGTACTGACTGGTCAGCTGTGTCCGTTATATGCATCAGTACTGACTAGTCAGCTGTGTCCGGTTTTTGAGCACTCAATAATCTTGAGCAACCTACATATAGTTGTCGATATGAAAAGCAATGAATGGGCGCCTAAATATATTCCAGCCAATGGACCATACGCATTCCGAAAAAGTAGAAAAAGTACCAATTTGATCCATTTTTTACCCCTTAAAAAGTGCCGTATATTTTGTACTTTTTATACCAAATGCAACGAAGTACTAAAAGTACGAGCTTTGACTCATTTTATTCCCCCAGAAAGTACTCTGTACGTTAATTTAGGTTATGTTTTATATGAATACCAAATTTTTCGAAGAGATAAAAAGTAACAGTGTTATCCCAATTTTATCCATTAAAAAATACCGTATATTTTGATCTCGACCATATGCAATCTGTATACCAAATTTATCCAAAAGAGAAAAAGTATCAAGAGTAAAACATTTTTCGTTTTAACCTCTTAAAATATACCCCACTTAAATCTGGACAATATCTCTAGCCAAATTTTTTGAAAATAAGAAAGTACCAAAACTAAAAGAGAAAAAGTGTTAAAAGTTGCCAAAAAAAGAAGCAACATTTCTTAAAAATATATATACAAGGTAGATCAAAAAAGACCTACCCCCACCCATGTTTTATTTTGTAACTAGCTTTTACCCGTGACGTCGTTCACTTTAAGATTTAAAGAAATGGGGTTATCCAGTAAAATATTTACAGAAAATTTATTTTGTTTTCTACGTCATTACTTATTTTATGTTAAAATATGTCTATAAACAACATTTTAAGATTTGTTATATTCCGCTAATATAATGGGTGATTTTTTAGCTATTATCTTTTTGGCAGCACTGGTTTAAACAGCTGACGCACGTTTCGTGTTTTGTTTCACTGTCAAACATCTTCAGTTTGGTCTATAATTTAACCATGAATCATCTTACAAACGAACAACGCTTGCAAATTATTGAATTTTATTATCAAAATGCGTGCTCTGTTAAGAAAATTCATCGCGCGCTTCTTGTGTTCAGCGACGAAGCTCATTTTTGGCTCAATGGGTAAGTTAATAAGCCGAATTGTCGATTTTGGAGTGAAGATCAGCCAGAAGCATTGCAAGAGCTATTTATGCATCGAGAAAAAGTCACAGTTTGGTGCGGTTTATGGGCTGGTGGCATCATTGGACCGTTCCAAGATGATGCGAATCGTAACGTAACTGTGAATGGTGAGCGCTACCGTGAGATGATATCCAACTTTTTTTTGCCCAAAATGCAAGAGCTTGTTGACTTGCACGACATGTGGTTTCAACAAGACGGTGCCACATGCCACACAGCACGCTTAACAATGGACTTATTGAGAGGCGAGTTCGGTGAACATTTTATTTCACGTTCGGGACCGGTCAATTGGCCGCCTAGATCGTGCGATTTAACGTCTTTAGACTATTTTTTGTGCGGCTACGTTAAAGCTCATGTCTATACACACATGCCCGCTTCAATTGACACATTGGAAGAAAACATTGAAGCATTTATTCGTGAGATACCGGCCGAAATGTTGGAAACAGAATGCCAACATTGGACTAAGCGGATGGACCATTTGAGGCGCAATCACGGTCAACATTTGCATGAAATAATCTTCAAACATTTAATTATATGGACCGTACTATCGATTCAAATAAAGATTTCATGCATTTTTCTGAATTTTATGAGTTTTTTTACAACTTTCCTATAGCTCCCCTACAAGAAATGGATGACCGAAACTAATACACACGCACTATTTTTGTTTGTTTTTATTGTTACAAGTGGCGTTGCCACTCGTGTGCGTTTGTATACCAAATTAGGAATATTTTGCAAAGCCCAAATTTTATTAATCTTTTCTTCTTATTTTTATATATACTTAATAATATGTTGAATATATCTGTTAATACGTTTCATAAATTTTAATAATTATAAGAATTTAGCTAAATTTGTATTAATTATTTAAAAAAAAAGTGGTGGAATTTTGGGAATTGCTGTTGTTAAAAACATTTTAGGAAGAAATGTTTGCTAGTGGCAACGCTAATTACTCCAGGAATGAAATGCGTATGTAAGAGTGAAACAACGAATGTATGTTAGACAGTTTCATTTTTGAATGGAATGTGTAAAATATGTAAAAAATTCAAGATTAATTTTAAAAGCGAAAGGAATTTTATGAAATTGTGACGTGCGCCCATTATATTATTTAAAATAAATATAAAAAAAGTGAAATAAAAATTGACAGTGACAATAAAGAGTGATAAAAAATAATATTTGCCTTGACAGAAAGCAAGAATTGAGTGACAATAAAAATAACACAAATACCTATTAAAATATAAAAAAGTGACAATAAGATAGAAAATACCTATTAAGAAATTAAATTAAATAATAAAAGTATACTTTTTGTGATAAAAGATAACTATGAAAAAAAGACGTTTGCAAAATTGTCTATCATTGGAAAAAAAGACATTTGAGTCCAAAATTAAAATGTATAGAAGGTTAATAGAAAACGAAGATAGTGCACGAAGTGAAAGATCTAATATACAACCTGTTCCATCAATAAGCTAAAATTCTAATGGAGTGTAAAGTAGGCATAAAAAAAGCCCAAGAGTACCTCAGCCGCATGACAGGAGAGACTTCTGATCAAGGGCTTGATGAGACCGCCAGCATGCTCCCCTCGCGGACCACAACAGCAGTGCAAGAAATAGAGGATAAGCTAGACTCCGATTACGCTCAGGCCATGGTAACAATCACAATATTTTATATATTTTACTCAAACAGTAATTCAACTTCTTTACAGAAGTCCTATATTCATAAAATTAAAGGTGTTTCTTTAGATGTTGGCAGTGTTATTAGTGCATCGTTTGCAGATGATTTGCTATATAAATATAATTGGGATGGAAGGTGGGGAAAACTTCCGTTGTCAAATCTCACGCTGCTAAATAAAATTGTAAGAGGTATGTACAGACATTAAATAATTTTAGTCTTTGAATATTTAACATTTCTGTCTTTTTTTTTACTTCATATTTTAGATGTTTTTCAGAACCTAGGAGCCGGGGAGTATGAAAAAAGTATAAGAAAAGCGGTTGAACGTGCCCACCATAGGGTAAAGCAACAAAAATACATAAAAGAAAAAGGGGTTAATAAATAAAATGACGACAATTTTTTTAATTTAAACTAAAATAATCAATCTAAAAGAGAAAAAAAATCAAAAAATAAGCGTGACCAATAAATTGGTAAAAGTTTAGCTTTATTTTTAACACTTTTTATTGACAGAACTTTATTTGTAAGAAGGTGCTTGTTTAATGTAATTAAGAAACTGTTGAATGATGTTTGATCCACCAAACGTTTTCGAATGCAAACAAAACATAATTAATTTAAAAATTTAGTTAAAAAAAAAAAATATTTATTTATTTAAGTTATTTTGGAAACCAAAAAAATATTGAATTTTATTTTAAATAAAGACAAAAATTTGTATGAGAATTGAATGAGATGTTTTATTTTAATAGTGTTTTATTAAAACTAAAAAATACGTCAACAGTGACGAATATATGAATCAGTACTGACTAGTCAGCTGTGGCCGGTATATGCGTCAGTACTGACCAGTCAGTACTGACTGGTCAGCTGTGTCCGTTATATGCATCAGTACTGACTAGTCAGCTGTGTCCGGTTTTTGAGCACTCAATAATCTTGAGCAACCTACATATAGTTGTCGATATGAAAAGCAATGAATGGGCGCCTAAATATATTCCAGCCAATGGACCATACGCATTCCGAAAAAGTACAAAAAGTACCAATTTGATCCATTTTTTACCCCTTAAAAAGTGCCGTATATTTTGTACTTTTTATACCAAATGCAACGAAGTACTAAAAGTACGAGCTTTGACTCATTTTATTCCCCCAGAAAGTACTCTGTACGTTAATTTAGGTTATGTTTTATATGAATACCAAATTTTTCGAAGAGATAAAAAGTAACAGTTTTATCCCAATTTTATCCATTAAAAAATACCGTATATTTTGATCTCGACCATATGCAATCTGTATACCAAATTTATCCAAAAGAGAAAAAGTATCAAAAGTAAAACATTTTTCGTTTTAACCTCTTAAAATATACCCCACTTAAATCTGGACAATATCTCTAGCCAAATTTTTTGAAAATAAGAAAGTACCAAAACTAAAAGAGAAAAAGTGTTAAAAGTTGCCAAAAAAAGAAGCAACATTTCTTAAAAATATATATACAAGGTAGATCAAAAAAGACCTACCCCCACCCATGTTTTATTTTGTAACTAGCTTTTACCCGTGACGTCGTTCACTTTAAGATTTAAAGAAATGGGGTTATCCAGTAAAATATTTACAGAAAATTTATTTTGTTTTCTACGTCATTACTTATTTTATGTTAAAATATGTCTATAAACAACATTTTAAGATTTGTTATATTCCGCTAATATAATGGGTGATTTTTTAGCTATTATCTTTTTGGCAGCACTGGTTTAAACAGCTGACGCACGTTTCGTGTTTTGTTTCACTGTCAAACATCTTCAGTTTGGTCTATAATTTAACCATGAATCGTCTTACAAACGAACAACGCTTGCAAATTATTGAATTTTATTATCAAATTGCGTGCTCTGTTAAGAAAATTCATCGCGCGCTTCTTGTGTTCAGCGACGAAGCTCATTTTTGGCTCAATGGGTAAGTTAATAAGCCGAATTGTCGATTTTGGAGTGAAGATCAGCCAGAAGCATTGCAAGAGCTATTTATGCATCGAGAAAAAGTCACAGTTTGGTGCGGTTTATGGGCTGGTGGCATCATTTGACCGTTCCAAGATGATGCGAATCGTAACGTAACTGTGAATGGTGAGCGCTACCGTGAGATGATATCCAACTTTTTTTTGCCCAAAATGCAAGAGCTTGTTGACTTGCACGACATGTGGTTTCAACAAGACGGTGCCACATGCCACACAGCACGCTTAACAATGGACTTATTGAGAGGCGAGTTCGGTGAACATTTTATTTCACGTTCGGGACCGGTCAATTGGCCGCCTAGATCGTGCGATTTAACGTCTTTAGACTATTTTTTGTGCGGCTACGTTAAAGCTCATGTCTATACACACATGCCCGCTTCAATTGACGCATTGGAAGAAAACATTGAAGCATTTATTCGTGAGATACCGGCCGAAATGTTGGAAACAGAATGCCAACATTGGACTAAGCGGATGGACCATTTGAGGCGCAATCACGGTCAACATTTGCATGAAATAATCTTCAAACATTTAATTATATGGACCGTACTATCGATTCAAATAAAGATTTCATGCATTTTTCTGAATTTTATGAGTTTTTTTTACAACTTTCCTATAGCTCCCCTACAAGAAATGGATGACCGAAACTAATACACACGCACTATTTTTGTTTGTTTTTATTGTTACAAGTGGCGTTGCCACTCGTGTGCGTTTGTATACCAAATTAGGAATATTTTGCAAAGCCCAAATTTTATTAATCTTTTCTTCTTATTTTTATATATACTTAATAATATGTTGAATATATCTGTTAATACGTTTCATAAATTTTAATAATTATAAGAATTTAGCTAAATTTGTATTAATTATTTAAAAAAAAAGTGGTGGAATTTTGGGAATTGCTGTTGTTAAAAACATTTTAGGAAGAAATGTTTGCTAGTGGCAACGCTAATTACTCCAGGAATGAAATGCGTATGTAAGAGTGAAACAACGAATGTATGTTAGACAGTTTCATTTTTGAATGGAATGTGTAAAATATGTAAAAAATTCAAGATTAATTTTAAAAGCGAAAGGAATTTTATGAAATTGTGACGTGCGCCCATTATATTATTTAAAATAAATATAAAAAAGAGTGAAATAAAAATTGACAGTGACAATAAAGAGTGATAAAAAATAATATTTGCCTTGACAGAAAGCAAGAATTTAGTGACAATAAAAATAACACAATTACCTATTAAAATATAAAAAAGTGACAATAAGATAGAAAATACCTATTAAGAAATTAAATTAAATAATAAAAGTATACTTTTTGTGATAAAAGATAACTATGAAAAAAAGACGTTTGCAAAATTGTCTATCATTGGAAAAAAAGACATTTGAGTCCAAAATTAAAATGTATAGAAGGTTAATAGAAAACGAAGATAGTGCACGAAGTGAAAGATCTAATATACAACCTGTTCCATCAATAAGCTAAAATTCTAATGGAGTGTAAAGTGGGCATAAAAAAAGCCCAAGAGTACCTCAGCCGCATGACAGGAGAGACTTCTGATCAAGGGCTTGATGAGACCGCCAGCATGCTCCCCTTGCGGACCACAACAGCAGTGCAAGAAATAGAGGAGAAGCTAGACTCCGATTACGCTCAGGCCATGGTAACAATCACAATATTTTATATATTTTACTTGCTCAAACAGTAATTCAACTTCTTTACAGAAGTCCTATATTCATAAAATTAAAGGTGTTTCTTTAGATGTTGGCAGTGTTATTAGTGCATCGTTTGCAGATGATTTGCTATATAAATATAATTGGGATGGAAGGTGGGGAAAACTTCCGTTGTCAAATCTCACGCTGCTAAATAAAATTGTAAGAGGTATGTACAGACATTAAATAATTTTAGTCTTTGAATATTTAACATTTCTGTCTTTTTTTTTACTTCATATTTTAGATGTTTTTCAGAACCTAGGAGCCGGGGAGTATGAAAAAAGTATAAGAAAAGCGGTTGAACGTGCCCACCATAGGGTAAAGCAACAAAAATACATAAAAGAAAAAGGGGTTAATAAATAAAATGACGACAATTTTTTTAATTTAAACTAAAATAATCAATCTAAAAGAGAAAAAAAATCAAAAAATAAGCGTGACCAATAAATTGGTAAAAGTTTAGCTTTATTTTTAACACTTTTTATTGACTGAACTTTATTTGTAAGAAGGTGCTTGTTTAATGTAATTAAGAAACTGTTGAATGATGTTTGATCCAGCAAACGTTTTCGAATGCAAACAAAACATAATTAATTTAAAAAATTTAGTTAAAAAAAAAAAATATTTATTTATTTAAGTTATTTTGGAAACCAAAAAAATATTGAATTTTATTTTAAATAAAGACAAAAATTTGTATGAGAATTGAATGAGATGTTTTATTTTAATAGTGTTTTATTAAAACTAAAAAATACGTCAACAGTGACGAATATATGAATCAGTACTGACTAGTCAGCTGTGGCCGGTATATGCGTCAGTACTGACTGGTCAGCTGTGTCCGTTATATGCATCAGTACTGACTAGTCAGCTGTGTCCGGTTTTTGAGCACTCAATAATCTTGAGCAACCTACATATAGTTGTCGATATGAAAAGCAATGAATGGGCGCCTAAATATATTCCAGCCAATGGACCATACGCATTCCGAAAAAGTACAAAAAGTACCAATTTGATCCATTTTTTACCCCTTAAAAAGTGCCGTATATTTTGTACTTTTTATACCAAATGCAACGAAGTACTAAAAGTACGAGCTTTGACTCATTTTATTCCCCCAGAAAGTACACTGTACGTTAATTTAGGTTATGTTTTATATGAATACCAAATTTTTCGAAGAGATAAAAAGTAACAGCTTTATCCCAATTTTATCCATTAAAAAATACCGTATATTTTGATCTCGACCATATGCAATCTGTATACCAAATTTATCCAAAAGAGAAAAAGTATCAAAAGTAAAACATTTTTCGTTTTAACCTCTTAAAATATACCCCACTTAAATCTGGACAATATCTCTAGCCAAATTTTTTGAAAATAAGAAAGTACCAAAACTAAAAGAGAAAAAGTGTTAAAAGTTGCCAAAAAAAGAAGCAACATTTCTTAAAAATATATATACAAGGTAGATCAAAAAAGACCTACCCCCACCCATGTTTTATTTTGTAACTAGCTTTTACCCGTGACGTCGTTCACTTTAAGATTTAAAGAAATGGGGTTATCCAGTAAAATATTTACAGAAAATTTATTTTGTTTTCTACGTCATTACTTATTTTATGTTAAAATATGTCTATAAACAACATTTTAAGATTTGTTATATTCCGCTAATATAATGGGTGATTTTTTAGCTATTATCTTTTTGGCAGCACTGGTTTAAACAGCTGACGCACGTTTCGTGTTTTGTTTCACTGTCAAACATCTTCAGTTTGGTCTATAATTTAACCATGAATCGTCTTACAAACGAACAACGCTTGCAAATTATTGAATTTTATTATCAAAATGCGTGCTCTGTTAAGAAAATTCATCGCGCGCTTCTTGTGTTCAGCGACGAAGCTCATTTTTGGCTCAATGGGTAAGTTAATAAGCCGAATTGTCGATTTTGGAGTGAAGATCAGCCAGAAGCATTGCAAGAGCTATTTATGCATCGAGAAAAAGTCACAGTTTGGTGCGGTTTATGGGCTGGTGGCATCATTGGACCGTTCCAAGATGATGCGAATCGTAACGTAACTGTGAATGGTGAGCGCTACCGTGAGATGATATCCAACTTTTTTTTGCCCAAAATGCAAGAGCTTGTTGACTTGCACGACATGTGGTTTCAACAAGACGGTGCCACATGCCACACAGCACGCTTAACAATGGACTTATTGAGAGGCGAGTTCGGTGAACATTTTATTTCACGTTCGGGACCGGTCAATTGGCCGCCTAGATCGTGCGATTTAACGTCTTTAGACTATTTTTTGTGCGGCTACGTTAAAGCTCATGTCTATACACACATGCCCGCTTCAATTGACGCATTGGAAGAAAACATTGAAGCATTTATTCGTGAGATACCGGCCGAAATGTTGGAAACAGAATGCCAACATTGGACTAAGCGGATGGACCATTTGAGGCGCAATCACGGTCAACATTTGCATGAAATAATCTTCAAACATTTAATTATATGGACCGTACTATCGATTCAAATAAAGATTTCATGCATTTTTCTGAATTTTATGAGTTTTTTTTACAACTTTCCTATAGCTCCCCTACAAGAAATGGATGACCGAAACTAATACACACGCACTATTTTTGTTTGTTTTTATTGTTACAAGTGGCGTTGCCACTCGTGTGCGTTTGTATACCAAATTAGGAATATTTTGCAAAGCCCAAATTTTATTAATCTTTTCTTCTTATTTTTATATATACTTAATAATATGTTGAATATATCTGTTAATACGTTTCATAAATTTTAATAATTATAAGAATTTAGCTAAATTTGTATTAATTATTTAAAAAAAAAGTGGTGGAATTTTGGGAATTGCTGTTGTTAAAAACATTTTAGGAAGAAATGTTTGCTAGTGGCAACGCTAATTACTCCAGGAATGAAATGCGTATGTAAGAGTGAAACAACGAATGTATGTTAGACAGTTTCATTTTTGAATGGAATGTGTAAAATATGTAAAAAATTCAAGATTAATTTTAAAAGCGAAAGGAATTTTATGAAATTGTGACGTGCGCCCATTATATTATTTAAAATAAATATAAAAAAAGTGAAATAAAAATTGACAGTGACAATAAAGAGTGATAAAAAATAATATTTGCCTTGACAGAAAGCAAGAATTGAGTGACAATAAAAATAACACAAATACCTATTAAAATATAAAAAAGTGACAATAAGATAGAAAATACCTATTAAGAAATTAAATTAAATAATAAAAGTATACTTTTTGTGATAAAAGATAACTATGAAAAAAAGACGTTTGCAAAATTGTCTATCATTGGAAAAAAAGACATTTGAGTCCAAAATTAAAATGTATAGAAGGTTAATAGAAAACGAAGATAGTGCACGAAGTGAAAGATCTAATATACAACCTGTTCCATCAATAAGCTAAAATTCTAATGGAGTGTAAAGTAGGCATAAAAAAAGCCCAAGAGTACCTCAGCCGCATGACAGGAGAGACTTCTGATCAAGGGCTTGATGAGACCGCCAGCATGCTCCCCTTGCGGACCACAACAGCAGTGCAAGAAATAGAGGAGAAGCTAGACTCCGATTACGCTCAGGCCATGGTAACAATCACAATATTTTATATATTTTACTTGCTCAAACAGTAATTCAACTTCTTTACAGAAGTCCTATATTCATAAAATTAAAGGTGTTTCTTTAGATGTTGGCAGTGTTATTAGTGCATCGTTTGCAGATGATTTGCTATATAAATATAATTGGGATGGAAGGTGGGGAAAACTTCCGTTGTCAAATCTCACGCTGCTAAATAAAATTGTAAGAGGTATGTACAGACATTAAATAATTTTAGTCTTTGAATATTTAACATTTCTGTCTTTTTTTTTACTTCATATTTTAGATGTTTTTCAGAACCTAGGAGCCGGGGAGTATGAAAAAAGTATAAGAAAAGCGGTTGAACGTGCCCACCATAGGGTAAAGCAACAAAAATACATAAAAGAAAAAGGGGTTAATAAATAAAATGACGACAATTTTTTTAATTTAAACTAAAATAATCAATCTAAAAGAGAAAAAAAATCAAAAAATAAGCGTGACCAATAAATTGGTAAAAGTTTAGCTTTATTTTTAACACTTTTTATTGACTGAACTTTATTTGTAAGAAGGTGCTTGTTTAATGTAATTAAGAAACTGTTGAATGATGTTTGATCCAGCAAACGTTTTCGAATGCAAACAAAACATAATTAATTTAAAAATTTAGTTAAAAAAAAAAAATATTTATTTATTTAAGTTATTTTGGAAACCAAAAAAATATTGAATTTTATTTTAAATAAAGACAAAAATTTGTATGAGAATTGAATGAGATGTTTTATTTTAATAGTGTTTTATTAAAACTAAAAAATACGTCAACAGTGACGAATATATGAATCAGTACTGACTAGTCAGCTGTGGCCGGTATATGCGTCAGTACTGACCAGTCAGTACTGACTGGTCAGCTGTGTCCGTTATATGCATCAGTACTGACTAGTCAGCTGTGTCCGGTTTTTGAGCACTCAATAATCTTGAGCAACCTACATATAGTTGTCGATATGAAAAGCAATGAATGGGCGCCTAAATATATTCCAGCCAATGGACCATACGCATTCCGAAAAAGTACAAAAAGTACCAATTTGATCCATTTTTTACCCCTTAAAAAGTGCCGTATATTTTGTACTTTTTATACCAAATGCAACGAAGTACTAAAAGTACGAGCTTTGACTCATTTTATTCCCCCAGAAAGTACTCTGTACGTTAATTTAGGTTATGTTTTATATGAATACCAAATTTTTCGAAGAGATAAAAAGTAACAGTTTTATCCCAATTTTATCCATTAAAAAATACCGTATATTTTGATCTCGACCATATGCAATCTGTATACCAAATTTATCCAAAAGAGAAAAAGTATCAAAAGTAAAACATTTTTCGTTTTAACCTCTTAAAATATACCCCACTTAAATCTGGACAATATCTCTAGCCAAATTTTTTGAAAATAAGAAAGTACCAAAACTAAAAGAGAAAAAGTGTTAAAAGTTGCCAAAAAAAGAAGCAACATTTCTTAAAAATATATATACAAGGTAGATCAAAAAAGACCTACCCCCACCCATGTTTTATTTTGTAACTAGCTTTTACCCGTGACGTCGTTCACTTTAAGATTTAAAGAAATGGGGTTATCCAGTAAAATATTAACAGAAAATTTATTTTGTTTTCTACGTCATTACTTATTTTATGTTAAAATATGTCTATAAACAACATTTTAAGATTTGTTATATTCCGCTAATATAATGGGTGATTTTTTAGCTATTATCTTTTTGGCAGCACTGGTTTAAACAGCTGACGCACGTTTCGTGTTTTGTTTCACTGTCAAACATCTTCAGTTTGGTCTATAATTTAACCATGAATCGTCTTACAAACGAACAACGCTTGCAAATTATTGAATTTTATTATCAAATTGCGTGCTCTGTTAAGAAAATTCATCGCGCGCTTCTTGTGTTCAGCGACGAAGCTCATTTTTGGCTCAATGGGTAAGTTAATAAGCCGAATTGTCGATTTTGGAGTGAAGATCAGCCAGAAGCATTGCAAGAGCTATTTATGCATCGAGAAAAAGTCACAGTTTGGTGCGGTTTATGGGCTGGTGGCATCATTGGACCGTTCCAAGATGATGCGAATCGTAACGTAACTGTGAATGGTGAGCGCTACCGTGAGATGATATCCAACTTTTTTTTGCCCAAAATGCAAGAGCTTGTTGACTTGCACGACATGTGGTTTCAACAAGACGGTGCCACATGCCACACAGCACGCTTAACAATGGACTTATTGAGAGGCGAGTTCGGTGAACATTTTATTTCACGTTCGGGACCGGTCAATTGGCCGCCTAGATCGTGCGATTTAACGTCTTTAGACTATTTTTTGTGCGGCTACGTTAAAGCTCATGTCTATACACACATGCCCGCTTCAATTGACGCATTGGAAGAAAACATTGAAGCATTTATTCGTGAGATACCGGCCGAAATGTTGGAAACAGAATGCCAACATTGGACTAAGCGGTTGGACCATTTGAGGCGCAATCACGGTCAACATTTGCATGAAATAATCTTCAAACATTTAATTATATGGACCGTACTATCGATTCAAATAAAGATTTCATGCATTTTTCTGAATTTTATGAGTTTTTTTTACAACTTTCCTATAGCTCCCCTACAAGAAATGGATGACCGAAACTAATACACACGCACTATTTTTGTTTGTTTTTATTGTTACAAGTGGCGTTGCCACTCGTGTGCGTTTGTATACCAAATTAGGAATATTTTGCAAAGCCCAAATTTTATTAATCTTTTCTTCTTATTTTTATATATACTTAATAATATGTTGAATATATCTGTTAATACGTTTCATAAATTTTAATAATTATAAGAATTTAGCTAAATTTGTATTAATTATTTAAAAAAAAAGTGGTGGAATTTTGGGAATTGCTGTTGTTAAAAACATTTTAGGAAGAAATGTTTGCTAGTGGCAACGCTAATTACTCCAGGAATGAAATGCGTATGTAAGAGTGAAACAACGAATGTATGTTAGACAGTTTCATTTTTGAATGGAATGTGTAAAATATGTAAAAAATTCAAGATTAATTTTAAAAGCGAAAGGAATTTTATGAAATTGTGACGTGCGCCCATTATATTATTTAAAATAAATATAAAAAAAGTGAAATAAAAATTGACAGTGACAATAAAGAGTGATAAAAAATAATATTTGCCTTGACAGAAAGCAAGAATTGAGTGACAATAAAAATAACACAAATACCTATTAAAATATAAAAAAGTGACAATAAGATAGAAAATACCTATTAAGAAATTAAATTAAATAATAAAAGTATACTTTTTGTGATAAAAGATAACTATGAAAAAAAGACGTTTGCAAAATTGTCTATCATTGGAAAAAAAGACATTTGAGTCCAAAATTAAAATGTATAGAAGGTTAATAGAAAACGAAGATAGTGCACGAAGTGAAAGATCTAATATACAACCTGTTCCATCAATAAGCTAAAATTCTAATGGAGTGTAAAGTAGGCATAAAAAAAGCCCAAGAGTACCTCAGCCGCATGACAGGAGAGACTTCTGATCAAGGGCTTGATGAGACCGCCAGCATGCTCCCCTTGCGGACCACAACAGCAGTGCAAGAAATAGAGGAGAAGCTAGACTCCGATTACGCTCAGGCCATGGTAACAATCACAATATTTTATATATTTTACTTGCTCAAACAGTAATTCAACTTCTTTACAGAAGTCCTATATTCATAAAATTTAAGGTGTTTCTTTAGATGTTGGCAGTGTTATTAGTGCATCGTTTGCAGATGATTTGCTATATAAATATAATTGGGATGGAAGGTGGGGAAAACTTCCGTTGTCAAATCTCACGCTGCTAAATAAAATTGTAAGAGGTATGTACAGACATTAAATAATTTTAGTCTTTGAATATTTAACATTTCTGTCTTTTTTTTTACTTCATATTTTAGATGTTTTTCAGAACCTAGGAGCCGGGGAGTATGAAAAAAGTATAAGAAAAGCGGTTGAACGTGCCCACCATAGGGTAAAGCAACAAAAATACATAAAAGAAAAAGGGGTTAATAAATAAAATGACGACAATTTTTTTAATTTAAACTAAAATAATCAATCTAAAAGAGAAAAAAAATCAAAAAATAAGCGTGACCAATAAATTGGTAAAAGTTTAGCTTTATTTTTAACACTTTTTATTGACTGAACTTTATTTGTAAGAAGGTGCTTGTTTAATGTAATTAAGAAACTGTTGAATGATGTTTGATCCAGCAAACGTTTTCGAATGCAAACAAAACATAATTAATTTAAAAAATTTAGTTAAAAAAAAAAAATATTTATTTATTTAAGTTATTTTGGAAACCAAAAAAATATTGAATTTTATTTTAAATAAAGACAAAAATTTGTATGAGAATTGAATGAGATGTTTTATTTTAATAGTGTTTTATTAAAACTAAAAAATACGTCAACAGTGACGAATATATGAATCAGTACTGACTAGTCAGCTGTGGCCGGTATATGCGTCAGTACTGACCAGTGCTGTTTGAGCACTCAATAATCTTGAGCAACCTACATATAGTTGTCGATATGAAAAGCAATGAATGGGCGCCTAAATATATTCCAGCCAATGGACCATACGCATTCCGAAAAAGTACAAAAAGTACCAATTTGATCCATTTTTTACCCCTTAAAAAAAGTGCCGTATATTTTGTACTTTTTATACCAAATGCAACGAAGTACTAAAAGTACGAGCTTTGACTCATTTTATTCCCCCAGAAAGTACTCTGTACGTTAATTTAGGTTATGTTTTATATGAATACCAAATTTTTCGAAGAGATAAAAAGTAACAGTTTTATCCCAATTTTATCCATTAAAAAATACCGTATATTTTGATCTCGACCATATGCAATCTGTATACCAAATTTATCCAAAAGAGAAAAAGTATCAAAAGTAAAACATTTTTCGTTTTAACCTCTTAAAATATACCCCACTTAAATCTGGACAATATCTCTAGCCAAATTTTTTGAAAATAAGAAAGTACCAAAACTAAAAGAGAAAAAGTGTTAAAAGTTGCCAAAAAAAGAAGCAACATTTCTTAAAAATATATATACAAGGTAGATCAAAAAAGACCTACCCCCACCCATGTTTTATTTTGTAACTAGCTTTTACCCGTGACGTCGTTCACTTTAAGATTTAAAGAAATGGGGTTATCCAGTAAAATATTTACAGAAAATTTATTTTGTTTTCTACGTCATTACTTATTTTATGTTAAAATATGTCTATAAACAACATTTTAAGATTTGTTATATTCCGCTAATATAATGGGTGATTTTTTAGCTATTATCTTTTTGGCAGCACTGGTTTAAACAGCTGACGCACGTTTCGTGTTTTGTTTCACTGTCAAACATCTTCAGTTTGGTCTATAATTTAACCATGAATCGTCTTACAAACGAACAACGCTTGCAAATTATTGAATTTTATTATCAAAATGCGTGCTCTGTTAAGAAAATTCATCGCGCGCTTCTTGTGTTCAGCGACGAAGCTCATTTTTGGCTCAATGGGTAAGTTAATAAGCCGAATTGTCGATTTTGGAGTGAAGATCAGCCAGAAGCATTGCAAGAGCTATTTATGCATCGAGAAAAAGTCACAGTTTGGTGCGGTTTATGGGCTGGTGGCATCATTGGACCGTTCCAAGATGATGCGAATCGTAACGTAACTGTGAATGGTGAGCGCTACCGTGAGATGATATCCAACTTTTTTTTGCCCAAAATGCAAGAGCTTGTTGACTTGCACGACATGTGGTTTCAACAAGACGGTGCCACATGCCACACAGCACGCTTAACAATGGACTTATTGAGAGGCGAGTTCGGTGAACATTTTATTTCACGTTCGGGACCGGTCAATTGGCCGCCTAGATCGTGCGATTTAACGTCTTTAGACTATTTTTTGTGCGGCTACGTTAAAGCTCATGTCTATACACACATGCCCGCTTCAATTGACGCATTGGAAGAAAACATTGAAGCATTTATTCGTGAGATACCGGCCGAAATGTTGGAAACAGAATGCCAACATTGGACTAAGCGGATGGACCATTTGAGGCGCAATCACGGTCAACATTTGCATGAAATAATCTTCAAACATTTAATTATATGGACCGTACTATCGATTCAAATAAAGATTTCATGCATTTTTCTGAATTTTATGAGTTTTTTTTACAACTTTCCTATAGCTCCCCTACAAGAAATGGATGACCGAAACTAATACACACGCACTATTTTTGTTTGTTTTTATTGTTACAAGTGGCGTTGCCACTCGTGTGCGTTTGTATACCAAATTAGGAATATTTTGCAAAGCCCAAATTTTATTAATCTTTTCTTCTTATTTTTATATATACTTAATAATATGTTGAATATATCTGTTAATACGTTTCATAAATTTTAATAATTATAAGAATTTAGCTAAATTTGTATTAATTATTAAAAAAAAAAAGGGTGGAATTTTGGGAATTGCTGTTGTTAAAAACATTTTAGGAAGAAATGTTTGCTAGTGGCAACGCTAATTACTCCAGGAATGAAATGCGTATGTAAGAGTGAAACAACGAATGTATGTTAGACAGTTTCATTTTTGAATGGAATGTGTAAAATATGTAAAAAATTCAAGATTAATTTTAAAAGCGAAAGGAATTTTATGAAATTGTGACGTGCGCCCATTATATTATTTAAAATAAATATAAAAAAGAGTGAAATAAAAATTGACAGTGACAATAAAGAGTGATAAAAAATAATATTTGCCTTGACAGAAAGCAAGAATTGAGTGACAATAAAAATAACACAAATACCTATTAAAATATAAAAAAGTGACAATAAGATAGAAAATACCTATTAAGAAATTAAATTAAATAATAAAAGTATACTTTTTGTGATAAAAGATAACTATGAAAAAAAGACGTTTGCAAAATTGTCTATCATTGGAAAAAAAGACATTTGAGTCCAAAATTAAAATGTATAGAAGGTTAATAGAAAACGAAGATAGTGCACGAAGTGAAAGATCTAATATACAACCTGTTCCATCAATAAGCTAAAATTCTAATGGAGTGTAAAGTAGGCATAAAAAAAGCCCAAGAGTACCTCAGCCGCATGAAAGGAGAGACTTCTGATCAAGGGCTTGATGAGACCGCCAGCATGCTCCCCTTGCGGACCACAACAGCAGTGCAAGAAATAGAGGAGAAGCTAGACTCCGATTACGCTCAGGCCATGGTAACAATCACAATATTTTATATATTTTACTTGCTCAAACAGTAATTCAACTTCTTTACAGAAGTCCTATATTCATAAAATTAAAGGTGTTTCTTTAGATGTTGGCAGTGTTATTAGTGCATCGTTTGCAGATGATTTGCTATATAAATATAATTGGGATGGAAGGTGGGGAAAACTTCCGTTGTCAAATCTCACGCTGCTAAATAAAATTGTAAGAGGTATGTACAGACATTAAATAATTTTAGTCTTTGAATATTTAACATTTCTGTCTTTTTTTTTACTTCATATTTTAGATGTTTTTCAGAACCTAGGAGCCGGGGAGTATGAAAAAAGTATAAGAAAAGCGGTTGAACATGCCCACCATAGGGTAAAGCAACAAAAATACATAAAAGAAAAAGGGGTTAATAAATAAAATGACGACAATTTTTTTAATTTAAACTAAAATAATCAATCTAAAAGAGAAAAAAAATCAAAAAATAAGCGTGACCAATAAATTGGTAAAAGTTTAGCTTTATTTTTAACACTTTTTATTGACTGAACTTTATTTGTAAGAAGGTGCTTGTTTAATGTAATTAAGAAACTGTTGAATGATGTTTGATCCAGCAAACGTTTTCGAATGCAAACAAAACATAATTAATTTAAAAAATTTAGTTAAAAAAAAAAAAATATTTATTTATTTAAGTTATTTTGGAAACCAAAAAAATATTGAATTTTATTTTAAATAAAGACAAAAATTTTTATGAGAATTGAATGAGATGTTTTATTTTAATAGTGTTTTATTAAAACTAAAAAATACGTCAACAGTGACGAATATATGAATCAGTACTGACTAGTCAGCTGTGGCAGGTATATGCGTCAGTACTGACCAGTCAGTACTGACTGGTCAGCTGTGTCCGGTATATGCATCAGTACTGACTAGTCAGCTGTGTCCGGTTTTTGAGCACTCAATAATCTTGAGCAACCTACATATAGTTGTCGATATGAAAAGCAATGAATGGGCGCCTAAATATATTCCAGCCAATGGACCATACGCATTCCGAAAAAGTACAAAAAGTACCAATTTGATCCATTTTTTACCCCTTAAAAAGTGCCGTATATTTTGTACTTTTTATACCAAATGCAACGAAGTACTAAAAGTACGAGCTTTGACTCATTTTATTCCCCCAGAAAGTACTCTGTACGTTAATTTAGGTTATGTTTTATATGAATACCAAATTTTTCGAAGAGATAAAAAGTAACAGTTTTATCCCAATTTTATCCATTAAAAAATACCGTATATTTTGATCTCGACCATATGCAATCTGTATACCAAATTTATCCAAAAGAGAAAAAGTATCAAAAGTAAAACATTTTTCGTTTTAACCTCTTAAAATATACCCCACTTAAATCTGGACAATATCTCTAGCCAAATTTTTTGAAAATAAGAAAGTACCAAAACTAAAAGAGAAAAAGTGTTAAAAGTTGCCAAAAAAAGAAGCAACATTTCTTAAAAATATATATACAAGGTAGATCAAAAAAGACCTACCCCCACCCATGTTTTATTTTGTAACTAGCTTTTACCCGTGACGTCGTTCACTTTAAGATTTAAAGAAATGGGGTTATCCAGTAAAATATTTACAGAAAATTTAATTTGTTTTCTACGTCATTACTTATTTTATGTTAAAATATGTCTATAAACAACATTTTAAGATTTGTTATATTCCGCTAATATAATGGGTGATTTTTTAGCTATTATCTTTATGGCAGCACTGGTTTAAACAGCTGACGCACGTTTCGTGTTTTGTTTCACTGTCAAACATCTTCAGTTGGGTCTATAATTTAACCATGAATCGTCTTACAAACGAACAACGCTTGCAAATTATTGAATTTTATTATCAAAATGCGTGCTCTGTTAAGAAAATTCATCGCGCGCTTCTTGTGTTCAGCGACGAAGCTCATTTTTGGCTCAATGGGTAAGTTAATAAGCCGAATTGTCGATTTTGGAGTGAAGATCAGCCAGAAGCATTGCAAGAGCTATTTATGCATCGAGAAAAAGTCACAGTTTGGTGCGGTTTATGGGCTGGTGGCATCATTGGACCGTTCCAAGATGATGCGAATCGTAACGTAACTGTGAATGGTGAGCGCTACCGTGAGATGATATCCAACTTTTTTTTGCCCAAAATGCAAGAGTTTGTTGACCTGCACGACATGTGGTTTCAACAAGACGGTGCCACATGCCACACAGAACGCTTAACAATGGACTTATTGAGAGGCGAGTTCGGTGAACATTTTATTTCACGTTCGGGACCGGTCAATTGGCCGCCTAGATCGTGCGATTTAACGTCTTTAGACTATTTTTTGTGCGGCTACGTTAAAGCTCATGTCTATACACACATGCCCGCTTCAATTGACGCATTGGAAGAAAACATTGAAGCATTTATTCGTGAGATACCGGCCGAAATGTTGGAAACAGAATGCCAACATTGGACTAAGCGGATGGACCATTTGAGGCGCAATCACGGTCAACATTTGCATGAAATAATCTTCAAACATTTAATTATATGGACCGTACTATCGATTCAAATAAAGATTTCATGCATTTTTCTGAATTTTATGAGTTTTTTTTACAACTTTCCTATAGCTCCCCTACAAGAAATGGATGACCGAAACTAATACACACGCACTATTTTTGTTTGTTTTTATTGTTACAAGTGGCGTTGCCACTCGTGTGCGTTTGTATACCAAATTAGGAATATTTTGCAAAGCCCAAATTTTATTAATCTTTTCTTCTTATTTTTATATATACTTAATAATATGTTGAATATATCTGTTAATACGTTTCATAAATTTTAATAATTATAAGAATTTAGCTAAATTTGTATTAATTATTAAAAAAAAAGGGGTGGAATTTTGGGAATTGCTGTTGTTAAAAACATTTTAGGAAGAAATGTTTGCTAGTGGCAACGCTAATTACTCCAGGAATGAAATGCGTATGTAAGAGTGAAACAACGAATGTATGTTAGACAGTTTCATTTTTGAATGGAATGTGTAAAATATGTAAAAAATTCAAGATTAATTTTAAAAGCGAAAGGAATTTTATGAAATTGTGACGTGCGCCCATTATATTATTTAAAATAAATATAAAAAAGAGTGAAATAAAAATTGACAGTGACAATAAAGAGTGATAAAAAATAATATTTGCCTTGACAGAAAGCAAGAATTGAGTGACAATAAAAATAACACAAATACCTATTAAAATATAAAAAAGTGACAATAAGATAGAAAATACCTATTAAGAAATTAAATTAAATAATAAAAGTATACTTTTTGTGATAAAAGATAACTATGAAAAAAAGACGTTTGCAAAATTGTCTATCATTGGAAAAAAAGACATTTGAGTCCAAAATTAAAATGTATAGAAGGTTAATAGAAAACGAAGATAGTGCACGAAGTGAAAGATCTAATATACAACCTGTTCCATCAATAAGCTAAAATTCTAATGGAGTGTAAAGAAGGCATAAAAAAAGCCCAAGAGTACCTCAGCCGCATGACAGGAGAGACTTCTGATCAAGGGCTTGATGAGACCGCCAGCATGCTCCCCTTGCGGACCACAACAGCAGTGCAAGAAATAGAGGAGAAGCTAGACTCCGATTACGCTCAGGCCATGGTAACAATCACAATATTTTATATATTTTACTTGCTCAAACAGTAATTCAACTTCTTTACAGAAGTCCTATATTCATAAAATTAAAGGTGTTTCTTTAGATGTTGGCAGTGTTATTAGTGCATCGTTTGCAGATGATTTGCTATATAAATATAATTGGGATGGAAGGTGGGGAAAACTTCCGTTGTCAAATCTCACGCTGCTAAATAAAATTGTAAGAGGTATGTACAGACATTAAATAATTTTAGTCTTTGAATATTTAACATTTCTGTCTTTTTTTTTACTTCATATTTTAGATGTTTTTCAGAACCTAGGAGCCGGGGAGTATGAAAAAACTATAAGAAAAGCGGTTGAACATGCCCACCATAGGGTAAAGCAACAAAAATACATAAAAGAAAAAGGGGTTAATAAATAAAATGACGACAATTTTTTTAATTTAAACTAAAATAATCAATCTAAAAGAGAAAAAAAATCAAAAAATAAGCGTGACCAATAAATTGGTAAAAGTTTAGCTTTATTTTTAACACTTTTTATTGACTGAACTTTATTTGTAAGAAGGTGCTTGTTTAATGTAATTAAGAAACTGTTGAATGATGTTTGATCCAGCAAACGTTTTCGAATGCAAACAAAACATAATTAATTTAAAAAATTAAGTTAAAAAAAAAAAAATATTTATTTATTTAAGTTATTTTGGAAACCAAAAAAATATTGAATTTTATTTTAAATAAAGACAAAAATTTTTATGAGAATTGAATGAGATGTTTTATTTTAATAGTGTTTTATTAAAACTAAAAAATACGTCAACAGTGACGAATATATGAATCAGTACTGACTAGTCAGCTGTGGCAGGTATATGCGTCAGTACTGACCAGTCAGTACTGACTGGTCAGCTGTGTCCGGTATATGCATCAGTACTGACTAGTCAGCTGTGTCCGGTTTTTGAGCACTCAATAATCTTGAGCAACCTACATATAGTTGTCGATATGAAAAGCAATGAATGGGCGCCTAAATATATTCCAGCCAATGGACCATACGCATTCCGAAAAAGTACAAAAAGTACCAATTTGATCCATTTTTTACCCCTTAAAAAGTGCCGTATATTTTGTACTTTTTATACCAAATGCAACGAAGTACTAAAAGTACGAGCTTTGACTCATTTTATTCCCCCAGAAAGTACTCTGTACGTTAATTTAGGTTATGTTTTATATGAATACCAAATTTTTCGAAGAGATAAAAAGTAACAGTTTTATCCCAATTTTATCCATTAAAAAATACCGTATATTTTGATCTCGACCATATGCAATCTGTATACCAAATTTATCCAAAAGAGAAAAAGTATCAAAAGTAAAACATTTTTCGTTTTAACCTCTTTAAATATACCCCACTTAAATCTGGACAATATCTCTAGCCAAATTTTTTGAAAATAAGAAAGTACCAAAACTAAAAGAGAAAAAGTGTTAAAAGTTGCCAAAAAAAGAAGCAACATTTCTTAAAAATATATATACAAGGTAGATCAAAAAAGACCTACCCCCACCCATGTTTTATTTTGTAACTAGCTTTTACCCATGACGTCGTTCACTTTAAGATTTAAAGAAATGGGGTTATCCAGTAAAATATTTACAGAAAATTTAATTTGTTTTCTACGTCATTACTTATTTTATGTTAAAATATGTCTATAAACAACATTTTAAGATTTGTTATATTCCGCTAATATAATGGGTGATTTTTTAGCTATTATCTTTTTGGCAGCACTGGTTTAAACAGCTGACGCACGTTTCGTGTTTTGTTTCACTGTCAAACATCTTCAGTTGGGTCTATAATTTAACCATGAATCGTCTTACAAACGAACAACGCTTGCAAATTATTGAATTTTATTATCAAAATGCGTGCTCTGTTAAGAAAATTCATCGCGCGCTTCTTGTGTTCAGCGACGAAGCTCATTTTTGGCTCAATGGGTAAGTTAATAAGCCGAATTGTCGATTTTGGAGTGAAGATCAGCCAGAAGCATTGCAAGAGCTATTTATGCATCGAGAAAAAGTCACAGTTTGGTGCGGTTTATGGGCTGGTGGCATCATTGGACCGTTCCAAGATGATGCGAATTGTAACGTAACTGTGAATGGTGAGCGCTACCGTGAGATGATATCCAACTTTTTTTTGCCCAAAATGCAAGAGTTTGTTGACCTGCACGACATGTGGTTTCAACAAGACGGTGCCACATGCCACACAGAACGCTTAACAATGGACTTATTGAGAGGCGAGTTCGGTGAACATTTTATTTCACGTTCGGGACCGGTCAATTGGCCGCCTAGATCGTGCGATTTAACGTCTTTAGACTATTTTTTGTGCGGCTACGTTAAAGCTCATGTCTATACACACATGCCCGCTTCAATTGACGCATTGGAAGAAAACATTGAAGCATTTATTCGTGAGATACCGGCCGAAATGTTGGAAACAGAATGCCAACATTGGACTAAGCGGATGGACCATTTGAGGCGCAATCACGGTCAACATTTGCATGAAATAATCTTCAAACATTTAATTATATGGACCGTACTATCGATTCAAATAAAGATTTCATGCATTTTTCTGAATTTTATGAGTTTTTTTTACAACTTTCCTATAGCTCCCCTACAAGAAATGGACGACCGAAACTAATACACACGCACTATTTTTGTTTGTTTTTATTGTTACAAGTGGCGTTGCCACTCGTGTGCGTTTGTATACCAAATTAGGAATATTTTGCAAAGCCCAAATTTTATTAATCTTTTCTTCTTATTTTTATATATACTTAATAATATGTTGAATATATCTGTTAATAAGTTTCATAAATTTTAATAATTATAAGAATTTAGCTAAATTTGTATTAATTATTTAAAAAAAAAGTGGTGGAATTTTGGGAATTGCTGTTGTTAAAAACATTTTAGGAAGAAATGTTTGCTAGTGGCAACGCTAATTACTCCAGGAATGAAATGCGTATGTAAGAGTGAAACAACGAATGTATGTTAGACAGTTTCATTTTTGAATGGAATGTGTAAAATATGTAAAAAATTCAAGATTAATTTTAAAAGCGAAAGGAATTTTATGAAATTGTGACGTGCGCCCATTATATTATTTAAAATAAATATAAAAAAGAGTGAAATAAAAATTGACAGTGACAATAAAGAGTGATAAAAAATAATATTTGCCTTGACAGAAAGCAAGAATTGAGTGACAATAAAAATAACACAAATGCCTATTAAAATATAAAAAAGTGACAATAAGATAGAAAATACCTATTAAGAAATTAAATTAAATAATAAAAGTATACTTTTTGTGATAAAAGATAACTATGAAAAAAAGACGTTTGCAAAATTGTCTATCATTGGAAAAAAAGACATTTGAGTCCAAAATTAAAATGTATAGAAGGTTAATAGAAAACGAAGATAGTGCACGAAGTGAAAGATCTAATATACAACCTGTTCCATCAATAAGCTAAAATTCTAATGGAGTGTAAAGTAGGCATAAAAAAATCCCAAGAGTACCTCAGCCGCATGACAGGAGAGACTTCTGATCAAGGGCTTGATGAGACCGCCAGCATGCTCCCCTTGCGGACCACAACAGCAGTGCAAGAAATAGAGGAGAAGCTAGACTCCGATTACGCTCAGGCCATGGTAACAATCACAATATTTTATATATTTTACTTGCTCAAACAGTAATTCAACTTCTTTACAGAAGTCCTATATTCATAAAATTAAAGGTGTTTCTTTAGATGTTGGCAGTGTTATTAGTGCATCGTTTGCAGATGATTTGCTATATAAATATAATTGGGATGGAAGGTGGGGAAAACTTCCGTTGTCAAATCTCACGCTGCTAAATAAAATTGTAAGAGGTATGTACAGACATTAAATAATTTTAGTCTTTAAATATATAACATTTCTGTCTTTTTTTTTACTTCATATTTTAGATGTTTTTCAGAACCTAGGAGCCGGGGAGTATGAAAAAAGTATAAGAAAAGCGGTTGAACATGCCCACCATAGGGTAAAGCAACAAAAATACATAAAAGAAAAAGGGGTTAATAAATAAAATGACGACAATTTTTTTAATTTAAACTAAAATAATCAATCTAAAAGAGAAAAAAAATCGAAAAAATAAGCGTGACCAATAAATTGGTAAAAGTTTAGCTTTATTTTTAACACTTTTTATTGACTGAACTTTATTTGTAAGAAGGTGCTTGTTTAATGTAATTAAGAAACTGTTGAATGATGTTTGATCCAGCAAACGTTTTCGAATGCAAACAAAACATAATTAATTTAAAAAATTTAGTTAAAAAAAAAAAAATATTTATTTATTTAAGTTATTTTGGAAACCAAAAAAATATTGAATTTTATTTTAAATAAAGACAAAAATTTTTATGAGAATTGAATGAGATGTTTTATTTTAATAGTGTTTTATTAAAACTAAAAAATACGTCAACAGTGACGAATATATGAATCAGTACTGACTAGTCAGCTGTGGCAGGTATATGCGTCAGTACTGACCAGTCAGTACTGACTAGTCAGCTGTGTCCGGTATATGCATCAGTACTGACTAGTCAGCTGTGTCCGGTTTTTGAGCACTCAATAATCTTGAGCAACCTACATATAGTTGTCGATATGAAAAGCAATGAATGGGCGCCTAAATATATTCCAGCCAATGGACCATACGCATTCCGAAAAAGTACAAAAAGTACCAATTTGATCCATTTTTACCCCTTAAAAAGTGCCGTATATTTTGTACTTTTTATACCAAATGCAACGAAGTACTAAAAGTACGAGCTTTGACTCATTTTATTCCCCCAGAAAGTACTCTGTACGTTAATTTAGGTTATGTTTTATATGAATACCAAATTTTTCGAAGAGATAAAAAGTAACAGTTTTATCCCAATTTTATCCATTAAAAAATACCGTATATTTTGATCTCGACCATATGCAATCTGTATACCAAATTTATCCAAAAGAGAAAAAGTATCAAAAGTAAAACATTTTTCGTTTTAACCTCTTAAAATATACCCCACTTAAATCTGGACAATATCTCTAGCCAAATTTTTTGAAAATAAGAAAGTACCAAAACTAAAAGAGAAAAAGTGTTAAAAGTTGCCAAAAAAAGAAGCAACATTTCTTAAAAATATATATACAAGGTAGATCAAAAAAGACCTACCCCCACCCATGTTTTATTTTGTAACTAGCTTTTACCCGTGACGTCGTTCACTTTAAGATTTAAAGAAATGGGGTTATCCAGTAAAATATTTACAGAAAATTTAATTTGTTTTCTACGTCATTACTTATTTTATGTTAAAATATGTCTATAAACAACATTTTAAGATTTGTTATATTCCGCTAATATAATGGGTGATTTTTTAGCTATTATCTTTTTGGCAGCACTGGTTTAAACAGCTGACGCACGTTTCGTGTTTTGTTTCACTGTCAAACATCTTCAGTTGGGTCTATAATTTAACCATGAATCGTCTTACAAACGAACAACGCTTGCAAATTATTGAATTTTATTATCAAAATGCGTGCTCTGTTAAGAAAATTCATCGCGCGCTTCTTGTGTTCAGCGACGAAGCTCATTTTTGGCTCAATGGGTAAGTTAATAAGCCGAATTGTCGATTTTGGAGTGAAGATCAGCCAGAAGCATTGCAAGAGCTATTTATGCATCGAGAAAAAGTCACAGTTTGGTGCGGTTTATGGGCTGGTGGCATCATTGGACCGTTCCAAGATGATGCGAATCGTAACGTAACTGTGAATGGTGAGCGCTACCGTGAGATGATATCCAACTTTTTTTTGCCCAAAATGCAAGAGTTTGTTGACCTGCACGACATGTGGTTTCAACAAGACGGTGCCACATGCCACACAGAACGCTTAACAATGGACTTATTGAGAGGCGAGTTCGGTGAACATTTTATTTCACGTTCGGGACCGGTCAATTGGCCGCCTAGATCGTGCGATTTAACGTCTTTAGACTATTTTTTGTGCGGCTACGTTAAAGCTCATGTCTATACACACATGCCCGCTTCAATTGACGCATTGGAAGAAAACATTGAAGCATTTATTCGTGAGATACCGGCCGAAATGTTGGAAACAGAATGCCAACATTGGACTAAGCGGATGGACCATTTGAGGCGCAATCACGGTCAACATTTGCATGAAATAATCTTCAAACATTTAATTATATGGACCGTACTATCGATTCAAATAAAGATTTCATGCATTTTTCTGAATTTTATGAGTTTTTTTTACAACTTTCCTATAGCTCCCCTACAAGAAATGGATGACCGAAACTAATACACACGCACTATTTTTGTTTGTTTTTATTGTTACAAGTGGCGTTGCCACTCGTGTGCGTTTGTATACCAAATTAGGAATATTTTGCAAAGCCCAAATTTTATTAATCTTTTCTTCTTATTTTTATATATACTTAATAATATGTTGAATATATCTGTTAATACGTTTCATAAATTTTAATAATTATAAGAATTTAGCTAAATTTGTATTAATTATTAAAAAAAAAAGGGCTGGAATTTTGGGAATTGCTGTTGTTAAAAACATTTTAGGAAGAAATGTTTGCTAGTGGCAACGCTAATTACTCCAGGAATGAAATGCGTATGTAAGAGTGAAACAACGAATGTATGTTAGACAGTTTCATTTTTGAATGGAATGTGTAAAATATGTAAAAAATTCAAGATTAATTTTAAAAGCGAAAGGAATTTTATGAAATTGTGACGTGCGCCCATTATATTATTTAAAATAAATATAAAAAAGAGTGAAATAAAAATTGACAGTGACAATAAAGAGTGATAAAAAATAATATTTGCCTTGACAGAAAGCAAGAATTGAGTGACAATAAAAATAACACAAATACCTATTAAAATATAAAAAAGTGACAATAAGATAGAAAATACCTATTAAGAAATTAAATTAAATAATAAAAGTATACTTTTTGTGATAAAAGATAACTATGAAAAAAAGACGTTTGCAAAATTGTCTATCATTGGAAAAAAAGACATTTGAGTCCAAAATTAAAATGTATAGAAGGTTAATAGAAAACGAAGATAGTGCACGAAGTGAAAGATCTAATATACAACCTGTTCCATCAATAAGCTAAAATTCTAATGGAGTGTAAAGTAGGCATAAAAAAAGCCCAAGAGTACCTCAGCCGCATGACAGGAGAGACTTCTGATCAAGGGCTTGATGAGACCGCCAGCATGCTCCCCTTGCGGACCACAACAGCAGTGCAAGAAATAGAGGAGAAGCTAGACTCCGATTACGCTCAGGCCATGGTAACAATCACAATATTTTATATATTTTACTTGCTCAAACAGTAATTCAACTTCTTTACAGAAGTCCTATATTCATAAAATTAAAGGTGTTTCTTTAGATGTTGGCAGTGTTATTAGTGCATCGTTTGCAGATGATTTGCTATATAAATATAATTGGGATGGAAGGTGGGGAAAACTTCCGTTGTCAAATCTCACGCTGCTAAATAAAATTGTAAGAGGTATGTACAGACATTAAATAATTTTAGTCTTTGAATATTTAACATTTCTGTCTTTTTTTTTACTTCATATTTTAGATGTTTTTCAGAACCTAGGAGCCGGGGAGTATGAAAAAACTATAAGAAAAGCGGTTGAACATGCCCACCATAGGGTAAAGCAACAAAAATACATAAAAGAAAAAGGGGTTAATAAATAAAATGACGACAATTTTTTTAATTTAAACTAAAATAATCAATCTAAAAGAGAAAAAAAATCAAAAAATAAGCGTGACCAATAAATTGGTAAAAGTTTAGCTTTATTTTTAACACTTTTTATTGACTGAACTTTATTTGTAAGAAGGTGCTTGTTTAATGTAATTAAGAAACTGTTGAATGATGTTTGATCCAGCAAACGTTTTCGAATGCAAACAAAACATAATTAATTTAAAAAATTAAGTTAAAAAAAAAAAATATTTATTTATTTAAGTTATTTTGGAAACCAAAAAAATATTGAATTTTATTTTAAATAAAGACAAAAATTTGTATGAGAATTGAATGAGATGTTTTATTTTAATAGTGTTTTATTAAAACTAAAAAATACGTCAACAGTGACGAATATATGAATCAGTACTGACTAGTCAGCTGTGGCAGGTATATGCGTCAGTACTGACCAGTCAGTACTGACTGGTCAGCTGTGTCCGGTATATGCATCAGTACTGACTAGTCAGCTGTGTCCGGTTTTTGAGCACTCAATAATCTTGAGCAGCCTACATATAGTTGTCGATATGAAAAGCAATGAATGGGCGCCTAAATATATTCCAGCCAATGGACCATACGCATTCCGAAAAAGTACAAAAAGTACCAATTTGATCCATTTTTTACCCCTTAAAAAGTGCCGTATATTTTGTACTTTTTATACCAAATGCAACGAAGTACTAAAAGTACGAGCTTTGACTCATTTTATTCCCCCAGAAAGTACTCTGTACGTTAATTTAGGTTATGTTTTATATGAATACCAAATTTTTCGAAGAGATAAAAAGTAACAGTTTTATCCCAATTTTATCCATTAAAAAATACCGTATATTTTGATCTCGACCATATGCAATCTGTATACCAAATTTATCCAAAAGAGAAAAAGTATCAAAAGTAAAACATTTTTCGTTTTAACCTCTTTAAATATACCCCACTTAAATCTGGACAATATCTCTAGCCAAATTTTTTGAAAATAAGAAAGTACCAAAACTAAAAGAGAAAAAGTGTTAAAAGTTGCCAAAAAAAGAAGCAACATTTCTTAAAAATATATATACAAGGTAGATCAAAAAAGACCTACCCCCACCCATGTTTTATTTTGTAACTAGCTTTTACCCGTGACGTCGTTCACTTTAAGATTTAAAGAAATGGGGTTATCCAGTAAAATATTTACAGAAAATTTAATTTGTTTTCTACGTCATTACTTATTTTATGTTAAAATATGTCTATAAACAACATTTTAAGATTTGTTATATTCCGCTAATATAATGGGTGATTTTTTAGCTATTATCTTTTTGGCAGCACTGGTTTAAACAGCTGACGCACGTTTCGTGTTTTGTTTCACTGTCAAACATCTTCAGTTGGGTCTATAATTTAACCATGAATCGTCTTACAAACGAACAACGCTTGCAAATTATTGAATTTTATTATCAAAATGCGTGCTCTGTTAAGAAAATTCATCGCGCGCTTCTTGTGTTCAGCGACGAAGCTCATTTTTGGCTCAATGGGTAAGTTAATAAGCCGAATTGTCGATTTTGGAGTGAAGATCAGCCAGAAGCATTGCAAGAGCTATTTATGCATCGAGAAAAAGTCACAGTTTGGTGCGGTTTATGGGCTGGTGGCATCATTGGACCGTTCCAAGATGATGCGAATTGTAACGTAACTGTGAATGGTGAGCGCTACCGTGAGATGATATCCAACTTTTTTTTGCCCAAAATGCAAGAGTTTGTTGACCTGCACGACATGTGGTTTCAACAAGACGGTGCCACATGCCACACAGAACGCTTAACAATGGACTTATTGAGAGGCGAGTTCGGTGAACATTTTATTTCACGTTCGGGACCGGTCAATTGGCCGCCTAGATCGTGCGATTTAACGTCTTTAGACTATTTTTTGTGCGGCTACGTTAAAGCTCATGTCTATACACACATGCCCGCTTCAATTGACGCATTGGAAGAAAACATTGAAGCATTTATTCGTGAGATACCGGCCGAAATGTTGGAAACAGAATGCCAACATTGGACTAAGCGGATGGACCATTTGAGGCGCAATCACGGTCAACATTTGCATGAAATAATCTTCAAACATTTAATTATATGGGCCGTACTATCGATTCAAATAAAGATTTCATGCATTTTTCTGAATTTTATGAGTTTTTTTTACAACTTTCCTATAGCTCCCCTACAAGAAATGGATGACCGAAACTAATACACACGCACTATTTTTGTTTGTTTTTATTGTTACAAGTGGCGTTGCCACTCGTGTGCGTTTGTATACCAAATTAGGAATATTTTGCAAAGCCCAAATTTTATTAATCTTTTCTTCTTATTTTTATATATACTTAATAATATGTTGAATATATCTGTTAATAAGTTTCATAAATTTTAATAATTATAAGAATTTAGCTAAATTTGTATTAATTATTTAAAAAAAAAGTGGTGGAATTTTGGGAATTGCTGTTGTTAAAAACATTTTAGGAAGAAATGTTTGCTAGTGGCAACGCTAATTACTCCAGGAATGAAATGCGTATGTAAGAGTGAAACAACGAATGTATGTTAGACAGTTTCATTTTTGAATGGAATGTGTAAAATATGTAAAAAATTCAAGATTAATTTTAAAAGCGAAAGGAATTTTATGAAATTGTGACGTGCGCCCATTATATTATTTAAAATAAATATAAAAAAAGTGAAATAAAAATTGACAGTGACAATAAAGAGTGATAAAAAATAATATTTGCCTTGACAGAAAGCAAGAATTGAGTGACAATAAAAATAACACAAATACCTATTAAAATATAAAAAAGTGACAATAAGATAGAAAATACCTATTAAGAAATTAAATTAAATAATAAAAGTATACTTTTTGTGATAAAAGATAACTATGAAAAAAAGACGTTTGCAAAATTGTCTATCATTGGAAAAAAAGACATTTGAGTCCAAAATTAAAATGTATAGAAGGTTAATAGAAAACGAAGATAGTGCACGAAGTGAAAGATCTAATATACAACCTGTTCCATCAATAAGCTAAAATTCTAATGGAGTGTAAAGTAGGCATAAAAAAATCCCAAGAGTACCTCAGCCGCATGACAGGAGAGACTTCTGATCAAGGGCTTGATGAGACCGCCAGCATGCTCCCCTTGCGGACCACAACAGCAGTGCAAGAAATAGAGGAGAAGCTAGACTCCGATTACGCTCAGGCCATGGTAACAATCACAATATTTTATATATTTTACTTGCTCAAACAGTAATTCAACTTCTTTACAGAAGTCCTATATTCATAAAATTAAAGGTGTTTCTTTAGATGTTGGCAGTGTTATTAGTGCATCGTTTGCAGATGATTTGCTATATAAATATAATTGGGATGGAAGGTGGGGAAAACTTCCGTTGTCAAATCTCACGCTGCTAAATAAAATTGTAAGAGGTATGTACAGACATTAAATAATTTTAGTCTTTGAATATTTAACATTTCTGTCTTTTTTTTACTTCATATTTTAGATGTTTTTCAGAACCTAGGAGCCGGGGAGTATGAAAAAAGTATAAGAAAAGCGGTTGAACGTGCCCACCATAGGGTAAAGCAACAAAAATACATAAAAGAAAAAGGGGTTAATAAATAAAATGACGACAATTTTTTTAATTTAAACTAAAATAATCAATCTAAAAGAGAAAAAAAATCAAAAAATAAGCGTGACCAATAAATTGGTAAAAGTTTAGCTTTATTTTTAACACTTTTTATTGACTGAACTTTATTTGTAAGAAGGTGCTTGTTTAATGTAATTAAGAAACTGTTGAATGATGTTTGATCCAGCAAACGTTTTCGAATGCAAACAAAACATAATTAATTTAAAAAATTTAGTTAAAAAAAAAAAATATTTATTTATTTAAGTTATTTTGGAAACCAAAAAAATATTGAATTTTATTTTAAATAAAGACAAAAATTTGTATGAGAATTGAATGAGATGTTTTATTTTAATAGTGTTTTATTTAAACTAAAAAATACGTCAACAGTGACGAATATATGAATCAGTACTGACTAGTCAGCTGTGGCCGGTATATGCGTCAGTACTGACCAGTCAGTACTGACTGGTCAGCTGTGTCCGTTATATGCATCAGTACTGACTAGTCAGCTGTGTCCGGTTTTTGAGCACTCAATAATCTTGAGCAACCTACATATAGTTGTCGATATGAAAAGCAATGAATGGGCGCCTAAATATATTCCAGCCAATGGACCATACGCATTCCGAAAAAGTACAAAAAGTACCAATTTGATCCATTTTTTACCCCTTAAAAAGTGCCGTATATTTTGTACTTTTTATACCAAATGCAACGAAGTACTAAAAGTACGAGCTTTGACTCATTTTATTCCCCCAGAGAGTACTCTGTACGTTAATTTAGGTTATGTTTTATATGAATACCAAATTTTTCGAAGAGATAAAAAGTAACAGTTTTATCCCAATTTTATCCATTAAAAAATACCGTATATTTTGATCTCGACCATATGCAATCTGTATACCAAATTTATCCAAAAGAGAAAAAGTATCAAAAGTAAAACATTTTTCGTTTTAACCTCTTAAAATATACCCCACTTAAATCTGGACAATATCTCTAGCCAAATTTTTTGAAAATAAGAAAGTACCAAAACTAAAAGAGAAAAAGTGTTAAAAGTTGCCAAAAAAAGAAGCAACATTTCTTAAAAATATATATACAAGGTAGATCAAAAAAGACCTACCCCCACCCATGTTTTATTTTGTAACTAGCTTTTACCCGTGACGTCGTTCACTTTAAGATTTAAAGAAATGGGGTTATCCAGTAAAATATTTACAGAAAATTTATTTTGTTTTCTACGTCATTACTTATTTTATGTTAAAATATGTCTATAAACAACATTTTAAGATTTGTTATATTCCGCTAATATAATGGGTGATTTTTTAGCTATTATCTTTTTGGCAGCACTGGTTTAAACAGCTGACGCACGTTTCGTGTTTTGTTTCACTGTCAAACATCTTCAGTTTGGTCTATAATTTAACCATGAATCGTCTTACAAACGAACAACGCTTGCAAATTATTGAATTTTATTATCAAAATGCGTGCTCTGTTAAGAAAATTCATCGCGCGCTTCTTGTGTTCAGCGACGAAGCTCATTTTTGGCTCAATGGGTAAGTTAATAAGCCGAATTGTCGATTTTGGAGTGAAGATCAGCCAGAAGCATTGCAAGAGCTATTTATGCATCGAGAAAAAGTCACAGTTTGGTGCGGTTTATGGGCTGGTGGCATCATTGGACCGTTCCAAGATGATGCGAATCGTAACGTAACTGTGAATGGTGAGCGCTACCGTGAGATGATATCCAACTTTTTTTTGCCCAAAATGCAAGAGCTTGTTGACTTGCACGACATGTGGTTTCAACAAGACGGTGCCACATGCCACACAGCACGCTTAACAATGGACTTATTGAGAGGCGAGTTCGGTGAACATTTTATTTCACGTTCGGGACCGGTCAATTGGCCGCCTAGATCGTGCGATTTAACGTCTTTAGACTATTTTTTGTGCGGCTACGTTAAAGCTCATGTCTATACACACATGCCCGCTTCAATTGACGCATTGGAAGAAAACATTGAAGCATTTATTCGTGAGATACCGGCCAAAATGTTGGAAACAGAATGCCAACATTGGACTAAGCGGATGGACCATTTGAGGCGCAATCACGGTCAACATTTGCATGAAATAATCTTCAAACATTTAATTATATGGACCGTACTATCGATTCAAATAAAGATTTCATGCATTTTTCTGAATTTTATGAGTTTTTTTTACAACTTTCCTATAGCTCCCCTACAAGAAATGGATGACCGAAACTAATACACACGCACTATTTTTGTTTGTTTTTATTGTTACAAGTGGCGTTGCCACTCGTGTGCGTTTGTATACCAAATTAGGAATATTTTGCAAAGCCCAAATTTTATTAATCTTTTCTTCTTATTTTTATATATACTTAATAATATGTTGAATATATCTGTTAATACGTTTCATAAATTTTAATAATTATAAGAATTTAGCTAAATTTGTATTAATTATTTAAAAAAAAGTGGTGGAATTTTGGGAATTGCTGTTGTTAAAAAACATTTTAGGAAGAAATGTTTGCTAGTGGCAACGCTAATTACTCCAGGAATGAAATGCGTATGTAAGAGTGAAACAACGAATGTATGTTAGACAGTTTCATTTTTGAATGGAATGTGTAAAATATGTAAAAAATTCAAGATTAATTTTAAAAGCGAAAGGAATTTTATGAAATTGTGACGTGCGCCCATTATATTATTTAAAATAAATATAAAAAAAGTGAAATAAAAATTGACAGTGACAATAAAGAGTGATAAAAAATAATATTTGCCTTGACAGAAAGCAAGAATTGAGTGACAATAAAAATAACACAAATACCTATTAAAATATAAAAAAGTGACAATAAGATAGAAAATACCTATTAAGAAATTAAATTAAATAATAAAAGTATACTTTTTGTGATAAAAGATAACTATGAAAAAAAGACGTTTGCAAAATTGTCTATCATTGGAAAAAAAGACATTTGAGTCCAAAATTAAAATGTAGAGAAGGTTAATAGAAAACGAAGATAGTGCACGAAGTGAAAGATCTAATATACAACCTGTTCCATCAATAAGCTAAAATTCTAATGGAGTGTAAAGTAGGCATAAAAAAAGCCCAAGAGTACCTCAGCCGCATGACAGGAGAGACTTCTGATCAAGGGCTTGATGAGACCGCCAGCATGCTCCCCTTGCGGACCACAACAGCAGTGCAAGAAATAGTGGAGAAGCTAGACTCCGATTACGCTCAGGCCATGGTAACAATCACAATATTTTATATATTTTACTTGCTCAAACAGTAATTCAACTTCTTTACAGAAGTCCTATATTCATAAAATTAAAGGTGTTTCTTTAGATGTTGGCAGTGTTATTAGTGCATCGTTTGCAGATGATTTGCTATATAAATATAATTGGGATGGAAGGTGGGGAAAACTTCCGTTGTCAAATCTCACGCTGCTAAATAAAATTGTAAGAGGTATGTACAGACATTAAATAATTTTAGTCTTTGAATATTTAACATTTCTGTCTTTTTTTTTACTTCATATTTTAGATGTTTTTCAGAACCTAGGAGCCGGGAAGTATGAAAAAAGTATAAGAAAAGCGGTTGAACGTGCCCACCATAGGGTAAAGCAACAAAAATACATAAAAGAAAAAGGGGTTAATAAATAAAATGACGACAATTTTTTTAATTTAAACTAAAATAATCAATCTAAAAGAGACAAAAAATCAAAAAATAAGCGTGACCAATAAATTGGTAAAAGTTTAGCTTTATTTTTAACACTTTTTATTGACTGAACTTTATTTGTAAGAAGGTGCTTGTTTAATGTAATTAAGAAACTGTTGAATGATGTTTGATCCAGCAAACGTTTTCGAATGCAAACAAAACATAATTAATTTAAAAAATTTAGTTAAAAAAAAAAATATTTATTTATTTAAGTTATTTTGGAAACCAAAAAAATATTGAATTTTATTTTAAATAAAGACAAAAATTTGTATGAGAATTGAATGAGATGTTTTATTTTAATAGTGTTTTATTAAAACTAAAAAATACGTCAACAGTGACGGATATATGAATCAGTACTGACTAGTCAGCTGTGGCCGGTATATGCGTCAGTACTGACCAGTCAGTACTGACTGGTCAGCTGTGTCCGTTATATGCATCAGTACTGACTAGTCAGCTGTGTCCGGTTTTTCAGCACTCAATAATCTTGAGCAACCTACATATAGTTGTCGATATGAAAAGCAATGAATGGGCGCCTAAATATATTCCAGCCAATGGACCATACGCATTCCGAAAAAGTACAAAAAGTACCAATTTGATCCATTTTTTACCCCTTAAAAAGTGCCGTATATTTTGTACTTTTTATACCAAATGCAACGAAGTACTAAAAGTACGAGCTTTGACTCATTTTATTCCCCCAGAAAGTACTCTGTACGTTAATTTAGGTTATGTTTTATATGAATACCAAATTTTTCGAAGAGATAAAAAGTAACAGTTTTATCCCAATTTTATCCATTAAAAAATACCGTATATTTTGATCTCGACCATATGCAATCTGTATACCAAATTTATCCAAAAGAGAAAAAGTATCAAAAGTAAAACATTTTTCGTTTTAACCTCTTAAAATATACCCCACTTAAATCTGGACAATATCTCTAGCCAAATTTTTTGAAAATAAGAAAGTACCAAAACTAAAAGAGAAAAAGTGTTAAAAGTTGCCAAAAAAAGAAGCAACATTTCTTAAAAATATATATACAAGGTAGATCAAAAAAGACCTACCCCCACCCATGTTTTATTTTGTAACTAGCTTTTACCCGTGACGTCGTTCACTTTAAGATTTAAAGAAATGGGGTTATCCAGTAAAATATTTACAGAAAATTTATTTTGTTTTCTACGTCATTACTATTATCTTTTTGGCAGCACTGGTTTAAACAGCTGACGCACGTTTCGTGTTTTGTTTCACTGTCAAACATCTTCAGTTTGGTCTATAATTTAACCATGAATCGTCTTACAAACGAACAACGCTTGCAAATTATTGAATTTTATTATCAAAATGCGTGCTCTGTTAAGAAAATTCATCGCGCGCTTCTTGTGTTCAGCGACGAAGCTCATTTTTGGCTCAATGGGTAAGTTTATAAGCCGAATTGTCGATTTTGGAGTGAAGATCAGCCAGAAGCATTGCAAGAGCTATTTATGCATCGAGAAAAAGTCACAGTTTGGTGCGGTTTATGGGCTGGTGGCATCATTGGACCGTTCCAAGATGATGCGAATCGTAACGTAACTGTGAATGGTGAGCGCTACCGTGAGATGATATCCAACTTTTTTTTGCCCAAAATGCAAGAGCTTGTTGACTTGCACGACATGTGGTTTCAACAAGACGGTGCCACATGCCACACAGCACGCTTAACAATGGACTTATTGAGAGGCGAGTTCGGTGAACATTTTATTTCACGTTCGGGACCGGTCAATTGGCCGCCTAGATCGTGCGATTTAACGTCTTTAGACTATTTTTTGTGCGGCTACGTTAAAGCTCATGTCTATACACACATGTCCGCTTCAATTGACGCATTGGAAGAAAACATTGAAGCATTTATTCGTGAGATACCGGCCGAAATGTTGGAAACAGAATGCCAACATTGGACTAAGCGGATGGACCATTTGAGGCGCAATCACGGTCAACATTTGCATGAAATAATCTTCAAACATTTAATTATATGGACCGTACTATCGATTCAAATAAAGATTTCATGCATTTTTCTGAATTTTATGAGTTTTTTTTACAACTTTCCTATAGCTCCCCTACAAGAAATGGATGACCGAAACTAATGGCGATTTCTTTTCTGAGAAAAATGTTGCATTAATGTTGCATGTTCTACATTTTTGTGTTCGTTTGTACAAAAAATACAACTGTGGAAAAAATTTTCAAGTTCTTTTGTGAATATGTTGATGAAAAACATGCAAAACATGTTGCATATTTTACCCTTACTTTTACTTCAGGTGTTCATACTGCCCTGTTCTACAACTCTGGTACTTACTACTTTCTTTGTACAACAAATGCTTTATTTTGTTTATCATAATTCATACCGCTCATAATTTTGTAAATAATTTGTTTTAAAACAAAATATAAAAATATTTACACATTAAAATCAAAAAAAAGTCTATTTATATTATAATCGTTTTAATTTTTCTAAAGCATTAGTGATGTCAATATTTGTTTCCAAGCAATAATAACGTGCAGAAACCGCTCAAATAGCTTTAAAAATCGCTCATAAAGTACATTAATGATGAAAGTGTAATAGTTGTAAATAAAAGCAGCTAAATGTGTTCTATTGAAATTGCACAACATGTAACACTTCCAGTGATTATAGGTAACATTAGAAAATGTAACATGTATATACTGTAACATATTTTTCTCAGAAAAGAAATCGCCATAATACACACGCACTATTTTTGTTTGTTTTTATTGTTACAAGTGGCGTTGCCACTCGTGTGCGTTTGTATACCAAATTAGGAATATTTTGCAAAGCCCAAATTTTATTAATCTTTTCTTCTTATTTTTATATATACTTAATAATATGTTGAATATATCTGTTAATACGTTTCATAAATTTTAATAATTATAAGAATTTAGCTAAATTTGTATTAATTATTTAAAAAAAAAGTGGTGGAATTTTGGGAATTGCTGTTGTTAAAAACATTTTGGGAAGAAATGTTTGCTAGTGGCAACGCTAATTACTCCAGGAATGAAATGCGTATGTAAGAGTGAAACAACGAATGTATGTTAGACAGTTTCATTTTTGAATGGAATGTGTAAAATATGTAAAAAATTCAAGATTAATTTTAAAAGCGAAAGGAATTTTATGAAATTGTGACGTGCGCCCATTATATTATTTAAAATAAATATAAAAAAAGTGAAATAAAAATTGACAGTGACAATAAATAGTGATAAAAAATAATATTTGCCTTGACAGAAAGCAAGAATTGAGTGACAATAAAAATAACACAAATACCTATTAAAATATAAAAAAGTGACAATAAGATAGAAAATACCTATTAAGAAATTAAATTAAATAATAAAAGTATACTTTTTGTGATAAAAGATAACTATGAAAAAAAGACGTTTGCAAAATTGTCTATCATTGGAAAAAAAGACATTTGAGTCCAAAATTAAAATGTATAGAAGGTTAATAGAAAACGAAGATAGTGCACGAAGTGAAAGATCTAATATACAACCTGTTCCATCAATAAGCTAAAATTCTAATGGAGTGTAAAGTAGGCATAAAAAAAGCCCAAGAGTACCTCAGCCGCATGACAGGAGAGACTTCTGATCAAGGGCTTGATGAGACCGCCAGCATGTTCCCCTTGCGGACCACAACAGCAGTGCAAGAAATAGAGGAGAAGCTAGACTCCGATTACGCTCAGGCCATGGTAACAATCACAATATTTTATATATTTTACTTGCTCAAACAGTAATTCAACTTCTTTACAGAAGTCCTATATTCATAAAATTAAAGGTGTTTCTTTAGATGTTGGCAGTGTTATTAGTGCATCGTTTGCAGATGATTTGCTATATAAATATAATTGGGATGGAAGGTGGGGAAAACTTCCGTTGTCAAATCTCACGCTGCTAAATAAAATTGTAAGAGGTATGTACAGACATTAAATAATTTTAGTCTTTGAATATTTAACATTTCTGTCTTTTTTTTTACTTCATATTTTAGATGTTTTTCAGAACCTAGGAGCCGGGGAGTATGAAAAAAGTATAAGAAAAGCGGTTGAACGTGCCCACCAAAGGGTAAAGCAACAAAAATACATAAAAGAAAAAGGGGTTAATAAATAAAATGACGACAATTTTTTTAATTTAAACTAAAATAATCAATCTAAAAGAGAAAAAAAATCAAAAAATAAGCGTGACCAATAAATTGGTAAAAGTTTAGCTTTATTTTTAACACTTTTTATTGACTGAACTTTATTTGTAAGAAGGTGCTTGTTTAATGTAATTAAGAAACTGTTGAATGATGTTTGATCCAGCAAACGTTTTCGAATGCAAACAAAACATAATTAATTTAAAAAATTTAGTTTAAAAAAAAAAATATTTATTTATTTAAGTTATTTTGGAAACCAAAAAAATATTGAATTTTATTTTAAATAAAGACAAAAATTTGTATGAGAATTGAATGAGATGTTTTATTTTAATAGTGTTTTATTAAAACTAAAAAATACGTCAACAGTGACGAATATATGAATCAGAACTAACTAGTCAGCTGTGGCCGGTATATGGGTCAGTACTGACCAGTCAGTACTGACTGGTCAGCTGTGTCCGTTATATGCATCAGTACTGACTAGTCAGCTGTGTCCGGTTTTTGAGCACTCAATAATCTTGAGCAACCTACATATAGTTGTCGATATGAAAAGCAATGAATGGGCGCCTAAATATATTCCAGCCAATGGACCATACGCATTCCGAAAAAGTACAAAAAGTACCAATTTGATCCATTTTTTACCCCTTAAAAAGTGCCGTATATTTTGTACTTTTTATACCAAATGCAACGAAGTACTAAAAGTACGAGCTTTGACTCATTTTATTCCCCCAGAAAGTACTCTGTACGTTAATTTAGGTTATGTTTTATATGAATACCAAATTTTTCGAAGAGATAAAAAGTAACAGTTTTATCCCAATTTTATCCATTAAAAAATACCGTATATTTTGATCTCGACCATATGCAATCTGTATACCAAATTTATCCAAAAGAGAAAAAGTATCAAAAGTAAAATATTTTTCGTTTTAACCTCTTAAAATATACCCCACTTAAATCTGGACAATATCTCTAGCCAAATTTTTTGAAAATAAGAAAGTACCAAAACTAAAAGAGAAAAAGTGTTAAAAGTTGCCAAAAAAAGAAGCAACATTTCTTAAAAATATATATACAAGGTAGATCAAAAAAGACCTACCCCCACCCATGTTTTATTTTGTAACTAGCTTTTACCCGTGACGTCGTTCACTTTAAGATTTAAAGAAATGGGGTTATCCAGTAAAATATTTACAGAAAATTTATTTTGTTTTCTACGTCATTACTTATTTTATGTTAAAATATGTCTATAAACAACATTTTAAGATTTGTTATATTCCGCTAATATAATGGGTGATTTTTTAGCTATTATCTTTTTGGCAGCACTGGTTTAAACAGCTGACGCACGTTTCGTGTTTTGTTTCACTGTCAAACATCTTCAGTTTGGTCTATAATTTAACCATGAATCGTCTTACAAACGAACAACGCTTGCAAATTATTGAATTTTATTATCAAAATGCGTGCTCTGTTAAGAAAATTCATCGCGCGCTTCTTGTGTTCAGCGACGAAGCTCATTTTTGGCTCAATGGGTAAGTTAATAAGCCGAATTGTCGATTTTGGAGTGAAGATCAGCCAGAAGCATTGCAAGAGCTATTTATGCATCGAGAAAAAGTCACAGTTTGGTGCGGTTTATGGGCTGGTGGCATCATTGGACCGTTCCAAGATGATGCGAATCGTAACGTAACTGTGAATGGTGAGCGCTACCGTGAGATGATATCCAACTTTTTTTTGCCCAAAATGCAAGAGCTTGTTGACTTGCACGACATGTGGTTTCAACAAGACGGTGCCACATGCCACACAGCACGCTTAACAATGGACTTATTGAGAGGCGAGTTCGGTGAACATTTTATTTCACGTTCGGGACCGGTCAATTGGCCGCCTAGATCGTGCGATTTAACGTCTTTAGACTATTTTTTGTGCGGCTACGTTAAAGCTCATGTCTATACACACATGCCCGCTTCAATTGACGCATTGGAAGAAAACATTGAAGCATTTATTCGTGAGATACCGGCCGAAATGTTGGAAACAGAATGCCAACATTGGACTAAGCGGATGGACCATTTGAGGCGCAATCACGGTCAACATTTGCATGAAATAATCTTCAAACATTTAATTATATGGACCGTACTATCGATTCAAATAAAGATTTCATGGATTTTTCTGAATTTTATGAGTTTTTTTTACAACTTTCCTATAGCTCCCCTACAAGAAATGGATGACCGAAACTAATGGCGATTTCTTTTCTGAGAAAAATGTTGCATTAATGTTGCATGTTCTACATTTTTGTGTTCGTTTGTACAAAAAATACAACTGTGGAAAAAATTTTCAAGTTCTTTTGTGAATATGTTGATGAAAAACATGCAAAACATGTTGCATATTTTACCCTTACTTTTACTTCAGGTGTTCATACTGCCCTGTTCTACAACTCTGGTACTTACTACTTTCTTTGTACAACAAATGCTTTATTTTGTTTATCATAATTCATACCGCTCATAATTTTGTAAATAATTTGTTTTAAAACAAAATATAAAAATATTTACACATTAAAATCAAAAAAAAGTCTATTTATATTATAATCGTTTTAATTTTTCTAAAGCATTAGTGATGTCAATATTTGTTTCCAAGCAATAATAACGTGCAGAAACCGCTCAAATAGCTTTAAAAATCGCTCATAAAGTACATTAATGATGAAAGTGTAATAGTTGTAAATAAAAGCAGCTAAATGTGTTCTATTGAAATTGCACAACATGTAACACTTCCAGTGATTATAGGTAACATTAGAAAATGTAACATGTATATACTGTAACATATTTTTCTCAGAAAAGAAATCGCCATAATACACACGCACTATTTTTGTTTGTTTTTATTGTTACAAGTGGCGTTGCCACTCGTGTGCGTTTGTATACCAAATTAGGAATATTTTGCAAAGCCCAAATTTTATTAATCTTTTCTTCTTATTTTTATATATACTTAATAATATGTTGAATATATCTGTTAATACGTTTCATAAATTTTAATAATTATAAGAATTTAGCTAAATTTGTATTAATTATTTAAAAAAAAAGTGGTGGAATTTTGGGAATTGCTGTTGTTAAAAACATTTTGGGAAGAAATGTTTGCTAGTGGCAACGCTAATTACTCCAGGAATGAAATGCGTATGTAAGAGTGAAACAACGAATGTATGTTAGACAGTTTCATTTTTGAATGGAATGTGTAAAATATGTAAAAAATTCAAGATTAATTTTAAAAGCGAAAGGAATTTTATGAAATTGTGACGTGCGCCCATTATATTATTTAAAATAAATATAAAAAAAGTGAAATAAAAATTGACAGTGACAATAAATAGTGATAAAAAATAATATTTGCCTTGACAGAAAGCAAGAATTGAGTGACAATAAAAATAACACAAATACCTATTAAAATATAAAAAAGTGACAATAAGATAGAAAATACCTATTAAGAAATTAAATTAAATAATAAAAGTATACTTTTTGTGATAAAAGATAACTATGAAAAAAAGACGTTTGCAAAATTGTCTATCATTGGAAAAAAAGACATTTGAGTCCAAAATTAAAATGTATAGAAGGTTAATAGAAAACGAAGATAGTGCACGAAGTGAAAGATCTAATATACAACCTGTTCCATCAATAAGCTAAAATTCTAATGGAGTGTAAAGTCGGCATAAAAAAAGCCCAAGAGTACCTCAGCCGCATGACAGGAGAGACTTCTGATCAAGGGCTTGATGAGACCGCCAGCATGTTCCCCTTGCGGACCACAACAGCAGTGCAAGAAATAGAGGAGAAGCTAGACTCCGATTACGCTCAGGCCATGGTAACAATCACAATATTTTATATATTTTACTTGCTCAAACAGTAATTCAACTTCTTTACAGAAGTCCTATATTCATAAAATTAAAGGTGTTTCTTTAGATGTTGGCAGTGTTATTAGTGCATCGTTTGCAGATGATTTGCTATATAAATATAATTGGGATGGAAGGTGGGGAAAACTTCCGTTGTCAAATCTCACGCTGCTAAATAAAATTGTAAGAGGTATGTACAGACATTAAATAATTTTAGTCTTTGAATATTTAACATTTCTGTCTTTTTTTTTACTTCATATTTTAGATGTTTTTCAGAACCTAGGAGCCGGGGAGTATGAAAAAAGTATAAGAAAAGCGGTTGAACGTGCCCACCAAAGGGTAAAGCAACAAAAATACATAAAAGAAAAAGGGGTTAATAAATAAAATGACGACAATTTTTTTAATTTAAACTAAAATAATCAATCTAAAAGAGAAAAAAAATCAAAAAATAAGCGTGACCAATAAATTGGTAAAAGTTTAGCTTTATTTTTAACACTTTTTATTGACTGAACTTTATTTGTAAGAAGGTGCTTGTTTAATGTAATTAAGAAACTGTTGAATGATGTTTGATCCAGCAAACGTTTTCGAATGCAAACAAAACATAATTAATTTAAAAAATTTAGTTAAAAAAAAAAATATTTATTTATTTAAGTTATTTTGGAAACCAAAAAAATATTGAATTTTATTTTAAATAAAGACAAAAATTTGTATGAGAATTGAATGAGATGTTTTATTTTAATAGTGTTTTATTAAAACTAAAAAATACGTCAACAGTGACGAATATATGAATCAGTACTAACTAGTCAGCTGTGGCCGGTATATGCGTCAGTACTGACCAGTCAGTACTGACTGGTCAGCTGTGTCCGTTATATGCATCAGTACTGACTAGTCAGCTGTGTCCGGTTTTTGAGCACTCAATAATCTTGAGCAACCTACATATAGTTGTCGATATGAAAAGCAATGAATGGGCGCCTAAATATATTCCAGCCAATGGACCATACGCATTCCGAAAAAGTACAAAAAGTACCAATTTGATCCATTTTTTACCCCTTAAAAAGTGCCGTATATTTTGTACTTTTTATACCAAATGCAACGAAGTACTAAAAGTACGAGCTTTGACTCATTTTATTCCCCCAGAAAGTACTCTGTACGTTAATTTAGGTTATGTTTTATATGAATACCAAATTTTTCGAAGAGATAAAAAGTAACAGTTTTATCCCAATTTTATCCATTAAAAAATACCGTATATTTTGATCTCGACCATATGCAATCTGTATACCAAATTTATCCAAAAGAGAAAAAGTATCAAAAGTAAAACATTTTTCGTTTTAACCTCTTAAAATATACCCCACTTAAATCTGGACAATATCTCTAGCCAAATTTTTTGAAAATAAGAAAGTACCAAAACTAAAAGAGAAAAAGTGTTAAAAGTTGCCAAAAAAAGAAGCAACATTTCTTAAAAATATATATACAAGGTAGATCAAAAAAGACCTACCCCCACCCATGTTTTATTTTGTAACTAGCTTTTACCCGTGACGTCGTTCACTTTAAGATTTAAAGAAATGGGGTTATCCAGTAAAATATTTACAGAAAATTTATTTTGTTTTCTACGTCATTACTTATTTTATGTTAAAATATGTCTATAAACAACATTTTAAGATTTGTTATATTCCGCTAATATAATGGGTGATTTTTTAGCTATTATCTTTTTGGCAGCACTGGTTTAAACAGCTGACGCACGTTTCGTGTTTTGTTTCACTGTCAAACATCTTCAGTTTGGTCTATAATTTAACCATGAATCGTCTTACAAACGAACAACGCTTGCAAATTATTGAATTTTATTATCAAAATGCGTGCTCTGTTAAGAAAATTCATCGCGCGCTTCTTGTGTTCAGCGACGAAGCTCATTTTTGGCTCAATGGGTAAGTTAATAAGCCGAATTGTCGATTTTGGAGTGAAGATCAGCCAGAAGCATTGCAAGAGCTATTTATGCATCGAGAAAAAGTCACAGTTTGGTGCGGTTTATGGGCTGGTGGCATCATTGGACCGTTCCAAGATGATGCGAATCGTAACGTAACTGTGAATGGTGAGCGCTACCGTGAGATGATATCCAACTTTTTTTTGCCCAAAATGCAAGAGCTTGTTGACTTGCACGACATGTGGTTTCAACAAGACGGTGCCACATGCCACACAGCACGCTTAACAATGGACTTATTGAGAGGCGAGTTCGGTGAACATTTTATTTCACGTTCGGGACCGGTCAATTGGCCGCCTAGATCGTGCGATTTAACGTCTTTGGACTATTTTTTGTGCGGCTACGTTAAAGCTCATGTCTATACACACATGCCCGCTTCAATTGACGCATTGGAAGAAAACATTGAAGCATTTATTCGTGAGATACCGGCCGAAATGTTGGAAACAGAATGCCAACATTGGACTAAGCGGATGGACCATTTGAGGCGCAATCACGGTCAACATTTGCATGAAATAATCTTCAAACATTTAATTATATGGACCGTACTATCGATTCAAATAAAGATTTCATGCATTTTTCTGAATTTTATGAGTTTTTTTTACAACTTTCCTATAGCTCCCCTACAAGAAATGGATGACCGAAACTAATGGCGATTTCTTTTCTGAGAAAAATGTTGCATTAATGTTGCATGTTCTACATTTTTGTGTTCGTTTGTACAAAAAATACAACTGTGGAAAAAATTTTCAAGTTCTTTTGTGAATATGTTGATGAAAAACATGCAAAACATGTTGCATATTTTACCCTTACTTTTACTTCAGGTGTTCATACTGCCCTGTTCTACAACTCTGGTACTTACTACTTTCTTTGTACAACAAATGCTTTATTTTGTTTATCATAATTCATACCGCTCATAATTTTGTAAATAATTTGTTTTAAAACAAAATATAAAAATATTTACACATTAAAATCAAAAAAAAGTCTATTTATATTATAATCGTTTTAATTTTTCTAAAGCATTAGTGATGTCAATATTTGTTTCCAAGCAATAATAACGTGCAGAAACCGCTCAAATAGCTTTAAAAATCGCTCATAAAGTACATTAATGATGAAAGTGTAATAGTTGTAAATAAAAGCAGCTAAATGTGTTCTATTGAAATTGCACAACATGTAACACTTCCAGTGATTATAGGTAACATTAGAAAATGTAACATGTATATACTGTAACATATTTTTCTCAGAAAAGAAATCGCCATAATACACACGCACTATTTTTGTTTGTTTTTATTGTTACAAGTGTCGTTGCCACTCGTGTGCGTTTGTATACCAAATTAGGAATATTTTGCAAAGCCCAAATTTTATTAATCTTTTCTTCTTATTTTTATATATACTTAATAATATGTTGAATATATCTGTTAATACGTTTCATAAATTTTAATAATTATAAGAATTTAGCTAAATTTGTATTAATTATTTAAAAAAAAAGTGGTGGAATTTTGGGAATTGCTGTTGTTAAAAACATTTTGGGAAGAAATGTTTGCTAGTGGCAACGCTAATTACTCCAGGAATGAAATGCGTATGTAAGAGTGAAACAACGAATGTATGTTAGACAGTTTCATTTTTGAATGGAATGTGTAAAATATGTAAAAAATTCAAGATTAATTTTAAAAGCGAAAGGAATTTTATGAAATTGTGACGTGCGCCCATTATATTATTTAAAATAAATATAAAAAAAGTGAAATAAAAATTGACAGTGACAATAAATAGTGATAAAAAATAATATTTGCCTTGACAGAAAGCAAGAATTGAGTGACAATAAAAATAACACAAATACCTATTAAAATATAAAAAAGTGACAATAAGATAGAAAATACCTATTAAGAAATTAAATTAAATAATAAAAGTATACTTTTTGTGATAAAAGATAACTATGAAAAAAAGACGTTTGCAAAATTGTCTATCATTGGAAAAAAAGACATTTGAGTCCAAAATTAAAATGTATAGAAGGTTAATAGAAAACGAAGATAGTGCACGAAGTGAAAGATCTAATATACAACCTGTTCCATCAATAAGCTAAAATTCTAATGGAGTGTAAAGTAGGCATAAAAAAAGCCCAAGAGTACCTCAGCCGCATGACAGGAGAGACTTCTGATCAAGGGCTTGATGAGACCGCCAGCATGTTCCCCTTGCGGACCACAACAGCAGTGCAAGAAATAGAGGAGAAGCTAGACTCCGATTACGCTCAGGCCATGGTAACAATCACAATATTTTATATATTTTACTTGCTCAAACAGTAATTCAACTTCTTTACAGAAGTCCTATATTCATAAAATTAAAGGTGTTTCTTTAGATGTTGGCAGTGTTATTAGTGCATCGTTTGCAGATGATTTGCTATATAAATATAATTGGGATGGAAGGTGGGGAAAACTTCCGTTGTCAAATCTCACGCTGCTAAATAAAATTGTAAGAGGTATGTACAGACATTAAATAATTTTAGTCTTTGAATATTTAACATTTCTGTCTTTTTTTTTACTTCATATTTTAGATGTTTTTCAGAACCTAGGAGCCGGGGAGTATGAAAAAAGTATAAGAAAAGCGGTTGAACGTGCCCACCAAAGGGTAAAGCAACAAAAATACATAAAAGAAAAAGGGGTTAATAAATAAAATGACGACAATTTTTTTAATTTAAACTAAAATAATCAATCTAAAAGAGAAAAAAAATCAAAAAATAAGCGTGACCAATAAATTGGTAAAAGTTTAGCTTTATTTTTAACACTTTTTATTGACTGAACTTTATTTGTAAGAAGGTGCTTGTTTAATGTAATTAAGAAACTGTTGAATGATGTTTGATCCAGCAAACGTTTTCGAATGCAAACAAAACATAATTAATTTAAAAAATTTAGTTAAAAAAAAAAAATATTTATTTATTTAAGTTATTTTGGAAACCAAAAAAATATTGAATTTTATTTTAAATAAAGACAAAAATTTGTATGAGAATTGAATGAGATGTTTTATTTTAATAGTGTTTTATTAAAACTAAAAAATACGTCAACAGTGACGAATATATGAATCAGTACTAACTAGTCAGCTGTGGCCGGTATATGCGTCAGTACTGACCAGTCAGTACTGACTGGTCAGCTGTGTCCGTTATATGCATCAGTACTGACTAGTCAGCTGTGTCCGGTTTTTGAGCACTCAATAATCTTGAGCAACCTACATATAGTTGTCGATATGAAAAGCAATGAATGGGCGCCTAAATATATTCCAGCCAATGGACCATACGCATTCCGAAAAAGTACAAAAAGTACCAATTTGATCCATTTTTTACCCCTTAAAAAGTGCCGTATATTTTGTACTTTTTATACCAAATGCAACGAAGTACTAAAAGTACGAGCTTTGACTCATTTTATTCCCCCAGAAAGTACTCTGTACGTTAATTTAGGTTATGTTTTATATGAATACCAAATTTTTCGAAGAGATAAAAAGTAACAGTTTTATCCCAATTTTATCCATTAAAAAATACCGTATATTTTGATCTCGACCATATGCAATCTGTATACCAAATTTATCCAAAAGAGAAAAAGTATCAAAAGTAAAACATTTTTCGTTTTAACCTCTTAAAATATACCCCACTTAAATCTGGACAATATCTCTAGCCAAATTTTTTGAAAATAAGAAAGTACCAAAACTAAAAGAGAAAAAGTGTTAAAAGTTGCCAAAAAAAGAAGCAACATTTCTTAAAAATATATATACAAGGTAGATCAAAAAAGACCTACCCCCACCCATGTTTTATTTTGTAACTAGCTTTTACCCGTGACGTCGTTCACTTTAAGATTTAAAGAAATGGGGTTATCCAGTAAAATATTTACAGAAAATTTATTTTGTTTTCTACGTCATTACTTATTTTATGTTAAAATATGTCTATAAACAACATTTTAAGATTTGTTATATTCCGCTAATATAATGGGTGATTTTTTAGCTATTATCTTTTTGGCAGCACTGGTTTAAACAGCTGACGCACGTTTCGTGTTTTGTTTCACTGTCAAACATCTTCAGTTTGGTCTATAATTTAACCATGAATCGTCTTACAAACGAACAACGCTTGCAAATTATTGAATTTTATTATCAAAATGCGTGCTCTGTTAAGAAAATTCATCGCGCGCTTCTTGTGTTCAGCGACGAAGCTCATTTTTGGCTCAATGGGTAAGTTAATAAGCCGAATTGTCGATTTTGGAGTGAAGATCAGCCAGAAGCATTGCAAGAGCTATTTATGCATCGAGAAAAAGTCACAGTTTGGTGCGGTTTATGGGCTGGTGGCATCATTGGACCGTTCCAAGATGATGCGAATCGTAACGTAACTGTGAATGGTGAGCGCTACCGTGAGATGATATCCAACTTTTTTTTGCCCAAAATGCAAGAGCTTGTTGACTTGCACGACATGTGGTTTCAACAAGACGGTGCCACATGCCACACAGCACGCTTAACAATGGACTTATTGAGAGGCGAGTTCGGTGAACATTTTATTTCACGTTCGGGACCGGTCAATTGGCCGCCTAGATCGTGCGATTTAACGTCTTTGGACTATTTTTTGTGCGGCTACGTTAAAGCTCATGTCTATACACACATGCCCGCTTCAATTGACGCATTGGAAGAAAACATTGAAGCATTTATTCGTGAGATACCGGCCGAAATGTTGGAAACAGAATGCCAACATTGGACTAAGCGGATGGACCATTTGAGGCGCAATCACGGTCAACATTTGCATGAAATAATCTTCAAACATTTAATTATATGGACCGTACTATCGATTCAAATAAAGATTTCATGCATTTTTCTGAATTTTATGAGTTTTTTTTACAACTTTCCTATAGCTCCCCTACAAGAAATGGATGACCGAAACTAATGGCGATTTCTTTTCTGAGAAAAATGTTGCATTAATGTTGCATGTTCTACATTTTTGTGTTCGTTTGTACAAAAAATACAACTGTGGAAAAAATTTTCAAGTTCTTTTGTGAATATGTTGATGAAAAACATGCAAAACATGTTGCATATTTTACCCTTACTTTTACTTCAGGTGTTCATACTGCCCTGTTCTACAACTCTGGTACTTACTACTTTCTTTGTACAACAAATGCTTTATTTTGTTTATCATAATTCATACCGCTCATAATTTTGTAAATAATTTGTTTTAAAACAAAATATAAAAATATTTACACATTAAAATCAAAAAAAAGTCTATTTATATTATAATCGTTTTAATTTTTCTAAAGCATTAGTGATGTCAATATTTGTTTCCAAGCAATAATAACGTGCAGAAACCGCTCAAATAGCTTTAAAAATCGCTCATAAAGTACATTAATGATGAAAGTGTAATAGTTGTAAATAAAAGCAGCTAAATGTGTTCTATTGAAATTGCACAACATGTAACACTTCCAGTGATTATAGGTAACATTAGAAAATGTAACATGTATATACTGTAACATATTTTTCTCAGAAAAGAAATCGCCATAATACACACGCACTATTTTTGTTTGTTTTTATTGTTACAAGTGTCGTTGCCACTCGTGTGCGTTTGTATACCAAATTAGGAATATTTTGCAAAGCCCAAATTTTATTAATCTTTTCTTCTTATTTTTATATATACTTAATAATATGTTGAATATATCTGTTAATACGTTTCATAAATTTTAATAATTATAAGAATTTAGCTAAATTTGTATTAATTATTTAAAAAAAAAGTGGTGGAATTTTGGGAATTGCTGTTGTTAAAAACATTTTGGGAAGAAATGTTTGCTAGTGGCAACGCTAATTACTCCAGGAATGAAATGCGTATGTAAGAGTGAAACAACGAATGTATGTTAGACAGTTTCATTTTTGAATGGAATGTGTAAAATATGTAAAAAATTCAAGATTAATTTTAAAAGCGAAAGGAATTTTATGAAATTGTGACGTGCGCCCATTATATTATTTAAAATAAATATAAAAAAAGTGAAATAAAAATTGACAGTGACAATAAATAGTGATAAAAAATAATATTTGCCTTGACAGAAAGCAAGAATTGAGTGACAATAAAAATAACACAAATACCTATTAAAATATAAAAAAGTGACAATAAGATAGAAAATACCTATTAAGAAATTAAATTAAATAATAAAAGTATACTTTTTGTGATAAAAGATAACTATGAAAAAAAGACGTTTGCAAAATTGTCTATCATTGGAAAAAAAGACATTTGAGTCCAAAATTAAAATGTATAGAAGGTTAATAGAAAACGAAGATAGTGCACGAAGTGAAAGATCTAATATACAACCTGTTCCATCAATAAGCTAAAATTCTAATGGAGTGTAAAGTAGGCATAAAAAAAGCCCAAGAGTACCTCAGCCGCATGACAGGAGAGACTTCTGATCAAGGGCTTGATGAGACCGCCAGCATGTTCCCCTTGCGGACCACAACAGCAGTGCAAGAAATAGAGGAGAAGCTAGACTCCGATTACGCTCAGGCCATGGTAACAATCACAATATTTTATATATTTTACTTGCTCAAACAGTAATTCAACTTCTTTACAGAAGTCCTATGTTCATAAAATTAAAGGTGTTTCTTTAGATGTTGGCAGTGTTATTAGTGCATCGTTTGCAGATGATTTGCTATATAAATATAATTGGGATGGAAGGTGGGGAAAACTTCCGTTGTCAAATCTCACGCTGCTAAATAAAATTGTAAGAGGTATGTACAGACATTAAATAATTTTAGTCTTTGAATATTTAACATTTCTGTCTTTTTTTTTACTTCATATTTTAGATGTTTTTCAGAACCTAGGAGCCGGGGAGTATGAAAAAAGTATAAGGAAAGCGGTTGAACGTGCCCACCAAAGGGTAAAGCAACAAAAATACATAAAAGAAAAAGGGGTTAATAAATAAAATGACGACAATTTTTTTAATTTAAACTAAAATAATCAATCTAAAAGAGAAAAAAAATCAAAAAATAAGCGTGACCAATAAATTGGTAAAAGTTTAGCTTTATTTTTAACACTTTTTATTGACTGAACTTTATTTGTAAGAAGGTGCTTGTTTAATGTAATTAAGAAACTGTTGAATGATGTTTGATCCAGCAAACGTTTTCGAATGCAAACAAAACATAATTAATTTAAAAAATTTAGTTAAAAAAAAAAAATATTTATTTATTTAAGTTATTTTGGAAACCAAAAAAATATTGAATTTTATTTTAAATAAAGACAAAAATTTGTATGAGAATTGAATGAGATGTTTTATTTTAATAGTGTTTTATTAAAACTAAAAAATACGTCAACAGTGACGAATATATGAATCAGTACTAACTAGTCAGCTGTGGCCGGTATATGCGTCAGTACTGACCAGTCAGTACTGACTGGTCAGCTGTGTCCGTTATATGCATCAGTACTGACTAGTCAGCTGTGTCCGGTTTTTGAGCACTCAATAATCTTGAGCAACCTACATATAGTTGTCGATATGAAAAGCAATGAATGGGCGCCTAAATATATTCCAGCCAATGGACCATACGCATTCCGAAAAAGTACCAATTTGATCCATTTTTTACCCCTTAAAAAGTGCCGTATATTTTGTACTTTTTATACCAAATGCAACGAAGTACTAAAAGTACGAGCTTTGACTCATTTTATTCCCCCAGAAAGTACTCTGTACGTTAATTTAGGTTATGTTTTATATGAATACCAAATTTTTCGAAGATATAAAAAGTAACAGTTTTATCCCAATTTTATCCATTAAAAAATACCGTATATTTTGATCTCGACCATATGCAATCTGTATACCAAATTTATCCAAAAGAGAAAAAGTATCAAAAGTAAAACATTTTTCGTTTTAACCTCTTAAAATATACCCCACTTAAATCTGGACAATATCTCTAGCCAAATTTTTTGAAAATAAGAAAGTACCAAAACTAAAAGAGAAAAAGTGTTAAAAGTTGTCAAAAAAAAGAAGCAACATTTCTTAAAAATATATATACAAGGTAGATCAAAAAAGACCTACCCCCACCCATGTTTTATTTTGTAACTAGCTTTTACCCGTGACGTCGTTCACTTTAAGATTTAAAGAAATGGGGTTATCCAGTAAAATATTTACAGAAAATTTATTTTGTTTTCTACGTCATTACTTATTTTATGTTAAAATATGTCTATAAACAACATTTTAAGATTTGTTATATTCCGCTAATATAATGGGTGATTTTTTAGCTATTATCTTTTTGGCAGCACTGGTTTAAACAGCTGACGCACGTTTCGTGTTTTGTTTCACTGTCAAACATCTTCAGTTTGGTCTATAATTTAACCATGAATCGTCTTACAAACGAACAACGCTTGCAAATTATTGAATTTTATTATCAAAATGCGTGCTCTGTTAAGAAAATTCATCGCGCGCTTCTTGTGTTCAGCGACGAAGCTCATTTTTGGCTCAATGGGTAAGTTAAAAAGCCGAATTGTCGATTTTGGAGTGAAGATCAGCCAGAAGCATTGCAAGAGCTATTTATGCATCGAGAAAAAGTCACAGTTTGGTGCGGTTTATGGGCTGGTGGCATCATTGGACCGTTCCAAGATGATGCGAATCGTAACGTAACTGTGAATGGTGAGCGCTACCGTGAGATGATATCCAACTTTTTTTTGCCCAAAATGCAAGAGCTTGTTGACTTGCACGACATGTGGTTTCAACAAGACGGTGCCACATGCCACACAGCACGCTTAACAATAGACTTATTGAGAGGCGAGTTCGGTGAACATTTTATTTCACGTTCGGGACCGGTCAATTGGCCGCCTAGATCGTGCGATTTAACGTCTTTAGACTATTTTTTGTGCGGCTACGTTAAAGCTCATGTCTATACACACATGCCCGCTTCAATTGACGCATTGGAAGAAAACATTGAAGCATTTATTCGTGAGATACCGGCCGAAATGTTGGAAACAGAATGCCAACATTGGACTAAGCGGATGGACCATTTGAGGCGCAATCACGGTCAACATTTGCATGAAATAATCTTCAAACATTTAATTATATGGACCGTACTATCGATTCAAATAAAGATTTCATGCATTTTTCTGAATTTTATGAGTTTTTTTTACAACTTTCCTATAGCTCCCCTACAAGAAATGGATGACCGAAACTAATACACACGCACTATTTTTGTTTGTTTTTATTGTTACAAGTGGCGTTGCCACTCGTGTGCGTTTGTATACCAAATTAGGAATATTTTGCAAAGCCCAAATTTTATTAATCTTTTCTTCTTATTTTTATATATACTTAATAATATGTTGAATATATCTGTTAATACGTTTCATAAATTTTAATAATTATAGGAATTTAGCTAAATTTGTATTAATTATTTAAAAAAAAAGTGGTGGAATTTTGGGAATTGCTGTTGTTAAAAACATTTTAGGAAGAAATGTTTGCTAGTGGCAACGCTAATTACTCCAGGAATGAAATGCGTATGTAAGAGTGAAACAACGAATGTATGTTAGACAGTTTCATTTTTGAATGGAATGTGTAAAATATGTAAAAAATTCAAGATTAATTTTAAAAGCGAAAGGAATTTTATGAAATTGTGACGTGCGCCCATTATATTATTTAAAATAAATATAAAAAAAGTGAAATAAAAATTGACAGTGACAATAAAGAGTGACAAAAAATAATATTTGCCTTGACAGAAAGCAAGAATTGAGTGACAATAAAAATAACACAAATACCTATTAAAATATAAAAAAGTGACAATAAGATAGAAAATACCTATTAAGAAATTAAATTAAATAATAAAAGTATACTTTTTGTGATAAAAGATAACTATGAAAAAAAGACGTTTGCAAAATTGTCTATCATTGGAAAAAAAGACATTTGAGTCCAAAATTAAAATGTATAGAAGGTTAATAGAAAACGAAGATAGTGCACGAAGTGAAAGATCTAATATACAACCTGTTCCATCAATAAGCTAAAATTCTAATGGAGTGTAAAGTAGGCATAAAAAAAGCCCAAGAGTACCTCAGCCGCATGACAGGAGAGACTTCTGATCAAGGGCTTGATGAGACCGCCAGCATGCTCCCCTTGCGGACCACAACAGCAGTGCAAGAAATAGAGGAGAAGCTAGACTCCGATTACGCTCAGGCCATGGTAACAATCACAATATTTTATATATTTTACTTGCTCAAACAGTAATTCAACTTCTTTACAGAAGTCCTATATTCATAAAATTAAAGGTGTTTCTTTAGATGTTGGCAGTGTTATTAGTGCATCGTTTGCAGATGATTTGCTATATAAATATAATTGGGATGGAAGGTGGGGAAAACTTCCGTTGTCAAATCTCACGCTGCTAAATAAAATTGTAAGAGGTATGTACAGACATTAAATAATTTTAGTCTTTGAATATTTAACATTTCTGTCTTTTTTTTTTACTTCATATTTTAGATGTTTTTCAGAACCAAGGAGCCGGGGAATATGAAAAAAGTATAAGAAAAGCGGTTGAACGTGCCCACCATAGGGTAAAGCAACAAAAATACATAAAAGAAAAAGGGGTTAATAAATAAAATGACGACAATTTTTTTAATTTAAACTAAAATAATCAATCTAAAAGAGAAAAAAAATCAAAAAATAAGCGTGACCAATAAATTGGTAAAAGTTTAGCTTTATTTTTAACACTTTTTATTGACTGAACTTTATTTGTAAGAAGGTGCTTGTTTAATGTAATTAAGAAACTGTTGAATGATGTTTGATCCAGCAAACGTTTTCGAATGCAAACAAAACATAATTAATTTAAAAAATTTAGTTAAAAAAAAAAAATATTTATTTATTTAAGTTATTTTGGAAACCAAAAAAATATTGAATTTTATTTTAAATAAAGACAAAAATTTGTATGAGAATTGAATGAGATGTTTTATTTTAATAGTGTTTTATTAAAACTAAAAAATACGTCAACAGTGACGAATATATGAATCAGTACTGACTAGTCAGCTGTGGCCGGTATATGCGTCAGTACTGACCAGTCAGTACTGACTGGTCAGCTGTGTCCGTTATATGCATCAGTACTGACTAGTCAGCTGTGTCCGGTTTTTGAGCACTCAATAATCTTGAGCAACCTACATATAGTTGTCGATATGAAAAGCAATGAATGGGCGCCTAAATATATTCCAGCCAATGGACCATACGCATTCCGAAAAAGTACAAAAAGTACCAATTTGATCCATTTTTTTTCCCCTTAAAAAGTGCCGTATATTTTGTACTTTTTATACCAAATGCAACGAAGTACTAAAAGTACGAGCTTTGACTCATTTTATTCCCCCAGAAAGTACTCTGTACGTTAATTTAGGTTATGTTTTATATGAATACCAAATTTTTCGAAGAGATAAAAAGTAACAGTTTTATCCCAATTTTATCCATTAAAAAATACCGTATATTTTGATCTCGACCATATGCAATCTGTATACCAAATTTATCCAAAAGAGAAAAAGTATCAAAAGTAAAACATTTTTCGTTTTAACCTCTTAAAATATACCCCACTTAAATCTGGACAATATCTCTAGCCAAATTTTTTGAAAATAAGAAAGTACCAAAACTAAAAGAGAAAAAGTGTTAAAAGTTGCCAAAAAAAGAAGCAACATTTCTTAAAAATATATATACAAGGTAGATCAAAAAAGACCTACCCCCACCCATGTTTTATTTTGTAACTAGCTTTTACCCGTGACGTCGTTCACTTTAAGATTTAAAGAAATGGGGTTATCCAGTAAAATATTTACAGAAAATTTATTTTGTTTTCTACGTCATTACTTATTTTATGTTAAAATATGTCTATAAACAACATTTTAAGATTTGTTATATTCCGCTAATATAATGGGTGATTTTTTAGCTATTATCTTTTTGGCAGCACTGGTTTAAACAGCTGACGCACGTTTCGTGTTTTGTTTCACTGTCAAACATCTTCAGTTTGGTCTATAATTTAACCATGAATCGTCTTACAAACGAACAACGCTTGCAAATTATTGAATTTTATTATCAAAATGCGTGCTCTGTTAAGAAAATTCATCGCGCGCTTCTTGTGTTCAGCGACGAAGCTCATTTTTGGCTCAATGGGTAAGTTAATAAGCCGAATTGTCGATTTTGGAGTGAAGGTCAGCCAGAAGCATTGCAAGAGCTATTTATGCATCGAGAAAAAGTCACAGTTTGGTGCGGTTTATGGGCTGGTGGCATCATTGGACCGTTCCAAGATGATGCGAATCGTAACGTAACTGTGAATGGTGAGCGCTACCGTGAGATGATATCCAACTTTTTTTTGCCCAAAATGCAAGAGCTTGTTGACTTGCACGACATGTGGTTTCAACAAGACGGTGCCACATGCCACACAGCACGCTTAACAATGGACTTATTGAGAGGCGAGTTCGGTGAACATTTTATTTCGGGACCGGTCAATTGGCCGCCTAGATCGTGCGATTTAACGTCTTTAGACTATTTTTTGTGCGGCTACGTTAAAGCTCATGTATATACACACATGCCCGCTTCAATTGACGCATTGGAAGAAAACATTGAAGCATTTATTCGTGAGATACCGGCCGAAATGTTGGAAACAGAATGCCAACATTGGACTAAGCGGATGGACCATTTGAGGCGCAATCACGGTCAACATTTGCATGAAATAATCTTCAAACATTTAATTATATGGACCGTACTATCGATTCAAATAAAGATTTCATGCATTTTTCTGAATTTTATGAGTTTTTTTTACAACTTTCCTATAGCTCCCCTACAAGAAATGGATGACCGAAACTAATACACACGCACTATTTTTGTTTGTTTTTATTGTTACAAGTGGCGTTGCCACTCGTGTGCGTTTGTATACCAAATTAGGAATATTTTGCAAAGCCCAAATTTTATTAATCTTTTCTTCTTATTTTTATATATATTAATAATATGTTGAATATATCTGTTAATACGTTTCATAAATTTTAATAATTATAAGAATTTAGCTAAATTTGTATTAATTATTTAAAAAAAAAGTGGTGGAATTTTGGGAATTGCTGTTGTTAAAAACATTTTAGGAAGAAATGTTTGCTAGTGGCAACGCTAATTACTCCAGGAATGAAATGCGTATGTAAGAGTGAAACAACGAATGTATGTTAGACAGTTTCATTTTTTAATGGAATGTGTAAAATATGTAAAAAATTCAAGATTAATTTTAAAAGCGAAAGGAATTTTATGAAATTGTGACGTGCGCCCATTATATTATTTAAAATAAATATAAAAAAAGTGAAATAAAAATTGACAGTGACAATAAAGAGTGATAAAAAATAATATTTGCCTTGACAGAAAGCAAGAATTGAGTGACAATAAAAATAACACAAATACCTATTAAAATATAAAAAAGTGACAATAAGATAGAAAATACCTATTAAGAAATTAAATTAAATAATAAAAGTATACTTTTTGTGATAAAAGATAACTATGAAAAAAAGACGTTTGCAAAATTGTCTATCATTGGAAAAAAAGACATTTGAGTCCAAAATTAAAATGTATAGAAGGTTAATAGAAAACGAAGATAGTGCACGAAGTGAAAGATCTAATATACAACCTGTTCCATCAATAAGCTAAAATTCTAATGGAGTGTAAAGTAGGCATAAAAAAAGCATAAGAGTACCTCAGCCGCATGACAGGAGAGACTTCTGATCAAGGGCTTGATGAGACCGCCAGCATGCTCCCCTTGCGGACCACAACAGCAGTGCAAGAAATAGAGGAGAAGCTAGACTCCGATTACGCTCAGGCCATGGTAACAATCACAATATTTTATATATTTTACTTGCTCAAACAGTAATTCAACTTCTTTACAGAAGTCCTATATTCATAAAATTAAAGGTGTTTCTTTAGATGTTGGCAGTGTTATTAGTGCATCGTTTGCAGATGATTTGCTATATAAATATAATTGGGATGGAAGGTGGGGAAAACTTCCGTTGTCAAATCTCACGCTGCTAAATAAAATTGTAAGAGGTATGTACAGACATTAAATAATTTTAGTCTTTGAATATTTAACATTTCTGTCTTTTTTTTTACTTCATATTTTAGATGTTTTTCAGAACCTAGGAGCCGGGGAGTATGAAAAAAGTATAAGAAAAGCGGTTGAACGTGCCCACCATAGGGTAAAGCAACAAAAATACATAAAAGAAAAAGGGGTTAATAAATAAAATGACGACAATTTTTTTAATTTAAACTAAAATAATCAATCTAAAAGAGAAAAAAAATCAAAAAATAAGCGTGACCAATAAATTGGTAAAAGTTTAGCTTTATTTTTAACACTTTTTATTGACTGAACTTTATTTGTAAGAAGGTGCTTGTTTAATGTAATTAAGAAACTGTTGAATGATGTTTGATCCAGCAAACGTTTTCGAATGCAAACAAAACATAATTAATTTAAAAAATTTAGTTAAAAAAAAAAATATTTATTTATTTAAGTTATTTTGGAAACCAAAAAAATATTGAATTTTATTTTAAATAAAGACAAAAATTTGTATGAGAATTGAATGAGATGTTTTATTTTAATAGTGTTTTATTAAAACTAAAAAATACGTCAACAGTGACGAATATATGAATCAGTACTGACTAGTCAGCTGTGGCCGGTATATGCGTCAGTACTGACCAGTCAGTACTGACTGGTCAGCTGTGTCCGTTATATGCATCAGTACTGACTAGTCAGCTGTGTCCGGTTTTTGAGCACTCAATAATCTTGAGCAACCTACATATAGTTGTCGATATGAAAAGCAATGAATGGGCGCCTAAATATATTCCAGCCAATGGACCATACGCATTCCGAAAAAGTACAAAAAGTACCAATTTGATCCATTTTTTACCCCTTAAAAAGTGCCGTATATTTTGTACTTTTTATACCAAATGCAACGAAGTACTAAAAGTACGAGCTTTGACTCATTTTATTCCCCCAGAAAGTACTCTGTACGTTAATTTAGGTTATGTTTTATATGAATACCAAATTTTTCGAAGAGATAAAAAGTAACAGTTTTATCCCAATTTTATCCATTAAAAAATACCGTATATTTTGATCTCGACCATATGCAATCTGTATACCAAATTTATCCAAAAGAGAAAAAGTATCAAAAGTAAAACATTTTTCGTTTTAACCTCTTAAAATATACCCCACTTAAATCTGGACAATATCTCTAGCCAAATTTTTTGAAAATAAGAAAGTACCAAAACTAAAAGAGAAAAAGTGTTAAAAGTTGCCAAAAAAAGAAGCAACATTTCTTAAAAATATATATACAAGGTAGATCAAAAAAGACCTACCCCCACCCATGTTTTATTTTGTAACTAGCTTTTACCCGTGACGTCGTTCACTTTAAGATTTAAAGAAATGGGGTTATCCAGTAAAATATTTACAGAAAATTTATTTTGTTTTCTACGTCATTACTTATTTTATGTTAAAATATGTCTATAAACAACATTTTAAGATTTGTTATATTCCGCTAATATAATGGGTGATTTTTTAGCTATTATCTTTTTGGCAGCACTGGTTTAAACAGCTGACGCACGTTTCGTGTTTTGTTTCACTGTCAAACATCTTCAGTTTGGTCTATAATTTAACCATGAATCGTCTTACAAACGAACAACGCTTGCAAATTATTGAATTTTATTATCAAAATGCGTGCTCTGTTAAGAAAATTCATCGCGCGCTTCTTGTGTTCAGCGACGAAGCTCATTTTTGGCTCAATGGGTAAGTTAATAAGCCGAATTGTCGATTTTGGAGTGAAGATCAGCCAGAAGCATTGCAAGAGCTATTTATGCATCGAGAAAAAGTCACAGTTTGGTGCGGTTTATGGGCTGGTGGCATCATTGGACCGTTCCAAGATGATGCGAATCGTAACGTAACTGTGAATGGTGAGCGCTACCGTGAGATGATATCCAACTTTTTTTTGCTCAAAATGCAAGAGCTTGTTGACTTGCACGACATGTGGTTTCAACAAGACGGTGCCACATGCCACACAGCACGCTTAACAATGGACTTATTGAGAGGCGAGTTCGGTGAACATTTTATTTCACGTTCGGGACCGGTCAATTGGCCGCCTAGATCGTGCGATTTAACGTCTTTAGACTATTTTTTGTGCGGCTACGTACGAAGAAAACATTGAAGCATTTATTCGTGAGATACCGGCCGAAATGTTGGAAACAGAATGCCAACATTGGACTAAGCGGATAGACCATTTGAGGCGCAATCACGGTCAACATTTGCATGAAATAATCTTCAAACATTTAATTATATGGACCGTACTATCGATTCAAATAAAGATTTCATGCATTTTTCTGAATTTTATGAGTTTTTTTTACAACTTTCCTATAGCTCCCCTACAAGAAATGGATGACCGAAACTAATACACACGCACTATTTTTGTTTGTTTTTATTGTTACAAGTGGCGTTGCCACTCGTGTGCGTTTGTATACCAAATTAGGAATATTTTGCAAAGCCCAAATTTTATTAATCTTTTCTTCTTATTTTTATATATACTTAATAATATGTTGAATATATCTGTTAATACGTTTCATAAATTTTAATAATTATAAGAATTTAGCTAAATTTGTATTAATTATTTAAAAAAAAAGTGGTGGAATTTTGGGAATTGCTGTTGTTAAAAACCATTTTAGGAAGAAATGTTTGCTAGTGGCAACGCTAATTACTCCAGGAATGAAATGCGTATGTAAGAGTGAAACAACGAATGTATGTTAGACAGTTTCATTTTTGAATGGAATGTGTAAAATATGTAAAAAATTCAAGATTAATTTTAAAAGCGAAAGGAATTTTATGAAATTGTGACGTGCGCCCATTATATTATTTAAAATAAATATAAAAAAAGTGAAATAAAAATTGACAGTGACAATAAAGAGTGATAAAAAATAATATTTGCCTTGACAGAAAGCAAGAATTGAGTGACAATAAAAATAACACAAATACCTATTAAAATATAAAAAAGTGACAATAAGATAGAAAATACCTATTAAGAAATTAAATTAAATAATAAAAGTATACTTTTTGTGATAAAAGATAACTATGAAAAAAAGACGTTTGCAAAATTGTCTATCATTGGAAAAAAAGACATTTGAGTCCAAAATTAAAATGTATAGAAGGTTAATAGAAAACGAAGATAGTGCACGAAGTGAAAGATCTAATATACAACCTGTTCCATCAATAAGCTAAAATTCTAATGGAGTGTAAAGTAGGCATAAAAAAAGCCCAAGAGTACCTCAGCCGCATGACAGGAGAGACTTCTGATCAAGGGCTTGATGAGACCGCCAGCATGCTCCCCTTGCGGACCACAACAGCAGTGCAAGAAATAGAGGAGAAGCTAGACTCCGATTACGCTCAGGCCATGGTAACAATCACAATATTTTATATATTTTACTTGCTCAAACAGTAATTCAACTTCTTTACAGAAGTCCTATATTCATAAAATTAAAGGTGTTTCTTTAGATGTTGGCAGTGTTATTAGTGCATCGTTTGCAGATGATTTGCTATATAAATATAATTGGGATGGAAGGTGGGGAAAACTTCCGTTGTCAAATCGCACGCTGCTAAATAAAATTGTAAGAGGTATGTACAGACATTAAATAATTTTAGTCTTTGAATATTTAACATTTCTGTCTTTTTTTTTTACTTCATATTTTAGATGTTTTTCAGAACCTAGGAGCCGGGGAGTATGAAAAAAGTATAAGAAAAGCGGTTGAACGTGCCCACCATAGGGTAAAGCAACAAAAATACATAAAAGAAAAAGGGGTTAATAAATAAAATGACGACAATTTTTTTAATTTAAACTAAAATAATCAATCTAAAAGAGAAAAAAAATCAAAAAATAAGCTTGACCAATAAATTGGTAAAAGTTTAGCTTTATTTTTAACACTTTTTATTGACTGAACTTTATTTGTAAGAAGGTGCTTGTTTAATGTAATTAAGAAACTGTTGAATGATGTTTGATCCAGCAAACGTTTTCGAATGCAAACAAAACATAATTAATTTAAAAAATTTAGTTAAAAAAAAAAAATATTTATTTATTTAAGTTATTTTGGAAACCAAAATAATATTGAATTTTATTTTAAATAAGACAAAAATTTGTATGAGAATTGAATGAGATGTTTTATTTTAATAGTGTTTTATTAAAACTAAAAAATACGTCAACAGTGACGAATATATGAATCAGTACTGACTAGTCAGCTGTGGCCGGTATATGCGTCAGTACTGATCAGTCAGTACTGACTGGTCAGCTGTGTCCGTTATATGCATCAGTACTGACTAGTCAGCTGTGTCCGGTTTTTGAGCACTCAATAATCTTGAGCAACCTACATATAGTTGTCGATATGAAAAGCAATGAATGGGCGCCTAAATATATTCCAGCCAATGGACCATACGCATTCCGAAAAAGTACAAAAAGTACCAATTTGATCCATTTTTTACCCCTTAAAAAGTGCCGTATATTTTGTACTTTTTATACCAAATGCAACGAAGTACTAAAAGTACGAGCTTTGACTCATTTTATTCCCCCAGAAAGTACTCTGTACGTTAATTTAGGTTATGTTTTATATGAATACCAAATTTTTCGAAGAGATAAAAAGTAACAGTTTTATCCCAATTTTATCCATTAAAAAATACCGTATATTTTGATCTCGACCATATGCAATCTGTATACCAAATTTATCCAAAAGAGAAAAAGTATCAAAAGTAAAACATTTTTCGTTTTAACCTCTTAAAATATACCCCACTTAAATCTGGACAATATCTCTAGCCAAATTTTTTGAAAATAAGAAAGTACCAAAACTAAAAGAGAAAAAGTGTTAAAAGTTGCCAAAAAAAGAAGCAACATTTCTTAAAAATATATATACAAGGTAGATCAAAAAAGACCTACCCCCACCCATGTTTTATTTTGTAACTAGCTTTTACCCGTGACGTCGTTCACTTTAAGATTTAAAGAAATGGGGTTATCCAGTAAAATATTTACAGAAAATTTATTTTGTTTTCTACGTCATTACTTATTTTATGTTAAAATATGTCTATAAACAACATTTTAAGATTTGTTATATTCCGCTAATATAATGGGTGATTTTTTAGCTATTATCTTTTTGGCAGCACTGGTTTAAACAGCTGACGCACGTTTCGTGTTTTGTTTCACTGTCAAACATCTTCAGTTTGGTCTATAATTTAACCATGAATCGTCTTACAAACGAACAACGCTTGCAAATTATTGAATTTTATTATCAAAATGCGTGCTCTGTTAAGAAAATTCATCGCGCGCTTCTTGTGTTCAGCGACGAAGCTCATTTTTGGCTCAATGGGTAAGTTAATAAGCCGAATTGTCGATTTTGGAGTGAAGATCAGCCAGAAGCATTGCAAGAGCTATTTATGCATCGAGAAAAAGTCACAGTTTGGTGCGGTTTATGGGCTGGTGGCATCATTGGACCGTTCCAAGATGATGCGAATCGTAACGTAACTGTGAATGGTGAGCGCTACCGTGAGATGATATCCAACTTTTTTTTGCCCAAAATGCAAGAGCTTGTTGACTTGCACGACATGTGGTTTCAACAAGACGGTGCCACATGCCACACAGCACGCTTAACAATGGACTTATTGAGAGGCGAGTTCGGTGAACATTTTATTTCACGTTCGGGACCGGTCAATTGGCCGCCTAGATCGTGCGATTTAACGTCTTTAGACTATTTTTTGTGCGGCTACGTTAAAGCTCATGTCTATACACACATGCCCGCTTCAATTGACGCATTGGAAGAAAACATTGAAGCATTTATTCGTGAGATACCGGCCGAAATGTTGGAAACAGAATGCCAACATTGGACTAAGCGGATGGACCATTTGAGGCGCAATCACGGTCAACATTTGCATGAAATAATCTTCAAACATTTAATTATATGGACCGTACTATCGATTCAAATAAAGATTTCATGCATTTTTCTGAATTTTATGAGTTTTTTTTACAACTTTCCTATAGCTCCCCTACAAGAAATGGATGACCGAAACTAATACACACGCACTATTTGGCGTTGCCACTCGTGTGCGTTTGTATACCAAATTAGGAATATTTTGCAAAGCCCAAATTTTATTAATCTTTTCTTCTTATTTTTATATATACTTAATAATATGTTGAATATATCTGTTAATACGTTTCATAAATTTTAATAATTATAAGAATTTAGCTAAATTTGTATTAATTATTTAAAAAAAAAGTGGTGGAATTTTGGGAATTGCTGTTGTTAAAAACATTTTAGGAAGAAATGTTTGCTAGTGGCAACGCTAATTACTCCAGGAATGAAATGCGTATGTAAGAGTGAAACAACGAATGTATGTTAGACAGTTTCATTTTTGAATGGAATGTGTAAAATATGTAAAAAATTCAAGATTAATTTTAAAAGCGAAAGGAATTTTATGAAATTGTGACGTGCGCCCATTATATTATTTAAAATAAATATAAAAAAAGTGAAATAAAAATTGACAGTGACAATAAAGAGTGATAAAAAATAATATTTGCCTTGACAGAAAGCAAGAATTGAGTGACAATAAAAATAACACAAATACCTATTAAAATATAAAAAAGTGACAATAAGATAGAAAATACCTATTAAGAAATTAAATTAAATAATAAAAGTATACTTTTTGTGATAAAAGATAACTATGAAAAAAAGACGTTTGCAAAATTGTCTATCATTGGAAAAAAAGACATTTGAGTCCAAAATTAAAATGTATAGAAGGTTAATAGAAAACGAAGATAGTGCACGAAGTGAAAGATCTAATATACAACCTGTTCCATCAATAAGCTAAAATTCTAATGGAGTGTAAAGTAGGCATAAAAAAAGCCCAAGAGTACCTCAGCCGCATGACAGGAGAGACTTCTGATCAAGGGCTTGATGAGACCGCCAGCATGCTCCCCTTGCGGACCACAACAGCAGTGCAAGAAATAGAGGAGAAGCTAGACTCCGATTACGCTCAGGCCATGGTAACAATCACAATATTTTATATATTTTACTTGCTCAAACAGTAATTCAACTTCTTTACAGAAGTCCTATATTCATAAAATTAAAGGTGTTTCTTTAGATGTTGGCAGTGTTTTTAGTGCATCGTTTGCAGATGATTTGCTATATAAATATAATTGGGATGGAAGGTGGGGAAAACTTCCGTTGTCAAATCTCACGCTGCTAAATAAAACTGTAAGAGGTATGTACAGACATTAAATAATTTTAGTCTTTGAATATTTAACATTTCTGTCTTTTTTTTTACTTCATATTTTAGATGTTTTTCAGAACCTAGGAGCCGGGGAGTATGAAAAAAGTATAAGAAAAGCGGTTGAACGTGCCCACCATAGGGTAAAGCAACAAAAATACATAAAAGAAAAAGGGGTTAATAAATAAAATGACGACAATTTTTTTAATTTAAACTAAAATAATCAATCTAAAAGAGAAAAAAAATCAAAAAATAAGCGTGACCAATAAATTGGTAAAAGTTTAGCTTTATTTTTAACACTTTTTATTGACTGAACTTTATTTGTAAGAAGGTGCTTGTTTAATGTAATTAAGAAACTGTTGAATGATGTTTGATCCAGCAAACGTTTTCGAATGCAAACAAAACATAATTAATTTAAAAAATTTAGTTAAAAAAAAAAAAATATTTATTTATTTAAGTTATTTTGGAAACCAAAAAAATATTGAATTTTATTTTAAATAAAGACAAAAATTTGTATGAGAATTGAATGAGATGTTTTATTTTAATAGTGTTTTATTAAAACTAAAAAATACGTCAACAGTGACGAATATATGAATCAGTACTGACTAGTCAGCTGTGGCCGGTATATGCGTCAGTACTGACTGGTCAGCTGTGTCCGTTATATGCATCAGTACTGACTAGTCAGCTGTGTCCGGTTTTTGAGCACTCAATAATCTTGAGCAACCTACATATAGTTGTCGATATGAAAAGCAATGAATGGGTGCCTAAATATATTCCAGCCAATGGACCATACGCATTCCGAAAAAGTACAAAAAGTACCAATTTGATCCATTTTTTACCCCTTAAAAAGTGCCGTATATTTTGTACTTTTTATACCAAATGCAACGAAGTACTAAAAGTACGAGCTTTGACTCATTTTATTCCCCCAGAAAGTACTCTGTACGTTAATTTAGGTTATGTTTTATATGAATACCAAATTTTTCGAAGAGATAAAAAGTAACAGTTTTATCCCAATTTTATCCATTAAAAAATACCGTATATTTTGATCTCGACCATATGCAATCTGTATACCAAATTTATCCAAAAGAGAAAAAGTATCAAAAGTAAAACATTTTTCGTTTTAACCTCTTAAAATATACCCCACTTAAATCTGGACAATATCTCTAGCCAAATTTTTTGAATATAAGAAAGTACCAAAACTAAAAGAGAAAAAGTGTTAAAAGTTGCCAAAAAAAGAAGCAACATTTCTTAAAAATATATATACAAGGTAGATCAAAAAAGACCTACCCCCACCCATGTTTTATTTTGTAACTAGCTTTTACCCGCGACGTCGTTCACTTTAAGATTTAAAGAAATGGGGTTATCCAGTAAAATATTTACAGAAAATTTATTTTGTTTTCTACGTCATTACTTATTTTATGTTAAAATATGTCTATAAACAACATTTTAAGATTTGTTATATTCCGCTAATATAATGGGTGATTTTTTAGCTATTATCTTTTTGGCAGCACTGGTTTAAACAGCTGACGCACGTTTCGTGTTTTGTTTCACTGTCAAACATCTTCAGTTTGGTCTATAATTTAACCATGAATCGTCTTACAAACGAACAACGCTTGCAAATTATTGAATTTTATTATCAAAATGCGTGCTCTGTTAAGAAAATTCATCGCGCGCTTCTTGTGTTCAGCGACGAAGCTCATTTTTGGCTCAATGGGTAAGTTAATAAGCCGAATTGTCGATTTTGGAGTGAAGATCAGCCAGAAGCATTGCAAGAGCTATTTATGCATCGAGAAAAAGTCAGTTTGGTGCGGTTTATGGGCTGGTGGCATCATTGGACCGTTCCAAGATGATGCGAATCGTAACGTAACTGTGAATGGTGAGCGCTACCGTGAGATGATATCCAACTTTTTTTTGCCCAAAATGCAAGAGCTTGTTGACTTGCACGACATGTGGTTTCAACAAGACGGTGCCACATGCCACACAGCACGCTTAACAATGGACTTATTGAGAGGCGAGTTCGGTGAACATTTTATTTCACGTTCGGGACCGGTCAATTGGCCGCCTAGATCGTGCGATTTAACGTCACACACATGCCCGCTTCAATTGACGCATTGGAAGAAAACATTGAAGCATTTATTCGTGAGATACCGGCCGAAATGTTGGAAACAGAATGCCAACATTGGACTAAGCGGATGGACCATTTGAGGCGCAATCACGGTCAACATTTGCATGAAATAATCTTCAAACATTTAATTATATGGACCGTACTATCGATTCAAATAAAGATTTCATGCATTTTTCTGAATTTTATGAGTTTTTTTTACAACTTTCCTATAGCTCCCCTACAAGAAATGGATGACCGAAACTAATACACACGCACTATTTTTGTTTGTTTTTATTGTTACAAGTGGCGTTGCCACTCGTGTGCGTTTGTATACCAAATTAGGAATATTTTGCAAAGCCCAAATTTTATTACTTTTCTTCTTATTTTTATATATACTTAATAATATGTTGAATATATCTGTTAATACGTTTCATAAATTTTAATAATTATAAGAATTTAGCTAAATTTGTATTAATTATTTAAAAAAAAAGTGGTGGAATTTTGGGAATTGCTGTTGTTAAAAACATTTTAGGAAGAAATGTTTGCTAGTGGCAACGCTAATTACTCCAGGAATGAAATGCGTATGTAAGAGTGAAACAACGAATGTATGTTAGACAGTTTCATTTTTGAATGGAATGTGTAAAATATGTAAAAAATTCAAGATTAATTTTAAAAGCGAAAGGAATTTTATGAAATTGTGACGTGCGCCCATTATATTATTTAAAATAAATATAATAAAAGTGAAATAAAAATTGACAGTGACAATAAAGAGTGATAAAAAATAATATTTGCCTTGACAGAAAGCAAGAATTGAGTGACAATAAAAATAACACAAATACCTATTAAAATATAAAAAAGTGACAATAAGATAGAAAATACCTATTAAGAAATTAAATTAAATAATAAAAGTATACTTTTTGTGATAAAAGATAACTATGAAAAAAAGACGTTTGCAAAATTGTCTATCATTGGAAAAAAAGACATTTGAGTCCAAAATTAAAATGTATAGAAGGTTAATAGAAAACGAAGATAGTGCACGAAGTGAAAGATCTAATATACAACCTGTTCCATCAATAAGCTAAAATTCTAATGGAGTGTAAAGTAGGCATAAAAAAAGCCCAAGAGTACCTCAGCCGCATGACAGGAGAGACTTCTGATCAAGGGCTTGATGAGACCGCCAGCATGCTCCCCTTGCGGACCACAACAGCAGTGCAAGAAATAGAGGAGAAGCTAGACTCCGATTACGCTCAGGCCATGGTAACAATCACAATATTTTATATATTTTACTTGCTCAAACAGTAATTCAACTTCTTTACAGAAGTCCTATATTCATAAAATTAAAGGTGTTTCTTTAGATGTTGGCAGTGTTATTAGTGCATCGTTTGCAGATGATTTGCTATATAAATATAATTGGGATGGAAGGTGGGGAAAACTTCCGTTGTCAAATCTCACGCTGCTAAATAAAATTGTAAGAGGTATGTACAGACATTAAATAATTTTAGTCTTTGAATATTTAACATTTCTGTCTTTTTTTTTAATTCATATTTTAGATGTTTTTCAGAACCTAGGAGCCGGGGAGTATGAAAAAAGTATAAGAAAAGCGGTTGAACGTGCCCACCATAGGGTAAAGCAACAAAAATACATAAAAGAAAAAGGGGTTAATAAATAAAATGACGACAATTTTTTTAATTTAAACTAAAATAATCAATCTAAAAGAGAAAAAAAATCAAAAAATAAGCGTGACCAATAAATTGGTAAAAGTTTAGCTTTATTTTTAACACTTTTTATTGACTGAACTTTATTTGTAAGAAGGTGCTTGTTTAATGTAATTAAGAAACTGTTGAATGATGTTTGATCCAGCAAACGTTTTCGAATGCAAACAAAACATAATTAATTTAAAAAATTTAGTTAAAAAAAAAAATATTTATTTATTTAAGTTATTTTGGAAACCAAAAAAATATTGAATTTTATTTTAAATAAAGACAAAAATTTGTATGAGAATTGAATGAGATGTTTTATTTTAATAGTGTTTTATTAAAACTAAAAAATACGTCAACAGTGACGAATATATGAATCAGTACTGACTAGTCAGCTGTGGCCGGTATATGCGTCAGTACTGACCAGTCAGTACTGACTGGTCAGCTGTGTCCGTTATATGCATCAGTACTGACTAGTCAGCTGTGTCCGGTTTTTGAGCACTCAATAATCTTGAGCAACCTACATATAGTTGTCGATATGAAAAGCAATGAATGGGCGCCTAAATATATTCCAGCCAATGGACCATACGCATTCCGAAAAAGTACAAAAAGTACCAATTTGATCCATTTTTTACCCCTTAAAAAGTGCCGTATATTTTGTACTTTTTATACCAAATGCAACGAAGTACTAAAAGTACGAGCTTTGACTCATTTTATTCCCCCAGAAAGTACTCTGTACGTTAATTTAGGTTATGTTTTATATGAATACCAAATTTTTCGAAGAGATAAAAAGTAACAGTTTTATCCCAATTTTATCCATTAAAAAATACCGTATATTTTGATCTCGACCATATGCAATCTGTATACCAAATTTATCCAAAAGAGAAAAAGTATCAAAAGTAAAACATTTTTCGTTTTAACCTCTTAAAATATACCCCACTTAAATCTGGACAATATCTCTAGCCAAATTTTTTGAAAATAAGAAAGTACCAAAACTAAAAGAGAAAAAGTGTTAAAAGTTGCCAAAAAAAGAAGCAACATTTCTTAAAAATATATATACAAGGTAGATCAAAAAAGACCTACCCCCACCCATGTTTTATTTTGTAACTAGCTTTTACCCGTGACGTCGTTCACTTTAAGATTTAAAGAAATGGGGTTATCCAGTAAAATATTTACAGAAAATTTATTTTGTTTTCTACGTCATTACTTATTTTATGTTAAAATATGTCTATAAACAACATTTTAAGATTTGTTATATTCCGCTAATATAATGGGTGATTTTTTAGCTATTATCTTTTTGGCAGCACTGGTTTAAACAGCTGACGCACGTTTCGTGTTTTGTTTCACTGTCAAACATCTTCAGTTTGGTCTATAATTTAACCATGAATCGTCTTACAAACGAACAACGCTTGCAAATTATTGAATTTTATTATCAAAATGCGTGCTCTGTTAAGAAAATTCATCGCGCGCTTCTTGTGTTCAGCGACGAAGCTCATTTTTGGCTCAATGGGTAAGTTAATAAGCCGAATTGTCGATTTTGGAGTGAAGATCAGCCAGAAGCATTGCAAGAGCTATTTATGCATCGAGAAAAAGTCACAGTTTGGTGCGGTTTATGGGCTGGTGGCATCATTGGACCGTTCCAAGATGATGCGAATCGTAACGTAACTGTGAATGGTGAGCGCTACCGTGAGATGATATCCAACTTTTTTTTGCCCAAAATGCAAGAGCTTGTTGACTTGCACGACATGTGGTTTCAACAAGACGGTGCCACATGCCACACAGCACGCTTAACAATGGACTTATTGAGAGGCGAGTTCGGTGAACATTTTATTTCACGTTCGGGACCGGTCAATTGGCCGCCTAGATCGTGCGATTTAACGTCTTTAGACTATTTTTTGTGCGGCTACGTTAAAGCTCATGTCTATACACACATGCCCGCTTCAATTGACGCATTGGAAGAAAACATTGAAGCATTTATTCGTGAGATACCGGCCGAAATGTTGGAAACAGAATGCCAACATTGGACTAAGCGGATGGACCATTTGAGGCGCAATCACGGTCAACATTTGCATGAAATAATCTTCAAACATTTAATTTTATGGACCGTACTATCGATTCAAATAAAGATTTCATGCATTTTTCTGAATTTTATGAGTTTTTTTTACAACTTTCCTATAGCTCCCCTACAAGAAATGGATGACCGAAACTAATACACACGCACTATTTTTGTTTGTTTTTATTGTTACAAGTGGCGTTGCCACTCGTGTGCGTTTGTATACCAAATTAGGAATATTTTGCAAAGCCCAAATTTTATTAATCTTTTCTTCTTATTTTTATATATACTTAATAATATGTTGAATATATCTGTTAATACGTTTCATAAATTTTAATAATTATAAGAATTTAGCTAAATTTGTATTAATTATTTAAAAAAAAAGTGGTGGAATTTTGGGAATTGCTGTTGTTAAAAACATTTTAGGAAGAAATGTTTGCTAGTGGCAACGCTAATTACTCCAGGAATGAAATGCGTATGTAAGAGTGAAACAACGAATGTATGTTAGACAGTTTCATTTTTGAATGGAATGTGTAAAATATGTAAAAAATTCAAGATTAATTTTAAAAGCGAAAGGAATTTTATGAAATTGTGACGTGCGCCCATTATATTATTTAAAATAAATATAAAAAAAGTGAAATAAAAATTGACAGTGACAATAAAGAGTGATAAAAAATAATATTTGCCTTGACAGAAAGCAAGAATTGAGTGACAATAAAAATAACACAAATACCTATTAAAATATAAAAAAGTGACAATAAGATAGAAAATACCTATTAAGAAATTAAATTAAATAATAAAAGTATACTTTTTGTGATAAAAGATAACTATGAAAAAAAGACGTTTGCAAAATTGTCTATCATTGGAAAAAAAGACATTTGAGTCCAAAATTAAAATGTATAGAAGGTTAATAGAAAACGAAGATAGTGCACGAAGTGAAAGATCTAATATACAACCTGTTCCATCAATAAGCTAAAATTCTAATGGAGTGTAAAGTAGGCATAAAAAAAGCCCAAGAGTACCTCAGCCGCATGACAGGAGAGACTTCTGATCAAGGGCTTGATGAGACCGCCAGCATGCTCCCCTTGCGGACCACAACAGCAGTGCAAGAAATAGAGGAGAAGCTAGACTCCGATTACGCTCAGGCCATGGTAACAATCACAATATTTTATATATTTTACTTGCTCAAACAGTAATTCAACTTCTTTACAGAAGTCCTATATTCATAAAATTAAAGGTGTTTCTTTAGATGTTGGCAGTGTTATTAGTGCATCGTTTGCAGATGATTTGCTATATAAATATAATTGGGATGGAAGGTGGGGAAAACTTCCGTTGTCAAATCTCACGCTGCTAAATAAAATTGTAAGAGGTATGTACAGACATTAAATAATTTTAGTCTTTGAATATTTAACATTTCTGTCTTTTTTTTTACTTCATATTTTAGATGTTTTTCAGAACCTAGGAGCCGGGGAGTATGAAAAAAGTATAAGAAAAGCGGTTGAACGTGCCCACCATAGGGTAAAGCAACAAAAATACATAAAAGAAAAAGGGGTTAATAAATAAAATGACGACAATTTTTTTAATTTAAACTAAAATAATCAATCTAAAAGAGAAAAAAAATCAAAAAATAAGCGTGACCAATAAATTGGTAAAAGTTTAGCTTTATTTTTAACACTTTTTATTGACTGAACTTTATTTGTAAGAAGGTGCTTGTTTAATGTAATTAAGAAACTGTTGAATGATGTTTGATCCAGCAAACGTTTTCGAATGCAAACAAAACATAATTAATTTAAAAAATTTAGTTAAAAAAAAAAAATATTTATTTATTTAAGTTATTTTGGAAACCAAAAAAATATTGAATTTTATTTTAAATAAAGACAAAAATTTGTATGAGAATTGAATGAGATGTTTTATTTTAATAGTGTTTTATAAAAACTAAAAAATACGTCAACAGTGACGAATATATGAATCAGTACTGACTAGTCAGCTGTGGCCGGTATATGCGTCAGTACTGACCAGTCAGTACTGACTGGTCAGCTGTGTCCGTTATATGCATCAGTACTGACTAGTCAGCTGTGTCCGGTTTTTGAGCACTCAATAATCTTGAGCAACCTACATATAGTTGTCGATATGAAAAGCAATGAATGGGCGCCTAAATATATTCGAGCCAATGGACCATACGCATTCCGAAAAAGTACAAAAAGTACCAATTTGATCCATTTTTTACCCCTTAAAAAGTGCCGTATATTTTGTACTTTTTATACCAAATGCAACGAAGTACTAAAAGTACGAGCTTTGACTCATTTTATTCCCCCAGAAAGTACTCTGTACGTTAATTTAGGTTATGTTTTATATGAATACCAAATTTTTCGAAGAGATAAAAAGTAACAGTTTTATCCCAATTTTATCCATTAAAAAATACCGTATATTTTGATCTCGACCATATGCAATCTGTATACCAAATTTATCCAAAAGAGAAAAAGTATCAAAAGTAAAACATTTTTCGTTTTAACCTCTTAAAATATACCCCACTTAAATCTGGACAATTTCTCTAGCCAAATTTTTTGAAAATAAGAAAGTACCAAAACTAAAAGAGAAAAAGTGTTAAAAGTTGCCAAAAAAAGAAGCAACATTTCTTAAAAATATATATACAAGGTAGATCAAAAAAGACCTACCCCCACCCATGTTTTATTTTGTAACTAGCTTTTACCCGTGACGTCGTTCACTTTAAGATTTAAAGAAATGGGGTTATCCAGGAAAATATTTACAGAAAATTTATTTTGTTTTCTACGTCATTACTTATTTTATGTTAAAATATGTCTATAAACAACATTTTAAGATTTGTTATATTCCGCTAATATAATGGGTGATTTTTTAGCTATTATCTTTTTGGCAGCACTGGTTTAAACAGCTGACGCACGTTTCGTGTTTTGTTTCACTGTCAAACATCTTCAGTTTGGTCTATAATTTAACCATGAATCGTCTTACAAACGAACAACGCTTGCAAATTATTGAATTTTATTATCAAAATGCGTGCTCTGTTAAGAAAATTCATCGCGCGCTTCTTGTGTTCAGTGACGAAGCTCATTTTTGGCTCAATGGGTAAGTTAATAAGCCGAATTGTCGATTTTGGAGTGAAGATCAGCCAGAAGCATTGCAAGAGCTATTTATGCATCGAGAAAAAGTCACAGTTTGGTGCGGTTTATGGGCTGGTGGCATCATTGGACCGTTCCAAGATGATGCGAATCGTAACGTAACTGTGGAGGGTGAGCGCTACCGTGAGATGATATCCAACTTTTTTTTGCCCAAAATGCAAGAGCTTGTTGACTTGCACGACATGTGGTTTCAACAAGACGGTGCCACATGCCACACAGCACGCTTAACAATGGACTTATTGAGAGGCGAGTTCGGTGAACATTTTATTTCACGTTCGGACCGGTCAATTGGCCGCCTAGATCGTGCGATTTAACGTCTTTAGACTATTTTTTGTGCGGCTACGTTAAAGCTCATGTCTATACACACATGCCCGCTTCAATTGACGCATTGGAAGAAAACATTGAAGCATTTATTCGTGAGATACCGGCCGAAATGTTGGAAACAGAATGCCAACATTGGACTAAGCGGATGGACCATTTGAGGCGCAATCACGGTCAACATTTGCATGAAATAATCTTCAAACATTTAATTATATGGACCGTACTATCGATTCAAATAAAGATTTCATGCATTTTTCTGAATTTTATGAGTTTTTTTTACAACTTTCCTATAGCTCCCCTACAAGAAATGGATGACCGAAACTAATACACACGCACTATTTTTGTTTGTTTTTATTGTTACAAGTGGCGTTGCCACTCGTGTGCGTTTGTATACCAAATTAGGAATATTTTGCAAAGCCCAAATTTTATTAATCTTTTCTTCTTATTTTTATATATACTTAATAATATGTTGAATATATCTGTTAATACGTTTCATAAATTTTAATAATTATAAGAATTTAGCTAAATTTGTATTAATTATTTAAAAAAAAAAGTGGTGGAATTTTGGGAATTGCTGTTGTTAAAAACATTTTAGGAAGAAATGTTTGCTAGTGGCAACGCTAATTACTCCAGGAATGAAATGCGTATGTAAGAGTGAAACAACGAATGTATGTTAGACAGTTTCATTTTTGAATAGAATGTGTAAAATATGTAAAAAATTCAAGATTAATTTTAAAAGCGAAAGGAATTTTATGAAATTGTGACGTGCGCCCATTATATTATTTAAAATAAATATAAAAAAAGTGAAATAAAAATTGACAGTGACAATAAAGAGTGATAAAAAATAATATTTGCCTTGACAGAAAGCAAGAATTGAGTGACAATAAAAATAACACAAATACCTATTAAAATATAAAAAAGTGACAATAAGATAGAAAATACCTATTAAGAAATTAAATTAAATAATAAAAGTATACTTTTTGTGATAAAAGATAACTATGAAAAAAAGACGTTTGCAAAATTGTCTATCATTGGAAAAAAAGACATTTGAGTCCAAAATTAAAATGTATAGAAGGTTAATAGAAAACGAAGATAGTGCACGAAGTGAAAGATCTAATATACAACCTGTTCCATCAATAAGCTAAAATTCTAATGGAGTGTAAAGTAGGCATAAAAAAAGCCCAAGAGTACCTCAGCCGCATGACAGGAGAGACTTCTGATCAAGGGCTTGATGAGACCGCCAGCATGCTCCCCTTGCGGACCACAACAGCAGTGCAAGAAATAGAGGAGAAGCTAGACTCCGATTACGCTCAGGCCATGGTAACAATCACAATATTTTATATATTTTACTTGCTCAAACAGTAATTCAACTTCTTTACAGAAGTCCTATATTCATAAAATTAAAGGTGTTTCTTTAGATGTTGGCAGTGTTATTAGTGCATCGTTTGCAGATGATTTGCTATATAAATATAATTGGGATGGAAGGTGGGGAAAACTTCCGTTGTCAAATCTCACGCTGCTAAATAAAATTGTAAGAGGTATGTACAGACATTAAATAATTTTAGTCTTTGAATATTTAACATTTCTGTCTTTTTTTTTACTTCATATTTTAGATGTTTTCAGAACCTAGGAGCCGGGGAGTATGAAAAAAGTATAAGAAAAGCGGTTGAACGTGCCCACCATAGGGTAAAGCAACAAAAATACATAAAAGAAAAAGGGGTTAATAAATAAAATGACGACAATTTTTTTAATTTAAACTAAAATAATCAATCTAAAAGAGAAAAAAAATCAAAAAATAAGCGTGACCAATAAATTGGTAAAAGTTTAGCTTTATTTTTAACACTTTTTATTGACTGAACTTTATTTGTAAGAAGGTGCTTGTTTAATGTAATTAAGAAACTGTTGAATGATGTTTGATCCAGCAAACGTTTTCGAATGCAAACAAAACATAATTAATTTAAAAAATTTAGTTAAAAAAAAAAAATATTTATTTATTTAAGTTATTTTGGAAACCAAAAAAATATTGAATTTTATTTTAAATAAAGACAAAAATTTGTATGAGAATTGAATGAGATGTTTTATTTTAATAGTGTTTTATTAAAACTAAAAAATACGTCAACAGTGACGAATATATGAATCAGTACTGACTAGTCAGCTGTGGCCGGTATATGCGTCAGTACTGACCAGTCAGTACTGATTGGTCAGCTGTGTCCGTTATATGCATCAGTACTGACTAGTCAGCTGTGTCCGGTTTTTGAGCACTCAATAATCTTGAGCAACCTACATATAGTTGTCGATATGAAAAGCAATGAATGGGCGCCTAAATATATTCCAGCCAATGGACCATACGCATTCCGAAAAAGTACAAAAAGTACCAATTTGATCCATTTTTTACCCCTTAAAAAGTGCCGTATATTTTGAACTTTTTATACCAAATGCAACGAAGTACTAAAAGTACGAGCTTTGACTCATTTTATTCCCCCAGAAAGTACTCTGTACGTTAATTTAGGTTATGTTTTATATGAATACCAAATTTTTCGAAGAGATAAAAAGTAACAGTTTTATCCCAATTTTATCCATTAAAAAATACCGTATATTTTGATCTCGACCATATGCAATCTGTATACCAAATTTATCCAAAAGAGAAAAAGTATCAAAAGTAAAACATTTTTCGTTTTAACCTCTTAAAATATACCCCACTTAAATCTGGACAATATCTCTAGCCAAATTTTTTGAAAATAAGAAAGTACCAAAACTAAAAGAGAAAAAGTGTTAAAAGTTGCCAAAAAAAGAAGCAACATTTCTTAAAAATATATATACAAGGTAGATCAAAAAAGACCTACCCCCACCCATGTTTTATTTTGTAACTAGCTTTTACCCGTGACGTCGTTCACTTTAAGATTTAAAGAAATGGGGTTATCCAGTAAAATATTTACAGAAAATTTATTTTGTTTTCTACGTCATTACTTATTTTATGTTAAAATATGTCTATAAACAACATTTTAAGATTTGTTATATTCCGCTAATATAATGGGTGATTTTTTAGCTATTATCTTTTTGGAAGCACTGGTTTAAACAGCTGACGCACGTTTCGTGTTTTGTTTCACTGTCAAACATCTTCAGTTTGGTCTATAATTTAACCATGAATCGTCTTACAAACGAACAACGCTTGCAAATTATTGAATTTTATTATCAAAATGCGTGCTCTGTTAAGAAAATTCATCGCGCGCTTCTTGTGTTCAGCGACGAAGCTCATTTTTGGCTCAATGGGTAAGTTAATAAGCCGAATTGTCGATTTTGGAGTGAAGATCAGCCAGAAGCATTGCAAGAGCTATTTATGCATCGAGAAAAAGTCACAGTTTGGTGCGGTTTATGGGCTGGTGGCATCATTGGACCGTTCCAAGATGATGCGAATCGTAACGTAACTGTGAATGGTGAGCGCTACCGTGAGATGATATCCAACTTTTTTTTGCCCAAAATGCAAGAGCTTGTTGACTTGCACGACATGTGGTTTCAACAAGACGGTGCCACATGCCACACAGCACGCTTAACAATGGACTTATTGAGAGGCGAGTTCGGTGAACATTTTATTTCACGTTCGGGACCGGTCAATTGGCCGCCTAGATCGTGCGATTTAACGTCTTTAGACTATTTTTTGTGCGGCTACGTTAAAGCTCATGTCTATACACACATGCCCGCTTCAATTGACGCATTGGAAGAAAACATTGAAGCATTTATTCGTGAGATACCGGCCGAAATGTTGGAAACAGAATGCCAACATTGGACTAAGCGGATGGACCATTTGAGGCGCAATCACGGTCAACATTTGCATGAAATAATCTTCAAACATTTAATTATATGGACCGTACTATCGATTCAAATAAAGATTTCATGCATTTTTCTGAATTTTATGAGTTTTTTTTACAACTTTCCTATAGCTCCCCTACAAGAAATGGATGACCGAAACTAATACACACGCACTATTTTTGTTTGTTTTTATTGTTACAAGTGGCGTTGCCACTCGTGTGCGTTTGTATACCAAATAAGGAATATTTTGCAAAGCCCAAATTTTATTAATCTTTTCTTCTTATTTTTATATATACTTAATAATATGTTGAATATATCTGTTAATACGTTTCATAAATTTTAATAATTATAAGAATTTAGCTAAATTTGTATTAATTATTTAAAAAAAAAGTGGCGGAATTTTGGGAATTGCTGTTGTTAAAAACATTTTAGGAAGAAATGTTTGCTAGTGGCAACGCTAATTACTCCAGGAATGAAATGCGTATGTAAGAGTGAAACAACGAATGTATGTTAGACAGTTTCATTTTTGAATGGAATGTGTAAAATATGTAAAAAATTCAAGATTAATTTTAAAAGCGAAAGGAATTTTATGAAATTGTGACGTGCGCCCATTATATTATTTAAAATAAATATAAAAAAAGTGAAATAAAAATTGACAGTGACAATAAAGAGTGATAAAAAATAATATTTGCCTTGACAGAAAGCAAGAATTGAGTGACACTAAAAATAACACAAATACCTATTAAAATATAAAAAAGTGACAATAAGATAGAAAATACCTATTAAGAAATTAAATTAAATAATAAAAGTATACTTTTTGTGATAAAAGATAACTATGAAAAAAAGACGTTTGCAAAATTGTCTATCATTGGAAAAAAAGACATTTGAGTCCAAAATTAAAATGTATAGAAGGTTAATAGAAAACGAAGATAGTGCACGAAGTGAAAGATCTAATATACAACCTGTTCCATCAATAAGCTAAAATTCTAATGGAGTGTAAAGTAGGCATAAAAAAAGCCCAAGAGTACCTCAGCCGCATGACAGGAGAGACTTCTGATCAAGGGCTTGATGAGACCGCCAGCATGCTCCCCTTGCGGACCACAACAGCAGTGCAAGAAATAGAGGAGAAGCTAGACTCCGATTACGCTCAGGCCATGGTAACAATCACAATATTTTATATATTTTACTTGCTCAAACAGTAATTCAACTTCTTTACAGAAGTCCTATATTCATAAAATTAAAGGTGTTTCTTTAGATGTTGGCAGTGTTATTAGTGCATCGTTTGCAGATGATTTGCTATATAAATATAATTGGGATGGAAGGTGGGGAAAACTTCCGTTGTCAAATCTCACGCTGCTAAATAAAATTGTAAGAGGTATGTACAGACATTAAATAATTTTAGTCTTTGAATATTTAACATTTCTGTCTTTTTTTTTACTTCATATTTTAGATGTTTTTCAGAACCTAGGAGCCGGGGAGTATGAAAAAAGTATAAGAAAAGCGGTTGAACGTGCCCACCATAGGGTAAAGCAACAAAAATACATAAAAGAAAAAGGGGTTAATAAATAAAATGACGACAATTTTTTTAATTTAAACTAAAATAATCAATCTAAAAGAGAAAAAAAATCAAAAAATAAGCGTGACCAATAAATTGGTAAAAGTTTAGCTTTATTTTTAACACTTTTTATAGACTGAACTTTATTTGTAAGAAGGTGCTTGTTTAATGTAATTAAGAAACTGTTGAATGATGTTTGATCCAGCAAACGTTTTCGAATGCAAACAAAACATAATTAATTTAAAAAATTTAGTTAAAAAAAAAAAATATTTATTTATTTAAGTTATTTTGGAAACCAAAAAAATATTGAATTTTATTTTAAATAAAGACAAAAATTTGTATGAGAATTGAATGAGATGTTTTATTTTAATAGTGTTTTATTAAAACTAAAAAATACGTCAACAGTGACGAATATATGAATCAGTACTGACTGGTCAGCTGTGTCCGTTATATGCATCAGTACTGACTAGTCAGCTGTGTCCGGTTTTTGAGCACTCAATAATCTTGAGCAACCTACATATAGTTGTCGATATGAAAAGCAATGAATGGGCGCCTAAATATATTCCAGCCAATGGACCATACGCATTCCGAAAAAGTACAAAAAGTACCAATTTGATCCATTTTTTACCCCTTAAAAAGTGCCGTATATTTTGTACTTTTTATACCAAATGCAACGAAGTACTAAAAGTACGAGCTTTGACTCATTTTATTCCCCCAGAAAGTACTCTGTACGTTAATTTAGGTTATGTTTTATATGAATACCAAATTTTTCGAAGAGATAAAAAGTAACAGTTTTATCCCAATTTTATCCATTAAAAAATACCGTATATTTTGATCTCGACCATATGCAATCTGTATACCAAATTTATCCAAAAGAGAAAAAGTATCAAAAGTAAAACATTTTTCGTTTTAACCTCTTAAAATATACCCCACTTAAATCTGGACAATATCTCTAGCCAAATTTTTTGAAAATAAGAAAGTACCAAAACTAAAAGAGAAAAAGTGTTAAAAGTTGCCAAAAAAAAGAAGCAACATTTCTTAAAAATATATATACAAGGTAGATCAAAAAAGACCTACCCCCACCCATGTTTTATTTTGTAACTAGCTTTTACCCGTGACGTCGTTCACTTTAAGATTTAAAGAAATGGGGTTATCCAGTAAAATATTTACAGAAAATTTATTTTGTTTTCTACGTCATTACTTATTTTATGTTAAAATATGTCTATAAACAACATTTTAAGATTTGTTATATTCCGCTAATATAATGGGTGATTTTTTAGCTATTATCTTTTTGGCAGCACTGGTTTAAACAGCTGACGCACGTTTCGTGTTTTGTTTCACTGTCAAACATCTTCAGTTTGGTCTATAATTTAACCATGAATCGTCTTACAAACGAACAACGCTTGCAAATTATTGAATTTTATTATCAAAATGCGTGCTCTGTTAAGAAAATTCATCGCGCGCTTCTTGTGTTCAGCGACGAAGCTCATTTTTGGCTCAATGGGTAAGTTAATAAGCCGAATTGTCGATTTTGGAGTGAAGATCAGCCAGAAGCATTGCAAGAGCTATTTATGCATCGAGAAAAAGTCACAGTTTGGTGCGGTTTATGGGTTGGTGGCATCATTGGACCGTTCCAAGATGATGCGAATCGTAACGTAACTGTGAATGGTGAGCGCTACCGTGAGATGATATCCAACTTTTTTTGCCCAAAATGCAAGAGCTTGTTGACTTGCACGACATGTGGTTTCAACAAGACGGTGCCACATGCCACACAGCACGCTTAACAATGGACTTATTGAGAGGCGAGTTCGGTGAACATTTTATTTCACGTTCGGGACCGGTCAATTGGCCGCCTAGATCGTGCGATTTAACGTCTTTAGACTATTTTTTGTGCGGCTACGTTAAAGCTCATGTCTATACACACATGCCCGCTTCAATTGACGCATTGGAAGAAAACATTGAAGCATTTATTCGTGAGATACCGGCCGAAATGTTGGAAACAGAATGCCAACATTGGACTAAGCGGATGGACCATTTGAGGCGCAATCACGGTCAACATTTGCATGAAATAATCTTCAAACATTTAATTATATGGACCGTACTATTGATTCAAATAAAGATTTCATGCATTTTTCTGAATTTTATGAGTTTTTTTTACAACTTTCCTATAGCTCCCCTACAAGAAATGGATGACCGAAACTAATACACACGCACTATTTTTGTTTGTTTTTATTGTTACAAGTGGCGTTGCCACTCGTGTGCGTTTGTATACCAAATTAGGAATATTTTGCAAAGCCTAAATTTTATTAATCTTTTCTTCTTATTTTTATATATACTTAATAATATGTTGAATATATCTGTTAATACGTTTCATAAATTTTAATAATTATAAGAATTTAGCTAAATTTGTATTAATTATTTAAAAAAAAAGTGGTGGAATTTTGGGAATTGCTGTTGTTAAAAACATTTTAGGAAGAAATGTTTGCTAGTGGCAACGCTAATTACTCCAGGAATGAAATGCGTATGTAAGAGTGAAACAACGAATGTATGTTAGACAGTTTCATTTTTGAATGGAATGTGTAAAATATGTAAAAAATTCAAGATTAATTTTAAAAGCGAAAGGAATTTTATGAAATTGTGACGTGCGCCCATTATATTATTTAAAATAAATATAAAAAAAGTGAAATAAAAATTGACAGTGACAATAAAGAGTGATAAAAAATAATATTTGCCTTGACAGAAAGCAAGAATTGAGTGACAATAAAAATAACACAAATACCTATTAAAATATAAAAAAGTGACAATAAGATAGAAAATACCTATTAAGAAATTAAATTAAATAATAAAAGTATACTTTTTGTGATAAAAGATAACTATGAAAAAAAGACGTTTGCAAAATTGTCTATCATTGGAAAAAAAGACATTTGAGTCCAAAATTAAAATGTATAGAAGGTTAATAGAAAACGAAGATAGTGCACGAAGTGAAAGATCTAATATACAACCTGTTCCATCAATAAGCTAAAATTCTAATGGAGTGTAAAGTAGGCATAAAAAAAGCCCAAGAGTACCTCAGCCGCATGACAGGAGAGACTTCTGATCAAGGGCTTGATGAGACCGCCAGCATGCTCCCCTTGCGGACCACAACAGCAGTGCAAGAAATAGAGGAGAAGCTAGACTCCGATTACGCTCAGGCCATGGTAACAATCACAATATTTTATATATTTTACTTGCTCAAACAGTAATTCAACTTCTTTACAGAAGTCCTATATTCATAAAATTAAAGGTGTTTCTTTAGATGTTGGCAGTGTTATTAGTGCATCGTTTGCAGATGATTTGCTATATAAATATAATTGGGATGGAAGGTGGGGAAAACTTCCGTTGTCAAATCTCACGCTGCTAAATAAAATTGTAAGAGGTATGTACAGACATTAAATAATTTTAGTCTTTGAATATTTAACATTTCTGTCTTTTTTTTTACTTCATATTTTAGATGTTTTTCAGAACCTAGGAGCCGGGGAGTATGAAAAAAGTATAAGAAAAGCGGTTGAACGTGCCCACCATAGGGTAAAGCAACAAAAATACATAAAAGAAAAAGGGGTTAATAAATAAAATGACGACAATTTTTTTAATTTAAACTAAAATAATCAATCTAAAAGAGAAAAAAAATCAAAAAATAAGCGTGACCAATAAATTGGTAAAAGTTTAGCTTTATTTTTAACACTTTTTATTGACTGAACTTTATTTGTAAGAAGGTGCTTGTTTAATGTAATTAAGAAACTGTTGAATGATGTTTGATCCAGCAAACGTTTTCGAATGCAAACAAAACATAATTAATTTAAAAATTTAGTTAAAAAAAAAAAATATTTATTTATTTAAGTTATTTTGGAAACCAAAAAATATTGAATTTTATTTTAAATAAAGACAAAAATTTGTATGAGAATTGAATGAGATGTTTTATTTTAATAGTGTTTTATTAAAACTAAAAAATACGTCAACAGTGACGAATATATGAATCAGTACTGACTAGTCAGCTGTGGCCGGTATATGCGTCAGTACTGACCAGTCAGTACTGACTGGTCAGCTGTGTCCGTTATATGCATCAGTACTGACTAGTCAGCTGTGTCCGGTTTTTGAGCACTCAATAATCTTGAGCAACCTACATATAGTTGTCGATATGAAAAGCAATGAATGGGCGCCTAAATATATTCCAGCCAATGGACCATACGCATTCCGAAAAAGTACAAAAAGTACCAATTTGATCCATTTTTTACCCCTTAAAAAGTGCCGTATATTTTGAACTTTTTATACCAAATACAACGAAGTACTAAAAGTACGAGCTTTGACTCATTTTATTCCCCCAGAAAGTACTCTGTACGTTAATTTAGGTTATGTTTTATATGAATACCAAATTTTTCGAAGAGATAAAAAGTAACAGTTTTATCCCAATTTTATCCATTAAAAAATACCGTATATTTTGATCTCGACCATATGCAATCTGTATACCAAATTTATCCAAAAGAGAAAAAGTATCAAAAGTAAAACATTTTTCGTTTTAACCTCTTAAAATATACCCCACTTAAATCTGGACAATATCTCTAGCCAAATTTTTTGAAAATAAGAAAGTACCAAAACTAAAAGAGAAAAAGTGTTAAAAGTTGCCAAAAAAAGAAGCAACATTTCTTAAAAATATATATACAAGGTAGATCAAAAAAGACCTACCCCCACCCATGTTTTATTTTGTAACTAGCTTTTACCCGTGACGTCGTTCACTTTAAGATTTAAAGAAATGGGGTTATCCAGTAAAATATTTACAGAAAATTTATTTTGTTTTCTACGTCATTACTTATTTTATGTTAAAATATGTCTATAAACAACATTTTAAGATTTGTTATATTCCGCTAATATAATGGGTGATTTTTTAGCTATTATCTTTTTGGCAGCACTGGTTTAAACAGCTGACGCACGTTTCGTGTTTTGTTTCACTGTCAAACATCTTCAGTTTGGTCTATAATTTAACCATGAATCGTCTTACAAACGAACAACGCTTGCAAATTATTGAATTTTATTATCAAAATGCGTGCTCTGTTAAGAAAATTCATCGCGCGCTTCTTGTGTTCAGCGACGAAGCTCATTTTTGGCTCAATGGGTAAGTTAATAAGCCGAATTGTCGATTTTGGAGTGAAGATCAGCCAGAAGCATTGCAAGAGCTATTTATGCATCGAGAAAAAGTCACAGTTTGGTGCGGTTTATGGGCTGGTGGCATCATTGGACCGTTCCAAGATGATGCGAATCGTAACGTAACTGTGAATGGTGAGCGCTACCGTGAGATGATATCCAACTTTTTTTTGCCCAAAATGCAAGAGCTTGTTGACTTGCACGACATGTGGTTTCAACAAGACGGTGCCACATGCCACACAGCACGCTTAACAATGGACTTATTGAGAGGCGAGTTCGGTGAACATTTTATTTCACGTTCGGGACCGGTCAATTGGCCGCCTAGATCGTGCGATTTAACGTCTTTAGACTATTTTTTGTGCGGCTACGTTAAAGCTCATGTCTATACACACATGCCCGCTTCAATTGACGCATTGGAAGAAAACATTGAAGCATTTATTCGTGAGATACCGGCCGAAATGTTGGAAACAGAATGCCAACATTGGACTAAGCGGATGGACCATTTGAGGCGCAATCACGGTCAACATTTGCATGAAATAATCTTCAAACATTTAATTATATGGACCGTACTATCGATTCAAATAAAGATTTCATGCATTTTTCTGAATTTTATGAGTTTTTTTTACAACTTTCCTATAGCTCCCCTACAAGAAATGGATGACCGAAACTAATACACACGCACTATTTTTGTTTGTTTTTATTGTTACAAGTGGCGTTGCCACTCGTGTGCGTTTGTATACCAAATTAGGAATATTTTGCAAAGCCCAAATTTTATTAATCTTTTCTTCTTATTTTTATATATACTTAATAATATGTTGAATATATCTGTTAATACGTTTCATAAATTTTAATAATTATAAGAATTTAGCTAAATTTGTATTAATTATTTAAAAAAAAAGTGGTGGAATTTTGGGAATTGCTGTTGTTAAAAACATTTTAGGAAGAAATGTTTGCTAGTGGCAACGCTAATTACTCCAGGAATGAAATGCGTATGTAAGAGTGAAACAACGAATGTATGTTAGACAGTTTCATTTTTGAATGGAATGTGTAAAATATGTAAAAAATTCAAGATTAATTTTAAAAGCGAAAGGAATTTTATGAAATTGTGACGTGCGCCCATTATATTATTTAAAATAAATATAAAAAAAGTGAAATATAAATTGACAGTGACAATAAAGAGTGATAAAAAATAATATTTGCCTTGACAGAAAGCATGAATTGAGTGACAATAAAAATAACACAAATACCTATTAAAATATAAAAAAGTGACAATAAGATAGAAAATACCTATTAAGAAATTAAATTAAATAATAAAAGTATACTTTTTGTTATAAAAGATAACTATGAAAAAAAGACGTTTGCAAAATTGTCTATCATTGGAAAAAAAGACATTTGAGTCCAAAATTAAAATGTATAGAAGGTTAATAGAAAACGAAGATAGTGCACGAAGTGAAAGATCTAATATACAACCAGTTCCATCAATAAGCTAAAATTCTAATGGAGTGTAAAGTAGGCATAAAAAAAGCCCAAGAGTACCTCAGCCGCATGACAGGAGAGACTTCTGATCAAGGGCTTGATGAGACCGCCAGCATGCTCCCCTTGCGGACCACAACAGCAGTGCAAGAAATAGAGGAGAAGCTAGACTCCGATTACGCTCAGGCCATGGTAACAATCACAATATTTTATATATTTTACTTGCTCAAACAGTAATTCAACTTCTTTACAGAAGTCCTATATTCATAAAATTAAAGGTGTTTCTTTAGATGTTGGCAGTGTTATTAGTGCATCGTTTGCAGATGATTTGCTATATAAATATAATTGGGATGGAAGGTGGGGAAAACTTCCGTTGTCAAATCTCACGCTGCTAAATAAAATTGTAAGAGGTATGTACAGACATTAAATAATTTTAGCCTTTGAATATTTAACATTTCTGTCTTTTTTTTTACTTCATATTTTAGATGTTTTTCAGAACCTAGGAGCCGGGGAGTATGAAAAAAGTATAAGAAAAGCGGTTGAACGTGCCCACCATAGGGTAAAGCAACAAAAATACATAAAAGAAAAAGGGGTTAATAAATAAAATGACGACATTTTTTTTAATTTAAACTAAAATAATCAATCTAAAAGAGAAAAAAAATCAAAAAATAAGCGTGACCAATAAATTGGTAAAAGTTTAGCTTTATTTTTAACACTTTTTATAGACTGAACTTTATTTGTAAGAAGGTGCTTGTTTAATGTAATTAAGAAACTGTTGAATGATGTTTGATCCATCAAACGTTTTCGAATGCAAACAAAACATAATTAATTTAAAAAATTTAGTTAAAAAAAAAAAATATTTATTTATTTAAGTTATTTTGGAAACCAAAAAAATATTGAATTTTATTTTAAATAAAGACAAAAATTTGTATGAGAATTGAATGAGATGTTTTATTTTAATAGTGTTTTATTAAAACTAAAAAATACGTCAACAGTGACGAATATATGAATCAGTACTGACTAGTCAGCTGTGGCCGGTATATGCGTCAGTACTGACCAGTCAGTACTGACTGGTCAGCTGTGTCCGTTATATGCATCAGTACTGACTAGTCAGCTGTGTCCGGTTTTTGAGCACTCAATAATCTTGAGCAACCTACATATAGTTGTCGATATGAAAAGCAATGAATGGGCGCCTAAATATATTCCAGCCAATGGACCATACGCATTCCGAAAAAGTACAAAAAGTACCAATTTGATCCATTTTTTACCCCTTAAAAAGTGCCGTATATTTTGTACTTTTTATACCAAATGCAACGAAGTACTAAAAGTACGAGCTTTGACTCATTTTATTCCCCCAGAAAGTACTCTGTACGTTAATTAAGGTTATGTTTTATATGAATACCAAATTTTTCGAAGAGATAAAAAGTAACAGTTTTATCCCAATTTTATCCATTAAAAAATACCGTATATTTTGATCTCGACCATATGCAATCTGTATACCAAATTTATCCAAAAGAGAAAAAGTATCAAAAGTAAAACATTTTTCGTTTTAACCTCTTAAAATATACCCCACTTAAATCTGGACAATATCTCTAGCCAAATTTTTTGAAAATAAGAAAGTACCAAAACTAAAAGAGAAAAAGTGTTAAAAGTTGCCAAAAAAAGAAGCAACATTTCTTAAAAATATATATACAAGGTAGATCAAAAAAGACCTACCCCCACCCATGTTTTATTTTGTAACTAGCTTTTACCCGTGACGTCGTTCACTTTAAGATTTAAAGAAATGGGGTTATCCAGGAAAATATTTACAGAAAATTTATTTTGTTTTCTACGTCATTACTTATTTTATGTTAAAATATGTCTATAAACAACATTTTAAGATTTGTTATATTCCGCTAATATAATGGGTGATTTTTTAGCTATTATCTTTTTGGCAGCACTGGTTTAAACAGCTGACGCACGTTTCGTGTTTTGTTTCACTGTCAAACATCTTCAGTTTGGTCTATAATTTAACCATGAATCGTCTTACAAACGAACAACGCTTGCAAATTATTGAATTTTATTATCAAAATGCGTGCTCTGTTAAGAAAATTCATCGCGCGCTTCTTGTGTTCAGCGACGAAGCTCATTTTTGGCTCAATGGGTAAGTTAATAAGCCGAATTGTCGATTTTGGAGTGAAGATCAGCCAGAAGCATTGCAAGAGCTATTTATGCATCGAGAAAAAGTCACAGTTTGGTGCGGTTTATGGGCTGGTGGCATCATTGGACCGTTCCAAGATGATGCGAATCGTAACGTAACTGTGAATGGTGAGCGCTACCGTGAGATGATATCCAACTTTTTTTTGCCCAAAATGCAAGAGCTTGTTGACTTGCACGACATGTGGTTTCAACAATACGGTGCCACATGCCACACAGCACGCTTAACAATGGACTTATTGAGAGGAGAGTTCGGTGAACATTTTATTTCACGTTCGGGACCGGTCAATTGGCCGCCTAGATCGTGCGATTTAACGTCTTTAGACTATTTTTTGTGCGGCTACGTTAAAGCTCATGTCTATACACACATGCCCGCTTCAATTGACGCATTGGAAGAAAACATTGAAGCATTTATTCGTGAGATACCGGCCGAAATGTTGGAAACAGAATGCCAACATTGGACTAAGCGGATGGACCATTTGAGGAAATAATGCATGAAATAATCTTCAAACATTTAATTATATGGACCGTACTATCGATTCAAATAAAGATTTCATGCATTTTTCTGAATTTTATGAGTTTTTTTTACAACTTTCCTATAGCTCCCCTACAAGAAATGGATGACCGAAACTAATACACACGCACTATTTTTGTTTGTTTTTATTGTTAGAAGTGGCGTTGCCACTCGTGTGCGTTTGTATACCAAATTAGGAATATTTTGCAAAGCCCAAATTTTATTAATCTTTTCTTCTTATTTTTATATATACTTAATAATATGTTGAATATATCTGTTAATACGTTTCATAAATTTTAATAATTATAAGAATTTAGCTAAATTTGTATTAATTATTTAAAAAAAAAGTGGTGGAATTTTGGGAATTGCTGTTGTTAAAAACATTTTAGGAAGAAATGTTTGCTAGTGGCAACGCTAATTACTCCAGGAATGAAATGCGTATGTAAGAGTGAAACAACGAATGTATGTTAGACAGTTTCATTTTTGAATGGAATGTGTAAAATATGTAAAAAATTCAAGATTAATTTTAAAAGCGAAAGGAATTTTATGAAATTGTGACGTGCGCCCATTATATTATTTAAAATAAATATAAAAAAAGTGAAATAAAAATTGACAGTGACAATAAAGAGTGATAAAAAATAATATTTGCCTTGACAGAAAGCAAGAATTGAGTGACAATAAAAATAACACAAATACCTATTAAAATATAAAAAAGTGACAATAAGATAGAAAATACCTATTAAGAAATTAAATTAAATAATAAAAGTATACTTTTTGTGATAAAAGATAACTATGAAAAAAAGACGTTTGCAAAATTGTCTATCATTGGAAAAAAAGACATTTGAGTCCAAAATTAAAATGTATAGAAGGTTAATAGAAAACGAAGATAGTGCACGAAGTGAAAGATCTAATATACAACCTGTTCCATCAATAAGCTAAAATTCTAATGGAGTGTAAAGTAGGCATAAAAAAAGCCCAAGAGTAACTCAGCCGCATGACAGGAGAGACTTCTGATCAAGGGCTTGATGAGACCGCCAGCATGCTCCCCTTGCGGACCACAACAGCAGTGCAAGAAATAGAGGAGAAGCTAGACTCCGATTACGCTCAGGCCATGGTAACAATCACAATATTTTATATATTTTACTTGCTCAAACAGTAATTCAACTTCTTTACAGAAGTCCTATATTCATAAAATTAAAGGTGTTTCTTTAGATGTTGGCAGTGTTATTAGTGCATCGTTTGCAGATGATTTGCTATATAAATATAATTGGGATGGAAGGTTGGGAAAACTTCCGTTGTCAAATCTCACGCTGCTAAATAAAATTGTAAGAGGTATGTACAGACATTAAATATTTTTAGTCTTTGAATATTTAACATTTCTGTCTTTTTTTTACTTCATATTTTAGATGTTTTTCAGAACCTAGGAGCCGGGGAGTATGAAAAAAGTATAAGAAAAGCGGTTGAACGTGCCCACCATAGGGTAAAGCAACAAAAATACATAAAAGAAAAAGGGGTTAATAAATAAAATGACGACAATTTTTTTAATTTAAACTAAAATAATCAATCTAAAAGAGAAAAAAAATCAAAAAATAAGCGTGACCAATAAATTGGTAAAAGTTTAGCTTTATTTTTAACACTTTTTATTGACTGAACTTTATTTGTAAGAAGGTGCTTGTTTAATGTAATTAAGAAACTGTTGAATGATGTTTGATCCAGCAAACGTTTTCGAATGCAAACAAAACATAATTAATTTAAAAAATTTAGTTAAAAAAAAAAAATATTTATTTATTTAAGTTATTTTGGAAACCAAAAAAATATTGAATTTTATTTTAAATAAAGACAAAAATTTGTATGAGAATTGAATGAGATGTTTTATTTTAATAGTGTTTTATTAAAACTAAAAAATACGTCAACAGTGACGAATATATGAATCAGTACTGACTAGTCAGCTGTGGCCGGTATATGCGTCAGTACTGACCAGTCAGTACTGACTGGTCAGCTGTGTCCGTTATATGCATCAGTACTGACTAGTCAGCTGTGTCCGGTTTTTGAGCACTCAATAATCTTGAGCAACCTACATAAAGTTGTCGATATGAAAAGCAATGAATGGGCGCCTAAATATATTCCAGCCAATGGACCATACGCATTCCGAAAAAGTACAAAAAGTACCAATTTGATCCATTTTTTACCCCTTAAAAAGTGCCGTATATTTTGTACTTTTTATACCAAATGCAACGAAGTACTAAAAGTACGAGCTTTGACTCATTTTATTCCCCCAGAAAGTACTCTGTACGTTAATTTAGGTTATGTTTTATATGAATACCAAATTTTTCGAAGAGATAAAAAGTAACAGTTTTATCCCAATTTTATCCATTAAAAAATACCGTATATTTTGATCTCGACCATATGCAATCTGTATACCAAATTTATCCAAAAGAGAAAAAGTATCAAAAGTAAAATATTTTTCGTTTTAACCTCTTAAAATATACCCCACTTAAATCTGGACAATATCTCTAGCCAAATTTTTTGAAAATAAGAAAGTACCAAAACTAAAAGAGAAAAAGTGTTAAAAGTTGCCAAAAAAAGAAGCAACATTTCTTAAAAATATATATACAAGGTAGATCAAAAAAGACCTACCCCCACCCATGTTTTATTTTGTAACTAGCTTTTACCCGTGACGTCGTTCACTTTAAGATTTAAAGAAATGGGGTTATCCAGTAAAATATTTACAGAAAATTTATTTTGTTTTCTACGTCATTACTTATTTTATGTTAAAATATGTCTATAAACAACATTTTAAGATTTGTTATATTCCGCTAATATAATGGGTGATTTTTTAGCTATTATCTTTTTGGCAGCACTGGTTTAAACAGCTGACGCACGTTTCGTGTTTTGTTTCACTGTCAAACATCTTCAGTTTGGTCTATAATTTAACCATGAATCGTCTTACAAACGAACAACGCTTGCAAATTATTGAATTTTATTATCAAAATGCGTGCTCTGTTAAGAAAATTCATCGCGCGCTTCTTGTGTTCAGCGACGAAGCTCATTTTTGGCTCAATGGGTAAGTTAATAAGCCGAATTGTCGATTTTGGAGTGAAGATCAGCCAGAAGCATTGCAAGAGCTATTTATGCATCGAGAAAAAGTCACAGTTTGGTGCGGTTTATGGGCTGGTGGCATCATTGGACCGTTCCAAGATGATGCGAATCGTAACGTAACTGTGAATGGTGAGCGCTACCGTGAGATGATATCCAACTTTTTTTTGCCCAAAATGCAAGAGCTTGTTGACTTGCACGACATGTGGTTTCAACAAGACGGTGCCACATGCCACACAGCACGCTTAACAATGGACTTATTGAGAGGCGAGTTCGGTGAACATTTTATTTCACGTTCGGGACCGGTCAATTGGCCGCCTAGATCGTGCGATTTAACGTCTTTAGACTATTTTTTGTGCGGCTACGTTAAAGCTCATGTCTATACACACATGCCCGCTTCAATTGACGCATTGGAAGAAAACATTGAAGCATTTATTCGTGAGATACCGGCCGAAATGTTGGAAACAGAATGCCAACATTGGACTAAGCGGATGGACCATTTGAGGCGCAATCACGGTCAACATTTGCATGAAATAATCTTCAAACATTTAATTATATGGACCGTACTATCGATTCAAATAAAGATTTCATGCATTTTTCTGAATTTTATGAGTTTTTTTTACAACTTTCCTATAGCTCCCCTACAAGAAATGGATGACCGAAACTAATACACACGCACTATTTTTGTTTGTTTTTATTGTTACAAGTGGCGTTGCCACTCGTGTGCGTTTGTATACCAAATTAGGAATATTTTGCAAAGCCCAAATTTTATTAATCTTTTCTTCTTATTTTTATATATACTTAATAATATGTTGAATATATCTGTTAATACGTTTCATAAATTTTAATAATTATAAGAATTTAGCTAAATTTGTATTAATTATTTAAAAAAAAAGTGGTGGAATTTTGGGAATTGCTGTTGTTAAAAACATTTTAGGAAGAAATGTTTGCTAGTGGCAACGCTAATTACTCCAGGAATGAAATGCGTATGTAAGAGTGAAACAACGAATGTATGTTAGACAGTTTCATTTTTGAATGGAATGTGTAAAATATGTAAAAAATTCAAGATTAATTTTAAAAGCGAAAGGAATTTTATGAAATTGTGACGTGCGCCCATTATATTATTTAAAATAAATATAAAAAAAGTGAAATAAAAATTGACAGTGACAATAAAGAGTGATAAAAAATAATAGTTGCCTTGACAGAAAGCAAGAATTGAGTGACAATAAAAATAACACAAATACCTATTAAAATATAAAAAAGTGACAATAAGATAGAAAATACCTATTAAGAAATTAAATTAAATAATAAAAGTATACTTTTTGTGATAAAAGATAACTATGAAAAAAAGACGTTTGCAAAATTGTCTATCATTGGAAAAAAAGACATTTGAGTCCAAAATTAAAATGTATAGAAGGTTAATAGAAAACGAAGATAGTGCACGAAGTGAAAGATCTAATATACAACCTGTTCCATCAATAAGCTAAAATTCTAATGGAGTGTAAAGTAGGCATAAAAAAAGCCCAAGAGTACCTCAGCCGCATGACAGGAGAGACTTCTGATCAAGGGCTTGATGAGACCGCCAGCATGCTCCCCTTGCGGACCACAACAGCAGTGCAAGAAATAGAGGAGAAGCTAGACTCCGATTACGCTCAGGCCATGGTAACAATCACAATATTTTATATATTTTACTTGCTCAAACAGTAATTCAACTTCTTTACAGAAGTCCTATATTCATAAAATTAAAGGTGTTTCTTTAGATGTTGGCAGTGTTATTAGTGCATCGTTTGCAGATGATTTGCTATATAAATATAATTGGGATGGAAGGTTGGGAAAACTTCCGTTGTCAAATCTCACGCTGCTAAATAAAATTGTAAGAGGTATGTACAGACATTAAATATTTTTAGTCTTTGAATATTTAACATTTCTGTCTTTTTTTTACTTCATATTTTAGATGTTTTTCAGAACCTAGGAGCCGGGGAGTATGAAAAAAGTATAAGAAAAGCGGTTGAACGTGCCCACCATAGGGTAAAGCAACAAAAATACATAAAAGAAAAAGGGGTTAATAAATAAAATGACGACAATTTTTTTAATTTAAACTAAAATAATCAATCTAAAAGAAAAAAAAAATCAAAAAATAAGCGTGACCAATAAATTGGTAAAAGTTTAGCTTTATTTTTAACACTTTTTATTGACTGAACTTTATTTGTAAGAAGGTGCTTGTTTAATGTAATTAAGAAACTGTTGAATGATGTTTGATCCAGCAAACGTTTTCGAATGCAAACAAAACATAATTAATTTAAAAAATTTAGTTAAAAAAAAAAAATATTTATTTATTTAAGTTATTTTGGAAACCAAAAAAATATTGAATTTTATTTTAAATAAAGACAAAAATTTGTATGAGAATTGAATGAGATGTTTTATTTTAATAGTGTTTTATTAAAACTAAAAAATACGTCAACAGTGACGAATATATGAATCAGTACTGACTAGTCAGCTGTGGCCGGTATATGCGTCAGTACTGACCAGTCAGTACTGACTGGTCAGCTGTGTCCGTTATATGCATCAGTACTGACTAGTCAGCTGTGTCCGGTTTTTGAGCACTCAATAATCTTGAGCAACCTACATATAGTTGTCGATATGAAAAGCAATGAATGGGCGCCTAAATATATTCCAGCCAATGGACCATACGCATTCCGAAAAAGTACAAAAAGTACCAATTTGATCCATTTTTTACCCCTTAAAAAGTGCCGTATATTTTGTACTTTTTATACCAAATGCAACGAAGTACTAAAAGTACGAGCTTTGACTCATTTTATTCCCCCAGAAAGTACTCTGTACGTTAATTTAGGTTATGTTTTATATGAATACCAAATTTTTCGAAGAGATAAAAAGTAACAGTTTTATCCCAATTTTATCCATTAAAAAATACCGTATATTTTGATCTCGACCATATGCAATCTGTATACCAAATTTATCCAAAAGAGAAAAAGTATCAAAAGTAAAATATTTTTCGTTTTAACCTCTTAAAATATACCCCACTTAAATCTGGACAATATCTCTAGCCAAATTTTTTGAAAATAAGAAAGTACCAAAACTAAAAGAGAAAAAGTGTTAAAAGTTGCCAAAAAAAGAAGCAACATTTCTTAAAAATATATATACAAGGTAGATCAAAAAAGACCTACCCCCACCCATGTTTTATTTTGTAACTAGCTTTTACCCGTGACGTCGTTCACTTTAAGATTTAAAGAAATGGGGTTATCCAGTAAAATATTTACAGAAAATTTATTTTGTTTTCTACGTCATTACTTATTTTATGTTAAAATATGTCTATAAACAACATTTTAAGATTTGTTATATTCCGCTAATATAATGGGTGATTTTTTAGCTATTATCTTTTTGGCAGCACTGGTTTAAACAGCTGACGCACGTTTCGTGTTTTGTTTCACTGTCAAACATCTTCAGTTTGGTCTATAATTTAACCATGAATCGTCTTACAAACGAACAACGCTTGCAAATTATTGAATTTTATTATCAAAATGCGTGCTCTGTTAAGAAAATTCATCGCGCGCTTCTTGTGTTCAGCGACGAAGCTCATTTTTGGCTCAATGGGTAAGTTAATAAGCCGAATTGTCGATTTTGGAGTGAAGATCAGCCAGAAGCATTGCAAGAGCTATTTATGCATCGAGAAAAAGTCACAGTTTGGTGCGGTTTATGGGCTGGTGGCATCATTGGACCGTTCCAAGATGATGCGAATCGTAACGTAACTGTGAATGGTGAGCGCTACCGTGAGATGATATCCAACTTTTTTTTGCCCAAAATGCAAGAGCTTGTTGACTTGCACGACATGTGGTTTCAACAAGACGGTGCCACATGCCACACAGCACGCTTAACAATGGACTTATTGAGAGGCGAGTTCGGTGAACATTTTATTTCACGTTCGGGACCGGTCAATTGGCCGCCTAGATCGTGCGATTTAACGTCTTTAGACTATTTTTTGTGCGGCTACGTTAAAGCTCATGTCTATACACACATGCCCGCTTCAATTGACGCATTGGAAGAAAACATTGAAGCATTTATTCGTGAGATACCGGCCGAAATGTTGGAAACAGAATGCCAACATTGGACTAAGCGGATGGACCATTTGAGGCGCAATCACGGTCAACATTTGCATGAAATAATCTTCAAACATTTAATTATATGGACCGTACTATCGATTCAAATAAAGATTTCATGCATTTTTCTGAATTTTATGAGTTTTTTTTACAACTTTCCTATAGCTCCCCTACAAGAAATGGATGACCGAAACTAATACACACGCACTATTTTTGTTTGTTTTTATTGTTACAAGTGGCGTTGCCACTCGTGTGCGTTTGTATACCAAATTAGGAATATTTTGCAAAGCCCAAATTTTATTAATCTTTTCTTCTTATTTTTATATATACTTAATAATATGTTGAATATATCTGTTAATACGTTTCATAAATTTTAATAATTATAAGAATTTAGCTAAATTTGTATTAATTATTTAAAAAAAAAGTGGTGGAATTTTGGGAATTGCTGTTGTTAAAAACATTTTAGGAAGAAATGTTTGCTAGTGGCAACGCTAATTACTCCAGGAATGAAATGCGTATGTAAGAGTGAAACAACGAATGTATGTTAGACAGTTTCATTTTTGAATGGAATGTGTAAAATATGTAAAAAATTCAAGATTAATTTTAAAAGCGAAAGGAATTTTATGAAATTGTGACGTGCGCCCATTATATTATTTAAAATAAATATAAAAAAAGTGAAATAAAAATTGACAGTGACAATAAAGAGTGATAAAAAATAATATTTGCCTTGACAGAAAGCAAGAATTGAGTGACAATAAAAATAACACATACCTATTAAAATATAAAAAAAGTGACAATAAGATAGAAAATACCTATTAAGAAATTAAATTAAATAATAAAAGTATACTTTTTGTGATAAAAGATAACTATGAAAAAAAGACGTTTGCAAAATTGTCTATCATTGGAAAAAAAGACATTTGAGTCCAAAATTAAAATGTATAGAAGGTTAATAGAAAACGAAGATAGTGCACGAAGTGAAAGATCTAATATACAACCTGTTCCATCAATAAGCTAAAATTCTAATGGAGTGTAAAGTAGGCATAAAAAAAAGCCCAAGAGTACCTCAGCCGCATGACAGGAGAGACTTCTGATCAAGGGCTTGATGAGACCGCCAGCATGCTCCCCTTGCGGACCACAACAGCAGTGCAAGAAATAGAGGAGAAGCTAGACTCCGATTACGCTCAGGCCATGGTAACAATCACAATATTTTATATATTTTACTTGCTCAAACAGTAATTCAACTTCTTTACAGAAGTCCTATATTCATAAAATTAAAGGTGTTTCTTTAGATGTTGGCAGTGTTATTAGTGCATCGTTTGCAGATGATTTGCTATATAAATATAATTGGGATGGAAGGTGGGGAAAACTTCCGTTGTCAAATCTCACGCTGCTAAATAAAATTGTAAGAGGTATGTACAGACATTAAATAATTTTAGTCTTTGAATATTTAACATTTCTGTCTTTTTTTTTACTTCATATTTTAGATGTTTTTCAGAACCTAGGAGCCGGGGAATATGAAAAAAGTATAAGAAAAGCGGTTGAACGTGCCCACCATAGGGTAAAGCAACAAAAATACATAAAAGAAAAAGGGGTTAATAAATAAAATGACGACAATTTTTTTAATCTAAACTAAAATAATCAATCTAAAAGAGAAAAAAAATCAAAAAATAAGCGTGACCAATAAATTGGTAAAAGTTTAGCTTTATTTTTAACACTTTTTATTGACTGAACTTTATTTGTAAGAAGGTGCTTGTTTAATGTAATTAAGAAACTGTTGAATGATGTTTGATCCAGCAAACGTTTTCGAATGCAAACAAAACATAATTAATTTAAAAAATTTAGTTAAAAAAAAAAAATATTTATTTATTTAAGTTATTTTGGAAACCAAAAAAATATTGAATTTTATTTTAAATAAAGACAAAAATTTGTATGAGAATTGAATGAGATGTTTTATTTTAATAGTGTTTTATTAAAACTAAAAAATACGTCAACAGTGACGAATATATGAATCAGTACTGACTAGTCAGCTGTGGCCGGTATATGCGTCAGTACTGACTGGTCAGCTGTGTCCGTTATATGCATCAGTACTGACTAGTCAGCTGTGTCCGGTTTTTGAGCACTCAATAATCTTGAGCAACCTACATATAGTTGTCGATATGAAAAGCAATGAATGGGCGCCTAAATATATTCCAGCCAATGGACCATACGCATTCCGAAAAAGTACAAAAAGTACCAATTTGATCCATTTTTTACCCCTTAAAAAGTGCCGTATATTTTGTACTTTTTATACCAAATGCAACGAAGTACTAAAAGTACGAGCTTTGACTCATTTTATTCCCCCAGAAAGTTCTCTGTACGTTAATTTAGGTTATGTTTTATATGAATACCAAATTTTTCGAAGAGATAAAAAGTAACAGTTTTATCCCAATTTTATCCATTAAAAAATACCGTATATTTTGATCTCGACCATATGCAATCTGTATACCAAATTTATCCAAAAGAGAAAAAGTATCAAAAGTAAAACATTTTTCGTTTTAACCTCTTAAAATATACCCCACTTAAATCTGGACAATATCTCTAGCCAAATTTTTTGAAAATAAGAAAGTACCAAAACTAAAAGAGAAAAAGTGTTAAAAGTTGCCAAAAAAAGAAGCAACATTTCTTAAAAATATATATACAAGGTAGATCAAAAAAGACCTACCCCCACCCATGTTTTATTTTGTAACTAGCTTTTACCCGTGACGTCGTTCACTTTAAGATTTAAAGAAATGGGGTTATCCAGTAAAATATTTACAGAAAATTTATTTTGTTTTCTACGTCATTACTTATTTGGTGCGGTTTATGGGCTGGTGGCATCATTGGACCGTTCCAAGATGATGCGAATCGTAACGTAACTGTGAATGGTGAGCGCTACCGTGAGATGATATCCAACTTTTTTTTGCCCAAAATGCAAGAGCTTGTTGACTTGCACGACATGTGGTTTCAACAAGACGGTGCCACATGCCACACAGCACGCTTAACAATGGACTTATTGAGAGGCGAGTTCGGTGAACATTTTATTTCACGTTCGGGACCGGTCAATTGGCCGCCTAGATCGTGCGATTTAACGTCTTTAGACTATTTTTTGTGCGGCTACGTTAAAGCTCATGTCTATACACACATGCCCGCTTCAATTGACGCATTGGAAGAAAACATTGAAGCATTTATTCGTGAGATACCGGCCGAAATGTTGGAAACAGAATGCCAACATTGGACTAAGCGGATGGACCATTTGAGGCGCAATCACGGTCAACATTTGCATGAAATAATCTTCAAACATTTAATTATATGGACCGTACTATCGATTCAAATAAAGATTTCATGCATTTTTCTGAATTTTATGAGTTTTTTTTACAACTTTCCTATAGCTCCCCTACAAGAAATGGATGACCGAAACTAATACACACGCACTATTTTTGTTTGTTTTTATTGTTACAAGTGGCGTTGCCACTCGTGTGCGTTTGTATACCAAATTAGGAATATTTTGCAAAGCCCAAATTTTATTAATCTTTTCTTCTTATTTTTATATATACTTAATAATATGTTGAATATATCTGTTAATACGTTTCATAAATTTTAATAATTATAAGAATTTAGCTAAATTTGTATTAATTATTTAAAAAAAAAGTGGTGGAATTTTGGGAATTGCTGTTGTTAAAAACATTTTAGGAAGAAATGTTTGCTAGTGGCAACGCTAATTACTCCAGGAATGAAATGCGTATGTAAGAGTGAAACAACGAATGTATGTTAGACAGTTTCATTTTTGAATGGAATGTGTAAAATATGTAAAAAATTCAAGATTAATTTTAAAAGCGAAAGGAATTTTATGAAATTGTGACGTGCGCCCATTATATTATTTAAAATAAATATAAAAAAAGTGAAATAAAAATTGACAGTGACAATAAAGAGTGATAAAAAATAATATTTGCCTTGACAGAAAGCAAGAATTGAGTGACAATAAAAATAACACAAATACCTATTAAAATATAAAAAAGTGACAATAAGATAGAAAATACCTATTAAGAAATTAAATTAAATAATAAAAGTATAGTTTTTGTGATAAAAGATAACTATGAAAAAAAGACGCAAAATTGTCTATCATTGGAAAAAAAGACATTTGAGTCCAAAATTAAAATGTATAGAAGGTTAATAGAAAACGAAGATAGTGCACGAAGTGAAAGATCTAATATACAACCTGTTCCATCAATAAGCTAAAATTCTAATGGAGTGTAAAGTAGGCATAAAAAAAGCCCAAGAGTACCTCAGCCGCATGACAGGAGAGACTTCTGATCAAGGGCTTGATGAGACCGCCAGCATGCTCCCCTTGCGGACCACAACAACAGTGCAAGAATAGAGGAGAAGCTAGACTCCGATTACGCTCAGGCCATGGTAACAATCACAATATTTTATATATTTTACTTGCTCAAACAGTAATTCAACTTCTTTACAGAAGTCCTATATTCATAAAATTAAAGGTGTTTCTTTAGATGTTGGCAGTGTTATTAGTGCATCGTTTGCAGATGATTTGCTATATAAATATAATTGGGATGGAAGGTGGGGAAAACTTCCGTTGTCAAATCTCACGCTGCTAAATAAAATTGTAAGAGGTATGTACAGACATTAAATAATTTTAGTCTTTGAATATTTAACATTTCTGTCTTTTTTTTTTACTTCATATTTTAGATGTTTTTCAGAACCTAGGAGCCGGGGAGTATGAAAAAAGTATAAGAAAAGCGGTTGAACGTGCCCACCATAGGGTAAAGCAACAAAAATACATAAAAGAAAAAGGGGTTAGTAAATAAAATGACGACAATTTTTTTAATTTAAACTAAAATAATCAATCTAAAAGAGAAAAAAAATCAAAAAATAAGCGTGACCAATAAATTGGTAAAAGTTTAGCTTTATTTTTAACACTTTTTATTGACTGAACTTTATTTGTAAGAAGGTGCTTGTTTAATGTAATTAAGAAACTGTTGAATGATGTTTGATCCAGCAAACGTTTTCGAATGCAAACAAAACATAATTAATTTAAAAAATTTAGTTAAAAAAAAAAAATATTTATTTATTTAAGTTATTTTGGAAACCAAAAAAATATTGAATTTTATTTTAAATAAAGACAAAAATTTGTATGAGAATTGAATGAGATGTTTTATTTTAATAGTGTTTTATTAAAACTAAAAAATACGTCAACAGTGACGAATATATGAATCAGTACTGACTAGTCAGCTGTGGCCGGTATATGCGTCAGTACTGACCAGTCAGTACTGACTGGTCAGCTGTGTCCGTTATATGCATCAGTACTGACTAGTCAGCTGTGTCCGGTTTTTGAGCACTCAATAATCTTGAGCAACCTACATATAGTTGTCGATATGAAAAGCAATGAATGGGCGCCTAAATATATTCCAGCCAATGGACCATACGCATTCCGAAAAAGTACAAAAAGTACCAATTTGATCCATTTTTTACCCCTTAAAAAGTGCCGTATATTTTGTACTTTTTATACCAAATGCAACGAAGTACTAAAAGTACGAGCTTTGACTCATTTTATTCCCCCAGAAAGTACTCTGTACGTTAATTTAGGTTATGTTTTATATGAATACCAAATTTTTCGAAGAGATAAAAAGTAACAGTTTTATCCCAATTTTATCCATTAAAAAATACCGTATATTTTGATCTCGACCATATGCAATCTGTATACCAAATTTATCCAAAAGAGAAAAAGTATCAAAAGTAAAACATTTTTCGTTTTAACCTCTTAAAATATACCCCACTTAAATCTGGACAATATCTCTAGCCAAATTTTTTGAAAATAAGAAAGTACCAAAACTAAAAGAGAAAAAGTGTTAAAAGTTGCCAAAAAAAGAAGCAACATTTCTTAAAAATATATATACAAGGTAGATCAAAAAAGACCTACCCCCACCCATGTTTTATTTTGTAACTAGCTTTTACCCGTGACGTCGTTCACTTTAAGATTTAAAGAAATGGGGTTATCCAGGAAAATATTTACAGAAAATTTATTTTGTTTTCTACGTCATTACTTATTTTATGTTAAAATATGTCTATAAACAACATTTTAAGATTTGTTATATTCCGCTAATATAATGGGTGATTTTTTAGCTATTATCTTTTTGGCAGCACTGGTTTAAACAGCTGACGCACGTTTCGTGTTTTGTTTCACTGTCAAACATCTTCAGTTTGGTCTATAATTTAACCATGAATCGTCTTACAAACGAACAACGCTTGCAAATTATTGAATTTTATTATCAAAATGCGTGCTCTGTTGAGAAAATTCATCGCGCGCTTCTTGTGTTCAGCGACGAAGCTCATTTTTGGCTCAATGGGTAAGTTAATAAGCCGAATTGTCGATTTTGGAGTGAAGATCAGCCAGAAGCATTGCAAGAGCTATTTATGCATCGAGAAAAAGTCACAGTTTGGTGCGGTTTATGGGCTGGTGGCATCATTGGACCGTTCCAAGATGATGCGAATCGTAACGTAACTGTGAATGGTGAGCGCTACCGTGAGATGATATCCAACTTTTTTTTGCCCAAAATGCAAGAGCTTGTTGACTTGCACGACATGTGGTTTCAACAAGACGGTGCCACATGCCACACAGCACGCTTAACAATGGACTTATTGAGAGGCGAGTTCGGTGAACATTTTATTTCACGTTTGGGACCGGTCAATTGGCCGCCTAGATCGTGCGATTTAACGTCTTTAGACTATTTTTTGTGCGGCTACGTTAAAGCTCATGTCTATACACACATGCCCGCTTCAATTGACGCATTGGAAGAAAACATTGAAGCATTTATTCGTGAGATACCGGCCGAAATGTTGGAAACAGAATGCCAACATTGGACTAAGCGGATGGACCATTTGAGGCGCAATCACGGTCAACATTTGCATGAAATAATCTTCAAACATTTAATTATATGGACCGTACTATCGATTCAAATAAAGATTTCATGCATTTTTCTGAATTTTATGAGTTTTTTTTACAACTTTCCTATAGCTCCCCTACAAGAAATGGATGACCGAAACTAATACACACGCACTATTTTTGTTTGTTTTTATTGTTACAAGTGGCGTTGCCACTCGTGTGCGTTTGTATACCAAATTAGGAATATTTTGCAAAGCCCAAATTTTATTAATCTTTTCTTCTTATTTTTATATATACTTAATAATATGTTGAATATATCTGTTAATACGTTTCATAAATTTTAATAATTATAAGAATTTAGCTAAATTTGTATTAATTATTTAAAAAAAAAGTGGTGGAATTTTGGGAATTGCTGTTGTTAAAAACATTTTAGGAAGAAATGTTTGCTAGTGGCAACGCTAATTACTCCAGGAATGAAATGCGTATGTAAGAGTGAAACAACGAATGTATGTTAGACAGTTTCATTTTTGAATGGAATGTGTAAAATATGTAAAAAATTCAAGATTAATTTTAAAAGCGAAAGGAATTTTATGAAATTGTGACGTGCGCCCATTATATTATTTAAAATAAATATAAAAAAAGTGAAATATAAATTGACAGTGACAATAAAGAGTGATAAAAAATAATATTTGCCTTGACAGAAAGCATGAATTGAGTGACAATAAAAATAACACAAATACCTATTAAAATATAAAAAAGTGACAATAAGATAGAAAATACCTATTAAGAAATTAAATTAAATAATAAAAGTATACTTTTTGTGATAAAAGATAACTATGAAAAAAAGACGTTTGCAAAATTGTCTATCATTGGAAAAAAAGACATTTGAGTCCAAAATTAAAATGTATAGAAGGTTAATAGAAAACGAAGATAGTGCACGAAGTGAAAGATCTAATATACAACCTGTTCCATCAATAAGCTAAAATTCTAATGGAGTGTAAAGTAGGCATAAAAAAAGCCCAAGAGTACCTCAGCCACATGACAGGAGAGACTTCTGATCAAGGGCTTGATGAGACCGCCAGCATGCTCCCCTTGCGGACCACAACAGCAGTGCAAGAAATAGAGAAGCTAGACTCCGATTACGCTCAGGCCATGGTAACAATCACAATATTTTATATATTTTACTTGCTCAAACAGTAATTCAACTTCTTTACAGAAGTCCTATATTCATAAAATTAAAGGTGTTTCTTTAGATGTTGGCAGTGTTATTAGTGCATCGTTTGCAGATGATTTGCTATATAAATATAATTGGGATGGAAGGTGGGGAAAACTTCCGTTGTCAAATCTCACGCTGCTAAATAAAATTGTAAGAGGTATGTACAGACATTAAATAATTTTATTCTTTGAATATTTAACATTTCTGTCTTTTTTTTTTCTTCATATTTTAGATGTTTTTCAGAACCTAGGAGCCGGGGAGTATGAAAAAAGTATAAGAAAAGCGGTTGAACGTGCCCATCATAGGGTAAAGCAACAAAAATACATAAAAGAAAAAGGGGTTAATAAATAAAATGACGACAATTTTTTTAATTTAAACTAAAATAATCAATCTAAAAGAGAAAAAAAATCAAAAAATAAGCGTGACCAATAAATTGGTAAAAGTTTAGCTTTATTTTTAACACTTTTTATTGACTGAACTTTATTTGTAAGAAGGTGCTTGTTTAATGTAATTAAGAAACTGTTGAATGATGTTTGATCCAGCAAACGTTTTCGAATGCAAACAAAACATAATTAATTTAAAAAATTTAGTTAAAAAAACAAAATATTTATTTATTTAAGTTATTTTGGAAACCAAAAAAATATTGAATTTTATTTTAAATAAAGACAAAAATTTGTATGAGAATTGAATGAGATGTTTTATTTTAATAGTGTTTTATTAAAACTAAAAAATACGTCAACAGTGACGAATATATGAATCAGTACTGACTAGTCAGCTGTGGCCGGTATATGCGTCAGTACTGACCAGTCAGTACTGACTGGTCAGCTGTGTCCGTTATATGCATCAGTACTGACTAGTCAGCTGTGTCCGGTTTTTGAGCACTCAATAATCTTGAGCAACCTACATATAGTTGTCGATATGAAAAGCAATGAATGGGCGCCTAAATATATTCCAGCCAATGGACCATACGCATTCCGAAAAAGTACAAAAAGTACCAATTTGATCCATTTTTTACCCCTTAAAAAGTGCCGTATATTTTGTACTTTTTATACCAAATGCAACGAAGTACTAAAAGTACGAGCTTTGACTCATTTTATTCCCCCAGAAAGTACTCTGTACGTTAATTTAGGTTATGTTTTATATGAATACCAAATTTTTCGAAGAGATAAAAAGTAACAGTTTTATCCCAATTTTATCCATTAAAAAATACCGTATATTTTGATCTCGACCATATGCAATCTGTATACCAAATTTATCCAAAAGAGAAAAAGTATCAAAAGTAAAACATTTTTCGTTTTAACCTCTTAAAATATACCCCACTTAAATCTGGACAATATCTCTAGCCAAATTTTTTGAAAATAAGAAAGTACCAAAACTAAAAGAGAAAAAGTGTTAAAAGTTGCCAAAAAAAGAAGCAACATTTCTTAAAAATATATATACAAGGTAGATCAAAAAAGACCTACCCCCACCCATGTTTTATTTTGTAACTAGCTTTTACCCGTGACGTCGTTCACTTTAAGATTTAAAGAAATGGGGTTATCCAGTAAAATATTTACAGAAAATTTATTTTGTTTTCTACGTCATTACTTATTTTATGTTAAAATATGTCTATAAACAACATTTTAAGATTTGTTATATTCCGCTAATATAATGGGTGATTTTTTAGCTATTATCTTTTTGGCAGCACTGGTTTAAACAGCTGACGCACGTTTCGTGTTTTGTTTCACTGTCAAACATCTTCAGTTTGGTCTATAATTTAACCATGAATCGTCTTACAAACGAACAACGCTTGCAAATTATTGAATTTTATTATCAAAATGCGTGCTCTGTTAAGAAAATTCATCGCGCGCTTCTTGTGTTCAGCGACGAAGCTCATTTTTGGCTCAATGGGTAAGTTAATAAGCCGAATTGTCGATTTTGGAGTGAAGATCAGCCAGAAGCATTGCAAGAGCTATTTATGCATCGAGAAAAAGTCACAGTTTGGTGCGGTTTATGGGCTGGTGGCATCATTGGACCGTTCCAAGATGAAGCGAATCGTAACGTAACTGTGAATGGTGAGCGCTACCGTGAGATGATATCCAACTTTTTTTTGCCCAAAATGCAAAAGCTTGTTGACTTGCACGACATGTGGTTTCAACAAGACGGTGCCACATGCCACACAGCACGCTTAACAATGGACTTATTGAGAGGCGAGTTCGGTGAACATTTTATTTCACGTTCGGGACCGGTCAATTGGCCGCCTAGATCGTGCGATTTAACGTCTTTAGACTATTTTTTGTGCGGCTACGTTAAAGCTCATGTCTATACACACATGCCCGCTTCAATTGACGCATTGGAAGAAAACATTGAAGCATTTATTCGTGAGATACCGGCCGAAATGTTGGAAACAGAATGCCAACATTGGACTAAGCGGATGGACCATTTGAGGCGCAATCACGGTCAACATTTGCATGAAATAATCTTCAAACATTTAATTATATGGACCGTACTATCGATTCAAATAAAGATTTCATGCATTTTTCTGAATTTTATGAGTTTTTTTTACAACTTTCCTATAGCTCCCCTACAAGAAATGGATGACCGAAACTAATACACACGCACTATTTTTGTTTGTTTTTATTGTTACAAGTGGCGTTGCCACTCGTGTGCGTTTGTATACCAAATTAGGAATATTTTGCAAAGCCCAAATTTTATTAATCTTTTCTTCTTATTTTTATATATACTTAATAATATGTTGAATATATCTGTTAATACGTTTCATAAATTTTAATAATTATAAGAATTTAGCTAAATTTGTATTAATTATTTAAAAAAAAAGTGGTGGAATTTTGGGAATTGCTGTTGTTAAAAACATTTTAGGAAGAAATGTTTGCTAGTGGCAACGCTAATTACTCCAGGAATGAAATGCGTATGTAAGAGTGAAACAACGAATGTATGTTAGACAGTTTCATTTTTGAATGGAATGTGTAAAATATGTAAAAAATTCAAGATTAATTTTAAAAGCGAAAGGAATTTTATGAAATTGTGACGTGCGCCCATTATATTATTTAAAATAAATATAAAAAAAGTGAAATAAAAATTGACAGTGACAATAAAGAGTGATAAAAAATAATATTTGCCTTGACAGAAAGCAAGAATTGAGTGACAATAAAAATAACACAAATACCTATTAAAATATAAAAAAGTGACAATAAGATAGAAAATACCTATTAAGAAATTAAATTAAATAATAAAAGTATACTTTTTGTGATAAAAGATAACTATGAAAAAAAGACGTTTGCAAAATTGTCTATCATTGGAAAAAAAGACATTTGAGTCCAAAATTAAAATGTATAGAAGGTTAATAGAAAACGAAGATAGTGCACGAAGTGAAAGATCTAATATACAACCTGTTCCATCAATAAGCTAAAATTCTAATGGAGTGTAAAGTAGGCATAAAAAAAGCCCAAGAGTACCTCAGCCGCATGACAGGAGAGACTTCTGATCAAGGGCTTGATGAGACCGCCAGCATGCTCCCCTTGCGGACCACAACAGCAGTGCAAGAAATAGAGGAGAAGCTAGACTCCGATTACGCTCAGGCCATGGTAACAATCACAATATTTTATATATTTTACTTGCTCAAACAGTAATTCAACTTCTTTACAGAAGTCCTATATTCATAAAATTAAAGGTGTTTCTTTAGATGTTGGCAGTGTTATTAGTGCATCGTTTGCAGATGATTTGCTATATAAATATAAATGGGATGGAAGGTGGGGAAAACTTCCGTTGTCAAATCTCACGCTGCTAAATAAAATTGTAAGAGGTATGTACAGACATTAAATAATTTTAGTCTTTGAATATTTAACATTTCTGTCTTTTTTTTTACTTCATATTTTAGATGTTTTTCAGGAGCCGGGGAGTATGAAAAAAGTATAAGAAAAGCGGTTGAACGTGCCCACCATAGGGTAAAGCAACAAAAATACATAAAAGAAAAAGGGGTTAATAAATAAAATGACGACAATTTTTTTAATTTAAACTAAAATAATCAATCTAAAAGAGAAAAAAAATCAAAAAATAAGCGTGACCAATAAATTGGTAAAAGTTTAGCTTTATTTTTAACACTTTTTATTGACCGAACTTTATTTGTAAGAAGGTGCTTGTTTAATGAAATTAAGAAACTGTTGAATGATGTTTGATCCAGCAAACGTTTTCGAATGCAAACAAAACATAATTAATTTAAAAAATTTAGTTAAAAAAAAAAATATTTATTTATTTAAGTTATTTTGGAAACCAAAAAAATATTGAATTTTATTTTAAATAAAGACAAAAATTTGTATGAGAATTGAATGAGATGTTTTATTTTAATAGTGTTTTATTAAAACTAAAAAATACGTCAACAGTGACGAATATATGAATCAGTACTGACTAGTCAGCTGTGGCCGGTATATGCGTCAGTACTGACCAGTCAGTACTGACTGGTCAGCTGTGTCCGTTATATGCATCAGTACTGACTAGTCAGCTGTGTCCGGTTTTTGAGCACTCAATAATCTTGAGCAACCTACATATAGTTGTCGATATGAAAAGCAATGAATGGGCGCCTAAATATATTCCAGCCAATGGACCATACGCATTCCGAAAAAGTACAAAAAGTACCAATTTTATCCATTTTTTACCCCTTAAAAAGTGCCGTATATTTTGTACTTTTTATACCAAATGCAACGAAGTACTAAAAGTACGAGCTTTGACTCATTTTATTCCCCCAGAAAGTACTCTGTACGTTAATTTAGGTTATGTTTTATATGAATACCAAATTTTTCGAAGAGATAAAAAGTAACAGTTTTATCCCAATTTTATCCATTAAAAAATACCGTATATTTGATCTCGACCATATGCAATCTGTATACCAAATTTATCCAAAAGAGAAAAAGTATCAAAAGTAAAACATTTTTCGTTTTAACCTCTTAAAATATACCCCACTTAAATCTGGACAATATCTCTAGCCAAATTTTTTGAAAATAAGAAAGTACCAAAACTAAAAGAGAAAAAGTGTTAAAAGTTGCCAAAAAAAGAAGCAACATTTCTTAAAAATATATATACAAGGTAGATCAAAAAAGACCTACCCCCACCCATGTTTTATTTTGTAACTAGCTTTTACCCGTGACGTCGTTCACTTTAAGATTTAAAGAAATGGGGTTATCCAGTAAAATATTTACAGAAAATTTATTTTGTTTTCTACGTCATTACTTATTTTATGTTAAAATATGTCTATAAACAACATTTTAAGATTTGTTATATTCCGCTAATATAATGGGTGATTTTTTAGCTATTATCTTTTTGGCAGCACTGGTTTAAACAGCTGACGCACGTTTCGTGTTTTGTTTCACTGTCAAACATCTTCAGTTTGGTCTATAATTTAACCATGAATCGTCTTACAAACGAACAACGCTTGCAAATTATTGAATTTTATTATCAAAATGCGTGCTCTGTTAAGAAAATTCATCGCGCGCTTCTTGTGTTCAGCGACGAAGCTCATTTTTGGCTCAATGGGTAAGTTAATAAGCCGAATTGTCGATTTTGGAGTGAAGATCAGCCAGAAGCATTGCAAGAGCTATTTATGCATCGAGAAAAAGTCACAGTTTGGTGCGGTTTATGGGCTGGTGGCATCATTGGACCGTTCCAAGATGATGCGAATCGTAACGTAACTGTGAATGGTGAGCGCTACCGTGAGATGATATCCAACTTTTTTTTGCCCAAAATGCAAGAGCTTGTTCACTTGCACGACATGTGGTTTCAACAAGACGGTGCCACATGCCACACAGCACGCTTAACAATGGACTTATTGAGAGGCGAGTTCGGTGAACATTTTATTTCACGTTCGGGACCGGCCAATTGGCCGCCTAGATCGTGCGATTTAACGTCTTTAGACTATTTTTTGTGCGGCTACGTTAAAGCTCATGTCTATACACACATGCCCGCTTCAATTGACGCATTGGAAGAAAACATTGAAGCATTTATTCGTGAGATACCGGCCGAAATGTTGGAAACAGAATGCCAACATTGGACTAAGCGGATGGACCATTTGAGGCGCAATCACGGTCAACATTTGCATGAAATAATCTTCAAACATTTAATTATATGGACCGTACTATCGATTCAAATAAAGATTTCATGCATTTTTCTGAATTTTATGAGTTTTTTTTACAACTTTCCTATAGCTCCCCTACAAGAAATGGATGACCGAAACTAATACACACGCACTATTTTTGTTTGTTTTTATTGTTACAAGTGGCGTTGCCACTCGTGTGCGTTTGTATACCAAATTAGGAATATTTTGCAAAGCCCAAATTTTATTAATCTTTTCTTCTTATTTTTATATATACTTAATAATATGTTGAATATATCTGTTAATACGTTTCATAAATTTTAATAATTATAAGAATTTAGCTAAATTTGTATTAATTATTTAAAAAAAAAGTGGTGGAATTTTGGGAATTGCTGTTGTTAAAAACATTTTAGGAAGAAATGTTTGCTAGTGGCAACGCTAATTACTCCAGGAATGAAATGCGTATGTAAGAGTGAAACAACGAATGTATGTTAGACAGTTTCATTTTTGAATGGAATGTGTAAAATATGTAAAAAATTCAAGATTAATTTTAAAAGCGAAAGGAATTTTATGAAATTGTGACGTGCGCCCATTATATTATTTAAAATAAATATAAAAAAAGTGAAATAAAAATTGACAGTGACAATAAAGAGTGATAAAAAATAATATTTGCCTTGACAGAAAGCAAGAATTGAGTGACAATAAAAATAACACAAATACCTATTAAAATATAAAAAAGTGACAATAAGATAGAAAATACCTATTAAGAAATTAAATTAAATAATAAAAGTATACTTTTTGTGATAAAAGATAACTATGAAAAAAAGACGTTTGCAAAATTGTCTATCATTGGAAAAAAAGACATTTGAGTCCAAAATTAAAATGTATAGAAGGTTAATAGAAAACGAAGATAGTGCACGAAGTGAAAGATCTAATATACAACCTGTTCCATCAATAAGCTAAAATTCTAATGGAGTGTAAAGTAGGCATAAAAAAAGCCCAAGAGTACCTCAGCCGCATGACAGGAGAGACTTCTGATCAAGGGCTTGATGAGACCGCCAGCATGCTCCCCTTGCGGACCACAACAGCAGTGCAAGAAATAGAGGAGAAGCTAGACACCGATTACGCTCAGGCCATGGTAACAATCACAATATTTTATATATTTTACTTGCTCAAACAGTAATTCAACTTCTTTACAGAAGTCCTATATTCATAAAATTAAAGGTGTTTCTTTAGATGTTGGCAGTGTTATTAGTGCATCGTTTGCAGATGATTTGCTATATAAATATAATTGGGATGGAAGGTGGGGAAAACTTCCGTTGTCAAATCGCACGCTGCTAAATAAAATTGTAAGAGGTATGTACAGACATTAAATAATTTTAGTCTTTGAATATTTAACATTTCTGTCTTTTTTTTTACTTCATATTTTAGATGTTTTTCAGAACCTAGGAGCCGGGGAGTATGAAAAAAGTATAAGAAAAGCGGTTGAACGTGCCCACCATAGGGTAAAGCAACAAAAATACATAAAAGAAAAAGGGGTTAATAAATAAAATGACGACAATTTTTTTAATTTAAACTAAAATAATCAATCTAAAAGAGAAAAAAATCAAAAAATAAGCGTGACCAATAAATTGGTAAAAGTTTAGCTTTATTTTTAACACTTTTTATTGACTGAACTTTATTTGTAAGAAGGTGCTTGTTTAATGTAATTAAGAAACTGTTGAATAATGTTTGATCCAGCAAACGTTTTCGAATGCAAACAAAACATAATTAATTTAAAAAATTTAGTTAAAAAAAAAAAATATTTATTTATTTAAGTTATTTTGGAAACCAAAAAAATATTGAATTTTATTTTAAATAAAGACAAAAATTTGTATGAGAATTGAATGAGATGTTTTATTTTAATCGTGTTTTATTTAAGCTAAAAAGTACGTCAACAGTGAGGAATATATGAATCAGTACTGACTAGTCAGCTGTGGCCGGTATATGCGTCAGTACTGACCAGTCAGTACTGACTGGTCAGCTGTGTCCGTTATATGCATCAGTACTGACTAGTCAGCTGTGTCCGGTTTATACATCAGTACTGATATGTAAAGAGTATAAGAGTAAACAGCTCAGATATATGTTTTATCTACCACAAAATTCATAGGTTAAAGAAGGATGCAAAATCACACGTACACAAAAGTTTAGGTCATTTTTTTCACGTTGGCCTTAAGAAAATGATAGAAACTTTGTTCTACGCGATGACCGATATCTCTATCAGCAATGTCGGTCATATGATAGGTCAAATGACCGTCACTTTTCTTGTAGGGTCTTAAAAAATCACCCGATACATACATAACTTTTGAGCACTCAATAATCTTGAGCAACCTACATATAGTTGTCGATATGAAAAGCAATGAATGGGCGCCTAAATATATTCCAGCCAATGGACCATACGCAATCCGAAAAAGTACAAAAAGTACCAATTTGATCCATTTTTTACCCCTTAAAAAGTGCCGTATATTTTGTACTTTTTATACCAAATGCAACGAAGTACTAAAAGTACGAGCTTTGACTCATTTTATTCCCCCAGAAAGTACTCTGTACGTTAATTTAGGTTATGTTTTATATGAATACCAAATTTTTCGAAGAGATAAAACGTAACAGTTTTATCCCAATTTTATCCCTTAAAAAATACCGAATATTTTGATCTCGACCATATGCAATCTGTATACCAAATTTATCCAAAAGAGAAAAAGTATCAAAAGTAAAACATTTTTCGTTTTAACCTCTTAAAATATACCCCACTTAAATCTGGACAATATCTCTAGCCAAATTTTTTGAAAATAAAAAAGTACCAAAACTAAAAGAGAAAAAGTGTTAAAAGTTGCCAAAAAAAGAAGCAACATTTCTTAAAAATATATATACAAGGTAGATCAAAAAAGACCTACCCCCACCCATGTTTTATTTTGTAACTAGCTTTTACCCGTGACGTCGTTCACTTTAAGATTTAAAGAAATGGGGTTATCCAGTAAAATATTTACAGAAAATTTATTTTGTTTTCTACGTCATTACTTATTTTATGTTAAAATCAGTGTTTAAATTGCTTGCTTTAAAATAGCAACAGCACCAAAATTTTTGCTTTGTTTACATTTTTTGCTGCAAATTAAAAAACTGTATTTTTCAATGCCTTTTATTACTTTGATAGAGAGTAAGCAAAAGCAAAAAAGCAAAAGCAGAAAGAGAGAGAGTAAATAATTTTTTTAGTCTCGCTATGTGTATGCTCTTTGCTTAATCAGTCAGCAACGCAACAACTTAAGTAAGTAATAAATTTTGTTCAAGTTTTTTTTTGGCTTTTCATGCGCTTAAAGCCAGCAAGTTAACTTCTTTGCTGTTGCTGGCTGGCACTTCATACATATATTTAGAATATTTTGAATTTCTTAGTATTTTTGCAGAAAGAATGTTTAAAGATCATTACCGTTAGATGTTTTTTTTTTTGCGAAAAAACTAATTTTTGTTCTTTTATTTAGTGAGTTACGCAAAACCATATTTTTAGGTACCTATTTCTTTAATGTTTTTAGTATGTTTTCTCAATAAATACGAAAATACATATGAAAATAAATAAAACTTCACATGTTAGATTAAAAACTCTATCACTTTTAAACATATGTATGTGAGCAAATTTTACACATAGCTTGGTCATTATCAAAATCAAAATATTTTTCAATTATTCTTCGTTTTACACGCGGCGCCATAATTCTTAGTTCTTACCGTCAAAGATTTTTTCAAAACAAATTTCTGCAACAGCAAGCAACAGCGATCAAGTCAAAAAAATGTTAAACAGCCAGCCAAGCAACTACATAAAAAAAAAAAAACAAAAACATATTACTTACAGCAACAGCATTTTTTTTAGTGGTTGCTTGACTGAATGTTTAAACTTTAAGCTGAGAACATACACATAGTGACAGTAAATACATTATTAACTCTCACTTTTTCTGCTTTTGCTTTTTGCTTTTACTGTGTTCTTTTTCTTAAGTTAAGTTAAGCAATTACAAAAGCATTAAAAATAGTCAAGCATTTTTAAACACTGGTTAAAATATGTCTATAAACAACATTTTAAGATTTGTTATATTCCGCTAATATAATGGGTGATTTTTTAGCTATTATCTTTTTGGCAGCACTGGTTTAAACAGCTGACGCACGTTTCGTGTTTTGTTTCACTGTCAAACATCTTCAGTTTGGTCTATAATTTAACCATGAATCGTCTTACAAACGAACAACGCTTGCAAATTATTGAATTTTATTATCAAAATGCGTGCTCTGTTAAGAAAATTCATCGCGCGCTTCTTGTGTTCAGCGACGAAGCTCATTTTTGGCTCAATGGGTAAGTAAGCCGAATTGTCGATTTTGGAGTGAAGATCAGCCAGAAGCATTGCAAGAGCTATTTATGCATCGAGAAAAAGTCACAGTTTGGTGCGGTTTATGGGCTGGTGGCATCATTGGACCGTTCCAAGATGATGCGAATCGTAACGTAACTGTGAATGGTGAGCGCTACCGTGAGATGATATCCAACTTTTTTTTGCCCAAAATGCAAGAGCTTGTTGACTTGCACGACATGTGGTTTCAACAAGACGGTGCCACATGCCACACAGCACGCTTAACAATGGACTTATTGAGAGGCGAGTTCGGTGAACATTTTATTTCACGTTCGGGACCGGTCAATTGGCCGCCTAGATCGTGCGATTTAACGTCTTTAGACTATTTTTTGTGCGGCTACGTTAAAGCTCATGTCTATACACACATGCCCGCTTCAATTGACGCATTGGAAGAAAACATTGAAGCATTTATTCGTGAGATACCGGCCGAAATGTTGGAAACAGAATGCCAACATTGGACTAAGCGGATGGACCATTTGAGGCGCAATCACGGTCAACATTTGCATGAAATAATCTTCAAACATTTAATTATATGGACCGTACTATCGATTCAAATAAAGATTTCATGCATTTTTCTGAATTTTATGAGTTTTTTTTACAACTTTCCTATAGCTCCCCTACAAGAAATGGATGACCGAAACTAAACACACGCACTATTTTTGTTTGTTTTTATTGTTACAAGTGGCGTTGCCACTCGTGTGCGTTTGTATACCAAATTAGGAATATTTTGCAAAGCCCAAATTTTATTAATCTTTTCTTCTTATTTTTATATATACTTAATAATATGTTGAATATATCTGTTAATACGTTTCATAAATTTTAATAATTATAAGAATTTAGCTAAATTTGTATTAATTATTTAAAAAAAAAAGTGGTGGAATTTTGGGAATTGCTGTTGTTAAAAACATTTTAGGAAGAAATGTTTGCTAGTGGCAACGCTAATTACTCCAGGAATGAAATGCGTATGTAAGAGTGAAACAACGAATGTATGTTAGACAGTTTCATTTTTGAATGGAATGTGTAAAATATGTAAAAAATTCAAGATTAATTTTAAAAGCGAAAGGAATTTTATGAAATTGTGACGTGCGCCCATTATATTATTTAAAATAAATATAAAAAAAGTGAAATAAAAATTGACAGTGACAATAAAGAGTGATAAAAAATAATATTTGCCTTGACAGAAAGCAAGAATTGAGTGACAATAAAAATAACACAAATACCTATTAAAATATAAAAAAGTGACAATAAGATAGAAAATACCTGTTAAGAAATTAAATTAAATAATAAAAGTATACTTTTTGTGATAAAAGATAACTATGAAAAAAAGACGTTTGCAAAATTGTCTATCATTGGAAAAAAAGACATTTGAGTCCAAAATTAAAATGTATAGAAGGTTAATAGAAAACGAAGATAGTGCACGAAGTGAAAGATCTAATATACAACCTGTTCCATCAATAAGCTAAAATTCTAATGGAGTGTAAAGTAGGCATAAAAAAAGCCCAAGAGTACCTCAGCCGCATGACAGGAGAGACTTCTGATCAAGGGCTTGATGAGACCGCCAGCATGCTCCCCTTGCGGACCACAACAGCAGTGCAAGAAATAGAGGAGAAGCTAGACTCCGATTACGCTCAGGCCATGGTAACAATCACAATATTTTATATATTTTACTTGCTCAAACAGTAATTCAACTTCTTTACAGAAGTCCTATATTCATAAAATTAAAGGTGTTTCTTTAGATGTTGGCAGTGTTATTAGTGCATCGTTTGCAGATGATTTGCTATATAAATATAATTGGGATGGAAGGTGGGGAAAACTTCCGTTGTCAAATCTCACGCTGCTAAATAAAATTGTAAGAGGTATGTACAGACATTAAATAATTTTAGTCTTTGAATATTTAACATTTCTGTCTTTTTTTTTACTTCATATTTTAGATGTTTTTCAGAACCTAGGAGCCGGGGAGTATGAAAAAAGTATAAGAAAAGCGGTTGAACGTGCCCACCATAGGGTAAAGCAACAAAAATACATAAAAGAAAAAGGGGTTAATAAATAAAATGACGACAATTTTTTTAATTTAAACTAAAATAATCAATCTAAAAGAGAAAAAAAATCAAAAAATAAGCGTGACCAATAAATTGGTAAAAGTTTAGCTTTATTTTTAACACTTTTTATTGACTGAACTTTATTTGTAAGAAGGTGCTTGTTTAATGTAATTAAGAAACTGTTGAATGATGTTTGATCCAGCAAACGTTTTCGAATGCAAACAAAACATAATTAATTTAAAAAATTTAGTTAAAAAAAAAAATATTTATTTATTTAAGTTATTTTGGAAACCAAAAAAATATTGAATTTTATTTTAAATAAAGACAAAAATTTGTATGAGAATTGAATGAGATGTTTTATTTTAATAGTGTTTTATTAAAACTAAAAAATACGTCAACAGTGACGAATATATGAATCAGTACTGACTAGTCAGCTGTGGCCGGTATATGCGTCAGTACTGACTGGTCAGCTGTGTCCGTTATATGCATCAGTACTGACTAGTCAGCTGTGTCCGGTTTTTGAGCACTCAATAATCTTGAGCAACCTACATATAGTTGTCGATATGAAAAGCAATGAATGGGCGCCTAAATATATTCCAGCCAATGGACCATACGCATTCCGAAAAAGTACAAAAAGTACCAATTTGATCCATTTTTTACCCCTTAAAAAGTGCCGTATATTTTGTACTTTTTATACCAAATGCAACGAAGTACTAAAAGTACGAGCTTTGACTCATTTTATTCCCCCAGAAAGTACTCTGTACGTTAATTTAGGTTATGTTTTATATGAATACCAAATTTTTCGAAGAGATAAAAAGTAACAGTTTTATCCCAATTTTATCCATTAAAAAATACCGTATATTTTGATCTCGACCATATGCAATCTGTATACCAAATTTATCCAAAAGAGAAAAAGTATCAAAAGTAAAACATTTTTCGTTTTAACCTCTTAAAATATACCCCACTTAAATCTGGACAATATCTCTAGCCAAATTTTTTGAAAATAAGAAAGTACCAAAACTAAAAGAGAAAAAGTGTTAAAAGTTGCCAAAAAAAGAAGCAACATTTCTTAAAAATATATATACAAGGTAGATCAAAAAAGACCTACCCCCACCCATGTTTTATTTTGTAACTAGCTTTTACCCGTGACGTCGTTCACTTTAAGATTTAAAGAAATGGGGTTATCCAGTAAAATATTTACAGAAAATTTATTTTGTTTTCTACGTCATTACTTATTTTATGTTAAAAAATGTCTATAAACAACATTTTAAGATTTGTTATATTCCGCTAATATAATGGGTGATTTTTTAGGTATTATCTTTTTGGCAGCACTGGTTTAAACAGCTGACGCACGTTTCGTGTTTTGTTTCACTGTCAAACATCTTCAGTTTGGTCTATAATTTAACCATGAATCGTCTTACAAACGAACAACGCTTGCAAATTATTGAATTTTATTATCAAAATGCGTGCTCTGTTAAGAAAATTCATCGCGCGCTTCTTGTGTTCAGCGACGAAGCTCATTTTTGGCTCAATGGGTAAGTTAATAAGCCGAATTGTCGATTTTGGAGTGAAGATCAGCCAGAAGCATTGCAAGAGCTATTTATGCATCGAGAAAAAGTCACAGTTTGGTGCGGTTTATGGGCTGGTGGCATCATTGGACCGTTCCAAGATGATGCGAATCGTATCGTAACTGTGAATGGTGAGCGCTACCGTGAGATGATATCCAACTTTTTTTTGCCCAAAATGCAAGAGCTTGTTGACTTGCACGACATGTGGTTTCAACAAGACGGTGCCACACAGCACGCTTAACAATGGACTTATTGAGAGGCGAGTTCGGTGAACATTTTATTTCACGTTCGGGACCGGTCAATTGGCCGCCTAGATCGTGCGATTTAACGTCTTTAGACTATTTTTTGTGCGGCTACGTTAAAGCTCATGTCTATACACACATGCCCGCTTCAATTGACGCATTGGAAGAAAACATTGAAGCATTTATTCGTGAGATACCGGCCGAAATGTTGGAAACAGAAGGCCAACATTGGACTAAGCGGATGGACCATTTGAGGCGCAATCATGGTCAACATTTGCATGAAATAATCTTCAAACATTTAATTATATGGACCGTACTATCGATTCAAATAAAGATTTCATGCATTTTTCTGAATTTTATGAGTTTTTTTTACAACTTTCCTATAGCTCCCCTACAAGAAATGGATGACCGAAACTAATACACACGCACTATTTTTGTTTGTTTTTATTGTTACAAGTGGCGTTGCCACTCGTGTGCGTTTGTATACCAAATTAGGAATATTTTGCAAAGCCCAAATTTTATTAATCTTTTCTTCTTATTTTTATATATACTTAATAATATGTTGAATATATCTGTTAATACGTTTCATAAATTTTAATAATTATAAGAATTTAGCTAAATTTGTATTAATTATTTAAAAAAAAAGTGGTGGAATTTTGGGAATTGCTGTTGTTAAAAACATTTTAGGAAGAAGTGTTTGCTAGTGGCAACGCTAATTACTCCAGGAATGAAATGCGTATGTAAGAGTGAAACAACGAATGTATGTTAGACAGTTTCATTTTTGAATGGAATGTGTAAAATATGTAAAAAATTCAAGATTAATTTTAAAAGCGAAAGGAATTTTATGAAATTGTGACGTGCGCCCATTATATTATTTAAAATAAATATAAAAAAAGTGAAATAAAAATTGACAGTGACAATAAAGAGTGATAAAAAATAATATTTGCCTTGACAGAAAGCAAGAATTGAGTGACAATAAAAATAACACAAATACCTATTAAAATATAAAAAAGTGACAATAAGATAGAAAATACCTATTAAGAAATTAAATTAAATAATAAAAGTATACTTTTTGTGATAAAAGATAACTATGAAAAAAAGACGTTTGCAAAATTGTCTATCATTGGAAAAAAAGACATTTGAGTCCAAAATTAAAATGTATAGAAGGTTAATAGAAAACGAAGATAGTGCACGAAGTGAAAGATCTAATATACAACCTGTTCCATCAATAAGCTAAAATTCTAATGGAGTGTAAAGTAGGCATAAAAAAAGCCCAAGAGTACCTCAGCCGCATGACAGGAGAGACTTCTGATCAAGGGCTTGATGAGACCGCCAGCATGCTCCCCTTGCGGACCACAACAGCAGTGCAAGAAATAGAGGAGAAGCTAGACTCCGATTACGCTCAGGCCATGGTAACAATCACAATATTTTATATATTTTACTTGCTCAAACAGTAATTCAACTTCTTTACAGAAGTCCTATATTCATAAAATTAAAGGTGTTTCTTTAGATGTTGGCAGTGTTATTAGTGCATCGTTTGCAGATGATTTGCTATATAATATAATTGGGATGGAAGGTGGGGAAAACTTCCGTTGTCAAATCTCACGCTGCTAAATAAAATTGTAAGAGGTATGTACAGACATTAAATAATTTTAGTCTTTGAATATTTAACATTTCTGTCTTTTTTTTTACTTCATATTTTAGATGTTTTTCAGAACCTAGGAGCCGGGAGTATGAAAAAAGTATAAGAAAAGCGGTTGAACGTGCCCACCATAGGGTAAAGCAACAAAAATACATAAAAGAAAAAGGGGTTAATAAATAAAATGACGACAATTTTTTTAATTTAAACTAAAATAATCAATCTAAAAGAGAAAAAAAATCAAAAAATAAGCGTGACCAATAAATTGGTAAAAGTTTAGCTTTATTTTTAACACTTTTTATTGACTGAACTTTATTTGTAAGAAGGTGCTTGTTTAATGTAATTAAGAAACTGTTGAATGATGTTTGATCCAGCAAACGTTTTCGAATGCAAACAAAACATAATTAATTTAAAAAATTTAGTTAAAAAAAAAAATATTTATTTATTTAAGTTATTTTGGAAACCAAAAAAATATTGAATTTTATTTTAAATAAAGACAAAAATTTGTATGAGAATTGAATGAGATGTTTTATTTTAATAGTGTTTTATGAAAACTAAAAAATACGTCAACAGTGACGAATATATGAATCAGTACTGACTAGTCAGCTGTGGCCGGTATATGCGTCAGTACTGACCAGTCAGTACTGACTGGTCAGCTGTGTCCGTTATATGCATCAGTACTGACTAGTCAGCTGTGTCCGGTTTTTGAGCACTCAATAATCTTGAGCAACCTACATATAGTTGTCGATATGAAAAGCAATGAATGGGCGCCTAAATATATTCCAGCCAATGGACCATACGCATTCCGAAAAAGTACAAAAAGTACCAATTTGATCCATTTTTTACCCCTTAAAAAGTGCCGTATATTTTGTACTTTTTATACCAAATGCAACGAAGTACTAAAAGTACGAGCTTTGACTCATTTTATTCCCCCAGAAAGTACTCTGTACGTTAATTTAGGTTATGTTTTATATGAATACCAAATTTTTCGAAGAGATAAAAAGTAACAGTTTTATCCCAATTTTATCCATTAAAAAATACCGTATATTTTGATCTCGACCATATGCAATCTGTATACCAAATTTATCCAAAAGAGAAAAAGTATCAAAAGTAAAACATTTTTCGTTTTAACCTCTGAAAATATACCCCACTTAAATCTGGACAATATCTCTAGCCAAATTTTTTGAAAATAAGAAAGTACCAAAACTAAAAGAGAAAAAGTGTTAAAAGTTGCCAAAAAAAAGAAGCAACATTTCTTAAAAATATATATACAAGGTAGATCAAAAAAGACCTACCCCCACCCATGTTTTATTTTGTAACTAGCTTTTACCCGTGACGTCGTTCACTTTAAGATTTAAAGAAATGGGGTTATCCAGTAAAATATTTACAGAAAATTTATTTTGTTTTCTACGTCATTACTTATTTTATGTTAAAATATGTCTATAAACAACATTTTAAGATTTGTTATATTCCGCTAATATAATGGGTGATTTTTTAGCTATTATCTTTTTGGCAGCACTGGTTTAAACAGCTGACGCACGTTTCGTGTTTTGTTTCACTGTCAAACATCTTCAGTTTGGTCTATAATTTAACCATGAATCGTCTTACAAACGAACAACGCTTGCAAATTATTGAATTTTATTATCAAAATGCGTGCTCTGTTAAGAAAATTCATCGCGCGCTTCTTGTGTTCAGCGACGAAGCTCATTTTTGGCTCAATAGGTAAGTTAATAAGCCGAATTGTCGATTTTGGAGTGAAGATCAGCCAGAAGCATTGCAAGAGCTATTTATGCATCGAGAAAAAGTCACAGTTTGGTGCGGTTTATGGGCTGGTGGCATCATTGGACCGTTCCAAGATGATGCGAATCGTAACGTAACTGTGAATGGTGAGCGCTACCGTGAGATGATATCCAACTTTTTTTTGCCCAAAATGCAAGAGCTTGTTGACTTGCACGACATGTGGTTTCAACAAGACGGTGCCACATGCCACACAGCACGCTTAACAATGGACTTATTGAGAGGCGAGTTCGGTGAACATTTTATTTCACGTTCGGGACCGGTCAATTGGCCGCCTAGATCGTGCGATTTAACGTCTTTAGACTATTTTTTGTGCGGCTACGTTAAAGCTCATGTCTATACACACATGCCCGCTTCAATTGACGCATTGGAAGAAAACATTGAAGCATTCTTGTGTTCAGCGACGAAGCTCATTTTTGGCTCAATGGGTAAGTTAATAAGCCGAATTGTCGATTTTGGAGTGAAGATCAGCCAGAAGCATTGCAAGAGCTATTTATGCATCGAGAAAAAGTCACAGTTTGGTGCGGTTTATGGGCTGGTGGCATCATTGGACCGTTCCAAGATGATGCGAATCGTAACGTAACTGTGAATGGTGAGCGCTACCGTGAGATGATATCCAACTTTTTTTTGCCCAAAATGCAAGAGCTTGTTGACTTGCACGACATGTGGTTTCAACAAGACGGTGCCACATGCCACACAGCACAATGGACTTATTGAGAGGCGAGTTCGGTGAACATTTTATTTCACGTTCGGGACCGGTCAATTGGCCGCCTAGATCGTGCGATTTAACGTCTTTAGACTATTTTTTGTGCGGCTACGTTAAAGCTCATGTCTATACACACATGCCCGCTTCAATTGACGCATTGGAAGAAAACATTGAAGCATTTATTCGTGAGATACCGGCCGAAATGTTGGAAACAGAATGCCAACATTGGACTAAGCGGATGGACCATTTGAGGCGCAATCACGGTCAACATTTGCATGAAATAATCTTCAAACATTTAATTATATGGACCGTACTATCGATTCAAATAAAGATTTCATGCATTTTTCTGAATTTTATGAGTTTTTTTTACAACTTTCCTATAGCTCCCCTACAAGAAATGGATGACCGAAACTAATACACACGCACTATTTTTGTTTGTTTTTATTGTTACAAGTGGCGTTGCCACTCGTGTGCGTTTGTATACCAAATTAGGAATATTTTGCAAAGCCCAAATTTTATTAATCTTTTCTTCTTATTTTTATATATACTTAATAATATGTTGAATATATCTGTTAATACGTTTCATAAATTTTAATAATTATAAGAATTTAGCTAAATTTGTATTAATTATTTAAAAAAAAAGTGGTGGAATTTTGGGAATTGCTGTTGTTAAAAACATTTTAGGAAGAAATGTTTGCTAGTGGCAACGCTAATTACTCCAGGAATGAAATGCGTATGTAAGAGTGAAACAACGAATGTATGTTAGACAGTTTCATTTTTGAATGGAATGTGTAAAATATGTAAAAAATTCAAGATTAATTTTAAAAGCGAAAGGAATTTTATGAAATTGTGACGTGCGCCCATTATATTATTTAAAATAAATATAAAAAAAGTGAAATAAAAATTGACAGTGACAATAAAGAGTGATAAAAAATAATATTTGCCTTGACAGAAAGCAAGAATTGAGTGACAATAAAAATAACACAAATACCTATTAAAATATAAAAAAGTGACAATAAGATAGAAAATACCTATTAAGAAATTAAATTAAATAATAAAAGTATACTTTTTGTGATAAAAGATAACTATGAAAAAAAGACGTTTGCAAAATTGTCTATCATTGGAAAAAAAGACATTTGAGTCCAAAATTAAAATGTATAGAAGGTTAATAGAAAACGAAGATAGTGCACGAAGTGAAAGATCTAATATACAACCTGTTCCATCAATAAGCTAAAATTCTAATGGAGTGTAAAGTAGGCATAAAAAAAGCCCAAGAGTACCTCAGCCGCATGACAGGAGAGACTTCTGATCAAGGGCTTGATGAGACCGCCAGCATGCTCCCCTTGCGGACCACAACAGCAGTGCAAGAAATAGAGGAGAAGCTAGACTCCGATTACGCTCAGGCCATGGTAACAATCACAATATTTTATATATTTTACTTGCTCAAACAGTAATTCAACTTCTTTACAGAAGTCCTATATTCATAAAATTAAAGGTGTTTCTTTAGATGTTGGCAGTGTTATTAGTGCATCGTTTGCAGATGATTTGCTATATAATATAATTGGGATGGAAGGTGGGGAAAACTTCCGTTGTCAAATCTCACGCTGCTAAATAAAATTGTAAGAGGTATGTACAGACATTAAATAATTTTAGTCTTTGAATATTTAACATTTCTGTCTTTTTTTTTACTTCATATTTTAGATGTTTTTCAGAACCTAGGAGCCGGGGAGTATGAAAAAAGTATAAGAAAAGCGGTTGAACGTGCCCACCATAGGGTAAAGCAACAAAAATACATAAAAGAAAAAGGGGTTAATAAATAAAATGACGACAATTTTTTTAATTTAAACTAAAATAATCAATCTAAAAGAGAAAAAAAATCAAAAAATAAGCGTGACCAATAAATTGGTAAAAGTTTAGCTTTATTTTTAACACTTTTTATTGACTGAACTTTATTTGTAAGAAGGTGCTTGTTTAATGTAATTAAGAAACTGTTGAATGATGTTTGATCCAGCAAACGTTTTCGAATGCAAACAAAACATAATTAATTTAAAAAATTTAGTTAAAAAAAAAAAATATTTATTTATTTAAGTTATTTTGGAAACCAAAAAAATATTGAATTTTATTTTAAATAAAGACAAAAATTTGTATGAGAATTGAATGAGATGTTTTATTTTAATAGTGTTTTATTAAAACTAAAAAATACGTCAACAGTGACGAATATATGACTCAGTACTGACTAGTCAGCTGTGGCCGGTATATGCGTCAGTACTGACCAGTCAGTACTGACTGGTCAGCTGGGTCCGTTATATGCATCAGTACTGACTAGTCAGCTGTGTCCGGTTTTTGAGCACTCAATAATCTTGAGCAACCTACATATAGTTGTCGATATGAAAAGCAATGAATGGGCGCCTAAATATATCCAGCCAATGGACCATACGCATTCCGAAAAAGTACAAAAAAGTACCAATTTGATACCAAATGCAACGAAGTACTAAAAGTACGAGCTTTGACTCATTTTATTCCCCCAGAAAGTACTCTGTACGTTAATTTAGGTTATGTTTTATATGAATACCAAATTTTTCGAAGAGATAAAAAGTAACAGTTTTATCCCAATTTTATCCATTAAAAAATACCGTATATTTTGATCTCGACCATATGCAATCTGTATACCAAATTTATCCAAAAGAGAAAAAGTATCAAAAGTAAAACATTTTTCGTTTTAACCTCTTAAAATATACCCCACTTAAATCTGGACAATATCTCTAGCCAAATTTTTTGAAAATAAGAAAGTACCAAAACTAAAAGAGAAAAAGTGTTAAAAGTTGCCAAAAAAAGAAGCAACATTTCTTAAAAATATATATACAAGGTAGATCAAAAAAGACCTACCCCCACCCATGTTTTATTTTGTAACTAGCTTTTACCCGTGACGTCGTTCACTTTAAGATTTAAAGAAATGGGGTTATCCAGTAAAATATTTACAGAAAATTTATTTTGTTTTCTACGTCATTACTTATTTTATGTTAAAATATGTCTATAAACAACATTTTAAGATTTGTTATATTCCGCTAATATAATGGGTGATTTTTTAGCTATTATCTTTTTGGCAGCACTGGTTTAAACAGCTGACGCACGTTTCGTGTTTTGTTTCACTGTCAAACATCTTCAGTTTGGTCTATAATTTAACCATGAATCGTCTTACAAACGAACAACGCTTGCAAATTATTGAATTTTATTATCAAAATGCGTGCTCTGTTAAGAAAATTCATCGCGCGCTTCTTGTGTTCAGCGACGAAGCTCATTTTTGGCTCAATAGGTAAGTTAATAAGCCGAATTGTCGATTTTGGAGTGAAGATCAGCCAGAAGCATTGCAAGAGCTATTTATGCATCGAGAAAAAGTCACAGTTTGGTGCGGTTTATGGGCTGGTGGCATCATTGGACCGTTCCAAGATGATGCGAATCGTAACGTAACTGTGAATGGTGAGCGCTACCGTGAGATGATATCCAACTTTTTTTTGCCCAAAATGCAAGAGCTTGTTGACTTGCACGACATGTGGTTTCAACAAGACGGTGCCACATGCCACACAGCACGCTTAACAATGGACTTATTGAGAGGCGAGTTCGGTGAACATTTTATTTCACGTTCGGGACCGGTCAATTGGCCGCCTAGATCGTGCGATTTAACGTCTTTAGACTATTTTTTGTGCGGCTACGTTAAAGCTCATGTCTATACACACATGCCCGCTTCAATTGACGCATTGGAAGAAAACATTGAAGCATTCTTGTGTTCAGCGACGAAGCTCATTTTTGGCTCAATGGGTAAGTTAATAAGCCGAATTGTCGATTTTGGAGTGAAGATCAGCCAGAAGCATTGCAAGAGCTATTTATGCATCGAGAAAAAGTCACAGTTTGGTGCGGTTTATGGGCTGGTGGCATCATTGGACCGTTCCAAGATGATGCGAATCGTAACGTAACTGTGAATGGTGAGCGCTACCGTGAGATGATATCCAACTTTTTTTTGCCCAAAATGCAAGAGCTTGTTGACTTGCACGACATGTGGTTTCAACAAGACGGTGCCACATGCCACACAGCACGCTTAACAATGGACTTATTGAGAGGCGAGTTCGGTGAACATTTTATTTCACGTTCGGGACCGGTCAATTGGCCGCCTAGATCGTGCGATTTAACGTCTTTAGACTATTTTTTGTGCGGCTACGTTAAAGCTCATGTCTATACACACATGCCCGCTTCAATTGACGCATTGGAAGAAAACATTGAAGCATTTATTCGTGAGATACCGGCCGAAATGTTGGAAACAGAATGCCAACATTGGACTAAGCGGATGGACCATTTGAGGCGCAATCACGGTCAACATTTGCATGAAATAATCTTCAAACATTTAATTATATGGACCGTACTATCGATTCAAATAAAGATTTCATGCATTTTTCTGAATTTTATGAGTTTTTTTTACAACTTTCCTATAGCTCCCCTACAAGAAATGGATGACCGAAACTAATACACACGCACTATTTTTGTTTGTTTTTATTGTTACAAGTGGCGTTGCCACTCGTGTGCGTTTGTATACCAAATTAGGAATATTTTGCAAAGCCCAAATTTTATTAATCTTTTCTTCTTATTTTTATATATACTTAATAATATGTTGAATATATCTGTTAATACGTTTCATAAATTTTAATAATTATAAGAATTTAGCTAAATTTGTATTAATTATTTAAAAAAAAAGTGGTGGAATTTTGGGAATTGCTGTTGTTAAAAACATTTTAGGAAGAAATGTTTGCTAGTGGCAACGCTAATTACTCCAGGAATGAAATGCGTATGTAAGAGTGAAACAACGAATGTATGTTAGACAGTTTCATTTTTGAATGGAATGTGTAAAATATGTAAAAAATTCAAGATTAATTTTAAAAGCGAAAGGAATTTTATGAAATTGTGACGTGCGCCCATTATATTATTTAAAATAAATATAAAAAAAGTGAAATAAAAATTGACAGTGACAATAAAGAGTGATAAAAAATAATATTTGCCTTGACAGAAAGCAAGAATTGAGTGACAATAAAAATAACACAAATACCTATTAAAATATAAAAAAGTGACAATAAGATAGAAAATACCTATTAAGAAATTAAATTAAATAATAAAAGTATACTTTTTGTGATAAAAGATAACTATGAAAAAAAGACGTTTGCAAAATTGTCTATCATTGGAAAAAAAGACATTTGAGTCCAAAATTAAAATGTATAGAAGGTTAATAGAAAACGAAGATAGTGCACGAAGTGAAAGATCTAATATACAACCTGTTCCATCAATAAGCTAAAATTCTAATGGAGTGTAAAGTAGGCATAAAAAAAGCCCAAGAGTACCTCAGCCGCATGACAGGAGAGACTTCTGATCAAGGGCTTGATGAGACCGCCAGCATGCTCCCCTTGCGGACCACAACAGCAGTGCAAGAAATAGAGGAGAAGCTAGACTCCGATTACGCTCAGGCCATGGTAACAATCACAATATTTTATATATTTTACTTGCTCAAACAGTAATTCAACTTCTTTACAGAAGTCCTATATTCATAAAATTAAAGGTGTTTCTTTAGATGTTCGCAGTGTTATTAGTGCATCGTTTGCAGATGATTTGCTATATAATATAATTGGGATGGAAGGTGGGGAAAACTTCCGTTGTCAAATCTCACGCTGCTAAATAAAATTGTAAGAGGTATGTACAGACATTAAATAATTTTAGTCTTTGAATATTTAACATTTCTGTCTTTTTTTTTACTTCATATTTTAGATGTTTTTCAGAACCTAGGAGCCGGGGAGTATGAAAAAAGTATAAGAAAAGCGGTTGAACGTGCCCACCATAGGGTAAAGCAACAAAAATACATAAAAGAAAAAGGGGTTAATAAATAAAATGACGACAATTTTTTTAATTTAAACTAAAATAATCAATCTAAAAGAGAAAAAAAATCAAAAAATAAGCGTGACCAATAAATTGGTAAAAGTTTAGCTTTATTTTTAACACTTTTTATTGACTGAACTTTATTTGTAAGAAGGTGCTTGTTTAATGTAATTAAGAAACTGTTGAATGATGTTTGATCCAGCAAACGTTTTCGAATGCAAACAAAACATAATTAATTTAAAAAATTTAGTTAAAAAAAAAAAATATTTATTTATTTAAGTTATTTTGGAAACCAAAAAAATATTGAATTTTATTTTAAATAAAGACAAAAATTTGTATGAGAATTGAATGAGATGTTTTATTTTAATAGTGTTTTATTAAAACTAAAAAATACGTCAACAGTGACGAATATATGAATCAGTACTGACTAGTCAGCTGTGGCCGGTATATGCGTCAGTACTGACCAGTCAGTACTGACTGGTCAGCTGTGTCCGTTATATGCATCAGTACTGACTAGTCAGCTGTGTCCGGTTTTTGAGCACTCAATAATCTTGAGCAACCTACATATAGTTGTCGATATGAAAAGCAATGAATGGGCGCCTAAATATATTCCAGCCAATGGACCATACGCATTCCGAAAAAGTACAAAAAGTACCAATTTGATACCAAATGCAACGAAGTACTAAAAGTACGAGCTTTGACTCATTTTATTCCCCCAGAGAGTACTCTGTACGTTAATTTAGGTTATGTTTTATATGAATACCAAATTTTTCGAAGAGATAAAAAGTAACAGTTTTATCCCAATTTTATCCATTAAAAAATACCGTATATTTTGATCTCGACCATATGCAATCTGTATACCAAATTTATCCAAAAGAGAAAAAGTATCAAAAGTAAAACATTTTTCGTTTAAACCTCTTAAAATATACCCCACTTAAATCTGGACAATATCTCTAGCCAAATTTTTTGAAAATAAGAAAGTACCAAAACTAAAAGAGAAAAAGTGTTAAAAGTTGCCAAAAAAAGAAGCAACATTTCTTAAAAATATATATACAAGGTAGATCAAAAAAGACCTACCCCCACCCATGTTTTATTTTGTAACTAGCTTTTACCCGTGACGTCGTTCACTTTAAGATTTAAAGAAATGGGGTTATCCAGTAAAATATTTACAGAAAATTTATTTTGTTTTCTACGTCATTACTTATTTTATGTTAAAATATGTCTATAAACAACATTTTAAGATTTGTTATATTCCGCTAATATAATGGGTGATTTTTTAGCTATTATCTTTTTGGCAGCACTGGTTTAAACAGCTGACGCACGTTTCGTGTTTTGTTTCACTGTCAAACATCTTCAGTTTGGTCTATAATTTAACCATGAATCGTCTTACAAACGAACAACGCTTGCAAATTATTGAATTTTATTATCAAAATGCGTGCTCTGTTAAGAAAATTCATCGCGCGCTTCTTGTGTTCAGCGACGAAGCTCATTTTTGGCTCAATGGGTAAGTTAATAAGCCGAATTGTCGATTTTGGAGTGAAGATCAGCCAGAAGCATTGCAAGAGCTATTTATGCATCGAGAAAAAGTCACAGTTTGGTGCGGTTTATGGGCTGGTGGCATCATTGGACCGTTCCAAGATGATGCGAATCGTAACGTAACTGTGAATGGTGAGCGCTACCGTGAGATGATATCCAACTTTTTTTTGCCCAAAATGCAAGAGCTTGTTGACTTGCACGACATGTGGTTTCAACAAGACGGTGCCACATGCCACACAGCACGCTTAACAATGGACTTATTGAGAGGCGAGTTCGGTGAACATTTTATTTCACGTTCGGGACCGGTCAATTGGCCGCCTAGATCGTGCGATTTAACGTCTTTAGACTATTTTTTGTGCGGCTACGTTAAAGCTCATGTCTATACACACATGCCCGCTTCAATTGACGCATTGGAAGAAAACATTGAAGCATTTATTCGTGAGATACCGGCCGAAATGTTGGAAACAGAATGCCAACATTGGACTAAGCGGATGGACCATTTGAGGCGCAATCACGGTCAACATTTGCATGAAATAATCTTCAAACATTTAATTATATGGACCGTACTATCGATTCAAATAAAGATTTCATGCATTTTTCTGAATTTTATGAGTTTTTTTTACAACTTTCCTATAGCTCCCCTACAAGAAATGGATGACCGAAACTAATACACACGCACTATTTTTGTTTGTTTTTATTGTTACAAGTGGCGTTGCCACTCGTGTGCGTTTGTATACCAAATTAGGAATATTTTGCAAAGCCCAAATTTTATTAATCTTTTCTTCTTATTTTTATACATACTTAATAATATGTTGAATATATTTGTTAATACGTTTCATAAATTTTAATAATTATAAGAATTTAGCTAAATTTGTATTAATTATTTAAAAAAAAAAGTGGTGGAATTTTGGGAATTGCTGTTGTTAAAAACATTTTAGGAAGAAATGTTTGCTAGTGGCAACGCTAATTACTCCAGGAATGAAATGCGTATGTAAGAGTGAAACAACGAATGTATGTTAGACAGTTTCATTTTTGAATGGAATGTGTAAAATATGTAAAAAATTCAAGATTAATTTTAAAAGCGAAAGGAATTTTATGAAATTGTGACGTGCGCCCATTATATTATTTAAAATAAATATAAAAAAAGTGAAATAAAAATTGACAGTGACAATAAAGAGTGATAAAAAATAATACTTGCCTTGACAGAAAGCAAGAATTGAGTGACAATAAAAATAACACAAATACCTATTAAAATATAAAAAAGTGACAATAAGATAGAAAATACCTATTAAGAAATTAAATTAAATAATAAAAGTATACTTTTTGTGATAAAAGATAACTATGAAAAAAAGACGTTTGCAAAATTGTCTATCATTGGAAAAAAAGACATTTGAGTCCAAAATTAAAATGTATAGAAGGTTAATAGAAAACGAAGATAGTGCACGAAGTGAAAGATCTAATATACAACCTGTTCCATCAATAAGCTAAAATTCTAATGGAGTGTAAAGTAGGCATAAAAAAAGCCCAAGAGTACCTCAGCCTCATGACAGGAGAGACTTCTGATCAAGGGCTTGATGAGACCGCCAGCATGCTCCCCTTGCGGACCACAACAGCAGTGCAAGAAATAGAGGAGAAGCTAGACTCCGATTACGCTCAGGCCATGGTAACAATCACAATATTTTATATATTTTACTTGCTCAAACAGTAATTCAACTTCTTTACAGAAGTCCTATATTCATAAAATTAAAGGTGTTTCTTTAGATGTTGGCAGTGTTATTAGTGAATCGTTTGCAGATGATTTGCTATATAAATATAATTGGGATGGAAGGTGGGGAAAACTTCCGTTGTCAAATCTCACGCTGCTAAATAAAATTGTAAGAGGTATGTACAGACATTAAATAATTTTAGTCTTTGAATATTTAACATTTCTGTCTTTTTTTTTACTTCATATTTTAGATGTTTTTCAGAACCTAGGAGCCGGGGAGTATGAAAAAAGTATAAGAAAAGCGGTTGAACGTGCCCACCATAGGGTAAAGCAACAAAAATACATAAAAGAAAAAGGGGTTAATAAATAAAATGACGACAATTTTTTTAATTTAAACTAAAATAATCAATCTAAAAGAGAAAAAAAAATCAAAAAATAAGCGTGACCAATAAATTGGTAAAAGTTTAGCTTTATTTTTAACACTTTTTATTGACTGAACTTTATTTGTAAGCAGGTGCTTGTTTAATGTAATTAAGAAACTGTTGAATGATGTTTGATCCAGCAAACGTTTTCGAATGCAAACAAAACATAATTAATTTAAAAAATTTAGTTAAAAAAAAAAAAATATTTATTTATTTAAGTTATTTTGGAAACCAAAAATATTGAATTTTATTTTAAATAAAGACAAAAATTTGTATGAGAATTGAATGAGATGTTTTATTTTAATAGTGTTTTATTAAAACTAAAAAATACGTCAACAGTGACGAATATATGAATCAGTACTGACTAGTCAGCTGTGGCCGGTATATGCGTCAGTACTGACCAGTCAATACTGACTGGTCAGCTGTGTCCGTTATATGCATCAGTACTGACTAGTCAGCTGTGTCCGGTTTTTGAGCACTCAATAATCTTGAGCAACCTACATATACAGTTAAACCTCGATTAACCGGGCCTCTATTAATCGGTTACATCTATTAACCGGCATGCGGTTCTTTTTATTTTTTCCCTCTATTATCCGTGCTTTACCTCTATTTTCCGTGCTTTAGATTTATACCTCTATTAACCGTGCTTTACATCTATTATCCGTGCAGGATTCATATGATTTTTATTATGTATGTTAATCTAAATACGGTGTTTCCCCTTTTTAAGTTCATGTGCCCACACATAAGAACATACATACATATATGCGTTTTTATTCATTTAGTAAGTGAAATTTAAACATTTCGTCAGTAGAAATGCAAAAACAATAAAGCAATAAACGTTGTAAAATTTACAAATTTTGTGCAGTCATGTAGTTTGATCAACCAAAGCATAGTCAGTAAAAATCCAAATTTTAATGTTTTTTACGATACATACATATTTGATTTTGCATTGTCTATGACAATTTGTATATTTTGTAAAAAATTTGTTGTATATTATAATCTGTAGTTACATAAATCGAATGTTTTAATAAAAATAAATAAATTTCTGTATATTTTAATATAACCTCTATTAACCGTGTATTTCGATTTTCCGTGCTGGTGCCGGTCCCACGAAAGCCGGATAAAAGAGGTTAAACTGTAGTTGTCGATATGAAAAGCAATGAATGGGCGCCTAAATATATTCCAGCCAATGGACCATACGCATTCCGAAAAAGTACAAAAAGTACCAATTTGATCCATTTTTTACCCCTTAAAAAGTGCCGTATATTTTGTACTTTTTATACCAAATGCAACGAAGTACTAAAAGTACGAGCTTTGACTCATTTTATTCCCCCAGAAAGTACTCTGTACGTTAATTTAGGTTATGTTTTATATGAATACCAAATTTTTCGAAGAGATAAAAAGTAACAGTTTTATCCCAATTTTATCCATTAAAAAATACCGTATATTTTGATCTCGACCATATGCAATCTGTATACCAAATTTATCCAAAAGAGAAAAAGTATCAAAAGTAAAACATTTTTCGTTTTAACCTCTTAAAATATACCCCACTTAAATCTGGACAATATCTCTAGCCAAATTTTTTGAAAATAAGAAAGTACCAAAACTAAAAGAGAAAAAAGTGTTAAAAGTTGCCAAAAAAAGAAGCAACATTTCTTAAAAATATATATACAAGGTAGATCAAAAAAGACCTACCCCCACCCATGTTTTATTTTGTAACTAGCTTTTACCCGTGACGTCGTTCACTTTAAGATTTAAAGAAATGGGGTTATCCAGTAAAATATTTACAGAAAATTTATTTTGTTTTCTACGTCATTACTTATTTTATGTTAAAATATGTCTATAAACAACATTTTAAGATTTGTTATATTCCGCTAATATAATGGGTGATTTTTTAGCTATTATCTTTTTGGCAGCACTGGTTTAAACAGCTGACGCACGTTTCGTGTTTTGTTTCACTGTCAAACATCTTCAGTTTGGTCTATAATTTAACCATGAATCGTCTTACAAACGAACAACGCTTGCAAATTATTGAATTTTATTATCAAAATGCGTGCTCTGTTAAGAAAATTCATCGCGCGCTTCTTGTGTTCAGCGACGAAGCTCATTTTTGGCTCAATGGGTAAGTTAATAAGCCGAATTGTCGATTTTGGAGTGAAGATCAGCCAGAAGCATTGCAAGAGCTATTTATGCATCGAGAAAAAGTCACAGTTTGGTGCGGTTTATGGGCTGGTGGCATCATTGGACCGTTCCAAGATGATGCGAATCGTAACGTAACTGTGAATGGTGAGCGCTACCGTGAGATGATATCCAACTTTTTTTTGCCCAAAATGCAAGAGCTTGTTGACTTGCACGACATGTGGTTTCAACAAGACGGTGCCACATGCCACACAGCACGCTTAACAATGGACTTATTGAGAGGCGAGTTCGGTGAACATTTTATTTCACGTTCGGGACCGGTCAATTGGCCGCCTAGATCGTGCGATTTAACGTCTTTAGACTATTTTTTGTGCGGCTACGTTAAAGCTCATGTCTATACACACATGCCCGCTTCAATTGACGCATTGGAAGAAAACATTGAAGCATTTATTCGTGAGATACCGGCCGAAATGTTGGAAACAGAATGCCAACATTGGACTAAGCGGATGGACCATTTGAGGCGCAATCACGGTCAACATTTGCATGAAATAATCTTCAAACATTTAATTATATGGACCGTACTATCGATTCAAATAAAGATTTCATGCATTTTTCTGAATTTTATGAGTTTTTTTTACAACTTTCCTATAGCTCCCCTACAAGAAATGGATGACCGAAACTAATACACACGCACTATTTTTGTTTGTTTTTATTGTTACAAGTGGCGTTGCCACTCGTGTGCGTTTGTATACCAAATTAGGAATATTTTGCAAAGCCCAAATTTTATTAATCTTTTCTTCTTATTTTTATACATACTTAATAATATGTTGAATATATTTGTTAATACGTTTCATAAATTTTAATAATTATAAGAATTTAGCTAAATTTGTATTAATTATTTAAAAAAAAAAGTGGGGGAATTTTGGGAATTGCTGTTGTTAAAAACATTTTAGGAAGAAATGTTTGCTAGTGGCAACGCTAATTACTCCAGGAATGAAATGCGTATGTAAGAGTGAAACAACGAATGTATGTTAGACAGTTTCATTTTTGAATGGAATGTGTAAAATATGTAAAAAATTCAAGATTAATTTTAAAAGCGAAAGGAATTTTATGAAATTGTGACGTGCGCCCATTATATTATTTAAAATAAATATAAAAAAAGTGAAATAAAAATTGACAGTGACAATAAAGAGTGATAAAAAATAATATTTGCCTTGACAGAAAGCAAGAATTGAGTGACAATAAAAATAACACAAATACCTATTAAAATATAAAAAAGTGACAATAAGATAGAAAATACCTATTAAGAAATTAAATTAAATAATAAAAGTATACTTTTTGTGATAAAAGATAACTATGAAAAAAAGACGTTTGCAAAATTGTCTATCATTGGAAAAAAAGACATTTGAGTCCAAAATTAAAATGTATAGAAGGTTAATAGAAAACGAAGATAGTGCACGAAGTGAAAGATCTAATATACAACCTGTTCCATCAATAAGCTAAAATTCTAATGGAGTGTAAAGTAGGCATAAAAAAAGCCCAAGAGTACCTCAGCCGCATGACAGGAGAGACTTCTGATCAAGGGCTTGATGAGACCGCCAGCATGCTCCCCTTGCGGACCACAACAGCAGTGCAAGAAATAGAGGAGAAGCTAGACTCCGATTACGCTCAGGCCATGGTAACAATCACAATATTTTATATATTTTACTTGCTCAAACAGTAATTCAACTTCTTTACAGAAGTCCTATATTCATAAAATTAAAGGTGTTTCTTTAGATGTTGGCAGTGTTATTAGTGCATCGTTTGCAGATGATTTGCTATATAAATATAATTGGGATGGAAGGTGGGGAAAACTTCCGTTGTCAAATCTCACGCTGCTAAATAAAATTGTAAGAGGTATGTACAGACATTAAATAATTTTAGTCTTTGAATATTTAACATTTCTGTCTTTTTTTTTACTTCATATTTTAGATGTTTTTCAGAACCTAGGAGCCGGGGAGTATGAAAAAAGTATAAGAAAAGCGGTTGAACGTGCCCACCATAGGGTAAAGCAACAAAAATACATAAAAGAAAAAGGGGTTAATAAATAAAATGACGACAATTTTTTTAATTTAAACTAAAATAATCAATCTAAAAGAGAAAAAAAAATCAAAAAATAAGCGTGACCAATAAATTGGTAAAAGTTTAGCTTTATTTTTAACACTTTTTATTGACTGAACTTTATTTGTAAGCAGGTGCTTGTTTAATGTAATTAAGAAACTGTTGAATGATGTTTGATCCAGCAAACGTTTTCGAATGCAAACAAAACATAATTAATTTAAAAAATTTAGTTAAAAAAAAAAAAATATTTATTTATTTAAGTTATTTTGGAAACCAAAAAAATATTGAATTTTATTTTAAATAAAGACAAAAATTTGTATGAGAATTGAATGAGATGTTTTATTTTAATAGTGTTTTATTAAAACTAAAAAATACGTCAACAGTGACGAATATATGAATCAGTACTGACTAGTCAGCTGTGGCCGGTATATGCGTCAGTACTGACCAGTCAGTACTGACTGGTCAGCTGTGTCCGTTATATGCATCAGTACTGACTAGTCAGCTGTGTCCGGTTTTTGAGCACTCAATAATCTTGAGCAACCTACATATAGTTGTCGATATGAAAAGCAATGAATGGGCGCCTAAATATATTCCAGCCAATGGACCATACGCATTCCGAAAAAGTACAAAAAGTACCAATTTGATACCAAATGCAACGAAGTACTAAAAGTACGAGCTTTGACTCATTTTATTCCCCCAGAAAGTACTCTGTACGTTAATTTAGGTTATGTTTTATATGAATACCAAATTTTTCGAAGAGATAAAAAGTAACAGTTTTATCCCAATTTTATCCATTAAAAAATACCGTATATTTTGATCTCGACCATATGCAATCTGTATACCAAATTTATCCAAAAGAGAAAAAGTATCAAAAGTAAAACATTTTTCGTTTTAACCTCTTAAAATATACCCCACTTAAATCTGGACAATATCTCTAGCCAAATTTTTTGAAAATAAGAAAGTACCAAAACTAAAAGAGAAAAAGTGTTAAAAGTTGCCAAAAAAAGAAGCAACATTTCTTAAAAATATATATACAAGGTAGATCAAAAAAGACCTACCCCCACCCATGTTTTATTTTGTAACTAGCTTTTACCCGTGACGTCGTTCACTTTAAGATTTAAAGAAATGGGGTTATCCAGTAAAATATTTACAGAAAATTTATTTTGTTTTCTACGTCATTACTTATTTTATGTTAAAATATGTCTATAAACAACATTTTAAGATTTGTTATATTCCGCTAATATAATGGGTGATTTTTTAGCTATTATCTTTTTGGCAGCACTGGTTTAAACAGCTGACGCACGTTTCGTGTTTTGTTTCACTGTCAAACATCTTCAGTTTGGTCTATAATTTAACCATGAATCGTCTTACAAACGAACAACGCTTGCAAATTATTGAATTTTATTATCAAAATGCGTGCTCTGTTAAGAAAATTCATCGCGCGCTTCTTGTGTTCAGCGACGAAGCTCATTTTTGGCTCAATAGGTAAGTTAATAAGCCGAATTGTCGATTTTGGAGTGAAGATCAGCCAGAAGCATTGCAAGAGCTATTTATGCATCGAGAAAAAGTCACAGTTTGGTGCGGTTTATGGGCTGGTGGCATCATTGGACCGTTCCAAGATGATGCGAATCGTAACGTAACTGTGAATGGTGAGCGCTACCGTGAGATGATATCCAACTTTTTTTTGCCCAAAATGCAAGAGCTTGTTGACTTGCACGACATGTGGTTTCAACAAGACGGTGCCACATGCCACACAGCACGCTTAACAATGGACTTATTGAGAGGCGAGTTCGGTGAACATTTTATTTCACGTTCGGGACCGGTCAATTGGCCGCCTAGATCGTGCGATTTAACGTCTTTAGACTATTTTTTGTGCGGCTACGTTAAAGCTCATGTCTATACACACATGCCCGCTTCAATTGACGCATTGGAAGAAAACATTGAAGCATTCTTGTGTCCAGCGACGAAGCTCATTTTTGGCTCAATGGGTAAGTTAATAAGCCGAATTGTCGATTTTGGAGTGAAGATCAGCCAGAAGCATTGCAAGAGCTATTTATGCATCGAGAAAAAGTCACAGTTTGCTGCGGTTTATGGGCTGGTGGCATCATTGGACCGTTCCAAGATGATGCGAATCGTAACGTAACTGTGAATGGTGAGCGCTACCGTGAGATGATATCCAACTTTTTTTTGCCCAAAATGCAAGAGCTTGTTGACTTGCACGACATGTGGTTTCAACAAGACGGTGCCACATGCCACACAGCACGCTTAACAATGGACTTATTGAGAGGCGAGTTCGGTGAACATTATTTCACGTTCGGGACCGGTCAATTGGCCGCCTAGATCGTGCGATTTAACGTCTTTAGACTATTTTTTGTGCGGCTACGTTAAAGCTCATGTCTATACACACATGCCCGCTTCAATTGACGCATTGGAAGAAAACATTGAAGCATTTATTCGTGAGATACCGGCCGAAATGTTGGAAACAGAATGCCAACATTGGACTAAGCGGATGGACCATTTGAGGCGCAATCACGGTCAACATTTGCATGAAATAATCTTCAAACATTTAATTATATGGACCGTACTATCGATTCAAATAAAGATTTCATGCATTTTTCTGAATTTTATGAGTTTTTTTTACAACTTTCCTATAGCTCCCCTACAAGAAATGGATGACCGAAACTAATACACACGCACTATTTTTGTTTGTTTTTATTGTTACAAGTGGCGTTGCCACTCGTGTGCGTTTGTATACCAAATTAGGAATATTTTGCAAAGCCCAAATTTTATTAATCTTTTCTTCTTATTTTTATATATACTTAATAATATGTTGAATATATCTGTTAATACGTTTCATAAATTTTAATAATTATAAGAATTTAGCTAAATTTGTATTAATTATTTAAAAAAAAAGTGGTGGAATTTTGGGAATTGCTGTTGTTAAAAACATTTTAGGAAGAAATGTTTGCTAGTGGCAACGCTAATTACTCCAGGAATGAAATGCGTATGTAAGAGTGAAACAACGAATGTATGTTAGACAGTTTCATTTTTGAATGGAATGTGTAAAATATGTAAAAAATTCAAGATTAATTTTAAAAGCGAAAGGAATTTTATGAAATTGTGACGTGCGCCCATTATATTATTTAAAATAAATATAAAAAAAGTGAAATAAAAATTGACAGTGACAATAAAGAGTGATAAAAAATAATATTTGCCTTGACAGAAAGCAAGAATTGAGTGACAATAAAAATAACACAAATACCTATTAAAATATAAAAAAGTGACAATAAGATAGAAAATACCTATTAAGAAATTAAATTAAATAATAAAAGTATACTTTTTGTGATAAAAGATAACTATGAAAAAAAGACGTTTGCAAAATTGTCTATCATTGGAAAAAAAGACATTTGAGTCCAAAATTAAAATGTATAGAAGGTTAATAGAAAACGAAGATAGTGCACGAAGTGAAAGATCTAATATACAACCTGTTCCATCAATAAGCTAAAATTCTAATGGAGTGTAAAGTAGGCATAAAAAAAGCCCAAGAGTACCTCAGCCGCATGACAGGAGAGACTTCTGATCAAGGGCTTGATGAGACCGCCAGCATGCTCACCTTGCGGACCACAACAGCAGTGCAAGAAATAGAGGAGAAGCTAGACTCCGATTACGCTCAGGCCATGGTAACAATCACAATATTTTATATATTTTACTTGCTCAAACAGTAATTCAACTTCTTTACAGAAGTCCTATATTCATAAAATTAAAGGTGTTTCTTTAGATGTTCGCAGTGTTATTAGTGCATCGTTTGCAGATGATTTGCTATATAATATAATTGGGATGGAAGGTGGGGAAAACTTCCGTTGTCAAATCTCACGCTGCTAAATAAAATTGTAAGAGGTATGTACAGACATTAAATAATTTTAGTCTTTGAATATTTAACATTTCTGTCTTTTTTTTTACTTCATATTTTAGATGTTTTTCAGAACCTAGGAGCCGGGGAGTATGAAAAAAGTATAAGAAAAGCGGTTGAACGTGCCCACCATAGGGTAAAGCAACAAAAATACATAAAAGAAAAAGGGGTTAATAAATAAAATGACGACAATTTTTTTAATTTAAACTAAAATAATCAATCTAAAAGAGAAAAAAAATCAAAAAATAAGCGTGACCAATAAATTGGTAAAAGTTTAGCTTTATTTTTAACACTTTTTATTGACTGAACTTTATTTGTAAGAAGGTGCTTGTTTAATGTAATTAAGAAACTGTTGAATGATGTTTGATCCAGCAAACGTTTTCGAATGCAAACAAAACATAATTAATTTAAAAAATTTAGTTAAAAAAAAAAAATATTTATTTATTTAAGTTATTTTGGAAACCAAAAAAATATTGAATTTTATTTTAAATAAAGACAAAAATTTGTATGAGAATTGAATGAGATGTTTTATTTTAATAGTGTTTTATTAAAACTAAAAAATACGTCAACAGTGACGAATATATGAATCAGTACTGACTAGTCAGCTGTGGCCGGTATATGCGTCAGTACTGACCAGTCAGTACTGACTGGTCAGCTGTGTCCGTTATATGCATCAGTACTGACTAGTCAGCTGTGTCCGGTTTTTGAGCACTCAATAATCTTGAGCAACCTACATATAGTTGTCGATATGAAAAGCAATGAATGGGCGCCTAAATATATTCCAGCCAATGGACCATACGCATTCCGAAAAAGTACAAAAAGTACCAATTTGATACCAAATGCAACGAAGTACTAAAAGTACGAGCTTTGACTCATTTTATTCCCCCAGAAAGTACTCTGTACGTTAATTTAGGTTATGTTTTATATGAATACCAAATTTTTCGAAGAGATAAAAAGTAACAGTTTTATCCCAATTTTATCCATTAAAAAATACCGTATATTTTGATCTCGACCATATGCAATCTATATACCAAATTTATCCAAAAGAGAAAAAGTATCAAAAGTAAAACATTTTTCGTTTAAACCTCTTAAAATATACCCCACTTAAATCTGGACAATATCTCTAGCCAAATTTTTTGAAAATAAGAAAGTACCAAAACTAAAAGAGAAAAAGTGTTAAAAGTTGCCAAAAAAAGAAGCAACATTTCTTAAAAATATATATACAAGGTAGATCAAAAAAGACCTACCATGTTTTATTTTGTAACTAGCTTTTACCCGTGACGTCGTTCACTTTAAGATTTAAAGAAATGGGGTTATCCAGTAAAATATTTACAGAAAATTTATTTTGTTTTCTACGTCATTACTTATTTTATGTTAAAATATGTCTATAAACAACATTTTAAGATTTGTTATATTCCGCTAATATAATGGGTGATTTTTTAGCTATTATCTTTTTGGCAGCACTGGTTTAAACAGCTGACGCACGTTTCGTGTTTTGTTTCACTGTCAAACATCTTCAGTTTGGTCTATAATTTAACCATGAATCGTCTTACAAACGAACAACGCTTGCAAATTATTGAATTTTATTATCAAAATGCGTGCTCTGTTAAGAAAATTCATCGCGCGCTTCTTGTGTTCAGCGACGAAGCTCATTTTTGGCTCAATAGGTAAGTTAATAAGCCGAATTGTCGATTTTGGAGTGAAGATCAGCCAGAAGCATTGCAAGAGCTATTTATGCATCGAGAAAAAGTCACAGTTTGGTGCGGTTTATGGGCTGGTGGCATCATTGGACCGTTCCAAGATGATGCGAATCGTAACGTAACTGTGAATGGTGAGCGCTACCGTGAGATGATATCCAACTTTTTTTTGCCCAAAATGCAAGAGCTTGTTGACTTGCACGACATGTGGTTTCAACAAGACGGTGCCACATGCCACACAGCACGCTTAACAATGGACTTATTGAGAGGCGAGTTCGGTGAACATTTTATTTCACGTTCGGGACCGGTCAATTGGCCGCCTAGATCGTGCGATTTAACGTCTTTAGACTATTTTTTGTGCGGCTACGTTAAAGCTCATGTCTATACACACATGCCCGCTTCAATTGACGCATTGGAAGAAAACATTGAAGCATTCTTGTGTCCAGCGACGAAGCTCATTTTTGGCTCAATGGGTAAGTTAATAAGCCGAATTGTCGATTTTGGAGTGAAGATCAGCCAGAAGCATTGCAAGAGCTATTTATGCATCGAGAAAAAGTCACAGTTTGGTGCGGTTTATGGGCTGGTGGCATCATTGGACCGTTCCAAGATGATGCGAATCGTAACGTAACTGTGAATGGTGAGCGCTACCGTGAGATGATATCCAACTTTTTTTTGCCCAAAATGCAAGAGCTTGTTGACTTGCACGACATGTGGTTTCAACAAGACGGTGCCACATGCCACACAGCACGCTTAACAATGGACTTATTGAGAGGCGAGTTCGGTGAACATTTTATTTCACGTTCGGGACCGGTCAATTGGCCGCCTAGATCGTGCGATTTAACGTCTTTAGACTATTTTTTGTGCGGCTACGTTAAAGCTCATGTCTATACACACATGCCCGCTTCAATTGACGCATTGGAAGAAAACATTGAAGCATTTATTCGTGAGATACCGGCCGAAATGTTGGAAACAGAATGCCAACATTGGACTAAGCGGATGGACCATTTGAGGCGCAATCACGGTCAACATTTGCATGAAATAATCTTCAAACATTTAATTATATGGACCGTACTATCGATTCAATAAAGATTTCATGCATTTTTCTGAATTTTATGAGTTTTTTTTACAACTTTCCTATAGCTCCCCTACAAGAAATGGATGACCGAAACTAATACACACGCACTATTTTTGTTTGTTTTTATTGTTACAAGTGGCGTTGCCACTCGTGTGCGTTTGTATACCAAATTAGGAATATTTTGCAAAGCCCAAATTTTATTAATGTTTTCTTCTTATTTTTATACATACTTAATAATATGTTGAATATATTTGTTAATACGTTTCATAAATTTTAATAATTATAAGAATTTAGCTAAATTTGTATTAATTATTTAAAAAAAAAAGTGGTGGAATTTTGGGAATTGCTGTTGTTAAAAACATTTTAGGAAGAAATGTTTGCTAGTGGCAACGCTAATTACTCCAGGAATGAAATGCGTATGTAAGAGTGAAACAACGAATGTATGTTAGACAGTTTCATTTTTGAATGGAATGTGTAAAATATGTAAAAAATTCAAGATTAATTTTAAAAGCGAAAGGAATTTTATGAAATTGTGACGTGCGCCCATTATATTATTTAAAATAAATATAAAAAAAGTGAAATAAAAATTGACAGTGACAATAAAGAGTGATAAAAAATAATATTTGCCTTGACAGAAAGCAAGAATTGAGTGACAATAAAAATAACACAAATACCTATTAAAATATAAAAAAGTGACAATAAGATAGAAAATACCTATTAAGAAATTAAATTAAATAATAAAAGTATACTTTTTGTGATAAAAGATAACTATGAAAAAAAGACGTTTGCAAAATTGTCTATCATTGGAAAAAAAGACATTTGAGTCCAAAATTAAAATGTATAGAAGGTTAATAGAAAACGAAGATAGTGCACGAAGTGAAAGATCTAATATACAACCTGTTCCATCAATAAGCTAAAATTCTAATGGAGTGTAAAGTAGGCATAAAAAAAGCCCAAGAGTACCTCAGCCTCATGACAGGAGAGACTTCTGATCAAGGGCTTGATGAGACCGCCAGCATGCTCCCCTTGCGGACCACAACAGCAGTGCAAGAAATAGAGGAGAAGCTAGACTCCGATTACGCTCAGGCCATGGTAACAATCACAATATTTTATATATTTTACTTGCTCAAACAGTAATTCAACTTCTTTACAGAAGTCCTATATTCATAAAATTAAAGGTGTTTCTTTAGATGTTGGCAGTGTTATTAGTGCATCGTTTGCAGATGATTTGCTATATAAATATAATTGGGATGGAAGGTGGGGAAAACTTCCGTTGTCAAATCTCACGCTGCTAAATAAAATTGTAAGAGGTATGTACAGACATTAAATAATTTTAGTCTTTGAATATTTAACATTTCTGTCTTTTTTTTTACTTCATATTTTAGATGTTTTTCAGAACCTAGGAGCCGGGGAGTATGAAAAAAGTATAAGAAAAGCGGTTGAACGTGCCCACCATAGGGTAAAGCAACAAAAATACATAAAAGAAAAAGGGGTTAATAAATAAAATGACGACAATTTTTTTAATTTAAACTAAAATAATCAATCTAAAAGAGAAAAAAAAATCAAAAAATAAGCGTGACCAATAAATTGGTAAAAGTTTAGCTTTATTTTTAACACTTTTTATTGACTGAACTTTATTTGTAAGCAGGTGCTTGTTTAATGTAATTAAGAAACTGTTGAATGATGTTTGATCCAGCAAACGTTTTCGAATGCAAACAAAACATAATTAATTTAAAAAATTTAGTTAAAAAAAAAAAAATATTTATTTATTTAAGTTATTTTGGAAACCAAAAAAATATTGAATTTTATTTTAAATAAAGACAAAAATTTGTATGAGAATTGAATGAGATGTTTTATTTTAATAGTGTTTTATTAAAACTAAAAAATACGTCAACAGTGACGAATATATGAATCAGTACTGACTAGTCAGCTGTGGCCGGTATATGCGTCAGTACTGACCAGTCAATACTGACTGGTCAGCTGTGTCCGTTATATGCATCAGTACTGACTAGTCAGCTGTGTCCGGTTTTTGAGCACTCAATAATCTTGAGCAACCTACATATACAGTTAAACCTCGATTAACCGGGCCTCTATTAATCGGTTACATCTATTAACCGGCATGCGGTTCTTTTTATTTTTTCCCTCTATTATCCGTGCTTTACCTCTATTTTCCGTGCTTTAGATTTATACCTCTATTAACCGTGCTTTACATCTATTATCCGTGCAGGATTCATATGATTTTTATTATGTATGTTAATCTAAATACGGTGTTTCCCCTTTTTAAGTTCATGTGCCCACACATAAGAACATACATACATATATGCGTTTTTATTCATTTAGTAAGTGAAATTTAAACATTTCGTCAGTAGAAATGCAAAAACAATAAAGCAATAAACGTTGTAAAATTTACAAATTTTGTGCAGTCATGTAGTTTGATCAACCAAAGCATAGTCAGTAAAAATCCAAATTTTAATGTTTTTTACGATACATACATATTTGATTTTGCATTGTCTATGACAATTTGTATATTTTGTAAAAAATTTGTTGTATATTATAATCTGTAGTTACATAAATCGAATGTTTTAATAAAAATAAATAAATTTCTGTATATTTTAATATAACCTCTATTAACCGTGTATTTCGATTTTCCGTGCTGGTGCCGGTCCCACGAAAGCCGGATAAAAGAGGTTAAACTGTAGTTGTCGATATGAAAAGCAATGAATGGGCGCCTAAATATATTCCAGCCAATGGACCATACGCATTCCGAAAAAGTACAAAAAGTACCAATTTGATCCATTTTTTACCCCTTAAAAAGTGCCGTATATTTTGTACTTTTTATACCAAATGCAACGAAGTACTAAAAGTACGAGCTTTGACTCATTTTATTCCCCCAGAAAGTACTCTGTACGTTAATTTAGGTTATGTTTTATATGAATACCAAATTTTTCGAAGAGATAAAAAGTAACAGTTTTATCCCAATTTTATCCATTAAAAAATACCGTATATTTTGATCTCGACCATATGCAATCTGTATACCAAATTTATCCAAAAGAGAAAAAGTATCAAAAGTAAAACATTTTTCGTTTTAACCTCTTAAAATATACCCCACTTAAATCTGGACAATATCTCTAGCCAAATTTTTTGAAAATAAGAAAGTACCAAAACTAAAAGAGAAAAAGTGTTAAAAGTTGCCAAAAAAAGAAGCAACATTTCTTAAAAATATATATACAAGGTAGATCAAAAAAGACCTACCCCCACCCATGTTTTATTTTGTAACTAGCTTTTACCCGTGACGTCGTTCACTTTAAGATTTAAAGAAATGGGGTTATCCAGTAAAATATTTACAGAAAATTTATTTTGTTTTCTACGTCATTACTTATTTTATGTTAAAATATGTCTATAAACAACATTTTAAGATTTGTTATATTCCGCTAATATAATGGGTGATTTTTTAGCTATTATCTTTTTGGCAGCACTGGTTTAAACAGCTGACGCACGTTTCGTGTTTTGTTTCACTGTCAAACATCTTCAGTTTGGTCTATAATTTAACCATGAATCGTCTTACAAACGAACAACGCTTGCAAATTATTGAATTTTATTATCAAAATGCGTGCTCTGTTAAGAAAATTCATCGCGCGCTTCTTGTGTTCAGCGACGAAGCTCATTTTTGGCTCAATGGGTAAGTTAATAAGCCGAATTGTCGATTTTGGAGTGAAGATCAGCCAGAAGCATTGCAAGAGCTATTTATGCATCGAGAAAAAGTCACAGTTTGGTGCGGTTTATGGGCTGGTGGCATCATTGGACCGTTCCAAGATGATGCGAATCGTAACGTAACTGTGAATGGTGAGCGCTACCGTGAGATGATATCCAACTTTTTTTTGCCCAAAATGCAAGAGCTTGTTGACTTGCACGACATGTGGTTTCAACAAGACGGTGCCACATGCCACACAGCACGCTTAACAATGGACTTATTGAGAGGCGAGTTCGGTGAACATTTTATTTCACGTTCGGGACCGGTCAATTGGCCGCCTAGATCGTGCGATTTAACGTCTTTAGACTATTTTTTGTGCGGCTACGTTAAAGCTCATGTCTATACACACATGCCCGCTTCAATTGACGCATTGGAAGAAAACATTGAAGCATTTATTCGTGAGATACCGGCCGAAATGTTGGAAACAGAATGCCAACATTGGACTAAGCGGATGGACCATTTGAGGCGCAATCACGGTCAACATTTGCATGAAATAATCTTCAAACATTTAATTATATGGACCGTACTATCGATTCAAATAAAGATTTCATGCATTTTTCTGAATTTTATGAGTTTTTTTTACAACTTTCCTATAGCTCCCCTACAAGAAATGGATGACCGAAACTAATACACACGCACTATTTTTGTTTGTTTTTATTGTTACAAGTGGCGTTGCCACTCGTGTGCGTTTGTATACCAAATTAGGAATATTTTGCAAAGCCCAAATTTTATTAATCTTTTCTTCTTATTTTTATACATACTTAATAATATGTTGAATATATTTGTTAATACGTTTCATAAATTTTAATAATTATAAGAATTTAGCTAAATTTGTATTAATTATTTAAAAAAAAAAGTGGTGGAATTTTGGGAATTGCTGTTGTTAAAAACATTTTAGGAAGAAATGTTTGCTAGTGGCAACGCTAATTACTCCAGGAATGAAATGCGTATGTAAGAGTGAAACAACGAATGTATGTTAGACAGTTTCATTTTTGAATGGAATGTGTAAAATATGTAAAAAATTCAAGATTAATTTTAAAAGCGAAAGGAATTTTATGAAATTGTGACGTGCGCCCATTATATTATTTAAAATAAATATAAAAAAAGTGAAATAAAAATTGACAGTGACAATAAAGAGTGATAAAAAATAATATTTGCCTTGACAGAAAGCAAGAATTGAGTGACAATAAAAATAACACAAATACCTATTAAAATATAAAAAAGTGACAATAAGATAGAAAATACCTATTAAGAAATTAAATTAAATAATAAAAGTATACTTTTTGTGATAAAAGATAACTATGAAAAAAAGACGTTTGCAAAATTGTCTATCATTGGAAAAAAAGACATTTGAGTCCAAAATTAAAATGTATAGAAGGTTAATAGAAAACGAAGATATTGCACGAAGTGAAAGATCTAATATACAACCTGTTCCATCAATAAGCTAAAATTCTAATGGAGTGTAAAGTAGGCATAAAAAAAGCCCAAGAGTACCTCAGCCGCATGACAGGAGAGACTTCTGATCAAGGGCTTGATGAGACCGCCAGCATGCTCCCCTTGCGGACCACAACAGCAGTGCAAGAAATAGAGGAGAAGCTAGACTCCGATTACGCTCAGGCCATGGTAACAATCACAATATTTTATATATTTTACTTGCTCAAACAGTAATTCAACTTCTTTACAGAAGTCCTATATTCATAAAATTAAAGGTGTTTCTTTAGATGTTGGCAGTGTTATTAGTGCATCGTTTGCAGATGATTTGCTATATAAATATAATTGGGATGGAAGGTGGGGAAAACTTCCGTTGTCAAATCTCACGCTGCTAAATAAAATTGTAAGAGGTATGTACAGACATTAAATAATTTTAGTCTTTGAATATTTAACATTTCTGTCTTTTTTTTTACTTCATATTTTAGATGTTTTTCAGAACCTAGGAGCCGGGGAGTATGAAAAAAGTATAAGAAAAGCGGTTGAACGTGCCCACCATAGGGTAAAGCAACAAAAATACATAAAAGAAAAAGGGGTTAATAAATAAAATGACGACAATTTTTTTAATTTAAACTAAAATAATCAATCTAAAAGAGAAAAAAAAATCAAAAAATAAGCGTGACCAATAAATTGGTAAAAGTTTAGCTTTATTTTTAACACTTTTTATTGACTGAACTTTATTTGTAAGCAGGTGCTTGTTTAATGTAATTAAGAAACTGTTGAATGATGTTTGATCCAGCAAACGTTTTCGAATGCAAACAAAACATAATTAATTTAAAAAATTTAGTTAAAAAAAAAAAAATATTTATTTATTTAAGTTATTTTGGAAACCAAAAAAATATTGAATTTTATTTTAAATAAAGACAAAAATTTGTATGAGAATTGAATGAGATGTTTTATTTTAATAGTGTTTTATTAAAACTAAAAAATACGTCAACAGTGACGAATATATGAATCAGTACTGACTAGTCAGCTGTGGCCGGTATATGCGTCAGTACTGACCAGTCAATACTGACTGGTCAGCTGTGTCCGTTATATGCATCAGTACTGACTAGTCAGCTGTGTCCGGTTTTTGAGCACTCAATAATCTTGAGCAACCTACATATACAGTTAAACCTCGATTAACCGGGCCTCTATTAATCGGTTACATCTATTAACCGGCATGCGGTTCTTTTTATTTTTTCCCTCTATTATCCGTGCTTTACCTCTATTTTCCGTGCTTTAGATTTATACCTCTATTAACCGTGCTTTACATCTATTATCCGTGCAGGATTCATATGATTTTTATTATGTATGTTAATCTAAATACGGTGTTTCCCCTTTTTAAGTTCATGTGCCCACACATAAGAACATACATACATATATGCGTTTTTATTCATTTAGTAAGTGAAATTTAAACATTTCGTCAGTAGAAATGCAAAAACAATAAAGCAATAAACGTTGTAAAATTTACAAATTTTGTGCAGTCATGTAGTTTGATCAACCAAAGCATAGTCAGTAAAAATCCAAATTTTAATGTTTTTTACGATACATACATATTTGATTTTGCATTGTCTATGACAATTTGTATATTTTGTAAAAAATTTGTTGTATATTATAATCTGTAGTTACATAAATCGAATGTTTTAATAAAAATAAATAAATTTCTGTATATTTTAATATAACCTCTATTAACCGTGTATTTCGATTTTCCGTGCTGGTGCCGGTCCCACGAAAGCCGGATAAAAGAGGTTTAACTGTAGTTGTCGATATGAAAAGCAATGAATGGGCGCCTAAATATATTCCAGCCAATGGACCATACGCATTCCGAAAAAGTACAAAAAGTACCAATTTGATCCATTTTTTACCCCTTAAAAAGTGCCGTATATTTTGTACTTTTTATACCAAATGCAACGAAGTACTAAAAGTACGAGCTTTGACTCATTTTATTCCCCCAGAAAGTACTCTGTACGTTAATTTAGGTTATGTTTTATATGAATACCAAATTTTTCGAAGAGATAAAAAGTAACAGTTTTATCCCAATTTTATCCATTAAAAAATACCGTATATTTTGATCTCGACCATATGCAATCTGTATACCAAATTTATCCAAAAGAGAAAAAGTATCAAAAGTAAAACATTTTTCGTTTTAACCTCTTAAAATATACCCCACTTAAATCTGGACAATATCTCTAGCCAAATTTTTTGAAAATAAGAAAGTACCAAAACTAAAAGAGAAAAAGTGTTAAAAGTTGCCAAAAAAAGAAGCAACATTTCTTAAAAATATATATACAAGGTAGATCAAAAAAGACCTACCCCCACCCATGTTTTATTTTGTAACTAGCTTTTACCCGTGACGTCGTTCACTTTAAGATTTAAAGAAATGGGGTTATCCAGTAAAATATTTACAGAAAATTTATTTTGTTTTCTACGTCATTACTTATTTTATGTTAAAATATGTCTATAAACAACATTTTAAGATTTGTTATATTCCGCTAATATAATGGGTGATTTTTTAGCTATTATCTTTTTGGCAGCACTGGTTTAAACAGCTGACGCACGTTTCGTGTTTTGTTTCACTGTCAAACATCTTCAGTTTGGTCTATAATTTAACCATGAATCGTCTTACAAACGAACAACGCTTGCAAATTATTGAATTTTATTATCAAAATGCGTGCTCTGTTAAGAAAATTCATCGCGCGCTTCTTGTGTTCAGCGACGAAGCTCATTTTTGGCTCAATGGGTAAGTTAATAAGCCGAATTGTCGATTTTGGAGTGAAGATCAGCCAGAAGCATTGCAAGAGCTATTTATGCATCGAGAAAAAGTCACAGTTTGGTGCGGTTTATGGGCTGGTGGCATCATTGGACCGTTCCAAGATGATGCGAATCGTAACGTAACTGTGAATGGTGAGCGCTACCGTGAGATGATATCCAACTTTTTTTTGCCCAAAATGCAAGAGCTTGTTGACTTGCACGACATGTGGTTTTAACAAGACGGTGCCACATGCCACACAGCACGCTTAACAATGGACTTATTGAGAGGCGAGTTCGGTGAACATTTTATTTCACGTTCGGGACCGGTCAATTGGCCGCCTAGATCGTGCGATTTAACGTCTTTAGACTATTTTTTGTGCGGCTACGTTAAAGCTCATGTCTATACACACATGCCCGCTTCAATTGACGCATTGGAAGAAAACATTGAAGCATTTATTCGTGAGATACCGGCCGAAATGTTGGAAACAGAATGCCAACATTGGACTAAGCGGATGGACCATTTGAGGCGCAATCACGTTCAACATTTGCATGAAATAATCTTCAAACATTTAATTATATGGACCGTACTATCGATTCAAATAAAGATTTCATGCATTTTTCTGAATTTTATGAGTTTTTTTTACAACTTTCCTATAGCTCCCCTACAAGAAATGGATGACCGAAACTAATACACACGCACTATTTTTGTTTGTTTTTATTGTTACAAGTGGCGTTGCCACTCGTGTCCGTTTGTATACCAAATTAGGAATATTTTGCAAAGCCCAAATTTTATTAATCTTTTCTTCTTATTTTTATATATACTTAATAATATGTTGAATATATCTGTTAATACGTTTCATAAATTTTAATAATTATAAGAATTTAGCTAAATTTGTATTAATTATTTAAAAAAAAAGTGGTGGAATTTTGGGAATTGCTGTTGTTAAAAACATTTTAGGAAGAAATGTTTGCTAGTGGCAACGCTAATTACTCCAGGAATGAAATGCGTATGTAAGAGTGAAACAACGAATGTATGTTAGACAGTTTCATTTTTGAATGGAATGTGTAAAATATGTAAAAAATTCAAGATTAATTTTAAAAGCGAAAGGAATTTTATGAAATTGTGACGTGCGCCCATTATATTATTTAAAATAAATATAAAAAAAGTGAAATAAAAATTGACAGTGACAATAAAGAGTGATAAAAAATAATATTTGCCTTGACAGAAAGCAAGAATTGAGTGACAATAAAAATAACACAAATACCTATTAAAATATAAAAAAGTGACAATAAGATAGAAAATACCTATTAAGAAATTAAATTAAATAATAAAAGTATACTTTTTGTGATAAAAGATAACTATGAAAAAAAGACGTTTGCAAAATTATCTATCATTGGAAAAAAAGACATTTGAGTCCAAAATTAAAATGTATAGAAGGTTAATAGAAAACGAAGATAGTGCACGAAGTGAAAGATCTAATATACAACCTGTTCCATCAATAAGCTAAAATTCTAATGGAGTGTAAAGTAGGCATAAAACAAGCCCAAGAGTACCTCAGCCGCATGACAGGAGAGACTTCTGATCAAGGGCTTGATGAGACCGCCAGCATGCTCCCCTTGCGGACCACAACAGCAGTGCAAGAAATAGAGGAGAAGCTAGACTCCGATTACGCTCAGGCCATGGTAACAATCACAATATTTTATATATTTTACTTGCTCAAACAGTAATTCAACTTCTTTACAGAAGTCCTATATTCATAAAATTAAAGGTGTTTCTTTAGATGTTGGCAGTGTTATTAGTGCATCGTTTGCAGATGATTTGCTATATAAATATAATTGGGATGGAAGGTGGGGAAAACTTCCGTTGTCAAATCTCACGCTGCTAAATAAAATTGTAAGAGGTATGTACAGACATTAAATAATTTTAGTCTTTGAATATTTAACATTTCTGTCTTTTTTTTTTACTTCATATTTTAGATGTTTTTCAGAACCTAGGAGCCGGGGAGTATGAAAAAAGTATAAGAAAAGCGGTTGAACGTGCCCACCATAGGGTAAAGCAACAAAAATACATAAAAGAAAAAGGGGTTAATAAATAAAATGACGAAAATTTTTTTAATTTAAACTAAAATAATCAATCTAAAAGAGAAAAAAAATCAAAAAATAAGCGTGACCAATAAATTGGTAAAAGTTTAGCTTTATTTTTAACACTTTTTATTGACTGAACTTTATTTGTAAGAAGGTGCTTGTTTAATGTAATTAAGAAACTGTTGAATGATGTTTGATCCAGCAAACGTTTTCGAATGCAAACAAAACATAATTAATTTAAAAAATTTAGTTAAAAAAAAAAAATATTTATTTATTTAAGTTATTTTGGAAACCAAAAAAATATTGAATTTTATTTTAAATAAAGACAAAAATTTGTAAGAGAATTAAATGAGATGTTTTATTTTAATAGTGTTTTATTAAAACTAAAAAATACGTCAACAGTGACGAATATATGAATCAGTACTGACTAGTCAGCTGTGGCCGGTATATGCGTCAGTACTGACTGGTCAGCTGTGTCCGTTATATGCATCAGTACTGACTAGTCAGCTGTGTCCGGTTTTTGAGCACTCAATAATCTTGAGCAACCTACATATAGTTGTCGATATGAAAAGCAATGAATGGGCGCCTAAATATATTCCAGCCAATGGACCATACGCATTCCGAAAAAGTACAAAAAGTACCAATTTGATCCATTTTTTACCCCTTAAAAAGTGCCGTATATTTTGTACTTTTTATACCAAATGCAACGAAGTACTAAAAGTACGAGCTTTGACTCATTTTATTCTCCCAGAAAGTACTCTGTACGTTAATTTAGGTTATGTTTTATATGAATACCAAATTTTTCGAAGAGATAAAAAGTAACAGTTTTATCCCAATTTTATCCATTAAAAAATACCGTATATTTTGATCTCGACCATATGCAATCTGTATACCAAATTTATCCAAAAGAGAAAAAGTATCAAAAGTAAAACATTTTTCGTTTTAACCTCTTAAAATATACCCCACTTAAATCTGGACAATATCTCTAGCCAAATTTTTTGAAAATAAGAAAGTACCAAAACTAAAAGAGAAAAAGTGTTAAAAGTTGCCAAAAAAAGAAGCAACATTTCTTAAAAATATATATACAAGGTAGATCAAAAAAGACCTACCCCCACCCATGTTTTATTTTGTAACTAGCTTTTACCCGCGACGTCGTTCACTTTAAGATTTAAAGAAATGGGGTTATCCAGTAAAATATTTACAGAAAATTTATTTTGTTTTCTACGTCATTACTTATTTTATGTTAAAATATGTCTATAAACAACATTTTAAGATTTGTTATATTCCGCTAATATAATGGGTGATTTTTTAGCTATTATCTTTTTGGCAGCACTGGTTTAAACAGCTGACGCACGTTTCGTGTTTTGTTTCACTGTCAAACATCTTCAGTTTGGTCTATAATTTAACCATGAATCGTCTTACAAACGAACAACGCTTGCAAATTATTGAATTTTATTATCAAAATGCGTGCTCTGTTAAGAAAATTCATCGCGCGCTTCTTGTGTTCAGCGACGAAGCTCATTTTTGGCTCAATGGGTAAGTTAATAAGCCGAATTGTCGATTTTGGAGTGAAGATCAGCCAGAAGCATTGCAAGAGCTATTTATGCATCGAGAAAAAGTCAGTTTGGTGCGGTTTATGGGCTGGTGGCATCATTGGACCGTTCCAAGATGATGCGAATCGTAACGTAACTGTGAATGGTGAGCGCTACCGTGAGATGATATCCAACTTTTTTTTGCCCAAAATGCAAGAGCTTGTTGACTTGCACGACATGTGGTTTCAACAAGACGGTGCCACATGCCACACAGCACGCTTAACAATGGACTTATTGAGAGGCGAGTTCGGTGAACATTTTATTTCACGTTCGGGACCGGTCAATTGGCCGCCTAGATCGTGCGATTTAACGTCACACACATGCCCGCTTCAATTGACGCATTGGAAGAAAACATTGAAGCATTTATTCGTGAGATACCGGCCGAAATGTTGGAAACAGAATGCCAACATTGGACTAAGCGGATGGACCATTTGAGGCGCAATCACGGTCAACATTTGCATGAAATAATCTTCAAACATTTAATTATATGGACCGTACTATCGATTCAAATAAAGATTTCATGCATTTTTCTGAATTTTATGAATTTTTTTACAACTTTCCTATAGCTCCCCTACAAGAAATGGATGACCGAAACTAATACACACGCACTATTTTTGTTTGTTTTTATTGTTACAAGTGGCGTTGCCACTCGTGTGCGTTTGTATACCAAATTAGGAATATTTTGCAAAGCCCAAATTTTATTACTTTTCTTCTTATTTTTATATATACTTAATAATATGTTGAATATATCTGTTAATACGTTTCATAAATTTTAATAATTATAAGAATTTAGCTAAATTTGTATTAATTATTTAAAAAAAAAGTGGTGGAATTTTGGGAATTGCTGTTGTTAAAAACATTTTAGGAAGAAATGTTTGCTAGTGGCAACGCTAATTACTCCAGGAATGAAATGCGTATGTAAGAGTGAAACAACGAATGTATGTTAGACAGTTTCATTTTTGAATGGAATGTGTAAAATATGTAAAAAATTCAAGATTAATTTTAAAAGCGAAAGGAATTTTATGAAATTGTGACGTGCGCCCATTATATTATTTAAAATAAATATAATAAAAGTGAAATAAAAATTGACAGTGACAATAAAGAGTGATAAAAAATAATATTTGCCTTGACAGAAAGCAAGAATTGAGTGACAATAAAAATAACACAAATACCTATTAAAATATAAAAAAGTGACAATAAGATAGAAAATACCTATTAAGAAATTAAATTAAATAATAAAAGTATACTTTTTGTGATAAAAGATAACTATGAAAAAAAGACGTTTGCAAAATTGTCTATCATTGGAAAAAAAGACATTTGAGTCCAAAATTAAAATGTATAGAAGGTTAATAGAAAACGAAGATAGTGCACGAAGTGAAAGATCTAATATACAACCTGTTCCATCAATAAGCTAAAATTCTAATGGAGTGTAAAGTAGGCATAAAAAAAGCCCAAGAGTACCTCAGCCGCATGACAGGAGAGACTTCTGATCAAGGGCTTGATGAGACCGCCAGCATGCTCCCCTTGCGGACCACAACAGCAGTGCAAGAAATAGAGGAGAAGCTAGACTCCGATTACGCTCAGGCCATGGTAACAATCACAATATTTTATATATTTTACTTGCTCAAACAGTAATTCAACTTCTTTACAGAAGTCCTATATTCATAAAATTAAAGGTGTTTCTTTAGATGTTGGCAGTGTTATTAGTGCATCGTTTGCAGATGATTTGCTATATAAATATAATTGGGATGGAAGGTGGGGAAAACTTCCGTTGTCAAATCTCACGCTGCTAAATAAAATTGTAAGAGGTATGTACAGACATTAAATAATTTTAGTCTTTGAATATTTAACATTTCTGTCTTTTTTTTTACTTCATATTTTAGATGTTTTTCAGAACCTAGGAGCCGGGGAGTATGAAAAAAGTATAAGAAAAGCGGTTGAACGTGCCCACCATAGGGTAAAGCAACAAAAATACATAAAAGAAAAAGGGGGTAATAAATAAAATGACGACAATTTTTTTAATTTAAACTAAAATAATCAATCTAAAAGAGAAAAAAATCAAAAAATAAGCGTGACCAATAAATTAGTAAAAGTTTAGCTTTATTTTTAACACTTTTTATTGACTGAACTTTATTTGTAAGAAGGTGCTTGTTTAATGTAATTAAGAAACTGTTGAATGATGTTTGATCCAGCAAACGTTTTCGAATGCAAACAAAACATAATTAATTTAAAAAATTTAGTTAAAAAAAAAAAAATATTTATTTATTTAAGTTATTTTGAAAACCAAAAAAATATTGAATTTTATTTTAAATAAAGACAAAAATTTGTATGAGAATTGAATGAGATGAATCGTGTTTTATTTAAGCTAAAAAGTACGTCAACAGTGACGTATATATGCATCAGTACTGACTAGTCAGCTGTGGCCGGTATATGCGTCAGTACTGACTGGTCAGCTGTGTCCGTTATATGCATCAGTACTGACTAGTCAGCTGTGTCCGGTTTATACATCAGTACTGATATGTAAAGAGTATAAGAGTAAACAGCTCAGATATATGTTTTATCTACCACAAAATTCATAGGTTAAAGAAGGATGCAAAATCACACGTACACAAAAGTTTAGGTCATTTTTTTCACGTTGGCCTTAAGAAAATGATAGAAACTTTGTTCTACGCGATGACCGATATCTCTATCAGCAATGTCGGTCATATGATAGGTCAAATGACCGTCACTATTCTTGTAGGGTCTTAAAAAATCACCCGATACATACATAACTTTTGAGCACTCAATAATCTTGAGCAACCTACATATAGTTGTCGATATGAAAAGCAATGAATGGGCGCCTAAATATATTCCAGCCAATGGACCATACGCAATCCGAAAAAGTACAAAAAGGATCAATTTGATCCATTTTTTACCCCTTAAAAAGTGCCGTATATTTTGTACTTTTTATACCAAATGCAACGAAGTACTAAAAGTACGAGCTTTGACTCATTTTATTCCCCCAGAAAGTACTCTGTACGTTAATTTAGGTTATGTTTTATATGAATACCAAATTTTTCGAAGAGATAAAAAGTAACAGTTTTATCCCAATTTTATCCCTTAAAAAATACCGTATATTTTGATCTCGACCATATGCAATCTGTATACCAAATTTATCCAAAAGAGTAAAAGTAAAACATTTTTCGTTTTAACCTCTTAAAATATACCCCACTTAAATCTGGACAATATCTCTAGCCAAATTTTTTGAAAATAAAAAAGTACCAAAACTAAAAGAGAAAAAGTGTTAAAAGTTGCCAAAAAAAGAAGCAACATTTCTTAAAAATATATATACAAGGTAGATCAAAAAAGACCTACAACCACCCATGTTTTATTTTGTAACTAGCTTTTACCCGTGACGTCGTTCACTTTAAGATTTAAAGAAATGGGGTTATCCAGTAAAATATTTACAGAAAATTTATTTTGTTTTCTACGTCATTACTTATTTTATGTTAAAATATGTCTATAAACAACATTTTAAGATTTGTTATATTCCGCTAATATAATGGGTGATTTTTTAGCTATTATCTTTTTGGCAACACTGGTTTAAACAGCTGACGCACGTTTCGTGTTTTGTTTCACTGTCAACTTGGTGTAAAGAAATAGCCAATTCGCCTAGTTTTGATGTCAAAGCACCGAAATTTGCCTATGTTTTTTCTGTCAAAACTGGCAATTTTCTTAAAAAAAATTACATAAAATTCAATATGGCTTTTTAACACGTAAAAGTGAAAGTTTTAATAAGCCAACAAGTTCCGAAGAAATTAAGGAGCCTGCCAACAAACGCTCAAAACTGACTGATGTAGCAAAAAGGTGAAATAACGATAACAGCCTCAACTGCGGATAAGTCACAACAATATGACCTGGTAACCTCCACTGTAAGTCTAAGACGTTTCAAACGCATACCAATATTAATTGTAGACTATCACGATGATGTGTTGGAATTTATTTATCGTTGTTTGGCTAGCAGACATTTGCCTTTAGAAAGTAAAACTTTCATCCAGATATGGTAATATCACAAGAAATACCAGCCAGCGCTCTTTATGATAATGAGACTAAGTTAGCCGAGTTAAGTATTGAGAATTGGACTATGCCGGCCTGTTATGCTGAGCATTTTAATCGTATGGTATGGGAAAAAAATTCTTGGTGCAATCAAATTCCTTTTGGCAAGTATAATTTTAAAGTTGGCCACAAAGAAGATAAAATAAGTGTAGACTATTGTTTGGACTTTTTCATATCAGAAGGTTATTTTCAAATTACAAAAGTAGGCCAAAAATTTGGAGCTACAAGTTGTAAATACCGACTCGGAGAAACCCCCCAATCCTAAAGAACTCTTAGCAGCTCAGGATGCTTACAATTATATATTGGATATAGACTTGGATTTCTTAAGCACTTCTAACCCATTTTTGGTAATTAACACAGATGCCTACTGCTACATGCAGTTAAGTGACCCATTTTTGGAAATTTACAAAATTGCCAACTGTTGTTGACATATTTCATTTTGAAAGTGCCACTGAACCCATTGTCATAGGTACTACGGAAAAAAGAAAACAACAGTTGAAAGCTTTGAAGGGAATATTCGAGTATTTAGAAGAAAAAAAAAGCTTTTGAAGGTTAAATTCCAGGACGTCAATCGCAAATTATTTGTTAGAAAACAAATATGTATATACTCGGCTTATGAGCTCAACTTGGATCAGCTTTTTCATATTTAATTAATTTTTGTATTTTATTGAAAAAAAACTTCTTTGTATAAGAGACATAATTCATGATTGTTATCTTCAAATTTTTCTTGATAACCATCATGTTCTATTTAATATTTGAAGCATAACTGGAAATTAAAATAAAATTTACAAATTTCTCAGTTTTCGCATTTTGTTTTGGGTATTTTTACTATCTTCCGATCTAGCTGTTTGTTCAGTACAGGGTCTTTGATATAGTTACATATTTCTTTGAGTAATTTGGAAGGGATTAAAGTTTTTTTCATCACATTTGTACATGTTCTTATATTTTTTGAAAAATGAAAGTTAATTGGAATGTAGATTTTATTAAAAAATACTATTTTTCGAAAGTATAGGAGTTTGTAATTGAAAACTTGTAAATACAAAATTGAAAAGATTTTATTTCTAAATGAGATACGAAAGTACCCTCTAAAATCTGTTACACACTTCCTTCGGAATGAATTTGATTCCGCATTTATTATTCTGATCGAATTGTATTTTAATTTTCAAATTAGAACCAGATTTTAAACATAACCAAACACGGAATTGATTCCATTTTCGATTCAATACAAATTTTGTTACATTTTTTTTAATATAAACCACAACCTTTTTAAAGAAATAAAAAAGTAACTGTCAAAAGTAAAATTCATAAAAAAAAACTTCAAACAATTAAATTACCCTACAAGAAGACTACCGGTCATTTTACTAGTTATATGACCGGTAGTGTTGACCAATATAGTGTTATAGTAATAGTAATTTTTTTAGTTTTGGTTATGCATTTCTTGTAGGGTACATTTTTCTTAGCTATACGGCGAAAATTAATGTAAATAAACAAAAAATTGACATAAACCGTCACACTGCGGCAAAAAACACTGTGACCAGCTGGACTATTGAGCCCACCTCCTTATTCCATCATGTACCTATATAATTTTGTTTTTATTTGACATGAAAAACAAATTTTAAACATAAATTGATATTTAAATTAATTGGTGAAATGGGACATACATTATTTCTATTTTTTTTTAGTAAAATTAAAAAAGATTTTTTATTTTTCTCTAGTTTCTATTGCATATTTTATATTTTGTTAGTGCATATCTTGGATTTTTTAAAAAATATTGTTTGCGCATATTTTCGATTTTTTAGTGCATGTACAGTATTTCTATAGCATAAATATTTAGGACATAAATATGGAACTTCAAGGAATTAGTATGGAATAATGGATTAGTAATTCACAAATTAATTAACAATTTTTTAAATCTATATCCTGATCATAAGACCAAGCAACGCCCCATCTGGTGGTATTACCTTGATGAAACTCCGTGGTACAAATATTGTCAATATTTTTTGTTTTCAAAATATTTAAAATATTTGTTAAGCTGCTTTTAAGGCCCAACATCGATGTAAATACCCTAAACAGTTTTTATTTCAGGAAAATTATTGAAATTTGTTTAAAATCAAAAAAAAAAAAAATACCTGATTTTATCTTTAAACAATAAACTTTCCTCTATAATCTGTTCAACAAACTTAACCTCTCCTCCCTGACAACTCAATTCTTCCTTGAAGCCGGTAGGACAGTTGTGGGGTGGAGGTCTTTTGCCAGATTTTCGTGTTTTATTGTTGTCATTAGATTGGGAATCAAAAAACGGTGGATTACATAAACAGAAATCATATATAACCGTTTGGCAATTGTTATCTAGATAGTTAAAATATTCTTGGAATATTTGTGTTTTATTCTTTTGGGTGTAAAGTGTTATTAAATGTTTTAATTTATTATCTTCTATATTTTTTAAAGAATATTGCAAATTGGTTGCATTTGATTCTAAAGCCACCATTTGCCAATTATTTTTCTTAGCCGCCAGCAGGCTGTAAATGCAGGACGAGCCACAACCTATGTCAATGCCTTTTGTTTGTTCCTGCGTGGAGCTGGAGTTTAAAATGTCTTCCAGCCATAGTATATAGTTTAGGCGTAATGGCAATGTGGGTACCAAACTGCCGGGCGCGAAATTAACACTTAGTTGAAAATATTCCAAAAGCAAAGTTTGTGTTAAGGTTATCAAAGCCTTTTCGTTTTTATAATCAATACAAACTTTGCCAGTTAATTCCTTTTTGTTGTTTTTGGGTTTTAAACAAAAAGTTAACGGTTGGTTTTTCAATGAAAAAGAAAGTGTATGTTGAAAATTAGTTTGTACTTACCAATTTGCACACTCTACGAAAATCTGGATATTTGATGGCCAACTCTGTGTAGTCCGGAGGCTGCTTGAAAATATTACGGGGATGCATTTGTTTATTGACTGCTTTATTACACATTTTTTATAAAAAAAACTTTTAATTACTAAAGCTCAAACACTTTTGAAAAAACCCTCTGAAAATTTTTTGCAAACAGATGACAGACAGTGTTGTCAAAGTTGCAAAATTTGGCGCGAATTAATTATTTTTTTTTTATATTAAACTTTTTTTCACAAGGCGAATGTATTTCAATTCTTTTGCAGTTTTTCAAAAAACACATATTCTTGTAAAACCAGTTTCATCAAAATTGCCTTTTTATTTATAATTTGTTATTTACTTTTTCTTCCTATTAATAAATAATTTTGACGATAATTTTTAAAGTACTGTATAGTACTTCCAATAATGGTATGTTTAATTACCATTTTCTAATCTAATAGTAACACTTTTAAAAGACTTTTCACTTAATATTTGCACAAATGAGAGCAAGTTGTATTAATTTGAATATATAAATCACAAATAATTAATATAAATATACTAAATTTAATTTAAAGAAACCCAGGCGAATTGAATAGTATTCTATATGAATTCTTCTTGAAAGAAACTAATATTTTTTATCAGCGCTGTCAACTTGGTACCGTTTTTAGTACTTTTAAAGATTTTAGGCGCGAAAAATTGTTAAGTCTGTGCAAGGCGAATTTAAGTTAATTCGCCTTGAGTCTGTGTTCGTTTTTTTATTTTTAAGTGCTAAAACTTTTTTTGTCTCAAAATTTCGAAAGTGTTGCATTTATTGTTGAAGTTTTTTTTACTGATGAATTTATTAATGTTATTTTTGTCTACATTTTTTCAATGTAAATAAAAATTCAATTTTTTAATTAGAATATTTTGTTCCCGACGTTTCGTCGATTGTTTGTCGACTTTTTCAAGGAATTTTCTATTTAAAAATTATAAAACAATAAAACGAAACCTTGTATTCATAAAAATATTTTTATTTTAATAAAGCCGTACAAAACAAATTTTCTATGAAAATTTTACATAATAAACGTTTGTTAAATTTAACAAACGTTTATGGATACGGTGGTAATAATATAAGATTGTATACTTATTGACCTTGAACAGAAAAGTTCGTTCATTCAGTTTTAAAAATTTGACTACAGTGAAAAACGTTATCCCTACAATGCTTTCAATTAATCCAAATTTTAATGAAAATAACTAGACCTTACAATGAATTTGATTTTTAACAGGAGATATTGATAACTCATATGAATATGTTTCTTGTTTTAGTTACAGATCTGAGAGCGGTTGCGAGTTAAAGTACATTGGCCATTGAACATAGAAAATGTATCCAAAAACTGCTTTCAATCAACAAGAAAATTAGTTAAAGAAGGGAAGATTGCCAGCTACACAAGTTCAAAATCTAAATTGTATCGACGATAAAAAAAAAGATGGCAAATTATTCTATGCAATTGCGTGTTATTGAAATTAGTTGTTTAAAACATGCTGTTAATATTAATCCTTTTGAGGCATTAGCAAATATTGCGTTTAAAATGTTAGCTTTAAGCTGTTTTGCCCAATCTTATGATATTGACTTCCTAATATTGTGTCTCAGAATTATGTGATAAATCGTCAATATTACTTGTCCAGTCGAAGCAACATTGGTATCATGGAATATCTTAAGAATTTACATATCAAAGTTTCATATGTATAATCAATCATGCCTGTCACAGAAATCATATCCGATCGAAAGTGATTTAGTTTTATGAGAACCAAGATACGAAATCAATTCCACTTTCGATCGGAATTGATTTCTGTGACAGGCCTGAATGTTTAGGTTTTAGAATTTTGTATCCTTCAAGGATATTCAGGTCACGTAAAAATTATGCATCTCGTAAAAATATTTTAAATAAAACGCATTTTTATTGAACACATTATTTTATAATTTTTTTTTTAGTTAAAACTAGCTTAACCCGGTGCGCTTCGCTACACTCCTTTAACCACGTTTGAAGACTCTCTCTTTAATAGTTCTTCAGTTGAGCGACATTTAATATAAGCATTCTATGGGAGGTATTTCCCCCCTGCGCCTACACGCTTTATTTTTATTTTCAAAAATGAAGTATACCATAAGAGTTACTTCTACTAAGTTTGAACATTCTTACTATAACAGTTCTTAAGATATGCGATATTAAACATTGGCGTCCTATGGGGGTACCACTTCCCCCGCTGCTATTTTATTTCAATTTTGGGGCTCAGAGGATCCTACTATCAAAAGTTCAACAAAATGCTTGCAGCGACTCTTATTTATATTTCTATCTATGAGGGGAACTGCTCCTCCTCTGTCTACCCCGCCCATTACTATATTGAAATTTAAAGTTTGCCATAATAGTAGTTTTAACTACGTTTGAAGACTCGCCCTTTAATAGTTCTTCAGTTGAGCGATATTTAATATATGCATCCTATGAGAGGTATTTCCCCCCTGCGCCTACCCGCTCTATTTTTATTTTCAATAGTGTAGTATACCATAAGAGTGACTTCTAGAAAGTTTGAACATTCTCACTATTACAGTTCTTAAGATATGCGATATTAAACATTGGCGTCCTATGGTGGGTACCACTTCCCCCGCTGCTATTTTGTTTCAATTTTGGGACTCAGAAGATCCTACTACCAAAAGTTCAACAAAATGCGTGCAGTGGCTGTTATTAATATTTCTATCTATGAGGGGTACTGCTCCTCTCCTGTCTTCCACGCCTATTTTTATATTGAAATTTATAGTTTACCCTAATAGTAGCTGTAACCACTTTTGAAGACTTTACCTTTAATAGTTTTTCAGTTGAGCGATATTTAATATATGCATCCTATGTGAGGTGTTTTCCCCATGCGCCTACCCGCTTTATTTTTATTTTCAAAAGTGTAGTATACCATAAGAGTGACTTCCACAAAGTTTGAACATTTTCACTATAACAGTTTTTAAGATATCCGATATTAAACATTGGCGTCCTATGGGGGGTAACACTTCCCCCGCTGCTATTTTGCTTCAATTTTGGGGCTCAGAAGATCCTACTACCAAAAGTTCAACAAATTGCTTGCAGCGGCTCTTCATTACATTTCTATCTATAAGGGGAACTGCTCCTCCTCTGTCTACCCCGCCCATTACTATATTGAAATTTAAAGTTTGCCATAATAGTAGTTTTAACTACGTTTGAAGACCCTCCCTTTAATAGTTCTTTAGTTGAGCGATATTTAATGTATGGATCCTATGGGAGGTATTTCCCCCCCTGCGCCTATCCGCTTTATTTTTATTTTCAATAGTGTAGTATACCATATGAGTGACTTCTACAAAGTTTGAACATTCTCACTATAACAGTTCTAAAGATATGCGATGTTAAACATTGGCGTCCTATGGGGAAAACCACTTCCCAGCTGCTACTTTATTTCAATTTTGGGACTCAGAAGATCCTACTACCAAAATTTCAACAAAATGCGTGCAGTGGCTCTTATTAATATTTCTATCTATGAGGGGTACTGCTCCTCCCCTGTCTCTCCCGCCCATTTTTATATTGAAAATTTATAGTTTACTATAATAGTAGCTTAAACCACGTTTGAAGACTCTCCCTTTAATAGTTCTTCAGTTGAGCGATATTTAATGCATGCATCCTATGGGAGGTATTTCCCCCCCTGCGCCTACCCGCTTTATTTTAATTTTCAAAAGTGTAGTATACCATAAGAGTGACTTCTAGAAAGTTTGAACATTCTCACTATAACAGTTCTTAAGATATGCGATGTTAAACATTGGCGTCCTATGGGGGATTCAAATACCCCCGCTGCTATTTTATTTCAATTTCGGGGCTCAGAAGATCCTACTACAAAAAGTTTAGCAAAATGCGTCCAGCGGCTCTTAAGATATGCGATAATAAATATTGGCATCCTATGGGGGGTACCAATTCCCCTGCCCCTATAAGTAGCCTATTTTATTTTTAGGGCTCACGTGATGTTACTGTAAAAATTTCAGGAAAATCGGTTCAGTAGTTTCGGAGTCTATAAGCCAACAAACAAACAAACAAACAAACACACAAACATACAAACATTTTTCATTTTTATATATATAGAAAGATGCAACGAAGTACTAAAAGTACGAGCTTTGACTCATTTTATTCCCCCAGAAAGTACTCTGTACGTTAATTTAGGTTATGTTTTATATGAATACCACATTTTTCGAAGAGATAAAAAGTAACAGTTTTATCCCAATTTTATCCCTTAAAATATACCGTATATTTGATCTCGACCATATGCAATCTGTATACCAAATTTATCCAAAAGAGAAAAAGTATCAAAAGTAAAACATTTTTCGTTTTAACCTCTTAAGGCCAGTTTACACGGTAATACAATGTATTACGACTTTGTAGAATCAAAATATTATGAAATTCTCTCCGTGTTTAAAAGAAAAAAATAAAAATCTTTTGTAAGTATAATTCATGTTTACACGGATGGTATAAGTAAAATAAAAAATAATAACAAAAAAGCAGATGGTTGCAGTTTTAAATATTTACAAAAACAACATGAAAATTTCCTGAGTTGATTTTAGTTGTTTTTGTAATTGTAAAAAAATGCTATCACCTTTAATGTACTCCGTTAAAATACACCTCTGGTGTGATGAGAATACATAAGTTTCTAAAATGGTTTAGAAAAAAACCATTTACCGACCGCTTGTCAGATTTTGTATCCGTATTCTCTCTTACTCAATACATTTTGCTTTTACATGATAAGATTTTTCTCATTCTACATGATCTTTCGACATGTCGTAATACATTATATTACCGTGTAAACTGGCCTTTAAAATATACCCCACTTAAATCTGGACAATATCTCTAGCCAAATTTTTTGAAAATAAAAAAGTACCAAAACTAAAAGAGAAAAAGTGTTAAAAGTTGCCAAAAAAAAGAAGCAACATTTCTTAAAAATATATATACAAGGTAGATCAAAAGACCTACCCCCACCCATGTTTTATTTTGTAACTAGCTTTTACCCGTGACGTCGTTCACTTTAAGATTTAAAGAAATGGGGTTATCCAGTAAAATATTTACAGAAAATTTATTTTGTTTTCTACGCCATTACTTATTTTATGTTAAAATATGTCTATAAACAACATTTTAAGATTTGTTATATTCCGCTAATATAATGGGTGATTTTTTAGCTATTATCTTTTTGGCAGCACTGGTTTAAACAGCTGACGCACGTTTCGTGTTTTGTTTCACTTCAGTTTGGTCTATAATTTAACCATGAATCGTCTTACAAACGAACAACGCTTGCAAATTATTGAATTTTATTATCAAAATGCGTGCTCTGTTAAGAAAATTCATCGCGCGCTTCTTGTGTTCAGCGACGAAGCTCATTTTTGGCTCAATGGGTAAGTTAATAAGCCGAATTGTCGATTTTGGAGTGAAGATCAGCCAGAAGCATTGCAAGAGCTATTTATGCATCGAGAAAAAGTCACAGTTTGGTGCGGTTTATGGGCTGGTGGCATCATTGGACCGTTCCAAGATGATGCGAATCGTAACGTAACTGTGAATGGTGAGCGCTACCGTGAGATGATATCCAACTTTTTTTTTGCCCAAAATGCAAGAGCTTGTTGACTTGCACGACATGTGGTTTCAACAAGACGGTGCCACATGCCACACAGCACGCTTAACAATGGACTTATTGAGAGGCGAGTTCGGTGAACATTTTATTTCACGTTCGGGACCGGTCAATTGGCCGCCTAGATCGTGCGATTTAACGTCTTTAGACTATTTTTTGTGCGGATACGTTAAAGCTCATGTCTATACACACATGCCCGCTTCAATTGACGCATTGGAAGAAAACATTGAAGCATTTATTCGTGAGATACCGGCCGAAATGTTGGAAACAGAATGCCAACATTGGACTAAGCGGATGGACCATTTGAGGCGCAATCACGGTCAACATTTGCATGAAATAATCTTCAAACATTTAATTATATGGACCGTACTATCGATTCAAATAAAGATTTCATGAATTTTATGAGTTTTTTTTACAACTTTCCTATAGCTCCCCTACAAGAAATGGATGACCGAAACTAATACACACGAACTATTTTTGTTTGTTTTTATTGTTACAAGTGGCGTTGCCACTCGTGTGCGTTTGTATACCAAATTAGGAATATTTTGCAAAGCCCAAATTTTATTAATCTTTTCTTCTTATTTTTATATATACTTAATAATATGTTGAATATATCTGTTAATACGTTTCATAAATTTTAATAATTATAAGAATTTAGCTAAATTTGTATTAATTATTTAAAACAAAAGTGGTGGAATTTTGGGAATTGCTGTTGTTAAAAACATTTTAGGAAGAAATGTTTGCTAGTGGCAACGCTAATTACTCCAGGAATGAAATGCGTATGTAAGAGTGAAACAACGAATGTATGTTAGACTGTTTCATTTTTGAATGGAATGTGTAAAATATGTAAAAAATTCAAGATTAATTTTATAAGCGAAAGGAATTTTATGAAATTGTGACGTGCGCCCATTATATTATTTAAAATAAATATAAAAAAAGTGACAATAAAGAGTGATAAAAAATAATATTTGCCTTGACAGAAAGCAAGAATTGAGTGACAATAAAAATAACACAAATACCTATTAAAAAATAAAAAAGTGACAATAAGATAGAAAATACCTATTAAGAAATTAAATTAAATAATAAAAGTATACTTTTTGTGATAAAAGATAACTATGAAAAAAAGACGTTTGCAAAATTGTCTATCATTGGAAAAAAAGACATTTGAGTCCAATATTAAAATGTATAGAAGGTTAATAGAAATCGAAGATAGTGCACGAAGTGAAAGATCTAATATACAACCTGTTCCATCAATAAGCTAAAATTCTAATGGAGTGTAAAGTAGGCATAAAAAAAGCCCAAGAGTACCTCCGCCGCATGACAGGAGAGACTTCTGATCAAGGGCTTGATGAGACCGCCAGCATGCTCCCCTTGCGGACCACAACAGCAGTGCAAGAAATAGAGGAGAAGCTAGACTCCGATTACGCTCAGGCCATGGTAACAATCACAATATTTTATATATTTTACTTGCTCAAACAGTAATTCAACTTCTTTACAGAAGTCCTATATTCATAAAATTAAAGGTGTTTCTTTAGATGTTGGCAGTGTTATTAGTGCATCGTTTGCAGATGATTTGCTATATAAATATAATTGGGATGGAAGGTGGGGAAAACTTCCGTTGTCAAATCTCACGCTGCTAAATAAAATTGTAAGAGGTATGTACAGACATTAAATAATTTTAGTCTTTGAATATTTAACATTTCTGTCTTTTTTTTTACTTCATATTTTAGATGTTTTTCAGAACCTAGGAGCCGGGGAGTATGAAAAAAGTATAAGAAAAGCGGTTGAACGTGCCCACCATAGGGTAAAGCAACAAAAATACATAAAAGAAAAAGGGGTTAATAAATAAAATGACGACAATTTTTTTAATTTAAACTAAAATAATCAATCTAAAAGAGAAAAAAATCAAAAAATAAGCGCGACCAATAAATTGGTAAAAGTTTAGCTTTATTTTTAACACTTTTTATTCACTGAACTTTATTTGTAAGAAGGTGCTTGTTTAATGTAATTAAGAAACTGTTGAATGATGTTTGATCCAGCAAACGTTTTCGAATGCAAACAAAACATAATTAATTTAAAAAATTTAGTTAAAAAAAAAAAATATTTATTTATTTAAGTTATTTTGAAAACCAAAAAAATATTGAATTTTATTTTAAATAAAGACAAAAATTTGTATGAGAATTGAATGAGATGAATCGTGTTTTATTTAAGCTAAAAAGTACGTCAACAGTGACGTATATATGCATCAGTACTGACTAGTCAGCTGTGGCCGGTATATGCGTCAGTACTGACTGGTCAGTACTGACTGGTCAGCTGTGTCCGTTATATGCATCAGTACTGACTAGTCAGCTGTGTCCGGTTTATACATCAGTACTGATATGTAAAGAGTATAAGAGTAAACAGCTCAGATATATGTTTTATCTACCACAAAATTCATAGGTTAAAGAAGGATGCAAAATCACACGTACACAAAAGTTTAGGTCATTTTTTTCACGTTGGCCTTAAGAAAATGATAGAAACTTTGTTCTACGCGATGACCGATATCTCTATCAGCAATGTCGGTCATATTATAGGTCAAATGACCGTCACTATTCTTGTAGGGTCTTAAAAAATCACCCGATACATACATAACTTTTGAGCACTCAATAATCTTGAGCAACCTACATATAGTTGTCGATATGAAAAGCAGTGAATGGGCGCCTAAATATATTCCAGCCAATGGACCATACGCAATCCGAAAAAGTACAAAAAGTACCAATTTGATCCATTTTTTACCCCTTAAAAAGTGCCGTATATTTTGTACTTTTTATACCAAACTAGCTTAACCCGGTGCGCTTTGCAACACTGCTTTAACCATTTTATCGATTGAGATATATTTAATATATGCATCCTATGGAAGGTATTTCTCCCCTGCGCCTACCCGCTTAATTTTTATTTTTAAAAGTGTAGTATACCATAAGAGTGACTTCTACAAAGTTTGAACATTCTCACTTTAACAGTTTTTCAGATATTAAGCATTGGCGTCCTATAGGGTGTAACACTTCCCCCGCTGCTATTTTATTTCAATTTTGGGGCTCAGAGGATCCTACTATCAAAAGTTCAACAAAATGCTTGCAGCGACTCTTATTTATATTTCTATCTATGAGGGGAACTGCTCCTCCTCTGTCTACCCCGCCCATTACTATATTGAAATTTAAAGTTTGCCATAATAGTAGTTTTAACTACGTTTGAAGACTCGCCCTTTAATAGTTCTTCAGTTGAGCGATATTTAATATATGCATCCTATGAGAGGTATTTCCCCCCTGCGCCTACCCGCTCTATTTTTATTTTCAATAGTGTAGTATACCATAAGAGTGACTTCTAGAAAGTTTGAACATTCTCACTATTACAGTTCTTAAGATATGCGATATTAAACATTGGCGTCCTATGGTGGGTACCACTTCCCCCGCTGCTATTTTGTTTCAATTTTGGGACTCAGAAGATCCTACTACCAAAAGTTCAACAAAATGCGTGCAGTGGCTGTTATTAATATTTCTATCTATGAGGGGTACTGCTCCTCTCCTGTCTTCCACGCCTATTTTTATATTGAAATTTATAGTTTACCCTAATAGTAGCTGTAACCACTTTTGAAGACTTTACCTTTAATAGTTTTTCAGTTGAGCGATATTTAATATATGCATCCTATGTGAGGTGTTTTCCCCATGCGCCTACCCGCTTTATTTTTATTTTCAAAAGTGTAGTATACCATAAGAGTGACTTCCACAAAGTTTGAACATTTTCACTATAACAGTTTTTAAGATATCCGATATTAAACATTGGCGTCCTATGGGGGGTAACACTTCCCCCGCTGCTATTTTGCTTCAATTTTGGGGCTCAGAAGATCCTACTACCAAAAGTTCAACAAATTGCTTGCAGCGGCTCTTCATTACATTTCTATCTATAAGGGGAACTGCTCCTCCTCTGTCTACCCCGCCCATTACTATATTGAAATTTAAAGTTTGCCATAATAGTAGTTTTAACTACGTTTGAAGACCCTCCCTTTAATAGTTCTTTAGTTGAGCGATATTTAATGTATGGATCCTATGGGAGGTATTTCCCCCCCTGCGCCTATCCGCTTTATTTTTATTTTCAATAGTGTAGTATACCATATGAGTGACTTCTACAAAGTTTGAACATTCTCACTATAACAGTTCTAAAGATATGCGATGTTAAACATTGGCGTCCTATGGGGAAAACCACTTCCCAGCTGCTACTTTATTTCAATTTTGGGACTCAGAAGATCCTACTACCAAAATTTCAACAAAATGCGTGCAGTGGCTCTTATTAATATTTCTATCTATGAGGGGTACTGCTCCTCCCCTGTCTCTCCCGCCCATTTTTATATTGAAAATTTATAGTTTACTATAATAGTAGCTTAAACCACGTTTGAAGACTCTCCCTTTAATAGTTCTTCAGTTGAGCGATATTTAATGCATGCATCCTATGGGAGGTATTTCCCCCCCTGCGCCTACCCGCTTTATTTTAATTTTCAAAAGTGTAGTATACCATAAGAGTGACTTCTAGAAAGTTTGAACATTCTCACTATAACAGTTCTTAAGATATGCGATGTTAAACATTGGCGTCCTATGGGGGATTCAAATACCCCCGCTGCTATTTTATTTCAATTTCGGGGCTCAGAAGATCCTACTACAAAAAGTTTAGCAAAATGCGTCCAGCGGCTCTTAAGATATGCGATAATAAATATTGGCATCCTATGGGGGGTACCAATTCCCCTGCCCCTATAAGTAGCCTATTTTATTTTTAGGGCTCACGTGATGTTACTGTAAAAATTTCAGGAAAATCGGTTCAGTAGTTTCGGAGTCTATAAGCCAACAAACAAACAAACAAACAAACACACAAACATACAAACATTTTTCATTTTTATATATATAGAAAGATGCAACGAAGTACTAAAAGTACGAGCTTTGACTCATTTTATTCCCCCAGAAAGTACTCTGTACGTTAATTTAGGTTATGTTTTATATGAATACCACATTTTTCGAAGAGATAAAAAGTAACAGTTTTATCCCAATTTTATCCATTAAAAAATACCGTATATTTTGATCTCGACCATATGCAATCTGTATACCAAATTTATCCAAAAGAGAAAAAGTATCAAAAGTAAAACATTTTTCGTTTTAACCTCTTAAAATATACCCCACTTAAATCTGGACAATATCTCTAGCCAAATTTTTTGAAAATAAGAAAGTACCAAAACTAAAAGAGAAAAAGTGTTAAAAGTTGCCAAAAAAAGAAGCAACATTTCTTAAAAATATATATACAAGGTAGATCAAAAAAGACCTACCCCCACCCATGTTTTATTTTGTAACTAGCTTTTACCCGTGACGTCGTTCACTTTAAGATTTAAAGAAATGGGGTTATCCAGTAAAATATTTACAGAAAATTTATTTTGTTTTCTACGTCATTACTTATTTTATGTTAAAATATGTCTATAAACAACATTTTAAGATTTGTTATATTCCGCTAATATAATGGGTGATTTTTTAGCTATTATCTTTTTGGCAGCACTGGTTTAAACAGCTGACGCACGTTTCGTGTTTTGTTTCACTGTCAAACATCTTCAGTTTGGTCTATAATTTAACCATGAATCGTCTTACAAACGAACAACGCTTGCAAATTATTGAATTTTATTATCAAAATGCGTGCTCTGTTAAGAAAATTCATCGCGCGCTTCTTGTGTTCAGCGACGAAGCTCATTTTTGGCTCAATGGGTAAGTTAATAAGCCGAATTGTCGATTTTGGAGTGAAGATCAGCCAGAAGCATTGCAAGAGCTATTTATGCATCGAGAAAAAGTCACAGTTTGGTGCGGTTTATGGGCTGGTGGCATCATTGGACCGTTCCAAGATGATGCGAATCGTAACGTAACTGTGAATGGTGAGCGCTACCGTGAGATGATATCCAACTTTTTTGTGCCCAAAATGCAAGAGCTTGACTTGCATGACATGTGGTTTCAACAAGACGGTGCCACATGCCACACAGCACGCTTAACAATGGACTTATTGAGAGGCGAGTTCGGTGAACATTTTATTTCACGTTCGGGACCGGTCAATTGGCCGCCTAGATCGTGCGATTTAACGTCTTTAGACTATTTTTTGTGCGGATACGTTAAAGCTCATGTCTATACACACATGCCCGCTTCAATTGACGCATTGGAAGAAAACATTGAAGCATTTATTCGTGAGATACCGGCCGAAATGTTGGAAACAGAATGCCAACATTGGACTAAGCGGATGGACCATTTGAGGCGCAATCACGGTCAACATTTGCATGAAATAATCTTCAAACATTTAATTATATGGACCGTACTATCGATTCAAATAAAGACTTCATGAATTTTTCTGAATTTTATGAGTTTTTTTTACAACTTTCCTATAGCTCCCCTACAAGAAATGGATGACCGAAACTAATACACACGCACTATTTTTGTTTGTTTTTATTGTTACAAGTGGCGTTGCCACTTGTGTGCGTTTGTATACCAAATTAGGAATATTTTGCAAAGCCCAAATTTTATTAATCTTTTCTTCTTATTTTTATATATACTTAATAATATGTTGAATATATCTGTTAATACGTTTCATAAATTTTAATAATTATAAGAATTTAGCTAAATTTGTATTAATTATTTAAAAAAAAAGTGGTGGAATTTTTGGAATTGCTGTTGTTAAAAACATTTTAGGAAGAAATGTTTGCTAGTGGCAACGCTAATTACTCCAGGAATGAAATGCGTATGTAAGAGTGAAACAACGAATGTATGTTAGACTGTTTCATTTTTGAATAGCATGTGTAAAATATGTAAAAAATTCAAGATTAATTTTAAAAGCGAAAGGAATTTTATGAAATTGTGACGTGCGCCCATTATATTATTTAAAATAAATATAAAAAAAGTGAAATAAAAATTGACAGTGACAATAAAGAGTGATAAAAAATAATATTTGCCTTGACAGAAAGCAAGAATTGAGTGAAAATAAAAATAACACAAATACCTATTAAAAATAAAAAAGTGACAATAAGATAGAAAATACCTATTAAGAAATTAAATTAAATAATAAAAGTATACTTTTTGTGATAAAAGATAACTACGAAAAAAAGACGTTTGCAAAATTGTCTATCATTGGAAAAAAAGACATTTGAGTCCAATATTAAAATGTATAGAAGGTTAATAGAAAACGAAGATAGTGCACGAAGTGAAAGATCTAATATACAAACTGTTCCATCAATAAGCTAAAATTCTAATGGAGTGTAAAGTAGGCATAAAAAAAGCCCAAGAGTACCTCCGCCGCATGACAGGAGAGACTTCTGATCAAGGGCTTGATGAGACCGCCAGCATGCTCCCCTTGCGGACCACAACAGCAGTGCAAGAAATAGAGGAGAAGCTAGACTCCGATTACGCTCAGGCCATGGTAACAATCACAATATTTTATATATTTTACTTGCTCAAACAGTAATTCAACTTCTTTACAGAAGTCCTATATTCATAAAATTAAAGGTGTTTCTTTAGATGTTGGCAGTGTTATTCGTGCATTGTTTGCAGATGATTTGCTATATAAATATAATTGGGATGGAAGGTGGGGAAAACTTCCGTTGTCAAATCTCACGCTGCTAAATAAAATTGTAAGAGGTATGTACAGACATTAAATAATTTTAGTCTTTGAATATTTAACATTTCTGTCTTTTTTTTTACTTCATATTTTAGATGTTTTTCAGAACCTAGGAGCCGGGGAGTATGAAAAAAGTATAAGAAAAGCGGTTGAACGTGCCCACCATAGGGTAAAGCAACAAAAATACATAAAAGAAAAAGGGGTTAATAAATAAAATGACGACAATTTTTTTAATTTAAACTAAAATAATCAATCTAAAAGAGAAAAAAATCAAAAAATAAGCGTGAACAATAAATTGGTAAAAGTTTAGCTTTATTTTTAACACTTTTTATTGACTGAACTTTATTTGTAAGAAGGTGCTTGTTTAATGTAATTAAGAAACTGTTGAATGATGTTTGATCCAGCAAACGTTTTCGAATGCAAAAAAAACATAATTAATTTAAAAAATTTAGTTAAAAAAAAAAAATATTTATTTATTTAAGTTATTTTGAAAACCAAAAAAATATTGAATTTTATTTTAAATAAAGACAAAAATTTGTATGAGAATTGAATGAGATGAATCGTGTTTTATTTAAGCTAAAAAGTACGTCAACAGTGACGTATATATGCATCAGTACTGATTAGTCAGCTGTGACCGGTATATGCGTCAGTACTGACTGGTCAGTACTGACTGGTCAGCTGTGTCCGTTATATGCATCAGTACTGACTAGTCAGCTGTGTCCGGTTATACATCAGTACTGATATGTAAAGAGTATAAGAGTAAACAGCTCAGATATATGTTTTATCTACCACAAAATTCATAGGTTAAAGAAGGATGCAAAATCACACGTACACAAAAGTTTAGGTCATTTTTTTCACGTTGGCCTTAAGAAAATGATAGAAACTTTGTTCTACGCGATGACCGATATCTCTATCAGCAATGTCGGTCATATGATAGGTCAAATGACCGTCACTATTCTTGTAGGGTCTTAAAAAATCACCCGATACATACATAACTTTTGAGCACTCAATAATCTTGAGCAACCTACATATAGTTGTCGATATGAAAAGCAATGAATGGGCGCCTAAATATATTCCAGCCAATGGACCATACGCAATCCGAAAAAGTACAAAAAGTACCAATTTGATCCATTTTCTACCCCTTAAAAAGTGCCGTATATTTTGTACTTTTTATACCAAATGCAACGAAGTACTAAAAGTACGAGCTTTGACTCCTTTTATTCCCCCAGAAAGTACTCTGTACGTTAATTTAGGTTATGTTTTATATGAATACCAAATTTTTCGAAGAGATAAAAAGTAACAGTTTTATCCCAATTTTATCCCTTAAAAAATACCGTATATTTTGATCTCGACCATATGCAATCTGTATACCAAATTTATCCAAAAGAGAAAAAGTATCAAAAGTAAAACATTTTTCGTTTTAACCTCTTAAAATATACCCCACTTAAATCTGGACAATATCTCTAGCCAAATTTTTTGAAAATAAAAAAGTACCAAAACTAAAAGAGAAAAAGTGTTAAAAGTTGCCAAAAAAAGAAGCAACATTTCTTAAAAATATATAAACAAGGTAGATCAAAAAAGACCTACCCCCACCCATGTTTTATTTTGTAACTAGCTTTTACCCGTGACGTCGTTCACTTTAAGATTTAAAGAAATGGGGTTATCCAGTAAAATATTTACAGAAAATTTATTTTGTTTTCTACGTCATTACTTATTTTATGTTAAAATATGTCTATAAACAACATTTTAAGATTTGTTATATTCCGCTAATATAATGGGTGATTTTTTAGCTATTATCTTTTTGGCAACACTGGTTTAAACAGCTGACGCACGTTTCGTGTTTTGTTTCACTGTCAAACATCTTCAGTTTGGTCTATAATTTAACCATGAATCGTCTTACAAACGAACAACGCTTGCAAATTATTGAATTTTATTATCAAAATGCGTGCTCTGTTAAGAAAATTCATCGCGCGCTTCTTGTGTTCAGCGACGAAGCTCATTTGGCTCAATGGGTAAGTTAATAAGCCGAATTGTCGATTTTGGAGTGAAGATCAGCCAGAAGCATTGCAAGAGCTATTTATGCATCGAGAAAAAGTCACAGTTTGGTGCGGTTTATGGGCTGGTGGCATCAATGGACCGTACTTCTTCCAAGATGATGCGAATCGTAACGTAACTGTGAATGGTGAGCGCTACCGTGAGATGATATCCAACTTTTTTTTGTGGTTTCAACAAGACGGTGCCACATGCCACACAGCACGCTTAACAATGGACTTATTGAGAGGCGAGTTCGGTGAACATTTTATTTCACGTTCGGGACCGGTCAATTGGCCGCCTAGATCGTGCGATTTAACGTCTTTAGACTATTTTTTGTGCGGCTACGTTAAAGCTCATGTCTATACACACATGCCCGCTTCAATTGACGCATTGGAAGAAAACATTGAAGCATTTATTCGTGAGATACCGGCCGAAATGTTGGAAACAGAATGCCAACATTGGACTAAGCGGATGGACCATTTGAAGCGCAATCACGGTCAACATTTGCATGAAATAATCTTCAAACATTTAATTATATGGACCGTACTATCGATTCAAATAAAGATTTCATGCATTTTTCTGAATTTTATGAGTTTTTTTTTACAACTTTCCTATAGCTCCCCTACAAGAAATGGATGACCGAAACTAAAGCAGACCATACACGATTCAATTCAATTGTCAACTGAGTCGGTTGTTGTCCAAATCAAAGCGTGTATATCCTTGTCAGTTGATTAGTTTGACGGTTGTCGAGTTGGTTGAAGAAAAATCAAAAGATTTTGATTTTTTCAAGTTGACTACTAAGTCTTCCAATTCGATTGTACTGTGTGTGCTCAAATCTCTTGATCAGCGGTCAAAATTAATTTTTGTAGTTAAGTATTTAAAAAATTGTCTTTTATTTCATTAAATTTTAAAATAAATTAAAAATCTTTCAATTCAGTTGATGCAGTTGTCAACTGAGTCTTTCAACTCAGTTGACAACTGAATTGAACCGTGTATGGGGCGCATAATACACACGCACTATTTTTGTTTGTTTTTATTGTTACAACTGGCGTTGCCACTCGTGTGCGTTTGTATACCAAATTAGGAATATTTTGCAAAGCCCAAATGTTATTAGTCTTTTCTTCTTATTTTTATATATACTTAATAATATGTTGAATATATCTGTTAATACGTTTCATAAATTTTAATAATTATAAGAATTTAGCTAAATTTGTATTAATTATTTAAAAAAAAGTGGTATAATTTTGGGAATTGCTGTTGTTAAAAACATTTTAGGAAGAAATGTTTGCTAGTGGCAACGCTAATTACTCCAGGAATGAAATGCGTATGTAAGAGTGAAACAACGAATGTATGTTAGACAGTTTCATTTTTGAATAGAATGTGTAAAATATGTAAAAAATTCAAGATTAATTTTAAAAGCGAAAGGAATTTTATGAAATTGTGACGTGCGCCCATTATATTATTTAAAATAAATATAAGAAAAGTGAAATAAAAATTGACAGTGACAATAAAGAGTGATAAAAAATAATATTTGCCTTGACAGAAAGCAAGAATTGAGTGACAATAAAAATAACACAAATACCTATTAAAAAATAAAAAAGTGACAGTAAGATAGAAAATACCTATTAAGAAATTAAATTAAATAATAACAGTCTAATTCATAAACACTTCATTGCAGCTTTATAAGTCATTAATAAGCAAAAGTCGAAAAAAGAGTATTTATAAACGTTTAATAGCCTATTAACCGTTTAATAAACGTTTCATAAATTTGAAATATTTATTGTAGCCTTTACCCTACTTTAAGCGTTTAATAAACTGATATTTCAATGTTTGTTAAAATAAAATTTTAATAATTGCATGACAAATTAAACATTTTTGTCTTCTTATTTATTTTAATAAAAAAGTTTACGCATAAAATTTTTTTCTAGAAAAACGATAACTAATGTTTGAATTAATTTTAAATATAAGCAGCTTGATGAATTTTTTTGTAAAAAATAACGTGTGTTGCGAGATACTTATGTATGTTCTCTGTTAAAACTTAAAGTCGTTATAAGTTTTTTTTTTTTTTTTTTTTTTTTTTTTAATTCCCTACTCTAATCCCGCGAAGCTCTATGCTTGTCTGCAAGAAAGAAACCAGAGTCTCTGGCGGGAATCGAACCCGCAACCCCGGCGCTGATAGACAAGCTCTCTACCAGCTAGTCTACCGGGGCACTCATATATAAAATATAAAAAGCTATTAAGATTTATTTCAAATAATGTAAACCTCTTTTTTACCATTCATTACACTTATATTTTAAAATGTCTTTCAAATAGGTATAGATAGTATTTGTTAAAGTAAACACAAAGTAGAAACCACATAGTATATCGTCTGTTGGTTACTGGTTTGCCGCACGGTACAAAAATGTTTTGTCCTACATGCTTTGAATATTTTATCTTTTGCATCGAAAATTTGATTCATAGCACAAAAAGTGACAAATGAAGCAAAACAATGAGAACTATAAAATTAAGTATATCAGGAAATGCTAGAGCTAGATATCTCTAAATATATTCGAGACATCAAAAAAGTATTTAATGTTAAAAAAAGGGTGTCACTATTATTATATAGAATTGATTTAAAACTAAATTTTTGCAAAAATGTGCCTGCCAGAAAATTAAAAACTAATTTTAGCAATTACCAAAAAAGCGATAATAAAAAATTAAATTGAAGTTAAAAAAACAATTCGTAGATTTAAGATGATGCTGCCGATCTTCATGGGTTCTCTTAAGCAACAGTGTGTAGTATTTTAGCCAGAGTGGCTCGTGCTTTAGCTCGCTGGGGCAATAGAAAAATTAAACTGCCTTCATCTCTTATAGAGGAAGCAATCCTAATTACAGAATTTAAGACATTTAAAAATGTCCCAAACGTTATTGGTACGCACATACATATCAAAAAAAAAAAAACCGGCGCAAATTTTGCCCAATATTATATAAACAGAAAGGGTTACTATACCCTGAATGTTCAGGTAAGTGAAAACATTTGAACTTTAAATATTTTGGCAGTTATATGTGACTAAAAATGTTTTGTTAAAACCTAGGAGGTTTTATTTTCAAAACATCTGGTAAAAATTGCTTAAATTATTCATTAAATATAAAGCTGTATAATCTCTTTTGGAACGTACAGAGTTTAAGCAGTAAAAATTTGATATTGAAATATGATTTACATATTCCGCTTCTATTTCAATAGTATGTATTTTATTAACAAAAAAAAAAACATAAAATTAATTAAAATATTACGTTTTAAAAAATAGAAATTCATTTTAAATTGAAAACAAAACAGAAATTCACTTAAAATTCGTTTGTTGTATGATATTTTTATTTACTCGTATCGTTTCATCCCTAGTTGTATGCATCACTATTACAAAAATTACTATCAAAATAACATGTTGTTGCCAACATAATAATACAAAAGTAATATAAACGTTTTATTAAGCGTTTATAAATTAGATTTTTTATTAATGGTTTATAAAACAAAAAGTGTTTGATAACTATTGTATTCATTAAAGCTGAAACAAGAAATTTTTATGAATTAGACCGTAAAAGTATACTTTTTGTGATAAAAGATAACTATGAAAAAAAGACGTTTGCAAAATTGTCTATCATTGGAAAAAAAGACATTTGAGTCCAATATTAAAATGTATAGAAGGTTAATAGAAAACGAAGATAGTGCACGAAGTGAAAGATCTAATATACAACCTGTTCCATCAATAAGCTAAAATTCTAATGGAGTGTAAAGTAGGCATAAAAAAAGCCCAAGAGTACCTCCGCCGCATGACAGGAGAGACTTCTGATCAAGGGCTTGATGAGACCGCCAGCATGCTCCCCTTGCGGACCACAACAGCAGTGCAAGAAATAGAGGAGAAGCTAGACTCCGATTACGCTCAGGCCATGGTAACAATCACAATATTTTATATATTTTACTTGCTCAAACAGTAATTCAACTTCTTTACAGAAGCCCTATATTCATAAAATTAAAGGTGTTTCTTTAGATGTTGGCAGTGTTATTCGTGCATTGTTTGCAGATGATTTGCTATATAAATATAATTGGGATGGAAGGTGGGGAAAACTTCCGTTGTCAAATCTCACGCTGCTAAATAAAATTGTAAGAGGTATGTACAGACATTAAATAATTTTAGTCTTTGAATATTTAACATTTCTGTCTTTTTTTTTACTTCATATTTTAGATGTTTTTCAGAACCTAGGAGCCGGGGAGTATGAAAAAAGTATAAGAAAAGCGGTTGAACGTGCCCACCATAGGGTAAAGCAACAAAAATACATAAAAGAAAAAGGGGGTAATAAATAAAATGACGACAATTTTTTTAATTTAAACTAAAATAATCAATCTAAAAGAGAAAAAAATCAAAAAATAAGCGTGACCAATAAATTAGTAAAAGTTTAGCTTTATTTTTAACACTTTTTATTGACTGAACTTTATTTGTAAGAAGGTGCTTGTTTAATGTAATTAAGAAACTGTTGAATGATGTTTGATCCAGCAAACGTTTTCGAATGCAAACAAAACATAATTAATTTAAAAAATTTAGTTAAAAAAAAAAAAATATTTATTTATTTAAGTTATTTTGAAAACCAAAAAAATATTGAATTTTATTTTAAATAAAGACAAAAATTTGTATGAGAATTGAATGAGATGAATCGTGTTTTATTTAAGCTAAAAAGTACGTCAACAGTGACGTATATATGCATCAGTACTGACTAGTCAGCTGTGGCCGGTATATGCGTCAGTACTGACTGGTCAGCTGTGTCCGTTATATGCATCAGTACTGACTAGTCAGCTGTGTCCGGTTTATACATCAGTACTGATATGTAAAGAGTATAAGAGTAAACAGCTCAGATATATGTTTTATCTACCACAAAATTCATAGGTTAAAGAAGGATGCAAAATCACACGTACACAAAAGTTTAGGTCATTTTTTTCACGTTGGCCTTAAGAAAATGATAGAAACTTTGTTCTACGCGATGACCGATATCTCTATCAGCAATGTCGGTCATATGATAGGTCAAATGACCGTCACTATTCTTGTAGGGTCTTAAAAAATCACCCGATACATACATAACTTTTGAGCACTCAATAATCTTGAGCAACCTACATATAGTTGTCGATATGAAAAGCAATGAATGGGCGCCTAAATATATTCCAGCCAATGGACCATACGCAATCCGAAAAAGTACAAAAAGGATCAATTTGATCCATTTTTTACCCCTTAAAAAGTGCCGTATATTTTGTACTTTTTATACCAAATGCAACGAAGTACTAAAAGTACGAGCTTTGACTCATTTTATTCCCCCAGAAAGTACTCTGTACGTTAATTTAGGTTATGTTTTATATGAATACCAAATTTTTCGAAGAGATAAAAAGTAACAGTTTTATCCCAATTTTATCCCTTAAAAAATACCGTATATTTTGATCTCGACCATATGCAATCTGTATACCAAATTTATCCAAAAGAGAAAAAGTAAAACATTTTTCGTTTTAACCTCTTAAAATATACCCCACTTAAATCTGGACAATATCTCTAGCCAAATTTTTTGAAAATAAAAAAGTACCAAAACTAAAAGAGAAAAAGTGTTAAAAGTTGCCAAAAAAAGAAGCAACATTTCTTAAAAATATATATACAAGGTAGATCAAAAAAGACCTACAACCACCCATGTTTTATTTTGTAACTAGCTTTTACCCGTGACGTCGTTCACTTTAAGATTTAAAGAAATGGGGTTATCCAGTAAAATATTTACAGAAAATTTATTTTGTTTTCTACGTCATTACTTATTTTATGTTAAAATATGTCTATAAACAACATTTTAAGATTTGTTATATTCCGCTAATATAATGGGTGATTTTTTAGCTATTATCTTTTTGGCAACACTGGTTTAAACAGCTGACGCACGTTTCGTGTTTTGTTTCACTGTCAACTTGGTGTAAAGAAATAGCCAATTCGCCTAGTTTTGATGTCAAAGCACCGAAATTTGCCTATGTTTTTTCTGTCAAAACTGGCAATTTTCTTAAAAAAAATTACATAAAATTCAATATGGCTTTTTAACACGTAAAAGTGAAAGTTTTAATAAGCCAACAAGTTCCGAAGAAATTAAGGAGCCTGCCAACAAACGCTCAAAACTGACTGATGTAGCAAAAAGGTGAAATAACGATAACAGCCTCAACTGCGGATAAGTCACAACAATATGACCTGGTAACCTCCACTGTAAGTCTAAGACGTTTCAAACGCATACCAATATTAATTGTAGACTATCACGATGATGTGTTGGAATTTATTTATCGTTGTTTGGCTAGCAGACATTTGCCTTTAGAAAGTAAAACTTTCATCCAGATATGGTAATATCACAAGAAATACCAGCCAGCGCTCTTTATGATAATGAGACTAAGTTAGCCGAGTTAAGTATTGAGAATTGGACTATGCCGGCCTGTTATGCTGAGCATTTTAATCGTATGGTATGGGAAAAAAATTCTTGGTGCAATCAAATTCCTTTTGGCAAGTATAATTTTAAAGTTGGCCACAAAGAAGATAAAATAAGTGTAGACTATTGTTTGGACTTTTTCATATCAGAAGGTTATTTTCAAATTACAAAAGTAGGCCAAAAATTTGGAGCTACAAGTTGTAAATACCGACTCGGAGAAACCCCCCAATCCTAAAGAACTCTTAGCAGCTCAGGATGCTTACAATTATATATTGGATATAGACTTGGATTTCTTAAGCACTTCTAACCCATTTTTGGTAATTAACACAGATGCCTACTGCTACATGCAGTTAAGTGACCCATTTTTGGAAATTTACAAAATTGCCAACTGTTGTTGACATATTTCATTTTGAAAGTGCCACTGAACCCATTGTCATAGGTACTACGGAAAAAAGAAAACAACAGTTGAAAGCTTTGAAGGGAATATTCGAGTATTTAGAAGAAAAAAAAAGCTTTTGAAGGTTAAATTCCAGGACGTCAATCGCAAATTATTTGTTAGAAAACAAATATGTATATACTCGGCTTATGAGCTCAACTTGGATCAGCTTTTTCATATTTAATTAATTTTTGTATTTTATTGAAAAAAAACTTCTTTGTATAAGAGACATAATTCATGATTGTTATCTTCAAATTTTTCTTGATAACCATCATGTTCTATTTAATATTTGAAGCATAACTGGAAATTAAAATAAAATTTACAAATTTCTCAGTTTTCGCATTTTGTTTTGGGTATTTTTACTATCTTCCGATCTAGCTGTTTGTTCAGTACAGGGTCTTTGATATAGTTACATATTTCTTTGAGTAATTTGGAAGGGATTAAAGTTTTTTTCATCACATTTGTACATGTTCTTATATTTTTTGAAAAATGAAAGTTAATTGGAATGTAGATTTTATTAAAAAATACTATTTTTCGAAAGTATAGGAGTTTGTAATTGAAAACTTGTAAATACAAAATTGAAAAGATTTTATTTCTAAATGAGATACGAAAGTACCCTCTAAAATCTGTTACACACTTCCTTCGGAATGAATTTGATTCCGCATTTATTATTCTGATCGAATTGTATTTTAATTTTCAAATTAGAACCAGATTTTAAACATAACCAAACACGGAATTGATTCCATTTTCGATTCAATACAAATTTTGTTACATTTTTTTTAATATAAACCACAACCTTTTTAAAGAAATAAAAAAGTAACTGTCAAAAGTAAAATTCATAAAAAAAAACTTCAAACAATTAAATTACCCTACAAGAAGACTACCGGTCATTTTACTAGTTATATGACCGGTAGTGTTGACCAATATAGTGTTATAGTAATAGTAATTTTTTTAGTTTTGGTTATGCATTTCTTGTAGGGTACATTTTTCTTAGCTATACGGCGAAAATTAATGTAAATAAACAAAAAATTGACATAAACCGTCACACTGCGGCAAAAAACACTGTGACCAGCTGGACTATTGAGCCCACCTCCTTATTCCATCATGTACCTATATAATTTTGTTTTTATTTGACATGAAAAACAAATTTTAAACATAAATTGATATTTAAATTAATTGGTGAAATGGGACATACATTATTTCTATTTTTTTTTAGTAAAATTAAAAAAGATTTTTTATTTTTCTCTAGTTTCTATTGCATATTTTATATTTTGTTAGTGCATATCTTGGATTTTTTAAAAAATATTGTTTGCGCATATTTTCGATTTTTTAGTGCATGTACAGTATTTCTATAGCATAAATATTTAGGACATAAATATGGAACTTCAAGGAATTAGTATGGAATAATGGATTAGTAATTCACAAATTAATTAACAATTTTTTAAATCTATATCCTGATCATAAGACCAAGCAACGCCCCATCTGGTGGTATTACCTTGATGAAACTCCGTGGTACAAATATTGTCAATATTTTTTGTTTTCAAAATATTTAAAATATTTGTTAAGCTGCTTTTAAGGCCCAACATCGATGTAAATACCCTAAACAGTTTTTATTTCAGGAAAATTATTGAAATTTGTTTAAAATCAAAAAAAAAAAAAATACCTGATTTTATCTTTAAACAATAAACTTTCCTCTATAATCTGTTCAACAAACTTAACCTCTCCTCCCTGACAACTCAATTCTTCCTTGAAGCCGGTAGGACAGTTGTGGGGTGGAGGTCTTTTGCCAGATTTTCGTGTTTTATTGTTGTCATTAGATTGGGAATCAAAAAACGGTGGATTACATAAACAGAAATCATATATAACCGTTTGGCAATTGTTATCTAGATAGTTAAAATATTCTTGGAATATTTGTGTTTTATTCTTTTGGGTGTAAAGTGTTATTAAATGTTTTAATTTATTATCTTCTATATTTTTTAAAGAATATTGCAAATTGGTTGCATTTGATTCTAAAGCCACCATTTGCCAATTATTTTTCTTAGCCGCCAGCAGGCTGTAAATGCAGGACGAGCCACAACCTATGTCAATGCCTTTTGTTTGTTCCTGCGTGGAGCTGGAGTTTAAAATGTCTTCCAGCCATAGTATATAGTTTAGGCGTAATGGCAATGTGGGTACCAAACTGCCGGGCGCGAAATTAACACTTAGTTGAAAATATTCCAAAAGCAAAGTTTGTGTTAAGGTTATCAAAGCCTTTTCGTTTTTATAATCAATACAAACTTTGCCAGTTAATTCCTTTTTGTTGTTTTTGGGTTTTAAACAAAAAGTTAACGGTTGGTTTTTCAATGAAAAAGAAAGTGTATGTTGAAAATTAGTTTGTACTTACCAATTTGCACACTCTACGAAAATCTGGATATTTGATGGCCAACTCTGTGTAGTCCGGAGGCTGCTTGAAAATATTACGGGGATGCATTTGTTTATTGACTGCTTTATTACACATTTTTTATAAAAAAAACTTTTAATTACTAAAGCTCAAACACTTTTGAAAAAACCCTCTGAAAATTTTTTGCAAACAGATGACAGACAGTGTTGTCAAAGTTGCAAAATTTGGCGCGAATTAATTATTTTTTTTTTATATTAAACTTTTTTTCACAAGGCGAATGTATTTCAATTCTTTTGCAGTTTTTCAAAAAACACATATTCTTGTAAAACCAGTTTCATCAAAATTGCCTTTTTATTTATAATTTGTTATTTACTTTTTCTTCCTATTAATAAATAATTTTGACGATAATTTTTAAAGTACTGTATAGTACTTCCAATAATGGTATGTTTAATTACCATTTTCTAATCTAATAGTAACACTTTTAAAAGACTTTTCACTTAATATTTGCACAAATGAGAGCAAGTTGTATTAATTTGAATATATAAATCACAAATAATTAATATAAATATACTAAATTTAATTTAAAGAAACCCAGGCGAATTGAATAGTATTCTATATGAATTCTTCTTGAAAGAAACTAATATTTTTTATCAGCGCTGTCAACTTGGTACCGTTTTTAGTACTTTTAAAGATTTTAGGCGCGAAAAATTGTTAAGTCTGTGCAAGGCGAATTTAAGTTAATTCGCCTTGAGTCTGTGTTCGTTTTTTTATTTTTAAGTGCTAAAACTTTTTTTGTCTCAAAATTTCGAAAGTGTTGCATTTATTGTTGAAGTTTTTTTTACTGATGAATTTATTAATGTTATTTTTGTCTACATTTTTTCAATGTAAATAAAAATTCAATTTTTTAATTAGAATATTTTGTTCCCGACGTTTCGTCGATTGTTTGTCGACTTTTTCAAGGAATTTTCTATTTAAAAATTATAAAACAATAAAACGAAACCTTGTATTCATAAAAATATTTTTATTTTAATAAAGCCGTACAAAACAAATTTTCTATGAAAATTTTACATAATAAACGTTTGTTAAATTTAATAAACGTTTATGGATACGGTGGTAATAATATAAGATTGTATACTTATTGACCTTGAACAGAAAAGTTCGTTCATTCAGTTTTAAAAATTTGACTACAGTGAAAAACGTTATCCCTACAATGCTTTCAATTAATCCAAATTTTAATGAAAATAACTAGACCTTACAATGAATTTGATTTTTAACAGGAGATATTGATAACTCATATGAATATGTTTCTTGTTTTAGTTACAGATCTGAGAGCGGTTGCGAGTTAAAGTACATTGGCCATTGAACATAGAAAATGTATCCAAAAACTGCTTTCAATCAACAAGAAAATTAGTTAAAGAAGGGAAGATTGCCAGCTACACAAGTTCAAAATCTAAATTGTATCGACGATAAAAAAAAAGATGGCAAATTATTCTATGCAATTGCGTGTTATTGAAATTAGTTGTTTAAAACATGCTGTTAATATTAATCCTTTTGAGGCATTAGCAAATATTGCGTTTAAAATGTTAGCTTTAAGCTGTTTTGCCCAATCTTATGATATTGACTTCCTAATATTGTGTCTCAGAATTATGTGATAAATCGTCAATATTACTTGTCCAGTCGAAGCAACATTGGTATCATGGAATATCTTAAGAATTTACATATCAAAGTTTCAATCCCATTAAAAAAAAACGCGCAATTTTTTAAAATAATTTTTCGCATACGGTTCATTTTTAAATGATCATTTTATTTTCAATAAAGTCTTCTCCTCTTGCCATAAAATTAAAAAAATTTGTTTAAAAAAAATCGCAATTCCTTTCGAATTAAAGATAATTTCAATTCATTATACCGTGTTTGCGTTTTTTATGTACTTATATGTTCAGTTTTTTAAATGAGTTTGAAAAACAAACCAAATTAGAACAATATAACTCTAATTGACCATTAACACTCGGCATATATGGCTTAAAAATAGATTTTTTTTTATTTACGCATTATTGTCTTTTGCAACACTTATTTTTTTAAATATATACCTATGGCAACGTAAATCTATATGAAAACTTATAATTAACAAAGTAGTTAACTTCTTTGTAGATACATATTTTGATGTCACCTTTTCAACAAGCTTTTTTGTGATACCCATATTATCCCATTAAAACATAAGTAAAATCTGATATAAACATATACATACTTTTCAAAATTTCGGCCATGACTCAAAAAATTCATTATATTTTTTTGTTCAAAATAAATAATTTTTCTCCCTTCTTTCTTTTTTAGAACGGGCTTTGGTGAACTAGATTTGTTTCAAACTTTTGTCAATTGTGAAACGATACTGAACGAATCGAAATTATTTTTTTAGTATTGTGAAACTCAAATTAATGCTTTACAACACTGACAAAATAATTCCGATTCGTTCATTATTGACTGAAATAATTAGAAATAAAATTGCTTTTGAATCGAGAAAGTACTCGATCACGACTGCCAGAATTAGGCCCCTGTTTATGGTTTGCTTTTATCAGGGACTAAAAAAAATGTAATTTTTTTTAGAAAAAAAGTTAACGAGAATATTCCGTTTGTTTGTATTTGGGAATTTTAACCGTTATTTCTATGTACATATATTTATTTGATTTTGGTTATCGTAACCAATTAAAATAAACAATATGGTAAAAAAATAGTTATTTATACCAAAAAAAATTTCTTACTTTAATTGGTTACGATAACTAAAATTAAATATATTTAATGATAATTGTTTATTAAAACTTTTGACTAAAACTCGCTAATATTAATGGTTAAATACGATTTTTTCATCGAATTTCTTGTAACTGTTACGTCTCTGATAATTAGTTTTCTTTTTTTTAAATGTTGTAATGTACCAAGGCGAATTCATTCAGGTGACCGCATCATGAGATAGAGCTATGCTAGCTATCCCTTTTCTTGAAAAATACTATGTATTTTGTTTTTGTAAAAAGTAAGAGTGAATGTCAAAACTATTTGTTTATAAAATATACACAATTGCTTTAGAAGGTAAATCTTTTTTCCGTATTGTAAAATTATTGTTGCTCCACTTTTTCCTTACGCCTTTTAAAATCCTTGTGCTTATATTATATATAAACTTTTTTGTTTTATACCATTAAAATAAGTTTTTTTTTCAAGAATTAATATTTTTTTTGAATTTTAAATTTTAACAAATTTTTTCATAAAATGTAAACAACGCTTGACATTCAGTATACACACAAGGAAATAAATATTAAACAGATGACTAGAAAATGTCACCTTTATGAATTCGCCTTGTAATGTACTTTTTATTATCTTTCTCTTATTTTTCTATTTATTGGTGTTTTCTTTTCTACAAAAAAGTTGGACATTTTATTTAAAAAAATGCAATTGGGTGTCTGTTTCTTAAAAATGTTGTCGGGATCAAATTTTTTAGAAACAGACACCAAATTGCATTTTTTTTTAAATAAAATGTCACATTTTTTTGTAGAAAAGAAAACACTATATGTGATTCTACTCCGAAAATACGCGATTTTCTTTCTCGTGATTTTGGTTCGTTTTGAAATTTAAAAGTTGACAGAGCTGATTTTATTTGCAGAAGTACTGTAAAAATAAAATTGAACATCAGAGTTGCTAAGTGCTTTTAAAAATGTCATTATTACTGATAGTTTTTACGCTTTACAGCACTGTTTTAACTCATGTGTTTAGAAATTGTCACAACAAATAGCAGCATTGTTTTGTGAAATTAAGTGTGAGAATTTCCTAAATAAAATAAATTTATTTGTGTTTGGTGAATAAAATAATAAAAAATGTCGGAAACTAGCTCCAAGGATAGTGTATTAAAACAGCCATGACTTATATATGTGGAGGTAAATGAACTAGAGAAACTTGAATGTGTGAAAGTGTTTAATGGCTTAAAATTTTTTATGGAAAAGTGTTTTAAAGAAAAATTAGATAGTAACTATTTGCTTAAAAATATATACAAAAAGTTGTTAAAAAGGATGTAAATTTGAAGCACTTTTTTAACTAAGAGTTTGGTTTAAGTTAACTCCTACAAAGGAGTACTATGCATGCTATTTTATAAAGTATACTAAAAAATCATTGGTCACAATAGGTAATTCGTTATCTGATAAGATTCAGAGTAAGGCCGGTCTTCGGACGGAGGCAAGGATTTTCTCCTCTATTTTATAATAAATACCGGCTTCGCTACCTAAAGCTTTTTGGTCCATGGTATAATTCGGTATATTCGGACGGCCGCAAGGATTTTCTCCTCTATGGCTCTTCCGGCTATGCTAACTAAAACATCTGCATAACATTTAATATGCTTACTAAAAACTCTAGTGTTTTCAATAACCTCATCCCATCTTCTTAATGGGTTAAGCATTTTTGATTATATTTTGTATATCCAGAAAGATATACCTATGTATTTCAAGGCTTTCAAATGATATTGATATTGGCCATATACATTCAGAAATGTAGTGGAAAATCGCATATGCATGTACATATATAAAAACATTAGAGGTCCATAGCTCGAAAACTGCATTTCCGAGACTTTTTCCATGTAATAATTTCTTATATTTAAATTTAATATCACGCTATGTATTTTTGTTATTTCGAGCTGCGTTGGTACACGAGATTTAAGCCGTATTTTTAACTGCCTATCCCACGATTTCAAACCAAAACTTCGTTCGCCTAACGTACATTAAAAAACAAACACAAATTTTAAAACATGGTTTTTGTTTTAAATGAAGTTAAGCAAATAAATTTTCTCTTGAAATCGTTGGACTGGCAGTTTGTGTTATAGGTCTATCAGGGAATAACATTTGTATAAAGACTCGACAAAGTCATATTTAAAGGAAATATGTTGTCTTACAATTTGCAGATCCTAAGCAATTGTCAAAGAGAAAATTCAGAATGTCTATGCAAATAAAAATCGTTTGGAACAGCGTTGGAATGTCATAAATTTAATTAAACATTTCTTATAGGTTTCATGTATAAGTTCACTACTCATAGATTGGACAATATGACAGTAAAGACATATTTTAACTTTCATTGCAGAATGCCATCATGAAAATGAAATGCGTCCACGAGATCCCATACGTTGTCGTGAATGTGGCTATCGTATTATGTACAAAAAGCGTACCAAAAGATGTAAGTACTAAATTATCAAAACTAAATTCCCGAATCAATGAAACTCAATAACTATTAAAATTACATTTTTCTATATTTTTATCTTGTAGTGGTCGTTTTTGACGCTCGCTAGTTTTATCACCATATGACAACGGGTTTTCAAACTTAAGATTTATATAGTTAAGAAATTTATTAAAAATAAAAAACACGTATTGATTAAATTGATTTTTTTTTTCATATATTTTTTTAATCACATGTACACACATAGATAAACGGCCATGTTCTGCCATAGTTTCTTAAAAATACACTAGTTCCCTTTTCGCGATATGAAGCCGCCAAGCTTCTTGCGATTTACAGAACAACTATTACACGATTTCAAGTCAAAATCGCTTATGTTAAGCGTTTTGCGATTGTCAGAACATGCCCAATAATCAGGTATGTTACAGAATTTGTACGATAGGTTCTTGGTGTGGGTTCGGCAATTTAAGATCGCACCAAAACACACAAAAAAGGGACACTAAAATATCACACGTGTGATTTTAGTAGGCACATGTGATTTGAGTTTAAGTGATTTTCGGAACAGGGGGCAAATTATGGCAGTCGTGATCGAAAACTTTTTCGATTCGAAAAGCAATTCAATTTCTAATTTTCTGTCCATACTGAACGGATCGAGATTATTTTTTTGGTGTTGTTAAGCAGTTATTCGAGTTTTCAAACACTAAAAAAATAATACCGATTCGTTCAGTATTGACTAAAATAAAATCGCTTTCTAATCGAAAAAGTATTCGATCACGACTGTCATGATTTGCCCCCTGGCCTGGGGGCTACTCTCTATTGCGATGCGAAAGAAAATTGTATACGTTTGCGCATGCATCTTTCGCATCTTTTAATTTTTTTCTTTTCGTAAATCTTCACTTCACTTTATTTTATTTAAATTTTCCAATTTCCATATTTTTACACACTTTGACATTTCATTACAGTAAATCCGCGCCATCTTTTACCACTATCGCTTCATTTTCAAAAAATTTTGCGGAAGTGATAGAGAGTACCAAATTGGCATTTAGCTTTCGCATCGAAATTGTTTTCGCATCGCAATAGAGAGTAGACCCCCCTGTATGTTTTAACATTCAGGTATGTGATTAAAATCTGTTGATTTCAAAACGATTGTTTTTAAAGGTGTGCCGATTTTCGAAAAAGTTTAAAATCCATTTCTGAATTAAAGTCTTAACTATTGTTCTGTAAAATAGCTCAATTAAGATATATATATGTATTATTAATTCTCGTTTTCAGATGCAATTTTCATCATGCATCTGATTATTTCAATTCTACCAAATTAAAAACACTACTTTAGCGAAGTTATTATTTAAATCATCAGCGTCTGTCTTTCATCTTTAGCACATATGGCTCCTAATTTTCTGAATTGTATCAAACAAATTTTTCTTTTGTCTCAATGTTTGATGCCAATCTTTAATTTGAGTAGTGCATCTTATTTTTTTCTCCTTTTTGAAATTTTACTTTCTATAGCATCAAAATCACCATCTTTATAAGATAAAACCGATTTCTACTAAAGTTTTAAGAAGGGAATTTTTCATCATCAAATTAGGCATATCGCAATATTTCTTTAGAACTATTTGTGCTTAAAAAAAAATTTAATTTTGGTTCAAGTTTTCAGACTTATAAGTCCATATAATTACACTGTGCTAGTTAAAAATTAGACAAGCCGGGCACATGGCGTTTTAGCATAATTCGGGTACGCTGAATCCAATGGTGCCCACCGTTTTTTAGGTTAGCTCTTGTTTTCGAGATATACCATTATTTCGAAAGTGGAGGAAGTTGCACAACATGTATTCGCGTAACTCAAAAACGGTTTAGTTTATTGAAATTACTAAAAAAACCGAAATTCCGCAAAAAAATTTCCTTTAATATGAGCAGTCGTTTTTGAAACATATTTTTTTTTTTTTTTTTTTTTGAAGAAAAAAAATTTAATTTTTTGCCGCAATTTCGAAATTTTTCTTTTTTAAAAATGCATAAAAAATTAAAAAATGCAGCAGCCATATAAAGAATAAAATCTGTTACCAACTTTTGATTTTATTCACAAAAGTCGAAAATTTTTAATTAATTTAAGAATTTCATAAAACGCAATATTTGTATGGGAGCCCCCCAAAGAAGTGGAGATAAGTGGAAAGTATGTCTCGAGAAAATGTTAAAGACAAAAAACTAAATGAGGTCGGTCATACATTTTATCCCACTAGGGGCAACTCCTGGGCATTTATGAGACTTTCTTCATCATATCTCTAGTCTGCATTAAACATTTTGTATGGGAGCCCCCTTAAGGAATAGAGATAGCGCGCAAGTATGTTAGAAATAAATGAATGAGATGAAAAATAAAGTGGGGTTGGTCATACATTTGACACATCTAGGGGCATCCTAAGCGCTGCAGGGGCCAAATTTAAGAATTTTATAAAACCGCCATATGTGTATGGTTGAAATTCTTAAATTTAGCCGGTAGGATGCCCCTATTGAGATAAATACTTTAACTTCTGAAATGATAAACTTGTACATATTCAGAAAGGACTAAGCGAAGAGAATAAAAATCTGTGATTATTTCATCCTGTTTTTTGTAAAAATATATGTATACGATTGCATTTCTTTCGAAACCTTGAAGTAAAAACTAAACGCGAAAAACGAAAAATTCTTTTTTGTTGTAAACTTAATAGAAGTCATTCGAATGGATTATTCACGCCTATTATGTAGGTCGATGTCGACGTAAATTTTAAGTTGTCACATAAAGTCGACGACTACAACACTTCCACGTTACTTGATATTTTATAAGCATATTGTGTCGACGTTGACTGGTAGACGTAAAGTGAAATAAATAAACTATAAGAAAATTATCATGTGACGGCTTTAATTATTCATGTGATACTCCATAGTGGGCTTTTAGCCGAAGTCTTAATTTTATGTATACAGGTGTTTAGCAGTGATGCCAACTTTTTGAGAGCAAAAAGCACTTTAAATTTCAAAAAAAGCACTAAAAAGCACTATTTCGAGCAAAAAAAAGCGTAAAAAAGCACTAAGCCATTTTTACAATTTAATTAAACACAAAACAAGTTGTATTCGGCTGTGCCGAATATTATATACCTCCAAAATTTAAAAAAAGGCGACGGCGTTGATGGGGACCATTTTCATTAAAGATAAAATAATAAATATGGGCATTTCCCCAGGATGAAAAAATAAAATGTTGATTATTATCGTCTTTTATTGTTTATTATCAAAAAAAATGTCTATGTTCTTATAAAAGAATGGTTTCCTAGCATATCTGAGCTGTTTTACTTGAGGAAATTGGGCTTGAAACTGGAAAATTTTATAATTTCCTGTATTTTCTACTTCTAAAGACATTTTTATATACTTATTTTACATGCAGGAAATATGTTATGTTCACACTCTTTCTTCATAATCTCTGCATTAAAATCAATTGTAAAAGGAGTATAAAGTTTTTTTGTAAAGAAAATTTGAAGACATTTATGGTAAAATGCATGGTGATAATAATAAAAAAAACATATGGAAAAATCGTACGTTCGCGATCCGTAAGTTCGCGACCTGTACATAAGCCAATTAAATAAAAACCAAGAGAGATATTTTATTTTGTAAATACTGGAAGGAGACCTACATTAATACACTTTTAAAATAAATTAATCACTTTTGAAAATTCCGTTTCGTTACGCAGATTTTTACATTTCACAACTGTCAGCCGAAGTTGACTTCTATTTTGCGTACGTTCGTGACCACACGCTTATAATTCTTATTATGAAAACTTAAACTCGATGAAATCCATCTTTTGTACTAAACATAGAGCTACCCAAATGCTATCGAATTGCAAAAAAATGCTAGGAAAAGTTTTGTTTTCTATATTATTTGTACATCAAAAGCGTACGAACGTACGTTCGTGACCCCAGGAAATGCCCATATATTTACATTTGTATATAAAAATTTTTAAATGTATTATTATTATCTTTAATAAAAATAATATCATCCATATCATTTGGAGTATAAATTGGCCATAAAACTGGTAATTGCCAAAAATTTGCAATGACCTACTATTGTTTATAAAACTTAATAACAGCATATAATTTAATAAACATCCTTATATTTTATCGTTTAAATAAATCTAAATTAAAAGCGTGCAAAGTTTAACAAAACAATTGGCTTATGATATTATCCAATTATTTTAACATATGTACGCTTCTGAGTTTAGAACACACATAAGGTGTAAAATAGAAAAAACTTGTATGTTTTGATTTTGATACTTATATCGATTTCTTTTCTGAGAAAAATATGTTACAGTATATACATGTAACATTTTCTAATGTTAGCTATAATCGCTCGAAGTGTTACATATTGTGCAATTTCAATAGAACACAATTACTATTACACTTTCATCATTAATGTACTTAATAAGTGATTTTTAAAGCTATTTAAGCGGTTTCTGCACGTTATTACGGGTTGTAAACAAATATTAACATCACTAATGGCTTATAAAAATAAAAACGATTATAATATAAATAGACTTTTTATTTTTTAAATATTTTTATATTTTGTTTTAAAACAAATTTTTTACAAAATTAAGAGCGGTATGAATTATGACAAACAACGTAAAACATTTGTTGTACAAACAAAGTAAAACATTTACATGTTCTAAATTTTTGTGTTCGTTTGTACAAAAAATACAACTGTGGGAAAAATTTTCAAGTTCTTTTGTGAATATGTTGATGAAAAACATGCAAAACATGTTGCATATTTTACCCTTACTTTAACTTAAGGTGTTCATACTGCCCTGTTCTACAACTTTGGTACTTTCTACTTTGTTTGTATTTCCAAACAGTTGTATTTTTTGTACAAACGAACACAAAAATGTAGAACATGTAACATTAATGCAACATTTTTCTCAGAAAAGAAATCGCCATTAGTCAAACCTTTTTTCAATAGCACTAGAGAAGTGCACAATACGTGGAAAACTTAAGCGCATGTAAAATGGCAGGTTACACAACGCTCGTTATAAAAGTATTTTCTGTCAGCTGTTTTTAATTTATTTAACACTTTGCACGTTCCAAGCTACGTCTCTTTTTTTGTTGCGTTTTTTGACGGTTTCCGACTGCATGTTTTTTAACAATTCCTAATATTTTCCAATCCATGTTCTATTTTTGAAACAGTGTCTACATCTTTAAAATAATGTTTACCGAAATACATCGTTTTTATTACGATTACTAAAAATGTTGTCAACGCTAAAAAGTGCAACGTTTCGTAAAATTTCCAAATTGCTAGGAAGCCTAGCTCTAACCTCGTAAGTTTTTGGTAAAACGAATGTAACTTTCTTTTATCCCTTTTTTATCATTTGAAATCTTAAAATCTTTACAAGTTTTCTCAAAATTGTACACCAAATAGCTAAGTCAAATAAATCATCCTCTATTTGATCGTAGTTTTAAAATATGGTAGAAAAAAGATACAAATTGTAAAAAGCACTAAAGGCACTAACGAAAAATTGAAAAAGCACCAAGTTAGTGCTTTTTTTTAGTTTGGCACTATGGATAAAATTTTGGCGTTTTGAGGCATCAAAAAGCACCATAAATAGTGCCAAAAGCACTAAGTTGGCATCGCTGGTGTTTAGTAAACTCTTGGTGGACTTATTTAAACACTTAATTTTAACAATCTAATATTTGTCCATAACTTCTAATATAATATTTCTTTAACTTTCATTTAAGTCGACGCAAAACCGAGTAGACTCAACGTCTACTTAAAAAACCATTGGAAAATACAAAGTGACTATCATTAAACGGCTGTTGTTAATAAACTACAACAAATTAATAGGTGTATTCCGGATAGCAACACAACTGAAGTTGAGTTGCCAGAAGGGAAATTAGGTTACGCCGCACATTGGTTCAATTTATTGGTATTTTGTTGTCAGATATCTGAATATGTATTATGATTCCTTATGATTTCGAAATATAAGCCTGATATATTTATTATTTGTTTGGACAGACACGCTCAAAGTTCATATAGGTATGTTCGCTTGTTTAAATTGGCATGCAAATTTACTGTATGTTCAATCTTTTGGTACAATCACAGTAAACTTACCATTTGACTTTTTTGTATATTTTCGTAAATAGCAATTGTTAAAGATGAGATTTGCATTAAAAAAAGTTGGAAAAAGTGCCATATAAAAAATTTCGTAGATCAAAATATAAACAACATCAAAATTTACGTCCGCCAAGATAGCAACGATTAATAGCAACGCCGGAAATAAAACCAAGGGGAATTTAAGGGCATAAAAGTAAACAATTTTGGGAATCTAGTGGCAATAAAAAGAAAATTTATCATCGATTTCCAGAGAAAAGTGGGTTCATCCAAAAGGGTCAGTGTTACGGGAATTTGCCCGAGCGCCCAGTTTTCACGAGATTGTAAACAACAAATACAAGTTTTGGTAAATTCAGTTTTTATTGCATTTGTATGTTGAAATTCCTAAGTAAATTATAGTTTATTAAATAAATACAAGTTATGTGGTTAAAGAAAATACATACTTTTTAGTATGAAAACAAAGCGCGACAAATAGGTTTGTAACTGTGTTATAAATTATGTTTTTAAACAAGAAGGTTTTAACAATGTGAGTTAAATTCTAATTTCACGACTACCGATCACTTTTCTTAACTATTTGAAAATGTGTTTTCTTTACGACTTTAAATAGCTTTTTATACAATTACAAAGAAAAAAAATGTGCGCTTTTTCAAGGCTTGGGATTTTTACATGTTTTTTAGTTTTTGACAGATTGAGATCGCACTGTGTCGATAAATAAGTAACCGAATGAATATTGAATAAGTACCTAAACGACAGTGGCGCTAACACCCCGCCGCAGTATGGCAAGAAGGGCATTCGCCGCCCTACTCCCTATTTGAAGCCACGTCGAGTAAGGCCAACTTTGTAACTGGTCTTTCTAACACACCACGGGACGTCATAATCCTTGCCCTACGAACCTGGCCATCAGCTGCAACTGTAGTCTCTAGTACCTTTCCTCTGGGCCATACATTGCGCGGGAACGAAGGGTCAACCACAACAACTAAATCGCCTTTACTTAGAAGCTTAGACTTTTGAAACCATTTTGTTCTGCATGTAAGCGTCGGTAAATATTCTGTCAGCCAGCGCTTCCAAAAATGCTGGGCGTACACCTGCGACTGTAACCAAATATTTTTGACAACCACGCCGGAGTCATCGTAATCTGCTAGTGGTTTCATGCCGTTTGAACTTCCTAACAGTAAATGGTTAGGAGTTAGCGCCTCCTGATTTTCATCGTATATTGGCACATACGTTAGTGGGCGTGAATTTATAATATTTTCCACTTCAGCCATCATACTGCGAATTGTTTCATCGTTAGGTGATCTTGTCGGCATTATTTTGTACAAAACGGTTTTGATAGAACGTACCATACGTTCCCATGCTCCGCCCATATGTGGGGCAGCGGGTGGATTGAAGTTCCACTTGGTAGTAGCAGTTGTGAAAGCGCGAACGAATTCATTAGCATCAACCTCTTTTATAGCGTCGCGTAACTCTCTTTCTGCTCCCACAAAATTAGTCGCGTTATCGCTGAAAAACTCCCTTGGCGTACCCCGTCTGGCCATAAAATTTCGGATGGCTAAGATACATGAGCTGGTGGTTAACGAATAAACTATTTCAATGTGCACGGCTCGAATAGTTAGACAGGTGAACAAGGCTCCGTATCTTTTCTCCTTGTGTCGATTGACGGTTACCAGAATTGGGCCAAAAAAGTCAAGCCCAGTAAATGTAAACGGTGCGGCATGTGCAGACAACCTTGCTCTGGGAAGTTTTGCCATTTGTGGATATGCTGGCTTACATTTACTTATTTTACACATTTATGACAGTTTTAGAATCAGACCAGAAAACCCTTTGGCTGATTTTTATTGTTGTACTATTAACGATACTATTGGCAAACCGTGACGCAATTACTGCGGCCATTAGTTCCAAGCGGGGAATAGAGGCTACCCTTAGTGGGGCAACTCTTGTTTTCGACCCAACAAGAGACACAACAACATCATTGCCATTCGAAATCCTGAAATAGGTTACTGCGGCATAGCCATTTTCGCTGGCGTCTGAAAATGTATGCAGCTGCACATCTACTTCGTTGTAGCTACTAAACGTTTGAAGATAACATCGTGGTATCGCAATGTTTCTAATTTCTGGCAAAAATGACAACCACTTAGTCCATTTAGATATGTGATGGGATTGGATTTGTTCGTCCCATGTAACTCCACTTCTCCATACGTCTTGTAGTATTATTTTTAAATACATTAAATAATTACCAATAAGACCTAAAGGATCATATATCGACATTAAAAATCGTAATAGTTCGCGTTTTGACGGTATCTTGTTTTCTGCCAATATATTATTGGCAATGTTTGGCGAGATTTTAAACGTAAAAGAATCGTCGGGCGATTTCCAGAAAACACCAAGCACCTTCTCTGCTTCTATTTCACTTCCGAGATTAAGACTCTTGTGTTGGGGACTATCGTTGTCATTTATTGCAGCTAAAACATCTTTGTTATTACATATCCAGTTTCTGATATTAAATCCGGCTTTTCTATGAATATGTTTAACTTCTTGAGCTAAGGTAATTGCCTCTTCGATAGTGTCTACTGAATCTAAGTAGTCATCCACATAATGATTATTTTTTATCGCCGCTGCCGCCATGAGATATTTGCCACTAAATTTGTCGGCATTAGTATTTTTTACGTACTGCGAAATGCATGGTGAGCAGGAAGCTCCAAAAATCATCACGTTCATAACATACACATTTATCCCTTTGTCGCTTTTACTACGCCATAGAAACCGCTGGGCATTACGATCTTCTTTTCTTATAAAAACTTGGTGAAACATCTGCTCTATATCGCCACAAATGGCTATGGCCTTTTGCCGAAAACGAATGAGAATAGACGGTAGGGAGCATAGCATATCTGGGCCTTTAATCAGCATATCATTTAACGATAGTCCATGAGCTCTGGCAGCTGCATCCCACACGATTCTGGTTTTTCCAGGTTTATTCTTATTAAAAACGGGAAAAATCGGTAAATACCAAACCTTTTCTTGGTTGCTTGGCGCTAGACAGTCTTCTTCTATCTTGGTTATATACCCTTTTAACGCATATTCAGAAATGGTTTTGTTAAAAATGTCGTTTAGATTACTATCGTTTCTCAACTTTTTTTCTAGGCACCTATACCTCTTTAGGGCCATATCGTAACTATTTGGCATTTCTACGTTTTCATTCCGCCACAACAGTGAAGTTTCATAATGTCCATCTGGACGTTGTCTAGTATACTTTTCTAAAATAGACATAGCTTTTTCATCCTCTTTGCTCATCATAGTTGTTGCCTTGTCTATACAGGCGGTTTCTAGACTGTAAAATTTTTTCATTAAATCAGATAGTATTTTATTACTGCATTCGTCTACATGACAATGATGGTGTTCTATTAACTTATTTCTCATTGCACCGTATACCAACCAGCCAAGACGAGTACGAATTGCTACGGGTTCGCTGACCTTACCTTCTCTAATATTGTTGTAAACGCATAGTCTGGAATTATTTAAACCAATTAATAATCGCGGCGTAGCACCGATATAACTTGTCACAGGTAATCCTGTTAAATAAGGAAAATCTTGTACAAGCTTTTCAATGTCTAAAGTTTGTTTTGGTAATGAAAGCTGTTTTACTGTACGAACATCTACTGTGTGAATTTTGTTATTAGGACCAGCTATATTTATACAAAGACGACGAGAATTGTTCTCATTTCGTTCAACGCTACCAGTCCATTTAAGGCACAAAGGTTCAGCAGTGCCAGAAAGATTTAAATCAGTGATGATTTGTTCATCTATTAAACTCGTTGAAGAACCATCATCAATAAACGCAAACGTTTCTATAAATTTGTTTTCATTCCCATAGATTGTTATAGGAATAATTTTAAACAAATTGTTGCACCCCGTAGCACTGTGAGTATTACAGCTCTGTGTTTGATTGTTTTGCATTGAAACTTTATTTTGGTTTGAATCAGCAACATTTTGCGTTCCCCTTGTATCAACTTGTTTCTTGTGTAAAAGGTAATGATGTTTAAATTGGCAATTATCTATTCCACAAACATTGTTGTTATTGCATTTACCAAAATGTTTACGTAAACATTGTTTACACAGATTAAATTCTCTCACAATATTCCATTTGTTTGTTCTATCTTCCTTTTTAAATTTCTGACAATTAGCAACATTGTTGCAGTCACCACCACAAACGATACATTTTCGTGTACTTTGTTCAGTGTGAGTATGTATATAAACATTTTTCTGCCTGCTACGTGAGAGAGCCTCTGCGGCAGAGTTAGAACTGCTGTCGATGTTGACACTGCTTGCGGAAACACCGATGTCAAAAATCCACGCTGCAAATTCTGACAGATTTACATTTTTATTTTGTTTTGCTAAGTTCAATTTGTACGTTCCCCAATTAATCTGAAAATATGAAGGCAATTTAGAAATTAATTCTTGTAACAACGACGGATTATTGAGTTCATCAAGAAGACCACAGGCTTCTATAGTTGCTTGAAGACCTTTTACTTGTACAGCAAATGAGGTAATTGTATCCAACTTATTAACATTAACTGTTGGTAATGCCCGTATTTTTAGTTTCAGTGAATGCAGAATTTTTTCTGGTTGTCCATACAATAATTTCAGGGTTGAAATTGCGGCTGGAACACAGGATGGATGTATTAAAATGTGTTGAACAGACTTCAGAGCATCTCCTCGCAGGGCTTTTTGTAAGCGAATTAGATTTTCAGCATCTGTCAGGCCACATACTTCCGTGGACCAATCGAAGGTGGAGCTAAACAGTGGCCATTCTTCTGGGCTGCCAGTAAACATCGGTAAATCCTTGGGGACTGTTTGTCTCGAGTTTATTTGCTGATGGGTAAGGTTTGACGTTATGGTGTTGTGAGGAATAGACGAGAATGATGGACGAAAAGTGTAATTAGCTGGTGCCGGTAAAGTGACGTTGGGTGGTACAGCTGTTGTTGTTTGTGTTGTTGCAGCTTCTGCTTTATTAATAAATGTGGCTGTATTATTATATGCCGTTGAATTTACGTAGGCATTTGGTGTTTTATTTTGAATGTTTGTACTGGTGTGGTTTGTTGGCATATTATTTTGTGAATATTGTGCTGCGACATGACGTTGGCTTGACATTGAGGTTGTAAAATCTACATTATTACGTTCTGTGGAGCTATTCTGCACATTAGTGTTAAGAGGTTGTACGCAAGGTAGGACTGTTTCTGATAAATCTGGATTATTCGGTTGATTGTTAAGCCATTCATGTACAGAGTGGATATCTACGGAGCTACAATCATCGATCTCTTCCTCTTCTTGTTGTAACAATTGATATTTTTGTTTTAAGAATTCGGTGTCTCGTTCTTTCGCAAGCTGTCTTTCTTCTTCGAGACGCTGAAGTTCTAAATTTTTTCTTCGAATGGTTGAGCCTGTCGAAACGTGGGAGGCTTTGCTCCGATGACTGCGGATAGATTTTGTTGAGCCCGGAGATTGAATTTTATTGGTGCAATTATCGCATGTAAAAGTTTGTTTTTTACTGTCCAAGTTAACACAATTTATGTGATAAATTTTTTGGCACTTATTACATAGTATACATTGGCCCGTAGGTGGTTCATTACAAACAGAACAATCTTCTGCAGATGGCGATTTGGTTGCACATTGGTTTTGTTGTGGTGGTTGACCCTGAAAAGAAAATTTATCCATTTTTGGGACTTACAGTTTCTGCCAGTTGGAAGTAGTTTTTCCTTGGGGTTGTTGAACCGTGGCTGCTGAACTTCTTATTTTCAAGGTTATGCTTGGCAATTTGTGATCCGGTAGGGCGAATAGATTAAAAAGAATTTCAAATTTGTTACGGGAATTTGCCCGAGCGCCCAGTTTTCACGAGATTGTAAACAACAAATACAAGTTTTGGTAAATTCATTTTTTATTGCATTTGTATGTTGAAATTCCTAAGTAAATTATAGTTTATTAAATAAATACAAGTTATGTGGTTAAAGAAAATACATACTTTTTAGTATGAAAACAAAGCGCGACAAATAGGTTTGTAACTGTGTTATAAATTATGTTTTTAAACAAGAAGGTTTTAACAATGTGAGTTAAATTCTAATTTCACGACTACCGATCACTTTTCTTAACTATTTGAAAATGTGTTTTCTTTACGACTTTAAATAGCTTTTTATACAATTACAAAGAAAAAAAAATGTGCGCTTTTTCAAGGCTTGGGATTTTTACATGTTTTTTAGTTTTTGACAGATTGAGATCGCACTGTGTCGATAAATAAGTAACCGAATGAATATTGAATAAGTACCTAAACGACAGTGGCGCTAACAGTCAGTAAAAATCGTTGCTGATTTATGCCGGCCAAACTAGGCAGTGCCAAGGCATAAGCTCAATGGAATATGGAAAAATACCACTCAAAGATTAAATAAATCAATTTTTAAAAACATCTCCCGAGCCGTTCCAGAGAAAAGTGGGTTCATCCAAAATGGTCAGTAAAAATCGTTGCTGATTTATGCCAGCCAAACTAGGCAGTGCCAAGGCATAAGCTCAATGGAATATGGAAAAATACCACTCAAAGATTAAATAAATCAATTTTTAAAAACATCTCCCGAGCCGTTCCAGAGAAAAGTGGGTTCATCCAAAATGGTCAGTAAAAATCGTTGCTGATTTATGCCAGCCAAACTAGGCAGTGCCAAGGCATAAGCTCAATGGAATATGGAAAAATACCACTCAAAGATTAAATAAATCAATTTTTAAAAAAGTCTCCCGAGCCGTTCCAGAGAAAAGTGGGTTCATCCAAAATGGTCAGTAAAAATCGTTGCTGATTTATGCCGGCCAAACTAGGCAGTGCCAAGGAATAAGCTCAATGGAATATGGAAAAATACCACTTAATGATTAAAATAAATAAATTTTTAAAAACATCTCCCGAGCCGTTCCAGAGAAAAGTGGGTTCATCCAAAATGGTCAGTAAAAATCGTTGCTGATTTATGCCAGCCAAACTAGGCAGTGCCAAGGCATAAGCTCAATGGAATATGGAAAAATACCACTCAAAGATTAAATAAATCAATTTTTAAAAAAGTCTCCCGAGCCGTTCCAGAGAAAAGTGGGTTCATCCAAAATGGTCAGTAAAAATCGTTGCTGATTTATGCCGGCCAAACTAGGCAGTGCCAAGGAATAAGCTCAATGGAATATGGAAAAATACCACTTAATGATTAAAATAAATCAATTTTTTAAAACATCTCCCGAGCCGTTCCAGAGAAAAGTGGGTTCATCCAAAATGGTCAGTAAAAATCGTTGCTGATTTATGCCAGCCAAACTAGGCAGTGCCAAGGCATAAGCTCAATGGAATATGGAAAAATACCACTTAACGATTAAAATAAATCAATTTTTAAAAACATCTCCCGAGCCGTTCCAGAGAAGTGGGTTCATCCAAAATGGTCAGTAAAAATCGTTGCTGATTTATGCCGGCCAAACTAGGCAGTGCCAAGGAATAAGCTCAATGGAATATGGAAAAATACCACTTAATGATCAAAATAAATCAATTTTTAAAAACATCTCCCGAGCCGTTCCAGAGAAAAGTGGGTTCATCCAAAATGGTCAGTAAAAATCGTTGCTGATTTATGCCAGCCAAACTAGGCAGTGCCAAGGCATAAGCTCAATGGAATATGGAAAAATACCACTCAAAGATTAAATAAATCAATTTTTAAAAACATCTCCCGAGCCGTTCCAGAGAAAAGTGGGTTCATCCAAAATGGTCAGTAAAAATCGTTGCTGATTTATGCCAGCCAAACTAGGCAGTGCCAAGGCATAAGCTCAATGGAATATGGAAAAATACCACTCAAAGATTAAATAAATCAATTTTTAAAAACATCTCCCGAGCCGTTCCAGAGAAAAGTGGGTTCATCCAAAATGGTCAGTAAAAATCGTTGCTGATTTATGCCAGCCAAACTAGGCAGTGCCAAGGCATAAGCTCAATGGAATATGGAAAAATACCACTCAAAGATTAAATAAATCAATTTTTAAAAAAGTCTCCCGAGCCGTTCCAGAGAAAAGTGGGTTCATCCAAAATGGTCAGTAAAAATCGTTGCTGATTTATGCCGGCCAAACTAGGCAGTGCCAAGGAATAAGCTCAATGGAATATGGAAAAATACCACTTAATGATTAAAATAAATCAATTTTTAAAAACATCTCCCGAGCCGTTCCAGAGAAAAGTGGGTTCATCCAAAATGGTCAGTAAAAATCGTTGCTGATTTATGCCAGCCAAACTAGGCAGTGCCAAGGCATAAGCTCAATGGAATATGGAAAAATACAACTCAAAGATTAAATAAATCAATTTTTAAAAACATCTCCCGAGCCGTTCCAGAGAAAAGTGGGTTCATCCAAAATGGTCAGTAAAAATCGTTGCTGATTTATGCCGGCCAAACTAGGCAGTGCCAAGGAATAAGCTCAATGGAATATGGAAAAATACCACTTAATGATTAAAATAAATAAATTTTTAAAAACATCTCCCGAGCCGTTCCAGAGAAAAGTGGGTTCATCCAAAATGGTCAGTAAAAATCGTTGCTGATTTATGCCAGCCAAACTAGGCAGTGCCAAGGCATAAGCTCAATGGAATATGGAAAAATACCACTTAATGATTAAAATAAATCAATTTTTAAAAACATCTCCCGAGCCGTTCCAGAGAAGTGGGTTCATCCAAAATGGTCAGTAAAAATCGTTGCTGATTTATGCCAGCCAAACTAGGCAGTGCCAAGGCATAAGCTCAATGGAATATGGAAAAATACCACTCAAAGATTAAATAAATCAATTTTTAAAAACATCTCCCGAGCCGTTCCAGAGAAAAGTGGGTTCATCCAAAATGGTCAGTAAAAATCGTTGCTGATTTATGCCATCCAAACTAGGCAGTGCCAAGGCATAAGCTCAATGGAATATGGAAAAATACCACTCAAAGATTAAATAAATCAATTTTTAAAAACATCTCCCGAGCCGTTCCAGAGAAAAGTGGGTTCATCCAAAATGGTCAGTAAAAATCGTTATTTTTTAACTCTTAATTAAACGTTTTGAAATCATAAGCTTGTAAGTCTGTTTTTTAAGAAACAGCACAGCACACAGCACTTTAGTTGTTTTATCCAACCAAATTTAAACAAAATGTTAAAATTTGTTGTGGTTTAAGCTGATTTTCGATAATATACTGTGAGCGTCAAAATAAAGTGTACAGCTTGTTTTCCAATATGAAAAGAGCTATTGTAGTTATAAAAAGTTAAATTTCTACTTTACCAAATTTGATCAGACTTCAAGCTTGCTGTCATCTGTGAAAAATAAGTACATTTCTCCAAAAAGTGACAAAAGCAAGTTGGACAAAAAAAAAACGTGATAAAAGGTAGAAATAAGAAATTCAACGGACAAAATATAGTCTCTAAAGTGAAGCGTGATAGGGTTAGCTTTTGTAAAACGTCCTAAAACAGATGGATCAGCCCAATATTAACTCGACGTCAAATCAAGTAAACATCTGGAAACATTTGGACAGACAAATTAAAAAAAACCTTGGCAGCAAGCACTCTGAATAAAATTCTGCAGGAAGAGCAGCCAAAATTGTCTACTGAGCTAACTTTAAAATGGGTGGAATCGATGACAAAGAGACCAGAAGCCGTCCTAAAAGCAAAAAAAAAACAAGTAAGAGTGCTATATTCGGCTGTGCCGAATCTTATATACCCTTCACCATTGTGGGAGCAGAATACAGAGCAACTAGACAAAAACTAAATAATTTTTACATATGTATACATACATAATTATAATACTTTAAACTCCATTATAAATTAAATTTAAAAAGCGAAAACTGGTAAATATTTTTTTTAAATCGTTTTTAGAACATAAAAAAATAAAAATTAAAAAAAAAATTTTCTTTTAAAAAAACCAGATTCGAACCAGAGAACTCACAGTTTCTAACTTAACCCCCTAGACAACTAAACTATGAAGGAACGTTGTTTGAATATCATTAAAATGAAATATGGCCCGTTTTATGTTCACTGTGTAGGGTTGTAATTACTTTTGTTCACCACAATAGCAAAGTTGTAAACCATAAAACTTATTTGAGTTGAGAACTGAAATATGGAAACATATTCACCAAAATAGTTTGTGGCATGTAAGTATGCGTGTTTGTTTTCTTTTATCATTTTGGGGAGTTTTTAAGTAGCAAAAAAACACAAAAATTCCTAGTTTCGATTTGTTAAAATAATTTGGTTAAAATAATTTGGTTTTCGCTTTTTAAATTTAATTTATAATGGAGTTTAAAGTATTATAATTATGTATGTATACATATGTAAAAATTATTTAGTTTTTGTCTAGTTGCTCTGTATTCTGCTCCCACAATGGTGAAGGGTATATAAGATTCGGCACAGCCGAATATAGCACTCTTACTTGTTTTTTTTTGCTTTTAGGACGGCTTCTAGTCTCTTTGTCATCGATTCCACCCATTTTAAAGTTAGCTCAGTAGACAATTTTGGCTGCTCTTCCTGCAGAATTTTATTCAGAGTGCTTGCTGCCAAGGTTTTTTTTAATTTGTCTGTCCAAATGTTTCCAGATGTTTACTTGATTTGACGTCGAGTTAATATTGGGCTGATCCATCTGTTTTAGGACGTTTTACAAAAGCTAACCCTATCACGCTTCACTTTAGAGACTATATTTTGTCCGTTGAATTTCTTATTTCTACCTTTTATCACGTTTTTTTTTTGTCCAACTTGCTTTTGTCACTTTTTGGAGAAATGTACTTATTTTTCACAGATGACAGCAAGCTTGAAGTCTGATCAAATTTGGTAAAGTAGAAATTTAACTTTTTATAACTACAATAGCTCTTTTCATATTGGAAAACAAGCTGTACACTTTATTTTGAAGCTCACAGTATATTATCGAAAATCAGCTTAAACCACAACAAATTTTAACATTTTGTTTAAATTTGGTTGGATAAAACAACTAAAGTGCTGTGTGCTGTTTCTTAAAAAACAGACTTACAAGCTTATGATTTCAAAACGTTTAATTAAGAGTTAAAAAATAACGATTTTTACTGACCATTTTGGATGAACCCACTTTTCTCTGGAACGGCTCGGGAGACTTTTTTAAAAATTGATTTATTTAATCTTTGAGTGGTATTTTTCCATATTCCATTGAGCTTATGCCTTGGCACTGCCTAGTTTGGCTGGCATAAATCAGCAACGATTTTTACTGACCATTTTGGATGAACCCACTTTTCTCTGAAACGGCTCGGGAGATGTTTTTAAAAATTGATTTATTTAATCTCTGAGTGGTATTTTTCCATATTCCATTGAGCTTATGCCTTGGCACTGCCTAGTTTGGATGGCATAAATCAGCAACGATTTTTACTGACCATTTTGGATGAACCCACTTTTCTCTGAAACGGCTCGGGAGATGTTTTTAAAAATTGATTTATTTAATCTTTGAGTGGTATTTTTCCATATTCCATTGAGCTTATGCCTTGGCACTGCCTAGTTTGGCTGGCATAAATTAGCAACGATTTTTACTGACCATTTTGGATGAACCCACTTCTCTGGAACGGCTCGGGAGATGTTTTTAAAAATTGATTTATTTTAATCATTAAGTGGTATTTTTCCATATTCCATTGAGCTTATGCCTTGGCACTGCCTAGTTTGGCTGGCATAAATCAGCAACGATTTTTACTGACCATTTTGGATGAACCCACTTTTCTCTGGAACGGCTCGGGAGATGTTTTTAAAAATTTATTTATTTTAATCATTAAGTGGTATTTTTCCATATTCCATTGAGCTTATTCCTTGGCACTGCCTAGTTTGGCTGGCATAAATCAGCAACGATTTTTACTGACCATTTTGGATGAACCCACTTTTCTCTGGAACGGCTCGGGAGATGTTTTAAAAATTGATTTATTTAATCTTTGAGTTGTATTTTTCCATATTCCATTGAGCTTATGCCTTGGCACTGCCTAGTTTGGCTGGCATAAATCAGCAACGATTTTTACTGACCATTTTGGATGAACCCACTTTTCTCTGGAACGGCTCGGGAGATGTTTTTAAAAATTGATTTATTTTAATCATTAAGTGGTATTTTTCCATATTCCATTGAGCTTATTCCTTGGCACTGCCTAGTTTGGCCGGCATAAATCAGCAACGATTTTTACTGACCATTTTGGATGAACCCACTTTTCTCTGGAACGGCTCGGGAGACTTTTTTAAAAATTGATTTATTTAATCTTTGAGTGGTATTTTTCCATATTCCATTGAGCTTATGCCTTGGCACTGCCTAGTTTGGCTGGCATAAATCAGCAACGATTTTTACTGACCATTTTGGATGAACCCACTTTTCTCTGGAACGGCTCGGGAGATGTTTTTAAAAATTGATTTATTTAATCTTTGAGTGGTATTTTTCCATATTCCATTGAGCTTATGCCTTGGCACTGCCTAGTTTGGCTGGCATAAATCAGCAACGATTTTTACTGACCATTTTGGATGAACCCACTTTTCTCTGGAACGGCTCGGGAGATGTTTTTAAAAATTGATTTATTTAATCTTTGAGTGGTATTTTTCCATATTCCATTGAGCTTATGCCTTGGCACTGCCTAGTTTGGCTGGCATAAATCAGCAACGATTTTTACTGACCATTTTGGATGAACCCACTTTTCTCTGGAACGGCTCGGGAGATGTTTTTAAAAATTGATTTATTTTAATCATTAAGTGGTATTTTTCCATATTCCATTGAGCTTATTCCTTGGCACTGCCTAGTTTGGCCGGCATAAATCAGCAACGATTTTTACTGACCATTTTGGATGAACCCACTTTTCTCTGGAACGGCTCGGGAGACTTTTTTAAAAATTGATTTATTTAATCTTTGAGTGGTATTTTTCCATATTCCATTGAGCTTATGCCTTGGCACTGCCTAGTTTGGCTGGCATAAATCAGCAACGATTTTTACTGACCATTTTGGATGAACCCACTTTTCTCTGGAACGGCTCGGGAGATGTTTTTAAAAATTGATTTATTTTAATCATTAAGTGGTATTTTTCCATATTCCATTGAGCTTATTCCTTGGCACTGCCTAGTTTGGCTGGCATAAATCAGCAACGATTTTTACTGACCATTTTGGATGAACCCACTTTTCTCTGGAACGGCTCGGGAGATGTTTTAAAAAATTTGATTTATTTTAATCATTACGTGGTATTTTTCCATATTCCATTGAGCTTATTCCTTGGCACTGCCTAGTTTGGCCGGCATAAATCAGCAACGATTTTTACTGACCATTTTGGATGAACCCACTTTTCTCTGGAACGGCTCGGGAGATGTTTTTAAAAATTGATTTATTTAATCTTTGAGTGGTATTTTTCCATATTCCATTGAGCTTATGCCTTGGCACTGCCTAGTTTGGCTGGCATAAATCAGCAACGATTTTTACTGACCATTTTGGATGAACCCACTTTTCTCTGGAACGGCTCGGGAGATGTTTTTAAAAATTTATTTATTTAATCTTTGAGTGGTATTTTTCCATATTCCATTGAGCTTATGCCTTGGCACTGCCTAGTTTGGCTGGCATAAATCAGCAACGATTTTTACTGACCATTTTGGATGAACCCACTTTTCTCTGGAACGGCTCGGGAGATGTTTTTAAAAATTTATTTATTTAATCATTAAGTGGTATTTTTCCATATTCCATTGAGCTTATTCCTTGGCACTGCCTAGTTTGGCCGGCATAAATCAGCAACGATTTTTACTGACCATTTTGGATGAACCCACTTTTCTCTGGAACGGCTCGGGAGATGTTTTCAAAAATTGATTTATTTAATCTTTGAGTGGTATTTTTCCATATTCCATTGAGCTTATGCCTTGGCACTGCCTAGTTTGGCTGGCATAAATCAGCAACGATTTTTACTGACCATTTTGTTTGAACCCACTTTTCTCTGGAACGGCTCGGGAGACTTTTTTAAAAATTGATTTATTTAATCTTTGAGTGGTATTTTTCCATATTCCATTGAGCTTATGCCTTGGCACTGCCTAGTTTGGCCGGCATAAATCAGCAACGATTTTTACTGACCATTTTGGATGAACCCACTTTTTTCTTGAATAGCTTGGACGATTTTTTGCACGGTGGATGTTTTTTAATCTGTATCTATATAAATATTTCTAAAATCATATCCAAAAGACCTCTTCATTTTCATTTCCGGTGTTGCCACTAAATCCCTTGATTTTTAATTTCCGTCGTTGCTAACTTTCGTTGCTATCTTGGCGAACGTAAAAAAAAGAACAAGTGCAGTAAGTTTGAATGAAATTGAATATATTTTTTATTATACATATATTAATATATTATTTAAAATTGTTAGGAAACATCATTGTTAATTTCCGCAGGAATTGAATACACACTTACTCGTTTAACTTTAAAATAGAACTCATTTATTTACATATTATTATTTCACTTAAATACTAAATTCTTATCACTAAAACAGTAACAATATTCTTACCTACTAGATCTTATAAATTACAATAATACATACATGCACCCTAAATAAACAAAAGATAAAACGATCGTTATAAACGCATTAGTGTTTATTAGAAAATAAAGGATCGCTCACATGCATGTATGTATTACATATTATATGTGTGTACCACGTGTTGAGTTTAAAATAACATTCTGGCGGCCTTGAAAGATTGTAATCTGTTTATGATGTGTGTACACCAGATGTTATTTCAAACTCAACATTCTGGCGGCCTTGAAAGATTGTAGTCTTTTAACAAATTGTTATCTCGTTAATATTTTATACGTATACATCTTTTAGTCTTAACATTATAGTTACATTAATCTAGTTAAATAATAAAGAATTAATACCTTTTACAATATAATTACATTAATCTAGGTAGAGCAACGGTTGCGGGTAAATAGTTTGAAGATATAATGCACAGCTTCCTAAATATGTAAACAACTGCAAATATAATAACACAGATTATTATTATTGTTGTAATGCTGATACCATAATGTGTCAGATGATGAACGTTGAGTTGTGTAGTTAATCCAAATAAACTGGTTGCTGTTGGGATGTCCGGAATTTTGTATATTTCCATTTCACCAGCAATCTTAACGTGAGCAATCGCTGGTATGAATTTCGAGATGTTAATTGTTGGGAAAACATAGCTTACTTCTGAATCATATACATCGTAAGCCCAAAGATTTACTTCAGCTGAATCGAGTTGACATTCAGCATACAATTTTAATATACCAGCACCTTTTATTATGATCGGATGGATTTTATCGTTACATATTACATCTGCTGACGTATCTTCCTTAACAGAAAATACCCAAGAGTTTGCAGTGTGCATCTGTTGCCAATAGTTCTTGAATCTTTTTATTTCTATTTCGCAACTATTAGGAATATTATTCGTCTTTAAGAAGAGTTCCATCTCGCAACTAGTTGTACCTCTCATCTTAAACATTGGATGAATTTGGTTGCATAACATCAGCTGATTCATTTTTTGACAATGACCAAATTCATTATTGTCTAACTTGTAGTATGAATTCTTTCGTTCATTGACAAGAATATATCTGTCGGTTGTATAAATTTTTATAGATAATCCGTCGTGTAGAATGGGATACGTATAAATTTCATACGCTTGAAGAATCTCCTTGTTGATTAAAGGAAGACGTATATTAAACAGGATGAAATCTGTCGTTGTTCTTGTTGATACCTGAGCCACTCTTTCCATTTCAATAGGATTTTCTGAAGGAAGACGCAAGTTCCGACTTATCTTTGTCTTGATCATTTCAATTTGTTGCTTAAATTTCTTTACAGGCAGTATTCGGTTTGATGGATGAAGAACATGCCGATAGAATATCACGAAAATTGAAACAAGGCTCTGAAGATAATCTGAAGATGCTGAACGTCATTCAAAATATTTCATCTGTTCAAGATATGACATTGGATGTGATTAAAAAAGAAAATAAGGTTGTTTTTAAAAATATTGTAAAGCTGAGCGAGTCCATAAAGTCATTGGAGACCGAAATACATGTGACGAAAGATGAAGCAGCACGAATCAGAGCAATAACAAACATTTTGATATCGGTGGAAATATTTGAGCAAGTACAAGAAGACATAATTGAAGTTCTTTTTAATTTGAAAGGCAACTTCATTCACCAAATCTGCCTGTACATTTTTTCTATGTCGGCTGAAAAAACAAATCGATGTTTTCTAAATCTTAGTAGAATATTAAAAAGGTTTTCCTGAAGTTTAGGACCCGTATGCATAATATCGTTCAATGATATATTTGTTGTAGTTTTGCATGAAAATTGCATGAAAATTTCCTGCTAACATCTTAGAACTTGGTACATCAGACACAATCTTATTCATTACCACAGCATTTAAGAAAGTTTTATATTCAGATACCTTTGATTTAATGTTTATGCCTATTTGTTCCTGTACCGATGATTTTTTCATTTGTAATCCCTCTATTTTTTTATTTATCTTAATAATATCAGGTAATTTTAATTTGTTTTTAAATTCTTTTGTTATTATATTTAGCTGAGAACCATTATCTAATAATACTCGACAGTCTATCCATTTATTATCTCCAGTTTTAACTTGAACAATTGCTGTAGATAAGAAGACGTAATCATTATTATTATCTTCATTATCACTGTTTACCAATACCGTTTTCTGCTGGAATTTTTCTTCATGGAGAAGAGTGTTATGGTCATGTTTGCATATTCTGCAATTGAAGTTAGTAGGGCATTTTTTTTTAAAATGACCTGAGGAAAGACATTTTTGACATACTTTAAAATCTTTTACCTTCTCCAATCTATCTTTAACAGATAAACTTCTAAATTTGGAACATCTAAATAAATTATGATTTATAGAGCATCCCAATAAGCATTTCATGTTACTTGACCCAAAATCCTCTTTCTGTTCTTCTTGCTTTCTAGAATATTGAAATTCTTTTCTGTTATTTTCCCGAAAATTATTTGTTTCATGATCCCATTTTGTAAACTGCTGACATGCATCTAGAGAATATTGAATTTGTTGCAAAAATTCAATCAATTGGTCTACCTTTGGCAATTCTCTAGATGCACCCAAAAATTGCTCAAATTGGATTCTCATTTGATAATCCAATTTTCTTTGCAATATAAAACAGATTAAGGATTGATACATTTCCGCTGGATCAATTTTCACTACATTTAATGCTTGCAAACTTTCGTTTATTATATCTATAAAATTTCCCACACTTTTAGAATTAAACTTTACTGAAGGAGCGTCAAGAATAGATTTAAAATAAATTGAGGTAGTAGCTCTATTATTCGAATAATATTTTTCTAAAATATTCCAAGCTATATCAAAATTTTCTTCTCTGGAGGGTAATTTTGCTATTTTCTTTATTGCCTCACCAGTTAATTTTGATTTTAATACACACATCTTTTGTGTTTTTGAAATTGGTTGATTCATTATTAATTGTTCAAACAATTCTTTAAATGTATCCCATTCCGTAGTTTTTCCATCAAATTGTGGTAGGTCAATTGATGGCAATGTAAATGGAAGGGATTTAAAACTTATTCCAATATTTGAAATCTCCTGATATGAATCACGCAATGAGTAGAATACCTCAGTCAACTCATCATCAGGAAATTCTCCAATATATTGAAAGAACACTTTTTCTGCAATTTCAAACTTGTCTTTTACAGCATCAATTGTTATCTTTTTACATTTGAAATTGTCTATATTTACTTCTACCTCATCTAAAATATACTGAAATTGCCGTTTCAAACCAGCATGTTTTTCCCTTTCATACTCTAGCTTCACAGCAAATTTTTTCATTTCACTTTCTTCCTGAGGTAAACATTTTTTAGCCTGTATATTAGAAATAGAAGCTTGTTGCCGCATTTCTTGCTGCTCTATTCTGTCTTTTACATTTTGATACAATTTTTCAAAATTTTCTGAAATTTCCTGCACCTTCTTCACAAAGTCTGTTTTAAAATAATTATTCCTTTCCATTGTTGCGGAAGGTGGTCGGAGCTCTTTATCATTTTTATTAAATTCTTCAACTGAATTTTTAAACGATTCTCTTGTTTTTTTTACTTCAATTTTTAATCCCTGCTCATTAACATTGCCCTGAGCTAAAGCACTCAGAGCATTGTAAAGGCCTGAAATTTTCTGCCCTAACTTCTCCTGGTATTGTATAATATCGATAGGATTCATTATTTTTATTTTTATTTTTACTTACTTGAAATTGTTATTACTTTTTTCAATTATCACGTCGGGGTCACCAAAATGTTAATTTCCGCAGGAATTGAATACACACTTACTCGTTTAACTTTAAAATAGAACTCATTTATTTACATATTATTATTTCACTTAAATACTAAATTCTTATCACTAAAACAGTAACAATATTCTTACCTACTAGATCTTATAAATTACAATAATACATACATGCACCCTAAATAAACAAAAGATAAAACGATCGTTATAAACGCATTAGTGTTTATTAGAAAATAAAGGATCGCTCACATGCATGTATGTATTACATATTATATGTGTGTACCACGTGTTGAGTTTAAAATAACATTCTGGCGGCCTTGAAAGATTGTAATCTGTTTATGATGTGTGTACACCAGATGTTATTTCAAACTCAACAATCATTTAATATTCGGACGGAGAATTTTGCAAATTTGTAAAGTAAAATTATGTCTGCCAACAAGTAACTCCACGTCTACAACTGACATGATTTGCTGTTATAACATGATGTTATAAAACCGTTGTTAAAACATTTGCACTAACAACCGTGTTATAACATGAGAAAACCTCTAACATGATGAGTCTATACTTAACACTAACAACATTTTAGTGTTAATGCTAAGCATTTCATGTTAGTTGTAGACTGTATGTAAATAAACAAAAACATTTGATTTAAATTGCCCAAATAGCACGATAGTGTGACCGCATTGTACCGATTATTGTCGCAATTGAGTTTTGGTCGATATGAACCGAAAAAAATTGTCACAATGTGCGACGATAATGGGACCACCCAAGAATAAATTGTGCAATGTTTTTAAATGTGCGCCGATATAGCACGATAAAAATCGTCACAGATTGTGCTATTTGAGCCGATAGTGGGATCTTAGCTTTAGACACCAGCAGAATGTAATGCATTTTCTGGCCCGCTACGGCCTTCGTCAGCACAAGAGGATTAGTTTTGAAGTCGTTTAAAACGAAAGCATGTCGTTAAAAAACGAAGACATGACGTCTCGCTAGGTACAAACACTTTTTTACAATGACATGGTCCATGCTTGCATTACATCGGACCAGTCCCATTTATCATAATGGATCAGGTGGTCCAATTTTATTTGCAGGGTGCTTATTGTCAAATTCAGATTTATTTACATATAAACATTTGTTTTGCAGACGAACACAATTCAAGCACACGCAAAAAAAATATACACAAAAACATAGCAAATTCAACCAAACAAAAACACTTAAGGACTTCTTTGACCAAATCCAAAAACAACAACATGCAGGCAATTAAAAAAACACAAAGTAGAAACAAGTTAACATAAATATACATGGAATAAAACAAAACCAAGCAAACATTTGTAAATTTAATTAAGGTAACAAAGACAACAATTTAACGTCAGTACTTTGACACTAATGAACTTGCCATGAGTAGGACTACTGGAGAAGTACGGCCCGATAACGATGCCAGCCGCAGAACTAACTGAGCGAACATGCACATTTGTTTTTCCATTTCCTACAGACCCGGTTTTTGGTCGATTATGCTGACCAAAAAAATTACGATGTGCACGAAATGCATTTTGATTTGAAACAAATAAAGGTTAAATTAAGTTGCGCAAAAAACTTGACGTTAAGGTGTGACTCACAATTAACATCGTGGATTATGGTTTTACCACCTACTACAGTACTTTTCGCTTATAGTCCACTACTATAGTTGCAAAGCTTTTGTGGACTATAAGCGAATTTGGACTATAACCGATTTTTTTATAAGCCATTTTATGGATAATAAGTGAAACCTAGTATAATCCACATTTTGGACTATATAAATGTTATTTTCTTCAATAAATCCACTCTTTTTAAACAAAAGAAAAGCTTATTTAAAACATAACCAAATATTGATTTATATTAAATAAATAGTTAAAACAAAAATCTTTTTTATTAATTAATGCTTGGAAAGATTTCAATAAAAACAAATGCGTATGAGATTAATTTTAATTCTTTGGATGACGAAATCAAACACAACATAAATATCAATTTTATAGGATCTTTACATGGTGTCTTCGTCTGGCAATTTTTTATTATACCAAACGTCGAAGTCTATATAAAAATATATAAAAAAAAACAGAGTGAACTATAAGCGAACAGTTTTGCATGAAGAATTATATACGCATGCTAAGAAAATGTGGCTTTTAAACGAAAATGGACTAAAAGCGAAATGGACCTTAGAACAAATAATTTGTATGAAATTCGAAAAAATCTGTATATGAATATGACAGCTTTGGCTTATATCCGTTTTTGGCCTTTAAGCGGCATACACTGGGGATTTTTGTATGGAGGTGAGGAAAAAAATATATTTGTCAAAAAATATAATGATTTCATCACAAATTTAGTTTTATTTATATAGTAATACACAAAAGTTATCAAAATAAAGAAAATTAGAGAAATGCGTATCGTTACCTACAATGTAAAAAGCCCTAACTAACAAAAAAATTTAAATGATTTTTTTAATGTATTATTTATTTTTAATCTACTTTTTAATTTATTATTCTAAAAGAGCCTTAACTTCGTCGCTTTTATCACTATGCTTTTTCTGGCTAAATGAAGGAGTCAAGTGTGAGATCATGGGATCTGATGTTACCATCATTCGGTGCACAGAATACACAGAACTGTCACGAGACGGAAGATTTTGCGTTTTTTTGTCTCTTTCAAAGAAAGCTGCCCTTTTGCATTTCTCTTTTCATCATCTTCTATGCCGCAATACAATGAACACAAATTTATTTAGTTAAGATTTATTTACAAAACTATTGTAAAAAATAACTTTTAAGTTTACCACAACACGAGTAAATAATATTTAAGTAAGTAAATAACATAAAACAAAACAATATTACTAAATACATTTTTTTTGCACAAAAAACAACGTTTGTTGAACTAATGCATTTGTTTAACGTGGTTTGTGTTTTGTTATTTTTGTTTTGATCACGCCATTTTACACCTTGCCACTTCACTAACAAAAAAAGCTTTCGAAGAAAGAGACTTCGAAAGCTAGCCTCGCAACTGATTTGGGCCTTTTTCACACGTCACTTTTTACAGTTCTGTGTATTCTGTGATTCGGTGCATAATATCTTCGTTCGTGGCAATTCGACTGCATTTTCTGGAGTGTCTAAGGCGATATTTTTATAGTCTTAGTTACGACTTTCCTGAGCCTCGTCGGATAATAAGCCTACAGGAAAAATACACTTTTCAATTATATATTTTCCATGAATCAGAATTTTGTGGAGTGTTGAGTTGTTTGTATGGTACGAGTATGTTATATCCTTCATTTTGTAACCAATGCATTAGATACTCGTATTTTTCTTTTGTAAGTTCAAGCTTTGTAAACATCCCCAAAATTTTAATGTACGAATTTTGTGGTTGGTTTTTGATATACTAGAAGAAAAATACTTCTTGAGGGAACATAGAACGAACTTCATCCCTTTTGTATCGTTTGGCGCGATCACAGCCCTCCTCAAACGATTTGCGTGGCCGACCAAGTGCAGAACTGGTAGAACATTCAGCCTCAGTAAACTTAATTTTAAATCTGCCTTCAAGCCAATTTGCATTATTTTTTTCAAATCGCGACTTCGTACGGTTAGAATCCTGCCATCTTTGTTTGAAGTTATAGTAAAAGCTTTTATATATTGTATCCAAAATTTCCCATGCTCTAGTATCGGTTAAGCCAACGTGCAATTGTTGCAAAAACTGTTTTAATTTTGTTCTGTCTTTGTCAAACTTTAAAAGCTTCGAGCATAAAACCCCATGAGAAATAGAAAAACTTTCCATTGCCGTAAAACTATTGGGCCTTAGTTTCATTTATAATTAAAAAACCGGAGAATAATTGGTTGTACTTTTCGCGTTCGTCAGCACTTGTTGAATGACAAAAATCGATCAATATTTTACTAACAGGTACGTTCCAAATATGAGCACTAATAGATGTGGGTGGAATTTCTGTAAAAAAATCATACAGGTAGCCAACGGAAAACCCCTAATAATTAAAAAAGTGCACTTTCTTTTTTTCCTGTTATATAAACAGATGAAAGTAATTGTAATTCTTGATTTTTCTAAATTTGTTTCAGCTAAATCTGACTAGTGGTTCTCGAGTTATGTTAAACAAAAGAGCCTTATCAGAATTGAGTCCCGAATCAATCAGCTGAAAAATGTTGTGCTGTGTAATGCAACAAATTGAGAGGTGGCACCTGGTGGCACTTAAAATTGTTAAAAATGTAAAAACAGATATAAGACAATGTATTAGTAGTGATTTCCAACTGTGAAAAAGTAAGGATAAAATTGCAGGTCCAAATGTTTGGAGAAAAAAGGGATTTTTGTTATATTCATAAAAATACACAAAAAAAAAAAAAAAACTTAAGTCTCTGCAGATTTTTTTTTTCAATTTTAGTATACTGAAATATACTACTTTTAATAGAAAAAAAAGAAAACGTTAGCTTACATAGTAAAATAATATTCGTTTCTAAATTCTTAGGTTTAAATTAAGTTGGTTCGGTAAAACATACAAGTTCTGAGTTTGAGACGGATATAAAAAAAACTGGCAGTTAGATCGGAGTAATTCTTTTTGATTTCATTGTACCATTTAGTCTAAAATTTCACCATATCACTGCATATTGCATGAAGAGTATGTGGACAATTTGACTTTTTTCCGCGAATGGCATGGACTTTAAGCGAAAAGTACTGTATTATATATTTATCAATTTAAAAATAAAATACATATTTACATTTAAAATAAATACATAGTGACATTGTTGATTTCTAAAATAAAAGGCGAATGAAGGTTGTTATCCTGAACGTTCTATAAAATTTTGCAAAAAATTCTAATGGGTCTTATTGTATTTTATAGTACTAAAACACTAATAGAACGTTTATAAGTGCTGCTTTCTCTTATTTTATCATACAAACCGATACAAGTAAGTATCGATAGTATTTTTTCGATACTGAGTAGATATCGATACTCTACGAGCGATACCGTATCGAGTAAAAGTATCGATACCGTAGAGGTATCGTTTCATCCCTAATTACAATTATCAAGAAGTTAAAGTTACTAATACGTATGTAAGTTGTTTATATACATTTACTAACGAAAGCTTAATACAATAAAGTTGCCAGAGAGACGTTGCAGTAAACATGTTGCCAATGCCCAATTCGCATATGTTAACAGAAAGAGCAGTAACCTACAAAACATTTTGTAGTCGAAGCAAACCAAGGTAAGCAAAAACATCAAGCAAGATTATTTAACCAAAAAAATTATTCATGTCAAACCATTCACTACAATCAAAAACTTAACTGTGCCAACAACTGTATCAATAACTTTTTTAACTCAACTGTTTCAACAAGAGAAATAGTTAAAAGCCTTTTAAATGTTGGTTTAAATTTATTTAATTTGGTATGTTTCTCTTTACTTTAAAGCAACAATATTTATTTTAATTTATGTTAGTTAAAATTGTGTTTATTCTTAAACAAATTTTTTTTCTCATGTATTTAAAATTGTCATGGTTTTTTCAATGTCTACAGTATCTTAGCGGTAGAAAGAATGAGTAAAGAGGCCTTATTGAAAGCCTTTTTTTTATTTTTTTTTACACAGGCTATCACTATCACTCTCCCTTCGATAATATAAAATTTAGAAATTTTAGCGATGACATTATAAGCTAAAATTGCGGTGAATTAAATTATAATGGCATTGCAAAATTTAGCAATGCACGTTACAGAACTGCATTCGTAGCCAAAAATCGCTAAATCGTGAAAGAAGTTAAGCTTTAGCGAATTACAGAATACGGCTGTAGTATTAATTTTTGTAGCACATTAAAGTACAACGGCTTCTCTGGAAAAATATCTTAAGGAAATTGAAGCAACTCCACAATCTAACTACTCATTATGTCGTGCAGCTAGATAGATTTTAGGTACGGTCGCTAAGTTGTTAATAAATGTTAAAATTTAAAAGGAAGGTCAAGTTATTTAAGGTTGGGAGCTTTGAGCAAATGTGAACCGATTCAAAAATAATTTAATTTGCAGTAAAATATTTTTGGGACGAATTTAATTTAAATATGTACCATCATAATAAGATAGCTTGCAGACACAAAGAGTCTAATTTGGATGTGAAATTATAGACAGATTCTCACCATTTGCATAGACTTCGTCCATATTTAATTAAATTACCTACAAAGTTGGAACTTGTACTTTGCGCACAAGGCTAACATGGACAAACAACCAGCCAGACGGACGGATGTAAATCGTTAGATCACTTTAAAAAGTGATTCTGAGTCGATCGGAATACTTAAAGATCGGTCTAGATACAATCGCGTACACTAAACGATACATGCAGGAGATGCTACATATTATAAATACACCAAACGAAAAGAGAATTAACTACAAAACTGATACTGATAATTGCGCTCACATATATCGTCATTCAATAAACAAACACAAGATTAATAAACAAAAGAAAATTATAAGACAGTCAGTGAGAAAAACTTTAAACGATAACATCGGACAACACTGCATTAAATATTAAATCATAACTATTTCCCTGAGGATGACCAACAAAGTTGGTCGAAATATTGTAATAAATAAATAATTAAAAATTAAAACAGAACAAGAGTTTTTATTTTTATTATAATTTATGAAACAGACCTCAAGCCGAATAATATTAATATAACACATTTAACAAGTGAAAAGGTCTACATACACACATAACAAAACATTTATCGTTTATGACAACCAGCTTTGTCTTGCAATTTAAGAGTAAAAAGTAAATGTAGCTGTCGAAATTGAAGTAACAAATTTTCGAAAAAAATGCATCCAGAAAAATTGAAAATATATCAAAATACGCCTTAAAAAGACACAATATGCGCTATAAACCTAAAAAATGCTGCAAAAAGGCTCTTTTAACTAAATTATGCAAAAAATGCTGCAAACAGTAAAATATGCAAAAATATGCTCTTACAAATCGATGCCAAAATTCATAAAAAGCTCTAAAACGGATAAATATATTGTTTCTGGCTCTATTGGTCGCACAAGGAAAAACATGCAATTGCATATTTTTGGTTTCCCTGTTGATGATAATGTATGCTATTCTTTTCTTTTTGTTGATGATGTTTTTCTACTTTTTGGTGCTGATCGTGATAATACTGATGTTCTTGAATCCAGCATCAACTATAGCCTTGAACGATTTTCACAATGGGCGTCTAGTAACTCCTTAATTATCAATACTTCTAAGACTAAGGCGATCCTCTTTGGGGTAACTCGTCATCATTTTGTTGATCTTAATATTTTTATTGGTGGAGATAGGCTAGCCTTTGTTGACCGTATGTGATGTTTAGGTATTTACATTGACGATCGTCTTATTTTTGATAAGCGGGTTGACGTTATTTGTTGTAGGGTCTCTGCAATTTTGAGAAGAATTTACTCGAACAATCACCCTTATTGTGTTTGGCGTATTTAAAAAACGCCTACGACTGTTTGGTAATAGATTAAAGAGAACGTGAACTTTTTTTCTTTAATCTATTACCAAACTGTCGTAGGCGTATCTTAAATACGCCAAACACAATAAGGGTGAATATTTATTTACCATTTCCCATAAAGTATGAATGGGCTTATGGACTATTAATGCTGCATATTTTTTATGGGCTTGAAGTTGAATCTGGCTCCCGTTACAGCTAGATTGAATCGTATTGTGAATACTATTGTGCGATATACGTATGGTGTTCGACGCCGACCTCATATTTCTGGATATGTCAAAAATTTTCTTGGTTGTACTTTTAAAAGATTTATATCCTATCATAACTTGCTACTATTTTTAGAGTTATGAAAACTGGACAACCTTCTTAACTTTGTTCCAAGTTTTTCTTTACACATTCAACTAGGAACCCACAACTTATTATACCTAGAATTCGCTGTAGTTGTTTTGAACGATCGTTTATAGTCAGAGTAGCTCAATGTTGGAATTATTTACCAGTGGACCATCGTATATTCTCTCATTCAAATAACGCATTCCGATTAAAAATTATGGTACACTTTTCTGTTCAGGATTAAGAATTCTTTTGATTGTTTTTCCCTTTTTGCCTTATCTGATGTTTAATGAGTTTAGTATGGCTTTATTTCAGACAGAATGCTCTGTAATGGTATATCTACTTGACTTATCTATTTTTTTCATCTGAACTACTACTTTGGCACCTGTTAATTGATAAATTAGTATTTTTTTGGGGAGCCATTTGTATTTTTATAATTAGGTGTATACAAAGTATATTTATATTTATTACAAGTACATGCAAGTGATCAGCTGTTCAGTTGTTTTATTTTCGATAGTGTCAAAATTTGCTTACATTTTAGTGCGCCATGATTTTTTTTGTTTGTTTTCTGTATGTTTGGCTGTTTGACAGTATCAAATGTTTTTACGCAAGCAAAATGAATGTTGTTTTTTTTATTGTTGATTTGTTGTAGACTTGCATGTACTTGGTATAAATATACTTTGGGTGTATATACTTAAATAAATAAATTTTTGATTATTTATTGTATCCAAGGGGAATTTATTACAGGTGGTCTTAAAAGCCCTGCTGATATTAGCTAAAATCACTGTTGGATGTCAAAATTAAGTTTATTCTCTTTATTTCTGTTTTGTTTTATTTCTGTTTTTGGCATTGTACAATGATTTTACAAAAACAAATTGCTTGTGGTAGTACCGAGATTACCTGGGATGAATTCGCATTGATTGTATCCATTAATAATATTCAGGATTTTGCTTTTGTAATACATACATATATATTTATTGGCCTTGATTGGCTTTTGTATATTACTTTTATTAAATATATAAATAAATAAATAAATAAATAATACATATATTGATTAATATTTGATTTCAGAACTCATTACTCTAAACACAGAACATGTCCTAGGATTGTAATAAATTATTTAAAAGTATACTTGGAATGACTTACATAAATAATTCTAAAAAATACGAATAATTGTCACGAACAGAAGAAAAGACACGAAAATGTGAGAATATACGTGGTAATAAAATCATAATTATTGTGTCAGTAAAATTACCTTCTCGATTCCCATGAATGCATTTTTATTCTTTCGAAAATAATACATATTTATTTATTTATGTAATCCATTCCTTATTTTCCCGATGGGTAATTGAAGAAAAATTACATGCTTAATTTACTTGAAAAGTGGATTTAGCAGGTTTGCATACTAATCCGACGATATTATTATTTGTTTTTTTACTTTTTCTTTTGCGAACAAAACTTCAAATAACTGTCAGCAAATGTGAAATCACTTTCCAAGTTAACTGTCTTAGAAATTTGCAAAATAATTGACAAGACAGTTGGAAAAGTGTGCATGCATTAGTGAAAACCTTATCATGGATTGCTACTGTCTTGCCAGTTCTGGCAAGTCTTAAAGTGTTAAGTCTTAAAAAGATTCTTACGAAAATGGAGGCGGCATAATAAGGGGATTAAAACTATCAACATAATCAGTAAAATCATCAATCGTACGATAGCCCCATAGTTTGAGAGCGTTTTCGCAATTTTGTTGTATGTGCTCAATCTGGAAAGAATTGAAAAAATTATATAAATTAAAATAAATATGAACTAGATTCCCCACTAGTACTTAAAATGAATATACAGGTAACCCTCCTACAAGACAGCTTCCTACAAAACGATTTCGATCTTACACAAAAAATAATTTGCGGAAATCTTCTCATCAACAACACGGTTTCATTCTAACAGATTAAAATGGAATTGAAACTTTATCATGATTGAGTTGTTAAAATTGTACCAAAATAGTACAAAAATAATAATTTTTGCATCCCTGTTACGATTTAGTTAGATTTCAATGATTCAGCAATATGTATGTACATTACACAGCGTTTACATTTGCCAGTACTGGCAAGACAGTAAGCATATACATATTAGTAGGCAAAACAATGCAAAAACAAAATAGCTGTAAAAGTGTTTATGTATTAGTGAAAAAGTTTGAATGAATTGCTACTGTCTTGCCAGTACTGGCAAATGTAAACGCTATGTTAGAGCGACTCAAGTTGTATGGAAGCAAAATTCGTGCTCGATGTACCCTCCTAAAAATGAACCTTGGACTTTTTTAAGATGACATTTTAAATATTTCGGCTCCAGGGTTGATCTCTCGTGAGCTGGACCAGTTTGAAAAAGGGTATATTTTTGCATGTTTTGTTACTTTACGAATCTGTTTCCTTACCAACATATACAAGTTGGGTATCGTAAGAAAGGTTTTTTTAAGGCGCGTCCAACTGTATATAAAATCTGTCCAAGGACGATCATCCATGTCCTTTTTTTTAAGGATTTTTTGTAAAAAAAAACGGTTTTTGAATTTTTTGTTCGGGGTTGTTTGTAATAAAAGTGTCAAATTAACATATTTTAATCTTTAGTCGATTTAATTAATCGACTAAAGTTACTAATACGTATGTAAGTTGTTTATATACATTTACTAACGAAAGCTTAATACAATAAAGTTGCCAGAGAGACGTTGCAGTAAACATGTTGCCAATGCCCAATTTGCATATGTTAACAGAAAGAGCAGTAACCTACAAAACATTTTGTAGTCGAAGCAAACCAAGGTAAGCAAAAACATCAAGCAAGATTATTTAACCAAAAAAATTATTCATGTCAAACCATTCACTACAATCAAAAACTTAACTGTGCCAACAACTGTATCAATAACTTTTTTAACTCAACTGTTTCAACAAGAGAAATAGTTAAAAGCCTTTTAAATGTTGGTTTAAATTTATTTAATTTGGTATGTTTCTCTTTACTTTAAAGCAACAATATTTATTTTAATTTATGTTAGTTAAAATTGTGTTTATTCTTAAACAAATTTTTTTTCTCATGTATTTAAAATTGTCATGGTTTTTTCAATGTCTACAGTATCTTAGCGGTAGAAAGAATGAGTAAAGAGGCCTTATTGAAAGCCTTTTTTTTATTTTTTTTTACACAGGCTATCACTATCACTCTCCCTTCGATAATATAAAATTTAGAAATTTTAGCGATGACATTATAAGCTAAAATTGCGGTGAATTAAATTATAATGGCATTGCAAAATTTAGCAATGCACGTTACAGAACTGCATTCGTAGCCAAAAATCGCTAAATCGTGAAAGAAGTTAAGCTTTAGCGAATTACAGAATACGGCTGTAGTATTAATTTTTGTAGCACATTAAAGTACAACGGCTTCTCTGGAAAAATATCTTAAGGAAATTGAAGCAACTCCACAATCTAACTACTCATTATGTCGTGCAGCTAGATAGATTTTAGGTACGGTCGCTAAGTTGTTAATAAATGTTAAAATTTAAAAGGAAGTTAAAGTTATTTAAGGTTGGGAGCTTTGAGCAAATGTGAACCGATTCAAAAATAATTTAATTTGCAGTAAAATATTTTTGGGACGAATTTAATTTAAATATGTACCATCATAATAAGATAGCTTGCAGACACAAAGAGTCTAATTTGGATGTGAAATTATAGACAGATTCTCACCATTTGCATAGACTTCGTCCATATTTAATTAAATTACCTACAAAATTGGAACTTGTACTTTGCGCACAAGGCTAACATGGACAAACAACCAGCCAGACGGACGGATGTAAATCGTTAGATCACTTTAAAAAGTGATTCTGAGTCGATCGGAATACTTAAAGATCGGTCTAGATACAATCGCGTACACTAAACGATACATGCAGGAGATGCTACATATTATAAATACACCAAACGAAAAGAGAATTAACTACAAAACTGATACTGATAATTGCGCTCACATATATCGTCATTCAATAAACAAACACAAGATTAATAAACAAAAGAAAATTATAAGACAGTCAGTGAGAAAAACTTTAAACGATAACATCGGACAACACTGCATTAAATATTAAATCATAACTATTTCCCTGAGGATGACCAACAAAGTTGGTCGAAATATTGTAATAAATAAATAATTAAAAATTAAAACAGAACAAGATTTTTTATTTTTATTATAATTTATGAAACAGACCTCAAGCCGAATAATATTAATATAACACATTTAACAAGTGAAAAGGTCTACATACACACATAACAAAACATTTATCGTTTATGACAACCAGCTTTGTCTTGCAATTTAAGAGTAAAAAGTAAATGTAGCTGTCGAAATTGAAGTAACAAATTTTCGAAAAAAATGCATCCAGAAAAATTGAAAATATATCAAAATACGCCTTAAAAAGACACAATATGCGCTATAAACCTAAAAAATGCTGCAAAAAGGCTCTTTTAACTAAATTATGCAAAAAATGCTGCAAACAGTAAAATATGCAAAAATATGCTCTTACAAATCGATGCCAAAATTCATAAAAAGCTCTAAAACGGATAAATATATTGTTTCTGGCTCTATTGGTCGCACAAGGAAAAACATGCAATTGCATATTTTTGGTTTCCCTGTTGATGATAATGTATGCTATTCTTTTCTTTTTGTTGATGATGTTTTTCTACTTTTTGGTGCTGATCGTGATAATACTGATGTTCTTGAATCCAGCATCAACTATAGCCTTGAACGATTTTCACAATGGGCGTCTAGTAACTCCTTAATTATCAATACTTCTAAGACTAAGGCGATCCTCTTTGGGGTAACTCGTCATCATTTTGTTGATCTTAATATTTTTATTGGTGGAGATAGGCTAGCCTTTGTTGACCGTATGTGATGTTTAGGTATTTACATTGACGATCGTCTTATTTTTGATAAGCGGGTTGACGTTATTTGTTGTAGGGTCTCTGCAATTTTGAGAAGAATTTACTCGAACAATCACCCTTATTGTGTTTGGCGTATTTAAAAAACGCCTACGACTGTTTGGTAATAGATTAAAGAGAACGTGAACTTTTTTTCTTTAATCTATTACCAAACTGCCGTAGGCGTATCTTAAATACGCCAAACACAATAAGGGTGAATATTTATTTACCATTTCCCATAAAGTATGAATGGGCTTATGGACTATTAATGCTGCATATTTTTTATGGGCTTGAAGTTGAATCTGGCTCCCGTTACAGCTAGATTGAATCGTATTGTGAATACTATTGTGCGATATACGTATGGTGTTCGACGCCGACCTCATATTTCTGGATATGTCAAACATTTTCTTGGTTGTACTTTTAAAAGATTTATATCCTATCATAACTTGCTACTATTTTTAGAGTTATGAAAACTGGACAACCTTCTTAACTTTGTTCCAAGTTTTTCTTTACACATTCAACTAGGAACCCACAACTTATTATACCTAGAATTCGCTGTAGTTGTTTTGAACGATCGTTTATAGTCAGAGTAGCTCAATGTTGGAATTATTTACCAGTGGACCTTCGTATATTCTCTCATTCAAATAACGCATTCCGATTAAAAATTATGGTACACTTTTCTGTTCAGGATTAAGAATTCTTTTGATTGTTTTTCCCTTTTTGCCTTATCTGATGTTTAATGAGTTTAGTATGGCTTTATTTCAGACAGAATGCTCTGTAATGGTATATCTACTTGACTTATCTATTTTTTTCATCTGAACTACTACTTTGGCACCTGTTAATTGATAAATTAGTATTTTTTTGGGGAGCCATTTGTATTTTTATAATTAGGTGTATACAAAGTATATTTATATTTATTACAAGTACATGCAAGTGATCAGCTGTTCAGTTGTTTTATTTTCGATAGTGTCAAAATTTGCTTACATTTTAGTGCGCCATGATTTTTTTTGTTTGTTTTCTGTATGTTTGGCTGTTTGACAGTATCAAATGTTTTTACGCAAGCAAAATGAATGTTGTTTTTTTTATTGTTGATTTGTTGTAGACTTGCATGTACTTGGTATAAATATACTTTGGGTGTATATACTTAAATAAATAAATTTTTGATTATTTATTGTATCCAAGGGGAATTTATTACAGGTGGTCTTAAAAGCCCTGCTGATATTAGCTAAAATCACTGTTGGATGTCAAAATTAAGTTTATTCTCTTTATTTCTGTTTTGTTTTATTTCTGTTTTTGGCATTGTACAATGATTTTACAAAAACAAATTGCTTGTGGTAGTACCGAGATTACCTGGGATGAATTCGCATTGATTGTATCCATTAATAATATTCAGGATTTTGCTTTTGTAATACATACATATATATTTATTGGCCTTGATTGGCTTTTGTATATTACTTTTATTAAATATATAAATAAATAAATAAATAATACATATATTGATTAATATTTGATTTCAGAACTCATTACTCTAAACACAGAACATGTCCTAGGATTGTAATAAATTATTTAAAAGTATACTTGGAATGACTTACATAAATAATTCTAAAAAATACGAATAATTGTCACGAACAGAAGAAAAGACACGAAAATGTGAGAATATACGTGGTAATAAAATCATAATTATTGTGTCAGTAAAATTACCTTCTCGATTCCCATGAATGCATTTTTATTCTTTCGAAAATAATACATATTTATTTATTTATGTAATCCATTCCTTATTTTCCCGATGGGTAATTGAAGAAAAATTACATGCTTAATTTACTTGAAAAGTGGATTTAGCAGGTTTGCATACTAATCCGACGATATTATTATTTGTTTTTTTACTTTTTCTTTTGCGAACAAAACTTCAAATAACTGTCAGCAAATGTGAAATCACTTTCCAAGTTAACTGTCTTAGAAATTTGCAAAATAATTGACAAGACAGTTGGAAAAGTGTGCATGCATTAGTGAAAACCTTATCATGGATTGCTACTGTCTTGCCAGTTCTGGCAAGTCTTAAAGTGTTAAGTCTTAAAAAGATTCTTACGAAAATGGAGGCGGCATAATAAGGGGATTAAAACTATCAACATAATCAGTAAAATCATCAATCGTACGATAGCCCCATAGTTTGAGAGCGTTTTCGCAATTTTGTTGTATGTGCTCAATCTGGAAAGAATTGAAAAAATTATATAAATTAAAATAAATATGAACTAGATTCCCCACTAGTACTTAAAATGAATATACAGGTAACCCTCCTACAAGACAGCTTCCTACAAAACGATTTCGATCTTACACAAAAAATAATTTGCGGAAATCTTCTCATCAACAACACGGTTTCATTCTAACAGATTAAAATGGAATTGAAACTTTATCATGATTGAGTTGTTAAAATTGTACCAAAATAGTACAAAAATAATAATTTTTGCATCCCTGTTACGATTTAGTTATGACGATTTCTTTTCTGAGAAAAATGTTGCATTAATGTTACATGTTCTACATTTTTGTGTTCGTTTGTACATAAAATACAACTGTGGGAAAAATTTTCAAGTTCTTTTGTGAATATGTTGATAAAAAACGTGCAAAACATGTTGCATGTTTTACCCTTACTTTTACTTAAGGTGTTCATACTGCCCTGTCTTACAAATTTGGTACTTACTACTTTGTTTGTACAACCAATGTTTTATTTTGCTTGTCATAATTCATACAGCTCATAATTTTGTAAAAAAAATTATTTTAAAAGAAAATATAAATATATTTACACATTAAAATCAAAAAAAGTCTATTTATATTATAATCGTTTAAATTTTTCTAAGCCATTAGTGAGGTCAATATTTGTTTTCAAGCCATAATTGCGTTCAGAAACCGCTCAAATAGCATTAAAAATCGCTCATGAAGTACATTAATTATGAAAGTGTAATAGTTGTAAATAAAAGCAGCTAATTGTGTTCTATTAAAATTGCACAACATGTAACACTTCCAGTGATTATAGGTAACATTAGAAAATGTTACATGTATATACGGTAGCATATTGTTTTCAGAAAAGAAATCGCCATTAGATTTCAATGATTCAGCAATATGTATGTACATTACACAGCGTTTACATTTGCCAGTACTGGCAAGACAGTAAGCATATACATATTAGTAGGCAAAACAATGCAAAAACAAAATAGCTGTAAAAGTGTTTATGTATTAGTGAAAAAGTTTGAATGAATTGCTACTGTCTTGCCAGTACTGGCAAATGTAAACGCTATGTTAGAGCGACTCAAGTTGTATGGAAGCAAAATTCGTGCTCGATGTACCCTCCTAAAAATGAACCTTGGACTTTTTTAAGATGACATTTTAAATATTTCGGCTCCAGGGTTGATCTCTCGTGAGCTGGACCAGTTTGAAAAAGGGTATATTTTTGCATGTTTTGTTACTTTACGAATCTGTTTCCTTACCAACATATACAAGTTGGGTATCGTTAGAAAGGTTTTTTAAGGCGCGTCCAACTGTATATAAAATTTGTCCAAGGACGATCATCCATGTCCTTTTTTTTAAGGATTTTTTGTAAAAAAAAAACGGTTTTTGAATTTTTTGTTCGGGGTTGTTTGTAATAAAAGTGTCAAATTAACATATTTTAATCTTTAGTCGATTTAATTAAATACGTGTCTCAGCTTTTTTTGAAATTCGTGCTAGTTCGCGTTTTGACAAAAATGCAATGGGGTGGTAACCCTTCGTTTTAAATAGGGCAATATGGGTATCAAATTTTATCTTTTGCCAAGTATATCATCTTTGTATGCAAATAATTTTGATTTGTGCAAATTAGATGCATTTTACACGGTGCTCTGGAATTTATATAAATGCAATTTTGTAGTAACTCTAATATGATAGCGGATTTAGTTTCTAGATCATGTATGGATGAAATTTTATATAAAGTTGGACGCGCCTTAAAAAAACCTTTCTTACGATACCCAACTTGTATATGTTGGAAAGGAAACAGATTCGTAAAGTAACAAAACATGCAAAAATATACCCTTTTTCAAACTGGTCCATCTCACGAGAGGTCAACCCTGGAGCCGAAATATTTAAAATGTCATCTTAAAAAAGTCCAAGGTTCATTTTTAGGAGGGTACATCGAGCACTTTTTTTGGTGAGTCGCTCTAATGTACATATTTCTAATAAAAACAATGAATTTAAAGAAAATATTTAATTAAAAAAAAAATTATATTTTACGCTGTCTCCTAGCCTCATATAACACGTTTTCCTACAACACGGCGTTTTCTAGGAACCTATCTACCGTGTTGTAGGAGGGTTACCTGTACTTGAATTTAAACTAAAACTTAACTAGAACTAGACAAGAATTAAACTATAACTGAATTAGAAGTATATTGAACTAGAATTAGACTGAATTAGAACAGAAATGGATCTGATTTAGAACAAAAGAAAAAATGAACTACTTTTGCATTATACAGGTTTTTTTCGTTTTACTTACATCTTTTGGTTTGTAATTTCGTATCCAGCTAAAAGGTGTCGTTTTCGAATTGCGAAATGTTGAATATACTGAAGTATCAATTTTTAATTTTGTGTGAGATTCTAAGAAAGTTCTTACCATTGGATCAAAAGGTAAACCTAAAAATTTTACCAATTCTTGGGTCAAATCATATGAATTCAAAGATAAATCTTCATATCTTAAAGTTCTATAGAAGAGAGAAAAAATCGAAAATTTATTTCAATAATTTAGTTAAATCACAGTAGAATAATGTATTTTAATACATCACCTGAATCTCGCTGGATATTTCTTTAATAAATCCTTAGCAGAAATATAATCGGCCACTAAGTCTGCGCATAAAACTTTTATATCTATACACTCAGGACTTTTGTGACAAAAGAATAAAGCCAATCTGGATTGCATTGTACCACGAGGATCACGGACCAAATAAATGATGCGAACATTAAGACTTAAATGAAATTAAATAAAGAAGGTAATTTTAAATTATATGCAGTGAGAGCTCTTGCAGGCGGACACCTAAACTAGTTATAACAAGTTAGAGTGCTATATTCGGCTGTGTCGAATCTTTGATACCTTCCACCGACAGTTCAATTATTTGTATGACAATTGCAACCTACTATATACCAAATTTTATCAAATTATCTTAAAAATGGCGTCATGTACTTTTTGCACAAACTAACATGGACAGACAACCAGCCAGCCAACGAACAGGCCGACAAATATCGCTAGACCGACCGATCGGTGTACTTAAAAGTGGGTATAAGACCATTTTTATTTTAGTGTTATACACGGCGGTATGGACTAAGTCCCCAATGAACTAACTCCCCAAACCGAAAATGAATTAAGTCCCCAAACGACTGTATGTGAAAAAACAACAGCGATATTTGGGGACTTCGTTCACGTTTTTAGGAGCATCGTTCAGTTTATTTTTTGGGGAGTTAGTACATATGAACGAAGTCCCGTAAAAGTAGTAATAAACTAAACCCCTAAATATAATTTTTGGGGACTAAGTTCATTTCTTAAATGTTTTTAAATTTTGCAATGAGAAATTACTTTATTGCAAGGGAACGTTATAAAAAAAAAGTTTGTGTACTCAACTTCTATTGAGTGAAACGCGGGAGTGCGTCCAGCAGGAGATCGTGGGGCGTGTGGCGGGCCCGTCACAACATGTTTACAAACTTCAAAGCATAGCCGGCCTTCGGCAGGGCGCAAGGATTTTCTCCTATATGGTAAAACATTTGCTTGTGATACAAACTGTCAAATGTTGTATACATAGTAAACAAGTTTTTTGTCTCTTATGAACCCCTTTGCTGTTTGACAGTTCGTATCACATAACAACAATAAAAAGCTCTGTTGTTTGTTTTATTGTACAATTGTTGTAATCTCGCGGCTACCTGCTATAAATATACCTTGAGCCCGTGCTTTTTCTATGGGCTGATTGGGAAAATTGTCAAACAATCAGCTGTGTCAAAAAACAAACAAAAAAAAAAAAACTACAAACAAGTATTGCCAAAAGAATTAAAATAAAAGGTTTTAATAAAACAAACAATAGAAAATGTAAGTACATGCTAAATTTTACTTAAATAAATGCTAATGTTTCATTAATGCTGGGTACACACAGTGCAACCTACATGGAAACTGTTTCAATGCAACCTCAAAATATCAAAGCGTTTTGATGTGTATGCAATCTGAAATGAATGAAAATGAATTTAATTCACTGGATTGCGTAAACGTGTTGCATAGTGTGTACCCAGCATTACATACATATGTATTTATTTGAACGTTTTCATAGTATTTATATTCATAGGGTTTATTGTAATTTTACCGAACTTTACCCAAAAAGTACGGGATCGCACCTAATGTGTATATTCCGCCGCAAACAAATAACTTACAAATCAGCTGATGTAGAATTTGATTATTTTACTTAAATATATCCAGAAAAAAGTAGTTATAGAAGTAAAAGCACTACTTCCAATTCTACTGAAAGAACCAATTAATTTTACGAGGAATGTGTGCAGCGCTTCGTTGTATCAATGAAACCTGTTTCATTAAAATGTATTTAATGAAACATTAGATTAGATCTATGAATATTATTCATTGGATGAATACTTTCAATAAAACCAGCTAGTCTACCGGGGCAGTGTAGCTTTTGAATAAAAAAGCTATGTTTTTTACTCAATTAAGAGCGTAAATATGAGATTAAATTGTCCATAACAACAATAACAACGTTGATTGAAAGTTTTTGGTTCATTACTATAATGACATTTTTCATTGTCATAATAAAAATTTTAATTTATGAAAATTTTGAACGTAATTACCAGGGAAACCACAAATATGCAATTGCATGTTTTTCCTTGTGCGACCAAGGAAATAATATATCTATCCGTTTTAGAGCTTTTTATGTATTTTGGCATCGATTTGATAGTGCATATTTTGGCATATTTTACAGTTTGGAGCATATTTTTGCATAATTAGATTAAAAGAGCATTTTTGCAGCATTTTTTAAGTTTTTAGCGCATATTTTGCCTTTTTAAGGCATATTTTGATACAAATTCGATTAAGCTTTCGCAGCGAATTTTTCGAAATGCTGGTTAACAGATGGCTTTTCTGTTTTAAATATCTATCTGTAGACCCAAAGTGTTGCTTCAATTTCGCCATTTACATTTTATTTTAACTCTTAAATTGTAAGACAAAGCTGGTTGTCATTAAAGATAAATGTTATGCGATGCGTATAATTCATAGAAATGTATACCAATATTTTAGTATACCGATCAACTCAGAACCACTTTTTAAAGTACTCTTACGATGTCCATCCGTCCGTCTGGCTGGTTATCTGTCCATGTTAACCTTTTGCGCAAAGTACCAGTAACAATTTGATCAAATATGGCCGAAGTCTATATAAATGGTGAGAATCGGTCTTGAATTTAATATATTCCCCATAAAAACTTCTTTCCAAATTAGACTCTTTGTGTACGTAAGAGCCATCAAATTATGTTGGCATTTAGATTAAATGCGCCCAAGCAGATTAAATTCTTTTCGAATTGGTCTGTAAATACTATGGTGTTTACTTTACGATTATAATTTTGGTATTGGTTTTTTTTTTTTTAAATGCAAATGTTGAATACTTTGTTTTCAAATGAGCAATTTTTGATTTTTTTGGTGCATACTTTTTAACATTTTGTGGGCATATTTAATGCGCAAAAAGGCATTTTTTAGAGCATATTTCTGGTTTCCCTGGTAATTACGAAATCCATTTAAACTAAAATACTTCATTATAACTATGAAATTCCATTTAGACAATGAAAATTTTCATTTACCCAAGAAAAATTTTTTATGAAAATGATTCATTAAATATATGAAGCATTTTTCTTTCAGTGTGGGTACTCTTGTTTTTGTTAAATATTTTTCCATAAAATCTTTCTTTTCAACTCACCTTTTATTTTTCAACAAAGCCTCGGCCGAGCTTAAACGTAAACGCACTGTTTTTACGTTCTGTACCGGAAACAACTTACAGAATGGAACCAAGAACTCGGGATGACTATAAAATAATGGAAGTTCTTTAGTTGCCGGAATCAAGCGTTTAATACGCTCAAATAAAAGCCGATTATCTGAAACATTACAGTCTAGTAAATTTGTGATAATCTTGATGGCCTGATCTACATCGCCCGGATCACGTATCAGTTTATCACCAAAGTGATAAAGAGGCTCAAAGCGATAGATGCTACCAGGCATGGCATCTAGTAAATCTCCCAAAAATGAAGAGCCTGATCTCCAGCTGCTCACCACAATATTACGTACTGGTGTGCCTCCAGTTTCAGGTGTCAAATCAGAAAGCTTTTTAGCAAAGATCCCAAACCGTCCAGCAGGATATTTAAAGTTTTTCATTTCATCAGCTACTTTGACGCGTAGTTGGGCGATAACATCATTTATAATGGCTGTTATCAGTGATGCATTTTGAGTTTTCTTGTTTTGGGCCAACTTGGTGATTTTAAAGGGCCAAAATACCTTTGAAGGGGCGAAAAAAATTTTAAATAAAACCCATAGTAAAACATAGTTTTTATCCATTTTTGTTTTACTTTAATATTATACACTTTATGTTTCACAAATACCATTGCTCAAAAGCAACATGAACAGCCTGTTCATCGATTTCGAACGTTAACGTTCGCATAGAATATTACATTTAAAACAAAAACAAATTTTCGAATTTTGTTTTTGTTTTAAATATAATTTTCTATGCGAACGATGACGTTCGACATCGTTAAACTGGCAGGAAATTTTATTTTTTAATACAAAATTGAATTTATGTGTGAAGCATTTTTATCATTTGACGGTCTACTTTGATTTTTTGATATTTACCACCTACTTAAAATAATTTTAATTTAAAGCAAGACTGATTTGCACATAAAAGTAACAGTTCTTACTTAACATACAGTCTACAACTGACATGAAATGCTTAACATTAGCACTAAAATGATTTAGGCCCTAAATTTGTAAAACGCAAACGCAATGCGAAAATACCATTGAATACAAAAACAATGTCAAACATTTGTCAAAATTTTGTTGTTGCTTTCTACAGAAATACATACTGTGTTTTTAAATTATCAACGCCACAACGTATGCAGCGTTAAAAATTTAAAAATCCAATATACATTTCTATAGAAAACACCAACAAAATTATGAAATATTTTTGATTCTGCTTTTGCTTTCAATATAATTTTTTGCGTTGCGTTTGCGTTTTACAAATTTAGGGCCTTAAAGTCCCATTAGCCGACCGTAAATGTAGAAATGTAAATGTAATGTAAACAGCTGATCGTTTCTGTTATATGGAAAGCAATGCAAATGCTAAACTGACTGTAATGTCACTTAATCGTAACGTGCCAACCTGTAGAAAATAGAATTTCATTACGAGGTTACGTGACAGTTGTAGATAGTGATGGGCTGCTTATATTTTAAATGCAATGCGGGTAAAATCACTCTTTTTGTTTGGTACTTTTTCAGTTATAATATCTGTGGACTTTTGACAAAATAAGTTACAATTCATACATATTTTCATTTATACAAATATATGTTTAGATGTATAAAATTAACAAATGAAGACATATCCACAAACAAACAAAGTCTGGTTTTTAATAGTATTAAAACCTTGTTTAGGTGTATGCACATTTTGAAATAATAAATATTTGTTTTTTGTAAATCTGTAATATTTATATCAAATATTATATTATTTATTTATTTATACATGCAAGAAATACAGTTTTATACTATTTAAATCACTTGGTACTTTTTCTGCAAAGCGGTCACCATTTCAACATTTTTAATTCTCATCACTGTGTGTGTTGTTTTATGTATACTAATGCTTTTTTGTTTTTGGTTGTGAAAAACAGCTGACACGTTCTTATATGTTCTATAAGTGCACAAACGAGCTTACAGTACGTTACGGTACTTTACATTGCATTTAATTACATTTACGGTCGGCTAAAGCGCCCTTTAGTGTTAAGTAAAGACTCATCATGTTAGAGGTTTTCTCAAGTTATAACACGGTTGTTAATGCAAATGTTTTAACAACGCTTTTATAACATCATGTTATAACAGTAAATCATGTCAGTTGTAGACGGGGAGTAAAGGGCCAAGTATACAAAACAATTGGTTTGACAAAAACAACAAAATGATCGGACCATCACGAAATTTATAAGTGTGATTTCTAGTCTTATAGTGTAGTATTAAATTTTATTCTGATAGCATTATTCATCATGGTTTTAGGCGTAATAAACTGTTTTCCGGGAGTATGGCTTATATGGGTCTAAAAGTAAATTATGGTCCGATCTTCACGGAATTTTACAGTGTGATTCCCGCTCGAATAGAACGAATTTTTGCAAAATCTTAAAGCATTCCAAGCAATATTTGAACATTTATGTTAGTTTCTTTAACAAAATTTCTTTACCATAACCGAAATATGTATCCATATGGATACATTCCAAAAAACACATTAAGGGTACATTTTTTTTAAAAGTGAGTATTGATTGTTCTTGTTAGGGTCAATTTAAATAAAAATCCAAAAAATTGGATTTTTTTAGTAACCCAGTAAAAACTTGTAGCGAAAGGGTTAGATAATCCCGCGAAGCTTTACGCTTGTGTTCTGAAGGCTAGAGTCTCTGGCAGGAATCGAACACGCGACTCCGGCACTAATAGACCAGTTCACTACCAGCCAATTGTCAAATTTCGTGTATATGATCCAAAATTTGTACATGTGTGCGTTAAATTGTTTTTGTTTTATATATGAAGTCAATTTTGTTAAGTCGGTTATTGTCGGTTATTTTTATAGAGCCGTATGTCTACATTCCCATATGAGTCCACCTTGTGTTAATGAACCGTGCTACCAGCTGGTTTAATTTTGACCTGAAAGGGCCAAAATAGATTTTTACAGGGCCATAAAATGTTCAAAAGTGCCAAAAATGGCCCAATTGTGCCACGTTTTGCATCACTGGCTGTTATGTTGTCCGTTGCTGTTGTCTTCTCGGGTACGCTCTGACTATCGTTTATTTCTGTTAAAACGGATATATTACCTGCAGAGGAATAGTCAGGGGTGTTGGGATTGCCACGGTAAGCGAGTTGTTGTTGCAGCAAAGCTATAAGCAACAAAGTGCACAAAACCCAAACACCATACATTTTAGTAACATTTCTTTTACACAATATCTTACGAAGCATTGTTTTTAATCCACTGCGTTACTGAACACTGTTGTCTTATAAGTAATCCTTTAAGGTAACGGTTGGAATTTTTCATTTATGTACTTTGTGTTTTGTTTTAATCTTAAAGTGCTTCAAGTGTTATACGGGCATGTTCTAGAAATCGAAATGAAGTGGATTTAAAATTAAAAGAATTTAGAAAAACTTATATTGTAATTTAGTGCTAAACTGGACACTTTTCTTTATAAAATGGTACAACAACTATTTGTATAATCCATTTTACTTATTTGTTGTTACGGAATCTGGTTACATTAATGTATCTCAAACCTACTCTTTATGTAAACTTTATTTATGTAAATGCAGAATCCGAATTTGAAGTCAGAATGGTCAAATGGTCAAATCAATTCGAGATATTCCAAAATAACCGTTATTTGTGTTTTTAAAAAAGATGATGTCACTAAAGACACTAAAATTACTAAAATAACCATGGGTGGCTTATAAAAATTGGTGAAGAAATGACAGAGTTACAGTGGACAAAAGTTTAAAAATCATGAACAATTTTATGATTTTTTTTCAATTTGGCTCTTTTCAAGTTATCTTTTTAACCAATTAATTAAAAAATTGTATGTTTTATTACATAGGACACTAGTTTATTTCAATACAAACATTTTGCTCCCAACAAGACCAAGTCAAAAATGACAAAGCTACAGAAGATATACTGAATTAACCCACTTTTCGAACATTTATCAAATCAAAAACCCAAAGGCAGTAAATACGCAGCATATGTAACACGAAGGCTGTAAATATACGAAACCACTGTTTCTGAATTATAAAAAAGATTTGTAAAAAAAAAATCACTGAAGAATCTCAATTCCAGTGACGCACGCAGTTAAGGTTAAAGAATTGTATGAGTCCATGTCTAAATTACTGGATCTGATAGAGTAAGAACAGAATAAATGGAAAATCTGTTCCGATCTTAAAGTTGTTGCCATGATGACTGGTTTGCAACAAGGCTGCACAAAAAATTGCTGTTTTTTGTGCAAACGGGACAGCCGAGGGCGACATGAAAGCTATGAAAGATTGGCAGGATAGTGTTAATTTTACGCTTGGCCATAATTTCAGATCGGATTGTGATATAGCTTCCAACTAATAACAGAAATTGTAATTTTGCTGAGTTTTTCCCTAATTAAGTTTAAAATTTTGCTGTGGTTTACATCCAATTAAGATTAAAACGCTTATTAAATGTACAATAATTATTATTATCTTTCTTTTCTTAAACATTATTAGCACTTAGAGGAATTTCTCAATTAATTTGTTAATTAAATAAATTTTCCACGCAGAAAATCACATTTTAAATTATGTACCTGTTTATGTAAAAAATCTTTCGTTTTTCCGCAAAATTAAAACCTGCCAAAGTTTAGGTTTCAAATTAAAATTGTGAAAATATTTAATTCAATTCAAAATTTCGTTAGAACAAAATAATATTAATTAATTTGTTGCTGAACCTAGTTGATAGTCTTAATTTAAGCCTTAAAAGGTTCGTCAATTCTTAAGCATTCTGTTCACTACTTCACTCTGCCTTATTTCTCTTGTAAACACAACCGGCCACTTTGCGTGTAAAAGTTCTACTAACAAAATGAATAATTATGTATATGAAAAGAAGGAAAAGAAAATACAAAAACAATTTTCCAATCGTATAAGCCGCAGTCAGAGCCATGATACAAATACAGAAGGTAGTACTTTCCACTCTCTCTCGCTCTTTGTCGCTATATTAACGTTCTGACGTTTATCAGAATTATGAAAATGTTTCTATTTTTTTTGTTGGTTATTTACAGCCTGTTCGTCAAGGCTGTTAAAGTTTGAAAAACTTTAATTTAAATTTAAACAAAGAACTTTTATAAGAATCCGTAACTCAATTATAAATTTTTTTTCAGGCACATTCATGATTGCCCATGGGTCTTAAATAGGGTATACTACCAAAAAATTTCATTTTCTGTGGTGTAGGGTATCATATGTTCGGGCTTGACCGACTAAAGTTTCATACTTGTTTTAATAAGAAAAAGTTTAATTAAGTTAATACAGGGTATACGTCCCGCCGGGATGGTACATATACTACTTTGTTTATAAGCGACGTAAATGGTCTTATGGAAGAAGCTCTTGTGTCAACTGAATCTTAAATGGAAGCAAATGCAAATCCTAGTGCAATATTGTCAAAGTTGTTCTTTGAAGACTGGGGGGTTACCGCGTATTTCGATTCGAAAGAAATCATTTACGGATTCGAACAATTTGTACTGTGTATTACGATTTTCGTAATATTTGTTTCGAATAAACGGACGTTTTTCATACTTTATTGAAAACAAAAAATCACTTTCTTAAAAGCCACTCTCTATTACAAACAAAAATTGTTCATCAAATTTCCCATTTTTTAAAAAATACAACCTCTGTCATCGTTTCGAACGATTACGAAAATCGTAATACACAGTACAAATTGTTCGAATCCGTAAATGATTTCTTTCGAATCGAAATACGCGGTAACCCCCCTGAGCTCCTGAGCACGGCGTCGAATTGGGTTGATGGATTGTTTTGAATACTTTTTTGAGCAGCAGTAATGTTTTCAGTCGATCTTGCAGTACGTTGTGGTCCATGCTTGGGCCTATCGTGCGTTTTGTTGGCACGTTGTTTCTCCCGAAAATTTCACGTAACTTTCTCATCGTCACAGTAATCGATGATTGATTTTAGTAAAATGTTTTAACGATCGATTTAAGCACGTTAGCTTATCGAATATTTTTCCATAATAAGTTTTCCACTTGTATACTGCACGACTGCCAAATATGAACTGTCAAGACTAATGTTTACCAAAATGGTGGCAAAATAAGGAATGGCAGGCAGGCACTCGTGTTTTAAAAATAGGCAGCTATTGTACTCAAACAAAACAAACAAGTGAAATAGTGCTGTCAGATTATTTTTTTTTTCGAAAAATCGTCCTGCCAATATAAAAAAATATCAACAAATGGCCTTGACTAATATTAATTGGTTGTTCTTTAGTTTTTCTTAAAAAAAAAAACAAGTTAGAGTGCTATATTCGGCTGTACCGAATCTTTAATACCCTCCACCGACAGTTCGAATGTTTAAGGAGTAATATCTGAATGATGTTATTATTATCTTAAATTGTGACGATTTGTTATTAATTATGGTTTTAGGCTACTAAACTATTTTCCGGTAGTAGGGTTTATATGGGGCCTAGGGTAAATTATGGACCGGTCGTCACGAAATTTAACAGCGTTATTTCTAGTCCTTTAAAACTGTGACGTACCAATTTCTGTTATGATAGCATTATTAATTATGGTTTTAGGTGTACTAAACTGTCTTCCGGGAGTAGGGTTTCTATGGGACCTAGGGTAAATTATGTACCGATCTTCACGAAATTTCACAGCATCATTTATAGTCCTATAAAAGTGTGACGAGCCAAAAAACGTACCAATTTCTGTTATGATTGCATTATTTTTTACGGTTTTAGGCGTACTTAACTGTTTTCCGGTAGTAGGGTTTATATGGGGTCTAAGGTAAATTATGGACCGATCGTCACGAAATTTCACAGTGTTATTGCTAGTCCCAAATTTTGTTACGCTGGCGTTATTTTTTACGGTTTTAGGCGTACTGAACTGTTTTCCGGAAGAAGTGTTTATATGGGGCTTAGGGTAAATTATGGACGGAACTTCACGAAATTTAACAGCGTGATTTCCAGTCAAATAAAATAAATTTTTGCAAAATCTTATCTCATTCCGTGCCTTGTTCCAGCATTTATGTTATTTTTTGTAACAAAATTATCAATTTTTTTAGGTGGTGGTTCCATATTTTGATTCATAGCTCTGGTCCTACTGAACCGATTTTGCTGGATTTCAATCCCAAACTGCTTAGGATAACTACAAGCAATTTGGCACCAAGTTTGTTGATTTCTTTTGAGTTCTTCGAAATGAGCGTGTTTTCAACAGACGGACAGACATGGCTTTATGGGGTCTGAGATGAATAATAAAAAAGTTTCACACGGAATGACAAACTTAATATACCCTCTTTACAACTAATTGTGGTGGAGGGTATAAAAACTTGTACAATAAGTATTGTAATTTTATGTCTAATAAAACCCTGACTAAAATAATCTGAAACTATTTTGAATTCTAGATAAATCTAATCATGCGAAATAAAGTATTTTCGCATACTTTATTATTCTCATAAAGTATAGAGTACAATTACTCGAAATATCGTACAATACTTTATTACAAAGTACGGTTGGCAAGCCTAGACAGGAGCCGTATGAACTCAGACTATGTTCAATTAGACGTGACATAAGGTCCAATTAGACGTGACATAAATACAGTGGTAATACAGTGGATATGGTAATACAGTGTTGGTAGGGTTATGTCACGTCTAATTGGACCTTTAAAGGGATAAATTTGAGGCAGTAGTGGTTTTTTACTCATATCTCAGCCATTTATGGACGATCTTGCTGAATTTCAATAGCAAACAATTCCGGACCATATGTGACATACATAAATGTATAATAACCTGGCCCCCATCATATATGGGGTCTTCGGAAAATCCATTTCAACGATCAGACGGACAGACGGACATCGTTAAATCAACTTCGCTTCTCATAAGGACCCAGAATATATATACTTTATAGGGTCTAACATCAATATTGTAGAAATTACAAACGGAATGCCAAACTTACATACATATACATATATTTCGCACCAAATTTACACGCTTACGTAGAGTGCGAAGTGAAGAAAATATCGCAGCTGTATCGGATAGTGTTAATGATGACCATCAATTATCGATTCGTCGCCGTTCGCAGCAATTGCGCCTCTGTTACTCAACAACGTTAGATGATATCCAAGTTTTTTTTGCCCAAAATGCAAGAGCTTGACCTGCATGACATGTGGTTTCAACAAGACGGTGCCACATGCCACACAGCACGCTTAACAATGGACTTATTGAGAGGCGAGTTCGGTGAACATTTTATTTCACGTTCGGGACCGGTCAATTGGCCGCCTAGATCGTGCGATTTAACGCCTTTAGACTATTTTTTGTGGGGCTATGTTAAAGCTCATGTCTATACACACATGCCCGCTTCAATTGACGCATTGGAAGACAACATCGAAGCATTTATTCATGAGATACCGGCCGAAATGTTGGAAAGAGTATGCCAAAATTGGACTAAGCGGATGGACCATTTGAGGCGCAGTCACGGTCAACATTTGCATTAAATAATCTTCAACATCTTTAAATTATATGGACCGTACTATCGATTCAAATAAAGATTTCATGCATTTTTCTAAATTTTATGTGTTTTTTTATAACTTTCCTATAGCTCTTAAAAAATCACCCGATACCCGATGGATAAAATTTTTTCGCGTCAAAAGCTCATCGCGATTCTTGTTCTATAAGTCATTCCAAGAAACTTTGCCAAAGAAATCATAGGTCAAAAATGAATTTCGAGCCTCGAATTTTTCAAACAAATTGCATTTGGTCTAGCCAGGCCTGTATCATGCGATTTTTAGGGTCGAGAAACCCAATAATTTTTGATAATCTCCTTCAAAATAATTCGGGAAAAAAATTATTAAGGAAGGGGGCTCCCAGTGTTCCAAAATTCTGTTGATTACTTCTTGACGTGACAACAATCTTGTTGACGAATATTTGTAAATATTATGAGTTCGTTGCAAAATAATCTTGAATTGAGAGGAAGTTGTCTTTTCTACTATGTAGAAATTTTGCAGAAGTGGTATCCTATATCTTTTAAAAACTTGTTAATATCATCAGAATATGCACGCTTATATGCTGCCGCTGATACTAAATTTAGAATGTGACATGAACAATCGTTCAATGAACAAGTGCAAAAATCTATTCACAAAAAAAGAGCAAATGCAAAATATCATAGCTGTTTTGTTAAATCCGACAACAAAAAATACAGTTTCCCTTAGATTTTATAAAAAAAGCTACGACATTTTAGATTTTCGTAAGACTATTTGCACCAAACACTAAACTCGGCTAACATATGAGCCGTTTATTTTGAAAGTGGCATAAGTCATTTCGGTTTTTAAGTCGAGATATTTAAGGGTTTGCGTTTTATGCTAACTTTCGAGAAGATTCACTTGTATTTGATACATCATGATAATGATATTTTTCTCAGTATTATTATTATTATTATTATTTATTATTATTATTTATTATTATTATTTATTATTAACTCGATTTTTTTTGAAAAAGTGATTAATGCCACTTTCAAAATAAACGGCTCATATATTCATTGTACAGTAAATACGACTTGCCATTTTATATAAATAATAAATAGGTTTGAAAAATTTGGAAATGGTACCAAATGAGTCACGGGGGACCAGCGAACTTTTTAGTTTTGAACTGTACCAAAAAGAGTACAATTGTACCAACTTTATCAACCCTGATTAACAGCCTAAAAGAGCTCTCTATTTTATCTTTTTTATTTTTTCTTAACAGAGTTGTCACACTAGGGGAATTAACCCCAAATTTTGGGAATTTTATTTTATTTTGTTAGCCAGCCTATGGTTTTAAATAAATAAACAACAAATTTTATAATTTTTTTTTTTTCATATTTATTTTGGTAAAAACATAAACTAAACACAAAACAAATTCGTTTAATAATTCTATAGCTAAAAGTTTACAAATAAGAAAAGACTTAAAGACTTTTATTTAAACAATTGCCAAGCAATTGAAAATGAAATCAACATCCTCTGCTTAACAAAATTAATAAACTTATAAAAGTCTTTAGTTTTTAATAATTAGTTATTAATAATACCTAATTTTATCTTATTGCATGGTATAATCTTATAATTAATGAACTTAATAACTAAATTATTTATGTTTAATAAAACACTGTGCTACAGTGAATAAAAACACTTGACAAATGACTTAAAGCAAGCAAAAGCTGCGGTTCAAATTTTTGGGAACTTATCAATAATTTTAGCAGTCATTATGAATTACAGTTGAAAAAGAATTGAATTAGAACCGAACTATATCTGAACTAGAACTAACCTAGAACCGAACTAGAACTAAACTACAACTGTACTAGAACTGAGCTTTAAACGAAATATCAGATAGATGTTGCCATTTCCCATGTAAAGTACATATTCAGACATGATTTCCTTCTTTCAATTTACTTTAAGTCATTCCTTAAGTGTGTAAAATTGTTTGATTTGCTTAGTAGCCTAGTTTAATTAATACATTTAATGCGGGTTTTTTTTTTATAAGATTTAATAATATCATATCATTGCACGTTTTATTTTAATTATTATATTAATTTAACAAATCTTATAATTAAAAAAAAAATATTTCTTATTACATAAAAAATATCTTTTTCTTTAAATTTAAAAATTTAATTTTTTGCGTAATCGAAAATGCTTTAAAATACTTGAAGCATTATGTAACTTGTTTTTTTTAACATTTGTTAACGTTTTAAAAATTTGTTTAAATTAAATTCACTGTATGTTTTTTAAATTTTTTCATTACTTTAAAGTGTATTATATAACATGATGAGATTTCTTAAGGGAGATTTCTGATTTCCTTTTAATTTAAAAACTTACTATATCACAACTTAAAAACAAAATACATATGTATTTAAATTTATCTTAAGCTAAACTCATTTTTTAATGTTTTAACTAGAGCAATAATTGGATTAAAAAATGTTGATTTAAAAACTTTTTGACCTAAAAAAAAATATAAACGATTTTTAAAATGATTAGAAGTGGTACTCTAAAGTTTTCTTTATATGTATACATAATATGTATGTATGTATATTAGTTTTTTTTTTTTTTAATTGTTTAGTTGATAATGTTTATTGTTGCTGTTGTTAATGATTATTTTAGCGGCTGTGGCTGCTGTTGCTGGTGCTACTGTTGCAGTTTTGTCTGCTGAGTGTTTTCATAAGAGTCTCACGTAAATGGAGGCGGCATAACAATAGGATCGAAATTACGAGCATAATCGGTAAAATTATCAATCTGACGATAGCCCCATAATTCCATAGCGTTTGTGCAATATTGTTGTATGTTTTTAATCTGTAGAGAAAGTAATTAAGCAAAAGTAAGTAATTAATTAAATTAAAACAAAACCGGAATTTTAACTACATAGATTATTTTTAAAGTGCATGATATTAAATTTTAACTAGAGCTTTATTTCAATCTAAATGGGGCTGGGTTTTAATAAAAACTAAGCCTTAACTGAACTAGAGCTGGAGTCTGATTATGGCAGTCGTGATCGAGTACTTTTTCGATTCGAAAGCAATTTAATATCTAATTATTTCAGTCAATACTGACCGAATCGGAATTATTTTTTCAGTGTTGTAAAGCATTAGTTTGAGTTTCACAATACTGAAAAAATAATTTCGATTGCTTTCGAACCGAGAAAATACTCCATCACAAGTGCCAGAATAAGGCCCCTAAATTTAGGTTTATTCCCCATTAAGGTTTACAACCAAGGTGAATCCATTAGAAGGTGGGGTCAAGTCAACATATGGTGTTATTTTCGGTGGTCGACTTGTCAAAGATTGTATACAAACTAATTAGTTTTTTTATGAAAACAAAACTTCATTTTACTAGCAATATGTTTGACAGCGTTGTTGTAGAGTTGACTTCCCTTCTAGTGAATTCTTCCTTGTGTAGTTCACTGTAAAATTTACAGGTTTTTTTTAGTGCCGGTAAAAAAAAATTAGCAAACATTACTAACTCATCATCATAAGTTGATAAGTTTAGCTGTTTAAGTAAACCTCAACTGCGTAAAGTTGCAAACCGTAATAGGGGCATTTATTCAAACTGAACTAGAGCGGAACTAGCATCGAGCTAGAACTGAACTAGACCTGAATTAAAATTTTACTGAACCAAACTAGAACTGAAATAGAACTCAACTATAACTCAATTAGAACTGAACCAATACTGAACTAGAACTGACTATAACTGAACTAGAACCGATATAGAACTGAGCTAGAACTATACTAGGACGAAACGAGAAATTAACAAAAACTAAACATGAACTAAATAAGAATTAAACTAGAAATGGGATAAAATTGAATTTAATCGTAAACAAAACTGGACTTATTGAGAAGACAAGTGGCACTTTAACAAAAATACATCTGATCTAAAATTAATGCCCCTATTGCGAATCTCCACTTTTGTTACAGTTTGGTTGTCTTTGGTAAATTCACATTGCCATTCTCAACTCAACTGGCAGTTGGCTATTCAGTTGTGTATCTGTTTGTTTTGTGGTATTGCCGTTTTCAACTTTGTAAGGGCACTGCTACACGTTCAATAAATATCGTAATATTTGGATCGCGATCTATATTAATGGATCACATAAAATGAGGCTTTTCTGCGATATGGATCGCGATCCATCAATATTGCATGCTTGCTACTAGGCTGTTGCAAAAGTACAAAAAACAAATACTTAAACACATTCCCTTTTTTTCGTGTATTTGTTTTATTGTACCTTCTCTTTAGAGAGACAATTGCTGTTCTCTTTTATAAGAAACAAACATTGTGTTTATTGTTTTTGAAAAAAATAAATAAAGCAAGTCTTAAGCATGGTAAGAAGTAAGCAAAATAAAAACAAGAACATGCACATGTTTGGACTTAAGACAAGAAGTTCTTAAACCATTTACTAAAATACTTGAGTATTTTTGTAAGTTTTATTTTGTTTGTATGAAATTTCGCTTTTGTTTAATTTGATGTTATGATCAAATTATCAACATAGCAATAGTTATATAGGTATACCTAGATACGTATGTACATACATATGTATATTCCATAAAATTAACTGCTAAATTAATGCTAAAAATAAAAACCAAGAGAATTTCCGTAAAAATATTTACCTACATATCGTCATTTAAATTTACAAAAGCCATAAGTTGCGTTGGAAAAATTTTACAGGAGAAGACAAAGACTTAAATCAAAACTAGAAAAATTTTTATTTTTATTTTTATTTTATACTGTATTAAAACTATAAAAATTACCAAAAGAGACAAAATATAAATAACGGTAACACAAAGTAATAGTTTTTATTTTAATAATTAGTAATAATCTGCAAATAAGACAAATTAAAAAGCAATAACCATTGCTTGCATTTAATGCTTAAAATACCCACATTGTAAAATAAGAATCTTGCAAAGTACTTACAGAACATTAGCATAAAAAAATGTTTACTGTAATTTATTTATAGTGAGTAAGAATGAGTAAATACAAGAACTCTGAGCGTATAAAGAGAATAATTTCTTTTATTTGTTTTTTTTTGTTTTGAATTTATTTGCTTTGATTCCCTTTTGTACTTAGCTTTACTCTGAGAATTTTTAAAAAAGCAAATGTTTTTGAATTTAAATGTACTTAGTGCAAAAGCCTACTTGCTACACGTTCAATAAATATCGTGATACTACAAATATCACGGTATTTATTGAACGTGTAGCAGTGCCCTATAAGTTTGGTCGACAAAAATGTTAAATACGCACAAATGCTAAAAAGTAGTTGTGTTATTGGCAGTTAAAGTTTATTTTTTTTTTAAATTCGGTTAAAATCGAAACTAAATGGAGAAATCGTGTGTATACATTTTTATAATAACTTTTTCGGTTTTTATTTTTTTAAATTTTATAAGTTTGAAAATAAAAACGAAAGCTCAATTTGAGCGGCTTGTCCAGCTTATTTAGAGAAACTTAGAAATTGCTCGCTGAAAACACCAAAGCTTGGTATGACGAAAAATTATGGGAAGAGTTTATAGTCGAGTTAAATAGTTTGGGACCACGGCCAGAACTTCTCTTAAACACTTATAATCTTCTTAGGCCCGTTTTCACAACTTACCGATAGCTAAAGGTAGTATTTTATTGGCCGTATAAAAAGTGTTCCATTATTACAACTTTACTTTTACCTACAAGGTAGGATGAACCTTAATTTACTTTATCGCTCACTTTAGGTTAAAGTAAGGTTTTGATAATGAAACACTTTTTATAAGGCCGGTTAAAGTCTACTTTAAGCTATCGGTAAGTCGTGAAAACGGGCCTTTATCTAATTATAATATTCTTGGCACAGGTTTGGATACACTATAAGGGAAGTACAAAGAAAAAACTTCCCAACAATAAAAGAAACACTTAAGCGACAGGAGGAGGGCTATCACAAGAAGTTCCATTAAATAGCCTTGAGGATACTGTTTCGCAGCTCTTGTATTGCAAGTCCGGTGTTGAAAATATTCCACCATCAAGTGACAAATTTACTGGGTCAGTTGAAACAATAATACAACCAGAAAATTGGCCAACAGCTACCCCAACCAGAAGAAGAACTCATCAGGCACAAGAAAGTTTCGTTACTCTTTAGAAGTTCTTACTTGGCACTGGGAAGTTCAAGAGAGTTGAAATCATCACGAATTTGTCTTCTTGTACGTAGCGCATCTATACAAGAGTTTTCCTTTTCATCATCACAAAATATATCCATTATATATATTTTTTATTCGAGACAACAGTTAAAAACTCTTTTCGTTAAAAAAAATTATTTAATTTTATAAAATGTTCACTTGTCAAACGTGCTATTTTAAGTTGGCAACTTTATAGCAAACTCAACTAAAAACAGTTGGGTATCACAATACCTAAAATGAGTTTGGTTGTACATTAAGTTGGGTTTACTCTTACACGACCAAACTGAGTTGAGCGGAGAACCGCAATAGGGTCATAAATTAGAGCAAACTAGTCTCGCATTATACAGTATTTATTTTTTCATTTCACTTACATCTTCTGGTTTTAAATCGTGTTTCCAATGAAATGGTGCCGATTTTGAATCACGATATGTTGAACTAACACCACCAATATTCACTTTCGTGTGAGTATCCAAAAAGTCTTCTACCATTGGATCAAAAGGTAACCCGTAAAATTGTAGCAATTCTTGGGCCATATCATATGGATCCAGAGATAAATCTTCATATCTTAAAGTTCTAGAATAAAAAGAGAGATATGTAATTATTAAAAAAAATTTTATATTTTAATAATTTAGTACGTTACCTAAATTTCGCTGGATATTTCTTTATTAAAACCTCTGCAGATTTATAATCGTCCACTAAGTCTTCGCATAAAAATTTTGGATCCTCGCAGTCCGGATTACCACCACACCAAGTGCGATGGCGTCTAGACTGCATGGTACCACGAGGATCCCGCACCAATAATATGATGTGAACATTAAGGCTGTAATTAAATTAAAGAATACAGAACATATGAATATAGAAAGCTGAACTCTTATACCAAGTTAAATTTACACAAGGCAGACTCATTAGCGGACAGACATAAGCTCCAATTGTCAAATTTGTGTGTATGAGCGAAACTATGTGCATGTGTGGGTTGAATTGTTTTTGTTTTATATGGAGAAAATTTTGACAAGTCGGTTATTTTTGTAATGCTCTCCCAAATGAGTCTACCTTGTGTAATGTATCTTGTGTTATACATGTATTTTAACTTTAATTTTTACAATCGAAATTTAGGCAACAATCTTTTCGTGCATACTCATAAAGTTTTTAGTTCCATTGTCATAATTTTATTCTATCGGATTTTCGCTAAATTTTGTTCAAGGCGAATTCATTTTTCAGGTGGCATTGAAAGCACAGCTGTGCTTTAAAGAGAGAAATGTCAAAAGTTGCTTGTATTTATAACATACAGACTAACGAAAGCCACAATTGAAATATAAAACTGTGTTTTGATGTTGTTCTTGTTGAAGTATCGTCACCACCGTTTAGATGAATCCGTCTTGGATTTTTTTATGTGTACTTATCTACTGACGTCTTAGGATATTACATTTTTTCTAATCATTGATGCCTGTTTCACACTTAGCGATATGACGCTCAGAAATTTTTCATGAAGCAGAAGTTTATAGACGAAGGGTAAAAAGATGCTTGCAGGGTAAACAGAGTTGCACGAAATCTAAAATCAAGCAACAATTTGATGCTCCTATTTACTTTATTTTGACAAAATGTTTAAAATTGAATAAAAAATTTGAATTTAAGACTTAAATGTCAAATTGTAGCTTATGGCTTGCAAAAAAAAATTTAACGTCTCAATGTACACGAGATTTCAAAGGGCCAAAAAAAATACGAAAATTGTTGCAGGTATACGAGTGTGAGAGCAAAGGAGGAATAAGAGAAACAAGCGGAGAGTGGTTTAAACTTAATAAATTTACCAGTTTATAAGTCCGTGACTTTTTGAATTTCACACCGCTTGACTAAAAGGGAAACCAAAGAGCATACAGAGGCGTCACGAGACAGAAAATATTGTTTTTTTCTGCCTTTTTCTTCGAAAGCTTCCCTTTTTGCATTTTTGTTTTGATCATGCAATTTGTGTTAATTGAACCGGCCTGTATTTACACATTGCCACTTCGCTACCAAAAAACGCTTTCTTTCTCTTTCTTCGAAAGTTGCCCTCGCAAATGACTTGTGCATTTTTCTTACGCCACTTTTTCATCTCTGTATGCTCTGTGAGGGAAACACTCATGTAATTGTAATTATAAGAAGGTGGTCTCGATAAGCCAGCTGTTTATTGTTTGCTTGTGTATGTCTATATATAAAGCAGTGTCCGAAAATAAACAGAACATTATTTATTGTACGGCTCACACACCCAGAAACAATATCTATGTTTTAATTGTTTGTGTGTACGAACACAACCCAAACAAACCCAGTTGGCCAAATGGTCATAGACGCAAATGTCGTCAACGATGTCTTCCAAACATTTTTGAATTTGTCGCCTATATAACATTGATGGCGACAACTTAAGTAAGAAAACGTATATATTGTCGTGTTAAAAATCGTATTTTTTAAATTTGTCTTGAATAATAATTTATTGAGGACAACGTAAGTAACCATTGCATGCATTTTGTCGTGTTTCAAACAACACTGACGACAAAATGCATGCAATGGTTACTTACGTTGTCCTTTACTAAAACAAATTCAAAACTTTAAATTTGTATGTAATTTAAAATTAATATTTCTTGATGTTTTGCTTTTATTATCAATATTTTTGATAATAAAAAAATAAAAAAAATAAATAATCCTGCCTGTTAAATATAATTATTTTGTAACTTATAACGTTACTCGCGGCTGTGTTTCAATTGTGCAATTGGAAAACGTGAATTGATAGGACAAGAAACACAAAAAATAAATGTTCCTGCTGACTATATTGCCATGAGCCTACGATGATCAATATGCAAACGTGCTAAATCCACTTTTTAAGTAAATTGAGATTTTAATGTCGTGTGGAAGAGAATGATATACCTCGTCGACCAGCATGTAGTTGTTCTTCAAATTGAGTCTTAAAGTGTGTTAAACCAACTATATTTTTAGGTTTTCTCTCAGCTGCGCGTATGAAATATAAAAAGTTTGTTGTTTCCATTAAAAGTTCTTAGAAGTTAGCTGGTTTGCATATTATGTCGACGATATGTTAAGTTCAGAACCCATTCCTTTATTAATCAAAAGCCTATTGGAGGTCTGACTGTCTCCACACATCCAGTGTCCACTATTTTCGAGCCCAGTCTCTCAAACTCATCGGTCATTTCATTAGTTTGGAATTCACTAGTTGGAATTCACAGCCCATCAAGGCCCTGGGATTCACTAGTTGGAATTCACAGCCCATCAAGCTCCTAAGAGATTTAAGTAAATATATCCTATTATACCGATTCACCGGTTCCCCTTATTCTGGATATATCGGCAAATCTGAAGTATCGCCAATACATCAGTATCGGTGTTCGTTTAATCCCACATTGTCACTTACCAATCGGCGACTAAATCGTAGATAGTGTCAATAATATTGTCATCAACGACACTATTAAGGATTGTATATGGGTTCAGGGTTTAAATTTTGAATGATCAATTGATTATGAGAAAGCTTTCTGCAAACTTTATCATACCCATGCCGCGTTTGCTCAAATCGACCAGAAACGCAATCGTGTGACAACTTCGCAGGGGTGATTGGCATCGTTTTACCGTTATAGAGATATGTTTTTGCGCTATTTCGTAACCATAGACGAAACGTGGATCTACCAGGAGACCAAAGAGCAGTAAAAACATTGGGTGAATCGACACCAAAGAAGGCAATGGTGGGTTTGTCAGCCAATAAAGTAATGGCGACCAGTTTTTTTAATGCACGCGGTATAATCCATATTGACTTCCCATTAAATGGTAAAACAATTAATGGCGAATATTATGCCAACTTATAGAGTCAATTAATGAGGATTTGAAAAAAATGGCCCAATTTGGCCAAAAAAAGTTTTCTTTTGCACTAGAACAATGCAAGGTTGGACACATGTGCAGTTTTCATGACAAAAATTCATGAATTAGGCTACGAATTGCTCCTACTTCAACCTATTTTCGGGATTTAGGCCTACACCCTGAGAAAAAACATGTTAAAATATGGTCACCTCCAACAAAACTATTTTTAAAGAAAATTTAAAACATATTATAATTCATTTAACAATATTATTGTCACCGACAACAATATTATGGTTGAATTAGTCCTCCATCAAGAAGCCACAACAATATTATGGTTGCTACCGAACATGTTATGGTCAAAAATAACTAAAATATGTTTAACACTTATAATAGCATGGTTGGTTTTCAACCATAGCATGTTGCTCTTAGAAAAGAGGAAAATACTATTGTTAATTTTAAAACAAATTACAATTGTCATATTTAACCATTTAGATGGAGGACTAACTCAACCATAATATGGTTGTAGGTGACGATAATATGGTTGTATTAACCATAATATGTTTAAAATTTTCTTTAAAAATAGTTTTGTTGGAGGTGACCATATTCAAACATTTCTGCGTGTAGTGAAAAAAATGCCTCGGCCGAAAGCCATCTCACAAACAAACAACTATTTGAATGACCTCGATAAATCTTATTTTCTGTAAATGATAAAAAATATGGGTAACTTTTGGCAAAGGAGCTCAAAGGAGCTCAAAGGAGACTACGTTTAAAAATAAAACCTGTGTTTCATTAAAAACAGTCACAGACTTTTTGACGTGCGTATTATTCTTTAAGCAATCGAAGCAAAAATATTATTGTTGTTTATGTAAAAGTACAAATTGCTTGATGTAATCTTGTATTTAAGTTTCATTTATTTTTGCGGTCACATTTATATGAATGTTGTACATAAATTAAAAGTATTTGTTTTTATTTAAATATGTTTGATATGGTATGGAAAAATATGTGTGAGGAAATACACACATGAAGTGAAATACATAATTCGAAATTGATATCGAGTGCGCACAAAAACAAAAAATTTCATACAAATGAGCACTTTCAAGCGATAATTTACTAAATAGAAAAATTATTATAATGTGCTTTTTATTATTTTATTAAAAGTAGTTAATGAATATCGAATTTAATTCTTTTTTTATATATGGGCGATTCTATTCTGACGGGTGCAACATTTAGACGCTTTAAACGTCTTTTACTAATAGAAAGAAGCACATTTGCAATTAAGTTATTTCTAGAAGGGGTAACATTTTTATATATACTATTGTTATCTATTTACAAGAATTTACATGAAACGATCAAATAGCCACGAGAGAGCTTTAAAGTGCATGACGAGTGCAACCAAATTGGCCACTTTTCATAAGATCATACCACAAAAACACAAAACTCTGTTAATTTTAAAACTTTTATTGTATTATGGCCATTTTCTCATTAGGCAATTATCTCTTTTCCCAACGAAAAACTGCACATTAAAGAAATTTGGTTTTCTCAATGTCTCCTTTGCTTCGATTTTATCGCAAAGCTAACCGGCACTCATCTGCCAATTATTTATTTTCCTTTTATTTGCCGTACAGATAAATTCAATCAGCTGACTCCCAACTTTTACATGTATTTTGAGTGGCGTTGCCAGCTGTAAACAATGTTTTTTGTCGGTATATTGAGAAACCCAAAATCGTTAACGGACAGTTTATCGGTCCAATAAATTTACGTTGACATTAAGTAACAGGCAGTTTGTCGATACATTGAGAAAATGGCCATTAGTCTGTGTTCATACGGCTCTTGTCTAATTGACATGATTGCTACTTTATAGGCGAGAGGGACGAGGGGAAAAGAAACGAGTACACAGATGTATGTACTGTCTTTTCGTTTTGCTTTTTCATTCGTTGTTTAATTTTGTTATTGTTTTCAATATCAAAAAAAAGCACATGTCGTCAACATGACATGAATCATTTGAACGCCAATTCATGTTCAAAGAAGAAAAAGGAAGAATCTTGTCAATAAGACATGAGCCGTATTAACTCAGACTTATACTTTTTTATTGTGAAATATGATATATCAGACGATGATTATTAAATCAAACATCGTAGAGAAATATAATCCAATAATAAGAAATTTGCACTTTAAGCCATGACTAGGGTTGCCATACGTACTGTTTTTAGCAGTACATGTACTGATTTTTGTCAATTGTACTGTTTTATGCACAACACCCAAAACAGAACGCAAATGTACTTTTTTTTACACTTTGTGTACTGTTTTTATACTGATTTTTTGGTTTAGTCTCCAAAAAACAATGGTATTAAGAAAAACCTAGTTTAAGTAATACATATTTGGGTATTTTTAACGGTATGCTATCAAGCTATATTGTCATAATATTTTAGAAATTGTTGCTGTGTTGCAAAAAAAAGTTGTTAAACAATTAGAATTTTTTAACTACGTCTATTGTTTTGTCAAAAAATACACAGATTAAATTAGGGGTTGCTCAAATCATTCATATTTTTTCGTGGTATTATCTTAAGACATATGATAACCTTTAAATCCCTCATTAGTATTTCCCTTTATCAGGATATTAAGAGTGCATAAATTTAACACACCTGAAAAAAATTCTTTTATTTATTTAGTATTTTTAGTATTTTAAGTATTTTATTTAATTGTTTTCCAATACAACAAGATTTATAATGGAATTAATTTTATATTGATAAAATATTTTCAGATTTTGTGAAAAAAAATAAACCAATAAACCCAACATTTTTTTGAGCTTATAGATTAACGGCCAATTTCAATAAGTTCAGTTATACTTAACTATAACTATAAATGTGAATATTACAAAATACAGTTATAGCTAAATATGTAGCTGAAATTGGCCGTAATTAAATAAAAATTTGTTTGATATCGGAAAATTAATTGAACATTTTTCATTTTTCGAATTTATTCTATGAGTTTAATTTCAGTTATGTATTTTATAAAGCTTTTTTATAATAGTTCTATTCCTCCAATTTTTCAGAAATGACTTTAAACACTACCAGACTATTATATTGTATTTTCTTTTTACATTTTACCTTAGCCTTCCTTTGGACAGCAATGAGGTATATTGTATGTACAGAAAAATTTACAATTATTAGACACCAGCAGAATGTTATGCATTTTCTGGCCCGCTACGGCCTTCGTCAGCATTCTTTGTGTCACACTGGAAGGAAATAATTCCCAGTTTCTATTTGTTAAAATTAATTGAAGAAAGACACAAATATTTTCTGAAATTTATACGATAGTTCCACACTATGTGTGTGGTGAAAATTTCTTTAAATACAAACATGCTTTAAGAAAATTCTACTAACTCAATCAATGAGTAGCTTTTTTTAAGTTAAATATAAACTTAATGAAAAATTAAATTTCATGAACTTAAGCCTAATTAAAAATATTAAAAAATTTGGATTATAAACTTAAATATTTAAACGTTTTACATTGGAAAATAATACTATGGCCAAATGCTTTGTTTGTGATATATGATTTATAAACGCAAATGGTGTCATTTTGTATATGAAATACCATTAAATGTAAATCTTTCCTTTGATATAAAATGTATTTTATTCGACCTTTGATGTTATACTTTTAAAGTGTATTTCTTTATGTTATTGTTGTTCAAGAGTTGTAAATATTAAATAAATAGTTATGCTTTCGTAAAAATGTACTGTTTTTTTCTTGATTGTACTGTTTTTTCATAACCAATGTACTGTTTTTCCGAATTCAAAATCTGGCTACCCTAGCCATGACGGGTGCAACATGCAATGAATTTTCTGTTCGCGCCAAATCTATGAATCTTAATGCTACGAAGTGCACAACAAATTTATATTAAAGCTTACTTCTAAGAAAATTATATTATTATAAAATATAGATATTTTACTTTAAATTGGCATCATAAAAGTATCAAATAATGTGATTTGAAAATTGATGTTAAAAGTTGTCTAGATTAGAATCCTCATATGTTTTTGATTCCTTTTTTGTTTGCCACATTCTATTATTTTTTTTTTTTTTTGCAATGAGAACCAAACAAACCTAATCTTTATATAAATCGGCAACGGCAAAACAGTTAAGAACACTTTCCTCCTCTGTATGTCAACCGATTTAAGCAAAGCATACACCATTTGAAAGATAGTTACTTACAGAAGTGCACAATATATATTTTATTTGAATGTTTTCAAAAATTTTAGAGTTATAACCAGGGAAACCATAAATATGCAATTGCATGTTTTTCCTGGTGCGACCAATGATGGCAGAAACTATATGGGGGATTTCATGTCAACTGACCCAATTTTTAAATCGATGTTTTCCAATTTGGGTGAAATTAGCACCAAGCTTAGTCCCATTAAATAGTAGTTTAGGCACAAAATTTCAACAAGACCGGTTAAAAAGTTTCTGAGATAATTTTTCATCCATGTAACAGAAATATTTTTTTTAAAAAGATTGATCAAATAGCTATCCAAGCTACTTGGGACAAATTTTGCTAACACCAATAGGTAATAAGTTATTTGGCTGAGAAAGAACACTGCATATGCTAAAAATTGAAAATAATTTTTTTTTATACATAACCCACTCGTATCCCAAAAAGCGACCAAAACTACCTTAAAGGAAAAGACATAAGCTTTCTTTTAAAAAAAATTTTAAAAAATTAAAAAAAAAACAAATATTTTTTTTTAAAAAGATTGATCAAATAGCTATCTAAGCTTCTTGGGACAAATTTGTCTAACACCAATAGGTAATAAGTTACATGGATGAAGAAGAACACCTGTATGGCCAAAATGTCAAACTTTGACCCCCTTAAACTACTATTTAATAGGACTAAGCTTGGTGCTAATTTCACCCAAATCGGAAGACATCGATTTAAAAATTGGGTCACTTGACATGAAATCCCCCATATATTTATCCGTTTTAGAGCTTTTTATGAATTTTGGCATCGATTTCTTAGTGCATATTTTTGCATATTTTACCATTTTTTTTTTTTTTTTGCATAATTTGGTTAAAAGAGCTTTTTTGCAGCATTTTTTTTTAGGTTTATAGCGCATATTTTGCCTTTTATGCATTTTTGGATACATTTTAGATTTTTTTTTGGTGCAAGAGCGTTCGCAATAAATGAAATTATTTTTGCGAAATTCTGTTTTAAATATCTATCTGTAACCCAACGTGTTGCTTCAATTTCTCCAAGCCTTTTTAAAGTGATCTAACGATGTTCATTTGTCCGTCTGGCTGGTTATCTGTCTATGTTAATCTTGTGCGCGAAGTACAAATTGCAATCTTGTAGATAATTTGAGCAAATTTGGTAAATACATTTTAATTGTACTAAGGACGATCTCTATGTAAATGGCGAGAATCGGTCGATAATTTCACATATTCCCCATAAAAACTTCTTTCCAAATACGACTCTTTGTGTCCGTTAACCATCTTATTATAAATCTCCAAAAATCGTCTGTAAATACTATGGTGTTTGGGCTTTACCGATAATAATTTTAGGATTTTTTTTATTAAATGGAACTATTAATAATTTAATAATTTAATAAGCAATTTAAATTTTTTTGGGGCATATTTTTAACAGTTTTCAGGACATATTTTAAAGTTTTAATTGCATATTTAATGCGCATAAAACGCTTTTTTTGGAGCATATTTCTGGTTTCCCTGGTTATAACACAATGCAGAACAACTAAATAATTTTTTTTTTTCAATTATCAAATAAATAAAAAAAGTAGGGTGTTCGATTATTCGACATTTTTTAGAAACTGGTTTTCCAATATTATAAATTAAATTTCTTTCTTTAACTTTTCCGTGCATCATGTAATAATTTTTAAATTTTCTACAAAATTTAACTTAGAAACGTAATATTATAGCTGCAGGGTCCTGAGTGAATGAAAACCTATAAGATGAAAAATGTTGGTACTTTTTGTTTTTTCTTTCGTACGTTTTGAATTTTTGTTTATGTTCGACCTATAAAGATAAAGCTAAAAATGCATGGTCCTGAGTGAATAAAAATATGTAGGGGGAGCTATTTGGTACTTTTTTGTTTAACATCTGGTACTTTGATTAATTTTCGTTAATATTAGACATTGAAAAATAAAATTAAGCATGCAATGTACTTATGAACTTAGAAAATTAAATTTACTCACGTGGAAGTTAAAATATTAACCGGAGGTTGGTCCCTCGCCAAATCGATCCACTAGATAAGATTTTGCAAAAATTTGTTTTACTTGACTGGAAATCACGCTGTTAAATTTCGTGAAGATCCGTTCATAATTTACCCTTAGCCCCATTTAAACACTACTCCCGGAAAACATTTTAGTACGCCTAAAACCGTAAAAAATAACGCTAGCGTAACAAAATTTGGTACGTCACAGTTTTTTTAGGACTATAAATGATACTGTAAAATTTCGTGAAGATCGGTACATAATTTACCCTAGGCCCCATAGAAACCCTACTCCCGGAACACAGTTTAGTACATAAAACCATAATTAATAATGCTATCATAACAGAAATTGGTACGTCTCAGTTTTAAAGGACTAGAAATGACGCTGTGAAATTTCGTGAAATTTCCATAATTTAAACTAGGCCCCATAGAAACCGTACTACCGGAAAACAGTTTAGTCGCCTAAAACCATTTGTTGTTTCATTCAGTCAATCCTAAAAAAATCCAATACAAAAAATAGCAAGTATCATAACACCTTTACAGCTTTAATAACAAATCGTCAAAGTTTAAGATAATAATAACATCATACAGATATTACTCCTTAAACATTCGAATTGTCGGTGGAGGGTATCAAAGATTCGGCACAGCCAAATATAGCACTCTAACTTGTTTTTATGTGTTTTTAAAAAAAGTTTGTTGTAAAACTTTCAGTTTTTATTAAGATAAGTATATAAATTTAACTTTAGAATGGTAAAAAAGAAGATTATCTGACTTTTGGATTATAATAAAGGGAACGTACTGGCAGGAACGAAAAATAATTTAAAAATTAAATATCATTAACGGCCCATTTCACCAAGTTCAGTTATAATTTGGGATAGGTTTCCTCAAATCCCGAGATTTTATGGCATCCCGGGATTATTACGGGATATCTGTTTTTTTTTTTTCCATTTAATTACATAAATGGATATTTATTTAAAAAAAACCTCTTTAAAAGTTAATATAATGGATGGTCAAATAATTTATTATAACTAGTGTTTGCCTAGTAGTCGAAATGTGACCATAATTATTTATGCAAACCTGAAGAAAACGATCATATATATAAGTAAGTATGTATATGTGAATTTACATGTTTCAAAAATTCGTTTTTTTTTTGTCTTAGTCGATCGATTTGTCGAGAAACCAATCTCCGGTCCATATATTATCTTCCCATCAAGTTCATGAATGTTAAACTTAGTTTTGTAAATTCAATAATACAAAAAAAAAAAAAAAAAAAATCAGAAAGTTCCAATTGAAAACCAAAAGAGTACCAAAAATCTCCCTCTACAGTTTCTCAATCTCTCTGGACTCTGCATGTTGAATTTTATGTTTCTAGGTTCAATATTATTAAGAATTTCAAAAGTACCAGTTAAGGAAAGAAAAAGTACCAAAAAAATATCTTACAGATTCTCATTTACTCAGAACCATGAATATTTAATTTTATTTCTCTAGGTTCAATATTAACGAAAATCAAAAATATGCTTCCGTCCAAAAACCCCACGAAAGAAAATTAGAGGTCAAAAGTAGCAACGTCAATGAGATTGATTCAGAAAATTGGGGAAGTATAGCTAAGTACATGCCGAAGAATAGTACCATTAAATGTAAGGAGGAAGTATTATGAATATGTTCGGGCTCGATTGTTCGACACAGGGTTGCTCCCTGAAGGCCAATATCTGAGAGAATTTCCAAGGTTAGAAGAAAATATAAGAAAAATGCTTTTTGAATAGAGTAGGTAAAAATAATGATAATAGAGTTTTCGTAGATGTAGATTTCGAGGGAAAAAGTATGTCCGGTTTATAAGATAGTGGAGCATCCGTAAGTTTGTTAGGAAGGGAATGCAAGCGAAATAGTGGAGGAGTTAGACTTAGAAAAAGTACCAATATTCTGCAACGTGAAGACTGCCATAGAATATAAAAGGTTCATTGTCGTTACGAAATATCTTATCCTTAAGCTCTTAAATGATGCTTGGCTTATTGACGTTCACTTTTTCTTTTAAATATCCCCAAAGAAAGAAAGAAGTCCAACGGTGTCAAATCACATGATCGCCACGGCCAATTAACATCGCCACGACGTGAGATAACACGTCCATTGAATTTTTCCCCCAAAAAGCCATTGTTTCGTTGGCTGTGTGGCAAGTGGCACCATCATGTTTATACCAAATATCGTCCTGGTCCATACCCTCAATTTCTGGCCACAAGAAATCCTTTAACATCTAGCGATAGCGAAGACCATTCACGGTAACTGCTTGGCCGACTTCATTTTCGAAGAAGTACAGCCCGTTGACGCCGTCAGCCCATAAACCACACCAAACATGCATGCACAGGTGTTTTCACATTGCCTACAGAAATTTGCGAACATTTGATCGATTATGGTGACCAAAAAATCACGAAATGCATTTTGATTTGAACGACAATTTTCGTAAAAGGTTTCAACAGTCCTAACGCGCTGTTCATTTGTGTACCTCTGCATGCTTGAATTCATCAATCCCTTAAACAAAGTAAAATGTTAAATAAGGTTGGGCAAAAATCTTGACGTTAAGGTGTAACTTACAATCAACATCGTGCATAATGGTGAAAAAGTGTAGGTTCTTTTTTTTAAATTAGAGTTATTTTGTTGTAACCTCCCAGTAAACCAAGCGATATTGTAACGAAATCGAAACGATATCATATAGGTGATAGAAAGTATCACAAGTGATAATCGTTTTCGAATCGAATACGATAGTTTTTACGGACTAAATTGTACCTTTTCTTAAAAGATTCTGTGTAATATTTAAACAGTACATTGCTTTCTTTTCTGTCCTGTACTCGTGGCATTTTCTTAAATATACATTGAAAATATTGCAGAAAATCTGTGTTTAAAAAAGTTGTTATAATTTTCTTGATTTAAAATTTTTTAAATACCCATTCCTGAATTTCGGAAGAACAAACATATGCACCTAATTTATTTTTATAGACACACTTACTTGCAGTTTTTTTTAGCGATTTATCCTCTTGCAGTAAATAAGAAATATTCAAATATTTTAATAAACAAATTTTTAAATTTTTATATGTTTTGTTTAAATAATTTTCTATGTTTAAAAAAATGTTGATGATTTTTTCAAATACTTGTTTTTAAATTGGAAAAAATATTTTGAAATTGATGTGGTAACGATATTGTTTTGAATAATAGTACAAAATATTATAAAGGCCGTAAAATATAATATCGTGTTCGCTATCATATCGCTCTATGGTTTATTGGGGCTATGTACGATATTGTAATTTTCCTAGAGTAAAACTTTATATCTGTTCTTAAAATTTTATTAACCAAGTATTGTTTTTTTCAATTTTTCAAAAAATCTTTGGAAAATTATAAATTTTTTGATGAAAATTTCAGTGAAAATTGGCTTTTTTTTTAAGTGAAAAGTGATTTAAAAAAAAAAAATCGATGTTTTGGTATAAAAGGACCTTTTGATGAAAAACAAATTAGTTTTGATTAAAAAAAGGCTTTTTGGTACAAAAAGAAAAGCGGTTGTTGATATAAAAAGTTGCTATTTGGTTAAGAAATCAATTTTTGTTTATGAACTGACTTATTGGTAATAAAAAGATGTTTGATAACCAAATATATGACAATTTAACCCTGTGTTTACTCATACTGAACATTTTGTACATGCATAAATGATTAGATTTTTTCTTTGTAATTATAATAATTGTAATTTAAGTCAAGAGCTCAACAAAAACAAAATGATATTTTAAATTTGGCAACAACAAATATATGTATTTTTATGAAAAAAAGTAAAACACATTAAAAAAAACTTTAACAATAAAGTACGAATAGAAACAAATAATGAACAAAAACGTTGGTAGCATATAAAAAAAAGATCACATGCAAGCCCCATCCATCCATCCACACACTTCAACGTGTACGACAATATTAGAAATCAGTGACACAGTAAATAATACATAAACACATACCAGACGTTTAAAGATAACCCAGCGAACAAAAAAAGTAATTTTTTTAATAATCGTCTGTTTATTTTTAAAAATCATGGCTGTAAGATGTGAATTAAATACAAAATTAAAATACTTTTTAATCTCTATTTTCAAATAAAAATAAAATCGATTTAAGTTTCAGAATGTTTTTTAAAATGTTTGTGTTATTAAGTTTTATTAAATTGAATGAAATTCTGAAATATTTAGATATTTTAAAAAAAAATTTATTCCAACTTATTTAATATTAAACAATTTATGGTGTTTTCTTTTCTACAAAAAAGTGTGACATTTTATTAAAAAAAATGCAATTTTGTGTCTGTTTCATAAAAATTTTGCTTCCAAAAAAGGGTGAGTTTTTTTAGAATAAAACAAGCCACCCTTTGTTACAATATTTATAAGCGTCCCTTTTCGGGAGCAAAATTTTTAAGAAACAGACTCCAAATTGCATTTTTTTTTAAATAAACTGTCATATTTTTTGTAGAACCATTAAATTCTTTCAATATTTAAACATCCCAAGCTGAATATACATATATTCAAATCAATTTTTTTACTTTTGAAATCGTTCTGTTCGTTATCAAAAAAATTTTATCGAAATTTGAGATTATGTCATTCGATAACGAGTAGCCGATCGAATGCCGCCTCCACTCGAAATGTCATTCGATAGGTTAAGAGCTTTCGTAAAAACATTTGTTTTTTACAAATTTTTTTTTTGGCAATAATAAACAAAATACAGTATAACCCGGTTAATTACCCCACGCTTAAATGCCTTTCACGCTTATTTACCTCGAGTTTTAAATCCCCGTTTTTTTCTTCCATTTTTTAAACAAAAATCCACGTTTAATTGCCATACGCTTAATTACCCGATTCGGATAATTGCCTTAAAAATTTAACTCCCAAAACAAAATTATACCTAAATTTCATTCGTTTAATTGGCTCAGTACTATTTGACAAAAGCACAGCAAGTAATGCAACCAAGTTTTACATGTTAATAATTTGAAAATATGCACTAAAATTTTTTTTAAAAAAATATGCCTAAAAAACAAAATATGGCTTGATTAAAAGCAAAATATTCAATAAATTAATATTTGCATTAAAAGTTATGTTATGAGGTTAAGATTCATATAGAGTTATATTCTTACAATTTACATAGGTTTTGTTCTTATGACAATTAAACGTATTAACCCAATTTTATCAAATTATCTAAAAACAGCTACCTTTACTTTTTGCACAAGGTTTACATGGACATACAACCAGCAAGATGGACGGACGGACGGACACAAAAAGATTACTTAAAGAAGTTTTTCTGATTCGATCGTTTACTAAACGATGCGTCTAGGTTTCTATGTTTAAAGTTGCGAAAAACATTTATCTTCAACAAAAACTTGCTTTGGCTTAAAATTGTACAGTGAAAATTTAATGTAGGTGGCGAAATTAAAGCAACAGAAAATTCATCTGTTAACCAGAATTTAAAGCAATTTTTTTTTGCTTAACGTGTATTAAAATATGTCTTAAAAACTTAAAATATGTGTGCAATAAAAATGCAGCAATGGTTAAAATATGGAAATTATTTACAAGCAAATCGATACCAAAATTCATTAAAAGCTCTAAGCGCATAAATATATTGTTTCTGCATTCATTGGTCGCACAAGAAAAACCATTCAATTGCATATTTACGGCCTCCATGAGTAGTAGTAGGATATGATAGGACATCTCAAAAAGCACTACAGATAAAATTTAAGACAACAAATCCCATTGTTTTTATTGCTATCTCTTAAGATTTAGCTGGTACATGTAAAAATTCCTTTCTTAAATTTTTTCATACATCAAAGTTAAGTTATCTTGTAAATAAATACGTCTAATTACCTCACTGAGGTATTTAAACGAATTCGCTTAATTACCTCAATGAGGTAGTTAAACGTATTCTTGTTATTACCTCAACGAGGTAGTTAAGCGTATTCGTTTAAATGCTTACCCCGCATAATTACCCAAAAATATTGGCATTTTTGTCGAGCTAATTATCCGTGGAATACTGTAATAACATTCAGTTTTGCAATTTTTAGCAAAATTTGAGTCATGTTTGCGATGAAGCGATTTTTTCTTGTAAGTTTTTTGATTCTTTACAGCTTTTACGATTTTTAATAAATATGTAGTAGACTTTGCTATTATGCCGCTGTTTAGCGGCCCCATACACTTGCAATATTATTGTATATGTTATTCGCCAAATTATTTCCCTTTTGTCCTATATTATGCAACGCTCAATAGTTTCATTCATTCAATAAAAAGATGAAGATAACCTAAAGGAATAACATAAACACCATTGTACAATGTTGCCAACAAATTTTACTTTCTTTTCATTATGCAATAAAAATCAAAAGTCTTTTGATTGTTGCCAATATATTAGGACACCTTCGAATATCACATACACATTGGCGATATAATTGTACAATACGTTAAATTGAACAATTTTATTGCAAGTGTATAAGCCGTTTTAGCCATTTTTATTGCGAATTTCCCCTAATTTAGCAATTTTTACAGATTTTTTCCATTCCTTATACTTTTATGGACTTTCAGTCTTATTAAAAATTTTCGCGAATTTTCGGTATTTTTGCAAAATTTTTTTTTTTTTGTTATTTTTTGACATTTTGCTTTTTTTAATCGATTTCAAATAAATTTTAGGGTTTCTTTCCAAGTTTGCGATTATTCGCGAATTTCAGCCATTTTTCTTTGCTTTCATGCCGCTGTTTGCGAATTTCTGCTAATTTAAAATTTTCTATCGAATTTGTGCTATTCCTTGCAGTTTCAGGAACTTTTAATCAATTTATTGGCTTGTTTGATATATTAAAAGCTTTTGCGAATTTTGCAATTTTGCAAATTTTCTGAATTTGTAAAATTTTTCCGAATTTTTGCGTTGCTCTTTTTGGCAAGCGTCGAAGTTTAAAAAAGCCCCATATAAACCGAGGTCATCATCTATTTTATAAGGCACTATCAACACTGTTGATTTATATGTGGCGAAAAGTGCAATGCCTTATGACATTAGTATACAATAGGGTATTCATTTAATCGGGCTTTTGCTTTAATCGGTTAATCGCTCGATTAATTAACCGAGGTTTTGGTTTAATCGGTTAATAATCGGTTAATATTGATATTGATCGGTTAACCGATTAATAAAGTTTTGTTATAAATTAAGTAATTTCAATAAATAAAAATGTAAAATTTTTTTATTATTTGGAGTTTATTAGTGAAAAAAAAAAACAATAACATAACAAACAAAACAATTCTTGGACTAAAATGAGCAAACAAAGAAATTTCAATACTAATTAATACATATGGGCATTCCCAAAGAATGTTCTACCAGGATGAAAGAATAGAATGTTGGTAAGCATCGTCTTTCATTGTTTATTATTATAAAAAAAAGTATGTTTTTATAAAAGAATGGTTTTTATAGCATATCTCAGCTGTTTTACTTAAGGAAATTGGGCTGGAAACTAGAAAACTTTATATTTTTTAAAGCAACATCTAAAGACATTTTTATATAATTATTTTACATGCAAAAAAAATGTTATGTTTGGACTTTTTCTCTTCACAATCTCTCCATTACAATCAATTGTAAATTGAGTATTAGGTTTTTGTTAAGGAAATTTTAAGATATTTTTGGGAAAATTCATGGTGATAATAATAAAAAAACATATGGAAAAATCGTAAGTACGTTCCCCATACGTTCGAAAAATAATTTGGTTTAAGTGTTTAGCATTTAAGCGATTATTTTCTTTAGATTTGTTAAATCTTGATTTGGAGAAAAATTCTTGCATTTATCGAAGATGTTAGAGAAATCCATAGCAATCCATAATACAGAATATCTAATTTCTCAGTCTTTTTCCTGGATTTCTCTAAACATATAAAATCTTCCATTATGCCATTATAGTACTGTTTTAATTTTTAAAAATTTTGATCACTTCTAATTGTTTCGGTTACTATCGAGAGTTTCTTCTGTTGTCAGGCCATCATCTGGCATAGCTCAGCACCGCACATTCTGCAAAAAAGTTTATTTCCGAATCCCTTAGTTTCTGTTTTTGTACTGTATCTTAAGAATGTATTGCTAGAAGAAAATATATTGTATGAAAAAATATTTTCTGAACACATACCTTTTGAATATGAGACGAAACAAATAATAAAAAACACAAACAAATTTGTTATAATACTATAAAAAATTCCAAATTTTGTTATATCGGTTAATCGACTGAAATTAACCGGTTTAATCGTTAATCGAAAAAACGCAATTTTAAATTAACCGATCAGTTAATCGGGTAGTAATTAATCGGTTAACCGGTCAACGGTTAACCGAATGAATACTCTAGTATACAATCATAAATATCTAAAATTTTTTTAAACAAATTTCGATTCGAAAACTTTCGAATGCCGCAATCCCGTTTTTGATACGTCACAAAGTTTTATTCGATACGAAAGTTCATTCGAACACGTGTGCGACGATTTGGGCCCTGGGATAAAAAAAAGTATAATGGAGCTAACGACACAAAAAAAGTTCTTGTTAAATAATAACGACAATAGCAGTACTGTTATAAATATAGAATAACCCAGCAAAAACTTTACTTACAATCCTACTTTTAATGACTTCAAGAATTCATTACTTTGTAGCTTTATTCGCCACTTTTTGGATTATTAGTTATATATTAAATAATAACTTTATTATTATATCTTAATATACAGAAAAATTTATATTTTCATTATGACAATAAAAATGTCATTATAGTCATTATAGTCAAAACACATAGTTTTTTAATACAAAATTTAATACACTGCCCCGGTAGACTACCTGGTACAGAGCTAGTCTATCAGCACCGAGGTTGCGGGATCAAATCCCGCCAGAGACAGAAAAAAAAATAAAAAATAAAATAAAGTAAAATAGAATAGAATAACTGAACAACCTAAACAAACGCGGCAAGCGTTTTTTTTAAACATGAAAATTTTATTTAAATACAATTTCTATAAAACAAACCGACATAGCGATCTGTCAAATAAGATTTATCAGCCGGGTGGTTTCTAATTCGCATTCTAATGGTTTGTTTCGTATAAATTGTATGACATACAAAAAACGCTTCCGCTCTTATTTAGGTAGCTCAGTAAGAAAAAATAAAAATAAAATAATTAAAAAAAAAAAAATAAGATTTTACTCTATTGACTTTGTGTAACTATATATTTTTATAAAAATTTTAAGTATAAAAAAAACATATTATTTTTTAGATTATAATAGGCTTAATTATAAAGGATTACTTTTGGGACATCTCGAACAAAAATAAGTACTTTTTCTAGTAGAAAAGTAAGTAGACGGCTCGTCAAATTCTCATTATTTTTCTGCTTATTTTGTAAGCAAAGTTTTTGCTGGGAAAGAAACCAATTTTTAACACAAAAAAAAAGTAAGAAAGTAGTATAGTAAAATTACAAAGTGAGCGTTTTAATCTCATTTAACTTATCAAAGTTTGTTGTAAACTACTACAACAACACCACACAAGTTGTTAAAAAAAGATTTGCTTGTTGTGTGTAGAAACAACAAAAACAACAGAACAAGACGAAAACACATAATTTTCAAGTTAAAAAAGTAAAACTGAGAACTCTTACTTCTCATTTAGTTTATATTTTCAGTTATACAGTACATTAAGTTATTAAAGTAAAACCATATCGGGAATGGTGCTGGTGTTTTATAATTGAATTCTGTAAGGTGTAAACGGGTAAGTTTATCAATCATAATAAAATTCTCCTTCTAACTTCACTTTTGGTTTATTTCAAGTACGATTGAATCAACTTTATAAAACTTGAATCAAGCGCATTCTGAGATTTATTCAATCTTAGTTTTACTTAAATCAATCTCATTTTCGGATTATTTCAAGTACGAATTAGGGATTGAATATGGATAAGTTAAGTACTTCGTGATTGAAAATCCGTACTTGAATCAATCTTTCTGTACTTGATTCAAGAAAATCCGTACTCACCGTACTATTAATACCGCTTCGGATTGATTTGAGTACGGATGGATTGATTTTTCTTTTGAGTGTATGTAAGACCATGGTCTGAGCTCTGAACACATTGTAATAATATATTGTTGCCATTGATTTTTATTAAAAACCGACTGTTTTCAAGTCACTTTTTCCAACAAAAATCACTTTTTTACAAAGAAAAAAAGAACTTTTGCATTCACTTTCTAACCGAATATTCACTTATTTTACTAAAAAGTCACTTATCACTAGGGAAACCAGCAATTTGCTCTAAAAAAGGGTTTTATGCTCATAAAATATGCAATAATATGACCTAAATATTGTAAAAATATGCAAAAAAACAAAAAGTCCGACCATATGATACCAGACACACCAGTATTTACGGACAAATATCCGAGTGTTTCCTGTTTGAGACGCACGAGCATTAACGACACAACATAACAAAATTATTTAGACATAAAAATCTATACGAGATTTTTCGTCTTAAAATGATTTTAGGACGACGGTTTTTATTTGTTTAAATTTTGGACTTCCGATAGCAAAAATTTTGCCATGACATAGTAGCTATTATAAAAGTAATTGGAGCCAAATATGTATATCGATATTAATATTTATCAGAACGTTATGGCATTGGAAGCATTTGTAGGAGAACTCAATAAAATTGGTAAGATGATTGTGAAATAAAATATGTTAAATCTAAATACCAATATAATTAAAGGGTTATAAAATAAACACTTTTTCATTAGAAGTTTGTATGAGGACGTCGTAAAATAATAGATCGACTTCACCATTTTCAATAGGTTTTCGCCCTTATGACAATTTAAGCGTATGTAGCAAATTTAATTTAAAATTTTCTCCAAAATTACTACTTGTGTGACCAAATTTTATATGGATATAAAATTAGCTGGACGGACAGACATCGTGAGATCGATTCAGAAAGTTATTTTGAGGCAACCGGTATACCAAAAGGTGGCTCTAGGACCAAAATTTGTATGTGTTCAACATCTGTATTGTTATGTGGGTTTAAATAGAAAAGTTTCGCAATAAATTAAAAAAAAAAAATTAAAAACAAGTATGGAAATATTTTTAAAAAAGTAGAAATATGCACTTAAAACTTAAAAATATGCAGCAAAATTAATTCCGCATTTGTAAGAATTCTGAACGAAATCAACAATTATCGAAACATGATTTCAAAAGGTTAAATATACACTATAAATTTATAAATATGCTGCAAAAAAGGGTAAAAATATGCAAAAATATGCACTAAAAATCGCTACCACAATTAAAAAAAGCTCTCAAATGGATAAATAAATTGTTTGTGCTGTCGTTGGCCACACAAGGTCACTTTTTCGCTGAAAAGCCGCTATAAGGTCCATTATAAATTACTTTTAAACTAAAAAAAAAAATCGCTTTTATCTCAAAAAAAAAATTTACTTTTCTACCAAAAAGCCAGTAATTTTTTCCACAAAACGTCATATGGGTAAAAGTCTAATTCACTATTGCCTTTTGCTTTGTTTGTTTGCTGGGTTATCTATCCATTTAGTTAACTTTTTTCATATGTTGACACGACTATGAGTTTTTGTCGTTTTGGAATAAAAGCCAACCCATCTTCCATTACCAACAAATGCGACGACCATCCATCAACTTGTGTGGCATAAATTACAAAAATAATTTAAGAACATTACAAACAAATATTAACGAAATTGCAACTAAAGGGTAAAGTTTTATAATTTTCTTTAATGAAGTTGTAGAACAGAAAATAATATCGAAAAAATTCAAACAAAATAGCTAAATTTTTCCTTTTACAATAATTAAATCAAGATATCTGTCATTTGTTGCAAAAATTAGCAATACCAATTAAAAAACGAAAGGTTAGTGAAAAATATGTTTTGATAAATAAAACATTTAATTAATAATTTAACAACAATATTTAATTATAAGATTGATGTTTTTTCTAAAAAAAAAAAATTAAATATGTACTACCAGATTTTAAACAATAGAAATTGTTAATTATTTTTTACAACAAATTTTATTTATTTTCATGGTTGTTGAGCAACTGTTACTCATCAAAATTGTTTAGTGTAAAGAACATGCGGTTTTTTGAAAATCAACAGTGCAAGGTAAAAGTATAATACACAAAGAACACCCGATGCATTTTATTAAAACTTTTAGAATTTTCTATAACGAAATGATGTTTTTCTAGGTGCATAGTACATCCGATAGGGATAACTATGAAACTAGCTGTTATACACCCAGAGCAAAAACATGTTTAAATATGATCACCTCCAACCAAACTATTTTTAAAGAAAATTTTGAACATAATACGTTTAATATAACCATATTATTGTCAGCGGTAACCATATTATGGTAAATTAGGTCTCCATCAAGAAGTCACAACCATATTATGGTTGCCTCCGAACATGTTATAATTAGTAATAACTAAAATATGTTTAACACTTATAATAGCATGATTAGTTTTCAACCAAAGCATTTTGCTCTTGAAAAAGAGGAAAGTACTATTGTAAATTTAAAAACACATTACATATTATCATATTTTTAGAGGCAAGCATAATATGGTTGCCGGACTAATTTAACCATAATATGGTTGTCGCTGACAATTATATGGTTATATTAACCATAATATGTTTAAAATTTTATTTAAAAATATTTTGGTTGGAGGTGACCATTTTTAAACATGTTTTTCTCTACGTGTACTAAAGAATAGTGTTTAATTTTTGGATACTTTGGCAAATCACTATGCAAAGACTACCACCAGAACAACGTTGGCATCCTCATATCATCTTCATCACTGTTTAGTGTGGTTTACATGTCAAAGGCGTCATCGGCCCATTTGTCTTTAAATCGGAAACCGGGGCAAAATATTACCGTGAATGGCGAACGCTACAGGGAAATTATTCTTGACTTTTTATACCTCATGTCATTGAAACTCTTTTGGAGTAGAAATGGCAAGAAGGCGCAACATGCCATACAGCGTGTGAAATAATCACTTTGTTGAGGATATACTCGAAAAAGTGTTGCAAACTTGGACAGACACGATGGCGTTGGCAGTCGCGGAGGTTTTAAGCCAAAAATTATTTTTAAAGATTAAATGCCATGAATGCCATTTGTGAGCTTAAAAGTTTGGTCATTACATTTATTGCATTTTGTTAAAAAAAAAAAGTTTTATGCCTTTAAAAACCACCCCTTTATGAAAAATAATGTTTCATCTTACTGAAGTATTCAACCATTTTGTCGCAATTTTTACAAAAACAGATATACAGACTATACTTTCTTACTTGTTTGTTCTTGGCACATATTGTTTAATTATTTTGCTTTTAACATTTTTATAAAACACTCGAATGTTTTTAAAGTTCGTTTGCAAACAACAGACATTAAAGTCGCACTTTACCGCCGTCGTTGAAAATTTTTCAATTTTAGTAAATTTTGGTCGCCGTCAACGATGTGTGTTACTGACGTCCTCAACGTCTGCAATGTAACATCGGCTTCGAGTACAATGTTATGACAATTATAACGTAACGACGAAATCTCTTTTGATAGTTTTCGATAGTTAAAGACACACTTTTCGAGAAACGTTAGAATATTTTGTTTCACATCTTTTCGATGCGAGAAGTTCTCACTATAGTTACAGAAAATGGGTACAGGTTCGTATTTTAATTACCTTTAAGCTGGAGAATCGTAATCGCTGTAATGTAATACGCTTATCTACGTCAATGTTGGCGTATAGCTCGTGGCTCATACAACGCCGATATTCTCCTTCAACGCAGATTGGTCCATAGATTTTACGAAGGCTTTTTCTCTCGAATACTCCAAGTACTGCCTCGTCGGCTTTCGCAAGTACCCATGCTTCAGAACCAGATAATAGCACGAGTAGTATCAGTGTCTTGTAGCAGGTTATTTTTGCAGTCGAGAGATGGCTTTGTTCTTAAACTGCTCAAAACTGATGTAGTTTGTTTTGTTTATGGTGGTGCCGAGGTAGATAAAATCATTGACTTACCCAAGGTTGTGGTTTTTAAATTTCACTGTTCGCCCGAGTCTGCTGTGTATAAACCATCCACTTGGTTTTATCTCAGTTTACTGTCAGACCCATTTTTGCAGTTTCCTTTTCGACTTTCTCAAAGGTTGCAGTTACTGCTAGCAATGTTCGTCCTTTAATGTCGATAACGTCGGCTTAAGCGAGTAGCACGTGCATCTCGTATAACCTTTTTCAGCATGATGTCGAAAAGGAAACCTCTTTCCTATTATAACCGAGGATCTCGTATCAGTTAAGGTCATCCTGCAAATCCGTTTTAGCTTTCAAACAAGTCAAACAAGCTGATGCATACGCTTTATCAGTATGTCAACACAGGTCTTAAACAGTTCAGCTGGCAATCCATCGGCTCCTGCTGCCTTATTATTCTTCAGCCGGGACACGGCTGTGTTGACCTTATTCTAGATAGACGATGTACACACTACATACCTTCATCTGGGATTGGTTCTGGGGTAACTTCGTCGCTGCTACTATTGTATACCAGCAGTTTTAGTTTAGTCCTAGCCAAATTCTAGTTTCGTTATGATTCAGTATAAGTTTAGTTTTTTTTTTCAATTATAGTCCAGTTCTTGTTAAATTCGAGTGCAATTCTTGTTAAGCTTTAGTTTAATTAGAATAACATTAAATATTTTAAGATCGATTTAGAAAGTAAATCTGAGTCGATTGCTAAAATAAATCAAGCGTCTTAGATTATTTTACTAGTTAAGAAAATACCCATAATTACAAATCAGCACAATGGGCACTGATTTATAATTATTTCTTTTTTATAATTTATTTTTTATATTATTATCTTCTAAGGGGTGTTAAGATCTTGAAATGGCACAAATAAACACAAAAATTCAAATTTTAATCAAAAGTAGGGTTTTTTTTGGAAAAATCACTACACGGAATTAATTAACACATGATATATAATGATATAATGATTTGGGACATATGGGCCCCGCGGCTTTTCTACATAAATTTGGGGTTTGCTGTCCGTACGTCATTAGTATAACGAACATTACTGGCCTACAAAGCGTCAATTGCTACTTTGTGGGTTAATCAGCATAAACCGGTGACTTCACATAGCCATACAGGAAGTAATAGAGAGGTAACAAATCGCAAAAGCAAATCGCAAATTGTCAGGTCGTGCCATATCTTGAAACACTTTATCGTCAAAGTTTTATAAGTCGATTGTTGTGGTCGTCATAGGGAACCTGGCGCAGTCCGGTTAAGACCACATCTTACCGGGATCAATGTAAAGTCTGACAAAATTATTGTCATCTGGCAGTCTTAAAATGGACTGTCAATGCTTTTTCTGATAATAGACATAATATGCCAGTTCACACGGTTGTACGACAATTTTAGCGCATGTAACTGATAATATTGTTAGATCTGACAACTGTCTGTTCGGAGCTTTAGCGTTGGTCTAGCACAAACCAATTCTCAATGATTTGCCAATTTTATCGGAATATAAAAAAAAACCATCTGCATAAAAAGTTATAAAAAACTGTATGCATTTTATTACTTCCGTGTTATTTTGAACAAATTTATTCGAATTCTTGGTTGCACTTACAAAATGTCTTAAGTGCAATTATTTCTAAAAATTTTATTGAAAAGGCTGAAAGCTTTATTGACTAGTAAGTTAGTCCTATTACATTTTCTAAGTATATTCTTATAAGAAGGGAAACCAGAAATATGCTCTAAAAAATTTGTTTTATGCGAATTAAATATGCAGAAAAAATTCGAAAATATGACCCCAAAATTGTCAACAATATGCCCCAAAAAAATCAAAAATTGCTCATGTAAAAACAAAATGCTCAACATTTGCATTTAAAAAAAACAACACTAAAATTATAATCAGTAAAGCCTAAACACCATAGAAAAAAGTTTTTACTGGGAATATATTAAATAAAAGACCGATTCTCACCGTTTTCATAGACTTCGTCTTGGTAAATTAAAATATGTTTACCAAATTTGATCAAATTATGTACAAAATCGCAACTTGTAGTTAGTGCATAAAGTAAACATGGGCAGACAACCAGCCAGACGGACGGACGGATGGACGGAAAATCATCTTTAAATCACTTTAAAAACTGTTTTTCAGTCGATCGGTGTACTAAAAGATTGGTTCAGATTTCTATGTATTGCTTTTTCCTTAATTTTGGATTTTATGTAAAATTTTAAAGTTGTAAATAACATTATCTTAAATGACAATCTGCTTTGTCTTCATTCTAGACAAATGAGTGTGTTGAAATTGGTTTTTATTTATTCTTGCAGACCTCTAGTATACAGATAGATATTTCAAAGAGAAAACCCATCTGTTAACCAGAATTATGCCTAAAAAAAGCAATATATGCACTTAAAACTTAAAAAATGCAGCAAAAAGGCTCTTTTGACTAAATTATGCAAAAATATGCTCCAAACGGTAAAATATGCCAAAATATGCACTAACTAATCGATGCCAAAATGCATAAAAAGCTCTAAAACGGATAGATATATCATTTCTGCCTTCATTGGTCGCACAAGGAAAAAACATGCAATTGCATATTTGTGGTTTCCCTGCTTATAAGTTATAAAAGTTAAATTTATAAGTTATTTTATATGTTTTAACTACATACATAAATATATTTTTGACTAATTTTTATGTTCAAATTTTTTTTTTTTTTTTTGCAAATACCACACATAAGACTTTTTGTTAGAACAATGGCTGTTATGTTAATTTTTTTCAATTAGTAATATTCATCATTTATAATATTTTTTAATCAAAATAAAAAAAAAATAATTGATTTTTTCTTCCTATTTGGTTATTTTCGTAGTAAAGCTAATTATAAACAAAGCGTGAACACAATGTGACGGAGAGGGGATCAATATTAAAAAAAATTTGTTAATTTTAATTAAAAATATACTATAGAAATTATATAAACAGCTAAGAAAAAACTTGCAGTTTTTAACAGGGACCGTAATAAATATTCCTTTTTTTCATAAAAAAATAACAGTTAATTTGTGTTTTTTATATTTTCAAGCTAATATGTATAAGTTTTTTTCTTTTAATTAGTATTGTGGTAATTTTGTTGAACTATTTATAGGTTTTTAATCCAAATTTTCAATATTTTTAAACAGGCTTAAGTTCATCAAATTTAATTTTCATTAAATTATTTTTATGAAGAAAGGAATTTTACAACATGAAAATTAATTAAAATTGTTATTGATAATCATTCATTCTTGACTGACCTGAGATTCGAACCCAGGCGGCTGGTTACCCTGACCTGTTTCGATCGGTACCATATGATCTCATCAGAAAGATTTGCCGTCTTACACTCGAAGCCATCGACGACTGCTGACGTCAATAGTCAAACATCAATCCTTAAACCAAATTGTATTTTAACCTTTGGTAGATTTATTTTACTCGAAAAAATAATAACAAAAATTTTTAAAAGCAATAACCCATGGTGGAATAAACAGGTGGCAGCACCACACCAGATGACGATTTTTTGCTCTTGCATTGTTTGTCTAGGTTTATGTCAAGTTTTGTTTATGTTTACAAAAAGTCCACGTTTTGTGCTGTGATTATTGTATTTTATTAAAGTTTTTGATAATTCTAAATTAAAATAAATAAGATATTGACCAAAATTAAACAAAAATTGGCTAAAAATTTATTTATTTCATCACGTCCAGCGGTACGCTTTGATTTTTGTTTAAAGTATTTTATGACTTAAACGGTGATGTAATTTCCATTTTTGTTGTAATGTTGTATTTGTTGCCGTAACGATGCCACCACCATGCAATAACCCTTATTCTGCATTTCGCTTTGGGTCAAAATTTACAATTGCCAACTTTGGTATCTAACGTTCCATGTGTGAGTGATGCCACAATAGTGATGGGATACTATCGATATTTTCTACTATCGATAGTTCAGATTTCACTATCGATATAACTATCGACTGAATGTTTGTACTAAAGTAGGAAAACTGTAACTAGTTTTTTATCTGGCTACAGTTCGTTGTTTTTATCACTTTATTTAACGTAAGAGACGTATCTATGTACGCACGTTATTTTAGATGACAGGTGCTGATAAGCACCTTTTTTTATTGCAACTTTAGATAATGTTCTAAATTGAATTTGATTCTCAACCCGAAAGGTAATCAATCTAACGGACTTTTCCTCTGGTCGTTCATTGTTTTATCCTATGCTTGCAATTGCAATTGCATTTTTCTTGATTTTTGTTTTACATTATAAAAATATCTGACATTTCAGTCTTTATGTAAACATATACATATACAAAAGCACAGCTAAGCAATCCATACCACCTGCCATTCTTATTGTTTGTATTCACTGCTGTAATTCTGCGCGAATCAATAATAGCAAATAAAAACTTGCGGCAAAAAACTGTGTGTGTATAGCTTCTGTAACATGTCTTCATAGCTGTATTTTAAATAATGATAATAATATCGATATTGATATTTTTCCTATCGATATTTTCGATAGTTTAAGACTATCGATAGTATCGATAGTACTATCGATAGTTTACCAGCACTATGCCACAATAACAACAGAACTTATTGCCACTTTTCTAGTGATGATTTTAAAATAATCGAAAGATGAAGAATGGAATAAAATTAGATAGGAACATCCTGTAAAGATGTTGATTTTTAGTCCTATGTATTTCTTATGCGCCTTGTACACTTGCACACATTTCCGAGGAACGCATGGAATATGTTGAATTGTGAAACATGCAAAAAAGTAAAAACTTGACAAATGGTAACGCTGCTTTCAAAAAAAAAAAAAATTCCATTTTTTCAGTGCTGCCAAAATAAAAATAAAATTTGTTGTTGTAACTTTTCTTGTTATGACATTTAAAAAAAAATCGAAAGATGTAAAAGGGAACAAAATAAGATTGGATAATCTTGTAAAAATGTTGAAAAATTTTGATTTATAGCTTTATGTATTTCTTATGCGAAAATTTCAACATCTTCGCAAAGTAATGGTAGTAGATGTTAAATGTTGACAAGTCGGTTGATAATTTAAATGGCTTATGTGGATTTTTTGCGGTTTTGAGTTAAGATCGATTCCTTAGGTTTTCCGACGTGATCTTTCATTTGGCGTAATCAGTTTTTCGATACCTCGTACGGTTTTCGAGATATGGAGTATTGAGTTTGTTATATGCTGTTATATGCTAAAACAATTTTCAAATTAAATGTCGTATGTAACTGCCAAACGCCACATAAGACAAATTTCCATATAATACGACCAAAAAATTGATTTATTATTTAAGTGTCGTATGTGGATTTTTCATGGCACATACGATTTTTAAATAATTTTTGTTTTAAAAATTTAGTGTTTAAATGTCGTATGTTAACATTTCGGAGGCAAAATGCGTTTGTAGCTATTTAAATGACAAAAATGTTCCATTTTGCCACATACGACAATTTAATTCTGAACAAAAATCAAAATATTTTCCACCCCAAATAAGTTATAGGCATCAAACTTTTAAATTAACTAGTCAAGTATTAGTAGTTTCCCCTCCTAAAATTTAAAGAAAATCGCTTTGCTGAAAAAAAAAAATTATAAGAGTTCAAACTTCAAACTCTATTTACTCGAAACTATCGGAATCCACATACGACAATTAAATTATCAGCCGACGAAGTGTGAAAAGGCTATTATGGGACAATGTTAACATCTTCGCAAATTGATGCTAGATGTTAGATGTTGAGTTCAGTGAAAAAACGCCTATTAGCTGTTTGGGAATAAAAATTAAATTAACTGTTTACGCGGCCATTTTCCCTAGTTGCAATATATTTATTTGCAAATATCTGGTGCGTATAAACGTAGTAATAGACTATTTCGTAAGTTTCAATATGGTGTATTTAAATCAGTTTTCCGACTTTTATATGCTTTTTTTTGTTTTAAAATTTCAAAATAACTGTTATTTAAGGAAATTTAAAATATATTTAACTTCACAAACACCAATTTTAAGATATAGAACAGTGGGTTTAAAAAGTTAAGAGGCAGTCCAATATTAAAATATCGGGTGATTTTTAAGCTATTATCTTTTTGGCAACACTGGTTTAAGCAGCTGACGCACGTTTCGTGTTTTGTTTCACTGTCAAACATCTTCAGTTTGGTCCATAATTTGACCATGAATCGTCTTACAAACGAACAACACTTGCAAATTATTGAATTTTATTATCAATTTGCGTGCTCTGTTAAGAAAGTTCATCGCGCTCTTCTTGTGTTCAGCGACGAAGCCCATTTTTGGCTCAATGGGTACGTTAATAAGCAGAATTGTCGATTTTAGAGTGAAGATCGGCCAGAAGCATTGCAAGAGCTACCAATGCATCCAGAAAAAGTCACAGTTTGGAGCGGTTTATGGGCTGGTGGCATCATTGGACCGTACTTCTTCAAAGATGATGCGAATCGTAACATAACTGTGAATGGTGAGCGCTACCGTGAGATGATATCCAACTTTTTTTTGCCCAAAATGCAAGAGCTTGACTTGCATGACATGTGGTTTCAACAAGACGGTGCCACATGCCACACAGCACGCTTAACAATGGACTTATTGAGAGGCGAGTTCGGTCGTACTGATACAATTATTAAAAAAAAAAAATTAGCTACAGGCTATGGCTGGAGACTACTTATTTCACTTTTAGCTACGAAAGGAAATAACTTTATAATTCATTTTATTAGGGTTTTTATTTAAACATTTAACTATTGATTATGCTTTTTATTTCTCTTTATTAAATTTACTAAAGGTTGTTTTTTTAAGCTAGATAGAACTTTAAATTGTAAAAAGTAACACAAAAAATTAAATTTTGATGAAATATTTTTTTTTATCGTTTCAGTATACTCTGACAAATCATCATGAATAGACTCACGCTTGAACAACGCTAGGAAATTATCCAAATTTACTTTGAAAATCAGTCGTCGGTTCGCGCAACTTATAGACGACTTCGTCATTTTTATGGCGTACATAATCGTCCATCTGAACAAGCCATTCGTCGAACTGTGGATAGATTTCGTATCACATACTCTCTAGAGGATGCAATAACACCAACACGTCGAAGGAATGTGCGTACTGAAGAGAATATCGCCGCTGTAAACGAAAGTGTGGAAGAAGATCCAAATTTATCGATTCGTCGTCGGTCGCAGGAATTGGGGCTCTGTCCGTCCACTACGTGGAAAATTTTGCGCAAAGATCTCGGCCTACACCCGCATAAGATCCAGCTGGTGCAGGAATTGAAGCCACGAGACCATTATATGCGTCGTTCTTTCGCCGATTGGGCTCTAGAGCAGTTGGCAACTGACCCGTTGTTTTATCGCAAAATTGTGTTTAGCGATGAGGCGCATTTTTGGCTTAACGGGTTTGTTAATAAGCAAAATTGCAGCATATGGAGCGAGACCAATCCACAAGAGACCCTACAGACTCCATTACATCCAGAAAAATGCACCGTTTGGTGCGGTTTTCACGCTGGTGGCATCATCGGACCTTATTTCTTCAAAAATGAGGCCGGAGCTCGCGTTACGGTCAATGGAGATCGTTACCGCACCATGATCAATGATTTTTTGTTTGAAAATATGGATGACATTGATCCGGAGGAGATGTGGGTTCAACAGGATGGCGCTACGTGCCATACGGCGAACGCAACCATCGACTTATTGAAATCAAAATTTGGCGATAAGTTGATTTCGAGAAATGGACCTGTCAATTGGCCTCCAAGGTCGTGCGATTTGACACCTCTCGATTATTTCCTGTGGGGCTACGTGAAGTCACTGGTTTATGCTGATAAACCAGCAACAATTGACGCCTTGGAGGCCAGCATTGTTCGTGTTATTCGTGACATACGGCCAGCAGTGCTCGAAAAAGTGGCCCAAAATTGGACATCCAGAATGCGCTTCGTCAAGAACAGCCGCGGTGCCCATATGCCCGAAATCATTTTCAAATGTTAATGTCACGTATTGATCTTTCGAATAAAAAAAAAATTTTGATTACAATTTAATTTTTTGTGTTATTTTTTACAATTTCAAGTTCTATCGGGCTTAAAAAAACACCCTTTATATTCGAAAGAAGATTTAAATATTATGTATACCTATTCAGTCCTATGACGTTACTCGTTGTTGTGAACCTGCGTTTTTAAATCTGCTACAAAAAACGAATTATGGCCATTTTCTTACTACGCGATTATCTTTTTTCCCAACGAAAAACTGCACATTAAAGAAATTTGGTTTTCTCAATATCTCATTTGCTTCTATTCTGTCGCAAAGTTAAACATACTCTTCTGCCAATTATTTATTTTCCTTTTATTTGCCGTACAGATAAATTCAAACAGCTGACTCCCAACTTTTACATGTATTTTTAGAGGTGTTGCCAACTAAAAACAATGTTTTTCGTCAGTATATTGAGAAACCCAAAATCGTCAACGGACAGTTTATCGGTCTAATATATTTATGTTGACATTAAATAACAGACAGTTTGTCGATACATTGGTCGTTTACGACAACTACAACCGTAATAAGGCTGATTGTCTTTGAACTTTTAACTTCTTCTTTATATATTAAAAAAAAAATTAATTTGGGTAAATTGGAACGATATGATTAAATATGATAAATAGATTTTTATAAAATTTTATAGTACTTAGAGAAAGTAGTAAATTTTTACATGGCTTTAAAACAAAATTTGGCTGCAACTAACGAAATTTCCTGTTTATTAGTAATTTCATATGCAAGTAGGAATTCAGCTCTGAATTAAATTAAAACAAAAAATTCAAGCAGCATTTTTAGAAGGTATTTTAGTTGTCGACTTTAAATTACCACACACTCATTAGACATACACAGAGCCTATATCAGCATATCCAGTGCCCAGAAGTTCTGATAACAAATCGACGAAAAACTTTAATGAAAAACGCACCAAGGGTTTTCTTATACAACCTTTATTGTTCTTTCAAATGACACATTGGTTTATAGTTTCAGATAATTATTTTTAAATATTAAAAGTAAGTCCATTTTCATATTTTAAGTGCAATGACGGCTTTTTAGTAAAAAATTATAAGCTTTTCTATTTTACCCTTTTTAGCTTTTCCCCTAATGTAACTGTTATAGGAATACGTATACATAAGGTACATTAAGTGTGTCTTGAACTAACACCTCTATTTTTTAAAGTGCTGGATAAAAAACTGTACCCGGGTGGTTTCTAACAGTCAAAATTGTTACTCATAATGATATTTCCTACTAAAAATTAACCAACTTTTCAAATTTCAAGTCTTTAGATTGTTTGTTTGAAAAAAATTTCAATTCCCGTTTTGGTACTACTTTCTTCCCTTTTTCTTGTTTAATGAACTCTTTATCATTTCTTTTAATACGATTTGCACCCTTCCTTTATGTTAAAGAACATACATAGGTTTCAAGTTCATAAAGAAATATTTAAAAAAATGTATGAATTTTGCTAAAAAGCAAAGGTTTCAAGTTTGCGCAAAATTATTTTTATAGAAATTTATTTACAAAAAGTACCAAATGTACGGATTTGTCCCTTCAAATTGATGTTAGAGAACATAAATTTCAAGTTTGCGAAAAATTTTTGTTCGCATAGGAATTACAAACAAACACGCTTACTTCTGCGTGTATCTAATTTGGTTTACGGTTTTAAGCAGTCGAATAAACCTCGATAAATTTTTATATCAAGGGTGGTCCAACCATAGTGCACGATGTTAATTGTGAGTCAAGCATTTTGCCCGACTTTATTTGACATTAAGGCCCGTTTTCACATCTAACCGAAAGCCTAAAGTAGACATTAACCGACCTTATAAAATGTGAAAATGTGTAAATTTTGAGATGTCCTTTAGAGGAACAAGTGCATGTACATTTCACATACTAAAATTGTATTCTTGTATAGTCAGTCAGGCCTGTCACATAAATTAATTCCGATCGAAAGTTGAAGTGATTTCGTAGCTTCACATAAAACGAAATCAATTTTGATCGGAATTGATTTTTGTGACAAGTCTGAATATATGGATAGTATTTCAAAGGATTACGACAATAGTTCCTGATCGGTGCCGACTGTTTATTTGCTAAGTTACTATTAAGTTAGTTTTAGAAAAGGTGGCATGTCATAACGTCCAGTGTCATAGTGTCCATGGACGTTATGACACTCCAAAAAGTGTCATAGTGTCCATGGACATTATGACACTTTCAAAAGTTTCATAGCGTCCATGGACACTATGACACTTTGCAAATGGACATTATGACACTTTTAAAAGTGTCATTAGGTCCATAATTACTAAAGAAGTTAAATACAAAAAAATGATCTGCATACACGCAGAGAAAAACATGTTTCATTATGGTCCCAACCAACAAGGCTATTTTTAAAGAAACTAATTTAACCATAATATGGTTGTCGGTGACAATGATTTGGTTAAATGAAACATAATATGGTAAAAAAAATTTTAAAAATTGTTTTGCGGTTTTTTCTGGGTGTATATATTGAATATATAACGAATACACTTTTGGGCGCAAGAATTTTCTCCTCTATGCTAAAACAAATACCGGCTTCGCTTACTAAAGTTTCTCTGCACAGCCGGCCTTCGGCCGGGCGCAAGGATTTTCTTCTCTATGGTATAACAAATACCGGCTTCGCTAACTAAAGTTTCTCTGCACAGCCGGCCTTTGGCCGGGCGCAAGGATTTTCTCCTCTATGGTATAACAAACACCGGCTTCGCTAACTAAAGCTTCTCTGCACAGCCGGCCTTCGGCCGGGCGCAAGGATTTTCTCCTCTATGGTATAACAAATTCCGGCTTCGCTAACTAAAGCTTCTCTGCATAGTCGGCTTTCGTTCGGAAACAAGGCAGATTTTAGAAGCTTTACTTAGCGAAGCCGGTGTTTGTTATACCATGGAGGAGAAAGTCCTTGCGCCCGGCCGAAGGCCGGCTGTGCAGAGAAGCTTTAGTTAGCGAAGCCGGTATTTGTTATACAATAGAGAAGAAAATCCTTGCGCCCGGCCGATGGCCGGCTATAATCCCAAATTTGTTTACATTCTTGATTATAAGAATTTTTGGCATTATATTTACTTATTTTGATATTTCAAAACAAATTTTACACATTTTAATATTTTTCATTATAAGTTAAGTTGTGGACATTATGACACTTTGTAAAGTGTCATAACGTCCGCGGACGCTATGACATTTCTTTGATGGACGTTATGACACTTTTGAAAGTGTCATAATGTCCATGGACACTATGACACTTTCAAAAGTGTCATAACGTCCATGGACACTATGACACTGGACGTTATGACATGCCACCTTAGAAAACAAATGTTTGCATATCGTTGATGTCAGAAAGATGCAGAGATATTTCCTTGTAATTTCGGTTTTGGTAGGATAAATTACATACTTTTTTGTTTTTTCACTTTAGTTATAACTAGATTTAAATATCGCTCACACACTTATCTGTTTGAATATTAGCATATTTCCACAGGAATGCCATGGCTTAATTCACGTGTTGTGTTTCTATAATATGTTTGTTGATTTTGGTTCGGTACAATATGTTTAGAACTGTTTTGTTCACTGTCCATTGCTGACTTTATTTTGTGAAGAACAAGAGCCCTTATATTAAAGTTGGCAGTATACAATGGGTACTTATAGATAAATACGTAAAATTACAACGTTACCTTGGAAAACTGCATAAGCATACCTACAGACGTAAGTACGCACAAAAGATAAAGTTTTATTGTGTATGCCCATAATTTATCGATTTAATTAATATTAAAATTAAAAATTGTCAAAATTGCCAAAATTTTGATAAAAAAAAAAAAAAACCATTTTAAAAGCCCAATAATCGATTTCACTATAAAATCGCATACGTAAATTCGATTGCAAAAAGTCGATTTTTTTTAACACCAAATCGATTTTCGATTGGAATCGAAATCGATTTACCATTCCCTAATGGAAACGTAGGGTAACAGAGCTTTAGGTAAATCCTGCTAGATGCAAAAATTTTTCGTCATTTTGACAATATTTTTGTTACGACTTTGCACAAAATTTTGACGTTTCTATTTGAAAAATTTTTTGAAAAAATGTCTAGCAGTACTGCATTAGGTGCATTTGAATTATCGTTTACTTACCATTTGTATTCATTCATTTGAAAACGCATTTACATGGGAAAATTAACATATATTGTATGAAAATCGTAATTTCTGACCCCAGGCCAATAACAGGGTTAACGGTTTTTGACAAAAATAATCAGAATTTGAAGACCAAGCGATTAGGAATTAATTTTCTTATTTTTATTATAATATTCGAAAAAACAAAAACTCTAGAAGTACTTGTTTGGAAAAAAATGGAAAATTTTCTCAAGCTTAAACTTTGACCTCCGTGCACCTCGGCTTAAAATTGTTCGATTTGGGTCAAATTTTCAGTATATATTTTTTAGACTAAGTATACAAAAACAGTGGGGCCCAGTACTTCAAGTTCGACATTTTACAAAATAAGTGCCACCCTACTCTACATAAATAAAATATATGTTAATTAAGCAACAGCAACATTATGATTATTATGATGAGTTTTTAGAGCTTAGGACTAAAAAAAAAATATGGTTAATTACATCACAAAGTTTTTTTTTTTTGTTTTTTATTACAAAAAAAAAACTTTGTTTAGAACCTCTAAGAAGAACAACAGCAGTTGAAGCAACAACAACTACACATACTTGATATAAAAGTATAAATTTACATTTTAAATATGTTTGCGTTGGTTTTGCACAGATTTGGTGTTAACTTTGCTTGAAACAAAATGACAAGTGGCTGTTAGAAAGGAATTTAAAGTAGTCAAATCTTAATTTTTTTTTTAAACTCTTATCATGGATTCACCCATGTGTTCCAAACAATATATTTGTCCGAAAAAAAAAATTTTTTACTGACAGTGTTTTGCAGAACTATCTACCCATTTCGGAAAATTTGTCCGGAAAAACAAAGCTACCAAATGGTTTACATACGTAGGCATTAATACAAAATGGCTACACAGCTAGCAAAATACTCATTTTGTATTGTTTGAAACATGTGTTCACACATGAAACATCTAACATCTACTAGCAATAAAAAATGTCACCATTTCTGAAAAAAAAACTTAAATACTTTTTTCAATGAAAGAGCCAATACTTTAAAAGAATACGCCAAAATGTCTTTTCTATTTCTATACTCTTCACCACAGGTGGTGAAAAGGGTATATATAAGTTTGTCATTCCGTTTGTAATTTCTATAATATTGATGTTAGACCCTATAAAGTATATATATTCTGGGTCCTTATGAGGAGCGAAGTTGATTTAACGATGTCCGTCTGTCCGTTGAAATGGATTTTCTGATTTTCTAATATATGATGGGGGCCAGGTTATTATCAGAGAATGACAACAAGTACCCATAAGAATAATATACAGAGGTATTTACCCACGCTTTTCGTTATTGTGTATACACATATTTATAACGCAAAAAGTATGGTTATTACTTATACTTATGCACGGCAATATCTTCACGCAACAACATTCAGTAAACAAAAATACATGAATATTATGCAGATGTTATTCAATACCCATGAATGTGTTTTGGTTATCTGCCATACAAATAAAATATCCATGTTTAAAAAAATACCTTCAGTATTTTTGGCACTTCTGTGTAAAAATGAAAAAAAAAAAAAAAATTTACCAAAAATGTGCTTTGTCACTAGGCAGGTATGGGACTATGTACATATTATTAATTGACGCTTTCTGAATTACAATTGACGCTTTCTGAATTACAACTGACTAATCTGAATTACAATCGACGCTTTCTGAATTACAATTGACGCTTGATGATTTCTGAATTACAATCGACTAATCTGAATTGCAATTGACGTCTTCTGAACTTAAATTGACTAATCTGAATTACAATTGATGCTTTCTGAATTACAATTGACTAATCTGAATAACAATGCCGTTTTCTGAATTACAATTCACTAATCTGAATTACAACTGACACTTTCTTGATTTGAGTTTGCTAATCGGAATTACAAATGACTATTTCTGAATTACAATTGGAAAAGGTGTAGACATAAACTTAAACTGAACAAGATCCAAACTACACCTTTTCCACTTGTAATTCAGAAATAGTCAATTGTAATTCCGATTAGCCAACTCAAATCAAGAAAGTGTCAGTTGTAATTCAGATTATTGAATTGTAATTCAGAAAACGGCATTGTTATTCAGATTAGTCAATTGTAATTCAGAAAGCATCAATTGTAATTCAGATTAGTCAATTAAAGTTCAGAAGACGTCAATTGCAATTCAGATTAGTCGATTGTAATTCAGAAATCATCAATTGTAATTAAAAAAATAATAAATGTAATAAAGAAAAACCGCTAAAAAAATACGCCAGCCTCTCTTTTAATTGTCGCTTTCTGAATTAAAATTGGAAAAGGTGTGAAAAAAAGATTTGAACAAAAACTGAACTTTTAATAAATTAGAACTGAACAACATTTAACAATGTGATCATCTTAATAATGAATGCACTAAACTGAACTACTTTTTGTTGTTACATAGTTTGTTTTTTTATTTTAAAGAAATTTTATAAAAATAAAACACTTTCCTAACAAGGTTATTTATTATCTTTTTATTAGGTTGACTTTAAAGCATTCTTAAGCTTTAAAAATATAAAATATTCATTTGTAGCTAAAAATTATATTCATATTCAAGATATATATACTTTGCTTTTAAATTGCCATAGCAGCTTATCTGCAAAAAATACAATTATTTTTGAATAATTTGAAAAACAAAAGTTTTAAAAAGAGTTTTTGTAAGCAACAACACATCTAAAATTCACAAAGTTTGTAGCAAAAACAATTCAGGCTATTAAATACATACATATAAATAAAAAATATTCTAAAGGAAAAAAAAGTATGAAACAAGGGGTCATCGTTAAAAAGCAATAAATAAAAATATTTTATAAATTATTTAAGTCTTCAAAACAATAGGTGCAGGGTTGCCAATATAGACATTTAGAGGCACTTTTTGGGTTAGAGATTAGCGATTAAATTAACTTTAATCTCCGTGTTTACTTTATGAGTTGTATTTTTTTAACTTTTTTTGCTAGTTTAAGCGGCCAACGGTGGTGGTTTAAACCTTAACTTATGGCGATATCTTTTCTGAGAAAAATGTTGCAGTACATGTTCTACATTTTTGTGTTCTTTTGTACAAAAAATACAACTGTGGAAAAAATTTTCAAGTTCTTTTGTGAATATGTTGTTGAAAAACATGGACAACATGTTGCATATTTTACCCTTACTTTTACTTAAGGTGTTCAACTGTCTGTTCTACAACTTTGGTACTTACTACTTTTTTTGTACAACAAATGTTTTATTTGTTTGTCAAAATTCATACCGCTCATAATTTTGTAAAAAAATTGTTTTAAGACAAAATATAAAAATATTTACACATGAAAATCAAAAAAAGTGTATTTATAATATAATCGTTTTAATTTTTATAAGCCATTAGTGATGTTAATATTTGTTTCCAACCCGTAATAGCGTACAGAAACAGCTTAAATAGCTTTAAAAATCGCTCATTAAGTACATTAATAATGAAAGTGTAATAGTTGAAAATAAAAGCACTAATTGTGTTCTATTAAAATTGCACAACATGTAAAGCTGAAGGTCCACACCATGCGTTTATGCGTCTGTCCTTTTTATGCATTTGACAAAAAAGTTGAATCAGTGTAATTGTATGTATATGACAAGTTACACAACAAAATGCAGAGAATGCATAGACGCATCAACGCATGAAAGTAGGTTTACTTTCTACTTTTGTATCCGTCGCATGTGTGGTGAAAAAAAGTTAGCTGTTATTGATGGCCATGGATGGCAAATCATATTTTATTTTCAATGTTATCGATAAATATGTTTGTGTGGTGGATTACTTTTTACTATGTTTTTGCATTAAAAAAGGTTTTTAATAAGAGAAAAAGATTTCGTTATAAAGATTGTATAAACTTTAATGAATAAAATACATTAAAATTAATTTTTAGGACAATTTAACAAGAACAAAATTTGCCATTCTACTTATCGACTACTTTTATCTTCTGAGTGTCATCTTTGTTGTGCTTATTATTTTTTTTAACAAATGCCATGAATTGGAAACATATTGATACCTTGAAAAATCACGAATATTTTTATAATAAAAGCTTACTCCCCTATGAATTCTATTAAATAAATTCTATTAAAATATCAATTACACTCTCAATTTCTTGCAAAATTGTTTTTAATTGTTAAACATATTAGCACAACAGCTGATAAAAAAAAAAAAAAATTTGGCGCATAAAACGCATTGCATGTAACTTGAATTTAGAAACGCATAAAATGGTGTGGACCTTCAGCTTAACACTTCGAGTAATTATAGGTAACATTAGAAAATGTTACATGTATATACTGTAACATATTTTTCTCAGAAAAGAAATCGCCATTAAACTGTCACCATACACATGTTTAACATAAAGAACTTTTGCAAAAATATAAACAAAAAATACATTTAAAAACATTGCTTAGCACTTTTATATAATTTTGCCATTACATTTGTTTTCTTTAATATATTTTCTTCAAACACAAAAAATTTCTACCTTGTAAACAATTTTAAATTTGCGCATTTTCTTCTTCTTCTTTGAACACATCCATATTGCTTGATAAAAAGTTGACATTTGCAAAAACAAAATGCTGCCATTTATTTGTGCTCAGTATGGTAGCGCTACATGGTTTAAGCCACCACCCAAAAATATCAAATTAAATTGATACTAGATTAATTTAATTCTCAGATTAGCTTGTTATAGAATTAAGTTAACTTTAATCTCAAACCCAAAAAGTGGCTCTAAGTGGCTAGATTTAGCCATTTTTCACCCTGTTTAGCCATTAAAAAATGCGTTTTTGACAATTAAAACGCATTTAATTTAAATCACAACTTTTACAAATGTTGAAAATCGCTATAAACGATGATGAAAGATCTTTCAAAATAAAGGAACAGTATTGACATATTAAATTTATAAAATGGATAGCCAAGTAAACATCGTTAAAAGTAATTGGAGAAATAGGCTACATTTAGCAACCGTTAATTCGATTTTATCTATTAGGTAAATATTTTAACCATAACAATAAAATATTTGTACCACCACCACAATAGTGGAGAAGGTACTTGTGGCTGATGTTTGTAACACCTTAAAATATTGGTCCAAAGCCCATTTTTACGTATACCGATTGACACAGAATCAGAATTTCTGAGTCTGAGTCCGGCTGGCTGGCTGTCCATGTAAACATTGTGCGCAAAGTACAGGTCGCAAATTTGCAGATAATTTAATAAAATTTATATTCTAATGTGGTGTAGGGTATCATATAGTCGGGGTTGACCGACTATACTTTCTTACTTGTTTTTTATTGTCGATCTGGACTCAAAAGGTTGGGTAAATGTTGTCGTGATTATGATTTACCTTCAAATGAAGATGAACATTAACGACATCAAATTTATCTGTGATTTAATTTTTTAAATATCTATCAAAATATAAATTTTCGTTAAAGAAATTGATCTACTCTTACAATTTCATCATTTCTGTTTTGTTATTGAATTTTAATGTGTTTTTATTAAAAAAAAAACTTTTAGCCATTTTTTAGCCCATTTTAGCCATATTTCGGTAAATTTAGCCATTTTTGGTCACCTCCTCATTTTAAAAGGTAACTCTGACGCCGCAGCTGCAAACTTTATTTCCTATCCAAACAGAAACACAAATTGGTTAAAATATAAAATGTATGTGAGCTCTCATCTATCACAGTGCATTCCCCTAAAAAATTCATCTGACATCCAAATAGCTGTCGACCGATTTACAGAAGTCTTGGATACTGCAGCAAGAAATGCAACCTCAATCAAGCGGACAATTAAACGTGCTCCTTATAATACATCGACGGATTAAGAGACCCTTATCAGAGAAAAAAGGAAGTTAAGAAGACAATGGCAAAACAGTCGTTTCCCAAACACTAAGGCCCAACTACAATTATGCCTGACCACTCTTCGCAACAAATTGAGACAGAACCACGAGTCTGCAATAAAAGGCTATCTAAACAGCCTAGACGCCACAAAAAACTCCAATTATAGCTTATGGAAGGCTGTACGGCATATGAAATGCCCTATAACCCAAGAATCTCCATTAAGACTGGAAAACCGCACTTGGGCCAAAAACACACATGCAAAATTAAACGCTTCCGCGGGCCACCTTGAGAAAGTTTTCACGCCACATGATGCACATACTTGTTCCTGTCGTCCAATCATTCCTGATAAGGTAAACCATCCATTAAAATTTAACATAACTCAAGTAAAATCTGAAATAGAAAAAGTGAATATTAGAAAATCTCCCGGACCTGACCGCATCACAGGGTCAATGATAAGAAACCTACCATCGTCTGCTTCCAGAATCTTGCTGTTCATTTTTAACGCTATATTATGAGTCGGATACTTCCCATCCTCATGGAAGAGGTCTATAATTGTTATGATTCCCAAGTCAGGAAAAGATGCTAGCCAGGTTGAGTCGTACAGACCGATAAGCTTATTGTCAATCCTATCGAAGCTTTTCGAAAAAATATTCGTTTTAAGTATAACTCCTTATCTAAATGAACACGACATCATCCCGGATCACCAGTTCGGATTCAGAGCGAAACATGGTACAATAGAACAAGTGCATAGAATTGTCACCCTTATTAGATCGGCGTTTGAGAAAAATCAATACTGCTCAGCCCTGTCTATAGACATTTCCCAAGCATTTGACAAAGTTTGGCATGATGGGCTACTCATCAAAATAACACGAATGCAGAACATTCATAGTAATGTCGCAAGATAAATACTCCCCCCTCAAGAAAATTACTGCTGGTGTCCCCCAAGGCAGCATATTAGGACCGCTTCTATATATAATATACACAGCGGATATGCCAACAAACCTGAGCACGCATACCTCTACATTTGCAGACGACACAGCATTTATTAGCGTTAACCATGACCCAAAAGTCGCATCGCAAAATCTGCAGTCCCACATCAATGAACTAGAGGCCTGGCTAGATAAATGGAGAATAAAGGTTAACCCGGCTAAATGTGCTCACTTAACTTTCACGCTCAGAAGACAAACGTGCCCAGCTGTAAAAATAAATAACATCACTGTTCCGGTAGAAAACCGTGTTAAGTACTTGGGAATTCATATAGATAGACACTTGACCTGGTCTCGTCATATCGAAGCGAAAATAACGGCTATGAAACTTAAAGCAGCTCAACTGCATTGGCTTCTCGGTGGAAACTCAAACTTGTCTTTAGACAACAAAATTCTTCTATACAAGTCCATCATAAAACCAATATGGACATATGGCATCCAATTATGGGGTACTGCATGCGCATCTAACATCCAGAAGCTTCAAAGAAGACAGTCTAGAATATAACGAAAAATTGTCTGCGCCCCATGGTATATACGTATTGATATTATCCACAGAGATCTCAACGTCCCCACTATCCAGGAGGAAATTAAAAAATATTCAATAAGTTACATCGATAAACTAATGGCCCACCCTAACTACCTCGCTCGGGGTCAGCTTCAGTTCGAAGGTCACCAGAGGCTAAAAAGAACCGATACTTTGAGCCTAATTAGAAGACATTTTTAAAATTTGATAACAGCAGTTAGTGGTTACACTGGTAACAACTAATAAACAACAAGTAGAATTAAGATTTGAATTCAATAATTCAATTCAATAATAAAAATAAATTAAAAAAAAAAAATGTTTGGTCACCAAGATTTGGCAACACTTAATAGGAGCGACAATTTGTTTTTTTTTCTTTTGTCTCACTTTTCCCTAAAGTATGTCATCTATATTTTGCTATTTTTCTTTTTAATTTAATTTAACTGCAAATGTTTATTTGACTGAAAAAGTGCGTGCTAGTGAAAAAATGATGCTTTCCTTGTAAACGCCCAGTGCAAATATTGCTTCTACTGTGAATCTGGCTTTAAAAAATAAAAATTTACAGAAGTCTTACATACCCTTCGCCATGATGCAATAAGAACAAAAAGTTATACACTGGTGTGTTCCAGGTTTCGATTCGTATTGAAAACGCAACATTTTTTGAATCCGCACAAATCATTTATTGGTGTTCTTAAATCCGCGTGTTATTGTGTTTTCGAAGTAATTGTTCGAAAAAAAAAATTATTAACGTCAAAAACCAAAAGTTTTTATCAGCTGTTCTAAAATAAATAATATTTTGTTCTCTTGATTGTATTAAAAATTATAACTCATAAATGATTTTTTTATACTAAAATGCCAGATGCTTTTGTTTTTTATGTTTTTTTTTTACACAAGTGATGTTTAATAAAAACAGCTTAAATTTTTGGATCAGTATAAATAAAATTTTTTTGGTTTAATATTTGAGTGAAAATACATATACATTAGGGGGGGTTAAATTGTTTGGAACGATTTTTTTTTTTTTTTTTGATGAAGCGTATAGCAAAAACGTAATCTATAGGTGATTCTGAGAAATTTTGCTTAAGAGACCATAGCTCTTAGTCGGGTTTGGAGCCACCCAAAATTTCAAAATAGATATTTTTCCATATTTTAATAAATTCTGAATTTTCTTCGATTTTTTCGAGTTTTTTTTAACAACTTTTATTACGATCAATTTTTTTTGTTTTCGAACATACATACATATCGACCCTTAACCGCGAAAATAACGTAAGCGCCAAAAATAGAATTTTACAGGAGAGAGCTTTTTTATTTTATTTCATATAAATTGTGTATGAAATTTGTCGCTTACAATAAAATTGTTTTAGCTTTAAAATCGTAACGGTACCTTTTGTGACCATGACATTTTAGGAGATGATGCAAGTGTTGCCAATAAAGTCATTTATTAAAAAAAACGAAAATTGAAAATCATGTCGCTTACGGTATTTTCGCGGTTAGGGCTCGATATATTTGTTGATTAAATTGAACAAAAAATATTTCAAACTTACAACAAAATTTAGTTTTTGTTAAAAATGTTATCAAATAAAACGTCACGTCAGACAATAAAGGCTAATAAAAAAAAACGAGCAAAGATTTTAAAAATTTTTTTACACATGTAACTTGCAATATAAATCTATATAAGTCCAAAGTTTACTAAAACAGGTTAAATATAACGAGTCTTGCACGCCAGTGCAAATTTTTGTTCATCTCTTAAAATCCTTAGGGTCGATTGTTGTATTTTTTCTAAATGTTTGCAAATTTTCAAGAATCCTTTACAAATGTCGCTTCACGTCACAATGGAAATTCCCATATACCTTGTTAATTTCGGTGATGGGTATTAAAACAAGTGAGGTGTATAGATGCAAAGACTGCAATGTCCACTTTTTTCACAAACTTAACTTATAATACCTCTTAGTTGTATATAATGAATGCTTCCAATTAGTGAATATTACATTACCAGAAACACTTTTATCCCATAAAAAAGTATTTTCAAATATTAAGAATTGATGCAAAAACGGCAATGTCCATTGGAGATTGTCGTTTTTGGAATGATCACAGTTTGTTAAGCTCTTTTTCTCTCAACTATTTTCGAAAATGCATGCTATTTTTTTAATTTTTTTTCTTTTTTGCAAAACAAAACTAAAAAGAAATTAAAAATATAACAAATTATTTTGTATATGAAACAGTTAGTTTTATTGTTCATTTTATAACTTTGTCATTAGTCGTAATTATGGAGCTAAGTTGTTATGAAACTCCTCAAAATCAATCAAGAAAAAACTAAGCCTTTGTTAAGTTTAAGAATTTTATAACTTCTGATTTTTTAGGTACTTGCCAATTCTAAAAACAGCAGCAATGTCCATTTGATTAGAGCAATCTCCAATTTTATTATTATAATTGCCAGCAAACCGCTATATCGATTTGGTTGAAACTTGCGTCATATCTTTATCATATTCTTATTTACTGAATAGCATGATATACAATACATAAATATGAATATACTTTGAGCTAGAGGTTTTTACTATTTATTACGAAAATTATAAATGTGGACATTGCAGTCTTTACATCTATACCCCGAATCTTATATACCCTTCACCAAGGTGAAGAACCGTTATTTAAATATAAATAAATCCATTTCGTGCCTCGCCCACTTCTCAAATCCCATATTTTTAAAGAGGTTGTGTATGGATAACGCAGCTATGTGTACAAAATTTCGCTTGTAACTTTTGCTCTTTCCGTTCTCCATATACACTGAAAAACAGACAGACAGACGGACATCGTTCAATCAACTGTGCTGTATTATAAGGTGTAAAAAAAACGCAAGCAAATACAAAAAACGCAAACGGCCTTAACTAACCAAAAATTAAAAATAAACTTTTTCATTGATTCTGATGTATTGCATTAACACAAATGTCTACAAAATATCGACCCCTTTGCGCGAAATTATCGTATGTTACAAAAACCAAATTTTACAGGAGAGCCATTTTTCTACTTTTCTCTGCTATTACTTGCAATATAAAAATTAAAATAAACATTAAATTTTTGGAGCAACGAAGTGGAATTCGCCTACAATATTTTGTCAGGTGACGTCTCTTTGAATGTAGAACAAGATTGCATCAAAAACTCAATTTCCAAAAAATTGCCCTATACGATAATTTCGCGCAAAATTTTTCTACCAAAATTAGCGATTTTATTAGAAAAAAAAAAAAAATAAAGGCCCTAACAGTTTGCATAATATGCAACATGGTCAATTGTCAAAGCAACTGGTTGTTTTTACAAGATTTTACAAGAAAAATTAATTATAAACAGTTTAAGCCAATTTATACTTTTTAATAGTTTTTGCTTCTCCTGTAACGTTTTCAGAATGTTAGAAAGGGCTTTTTGTGATTTAGGTGACGATATATACCTTGTTATTTTCGGTGATGGATATAAAAGAACAACAACATCATGGGATTAAATGAAAAAAATTAAGGGGAGGCGTGTTTTTTTTTTTTTGCTCATATCTCAGTCATTTGCAGACCGGTCCGGTTGAATTTGAATAGCAAACTTAAACGGAGCATATCTGACATAAATATATAAGAACCTAGGCCTCATTACATATGGTATCTTCGGAAAATCCATTTCAGCATACAGACGGACAGACGGACATCGTTAATTCAACTTCGCTCCTCATAGGGACCCAGGATATACATACGGGGTGATCTGGAAATCGAAAACGCAAGAATTTTAAACGATGTTTTTAATAATTTTTCACGGGAGATTCACGATCGCTTTTTTTCCTTCGAGGGGAATAAAAATTTCATGGGAACAAAAATTCTACTTGGTATTCACGATAGGGGTGAATATTGTGAGGTAAGTTTTTATGAATGTACTCATTTCTGAAAAATTGTAGGAATAGAACTATTACAAAAAAGCTTTATAAAATACATAACTGAAATTTAGCTCATAGAATAAATTCGAAAAATTAAAAATGTTGAATATTATATTACTTATAAATAGTTGACATTTCGAGACGTTAACATCAGCTGTTTCTGTGGTTTTTGTTTTATTGTAGTATTGCTGCCACCGTTTATATAAATTCAACTTGGTATATATTAAATTAAATCAAATAAAAAAGTACATAAGCAGCCATGTTACGAATCGAGTGAAATTCAAATCAATAGAGATTTCCAGTTAAATTTTTGTTTAAATTACCATCGTTTTTTTATTTTGAGGTAAGTTCTAATAAAGATAAGATGTACTCATAGTATGAAGTATATAAAACAAAATTATTTAATGAACTTTAAACACTGGATCGTTTTTAAAGTTTGTTTGATTTTGTTTTCCCTCGAATTCGAATTTTTTTTTTGTATTGTTATTTGAAGAATTTACTAACTTTATTACTTTAGTTGTAATCAAAAATGTTTGAAACATTTTGCAACTTTCATCAAAATTTTGAATTATTAAAATTGTAGCCTTTAGTCGGTCATATGAATGGATTGTTGTGAATAAAGATTATCAGAAATACCTCAAGTGCATGCACAAAATGTATTGCTAGATGGCATGACTAACAAACGAGATCAATTTATATAAGTTTGTACGTTATTTTTATCGCATTTTTGAAAAACTGGACCTCTATCTCATTAATTGGAATGTTTGTCGACAAAATATAAATTGTTTCCTTACAATTTTTTCTTAGTTTATGATTTTGTTCTAAACAATAATAAAAATAAATAAAAAAGTTATTTTTCAAAATTAAATAAAGTTTTTTAACTGGACAAATGGTCAATCCAGGCCGTCTGGCAACCCTAACTACGACCCATTAGAATTTTTGTGCAAAACACAAAGTGTAAAGTTTGAGACCACTTTAATTAACCACCAAGTATCAATTTCCTTTCGAAAAATCTTTTTTATCTTATGAAACAAAATTTTATAGAACGTTCAGGATAACAACCTTTTTTATTTACCTTTTATTCCAGAAATGAACAATGTTAGTGCTGGTTCACACAGGTCAAGTTTGACTCTTCAAGTCTTGAGCTTTTAGGAGAGAGGGGTAAAGAGAATGGAAAGGGGTACATACTTGACCGTACCAGTCAGTTTTGTATTTTTCTTTTCTTTTTTCTTCCGTAATATAATAAAATGCTACAAAGTTGAAGGAAAAGAAAACAAAAATTAATTTTGTGCATGAACGTGAACGCAAGTTCAAAAGAAAATTTAAATAAAACTGTTCAAGTAAACTTGACCTGTGTGAACCAGCACTTACTATGAATTTATTTTCAATGTAAATATGTATTTTATTTTTAAATTGATAAACAGGGCAAGGGACTTCATGCAAATGCATGTTTGTTGTCGTTACTCTGAGACCCACCTAAAGTTAATATCTTTGCGAATCACAATGTTTCCAGTAAAATGGCATCAATTTGTTAGTGCATATTTTTGCATATTTTGCTTTAAATGCATGTTTTTGCATATTTTGTTATAAATGCATATTTTTCGTCATATTTTGGGATATTTTGCTATAAATTCAAATTTTTCTTCATATTTTGTAATATTTATAAAAAAATATTGCTCTCTTCTTAGTTTTTTTTTTTTAGAAATATCTTTCTGTTCAAGGCGAATTCTTTATAAGGTGCAGTCAGTGGATCAGCTAGTTATAGTTGTTTCAGCCCTGAAGCTGCCAAACAGTCAAAAAAGTATGGGAAAATCTGCTAACTCTGACATTTTCAAGGAGCAAAAGCAACAACATGTTGGTGTTTGGTACTGAATTACCTACATTTTATTATAATTTAACCTTGTTTCTTTTACTTTCAAAAAGAAGCACCTTTTGTAGCCATGTTTAACAAATTTAAAAAATTATACAATTTGTATAATTGTGTACATAATTGTAGAAGTAACAATAAAATTTTTTTGAAATTTCATTTTGTTAACGGGTTTTTTTTTACTTGAAAAAGCCTCAAATAAAAATAACGTTCGGCGAAGAAAAAAAAGAATTAAACTGAATATTTTGGATTTACGCTGTAAGTATGACCTAAAATCCAAAAAGTATTGATAAAACAAATTGTTTTTAAGGAAAAAAAAAAAAATGCCAAAAGAAAAAATATCTAAAAATTATATTTTAAATACGTGTGTTTTTGAGTCTTCAAAATAGATGGAAAAGTACTTTTTTGCAAAGTTTACAATAAAGGTGTTTCATTTAAAAATTTGTAGTAAATCAGCACCTTCAAAGCCAGAAACACACAGATTTATGATTTATGAAAAGGTTTCGCAAACTTCAATTTCAAGAAAATCAACTTCTGAGGATAGAACTAGTAACATTAGTTTGGAATTGTGTGATGCTCTGGTGTCTGCAGATATACTTACCTTTATATAAGCTAATCAACCAAAATTTTAGAATTTCTTTAAACAAATATACCAACGAAACCAATCCTACGGAAACAACCCTTAGAAAAACTTTTCTCGTCAAGTTGTACACTATACAAATATGTGACATTGTTGAAAGGATTAAGCCACATAATGTGTGGCTGTCTATTGACGAAACAATGCACACTGAAGGACTTTGCGTGGTCTACGTAATTGTTGGGATCTTGAATGCCGAAGAAGAACAGAGTAAACACAAATTTTTGTTTAATATTGTAAAGTTGGAAAAGGTGAATCATGCTTCATTAGCTCGAACTTTCAAAGACTCAATTTCTCTTTTAGAAGACTTTAATACAAATAAAATGTTTCTCTACTTGACATTTTTTAAAGGTATCTTACCCAAAAATGTAACATGTCACATGCTAAGCTCATGCCATACATGCAAGTTTTTAAAGTCACCTTCGCGTTTCAAGCATGTATAACAAGATGCCAAAAATTTTAAAGAATTTAAGGATGTGGTAAATAATTTTAACGAAAAAGTCGCTATAAAAAGTAAACAATATTTTAAATGTACTCAATTAGAATTTATTCACTTTAACAATGGGTTTCTAGTCGAGACAATAACCGAACTACAGGGGTTTATATCATTGAACATCTCGGTTGAACACGGTGATGACGCTGTCATTAAAATAAGAAAAGTAGAAGGTCAAATCGGCGAAAATACAAGCCAAACTTAATGCAGTTTTAAAAAAGTTAAAGAAATTGGTAATATTTTTAATTTAGCTTCCAGAAGCAGAAAATGAATACATATTCTACAAAGGAGTTGACCACTTTTAATATGCACCTATTAAATTCGTTGATGTCGACCGAACATTTTTAATGTTTAAAACTATTTTAAGACCAAATAGAATGAGTTTTACATTTGATAACTTAAAAAAAAATTATTTATTCATATAAACAAAACTTTATCTTTATAAATATGGTTAAATAAATATATTTTTAATGCATATTTTTTAATTTTATTTTTGCATATTTTGCGATTTTTAGTGCATGTTTTATGCGCATATTTTGCGATTTTAAGTGCATGAACTTCCTTGCCCTGTTGATAAATATATAATAAAGGGTGGTTAAACCATTATCCACGGTAATTGTGAGTCACCTTAACGTCAAGTTAAATTGACTTTTCTTTGTTTCACAATTGAGCAGCTCGTTAAGATTGTTAAAGCCTTTTTCGAAAATGGGCGTTCAATCAAAATGCATTTCGTGCACATCGTGATTTTTTTGGTCAGCATAACGACCAAATGTTTCCACAATCAGGAGAATTGTGCGCAAATTTCAGCAAGCCGGGTTTGTGGGTAATGGGAAAACATATGTGCATGCTCGCCCACTAATTTCTGCGGCTGGCAGTGTTATCGGGCCGTACTTCTTCGAAAATTATGTGGGCCAAGCAATTACCGTGAATGGTGTTCGCTATCGCGACATGATAACGGACTTCCTATAGCCAGAAATTAAGGAAATGGTTCCTTGATACCGTTACTGGTGCTCCAGCTTTGGAAAATAATCAAAAATTTAAGATTAATGTCAATACCAAAGTGAAACGATTACTTTTGACCGATACTGAGTATTTTTTTACCGATACTACTTGGTAGTCGGTTGCTAAGTATCGATTTCAAAAATACTTGGTACTTACATAAAAGTATCGAATATGTACTTGTATTTACTCGTATCGTATCGTTTCATCCCTAACCCAGACTAAACAATATTGTGTATTTTGTGATTTTTAATTAGCGTCGAATTGTTCAAATTTAAACTTTAAGAACGTTAAAATATAAAGGAAACCGCTCAAAACAGAAGATAAACTAAATTTGAAACAAAATACATATGTAAATGCAACAATTTACAAAAAAAAAAAAAAAAGTTTTTTTTTAATTGTCTCCCATATCTCAAAAATTAAAAAATACTAAAACCGCAGGATTCACAAAAAAAAAAACGCTGAAAATTTAAAAAAAAGGTTTTTTCTAATCTCAGACAAAAAAAAAACTACAAACGCAAAAAAAATATATATTTTTTTTATATTTTTAACAGATCGTGCCTTTTTTTTATTTGGCGATTTTTTTATTTCAAAAATTAAGTTAAAGAGTTTTTTGTTCAATCTGCGACCATTTTTTACTAAAATTCTTTTTTGTCAAAAAATCAATAATTTTTTAAAAAAAATCTATATTTTTCCTAAAATACTTTTCTATAAACATCTCGTTAATTTCATGAAAATAAATCGATATTTTAATAAAAAAAAAGCAAACAAAAAGTACATTTTAGGAAACAAAAAAGTGCCAAACCTGGAAAAAGCTGGTTATTTTACACTAAATTTCTACATTTATTGCAAAATTTACTATTTCTTATAAAATGCATACATTATTGAAAATTTAAAAAACAAAAATCTTAAAATTCTTAAGTTTGGCCCCTGCAGCGCGTAGGATGCTCATACACGGGCCAAATGTATGACCAACCCCACTTTATTTTTGTATCTTCATCATTTCTTTTTGTAACAAACCTATCCGCTATCTCCATTTCTTAGGGGACTCCCATACAAAATAAAGGATAGAACTATATTTAAGTAAAAGTCCCATTTCTGCCTTGGAGTCGCCCCTAAGGCTATAAAATGTATGACCGACCTCCATTAGTTTTTCGTACCAAACATTTTCTCCAGACATACTTGCCCCTTAGGGGGGTTCCCATACAAATATGGCGTTTTAAGAAATTCTTAAGTTTAATTTACATTTTTCATCTTTTGTGAACAAAATCAAAAGTTGTAGACAGATTTCAATTATTTACGGCTCGGTTTGTTTGGAACTTTGATTTCTAATTTTTTATGAATTTTTTTAAAGACAAAAATTTCGAAAATTTGCTAAAAATGTTGTTAAAAAAATTATGTTTTTTAAACGACTGCCCATATAAAAAACAAAGTTTAACCTTTCTAAAAGGTAAATTTATTGCGGAATTTCGGTTTTTTTTAGTTTATTTAATAAACTTAACCGTTTTTGAGTTACGTGAAAATATATTGTGCAACCTCCTCCATTTTTTAAATAACGGTATATCTCGAAAACAAGAGCTAACCTAAAAAAAAAACGGTCAGCACCACTGAATTCAGCGTAACCGACAGGTACCTCGCTTGTCTCAAAAAACCATTAGCACAGTGTGTTATTAATTTATAAAAAATACATTTATTTGGCCATGTTCAGACAACAGAACGATTTGATATTGCAAAACGTTTTGCTTGCGATCTGTCATAGTTTCTTAAAAATACTGTAGTTCCCTTAAGCAGAATTTTGAGATCTGAAGCCGCCAAGCTTCTTGCGATTTACAGAACACCTTTTATACGATATCAAGTCAGAATCGCAAATGTTAAGCGTTTTGCGATTAATTTTTTAAAGTTTTTTTTTTAAATTATAAAAATATAAATATAAAAATAAAATATTTGAGTTCGAGGCCTGGATTGTTGTTTAATTAAAATTCTTCTTTATTTATTTCCAATATTGTAACTCGTCATCATAAATACTACGACGAGTTACAAGCAACGATAAGGAAAGGAGAAAAAGGAAAAAAAATTTTTTAGAATTTTGTTTGTTTATTTAAAATCCATTATACTCCCTGAGGATGTTACTCGAAGAGTAGCGAAATATTGGAAATAAATAAAGAAAAATTTTAATTAAACAACAATCAAGGCCTCGAGCTCAAATATTTTATATTTATAATTAAATTGGAAAGGTCAAATAAAAAACAACTTTAATATGTTTTTTTTTTTTAAATTTAATTGTTATTTTTTATATCAATTTATGTTGTACTTACTTAACAATTTATTACTTTAATTTTTATTAAAAGTGTAATAAAAGGCAAAATTACCTGAAAAAATAAGAAACAAAATATATTTATTAAAAAAATTGTTAATAAAAAACAAGTAAAAGGTTATATTCGGCCGTGCCGAATCTTATCTACCCTTAACTCTATTGCTCATATGGTATGGGCGCTTTCGTCGCAAAATCATTATTCCGGGAGCATAGTTTTAAGGGAAATTATAGGTTAATTTCGCTGATTTTTACAATCAAACAAATCTAATAAAGAACTGTCCCACCATAATGCACGATGATAATTGTGAGTCACACCTTAACGTTAAGTTTTTTGCCCAACTTAATTTGACGTTTCTTTGTTTCAGTATTTGACAAATTCAACAACGGCGAGGTACACAATTGAGCAGCGCTTTAAGATTGATGAAGCCTTTTACGTAAATGGGCATTCAAATCGAAATGCATTTTGTGCACTTCGTGATTTTTTTGTTCAGCATAATCGACCAAATGCGTCCACAATAGGGATAATTGTTCGGAAATTTCAGCAAACCAGGTCTATAGGAAATGTGAAAACACCTGTGTATGCCTGCCCAGTTCGTTCTGCAGAAAACATTGCTGTTGTTCGCGGTAGTGCGAAATTAAGAATACAGACCTAGATGATTTGTGGTTCCAACATGATGCTGCCATTTGGTACAAAGCCAACGAAACAATAGCTCTTTTATAGTGAGAAATTTAATGGCCGTATCTAACGTCGTGGCGATGTTAATTGGCCGTCACGCATTCGACTTCTTTTATAGGGGATATTTAAAAGAAAAAGTGAACGTAAATAAGCCAAGAACAATTCAAGAGTTAAAGGGTGAGATATTTCGGCACATTAACGAAATTGAACCACAATTTTGACTCAGAGTCATTGAAAATATAAACCATCGGATAGAGGTATGCCACCAAAGTCGTGGAGAGCATTTGGCCGAAATTTAGTTTCACACATAATTTTCATTGACCCTTCTTTCTATTGGAATAAAAAAAAAATTAAGATAATTTTCTGAACACGTTTTGTTTTATTTACAATTAACATCGTGCATTATGAATGGACCACCCTTTATGTAGAGAATATTTAATATTTAATCAAAATTGTTGGTTTTGTATGGACCTTATCTTAACAAAACCCTAAACCCGTAAGGACACTTGTATGACGGCCAGGTAAAAAATAACTGAAGAAGGCACTCAAAGAAGTGCCGAAATATTCGTTCAAATAAACATTTCAATTTTTTTTTTTAAAGACCTCAAGCTCGACAATTTATTGATACTTTACTTCTTTAATGTTTAATTTCATGGTCATTTTCACCTTCAGCACAATCGTTTCAATCTGTTATAAATTAAATTTAAATGACTCAAAATGACAAAATAAATTAATTTCAGTTACATAAGTAAATCTTAATTCCCTTTTGTAATAACATAAAATACATTTTCGAGCAATCAATAAAAGTAAAAGAAAAACATTTATGGCAACTGAATATTACAATCCAAGGATTTCAAAAACCCACGCACGCATAGGTACACTCAGTATTGGAAAAACAAGAAGTAAAGAAAATGAAATTTTTAAATTTCTTTTAAAGAGATTTTTATTTCAGCTGTGTTATTGTTGTTATTTTGAAAAAGGAATTTCTGTCATGTAAAAGAGAAAGTTTTCTTTAGGGATTAACAAACAGTGTTACCACCAGCAAAATTCTAAATTACACTTGAGATGAAGCAAAATTACCCAATTTAGATGAAATTACACCTGATATAAAATTAAAGTTTTATTTAATAAAAAGACATTTTCAAAGAAGCAAAAATACAACAAACTTATTGGAAGAAAAAGTCAAACTGTTAAGATTCTTATTGTAATTAAAAAAAAATAACAAAAATAACATTAAAGACGAAAAAACAATTAATAAAGCTTAAAATAAAATTCCTTAAATAATAAGTTTAACTTCCACATTTGGTTGCATATATCTAGAGAAGGTTCAAAATGCTCATTGCCATTCCTTTATAATGGGCGTTTTTAAGACCGATAGAGGTTAGTTGTCAAACGAACTGCCATACTGCTCTCATTTTTTGATCAGGCACATCATCATGAATAGATGCATCCATCCTTGAACAACGCCACAAAACTATCTAAATTTACTTTGAAAATCAGCCATCGATATTCGAAACTTAAAGGCGACTTCATGATCAAAATGACGCAACTTATTTGTTCCCAAATAAAGGCGATGTGTTGATGTAGAGAAAATAACTGTCAAATAGACTTCAAGGCCGTGCGATGTGATGTATCTTGTTTCTTTTCCGTAGGCCTGTGAAGTCACTGGTTTATGCTGATAAGCCAGCAACAATTGACGTCTTACACACAGAAAAAAATACCAATGTTAAAATAACATGGCGAAATGTTGATTGAGAATCATGGTAAATTTCTGCAAAAGTATGCCCTTTATTTAAATTTATCATTATTTCATATTAATTTTAAATGAAAAATATTAAAATAATCTTAAATCACGTTTATTTAATATTATTCACTGTTAAAATAACATTGTTCAATATTGAATCCATAAAAACCTGTTTTATATTAAAATCAAAAGTTTATCTTGTTAAATTAACATGCATACACACTTAAGTATGTAGATCTTTTTATTTTCATGTTTACAATATGTTATAAAAAGAAGACAATTCCCGTATTCTTTTAATTAAAATTATTAAGTTAAATAGTACATCAAGTTTTCAAAGTAGAATGATGACGAAAACGATATCGGGCCATTCTGCTGATGCTTCTGTTAGCAAAGGAGATACAAAATAAGTGAAACATGTGTTACAGGGGTAAGTGTTTTAAATTATTCTTAATTAAATGCATATGTTGTCTTCACACTGTTATATCACACTCCAACCAATTTGATTCTACATGAAATTCACGCTGTTTCAACTTTAAAAAACTTTCATTCAACGTGATTCGGATTGTTATTTCAATATTAATTACATTTTGCTCTAACTTTACCGCAATGTTAAATTAACATGAATTATAGTTATTTTAAAAGAAAAAAATGTTGTTCGCAAGTTATTGTAAAATCATGTTAAATTAACATGAAACAACAATGAAGCAAAATCACTACTAAAAAATGTAAAATCAACCTTGTTTTGAATGAATTTACATTGATTTTTTTCTGTGTGTAGAGATCAGCATTGTTCATTTTATTTGTGACATGCAAAATTGGACGTCTGAAATGCGTTTCGTCAAGGACAGGCGCGGTGCCTATTTTTTTGAAATCAATTTCAAATGGTAATGCCGGTTCTAAATCACTATGACAGTCATCTTTATCCAAATCTAAGAGTCCATCTTCCGACATTTATTACCGAACTTTGAAACTATACATATTTAATGATTAAAGACTTTTCTTAAAAAGAAATCAATTTTGAAATCAAATCTTGATTTTATTGGGGTATCTGAAGTAAGAATTTAAATAACACCTGAATTACACCTAAGAGAAAATACCCAAGCTCTACCCACGACAGTAAAAATTATACCAAATTCGGGTAATTACCAACAAAGTGGCAACACTGTTAACAAAACAAAACTGAAATATGTACATTTCAAATATTGAAAGCAGTGTTGCCAGAATTAAGATTTTATCTTATTTTTGAAGATTTTTTGAACAAAATAAGATTTGAAGATTTTTTTTCTCAAATTAAGATTTTTTATTTTTAGAATTAAAGATTTTTAACTTTAAGTTTGTACAACATACATAATTTTTTTACAGTTTTTTAAACAGTAAATTTTTAAACAATAAGGGTATTCATTTCAGTTTTTTTATTTGTTGGAAAAATGGAGAAGTGGAAAAATGTAATTTTTGTTACAACAACCACAAGAATAAAAATTCCACCAAAAGTTACATTTTTATCTAACTATAACCAAGTGTAAAAAATCAGGATAAAAAGATGTAATTTTCCGCTTTAAACGTCAAACGAAATGATGTTGCCATTCATAAAAAATTGTTAATTTTAAATACAAAGTACGTAAAATTGCATCTCTTTTTATAAACTCTTGAATTGTACAACTCTGATTTTAAAAATTATTTTTTATAGTTACAACATTTCAAAAATAATCTTTCAAAAAGAAAAGTTCATATTAAGAATGTGTGCAATTAAAAAATTTATTAAAAAAGAATTAAACAAAAGAAATGGGGTAAAAAAAAATGGACAGAAGCTGAAATTAATAAAATACTCGACTTTTTGGCAGACAATCATTCATCATTTTATGGTAAATTGTTGTAGTGTAATATTATGGTGAAAATGACACCATTCACTCAATTAACTCACTTTTAACACTTTTACTCGGCATCTTGAAAAATATCAATTACTTCCACGAATTATTTGACAGATTTTTTTAACAGTTTGTACTTTTTGCAAAAAAAAAACCCCCCGTTCACGTCAATAAGAGTGTAATATTTCTTTTTTCCATTTTTCCAACCAAAAAAATTGAAATGAATACCCTTAATGAGGTTTTATATCTGATTGTTGTCTATTGGTATTGCACACTTGTACTTTTGTACTAAAATGCATCAAAACATTAAAAAAGCATCATAGATTCGAAGTTGTTCATTTTGGGAATATTGATGAAAAACAATTATTTATAAAGATTAATTTATTAAAGAACAAAAAGGTTCATGTATTTAGTACCAAAAGATTAAACTAATGGAACTTAACCCTAGGATTACCGTCTTGTTCTGGCCAGACTAAATTTGTGTTTTCCTTGCAATATTTTTCGAATATAAAAAAAAAACAGGCGCGTATAAATGATAGGTGCTGAATCGAATGAAACTAATTTGGATTTTATTGGAGCAAACTAGTGGGGTGAAATTCTATTTTTATGTAAAACTCTATGAAATGACCCTCTTGGCCCGACCAAATTCTTGTTTTCTTTTTCGAATAGGACAAAATATCAAAAAAAAAAAGCAACATGAATTCTATAAATGATATGTTCTGAATTGAATGAATCAAATGTGTGGTATATGAGAAAAAGCAATGTGCAAAATTAACGACTACATATTCGATTTCAAATGGTGTATGAGCTTCATAGCTCCCAAACTTAAATTTGTTTGCCCAAAATTTAAACATCTCTATTATTAGAATTAAATTACTTTCGATTAAACTTCTTTATATAAATGGACGTTTTTATTTTCTTATTAATTAGAAATTAAATGCATTTGAAATGTATTTTTTTGGAAAATATAACTAAAAACACAATTTTAAACCTACAATCTGATTTTTTATATATATAATTATCCATAATAAAAAGAAGTTTCTTTTAAAAAATTAATAATTTTTACTTTTTTGGCCTTATAAAAAATTTTAAGATTATTCTCTTCAAAATAAGATTTTTTTTTCGCCAAAAGAAGATTTTCCTTCCAAATCTTCTGGCAACGCTGCATGAAAGAAAACACTTACTTATTTTTTTAACACTCAAAATTAAAAAAAAAAAAAACTTAAGAGAAGAAAAAATGTTTACAAGTAAGAAAAAATAATATTTTTTTTATTGTTACTAAATGTTTTCTTTTTTTGTTACTCACTGTCAATTCTACGGTATTTTTTTTTTTTTTTTTTTTTACTTATTTTAACAGCTGTCATGTGCAATAATGCATGCACACGACAAAAACAACACAATTGTGCTTGTTGTTATTTTATAGTTAAGGCACTTTAAATGTTCCCCTACAAAAGCCCGCCCACTGAAAAACACTCACAAGCGCACACATCTACAAACACTCGTAAACTCTAATCAGGGTTCCTAGATGCTTTTCAAACTTTTTCCCCAAATTGTAAATTTGTATTCCCAAAAATTCGTTTCATCCTAAAATATTTCTAGAGAACGTGTCGCAATCGATTGTATTATTTTTAAAATAAGTGTTTATTAATGATTTTTAATTAAATCTTAATAATTTTGCGCTCATTGCTGAAAAAACATGTTCAATACAATAATTTCTTGTTGGTTAACACACGCAGAGAAAACATTAATTTTTCTATATGGGCTCCTCCAACAAAACAATAGCGGTATTCAATGTTTGGTGCGTTTTAGGTTGCAACGGTTTGGTAGTGCAATAATTTTATCATTGACAGTGAGCGTTATTTTAAGCAACTTTGCATTGCTAGATGCAAATTAGATAACAGCTGTTTTACGGAATTATTGGTCGTGAAAATTTACAAAAAGGTGTTTGATTATTTTGTGAAATTGTTTTAAAATGCCACGAAACAGTGCAAAGAAAATATTATCGCAGCATTAGTAGAACTACGCCAATCGTTGGCCTTTTTATAAGATGCCTTAAGGTATCGTGCCTTCCACCTTATAATATCCCAGGTTGCATCGATACCGCTTTTTTCAATAAATTTCTTATAAAACATTTGAGCTGTTGGTTTCTAAATAATAATAATAAAGAAATTGCTTTTGAAAAATTACGGACTTCTCTTAAATACTAACCTCTATGTTTTCTGACTCCGCTAAATAATCCAAAACAGTTTTTATTTCATCTGCCGTCCACTTTTTGTTGGGGTTTTCTCTTTTTAATTTAGAGTTGTCGGCTCCATATCTTAAATTTTGTTTCACGATTCTAAATTATTGTTTACAAATGTCAGCTGTTCGAGTATCAGTTATGTAAACGCAATACATGTAGCAAAAAAAAAAAAAGCTAAACAGTTTTAGTGTTGCGCAAAAGCAATGATGTGACAATTGCAATTCTGATATTTTGTTGTTAGATTGCAAACAAAAGCAACAATATTTTGCATTTGCACTTTCGCAAGACAATTCGCATCAAATACTGAACTCCGCTTATATTTAACGAAATTTTTTTTAGCACATTATGGCTTCTCTCCACATTATTGTCGCCGGCAACCATATTATGGTTAAATTAGGTATTCATCAAGAAAACACAAACATATTATGGCTGACACCGAACATGAAATGGTTAAAAGTAACACAAATTTGTTTACCACTTATACTAAATTTACACCTACGCCAAATCTAGTACTAACGAGATTTCGAGCCAAATCTAGTTGTTTTTGACTAGATTTCCCTTACAAAACAAAATCTACTTCGTGACTAGATTTCGTCGTAAAAATCTAGTAGTACTTAATGATGCAGCTATGGTTTTTTCAATAAAGCACTAAAAAATACTTCCCTGCACAAGAAAAAATGACGTTTAAAAAAAAAGACAAATCAAAAATTTTTAAAAAAAATTAAAAAGTTTAATAAAAACTGTAAAAATATAAAAAAGACGAATAATATTGATGAAATAAAAATCGTTGGTTATTAATAAAAGGTAATGCAAATTTCTAAATATATATTTCTTTTTGTGTTTGTATGTGTAATGAAAAAACTTTTAGTCAGTTGTTTTGTTATAAAAACAAAATCTCGCTAATGTCAAAAAAGTATAATGTAAGCGCACTAGAATTCGAAGAAGATTTTAAATCAAATCTACAAGATTTCAGCCTAATGTAAATGTAGTATAACACTTTTCGAAGAGCCACATGTTATAATTGACAAACAACTACACAATTATTAGTGGAAACATGCAATTGTTTTTAATAACCATAACATGTTAAAAGGCAACCGTAATATGGTTGTGGATTCTTGATAAAAACCTTATTTAACCTAATAATATATATTCGCACGAAAGTGAAAATGAAAACGATTTTACATTCTATAGAAAAGGTAAAACGCCACAAGTTTTTGTTTTAAAATAGCCGGCATGGTGTAATTAAAAACGTTTCGAATTGAATAATGCTTAAAATTTACTTTCGTACAAACTCTGTGATACACCAGTATAATTTTTAAATTTCTTTAATGAAATATGAATTATAAGTCAAATATTTACACTTGATACAATTTTCTAGTTAAAAACAATTGGGATATTCCAACTGTAGTCATATTGTCATAATCACCCTTATTCTATTTGGCGTCGTCAACAGTTGACAACGCCGTTTTTTATGTTTTGTTTCAATTTCGTATTCCCGTTGGTAATATTGCCATATTTCGATGTCTGTTAACATATGTTTGGTATTTTCTAAGAAAAATTGGCGTTGCTGTTGCCTTAAATTGCCCTTGATTTTGTCGTCGGCATTTTTAGTGTTGTCTTATGCTGCTTTGTGTCGTGTTTTAAAAAATTTACGTTATGGTTGGCTGCAATTTTGATTTCTACGGCGGTTTTGATATTTTTCTTCATTTGTGTTGTGTTTTGATATATTTTTTGTGGATATAATTGAACAAATTCAAATAACATCCAATAAAATCCATTACTAGTCAGAGAATTATGCAGGGTCTGTTTTCCTAATAAATTAAATATCCCTTGCGATTAAAGAAGAGATGGTGGTCTTGTTTTTTTTTTTTTTTTTGAGCTAAAATTTTGATGTGGGTTCCGTCCACACAGCCAATTACACCTGGAAATGCTGCTTTTCAAAGAAATGCCACTTTAATTTATCCATTGTGGACAAAGTTCTCTCTTCATGACTTCCAGAGTCTCAGACAAAATTTTTAAACTTGTGGCTGGGACAGTCAAAAGTTGAAATAATTTCCAACACTTGGGAATATTTAATATAATAAAAACAAAATTTTATTTAAACATTATTTTTTTTACAAACTAATTTTTATTTAACTTAAAATTTTGCATAAACAGCACAGAATTATTTTTCTTATAAAAAAAAGTAAACAAAATGAATCAGATGATTTTAATATTAGAGATGTGTGCTGTATTTTATTAACATTATCGATAAATAGTCAACGGCGTCATAATACTCTTACAAAATACCAATTTAACATAGAATTGATGTTGTCTTTGATAAGAATTGGCGTTGCCTTAAAATTGCCGTTGTTATTGCCGACGCCAAATAGAATAAGGGTGAATATCATAAAAGTTAACAATAGTTTAAACAAATTGTTGTTGTGGTTTAACCAAAAACGTCCTAAAATAATAAGACTTTGTATTCGATTTCTGTTTCCATCCAGTATCGATTTTCCTTTGAAAAGCTCAATTTTTTCCGAGGAAACAAAATGTTATAAAACTTTCAGGACAACAACTATGATCACTTATTTAGAATCGTTAATGTCGACAATTTTAAATTAAAACATTTAAATTTTAAAAATTGAAAGACGTTTTTTATATTTTTTATTAATTAGGCTTAAGTTCATGAAATTAAGTTTGCATTAAGTTATTTTTAGTGAAGGAAGGAATTTAAAACATGAAATGAATTCAAGATTTTTGATTATTTTACTATTGACTGGACACGGGATTGAACTCGCGTCGCATTTCGAGAACATCCACATTCTCATAATCAGAATTCTTTGCCGTTCTAACGTTTGCACCATTGCTGCGCCTGCCAGTCAATAGTCAAACATCAATCCTAAGCCAATGTTAATGGTGGATCGAAATTGATAACTTTAATTAAAGTTTATGATTTTTGTCCAAATTTTTTATAACCCTAAAAATTTAAGAAAAAGAGGTTTTAATTTCGAAAGGGGAATTTTTAGGGACTTCAAAATTTAAATAGCGGACTGGAGTTAAACGTTTTTTGGCAACACTGTAAACAAGGATTCCTTTAAATATGGTCTGTTTTTTTGTTTTTTTTTTTTGTTCACTCCTTTTTGAAAGTTTTTTTTAAGGTATTTGTGTGTATGAAATGGTATGTTTACAACAAACACTAACAATCCCAGTATGTTAGACAAAATTTAGGTTTCATGTTTTTAATTCATTTCTCTTGTCTATATTTTGTTGTGCTTGTTTTTTTATATTTTTGACATTGTTACGTTTTTATTTGCCAAATGCATGTGTGTTTGAAAGTACTTTGTTAAATGAAAGAGTGAAATAACTTGAAAATGCTATTAATTTAATTGGTGGAGTGAGAGTTTGTGTGTGTGCACGTTAGTTTTAGATTAAAATGAAAATGTAAACAAATGAATGAAAAAGAACTTAACTAAACTAGAACTTAGCTAGAACTGAACTAGTATCGAACTAGAATTGAAATAGAACTATTAAAATTAAGCTAGAACTAAACTGAAACTGAAAATTAACATAGAACTGAACTAGCTAGAACTGAACTTAAATTGAGCTAGAACTGAACTAGAATTGAAATCAGACTGAACTGGAATTGAATAAGAACTGAACGAGAACTATATTTAAGCTAAACTAAAACTGAATAACAACAAAACTAAGCTAGAAGTCAACACTGACAAAACTAAAATAGAACCGAACTTGAACTTAACTAGAACTGAACTAGCAGGGGTGTCATCGAAATCGAAAACGTAAAACGAAAGAATTTTAAGAGCCGTTTTTCAATAAGATTTCTGTAATAAAAAAATTGTATGATAATTATTATTTAAACAATGCTCTATTAAACAGACTTTTTTAATAAAAATTGTAAAAATTAGATTAAAAGTTTCATAAAAAGAACTGCCAAATTCTTTCGTTTTACGTTTTCGATTTCCATGACACCCCTGTAGATCTGTATTTGAAGTAGCCATAAAGAACTGAAATCTACCAAACCATCTAAAAACCCCGTGAAATGGATCTAAACTAAAACTGTAAGCCCATTTTTTTAAGTAAAGTTGCAATAGTGGAACACTTCTTATATGGCCGATAAAATCCTACCTTTAGCTATTAGTTAGTTATTTGTGAAAACGGGCCTTAAACTTGTTCAATAACCAAATAATTTATTTATCTGTTTTTATACCCTTCACCACAGGTGGAAAGGGTTTATGTATATAAGATTGTCATTCTGATTGTAATTTCTTCAATATATGTATATCTTAGACCCTATAAAGTATATGTGACAGCGCATAGAGAAAGGGACCAGTAAGGTAAAGGGAACAGTAAAAACCAACTACACAAAACAAGAGGTAGGGAAGACCTACGCGCGTTTTCAAGGCTGACCAACAAGGTGTCGCTTTCAAATAAGACCAAAACCAACACGCTCAGTGATGGTACACAAAAGAAACAAAGATGAACAAAACCCTTAGGTCCCTTTCTATTTTGCGCGTCACATATGTATTCTAGGCTGTGATGCCAGAAGTGCAGATTTATCTGCATTTTGCAGCTTTTATACGCCAAAATTGCCAAATGCAGATTTGAAGATTTTTGGTTTAAAATTGCAGATTTTTTAACCTCGCTGGAAACTTCTTTACATTGTCACTTATGTTTGTAATATTTCCACTTCTTGCATTGATAAACGAAATATATCAACCATTTCCGTGGTTGCTTAGGCCAGATCGTCATGAAACGTCATCAAAAAATGTTAGAAAAACTAAAGATATTATTCAAATAAAACTGTTAAGCGAATAAGAATTATAAATCCCAGTTTTACTTGTAACAATATCAAAGCTTAAACAAAAACAACAACAATAAACAGTGAGTTTATCTTTTCTTACAATCCCGACTACAATTGGTTGATTTTTTGTCAACTCTAAATGTAGTTGTAAGTGGGTAAAGAAAAAACAAAAATAAAAACAATTACTTTATTTTATTTTGCCAGTTCAGTTTTATTTATACTGCCACATGCATATTAAAGTTTTTCTTGGGATTCAAAAAATGAACAAGGTTTCGTTTAAACGTGCTAAGTTCCCATTTCAAACTATTGGTTTTTAAGTCTTGACGCAGATTTTTTGATGAAAAATTTTGGTTTTTTGCAGATTTTACTTCTAAAAGTTCTGGCAACACTGATTCTAGGTGATTATGAGTAGCAAATTTTATTTACAGATGTCTGGCTGCACGTGGGTATGTTGAAATGGGTTTTCCGAGAACCCCAGATATGATAGGGTCTAGATTTTATTTAATATTTATGTCACTTATACTCCCTTAAAGTTTTGTTTTAGCCAGATCGGTCCATAAATAACTGAGATATGAGGAAAAAACCACGAAAATGGCTCTAATATTACCCATAAATCTGTTGTGGTGTTTTTTCCTTTTTATACCTGGAGAACGGCAAGAGCCAAAAAAAATTTAAAAGATTGAAGAAGTGGGCGTGGCAGTTCCCATAAAAAGATATTATGGATTAATTGATATCTGGATAACGGCAAAAGCCAAAGTTTCCAAATTGGGTACAAGCATCTTGGTTATCTAAACACAACATCCGGCATAATGAAAACTTTTCAAAATTTGGTACACTTAAATAGGTTGTCAATACAGCCAGGTCGGTCCACAAATGACTAAGATATGAGGAAAAAACCACGACCCATAAATCCGTTATTTTTTTTTTTTTTTTTCTTTTTATATCGAGCCAAACAAAAATGGGAATGATTGAAGAAGTAGGCGTGGCAGTTCCCATACAAAGATATTAAAGATTTTTTGATTTCTGGAGAACGGCAAAAGACAACGTTTCCAAATTGGGTACAAGCATATTTGTTATCAATACACAACATCCAACAAAATGTGGTAGGAGAAAAATTGTCCAAATTTGGTACACTTAGCTGGGGTTTGTCAACACACAAAATCTGTCAAAACGTGGGTGTTATTGGATAAGTGGGCGTTGCATCTCCCATAAAAATACAAAATCGATCAGTAACAGTAAAAGTTACAACATTTAGTATTAACAGCTTCGATACCAATAGAAGACATCCAGAAAAAGTGGACGGTATTTATTTATATAATTTTGTTCATATCGCACCATGGTGTAGGGTATATGAGATTCTGCATAGCAGGATATATCACTCTTACTTGTTTTTTTTTTATTATACAAGTACTGCTTCAACTTAAAGAACCTAAAATTTTACAATAAAAGTACAACGCAGAATAGAAGAAGCCTGTATTAGCCATAAACCACAAACTATATGCTTAGTAAAAATTTTTGTTTGCGCAACTAAAGGTGTTCGTTATATTAGAATAACAGCAACTATAATAGAAAAAACAAAATATTTAATACAACAAACACTTTTGACTACCCTGCAGATCGTATAACACTAAGAAAAAATATAAATTTTCCCATGTACAAGTCTTTATGAGTGTACTGTAAGCTAGATTTTTTTTAATAACTATACCCGGAAAGAAGTTTATTTTCTTAAATAATCAATTTAGTTTCTTAAAGTAAGAAAATTTAAAATCTAAAAATAACTTCTTGATTTTAACTTATTTTGTTCGTATTTAAAAGCCGCGGCCCCAAAATGATTTTCAAATAAAATCTGGCGACTCCTAAACGTTTTTGCTCTCAGAGTTCAAAAATATTATTATAAAAAAAAGAAAATTCAATGAAAATAAAGCAAAAAACATGACACTGATTGCTTGCTTTTCATTGAGGTAATTCAGACGTCATTAATTTTTAGTCCACTTAACTTTTGTTTTTTCCAAAACACACGGGATTAATTCATATGGCATAAAGAGTATACGTGGACGCCAACTAAAATACATTAACAAGCTCTCTTAGCTAGTTTAAAAGTAGCATATCTCGTGGGTTAAAATAGAAAACCTCACACAATCGCTGAAAATCTTATTTTATCGGCTGCCATAGACAAGGTTGAGATAATGATAGGCGAAAAATATGCCGAGAAATTGAAATCCATTCCCCTCTCTAATAACACAATTCATCGCAGATTTTGCGATTAAGCTAATTATATTCGCGATTAAATGATAGAAAAAGGCATAAACAGCTCATTATTTTCAATACAAATAGGGATTCCAATATCGGTGTTGCCGATCGAGTACCGAAATACGGCTTTAAAATTACGTACGTATTACGGTTTTTAAATTTAACCACCCTTTATAATTGGAAAATTGTTTAATTCTTGGTGCTTTGTATTTAGATATTTTTATTCCATAAATAATACCGAAAAAACCGATAATACCGAAAATACCGACGGAAACGGTATTGGAATCCCTAAATACAAATCGATGAATCAACAGATATATCTGGTTGTGCTCAGTTTGCGCGTTTTGTTCGGTTTGAAAATCATGATACTTTTTACGAAGAAATATTGTTTTGCAAATCTTTACCGAAAACTACAACTGGCGAGTGTTTGTATGAAGTGTTTTTAGAAGGCACTAAAGATTTAAACTTTTCTTGGGAACTTTGTGTTGGTATTTGCACTGACGGTGCTAGAGCAATGACTGGCAATAAAAGTGGATTCGTAGCAAGACTTCAAACAATGATGTCGATTACGAAGTGGAGGGCACTGTTTACTCCATCATCAAACCTTGGCAGTCAAACTTAAGCGATGTGCTTAATACTGTCATCAGAGTTGTAAATTCCAATAAAAAAAATCTTTACAGTCAAGGTTGCTTCGAACAGTGTGTGAAGACATGGGAGCTCTCTATCAAAATCTCCTATATCACACAGTGGTGAGGTGGATATCCAAAGGAAATATGCTGACAAGAGTTATTGAATTGAGATCGGAATTGACCAAGTGTTTTCAAGAAGGAAAATCCGAATATAAAAAATTTGTTTAATAAACCCAAGTGGTTTTTGAAATTAACATATTTTTCAGACATTTTACGTCATTTGAAGATCTTAAACGCGAGTACGCAAGGGATAGACGAAAACATTATGAAAGCCAAATTTAAAATCAAAGCATTTATTTTAAAAATTAAAATGTGACCAACATCTTTGCAACAACTACAATTTGATTCTTTCACTAGCTTTGAAAGCAGTGTTCGAAAATAAACACTAAATATCGTTTCTTAATGTTCGGTTCGGTAGATTTGTGGAAAACACAAACGCTAATAGTGTTTGTGGAGAAAATCATTAAAAAAAATAACGTTTCCCTGTTAGTCATCTTTCGAACACAAAAATATTACTGTTTTTATCAAACTCAACAAAAAATGTGAGCATTTAATTCCGTTCGGTTTTTTTTTGAAAATCCAAAAAACTTCAATGTGTTCGGTTCGGCTCGTTAATGTTCGTCCCTTTTGGCTGGTAAAAAAAAACAAAAATTTTTTACAAAAACAAAATACACACACGAAAAAAACATTATAGAACATTAAAATATAATCACCCCTATCGTGAATAACAAGTGGAATTTTTGTTCCCATGAAATTTTAATTCCCCTCGAAGGGGAAAAAGCAATCGTGAATCTAATGTGAAAAATTTTTCACGCTATACGTTCCAGTGAATGTAAAAAAAAGAAGAAAGATTAAAAAAAAATAAAAATCAATGAAATTTTTGTTCAAAAATATACATGTATATATTTTAAAGAAAAGTTAAAATAATAAAGCAAACTATTTAGTAATGGAGGGATAGTTTGATTACAACGTTAGTTTTTTGCACTTTTTAAATTTTATGTTGTAAAATATTTTCCAAAATTCTGCCACCAAGTCAATCGAAAGTTTCACAAATCCGCAGGCAATCTACCTGTTGCTTTGCATTTTGTTGAGCAATATATCGGTTTGTGCCTTTTTAACTTTATTAACCCTTAATATTCGATATATAGGAGGAGCTTCTTACATACATGTTCTGTTCCCTAGCAAAAATAAAGTGAGAAAATCTAAGGGAAATGTGAACAAATTACGAGGGAAAAATTTTTTTACGATAAGGGGAATTTTACTCCCGTGAACATTTTTTCACGTTATTATTCTTCTTTGAATTACGTTTTTTCATGGGAGTTGTTTATGATCGCAAATATGTGAAAAGGGGAAAAATTACGAGGGAAAAATAGTATCACTACAGCTGATCGGTTTTTTAACGAAGAACCGAACATTCTTGAAAATAGTTACGAACAACATTAAGGGTTGTGTAGGTCTACACAATCACTAAAAAAATAGATATCGCTCCTGGGTGTGCGAGCCGAACGTTAAATAATGTACGGTTTATTTTCGAACACTGTTTGAAAGTATTGCAACAGAAACTTCATCCGATGAATTGGTGAACAATTTTATTCCTACCATGATAGAAGCGCTGCAAAATTTAAAAAAAGGAACTATACCGCTGTTTTTCAAAAGATAATGGTGATTGCTGGGTATTAAATCCATTCATAACTAACTGCGTTGAGTTCGCCGGTCATGCCAATAATTTGAAAGAAAATTTATGTGAGCTGGCAGCGGACAGTGTGCTCAAAATGGAATATTTATCTCAGAATACCCTGAGCTAGCTAAAACAGCACTTAAAATATTAATTCAAATTTCAACATCTTATCTTTTCGAAAGGACTTTTTCACAAATGGTGAACATTAAAACAAAACAAAAAAAAGAAACTCACTGTTTATTGTTGATGTTTTTGTTTAAACTTTGATAGTTACAAGTAGAACTGTTGCATTTAATTCTTAAACGCTTAACAGTTTTATTTGGTTTAATATCTTTAGTTTTTCTAAAATCTTTATGGATGAAGTTTCCTGATGATCTGGCCTAAGCAACCTGTGAAATGCGCATAGGAATAGCTTATCCCATCAACAATAAATTTCAGTGTTTTTATCAAGAATAAAAGTTGGGAATTAAGCACGAATAACAAAATCTTTTAGAATAAATTAAATTTAGAAAATTATTTAAATGTTTGCGTGTCACAATTACAACCACGTTTTCTGTAATTAATTAAAAATAAGCAAGCCCAGCGTCCGCATTAATATAAGTAATTTTATGTTTTTGAATTGAAATTAATTTATGTTTTTGAATTAAAAAAAAAAAAAAAAAATCGATGTATGTATTTTATTTAGATAAGTTCGCGACCCCCGAGAAAGGTCGTCGCGACTCACCAGGGGTTCGCGACCCACCGGTTGAAAACCATTATAGTAAATAATTCTTTCGGTGTAGATTATAACTATCCAATTAACAACTTAATATATTTTTTTTTTTTTATTTTATTTATATATAAATTTCCTCATATTAATTCATTACAATTCAGTTGCCCCAGCGCCTTTAATTAAGGCATTTTTTTTTTTTTTTTTGTATTTGTATTTATTAAATGGATTTTCTAACACAACAAGACACAATATCATATAAATTATAGTATTAGAATCAGACACGTTAAGTTTAACAAATTTAGTTGAATATTTAAAAATAAAACTGCAAAAACAGTGCATATAAATTTAAGCTACAGAATTAAAAGATAAAAAATAATTAATTAAAATAATGACATAAATTAAAAAAATAATAACATAAATAAAATAATTTTGCGTTAGAATTTAAACAAACAATTATTACGAAAAATACTCTAATAGTAATTTTCTAAACCTTATTGCGTTGCTAGTGGTTTGCAAATTATTTGGGAGTTGATTCCAGAGACGTATGGTTAATATGAAGAATTGACATTCAGAAGCATGGTCCCGGTGACGAAATTGAAGTATACCTTTTCCTCTGCACGACCTTGTAAACCGTAAACGTTTGTATAGGTAATCCGGCTCCTTTGTCATAATAATTTTGTAAAGAAAAATAAGGTTTTTAAATTGTAAATAGCTTGGAAAAGATATGCTGAAAATACGACAGGAATATTGCGATACATTATCGAACCTTTTTAACGAGAATATATAGCGGATGATGTTGTTGTACGTAACTGTAAGTTTTCTCATGTCCTTTGTGTTACAACCAGTAAAAATTTCTGACGAATATAAAAGTGTAGGCAAGAGATAAGTTTTTGCTAGTAATATCCTTATTTTTAAAGGCGTACAGTGCTGAGTGGCATATAAATTACGCAACATGCCATATATTCTACCACACGCTTGAGTAATGTGATTTGACCAAGTTAGATGTTTATTAAACGTTACTCCCAAGTTTCTTACTGAATCCACAATATCAATTTTTAGACCCCCAAGCAATATGTCTATATCAAAATCTATTCGAACTGCCTTTTTGCATACTATTAGACACTTTGATTTGCTTGGATTGAGACGTAAACCATTAGCTAAAGCCCATGTATATATTTTGTCAAGATCATGATTTAATTCTTGTATTCTTGTCGTAATTGAATCTCTGTTGCTACTAAGATACAGCTGAACGTCGTCAGCATACATTTGTATTTTGGAATATTTTATTTGTTTTGGAAGATCGTTAGCATATAACGAGTATAGAAGGGGTCCAAGAATAGAGCCTTGAGGGATACCTCTTGTTACCTGTAAAGCTCGTGATAAGGAATCATTGTTTGCAACTGATTGAGATCTATTTGAAAGGTATGACGATATTAATTCCACAGCTAGTGTTGAAAAATTAAATAATTTCAACAATTTCATGCATAACATTGAGTGGTGCACAGTATCAAAGGCCTTTGAATGGTCTAATAACACAAGGAACGTTAATTTATTATCATCTAAACTATTTCGAATTTCCTCTATAACATCAGTTAGTACAGTAATACAGCTACGTTGTGGTCTAAATCCAGATTGGCGATCAGTTAATAAATTGTTCGCATTGACATGCTCGTAAATTTGTTTATGCAATAAATTTTCAAAAACTTTAGAGAGATATGGCAGAATTGCAATTGGACGATATTCAGATCCGGTTTTAGGTATTGGAATAATTTTGGCATGTTTCCACTCCATTGGGAATCTATTGGTGGTTATTATGGTGTTAAAAAGGTGGGTGATATATGGAATAATCCATGGCAGAATAATTTTAACAAACCTTGGATCAATATTATCTAATCCTATTGCATTGGATTTAATTGCATTAAAAGCGTTTGCAACATCAGATACATTTACGCTTTGAAATTTTAGCTGGTTGCACGAAACTAAATGTGTATATCCATCGTAAAAGTCAAACTGGACTGTCGGAAAAGGAATATTCATAAAGCTTTCATTAATCAAATTAACATCAACATCCACCGAACGTTCAACTGACTTACTAACGCTTATATCTCGTATATGTTTCCATTTACTTTTAGTGCTAACTGCCGAATTAAATTTATTAAAATAGTACGAAGACTTATCATGTCTGATTTTTGAAACAACGGCTTTTCGCGCCACGCAAAATTCATTATGAGGCGAGTTGGCAGGAATATCTTTAAAATACAAAAATTTACATATAAATACTACTAATCTTATTAAATATTTTAAAAATAGAAAAAAAAGAGATATATTTTTTTAAATTTTTTCATTATCAGCAAGATAATTCATTGCTTTAAATTTAAGCAACATATTGAATTATAAATTCTTGTATTAATCTTTTGAAAACTGATATTCTTGTTACTTATATTTGTTAAATTTTGCGGCAAGTTATTGAACTCACGACTGCCCATAAACGTTATACGCTGCTTGGTTGTTTCAAACATACACAGAGGTGTTAATAAGCTTCCATTACTTCTAGTATTTATTCCATGATTATTTCGTAGAAACCGAATATGTAGTGTGATGACTAGGGATGAGATTTTCATGCACTAAAAAATCAAAAATATGCGCATAAAATTTGCACTAAAAACTCCAAAATATGCATTAAAAAAAAATAAAAAATATGCACTAAAAACTTGAACATTAAACTTTTAAACTTAATTTAAATAACTACATAATTTAAATTTTTGTTCACATAATCAAATAAATACTTATTTATGTTATCAGAAGTAAGCCTTTGTCTGTTGAAAAGCTTTTGTACATGGAAAATGATCCCTCAACGTCAACCGAAGTTGAAGCATACTTTAATTATGCCAATTCATTCATTTGGAGAATATTAATTTTCCAATTGAGATCCCACATTTGATTCCAGATCCAAAAAAGTTGAAATTTGTTTTATTTTTTGAAATCCTATATTTTTTTGCAAAACGTTTTTTTTTTTTTTTTTTTTTTTTTTTTTTTTTTTGATTTGTCGGGCTATTCTTCTTTCCATATTGTTAATTTTCTTTCTGCCATATCAAATTATTTGAGTTGACTATTAAGCGAACTAAGTCCCCTTAATCGAGTTATTGTTTTACCAATATATCCGAAGTTGGAAAATACAAATGCTAATTGACTTTTGATGTTATTTAAATTTAATATTTCATTTACTTTTTTTAATTGCATAAGCATCTGTAGCAACAAGTTCTTCAATATCATTCTTAAATTGCCCAAGTTTTTTGAATAGTATTCTTAAGCATCTAGCAAGGTTCCCCTTCTTGTTTATACTGGCTGCGGTAGAAAGGATACCATGGGATACATTTCATTAAAAATTTCAACTCGTGAAGGAGTCTTTAAAAATATTTTTTCCCGTGTGAAACCAATAAATCAATATAATTGAATTGGCTTCTACAATTCGGTGTAACCCATGTGCCAAGCAAGTAACATGCAGCAGTTTTGGATTAATTGTTTTGGGCCAATTGGCAGCCTTAACCATGTTAGGTGCTGCATCGTTTGAAAATCGAAGGATCTTTTGTCGAAATCTTGAAAATCTTGTATTTTAAGCAGAGCTTCCTAAATCCGTATTGAAAGTCATTGAGAATGTTATGTTACATGAATGATGAAATTTGATTATACATAAGTTTTTCGGTCTGTACATTACTGGTATTGAAGCATTTTTATTTTTTGGTCTGGGTGTTATTTTGTGAACTTTCAAAATGGATGCGTATGTATTTGTTTTAATTATATCGTTAAAAATTTGAACAAAATGTGGCGCCAATTCATTAGTACAATTCAATAACACTTTTGATGAGGCGGTTACAGCATCCCCGGTGAAGAAGTTGTTCACAACCCTTGATTGTGAAACTTTCAAAATGAATCTAATGAGTTGATCGTTCTTAATCATGTTAACTAAGAAAGTCTCTTAAATTTGTGCTCACAAAAAAAAATTAAAAAAAATAACACTTTTGATGAAATATTGTCAAAACCACAACTTTTATTGGGTTTAAAGTCTAAAATAGTATTTTTCACTTCTTTTTGAGTCGTCATGTTAAAGTTAGATATTGCTCTATATTGATTTAAAGTTCTAAGTGAATTAAAGAAATCTCCTTGCGAATACTGTATTTGCGATCTTGCAGCTGCAACAGACTGTAAGAAAAAATAATTTAAAATTTCGGCTTTTTGTTTGTCAGAAATAATTTCATCACCATTGTCATTATATATTTTAACACTTTGTCTGGTTGTTCGGCCCAGGGCTTCATTTATGAATGTCCATGCTTTTTTAGGATCGTGTTTAATAATTTCCAAATTATTCATAAAATAGCTTTTTTTCAACAATTCCTCAAAGTCTGGATCTCCATGCATTTTCTTTCTTATTTTTAAAAGCTTTTTTATAATTTATTAGTTTTTGTAAATTTCCATTTACCCATGGTGTAATTTTTTTTCTTAGTACTACTATCCAAAGTATTCAATTATAAAATTAAGTTTTTCCGTTTTTGGATTAGTAGATAATAAGTAATTAAAGATAAAGTTATAAAAGATAAGTAATAAAAAGATAAATTATAGTCTCATAAATAACAAGACATGCATTATAATTTACACCCAAAAAAATTAGTTAATTGCAGCCTTCAGAACCGTCGGGTACTTTATGATACGTACATATGTATTTGTGTTCTAGTTGTATTATCGTTTATTATGAAGAGATAAACTTTTGCCCATAGATTCGTATAGGTAGGAACTAAAGTGTACGTTGTAGGAAAAGCAACGGGTTGGCAAACTAATCTGTACAACGAGTCAGTTGAGTGAGAGATATGAACTAATTTTCAATGATTTACATTATACCGCAGTCATTGGTGCATTGTTTTCAAAAATGCACTCAAAGAAAACTTATAGGTAAAACTGTTAAAAAAATTAACTCGAATAAGAAAATAAAGCTTTACTTTAAAAAATAATTACAAAACTAAAATCGCACAAGTTTCTTGTCTAAATTGAGAAGTAAAATTACATCATTTAATGTAAATCTTAGCTACCTTTTACATTGTATGACCCCTTTCAGACTCGGCAAGTTAGTTGCACAAGTTAATTTCCGAATACAACAAAGTCTGTTACTAATTTTTGTTCCCCTTAACCTAACCTTATAGCTGACATCACTAAGCCAAGAGTGGCGCAAGTAACTTTCGGAGTGTGAATTTTAACTAATATAAAATATTAGAAATTGCCTTCAGATGTTTTTTTTTTTTTTTTTTTTTAATCTTAAAGAGCCCAAAATAGTGATTATTTTTTGTTACTGAATAATGATTTTTGCAAAATTTTCATTAAATTATTATAATGAAGATAGAAATTTTACAACATGAAATGAATTAATGAATCAATCGAACTCAGATCGAATTTAAATGTTTCGAGAATACATTCCCATCATCAGAATTCTTTGCAGTTCTACCGTTTGCACCACTGTTAAAAAATTATATTGCATTATAAACCTTGAATTCTTAAAAATAGTTTTCTTAAAGATTTTTTATTTAAGTGTATAAACTTATTTGTATACCTAACGGAATGAAGCGGCTTATTTAGCAGTGGTGGCTATAAAAAAAAAATTCATCTAAAAGTGAACATTATTCTTTTAAAATGTATTGTTGAAAATAAAACACTCTTGTCAGTTAATGAACCTTAAATACCTAAAAGTAAAGGGTATTTAAGTTATTTTGAATGAAAAAAAGCGGCTCTAGAAACATTGGAACAAATATTAACTGAACTTGATTCTTAACAACAGCCCGAACAAGAGTTAGAACCTAAACTAGATGAATTAGAAGTTGAACAAGAACTGAACGAAAACTGAACTAAAATTGAACTTTAACTATAATTGAGCGAGAACTGAACTAGAACTTATTTTTAACTAAACTAAACGATGATAATTTAAAAACACTACTTTATGACCAACTCAGTGCGTCCCGTTATTCTAAACATGATCTTATAGACATACATGTCATATGATTTTCAATTACAAGTGCAAAATCAAGCAGTAAGTTTTCGTGATTTCAAAAATATTAATTATGTAATTCTAGAGGAGGAATTTTTTAAGATTGATTGGAACCTTTTATATCCCTTGATCTCTGTAGATGATCAGCTGTTCTTTTTTGAAGAAAACATAGTTAATCTATTTAATATTGCTGTTCCACTGAAAACGAGAATTATAAGTCAAAAGAAAAAACCTCCATAAAAGATTCAATTGCTCGTCGAGATTTTGCATACGGTCGATGGAAGCGATTTAAAACCTCTCAATTACTCAAAGAGTTCAAAAGTGCACGAAGGCTGACAAACAAGTTAATTAAAATAGCAAAATCTGATTTCTATTCCTCGAAATTTTCCTCTGCAATAGGTTCAAAACAAACATGGAATACCATTCGCGAAATTGTTAAAAGTTAAGAACCCTGTAAAATAGATGTAGATACAATAAATGAAAAATTTGTTGATTTGCCAATGGTGGATCCCGATCGTACTTACTATCACATTCTCGATGATTCTGAAAATGGAAAATTTTCCTTCAGTGGCATAACTCAAAACGACGTTTTGTCTAGTTGTTTATCAATAAAGTCAAATGCCGTTGGCTCAGATGGAATACACCCTAAATTCTTCTGGATTTTATTACCACAACTACTATCACAAACTACATTTATTTTTAACAAGATTTTAACATCTAGTTATTATCCTGCTAAATGGAAAAAGACTAAAATCATACCTTTACTTAAGTCAACATCTGATTACAGACCGATAGTAATTTTGCCGTTTCTCTCTAAAGCATTTGAACGCATTATCCATAATCAAGTTACACTATTTTTGGATAACAATAGACTACTAAATGATGGGCAATCTGGCTTTCGTAGAAAGCACAGTTGCATTACAGCCCTTGTAGATGTTGCGGAGGATATCAGAAAATAGGTGGATACCAAAAAGATTTCTTTTTAAGTTCTATTGGATCATTCCAAAGCATTTGATACTGTGGATCCTGATATTTTATGTTACAAATTCGAGAATTTGTTTAAAAATTTTCATCAAATGCCACACGTTTTATAGCGTCCTATCTAACGAATAGATGCTAGTATGTTGAATCAAATAATAAGAAATCTAACTGCTTACCAGTGATTAGAGGCGTTCCTCAGGGATCAGTTATAGGCCCTTTGGTTTTCATTGTACTCTAACGATGTACCGCTTACTGTTGAACAATGTAAGGTTAGAATGTATGCAGATGATGTCCAGCTTTATATAAGTTGCGATGTTGATAATATTGAGCAATGTGCCATCACCCTAAATCAAGAATAGCATCGTGTTTACTTGCGGGCTACAGGTAACGGGCTGGGTATAAATCCAAAAAAATCTAAATGTATCATCATTCAAAAGCGAATATCGAAAATACAAATTACACCAATTATAGCCATCAATAATCACCAATAGAAATTGTTTACTCTCCAAAAAATCTTGGAGTCTATTTCAACAGTTCCCTCACATGGTCAGACCACATAAATTATGCCTCTGGGCGTACATTTTCTATGCTGAGAATGCTTTGGCAATCTCAATGATGTTTACCCATTAATATAAGAGCACTTCTAGCTAAAACGTATCTCATAGCCATATTATTGTATGGATGTGAACTTTTTGGAAATTGTGATGATCACAGTAAAAGAAAACTTAAAATCGGATTTGAAAACATTGTACGGTCTAAAACGATATGGCATCACCGCAGCTTTTGTAAAACGGCTAAATGGCATTTGTTTTGATGACTTAATAAAAACAAGAGTTCTTATCTTTTTGCATAAGGTAATACATACATATATACTCGTCAACCCGAACATCTTTACGAATGATTGGTTTTCTCAGGATCAACCAGAGGACGAAGATTAATATTATTTCGTCACCACAGCCTCATGTCTGAATGGTAATTCTTTATCTATGCAACCCGTCTTTGGAACTTAATTCCTCACAGATCTCATGTTATTAGTAACGCACAATTGTTTAAAAAAGACATCATTTTGTATTTTTCTAGTCAAAGTTCATAATTAATTTTGTTTTCTTTTTGGATATTGTTTCACATATGGATAAATATATGAATGTTAAATAGTTTTTTTTAATTTAATTATATATTTGCTTTATTCTTTTTTATTTATATATTTTCTTTATTCTTTTTGTTTATATTTTATTTATTATTATTATTGTGATTTATGTTTAATAAAATTGTTTAATTATTTCTCAGCTAAGAATCGACTAAAACTAAACTAGAACTAAACTGGAACTGGAACTGGACTAGACCTGATCTAGAACATAACTTGTACTAAATAACTATACTGGCCGGCTTTAATTGGCTTATAGCCTTTTTAAACTTGTCAACGTCTAACATCTACCATCAATTTGCGAAGATTTTGAAAGTTTCCCACAAGATATGAATAGTGCTTAAAATCCATTTCTTACAAGATGTTCCTATTTCATTGTATTCCATTCTACATCTTCCGATTATTTTAGTCACACTAGAAAAGTAGCATTAAATTCTATTATTACTGTGGCATCACTGACAAAGTGGCATTTGTTTTGAAAGCATCGTTACCATTTGGCAAGGTTTTCCTTTTTTGTAATTTTTTTTTTTTTATATTTTATTATTTGGTGTTTTCTTTTAAAATTAAATGTATTTAAAAAAGTGTTTTTTTTTTTGTTCGGATATGGTGACAATTTTGTTTGCTAGTAAGTGTTTCAAGCAGTGTTCGAAAATGAACACAACATTGTTTAGCGTTCAGCTCACACACACAGAAACTATATCTATTTTGTTTAGTGTTTGTGTAGACGAGCACAACCCTTAATGCCGTTCGTAACTATTTTCAAGAAAGAGCCGAACATTTTATAGTGTTCTGTTCTTCGCTAAAAAACTGAACAATTTTAGTGATACTGGACACAAACATCATATTTTAATGTTCTATAAGGTTTTTTTTTATATTGTTAAGGAAATGAACAAACAAACAATTTTAGCAATGACCGCAGCACGAACAGCTTGTGTGTGTATCGTGTTAATGCTTTGTTTGTGTAAAATTATCTGACTGGCTTTTCGTTTTTTTTTTCGTATGTGTATTTTGTTTTTGTAAAAAATGTTTGGTTTTTTTAACAGCCAAAAAGGTGCTAAGCGCAACTAAAACGAACGAACCCTAAAGCTCGAGGTTCTTATGCGAAACGATTTAATTCAATAATGAAACTTAAGTCGAAGGCACATAGACGTTTAAAATACGTAACTATTGCGATGCGAAAACAATTTCGATGCGAAAGCTAAATGCCAAATTGGTTCTCTCTATCCCTTTCGCAAAATTTTCTGAAAAATGAAATTTACAGTAATGAAATGCCAAAGTGTGTAAAAATATTTGAAATTGGAAAATTTAAATAAAATAAAGTGATGATTTACGAAAAGAAAAAAAATTTAAAGATGCGAAAGACACATGCGCAAACGTGAACACTAAAGCTCGATATCCACACCACGCGTTACTCGCTTTTTCGCAGCATACCAGCTTAATGAGCTGGTTTAAAAGAAAATTTAACGGAATTAAATGTTCTTATCTTTTTGTTGATTTGGATTAGAACAGTATTATTTTTATGTTCGAATGATGACAAACAGCGAAACGCTTTTTTATAATGAATTTCTACCCAAACACTATAAGCGTTTGTGTTTTCCACAAATATACCGAACCGAACACTAAGAAGCGAAATTTAGGGTTTATTTTCGAACACTGCTTTCCAACGAAATGTATGTAAAAGAATATTAAGCGTTCATAATCCAAGTCCGTAATTGATTCTATAACGTCTTGTTTTTTAATATAAGTCTAACATTTCGCCCGAATGCTAATCCAAAAAACATTTGTATATATGAGGGGCTTAGAGCACAGGGGTTTAAGTGCCTTTTTCTAAAATTGAGTTTACATATGGAATTATAGGTTAAGTTCGGAGAAGTTGTTCAGAGCACAAGAGGTGAATGTCGGATTCTCATCTGGACGCTAGATATGGTGAACAATTCAAGCACTTGACATTAAAATACCTGCTGCGCTTAAAACACAAGCGAAACAACCGGTTTTGTCTCATTATTTAACATAAGTCACATGAACCCCTTGTGCTTTAAGCCCCTCATATATGTTCAACTGTTTCGCTGTTATTCGGAATTAGTAGCGATTATTTTTTTCATGCTTTCTAAAAAAATCGTTCTAGACAATTGAAACTTTGCCTATGGGAACATAGATAATACAAAGGTGTGCCATTAACTCAAGTTTAGCGTAAGTGCACTGAAACACTTATTCCTTTTTACCACAGATATTTAAATAACCCTTAGTTTCGCTACACCCTTTATCATAAAGAATTTAAATAACTTCCATCGAAAGTCACTCAAGAGTCTACGAAAAAAAGGTGAAAGATATAAAGACAAGACATATAGACAGACAGACAGACTGACAAGACAGATAGAGAAACGTTAAAGGTTTCTTAAATTTACAACAGCACAAACAACTATGGAAAGATCACAGTGTTGCATTGGACAAAAAAAGGCTTTAGTAACTGAAGGAAAAGTTGGTTTTAATAGCAAAGAGAAAAAAATATGTATAATATCTGTATCAGTTTTAAGGCACGAGTTAGTTTATTTAAGTTTTATACATTTAACAGTTTTTTTTTTCCAATTACTTTTTCTTTATAAATCCGTAATACAATTATTAATTGTATAAACCATATTGTTGGATCTGCCTGTCTATTGTCTGTTATTTGTGATGGTTGGTTGGTATTTTGGTTGCCAGATTGCCTTTGCCTGCTAAGATGAAAGCTTTTGAGTAGTTTAAAGGCCTGGTATGAGGAGCGTATGGAATAAATTCGGAGTAGAGGAGTGGAGAATTGTTTGTAAGATAAAATATGTTAAGTGTGGCATACAAGAGTTCATCATGGCATATAATTGAAAACCATAACTTAATAAAGCCATTTTTTTTTTTGTTCTGCCATTAGAAGGGGAAAACGTAACAATAAAACAATACACGTTCTCGTACTCATACTCGAGGTAGACAATATAATTCAGTTTCGAATCGAACTAGAATTTTTAAGTATGTAGAGTTAAGTTGGTAGGAATGGTAGGTAGAAGAACAAAAACAAAAAAAATCATGTTTGCAAATCTAAATGTAATCATTTACAATTTACCTTGTAGAATCTACATTATAAAGCAAAAAAAAAAAAAAGAAAAGAAAATGTTGGAAAATAAACTGAAAACACACAAAAAAAAAATAAAATCAGTTGGCGTAGCAAATTTTCGATTATAATCAGTTCAAACGGAAGTTTTATTGTAAAAAATAAAAATGGATAACGTTTTTTTTAGTTTAGATTTTTTTTTTTTTTTTTTTTTTTTTTTTTTTTTGTAAATAAAAGAAACGTTTTTTTTATCTTTCAAAAGTTTACGCTTAAGTATTCAACCAGTTTTATAGAAAAGCTTTAATGAGGCATAATAAATAAAAAAGTTTCAGGGTTTGTTTAAAATTTGAGTTAAGTTGTCTCTTTCAAAATAAAAGAATTTAAATAATACTAGCTGGCCCAGCAAACGTTATTTTGCCAAATAACTTATTTCTTACAGATGTAACAATGTCTGCTAGCCAAATTTTAAGAAAAAAATTATAGGCTACGTATAGTTCTTTCCAGATGTTACACTATATGCCTACCCAATTTCAAGAAAATTAATTGATTAGTTAGAAGATATAGGGAGATGGAGCTTTTACCCCTCTTGCCCTTTTTAATGTCCTGTCCTCTTTCCGATGTTACAGTGTATGCATGTAAAATTTTAAAAACCGGTTGATTAGTTAAGAAGACAGAGGGAGGGGGAGGTTTTACCCCTCTTGCTCTATTTCACGCCCTAAATAATAAAAAGTATAGGCTATAGTTCTTTCCAACTGTAACACTATTTGCCTGTGAAATTTCAATAAAATCAGTTGATTAGTTACGAAGATATAGGGAGGGATAGCTTTTAGCCCTCTTACCATATTTCACACCACATTCAATATTCTCTGGGAGCTTTAACCTCTATTGCAATATTTTGCGCCCTCTAGCGATATAAAATATACTCTACGACCTATTCTCATACCTAACAAACACACATACAAAATTTCATAAAAATCGGTCAAGCCGTTTCAGAGGAGTTCAAAATGAAGGGCATTTTATTGATATTTGTATAGGAATATAAATACATGTTTCGGAATGAATGCAGTGTTCATAACTCATGAACCAATACACATTTAAAGACCTTTGATACATAAAAACCTTGTGAACTTTACAAAAACAAAATCAGTTCACGCATTTCAGAGGATATCAATTACTAACACAATGCAACTTATTTATATATATATTTATTTAGAATATAGTAACTAAGCTTTACATGGAGCTATTGCTAGTCATAGACGTCTTTTATGCAAATTTTACAGCAAAATCTTTTTTCATATGAGATTATTTATTGTAATTGAAACATAAGTCGAAGGCACATAGACTCGGATTTATTAAGGAGCTCAGGTGAATTATGGGCAATAGACTTAAAAGTGAATTTTTTTTACGAAAGTTTTGGATCGATTATAACAAAATTTGATAGTCTGATATAGAAATAAATTGCTACAGCTTTCATCACAATACCCTTATCATTATTCTTTACGGTATTTTGCGTATTTAACACAGAATACTAACAGAACTGTCACGAGACGGAAGATTTTGCGTTTTTTATCTATTCCTCATCTTCTATGCCGCAATACAATGAACACAAATTTATAAAGTTAAGATTTATTTGCAAAACTGTTGTAAAAATTAACTTTTAAATTCACCACAACACGAGTAAATAATTTTTAAGTGAATAAATAACATTATAAAACAAAACAATATCACTAAATACATTGTTGCGGCCTGTTTTTACACCTTGCCACTTCACTATCAAAAAAAGCTTTCTGTCTCTTTCTTCGAAAGCTGCCCTCGCAACTAATTTGGGCCTTTTTCACACGTCACTTTTCACAGTTCAGTTAGTATTCTGTGGTATTAATGTGTTTTAAAGGACACTTTTCGCGGAACACTGTTTCCTACACCCGGCACCAATCAAAAGATTCCGATTTCGACGGACACTATTCCCTATGATCCCCTATCTATATCTAAAATGCGAAAATCAAAGCAATTGGCATATCTTTTATACGTAATTTGTGTCTTTGATAACTTGTATGGCTTTTATTCTCACATAACCATTACACAAAGTTTTTTTTTTGCTTCGAAAATGTTGTTTTATTATTTTGGCTTGAGGTCCTATATAAATAATAAATAAAATTCAAAAAACTTTTTATTTTATTTTTATATTTTTCCAATATTTCGGTTAAAATCTCTGACCATCATCAGGGAATATTTAAATAAATAAACAATAAAAGATTGAAAAACTCCGACGAATTTAACTCTTCACTGATAAAGCTTTCTTTGATTTGTGAAAATTTTAAATTTTACGAAAATATGCAAAATATGCTGAAGCTCTTGAATTGCACACTGAAGCTTATCGTAAATATTTTTCATCGATTTCAACGTGCGAGAGAGGCTATGTGCAGTTCAGTATTTTAATAAAATGAATTTGTTTGGTCGGAGCAGAAGCGTGCTTTCCGTTATAAGCTGCTAAGATCGGACCAGGCGATCACGGCAGACCTGTGGAAATAAGAATAAACCCAGTAATAAGCAATCAGACATGAAGCTGTAGTATTAAGAAGCTATTCAGAAAACAGTGGTTGGAAAATGTTTTCTCTAGTAAAAAAATACACAATGAAACTCATCGCAGTCCGAGTGGACTTGATATACTACAAAATTGTTACCATTTACCCACTTCTTAACCTAACCTAAAATAAATTATTAGCCAATGACCAAAAAATATCCTACAGTAATTTTTTTTAAATATAAAGCTTAAATGAACCAAATTTCAACCCAATTTCATGATCACATACAAGGTTAGAAATATTACCTATAAAAAATTATGGAACAAAAATTATAATCTTTTTCGCCGTCATAAATAAATTTAATTCGACCTTTTTTTATATTATATGGATTTCTTTTAATTCACAAAATAACTATTATAAAAGAAAGTTTTCTGATATAACTTATAACTGTAATGGTCCCTGCTTTTAACTGATTTTTTCGAATAAGTTGTAATTTCTATCTTATTTTTTATTTTTTGCTATTTCTGTAAAAAATTACTTTAAAAATCTTTGTGTTAGATTCAGTTAGCAAAAAAATACAAGTTTTTTTTAAGCTTTTTGATAGATTAGTAAAAAGCTTTTAAAATAAGATGCCTTTTCAATAGCGTTTTAACTGTGTGATAAAAACTTGTCCAAGATTTTCAGAAAGTAAATTTATATTGAGAGCTTTTTTAAAGCTTTAAGAACTAAATGTTAATACAAATATACAACAAATATTATGACAAAAACGTTTACAAGCTTTTTTAAAAATAATTTAGAATTAAGTTTATAATGAAAGCTTTTCTTTAAGCTTTGAAAACAAATTGTTAATTCTTACAGGAGGCTTTATGGCAAAAACTTTTACAATCTCTTTAAAAAGTAAACTTTCTTTTTTAGAGATATTAAGAAGGTTGTTAAAAAAATAAGTTTATATTCAAAGCTTTTCTTCAAGCTTTGAAAACAAATTGTAAATACTCACAGCAGACTTTGTGACAAAAACTTTTACAATCTCTTTAAAAAGTAAGTTTAAATTAAGAGATTTTTACAATCTTTTCAAAAAATAAGTTTATATATAAAGCTTTTCTAAAAGCTTTGAAAAGAAATTGTTAATACTCACAGCAGACTGTGTGACAAAAACTTTAACAAGCTTTTTAAAAAGTAAACTTTCCTTATCAGAGATATTAACAAGCTTTTCAAAAAATAATATTACATTTAAAGCTTTTCTTATAGCTTTGTAAACAAATTGTTAATACTCACAGCAGACTTTGTGACAAAAACTTTTACAGGCTCTTTTAAAAGTTTAAATTTAGAGATTTTTACAAGCTTTTCAAAAAATAAGTGTATATTTAAAGCTTTTATTTAAGCTTTGAAAACAAATTGTTAATATTCACAGCAGACTTTGTGACAAAAAATTTTACAATCTTTTTAAAAAGGTTTCTTTTTTAGAGACTATAACAAGCTTTTCAAAAATTAGTGTATATTTAAAGCTTTTCTTCAAGCTTTGAAAACAAATTGTATATATTCACAGCCAGGGTTGCCGTTGAAAATTTCGAAAAAGTGTCATAAAAAGGGTATTTAAGAAAAAAAGGGTCAAAAAGGGTATTTTAAAGTAAAATAAGATCAAGTTTATTAGTGTGTATTAATTAAACACATTAGACCAAACTAAAATATATTAATTATAAATCAATGTTTAAACTAAGAAACAATTCACAGGTACACTCCATTATTAGTCATATTATCAAAAAAGAAGTTACTTTTACAAAAAACTTCTATATTTTGTAATTAATTCTTTACTTGGAGTCCATTCTTTCAGCTCCGCTTCGAGCAAATTGAGAGAGGAGAGCATGGACTCACAAGTTTCTATTTAACGTTTGTTTGCAAATAGTGTCCGAGTACTTATTTTCAAAAAGGTTCAAAAGTTTTGTTAAAATTATACAAAGGGATAAATTAATAAAAATTTAACAAAAAGTGTTATTGGCATGAAAAAGGGTCAAAGGTGATACTTTAGGGCAACGCTGTTCACAGCAGACTTTGTGACAAAATCGTTTACACGCTTTTTAAAAAGTAAACTTTCTTTTTCAGAGAAACAAGCTCTTTAAAAAGTAAGTTTAAATTTAGAGATTTTTTGTTACCTTTATTATTTAAGATTACGCTTTATTACTGTTAAAATATTATTTTGAAATAAAAGAAAATACATTAAAAACTTGTTTTTCTTTTTTTTTTTTCTTTTCCTTAGTCTACAGTACAATAACCTGCTTATTATTGTTATTCAGTGTTTAACGAATCGTTAAAAGTTGTTTCAATTAACTCATCTGATTTCTGCATGCAACAAATAGTATGAAGCTTTAACTTAATGTAGAGGAAATTAGATTAAAGCCTTAAACTTTTGCTCTAAATTTAAGTTTTTAAGGGTTTAAGGAACTAAATCGAAAAAAATGATTCAAAGCTTTTACAAGCGTTTTCAAAATTTAAGGCCTCTATTACGAGTTGCAGTCGGAAAACGATTTTCGCTGGCTATCAAACATCGACCATCGAATGTAAATTTTGTATTATAAGTTGACAGTACTGCCGAAAATTTCGTTGTATGTCGAATTTATAAAAGAAAACGTAATTTGTTTACGAAAAACGACGCAAATAAATTTAAAAACTTGTTGACAATGTAAATATTTGTAAATTTTTTATTTTCGTATACCAAATAGCGCATTTATAATTTTTTTTGTTTATTTAATGCAAGTCTAAGATCGTAAACAGCTACTGGAAAGTCTCGTTTTTTTTTAAGGAACAAAATTGTTTTAAGACAGAAAGGATTTGCATATAAGATCAGCATGTAAAAAAGTGGAATGAAACCGCACAGAAGCTTAATTGCTTGGAACCAAGCATAACTCCGTGAGATTAAAGTGCCAGCTGACAGAAATGTAGTACTACACTGTAAATAAACTTAATCACAATAGTTCTTTTTTATCGAGTGTGCTCCATAATACCTAATGAAAATTCGTGGGATCAGCTAATTCTACTGCTGTCGAAAATCGATTTAGTTCTTTATAGGCACTTTATAACATTCTAACTTTCTATCTTTCTTGATTCTATCCATCTCATACTTCTTTTCTTTACTGTCTTTATTTTTTTCTCTTAATTGAAGGGATTCACATAGACCATATTGGTATCCGAGTGGAAGTGTGCCCTTGAGCGCATAACCCTTCTTAACCTAACCTAACCTAACCTAACCCAACCTAACCTTCTAGGAACCTAAGCTTTAAAAGTTACCTTTAATTTCAAGTTGAAGTTAAAAGCTTTAATCTAACCCCCACATTCATAAAAAAAAATTTGATTTATCAAAGGTTTGTTGAACAAATTTTCAGAGAAAATTCGTTTCATAAACTTTTAATAAATCTGAAATGTGTTAATTGAATGTGGGAGTTAGATTAAAGCTAATTGCTCTAAAATTAAGTTTATGTTTTGAGATTTTTAGGAACTAAGTCTGAAAATCTTTTGCTTATCAAAAATGATGCATGCTAAAACTTTTTATTCTTTAAAACTTTCGTTTTTGAAAATAAATTTATATTAAAAGCTTTGAAAACAAATTGTTAATACTCACAGCAGACTTTGTGACAAAAAGTTTTACAATCTCTTTAAAAATTAAGTTTAAATTAAGAGAGTTTTACAAGCTTTTCAAAAAATAAGTTTATATATAAAGCTTTTCTTAAAGCTTTGAAAATAAATTGTTAATACTCACAGCAGACTTTGTAACAAAAACTTTAACAAGCTTTTTAAAAAGTAAACTTTCTTTTTTTGAGATATTAACAAGCTTTTCAAAAAATAAGATTACATTTAAAGCTTTTCTTCAAGCTTTGTAAACAAATTGGTAATACTCACAGCAGACTTTGTGACAAAAACTTTTACAAGCTCTTTAAAAAGTAAGTTTTAATTTAGAGATTTTTACAAGTTAAATGGGTTTGGATTAAAGCTTTTAATTTATATAAAACTTTCATATCAAGAAAGCTTAAAGATATTTATAGCATATACGAATGCTTTTATACATATTAAAAAAAAAAGCTTTAAAATTTTATATGATAAAAATTCCCATTTAATATTCATACAATAATTATGCCAACTAGCTCCAAAAAACTTAAAAAAAGTTAAATATTTTATTACCTATAATTTACCTTGAACTTATAATCATTTAAGAAATAAACTATACTAAGGTTTTCTTGTATTCTTTTTGCTGGCTGTCAATTTTTGCCTGAACTCTAGAGGTTATTCGGAAGGAGGAGTTATAAAGTGTTTACCAAACCACATAAAAAGAATAAAAAGGAAAACAATAAATTTTCGTATAAGTTGCCAACAAAGCGTATAAAACGGATTTAGCAACACAATAATGCCACATCCTCATACAATTGAAATTAACCCAGTTAAATATTTAAGATCTGCAGCGAAAAACAAAGTGAAGAACATCTAGGGCATAAAACCACCAATACACTGAATTACTAAGAGCTCCTTAATCAAAAATTATACAACGTGTGTATAAATTATACAAGAAAATAAGAACACGTACTTATGATGAAAGGGAAACTACGTAAAACAGAAAATGGTCTAATAATAAAGTCTCTAGTGGTTTTGAGACGAAAAAAAAGACTTCTTTTCAAATGTTGCTGAAAATAATAAACCTACATAAAAATCATAAAAAGGACACTAATTTTGCGCATTAATATTAAATTAAACTAAAAAAATGTTATTAAAACGAAATCAAAAGGTTTAGAAATACATAAAAGTTTTTTTTGTAGAAAACACTTTGAATGAAATTAAGAAAAAATTATTATAAAAATCTTCTTAAAAAAAAAACTTCATATTTAGAAAAAGGCATAAAAAGCTTTTACAATAAGTTATTAATGGCCTATTCATCGGTTTCGAACGAATATGTAGTTTGTGCGCTTAGCTTACCTGTAAAACAAATAGCTTATCCCATCAAAAATAAATTTCAGTGTTTTTATCAAGAATAAAAATTGGGAATTAAGCACAACAAACAAAATCTTGTTAATTGAAAATTTTGTATTCCCAAAAATTACTTTGATAATAAACTGGCAAATGCACGGCTTAAAAAACTAAACTGGCAACATGCTTTATTTTTGCGAAAACAATAAAGCAGGTTGTTTTTGTTTTTATTTTCTTTTTTTGTTACCTACTTACAACTACAATTAATGTTGGAAGAATTCCAACCAATTGTAGAGGGCAATGTAAGAAAAGATAATCTCACTGTTTATTGTTAGTGTTTTTGTTTAGGCATTGATATTGTCACAAGTAAAACTGTTGCTTAAAATTCTTATTGGCTTAACACTTTTATTTGTATAATCAGCCCAATTATGATTAAAAATTCCCCGGGAGTTTTCTCCCTTTTCCCATTTTTCCTATGTTAATTCAATTGTAAAAATGGGAAAAGGGAAAAAACTCCCGGGGAATTTTTATTCATAATTGGGCTGAATATCTTTAGTTTTTCTAAAATCTTTATGGATGAAGTTTCCTGATGATCTGGCCTAAGCAACCAGTGAATTGCACATAGGACTAGCTAGTCCCACCAACAATATATTTCAGTGTTTTTATCAAGAATAAATATTGGGAATTAAGCACGACAGAGACAAACAAAATCTTGTTAACAATATTTTATAATTTCTTTTTGTTTTAAAGGTAATGTAGTCGTAATTTTTGTTTTTATTGAATCTTTCTTGTCGAAAATTACAATATGTATACAAAGCTTAATCCTAATTGTTATTTTTAAGCCATTACCAATGAAACAGCTAATTAATTGCATTCAAGTGTTCAAAGTGTCGGTTCTTTTCAGCCTCCGGTGACCTTCGAACTGTATCAGATCCCGAGCGAGGTAGTTGGGATGGACTATTAGTTTATCTATGTATTCGACTGAATACTTTTTAATTTCCTCCTGAATAATAAGCAGAGATCAGCAATGAATCGTTTTTTCGCTACTCATACTGACTTATGCAATTGTGAGTATAAGTGCGTAGAAATCATTTAAACTAAAGTACTCTGATTCACTCATACTCACAAGAGAAATATTTATGAGTGCGACGTCGACATTATACGCATACTCTTAAATGACCTCAGCTTGATTTATAATTTCAAGAAAATACTTACAATACTCTCAATGATTCAAATCATTTAGCTCATCCCTTTACCGTTTTAACACAACAGATAAAACACACAACTTAATAATCAGCGCTGCCAGATAAATTTGCAGAAAAATCGTCCACTTCATACATGTAACTTAAGTAAACTGTAGTTGCCAAATCGTCACTTTGCTATTTCGGGGACAAATATGGCAGCCTCGCATTTTGCTTCGCCTATACACATTGAGTTGAGTAGATTCTCAATCAAACACTACAACAGGGGTGTCAGACTTGGGGATTTATCCCCAAAGTTGGGGATTTTATGCGAGCAAAAAGGACAAAGAAAGTCATTTGGGGATTGGGGATTTTTTTGGGGATTTAAAAAAAAATCGGAGATTTTTTGGGGATTTTACACTCTTTAAATATATTTTCCCTTTTATTATTTATGCTTATTTTTCTTTGTCTTGTATTAAAAATATGAAAAAAAAGTAGCAAAACTTTTATCTTACGCTTATCAACAACTTATACGATGTAAAAGGTCCTTATTAAGATTACCATTTTAGTTAAAAGTGTTAAAGGTACTTTATAAATTAATGTTATTTTTCCTTCAGGGTACAAACAAAATAAAATAATTTTTTTTACAAAAAATTTTTATTTGGGGATTTTTGGGGATTTCTAATTTATATTTTTCTTACTATTTTTACTTTTTTAAAAAAAAAATTTTAAATTTGGTCAGAAAAAAAACAAACAGAAAAATATTTACTTATTAAGGTTTTTTTTTCTTAATTTGTGGATTTTTGGGGATATTTTTTTAATTTTTTGGGGACAAGGAAAAAAGTACCTGGCAGCCCTGCACTACAAATGTTGCTAAGTATGAGTACGATGAATAACTGCTTGTTTTTAGAAAACGTAAACAAGTGAGTGAGTGAGAAATTATATTGAAAACAAAAACAAATTTTGGTTTTTCATTATTGTTTTCAATATAATTTCTCACTCACTCACTTGTTTACGTTTTCCAAAAACAGGCAGTAAAATAAAACTTTTGAGTGAATATGAGTTTGAATAACATTGGAATAAGTATGAGTGCGTAGAAGTACAAGAATTTATGAGTCATGATTTAGCTCTACTCACTTTTTCACTACTCATTGCTGATCTCTGATGGTGAGGATGATAAGATCTCTGTGGGTAATGCCATTACAAATATACCATGGGGAGCAGACAATTTGTCGCAACGAAGTTTCCGTTCGGAAATAGATAAACAAGCAGTTTAACTTCACAAAAGTTTAGTTCTTTCTCCTACACTTTTTCTTATTTTTCTCAACGACCTCCTGGGTCTGACTTCCAATCCATTATATTTTTTCGCAGATGTCAGCAGCATTTGTCATTCATTTTCTTTTGATCATAGACCAAGCCTTACTGAGGTTGAAGCTAAAAGGCAGAATACGAATGACACACTAGTCTTGCGAATAGGGTCGATTTTAATGATCGCAAGACCCAATGCTGTATCTTGACGCACAGACGTCTTGTGAAGTCTGCGTCATCTGTATGCATGGCAGGTATAGCTATTAAGGAATCAGACACTCTTGATATTCTGGGCAGGGAAATCCAGTGTGAAGTTCGTTGAAGCCAACATGTTTTTCAAGTGGCAAAAGAAGCGTTCAAGTGTCTTGGTTTCTTTAAACGGTGCAAGAGCTACTTCACTCCGCCTGAACCGCATCACTATTTATACCGCCTAACGTATGCGGAATAAAATATGGACAGACCGTTCATGAGCGTCCATTCTAAAGAAGCTCCCATTATCTATGATACGATTCATGATAACTGAGTCTTTTTTGAGACTGCAGTAACGGGTTTCTTTGCAAATTTAACTGCTCTGATATGTGCTACGAACTTCTTATGTTTGACTCTTCATTTATTTGCAAACGAATGGTTAGATTTTGAAGTAAATGCGGCAATTTCTACCTTCAACATAGCTCTGGTTTGGTTGCATTGTAACACACAATTTTTACCGGATCGTAGTTTTCTATTAAACGTTTTTTTACTTTCGAAAGCTTTTATAAACAAAAGATTTTTCAATTTGGATTTCAGAAAAGTGACGAAAAAATTCAAATTTTCTTTAAAGAGGATTATTTTCACAAAATTAACCAATCCACATAACCTTCTAATTCGTTATACGATATTTTTTCTACTTGTCATCCATCATGATAAGTGCAAAGTGTGTAAACGATGCAAATGTGCAAATATACATTTGCACAATACAGCAACAAAAGGTACGTATTTGCAATTTGCTTCATTTTACTTCGTTTGCACTAAAAATAAAACCACGAGCAAGATTAGTAGTGCATATTTGCTCCATTGCAAGCAAATGTAAACAAAAGCAGAGTTCACTGTTTGGCGCAAATGGTCTTGCAAAAGAGCAAATGTAAAATATCATAGCTGTTTTGTTAATCCAACAACAAAAAAAACACTGAATTTCCGTTAGATTTCATAAAAAAGCTGCTTTTGAATTTTCACAAGACCATTTGCACCAAACACTGAACTCCGCCAATAACATTTGACTAATAAAGCGCCATATTGTTTTTAAGGAAACTTATAAATTGAACATTTAGAATATATAATTAAATTTAAATTAATTAAAAAGAAAGAATTTATTTTAATTTGCTTGTGTATAATTGTAAACAAATGCAGAATTTTCACAGTGCTGCCAGAAGTTTTTAGTGTTGCCAGAATAAATTTTTAGAAAAATAGCACATTTGCACAAAAAATTAAAGTGGTATGCTCACGATCAATCATAATATGCACTGCAAATTTACACATTGCAAATTTGCACAATAACCATCGTGATTACCCTTAATTTATTGAACTGATCTTTAGCCAAATAGTTATAGTTTTTATATAACATTTTGTTTTATTTTTGCACTGATGATTGAAAATCAATCCATATTTCATTCCACATACGTCATATCCGACCGAAAATGGAATACAACTCCATGTCTGGGAAGGTGCTTCAAGGTATATCTTGAAGCTTCTGGATCGGATGCAATGGAGTGCTTTGGAGCTCATCAACATCGTTGCCAATTTAGCATTTTTCATGCTAGATCTAGCATTTTTATACCCACACCACAATAGTGGAGAGGGTATTATGCATTTGTGCTGATGTGTGTAACGCCTTAAAATATTGGTCCTAGACCCACCTTAAAGTATACCGATCGACTCAGAATCACTTTCTGAGTCGAACTAACGATGTCCGTCCGGCAGGCTGGCTGACTGGCTGGCTGGCTGTCCATGTAACTTTGTGCGCAAAGTACAGGTCGCAATTTTGGAGATAAATTGGTTAAATTTGGGACAAAGGTTCTTATTGGCACAAGGACCAAGCCTATTGAAAATAGACAAAATCGTAGGACCATGAGGGAAGATAGGAGGCAATTTTTTCCTCTCAGAAACTATCAAATCGATTTTAATGAAATTTAAAACATAGATAGAACCATATCTTTATGGACCCAAAAGGGATGCATTTTTTAAAAAATAGGACCACGAGGGGAGATAGAGGCAATTTTTGCTTCTTAAACCGATTTTAATGAAATTAAAAACATAGATAGATCCATATCTATATGGACACATAAGCTATACAGTTTTTCAAAAATAGGACCACAAGGGGAGGTAGGGGGCAATTTCTGCCTCTCACAAACTTTCAAACCGATTTTAATGAAGTTTATAAACTAAGCCCATTTTTATATGGACATATAGGCATGATGTGTTTTTTACTACTGTGGTGTAGGGTATCATCATATGGTCGGGCTTGACCGACTATACTTTCTTACTTGTTTAAAGTCATTTAGCATGAAAAAAAAACGATTTAGCATCTAGCACATTTTCTAGCATTATTTAAAAAAATTCTAGCATTTTATATGTTAGTTCTTGTGGTATTTTTAAGTTTTTCCGTTAATGTTTAATTTTAATACAAATATTAAAGAAAAAAAACGAAACATTCTAACTTTGAATTATACCTAAAAAAAATGCCATAATGAGAATGCTCTTTAAAGTGAATTAGATATGAAGAGCGTAAATATCCAATTTGTAAATACCAGGTAAACAGGGAAAATTGGGTAAGAATAGGCAAATACCCTAGTATTTAGCCGAAGGGTGGGTACAAAGTTTTGCACAAAATTTGAAAAAAATTTATGTATTATTTTAATCAATATTAGCTTCATTAATAAACACACCGTCTTCACAATTTTAAATTAACATCCTCCGGTTTATTGTAGTTTTAGTGCAATTTAACCAGCTTTTAAGTATTTAACGGCGTTTTTAAAAAACGAAAAGTAATTTAAAATTTATTGACAGTTAATTATTGCCATATTATTTTGTGTTTTATCAATACCCAAATAAATTCCCAAAAATTAATATTCCCGGTATTTACCAGGTATTTACCCAGACCCGGTAGAATTCCATCTATATTAATGTGGATATAAATAAACTGGAATAAAAATCAAAAAAAGGAAAAACGTTTCAAAAATTAGTAAAACCTATTCAATAAGTTTTACAAGGATTGGCTAAAGCACCTAAAGTTAAAACAATGGGTGAAAGAAGAAACAGATAAAAAAACCTTTTAAAATTACTGCAAATGCGATATTGTTTTTAAATTTAGTGGCCTGTAGCATCATGTGCTGGGCCCTTACTTTAATAAAGATTATTCTTTTTTTTTTATATAAATTTTTTAGCATTTATTCTAGCATTTTTTTTAAACAAAATCTAGCATTTTTCCGCAATAAATTTTGGCAACACTGCTCATCAATGGCAGTTGTGTATGCAGCTCAATTGACTCATTGGAGCATCGTCGGTATATGGGTTGTGCATCATTGTTTTATCGATATTACCATTTAAAATTTTAGAGAAAATTAATTTCTCAGTCGAACTAGTCGAATGTGGAATAGACTCCCAGCAGAAGTCTTCCCTGTCGGCTACAGTTTTTCCGTCTTCTCATAACCTATTTTCCTGATACCAAAGGAATGCATTACATTAGAAGGGGTATCCCCTGTATGTTGGCTCAAAAAAAAAAATAGAATTAAGAAAAAAATTAAAAAACTTGCCCTTTTTTACATACAAATTGCACTTTATTTACAAAAAGGTGAATTTTTTACAAACAATTGTACTTTATCACAACAAATTGCAATTATGTATAAAAAGTTCAACTTTTTTAACAAAAAATTTACACTTCTTTAACAAAAAATTCCATTTTTGTAAAAATTTATATTTCTTGTTTTTACAAAAAGTAGTGCTTTTTCACAATTATCAATATTTTTCCGAAAAATGTATACATGGTCCCAAAAAACTGCAATTTTGTACACCTTTTTCGCCAAAATGTTACATCTTTTTCATAAAAATTATACTCTAAAGCTTAAAGTACAGTTTAGTTTTAAGTTTTATTTTTAAACAAAAACTTCAACTTGTTTACAAAAAAAAATACCTTTTTTCTCCCTTACGTCAAAAAAAGTGCAATGTTAACGCTCTAGAGTCTGAGGAATATTTAAAATAAAATCTACTAGATTTCGTTGTAATGTAAGACACTAAACTTAACTTTTATATAATAAAAAAATACTATTTAAAAACTATTGTGTAGTTTATAGAACACGAGCACCTTACTCGTCCGTTCAAATTACATTTAAAACCAGGGACCGTAACAGTTATGCCTTTTTTTATAAAAGTCAGATGAAAACAGTTATTTTTTGATTTTTATTTTTTTGAGCAAAAATAACAGTTATTTTTTGATTTTTATTTTTTTGAACAAAAATAACAGTTATTTTTTGATTTTTATTTTTTCGATCAAAACTAACAGTTATTTTTTGATTTTTATTTTTTTGAACAAATTTAACAGTTATTTTTAGATTTTTATTTTTTCGAGCAAAAATAAAAGTTATTCTTTTAATAAATTTACGTGTTTTAATAATTTAGATGACTTTAATAATTATTTTAATGTGCATAAGGAATTCCAATGATAATTAAACACTAAAATAAAAATTTCAAGTCAACTAAATTATTAAATCACGTACATTTATTTAGAGATTGACTTTTATTTTTGCTCGAAAAAATAAAAATCAAAAAATAACAGTTATTTTTGTTAAAAAAAATAAAAATCAAAAAAAAAACTGTTATTTTTTGATTTTTATATAAAAATCAAAATTATAAAAATCAATATATTTTATCATTGACAAGTGCATAAGGAACAATATGGTACACTTGAATAAGTTTTTCGACATTTACTTCTATGTGCTTTTTTTGTTTTAAAATTCCAATATAACTGTTATTTGCGGTCCCTGTTTAAAACAACAACAAATTTCGAAATTTTGTTTTTGTTTTAAATGTAAGTTAAACGGACGAGTAAGGCGCTCGTGTTCTATAAACACCACATATATTTATTGAGGAATTTTTTTTAATAACTCTACAATATCCTACTAATATTTTAAACGTGAAAGTTTTCATATTTCTTAGTTTGTGGCGCAATCACGCGAAGCCCGCCTAATGAATTTGGTTGAAATTTGGGAGACGGATGGATAGCATATGGCCCAGATAAAAAAGGCGATTGTTAAGAGGTAAAAAAGGAAAAAATTGGTCCTTTTGGAACTTTATGATATAGTTTAGTTGGTTTGTAAAAGGTACTTTTAAATGGGTAAAACGGTATAAAATTGGTACTTTTGTTAAAAATGCCGATTGTAGCTTTCATTTACACCAGTGAAAACCAAGCCCCGAACTAAGAAAGCCCCGAACGCACGCACACAAAGATATTATGTGCTTGTGTGCGGTCGCAGAGACCGATGATAGTCTGATGTTTTGAAACGAACAAAGTTGTAATATACATGTGAATTGCCGACCGTGTCTGTGTGAAAAATATGATTATTGACTGGCTCGCGAGTCTATGGAGTGGTTATCACTGATTTACACACAGCGTACTGTATGGGGGCATAAAATGAAAAAAGCTGGTACTTCGGCACTCTTTTAAAGCTGGTACTTTTGGTACTCTTTTACCTATGGGGCTTTTCCTCTGATAAATTTGCTATAGAGGTAGCATATGGCGCAGATTAAAATAATGCGTGTTTTTTTTTAGTGTCACATCTTTGAGTTGGCATCACTGCTATATATGAGCACCCATTTAACAGCTGATAGTTGCTTTTTGTTAAGTTTGCTTTGAAATTTCATTATGAATCGACTTACACCAGAGCAAGGCGTGCAAATTGTTGAAATTTTTAATAAAAATAATTGTTCCATTCGTCAAACTCGTCGTACACTTCTTCCATTTTATGGCGTACATAATCGTCCTTCAGAGCGGCTAATTCGAAGAACAAAAGATCATTTTTGGACCACACTTACTGTTACTGATAATGTGCATCCCGTGAGACGCCGAACAGTGCGCACTGAAGAAGCTGTAGCTGTACAGGAAAGCATTGAAGATTATCGTAATCAATCAATTTGTCGCCGTTCTCAGCAACTGGGGTCGTGTCCGTCCACTTTACGGATGATTTACGAAAGGATCTTGGCTTAAAATGAATTTCCATTCAAAACTTTATTTTCCGATTAAGCTCATTTCTGATTGAATGGGTACGTAAATAAGCAGCATTTGAAGTGAGAAGAATTTACAAGCTTTTGTCGAAACACCATTGCATCCACAGAAAATTACGGCTTGGTGCGCTTTATGGGCAGGCGGAGTCATTGGCCCATTTGTCTTCAAAAACGATGATGATGGTCAGAATGTTACTGTCAATGGTGAACGGTATAGGAACATGATTCGAAATTTGTTCGTACCTCAATTACGTGGCATTAATATTGCTGATATGTGGTTCCAACAGGATGGAGTCATATATATGGTATATGCCACACAGCGGGCGCTACAATAGATATTCTCAAAGTAACTTTTGATGAAAAAACAACTTTACGTAAAGGCCCAATTAATTGGTCACCAAGATCGTGTGATTTAACCCCATTATATTATTTTCTTTGGGGTTATGTTAAGTCACTTGTCTACGTCGAAAAACCACACACAATTGTACACCTGGAAATCAACATTCTAGTGTTATCGGCGAAATACGGCCGCAAATGCTGCAAAAAGTTGTTGAAAATTGGTGTCCCAGACTGCGCCTTCTACGCGCCAGCCGTGTCGGCCACATGACAGAAATCATTAATTTTCTTTCCAATAAAGCCCGTTTCATTGGTATTTAAAATATATGTATTTCCTTGTTTTATTATGATTTAAACTTGTGTCATTCTATAAAAAACACATTTTATAAACTACTTTTTAAGAGATAAAAACTAGAAATGTAAGTACTTCTCGTACATTTTTCTTTTTGATAAAATTGGCATACAGATTGCATATGGTCGAATGTACATAATACGAAATATGCAAAATTGGCCCATTATTTCACCTGGCCCCTATACAGGTGTACTCCCGAATTTAATATTTTGATACGATTTTAAATACTAGGGTGAAAGGTAGACACGTTTCGACACAGCCGAATAAATAAATTTTACTTGTTTATCTTCTAGGAGGAGTATTAAGAATAAAAAAAATTCAGATTTTGGAGATATCGCTAAGCATATGCAAAAAGTAAGTATCGTTACTGGTGTTAAGAGCGTTTTAGGTAGTGATGATGTCTTTTAATAACAAAAAAAAAAAAAAAAACAAGTACGAGTACGAGTGCTTTTTTCGGCTCTGCTAAATCTTACATTCCTTTCGCCATAATATAGAACACCAATTATTCCCTATCTTAAAAAGTCATGTTTGAAAAATGTTCAGTACTTAATACTATTTATATATAAGAAAAAAATATCGGAGGCAAAGCAGGTTGCCTTATCTTTAGGTTAAAATTAGAGGGAGTTGTGCCCTTTTGCTCATATCTAAGCTATTTGTCGACCGATCTGTATTAATTTTATAAGCAACTTATGCTGGACTATACGCGATATAAATATATAATAACCTAGTCCACATCTTATTTGTGGTCTTTGGAATCCCCATTGCAACATACACACGGACAGGAAAACCGACGCTCGGACGGACGGACATCGTTTAATTAACTTTGCTGCTCATAAGAATCGATCTGAGTGGCAAACTTATTAAAATGAACTTATATATACCCTTTCCATCAGTGGTGAAGGGTATTAAAATGCTAATTAAAAAAGTGCTGTTATCTTGGAAACAAAATTGTTTAAGGCCTTTTAGATTTTTCTCATTCCTTGTTTTAAAGGGTGAACGTTGATTTTGAATAAAACACAAATTATTTAGGAAATTATTGTCATTTCTTTTTATTATGATAATATTGGTATGGTTCAATTATGTATGGAACAAAATATCGGCCAAATGGACGACGCGACCTCGGCGACACACCTCCATCCGATGGTCCAAATTTTCGATGACGCTGAGGCATAATTGAGGTTCTATGCCGTTAATGTGCCGAATTATCTCGTCCTTTAGCTATTTTTAGCTATTGTTGCTGGCTTATCGGCGTACACCTTTTTTCAAAAAACCCCAAAAGAAAGAAGTCCAACGGTGTCAAAACACATGATATTGGCGACCAATTGACATCGCCACCACGTGAGATAACACGGCCATTGAATTTGTCGCGCAAGAGCCATTGTATCGTTAGCTGTGAGGCAAGTGAAACCACATATCGTCCACATCCATATCTTCCGATTCGGGCCATAAAAAGTTCGTTATCATCTTACGATAGCGTACACCATTCACAGTAACTGTCTGACCGGCCTCAATTTGGAAAAATACGGACCGATGATGCCGCCAGCCCATAAGCCGCACGAAACAGTCACTCTTTGTGGGTGCATTGGTTTTTCGACAATCATTCTTGGATTATCATTCGTCCAAATGCGGAAATTCTGCTTATTGACGAGTCCACTGAGGTGAAAATGAACCTCATCACTGAAGATGATTTTCTTCGAAAATTTATCATCCACTGCTGCCATTTCTTGCCACCATTTCGACCATTGATGACGTTTGAAATAGTCAAGAAGCTTTAGTTCTTGAGTCAATTGGACCTTGAAAGCGTGTAAATGCAAGTTTAGGTGTGGTTGACATTCAACATCGGTCCTTAAAATTTAACCACCCTTTACTAACTTTAATGTTATTTTAAAGAAGTGTTTTTTTTTTCTTTTGACGTGGGTGGCCCGGTAGGAAGTAAGCTAGTCTATTAGTGCGAGGGTTGCGGGTTCGATTCCCGCCAGAGGCTCTGGTCTGTTTCACTACAACGGGCTGAAAGTCTACGTTACTATTGCTCGGTTAATTAAGTCAAAATATAATTTGTAATTGTATATTTGTAACTCTTATTAAATAAAATAAATATTTTGACGCGTGAGTCAGTGAAAACAAAAAAACATGTTTGTCATGAGTAAGCGTGTGCAAAAATTAAACATTTAAGTTAATTGAGGTTAATCGTGCGAGAGTATAGTCAAAAGCAGACACGTACACATTTTTTTTTTTAGATTTTTACAAACATGTTAAATTTTAAGAAATTCGGATAATTTTTGTTAGAGTTATTGCATATTTTCTTTAAATGACACTTGAGGGGACCAAAAGACTTTTTCATAATTAAGTTAAAAACTTATTTACAAAGTAGGGCTATGATGTGTATAACAAATAAAGGGTTTTTACAATTTTATTGTAAACAACATAACAAATACAAAAATGTTTACTTTTTGGGACAAGGATCGATTTTTTTTCAAAACTGTAATTTTTCTTAACTAATACTACATTTACATTGGGCCGAAAACTTGTAGATTTGATTTAAAATCTTCTTCGAAATCTAGTGCGTTTACATTATACTTTTTTGACATTTGCGAGATTTTGTTTTTATAACAAAACAACTGACTAAAGGTTTTTTCGTTACACATACAAACACAAAAAGAAATATACGTACGCTGAATCCGAATTTGAAGTCTGAATTGTTAAAAGTAGAACAGTTTTCGAGATATTCCAAAATAACCGTTATTTGTGTTTTTAAAAAAGATGCTGTGACTGAAATGCAAATATCCAAAAACAAAATTTTAGCCTATTTCAATACGAACATTTTGTGCCCAATAGGAACCAGATCGGTGCAAAAATGACAAAGTTACAGAAGATTAATTGCATTAACCCACAACAAATAAATATAAAAAGCTAAATTTTTAGTTACAATAAATATTAAAAATTGCTTGAAACTATTGAATTTCTATGTGGGTTAACTTACTAAATCTTCTGTAGCTTTGTCATTTTTGTACCAATATATGTCTTGTTGGACTCAAAATGTTCATATTAAAATAATCTAATGTCGCACGCAATACAACATTAGGATTTTTAAATCATTGGTTTAAAAAAAATAACTTGAAAAGAACAAAATTGAACAAAATCATAAAATTTTCAATGAAGCTTGAACTTTTGTCCCCTGTAACTCTGTCATTTCTTGACCAATCTTCACAAGCGTCCATGGTTATTTTAGAAATTTTATAACCTTTCACTTAAAAGAAAGAATTACAGAATCCGTTTACAATTTTCGAAGATATTTCCATTTCAGTCACATCATCTTTTTTTAAAACACAAATAACGGTTATGGAATATCTCAAAAACTGTTCTACTTTTGACAATTCTGACTTCATATTCGGATTCAGCGGACAATTTTACATTAAGATTAGCTGCCAGATTCATTTGGTCACGACTTTGTTGAAATATTGTCACGTAGTGTAATCATTTTATCAATTTTATTCGTCTTTACAATTTTTATAAAACTTTTTAATTTTTTTTTTTAACAATTTTTGTTTTGTTTTTTTTTTTTTTTTTTTTTTTGACTTTGCTTAAAAACTAAAAGTTTTTGTCTAACTATCTAGAGTTATATTGCCAGGGTATCACACGGTTTGTTGGAGCCTCATCCACAAGTCCTCGATCGACCTAGACCTTCGTATAGGAAGGCGAAGAGCTGCCAGAATAAGCTCCAGAGTATATCTTGTCTCCACAGTAAAACGTCTGAGTTATTTCCTTGGTACTCCGCCAGTAAAACGTCTGAGTTATATTGGTTCTCCACCAGTCACATGAGTTATTAATGGTTCTCCACCAGACAAAACCTCAAATTGAGGTTAAAAACGATTGCATATAGTTAATGCAGATACCGCAAAAACTGTAACTCGGTACAGTTATACGACGCCGAAACACTAACCAATGAGGGGTGACAACGCAAAACGCAACAAAAGCAGACAAACAAAAACGACCTGTTTGCCCTTAAGAAATAATGACAAAAAGCGCGAGCTGCTTCTCCACTCAGAGCAGTTTTACGAGTGTGTTTTTTTTTAATGTAATTTTTTCTTGTGCAGGGAAGTATTTTTTAGTGCTTTATTGAAAAAACCATAGTTGCATTATTAAGTACTACACAGAAAAAATTATTGCCGAATTATTTTCAAACAAACGCTTGTTTGATAATTTTTTTAATTTCTACAAATTTTTTTACTGATTCAATTAAAATTTTTGTTTGATTTTTATTTAACCAACAAAAATGTTGACAACCATTCAAAAATATAATACACGCGTTATTGGTTTCAAGTTTTCATAATTTTGTATGAAATATTTAACGCTTTTTAATGTTGTCGCCTTTTTGCATTTTTTTATTTGATGGTAAGCAACACTTCCTAATGTGAAATATAAGAACTACAACAAAAAACACATACAGTCTATTTTTGGACACTTTAAAAAAGTACAACAGTAAGAAAGTAAAAAAAAAAAAATAACAGGTAAAAAAACGTTTCACTCTTTTTAAACAACAGAAACAACAACAACATTATAACAAACAAAATAAATTTTTGGTTGGTTTCAAAGTTGGTTAAAAAAAACCAAAATCCCGTATTCAATTTTTTCAAACTGTTTGCTTAAATACATCAAATACAAAAATATAATGGTGACGAAAAACATATTGAGTCGGTCTGTCGCCATTTTTAGGTTACATTTCTTCTTCATTAGCAAAGGAAAGGATACAGCAACAGTGAGTGATGACGAAAAAAATTGTGTGTATAAAAAAAGAACTTCGTTCAAAAATTATTCCAACAAAAAAATGTGTCTCAAAGCCAGCCGGCCGCTCTGCTCTCTCTGCCATCATCTTCTAATACAGTGCCTGCTTGTGTGCGCATCATTGCTTGTGCAAAAACCTGTTTTTTTTTTTTGATTTTGAAATTTAGTATATGAATTTCAGTAAACTTTTTGTTTGATTCAGTTAAATTATTTGTTTGAAAAAATCTGTGTTTTTTTTTCAATAAACCAAATGCAAATAAATTGTTTGAATATTTGCGAATTTGTTTATAGGACCGATTTCAGACAAAAAATTGTTTGATTCTACAAATTTTTTGTTTGAATTGGAAAAATAATTTTTTCTGTGTACTAGATTTTGAGTAGATTTCGTCGAAATCTAGTCACGAAGAAGATTTTGTTTTGTATGGGAAATCTAGTCAAAAACAACTAGATTTGGCTCGAAATCTCGTAAGTACTAGGTGTAAATGTAGTATAAGGTTAATGTAACTATTGTAGGAAATTACAGAAGCCGGTATAAACTCTTCCATTTTTGTCCTATCGTCATATGTGAACAACGCACTGTGCGACATTTGCATGTATGTTGTCTTCATCTGATTTCCGTTACAAACTGACGAAGCTCTTAACACAAAAAAATAAGAACTGAGAAAATAGTATCATTTATATCAAATTGACAGTTGTTGGCAGTTGTTTTGAAAACAAAATTTTCTTTATTTAATAAAAAATAAAAAAATTGTTTACCAAATGTTTTTGACAGTTAAGTAAAGGAAAACAAACATTAATAGAACATTTTATTCTGATGTCGATAAAGAATTTTATTATGACAACTGAAAGACAAGTGTTTATTGAACATGTTTAAAAAAATCTTTTTCAAATTGATTAGGGAAAACAACAGATTTCATACATTTGACAATATTTTACAAACATAAGTGTAATATGGGAGATTTCAATTTAAAATTTATTCAAAACGAAAGCAGAACCCTTTAAAAAATCATAGGAAACTGATGTTTTTCATATACAATACAAAAATGTCCAAATTAACAAAATTAATAACGACTTATTCTGAATGTCCCTTTAGCTTGCATTTACATACTCATTTCTAATTACCAATCAAGATTATTATACCCTTCACCACAGTGAAATGGGTATATATAAGTTTGTCATTCCGTTTGTAATTTCTATAATATTGATGTAAGACCCTATACCGTATATATATTCTGGTTCCTTATGAGAAGCGAGGTGGATTAAACGATGTCCGTCTGTCCGTTGAATTGGTTTTCCGAAGACCCTATATATGATGGGGGCCAGGTTATTATACATTTATGTCACATATGGTCCGGAATTGTTTGTTATTGAAATTCAGCAAGATCGGTCCACAAATGGCTGATATATGAGTAAAAAACCACGACTGCCTCAAATTTTTTCCTTTAAAGGTCAATTAGACGTGACATTACTATACCAACACTGTATTACCAAAACGACATGAACATACCATACAAACCAATTCTATGGTAATACAGTGTTGGTAATGTGGTTTTTTTTTTTTTGTTGTTTTTTTATGCCCTTCACTACAAGTGGTGATTTTATTTGTAATGTGTTTAATTTTACGCAAACACATACACATTAATGCATGTATATGATATGCCGCTCAAATAAAGAAACAAACTCATAGACTCTATATATTTTAATTTAACGCTTCTTCAGTAAAAGCATTCGTAGCCGAGTTGTTAAGTTCTCTCTTTAGACTGATGATATTGCCTGTTCGAATCCCAAAAATAATTTTTTTTAATTTTTTTTTATTTAATTTTTTTTATGTTCTAAAAAACGATTTTAAGATTATAAAACGAATTTCAAACATCAACTTTGGCAAAAGAGGAAACGGGCTTAGGTACATACATACATATTTAAATTTTTTGTTTTTTTATATTCTCTATTCGGCATGACGAAATGAAAAGTTGGCGTGGCTCAATTAATATTTATTTATACCTATCTAAAGAACGTTATTTATATATATAACTTTTTGTTCTTATCTCATCATGGTGAACGGTATATAAGATTCGGCATAACCGAATATAGCACTCTTATTTGTTTTCCTTAATATTAATATACAGTAAATAATAAATATTAATTTGAATATTTATGTTCGAACATTGCTGTGTCTATCTGCCTGTCATTTAGTGTATTTAGCGTTGACAATTATATGTTTATCAGTGTCATCATTAATTGTAACTGTAAAAGAAAAAGTAAGTTGTCACATTTATTAAGCCACTACTACAAGAAAATAACTTACTATTACTCTCTTTAATGGTGTTTAATTCTTACTATCTCTCTAGTTTATACAGACCAGTGATGGAAAATTGAAAAATTTAGATGGTACTGACCACCAAGCAAAAGAGTACTTTATCAACATTTTGGTACTTTTTTCTTTTGGAAAATAACTTAAAAAATAAAAAACTAAAATACAAAATTATTTTTTGTTCATATCGCAGCCGTTTATGAGCCGAGCTGGCTTAATTTCAACAGAAAAATTCTGATGAAGATAACTGATATTAAAATATACCAACTCAATTAAAAAAAAAATTGATTTTATTCTGATAGACAAATGCTAAATGCATCTTGCTTTTAAATTTTAGAGGGCTATACACGCAAAGAAAAAACATGGTGGTGGTAAACATATTCTAAGAGCAACATATTATGATAAGAATTATGATTGTAGTCACCATATTAAGATTATTATTGAATCATATTATGACTTAATATACTCGTACTATTACATCATAATATTTTTTCCTTAATCATATTATTATTCTGTTAATCATACTAAGTTAAGAAGTAATCAAATTATTGTCATGTTAATAATAAGCTAAGAAATTAATCATATTATTGTCATGTTAATCATAATAAGCTAAGAAGTAATCATATTATCATCATGTTAATCATAATAAATTTAGAAGCAATCATATTATGATACAGCACCTTTCATAGCTGTCATAAAAATACAAAACAAATTAAAATATTTTTGCATCGATTTTTTATTTTGTGGCTTTTTACAATTTTTCTTAATGTTAATCAAATAGTGGAGTTCAATATAAAGCTTGCAAAAGAGCAAATGAAAAATCTGTGGTTTTCATGGGCAACCGCGTGTGTCCATTTTTTCGATTTTAAGATGTTGATGAAATATCGTAGCACTTTTATAAAATATAACGAAATATCTGTGTGTTTTGTTGTTGGATTTTACAAAAAAAAACTATGATATTTTGCATTTGCACTATTACATCACTAACACTTGAATGAACTCCGCTAATATTTTAATTTCTTTGAACTTATTATTTATGGAATTTTATCTTTTAATTGTTTAACCGCTCACAAATAAAAAAACGACACAACTGCTTCAAAATTATTTTACAAATGGCGTTAACATAATCTGATTAGAGTAAAAATAGTTTGATTGCATCTTTAACATTATATGATAAATGTATAGAAAGTTATCATGTTATGGCTTTTAAATATCATGATATGGTTGTGAGAAATATAATATGTTTAGAAAGTTATCATAATTAGGTTGTTAGAAAAATAATTATTTTTCGGTCAACAATATTCAAATTCATAATTGCGATAAACATTGATATGTTTACAGTAACTATAATATTGTTGATATTGAATAAAAATAACAATTATTTGTGTACGACAACAATATATTGTTACATTAAACATAGTGTTGTTGCCGTAACCATGCCTAACCATATTTTTTCTCTGCGTGTAGAATACAATTTTTTACATCTTTTTATAAAAAATCGCATAAGGTTTTTTCTTCCCCTGTAAACAAATAAAAAATCGAGTTACGCCTATTTTATATTAAGCCATCGATATATACTTTTGATAAGAATAAATTTTGTGTAGGAAATGTTGGCAAGAGGGCTGTGGAGTCGAACTACTCACAAAAACTTCGCTACTCCGACTCCAAAATTTTTCGGCATGAGATAATAATAAAAATACTTCAAAATTGGAGATTTAAAATATTGATTCGAAATTTTTACTGAATCCTTTTCTTGCTATATTTAACCAGTAAACAGGTACTGCATTAAAAAATGAGTTTAAAGTGAAATAAGCCCCAGTCTCATATACATTTAGCAATAAGGTTAGATTAGTTATCGGAGTTGGAATTTCAACGGTTGGAGTCGGAGTTAGTACTTTTTGTGGACGACTCCACAGCCCTGTTTGTCAATGGTAAAAAAAATATCCACGCTAAATTTCTTAACAAAGAAGCATTACAAAAAAGAGTACTTAAACGGACGTGAGGGTACCATGGTATTTTTGAAAGGAAAAAGTACTGAAAATAGTACCATAGTACTGAATTTTCCATCACTGATACAGACTGTCGTCATACAGTAATTTGTTAAGTTTGTTTGTTTCAACACAATTTTCTATTGTTTGCAGTAAATGAAGTTTATAGTTTGGTTTTAAAAAGATGAATTAATCTACTAAAATTTGCTTAACATGTTAAAAAGAACACGATTAACCCATTATTTTTAATTAAAGAATCCTTTGTATACCCTTTGTCTATATCGTTAGCTCATTATTGGTTTGACATCGGCTAAACGTGTGTTCACAATGTATCAATACCGTGTTGATGCATTGTGTACTTAAATTTTTACCTACTTTGTATTGTATAAGAATATGGTTTGCATCTACATTATTTTAACTGCTTTATTTGCTTTTCTCTGCGCAGTGACAACTACAAAGTTGCATTTGTCAAAATTCTTATGGTTGCGTTTAAGAACATGTTACCATACAATGCAACAGGCGTTTAGGAAAACAACCATAATTTTAAAATAATTGAGCTCTCTGAATCTAAAACCTAAATTTTTTAATGGTATTGTCTTGCTCTACACGCCACTGTTTGGCGATTGCAACAAATCCCTCATAAAAAACGTGCTAAAATAAACTCCACTCTTGCTCTGCTTTATTGCCGTTGGAAAAAAAAGAGGAATTAAAGCGAGAGCAAAATCAAATAACTACAAGAAGATAAATGTCACTCTTGCTCAGGGATGTTAGATGTGACGATTTTACGTCATTTTGACGATTTTTTTCGATGAATTTACCAAAATGACGATTGACGATTTTTAATGTAGAGTCACTTAGGTTTTGACGATTAAATCCCTTCAATACATTTATTTTAAACTTAAATCTGGCATCAATTTTATAACACTTCAATCTGGCAAGTAAAGTTTTTTCTTAGTTTGTATATGTGTGTAGAGGCGAATATATATTTATACTATACAAATTTTAAGCCTTCAGACAAACTTTAGAGTAATAATACAACACAAATATTTAAATTTTCAATGTGATTTATTTGAATGGAATCAGTAGAGAGCGATTTGATGAACAATATTTTTCGATTTGTTTTCCGGCGCAAAAACAAATAACGAAGACGGTTTCCCAACACGCGAACATGCAACGTACAGCTGACCGTTCGGAAAACAGGGAAATTCGAGATTAATCCCACAGAATTCTAGTGATTGGCTTTACGATTTATTGATTGTCATTGCAACCGCCAATCGAACGGGGAACTGAATCCGCTTGAATTGGAATCGAAGGTCAGTAGGAATAATGGAAATTCGTGGGATAAGGACTTTCTCTCTTTTGAATTTGCCCTTGATGATTGTCGCCTGAATCACATTGTTCATTACCTCTTTGTCAGACAACCGCGTACCGTTGCATATTTTTGGAGGATTGAGATTCCGCAACATGATTATGATCGATACCACCTTTAGCTGTAAATTATGCGGCAGAGTTCCTGGTACATCAAGCGAGTTCAAAAATTCCGACGTGTAGCTGGTCGGTTCATTTTCGTCGGTCACGCAGTCAACAGATTTGTACGTATGCAGTTGTCCTGTGGTTTAACTTTGAATAATTAAGTTTAAGCTATCGACGTCCTTATTATTCGCTGCTAGTATTGCCCGTTCACGAATCCAATCGAGGTTTTTTGTAATTTTGCCAGGGAACACTTTGCTGATGAGTTCCTCCTTGGACGATGTGAATTCACAAAAATTTTCAGGGAACTATATCAATCCAATCGAAACATCAACAGGAATTTGGCCGTTGCCAAGCTCAAGCAGTTGTCTCGAGAATTTAGCAGCCGATGAGTCGTTCTGCAAAGCGACTCTCATGTTTGTGCTAATTGCAACTTCAGGGCATGCCTCCCCAAAGACGACGATTACAGGCACGCGCTAAGTTCATCCGCAGCAGAAGATTTGGGGATGACAGGAAGTGTTTGACGAAAATCTCCGGAGAGTTATATTAAAGCCCCACCAAATCGTCTGAAGTATTAAAAATTCTATATTTTTTGGTTTTGTTTAATTTTATACTTAATTATTTTTTTATGTTTTAATAGAGTATACACGGATTAATTATAATTATAATAATTAATCCGTGTTGATAAAAAAAAAAGATTTTTTATATGACGATTTTTTGACGGTTTTTTTTCAGAACTACCCTGCAGATAACGAGACTAGTCCATACATGCATGTAAAGAGTAGTCCATAAAGGAGTAGGAGTACTCCAAAACTACTCCAAATATATGGGTAAAAAGTGGTCCATTTAACATTACGATGTCCTAGTAGGGGACCATATAACCCACCGAAGTAGTCCCTAAACTACTCCATGGAGTACTAAAGTGGGTTAGTTTTAAAAGTACTCCATGTTACTACCGTACACTTAAGGGGTAGTTTAAACATTTTTCTTTTTATTTTTCTACTAATCGCCTTTTATGGTGTGTACTGTAGTCTATTATTGATATTATTAAATATATTAACTTTCACTTTTAAACAAACAATTAACAATGGACACCATCAGGGTTACCAATGTGTAATACTGGTAACTATAGAAAAGTATACATCATACAGTTGTTGGCAGCACTGCATGTTAATTTCCTATAACATGGTCCATACTGCAGTACATTGGACCATGTTGTAAGTAGTCCATTTAAGCCACAATGGACCACGTTGTCCAATATTATCTGTAGGGTAATGACGATTATGACGATTTTTTTCAAATTTTGACGATAATTCGAAAAAAACATCTAACCTCACTGCTCTTGCTTTTCTTTATTGCGATAAGAAAAAAAAAAGTTAAAGCAAAACAAAATGACAACAACTCAATACACAGCGGCATGTATACGTATGTAGCGCAAAAAGCTAATTAAAAAAAAAAAATTAATTTAGAAAAGTGGCATATGCGGCACAAAACAATAATTTTTACTTTCAATAAAATACTATTTACTATTAACTTAGTCCATGAACGTTCACTAAAATGTAAATTTTTCTTCAAAATATATGCCGAAAGCAGTGCTGAAAATACAAACAAAAAATCTATCGGGTATATTTTCAGAAAACTTCATGTAAATACTCAGGTTTAGTTCAGTTCCCGTTCAAAAAGTTAAGACAGTTTAATTTAAAATTAATTTATTAGTTAAGGACATTTCTTTTTTTATTAATTAATTAAACATACTATAAAAGGAAAATTATCACACAATAGGTAAATAAAATATGCAAATAAAAAAATCGTACAAGCATCCGCAACAAAAAATGGACTTCAACTTTGTGTGAAAATGAAAGCACAACAATAATACAACAATAAACAACAATGTTAACAGTACCTAACAATTAAAACACTGGGAATGTCAACTGTCAAGCGAAGGTTAAAAATACAACAAAAACAATGAAAAAAAAACACAAACGTACTGTAACAACAAAAAACACAAAACGACAAAACAGGGTATATAAACAAGCCACTGCAACAAGAATACGTAGTTGTTGAAAATATTTTTTTTTTAATTTTGAATTTTTGTTTTTTAATTCAAATTTGGGTCATTTGTAGCAAACAACAATAACAACAACGAAAAATAGAAATTATTAAAACACAAACATAACAACTTCAATTTTGAGCCAAGAAAAAGAAAACAAAACAAAAGACACTAAATTTTAATACAAACAGTTAATTACCATAAATTTACTTTTTTTCTTTTTGTTGTTTTAAATAACCAAACATAATTAAAGATTTAGAAAGAAATTAAAACAAAAAAAATCTTTCAATATTTTCTTAGTAAAAATCTGGGCTGTGGAGTCGAAGTTGAGGTTTTTGTACCGGAGTCGGAGTCAAAGTACCAACAAAAAATTTTCGTCATAACAATTTTTAAAAAAAAAATTTTAAATTATATTCCAAAATAATAACATTTTAAGAGGGTCTACTTAGAAAATTTTGAAGTCAAAAAATAAGGACCAGTATACTTTGCATATCATCAGCTCAGAATTGGTTTGGCGCATATGTCAAAAAATCGGAGTGGAGAAAAACGACAAAGAAGATTTACATGATATTTCTACCACTGCTTCCGGTATATGTTTTGAAGAAAAATGTAAATTTTTGCGCACCTTCATGAATAAAGTTAGAATTTAATAGTATTTTTTTGAAAATGAAAAATATTGTTTTGTGCCGCAAACACCACTTTTCTAAAAAAAAATTAAAAATAGCTTTTTATGCTGCATACGTATACTTATTGCGTGAGTGACTGACTCATTCATCGTCGTAGAGCCTAAACGCCTGAAGCTAAAGACTTGAAATTTGGACCGGAGGTGGATCTCTCTCCCACAATTCGAATGTTTAGGGGGTAAAAAAGGGTAAATTCGAAAACCTTTTATCTCCAAAACTAAAAGAGATACAAAACAAATGTAATACATATCGTTGTTCTTTTGAAAAATAAGTGGACAGGTGTGTGGTACTTTTTTGAAATTCGGCTCTTTTAGGGTGAAAACGGGTAAAACCTGAATTTTGGTACGTTTTTGTCAGCCCGTCTATCTTTTGATCCAATAAACCTAGAAATAAAGTTTATACCACATTCGAAACTTATCAAAAAAAATACGAATACAAGTTTGGTACTTTTTCGAAATTCGAACGTTTAAGGGGTGAAAATCATAACTATTTTTGGTACTTTTTTACAAAAAATGTTTTTTTTTTTTGATACTATAATGGGGGGAAATATAGTACCAAAACGGGAATTACGGGAAATTTAATATCTTTCTTCAGCTTTTTGGTTCTACAACTGGTATTTTTTAATTATCGTTAATATTTGACCTCAAAACATAAAATTCAACATGCAATGTCCTGAATGAATGCTTTATATCTCAGAAACCACAAAAAATTTCGCGAAACAGATTTTGTATTCAAAATATATATACCCTATAAATAACTCTATTTTTTTTTTAAATGGTCGGTAGGTCAAAGCAACTCTGAGCTGACGATATGTAAATAGCTACATTAAAGCTCAATGCGACACGGAACGTATCGACTTTAAAGAATAATTTCTCTTGCTATTTTTAACCATTTAAAAGGTTCTGCATTAAAAAAAGAATATTAAGTCAAACAAGGACCAGACTCATATACGTTTAGCATCAAGGTTAGAGACGGAGTTAGAGTCGAAGTTGAAGTCGGACTTAAAAAATTTCGGGGGATGGAGTGAGAGTTGGAGTAATAATAACTATTTTCTGATGACTCCACAGCCCTGGTAGAAATGACCCATAATTGTTTTTTTCCGTCTACAACAACAACCAGGTTTTACATAAAAACAACAACAACAAAAGGTTCTAAATTCAAATCTGTTTTAAGCCAGATTCTTGGCATTGTAATAGTAACATACTTAAATGATAACCAGATTTCGTCTATTCTTTTTTACCTTTTAGAATTCTTAACTAAACTGTTTAAGTCAGGGGCCGCAAGTAATTATTATTTTATTTTTTTTTTATTATTAATTTATAGAGTTATAAATACAATTACAAATTATATTCTAACTTAATTAACCGAGCAACAGTGACTTACCCCTTCAGCCCGCTGTAGTAAAACAGACCAACGTCTCTGGCGGGAATCGAACCCTTAAGCCTCCGACTAACAGACTAGCCCATCAGGGCAGCCGAATAATTATTAGTTTTTATATTTTAACTTGAAAAAATCCTAGTAAAACAAAAATGCTGCATACATTTAAAGTACACCAACTAATGGATTCATTTAGACCTTTTCATAAAATAAAATAAAACACTTCAAACGTAGGAATCGTTGACATTAACTTTTCCAAACCAATTTAATTGGAATGTTGTCCGCGAATAAGTTGTAGGTGGTACATTCGGTAGGTCTAACTATCGATTTCTCTTTCCAGCATTGCTACCGATATCTAGCAAATTACACGAGTAATGGTTGCTTTCAAGCGTTGGGTCGTAGCTGGCTTACCAACGGAGATTTTTGACTTTACATCAACCCAATGGAAAATTAAAAAAAAAAAACACGGTGAAAAAATAATTTTTATAAAATAAATAAATAAACCAAAATTAAAGAAAAATTTCGTTTATAATACAAAATTTTAAAAACGTAAACAAAAATGCTTGTTTAATAAAAATTCATATGTATGCTTAACAACAATTTTTACAACTTTTTAAATATGGCTTAAGATGTTTTGTCAAAATGTCACAGATTTGAATGTATGTTGATCGAAGTGCACAAAATGTTTATGAAAAGCTGATTTTCGCAACATACAGCAACATAATTTGTAGACGTTGTTACGGCGCAAAAATACCGAATAAAAATACGGTGAGTTATTTATATTGTATACATATACCAATAAACATATATACGTACATATAATCTGTTTTACTTCGCTACAGCAAAGCGTAAAATGTCACAAGATGACCATAAATGATTAAACCACTGGCACCAACACTTAATTACACGTGTACGCTGTAGTCGTGTGGGGCTCATACACGACAACTTAGTTCAAGGCGAATTTAATAAGGTAAACTCAACTCGTCAGCCGTTCATCAGCTGTTTCCACGGCGAATAAAAAAAAAATAGGGAAACGTCAAAATATAATTTTGTTTATGTTTTGCGCCAAAATAACCGAAAAAATTTCTTAGAAAAACTGTAAATAATTAAAGTGAATTTAATAATCTCTTTTATAACCCAAACAATATATTTATTTTGTTTTTCAATAAATTTTTGCCTTGTCAGCATTTTTGACAGCCGCCTATTAAATTGCAAAAAAAAATACATGGGGCTTTTTGTAGTTGTAGAGTTGCACTTACCTTGTTCAATTCGCCTTGACTTAGTTCATATTTAGAAAACGATTAGTTGGGCTGAAGAGTTTACCTTGTTTAGGGTTCTCTGGGACTAGTTATAGCGATTAATTTTTACTTGGCCGAAATTCGACCACTCGACATTTACTTTCGAGAAAACCTGTGCGTTATACAACAAAAACGTACACATTTTAAGAGAACGGAAAAAATGCACTATTCACCCAACTTTGTACGTATGTCTGTAAGATAAATTAAAACGCTTTTCAAACACTTTAATTCAAAAAATTTTGAAATATATTGTGCATATCTACACACAAATTCCTTTAAAACGATATATGTTTGATTAAAATCAGTGTACGATAAGATACTTAAAAATCAACCACAAAAAAATTGTTCCCGTATTTATATATAAGATTTATTTAAGCTTTTTGAATATTTATATTTATTGATTAAACAATAAAAGTTATTTTCTGAGTTTTATTACTTTTAGCTTAACCCTAGAATCACTCTCTGGGACTGGTCAGACCAAATTTGTTTTTTGCTTTTAATATTTTTTGAAAAGAAGAAAAATAAAAAAAAAAACATACATATTCTATAAATTATATGTACTGAATCAGATCCCCTCAACTTAAGAACTTACTTAAAGACTGTACAAAAAGACTAAGAAAGTTACTGCAGACTAAGAAAACGGCTTCTCTGGAAAAATATCTTAAGGAACTTGATGCAACCCCACAATCAGACTACTCATTATGGCGTGCAGCTAGAAATCTCAAAAGGCCAGTTGTCTCTAAACCACCATTAAGAAACTTGAATGGAAGTTGGGCAAGAAATGATGTTGAAAAAGGAAATCTGTTTGTCAATCATTTAAAAAACGTATTTACCCCAAATATATCTCACGATATTGCGGTCTAGTTACCACCTGTTGCTGCTAGATCAGCTGTTCCGCTAAGATTTGAGATAAGAGAAATCGAAAAGGCTATTTGTGATTTAAACCCCAAAAAGGCTCCTGGTTTTGACAAGATCAGCAACAAAATGCTTTTGGAGCTACCCAGCATAGCAAAGAAAATTATTCTTTTAATTTTTAATGCTATTTTACGCCTTGAATACTATCCTCAAAAGTGGAAGGTCTCCTTAGTCACCATGATACCTAAACCTGGAAAGGATCACACAAAAGTTGAGTCATATAGGCCTATAAGCTTACTTTCTAATATATCAAAGCTGTTTGAGAAGCTGTTAGCATCAAAATTAACCCCAATTTTAAATGATAATAGATGTATTCCTAACCACCAATTCGGCTTTAGAAGAGAACACAGCACAATTGAGCAAACCCATCGTATAGTAAACGCAATAAGAAAAGCCTTTGAAGAAAAAAAATATTGTTCCGCTCTCTTCATCGATGTTTCTCAAGCTTTCGATAAAGTCTGGCATGAAGGCTTATTACATAAATTGAAGCTAAACTTACCAGTAAACATACACAAGCTGTTAGAAAGCTACTTAGTCGGTCGAAAGTTTATTATTAAAGAAGGTGATTATTTAAGCTCTCCTCAGCAAATTGACGCTGGAGTCCCTCAGGGAAGCATCCTGGGCCCACTTTTACACTTAATATATACCTCGGATATGCCAACAAACAACTACACACAAACTTCAACATTTGCTGATGATACAGCTTTTTTGAGCGTGCACGAAAACCGTCAAGAAGCATCTCGATACCTACAGGATCATATATTTCAACTCGAACTATGGTTAAAGCAATGGAGGATAGAGGTCAATGAGCAAAAATGCGTACATATAACATTCACATTGCGTCGGGAATCATGCCCCTTTATTAAAATCAATAATCAAATAATACCTCAAAATTCGCATGTAAAATACCTCGGTATTCATCTAGATCGCCGTTTAACGTGGAAAAGCCATATAGAGGCAAAATTAACTCAAATGAAACTAAAAGCCACCCAAATTCATTGGCTTATTGGAAGAAACTCTGTCCTTAGTCTCGACTGCAAACTTCTTCTTTACAACTCCATCTTAAAGCCAATCTGGTGCTATGGTATTCAGTTATGGGGCACTGCCTCGGCCTCTAATATCGAAAAAATTCAAAGGCGCCAAAATAAACTACTTCGAATAATCACAGCTGCCCCTTGGTATGTTAAAAACTCAAATATTCACAAGGATCTCAATGTTCCATTAGTTAAAACTATGATTACGAAATATGCAGTAAAATACTTAAAAAGGCTCGAATTGCACCCGAACCCACTAGCACGAAAAATTTTAAATGATAGCGGCCACACTCGCTTAAGAAGAAGAGACACTGCGGCACTTGTCCAATTAGATGAGCGATAAACACCTATAAAAGTGAACAGAACCCGCGATGAACAAAACTTTTGTCTGGCACTGGCAGGACAAAAAATAATATTAGGTTAAGATTTGATTAATTATTGTTAGTTCATATTTAATATATGAAGATTCAATAAATAAATAATGAAAAAAAATAAAAAAAATATGTACTGAATCGAATGAAACTACATACATGGTTTGGCATCGAATCAAATAATTACCGCCCATTATGAGCTAAGTCAAATTTATCTACAAAACCAAAACTCATTTCATTAAAGAAATTAAAAACTACATTTGCCTATGACTATCATAAAAAATAAAATAATAAATTTATATAATTAAAAACAAGTAAGAAAGTATAGTCGGTCAAGCCCGACCATATGATACCCTACACCACAGTATTAAAAAACACATCATGCTTAAATGTCCATATAAATATGGATTTATCTATATTTATAAAAGTCATTAAAATCGGTTTAAAAGTTTGTGAGATGCATAAATTTCCCCCTACCTCCCCTTGTGGTCCTATTTTTGAAAAACTGTATAGCTTATGTGTCCATATAGATATGGATCTATCTATGTTTTGAATTTCATTAAAATCGGTTTGAAAGGCAGAAATTGGCCCTATCTCCCCTCGTGGTCCTATTTTTTAAAAACTGCATCCTTTTTGTGTCCCTGCAGATATGGATCTATCTATGTTTTAAATTTCATTAATATCGGTTTGATAGTTTCTGAGAGGAGAAATTTCCCCCTATCTTCCCTCGTGGTCCTACGATTTGGAGTATTTTCAATAGGCTTGGTCCTTGTGCCAAAAAGAACGTATGACCCAAATTTTATCAAATTATCTCCAAAATTGTACTTTGCGCACAAGGTTACATGGACAGACAGCCAGCCAGCCAGCCTGCCAGCCAGCCGGACGGACATCGTTAGTTCGTCTCAGGAAGTGATTCTGAGTCGATCGGTATACTTTAAGGGTCTAGCACCAATATTTTAAGGCGTTACACACATCAGCACAAAAGCATAATAACCTCTCCACTATTGTGGTGTGGGTATTAGAGTTGTCAATTATTCGCCTTTCAGCTTTGTTCGAATAATTCAAATAATTGTTTTTGTTCGTTCGATCAAACGATTAAACCTTAAAAATTATTCGATTAATCGATGAGAATAACGAATAAAAAAAATTTATTTTACAAAAAAGTTACGTGTTTCAAATAGATATATCTGTCCATTTATCTTCCATTATGGAAAATCTTCCATTTTATTCTTTATTTTTTCTCAAATCCGCTTTGACTTCATCTTTTTTTAATCGTAAAACTTTTCATCATATTTCCATATCGTTGTATGTATTACTTAAAGACATCGTAAAACCCTTAATTCTTAAATAATCCGATATTACTTTGGATTTTGGAAAAGCGTTTGCAGACCTACCATCTTCAGCCATTCTTCTGCATAGAATTTCTTTTATAGAATAACCGCTGTCCCTCTTTATGTAACTTTCCATTGAACCAAGCTCGGCATTTTTTGGTGTCGTTGGATAATCTTCCACGGCATCGTTTTCAATGGTAATATTGTGACAGTTACGCAAATGGCAAAGGTATATACATTAGACTGGTCGCAATTTTTTTTTTTTTTTTTTTTTTAATTTAATTGTTTGCGCTGCTTTAAATATGAGGTTTGGTGTAAGAAATCATGATCTAATTTTTCAGGTCAATCCGACGGTGCCAAGCCGTGCCGGGTGGGGCCCAAATTTTCCCATATTATAAAAAAAAACATATTTTCTATCAGATCTTTATAGTTTTACTAGTTGAAAAGCCGAAAATCAAAAATATGGCTTCGTTACGATCTTCCGCAGAGAAAGTACTTCAACTGTGCCAAATTTCAGCTTCATATGTCATCAGATGGCTTCAGAAAGTTGCGGAAAGAATAGGACATACATGCAAACATCCTGACATACTAAGAAATTATATATTGTATAGATAGATTAACATATGTTCGCGCAACTCAAAAACGCTTTAGTTTATTGAAAAAACTAAAAAAAAAAACCGAAATTCCGCAATAAAATTTACTTTAAGAAAGTTAAAACTTTTTTCTTTATGTTGGCTTTGGTTTTCGAGATATACCGTTATTTCGAAAATTAAGGAGGTTGCACAACATATGTTCGCGTAACTCAAAAACGCTTTAGTTTATTGAAAAAACTAAAAAAAACCGAAATTCCGCAATAAAATTTACTTTAAGAAAGGTAAAACGTTTTTCTTATGTGCGCAGTCGTTTTAGAAACATAATTAAAAAAAAAAAATAATTTTTTTATTAAAATTTCGGAATTTTTGTTTTTAAAAATTCATAAAAAATTGAAAAATGCAGCTATGCTTCTAATTTTATGCAGACATATTGCAAACAAAACAAGCTAAAAATGATTAAAATCTGTTAACAACTTTTGATTTTATGTATTCACAAAAGACGAAAAATTTTAATTAATTTAAGAATTTTATTAAACCGCCACATCTTTTGTGAATACATAAAATCAAAAGTTGTTTACAGATTTTAATCATTTTTAGCTTGTTTTGTTTGCAATGTTGTTTTTTATATGTCTGCATAAAATTAGAAGCATAGCTGCATTTTTAAATTTTTTATGAATTTTTAAAAACAAAAATTCCGAAATTTTAATAAAAAAATTATTTTTTTTTTCCAGAAAAAAAATTATGTTTCTAAAACGACTGCGCATATAAGAAAAACGTTTTATTTTGTTAAAGTAAATTTTATTGCGTAATTTCGGTTTTTTTTAGATTTTCAGTAAGCTAAAGCGTTTTTGAGTTGCGGGAACATATCGCTCATTTGCTGCAAGACCGGCATAACTCAAAAAAATCAATTTCGAGATAAACGCATTTAAAGTTTTTGATTTACTCTAACTACTTAGAAAAAAAGAAGACACATTCACTTCAAACTGGGAAAGTATAAAAGATATAAAGATGAATTTAATACACAATAAAAAGAAAAACAAAGCGAACAATTCTGCATCTTTAACTCCAAAATTTCATTTTTTGAGTTATGCCGGTCTTGCAGCAAATGAGCGATATGTTAATCTATCTATACAATATATAATTTCTTAGTGTGTCAGGATGTTTGCATGTATGTCCTATTCTTTCTGCAACTTTCTGAAGCCATCTGATGACATAGGAAGCTGAAATTTGGCACACTTGAAGTACTTTCTCTGCGGAAGATCGTAACGAAGCCATATTTTTGATTTTCGGCTTTTCAACTAGTATAACTATAAAGATCTGATAGAAAAGATGTTTTTTTATAATATGGGGAACTTTGGGCCCCACCCGGCACGGCTTGGCACCGTCGGATTAACCTGAAAAATTAGATCATGATTTCTTACACCAAACCTCATATTTTGAGCAGCGCAAACAATTAAATTTAAAAAAAAAAATCCCATACAAGATGCGACCATAATATACATATATATAATTTAAAAAAAATATAATAAAATAACAACATTTTCTCTTTCATGATATAATTTATATAAAACGATTCTTAATTTTTTTAGTTTTTTGTTTATTTCTAAGTTTTTCACCCGAGAGTGAAAAGTCCCCTGTCTTGAAAATTTGTTAACGTTTGATTAAAAAAGAAAACAGCTGATAGAATTGCCTGTCAAATATTTGTTTAATAAGAACATTAAATACATTTTTGAAATACTTATGAGTACTTAACATGATTTTTCTTACTAAACACTGAGATTAATTACAATCAGGGCTAAAATATTTTTTAACTTTCCTACAATTGTGACTCACACCTTTACGTCAAGTTGTTTGACCAACTTAATTTGACATTTCATTGTTCCAGTTTATGACAAATTCAATTATGGAGAGGTACACAATAAAGCAGTTTCACAAATAGGTGTCATAGAACCTGCTGTAATAATAAAAAATATAAAGATAATTTTCCAAAAACTGTTTTGGTGGGTCCACCCTTTACAAAATCACTAAAAACGGGTAAGAATAAATCAAATCCTAAGCTTTTATTTAATTTATTTTTTGAAAAAAAAAAATTGTTCGATTAATCGACATTAATTAATCGTTTTATTCGTTATTCGAAAATCACCATTTTAAAATTATTCGAACAAGAGTTTGGTTTTGTTTGATCGATTAATCGAATTATTCTTAATCGGTAGACAACTCTAGTGGGTATAATAATAGGCATACATACGTTTAGTCTCGGTTCACACTATGAAAGTTTTCTTTCAGAAAGTCTGAGTTTATGGGTGAGAGAGGAGTGAATTAAAGCATGTTCTCTGCCCCTCTCACCAATAAGCTCAGACTTTCTGAAAGAAAACTTTCATAGTGTGATCCCAGACTTAATAAAGAATATAGTTATTTACTTTTTATTCAATTGGGTTTTTTATGCTATCCTTATTCTAATTCTGGTCTAGCCAGACCAAGAAGAGCACCTTGTGGCAAAAAGTTATCGACAATTGAAATCGCGCATTGCAAGAATACAACACAAGTCACAGCAGAAAGAGTTTTATTGTAAATAAAAATAAAAAAAGGCAAGTTAATTACTTAATTATTGATAAACAGAACATTGGAGAAAGCTAAACTAAAGGTTAATTAAACTAAACGATAATAGATATTGAAAAACAGATATAGTCATTAAAAGAATAAAAACACGTAAGAAAGTATGGTCGGCCAAATGACACCCTACTCCACAGTATGTAAAAACAATTTTTGAGTGGGCAATCATGGACCCGCCTGAACAATGTTATGTTAGGAGATTAAGATTCATGTAAAAGTTCTTGGTGCCGAAAATTATTTAGATATCTTCGCCTTTATAAGATTTAAGAATGCGAATTTTTATTTGGGACCTATGGTCAATTTTTGACAAGCACCCACAAGCACAAATTGTCATGACGTAGTAGCAATCGTATAAGTCATTGTCGAAAAGTTTTATGTAAATACCAACATTTCCAAGGAAATTACGGCATTAAAAGCTAATTCGGGAGTAGTATTTGCTTAGGAGATACGGTCAAAGATGGACCTATTCCAATAAAATTTTGTAAAATGATTTTGGTTACAATAAAATAAGTTTGGACCAAATTTAATAATTTATGAATACATAGGTTAGGTCCTTCAATGGTCCCTTTGTGATACCCGGCGCCAATGCCCATCCCTTAGAGCAGTTACTCAGATGGCGTCACTGCAAGTTCCAACCACTTCGTCATCCTGGTGAAGAGAAGGAGCGATTTTAGTTCCATCATGGACAGATCCCCCAAGCAGGAAAACACCGGTTCCCCAAGGTATTCTTCCCTAATGCCCCGCAATCCAGGGCAATGACAAAGGAAGTGAAGCACAGTCTCCTCTTCCTTCTCGTTCTGACAACTCCTACAGTAGTCGTTAAATTCCAGACCCATTCTTGCAGCATGAGTCCCCACCGGCCAGTGTCCAGTCAAAACCGATATCACCGTCCTTATCTGGTTCCTGTTGAAACCAAGTAGAGAGCTAGTTCTCCGTTCATCATATCCAGGCCAGAGGATCCTGGATATAAAGCAGGTGGACTCACAGGTCCACCGCATCTGCGCAACTCTATACGACTCGCGCCTGATAAGTAGGTTACAGTGAGCCATTGGAAGACCAACAAATTGATCGATGAATACGTCATCCATACGACCACCTTGTCTGGCCAGCCCATCTGCCACTAGATTACCCGGACACTCCGAGTGACCCGGTATCCATATAAGCGTTACCCTTGTTTCGCAATCTCATCCAAAGACATCCGACATTCTACAGTTAACCGAGATGTCGTGTAGACACCCGCTAAGGAAGCAAGGGCAGCCTTGCTGTCAGTAAATATACGTATATCTCCCGATATGCGATGATACCTCAGCCAGTTTGCCGCCCGCCTTTTATGAATACATACAATACAATAACATGGTTAATGGGCACAAATAATGAACCGATTCGCCCCGATCAATTCAATAGGCTTTGTCCTTGTGCCAATTATGTATAAAATTTAATCGAATTTTTACATGGATAGCTATAAGGTGGGTCTAGGCCCAATATTTTAAGGTGTTACAAACATTAGCACAATGCATAATACCTTCTCCCCTATTGTGGTGTGGGTATTAGTAGAACTTAAGCATGTAGATCGAAACTAGAAATGAAGTTAAACTATCCATTTTTTCGGTTTTAAAATCAGATTTAAATAAAACACACACAAAGCCATGATTTCTTTTTCATTATAAGGGTTGGATCTAGCCATTACGTACGATATAGAGTGTCCTCCAAACGACCGGCTTTAAGATTGGTTGCAGCAGTCCATTCTTTAAAAATAGTTTGCGACCACTTTTTCGCACAATGTGGGCAGTATTGGTTTCCGAATGCTCCAAAGTTGGGGGATTATCCCCGTGGACACGATCCGCAAAAAAAGGTCTAACAGCATCAAATCGCATAATGTTGGTGGCCAATTGACGTCGCCAAAGCGTGAAACTCCGAGTTCTGTAAACCTCCCACGCAACAAAGCCAGAATTGGTCGTGTTGTATCCATTTTCGGTATCGTCTTGTTGAACTCACATATCGCCCAGTTCATAATCTTTAATTGCAGGTCGAAAAAAGTCGGTTATCATACGGCCAAAGCGTTTTGTATAGGATTTTTGGATTTCGCTGATACGCAGGCAGGACCACAACTGCAAAGCTTCCAGTCTCTTCAAGTTTCTTTATAATCTTGCCAATTCCTTGCACAGTAGGTCGATTATGACGAGCATAATCACCCCGTAATGCACGGAAATTGGCCACGTTTGAGCCACTACTTCAGTTTTAACTATTTTTACGCGTTGTTTCAACGGTTGTTAAACGATCCATATTCGTAAATGGCAAACCTTTCACTAAATAAATGTCACAGGAGCCTGATATTTAACAGCTAACAGCCTTGCCAGACAGATTAGAGCTGAATTAGAAGTGAAGTGAACTGGAATTGAACGAGCCGAACTAGAGTTGATTTAGAACTGAACTAGACATCATCAATTAGAGCTGAACGTAACTAGAAATCAATTAGAGCTGAACTAAAATTTAACTTTAATTAGAACTAAACTAGAACGGAACAAAAACTTTACTAGAACTAAACTAGAACAGTTCTAAAACTATAGAATTATATATTTATTACTCTAGCTCCCACTGGAGCACTCATTCTTATACAGTTTTAGTTCACTACAAATTTATTTTGGACTTAGTTCTAGTTTATTTTTTAATTTTAAGTCTTTTTGAGTTCTGGTAGAATTTTAGATCAGGGGGCTGGGCTAATTCCGGCAGTCGTGATCGAATACTTTTCCGATTCAGACTGGACGAATCGTAATTTTTTTCACTGTTGTAAAAATTCAAATGAATGATTTCCAACACTGCAAAAATTCTTTCGATTCGTTCAGTATCAACTAGTGCTTGGATACTATCGATATTTATCGATAGTTCAGATTCCACTATCGATATATCGATATTACTATCGACTGAATGTTTGTACTCAAGTAGAATAACTTTAACTAGTTTTTTATCAGGCTAAAGTTCGTTGTTTTAATCACTTTGTTGAACGTCTGAGACGTATCTACATATGTACGCACGTTATTTTAGATGACAGTTTTTACAAAATTGTGATGCTGATAAGCACCTTTCTGAAGGAACCAAAGTAACAGAACTATAAGATATTTTATTGCAACTTTAGATAATGTTCTAAATTAGATTTGATTCTCAACCCAAAAGGTAATCAATCTAGCGGACTTTTCCTCTAATGGTCGTTCATTGTGTATTCCTATTATTGATTTTTTTTTCATAAAACTATCTGACATTTCAGTCCCTATGTAAACATATAAAAATTTCCTCATAAAGGCCTTAAGTTAGTAGTAAAAAAGCACAGCTAAGCAATCCATACCACCTGCTATTCTTGTTGTTTGTAGTCATTGCTGCAATTCTGCGCGAATTAATAATAGCAAGTCAAAACTTGCGGCAAAAAGCTGTGTGTGCTGCTGTAACATGTCTTCATAGCTGTATTTTAAATAATAATATCGATATTGATATTTTTCCTATCGATATTTTCGATAGTTTAAGACTATCGACAGTACTATCGATAGTTTCCCAGCACGAGTGTCAACTGAAAGAATTAGAAATAAAATTGCTTTCAAATCAAGAAAGTATTCGATCAAGACTGCCAGAATTGGCCTCCTGAACTAAAAATGTACCAAAACTCAAATAGACTTTAGACTAAGATATAAACTAGAAATGAGTCCAAAATAAATTTGCACTGAACCAAAACCGTATTAGAACGGGGCTACGTTAAATATCGTGTCTTCGGGGATAATTCCCTAACGGTGGAGCATTTGAAACTAATTATTAGAGCAAATTATAAACTGAAGTATGGGTAAATTCCAACATTGAAATACATTGCAGTCATGCAGTTTTGCAACTGTTTAGATACAAAGAAAGAAACTGTGTTTTTCAACAAAAAAATTATGCACAGTTTGCTTATTGTCTGCGCATCGAAAACTTGTATTATACATTTAGGCAGCGTTTAAAAAACTGCAGTCAAAGTAAAAAAATGCAATTTCTTCCACTTCTTCATTTGTCATTGGCCAAAAAAAAACTGTTGCTTTTACTTCTTCATTAAATGTAAACAGTCGCTGTCAAACCAACTTAAAAAGCGACAAGTTGTACACAAATTTTCGTTTTTTGCTCGACAGTTTTTGGTTTTTTAAACCCTGCATTTAGGGGCGAATTGTCAATTGAAATTTTTTGCTTAAATGGTTGTGGTGAGGAATGAATGATTTGCATGGCAAATAACGTTTTGGAATTCAGCCTATGTAACTAATTTAACTAAAACTTTAGTCAGTCTAAACTAAAAATGAAAAATTGCTTTCTTTTTTAAAAAATTTTACGTTTTTTTTTCTGTTTTGTTTTAATGAATTTAAACAAATTGTATTTTTGTATTGTATATAATGACATGAATAAATGAACAAAATAGTCCTTTGAAAACACGTTATTGCAATTTATGTTTTAATAAAAAGTTAAAACTTAATTTACTCTATTTTTTTATTGCAAAAACACAAAAGAACGAAAACTTTTTGAAAAAAAAATTTTTATTTAAATTTGGGTCAAAAAAAAAATATTTTCGAATACAATAGGTAAACATTTTATTTGATTTGTGTATATTCATTATAAGCACAAAAATTCACAGCCACACACACTCTCATACATACACAAATATAAAATCCTGCATACAAAAGCTCATATACTAGTCAAATCAAAGCAGTGAATGGTGTGTGTGTGTGTGTGTGTGTGTGAGTGTGTTGTTTAAGCTCAAAGAAAAAAGGATACAAACAGAGATTAAAAAGGAAAAAACAAATAAATAATTTCCCCAAACAAACAAAAAGAAAAAGTGCAGTAGACATTTAGTCTAATAACAAGTACTTTTCTGTTTTCTATTTAGTGGGGCAAAAAAAAAAAGATGGGGGGACAAAAATTTTTGGGTCAATTTGGGTTAAAGATTTTTTATATTGTCCTTAGAAAAAAAAAACTTTAATTCTAAACAAAGCCCATTATTAAGTAGCTGATAACAGTCTGTTTGGATGAAATCAAGGACATGTGTTTAAATAATCGCAGTGAACAGGGAAAAGGAAATCTGTAAAAATAAAATGCCACTTTATATAAAAAAAAATATTAAAATACTTTAGAAAAAAATGTATTTAATAACGATAAAAGTAGTCGTTGACTTTTTTTGGGAAAAAAATGTTCGTTCAAAATTATTGTTAGTAAAATTTAGCTGTCATTAACACACAAAAAAGAACTTTGTAACTTTTGACCTTTAATTTTTGTAATGGGCAGAAAATATTTGATGTATTGAATCGATTACCATAAAAATTTTATTCACATCAAGTTTATAAACAATTTTTTAACGAATTGTATTAAGTAATGTAATGATTTTTGTTTGTTTTAACATAAAAAATTTATTTTTATACCGTAAAAACCTTTTAAAAAGTGAGGAGCGTTGCTAAAAACTAATATCGAGATATGCAAACTTTCAGGCACTCCTACAGTCAATGTAGGCTGTATATTGTGTTCCGAATTGATTATAAGATGTTTTGAAGTCTTATGCACAAACCTAATATGCATATTTTCAAACAATCTCATATTCAAATTATATAATACTTTTTTAAAAAATTAAATTTTTAAAGATTTTTAGCATTATTTTTTTTTTTTTATAAAAATTCAAAAGATTTTTTTTTGTACAAATTTAACATACTTTTAGAAAATTTTAAATATGTATTAAAAATTTGTTAGCATGTTTTCTCCATTTTACGATTTAGCATATTTTTTTTAAAGTTTTAGCATATTCTAATCAATCAGTTATGGCAACACTGATTGGAAACAGTTAGTTCCCAGCAAATAATAGGACCAGTCCAAACACGCGTGTGAAGAGTAGTCCACAAGGGACCAGGACTAGTCCAAAACTAACCCAAACGTATGGAAAAAACCTGGTCTATTTAACATTGCGATGTCCTAGGAGAGGACCATATAACCCACCTTTGGACCACTAAGGAGTAGTTTTAAAACTACTCCATGGTATACTCAAGAGGATTAGTTTTGAAGTCGGTTAAAAACGAAAGCATGTCGTCTCACTACAAACACTTTTTAACGATGACATGGTCCATGCTTGCATTACATCGGACCAGTCCATGGAGTAGTCCATTTTATCAAAATGGACCAGGTGGTCCAATTTTATTTGCAGGGTTGTTATTCAACAAATGAGCATTGGTTGGTTGGTTAACGTGCGCGCAGAGAAAAAATATGGTTGGGCAAGGTTACGGCTACTCAGTGTTGCCAGAAGTAGGGGAAAATACCTACACGTAGGTATTTTTGACACTAAAATAGAAGCGTAGGGAAAATCGGACAGATTTTTTAGAATCTCTAATATGTAGGGATTTTTTGTCATATCGCATTGCTTATGAAATAAATGCAGAAAAAAAAACTTATTTTTAGTAAAATTTTCTTGTCATACAACCATATTATGTTTCAATTAGTCCTCCATTAAGAAGCCTTAACCATATTATGGTTGCCTCTAAACATGTTATGGTTAAATATGACAATGCTTTGTTTTAAAATTAACAATATTATTTTCCTCTTTTTCAAGAGCAACATGCTATGGTTGAAAAGCAACCATGCTAGTATAAGTGTTAAACATGTTTTAGTTATTTTTGACCATAACATGTTCGGAGGCAACCATAATATGGTTATGGCTTCATGATGGAGGACCAATTTAACCATAATATGGTTGTCGGTGACAATAATATTGTTATATTAACCATAATGTGTTTAAAATTTTCTTTAAAAAATAGTTTTGTTGGAGGTGACCATATTTAAACATGTTTTTTCTCTGGGTGTATGTAAACCCGAAACGAAAATATGTAATTCGTCAAATATCTCAATTAGTAGGTTGAAAGTTGCCAAGTTTTATATACCATTGGAAGCTGCTTCAAAAACTCTTTTAGATGATACCAAATTTTATTTTTGTCGTCTTTGAGCAAAGTACAAAAAAATTCGAAAAGCTGAAAAAATACATTTTTTAAAAATGGTCCAGCTCACGGATGGTCAACGCTAGAACCAAAATATTTTGGGGATCATCATAAAACATATCAAGCTTTATTTTAATTTTAATAATTTATTAAAAGTACATAGATATGTATTTTTTGTTTTGTTTTGTACTTATTATTTTGTCAAAGCTTTAATATACATGTTATAACTTATGTCTTTTCTCCTATTTTAATGACAATAATGCGTAGGGATTTTAGTAGGGGAGATTTTTTCAACGTGTAGGGAAAAATCGGATTTTTTTTAGCTTCTCTATGTATTTTTTCGAAAAATCCACTGGCAACACTGCGGCTACTACACTATGTTTATTGTAACAATATATTGTTGTCGTACACGAATAATTGTTATTTTTGTTAAATATCAGCAATATTATAGTTACTGTAAGCATATCAATGTGTATCGCAATTATAAATTTGAGTATTTTTGACGGAAAAATATTTGTTTTCCTAACAACTAAATAATGATAGCTTTCGAACACATTATATTACTCACAACCATATCATGGTATTTAATAGCCATAACATGATAACTTTCTATAGGTGAACTCATAACATGTTTAAGATGCAATAAAAATATCTTTACTGTTATTATATTATGTGAGCGCCATTTGTAAAATAATTTTGAATTTGTAAGAAAAGATAAACTCACTGTTTATTGTTGGTGTTTTGTTTAAGCTTTGATATTGTTACGAGTAAGACTTATGGCCATTTTCTCAATGTATCAACAAACTGTATGTTACTTAATGTCAACATAAATTTATTGGACCGATAAACTGTCCGTTAACGATTTTGGGTTTCTCAATAAACCGACAAAACACAAAGTTTTCAGCTGGCAACCACTCAGAATACATGTAAAAGATGGGAGTCAGCTGATTGAATTTATCTGTAGGGCAAATAAAAGGAAAGTAAATAATTGGCAGATGAGTGCCGGTTTGCTTTGCGATTATATCGAAGCAAATGAGACATTAAGAAAACCAAATTTCTTTAATGTGCAGTTTTTCGCTGGGAAAAAAGATAATCGCCTAATGAGAACATGGTCATTAGAGTGTTTATAACTCTTATTCGCTTTAGGGTTTTATTTGTTTAATATTTTTGGCTTTTCTAAAATCTTTGGAAAAGGTTTCCTGATGAGCTGGTCTAAGCAACCGGCGAAATGCGCATAGAAGCTAGCTTTCCCTCAACAATAAATTTCAGTGTATTTATCATATATGAAAAACTGGGAATTAAGCACGACATACGGAAATCGTATTGATAATAAATTTTGAATCAGTTGAGTCGTTTGTTTTAAATATGTCATCAAATTATTTGTTTGTGAGCGGTTAAACAATTTAAAGAATTTAAAGAGATTTCGTTAGATTTCATAAAAGTGTTTGCTCTTTTGCAAGTCTAATACATATTGAACTCCGCTATTTTATTTACATTAAGAAAAATTGTAAAGTGACACAAAATAAAAAATCGATGCAAAAAAATTAATTTATTTTTTATTGCTATGAAAGTTATGAGGTGCTTCTTAATTTATTATAATTAACATGATAAACTTATTATGATTAACATGGCAAAAATATGATTAGTTCATAGCTTATTATGATTAACATGATAATAAAATGATTGCTTCTTATCTTGTAATGATTAGCATGATAAGAATATGATTAAGGGAAAAATTGTATGATGTAATAATACGAATATGATTTAATAATAATCGTAATATGGTGACTACAATCATTAAACTTATCATAATATTGCTCCTATAATATGTTTACCACAACAATGTTTTTTCTTTGTGTGCGGTAGCACGCCCAAAACTAGGCGTACTGCAAGTAGAGTCGACAGTGACTCCGTTTTGACACCACACAACTCGACAAGATTAAGAACCATGAATCAAGGGCAACATTGAAATGCTTAGAGCCAACGGGAAAAATTACTTTTTCAAAAGTTTTAAAAAATCTATCATCTAGATATTTTATTTTATCAGTTGTTTTTATACAGCTTTTTTCTAGTTTGAAAAAGAAATTCAATGGGCGTATCGGTATCGGTGTCAATATCGGCGATATTTTATTTTGAGTATCGTAACGGCAAAAAGGCGTATCGTTACGTCCCTAATTTTAATTCTGTTCAATTAAAACATTTTCTAAAGCTTTTTACATTCATTACCTTCCCCCGAACTGTAATTTTTATAAATCAAGAACTTCGCTTAAAAAAAACATCTATTAAATTACAAATATTGTAGTTTTACAAATTGTTAAACGTTTTTAGCAAATCAAGTTTTTTCGTTTAATTTTATGCCCTTCTCAATTCTAATTCTACTCGAAGAAAATGACGTTTCATGATGTTGATGATGGCTGTAACGACTCCGATAACAAAAAAAAGTGTGAGTTGCATAAATAAACAAATTATCGGACAAAATGCAGTCACAACTACAACTGAAAGACAATAAATTGTTTTAGTAAAAAATCCAACTGCAAAACTAAATAGAAAGAAATTTATTTAGTTTATTTCGGTAGATATTTTGCATGACTTAGCAGTTTTTCTAAACTTGTCATTTGTAATAAAACAACAGTGAGAATAAATGACAGACAAAATTTATTGTCCTCAAATACACACACACCAAAGCGAGACACAGTGCTTTCTAAAACTTGGTAGCATTTATTGTTGCCAGCACCCGAAGAGCTGACTAAATAAATGATGAATTACATGGCATAAATTTGTAATTGTTGACAAAATGTTGCAGGTAAAACAAATTTGTTGTTACTGTTGTTTTTTTTTCGTCTTAACTGTTAAACAGTTTGAGATATTTGTGTTGTCATTGACTCGAGATGATTCGTAAATATTTGTTAAATTTAACTTGAAGTGAGGATTTAGACAAGGATTAGTTTAAAATGTAAATTCATTTGTTTATTAATTGGGTTTTTCGTATTGTAAAATTTTGCTATTTATATGAAAATTTTGCTATATGTACTAGTAGCGGAGTTTAGTATGGGGCCTGCAAAAGAGCAAATGCAGAATATCGTAGCACTTAAATGAAATCCGTGTATTTTGTTGTTGGATTTAAAAAAAGAACTACGATATTTTGCAAGTCTAATACTGAACTCTGTTGTTGTTAAATGTTTCCAAATAATTTGCTTTTGCTTAGAAAAATTTTTTAAATGTTTGGTTTGTTTTAGAAAGTTGTGCTGAAAATTTACTATTTTTAGAAAATGTTAATACAAGTTTACGAGCTTTTTATATGAAATTGTGGTAAAAGTGTGCTTTTTATAAGACATTTGGTAAAAATTTTATATTTATAAAAAATTTTAAAGTCGGGGTTCACACTATGAAAGTTTTCTTTGAGAAAGTTTATGTTTATGGGTGAGAGGGGAGAGAATAATAGTTTGTTCTGTTCCCCTCTCACCTAAAAAGTTAGACTTTCTGGAAGAAAACTTTTATAATGTAAACCCAGACATACAAAACTTGTAATTAAATAAAAAAAGTTGTTTAAAATTTACTATTTATAGAAAATTTTAATAAACCTTAGCTATTTATAGGAACTTTTGATTAACACTTGCAATTTTTTTTTTAAATTTTGTAAAATAACTTGTAATTTATGGAAAAATTTTGCTGAAAATTGCCTATTTATAGGAAATTTTAGTACAAATCAATTATAACCTAAAACAATTATGTCTAAAATGATCGTGTTTTATTGGAAATTTTGCTTAATTTACTAAAAAATTTGATATTTTTATTTTGTCCGAGTTTTAAAATTTATAGACAACATTTTCCCATAATTTAAACATATCGTCTGCTCATTATTGGTTTGGCGCATATGCCAAAAAGTCGTAGTGGAGTATAACGACAATGAAGGTTTACATACATTTTTCTGAAAATATAACCGATAGAATTTATTTATATTTTCACCACTGCTTGCGGCATTTGATTTGAAGAACAATATACATTTTGGTGAACGTTCCTGACCTAACTTGGAAGTTAATATAGTATTTTAATGAAAGTAAAAATTATTGCTTTGTGCTGCATACGCCACTTTTTTTAAATTTATTTTTAAAAAGTAGCTTTTTGTGCTGCTTAAGGGCATGATAAACGTCACATAAGGCTTGGCAAAAATGCCAAAATTTTACGTTTGTATAAACATTTTGTGTTGTTAATTGGGGCGTTTGCTATTTGGACAAACATTTGAAGCAATGTTTGCAGAAATATTAAAAATTTTTAATATTTGGCAGACATGTTGGATATTTGTCAAACTTTTTGTGCCGTCTTATGCAAAATGTATTCAATTCAAGTAATTTTTAATATTAAATTAAATTATTTTAGTAGTATTCCTTTCCACAAAACAGCTCGTTGTTTAAATGACTTTTTACTTTAAATGTTTGCCTTTATTTTATAATTTCTTCTCCGTTTAAAGCAAAAAGCAGCAAAATTGCCGCAGCACTATTGTCATCTGCATTCATTGAAAACAAAACACAAATGAAAATTAATATTTGTACGGAGAATATTTGTGTTGTTTATTTTGTTTGCCAAGCTTTTTGTGTGTTTTATTATGCCCTTTACTGCTGTGTATTAAGTTGTTGACATTTAATTTTGCTTTTGATTTAACAAATTTGTTCTTCTTGCGGCAATGAAGCAAAGCAAGTGAGTGAAATTAATATTGTACCTTTTTGTATGACAGATTTGCTGCATTCACCAGAAAGTGGTGTGAGGAACAAAACTATTTTTAATAAACTTTAAAATAGTTGATATGCAACAAAGTTAATGCTATAATAAGGTGGAAGTACATAACGTTAGTTCGTCGACGAGAATCGTGCGTTTAAAAACGCGTTACAAAAGCCATTCCTATCAGCTGTTTTTTATTTGTTTACTTATTTGTGCATTAAAAAGGGGTTCGAAAGTATATCAAGATTTTGTTATTTAATTAAATTTATTCTTTTTATATAAATATTGTATGTTTTTTAAGCTCTTCAATAAGTTTTTCTTTCATGATTCACAAATTTGTTATATTATTCTTTTTATTGTCAGCTGATTACTTGTCAAAAATACACAACGCGTTTAAAAGTTCAAAGTAAACCAACTTTCTGGCGCACACGCGTCAAAATATTTTGCATGTAGCTTGTTCTATGAAAATACACTAGTTTAACTTTTTATGACGACAGAGCGCGCACGCACTAAGCGTGTTATGTACTTCTACCTTTAGAAACCATAAAAAGTTTAATGAAACTGGTTTTAGATTCAAAACCTTACTCATTTTTTTAATGGTCGGTAGGTCAAACCAATAATGAGCTGACGATATGCAGAAAATTTCCTAAAAATTTGCAATTAAACTAAATTTTGATGAAAATTTTTTATCTGTAAATCTTCATACAATACATGTGGGAAATTTGGCTATAAAACTTACATCTTGAATAAATATTGCTTAAAGGCGACCGTACACGACATGTTTTTGTCATCTGACATGTCAAATCTGTGGTTTTCATTTTTAAAAACAGATACACCCATTTCCATGTTTTAACTCAATTACAAAGTTCAAAAGGTGCAATACCTAGCCCATAGTTTGATCTAGAATGGGTTTTTCGGCTCTCCTGAAAAATTTTATTTTAAGACATACGCGGTTGCCCATGAAAACCACAGAAATTTCCCACTGCAAAATACATACATGTCGTGTGTTACCTTTTAAACTTTGCTTCTGTAAAAGTCAGATGCAAAATCATCTGACAAATTTTCAATTAGAGCATGCTCTATTTTCTTCTGACAAACCATCTGACATCAGAAATCTATGCCGCTAGGAAACCGGCAGCGGCGTCCACTATTGACAGAATCATTAACCGGCTGAAGTTTATATTTTACAATACCGAGATATGTATGATAATCCCACTATTGAATTGAATTTATGTAAATATATATATAAAAACCGTTTCATTATAATATCCGGAATTGGTATCTTTGAATTAAAAGAAAAGTATGTTAAGATGGCTAAATTATTTATATATATTTATATTATTGACAAGTCAGATGTAAAAACCATGTCGTCTACATGCACCTTAAATTCGATATCCATAAAAAATTAAAATTGACAAAAATAAATACTATAAAATATACGTTTTGTTGGTATGAAATTTGAAGTTTTCACGCCTATCGTGAATAAAAATTTAACAGTTTTATCCCCCAAAATTTTACTTTTCTCCATACAATTTTTAAAAAAAGAGAGATTTTATACACGATTAGAGGTTTTAATTAAATTTTGCTATAAACTTGATATTTCTGAAAAAATTGTATTTTAAAAATTTACTACTTTAAAAAAAACAAGTAAGAAAGTAAAGTCGGTCAAGCCCGACTATATGATACCCTACACCACAGTATTTTAAAACACATTAACGAAAGTGCACCCTATTCGGGATCCATGGAGAATCATGCTTATGTGTCCATATAAATATGGATCTATATATGTTTTAAATTTCATTAAAATCGGTTTGAAAGTTTGTGAGAGGCAGAAATTACTTCTTTACTCCCCTTGTGGTCCTACGATTCGGCCCATTTTCAATAGACTCTGCGCACAATGTAATATGGACAGCCAGCCAGCCGGACGGCCATCGTTAGATCGATTCAGAAAGTGATTCTGAGTCGATCGGTATACTTTAAGGTGGGGCCCAATTTTAAGGTGTTACACACATCAGCACGAATGCATAGTACCCTCTCGACTATTGTGGTTTGGGTATAACAATATTTTTTATTACAAACTCAGCTTTACAATTTTGGTTTTAATAATATTATAGTTCGTGATAAAAAAAAATCGACGTAATTACTTTTTCCCTTATCCAAAAAAAAAAACAATTAGTTGAATCATAAAGGTATACACGTTATTAACAAAAACTATTGGTGCTACAATATTTTAAGTTTTATGTAACGCAAAATACTGAAACTACAAAGAAAATCGATAAAAACAAAACATGACATTGACATAAATCTTAAAACCTGACGAAAAAAAGTCATACACAATAAAAAAGTATGCCACAAGATAAACAACAAAAAGAAACTCATATTCAGTCTTGACTTTAAAAGGAATCTATATCCTTTGGCAGTGCCATAATTTAAAAACTCAACTTCTTTGAAAGACAATGGTGGGTGGGATGACTTAGTTTTGTTTCTTTACTCACTATTTTACAAAATTTTATTTATTTCATTCAGCTCTTTATAAATGTAGAACAAAAATGTGGAATTTGCACATATTTTTTGCTTCTCTGCGAGTAACTTTTCTGCCGCAGTCTTCCAAATACACTAACGTTACACCAACAGTCATTGAAATTAAATGAAAAAGATATTTTTAAGCATTGCATGTTTAAAGATTTCATTAAATAAAAAAACAACTTAACACATTTGGATTTTAGCCAAAAAAAAAAAAAAAATATGAAAAACTAATTTTTTTTTAAAGCGAGAATGTTGTCATGGAACAGAGAAATACCACATGGAAAAAGGGACATGTTAAATGAAATTTTTACAAGCATTGAAAAAGTATAGAGTCACCGAAATATAGGGACAGCATTTTAAAAGAGTTTAAACTTACCGAGTAAATGTTATTGTCAAAAGAAAAAAATTTACCTGAAATGAAAAAAAAAAATAATATTTTAAAAATAAGAATAAACTGGAAAAACAATGGCAACAATTTAGCATCCAAATCGTTACTTTTCTGGTAATTCCCACAAATTTCTTTAAATCATCAAGTTAATCATCTTTTATTATATGAATCAAAACTTTAATTTTGCTTAAAACTTTTGTGAATTCCCAAAAAACAATTTTACATTCCCAAAAAAAAAAAATTAAAAATCTTTTTTCGGGATATTAAACTAACTACAAAAATTAAGCTCAAGAAATTTTAGTAAATTAGAAATAACATAAATTTTGCCAAGAAAAGAGATTAAGATTTCCTTTTTCTGGATATTGTTTTTAGCGTAAAAAATTTAAAAGACACTTTTTGCTTTAGTGTTTTCTCTAAAACAATTAATTTTTTTTTTTAATTAAATTTCCAAAAAGTTTTTAAAGTCTTAAAGAAACAAAAAACTGCAATAAAATTTATTTGTCCAAGAAAGATAACATTTTCTGGAAATTTCAATGAAGAAGAATTAAAATCGAACGAGATTTTCATTTTAATTATTTACAAAATGGCTCTAATTTTTACCAGTAAGTAAATATTCAGTACTAAAAACAACACAACTAATAAGGCTGGGTTTTTGAGATCTCAGTTAAACTAGGTTTAGTTAATCTGAAAACAGATTTGTGCCGCCATTACCAAGTTTGTGTACAAAAATTTGACGAAACAGCTTAGTTTTGGTTAAATGTTGTTCTTTAATGAAATAATAAAAAAAAATCACAATTCGCCGGAAAACCCCGAGTTTCAGACAACGTTAAACTAAGTTTAAACATACTCCACATCTCAAATACCCGGCCTAAGTAGTTTTTGAGCTGATTACAATTAGAAAATATTCAGTAGTGAAAATAATAGAAGTAATAAGTAGTTGCTGAGGTCATTTCTAGTAAGTACTTTTTGAAGTTTTCAGAATAATGACAATTGTAATGACAACTTCATTTGTTCAATTTTAAATCCATTTCATTTCGATGTGTAAAACATGCTCGAATAACTTGAAAATGCAGTATATTTAGTTAAAACAATAGTTATGATTAAAGAAAAATTTTAGAAAAAAGAGTAGGTAGAAAGGCTGGTGTTAAGTCTCCTTCACACCTTCACCCAGAGACCAATATGGTCCATTGTGACGCCTTATTTTGAAAAAGATAGAAATTAGGTGAAGCAAACAGCGAAAGCACCCAGTCTCCTATCGCGCAGCCAGGCCATCCCCATTACGAATTCTATCAGATTCTCGAGTCCACAACCCGAGACATCCCCTAATTCGCCCAGGAATCAACTGCGCAGCCACCTCAGCCTACTGCCCTGTAACCTGGGACAGTGGCACAGAATGTGCTCAACCGTCACCAACTTCTCAGGGTCCTCACACAACCTGCACATATCCGACAAGTCGGATCCCATCCTTACCGCCATCCTGCCTATCATACTGTGGCCCGTGATCATTCCTATCATGGTCCTAACGCATACCCTACTCCTGCCCAGCAGCGACCCCAATTCGGACTTTCTAAGCACCGGCCACAGCGTCCGCGATACTCGGCAGTCCATTCGGTTCCCCCAGGCCTGATTGGACGCGCCCAAAATCCACTCCCTGATTATTCCAAATAGAAGCCTATTGGAGGCCTAACCGCCTCCATACAGTTAGGATCCTCCATCTCTGAGCCCTGTCTCGCTAACTCATCAGCAACCTCATTTTCGCCTATGTCGCAGTGACCTGGCACCCAGCACAACCTAAGCAAATACTCCTCTAAGACTCCCGCCAGAGCCCTCCTACAATCATCAACTAGCTTGGAGTACACATAACAGCCCCTAACGGCCAAAAGAGCCGCCTGACTGTCCACATATGTGGTGACCTCCGAGCCCCTATCAGTGTTGTCCCTCATCAGTTCCACAGCCCTCAAGACACCCAGAACTTTCGCCTGAAAAACACTGCAGTCGTCAGGAAGCCTATATGAGCTTCTGATGTTCAGATCTTCAATGTAGACCCCCGCACCCGTGCCCCTCATCTTCGAGCCATCAGTGAAAATAGCAAATCCACTAAATAATCTGCCTCTACCAGACCAGCTCTCAGATATAAATGAAAACTTAATTTTCTAATTTTGTTTTGGCTTATTTCAACAAAACAATTTAATTCCCAAAAAATTTTCAAAAATTTCTTGGCCGGGAAATTTCAACTTCTAATATTTATTTTTAAATACAAAATTTGGAAAATGCATTTTCAATTATTAAAAATCTTACAATGCCAAAAAAATGTTTAAATTATGTAATTTTAGAGCAAAACTTCAATAACATAATTAATATTAGTTTCCAAGTTTAATTTCGAAAATCTCCAGTACGGGGAAGTGCTTTAAAGGTTTTTAATTTTACTTGAACTTGAAATTTTTTATCATAAAACCAATTTAATCATTTTTTACATTGAAACAAAAGTTTGAAAATCCCAAAATCGTTGTTAAAAACCTCTTGTTCGGGGAAGTGTTTTGAAATAAGAAAAGAGTATTTTCACAACTTTTTCCAGTACGGGGAAGTGTTTTGAAGGCACTAAATTTACTTTTAATTATATTTTTTATAATAAAACAAATAAAATAAAATATGAAAATCATTTTTAAAATTCTCTTGTTGGGGGAAGTGTTTTTATTTAAAATCTAAACTTTTTGGTCCTTCAAACTACGTATGAATCTTCTATCAATTGTACATAATTTAAGCATTTAAAAAAAAAGTTTTTGATTATAAAAAATTATTTTTTTTCTATATTTCTCGCCCTCATTCTAACTAATTTATTTTTGTAAATAAATCAGAATGTCATTAATAATTATATGTAAATGTTTTGATAAATAAAAAAAAAAAAAAATCTGGAGTAGCATATACATTTATTAATAATTGGTTGATAATGGGAGGAAAAACAAATTTGTATACATTCATATGTACAATGTACAATGTACAAATATACATATTAAGAAAATTATATGAATATATATTTTTATAATTGCCCGGTAAATCTGTGAAAACATTCAAATTATATTTTAAACTAATCAACGCACACTTAATTGTGTCCATTTTAAATAAGAAAGGGAAAGGGATACAATACTATCAACACTTTACTAGCCCTTTGTGGTCATAAGCGATTACATTTGTATTGCCCACATGAAATTATTTTCAGAAGGCTCAATTGACACTTTATTTATGAAATCTATTCAAAACAAGTGTATTTTGCTATGCCGATATATACCCTTCACCATTTTTGCGATAAGAACGTAAGAAATTATAATTAAATACCGTTCTTTAGATATTAATAAATCTATTTTGTGCCAAGCCCGATTATCAAATCCCGCCCACATTTTTTCGGATGTTAAGTATAGATAACCGATATGTTTGTACCTTATTTGAAAACTTTAGCTCTTTTCGTTCCCCAGATTTACAGAAATCTATAATGTCTTTGTTTGGAAGGTGCCACGCCCGCTTCCCCAATCTCGCCCATAACTGAAGAGAAGTTGTGTATTAAGAACCCAGCTGTGTACCAAATTTGGACAATTTTTCTCTTGCCGTTTTTAGGATACCGTAGGCATATCTGTAAGGTGTAAAACGGGTAAGTAAATCAATCATAATAAAATTCTCCTTCTAATTTCACTTTTGGTTTATTTTAATTAATTTAATTTTATAATACTTGACTCAAGGCCATTTTGAGATTTATTCAATCTTAGTTTTACTTTTGAATATGGATAAGTTAAGTAATTTGCGATTGAAAATCCGTGCTTGAATCAATCTTTCTGTACTTGATTCAAGTAAATCCGTACTCACCGTTCTATAATTACCGCTTCGGATTGATGTAAGTACGGATGGATTGATTTTTCTTTTGAGTGTAAGACAGTGTACCACTTTACTAACCCGTTTTGGTAATAAAAGAATAGGATTAACTATGACTAAATTACAATGCTTTTCGCCGCCGACCTTGTAATCAAAAAGTATTAGTTTTTCCTATTACTAACTAACTTTCTTGCTCCGAAAATAACATTTAAAGATAGAAATGGGTACCCTACTGCTCTATAGCAAGGGCAGAGGGGCTTATTATCGACTTCATTGATTACTTAACATCTATGCCACTCGAATTGCTGAAGCAGAAACTACCAATTTTGCAAACTCGAGCCAAAATAAAGAAGTGTTGTCGTTTTTAATTTTGCATAATTTCGAGGAGTCCTTCATAGAGGCCTCATAAAGCCTTCTCGATTCCATTAAAGTTTTATGTTGAAAAAACTTTATAAATGCATGATAATATTGGACTATTCGCTACTAAGATTTTTTCAACATATTGTTCTTACCAGCTAAAGGACAACTGAAGTTTTTGCTAGTGTGTTATTAAAAATTTTATCAGTAACTTCATAACCAAATAAGTTAACAGCTTAGTAACTAAAATATAAAGGAGCATTTCAAGCTAACGACTAACGATTCGTAGCTTTTTACTAGTCAAACAAATGTTTTACCATACATATGTACGTCCCAAAAACTACAGGGCATACATTTTTACAAATATGTTTGAAAAACAAATGTTGTGTTATTAAAACAAACATAATAAAATATTCCATTTTAGTAAACAATTTTACGAGGGTAAGCATTAGAAAATGAGGAAAAATTTTAAAGTATATAACTGATTTTAATAGCAAAAAATAATAGTGATTTGTGGTTCACTTTATTGAGGTGGTTAAATCTAACACCCTGTAGTTTAATTAGGGTAATTAATAAGCATTTTCTTAGAAACATAGATACTCTTTTGTAATCATTATAAAAATTTAGACAGCAAATAATAATACAGTACTTTATGTTACTAAAAAGAGATTTTAGATTATTTTCAACAATTGCAATTGTTCAATCAGGGAAAGCTTAAGTTTTAATCTGTAATCAATGTATTAATTTTGGTATCAATACAGTTCTTCATATTATTCAAGAAGTTTTTGATTAACATATCAACCCAAATCAGAGCGTAAAGCCTCACCTCTTCTAGCGGGTAGCTTTAACGCTGAAGTGGCATAATTTAATAAGAACGTCACACTGTCTTAAACTGCAATGTTGACGGCGTGCTACCTAGGTTTGTTTCAAACATTTTTTTGTTTTCGATTGAAATGTGTGAAATGAAACAAAAATGTTATAAAGGGTGGCCGATGTTGAATGTGAACCACACCTAAACGCCAAGTTTTTTTCCGAATTTTATTTGACATTTCTCTATTTCAGACTTACTCAATTTGAACCATGGAGAGATACACAATCCAACAACGTGTTAAAGTTATCCAGACTTATTATGAAAATGGGCGTTCAAATCAAAATGCATATCGTGCACTTCGTGATTTTTTTGGTCAATTTGATCGTCCAAATGTGAGTACAATCGCAAAAATCGTGGAAAAATTCGAGCAAACCGGGTCTGTAGAAGATGTGAGAATACCAGTGCATGCTCGTACAGCTCGTACTGCAGAAAATATTGCTGCTGTTCGCGATAGTGTGGCTGAAGTGCCGTCCACCTCAACTCGTCGTCGTGCCCAACAATTGCACCTCTCACGCTCGTCGTTGATGAACATTATGCATAAAGACTTGCATTTACACGCTTACAAGGTGCAATTGGCTCAAGAACTAAAGCCTCTTGACCATTCCAAACGACGTGAATGGGCAGAATGGTGGCAAGAACTGGCAACAGTGGATGATCAATTTTCGAAGAAAATCATCTTCAGTGATGAGGCACATTTTCACCTCAGTGGATTCGTCAATAAACAGAATTGCCGCATTTGGGCGAATGAGAATCCAAGAGTGATTGTCGAAAAACCAATGCACCTACAAAGAGTGACTGTTTGGTGCGGTTTATGGGCTGGCGGCATCATCGGGCAGTTACTGTGAATGGTGTTCGCTATCGTGAGATGATAACGAACTTTTTATGGCCCGAATTGGAAGATATGGATGTGGACGATATGTGGTTTCAGCAGGGCGGTGCCACTTGCCACACAGCTAACGAAACAATGGCTCTTTTGCGCAACAAATTCAATGGCCGTGTTATCTCACGTAATGGCGATGTCAATTGGCAGCCAAGATCATGTGATTTGACACCGTTGGACTTTTTTCTTTAAGGTTATTTGAAAGAAAAGGTGTACGTCGATAAGCCAGCAACAATTCAAGAGCTAAAGGATGAGATAATTCGGCACAGTAACGGCATAGAACCTCCATTATGCCTCAGGGTCATCGAAAATTTGGACCATCGGATGGAGGTGTGCCGCCGTGGTCGCGGCGCCCATTTGGCCGATATTTTGTTCCATACATAATTGAGTAATACCAATATATCATAATAAAATAAAATTACAATAATTTCCTAAATAGTTTGTGTTTTATTCAAAATCAACATCGGCCCTTGAAATTTAACCACAATTGAAACAAACAGCTGTTTTTATCACTAAACTGTGTCTGTAACTTTTTTTTGGGGAGTACTAGCTCTCACGTAAGATAATAACTCGCCAATTTACGAAAAGACTATGTCTATAACATTTTTGTGAGAAAATTTCCCGGTTTGAACTGTCAAATAAACTCACGAACACTCATGAACACTAAAAAAAACTAAAAATACAAAGAATAATAATAATAATAATATTTTGTTCTTGGCACACCTTTTTATTGTTTAATTATTTTGCTTTTAACATTTTTATTAAATATACGAATGTTTTCAAAGCTCGTTTGCAAACAACAAACGTTAAAGTCGCACTTTACATTATTTGGTATAGCCGACGGTTGTATTTTCGCCGCCGTCGTTGAAAAATTTAAATTTTTGTAAATTTTGGTCGCAGTCAACGATATGTGAGACTGGCGTTCTCAACGTTTGCAATGTCACATCGGCTTCGAGTAGAATATTACGACATTTATGTATAACGTAACGACGTAATCTTTTTTGATAGTTTTCGAGATGAGATACAGACACACTTTTTCTCACTTTTCGAGAGACGATGGAATATTTTGTTTCACATCTTTTCGCAGCGAAAAGTTCTTACTAAAATTAACGAACATGCGTACTGGTTAATAAAAACATTTTTTAATTATGCAAAGGTTTTAACAGGGTAATTAAAAAATAGTGTTTTTTAATGTTTAGATTTTTTAAACGTTTTATAGATTTTGACAGAAATTTAATTTGAATATTTCATATTAGTCGAAGTAAAACTATTTTGACGCACTTAAATTAACACCCCGTTGTTTAGAAACTATTAAAACAGGGTGTTCACAAGATAATTTTCTTAAAAAAATAGTTTCTCGTCTGTTGTTAGCTGCGTTTGTTTACCCCAAAATTTGTACTGGATTTTAATGAAATGCGTTCGCGTACACAAATTTTCATACTACTCACCTACTGGATTTTACTGGGATTTTACTGGAAAAGTAAACGAACGTTGGCCGCACTGATTTTAATAACCTGAAGTTTAGATATAGCCCAAACAAGGTGTTTACAAAATAAATTTATTTTAAAGCGCAGTATCATGGTGAAATAATACAGGCAACATATACAACTCTACATCAAAAATGGAATCAAAAATCAAAGCCTGCCGCTGAGTTATTTAATTATTGTATTTTGTGTGTATTTTTTTAAGTCATGGAAAAATAAATATATATGGACACCACCATGTGATAAAAGACCAAAAAAAAAAAAGACCTGTGTCTCCCACTTTTATCACTTAGGGCCATTATTACAACTTGAAGTTAGCTAAAGTTAAGATTAAATTGACAGATAATAATGTGTTATCTGTCAAAAAGCGTCTGTTAACTGTCGGATAACAGCTAACGCCAAGTTATAATAATGGCCCTTAGTGGTGTCCGTATGTAGTTAATTTTTTTCGTGTTGCACTGTGTTATGTTCAATATCTTATTTATTTTTAATTAAAATTATCAAAAATAAAATATACTAATCACAACAAAAAACGTGGACTTTTTGTAAACATAAATTGTAGACATAAGATTGGACAAACAATGCAAGAGCAAAAAACGTCATTTGGCGTAGTAATGCCACCTGTTTACTAACACATTCTTAGTTTCTCTTCTGTTAGCATAAATTTCAATACTTTGTATTGAGAAAAAAAAATTGTATTTTTCGGTTTTTCGTAGTTAAGCTAATTTTTAAATAGAGTTTTTTTCAGTTTAGCTTTTCCTACAGATTTTATTTGTATGTATTAAGGGCCTTTATTACAACTTTCCGTGTGATTAAGGCAGGAAACTTAAAACCTACCCGGTAGGATAAACTTGCCTTCAAAATACTGCTCACTTTAGATTAAGGCAAAGTTGTAATAGTGAAAAACTTTTTATACGTGGGACAAAATCGTACCTTTAATTAACGGCAAGTTGTAATAATGGCCCTAAGTCCTTTAAACTAGGCGAGAACGATGTATAATTTTTGATTTTAAAATAATTTATTTCAACACCCTGTAGTTCACAACAAACTCAAATACATAGGATTTCTTCAATAAGGGCTTTCATGATATCGCTTAAAATTGACATTTGTGCAAATGGGCAAACTTGCGTGACTCGTTTCATAAAGAACCTTTTTAATTGTTGTGTAATTTTAAACAATTAATGTCAGTTTGTAAGAAACGTCTATACAAAAATAAATTAAAAAACTAAATTCAAAAATATAAAATTAAACGTTGAAATTTGTGATTAATATGTGAAATTTGTTTTTAAAAATACACAAAGAAAGCCAAAAGACTAATTTGCTCAATTTCTTGCTAGGATTTATTGTTAGTGTTTATAAACACTTGGAATTTTCATTGGAAACGACGTTAAAAGCACTACAAAATCTGTTTACAAGTCAAAATTGTTGGGCAAATTTACGAAGTTTGTGTAAATGAATTCTCATACAATTCTTGACAGTTCATTTGCGATGTATATTTAATATGTATGTATGTTTTTGGAAGCTTAATGTTAATTATGTATTTTTACTTTATATGTGTCCATTAAGATTTAACCGAAGCAAATATTCATAGAATATCTGCCCTGCTTGCTGAAAGTGTTCCTAAACTTTCATTGCCATCCTCTCATATTTTGCATGCGCGCGTAGTCTTTGTATATTTAATGGTAGTTTTAATATTTATAAATGTTCTATATATAAAACTTTTGTTTTAGTATTTCTTAGCTCAAGTGCTTAACTAATAATCATTAGAGCTTATTTTTAACTTCACTCTGTCATACTTGCAACTTTAAGACGACTGAGTTAGTGGAGTGGCGGCCTTTGACAGTGATGGTTGGCTGTAATCAATATAAAACAGCAATTAGGTTTGCCATAGAGTGTTTAAGAGATGGGAGAATGACAAAGAGAATAATGAGTCGTAGAAAGTTGTTAAATTTGTTTACCAAGAGAAAAGTGTTTAAAGTATAAACAACTTTTAAAAAAGTTTTTTTTTTATTATATTTCACATATTTTTCTTAAAGTTTATGTTACTTTAATTTACTTTTTATTAAACAAATACTGGATATTTTCCCATCCTTAATTCATTCTTATATTTTTTAATTGTCCATCACACTTGCTGAAAATTAAATAAAGCTTTTTTAAAAATAAATAAAGATTTTAACTCCAAAATAAATGAGGTGGTTTTTTATAATTAATTGCTACAACAGAGTGTAACAAACCGAGATGTTATAACCAGGGACTGAAAATAACTGTTATGTACATATATTAGAATTTTAAAACAAAAAAAGCATATACATAGAATTAAATGTCGAAAAACTGATTCAAGCACACCATATTGTTCCTCATGCACTTGTAAATGATAAAATATATTGATTTTTATAATTTTGATTTTTATATTTTCGATCAAACTTAACAGTGAAATGCGCATAGGAATAGCTTATCCCATCAACAATAAATTTCAGTGTTTTTATCAAGAATAAAAATTGGGAATTAAGCACGACAAACAAAATCTTGTTTAGACAAATATCCATCATTTAATTAAATATCTACATAAAAAATTTATACATATGGGCATTTCCATGTCATCGTACGTGACATTTGTACGCCTTCAGAGAGATAGAAATTTTGCAAAAATAGTATAAACTGGAAAATTTTTTTGTATCATGTGTTTCATTTAGAGTGAACTATATATGAAAAAAAAAATTTCAAATTCGGAAACTTGTTGTCCAAAATATCGGGCAAAATAAGTGCATATCGTACGTGACATAAAACGGAAGTGATATTTGGGTGAATGTAACTACCCGTCTCCACCATCCATCAACTTGGTAAGAACAGCATGTCGCACATGAATTCTACTCGTGTAGACTGTTCATGTTCATGTTTCGTCCATGTGCTGCCATCGTTGCCTAAACATTCGTCTTAGCATCCATGTGCGCCATGATGTTGGCCATACAATGTATTTTCTGTATACAACCAAACGCACAACAACAAAAATTGTGGTCAATCAGAACATGAACATCAACACGTATTCGCCACATACAAGAACATGAACAAATTAATACCGTTGCTCTGCCGGCGTTATGGTCATGTCATGTTCTAATCGAAAGCGCATGGAGACGTGGGGTAAAAACATACAAAAATCTGCGAATTGTGGGAGGTTTTTCTCCGTTTTTTAATTTCATACATTAAACCACATATTTTTTCTTTGTAATCCGTAATTGGAAAAAAAAAATTTTTTTGGATGGTTTTATAATGAACAAAATGTAATATCGTTCGTGACATACCGTACGTGACAGATTTTTCTTCTATAGTATTTCAATGGCATGAAATATATTTTTTGTAAATGTATGTATATAAAAACTTTAAACAAAGAAGTCCATATGAAACCCTACACTATTATATTTAAAAAAAAAAAATTTTTGGGAGTGTACCCTACTTGGGGCCCATGGCCAATCAAGATCGCCAGAACAGAATTATGCTATGAGGTTAAGAATTATATAATAGTTATTTGTGCCGAATATTGTTTAGTTATCTCCATCAATATGAGATTTGTTTGCCCCTAGCTGATTTAAGGAAGGTTATATATGGGACCTATGGTTAATTTTGGGCCTACCAGCAGAACATTTTGTCATGACATAGTACTAAAGTAAAAGTCAAATATAATAATATAAGATGATTTTGATTGTAATAAAATAAGGTTTGAACAAATGTAAACTAAATACCAACATAATAAGATGATGCATTTAGTTGCATTTTAGTACTTTAAATATCGTACGTGACGAGCTTTAAAAGCTTATAAAATTTTTATTATATTTAAAAAAAAATTCCGATCAACATTTTTTGCAGCAAATATCTTGCTTTGAACTTTTATTTTGAAATATCTAAGACTTACCAATTTCATATGACAAAGATAAATGATGTGTTCGCACCACGTACGTGACATTAGAATAGCATCCAAAACAAACACAAAAAAATACCGCTAGTCGAACTTTAAATTTGTTCTTTCGTCATGGATCTTGTCATTGTTGTTGTAACATTAATTTTAAAGTATAAATGCAATATTACCGGTATCTGTATTTAATCGGCAGAATATTAAAAATTGTCAATTGCAGTTACTAAAAATGAATCAATGAGAAAGTGACTTAAAACTATTATTTTTTACTTTTTAAAAATTGTAAAAAGCTATAAGTACAGCGGCATAGTAAAATTTGGGTGTTTTTTTTTTCCTTTCTACCATATTTGAAAAAAAGTTTCAAGCGTTTTAATTTTTTGAGTCCTTGTTGACATTCTCATGGAAATGCCCATATGCAGTTTTTTTTGGTGCAAACCGTTTACAATGCGAGTTCAAAATTTTGCAAATCAAATTGAAACTTAATTTGTATTAAAAAGGTGCCCGTTTACATTGTGCAATTTTTCTCGCTGCGATTCTTACTTTATATGTATAAAAATGAAACTTGTGCCTAATCTTAGATATTGTTCATAATGTTGACAGTGTTACTTAATATTTTATATGATCATTGGAGTACATTTAATTTAATCGAAGCTTTGGAAAGATTCAATTTGATTTGCAAAAAGTTCATTTTGCTTTGTAAAGGGTTCAATTTGATTTGCAAAAAAATTCAATTAAGACTGCAAAACCTCTAGAAATAAAATTTATTTATGAAAACAGTCCAAGTTCATAAATTCCCAATTAGGGAAAAATTCAACTTTCAAAACAACGGAATTGCCTAGAAGCTATTATTCTATATTTTGGCTGTAAATAACTCGCTTTTTTAAATACATTCAACAATGCAACCGTGTAGACCGTTTTACACGGTTTATTACGGTTCTCGTTGTCGGCAACACCGTAAGTCGAATTTTGTAGTAGATCAAAGAACGCAAGAGGCCTTATTACGGTTCTCGATGTCGGTAATACCGTAAATCGATTGTAATCGAAATAAAATTTTAATTCGAAAGTGAGTTCGACTATAGTCAAAATAAAATTTGTGTGTTATTTTAATCTGCTACAGTCTTTTTCAACATCGAGAACTGTAATAAGGCTGATAAGTTATCTGTATTAAAGTGCAATAAAAATACCAATTTTTAAAACCGACTGGTTTTCGACTTAGAATAAACTCTCTTAATAAGGCCGATCATATTATTGCGCTTCTGCTTTTATGAAAATTGTAGACAGAAATTCTTAAAGCACCCTGTTTTCTCTACATTAATGCCACTTAATTTCGCCAGCAAGTCAAAAATGACTATAAATCATAGAATTTTCTTCTTTTTCTTTTTTGTTTTTTCTTTTTAAATGATGTCCATAATGAGCAGCTGTCTGGTGGTGGTCTTAAGATAAATATTGCTCTACTTTATTTTATTTAAGGCGTTAATAAGTGAAAAAAATTATTTAAAAGAAATGAGTGCTAAAGAAAATCGTATAATTATAAAACAACTTAATTTGAAAACCAATAAGGTAAATTTTAGTTCATGGTTTTTTAAATTAAGAAACATTAATAAAGAAATTAAAAAGAAAAGTAGAATAGAAAATGTTCTGAAATTTTAATAAATTTAATTGCCAGTACTCAAAACTAAAATTTTAGCATTAAAAAAGAAGTGAAATTGTGGCAGGAAATTTGTTTAAAATTTTTTGAAATATCGAGCTTTTACCGCAAAAATAGCTAAAGCGACATCATTTTCAATTTTCGTTTAGCAACACTTGCATCATCTCCTAAAATGTCACATGAGTACCGTTACGATTTTATAGCAAAAACTATTTCAGCTTAAGCGACAACCTTCATACGTAAGCTTTTTTTTTTGTGGTAAGGTCTCAATATATAATTGGCGGTGAAGCTGTATTGATTTGTCTACTGGAAACTCATTAAAAGTTAACCTAATAAATTATTCAAGTATATCGGCATTTTTATCATGTCGAACGTGACCGTCGTACACATTTACCCCCATTTTCACCAAGTTCGGTTAAAACTAACTTTCAATTAAAGTTCCGGTTACCAATATGTTTTGACAGATATAACCGATAGTTAATTATAACCGAACTTGGTGAAAATGGCCGTTAAAGTAAAAAAAAAAAGTTAAAATAAAACGGATTTTTATTTTGACAATAGATTTAACTTATAGCTCTTAATTGTCCCAATAATTAGTGCTATTGTTCATTTTGATAAATTTGTAGGTTTCAAGACGATTGCAAAAAAGGCAAGGCATTCGCATGTGAAAAAAACAGAAATGGTTTTCGCGGCCACCAATTCAAACGCCAAATTCAGCTAAACCTGAGGCAATATTTTAATGCGACAAACTTTAGAATGTTATGCACTGATGTCTCTTAAAAAGGGTATTTGTTTGACTCATAAATGACTTATACTTTTTTTGAAGTTAGTTTTAAACACTGTCGCATGTGACATGTCGCACGTATTAATTTTTTGCCATCATTACAATTATGTTCTTTCTGTTCCTCTTTTTACGAAATTAAATATAAACGAGCTTAGTTAAAACTCTTTTTTAAATGAACAGAAGTACTCAATGTACTAGGTTCGCTCGGTGGCCGAATTTCGACCTCTTGACAGTTACTGCAAAAATAACTCTTTGTACATATGTATGTCATTCTTTCTTCAAATTAGGGCTACTAAGATTTACGAAAAAATAACAAATGGCTTCCCATATAAATACAAATCCTTATATTTGTTACTTTCATCTATACACTTATAAAATTATTACAGTAACTGATTGTGGCTTATTAAATTCGTTTTCCGTACTGTTAAATTTGAATAAAAATATAGTTATTTTACGAATAATTTTATTTTTTAACATTTATGTTTGTTATTCAAAAAACAAACTACCAAAAAATAATGTTTTTTCATTTTTATTTTTTTATGTAGTTTGATTTTTGTCGGTTAAAATGTATTTTTTAAAAGTAAAAACTATTCAATTTTAAGGAATAATGCTGTTTAATAAATAAAAAATTTTAAAATGACTGTAAAAATCATTTATTTTAAATGAAATGTAAATGATTCGTTTTTTAAATGAATTTTAATTTGTTTAAGGTGTTATGATACTTGCTATTTTTTGTATTTTTTCTATATTGGAGAACAGTGCAAATATATTTGCATAGGAAAACTGACTAAGTGTAACGAGTATGATTATATCATAAAAAATCTTGAAATGTCAAACAAATATACATGTGTTATCGATAAATAATCTAAGACTGTCAATAAAAATATAAAAATGTTTAACTTAAAATTGACATTTCCAGATTAAATTTTAGCACTGTTGCCCATTTTTTTAGTTTTTGATCGAAAGTAGCGGTTTTTAGCTTTTGTTTTGCGATTTTTAGCCTTTTTGACGGGTTTTGTGGGAAAAAAACGTGGGCAATATTGTTTGTTTACATTTTATTTTGGAATCACAAACAATTTTTTTTTAAATACAATTGGGGGATTCACAAGGTGTCATAAAGTCATATGTCTTAAAATAATAACATGAAAAAATACGAGTGTTGTGAACAACCCCTCATAATTTTGTATGCTATTTTGAATTTAAATCGGCTGAATTAAAACAAATATAAAAAATAAATAATTACCTAACATCAAAATATTTTTTAATTCTTTTCCATGAATTAATAAATTAAATTAGATTTTACCTGACTATTTTTCATTTTGCAGACGCAAATCAGAAATAAATTTTATTTTGTTTGTTTACCAAACAGCAGAGTCATAAGCCGATCTTATTTGACGCCGCAAGTGATTTGTTGCAAAAATTGCTAGCCGCAGGTCAAATTTTGATGTTAGCCGGATAAAATTATACCATCAACGGCGACGGCTACAAGAGCTAACGCGGTACGGCTCAGCCGCTCAGCTCTGGTCTCTTCTGATTAATTACGACAGCCCAATAAACATAGCAAGCAACGTTCTATTAAGTTAAGACACTTTTTGTTTACAAAGCAACAACAATATTTTTAAACCATTGTAAAATGTTAGAACATTATGACAATATAACATGATAGCACACCTTGTGAATACCCCAAATAAAATTTAATGCAAATAATGAAAAATATTACGAATTACATCGTGGTATATTCTTTAATTGAAAATTTATGACACAAAGTATACAGAGATGAAAAAGTGACGTATGAAAAATGCCTAAATCATTTGCGAGGGCAGCTTTCGAAGAAAGAGAAAGAAAACGTTTTTTGTTAGTGAAGTGACAATGCGTAAAAACAGGCCAATACTATATACACAAATTGAATAATCAAAACAAAAAACGCAAAAAGGGCAGCTTTCGAAGAAAAAGACATAAAAAAACACAATATTTTCTGTCTCGTGACGCCTCTGAATACTCTGTGTTTATGATTTGAAATCCCATATGAAGGGCACCTGGTTCATTTCGTTTATAAAAACAAAATAGTTTCATCTGCCCAAACTTTTACCATTTTTTTTTTTAGTCAAAGAAAAAAATATACATGAGAAATGTCAATCAGAAAAAAGGGTTTGTTTACATATTGTATTTCTTGTTCTTTCTCGCATTTGTTGTTTCATTCAGTCAATCCTAAAAAAATCCAATACAAAAAATAGCAAGTATCATAACACCTTTAAAATGAATTTTCGTTTGAATTTAACTACATAATATTTTGAGTGTATATATGTATATAAAAAGAAGTGTACACTTTGATGCCACCACTAACTGCCGAAACGGTTCGACCGATTTCAACCAAAATTTCAGGGTAGTCTGTAGATGGTTTAAGTCAAGTTTGCACGAAATCGGCTTAGGGGTTCCACAGATATGGCATTTAGATTTTCCTATATATTCCCATACAAATATCAACAAAATGCCCTCCATTTTGAACTCCTCCGAAACGGCTTGACTTATTTTTATGAAATTTTGCATGTGTATTTTTTAGGTATGAGAATAGGTCGTAGAGTATATTTTATATCGCTAGAGGACGTAAATTAGGGCATTAGCTCCCCCTCCCTATATCTCCTTAACTAATCAACCGGTTTTCTTAAAATTTGGCATGCAGGCGCTGTAACATCTGAAAGAAAATAGGGCGTAAAATAGGGAAAGAGGGGTAAAAGCTCCCACTCCTTATATCTTTTTAACATTTGCAGGAAAATTGTGTAACATCTGGAAAGAACTATAGCCTAAAATTTTTATTTTTTAGGGTGTGATATAGGGCAATAGGGGAAAAAGCTCCCCCTCCCCAATCTTTTAATCTTATCAACCGGTTTTCTTAAAATTTGGCATGCATACACTGTATTACTGAAAGGAAATAGGCTCCCCTTTCCTATATCTTCTAAGCTAATGAACGGATTTTCTTAAAATTTAGCATGCAGACACTGTAACATCTGAAATGAAATAGGGAATAGGATGTGAAAAATGGTTAAGAAGGGTAAACGCTCTCCCTCCCAATATCTTCTTAACTAATTGACCGAATTTCTTGAAATTTTGCAGGCAAACAGTGTTAAATCAGGAAAGTACTATAGCCTTTAGTTTTTATTATTTTTGGTGTGAAGCAAGAGGTGTGAAAGCTCCCCTCCCTATATCTCCCTAACTAATCAACCGGTTTTCTTAAAATTTGGCATGCAGACACTGTAACATCTGAAAGAGAACAGAGCATGACATAGGGCAAGAGGAGTAAAACCTCCCCATCCTTATATCTTTTTAACTTATCAACTGATGTTCTTGAAATTTGGCGGGCAAATAGTGTAACATCTGGAAAGAACTATAGCCTATAATTTTTATTAACTTCTAAACTAATCAACCGATTTTCCTGAAATTTTGCATGCAGGCACTGTAACATCTGAAAGAAATAAGTTATATTGCAAAACAACGTTTGCCGGGTCAGCTAGTTTCTCTATAAAATCTTAAAAAATTGAATTCATCAAAAATTATTAAAAATTTTAAATTGTTAATTTTCTCCGAAGAAGTCACACAAAGGCTTGACGAAATATCGGATAAAATAAATAGTCTTATAATAAATAACAGACCTTAAGCTAAATAAATAAATAAAAAAAAAAACAATTAAATAAATGATTATGCTGGCTACAGGCAGTGCAATCACAAAATATCAAAGCGTTTTGATGTTGATGCAATCTGTAATGAATGAAAATGAATTTTATTTGCTAGATTGCGTAAATGCATTGCATTGTGTGTACCTAGCATAACAACCAAGGACTGCACGCAGCAAAACTATATTGGGGTCTTCACAAGGTGTGCTATCAAGTCATATCGTCATAATGTCCTAAATAATATTTTGCTATTGTTTATAAAAATATTGTTGTGTTTCAAACAAAAAAAAATTTAATGCTGTGTTTATTTATTCGTCATAACTGGACAGTAGAAATCTAAATTATAAGCGGTTGCCCACAGCAATCGTATATATTTCTTGTAATTATTGTAATACATATGACTTTACAACTTTATGACAACCTTGTGAATATCCCATATTTTTATATAGATTTTAGATAGAAAAAGTCAATGCATAATATTTCTCTTAAAGAACTTTTAAAACAACAAAACGTGCTATTGAAATATCCAAGTGAGGAAGGTGCACTTGTTCGACTTTCTATTCGTAAATCTCGAAATAGGTTATACATAAATACATATATAATTTTTTACATTAATTAAATTAGATTGATTCCCTGTGAAAATATGCTAAAACAAAGTCCTTTTAAGAACTTGTAATTATACCCACACCACAATAGTGGAGCGGGTATTATGCATTTGTGCTGATGTGTGTAACACCTTAAAATATTGGTCCTAGAAAGTATACCGATCGAATCAGAATTAACGATGTCCGTCCGGCTGGCAGGCTGGCTGGGTGTCCATGTAACCTTGTGCGCAAAGTACAGGTCGCAATTTTAGAGATAATTTGATCAAATTTGGGACATAGGTTCTTATTAACACTAGGACCAAGCCTATTGAAAATGTGCCGAATCGTAGGACCACGAGGGAAGATAGGGGGAAATTTCTTCCTCTCAAAAACTATCAAACTGATTTTAATGAAATTTAAAACATAGATAGAACCATATCTATATAGACCCAAAAGGGATGCATTTTTAAAAAGAGGACCACGAGGGGAGATAGGGACAATTTCTGCCTCTCAAACCGATTTTAATGAAATTGAAAACATAGATAGATCCATATCTATATGGACACATAAGCTATGCAGTTTTTCAAAAATAGAACCACAAGGGGGGGTAGGGGACAATTTCTGCCCCTCGCAAACTTTCAAACCGATTTTAATTAAATTTATAAATATAGATAAATCCATATTTAAATGGACACATAAGCATGATGTGTTTTTAAATACTGTGGTGTAGGGCATCATATGGTCGGGCTTGACCGACTATACTTTCTTACCATAAATATTGATTTTTTTTTTTTTTTTTTTTTTGATATTTTAATAATGGAATTTGGTTGTAAAGATTTTTATTAAAATTGTCTAAAGGTTTGGCAAAAAAATAGTCACATATTGATTTCTTCATTTGTTTAAAACTTTTGTATTAAATTACCCAATAAAATATTGAAAAAAACCCCCCGTTTTGAACTGCCATTATGCAAAAAGACATCAATTTCAATCAGAAAAACCATTTAAGTTATTAGTTAGACTAAAATGTCTTGTGTAAAGCAAAAAAAAAAAATAATAATAGTTATACACTTAAGATAAAATGTTAGGCAAACAATTTTGTACGAAGTACTTTTAAAGGTTTTTAAGGTACTTACTTTTTATTAAAATTGGCGGTTTTTTAGATTAACGGTGGTAGTTTAAATTGGAGTATTAAATAAATGGCATTAAAGCAACAAGATCTACAATAATTGTACCTTAAAGGGCCAAATACATTTCTCAAATGCTTGTCCAGCGGGCTAATTCATCGTGTACGTGTGCTGGACGTAATATTCGCCGTCATATCCAAATTTTTTGATTTTTCATCCAGCATCGTCGGTGTGACACAACAAACACTTTTTCACTAATACTACCACAATGCTTGATGGGTATTTTGATCAATGTATTTGCGTCTTAAGACTCACGATTGAAGTATTTACTTTTATGGGCCGATTACGGATAAAAACACAACTGTAGTTTAGTAGACAGCAGCGAAATTAGGCAACGCCACTCATGTTAAAATAAACAAAATTTTTTTTTACTTTATATTTAAACATGAGCGGCGTTTGCCTGATTTCGCTGCTGGCAACTTAACTTCAGTTCAGTCGTCATCTGTAATCTTTCATACCTTTCACTAAATAAATGACACTTCACAGATATTTAACAGATGACAGTCTTGCCAGTAGATAACCCGTTATTTTAAGAATCGCTTTAGAAAAACTTTAAGATCAACAACTAGAATACTTTAGCATTAATTAAAAAACTTTCCACGATTGAAATATGTACTTCCAAATCCACAATTAAAATTATTTTTAGATCTGCAATTGAAGCAGTTAACTCTCCACATTAAGAAGACGATTACAGCCTAATTTCGAAACCTTAAGTTTAACGATTAAGGTTTAAAGATAATTGATCGATTACGAATAGCAACACAACTGAAATTGAGTTGTCAGCAGCAAAATTAGCCAACGCCGCTCATGTTAAAAAAAAAATTGTACAAATTTTTTTTATTTTATATTTAAACATGAGCGGCATTGCCTGATTAATCTGCTGGCAACTTAACTTCAGTTCAATCGTCATCCGTAATCGACCTATAAGATCTACGGTAGGGTACTCTTACAGGTCGATTACTGATTAAAATTAAAAAAAATAATAATATTTGAACATAAGCGGCATTGGCTGATTTCTCTGCTGGCAGCACAAATTCAGTTCAGCTGCCATCCGTAATCGACCCTTTAGCTTCACCAGTGAGATACTTCAAGAAGAACCAATTGGCGTACTCTTGGGCTCACAATTGGGGAACTTTAAGAAGAGCACATTGGGGTAAGCTAACATCTACGATTGGAGTACTTTAAGACCCTCGATATGACTGACCGCTTTATGATTTTAAAAGTGCTTTCCTTATTTGCATAATTCTTTTAAGAACAAGGATTTAAGCACTTTATCATCCTCGACTGCTTTTTAATTGAAATACTATAAGATCCACGATTGCTAACTTAATTATAACTATTACTTTAAGGTTCAAGATTTAAATTTACTTATGCCCGCAATTTCTCCAAACTTCGATTGGAGTATATTTAGAACCAGGATTGGAGTATTTTTTTTTAGGTTTTTTAAATGAAGTGCCCTTAGATCCACAATCGGGCTATTTTACAATCCACTTTTGGATAACTTTAATTAACATACTATTATAAACATACTTTTAAGTTTTGGTTTGGGGTCCAAGTTCTACAAGGTATCCATTAGCTACTTACTACATCTACGAAAAATGTACTTAAGGTGATTTTACACGATATGTATTTAGCAGTGTAATTGTCAAATTTCCCACTGACAAACCATCAGACATCAGCTGTTTTGAACAAAATTTTTGATTAACTGAAATAAACTTAAAAGTGATTAAAAATATAAAAAAGTAAATAATTTGCTATTTTTAATTAACTGAAATAAACTTAAAAGTGATTAAAAATATAAAAATGTAAATAATTTGCTGTTATGAATGATTTTAGGTTATGACAGATGAAACCAAAAATGAACGTGTGAAAGCCAAAATTATAAACCTTCTGTATTTGTCCATTTTGACATACATGTGCAATTACAGAAGGTATTTACGGGTCTATGAAATAACTCCCACTTTTAAAAACGAAATAAGTCCCACCAAAAATTGCTTAAAAAAATGAAATAACTCCCACGAAATAAGTCCCACTTTTGAAAGCGAAATAAGTCCCACCAAAATGAAAATGATTTAAAAATTTACTTGAAATGAAATAACTCCCACTCAAAATGAAAAAACTCCCCCTTGAATAATATATTTCTTAAATGAATTAAGTCCCACTTTCATAAACGAAATAAGTCCCACTTTTTCACTGTTTAATGCGATTTCAAATAAGAAGTATTTGGCTCTTCGAAAAAAACACGTCGAATAATATGAATAATCAAAGCAGAGGAATAATAAAGAAAAATCGTATGCAAGCTTGCAGAAGACTTCTTAATGGAATGGATATTACGAATTTTGATAGAGTTCCAGAATTTATTATTAATTTTTTTTCGGTCAAGGAACGTATAGAGAACGCCTACTAGTAACAACGTTGGGATTCGTAAATGGATTAAGTACAGATCAATTGTTCTTATTATTAAGATGGAAACCGTTTCGGAAGGACCATCAGATTAAAATTATCGACCTTTATAAATGGCTTGAAGATCCAGTGCATGGTAGACGGTATTATAGTTTTAACGTGGCATTGGGATTAGTTGTATTTTGTAATGGTGATATTAGAAAACATGGAACACGAATTCCAATTTCCTACTAAAAATATAATAAAACACATACATACGTAATTACGTCAACAATTTTTTTTAATATTGTTTTTCCAGTAGTTAAGTTCGGTACCTATTTGTACACATTTCTTTAAAGTTTTTTTATTATAGTAAGTATAAAGTAATTAATAACAAAAAAAGGAGAGCCATGAGAGATAAGGACAAAAAATTATAGTTGTCCCTTTTACGAAATGTCCAATATATAACTTTTTGCATAAGAAAAAAATGAGAAATAAAGCCATAATGGCCTTATATTTCATGGCTCTATCGCAGATAAATATTTGAAGGGTTTCATGAACTTCTGCACGACAGAATGGACATACTAGTTTACTGGTTTGATAAATTTTGTGAGTTTGCATAGTAAGACAGCATTCACTGCAAATTTTCAAGTGCTTACAAATATAAATTTAGGGGTATGAAATAACTCCCACTTTACAAAACGAATTTATTCCCACTCAAAACGAAATAAGTCCCACTTAAAATAAAAACGCGTAACGAAATAAGTCCCATCAATTGACGAAATAAGTCCCACTTTTAAAAACGAAATAACTCCCACTTTCAAAACAGCAATTTTTTGTGGGACTTATTTCGTTTTTAAAAGTGGGACTTATTTCGTGGGAGTTATTTCATAGACCCGGATTTTACATCTGACAACCCCACTTCAAAATACATATCGTGTAAAAGCACCTTTAGTTAACCACAATTGAAAATCTTATAACTCCTCCATTTTAAAATCCTGAATAAGAATATTTTTAGATACATTATCGTAATTCTATAAAATTCTCGATTAGACAACAGTAAGATCCATTATTGGAGAAGTTTAACATCCAAGATTGAAGTTCTTTATGACACAGTTATTGCCCTAAGTGAAAGAGGTACGATTGGAGTGCTTTTAAATTCGAAATCGTCTACTACAGCCCATATAAGAGTACATTAGGATCTACACTTCCTTTCCAATGTTGAGCTTGAATTCCTAATTATGTTAAAAATTAATTAAAATTGTAGTAGGTATTTAAGGATTAAAACTTCTTTCTCATTATCGCTCAAAGCTTACCTTATTTTCCCTTACATATATAATATGAAATATCTAAATACCAAAAAAAAATTTTATGTTTTTCAATCGATTAACTAGAATATTAAGTAATTGAAAACTTTTTTAATTATCTTTTCATTTTTGTTTTTACAAACTTTTCCTTTAACTTTTTCACCGTTTTTTTTTTTTTTTTTTTTTTCTTTTTTGGGTCAATATATGAAACGTAATACGTACGTACTTTTTCCTTCACTTACTATTGTTTCTACCAAATCTTCTTTCATTCTTCTTAACTTGGCAACAAACAAAAAATCATAATAATGAAATGTATACATACATTAAAGTGTCTATGACTTGTGCATAAAAACACCTTTCTATTTTTAAATGCATCATAAAATTGTGAACCAAAAAAAAAAAAAACAAAAACAAAAATAAAGATTGTCTAGCAACTGCAAAAGAAATAAAAAAAATACTAGTACTTTCTTTTTAAATACTCAGAAGGAAAGTAAAGAAGAAATAATCAGTAACTACTATAACTAAACAGTAAAGAAGGAAAATGTAGCGCAAAATGTTTAAAGGAGAGATTGTTTAATAAAGTGAGAGAAACTTAAATGTTTCTTAGTGCCAATCCATATTATGAAACATTTGCTGCGAAGTATTTAAGTTTGTCGATGAAAGGGGAAAGGCGAATGGAAAAGTGTAATTTGTTTCATGTACAAGCAGTTTTTGTAAGTTTGTTATTGAAAGAAAGAGAGAAGGCATAGAATATGACTCAATGCTGCAAAACAAAATTTTTATTCTATGGACACGAATGCAGTTTCAAAAGGGCATTGTAGAAAGTTTTTGCAGCAAATGTTTCATACTATGGATGAGGACTTAATAACAAAAAAATTAAATTGCTTCAACATGTTGGAATACTTTAATATGTATAGCTTAAACATTACAAACACTTTGGCTCCGTGCAATAACGACCAGGTGCAATAAGTCCCAAGAAAAAAATTAAATTAGACCCAAAAATTTTTCATACAAATGTGGGAGTAATTTCATTATGAAATAGCTCCCAGCCCTCTCGGTTTTATTTCATTTTTTTGGAAGTTATTTCATTTTTTGCCTGGGAGTTATTTCATAATGAATTAAAATCCAAATGAAATAAGTCCCCGAAAAAATTAACGTGGAAGTTATTTCATTTTATTTTGGTTTTCGGTGTTATTTCATTTTTTGTGGGAGTTTTTTCATTTTCAATTATTTGCAATTTCTTAAAATTGTTTAAAATTTCATTATGAAATAACTCCCAAAAGTTGGGGTTTGTTTCATTTAAGACTTGGAAATTATTTCATTTTTTTGGGAATTATTTCTTTTTTCCAGTTTGGGACTTATTTCATTTATTTTGGGATTTAATTCATTGGGAGTTATTGCACTGGGACTTATTGCACCTGGGAGTTATTTTTAAAAGCCATTGGTGCCTTGTTTGCTGTTTTTATTATTTACGATTAAAGAACTTAATTGTTGTTTCAACTGAAGCACTTTAAACTCTACGATAAGGGATCTTAACTTTATTTGGCAATACAACGTACTGTTGGTCCTGCCTTGCTTAATAAAGCCTCTCCAAGCACTTCGGTCTTGCACGTGCTGCCTTCAGTTTGTTATACCAAGGATTTTCACATCTACTTCCCCTTGGTCCTTCCACCGGAGTTTCGGTCTTCCATGTTAGTTGTCATCTAACGCCTTTCTAGCTGAAGCGTTCGTTTTCATTCGACCGACATGTCCTAGCCAGGGCGATCGCTGTTTTTGATGCGATCAACTACATTCGGGATACAGCTCATACAGCTCGTACAGCTCATGGTTCGTTCGACGTCTATCTGCGATCAGATGGGCCCATACATTTTTCGAAGGATCTTTCTTTAGAATACACAGAGAGAGGAGGGCTCCGTTCATAAGCTGTTTACCGAGCCCGAAGTAGCATCTAATTGCCAGCACGATCCTTCTTTTTATTTCAATGCTGACATCTATCCTTTGGGTAATGGCGGATCCGAGATATATAAATTCATCTTCTACCTCGAAGTTGTAATTTCCTGCAGAAATTATCCCGCCTTTCTTTCGTCGCGCCACCCCTCTAGCAGTTGCCAACGACGGTGCCGTGCAATAAAGGCATAGGAAATAAAGCCATTTGGCCTTATTTCTCAATCCATTGAGATAGCCGGCCAAAGTCCGACTATGCTTTGGAGTTTTTAAACATGTTGTGGCGGGCCCGCCGGACGCGCTACCCTCCCCTTTCCACCTATTGTACCATAATTTTTCAACACTTGACAATGGCAACTCATTCTTTTGGCAATTTGTAACCATAACAATTACACTGTTATGGCGTTATTTCCACTTTGGTTATTAAGCGATTATGGTGTTATTGCACTCAATGAATTGAGAAATAAAGTCATATGACTTTATTTCCTATGGCTTTATTGCACGGGCCCGTTGCCAAATCATCCTCGTCTTGCCCTCACTTACCACCAGACCTACTTTAGTCGCCTCTATCTAAACTTTTGATAAGAGATCTAGCGTTGTCTTATTTTAATAACATCCACAAACCCTCATAAAAGTACTTTAAAAAGAATTCTAAAATGCATTACCGATAAACCAACCATTGAAGGAGTCATGATTAAATTGGTGTGCTTTTTTATCAAAAGTTGTGGGGAGAGTAAGGAGAAGAGATGCTCAACCCTTTACCGCAGACAACCCCATCAACTGTTTTACAAACTTGGTACACTCTGTAATTAACAAGAGAGGCTTGTTCGAAATAAAGCACATATAACAAAGTAAGTCTGGATGTTAAGCCAATATCCCTGGCACTAGAATCGAACGTATTCACCCCCGCTCGCCCAAAATCCATACGATTAACGAAACCGATAGGGGCCTATGTTTCTTCTAGGACAACGCTAAAATATATACAATATCCACGATTGCAGTCTATTTGGTTAGTTCCCTTAAACTTATAGTTACCATATTTTGCTCTCTACTGTATAATTTTTTAAAAAGTGTCTTGTTAGATATTTGTGTTTTGATTTTCTTTTTTTTTCTACTTCTGCTGCCTTTTTTCAATTTCATCTTAATTTTTCTTTATAGCCCACTCACTATCAGTTGTATGTATGTGTAAAAGTATTTTGCAGTGTAGTATCGGTAGTTTGTTGTAGTAGTTATAATATGTTTACACTCTATTAACAATCTTGATGATTGTATTTCCAAGTAATATTTTTAAATGGTTTCAAATTCCGGAAAAATTTCATATGTTCAATAGATTGTAGAAAAAATTATATTTTCCTTTTTTCTTTGTAAAATTTTTGCTGTTGTTAATGTTCTGTCATGTAAAATAACATTTCCCTAGTCGAGTATTTTCTGAAATGACCTGTGCAGCAAAGTTGTATTTAAAACCATAACAAAATTAAGAAAAATATGGTCTAAAAAGTTTTCAGTCTACTAGAAGAAACATTTTCTACAAAATGTTGTGGTAGAATTTGGTTTGGCTTTTTATTTTGTTACTTTAATTTTTTTGTTTTTAAAGCTTACTTTAGTTGTGGTTTTTATTGTTGTTTTTGTTGTTTAGAAGAGTTTATTGTTCATATTTATTTTGTTTCTGTTTGTTTGGTTATTAACCAACTGTCTTAAAATCGGGTCAATGAGCATTTTGTTTGAAGCGTTAATGCTTACATAGCGTTGTTATTACTAGTTACGATTTTTTTTTTTCTTCTTTAATATCTAATAATAGACATTTGAGTAAAAAGAGATTAACAAAATTCTTTAAAAATTTAACAATTTGTTATAAGTTTTACTAACGTTTATGACAGTAAACAGAAGAACAGGAGGTGATGGATTTTAACAGCAAAACGGAATAAAGAGTGAGCCAGTAAAAACTAATATTTACTTGTATTAAGTTAATTGAAACTTAAACCGTTCAATATAAAAATTCTCAAGAATACGTAAATTTATTCAAACCAGAAAAATCCAGGAAAAGATGCTAGCCAGGTTGCGTCGCTCAGACCGATAAGCTTATTATCAATCCTATCGAAGCTTTTTGAAAAAATATTCGTTTTAAGTATAACTTCTCATCTAAATGAACACGACATCATCCCGGATTACCAGTTCGGATTCAGAGCGAAACATGATTCAATAGAACTAGTGCATAGAATTCTCACCCTAAATAGAACGGCGTTTGAGGAAAAGCAATACTGCTCAGCCCTGTTTATGACAAAGTTTGGCATGATGGGCTACTCATCAAAATAACACGAATGCTTCCGCAAAACACTCACAAGCTTCTGGAGAGCTATCTAACAGGCAGAACATTCCTAGTAAGGTCGCAAGATAAATATTCCCCCCTCAAGAAAATTACTGCCGATGTCTCCCAAGGCAGCATATTAGGACCGCTATTATATATAATATACACAGCGGATATGACCACAAACCTGAGCACGCATACCTCTACATTTGCAGACGACACAGCATTTGTTGGCGTTAACCATTACCCAAAAGTCGCATCGCAAAATCTACAGTCTCACATCAACGAACTAGAGGCCTGGTTGGTCAAATGGAAAGTAAAGGTTAATCCGGCTTTCTACCGGAACTTCTGAGAGTGAAAGTTAAGACAAACGAGCCCAGCAGTCAAAATAAATTACATCACTGCTCCGGTAGAAAGCCATGTTAAATACTTGGGAATTTATATAGATAGACGATTGACGTGGTCACGTCATATTGAAGCGAAAATAACGGCTATGAAACTTAAAGCTGCTCAACTACATTGGCTCCTAGGTCGAAACTCAAACTTGTCTTTAGATAGCAAAATTCTCTTATACAAGTCCATCAGAAAACCAATATGGACATATGGCATCCAATTATGGGGTACTGCATGCGCATCTAACATCCAAAAGCTTCAAAGAACACAGTCTAGAATATACCGAGAAATTGTCGGCGTCCCATGGTATATACGTAATGATATTATTTACAGAGATCTCAACGTCCCCACTATCCAGGAGGAAATTAAAAAATATTCAATTAGCTACATAGATAACCTAAGGGCCGACCCTAGCTACCTCGCTCGGGGTCTGCTTCAGTTCGAAGGTCACCAGAGGCAAAAAAGGGCCGATATTTTGAGCCTAACTTAAAGACATTTTTAAAATTTTAATACAACAGTTAGTGGCTACATTGGTAACAACTAATAAACAACAAGTAGAATTAAGATTTGAATACATATTGTAAATTTCGATAAGAAAGATTCAATAATAAAAAATAAATTTCAAAAAAAAAGCCAGTGTTCGCCTAATGGTCAAAATTAAATCATAAATTTGAATGTAAATATGAAAAAAACATAGTTCATCTAAGTATATACATATGAATTTACATGTTTCTAGGATTAATTTTTCCGTCTAAGTGGATCGATTTGACGAGAACCAACCTTGGTTTCAAATTTTGCGTGAGTAAATTTAATTTTGTTTTAATTTTACGTGAGAAAATTTAATTTTGTAAGTTCGATATTAAAAATATCAGAAAATATTAATTGAATAACAAAAAAGTATCAAAAAGTCTCCTTTATAGATTGTCATCCATTCTGGACGCTGCATGTTTAATTTTATGTTTCTATGTCTAATATTAACGAAACATATATAAAGTACCAAATGTAGAACGAAAAAGTACCAAAAAGCTCCCTCTTAGACATTCTTATTCACTCAGGACCATTTTATTTTTATCTTTGTAGATAGAATATTAACAAAAATTAAAAAGTACCAGATGAAAAACAAAATGTACCAACTTTTTCGTCTTATAGGTTCGCATTCACTCAGTAATCTGCTCCTATAGCATTATATTTCTAAGTTCAATGTTATAGAAAATTTAAAAATTATCACATGAAGCACGGAAAAGTAAAAGAAAGAAACTCAATTTTTTCCCCATAGAGGTTCGTTTGACAAACAAAGGAAGAAAGCGTTCTTAACTGTTTTCCTTGTGCCGATCTATACATACGATTTATTATTAATACGATTTCCGTATGACGTGCTAAATTCCCAATTTTTTATATTTGATAAATACACTGAAATTAATTGTTGAGGGAAAGCTAGCTTTTATGCGCATTTTACTGGTTGCTTAGGCCAGCTCATCAGGAAACCTTTTCCAAACAAATAAAACCCTAAAGCGAATAAGAATTATAAACAAATAAATATTTCGATTTATATAGTCGAAATAGTCGAAAACCGGTTTCTGAAAAATGTCGATAATCGACCCACCTATTTTTTATTGTTTGATAATTGAAAAAAGCTAATTTTTTGTATTTGTATTAGTAGCAAATTTGAACGCTTATAAGTCTGAAATTGCCCTGCAAATAATAGGACCAGTCCAAACACGCGTGTAAAGTGTAGCCCACAATGGACTAGGACTAGTCCAAAAGTAACCCAAACGTATGGAAAAAACATGGTCTATTTAACATTACGATGTCCTAGGGGAGGACCATATACTCCATTTTTAGACTACTAAGGAGTAGTTTTAAAACTACTCCATGGTATACACAAGAGGATTAGTTTTGAAGTCGTTTAAAAACGAAAGCACGTCGTCAAAAAACGAAGACATGTTGTCTCACTACAAACACTTTTTAACAATGACATGGTCCGTGCTTGCATTACATCGGACCAGTCCATGGAGTAGTCCATTTTATCAAAATGGATCAGGTGGTCCAATATTATTTGCAGGGTTATTGAAAATGCAATAACAAAACATACAGCAATCGAAAATGGATCATACAGGTGTTTGAAATATGACTGTTTTGACTTTTAAACTTATATAAATTTATTACAATGTTTATAATCGAAAATCTGCCAAATGGAAAATAATTGTTTTCTTTAAACTAAATACTTTTTCAAATTGTATCACATCTACGCCATTTTAGAGCATTGTACATATAAAATAAATAAATAAAAACCCCCTAGTGTGGAATCTCAAGCGAGACCTTTGGGCTTATTCAGGTGTTCAAGAGTGCACGTAGTAGGTGTGAGATCAAAAGAGAAAAAAGCACGGTGCAGTAGTTTTGCCGCGGTCTGTTTTTAAGGCAATTATTTAGGTATTTTCTAAGAATTAATGAATTTTATGTACGCAGGCATTTAGTGAAGTAATTAAAACATTAAATTTTAGCAACTACATAGAAATAAAATTTATGTTCATGACTTCTTTTAAATTTGCATTTTTTATTTAAAACGTATTTAATAAATTTATATTTCTAGTTATTGAGTGTCCCTATTTCTATGAAACTTGAAATATGTGTTACGGTCATAGGCTAGTAAAGCTCATAAAACATTCACAAACGATTAGAATTAGGAATTAGGAATGAGTCGAAAAAGACTTAGACGATCAAAAATACAACTAAAAAATGAATCGAAAAAAACTGGCAAGCAATCAGAAATACGACTAAAAATGAATCGAAAAAGACTCACAAATAATTAAACATATGAGTCATAAATGAGTCGAAACTGATCAGAATAGCGGGTAATAAAAGACTCCTCAAGAAGAATCGCGGGTAGGATACCATTTTCTCCCGAGAAAACAATCATTTATGATCAGAAAATGAGCTCATATATGCCTATTTTAATCGCGCAGAGGAGTCACAAATGACTCGAATATGATCAATTTTTTCATAAAATGCTTGCAGGGTAGTACATATTGTACAAATTCATTTAAGACTAAAATATTGGCATATTACTCGGTATTTAAAAATGTATCCACTTTCTCCGAAAATCCTCCCATCAAAGATTTTCTAGTTGTTTCCGCTACCTTTCTGAACGAGGTGATCCACTTACGCTTTAAATCAGACATGTCCTGGGATACCTTTCCTGTGTTCTTAATTTTTTTTTTTTTTTTTTTTGGATTTGTACAAAATGTACATTATTGTTTGAATACCACTGAAAGGCTTTTTTCCATAGTGGCATAATGCCAAGTAGGGTCAGAAATATGAAGGCAGTCTGCGCTTTTTAAAGAAAGTAAAAAGTCGTTTTTGTAAACAGTCCGAAATATATATGTCTATGTTTATCCTGCCTCATGATGGCTTCTTTTGCCACAACTAATGGCTTGTCACACAAGCAATTTGTTGGAGAATTTGGTTTTTGCCTGGTATTGTTATTGAACATTACCTCGTTCTTCAGCCACATAAAAAAAGTCTTGACCCGGAAGTTGTGAAAAATATTTTTTTTTTTTATACAATTTTATTTCAATTTGTTTGCATGTTTTTTGCTTTTAAGTTTCTTACTGCATTGCAATCTGGAACTTTCTGAACGTTATACGACTTCAACCCAGCATATACTTTAATTCTGGGCACAAAAAAATCAGAGCATTTAACTTTAGGAAAGTGGAAATTCTTTGTAAACCAAACACCGGCTTCGCTAACTAAAGTTTCTCCGCAAAGCCAGACTTAGGCCGGACGCAAGGATATAGTTATTTGATAGTAACGTAATTAATTAACGTTGCAAACGTAAAACCTTTCGACCGACAAGTTGATAGTTAGTGGGGCGCTTATAAGAACGATTATGAGCGACTTGTTGTCTCTCGCTTAAGTTGTCGACCGACATCGTGCGCCAGCCAGTCTGTTAATTTAATTTTATACTTTAGTAACATAAAATTTATCTTCAAATTCAAGAGTGAAATTTCTATTTAGAGTTTTCAAATTGTTTGTTTTTAACTTTTCTAAAAACTTTTTTTATATTATATTTTACAACTTCATACGTGTATAAACTGGGAAATGAGTAAGACCATGTTTATATTAAGCAAGATTTTATTTTCGAAATCTAACGTTACAGAAGAAAAACACAAATTGTTTTTCTCTGAATTCATGTGGTGGAAACCAAATAAATTAGGAAATTATTTTGTTAAAAAGATTTTCTTTGTAAAAAAAACTTTTGCTTAATGCAACCTGAGAATAAAGCAAATATTGCAAAAAATAAAAAAAAAGCTCTAACAAATTTAAAATTTTATTTAGTTTTAAAAACATTAATTTGTTTTTCGTTCAATCAATAAATGAATTTCAAAGCTCTTCAAATTTGTGGGGCCAAAACATAAAATGTTAAATGTTCGATTTTACTGATTTGGAAAGGCAGAACTTTAAAGTTAAATGTGACTGGCATGGTAAAACAAGTTAAACAAAAAATCAATTTAAATAAAAAAAACAATTTTTTTTTTAAATTTTTTCACTGCTGTTGCTAGCAAAAAGTGTTGAGTTCTTTTTGAAAGAAAAGTTTTTCAAAGTTCATTTTTTCCCTTTTTTGCTAGAGCAAAGAACATAATTTTTATACGTTTTTTTGCCAAGCAGACTTTTGAATATAACTATTTATTTTATTTTTTTAAAAAATACTAAAAACGATGGTGGTGGTTTATTACTGAAAGCTATTTTAATTATGACTTTCTATTAAAAAAAGCGGAAAAAATATAAAAATATTAAATATTTTATGAATGTATTCTGACCGCGAGGTAAATAAAATGATAACAAGAAAAAATGGGTAAATATTTATTTATGAAATATTATAAATTAGTACAAAAAAAAATTAAAATAGAAAATTTAAGTAAATTGAAATTTAAATAGTTGACCAAATAAGCGTAACCACTACTTTTGTTAATATTAAGTAAAATTTAACATGGTCCTAATATGACGAAATAAACTAATTATACTACTAGATATAGCAAAGTACTGTTTTTTGTAAGATGTGGTATTATAAGCATAATAAATATTTAAATAAAGGAAATTATTATTCAGTTTGCTTGTTGGTCCTGTTTTTTTCGTCAAATATTTGATGGGGGGAGTGCTTTAATACCATGTTAGATAAGGCCATGATGGCTTTATCTCTCATTGAATAAGGAGATAAAGCCTTTTTTGGTTTTTTTTTTTTCATTTGAATGGGAGATAAAGCCATCATGGCCTTAGCTCACATTAGCAATATTAGAAAATGGCTTTATCTCTTATTTCAGTTCCGGAGACACTAAAGTTAAGTATTGAAATCTGGCTTCGCATACTAAAGTTTTCCTGCTTAGTGCTTAGGGGTTTTTTCCTTCAGTAAGACGCGGCAGGTGGCTTCGCTGAATAAAGTTTTCCTGCGTGCGTCACAAGAATAAAAAAATTTTTTCAATGATAACTAAGGATTTTCCCTTTTACAGAATGTATACACCATGCATAGCAATATTCTGAAAAATATGGCTTTATCTCTCATTTCGCAAAATTTTAAATATGGCCTTACCTCTCAATGATTGGGCAATAAGGTCATTATGGCTTTATTTCCCATTTAATTGAGCAATAAAGCCATCATGGCCTTATCTCACAAGGTTTTAAAGCACCCCCCCCCCCCCCCCCCTATTGGATAAGTGTGACCGTAGCTTAAGAAGTAGTAAAATAAGTCTTGAATGTTGGACAAAAAATTACTTATCCGGGCAGGGCATTTGGCCTTATATTAACGATTATGGACCGATTTTTAAAAAATTTCATTATCAAATTCACTACTCATGGCATAAAAATATGTTTTTGTTTAAACAGGAATCACATGTTTTCAATGACACAGGAAATCAAACATTAATTGAATAATTAGCTATTCCAAAGGTACAAAATTTAACATTTTTACATATAAAACAATTATAATAAAACACACCATCCTTTTTTAGAACTTCTATTTATCTTTGTTCGGCTTGAAAACGGTCTCTTAAAAAAGGACAAAATGTGGTACAGTGATACACCAAAATTTCGACCACGTTGAAGGGTAGGTAGTCTTGGTGTGTTGACCTCGTTCACGAATACCTCAATAGTGACGCAAACAAACATATTTGCGTTTTACTCTTAAATTCACTTTTCTTGTTAAGCAAATTTTGAAGTTTTAAAAATCTGTAATTTTGTTATTCTCACACATATTTATTTAATTATGAATTGCAGCCAAATATATAGTTTTTAAAACAATCAACACTTAAGGCTGTTTAACAAAAGTGATTTGGTCAAATTTTTACAGAGTTAAAACTTTTCGGCAAGAAAATACGCAGAATAGTTATCATAAAGAATTATAAAACGATTGCACCAGTGTTCACTCATTTTCCTACATGTCGTTATTTTAAAAATTTTGATGAAATGTGTGTGGGTGCTTTATAAACAAGAAACTTATGGCCGTTTTCTCATTACACTATTATCTCTTATCCCAACGAAAAACTGCACATTAAAGAAATTTGGTTTTCTCAATATCTAATTTGCTTATATTCTGTCGCAAAGCTAACCAGCACTCATCTGCCAATAAGTTATTTTCCTTTTATTTGCCGTACAATCAGCTGACAACCAGCATTAACATGTATTTTGAGAGGTGTTGCCAGCTGAAAACAATGTTTTTTGTCGGTATATTGAGAAACCCAAAATCTTTAACGGACAGTTTATCGCTCTAATAAATTTTTTTGACATTAAAGGCCTGTTCGTCGATAGCGAATGAAGACTTCGTTCGCTTAACTTGCATGCAAAACAAAAACAATCGGGTATGTGATGAAAATCGATCGATTTAAAAACGAACGTTTTTAAAAGGTGTGATTAATTTCGAAGGATTTTAAAATCCATTTCTGAATTATAGTCTAAAATTTTCGATCAGAATACACTTTAGTTAACGTATATAATATAAAATTTTAAAGTATAAATTTATTCTTTAAGACTGAAAATTAAAGGAATATGCATTTAAAATCCATTTTAAAAGATACTGAAAACGATATTTTCGGTTTCAAATCGTATCGTTTTTAAAATCGATTTCCATCACATACCTGATTATTTTATAATTTGTTTTTGTTTTAAATGTTATTTAAGCGAACGAAGTCTTCATTCGCTATCGACGAACAGGCCTTAAGTAACAGCCAGTTTATCGATACATTGAGAAAATGGCCATAAGAGTTGCACTTTTTAAGGATACACTAACAAAAAAGAATGTGGCAAGGTGCTAAAAAAGAGAATAAAAATTATTTACAAAGTAATCGGTGGCTTAGCTGCAGCCGATTTTTAGCCGAAGAAATTTCGTCGGCGGTGGCTACGAATATTTTCATCGGCGGCTGGCTAACAGCCGGCTAAGCCGCTTCGGCGCAGGTCTCTGGTATGCATCCATTGCGCTGATTGTTTTTTATGTTTATTTCTCACATTATTTCGCTGTTCGCTTTAGCTTTCTTGAATTATGGCCAAATTCTTGCGTCACATTTTAGTTTTATCAAAATGAGCCGCAGAAATAAGTTGTGTTTTCAAATATACATAGTTCACAAAGAGTGAAATTGGCATATCTATATCTATCTATCTATCTTCTTCTTCTTCTTGTATATAAAAATGAAAAATGTTTGTTTGTTTGTTTCTTTGTTTGTTTGTTGGCTTATAGACTCCTAAACTACTGAATCGATTTTTCAGTAACATCACGTGAGCCCTAAAAATAAAATAGGCTATTTCTTTTTTCGATAGAGGCAGGGGAATTCGTACCCCCATTGGATGCCAATATTAAATATCGCATATCTTAAGAGCCGATGCACGCATTTTGTTGAACTTTTGGTAGTAGGATCTTCTAAGCCCCAAAATTTAAATAAAATAGCAGTGGGGGAAATGGTACCCCCATAGGACGCCAATATTTAATATCGCATATCTTAAGAACTGTTATAGTGAGAATGTTCAAACTTTGTAGAAGTCACTCTTATGGTATACTACACTTTTGAAAATAAAAATAAAGCGGGTAGGCGCAAGGGCGAAATACCTCCCATAGAATGCATATATTAAATATCGCTCAACTGAAGAACTATTAAAGGCAGAGTCTTCAAACGTGGTTAAAGCTTGTATTATGGTAAACTATAAATTTCAATATAAAAATGGGCGGGGTAGACAGAGGAGGAGCAGTACCCCTCATAGATATAAAAATATTAATAAGAGCCGCTGCACGCATTTTGTTGAAATTTTGGTAGTAGGATCTTTTAAGCCCCAAAATTTAAATAAAATAGCAGCGGGGGAAGTGGTACCCCCATAGGACGCCAATGTTTAATATCGCATATCTTAAGAACTGTTATAGTAAGAATGTTCAAACTTAGTAGAAGCAACTCTTATGGTATACTTCATTTTTGAAAATAAAAATAAAGCGTGTAGGCGCAGGGGGGAAATACCTCCCATAGAATGCTTATATTAAATGTCGCTCAACTGAAGAACTATTAAAGAGAGAGTCTTCAAACGTGGTTAAAGGAGTGTAGCGAAGCGCACCGGGTTAAGCTAGTTTTAACTAAAAAAAAAATTATAAAATAATGTGTTCAATAAAAATGCGTTTTATTTAAAATATTTTTACGAGATGCATAATTTTTACGTGACCTGAATATCCTTGAAGGATACAAAATTCTAAAACCTAAACATTCAGGCCTGTCACAGAAATCAATTCCGATCGAAAGTGGAATTGATTTCGTATCTTGGTTCTCATAAAACTAAATCACTTTCGATCGGATATGATTTCTGTGACAGGCATGATTGATTATACATATGTATTTTAATTCGCTATAGATACTATATACAGTACTTTTTGTTTATAGTCACTACGCTTATAGTCACATTAGCGATATAGTCCATTTTATCTGTTTATTTTGCCGCTATAAGTTAATTTAATATAAAGTATTAACGTTATAGTCCATTTAGCGATATAAGCACATTTACCATATATGCCATTTATCAACTGTAGTCAATGGGAAAAGTAAAGCAAATTAATGGCGTTATAGTCACAGTAGCAAAATTTACTAAGTTCTTTTAGTTTTCGAATCAAAAATCCATTCAAAGAAATAATTAATTAAATCATTAATTTTTGTCAACAACTCTCTGCTCGTAAAAAAATAGTTTTTGCCGTTGGTATCAGCTATGAAATATCTTTTTATTATTTTAACTATTTTTTATGTAGTAAGCAACTCTGTTATAAAACCATAAGCCTGATGTCGGTGTAATTTATATGAATTTTTTTATTTCCTTTATTCACATAACTTGATTATATTCGCATTCGGTTACATGCGTCATAGTGGCATATATGTGAACTAGCCTTATAGTCACATTAGCGATATAGTCCACGTTATGGCTGCAACTAAAGGATGTGACTATAAGCGAAAAGTACTGTATTCCAAAAATTATGAAAAATTCCCAGTAGTTTAGTCTCAGGTGTTAAAGGGCTATGGTAAATTATGGACCGATCTTCACGAAATTTTGTGGTAAGATTTCTTGTCATACAGAACGAATTTGAGCAAAATCGTATATCAATATGTGCATATTGATATTAGTTTTCGTAACAAAATAATTAATTTTTTAGAATGGTTGTTCTACAATTAATGTTATGACTCTTTTCCCACTGAACCAGTTTTGCTGGATTTCAAACCCAAACTGCTAAGTTTTCGTCCATATTATAAAACATTTGCTACGAAACATTTAAGTTTGTTGATGAAAGGGGAAAGACGAATGGAAAAGTGAACTTTGTTTTGTGCACAAAAAGAGCATATCGCTCATTTGCTGTAACAACGTCATAAATCAAAAATCGGAAATTTTGTCTTAATATCACTAATTTATTCTAATGAAATTACTGTCAATACATATGTATTTCTTATAAATATATTGTAAACTCAACTTTTGACAGACGAATGAAATTTTTTTTTCCAGTATGTTGTATGTTAATTTCAAACTTTAAAGTCGTTTTATGTAAAATTAATATTTTGAGTTATAACGATGTAGCAGCAAATGAGTGATATGTACATAGGTTTAAGCAAAATGCAAAATGTCACATTATTATTTGTTCAAAGAAGGGTTAATCCAACAATTTCGGTTCTAATGGAAAAATGCCCTAGATAAAGAATTTCCAACATATTGGGACAAACAAATTTTGATTCAAGCTTTACAATTGGAAAAAAATTTAAATTTATAAAAAAACAAGTAAGAAAGTACAGTCGGTCAAGCCCGACCATATGATATCCTACACCACAGTATTAAAAAACACATCATGCTTATATGTCTGTCTATAAGCTTCATTAAAATCGGTTTGAAAGTTTGTGAGAGGCAGAAATTGCCCCTTACCTCCCCTTGTGGTCCTATTTTTGAAAAACTGTATAGCTTCTATATCTATCTATGTTTTAAATTTCATTAAAATCGGTTTGAGAGGCAGAAATTGCCCCTATCTCCCCTCGTGGTCCTATTTTTTTAAAAATGCATCCCTTTTGTGTCCATAAAGATATGGTTCTATCCATGTTTTAAATTTCATTAAAATCGGTTTGATAGTTTCTGAGAGGGTGAAATTTACCCTTATCTTCCCTCGTGGTCCTCCGATTTGGCCCATTTTCAACAGCCTTGTGTCAAAAAAAACCTATGTCCCAAATTGTATCAAATTATCTCCAAAATTGCGACCTGTACTTTGCGCACAAGGTTACATGGACAGCCAGCAAGACAGCCTGCCAGCCAGCCGGACGGACATCGTTAGTTCGACTCAGAAAGTGATTCTGAGTCGATCGGTATACTTTGAGGTGGGTCTAGGACCAATATTTTAAGGCGTTACACACATCAGCACAAATGCATAATACCCTCTCCACTATTGTGGTGAGGGTATAAAAATGGAACAGCTTTTTTTCCACACGTAAAGATAACAAACCCAAATAAAATCCAATCAAAATACCCAATTATACCATTGAGCGTCCGTTAACAGATAACTAGACCAAAACCCTTCCTATTTTTTGTTATTATTTCCAACATTTTTCGTTTCAATTAAATTAACATGTCAAGTCCCTACTCAAAAATCATTTCATTATGTATAAATAAGTACATTAAAAGTGACACAAAATATTTTAAAATAAAACAGCATTGCCTTAAATTGTCATAATAAATGACAATAAAAGCTGTCAACTGTTGCACATGACGCATGAAATATTCTACATTCATTCAAACAACATGTTGTCTAATCCTCTTCCACCACTGTCAACGTCAATAGATAAATCTTTAACGTGTCCAACAAATCCAACTGCTCTAACCATCACCATCTCTATTTAAGGCCAAGGCTTAAATAAGCGGTTCGTGCAAGTAGCTAAATAAGATTTAAAGAAACTTCAGATGATAAACAATTCACAAAAAAATAAAAATTGCCAATGCTTTTCATCAAAATTACGTGAATAAAATCTTAGAAAAATCAAATTCAAACAAAACGAAACAAGTTTTTATAAAAGAAAAAAAAAACACATTTTTAGCGCATTTAATTAATTATAAATATTTAGTAATAATTATAATTTAAAGAATACAAACATTAACATGAACTTTTTTTACCAAAAAGTTGCTTATTAACAAAAACACAAGACTCAATACAGAACAAAGTAATTACTAGTTATTTCCAATGAAGGGGTTTCGTTAGGTCCGGTATGGAAGTCACAATAAATTTTTAAGGGCATTCCCCATTATTATAAGGAGCACGAATGAATTTACTAATATCTAAACTAAAATTATTTTCAATTTATAGATACACTCAAAGTTTAAAGTACGCGTTCACTAAAAAAGTTAAACAAATAATAGAAAAGTTAGAGTTTATAAGTACTTAACAGTATTATTTTATTGCAGTATTAAGGTATAACAGTATAAAATTCAAAAAAAGTTTAAAGTATAAAAGTACAAATGTATGTATTAATGATAATGCTATAAGACAAAAGTGTAGGTTTGAATACATAAGCATTATTACATTTATAAAAGTATAAAACTATTTAAGTATAAAATTATTAATGTATAAATGATTAAATGGTTAAATGTATAAATGTTTAAGTGTATAAAAATAGAAAACTATTAATTTGTTTTCTTTATTTTTGGCCACTTTCTTTTATTTATAAGTATGTATATATTTATATATATTTAGGCCTCACCAGCTAAATATGTATATAAAAATATGAATATGTATATGTATACATACTTATAAAGAAAACTTTCAATGTATAAAAATATTAATGTTTAAATGAATAAAAGGTTAATAGTATAAACGTATAAAACTATTAATGTATAAAAGTATGAAAGTCTAAAAGTTTAAAAGTATAAAAGTATAAAAAAGTAGAAAAGTAGAAAAAGAGAAAAGTAGAAAAATATAAATGCATAAAGGTATAAAGGTATAATAGTATAAAGGTATAATAGTATAAAACTATAAAAGTATTAAATTATAAGAGTTTAAAAGTATAAAACTATAAAAGTATAAAACTATAAAAGTATAAAAGTATAAAAAATAAAAGTATAAAAATATAAAAGTAAAAAAATATAAAAGTATAAAAGTATAAAAGCATAAAAGTATAAAAGTATTAATGTATAAAAGTAGAAAAGTATAACAGTAGAAAATTTGAAAAAGAGAAAAGTATAAAAATTTAAATGTATAAAGGAATAAAAGTAAAATAGTATAAAAGTATAAAACTATAAAAGTATAAAATTATAGAAGTATAAAAGTACAAGACTATAAAAGTATAAATTTATAAAAGTAAAAAAAATAAAAGTATAAAAATATAAAAGTAAAAAAATATAAAAGTATAAAAGCATTAAAATATAAAAGTATTAATGTATAAAAGTAGTAAAGTATAAAAGTAGTAAAGTATAAAAGTAGAAAAGTATAACAGTAGAAAATTAGAAAAGTAGAAAAAGAGAAATATAAAAGTAAAAAAATATAAAAGCATAAAAGTATAAAAGTATTAATGTATAAAAGTAGTAAAGTAGAAAAGTATAACAGTTGAAAATTAGAAAAAGAGAAAAGTATAAAAATTTAAATGTATAAAGGAATAAAAGTAAAATAGTATAAAAGTATAAAACTATAAAACTATAAAAGTATAAATTTATAAAAGTAAAAAAAAAAAAGTATAAAAATATAAAAGTAAAAAAATATAAAAGTATAAAAGCATTAAAATATAAAAGTATTAATGTATAAAAGTAGTAAAGTATAAAAGTAGAAAAGTATAACAGTAGAAAATTAGAAAAGTAGAAAAAGAGAAAAGTATAAAAATTTAAATGTATAAAGGTATAAAAGTATAATAGTATAAAAATATAAAACTATAAAAGTATAAAATTATAGAAGTATAAAAGTACAAAACTATAAAAGTATAAAATTATAAAAGTACAAAAATATAAAAGTAAAAAAATAAAGTATTAAAGTTGACAAGTATAACGGTAGTAAAGTATAACAATATAAAATAATAGAAGTCTCAAAAAAAGTTGAAGTAAACATAAGTTAACCAACGCATAAAAAACCCATTCAATTTAACTTATGTGAGCTTTAACTTTTTTTTGCATAAAGGGTCGAAGTATAAAATTATTAATTCATAAAAGTGTAAAGGTATAAAGGCCAAGCCACATAGAATCCGTTATACTTTATACGTCGGATTTTTCAACTGACACTAACGTAACAAAGGAGGCCGGGCACACAATGAATTATTTGATAACGGATATTTAATCACGACCGAAACAATTTTATATATATTATATTACATACTTTATTTATATTATTTTGTATTTCGTTTTATTTTTGCTGACACACAACACAAAAAATTGAATTAAAACAAATCAAAAAAAAAAAAAAAAAAACAAACTGATAGCTTTCAATAACTCAACGTACGTTAAAAGTTGCCCAACTTTAGTACTTTGCGTTAACGGAGACGTAGGATATGGCACATAAGATAACCTGTATATCAACATAGTTGAACAAGGCGACATAAAAAGTACGAAGCATTCTATATGACTTGACCTTTAAGATATTAAAGATATAAAAGTATGAAGGTATAAATGTATACATCTATGTATATATATAAAAGAAAGTCGTGTTAGTTACACCACTTATAACTCAAGAACGGCAGAACAGATTTGGCTGAAAATTGGTAGGGAGGTAGCTTAGAGCCAGGAGACGGACATAGGATACTTTTGCCCCGCCCACTTTTACGCCCACTTTTTTCGATTTACCTAAAATCAGAAAACGGCTCCATCGAGTTGACTAATTTTTCTTTCAAATCTTCGTATTAATCCATTTTAAGTTTTCATCGATAGAAAAATTTACCACGCCTACTTTTACGCCCACTTTTTCTATCAAGCGCATAAATTGAGAACGGCTTGACCGATTTGGACGATTTTTTCTTTAAAATGATCGCCATGGTCCACCTTAGGGTTTTACGGAAAGAAAATTTTGCCCCGCCCACTTTTACGCCCACTTTTTTCGATTTACCTAAAATCAAAAAACTGCTCCATCGATTTGACTAATTTATCTTTCAAATGTTCGTATTAATCCATTTTAAGTTTTCATCGATAGAAAAATTTACCACGCCTACCTTTACGCCCACTTTTTCTATTAAGCGCATAACTGGAGAACGACTTGACCGATTTGGACGATTTTGATTTGACTAATTTATCTTTCAAATGTTCGTATTAATCCATTTTAAGTTTTCATCGATAGAAAAATTTACCACGCCTACTTTTACGCCCACTTTTTCTATTAAGCGCATAACTGGAGAACGACTTGACCGATTTGGACGATTTTTTCTTCAAAATGATCGCCATGGTTTAACTTAGGTTTTTACGGAAAGAAAATTTTGCCCCGCCCACTTTTACGCCCATTTTTTTCGATTTACCTAAAATCAAAAAACTGCTCCATCGATTTGACTAATTTTTCTTTTAACTGTTCGTATTAATTTATTTTACGTTTTCATCGAAAGAAAAAATTACCACGCCTACTTTTACGCCCACTTTTTCTATTAAGAGCATGATTTGAGAACGGCTTGACCGATTTGGACGATTTTTTCTTTAAAATTATCGCCATGGTCCAACTTATTCTTTTTTGATTGAGCCCATATCCACACCATATGTAAGTTATTTTTTAAAAAAAATTTATGATAGGTATTCCATGGATTTTTATTTTAAAGGCCGTAAATTTCGTTAAATGCTCAATTTAAATCGTGTGGTAATACAAAACTAATGTTTACTTAGGGCCAGCAACGTAGACCGGGTCAGCTAGTAGTAGTATAAAAGTACAAAATATATAAAAACGAGTTAGAGTGCTATATTCGTCTTTGCCGAATCTTTGATACCCTCCACCGACAGTTCGACAGTTTCAGGAGTGATATCGATATGATATATATTTATTATTAATTAATCTTAAAAAAAACTGACGTCAACGGTAAAATTGTTTGCGGGTTAGACCTAGTATATTAAATTATTGACCGACAATCAGAAAATTTTATGCTTTTTTTGGAAATTTGAACTAGTTTGAGGTAAATATCATGATTCGTCACAGTTTTAGCCGAATTGAAATGATTTGCAGAAGGGAAGTTTACATTGGACCCATTGTAAATTAAAGACGAATCATCTCAAAATTCTGTAGAGTGATTTCTGGTATTAAAAAACATAAATTTCCATACAGCGCTGAAATTAGTTTTTAGCGTTTACACGGAATATCTATATCTGCTAAGGTTTTAGCCGAATTTAATTAATTTACCAGAATGGGCTTTATATGGGGCCTATAGTAAATTATCGACCGATCATTCCGAAATTTATTACACTGAAAGAAAAATGCTTCATATATTTAATGAATCATTTTCATAAAAAAAATTTCCTGGGGTAAATGAAAATTTTCATTGCCTAAATGGAATTTCATAGTTATAATGAAGTATTTTCGCAAAAATCGCTTCATTGAATTTCGTAATTACGTTAAAAATTTTCATTGGATATATGAAAACTTAAGTTTGTCCAAGTTAAACAAAAAATTTTAACATAAAAAAACAATACACAAACATAACTTTATTCATAAATTAATACAAAATTATAGTTTCCTTAAAAAAATGTTTAATTGTTAATTAAAAAATGTAAGATTTAATTATTTCATACATCTAATGTAATATGACATTAAATTTATGAAATCAAAATTTTTTTTATAAAAGCAACATATTTCAATAATGCTTTCATAAATTTAAATTTTCATTATGACAATGAAAAATTTCATTATAGTAATGAACCAAAAACTTTCAATAAACGTTGTTATTGTTGTTATGGACAATTTAGTCTCATATTTACGCTCTTAATTGAGTAAAGAACATAGTTTTTTTATTCAAAAACTACACTGCCCCGGTAGACTAGCTGGTAGTGAGCTAGTCTATCAGCACCGAGGTTGCGCGATCGATTCCCGCCAGAGACAAAAAAAAATAAAATAAAATAAATTTTTTACTTTATAGAAAGTATTCATCAAATGAATTAACATTCATAAATCGAATGTAACGTTTCATTAAATTCATTTTAATAAAACTGGTTTCATTGATCCAAGGAAGCACTAGGTTCCTTTTTAATGCAATTTTTCATGGAATTAATGTCAAAACTCATTGGTATTGCGAAGAAAATTCTTTTAGTGTAGTGTGATTTCTAGTCCTATAAAACTGTGACGTGCAAAACTTTGTTATGATATACATATGTATAAACAAAGTGTATAAACAACACACGACTAGCACACATCCCCTCTCCAAAATATCTTGGAATTACACCCGATAGAACACTTTCATTTAACGAACATCTCTCAAAAACGACACAAAAACTAAAAACAAGAAACAACATAATTCAGAAACTGACTGGAACAACCTGGGGAGCTAACCCAAACTGCTTGCGCATATCTGCACTGTCCCTGGTATATTCCGCTGCCGAATATGCAAGGTCAGTATGGCTAAATAGTCGCCACACACAAAAAATCGACACTCAACTTAACACGAAAATGAGGTTGATCTCTGGAACTCTCCGTCCGACATCAAGAGAATGGCTGCCAAAAATATGTAATATAGCACCACCAGAGTTGAGGAGAAAGCAGGCATTGTTACGAGAGTATAACAAGATACAAAACAATAATCAAATTCCTCTTAATAACGACTTACGTAACCTTCCCAGCCGAAGCCTGCGTTCCAGACATGCTCACTAGACCTCGCCAAGAACCTACTAATCGAAATCTTTAATATCAACGCAGAACTCACACAGATCCAGCCCATTATTTGAAGAACGAAGCAGCGAACACCCCTTAACCTGAACAGATTGCGAACTGGTACCGGTAGGACAATATTCGCTTATGAATACAATATTAACAGTTTTTTCTTAAATGCTGGGAAGTATTTTTATGAATACCACTGTATTACTTTCAGAACTGAGAGGAGTTAAGCTAAAACTTTGGTACTTAAAAATCTGAAAATCAAGCAAAACCTTGCGAACTTGAATATCAATATTTATGTAGGGATTTTGAGGTTAAGCCTAAAGTTGGAGTATCTTTAAATGATTGTTGTAAAATATATATATATATATCGTCACCTTAAACGCAGACGGACGTAACTACAGTTTTTTTCAGGAGAAGCGAAAAACATTACAAAACCCATCATAGAATAAGGTGATAATATTTATGTACTACATATTACTTTTGAGGTATTGTAACTCGAATTAGGGTACTTAAAAACTAGCACTTAATTATTTTAAAAATAAAATTTTATGCTAACATTTTAAATTTTTAAACTTAAATCTGGTCGTTAATTCTGACCGTCGCGATCAAATATTTTTTAGGTCCGAAAGAAATTTTATTTCTATTCTTTTCAGTCGATATTGAACGAATTGAATTTATTTTTTCAATGTTGAAAAGCTTTTATTTGAAAAATAATTTCGATTCGTTCAGTATCGACTGAAGGAATTAGAAATAAAATAGCTTTCTTATCGAAAAAGTATTCGATCACGACTGCCAGAATATAAATTTAAACTAAAACAACTTTAATTAAAGCTAACATTAATGAAATTTGGATCTTATTCCAACCACAGCATACAACAGAGAAGAATGTAAAAATGTACATATTGATGTTGGAAGGTTTACTGCTCCTCGATTTCACTAGCACATCAATTCAAATTCTAGTTCATATCGGATGCCATAACATTAACCTTGTATTTGAAATACCCAAATAAAAGTTTTAAGATTTTGCTTAGACTCCGAATACATTAAGAAAACATGATCTAGAGAGTGAGAGAGAGAAATGTCTCATTTTCGTTGAAATCTAGGGCGGGCATTTTAAGTGAAAAGAGTGCTTAGGAATAGTATTTCCTTTAAATGCAAACCCTAATAATTTAAAAGAGGTGCATTTAAGTGAAACATAAGTAAATAACAACTCGTACGTAATTGGCTTTTTAAGCAAGACAGCCAAGTAACGAATCGTTTAAGTAAAAAAGTCACTGAACTGAATATGAACATGTACTAAAATAAAATCATAAATACAAAAAACCATCTACAAAAATAGTAAAAATAAAAAGCAGCGACAGCTTTGGCAAAACAAAAGAAAAATCATAAATAAATAAAAAAAAAGTACCACCAGCGCGCACACACACACACCAGGTACTCAAGGGGTCTTTGTTTTTACTTCTTGTGGTAACCAGCTCAGGGGGTGTCGTCCAGCCAGTTAGTGGCTTGAACAACAACAAAAATTAAATAAATAACACATTTGCTTGGTTAACCGGCTTTTTAGACTTATTTTTTTTTTGCCAGCATATTGGCAGCTTGTTTTGAAAAAGTCTAGAAAAAGTTTAGACAAAAAAATAAATGCAGAAAAAATAAAAAAAAGTGCTTTTACAGTAAATGGTGATTAAATTATTCACGTTTTTGCTTTAAATTTACACACATTTACTCTCACTTCTGCTCTTTAGATTAAAAGTGCTAAAAATAGTGAAAGTGATTGATTTTTTTTCACTTTTCACTGTTTGATTAAAGTAGCTAATAAAAATGTTAAATTGAATTTGATAAACTTTTTTTATTGGAGCTTATTTTCTTATTTTTAACTTATAGATTATAAATTATATAAAAGTATTAAAGTAAAAGTATAAGAAATACCTAAAGCTTGAGGTCCACACCACGCGTTAGACACCTTTTCGCTGACAACGCAGCTGTCAAAAAAGTAGAATCTGTGTTGTTATACGTAACAAGTTTCATGCACAAAAGCGTCGGATGCATTGAGGCGTTGAATGCGAAAAGTAGGTTTACTTTTTACTTTTGTAAGCGTCACAAGTAAACTGAAATAACAAATCAATCCATTCGTACCTAAATCAAGACGAAGCGGTGTCAATAGTACGGTAATTACGGAATTCCTTAAATCAAGTACAGAACGTTTGATTCAAGTTAGGATAACTCAAGTGTGAAATACTTAACTTTTCCATATTTTATCCCCAAAGCGTACTTAAAATAATCCGAAATCAAAATTGACTTAATTAAAAGTGAGATAAAATTAATCTTAAACTGTGTTTGATTCAAGAATTTCTAAGACGGTTAAATTTCGATTCGTACTTAAAATTATCCGATAGTAATAAACACTTACCCCACAGAACCAGAGAGAATATTATTACTTTACTTACTCGTTACACATATGTGTTTTACTTTTGTTGTATTCCTCTTTTTGCTTATAGAAGAATTCTCAATTATAAGACACCAGCAACATGCCCAATACGGTTTCCGTAATCATTCTACTTTAAAAGTTTGAATTATTTCCTCTTATTTTACTTTTTAAACATGAAAATAATCTATATTTTCTTCTTGTAGTGTTGTTGTTGTGAATACAACAAACTTTTATAAAGAGACGCGTATGCAAGCATATTGTTTTTCGAATATTATCCAATTTTGGATTGTTTTAAGTACTTTTAAGTGTTATCCGTAGTTAAGTTTTTTATTATGACTCGTACTAAAGTAAGAAGAAAAAACTTAAATTTAGTATGAGTTTTTTCTTTCTGTTTAGCGTTTGAACAAATCAGCTGATTTTGACAAATTAAATTTTATTTTTAATTGGTGTGATGTTCACATAAAAAGCATTGCATGTAACTTGAAACGTATAACACAAGTAAGGTGAAAAAATCATGCAAAGCGTGGAGGCGAAAACACGTGGTGTGGACCCCCAGCTTAACAGTTATGTTATTTTTTTATTAAATGTTATGGTATGGTATGCATTGCACATATATATTTTGTACTGCGGCGTTATGAAACACTATACTTTGTTCGAATACAAGGCAATTGACGTTTTGGAAGTCACCCGCCAGCTGTTAACCAGAATTTTAAACAATTTTTTTTATTCGCAGCAAAAGAAAGCACTTCTCGACATCTAAAAAAATGTTCAACATGTATTAAAATATTCTAAAAAAAAGGTGAAATATGCGCGATACACTTAAAAATTCTGGAAAGATACTATTTTAACTTAATTATGCAAAAAAAAAAAAAAAATAAGCTCCAAAGGGTAAAAATCATAAAAAGCTCTAAAACGGATAAATACCCTGTTTCTGCCTTCATTGGTCAAAAAAAAAAAGGAAATTGCATTTTGTGGTGTCCCTGATTATAACTGAGCTTGGTGAAAAAGGCAATAGTATATATTTTTTTATTTACTCCATATTTTTTTTAAAACTTTGTACTTTTATACTTTAATTATAATAACACTTTAATACTGTAACATTTAAACATATAAAAAGGCAAAAAGGTCATAGACGCAAATGACGTCAGCGATGTCTTCAAGGAATTTTTGAATTTGTCAAATTAATGTTCCGGCTGACTACATTGCCACACGTTAAGTTCAGAACCCATTCCCTTATTGATCAAAAGTTTGACTTTCTCCACACATCGAGTATCCCCTATTTTCGAGCCCAGCCTCCTAAACTCATCGGCCATCTCATTAGCGGTGATGTAACAGTGACCAGGTACCTAGCATACACTCGCTACATACTCTCTCTCATTTACTAGTTTGGAATTCACTAGTTGGAATTCACAGCCCATCAAGGCCCTAAGAGCTGTCCACATATATAGTGACCGTCAAGCCCTAGCAATGTTACCTCTTACCAATTCTACGGCCTTCAAAACCCCTAGAGTCTCCGCCAAAAATATAAGGATATAAATACTGACCTTTTAGTATTTATTTCCTCAAGTTCCCCTTATCCTGGATATATCGGCAGATCCGAAGCACTATTAAGGTAATTTCGCTAATCGGAATTAAAGACTTTATGGAAATAGATTCATTTATTTAGTCGCCAATGACAACTTTAACCACATTGTTACCCATATGATAATTAACGACAATGTGCTTGATAATGTCGCTCACATTGCCGTGTACGACTTAAGAGCCCATTGTTCAAAAAAGTCTTCGACGATTTGCATGGGCTGTCGCCAACATGTCGTCGGGAATTTACTATGGGTAGTTTACGCGTCGTCGACGCTGTCTTGTAGACATGGCCAACTGGGGCCTAAATACTTAAATACACCCAATCATGTTTTTACACGGTAGATACGTTACAGAAAATGCCGTGAAGGACACCTAGTAATAAATATATTAATAAAATAAAAAAAAATTAAAAAATGCTTACTACATCTATTTTTTAACATTGTTAACTTGAAACTGGCTATCAGAAACTGCTTCAGACAATGATTTAGTTCTTTTAACAGCAAATTCTGTGATAAATACTACGTTGTGAACCTTCTTTGGAAATCTCTTTGTAGAGCCCCTTGTATCTAGCTATACACTAGGGTGGGTCGAAAATATTTTTTTTCTCTTATCGACTTCTAATAGCGTAAATATGTTATATTTTTGTCTGAACTAGACCCCTGTAAAATATTATTAATTTATTTTTAGTGTAACAGCCCGCGCTTTGACCTTCAATTTTGTTAAATTTTGAATATAACAACAATAGCATTGTATTGCAGAAAAGCATATTACTGTATTTTATCGACTTGTAAGTTCGTAAAAATAGTATCAGAAGCATCCATGACTATATGCAATAAAAAATTAAGAGAAGGTTTAACAAAGACGAAACTTGAATCAAGACGAGAGATGCCTAGATTTTACAGTAAACAAGATTTTGTGACCAAAAAATGATTTTATTGTTTTTTGTTGTATAAGAACCAAAGTTTTATTTTTTTTAAGTTAAATACAAAATGGTTTTCAGTTTTAATAAATAATAATTGATGGTAAATAAAAAATTTAAATTTAAAAAATTTACTTTTCTTACATATACTTAATTTTTAGGAGCTCTTGCGCGGGCTGAAGATGTGACTTTTTTTTACTTTTTTTTTGCAGTTTTTATTTGTTTTGACATAAGACAAAAAAATATTGCTATTAGAACATGATTCGAGAACTTTTATTTTTTCTCATACATCAGTGACCCACCCTACTATACACGTTTTACTTACATGTAAAAAAAACATAATTTCAAAATTTGTAAGTTAAGCGTGTAAGTTTTGCGCTCTTCATTAGAAAACAGGAAGTTAAATACTTAAATATTGAAATAGCTAAATATTACAAATCTTTAACACTTTAATACTTTCAAAGGTATTTAAAGACTTTTTTACTTGTTTACTTTCTTATGGTGTTTTCTTTTCTAAAAAAAAAATAATACTTTACAATTGTGTAATATATTTATCAGGTTACACGCACCCTTTCAAAGTGATACAATTTTTCTAAATTACAATGGAACAAAATAATACCTACGTTTTACACTCAACAATAATATGTATTTAGTGAGTCAAATATTAAATGCAAATTTTATACTAATAAGCAATAATCACCACGGTTGTAGCGATTTTCAACATTACATTTTCTTTGAATTCCAATAATCGTTAAGACTAGATTTAATTTGAATTAATACATGTCAAAAACTCAAGAAATATGACAAAGTGTGAATGCAATGTGTCACGAAAATGACAAGTATTATGAAAGAAGTTTGACATCCCATACGATTTCATCGTTGTTTTTTTTAACTTTCTAAACAATAATACTTTATTTCATGTGTGAGTGTTAATACTTTGTGTGATGGTGTGAACACAAACTGTCATGTTACATTAAAGTTTTTGACAATCGCAACAAAACTCATTAGGTTTCTATCTCACAAAGTATTATGGAATACGTAAGACTTGTGAGATAGTAAAATCTAGGCTTTAACAACACTGATTTTAAATAATTAAAGTCAAAAATTTTGCATCAAAAAAATTAACGCAGATGCAAAAAAGGGTATTATCACACTCTCAATTATAACTCAATTATAAGATACGAAACAAATTTGCCATTTATTTTTGCTATTATTTAGAAATGAAAACGCCAACACTTTTGCATATATTTTTAGTATAGAACAAGAACCCGCGCGAATGGTAGCATACATAGAACATTTTCACTGGTGTTCAAAATACAGCAACAAATTTTTTCATAAACTCACACATTTTGCATTAAGAAACTGTTTGCAAATTTTGACCACAACAATATCACTTAAGGCCGTTACTCACTATCCCCCAAAGTCTTTCGTATTTTATGAAAATGCAACCCTGTCATGATAAGTTGTTATTGTTTTATGAAAATTTATAAACAATATTAAGATCAAGGAAGCATTTTGATTAAATACGTAAGACTTTGTGGGATAGTGTGTAAACGCGTTTATTAATTATTTTTTTCAAGAACATTTTGTTTCATTTTCATTCAAATCTAAATAAAATTATTATAACATAATAAAATTATACAAATTGAAGTAGAAGTAGATTTAACTTTTTAAAAAAAAACTTTAGTTACATTTTTGTTCGAAAAATGAAAGAAAAATATATGAATTACTTTGAGAAGAAATAAGATAGAAGAAACAACGAAATTGAAAAATCGTCAAAAAATCGGAGACAAAAAATGTAGTATTTTTTAAAAATTTTTGTTCGATTTTAGCTTTGTTGATTTCAATAAAAAAAAAATAATTAAACAAAAACATAATTACTCTCTATCCAGCTTGCATTTTCAATCGTGTAAGAGCTACTGGGAGTCTCATGAATAGCGTTATGATCGTCGACGAGTGCATTTTTTATCGTAGAAGATTTCCGACATGGGAGAAACTGTAACACGAGTGAGATTCTTTCATAAAACAGCGAAAGAAGCTTAAATTAATCGTAGAGGGAATCGTCTGAGATGTGGGTAAAGATTATCTTTCGAGCCTTTAAAAAAACATATCAAGAATCGCATTAGACTCATGTAAATATTAATAACTTTACAATTCGTGAAATGCTCGCCGTATAATTGTTGAAAATATAATTTATACAGAGAGATGAAAGGTTAACAAAGCGTAACATTGTTGTTTTTGTACTCTGGAAATAATCATTTAAAGATTTTCTTAAGACCTGCATGTTAAGCATTCTAAGATTAAAAAACAAACGGGCAGCAAATTTATAAAATAAGTAATAATTAAAAAATTGAAATGTTTTTCTTATTGTTATTGTTTCTCGTCATCATCAGAAGATCATTTTAGGAGTTGTATAATCAACCAATCGTCTAACAAACATCCTACACGCAGAGAAAAAATATGGTTTTTTTACTCAAATCATATTATGTTAGCGCCATTTGTAAAATAATTTTGAAGCAGTTGTGTCGTTTTTTTATTTGTGAGCGGTTAAACAATTAAAAGATAAAATTCCATAAAAAAATAAGTTTAAAGAAATTAAAAAATTAAAATATTAGCGGAGTTCATTCAATTGTTAGTGATGTAATAGTGCAAATGCAAAATATCATAGTTTTATTTTGTAAAATCCAACAACAAAACACACAGAGATTTCGTTATATTTTATAAAAGTGCTACGATATTTCATCAACATCTTAAAATCGAAAAAATGGACACACGCGGTTGCCCATAAAAACCACAAATTTTTCATTTGCTCTTTTGCAAGCCTTATATTGAACTCCGCTATTTGAATAACATTAAGAAAAATTGTAAACAGCCACAAAATAAAAAAAATCGATGCAAAATATTTTAATTTATTTTGTATTTTTATGACAGCTATGAAAGCTGCTGTATCATAATATGATTGCTTCTAAATTTATTATGATTAACATAATGATAATATGATTACTTCTAAGCTTATTATGATTAACATGACAATAATATGATTAATTTCTTAGCTTATTATGATTAACATGACAATAATTTGATTACTTCTTAACTTAGTATGATAACAGAATAATAATATGATTAAGGAAAAATATTATGATGTAATAGTACGAGTATATTTAGTCATAATATGATTCAATAATAATCTTAATATGGTGACTACAATCATAATTCTTATCATAATATGTTGCTCTTAGATTATGTTTACCACAACCATGTTTTTTCTCTGCGTGTATGTTCGCTGGATATGTACTATTTTAATTTACATACGTATACCGAGATCAAAATCAAAACATTTAAGTTCGTTTTTATATAAGTATATCATTCAATTTATAACTTCAACAATATTCATCATTCACCCTAAAAAGTTTAGTTTGAAATAACGCAAATGATCTGAACACTGATGTCAAAAGTATTTTTTTTCTGGGTGTCAGCAAATGTGTTGCGTCTTTACCCAAAAAAGTCTAAATGCCTAATAATGTGCAAAAATTCAATCAAAATTTAAATTTTCTTTGGAGGAAATACAATTGCATTATATGCACACAGAAAAAATTTTGCCCCAGTAAACGCATTAATCAAAAATAAAATCAGTTTTAATTAAAAATTTAATCAAGTGAATTAAACGTTTAATCAAGTGAATTAAACGTTTAATCAAGTGAATTAAACGTTAAATCAATTGAATTAAAAGTTTAATTGATATTATTAATTTGTATACTGGTGCAAACTAATGTTGTCAATTAAACGTTTAATACACTTGATTAAACGTTTAATTCTCTTAATTAAACGTTTAATTCACTTGATTAAATTTTTAATTAAAACTGATTTTATTTTTGATTAATGCGTTTACTGGGGCAAAATTTTTTTCTGTGCAATATGCATTAAAAAATTTGAAATTTTGGGAAAAAAAACTAAAAAATATGAGCGTCTTGTTTACAAAATGTTTTTTTTTTTTGTGCTTAAATCTGAACATATAAAAACATTTAAAGCTTTTTTTGAGACTGAATAAAACCGTCACTTTTTGGAAAAAAATCAGTAAATCGGCAGTTAGCTAATTTTGTAACAAAAAATCGTCAAAATGACGATAAATCGTAAAATCTGGCAGCCCTGATCACCCCTATTATGAGGGTCGACGGCACCGGAACATAAATTGTATTTTATTATGACAACAATCGATTACACTAGAGTTTGCTAAAAACCGTAAAAATGTGAAACCGCGGTTTCGGTTTTAAAATGATTAAAGCCGGCCGGTTTCGGTTCGGTTTTCGGTTTTGAAAATATCAAAAACATATATATTTTTTTTTGCAAGTTTTTTATTTGTTTCAATGCAGGTACTTTAATTCGCCCTTAAGTGTAAACCTGTGCCTAGCCAGGCATTTTTTGACTTTTTTCTAGATTTTTTTATATAATTATTTAGTAAATTAGAACGAAACTTTATGTATTCCTCAATTCCGCAATTGGCCAAATGAAAATTTTGTGCATATTGCATCCACCTGGGCCTGGTCAGTCCCTTCCCTATAATATATCTACTGCAGTAAATAAAATCAAAATGAAACGTTTCAAAAGGCATACACAGCACATAAGAATTCTTTCTTTTCTGTTTTTTCGAAAAATTATTTTATTTCCCAACAAAATGTTCCTGCTATAGCCATAAAACTCCATACATATAAAATTAGTCCCAGCCTTGCCCAGGGGATCGTTAGTGTGAGTTTTTTCTATAGCCACAAGAAACTCCATACAAAACCAAGTGGCCCAGGTGGCAGTTTATGCCTTACAAATAAGGTGTGTACTTAAGAGTTATAAAGATAATATTTGTTCTTCTTAGTACTTATTTTGAATTTTTGTATATTAAGTACGAGTATGATGTTTAATTTGCAATTTCTTCAAGCATAAACACATTGTTAAAGTTAAAGCTAAAACCGAGGTTTTTTGTCGGTTTTCGGTTTTAAGGCATTTAAGACCGCGGTTTCGGTTTCGGTTAAAACCGAACAGCAATCCCTAGATTACACTATGCAACAAATGGGAAGTATCGGGAATAAAAAACGAATTTATCCATGGACGTTCATAAAACAAAATTTATTTTATTTCTATTATATGCAGCTTTATGAAAAAATAATTAAAGTAAAGGATTACGAAAAAATTTTGTGTAAAACTTTGTGATTTTTAGCTCTACACAAATTTGCGATAAAAAAGGTCAAAACTAGGTACTTTCGGTTAATCGGGAATAAAACAGGAATTTGTCCATGGATTTTCATGAAATGAAATTTATTGTACTTCTTATACATGCAGCTTTGGGCTTAAGTACTAAAACTGGTAAGTTTTTGTTGATTTAAATTTTTTATGAATTTTTTGAATTCAAAAATTTTATAAGAAAACAAAAAAAAAATTCTTTTTGCCACTTCTGCTTCAATAACTCCAAAAATCATGGCTAAATTAAATTCACGTAAACATTAAATAAAAAATACAATCCCATCTGAGATTAACTCGAGCTGTTGAAAATTGTTTAAACTATTGTACGCTAAACCAAGGGTTCTTCCTACACTGAAATAATTATGCTTCATAAATCTAATGAACCAATTTCATTAAATTTTTTTCATTAATCCAATGAAAGCTTTCATTACGGGAATGAAATTTTATAAATATAATGAAACAATTTAATTAACACTACGAAATTGAGTTTCGTACTTTCGTTAAAACTTTTCATCAAATTAATGACATTTTAATATCTCTTTCAAAAGAAAAATTCAACTTATTGTTATACATAATTTCAATAGGCTTTTTTAAGATTTAAAGGAACTATTAATTAAAATATTTAAATGTTTTTAAGTTAATGAAAAAAAGGAATCTTTTGTACCTAACTTCATATTTTCCATGATAAATGTCACTAAAACAATGAAAACAAGATAAGATTCTTTAACTTCAAAATACTTATAACTGAAAAATGTTCTTCCTATAATTGTTGTAAAAACGTTTTTTTAATTCAATTTTTAGCGGACGACATGAAAATATATGAAAAAAATTGTAAATGTTAATGTTTCATAACATTAATGAAAAAAATTCATTACGATAACGAAATACTGATTTTAGTTAAATGTAAGAAACATTTAGGTTCAAAAACAAACAAAGCGAAAGAAAAAACAAGAGCAACAAATTCTCACAATCTTTTTTCATTAACTGTTAATTTAAATACACAAAATGTGTACTACTGCGTACAGCCAGAAAAATGGAAAGAAGGCATATGAAGGTCGTTGCGGGCTGGAAAAAAATTAGTACAATTTACTTAAAGGTTAGCTTAGGAAAGTAGAACATAACATGATGTAAACAAAACTTAAAAACGAAATAAAATTAATAAAACTTGATGATTTGAAACAGGAATATAAAAAAAAAGATCACAACTCAAAACGCACATTGAAAAAAATGGATAAAATAAATTTAAAATTTCATTCAAACATAAAAACATTTTTATTAAAATAATAAAAAAATTTCTTTAAACGTTTGACATTAATATAATGCAAAATTTTCATTGATTTTATGAAACATTTCATTAACGGGTGGCTAATGCAACATTCTTCATTAATCCAATGAATTTTAATGTCATTTTTCATTGGATTAATTTCAAAATCCATTTGATCTATGAAGAAAATTCTTTCAGTGTATATCAACAGCTTTTTTCACCCGACATAAAACGTTTTTTAATACGTCCAATTTTTGTTTCAAGCTGATGCATTTTCTTTTCTTTGCACAAATGTTTTCCTTTTCTTAAGTTCAATTTAACAACTTAACCACAGCACTTCTTATTGAGAACAAAATTCTTACTTTCTAACGCCCAACTATGCTTAGAATAACTAACCAAACACATTAAATTGGGAATTCCCCCTTTTACACGCAAATATAATTGACGTAAAACGGGGCTCTAGTGTAATTTAAAAGCTTAAATATTAAGCCACTCGGTCATAAAACAGGCAATAAATAACAAACACCAAGTTAAGTTTCATGATATATTCACAAATTTTAATAAAACCCAAAACCAACGACAAAAATAAATCAATAAATATAAAGTAAAAAATATTAAACGATGACATTTAACATCTAAAAAATTTGCTTTTTAAGAGGCCGGGCCGTCCATAAGGTTAGCTAATAACAAAACTAAGATCCAGCGCTAAAAGACGTCATAAGTAGAGTTTCAACGCGGGAAAGAATTCCCGGGAATCCTGGGACATTTTTTTTTTAATTAATCCCGGGAAATTTTTTTTTGGGAATTTTCGGGAATTTCAAATTAAATTGTTTGAAATTTTAATTTGTTAGCACCGTTAAAATCAAAAAAGAGCAATAAAAATATATTCTTAACTAAAATTACTAAAAACTACCTGCAAATCGAACTATTTTTCCTACGCCAATAAATCAACGGTCTTTTTAATTGCTGATGAAATGTCTAAAAAGCTTCTTGAAGTATGTATTGAAAATGTACCCGATAAACCATCTCTAACACCAGATGATGAACCAAATTCTAAAAAAGTAAATGAAAGAATATACAAAAGCCAGAAAATATGTTAAAAAAAGAATTTGACGTCTATGAAGTCACGGGTAACTGGCCAACAAATTAATAATCTTTGTATGATGCGCTTCTTAATATAAAACCAACGTCTGTAGAAAGCAAGAGCACGTTTTCAGTCTTATAAAAAAGTATAAACTTTTGTCTTGAACTCATTTAATGAAATCATTGTTTTATTCAAAGAATCCCGAGATTCCCGGGAATAAGAATTTTTTTTTGTTTCCCAGATATAGAAAAAGTCCCGGAAATTAGAAACCCTAGTCATAAGCCATGAATTAAAAAAAAACACCAATAAAATGTCCTTCTTTAAGTGTTTCAAAGAATAGAGTGGCATATTAATGAATATGTACATAACAATGCGTTTCTCCGTCTTCTTTCCTCTCATTCTCCTAGACTTTTTGAAAGGCATATAACTTTTTGCTTTCATCATTACAAAAAATAAACGTGGCAAGAGTATTATTTAGTATACATTTCGGTTTATTAATTTTAGCCAAAAAGGCCATGAAATGATAGTAGCAGCTGGTTTTTCTATTTGGTTAACATTTAAAGTAAAATAAAATTACAAATGCAAACGCCTCTTACTAAATTTTGGAAAAAAACAAACAAATTTCCAAAAACTAAATAGAATCTGCAACATATTTGCCAACAGTTGTTTGTTATTAAATTTGTATGCCAAAGTTATTAAAACATTAATGGAATATAAAACTTCCTTAAGAACAAGACAATCAAAGTATAAAGAATAAAATTATTAAAGTATAAAAGCTTTAGAGTATTAAGGCCTTTTTTATGAACAATGAGTGTCTGACCGAAGGCACATTTTCAGACCGAAAATCGTCTTTTTAGTAGGCAAAGTGGGTAAACTGCAAAATTTTAAAAGTTTATATTTTTTTTTTTGGATTAAATTACTTAAAGGACCAAACCGGGAAAAAATCGTACTTTTGGTACTTTTTATAAGCACGTTTTTTTCAAACATTTTTGCAATCCTAAATTAAAACTGTAATTTGTAAGAATTTCTATATCTACAGTGGCATGTCGTTAAAAAGTACATTTTGAAAAACGGCATTTCAGACTGAAATCATTAACGGCCATTTTCACCAAGTTCGGTTATAATTAACTGTCGGTTATAGCTGTCAAAACATATTGGTAACCGGAACTTTAATTGAAAGTTAGTTTTAACCGAACTTGGTGAAAATGGGGGTAAGACTGCAAATTTAAAGTTAAAAATATTAACTTGCCCCTTAAGAGAGGAAAGAATGTTTACTTTTAAAATTTAAAGGGGAAGATTTATTCATTCCGCGTATTCCAATGATTCCACAAGATCTACTATTGGCCTGCAAAAGACTCCAATTTCCGATACGTTTTGCTATGACAATATAGATAAAGCGCAAGGGCAATCGGTGGCATTTTGTGGAACAGGGGTCTAATCACCGCATTCGATACTAACGTATAGAATAAACTATCGAATTTTTCTGCATACGATAGACACTGACGTATCGAATGAAAACTCGATAAATGTAATATCGAGTTACTCGATATCGAATGCTATTATTTCAAATTCAATGCATTTCATTCGATATCGAGTTTCATGATACCAAAATAAATAATTTCGATCAATTTTGCTCGATATCGTATGCGGTGATTAGACCCCTGATTTGAAATATCCACGCTTCTCCCACGGTCAATTATATGTATCGTGTTCACATGTAGGCAAGCCATCAGTTCTCTTTATTTACACTACAACTTACGGCAAAATAAAAAAGTCATATTCGAAAGAGCTCTGCGATAGTTTAAGTTTAAGCTTAAGATTTTTATTGTTAGCAAATAGAAATACATAAATGTTAAAAAAAAATCAGCTTTGTTTAAAACCAGTAGTGTGTTTCATTTCTTATAACCTGCTCATCGATTTCGAACGAAGAATTAAATTCCAGAAGTGGGCGTGACTCCTCTCATAATTGAAAATATTAATTTCTATATATGGGTATTTCCGTCAAATATATGGGTATGACCGAAAATTTAAAAGTTATTAAAAGCTGATTATTTTACGATACTGTTATGAGAAATATTTAGATTTTACTAATTTTATGAATTTACTCATAAATTTTTTCACTTAGATGAACAATCAGACTGCAAAGTTGTGCAAATGTAATTTCTTATTTGTGAGAATGTTTTATTGTATGTTTTCTTTAATATTTATCTTTCTTAAAAGAGGTGATATTTGATAAAAATTATTCCAAAAAAATTTTCTTACATGGTCTGTAATACAGTACTTTTCGCTTATAGTCACATCCTTTAGTTGCAACCATAACGTGGACTATATCGCTAATGTGACTGTAAGGCTAATTCACATATATGCCTCTATGATGCATATAACCGAATTCGAATATAATCAAGTTATGTGAATAAAGGAAATAAAAAATTCATATAAATTACACCGACATTAGGCTTATAGGCCTTTTACACTGATCAACATCTAACATCTACCATCAAAGATGTGGAAATTGTGAAACACTCGTTTACATTGCTCACATCTAACATCTACCATCAAGCAAAAATGTCACCATTTTTGAAAAAAAAAAATTTTTAATTTAAAATGTTTTTTTTCTCACAAAAGTGCCAAAATTTAAAAAAAAAACTCAAAAATGTATTTGAAGTTTAATTTGTTTTAAAATATGAAAAAAATACTTAACAAAAAAACATTGCAATAAAAGATTTAACTTGGCAAATGGTAACGCTGCTTTCAAAACAAACTTCTTTTTGTCAGTGATGCCACAATAATAATATAACTTATTGCCACTTTTCTAGTGATGACACTAAAATAATCGAAAGATGTAGAATGGAATACAATGAGATAGGAACATCTTTTAAAGATGTTGAAAGATGTTGGTTTTTAGTCCTATGTATTTCTTATGGAAAGATGTTAACATCTTCGCAAATGGTGGCAAATTGATGGTAGATGTTAGATGTTGATCAGTGTAAAAAGGCTATTATGGTTGAACAACAGAGTTGCATACTGTATAAAAAATAGTCAAAATAATAACAAGATATTTCATAACTGATACCGAAGGCAAAAACTAATTTTTAACGAGTAGAGAGTTGATGACAAAAATTAAACGATTTAATTCTTTCTTTCTTTGGATGGATTGTGGTTTTGAAAACTAAAAAGAATATAGTTAATATTGCTAATGTGACTATAACGCCATTAATTTGCTTTACTTTTCCCTTTGATGACTGTTGATAAATGGCATATATGAAAAATGTGCTTATATCGCTAAATGGACTATAACGTTAATACTTTATATTAAATTAACTTATAGCGGCAAAATAAACAGATAAAATGGACTATATCGCTAATGTGACTATAAGCGTAGTGACTATAAACGAAAAGTACTGTATAAGGAAGAGTTCGAAAAGAAATATGTTATTCGGATTAACGGTAAATTTTTAGTTTATTTTAATAATTATTCAGTTAAATTATTACGGAAAAAATTTCACGTTCGAAATGTCACTTATCGATCCAGATTTTGGCTTAAAAAAAAGAAAATACAGAAGCTTTTGGAATCAAACCAAGACATTTTAATGTTACATAGCTACGTAAAATTTTGAAAGTAGTTTGACTTAAAAGAATTGTGCCAGGTTTCGCTGAAATACGCCCTTTTATACATGGCTACAAAAACTACTTCTGTTTTTTTTCACGTTCGAACCGCTACTTCTTTTGCCATTATCTTTGACCTAGAATCGCGCCCTCCATAAAATTTAGCATAGGTAACAGTGCTTTCTTAGTGCTATAATTGAAGGGATAAGAGAACGTAAAAATATGTTTTGTTAAAAATGGTATTGCGTTTTTGATGCCATATCTGGAGAACGGGTTCAGTAAAAAACTGCTAAAACTGTCAAAAAGAGGGCTGGAATGGCGAAATGTGAATAGTATCTCCTATACAAAGACCAGTAGAACAGTAACAGTAAAAGTATTTTAAGTTTGTGCAATAGTTTGGTTATCAAAACACATCTGTCAAAAAGTGGGCTGCATTGAAAAAATAAGCGTGACATTTCCCATACAATGATAAAATAAATTTCTGTAGGTCTAGGGAACTTCAACAGTATGTTTTAAAATTTGGCACAAATATTCCATCAGTCAATAAATGGGATGGATAAATTTGTCACCTTCATTACAAAGGCAATATAGATTTCTATATATCTGAAGAACAGTTTAACAGTTTAAGCATCCAAATTTTACACAAATAGCTTTGTTAAAAATACAAATATTATTTGAATTGGGGGATTCACAAGGTATTCATAAAGTTGTAAAGTCATATATGTCTTATAATAACACTGTGCTCGAAATTGAAAATTGAGGAGGTTGCACAACATATATTCGCGTAACTCAAAAACAGTTTCGTTTATTGTAATTACAAAAAAAAACCGAAATTCCGCAATTACCTTTAAGAAAATTAAAACTTTTTTTAATATGAGCAGTCGTTTAAGAAACATATGTGTAGTTTATAGAACACGAGCGCCTTACTCGTCCGTTCAACTTACATTTAAAACAAAAACAAATTTCGAAATTTTGTTTTTGTTTTAAATGTAAATTGAATGGACGAGTAAGGCGCTCGTGTTCTATAAACACCACAATAATTTTTTTTTTTTTTGGAAAAAAATTTTTCGAAATTTTTGTTTTTTAAGAATTCATAAAAAATTGGAAATTTATTGCGGAGTTTCGGTTTTTTTTTAGTAATTTCAATAAACTAAACCGTTTTTGAGTTACGCGAATATATGTTGTGCAACCTCCTCCATTTTCGAAACAACGGTATATCTCGAAAATATTGGATCCAGCGTACCCGAATTATGCTAAAACGCCATGTGCCCTGCCCGGCTTGTCTAATTTTGCAACTAGCACAGTGTAATTAAAGAAATATATATATCGTCGTTCCGGAGTTATCTTGTCGTATATCACAAAATCGAAAAAAATGAGATAGGACCGTTTCCTCTGGTAAATTTAACAGATCTATCGATCTGCGCAATCCTCACGTCTCTATCTCTTATAGTTAATGAGATATTACGAAGCCATTTTGTTGTATATCCACTTTTGCGAAAAATTTAATACGTTATAATATCGTATGTAGCATAATTGTGGATATACGACAAAAAACGTATGAAAACTTTCAATTAAACAAATCTTGCGTTATCTTGTTGTATGTGAACAAAGTATATTAGGCATGTTACAAAAAAGAGACTATCTTATTATTATTATTACTGCTATTTTAACATTTTTCGTTTTATATGTAAAGATATTTTTCGGACGAAGTACACAACGGCTATTTATATTGATGGAATTATTGATATATTGCCTTAATTCACTTTATTTTAAGCAATTAAAGGTTAAATATTCAGGGTGGTCCAACCATAATTTACAATGTTAATTGTGAATAAAACAAAAAGTTTTTAGAGAATAATCTGAATTTTTTTTTTATTATTATATAGAAGGATCTATGACAACTATGAGTGAGACAAAATATCGGCCAAATGCTCGTCGCGGATTCGATAGCATACCTTTGTCCTATGGTCCATATGTTCAATGTCTCTGAGACATAATTGAGATTCAATGTCCATAAAGTGTCAAATTATCTAATCCCTTAGCTCTTAATTGTTCTTGGCTTATTGACGTACACTTTTTATTTTAAATATTACCAAAGAAAGAAGGCCAACGGTGTCAAATCATATGATCGTGACGGCGAGTTAACATGGACATTGTATTTCTCGTGCAGAAGAGCCATTGTTGCGTTGGCCGTGTGACACATTCTTTTGGAACTACTTATCGTCCAGGTCCATATCCTCAATTTCTGGCAAAAATAAATCCGTTATCAGCTCGCGATAGCAAACACCATTCACAGTAACTGCTTGGCGATGATGCCGCCTGGCCATTAACCGCACCAAGCATGCATGCACAGGTTTTTTCACATTTCCTACAGAGCCGGTTTGCTAAAATTTGCACACAAATATCCCGATTGTGGACATATTCGATCGATTTTGCTGACCAAAAAAATCAAGATGTGTACAAAATGTATTTTTGATTTGAACGCCCATTTTCGTAAAAGGCTTCAGCAATCTTAACGCGCTGCTCAATGCTGCACCTCTCCATGGTTGAATTTGGCACTGATACCAAGAAATGACAAATTAAGTTAGGCAAAAATTTGTCGTAACGGTGTGACTCACAGTTAACATCGTGCATTATGGTTAGACCACCCTTAAGTTATAATAAACCTTAAAATTATTCATACATAAGGATATTCGATAATGTAAAAACTTTAACTATACGTAAATATATTTGCCACTTGCATAAATTTTCGTTTCGAAAATTATTATAATTTAATTTTCAATATTGGTAGAACACGTGAATGTAGGTTTTTAATACCTTATTTTGACTTATATCCCACAAACTAAAAAATATATCGCAAAAAGTGGCGTATACGACAAAATTGAAAAATTTTTTCGAACGTGATAATGGCTATAGCTTAAAAATTTTTTTCCATGACTTTAAATATTTTTACATAAATCGATAAAGAACTTCAAATACTATATCTGACAAAAATATTGGACGACTTTTTTCACGTACATTTTTGTGAATAATAATTTGAACCTTAAGATTCGATTTCCCAAAAAAAAATTTTTGTGATATACGGCAAGATAACTTCGGCACGCCGATATGACTGCTGTGGGTAACCGCTTATAATTTAGATTTCTACTGTACAGGTTTAATGAATCAATGAAAACAGCATTTAAAATTTAAATTTGTTTGAAACACAACATTATTTTTTTGTAAATTGTAAAATACTATTACATCAGCCATTTCTTGTAAGGTATTTAACCAACAAAAATGTTGACAAATATTCAAAAATATAATATACGCGTTATTGGTTTCAAGTTTTCATAATTTTGAATGAAATATTTAACGCTCCTTAATGTTGTAGTTTTTTTGCCTTTTTTTATTTGATCGTAAGCAACACTTCTTTATGTGAAATATAAGAACTACAACAAAAAACACATGCAGTCTATTTTTGGACGCTTTGATAAGGTACAGCAATAAGAAAAATGATAACATAGCGTGACGAGGTTTGTAGTAAAAAAACAACAAAACCAATTGCAGGTAAAAAAACGTTTCACTCTTTTTAAACAACAATAGCACTATAAGAAACAAAATAAATTTTTGGTTGGTTTCAAAGTTGGTAAAAAAAAAAAACAAAATCCCGTATTCAATTTTTTCAAACCGTTTAGTTAAATACATCAAATACAAAAATAGAATCATGACGAAAAACATATCGAGTCGGTCTGCCGCCGTTTTTGGTTACATTTCTTCTTCTTTAGCAAAGGAAAGGATGCAGCAACAGTGAGTGATATAGAAAAACATTGTGTGTATAAATAAGACTTCGTTCAAAAATTATTCAAACAAAAAAATGTGTCTCAAAGCCAGCGGCCGCTCTGCTCTGCCTTCATCTTCTCCTACAGTGCTTGCTTGTGTGCGCGTCATTGACTGTGCAAAAACTTTTTTGTTTGATTCAGTAAAATTTTTTGTTTGAAATTTATATGAATTTCAATAAACTTTTTGTTTGATTCAGTTAAATTATTTGTTTGAAAAAATCAGTGTTTTTTTTTAATAAACAAAATGCAAATAAATTGTTTGAATATGCGAATTTGTTTATAGGACCGCATTCAGACAAAAAATTGTTTGATTCTACAAATTTTTTGTTTGAATTGGAAAAATAATTTTTTCTGTGTAGCTAAAACATAAAATGGGCGCTATTGTGCCAAAACCAATATTACCTCTACCTTTGTCTGTAACTCTCTAATTAATGTAATGTAATGAATTTGTTCTTTTTCACTAGCAGAATTTCAGATAAAATTTAAAAAATAAAGTCCATATATTATAAGAACAGCTTAAAATTTAAAAGTTTTTGGTTAAAAATTAAGGGCAATCTTGGTTTTTTGTTTATATCTGGCAAAATTTCAATACCAAACTATTCCGTACTATATGTGATATAAATATGATATACATATCTGTAGTTTTCGGAAAACCCATTTCAACAGACAAACTGGCGGGCATCGTTGAATCCACTCAGCTACTCACAAGAATCCAGAATATATATATATATATATATATATATATAGGTTCTAATATCCATATTGTAGAAATTCCAAGTGGAAATGACAAAATTATAAAAAATCACACTCTCAATTCCCTAAATACAAAATTGTCAAACTTGTCTTTCTTGTAACTGTTAAAGTAAAGTTTACTAACGATTTTTTATTTTTGAGGAATTACTAAGTTGTTAGAAACAAAACAAAAAACAACTTGTATGTTTTGGTGGCTCAAAACTTCTTTTACGTTTTTCTTATTAAATTCTTTACATTAGTGTTCTCGAAAAATTTAGGGCATCAGGTAAGAGTTTCTTGAAACTTTCATTCGTCTTAGTTTTGTGTTTTTTTTTTTCTTAATGGTACCCTAAAATTACGACATCAAATTAATTACCCCTTCAAACGAAACCAGGAGAAAGACCTACTTATATTTGAAAATTTTCAAAACAATAATTATAGAAATAATTATGGCTATTTTTTATGTTATACCATTTTTAAGAGAAATAAAAATAAATGTATTTAAATACTTAGAGAAATACAGCTCGGTTTATTTTTATCACCACTTTGCTTAATAATTTCAACACAATTTCCTTATTTTTGTTCTGTAACCGCGTTTACGTTTTAAATAATGTTTTACTCTTTAATGTTTTATTCTTTTTTTTTCATTTTGTTGCTGCAACATCTATTTGCTGCTGTAGCAGTTGCTGTTTTTAGCTGGTGGCTAAAAACTGTTTAATTTTTCTTTGAAAATGTAACAAAACTCAAAAAAACCATGTAGACTTTTAAAAAACAAGTTATTTTTTATAAAAAAGTGTTTTTTTTTTAATTTCTTTCAACATAATGAAAAATGAAACTGAATTTTAAACATGATCGATTAAAGAGAATTGCCAGCGACTTGTAATAATAATAATAAATTTTAAGGAAAATAAAATATAATTAAATAGCAATATATTTCGACAAAAAAAACAAATTTAATCCCTTAGATAAGGTTTTATTTAAATTATGTTTTTTAGAAAAAAAAAAATGGCAAAATTTTTGAAAGTTCAAAAATATAAAACATAAAAAACTTGGCATAAAAACTAGTTTCGTAATATTAGCACCAATTGTAGTTGGGACTGTAGAAAATATAAACTCACTGTTTATTGTTGTTGGTTTTTGTTAAAGCTTTGATATTTACAAGTAAAACATGTGTTTATAATTCTATATTCGTTTAACAGTTTTATTTGTATAATAAATTTAGTTTTTCTAAAATCTTTGGATGAAGTTTCCTGATGATCTGGCCTAAGCAACCAGTGCAATGCGCATAGGAATAGCTTATCCCATCAACAATAAATTTCAGTTTATCAATATGTAGAATGAATTGCGAAATTAGCACATTTAAACGAAACCTTGTTAGTATAAATTATTAATTATTTATCAATAAATTATGTTTTGAGTATCTTCTAATATATATTTCTTGCCAAAAAATTTAAGTTCGAAATTTTCGAACATTCATTTCGAAATTTCGAACATAGCTAATCTTAGAGAAAAAAGTCAATTATTCAGTATTTTAGGCAAAAATATATATTTGCCTAAAATTTATTCAAAACATTTTTTTATAGAATTTTTTGCAAACAAACAAAAGTTTTTAAAAATCTTTACACAGAAAAAAATTTACGAAAATACTCGTACATTATTCTATGTATCTTTTAATGAATACTGTCTTTTTTTCATTAATTAATAGGAAAATAAAACAAGGTTCTTACAAAAAGCTGGAGGATTCGTACATAGGAAATAATTTGAGAAAACAGTAAAAATTCTCTATATTGATCCTCCTTACAATGAATCTCTCTTAATTAAAAATTGATTTCAAAAACACATTTTTTTCGATTTTAGTGCATTTTGATGAATTTCTTTCCGTACAGTGATTTTTTTTACAATGAACAAATTTTGCAAATAAAAATTTGACTAAAACGCATTTTTTGTCTCCATACAATGAATTTTTTAAAAAAAATTTCTTTTAAGCATACTAACAACACTAAAGTACAAAAAGTAAAATATAATTAGAGGATTCCATCATTAAGAATATTGGCAGCAGTAAACGAAAATTTCGAAGTAGAATTTCTTTTGAAAACAATGTAATTAGTTCAAGTAAAAAAAAAATTATTTCCCAGCACTTTGTCAAAGGCAGTAACTCTAAAAATATAGAAGGCAAGCAATTAAGCAAAATAAACGCAAAAGGTTTTGAACCTGTCCTCTTAAGGTCATTACTGAATCAATGGTTAAATGGATTACTGCCGCACGTGGGCGAATGTAATTCAAACTAAAATAATAATTTTCTTTTTAAAAGTGGAAAAATATAAATGTTTTGCATAATAAAGATTCTATATAATGAAGTGATTTTCTTGTCCCGCGGAGATTCATTATCTGAGAGTTCGACTGTATAAAAATATTTTCGGTTGATTCAAGAATTTTTTGGGAAAAACTTGTATGTTCTATGCGAAAAAAAAATATTTAAACATTTCAAAAATTCTGGTCTTGATTTTCTTAATTAATTATCCAAAAATACAAGTTCGAAAATTCAAGTTTAAATTAATCACCCCTATCGCGAATGTTATGGGAATATGTAATATGGGAGCAAACCTATATTCCCATCCCCAACAAATCGGTATCGCAAATATTTTGGGAGTAAAAATTTATATTGTGAATTATTTGTCAATGCTTTATAAACAAACGCCTCTATTGTGAATAACTTGTCAGTACTTGTATTGTGAAAGAAAAATATACAATATAAAATACTAATAAAAATTTAATAAAATTAATAATGAATAGTGTTAATCTTCATTTTCTTTATTTACACTCCTTCAATAAAAGAAAAAAGTAATTTAATTAAGTCCTAATTTGGAATACAAATTAAAATTTACATGTTCCCTTCTCGTTCACATTAACACTTTTTGGGTATTTATTTAGTAAAAATACTCGCGGGAGTAAACATTGGCGATGCCAAATTTTTTAAGTTTGGGAATTCATTCCCAAAAAATTTGTTATGGGAATCATTCACAATACAAAATAAAAAAATATGGGAATGTTTTCATGGGAGTAGTTGTTTGCGATAGGGGTGAATATATGAAAAATAAAATACATAGTTTATTTGTATTAAAGTTAAAATGTATTTTAGAAACATATTGTTACCATTTAACAAAAAAAAAATACATGGTTAAAATTTTTCGAACATAGCTTTTTAACATTCAAAAATGGTAAAACTTAAATAACACAGGTAGATTGAAAAAATTCGAACAAAAATTGCTTAAATTCAGCTTAAATAGCATATTATTAATTAAAAATAAATTTTTGTTGCTTATTTCTAAAAATTTTTATGTTCAAAACAATTCGAAATTAAGTTTAAAAGCAACGTTTCCTTATAAAAATAGGATTTTTAATATTTTATTTAAAATATTAATATTATATTTAAACTTTCAAATGATTTCTGTGACCAAAATCGATTTTCGAAAATTCGAACTTATGTTCGAAATCTTAAAACATTTAAAAAACCACTTTTAAATTTTTAATTAATACAACCAAAATAAAAGATAATTATTATATACATTTTCATATTAATTCTATTTGTTAAAAGATATTTATTTAAAATATTTTGTTTAACCAAATCTAAATATTTTTTCCAAAAAAATCGTGAATAAAATGCTTTTCGAATGTTCACAAATTAGCTACAAATCAAGTAAATTTTGTTTGCAATGCCAATTATTATTTAGATAAAAATGTCTCTAGGATTCAGAAATACCAAAGAGTAACCAGCAATTTTTAACATTTTATGGCAATAACTTTTGATAAAATATGTTTTATAAAAAACATTACCGTACGTACAAACTTTTTTCAATTACTTTAGGCAAAAGCTAGCCATTCAAAATTTAACTTTAAATTAATAAAAATTAAATGTCATGTTTCTAAATAAATATTTTGACAATTTATTTGAATGCGATTATGTATGAAAAGTTTCGATTTTAAAGATTAACTTCCTATTTGTTTTTCATGCTGCTAAAATTTTTTGAAAACAAACAAAAATAATATTTTTTAAATACACCATACTGCTATTTAACTTCATTTTTCTTATTCAAGGTCAAAATCTCTTTGTTAAATATAATAGTTGCAAAATTTAAGCGATAGTATTAAATATGAAATAAATTATAAATTTCAAATGCAAAATGATTCTAAAAACAATTAACCAAAAAGTCTCAACGAAAGATAATAAAAACAGCTAATATATTCAATTGCAGTAACCAAACTATTGAACTAAGTAAAAACTTTTCGTTTAAAAAGGATTTTTCCAACATCTTTCATTAAGACTATTTCCCTTAACGACTTTAATTATTTCAATAAAAAATATCTCAGTAACATTTTTTATTTGAGAATAAATTATTGTTGGCAGCGCTATAAATATCTTAAATCCAACAACAGATAACAAAAACAATAATTAATGTCTCGTGCTGTTAGTATGTTATACATGCATACACACAAACATACATACATACATACCTGTGTTACATATTTCTATTATATTCTGGTTTGTTTTTCGTATAAACTTTCTATGGAAAATACTTTTATTTTTCTAATTTGCCTCCAACAATTGTTAAGTATTGAAAATAAATTGTATGTGTTAAAAAGAAAATGTCGCGTCGTGTGTTAACATGCGGTTTAATTTTGAATGGAGGCTGGTGTTTATGAAGTTATATAGATATAATTTAACAACAACAATTTCAGCAAAAAAAAAAATAAAAATTTCTTTACTTTTTTATGTTTTGATTTCGAACAACTCATGTACATATTTGTAAATAAAATGGGTTTTCGTTAAAAGTTACGCATTATTTTTTTTTTATTTAAGTAGCAAGTTATGGATTCTATTTCACATGACAATACAATCGATGCCAATCTTAAATATGACATCGTTGAACTGTCCATCGCGGAACCGACTAAAGCGCACAAATCGTCAGAAATACCAGAATTGGAGTTTAATGTTCCGCAGATTCTAATGCCAACAAGGCTGGCTAGATCAGCGAATTCATTTCATCAAAATGGAAGAACGCAATAACCATTTAAAAATAAAAAAAGCACAACTTTACAATATAAATTTGATAGAAGATTCACATTCTACAAATAAATATAAATTCTTATGTAAAACTGATTTTAAATACAAAAATCTACAACTGGTTTTTTTCTCCTAATAAAAATGTATAAATTTTATTTAAACTTATTTCTCAAAGTTATTTAAACCGTTATGTTAAGTTGTAAAGGAGCTAAGTCCACATTTTTAATAATTCTGTTTTTAATGAAATGCAATAGAGTAAATAAAAAAAATCTAGTTTGCAGAAAAAAATAATATTTTAAAGGTTTCATTTGTTATTTTGCAATACAGTACGTAAAGTGCTTAGTCCAATAATGTTAAAGAAACAGTGGCAAGTCCCCTTTAATAAAATAATACTCGTGGATTGTAAACTTTAAAATTAGTAAAATAAAATTAATCAAAAAAAAAAATGGCCCTTAAAGCTTTAAAATATATTGAGAACTAAATGTTTTAGAATGTTTTTGAACCTTCTGTAAAACTTTTTTAATTGGACTTAGCTCTTTTACGAAACTGAAAGAAAACTGCTTCATAGATTTTTAATGAATCATTTTCAAAAAAAAAATTTCCTTGGGTAAATGAAAATGTTCATTGTCTAAATGGAATTTCATAGTTATAATGAAGTTTTTTCGTTAAAATCGCTTCATTGGATTTCGTAATAACGTTAAAAATGTTCATTAGATATATGAAAACTTAAGTTTGTCCAAGTTAAACAAAAAATTTTAATTGGGAACATAAAAAAACAATATACAAACATAACTATTTTCATAAATTAATACAAGATTATAGTTTTCTTAAAAAAATGTTTAATTGTTAATCAAAAAATGAACGGTTTAATTATTTCATACATCTAATGTAATATGCCATTAAATTTACGAAATCAAAAATTTTTTATAAAAGCAACATATTTCAATAATGCTTTCATAAATTTAAATTTTCATTATGACAATGAAAAATGTCATTATAGAAATGAACCAAAAACTTTCAATCAACGTTGTTATTGTTGTTATGGACAATTTAATCTCATATTTACGCTCTTAATTGAGTAAAAAACACAGTTTTTTATCCAAAAACTACACTGCCCCGGTAGGCTAGCTGGTAGTGAGCTAGTCCATCAGCATTGAGGTTGCGCGATCGATTCCCGCCAGAGACAGAAAAAAAATAAAATAAAAAATAAAATTAAAAAAATAAAAAATACAAAAAAAAAATTTTTTTACTTTATTGAAAGTATTAATAAATAGATTTTAATGAAATGTTTCATTAAATACATTTTAATGAAACAGGTTTCATTGATCCAACGAATTGCTGCATAGGTTCCTTTTTAATGCGATTTTTCATGGGATTAATGTCAAAATTCATTGGTATTACGAAGAAAATTCTTTCAGTGGACTAAAGTAACGTATGTTTTCTTTAGAACATTTTTTATCTAAAACAATTTTTTCATTAAACAAACAATATACGTACTAAGTACAATCTATGCATATTATTTATACAGTTAGTTAATTATGTATGTATGATATAAATTAACGCACACGAACAAAGATAAGAAATTCAGAATAAATTATTTTTTATTATTATGTACCTATTAGGTTTTTTAATATGTATATACAAACTCAGAGATTGACTAGAAACTAAATTAGAAAATAAGCCTCAACCCGAATCTGAAGCAAAATCTACACTAAAATCTTATCAAGAATTTTCGTATAAGAGAAATGCAACTGAACGAGAATCCTAGTCTTCAATCTTATAAGTGTGCATCTTAAATAGAATTGAAAATTAAATCTACAGCAGAATCTAACATAGAGCCTTAATTAGAATTAAAAGCACAATTTAACTAAAGTTTAAAATTTTAAATTTAAATTTAAACAAGAACTAACCTAGATTTTAACTAGCAACTAGTGTCCGACCGAATCCACTTTTTTATACCGATACCGAAGCCATAGCTGAAATTCGGCCGGTCCGAAGCCAAACTGAATTTTACTTTTCACAACAAGAAAAAAGTTCAAATTTTTCATTACCAAAAAGTAAACAAAATAGCACGAAATTATCAAAATATTTGCTTAATCATAAAGAGAGTATTAATTATGTAATTCAAAATTTTTATATTTTAACCTTTTTGTTTTTTTTTTATGTCCAAACTTTTAATTTGTATACAGTTTTCTTATAAACAAATCTAATTCAACACCACCGTGCTGGAAATGCTTATTGGACAGATGGCTAGACCGGTTTGCTTTTTGAAAATATATTGGCAATAGAATTTTCATGTTTAAAAAAAAACTTAACCCTATTATTTAGGTAGCTCAGTAAAGGCCTAACCATAGCGTGCTTAAGTTGGATTAAGCAAATGTGCGAATACATGAAATCATGAAGCAAACCATATTGAACTTACGGAAACTTTTTGTTAAGTTTTATGAAACTGTCAGTTGCTTAAGCAAAGTGCGATCGCACATTCCGTACGGAGTCAAATGTTTTAAATACATTTGAGAGACTTTTTGGAAATTTTTGACAGTAGGTTAAGCAGGGCTATGCATATGTACCTATATGGCTGAGCCTTAAGTTTTATGCTCTAATGACAGAGCAATAATTTTTGTGCATTAATAACATTAAAGTAACTCAACCGATTGGAATAAAACTGGCCGTCTGCAATAAACAGTTGCTCGCTGGTAACACTGACAGATATTTTATTGCTACTGCCTTTAAGTTGTTAGTTCGGCCAAATTAATGTCGAACACCGATTATTAGCCGATTAACAATTTTTGGTCGATACCGAAGCCGATTAATCGGTCGAACAGTACTAGCAGCTAATCTAGAAGTCGAAATACTAGACCTAAAACTGAACTAAAACTTAACTAGAGCTGAGCTTATACTGATTAGAACTGGGGCTAATTTCTTGAAACTACAAGTTTCAAATGTTTTTGATTAGTTTACTGGTATATTTGTTACTAGAATCGAACTAGAACTGAACTAGAAATTCACTAGCACTGAAAAAGAACTAAACTCGAGCTGTACTCAAGCTGAACTGAAACTAAACTAGAACTGAATTAGATCTGAACAAGAACTGAACAAGCAATACACAAGAACCGAACTAGAAGAAAACCTCAACTAGAACTGAACTAGAAAAAGAATTGGAATCTACACTAGAGCTCGAACTGAAGTTCGAACGGGAACCAACGGTAGACCTGCACTTAACTTATTCAAGAACTGAAGTTCAATAAATTAATAAACTAACATCAACAACTTAGAAACTTAACTATGTGGATACGGAATAAGAATCCGAAAGCCAGTGCACGTAACTTAAACAAAAATTGAAGAAGAATCAAATACGAAACTAACAGCAAAAACTTAACTTGAGATTAACTGCAATCATACCTTTTATATTTTGCAAAAGCCCAAATTTTAATTTTTCCATTGATTTTGTCTATTTATAAGTTCCCTAATACATATTAATTTCTTTAACTATTTGAAATCTTTGTAAAAGATCAATAAAGGTGTACCTACTTGAAATATTTTCTTTTATTTTTTGCCACCTGATAGTTATAATTTCTTTTATCATGATGACTGTAAGAATGAAAACTGTTGTTACCGTTTTAATAACGGCCTTTGTTTTGTTTTGCTAGTACTGGTACAACAATGTACCTGATTTCTAATCAACCATTAGAATCTATTGTATTTTAACTTGGCAGTATTTAGTTGACTTAAAAAAAAGTCACTTGTTAATAGATTGTGTTTGTTTTCCTTTTAGAAAAAATGTTTGATTAAGATCAACAACTTTGCACACTTTCTAACTATGTAAGTATGTTTATTATTTGAAAAAGTACTTCTTATGTGAAAATTAAACTCTTTATGCTATATACAATTCTTTTTACATTGGTAACAACAATTTTTATAACTACATACCTACCTACTTGAAAAATTGATAAATCAAAAAATATTTAAACAATTTATAAATTAAGTTAGGTACCTACGTGATATTTACACTCATTTCTCTATAAACAGAAAATATTTGGGACAGGTCATGGTTTGCTGCATAGAATCAGGGCTGTCAGATATGGCGATTTCTCGCCAAACGTGGCGATTTTAAAACGTGTTTGGCGATGGCATTTTCCATTTGGCGACTGGCGACTTTTGTGGCGATTTTTGATATAACTGGCGATTTACTTGGCTATTTTTACCATTCATATTATTTCAGCGATTTTGAAATAAAAAATTTGCACTTTTGTTCAAATAAGATGAGTTAGGCCTCTCCAGCTAAATATATATAAATATATACATACATACTTTAAAAAAAGTCTGGCTAATTTTTTTCACATGATTTTTGTTTTATTGTCATTTTAAGTGAATTTTATATTCAGTCACTATTTAATTCCAAGGTTTAAAAAACTGTAGTCGAAACCAAAACCTGTCGAGCAAAAAACGAAAATTTGTCAACAATTTTTCGCTTTTTGATTTGGTGTGGCAGCGACTATTTACATTAAGTGAATTACAAGTAAAAGCAACATTTTTTTTTGACCAATGACAAATGAAGAAGTGGAAGAGATGGCAGTTTTTCAACTTCGACTGCAGTTTTTTAAACACTGCTTAAATCTAATAGTACGTATGCAGGCCAAAACACCAGTAATGAAATCGATTAGCCTGAAGTGTACGATCTTATAGACTTGTGTGCTAAATTTTAGTTTTTTCAACTAAATAAATTTTCTCCATTTTATGTTAAAAAAAAAAAAAAATAACAGTTACTAAGCAAAATTTACTTTCGGCGACTTTTTTGTATTTTTCTCAGTTTTTGGCGATTTTTGACTGCAATATTATATCAGCTTTTTTTTGTATGCAAAATTTAATTAAAAAAACTAAAAAAGATTTCGAAAACTGAGCAAAATAGACGTTTGGCGATTTTTGGCGATTTCTGACATCCGGTTTGGCGATGGAGCTCAAAAAAATCTGACAACCCTGCATAGAATATTGACTTGAATTGAAAGCAGGGTTCCCAGTTTAATTTTAAGCCTTATCCCCAATTTGCAATTTTTCATCCCCAAAAATCCCCACATTTTCTTAAAAATAAAATACATAATATTATTTCAATGGAAAAATATACATGCATTGGTTTATAAAAATATGCATGCATTGGTTTATTTAAATATCCATTTCTGTAATATTATTAGAACTAATGTTATTTATTCTTTGAGTTCTACGTATCGACATATGTACACATGTATAGTATGTAACAAGGGTAACGTAAAAACGCAAAAGAAAAATAATTATGCGTCAATATTTATCATTTCAAAAACTAGGGAATCTAAATCTTCTGATTCATCAGCCAGTGCAATTTTGTTTTAGGTATTGTTTATTAAAAAGTGAATTTGAAATGATTGAATAAATTTGTCACAGCAAGCTGCATTATTTTAAAGTGTGTATTTATTCTTATTAATTCTAATAACTTATATTGCATTCTGTTATAAATATTGATTTTGGTTGTATTCATAACAGAAAAAGACTAGTTCAACAGAAGTAACGCTAGTTGGTACAAAAAGCATATTTAAAACTATTTCAACAAGATCTTGAAAAAGTTTATCCGCAAAAAAATACTAAAATTTGTACCTACATCTTGACCAAAACGGTCTTGCCATTGCAGAAATGGAATTTATAATAATATATTTTCCCCAAAAATCCCCAGCGAAAAAAGTGATTTTTACAAAAATTTTATCCCCAATTTGGGGATAAATCCTCAAAACTGGGAACACTGATTGAAAGAGAGAGTTCCTCTCTCTCTCTCTCTATTTATCTCTCTCTGTTATTCTTATCAAAATTGTTATCATTTTTTGATTTTATCACTATAATTATTGTCATAATTAAGGTGCAATTGATTATTTACAATCTAATGGATTTTCTATTTATACTTTTTATTTACTTGCTTTTTATTATTTGTTAAGTTAATAAGCGTGGGAAAAATGCCTTAGCGGTAACTATTTTAGTAGGTGCGTTCAAGGTATATTTATAGCAATTAGTCTCGGAAAGACTACTGATTATTTTTATTTGCTTGTTTTGTGATACGAACTGTCAAATGTTGTTTAGTAAACAAGAAAACAAGTTTTTTGTCTTTATCTTTTGTCTTTTTTCAATCCGTTTGCTGTTTGACAGTTCGTATCACATAACAACAATTAAAAGCCCTTTTTGTTTTATTGTACAATTGTTGTAATCTCGCGGCTACCTGCTATAAATATACCTTGGGTTCGTTTAAGGTATAATTACACAAGGGAGAGCATTACAAAAATACCCACTTGTCAAAATGGTCTTCATATAAAACAAAAACACTTTGACCCATACATGCACACATATTTTCGCTCATACATACATACGAATTTGGCAATTCCCAACAGACCAAAACAGAGAAAAAGGTAAATGAGTTGTAGAACAAGCTTATCATAAGAGATTTCCTACAACATGACAACAAATATGATTGCAAATGACTTATTCTCGCTATAGTTTTGTAAGTGTTTTGAGAATGCTGTCCCGTTATTTGACGTGTGCCTTAATCTTGTATTAGCTCTGTTTCTTTACTTTTTGGGTAAAGTTCGTGAAAATGAGAGCAAGCATAAATTTCTCTCATAAAGAGACAAAATTACACAAAAGTACGGGAACAGAAAAAACCAAATTTTAAGCACAAATAAAAATGACAATAAAAGTTTAAGCCACTTTTGAAAAATTGTATATTGTCTGTAGAATTAAACTAATTTTATCAAAAATTAAACAAAACAAACACTTTTACACTAACTAACATTATGTTTTCCTAAAATTTCAACATAAAACTTTATATTTTAGTACATTATTTTACTCCACAACACTTTTTCCAAAATTTGGTTCATGATTTTTTTCCTTTGCATTTTATTGTTTTGTTTATGTTTTACAGCTGTTTGACAATTTACACAATTTGCACGAAGAAAAAGTCTGGGCTGTTTCGTGCAAGAAGAAGAAGAATTTTATTCTCTCAAATCCGCTCTCATTTACACAAATTAAAAGTACGGGAACACTTTTCGTGCAAATTGGGATCCCGAGGGATCCCAAAGTAGAGTAAAGAAACAGAGCTATTATTAGTTAAAGTTTTTCAGTCTTTATGTTTGGTTCGAAGAGCGAAGTGTTTTAAATTATTTAAAACAGTGCACAATTGTAATAAAAGTAATTAAATATTATATAAGTAAAAAAAACTTTTGTAAATATGCCATATAAATTTAAACAGAATGCTCGTAAAGAATGTAATAAATCTGTTGTTGTAGTTGTTTCTTTGGCCAGAGTGATGAATTTATGAATATTATTTTTGTCAAGCTAATAGGGCCTAAATTTCTTCCATATAAATAAAATTCAATTTTTAATTACAATATTTTGTTCTTGGAGCAAAGTACAAAAAAAAATCGAAAAACTGAAAAAATACCTTTCTTAAAAATGGTCCAGCTCACGGATATAAAACATATCAAGCTTTATTTTCAGAGGGGTAACATGAATACTTTTTTTGCTATTGATTACTTTAAAAACCTTCAACGCAAAAGGCCGTATCTAGCATTTTGAAATTTTTACAGATGAAGCAAAAAATTATTTAAAATTATAAGTTGATAGGTAAATTGACTTAAGCTGACTATAATCTATTTTTCTTGCAAAACATAACAGTTATTTTGACAATTAACAACGTTGCAAATTATGGAAACTGTTAGTTAAGTCTTTTAGCGTTTATTAAAAAAACGCGGTTTGGTTTTTCGTTATAAAATCCCTCATATTGGGCAACAAATTCTAATGCAATTCATCAGAATCCATGAAAAAGTCCATATTTTTATTTTTGGTTAGTAAGGGCTTCTTGCGTTTCAGGTAACGATATAAATGTTTCACAAATAAGTTTAATTAATAAATTTTTATTTACTTTTTGTTTTTGTTTCAGTTCAATTTCAACTTTTATTTTTGTAAATAATTTTTTTTAAATTTGTATGGTTTTTTATTAATACGATTTCCGTATGACGTGCTAAATTCCCAGTTTTTCATATTTGATAAATACCTACACTGAAATTAATTGTTGAGGGAAAGCTAGCTTCTATGCGAATTTCGGTTTTTGTTTGTTTACTTTTGCTTGTTTACCTTTTGAATCATATAGTTTTTTTGTATTACTAAATTTAACTGCAAAAATTTCTGCAGTAAAACTTTGTAAATATGTTATTAGTCATGAAAACTATAGTTCTATAGTGATATATCACTTTAAGCTTTGTTCACAATCAGAGCAACAATTTCGTTTTTCTTCTATCTTTTTTCTTCCCAAAGTATTTCATATAGGTATTGTCCTTTTATTTTTAGAACAAAAATGTAACTAATTTTTTTTTTTTTGTTAAATATAACTAAAGTTGAGTATACTTTAACTTCAGCAACAATTTGTATGAAATTGTTTCTGACGTTTAAAATAATTTTATTTAGTTTTTAATGAAAAATTTAACATACTTAGGCCCGTTTTCACAACTTACCGATAGCTTAAAGTAGACTTTAAATGGCCTTATAAAAAGTGTTTTATTATAAAAACTTTACTTTAACCTTAAGTGAACGATAAAGTAGATTAAGGTTAATTCTACCTGGTAGGTTAAAGTAAAGTTGTAATAATGTAACACTTTTTATATGGCCGATCAAATCTTACCTTTAGCTATCGGTAAGTTGTGAAAACGGGCCATAATGTTTTAAAAAATATTAATAAATGCATAATATTGTTGTGGCTAAAATTTGCAAACGTTTTCTTAATGCAAAATGTGTGTGGTTGCAAAAGAAATTGTTGCTGTATTATGAACACCAAGTGAAAATGTTTTTTTTGATTGTGAACGAAGCTTTACGCTCTTTATTAGAGTTTTCATTTAGAAAAATGCAGTAAAGTTCACTTAATGGTAGTCACAACTTTTGGGTTCACGAACGCACCTATTAATAAATTTTCTCATGTTTTTTTTTTACTTCTAAAATTGTTTTTACCTAAATAAATATTTATTAAGTTAAGCGTTCAACATGCCATTTATATGGAATTGTATTTTAAGTTTCTATGCCTATTTGTGTTAAAATAATTAAGTAAATATTTATTTTAAAACAACAAATAGGTAGGTAGTCAAGTTTTATAGTTTTAAAGAACTTAACAGATGTTATGAACAACGTAGGTACATAGTAATTAATTATAAAAGTACTCATAAAACAAGTACATACATAAAAGAAACTTTAAGATTTATAACGAACTCCAACTCTGCTTTCGATATTTATATAAATATGAAGTAAATCTGGATTTGAAGTAAACTATTCACATGTAGTGTTTCAGAATAATTCAGTATTAATCAAAAATAAAAATTGGGAATTTAGCACGTCATGGAGAAATCTTATAAGTTATGAATAAATAAATTTTTATTAATAAATTTTGTATTCCCGAAAATAACTTTGATACAAAATTACAGTAATTCTGATTAGTTTAAATCAAGGTATATTTATAGCAGGTAGCCGCGAGATTACAACAATTGTACAATAAAACAAACAACAGGGCTTTTTATTGTTGTTTTGTGATACGAACTGTCAAATAGCAAAGGGGTTGAAAAGAGACAAAAAAGACAAAAGATGAAGACAAAAAACTTGTTTACTTGTTTACTAAACAACATTTGACAGTTTGTATCACAAAACAAGCAAATAAAAAATAACCAGCTGGCTTTCCGCTATTAATATACCTTGTTTTAAATATTCCTAAACATTATATACATATTCAACATTTTTCATTTTTCGAATTTATTATATGAGCTAAATTTCAGTTATGTATTTTATAAAGCTTTTTGTAATAGTTCTATTCCTTCAATTTTTCAGAAATGACTTTATACACTACCAGACTATTATATTGTATTTTCTTTTTACATTTTACCTTCGCCTTCCTTTGGAAAGGCCGTAGCGGGCCAGAAAATGCATTACATTCTGCTGGTGTCTAATAATTGTAAATTTTTCTGTACTTAAAATATACCTCATTGCTTTCCAAAGGAAGGCTAAGGTAAAATGTAAAAAGAAAATACAATATAATAGTCTGGTAGTGTATAAAGACATTTCTGAAAAATTGAAGGAATAGAACTATTACAAAAAAGCTTTATAAAATACATAACTGATATTTAGCTCATAGAATAAATTCGAAAAATGAAAAATATTGAATATAATATAAAAGTAACCTTCGGAAGGAAATAATTCCCAGTTTCCATTATATACATACATACATAAGTTTCGAAAGTAAAAACTATTGGTTTAACAAATATTTAAACTGGATTTTATTGTAGGGTATGCAATTTTTAAAACTTTTTCCATTGCCGGAATCGAAAAGTTTTTCTTTCATTCCCGGAAATATCCGGCAATTTTTTTGTGTAGACAATAAGACAATTGAAGACAAAAATACAATTCTAATATTTAAGCCATAAAATGTGCTTTATCAGGGAAAGCTAACTCGTTTATACTGTTAGAGTTCAGAAGAAATGGCTCGTTCAGCTTGCCTTTCGTTTCAAAATGCCTGGCATCGTCACAAAAGAAAACAAATCGTAATAACAATTACGGGAATTTATTTAGAGAAATCTTTAAGCTGATATTTTTAGTATTTGCTTAACATCAAACGATTTGACATTTCTGATTTATTTTATAAAGATTTTGCCGGCAATAAGTCAAAAATGGTGTCCGCGCCCCAAAGTCGGTTTAGATTTCTTCCAAAATTATTATTTTTTAAAAAAGCTTACTTTTTTGACCACCACGGCAAATTTTTTTGTTATCTATTTTTTAACTTGAAATAGGTATTTTAAGATTTAGAAAGGGTAGTTTGCACGTTCGCTATGCGAGTTTAATCATAACCCCTTTTTGATCTTTCAAATTGTATTTTTTTTAGTTTTATGTTCTCGATGATATTTCTTAATAAAAATTAACAAAAAAAGCATTAGTTAACATTTTTAGTATTTGCTTTGAAAAAAAATATATCTACAAACATACATATGTATTTTCCAACTCACCTTTTATCTTCCAACAAAGCCTCGGCCGACCTTAAACGTAAACGCACCGTTTTCATGCTCTGCAATGGAAACAGCTTACAAAATGGTGTCAAAAATTTGGGACGCCAACAAAAGTGTGGAAAGTCTTTACACACAGCCCATAAGCGCTCATTATGCTCAAATAAGTACGTATGACTTTTTCCATAATTTAAGTAGTCATCCATGTCGTTGTGATAATCACAATAGAGTAAATTTTTTATATTCTTAATGGCCTGCTCTTCATCGTCCGGATCACGTATCTGTTTAATGCCAAAGTTTAACAAAGGCTCGTAGTGATAGAAGTTACCAGGCATGGCGTTAAGTATATCACCCAAAAATGTAGAGCCTGACCTCCAAGTTGTCACCACAATACTACGCACTGGTGTGCCCTCAGTTTCGGGTGTCAAATCAGAAAGCTTTTCAGCATCGACCCCAAACCGTCCAGGATATTCAAAGTTTTCCATTTCATTGGCCACTTTAGCCCGTTGTTGGGCGACAACATCGTTTATGCTCGCTGTCGTGTTGTACATTACTGCTGTCTGCTGAGGCACGGCATGACCAAAATGTTCTCCCGCAAAAGCGGAGACTGAACCAAGACCATTGCCTGCAGAGGAATAGCCACCGGAAGCGGTGTTGAGATTACCACTACCGCCACCTAAGGCACCACCCACCACACTGCCTGACGAAGAGGCTAATGAAGCGGGTCTATGTTGAGTGGTGGCTATAAGCAACAGAATGCACAAACCACTAACGCCACAAATTCCTATAAGATTTGCTCTACGCGACATCTTACGACGTTTTGTTACTAAGCCACTGCGTTGCTGAGCTCTTGCTCTTGCTACCACTGATACTGCCTTACTGCTGCCGACCGAACCGGAGTTACAGAAGCTACCTCTATTACCTTCCACCACCTGGACTCCTGTTAAAAGCGAAGTATTCGCTAAATCTGTTTCCTCATATGCACTCATAAATTTTTGCTTAGTTCTTTAGTTTAATATTTAAGTTAATCTAATAAACTATTGGAATTTTTCTTTAATTTCTTTTTTTTTGCTTTGCGTTTCGTTTTGCCTTTTTTGCGTAAAATATTAAAAAGAAAATCACGTAAGACTTTGTTATACACTTGTAGTTTTATTTATTTACTACAAAAAGCCTTTTTTACATTTTGTTACCAAATTATTTCATTGTATTTTTATCGTTATAAATCCTTTAAGAACTTTTTCTTATTGGAATTTGTATTGTAGAAGATTCATTCATTCATAAATTTCCGTTCACTACTACTCTGAATTCTGCCCATATTCCCTTGTAAACACAACCGACCACTTTGCGTGTAAATGTCAAACTAAAAGAATGAGTGATTGAAAGGAAAGAAGAAAAGGCAAAATACAAAAAATAATAAAAAAAAAATAATAGCCGTTTGTACACAAATGATAATGTTTACAATTACGTTCAAAGTGGCCAGACTTATGTATATGATTATAAAAGTAAAAACTACATAATTAACCCTTCCTATACACATACAAGAAATTACTAGCAAATGGTGTAGAAGATATCATGGTAAAATACATGTACAGAAAATATTGTTTCTGAAATAGGTATGCCGGTGGATACTGTGAAAAAGAAGATACGGTATATGCGACCAACATACACTGGAAAAAGATGCAGAAGAAATCTGGATCATCCCCAGAAGAGTCTGCATTTTTGGTACACGAAATGAAATTCCTTTATAACTCAGTTAAGCGATTACAAATATGTATCATAAATTTGTTGGTTGTTAGTCTTGTCTTAAAATCTTACTTTTAATATCTAAAAATGTCACAAGACAATAAGTTAATTTTATGTTAACAGAAAAGTACAACACAAAAAAACTTCTGTTATTTTTTTATAAAAGTTATTAATTTTAGCTACAAAAATAATATAATCCAAGTGCTACCATGAATAAAGTTCCAAAAATGCTACCACGTCATATAAATGCAAGTATGAAATTTGCACGGGATAACATGAGAACAAATTGGAGTCAGGTAAGAAGAATGATAAAGTCAAAATAATGATTAACGCCTTCAATATTTCTACAAAGGTGATATTCTCTGACGAAAAAAATTTAACTTAGATGGACCAGATGGTAACCGAGGCTTTTGGTGGGATTTGAGGAAGGACGCATTAACGTTTACAAAGAGACATTTTGGGGGAACCTCTGCACTCTATAACTCCAGCTTATATCCAGTATAATGAAAAGTATGGAGCACACAAGAACTTATCAAATGATTTTAATCCCTTTATTCGAAACAAATCCCCACAACTGTGCACAATAGTTTTTTTACGAAACCGTGGTTAAATTCTAAAAATGTTACAGCTTTGGAATGGCCAGCTTGCTCCCGGATCTGAATCCTATAGAGAATATATGGGGCATTTTATACAATAGAATTCATTCCGAAAATCGAAAATTTAATACCTATACTGAATTAAAACTATCAAGTTTTGGAGAATGGGGTAAAATTAGTGAACATGAATTATCCAATTTAGTAAAAAGTACATATGAAAAATAAAATTTTTGATTAAATACAGAATAAAGGTAAAGAAATTTCATAATAATTTAAGTTACAATTTCTTTTATTTAACAAAAATAAAAAAAGACGTTATAGTTATGAAACATGAAATAGTTGCGTGTTATGACATAAAAAAATCCAACAATTTTATCATTTAAGTTATGAAATTCAAAAAGGACCGAACGAGTCGTAGTTAATTTAATAAACCGTTACAATTATATGCATAGTAAAAATCAAGGCGAATTGACTAGAAGGTGGGGTCAAGTCAACATATGGTGTTTTTTTCGGTGGTCGACTTGTCAAAGTTTGTATAAAAACTAGTTTTTTATGTAAACAAACCTATTTTTTTTACTTGCAGTATTTTTTACAACCCGACCACAGAAGCAGTGTTGTTGTAGAGTTGACCTCACCTTCTAGTCAATTCGCCTTGATTAAAAATCTTGCATTAGTTAAAAATTTGACGTTATAAATATGAAACCCACTGTAGTTTCGGATACGCAGAAATTTCATATCTGTCCATGCATTGTTTTGTTTACACTGATCTATCTATGACTGAAATTTCATCAAAATTGGTTAGATAAGTTCGGAGTGTTAGTAATTTTCCCTATGTCCCCCTCTCGATCCTAGTCTTAAAAAAAATAAAAAGCCTATATTTCCAATTTTATAAAAATCGGCTTAGCTCTTTAGCCGATAAAGCGTGTTAAACGCAAAAGTCACTTCAGCAATTGGTCATGGGTCGAGTGGACAGATAGACTGGAGGCGAAATTGAGGTGAACAGTATACATATCGCTCCTTTATTGCAACAAAGTCATATATTTAAAAAAAAATCGAACTTGGCAAAATGCTATTAAAATTTTCAAAATGTACCTTTATATACAGATTTCATAAAATATATTTTGATATAACTTTGGTTCAGTTTGAAATAAATTGCTGATTTTTGTTTTGCATATAAAAAAGGTATAAATTACCACTTTTGCTTAAGTATCTTTAAATTTTTGATTTTTTGAGATACGACTATGTTGAAATAAAGGAGCGATATAGTCAAACGTGCAATCGCCAGTAGGTAGCACTAATTAAAGTTTTAGCGAAGTATTATGCTGGGTACACACAATGCAACCTACATGCAATCTGTTTCAATGCAACCTCAAAATATCAAAGCGTTTTGATGTTGATGCAATCTAGAATGAATGAAAATGAATTTAATTCACTAGATTGCGTAAACGCGTTGCATAGTGTGTACCCAGCATTAGGGCGATCCTACACGAGTTTGACAATTAAACAGTGACCAAACTCTTTAAAATCAGGGTTACCGTTGGAAATTTACGAAAAGGGTCACAAAAAGTTGATTTTCCAAAAATAGGGGTCAAAAAAGGGTATCTCAATAATAAAAGGGTAAAGTTTAAAAAAAAGTATTTCCCATTTTAATAAATAAATTAAGACCAAGTTTTTTATAAACAAACAAACAAACCGCTTGCGCATTTTATCCCTGTTCGAGATTAAAGCGGGGTTTTCCTTTAAGTTTTCTGATTCTTTAAAGCTTTTACGATTTTTAATAGATATTAAGCTTTGCTATCATACCGCTGTTACCAAATATTTGGGAATTTCAGCAATTTTTACCGAATTTTTTTTTACTCCTGTTAGTTTTAGAGCCTTTTAAGCAATTTTATGGCGCTACTTTTTGAGTTTTTAAATTTTTGCGAAGCTTTGTTGCTCTTTGAGACAATCGTCACCATTTTAAAAATAGCCCATACCTAATCAGAAGTCACCTATTTTTCCGGGCACTCTTAAAATTGTCGATTTAAAAGGGGGCGAAAAATTCCATGTCTTAAGCCATTATTAAGTGTGAATCTTTTAGCATAAAACTTGCTACTCTTTAAGAGAGCAAAACATTTTTATGAAACGAACACCTAATTGCATTTTTTAAATACTATGTCACATTTTTTTTAGAAGAAACCACCATAAGTTATTCAATAAATAAAAGTAGCAAATTTGTAGTAGGTATATGAACTATGTTTGCTATTAGGGAAATTGTACTTTAATTTGTACTTTAATATCGAAAACATAATTTAGAAGTCGTAAAAAATCTTTTAACATAAACTTTTTACGTATACTAACTACTTTTTAGGAATGTGCGTTCAATATTTTGGTATTAAATCTTCACGTGAAGTCCATTCCTTCATATCCGCTTATTTCGAAAACATTTGTTTAGCACTAACGTTAAGCAGTGCTGACTTAAAAAAAAAAGCAGCACAAAATAGGTGAAAATGATACAAACGGATAATTTTAACAAAGGGTCATAAAAGGTGTCAAAACCGTCGAAAAAGGGTAAAATTGATACATTAGTATCACAACGGTATCGCTGTTTAAAATACCACACAAGGCCTATCCAATAGGTCTGCTTACTACTACAACAATACAAAAAACAACAGGCATTTTGTTTGTGTAAAATTCCTCGCCGTTGTCAAAATCTAACTACTACATAGGCAAAACAAAAGGAAAAATGTGTTTTGTGTCCATGTATGTGTGGCAAAAAACCAAAACAGTAAACAAAAATATACACGTATAAGGAAAATGTAAACAACTCTTAATATCGTTGAGGAAAAAACCAAATAAACATCTGGCTTCTTAAGCAGACCCAAGGTATATTTATAACAGGTAGCCGCGAGATTACAACAATTGAACAATAAAACAAACAACAGGGCTTTTTATTGTTGTTTTGCGATACGAACTGTCAAAGAGCAAAGGGGTTGAAAAGAGACAAAAGATACAGCAAAAAACTTGTTTACTTGTTTACTATACAACATTTGACAGTTTGTATCGCAAAACAAGCAAATAAAAAATAACCAGCTGGCTTTCCGAGACTACCTGCTATAAATATACCTTGAGCAGACCTATTGGATAGACCTTGATACCACACAATAGTTTTTATTTTCACAATATACCAAGGCGAATTCATTCCAGGGGGCAAATTACGGCATTTGATATCGATCGAAATTACAATACAATTTGAATGGAAATTTCGATCGATATCGAATGCCGTAATTTTTCACAAGCAATTTGTTTTTGAAAAATCATTGTACAATATCAAAACAGAAACAAAACAAAGATAATAAACAAAACTTTGACATCCAATAATGACAAAGCTAAAATAAAAAAGTTACCAGCAGGGTTTTTAAGACCACCTGTAATGAATTCGCCTTGCAATAACAAGAAAATTAATAACCTGTTGGTAAGGTTAACAAACACTTTTAAACCAACGGTAACCGGTATACAAGACATGTTTTTTTCATCTGACTTGTCAACTTTTTAAGTCACATGTAATTGTGCATGTCTAAATTTTGTTGTTCTACAGAAGTTTTATAATATTCAATCACAAACGTACATGGTATTTGCTTCTGTTTTTTGCATAGTTTTTGCGTAAGCCATAGTACATCTCGGGTTTAAAAAAGCGTGCTGCCGTCACAAAAAGTTAACTTGTGCCGTAAAAGAGTTCAGCCATCTTTAAATTCAAAGAAATCAATTTAGGATATACAGTGGAATCCCGATAATTCGTAATCGCAAGGGACCGGCCATTTCTTACGAATTATAGGGGTTTTCGATTTAGCGGGGTTTCGATTTAACGGGGTTAAAATAAAATAAATACGAATAAACGGGGTTTTTCAATTTATTTACTAAAACGATAAAAAAAAACATAAAAAACAATTGTTAAAAATAAAATATATAAAAATTATACATAAAAATTATGCATGTAACAAACTGATCTTAAGAAAATAAATCCACACACAAGCAAAAACCCACACAAAAATAAAAAAAGTTAAGCAAAAAAGCATTCTTTCCATGTTTTTGTTGTTTTTATTACGAATTATAAGTGGTAGTTAGCAAACAATTACGATTTATAAGAGGTAAAGAAGATTTTATTTGAAAAAAAAATTACGAATTATCGAGGGGACCAAAATGTATGGAAATTTTACGAATTATCGAGATTTTTTCAAGGGACCGACAGTTTATTACGAATTATCGGGAATTACGATTTATCGGGGTACGAATTATCGGGATTTGACTGTAATAATGAAACGTTTTTTTATATGTATATACAGTCAGCCTCAACCACCGAACAGTTCAACATTTATAAGTCCGTAGATGTTAAAAGGGGGAGAGTACAAAAAATCTGTTTTTTGTTTTTGAAGAGTATTCAGTACTTGTTTATTTAAAAAAAAAAAAAATATGTCATTTATTTCTTCTTCATTTTCAAATTAACATTAATCTCAGAAAACGCCTTATTTTACGCGTCAAAAAAAAAGAGTACAATCACATATTATTTCCATGTACCTGCGTCATAAAGGTAATTTGACCCCTAGCATATTCCAGACGATTTTTTTGATTTTTACAGATACAAGACTTTTTTCTGGGAACATTACGATACATCCCATGTTCATGTAGTGCTTGGCAAACAGTACTGTCGCTAACACTTACACCTCATGTTATTGCTCGTTCCTCTGCTATTTTTACTGTACTGCGCCAGGGATTAGCCTTTAGTCTTCGCACTTTTGTCCTCTTCTCCACGTCGGACAAAGTTTTAGGTCTGCTAGAGGGTGGAAGGTCTTTAACATTTTCCACATTTTTCTACTTACCTTATATTTTTTTTTCATATTATTATGACATCTGCCAATAGTACTGCCAATTTCTCTCAAAGATTTGCCTTCAGATGCCAATTTTACCACTAAATTACGAGTTTCTACTGTAGTCTGCTTACCCATGTTGACTATTATTTACAAACTAAAGTTAACTTGACTTTTAATTGATCAGTATAGATGGAAAAGATAATTAAACATCCGTAATATGATTGTAAGAAGAAAAAAACAAAAAACTAGGGGTCAAATTACCTTTATGACGCAGGAACATGGAAATAATATGTGATTGTACACTTTTTTTTGACGCGTAAAAGAAGGCGTTTTCTTAGATTAATGTTAATTTGAAAATGAAGAAGACATACATTACAAATTTTTTTTATTAAAATAAACAAGTACTGAATACTCTTCAAAAACCAAAAACAGATTTTTTGTACTCTCCCCCTTTTAACATCTACGGACTTATAAATGTTGAACTGTTCGATGTACACTTTCTTTTGAGGCTGACTGTATGTATATATGTATGCACATAATTTCTATTAAATTGTGAAATGGACATAAATATACCGGTATTGTAAAATATTGACTTCAGTTCAGCGGGCTAATGATTCCGTCAATAGTGCACTGTCGCTGCCAGTTTCCCTGTGGCAACATATTTTTTCATAATAAACAGCTGATGTCAGATGACTTGTCAGAAAAAAAAGCACGCTCTAATTGAACAGGCAGGCTCGGTACTGTCACAAAACCAAAAAAATTAGATAGAAAGTGTGGCAAACAATCTCTGTTTGCTTTTTATCTTTTAAAGGTGCTATCAGACGGGATGTGGCAAACAATCTCTGTTTGCTTTTTATCTTTTTAAAGGTGCTATCAGACGGGATGTATCTTACATATAATAGTACCTTAACTTTGCTTCTGTAAAAGTCAGATGCAAAGTCATCTGACAAAATTTCAATTAGACCGTGCTCTATTTTCTTCTGATAAACTGTCTGGCATCAGAAATCTATGCCGAGAAGAAACCGGCAGCGGCGTCCACTACTGACGGAATCATTAGCCGGTCGAAGTTAATATTTTACAATCCTGAGATATGTATGTATGATCATCGCACCATTGAATAGAATTTTTGTTAATATATACATATATAAAAAAAGTTTTATTATAATTTCCTAAATTGGTATCTTTGAACTAAAAGAAAAATATGTTAAGATGGCTAAACTATTTTACGGCGTAAATAAAAATTTTCGTGGCGGCATTTTTATTTTGGTTTTTGCAATAACTATGCGAAAAAAACAGAGACAATGTCAGAAGCAAATTAAATGTACGTTTGTGACCGAATATTATAAACCTTCTGTAAGACAGCAATTTTGACAGACATGCACAATTACATGTGACCAAGGCGAATTGACTTGAAGGTGAGGTCAAATCTACAACAACACTGCTTCTGTGGTCGGGTTGTCAAAAATATTGCAAGTAAAAAAAAAATAGGTTTGTTTACATAAAAAACTAGTTTGTATACAAACTTTGACATGTCGACCACCGAAAAAAAACACCATATGTTGACTTGACCCCACCTTCTAGTCAATTCGCCTTGCATGTGACTTGAAAAGTTGACAAGTCAGATGTAAAAACATGTCGTCTACATGCACCTTTAATTATTTGTACCGTTGTTGTCATTGTGAATGTGTGTTTTCGCAATATCTTATGTTCGAAATATCATGTAATGTCGACAGCAAGTTTTGAGATAAAATTGTTATTCTTTCGATTAACATTTAATCATGATTAGATTATAATTTTTCATACGAAATATTGAACATGTGTAGTGAAAATCGCATATAAATATGATAGCTTCAGAAGTCCGTAGCTCGAAAACTATGCGTTTCCGAGACTTTTTCCACATACAATTTTCTTCTTATTTTAAAATTTTTTATAACTCTATGCAAATTTTTTCTTTGAAGGCGAAATGTATTTTTGAATCCAACTAGTTATTTAAAAATTTAAGTTTAATCAATAAAACTATTCTTCAAAATTTCTAAAATAAAGCAAAAACCAATTAATAAAAATGCCAAATTGTCAGATCAGAATTGGTTTGGCGCATTTTATGGTTAAATTACCTTAATATGCGCCAAACCAATTCTGAGCTGACGAAATGCTTTATGCTTAATTTAGCTGTAAAAATGCCAAAATGGTCACACTGCTAAGAAAAAAGCTTGTGTATGCTACACTGTCTTATCATTTAAATTTAAACATTGGTAACTCTACAAACTTCTGCAGAATCGAGTACCCGATTAATTATACAATTGATACATCGCTGTTGTAAACAAAAAATCCCATTATGTATGTCAAAATGAGTAATTTTTATTGTCAACTCACATGCTTTTTACTCTCAACTTCTCAAATACAAATAGAATATTTGTTGGAAAAATTAAAAAAAATATCATAAATATAGCAATTCGTCGTAATTATTCGACTTCGTATGCAGATAATCGTCGTCGTCGTAGTAGTTTTTGTGAAAAAGAAGAGGTTGAATGTGTGTAATAAGTGCCGCCCGTCAAAAGAAAAATTTTCAAAGAAAATTTAAGAAAATAAAAAAAGTGCTCAAAACCCTTTCAATTAAATTTTATTAAAAGAAAAAACTATACCAAATTGTTATTAACATATAAAACAATTGAAATGAGTTCAATTATTGTGCTGGATTCGTCCGATGAGGATGAGGTAAAAAATATTAAAATTGAAAAAATTTTAAGAAAATGAATGAATAAAAAAAGAGGAAAAAAGTTGAATGTGTGTGTGTGTCGATTTTGTATTCAATATATGATTGTATAGGTGCGCTAAAACTAAACGATTACTTTTTCTTTTTAATGGCTGTTGAAGTCAAAGCAAACAGAAGGAGAGTAATTCACAGCACTAGTGATGTGCAAAAAAAGTGTGTATTAGCGTGTAGAGGGATAGTAAACAAGTGTTGATATGTTGTGAAATGCGAAACAAAACAAACCAGAAACAAAACATAAAAGTGATAGATTATAAACAAAGTTCTAAATGAAGGGAAAATTATTATATTTGAATTTTTAAAAACAAATGTAAAGTAATAATGAACAAAAAAGAATTTGCATGCGAGTATTTTATCTAGTCTGCAAATACAATTTAGCATTTTCCACATCACTAACTGGCTGGCTCTCTTTTTGGTATGCGCTCTTCTTTAATGTCTGGTTTTTGTTTTTGTATAGAAGTCTCCAAAAACCAAAAATTAATAAAAACAAAACATGTAAAATCTTGTTTTGTTAGTGTTTGTGTTTATGTTTGATTAACAGGCTGCAAATGTGTGCTATGCATTTCTATACATATATCTAACATACACATACAAAAAGCTTTTTTGTTGTTTTTTCGTTAAAGTGTGGCCGTCTTGTTTTGCAGTATTTGCCTTTTTTTATTGTTGTTAATTACTCTTTTGAGTTTGTTGTACAGTTTACACCAAAAAATTGTGATTGAATAACACGCAATTATTTATAATAGACGTATCTAGACCAAGTAGCAGCACTATATGTTTGAAATATTGTGGGGAGAATATATGAAAAATCTCCACTCACTTAACAGAGTTCTGCTAGTAAATGAATTCCCGCGTTTTATTTTCATTTCGTTTACATTTAACATTAACATTTTTTGATAGCGGAAATGTTAAAAATATTGTATGTACTTTATTAACAGGTTGTTTCGTAGAGTTTTTGTTTATTTTTGATAAAAAAATTAATACTAAAATAAAAGGGAACTGCTAACTTAAAAGTGAGATTTAAAATAACTTAAAAGGTCTAGTTCTTATACATACAGTGGATCACAAAAAGTAGTCGGATAAACTTGAAAATTGCAAAAATTTCAAAATTTTTCATACCTAAACATTTAAAAAAAATTTTTTTAACCATATCTTACCTAGGGTTTACACTTGCAAGTGCAATACACTCACACATTTTTACTAACACCATCGCATTTTTCGAACCTACAGCCCAACTTGCAAGAGAATTTGCTTGCAAGTAAATTTTTGACACTTGCAGCAAGTAAAATGACAAATGAAGAAAGAGTGTTACCATGGATGGCTTTTGTATAAATTTTCTAGTACTTAAGCCTAGATTACACTATCTCACAAGTCTTACGTATTCCATAATACTTTGTGAGATGGAAATCTAATGAGTTTTGTTGCGACTGTCAAAAAATCTAATGTAACATGACAGTTTGTGTTCACACCATCTCACAAAGTATAAACACTCACACATGAAATAAAATGCAACCCTGATCCAATGAAAAGTATTATTGTTTTGAAATTTTTCAAAAAACGATGAAGTCGTATGGGATGTCAAACTTTTTTCTTAATACTTGTCATTTTCGTGACACATTGCATTCACACTTTGTCATATTACTTGAGTTTTTGACATGTATTAATACAAAGTATAATAGTGTAATCTTGCCTTTAGTAATATAAAAGTTATGTTTATAGCGGATTTTCTGTGTATTTATAAAAAATAACACGTAAAAAAGAGAACAACTATACAACAACCCATCTCAATGGTAATTTTATCATAAATTTCAAGCATTTTGAAAAAAAAATTGTTAATCAAAATATTTTCTCAGTAATATTATGAAATCGGCACTACGGCAATACTGGAGTCAGATATTTTATAAAATAAACATAATTTTTTCATCAAGATGGATCACAAATTAAATAAAGAAGGAATTATTAAATTTATTTTGTTATAACTTGTTAATATTTTTAACATGGTAATGCTGTTAAACCGAAAAACAAAGTTTTTTTTATAGGATGTTTTCGCTTTGAGAACATTTGAAAAATTAACTTACAACTGACTGTGTAAATACTAAAGCTACTTGCAAGACTTTCGGCTTTTTCTTCGACTTTTTCGTTGATAATACGTAAGTATATACTACTTGCAAGTAATTAAGGCCTGCCATACGTCCTGGTTTTCCAGGATTGTCCTGGTCCACTATTAAATTGTCCTGGTTTTTTGTACAGGTCAAGACAAACAAATTTGTTTTTTGCTTTAGTTGTTTACAAAGGTTAAGATTTCTGTTATAACAGTGCTAACATAAGGTAATTGTATAAAGAACTTTAATTAAATTCAACTGTTATCAGGTGTAAAGCTGGTAAAAGCTTTCAATAATATTAGATGATAGTCAATCCTCGTTCAAATTTTGCTTTAACTAGGTGGCTGTAAAAAGTTATACCGTGTAAACAACTTTTATAAGTTATCAAAAAACGGATAACAAATTGCTTTCTCTAAGGCAGCCCATACACGTTTCAATTCAATTGTCAAGTCGGTCGTTGTCCATATCAAAGCGTGTATGGCTTAAGGGCATAATAAACCACACAAAATGCTTGGCAAGCACACACATTATTTCCGTTTGGGGTTTGCCAATAAACGTTCAAACATTAATTTTCATTTTTGTTTTGTTTTCAATGAATGCAGATGCCAATAGTGCTGCGGCAATTTTGTTGCTTTTAGCTTAAAACGGAGAAGAAATTATAAAATAAAGGCAAAAAATTTAAAGTAAATAGTTTTCAAACAACGAGCTGTTTTGTGGCATGCAATACTACTAAGAAAATTTACTTTAATATTAAAAATTAATTGAATGGAATACAATTAGCATTAGACGCCACAAAAAGTTTGACAAATATCCAACATGTCTGCCAAGGCGAATTGACTAGAAGGTGAGGTCAACTCTACAACTACAATGCTGCTGTGGTCGGGTTGTCAAAAATATTGCTAGTAAAAAAAACAGGTTTGTTTACATAAAAAACTAGTTTGTATACAAACTTTGACAAGTCGACCACAGAAAAAAACACCACATGTTGACTTGACCCCACCTTCTAGTCAATTCGCCTTGATGTCTGCCAAATATTAAAAATTTTTAATATTTCTGCAAACATTGCTTCAAATGTTTGTCCAAACAGCAAACACCCCAATTAACAACACAAAATGTTTGTACAAACGTAAAATTTTGACATGTTTGCCAAGCCATTTGTGAGGTTTATTATGCCCTTTAGTCAATTGATTAGTTTGACAGTTCGTCGGTTGATTATTTAATTGTCGTATGTGGATACAAATTACATACGACATATGACAATTAAATAATCAACCGACGAGTTGTCGAGTTGGTTGAAGAATAATCAAAAGAGTTTGATATTTTTCAAGTTGAGTACTTAGTCTGCTCAATGAACTAAAGAAAGAAACTCGTTAAAAACTTAAACACTGGAGAGTATTATTCAATGTAATTTTGACTTTAATATGACATGCTGCCTGTTTTATAACTACATATATCAAAGACCGAAATCAAGTTCTAGAAAAAGTGCAATCTTCTGAAAATTATTTTAGTTTAGAATATTTTAAGCTCAACTTTTTATTATTTTTCACCGTTTTTATGTACGTGAAGTACATTCAGTAAAAACTTCGTCTACAAAATAATGTGTTAAGTAATCAGAAAAACATAAGAGCACTACTTACAATTCTACTGAAAGAAACAATGAATTTTACAAGGCATGTCCCAAAATGAACGCATTCAAAAGTAAGTCATTATTTTTTTTACTTAAATACATCCGAAAAAAGTAGTTATAGAAGTTGTTATTTATGTAGTGATAGAAGAACGCTACAAAACAATGAGTTAAAGAAGCTATTCATTTTGAAAAAGTAAGCGATGTTTTTACTGGTACGTAAATTTTTTTTTCTATATATTGTTGGATTTAAAAATAAAAACTGGATGGTTTTTACATATCGGCCCCTAAATACTAAACTGTAACAACTCAAAATTCTTAAATTTTCAGGAGAGCCAAAAAACAGTTTATGTAAAAATGGTGATAATATTAAAAAAAATAGTTCCCTTATTAAAAAAGTCCAATTTGAAGAAAGTTTTGCTAAGCCTTTTGAGAATTTATTTATGTAGGGTGCGATATACTACACACATATGGGCATTTCCCCAGAATGGTCTACCAGGATGAAAAAAAATAAAATGTTAATTATCATCGTCTTTTATTGCTTTTTATAATAAAAAAAGTCTTTGTTCTTAAAAAAGAATGGTTTCATATCATATCTAAGCTGTTTTACTTGAGGAAATTGGGCTGGAAACTGGAAAATTTTATATTTTTCTGTATTTTCTACTTCTAAAGACATGTTTATATACTTATTTTACATGCAAAAAATATATTATGTTTACACTCTTTCTTCATAATCTCTCCATAACAATCAATTGTAAGAGGATTATTATGTTTTTTTGTTAAGGATATTTGAAGACATTTATGGGAAAATGCGTGGTGATAATAATTAAAAAACTTGTGGAAAAATCGTACGTTCGCGACCGGTAAATAAGCCAATTAAACAAAAACCAAGAGAGATATATTATTTTGTAAATACTGGATGGAGACCTACATTAATACACTTTTAAAATAAATTAATCACTTTTGTATATTCCGTTCCATTGCGCAGATTTTTACATTTCACTACTGTCAGCCAAAGTTGACTTCTATTTTGCGTACGTTCGTGACCACACGTTTATAACTCTTATTATGAAAACTTAAACTCGATGAAATCCATCTTTTGCACTAAACATAGAGCTACCCAAATGCTATCGAATCGAAAAAAAATGCTAGGAAAAGTTTTGTTTTCTATATTATTTGTACATCAAAAGCGTACGAACGTACGTTTGTGACCCCAGGAAATGCCCATATGTATTAAAAATAAATTTTCTGTTGGTGTAATTTTTTATCAATTTTTCCATGTGTCCTGGTTGATAGGTTCAAACATATGGCAGCCCTAAAGTAATTACTTGCATGTGTAAAGGCAGGGTAACATACATATGTACGGGCATTTCCATATTATCATTCGTGACATTTATACGCCTTCAGAGAGGTAGAGATTTAGCAGAAATAGTGGTAACCGGAAAATACTTTTATCATATTTTTTCATTTAGAGGTAGGGTTGCCAGAGGACCTGGAACTAGGGATGGGCAAATTGAAAAAATGTATCGATATATATCGAATCGATATTTTTTAAGATTATCGATACTTATTATTTCAAAAATATAGATATACCGAACGTATTTTGCTGAAACTACTACCAAATTAAAAAATTTAATAAAGGTACATATATATCGGGTGATTTTTGTATCTATTATCTTTTTGGCAAAACTGGTTTAAACAGCTGACGCACGTTTCGTGTTTTGTTTCACTGTCAAACATCTTCAGTTTGGTTTATTACTGTATTCTGTGTCTATTACTTAACCATGAATCATCACAAACGAACAACGCTTGCAAATTATTGAATTTTTTTTTTTTTTATTTAATTCAATCAGAATTTTATTATCAAAATGCGTGCTTTGTTAAGAAAGTTCATCACGCGCTTCTTCCATTTTAAGGTCAGTTTAATCGACCCACTGAAGCGGCTATTCGGGCTACTGTGACTAAATTTCTCACCAAATTTCGTTGTTGGACATTAAACCACCAACACGCTTACGTAGAGGGGGAAGTAAAGAAAATATCGCAGCTGTATCGGCCAGTGTTAATGATGACCATCAATTATCGATTCGTCGCCGTTCGCAGCAATTGGACCTCTGTTACTCAACAACGTGAGATGATATCCAACTTCAACAAGACGGTGCCACATAACACACAGCACGCTTAACAATAGACTTATTGAGAGGCGAGTTCGGTGACCATTTTATTTCACGTTCGGGACCGGTCAATTGGCCGCCTAGATCGTGCGATTTAACACCTTTAGACAATTTTTTGTGGGTCTATGTTAAAGCTCATGTCTATACACACATGCCCGCTTCAATTGACGCATTAGTAGACAACATTGAAGCATTTATTCATGATATACCGGCCGAAATGTTGGAAAGAGTATGCCAAAATTGGACTAAGCGGATGGACAATTTGAGGCGCAGTCACGGTCAACATTTGCATGAAATAATCTTCAAACATTTAATTATATGGACCGTACTATTGATTCAAATAAAGATTTCATGCATTTTTCTGAATTGTATGTGTTTTTTTTAACTTTACTATAGCTCTCAAAAAATCACCCGATACATATAGGACAAATCTTATTATTATTCCAAATATACAGTGAGCAAAAAAAAAGACTTGTACACTTGTTAAATTAAAATAAAAGAAAACACAGAGATTAAAGTAAAACCGTATTATAACTTTTACTTCACATTAATTAAATTTTAAGATCTATATTTTAATTTAAATAAAACTTCTTTTTCATTTCGTATATTTTAACGTTAAAAAAAAAACAACAAAAACATAAATATGCTAAAACTCATAAACAAAAAAATAGTTATACAGGACAAATAACTTAACGTAACTTTAAAAAATATTAAAATATTTTGGTTTTCAGTATTTTGTATGGTGTCCTTTATCTTCTTAAACAGAAAGAAGTCTTCTTGGCATCGAATGGACTAGACTTTTTTTGTAACTTCTTGGGGAATAGGACTCCAGATATCTTTGAAAGCGTTTTTTAAGGATTATTTTCCGGATATGTGGTAATCTCTTAATTTTGTTTTCATATGAGCCCACAAATGCTAAATCGGATTTAAGTCCGGAATCTGGGGAGGATGAGGCAAAAATTTTTTGTGTTATAAAGCAACCATTCCCTTACAATAATGGCCGAATGCTTTGGATCATTATCTTGCATTAAAATAAAATCAATTCATAAACCCATTTTTTGGGCGGATTATGGCAAATTATTTTTCAGGATATTTAAACAATCTATTTTATTAATGATTCCCTTGATACACACAAGGTTACCTACTCTATTGGCACTCATACACGTAAATCTGTCTGCTCTTGGATTCGTAGATTAAGTGCTTCCCCTTCCTTATGGTTTACTTTAATCTCTGTGTTTTAATTTTAATTTAACAAGTGTAGGTACAAGTTTTTTTTTTGCTCACTGTATATAGGCACATAGTATATTGTTCCATAACCGCATAAAATAAATCTTTTCAAGTTCATTTGACTTTACTGTTTTAATTAGAAATCTGCAATGTGGAACCCCGCTTTTTTCTTAATTCTTATAAATGCAAATTACACAGTACAACATTTTTCAGTTAATTGATTGCCAACTCAATTCTGTGAACTGTATGTGAAATTAGACCCAAAAAGAAGAATTTCTGCATCATTCGTTTTGTCTTCTTACCTGCGATTTGAAGTTAGTATCGATTTGAAGTTAGTACTATCGTATAGGGGAATTTATCACGTTTTAGGCCCTGTTGTTTGACATAGCTCGACAACCACTAGCCCAATTTAGTTGAAATAAATTTTAAAAAATTAAGAATTACAATTCCCTTAATCTGTTCATATATTGTTTTCCTATACAAGTAACACTTTCGAAGTTAAAAATGAATGTATGAAGGGAAAAAATTATTTTTTGCCTAAAAATTTAAATTTTTTTTTTTTTTAAATACATAAAAAATCCAAAATGGAAAAAAGTTTCAAGTCTAGTTATTTTTTCGCAAAGTCACATAACCTATGAGCAAAATGAGACAAAGATCATAAAAATCGATGCACGCGTTTCGCTTTTATTCGCAATTGAGTAAAGGTATGAATTTCAAAAATCAGTTATAGCCACCACCCTTAAAATAAAAATATAAATTAAAAAATTATCATGCAAAAAAAAACTTTATTTATAAAAACTTAATGAAAATAAAATAATATGCAATTAATACGCAATTATAATATGCATAAAAACAAAATTTAGAACATTTTTTCAATTATTGGCAATATCCATCCTTGTAGAAGTTGACGCTTGTGGTTCTGATGATCTTGTTTTCTTCGTAGGTTGTTCATATTCATGGTCTGAGTCTGTATCGTCATCCGAGATACACATACTATTCAAGGGCGTGTTTCTTTCACTGTGTCCACCAATTTCAATGTCTTCATCTTCGGTGCTTTCTTCAAACTGCATAATTGTGGAACTCCACCAACAAACCTCCGCAAGCAATGCATCCAATTTTTTGCTTTTGAACCGCTTTTCAAATGGCATGGTCACCTGGTGGAACCTCTCTCCTTGTTCGTCTGATTCCTGAGGTGATTGTGCCAAAAAAGTATCGAGGTGGTGGTGCAAGAAATGCAATTTCAGCGTCATGGATGCACCGATTTTTTCGAAATAAAACAGCAACCTGTCCACTCGTTGCTGTATCTCTTCTCGCTGGACACGGTTCTTTCCTAGAACGCCTTCTATTACTTCTTTCAATGCGTTCCATGCATGTTGGTGGTCGTGATGCTCTGAAAGCAAATGTGTGAAAGAATCACTTTTGATCAATTTCCGAATATCAGGTCCATTGAGAATACCTGTTTTAAATACATAAGAAAAACGAAAAAATTATTGGTAATGCGAATGTATAGAAATTAACAAATTTAGATATGACAATATTGAAATACAGAGTACGATACGTACCGTTTTTAATTTTCTCATCACTGAGTTTCGGAAAGATGGATTTCAAACAGTCAAAGGCGCCGTTAACTTTTTTGACCACCACTTCAACGAATTTCCCAGCTATTCCCAGTTTCATGTGGAGCGGTGGCAACAAAATATCATCCAGGTCCTTTATCATAGGTTCATTGCGTAATTTTAATTGTTTGTTGAGCTCGGGAGTTCTTCCTTTCCAATCTTTACATTGATATTGATTTCCTTTGTATCGTGAATCCCAATTACAAATGAAGCAGAAGTATTTTGGATATCCGCCCTTTTCTATAATCCCTTGTAGTATGTTGACCACCTTCAGATCGCAACAAATGTTCCATTTGTGTTCATCGTATTTGATTTTCTTCAAAATTTCGCCCAATGCTTCATACGTTTCCTTCATAGTTGTGCTGAATCCCAATGGAATGCATGGTTTTTTATTTTTTTTGTGCAGCAGCACAGCCTTCAAACTAGTAACTGAACCATCGATGAATAAACGCCAGTCGCCAGCGATATAATCCATTCCCAATTTTTTCACTAAACCTGGGATATCATGGCAGTACGTGAACGTATTTGCTTCGTCAACGGAATAAAATTTCTGAAAATCAGCTTGGCGTTGTCGGTATGATGTTGCGCTGACATTTTGCTGTGTGAGTTTTCTTCTCTTCAAAAATGATGTCAGCCATTCGGAGTCGTGTTGTGATAGTCCCAGATTGGCCACAATGTAATCCATTTCGATTTGTGGTAGCGGTTGTGGTGCACTATTTTCAATATCGGGTATCCAATCAGCATCATCCAAATCGGTCGGATTGGTGAAAACGGTTTCGGCTAGCAGGGACACAGTATCCGCACTCGGAGGTTTAGGTGCATCGGTATCAGCAGGGCGTTGCACTGGAAGTGTGGCAGTAAATGCAGCAGTGTATACTTTTGTTTTCAATTGTTGTCTGTTTAATCCAGGACGAAAATTTATGCATGCATAGCACCTGGATTCATCATGTCCAGTTGTGTCTTCCACCCAAATTACTGGCTTCATAAAAGATAACTTTCTACTTTTTCCGTGAATCCATTTTAGAAGGGTAGTATAACAACTGTTGCACACTGTGTTCGGCGTAAAATTTGCACCACTTAAATCTGCTTCATCGAAATAATTACAATACGCGGTTTTGAATTGCTCAGTAAACAAATTTTTTCGATCTTTTTTCTGTATTTTTCGGACGATATGACCACAAACGTAACAATATTCATCCAAATATGGGCACTTGTTGTTTTCCATATTGATATATTTTATGTTTTGTTGTTATTCACTTTTAAAAAACTGGAGAAAAATCACTTACTGTTCGCGTTCGTCGGCACTGGCTGAATGCCAAAAATCGATCAATGCACACCTATAAATACTACGTATTTTTGAATATTTTTGAATATTTTACTGCCAGGTACTTATAAATGGGCGCATATTTTAAGGGCGGCTGGCTATATACCTGATTCAGCACTTGTACGTTTCAAACTGTGCAAAACTTTCCAAATAATGACCACCCTTAAATGTGGGTGCAATTTCTGTAAAAAAATCATATAGGTAGCCACCGGAAAAACCCAAATAATAAAAAGGTCCACTTTCCGTTTAATTGTCCACGTACATTTATTACCGCAATCATAAAAATCAAATAACCTTTTGTTTATTCCTTTTTTTTTTTAATTCTCAGAATCATGAAAAAGGTGTCAATGTTTTCTCCAAATAATGTTGTGCATATCTCGAGCAAATTTTTGAAATTCATACATTTACTTAATTGTGAATAAATGACAAACGCGTGCATCGATTTTTATGATCTTTGTCTCATTTTGCTCATAGGTTATGTGACTTTGCGAAAAAATAACTAGACTTGAAACTTTTTTCCATTTTGGATTTTTTATGTATTTTAAAAAAAAAAAATTTAAATTTTTAGGCAAAAAATAATTTTTTCCCTTCATACATTCATTTTTAACTTCGAAAGTGTTACTTGTATAGGAAAACAATATATGAACAGATTAAGGGAATTGTAATTCTTAATTTTTTAAAATTTATTTCAACTAAATTGGGCTAGTGGTTGTCGAGCTATGTCAAACAACAGGGCCTAAAACGTGATAAATTCCCCTATACGATAGTACTAACTTCAAATCGATACTAACTTCAAATCGCAGGTAAGAAGACAAAACGAATGATGCAGAAATTCTTCTTTTTGGGTCTAATTTCACATACAGTTCACAGAATTGAGTTGGCAAATCATGTGTTGTACTGTGTTATTTTAGATCTTCATATTAGTTTAAAAAAACATATGAAGCATGCAGTGATGCCAATTCTTAAAAAACATATTGTTTGAAAAACTGCTAAAATTTTGAGTTTTTAATGAAGACTGACTTAAAAATATCGATAGTCGCATTTCAATATCGATATATCAGTACTTTAAATATCGGCGATATATATCGACTATTTTTTTTATAAATATCAATATTTTGATATATCGATATTTTTTGCCCAATCCTACCTGGAATGACCTGGATTGTTCAGTTTTTTGGATCTTTTTCAGTTACCAGCTCAAATACAATTTGTCCAGTTAAAATACATAGAATTTCTTTAATATAAAAAATATTTTTTTTTATTAATTACATACTTAACATAAAGGAACAATTTATATCTTGCCCAAAGATATTATTATTATTAATTTTTAGTAGTATTTAATACTTTTTCATTACATTTCACTTAAGTACATTTTCATCATATTTTTCTTTTTAAGCTCTAATTTTCATTAACATTTTTAATAAAATCAACAACTTTTTTTCTAAAAATAGTATTGTTTGTTTCGTTTTTTATGTTGTTTGGCATCATATTGTACGTTCTCAGTCCTTTGTAAAATAACGATCGTTGTGTATCACTAGTATTTGATCGTTGTAATCTGAAATTCTGATTATTTCGTAGATTATACGGCTGAACCTCTCCAACATATCTAAGTTGCTCTACCAAGTAATCTGGTGGTTCTCCCATTTTTTTATTTTTTTATAAAAATTAATGTGTTAAATTCCATTCGTTGGTGTATGTTCATCCATCTTTGGGTATATCTTATTGATGTAAAACTATTGAATTTTAATATAGACCGCATTGCTTTATTTTGCAATTTTTGTAATCTGTTTATTTGATTATCCGTGCAACATGTATACAGAATTGTTGACCCGTATTCAAAATGTGGTTTTATAATAGTATTATAAATGTTTATTGGCGTAATAATAGACACTTTGTTTCTTACACGCTTGAAAAATCCGATATTTTTTCCAATTTTTTTGCAAATATATTCCAAATGTTCTTTAAAATGTAATTCTTTATCTATAAAAAAAACCCCAGATATTTTATTTTATCTACTTTTTCAATTATTACATCATTAATCTTGAATTCTTTATCACTGTTCATGTTTATTTCCATTAGCTTGGATTTATTTTCATTTAATTTTAATTTGTTCATTTTTAGCCAGTTATTAATTTTTAGGGTATCGTCGGCATAAAGAACTATTTCACAATTTTCTAAAACTTTTTTCATGTCATTATCAAAAAGTCTCCTTTATATATTGTCATCCACTACCAGATGTTGAACGAAAAAGTACCAAAAAGCTCCCCTTAGATGTTCTTATTCACCCAGTTTAATGTATAACTTTATCTTTATAGGTCGAATATTAACGAAAATTCAAAAAGTTCCAGATGAAAAACAAAAAATACCAGCATTTTGTATCTTATAGGTTATCACTCACTCAGGATTCTACACCTATAATATTATGTTTCTAAGTTCTATATTATAGAAAATTTAAAAATTATCACATGAAGCACAGAAAAGTAAAAAAAAAAATTTAGTTTCCCATATTTCCCCTTTTTTCTCCCCATACAGGTTCCGTTGACAAACAAAGGAAGAAAGCGTTCTTAACTGTTTTGCCTGGGGCCTGATTCTGGCAGTCGTGATCGAGTATTTTCTCGATTCGAAAGCAATTTAATATTTAAATATTTCAGTTAATACTGAACAAATCGGAATTATTTTTTCAGTATTGTAAAGCATTCATTTGAGTTTCACAATACTGAAAAAAATAATTTCGATTCGTTCAGTATCGACTGAAATAAAATTGCTTTCGAATCGAGAAAGTACTCGATCACGACTGCCAGAATTAGGCCCCTGGTCTGATTTATATAGTCGAAATATTCGAAAACCGGTTTCTGAAATTTGTCGAATGATCGATCCCCCTAATTTTTTATTATTTGATAATTGAAAATAAATTTTTATTTATTTTATTTTGCATTTGTGTTAGTAACAATTTTGAACGCTTATAACTCTGAAATTATTGAACAGATTTAAATAAAATATACATTGTGCACTTCTTTGAGTAAATACCTCTTAAATGGTGTATATTTTGTTCAAATCGGTGGACATACAGAGGAGGAAAGTGTTCTTAACTGTTTTGCCTTAGCCGATTTATATATAGATAATAAATAAAAGAGCACCTAGAATGGAGCCCTGAGGTACACCAAAATCATTTTCTTTTTCCACTGATTTTACATTGTCAACTTTTGTCATTTGTCTTCTATTAGTTTAGTAGGATTGAAACCATTTTAATTCATTATCCTGTATTCCATATTCTTTTAGTTTTTCTAACATAATATCTCGGTCAAAATCGTCTAATACCATGTTCAGATATACCTTTTTTATTGAGTCAATATTCGGTTTATTGACATAATTATCTTTCTGTTCACACAAACACAATTTAGCTTACTCAAATAGCAATTGGCAATTAACTTAACAAAATGTAAAAAGCATTTGACATCTTTAAAGAAAAAACAAAATAAACATATGGCTTTTGCGCAGACCTAATGGATGGACCTTTGTTTTTGTTGTTTTGTTGTTGGCAAAAATGTCAAAACACTTAGTTTACTTGGTGGCCACACGATCAAGTTTTGCCTTTCAATTCCTTTCAATTTGCAATACACTCTCAGTTTTTTACTAACACACTCACAATTTTTAAATTGACCACGAGATGGCTTTCAATTTCACCTTTCCATTTGTTTGGCAATTTTACTCTCAATTTAACAGCTGAGTACAAGTTTGTCTTTATAAATTGTGTTGTTGTTGATATCTTGGAAGTAAATTGCTTACAATTTGAGTGCAGCCTACGTCACAGCTTTAAATTTATGTAAATTTTGACAAGCAGTATATGTAAAAGACTATCAAGAACAACTTGATCGTGTGGCCGCAGGGTTAGTGAGTTGGGTTTTACTCACTAAACACACTTGTGACAGTGCCCTGCAGTGTTGCATTTTAATGTTACTCAATATTTTTAACAATTTCATATTAATTGAGCAATAACTAAATTGCAATTTTGTATGGATAATTGACCTCAATAATGGCATTTATTGCGTAAAACTCAATTAAGGTGCATATCTTAACACGGTATAAGATTAATATGCAAATTTTACCTTATATCACAAAGGGGGATACACCAGCATTTTTTTGGAAACTACTATAGAAATTGAACAAAGATGTTTACAGTGGGTAGATATGGTAGATATTAAAATTCTGTAGTCAATCAGGCCTGTCACATAAATTAATTACGATCGAAAGTGGAAGTGATTTCGTAAATTGCTTCACATAAAACGAAATCACTTTTGATCGGAATTGATTGTGACAATCCTGAATGTATGGATAGTATTTCTAAGGATTATGACAATACTTCCTGATCGATGGCGACTATTTCTTTGCTTAGTTACTATTAAGTTAGATTTAGAAAACAAACGTTTGCATGCCATTGATGCCAAAAAGATGCAGAGATATTTCCTTGTTATTTTGTATTTGTTAGAATAAAAAATCGATTTTAAAAGCCCAATAATCGATTTCAGTATGGGTGAGTTCCAAAACATCAGTTGCAAAGCAACTCGCTTTTTTAAGTGCTTTCTACCAAGCAACCGTGAAAAATTTTACAATGTTATCTGTACCAAAGTTCACTAAAAACAATATCGATGCGTATACAATAATCAAACTAGATATAGTTAAACTCTATGATACTTTTTTGACTTTGAGTGCAAATGATTTTTAGGAACTCAGCCTATAAAATCGCTTTCGTAAATTCGATAGCAAAAAATCGAATTTTTTACTACAAAATCGATTTTCGATTGGAATCCCATTACCTAGTTCAAATATTTTTGTTTACAACTAAAACGAGAGGTAGTAAATTCGATAAATCGTAAGCTGAACACAGTAAGAGATTTATGAACAAAAAAGAGAATTTTTCTGGTTCCAATAATTACATATTACAAAAATTAAAAACAATCGAGAATTCCTAATTTTAGCCCGATTAGTTGAATGAACTGATCCATTTCTACACGTAGTGGACAAAGATCTAAAATCGTGAACAAATAATCTTCTCAGGTGAAATTCGTGTTTTCGCGCTTACAATTATGTCGCAAAAAAGATTTTGAACTTTTTTGTTACTAATGCCCTTTTTGATTTTAGGTGACGATATGTAATATGACGTTAAACTGAATTTGTATTGTTTTTACCAAAGTATATTTATAACAAGTACATGCAAGTGATCAGCTGTTCAGTTGTTTATATTCCCGATAGTGTCAACATTTGCTTACATTTTTAGTGCACCATGATTTTTTTGTTTTGTTTATGTTTGGCTGTTTCACCGTATCAAGAGTTTTTACACAAACAAAATGAATGTTTTTTTTTTATTGTTGATTTGTTGTAGACTTGCATGTACATACTTGGTATAAATATACTTTGGTTTTTACATTAGGTAAAAAAAAATTGTACCTATCAAATTTAAAATATTTTTTTTTTTTTTTTTTTTTTTGAACTTTTTAGATTGGGCAGTTATTTTTACAAAATCCAGGTGAATTTTTTATATTCTCCAATTATGGAACAAATCTAGTTTACCAACAAAAAGATAAGGTTATAGAAAATTTAAAAATAATAAGAAAAAATTATATGGAAAAATCTCGGAAACCCATAGTTTTCAAGTTATGAACCTCTGTGGTGCGATAAACTAACTTTTAACGAACCGACAATCGTTATATTTGTCGGCATACATATACTTATAATCGCTTGCAGTAACAATAGTGTGATTCTGTAACTTCTTTTTAACGATAGTAAATAGCTGTATTTTTGTAACATAAAAATGTTAAAAAAACGAAAGCACAAAAGAGAATAAAATAAAAACAAATGAAATTGTTTTTAACCCCCTGTGCAAGGTATATTTATAGCAGGTAGCCGTGAGATTACAACTATTGTATAAAAAAACAAACAACAGGGCTTTTTATTGTTGTTTTGTGATAAGAACTGTCAAACAGCAAAGGGGTTGAAAAGAGACAAAAAAGACAAAAGATAAGGACAAAAAACCTTGTTTACTATACAACATTTGACAGTTTGTATCGCAACACAAGCAAATAAAAAATAACCAGCTGGCGTTCCGAGACTACCTGCTATAAATATACCTTGCCCCTGTGTTACACATGTTTTTGCATTCAAAATGCATTGAAAAAGGTCTGGCCAGACTCATGAGTAAGACGAAGCGTTAATTTATGGTATTTAAATTTTTTTTTTTTGTGAATTTTACATTAAGAATTTTGTTTTTGTTCTTAATATCGTCATCTTAAAGACCTAATAACCTATCTGCAAAAATTTCAAAATTGAGTTTTTTATGGATTTTTATTCCCTATATCATAACGCATATGTGTGCAAAATTTTGAACATGTAATATTACAAATTACAAAGTTTTTGTACCTAGAGGACCATTACGCACAAAAAAAGAGAAAAATAAATCATCAAAAATCACGATAAAAGTTTAATTTTGTTGCATAGTGTAATTTAAACAAACATTATTAAGTACTTGTTTTTGCTTAAACCAGTAAAAGAAACTACTTCTGTAATTATTTAATGTATATAATATTCATGTGTAAAGAAATTTTTATTTATTCATACTAATAAGTACTGCAGATAGGTTATTTGCTTTCAGATTTTTACAATTCCAAAAAACCTAAGTGTCATAACATAAGCTTTGATTAGTAAAACAAAATTTTCTCAACCGATATATATTACTGGTTTCATTTTAATGAAAATGTGTAATTTTCGTTTCAATATCGTTAATAGTTCCAATTTTATAACGTTTTTTCCCTTTCCGGTAAACTTTTGAAAACGGCAGATAGGTTATATGCTTTTTTTGTAAACATAAAATTTAGGATTTTGTTTTTGTTCATACATATACATATGACTATATATATTTGTATGTATGTAAGCTATTTTAAACATAAAATACATTTTATCGATTAAATAAACACAACCTAAATTATTGTCGCTAAAATAACGACAAAAAAATTGCTTAAAGTAACAGCTGTGGTGCGATTCACTAACTTTTAACGATCCTTCAATCGGAATATTTGTCGATAATTATATTCGGTTGCAGTAACGATAATGTGATTCTGTAATTTTTTTAACGATAGTACACAGCTGTTGTTTTTTTGTACATCTCTGTCTACAAAATGTTAAAAAAACGAAAAGCACAAAAGAGAATAAAATAAATTGTTCTTAACCCCCCTTGTTACACATGTATTTTCATTCAAAATGCATTGAAAAAGGTCTGGCCAGACTCATAAGTAAGACGAAGGGTTAATTTGTGGTTTTATATGTATATATTTTTTGTGAATTTTACATTTAGAATTTTATTTTTGTTCTTAATTTGCTACCTTTTTGCTGACATGTTTGACTTGCCGGAAAGCAATCAACCACCGCTTGAACTCAAATGGGTATCCGTTACTATGTTCAAGATATTTTTTCGAGCGCATGCAGTTAAAAGGGTCCTTGAAGATCTCAATATACATACATAAACAAGTCCCCGGGGCCGGATGGTGTTACGGCTTTAGTCTTGAAGAAGTGTGCATTGTCGTTGTCTCGTCCTTTGGCAAAATTATTTAGCTACTCGTACCGGGTAGGAGTTTTTCCTTCTTGGTGGAAGGTGGCCAACGTCCAGCCAATCCCAAAAAAGGATGATTCTACAAACCCCGAAAACTACCGACCAATATCAATTTGCTCTACGCTCCCGAAGGTCATGGAGAGCATGATCAATCACCACTTGGTAAATAACCTGGAGTCCAATTCACTTTTGTGTGATATACAGTATGGCTTTCGTAGATGTCGTTCTATAGGAGACCTGTTAGCGTTTCTTTCGGAACGTTGAGAGTCGTTCTATTCACCAATATGGAGAAAGCAAAGTGGTTGCTCTAGCGCTTGATCGTGTGTGGCACGGTGCACTCGTTTGTTGCGTTTGGTGTCGGTAGTGATTTCTCTCGATTTATATATCGAGCTTTCTTATGGACCGCTTTATACGTGTTGTTATAGATGGTTTCTCATCGAAGGAGTTTCATTTGAATTCAGGTGTACCGCAAGGCTGTGTTCTTTCTCCTACACTTTTTCTTAACGACCTCTCGGGCCTTACTTCCAATCCTATATATTCTTTCGCAGATGACAGCAGCCTTTGTCATTCATTTTCCTTTGATTACTGGGGTTGAAGGTATGTGACCCAATTGCATGTTGACCCACAGACGTCTTAGGAGTCAGCGTCATCTGTATCCATGGGAGGTATAGCTTTTGAATAATCTGGCACTCTTGATGTTCTGGAAATGAAAATTCAATGTGATGTTCGTTGGAACCAACATGTCTTTCAAGTTTCGAAAGAAGCACTCAAGTTTCTTGATTTCTTAAAACGGTCTGAACTCTTCACTTTTTATACCGCCTATATTCGACCGAAAATGGAATACAATTCCCATATGTGGGCAGGTGCTTCAAGGTCTATCTTGAAGCTTCTGGATTCAGCATTGTTCTATCGATATTATCACGGAAGGTGTTCAGCTGAGATGGGCGAACTCATCCCTGAGACGCGGGTGTATGCCCGTAGTACTCGCCTTTACAGCAGATCACATCCGTTTGTTGTCGGCTGTCCAATGTATCGCACAACGCATTACAGAGAAAATTCGTTTCTTGGTCGAACTAGCAGAATGTAGAATATATCCCGGCAGAAGTCTTTCCAGTCGGCTACAATTTGGATAAATTCAAATTAAATGTCCACAAACACTACTCCCTCTTTCCTTCTTCCCATAACCTATTTTCCCAATTCCAACACAATGCATTGCATTAGTACCCCTAAGTGTTGGCTCAAAGTAAAACAAGTGCACTAGGTAAATATGTAAGTAGTTTATTTAAAAAAAAATTTAAATGAAAGTTTAATTTAATAAAAAATATTCGCTTCGCTTGTTAGCAGGCCTCCGGCCGATCGCAAGAATTTTCTCCTCTATACTTTGGCCGGGTACAAAGATGTTCTCCTCTATGGTATCAACAACTCTGGCATCATTAACTAAAGTTTTTCTGCATAGCCGGTCTTAATGGGTTAAGTTTTTTAAAAATCTTTTGTATATCATGAAAATTTTACCAATATTGGCCACATTAGTTCAGAAATGTAGTGGAAAATCGCATATATGTACTGTAGGTAGAGCTCGCGGCTCCCAGGGTTCGTTACAAAAATTTATTTATTGACCAGAGATATGAAACACCGGACTCGCTCTTTTCTTCAAACGTTATAAACCGTACACTCAGTATATTTATTCTTCTTATTATTTCAATTCTTCTACAATTATCGACAAATTAAAATATTACGTAATACACAAATGACGGACAAGACACTCTCGGGACGGAACCGACAACATACACTCGGCACACGAGGGTAGCAACGCGACACACACGACGGCTTTGACAGAAAGGCCAAAGTAGCCAAGGAAAAGGCAGACGACAAACCAAGAGAATTTAGACTACACCGCTGTTCTCTTGCTTTGCAGTCGTTACCGTACGTGCTACTACACGTCGAGAGAATTTAGTCTACACCGCTGTTCTCTTGAGATGTAGTCTCACCCTACTCTCGGACGATGCTCACGATAGCCAAGAAAAAGACAGAAAACAAACCAAGAGAATTTAGTCTACACCGCTCTTCTATTGCCTTGCAATCTTTACCGGCAACGAGTGGGATCACACGAAAGAGGTGTAACCTCTCTTCTACGATCGCTAGATATTATTTAGCTGTAGAGGTATTTCTATGCAGAAATTTAATTTATTAGATATTCGCTTTTAATATTCGCATACATTTTAGAGAATGTGAGTGCGAATGCAAAGAGCAAAAATAAGAGAATAGTTCGTAATGCGAACGCGAATATACGTTGCCACCAGTGATGCCAACTTTTTAAGAGCAAAAAGCACTTTAAAATTTAAAAAAAACACTAAAAAGCACTAGTTCGACCAAAAAAAAGCGTAAAGAACACTAAGCCATTTTAACAATTTAATTAAACACCTCCGAAATTTAAAAAAAGGCGACGGCGCACACTGGGGATTTCGCGGAAAAAAGTCAAATTGTCAACATAGTCTTCAAGCAATATGCAGTGATATGTTGCAATTTTAGACTAAATGGTACAATCAAATCAAACAGATTTACTCCGATCTGACTGCCAGTTTTTTTTATATTCGTCTCAAACTCAGAACTTGTGTGTTTTACCGAACCAACTTAATTTAAACCTAAGAATTTAAATACGAATATTATTTTACTATGTGAGCTAACGTTTTTCTTTTTTTTTTCTATTTAAAGTAGTATATTTCAGTATACTAAAATTGAAAAAAAAAATCTGCAGAGACTTAAGTTTTTTTTTTTTTTTTTTTTTTTTTATGGACATATAACAAAAATCCCATTTTTCCCCAAACATTTGGACCTGGAATTTTTTCTTTACTTTTCCTCAGTTTGAAATCACACCGAATACATTGTCTTATATCTGTTTTAACATTATTAATCAATTTCAAGTGCCACCAGGTGCCACCTCTCAAGTTTTTGCATTACACAGTACAACATTTTTCAGCTGATTGATTCGGGACTCAATTCTGATAAGGCCCTTTTGTTTAACATAAATCGAGAACCACTAGTCGGATTTTGCTGAAAAAAATTTAGAAAAATCAAGAATTACAATTACTTTCATCTGTTTATATAACATTTTGCTACATAAGCAACAGTTTCGCAGTTATAAATAAATGTATGAAGAAAAAAAATATTTTTTGCCCAAAAAATTTAAATTTTTTATTTTTAATTCATAAAAAATCCAAAACAGTAAAAAAAAGTTTTAAGTTTTATTACTTTCACGTAAAGTCGCATAACCTATGAAAAAAATGAGACATAAATCATGAAAATCGATGAACGCGTTTCGCTTTTATTCACAATTAAGTGAAGGTATGCATTTCAAAAATTTGCTCGAGATATGCACAAAATTCTTTGCAAAAACATTTATGACTTTTTTTATGATTCTCAGAATTAAAAAAAAAAGCAATAAACAAAAGGTTATTTGATTTTTATGATTGCGGTAGCAAAGTAATAAGCGGTAATAAATGTGCGTGGAAAATTGAAAGGAAAAAAGGTAAGTGCACTTTTTTAATTATTTGGGTTTTTTTCGTTGGCTACCTGCATGATTTTTTTACACAAATTGCACCCACATTTATGAGTGGTCATGTTTTAGAACGTTTCGAAAAATTTTAAACGCACACGAAACAGGTATATAGACTCCCTTAAAAGATGCGCGAATTCATAAGTACATTTCAGTAAAATGTTGAAACTTACGTAGTATTTAGAGGTGTTCACTGATCGATTTTTGTCATTCAACAAGTGCTGGCGAACGCGAAATTATTTAATTATAACTGAAACTAAGGACCAAGAGTTTTACGGCAATGGAAAGTTTTTCTATTTCTCATGGGGTTTTATGCTCGAAGCTTCTGGAATTTGACAAAGACAGAACAAAATTAAAACAGTTTTTGCAACAATTGCACGTTGGCTTAAACGATACTAGAGCATGTGAAATTTTGGATACAATATATAAACACTTTTACTATAACTTCAAACAAAGATGGCAGGATTCTAACCGTACGAAGTCGCGATTTGAAAAAAAGAATGTAAATTGGCTTGAAGGCATATTTACAATTAAGTTTACTGAGGCTGAATGTTCTACCAGTTCTGCACTTGGTCGGCCCCGCAAATCGTTTGAGGAGTGCTGTGATCGCGCCAAACGATACAAAAGGGATGAAGTACGTTCTATGTTTCCTCAAGAAGTAATTGATTTTTCTTCTAATATTTCAAAAACCAACCACAAAATTTGTACATTAAAAACTTTGGGGATGTTTACAAAGCTTGAACTTACAAAAGAAAAATACGAGTATCTAATGCATTGGTTACAAAATGAAGGATATAACATACTCGTACCATACAAACAACTCACGAAAGAAAAAACTAACAGTTATCCTCTAGAAATTTCTATCACTGAAAGTTCAGGCAGTGTACCTCTGCAAAATCTGTTGGATCATACTGCTAAAAGAGTCCTAGAGACCAAATCAGTAAAGGAAATAAATAATATTGAAAGCGGAAATCTAACAATGTACTATAAATGGGGATGTGATGGGGCATCTGGTCAAAGCGAATACCAACAGAGGTTTTCAGATTATCAAATTTCTGACTCTCATTTATATATGACATCAGTTGTACCACTAAAATTATCATTGAGTGATGACATAAATAAATTAGTATGGAACAACAATAAACCTTCTTCCACACAATATTGTAGAACACTACAGTTTGCGTACGTTAAAGAGACACCTCAAGTTATACGAGAAGAAAAGAGAAGAGTCGATGAGGAGATATCTCAACTAAAAGAATTTGAGTTAACAGTAAATAATCGTAACTTTAAAGTTAAACATGAATTATATTTTACAATGATTGACGGCAAGACAGCACAATCAGTAACAGAGACACCAGCAGCATCTTCTTGTTTTATTTGTGGAGCAACAACATCCAAGATGAATAAAATCGAAGAAGTTCAAGCTATGCCCGTAATGCTGGGTACACACAGTGCAACCTACATGGAAACTGTTTCAATGCAACCTCAAAATATCAAAGCGTTTTGATGTGTATGCAATCTGAAATGAATGAAAATGAATTTAATTCACTGGATTGCGTAAACGTGTTGCATAGTGTGTACCCAGCATTAATGAACAAGCACTGCAATTTGGTATGTCACCACTTCATGCGCGTATTAAGCTGATGGAGTGTCTTTTGCATGTAGCTTACAATCTTGAATTTAAACGTGGAAGAGTCGACTCAAATACTCGTCCGATAAGAGAAGCCCGAAAATGTTTGATAAAGCGTGAAATTAAAGAGAAAATTGAAATACAGGTTGATACTGTTAAACAAGGCTCTGGTACGACAAATTCAGGAAATACGTCACGAAGATTCTTTGCTAATCCTGCTTTAATTTCCGAAATCACGGGTCTAGATGAAGACATAATCAAGAGGTTTTCAGCAATTCTCGAAGCTATAACCATTACCGAGGCACTAGATCCGAAAAAATTTGGCGATTTTTGTCTGGAGACGGCAAAAAAGTTTGTTGCACTGTACGAGTGGTACAATATGCCACCAACACTCCACAAAATTCTGATTCATGGAAAATATATAATTGAAAAGTGTATTTTTCCTGTAGGCTTATTATCCGAAGAGGCTCAGGAAAGTCGTAACAAAGACTATAAAAAATATCGTCTTAGACACTCCAGAAAATGCAGTCGAATTGCCACGAACGAAGATATTATGCACCGAATGATGGTAACATCAGATCCCATGATCTCACACTTGACTCCTTCATTTAGCCAGAAAAAGCATAGTGATATAAGCGACGAAGTTAAGGCTCTTTTAGAATAATAAATTAAAAAGTAGATTTAAAATAAATAATAAATTAAAAATTAAAAAAATCATTTAAATTTTTTGTTAGTTAGGGCTTTTTACATTGTAGGTAACGATATACATTTGTCTAGCTTTCTTTATTTTGATTACTTTTGTATATAACTATATAAATAAAACTAAGTTTGTGATGAAATTAAAAATAGATTTAAAATAAATAATGAATTAAAAAAATCATTTACATTTTTTTTGTTAGTTAGGGCTTTTTACATTGTAGGTAACGATATATATTTCTCTAACTTTCTTTATTTTGATTACTTTTGTGTATTACTATATAAATAAAACTAAATTTGTAATGAAATCATTATATTTTTTGAAAAATATACTTTTTTCCTCACCTCCATACAAAAATCCCCAGTATGCGGCGCACTATGCTTCGTTCCCATATAACGAAGGGACAAAAATAGAAGGAGTTGTCAGATATTTTTGAAATTTGGTACACTAGCATAAAAAAGCTTAGTTAAGAAAAATTTGAATTTTTGGAAAAATCGGCCCAAGGACACGCCTACCTCCCATGTGTCCTGAAATTGAAAAATGTAATTTTAGCTTCAATAATGCCCACAAAATTACAAAAAGTGGTCATGCTGATACAAATGCAACTTGCAACGTGTGTGTAAATTTTTATTTAAATCGTGCTAAGGACTTAAGTCCTGCTTTATATCCTCTTTCTTAAAAACGCTATCACTTCTACAAAAATTGTCCGATCGTAATAAATTTTGATATGTAAGTAGATATTTGCAGATATATAATTATGCCAAATTTGGGTAGAATCGGATTATCAATGTGGAAAATCAAAAACATCATTAATTGAAAAAAAGGCTAAAACGGTTAAAATGCTCTTGCAAAAAAATAACTATAAGGATATTTGAAAGATAACATAAATGAAAAAATTAAAGAGGAAAACTATCAATGTTAACGTCATTAAAAAATCATATCGCACTTGATCCATCAAAATCGACGCGTAGTATTCATATCCGCTGTAAAAATATCGTGCTATTTTGCCTACTTTTTGGTAATGAAATGGTTGGTTTAAAAATTATTTTTCATATGCCTTTAATATTAAATTTAAAATTAATTGCTTCTACTGAACATTTTGAGTTAATACCCTCCTGTTGAATAAGTGCGATATATTTCCATAAACAAATTAAAATTTTGGATTTTGAAACACTGCCACATAGGAGCATAGGGCGCCAAAATTTCATCATTTCTTAAAAATTATAATAGCTTAACTTAATAATTATTTTTATCACTCCTAAAATAAAAAACGTTAAAAAAAACATATAAAGACAAACTTATAACAAAGCATCATCGCTACTTGATTCTTCCCAAAACCAATTTTCGCTTAACGAAGAACTCATCTCGTCTACTATTATCTGATCTTCGATTTCAACATTTTCTCCAAGAATATATTTCCCAATTTCAGCATCTATTATTTTATTTTTAATCTTAATGTTTCTCTTTGATGATAATACGGGATCTGAAGACAACAACAAATATGTCATTAAATTAAAAACACCGAAGGTTTTTAAAAACTTAGCTCGAGTTATTTTTTATGGCCCACTGAACTTTTTAATTTTTTTAAAGGTGTTTGGAATGTGTAAAAAAAACTATTTAATGTTTGTAGAACATTTTAATCCTTTAAACACACGTTTTAAAGGTTTTCAATAAGAATATTTAAAAAAGAGACTTAAATGACTCCTATTTTTCATAAAAGAGATAGAGGGTTAGATAATATGTTAAGCTCAAAAGTAGATTTATTACATTTTTTCGAATTATTTCGTACGACTTTGCTGAAACACAATTTGATAATAATATATGATAATTTACAACTTTACTGTTTTAAGCATTATGCTTATACATATTACACGAACTTACAACCCCTAGTGAAATTCGATGCAAAAATTTGTTGTAGAATATTTTAACCCTTTAAACGTACGTGTTAGTGGTGTTCTATGAGGATGGGGCTGAAATGACCCCTAAAAATGGCAGACAGAGGGTTAATTAGTTCTATGAAAAGAACCGTCATCAAATTTTATTAAAATTATCTATTAAACTTATTTAGCTCAGAATTAGATTTAATAAATTTTTTTTGACTTATTCAAAACGCCTTTAAAAAAAATTAAAAACTTCAGTGGGCCATAAAAAAAGAAATCGAGCTTAATTTGTATGTTTGCATTCTGATACTTAGTCAAACCTTTTTTCAATAGCACTAGAGGTAGAAGTGCACAACACGTGGAAAACTAAAATGCATGAAAAAGGGCAGGTTACACAATGATTGTTATAAAAGTATTTTCTGTAAGCTGTTTTTAATTTATTTAACACTTTGCATATACCAAGCTACGGCTCTTTTTTTTTTGTTTTTTTGTACGGTTTCCGACTGCATGTTTTTTAACAATTCCTTATATTTTCCAATCCATATGGGCACTTCCAAGATTGTAAACGGGACATTCGCACACGTTTATATTGACAAAACTGTAAAAAACAACCTGATTTTCATTTTTAAAATTAATGATTCTTTTAACTCTCAATTAGCTCTTTAATTTCCGCAAATGAAATTGTTCGCTTACTGTCGTGGTTTCCGAGATAATTGCAAACAACCAGTGATTGTAAACGGGACAAATAACGGAAGTGGGTTTTAAGTAGGGATTGCTGTTCGGTTTTAACCGAAATCGAAACCGCGGTTTTAAGTGCTTCAAAACCGAAACCGAAAACCGACAAAAAAACCTCGGTTTTAGGTTTTACTTCAACAATAAATTTATGCTTGAAGAAATTGCAAATTATACATAATAATCGTACTTCATTCAAAAAAAAGTTATAGATAACAGCCTGCAACAATGACAAGGTATTTCAAAGTTCTTAAAATTCAAAAAAAGTACTAAGAAGAAAAAAATGTTACCTTTTTAACTCTTAAGTAGACACCAAATTTGAGTGGCACAAACTACCACCTGGGCCTGTCTAGGGCCACTAGTATTTTGTATGGAGTTTTCGTAACAATAGAAAAAACTCACACTAACTAGCGCCTGGGCAAGGCTCCCAGCCAGCAAAATAATCCGACGTCGTTCAGATATCTGAGGGAAACGTCGGCAAAAAAGTCGGAATCGTATACGAATTCTGTCAGATTTCTGACCCAAAAACGTATGGTGTGGTTGACACGAATTCTGACAGACATGTCGTGAGAAATTTTGGTTTTTTATCGGCATTTCTGAAAGATATCTTACAAAAATTTAATGAAAAAGGCATGGGAAGTTCTGATGTGTCACCCGAGATTTTTTGCTTTCTAACTGATAGCTGAAAGAAATAATTTTATTGCAAAATATGTACATAATTATAAGTTTTACACGTACGTACCTTTTTTATGCTTTTTATCTTGAACAAATAAAATAAAATTAAAATTATATCCGACTGAATGACAATTGTCATTATTTTAAAAAAATAATAAGTCTCTTTAGACAAATCTGAATGAATTCCGTCGGAATTCTATGGGACATATCTGTATATAAATTCCCCCCGATATATCCATGCGAAATCGATCAGAAATTGGCCAGACAGTAAGAATATTCAATGTCTGACAAAAATCTGAACGAAATCTCTAAGAATGAAGTCAGACATTTGCACGAAATGTCTGATTCCGACAATGTCGAAGTATTTTGCTGGCTGGGCTGGGACTACTTGCATATGTATGGAGTTTTATGGCTACAGCAAGAACATTTTGTTTGGAAATAGAATAATCCTTCGAAAAAAAACAGAAAAGAAAGAATTCTTGTAATGTGTATGCTTTTTGATACGTTTCATTTTGATTTTATTTACTGCAGCACATATATAATAGGCCTGGACCTGGCCAGGCCAAGGTGGATACAACATTCACAAAATTTTCATTTGGCCAATTGCGACGGCCACGGTGTTTAAATTTCCAGTTTTTTCTAATTTTCTTGTAAAAAACACTTTGATTCAGGAACACATAAAGTTTCGTTCTAATATACTTAATAATTATATAAAAAAAGCACTGAAAAAATTAGGTTTTTGTATGATGTTTAACTTTGATATTTCAAAACCGAAAACCGAACCGAAACCGACCGGTTTTAATCATTTTAAAACCGAAACCGCGGTTTCACATTTTTACGGTTTTTAGCAAACTCTAGTTTTAAGGGGTAACCGTTTAACCCTGACACAATATTTTATTGGGATTCATTTTAAAATGTTGCGTACTAATGTGCCCTAAAAATGGTTTCGATTTCAAAATAAAATATGAATTACATTTTTTTAAATAAATTGTTAAAGAAATTGTAAACGGGACATTGTAAACGGCACAATTTTTCCACCATGATTTAAAATTTTTTTATGTTGCTATTTATAATCATTTATATAAGAAACTTAATAAAAAATGTTTTTCAGATCATAAATATGCCTTAGATTAGAGTATTGTTGTTCCAAATGCATATTTTCTAATATACACAAGTATGTGCTAAAAGTTGTAGTACTTCGTTTACCATTTATCTTTTTTTTCGAATCAATTAATTTATACGCATATATTAAAAATATATAAGCAATTCTCTAAATAAATCTTGAAAAGAAAAATTTTTTTTTCCATTTTTTGTGGTTGACGTTTTTTTGGAAATAGCCATATTCTATTTTTGAAACAGTGTCTGCATCTATAAAAAAATTTTTACCGAAATACATCGTTTTTATTACGACTTCTAAATATGTTGTCAACGCTAAAAAGTGTAACGCTTCCTAAAATTTCCAGATTGCTAGGAAGTCTAGCTCTAACCTCGTAAATAAAGTGTTTGGTAAAACGAATGTAACTTTCTTTTATCACTTTTTTGTCATTTGAAATCTTAAAATCTTTACAAGCCTTCTCAAAATTGTAACCCAAATAGCAAAGTTCAACTAAATCATCCTCTATATAATCGCAGTTTTAAAAAATGGTAGAAAGAAATGAAAATTGCAAAAAGCACTAAAGGCACTAACGAAAAATTGAAAAAGCACCAAGTTAGTGCTTTTTTTTAGTTTGGCACTATGGATAAAATTTTGGCGTTTTGTGGCATCAAAAAGCACCATAAATAGTGCCAAAAGCACCAAGTTGGCATCACTGGTTGCCACTTAATTATATGTATATTAGGGGGTTTGAAGAATATTCGGGTACATGGTTTTAATATATAGATTGCCAGGATGTTAGGACTCATAGTATATGGTTTCTTTTAAAAAATACTACATTTGTACTAAAATGCTATTGTATATGAAAAATTTTCATTTTTAAATGAAAATTAGATGAATATTTACTTATTTTTAGATAATACAGTTAAACCTCGATTATCCGGCTCTCGTGGGACCGGCACCACCACGGATAATCGAAATACACGGTTAATAGAGTTTATATTAAAATATACAGAAATTTATTTATTTTTATTTAAACATTCGATTTATGTAACTACAGATTCAAATATACAACATATTTTTTTACAAAACATACAAATTGTCATAGACAATGCAAAATCAAATATGTATGTATCATCAAAAACATTAAAATTGGGATTTTTACTGATTATGCTTTGGTTGATCAAACTATGTACATGACTGCACAAATTTTGTAAATTTTACAACGTTTATTGCTTTTTTGTTTTTGCATTTCTTCTGACGATATGTTTAAATTTCACTTACTAAATGAATAAAAACGCATATATGTATGTTCTTATGTGTGGGCACATGAACTTAAAAAGGGGAAACACCGGATTTAGATTAACATACATAATAAAAAACATATGAATGATGCACGGATAATAGATGTAAAGCACGGTTAATAGAGGTATAAATCTAAAGCACGGAAAATAGAGTTAAAGCACGGATTATAGAGGGAAAAAATAAAATGAACCGCATGCCGGTTAATAGATGTAACCGATTAATAGAGGGCCGGTTAATCGAGGTTTAACTGTATATTGGAAATGAGATATAATTTTAAAATTCCCTATATTTGCCTTAAAATAAAAAATCTGCCCTTTTTCCCTACGCTTGAAATTTTTCGAAAAAATCCCTACAAAAAGGGAAAATTCCCTACATTTGGCATCACTGGTTCAGATGAAACTCCATACGTTGTACATATTACTTAAAGTCATCGTAAAACCCTTAATTCCTTAATAATTCGATATTACTTTGGCATTGGCGGACCTACCATCTTCAGCTTAACTTATGGATGGGCAAATTGAAAAAATATATCGATATAAATATAATCGATATTTTTTAAGAGTATCGATACATAATATTTCAAAAATATCGATGTATCGATATATCGAACGTATTTTGCTGAAACTATTACCAAATTAAAAAATTTAACATATTTACATATATGCACAAATCTTAATATTATTCCAAATATATATAGGCACATATATTGTTCCAAAACCGCATAAAATAAATCTTATCAAGTTCGTTTGACTTTACTGTTTTAATTAGAAATCTGCAATGTCTGCAAACCCCACTTTTTTCTTAATTCTTCTTATAAATGCTAATCTTTACATGCAGTCTACAACTGACATGAAATGCTTAGCATTAACACTAACATGACGTTAATGTTAAGTATAGACTAATCATGTTAGAGGTTTTCTCATGTTATAACACGGTTGTTAATGCAAATGTTTTAACAAGCCTTTTATAAAATTATGTTATAACAGCAAATCATGTCAGTTGTAGACTGGGAGTTATAGATCTTTATACTAGTTATAAAAAACATATGATGCATGCAGTGATACCAATTCTCAAAAAACGCATATTGTTTGAAAAACGTCTAAAATTTTGAGTTTTTAATGAAGACTGACTAAAAAATATCGAAATGGATAGTCGTATTTCAATATCGATACATCGATATATCGGTATTTTAAATATCGGCGATATATATCGATTATTCTTTTTAAAAATATCGATATTTTGATAAATCGATATTTTTTGCCCATTCCTAGCTTAACTTCTGCATACAACTTCTTCTATAGAGCAACCATTGTCTCATAATATTGTCCTCGTATTGTTACAAGTAAGACTTTGAGTGCTTAAAATTCTTATTCGCTTTATTCGGTTTTGTTTGTATAAAATATTTTTAGCTTTTCTAAAATCTTTGGAAAAGGTTTCCCGATGATCTGGCCTAAGCAACCAGTAAAATGCGCAAAGAAGCTAGCTTTTCCTCAACAATAAATTTCAGTGTACATACTTATCAAATATGAAAAATTGGGAATTTAGCACGTCATACAGAAATCTTAAAAATTATTCGATTAATCGACATTAATTAATCGATTTTTTCGTTATTCGAAAATCGGTATTTTAAAATAATTCGAACAAGAGTTTGGTTTTGTTTGATCGATTAATCGAATTATTCTTAATCGGTTTACAACTCTAATACATACACACAAATTATTTTGCATTATTTGGAAATGCATTACGTTATATAATTTAGACCGATATTTAGCACAAGCTTTTCTTTCTTCATTATCAAAGTTAAGATAAACAAAACCTCAATTGTGAAAAGTAACGTAAGAAAACGTATTCGTGTGCAAGCTTACATTTTTATAAATAAGAAAAAATCTCCAGCAAGAATTATCAGGGACCGAAAATAACAGTTATATTGGAATTTTAAAACAAAAAAAGCATATAGAATTAAATGTCGAAAAACTGATTCAAGTATACCATATTGTTCCTCATGCACTTGTCAATGATAAAATATATTGATTTTTATAATTTAGATTTTTATAATTTCGATCAAACTTAACAGTTATTTTTTGATTTTTATTTTTTTGAACAAAAATAACTGTTATTTTTTGATTTTTATTTTTACGATCAAAAATAACAGTAATTTTTTTATTTTTATTTTTTCGAGCAAAAATAAAAGTTATTCTCTAAATAAATGTACGTGATTTAATAATTTAGTTGACTTTAAATTTTTATTTTAGTGTGTAATTATCATTGGAATTCCTTATGCACATTAAAATAATTATTAAAGTCATCTAAATTATTAAAACACGTAAATTTATTTCGAGAATAAAGCTGGGATCACACGATTGCCGCAAATGCGCCAATATGGGACCATTTTGATTGTGCTTTATTGACGCACAATAAAGAAATTGCACCAATCAAATATTCTGAAATCACACGATTGCCCTGTTTTATACAAATTAAATTGCCGCTAGTTGGTACAAAGCGAAATGGGTACAATAATTACCGCAGCACAGTCACACGATTGTTCTTACTTGACAACTATGAAAACAGCTGTTGTGGTACCTTTTATACAATTTTTTGTTGAATAGTTTTATTTGAAATATTTTAAGAAAAATGTATGAAATTCCAAAAATGAACAGTCTGTTCAACAATTTCGAATGTTAACGTAATAGAAAATTTGTATGAAATAATAAAATTTAAATAATATTATTTAAATATCGGTAACTAAATTCTGCAACTTTATTAAATTAACTACCGATATCGATTAGTAAAGAAAAATCTCGGATACTTTAACAAATTTTTTATTCTCGTTTTCAAGTTAACAAACATTTTCTTTAAGAAATATCAACGACAAATATCTGTAAAATAAATAATAATTAGTTTTATTTATTAAAATGCATAATAAATAAATACATATTTATCTTCATTACTTGCTAAAGGAAACACAAAAACGTAAAATTTATCAAAAAAAAGCCAAACATTGGCGCGTATTGTGTTGTTTGATTGCCGCACAAGAAGACAATAAATATTGGTGCATTTTTGTTATTTTTATTGACGCGCGGTTGCATAGCAAACAGTCACACGATTGCCGCACCAGGGTTGCATTTGATTGGTAAAAGTAAGCACAATATTGTCCTCGATTGGTACATGAGCCAATTGGTTGTGCAGTCACACGATTGGTGTATTTAAAAGTGTGAAAATTGGTGTATTGCGGCAATCGTGTGATCCCAGCTTAACTTTTATTTTTGCTCAAAAAAATAAAAATCAAAAAATAACTGTTATTTTTGTTCAAAAAAATAAAAATCAAAAAATAACTGTTATTTTTGCTCAAAAAAATAAAAATCAAAAAATAACTGTTATTTTTGTTCAAAAAAATAAAAATCAAAAAATAACAGTTATCATATGACTTTTATGAAAAAAGGCATAACTGTTACGGTCCCTGAGAATTATAAAATCACAAAAACAAAACTTCAAAATTCGTTTTTGTTTTTAATGTTAGCAGCACACAAAAAACTTCTTTTTATACCATCCACTACAACTAGTTTTGATGAGGATATACTAGGATGCCAATCGGGACGGGTTATCGCTAACCCCTGAAATCGGAATTTCATAATATCATGTCCGAGGTTTTTCGGGATTCGGGGTTTTTTAAAATTTTAAGATAAATGATTTTTAGGGTCATTATTACAACTTGAAGTTAGCTAAAGTTAAGATTAAATTGACAGATAATAATGTGTTATCTTTCAAAAAGCGTCTGTTAACTGTCGGATAACAGCTAACGCCAAATTATAATAATGGCCCTTAAAGATATTTATTAAAAAAAGTCTTTAAAATAGGTTTACAAACATAAGTTTTATAATTCATTAGGGGCATATTTTACCAATTCATATTTCAATATAGCTTTTCATATAGTTTTATTTTAATTTGACATGAAAAACTAATTTTAATCATAAATTGATATTTAAATAGCATTGGTGAAATAGGCCTTAAATATCACAAAGTTAAATAAAATTAATTTGTATTATATTAATTTTCATATTAATTCAAATGTTTAGAACACACACCAAACTGCAATGTTAAAAGCTTTTTATACTTTAATATGCTTATTCCTTCAATATTTTCCAGGAATATTTTCTATGCACTATCAGAATTTTTGTTTGTATATTTTTGTTAAATACACATAAAAAAATTAAAATTAGATTTTTTATCTATCACCAAAATGATTATATTGGTTATTAAATTTGTAAAAATTAAAAACTATGAGTTTGTGCTGAATTAATGATTAATTTAATAAAAAATATCATGAAAAATCTCTGCTATTTTAAACAATGTTTTACCTGATTCAAATAAAAATAAATTATTAATATAAAATCTATATTTTATTAAATTCAAAATAAATAAGAAAAAGTAAATAAATATATGGATAGTAGGCATTTCAATGGATTATGACAATGGTTCTTGTTTGGTGGCGACTGTTTCTTTGCTAAGTTACTTTTAATTAAGCCTAAGAAAACAAACGTTTGCATGTCATTGATTTCGGAAATATGCAGAGATATTCCCTGGAACTTTCGTATGTGTTAGGATAAATTATTTTCGTGTTTTCCATTCTGCAAATAACTAGATATGAATATCGCTCACAACCTGGTATGTTTAAATATTAGCGTAATTCCGCAGGAATGCCATGGTTTTATTGACCTGCTGTGTTTCTAGTATATTATGTTGTTTTTCACGAAGCTCAATTTCAGCATTTGGTTCGGTACGATACGTTTAGGACATTTTTGTTTCCTGAAGAACAAGAGGACCTTTATTTAAGTTGGAAGTATACCAAGGGTTTTAATAAGCAAACAGTGTTTACTAAACTCGTAAAAATACAACTGATTTTTATTTACTTTAAACTTGGAAAACTGCAAAAACATACCTACCACAAAGCATGTAAATGTAAATTTTGATAAAAATAAAAAAAAAATCGATTTTAAAAGCCCAATAATCGATTTAAGTATAAAATCGCATATGAAAATTCGATTCCGAAAATTTGATTTTTTAACACAACCGATTTTTAATTGGAATCGATATCGATTTACCATTCCCTAGTGTGAAGCAAAATATCGGCCAAATGCTCGGTGGATGCCTCTATATCCATATTTTCAATGACTCTGAGACATAATTGAGGTTCAATGTCGTTAATGTACCTAATTATCTCATCCTTTAGCTCTTGAACTGTTCTCGGTTTATTGACGTACACTTTTTCTAATTTTTGATATTCTTTAATTAGGCTTGAGCTCATCAAATTTAATTTTCATTAAATTATTTTCACTGAGGGAAGGAATTTTACAACTTGGAATTTTTATTAAAATTTATTGATGATTTTTCTTGGCTGAGCTGGGATTTGAACCCGGGTTGATCTTTACATGTTTCAAGAATCACCACATTCTATCCTCAGAAGATCTTTGCCAACAGTCAAACATCAATCTTTATCCAGTAGTTCGAAATTTGCTGTTATTATCACTTAAACTAAGATTACATGTTGTCTCCTTTCCTCTGTTTTTTTCGTATTCTATCCGTCAAGACTTTGTCTTGAAAACCTGAATACAATTGTTTATTATGTTTTTTTGTCCACTTTCGTCGACATTTTATTTGTACAAATTAAAGTACAAATGTATACATTAGAGCTTGTGCCATAGCTATTTTGTAAGAACAATTTTGATTTAAGTTGAACTGTTAATTTTTGATATTCTTTAATTAGGCTTCAGTTCATCAAATTTAATTTTCATTAAATTATTTTCATATTTTCTTTAAAATATCCCCATATAATGAAGTCCAAAAGAGATAACATGGCAATTGAATTTCTCACGCAAAAGAGCCATTGTTTCGTTGGCCGTGTGGCAATTGGCACCATCCTGTTGGAACCACATATCGTCCAGGTCTATATCCCCAATTTCTGGCCACAAGAAGTCCATTATCATCTCGCGATAGCGAACACCATTCACGGTAACTGCTTAGCCGACCTCATTTTCAAAAAAGTACGGCCCGGCCCGATGACGATGCCAGCCAAAACGTACTAAACGGTCACTTTTAGTCTAAACAGCAGCGTGACCATTTTAGCATCTTTGGAGCTAAATTAAGCATTTTTCCAGCATTTAGCTGCAAAATGTCCGATTTAGCAGTTAGCATTTTCTTTAACATTTTTTGATTATTTATTTAGCATTTTCATGAATTTTTGATACTAGAATTTACACAATTTAAAAAAAATAATCGCCCTTATCTGACCTCAAGAAATACGTTTAAAATCACAGGTTATATGTTATATGATACCAAGGACCCTCGAGATAGATTTACATTTTTCTTCAAAACATATGCCGGAAATAGTGGTAAAAATAAAAAACAATTCTATCGGGTATATTTTGAGAAAACTTCATGCAAACCTTCTTTGTCGTTTTGTGATATTTACGATTTTTGGTAGTTTGGCTTTTGCGGTTTAGGTAAATATATGTGTGTTTTTCCATTGAATAAAATTATTTGAAGTATTTAAGTTATCCGAATAAATTAAAAGTCTTTTTCGAATAACCGAGCAGTATTAAAAAATATTAAATGTATTTAACAAAAATTATTAAAAGTTTCCATAAGTCGTTTGAATTCTTTCAGAATTATTCAGAAACTATCGCCGATTTAAAAGTGGTATTATTTCTTTCTTTTTTTTACTTTTATTAGAGTCCTCCAAAAAAAACAAGTTTAAAAGCAAGTCCCGAAACTGGCAATCATTCCCCTTTAGCCACAAATGCATCAAAAAATCAAAATTCTAAACAGAGATTAATTCCTAGTGGTATTACCATAACACCGCGTCTTAGTCCTACAACATTGGGTGCTAAAGGGATTAATATGCCGCCATTAAATGCTTCACCATTTGCAGCTTCATATCCGGCTTTGAATAGTATGATCAACAATGAAAGGCAAACTCCTACACCACCGAAAGCGCAAACAACAGCGGGAACATTTAATCAAAGGAAAAGAAAAACACCCACACCGCCGCAGCCTATGCCACGTTTGACCGCTAAAAACTATAAAACTATGACAAATTCATCACCAGCTAAAGCAGCAACAACAGTAGCACCTTTGCCACCCATAATGCCCATGATAACGAGCGTCCACTCAATGGCTGCCGCAGGAGCAACGCCGCCTTTGCAACTGATGGCCACGCCGCCCCATAATTTGGGCGCATTTATGGGTTTAAATGAACAGCTAATGATTAACCCCCACTTAATGCCAACTAGTCTGCCACCTAATACAACAATAACAGCACATCCGAATCCTAATCAGAATAATATAAATAATAATTTTAAAATTCATTTGCCCTTTAATAAACCTTCCACAACAACGCCATCACCTGCCGCATCACCAGCTTCCTCAGCACCCAAAACGCCATCGCCTCAGTTAACGCCTTCGCCCCAACCCTTAAGATCAGACAAAAATGCCAGAAGAATTAAACCAACTACACTTCTAAAATCATCCGACGAAAGTTGGCAAAGACAAAAACAATTTTCACAAAACGATAAACAATCACAAAGAACACCCATTTCTCTTAATAAGGACGTGTTGATTGAAATGTTGCCACCCTCCAAAGAATCGCCGAAATCGTTATCGGCTTCTTCGTCCAGACATCACACACCCATGACATCGCCCACAACACCAAAATCTCAAAAATCTCCCGACGTTATAATGCTCACAGCACCCACCGACCATCAGCAAACACCAACATCAAGGAAAGATTGCGGTACAGTTTTGGATCTTACCCACTCACCAAATAAAGTTACCAACTCTCACATACCGGAAATTGTAGATTTGGTTAATACCCCCGAAAAACCAAGACAACAAACAAATGGTGAGGCCAATAATGTAAAACCAGATAAGAAACCAGATAAACCGCCCCCTAAACCTCCTTTAGAACCTGAATACGAAGAACTTATTAAGGCTTGTCGTAAGGCTGATCCCTCTAAAGATATGGAGAAGTTAATAAAATCCAAATTGATTAAATACTACTATGAGGTTCATAGTGATTTCGTAAAATCGAAAAGTTTTCGCAAAAATATACGGAAGGTTGTCGAATCAATAAAGGCTAAACCGGATTTAGTTTATTTTAATCTTAAGACTATTGTGGAGGAACTTAAAGTAAGGCGTAAAGTTAGGATGGTGGAGGAGACAGCATCAGCAGCTGCCAATGCTGCAACAACAGCATCTGTAAAAGAAGAAAGTATTAGCAAAGAAAGTTTATCTGCAGAAACAAATTCTACGGAAAAATCTGTTAAAAATACAACGACTTCAGAAACTGATAATCCTGCCACATCAACATCGTCAGCAGCTGCTGAAATTTCCGCCACTGCCTCTACTTCGACAGGCAATAAAAAATTAGATGAACAAATAAGAAAATTGAATAAGGCGCTATATGTTTTAACCAAACGCATTGAGGTTTTGGAGCAAGCCGAAGTTGATTGGGATGATGATGATTCTAGTTTTCTACAAGTAGAACGTTTTAAGAAGAGAGCTTGTCAGGTGAGTTAACAAACATCTTTATAATATGTTAAATGTCTTAGATAATAGTGAATAAAATCCCTTAATACCAAAAAATTATAAAAAAAACTTTCCTAAAATTTGTTTCTTTTCTTAGATCTATGAAAAAATTTGTGATCTTACAGGTGAAAGTAAGAATGCACATCGTTTAGTTAAGAAACCTATAAAATTTAATGAGACACGTATACCACAATTCAACAAGACCCTGCAAGCGTTCATCAACCGCACTAGGGAATTTCCCGATTATTATGATGTTTTGCGTATGCTGGAGCACTGTAATCGTACTTATAGTTTGGGTTTAGTGAACTTTGAAATAAAAAATATAGGTGAGGTGATATTGAGCAAACAATTCTCTTACATAAAAGTAAAAAATTAATTTATATGCTTAATTTATATATTTTGTTACAATTTAGCTGAAGATGCTTTTATCAAAGTGGGTAAACTTCTGCAATCACGACGAAAAGCAGATCTTTATGAAACTGTTGTCCACTTTGCGGGAGATGGTAAAGATCCGGCCAAAACTGATCCTGCTTTGGCGGCAAAATTAAATGAAAATCTTAAAATTCATAAGAAAATAAATGATATCTTAGAAAAATTTTCCCGCAAACAAGATATGCCTGAAGATGAGGAAGAAGACAAGGTTGAAAAGACAGAAGACAATTCATCAGAAGTTGCAATTAAAAGAGAAATAGGGACAACGGAAAGTGCAACGTCGGAATCTGTTTGTAAAGAGGATGAAAAGGGAGATGTTAAAAATGTAAATTTAATTAAAACTGAAGAAGTGACTCAAGAAACACAACCTGCTGGACAAGTTAAAATGGATGTGGATAATGTAGAGGAGGAGGAGGAAGCGGAATACGACGAAGATGATGACGAAGACGAGGATGAAGATGATGAAAATATAGATGAGCAAGTTGAATGTTTAGCCAATGGTGATGTTTCCGACAATGAATCTGATAATGAAGACATCATTTCAAAAGATCAGGAAAACAGTAACAAGGATACCAGTGTGATAAGTCTTAATGACAGCATAGAATTAATAAAAAACACAAACGAATCTAAATTGTCAGCAGAATGTTTGGATGTACCAAAAAATTCACGGAATTTTTTCTTGAATCAAAATACAATAGAAAATTGTATCAATAAGGAATCTTCTATAATAAAAAGTAGCTCTGAAACTGCTAGTTTATTAATTAATAATAATAATCTAGATATATCAACTACAACAACAAAGACTGTCATAAATGTAAATACAACTAAAGATTCTACAACTCGCCCTCTTTCACCACCTATTCCTCTTGCCTCTTTAATACCTACACGTAATGGTAAACTAAAAGATATACCCCCTTATCAATTGCTCAACAATGAAAATACCACAACCCTGAGTACTTCAACAAATCCTAGCATCATAAATGCCGCAACTGCAACTACAACAACAACTGCAGATTTAAAAATTGTTCACGTTTCTAGTCTGGAACCCGATCTTGGTATTAACGATAGAAATGAAGTTGGTGGTAAATTAAAGTCATCAAATAAATCTTTAGAAGAAATTGTTATATCAGATGAGGAGTCATAGTGTTTATTGGATTTAACCATGCACAAATGATGACAATGATAATAACGTTAAAGATGTTGTAATTTTATGTTATTTTATTCAAATTAATTTATTTTAAAGCTTTTTTTACAAAGGAAATTTTTAAGTTTCAACAAACTGCAATTCTATTCTTTTAAGCTGAGATTTATTTTTTTCAGTCTATGTGGGGTATACATTTGTCTGGAATTTATGTGAGATGATGATACATAATGTTTACGTTACCCTATTAACCCATTAAGGCCCGAGCCATGATCCCATTGAGCTATAATGATGAAACTTTTACAATTTGATTGTTTATACCTAAATATGAAAGAAAACAAATTTTGGGCAAATCGGATACGTGGGAGCCCAGATAACCCCCGAAACGAAAACGCAACGTTGGGCCTGAACGATATACAAATTAAGCGCATTTGTAAAAATTTTTAATTAAAATATTTGATTCACGTCTTTAGGAAAAAAAATTAAAAAAAATATTAATTTACATATTATTTTTAATTCAGTTATGATATGCTCCAAGGCACTTTGGGTGTACCGCTTCGTCACTTTTTTCACATTTGTAAATTGATCGGTCCATAATTTACCATAGGACCCATATAAAGTCCACTCTCGAAAAACACTTTAGTACGCCTAAAACCATAACAAACAATTGTAATGTTATAAATTTTGTTCTGTCACAGTTTTATATGACTAGAACATTCGTAAAGATCGGTTAATAATTTACCACAGTGGTTTCAAATATTTGTCATAGCCGAATATAGCACTCTAACTGGTTTTTCTTTAATATCCTGGGAGAGGATAATTTCACATTACTTGTTCAGTTTTCTATTACTGTAGCTATTGAAGTAACCCTGCTGGAAATGTGTGTCAATTGTTCTTGGATTTGTGAAAATAGAACAAGTTCAAAAAGATAGAACTCATGACCAGTGAAAGGAGAAGTAATTATCTAACTGGTATATAAAGAACAAGAAGGTAAAAAAAGTAATGAATTACGGAACATACTACATTATACCGAAATAATCTTACATTGTAATAATTAACACTAAACACGTTCATTGAGAATAGACGTGTGACTGGTCAAATGGTGTTAATTAACCAATGACAACCCCATGTAAAAGTGATAGGTCTTATTCATATAAAGTGTTAGATTTAGAACCGGTCTCTTCCCCCAAAGACTTACCACAGGACTACTTTGGTGTAAGTTCGCTTCCCTTTAGGAAAATAACACACTTGACATAGAGAATTTACCTACTGCGTAATAACAACAACTTATAAATACATGTATGCCAGTTTTATTATGTTGTTTTAAATAGCAAGTGTTGTATACATATATCTTATTTGATAATTTTATGTAATTTGTATATGGTTTAAGCCCAGTGTTGCGTTTTCGCATCACAGATATATCCAATCATAAAAAAAGTCTCAAATGTCTACGATGATAGGATTTTTCAGTAGAAATAATAATGTTCGTATGTTAGCTTCCTTCTTCAGAAAGTTTCAGATAGGTATATTATATATTACTTTTTTTTAACTTTTTCCAAAAGTACCCAAAAAACAGGGAAAACTAAACATTTAAATTAAAAATTTTTATAAAAAAAACTTATGTATGATACAAATCCAAAAACAGGTCGATTAGATATTAAATTAAATTTTATTTCACTGTGCTTTATAACAATATCACGTAACAACAAAATGCCTGAGGGGAGGTTTAAGTGAACGTTGCGAAAACGCAACGCAGGGCCTTAATGGGTTAAAGGATGTCATGTTGTCATAAGTGATGCGTATCTTTAAAAAAACGTCTTTTTTCTGAATACAATTGAATTCTTTTCTCTTATTTAAAAACCTTTTACTTGCCTGTTTTCTTTTTTAATTCTAATTAATTAATATTTTCTATAGAAAATTTTCCATATCGTTAGCTGAAATGCAAAACCATTTAACTAACATTTTGCAGTAGAAAGAAAAAAAATTATATATTGAAAAAAGTGTTAAGCGGCTCATACACTTGCAATAAAATTGTTCAATTCAAAAGAAAGTGAAATGTGTTGGCAAAATTGTACAATGCTCTTTATGTTATTCCTATAGTTTGTGTTAACCTTTTTATTAAACGAAAGTTGAGCAATATTTAAATTGAAACCGTTGTGCGACTTATTGCATAATATAGGACAAAATGGAAATAATATGGCGAATATCATATACAATAATATTGGTTTAAATAGCACACACACCTGTTGTTATATACATACTTTCTATTGTCTTAGAGTAATAATTGTAGAAGACATGGGCGATGTTGATATGCGTTATATTCAACCAAAAACCGATTTTGCACTTTTTGTCAGTTACGTTGTAGCATTTCGGCCAACGATTTGTTATTCAAGAATGTTTTCTTATTTCAATACAAACTCTCCTTAAAGCCAGATTCTCAATGAAAGCAACATTTTCACTGAGTGTTTACAATTAAAGCAACAATTGTTTTTTAACAATCACACACATTTTCTGTAAAAATAAATTTTGCTCTGAACAATATGACATACATATACATTATTATTTTCAAAATATATTGTCTAAATTTTCATTCAAAACTTATAAAAATGATCATTAACCTCGATTACTATTTCAAACAAATTGTTGCTGAAGTAGACTCAATAAAAAATACGACCAATTTTACCCAGTTCAGTTATAATTAATTATTACTATAACTGCCAGTGAAAATATTTTTGACAGTTATAGTTGATTATCACTGAACTTAATGAAATTGGTCGTTTTTTAAAAATTAAAGATTCTTTTTTAAAAAAATAAGACGGGAGTAAAGCCAAAATGTTGCTTTTATTGTGAATGAAGCTATACTTAAAAACGAGTATACAAAATGTTTGTTATACGAACTAATTTTTTTAATTTATCTTTAAAAAAATGTCTTTCTTAAATTTCTATTATACAAACAATTTCTTTTACAAATTTAGTTAAAAATTACATTTCCTTTTAAATAAATTTTTATTTAAGAATTTTCTATAATTTTTTCTTTTTAAAGACGTTTTCTCTTATACGATTTGAATATAAAACATTGTATTGTATAAAAAATTTTTCTTGCATAAAATTGGTTTTGTCATTTCTATGTATAAAAAAATGGCTGTTTTTACGAACATGCCCTACTGAAAATATAAATTATTGTTCAACATATTTTTTTTTTTTTTTTTAATAAAAATTAATCTTAGCATGATAAAAAATTTTCAATTAAGCAAATTGTTAATTAAAAAGAGGTGGAGAAAAAACTAAGTTTAAAATTCCTTTAAAAACATAACCTCACTTTAATGTATACCAGATTTAATATTTATATTTTGTTATTTATTTATGTTTATATTTAAAGAAATTTACAAAAATAGAATTGGTTATTTATAATTGTTTTTTTACTATTATCTATGTATTATGATTATTTTTTTCCTTAGTAATATTACTAAATTTAAAATTAAGCTTTGTAAGCTGTATATAAAATAATTCCTAAATTATCAATAATTAATATTAAGAAAATTTTAAAACAAACAAAAAAAAAAAAAAAAAACTTCTCTTTTGACCCTTCCCAAGTCTTGAATAAGCAATTCTTATTTTTTTTACTGTAAATAACGAAAATATAAATTATACTATATTAAATATAAAAAAAGTATATACAATTTAAACTCTATAAAAGTCGTTTAAATATTTTAAGTCATATTGTGAATTAATTGTATTAATATTTGATATAATTTTGTGTTTAAAATGAAATTTTTAAGAAATTTACTGTGTTTTTAATACTGATTTGAGTTAAAGATTTTAAACGAAATTTTGCGTTGAAAGATTTTGCGCTAAATCCTTTAAATCTGTTACAGTATTTAGGCAGAGTAAATAAATAACGAAGGCAAAAATTTAACAACATTTAAGTCAAAAACATTAAATAATATAAATAAAATTTATATTTTTTAAACATTTCATTAATGTCAAACTTAAAAAAAATACAAAAAATGCATTTTTATTTATAAATACTGGATGTAAAATTAATCTTGCGGCATTTTCAACAAACAGTAAGGCATTTATTGTAAGAAAACGAGAGTAACCATCCCCCTCATTCAAAAAAAGTTTAAGTTTTTTATACCTACATAGAGTTGTCAAAACCGATTTCCGAAGCATTCGAACAATCGATTTTTCCCCATTTTTCCGGTTTTTTAAAAATTCGAGAAACTGGTTTTTTGGTCTCGAATAATCGACTTTTTCTTATATTTACTTTTTCATTATCTTGGATTCGATGTCATTTTTAGTAACCACTTTCGTTATTCACAATAGTATCTTAATTGATGTCATCATACATAACTTATTCATCACAGTGCCAAGCTATTGAACTTGCAGATAAATTCTACAACACATACTTTTTATAATTCCCAGCAGTGTGAGTTAAGCGACAGTTCATACTTTGGCTTTGGTTTCTGGTTTACAACTCAACTCAACTCAGTTGAGTTAAAACTAAACCAACTGCTAGTGATGAGTTGTAAATGTTTGATGTTTTTGTAAGCCGCACTATAAATAGTTAAAACTATAATAAAATTTCAGCTGAAAACCGAAAGAGAAGAACCGCTTAATGCTTCCTTAAAAAAATTCAAAACCTAGCTAAACGCTCAAAAACAGTTAATCCAATGACTTGAAAGAGGATTTTGACTACAGAGATAAATTTTCTAAAAGATTTTCCAAATAAGATCTGTTTTGCTGACAAACCTTTTTCAACGATTAGTGAACGTATTTTCCTCTATATAAAGTTGAGAAATCGATTGCCCCCAAACCATTTGAGACGATTAATGTTGCAATGAAATATTTTTGAGTCAACTTTAATCTAATTACCAACATAATAAGATAGCTTATAAGCACAAAGACTATTCCTGGGGTCTAATCACCGCATTCGATACTATCGTATCGAATAAACTTTCGAATTTTTTTGCATACGATAGACACTGACGTATCGAATGAAAACTCGATAAATGTAATGTCGAGTTACTCGATATCGAATGCTATAACTTCAAATTCAATACATTTCATTCGATATCGAATTTCATGATACCAAAATAAATCATTTTGATCAATTTTGGTCGATATCGTATGCGGTGATTAGACCCATGAAAGAAATTTGTATGGGTGCTTTATCAAATTATGGACCGACAATTGAAACGTATGTATTAAATTTCATCAAAATATTGACCTGTATTTTACCAGCCGACCGGCATACTGAGGTGGGTCTTGGACCAATATTTTTTAGAGCTACACACATCAGAACAAATAATTTTTTTGTTAATTAAACTGATCTCTATTTACATTTTATGTAGTAATATACGTAACATGTATTATACGTTTTAGTTCTGAAGTACATACTTACAAATTGCTTGCTTTGTTTTACTGTTTTATTAAATAAATAATTTAAATAAATAAATAATTAAACCGAAACCCCGGTTTTTTGTTACAAAACCGAAAACCCAATTTTTCAGAAGTCGGGTTTTGAAGTATTCGAAAACCGGGTTTTGAAATATACGAATATTTGACAACTCTGCTCCCACACTCACAATAGTGGAAGGTAGGGATTGCTGTTCGGTTTTAAACGAAATCGAAACCGACCGAAAACCTCGGTTTATGTTTTTACTTTAAATATGCACATATGTATATATTAATGCAAAAAGAAAATGCAAATTATACATAATACTCGAACTTCATGTAAAAAAAATTTATACATAACAGTCTGGAACAATGACAAGGCATTTCAAAATTCTTTAAGGGCCATTATTACAACTTGAAGTTAGCTAAAGTTAAGATTAAATTGACAGATAATAATGTGTTATCTGTCTAAAAGCGTCTGTTAACTGTCGGATAACAGCTAACGCCAAGTTATAATAATGGCCCTAAATTTAATTAAAGTATTAAGAAGAACAAGTGTTACTTTTTTAATAAAAGTACCTGAATTGAAACAAATAAAAAAAATTGTATTATATACAAAACAATATATACATACATACATATTAACGTAATTTTCTTGGATATTTTCAAACCGAACCGAAACATCCCGGCTTTTATCATTTTTAAACCGAAAGCGCGGTTTCAAATTTTTACGGTTTTTAGCAAACTTTAGTGGAGAGGGTATTATGCATATGTGCTGATATTTGTAACATCTAGACACAACTTTAAGTATACTGATTGCATCAGAATCACTTTCTGAGCAATCTAATGATGTCCGTCCGGCTGGCTGTCCATGTAAACCTTGGTCGCAATTTTGGAGATATGTAATATGATAAAATTCGGTACTAGGTTCTAATATTTTCTTCTACGGATAATCCAATTATAATTAGCTATTAAGTAGTTATTGATTATTGTTAAATACTAATGCAATAATCTTATATGGCCCTATAATTAAATAAAGAACATAATCAACCCAATTATGAATAAAAATTCCCCGGGAGTTTTCTCCCATCTCCCATTTCTCTTTTGTAAATTTAATTGTAAAAATGAGAAAAGGGAAAAAACTCCCGGGGAATTTGTATTCATAATTGGGCTGAATAATAATAACTGACCCAAGGACCAACCCTTTGTATTTGGGCGAATCGGTCCATAATTTCACATAGACCCATACAAACTTTTTTCCCGGAATAGGGTCTTTGTGCCCAAAAACCATCTTATTATGTATCTCAATTAAATTTGATACAAAATTATTTTACTGCAATCATCATACCAAATTTTATTGAATAGGTCCATATTTTACCGTATGTAGCTCCCATGCAAATACTTCTCCCGAAAATAGCTGTTAATGCCATTACTTCCTTACAAATGTTACTAATAACATAAAAATGCGACAATGGCTTTTACGATAGCTACTATGTGAAGAAACAGCCGATTGGCTGAAAGTACAAAAATTGTGTGAATGTTAGTAAAAAAGTGTGAGTGTATTGAGTTTTTCGAACTTGCACTTGCAAGTAGAAACCGGGGGATAAGGCACGCGACAACAAGTGCCGTTAAATTAGTTTGAGAAAATTTTTTGAAACTATTTTGCGCGTAAATTAAGTTATAAATTTTGTAGTGAGTGGAAGTGCAATTTTTAAATAAAAGAATTGGTAACAATTTAATAAAAAGATATCCTGCCGCCAAATGAGTAGCTAACTACAAAAAAAGCCAACTTAAAGTTAGCTTGTATAGACTTACTTAAAGCCAACTACTAAGCAATGGAAAATTTACATTTACCAAAGTGTAAACAACCACTGTGTATTTTAAGTAGAGAGAGCCAAGTCGATTGGCAAAGGCTCCAAGACCCACAAAAGATTTAATTATTTAGGGCTATTATTACAATATACCGAGAAGAAATTGGTAATCGGTAATGGCCAGGTTATAATATAATTAAAAAATTAGATAAAATAACTAAATACAATTTTAATAACATAGATAATTTAAAAAAACCAACTTTAAGCTAACTTAAAGTAGTAAATTTATACCTAGCTACAAAGAGTTAACTTTAAGTTAACGGCTAGGTAACTAACTTAAAAGTTAACTGAAAGTAATGCAGATTCGGACAATTGACTACTTCCTAGAACATCGCAATGTTAAAATAGTTAGTTAATTCCATATAAACCACCACTACTTGAGAAATAGTTAGCTTTCAGTTAATTTAAAGTTAACTGAATGTCCGACAGGGTATGTATATAAATAAAATATTAAAAATGCCTAATAAAAAAATATAAAAGGAGAAAATGATTAACGGACGAGTTAGGTGAACAGCTTTGCTGGAAAGGTACTGCCACCAAGAAAAGCGTACAAATCTAAGCCCAAAAAAGGCAATAAGAAGTAAGTTTAATAAAACATTTATATTAAAAGAAAATAATCATACAACTTCTACATTTCATAGATGCAACATTGTCAGTAGGAAGTCAGAGGAAGAATTTATTAAAGGCAGCCGAAAGTTCTTCCAGTTCGCGAAAAATCGCATTAAGTTCCGAAATAAGTATAAAAATAATAAAACTAAATAATTAATAACATCATTTTAAATAAATATATAATAAATTAAATTTAAGTTTAATATTGAATGTGGAGATAGTAATAAGTCTCGTACAAAAATACTTGTAACTTATTCCTTAACAACGATATCCGTTGGATATCGAAAAATTAGAACAAATAATTTAATAAATAATATACATATATATAAAAATAAGTCCGTATATGTACGTCGCCGAACTACTCATAAGCGCGTCGTGCAATTTCAACCAAACTTATACACTACGTAGGCAGTGGCCCATATATGGTTTATATGAAGTTAGGTTGAAATCCGATAACGCATGTGTGTGCGGTACGTATGTGAAGTGAGTGTGTTTTTGCCGCAGGAAAACCAACTTTATTAAAAACAAGTGTGTTTCTTTTCTTATTTTGTTTTGCCGTGCGAAGCAGGCAACGGGCCCGCTAGTATACATATACATTTTTTACAGACAATTGGACTTGAGCTCTAGAAAACTATTTATAATATAAATAAAATAAAATTATAAAAAAGTTTATTCTACAATTATATAAAAAAAAGCGTATAAAAATTTTGAGACGAATAAGCTTTTCTATACAAAAGTTAATATGTATAATATTATTTTCGTAAGCTTATTCTACAATTGCAAGTATAAGATTATATTAATCTAGCATACATAATAGGTGCGATCCCGTACTTTTTGGGTAAAGTTCGGTAAAATGATAGTAAACAAGAATTTTATACACTAAAAGACACAAATGTACAAAAGTACGGGAACAATAAAAACCAAATTTTTACCCCAAAAGCAAACGTTACAATGAAAACGTTCAAAAAAATCCATAAATGACACATTAGCATGTACAAAAGTAAAATTAAAACATGTTCCTACATTTTTTAACATTTTCTTCTGTTTATTTTATTAATATTTTTAATTTAATTTTTTTGGCAATACTTGTTTGTAGTTTTTATTGTTTATTTTTTGTCACAGCTGATTGTTTAACAATTTTCCCAATTAGCCCAAAGAAAAAGTGCGGGCTACTTCGTACGAGAAGAAGAATATTTTTCTCTTAAAAGCTCTCTCACTTTACCAAACTTTGAGTACGGGAACAGTTTTCGGTATGATTGGGAACCCGCGGGCTCACAAAGTTGAGTACGGGATCACACCTAATATTTTAACGAGGGATCCGTTTTGATTTTTCTTTTCTACAATTTTCCGATAGGCTTTTTCAATATATTCTCAAATCTTTTTCAAGCTTTACGCTTGTGTTGGTAAACTTATCATAATATTTTTCTCAAGTCATTTGGTATGTTTGAAAAACAGTGCTGTCGTGGATGAGTTTTGTATTAATTAACTAGTACGTAGTAAAATAAAAGTTATGTTTATAGCTGATTTCTGTGTATTTATAAAAAATTAAAAACAAAAAAAAAGCAAAAGAAATCATTCTCAAAGTAGCGTTTAGCATTAATCTATAATACAATACAGACAAGATGTTTTATTGAAAGGCGTTCGAGCGTAAGCATAAAACCACATAAATACATATGTACATACATATAAGCTCTTATTCTAAAGAAAAAAAAAAAAACTAATAAACCAATATTTGTTTGTTTCTTCAATGATTTTATGAATAAAAATTCTGCAATGCTGCAACATTTAGTTGCTTATCAGCTCTCAGAGTGAGCCCACATCTTTGTAATTAATCTCGTCTTTACCTTTTTTCTATTTTAATAATGAATTTGGATTTGGAAAAACTATACTCACCTAGTTTATATACAAAAAGATTTCAAAATTGTGTTAAGCCTAATGAAGAAGTTATAAAACATTTTATAAGTGCATCGAAACAAGGTAAACCAATTGTGCTTAAAAAAAACCTACAGTTGAATCTTTAATTAAAAGCAAATCGTCAGCTTAGAGTGTAAACCTCCTAACTCCCTTTTAACAAATTTTACAGGAGAGACAAAAAACTTTTTATTTTTCCTATTCGCTTGAGAGGAAAACCAAACATATTCTTAATTTGATACACTTCAGGACTCAAATTGAAGAAAAACTAAATGGTGGTCGACGAGGCATATCTTTCTCTACCATACGGCATTAAAATCCCAATTTACTTAAAAAGTGGATTTAGCAGGTTTACACTATAAGCCGACGAAATTATATTAATGAACAGAGTTCAAATGTGTTAAAAATACAAGTAAGTGTGCTATATTTGGTTATTCCTAATCTTTTATACCATTTACCATGGTGCGATAAGAACAGAACCTTATACAAAAACCGGTCTATAGATATAAACAAATCTACTTTTCCAATTCCGCCCACATTTTGTCAGATGCATATAAATATATATCGTTACTTTAATATAGAAAAGCCCTAACTAACGTTTTCCTTACTTTACAGGAGAAGGAAAAAACTTAATAAAAATTATAGTCTTGTAGTCGCGATTTTTTAAACGCAGTTTTTTATTAAATTCTCTAAACAATTTAATAAAAAACTGCGTTTAAAAGAAATCGAAACTACAATACTACAAATATTCAAATCTAACCACTGTAAAAGTACGTGGGAACCCAATTAAGGTATATTTATAACAGGTAGCCGCGAGATTACAACATTTGTACAATAAAACAAAAAACAGGGCTTTTTATTGTTGTTATGTGATACGAACTGTCCAACATCAGAGGGGTTGAAAAGAGACAAAAGATAAAGACAAAAAACTTGTTTAGTTTTTTACTATACAACATTTGACAGTTTGTATCACAAAACAAGCAAATAAAAAATAACCAGCTGGCTTTCCGAGACTACCTGCTATAAATATATGTACCTTGAACCCAATCTTACCGAAAATTGTTCCCGTACTCAAAGTTTGGTAAAGTGTAAGAGATTTTAAGAGAAAAATATTCTTCTTCGTCTTGTTCGAAGTTTTTTTTTTAATTATTTATTTATTGAATCTTCATATATTAAATATGAACTAACAATCTATATATATAAAATTGTAACGTTACTGACTGACTCACTGATTCATCATCGCACAGCCTAAACGCCTGAAGCTAGACACTTGAAATTTGGACCAGAGATTGGTCACTCCCCAAATCGATCCACTAAGACGGGATTTTTGGAAATTCGAATGTTTAGGGGGTAAAAAAGGGTAAAAACGGGAAAACTCGGTAACCTTATATCTCCAAAACTAAAAGGGATACAAAAAAAATTTAATACCTATCGTAGTTCTTTAGAAAAATAAGCAGACAAGTGTCTGGTACTTTTTTGAAATTCGGCCCTATTTGGGAGTAAACGTCTAAAATCTGAATTTTAGTACTTTTTTGACACCACATCTATCTTTTGAACCAATAAACATAGAAACAAAGTTAATACCGCATTCGAAACTTATCAAAAAAATACGAATATAAATTTGGTACTTTTTCGAAATTCAAACATTTAAGGGGTAAAAATCGTAATTATTTTTGGTACTTTTTTTAAAAAACATTTTTCTCCATTTTTTGAAATATTCGTACTAAATTATGGGCTGCCACTATAATACTGAAATTTTTTATACTTTAATGGGGTGAAAAATAGTACCAAAAAGGGGAATACAGGAAATTTGATATTTTACTTAAATTTTTGATATTTTTTAAATTATCGTTATGTTGGACCTAAAAACATAAGATTCAACATGCAATGTCGTGAGTGGATAAGAATCTATGACGGAACTGTTTGGTACTTTTTTGTTCTTTAACTGGTACTTTTTGAATTTCCTTTAGTATTGGACCTAGAAACATAAAATTCAATACGCAATGTCCTGGATGGATGAGAATCTATAAGAATGAACTTTTTGGTACTTTTTTATTCTTTGATTGGTACTTTTTGAATTTCACTTGGTATTGGACCTAGAAAGACCTAGAAAGATAAACATGCAAGGCCCTGAGTGAATGAGAAAATAAGTTTTGGCATGCAGATATGTCCACGAAGAAAAAGGAGACGCCAACGAAGTAGCGGGTTAAATGCTAGTAATTAATAAAATCTTATCCTTTTACTATATTTTATGTCAAGTGCCAGACAAAAATTTACTTCATCACGGGTTCTGTTCACATATATATGTAGGTGTTTATCGCTCATCTAATTGGGTAAGTGCTGGTTCACACACGTCAAGTTTGACTCTTCAAGTCTTGATCTTTTAGGAGAGACGGGAAAAGAGAATGCCATTTCTTTTCTCCTCTCTCCTAAAAACTCAAGACTTGACGAGTCAAACTTGACGTGTGTGAGCCGGAACTAACATAGCGTTTACATTTGCCAGTACTGGCAAGGCAGTAGCAATTCATTCAAACTTTTTCACTAATACATAAACACTTTTACAGCTATTTTGTTTTTGCATTGTTTTGCCAACTAATATGTATATGCTTACTGTCTTGCCAGTACTGGCAAATGTAAACGCTGTGTAAGTGCTGTGTGTCGCTTCTTCTTAAGCGAGTGTGGTCGCTATCATTTAAAATATTTCGAGCTAGTGCAATTCGAGCCTTTTTTTTAGAATTTTACTGCATATTTCGTAATCGTAGTTTTAACTAATGGCACATTGAGATCCATGTGAATATTTGAGTTTTTAACATATCAAGGGGTAGCTGTGATTATTCGAAGGAGGTTATTTTGGCGCCTTTGAATTTTTTCGATATTAGAGACCGAGGCAGTGCCCCATAGCTGAATTACATAGCATCAGATTGGCTTTAAGATGGAGTTGTAAAGTAGAAGTTTGCAGTCGAGACTAAGGACAGAGTTTCTTCCGATAAGCCAATGAATGTGGATGGCTTTTAGTTTCATTTGAGTTAATTTTGCCTCTATATGGCTTTTTCACGTTAAACGGCGATCTAGATGCATACCGAGAGCTTTGAGGTATTATTTGATTATTATTGATTTTAATAGAGGGCATGATTCCCGACGCAGTTTTGTTTGATTTTTTTTTTTTTGTGGAAGAAATATTCTTAGTATATATATGATGATATTTATATCAAAGTATATTTTGCCACAATTAATGGAATGTGGCCAACCATTTCAACTGAGAGTAGACAGACCGCCCAATGTGAATATTATATGTACGCATTTTTTCTCATTGACCTTTATCATCCATTGTTTTAACCATATTTCTAGTTGAAATATGTGATCCTGTAAGTAACGAGATACTTCATGACCGTTTTCATGGACGCTTAGAAAAGCTGTATCATCAATATTTTAATATTTTTTGTTTTTTTTTTTTGGGCCAATAATGGAATGTTGAACAGGAAGTGTCAGATAACTGTCAAAATCAACAATAGAGCGATCTACATTCTCCGGTGTGCTAAGCGCAATATTTTCTGTGCAATGGGCATTGAGATATTTTGTATACTTTAACCAATTGATTTGTGTGGCTGACGTCGCTAAGTAACCAAATGGAGATACAATTCTATTTGGGTTCATTATAGTAACAATTGTAGGTGCACACAGAAAAAAATACCCATGTAAAATTAACATGGGAAAATGTTGATTGAGAATCATGTTAAATTTCAGAGAAATTATGCCCTTTACTTAAATTTATCATTATTTCATATTAATTTTTAATAAAAAATATCAAAATAACCTTAAATTACGTTTATTTAATATTATTCACTGTTAAAAAAATAAAAAAAAAAATATTAAAATATAAATAAATCTGGATTCAATATTGAACCCATAAAAACCTGTTTTGTATTAAAATCAAAAGTTTATCGTGTTAAATTAACATGCAAACCTACTTAATTATGTACATTTTTTATTTTCACTTTTAAAATATGTTATAAAAAGAAGACAATTCCCGTATTCTTTTAATTAAAATTGTTTATTTAAATAGTATATCAAGTTTTCAAAGTAGAATGATGACCATATCGGGCGATTCTGCTGATGCTTCTGTTAACAAAGGAGAATACAAAATAAGTGAAACATGTGTTACAGGGTTTTGAATTATTCTTACATAAACGCAAATGTTGTTTGAAGCTTCTTCACACTGTTAAAATACACTCAAACCCATTTGATTCTACATGAAATTCACGTTGTTTCAACTGGAAATAACTTTCATTCAACGTGATTCCGATTGTTATTTCAATATAAATTACATTTTGCTCTAACTTGACTGCAATGTTAAATTAACATGAATTATAGTTATATCAAAAGAAAAAAATGTTGTTCGCAGTTATTGTAAAATCAGGTTGAATTAACATGAAACCCGTATGAAGCAAAATCACCACCGAAAAAATTTAAATCAACCTTGTTTTCGACGTTTTTAACTTGATTTTTTTCTGTGTGTGTGTGATCAGAAGATAATTTTAAGGAAGCTTCAACATGAATCGTTTCTGTGGGGATGTTTTTAACCACGCCAAAGTCGATAACATCCGGAATTTTTTGCTGATCAGTAGGCCAATATGTTAATTGTTATTTAAACCCATTTTAGAGATTGTGTTAAACAAAACACGACCCTTTGCTGTTATAAGTCGTTACCCCCAGAAGGTATGTTAAGCGTTATAATCGCCAGCGGCCAGGAAACAGGGTCCTTATGATTTATAATATTAATAATATTGGCTTTCTGATAGTGTGAATGCAGTTGTTGAGAAAATCGGCCATGTGTCAGGCAAGCAATATACTGAACTGAATTCGCGAAAAGATTTTTTGTAAGATATTTTAGATAATTCATTTTAATTTTACTTGCTAACTTGCATTTTGGATTTGTTAAATTTTAGTCCTTTTACATTTTTTTTTAATTTTAATTATACATTTTACTTGTTTTTTTTTTTTAATTTCCTCTTAAAAATGTTGGTCATGAACGGGTTAATTTAATTGTATTTATATATGTACATATATTATGAACAAAATGTGTTTCCTGCACATAGATAGGCTTTTTGTGGTTATAAAATGGGTTTTCAGTGATTGCTAAGTTAATGTTATTAAAAGTAAAATGCAGTTGTGATAATTTCTAACTTTAATTTCAAGGAGTGGTCAACACCTTTCTAACGACGTATTGGAAATGAAAAACAGACAAAAAATTTTAGTTATTTAAACTTTCATTTTAATCGAATTGAAAAGCATCAAAAAACTGTCATAATAACCTTGCTATCTCGAGTCTGTGTTTAGATTTTTAAAATGTTTTAATGCCGAATCAATTTGGTGAGAAAAAAAAACTTTTTAAAGTTTTGATTTTTAATTTGGGTATTTTTTAACCTTTTGGGGACAAAGAAAAAAGTACCTGGCAGCCCTGGGTAAGATTTGGAAAAAACGTTATAAAATTGTAACACACAGAAAAAAATCAAGTTAAAAACGTAGAAAACAAGGTTGATTTAAAATTTTTCGGTGGTGATTTTGCTTCATACGTTTTTCATGTTAATTCAACCTGATTTTACAATAACTCCGAAAACATTTTTTTCTTTTGAAATAACTATAATTTATGTTAATTTAACATTGCAGTTAAGTTAGAGCAAAATGGTATTTATATTGAAATAACAATCGGAATCACGTTGAATGAAAGTTATTTCAAGTTGAAACAACGTGAATTTCATGTATAATCAAATTGGTTTGAGTGTGTTTTAACAGTGTGAAGAAGCTTCAGAGACAACATATGCATTTATTTAAGAATGATTCAAAACACTTACCCCTGTAACACATGTTTCACTTATTTTGTATTCTCCTTTGTTAACAGAAGCATCAGCAGAATCGCCCGATATGGTTTTCGTCATCATTCTACTTTGAAAACTTGATGTACTTTTTAACTAAATAATTTTAATTAAAAGAATACGGGAATTGTCTTCTTTTAATAACATATATTAAAAATGAAAATAAAAAATGTACATAATTAAGTATGTATGCATGTTAATTTAACAAGATAAACTTTTGATTTTAATATAAAACAGTTTTTATGGGTTCAATATTGAATCCAGATTTATTTATATTTTAATATTTTTTTATTTTTATTTTTTAAACAGTATTTTTTTCTGTGTGAACTATTAACGATATTGAAACGAAAATTACACATTTTGATTAAAATGAAACCAGTGATATATATCGGTTGAGAAAATTTTGTTTTTCTAATCACAGCTTATGTTATGACACTTAGGTTTTTTGGAATTGTAAAAATCTTAAACCAATTAGTATGAATAAATAAAAATTTCTTTACACATGAATATTATATACATTAAATAATTACAGTAGTAGTTTCTTTTACTGGTTTAAGCAGAAACAAGTACTTAATGTTTGTTTAAATTACACTATGCAACAAAATTAAACTTTTATCGTGATTTTTGATGATTTATTTTTCTCTTTTTTTGTGTAACGGTTCTCTAGGTACAAAAACTTTGTCATTTGTAATATTACATGTTCAAAATTTTGCAAGCATATGCGTTATGATATAGGGAACAAAAATCCATAAAAAACCAAATTTTGAAATTTTTGCAGATAGGTTATTAGGTCTTTAAGATGACGATATGCTTCTAATGTAAAATTAAAAATTGGATTGCTTCTACTGAAAATTTTTAAATTTGAATTTAATACAGAATTGTTGAACAAGTGCGACATGTTTCCATCGTTATATAAGGAGCTCTGTACTGAAATTCTGTAACTTTTTGAATTTAACTACCGATATCGTTAAGTAACGAGAAATTTTGGTTACTTTAAGAATTTGTTATTCTCTATTTTAAATGAACAAATATTATTGTTTAGAAATATTAACGACAAATATCAGGAAAAATATAAGAACGACAAAGTTAAAATTTTTTAAAGTTAATAAAAACTATAAAATAAATTTGCTTGTAAAAAATTCATTTTAACGAAACATGAATGAAAACGTGTAAGTATTGATTATTATATTTCTAAACAGATATCCCAGACAGCAAAATAAACCGAAGTCGTTCAGATATCTGAGAGAAACGTCGGCAAAAAAGTCGGAATCGTATACGAATTTTGTCAGATTTCTGACCCAAAAACGTATGAAGTGGTTGACACGAATTCTGACAGACATGTCGTGGGAAATTTTGGTTTTTAGTCGGAATTTCTGATAGATATCTAACAGACATCTAATGAAAAAGGCATGGGAAGTTCTGATTTGTTAGCCGAGATTTTTTCGAACTGATAGCTGAAAGAAATAATTTTATTGCAAAATATGTACATAATTATAAATTTTACACGTACGTACCTTTTTTAAGCTTTTTGTCTTGAACAAATAAAATAAAATTAAAATTATTTCCAACTGAATGACAATTGTCATTATTTTAAAAAAATAATAAGTCTAGTTAGACAAATCTGAAAGAATTCCGTCGGAATTCTATTGGACATATCTGTACATAAATTTCCCCCGATATATCCATGCGAAATCGATCAGAAATCGGCCAGACAGTAGGTATATTCAATGACTGACAGAAATCTGAACGAAGTCTCTAAGAATGAAGTCAGACATTTGCACGAAATGTCTGATTCAGACAATGTCGAAGCATTGTTCTGGCTGGGATGTTATTTTCAAATATGTTTATACATAGGGAAAAAGTTTGAGGTGCCTGAGCCACTCTAGCACAACATTATGCTTTTACTTTTTATAACCACACTACTGTATTAATTTCAGAATCTACTAACGAGGTCCTTTCAGGCTGGCTGGTGGTCTGTCCGAGATAACCTTGTGCTCAAATATCAGGTCGCAATTTTGGAAAGAAATTTATCAAATTTGGCACATATCGCTCATTTGCTGCAAGACCGGCATAACTCCAAAAATGAAATTTTGGAGTTAGAGATGCAGAATTGTTCGCTTTGGTTTTCTTTATATTGTGTATTAAATTCATCTTTATATCTTTTATACTTTCCCAGTTTGAAGAGAATGTGTCTTCTTTTTTTCTAAGTAGTTAGAACAAATCAAAAACTTTAAATGCGTTTATCTCGAAATTTATTTTTTTGAGTTATGCCGGTCTTGCAGCAAATGCGCGATATGCGTTTATTGTCACAAGGTCGAACGAAGCCTTTTCAGGGGCGGAGAAGCGGTTATTTATTTTTCATAGCTCACATGCAAAGTTCTTTCCGGAATAGGGTTTTGTGCCCATTAACCATCTTGTTTTATAGACAATTGTGTTTAATTAGGTACAAAATATTTTGTTACAACCTACATAAATCAGCAGAACAAATTTTATTATAATCGGTCTATATTTGACCACAGCTCCCATACGAATACACTTATAATAAGTTACCTCAATAATAGCTTCTATGCTATCTCATAGTAGTCATCATAGTTAAAGTAGTAGATATACATATATGTAGATATTATTTGGCACACAATTCTCATAGCATACTCGTTTTGGCGGAAACATGATCACCCAAATACTGTAATGCAGGGTCGGGCTTGATCGACTATACTTTCTTACTTTTTTCTTTTTTCTCGGTAAACAAAATCGGTACCTAACGACAAGAAAAAAGTTCTTGTTAAATAATAACTATAATAAATGTACATACACTGAAAGAAAAATGCTTCATATCTTTAATGAATCATTTTCATAAAAAAAAATTCATTGGTTAAATAAAAATGTTCATTGTCTAAGTGGAATTTCATAGTTATAATGAAGTATTTTAGCTAAAATCGCTTCATTGAATTTCGTAATTACGTTAAAAATTTTCATTGGATATATGAAAACCTGAGTTTGTCCAAGTTAAACAAAAAAATTTAATTGGGAACATCAAAAAACAATATACAAACATAACTTTATTCATAAATTAATACAAAATTATAGTTTCCTTAAAAAAATGTTTAATTGTTAATTAAAAAATGTAAGATTTAATTATTTCATACATCTAATGTAATATGCCATCAAATTTATGAAATCAAAAATTTTTTTTTAAAAGCAAACATATTTCAATAATTAAAAAAAAAAATATTTTTGACATTCAAATAACTCTATAGTCTCAATAATTAAAAGTATAAAAAATATATCAAAAATCTATGAGGGCATGATTTTTAATTTAAATTTTCATTATGACAATGAAATATGTCATTATAGTAATGGACAATTTTTGTATGGACATATGGATAATTAATTCGCAAATTTACGGTCTTAATTGAGTAATGGCAAAAACATAGTTTTTTTATTCAAAAGCTACACTGCCCCGGTAGGCTAGCTTGTAGTAAGCTAATCTATCAGCGCCGAGGTTGCAGGATCGATTCCCGCCAGGGACAGAAACAAAATAATGTACATGAAATTAATAAAGTATCATTATTCAGCGTGACTCAAAGTATGCTGACGAAGGCTGTAGTGCAGCGGTGGGCGCTGGTTTGCCTGGATTACGAAGTTTTTCGGGTTTTTACATTTACTCATCGTGTGTTTTTTTACCAGAGCTGCTAAGAATCAAAAAATTGCCCTAAAAAGGTATTCCTAAAATCCCCAAAACACTTGTTTTATTATACTTCTTTTTAACTTAAGAAAAGTAGGTTTAAAATAGAGAAAATAAATAAAAAACTATTTTTTAGCAGTCAAAACAAGAAGAAACAACAATATTTACATTGAAATCAGAATGTGAAAAAATTTACCGTATAACACATACACGTGTTTGTGTGATGTTGTTTTCGCTCATTTACTACTGCCCACAAACTGAAAATCTTGAATTCATTGTTTCATGCATAAAAAGTAACAAAGGCAACCCGAAAAACAAATACAACAGAAGGAAAAAAAATAAAATTGTATTCAGTTGCTTAATAAATTTCAACAAAGCAGGACTGTTGCGCATGTTGTTATTTTGGCAAATTTTGCATTTCGTAGTAATACACTGACAATATATTTATTGTGTTGTGATCAAGCTGTGGTTATGTATGTTTTTTTCAGCTTGTTTTAAAAACTTTTCAGCAATCATGTGGTATGATTAATTATATAATAATCAAGTTTTTTTTATTGAATTCCTTTTTTTTTTTTGCATATTTACATATAAATAGTACACATTTTGAAGTTTTTGCTCACGGTCTTTTCGATTTAAGGTGACAATATGCATATATGTATATATTTTACCGTTAAGAAAAACTTGATGAATTATATAAGAATAATATTTTTACTAAACTTTTTTTTTTTTTTGTTTTGCAAATTTACAAACAGTTTAAAAAACTCTTAAAAAATTTCTCTAAGTATAAATCAACTAATTTACTCTCTTTTATTCAATGTTCTCTATCTGCCCTTCGCTGCTGTAGTGGGTTAGAAAATGCATTACCATTATGCTAGTGTCTGATAATTGTTAAAAAAAAATTTGTGCATAGGTACAATATTTTTCCAATTTTAAAAAACTTACATACAAACATGTTTATAATTTTCTTGCAGTTGATTTTATTTACAAAAATTTTTAGGCTTTTGTTTGCTTTTTGGAATATAATTTTTCTTCCATTTCTTATAAAATTTTTAAAATTTTTTTTATAAGCCACCAGACTAGCCCGCCAAACCTATAAAACTCATTTAGATGTACGTTATGGAGGAAAAAACGATAACCAATTATTGGATATTTACTATAAGAAACAGGAAGAAGGTAATTTTTATTTTCGTAATTTACATATCGTTACGTTAAATGCAAACGGACGTAACAACATTATTATTTTTTTTACAGGAGAAGCCAAGGTCTATCCAATAGGTCTGCGCAAGAAGCCAGGGGCCTGATTCTGGCAGTCGTAATCGAGTATTCTCTCGATTCGAAAGCAATTTAATATCTAATTATTTCAGTCAATACTGAACGAATCGGAATTATTTTTTTAAGTGTTGTAAAGCATTAATTTCAGTTTCACAATACTGAAAAAATAATTTTGATTCGTACAGTATCGACTGAAAGAATTAGAAATAAAATTGCTTTCGAATCGAGAAAGTACTCGATCACGACTGCCAGAATTAGGCCCCTGATGTTTACTTGGTTTATTCCAAGGCGAATTGACTAGAAGGTGAGGTAAACTCTACAACTACAATGCTTCTGTGGTCGGGTTGTCAAAAATATTGCTAGTAAAAAAAAAACAGGTAGGGTTACATAAAAAACTAGTTTGTATACAAACTTTGACAAGTCGACCACCGAAAAAAATCACCATATGTTGACTTGATCCCACCTTCTAGTCAATTCGGCTTGGTTTATTCCTCAACGATGTAAAAAGTTGTTTACATTTTCCTTATACATGTGTATTTTTGTTTACGTTTTCGGTTTTTTGCACACATACATGCACACAAATCATATTTTTCCTTTTGTTTTCCCTACGTAGTTGTAAGATTTTGACAACGGCGGGGAATTTTACACAAACAAAATACCTGTTTTTTTTTGTATAGCTGTATTGTTGTAAAAGTAAGCAGACCTATTGGATAGGCCTTGGCAGAAGCAACAAAAAAAAACTACAAAACAATAACAAGGTATTTTTGGCTTATGAAATTCTTTAATAGTCGCCATTTTTGATCGAAGGGATCTAAAAATTTGCGTGAACATGTAGTTTACATAGAGCCACACGATCAAGTTTTGCCTTTCAATTCCTTTCAATTTGCAATACACTCTCACTTTTTTACTAAAACACTCACACTTTTTAAATTGACCACGAGATGGCTTTCAGTTTCACTTTTCCATTTGCTTGGCAATTTTACTTTCAATTTAACAGCTGATTACATGTTTGTCTTTATAAATTGTTTTCTTGATGACATCTTAAAAGTAAACTGCTTTCAACTTGCGTGCAGCCTACGTCACAGCTGCCAATTTTTGCATATTTTGACAAACAGTATATGTAAAAGACTATCAAGAAATTATTTATCGTTGGCTGCAATGTTAACAAAACGAACCAAAACTAATTAATAACTCAATTTCGAATTTTTGTGTAGTTACGTCCGTTTGCATTTAAGGTGACGATATAAAGCTCTTGAAGCTAAATTTTGTGTACATAACCATGGTGGAATAAACAGGTGGCAGCACTACGCCAGATGACAATTTTTTGCTCTTGCATTGTTTATCTAGGTTTATGTCAAAGTTTTGTATATGTTTACACGTTTTGTGCTGTGATTATTGTATATTATTAAAGTTTTTGATAATTTTAAATTAAAACAAATAAGATATTGATAAAAATTGACTAAAAATTTATTTATTTCATCACGTTCAGCAGTACTCTTTGATTTTTGTTTAAAGTATTTTATTATTTTTTTTTTTTGGCTTTCTTAAAACTAAAATTTTTTTGGCGAACTAATCATAGTTATATTGCCAGGGTATCACACAAATTTTAGGAGCCTCAACCGCAAAGTCCTCGTTCGACCTAAGCCTTCGCATAGGAAGGCGAGAGCTTCCAGAATCCGCTCCAGAGTATATTGGTCTCCACCAGTAATCTTCTGAGTTTTTTTCTTGGTACCCCACCAGTAAAACGTCTGAGTTATATTGGTTCTCCACCAGTCACATGAGTTATAAATGGTTCTCCACCAAACAAAACCTCAAATTGAGGTTAAAAACGATTGCATATAGTTAATGCAGATACCGCAAAAACTGTAACTCGGTACAGTTATACGACGCCGAAACACTAACCAATGCGGGGTGACACCGCAAAACGCAACAAAAGCAGACAAACAAAAACGACCTGTTTGCCCTTAAGAAATAATGACAAAAAGCGCGAGCTGCTTCTCCACTCAGAGCAGTTTTACGAGTGTGAAAGTATTTTATGATATAATTTCCATTTTTGTTGTAATGTTGTATTTGTTGCCGTAACGATGCCACCTGCTTATTCCACCATGTACATAACGGCCCATTTCACCAAATTTAGTTATAAACAACTGTCATTATATCGCAAGTCTAGTTCAAAAGGGACAACTCAAAACTTTCATTTTTCGTGTTTATATGCTTAAACTATGCACAATACACTTGCTTATCTGTAAAAACTATCCGGGTTTTTTTGTTGTTGTTTCAATTGGTATAATGTTGCAATTCATCAAATTATCTAAACAGTCTTAATTCGAGTTGTGACACTTTTGATAAAATAATTCATTGGTGGAGTTTATATAAATTAGAATTGTGAAGAAAATTAGAATTTGGCAAAAGTGTCAAAACTTAAAAGAATTCAGCTTAGTGACATAACTCAAAATAATTTGGAAGCTTGTGCAAATAATACTTCACCAAAAATGACATAACTAAAAATTTTTTATTATCTAGTGTATAAGTACCTATCTAAAAGAAATTTTTTTAGATCATAACCTGTATGGATTTTCTCCTAAATGGTCCAAAAATTTGTTTTTAACTATTTTTTAGGTCAACAAACGGTTTTTTCGATTTCCGAAAAATTAATGTGCTGTTTCTAAATAACAGGCAAGTGATTGTGTAGTAAAATTATATAAAAATCACTCAAAAACTAAGTGCTTTTCATATAAATTTGACTACACAATTACTTGCCTGTCGTTTGGACACAGCACCTAAGTTTTTTGAGTTAAGTCACTTTTGAACTAAGTGTGCGATATATATAGAAACATGTTGTTAGCTGGCAGTTATAGAAATAGTTAATTATGATTGAACTTAGTGAAGTTGGTCGTTAATCTGGCTGACTTTATTAGCGCAGAGTTGCAACACTGAAAGGAATAACTTTTTTATCGAAAATGCCTTGATTTCATTATTGCATGATAATCTTATTCACTACACAACGACTACGAAATGTGTGCATTGTTTTTGTATGCAATGCTTTGTCATCGCATTTGTTTTAAGTAATGCTTTGCTAAACTGCGTTTATGAAGTCGGCCTCTATTTAAACAACGTATTAAAAAAAATAGTAAAATTTACTTCTTTTTAACCAGGCACTCCCATTTTTGTCTACATACATGGAGGATTTTGGCAGTTATTGGATAAATCTACCTCTGGTCCCCTAGTGTACCCTCTTATCAACCATAATTATCGAATTATTGTAGTAGACTACAATTTATGCCCTCATGTTACTTTGAAACAAATTACCGAACAAATATGCAATTTTTACGGATGGTTAAAAGTATATGCCGACAAAACTAAAGCTCCAAAAATTTCCATATGTGGACATTCTGCTGGCGCCCATTTAGCAATGCAAATGTTAAAAGATGAATTTCTGTTCCCCTTAAAGCGTTTGCAACTTATTGATCAATTATATTTGATAAGTGGCTTATATGATTTACGTGAATTGTGGCCTTTAAGGAGTTGCAATTCTGATAATATTTTAGATTTAAGTGCGGTCAAAGCAGAAAAATTGTCACCTCTTTGCTGGTCATTTAATAAGGATTTGCTTCATCAATATCAGAAGCAGGGAGTGGAGTTTCATATATTAGCAACGGAAAATGACAGTGAATGTTTTAAAAAACAATCGCAGGATTTAAATAAAAAACTTAAGGAATTTGGTCTAAATTCTGTTTATAAAGAATTTTTACAATATGATCATTTTGATATTATAGAAGAATGCGTTAACCAAAATTCGAATATAAGTCGTTATATATGTGAAAATTCAAAGTTATTGAGGTAAAATTTGAAATTAATCTTTTATGTGTAAAGTGTGTATATTGTATAAGGTATATAAAAAAAACCATATTTCAAAACAAAAAGTTATAAAAACCGTAAAATGTTGGATTATACTCAGTGTTGGCAATGAAGAATTTGGAAATTACACATGACTGTGTGCCAAATTACACATTTGAAGCAAAATTACACATAAAAATAAAAAAAGTAGCTTTGATGAAATAAATTCAACTTGCAAAACCTTATTGATATTTCATGTTTGCAATTAAACGTTTAGGTTTACAAAAAAGCAAAGCTTACTGATTGCTGTAGTTAGAAAGAACTAGATGAACATGTATAACTTGGAGGACACACCATCAAGTTTTGCCTTTTATTTCCTTTCAATTTGCAATAAACTCTCACTTTTTTACTAAAACACTCACACTTTTTAAATTTACCACGAGATTGCTTTCAATTTCACCTTTCCATTTGTTTGACAATTTTACTTTCAATTTAACAGCTGAGTACAAGTATACAAATGATGTTCTTGTTGACATCTTGAAAGTAAATTGCTTACAAATTGAGTGCAGCTTAAGGTGCTATCAGACGGGATGTATTTTACATATGTACTGTCAAATTTTCCATCTGTAAAAGTTGTACACATCGTGTGATACATATGAAACTTTGCATGTGTAAAATACATGTGGAAATACATATGTAACTTTTTCGATTAGAACACGCTCTATTTTCCTGTGGCAAACATAAACAAAACAGCTGGTTTGTTCTGAAAAGTAAACAAAAGTCAGCTTTTGTTTACATTTATAGGTTATGTCATAAGGAAAAACATAAGCAGGTGTGATAGCAAAAATTATGAATCGTATGTAAACTGGAAATTTTGACATACATACGGAATTACATATGGGTAAGAAAAGTGACAGTACATATGTAAAATACATTCCGTCTGATAGCACCTTTAGGTCAAAGCTTGCAATTTATCACCCTTATTGTGTTTGGCGTATTTAAGATACGCCTACGACAGTTTGGTAATAGATTAAAGAAAAAAAGTTCACGTTCTCTTTAATCTATTACATTATTTTTACATTATTATGGTTACATTTTTACATTTTGGATAAATTTTATTTTGTCGTGGCAACGCTGCTCATGATGCGGTCACAATGTATGAATTTGCCTTGATACATACATAACAAGGCGAATTAACTACAGGTGGTGTCGAAACTGCATCTGAATTTGACAGTTCGAGCTTATTTGTTCTGATTTGTTAGTGTTTTGCTTACACAGCGTTTACATTTGACAGTACTGGCAAGACAGTAAGAAAATACATATTAGTTGCCAAAAACACTACTCACTATCTTCGTGACGTAGGCGTCCAGACAGTAAAGGTGTTATGATACTTTCTTTTTTTTGTATTGGATTTTTTTAAGGATTGACTGAATAAAACAACAAATGCGAGAAAGAGCAAGAAATACAATTTGATAAAATGTAAACAAAACAAACAATACTGCCCACGTTTTTTCCCCACAAAAAACCGTCATAAAAGCTAAAAATCGCAAAAAAAAACCGTTTCTTTCGATCAAAAACTAATAAAATTGGCAACAGTGCTAACAATTAATCTGGAAATGTCAATTTTAAGTTAAAAAATTTAATATTTTTTTGGACAGTCTTAGTGCTGGTTCACACAGGTCAAGTTTACTTGAACAGTTTTATTTAAATTTTCTTTTGAACTTGCGTTCACGTTCATGCACAAAATTAATTTTTGTTTTCTTTTCCTTCAACTTTGTAGCTTTTTATTATATTACGGATGAAAAAAGAAAAGAAAAATACAAAACTGACTGGTACGGTCAAGTATGTACCCCTTTCCATTCTCTTTACCCCTCTCTCCTAAAAGTTCAAGACTTGAAGAGTCAAACTTGACCTGTGTGAACCAGCACTTAGATTATTTATCAATAACACATGTATATTTGTTTGACATTTCAAGATTTTTTATGATATAATCATACTCTTTACACTTAGTCAGTTTTCCTATGCAAATATATTTGCACTGTTCTCCAATTTAGAAAAAATACAAAAAATAGCAAGTATCATAACAACTTAAAGACAGTTCACTTTTTGAAATATGTCAAACGTGAATCTTGCAGCGCAAGTCCAACTAAACGTTTTTTGTATAAACTAAACAAATTTAAAAAAAGCTTAAAAAACCTATATTGTGTGAACAAATATAAAACTTAACTAAAATATAAAAAATCAAAGCCAAATATGTTTAATTTTTTTTACATTTTGAATTTTTCGCCCTTTTGCTAACAAAACTTTAGATTACTGTTAGCAAATGTCAAATCACTGTCCAATTTTACTGTCTGCAAAATTTGCTAGACAGTAGACAAGACAGTTGGAAAAGTTGCACCAGTCCCGAAAACAAATCCCAATCCGTCCTCGAATTCCTGTATGGACACCTTTTCGACCTCTCAAACATTAGACTAAAGGACAGACGACTATGGTCAGAGAAGGAAAAATCCAAAGCCACCCTGCAGTCCTCTACTAATTCCCTACAGTTCGTCAATGTTATATCTATCACTGCCTCCCTATCCCTAGTTCTGAACGTTGGCGTATTCCCCCTGTTTTAGATAAAAAGATTGCTGGCAATAATAAAATCAAACATAGACTCACCTCTTTTGTTGATGTCGGCACTACCCCATTGGGAATGGTGTGCATTGGCGTCACATCCTAGTACCAGCCTCGAGTCGCTTCTGCCCGAGTGCTCCACCAACTCTCGCACTTTTTTACCAGGTGGATCGGCAGCTTCATATGGCAAGTATGCCGATGCTAGTGCCAGGACCGTTTTATCCTTGGCTTCTCCTGTCACAACCGTAAGGTCTCCATTACTGAAAGAATGTGAAATCATAAATTTATGTTCAGTTCTCACCAGTATACAAGTCCGTACCTTCTCATCAGAGCGGGATGCGAACAAGGTATACCCCGTGATCCTTAATCCAACTACCCGGTTCTTGTTAATCCAGGGCTCTTGGATTAAAGCCGAGTCCACATTGTTATCAATGAGGTGGGTTTCTAATTAGGTTGAGGCCGCTTCACAGTGGTGCAAGTTTATCTGCACCACTTTCAGCCTCTTAGGGTTTATCATTTTTAGGAAACCTAAATCTGATAGACCCTAACCCGAATATAGCAACCTCTCAAGGTTTTTAGATTGCCGAAACTGACAGTTTGACACCTCTTATCCAGTCAGCCCATTTGAACGATACTTCGTCCGGCCTTCCTTTGACGCTAAAGATTTCGCCGAGTAGTTTGTTTTCTAGCACCTGCCATTTCTCGACACTGATCCTTCCATCGGGATCCAAACGATCAATGACAGCTGCTAGAATACCGTCCTTACCCGACGACTCCCTTAGCTTCTTTGACGTAGAGGATTGGTCCTCCCTGGAGCCAGTCCTCTTAGTGATCTCCTTTCGGATCTCCGCTGGGGATTTCTGGTAATCACCAGACCTAACTCTCTTAAATACCCCCTTCTTGGGGGCCTTAGCAGAGCTCTGTCGGTGATCACACGATTCCCCTGCAGATGTTGGCTGGTTTTTCTCAGTAATCCCCTTTGTGACCTCCCTTTGGGGGGGGGGGCTGTCGGAGATTATCAAGACTTTACCAGTCCTCATCGCGCAGCTAGTAGAGGGTAGTACGTTATCAGGCTTGGTTCCCTTATCCGTGACCGTACTGTCACGGTTTAGAGGACCAGGTGTTGATTCTGTACCCCCTTTCTGACTTCTCGTTCCATTATTGGAGGATTCATCAGCAGGGGTTACTGAGGGTTCGTTATTTTTACTGACAACATTTGAGCTAGCCCTTGCTGTGTATCCCGCATAATAGGGAATGCCTAGGATATCACCGACAGATCCGTGGATTCGTTCGAATCTGGCAACGTTCTTTCGGTGCTTCCTCAGCAAGTGCCTATCCCGCCCATCGTGTAGTGAGGAGTCTTTCTTAGCTATCTTTTCTAGAAAGGCTAAGGAGGCCCTTACACCACTCTTGGCTTTTTCAAGACTCGTTCGGCCTTCTGATGTGACCTGTTCTGTCGCATCCTGCCGAACAATGGGCTTTGATCCACCCACTACTCCGCTCCCTATCTCGAGTGTGACCTCAGGAGCCGATGACCCAGTCCTATGGTCCTGATCATGAGCTAAAATCATTGTTATTTCATGCTCATCATCAGATCCCAGAGCTAGACCATCGAGTCTTTCCGAAACCCCTGTTCGAGGCGGGGAACCGACTGGGGGGTCGTTCGTTCCACTTGTCTCTGTCAGTTCTGTCAATAACTGACCTTCTTGCTCCAGAATATCTCTGTAGATACTCAGCCAATCCGCGTCTGGATCTGACACCGAAACTGCCAAGTTGTCAGAGATATTCCCTGCATCCTTAGTTTTATCATTAATTCTGTCCAGTTTTTTGGTCCCACGAGTAAGCCGTAAAGAAAAGGACCGTCTCGCGCAGTGAAGGCTTGCACGGACTAGGCTAAAGTTACAACTGACCCTTGCCATCGGCGCCAGAGGGAAGCTGTTCGCGACCCGTTTCTTAAACCACTAACCAGCCATTCAGGTCCTCGGCACTGCTGTCAACCACCTTGACCTTAAAAGTGGGGAATATGGGAGATAAAGGGTGGTAGATAGGATCATAGGTAATGGGATAGGGGATGGGAGGATGGATAACCCTTAGTTGTGCTGGCCTTAAAGCATATGCCTTCCAACTTGTTCCTGCTAGAATTTGCCGATTCAAGTTACAAGACATTCACTACAGCCAGCATTTAGGGCACCGCATCGCGGCAAGATAGTTATCCAGGTGGTGGTAAATGCGAATAAGAAAGCAAAAAATAGCGAATGAAAAAGCATTTATGGTAAAGCAATTTCACGTGTTCTCAAGCAATATAATCAGCAATTATTGCGCCATTATTCTGCCGACGTTTTTGCTTTTGCTTAGCAATAAAAATTGCTACGTGGAGACCCAGTGTTACATATCTGTTTTTTTGTCTCTTTAACATTTTGTTCTCACACTGAACATACCCTATTATTTATTGTTAAAATTTTAACACGTCATATATTATAGAGTAGAATAAAATATTAACAATATTTTTTAATATTAAAGGTAAAAAAAATTGCTTTTTAGATTTAAAAAAAAGTTTTAATACAGATGATTTTTTCCAGCACAAACATGAGCAAAATTCAACAAGAGGAAGACACCAACTCAACTTTATTCTACGCCCGCAATGAGTACTATATTGGAAATTTCATGGGCTCGGTAAACTTTGTGTTGCCGGAACAGGGCACAGCCGGTACAGAACTATTATCATATATGTATCTTTCATACTTGGCAATAGATTCAGGACGCTTAATAGCGAGTGATATAAAGGAGAACAATAATACTCCCTTATTGGCTTTACGTTACATCAATGATGCCTTTGAAAAGCCCGATATGATTGAACAAATTTTGGAAAAACTTACTGATAAAGTAGCTGGGGAAGAAGATGAAAGCAATATTTGGCACATCGCAACCGCAATAGTATACTGCTACGATCAACAGTTTGAAAATGCTTTAAAAATTTTACATGGTTCTACAAATTTGGAGTCTATGGCTTTGTCTGTACAATGTTTGTTGCGTCTTAATCGTGTTGATTTGGCTAAACAATTGGTAGGCAAAATGCAAGAAATCTCTGATGACCACACATTAACACAATTGGCTCAAGCTTGGGTTTCGTTATCTTTGGGCACCGAGCAAATGCAAGATGCTTTTCATATTTATCAAGAATTTTGTGAAAAGTACAAGCCTACTCCCTTACTGTTGAATGGCCAGGCTGTAGTTCATTTGGGGTTAGAAAGATACGAAGAAGCTGAGGCAGTTTTGAGAGAATCTTTAATCAAAAAGCATAATGATTATGATACTTTAATCAATATGATGGTTTTGTCGCACTTAACTGGGAAATCTCAAGAAACTATACAACGCTACTGGGAACAACTAAGACAATTCCATCCTAAAAGCGAATTTGTTAAAAATTTTGATAATAAGTCCACAGAGTTCGATAAGTTATGCTTGCAGTATTCTTTAGAATAAAGGGCCTAGATTAAGTTTTACATACCTACCTATATGAATTATAAACAAACCAATTATATAAATAACCCAATAAATACTTTTACGGGGTGTATTAATAAAATATATAAACTTTATTGAAATTTTTGTTGTTTTCCTAAAAAATGTCTTGGTATAAAAGTAAATGCTAATAGCTGTAATTAGAAAAAAATTAAAAAAACGATTATGTTTAAGGTAAAAAAAATATTAAAACTTACTTTTGTTTAAACCCATATTTTTTCCGTTCATAAAACAGATCTGTTTTTGAACTACCCAAGTTAACGATTTTCGGACAGCCATCTCTCTGTTAATTTAAAATGGTTAAAGATAAAAAAAACTTTAATAAACAGATACATTGGCATATCTTTTTTTAAAAACCTACATCTTTTTCTTGTGTAGTACATTCTTTGCAGTAATAAGCATCTGATACCCCTGGTCCTCCACAGATAACACAACGTCCCTGATAAGAGCCATAATTACACTCATCGCATATACGTACCAAGGTACAGGGTCTTACATACGAATCGCAAATAACACATTTACCATCACATTTCTCACACAAACGGCCAATGGCTTCAATAAAAAAGTATACAAATTATTAAAATTTTGTAAAATAAAATAAAAAAATCCCACTTACCAACTCCTGGCTGTTTGCGACAAAAAATCAAATCTGGATGATGCTTAGCCATTTTTTATTTTTATTTTTTTTATAAAAATGGCAAAATTAGACAACAGTTGCAGAAGATATAAGTTTGTTTACGTTTATGCTGCTTCGTATTACAAAAATTTTCACTTTAAATTAATAACATTAAAAATAGTTGTCATTTTGGGAATATATTATTAATAAATATAAAAAACCATTATCCAATATTTATTTAAAATGTTTATATGAATATATAGGTAAGTAATTTTTAGTTAACTATTTGTAAATAAATAAAATTAAGTTATAATAGGTATATCGAGCTGTCAACTTGTACAGCTCGCCAAATCTATAACAGAGAAGTTATTTTTATTTACACGTGTTTTTGACATTTCTTTACGATTGTTTACAAACGTAATTTTTTTTTTTTAATTATACAGTTTTTGTATAAAATTCTTATAAGTAATTATTAAATTTTACAATGAAAACCTTGGACGAACAACCGAAAATAAAGTTAGGTGACTATATTGTCATACAACGACAGAAATATACCAAATTGCAAAAATTTGGTAATTTGGATGCCACAGCAATGTTGGGCAAGGACCAACTGGAGCTGAAAGCTTTACTAGATCAACCCTATTGTGCTACATTTAAAATGTGTCCCAAAGACAATTTAGGTAAATCTCATAGGGGACGTCAAAAATTAAACTCTTTAGAATTGTGCAATGAATTGGAAATGCGTAATATACGTGAAGTATTGGGTATTTCCTCTAGTGGGGAAGACAATCGCAATATACTGGACGACGGGGACTCCCAAGCTCTAAAGCCACAGGATATTGACAAATTAAGAGATGAATGTAATGAAAGCACCAAAATTATTGAGAAAATAGTGGAAAATTCTAAGACGTTTCATAATAAAACCGAATATTCGCAGGAAAAGTATTTAAAGAAAAAAGAAAAAAAATATTTTGAATATATACAAATACGTCAACCCACAGTACGTTTAATAACAGAAATATACTATCGCCAAGATGCCGATAAAGTTATGGGTTTGCGGATCGATACTTTATCTCAATTAATATCATATTCGGGAATATCAGCCTTTGGAAATTATTTGTTATATGAAAGTGGTTCAAATGGTTTATTGCCAGCAGCTTTTCTAAACTCTATGGGTGCCAACACAGAGGCGATGATGGTTCATATGCATCCTGGCAATGTTCCACAAAAACAAGCCATTTTGGCTCTAAATTTACCCGAGGAACAATTGCAAAGATGCATTTCAGTGAATATTTATTCGGTTTTGAGGGAATTTTATCAAGGCGGGGAACCACAAAATGAAGCAGCAAATATTAGTGAGCCAAGTTCGAAAAAACAAAAATTAAATAATGAGGATAGCAAAGGTAGTTGTGTAAATTCCTTTTTTAATATTTGTATTTAAATTTTTTTTTGGATTTTTGCAGATTCTTCTGAAACTTCAGGCGATTCTGCTAAACCTGAGGAAGCATCTAATCCAGTAACATTACAAAAATGGCAATTGGAAAATAAACGAGCTGTAAATTTAATGCAGGAAAAATTTGATTCTTTAGTTATAGCAGCCAAAGAACATCCTGCCAATTTAGTTAAGGAACTTTTGCCCTTTGTGAAACCCTCAAGACCTGTGGTTATTTTTAGTTTATGCAAGCAGGTCTTAATGGAGTTGTATGTAGATTTAAAAACTAGCTCAAAGGTAACGAATTTACATTTAACTTCAAATTGGTTAAGAATGTATCAAATTTTACCCAATCGCACACATCCTGAGGTAAATATGCAAGCAAATAGTGGCTATTTACTTACAGGCTACTCTTTGGGCTAACGAGAACAATTAAAATTTATGCATTTTTTATTTACGATGTAAAATAGTTTGTAAAAGCTAAGTTATTTTAATTTATACCAGATATGGTTATTAAAATAATACCGGTTTCCATACAGCGAATTTTCGTGCAAAATCCATTGACTGAAGAGAAAAGAATTCGAGAATAATATTCCTTTTAATTTTCTCTTACATAAAATCTAAAAATTTTCGCAAAAAACTTGCTGTATACAAATGGGAGACATCGCTTACAAACATTTCAATTTAATACAATAACTTGAGTTCAAACAATAAGAAAATAAAAACTACCTAAACAAATTTAAGAAAATCGTTCTACTTCTTTTAATTTATACCAATGACCACATTCACATCGCTTGGGGCAATCCTTTTCCAACCACATATAATTCACAAAACGATTATCCTTACCTGCAACATAAAACACAAATTTTTCAACATTAAAAAACTTAAGATTCACTTTACCTACATATACAGCCCACTATGCGTCCACTAAAAGCCGAAGGTATCAATGTGGGCTTTTCTTTAGTTCCACTGCCTCTTTTTAAAACGTTCATATGATAAGGATCACAATTGCCCTCCATAAAAGCCTGAATTTCTTTTTTCTGTAAGCCTGTACACAATTCTAAAGGATCGGGCATTTCTTGATGATAAAAAGAAGATGATTGAGACTTAAATAAATAATGAAAAGAAAATTTTTTTAACCTTTTTGCTTCCGGGTTTGAGTCTGAGATAAAAATCTTTGCTGCAAGAAAATTTTATTCCAAAAATGACGTGAAAATAAGGACATTGCTTTACTTTTTATTAAAATTTTTGTTCGAACTTCTAAATATTTAGAATTTGTTAAAAAAGTCCTAGTCTATGTGATTTTTAATAAAAACAAGTTAATACATAATTACAATATTTTATGCATTTGTTTTCAAATATGTAGTTTAGTGGAATGGTTAAATGAGCCAATTTAGACTAGACTAATTGTTCTGGCAGAAAACGACAGTTTGTTGGCGAAAGAGGTGAAGAGAGTCGTTTTTGGTTGGCATAATTTTTAATCCAGCTTCAACCCCGCATTAGCAGAACAAAACCAATACATACATACTTATGAAAAAACAGGTTCAGTGTTTTCTTTTTTGCAGAGCGATTTTAATCGTTAGTTGTTCGCCGTCGTGTAAACATGAATATAAAAACAGAGGGTGGCACTAGAAATTCCTCCTAACGGTATTAACATTTCCTCATCGCTTATTCCAGCCATTTTACTTCTTTGTTCCAAAATTATTTATGCAAACAGTAAAACTTCACAATTTTTTTATTTTTCTTGTTGTTCACAAATTAAGCACATCTGCTGGTGTTAGGCGCCCGAAATGTTTTTATGTTTACAGCGAACGAACACCAAACGTCAAATAAACAAAAAAATACTAACACATACAAAGCTGCGTGTACGTATACAATTTTATGCCAGAATAATTAATCTGGTGTAGTTTGGAAAGAACAAAAGTTAATCCGACTAAAAACTAGTCTAGTCTAAATTGGCTCAATGAGATTGATCCTTCAAAATGTGTTATACATAGTGATATTTGTGCCTAAAGTTATAAGGAATCTCTAAACGATTAAATAGAATTTTTCACAAAACTAATTTTTAGCAAAATGTTGAAATTTCAGTTTTTTATTATTATTTTTTTAAATAAGTAAATAACAATTAAGGGACCGTAAGTATTTCATTTCAAAAGGTGCGTTTCAAATGAGTCATCATTAAACAAAAATGAAGGGATTGAGGAACTCTTATTTATACTGTAATTTTTTTAATCAAAGTATCTGCCAAAACCTTTATGACCATATTTTGTAGAAAAGAAAAAAAAAAAAAAAAAAAACAATACGTTACTTAAGTTGTCCATTCTTCATTTGGTACTTTTTTGCGGTAAGGTAAAGTTACTGTTACTCCCGGCTAACTGAGTCTTTAGTCGTTAACGACAACCGTAATAAGGCTAATTATTTCATTCCAAACAATATGTAAAAATCACTTTTGTTTTCTAATGTTTTCATGTTTCTTTTATTATTTTGACCTTAAACATAACAAGCGTGTTCACTATTTTACTTTTTCCCATATAATTAATGTGTAGTATATTGTGTAGTTGGTCATAAAAATTATGGCATTTGTGAACCATTTATAATTGATAGATTTCAACTAGTAAAGAAAAAAGTAACCGGATGGCATGTAGTTAGAAGTAATGCAACAAACGCCTACCTTTTTTTAAGCGTAAGAATAAGAAGGTCGATTGCAATAGTTGTTGTTTTTATGAGAAAAAAAATTTACTTTGTTTTTTTGGTTTATGTATTGTTTTTTTTCCTTTTGGTTTATGTTTGTTTAAGGTTACTTTTAACTTAAATTTCATTAATTTATGTTAAGTTTTGAAAACAGAACGACATTTTTTAAAGATTACAAATGGTGTCTACAAGTATATTATATTTAAACGGGAGCCTTTTCAACCAATTTAAACCAATGACCGCACTCACAACGTTTGGAAGTACCCTTTTGTAGCCACATCCACTGTACGTAGGTTTGATCTTCTTCGCCTGTTATGAAAGAAAATTTGTATAATGGATTTTATTGTGCACAATTTAAAGTAAATACTTACAGATGCAACCAACAATACGGGCATCGAAAGCAGAGGGTATCAGGTTGGGGTTTTCCTTGGTACCAGCACCACGTTTAAATACTTTCATATCGAAGGGGTTGTCATTGCCGGCAGCTTTGGCTAACAATTCACGCTTTTCAAGACCGGTAGCGTGTTCCATGGGGTCGTTCATCACTAAAATTGGAAAAAAATAAATAAACTGTAAGTTAAGTGCTTTGTTTTAGTTAGGAATGATTCGAAAAAAGGTTTGAAAAATCATTTGTAATGAAATGAAAAATATGTTATTTAGCAATCGATTAATTTGTGTTCACAAGGCAAGTGATATTGGTGTTTTAAGCGATTGTCGATTTCAAGTTCTTTAAATAAATTTGTTAAGGATTTTTTATATGAAGTGTTCGTTTAATGGTCTAAAGTATACCCGATATTAATGTTTTCCCTGAATAGGCTATATAAGATAATTCACAAATTTAACATATTTCTATTTGTATTACATATACATAAATTATAGGGATCATATAATATATATGTATTGTGTAAACTCTGTTGCTTTTGTATTGTAGTAGTATTGCCGCCAACGTATCCATGAATTTGCCTTGGTTTCTCAAATTCAATTTTGACATCGAAAAATAACAATTACAGTAGAATCCCGATAATTCGCAATCGCAAGAGACCGGCCATTTCTTACGAATTATAGGGGTTTTCGATTTAGCGGGGTTTCGTTTTACCGGGGTTAAAGTAAAATTAATACGAATTTATAATTTATTTACCAAAAAGATAAAAAAAAACATAAGACAATTGTTAAAAATAAAATATATAAAAATTATTCAGGTAACAAACTGAATTTTAGAAAATAAACACACACCCAAGCAAAACCAACGCAAAAAAAAAGCGGTAAGCAACAAATCATTCTCTCCATGTTTCTGTTGTTTTTAGTACGAATTATAAGTGGTAGTTAGCAAACAATTACGATTTATAAGAGGTAAAGAAAATTTTATTTGAAAAAAAATTACGTATTAGCGAGGGGAGTTAGGAAATTTTACGAATTAACGAGATTTTTTCAAGGGACCGACAGTTTATTACGAATAATCGTGAATTACTATTTATCGGGGTACGAATTATCGGGATTTGACTGTTTGTATGAAAAAAAAGATCAAACTGAGTAAATAACAATGCTTAAAAAAATATAAAACAAAAAATAACAATTGTAGGTCCTATTGTAAAACATCATATGCCACCGGAATCGAAACACTGGGTTTATGTTGATTTTCTATTGATTTTAATCAGGACAAATTTTTGCCAAATATATAGTGGGGGCATAATGGCACCACAATAGGTGTGTTCATTTATTTTACTAGCAGAAAAACAGGTGGTTAAAAATTCGGAACAAATCTAGTTTACCGACGCAGCTACAAATTAAAAAAAAAACAAGTACCTAGGGCAATGAAAAATAAGAAGAAAATATAAAGTGAATAAAGTGGCGCAAACATTAAATTTTCCACTACATTTCTGAACGTACATATATGGCCAATATTGGTATGGTTTTTTAAATAGATCTTTTTGAATATACAAAACTTGTATTAAAGTTTTTAGTTTTTAGAAATGCACTAGTTAAATATTTGCCTATGCTTCTCTGCATAGGCGGCTTTTTTTTTAATTTATTGTTTACTCCTTCCTTCCACGTTTGTTACTTGACTTTCAGCAATATCAATTAGTTTGAGCTGCCTATTAGGTGAACTCCAATTTAGTTATTGTTTCACCGATATATCCGTAGTTGAAAAATACAAATGCTAAACGACTTTCGATGTTATTTTAATTTTATATTTCTTTTACTTTTTTAATTGCATAAGCTGCAACTTTTTTAAATAGTATTCTATAGCATCTAGCCAGGTTCCTCATCTTGTTAATACTGGCGGAGGTGGTAAAGGTGCCAAGAGATGCATTATTATTGTAAAAAATTGTTAATATGAAACCTATAAATCAATATTATCGAATTGGCTTCTAATTTCCTCTGCAACCCGGTGTAACCCATGTACCAAGCAAGTAACTAACATGTAACAGTTTTGGATAAAACATTTTAAGCCCATTGGCAGCTTTAACCATGTAAGGTGCTGCATCGGTTAAAAAGAGAAGGACCTTTTGTCGAAATCTTGAAAAAACTTGTATTTTAAGTAGAGTTAAAAAATATTTATTTATTGATTTTAATTTTTTTTTTTAAATATTTTTTTTTGTGTACAAATTTTGTTTTGTAAAGAACTTTTTTATATATGTTACTAGAGTTACCCTACCCGCGTTGCTGGACAATACAAAATAAGTCAAATGACACGAGCAAGCAGAGCCTTATAACGACAAAATGTAATTCTCATAAGGAAAAAATTCATTTTATATAGGGAAACATCATAAAAGTGCGCGTATAACACATATTCGTAGAAATTTTTCGATGTTTTTTTTATAAACAATCAGTGAAAATAAACCTTTCCAACGCATGTACTCGTTTGAAAATCGATTGAGTGGTTCTCGAGTTTTAAAATGACGAACATAGGACAACTTATTTTTATATATATAGATATGGAAATTTAAAAATATATCACTCAAAAATTTTAAAATATGCATTTAAAACCAAAATATCCATTTTCACCAAAATATGCAAAAACAACGCAAATTTTATGATTCGGAACATAATTGGTCGACATCGTTAATAGGCTATCAACAAGAAACATTCATTTGCATGGAAATCGCTTCCCTAATAATTATTTTGTTTACTAAATCAGTTAACCGATTAATAAAGTTTTTTTATTTATAAATTATGTTATTCGAATAAATAAAAATGAAAACATATTTATTATTTGGAGTACATAAAAAAACAATAACATAACAATTCTTGAGCTAAAACAACTAGCAAATAAAATAATAATTCAAAACTATGTAAAACATATTTTTTAATTAATACATTATTATGTTTTTAAATTAATTTAAAATTAACTGTGAGATCATTTTATTAGGAATTTCAATAGTTTTAGAAGAACTTATAAAGTAATCAATAATGGGGATTTCTTTTCTGAGAAATATGTTGCATTAATGTTACATGTTCTACATTTTTGTGTTCGTTTGTACAAAAAATACAACTGTGGGAAACATTTTCAAGTTCTTTTGTGAATATGTTGATAAAAAACATGCAAAACATGTTGCATGTTTTACCCTTACTTTTACTTAAGGTGTTCATACTGCCCTGTCTTACAACTTTGTTTGTAGAACCAATGTTTTATTTGTTATAATTATAATTCATACCGCTCATAATTTTGTAAAATAATTATTTTAAAACAAAATATAAATATACTTACACATTAAAATCAAAAAAAGTCTATTTATATTATAATCGTTTAAATTTTTCCAAGCCATAATTGCGTGCAGAAACCGCTCAAATAGCTTTAAAAATCGCTCATGAAGTACATTAATGATGAAAGTGTAATAGTTGTAAATAAAAGCAGCTAATTGTGTTCTATTGAAATTGCACAACATGTAACACTTCCAGTGATTATAGGTAACATTAGAAAATGTTACATGTATATACTGTAACATATTTTTTTCAGAAAAGAAATCGCCATAAGATTTCTCTATGACGTGCTAAATTCCCAACTTTAATTTTTGATTAATTCACTAAAATTTATTGTTTTTCCAAAGATTTATAAAAACTAAAAATATTATACTAATAAAACTGTAAAGCGAATAAGAATTATATTTTTTTATCTTTTCTTAAACAATATTTTGGTAAATTCTCTCACTTAACGTAGATGTTAAAGAAAACGAAAGCAATCCATAATACATTCTGTATTTTTTCAGTCCTTTTCCTGGATTTCTCTTAGCATATAAAACCTTCAATTATGCCATTACAGTCGTTTTAATTCTGAGTTTCTTCTGTTGTCAAGTCATCATCTTACTTATCCTGACAAAGATCAGCACCGAACATTCTGCAAAAAAGTTCATTTCCGAATTCCTTAATTTCTGTTTTGTACTGTATTTTAAAAAAGTATTTCTAGAAGGAAATATATTTTATGAAAAAATATTTCTAAACACAACTTTTTGGTACACTTTGGTAAATTTTTGGTGAACTTTAATACAAATAACATTGTAAAATTCTACAAACTTGCATTGTAGAATGCATTTAAAAAAGCGAATTGCTTTGCAACTGTCGTTTTGGAACTCACCCATAATTCAAAACACCAAAAAATATGTTTTAATACTACAAAATATTAAAAATGTTGTTACATCGATTAATCGAATGAAATTAATCGTTAATCGAAAAAGGACAATTTTAAATTAACCGATCAGTTAATCGGGTAGTAATTAATCGGTTAACCGAATAATTACCCTAATACCTATAAAGAAAGATATATGGGTAATTCCAGTGTTGAACGTGACAGTCATCCACATCAAAAATGCAATAACATTTTAAATACCAAAATTTTAACGTTCTCTTAACTCTTAAATTATAGCACTAAGAAAGCACTGTTATCTATGCTAAAGTTTATGGAGCGCGCGATTCTAGGTCAAAGATAATGACAAAAGAAGTAGCAGTTCGAACGTGAAAAAATTAGAAGTAGTTTTTGTGGTCATGTATAAAAAGTCGTAACCTGGCACAATTTTTTAGTCAAACTTCTTTCATAATTTTACGTAGCAATGTAACATAAAAATGTCTTTGGTTTGATTCCAAAATCTTCTGTATTTTTTTTAACCCAAAATCTGGTTCGATACGTGACATTTCGAACGTGAAATTCTTTCCATAATAATTTAACTGAATAATGATTAAAAAAATAAAAAATTACCGTTAATCCTAATAAAATATTTCTCTTCGAACTCTTCCTTAGATTACAGACCATGTAAGAACATTTTTTTGGAATAATTTTTATCAAATATCACCTCTTATAATAATAATATTTAAGAAAACATACAATAAAACATTCTCACAAATAAGAAATTACGTTTGCACAACTTTGCAGTCTGATTGTTCAACTAAGTGAACAAATTTATGGGTAAATTTATAAAATTAGTAAAATCTAAATATTTCTCTATAATAAAAACAAATGCCCATATTCAAAAGCTTTAAAATGATAACTTACATAGGTATATGACAATTTTAGAGGTCCATAACTCGAAAAATATGCGTTTGAGCTACTTTTTTCCCTTTGTTTTCTTCTTATTTTTAAATTTTCTATCACCCTAGATACATACTTGCTTTCTATTTGGAGCTGCTTCGGTAAACTAGATTAAAGACAAAAATTCCTGCAAGTAAAAATCTGCAAGAATTTTTTTTGTCTCAATATTTTACTTTTTTTTGAGGTACTTTCCAGTAACAATTATTACAAATTCGTAACAATGTTTAGTAAATGAATACACCTAATATAAATTACTACATCACTACATTTTGGTAATTAAAAATAGTTTGTATGTATACAAACATATATAATGTTTACTTTCTTTTACAGGAGTTAACAGAAACAAATTTGGCGATGTGCTTAACATTTCGCTGGATCCCTTTATGCAAGAAATTATGAAATATTACAAAATAAAGTAAACATAACTAAATATTTTGAATAAAAAAGCATCCTTAACTTTTTTTAACTGCGTAAATCTAAGACCATATTATTCTGATTATGTATTTAAAAAAAAACCAATAACAAAAAGTTTTACAAATTACATTAACCCCAAACTACCTATAAAGTCGATAAAAACTTCATAGAAGGCAGGGTTCAACAGACGTCGGTAGGCAATAAAAAAGCAAACAAAAAATTGATGCAAATGTTACATAAACAATGAAACTGCATAGTGCACAACAGCACAAATCATGTATTAAGCTTTTGGCAATTATGCAAAAAATTACAAGAATTTTTTATAAAATTAGAAAATTCAAACCCTTTAAAAGGTTAGTTTATTAGAAGACAAAAAAGCACTTATTGAAATATTTTCATACATTTTTTTCTATACATTTCGTCTGTCTTTTATTCTAAGTGTTACATAAAACCAATCAATGTTCCGTCACACCAAGAAATATAATAAAACTTTTCAGTTATTATAATAGAACACATAATTTTCCTTTTATTTTGTTAGGAAAACATAAAAACATTTTATTATGTAATCTTTTTCTCCAATATTTTGTTGGCAAGAACTGTCAAAGTGAGGAGTCTCGTTTTTTACAATTTTTATCTAGAGTTGTAGATGACAAACTTAACCTTTAAGGAACATTTTGGAACTTACTTTTGCAAAAACGAACTGGAGTGTATGTGACATTTTGACGTGCGGCAGCACGCAAAGCCATGCGTCCACAAATTGAAGCCATTTTTTGTAATTAATGTAGTGGGTTTTCCAAAATATTTTTGATTAAAACTAAAATTTCGTAATTTCCACACACGGCGGCGATGAAAAAATCACTCGGTCGTTTGACTAGCAGAGAAGTAACGGGACAGGGTTGCATCAAATGTATAATTGACACACATATGCAAGAGCATAGTTGTACTTTAGCGTACAACTTAAGAAAAGCAACTGAGTATTTAGAAACAGAATTGTTTTTATATTTTTATTAAGAAACGAAACGGTTGAAGTCTGGGCTAAATAAAACCAGGAAATTAATTTTTAAGTGAGAACTGGCAACTTTTTGTATTTTAATCGTCTTAAAGCATTACCAGCCTTTTAAAAACGGTAACTAAGCAACTTAAAATACCTGCCAACCAATAATATTTAACTTTTTTTTATAAGTATACTAACTAAATTTATTATACATAATTTTGGTTTATTTTGTAATATCAATATAATAATTCGAGCTTAAAACCTACAAAACATGTCTTCAAAACCAACTATTTGCTTTGATTTATCAAAAAATGAACGCTTTCAAATTTCCGATAATTACAAAATGCTACATCGCAAACTAAAGTCCCAATGGAATATAGAACAGTAAATTTGTGGCAAAAACGTAAATAAATTGTTAAATCTTTTCTCTATTTAGGAATGATCAAGAACTGAACTTGGACAAATTGGCCAAAGTGAAAATATTTGTTTTGGCGGGACCTCAAGATCACTTTACCGAAGATGAATTTCAAGTCTTAAAAAACTATATTGAAACTGGTGGTTCTGTATTGGTTGTACTTGGAGAGGGAGGCGAAAATGAGTTTAACACTAACGTCAATTTCTTTTTGGAGCAATATGGCATTTACATTAATAATGGTAAGAGAAAAATGCATCTCATGTTTTTGCGTCTGAACGCTTATTAAAGGAATTATAGGCAATTCAAATTTAAATAAAAATATCGATTTTTGATAAAAAAAAAGTCGATTTTTAGGAAACTAGAGCCGATTTTAGTTTTTCAGATAATACATTTTCCATAAAAAAATAGTTCTTACAGATTATCATTAGGTGCGTTTGAGTACTTTTACAGTAAAATGCAGTAAATGAGTGAACTGAAAAATTTGCTCTCACAAAAAGCTGTTGTCCAAAAAAGTAAGCGAACGCAAAATTTGTAAAAATTCGTAACCCCGGGTCTCCACGTAGCAATATTTATTGCGGCAAACGTCAAATTTGATTGCTCCATAAAATTTGCGACGTATAGACCGCATATTGCTATGATTGGCAATCCATTGCGCAATGATTGCTCTTCTTATTGCTTGAGCAATTATTGCTTAGCAATCTGCTGTCAAATCAGTTGTAATTTATCTGACATTTCATTTCTCTGTACGGTTGTTTATTTGTTAGTGTGTTTATTTATTAAAAAATCAATTAAGAAAAAGCCGCCAAGTGAAAAAATACTTCAACAAAATACAGAAAAAGTGTTTATATATTATATTTTTAGATAAACGTCAATATTAACAAAAACAAACGACACATTTGTTTTTTTTTGTATATTTTTTTTTTTGCAATAGAACAATACAAGTTTTAGACTTTTTTTCATACGCAAGTAAGCAAAAAAGTAATACAAAACACAGCTACGACAATTAAAATTAATTATTTTATTTTATTAATTGAATTTATTGATTTATAAAGAAAATTTAACAATCACTTCAAAACACAACATGAAACATTTGTTATAAATAAAGGCACAAAACTTTATACAACTACTCGCGGTGAAAATTGCAAATTTATGGCAAAGCAATAACAAGTGTTCTCCAGCAATATAATCAGCAATTATTGCTCTATTGTTCTGTCATTGTTCTGGCGACGTTATTGCTTGTACTTAGCAATAAAAATTGCTACGTGGAGTCCCAGCGTAAAATAAAGGCAACAGCTGACGGCAAATAATTGCAGTGTTGAAAAATATTGACACTTTTGACTACTTAACTCATTTTCTTATCGGTACTCGATTAAATACTTTTTATAACACGAACATTTTTGGAAAATACAAACAAACTATTTTATGTAATCTTTCATATTTGTTTGTTTTTTATTTTAGTTGATTTTACTAATTTGTAGCGGGTTAATTTATTTAAAAGAACATGAATATCTTTTTGCTATTGATTACTTAAGTACCCAAATACTTCACACTTTTACAACTCTAAGAAATTAACATTACAAAAAAAATTTCAAAAGTTTATATTTAGCCAAATAAATGCTTCACAAACAAGTTTAATTAATTAATACTTCTTCACTTTTTGCTTTGATTTAATTTTTATTTCAACTTTTCCTTTATTTAACAATTTTTCCACAATTTGTATGCTATTTATTTGTTACTTTTGTTTGTTTACCCTTTGAAACATATGTTTTTTTGATTTACTAAATTTTACTGCAAAAATTTCTGCAGTAAAAATTTGTAAATACACAGACAAGTACTGTCACTTTTCGCTCTCAATTTATGTTGTCATTTACTGCATTTTGTGTACTCGAACGCAATTTCGTAAATTGCAGTAAAGTTTAGTAAAAAATAGTAAAAACTTTTGTGTTCTCGAACGCAACTATTGTCAACCCGGTTTCATTAAGAGAATAAAGAGCCGATTTTAGTTTTAGTTTTATAAAAAAATAGATTTTTGATATTAAAAAATATATAGAGATTTAACTCATATTCTTATATGTTCCTAGATACCGTCATTCGCCCTCACTACTATAAGAACTTGCACCCCAAAGAATGTTGCATAGGCGGAGGTGTGGTATGTGAATCCATGTGGCGTTACTTGCTAAAACAACAAGTAGACACAGTGGACTATAATTTCAGTGACGAAAAATATAAATTACACTTTCAATATCCCTATGGGGCCACTTTAAATGTATCTGATCCAGCTAATGTTTTAATGACTACTGGTCCCGTAGTATATCCCTTCAACCGCCCCTTGATGGGTTATTATTGCAATGAAAAGCAGGGTAAAATATTAGCCCTAGGATCGGGCTATATGTTTCATGATAAATATTTAATCAGCGATAAAACCAATGATGCCATATTAGAGTATATAATGAAACTATTGGGTGCATATGATATAACATTTAATCATTTGGATTTTAACGATGTGGAGGTTGGTTGTCAAAATTTACCGACAATAATTTTTTTATAACTTCTTTTTGATTTAGCTCAATGACAATAAAACCTTTAGCGATATAGGTTTTATAGCCGATTTACCCAAGGCCTGTTTAATTGACTCTATAGGTTCGGAAATTCCAGCCGATTTTAAGCAAATGTTTGACATGACTTTATGTGGCTTAAGTAATCGTTTGTTGAAAGATGTCATAAGTGCCTATCAACAGTTAAATGTCAAATATGAACCTTTGAAGATTATTAAACCACAATTTGAAATTCCTCTGCCTCAATTGCAATTGGCGGTAGGTATGAATTTAACCTAGAACAAAAGTTTTTAACTTTATCGTTCTTGTTTTTTTTAAGACTTTTCCTCCGGTTTTTAGTGAACCCGCTGCTCCTCCTTTGGAATTGTATGATCTTGATGAGGTTTTTAGTTCTCCCAGATCCCAGCTGGCCAACATGACGGGTCATTGCTTACAATCGTTACAAGCAAAGGATCCCCACAAGCCCCCAAATATAAAAGAGTTGGAGAATTATATAAGGGAATGTGCCCGCATAACTGCAATAATAAATGATCAACATGACATGCCAGCCACAGAAATTTTTAACATTGTGGCCCAACAGATAATAAGCTATACCCCATATGAATAGTTTTTTGTAAGTAAAGCATCTTCAACTCGTATTTAAATTAAACAACAAAATTAAAACCACACTGGAAGATTTATAAAAATAAGGCTGGGAACACAATTGGGTCGTACTTCGTAAGAACGTAGGACGTAAAGCCCTAAATTTCTCAAAACATGATCAATTAAACCACAATTCTATCGTAAACGAAATTAGTTTTCTTTTAAAAAGAATATTAGATTAATTTAAATGGTTTACATATTTTTTTCTTCTTTTATACCCTCCACCAATAATAGTGGATGATAATATAAGTATGTACATATGTATGTACTAAGTCTGTCATTCCGTGTACAATTTATTTTATATTTATCTCAAGCCCCATAAAGTATAAATATTATGGGTCCCTTAGTAATTCTAAATCCATTTGGCCATGTCTGTCTGGACGTCTGTTGAAAAGACGGTCACTTTCAAACAACTCGAAAAAGAGAACAATATTGGTGCCCAATTGTTTCTAGTTACACTAAGCAGTTTGGGACTAAAATCCAGCAAAGTCGGTTCGGTAGGATAATAGTTATGAATCCAAATGTGGAAGGACCACCATAAAAGAATGACAAGTTTGTTCCAAAAACTAAAAAACGGCTGCGGACTGCACAGATTAGTATAAGACTTTGCACAAACAAGAATTCGTACAACTTAATTTTGTGAAGATAAATCCATTAATAAAGCACACTCGGGAAACAGTTTAATACAGTGTTCGAAAATAAACAGTACATTATTTAACGTTCGGCTCACACATCCAGGAACGATATCTAGTTTTTTAGTGATTGTGTAGACCGACACAACCCTTAATACCGTTCGTAACTATTTTCAAGAAAGAACATACCGTTATATAATGTTCGGTTCTTCGTTAAAAAAGAACAATTGTAGTGATACTGTAGACAAACATTATATTTTAATGTTCTATAATGTTTTTTTCGTGTGTGTATTTTGTTTTTGTAAAAAAATTTTTGTTGTTTTTTTACCAGTCAAAAGGGACGAACATTAACGAGCCGAACCGAACACATTGAAGTTTGTGGATTTTCAAAAAAAAACCGAACGGAATTAAATGTTCACATTTTTTGTTGAGTTAGATAAAAACAGTAATATTTTTGTGTTCGAAAGATGACTAACAGGGAAACGTTATTTTTTTTAATGATTTTCTACACAAACACTATTAGCGTTTGTGTTTTCCACAAATCTACCGAACCAAACATTAAGAAACGATATTTATTGTTTATTTTCGAACACTGGTTTAATACGCCTTAAACCGTAACGCATAATGCTCCATATTATAATTTAATTTGGTCGGTCATTGTTGGAAATAAAACTATTTTTGAAAGTAAATTCTATTCAAGTTTAAACAATTTATTTATTTTAGGAAATTAACTTCAAAATTAATAGTTTCTTTTCAATAAAAATTATTTCCAACTAAAAATAAAATTATTTGATATTACTATCAAAGTACAAAAGTTAAAAATTTTCTGTTTAATTTAGGTATGTTGATTAAAATAATAAATATTATCTAAAGTAGTTGTTCACAACATTCTCCCCATCGTAAAATCACATTTTAACCAAAATATCATTCGTAGAATCCGTTGATTGTCTAACGTTAAGTTTGGCTAGCCTTGTTACTGGTCTATTAAACACACCACCTCCTGTTTGAACTGTAGCACTTCTTACATTTCCATCTTTAGATCTGCAGACTGATTTAACAATACCTTTAGGCCAATTATTTCTGGGTAGATTTGGATCGACTACGATTACTATATCCCCAACTTCAAGTGGGATACATTTGGTGAACCATTTTGTACGTTTGGTTATTGTTGGAAGGTACTCAAGTACCCACCGTTTCCAAAATAAATTTGCAAAATACTGCATTTTTTTCCAATTTTTCCTTAGAATACAATAATTTTGAGAAAATTCACCAAGTGGTTTGTCTCCATTTGAGGATCCCAATATAAAATGATTTGGGGTTAATGCTTCATCAGAAGTTGATTCTAAGTCTACATATGTCAATGGTCGAGAGTTGATAACTCGTTCACATTCAAGTAGCCCATTGTAAAGCGTGTCATCTTTGAATAAAAAATTTGGCGAAATTTGGTGCAATACTTTCTTAACTGATTGAACCAAACGCTCCCAACTGCCACCCATATGTGGCGCCGCTGGTGGATTAAAACGCCAGGTTGTTGAAGAAGTCGAAAACTTTATGGATAATCTGTTTAAATCAATATTTTTAATCGCATTTTTCAGTTCTGTTTCAGCACCTTTAAAGTTTGTTCCATTGTCACAATATATTTCAATTGGTGTACCACGCCGAGCAACAAAATTTTGAATTGCCATAATACAACTGTCGGTTGTCATGTCACGAGCAATTTCAATATGTACTGCTCTTACAGTTAGACATGTAAAGAGTACTCCCCAACGTTTTTCCTGGTGCCGGGCGACTTTTACATATATAGGCCCAAAATAATCTATACCAACGTACGAAAATGGACGCGTAAAAGGTGACAAACGTGCTTTCGGTAGCATAGACATTTCAGGAACCACTGGTGACGCGTTTAAATTCTTACAAAATTGGCAGTTGCTACGTACCTTTTTTAATTCAACTCTTAATCGTGGAATGTAATAGTATTGACGCAATTCATTAAGACACGTATCATGATGAATGTGATGAAATTTTTCATGGAAGTGTTGTATTAATAATTTTGTGCAATAGTGATTTCTTGGTAAAATTATTTGACGTTTTAAATTTTCTGGTATACAGGATGCCAAACCAATTCTTCCATTCATTCTAATCACCAGGTTATCATCAATAAAAGGAGAACATCTATATAAGGCACTTGATTTTGAAACTTCTCTACCTTTGTTCGATAAAATAGCAAATTCGTCCTTAAAATACTCGTATTGCATTTTACGAAAGATTATATTTTCTGCCATTACATGTAGTTCAGATATTTCAGGAAATATAAACTTTTGTTTCCTTGACTTTTGAAATTTCATTTTTAATATGTTCATAAATTTGAACAGGTTAACAATAGTATTAAGCAGTTTTTTCCAAGAAGAAAATCTATGAAAATCAATCAAATTATCAGCAATTGCGGCGCAGTGTACCAAAACAATATGGGTTCTAAGTTCCTTTGAAACTTTTGCAATATGTGATTTATTTTCAGGCCAACTGTATTCATCTTTCTTTAAAAAATCTGGCCCAGCAAACCAGCGACTCTTCATATCAAAATTAAATACTGTCTTCCACTTTGTTGCGTCATCTGCTACATTGTCTTTTGTGGGAATATATCTCCTTTCTGATGGTTTGCTACTACTAAGCACTTCTCCAATGCGAAACATAACAAATTGTTTGTAGTTTCGAGGATCTGCATTAAGCCAGCAAAGGACTGTATTGGAATCAGACCAAAAGATACGTCTTTCAATTTTTATGTTAGGAATACTACATATTATATTTCCTAAGCGAACGCCTAATACTGCTGCCATTAATTCCATGCGTGGAATGGATACGGGCTGTTTTGGAGCGACTTTGACTTTAGCGCTTACTAAGGAAACTCGAATTCCATCAACTGATGATATCCGAAAATATGCTACAGCCGCATAAGCCAGTTCGCTGGCGTCAACAAATATGTGAAGTTGAACTTTAGATTCAGGTTGGATCGTATACCACCGAGGAATTTTGACCTTTTCTATATTTGGTAGGATATTAATCCAGACTCTCCATTTATTAAATATATCGTCATTTACTTCATCAGTCCATCCTTCAGTCGTCCTCCAAACTTCTTGAAGCAATATTTTGAGATATACCACGTAAGCCGACAAGAAACCAAAAGGGTCAAAAATAGACATTAGCGTTCGTAATATTTCGGTTTTTGTAGGACGTTTTAAGCCAGATAAAATTTCTTTGTTTACTCGATTCAGTTTTAACGAAAATGTAAAGTTATCATCTGCTGTCGACCACCACATACCTAATACTTTTTCTGTATTCATCTCTCATTCTATTGGCACCAATAGGTATCTTGGTTTTATCTTCTAGTTCACCAACACTGTCCATTACAGCCTTTGAATTCGATCTCCAATTTCGGATAAAAAAACCGCCTTTGTTATGAATAAGGGCCACCTCTCTTACTAGCTCTTTTGCTTCATTTTCAGTATCTGCACAGTCAAGTAGATCGTCAACATAATGATGATTAATAATTGAGTCTACAGCTTTTGGAAAACGTTTTTGAAAATCCAGCGCATTTGTATTTTTAACGTATTGTGCCGAGCTTGGCGAGCATGCAGCACCAAACGTCATCACTTGCATTATATAAACATCAGGAGTTCTGTTATTTTCCCCATTTCGCCAGATAAACCGTTGCGCATTTTGATCTTCTTTTCGAATCAACACCTGATGAAACATCTCTTTGATGTCTCCACATATAGCAATTTTTTTCAAACGAAAACCATACAGAACTAAAAGTAGCGGTGCCATCAAATCAGGACCTTTTAACAACATCAAATTCAAAGAAACACCCTTCACTTTCGCCGCCGCATCCCAGACCAATCGAACTTTACCTGGCTTGTTTGGGTTCTTCACTGTAAAAATTGGAAGGTACCATGTAATTCCGTTCATTTTTGCCACTTCTTCTTTAGACAATTTTCTTGCATAACCTTTTTCAACTAAGATATCAATTTGTTTTGTAATAATTTGAATATCTTCTGGATTTGATTTCTTCTCGAGACACTGAAGTCGCTTCACTGCCATTGGAAGACTATTGGGAACATCGATAATATCTTTCTTCCAGAGCAAGCCTGTTTCGAATCTTGAACCAATTCGCCTAGTTGTCGTTTGAAGTAAAGACTTTGCACGTTTTTCTTCTGGTGATATCACTTTGAACTTGCATCCAACATTTTCTAAAGACAAATATTCAGTTACTATTTTTTGTAACTTTTCGATTTCAGAACTGCATTCACATTGTTCGATGTCATGGTAACACAGAGCTTTCTCAACAGCTACATCACATCCTCCATGAATAACCCATCCAAGCCTTGTTTTTGATGCGCAAGGTTCAGTTGCAGAACCTTCAACTATCTTTAACGGATTGGATACGAAACCATTATTTAAGCCAATAAGAATTTTTGGGCAAACTGTATTATATGTTGATAAAGGTATATTTTTTAGGTGATGAAACGCTTCCAAGTCTTTTTGGTAACACTTTGTACTGGCAAAGAAAGGTTTTTAATACTTCGTACATTAAGAAGTTCATATCTTTTCGAATTTTCTCCACGTGCTGCTATACAAACGCTGACTTCCATTGATTCTTCTTCTATGCGACGAGTATCTGAAGTCCACTTTAAACAAAGATTATTAATATTACCTTCCAAACCAAGTTGATCGCAAATGTCTTTTTGTATAAGTGTAACATTTGAACCGTCATCTAAAAAGGCAAAGGTTTCAATGAAAGTTCCATTATTGTGTAAAGTAACGGGCAAAATCTTAAAAAAAGTTTTTTCGCCAATATTCGAACTCGAATGTGTTGTGACAGTAGACTTCTGGCTAAATTTGTGGAGCAATTTGTGGTGTCTGGCCTCGTAGCCTTCAATTGGGCACTTTGAATTAGAACAGCGGTAATAGCCATGCTTTTGAAGACATAAACGACATAACTTAAATTCATGAACTTTGTCCCAACGATCGGACAGCTTTAACTGAGAAAACTTCTCACATGATTCCACCAAATGATTTTTATTACAGATAACACATATTTTTTGAACAATGGCTGGTTTCTCCATTTCGTGCTCATGTATGTTTCCAGTTATTTTATGTGAACTTAATAAAGGACTAACTTTAGATACTGCCTCAGCTATATCAAATAACCATTTCGAAAACACAAATATATTAGCATCTTTAGCTGCTACAAACATGGCCCAATTTAGTTTTGTCTGGGCTGGCAACTTGTCCACGAGTTCCTGAAGAAGTAGCGGGTTATTTCTGGGCCTCTAATCCAGAAGCTTCAAGGGTTGAACAAAGATTTCTAACTGAAATAGCATAGTTTATAAGAGTATCAAGTTTATCTGCTTTCGGAGCCGCTTCTGAACGAATTTTATCCAGAAGCGTATTAATTATTATTTCTGGTCTACCAAACATCATCTTAAGCGTGCGAATCACCTCTGGCACATTTCTCGGCAACAAAAGGTGACAACTTACAGCATCAAGGGCTTTCCCTTTTAAACATCTTTGCAGCCTTAAAAGATTTTCGGAATCAGAATAACCACATAGCTTTGTACTTTCTTCAAAAGAACTAAAAAATAGAGGCCATTCTTCAGCTTTCCCAGAAAAGATAGGCAAATCGGTTGTCAGGGCCTTTCTTGCTAAAAGTTGACTTTTTGTTAAAGGCTGTTCATGATCCAGCAAAGTTTTTTTAGGTATTGCACCTTTCTCCAGTTGTTGCTGGTGTTTTCCTTCCAAACGAACGGGTGACCTACCTAGGGAAGTTCGTATTTGGGCTGGTGGGAAGTTTGGTAAATTCGAAACCCATTCCCTTGTACGAGACATCGCTTCACTATAAGTACTTCCTATGCAGTCTTCTGACATTGCGAGAATCTCAAATTTTCTTTGTAGAAATCGTGATTCTAAAGCTTTTTCTTCATTAAGACGTTGAAGTTCCAAATTAAGCAAACGTTGCTTTGAAGATGTGGCAGAACATATTGATGCAAGCTTCGATTTAGTTACGATTCGTTCACTTACTGTTCTGTTGTTTGTTGCTGTTTTCTTGCACTTGGAACATATCCAATCATGGTTCTCTACAGAGTCGGTTACGCCAGCGCATGAGAAGTGAAACCATGTGTCACATTTATCGCATTGGACCATCTCGTCTGTATTCTCCATGTTGCATTGGCCGCAACTGTTTAATTGGTTATCAGGAACATTTTCCGCTTTACTCTCGCCGATTTGATCATCGGTACCATCTGATTTATTATCATTATTTGGAGGTGTACGAAACATTCTTTAGTTATTATTAATTTTGAAGATTGTTGGAAAAAAAACTATTTTTGAAAGTAAATTCTATTCAAGTTTAAACAATTTATTTATTTTAGGAAATTAACTTCAAAATTAAAAGTTTCTTTTCAATAAAAATTATTTCCAACTAAAAATAAAATTATTTGATATTACTATCAAAGTACATAAGTTAAAAATTTTCTGTTTAATTTAGGTATGTTGATTAAAATAATAAATATTATCTAAAGTAGTTGTTCACAACAGTCATAGTTTTATAAGTCTAGACATCACACTGTAAAATTTTCGTCCCTAATTTACAATACGTCGCATATAAATCTCGTTCTCAGAAAACACTGGTGAAATAATGTAGGTGGCATCGCTACAGCAACTATACAACTTTACAACAAAGATTGAAAATTTGTCCCAGCTTACGTTAAAACTGATTTTAAACAAAAATCAAAGCGTGCCGCTGAACGTGATTTAATTATTTAATTATGATCAATATCTTATTTGTTTTTAAAAAAAATTTCAAAAACTTTAATAAATTACACTTATCATAGCACAAACGTGGACTTTTTGTAAACATAAAAAAAAACATTGACAAGGATGGGGCAAACAATAGTTGCGTTCGAGAACACAAAAGTTTTTACTATTTTTTACTAAACTTTACTGCATTTTACGAAATTGCGTTCGAGTACACAAAATGCAGTAAATGAGAACATAAATTGAGAGCGAAAAGTGACAGTTATTAGGTGCGTTTGAGTACTTTTACAGTAAAATGCAGTAAATGAGTAAACTGAAAAAATTTCTCTCACAAAAAGCTGTTGTCCAAAAAAGTACGCGAACGCAAAATTTGTAAAATAAACCCAACAGTTGATTGCAAATAATTGAAGTGTTGAAAAATATGGACACTTTTGACTACTTAACTCGTTTTCTTATCGGTACCTTTTGAAACATATGTTTTTTTGATTTGCTAAATTTTACTGCAAAAATTTCTGCAGTAAAAATTTGTAAATACTCAGACAAGAACTGTCACTTTTCGCTCTCAATTTATGTTCTCATTCACTGCACTTTGTGTACTCGAACGCAATTTCGTAAAATGCAGTAAAGATTTGTAAAAAAAAATAAAAACGTTTGTGTTCTTGAACGCAACTATTGTCTGAGTATTTACAAATTTTTACTGCAGAAATTTTTGCAGCAAAATTTAGTAAATCAAAAAAACATATGTTTCAAAAGGTAAACAAACAAAAGTAACAAATAAAAAGCATACAAATTGTGAAAAAATTGTTAAATAAAAGAAAAGTTGAAATAAAAATTAAACCAAAACAAAAAGTGAATAAATATTAATTAATTAAACTTGTTTGTGAAGCATTTATTTGGCTAAATACAAACTTTTGAAATTTTTTTTTGTTATGTTAATTTTTTAGAGTTGTAAAAGTGTGAAGTATTTGGGTACTTAAGTAATCATTAGCAAAAAAATTATTCACGTTCTTTTAAATAATTTAACCCGCTACAAATTAGTAAAATCAAATAAAATAAAAAACAAACAAATATAAAAGATTACATAAAATAATTGGTTTGTATTTTCCAAAAATGTTCGTGTTATAAAAAGTATTTAATCGAGTACCGATAAGAAAACGAGTTAAGTAGTCAAAAGTGTCAATACTTTTCAACACTTCAATTATTTGCCATCAGCTGTTGCTTTTATTTTAGGAATTTTTAAAAATTTTGCGTTCGCGTACTTTTTTGGACAACAGCTTTTTGTGAGAGAAAATTTGAATCACAACACAAAATTTAGTGGAGATCGGACCATAATTTACCATAGATCCGATATAAAGCCCACTCTAGAGAAACACTTTAACAAGCCTAAAACAGCAACAAATAATGCTATTGTAATAAAATTTGGTCCGTCAAAAATTTATAAGACTTTAAATCACTATAGGTACATTTCGTGAAGATCGGTTCATAGCTTACCATAGGCACCCAATATTCTAACTGTCGGTGGAGGTATTAGCACTTCCAATTTATGCGCTTTTGAATTAAATATTATACGTTTTACTTTTAAAAATTATCTACGTCGCACGCTTCTACGTTCGTACGGTTCAATTGTGTTCATACGGTAATAACAAAAATCAAAAAAACCAACAAGTTTTAAATTGCTTATAAAAGAACCTAATTTTTCTAATTTGCAGAGCTCAACACATTCCTTCAAGTCGTCAGTCAATTTGGTGCCTTGAGAAAAAAAGAAAATAAAATTTATTCAGTTTTTTGTGCAAATTCAACATAAATTTAATTGTATTAAATTTTGTAAATCAATATGGTTTCATGTTAACAAGAATTGGGTTCAAATTTTTTATGTTTGGAAAATTTTAATAAATAAATTAAAATAATGAGTCACTAAATAAAAAAAAAAAAATGTAAAAAAACAAAAAAAAAAAAAAAAAAAAAAAAATGAAATCGGCTTTTATATCTTAAAACAAAGTATAATTCTTAAACATTTATTACTTAAATACATACAAATGTAATCTTATGTACCCAGCAGGAAAAATGAGAAGTACGAATGCCTTCTAGAAGGCCTCTATACTCCTTCTTTTGGATGTACAAGGCCTGCTCGCTATATTCCATACTCACGCTTCTTTCGCAGTGCCGAATATTTGATACCCTCCACCGGCAGTTCAATTATTTCAGGAGTGATATCTATAATGATATCTATTTATTATTAATTTATTTAAAAAAAAAAAAAAAAAACAGACATCAGCATTAAAAGTGAATGCGGTTACACCTATATTAAGTTATTGACCGATAATCAGAAATTTTATTGCTTGTTTTAGCATTCGTAACAGTTAAAGCCACACTTTAATGATATTGGAGCCCTGGTAAGGTTTAAACCAATCATCCCAAAATTCTGCAGAGTGATTTCTGGTATCAAAAAAACATTAATTTCAATACAGCGGTGAAATTAGTTTTAGCGTTTACAGTGAATTTCAGACGGCTGCTAAATATGGGATCTAAGTTAATTAAGAATCGTATATCAAAAAATTGCATACAATCTTTTCTGGCCATATGAAGCTAACTTTAATGAAATTTTACCGCAATATCTTTATATGCTACGGTTTTAGGCTTATTTAATTAATTTAACAGAGTGGGCTTAATATGGGGACTATAAGTACCAAATTCTATTATTTTTTACGGTTTTATGCGTACTTAACTGTGTTTCGGGAGTAGGGTTTATGTGGAGCTTAGGGTAAATCCTACTGAACCGATTTAGAATAGCTACAAGCAATTTGACACCAAGTTTGTTCATTTATTCTGAGTTTTTCGAAAGTGAGCGAACAGACGGACATGGCTAAATCGACTTAGAATTACTCAAGGATCCAGAATATATACTTTATGGGGTCTGAGATGAAGGAGGGTATAAAAATAATGTATTATTTTCAAAGGAATAAAATTGCATTCATTAGAATCGAGAAGATAATTTTATTGACACAATAATTATGAATTGTCTACCACTTTTATTCCCAGATTGTGACGAACAAGGAATGCATCGTTTCTGTTCGTAATATTTATATATATATGGTCAACCTATGATTTAATAAATCGTCAGCTCAGAATTGGTTTGAACTACCGACCATTTTTGAAAAAAAAAAATGAGTTAGGTATGGGGTATATATATTTTGAATACCCCCTTTTTGAATCCAAAATCTGTTTCGCGAAATTGGTTGTGGGTCTGAGATAAAATCTATTCATTCAGGACATTGCATGTTGAATTTGATGTTTTGAGGTCAAATATTAACGATAATTAAAAAATACCAGTTGTAGAACCAAAAAGCTGAAGAAAGGTATTAAATTTCCCGTATTTCCCATTTTGGAACTATTTTTTCCCCTTATTATAGTATCAAAAATTGCAATATGCAAAAGTTTTTGTAAAAAAGTACCAAAAATAGTTACGATTTGCACCCCTTAAACGTTCGAATTTCGAAAAGTACCAAACTTGTATTCGTATTTTTTTGATAAGTTTCGAATGTGGTATAAACTTTATTTTATTTTTTTATTGGATCAAAAGATAGATGGGCTGACAAAAACGTACCAAAATTCAGGTTTTACCCGTTTTCACCCTAAAAGAGCCAAAAGTTCCAATTTAAACTGTGGGTATTTCTTGCCGGACAGAAACAATTTTTGGCGAGAGATGCAAGAAGTAATGTGTTTCACGCATACAGCGTCGCCCCCTTACCCCCAAACTTTTTCTGTCCGGCAGGAAATGACCATAGTGTAAATTGTGACAAAGGGACGAGCATTAATCAGGGTTGTCAGATTGATTTTGACCTTTTTCGCCAAATTCAATGTAAAGTTTTTGACAATAAAATATGTATGTATGTACATAATTTTTTAATTATTAAAACTATTTTTTTATAAATCCTTATAAATAAATTTGTGCCGTATCGCTTAAATACGCCAAAAACATATAATTTGTTTAAACAAAGTAAAAATTGTTTCTGAACACAAAAAAGGTACGATGTTTAGTTAGTAGTCTACTCAAAGCATCAAAAAAAGAACTTTTGAGGCTCGTATCAAACAAATATTGGATATACATTTGTATATACATACATAGTTGCAGTTTCATTTCTTCTTTTTTTAAATACATTGTGAGGGTATTACATTTATTCACATTCGTATAACTTACAACACGTAATAAAGCGTCCAGAAATTCGTGTTGCATTCATAGCTTCAACACAGGCATTACTGGTTGTAATTACCAGCTTCTAAAGGTCAGCCAAAATAAAATGTTCAGAAACTTTGAATATATTCATGTTGAATGGAATTCTATTTATTAATTCTTTCAAGAGCACTTTTAAATACACAGAAAAAAATATCTCAAGAAAATTTGTAACAACACAGTTTGTTAAAAATATAATTTTTGTTCAACAAACTTTTTGTTTGATTCAATGAAAAAAATTTATCAAATATACACTTTGCAAAATAGCACTCAATAAAACATATTTAATAATGAAATATTTAATATTTAAATATTTCTTGATATTCAATAAAACAAATATTTGAATCAACGTTTACACAGTATTTTTACAACTCTTGTCCATTTTATAATAGGTCATAATTCTCATTCGCTTAACAGTTTTATTTAGTTAAATATCTTTAGTTTTGCCAAAGTCTTTAGAAAAAGGTTTCCTGATGATCTCGCTTAAGCAACCAGCGAAATGCACATAGGAACTAGCTTATTCCCCCATAATAAATTTTTGTGTATTTATTTAAAAAGGAAAAAAATTGGGAATTAGGCACGTCATAATTAATAAATAAAGATTCGATAGACATTTTATTTGATTTAGTCAACATTTCCAACAATTTATTTTAACAAATCATTCAAACATTTTGTTGAAAAAAATTATTTTGGGCAACAACTTTTTTTATTGATTCAATAAACTTGGTTGTTGACTAAAAATTCAATAACTATACCTACAAACTTATTTATCAGTAATGCAAAAATCGTCATCGCAGAAAATTCAAAAATTTTTTTCATCAAATATGCGATTTTCGTATTCAAATATGAAAATTATTTTTTTCTGTGTATGAAAACCAAATTTCTCGAAGATTTTCATTATTTTCATCAGCCATCGATATTATCGATAGTCTTAAAATATCGAAAATATCGATAGGAAAAATATAAATATCGATATTTTTATTATTTAGCTATGAAGACATCTAACAGCAGCTATACACACACAGTTTTTTGCCGCAAATTTTTACTTGCTATTATTAATTTGCGCTGAATTACAGCAATGAATACAAACAACAAGAATGCCAAGTGGTATGGATTGCTTAGCAGTGCTTTTTACTGCTAATTAAGTCTCGGTTCACACTATGAAAGTTTTCTTTCAGAAAGTCTGAGTTTATGGGTGAGAGAGGAGTGAATTAAAGCATGTTCTCTGCCCCTCTCACCAATAAACTCAGACTTTCTGAAAGAAAACTTTCATAGTGTGATCCCAGACTTAAGGTCTTTAAGTCGAAATTTGTACATGTTTATATAGGGACTGAAATGTCAAATATTTTTGTAATGTTGTAAAAAAAAAAATGCAAAATGTTAGATTGATTACCTTTTTGGGTTTAGAATTTAGAAAATTTTTTAAAGTTGCAATGCAATAACTTATAGTCCCTGTTACTTCGGTTCCTTCAGAAAGGTACTTATCAATTTTTAAAAAACTGCCATCTAAAATAAAGTGCGTATATACAAATGTCTCACACATTCAATAAAGTGACAAAAACAACGGACTGTAGCCTTATAAAAAAAAATAATTAAAGTTTTCCTGCACAAGTACAAACATTCAGTCGATAGTAATATCGATATATCGATAGTGAAATCTGAACTATCGATAAATATCGATAGTAGAAAATATCGATAGTTTCCCAGCACTACTCTGTACCCCTTCTTTTGGATTAACAAGGCCTGCTCGCTCCATTCCATACTCATATCTTTTTTACACGCGTTGTCATTGCGGAGAAGGCCTTCCGCTTTCCTTTCTTTCGCCAGAGCTTCTTAAAGGCATTCAAATGAATGGCCTTAGAAGGCTTTCCAGAGAATGAATGTCTAAAGGCCTTAAAAAAAAGGTTATCTTGAAGGGTTTTTATGAAAGGTATGTTAAAAGGCCTTTCAGTTAATGGCTCTTAAAAAGCCTTTCAGACCATTCTTGTACAAATGCCTTTCATTAAAGGTCATATTGAAGGGTTTTTAATAAAGGTTTATCAAAAAGCCTTCAGCTACAGTCATTTAAGGAGGCCTGCAGAATAATCCCTGCTATCAAAAACAATTCCATAATAAATAAATACATAATTAACACATAATAGATAACATTTTCATTATTTTCATTTCATTTGTTAACTATTTTTTGTATTACTTTTTAGCACAAGTACCTTCTTCCTTAACATGGGGGTTAGTCTGACAATTTTTTGTCATACCAAACGTCAAAGTCTATACAAAAAAACTTAAAAATGTTTGTAAGCGTTTTTTTATAGTTATGAAGAGGGTATATTCAGTTTGTCATTCCGTGTGAAACTTTTTTACTATTCATCTCAGACCCTATAAAGTATATATATTCTGGGTCCTTGAGTAATTTTAAGATTTAGCCATGTCCGTCTGTCTGTCCGTCTGTCCGTCTGTTGAAAACACGCTCACTTTCGAAAAACTCAAAAGAAATCAACAAACTTGGTGTCAAATTGCTTGTAGTTATCCTAAGCAGTTTGGGATTGAAATTCAGCAAAATCGGTCCAATAGGATCTGAGCTATGAATCAAAATGTGGAACCACTACCTAAAAAAAATTGATAATTTTGTTACAAAAACTAACATAAATGGTGAAAAAATGCACAGAATGATATAAGATTTCGCAACAATTCGTTTTATTCAACTGGAAATCACGCTGTGAAATTTCGTGAAGATCCGTCAATAATTTACCCTAGGCCCCATATAAGCCCTACTCCCGGAAAACAGTATATTAAGCCTAAAACCCTAACTAACAATGCTATCATTACAAATTTTGGCAAGTCACAGTTACATAGGACTAGAAATTAAACTGTTAAGTTTCGTGAAGATCGGTCCATAATTTACCATAGGCCCCATATAAAACCTACTTCCGGAAAACAACTTAGTACGCCTAAAAACGTAAAAAATAATGCTATCATAGCAAAATTTGGTACATCAAAGTTTTATTGGACAAGAAATAAAATTGTGTTATTTCGTGAAGATCGGTCCATAACTTACCCTGGGCCCCATATAAACCTTACTCCCGGAAAACAGTTTAGTACGCCTAAATCCGTAAAAAATAATGCTATCATAACAAAATTTGGTACATCAAAGTTTTATAGGACAAGAAATAAAACTGTGTAATTTCGTGAAGATCGGTCCATAATTTACCCTGGGCCCCATATAAACCCTACTCCCGGAAAACAGTTTAGTACGCCTAAATCCGTAAAAAATAATGCTATCATAACAAAATTTGGTACATCAAAGTTTTATAGAACTGGGGAAAAGACAGTGAAATTTCGTGAAGATCGGTCCATAATTTACCCTAGGCCCCATATAAACCCTACTACCGGAAAACAGTTTAGTCGACTAAATCCATAATTAATAACAAATCGTCACAGTTTAAGATAATAATAACATCATACAGATATTACTCTTTAAACATTCGAACTGTCGGTGGAGGGTATCAAAGATTCGACACAGCCGAATATAGCACTCTAACTTGTTTTATATGAAGTTTGACGTTTGGTATGACCAAAAATTGTCAGGTGAATACCCTATGTAATGAACAGAGCTCAACCACAAAGCATACAGAGATGAAAAAGTGACTGAGCAACATAAATAGGAACGGAAGCGTTTTTTGTATGTCAAAACTTCTCATTTGCATACAATTTATACGAAACAAACCATTAGAATGCGAATTAGAAACCACCCGGCTGACAGATTTGACAGATCGCTATGTCGGTTTGTTTTATTAAAATTGTGTTTAAATAAAATTTTCATGTTTAAAAAAACGCTTGCCGCTTTTGTTTAGGTTGTTCAGTGACGTTTGAAAAATGCCTAAATCATTTGCGAGGGCAGCTTTCTAAGAAAGAGAATGTTTTTTGGTAGTGAAGTGGTAATGTGTAAAAGCAGGCCGCCACTATCAACACGAATTGCGTAATCAAAACAAAAAATGCAAAAAGGGCAGCTTTCGAAGAAAAAGACAGAAAAAAGCACAATATTTTCTGTCTCGTGACGCCTCTGTGTGCTCTGTGACTCAACTAAAACGATTTACATTTATTGTTTTTATTTTGTATTTTAATATGCACCTACTATGTTACTTTGTTTTAATAACGGGATCTGAATTCTTTCGCTTTGGCGAAAAAAACAAATCACAAAATGTTACTCCTTCTCTTTTCAACTTCAACTAAAATGATTTACATTATTGTTTTCATTTGGAAGTTATTTTATTATGTAAGGGTGTGTGTGAAACGGTAGCAAAGTTCTATGGTGAAATGAAATTTGTTTGTGGTAGAAAATTTTCATATTTGTGCTGTGTGAAATTGTAACATTTTTGACAACGTAAAATTTTGACATAAAGAAAAAAACAATTACTAAAGTTTTGTGAAAATGAATAAATTGAACAAACGTTTACCAATAATCATTTCAATTCTGTTGGAAATGAGATCGTCCCAACTATTTGATGAATTCGTTCTGATATAGGTATTAACAATTTTTACAAAAAGTGTGGGAAAAAAAGCTTTTACATATTTAAATACTTACATCTTGTATAATTCTTTTTAATTTTTTTTTGCCGCTGGTCCTGCTTTCATATTTTTTTTTATTTTGTTTAAACAAATTTGATGAAAAAAAATAATTTTGTGGTTGTCAAAAATGTCTACACTAATGTCAAAATTTATACTAGCCCCTAGGGCTAGTGTAATTTTATTCACCTCAATAGTGTCAAAATTTTACTTCCATGAGTACCTTGCTACCGTTTCACACACACCCTAAGTATGTTACTCTGTTTGTAAACGGATCTGAACTCTTTTGCTTTTGCTTGTGCAAAGAAACAAAACAAAAAATGTTACTCCTTCTTTTATCGCTTCTCATAGAAGTGAGTGTGGAAGGTGTATCTTATCTTTTATACCAAAGAGCCGAGGCCTTCTATGAGGCATTCTTTAGCAGTTACATAAGAATAGTAATTGAATCAAAAAATTTTTTAAGCAAGCCTTTAAAAAGGCCTGAAATAAGAAGGTCTTCTGAGTTTTACCGCTGGGATACTTTCATACACAAAGTGAAAAATGCCTAAATCATTTGCGAGGGCAGAAAGAAAACGTTTTTTGTTAGTGAAGTTACAATGCGTAAAAACAGGCCGCTACTATCTACACAAATTGCATCATCAAAACAAAAAACGGCAAAAGCGCAGCTTTCGAAGAAAAAGACAGAAAAAACACAATATTTTCTGTCTCGTGACGCCTCTGTATACTCTGTGCTTTCAAATACTGATCATACATATAAATTCCTCAAATTTCATACATAAAAATACTAGAATAAAAATAATATTATTTCTATGTAAGTATTGAATTTAACGAATTTTAAAATTTCATAGCTCATCAAAAATAATCAACAAAATCGCCAAATATTTTATAAATCTTAAAAATTAGGTCGCAAGATCTGACAATCCTGGCATTAATGAGCCGCACAGAACACGATGAAGTTTGTGAATTTTTACAAAAACCGAACGGAATTAAATGTTCTCATCGTTTGTTAAGTTTGAAACAAACAGAATTATTTTTGTGTACAAACACTATTAGCGTTTGTGTTTTCCTCAACTATACCGAACCGAACACTAAGGAGCGATACATATTAAGTATTTATTTTCGAATACTGCTGAAAATATGTATAATTACCATATCAATATTAAAAAAATAAATGACGACACCAGACTTTAAAGAAACCAACTGCAAGACAAATTGGCGCAAGCGAACCACCTAATACTTTTCACATTTGTCATAGAAATTAATCAATTTCAAAGCAATAATATAAATCAATTTTTAAAACAATAATAATAAAAAATTTTTTTGATAAATATCTATAAAGTAATAAATCATTTCTTTAATTTCATTAAAAAACCATAAAATGTTTTAAATTAAAGAATAATATAAACCTGGTTTGATGTCTTTTTGTATTCGGTTCGATTTTATTAACTGTCAACTAATTAATTTTAAATCAATTAACTTATGAAACAAAATAACTACGAATAAATACATACGTTCTATTTAACAACAAAAATCGTAGAAACTAGTAAAACAATAATAAAACACAAACGTGTAGAGAAAAAGTCACATCCATTAACTAAGAAAAACACCTTTATGACAGCTATAAATTCAACCACCATAAAAGGTTCAGAATGTTTGTATTTTGTTTAATGTTGTTTGTTTTTGGTTGTACATATGTACTTCAAGTGACACAATGAACACCTGCTGGGGTCCTAAAACAAGAAAACAATGAAAAAAGCATCAAAACCAGGGTTGCCGTTTGAAAAATTTTTATCCGACCAAAATTGTCTGCAAAACCTACCAAAATCCTTTGAAACCGACCAAATTTTTTTAATATTTAAAAACAATTATATTAGTGAAATGTAAAAATCTGCACAATGGAACGGAATATTCAAAAGTGATTAATTTATTTTAAAAGTGTATTAATGTAGGTCTCCATCCAGTATTTACAAAACAAAATAAATTTCTTGGCTTATATACCGGCCGCGAACGTACGGATCGCGAACGTACGATTTTTCCATATGTTTTTTTATTATTATCACCACGCTTTTTTCCATAAATGTCTTCAAATTTTCTTAAAAAAAACTTAATGCTCGTTTTACAATTAATTGTAAGGGAGAGATTTTGAAGAAAGAGTGTAAACATAAAATATTTCTTGCATGTAAAATAAGTATATAAAAATGTCTTTAGAAGTAGAAAATACAGAAAAATATAAAATTTTCCAGTTTCCAGCCTAATTTCCTCAAGTAAAATAGCTGAGATATGCTATGAAACCATTCTTTTATAAGAACAAAGACTTTTTTATAATAATAAACAATAAAAGACGATGATAATCAACATTTTATTTTTGCATCCTGGTAGACCATTCTGGGGAAATGCCCATATACACATTCATTTAATAACGCTTATAAACTAGAATTATTCATTGGTCGTATGCAATAACACATTAAGACCACTAATAAAATATAAATCAAAATTTATTAACTTAAGTTTGTACAATTTAAAAAAAAAGTATTAAACTTTATAAGACATAGGCTGACGTACAAAATGTATCAAAGAGTTCAACAATGCATAGTTGGCTTATTGTTTACGAGTTGATAACTTGCTCTGTTTTAGAACTCATCCATACTTTCTGCAAGTTCTGCGGTTCTTATACCATTGCGTTTATAAAACTATGTTTCAAAATACAGTATCAAATCATCCCACTGTTCTACGATTCTTACAACATCTTCCTTTAAGAAGTCCATCTGGTATAAGAGCTACCTAATACAGAACAGAATTCCTGAAAACCTTTAAATAATACCACAAAGAACCTTAATATTTTTTGCATTGCTAAGTAAGATTAACTGCCTGTTTATCTATTTCTAAACGAAGACTTCGTTCGCTTAACTTACATTTAAAACGAAAACAAATTATACAATATTGTCTTTGTTTTAAATGTAATTTAAGCGAACGAAGTCTACGTTCGACATCGATGAATAGGCTATAAGCTTACCAACAGTTATGGCGGGCGCGCCGTTTGTTGCCAATCCGATCAAAATTTGTATAGGAATATTGTTTGTTGATAAAAAGTTTTTTATAAGAAGAAAAATTTAAACGGCATCTGACTTGGTAAGCTCGAATAAGATGACAAAGCTATCCATTATAACACTAACACCGTCAAAGTAACTTGCTCCTAACGTAATATCAATGTCATTTCCATAGTTTCATCAACAATCAAAAAAAAAAAAAAAAAATGTTTGTGTTTAGTAAAAAAGCTATGAGATTTGTAATTGTCTGTATCCGTCCAATTTTCTAAAACCGACCAAAATTAGGTTTGGCCTACCATCCGACCAAACCAAAAATATACGACCAAATTTGGTCGGAAAAGACCATGTTCGGCAACCCTGATCAAAACTCTTTTTTAGTTAGACGATTGATAATCGTGTTTTTTGTATGGTTATATCTATAAAAATTAAGTTTGTTTTTTGTTTTTTTTTAGCTAACAATGAAATAAATATTAATACATATTAATAAATTCATTTAATGATTTATGGGGAAAAGAAAGCGCCACAACTCATACATAAAAAATATGTATAATATACAGTTTTTATAAAAACTATATTCTGTGTATGTATTAAACAACAGTATAAACTAAAGACTACAATAGTCTAAAGTATTAATTAAACCACAGTTTAAACTTAAGAATAGACTTAAGTAAAATCTATAGACTAGACAAAAGTCAAAACTATAGGCAGGAATAAATTATTCTTTATTCCATCTTTTTTTTATTTAAACGACTCCATTGAGACATTTATTTAATTGTTTTAAACACATAAACAAATGCTGCTAATACCAATTAAATTTCCCTAACAAAATAATCTGTGACATTAAACATCTTACTAATTCACACAATCTTAATTAAAACAAACAAGACCATTAAATTAAATATCCAATATTATACCCCAATTTTCTAAAAATTAGAACAATTATTAAGTACTGAGATTTTTAAAAATTACGAATGTTCTCCGTCTGTCTAATAATTTATGTTTAACAATTTGTCAACACATTATTAGCGTGTTAAATATGTATGTTTATATGTTTGAAAGGGGGATTCCCCTAAATACCCATAAACCACTTAATACATAAACATTATATCCGATTCCCAACATTTAAACATCCCCTATTCCTGAGAACAAGTAGAAGACACAGTTTTTTTGTAACAATAAACTAAAATATGAAATCTTTACGGAAATATCAAGTGGTTTTTGTGTTAATAAATTTAATTTATTACTTTTAATTTCTCTAGAGCATTTTTAAAAGTATTTCAAACTCATATTTCTGAGGTAGACAAAAACTAATTTTTAGTTTTTCTAAACATTTCTAAAGTTTGAAAAATTGTATAAAACTCCTTAAAACAAAGCAGAAGTTTTATTACATTTTATGTTTTTGTAAAAAAAATATTTAAAGATTTATAATATCATACCTAATTTTTCAATATTTTCAAACGAATTTCCCACAAGTTTTAAATTTCCGGTGTTTGTAAACACAATTTTATTTATTGTTAAAAGTTAACATTAATTTGGGGAAAGAAATAAATATTGATAAATGTTGTAGGGGGATGTAAGAAAAGGTAAACTCACTGTTTATTGTTGGTGTTTTGTTTAAGCTTTGATATTGTTACAGGTAAGACTTAGAGTGTTTATAACTCTTATTCGCTTAAGGTTTTATTTGTTTAATATTTTTGGCTTTTCTAAAATCTTTGGAAAAGGTTTCCTGATGAGCTGGTGTAAGCAACCGGCGAAATGCGCATAGAGGCTTGCTTTCCCTCAACAATAAATTTCAGTGTATTTATCAAATATGAAAAACTGGGAATTTAGCACGTCATACGAAGATCGTATTAATAATAAACTTTGTATTCCCGAAAATAACTTTGATAAAAATATTTTAATTTACCTGGTCAAATTAAAAAAATTTATTTAAATTTACTTAGTTAAAAAAAATAATACATAATAACTAAAAAGCAATCAACAATTTTTTTTACTTTAATTCCCCATCAGCTTAAGTCCAGTTATTTTACACTTCTAGTTCAGTTCCATTTTAAGTCTTAAGGCCATTTCCACCAAGTTCGGTTATAGCTGTCAAAACATATTGGTAACCGGAACTTTAATCGAAAGTTAGTTTTAACCGAACTTAGTGAAAATGGCCGTTAGTTAAACTAGTTAAATTAGTTAAATTAGGGCGTAGAAGATTACCCTGGTGGGATGATATAAGGGAAACCCTTAAGAATCGTGTTGTTGATGTGAAAAATGCACAAACTATAGTCCAGGAATTAAGTAAGTTGGTAACTTTTTAAATAAGTTCTATGTAATTTTTTAAGGTTCCCATATAAACCCCATCCCTAAAATCGCTTTAAAACAGAAAAATTTCATACAGATATAATATTTGGTACGCTTAATTGTTACCCTAAAGGAAACCTGGGTGCAAGTGTCTCCATGTCACCAGTTTTGTCGACTATATTGGTGACATTGTCAACGAAGTGTTTACACTACATTTCATTTGCCACTATATTTGGCTTTAATATGAAAAAGATTTTATCCATAACAACTGAGAAGTACAATTCCTATAAAAGCTGAAGAAATAATAAAAAAATATTGTTATGATTTCGTTTTCTTACAAAAAGTGTAGACTACTTTTACTAAAATGTACTAGCGATTCTCTGGTCTCAATGTCTACATATGTTCCCAAAGGAACTACCTAGTCAGTAGTACCAACGTCAGTAGTAGATTAAGAATGACACGCACATGTTAAATGTCTATTGTAAATATAATTGCCTGGGGTATAATAAGTCACTAGTACTGGTGACTGTGTCAATAGTGAATCAGTACAGATTCACTAGTGACATTTTCTGCAGGGTATATAAAATACTATTTTGTTATGTTCGTAAATGATAGCTCATTGGTCCAAAATGCGTTCAACACTTTTTAAATATTTCTCTGTAAATGTAGGATATCCCAATGTCGGTCTTGACCGACGATACTTTCTTACATGTATTTTTTTTTAGCTTAGTTTCTGGATCTGTTCAAAGTTTAAGTATTAGTTATAGATCAATCTTAGTACTTGTTTCGTTTAAGTTCAATACTACTTTAGTTTTATTTAATTAAATTTTATTTATGTAAGTAATAATTCAGGTACAATACGCGCTCGCAAATTCGAACCACTTTGTTTTAAGGGCGATTCGAATTTCCGAATTATTCGAATTTCTGGACGGTTTTTTTATAAAAATTGGACAATAAATATATAATTAACTATGTTTTTTTTCAATTAAGTTTATTTAACATAAAAACTATGAAAACACTTAACGAAATATGACAAAAAATAACAAATCAGTAGTATGTATAATATAAATAGTACACATACTTATAACTAAATTAAAAAATAAATATTTTTAAGAAAAGTTAAAATAATGCATATCTTGAATTCTCACTCAGTCGTTGTTAATAATATAATTAGTAATATTAGTCGGTTTTTAAGGTTTGGAAAATAATTCACTGCTTTTGCACCACTGTATTCAATTACACTGCTTTACAAATTTTTAATTTGGAAAAGTACCAAGAACGCCACATTTAATATAACGTAGTAAAAAAACGAAATAAAAATGAAAAATTTTGAAAAAAAACGTAAAATATATACATTTTTTGAACTTTGAGGTGCCATTACTCAGCCATTTCTTATCAGATAGAAATTTGTAGCATATCGATGGAAAATGCATTTAATTAGCTTTTCAACGATATGCCATTTATTTCGATCGGACTTTTTGGTTGGGCTCCTCAAGGGTTTGAGTGGGACCATACACCGAAAAACACAAAAGTACCGTTATCTAAAAAACGGTACTTAGGAAAAAAAATTACAACGGTTTTCGTGTTCAGGAGGTCCCAATTAACTTATCTGGGCATATGGTGTTCTTGGTATGTTTTGGCTGTAAACCAGTGTTATTTACACTTGCAGTAGCTTCGGAATAAGAAATATTAGGTGGAACTTCCACATTTTCATCCTTGTCTAAAGACAAACTTTCGGCGAAAAATATATGGAAAGGTTCATTCTCAAAGGCATCTTTATTCCATCTTTCGATTTCTCTTGCAGATATAAAATTATTCGGATCAATTTGAGTCAAAAGGTTTTGATTTATTTGGACAACGTCATTATAGTCCTGATCTTTTTCCAGCAACCGTGATAGAGGCACATCATCACTACTATCGTATTCGTCAGAGTTTAACAACTTTGACCAAGATGCGTGACCTTATCCCAAGCTTTCTTTAACAAAATAATTGGATCTTTGATTGAATGAGATTTTAAGTTTTTGTTATGTTCACCATTCTCAGCAATAAGTTTTGCTAGCAATTTATTTCTATAAATAAGTTTGGTTAGCATTATTGGATTTTGGTCCATGGGCTGCACCGCTGCTGAAGCATTTGGTGGAAAGAAGTACTCCACTTTTCGGAAGCTAAAACGTATGTTCTATCTGGCAGGCAGCGGTAATATAGCCCAGTTTCGTCGACATTATATGTTTGAGGTTCCACTAGGCTCATTTTTGCGATTTTAGCACGAAGTCTATGAATAAAAGGTGTGACTGAATTAGTGTCGCTGGATTAAATCTCGCCACAAATTTTTAAAAGGCGAATTCCAAGCCGCTTTTTAAATTTGGTAAACCATCCATCGCTTGCCCGAAAATTCATCTCAGCTTTATCGGGATATTCTTGCCTGAAAATTACTTTAGCTTTCTCCTTTCTTTATTTAAGGTCGGCTTTTTTCACGTTGATTAAGAAACAACTCAGAGACGGCTTTCCATTTTCGGATATTAAGCAGTTTTATTGGATACGTGTTGATAAGTGTTGGCAACAGCATCCAATATTGACTTTCTATTCGATTTGATATACCTAATGGTAAAAGTAGTTACATTAAAGTCCAGTGCTAAATGCTTTCATTGATCGCCTTTGTCAATCTTTTCCAAAATTTTTAATTTGACAAAGTGTTTTTCTTACGATTGTTTGGCATTTTTAGTCCACTTTCTTATTTTAAAAAATGCTAAACCGTATACATATACTAACACCAAAAAACTGACTTTAAAACTCTAACAACATCAAAAAGAACTTTAAATCATCTATTTAAATGGGGTTCCCCTTTTTACTTTGTGTTTGGTTAAAGTAATTTGTCAAAATTTAAGTGTTTACAATAAAAAAGAAAAAACCGCTCGGAAAATCGAATTTTGGATTCTTATTTTAGAGCGCCAAATGTAATGAAAGTACTGATTCGAATTTCTGGAAATTAGGTTTTTTGAGAGTTCGAATTTCTGAGCGTCTACTGATGTAGCTATAACTTTATTTTTAATCTTTTTTTTTTTTTAAATTAAAATTTATTTCGTCCATATTGGCACCGCGGCAGTCCTTGATGAGCGCATTTTGCACGGCCAATTTTGGGCCACTTTTTCGAGCATGGCTGGCTGTGTGTCACGAATAACACGAACAATATTTAGAGAGTATGTGGTACAATGGTAGGAAATGGAGCGATTTGTGTCTTTCGCATCTTTTTCTTTTTTTCTTTTCGCAAATCACTATTTTTTTACAAAATTTTCCAATTGCAACTATTTTTACATATTTTGGCATTTCATTGCTGTCAATCTGCGGAATCTTTATTGCCAGTATGGATTCATTTTAAATTTTTTTTGCAAAAGTGATAGTGAGTACCAAGGTGTCATTAAGCTTTCGCATCGCAATAGATAGTAGCGCCCCTGACTTTGAAAGTTTGTGCCGGTTCACACACGTCAAGTTTGACTCGTCAAGTCTTGAGTTTTTAGAAGAGAGGGGCAATTAAATAGCATTCTATTTTCACATTGAAAAAGTTGTTCAGAAGTAAATCTATTCATGATGATTTGCCAGAGTATACTTATAATAAATGTCAAAGAGTGAGCGCAGTCAGACGGTCCTTTTGTTAGCTAGCCCAATTGTAAATTTTATCGGGTTTAAAACACAATTTTTAAGTATACATTTTTCACAAACAATTAAATCGAAAATTTCCAAATCCAAATAAATATTAAAAATTCAAACAAAAATTGCCGACTAAACGGATATTTTAAGTTAAATTGTGTTTGTTTGCAATGAAAAAGAGCAGATGTTAAAAGAGATGACCGTTATGTCCCAATGAATGACCACTTAAAATTTTACAGTGTTTATAAAACTACTTGCCCTCACACACACCTACAACCACATCTTGGGAATTGGCTTTTTAAAAATTGAACAAACATTAACAAGAAAAAGCAGCATTAACAAATATGTATATGTATGTACATTAGGGCGGGTCGATTTTTTTTTTTTAATCTGCTATACGATCCGCGTCTCTCGACTTGAAAATTTATATTTTTTTTTTTTTGAAAAAATAGCTTTTTCCAAAAAGGAATCGAATTTTTTGAATAAAATTGTTTAGTAAGGTAGTTCTTTTGCATTTTATATGTTTTCAAGTCGAGAGGCGCGGGTTAGGATTTTATTTTAGACCCATGGTTACTTCGGAGAATTTTCTTAGAATTTTATGTAGATTACGTGTTGGCTATACGATTTTTAATTTTTTTTTCATCCATACAAATCGACCCACCCTAATGTACATACAAAAAAAATGAGGAACCAGACTACAAATACATGTATTTTCTCAACCATTTGATGTTTTGAGTTTATGAATGAAATCAGAAGAAAACCTACAACTGTCAAAGAAGAAATGTTTTAAATACTCACATCCACACAGACAGTAGTCAACGTGAATGTTGTTGTGGGTTTTTGAAGTGCAGAAAAAATAAAAAAAAAGAAATGCATTCAAGGTAACTTCCTTTAGGTATCGAATTACAAAATGTCTTTCTTTCACTTGGCAAATAGTTTTTCAATAACTCTTTATGGGTTGCGGAGAAAAAGACGGACTCCCCCGAACAAACAAGGAGGTTTGATTTTAAAATTAAAAATTATTAAAAATCAAACCTTTCTCAAATGACAAATGTTTCAAAATGATTTGAAAATAATTTGAAAACTATAGCATTCTTAAAAGAAATGGGTAACTATTTTTTAATTAAGAAATTAAATAGTTCACAATTTGCCCTAAGCCCTCTTTAACTTTAAAACTTTAAATTAGATGCTAAAAAGGCTACTTCACACATTCACACATGATGAAATAAACAAGTGGCATTTCTATGCCAGATGACGTTTTTTCGCTATTGCATTGTTTGTCCAATCTATGCAAAATTTTGTTTGTGTTATAATTTATAGGTATTAGTTTTTGATAATTTTAGTTAAAAACAAATTAAATATGCACCCAAATTAAACTGGGCTTAAAAGCACATTTTACAAAAAACTTCTTATAATTCATATTTGCAGCTTGAGAGGAAACCCAAAAATATAGTTAGTTTTACACAAGAAAGAAGAAAAACTATATCGTTAGCTAAAATGCAAAAAGACGTAACTAACAAAAAATTCAAAATCGTGTTTTTGATTGATTATTATAAATGCCATTGAACTAAATGTCTTCACAAAATTTAACACTTCTGCGATCAAAAATTGCGCTTTTATTAACAAAAAACAAAGGGACGTAACTACAAGTGTGTTTATTTTATAAATGAAAAACTACGTTATTACTCATTTTTTTTTCAGCAAAATATAATGAAATGGTTTCCTTTGAAAACTGTTGAAAGAATTCCATGGATGATTCATTAGCGTATGTTTTCTGACATGTTTATAGTTTTCATTTAATAAACTTGTTTGCTTCTCCTTTAAAATTATATTTTTGTTAGTTACGTCCTTTTGCATTTTAGCTAACGATATGCTGGTCGACAAGGCGTATCTTTCACTTCCAAACGGCATCAAAATCGTAATTTAATAAAATAGTCGATTTAGCAGGTTTGCATATTAAGCCGCATATTAAGTAGGTGGCATGTCATAACGTCCAGTGTCATAGTGTCCATGGACGTTATGACACTAACGTCCATGGACACTATGACACTTTGCAAATGGACATTATGACACTTTCAAAGTGCCATTAGGTCCATAATTACTGAAGAAGTTAAATACAAAAAAATTATCTGCATACACCCAGAGAAAAACATGTTTCATTATGGTCACAACTGGGGTATTCATTTAATCGACCTTTTGCTTTAATCGGTTAATCGCGCGATTAATTAACCGAGGTTTTGGTTTAATCGGTTAATAATCGGTTAATTTTGTTTTTGATCGGTTAACCGATTAATAAAGTTTTTTTTATAAATTAAGTAATTTCAGTATATAAAAATGCATTAATTGCTTATTTTTTGGAGTTTATAAGTAAAAAAAAAAACAATAACATAGGTACGAAACATAACAATTCTTGAACTAAAACGAGCAAGCAAAAAAAAAAACAATTCATTAATGCACAAAGTGTGGTATCAAGTCATATCATCATAATATCCAAAACAAAATTTAAAATTGTTTAAAGTAAATATTGTTGTGTTTCAAACAAAATAAAAATTGTAATACTGTGTTCATTGATTCGTCATAACTGCATAGTAGAAATCTAAATTATAAGCGGTATCTTACAACAGTCATATCGTTAGCTTAATATACAAACCTGCTAATTCACTTTGAGCACATTTTACTGGAGAGAAAAAATCTTTTTTTTTCCTATTTGAAGCTTGATAGAAAATTAAAATTACAGTCAGTTTTACACACTTCAAGACTTAAATAGAAGAAACACTACATGCTGGTCGACGTGGCGTATCTTTCTCTACCACACGGAATCAAAATCTAAATTTACATAAAAAGTGGATTTAGCCGGTTTGCATAGTAAGCCGACTATATATATTTCTTGTAATTCTTTTAAGACATAAGACTTAATGACTACCTTGTGAAACTCCCAAATATTTACATATGGATACAAAATAAACTGAGATAATTTTATTAGTTATTTCAATAGTTAAAGGACATCTTATAAAATAAGTTTAAATGTTTAGGATTAAAGCGATTCTTTTCTTTAGTTTTGACAAAAGTTGACTTGGAAAAAATTATTTCACTTATCGTAGATGAATATCTAATTTCTCAGTCCTTTTCCAGGATTTCTCTAAACATATAAAATACTCCATTATGCCATCAGAGTTTTTTAAAATGTTTAACACTTCTCATTGTTTCGGTTAATTCTGTTAAAATACTGATATGAGAATATATGAGAAGAAACAAATAACTAAACACATACATATAAAAAGTACGGGAAACAAAAAAAATGTGTTGGCAATCAAATATTTAACCCATTTTTCGCCACATTCCTGTTAATCGATGAAGAAGATAAAAAAGCATTGAAAAACATTGTAATTTTAGTCATCAGTCGGCGGAAAATCGGTTGAAATGAAGATCACTGAACTGTTTGTATGAAAAAATATTTTCTAAACAAATAAATTTGGTATATTAGACGAAACAAATAATTAAAAACACAAAAAAAATATGTATGTTATATCATATATATTATTTCTAAAGCACTTTTTTTTGTCGGCTGCAAATATCTTCCATACCACCGCATCAAATTTATTGAATGATATCTCATTTTAAAGCTTATTTCTAACGCTAATGACGAAAAATAATTAGAAATTGAAAAATTAATATTTTCATTGATAAAAATTATATTTTAAAATGTATTGAAGTTACTAAAATTTCTATTAATTATTTTCATTTTATGTTACAAAAATGACAACTAACGGTGCGAAATATTCGCACGGGTCATCTAGTACTACAAAATATTGAAAATTTGTTACTTCGGTTAATCGGTTAATCGACTGAAATTAACCGGTTTAATCGTTAATCGAAAAAAGCCAATTTGAAATTAACCGATCAGTTAATCGGGTAGTAATTAATCGGTTAACCGGTTGACGGTTAACCGAATGAATACCCTAGTCACAACCAACAAAACTATTTTTAAAGAAACTAATTTAACTATAATATGGTTGTCGGTGACAATGATTTGGTTAAATGAAACATAATATGGTAAACAAAATTTAAAAATGGTTTTGCTGCTTTTTCTCTGGGTATATATATTAAATATATAACGAAAGCACTTTTGGGCGCAAGGATTTTCTCCTCTATGGTATAACAAACACCGGGTTCGCTAACTAAAGCTTCCCTGCACAGCCGGCCTTTGGCCGGGCGCAAGGATTTTCTTCTCTATAGTATAACAAATACCGGCTTCGCTAACTAAAGCTTCTCTGCACAGGCGGCCTTTGGCCGGGTGCAAGGACTTTCTTCTCTATGGTATAACAAATACCGTCTTCACTAACTAAAGCAGAGCCGGGCTTTGGCCGGGCGCAAGGATTTTCTCCTCTTAGTATAACAAACACCAGCTTCGCTAACTAAAGTTTCTCTGCACAGATGGCCTGCGGCCGCGCGCAAGGATTTTCTTCTCTATGGTATAACAAACACCGGCTTCGCTAACTCAAGCTTCTCTGCACAGCCGGCCTTCGGCCGTGCGAAAGGATTTTCTCCTCTATGGTATAACAAACACCGGCTTCGCTAACTAAAGCTTCTCTGCATAGTCGGCTTTCGTTCGGAAACAAGGCAGATTTTAGAAGCTTTACTTAACGAAGCCGGTGTTTGTTATACCATAGAGAAGAAAATCCTTGCGCCCGGCCGAAGGCCGGCTATGATCCCAAATTTGTTTCCTTTCTTGTTTGCAAGAATTTTTGGCATTATACTTACTTATTTTGATATTTCAAAACAAATTTTACACATTTTAATATTTTTCATTATAAGTTAAGCTTTGGACATTATGACACTTTGCAAAGTGTCATAACGTCCGCGGGCGCTATGACATTTCTTTGATGGACGTTATGACACTGGACGTTATGACATGCCACCATTAAGTACATTTATTAAGCTTTGGTTTTTGTTTAACATAATTTTTGACGTAAGCTGGGACTTATTTTCATTTTTGTTGTAATGTTGCAAAATACGTAAGACTTGTGTGATAGTGTAAATAGCACTTTAATAATAAAACAAGTATTTTTTCAAATTTTAGAATTTTTTATTAAAAGAAATTATTTCATAAAAAAGGATTATACTATACTAAAAAAAAAACTTTTGATCGTGTTATTTATGTCGACATGAAATAACTCTCAAAAAAATTATAATATTTTTAATATTGGCTTTCTGATATTGCAAATCTAGGTGGTGAGTATAAGGATGAGATTACTATGTTTCGATTCAGCTCTTCAACACAAATGTTCGTTGCTTGGAGATAATCTTCACGATGATCATTGGGTAGTGTTTGATTCGGGTTTTTATCAAAATGGCAGAACCTCCACAAGCTCTGTCTCGAGCATATAGTGTATAACCATTGATTTTAAACGTATTTCTTTAGCTCAAATGAGTTTCAGAAACCATCATGACATCAATTTGTTTATTTTTAAGAAAGTATTCTAATTAATTTTTATGCTGGCGGATACCGTTTGAGTTCCAAAAACAAATGTTCAAACAGTTCATGGTTTGCTTAGTACAGCTTCCTGCATCATATAACCCATTGTGTTTGTAAAATTATTTTCTGTTTGCACTAATGATAGTCACTTTATATCAAAGGTTAGACTTTGTGTTTGCTGGGATGTGAATTAATAAAGGGAAAAAGAAGACATGTTCCAATTAAGTATGGAATAAATTATCCTTCAAATGGCCCCCACTACTCTGTTGACATGCCATTACTCTTTTTATGACATTTTCCATGACTTTCTCACAGAGATGCAGCTGAATCTTACTGATGAAGCGTTGGATCTTAGACGTGAGCTCATTAATTCTTTCTGGCAAGAGAATTCACAAAACCCCAAAGAAAAAAATCACACGGCGTTAAATCGCTTGCTGGCCTGTTGACATCAGAATTTGTTGAGATAATTTGTTTTGGAAATTGTCGCTGCAATAAATCTATGGTTTCATGCGCGGTGTGGCAGGTGCAGCAGTCTTGCTGATACCATATGTCGTCCACATCAATGCCGTCCAGTTGAGGCCACAAAACTCCGTTATCATGTTTTTGTAACGAGTGCCGTTCACAGTACTACAACTCCGGCCTCATCTTAAAAAAAAAGGCCTAATCACTGACCAAAATTCGCACCAGACAGTTGCTCATTGTAGGAGCATTTGTTTTTCGTGGATTCTTAGCTCCGAACTCGAAAATTTTCTGTATTCACGAATCCAATCAGATGTAAATACGCTTTATCGGAGAATATGACTTTTTTCTAACGGTCTAAGCATAACAAATTTTTTTTAATAAGTTTTTACATATATAATGCGTTGTTCTCTCGTAAAGCGCTCCATTTTTAATAATCGGAGTAAACATATTTGACAGCTGCCAAATTTCAGAGTGGCCACTTGCATAAAAATTTCACTGATTTTAAAAAGTGCACTCCAACTGGGACACCCTTTACAAATATGTATATACATATGTATGTACATATGTATTTTTAATATATAATATGAAAGTATCGTAAAGAGTATTTTTATAGATTAAAAAGAAAAAAAATAAAAGAATAGTTTGAAAGTTAAAAAATAAGATATTAATGCAATTAAAAAATTAAGGAAGCTTTTTCAGAGCAATTAATTTACGATAGGTATAACGGAAAATGTTTAGTTGTCACCTTATTGTATTTTTTTTTAACAATTACCTCCTAAAATGTTGTTCTAGTTTATGATTAATTATTAATTTTCGTTTAAAAGATTCTGTAATTTCACATTTTATTACAAAAACTGCCAACACAGTTTATAAATTAATTAAAAACCCTCATAAATTTTCGAAATAAAACAGAAAACCAAGTTTAAAATAACTCTATGACATCAAAACCCCCTACTAAGAAGTTAAATAATGTCCCCACAAATATAAATGACAAAAGAAACCAAACTTTCAAAAAACACTAACAATAAAACATTTAACCAAACATTTATTTTAAGTATAATAAAAATGCAGAAGAAAAAAAAAAACAAATCACCTGTTATTCAATGAAATTCCGGGAAAGTCCATGATTAAAACAAAACAATGTTGAACATAATTTTTTTAAATTACAAGAGATCCCCAACTTACATTCATAATATTTAAACAAGCATTAATAAATAGTAACGCAAAAGCAAAACAGCATCTATAACAAAAGGTCCAAATGTAATTCATTTAAATCTTTTGCTTTCAAGCTACACAAAAGTGTGGTTAGCGAAAGAAAAGTGTCACCCATCAAGCAGCCTGACAGAGTACAAAAAATAAGATGAAGAATTCAAACACCAAAAAGGCGACAAAAACAAAATGTCAAACACCTTAGTGTGTATGTGAAGTATACAAAAATGTAACAAAAAACATTTCAGTTAGTTAGGCTTTACACGCTTCAACTTTTGCTGCTCTATATCTTACCCATTCCCTTTTAAAGTTGCCAAAACGGTTACAAGCAGCATGTACGCAGCAATCTATTTCAACTTTTTTTTTTTTTTTTTGATAAGAAATGCTTCAAAACAACGCCACATGCCTAGATAAGTTAATTGGGACCTCCTGAACACGAAAAACGCTGTAATTTTTTTTCCTAAGTACCGTTTTTTAGATAACGGTACTTTTGTGTTTTTCGGTGTATGGTCCCACTCAAACCCTTGTGGAGCCCAACCGAAAACTCCGATCGAAAGTTTTTATTAAGGATTTTGTGGAACGACAATATTTTCATCTCATATAAGTCTCCAATTTTGATAACAATTATCGTTAGTTTATCTGAACAAGCTCAAAACAAAGAAAAAACTAAATAAAAACTTATGTTAAATAAAATAAAGTGATAATTATAAAATAATAATATTGGTGAACGTTTTAAATAAAATATTTTTAATTTTTACTTACATTTTTTATCTATTTTAAAAAAAAATCCCACCAACAAACCAAGAAAATGAGAAACTTTTCGATTGAAATGTGTGAACAGAAACAAAAATGCCATATATTAAAACAAACAGCTTTTTTTCTCACTAAACTGTGTCTGTAACTTTTTTTCGTGAGTACAACTAGCTGTCACGTAAGGAAATTACTCGCTATTTTACAGAAAAAGTGTGTCTGTAATATTACCGAAAGAGAAGTTCTTGTTTTGAACTGTCAAATAAACTCACGAATAAAAGTGGGACAAGAAAAAATTTCAACACCAAAAATCAATTAAAAATGCAAAATACAAAGAAATAATAATAATGATATTTTGTTTTTGGCACATTTTTTTATTGTAAAATTATTTTGCTTTTAACATTTTAATAACATATACGAATGCAAACAACAAACATTAAAGTCGCACTTTACATTATTTGGTATAGCCGACGCTTTTGTTTTCGCCGTAGTCGTTGAAAAATTTTCTATTGTAGTAAATTTTGGTAGCCGTCAACGATATGTGTGACTGGCGTTCTGAACGTCTGCAATGTCGCATTGGCTTCGAGTTCAATGTTAAGACATTAATAACGTAACGACGTAATCTCTTTTGATAGTTTTCAACTTTTTCTCACTTTTCGAGAACCATTGAATATTTTGTTTCACATATTTTCGATACGAGAAGTTCTCACTATAGTTACAGAACATGGGTACTGGTTGCAGAGAGCGAAACGAGTGGCTTATACCGTCGTATGAACAGAGCATAAGAACTCAAATGTTGAGCATAAAAAATTGAAGCGTGTAAGCCCTAACTTATTTTTCGCTCTAAACTGGACCCAAAATATTTACAGAAAAAAAAATCACTCCCAATACCAAGAATTGTACCAACAATAAGTTAAATACCTTTTTTTGTTGTTGCTGAAGTCTGTTTTTAGAAAAAGAAAAATTATAATCACCTGAATAAAAGTGAGAAACCCCTACACAAAACGAGAAGAATGTAACAATCAATTAACAAGCTTAAGATTTATATTTAGATTGAATTAAAAGACAACAAACAGAAATAATAATAAAATGACAAAACAACAAGATTTTAAAGATTAAAATCGTACACACACACACACACTGACACATTAGCGTACGCTGGTATTTTGTTTAAAGAAAAATGTTAAAAAATGTTTGGCTAGGGGAAAAATAATATTTATGTATGTATGTATAGGTATGTAGCTTAATTCAAAGGTCTAATTTTAAATTCTTTTATTGTTCAGGTTCTTGTAGGGGTTCAAAATCAGCTCAGTTTTATTTCGAATCTTATTTGGCTCTTAGTTTAGTTCCAATGTAGTTTGGTTAAAATTTTAATCTCTAGTTCAGTCTCAATAGTTCAATTCCTTGTTCTGTTCCAAGTTTAGTAAACATTTTACTTCATGTACCTTATTTGAGTATTTCTAAGAAACCAGTGTAAAAAGTGTCATCTAAGACAACTTAAAATTAAAGTCGGTTCTCCCCTCTAAGAGCTATGAATATAAAACTTGCATTTATTACTACATATTAACTAACACTGTTTTTATTGACTATCTCAAAACGAATGTTTTGAAGTAGTTCCCTTTCTTTACTTAGCTATTCAATTGTAAGTTAAGTTTTTTGTTAAGTTCCTCTTTTAACTTCTAGTTCAGCTCGAAGTTCAGTTCGTAGTTCTTTTATTCCCCAATATAATTTCTTTTTCAGTTCCTGGCTTAGGTTCTAGCTTAGTTTTAACTTCAGTCCCTGATATTATTCAGGTTAAATTTTGTTCTAGTGCAATTCCTACTTAAGTCCTAGTTTATTTTCTGGTTCAGTTGCTCGATCCGTTCAAATTTCAGTTTCTTGTTAGTTTCCAGTAAAGTTTAGAGCCGAGTTTCTTGTGCATTTCCTAGTGTTGACCAAAATCAAGCTTAAAACTTCAGTTTAGGTGCATTTAAACGATCTTAGTTAAGTACAATTCGTAGAACTGTAAACGGTCTCAATAAACCCTGCTGGTACTGGTTCACACACATCAAGCTTGACTGGTCACGTCTTAAGTTTTCAAGACAGACACAAAAAAAAAACAGAAAGGGTAAACTTGACCGTACCCGTCAGTTTTAGTTTGTGCTTTTATATTCGTAATATGCTAGATGAGTTGTTTAAGTTTAAGGTAAAGAACAAGAAATTTCAAGACATAAACTGATTGTGTATGAACGTACCCGCAGGTTCATAAGAGAATTAAAGAAAACCAGCCCAATAAAACCTGGCCTATCTTAACCAGCAGTAACCTTGGTTATTTAAATAGTCTTATAAGCTTTTTATACTTGCTCAATTCTTTTATCTTATCGCAAAGATGATAACATCTTCCCATAAGAATTGTACAGGGCTAAAAATCAACATCTTTCTTAATTTTTAAAAGTTTTTAAAAGATGTTTCTATATCATGTTGTTTAACTCAAAATCTTTCGATAGTTTTAGTGTCATCACTAGAAAAAACAAATAATTTTTTAAAAAGAGCAGGACAGCAATAGCATTTATTTAGTTTTTATTCGCTCTAGCACGTGATAATAAATATTTTTATGATGAAAGATTTTGGCGGTTTTGAGTTAAGATCGATTCCTTAGGTTTTCCGACCTGATCTTTAATTTGGCTTTAATTTCGATACCTCATACGGTTTTCGAGATATGGAGTGTTGAGTTTGTCGTTTGTGGTATTTGCTGAAGCAATTTTCAAACTTTAAACTCAATTAAATTATCAACCGACGAAATGTAAACAAGTTTTTTCATTTTCAACATCTTCCACGCATTCCTCTGAGATGTGTTCAAGTGTAAATAAGCTATTATACCCTTTGTACACTTGCATACATTTCATAGGAACGCATGGCAGATATTGAAAATGTGAAACGTTCACACTTGAAACATCTAAATCGGCCTATACACTTGCAATATTATTGTATATGATATTCAGCATATTATTTTCATTTTGTCCTATACTATGCAATAAGTCGCACAATGGTTTCATTCACTCTATAAAAAGGTGAACATAACCTATAACTATATAAACAGCATTGTACAATGTTGCCAACACACTTTATTTTATTTTCGTTGTGCAATAAAAAACAAAAGTCTTTTGATTGTTGACAATATATTGTGTCACCTTCGAATATCACGTACACATTGGCGATAAATATGTACAATACAATTTTATTGCAAGTGCATGAGCCGCTTAACATCTACTAGCAATCAAAAATGTCACCATTTCTAAAAAAAACTTTTTTTAAATAATTGTTTTCTACAAAAGTGCAAAAATCTTAAAAGAAAACACCAAAATTTATTTGGAATTCTTTTGTTTAATAATCTTTTAAAAAAGAGACTTGCAAAACAGAAAACACTTCAGAAATGATAACGCTACTTTCAAAGCAGAAGCCATTTTGGCAGTGATGCCACAAAAATAATATAATTAATTGCCACTTTTCTAGTGTTGACACTTAAATAATCGGAGGATAAGGAATCGAATACAATGCGATAGGAATATCTTGTAAAGATGTTGATTTTTAGCTCTATGTATTTCTTGTGGGAAAATTAAAAATCTTTGCAAATTAATGGTAGATGGTTGACAAGTGTGAAAATGCTATTAGTTAAATAGGAGATATTTTAGTTTTAATTAAGCACTAAGCGTGGTCTTATAGCTTGAATCTTAATCCCAGTTAAATTTTAATAGTACAGTCCTAGTTCAGCTTAAATCGTGGCTTTTTTAACTATTCCAGTTTAGCTTCTATTGTAGGTCTTTTAACATTTCCGGTTGAGTTTTAATCGTGGATCTTTTAACAGTACTGTATCTTAAACAGTACGTTAAATAGTTTTAGTTTAGCTTTGTGGGCCAAGGAATAGTCTTACATCAGCTAATTTCGTGGGTCTTATATTCTTTGGAAAGCTTTTATAGACGCTCTTTAAACCTTTTCAGTTTTGTTTTAATGGATTATTTCATATCAGTATTAGTTTAGATTTAATCGCAGTTTTGCAAAACTATAGATGTTAATAAACAAAACTTATAGTTATGTTTGAAACTTTGGCCTTAATTCGAGCTATTTCTATAGTCTTTTCCCCCACACTTTTTCTTAACCAACAAACTAAAAAATTAACTTTAAATAAGTTTTTGATTTGTTTTAAATTCTTTTTTTTATTACTTAAAACTTAAAGGTGGTATTTAAGAATAAAACAAGGCCCATAAATGTTTATTTTGACATGTCATTTGGTGTTGATTTGCTATACACCTTCACGTCCATCATCATCTTCTCATACCTATTTTGATGATCTAAAATGTTGATTGTTCTACCACCAATTCTATCTGGTCAAAATCATCTACATATGTATATATCTCTTAAAAGGGAGTACCCTTCTAAAAGCCATAAACAGTTTAGATCGTTTCAACGATGATGGTTCAATGAAAATCGTTTAAGCTATTAAATCTTGATTGTAATTGCTGTGATTTTTATGGTTTTGAACACAATCAACAGTTGTTTTTTTTTTGTCTTAGTGGCGTTGTTGCATGGTCGTGTGTCTTCTGGAGTTTTCATTGCTTTTGTTCGTCATGTTGCTTAAATCCTGGAGATGATGTCGTTTATGGTGTTTATTTGGTTTGACATTTACAGCTTTTTAAATTGTTTAAATATTTAAGACAATAATAACAATAAAGAAAAGTAAATTAAAACAAAACAAACCGATACAAAATACACACTGATAATGAGGAATTTTGTTGAAAATGAATAGAAGGGGGTCCATAAAATTAAATTCGTTAAATAAAATTGTTGGGTAATAAAGTTGAATTAAGAAAAATTGTGAATATTTTATGAGGGCACGATCAGTTTAAGTAGAGTAAAAAAAAATTAAAAAAAAAAAATAAAAATTTAACTAAAAGAGAGTTAGAGAAATTAGAATTTTAGTTTTAGATAGAGCATTTCAATAGAATTGTACTTAAAAGTCCTAAAGAAAATTTCCAATGATGAATTTACTGAGGTTTGAAATTGAGTATCACTTGGATTACCCACTTTGATTTTCAGATGTAGAAATGTAAAATGTTTATATTAAATAAATATTTTCAATAAAAATCTTTAAAAATTTTAATAAATATTTCCACCATTTTACTTTCACAATTTTTATAACATTTTTTTTTTGTGAAACTTGATAAATGTTCATAAATTAATAATAAATAATTTTCCTCCAATTTCTTGTGTTTATTCTTAATTTATTATTGAAAAATATTAAAGCACTAAATAAATAAGTTTAATGCCTCAATATCAAGATAAGATTTTAAACTGAAGTCTACAAAATAAAAATAACAAAAAATATATTCAAAAGCTCACAATTTGAATTCTTTTCTAAAGACGATAAAACGTACACATTTTTATCTCTGTGTGTTTGTTATTTAAAAACAAAAGATTCGTAATTTGTTAAAAGTATAAAAAAAAAATTTGTCACCAAATGAAAAACATGTTTAACGCCAGTCCTAACATAACTACAACACCATTAAAACAAAATCTCCTCGAAAACAGGAAAAAAACGCGACAGCTTTAAGAAGAAACCCCTCAAGGAATCGCTGGCAATTGCATGTAAGGAAGGCTTAAAGGAAATCAGGAAAAAAAGAGAAGCCAAATTGCATAAAAGCTTAACAACAAGATAAACCTACAGATTTTGAACTGCTGGTGTTAAAAAATCAAAAGAAATCTGAAAATGAAAAAAAAAAAAATAAAATGTATGAATGGTTTAACAACGATTATCACGACGAAATGCTAACTAAAGTGCGAAGACAACACTGTAAGACATCATGTCAGAAACAGAGGCGTGGAAAAGCAAAGTTCTACTAAGCTTCAAAACTAGATCAAAGTCAACGTTCGCTTTTATAGAAAATCTCTGTTGATATTTAACGTAGACCAAAACAGAGCTCTAAATCAAGGGGGAAAAAACTTTAGTGTCTGGCGAAGGTATTGTGGTTTGATTCAATCAATTCCAGCTTGAATCGCAAATTAAATTAGCTTGAATCGAAGGTCAATTTCTTTATTAATCGTTATTAAGTTACGGTCTTTCGTGAATCTATTTTGGTTTCGACTGCAGGTTGAAAGTATTATGGATACAAAATTTGACAATGTATAGCATTCCTAAAGGCACATATACTCGTATTACTGTTCAATAATTTATACTGTGCAATTAAACTGGCCGTGTGTATATCATATAAGAATAGTATATTGGAAAAAATCTACGGTCTTTTTAGTTATATTAAGCAAAAAGAAGTATTTTTTAAGGTGTTGAAAACATTGTACAATACGCACATGTGTGCTTACTTTGGTTTACTTTTTCATATGGAGGGTTCAAAGCTGAACCGAACCAAGTCATAAAATAAAATGCATATATGTATTTAAAAACTAGTGTGAAATTCTTCGCAAAGTTTAACTCTATCGAGTTCTGTAACGGACTAAATCAAAAAGTTTTTCGTTCCAAAGGTAACGGTAACGGCCCATGTCAATGACTCCAGAAATTAATGGAAATTCACTTGCTCAAACTCAAAATATTATGGAATTTTCATTTTTGACTTGGTTCGCTTCAGCTCTGAGCCCTCCATATAATCAATAAAAAATTACGCCATATATTTGTTATACCCACACCACAATAGTGAAGAGGGTATTATGCATTTGTGCTGATGTGTGTAACGCCTTAAAATATTGGTCCTAGACCCACCTTTAAGTATACCGATCGACTCAGAATCACTTTCTGAGTCGAACTAACGATGTCCGTCCGGCTGGCTGGCAGGCTGGCTGTCCATGTAACCTTGTGCGCAAAGTACAGGTCGCAATTTTGGTGATAATTTGATCAAAATTGGGACATAGACTCTTATTTGCACAAGGACCAAGCCTATTGAAAATGGGCCAAATCGTAGGACCACGAGGGAAGATAGGGGGAAATTTCTTCCTCTCAGAAACTATCAAACCGATTTTAATGAAATTTAATACATACATAGAACCATATCAATATGGACACAAAAGAGATGCATTTTTAAAAAATAGGACTACGAGGGGAGATAAGCCAATTTCTGCCTCTCAAACCGATTTTAATGAAACTCAAAACATAGATAGATCCATATCTATATGGACACATAAGCTATACAGTTTTTCAAAAATAGGACCACAAGGGGAGGTAGGGGGCAATTTCTGGCTGTCACAAACTTTTAAACCGATTTTAATGACATTTATAAACATAGATAAATCCATATTTATATGGACACATAACCATGATGTGTTTTTAATACTGTGGTGTAGGGTATCATATGGTCGGACTTGACCGACTATACTTTCTTACTTGTTTTCATTTATTTTAAATGCAAAGTTCTTGTTTTTATATTGCCCAACTTATTAAATAATGTTTAGAAAATCGAATGAACCAACAGCAATAAAGTACTCAACAATATTGGAAATGTATTTAAGGTACCCATACATTTCCAATATTGTTGAGTACTTTATTGCTGTTGGTTCATTCGATTTTCTAAACATTATTTAATAAGTTATTTGTTTTGCAGCTGATAAGAAAACAAACGGAACTAGCGCATTATTTAAATTGACAATGCTTTTGGAAAGTTTGAAATGACAATGCATTTGATTTGCAGTATTGTAAAGAATGACTACTTAATTGAACAATGCTTTAATAATGCGTACAGACGCTAAGGAAGGCAGCCTTTACTTTAAATTTAATCGACCCCAATCGAATGTCAGCTTAAGCTCTGATACTAAGGTTTTCACATGATCGTTCCATCCATCAATGTAACTTTAGCCTGACAGGTAGGAACCTTCCTTAAACTTCTCGCTCACTTTAGGTTAAAGTAAAGTTGTAATGAAAGAAAACTTTGTATACGGTCGATAAAATTCTAGCCTTAATCCTACCTAAAATTTGTGAAAATGGGCCTTAATCTTTATTCGCTTCATTAGAAGAGCTTCTTTGACTTCAATCGCATTTTAAATTAAAAGTTAATCACCCTTATTCCGTTTAGCGTCAATCAATACGAAACGATATCGTTTTGTGTCGATTGTTGTAAATCGGTATGCCCATTGCCAATATCAAGTTTTATCGATAAGCGTCAATTAACGTTAACGTTGGCATCGATATAAATTTACTGGAAAAACAGCCACAAAGCTTCCCGAAAATTCGCGAAAATTTTTAATATTCCAAACAAGTCAAAAAATGGATTAAAAGTCCCTATAACTATAAGGAATAGCAAAAATTCCATAAAAATGTGTACCACTTAGTGCTGGGAAACTATCGATAGACTATCGATAGTCTTAAAATATGGAAAATATCGATAGGAAAAATATAAATATCGATATTTTTATTATTTAAAATTCAGCTATGAAGACATCTAACAGCAGCTCTACCCACACAGTTTTTTGCCGCAAATTTTTACTTGCTATTATTAATTCGCGCTGAATAACAGCAATGAATACAAACAACAAGAATGACAAGTGGTATGGCTGTGCTTTTTACTGATAATTTAAGGCCTTTAGGTCGAAATTTGAAAATGTTTATCTAGGGACTGAAATGTCAAAAATGCAAATCCAAACGCAATTGCAATTTCGAGCATGCGAACGACCATTAGAGGATAAGTCGGCAAGATTGATTACCTTTTTGGGTTGATAATTAAAACCAATTTCGAAACTTATTCAAAGTTGCAATAGAATATCTTATAGTCTCTGTTACTTCGGTTCCTTCAGAAAGGTACTTATCAATTTTTAAAAAAACTGCCATCTAAAATAACGTGCGTATATGCATGTCTCATACATTCAATAAAGTGATAAAAACAACGGACTGTAGCCTTATAAAAAAATAATTAAAGTTTTCCTGCACAAGTGCAAACTTTCAGTCGATAGTAATATCGATATATCGATAGTGAAATCTGAACTATCAATAAATATCGATAGTATCCCACCACTAGTACCACTAGTTTTATTAAAAAAGTATTTTCCTTTGCAAAATGTTTGGATAGATCAAACATCTAAAGTTTCTAAATTACATTAAACAATTATCTTCTTACAAATAAAGCTTAGTAAATCAATAGAAATTATTTAAAAAAAGCTAAAGTTTAATCAATTTACTGGTCACGCTTTTTTAGAATTTGTTCGTCAAATATTTGTAAGGTCTGAACATACCTTAAGCTTTAACAACCAGCATTCAATATAGAGTCCCACATCGGCTACAATAGTTATTGAAGGTTCAGCATCGACGAAAGTTTTTCATACAGTCCTCCATTAACTTTATTGATCCTAGTTCAGCTTGAATTAGCGTTCCCTTATTTAGTAATTTGTTTCCTCGATTTAAACAAATCTGAAATGATCCCTATGATCCCCTACCCTGTTCCAGATACAGCATTTTTGTTACTTTTTTCATTTTGATTTTTTGTTGTTGGCTTTTGGAAATTAGCATTTTTTCTTTTTGCATGGAGTACGAGTAGTAGAGTGGTGTAGTGAAGGAGATAAGGATCTTGTACGACAAGTTGTATTATAGGCTGTGTGTGCATGTTCATTTAACTGACTGTTGGCTGTAGCTGCAGCCAACATCAGCATCATCATCATCATCATTTTAACTGTTGACTATACTCCATAAGTCTTCTCTTACTCTTCTAAAAGAACTGAACGACTAGCTGTGTTGGCTGTATGACTGGTTGGTTTGTTGTTGGTTGGTGGTAAATATACAGGGGGTATTATTCTGTTGCTGTTGTCTACTTGCTTGTAAAGTATTTAACCAGTTAGTCAGTCAACCACTCAGTCAGTCACACAAGATCGTAAGAGTTTGTGTGTTGGATCTCTTTTTATTTGTTTGTTTGCTAAACAGACTGTTTAAATTTTCATATTTATGGCAATGCGTTAAATTGTTGACTTGTTAAATGGGTGTTCCTTTATGTTGGAATTTATATAGACTTAAATAACAACAACAATAGCTACAAAATAACCACTATATGTATGTATGCATGTATATATTTTTCTGCTTGAATCGAAGGAAAAAAAAAATTTCATTCTATTGTCCAACAGACAGACAGATGGACGGCTGTATGGACTTGTGGATCATAAAAAAGAAGCTGTAAACGTTTAAGCTGTTAATCTTTAATGACAAACCATTGTCAAATAAGACATAAATTGATTTTAAATAAAAAAGGACTTCAAAATTATGGAAGAGAAAAAATGGAACAATGAAAAACAAAGTGGGTTATTTAAAATAACGTTTCAATTGGGAAAGAAGTTTTTAAATCGTTTAAAATTTCATTAAGCCGTTTCTATATTATTTTTAAAATTATTATCGAATTATGTATTATTTCAATTGGTTGGACAAAAGGACCATTTGTGTTACTTTTATGTAACTTGTCCTTTAGTCTATAAATATTAATTTGAGACTCAAAAGCTTCATGATTTTGTCATATATTTAAGGCTTTTAAAAATCCTCTAATTGTTGTTGTATCAATTACTACATACTTTATTGGTTAACTTTTTTTTGATAATCTTTTAAAATTTCTAAACAAACATTTGTAACAATTTTAACTTAATCATGACAATGCATGCAATTTTAATTTACACACTCAGAGAAAAATAAAACTATTATAAATTAATTGTTTGGAAGGAATAACGACGCATATAAATTAAGCCGGCGATACGCTATCCTATTTATTCTTACGATTTGTCAAAAAAAAATCGTGTGTGCTCATAAAATTATAGTTTATATGCGATCAGAGTTGCATTTTCTTGTAAAGTAGCTGAGTCATTTGAGTTGGCATCATTTTTGTGGGATAGTGTGGCATTGACAGCAGATTTTGAAGATATTTTTTTATGTCGGATATAATTCCATCAGATTTATGTGTGAATGAATCGTACGATTGTGTAGGATAGTGATTGCCGGTCTTTAGGATGAACTTGATCGGTCTGCTTGTTTTGCAAAATATTAGTAGAACATATTAGGCATATTAATTGTAAAATGTTAAGTATTTTTTTTTTTTGGGAAAAAGGACAAAAATTACTCCTTAAAATGAGAGTTAGAGGGTTAATATATTCTATGAAAACAATCGCCATATAATTCTACTGAAGACATCTAAAATAATTTTTGAGCTCAAAAGTATACTTAGAAATTTTTTTTGACTTATTCCAAACGCCTTTTCAAGAAATTCAAGAACTTCCAGGCCCGAAATTTTGAAAACCCGAGCTAACTTTTTAAAACACGTTTGCAAATTTGGCCTACCAAAAGTCTAGTTTCATTTCGCGTTGCAAGTATTGAGGCTGGGTTTTTGCGTTGCACAGTGTTATCGGTTTTTAAAAAGTCTTTGAATAGTTTTGTTTTTACTCAAATCGTCAATATGGCTTTAACCGTAGGGGTTTAACTCTTATCTTGGGGTTTTGAAGACGGTTTCTTTTTTGCTTTAGTCTTTGGGTAATCGTTTTATTTTCAACTAGGACTTTAAAATTTTGAATGCTGAAGTACATTTAATATCACTATTTGATACTAAATTTTTATCTAAAATTAAGACTTTTTCGAGTGTAAAAAGAAATTTTTTTCCACATGCAACATAGGTAGGTACAATCTGTATTTAGAATGTTGTAACAATCTGTTAGTAATGCATGTTTAACTGGATGCCACAGTGACAACAACAACAACAGACAAAACAGAAAAAAATTGTAAACATAGTTAAAGGTTCTACAAAGTGTCGAAACAAACACCAGGTAACAACACAAACAAAAGAAAGAAAAAAAAAAAATTGGAAGAAACAGACAACTTAAACGAAATCATAAAATAACATACAACAACGTTGTAGGTCCTTCATACCACAATGGACATGATGATGGGGTCTCAATAAAAAAACAAACAGGAACAACAACTAAAACAAAACAAACGGCCCAAAGAAACAGCAACAACAACAAAAAAAAAAAAAAAAAAAAAAAACAAATGCAATAACAGCAGCTAAAGAAGATTTGTCACCTGGTTGACAATAAGCAACTTCAACTTGAATGTAGGATAAAGATAAAGTTGGAGTAGTTTTGCGACCAGAAACTACAAAAAAGAAGGAGGCCCTCTAAAGCTCATAAGTAGAACCCTTTTTCTTTCGAATGAAGATTTTGTGTATAAAGCAGAGTTTTAAGGGAATGAAAATAATAAATAACACTAGGTATATTTTGAATTATTTTCTAAAGGAAAAATTTCCCTGTTACAGTACTTTTCGCTTATAGTCCACTACTATAGTTGCACAACTTTTGTGGACTATAAGCGAATTTGGACTATAACCGATTTTTTTTTATAAGCCATTTTATGGATAATAAGTGAAACCTAGTATAACCCACATTTTGGACTATATAAATATTATTTTCTTCGATAAATCCACTCTTTTTAAACATAAAAAAAGTTTATTTAAAACATAACCAAATATTGATTTATTTTAAATAAATAGTTAAAATAAAAATCTCTTTTATTTATTTATTCAAATGCTTTAAAAGATTTAAATAAAAACAAATGCGTATGAGATTCATTTTAATTCTTTGGATGACGAAATCAAACAACACATAAATATCAATTTCATAGGATCTTTACAAGGGGGTTCACCTGACAATTTTTTGTTATACCAAACGTCAAAGTCTATATAAAATAAATTCTAATATTTTTATTAGCGTTTTTTTATGAAGTTGGACGTTTATTTAAAAAAAAATTATCAGACGAAGACACCATGTCATGAAATATAAATTGCGAAATTTGGCATTTATAATAGTTGCCAGAAAATTAAAACATGTTGCCAGTTGATTAAAAATATATAAAAAACGGAGTGGACTATAAGCGAACATTTTTGCATGAAGAATTATATACGCATGCTAAGAAAATGTGGCTTTTAAACGAAAATGGACTACAAGCGAAATGGACCTTAGAACAAATAATTTGTATGAAATTCGAAAAAATCAGCATGTGAATATGACAGTTTTGGCTTATATCCTTTTTTGGCCTTTAAGCGGACAATTTTTTTACTTATTTACAAAAACAGAAGTAAAGGAAAAAACATGTAAAATCAATTAAAATGGATAATCATTCAGGAAAGCAAATTTCGATCTACCAAATGTTAAAATACAATTTGGTTTAAGGATTGATGTTTGACTAGTGACGTCAGCAGTCGTCGATGGCTGCGAGTGTAAGACGGCAAATCCATCTGAGGAGATCGAGTGGTTGCGATCGAAACATGTCATGGTAACCTGCCGGCCAGGGTTCGAGCCCGAGCCACGTCAAGAATGAAAGATTATCAATAACAATTTTAATTAATTTTCATGTTGTAAAATTCCTTTCTTCATAAAAATAATTTAATAAAAATTAAATTTCATGAACTTAAGCCTAATTAAAAATATTAAAAATTTGGATTAAAAACCATAAATAGTTCAACAAAATAACCACAATACTAATTATTGTTAAAGCTAAGGCACGAGCTCTATGTGTACATTTGTCCTTCAAGTTGTGCTGAAAAAGGTCAACAGAAAAGAGAAAGACAAAGTGAAAAAACAAAAAATGTACTTGGACTTCAAGAAAAATTCTTGACGAAAGTACGAAAAAACAGAAGTAAAGGAAAAAACATGTAAAATCAATTAAAATGGATAATCATTCAGGAAAGCAAATTTCGATCTACCAAATGTTAAAATACAATTTGGTTTAAGGATTGATGTTTGAATAGTGACGTCAGCAGTCGTCGATGGCTGCGAGTGTAAGACGGCAAATCCATCTGAGGAGATCGAGTGGTTGCGATCGAAACATTTCATGGTAACCTGCCGGCCAGGGTTCGAGCCCGAGCCACGTCAAGAATGAAAGATTATCAATAACAATTTTAATTAATTTTCATGTTGTAAAATTCCTTTCTTCATAAAAATAATTTAATAAAAATTAAATTTCATGAACTTAAGCCTAATTAAAAATATTAAAAATTTGGATTAAAAACCATAAATAGTTTTACAAAATAACCACAATACTAATTATTTACAAAAACTTTAAATATTATTTCGTATTTTCGAATAACTGTTTGGATACTCTCGTTTAAGGTGCATGTAGACGACATGTTTTATACATCTGACTTGTCAACTTTTCAAGTCTCATGTAATTGTGCATGTCTGTCAAAATGACTGTTTTACAGAAGGTTTATAATATTCGGTCACAAACGTACATGTAATTTGCTTCTGACATTGTCTCTGTTTTTCCCCATAGTTATAACAAAAACCAAAATAAAAATTCCGCCACGAAAATTTGTATTTACGCCGTTAAATAATTAAGCCAGCTTAACATATTTTTCTTTTAATTCAAAGATACCAATTTAGGATATTATAATGAAACGGTTTTTATATATATATTTACATAAATTATATTCAATAGTGGGATAATCAAGCATATCTCGGTATTGTAAAATATTAACTTTAATGATTCCGTCAATAGTGGACGCCGCTGCCGGTTTCTTCTCGGCATAGATTTCTGATGTCATATGGCTTGTCAGAAGAAAATAGAGCACGCTCTAATTGAAATTTTGTCAGATGACTTTGCATCTGACTTTTACAGAAGCAAAGTTTAAAAGGTAACACACGACATGTATGTATTTTGCAGTGGGAAATTTGACATGTCAGATGACAAAAACATGTCGTGTACGGTCGCCTTTATTAAGTTGAGTGCCCCGGTAGACTAGCTGGTAGAGAGCTTGTCTATCAGCGCCGGGGTTGCGGGTTCGATTCCCGCCAGAGACTCTGGTTTCTTTCCTGCAGACAAGCGTAGAGCTTCGCGGGATTAGCGTAGGGAATTAAAAAAAAAAAAAAGATAAAAAAAAAAGTTGACAGTAATTGTCTCGTGTAAGCATTATATAATACAAATATAAACATAAAAATTCACGCTTGGGATTCTGGTAATAGATCCATTTTCATAGATTTTCCTAAGCACTGAGACAGAGTTTCTGATCAGTAAAATCGGTGTTCGATATCTTTCAGTTCATGTGGCCCCTATTTTCGTACTTTTTTAAAAGTGATTATCTAATTCGATAAAAATATTGTGTTTTTGTTGACATTTAATTGAAAATGTAATTCTCAGCTTTTTCTCTTACTAACAACAAAGATATTAAATAAAAAAAAATAATTTTTATTAAAAAAATAATAATTTAATTAATTTTTTTTGACAATTGAGACATTTAAGAATATTTTGAAAATAACATTTGAGAAAAACTCGAGATTAGCATTCGAATAAAAGTAAAGAATAAATAAAACTCACATTTAATTAAAAAACAACATTTGCTAAAAAAAAAGTTAAGAACAATATTTAAAAAAAATGTGTAAAACAAGATTTTGCAAAATGTTAAGGATAATATCTGGGAAGTAGTTGTGAGGAACATTTGAGAATTTTTTCTAATAGTTTAGCTTAGTTTAAAATATAAGAACAATTTGAGTACAATTTTCAAAATCCGATTTGAATAATTTTTAGTTAAAATGAATTTGAGATTATTTTTTGAAATCAATCTATCGCTTAGAATAACATTTTTGGATAAGAATTGCAAAAAATAACTTGAGAAAAGTATTAAGAAAATCTTCAAAATAAAATTCGAGAATAACGTTCGAATAAAGTATACCATTCGAGAACATTGAAAAAATATAAAAAAAAAACAAAATGGCTATAATGACATTTAAGAAAAATCTAAGAATAAAAATTGAGAAAAATTAGAGATTAACATTGGAGAATAAGTTGATCCAGGTTTTTGTTGGTCAAGCCCAGGCGAATTTATTGGCAGGTAAATGCCAAGTAAACAGCTGTTTTTTTTTGGAAGTGTGAGTTGTCAGATTTTGTTAACAAACTAAAATTTTTTACTGGCGAAATAAAATAAAGAAATTTGTTTTTATTTTTGTTTTTTCTTTACCCACTTACAACTACATTTAGAGTTGACAAAAAATCAACCAATTGTAGTCGGGACTGTAAGAAAAGATAAACTCACTGTTTATTGTTGATGTTTTTCTTTAAGCTTTGATATGGTTACAAGTAAGACTGGGATTTTATTTGTATAATATCTTTAGTTTTTCTGAAATCCCTGGATAAAGTTTCCTGACGATCTGGCCTAAGCAACCGGTGAAATGCGCATAGGAATAGCTTATCCCTTCAACAATAAATTTCAGTTTATCAATATGTAGTATGAAATTGGAATTTAGCACATTTAAACGAAACCTTGTAAATTAATTTTTTGAATCCCAAGAAAAACTTTGATAAAATTTTTTATGCTAAAAAAGAGATATTTGTTAACAAAATTTGTTTACAAGCTTTTAACACAATTTGTAAATTTCTTCTAAAGTAGAAGTTGTTGTAGAGTTGGCACCATCTTATAATCAAATCGCCTTTCAAATCCTTGAGAATTTTAAATTTGCGATCAAACAAGAGTTAAGACAAAAATAATAATAATTAGGGATGCGATTTGCATGCAAATGCATGTTTTTTGTCGATAGTCTAAGATCGATGTCGACGAATTATCTTTCCGAATCATTAAATTTGCGTTAAAATGGCATCGATTTGTTTTTGCATATTTTGCATATTTCGGTGAAAATGCATATTTTTGCATATTTCGGGGTTTAATGCATATTTGTGCATATTTTAACATATTTGAGTGACATATTTTTTAAATTTCCATATTAGAAAAAAATGTTCTTCGAAAAATTTCAAAATTGTATAAAAAATAAATAAATTTTCATGAAGCTCTGCTTAAAATACAAGATTTCTACAAAAGATCCTTAAAATTTCAACCGATGCAACACCTTACAGCACCTGCCAATTGGTCTAAAACAATTTATCCAAAACTGTTACATGTTACTTGCTAGGCACATGGGTTACATCAAGTTGCAGAGGAAATAAGAAGCCAATTCGATAATATTGATTTATTGACTTCTTACGGGAAGCAATGTGGAAGGAAAAATAGCCCAACAAATAAAAAAAAATCCAAAACGTTTTGTAAAAAAATATGGGATTTCAAACAATAAAACATATTTCAACTATTTTTGATCTAGAATTAAATGTGGAATCTGAATTAGAAAATCAATATTATAATAAAATGGCACCCTTCAAGTATGCTTTAACTTTGGTTGACGTTGAGAGATCATTTTCCATGTACAAAAGCTTTACTTTTGATATATAAAAAAGTATTTACAGTAGAATCGCAATAATTCGTAATCGCAAGGGACCGGCCATTTCTTACGAATTATAGGGGTTTTCGATTTAGCGGGATTTCGATTTACCGGGGTTTAAATAAAATTAATACGAATTAACGGGGTTTTTCAATTTATTTACTAAAACAATAAAAAACACATAAAAGACAATTGTTAAAAATAAAATATACCTATAAAAATTATTTATGTAACAAACTGATCTTAAGAAAATAAACACACGAACAAGCAAAAGCCCACGCAAAAAAAAACGGTAAACAAAAAATCATTATTTCCATGTTTCTGTTGTTTTTATTACGAATTATAAGTGGTAGTTAGCAAACAATTACGATTTATAAGATGTAAAGACGATTTTCTTTGAAAAAAAATTACGAATTATCGAGGGGACCAAAATGTATGATAGTTTTACGAATTAACGAGATTTTTTCAAGGGACCGACAGTTTATTACGAATTATCGGGAATTACGATTTAACGGGGTACGAATTATCGGGATTTGACTGTATTAGATTATGCAAACAAAAATTTAAATTATGTAGTTATTTAAATTAAATTTTACAAATATTCAGCCCTATTATTAATAAAAATTCCCCGGGAGTTTTCTCCCTTCTCCCATTTTTCCTATGTAAATTCTATTGCAAAAATGGGAGGAGGGAGAAAACTCCCGGGGAATTTTTATTCATAATTGTGCTGATTATATCTATAAATAATAATAAAATGAAAACAAAATGTTTAAGTTTTTGGAGCATATTTTTTATTTTTTTATTGCATATTTTGGAGTATTGAGTGCATATTTAATGCGCATATTTCCGATTTTTTAGTGCATAAAAATCTCATCCCTAATAATAATGAATTTATTCTTTTATTTTGCTTACTTTGTATATTTAGTTAATTTTTCAGGAATGTTTTCTTAAAACGCAAGTGTGCCATCATGAGTTTAAGATAAAAATTGAAATTAATTCTTTTCACTTAAGAACACGATTGGAGATCATTAAATTGTGTCGTCGTTTTTTTTAAATTATAAGAAAAATCGGCATAAAATCTCTATAGCAAATATTTAAGAAAAGAAAAAAAATTAAATTCTCGAAATACACAAAAAACTAAAAATTTGCTTAGTTTTAAAAAATGTTCCAAACTAAGTAAATTTTCTAAAAAATGTACCTTTTCCTAAGACAAAATTTTGCTAAAATACATCACACAAATCTTAGATTTCAAATTAAAATAATTTTTAACAAAAAATGAGACATATTTTTATAGAAGAAAAAAAAATTAAACATGTTTTAAAATTGTCATTGTCTAAACCATATAAAAACCGCAAGATCAGCAAGCGTATCAAACGTTACACAAAATTTTTGTAAAAAAACAACGTAACTGCATTTAATTTTTTTTTAACATAAAAAGAAATCTATATAAATGTATCTTTTATTTTAGAGGAGAGAGAAAAAAAAAACTACAATAAGCAAAACCTGACGTAAATGACACCTTAAAAAAAATGTAGTAATATAATGGAAAAAATTTTTAACACACTAATAGAAAAAAAAACAACATATTCAAATGAAAAATACAAGAAAAAAAATTTTACTGAATGACATTTTTATAGCTTCATTTTACATTCAAATTTAAGATAAAGTACATGTTAAAGTATAACTAGAGAAAAAATTTGCAAGGTAATTTAAAAATTTAGTTAAAATTTAAAGAAGTTTCTTTAGAAAGAATTTTAATAATAACCTTCATTGCAAAAAAATGTATGTATTTGTTAAGATATGGGTAAAATAAAACAGACAGCTTGACGGCGTTATAAATTTCTTATACTTTGACTTTTAATTTACACAGCTTGGTTAGAAAAGAAGTGCATAGTGCCGGTGCACACACGCCAAGTTTGACTCGTCAAGTCTTGAGCTTTTAGGAGAGAAGGGAAAAGATAATGCCATTTCTGTTTCCCTCTGTTCTGTGTCTGAACCGGCCAGGGTTGTTAGATGTGACGATTTTTCGTAATTTTGACGATTTTTTTTTGAGAAAATACAGTAAAATTACGATTTTTTACTAAAAGTAAAAGTGTTATGACGATTTTCTGACACCAATAACTTGGCAGTTTTGCCTTTCAATTCCTTTCAATTTGCAATACACTCTCACTTTTTTACTAACACACTCACACTTTTTAAATTGACCACGAGATTGCTTTCAATTCACCTTTCCATTTGTTTGGCAATTTTACTTTCAATTTAACAGCTGAGTACAAGTTTGTCTTTATAAATTGTGTTTTTGTTGACATCTTGAAAGTAAATTGCTTACAAATTGAGTGCAGCCTACGTCACAGCTTTCAATTTATGTAAATTATGACAAGCAGTATATGTAAAAGACTATCAAGAACAACTTGAACGTGTGGCTGCAATTTAAACAAACACTAACAAGAAATATTTACAATTATATTGGGAACAGTCCAAAACGTAACAATCAGTTTTTTGTAGGGAGGGGGCAAATTGAAAAAATATATCGAAATATATCGAATCGATATTTTTTAAGAGTATCGATACTTATTATTTCAAAAATATCGATGTATCGATATATCGAACGTATTAACAAATTAAAAAATTTAATATATACATATATATATATATGCACAAATCTTATTATTATTCCAAATATATATAGGCACATATATTGTTCCAAAACCGCATAAAATAAATCTTTTCAAGTTCGTTTGACTTTACAGTTTTAATTAGAAATCTGCAAGGTGAAAAATCCGCTTCTTTCTTAATTCTTCTTCTAATACATGCAGTCTAAAACTGACATGAAATGCTTAATATGATGTTAGTGTTAAGTACAGACTCATCATGTTAGAGGGTGTCTCATGTTATAACAAGGTTGTTAATGCAAATGCTTTAACAACGCTTTTATAACCATGTTATAACAGCAAATCATGGCAGTTGTAGATGGGGAGTTATATATCTTCATATTAGTTTAAAAAAACATATGATGCTTGCAGTGATGCCAATTTTTAAATGCACATTGTTTGAAAAACGCCTAAAATTTTGGGTTTTTAATGAAAAATGACTTTAAAAAATATCGAATTCGATAGTAGTATTTCAATATCGATACATCGATATATCGGTATTTTAAATATCGGCGATATATATCGATTATTTTATTTTAAATATCGATATTTTATTATCGATATTTTTTGCCCATTCCTAGTTTTTTGATATACAAAAATTATTGGAAATTAAACAAAAACAAGTAAGAGTGCTATTTTCGGCTTTGCCGAATCTTTGATACCTCCACCGACAATTCAATTAATTCAGGAGTGATATCTATATGATATCTATTTATTTTTTAATTTATCTTTATAAAAACAGACATCAGCATTAAAATTGGTTGTAGTTTAGACCTATATTAAATTATCGACAATCAGTAGTGTTGCCAAGTTACCATTTAGTGGCTAGATTTAGCAATTTTTCACCCTGTTTAGCCATTAGCCATTTTTTTTGCCATTTTTCAACTTGTTTAGCCATACAATTTTTTTGCCGTTTTTCTTTTTAAAGAATAATTTTTATTTTATTATAAAAATTTATAAAAGTAAAATAAACATTTTGAACAATTAAAACGCCTTTAATTTAAATCACAACTTTTACAAATGTTGGAAATCGCTATAAACTATGACGCTGAAACATCTTTCAAAATGAAGGAACAGTATTCCACTATTAAATTTATAAAATGGATCAACACAAACATCGCTGTTTCTTTCTGGTTGCAAGTATTTCAATAAAGGGGTGCAGGCGGTAACAAAATTGTTTTAGAAATTTCAGAATTGTCTATAAAGTTGCTCTCACTTCCATGGTCTAATGCTGAAGTAGAGAGGGTGTTTAGCCAAGTAAACATCGTTAAAAGTAATTTGAGAAATAGGTTACATTAAGCAACCGTTAATTTGATTATATCAATTAGGTAAATATTTTAACCATAACAATACAATATTTATACCGCCACCACAATACTGCAGAGCGTACTATAAAATAAATAAATAAAAATATTAGTCCTTAGCCTACCTTTACGTATACCGATTAACTCAGAATCACTTTCTGAGTCGAATTAACGATGTTTGTCCGGCTGGCTTGCTGTCCATGAAAACCTTGAAATTATTTGATAAAATTTGGTACAAATATTCTAATGTGGTGTAGGATATCATAAAGTCGGGTTTAACCGACTATACTTTTTTATTTTTTTTTAGTGTGGATCTGGATTCAAAAGGTTGGGTAAATGTTGTCGTGATTATGATTTACCTTCAAATTATTTAAAACTTATGATTATTTTAAACTAATGAGTGATTCCTATGAGATAACAATAACGACATCCAATTTTTCGATGATTTAATTTTTTAATATTAATTTATTTTAATATTAATTTACGTTTATTCTTATTTAACAAATTGATCTTAACTCACAATTTCATCGTTAACAACTTTAAATGAATTATTTCTGTTTTGTTATTGAATTTTAACGTGTTTTTATTTAAGGAATTATCCATAGACCTAAATATATATTAAATAAATAAGTAAGTAAATAAAAAAAATCTTTTAGCCATTTTTTAGCCCATTTTTAGCCATTTTTAGCCATTTTTCAGCCATTTTTCAGCCATTTTTTCCTGTAAATTTAGCCATTTTTGGTCACCAAGTTTTGGCAACACTGTCAATCAGAAAGTTTTATCCTTTTTTTTTTTTTAGCAATTTTAACAAGCTTTAGTAATATATCATGATTTAAGCCGAACTTAAGTGATTTTTAGGAGGGGAATTTATATTGGAGGCATGGTAAGTTATGAACCAATCATACAAAAACATAAATTTTAATACAGCGGTGTAATTACCCTAGAGGGAAGCGAACTGACACCAAATTAGTCCTGTGATATGTCTTTGGTGGTAGGGACCGGTTCTAGTTTTAACACTTTCTATGAATTAGACTTATCACTTTTACATGGAGTTGTCATTGGAGGAGGGTCAATTGACACCATTTGACCAATCACATATATATTCTTAATGGAGGTGTTTAGTGACAGTTACTACAATGTAGTATTATTTCAATACAATATAGTATTATAACAATAAAACAAGACGTAGGATTGAATTCATGAAACAAATTTTAGAAAGACCAAAAAAATTTGTCACACCATCGGTGAAGACTGTTCTGTAATTCATTACTTTTTCTTCCTTTTTGTTCTGCATATACCAGTTAAATGATTGGTTCTCCTTTCACTGGTCATGAGTTCTTTCTTTTTGTACCTGTTCTATTTTCACAACTCCCAGGACCAGTCTGTTGGACCAATTGACACAAATTTCCCGCAGGGTAGTTTTAGCGTTTACAGTGAATTTCAGAAGGCTGCTAAGTATGGGATCTAAGATAAATTATTGACCGTATGCCACAAAATTGCATGATATTTTTTCTGGTCATATGAAGCTAAGTTGGAAGAAATTTTACCGCAATATCTATATTTGCTACGGTTTTAGGCGTATTTAATTAATTTACCAGAGTGGGCTTTATATTGGGGGCTTTAGTAAATTATGGACCGATCATCACGAAATTTATAAGTGTAATTTCTAGTCCTGTAAAACTGTGAAGTAGGTACTAAATTTTATTCTGATAGCTTTAGGCAAACTAAACTGTTTTTCGGTAGTAGGGTTTATATGGGGCCTAGGGTAAATTATGGACCGTTCTGAACAAAATTTTACGGTGTCATTTCTAGTCCTTTTAAACTGTGACGTACCAAAGTTTGTAATGATAGCATTATTTATTACGCTTTAAGGCGTACTAAACTGTTTTCCGGGAGTAGGGTTTATATGGGGCCTAAAGTAAATTATGGACGGATCTTCACAATATTTTACAGCGTGATTTATAGTCCTATAAAACTGTGACGTACTAAATTCTATAATGATAGCAGTATTTATTACGGTGTTAGGCGTACTAAACTGTTTTCCGGTAGAAGGGTTTATATGGGGCCTAGGGTGAATCATGGACTGACCTTCACGAAATTTCACAGTGTCATTTATAGTCCCAGAATTTTAATGCCCGAAAAACCCAATGTTGCGTGCTGACGCATAAACGCGCGACAAACCAAGGAATCAGAATCTCTTGATGTTCTGGGCATGAGGATACAATGTGATGTCCGATGGACTGAACATATATTCAAGGTGTTGAAAGAACCATTCAAGTGCCTCGGTTTTCTAAGACGGTGTAGGATATACTTCACTCCATCTGATCTCCTTACTATTTATACCACCTATATCCGACCGCGTATGGAATACAACTCTCATCTGTGGGCCGGTGCTTCAAAGTCTATTTTGGAGCTTCTCGACCGCGTGCAGGAGAGGGCGAGGGTTCTCATTGGTTACAGTAGGGTAACCAATTCTATTGACTCCCTTGAGCACCGTCGCAATGTGGGTTGTATTTGCCTGTTTTATCGTTACTACAATGGGATGTGTTCCGACGAAATCAGGGATCTGGTTCCCGAAACCCGTAATACACGTTTTTCCTCAAGAGCCCATCCTTATGTGGTCGATTGGCAGGTGAATCGTACAACGCATTACAGAGAGAATTCGTTTTTTTCCCGTACTGTTCGTATGTGGAATAACCTTCCTGCAGAAGTCTTCCCTCTCACTTACAACATGATTAAGTTCAAATCGAATGTTCACAAACACTACTCCCTCTATCCTCCTTCTCATAACCTATTTTCCTAGTTCCAACACAATGCAATGCATTAGTAGGGGTCATCCCCTGAGTGCTGGTCCTAACAGTAAAAAAAAAAAAACTGTGACGTACCAAATCTTGTAATGATAGCATTATTTGTTACAGTTTTAGGAAAACTAAACTGTTTTCCGGAAGAAGGGTTTATATTTCACGAAATTTTACGGCGTGATTTTCAGTCGAATAAAACGAAGTCTTATATTATTGCGTGTTAGTTTTTGTAACAAAATTATCAATTTTTTAAGGTGGTGGTTCCACATTTTGATCCTACTGATCCTCTGATCCTACTGAACCGATTTTGCTGGATTTCAATCCCAAACTGCTTAGAATAGCTACAAGCAATTTGATACCAAGTTTGCTCATTTCTTTTGAGTTTTTCGAAAGTGAGCGTTTTTTCAACAGACGGACAGATGGACAGATGGACATGCCTAAATCGACTTAGAATTACTCAAGGAGCAAGAATGAGATGAATCCTCTATATATAAAAAAATTCTTCCCCCATCAAGAATAGCGTTCCCAACTTTTTTGTTGCAATTAAAGTACATTGATTATTAAAGGTTAATAAAAAAAGTACACAGTATAAATAAGCACACTTAATTTCCTTTTATTGTTATAGATAAAACGTTTTTTTATTGCTTTATGCAAGTTTTATCAAACAATTCCACTGAGTTAGAATTTGACATTTTTTTTTTTTGAGACAAGCCGGGCAACTGGCGCTTTAAGATAATTCGGGTACGCTGAATCCAATACCGGTTCAAAAACGGTTCAGTTTATTGAAATTAAACCCGGTTCACACACGTCAAGTTTGACTCGTCAAGTCTTGAGTTTTTAGGAGAGAGGGGAAAATAAATGGCATTCTCTTTTCCCTTCTTTCCTAAAAGCTCAAGACTTGACGAGTAAAACTTGACGTGTGTGAACCTGCACTTACTAAAAAAAAAGGAAAATCCCCAATAAAATTTTCTTTAAACGTTAAATTTTTTTCTAACATGCGCAGTCGTTTAAGAAACATAATTTTTTTTTGGCAACAAAAATAATTTTTTAGCAACATTTCGAATTTTTGTTTGTTAAAAATCTATAAAAAACTACAGCTGTGCTTCTAATTTTTTCCAGACATATACAAAACAAAGCTTCAAACAAAACAAGCTATAAATGATTTGAATCTGTTACCAACTTTTAATTTTATTCACAAAAGTCGAAAAATTTTAATTAATTTAAAAATTTCATAAAACGCAATATTTGTATGGGAGCCCCCTTAAGAAGTGGTGATAAGGGGCAAGTATGTCTCGAGAAATTGTTATGGCGACTCCTTGCCTGTTTTGGTACGTTTTCTTCAATATATTTCTTGTCTGTATTCAACATTTTGTATGGGAGCCCTCTTAGGGAATGGACATTTTAAAATTTTGTTTTAAATTTAAGTTAAACGAGTCACTTTTATACTCGCGATCTAAAAGCAGGCAGTAATTTTAAAGAGTTTTGCACTCGTGTTTTAAAAACAGACAGTTATTATACTCAAACAAAACAAACAAGTGAAATAGTTCTGTCAGATTATATTTTTTTCGAAAAATAGTCCTGCAAATATAAAAAAACATCAACAAATTTTAACTAATATTAATAAGTTGTTCTTTATTTTTTCAAAAAAAAAAAAAAAAATACTTGTATAATAAGTATTATAATTGTATGACTAATAAAACCCTGACTAATCTAATCATGCGAAATAAAGTATTTCAGCGTACTTTATTATTCTCATAAAGTATAGAGTTCAATTGCTCGAAATAACGTACAATACTTTATTATAAAGTACGGTTGGCAAGCATATTCACAAAAAAGTTGGCTTTTATTAGTAGCTCAAATTCTACAACTATATGAATGCCATCGATACTGCAAAAACTAAACACTAGAGCCCCGATTTGCATAATTTCGATTTGCGTCGCTTATGAAATCATAATCACATGTGAAGAATTTTTCTATTTCGTGAAAAAAGGGGAAATTCCCATTTAAATCTGATACGTTAGTTATTCTAAGAACTTAGTTCTTAATAAGAAGTTGTGTGGAAAAACGAGTGCAACGTTTAAAGTCGGGTGAAAATGCTGTTGATATAGACAGAACCCCTGGCTTAGCACCTTCAAAACCAAAAACAATTTGAAATAGAGATACCGCGAAAAATTTATCATTTAAAGATAGCTCGAGTTAATAGCAAATGAGATTCTTTTATTTTTAATGTTTTTGTGAATAATTAGTATTGTGGTTATTTTGTTGAACTATTTATGGTTTTTAATCCAAATTTTTAATATTTTTAATTAGGCTTAAGTTCATGAAATTTAATTTTTATTAAATTATTTTTATGAAGAAAGGAATTTTACAACATGAAAATTAATTAAAATTGTTATTGATAATCTTTCATTCTTGACGTGGCTCGGGCTCGAACCCTGGCCGGCAGGTTACCATGACATGTTTCGATCGCAACCACTCGATCTCCTCAGATGGATTTGCCGTCTTACACTCGCAGCCATCGACGACTGCTGACGTCACTAGTCAAACATCAATCCTTAAACCAAATTGTATTTTAACATTTGGTGGATCGAAATTTGCTTTCCTGAATGATTATCCATTTTAATTGATTTTACATGTTTTTTCCTTTACTTTTGTTTTTTCGTACTTTCGTCAAGAATTTTTCTTGAAGTCCAAGTACATTTTTTTTTTTTTTGTTTTTTTTTTTTTTTTCACTTTGTCTTTCTCTTTTCTGTTGACCTTTTTTCAGCACAACTTGAAGGACAAATGTACACATAGAGCTCGTGCCTTAGCTTTAACAATAATTAGTATTGTGGTTATTTTGTTGAACTATTTATGGTTTTTAATCCAAATTTTTAATATTTTTAATTAGGCTTAAGTTCATGAAATTTAATTTTTATTAAATTATTTTTATGAAGAAAGGAATTTTACAACATGAAAATTAATTAAAATTGTTATTGATAATCTTTCATTCTTGACGTGGCTCGGGCTCGAACCCTGGCCGGCAGGTTACCATGAATATGGATAAATTAAATAAATAAATTTTTGTTAAGTTTATGTGAAAATATATTTTTTCTTATGTATTTCCTTATTTATTTCTTTTTCAAATGATAAATATGTTTATATTTACTTATTTTTTATAATATCCAAGCCCACTTGCTTAAAGAAATAGAATAAAATGTAACCATATATTTTTTTTATCATAAATAATATTTCTTGCTAAAAATTTATATTTTTGGACCAATCAATAAAAAATTGGTGCAATAAATTGCCTATAATTTGTAACATTTAAATCTTTGACGATTTTGCTAAATGTTCGTGACGATTTTGACGAATTTTGTTAAAACTTTTAACGATTTTTTAAGAAAAAAGCATAGCAACCTTGGACCCGGCACATAACTTGAGGGTTACACGATCAAGTTTTGCCTATCACCCAACAAACACGAAGTCAAACGTTTGATATGAAATGACTTTATCATTTGATATCAAACACAATTCTCAAACGTTTTTCAATTGTTTGATTTAACATTTAAATTCAAATTGATAATGATTTGAAAATAAACATTTGATATCAAATGTTATATCAATTTGATGTCAAATGTTAAATTCAAATCAGAAATAAACTTGGCAATACTAAAGCGCAAAATAAATGTAATCATTAAAAATGGCGATTAAAGTTACATTTTTTACTTTGTGGTTACATGTGTTTTACTATTAAAAATAAATTTTAATATAAAGTGAACGGCTTATTTCTTGTGAAAAATAAAAATTATTTGTGAGTAATTACAATGATTAAAAATACGAAAAAAGGAAAATAAAACGGGAAAGTGAAGAAAGTTTGTTGAACGATCGTGGTGCTACAATCCTCAAAATAAAAGGGAGCCAAGTTTCCAAAAATTAGAGGATGGAAAGACCATTTTTCATCTTTTAGCTATGGTGCCGAATGTTTTTCTCACAGTTTATTTAAACAAATAATGAATTTAAATTAAAACAAATAAAATAGTTTTATTTATATTCCACATTGTATTATAATCCACATTAAAAAAACATTTGAGAATTACGTTTGAAAGCAAGTTGAAAATAAAGGCATTTTTCAATTTTTTTCCCCTTTTTGTTGAAAACGCTATGATTTTCAAATGATTTTCAAATCATTATCAATCGTTTGTCGTTTGAGCAAACGTTTGATTTCAAATCATTTTCAATTTGAAATCAAACCTCCGTGTTTGTTGGGCAAGTTTTAATACACTCACACTTTTTTACCAAACACTCATACTTTGAAAAATTGATACGAACTTGCCTTTAAAATTCTCTTTCCAGTGAGTGATTCAATTTACGTTCAAGAAAACAGCTGATTTCAAGGGTTATGAGCAAATTTTTTGTTTGTCTTTATAAATTATTTTCTTGATGACATCTTGAAAGAAAATTGCTCACAAATTTAATGCAGCCTACGTCACAGCTTTCAATTTATGTAAATTTTGACAAGCAGTATATGTAAAAGACTATCAAGAACAACTTGACCGTGTGGCCGCAGGGTAAAGATCGTAAATCTCTCTACCACAAGTGTTAAGTAAGGGTATACTAGGTCTGAATTCATATATGTAAAAGACTATCAAGAACAACTTGACCAGGGTAAAGATCGTAAATCTCTCTTCTCTACCACAAGTGTTAAATAAGGGTATACTAGGTCTGAGTTCATACGGCTCATGTCTTATTGACAAGATTCTTCCTTTTTCTTCTTTGAACATGAATTGGCGTTCAAATGAATCATGTCATGTTGACCACATGTTTTTTATTTTGTTTTATTTGATATTAAAAAAAACAAAATTAAACAACGAATAAGAAAGCAAAACGTAAATACAGTACATGCTTTTGTGTACTCGTTTCTTTTCCCCTCATCTCTCTCGCCTATTTAATAGCAATCATGTCAATAAGACATGAGCCGTATGAATACAGACTAGGTTTGTCAATCCGTGTAAAACTTTTGTAATATTTATCTAAGACCTTATAAGGTGTATATATTCTGGGCCCTTGAGTAATTCTAAGCTGATTTGGCCTTGCCCGTCTGTCTGTCCGCCCATTAAGGACACGCTTACCTACTTCCTTCTAATTGTTTCTAATAGCTGATTTACGCTATCATACAAGTCTTACGTATTTTGAAAAATTACAACTCTGTCATAATAAGTTGTTATTGTTTTTTGAAAATAATAATTAGATCAGAGATTGATTTTCGTCAAATTCGTAACACCTGTGTGATACTGGAAAACGACCCGAACTAGGTTGGGATTAAAATCCAGCACAACCGGCCCAGTAAGAGAGGAGTTATAGACCCAAATGTGGAACAACCAGGCTCAAACATTTTTATTTCTGTTAAAAAATACTAACATAGATTGGGAGCGGAATGCACAGATTGTCATTAAATTTAACACAAATTCGTTTTATATGACAAGAAGTCACACTACGAAGCAGGCGCGGGTCCAGCTTGAGCCTTAGGGGAGGGGGGGGGGGATTTATTTTGTGTGATACAAAAAAGTAAAAAAATGGTTTTTAAAAGTTTATTAAAAATAATATGTGTATATTATATTAAAAAAAAACTCAACAATAAGGTTAAATATAAGATCAGTTCAATATAAATTAAAATAAATTAATCTGTTTAAATAAGCAATTTATGATTTCCTTGTGAGGCAAATTTAGATAGTACAATCTATCTTCTGTCATTGTTGATCTGAGCCATGTTTTTATTCGACGAAGGGTAGGAAATGACCTCTCGCTCGTAGCATTACTGACGAGCATTGAAACGAAAAATATTTTTCTTAGATTTGGGTAGATATCTTCATCACAGGTTATAAAAGCATCTACAACGTTATCTGATAGATTTTCAGATATTTTCCATGTTTGTTGCCAATGCAACAGTTCAGGCTTAAGTTTAGATGTTAGTAGGTGTTTATCTCTTTTATCAAATAAATTCAGCTCATCCGCTAGTTTTGGTTTTAAAAGTTTTGTATCTATATATGACTTGATTACACTTTGAGGTAGAAGTTTAGGTATGTTCAATACATTTAGGATATCTATTGGGAAAAGTGTTTTGAGATCTTCAAAAATAAATTCAATAAGAGGAATGTAACTACAACTCGGCAGTAATCTTCAACATTTGGGATGTGATTATTTCGTTCAAATCTTGTTTTTTCGATTGGAACCTCCATTTGAACGCAAATAGCTTTAACTTTTACAGTGCATTCCTCACCGGTGGTGTGACACATTTTTGGGACTTTCTAAAATTTGGTTCTTGAACTTAATTCTAGGACTTGTTTTATTGAAGTAAGACTACATTGTATTAAAATAATACTACATTGTAGTAACTGTCACTAAACACGTCCATTGAGAATAGATGTGTGACTGGTCAAATGGTGTCAATTGACCCCCTCCAATGACAACCCCATGTAAAAGAGATAGGTCTTATTCATATAAAGTGTTAGAACTAGAACCGGTCTCTACCACCAAAGACCTATCACGGGACTACTTTGGTGTCAGTTCGCTTCCCTCAAGGGATATGATAGACACTTGTCTCGCATAATGTAGAGAGTTTGGTTCCCAGAAACTTTGCTAAAACTGCGTTTCGCTTGGGATGATTATTTTTAAAAAATTTTATCGTTTCTTAAACAAATGATACAACTATTTGTATTAATGGCACTTAATTGCTTTTAGAAACTGAGTAGTTTGATTTATGGGAATAAAAAGGCGTTTGTTTCGCATTTGTCGCGGTTCCCAGAATTTATGAACAGCTCCATTTTCTGCTGACATTGGAGGATACCAATCTTTTCCAACTCCTACACAATTTTTAGGTAAAGACCAAAATTTGTCAAAGCTATAAGAACTATTGATGATGGTGCCTTCGCATTAATTGACACATCATTGTCTTCAATATCCTTTGAAGACATATTTTTATAATTTAGTGGGGGGGGGGGGGGGGGGGGGGAATAAGGAAATCCGCTCCTCCTACCAAGGCTGGCTCTGTACTGTACAATTTCGGAAAGATCGGTTGATAATTTACTATAGGCCTCCTATAAAAACTACTATCGTCAAACGTTTTGCGTTTCATTTGCATTGACTAATGTCTTGGCATGGTAAATCTGTACCAACTAACAATTTTTTTCAATATTAACCGTAGTTAATCGTTTTTAACCTGAAGTTTTTCACGCGCTTGTCTTGTGGAGTACTATTGAAAACTCAGACATATTATTGGTATATAACCATTTAGTACTCAGATTGATTACTGATGGAGACCGTAATACACTGGAGCGGATTTGGGAAGGTCTAACTTTCGTGTACGAAGCTATGAGGCTCCTCACTTCACTGATTCCCTGGAAACATAATTGAAAATCGTAAGCAAACAAAATAAATTTAGAAATAAATACAATATTTTAGAATAAAATAGATTTTAAAGGCCTTATTCATAAAAAATATTTCAGGTTAATAACAGGTTTATTAAACAAATTTCATATGGAAATCTGTTTAATAAACCTCTTACAAATCAATAATATTTTTTATGAATATGGGGGTAAATATTTAAGATACATATGTATAAAAAGCCTGCTTATATTGTTAAAATTAAATTAAAATGTCTCGCCCTGTATTAAGTTTTCAAATTATAGCACCATTAAACGTTATTTTATTCAATATTGTTTTAATAATCTTAAGAATTAAGTATAAAATTTGAATATTAATTATTGTATTATTATTTAAATTTCATTTATACAATTTCCTTCAATTAAATATGGAAACAAACACTTAAAATTTAAATTATACGAAAAAAGCGGCATCAGTTTACTGACTGGACTGACTTGACACAATGTCAGACCAAACTTAGTTGTAGTTTGAGCTCAAACCAAATGAATGTTATTAATAGCTGTTTTTATTTTACATTCTGTTTTTATTCATTTTGACACTTGACCACCCAAAAAATATTTGGCATTAAAAGTAAATTTAATTTTAAGAGCTACATATGAAAACAAGTGAATGTCCCAGCAAAAACTTTACTTACAATCCTACTTTTAATGACTTCAAGAATTCATTACTTTGTAGCTTTATTCGCCACTTTATGGATTATTAGTTATATATTAAATAATAACTTTATTATTATATCTTAAATATATGTACATTACAAAAAAAAAATTAATATTATTATACGATTTTAAATAAATATTTAAGCCAATTTGCAGGATATTCCGGTAATATTTGTTAGTCATTCGGTAATACTACATAATTTTAACAATAATTTTGATGTTAGTTCCATGGAAAATCTAAAAAATCAATCAAATGTATGTAAATACATACATTTATAGGTTCCAAAATTACACCCACAGTATATTTTTGTTATTAGAACACTAGTAGTGATATCGATCTTATGTAAACGATGTTCTTGAACAACATAACATTTACATTACACACATTTGTATTACAATGTTAGTGCCGTTTTCTCATTACACGATTATCTCTTTTCCCAACGAAAGACTACACATTAAAGAAATTTGGTTTTCTCAATGTCTAATTGGCTTCTATTCTGTCGCAAAGCTAACCAGCACTCATGTGCCAATTATTTATTTTTCGTTTATTTGCCGTACAGATAAATTCAATCAGCTGACTCCCAGCCTTAACACGTATTTTGAGAGGAGTTGCCAGCTGAAAACAATGTTTTTTGTCGGTATATTGAGAAATCTAAAATCGTTAACAGTTTATCGCTCTAATAAATTTTTGTTGACATTAAGTAACAGCCAGTTTATCCAATACATTGAGAAAATGGCCATTAGAGTTGTAAATCATTTTGTGCATTCCTTATAAAATGTTTTTTACATTTCGAAAAATTTATTATTGTGTACACTTTCATGCCTATTAGAGCAATTTGAATAAGTATGTTTTAAAATTTTTGAATTGATTTGCAATAACTTATTTTTGGCCTCTTTTTGTAACTATATATTTTTATAAAAATTTTAAGCATAAAAAAAACATATTATTTTTTAGGTTATAATAGGCCAAATTATAAAGGATTACGTTTGGGACATCTCGAGCAAAAATAAGTACTTTTTCTCGTAGAAAAGTAAGTAGTCGGCTCGTCAAATTCTCATTATTTTTCTGCTTATTTTGTAAGCAAAGTTTTTGCTGGGGTATTAATGTACTCATTTTTTTGAGGAATTGGTTAAATATTATATTTACTTATGTTATTACATTTAGAAACTTGTGTTTTTGAAATTCGGTACTTTACGTTTTTTTTATTTTTTCCAGTGAAAAGTCAATAACTTTAACAACACCATGGGTTATGTATTAGATTAATTTGAAATAATTTTTAAAAATAACTACGGACGATTCTACTTTGTTTAATAAACAAGTTTTATAGTACGATTCCACTTACATGTGTGGACTAGTTTTGAGTCTTAAATGTGTAAAACCAACTATATTTTTGGTTTTCGTCTCAAGCTGCAAATATTAAAAATATAACAAGTTTTTTTTCGCCCCTGTAAAATGTGCTGAAAGGGAGTTAGCAGGTTTGCAATACTAAGCCGACGAAGTGTTGCCGGAAATTGCCTGTGCAACACTGCATTGCCTTTATGAAGATGTAATGATATATGTAATCGGTTGTCATTTACCAAAATAGGAAAGCCCCTTAATAAGGTTCATGCAACTCTCCAGTTGATTTTTTGCAGCGTAAAAATATTTAAATAATATAATAAGAGTAAACTTATTTTTGTGCCTTCATATACATATTGCGCACTAAATCATAAACAGGCACAACTCAAAAATATTTAGAAGAGGCAGAAAACTGGCTTCAAAAACATGGTTGAAGTTTTTAAATTCAATTGAGTTTCACAAATGTTTAAGAAGACAGTGGCGCAAACAGCATTTTCATTTAATTTGTGAATTGGTTTATGAAAAAAATGATTTTGAAAAATTTTTAATTGTGCCTCTTTATTTAGTGTGCGAAATAAAAAAATAAAACTGAACCAGACTTAGAGTCTAAGAAAGTACCTGTACTAAAACCCTAAATATTCCGAATTGAGTAACCAAACTCGAACCGGTAAGAGAACTTAAGGGGGTGAAAATCAGAAGCAGAACTATAATCTGAGTTGAAGCCTTAAGCATAATATGAAACAGGAACTCAACTAGACCCGGAAATTTATATATTTGGATATTTGTTTGTTTTAGTTTGTAGCCCAATCCCAGTAAACCGCTGAATGCTTCACATTTAAATGTAGGATGTTTTAAAAAGTGAAATCGGGGAAAAATTGGTACTTTGGTACTTTTTCCTTTTTAATAAATTTGGTATGCAGATTTTATATGGTCAGGATTAAAAAATAGGGTACCTTTTAGGGGTTAAAATGTGTACTTTTTAAGTGGTTAGAAACGGTATAAAATTGGTACTTTTTGATTAGTTTGATATACATAAAGATTATTGCCTACATAAACACACAGTGTACTTTCTTGGAGCTTGAAAAGAGGAAAAGCTGGAATTCGAGTACGAAAAGTTCACTTTTGGTACTTTTTCTCTTTTCGAAAAACTTGTTATTTAGATAGCATGTGGCCCAGATTAAAATATAGGGCACTTTTTATGCTGCAAAAAGAAACAAATGGTATGGTACTTTTTCTCTTTTTGATAAATTTGGTATACAGAATATATTTTGTCCAGTGGGCGGTATATACACATTTAGAGACCCCTTGCTTTTCACATGGGTTGCTCTATTGTTGACGGAAAATAATAATTCATAAAATATTTGTTTATCTTATTCTTATCCCGTGAAGCTCTGCTCTTGTCTGCAGGAGACCAGAGTCTCTGGCGGGAATCGAACACGCAACCCCCGCACTGGTAGACTAGCTCACTACCAACTTACCTACTTGGGTAATTGATAGTACTCCATAAAATTTCAGTAAATGTTTTATAGGATAAATCCTATTCTTTAAATCTTGCTCTGTAACTTCGTTCAGGTGAAAACTAGTTGAACATAATCAAGAACCCAAACTAGAACTAAGCTTAACTTAAAAATAAACTAGAACAGAATTAAAACCAGCATTTAAAAAACTGCAGTCAAAGTAGAAAAACTGCCATTGCTTCCAATTCTGTATTTGTCATTGGCAAAAAAAAAACTTTTGCTTTTGCTTCTGATCAGAGACCTGCGCCGTGGAATTTCATCGGCGGCGGCGGCTGAAGCAAAAAAAATGCTCGGCGGCGGCTCGCTCCGGCTGTTAGCCGATGGGATATGTATATTAAAATTATATGTATGTACATTTGTGTAAACATATTTGTATGTGTTTATATTATAACAAACAATTTAAGCCATTTTTCATACTATAATTCACTACTCATGGCATAAAAACAGGTTTTTGTTTAAACAAGAATCACATGTTTTCAATGACACAGGAAATCAAACATTAATTGAATAATTAGCTATTCCAGAGGAACATTATTTAACATTTTTACATATAAAACAATTATAATAAAACACACCATCTTTTTTTAAGAACTTCTATTTTTTTTGTTCGGCTTGAAAACGGTCTTTTAAAAAAGGACAAAATGTGGTACAGTGACACACCAAAATTTCGATCACGTTGAAGGGTAGTCTTGGTGTGTTGACCGCGTACACGAATACCTCAGTAGTGACGCAAACAAACATATTTTCGTTTTACTTTAAATTCACTTTTCTTGTGAAGCATATTTTCGTAATGTACGAAATTTGAATTGAACTCGGCAACCGTATCGCTGGAATCAGTTTCATCCTCCATTATGATTGGTTGATTTGTTGAACTATTTATGGTTTTTAATCCAAATTTTAATATTTTAATTAGGCTAAAATTCATTAAATTGAATTTTACAACATGAAATTAATTAAAAATTTATTGATAATTTTTCATTCTTGACTGAATCTGGGCTCGAACCCAGGACAGGTTACCCTTACATGTTTCGATTGATACCACTTAATTCTCACACATATTTATTTAATTTTGAATTGCAGCCAAATATTTAGTTTTAAAAACAATCAACACTTAAGGCTGTTTAACAAAAGTGATTTGGTCAAATTTTTACAGAGTTAAAACTTTTCGGCGGGAAAATAAAGAGAATAGTTATGACAAAAAATAATCAACGATTGCACCAGTGTTCACTCATTTTCCTATAGGTATGTCGTTATTTTAAAAATGTTGACGATGAAATTTTGGTGCTTTATAAACAAGAAACTAAAAGTTGCACTTTTTAAGGATAGCCAAACAAAAAAGAATGTATCAAGGTGTTTAAAAAAGAGAATACAAATTATTTACAAAGTAATTGGTGGCTAAGCTGCAGCCGATTTTTAGCCGAAAAATTTTCGGCGGCGGTGGCTACAAATATTTTCATTGGCGGCTGGCTAACAGCCGGCTAAGCCGCTTCGGCGCAGGTCTCTGTTTCTGATTCATTAAATGTAAGTAATCGCTGTCAAACCAACTCAAAAAGCGAAAAGTTGTATACAAATTTTTCGTTTTTTGTTCGACATTTTTTGGTTTCGACTGCAGTTTTTTAAACCGTGATTATAACCTGAACAAGACCCATAAAAAATTTCCTTAACTAGAACCTGTACTAGTATTTAAACTGAAACCTAAACAAATCTAAACAAGAACCAGCACCCGTATTCCGTAACTCGCTTAGCTAAAGCTTAATCTCTATCGCTAAAATGCCTTAGAGAATACAAAATTTAAAAATTTTAGTGATGACAATAAAAGCTAAAATTACGGTGAATTAAATTGTTATGGCATTGCCAAATTAAGCAATGCACGTTACAGTACTGCATTCGTAGCCAAAAATCGCTAAATCAACTTTAAAGATTTTTAGCGATAGAGATTTAGCTTTAGCGAATTACAGAATACGGCCACTGATTTCGAATAGAAGATAAAAGAATTCGGACCTGAGCATAACCTAGAACCCGAACGTAGACCTAGACCTAAAGTATCGTCCAGAAGTTGAACTACAATATGAACCAAAGTTTTAATCAGCGACATTTTTATTAATCTACTTTCGTACAAACAAAAAACTGATCTCGAACTAAAAAATGAACCAATATCAAAATTAAAACCATCATTTAAATTTGTATTATTAAACTTACATAAGTATTTCAAACTTCATAAATCCCCTTTTAAATTCTACTCTTTTTCTTTATATCTCTACCACCACTTGATACATTGTATAACCTCTTATTTTGATCATACCCACCAACTTCATGTTGCTGTCAGTTATTTTTTTTTTTTTTAGAAACTTCGGTAAAATGAACAAACATGTCACTTGATTTCAACCAATTGGCAACCAACATTATCGTAAAAAACACTAACGAGCGAAAGACCGACTACAAATTATGGTATGAAATAAAAATTTAATAATACAAAAAAAAAAAAAAAGAATTATAAAAACATAAAAAAATCTAAGTACTTAAGGAGGCTGACTTGGATGGATGACTGCTTGACTGGTGCCATAAGTAGCTTAAACAACCATGGTGGTCGTGCCACCAGAGTACAGAGTATTTTCTGTATAATAACTTTGTCTAATGATTCGGAAATCCGTCAGCAACAATAAAAACAAACGAAACTAAAACAATAAAAGAAGTAGGTATTTATTAAAAATCAAAAAAAATGTCATAAAAAATATTTTAAAAACATTATGATCACACTTTATGGAGACTTAAAAGAAAAATTGTGCATAACATTTAAATATTTAGAAAGAAATTGTCACAAATTTTGTTAATGTTTTTAGATTAAATTGCTTCAATATAAAAATAGTAAGGAAAAAAAAGTTTTTAATTACTTAACAAGCAAATTATCTTTGCCTAATGTTTGACAAACCTTAATTGAACAACTGTCAAACTTTATTTGAAAAAATAAAATACTTACATATGTCGAATTAAAGTGCTAATATAATTTTTATTTTTTTATATACAAGCTAAAATTAAACGTGATTACCGATTCAAACCATTATTTAGAATGTTTATGTCAAAAAACCCTCAAACATAGATCAAAAATTTTTAGACGTACATTCGATCCTTGCTTGGCGTTAGTTTTCGTTTTAAAATTAAACTTTATTGGATTTTTATATTTTTTTTTGAATCATTGTTTGAACTATACTATTTCTACAACTATTATAATGACCCCCTTAAGTTGATTTATGTTAGGCAGCAACTCAAACAAATCTGTGGCAATTTGAAATTTTAAAGCGACGCGAAAAATAGAAAGGGAGCTAAGAGTTTTGCCATTTTAAAGTTTTAAATACGTGTACCTTTGGTGTACCATCACTGAGCGTGTTGGTATTGGTCTCATTTGAAAGCGACACATCTCAACCTTGTTGGTCATTCTTGAAAACGCGCGTAGGTCGTCCCTTTCTCTTGTTTTGTGTAGTTGGGTTTTACTGTTCCCTTGACCTTACTGGTCCCTTTCTCTATGCGCTGTCACATATGTTACAAATAGGCTGAGTTGCAAAACATCATGATAAATTCCAGTCAAAGTCAAAATATATCATCAAGTGTAGCGATGCACAGTTTGCTTTTTGTGTTTTTACACGGTTGCATTGCAGAACGCATTCAAAATAGTGAGTTGCTTTGCAACAAACGTGTTAAACTATTAAAAAAAAGTAGTCGGACATCAAACTATCTTCAAACATGGATCAAACATGTATCTTATGAAATCGAAAGATTAAAAGATAGTCTAGACAACAATCAAACTAAAGCTTTACTAGCTCCTAACAAATATCGATCAGTACACTCAAAAGTTTAGGACCAATATTTATAATATAATAATACCCTCCCCACTATTGTGGTGTGGGTTCAAAAATGATGACAAACCAACATCAAACTACCTTCAAACCAGTGCTAGAAAATAAACAGTACATTATTTAGCGTTCGGCTCACACACCCAAGAACGATATCTATTTTTTAGGGATTGTGTAGACGAACACAACCCTTAATACTCAGTGGCGGATTTAGGCCTGCTTCCTCCCTAGGCACTATTTTATATGCCGCCCTTTTTGATTATATACACTGATAGAAAAATGCATCTTCATATTGATGATGCCCTAACATCAGAACTGTGACATTAATGTTACTACAAATGGCAACAATAATGCAAAAAGTACCTACAATCAAATGACTAACGTCTTCGTACAATTTTGTAATTTTTTACGTGTCATCTAGTTTATGACTATAGTGACATCAATTCGATGCCACATTTTGTTCATTATTAATATTATTTTCATGATTACAAAGTATTATAAGAAGCAAAAATTCCTATATTCTATTTTTTTAAATTATTTAGTTATTTTAAAATTTTTAAAGTCGAATGATTACGAAAACCATATGGGGCATGGTGCTAGCGTCTTATTATTGAGAGTTCTGCTGTAAACAAATGTCGTTATTAAACAAACGTGAAACAAACATACGTAACGGGTAAGTAAATAATATTCTCTCATTTTGGCTTAAGTCAATTCTAATGACTTTGACTTAATGACAAACTGTCATTAAATGGATGCTAATGTGTCCTTTCTTCGATGTTACTGCGTCATCGCACTGAGGACATGTTCGTCATTTCTGTGATGCCGATGTGTCATCCCATTGATGATATTATTTAATTTTGACCCTGATGACAACTTGGCCAAGTGATGTTAAGGTTGACATCACCATGTTGAAAAGTGTCATGGGGTCAAAAACGAAGACACTTGTCATAGTACTGATGTCAAAATACATCAGCATTATGACGCCTTTTCTATCAGTGTAGGAGTGATTACCCAAAAAAAAAAAAAAAAAATGTAAATACTAAAATAATTGTGTATTCATTTTTATTAATTTATCTACATATACACAGAAAAAATACCAATGTAAAATTAACATGGCGAAATGTTGATTGAGAATTATTTGAATTTATCATTATTTCATATTAATTTTAAATGAAAAATATTAAAATTACCTTAAATCACATTTATTTAATATAATTCACTGTTAAAATAACATTGTTCAATATTGAATCCATAAAAACCGGTTTTTTATATTATGCCAAAATTGGACTAAGCGGATGGACGATTTGAGGCGCAGTCACGGTCAACATTTGCATGAAATAATCTTCAAACATTAAATTATATGGACCGTACTATCGATTCAAATAAAGATTTCATGCATTTTTCTGAATTTTATGTGTTTTTTTATAACTTTCCTATAGCTCTTAAAAAATCAGCCGATCAGCTTCTGTTAACAAAGGGGAATACAAAGTAAGTGAAACATGTGTTACACGGGTAATTGTTTTGAATTATTCTTAAAAAATTAATGCATATGTTTTCTCTGAAGTTTCTTCTCACTGTTATATCACATTCAAACCAATTTGATTGTACATTAAATTCACGTAGTTTCAACTTGAAATAACGTTCATTCAACGTGTTTCGGATTGTTATTTCAATATAAATGACATTTTGCTCTAACTTTACTGCAATGTCAAATTAACATGAATCATAGTTATTTTAAAAGAAAAAAATGTTGTTCGCAAGTTATTGTAAAATCAGGTTGAATTAACATCAAAAACGTATGAAGCAACATCACCACCGAAAAATTTTAAATCAACCTTGTTTTCGACGTTTTTAACTTGATTTTTTTCTGTGTGTACTTTTAGGTCGTTTCAAAATCGTCAACTCTTCAAGGCTGGATCATTGCGTATGAAGCACACCAACATATGTTCCAAATTAAAAAAAAAGTTTAAACTATATATGTAATGACTTTTAATTACGTTCTTTAGAACTTCTCCATGAATTGTGAATCAAAATTTTATTACCTCTAAAATTGTTGTAATTTTTTATTTTTATAGGCAGTATGCACAAAAAAATACATAAAATATATTTGTTGATCCTCTTGATTAAAGCTTAAAATAAAATCGATATCCTGGGGATTCTTTATTAAATATGAGTTATTTTACCTTTTTCTTAACAAATTTTTAGATAATGGACTGATTTTTTTATACCCTTCACCGAAGGTAGAAAGGGTATATAAAGCTTTGTCATTCCGTTTGTAAGTTCTACAATATTGATCCTACACTCTATAAAGTATATATATTCTGGGTCCTTATGAAAAGCGAAGTTCAAAACCGGTTGTCCGTCTGTCCGTCTGTCTGTTGAAATGGGTTTTCCGAAGCCCCCAGATATGATGGGGACTTGGTTGGGGTATCTTAATGTCAGGTATTCTTATTATAATTTTTCTTTTGAAATTCAGCCAGATCGGTCCACAAATGGCTGAGATATGAGCAACAAATCACGACTACCTCTAAATTTTTCCAAAAATCCCTTGTGGGTGTTGTATTTTTATTACTTTTTGCTGTATATCTGGGGAACGGCAAAAGCCAGTTTCCAAATTAGGTAACACATTTAGGTTGCCAATACACACCATCCTACAAAATGTGGGCGGGATTGGAGAAGTGACCGTGGTACCTCCCGTACAAAAAAAATTAAAAATTGTAGAAAAACATAAATTTTAGGGCTGCTATATGTCCTATGGATATGACCTATATACCAAAATATCGGAAATTTTTAGTTATGACCAAAATTAAACTTTTTTTTTTAAATACCCACTTTCGGGAACCATAGATCTCCCCGAGTCCAGGCTTTATAACTCAAGTAAATGGTAAATTTCTTCTTCAACACGTCAGTATATAAATCTGCAAAATCGGTTAAAAAATGGCTGAGTTATAACCGAAATACTGAATCCCCAAAAATTACTCTTTTTTTAATTAACTTTGTTAAAATATATATTTACAAGTTTATATAAATGTTTATATATAAATAAAACTTAAGTAAATGGTTAAATTCTTCCTTAACACGTCGGTATATAAAACTATCAAATCGGTTAGACAATGGGTAATTTATGAGCAAAATACTCCAAAAATGGGCTAAAAAACATCAACATTTTTATAAAAACCTAAATTTTACGGCTGCCATATGTCCTATGTATATGACTTATATACCAAAATGTCGGAAATTTGTATGAGTTATAACCGAAATACTGGGGTCTAATCACCGCATACGATATCGAGCAAAATTCATCGAAATTATTTATTTTGGTATCTTGAAACTCGATATCGAATGAATTGTATTGAATTTTAAATAATAGCATTCGACATCGAGTAACTCGACATTAAATTTATCGAGTTTTCATTCGCTACGCCAGTGTCTATCGTATACAAAAAAATTCAATAGTTTATTCGATACGATAGTATCGAATGCAGTGATTAGACCCCTGAATTCCCGAAAATTACTCTTTTTATACCCTTCACCGAAGGTAAAAAGGTATATACAATATTGATCCTTCACCCTATAAAGTATATATATTCTGGGCCCTTATGAAAAGCGAAGTTCAAAACCGGTTGTCTCTTATTTAAAAAAAAAAAAAATATTTACCAGTTTTATTTAGTTTTTGTCTAGTTGCTCTGTATTCTGCTCGCACAATGGTGAAGGGTATATAAGATTCGGCACAGCCGAATATAGCGCTCTTACTTGTTATTGTTATATTTAAAAACGGGTTTTTATTGCTTTTCGCAAATTTTATAAAACAATTACACTGTGCTAGAATTTTACACTTTTTTTCGACAAGCCGGGCAACTGGCGCTTTAACCTAATTCGGGTACGCTGAATCCAATATCTGTTCAAAAACATTTCAGTTTATTGAAATTACTAAAAAAAAGAAAATCCGCAATAAAATTTCCTTTAAACTTAAAATTTTTTTCTAACATGCACAGTAGACTGGTCGCATCTTGTATGGGATTTTTTTTTTTTTTTTAAATTTAATTGTTTGCGCTGTTTAAAATATGAGGTTTGGTGTAAGAAATCATGACCTAATTTTTCAGGTCAATCCGACGGTGCCTAGCCGTGCCAAGTTGGGCCCAAAGTTCCACGTTTTATAAAAAAAAACATCTTTTCTATCAGATCTTTATAGTTATACTAGTTGAAAAGCCGAAAATCAAAAATATGACTACGCTACGATCTTCCGCAGAGAAAGTACTTCAAGTGTGCCAAATTTCAGCTTCGTATGTCATCAGATGGCTTCAGAAAGTTGCGGAAAGAATAGGACATACATGCAAACATCCTGACATACTTAGAAATTATATATTGTATAGATAGATTAAAGTATTTGCAGTTTAATATTTTAGTATAATACGAACGAAAGATTTTTAACTAATTTTAACTAATTCGGGGTCGCTGAATCCAGTGGTGCTAGCCGTTTTTTTAGGTTAGATATACCGTTATTTCGAAAATTAAGGATGTTGCACAACATATGTTCGCGCAACTCAAAAACGCTTGAGCTTATTGAAAAACTAAAAAAAAACCGAAATTCGGCAATAAAATTTACTTTAAGAAAGTTAAAACTTGTTTCTTCATATTGGCTTTGGTTTTCGAGATATACCGTTATTTCGAAAATTAGGGAGGTTGCACAACATATATTCGCGTAACTCAAAAACGCTTTAGTTTATTGAAAAACAAAAAAAAAACCGAAATTCCGCAATAAAATTTACTTTAAGAAAGTTAAAACTTTTTTCTTCATATTGGTTTTGGTTTTCGAGACATACCGTTATTTCGAAAATTAAGGAGGTTGCACAACATATGTTCGCGTAACTCAAAAACGCTTTAGCTTATTGAAAAACTAAAAAACGAAATTCCGCAATAAAATTTACTTTAAGAAAGATAAAACGGTTTTCTTATATGCGCAGTCGTAGTCATATTTTCGGCTTTTCAACTAGTATAACTATAAAGATCTGATAGAAAAGATGTTTTTTTTATAAAATGTGGAACTTTGGGCCCCACTTGGCACGGCTAGGCACCGTCGGATTGACCTGAAAATTTAGGTCATGATTTCTTACACCAAACCTCACATTTTAAGCAGCGCAAACAATTAAATTTAAAAAAAAAATTGCGACCAGTCTAATGCACAGTCGTTTTAGAAACATATTTTTCTTTGACAACAAAAATAATTTTTTAGCAACATTTCGATATTTTTGTTTGTTAAAAATCTTTAAAATATTACAGCTACGCTTCTAATTTTTTCCAGACTTATAAAAAACAAAGCTTTAAGCCTAGTACTCTGTTCAAATTTGTGAAAAATGTTGAGCAACATTTATTATTTCACACGAAAATTTTGACATGTATGGATGTTACCTATCATGCGAGCTTGTACAATTTGCCGATTTTATTCCTGCAAAGTATGCGTCATTGTTTTGCGTATGTAAACAAACCCCACATGTATTTTACTAAAAATAATTTTTTTTAATAAAAAATTTAATAAAAAAGAAAGTAAGTATGGATAAAAAACTGTTACCGGTTGTGTTATATTAATTTTTTATTTCTTTTTAAATAATCAGTTCATCCTGTTTTGCTATTGCTTAAAATTAAACGTGAAATAAGTGCAGCTTACTTTATTTCGAAGTTGTAAAAAAATGTTGCCAGAAACATTTCGGAACTTTTTCACAAAATGAATAGAGTACAACTCTATCAACATTATTTCATAGATATTCCGCACAAGTTTTTTTCATATGCATTTTGATAGCATTTCACGTGAAATGTTGAACAGAGTACTAGGCTTTAAACAAAACAAGCTAGAAATGAATTAAATCTGTTAACAACTTTTGATTTTATTCACAAAAGTCGAAAAATTTTAATAAATTTAAGAAATTCATAAAACGCAAGAAGTGGTGATAAGGGACAAGTATGTCTCGAGAAATTGTTAAGGCGACTCCTTGGCTGTTACGGTACGTTTTCTACAGTATATTTCTAGTCTGTATTAAACATTTTAAATGGGAGCCCCCTTATGGAATGGACATTTTGAAATTTTGTTTTAAATGTGAGTTAAACGAGTCACTTTTGTGCTCGCGATCTAAAAGCAGGCAGTAATTTGAAGGAGTTTTGCACTTGTGTTTTAAAAACAGGCAGTTATTGTACTCAAACACAACAAACAAGTGAAATAGTGCTGTCAGATTATTTTTTTTTCCAAAAATCGTACTGCCAATATAAAAAACAACAACAAATGGCCCTGACTAATATTAATTAGTTGTTCTTTAGTTTTTCTAAAAACAAACTTGTACAATAAGTATTATTATTTTATGAATAATAAAACCCTGACTAATATAAGCTGAATCTATTTTGAATTCTAGATAAATCTAATCATGCGAAATAAAGTATTTTCGCGTACTTTATTATTCTCAAAAAGTATAGAGTACAATTACTCGAAATAACGTACAATACTTTATTATAAAGTACGGTTGGCAAGCCTAATTGCAGACGTCAAAAATATATCGAATGAATCTTTAAAGTGGCATGGTCACACTACAAACATCAAAAACACATTTTTGTGATTGTGTTAATAATAAAAAGCTCACACGTATGGTGATTTTTATAAAAATTTTAAAGAAGTTAGATGTGTGAGCACGTAATTTTTTAAAATTTTATTTCAAAAAAATAGTTTTCGTCAAAAAAGAATTTTTAGCTTGACCCGGCAGTCTTGATCGAATGCTTTTTCGCTTCAAAAGCAATTTTATTTCTAATGTGAGGCTTACACAATACAAATTTATATGAAAAGCACTCAGGGGTCTAATCACCGCACACAATATCGAGCAAAATTGATCAAAATTATTTATTTTGGTATCATGAAACTTGATATTGAATGAAATGTATTGAATTTGAAATAATAGCATTCGATTTCGAGTAACTCGACATTACATTTATCGAGTTTTCATTCGATACGTCAGTGTCTATCGTATGCAAACAAATTCGATAGTTTATTCGATACGATAGCATCGAATGCGGTGATTAGACCCCAGTTTTTTGAGATCTTTTCATATAAATTTTACTATGTATTGTGTAGACTGCTTATTATTCTTTCAATTCCTGAACGGATCGAAATAATTTTTTTAGTGTTGTGAAAACTCAAATAAATGCTTAACAACACTGAAAAGATAATTTCGATTCGTTTTGTATCGACTGAAAGAATTAGGAATTGAATTGCTTTCGAATCGAAAAAGTACTCGATCACGAATGCCAGAATTAGCACTCAGTAATAAAACATTTTGCTTGTGTGGCTGTTTATACAATTTGATGAAGCAGTTTGATGCGTGAACACGGCGCGGCACCTAAAAACAAATTAACTAACAAATTTATATGTCATACAAATTGCTTGAAAAAAGTCCTTCTCCTTAGAGAATAGAAAATTGCAGTTTATTACATTTGCCAATTTATCTATTTAATTTTCCTCAAAGAAAGGTAATTGGTATTTAAAAAACCGACGCAACAACCATTTCTAGCCTCACTCGTTTTATGAATGAAATCAAACTGCATTGAAACAACTCAACCAAAGTTAAATCTAATATTAAACATTTATTATCAAATTTAATCGCATCAAATCATTTGATTTCAGATCTCTAATGCAGGCTATTAAAAACAATTTTTATAACTTTATTAAAAAATCAATATGACATTTAAACGATTTTATGCATTTGAAACGGCGCCAAGATTGAGATAAATAAAAAAAAAACAAGGCGTTAAAAATCAAATGATAGTAAAAAAAATTTGAATATAGTAATTCGTTTAAAGAATAATAACATTCATTCCAAACCCAACAGGTAGTTTAAAAATTTAAATAACGAAACATTATTAAACTTTTAAGCCAACAATAGAAGTGAAATCAATAAAAGTTCAAGTCTAGTCGATTTTTAAACGAACTAAAAAAAATAAAAAAAAAAAAAATACACATCATACTTGTTACACGAGTCAAAGCACCACAAAAAAAAAAAAATAACAAAATACACAATAAACAACATGAAAAATTTGAGACAGAATATAATTTTACCAAATTATAACGAAGTAACAAAAAGAAAAAAAAAAACGCTAACAACAACAATTTCTAAGAACACCTTAGGCCAAAGACATTAACAGCAAAATGACACAAAATTTAATATCAAAATACAAATTTTTTTTTTCTTATTTTGGGCACAATACATCCAAACCTGGCTACAGCTCTAGCCAAAAGACATTAATATTATTCCATATTCACATTTGATAAAACCAGATGAAAGAGTGGTTGGTGTGTGCTTTTTTTGGTCTAGTGTCTAAGTTTAACAGAAAATCAATTCATTACGCTCACACTACCCGCCCGGTTCCATATGAATTTAATACAATACTAGTTGGAGTTTTCTTTTTAAATTTTCTTAATGTTTATATTTGTCTTTACTGGCAAAGTGACGGACAATTAAATAATTTACTCTTAATTTGGTTTTTAATTTCAAAAATTAGTTTTTTATACAAAAAATATACAATTTACTTTTTTTGCCCAGTCATATGATGTATATACGGAATGAGAGATAATAAGCTGTAAACTCGTATACACCTTCATTTTGATGTTCTAAAAGTTATGTATCTCAAAAGTCTTATAAAATCAGGGTTTAGAGAACTGCAGTTGAAACCAAAATCTGTCGAACAAAAAATTGTGTACAACTTTTCGCTTTTTGAGTTGGATTTTTTTTTTTTTTTTTTTTTTTTTTCATTCATTCATTTATTTATTTCATTGAAAAAATACAAGTTAAGATTGAAATATTACCATACTAAGCCATTGCGGCTTGTCTGTATGTAAATTACCAATAATATACAAGTTTATCTCAAGCAATTTTAATCTATGAAATTTAAGATATAGAAAAAAAAAAATATAATAAGTATATAGCATTTTAAAAACTAATTACAGAATTAATTACAATTTTAATAATGATTACAGATATAATAATAAAATTCATTGCTAGTTAAAAATAAAATAATCCTTCAAAACTTTTTTCCTTATATTAATGTTATCTGCTTTCGATATGACATCTATTGGTAGTGTGTTGAAAATAATAGGCAGTGCTGCCGCTAGTGTTCTTCTCCCATATTCGTTATTAAATTTTTTGATTTTATATCTTCCTTCCTTGTTTTTTCTTGTTTGGTGTTTATGGTCAATTTTATGTAGAAATCTCCTGTCTTTATAAAATTCAATCACAAGTGTAGTTTTATATATATTGTTTACATTAAGTATGTGACGATCTTTTGCTATGTTGTTGTTTCCGTCAGATTGATTATAAGGCGCTATTTGAGTAGTTCTGTTATTGTTGTGTGTTTTGAGCATTTTTATAAGTTGGTTTTGGGTTTGCTGCAGTTTGTTGCAGTACACCGAGTTACCCCACGCTGTAATACCGTGTCTAATATGTGACTCTGCCAGTGCAAAGTATGCTTGTCGTAATACCGAATTGTTTGAGCAGTAACTCAAATGGTGAAGCATATAGGAAGCTTTCCTGAGCTTTTTCCTTGTTTCCTCTACATGTTCTTTCCATTTAAAGTTTTGGTCAACATGCACCCCAAGGTACTTGTATGTGTTAACGATTTCGATTATTATGTTACATTGATCATTATCATAAAAACTATTATTCATTTGGTTTTTATGTAGGCAGTCCATAGTATGAAATTTGATCTTAATATCTGTATATCTGTGCTTAGGAGATTTAATATGCATCAATTTAGTTTTTGATGCATTTATAATTAATCCATAATCATGGCACCATCGAATGGCAGTATCCATTTGTTGTTGCATAATTTCTGCTGCATCTTCTACGTTTTTATGAGCCACTACAATCGCTGTATCATCTGCATATGCAAATACCTTACATTTTTCCAATCTATTGATGAGTTCGTTGGAATATAGTAGATATAGCAATGGTCCTAATTTCGATCCCTGTGATACACCATGATCCATAATTCCTTCCTCGCTAACATTGTTCTTAATTTTAACACGGAACCTCCTTAATAATAAGTAATTTTTGAAAAGTTCATTACAGTGTCCTCTTACGCCAATTTTATCTAGTACATTAAGTAATTTTTCATGTGATAACGTGTCAAATGCTTTACTGAAGTCTATAAATAGAGTAAGGCAGTGATTACTTCTGCTCAGCTGATCATTTATATAGTCTGCAAAGTTGCCCAATAATTTATTAATGTTTTGCCCTTTTTGAAATCCAAATTGGTTTCTGCTAATTATTTTATTTGCACTAGTGTATTCTGTTAATCTCCTGCATAATATCTCTTCCATAACCTTTTCAATAACTGGTAATATCGAAATTGGTCTGTAGTTTTCAAAATTGGTTTTTGAACCGCTTTTGTGTATAGGACGTATATGTGCAATTTTAAGTTTATTTGGTATTCTAGCAGTGTCAATTATTAGATTTATTAGATGCGTTATCACTGGTGTTATTATTTCGACATTTTTTTTAAGATCGATTGGCCTAATTTCATCCACACCTGGACTTTTATTTATGTTGAGAGTTCTTATTATATTATTGATTTCTATGTTGGAAGTATTTCTTAAATGAAATGAGTTTACTTGCGTAAAGCGACTGTTTACATTTAATGAATCAGAAGTAAAAGCAACAGTTTTGTTTTGGCCAATAACAAATGAAGAAGTGAAAGAAATGGCAGTTTTTCTACTTTAACTGTAGGTTTTTAAACGCTGTATAAAATCTCGTATCTGCGCCGTAAGTTATTCAAGGTTAAAGGTAACAAAATTTAGCTTTTTCGCGATTATCTCGATTTCTATAGCTCCAATGATGTTAACATTTATGATAAAAATTGTAGAGCTTAAAATTTGTGAAAAATTTCGTTAAAAATTTTTTTTCATACGCACAACCGTTTGTGAAATAACGTGCAGAAGTCCGGAGCGCTTAGCTCTAAGCTCTTCGCTGTAGTTTTTCTCATTAACTATTGTTCCATTCGAAAACTTAGTACAACAAACGCTATGATACTTGGCTTCATCTGCGAGCTAGACATAGTCCTAAAGTAAACGATCTTTGACTAATTTTTCCTAAGGAATAATTTCGTTCTTCTGCTCTTTTGATGATGTTGTCTTTCAATTTCAGAGTTCTTCCAAATTAGAGACTCTTTAAAATATATTCTGGCTTAATTCAAGTTGGACATCAAATAGACTTTTTATACCCAATCACCAATACTGGAGGGGGTATTATGCTTTTGTTCTGATGTGTGTAACACTAGACTCAGAATCACTTTCTGAGTCGATCTAACGATGTCTGTTAATGCAACCTTTTGTTCAAAGTACAGGTCGCAATTTTGAAGACAATTACCCTTATCGTGGTTGGCAAATTTAAAATACGCCTGCGACTGTTTGGTAATAGATTAAAGAGAACGTGAACTTAGTTGCCTTCCGCTCTTGTTAAGGTACGGCTGTTAAACATTCCAAGGTTAAAAAACGAGCGTGTCAGAAAATGTAATGTTTTATTCAGACTTTGTAGACTTTTTAGAAAAAAATCAGCAAATCGGCTCTTTGCTAATTTCGGAACAAAAAACCATCAAAATGACGATAAATCGTCAAATCAGGGAGAGTCTTGACTGTGGTGTAGGGCATCAAATACTCGAGCTTGACCGACAATATTTTATTTCTTATTTTTATTGGTTTAAGTTTAAGATTAGCTTTATGATTCAGATTAAGTTCTAATTTAGTTTCTAATTCAGGTTCTAGACCACTTTTATGTTTAGATTTTTGTCAGGTTCTTGTTCAGTTTCGTACTACTTCTGGTTCTAGTTGAGGTTTTGGATAAGGTTTATTGCTCAGATTAGAGTTAAAGTTCTAGTTTAAGGACAATTTTTTTGGTCAGGTTCTAGTTTATGTCGTAGTGTAAGTTCTAGTTCAGGTTGAATTTTAGATACGGTTGTTGTTTTAATCAGGTTCTAGTTTATCTTCTAGTTTAGGTTCTAGATCAGTTTTACGTTTAGGTTTCAGTTAGCTTATCGTTCAGATTCTAGTTAAGTTCTAGTTCAAGTTTAGTTAAGACCTTCTACTTTAGATTCTAGTTCAGGTTTCAGTTGAGTCCTAAATTAGGTTTTGGTTCAGTTTGTAGTTCAGGGGCCAAATAAGGATATCGCTCAAAATTACAAAACAATTTAATGGGGATTTCCATCAATATCCAATGCATCGTATTTGGCCCCAGGTTCTTGTCAATTTTCTAGGTCAAGATCTATTTTAGGTTAAATATTAGGTTTTGGTTCAGATTTTAGTTCAGGTTGCTGTTCAGATTCTTGATCAGGTCTTATTCAGTTCTCATTCTATCTAGTTCAGTTCTAGTGCAGTTATAGTACAGTTCTTGTTAATTTCTAAAGTTAAGTTAGATTCTAGTTTTTTAAATTATGAAATAAAATCGGCATCTAGTTCAGTTCTAGTTCAGTTTTTTCTAATTAAGTTTTTATTTAGTTCTAGTTCAGATCCAAGTTTAAGTTCTTATTCATTTCATGTTCAGTTTGAGTTTTGCACTTGCTTATACACAGTTATAATAATTATGGCGCATATTCATAAATGATTACCAAGTGTAAACTTTTTTAAGTACCTATTTTAAGCTATTGAGAGACGATTACTTTCAGCATAAAAAGTTTACACTTAATTATAGGTAAAGCTGTAACTAAATGCCAACTAACTAATACATTCAAAGAATCACTTTATAATTTATTTCAAAAGTACAAAATTTTAGAAGTAGTTAGACAAAAACAAATGGAAAAAATTATAAGAGATATTCAAATAATATCAGATAAAAACATGGCAAAAAACAGTTAAGACGTATAAAACACGCTGCAATCCATTTTAAATGCATTTCTACTGCATCCAAAAAACATCAATACAAAACAAAATAAACTAGAGATGTGTTCTAAGTCGATAAAATTCTATTAAATATTTTTATTTTTACAAGTCCTCTTTTTAATTGATTTATATACTATTATAACCAAAAAATAACCTTTTAAGAATTTGTGTTGATTCTTTAAAGAACAAAAAATGGGGTTTTAATAGTTTGATAATACCATGTTCACACGGACAGCAATATTCGTGTTTCGTTCTCTTATTCCTGTTTCGCGCACCAAACATGATTGAAACGACTTGTTTCCCCATACAAAATTTTGAGAGCGAAACAGGTCGTTTCATTTTGAAACAGGCTGCGAAACAGTAAAAATGTACTATCATCTCCAATTTTGATAACAGTTATCGTTAGTTTATCTGAACTAGCCTTCCAAAAAAATTAAAACAAAGAAAAAACAAAATAAAAATTAATGTTTAATAAAATAAAGTGATAATAATAACATAAAGTATTAAATAATATAATTTTTTAATATTTTTAATTAGGTTCATCAAATTTAATTTTCATTAAATTATTTTTATGAAGAAAGGAATTTTAATTATTATTAATTATTAATTAGTATTAAATAATATATTTTTAAGTTTTATTTACTTTTTTTTATCTATTTTAAAAAGAATCACACTAACAACACAAAAAAAAAGTCAAAATGAAACAAGAACGAATCGTATGAACAGCATGTTTGGCAATATAGTTTCAGAGAGCGAATCCAGTGTTTTACATCGTCGTATGAACATAGCATAAGCTTTTTAATTGATTACAGAATATATCGTTTAAAATATTATCGACATTTAATTTTCTCTACATGCCAATATGCATGGTTGCATTTCTTCTATCAGCTGAGAGCTGTTACTACGTTAGTTATGAATTGTGAATAAGAACTAAAACTATCTATGAACTATTTTAAAAGCTTGTGTATGTTAGTTCGGGTGGAATCTTGCAACTAAATTTTTAAGCAGTTATCTTCAACCGATTAAGCTGAAATTTTGTATACACGTTTAGTTTGGATGACAATGCATGGCAAACTGTGTGACGTCATTCTAAATCTAATATGGCGGCCACGCACAACGTGGCGGACTAGTTATTTTTAATGCACTTCTACAATATGGGTATCAAATGAAAGGGCTTCATAAGAATATCTCGAAAAATAAAGTGGTCACTCTAAATCCCATATGGTGGCACAAGCAAGATGAAGGACTAGCTATTTTTAATGCACTTTTATAATATGGGTATCAAATGAAAGGGCTTACTAAGAATAACTCGGAAAATAAAGGATCACTCTTAATAAAATTTGTTGGACACACACAACTTGGCGGACTAGTTACTTTTAATTCACTTCTACAAAATGGGTATTAAATGAAAGGGCTTGCGAAGAATATTTCGAAAAATAAATTAGTGAGTCTAAATCCAATATCGCGGCACACACAAGATGACCGACTAGTTATTTTTAACGAACCTCTACAATATGCGTATCAACTGAAAGGGCTTGCTAAGAATAACCTGAAAAATAAAGTGACGTCTAGATACAATATGGCTGACTTAGTTTTTAATGATTGCTGAGAATACGAATGCGAGTTTTAAAAAAATTAAAAGTATTTTTTTTTTTGAAAAATTAGCTTGTATTTAAATGCGCTGAAAAGTAAAAAATAAATTAAAAGTAAAAAACCTTTTTAAAAAACAAGCTTTTATTTATATGCGCTAAAAACAAAAAAAAAAAAATAATAATATTTTGCTTTAAAACTTTTACTTTCAACTTATAACGTCATTACACAATTTATATGATATAAAAGCTTGTCGCGAGATTTACTAGTGAAGAAAAATAAGTAAATTAATAACTTAATTTTAACAATTAAAATTTTCAAGCTGAGTAAATACAAGTACTTTATTCTTACGACAAGCTTTTATATCATATAAATTGTGTAATGACGTTATAAGTTGAAAGTAAAAGTTTTAAAGCAAAATATTATTTTTTTTTCTTTTTAGCGCATTCAAATAAAAGCTTGTTTTTTAAAAAGGCTTTTTACTTTTAATTTTTTTTGTACTGTTTTGTTTGTTACAACTTTAGTTATGATTTCTGAATATGCGCCTATAAAATAATATCGACATCTACTAGAGTTGGGGTTTTTATGGCAAAGAAATTAAACTTTTTACTACCAAAATTTATTATCACATAAATATCTCTATTCGAATAATTTTTAAGTCATTGTTTAAAATTTATGGTTTTGATTTAATTGATTAAATAATACTAACAACAGCTTCCACTGATTCCAAGAAAATGTTATGAAGACTGATATTTGTTGTAAACAAAAAAACGTATTTAAATTTGATATTATTCTCTTTCAATTTAATATTAAAAAAATAAAAAGTCGCTTTTACGATTTTCTATTTTATGAATGAAGTTTAATTTTACTACGATTTTTATACCCTACTGCATATGTGTCAAATTTTAAGAACTTTTTGTGTTACATATCTAATCTTAAATGAGAATTTGCAATAGCAATAAAGAGCTGTACCACACGTCAATATAAAAATTAAACAGTATTATCGAATAACTTTGATTAAGATAGAGCTCTTGTCAAGTTTTCCTAGCCTCTTGACTCGACTCGAATAAGAAGCGTTGGACTTAAATTTTAAAATCAATGAGAGGGAAGGCTTGATGTAGATGATTCCAGAATTTTCCGATATCATTATCATGAAGATTATTAGATGATCTGTAAAACGAAAGTAAAACCTTTACCCATGTTCTGTAACTTTAGCGAGAACTTCTCGCGTCGAAAAGATGTGAAACAAAATTTTCCTCGTTTCTCGAATAGTGAGAAAAAAGTGTGTCTGTAACTCATGTCGAAAACTATCAAAAGGAATTACGTTGTTACGTTATAAATGTCATAATATTCCACTCGAAGCCTATGTAAAATTGCCGACGTTGAGACGCCAGTCACTTATATCGTTGACGGCGATCAAAATTTACTAAAATATTAACACTTTCAACGACGGCGGCGAAAAATACAACCGTCGGCTATACCAAATAATCTCCCTTATCGTGGTTGGTGAATTTAAAATACGCCTGCGACTGTTTGGTAATAGATGAAAGAGAACGTTAACTTATTATACCCTTCACCTCAGGTGGAAAAGGGTATATATAAGTTTGTCATAACGTTTGTAATTTCCACAATATTGATTTTAGACGCCATAAAGTATATATATTCTGGGACCTTATGGGGAGAGAACTTGATTTAACCATGTGATGTCCCTCTACCCCCCCCCCCCCCCCCTCCCCTTTCAATTGCTTACATATACTAGCATAATGCCCAATATGATTTTCGTTATCACCCTTCTTTATTATTTCATCTATTTAACGAAAATATTTTTACAAATAGAAACTAGGAATTTTTGTGTTTTTTGCTACTTAAAAACTCGCCAAAAAAGATAAAAGAAAACAAACAAACACACATACATGGCGCAAACTATTTTGGTGAATATATTTCCCAACTTTGTGGTGAACAAAAACATCAGAAGTAATTACAACAAAACTTTGTTGAATTTTGTGAACAGTCAACGTGCCATATTTCATTTTAATGATATTCGATTAACGTTCCTTCATGGTTCAGTTGTCTAGGGGGTTTGTTAGAAACTGAGAGTTCCCGGTTCGATTCTTGGTTTTTTAAAAAGAATTTTTTTTTTAATATTAAAAAAAATTAAAATTAAAAAAAGATTTAAAAAAAAATATTTACCAGTTTTCGCTTTTTAAATTTTATTTATAATGAAGTTTGAGGTATTGCAAATATGTATGTATATGTAAAAATTATTTAGTTTTTGTCTAGTTGCTCTGTATTCTGCTCGCACAATGGTGAAGGGTATATAAGATTCGGCACAGCCGAATATAGCACTCTTACTTGTTATACCCTCCACCACAATTAGTTGTGAAAAGGGTATATTCAGTTTGTCATTCCGTGTGAAAATTTTTTACTATTCATCTCAGACCCTATAAAGTATATATATTCTGGGTCCTTGAGTAATTTTAAGTCGATTTAGCCATGTCCGTCTGTCTGTCCGTCTGTTGAAAACACGCTCACTTTCGAAAAACTCAAAAGAAATCAACAAACTTGGTGTCAAATTGCTTGTAGTTATCCTAAGCAGTTTGGGATTGAAATTCAGCAAAATCGGTTCAATAGGATCTGTGCTATGAATCAAAATGTGGAACCACCACCTAAAAAAAATTGATAATTTTTTTACAAAAACTAACATAAATGGTGGAAAAATGCACAGAATGATATAAGATTTCGCAACAATTCGTTTTATTTAACTGGAAATCACGCTGTGAAATTTCGTGAATATCCGTCAATAATTTACCCTAGGCCCCATATAAGCCCTACTCCCGGAAAACAGTATATTAAGCCTAAAACCCTAACTAACAATGCTATCATTACAAATTTTGGCAAGTCACAGTTACATGGGACTAGAAATTAAACTGTTAAGTTTCGTGAAGATCGGTCCATAATTTACCATAGGCCCCATATAAAACCTACTACCGGAAAACAACTTAGTACGCCTAAAAACGTAAAAAATAATGCTATCATAACAAAATTTGGTACATCAAAGTTTTATTGGACAAGAAATAAAATTGTGTAATTTCGTGAAGATCGGTCCATAATTTACCCTGGGCCCCATATAAACCCTACTCCCGGAAAACAGTTTAGTACGCCTAAATCCGTAAAAAATAATGCTATCATAACAAAATTTGGTACATCAAAGTTTTATAGAACTGGGAAAAAGACTGTGAAATTTCGTGAAGATCGGTACATAATTTAAACTAGGCCCCATAGAAACCCTTATACAGGAAAACAGTTTAGTACGCCTACAACCATAATTAATAACAAATTGTCACAGTTTAAGATAATATTAATAAATATACATCGTACAGATATTACTCCTTAAACATTCGATCTGTCGGTGGAGGGTATCAAAGATTCGGCACAGCCGAATATAGCACTCTAACTTGTTTTCTATAGCCCCGTTTTCAAAACTTACCGATAGCTAATGATAATATTTTATCGGCCGTATAAAAAGCGTTCCATTATTACAACTTCACTTTAACCTACCAGTTAGGATGACATTTAATTTACTTTATCGCTCACTTTCATTTAAAGTTAAGTTGTAATAATGGAATACTTTTTATAAGGCCGGTTAAAGTCCACTTTTAGCTATCGGTAAGTTGTGCAAACGGGCCTTAATCTATTACCAAACAGTCGCAGGCGTATATTAAATTCGCCAACGACGATAAGGGTGAATGTAAAGTGCGACATTAATGTCTGTGGCTTACAAAATGGCTTTGAATATATTCGAATATTTTTCAAAAAGGTAAAAAGAAAAATAATTCAACATTGGAAAAATCAAACAAGAACAAAATACTTATCTCTTCTGTGTTATTATTCATTGCATTTTTAATATATTTTTTAGTGTTGAAATATTTTCCCACCCCGTTTTTATTCGTGGGTTTATTTGACAGTACAAACATTTTACAGACACACTTTTTCTGTAAAGTGAGAAAAAGAGTTGTTTGTTTCTATGTATGGCATTTTTGTTTCATTTCTCACGTTTCAATCAAAAAGTTTCTCGAGGCCGGAGTTACAGAAAAAAAAATCTGACATGCATCAGGTTGGGCCTATCACTTTCTTTTACTACGTTGGATAAAGTTAAGAAGGCAGTCGGCTTTATCATTTTAGCACCATTGATTTATCTGGACACCATAGAGCTCTGATTAAGCACTTAATGTTAACTACTCTTAGGCAGCAGGACAATGACATAAAAGGCTTCAATGTTCTTCTCATCGAAACAGCTAAATTTTGCAACACCAGCAATCTTATCAGTTCTATTTATTCTTTAAATGTCCCAGTACCCGGTGATTTTAATAAGCCAAGAACAAACACACGTCTTTACGTTACCTGAACTCTCCTGTATAGCATTTCTTCACGTATAACGACATGTTATTATCGTTTTAAATTGTCGATGGTGCATGATAATAGGAAAAGTGTGATAGATCTTTCTTGCAATTGGAAGTTGTTCTATCCAAAATGGGATTATTCTCGAAAAACAAAGCTGGAATTTCTTAAATCAAGTAAAAAAGCTTAAACCAAGGACATACAAATTTCTTGCCACTCGGAGATTAAAATTAAAAAGTGATCGTATAATGCTCAGAGAACTTATTACTCTCATCTCTCAGCATTGCATTCTATATGCGCGAGACAACATAAACACTACAAAAGTAGATAAAAACGATAAACTTGTTTTGTATAGAAACACCAACAACACTTCAAGATGAAAAACATACACACATTTTTTATTTTCTTGTTTGAAAAAAAGCTAACAGGGAAAAATTCCCGAATTCTATTTTCAAACTTAATGCATAGAATGATGATTGAAACCCATACCGTGCCATTCTGCTGGTGTCTTATAATTTAGATTTCTTAGGTAAACAAAGGAGGGAATAGGTACAACAAAACTGAAACATACATAACAGGAAAATTATGGCCAATTTTCAGGATTGATATTAAAACACATTTATTTTTAAAATCGTTTTAAATAATTCTCTTCTTCACTAACATCTTAAGTGAAACTTAAGTCACCGATGTTGGACACTTAATTTCACCTTAAGTTTCCATTGTAATATTTTAGCAAGGTGACCTCAATATCACAACAATACAACAACAACAGGCAAAGCATTAACAGTCAGCTGTTATTTTCAGACCACCTTGTAAATAAATACACTTTTTTATATTATTTGTTTTGTATTTAGTAGTGCTACCATATTTTATCTTAATTAAATAAGACTTTTTAAATAAAACTCAAAAAAAACAATCTGTTTTAAATACGATTTAAGTTTGTTATGAAAATTAACTTAATATTGATATAAATACTATCCTGAAAATTGGTCATTAATATAATAACACTATGGGGTAAGTGTTAAGAATTAATCTAAAATAAATACACATTATGTCTGAAGCTTCTTATCGTTCTCCTCTGCTTTGGCCTACACGAGTTTCGGGATTTAATTAACTTTTAAATTCTTGAATCGAGCGCGGCTTGAGAATAATTTTATCTCAATTTTACTTAAGTCAATCTCGTTTTTGTATTATTTTATGTAGGGAGCACTTGGATGGTCCGGATTTCTGTACTTTATTTAAGAAAATCCGTACTTACCTTACTATTGGCCCCGCTTTGATTTGGTTTCAATTGGTATGGATTAATTTTTCATTTTGAGTGTAGGTGACAATTTTAGAACATGATTGTCAGGACTAAGTACTTGCCCTATGTTTAGGTAATGGTGCTGTCTAACCTCCACTGAAAAGCAGCTTCTGTTGAACAACAAATAACAACAAATTTAACGGAATTTTTTAAGCTCTTCCTTCTGGCATTGCAAGTTTAAACCACTTCACGTATCTGGTTCCGTTAGTACCAGATAGGACTTTGGTCAGCTTTGATTTTTAGGAGATCCGATAACTTCAAGCCCAAGACAAGCTTTATTTATCCGAAAGGAATAATTTTCGCTACATATTTTTCGACTTATTAAGACTTTTAACTTCACAAAAAAAAAAAAAAAACAGGTTGTCATGCTAGTCTTTTGTATTAAGCCAACCTTGAATGCAAACAAATGTTCTTCTGCAGCAGTGATGTTAGATGTTTTCTTTTCGAATTATCGTCAAAATTTGAAAAAAATCGTCATAATCGTCATTAGTTCTGAAAAAAATTGTCATATAAAAAATTGTTTTTTTTTTATCAACACAGATTAATTACTCTATTAAAACATAAAAAAATAATTAAGTATAAAATTATACAGAGCCAAAAAATAGAATTTTTAATACTTAAGACGATTTGGTGGGGCTTTGATATTGCTCTCCGGAGATTTTCGTCAAACACTTCCTGTGTTCCCCAAATCTTCTGCTGCGGATGAACTTAACGCGTGCCTGTAATCGTCGTCTTTGTGTAGGCATGTCCAAAAGTTGCAATTGACCACAAACATGAGAGTCACGTTGCAGAGCGACCCATCGGCTGCTAAATTCTCGGAACAACTGCTGCAGCTTGGCAACGGCCAAATTCCTGATGTTTCGAATGGATTGATATTGTTCCCTGAAAATTTTTGTGAATTAACATCGTCCAAGGAGGAACTCATCAGCAAAGTGTTCCCTGGCATTGCACAAAATTACAAAAATCTCGATTGGATTCGTGAACGGGCAATACTAGCAGCGAAGAATAAGGACGTCGATAGCTTAAACTTAATAATTCAAAGTCAAATCGCAGGACAACTGCATACGTACAAATCTGTTGACTGCGTGACCGACGAAAATGAACCGACCAGCTACCCGTCGGAGTTTTTGAACTCGCTTGATGTACCAGGAACTCCGCCGCATAATTTACATCTGAAGGTGGTGTCGATCATAATCATGTTGCGGAATCTCAATCCTGCAAAAATGTGAAACGGTACGCGGTTTTCCGTAAAAATGCTAATGAAAAATGTGATTCAGGCGACAATCTTCAAGGGCAAATTCAAACTGACCTTCCATTCCAATTCAAGCGGATTCAGTTCCCCGTTCGATTGGCATTTGCAATGACAATCAATAAATCGCAAAGCCAATTACTAGAAGTCTGTGGGATTAATCTCGAATTTCCCTGTTTTCCGCACGGTCAGCTGTACGTTGCATGTTTGCGTGTTGGGAAACCGTCTTCGTTATTTGTTTTTGCGCCGGAAAACAAATCGAAAAACATTGTTCATCAATTCGCCCTCTACTGCTTCCATTCAAATAAATCACATTGAAAATGTAAATATTTGTGTTGTTGTATTACTCTAAAGTTTATCTGAAGGTTTAGAATTGGGATCGCTAGTATAAATATATATTCGCCTCTACACACATACTTATACAAACTAAGAAAAAACTTTACTTGCCAGATTGAAGTGTTATAAAATTGATGCCAGATTAAAGTTTAAAATAAATTTATTGACGGGATTAAATCGTCAAAACCTAAGTGACTCTACATTAAAATTCGTCAATCGTCATTTTGGTAAATTCATCGAAAAAATCGTCAAAATGACGTAAAATCGTCACATCTAACATCCCTGTTCTGCAGTAGCAAACATTCAAAATGTAGAAAACATTTGGTTTATCCTATTTAAAAATCAACTTCTATATAAATCAAAAAGTGTAACTGGACTTTAACTTCTAATATTATGCTAAATTAAAGAAAGTGAAGGCATTTAGTTTTGTGTCAATTAAAATCTTTAGAATTCTAAGAATTCCTTAAGGTTATCGTTTTTTTATTTAGTTCCTTAGAATTTTTTTTCTTTTTCCCTTAAGAAACCCAAAAAACTACTTCCAATTGTTATTGCTCCCTGTTCTCATTACTGGATAAATGCATATAGGAAACTCCAGAGACGAAAAAAAATTACTTTTAATTGAGTGTTTGTATAGTGCGCAGAATCTCGCACACACACACATACACACTTTGACGGAAACAATATCCAAAGGCACATCCTGGTTAAACCAATGGTATGTGGTTGTTAAGTGTGGGTGGTTTATATGGCAACAGCCTGTTAATATTCCTCATTTCTCAACTTTCCTGCAGTCATTCGATTGTTTGTTTGTTGGCTTTTATTTGTTTGGTGTTTCTATGTCATCAAGTTTGCCAAGGAAATACGTTTTTCAAAATGGCTGTTTAAATATTTACCCTGGATCAACAAAATTTTTTATTTGTTTAAAGGCAGATTTCTATGGATATTTCAAATTTAATACATTCTCACTATAAATACGAAATATGTAACAACTGTTATTTAATTTAATTTAATTAGCTTTGGATAATTTCTACACTCTGTTGCTTTTCTTATTTTTTTTATATTTAAAGGAAAAAAGGAAGTTTAAAAATTTTTTTTAAGTTAACAAAATTTCGTTTAAGAATTTTTGAGAAAAATATTAAAAAAAACCTATTGACGCCACTTTAGCCAAGACTTGTGTCGCGTCTGGTTATATGGCCTGCTGTTAGATGCCTCTTTTTTGTTGTTGCTTAATGTGGCAATTTTGGTGTCTTCTTATTGAAAACTTGTCTCTGATTTTTAAAACAGTCTCGCCTTGTGGCTGACTTTTCTGAATTTGCTTGTTCTTCTGCTACGTTTATCTTGTATACTTGATTTAATCCTTAATTTTTGCTTGTTTCTTAAAAATTTTCAGCAGATAAAACTTTTTTTGTTGTAGTTTAGGAAACCTTGTGTTTTTTAAATTTATATTAAAGAAATTAATACAATTGATTGCACCCACCCTAAAGTTTTAATAAAATAAGAATTTTAAAATATGTTCCCTTTTAGTATTGTTTCATTTAAAGACCAGCAGTTTTGAAACTGTCTACAGTCTGTGATTAACTAGGTGAACTTAATTGTTGGTGACATTTGCTTGTTGTGGCGCCCAATCAAGTGTTTAACAAAATTTAATGAGCCATGCATCATAGGAAAGCCTGGAGGAGAAGGTTTGTCTTGTAGTTTGTTATTTAAGGAAGAACACACCAAAATTTTGTTGGAGATTTTGGCAAAAAAAAGTTCGAGTTTAAAATTTATTTCGTGGAAAGGGTTAAAGATTAACCCTTTCAGGGTCAGGAAACGTTGTAGTTTTCAAAAAAAGATCGTTCAAATTTGAATAATTCAACACGGTGGAATATGCAGGTGGCATTGTTACGGCAACAAATACAACATTACAACAAAAATGGAAATTATATCGCCGCTTACGTCAAAAAATACTTTAAACAAAAATCAAAGAGTGCCGCCGAACGTGATGAAATAAATATGTATTTTTTAGCCAATTTTTATTTAATTATGGCCAATATCTTATTTATTTTAATTAAAATTTATCAAAAACTTAAATAAAATACAATAGTCACAGTAAACATAAACAAAACTTTGACATAAACCTAGACAAACAATGCAAGAGCAAACAAGAAGGAGTGCTATATTCGGCTGTGCCGAATCTTATATACCCTTCACCATTGTACGAGCAGAATACAGAGCAACTTAAAATAAACTTAAACTTCATTATAAATGAAATTTAAAAAGCGAAAACTAGTAAATATTTTTTTAAAATCGTTTTTAGAACATAAAAATATTTAAAAAAAAATTCTTTTTAAAAAACCAAGATTCGAGCCAGGGAACTCACAGTTTCTAACTTAACACACCCCCTTGACAACTGAACCATGAAGGAACGCTGTTTAAATATCATTAAAATGAAATATGGACCGTTTACTGTTTACAACTCAACACAGTTTTTTGTTTGTTTTATTTTTGTAAAGGCACTGTTGTCATACCGTAGATTTATCTCTTTTGGCGAGTTTTTAAGTAGCAAAAAACCACAAAAATTCCTAGTTTCTATTTGTTAAAATTATTTCGTTAAATATATGAAATACTAATATATAATAAAGAAAATCATATTGGGCATTATGCTAGTATATGCAAACAAATGCGAATGAGAGGGGGGGGGGGGGGGGGAAGAAGACACGACAACCGGATTTGAACTTCGCTTTTCATAAACACCCAGAATATATAGGGTGTAGGACCTTCGGTGAAGGGTATATAAGGTGTAACCATAGGTCATATTACAGTCAAAAAATTCAGGTTTTTATAAAATTTTTAATACTTTTTGTATGGGAGGTACCACACCCACTTCTCCAATCCCGCCCACATTTTGTACCTAATTTGAAAGCTTTGGCTCTTGCCGTTCTCCAGATATACAGAAAAAAGTAATAAAAATACAACCACAAGGGATTTTTTGGAAAAATTAGAGGCAGTCGTGTTTTTTTGGTCATATCTCAGCTATTGTTGGACCGATCTGGCTGAATTTCAACAGCAAGAAATGGTGGACTATATGTGACATAAATGTAGAACAACTTAGCCGCTATCATGTCTGGAGTCTCCGGAAAACACATATCAAACGTAAGACGGACTGACGGATGGATATCGTTAAATCAACTACTTTTTAGGGTCTAAGATCAATATTGTAGAAATTACAAACGGAATGACAAACTTATATATACCCTTTTCCATCTGTGGTGAAGTGTATAAAAATAGTCATCTGGCGTAGTGTTTATTTCACCATGTAATTCAAGAAGTCATTTTTTTACATTTGATAATTACAAATCTTTACAGAGTTATTAATTGACGTCCTTCATAAATTTATTTAAAATTATCATAAGTATCATGAAATGGTTACCAGATAGACCGACTCACTTAAATGCGCTTTATCGGTCTAACCGAAACGTAATGCTCACCCATATTCGACGACGCTGGCAAACCAACTAAATAAAGCTTGGATCTAAGAATTTATCTTTCAGAACTCAACTAAAACTAAAGTAAATATGAAATAGAACTGAACCAGAACTAAGCCAGAATAAAACTAGAACTTAACTAAAACTATACTGTAACTGAATAAGAGCTTAACTAGAACAGAGCTAGAACTGAGTTAAAACTGGACTAGAACTGAACTAGAACGGAGCTAGAACTAAAATAGAACTGAACTAGAACTGAACTAGAATGGAACTAGAACTGAACTAGAACTGAGCTAAAACTAACCTAGAAGTAAAATAGAACTGAACTTGAATTTTATTAAAACTGAACTGAACTTGAATCTAAGCTAGAAATATAAACTGAACTAAACTGAAACTGGGACTAGAGCCTAAGTTAGTATATAAACTAGAAAGTAAACTTGAACCTTGTTTCATACATCTATATTTATTTGCTGAATCTGCCTTATTTAGGCCAACCAGTTAGCAGTAAAATCTTAAAATCAAAAGCCATTCCCACCTCAGGAGGGTATAAATGTTCAGACAGGCCTCGAAGATTGGCTTTTCGAAGCCGTGATTGCTTTTGGAGTTGAGATTTTAATGATTTTCGAATTTTATAATCAAGTTATAATACCTGAACTATACTATAAACCTAATCAAGAACTGGGATCCGAACTGAAATTAACTGACACTCTGTACAAACGTTGAACTAAAATTTAAATAGGTATAAATACTTTTTGTAACAATCTTATTATTTTCTTAAAAGGGTTAATTGGCTGGCTTCTCGTTTAAATTAAAATTTCAATAAATTTGCCTGGAACAATGTTCCTGAAGCAACTGATTAGATTATTTATGACATTTTTGGATTACCTCATTAGAAAGATAAAGTAACGGTAAATACCTACAATATTTATTTAATTTTTTAAAGAATTAAAATGGTTAAATTTGATTAAAAAAACAATCCCTAAATAGGTAGGTATATGTACATACAAATTTCTTAATTGAAGATTTCCCTATTTCCAGATAACAAAATTAATATCGATTCTAACAAATTTTATAAAATACATACCTACACTAATAAAAAATAATTATGTGTTACACAAATTAACAAAAAAGAAAAAAAGAACTTTGGTTCTCGTATTCACAACATGACTTCAAATCGTATCAAAGCACAATTTTAATAAAATTTAAAAACTCTGGGGGATACAAGCAAAAATGAGCAACTAAATCCCGCCCCATTAAAAATAAGATTTTTTTACAAACAACAAAAAACTAATTTCTCTAGGCACAAAATAAACATTTTCACGTTTAATTGTTTGTTAACTCGATGTGAATAGCATACAAATATCCACTCTCAATATTTTTCTATAATAAAGAAAAAGCACTCAAACTCTTGGTGAGAATAAATAATGATGCCGGACTATTTTTAAGAAAATGAAAATAATGTTTTATTTATGAATTAAATGAGGAACTAAACTGGGAAATAAGCTTTAATCTATACAACTTAAGAAATTATTAACGCAATAAGCCATGAAACCTGGAATCAGTATTGCCAACTCTTCACTACCAAAAATTTAAATTAAGGAAACAAATATTCGGGGACGAGCACCCGCTTAACTCACAGTTTTCATATGAAATAATGCTTTGAACTGCATTAGTGGTCACACGATGGAACTTTTGTTTCGCAGCATTTAAAGTATTTTGTAAGCTCTCTGTCTTTCTTTCTTTCTTAAAATAACAAACAAATACATATTGCATGCACCTACATAGTACACTCAAATATATTCATTTTAAACAACTTAAAATTCATTTAAAAAACGGATCATTTACATTTCATTTAAAACAAATGATTTTTACATTAATTTTTAAATTTTTTATTTATTGAACAGCATAATCATTAAAATTGAATAGCTTTTACTTTTAAAAAATATATTTTTACCAAAAAAAAAAAAAAAAAAACTACATAACAAAATAAATACGGAAAAACATTATTTTTTGGTAGTTTGTTTTTTGAATAACAAACATACATAAATGTTGAAAAATAAAATTATTTGTAAAATAACTATATTTTTATTCAATTTAACCAGTACGGAAAACGAATTTAATAACCTACAATCAGTTACTGTAATAATTTTATGAGTGTACAAATTTCATTTTCATCATTCCTTCGACTTCGAAAAACGTAAAAATATGAAATTTTTATTGATCTTGTATTTTTTAATTATGCATGTGGTGATATAATTATGAATGTGAGAGCAATTATCCATATCTGTTTTGTAGGTAATTCTAGTTTTTCTAAAATCTTTGGATGAAGTTTCCTGATAATCTGGCCTAAGCAGCCAGTGCGCAAAGGAATAGCTTATCCCTCCAACAATAAATTTCAGTGTTTTTTTTTTATCAAGAATTATAATTGGAAATTAAGCACGACAAACAAAATCTTGTAAATTAAAATTTTGTATTCCCACAAAAATTACTTTGAGGGTAATTCTTTTTTTTAATTCTCTTTTAAGTCATTACTAGGGTGTTCAAATAATCGGGTTTTATTTTTGTTCGATTAAACGATTAATCGATATTTGGCATTTTTAACTTATTCGATTAAACGAATAAAATTTTAAAATTAATCGATTAATCGAAACATTCTAACTTCAGATATATTATAAATTACGAAATTTTTTCGAAAATTAGTAATTAAGTGAATAAACATTCTTTTTATACCCTCCTCCACAATTAGTTGTGAAGATGGAATACTAAGTTTGTCATTCCACGTGAAACTTTTTTATTATTCATCTCAGACCCAAGAAAGTATATATATTCTGGGTCCTTGAGTAATTCTAAGTCGATTTGGCCATGTCCGTCTGTCTGTCCGTCTGTTAAAAACACGCTCACTTTCGAAGAACCCAAAAGAAATAAACAAACTTGGTGTCAAATTGCTTGTAGTTATCCTAAGCAGTTTGGGATTGAACTCCAGCAAAATCGGTTCAGTAGAATCAGAGCTATGAATCAAAATGTGAACCCACCACCTAAAAAAATTGATAATTTTGTTACAAAAACTAGCATAAATGGTAAAAATCACGCTGTAAAATTTCGTGAAGATCCGTTCATAATTTACCCTATGCCCCATATTAGCTCTTCTTCCGGAAAAGTGTCTAGTACGTCTAAAACCCTACTTACCAATGCTATTATAACAAAATTTGGCTCGTCACAGTTGAATAGGAATAGAAATGACACTGTGCAGTTTTGGGAAGATCGGTCCATAATTTACCCTCGGCCTCATATAAACCAAAAAAGATAATGCTATCATTACAAAATTTGGTACATCAAAGTTCTATAGGACTTGAAATAAGACTGTTAAATTTCGTGAAGATCGTTCCATAATTTACCCTAGGCCCCATATAAAGCCCACTCTGGTAAAATATTTAAATACACCTAAAACCGTAGCAGATATAGATATTGTGTAAACTATGGGTGCGTTCGTAAATGCATCACTGCGCTGCATCAGAAAAGCAAACTTTTTTTAATGGCGATATAAGAATAATTTTCATTTTTTTTATTGTTTGACTATTAATTTTGTGGAGTATTTCACAATTTTTTGGTCCGTATTTACTTCACTGATAAATATATTACCAATTGAAATCACTGATGCAGCGCAGTGATGCATTTACGAACGCACCCTATCTTCCAGCTTAGCTTTATGGCCAGAAAAAGTGTTTTGCAATTTTGTGATATACGGTCCATAATTTACCTTAGATCCCATTTTAGCAGCCTTCTGAAATTCACTGCAAACGCTAAAACTAATTGCACCGCTGTATTGAAATTTATGTTTTTTAACACCAGAAATCACTCTGCAGAATTTTGCAGAGTGATTTCCATGGCTTCAATATAAATTGCCCTCCTTAAAATCATTTAGGTTCGGCTAAACAGTTACGAATCATGATATTTTACTCAAGCTAGTTAAAATTGCTAAAACCAGAATAAAACTTTCTGATTGTCGGTCAATAATTTAAAATAGGTTTCAACCGCAAACAATTTTAATGCAGGTGTCTGTTTTTATAAAGATTATAATAATTAATACACTCAAAATATTATGTAGTTAAATTCAAACGAAAATTCATTTTAAACAACTTAAAATTCACTTAAAAAACGGATCATTTACATTTCATTTAAAAAAAATGATTTTTACATTAATTTTTAAATTTTTTATTTTTTGAACAGCATATTCCTTAAAATTGAATGACTTTTACTATTAAAAATATATATTTTAAACGACAAAAATCAAACTACATAACAAAATAAATACGATAAAACATTATTTTTTGGTAGTTTGTTTTTTGAACAACAAACAAAAAAGTTAAAAAATAAAATTATTCGAAAAATAACTATATTTTTATTCAATTTTAACAGAACAGAAAACGAATTTAATAACCCACAATCAGTTACTGTAATAATTTTATAAGTGTAGACATCATACAGATATTACTCCTAAAACATTCGAACTGTCGGTGGAGGGTATCAAAGATTCGTCACAGCCGAATATGGCACTCTAACTTGCTTAAATTAAACTTGTCAATGTAGCTCCAAATTGTTGCTTCACTTTCGGGCAAAGATTTTAAAAGAGTAAATTAAACTTCGGATTTTTTGAAACTTTTCACGGACATTCCATCCTCTGCTATAATTTCCTCTAAAGAATCGATCGAAGTATCTTGTTTAAAATATTTATTCATTGGACCACTTGTAGTCCCTTTGATTTTGTTGGAGTAGCATCTTCTTCAAGTACATACTTTGTTAAAGTAACTGTCTAAATGGTAAATTAGTGAACCTTTTATATTAAGCTTTATTAGATTTATCCTTCGTACAATATTTTTTAAACCAAACTTATTGTATTACCGGTTTTCATTGCCAATATGTAATTTTCCTTTCCGATAGCCCAGTTATACACATATTCCATTGACATACATATACATTTTTAGTAGTTATTTCGTCCTTACATTGTTATTTGACTTTGGCTGATTTATTACTTATTTAATCAAGCTTATCGTTTATAGTTTTGTATGAAAAGTCTAATAAAATTTTATGAGTTTAAAATTTTTTTTAAGATTTTTGATAAAAATATCTATATGGGCAAATCCTGCGTGACGAACGCTACATTCGCACGCGTTTTCTGATTGAAATATAAAAATTTTTTGGTCTTTCAAAAGAGATAGCTTCAACTTATGTGTAGTATTTAGTGACAATAATATGTACTTACGAATGGCATATATTATAATTTCTTAGCAAGTATTTGTTGCGAAATAATTGATCACAAAGTTTTGTGACGCACGCTACAAAAATTGGAAGTAACTTCAAAGGTTGAAGTGCGTTTTCCTAATTTTTAGCGAATTTGGCATGATAAGGTATACAAAATCTAATTGCTTAAAGAAAGATGACTATAAGACAATTCTAAACACACTTATTCGCGGCCAAAAAATGTTGTGATTTTTTGACAAAAGCCGTGAACCCTTTGTGACGCACGCTACATAACGCACGCTACAGTTTTTCCAGTAGTATTTTATTATTATATTTTAGTTATTTAAACAAAACAAATTATATTTTTATGAATTGCATTTCTTAACTAATGAATATCAACTTTTTTTTTAACGAAATTTATATTTTGATAAGTCTGCTGTAAGTGCTACTTTTAGCACAAAAATGACCTAAAATAACATTAAGAAATCAGCAGTGGGGTAGGATTTGGTAAAAATTATTGCATTAATGATCATTGAAATACATATTTTTTATATTCCATTAAAAAAAATTAATTTGAAAAATTTTTGGTTGGTGGACTGTTTCTGGGATTTGCCCATATGTACATACATACATACATAAGTGTAAACATTTTTAAAATTAAGATAATCCCTCTAAGGATACACTTCTAATCACACAGTCTGGCAGCCTTTTACAGATGCTACCCTGTTTAATGATACTTACCCCAAAACAAAATTCATTTTTATTACATGACGAGAAGAGAGTCACTCTTTCTTTCGCTTATATTTAGCAGAGATTAAAAAAGCACCGTTGTAAAATGAGGATAAACAAAACAACAGCGTTTTCGATATAAACAAACACCCAGCCAGCCATCCAGCTGTTTACTAAGCCCACCACCTCTACAAAAATAACAAAAACCAACACTTCTTCAATAACAACTATGTATGTATGTAAAGTATATGTATATAACGAGCTCGTCCATGAAAACTAACTCGTTTTTTTATGAGTCCTAAAATTTGTTGTTGCTTTATGTATTCGCTTTGCTTTGTTATTGTTTATTTATGTTTGCTTAACATGTTTATGGCATGTTCAGCCGATGTTTGTGGGGAAGTATGTGTGTTTGACAAGCTAAAGCTTGAGCATATTACACGCGAATTTATGCGAATCAGTTGAAAAGTTACGGTTAATACGCAATCGTTAAAAAACGTTAAATAAAATTTCACTTATTAATTTAGCGGATGTTTATTCATTTATATAAAAAAATTATTAAATACCTACATAGATAAATTAAAAAATACAACAATTTTTTTTAAATAAAAATAACAAAAAAAAGAGGTTGTTTAATAAAAAATAAATTTGATTTTTGGAAAAAGCCGTCGGCTTTCTTTTCTGTGTTGGTTTCCGGTTGTGTGAAAAACCGTCAATTTATATGAAAATGTCTGCATTGAAATTAAAGTTGTCATTTAATTGTCATTAATTACTGGCCATTTGTTTAAAATACAAAATGTCTACAAAAATTTTGTATGTAAATTTATAGCTTTTAAACAAGGCGCGTTCGTCTAGTGTGTAAAATAATAAATAAAATTCATTAAAACTTAAACATGCAAATTATTATGGCAATAGATTAAGTATTATTTTCCATGGAAAAAACATACAAATATAAAAAAATATATTATTGCATACACAATGTCTTAAAAAATCTAGCAAACAAATTCATTAAATTCTAAACCCATTTAACACCACAAGTAGCCGGCTGTCAGCACAAGTGTCAAATTTTGAAATATCATTATTTTCGAATAAAAATAGGATGAATAATAAAAAAATGAAAAATTGAATATAGGAATTTTATAAAATTTTAAAATATGATAAAAATTATAGAAATTTAAAAAATTTTTGAAATTAATGAATATAATTTTTAATTTTTTAAATAAGTGTTTGAAAATAAATTTAAAATATTGTTGTTTTTTGTAATTTTTTTTTTTCAAAATATTCCTGTTATTATTTTTGTTTAAAGTTCCTGTTTCTTAAACACGGTTAAATATTATACTTCATAATATACTATGTTGTATAATGTACCGTGTTATCAAAATTATTCAACACTGGATTACTACAAGGTGAGTTGTTAAATAATTTTTTTTTTTAAAACACCTGGAAATGCGTCCGAAATGTTAAAAGAAACTCAAAAAGCCATGCCTACCCGGTCAATAGCCTAATAAATAATATTTGTGGATCTAATTGATACCCACTCGATAGTGCTAGTCAAATGGTGGCGCCTAGTGAACCGTGCTTGCGAGCGTCAGTGCTGAAAAAGTATTGGGTATTGGCTAGCGAGCACCCAGTATTTGCCATTTTTTTGAGTACTCGATGCTCAAAAGTATTGAGTTACTACTTTCAGCGTTGTATTTTTGAATAAATTTCAATGGAATATTTTATAGGTTTCTTTCAAAATATAACTCTGTTTTAACCAGCTGGCAAAATGCAGTTAGACAACTTAAAAGAATTATACTATTTAAAAGCAAATGTAACACAAAAACAAGTAAGAAAGTATAGTCGGCCACAGTATTTAAAAACACATTATGCTTATGTGTCCATACAAATATGGATTTATCTATGTTTATAAACTTCATTTAAATTTGTTTGAAAGTTTGTGAGAGGCAGAAATTGCCCCCTACCTCCCCTTGTGGTCCTATTTTTGTAAAACTGTATAGCTTATGTGTCCATATAGATGTGGATCTATCTATGTTTTAAATTTCGGTTTGATAGTTTCTGAGAGAAAGAAATTTCCCCCTATCTTCCCTCGTGGTTCTACGATTCGGCCTATTTTTAATAGGCTTAGTTCTTGTGCCAATAAGAACCTATGACCCAAATTTTATCAAATTATATCCAAAATTGGTACCTGTACTTTGCGCACAAGGTTACATGGACAGCCAGCCGGACGGACATCGTTAGTTCGACTCAGAAAGTGATTCTGAGTCGATCGGTGCGATACGGTATACTAGGGTCTAGGACCAATATTTTAAGGCGTTACACAAATCAGCACAAATGCATAATACCCTCTCCTCCTCTTCGAATTGATTTAAGGTGGTTCTTAATTTGTTTTTGAGCATCAGAGTTTAAATGGAAGTTTCAATCCATATTAAATGCTGCATTTTATTTCTTTGATAATTTTTACATTTCATTTTTACTTCACAATTGAAACCTGCGGCATAAATAACGAATTTACTTTACTGAAAAAGATTTCAGATACAACCTGTTTGGTTTAATGCCTTTCATACCTTGGTAAATATTTGGATCGACATATACAAACCAAGAGAGACCTCTCTTGCAGCTAAAAGCCTCTAAACATTACTGGTTAATTAGTGGCAAATCTAAGCTAAGACTGCACTGTGAAGTCATTCTGTATAAAACTGTCTTGAAACTGTTTTTGGCATACGGTATCTTATAATGGAGAACGGCTGGATAGTCTACAATCAAAGTTATACAGAGGGAACAATTGCAAATTCTCAGAATCAGGGTCGGAGCGCCATGGTAGAGAAGAAATAGGAACATCCATAGGAATTTAGAGTTTTCACTGGTAAAAGACGTATTTCGCAAAGTCCATGTAAAATACATATACTGTAAAACTGGAAAAACATTCAAATCGGCTTGCAAGGATTTTTTCTCACCTCCAAATGCGAGCACGGCTTCGAAGAACCGCTAGGTCGAAGATCGTGTTAACATTAATCTTCTCCTACACTGAAAAAATTTTCTTCACAGATCCAATGAAATTTACATTAAAATTCAACCTATGTAACCTTTCATTGGATTAATGAAGGATTAATAAAATCAATGACAAAATTTTCATTGATTTTATGAATCCTCATTGAAAAAATGGATAAAATAAACGTTTGTCATTAAACTAATGCAAAATTTTCATTGATTTTATGAAACATTTCATTAATCCAATGAAAGGTTACATAGGTTGAATTTTAATGTAAATTTCATTGGATCTGTGAAGAAAATTTTTTCAGTGTAGGCCTACCTACTGTAAGGCCTACATAAGGCAGATTTTGTAAAAAAAAATATTGAATAACAATGCAAAAAAAAAAATACTCACTTTCGAATGTCTTTTCGATTAATTTTTATTACCTCCTTGTACAGGGTTAACCATTAAGTGGTTTCAAAACCACCGGTATGGGTGGTTAAATTTTAAGGGCTGATGTTGATTTTGAATGAAACACAAATTATTTAGGAAATTATTGTTATTTCTTGTTGTTATGATAATATTGGTATGGTTCAATTATGTAAAGAACAAAATATCGGCGGCAGACCTCCAAATTTTCGATGACCCTGAGGCATAATTTTAGGTTCTATGCCGTTAATGTGCCGAATTATCTCATCCTTTAGCTCTTGAATTGTTGCTGGCTTATCGGCGTACACCTTTTCTTTCAAAAAACCCCAAAGAAAGAAATAAGTCAAACGGTGTCAAATCACATGATCTTGGCGGCCAATTGACATCGCCACCACGTGAGATAACACGACCATTGAATTTGTCGCACAGAAGAGCCATTGTTTCGTTAGCTGTGTGTCAAGTGGCACCGTCCTGTTGAAGCCACATGTTGTCCACATCCATATCTTCCTATTCGGGCCATAAAAAGTTCGTTATCATCTCACGACAGCGAAGACGATTCACAGTCACTGCCTGACCGGCCTTATTTTGGAAAAAATACGGCGCGATGATGCCGCCAGCCCATAAACCGCACCAAACAGTCACTCTTTGTGGGTGCATTGGTTTTTCGACAATCACTCTTAAATTATCATTTGCCCAAATGCGGCAATTCTGCTTATTGACGAATCCACTGATGTGAAAATGTGCTTCATCACTGAAGATGATTTTCTTCGAAAATTGATCATCCACTGTTGCCATATCTTGCCACCATTCTGACCATTGACGGCGTTTGGAATGGTCAAGAGGCTTGAGTTCTTGAGTCAATTGCACCTTGTAAGCGTGTTAATGCAACGACGACCGTGAGAAGTGCAATTGTTTGGCACGACGACTAGTTGAGGTGGACGGCTCTTCAGCCACACTATCGCGAACAGAAGCAATATTTTCTGCTGTACGAGCATGCACTGGTGTTTTCACATCTCCTTCAGCCCCGGTTTCCTCAATTTTTTGCACGATTTTTCCGATTCTACGCACATTTGGGCGATTAAATTGACCGAAGAAATCACGAAGTGCACGATATGCATTTTGATTTGAACGCCCATTTTAATAATAAGCCTGAATAACTTTAACGCGTTGATCAATTGTGTATCTTTCCATGGTTCAAATTGAGAAATGTAAAATGAAATGCAGAAAAAAACTTGACGTTTAGATGTGTTTCACATTCAACATCGGCCCTTAAAATGTAACCACCCTTTATTTATCATCTGAAGTGTCATTTATTAGGATAAAGGTTTGCCATTTACGAATATACATCGTTTAGCCACCGAAGAACGCATAAAAATAGTTTAAAAATTACTACAAAAGTGGTGGATTAAACGTGGCCACTTTTTAAGCATAACGGAGTGATTGTGGTCATCATAATTGACCAACTGGGCATGGAATTCAGCCTTATTGCGGTTGTCGTTGTAACAACGATTTTTAATAAATATTAGACTTTGCTATCATGCTGCGCTAAGATGTCTCTGTCCCAATTTATTCGGCGTTTATCTGCGTAAGAAATAGAAATAAACCTTTCGCAGAGTTCGTTACGCAAGACGAATTTCGGTCTACGCAATGATTGTGTGTATTTTCATACATACCAATGTGTTCTATTTCTGACGACGAATATTCATTGCGAATAATTCGTCATTCGTCCCAGTTGTGTTTCTAGCAAAAACCAACAGCTTTGAAGGGAAATTTTGTAATAATGATATTCAGGTATGTTCTAGGTTTCGACTCGAATTGAAAACGAAAAATTTTTTAAATCCGCATAACTCATAAATTGGTGTTCTCAAATCCGCATGTTTTTGTGTATTCGAAGTTTTTGTTCGAAAAACTTTTTTTGGACTAAAGATCGCTAATTTGTTAACCGCAGCATGACAGCAATGTTTAATATTTTTTTAAAAACGTGAAAGCTGTAAATAATCACAGGAAAAAATAGCTTCTATCGCGAACATGGCAAAAAATTGCAAACTTTTAAACAAACACTAAAATTTATTTGCAATCGCTAAATCGGTAAAAGAAAACAAAATGTCGGAAAACAACAAAAAAAAAATTGCAAAAATAGCGAAAAATCGCGTAAATTTTTAATATTTCAAACCAGCCTATAATTGATTAAAAGTCCCTTAAACTATTAGGATTGGCAAAAATTAGGTAAAAATTGGTAAATTCGCGGAAATTCGCAAAAATTTGATAACATCGGCATGATAGCAAAGTCTACTATTTATTATAAATGAGCCGTTTATTTTGAAAGTGGCATAAGTCATTTCGGTTTTTAAGTCGAGATATTTAAGGGTTTGCGTTTTAACACGTTTAAAAATATGGATGCTAACTTTCGAGAAGATTTACTTGTATTTAATACATCATGATAATGATATTTTTCTCAGTATTATTATTATTATTATTTACTATTATTATTTATTATTATTATTTATTATTATTATTTATATATTATTATTAACTCGATTTTTTTTGAAAAAGTGACTAATGCCACTTTCAAAATAAACGGCTCAAATCGTTAAAGGTGTAAAGAATCAGAAAACTTACTGAAACAAATCGCGAACATGGCTAAAATTCGCGAAAAATCGCAAAATTTTTAACAACCAAAAAAACTTATTTGAGATCGCTAAGTTGATTAAAAAAAAAAACAAATTGTCTGAAAATAACAAAAAAAAATCGTTAAAAAAATAAGCTGTAATTACATCAAAATAATGAAAATGTCGATTTTAAATTTAGGGTAAGTTAGGGAGGGACTTTTGCATTTTAGATAACGATATATTTTTGATTAAATTGGATAAAGAAGATTTAAAGCTAAAAACAAAATTTATTTTTTTGTTAAAAATGTTATAAAATATTAGAATAAAAGTCGATTCGTTTTACTTTCACCAACCCATTACTACTCTAATTGAAAACGAATAAAAACTTGTGGATGTGAAATGCAGAACACCAAAAATGCTAAAGTAATCCACTTTCGAGTGGATTCGGATTCTAGAACACACCCGATTATAAGATTTCCTCCATGGTACAATAATACTTAAAAGGTAGGCTCGAAGAGCCCGCTCTTAATTTTATTGTTTGCTTGTATTTTCTTCCAAAAACGCGCACACAATATAAAATACGTTGCGTATTTGTCAGTTCTCATCTCATGTAAAATAAGAAGTCCTGTTGGTTCTTTATTTTAAGTAATCTCGCGGCTACCTTCTATTATAGTACCAGGATTCCCTCTTGTTGTTTTTTTTTGTTGTATTCTCGCGGCTACCTTCTATTATAGTACCAGGATTCCCTCTCCTTCTCTCTCCCACTCTCTCTCGCCAACATTTGCTCTGTACACTTATTCCTGCCATCTCTTCGCAACTGTTCAAATACAGGTGCTCATTTTGAAATAGTTGAGACAGCAATAATACTCCACCTTTTCCATCAAAATCCTTGAATTCCAAGTATTTGCTTTATTATTAAAATTGTTTGTTTTGTGTTCAGTTTCTTACAAAGAACAACAAAAACAATCATTTAAAAGCCTTAACGCTTTTAAATCTGCAGCTTTTTCTATTGTTTTTTATTCCAAAATGAAAATGCCATTTAGTGTTTGTACAACTTAACTCAGGACAAACAGCGATGAAATGTCTTCCAACAACTGTCATCTCTCGGGGCAACCCCCCTTTTTTTTTGTTTTGTCGAAGATGAGTTTGTTTGTTTGGTACATTCGCATAAAAATATGGTTTGACTGACTGTCTGATTGTTTGATATTCTTGTTTAAATTGTATGTATGTGTGTGTTCTCTTGGCATTCAATTAAATGCCGCCTTGTTGTTTCTATGGATACGCTCTGTTTGTTGAAATTTTCTGCTTGTAATCCGAGCTCCTTTCAAGTACTCGAAATAAGTTTTTTTTTACATAATTTTCTTTCGATATTTTTAGTGTATTTGTTTTATTCGTTGAACAATTTTTTTAGTTTTATTGTAAAAACAAAAGGCTTTGATTTGTTTAAGTAGTTTTGGAGATAATTTTCGGAAGGAGACTAAAGTAAAGGTTATGAAAATAATTTAGATCGTTTTGCAATTCGGCATTCTGCTGAGGTTTTAGAGACCTGAAAAATATGGCTCGACTTCAAAGATCACAAAATCGAACAATTGAATGTTAAGTTTAACACAACTTTGAACAAATTTTAGTTATTCTTAGCAAATTTTTAGTACATTTAAAGAAATTGTTTTAATAAAAAATATTTTCTTACAGTTTTTGAATATTGAAAAGGATTTGTGAGAAAATTAAAAGAAAATTTATTTGTTAGAATTTTAAATAAAAATAATCAGAAGATTAAAACCAAAAGCGTAGATTTCTGCAAACTTTTTTAAATTTAATCAAATTGATTTAATTTTTATAAAAAACTGGCGTCATAAAGCTGATGTATTTTGACATCAGTATTATGACAAGTGTGTTCGTTTTTGACCCCATGACACTATTCATCATTGTGTTTTCCAGCCTTAACATCACTTGGCCAAATTGTAATCAGGGTAAAAAATTTATAGGATGACACATTGCCATCACAGAAATGACGAATCGGAGCCAGTTTCATAAAACATGTCAACATCGGAAAAGGACTCATTAGGCCAACTGTCATTAAGGCCGTGTTTTTTTTAGATGTGGGTTAGATTTAAACTTAGAGGGAGTTTACACGGAGTCTTTTTAGACATGGCTGTTTTTGACATTCTCTTTTGAACATGCTTCCAAAAACCTATCGTCTTTCCACGATGTCTTTCCAAACATGTCTGTTTTCTTGTCTAATAGTCTAATATACACATACATACAAATTGAAAACATGAAAATTCTTATAAACAAACATGAAAACTCATTTCATGTCTGTTTGGCAACCCCTCTTTCTTCTCTACCCCGATCGCCAACAAACAACACAAACGTGTTTGTTAGACATGTCTGAATAGACACCGTTCAAACTCCCTCTTGGTATAACGTAGTCTGCAACTCGGAATTTTCCGGCCAAATGTTATTTTTTTTTATTATTTCAATAAAGGCCAATATTTTAAGCAAGACTAAGCTGTTCCGTCAAAATGTTGTGTACAAAGTTGGTAATAGCGGCACAAAACTATTTTCAAATTAAATAAACCTAGTTTAACTGAGATCTCAAAAACTAAGACTAAATTGAGTCATTGGGATTGACTTAAGTCAAAGTGAGAGAATATTATTATTTACTTAGCCGTTACACATGTTTGTTTCACTTTTGTTGTATTCCGTCCTTTGTTTACAGAAAAACTTATAATTATAAGACACTAGCACCATGCCCGATATGGTTTTCGTAATCATTCTACTTTGAAACTTTTATGTATTTAACTACATAATTTAAACAAATAGAATATGGGAATTTTTGCTCCTTATTTTACTTTTTAAAAATTTAATAATACACAAAATGTGGCATCTAAGTGATGTCACTGTAGTCGCAGCGTAAGATGACGAATAAAATAAGACAAACTTTTATGATGACGCTCGTCATTGGATTCATGTCACTTTTTGCCTCATTGACACCTTTTGTAATATCATTGATGTCACAATTCTGGTGTAAGGGCATTATTAATTTGAAGATGTATTTTTCTATGGGAGTAGAACAAATCTGTACAAATTTGCATTAAGTAAAATAACACATTTTAACAATTAGAATAATAAACTTAAGAAATCTGTGCAATATTATTGAAATTGACACAAAATTTATGCAGTCCATAAAAATTTAACAAAGTCAAAAAAAGATATGTAAGAAAATTAAAAAAAAAAAATATTTCATTTTAATACAATTTGAGCAAATTTGGGCAAAATGAATTTTAAATTTTGAAAAGTTGAGAAAATGTAATAAAAAGTTTAAAAATATTTGCACAAATTTAAAGTGATTATTTAGTTTAAAAAAAGTTTGTATTAAGAAATTGAGAGTGAATTTTATCAGTTGTTGTGTAAGAAATCAAAATATTTAGAAATATTTCTAAAATTTGAATAAATTTGCATAAAAATTAGAAGTTATTTTATCATATCGAAAAATTAAGCCCAAGTTTCGCCAAATTTTTAGCAAATAGAAGGAATTTGAGTAAATTTGCGTAATATTGTTCAATCATGTAAAACTAGTAATAATTTGTTGAATTATAATCAATTTAATAGATTTTATTAATTGTAAGAAGGAAATTCAATTCAAGTAGAAGAAATTTTGGAAAATTTGTGAGTATGTATTTAATTAGGTTAATTTTGGACAATTTGTGTAAATTTGTGCAATTTTTTGTAATCTTGTTTTTATTTCTGGACAGTTTGTGTAAATTTGTGCAATTTTTTGTAATCTTGTTTTAATAATAATATGAAAAAAAAAAATTAGAATCTTTTTAAAATTCTGAAGAAATTTTGTAAAAACGGATAGCATATGGCCCAAAAATTAGAACATTTAAAACAAATTTGCTTAAATCTTTTAAGAGTTTAGAAATATTTCTAAAATTTGAATAAATTTGCATAAAACTTAGAAGTTATTAAGTCAAATCGAAGCATTGTGCGCAAGATTTAGCATATTTCTTTCAACTTAAGCTAATTTTTACTAATTTGTCTAGGAAATAGAAGAAATTTATGTAAATTTGCGTCATTTTGCTTTATAATGTACAAATTGTAATAATTTAATGAATTTGAATATTTTATTGATAAGAAGAAATTTTAGAAAAGTTTTGAGTATTAAAGTAAATTTTGAACAATTTGTGTAAATTTGTGCAACTTTTTGTAAACTTTATTGCAATAAATTTAGACATGTTTTTATATAATAATATAAAAAAATTAGACTCATTGTGAAATTTTGAAGAAATTTTTTAAAAATGTTATAAAAATCTTTGCAAATTTGAATAAATTTCTACAAACTTAAAGAATTTAAGGCAATTTTTAAAAAAACTTCCAAAAATTTTAAAGAAATTTAGGCAAATTTGTTTTAATTTATTAAAATTCATGCAAATTTTCATTCAAGGCCTCGTAACTCTTACGTAGACGTATACGTTACAGATCAGCTGTGCCATTTTTTTACCTAGCTTATGTACATGAATCAAAAAAACGAGATTGCGTACCCAGCCATACAAAAAAATTTCTACTGCACATCTACGTCACAATAGAATGAAAATGAGTGTTTGTTGTAAAAAAATTTAAGAGAGAGAGAGAGAGCGTACACAAATGTTTTTTGTTTAACACAAATTCTATGTCACAGAACAAAATAACGGACCTGCGCAATGCATAATCTTGTTTTTTGATTAATGGCTTATATATAAATAGGTACTATTACGCATCAATTGTTAAAGAATTTTATACCTTTGGATTAAGCGAGCATTCCAACGACGCACACGAATTTTTATATGTAAAGATTTTCTCTGTGTAAAATTTGCACAGATCATATAAACTTTTTTAAACGCAAAATTGCGTTACTTTCCTAATTCGAAGCCAAGGCGGTAAAAGTCAAAAGGTATTACAAAATATTTGCAATTTTCTAGAGCAAATTTATCTCTCTTCAAAATCTATGAAATAATTTTTCTCTGACTTTTGATCTTAATATTTCTATTCAAACCTTTTTGTATCCATCTACTTTTTAATAGTTTCTGAAAATAAATCCATGTGTGTTTTGTACAATATTTTGATATTTCGACCGCCCACATGAATTTCGTTTTTTTTTTTATCAAGAGAACCAAATCTAACCTAAATTCGTAGGTTAGTTAAGGCAAAACAAATTTTTAGGTAATTAGGATTTAGACTGACTACTGTTTAATAAGAGAGCCAAAAATAAAGTGAGGTTAAATCCGAAAAGTGCATCAAACAGATAATTTGAACAATTAATGTTGGATATTAAAAAAAAAATTTAGATTGACCTTTGATTTAAAGGATTAATGTTGAAAAAGAGCAACTGCTTTTGATTTTAATGTTTTAAACTCTCTTAAAGTAAAACATAAGATCCTTTTTCCTAATTTTAAAGCTGATAATAACTGCTTTTTAAATTCAAACTCAATCTTTGGCTTCTGTTTGAGGATTTTGTGTGTGTGTTTTCAAAATTTTGTCAGTTGGACAGACATTTTGCTGATCCTTTTTCCCTTTTTCTCTTGTGGTTTTATTTCGTTGGAAAAAATCTGGTTTCTAAGGAATCTTTTTATCAAAAAACAAAACTATTAAAAGAATATTTTAGTGGGTCAGGTTTTTTTTTATCTTCTTTATGTGAGTGTCTCACGGACAATACTCTTGTCATCAAACAAAAACCTTGTTGATTTTCTAATGACAACTTAACGTATGAATGTTTAATGAAAGGAATCTTCAATGAAAGGGACCTTTATTTTGCTTTAAAATTATTTTATCAAAATCTGCTCTCTTTTTCTTTTTGCTTAATTACTTTACGATGACAGTTTACTGTCAATTTGTCAAGTATTAAGCAAAAAAAAAAAAAAAGCAGAAAGTATTTAATGATTTCAAGAAAGTTCTAAAGGAAATTAAGGAATTCTAAACAGGTTATTGAAGAGTTTTTTTTAAATTGTTATACAAATTTTAAATGTTAGAAAAGTTGTGAAAAACTTAAAAAAAAATAAACATTTTTAACTTGATGTTTGGTTTGTATTCCTTTATTAGCTACATGGAGGATAAACCGGTCCTGGAGGGATAGAACGGATTGCGGGGTGTCTGGGGCTATTTGGTCCGGATTGGACGCAGGGGCAACCAGGGTTCAATTAGGATTGGATAGGAGTGGTCTTAGGACCCTTATAGGATTATTAGCGGGTCATTGTTGTGTTAAGGCTTTTACGAGCAAATGGGACAATACCATACCGGACTTCTGCAGGTTATACGAGGATTCTGAGAAGCTAGAGACGATTGAGCATGTACTGTGCGACTATCCTAGGATGCAGGGTCTCAGGCAGAATTGGCTAGGAGATAGATTTCACGACGGTGTATCGCTGGCTGTAATCCAGTGGATCTACTGGGGTTTGTCAGGGAATTAGGACGGTTGTTCCTGAAGAGGGGACTGCAGAGGGAGTTTTTGTTCTATGTAAATCTATCTGACATCTCTTTTCTTCTTCACTTCTCTCTTTCTTCATCCGCTATATTGAAGGAATACACAATAGACCGCATTGGTTTCCGAGTGGAGGTGTGGCCTTTGGAGTATAACTCTTCTTATCCTAACCTTCATGGAGGAAAAAAGATAAATTTGGGTTCAAAATCTCAACCAAAACTATTAAATAGTTTTAAACAAATATATTTTTTTTTTAATTTAAACATTTTTGTTTGCAGTTTTTAGGTTAAAAAGTCACATTTAAAACGAAAAATCACACAAAAAAAACTTTTTATTGAAAAAGTTTAAATTTTAAGAAGTAACATTTTACACTAAAAAGTAAAATTTTACACTAAAAGTCATGTTTTTTTTACAAAAAGTCACTTTTCATTACAAAATGTTACTTTGTATCACAAAAAACGTTACTTTTTTATACTTAAACTTTTAAACTGTTTCACAAAAAAAAAAAAAAAAAAATTTTTTTAACACAATTTCTAGAATTTAACAAAAATATTTTGATTTTCTATTTAAGTACTAGAGGTACTCGTTTGCACTAGTTATTAGTACCAGTATGATTTCTTTCTTCGTTTAAAACTATTTTTAAATTGTGTGAATTCTTTTACAATTTATTTATTATTGCATTTTTAAGGTTTCGTTGGTTTTTATACTTAATAAAATATTTATTGTTGTTTTTTTTTGTCTTATCTCTCGCTCGTTTCGTTCGTTGCTCCACCACATGATTTCCTGTCACATTATATTCGCTTAAATGGATTTCAAAGTGAAAAAATTTAAAAAAAAAAAATTATCAAGAAGTTTATATATTTTTTTCAATTTTTTCCTTTTTGTATCTTTACACTTTTATGTTTAGATTCTTTCAAGTTTTTTTTTTTTTCATTCAAGTTTAAGACATTTGCGTACTTGCCCCCACTTTTATATCGTTGGTTTAAAGCAGTTGCCTTTTTAAGAGACTTAAAAATGAATTAATTTGTAGAAAAATTATACAAAAAGTAGAGGTAGTTGAGACAAGAGACTTTTGTGAAAAAAATATTTTCTTTGTGTAAAAAGCAGTGTTCGAAAGTAAACATTTTATACTGTACTTTAGTGTTCCGTACGGTAGAAATATGGAAAAAACAAACGCTGATAGTGATTGTAGAAAATATCTAAAAAAAACGTTTCTCTGTTTGTGATTTACGTACACAATAAGAATACTGTACTTAACCAACTCAACATAAAGATAAGAAAATTTTGAAGCGTTCTGTTTTTTTTTCAAAACCTAACTCCGAAACCGACTCCAACCGCTGAAGTTTTTTAAGTCCGACTCCGACTTCAACTCCGACTGCTGTTTTTACATTGATGCTAAATGTATATGAGACTGAGGACTCTTTTTTTAATTAAGAACCCAGTAAAAAAAATTTGGGTTTTTTGAAGCACTTCAGAGAAAAAGCGCATAATCGAGCGCTTCAATAAAAGAGCTTTTATAAAGCAGTAAATGATATAGAATAAAATATACAAAAAAGCTGCTATTTTAGTGCTGATAACGAAGAAGGTTGCAAAACGAAAAAAAATAAAAATATGCGAAAATAGCTGGAAAAGGCATTTAAACAAAAGTAAAAGCAAAACATTAATGAATATGTTTATATAGTAAGCCCCTAAAATGCCCTTTAGGAGTGCTTTGTTTGCATGTTAAAATAAGCGCTTATTGTCAGCAGAAAATAGTCCTCCAAACCGGGAACACCCCATACAAAAATCAGGCATCCCATCAGCAGGTTTGAAGCGATTTGTGGTATGAATTCATACACAAAACCTGCTCCTTTTGGAGCACATTTTTTACTGGGAAGGTACTTTGATGGTTAAATATAGCAAGAAAATAATTGTGTAACAATTTCAAATCTATATGTTAAATATTGCATTGCCAATTTCGAAGAATTTTTATTTTGGAAAATATTAGAAAATTTTTTATGTTTTTGTGGGTGCTTTGACTTCGACTCCAGTACAAAAACCTCACCTTCGACTCAGAAACCACAGCCCTGCTTAAAATCCTACAAACTTCGTTGTGTTCGGTTCTGCACAGTAAAGTTCGTTCGTTTTAGTTGTGTTCAGCGCCTTTTTGGTTGGTAAAGACAACAAACAGGCTCTTCGAGCTGTGGTCGTGCAAATTGCCAAGCAACAACAATAATACAAGGGAGAAGCGCTATTTAAATTTTAGGTTAGGTTCCATTGGCAGCCGTGATCAAGCACAGCTCACGTGGGTCCATTAATTAGTTCCCGTTGTGTTACCATGTCACACCGTCTCCCATGGGTCCTATGTTGTCTGGCTGCTAGTGCTCCCACGCAGCCATCCGGTCGATTCAGTAAAGGAGTGGATCCTGTTTACATCAACATCAGAGAGACAAGTTTTGTCCCCAATGGCTCTTCGACCAAACATTTTGAGTCTTAGATCTCCGAATGCCGGGCAATTACAGAGAAGATGTTCCGTTGACTCTTCCTCCTCCTCCTCGCCGCAACTTCTACATAAGTCATTGTAAGGGAGCCCCAGCCTCTGGGCGTGCCTCCCAATGGGCCAATGGCCGGTTATAACCGCAATCAGGTTTCTAAGATGATGTCTGGACAGCTGTAATGCCCGCCGTGTCCTTTTTTCATCTATGATGGGCCAGATTTAAATTTTACTTGTTTGCTTATTCCTTCATCAATGTTAAAAAAAAACACAACATTAAAATATAAAATTTTGCCAAAACTCTTGAAAAAATCATAAAAAGTCGCTGGAATAAGAAAATAATTTAAAACAAGTGCTCATGTACTCTGTATACAAAACCACTGCAATTGTACTGTTTTATAACGCAAAATACAGAACACTACATAATATTTGTTACTATCGTGAAAATATGTTATTTTCGTGAACGGTTTTAAGGGTTGTGTACTCTGTTGCTGTGTTTTTGGGTTGTGTACCGTACGCTTAATAATTTTCGGTTTATTTTCAAACACTGGTAAAAAGCGAATTTCTGTGTAAAAAGTGACTTTGAAAAAAAAAAATTTCGTCTTTGTGCAAAAAGGGACTTTTATGTGTAAAAATAGTATCTTTATGTAAAATGTAATATTTGTGTGAAAAAAGTAATTTTTTTGTTTAAAAATAGACTTTTTGAGCAAAATTGGAATTTGTGTGTAAAATACGGTTGTTTTTTTTTGTGTAAAATACGCTGTAGCCGATGTTGTGCTGAAACCGAAAAATGTTTCCTTAGGTCATTTCGGAACAAAAACGTTCCGCGTCGAGCCGATTTCTGAAAAGCCTTTGAGATTTTTTTTGTATTTTTTCAAAATTTTTTATTTTATAATTATTTAACTATTTACATTTCTTAGGGCCATTATTACAACTTGAAGTTAGCTAAAGTTAAGATTAAATTGACAGATAATAATGTGTTATCTGTCAAAAAGCGTCTGTTAACAGTCGGATAACAGCTAACGCCAAGTTATAATAATGGCCCTTAATGTAATCAAAATTACAATCTAAAAACTATCTTTGTTAAGTAAAATTAATTTAAGATAAAGAGTTCGTGTTGATTTGCATTGGGGGAAAATATCTTGTACGACTTTGATGGCGCGTTCCGCACAAATGTTGCTACGTTGTGTTTTTGGAATTCTTGATTCATCCTTCACCCAGTTTAAAAATGGAAATTTATTGCGCCCATATTGTATTTGAAAGCCTGTCCTAGTTTATATAAATATTGCATATCATCACGCCAATTAAAATTTCCAACATATAGCCGGTTCTAGTTTTGCTGATATTTGTGTTTTCATGTATTGTAATTGTTTATCAACTCTGAAGCGAATTCATATGCATTAGTTGCATTAGCAAAAATCGGTTGTTTGTAACTAGTTTATCTCAAAAGCTAATTACAAACCTGTGCCCATGTTCTGTAACTCTCGCGTTGAGAAAGTTTTCGATTGAAATGTGTGAAATGAAACAAAAATGTCATAAATTGAAACAAACAGCTGTTTTCCTCACTTAACTGTGTCTGTAACTTGGCGAGTACAAGCTGTCACGTAAGGAAATTACTAGCCAATTTACAGAAAAAGTGTGTCTGTAACATTTTGGTGAGAAAAGTTCCCCGCTTTGAACTGTCAAATAAACTCACGAATAAAAATGGGGCGAGAAAAAATTTTAACACTAAAAAACAATTAAAAATGCAAAGAATAATAATAATATTTTATTCTTGGCACATTTTTCATTGTTTTATTGCTTTTAATATTTTTTATAAAATATACGAATTTTTAAAAACTCGTTTGCAAACAACAAACATTAAAGTCGCACTTTACACAATTTGGTAAAGCCGACGGTTGTGTTTTCGCCGCCGTCGTTGAAAAATTTTCAATTTAAGTAAATTTTGGTCGCCGTCAACGATATGTGTTACTGGCGTTCTGAACGTCTGCAATGTCACATCGGCTTCGAGTGCAATATTATGACATTTATAACGTAACGACGTAATCTCTTTTGATAGTTTTCGACATGAGTTACAGACACACATTTTTCTCACTTTTCGAGAAACGATGGAATATTTTGTTTCACATCTTTTCGATGCATTAAGTTCTCACTAAAGTTACAGAACATGGGTACTGTTTATGATTTGCAGGGATAAATAAGTTTCGCAAACTAGTTTATCGCTATAAACAACTTATAAACTGTTTATGGTGTAAATGCATTATTACTGATCCCAAACTTTATTGCATTTGACGCGGAACCTTTTTTAACGATATCGAAAGTCTTAAGATCCAGTTTTTATTGTTTTTTTATGCACTACATGGTATGAATAGGGCCATTTTGATATTTTCAAAAATTGTAAAAAAGTTGTATCCCTAATAACCAAATATATTTAAATTTTTCTTTTGTTCAAAAAACCATTTTCCACAAAATTAACTGACAATCCTTGAAATCTATCCTAAATTAATTAGAGTTTTTAACCGCTCCTTACAAAAAAGAAAAATATAAAACTAAATGTTTGGTTTTCAACATTTATACTTAAATAAATTTTAGCTGTTGGATAAAAAAAAAAATACAAAAAATCCATTCTAGACCACATGGGGTGTTAACAATAGAGTTGGCAGATAAAATAAATAAAGCCCACATAATAATGCCATAATTATGTAAACAAAAAACCCACACAATTCTTGAGGACCAGAAGACTCATTATGACTGCCAAATGCCTCAAAAGAAAACAAAAACCACAGGCGAAAACCATCCAAAAAATAACAATCACAATTAAGTGACAAAATTATATTTAAAGAAAAACAAAAAAACTACAAAAAACGCTTTTTTTTATTTGCTATGATACCCGCAGTTTTGTTAAACCATTCATTTCATCAGCTTAAATAACAAAGGTTTTGGAAACCACTCAACGCACCAGCCAACCAACAAAGGACGTTATTTTTTGCTGAAAATTTTAATGTTTTAAATTATACTAAAAATGGTAGATTTTCAAATGACTAGTCGTAAAATGGATTTATTGCGCTTTTTTTTCTCATTTTGAACCAAAGTAGAACAGAAGCATCCTTTTTGGCAGGAATTTAGAAAACGTCCCTTTTTCCTAACTAAACGCATAACGTTTATTCGTAAATAAGAAAGAGATCCATTTCAGTGTTCTTTTTGAGAATTTTGCGTACAATGGAACTTAGAGTACAGTACGAGTATCGAACAGCTACCGTTTGCCATTTTTTTTTTCAAATTCTTTTTAAAATTCTTCAACAATTAAAAGAAGCGTTATTGTTCATTTCAGTTTGGTGAGGTATTGTTTTTATTTTCGTAGAAAAGAGACCCAATGGAAAATTTAGGAAAAAAATTTGTAAAAAAAGCGGGTAACCCCGATTAAATAAAAAAAAAATATTAAAAAAAACTGTATAATCAAAATTGTGATTCGAATAACCATGAAAATCGATTATCCGTAATGCTTCTGGTCCCGACCATCACGCATAATCGAGGCCCGACTGTATTGGGCTTTAGTGAAGAGTTTATAAATTATAAATTTTTGTCTAATTTATAATTTTGCGTGAAAAGCTATTTTCTATGTAAATACTGAGTTTTTGTGAAAATGTATTCAGGTATTCAAGACAAAGTCTTGACAGAAAGAGTACGAAAAAAACAGAAGAAAAGGAAGAAACATGTAAATAAAAATAAAAATGATAATAAGTTACAGCAAATTTCGAACCATGTTTGACTGTTGGCTGGCTGGCACCGCAGTGGTGCAGAGGGTACAACGCAAAGAATTCTGATGATGAGGATGTGGTTATTCTTGAAACGTAAATTCAACCCGAGTTCGAGCCTCAGTTCAGTCAAGAATAAAAATTATTAATAAATTTTAATTAATTTCATATTGTAAAATTCCTTCTTTCAGTAAAAATAATTCAATGAAAATTTAATTTTATGAACTCAATCCTAACTAAATATCAAAACTTCAAAGAAGGTTTTAGAGTATAAAACTTAGGTAAATCAACAGGTTATTATGATTTTATTGTCTACCGGTTTAAGCCTGTTTTGAGTCTTCCTCAAGCCGGTCATTTTTAAATTTCCATTTTTCGAATACCGAAAAAACCGGTTATTTCGGAATAATAAACCGGTTATTTTAGAAATGTGTAATTTATTTAAACTTTTCTAATTGTTATATTGGCTTTCTTTTTTAATACATCTCTTATACACATCGCACCTCTGGTTGGTTGGTTGGTTATCGTGGTAGCACGCACAGGTCCAGGCGCGCAGCAAGTTGAGCCGACAGTGGCTCCGTTTTGACACCACACAACTCGTCAAGAAATTGGAACCCCCTATCAGACTTGAACCAGGGGGCAATGCCGAGGTGGCTAGAGCCAGCCCGTTGCGTTGAGATATTTCAGCAGGCTGTTGAGTCCCACCCGCGATATCTCCGAGAGTCCCTGTAGAAGGTAATTCCCGAATAGTCTGTGTCGCGTTGAGTTAAACGCCGGTCAATCACATAGAAGATGAAAAACTGTCTCCTCAGTTCCAGGTTCCCTGCAGCTGCGGCAGCATTCATTGAAAGGGAGACCGAGTCTCATAGCGTGCTTGCCAATCGTCCAGTGACCAGTAAGCACGTATGTAAGTCTTGATACGTCCTTCCGACTGAAGTTGAGAAGTCGCTCAGAGCGACCTATGTCATATGTGGGCCACGTTTCCCTGGTTGCCCTGCTGCCATCTAGTATCCTCCATTTATTGTCAGCCATATCCAGATAGTGCCTGAAGATTTCGCTCCTGATAGTTCCCAAGGGTGTTGCGACTGACACCACCTGTGAAATATCAAGAGCTGCTCCAGATTTGGCCAGCCCATCCGCCTGTTTATTGCCGTAATGGTCCCTATGCGCAGGGATCCATATTAAGGTAATGTCAGATAGGCTGCCCAGTCTGGACAGTTCTTCCCTACACTGGTTGACGAGGATGGATGTTGTTTTATGTGACTTCAGTTTCATCAGAGCTGCCTGGCTATCGACGAAGATGCCAATTCTGCCGCTGATGTTCCTACCGTATAGCGTTCTGCATGCCTCTCTGATCGCCAGTATTTCAGCCTAAAATACGCTGGCCCAATCTGGCAGACGAAAAGAGAGGTTCACATGTAGTTCCTTCGAGAAGACCCCGGAGCCGACACCACAAGTCATCTTTGACCCATCTGTGTAAACCCTCGTGCGGTATTCATCGGCCAGGATTCCCCCACTCCATTCCCGTCTCGACGGAAATATGACCTTGAATTTCCTATCAAAGTCCATGCGGGGTATCATATAGTCCGTTGGTCGTTTCAGAGATGTTGGTTGCTTCTGTAAGATCCCTGCATGACCGTACGTCCTCGCCTTCCAACATCCCGATGCAGAGAGCCTGACCGCGCTATTTACGGATATGGCCATAAGGTGTATTTCAATTGGAACAAGGTGCAGCATAGTGTTCAGAGCCTCTGAAGGACTAGTGCGTAGAGCGCCTGTTACTCCAATGCAGGCTGATCTTTGTACTCTGCCCAGCTGAACCACGATGTATTTCCTGCCCGTCGCGGTCCACCATACCAGAGATCCATATGTAAGAATGGGCCGTACTATTGCCGTGTATAGCCATTTGACCAGTCTAGGATTAAGGCCCCACCTGGTGCCAAACATTCTACGGCAGGCATAATAAGCCACCGTAGCCTTCCTTACCCTGTGTTGAGTATTCAATTTCCATGATAGTTTCGAGTCCATGATAATTCCCAGATATTTCGCATGATTCGACAGGGGAAGTTCGCAACCCCCCAGCCGTGGCAGTCTAAAAGCCGGAATCTTCGTCCTTCTGGTGAACAGTACTAGTTCCGTTTTGTTTGGGTTCACTCCCAGTCCGCACTCAGCGGCCCAGTTGCTGAGCGCCCCCAACGCACCGGACATAATGTCACTCATCCCATCCAGAAAACCAGATACTAGTAACACCGCGTCATCCGCATAGGCCACCGTCTCGATGCCTTTGTTATCCAGACCAGTAAGAATCGAGCTAACAACGATGAGCCAGAGCAGAGGAGAGATCACCCCACCTTGGGGTGTACCCCTACTAACCTTCTTTGACCTCACGCTGTTACCAAGACATGATGTAACGGTCCTTGACCTCAGCATGCTCACTAACCATCTAATGATGTACTCCTGGACATCCAGATCAGTTAGAGCCCGTTCGATCGCAGTGATCGTGACGTTGTTAAAAGCGCCCTCAATATCCAGGAAGGCGGCCATGGTAAATTGTTTATATTCCAGTGATCGTTCTATGGCCCCTACTACTTCGTGTAGCGCCGTCTCCGTAGACCGACCTTTAAGGTAGGCATGTTGACTACATGAGAGTCGTGATGTACCCTCCAGTCCATGCCTTATATGTGAGTCCAGAAGTCTCTCCAGAGTTTTGAGCAGAAAAGATGATAGACTGATTGGACGAAAGTCCCCCGCAGTCTCATGACTACTCCTTCCGATTTTGGGTATAAAAACCACCTTTACCCTCCTCCAATTAGCCGGAACATAATTGAGGGATAGGCAGAGTCTATACATTAACCTCAACCAGGGAATGACATACTTCCGTGCGCTCTGCAGCATCCTAGGAAAAATGCCATCAGGTCCTGGGGATTTATATGGGGCAAAACTACCGATCGCCCATTGGATTCTTTCCTCCGAAATGATATTTTCATCAATCTCGGAGAACGAATCATCGTATACTGGTTCCCCATCAGTAGCGTCCAAGCAACCAGGGAAATGAGTATTGAGTAGAATGTCAAGTGTTTCCTCCGATGATTCCGACCAGGTATCATCCGTTCTCTTGACATAAGTTGGGTTCGAGTGGCCCTTGGCCAAAACTCTGCTAAGTCTGGCAGATTCTTTGGTATTATCTATTGATTCGCAGAAGTTGCTCCATGATCTTCTTTTTGCGACTGATATTGCCTTTTTATATGCCCTCTGTTTTTCGCGGTATTCCTGCCACGAATTACTGGCATAGCCCGTGTTGAAAGCCCTACGGGCTTCTCTTCTTAGAGCCGAGAGTTCCGAGTTCCACCAGGGAGGGAAGCTCTTTCCGGCCCTTGTAATGGGGAAGAAGATTTCAAACGCCCTAGTCAGGACGCCACTGAAGGTCTCCTCCACCCCCTCGAGTGCAGAGATTGAATCCCGAATCACCGGCATTCTTCTGAGTCCACGTTCAAGAATTCCGTTAAACTTAGCCCAGTCCGTTCGTCTCGGATTTCTAAAGCTTAGCTTTCCGGTATTACCTATGTGTCCAATGTCGAAGAGTATCCAGTTGTGGTCCGAGAAGGACCTACTGCTCGATACCTCCCACCTATCAACTGATAAATTAGACCTGTCGTTCATAAGCGTCAAATCTAGAACCTCCTCCCAACCATTGAAATTACCCGAACAGCACCTCTAACACAGAAAAATCTTTTTCACCAATTAAAGCATTAATCAAATATAAAATCAGTTTTAATTAAAAATCTAATCAAATCAATCAAATGAATTTGTAAATTTGTTTACTTGTACATCTACTTGTGCATAGTACCAAATAAACGTTTAATGCACTTGATTGAATTTTCAAATTCACTTGATTAAACTTTTTAATTAAAACTAATTAAATTTTTGAATAATCTTTTAATTGGTGAACAATTTTTTTCTGTGAATGCAATATTCAATATAAACAATACCAATTGAAAAACAAAAAAGTATCAAAAAGTCTCCTTTATATATTGTCATCCACTCAGGACGATGCACGTTTAGTTTTATGTTTCTATGTCTAATATTAACGAAAATTAATCAAAGTACCAGCTGTTGAACGAAAAAGTACTAAAAAGCATCGCTTACATGTTCTTATTCACCCAGTTTAATGTATAATTTTATCTTTATAGGTCGAATATTAACGAAAATTTAAAAAGTTCCACATGAAAAACAAAAAGTACCAAAATTTTTTATCTTATAGGTTAGGACCCTACTTCTATAATATTATTTACCAATTATTACCAATTAATTGGGCTATAAAACTTGGGACTATGGAGTATCTATTGTTCCCGAAAATTGGTATTTTCAACAAAAAAAATTTATATTTTGTTCATAACTTTTTTGTATCTGAACCGAGTTTTTCAAAAAAATATATTCTATAAAGGATTTTCGATCTTTTGATGTATGAGGCGTAACCAAAGGTCATATGCCAGCCCTAAAATTCTAATTTTTATAAGATTTTTAAAATAAAAAATAACAACAAGGGATTTATGGAAAAAATTAGAGGAGGTAGTCCTGGTTTTTTGCTCATGCCTCAGCCATTTTTAGACCGATCTGGCTGAATTTCAATAGGAAAAATTATCATGAGCATATCTGACAAAAATATATACCAACCAAGCCCCCATCATATCTGGGGGCTTCGAAAAACAGATTTCAATAGACTGACAGACGGACGGACGAACAACCGGATTTGAACTTCCCTTCTCATAAGGATCCAGAATTTATGTAATTTATAGGGTTTAACATCAATATTGTAAAAACAACAAACGGAATGAAGTTATATACATATCGAGCTCTATTAGCAAAAATGATGTAACCAACAAAAGTAAAATTTTACAGGAGAAAGTTTTTTTTTTAAATATTTTTGCTTCAAGTCTAGGGTTTCGTTCGAAACTGCTTTTGCTCTTATTTCGTAACGGTACTTCCAAGAGATATGAGATTTTTATAGATGATGCAAATGATCAAAAATTATCGATTTTCATCAAAAACCAAAAACCTAAAATGTTGTTGGTTACATCATTTTTGCTATTAGGGCTTGATATGTATACCCTTTTTACCTTCGGACATTTTGTAAACGCTTTAGAACAAAAGCTAAGTAAATTTGCGCAAATTTTAATCAAAATTGCCTGGAAATTTGTTTCTATTAAAGCTGTTGTTTCAAATTCTAAAACTAGTAGATTTCCTAGCGGGTCAGGGTTGGAACACATACTATTTCACAAAAACTGAGTGCAATCACTATTTTCATCCTTGTATTTGTGCAATTTTGATCCTTTTTTCTGTGTTCTGCCGTTTGTTATTCTATAACAAATGAATCCCTTTTTTGTGCTATATACATTTATATGTTTACATACATATGTATATTGCTATTATGGTATATAGAAATACAAATAAATAACTTTTGTTTGTATGGGTTTATTGTGTCCTGGACTACCGTTGCCATTGACTACTAGTGTTTATTTGCTCTCTTTTTTCCTTTTTTCCCTTTTTGTTGTAAGTTTTTTTTATAACGATAGTGAATTTGCTAACGACGATGCTGTGTGCAGTGGCTGTTCAATTTCAATTCATTTTAGTACCGAAATGATGATGATTATGATGATGTTTATGTTGATGATGGAGTTGATGATTATTGCTGTTGTTGTGCTCGTTTAGAACACACATTTTGTGGTTTCAGATTTCAATGAATTAATTCCCTTTCTGCTTTTGTTTGCTGTTGCTACTAGAAATTCAGGCAACTGCTGTTGCTGTAAGTTGTAGGAAAAATTTATGTATTTGTAGTCCTTTTAGATATGAAAAGGATTTTGTCAACATTTTTTCCATTATTATTTTACTAGAGGCTTTTTAAGGAAAATTTTATAAATTTTCATATTTTCAAGTCATAAATCATTTTTCTTCGTTTTATCATGATTATCCTCATCATTGTCATTTGCTATTATAAATTTTTCTTTGGTTGGTTAGATGGTCTCGCTCGTTCATTCGCTCGTTCACTTACATACATACATATTTCTTTAGCTGCTTGATATTCATATTTCTTTTATGAAAATATTAGCTTTATTACAATTATTTGTGGTTAATATTATTAATATGGTGGCTTTGTATTTGGCTGTCTGTCCGACCGTTTTTTTTAGTGTGACTCACGAGCTCTTTTAGCTGCGTTTTGCTTGAAATTTACTTTTGCAACACTTGTACAGGAACCAACAAATAATAATGAAGAAAATAAAAAGAAATAAATAATTTTATTATTACTATGGCGCCATTATTTGTTTTAATTCATAAAATGCAAATAATGTCTGAAAGTGAAGAAATAAGAAGCCATTAAATGACAATTGCTATTATTTTTTTAAATAAATTTTCACAGTTTGAAATTTCACAGAACCCTTCGTTTTATTTAAAACAGATAAATGGCAAAAAATTTAAAAGAAAATAAATATATCCGGTTGGATTTTTTAAAAAAACATAAGCAATTTATAAAAACCTTTTTTTTAATTTAGCACAAAATCTTTATAGTTAAAAAGAAAGGGTGGTCCGACCAAAACGCACGGTGTTATTTTTTTTATTTTGATAGAAGGTTCTATGAGAACTATGTGTGTGACAAAATAGCGGCCGAAAGCTCGCCAACGGCTTCGGTGTCAAACCTCTATCTGATGGTCGATATTTCCAATGACTCTATAACATAATTAAGGTTCAATGTCATTAATGTGCGGAACTATATTACCCCTTAGCTCTTGAACTGATCTTGGCTAATTGACGAACACTTTTTCTTTACAATATCCCGAAAGAAAGAAGTCCAACGGTGTCAAATCACGTGATCGTGGCGGCCAATTAACATCGCCACGACGTAAGATAACACGGCCATTGAGGTGTTTCCACTTTTCCAACAGACCCCATTTGCTGATTATTGCGTACAATTCTCCCTTTTGTAGACACATTCGGTCGATTATGCTGACCATAAAAATCACGAAGTGCACCAAATTGATTTTGATTGGAACGCCAATTTTCGTAAAAGCCTTCAACAACTTTAATTTGTCAAACACTGAAACAAAGAAATGTCGAATTAAGTTGGGCAAAAACCTTGACGTTAAGGTGTGACTCACAATTAACATCATGCATTATTGTTGAACCAACCTTTACTACATTCGAAACTATTTTAGAAAAATTAAATTTTTCAGATTAATTGATATATATAAAATAAGTTTTATTTTAATAATTAAAGAAATTTTATTAGTTTCCAGTGCCCATGTTCTGTAACTCTCGCGTCGAGAAACTTTTCGATTGAAATGTGTAAAATGAAACAAAAATGCCATATAATGAAACAAACAGCTGATTTTCTAATAAACTGTGTTTGTAACTTTTTTTTTGGCTAGTACTAGCTGTCACGCAAGTATATAACTCGCCAATTTACAGAAAAAACGTGTCTGTAACATTTTTGTGAGAAGAGTTCCCGCTTTGAACTGTCAAATAAACTCACGCAAAAAAATGGGGCGAGAAAAAATGTTAACACTAAAAAACAATTAAAAATGCAAAACACAAAGAATAATAATAATAATATTTTGTTCATGGCACATTTTTTTATAGTTTGATTATTTTGCTCTGAACATTTTTATAAAATATACGAATGTTTTCAAAGTTCGTTTCCAAACAACAAACATTAAAGTCGCACTTTACATTATTTGGTAAAGCCGACGGTTGTATTTTCGCCGTCGTCGTTGAAAAATTTGGAATTTTAGTAAATTTTGGACGCCGTCAACGATATGTGTTGCTCGCGTTTTCAACGTCTGCAATGTCACATGGGCTTCGAGTTCAATGTTATGACATTCATAACGTAACGACGTAATCTCTTTTGATAGTTTTCGACATAAGTTACAACCACAGTTTTTTCTCACTTTTCGAGAAACGATGGAATATTTTGTTTCACATCTTTTCGATGCGAGAAGTTCTCACTATAGTTACAGAACATGGGTACAGAAATGTATTTTAAAAATTTTGCGGACAGCCCTTGCAGAGTCTTAAAATTGTTTGATTATTATACTCATTACCACAGGTGGAAAGAATATTAATGTGTATATAAGTTTATCATTCCGTTTGTAATTTCTACAATATTCTTGTTCGACCCTATAAAGTATAGATATTCTGGATCCTTATGAGTAGCCAAGTTGATTCAACGATTACCGTCTGTTCGTAAGTCTGTTGAAATGGGTTTAAAAAACGCAAATAAAACAAGCCAGAAATGATTAAAATCTTTTAGCAACTTTTGATTTTATTCAAAAAACGCAATATTTGTATGGGAGCCCTCCTTAAAATTGGAGATAAGGGGCAAGTATGTCTCGGAAAACTGTTAAGAACAAAAACTAATTGAGGTCGGTCATACATTTTATCCCACTAGGGGCGACTCCTGTGCATTTATGGGACTTTTTCTTCAACATATACATATCTAGTTTGCATTGAACCTTTTGTATGGGAGCCCCCTTAAGGAATGAAGATAGCGGGTAGGTATGTTAAAAATAAATGATTGAGATGAAAAATAAAGTGTGATTGGTCATACATTTGACCCATCTAGGGGGATCCTAGGCACTGCAGGCGCCAAATTTAAGAATTTTAATAAACCGCAATATTTGTATGGGAGCCCCCTTAAGAGTGGTGATAAAGGCCAAGTATGTTTTGAGAAAATGCAAGGGAGAAAAAACTAATTGCGGTCGGTCATACATTTTATTCCCCTAGGGGCGACTCCTGGGCATTTATAAGACTTTTTCTTCAATATATTTCTAGTCTGCATTGAACATTTTGTATGGGAGTCACCTTAAGGAATGGAGATAGCGCGTGGGTATGCTAGAAATTAATGATTGAAATGAAGAATAAAGGGCGGTTGGTCATAAATTTGACCTATCTAGGAGCATCCTACGCGCGGCAGGGGCCAAATTTAAGAATTTTATAAAACCGCCATATTTGTATGGTTAAAATTCTTAAATTTAGCCGGTACAGCGCGTAGGATGCTCCTAGATGGGTCAAGTTGCTAACAGGTTTTAATCATTTATGGCTTGTTTTGTTTGCAATTTCGTTTTTTATACGTCTGAAATTAGAAGCATTGCTGCATTTTCAAATTTTTTATGAATTTTTAAAAATTAAAAATTTTGAAATTTTGATAAAAAAAATTATTTATTTTTCCAAAAAAAAATTATGTTTCTAATACGACTGCGAATATTAGAAAAAAGTTTTAGCTAACCTAAAAAAACGGTTAGCACCACTGGTTTCAGCGTACCCGAATTATGTTAAAACGCCATGTGCCCGGCTTGTCTATATTTACCCACACCACAATAGTGGAGAGGGTATTATTCATTTGTGCTGATGTGTGTAACGCCTTAAAATATTGGTCCTTGGCCCACCTTAAAGTTAACCGATCGACTCAGAATCACTTTCTGGCTGGCAGGCTGGCTGTCCATGTAACCTTGTGCGCAAAGTACAGGTCGCAGTTTTGAAGATAACTTGATAAAATTTGGGACATAGATTTTTATTGGCACAAGGACGAAGCCTATCGTAGTACCACGAGGGAAGATAGGGGAAAATTCTTCCTCCCAAAAACTATCAAACCGATTTGAATAAAATTTAAAACATAGATAGAACCATATCTATATGGACACATAAGCTATACAGTTTTTCAAAAATAGGACCACAAGGGCAGGTAGGTGGCCATTTCTGCCTCTCACAAACTTTCAACCCGATTTAAATGAAGTTTATAAACATAGATAAATCTATATTTATATGGCCACATAAGCATGATGTGTTTTTAAATACTGTGGTGTAGGGTATTATATGGTCGGGCTTGACCGAATATACTTTCTTGCTTGTTTTTCAACTAGCGTAGTGTAATTGAACAAAAAAACACGACTGCCTCTAATTTTACTCAATAATCCTTTGTTATCGTGTTGTTCTTTTCTGTATATCTGGAGAACGGCATGAGCCAAAGTTTCGAAAGTACGAACATCTTGGTTATCAATAGACAACATCCGACAAAACGTGGGCGGCATTGGAAAAGTGGACGTGGCACAAAATAGATTCATTTATATATAACGAACGCTATAAATATAACTTTCTGTTCTTATCGCACCATGGTGAAAGATATATGAGATTCAGCATAGCCGTATATCGCACTCTAACTTGTGTTTTAATGGTATTCTTCTTTTTTTTTACACACAATCTCTTAAAGTTAAATTTACTCGCCATATTTGTTATAAAACAACAATATTTCAATAATATTGAAACAAAAATTTTAACATCCGTTTTAGTTAATTCTGTGGCTGTATGGAAAAACTAGATAACTCCATTTTTTGAAAACACGAGAAAAACACATTTAAAGTTTTAAACATATTTCGCTAATTATTTCATATGAATTTATGTTATTATGCATGCGCATTTAGCAAAACATAATTTTAAATTCTGTTAAAGATTTCTGGTTCCATTGAACTAATGTTTGAACATAAGATCCGAAAATAAATGTCAGTTATCATGTTTATTCGAAAAATGGAGTTATCTAGTTTTTCCGAAAAATTTATTTAAAAATTTTATGGAATTAAGGCAAATAACCCAGCAAAAACTTGGTAATGACTTACCATTACTGAACAACTTACTTTTCAATGACTACTTCATACCATCTGCATTACATAGAAGTAGTTTGGTAATGGCTGGCATATAATCTGATACCTAAGTACTTGTGTATGAGTTGATTAACGAAATTTATAATTCATTCGTAATAAAATGCATCTACGGTTAAAGTTTTTTCAAATCTAATACAAATTGATTTAAAATATTTGTTCTTACAATTTGTTTTTTTTTTATTATAAATAAAAAACAATTTGTAATAAATTTGAATATGAAAAATTATGCTGTACTGAAGTTTTATAGTCATGACATGTTAGTTGTAATTTTGGTGACATCGGAGTAATAAGTTATTTAAGTCCCTATTTGTAAGCGAATGTGGGAATGACTTATTTAACTCCCTATTTGTAAGCGAATGTGGTAATGACTTATTTAACTCCCTATTTGTAAGCGAGGGTGGTAAGTAGTTGCCTCCAATAATTTAATCTCATATTTACGCTCTTAATTGAGTAAAAACATCGTTTTTTTATGCAAAAACTACACTGCCCCGCTAGACTAGCTGGTAGTGAGCTAGTCTATCAGCACCGAGGTTGCGCGATCGAATCCCGCCAGAGACAGAAAAAAAATAAAAAATAAAACAAAGTAAAATAAAATAAGAAAAAATAGAAAAAAAAATAATTTAAAAAAAAATAAAAAATAAATATTTTTTTAAAGTCATGACATGTTGTAATTTTGGTGACATCGGAGTAATAACTTATTTAAGTCCCTATTTGTAAGCGAATGTGGTAATGACTTATTTAACTCCCTATTTGTAAGCGAGGGTGGTAAATACTTGCATCCAATGACATCACCGTGTTAAAATAATGAGTTAAAATGCCAATGTATAAGTAGTGAAGAGTCGTTATATTAGCTTTTTAACTCATTACTTTGCAATGTAAGTTTTTGCTGGGAAGGTAATGATTTGTTGAAAAACATCAACTATTTGACTCAGCACGTTAATTAATCCGTTTTTTTTTTTAAGAAAAAATGGAGTTACCCAGTTTTTTCAAAAAAATATTTTTCCTTTTATGAAAAATAAGCCGAGCTTTTGTCTGTTTTTATGCGTAAACTTAATTAAAAGAGTTTACAATTTATGGTTAACTCTTCTTGATTTTATAAAATTCTGTGGTTTATTTAATTTCAATAAATATCTAAGTTTTAAACAAAAGGTGTTCCGTTAAGTTTTTATACTAAACTTGGTAATTAGCTGACCAAAAACACTGTCTTATCTCTGCAACAGAAACAAAAAAAAATTTTATTGTTTAAGTATATTTTTTTTTTATTTGCAAAAAAAATATGCCGTCAAAAAGTTGTGGATCATTTCCTTTTTTCTTTCTTTAGTCCTATTTTCATCCATACATGATCTAAAAACTAAATCCGTTATCATATAAGAGTTACGACAAAATTGCATTTATATATATTCCAGAGCACCGTGTACAATGCATCTAATTTGCAAAAATCTAAATTATTTACATACAAAGATGATGTTCTTGGCAAAAGAAAAAATTTGATACCCATATTGCCCTATTTAACACTTACCCACTTGCATTTTTGCCAAAACGCGAACTAGCACGAATTTCAAAAAAAATCCGAGACACGTATTTAATTAAATCGACTAAATATTGAAATATGTTAATTTCGCATTTTCATTACAAACAACCCCGAACAAAAAGTTCAAAAACCGTTATTTTTTATAGAATATCCTTAAAAAAGGACATGGGTGATCTTCCTTGGTATATACAGTTGGAAGCGTCTTAAAAAACCTTTCTTATGATACCCATGCTGTATATGTTGGTAAGAAAACAGATCCTCAAATTAACAAAACATGCAAAAATATACCCTTTTTCAAAATGGTCCAGCTCACGAGAGGTCAGAGCTGGAACCGAAATATTTAAGTCAAAGGTTCATTTTTAGGAGGGTACATCGAACACTTATTTTGGTGAGTCGCTCTAATATGCATATAAAGAATTTATATTATATTCTTTGAATTCTCTGGAGATGCAATTTTTATGTTCAACATTTTGACCCAAAGAACTTGCGACCCAAATTTGTTCTATTTCTCTTTTTCCCTCTTAGTTTTCGAAACAACGTCGTTTTGAACTTCTGCTTTCTGTTTTATCTTGGAGTTATCTTGTTTTTTTCAAAAAATGCATGGAGTTATCTAGTTTTTACATAAAAATTGGTATTTCTCTGATTTTTTTTTTCAAATAACTTTTAAATGAGAAACTATATCAAAATTTCGATCTGACAGAGTGATAGTAAATCAAACATGTCTTCTTTTTTTGGTGTTATTTCAGTTTACGAAAAAAAGTGGAGTTTACTAGTTTTTCCATACGGCCACAGAATTACACTTTCACAATTTAAATTTTAATTGTACGAAAATGCACGAATAAAGTAAAAATCAAGTAAGAAAGTATAGTCGGTCAATCCCGACCATATCACATCCTACACCACACTATATAACAACAATTTTTGCAAGTATGTGGGACCAATGGGCAATAGTGGGCCCCTTTTATAAGACAATTTTTAAAACAACTTTTACATATAAGCAAGTTTTTCCTTAAAAAAATCCATATAAAAATTTTTATACGCTTTTTCGTTAATAATTTTCTATAATTTAATAAAATTTCAAAAGATTTTGTTATTCGTGCTTAATTCCCAGTTCTTATTCTTGATAAAAACACTTGAAATTTATTGTTGATGGGATAAGCTATTCCTATGCGCATTTCACTTTTTATCAAGAATAAGAACTGGGAATTAAGCACGAATAACAAAATCTTTTGAAATTAAAATTTTGTATTCCCAAAAATTGAAATTACTTTTTGATAATAAACAGGCAAGTGCACGGCCTAAAAAAACACTTAATTGACAACATCTTTTGTAAGTTGTTGTTGTTTTTATTTTGTTTTTCTTAACCTACTTACAACTACAATTAATGTTGAGAGAATTTCATTGTAGTGGGGAATGTAAGATGATATAAACCCACTGTTTATTGTTGATGTGTTTTGTTTAAACTTTGATATTATTACAAGTAGAACTGTTGCTATAATTCTTATACGTTTAACAGTTTTATTTGGTTTAATATCTTTAGTTTTTCTAAAATCTTTATGGATGAAGTTTCCTGATGATCTGGCCTAAGCAACCAGTGAAATGCGCATAGGAATAGCTTATCCCATCAACAATAATTTTCAAGTGTTTTTATCAAGAATAAGAACTGGGAATTAAGCACGAATAACAAAATCTTTTGAAATTAAACTTTTGTATTCCCAAAAATTTAAATTACTTTTTGATAATTTAATAAAATTTCTTTAAGATCCTTATACATATCAAGGGCGGATCCAGCCTTTAGTTCTGGGAGGGGGACCTTATAGCGGAAATTGAGTTGGGAAAACCTACAATCAACATTTATAATTAAAATACCAGTGCTTGCTTGACTATCCCAGAAGGTCGTGACCCTCATGAAACACTCACACCCCCCTTGGATCCACGCTTAAGCAAAACTTGTTTTGACTCATGGCTACACCGGCCTCATTGTTGTCAATGTAGGTATTTTTTCGTCAAATATTGCGATTTTTAATTAAATTTTACAGGAAAATTTGTGATTTAGTTACTAGTGGGGAATCTAGCAATCTTTTCTATTGCTTCGTTTATAATTTTTTTTTTGACAAAATTCTTAAAGAGATGCTTTGAAACAAACTAATCGGCCAAATAAACCACACAAACGGTTACACAAACATGCATGTTTGTGTGAATATTAAAATTTTTTATTATGTATACACACAAACATCTTGTTGTTGTCAAACAGCTTGTGTGGTTTACTTGGCCCTTAGAAACCCAGTTATATTGTCGACACCTGATATTTGACTTCGCCTTGCCAAGAACTTAAAATATAAACACAATTCATAGTAATTCATACGTTATATTTTATTTCTAAATAATATACCTATTGACTTTAAAGCCTCATTCACGATGGAAGCAGCCATTCTTCATCATTCTTTTCCAAAGTGATTCATATAAATTATTTTCTTTGGGTGCTCCGGTAGGCTAGTTGGTAGTGTCTAGCTCACTATCAGTACGAGAGTTACGGGTTCCATTCCCACCAGAGACTCAGGTCTGTTCCACTACAACGGGCTGAAGGTCTACGTTACTTTTGCTCGGTTAATTAAGTAAGAATATAATTTGAAATTATATTTTTAACTCTTATTAAATAAATATATTAATTCTTTTCATTTTAAGTACAAAAATTTAGCTAAAGTTTTGTTGAATATTTGAGTCTACTTTTATTTGTATGCAAAAATTGGGGGGTTTTTTTTATAGCGATTTATCACTGAATTTTTTAAAGTTTAAAAAATTTTGCTTCATATTTTCTAGATATTTTTCAATCTGTTTAAGCGATATTCTTGGGAAAAAATTGGCAACAGTGACCGGCATTAAGCAATTGAGTTTTTATTAACCTTTAAATTCTCTTTCAATCACGCCTAATCGAATTGCTATAAAAAATTCTCACTCGTTTTTTCTCTCATATAAAATTTATTAACAACAACGGCAACATCAACAAACATAAACTGGTATTTATCTGATGATGGCGTATTAAACAACAACAACAAGCAGTTTTTTGGCAGGTAAAATTGTATTGTTTTTTTTTTCAAAAGAACAACAACAACAATACAATAGCTTAAAAGAAACAAAATTACATACATACACTCACACTATCATGTATTTACTATATATTTTGAGTGTTGCCAGGTATTTTGGGGTGGGTTTTAGCGCAAAAAACAACACAAACATTTTTCAATGATATTGGATACGCCCATTTGATCTATTTTTAAATAGATAAATTTTGCTTTTTCTTAAATTTCTAAAAAGCTGTTGTTTTATTTTTTGTTTAATTTTTTGTTCAAAAGATTAAATAAAAACTATTGAACAACAATGTCAGGAAAACATGATGTCAAGATAATGAGGAAGTAGTGGAAATTTAACAATGAATATTTAGAAACGAAAAACAAAAGATGTACCCGAGTTTAATCATTTAAGAGACAAAAAAAAAAAAAAAACAAAAAAATGATGGGAAAAAGTTTTTTTTTTTGGTTAAAATAAAAGAAAAATTTCATTAATGAAAAATTGGGAAAGAGGAAACTAGATAAAGAATTCTGGGAAAAAAAGTTTTTAATGTTAAAAATCAAGAAAAAAAAAAATTTCAAAAATACAAAAATTGCACACAAAAATTAAATAATCTAAAAATTATGTAATATCTATATTGAAAAGAATGTGCTTAAATACTAGTCGCCATTGCAAAGCTTTCAAAAGAAATTTAAAAATATGTTGCCTTCTCAAAATATAAACATTTGAAATTTCGGAGCTGTGCTACAACCGTTACAAAGCTTCGATTGTAAATTGTAATAAAAAAGGGTACATTAATCAAAACTACCAGGAAAAGCAAAGAACAAAAAACATTTTCATCCCCGAACGAAAAGTGGTATGTACCTATGTATTGAGGGTCGATTTGCGGAGATCAAAAAATACGAACTTACTTCATACTTTTCAGAGTGAGAAAAAGGGACTTGCTCTCAAGGACGAGAAAGAAATAAGTACTATCTTTGTTCTTTAATAGAAAAAATTATAAAAAAGTTTTCCTTAACAATTTTTGATCATAAAATTTTTATGTAATTTATATGTAACCAAAATTTGTAATAATCGTATTAATAAACAAGTAAGAAAGCATAGCTGGCCAAGCCCTCCTACACCACAGTACACAAAAAAATGGGGATGTAAAAATACGCCTTTTTGCCAATGAGATACCGATACACAATATAACGGCATACCTTAAATATCGTAGACATATCGGTATTCGTAACTTTCCTATGACCGAGATATGGTTAAAGGGTTAAGACTCATATAATATTTACATGAGATAGGTTCGTTTTATAAAGTGATTTTAAAGAGAGGGTTTATTTCGGACCTATAGTCAATTTTCGGGAGTGGCATTTGTTTTGAAGATAGTATATCTACTTCACGTATAGAAAGTTATCATGTAATAGTTACTAAATATCATTAAATGGTTATAAATAATATAATAATGCATGAAGGTCATGTGACCGATTCTCAACATTTTCAATATTCTTCGTCCTTATGGAAATTGAGATGTCTTTCCCAAATTTCATCAAATTTTCTTTTAAATTCTGATTTGTACTTTGCGCACAAGGCTGCATAGGCAGACAGCCAGCTGCACGGACGGACATCCTTTGACCGACTCAGAAATTGATTCTGAGTCGAGCGGCATACTAAAAGATGGTTCTACACTTAGAAAAAACATATGGTTGGAGATAACTATATTCTATGGTTGGATTTGTATTTTATGCAATAATTAACATAAAATGAATGAGAATTTTAAGCAAACCTTCAACCCTGTTTATACCCACACCACAATAGTGGAGAGAGTATTATGCATTTGTGCTGATGTGTGTAACACCTTAAAATATTGGTCCGATACCGATCGACTCAAAATCACTTTCCGAGTCGAACTTACGATGACCGCCTGGCTGGCTGGCAGGCTGTCCATGTAACCTTGTGCGCAAACTACAGGCAGCAATTTTGAAAATAATTTGATAAAATTTGGGACATAGGTTCTTATTGGCACAAGGACGAAGCTTATTGAAAATGGGCAGAATCGTAGGACCACGAGCGATAGGGGGAAATTTCTTCCTCTCAGAAACTATTAAACCGATTTTAATGAAATTTAAAACATTAATAGAACCATATCTATATGGACACAAAAGGTATGAATTTTTTAAAAAATAGGACCACGAGGGGAGATAGGGGCAATTTCTGCCTCTCAAACCGATTTTAATGAAATTTAAAACATAGATAGATCCATATTTATATGGACACATAAGCATGATGTGTTTTTAAACACTGTGGTGTAGGGTATCATATGGTCGGGCTTGACCGACTATACTTATTTACTTGTTTTTCTCTGCGTGTAGGAATAATATTTTTTTGTGTTCTACACATCAGCCCAAACGCATAATACCCTTCCCACTGTTGTGGGTTAAAAATTATCAACAACTAAAACTAGTGGATTGTTCTGCGCTGCCCTCTTTGTATTCGTTAATTAAAAGCGTTACTTTTCATAAAAATTCTTTTTGTGTAATTAAAATTTTTTTGGATAATTTTGATGCTTTGCCCGTGTAAAATTGAATTTGGATTATTATGCTATTTTTTTATTTAAACAATTAAAAAAAATATATAAAAAAAGTCTTACAAAAACTCTTTTTATTAGCTCGAATTTTTGGGCAGACAATTGACTTTGTTCAATTATTGGCCATGAAACTTTCCTAACATAAGGGTGAAAGTGAAAAGGACAACATTGTAGATTTTAAGCAAAATAAAAGGATTAGTTTTCATTTGTTAAAATGAAACTCAATATTCCAGACCATGGCCACCAGGTGGCCTTGCCACACATTTAACAATATCAAATGTATTAATAATTTTTCTTCAAATCACATCATTGGAAAACATAAAATCGAACAATTTCTAACTAAAAATTAAATATTTTTTGTGTTGAAAAAAATTATAACAAATGGTTTTTCTTTTCTTTAGAAATTTTCTGAAAAAACTAAAAAAAAAAAAAAAAAAATAGCTGCGGGTTAAATGAAAACAGATTAATTACAAATTTATAAAAAAAAGTTGAATAGATAAAAGTATAAAAAATAAACCAGACAACAAAACAATCAAATGAAATTGATATTTAATACACTAACAAGAAAAAGAAAATGGCAATGATTTGGCAGAGAAAAATAATATAAAATTATTTGTTTAAAAAAAAAATCTGCAGAAAATTAAAACAAAAATTGATAAATAAACAAAATTTAGTTTAAGAAAAATTCATCGAAAATTTTGGTAAAATAAACTAGAAATTTAGAGCAATTTTATCTTTTTGCACAATGTGGGTTGTATTTGTCTGTTTTATCGTTACTACAATGGGATGTGTTCTGACGAAATTAGGGATCTGGTTCCCGAAACCCGTACGTTTGTTCGTAATACACGTTTTTCCTCAAGAGCTCATCCTTATGTGGTCGATTGGCAGGTGAATCGTACAACGCATTACAGAGAGAATTCATTTTTTTCCCGCACAGTTCGTATGTGGAATAACCTTCCTGCAGAAGTCTGCCCTCTCACTTACAACATGATTAAGTTCAAATCGAATGTTCACAAACACTACTCCCTCTATCCTCCTTCCCACAACCTATTTTCCTAGTTCCAACACAATGCAATGCATTAGTAGGGGTCATCCCCTGAGTGCTGGTCCTAACAGTAAAAAAAAAAAAATGTTGTTGAAATTTGCCAAAAAAAAAAAAAAAAAATTAAATTTTCTATTAAATCTTCATTTTGTTTTCTTTTTCATCAAAAAGAACAAATAATATTATCCTTTTTTTAATTTAAGAAAAAAAGTTTCCAAATTCTTAAACAATTTTTCCTGCTTTGTCCTTAAAATCTTTTTAATTTCCTTGTTCATTTTTCATAAAACTACTTGTCTTTTTTTGCCTTATTTTTACAAGTAATTAGCAAGGATTAAGGACTTTTGTCAACATGTTTTTTTTTTGTAACAAAATCTTAGTGCTACAATATGCATGCTTAAGTCGTTTGTCGCCAGCCGTTGTGTTGCTCTAATTCTGTAGGCTTTGGAGTATTTAAAATGGTCTATAGGAGATTTGATTTAGCCAGCTTAGACATAATGTTTATAGTAAATAACATATTAAATAGAAAAACAGGCAAAGATTTAAAAGATTAGCAAAAGAAAAAAGGAGGGAAGAAGAGAAATAGTACTGCAACTTCTTAAAAAAAAGATTTGCCTAAAAGCCAGGATCTTAAAAGGATTTCAAATCAGAAACAAAAGAGACGTTTTAGAAAAATTCTTAAAAATGTTCTACTAAAAAAGAAGTTTGCCTTTATTTGCATACAAATTATGCAAATTAATCACCAGGTTTTGCGAATATCTACTTAGAGATTGTTGGAAAATTTATTAAGTTAAGAGAGAGAGAGAGAGTTCGCCAAAAAAAAAAGAAATGCAAAACGGTTTTTAGAATTTTACCAACTTTTGAAAGATCTTGAATTCGTCTTTCAAATTATAAAAAATTAGCTTGAACTTTTTAAAAAGGGCTTTTCAACTTTCGAACAGTTGGTCGCGAGCATATTGTTAAAGCTATATCTGTCATTTTTCAGTCTCTTTTATCAAATAGTGCAAATCAGGGATGATAATTGACATTTCCTTAATTTTACTTAATTCAGTAAAAAATTGTACTTTTTTGGCACTAATTGTACTAACTAAAACCTAAAAAAAATATTTTTTGCTAGTTTAATTACCAAAATAACAGAAACCAATAACCCATTTCAATAGTGACTTAACGCAAAAATTCATTTTCGTGCTTATATGCCTAAACTAGGCACAATACACTTGATTTTTCAACAACAACAAAATACACATATATTTTTTTATAGGAAAAAGGTGTATTGTGCATGGCTAAGCATAAATAAGTTTATATATAAACTCGAAAATTAAATTTCGAGTTAAATCACTTTTGAGCTGGGTGTGCGATATGTACAGTAAAATTCACTTGTACTATACTTTTATACATACATATGTACGTATTTGAAATGCACCTTTGGCAAATAACAAAGAAAAACATGAAGTTAATACGTAATAGCGAACTTAGACGATGCTTTTTTATCTGGCTTTTTTAGAGTTGATAGTGGAACAGGGTATTTTTTATATTCTTCTTACCCCCCCTGGAGTACAGGGCGCCAAAGTGGAACAGGGTATAAATACGTTTAACCCAGTAATAAACCCAAAAGATATTGTCTAAAGGCCCTAATGCGGCCCCTACACGTTGTAACTGGTTGTAAAATTGAGCTGCGTAGAGCAGTTGATCCTGCGAACGATCAACTACTACATTATACTACTTTTTAATCAACTTTTTATTAAGCTTTATTACAAAATTATTTTTATAGAGTCACCATGAGATGTTTTAGCTCGAGTGGCGATAAATTAATTTTTGATGGAGTAATAAGAGGAGAAAGAAAATAAAAATAAATAATAGTTCCGGTAGTTGTTATATTCTTTACTTAAATTACGCATTGGAATTTCTTGTTAGTGTTCTAACATATTGTTTTCTTCGCACGCTGTTGCTTTTGAACACGTCAGAATGAAAATGAAAAAATTGCCATCACACGTAACAATTTGAAAGCACAAATCAAATTGATATTTTATTCAACCGATGACCAGGGTTGTCAGATTTTTTTGAGCTCCATCGCCAAACCGGATGTCAGAAATCGCCAAAAATCGCCAAACGTCAATTTTGTTTAGTTTTCGAAATCTTTTTTTTTTTTTTAATTAAATTTTGCATACAAAAAAAGCTGATATAATATTGCATTCAAAAATCGCCAAAAACTGAGAAAAAATACAAAAAGTCGCCGAAAGTAAATTTTGTTTAGTAATTGTTATTTTTTTTTAAATAACATAAAATAGAGATCATTTATATAGTTAAAAAAAAAAATAAAATTAAGCACACAAGTCTATAAGATCACTTCAGGCTCATCAATTTCATTACTATTGTGTTGACCTGCAGACGTACTATTAGATTTAAGCAGTGTTTAAAAAACTGCAGTCGAAGTTGCAAAACTGCCATCTTTTCCACTTTTTCATTTGTCATTGGCAAAAAAAAAAAAACATATGCTTTTACTTGCAATTCATTAAATGTAAATAGTCGCTGTCAAACCAAATCAAAAAGCGAAAAATTGTAGACAAATTTTCGTTTTTTGTTCGACAGGTTTTGGTTTCGACTACAGTTTTTTAAACCTTGGAATTAAAAAGTGGCTGAATAATTCACTTAAAATGATAATAAAACGAAAATCATGTAAAAAAAATTTGCCAGATTTTTTTTAAAGTAGTAATGATAACAAAAAAGGACAAACTGTTCAAACATCTATAAGTATGTATGTATATAATTATGTATATATATTTAGCTGGAGAGGCCTAACTCCGCTTATGTAAATAAAAGTGCAAATTTTTTATTTCAAAATCGCTGAAATAATATGAATGGTAAAAATAGCCAAGTAAATCGCCAGTTATGTCAAAAACCGCCACAAAAGTCGCCAGTCGCCAAACGGAAAATCCCATCGCCAAACACGTTTCAAAATCGCCACGTTTGGCGAGAAATCGCCATATCTGACAGCCCTGCCGATGACCAACCGTTGTACAAATAGTTGTACAACTTTATCGAATTGAACAACAAGTCGCAACATATAGGGCCGCACTATACCCCGTTTCACCATACTTTAAGAAATCAAGCTTATAAGTTTTTGCTTATTTATAGCAACAAGATTTATTGGACTGTTGTTAATCATTTGTCTGAATAAAATTCGATGCAATATTCACAAAAAGGCGGCTTCTTCGCTTTGTTCTTATCATTGTTTGCTATGAAACAATCCTATCCATGTTCGCCGACGAATGTTGTATAGACATTATGCCTTTGGCAATTCTTCTGATATTTGAAATTTTTAAATTGTACTAAATATGTCATTGGAGTACTTCAGTACTTTTGCAATGCAAATAGTACTGAGAAAAGTACAATTGTACTAACTTTATCATCCCTGGTGCAAATAATAAAAATTTGAACTGACCCTCATTTTCATCTGTAGCAATAATGTCAGCAACACACAACACTTCATTTTTATACCCTCCACCACAATTAGTTGTGAAGAGGGTATATTAAGTTTGTCATTCCGTGTGAAACTTTTTTATTATTCATCTCAGACCCTATAAAGTATATATATTCTGGGTCCTAGAGTAATTTTAAGTCGATTTAGCCATGTCCGTCTGTCTGTCCGTTTGTCCGTCTGTTGAAAACACGCTCACTTTCGTAAAACTCAAAAGAAATAAACAAACTTGGTGTCAAATTGCTTGTAGTTATCCTAATCAGTTTGGTATTGAAATCCAGCAAAATCGGTTCAATAGGATCTGAGCTATGAATCAAAAGGTGGAACCACCACCTAAAAAAAATTGATAATTTTGTTACAAAAACTAACTAAATGGTGGAAAAATGCTCAGAATGATATAAGATTTCGCAACGTTTCGTTTTATTTAACTGGAAATCACGCTGTAAAATTTTTTGAAGATCCGTCCATGATTTACCCTAGGCCCCATATAAGCCCTACTCCCGGAAAACAGTATAGTAAGCCTAAAACCCTAACTAACAATGCTATCATAAAAAATTTTGGCACGTCACAGTTAAATAGGACTAGAAATGAAACTATTAAGTTTCGTGAATATCGGTCCATAATTTACCATAGGCCCCATATAAAACCTACTTCCAGAAAACAGTTTAGTACGCCTAAATCCGTAGAAAATAATGCTATCATAACAAAATTTAGTACATCAAAATTTTTTAGAACTAAAAATAAGACTGTGAAATTTCGTGAAGATCGGTCCATAATTTACCATAGGCCCCATATAAACCTTACTCCCGGAAAACTGCTTAGTAAACCTAAATACGTAAAAAATAATGCTATCATAACAAAATTTGGAACATATAAGTTATACGGGACCAGAAATAAGACTGTGAAATTTCGTGAAGATCAGTTCATAATTTACCCTAGGCCCCATATAAACCTAACTCCCGGAAAACAGCTTAGTACGCCTAAAAACGTAAAATATAACGCTATCATAACAAAATTTTATACATCACAGTTTTATATAACTAGAAATGACACTGTGAAATTTGGGGAAGATCGGTGCATAACTTACCATAGGCCTCACATAAAGCCCACTCTGGTAAAATAATTAAATACGCGGTAAACTTTTTTCCTGTTTAGCTTCATATGGCCAGAAAAAATGTTATGCAATTTTGTGATATACGGTCCATAATTTTCCTTAGATTTCATTTTAGCAGCCTTCTGAAATTTTCTGCAAACGCTTAAACTAATTGCACCGCTGTATTGAAATTTATGTTTTTTAATACCAGAAATCGTTCTGCAGAATTTGGGATGATTGGTTCATAGCTTACCATGGCTTTTATATAATTTGTTCTCTTGAAAATCATTTAAGTTCATCTTAAACTGATATTCTACTCAAACTTTTTAAAATTGATTCTGATTGTCGATCAATAATTTTATATAGGTCTAAACCGCAACAAATTTTAATGCAGATGTCTGTTTTTACAAAGATTATAATAATAAATAGACATCATCCAGATATTACTCCTAAAACATTCGAAGTGTCGGTGGAGGGTATCAAAGATTCGGCACAGCCGAATATAGCACTCTAACTTGTTATTATAAAGAAAGATTCATGCACTCAAAAGAAAAATCAATCGTTCCGTACTCAAATCAATCCGAAGCGTTATTTATAGTTCGGTGAGTACGGACTTTCTTGATTCAAGCACAGAAAGATTGATTCAAGTACGGATTTTCAATCGCAAAATACTTAAATTATCCATTTTCAATCCCGAATTCGTATTTGCAATAATCCAAACATGAGACTGATTTAAGTAAAACTAAGATCGAATCAATCCCAAAATGCGCTTGATTAAAATATTATAAAGTTGATTTTATCCCGAATTTGGTTTGAAAAAAAAAACTAAAAAAGAAATTAGAAAGGACAAATTATAATGATTGATATACTTAACCGTATAACACATTTTAGAATGATAAAACACCAACATCATGCCCGATATGGTTTTTACTTTAGAAATCTTCTGTTCATATTTAACTAAAAATATAAAATAAATAAGCAAGAGTCCCAATTTACTTTTTAGCCCTTCGTGGTACACATGAGTCTGTCCAGACCTTTTTCAATGTGTATAGAAAATCAAAACATCAGTAAGCCGGAAGGTTAAACACAACGAAAAGTTTAATCTTTTTATATCCACACCACAATAGTGGAGAGGGTATTATGCATTTGTGCTGATGTGTGTAACGCCTTATAATATTGGTCCTAGACCCACCTTAAAGTATATCGATCGACTCAGAATCACTTTCTGAGTCGAACTAACGATGTCCGTCCGGCTGGCTGGCTGGCTGTCCATGTAACCTTGTGCGCAAAGACAGGTCGCAATTTTGGAGATAATTTGATCAAATTTGGGACATATGTTCTTATTGGCAGAAGGATCAAGCCTTTTGAAAATGGGCCAAATCGTGGGACCACGAGGGAAGATAGGGGGAAATTTTTTCCTCTCAGAAACTATCAAACCGATTTTAATGAAATTTAGAACATAGATAGAACCATATCTTTATGGACCCAAAAGGGATGCATTTTTTTTAAAAATAGGACCACGAGGGGAGATAGTGACAATTTTTGCTTCTCAAAACGATTTTAATGAAATTTAAAAAATAGATAGATCCATATCTAAATGGACACATAAGCTATACAGTTTTTCAAAAATAGGACCACAAGGGGAGATAGGGGGCAATTTCTGCCTCTCACAAACTTTCAAACCGATTTTAATGAAGTTTATAAACATAGATAAATCCATATTTATATGGACATATAAGCATGTTGTGTTTTTTAATACTGCGGTGTATATGTGCAACACCTTAAAATATTGGTCCCAGGCCACCTTTAAGTAATTTGAAGATAATTTGATGAAATTTGGTAGATATGCTCTAATTGGCATAATTCTATTGAAAATAAGGCAAAGAGGTCAATAATTTCAAATAGCCTCCACACAAGCTGCTTTCCGGAAAAGGGTAGTTTTGCCCACTATCAAACCAATTTTTATGAAAGAAAAAACTCGTTCTAAATTTAGGTTTTATCTATTTACTTAAGTACGAGTCGTATTAACAAATGTAAGTGCGGATAACACTTTAAAGTTCTTAAAACAGTCCCAAATGGGATAACTTTCGAAAACCAATATGCGTGCATACGCGTGTGATTATAAAAGTTTGTGTAAACACAACAACAACACTTCAAGAAAAATATAGATTATTTTTATGATAATTAGTATTGTGGTTATTTTGTTGAACTATTTATGGGTTTTAATCCAAATTTTTTTTTTTTAATATTTTTAATTAGGCTTAAGTTCATGAAATTTAATTTTTATTAAATTATTTTTATGAAGAAAGGAATTTTACAACATGAAAATTAATTAAAATTGTTATTGATAATCTTTCATTCTTGACGTGGCTCGGGCTCGAACCCTGGCCGGCAGGTTACCATGACATGACATGACGGCAAATCCATCTGAGGAGATCGAGTGGTTGCGATCGAAACATGTCAGACGGCAAATCCATCTGAGGAGATCGAGTGGTTGCGATCGAAACATGTCATGGTAACCTGCCGGCCAGGGTTCGAGCCCGAGCCACGTCAAGAATGAAAGATTATCAATAACAATTTTAATTAATTTTCATGTTGTAAAATTCCTTTCTTCATAAAAATAATTTAATAAAAATTAAATTTCATGAACTTAAGCCTAATTAAAAATATTAAAAAAAAAAAAAAAAAAAAAAAAAAAGATTATTTTTATGTTTAAAAAGTAAAATAAGAAACAATTATTCCCATATTCTAATTTCTTAAATTATTCAGTTAAATACAACAAATTTTTAAAGTAGAATGATTACGGAAACCATATTGGGCATGCTGCTGGTGTCTAATTGAGAATTTTTCTGTAAACAAAGAGCGGAATACTACAACAAAAATTAAATAAGCATGTGTTACACTCAGTTTAGATGAGGGCTTTTACGACGTCGCTTTGTCGACGTCTCTTTTGGTTTGTTGGTGAGCGGTGTAGAAAAGAAAGAGGGGTTAACAAAATGACTCGTTTTGTATTTTGCATGTCGTTTTTTACATTTCTCTTTTAACTTTTTCTGTTTACGTTTTATTCTTTTTCTTACTTTGAAGTGTGTGGTTGAAAATACAGTGAGACCTCGATTATCGATAATAGACGGGATCGGCAGAATTCTTGATTATTTATTTTTTTTGGTGTGTTTCTTATTTTATGTAAATATATAACGTTTTATTATGTAAACATGAGGAAAAAAGTAAATTTGGCAGAACATGCTTCCACACCGTTAAGATATTCTCTTTCTTCGTTTATTTAAATTTCTTTTGATTGTTCAAAATTTAACGAAAAAAAGATAATTTGTTTATAATTTCGGATAATAGAGGCAATTTAAATCAGTGCAAAAAAATGTTTGTTTTCCATTTTATTGAAGCTGCCGGTTAATCGAATGACGGGTAATCAAGGCCATACTGTAAATAAAAAAAAGACATGCAACCAAAAATCATCGTATGAACGCAAAGAGATTTTGGAAGTTGCTTTAAAAGGGAATCAAGATAAAACGACGTCGTAAAAGCCCTCATGTGAATTGAGTGTAACAAGTAAGTAAATACTTTTAATATTCCCTCTCTCTAGTTCTGTGGGGTAAACGTTTACCCCATAATCACTTTCGGATTATTTCAAGTACGAATCGATATTAAATCTTCTTAGAAATTGTTGATTCAAAATCAGTTTGAGATTTATTTTATCTCACTTTTAATTAAGTCAATCCTATTTCCGGATTATTTTGAGCACGAATTCGGGATTAAATATGGATAGGTTAAGTACTTCGCACTTGAATAATACGTACTTGAATCAAGCGTTCTGTACTTGATTTTAGGAAATCCGTACTTACCGTACTATTGATAGATACCGTGCTGATAGATCCATAAAATTCGTTTTTAAATATTGTGGTGTAGGGTATCATATGGTCGTTCTTACTTATTTTAAAAATCATAAAAATATCTTTTTTAACTTTTGGTAAATTCGTAACGGTCATAATTATAATAATCCTTAAAATTCTTAAGTTTCCTTATTCTAATTAAAAGCCTGATATTAATCAAAAATTAATTGGCTTAATCCTTTTTGAAAATCCCTTAAAGAAATATTCTACAATTTGTCAAGAAATTTCAAACAAGTTTAAATCAAAATTTTTAATGACCTTTGACATTTTTTAGCTCTCATTAAAAATGAGAATGTTTTTTATTGCAGTATGAAACCCTTATCATTCATTTTGTGCTAAAATGTCCCAAAGAAACCTTAATTTTATTTTATGCAAAAAAATATATATTTCTAGAGATTATAAAAAAATGCCTGATGTTTTTTTGTTTAAGGGAAAAAATTGCACTTTTTAATGCATTTTTTTTTGAGGGTTTGTGTGTCTTGTGAATTGTAAATATCCTGGCAAAGGACATGAAGAGTAACAAACAAAACCTTTCAAAGGTTTCTTAAAAAAAAAAAAAAAAAAAAAATTGTGAAAAATGTACGAAAAAAATATCATATTACCTGACATACCTTTTTATGGTTGCACATGATTTTTTTTTTCACAAACAAAATAGTTTGAATTGTTTAAAGAAACCATTTCCGAATGATTAAAATGTTTGGTGTAATAATTGCAAGGTACAGTGGGGTGAAAGAGAAAATAATAGAAAAAATAAAGTCATACTTAACTCTTACTTTTAGTTACATATTAAGATTTCTGTTTCTTTGAAGAAAAGCCGACCGATTTTTTTCTAGAAAAATTTACTGTTCAGTGAAAAATGTACTTTTTAGTGAAACGTTTTTTTCAGTGAAAATTTATTTTTTGATGAAAAAGTAATATTTCCTTTTGGTAAAATAGTGTTTTGTTTGTAAAATAAATGTTGCTTTTTGTGAAAAGAAGTTAATGTTTATTAAAAAAGTGATTTAAAGAAAAAAAAAAATTTAATCTGTGAATTTATTTCTACACATTCGAATTGTTTGTGGCATTTTGACAAAACATCTCAAGTCAAATTTAAAAAGTTTAAAAACAATGTTGCTAATTATACGAATTTTCATTCAAAAAACATTTTTGTTTACCAAGGTTTCGTTATAATGTGCTAAATTCCCATTTCATACTATTGACAAACTGAAGTTAATTGTTGATGGGATAAGCTATTCCTATGCGCATTTCACTGGTTGCTTAGGCCAGATCGTCAGGAAACTTCATCCAAAGATTTTAGAAAAACTAAAGATATTAAACAAATAAAACTGTTGAGCGAATAAGAATTATAAGCCCCAGTTTTACTTGTAACAATACCAAAGCTTAAACAAAAACAACAACAATAAACAGCGAGTTTATCTTTTCTTACAATCCCGACCACAACTTGATTTTTTGTCAACTCTAAATGTAGTTGTAAGTGGATAAAGAAAAAAATAAAAATTAAAAAAATTTCTTTATTTTATTTTGCCAGTTCAGTTTTATTTACACTGCCACATGCATATTAGTTATCGAAGTTGTTCTTGGGATTCAAAAATTAATTATCAAGGTTTCGTTATAATGTGTATTATAAAAGAAATTTTTCTGTAATTTTGGTTTATTTTATTATTTGATAAAATGATTTTTTCACCGAGTTCTTTTAAAAACTTTTTTGCTATCCTATTTCGACTTAAGAATCGTAAGTTAAGATGTTTCGTCAAAATGCCACAGATACGCAAATTTATTTGGAAAAAAATTTTTTGTCGGAAAAGTTGACTGGGTGGAAAAAAATTGTCTTTGTTGTGGAGCCTTTTTTTTCGTTTTTTGCCTTTTGTAGGAAAAAGTGATTTTTTGTGTAAAATAGATAATTTTAAATAAAACGAGACTTTTTACATATAATCAGATTAGCATATCGTCATATTAAATGCAAACGGACGTAACTACACAAAATTGCGATATTAAGTTTTTTATCGAATATGGTTCGTGTTATCAAAATACATGTTCCTGCTAAATTTCAGATTCCTACGATCAAAAATGGCGATTTTATTAACGAAATTCAAACGCCAATTACACCTTGTTGTTATTGATTTTGTAAAGTTTTTTTTTGGTAAAATGCTTTTTTGACCGCCTTTTACTCAATGCAAATGGATGAAACATTGCAGGCATACATATTCCCGATGACAGTACACAAATACATGGGCGTAGCCAGGATAAAATCTAGGGGGGGGGGGTCGTGCAAAATTGTTTAAAACCTTTTCTTTAGCTTCACTTCGGAAAATCAAATCTTGTAACGTTAATTTAACTTCCTTGTACTCAATGCAAATGGATGAAACTTTGCAGGCATACATATTCCCGATGACAATACACGAATACATGGGCGAAGCCGGGATAAAATCTAGGGGAGGGGGGGGGGGCAAAAATAGTTTTTTGGTAAAATGCTTTTTTGACCGCCTTTTACTCAATGCAAATGGATGAAACTTTGCAGGCATGCATATTCCCGATGACAATACACGAATATATGGGCGAAGCCGCGATAAAATCTAGGGGAGGGGGGGGGGCAAAATTGTTTTTTGGTAAAATGCTTTTTTGACCGCCTTTTACTCAATGCAAATAGATGAAACTTTGCAGGCATACATATTCCTAATGACGATACACGAATACATGGGCGTAGCCAGGATAAAATCAAGGGGGGGGGCAAAAATTTTTTTAAATGTTCTTTTTTAAGAAAAGCGTTTCTTAAAATTTTTTTTTTTAAATGTTCTTATTTTATTATCAAAAAGTAATTTCAATTTTTGGGAATACAAAATTTTAATTTCAAAAGATTAATTGACAACATCTTTTGTAAGTTGTTGTTGTTTTTATTTTGTTTTTCTTAACCTACTTACAACTACAATTAATGTTGAGAGAATTTCAACTAATTGTAGTGGGGAATGTAAGATGAGATAAACCCACTGTTATTTATAGTTGTTGTGTTTTGTTCAAGCTTTGATATTGTTACAAGTAGAACTGTTGCTATAATTCTTATACGTTTAACAGTTTTATTTGGTTTAATATCTTTAGTTTGTCTAAAATCTTTATGGATGAAGTTTCCTGATGATCTGGCCTAAGCAACCAGTGAAATGCATAGGAATAGCTTTTCCCATCAACAATAAATTTCAAGTGTTTTTGTCAAGAATAAAAACTGGGAATTAAGCACGAATAGCAACATCTTTTGTTCTTATTTTTGTTAGTTGCGAACGGTGTAGAGAAGAAAAAGAGGTAAACGAAAAGACTCGGTTTGTATTTTTATTATTTTTCTTACTTTGAAGTGTCAGATTGAAAATACAGTAAGACTTCGATTATCCATAACCGACGGGATCGGCAGCATTCTGGATTATCAATTTATTTTTTTGTGTGTTTCTTATTTTACGAAATATATAATGTATTATTAAGTAACTATTAGGGTATTCATTCGGTTAACCGTCAATCGGTTAACCGATTAATAACTACCCGATTAACTGTTTAAAATTGGCAATTTTCGATTAACGATTAAACCGGTCAATTTCAGTCGATTAACCGATGTAACAATTTTTTTTTAGTTTTTTTGTAGTATTATAACATATTTATTATTTTTTTTTTTTTATTTTAATTATTTGTTTCGTCGCATATATAAAAGGTTTACGTTTGGAAAATATTTTTTTCCTACAATATATGTATTTCCTTCGAGCAAAACATTCTTAAAATACAGTACAAAAACCGAAACTAGGGGTTCGGAAATACATTTTTTGCAGAATGGTTGGTGCTGAGCTTTGCGACGATGAGTCAGATGATGACCTGACAATATAAGAAACTCTCGATTGTAACACAAACAATCTTTAACAAAATTAGCCGCAATAATGGCATAATGGAAGATTTTATATGCTTGGAGAAATCCTGGAAACGGACTGAGAAATAAGATAATCTGTATCATGATACAAAGAGAACAAGATAACGCAAACAGCTTTTAAAAATGAAATGTTACTGCGCATATACGTCACATCAGCTAAAATATAGAAACACAAGCAAACAAACATGTGTATTATATGCTTAAGTGACGTCATATGGGTTGCTTCCGATTTCTCCAACATTTTCGATAAGTAAAAGAATTTTTTCCAAGTCAAGTTTGATCTTCATATGCTTTTTACACAGATCAACATCTAACATCTACCATCAAAGATGTAGAAAATGTGAAACACTCATTTACATTGGTCACATCTAACATCTACCATGAAACAAAAATGTCACCATTAAAAAAAAAATGTTTTTAAAATAAAAAATGTTTTTTCTACAAAAGTGCCAAAATTTAAAAAGAAAACACAAAAATGTATTTTATGTTCCATTTGTTTAAAAATATAAAAAATAATTAAAAAAAAAACATTGCAATAAAAAAGAAAACTTGACAAATGGTAACGCTGCTTTAAAAAAATTTTTTTTTTGTCGGTGATGCCTCAATATTAATAGAACTTATTGCCACTTTTCTAGTGATGACACTAAAATAATCGAAAGATGTTGAATGGAAGAAATTGAGATAGGAACATCTTTTATAGATGTTGAAAGATGTTGGTTTTTTGACCTATGTATTTCTTATGGAAAGATGTTAACATCTTCGCAAATTGTGGCTAATTTATGGTAGATGTTAGATGTTGATCAGTGTAATACCCTTTGATGTTGATCAGTGTAATACCCTTTGTACACTTGCATAAATTTCGGAGGAACGCATGGAAGATGTTGAAAATATGAAATATGCGTTCACACTTGAAACATCTAACATCTACTATCAACAGGCGCGGATCCAGCTTGAGCCTTAGGGGGGGGGGGAAATTTTTTATGATAAAAAAAAAATTTGTTTTTAAAAGTTTATTAAAAGCAATTTGTGTATATTATATTAAAAAAACTCAACAATAAGGTTAAATAAAATATTCAATATAAATTAAAATAAACTAATCTTTTTAAATAAGCAATTTATGATTTCCTTGTGAGGCAAATTTAGATAGTACAGTCTATGTTCAGTTTGTCATTGTTGATCTGAGCCATGTTTTTATTCGACGAAGGGTAGGAAATGACCTCTCGCTCGTAGCATTACTTAAGAGCATTGAAACGAAAATTTGAAATATTTTTCTTAGATTTGGGTAGATATCTTCATCACAGTTTATTAAAGCATCTACAACGTTATCTGATAGATTTTAGATAATTTCCATGTTTGTTGCCAATGCTACAGTTCAGGCTCAAGTTTAGATGTTAGAAGGTGTTTATCCCGAGTTGTGGTTTTAAAAGTTTTATATCTATATATGACTTATGGCGATTTCTTTTCTGAGAAATATGTTGCATAAATGTTACATGCTCTACACATAAGAGATAGAGCATGTAACATTTATGCAACATATTTATCAGAAAAGAAATCGCCATTAATTACACTTTGGTATGTTCAATACATTAAAGATATCTTTTGGAAAGGTGTTTTGCGATCTTCTAAAATAAATTCAATAAGAGAATAAAACCTACAACTCGGTAGAAATCTTCAACATTTTGGATGTGATTATTTCGTTCAAATCTTGTTTTTAGGTTGGAACCTCGATTTGAACGCAAATCACTTTAACTTTTTTAAAAATCACTTTAAATTGTTCTTCGGCTTTATTTCTTTTTTCTTCAAGGCACATGATCAAAGTTTTGATAAGGCTTGATCCTTTTTGGAAGATCTATATCGTGCTTTTGTAAAATGATACTAAGCGGCTGTGTTACAATAAGTATCACACTTAATATGTTTATTCCGCAAATAAATTCAAAAGTTCTAAGTGAGTTCCTTAATATAAGGCTCTTGATGAAGTATTACCTTTCCACTCAGATATTTTTTCTAAAGCTTCTACTATAAGATGTACACTTGTTGCAAAGTGTAAAGCTGAGTCGTGACGGTCCACCCATCTTGTCTCGCATAATGTAGAGAGTTTGGCTCCCAAATACTTTACTAAGAACGTGTTTTGCCTGATTTACGGGAAATAGCAAGGCGTTTGTTTCGCATTTGTCGCGGTTTCCAGAATTTTTTTAAAGCTCCATTTTCTGCTGACATCAAACGACACCCATCAGTTCCAACTCCTATACAATTTTTTAGGTCAAGACTAAAATTTGTCAAAGTTTTAAGAACTGTTGATGATAGTGCCATCGCATCAATTGACACATCAGCGTCATTATCAATATCCTGTGAAGGCTCTTCAAATGCTTTTACAACAAAGCCAAAACAATTCTTGCCTAACAACTTTTTGTTGTATGGTGAAATATCTTAAATGTAAGGAAATCTGGCTTTCCCCGACAAATCCGTGCTTTCGTCAAAAATTATCGAATAGAATTTTGATTCATATAACACATTAATATAAACATAAATATTGCAAATACCAAGGCTTTTTAATAATTCAACCGCACGCATTTTCAAGTCAAACGTTTACTCTTTGGTTATACATAGATGGCACCTGCTGGGATTGAATGTAGAATAATAAGTATTTGAATACAGTAAACTAGATGTTTCATTGAAAATATCTAATAAATAACTATTAGGATGAAGATTTGGATATTTATTGAAAATTTCGTTAGAGATTCAATAAAAAAAACAAAAAAAAACCTTGCTGGGATTTCCAAAAACTTTGTACATTAAAAAAAGATAATATTAATGGGAACTCTTGTATTATCGAAATAAACAAAACATATTTTTATAATTTACGGGGGGGAAATTTCCTTATTTCACCCCCCTGAATCCGCGCCTGACTATCAATAAAAAATACTTTTAAATACTTTTTTTCTACAAAAGTGCCAACATTTTAATAGATAACACCAAAATGTATTTCTAGTTCATTTTGTTTAATAATTTTAGCAAAATAAGGCTTGCAGAAACTGAACAACTTGAGAAATTGTATCGCTGTTTTCAAAGCAATTTTTATTTTGTCAGTGATGCCACAATAATAACAGAATGTATTGCCACTTTTCTAGTGATGACACCAAAAGAATCGAAAAAGGTAAAAGGGAACAACATGAAATTCTGTAAAGATGTTGAAAAATTTTGATTTTTAGTCGTATGTATTTCTTATGGGAAAATTACAACATTTTCGCAAATTGATGTTAAATGTTTAATGTTGACAAGTGTGAAAAGGCTATAAATAGGCTATAACTAAAAAAAGAATCGCTTAAATCCTACACACTAAATTATTTTTCCAAAAGATTATTTCATCAGATCATAAACTATTGAAATAATTAAAAAAAAAAATTTCACAGTTTATTTTTTAATAAATACATAGAAATAGTATGTGTAAATTTTTTGAATGTTGCTTCAAAAGGGAATGAAGGAAAAACGACATCGTAAAAGCCTTCATGTGAATTGGGTGTTATACAAAAGAGCTTTTTAGAAAATTTTGACTTTTTGCGTAAAGCGGGAATTTTTGTGTAAAGTGGGGATTTTGTGTAAAATGGAACTTTTTGTATAAATTTTCACTTTTGATACAACAAAATAATGTGCGGTGAGTTTTGTTGTAAGAATTAATTATAACTTTGTTGCAATACATGTATTAACTGTTTGTTTTGTGTTTAAAGTACTTTTTTTATTTGAATAATTTAATATTTTTTTTCCATAATTTTAACAAAAAAAAAAAAAAAAAAAAATATCGTTTAATATCCAGTATTTTGTGGAAATTTTTAAGTGAGTTTAAAAACAAATGATTATTGAAAATGATTGACAGCTCCCCCAGTCATACAAAAAAAGAAAGAGTGTGTGACAATAATCAATAATGTCAGTTTTACTTACTACTAATACTTCTTGTTGTTATTGTTGTTACTGCTAGTTATTGCTATAGTTGTTAGTGCAGTGTGCGCTGAGTATTATTAAGCCGGAAATGTAGCGTTACCTTCAATGAAGTGCAACTAACCAACCACTCACATCGCTCATTCCTTCATATATATTCATACACTCGGTCACATATTTGTAGCATCACTGTGTGTGCATTTATTTTTTTCCTGATGAGCATGTGTCAAATGTCTTAACAATGACAAGTGAAAAGAAAAAAAAAAGTCAAAGGCAAAATTGAAACATCTTAAAGAGCGCCAAATGTCAAAGAGTTGTCAACATGACCTACACCATCCTGACAAATTTAACCAAAAAGAATTGTAATGAAAATAAAATTGAAAGTGTTGCACAGAATTTATTTTTATAGCTGCTGCTGTTCTTCTGCTGCTAAATGTTGGCTGCAGTAAATAGTTTTTTCAGGAAACTGTCAAATTATTAATGACATACCAAGTGTTGTTTTCTAATTTGTTTTTTAGAAAGGGAAGCAACATTTTCATAGAAATTTTTAAAATACATATTTTAACTTGATTTGATTTAAACAAAAAGCTTAAATGACAAATAAATTATGATAGTTTTTAATATACTTTTTTATTTATTGTCAGTTTTCTTTTAAATTATTTTTTATACTTAAATTTAACTCATTTGTTTCGTTTGTTAAAAAAAATTATAGACAATTTGTATTTTCGATTTTCATTAGAAGACATTGTAATCTTAACGCTTTAGCTGGCTGACACATGTCAGCTACACTTTCATGTGACAGTTGTCATACGCAAGAGTATAAAATCGTAAAAATAAATATGCGGAGATAAAAAAATATAATTTTTGTTTATATTAATTGAAAACAATGTATTTTTTTTACGGAAACGAAATGATTTCAAATGAAAAAAAAATATTTACAAAATTTATTGACAAGGTCTTTAGGTGGGACGTTTTTGAGTTTTTAATGACATTAAATACCATTTAAAGTAGCAGATGTAAAAAAATGTTGTTCATTTAGTTTGGAAACTTTTAAATTATTTAAAAGAGGTAAATAATTGAAACAAATACTGACTAAATGAAAAAAAATTAGCAGAACTAGACATCTCTTTACAAAATATAAATTTTCCAAAAAAATTTTTTATAAAAAAGTCATGACTTTTATTTACAAAAATGAAACGAATGGAAATGAAAGCTTTCTCAAAAGTCGAATTTAAACAAAAATAAATCACATTTTGCGCATCAAACCCTTTTTCACATAAAAACGACTTTTGTGGCACAGCCACTTCTCTAATCCCACCCCTATTTCTCGAATGTTGTGTGATGCTTTTACCGAATTTGTAAAGTTTGTTGCTTGCCGCTCTTCAAATATACAAAAACTTATAATGTGAGAAGTCCCACGCCCACTTCTCTAGTCGCGCCCATATTTCTAGAGAGGTTGACAACCGAGCTTTGTGCATACAATTTTGACAATTTGTCTGTTACCGTATTTTAGTTATGCCCACTATAGATATGACATGTCCACTTCTAACTTTTGTTTTGTGTTAAGACACACAAAGTTTTGTTTTCTTTTGTTCGAATATAATGTATAAACAGCGTTGCCAGAATGATGATTTTATCATTTTTTTTGACTATTCGTTGAGAAAAATATCATTTAAAGATTTTTTTTCTCTAATCATGATTTTTTATTTTAAGAAATTACTAGTTGACCCGGCAAACGTTGTTCTGCCATATAACTTATTTCTTTTAGATGTAACAGTGTCTGCCTAAATTTTAAGAAAACCGGTTGATAAGCTAAGAAGATAATACAAATTATAGGCTATAGTTGCTTCCAGATGTTACACTATTGTCCCGCCAAATTTCAAGAAAATCAGTTGATTAGTTAAGAAGTTATAGGGAGGGGGATCTTTTACTCCTCTTGCCCTATTCCATGCCCTGTTCTCTTTCAGATGTTACAGTGTCTGCAAGCCAAATTTTAAGAAAACCCGTTGATTAGTTAAGAAGATACAGGGAGGAGGAGCTTTTACCCCTTTTGCATCACGCCCTAAATAAAAAAAACTTTAGGCTATAGTACTTCCAGCTGTAACACTATTTTCCTGCGAAACTTCAAGAAAATCGGTCGATTTGTTAAGCAGATATAGGGAGGAGGAGCTTTTACCCCTCTTGCGCTATTTCACTCCCTATTCCCTATTTTATTTCAGATGTTACAGTGCCTGCATGCTAAATTTTAAGAAAACAGGATGATTAGCTTAGAAGATATAGCTAGGGGAGCTAATGCCCTTTTTTGCGACTTCTAGCGATATAAAGTATGCTCTACGACCTTTTCTTACATCTAAGAAAAACACATACAAAATTTCATAAAAATCAGTCAAGCCGTTGCGCAGGAGTTTAAAATGGAGGGCATTTTGTTGATATTTGTATGGGAATATATAGGAAAATCTAAATGCCATATCTGCGGAACCACTAAGCTGATTTCGTGCAAACTTAACTTAAGCCATCTACAGACTATCCCCAACGTACCCTGGTTGAAATCGGTCGAACCGTTTCCGCAGTTAGTTTAGAAAGTATGATACACATTAAGTTTGTTTGTACAAAAGTATTAAGTTATCAAAATATTCCCTTTTCTTGACACAAAGTCTTAAAATAATGACAAGCAAAAATATGAGTTCTGTGAGCCACCCTCATAAATTAGATTTCTACTAAAGGCCGTTACACACTACCCCACAAAGTCTTACGTATTTTATAAAAATGCAACCCTGTCGTGATAAGTTGTTATTGTGTTTTGAAAATTTATAAACAATAATAAGATCAGGGAAACGTTTTCATCAGATACGTAAGATTTTGTGGGATGGTGTGTAACGCCGTTACACACTGTAACGGCCTTAAGTTGTTTTGACAAAACAATTAACAGCATAAGAAGTCTTACTATTTTGGGACTTTTTTTGTATTAAACACAACAATAATTTTTTTAAACTATTGTAAAATATTGGCATATAATGAATAATTTAACGCAAAAATTCATCTCTTTACAAAAATTTTAATTTTTTGTTCTAAAAGGTGTATATTATTACAAATTTTTTTAAGGAATGAACTTCAACCTAACATACAGTAGTTCCCGCTTAAGTGCGCATCGAAAAATGTTCAGTTTTCTACGCATTTAAGCGGGGAATCATTTAACCGATAACCCGGATAAATGCGCAATCAACGGATTTATAAAAACCTCGCTCAAAAAACTCAATAATCCTTTAAAAGTACTTTTTTAGTTATAAGGGAAAATAAAATTTATTGTATTTTATTTGACCTTTATTATTTTCAAGTATGTATTAATAAATTGTCGGGCTTTAGGACTTTTTTTAAAACTTTAAATGTTATACGAACCAATATTTCGGCACTTCTTTGAGTTCCTTCTTCAGTGTTATTTCCCGACAACTCTTTAAAATTATTCTCTATGATTTTCGAAATTCAAGAGAAAACTTACTTTTTTACTTCAACTGCCGTTTTAAATATTTGTGCTGCCATACATATATGTAAGTACAAAATACTTTTACTAACTTTATAAATGCCTTGCCGGATATTTAAAAAACGCAAGTTTTTTTGGTTACGCATTTAAGCGATTTATTTTGTTCAAATTTATGTAATTTCGTATAAAAATAATGAATCATTAAAACGGGGAACGCATTTAAGCGAGGTCATTTAAGCGGGATTTTGTTCATATAATTTTGTTAAAATTTTGCTTGCCAGCACATTTTGCGCATGTAAGAAGGGAAATCATTTAAGCGGGGTGCATTGAAGCAGGAACTACTGTAGTATTAAACTGGAAGTCAAAATTAATGTTTCTAAAGCAGTTTTAAAAACCTTTATATCTTAAATATAAATTCCCACACAAACCTTAAAGTATTAACCTTTATCAAAATTTCTTTTAAAGATCACCTTGGTAACATTGTCTAACTTACACGTGTAAAGTATACATTTCTTAGTTAAACCCATTAACCACCCTTTGGGTGGGCGAATCATTCACAAACATACGTGTGTCAGTAGTAAGAAAAAAAAATTTCAAAGATACACAACTGTCAGTTTGAGTAAATGTCAAAAATTATAATGTTTACAAAAATTGTTTGTGATCTTAGGGGGGAAAAAACATTTTACAATATCAATGAAGAAAATTTCAAGTGGAAACACCAATAACAACATTAACAATAACGGGAACAAATTGGTTGAAAAAAGAAAACAGAAAAGCTTCTACACCAAAAAATTTAACACGTGTTTCTTGTCTTCTGGTCCTCAGCCGTCACCTTTTGGCGGACGGAAGGAAACATTTGGAAAAGAGGTGGTGGTGGTTGTTCGAGAGAATTTTTTTTTATTAATGACGTGTGTGGTTGTTATTATAACCTGGTGCTCTTTAATTAAATTAGTGTTTCATCGTTTTAATAACATTGTTATTTTTGGCTTATCGTTGAAAAAGTTGAAATTAAATAATTGCACTTGAGTGCATCACTTTTAAGGACTTGATAAACTTGGGTATATTACAAATGTAATGAGGGGGGAGGAGAGAAATTTTGTACATCATTAAAGTGTAACTAATCCCTGAGTTTCGGCTTGTTTCGTTTTTGTACATATTTTTTTTTTTTTAATTTATTTAATCAACACCCGGTTCTTGGTAGTTATGGAAAAAAGAAATCAAAATGTTTCTAATTATTTAAAGTTTAGAAATTGGGCTTCTACAAAAACCCTAAATAGTATTTAAAGTATAATTTAGAGTGTATACCGCCCAATTGCTGCAACATCATTATATCGGGTGATTTTTTAGCTGTTATCTTTTTGGCAACACTGGTTTAAGCAGCTGACGCACGTATCGTGTTTTGTTTCACTGTCAAACATCTTCAGTTTGGTCTATAATTTAACCATGAATCGTCTTACAAACGAACAACGCTTGCAAATTATTGAGTTTTATTATCAAAATGCGTGCTCAGTTAAGAAAGTTCATCGCGCGCTTCTTCCATTTTATGGTCAGTTTAATCGACCCACTGAAGCGGCTATTCGGTACGTTAAAAAGCAGAATTGTCGATTTTGGAGTGAAGATCAGCTAGAAGCATTGCAAGAGCTACCAATGCATCCAGAAAAAGTCACAGTTTGGTGCGGTTTATGGGCTGGTGGCATCATTGGACCGTACTTCTCCAAAGATGATGCGAATCGTTTACAGAACACGACCTTTAAGTTTTCAATTTGAAAAAGAAAAATGTATTCTTCTCTCAAGAGTCGAATTTACAATATCTTTATATGAAATAATAACTATAGGAATGCTAATCCCGAATTCCTGATCCCGAAAAATACCAGGATTCAGTCAATCCTTAAATTCTTAACTTAATTTTTTTGTTTTACCTTTTTTTTATTAAAAGGTAATTTATCATGACACTAGCATTTAACCCGCTACTTCGTTAGCGTCTCCTTTTCCTTCGTGAACATATTTGTATGCCAAAGCTTATTTTTTCAGGTTTAAATTATTTTAATTTATAGCATCTAACCCGCTACTTTGTAATCAGGCCAAGTTGTATAATTTTTATTTAAATTTTATTAAAACGGCCGAATTTCGTAAAAGTACCAGACAATTACTTACTTTTTTTTATTTATTACACAAAAATAAGTATTAAATTAAAAAAAGTACCAGTTTATAAATAAATACCAGTTAAAGAACAAAATAGTACCAAAACCCCTCTTAAAGATTCTAATTCACTCAGGACCTTGCATGTTTAATTTTATCTTTCTGGGCCCATTAAAAATGGAAAATCAAAAAGTACTTGTTAATGAATAAAAAAATACCATAAAATTCCCTCTTATAGATTCTTATCCACTCAGGAAATTGCATGTTGAATTTTATTATTCTAGGTTCAATATTAACGGAAATTCAAAAAGTACCAGTTAAAGAACAAAAAAGTACCAAAAAGCCCTCTTACAGATTCTCATTCAATCAGGACCTTGCACGTTTAATTTTATGTTTCTAGGTCCAATACTAACGGAAATTCAAAAAGTACCAGTTAAAGAACAAAGAAGTACCAAAAACTACCCTCTTATAGAATCTTATCCACTTAGGGCATTGTATATTCAATTTTATGTTTCTCAGTCCAATAATAACGGATATTCAAAAAGTACCAGTTTATTAACTAAGAAGTACCAATAAGCGATTTTAGAGATTCTCATTCACTCAGGACCATGCAAGTTTAATTTTATGTTCATTAGACCAACATTAGCGAAAATTTAAAAAAAGTACCATTTAAAAAACGAAAAAGTACCAAAAACATCTCTCTTACAGATTGTCATTCACTCAAGAGGTTCCATGTTTAATTTTATGTTTCTAGGCCCAATACTAACGGAAATTCAAAAAGTACCAGCTAACGAATAAAAAAGTACCAATAAGATCCCACTAAAAGATTCTCATTAACACAGGATCGTGCATGTTTAATTTTATGTTTCTAGGTCCAATACTGACGGAAATTCAAAAAGTACCAGTAAATGAATAAAAAAGTACCAACAACTTCCCTCTTATGAATTCTTATCCACTCAGGACCTTGCATTTTTAATTTTATCTTTCTAGGTCCAATACCAACTGAGTTCAAAAAGTACCAATCAAAGAATTAAAAAGTACCAAAAAGTTCATTCTTATAGATTCTCATCCATCCAGGACATTGCATATTGAATTTTATGTTTCTAGGTCCAAAACTAAAGAAAATTCAAAAAGTACCAGTTAAAGAACAAAAAAGTACCAAAAAGTTCCGTCATAGATTCTTATCCACTCACGACATTGCATGTTGAATCTTATGTTTGTAGGTCCAACATAACGATAATTTAAAAAATACCAAAAAGGTTAAGTGAAATATCAAATTTCCTGTATTCCCCCTTTTTGGTACTATTTTTCACCCCATTAAAGTATAAAGAATTTCAGTATTATAGTGGCAGCCCATAATTTAGTACGAATGTTTCAAAAAATGGAGAAAAATGTTTTTTAAAAAAAGTACCAAAAATAATTACGATTTTTACCCCTTAAATGTTCGGATTTCGAAAAAGTACCAAATTTATATTCGTATTTTTTTGATAAGTTTCGAATGCGGTATTAACTTTGTTTCTATGTTTATTGGTTCAAAAGATAGATGGGGTGTCAAAAAAGTACTAAAAATCAGATTTTACACGTTTACTCCCAAATAGGGCCGAATTTCAAAAAAGTACCAGACACCTGTCCGCTTATTTTTCTAAAGAACTACGATAGGTATTAAATTTTTTTTGTATCTCTTTTAGTTTTGGAGATATAAGGTTACCGAATTTTCCGTTTTTACCCTTTTTTACCCCCTAAACATTCGAATTTCCAAAAATCCCGTCTTAGTGGATCGATTTGGGGAGTGACCAATCTCTGGTCCGAATTTCAAATGTCTAGCTTCAGGCGTTTAGGCTGTGCGATGATGAATCAGTCAGTCAGTCAGTCAGTCAGTGAGTCAGTGAGTCAGTGAGTCAGTGAGTCAGTGAGTCAGTCAGTAACGTTACAATTTTATATATATAGATTTCCTTTTGAGAGAACAGGGAACACAATATTGATCTTTAATATTTCTTTAATTAACTCTGCTAATACGACAGTATTGAAAACGAAAGAAAAAAATTAAACTTTGTTATTCTTTGTAAGCGTGTCCAACAATTATAAAGAAACTTTTACGTGAGAAGTGCTGAAAATAATTAAAGAAGAACATTTTTTAAAGAAAAAATTTCTTTTGAAATGCTCAAAACTGGCGCACCAAATTCAAAATTTAAACTTTATTCCTTATAGGGTTAGTAGGGATGGGTAAATTGAAAAATGTATCGATATATGGGCAAATCCTGCGCAACGAACGCTACATTCGCACGCGTTTTCTGATTGATATATAAAAATTTGTTGGCCTTTCAAAAGAGATAGCTTCAACTTAAATATGTACATACATTAATATGTACTTACGAATGGCATATATCATAATTTCTTAGCAAGTATTTGTTGCGAAATAATTGATCACAAAGTTTTGTGACGCACGCTACAAAACGTGGAAGTAACTTCAAAGGCTGAAGTGCGTTTTCTTAATTTTTAGCGAATTTGGCATAATAAGGTATACAAAATCTGATTCCTAAAAGAAAGATGACTATAAGAGAATTCTAAACGCACTTATTCGCAGCCAAAAAATGTTGTGATTTTTTTACAAAAGCCGTGAAACCTTTGTGATGCACGCTACATAACGCACGCTACAGTTTTTGCAGTAGTATTTTATTATTATATTTTATTTATTTTAACAAAACAAATTATATTTTTATGAATTGCATTTCTTAAACTAATTTCTTAACTAATGAATATCAACTTATACATCTAGTACTATATTCCATTAAAAAAAATTCATTTGAAAAATTTTTGGTTGGTGGACTGTTTCTGGGATTTGCCCATATATCGAATCGATATTTTTTAAGGTATTGATATTTATTATTTAAAAAATAACGATATATCGATAAATCGAACGTATTTTGCTGATACTATTATCAAATTAAAAAATTTAATATACACATATACCCAGCAAAAACTTTGCTTACAAAATAAGCAGAAAAATAATGAGAACTTGACGAGCCAACTACTTACTTTTCTACTAGAAAAAGTACTTATTTTTGTTCGAGATGTCCCAAAAGTAATCCTTTATAATTTAGCCTATTATAATCTAAAAAATAATATGTTTTTTTTATACTTAAAATTTTTATAAAAATATATAGTTACACAAAGTCAATAAAGTAAAATTTTTTTATTTTTTATTTTTTTAATTTAATTTAATTTTTTTTTTCTTATTTTATTTTTTATTTTTTTTTCTGTCTCTGGCGGGATTCGATCGCGAAACCTCGGTGCTAATAGACTAGCTCGCTACCAGCTAGTCTACCGGGGCAGTGTAGTTTTTGTATTAAAAAACTATGTTTTTTGACTAAAATGACATTTTTATTGTCATAATGAAAATTTAAATTTTTCTGTATATTTAAGATATAATAATAAAGTTATTATTTAATATATAACTAATAATCCAAAAAGTGGCGAATAAAGCTACAAAGTAATGAATTCTTGAAGTCATTAAAAGTAGGATTGTAAGTAAAGTTTTTGCTGGGTATATGCATAAATCTTATTATTATTCCAAAATTATAAAGGCACATATCGAGCCCCAATAGCAAAAATGATGTAACCAACAACATTTTAGTTTTTTGTTTTTTTGATGAAAATCGATAATTTTTGATCATTTGCATCATCTCTAAAAGTCTCATATCTCTGGGAAGTACCGTTACGAAGTAAGAGCAAAAGCAATTTCAAACGAAACCCTAGACGTGAAGCAAAAATATTTAAAAAAACCTTCTCCTGTAAAATTTTATTTTTGTTGGTTACATCATTTTTGCTATAAGGGCTCGATATTTTCGTTTGACTTTACTGTTTTAATTAGAAATCTGCAATGTGGAAACCCTGCTTTTTTCTCAATTCTTCTTCTTATAAATGCCAATCATTTTAAGCGGCCATACATTTGTAATATTATTGTATATGATATTCGCCATATTATTTTTATTTTGTCCTATATTATGCAATAGGTCGCGCAATGGTTTTAATTTAAATATTGCTCAACTTTCAGTCATTAAAAAGGTGAACATTTCCTATAGGAATAACATAATAACATAAACAATGTTGCCAACACATTTCACTTTCTTTTCGTTGTGCAATAAAAATCAAAAGTCTTTTGATTGTTGCCAATATAATGGGACACCTTCGAATATCACATACACATTGGCGATATAATTGTGCAATAAGTAATATTAAACAATTTTATTGCAAGTGTATGAGCCGCTTTAGATCTTCATATTAGTATAAAAAAAAAAAACATATGATGCATGCAGTGATGCCAATTCTTAAACATACACATTGTTTAAAAACGGCTAAAATTTTGAGTTTTTAATGAAGACTGACTTTAAAAAATATCGAATTCGATAGTCGTATTTCAATATCAATATATCGGTATTTTAAATATCGGCGATATATCGACCCCTTTGCGCGAAAATATCGTATATGCCAATTTTTTTGAAATTGAGTTTTTGATGCAATCTTATTCTACATTCAAAGAGACGTCACCTGACCGTTGCTCCAAAAATTGAATGAATATTTTCATTTTGATATTGCAAGCGAAAGCAGAGAAAAGTAGAAAAATGGCTGTCCTGTAAACTTTGGTTTTTGTAACAAACGATAATTTCGCGCAAAGGGATCGATATATCGATTTTTTTTTGTAATTATTGATATATTGATATAGCGATATTTTTTGCCCATTCCTAAGGGTTAGGATTATTAAAGTGTTTTCCGAGAGTGGGCAAAGGACCTACGGTAATTAATGGGATAGGTATTATTCATATAAAGTGTTAGAACTAGAACCGTTCTCTACCACCAAAGACCTACCACGGGACTACTTTGGTGTAAGTTCGCTTCCCTCTAGGGTTATTTTAAAACAATTTCGTTCACAAGATAAACTAAATTTCACGTACGATAAAATTAACTTAGCAATGTTTCCATAGGTATAGCGAATATAGATATAACTTTTCACTTTATTGTGAGTCAGGAGTTTAGCATAAATTATTAAATATCATAACAAATGTAACATTCAATAATTTCGCGCAAAGGGGACGATATATTTAGTTCTAGTTCATGTTCAATTGCAGGTTCTAGTTCATGTTCTGGTTTTAATATACACGCAGAGAAAAAACATTTTTCAATTTGGGCACTTCTAACACAACTATTTTTAACGAAACCTTTTTAGACACAATATTGCTACTAAAACGATATTTTTGTCACCAGAAACTTTTTCATGGTTAAATTAGTCATACATCAAGAAGCCGCAACCATTTAATGATTGACACTGAATATGTTATAGTTTACAACAACAATAAATTATTTACTACTAGCAATTGTTTGGTTTTATATTAATAATAATATTTTCCTCTTTTCCAATATCAAGATGTTATGGTTAATAAACAACTAGACAATTGTAACCGTTAAACATTTTTTTGTTATAATTAACAATAACATGTTTGAACACAACCAGAATATGGTTGTGGCTTCTCGATGTAGGATTAATTTAACCATAATATGTTTGCCGGTGATAATAATATGCTTTAATTGACAATAATTAGTTTAAAAATTTTCGTTAAAAATAGGTTTGTTGTTTTTTCTCTGGGTGTAGTTTTAAATCATTTCTAAAGGGTGGTTAAATTTTAAGGGCCGATGTTAAATGTGAACCACACCTAAACGTCAAGTTTTTTTCTGCATTTCATTTGACATTTCTCAATTTTAGACAAACTCAATATGAACCATGGAAAGATACGCAATCGAGCAACGTGTTAAAGTTATTCAGGCTTTTAATGAAAATGGGCGGTCAAATAAAAATGCATATCGTGCACTTCGTGATTTTTTTCGGTTAATTTAATCGTCCAAATGTGCGTACAATCGGAAAAAATTGAGCAAATAAGGAGATGTGAAAACACCAGTGCATGCTCGTACAGCTCGTACTGCAGAAAATATTGCTGCTGTTCGCGATAGTGTGGCTGAAGAGCCGTGGACCTCAACTCGTCGTCGTGCCCAACAATTGCACCTCTCACGCTCGTCGTTGATGAACATTTTGCATAAAGACTTGCATTTACACACTAACAAGGTGCAATTGACTCAAGAACTAAAGTCTCTTGACCATTCCAAACGTCGTCAGTGGTCAGAATGGTGGCAAGAAATGGCAGCAGTGGATGATCAATTTTCAAAGAAAATCATCTTCAGTGATGAGGCACATTTTCACCTCAGTGGATTCGTCAATAAGCAGAATTGCCGCATTTGGGCGAATGCTAATCCAAGAGCGATTGTCGAAAAACCAATGCACCAACAAAGAGTGAGAGTTTGGTGCGATTTATGGGCTGGCGGCATCATCGTGCCGTATTTTTTCCCAAAATGAGGTCGGTCAGGCAGTTACTGTGAATGGCGTTCCCTATCGTGAGATGATAACGAACTTTTTATAACCCGAATTGGAAGATATGGATGTGGACGATATTCAATGGCCGTGTTATCTCACTTGGTGGCGATGTTAATTGTCCGCCAAGATCATGTGATTTGACACCGTTTTACTTCTTTCTTTCTTTGGGGTTATTTGAAAGAAAAGGTGTACGTCGATAAGCCAGCAACAACGCATAGAACCTCAATTATGCCTCAGCGTCATTGAAAATTTGGATCACCGGATGGACGTGAGCCGCCGACGTCGCGGAGGCTATTTGGCCGATATTTTGATCCATAAATAATTGAACCATACCAATATTATCTTAATAAAAAGAAATAACAATAATTTTCTAAATAATTTGTGTTTTATTCAAAATCAACATCGGCCCATAACCACTTTAGTTCAAGTTCTAGTTCAGATCTGGTCTATATCGAGCCAAGACTCCAGAAAAAAAATCGTTTTTTACAAAAGAATTTTTTGCTTCAGCTTTTTTTTTTTCAATTCTACAAGATGTGTACGTAAATTTCTTCCACTAAAACTGTCACTTTCAATTTATTATCACCACAAGCTTTTACTTTTTAATAATCATCAACCATAATTGAAATTAACATAATAATAAGACTAAACAATCTAATTTTCATATTCCCCAAAGGACCAAACAATAAGGATAAACTAGTTGAAAAAAACAAACAAATTATTTTACACTCAGGATATAAAAACTGGTGTTAACTTACACTAGATATTGTTAACACTCCTCCTCACTTTCTACAGTTTTCTTGAAAAAAAAGTTTTTACATGTCACACTTCATTATTTATACTGCAAAGAGGCAAAGAGAAGAAGAAAAAGGACTCTTACTTGACTTTCAACATACGTTTTAGAGATAAACATCTTCTTTTTGCTTATTGCCACTCAAAATGTTCTTTCAAAGCTTATTAATAAAATAAAGGAAAAATAAAATAATTTTATATAATTTTTACAACACTCCCCCTTTTTCCATCGCTATTGAGTTTATCCTTATAAATAAAGCTCTTGAAAATCTCAATTTCATATACGATAAAGCCAAGAGGGTGTTGAAGAGCGAAAGCGTTGTTGTGTGTGCTGTTTCCTCCCCTAAAAGTCGGCAAATTTATTTGTTAACTTTATATTATAGAATTGTGGCCTGGTGGATTTGTTTTACAGATTCTTTGTAGATTTTTAACAATTTTTTTTTTATTTGAATTTATGAGTCTCTAGAGTATAAATTAACACTTATAATTGTGATGATTTTTTAGAAGTTTTTTTTTAAAGGACTTTAACAGATGTTTGTATTGTTGACGAGGGGGGAAGCAGTTGTTTTAGTATATCACAGATTTTCCGTCGTTTTCTTGACTTTTAAAAAAATGTGTAGTCTTAATTTAAAAAAGCTAATTATTGTTTTTACAATTACTAAGAATTTATTTGAAGCTTCTTATTTTCTTAATTTTTGTTTACAAAATTCATCACTATTTTTTTTTTTTTGAATAAATAATCAAATATTTATTTACGTTCAATAAATAATTTTCTGTTTGCAAAGCAGTTAAAAAAGTCCTACCGTTAAAAAAAAGAACAAAAAAGTTTAAAAACTCTTTTAAAACCAGAACACATGTAAACATTTTTTTTCTCTGTTTTTTGGTAATTTGAAACCCATTGTGTGTTGACCGATACGTATTGATAGATAAGAAAAAAAAAAAAAAATATTATTTTAAATAAATAAAATTAAATCAACAATTTGTTTATAGTACATAAATATTTAACCGAGCATTTGTCTAACATACAAGACTTTTTGGTGTAAAAACAACTAAAAATGTGTGTAAATTTTTTATTTTGTTTAATTTTTGCAAAATTGAAATCTACAGTTTAAAGAAATTTGAAACTCAATTTTTAAATACGGAAACTTTCAAACGCATGTAGAAATAAACAATTTTTTCTTTAACATAAAGGAAAAAATAAAAAATATTAAAGCAATAAAATAATATTGCAAAAAAAAAAAATAAATAAATCTAGAACATAATTTCCCAGAAAGTTTCTTAACAATATAAAAAAATATATTTTTTATATAGGGTGTTTTTTTAGCTGCATGAGAACTTAAATTTTTTCAACATGATTTCCGGCATATGCCCACCATGGCTACGAGTTGCATGGTCAATATGATCATTCCCATTTTGGACTACTTTTGCCAATAAATCTGGCCGTATCGCGTTAATGGTGACTTAAAAATTGGATTTCAATGCCTCAAGCGTTTCGGGTTTTTCGACATAAGCCAATGACTTAACAAAGCGCCATAAAAAGTAATCCAGAGGCGTTTAACAGTACGAAAGAAGTGGCTGGCCAGTGAACAGGATCACATCTGGAAATTAATTTATCTCTAAATTAATTTTGCAATAAATCGATTGTTAAGTGCCGCTTCTCACAGGCCAAGTTTGACTCATCCAGTCATGAGTTTTTGAGAAGAGAATGCCATTTCTTTTCCCTTCTCTCCTAAAATCTCAAGACTTGACAATTTAAGCATGACGTGTGTGAACCGGCACTAAGCGCGCTGTATGGCAAATTGCTCCGTCTTATTGAAACCAAATGTCTATGATGTTTAGCTGATTAATTTTTGAAAACAAAATTAAGTCAGCATGGCACGATAGCGCTCGTTATTCATCGTAACGGCTGCTCCTTGCTCATTTCGCGTGTAAACCCCACCAAGCAGTCAATTTAAATGGATGTTAGGCTTATTCGTAAGCGGCTTGAGGATTGTCTCCAAATACGGCAATTTTGCTTATTGACGAAGCCATTTAATCAGAAATGAGCTTCGTAACCTGGACGAAATGCTCAATAAACTTCGCGAATACAATTATTTTTTCAAAGTAAATTTCTACAATTTAGAAGCGTGTTCTTCTAGCGTTATTCATAATGACTTGCCACACTTTACTTAACAGAAATGACAACACAAATTGAAATTCTCAGCTGTCAAACCATAGTTATCGATATGGAAAGTTCTTATGCAGCTAAAAAAAAAAAAAAACAACCGCCAAAATAAAAAAATGCTTAAAGTTAAACTGGAATCAAAGTTAAATTACCCTCGACCGATACTATTGGGTGTATAACTTAAAAATGGCGATGCAAAATTAATATTTTAAGACAATCCAAAGATCAAGAAATCGTTAGTGGGACCCCATTAACCAGCAGAATCAACATCAAAGCCGAATATCTATGGCGCCAATGTAATGATCTGTTTTTGGGTAGACTAGAGAGGTTTTACCTATTTAAGCTACTGAAGTCGGACGAGACGATTACACCTGTACTGGACATAATTGTTGCGTTTGAAGGCAGAATTGGCCATTTTAAGAATTAGTGTAATTTAAATTTATCTAAAGTTTTGTTGTCGTTAGCTTGGACCTTTTCCCATCTTTCTGGCAACTTTGGGATTCCGAAACAAAACAAAGAAAAAAAAAACAAGTAAGACTGCTATATTCGGCTATGCCGAATCCTATAAACCCTTCACCATGGTGCGTAAAGAACAATTTTATAAATACCGGTTTTTAGATAGAAAAAATCTATTTTGTGCCACGGCCACTTCTCCGATCTTGCCCACATTTTGTCGGATATTGTGTATTGATAACCAATGCCCATGTTCTGTAACTCTCGCGTCGAGAAACTTTTCGATTGAAATGTGTGAAATGAAACAAAAATGCCATATATTGAAACTAACAGCTGTTTTTCTCACTACACTGTGTCTTTTTTTTTGGCGAGTACTAGCTGTCACGTAAGAAAATTACGCCAATTAACAAAAAAAGTGTGTCCGTAACATTTTTTTGAGAAAAGTTCCCGCTTTGAACTCTCAAATAAACTCACCAATATAAATGGGGCGAGAAAAAATTTTAACACTAAAAAACAATTAACAAGTAAGAAGGTATAGTCGGTCAAGCCCGACCATATGATACCCTACACCACTGTATTTAAAATGGATTTATTTATGTTTATAAACTTCATTAAAATTAGTTTGAAAGTTTGTGAGAGGCAGAAATTGCCCCCTACCTCCCCTTGTTATCCTACTTTTGAAAAACTGTATAGCTTATGTGTTCATATAGATATGGTTCTATCTATGTTTTAAATTTCATTAAATCGGTTTGATGGTTGAGAGGAAGAAATGTCCCCCTATCTTCTGTCGTGGTCCTACGATTCGACCCATTTTCAATAGGCTTGGTCCTTGTGCCAATAAGAACATATGACCCAAATTTTAACAAATCATATCCAAAATTGCGACCTGTACTTTGCGCAAAATGGACAGCCAGCTGGACGGGCATCGTTAGTTCGACTCAGAAAGTGATTCTGAGTCGATCGGTATACTTTAAGGTATTTTAAGGTGTTACACACATCAGCACAAATGCATAATACCCTCTCCACTATTGTGGTGCGGGTATAAAAATGCAAAATACAAATAATAATAGTATTTTGTTCTTGGCAAATTTTTTTATTGTTTAATTATTTTCTTTTAACATTTTTATACAAAATTCGGATGTTTTCAAAGCTCGTTTGCAAACAACAAACATTAAAGTCGCACTTAACATTATTTGGTATAGCCGACGGCTGTATTTTCGCCGCCGTCGTTAAAAAAATTTTCAATTTTAGTAAATTTTGGTCGCCGTCAACGACATGTATGACTGGCGTTCTGGACGTCTGTAATGTCGCATCGGCTGCGAGTGCAATGTTATGATATTAATAACGTAACTACTTAATCTCTTTTGATAGTTTTAGACATGAGTTACAGACACACTTTTTTCTCACTATTCGAGAAACGATGGAAAATTTTATTTCACATCTTTTCCATGCGAGAAGTTCTCACTAAAGTTACAGTACATGGGTACAAGATGCTCGTCCCTTATTTGGAAACTATGGCTCTTGCCATTCTCGAGATATACAGAAATCTATTATGTCTTTGTGCAGGAGGTGCCACGCCCACTCCTCCAATACCGCCCATATTTTTTAGAGAGGTTGTGTATTGATAACCCAGATATGTGTAGCCTCATTAGTAGCCAATTATTTCAGGTGTTTTTTTGACCAACGCTGGTTTCAAGTGATTCAATTATGTTTGGTTCAGTGTGGCCTGTGTGTTCGTCTAGCCCGATTCAAGCATAGAACCCTTGTGGACTCACCAAGTACAAAGAATTTCTTTGGCACTATGGGAAATCGGCTTTTTTCGTTGATTACTCAGTCTAGTTGACAGGGCCGCACAGGCTTTTTTTGCACTTGGATTGCTGCAATATATCTATTTTCCGTCGCCATTAAAGATTTGATGAAAAATAATATGGTTTTACGGCGATAAAATAGTGTTTATCACATGCAAAATCGTCAATCAACGTCGCTCGGCTTCAACTATTACGGTAACCTGGAAGTTCAACTAGAACTTTCAATAAAACTTTAACTAAAACCTTAACTTAAATCTGAATAATAAGTGGATTTAGAAATTGAACTAAATCCTTAATTAGAACTGATCTAGAACACTTCCCTAGTTGATCAAGTCCTAATTTTATGTTAACATAATTAAACATTAACATTTTGTATCCCAATTTTACAATGCTGTGGCCACCCAAAATCTCGACAAACTTTTTGTATTTTGTCAACGAAGCATTCAGTGATCAGTGATCGTTTGGAAACAAACTTAAGCAATAAAATCTTTAACAATTATGTACCAACTATAATAAAATTAATAATCAAATCAAATAGAACAAACGAGCAGAGAAAAACCCCTCGTAAACTCCTCCTCATTCACGACATCACTTACAAATTTAAAAAGCGTAAAATTTAATTAACACTCGGGAGGTCCATGACGATCAATTTGAACGTAAATCTTTTTTAAATAAAATCAAAAAGAAATAAATAAAACAAAACAGGGATAGAGTCCACGGCCAGAGCAGCCGTTATAATTCCCTGTCTGTTTCTGTAGTTGTTGTTGTTGAGAGTATATTTTGCGCACGATCAGCACGTACAGAATATTTTTTAAATGCAACATGGCGCAAGATCGCCACGAACTTCAGGAAATTATTATTTTTGTTTGTACGATTTTGCTTTTGTAAAGTAAAAAAAAAAATATATACACAACAAATAACAAATTGTTTAAACTCAGCTAAACCTCAATTGAAAAGAAAAAAACGAACCAACCATGCCAGGCACTCCGTCAGTCAGCCATCGAGCCAGCCACTCAAAGCATTTGGTCATTGACGATGCAATAATTTCTTGCAAAGAAAAACAAAAACAAAACAAGCAACAACAACAACAAGAAAATGTTGATGACGATAGTGATGAGGGTGTTCGTTGATTATTATGGTGGGGTGTAATTTGAGTCAAATTATGCAAATGCAACAAAATTGTGGATGGGTACAAGATTTGTTTTGTTTTTTGTTGTAGAAATTTTCTCGGTCACAGTGGGTTCTAGAGAAAATTAATAAATATTAGGTTAAATTTTAGTTTTATTTTACATTCGGCTCATGCGAAATAAAAAGCGACCGCCAAAATCAAATATAAAAAAATAAACGTCCGATAATTAAGAGACAGCTTCTTCGGCGCAACACCACCAGTTGGGTTCCCGGATAGGGAAATTTGGCGTGGATCCAATTTACTGTTTGAGGGGTGGGCAGTATTTGCGGATGGATCCAAGATGGAAGCCGGCACTGGTACCGGTGTATATATCGCGGACACCGAGGTGAAAAGGTCTTTCAGACTCCCCGATGAGTGCAGTGTCTTCCAGGCTGAGATCAGGAGGGCGGCGGAGGTGATACTGGAACACATCGTGGGTGGATCTGTGGTGACAATTTACGTCGATAGTCAGGCGGCGCTTAGGGCATTAACAAATAATACGGTGCGATCGTGCCTGGTCTCATGGATGGACTCATGGAGGCATTCAATGTAAGGCTGTGTTGGGTACCTGGACACTGCATGGTTGATGGAAATGAGGTGGCTGACGAACTTGCGAGAGGGGGTTCGGATCTGGACTTAGCGGTTAGGGACAGGGGGGTTAAGCCCCCCTATGTTACTACTATGGGGTGATACGGGAGAAATTCCGTGATGACGTTAACCGATCCTGGAGGGACAGAACGGATTGCAAGGTGTCCAGGGCACTATGGCCCAGATTGGACGCGGGGGCAACCAGGGTTTTACTGGGATTAGATAGGGGTAGTCTTAGAACACTTATAGGGTTCTTGACGGGTCATTGTCCTGTCAGGGCTTTTGCGGGCAGATGGGACAACGCCATACCGGACTTCTGCAGATTGTGCGATGATTCAGAGGAGCTGGAGACGATCGAGCATGTGCTGTGCCATTGTCCCAGGATGCAGGGTCTCAGGCTGCAGTGGCTAGGAGATAGGTTTCACGACGAACTGGGGTGCATCGCTGGATGTATTCCGGCTGATCTGCTGGGGTTTGTCAGGGAAATAGTGCGGCTGTTTCTGTTGGGGGACTGTAGAGAGGGCAATAGTTCTACGCGATATCTTCTAACTTTCTATCTTTCTTGTTTCTATCCATCTCATACTTCTTTACTTCACTGTCTTTTCTTTTTTCTTTTAATTGAAGGGATTCACAATGGACCATATTGGTCTCCGAGTGGAAGTGTGCCCTTGGGCGCATAACCCTTCTTAACCTAACCTTACCTAACCTAAGAGACAGCTTAAGGAAAGAAACAACAACAAACTCGAAGAATTCGAGATAAATAAGAGGTAGCATATGTGGAATGACGCCGAGAATATTATACACACAGCTATGACGAAAATGTTTGGAGTTATAAAAGCTCAAAACAGAACGAAGAAGTACGGGAATATTGATAAAGAAAGATACTGGGAAATCAATAAGGAGATCAGGATAGCAATCCGATCAGCAAAGACTGTAAATGTCACGAAATTGAAATCATACAATATCTACATGATGACTTTAACCTCCACAAAAAACTTGAGGAAACTGTTGGCGTATGCAAAAATACATCTCCTGCAATCCTGTTTGACGAAAATATGCAAGCTAATTCCGGGACGACGGCAATAAAGTGAACGTGGCAAAGTACGAATTGAAATTGAAACTTTGAATGTGGAATGGATACGCAGATAACCAGAACCCAAAAAATTCACAAGGAGATATGCGTCATTTGTAAAGTCGCACTGGGGAAAACACAGTTTGGTCTTAAAAAAGCAATGGGAATGCGACAAGTACTTCTTGGAATTCATGTAGTAACAAAGATGTGTCGAGATATCTAAACATATCTCTATGTGCTTGATTGGTTATGATGAGACTCAGCATGATAAGCTAATTGAAATCTTAGCATCCATTAGTATAGACGGCAGTAGTATAAACGGTGTAATCAAAATCTCTACTGGAAACAGACTGCGCCTGTAAAAGTTAAATGTTAACTAGCTGACGAAATTGCCATCTCGGAAGGCGTTAGACAAGAATCCTTACTATTCAACATGTACTCGGAGAAAATATTTCGAGAAGCCTACAAAAGGCATACACATAAATGGATTATTCATAAACAATAAACGATATGCTGACGACACCAAGAAAGTAGCAAGCACAGGTTTTAGCTAGGTCCCAGTTCAGGTTCAAGTTAATTCTTGTTCAGTTGGTTCTAATTAAGTTCTATCGGGTGATTTTTTAAGAGCTATAGGAAGTTTAAAAAAAAAACACATCAAATTTAGAAAAATGCATGAAATCTATATTTGAATCGATAGAACGGCCCATATAATTTAATGTTTGAAGATTATTTAAGCAAATGTTGACCGTGACTGCGCCTCAAATGGTTCATCCGCTTAGTCCAGTTTTGGCATACTCTTTCCAACATTTCGGCCGGTATCTCATGAATAAATGCTTTAATGTTGTCTTCCAATGCGTCAATTGAAGCGGGCATGTGTATATAGACATGAGCTTTAACATAGCCCCACAAAAAATAGTCTAAAGGCGTTAAATCGCACGATCCAGGCGGTCAATTGACCGGTCCCGAACGTGAAATAAAATGTTCACCAAACTCGCCTCTCAATAAGTCCATTGTTAAGCGTGCTGTGTGGCATGTGGCACCATCTTGTTGAAACCACATGTCATGCAAGTCAAGCTCTTGCATTTTGGGCAAAAAAAAGTTGGATATCATCTCACGGTGGCGCTCACCATTCACAGTTACGTTACGATTCCCATCATCCTTGAAAAAGTACGGTCCAATGATGCCACCAGCCCATAAACCGCACCAAACTGTGACTTTTTCTGGATGCATTGGTAGCTCTTGCAATGCTTCTGGCTGTTCTTCACTCCAAAATCGAAAATTCTGTTTATTAACGTACCCATTGAGCCAAAAATGAGCTGCGTCGCTGAACACAAGAAGCGCCCGATGAACTTTCTTAACAGAGCACGCATTTTGATGTTAAAATTCAATAATTTGCAAGCGTTGTTCGTTTGTAAGACGATTCATGGTTAAATTATAGACCAAAATAAAGATGTTTGACAGTGAAACAAAACGCGAAACGTGCGTCAGCTGTTTAAACCAGTGTTGCCAAAAAGATAATAGCTACAAAATCACCCGATAGTTCAGTTATAGTTTAGTTTTAGTTAAGTTCTAGTTTTGTTTTAGTTAAGTTCTTGTTCAGTTCTAGTTCAGTTCCAGTTCAGTTCTAGTTCAGTTCTGTTCTAGTTCAGTTCTTGTTCAGTTCTAGTTCAGTTCTAGTTAAGTTCTGACTCATTTTAAGACTTGTTCAGTTCAAGTTCGAGTTTTATTTCAAGCAAGAGTTTTGAGTTTATGTTTCAGTTCAGGTTCCTGCTTAGGTTCTAATTAAAATTCTAGCTCAAGTAGAAGCTTAGATTCAAGCTTCCGCATAATTTCGAGTTTCTTTTCCATTTTAGTTTTTATCAGATGTTTCTTTAGGATCTTCTTTTGTTTCTGGTTAAAGTTCTTCTTTAGATTTCAGCTTCGGTTTAGTTTGCTTAGTTTAGGGTTCTTTTTAAGTATAAGTCCGCAATGCCCTTTAATTTTTTCCCTAATTTTTCTCTTTCTTTACCACTGTGAAACTTTTAAGTTTGAGTGCTTCTATATTACAACATTTAAATAGGGGTCTTGCATTAGTGTTGTTAAGGAAGTACTCGGTATCCATGTAGTCGTTATAATTAAAAATAAATTTAAAAAAAATTTTCAATTCATAAAATTTATTTTGGACGGATTATTTCATTTTGATATAAATTTTATGATACAACATAACTTAAGACGGTTTAAAGAAAATCATATATTTTTCTTAACTTGTATATTTTATTTGTTTTAGGAAAATAAGAATAAGGGTCTGTTGTATACCGATGTAAAAGTAATAACATGAGCATTTTATTAATGTATAGAAAATTATGTTATCTTAAAATTTGTAGTGCACTTTAAGGAACAGAAAAACTTTGGATTATTGCAAGACTTTTACAAGATTCAGTATAACTTTATTGGAGTCTGAAAGCTGGGATTGTTGGAAATGTCTCAGTTTTACTTAACTGGTGTCTGTCTAGAGTAATACCAGTTTGTGGTGGTATAAGTGGAATAAACTGAAGGGACACCAGTTAACATTTTTTGTTATCCTTCTGAAACAATTAAAGACATTTTTATTAAATTGGAAGAATAATTTCGATAAATTGACTACCGACTACTTTTAACTTTTTTACATCTCTAATTTTTTTATTATTCATAGAAAAAAAACCTTCAATCGTTTGGTGGCTTTATAAAGTATATAAATATATGAATGGTTTGCTGCTGGTGCTTTTCTTTAAGCCATCATATTGTGTGTGAGTTCATGTCGCCGTTGTATTAACGTTGGGCTGCTGTTTCCAATGGTTCTCTTATTTTTTTTGTACAGACAATTTGTTTGACGCTTAAAGATCGCTGTGGTAGATATAATTGACGACATGTTGTCTCACGATCGTGCTAAAACGATTTAAAGCCAAGTTGGCGAAACATTCACATCTTTTAAGCGTAATAAGAAGAGGAAAAAATGTTAAAACGCTAAAAATCTAAGTGATCAGTTTCAAGCGGAAAATTATCTTTGACTGTTTGACTTTAGATATTAAGTGTGTCAGAGATTTAAATGATGATGGTGTGCGGGACTCCATCCATATCTATCTATTTAACAAATGTGTGTCGGAACCGACAAGTAATGAGAGCTTTAACAGGAATGTGACAGTATAAGTAATTAAGTGGATATTATGATTTTGTAATAAAAATTAATTTTAGAAAAAAAAATGAAGAAAATAAATTTTATTAAAAAATTACAGTTTTTTAAAGTTTTTTTTTTAAAGAGAAAAATAAAATCTTTAAATTGGTCAAACTGATTTCATTGGCTCCATTTGAATTGTGCAAAACTATTAACTTAGTGCCCCACATTTTATAATTTTATCAATGAATTTTTGGCTAAGCAAAATGTTTATTCATTTTATTATTTTTTAATTGCAATATTTTGTTCTTGTCAGCATTTTAAACATTTGCAAATATTCCTCTTTTATTTAAATTTCTTTTTGTGCTCTTGTTTTAATTTTCTATAATTGACACATACGGGAAACCATTTTCTTTTTGCATTTTGTTCATTGTTTTGAATATTCCTAAACAAAATTGGACTTTAGTTTGAATTTTTTTTTAAATTAGTCATTTTCATTTTATTTTTAGTTTATAATTTAGGTCATTTAATATTATTTAAAGTTAAATTAATCATCGTGGTGTTTAATTAGGTGGCCTTTTTATGGCTAAAGGAAATTTAAAATTAAACTAGTGCAAAACAATAATAATTAAAATAATGACAATTTTAATTAAAACGTTTGAAGCTGTCTGTGAAATTCATCAAATTGATACCGATGGGAGGCATTTTTCTGTAATTGAAAGGAAGTTTAAGTAACCTTAACCTAAATGTATGGTTTGAAATTAAAAAAAAGATTGCTAAAAGAATTAGAAAAAAACAATCCAAATCTAAATAAAAGCAGAATTAGAAACTGAAAAAAAAACTTGTTTTATAACCTAAACTAGAACTGAAATAGAATTAAACTAGAACTAAACCAAACCCTGCGCTGAAGCCTAAACTAGAACTTGAACGAAAATTATTATAGAACTAAAGAAAACCTCCATTAGGAGCTGAAGTCGAACATGAACTTGAATTAGAATCTGTGCTAGAATCTGAACTAGAATTTAAACAAAAACTTGAACTAGAATATAACCTTGAACCTGAATTTCAGCTGTACTGAGAGTAGAACTAAACTAGATCTGGAAGAGAACTGAACTAGAACTGAGCTAGAACTGAATTAGAACTGAACTATAACTAAACTAAAAAGGGACTGAACTAGAATTAAACTAGAACTGTACTAGAACTGAGCTAGAGCCGAACTAGAACTAGATCTGAACCAGAACTGAACTAGAACTGAACAAGAATTGAACTAGAACTGAACTAGAACTGAACTAAAACTGATCTAGAACAGAGCTCGAACCGAAATTACACTGAACTACAACCAAACCAAACCTAAACTAGAAGTGAACTTAAGCTGAAATAGATCTGTGGGGTAATTCAGTAACTTTTTTTTGTCGTTAAGTAGAACATTTTGACTTAAAAACACTTAAAATTTACTACTTAACGACAAATTTTTGTCGTTAAAAAGTTACAGAATTACCCCACTGAGCTAGAACTGAAATATTTTCAAAAAAGAAAAAAGAAAAAAAAAGAACTAAACTAAACTAATATTTAAATTAAAACCATAATCTATGTATATAAACTTCATTAAAATCGGTTTGAAAGTTTGTGAGAGGCAGAAATTGCCCCCTACCTCCCCTTGTGGTCCTATTTTTGAAAAACTGTATAGCTTATGTGTCCATATAGATATAAATCTATCTATGTTTTGAATTTCATTAATATCGGCTTGAGAGGCAGAAATTGCCCCTATTTCCCCTCGTGGTCCTATTTTTAAAAAAATGCATACCTTTTGTGTCCATTTAGATATGGTTCTATCTATGTTTAAAATTTCATTAAAATTTGTTTGATAGTTTCTGAGAGGAAGAAATTTTCCCCTATCTTCCCTCGTGGTCCTACGATTTGGCCGATTTCAATAGGCTTGGTCCTTGTGCCAATAAGAACATATTACCCAAATTTTAACAAATCATATCCAAAATTGCGACCTGTACTTTGCGCACAAGGTTACATGGACAGCCAGCCAGCCAGCCTGCCTGCCTGCCAGCCGGCCGGACATAGTTAGTTCGACTCAGAAAGTGATTCTGAGCCGATCGGTATACTTTAAGGTCGGTCTAGGACCAATATTTTAAGGCGTTACACACATCAGCACAAATGAATAATACCCTTTCCACTATTGTGGTGTGGGTATAAACAAACTGTTGCATGGGGCCTCAATTATTTGTGACTTGATTAACCGGCACCATCAATTAGCCAGGAAATAAAAAGATTTTTTGTATCGAAGTTTATTTTTTGTTTTTTCGACGACTATTTCTATTATCCAAGATTTTCTCTGTTATCCGGACTTAAAAGCATACTTTTCTTTTAGGTTTTTGATTCAACAATCAAATACATGTGAAGTGAACAAAACGAAGAAGGGAAATTCCCAAATGCCAGAAAGTTCCTTGAAATGCTATGAACCAAAACGGTATTAAAATATGATGGGATTAAAGGTTACACAAATTTAACTTAAAATCCCGATAGTTTAATGTTTTTTTTATAAAAGTCACCACCAAATATTCTTTCAAAATTCGGTAATTTCTACAATGTTTTGGGATTCCTTTAAGGAAAATTATCCTTAAAAATATCAATAGTTTAAAATATGTTCCGTTAAAAGTCAATAGGGGTTGAAAGGTTAAATGATAAGACTTGCAAATGCAGGTACAAAAGGGTTAATGCTTAATAGATACATTTTGGCTTCTTTAAGATTTTCCCGAAAAAGGTAAAATTCGTAATTGTTTCTTTAAGGAAATAATTAATTTTTTTATGGGACAAGAATAAAAATTGTTTAATAATTGAATTTTTATAAAAAAAATTTTGAATTTATTTATTATTTTTTTTTTTTTTTGTTTTAAAAGGGTTTTTTTTATTTAATTTTATTATAGCGACGGTTGAAAAAGGGTTAAAATTCGAATATCAATTATTAAATCGAAATTTCAGAATTTAAAAAACCAGGGGTTTATTTGAAATGAAGGGAAGTCAAATGGTTTGTGCCCGCAAGCTGTGCAAAAAGTAAATTTTTATTAAAAAATTAGATTTTTTGTAAAAAAAAAGGGTCACTTTTTGTAAAAAAAAATGCTTTTTTATAAAGAAAGTGCAAAATTTTATAAATAAAATGTGAATTTTGCTAAAAAAAAAAAAGTAAGAATTTTTGTAAAAAGTGTGATTTTTTTAAAAAATTTGATTTTTTTTATAAAAAAAGTGTATTTTTAAAGTGTGCCCTTTGCGAAAAATGTGACTTTTTATAAATAAAGTGTGAAATTTTACAAATTAAGTGCGGTAAAACAGTGTGTCTTTAAAAAGAATGTTATTTTTCGTTTAAAGGTACATTTTTTGTGAAACGAAATTGACTCGGTGTGCTTTGCTACCCCCGTTGTAACCAAATAAGTATTTTAAGAAAAGATCTCGTGTTTTGAAAACGAAGTAATTTGTACTAAATTTTATACTTTTACTATTACCAGATATCCAGAAATAGATATTTTATTAAAATTGAAGCTGCCTTGGATACTTCTCCAATCCAGCCAACTTTCAAATAAATTGGTACAAATAAACATGCCCTTTTATTCAATCCACTACTTTTTGACTGATGTTGAACATTGATAAGCAAGTTGTCGTTTTCCAGATACAAATTATATTTTGTTCCACGCCCCCTTCTCTAATTCCACTCACTTTTTGACAGATAGCGTACAGTTATACCAAAGAAATTTGTAAACTGTAGCTCGAGCCGCTCTCCAGATATACGGAAACCTATATTGTCTTTGTATGGGGGTTGACCTTTGCTCCTTATAGGAGCCACAGGACATAATAATAATACTAATGGGGGTTGCCAAGCCCACTTCCCAAATCCAGCCCATTTTTAGAGAGGTTGTGTATTATCAACCCAGCTTTTCTTTCTCTTACCGTCCTTTAGATACAAATAAATCTATTTTGTGCCACACCCACTTCTCCAATCCCAGCCACATTTTGCCGGATGTTGTGTTCTGAACGATGTTGTTTGTAGTACCTAGTCTAGAAACATTGGATCTAGCCGTACTCAAGATATACATACATCTTTGATGTCTTTGTATGGAGGTGCCACACCCACTTTTCTTAAACCACCAATATTTTTAAAAAGGCTGTGTATTGTTAACCCAGCTATGTGAACCAAATTTGACAAATTTTTCTTCTATCGTTCTTCAGATATAAAGAAATATATTTTGTGCCATACCCACTTCATAAATCTCGGCGAAATTTTGTCAGTTGTTGCGCATTGATAACCAAGAGATTCGTACAAAATGTTAACTTTAGCTCTTGCAGTTCTCTAGATATACAGAAAAATATATTGTCTTTGTATGGAAGGTGCCACGCCCACTTGCCCAACGCAGTCCACTTTTTGGAAGAAGTTGTTTATTGATAACACAGTTATTTGCTTCAAATTTGAAAACTTTTGCTGTTAGTCTCATCCATATTATGAAACATTTGCTGCAAAAACTTCTTATCAAAGTAATTTTTTTTGTGAATACAAAATTTTTAATTAACAAGATTTTGATTGTCGTGCTTAATACCCAATTTTTAATCTGAAATTTATTGTTGAAGGGATAAGCTATTCCTATGCGTATTTCACTCGTTGCTTTGGCCAGATCGTCAGGAAACTTCGTCCTTTGATTTAAGAAGAACTAAAGATATTAAACCAAATAAAACTGCTAAGCGAATAAGTATTACCTTAAGCAAAAGCCTTACTTGTAACCATATCAAAGCTTTAACAAAAACAACAACAATAAACAGTGAGTTTATCTTTTCTTACATTCCCCACTACAATTGTTTGGAATTCTTCCAACATTAATTGTAGTTGTAAGTAGATTAAGAAAAAACAAAATGAAAACAAAAAACAACTTGCTTTATTGTTCTTGCAAAAGCATGTTGCCAGCTTAGTTTTTTTTCGCCGTGCACTTGCCAGTTTATTATCAAAATTTTTCATTTGCAAGATTTTGATGGTCGTGCTTAATTGAGAAAAGATAAACTCACTGCTTATTGTTGTTGTTTTTGTTATAGCTTTGATATTGTTACAAGTAAAACTGGGGCTTATAATTCTTATTCGCTTAACAGTTTTATTTGTTTAATATCTTTAGTTTTTCTAAAATATTTGGATAAAAGGGAACAAACAAACATTTCTATGTATATAGAATCTATATACCGTCGTTCGTAAATTATTGTGTTCTATATGGTTATAGGGGCAAATCCTGCGTGACGAGCGCTACATTCGCACGCGTTTTCTGATTGAAATATACACATTTTTTTGTCTTTCAAAAAAGATAGCTTCAACTTATATATAGTATTTAGTGACAATTATATGTACTTATATATATTAGTTCCTTTAAACTCCTACAAGGAGCATAGGGCCAAAATGTACTTACGAATGGCATATATCATAATTTCTTAGCAAGTATTTGTTGCGAAATAATTGATCACAAAGTTTTGTGATGCACGCTACAAAAAGTGGAAGTAACTTCAAAGGTTGAAGTGCGTTTTTCTAATTCTTAGCGAATTTGGCATAATAAGGTATACATAATCTTATTCCTAAAAGAAAGATGACTATAAGAGAATTCTAAACGCACTTATTCGCAGCCAAAAAATGTTGTGATTTTTTGACAAAAGCCGTGAAACCTTTGTGACGCATGCTACAGTTTTTCCAGTAGTATTTTATTGTTATATTTTATTTATTTTAACAAAACAAATTATATTTTTATGAATTGCATTTCTTAAACTAATTTCTTAACTAATGAATATCAACTTTTTTTTAACGAAATTTATATTTTGATAAGTTTGCTGTAAGTGCTATTTTAAGCACAAAAATCACCTAAAATAATGCTAAATTCACGTATTTTATTAAGAAATTAGCAGTGGGGTAGGCTTTGGTAAAAATTATTGCATTAATGATCATTGAAATACATATTTCTTAATATAAAAATGAAACAAAACATCTAGTCTTATATTCCGTTAAAAAAAATTTCATTTGAAAAATGTTTGGTTGGTGGACTGTTTCTAGGATTTGCCCATATTTCACAATAATTTACGAACGACGATATAAGTATATAGATAGATAGATTTATCATAAATCATTAATTTTTTTAATTAGCAACCTTTCAACCCTAGAGAACCTTTTAACCTTAAACTTAACCTTTCACCCTCTTTCGCAAATGTTACTTCACAGATTTTCTTTAATTTTTCTTAAAACCGTAAAAAAAAGTTTTGCAATAAATTATTGAATTTTTTAATTAGCAATCTATTCACACTTTGTGAATTTTCAACCCTTTAAGACTTGTTTGCAATTTTTAGTCTACAATGAATTCATGGGTCATTGATTTTTACGCTAAAAATTTGAGAATATTTTATTAAGAAAATATAATTTTTTTTTGGTAAAAATATTTCTTAAAATTTTTTTTAATTTAACTTGTAACCTTTTGCCCCTTATTAACCTTTTCAAAATCTTTTTGACCCTTAAAAAGGGGTAGTTCGTATTGATAACCCTTTACAGCCTAAACATTTTTAATTTTTTGCCAATTAAAAGATTTATGAAACCAAATTTTTAGATTTCTTATTTTCTTGTAACTAATCAATTTTAAGATTTTATTGGTTTGTGACCTTTGACCTTTGTAAGAAAACAAAAAATTATTTTTCTAAGATATTTTAAATATTTGAAGCCACATTGTTAATAATTTTTATTGATAACCTATAAACTTTTACAGATTTATAAAAAAAAACGTAATACGTGACCTTTGACCTTTGTTAAAAAAACTTTAAATTTTTAAGAAAAAATTTTAAAAATTACAATTTAATTAAACAATTTTTCGATTTCTGTTAAAGGACAGTGTTGCAGTCAATTTTATTTTTTCATATTTAACCTTTGACCTTTGTTAAGGTCAAATTTACACACATATTTTCTGCAAATATTTTTCAAATCTGATATCTTTAAAATAAATAACTTGACAATACTGTTTGATTGAGTCAATAAATTTTAGAGCTTCTGTTTTAAAATCTTCAAGAAACCCCATCTCATGCTTAAGGCATTATCGCATTTTAAAATTGTAGTGCCCCATAGGAATGTTTGATTTTGTTTTTGCTTCTCTAAATTTACACTTGTTTATTGTTATCCATACAGTAGCACCATCATAAATATTCAAAACAAAATAATGAAACATTTAGAGAAAATAAACAAATTCATAAAAAATGGGTTTTGCTAACTTTGCGTCTTACAAAAGGAAAGAAATGAACGAAATCACAAATTTAGTACAGACCAAAAGGAGAGAAATATCTTTAATACTTCAGAGAAATATCTTTTATACTACAAGCGCTAACGATCAAACGTTTGGTTTGTGGCAAACAATACGCAATATTGACTTTTCAAGGCGGTATTGTGTTAAATATGTTTTCTTTCGGTTAAAATATTTCACTCTTGTGCAAAATGTGATTGCTTTGTAAACAAAATGCTTTTTTGCAATATATAAGCTTTTTGTAATGAGGTGTGGGTGGTATTTGTGCAACCCAGCAAAAACTTTACTTACAATCCTACTTTTAATGACTTCCTGAATTCGTTACTTTGTAGCTTTATTCGCCACTTTTTTGGATTATTAGTTTTATATTAAATAATAACTTTATTACTGTATCTTAAATAAGTCATAATTATACATTACAAAAAAAAAATCATTTAATATAATGATTTAAATATATTATTCTTATACGATTTTCAATAATTATTTGAATCAATCTGCAGTATATTCCGTTAATATTGGTTAGACATTCGGTAATACTAATGGGTGATTTTTTAGCTATCATCTTTTTGGCAACACTGGTTTAAACAGCTGACGCACGTTTCGTGTTTTGTTTCACTGTCAAACATGTTCAGTTTGGTCTATAATTTAACCATGAATCGTCTTACAAACGAACAACGCTTGCAAATTATTGAATTTTATTATCAAAATGCGTGCTCTGTTAAGAAAGTTCATCGCGCGCTTCTTCCATTTTATGGTCAGTTTAATCGACCCACTGAAGCGGGTCGGTACACTAATAAGCAGAATTGTCGATTTTAAGTGAAGATCAGCCAGAAGCATTGCAAGAGCTACCAGTGCATCTAGAATAAGTCACAGTTTGGTGTGGCTTATGGGCTGGTGGCATCATTGGACCGTACTTCTTCAAAGATGATGCGAATCGTAACGTAACTGTGAATGGTGAGCGCTACCGTGAGATGATATTCCACTTTTTTTTGCCCAAAATGCAAGTGCTTGACTTGCATGACATGTGGTTTCAACAAGACGGTGCCACATGCCACACAGCATGCTTAACAATGGACTTATTGAGAGGCGAGTTCGGTGAACATTTTATTTCACGTTCGGGACCGGTCAATTGGCCGCCTGGATCGTGCGATTTTACGCCTTTAGACTATTTTTTTGGGGCTATGTTTAAGCTCATGTCTATACACACATGCCCGCTTCAATTGACGCATTGGAAGACAACATTGAAGCATTTATTCATGAGATACCGGCCGAAATGTTGGAAAGAGTATGCCAAAATTGGACTAAGCGGATGGACCATTTGAGGCGCAGTCACGGTCAACATTTGCATGAAATAATCTTCAAACATTAAATTATATGGACCGTACTATCGATTCAAATAAAGATTTCATTCATTTTTCTGAATTTTATGTGTTTTTTTTAAACTTTCCTATAGCTCTTAAAAATTCATCCTATATAAAATTTTAAGAATAATTTTATTTGAAATCCATGCCAATTCCTTATATATAGTCACATTCCTTAGTTGCAGACAAAACGCGGACTATAACGATAATGTGACTATCAGGCCTGCTCTGCAAATCACGAGATTTCAAATCACATGTGCCTATTAAAATCACAAGTGTGATGTTTTAGTGTCCCGTTTTTGTGTGCTGTGGTGTGATCTTCCATTGCCGAAAGCACACAGAGAAACACAAAAACGGTCTGACTTTCAGAACACCAGAAAACCGCACGTGTGTTTTCGAAAACACGCAATTTGAAATCACGTGATTTTCAGAACAGGCCCGTATAAGGCTAATTTACAGATATGCCACTATGAGGCATATAACCGAATTCGAATATAATCAAGTTATTTGAATATAGAAAACAAAAAGTTCATATAAATTACACCGACATCAGGCTTATAGTTTTGCAACAGAGTTGTTAAAATAGTTAAATAGTTTCATAGCTGACACGAAAGGCAAAAACTAATTTTTTACGAGTAGATAGTTGATGCCAAAAATTAAACGATTTAATTTTTTCTTTCTTTGTATGGATTGTGGTTTCGAAAACTGAAAAGAAGTAAGCAAATATTGCTAATGTGACTATATGGCCATTAATTGGCTTTACTTTTCCCTTTGATGACTGTTGATAGATGGCATATATTGCAAATGTGCTTATATCGCTAATTGGACTATAACGTTAATACTTTATATTAAATTAACTTATAGCGACAAAATAAACAGATAAAATAGACTATATCGCTAATGTGACTATAAGCGGTAGTGACGTTAAACGAAAAGTACTGTATATACATAAATATGTTCCAAAATTACCCCCATCTAATCTAATGTAAACGATGTTTTTTGAACAACATAACATTAACATTACAGTGTTGGAGCTATAAAAGATTTTGTGCAGGCAAAACTCAATTTTTAAAATGTTTTCTGACACATTTCAAAAAATTTATTATTGTGTAACACTTTATTGCATATAAGAGCAACTTAAATTTGTGCGTTTTAACCTTTTTAAATTAATTTGCAATAATTTATTTTAGGCCTCTTTTTGTAACTATATATTTTAATAAAACTTTTAAGTACAAAGAAAACATATGATTTTTTAGGTTATAAATAGCCAAATTATATGGGATTATCAAAGTTATTTTCGGAAATACAAAATTTAGTATAAATAAAATTTCCGTATGACGTGCTAAATTCCCAATTTTTCATATTTGATAAATACACTGAAATTCATTATTTAGGGAAAGCTAGCTTCCATGCGCATTTCACTGGTGGCTTAGGCCGGATCTTCGGGAAACCTTTTCCAAAGATTTTAGAAAAGCTAAAAATATTTTATACAAATAAAACCCTAAAGCGAATAAGAATCTTTTTTTTTACTTTTGGGACATCGCTAACAAAAATAAATACTTTTTCTAGTAGAAAAGTCTCATTATTTTTCTGCTTATTTTGTAAGACCCCTTTCACACTCGGCAAGTTACTTGCCGACAGCAACACAGTCTGTACAAAATTTTTTTTTCCTTACCCCGACATTACAGCTGACGACTACAAACCAAGAGTTGCGCAAGAGACTTTTTACAGAACTGTAAAAAGTGACGTGTGGAAAAGGCCCAAATCAGTTGCGAGGGCAGCTTTCGAAGAAAGAGACAGAAAGCTTTTTTGGCAGTGAAGTGGCAAGGTGTAAGAGCAGGCCGCAACAATCAACACAAATGGCGTGATCAAAACAAAAATAACAAAACACAAACCACGTTAAACAAATGCATTAGTTCAGCAAACGTTGTTTTTTGTGCATAAAAATGTTTTTAGTAATATTGTTTTGTTTTACAATGTTATTTACTTACTTAAATATTATTTACTCGTGTTGTGGTAAACTTAAGACTTAATTTAGAACAGTTTTGCAAATAAATCTTAACATTCATTTCATTGCGGCATAGAAGATGATGAAAAGAGAAATGCAATAGGGCAGCTTTCTTTGAAAGTGACAAAAAAAAAAACGCAAAATCTTCCGTCTCGTGACATTTCTGTAGTATTTTGTGTTGCCGAGTGTGAAAGGGGTCTAAGCAAAGTTTTCGCTGGGAATTTGTGTACAATTACATTTTGTAGAAAATATGACTTTTTTGTGAAAGAATTGACATTTTGTAAAAGATGAGACATTTTATGTAAAAAATTACTTCTTGTTTAATTTTATGTTTAAAACATTACTTTATGTGATAAAAGTTGACGTTTTGTGCTAAAGGTGACTTTTTTTTTGTGAAAAAGGCACATTTTGTGCAAAGTGTGACCTTTTTTTAAAGATGAAAAAACACTTCTTGAGACTTTAATGAGAAAACATTCACATATCTTTGTGCTAAAAATGTACGTTTTGTGCAAAATTTGACTTTTTTGAGAAAAAGGCACATTTTGTAAAAATTCTGCCCTTCTTTAAGTGGCCTTTTGTGTAAATTGTGATTTTTTTTTTGTAAAAAAAAGAGAAATTTTGTGCAAGATGAGACTTTTGTGAAAGCATTGACATTTTGTTCAACATGTGACTTTTTTTTTGTAATAGAAGTGACATGTTGTTAAAAAATGTGAATTTTTTGCAAAAAAGTTTTTTTGTGAGTTTGTAAAATAATACTTTCTGTATAAAATGTGTTTTTCAAATAAAATTTTGTGAAAAAGTATTAGGGGTTTTTAACAAAAAGTGTGACTTTTGGTCAAACAACGTGACTTTTGGTAAACAAATGTGACTTTTTGAAAAAAACCATTGTTTTTAGTGCAAAATTTTCCTTTTTTTTTTTTTGATTTTTCATTTTTTTTTTGCAAACAAATGTGATTTTCTTTTGGAAAAGGTGATTTTTTGTGCATATGTGAAACAATTACATTTCTGTGCCTTTTTGTTTAATATGTGGCCTTTCGTTAAGAATGATTTTTTTTGTTTTTCGTTTAAGATGTGACTTTTCATAATTTCTTGCTTGATCCGTAGCGCATCCATATAAACCAAAAGCATACATTTGTTTATTATTGTAATTGACCACCAAGTCAGTTCCTTGGAATTCAAATGAAATCTCATTTATGCTTGTAGTATTTACTGGTCACTGTTATGAAACTCTGGTAAAGTTTATTTTGTTCTTTACTTTTCGCTGCTGTTTAATTGCTCTTAAAGCTGTTTATTTCAATGCAGTCGAATCAATGTGCTAAATAATGTATGTCTGGGTATGATAAAACAAATAATTTTGCCGCTTTTGAACATAAATAAATTTAGCATAAAATTGATTTTTTTTCTATTCCTCACAAAAATTTAATGAACAAAAATACACAACTAAGAACAAGTTAATAAAGCAACATGTAAATTTTCATGTTGGTAATAAGAGATTTAAAAAATTTGGGTGGAAAATTAGACAGATGTAAAAAATGTGAAAAACTATTTGATTTGATTAAATTATTCAAATTGCTCAAAAATGTTGAGGACCAAAGGCATTTGAAATGTGGGAGGCAAAAAATATCTTAGAGAACAAAATATTTTAAGTTTTTCTTAAAAATTTAAGAATGTTTTTCCACACGATAGTGCATATTTTACAGGAATTTTTTATAATAATACAAAAAATTTACTTTTTGTTTAAGAAAGTGCAATCTTCTGGTAAAATAAGGAAAATTTTTAAATTAAAAACGTGTATCTTTCGTTAAAAATTTGAAACTTTTGCTAAAGATAGGCAAATGTTGGTAAAAGGGTATTTCTTTAAGAGAAAGCCCCAACTTTTAATAAAAAACTTAAACTTTGGTTAAATAATGGTCTTTTCTATTCTACAAAAAATGTTACATTTTATTTTAAAAAAATGCAATATGTTGTATGTTTCTTAAAAATTTTGCTCCCGTTAAGGGTGGCTTGCTTTTTTCTAAAAAACTCACCCTTTCCGGGAGTAAAATTTTTAAGACACAGCCATCAAATTGCATTTTTTTAAATAAAATGTCACATTTTTTTTGTAGAAAAGAAAACACCATAAGTAAATGTTTTTTAAATAGTAAAAGTTTTAATAAAAAATGAACAATATTTTTTAAAGAAAGTGCAAGTTTTAGAAAAAAGTGCAACTTTTATTAAAAATGTAAAATATTTTTTATAAAACTGCAACTATTGTGGAAAAACTTCAACTTTTGTTAAAATAATATGCAACTTTTTATAAAAAAAGATAATTTTAATGAGAAAAGTGCAAGTTTAAATTAAAAATATGGAAACTTTAAAAAAAACAAGTTCAGCTTTTTATGTAAAAGTAAACCTTTGATCAAAGAGTATCATTTTTTTATTGAAAAATTTAAAGTTGTGTTGAAAAAAGTGCAGCAATTAGTGCCAGTGATTTTTTTTTTTTGGAAAAAGTGCAACTTCTGTTAAAAAGGTAAAACTTTTGCTTAAAATTTATTGTTAAAAACCCCCCAACTTCTGTTATAAAACTTAAATTTTCGTGGAAAAGTTCAACTTCTGTTATAATAAAATGCAACTTTTATGGTGTTTTCATTTCTACAAAAAAATGTGACATTTTATTTAAAAAAAAATGCAATTTGGTGTATGTTTCTTAAAAATTTTGCTCCTCAAAAGGGTGGCTTTTCGGGAGCAAAATTTTTAAGAAACAGACACAAAATTGCACTTTTTTAAATAAAATGTCACATTTTTTGGTAGAAAAAAAAAAAAAACACCATTAGTAAAAAAAGGGCAAATTTTAATGAAAAAAGCGCAACATTTAATGCAAAAGTAAACCTTTGATGAAAAGGCTAAATTTTTTGGTAAAAAAGAAGAAAAAGTGCAGCAATTAGTACCAGCGGTTTTTTTTTAGGAAAAAGTGCAACTTCTGTTAAAAAAAAGTGCAATTTTGGTTGAAAGATATAAAATTTTGTCGAAAAAGTTTTATTTCTTGATAAAAAAGGTGCGATATTTGGTGAAAAACTAATTGTTTTAAAAAGGCAAATTTTGTTAAAAAAATAATTTCTTTTTAAATGCAATTCTTGATAAAAAAAAACGTGCAAATTAAGGGAAAAGCTCCACATTTTGGGGAAAGGGTGCAACTATATTTTTCATAAAAAACAATTTTTTTGTTTAAAGAAAAACTAGGCCTTATTTTTGTGGCAATTTGAGAAAACATCTTAAGACGAGATAAGACAGCAAAAAGTTAAAAAAAACTCGTTGAAAAAATCATTTCATTAAAAAATAAAATAAGCCAAAATTACAAAATTTTAAAAACGTAAACAAAAATGTTTTTTGAATGAAAATTCGTAGAATTAGATCATTTTTTTCAACTTTTTAAAATTGGCTTAAGATGTTTTGTCAAAATGCCACAGATTTATACTTTTCACTTTGCAACAATTTAGACTGATATTTTTTTTTTTAAATGTCGATACTTCTTTCGAATTTGTGAATGGAATCTTTTTGAACAGGACTTGTATTTTTAAAAAACATTTGTTTAATTCATAGGCAGTTTATTGTATAATTTTTTTTTGATTAAGAGAAAAATATTAAAAACAATTTACACTGTGAGAGTTTTCGATCCGAAAAAAATGAACTTCGATGAATCCTTTTCGAACTATAAGAGGGGAGTCCCCTGAGTGCGAAAGTACATTTGGAAGTGTCAAATTGGCTTCAGTTTTTGAGAAATTGGTGTATAAGAATTAGTTTTATTTGCCTTCTTTACTTTCTTTAACGGAATGTTTTGACTTTTTTTTTAAAAATTTTACGAATTTAAACTATTAATGTCGATCAAAAGTAACGATTTTTGACAATTTTTCCAGGTTTTTTAGCCATCTTATAATGATTTTCCTAGCATAGGCCTCAAGTTAAGCTTCAAAATCAAAATATTGGACTTTTATTTATTTGTTTCGTTTCGTTTTCTTTTTTTCTTAACAAAACAAAATAAACAACTTATGAGAAGGACAAAAACCAGATTTGAAACTTTGCGCAGACTTAGCTATATCCATGGCTAAAAATCGCTATATCCTTGAAAAATGGATACGATTTCTCAAAAACTGGAGCCAATCTGAGACTTCCAAATGTACTTTCGCACTCAGGGGACTCCCCCCTAATAGTTCGGAAAGGATTCATCGAAGTTAATTTTTTCGACTATCATAGTGTTATTTATAATTTGTACCATATTGGGCAAAAAAAGTTCTCTGCAGTTTTAGAATTTTATTTCATAAAATTCTTCCAATAAACTTTAATTAACTAATTACGTTCCTTTAAAACTTCAAAAATTTTGCTATTAACTCTACTAGCAGCCTGAAGTAAAGTAATGAAGATACAAAAACAACCATAAAATATATCTCTTAGATACATAAATTAAAATATAATATACATTTTGTATCTTATAGTAACAAAAAAGGGCGGAGTTTCATACACACACACACACACACACAACAACAGCAAATGCCATTGAAAGCAACCCATCTTTTTGTTTTATTTTTTAGCTCTTTTACCTACAAAAGGACTAACAAAAAAAAAAAAACGAGAATTTTTCACCCAACCAACCGAAAATGTGTACGAAAAGTATGAGAAACAAATTGAGTTAAAAAGCAAACTCATAGATACAAATTGTGTATGTGTTTTAAAAGTATCTGAAAGGTGTGTGTTGTTTAATAATTCTCTGCTATTAAATTCACTCAATTACACGTGAGAGAGAGGGATAGAGATTATGAGCATGAGTTTTATGAGTGGAAGCACACACACACACATACACCCATCTCTAGTACCCAAGTATTTGGACGTGGTGTGGTATTCATGTCTTTTAAGTTGTTTGAGGAATTTAGTTTTCTCGAGATACTTAAACCGCAACAAAGTGAATAAATTTCGGGAAAACAATAGAATTTGTTTTATTATTATTTTATTAAAAAATATACAAGATTTTTATAAAAAAACGTAAATTTTTAAAGAAAAAATTGCCTAAAATTTAGAAAAAAATATCAAGTGTAATTTAAGACGAAAAAAATTTGTGTTAAACCTTTAAATTTTTACCGACGGTTTAATGTTTTTTTTTCAAATAAAAAAAATTTTAAAAAGTTTTCTAAATTGTAAGTTACTTTTTTCTAATTAAATAATTTGAAAATTATTAAAAAAAAAAAAAATTGCAAAACCAAAGTTGTTTTTTTTGGATTTAAAAGAAAATATTAATATAAAAAATGGTGACTATAATGCCCTATAGTTACTCAGCACGTCGATGTGGATTAATTGATAAAATGATAGAACCTAAGGTACATTAAATAAAAATAAAAAAAACTACATATTAATAACTTTTTAAATAAAAATATTGCATTGTCTAGTTTAAATTCGAGTTATAGAATAATTTACAAATTAAAAGAATTAAATATGTAAAAAAACAAATTTGCTTGGCCAGCAAACCTTAAAGACATCATCTATTCAATTCAAAACTATAGACTACTATTTTGAAATCAAGTGGAGTATTCTAATAATCCTTAGGAAATTTATCAGCTTAGAACTAAAACCCGACAACTTTTTGGCAAATTTGAATGTTCTTTGGCTAATTTAAAAACAATAGATTCGGTTAGCATTTTGAATACAACGGTAGCCATATATTAAAAACCGAAAAGACATCGGTTCAAATCAAACGATCAGTCCATAGATGAAATGTGATTCCAGCACGGCACTTAAGGTCTCAATTCGAATACCATTTTTGGCATTCTATATTTACGATAAATTGATATCTTGAATTCACTTGATTAAACGCTTAATCCACTTGTTTAAACGTTTAATTCGCTTGATTAAAAATTTAATTCAATTGATTAAATTTTAAATTAAAACTGATTTTATTTTTGATTAATGCTTTAATTATTAAACAAACAATCATTTCTCGCTGTAAATTACACAGCCTGAAAAAATTAAAAAACGCAATAACTATAACAGTAAATAAAAAATTTTGATAAAAAACGAAAAAAAAATTTGGGTAATTGGTAATTGGAGGTCATAAGTGGAGGGTATAAAAAAGCTATATCATGAAAACTAGAGCTAATAGAGACAAACTGATTACAGTTTTAAATTCAGCGCACCTAAAATATCTAGAATAAGTTGATAAATTTAAAGAAGCAAATTGATTGTTGGCCTGTGTTATCTTAATCTAAATTTCTATATTGAAAGTTTAAGTTCTTCAAAGAATACGCTCGATCAATTAATGGAATCCTACATTCAATACATTTGCCGATGTAGAGAATCTTAATGGGTATTTTGAAAAATACATTTCTTCAAAGAATATGCCCGATCCCTTACTTACATCTATTTTCTAGCCATTTGTATATAACGTAATTGCTTTGTTGCGATTTAGGGTATCATTTTTCATTTCATGCAGGGCGTAAAACTAAAGTCAAAAAGTAAACATCATTAAAGCACCCACATAAATTTTCGTTTTTCTAAATTATTGTCGTAAATTCTGGATTTTAGATCTTAAAGCGGCGAGGCTATCCTCATAAGTAGGAGCCCTTTAACTGATCCCTTGAATCCTTCTCGCGGCTTCGAATATAGCGAATATGTTAGCTTGAAAACAAGACCGGTAACACTTAGCTCCGATTATAAAGGATAGGTTAATATCTTTCTAAAACATTCTTCATCCACATATCCTTTTTTAATTAATCTGAAAAAAACCAAAATTGAATTAAACAAACTTTTAAAAACTGTTATATACATATTTTATTTTGCTTGGTCCTAAGTCCAACTTTTGCTAGAATCACTGGTGCGGAGCCAATCTTCACAGCCTCACCCAGACCCAACTATGGTTTAGAGAGCGAAGTCGAGCGGCGTCAAGACGGCTCAAAGCCGCCGCCGAAGGTTTTTCAGGTGCTTGAGTGTTCACCGAATCATGCGGCAACATTTATTTTTTGCATTGCACTTTCATTAATAAGGCAACATTGAAAAAAAAATGTAAAGCTTACAGCCGACTATGAGCCGCCGCCGACTTTTTACCTTCGCTGGCGCCGCCGACAATTTTAATTCGAATTCGCCCTCTGATATGGTTCATTGTGACGCTTTAGGTCATAAAAGCAGACTAAGAAGCAAAGAAAGTAGATAATTAAGGATGAAAGCGTAAGAATTAGTGGAAGATAATATCGGACCAGAAAGAGAAAAAACCCTACTTAACACAATAATCCTACATAAACCCAATCCTTAGCCGCCTGTTATACTGCCGGGTCATGCTCATTACAAGTCCCGTCGGATTCTCGAGTCCAAAGTCCGAGAAATCTCCCAATTCGGCTATGAACCTACTATGTACTCAATGTACTCAACTATCTCTATCTTATCTGTGTCTTCGCACAACCTACATAATTCCGACGAGTCAGATCCCACCGCCATACTGCCTATTATGCAGTGGCCCGTGATAATACCTTTCAAGGTTCTAATGCAAATCATTCTCAGGACTAGTAGAGAATTTGAGTCGGTCTTCCTAAGCACCGAACATAACGTCCGCGTTACTCTATAATCCATTATATTCCTCCAAGCTCGATAAGTTTCATTTAGAACCCGTTACCTAAGCTTTTAAAATCAAAAGCATATCATATCTTTTTTTTTAGTCAAAGTCGCTTTACATTTAACGGTACCATTTTTCAGGTAGTGTTTTTGATAAAGAGTTTCTGTTCGGTAAAAATGTAATGAGAATTCGCGGTGAAATATTTTTTAAATTGCCGGGAATTTCCGAAGCTTGTGATATTATATATTGATTCCTGTGGTTCCAAGTTGGAACAATGGGCCGTAACCAAATCCTTCCATCCGGATCTATCCTGTACCATTAGTCTGATTTCAGACCAGGTTTTTCCTGTTTGGCTTATCTCGGATTCTAGAAGCCTTCTCCAGGTGTTAGCGGGTCTACCTCTTCTCCTGCTGCCTTGAGGATTCCAGTCAATTGCCATCTTCGATATATTATCATGAGGTCTTCTTAGGATATGGCCAATCCAGCTCCATCTCCTTTTTGCAATTTCTATACGGATTGGTGTTTCGCCTGTTCTTTGCCACAGGTCGCAATTGGAAACTACGTTCGGCCAAAAAATTCTCAATATTTTCCGCAAGCAACGGTTAATGAATACCTGTAGATGTTGTATGTCGTTTTCCGTACAGTTCCAGGATTCACATCCATATAGCAGGGAAGAGCGAACATATGAGGAGAAAATACGCAGCTTAGTACCTGTATGTATTTGTGGTGATTTCCATATTCTTTGTAATGCTCCGAATGTATGCTTTGCCTTTTTTATGCGATATGCAATATCTTTACGGGAGCCGCCAGTAGAGGAAATTATGCTTCCTAAGTAGCAAAACGATTGCACATCCTCGAGCTCTATGTTGTGGACCCTGAGCTTATAGACATTAGTTGTGTTGATGCGTATAACCTTTGTTTTGTCGATGTTAATATGAAGACCAACATTCGATGCTAGCTGGTGTATCTGTTCCAATTTGGCTGATATGTCGGTAAAGTTATGAGCGAGTAAGCAGATATCATCAGCATAGTCCAGATCCTCTAATCGACAATTCATACCCCATGTGATGCCTCTTCTAGTGCGTGTTGATTACTGCATTATTGAACCCAATACAATATTGAATAACAGCGGATAAAGGATACATCCCTTTTGTACACCAGTACTTTAACCAATTGGGTTGCCTAACACGCGTTCATGCAGTACCCGGCATGTTGAGCTTTGTATGGAAACTCAACAAGCTTGTGATATTAAAATATATTTACTAAACTGTTTATCTCTGTCAAAAGAAAAGTAGGATTAAATCGGAAACAAATACAGCACATCTTTAAGGATAAAACCTTGAACTTGTTGATCAAGACAGGATTTAGTTGGCAACATCATTTAAAAACCCTTGAATTTAAAGCAGTTTATCAAGAATGCCAGGGCAGAACAAGGAATATGTTGATCGTGATTGACTTAAATTTACTAAATTAAATATTTTACATAGTAAAGCAGTAGTTTAAAATACCCTGATTTCAAATATTTCTCAATACTTAATACATACAAAAGTTTTTGAACAAAAAGCAGGCCAATTTGCCTGTGCACAACTTCTGACTTTATTCACAATTTACTGAGAAAACTGAATATCGTTTTCCATACAAAAAGAAAAAACTTTTATGACACGCACATATTTAAAATGTTATTGTTGTATGAAAATCGATATTCAGTTTTCTCAGTAAATTGTGAATAAAATCAAAAGTTGTGCACCGATTACAATGAAAAAAACCTCATTTCATTCGAAATTTTGCAAAGCTAAAAACCCAAAACTGCGATTTTTATCGCATTTTTATTTTTTATGAATTCTTAAAGAATAAAATATTTGTTTTTTTTTCAAAATTTTCCTTTTTTTCCAAAAATTCAAAGATATTTTTGAAACAACAGGCCAAATTGTAGGCACGGCTTAAAGGTAATACTGTTGCCGAGCCTCTGATTTTTTTGTTAACTGAATATGGTCAACGGTTTTCAAGTTTTCCCGATATATCTAGTGAATGTGCCTTAATTTTGGACTTAACGGTATATCTGGTAAGGTAGAGCTGATAGAGAAAAAAATGGAGATTAGATTTGAAATCAGCGACCTCAAATAAGTAAAAAATTTGCAATCAAATTCCAGACCGCACAAAAAAGCTCATAAAGGGAACAATCCTTGTGTTATCAATATTTATGTAGAGTTTTCATTAATTTTTTCTTTCCAAAAATTTACGGCAATTCCTAGAGGTAAAAGAAACTTTTATGCAAAAGCTTGTTAAATGCTTACAGCTTGTAAGTGCTGGTTCACTTACTTAAAGTTTGACTCGTTATGGCTTGAGTTTTTAGAAAAGAGTGGAAAAGTGAATGGAAAGGAAAACAGATTTGAACGTGCTTCTCAATTTACTCTTTATACCCTCGACCACCACCCTGCAGATAACGAGACTAGCCCATACAAGCATGTAAAGAGTAGTTCATAAATGAGTAGGAGTACTTCAAAACTACTCCAAATATACATATGTTTAAAAGGTGGCCCATTTGACATTACGATGTCCTAGATGGAGACCATATAACCCACCGAAGTAGTCCCTAAACTACTCCATGGAGTACTAAAGTGGGTTAGTTTGGAAAGTTATCCATGTTACTACAGTGCACTTAAGGGGTAGTTTAAGCATTTTTCTTTTTCATTTTTTACTAATCGCCTTTTATTGTGTCTACTTAAGTCTATTATTGCTATTATTAAATATATTTACTAAATTTTTTTACCTTTTTCCATAAATTTCACAAACTTTCACTTTTAAATAAACAAATAATAATGAACACCATCAGGGCTATCAATGTGTAATACTGTAAACTATAGAAAAGTTATCATCATGCAGTTGTTGGCAGCACTGCATGTTAATTTCTTATAACATGGTCCATACTACATACAGTACATTGGACCACGTAGTTCAATATTATCTGAAGGGCATACTAAGTTTGTCATTTCGTGTGAATGACACGCTCTCTTTCGAAAAACTCAAAAGAAAAGAACAATGTTGGTTTCAAATTGCTTCTAGTTATCCTAAGCAGTTTGGGATTGAAATCCAGCAAAATAGGAAAATAGTGCTGAGCCCCAAATGTGGAACAACGTCGTAAAAAATTATTATTTCTGTTAATAGCATAAATAGGTGACACAATGTACCCATTCTCCCATGACTGGAAATCATACTAATAAATTCTGTGAAGATCGGTGCATAATTTACCGTAGGCCCCCTATAAACTCCACTAAAGGAAAACACTATATTACGCCTAAAACCGTAACGAATCATGCTATTGTAGTAAAATTTGGTATGTCTTACGACTAGAAACCACTCCGCCAAATAAAGTGGTCGGTTCATATTAATTCCACTCCCGGAAAACTCTTTTGTTCGCCTTAAACCGTAGCGAATCATGGTATTGCAGTAAGTTCTGTCTGTAATAATTTCATGTGATCAGAAACCCGTCCGCCAAATTTCGTAAAGATAGGCCCTTATTTCTCCATATGCCGTATATAAAGCCCAATCGCCTGATAATTTTTCTAAAACAAATTAAAATTTGGCAAAATAATCTACCGCTCTGACTTCAGATTTTATAAAGATAGGCTTACATTTTATAGATACCATATAGCGCTCATTCCTGAAATATTCGAACTCTTGGTGGAGGGTATTAAAGATTCGGCCCAGTCGAGTATAGCAATCTTACCAGTTTCTCCTTGTTTTTATATTTGTAATACAAGAAAATTTACGGTTCAAATTGATTGCATATGAACGTTCACGGAGGTCCAAAAGAGAATAAAAGAAAACCTGTTTAGCTAAACTTGAGGTATCTAAACCAACGCTAAAAAGCTCTTTTTAGCTTTTTACATCAGTTTTTCTGCATCTCAAGGACGAACTTACAGATACATAATTTTTCTGGATTTAAATATGGAATAGATCCTAAACTATCCTAAAACTGACTTGTTAGTTGGTCACATCGTAACAGTTTTTGAGAGACCGTCTGATACTTGAACATTGAGAAAAATGTCCAAACTTTCTTTCTTCCATCAAGTGAATTTAGGTTATCAATGTAAATTTTGTCATTTCAGTCATGAATTTTAGCTGTTTTTTTTTTCATTTACACTGTTCGATATCTCTGATCATTTGCTGCAACGTATTAATCATTTGAAATGAATGTCAGAGATTTAACACTGATGATAAGTTTCAAAAAAAATTTTATATTTTCAAAAACAAATCTTCAGTATTTTAAAAGTGAGTTTTTTTTTGTTGTTGTTGTTAAGCTCTCACCACAGCAACACCCGAATTTTCAACATTTTGTCACTTCATAAGTCATAAGACTTTTTGCCACTGCCTCAAACACAAGATTTATTCAAATGCAATAAATTTTAGGAAGAATTATTAAAACAGCCAAATAAAAAAGCAGGAGAAAAAAGCCTTCAATAACTCATTAATGATTATTAATGACAAACAAACATCAAAAATACGAAATAAAAATTATAATTGTGATTAATTTAGTTAAACTAACAAACAGGGAAAACGACTGGAAAATAATGAAAAATTAAATATTAATATTTAATCTTTTTTAATAAATCTTATTAAAAAAAATCCTAAAAAAAATCGAAAAAAAACTGAATAAAAAACCAACAACCTTTTTAATCCAAAGATGATGATTAAAAAAATAAAGAGATAACGATCTTTTAAAGAGTCTTAATACAGTAAATAAAGAGTTTTAAGATTTTCAGTGTTAGTTGGGCTCTTTAAGGGTTAAACAGGTATTCTTTCTTAATTGTTATTGTTGTTGTTGTGGTTGCTGTTTGTGACTGCTGTTGTTTGTTGCAGGTTTTATTTGTTCTTTAGAGTTTATATTTTTAATGTTGTGTTTGGCGACTTGTGCCATAAATTAGTTGACAGTTTTTTCTTGTTTTTCTTTTCATAAAGAAAAAAAGAAGAAAAGAGACTTAATGAAAAAGAGATGCTTTTTTTAAAGGGAAGAAAGCTCGAAAAATCATGTAAAATCTTTGAAAATGCAAAAAAGTTACACTTTTGAAAAAGGCAACAAAATCACACAAATCAACCAAAAATACAAAAGTACGATAAATCAATACTTATTAACTTTTTATCAAAAAAAAAAAAAATAAAAAAATTAAGATTTTAGCTTCAAAGTACGTTTTTCATAAAAAGTAGATGTCATCAGACGGATTTTTCACAAAGCACCATAGTGGGCTATCTCCAGTTGGCAGCCCAAGGGTCATAAGGATTTGATTCGAAAGCTTTTTATTATGAGAGACTAGACAGAAAAGTTACTAAAAAAGAGAAACTTGTAATCAGAAAAAATTGGCCGAAAGTTTCTTTATACGAAAAGAGTTACAGAAAATACCTTTGCATCAACTAAAGCCTACGTGTTTACAGAAAAAATTACTTTTATTTTTATCAAAAGGCACCGTTTTTTAAAACGAAATACATACATTTTACAAAAAGGTACTTAAAAAGTACCCTCAATATTTATGTAAAAAATAATAACAGGTACTTTTTGTACAAAAAAGTACTTTTTTGATGGGATGATAGAAAGTACTTTTCATTTACTAGAAACTTTCATGGCAAGTACCACTCATAAGTGTGCAGAAAATATGTTTTAATGAAAAGCCAATTTTTTTATGAAAAAAGAAAAAATATTTGGGGGAAATGTTTTCCCAAAAAAAAAACTAAAAAGGCACATTTTTAACAAACGCCCCAATAAAGCCGTTTTAAAAATACGTCTTCAAAAAGTCTTTTATACAAATACACGAGATTTAGACCTTGATTTAAAATCATGTCTTTTCTTTAATTCCATTTAAAAGTTGCTTCCAAAAACACAACAGATTCTAAAGATGATTCGCCATGATTTTAGGGTTGATTTTTACCCCACTTGCATTCTATACACCGTTCGCCTACAAACAGCAAAAATCATATCTTTTAAATCATGGTCTGAAACTGGTGATATTTTCCAAAAAACTTTCCTTTTATCAAATAAAAGGACGAACAATTCTTTCTATTAAAACTAAAAAGTACTTTTAAAGCAAAAAATTATCTTAAAAATCCCAGAAAGTACTTTTTGAAAGGAAAAGTCAAAAAGCTACATAAAAGACATTTTTTTTAAATCTTAAGGGCGCTAAAAATTTTAACAAAAAATTGCAAATGTTTTACTCAAAAGTATCTTTTAGGGTGTGTGTGAAACGGTAACAAAGTACTCATTTCAGTCACAGCATCTTTTTTAAAAACACAAATAACGGTTATTTTGGAATATCTCAAAAATTGTTCTACTTTTGACAATTCTGACTTCATATTCGGATTCAGCGGAATATTTTACATAAATATTAGGTGTCAAACTCATTTGGTCAAAAAATTGTCACGTAGTGTTATCTATTGCGACCTGTACTTAACGCACAAAGTTTGCATAGACAGATAACCAGCCAGTCAGGTAGCCAGCCAGCCAGACGGACGGACATCGTAAGATCGACTCAGAAAGTGATTATGAAACTTAAGTGACACTAAAAGTTAGGTCTAGAACCAATATTTTTTAGTTACTTCTCAAAAAACTGTGTTTCCAGAAAGTACCCATTTGAAATACAGGTACCAGAAGCTTTTTTGTTACTAAAAAGTAACGCAAAGAAGACTCAAAAAACTTTTTAATTATAAATCTACCTTTAAGGGGCACAGCACATTTAAGTTTATTTTTAACTAAAAAAACACTGATGGCCTATTTCATTATTTCTATTTAAATACCAATTTGTGTTTAAAATTCGTTTTTCATGCCACATAAAAATAGAAAAAAAATATGAAAAACTATGTTTAAATATGAATACGTTGACCTGTCTAAATTAGGAAAAATGTTTGCGTTCGATTTTTAAAATCCGTTAAAAAGATACGAATATTTGAAAGAAAAATTAGTCAAATCGATGGAGCCGTTTTCTGATTTTAGGTAAATCGAACAAAGTGGGCGTTACAGTGGGCGGGGCAAAATTTTAAAGAAAAAATCGTCCAAATCGGTCAAGCCGTTCTCAAGTTATGCGCTTAATAGAAAAAGTGGGCGTAAAAGTAGGCGTGGTAAATTTTTCTTTCGATGAAAACTTAAAATGGATTAATACGAACATTTGAAAGAAAAATTTGTCAAATCGATGGAGCCGATTTCTGATTTTAGGTAATTCGATAAAAGTGGACGGGGCAAAATTTTCTTTTCGTATAAATCAAAGTTGGACCATGGCGATCATTTTAAAGAAACAATCGTCCAAATTATAAAGATGTCATTGGTGGTCCAATATGAGAATTGGATTTTGCCACGCCCCTCCGCCCGCAGACAGAAAATCAAAAATCAGACTCCACAGTGTCACCCGCCTCAATATTCCGAAGATTCCCTGAAAATTTCATCAAAATCGGCCCAGCCGCTTTGGAGTCCATACGTTACATACAAACATCCTGTTTTATATATGGAGGGCTCTGAGCTGAACCGAACCAAGTCATAAAATATATCACGTATATGTATTTCAAATCTGGTGCAAAAATCTCCGCAAAATTTAACTCAATCCCGTTCTGTAATGGGGTAAATCAAAAACAGTTTCGTTCCTAAGGTAACGGTAATAAACCCAAGTCAGTGGCTCTTTTTTGACTTGGTTCGCTTCAGCTCTGAGCCCTCCATAGATTGAGGAAATAGGCAATAAAAGTATATTTTAATAAAATGGTACCTTTAAAAAATTATTAATAGTACGCTTAACAAAAATTAGCCTATTTACAGAACCCTATTATTAACACTTTTATAAAAAAATTAGCTTTTAAAATAGTATCTATTTAAATAAAGTACTTTTGTATAGCCTGCCTACAACAAAGTATTTAGAGCAAAGTAGATTTTTACAACAAATTTTATTCTTGTAATTATGTAAGAATTCTTTGCAAAAAGTACCTGTTACCAAAAGAATATCATTTTATAAAAAGTACCTTTTTGCAAAAAAGTGTTTCAACAACAATAGTACATATTTTTCAGAAATAATGTCTTTTCACAAAAAAGATATCTTTCAAAAAAAAAATAGAAAAAAAAATTTGAACATTAAAATTACATTTTAACACAAAAAGTACATTTTCACATAAAAGTACTTTTTTCAAAAAAGTTCCTTGTTTACTATAACGTTTGTTTTGAAAGAAAAAACAACTTTTTTAATTCAGTTTTTCTCTTATTTTTTTTTAGTTAATGTTTGGCTATCCTTCCCCTTCTTGTGTAAAATTCCTTATATCTATAGTCAAGCACACACACGCCACTTAACAAATCATGATCTTCATCATGATTTCAGTGTTACTTTTTTTTATTAATTTTAATTGCTGTTGAGATAAGCAAGAAATTTTTATACTTTGTTTAATATTAAATAAAAAATTTTAGGTTTTTTTAATAAAAAAAAATATAAATTTTTTTGCTTAATAAAATAATCACACCAAAATAAAAAAAATTTTTTTTTTTGTATTAAAAAAAATATTTTCCCACAATTTGTTTATAGAAAAAAAAAAAAAAAAAAAAATTAAATGCATAGTGTACAAATTTGTTTTAAAACACTTTTGTTAACATTTTTTAATTCAGCCAAAAGGCAACAGGCAGATTTTTTTTTTGTCGATATTCTAGAATTATTGTTTTTCCGGAAAATTTGACTCAGCAATTTTTTGGTATTTTACAAAATTTTAATTTTAATATTTTTTTTTTAAAGAAGCGCCTTCGTCGAAAAGAAAAAAAAAACTGCTGATTTCATTACAATTTTTTTTTTTTATTATTAAACTAAATAATTAAACCTTCTTTAAGTTTAAGCCTCATTAATCCCGTTTTAATTAAAACTCTCTACCATGAGCTGTTTGTCAGTCATGTAAAGAAAAACGAAAATATGATCTCAACTCTAAAACCAACTTAAGAGTTAAATTTTTTTAGTCTAACTTAAACAATAAACTGTTATTGTGTTTAACTTTTAACAGCTGGTTAAAATAATGGTTGATTTTTATGAGTTAGTTATTCCTTTCCTTAAAAAAAATATTCCTTAATACTGTCAGGTTTTCTCGGTTCTGCCATTTGTTTTTATGACTTTAACATGCGATCTACTAAAAGTTCTTCTACTGTTGCCTGTTTGTTTGTTTGTTTGTTTTAAATAATTTATAGAGTATTGAAATGTGTCACTGAAATATGTTTAAATTTCTTTAAATACCTTTAAAAAGGCAACACAACAACTGCAAAGCTGAATAAAAAAAAAAAATGCAAAAATGTGGGGAGTCCTCTACGCACGCAATCACGTTTTTGCACGCACGAAATGTCATGTTGGGTTCTTTGTTTTTAATTTTTTTTTGGTGGCCAGGCACACGTAAAAATACTTCTGGTATTTAATCTGTCTTAAATGGCATAAATTATGATTTAAGTTAAACAAAAGTTTTTTTTTTTGAACAAAATTTGTTAAATAGTTTTTCATTCTTTCTAATTGCAGGTTAAACGTCCCAAAACAGAGCATACGGATACAAATGATAGAAATCGGTAAGAATTTTAACAAAATTAATATAAAATCTTTTGGAGAAAGGTAGTTATTTTATAAAAAAAACGTATTTCTTTATTTTAAATGAGTCACTTTTTTGAGTTTAAAATGCATTGTTTATCAAAAATGAACTTTTTATGTAAAAAAGTACTTTTTTTACATAAAATGGTACTTTTTACGTAAAAAGTACTTATTACGTAAAAAAGTAATTTTTTATTTAAAAATAAAAATTGCAGTTTTGCGTTAAAAAAGTGTTTTTCATATAAAAAAGGTACTTTTTATTTTATAAGGTACTTTTTATTTCAAAAGGTGCTTTTAATGTCAAAATAGACTTAATATGTCAAAAGGTACTTTTAATGTCAAAATAGACTTAATATGTCAAAAGGTAGTTTTCGCGAAAAAGATACTTTTTATTTTGAAAACTTAAGTTTTAATTCACATTTTATGTAATTAAGTACTTTCATACTTTTCATTGCAAGAAACTTCCATACTTTCTAAACCCAATGTTGCAATGCAACACGAAAGGGAATAGCTTCCAAAACTCCACTTCTTTTCTGTAGGCAATGCCTTGAGTTCATTATTAGATGTAACCGCAACTGCGCAACGTTTGCGAAACAAGTGCACTGCTTTTATTTGTGATGGTTTTTTTTAACGAATTTGTTTTAGGAAATATGGCTCAAAAAGCTAACGAAAACTTATCCCAAAGTTAGGAATATTTTTAATTATGCAATGTAAACCGATTTTTCTAATAAAACATAACCCGAAAATAATGAAAAATAGAACTAAAGAATTAAATATAAAAATTTAAAGTCCCGAATTCCAAATCCTGAATTTCCAAATTTCAAAGTCATGAGTTTTAAAGTCTAAAATTTCTAATTACTGAATGGTTTAGCTTCGTAGGGGCTCAAGAATTTTTTGCATAACAAATACCTTCTTTGCTAACTAAAGCTTCTCTGCATAGCCGGTCTTCACCTGGGCGCAAGGGTTTTCTTCTCAATAACAAACATTGGCTTGGCTAACTTAAGTTTTCAATATTAGCAAAAGAAAATAGTCCCAAAGTAAAAAATTGCGATTTTATTTGGGGTAATTTTTATTTTTCCTTCCTTGGTATTGGGATCACTTTTCATTACAATAAAAATGCAAAAACACCCCCACAAAAGAATGCAAAAGAACTCCCCCCTAAAAACCCCAAAAGCTGCATATTTTTGCGCTTCACATAAAGGCTTGGGGCCATTTCCCATTTAATACTTTGAGGTCATAAAACTTTATTTTTAAATAAAAGCAACCTTTTTTTATATAAAAAGTACTTGTTCATGCGAAAGCACCTTGTGGTATAACAAATACTTTTTATTTCTAAAGATACTTTTTATATTATTTAAGCCCATTCCTCATTTAGTCCATATAAAGCATAAAACTTTATTTTTTATAAAGGGAGCCTTTACTTTTTTCATGCAAAAAGCACCTTTTGGTATAACAAATACTTTTTATTTCTAAAGGTACTTTTTATATTATTTAAGGCCATTCCTCGTTTAGTACTTTGAGCTCATAAAACTGTATTTTTTATAAAGGGAACCTTTTTTTTACATAAAAAGTACTTTTTTTATGCAAAAAGCGTCTTTTGGTATAACAAATACTTTTTATTTCAAAAGATACTTTTTATATTAATTTTTTATATAAAAAAGTAATTTTTTATATAAAAAGGTACTTTTAATTTAAATAAATACAGTTTTTGCAACAACTACGTCGAAACCAACAACATTTTTTGTAATAGATTTTTAAATAGTGGTCGTATTTGCTGTCGTTTTTGCTAACCACGATACCATTTTTAAAAACGCCCAACTCTTGTCACAAAAACGCCAACCACGAAAAAGATAAAGATACTTTTAACATCAAAAAAAGAACATTTTACATTATAAAGGCACATTTTATATAAAAAGGTCCTTTATATGTAAAAAGCTACTTTAAATGTTAAAAGGTACTTTAAATGTCAAAAGGTACTTCAAATGTAAAAAGGTACTTTAAATGTTAAAAAGGTACTTTAAATGTATAAAAGGTACTTTAAATGTAAAAAGGTATTTTAAATGTAAAAACGTACTTAAAATGTAAAAAGGTACTTTAAATGTAAAAAGGTACTTTAAATGTAATAAAGGTACTTTAAATGTTAAAAGGTACTTTTAATATAAAAAGGTACTATAAATGTAAAAAGGTACTTAAAATGTACTTTAAATGTATAAAGGTAGATATTATGCCAAAGCGTATTTTTATTTCAAATGTACTTTTTATATTATATTATTAAATAGGTACTTTTTCTTTTATCAAAGAGGTCAAAGGAAAACAAAAAAAAAAACATTTTACGTATTGAAATACTTGTAAAATAAATCAGTAGTTTTTTTTATCGTAAAAGTTAGTTTTTACGAATTAACGTAGTTTTGATTTTAGAGGATATTCTGGAAAAAACGGCCTGTTTTTTATAAATTTTTTTCCAAAATCGTAACATTTTTACGAAAATGTTCAATAAATAGAAAACACGCTTCATCATATTTGTAACCCTCAGATCACATGCAAAGCCAAATTAAGTATTTTCAACGCATGCGTAAAATACACCGAAGGCCTTCCGACTAGATTAATAGGACAGGTTTTAACTGGAACCCACATTGCAGCAGACGGCTAGTTCGACCTAAGAAAGGCGTGGAGAAGAACACAACAAAGGGATGTGAGTGCAATTGGGGCGAAATTAAACGAATTGTAGATGTTGCCATGAAGAATAAAAAATGGAAAAAAGTATTTGTAAGGAGAAGAGCCGAAAAGAAACTCTGAACTGTTTTTGCTTTAACATCTTTAAGACTGTAAAGAGACTTACGATTTTGTAATCTTTCGAAGAGATTTTGTGTCCATAACATGTATCTGGACTAAGACACCTAATAAACTTCAATATCATGGTCTAAGCTAATAATGAAAACGCTTTGCTTAGGACCCTTAATAAACGCTTGGTTTAGGACCCTTCTAACAGGCTTTACAACTTTTGTTGCCCGTCCCTTGAAATCATATTCCAGTTTTTAATTCGCTATAAGTATTTTTCACGCTCTTAAATCTTTTCTAGAAATCTCTTAAAAATTAACAACAATTTGTTGTCCAAAAATGTCTTTACAACAACCTGAAAATTCAATTTAAGTGTCAAATTTCAAAACTAGTCCAACTGAAGATTTTCTTCATTTCAATCTGACCCTTAAGAGACATAATATCCATATTTTATTTAAATTTTCAATAATAATAATTTAAGTATTTTCAAAATTTTTGTAGGAAAAGATTTCAAAACGTAAAAACACATGCTAAAATTTCGTAGAACTCCTTTTGGCATATGGTAGACTAAAAGGTGGCAGGTTTTTGTTTTTAACTTTGATTTCTAAAAGAATTTTTTTATAAACAAAAAATTTCAACTCAAAAATAAAAGTGTCATACTTAAGAGTATTTAACACTTAAATATCGTCAGAATTGAATCCGGCAACCAACGAAAGGAAAAAAATGTCAACTGAAAATGCACGTACATATTCAATAAATTTTGTTTAAACATGTTTCTTTAAAAGTGTGTATTTAAATCTTAAATACAAAAGATGCCCATAATAAGGGTTCAAGATGCGCCCCTTTAAATACTACTTAAGAGATTATGGGAATAAAAGGAGACAAAATATTCAAAAGAAGAATAAAAATGTCGTAAGGTGTTAATAATAATTAGAAAAAAATTTTAAGATTTTTTCAATTATTTATTTAAAATGAAAACCTTTTTTTTATTTTAATAATTATAATTTTCATATGAATATAAAAACTTTTGTAAATGAGGTAAAACCTCCAGTGAAACGCCCCTTTGTCTTAAACATTTGTGTACTCATTTATAATTTGACACCTTTTTTCTCAGTGTCTTTAGGTTTTTAGAAACCAGATATGGAAATAATACGCAGTACAGAAATAAATCTTTGTCTAGTGTCACGTGTTAGGGGAAAAAAGTTATTTGAAAATATGTAACCCCATTTAGACTACTCCGAAAGAAAAAAAAGGTTTCAGAAATTTAAATTCTTTAGAACTTTACGTAAAATTAATAGCAGAAGTTTCTTAGGCCTAAGTTCCAAAAAACTTTTACAATACGGCTAACAGGGGGTACCCATGAGCTCAGACATTATCCCGTAACATGGCCCGTTGTACTGCCTTTATATATTTTTATTCCTGAAATTCCTACAACGAACAAAGTGCCATATCGACAGCTCAATACCAAATCATTCTTTGTCGACTTAGCATGTTTTACAATTTTTTATGTTTCTGAATTAATTATTGCTCAATTTAAATTCTGACAAATTTTGGTGTTGATCGGCTGATCCATCAACTTTTGACATTAATCCCATGAAAAATTGCATTAAAAAGCGCTTCGTTGTATCAATTTAAAATTTATTTAATGAAACATTACATTAGATCTATGAATATTATTCATCGGATGAATACTTTCAATAAAGTAAAAATTTTTTTTTTTTAATTTTTTTTTTCTGTCTCTGGCGGGAATCAATCACGCAACCTCGGTGCTGTTAGACTAGCTCACTACCAGCTAGTCTACCGGGGCAGTGTAGTTTTTGAGCGTAAATATGAGATTAAATTGTCCATAACAACAATAACAACGTTGATTGAAAGTTTTTGTTTCATTAGATATAATGACATTTTTATTGTCATAATGAAAATTTAAATTTATGAAGGCAAATTATTGAAAAATGTTGCTTTTATAAAAAAAATTTTTGATTTCATAAATTTAATGGCATATTACATTAGATGTATGAAATAATTAAATCTTACATTTTTTAATGAACAATTAAACATTTTTTTAAGGAAACTATAATTTTGTATTAATTTATGAATAACGTTATGGTTGTATATTGTTTTTTTATCTTCCCAATTAAATTTTGTTTGTTTAACTTGGACAAACTTAAGTTTTCATATATCCCATGAAAATTTTTAACGTAATTACGAAATCCAATGAAGCGATTTTAACGAAAATACTTCATTATAACTATAAAATTCTATTTAGACAATGAAAATTTTCATTTAACCAATGAAAATTTTTTTATGAAAATGATTCGTTAAATATATGAAGCATTTTTCTTTCAGCGCACAAAAAAGTAATTTGCATACAACTGAACTTTAAGAGATTAACCTACAAAATTCACTTTTTCGGCTTATCATGTTTGGGAACTGATAGGTCGCCAACAGTGGGTCGAATTTATTGATACATATTTAAGTTGTCTATCTAATTGGGCTAACGCTTCTTATCCTGGTGCTGGGGCTGCAGGTACGCGTTCACCATTTGTTGTCGCCTTGAATGTCATTGGTACTCAGAATTTCGTTGAAAATACAGCGTAACACGCATATTCTCTGAGACCCCCTCCCAAAATTTAAGGCCGTTTAACACTATAACACAAGTCTTAAGTATATCTTCAACATTTTCAACAAACAAAAAAAAACTTATCTCGTCAATGTTGTATTTACCTCAAAATATTTGAAACTTGTATTATAGTGTGAAACCGCCTTTAGTGAGATATTATAATAATCAACCTGGAAATATGCAAAATATGTTGGGTTTGTTTTGCCTGGGTATACTTTCATATAACGCTGTGGAGTCGGAGTTGAGGTTTTTGCACCGGAGTCGGAGTCAAAGTGCAAAAAAAAACTCAAAATCGCAACTTCGACTCAAAAATTTGTTGGCATAAAAAAATTTAAAAAAATGTTCTAATATTTTCCAAAATAAAAATTCTTCCATGCAATATTTAACATATCGATTAAAAATTTTTACTGAATATTTTTCTTGCTGTATTTAATCATTTAATGGGTGATTTTTTAGCTATTATCTTTTTGGCAACACTGGTTTAAACAGCTGACGCACGTTTCGTGTTTTGTTTCACTGTCAAACATCTTCAGTTTGGTCTATAATTTAACCATGAATCGTCTTACAAACGAACAACGCTTGCAAATTATTGAATTTTATTATCAAAATGCGTGCTCTGTTAAGAAAGTTCAAAGCGCTTCGTGCGTTCAGCGACGAAGCTCATTTTTGGCTCAATGGGTACGTTAATAAGCTCAATTGTCGATTTTGGAGTGAAGATCAGCCAGAAGCATTGCAAGAGCTACCAATGCATCCAGAAAAAGTCACAGTTTGGTGTGGTTTATGGGCTGGTGGCATTATTGGACCGTACTTCTTCAAAGATGATGCGAATCGTAACGTAACTGTGAATGGTGAGCGCTACCGTGAGATGATATCCAACTTTTTTTGCCCAAAACGCAAGAGCTTGACTTGCATGACATGTGGTTTCAACAAGACGTTGCCACAGGCCACACAGCACGCTAAGCAATGGACTTATTGAGAGGCGAGTTCGGTGAACATTTATTTCACGTTCGGGACCGGTCAATTGGCCGCCTAGATCGTGCGATTTTACGGCTTTAGACTATTTTTTGTGGGGCTATGTTAAAGCTCATGTCTATACATACATGCCCGCTTCAATCGACGCATTGGAAGACAACATTGAAGCATTAATTCGTGAAATACCGGCCAAAATGTTGGAAAGAGTATGCCAAAATTGGACTAAGCGGATGGACCATTTGAGGCGCAGTCACGGTCAACATTTGCATGAAATATTCTGCAAACATTAAATTATATGGACCGTACTATCGATTCAAATAAAGATTTCATGCATTTTTCTAAATTGTATGTGTTTTTTTTTTAAACTTTCCTATAGCTCTTAAAAAATCACCCGATAAAAGGTTCTGCATTAAAAAAAAAAACAATTTAAAGTCAAAAAAGGGGCACTCTCATCAATGTAAGAGTCGGAGTTGAAGTCAGAATTAAAAAACTTCTGTAGTTGGATTCGGAGTTAATTTTAGAACTATTTTTTTGTCGACTCCACAGCCCTGCTTTCATACCCTGCAATTTTAGCTTAAGAGTATAAGGTTTTTGGAAAGTAATTCCAACAAGGCACAGTCATTGTAAATGTCAATACTCGCTTTCCCTACAACTGCCAAATCAATATTTTTTTTATTTTTGCTGAAGAAAATCGAGAAAAACTATTGGTTTAGAAAGTCCAAGAAAAACTCATTTTGATTCTTTGATATTTGAAAGTTAGATTAAGATTAAGCTTTAGCGAATTACGGAATACGGCTGCTGGTTTACTTGAATCAATCCGTTTATACAGTCGTTTCCTCTACACTGAACACCGGTGCAAACTTTGAGTAAAATTATTGCAACAGAACTCTCCCGTTCTTGTTTCTAGTTTTATTAAGTGACGTCCGTATGGACATAACTTTTTAAATCAACACACTACAATAGTGATATACGTTTTTGCTGTTGTTTGTAACACCTTTTAGAATACCCATCGACTAAGAATTACTTGCTGAGTTGATCTAATGATGTCCGGCTGGCAGACTGGCAAACTGCTTGGCTGTCCATTTAATCTCGTGAGCAAAGAACAGGGAGTTTTGAAGATAATTGTCATAAGTACAAAGCCTACTGAAAATGGCGAGGATCGGACCATTATTTCACATGGCCCCCATACAAACTTTCAAACCACTTTAAAGCAAACAAATCTTATATAGATGAAGAAATCTAAATAATATTCAGCACAAAAAACTTTTAAATGAGTCTTAACCTTCTTTTTGAATTATTTTAGCGGATGAGTGCCCATGGGTGTCAAATAGGGTACACTCTAGACAATTTGTATACTGTGGTGTAGGGTCTTAAATGGTCGGGGTTGACTGACTATACTTTCTTACTTTTTTTTTAATAAAATTTTGGTTTCCTTGGAGTCTTAGAGCCCATGTAATAGACATAATATAAACGTTAGTTGAGGTCAAATCTAATATTATATACATACGGACTTGAGAAGTTGAGAAAACCTTATTGTAAGAGTATTTTGCAAAGATTAGAAGTTCGCCCATTCATTGTTCTTCTAAAACTGTTAAACTTGATTTTTCCCATCTGTCTAAGACTCTAAGACCGTTTTACGTACGTATTAAATTCAAAAGGGTAGGTAAATTTCTTTTGACACCCGTAATTCCAAGGCTTGTCATCTTTGTGCCTTAGCAACAAAAGCGAGAAAAAAGGTTTAATAACAGCCTTATTGATTCAGAGAAAAATTTCTAGTTTAGGCCCCCATCACTTAGCGAAGCACACAAACACTATCCGTTGTTACTGTTGCGTACTCTTCAGTGCTTATAACACCGAATTAGAATCTTTTTATTAAAAAGTACGTTTTAACCAAACATAGTTCGTTATTACAATACGTACATTAATTTTTAAAAGTCTCTTTACCGCTTCTTTGTCATTCAGAGTGCTTAAAATCTAACGCCTGTCTGTCAAAAATTCTCTTCAAAATAAATCAAGTATTTCAAATTTCTAAAAGGCGCTTTTCTTTAACATTTTCTTCTTTAGTTTTCCTTTTTTTACATTTGTCTTACACATGTTTAAATTTTCTAAATCTATCAAAAAAAAAAAAAAAAAAAAAATCCTTTTCAAACTCAAATTTGTCGCAAAAGACACTTTAGTTAAACAAATAATTATTTTCTTAAATTATGTTTGAGTTCTATAAAAAAAAGAAAACAATTGTAATAAAAAAATAATTTGAAAACAACAAAAACCCCAGCACTTGACAAAATCTATTAAATCTGTTTATTTTTCAAAACGATTGTGTGGTACTAAAAGTCAAAGAGGAGTTTGAAAAACTACGAATGTTAGAGCATGTGTTTTTTTTTGGCCACTTGACTTAAAAAAAATTTATGTATATGTTCAGTTTTATTGGAAACTATTTTAATTTTATTTGTTTTTAATTTCCCTTTTTTTAAGGGACACAAACTAAACGTTAGAATACTCATTATGTTGGACTTTAAGTATTTATAAGTTTTAAATAGGATTTTTTTTAGGTTTTACGAGGATTGTTTTTATAACTTTCAATATTTTATTAGAATTTAGTATAACCAGTAGATACATATTTAAAATTTTACTATTTTATACAAATTGAAATTTGTTATACTTCTTGTCTTCTTTACAGCCTCTGCTCCCAAACGGCCGCTCAAACATCATCAATAATATCACACCAATCCTCAGCGCATCTACCCCACTTGCAGGGTCCTTTGCTGGCCTCACAGTCTGCTTTAGCCTCTTCGGCAGCGGCAGCAAGTCAATGTAGTTCTTTATCCTTACCACCTCAAACCCAACCTTTACAACCCACCATAACCTCTTTGGCATCACTATCATCGTATCACCACTCTCTGCAATCCTCAACACATCAACATCCTCATCACTCTCAGCATCTGCACACACAAACTCACCACCTTACGCAGCAAGCGCAGCAGCAACAACAACAACAGCAGCAGCATACCCAACAACAACAATCCTCTTCTCAGCAATTGAACTCAAGTAGCTGTAGTTTGAGTTCTGCTGCCTCATCCTCAGCTGCCACTAGCAGTTTACCCTCTTTATCTAATACACAAGCCTCTCAATTTGCTCACACTGCTGGCAGTAGTAGTTTCTCAACATATCAACAACAACAACAACAACAACAGCAACATTCTTCAAACTCATCAAGTTCAGCGGCTGCTGCCAATGAGAATTCTACCACTCTGTCGTCATCGACTTCCTCTGCGGCTGCAACAACGAATGCTTTAACATCTAGTGGTATGTCCCACTGGTTAACAGCCGATCAGTCTGCTACACAGTTGCCTTCGGTAAAGTCAGAAAATCGTTCGCCCGGCTTAGCACAATCGGTGCACTCTCAGACGTCAACACAACAACATTTACAATCTTCGGTCGGTGAGCACTCGTCTTTGCATTCAACGTCAAGTTTAAGCGGTCATTTAGATAACGGTGGCTCGAATTTATATAGCTGTTCATCAGTGGGAAATACTGCAGCTGGATTAGGTGGCTTAGATTCACCGAGTAATTCATTAAGTTCCTCTACTATGGCCGCAGTAAATTCTTCGGCAGCTGCCGCCGCCGCTGCAGTGGCCTATGATTCCAAACATGATTATTACAATTACTACAATAGTATGCAGCAATACACACCACCATTTTATTCGACCTATGGTACACCCTTCACCACAGCCGCGGGGAGAACACAGCCCAAAATTGAACCCACTTCACCGTATTTGACTTCCTCGTATGCGTCTTCCAATAATAACGCCTCTCAGTTATACCCCTCAGCTTATGGTTACAACAACTTTGCCCAATTCGGCTCAGCCTCGGCGGCTGCAGCCCAACAGGATTATACTTCGTACTACAATGATCAATACGGCAATTACTACAATCCCGCCAATTATTCTCCTTATGCCGTGAGCTCGCCCAGTTCTAGTGCCAGTCATGGCTTTCATGTAGCTGCCTCCAACCTCTCGGAAAGTCCCACCGATACTCATTCCACCACCCCCATCTTGCACAATACCCATTCGCCTCATTCACCTTTACCGATCTCACCCAATAACAACATGAATGCCTCGGCAAATGTGGGCTCGTCCAATGTCAGCTCAGCTGCTTTGCCAAAAACCACACCCACTGGCAAAACGGGCAGATCAAGAGGCCGCAGACATCAGCAACCTAGTCCCACTCGCAGTACCACCTCCGAAACACCCAATAGCGAAGCGGTTAAGCCACCAGAACGTGTATTTATCTGGGACTTAGACGAGACTATTATCATTTTTCATACCTTGTTGTCGGGTTCTTTTGCCAGCCGTTATACCAAAGATCATAGTGCATTAATGACCATAGCATTTAGAATGGAAGAAATGGTTTTTAATTTGGCTGATACTCATTTCTTCTTTAACGAAATCGAAGAATGCGATCAAGTGCACATAGATGATGTTTCATCGGATGATAATGGTCAGGATTTGAGTACGTATAATTTTGCAACAGATGGTTTTCATACGGGTGCCCCGCCTGGGGCTCCTCCGAATCTTTGTTTGCCTACTGGTGTACGAGGAGGAGTGGATTGGATGCGTAAATTGGCTTTTAGATATCGGAAGATCAAGGAGATCTATAATACCTACAAGGGAAAGTAAGTAGTTTTATGGTAGCTTAAGAACTTTTCTTTAAGGAGGTTATTAGGATTTCCTTTAAATTTTTCCTTTTTTTTTAATTTTTATTTGTCTTTATGTGCAAAAATTTTAAGGGCTCCCGTTTCCTCCTCTTGATCTATAAGTGCAGCATATACTTCTTTGTTTGTTTATAATTTCCGATTAAATGAAAGAGAATGGATCTTATATTGATAAATGTTTTATTTAATGTCGGCAATTATATATGGAATACAATATCAGATAAATGCCCGCCTCTGTTAGCCTCACAAGTGCGAGCCCTGTTGAGCACATTTTTTCATTACACTCACTCTCACACATTTCACGCGGTATTTCATTAATTTCATCACGAATATTTTATTTGAGTTGCTCGAGCGTTTCTGATTTGTATACATAAACCTTGCTTTTCAGATATCCCCACAGAAAGAAGTCCGGAGCAGTCAAATCAGGCGACCGAGGAGGCCAATCAACATCACCATTTCTTGAAATTACTTGTTGTAGAAAGAGGTCTCGCAGTAATTCCATTATAATCCTGGCTGTTTTGTTGATACCACATGTCAATCCTTGTGCAAAATTGTGACCAAAGTTGTTCTTTGAAGACCAAGCTCCTGAGCACGGCGTCGTATTGAGGTTGATGGATTGTTTTGAACACTTTCTTGAGCAACAGTAATGTTTTCAGCCGATCTTGCAGAACGTTGCGGCCCATTCTTGGGCCTATCACCCTCTTCAAAATCATTCACTACAAGATAAATAGTTCATTTTGTTTGCACGTTGTGTCTCCCAAAAATTTCACGTTACTTTCTCATCGCCACAGTAATCGATGATTGATTTTGATAAAATGTTTTTAAGATTAAAACACGTTGGTTTATCGAATATTTTTCCATAATAAATTTGGTACGTGTCTGATTCACGACTGCCAAATATGAACTGTCAAGACTAATGTTTACTAAAATGGCGGCAAAGTAAAGAAGTATACCTTCCCGGCAGACACCCTGTATTTCTAAATCATAATACTTATGGTATTATGATATAGAATACTTAATATTTATACATAATATTTATCTATAAAATTCTAAGGAAGACCCAATTTCAATATTTATCTGTTCTTATCAAACCCTGAAGAAGGGTTTATAAGATTCGACACTGCCGAATGTAGCGAATTGACTTGTCATATAAAGTTCAAGGGGCTTAATCATCTTTTCTTTTGTATTTAACATTTTTTTTCAATCTGGCCTTTTGTTTATAACAGAATTTTAAAGTTTCTCTCTTTTAACTTATTAATCTTTTTTGGTCTTTCTCTCTTTCTTTCTTTCTTTCGTTTTTAGTGTTGGCGGCTTATTGGGTCCTGTCAAACGTGATGCCTGGCTTCAAATACGTCAAGATATAGAAATGGCTACCGATAATTGGGCTTCTTTGGCTACCAAATGTTTAAATATGATTGCTCAACGTGAAAATTGTGTTAATGTGCTGGTAACATCTACCCAATTGGCTCCAGCTCTAGCCAAAGTTTTACTCTTTGGCCTGGGTGGTATTTTTAATATAGAAAATATATATTCAGCCCATAAAATAGGTAAGTTATTATCAAAAAAAACCTGTAAGAAACACAAAGACTTACTCTCCTTTTTTCTCTTTTTATGTTAAGGACAAGAAACCTGTTACGAACGCATTGTTACCCGTTTCGGCCGTAAAAGCACTTATGTGGTTGTAGGTGATGGGGCCGAAGAGGAATCAGCGGCTAAGGCTATGAATTTTCCATTTTGGCGTATTTCTTCTCATAGTGATATAAGGGCTTTATACACAGCCTTGGATATGGGGTTCTTATGAAAATCTTTAGTTGCACTTAAGATTTTTATGTAAATTTTTTTTAAACAAATTTTGAGTTAAATTAAGAAAAATAAAACAACGCACTAAAATTAAAAGAGAATAACAAAACAAAAATCTCATGACTAAAACACATGCAACCAATTTTTAAAATCAAAAATTTTTTTTTTGTACAAAATGAAGGCGAATTTATTTATGTAAACGGTGGCGGTTTTTTGCTTGCATTGTAAGTGCTTACGGCTCGAAATGTCAACTATTTCTAACATAGGGTCTCCACCTAACAATTCTTTGTCAAACCAAACGTCAAAGTCTATATAAAAAAACGAATATTTTTGTCAGCGTTTTTTTTTTTATATGAAGATTGACGTTTATTATGACAAAAAATTGTCAGGTGAAGATCCCATGCAAACAAAACATTGCAAAACGAAAATAAACTGGTTCGTAGTCAGCAGACTTTTCGCTTCCACCTGTAGTGAATTCGGCTTGGTAAAAAATTGACAATTTTTTGCAATATCTATTAAAAAAAAGTTTATTTAAACAGAAATGTTTTAAATATTTATTATAAAAGCAAACAAAAAATATTTATTTTTTAAAGAAAAGTTCAAAACCGCAAAAAAAATTTTAAAGATTTAAGCACAAAATAATTTAATTATTTTGTTTCTTTTTTTTATATAAATACATATAAAAGCACATTTTTTTTTTAAATAATTTTAGGTTTCTATAAATATTGTGTAAATTTAAAAATCTTATTGTAATCATAAGTTGTGTAATATTTTTAAAATTATTTTTAGTATTTGATTTATAATTATAAGTGAAAAATTTTATTTAATATTTTTTTTATAAAGCACATTTAATAAGTAGCACTATTTAGTATTTTAATGTTTAAAATTTAATATTATTAATACATAATAATAAAAAAATTATTTTTAATTAAAAATTATATAAATTATCTAGTTAAAAACTGTAGTATTTGAAACAAAAATAAAAATATTTAAAATTAATAAAAAAAAAAAGAAATTAAAATAATTAAAAATTAAATAAAAAAAAATCGCACTATTATTATGAAAAAAAAAATCCCAAGAAGTTTTATTTGGGATTAGTAAAAAAAACACATCAAAAGATTGAGGTTTCTAAAGATCTCCAACCCAGCTTCACATAAATAATAAGATTTAATTTTCATGTCAGCGATTATTCCAACGGAAAATCATGAAACCTTAGAATTCAGTACCTCTATAACAGATAAAGGGAACTATAAGCAGGATGAACTTCAACACTAAGTTAAGGGCAAAATAAGTTGTAAACAAAACATCTTTAAGATTTCCCATCAGAGATTGACTGTTCCCCAGTTGTTTTTAAACAACGCTTTAAAATCACCTAAACTATGCCGCTTCATTATTCCTGTAGGAAACTGTACCACTGACGAATTATCGATTAGACAATCAATACTTTGTGCTAAAGATATGTAGCATGTGCTCAGGGTTGTTAGACGTGACGATTTTTTTTAGAAAATACAGTCAAATTACGATTGACGATTTTTTTACTAAAAGTAATAGTGTTATGATGATTTTCTGGCATCAATAAAACACTTACAAGAAATATTTACAATTATATTGGAAACAGTCCAAAACGTAAAAATCAATTTTTCGAAAAGCAAAAATTAACAAAAAAAAAAATTCTTCCCCCATCACAAACCAGGTGTCTTTCTTTATAAGCATTAATAATTATATGAATGCCATCGATACTGCAAAGTATATACACTAGAGCCCCGATTGGCGTCGTTAGAAAGTAAGAAATTCACCCTTATTCTATTTGGCGTCGGCAATAACAACGGCAATTTTAAGGCAACAACCATTCTTATCAAAGACAACATCAATTCTATGTTAAATTGGTATTTTGTAAGAGTATTATGACGGCGTTGACTATTTATCGATAATGTTAATAAAATACAGCACACATCTCTAATATTAAAGTCAGCTGATTCAAAAATTCTGTGCTGTTTGTGCAAATTTAAAGTTAAATAAAAATTTGTTTGTAAAAAAATAATGTTTAAATGCAAATTTTGTTTTTATATTAAATTTTCCCAAGTGCCTAATGAATTTTTTTAACCTCAAACACAATATATTTGCAGCAACATTGCGTTTTTTGGCCCAGGGATCAGGGATCGTACCAGCTCAGCGTTGGAAATTATTTCAACTTTTGACTGTCCCAGCCACAAGTTTAATAATTTTGTCTGATACTCTGGAAGCCATGAAGAGAGAACTTTGTCCACAATGGATAAATTAAAGTTGCATTTCTTTGAAAAGCAGCATTTCCAGGTGTAATTGGCTGTGTGGACGGACCCCACATCAAAATTTTAGCTAAAAAAAAAAAAAAAAAAAAAAAAAAAAAAAAAAAAAAACAAGACCACTATCTCTTCTTTAATCGCAAGTGATATTTAATTTATTAGGAAACAAGACCCTCTATAATCCTCTGGCTAGTAATGGATTTTTTACAAGCTATTCCCCCAGCTTCTCGAACTGGCACTTAGTTGTTATTTGAATTTGTTCAATTATATCCACAAAAAATGTATCAAAACACAACACAAATTAAGAAAAATATCAAAACCGGCGTAGAATTCAAAATTGCAGCCAACCATAACGTAAAATTTTTAAAACACGACACAAAGCAGCATAAGACAACACTAAAAATGCCGACGACAAAATCAAGGGCAATTTAAGGCAACAGCAACGCCAATTTTTCTTAGAAAATACCAAACATATGTTAACAGTCATCGAAACATGGCAATATTGCCAACGGGAATACGAAATTGAAATAAAACATACAAAACGGCTTTGTTTACTGTTGACGACGCCAAATAGAATAAGGGTGATTGTGTAGAAAATAAGTGCAAAGAGAAGAAAATGCATTAGTTTGGAACTAAAATTGAACGTAATTAAACGATTTAAGTCGGGTAAAAGGACTGTATATATAGAGAGAACCCTTGGTTTAGCATCTTCAACAGTAAAAACAATTTGAAATAGTGATAGCGCTAAAAATTAATCATGCACAGTTGAACTTCTATAACTCGAAACTCCATTATCCCGACCAAAAAGTTCGACTTACAGAATGTTCAAGTTAGAGAATTATGTAATAATTGCACAACAACAAATTAAGTTCGTTCGGCATTCATGTTATTTTAATTTTATTTCGTACAAATACAATGAACTACATATTTAAAGATTTCATTTAATGAAATACTGTGCGACTGATAAGTGTTAACATTCAAAATTTGAAAAACATAGAATTATTGAATTAAGATTTATCAAATTTTATTCAACTAAAGATAAATGTCATATGTTTAATGCTAATTAGTTTTAAAGAAAATAAAATTTAAAATGGCATACAATTTTTTGGAAAAACATTCGACTTGTGGAAGTGTGGCCACGCGTTGTGCAAATACTTTACTTTGAGTTATAGAAAAATTCAAGATAAAGAAGTTCAAGTGTTCAAGTTATAGAAACAAATCCATGTGAATTGGCCTGTCTACCGCTATTGCCAAGCGATTCCCTTCGACTTAAATAATTTTCGACTTACAGAAGTTCGACTTATAGAAGTTCAACTGTATTTCTTTTCAAATGAAAAATATATTTCAGCCCACTTGCTGAAATAAATAGAATAAAACTTAACCATATCACTTTCTTTATCATAAATTGAATTTATTGCAAAAAATTTATATTTTTAAGCCAATCAATGGAATAAATTGTCTCTGATTTGTAAAATTTAAATATTCGACGATTTGTTCACAATTTTGTTTAATGTTCGTGACGAATTTAGTTAAAACTTTTGACGATTTTTTAAGAAAAAAAGCCTAACAACCCTGCATGTGCTTGTCATTAAAAATACACTACTGACCTGAGAACTATTGACTTAGTAAAACCATGTGGAGACATAGAAATCTATCCTAGAGGGAAGCGAACTGACACCAAAGTAGTCCCGTGATTGGTCTTTGGTGGTAGAGACCAGTTCTAGTTTTAACACTTTCTATGAATAAGACCTATCACTTTTACTTGGGGTTGTCATTGGAGGGGGTCAATTGACACCATTTGTCCAGTCACAAATCTATTCTCAATGGACGTGTTTAGTGACAGTTACTAAAATGTACACTTATGAAATTATTACAGTTACTGATTGTGGGTTATTAAATTCGTTTTCTGTTCTGTTAAAATTGAATAAAAATATAGGCCCTAAATTTGTAAAACGCAAAAGCAACGCCAAAAATTATGTTGAAAGCAAAAACAAAATCGAAAATATTTCATTATTTTGTTGTTGTTTTCTATAGAAATGAATATTGAATTTTTAAATTTTAAACGCTGCATATCTTGTGGCGTTGTAGAAAGCAACAACAAAATTTTGAAAAATTTTTGACATTGTTTTTGCTTTCAATGTTATTTTTGGGATTGCGTTGCGTTTTACAAATTCAGGGCCATAGTTATTTTTCGAATAATTTTATTTTTTAACATTTATGTTTGTTGTTCAATAAACAAACTACCAAAAAAGTATTTATTTTATTATGTAGTTTGATTTTTGTCAATTAAAATATCATATCATATATATTATTTCTAAAGCACTTTTTTTTGTCGGTTGCAAATATCTTCTATACCACGGCATCAAAATTAATGAATGATATCTCATTTTAAAGCTTATTTCTAACACTAATGACGAAAAATAATTAGAAATTGAAAAATTAATATTTTCATTGATAAAAATTATATTTTAAAATGTATTGAAGTTACTAAAATTTCTATTAATTATTTTCATTTTATGTTACAAAAATGACAACTAACGGTGCGAAATATTCGCACGGGTCATCTAGTCAAATTTAATGAATGATATCTCATTTTAAAGCTTATTTCTAACACTAATGACGAAAAAAAATTAGAAATTGAAAAATTAATATTTTCATTGATAAAAATTATATTTTATATAGAACTGCAATAGAGCTGCATGATAATACTGCTCCAACGTGGTAACACAGGGTCGCTTAACAGAACTGCATGATAATACTGTTCAAATGTGGTAATACAGGGTCGCTTAATAGTAATGCATTATCATCATATATATTATTTCTAAAGCACTTTTTTTGTCGGTTGCAAATATCTCCCATACCACCGCATCAAATTTAATGAATGATATCTCATTTTAAAGCTTATTTCTAACACTAATGACGAAAAATAATTAGAAATTGAAAAATTAATATTTTCATTGATAAAAATTATATTTTAAAATGTATTGAAGTTACTAAAATTTCTATTAATTATTTTCATTTTATGTTACAAAAATGACAACTAACGGTGCGAAATTTTCGCACGGGTCATCTAGTATTTTTTAATAGTTAAAATCATTAAATTTTAAGGAATATACGGTTCAAAAAATAAAAAATTTAAAAATGAATGTAAAAATCATTTGTTTTAAATAAAATGTAAATGATCCGTTTTTTAAGTGAATTTTAAGTTGTTTAAAATGAATTTTCGTTTGAATTTAACTACATAATATTTTGAGTGTAGTATTGTTTCAATACGATGTAGTATTACATATTTCAAAAAAAAAAGTCCTAGAATTAAATTCAAGAGCCAAATTTTAGAAAGTCCCAAAAAAATTTATCACACCACCGGTGAAGACTGTAATTCATTACTTTTTCTACCTTTTGTTCTTCACAAACCAGTTACATGATTGGTTCTCCTTTCACTGGCCATGAGTTTTTTCTTTTTGTACCTGTTCTATTTTCACAACTCCCAGGACCAGTCTGTTGGACCAATGGACAAAAATTTCCCGCAGGGTAGATTCTCTACACACAGAAACAAATCGATGTAAATTCGTTCAAAACAAGGTTGATTTTACATTTTTCAGTAGTGATTTTGCTTCATTGTTGTTTCATGTTAATTCAAAATGATTTTAAAATAACTTGCGAACAACATTTTTTCTTTTAAAAATAAAAATAATTTATGTTAATTTAACATTGCAGTAAAGTTGGAGCAAAATGTCATTTATATTGAAATAACAATCCGAATCACGTTGAAAGAAAGTTATTTCAAGTTGAAACAACGTGAATTTCATGTATAATCAAATTTGTTGGAGCGTGATATATGTAACAGTGTGACAACAACATATGCATTTGTTTAAGAATATGTAATTCAAAACACTCACCCCTGTAACACATAAGTAATTCACTTATTTTGTATCTCCTATGTTAACAGAAGCATCAGCAGAATGGCCCGTCATCATTCTACTTTGAAAACTTGATGTACTATTTAACTAAATAATTTAAATTTTTTTTGTGGCCTTCAATAAGGTGACCATACGTACTCTTTTTTAGAGGACAATCAACTATTTTAAATGGCTGACCTCTATAAAATATGTGTCCACTTTTATCATCTTTTTTCATAATCAGTCATCTTTGTCCTCTTTATTATTAAAAGCATTGCTTTTATTTTTATAAATTTAAATAAATTTTATTTCACGGCAAACACTGGTTTTTTCTGTCAAATCGTATGGAAAATGTCGTGCCATGCTTGTTCTGTTCATATTCCTACTGAGATCTCATACATTTGCAGCATACATTTTTGAATAAGTTAGTGCAATGAATTTTTAAGTTTCAATATTTTTTTTAACTAGTTTTACTTAAGTAAATGTAAATTTTTTTTTATCGTCAGCTTAGTATGCAAACCTGCTAACTCCCTTTCAATAAATTTTACAGGAAAAACTATTCATTTTTCCTTTTTGTTGCTTGAGAGGAAAACTAAAAATATAGTTGATTTGACCCACTTCAAGACTCAAATTACAGAAAAACTACATACATGCTGGTCTACGATTGATATCTTTCTCTACCAAACGGCATCAAAATCTCAATTTACTTAAAAAGTGGATTTAGCAGGTTTGCATATTGAGCCTACAATATATATTTTTTTTTTAATTTACTTTACATATATAAATATGGGAATGTAAATTTGTCTGTAACATATGTAAAACATCTTGAGGTCAAAAAATTTTTTGACTTTTTTTCTTTATGTCCTCTATTTCTATACCCTTCACCACAGGTGGAAAAGGGTATATATAAGTTTGTCATTCCGTTTGTAATTTCTACAATATTGATCTTAGACCCTATAAAGTATATATATTCTGGGTCCTTATGAGGAGAGAAGTCGATTTAACGATATCCGTCCGTCTGTCCGTCTTACGCTTGATATGTGTTTTCCGGGAAAACCAGACATGATAGCGGCTAGCTTGTTTAACATTTATGTCACATATAGTCCACCATTTCCTGCTATTGAAATTCAGCAAGAGCCACAAATGGCTGAGATATGATCAAAAAACCACGACTGCCTCTAATTTTTTCCAAAAATCCCTTGTAGTTGTTGTATTTTTATTGCTTTTTTCTGTATAGCTGGAGAACGGTAAAAGCCAAAGTTTCCAAATTAGGTACACACATTTAGGTTGTCAATACACACCACCCTACAAAATGTGGGCGGGATTGGAGAAGTGGGCGTGGTAAAAAAAATTAAAAATTGTATAAAAACCTAAATTTTAGGGCTGTCATATGTCCTATGGATATGACTTATATACCAAAATATCGGAAATTTTTAGTAGAACGTATTTTATTAAGAACTCGGGAAAATCGGTTCAGATACAAAAAAGTTATGACCAAAATTAATTTTTTTTTTTTAAATACCCATTTTCGGTAACCATGGATCTTCCCGAGTCCAAGTTTTATAACACAAATAAATGGTAAATTACTTGCTAAACACGTCGGTATATAAATCTGTCAAATCGGTTAAAAAATGGCTGAGTTATAATCAAAATACTGAAATCCCAAAAGTTACTCTTTTTTTAAGTTTGCTTAAATATATGTATACATATGTAGGTATATATATATATATATATGCCTAAAAGCCAATTTAATGGAAATATTATTTTTAAGCACGTTGGTATATAAATCTGCCAAATCGGTTAAAAATGGTTAAGTTATGTGCACAATACTCCAAAAAAGGACTAAAAACATTAACATTTTTATAAAAGCTAAAATTTTAGAGCTGTATTATGACCTATTCATACGTTTTAGATATCAAAATATTCAGGAAAGCAAATTTCGATCTACCAAATGTTAAAATACAATTTGGTTTAAGGATTGATGTTTGACTATTGACGTCAGCAGTCGTCGATGGCTGCGAGTGTAAGACGGCAAATCCATCTGAGGAGATCGAGTGGTTGCGATCGAAACATGTCATGGTAACCTGCCGGCCAGGGTTCGAGCCCGAGCCACGTCAAGAATGAAAGATTATCAATAACAATTTTAATTAATTTTCATGTTGTAAAATTCCTTTCTTCATAAGAATAATTTAATGAAAATTAAATTTCATGAATATCGGAAATCTTTAGAAAAACTCGGAAACTTAGAAAAAAAGTAATGTCAAAAATATAGTTTTTTTTTTAATACCTATTTTCGTGAACCATAGAACTTCCCGACTACAAGTTTTATCACCAAAGTAAATGGTAATTTTATACTTTAAGATGTCGGTATGACCAAATACTAAAATTCGATCAAAACTTAACGTGCTATATATTAATTAAACTTTTAATATATTTAATAGCACGCAATCATGTGCAAATAATTAAATAAAACTAAACTATATATATTTTATAAATATACATATATATATACATATATTTAAATATATATATATAAACTTCTGTTCTTTCCAAACCATGGTGAAGGGTATATAAGATTCGGCATAGCCGAATATAGCACTCTTACTTGTTATTTTCAAAATCTGGTCGCCTTGCCTTCAAGTAACATATTTTTATATTCAACTCATGGGCCATGCATGATTCAACTTAGCTAAAACTTTAATAATTAAAATTTTTCCTTTTTCTTAAACATAATTTCCGTATTATAATTTTCGTTTTCACTGTTTACAACTCAATAAATTCAATATCACAACACTCAAATTGCTTTTGCACGCAATAAAAGCACAACAAACTTCTTTTAGTTTTTATTAATTTGTACTTTCCACCAAAAAATTTTAATAAAAGCAAAAATTTTTGAGTTGAAAAAGTTACCATAATAAATAAAAGATACAAAAGTAGACATTGCAAAACCTAGCTCAATTAAAAGTAACCAGGACGGCAACGCTGGTTGGTTGAGAAAATGTTAAACACAATAATTTCTCAGCCTGGCAGTACTCCAGTTAAAAGTATTGCTACACTTTTAATCTTTGTAGTGCTAGTAGCCGCTAGAGGACAGCACCATTTTGTAGGGGTTCGTGTATTTACTGAAAACATGACCGGGAAAAGGCATATCGATAACTCTTCATCGCAAAAATTCTCCACATGACAAAAACCCTTTTGTGGAGTTTTTTTTAGCGTCATCTGTGACTAACAGCAAAACAAGCAATATATAAAAAATGAGTGCGGCATTAATCGCCTTTACGGTACATTTTTGGGTTACTTTGTTTTGTGTTTTTCTAATGTGTTTGTTTTTTTTTTCTTTAAGAATTGTAGGTAGGTACAAACAATTATTAATTAACAAAAATATTAGATATTTAATTTAAATTTCTCTAGAAGGTTTGTTTTATCAATAAATTATGTTTGTCAAAATTAAAAAATTTTATAGTTTTTTGATTTCTATGTAAAATTGATTTTTTTATATCAAAAAACCGAGTATTAAAATTCGGACCTGTAAAAGGTTTTTCTACATACATACATACATACATAATAATAATTTTCATGTTTAAGTAAATTTTTGAGGAAAAATTGTCAATTCAACAAATTATGTAATAATTTAAATTAATTATACCCACCCCACAATAGTGGAGATGGTATTATGCATTTGTGCTGATGTGTGTAACACCTTAAAATATTGGTCCTCGACCCACCTTAAAGTATACCGATCGACTCAGAATCAATTTCTGAACTAACAATGTCCGTCCGTCTGGCTGTCCATGTAACCTTGTGCGCAAAATACAGGTCGCAATTTTGGAGCCTATTGAAAATGGGACGAATCGTAGGAGCACGAGGGAAGATAGGGGGAAATTTCTTCCTCTCATAAACAATCAAACCGATTTTAATGAAATTTAAAACTTACAGTGACTCTCATTAATATTCGGTTTTATATTCCGAGTTATTAAAAGTCAACAAACTTAATAGAAAATAATAAAAAAACGTGGATATTATTTTTTTGTATTCATAAGATATATTAAGAGATCAAAAATAACCTTTTTCAGAATTTTGAATATTAGACAAACAATAATAATAAAGACAAAAACAAAAAAACTTAATATTCGGTATTTTAGTTTTACCACAAAATGCAACGCTATAAGTCTGCATGTTTTCATACATTATTTGTAAAATGGGGAAACACACATTAATTAACATCAAACAAATAAAGTTAGCTGAATAAACATGCCATTCTCAAGTTTTTTTTTATAAAATGCGCGATTGGTCGTAAGGGAAAAAAAAAATTCGTTAAAGTAAAGAAAATTAGTGAATTTTTCATTACTAAAAAGGAAAAAAATATAAAAAAAAATGGAAGAAAGTTGCTGCGGAATTTGAAAAGACAGTTTCAGAAGCAACCATACATCGCACAGCTAAAAAAGAAGCTGTTCACGAAGGGTTCACGGCCGTATTGCCCGAAGAAAGCCTTTCGTGAATTTGAAAAACCGAAATCATCGGTCAAAATTTGCTAAAGCCCTTATGACACTACATTTTTAATGCATTGTTCAAGTTTTGGTAACAGTGCAAATATAAAGTAATAGAAAAATTTACCAAGTGCGAAGGGTTCAGCTTAGGGTTGCCAGACACGAATCCGAAAAAAGCTGGACATTAGGAAAGAAAAAGCTGGACGACCCAAAAATAAGCTAGACACTAAGGCCTGGAACAGAATAGCTGTAGTAGTAGCTGAAGCTGACGAATTTCGAATTTTGCGCTTCAACTTCAACTGCTACGACTACTACAACTACGTATTCTAATGACACCACTTTGAAACTACCGTTTTTAATTTTTGACAGCTTGCAGCGCTATTCGTACCGTTGTACTACAGCTACTGTTCTCTTCCCCACTTAAGAATAAAAAACTTACTAGAAGTTTTGTTTACTATGTATATATAACTTTTAACTGACGTGGGTATTACTACATATAAAGTACGAAGAAACTAATATTTTCATTTAATTCATTGTTCTAATGTATTAAACAATAAACTTTTAGCTGAACAAATTTAATTTTAGCTTGAAAATGAACAAGTCCTAAAAAAGCTGGTCAATCCAGTCGAATCCAGCCTGACTGGCAACCCTAGTTCAGCTGTATTAACCCTGCGGCCACACGATCAAGTTGTTCTTGATACTCTTTAACATATACTGCTTGTCAAAATCTACAAAAATTTAAAGCTGTGACGTAGGTTGCACTCAATTTGTAAGCAATTTACTTACAAGATATCGTAAAAAAAAACAATTTATAAAGACTAACATGTAATCAGCTGTTAAATTGATAGTAAAATTGCCAAACAAATGGAGAGGTGTTATTGAAAGCAATCTCGTAGTCAATTTAAAAAGTGTGAGTGTGTTAGTACAAAAGTGAGAGTGTATTGCAAATTGAACGGAATTGAAAGGCAAAACTTGATCGTGTGGCCACCAAGTAAGATAAATGGCAAACTGTCATTGACATTTTAAGCTTGAAATATTAAAAGTGTTGCTGAATAAGCGGTTTATGGGCAAATTCAGCGATTTACCGCTTTTTCTTTTTAGGTTTCTCATAAAAAAAGTTGACAGCATTTAATAAAATTAACAGAACAGGGATGGCTAAGTTGTTTCAATTGTAATTTTTTGTTAATACTTTTTAAACTAAGATTTATAATACATTTTTGTGGTGTTTTTTAAAAACATAAATAAACTTAATTTTAACTAAAAAAATCTTTTAGTACAATTATGGTAAAAAAGTACAATTTTTAAAAGTTGTTGATACAATTTTAAAAATTCTCAACGCCATCCCTGAAACAAAACCATAACAAGAGCAAGGCGAATTCATAAAGGTGACATTTTCTAGTCATCTGTTTAATGTTTATTTCCTTGTGTGTATACTGAATGTCAAGCGTTGTTTACATTTTATGAAAAAATTTGTTAAAATTTAAAATTCAATAAAAATATAAATTCTTGAAAAAAAAACTATTTAAATGTTATAAAACAAAAAAGTGAATATAAAATATAAACACAAGGATTTTAAAAGGCGTAAGGAAAATGTTGAGCCACAATATATTTACAACAGAAAAAAGATTTTCCTTCTAAAGCAATTGTGTATATTTTATAAACAAATAATTTTGACATTCACTCTAACTTTTTACAAAAACAAAATACATAGTATTTTTTTTTAAAAAAGGGATAGCTAGCATATATCTATCTCATGATGCGGTCACCTGTATGAATTCGCCTTGAACAAGAGAAAAAAAACTAAACAACTTTGTTTGCATTTTTTATAGTTTGCTCTTTCAAGCATTTACTGTTTCTTTCTATCAATTCTATATCAATTAATGAATAAAAAATGTAGTGTCATAAGGGCTTAAGGACCATATAAAAAAAGTTGCAAATTGATGTGATGACGTAATTTTTCTGGTAAAAGCAAATTTAACTTATTTGGAAGTGATGGAAAAACTATCGTGTGGCGGAAGCCGAATAAAGAGTTAAAAGGAAAAAATATTACTCCAACAGTTAAGCACGGAAGGCCTACGCTAAATTATGATAAAATTTAGTAGTATAATTACTAGTCATGTAAAACGAATTTGTTGTTTCTAATTTGGACTTATAACTCTTTTCCAACTGAAACGTTTGTGCTGGATTTCAATCCCAAACTGCTTACGAGAGCAAAAAACAATTAGACAGAAAATTGTTCGAAAGTGAGCGTGTTTTCAACAGACAGATGGACAGACAGACGCCTTAAAATGACTTTAGGACCTACAATATATATAAATATATATATTTTATGTTCCAATATATGTTTTTGGGTCTTTGATGAATATTAAAAAAGTGTTCCAGAGACTGACAATGTTATGCAAGTTTGCACGACTGCGTTTTTTCCTAATTCGCTCTCTCATTCGTAATTCACAGCTCAAATATGATAAAAAATTTCATAAATGATAAAAGAAGAGTTTTTCAGCTCGTATTCCTAATTCAAAAAGCGAACAACGTAATTAAAAGTGCCGTGTGACATTAGTATTAGTATACCCTCTTCACAACCAGTTGTGGGGGATAAAGATATCAATGATCATAGATTTTTGCTCTTTTTGTAATTAAAAGCAATAAGAGCCGATTTAAGTTTTATTCTTGTGAAACTCAAATGCTGATTATTGATTAAAATGATCATAGATATTTGCCCTTCTGTCATGTTATTTCAAGTTTTTGTTAGCACACTAACTCCATTTTATAGAAAAATATAATTCCAAAAAGCACAGTCTTATTAATTCCTTTAAAATTTTTTTCGTAAGTTCCAATCCATGTCTACTATAATTATGACTTATTATGTTTTCAACACTTATATTCTCCTATTCACAAGACATTTTTTAACAGTCTTTTTTATGTGTGTTTTTTTTTTGTTGTCTGTATTTTATGAACTTTTAAGCCCTAAATTTAATTTTTCACCATTCTGTCTGTAATAAAAGTAAAAATTTATTACAACTTTTTAACATGATTTTGAAGAAAGCAAGAAAAAGAACAAAACTCCAGCAAAATATTACAGAACTAGTCTTAACTCAATAAACTGTAGACTTTTAAGTCTTCGTCCGTCCTTTGTTCTGTCTGTACATCTTTGGTCAGTGGGAACGGTTAAGAACATCATAATAGTGAATCATTTTTTATTAACAATAATTATTCATTATTGTTGCAACAAAAACAACCTGATGCTTCAAACAATGAAGAGAAAACAAAAGACCTTTTTTTTAGATTTTTTTTTTATTTATGAAGTTTGGATGATGGTTTATGAGCATTGAAATAATTTGTTGAGTTGAGTTTCTTCTTCTTTATCCTGTCATAATCCATTTGGGACGAACTACACTAGATTTGTACACGTCATATTAGAGGGTATTATTTAAAAAAGATATACCAATATTTTAGTTAAAGACTTTAAAAGAAAGGCACCTAAAAGCTAAAAAAAATAATCATCTAGTAGATAATAGGAAGAAAATTTGTGATCTCGAAAATTTTTTTAATTAAAAAAAATACCAAATGTTTGTGATATTTTGTGTCTGTTTTAAGAATTTTTTAATTTCTCTATCAAATAAAACTTTGTTCTCTTATAGATAATTTTTCTTTTTCAGACATATTAAAGTTTTTGTTTTATCTACAAAAAGAACAATGCCCATTTGAATTTGGTCTTTTTTTCGCTTTGTAGAGGCCTTGAGGTCATAAAGATAAAAATGCAGCAAGAAGAGAAGGTTCGTAGATTACCGGATGCAAGTAATAACAGATATGAAAGAAAGCAAAAATCAGAGAGAGAAAGTCAATTTATTTGCCTTCTCTAAGATTTACTTCTAATTACCACAAAGCATACAGAGATGAAGAAAGTGTCGTGTAAAAAATGCCTAAATCATTTGCGAGGGCAGCTTTCAAAGAAAGATAAAGAAAACGTTTTTTGGTAGTGAAGTGGCAATGTGTAAAAACAGGCCGCTGCTATCAACACAAATTGCGTAATCAAAACAAAAAATGCAAAAAGGGCAGCTTTCGAAGAACAAGACAGAAAAAATAAAATATTTTCTGTCTCGTGACGCCTCTGTGTGCTCTGTGCTAATTACTTGCTGGGTTTTTTTGGGGCTTTCCTTTTAAGAAGATCTTCTGAAATTATTAACGTAGTTTCTCCATGATTTTTGATTCTTTTAAATTTCTTTGTAAGAATGTCAAAGCTTTTATATCCTGGGGCCAGAAAGTCGCACTGATGATCTTATTGAAAATCGGATTGTGTTATTCAATAGCGTTCGAAAAGAAAATTTTTAAAAAATGTAATAGATTTTTAACGTCGTTGTAGAGTATTTTATTTTTTTACTTGGAATTAACCTTTTCCTTCGTGGACATATTTTTATGCCAAAGTTTATTTTTCTACGTTTTAACATGTTGAAATTCTAGCAAAAGCAGCGGGTTATACTTTGTAATCGGGTGTTTTCTTTCATGAGCATAATTACATATATGCAAAAGTTTATGTTCGTAGTTTTGAACAAAAAAGTTCCAAAATTTTTCATCTCATAGGCTGATATTCAAACAGGACTTTGCACCTTTAATTCTGTGTTTCTAAGTTCAATATTATAAAAAATTCAAAAAGTAACACACGTTGAACACAAAAGCAAATTAAAGAAAGTTAATTTTCCTTTTTGACACTTTTTTCTCCCCATTTATGTATCAAAAATTTCAATGTTGTAGTGGGATGAAAGATAAATATATGGAGAAAAAAAATCTTTTTAAAAAAGTACAAAACTTAGGTACAATTTTCACCCCTTAACGTTCGATTTTTGAAAAAGTACCAAATATGCATTTGTATTTTTTAAGATAAGTTACAAATGTTATATAATTTTTATTTCTATGCGCATTGGTTTAAAATGTAGATGGTGGACAAAAAAAGTTCCAAAATACAGGTTTTACCCGTTTACTACCTTTAAGGGCCGAATTTCAAAAAAGTACCAGATACCTGTCCGCTTATTTTTCTAAAGAACAACAATAAGTATTAAATTAAAAAAAAGTACCAATTTGAGAACAAAAAAGTACCAAAATATCCCTCTTACAAATTCTCATTCACTTAGGACCTTGCATGTGTGATTTTGTGTTTCTACGTCCAATTACTTTTTGACCTTTTAATGGCTTTTTGTTCACATTGGCGCTAAACTGTCAATATACATATACTCCAATTCTAACGGAAATTCAAAAAGGACCAGTTAAAGAACAAAAAAAGGACCAAAAAGCGCTTTTACAGATTCTAATTCACTCAGTACCTTGAAGGTTTAATGTTATGTTCATAAGAAAAATTAAAAAAAAGTACCAGTTAAGGAACGCAAAAGTACCAAAAAGATCCCTCGAACAGATTCTCCTTTACTCAGGACCTTGCATGTGTTATTTTATGTTTCTACATCCAATATTAACGAAAATTCAAAAAGAACCAGTTAAAGAACAAAAAACAACCAAAAAGGCCTCTTACAGATTCTCGTTCACCTTGCATGTTTTATTTTATCTTTCTAGGTCCAATACTAACCAAAATTATGGTTTTAAACGGTTACTCCCTAAAAGGAACGAATTTCAAAAAAGTACCAGACACCTGTCCGCTTATTTTTCTTAAGAACAGCGATAAGAATTACTTTTTTGTTGTATCTCTTTTAGTTTTGGAAATACAAGGTTACCGAATTATCCCGTTTCTGACCCTTTTATACCCTCTAAACATACGAATTTCCAAAAATCCCGACTTAGTCGTCCGAATTACAAGTTTTTAGCTTCAGGCATTTAGGCTTTACGATGATGAATCAGTCTGTGAGTCAGCAATGTTACAATTTTATATATTTATAGATTAATAAGGCTGGGTTTTTTAAAAATCTTAGTTAAACTAGGTTTAGTTAAACTGAAAACAGATTGTTGCCGCTATTAGTAAGTTTGTATACAAAATTTTGACGGAACAGCTTAGTTTTGCTTAAAATATTGGTCTTTAATGAAATAATATAAAAAAAAAACAAAATTTCGCCGAAAAAGTGCGAAACTAAGTTTAAAATTAAACCACATCTCAAAAAACCGGCCTAAGACTAACAAACTTGTGGCGGTATCTTTATGGAGGAATATGTTGTATATATGTTACATTTCCTACAATTTTGTTTTCGTTCGCTGAACGAAAAATTTCAGTCTCCTTCGTGAAAATGTTGCATGAAAAACATGTAAACATGTTACATATTTTACATTCACTTTTATTTAGGGTGGTCCTACTACCCTTTTTTACAACTGAGGTACTTGCAACTTAGTTTGCACAGCGAAGTTTATATTTTGTTTGTCATGATGAATTCCGCTCATAACCAACCCCTCGTCTTTTCTAAGGATATATATGGTGACATTATCTTTAATGTAGACAGCACTCTTTAAAAAAATATTAATTTCATTCTAACCAAAAAATAAAATATAATGCCAAGTGCGATCGTAGTTTTAGTTTTGTTATTAAAATAACATTTCAGTATGTTTACGATAAACTCTTCGAATACCATTATCTCATATTTTGAAACAAGCTCTTCGACATCGAGAGCGGCATCTTAAAAATTAAGCTTTCGACCAAAGTCATTCGATAACGGATGCGACGATTTGTCCCTAGCTAAATAAAGATAAACTTAACTCACTGACACACACAAAAGTTGTTACTTTTTTACTATTTTGTTTACTTTAAATGACCAGCCTTCCCTTCTAGTGCTACTCTATTATTCAAGCCCATTCATATTTTAAGTCGGGTTACAATTCTAATGTAGAATAAAGGTTTAAAGCCTGATACGCATCTTAATTAGTCGCCATTTAGTTAGAGGTTTTCAAAATAAAGGCGGAGGATGAATGTCTGCTTGAAAAAATTAGTTAGTAAGTCTTTGGTAAGCAAAATTCACACATTATAATACGCCTTTTTTATATCATCTTTTTTTACTACATCACATATTGTAGTTTAGAGTATCTATTTTTACGAGGAGCTGCAAATTCACAAAAGAAACCATTTTACAACTGCTAAAAAGGTTTGTCTTACTAAAAATTTTGGAGGGGATGTGAGAGAAGCTAAAAGAAAAAACCGCATTGCTGAATTTGAAAGGTAAAACTAAGAGTTAAGTTGCCCTACTTTTTATGTTTATATATTAATACATCAGAACTGGCCGATGTAGAGAGGCAAGATCTTTCGAAAAACAAATTGTGCCGCTAAGATCAGAACAAATATAAATCGCTTACTCAATGGCTTAAAATTCTTCATTTTTTGGAAAAAGGTTTGAGATGGAGGGCTCAGAGTTGAAGAGTACCAAGTCAAAAAAGAACATTCGGAAATGTTTCGAGTTTTAGTACGTAAATTTCCATTAATTTCTGAAGCCATTGTCGGAGTGGAGAAAAACGACAAAGAAGATTTACATGAAGATTTCTCAAAATTTACCCGATAGAATTTTTTTATATTTTTACCACTGCTTCCGGTATATGTTTTGAAGAAAATGTTAAATTTTGCGGACTTTCATGAATAAAGTTAGAATTTAATAGTATTTTTTTGAAAATGAAAAATATTGTTTTGTGCCGCATACGCCACTTTTATAAAAAAAAATTAAAAAATGGCTTTTTGTGCTGCATACGTATACTTAATGCGTTAGTGACTGACTCATTCATCATCGTACAGCCTAAACGCCTGAAGCTAAAGACTTGAAATTTGGAGCGGAGGTGGATATCTCCCCAAATCGATCCACTAAGACGGGATTTTTACAAATTCGAATGTTTAGGTGGTAAAAAAGGGTAAATTCGGAAACCTTTTATCTCCAAAACTAAAAGCGATAAAAAAAAAACTGTAATACATATCGTTGTTCTTTTGAAAAATAAGTGGACAGGTGTATGGTACTTTTTTGGAATTCGGCCCTTTTAGGGTCAAAACGGGTAAAACCTGAATTTTGGTATGTTTTTGTCAGCCCGTTAATATTTGACCTCAAAACATAAAATTCAACATGCAATGTCCTGAATATCTCAGAAACCACAAAAAATTTCGCGAAACAGATTTTGGTTTAAAAAAGGGGGTATTCAAAATATATATACCCCATACCTAACTCAATTTGTTTAAAAATGGTCGGTAGGTCAAACCAATTCTGTCAAAACACTTTGTTTAGTGAGTTGTGTTTTCCTCACTAAACACACTTCTGACAGTGTTGCATTTTAATTTTACTCAAAATCAAAACAATTTCGTATTAATTGATCAATAGCTAAATTGAAATTTTGGATAATTGAGCTAAATAATGGCATTTATTGTGCAAAAAATATCTGCTCAAGGTATAAGACTCACAATGTGTGAAAGCAAAAGATACATAGTTAAAAGAAGAAAATGTGATATGTTTATCAACAAGACTTGTATCATGAGAATTGGGTCTCATGACTTTAAAATAGATCCACCGCCTGTTGTGAATTTTGAAGTTTTAACACCAACATTTTAAAATATTTAAGATGATATCCGTATATGACAGTTTTCCAATTAATTTTCTCAACACAACTTCTTTAGTTTTTCAGGAAAAAGTTTTTCCAACTGAACCCTCTATCACTTCTTTAATTCTTTAACTAATTAGCCCCTTAAGAATCTGTCTGTCTCCTAAATTCAAATTAAATTCTCTTACTTAAGAAAGTAATTACCATTTCCGGCATTAATTTTCTTCTTTAACAACATGACCATCAAACTCATAAAACAAAATCATTTCGAACCGCATTGTGGTTTTGAAGTATTCAAAGTGTTTGTAGGGTGTTGGCAGTAACTTATTATATAAGGTGGGCGTTTATGACAACGAATGTGTGTTAAGCATGATGTACTTTATAGATATTTAGGCTTTAGTTTTTTTCTACAATTGTGGAAGTTGTATGCCTCAAGTTTAAGTTACGGACGTGTTTAGTTGCTTTTGAATGTACTCAAAAGGAGTATAAATGTTTTTATATTTAATATGCACTTGTTTAATTTTAAGGCTGGGCAACGACAGTTCAGCAAGTCGTTTGCAATTTAAAGCATGTTTTTTAAGTACTTATAGTTAAAGAAAACAAAGATACTAAAATAATAATAATAAATCCTTTTTCGATTTAATTAGTTTTTTTTAAATAGTGTGAGTTTGACCACTTTAAGATTAATTATGAAGTTTTTTTTGCTTTGCAGGGCTTTTTAGATTCGTTTCTGCTTCATTTGATATTTTTAGTTGCCTTTTTTTTATGAATTTCATTGCGTTTGTTTTTGTTGTTTTAATATCCACGGGAATATAATAAAAGTGCGCCTTAACGAAAACTGCTTTATTGTTAAGCTTTTATTCGTTTATGGTCTTTAAACAGAGTGGCACAAAAGGAGAGTAGAAATAAATCAGTTTATATGTAGATCAGTTTCTATTTCACATTTAAGGTTAGATTTGAGTTCAGTTCTAAAGCAGTTTAAGTTCGAGTCTAGTTCAGAGCACAGAGCACACAGAGGCGACACGACACGATACGGAATATATTCAGCCCAACCACAAATATTCCCAAGAAACAAAAATTTTCAATAATGAATTCCGCGGGAACAAAAAAATGAATAAGTGGCATCACAGATTGATTTTTTTGTTTTTGCTGTGCAATGTAAAAAGTAAATTTAATTTTATTCAAGATAAAAAACTTGCAAGTTCTTCTTAAAAATTTCTTACTTCCTTTTTTTTTTTTTGATTGATCCATTACTTTTAAGAATATTTATAATAAACATTTTGAAACTGGGTTCTAGGACATTAAAAACTACGCCACGCATGGTCATCAGCATAGCACATACATTTACCGTCCACTACGTTGACACTAAAAATTCCGAGCGCGTACGCTAAATGTACGCTTTGCGAACACAAAACAAATTCAATCGGCACGTTTAGGAATACTACAAGTACGCTTAAACAATATCGGTTGGTTATTTTATCATTTGAATTCGTCAGCTCAGAATTGTTGTTTACCGTATTTTGGTTGCGTACAAGTTCACCATCACTTAAAGAAGTTATAAAATTCGTGTTTAAATATAAAAATACACAGTTTTTTTTTTGACCTATGGTTTAGATGATTTTTCAGATTCAAAGTGTAGTTCCGAATCAGATTCTATTTCAAAGTATAGTTATAAATTTAATTCAGATTCTAGTTGACTCTAGTTAAGATTTTAATTAGGATTCCTGTTTAGATCATAATTCAACTTTAAACTTTAGGCTCTGATTTAAGACCGGGTACAAAAAAAATTTTGTTTTTTCCACGCCCCCAAATGCAGCCCTTTTTGTTATTTATATATACACTGAACCAACAAGTGTTCATAATATTAACGCACAACGATTATTAACATAGTTTTCATTGGCTCAATGATTTATTCGTTAATATAATAAAAAATAAAATTATCCAAGTATTGAAATTTAAGTACGGTTCAACGATACGATGAACATGCATTTATTAAATATTTCACTCAAACTGTACGTTAAAGTTAATAAAATGTTCTTTGAGGTAACGAAACATTTGCTAAGACTTTTTAGAACAAATGCCCATTAATTATAAAAACTCGAACGTTAACATTTATGAAGTGTTCGTTGGGCTGTTATACCGCACTCGTACGTTAAAATTAATATAGTGTTCGTTCAGTTTACGAAGCCTTAATAAAATGTTATCCCCACGCATAAAATGTACATTTGAGCTCGTACTTTGAAGTCAAAAAAGTTTCATGGTGGTAACGTAACGTTTGTTAAATTGGGTTTTAAAACAGTGTTAGCTAAGCGTTTTTTTTTTGCATTTCTTGTTATTATTCTATTCGAACTGGTTCTTCTTAAAATATTTAAAAACGTCGATTACGTCTTGTAGTGGTCCGGACGAAACGCCAATACGTTTCGTGAAGTGTGGACTGTATATAGGGATGGATTCGGGCTACAGCTCCAGAATACCATCCAAGGATCCAAACACCTTGGTATATTCCCCGAGAGAACGCCAATTGCTAGGTCCGGGAGAAACGCCAATATGTTTCGTGGAGTGTGTAGGGTGGCTTCGAGATCTAGCGCGTAAATATCAACCAAGTATCCAAGCAACTTGGTGATATTATAGAGGCTAAAAAGAGAACTAGAAAAAGGCACAGATATTTAAAACGAAAGAAAAGCACTTTTAACCAAATAAAAACACTTTCCTTGTTTTCCGAAACGTTATACAGTTTCCATTTATTTAATGCAAAAAACAAAATTTACTTCAAAGTATTAAATTTCCAAACAATTTAATTAATTAATTTATAAAATTAAATCACAGAAACAATTTAGCTATTTTAAATTTAAATTTACTATAAAATTTTATTTTCAAAGAACTTTGTAAATATTATAAATAAACTGTGTCATTCTGACAAAACATCTTAAGCCAAATTTAAAAAGTTGAAAAAATATTGTTAATCATACGAATTTTCATTAAAAAACGTTTATGTTAACGTTTTTAAAATTTTGTATTAAAAACGAAATTTTTCTTTAATTTTGGGTTATTTTATTATTTAAAAAAAAAAATGATCTTTCAGTACGTTTTTTTTTTTAACTTGTTTGCTATCTTATCTTGACTTAAGATGTTTTATAAATTTTCATATTATTCGAATGTATATTCTAAGTCAAATTACAATCCTCAAAAGCCTTTTTTATACTTTAATAGTCTTATTCCTTCAATATCTTCCAGGAATATTTTCTATGCCCTATCAGAATTTTTTGTTTGTATATTCCTGGAAAATATTGAAGGAATAGGACTATTAAAGTATGAAAAAAAGCTTTTAAGGATTGTAATTTGACTTATGGTGTTTTCTTTTCTTTTGTCATTTGCCGTGATAAGACGTATTTTTGAGTGCTCCGCAGTTGTAATATTTTTATCGCAATAAAATAAACTTATAAACTAGTGATAAACTGTCTAAATAAAACTTTTTAAATTCTACATTTCATTAGTACAAAACTGATTAATATTTTTATAAAAACTTCTTTTTAATTTAAAACACAATTTGTTTAACAATAACCATAGATTACAACAAAAACAACAACGAAAATTAAATAACGTAAACAACTCTCAAAAATTCACATATTAAAACAATAACAAAACTCAGTATTTTTTTTTTATTTTTTGCTCTTTCTAAACAAAACCTTAAAACAATATTGAAACCAACAACAACAAATAACAACAACAGTTACTAACATAAAAACAAAAGTAAAACATCATTAAAGAATTAAATATATGAATTATTCTATTAGCCGAGCTGAATACACATCACTAAATAAATCATTTTATGATAGCTATATTAATACAATGAAATATAATTTAAAACGTAATCCAAAATCGTTTTACAAGTTTGTTAATTCTAAGAAAAGAGCAACAGGATACCCTTCTTCTATGAAGTTTAGACAGAATGAATCCAGTGATCATGCAACTATAAGCAACTTATTTGCGGATTTTTTTTCAACAACATATTCAGATTCTACTTATGATGATTCTGTTAATTATGCATTCAAAATAATAGCAAAGCAAACAATAAATATACCTTCTCTTGATATTTCTACAATATCTGTGGAACTAAAAAACCTTACATATTCGTACAACTATGGACCGGATAAAATTCCAAGCAATATTTTAATTAAATGTGCCGATGCTATTGCCATCCCTTTAGAAATTATATTCAATGCATCAATAAAATATGGTTATTTTCCAGACGTTTGGAAAAATTCTTTCATAGTTCCTTTGTATAAATCAGGAAAAAAGTCTGAAGTGGAAAACTACCGTGGAATAGCTAAACTTAGTATTATACCTAAATTATTTGAAAAAATCATCACTGAATATTTATCCTATCGAGTGTCCAATTTAATATCCCCTTATCAGCATGGATTTCAAAAAAGGTGCTCTACTAGGACAAACCTTCTTCAACTCACTACCGTTATAAATCGTGGATTTTTGGAACAAGAACAAACTGATGTTATATACACTGACTTCAGTAAAGCTTTCGATAAAGTTAACCATTTGCTCATCAAAAGGAAATTATATTTTTTGGGGTTCACAGACCTTAGTATTAAATGGATTTATTCATATTTAACTAATAGAAAACAAACCGTTCTTTTTAAAAACACCCGTTCCAGACGAATTGATGTTCTTTCTGGAGTACCACAGGGAAGCCACCTTGGTCCGCTTCTTTTTTCACTGTTCATTAACGACTTGCCTGCCGCGATTCAATCTTCAAATATTTTAATGTTTGCTGATGATGTAAAAGTTTTTCTTAGTTATGGTCAAGTTTCTGACCAACAACGTCTCCAAAATGACTTAAACTCGTTTTATTCATGGTGCTTAATAAATCTTATGGAGTTAAATCTTAATAAATGTAAATATATGCGATTTGTCAGAAAGAATCCGATACCTGCACAATATCATCTTGGTGGTAGTCAGCTGGAATTGGCCGTCAATTTCTTAGACCTTGGAATTCTGTTTGATCCGAAACTTAATTTTATTTCGCATATCACTATGATAGTAAATAAAGCTAGGGGTGTACTTGGTTTCGTCAAGCGCTGGGCTAAAGAGTTTAATGATCCATATGTCACAAAAACTTTGTATACTGCACTTGTAAGACCTATTCTAGAGTATGGATCTATAATATGGGACCCTATATATAACACACATTCCGATGCTATTGAATCCGTCCAAAAGCAATTCTTGCTCTTTTGTCTTCGTGGACTAAACTTTAATCCAGTAAACTTGCCTTCGTATACTTCTAGACTCTCACTTATAAAGCTGCCCACCCTGAAAAGTCGTAGGACAATGTTAAACATATCGCTTATTTTCAACATAATTACTGGTGAAGTATGCTCTGGATTTCTAATTCACAATATTTCGTTTAATGTTCCTCAACGCCCATCACGTCATTTTATCCCATTATCAGTTCGATGTTTTAGAGCTAATTATGCTAATGCTGATCCTCTTATTAGAATGTGCAATGAATTTAACAAATTCTATAGTTTTATTAATTTTTCTTCAAGTTCAAATGTCATTAAGAATAAAATTATTATTTCATTAAATTCATACGGCCTAATTTATAAAAAATAAAACCGGTTAATTTTATTTTTTATAAATAAGGCAGATAGTTTTTATTTTTTATTTTTTAAATAATCATTTTATATATTTTGTATTGTATTTTATGTTTAATGTACACACTAAATTAAGAATATTAAATTTAAAATGTCTGTAAGGATAATCTTCCATAGACAAATAAATAAATAAATAATGTTCCATATATGCTACCATTCGTGCGCGTTTTTGTTCTATTCTAAAAATATATGCAAAAATGTGAGAAGTTGTCGTTTTCCCTTCTAAACATGTTGCAACAATAAAAGGCAAATTTGTTCCATTTCTTACCCGCAGTTATAACTGAGTGTGAGATAATACCCTTTTTTGCATCTGCGTAAAGTACTTTTTTATGCAAGCAAGTATTTTGTTATTAGGGCTTTTCTTGTGTTTTCGTACAATTTGCGTTATATTGTGATTTTTAGTTATTTTGTGATGGATATAAAAACTTTATGTTTTTCGTTTGTTTTACTTTTATTTAATAATTATATTTTTTTGTCGCAAATTTTTTAACAACAGCTGACATTAATTATTGAGAATCAGTGCTGTTAACGCTTATTGGAATTGTAGGAAAATTTAATGTTGAAAATTGCTACAAGCGTGGTGAATATCGCTTTTAGTACAAACTTTGCATTCAATATTTAACACGCTAAATACACGTAGCTATTATTTTGTTCCATTGTAATTTAGAAAAATGTATCAGTTTGTAAGGGTTCGTGTAACCTGATAAATATTTTACACAACCATAATGCATCATTAGGAAAAACTATGAAATAAAATATAAATAAACACTCAATTATGAGTCTATTTAATTTTATAGGGGGTTACAGTAGTAAATTACACTGTGCAACAAAAAAAAATCAGCCTCAACACTTGCAACGTGAAAAGAAAGTGGTCTACTAGTAGAGCCAATTTGCCAAAGGGTTTTGAAAAGTTAGCTCGGGCTCCCGAAATATGGGCCCCTATAGTTTTTGAATTTTTTGAAAAGGTGTTTGGTATAAGTCTAAAAAAACATACTTAATGTACTTCTGAGCTAAAAAATAATTTCAGATGTCTTCAGTAGAATCGTAGAATCTAACTCTCATTTTAAGGGGTAATTTTTGCCCTTTTTCCCAACACTTACACAAAAGTATTCGTAAACGGCACTTTTAAGGGCTAAAATGTTCTACGAATATTTTTTGCATCAAATTTCACTAGGGGTCTTCAAAGACCAACAAATCGCGCAATGTATTTAAAACGAGTTTTCGAACATTAAGTATGTTTTTTTGAGTTATACCAAACGCCTTTTCAAATAATTCAAAAACTTAAGGGGCCCATATTTCGGGAGCCCGGGCTAACTTTTCAAAACCCTTTGGCAGATTTGCTCTACTAGTAGTCTACTTTCATTTCGCGTTGCAGGTGTTGAGGCTGGGGGCGATGACCCGAATTTTGTTAAACAGTGTTATGAGTGGTCGGACAGGTGACATAATTTTGCGAGGGGAAATTTAAAAAATTAGTTAACTAAGACAATGTTCTGTGTACGTTGAGTCAATAAATTTGTAAAACAAAATTGTTTGTTAAATTAATGTAAAGGTTCACTAAGTTAACAAAATAGATTATTGAATTAAAAAATCTTTCATTAAATTATAATTATTAATTTATAATAATTTTTCGTTATTTAAACGAACAGTTCATTAAATTGTTAAAATAAAATCTTTTAAAGAACGGTCATTCATTGTTACATCAAACAAATTCACTGCATATAAATTAATAAATTTTTCGTTAGCTTAATGTACATTTTCGTTGTCTCCAGGTACCTTTTTGGTTCAGTGCTAATTTGTTCCTGTTTTTAAAAACTTCATTGACATATCTTTCATTTTAGGAGGTACCTGACACAACTTTTTTTTCGACTCGCCTTATTCGGGTTCCGTCTTGGTTTAGATATTAATTCAGATTCTAGATGTTTTCTAGTTTAAATTCTAATTCAAATTCACATCTTGTTCCACCCTGTAGGACAATTTTATACACACTTAGTTCTTATTATTTTTATTTTTGCAGCGTACATTTATATTTATATAATAGTTATAAATCACCTTACAACACACTCAAAACTGTACACGTGGTTGTTTTATGAGACTTTAGTTTGGTGCTAAAATCTAAAATCGTCGTCCGCATTTTACCTGTAGATTTTTTTTTAACCTTTTTTTTGTATAAATCTTCTTTAATGTTCTTGTGCAAGATTTAATTGCGTTTTTAATATTTAATTTATAATAACTTCATACTGCGCCGTAACAAAACGGGAGCTCATAAAATAAATTAATTGAATGACAGTTAATTTATTAGCTAAATTGAAATTAAAGTAATATATCAGTTAATCGAAGATTAGGTTTAAGTAATTTTATATAGATAAAGTTGTCAAAATTTTTAGTTAATGGAAGATAAATAATTAAGATTACAATGTCATCTTTAAGAAGGACTGCACACAGAAAAAATCAATGTAAATTCGTTCAAAACAAGGTTGATTTAAAATTTTTCAGTAGAGATTTTGCTTCATTCAATATGATTTTACAATAACTTGTGAACAACCTTTTTTTCCTTTTAAAACAACTAAAATTAATGTTAATTTAACATTGTAGTGAAGTTAGAGCCAAATGTCATTTATATTGAAATAACAATCCGAATCACGTTGAATGAAAGTTATTTCAAGTTGATACAACGTGAATTTCATGTAGAATCAAATTGGTTGGAGTGTAAAATAACAGTGTGAAGACAACATATGCATTTATTTAAGAATAATTCAAAACACTCACCCCTGTAACGCATGTTTCACTTATTTTGTATCTCCTTTGTTGACAGAAGCATCAGCAGAATGACCCGATATGGTTTTCGTCATCATTCTAGTTTGAAAACTTGATGTACTATTTAACTAAATAATTTTAATTAAAAGAATACGGGAATTGTCTTCTTTTTATAACATATTTTAAACATGAAAATAAAAAAATGTACATACTTAAGTATGTATGCATGTTAATTTAACAAGATAAACTCTTGATTTTAATATAAAACAGGTTTTTATGGATTCAATATTGAACAATGTTATTGTAACAGTGAATAATATTTAAATAAAGGGCATATTTTTGCAGAAATTTACTATGATTCTTAATCAACATTTCGCCATGTTATTTTAAAATTGGTATTTTTTTCTGTGTGTGGTTAAGAGCATTTAGTTGGGGTTTTAGTTTATATTACAATTAAGGTTATTTTAGTTCGTATAAAGTTTCAAATTTAAGTTGTAGCTCAAAGAAGCTCTAAAAAAGTGAGCCTGATTTAGTTCTAGGATTCTATATCAGCTATCAGGTTCCAGTTTTATTCCTAGTTCGGGTTCAAGTTAAAGTTAAGGTGGTTCTCGTTTAATATGGAGTTAAGTTTTTTTTCAAGTTCAAGTTAAAGTTACACATAAAAAATTAAAAATTAACTTCCATTAATAAATTTGTGATATTTTTAAAAAACTTATTAAATTTGCACCTGTAAACAAATTAATATTATCAATTAAATATTTGTTTAGATTTACAACATTTTCTGCAGTAACGTTGTTGATGTAAGTAAACGTTTAATTTACTTGATAAAATTTTTAATTAAAACTGGTTTAATTTTTGATTAATGCTTTAATTGAAAAAACCAAATTGGCGGGAATTTTTTCTGTGTATAGAACAAAAAAAGTGAGGATGATGTTGATTTTTAGTTTTAATTAAATTTCTCTAAGGCCCAGAACAGACGGTGAAACGCAACTGCAACTTGTAGTTATTTTCGAGTTTCATTTGAGTTTATGCCATAGACTCCTTTGAGTGACCACACACGACGCGACCATTTTGAGACCGGGTTGAAATGCATTGGAAATCAATTGCATTGAAACTGGCGTGCAGGAAACTCTTGTTTGCGTTTCATCTGTTCTCAAAGAAAATCGAAATGATTGTGATTATTTCATTACATTCGGGTACAATTTAGGTTGCAGGGTGTGTGGAAAACGATTGAAACTGGTTTCAAAACAATAATTTCTAAAGGGTTTCGTTGCAGTTGCGTTTTACCGTCTGTTCTGGGCCTAATTGGGGTTCTATATCAGCTTTAAGGTTCTAGTAAAGATTTCAAGTTAACCTTTAGTTAAAGTTCTTGTTAATTTTTGAGGTTAAGTTTTTAATTTAGGCTCAAGTTCTTCCTTAGGTTCAAGTGCTTGTTTTATTATTATTCTCATATCTAGCTGAACTACGCCCAGTTGTTCTTTAGTTTTTTTTTTTGGATCAAGTTTATTTCTTCTTTAGATTCTAGTTCCGATTATAGTTCGTCTTCTTCCACTACTGCTGCTTCAGGTTCAGTTTTAGTTCAAAGTTATGTTCAGAGTCCACTTCATACTCTGATTCAGTTAAGTTTACTTGACTTTTTAAAATTTACATGACTTTTTAATTCTATTTTAAATCTATCTTCTATCTATCTATCTATCTATTTATAGGCGGCATGAAATAACCCCCCAAAATATAACCCCCCAAAAAAATTATGAAATAACCCCAAAACGTGGGGCCTTATTTCATATGCAATAAAGCCCCATTTTTGAAAATGAAATTAGCCCCCAACGAAATGAAATAACGTCCCAAACATAAATGAAATAATTCCCTAATTTTTGGGGGCTTATTTCATATGAAATAAAACCCCAATTTCTGAAATGAAATAAAGGCCCAATATATGTAATACAATTAATTATACAGTTTTGTTTTAAAGAATCACGCGATATATATAATGGTATGATATAACAAACACAAGCTTCGCCAACTAAGGCTTTTCCGCATAGCCGGCCTTCGGCCGGGCGCAATGACTTTTTCCTCTATGGTATAACAAACACTGGCTTCGCTAGCTAAAGCTTATCTGCAAAGCGCCAGGATTTTCTCCTCTATAGTATACAAATACCGACTCGACCCGGCTACGCAGAGAAGCTTTAGTTAGCGAAGCCGGTGTTTGGTATACCATATAGAAGAAAACCATTGCGCCCGGCCGAAGGCCGTCTATACAGGGCAGCTTTTTTTGCCATGGTCCAACTTAGATTTATACGAAAAGAAAATTTTGCCCCGCCCACTTTTTTCGAATTACCTAAAATCAGAAAACGGCTCCATCGATATGACTAATTTTTCTTTTAAATATTCGTATTAATCCATTTTACGTTTTCATCGAAAGAAAAATGGACCACGCCTACTTTTACGCCCACTTTTTCTATTAAGCGCATAACTTGAGAACGGCTTGACCGATTTGGACGATTTTTTCTTTTAAATCATCGCCATGGCCCAACATAAGTTTTTACGGAAAGAACATTTTGGCCCGCCCACTTTAACGCCCACTTTTTTCGATTTACCTGAAATCAGAAAACGGCTCCATCGATTTGTCAATTTCTTTCAAATGTTTGTTTTAATCCATTTTAAGTTTTCATCGAAAGAAAAATTTACCACGCCTACTTTTACACCCACTTTTTCTATTAAGCGCATAACTTGAGAACGGCTTAACCGACTTTACCGAATGATTGCCAACTTAGGTTTTTACGGAAAGAAAATTTTGCCCCGCCCACTTTTTTCGATTTACCTAAAATCAGAAAACGGCTCCATCGATATGACTAATTTTTCTTTTAAATATTCGTATTAATCCATTTTACGTTTTCATCGAAAGAAAAATGGACCACGCCTACTTTTACGCCCACTTTTTCTATTAAGCGCATAACTTGAGAACGGCTTGACCGATTTGGACGATTTTTTCTTTTAAATCATCGCCATGGCCCAACATAGGTTTTTACGGAAAGCACATTTTGGCCCGCCAACTTTAACGCCCACTCTTTTCGATTTACCTGAAATGAGAAAACGGCTCCATCGATTTGACTAATTGTTCTTTCAAATGTTCGTATTAATCCATTTTAAGTTTTCATCGAAAGAAAAATTTTCCAAGCCTTCTTTTACGCCCACTTTTTCTATTAAGCAATAACTTGAGAACGGCTTGACCGATTTGGACAATTTTTTCTTTAAAATGATTGCCATGGTTCCAACATAGGTTTTTACGGAAAGAAAATTTTGCCCCGCTCACTTTTTTCGATTTACCTAAAATCAGAAAACGGCTCCATCGATTTGACTAATTTTTCTTTTAAATATTCGTATTAATCCATTTTACGTTTTCATCGAAAGAAAAATGTACCACGCCTACTTTTACGCCCACTTTTTCTATTAAGCGCATAACTTGAGAACTTGACCGATTTGGACGATTTTTTCTTTAAAATCATCGCCATGGCCCAACATAAGTTTTTACGGAAAGAACATTTTGGCCCGCCCACTTTAACGCCCACTTTTTTCGATTTACCTGAAATCAGAAAACGGCTCCATCGATTTGACTAATTGTTCTTTCAAATGTTCGTATCTTTTTAACGGATTTTAAAAATCGAACGCAAACATTTTTCCTAATTAGGACAGGACAACGTCTGTCGGGTCAGCTTGTTCTATATACAGTTCCAGCGTAATTATTAGTTTAGAATAACTTTCAGTTTCTATATCGAGTTTCAGTTCAAATGCTTAAAATTCAACAACAAGTTTTTCAAACGGTTAATTATCTCTGATTCGTTTTATATCATTTGAAAAGTTGCTCCTTTCCCTTTACAGAACTTTACTCTAAATTTGCACGATATTTTCTATGTAACCTCAGCTAACAAGCCTACAAAATTAAAATCATAAAGCGTTGAACTATTTACAATTCTAATTTCTAAATAAATAAAATCACAAACTAAAAATAAACAATGGTCTGAAGAGAAAAATCAATATTACACATTCAACTTTCCCAACTGATACATCTAATCGTAACAATAAAATTTTATTTGATACCAAATAAATGAAACTGCTCAATTGAAGGTGTCCGTTCGTCTGCTTTGGTTTCAGTATCTTTTATAAACATTATATTTACATAAAAAGTCGAGAGGAGAAAAAAACAAACTTAATTAACTGAACGAGATTTAAACTCATGTAGAAAAAAAAATTTATTTTTTTGTCGATTTTACTAAGTCACCAATAACGCCTTTATTGCGCACACCTTCTGGTTATTTTAAAATTTATGAGGCTGACTTGATTGAAAATTCATGGTTGCCTTAATGGCTAAAGCTTTATTAGCAAAACAGGCAGTTTAAACTGGTATAAAAACTGGAATGAACTGTGTTTTTGGCATTTATTGTCTGTCTGACTGTCCGTCTGTCTAAAGGAAATCCTAACAAAAATATTTAAGAGAATAAATTATTAAAAAAGGAAATCTCTAAGTAGAAAAAGTGTCTTCCAATTTGCAACATGATTAAGCAATAAATTTAGACAAGATTTGCTGTTATTTCCATAAGAATTTCAATTGAGGGAATTTTCTCTCATTTTCAAGTGCGACTTTTGTTTGCTCATAATCCTAACAGAGGAATCATTATAAGAAAATCTTCTTTAAAACAACGAAAAAGAAATAATTTTTTAAAGTTTTGGGTTCAAGTAGCAGTAAATCATCTAACAGTTTGTCTTTTAGTTTATTAAATAAAAACTTTAATTGACTTAAATAAAAATTGTGCTGGGTGTAAAACACTATGGCATATGTATTTTGAAATTGGCCATTACTGTTAAGATATGGGGCCCACTGAAGCTAATTTCTGCAATAAAGTATACAGCTTAGTTGATTTAACTATATCCGTCTATCTGTTGAAATGGGGTTTCCGAAGACCCCAGGCTTGATGGGGATTTGGTTGTTATATATTTTTGTCAAATCTGCTCCTAATAATTTTGCTTTTGAAATTCAGTCAGATCGTTGCATTGATGGCTGAGATAAGGGGAAAACCGCGATTACAATATCTATGAAATAATAATTTCAATTTACCCTCCTCATTTATTTTTGACTGACCTGGGCTTCTTCTGAACATCGTAATCCACCTCTTGCTCGTTAAAATTGATGAAAAATATTTAGAATACGTTTTATTGGGCGTCCGATATGCTTCAGCTGGCCTTTTCTTTTTAAATTGAAAAAAGTAAAGCAAAACTTCCTGCAAATAATGCTTAATTGGAACTTAATTTTACATTTCGCAGGGATAGTCCTCACTCAGGGCAACTTCTCCCGCAAGTGGGGAATAATCAGCCCTATGTTGGCATATGCAGGATAACCCTTTCCGCGAGCTAGGGTTAAGACCTCAAGCACCACGTAAGATCCTAAAGTATCCCTGCGTTAAGAAAGCAGCTATATGTTGCACTCAATCCGTCATGCCGGAGGAAAGGGCAACCCCGGATGTACATTTTAATTATCAAATAAAAAAACTTCCTCAAACACAAACTTTCTGAAAGACAAAAAGCATTTCCCGCTAGAACTATACTAACGATGGCCTCCACAAATAATCTGACCGGTGTCGTACCAGCAGGGGCCACTAGCTACCATGGTATCAAATTGGATCTCTAGTCAGGCGCTATTGCAAGATATTGTGAAGATGTAACACCAAAAGATGAAATATCCTTAAGATAATCGCTATCTATGGTAAATCCCGCTTTATAAAAGTTCTCATGTATGTTAACCTTAAAAGAGTAAATTAACCTTAAAAAGCAAACGCTTATTTAGTTGTAGTTATTTATAAAAAATTTTCCTAATAAACGCTTGTTAAATTTTAAAGGTGTTTATGAATACAGGGGTTAAAATGTACCTGTTTTATTCTTCTCTAAAACAATTAATTTTTAAAACTCCCACCTATTTAATAAATCGCACTTGATAATAAAGACTGTATTAACTCAAAATTAAAATATTTTCAGTAAAAATAAAAAAACAATTTTTGATTTAATTTTAAAGGCATATGAAAAAGGATTATTAAACCAAATAGACAAAATAGCACGATATTTTTACAGCGGTTAGATGTAAATACGACGTATCGACTTTTTCCAAAAAGTGAAAAAATAAAAATATTGAGTAAATACCCTCTTTATGATCAAGTGCGAAGTGTTAAATAAAATTATTATGACTGAGTTGTGTGTCATCTGTTGAAATATATTTAAAAAAAAAATCTTTATTTTAAACTGCATCATATTTACCAAAAAAAAGAAAACAAGAAAACTGACCTGAACGTGTAAAAAATTAAAGTGAAAAATTTCATCTGGTGAACTCACAAATAAATTTTTCATAAGATGTGTTTAGAATCTAAAGAAATAAAAATGCTGCATGTGTGACGTCGACACATGTACACTATAATCTTTTTTGTGTGGTCTGTAACAACCCAGCGGGAAAACTCAAAAGACCTTCTCACTTCAGGCCTTTTTAAAGGCCCTTTTAAACATTTTTTTTGGTTCAGCTACTATTTTTGTCTAACAGCTAAAGAATGCCTTATAGGAGGCCTCGGCTCTTTGGTATAAAAGATAAGATACACCTTCCACACTCGCTTCTATGAGAAGGGAGTAGCGAAGGAGTAACATTTTTTGTATGGTTTTTTTTTGCACAAGCAAAAGCAAAATAATTATTTTTTTGATCGCGTTACCATTCTTATGTACCTGCAAAAAAAGCGAGAGCGGAAGGCCTGCTCCGCAATGGCAACGTGTGTAAAAAAGATATGAGTATGGAATGGAGCGAGCAGGCCTTGCTTATCCAAAAGAAGGAGTAAAGAGGCCTTCTATGGAAAATACATCGGGAACAAAAACAGGCAGAATTTTTGCTGCTTTAAATAAAAAAAAAAAGCAAACTGCTCCCTCTGTGGTATATGGGAAAAAACGAATGGGGAAGCAGAATTTTTGCTGCTTTCAATGAAAAGCAAAATGCTCCCTCTGTGGTATATGGGGAAAAATGCTGCCTCCCCATTTCCCTACTACTCATCCGTACTCCTCCTTTTTCCCGCTGGGAATGTACGTTCGGCTGTTGCTTTGTTGTTATTTCGTCAACGCAAGCATAAATGTGATAGTTTGTGTGTGCCTTTAATGATTTAGATGCTCGTAGATAAAACCACGTTGAAAAAGTGACATGAAATGAAGGCAACACAACGACTTAAAAAGAAATGTTTTGTTTTTGTTGAAACAATTTTATTTTTTCGTTTAATTTTAAACATTCTTTCCGTCTAATTCACGTGCTGTTTGTAGACGAAAGTCTACATTACAATCTAGTCACGGTTAGTTTTCAAGGAAGTATGTATGTACATTAGGGAGGGCCAAAAAAAAGTTTTTTTTTTCGTATCGACTTCTAATAGCGTAAATATGTTGTATTTTTGTCTGCATTAGACCCCTGTTAAATATTATAAATTTATTTTTAGTCAAAGCGCGTGCTCTTAACCTTCAATTTTGTTAAATTCTGTATATAACAACATAGCACTGTACAGAAAAGAATATAACTGTTTTCTTAGGACTTTTAAGTTCGTGAAAATAGTGTCAGAAGTATCCATGATTCGATGCGATAAAAAAAATCAAGAGAGAGATCCCAATATTTGACAGTAAACTATATTTTGTGACCAAAAAATGATTTTATTGTTTTATGTTGTATAAAAACCAAAGCTTGTTTTTTTAAGTTAATTAAAAATGGACTTTTTTCAAAAATACTTAATTCTTAGGAGCTCTGGCGCGGGCTCAAGAAGAGACTTTTTTTTTTGCAATTTTTATTTGTTTTAACGTAAGACAAAAAATATACCCTGCGGGAAATTTGTGTCAATTGGTCCAACAGACTGGTCCTGGAATTTGTGAAAATAAAACAAGTACAAAAAGAAAGAAGTCAAAGGAGAACCAATCACTGGCTTATGAAGAACAAAAAGGTCGTAAAAGTAATGAATTACAGTACTGTCTTCACCGGTGCTGTGACACATTTGTTCAATTCTGGTTCAGTTCCATTTCAGTTCTAGTTCAGGTCTAGTTCAGTTCTAGTTCAGTTCTAGTTAAGTTCTAGTTCAGTTCTAGTTCAGTTCTACTTCAATTCTACTTCAATTCTATTCCAGTTCTAGTTTAATTCTAGTTCGATCCTGTTTCAGTTCTATTATCGGTTATAATTCCTGTCTAGTTTAATTTCCTTTCGCAAAGTTTAGTTCTAAATCAGTTGTAGTTCAGTTGTAGTTCAATTTTAGTTAAGTTCTAGTTCAGTTCTACTTCAATACAATTTCAGTTCTAGTTTAATTCCAGTTCGGTGCAGGTTCAGTTCTGCTATCGGTTCTTTCTAGTTTATTTCCTTTTGCAATGTTAAGTTCTAATTCAGTTTTAGTTTAGTTATAGTTCAGTTCTAGTTCTAGTTCTAGTTTAGTTCAGTTCTAGTTCAGTTCTAATTCAGTTATAGTTCAGTTCTAGTTCTATTTCAGTTCTACTTCAATTCTATTTCATTTCTAGTTTAATTCTAGTTCAGTCCTGGTTCAGTTCTAGTTCAGTCCAAGTTCAGTTCTAGTTCAGTTCTAGTTCAGTTCTAGTTCGGTTCTAGTTCAGTTCTAGTTCAGTTCTACTTCAATTCTATTTCAATTCGATTTCAGTTCTAGTTTAATTTAAGTTCAGTCCTGGTTCAGTTCTATTATCGGTTCTTTCTACGTAATAGTTCAGTTGTAGTTCAGTGCTACTTCAATTTTATTTCAGTTCTAGTTCAGCTCTGGTTCAGTTCTAATTCAGTTCGATGTTTGGCTCTAACTATTTTCTTTCGCAATACTCAAAGAACAAAAGATTTCGAGAATATCTAATATTTAAAGTAATTTAAAATGTTGATTGCATTCGTATTGGCCTGCTACAAAACATTTTTGCTTACAGGGTTTCAGCTGCTGTCATGTTAATCATCATTATTGTCGTGGTTTGTTGCATTAAAAAGAAACAAATATAATTTTAAGTTTATTTTTGCTTTCTACTGATGAACTACATACGTGGAAACCGGATTAGGGAAGCTTGTTCAGGAGTTAAGTTTATTAAAATTTATTGTATTCGAGATTTATAAATGTTAGGAAATTAGTTATTTTTAATAGTTAAAAGAAAAATAATTTAATTGCTTAAGCAGGATTAAAAATATTTCCACAACATAAAAATATATTTCTTTCATCACTTTCTTCTTTGTTAGTTTTCCTACGAAGATTTGTTAAGGGCTACTGTATTTAATTATTAAATAAATGTTTCTAAACATTTTTTTTTACATCCGCTGATATGTTTTAACAAAATGTATCAGATGCCGCTCTTCTTAATCAAATGTGTCTGGAGCTGAAAAATGGTTTCTGTTGAATTAATGTTTTTAATGAAGTTAAAGACATGTTTAGAATTTAAGTCTGCCGATGAGAAAAATCTTTAATTAAGTTAATTATCAAGTTAAGAAGAATTAAGGCAGGAAATAAGTTGTAAGAGAAGTTAAATCAGAGGGAAAACTAGAAACAGAAGTTGAATTTCTGAATATACGATTTCTTGCACTTCGTCTTATGTCAATGATGCGCTAGTAAAAATTCGAAGCCAAAATGATTGACTTTCAATGTGTTCGAATAGCATGTGGGACATGCAAAATCGTCTTTAAACGTTTCTATTTTTTACTTTTCTGCTTCTTAAGTCTCTGTTATTAATTTCTACTTTAGCTTGGCAATCATCATCATGCTTCGGGTTGTGAACTTTTTGGACTGACCTGGGCGGTATTTGCCTTCCTTGGCGAAATCACCATTTTTTTCATTTAATGCCAAAGTGAGAATAACTGACTGACAGTGATGCCAACTTTACCCTAAATACGTTAAAAATGTTTAGCCTTGAATTGTAAACCCTTATTTTCGTCATTTAATTTAGCCCGTTTTTGCTCTGGTAAGGTTAAACGCTTAATTTGAGAGGGCTTTTATTGTCTAAAAGGAGAGAATTGTTCTTGTTCAAGATACAAAGTACCTGCCGAGTTAGGCTTAAACCTTCGTTCACACTGGACACTCCTTTGTCAAACTTCCAACCCTATCTTCTCTTTTGCAGATGACAGCAACCTTTGCCACTCGTACTCATTCGAATGCAGACCAAGCGTATCCGATGTCGGTGCTATGAGGCAGAATATGAATGATACGCTTGGCCGAGACCTTGACATAATCTCGGAATTGGGTCGTGCGAATAGGGTTGATTTTAATGCCCAAAAAACCCAATGTTGCGTGCTGAGGCATAAACGCGCGACAGATCAAGCTGCCTCATCTGTATATATGGGTGGTATAATCATTGAGGAATCAGAATCTCTTGATGTTCTGGGCATGAGGATACAATGTGATATCCGATGGACAGAACATATATTCCAGGTGTCGAAAGAAGCATTCAAGTGCCTCGGTTTTCTAAGACGGTGTTAGATATACTTCACTCCACCTGATCTCCTTACTATTTACACTATCTATATCCGACCGCGTATGGAATACAACTCTCATGTGTGGGCAGGTGCTTCAAAGTCTATTTTGGAGCTTTCGACAGCGTGCAGGAGAGGGCGAAGATTCTCATTGGTGACAGTAGGTTATCCAATTCTATTGCCTCCCTTGAGCACCATCGCAATGTGGGTTTTTGGTATTTGCCTATTTTATCGCTACTACAATGGGATGTGTTCTGAAAAAATTAGGGTTCTGGTTCCCGAAACCCGTACGTTCGTAATACACGTTTTTCCTCAAGAGCCCATCCTTATGTGGTCGATTGACAGGTGAATCGTACAACGCATTACAGAGAGAATTCGTTTTTTTTCCCGGACAGTTCGTATGTGGAATAACCTTCCTGCAGAAGTCTTCCCTCTCACTTACAACATGATTAAGTTCAAATCGAATGTTCACAATACAATACTCTCTCTCTCCTCCTTCCCACAACCTATTTTCCTAGTTCCAACACAATGCAATGCATTAGTAGGGGTCATCCCCTGAGTGCTTATCCTAACAGAAAAAAATATAGAAAAACGCTTGCAAATTTTGGCCACAACAATATTACATATTTATTATTATTTTTAACAACATTTTCATTCAAAACTAAATGAAATTATTAGAAACGTCATTTATAATTTCATACAACCTGTTCCTGAAGTAGAAGCAGACTACACTTTTTAAGAACACTTTAGTTACGTTTTTAACGAAACATAAAAAAGTCAAAACATCATAAGGATTGTGATTTATATAATGAAGACGAGGATGACCAGGGACGGTGAATTTTGTTTAACAATGAACCATTTTAAAAGATTGTAAATGCCTCTAAGCTTCATGATTACAATTTTTTCTGTTTACTTAAATATAATCAGTCTTTTAAAAAAATGGCATGAAAATGTACGTAAGCCGTCCTTTGCTCAATTGAACCCTTTTAAGCCAGTTTTTCATATGTCTTCAGGCGCTTATTGTCCCAATAGTTGCCATTACGGCTCCTTAATGTCATATAAATTATCTAAGACAAAAACCATTTTCATACAATTTTTATATACTCGAGAGGCTCTAAATTTTAATTTAAACATAAACCGCAAAAGAGCTTTTGCAATATTTGAACCTATTTTCATTACGATTTTACCTCTGTATATAAAAATTTCATGCCATTGAATTTTTTTTTTTTTTTTACAATTAGAACTCAAATTAATTCATGTTTTTTTTTCATTTGAAAATCTCAACACTTTAAATTAACTCATCACATTAATCAACACATCAACGCCAAGGGCAGTTATAACACTTTAAAATTGTTTAAATCAAACCGAGTCTTTGAAGAACATATAAAGTAAGACAGATAGGCAGTTGGATAGACGGACAGACAGACTTACACACAAGTTAAAACAGCATAATATTTCGCAAAACAATTTAACGTGACTGACGGGCGGACGGACGGACTGACTGACATTTATTTAACATTACGGACTGTTAAAAACAAGCATGATTACCACTTTTATGTCAATTATAACTATTTTACTATGCAACTCACATTTAGATAAATAACTACAACAACTTTAAAGATTTCTTCGTCTTCTTGAAACTAAATGAACAAGAAATCTGTATGTAACTCTAACTTACCACTCTGTCGACAGACATGGTACACTGAAAGAATTTTCTTCATAAATCTAATGGATTTTGACATTGATCCAACAAAAAATTACATTAATATTTAACCTTTGTGTATAACGCGTCATGGGATTAACGAAGAATGTTTTATTAGCCCCCAGTTAATGAAATGTTAAAAAAACTGATGGAAAATTTGCATTTAATTAATGTAAGACATTTTATTAAGACTTTGACTATTTGTCATCATATTTAATAAACATTCCATTAACATAGTGATCAAAGAGCACACTAAGGCGTCACAAGACAGAAAATATTGTGTTTTTTTCTCTTTCTTCGAAAGCTCCGCTTTTTGAATTTGTCTTTGCACCATCTTTTATCCCGCAATACAATGAACACAAATTTATTTAATTGAGATTAATTTGCAATACTGTAAATGAAGAGTTGTATTAATATCGGGTGATTTTTTAGCTATTATCTTTTTGGCAACACTGGTTTAAACAGCTGACGCACGTTTCGTGTTTTGTTTCACTGTCAAACATCTTCAGTTTGGTCTATAATTTAACCATGAATCGTCTTACAAACGAACAACGCTTGCAAATTATTGAATTTTATTATCAAAATGTGTGCTCTGTTAACAAAGTTCATCGCGCGCTTCTTGTGCTCAGCGGCGAAGCTCATTTTTGGCTCGTTAATAAACAGAATTGTCGATTTTGGAGTGAAGATCAGCCAGAAGCATTGCAAGAGCTACTAATGCATCCAGAAAAAGTCACAGTTTGGTGAGGTTTATGGGCTGGTGGCATCATTGGACCGTACTTCTTCAAAGATGATGCGAATCGTAACGTAACTGTGAATGGTGAGCGCTACCGTGAGATGATATCCAACTTTTTTGTGCATAAAATGCAAGAGCTTGACTTGCATGACATGTGGTTTCAACAAGACGGTGCCACATGCCACACAGCTCGCTTAACAATGGACTTATTGAGAGGCGAGCTAGGTGAACATTTTATTTCACGTTCGGAACCGGTCAATTGGCCGCCTAGATCGTGCGATTTAACGCCTTTAGACTATTTTTTGTGGGGCTATGTTAAAGCTCATGTCTATATACCCGCCCGCTTCAATTGACGCATTGGAACACAACATTGAATCATTTATTCAAGAGATACCGGCCGAAATGTTGGAAAGAGTATGCCAAAATTGGACTAAGCGGATGGACCATTTGAGGCGCAGTCACGGTCAACATTTGCATGAAATAATCTTTAAACATTAAATTATATGGACCGTACTATCGATTCAAATAAATGTTTCATGCATTTTTCTGAATTTTATGTGTTTTTTTTAAACTTTCCTATAGCTCTTAAAACTCAAGTAATATGACAAAGTGTGATAGTGCGAATGCAATGTGTCACGAAAATGGCAAGTATTATGAAAAAAGTTTGACATCCCATATGACTTCATTGTTTTTTGAAAAATGTGTAAACAATAATACTTTTCATTGAATCAGGGTTGCATTTTATTTCATGTGTCAGTGTTTATACTTTGTGTGATGGTGTGAACACAAACTGTCATGTTAAATTAGATTTTTTGACAGACCCAACAAAACTCATTAGATTTCAGTCTAACAAAGTATTATGGAATACGTACGACTTATGAGATAGTGTAATCTAGCCTTAAACATTTAAAGAAATATATTTCATTGTTTCATTGAAAGGGTTTGTGTTTTTCAATGAGATTTGTTCAATGACATTAATTAATTAAATAAATTAATAAGTTTCATAGTTTTATGACAGTCTTTATGGTTATTTATTTCAGTTTAGTTTATTTTATTTACTTTTTCAATGTGCGTTTTGAGTTATTTGGTTTTATGCCTATTACAAATCATCAAGTTATATTTATTTTATTTCGTTTTTATATTCCCCGTCATGTCATATTCTCTTTCATTAACTAACCTTGAAGTTAATTGCATTTACATTTACCGACATTCATCAGCATTCTTTCCATTTTACTGGTTTGTACTACATACTACGTAAATTTTGTGTGCTTTAATTAACAATGATAGGAAAAAGAATGTGAGACTTTTTTGATCTTGATTTATCTTTCTCGTTGTTTGCTTTTGAACTTATAACTAACCTTAAAAACCAATATTTCTTTATCGTAATGAATTGTTTTTCATTGTTATTATGAAACATTAAAGTTTACTATTTTTCACGAATTTTTATGTTTATTGGTAAACTAAAAATACGTTTTTACAATTGTTTTGGGAAGAAAATATTTTCTAGTTATAAATACTTTGTAGTTCGAGAACTTTAATTTGTTTTTATTGATTTAGTGACATTTTTGATGGAACAAAAGCACGCAGATAGCATATGGGTCAGCGTTTTTTGTAATAAAACACCTTAATGTATCTTCTCAGATCACTTGATGATAAAAATTCATATGCTCAAAAAGGAATCAGAAAATTGAATCACAAATGATTCTTTAAGGTAATTCATTCATTTTCTTACAACGAGAGTATTATTTATTTTGTCTAAAAGTTGATTTTTAAAAGACTCGATTATGATACAAAATGTTAGCTGGGAAGTTGCAAGAGAATCCTTTTTTCATTAATTTAAAAATATTTAAATATCTCCCTGCTAGCATTTGGAAGATTGTTTTTAAAAAAATCAGAGTAATGAGTCTTTTTCGAGTACTTTTGGTGTTCAAAAACTGATTAAAAATAGACTCGAATATGACTCACGCTTATGATTCTAAAGTGTTTGATTTAAAATGCAATAACAAATCGTATTGAAACCGTAAGTGGATCATCTGAGTATGAGTATTTCATCCGTTATTCATAATCAAATTTCGCGCAGCTAGAATGTTGTAAACTGTTTGATCACAAACTGATTACGCATGCGTTCGAAAAGTGATTACTTTTTTTTGTTATTTATGATCATATTTTGCGCAGATGGATAATTAAAAAGTTTTTGTTATTTTTTTTGTATAGCAATCTCCAACGAATCAACTAGGTGCATATAAAGCTACATAAGACGAAAATATCACTCGAAAAACGATCGCAAAATATGTCATATATATGAATCGAAAAAGACGCAGAAAAGAAGTTTAAAAAAGACTGATAAATGACTAGAAAATTATTCGAAAATGATCATAAATAACATTAGAAAAGAGTCTAAAATGACTCTAAACTAATAAAAAAAACTTATCATAAATGACTCATCAAGAAGAGTCGCGGGAAGGGTACCATTTTCTCCCGACAAAAGTATCATTTATGATCAGAAAATTAGCGCATATTCTGATTTTTTTAATCGCGTTGAAGAGTCAAAAAAGACTCGATTATGATTAAAAATTTTACAAAATGCTAGCTGGGCTATACATAAATCGGGAAAGGCAAAACCGTTAAGAACACTTTCCTCCTTTTTATGTCAACCAATTTGAACAAAATATACACCATTTCAAAGATATTTACTTACAGAAGTGCACAATATATATTCCCTGCAGGAAATGTCACTAGTGAATCTGTACTGATTCACTATTGACACAGTCACCAGTACTAGTGTCTTATTACACCCCAGGCAATGTTATTTACAATAGACATTTAACGTGTGCGTGTCATTGGAAATCTACTACTGACTAGGTAGTTCCTTTGGGAATATATGTAGACATTGGAACCAGAGAATCGCTAGTACATTTTAGTAAAAGTAGTCTACACTTTTTGTAAGAATACGAAATCATAGCAATCTTTTTTTATTATTTCTTCAACTTTTATAGGAATAATATTTCTCAGTTGTTATTGATAAAATCTTTTTCGTATTTAAGCCAAATATAGTGGCAAATGTAATGTAGTGTAGACACTTCGTTGACAATGTCACCAATATAGTCGATAAAACGGTTGACTTGGAGACACTTGCACCCAGGTTTCCTTCAGGGTTTATTCAAATCTGTTCAATAATTTCAGAGTTATAAGCAGGGAAACCAAAAATATGCAATTGCATGTTTTTGCTTGTGCGACCAATGAAGGCAGAAACAATATATTTATCCGTTTTAGAGCTTTTTATGAATTTTGGCATCGATTTGTTAGTGCATATTTTTGCATATTTTACCGTTTGCAGCATTATTTTGCATAATTAAGTTATATGAGCCTTTTTGCAGCATTTTTTAAGTTTTAAGCGCATATTTTGCATTTTTGACGCATATTCATATAAATTTTTTACGATGTGTGTAAACATAGAAATCTGGACGATTTAGAATCACTTTTTAAAGTGATCCATCTGGCTGTTTGCCTGTTCATGTTAATTTTGTGCGCAAAGTTGCAATCTTGTAGACAAGTTGATCTAATTTGGTAAATATATTTTAATTGTCTATGTCAGGGTCAGTCTATGGTGAGGGTCAGTCTATAATTTTACATATTCCCCATAAAAATGTCTTTCCAAAGTAGACAAAGTAGAGGAGTCCGTAAACCATCGAATTATGTTGGTAAATTAATGTAAGACATTTTAAATTATTAAATTGTTGAATATTTTCTTCCAAGCTATTTTTAAATTTTTTGGGGCATATTTCTTAGCAGTTTTCAGGGCATATTTTCAAGTTTTTACTGCATATTTAATGCGCATAAAACGCGTTTTTTAGAGCATATTTCTGGTTTCACTGGTTATAAGCGTTCAAATTTGCTACAAACACAAATACAAAAAATTTTTTTTTTTCAATTATCAAATAATGAAAAAATAGGGTTGTCGATTTTTCGACTATATAAATACGGGAAATACGGAAAATTAAATTTCTTTCTTTTACTTTTCCGTGCATCATGTAATAATTTTAAATAATTTTCTATAATATTGAACTTAGAAATGTAATATTATAGGTGCAAGGTCCTGGGTGAATGAAAACCTATAAGATGTGTTGGTCCTTTTTGTTTTTCCTTTGGAACGTTTTGATTTTTTGTTAATATTCGGTCTATAAAGATAAAATTACAAATGCATGGTCCTGAGTGAATAAGAATCTGTAAGGGGAGCTTTTTGGTACTTTTTTGTTCAACTTCTGGAACTTCGATTAATTTGCGTTGAACAAATATTTGCTTTGAATATACATTGAATGTCCTGAGTGACAATCTATAAAGGAGATTTATTGAACTTAAAAAATAAAATTTACTCACGTGGAAGTTAAAATATGAACCGGAGGTTCGTCCCTTGTCAAATCGATCCACTAAGACGGACAAAAATGTTCGAAACATGTTAATTCATATACACTTAGATGTTTTCTTCATATGAACATGAAAATTTATGGTCGAATTTTGACCATAAGGCGAATCCTAGTTTTAATAAATAGCTCATTTAAATTTTTAAAAATCTATTGAAATAATGAATAATAATTAGTTGGATTCTTCTTTAAAAAGAGAAATTAAGTTGCCATTAGTCCAATTAAAGTTTTACTAAATTACGAAATTCAATTTCGTAGTGGTAATAAAGATGCTTTATTACGAAAAAAACAGAATTAAGGAAAAACATGTTAATCAATTAAAATAGATAATCATTCAAAGCAAAATTCGATCTACCAAGGATTACAATACAATTTGCAGTCGTCAATGGCTGTGAAGTAGTGCTGGGAAACTATCGATGGTACTATCGATACCATCGATAGTCTTAAACTATCGAAAATATCGATAGGAAAAATATTAATATCGATATTATTATTATTTTAAATACAGCTATGAAGACATGTTACAGAAGCTATACACACACAGTTTTTGCCGCAAGTTTTTACTTGATATTATTAATTCGCGCTAAATTACAGCAATGAATGCAAACAACAAGAATGGCAAGTGGTATGGATTGCTTAGCTGTGCTTTTTTTACTGCTAACTTAAGGCCTTTATGCCGAAATTTTAATATGTTTTAATAGGGACTGAAATGTCAGATATTTTTATAATGTAAAAATAATCAAATAAATATGCAATTGCAATTGCGAGCAAAGGATAAAACAATGAACGACCAGAGGAAAAGTCCGCTAGATTGATAACCTTTTGGGTTGAGAATCAAATCCAATTTAAAATATTATCTAAAGTTGCAATAAATTATCTTATAATCCCTGTTACTTTGGTTTCTTTAGAAAAGTGCTTATCAGCATCACAATTTTTAAAAACTGTCATCTAAAAGAACATGCGTACATACATTATACGTCTCATAGGTTGAATAAAGTGATAAAAACAACGAACTGTAGCCTGATAAAAAACTAGTTACAGTTTTCCTACTTAAGTACAAATATTCAGTCGATAATAATATCGATATATCAATAGTGAAATATGAACTATCGATAAATATTGATAGTGTCCCAGCACTACTGTGAAGAGGTTGACTGGTTACAATTGAAACATGAAAGGGTAACCTGTCCGTTAAAGCCTGGGTTCGAGCCCCGCGGCAGCCAAGAATGAAAAATTATCAATAAATTTTAATTCATTTCATGTTGTAAAATTCCTTTCTTCATAAAAATAATTTAATGAAAATTAAATTTGATGAAATTTTGGCCAATTAAAAAATATCAAAATTTGGATTAACAAAAATAACTACAATACTTATTATTGCTTTATTAAGTTTTTAATTATGGGAATGAAATTTTTCATTGGATAAACTAAAAAAAATTTAAAAAAATTGATTCTTCAGATTTATTCTTTCAGTGTTCTGTCGCAAAAGATCTTTTGGTATTTTCTGATGTGTTTTAAATAGATGCTGTTAAATTTCTTTTAACTTCATTTACTGGTTTTTACAAAAGATCTGCTTGGAAATAAGGAACTAAGAAACAAGAAAAGGCTTGAAGAGAGAATGTTACAAATCTAAGCCATCCAATTCCAACTTCCGTTTACTTGAACTAAGGCTCATCTACACAAGGTAGACGTTAGCCCCAATTGTCAAACTCCAATGTATGAGGCAAAATATGTGCCTGTGCGCGTTAAATTGTTAAATGTGGAGACAGTTTTGAAAAGTCGTATTATTTTGTAATGCTCTCCCAACCTATCTTGTGTGAATGTACCTTCATTTTAAAGTTTAAACTAACTCCGGGTCTCCACGTAGCAATATTTATTGCGGCAAACGTCAAATTTGATTGCTCAATTAAATTTGCGACGTATAGACCACATATTGACATGAGTAGCAATCCATTGCGCAATGATTGCTCTTCTGATTGCTTGAGCAATTATTGCTTAGTCTTAATTTACACGTTTCATCTTTTGATGCTCAAGGTCCTTTCAATTCCCTTTTAAAGATGCCAACATAATCACAACAATTTCATCAACAGCGAATCAAAAAGAAAAAGAAAAGAAAAAAATTACATGCAGCCATCGCTGTGCATACCCTGCAAATAATAGGACCAGTCCAAACACGCGTGTAAAGAGTAGTCCACAAGGGACCAGGACTAGTCCAAAAGTAACCCAAACGTATGAAAAAAACCTGATATATTTAACATTACGATGTCCTAGGGGAACACCATATAACCCACCTTTGGAACACAAAGGAGTAGTTTTAAAACTACTCCATGTTATACTCAAGAGGATTAGTTTTGAAGTCGTTTGAAAACGAAAGCATGTCGTTAAAAAACGAAGACATGTCTTCTCACTACAAACACTTTTTAACAATGACATGGTCCATGCTTGCATTACATCGGATTAGTCCATGGAGTAGTCCATTTTATCAAAATAGATCAGGTGGTCCAATATTATTTGCAGGGTATACCAACGAATAAAAACACAAAGCGTACTAACCGAGTACAGGCATCTCCGTACTAACCCACTTTCTTCTTTCTTCACTCGCCATAAAACACAAGAGTTGAGCATCACGTGTGAAAGCAGACTTAACAATCTGCTGTAAAATTAGTTGTCATTTATATGGCATTTTATTTCTCTATACGTTTGTTTATGGAAAAGCAATTTTACGTGTTCCCCATCAATATAATCAGCACTTATTGCGCCATTGTTCTGCCGACGTATTTGCTTGTGCTTGGTAATACAAATTGCTGCGTGGAGACCCAGTGTAATGGAATTTTCGATTTTTTTATATACTCTCGGTAACCACTTTTGTTGCAGTTTGTTTTGCGACTACAGAAAAACAAAAACAGTAAAAGCATTCGGCCTCTGTTTACTATGACTGTCTCTTTCTGCTTCGAAAACTCTATTGTGATGATGATGATGATGCTTAAGCTTATTAATGTATATGTATAAGTTGATGTGAGGAAAAATTTCATTTGAAAAATCACGCACGCAATGCATCTGATTTGCCCAACTAGAGACGACTGCAACTAGAGGTGCATAACAACTTTTGAAGATTTCTTGCATGCAAGAAGGTACAAGAGAGAAGTTTAGAAATAGTTATAATATTATTAAGGCCATAAATAGCTAATTTAACCCTCAAGAGATCAAGTAATTAGTGCGATATAAGAACTTAAGATAATTTTTTAAATAACTTTTCATACAATAAAAATTAAGTGGAAAAATGAAAGACACCAAGCGAATGTAAAGCAAATTGTTTTCCAAGATTCATTTTAATTAAAATATTAAATCAGAATCTTTTCTGATGCCATTACATTTAAATATAAATTAACGGCCTTGTTTATAAAAAACAAGACAGGTTAATAAAAGGTTTATTAAACAAATTTCTATACAAAATCTGTTTCATAAACTCTCATTAACCTGTCTTATTTTTCATAAATAAGGCTGTGGGTATTTAAATTTTAGCAACGGAAAACTTTAAAAAGCTTGATTGAAAACTTGAAATTGGTTTGAGTATGATATAACAGTGTGAAGACAACATATGCATTTATTTAAGAATAATTCAAAACACTTACCACTGTAACACATGTTTCACTTATTTTGTATCTCCTTTGTTAACAGAAGCATCAGCAGAATGGCCCGATATGGTTTTCGTCATCATTCTACTTTGAAAACTTGATGTACTATTTAACTAAATAATTTTAATTAAAAGAATGCGGGAATTGTCTTCTTTTTATAACATATTTTAAACATAAAAAATAAAAAAATGCACATACTTAAGTATATATGCATGTTAATTTAACAAGACAAACTTTTGATTTTAATATAGAACAGGTTTTTATGGATTCAATGTTGAACAATGTTATTTTAACAGTGAATAATATTAAATAAACGTGATTTAAGGTTATTTTAATATTTTTTATTTAAAATGAATATGAAATAATGAACAATTTAAATAAAATACATACTTTTGCTGAAATTTACCATGATTCTCAATCAACATTTCGCCATGTTAATTTAACATTGGTATTTTTTCTGTGTGTAGATACCGTCTTAGATTTGTATCCAAGTTCTATTTTAGATTTTAGCTCATATTAAGGTTGTATTTTATATTGAAGTTTGTTGCCTACTTCAGATAGTTTTTTTTAGATTATTGCTAACATTTCTCTTCAGTTAAAGTTTAATTCTAGTTGGTTTAGCTCTTTGATTTTCCATTAAAAGATCTAAGTTCGTTGTGGTTCATTTGAGGGTTAATCTATGCAGTTATTTAATTATGCTCTTCTATACGCATAATATGTATCTGTCAATCATTTCATATCCATCTTATAAACCATTTATCTCTTAGACACCATATAAACGTCTCCCTCCCAGCAGGACTTTGACACAATTTTCCAAGCTACGACTCGTTCGAACTGGTCAATGTCTGAAAACATGTTAACAAAAATATGTTTTTTTCTTTTTTGCTATTTGTTCACACTTTAACTAACTTTACATTGGGTTTGGTTGACTGGTTCATAACGTTTTTTTTTGCCGTTGATTTGGCTTTATTTGAGGTCATTCATCCATTTTTATATAAAAAAAAAATTTTTGAGTATTTGATGGTTTTCAGAAAAATACACAAAAATTAAAAATAAACAAAAAATTAAGAGAAAATATTAATGCAATTTTAAAGAATAAATAACAGATGTTTGAGGTACGTCCCTAAAACTTAAGTTTGTTTAAAGCATCAAACACAATCCAACCAAATTACAACATGTTGGATGTAACTCAGTTTTTAACAATTTATGCTGGAATTAATGTCACATTGTGTTGTGCCTGTTGCTCCTGCTTGTTGTAATGTTCAAATTGTTTTTGTAGTAGCCAGTATTATGGCCAAGTACAAAGTAGCCTGGCAGGCCAGTCTGTTAAGCACTTTGTTAAGCTTTTATTAAATTTCCGGGGATTGGAAGTGTTAATGGTTTTTTACACATTGATTTCTTTCTTCAATATTTCTCTTTATTACAATAAATAAAAACCAAGAAAAAATGGTTTCATAACTTTTATAAAAGTTCTATAAGTTGAGCAGAAGTTTCAGATAAACGGAAGTTTTTAAATGTTTTCCTAAAGGAAAAATATTAAAAGGGAAATTATTTAAAACTTTTTTGTTGTAATAAGAGAGTATAGCGAAGGAAATAAAAAAGAAATAAAATTTAGAAATAAATATTGCAGATTTGGCTGAAACTCAATTCAGACTTCAGTTTCGATGACGTAAATTTCAAAATTTTATTTAGATTTTAATATAAAGTGTTTTGCAGATTTAGCTTTTCCTCTGGACAAAAATACAAAACAAATTCGTTTTATCTAAGATTGAAAATAAAAAAATTAATACATTTTAAGATCATATTCTGGTTTAGATTTTAGCTAAGATTTTATTTAAAATACTAGCTGACCCGACAGACGTTGTCCTGTCCAAATTATGAAAAATGTTTGCGTTCGATTTTTAAAATCCGTTAAAAAGATACGAACATTTAAAAGAAAAATCAGTAAAATCGATGGAGCCGTTTTCTGATTTTAGGTAAATCGAAAAAAGTGGGCGGAGTAACATTTTGTATCCGTAAAAACCTAAGTTGAACCATGGCGATGATTTTAAAGAAAAAATCGTCCAAATCGGTCAAGCCGTTCTAAAGTTATGCGCTTAATAGAAAAAGTGGGAGTAAAAGTAGGCGTGGTACATTTTTCTTTCAATGAAAACGTAAACTGGATTAATACGAACATTTAAAAGAAAATAATTTTAGGTAAATCAAAAAAAGTGGGGGGCAAAATTTTCTTTCCGTAAAAACCTAAGTTGGACCATGGCAATCATTTTAAAGAAAAAATCGTCCAAATTATAGAGATGTCATTGGTGGTGCAATCTGAAAATTGGATTTTGCCACGCCCCTCCGCCCGCAGACCGAAAATCAAACTTCACAGTGTCACCCGCCTGAATATTCTGAAGATTCCCTCAAAATTTCATCCAAATCGGCCCAGCCGTTTCGCTTTTAAAATGATTAAAAACGGTCGGTTTCGGTTCGGTTTTGAAAATATCATAGTTAAACTACATACATATACATTATGGAGGGTCAAATGGTATGGAACGATTTTTTTTTGATGAAGCGTATCGCAAAAACGTTATCTGTAGGTGATTCTGAGAAATTTTGCTCAATAGACCATAGCTCTAAGTCGGGTTTGGAGCCCACCCAAATTTCAAAATTTCATAAAATAAAATCGGATAGAATTATAGTAGATTTCTCAATCTGGGCTTGTTTGAAAGGTATCATCTTTCAGAATCTGTATTGATACCAATACTTTTTTTATTTTTAGTAGAGATATTAGGAATGTTTTGTCGAAAAATAGCCTAAAATTAACTTTTAACTAATAAATACTGAATTTTCTTCGATTTTTTCGATCGTTTTTCCTACAAAAAGTAGTTTGAAAACGAAAAAATTTTTGGAAATTATCTGAAGTTTCATAATCTGCAAAAAAAAAAAAAAAAAAAAGGATATCGAAAAAAATCGAAGAAAATGTATGATTTATTAAAATATGGAAAAATATTGTTACGAAAGTTAAATTATCTAAGAATTATTTATAGTTATAAGTTATCTTGTAAGTTATAGTTTTATGTTACTTAAAATTATCATGTATAATTTTCAACACAACTGTTATATTAAAATAATTCCTATATAAATTTCCCAGTCATTTCTAGAAATGGTTATAGAACATAATAAATAGGTATTACGGGAAGGTTCAGGAAAAATCTAGAAATAATTAGGAAATATAAATAGGGGTGACTCATGTATACTTACTTTAGTTTGTTTTGAGAAACGGTTCTGTTCGTAACTAACAATTGTGAACAAAATAATTAATAAAGTTTGTTAAGTTGAATAAGTGTGTTTTTATTCGGATTTGCAATTAAAAGAACTCAAACGCGTTTATTAAAGGAAAAACGTTACAATATCTATTTTGAAATGTTGGGGGGCTCCAAACTCGACTAAGAGCTATGATCTCTTGAGCAAAATTTGTCAGAATCACCTATAGATAACGTTTTTGCTATACGCTTCATCAAAAAAAAAAATATTAACTCGCCCTAATATACATATGTATATAATTTTTGTATGTAATACAATTTTTTTTTGTTTAAATTCAGGTACTTTTATTAACCCTTAAGTACTTATACCTGTGGCTCATCCGTCTTTTTTTTTTGATTTTTTCCTGTTTTTTTTATACATTTATTAAGTATATTAGAACGAAACTTTATGTATTTCTCGATCAAAGTGTTTTTTATAAGAAAATGAGAAAAAAGTGTAAATTTAAACACCGTGGGCGTGGCAATTGGCGAAATTAAAATTTTGTGCATATTGTATTATATATTGACTGATGTGAATAAAATCAAAACGAAACGTATCAAAAAGCATTCAGCATAAGAATTCTTTCTTTACTTTATTTTTCAAAGAATTATTCTATTTGAAAACAAAATGTTCCATAAAACTCTATACATATAAAAGTTGTCCCAGCCAGGCCCAGATGTCAGCTTGTGCCATACAAGTTATGTGTCTACTTAAGAGTTAAAAAGGTAAAATATGTTCTTGACTGTACTGGTTCACTATTCGTCCTGTGAGACATGTATCTATGTTGTTGTATAGTTTAATATTTGCAGGCCTTTATTAGGCAGAGTTAGTAACACTTTAGTAGAGAGCCGTTAAATTTTTCATTGAAAATTTTTCAAAAATACAACTCTGAAAGTATTGAAGAGCTACTTTTGAATATTGAGTGCTCTAAAAAAACATCGATTTCGATTTCCACTACTCAATAAAATTCTAATTTTATTTAATTTTTGAGGCTGGTTTACATTCAAGTTCGAAAACTTTTAGGGCAGATTTAAAATCTTACTGAACAACCTATACAAAAGCGGCAAGCGTTTTTTTAAACATGAAAATTTTATTTAAAATACAATTTCAATAAAACAAACCGACATAGCGATCTGTCAAATAAGATTTATCAGCCGGGTGGTTTCTAATTCGCATTCTAATGGTTTGTTTCGTATAAATTGTATGCAAATGAGAAGTTTTGACATACAAAAAACGCTTCCGCTCTTATTTAGGTTGCTCAGTTATTCTGATTTTCAGTTTAGATTTAAGGATGAATTCACTTCTAATTATTTTGCTGACTGCATTAAGATTTTCTTCCAGATTATAGCTCAGAATCTGTTCTTGGTTAAATGTTACATTGTGATTAAGTTGTTTGTAATTTAAATTTGGTTTTTTTTTAAATAACAATTTTAGTGGTTATAAATCAAGCTTCGATTCTCTTTAAGATTCTGTTTTAATTCGTGTTCAGTGTGTTCCTTAATCTACTACAAAAAATTACTCAGTCGTTTACGTCAATGACATACGTAATAAGGCTTATTATTACTGATTTCGTTGGCGCCTGTAAGCATCGCATTGCGCCGTTAAAAATTTAAAAATTTCAATTTCCAGACTTCTTCGCCATGACCCTCTTGGCGGGCCTTGGATGTGTGTACCCTGTGGATTCCAATTCCAGAAATGGTTTTCTCAACCCGTATCCGATCCATCTCCATTTCTTGTCTCGTAATTCTTATTTAATTGGTGTTTATTAACATCGCCCGTATAGCTCAGCATTTGATATCCAATTGAGTGGCCACCATATGCACAATAAATATATGCCGCAAGCTGCGATTTATAAAGCTTGCAGTTTTGTGGTCGATTTTATAGATACCAGACAAGTTTCGCGCACGTACAGCAGCACATATTTCACATTGGCGTTAAAGTTTTAAACACCATAATATCCTTATGCCGGCGAACATTCCTTTCGCTTTGGCAAGTGTTGCCTTTACGTCATCTTTGGGAATTTCTGTAACTCCTCGATTTTTTCCGCACCGACGATTTGTAAAGGTCACTCGCACTGATTTTGTCTTCTGGCCCTTGCTTAGCAGTTAATACTGGACAACAATTAAAACTCCAATTCAAATCGTAGTTCAATTTCCTATTTACATTTGAGTTTATTTTATTGTTCAGATTCTGGCTAAAATCCAGTACATCTCCTAACCCAGATTTTTTTTAAGATATTGGTTCAGGTAACACTTAAAATTCCAGCTTGAAATCTAACTCAGGCTTCAGTTTTATTCCAGTTTATATTAAAATGAAAAATCTAGGGCATATATCGGGTGATTTTTTTAGCTATTATTTTTTGGCAACACTGGTTTAAACAGCTGACGCACGTTTCGTGTTTTGTTTCACTGACAAACATCTTCAGTTTGGTCTATAATTTAAGCATGAATCGTCTTACAAACGAACAACGCTTGCAAATTATTGAACGCGCGCTTCTTGCGTTTAGCGACGAAGCTCATTTTTGGCTCAATGGGTACGTTAATAAGTATAATTGTCGATTTTGGAGTGAAGATCAGTCAGAAGCTTTGCAAGAGCTACCAATGCATCCAGAAAAAGTCACAGTTTGGTGCGGTTAATGGGCTGGTGGCATCATTGGACCGTACTTCTTCAAAGATGATGCGAATCGTAACGTAACTGTGAATGGTGAGCGCTACCGTGAGATGATATGCAACTTTTTTTTGCCCAAAATGCAAGAGCTTGACTTGCATGACATGTAGTTGCAACAAGACGGTGCCACATGCCACACAGCACGCTTAACAATGGACTTATTGAGAGAGTTCGGTGAACATATTATTTCACGTTCGCGACCGGTCAATTGGCCGCCTACATCGTGCGACTTAACGCCTTTAGACTATTTTTTGTGGAGCTATGTTAAAGCTCATGTCTATAGACACATGCCCGCTTCAGTTGACGCATTGGAAGACAACATTGAAGCATTTATTCATGAGATACCGGCCGAAATGTTGGAAAGGGTATGCCAAAATTGAACTAAGCGGATGGACCAATTGAGGCGCAGTCACGGTCAACATTTGCATGAAATAATCTTCAAAAATTTAATTATATGGACCGTACTATCGATTCAAATAAAGATTTCATGCATTTTTCTGAAGCTCTTAAAAAATGACCCGATATTAGTTGTCTGATTTAAGAACAGTTCTATTTAAGACTCTCGTTTGAATTCTTGTTAATTACGAACTAAACTCGTTGATAAATTATTATCTTATTATCTTATTACGGTTGTCGCTGTCGTCAACGACTGTGTCATTTTTCGTAGAAGATAAACAGGCACATGTTGTGTGTTACTTTAGTCTATTACAGAAAACGAACCAGTCGTTGATGACAACGACAACCGTAATAAGGCTGATTATTTCTTTTTACCCTTTGATTTCTTTCAGTGTCTTTTTTATTTTTCATTCCAATTTCATACATGCTCTAAGGGAATTTAAAGATGTTGTAACTAATTTCATGGAATCGAAACATGTTGTAAAAGAAATCAACTAAAAGACATGCTTGAAAGGTGGCTGCATGCAACAGTTCAATTTTGGTTACAAAAAACTGTTACATAAAAGCAATGGAAACATTCTTTAATAACAGTTGTAGATGAGTAGCCGATGAGGAGGAACAGTGGACGGCTGTTCATATTAAGAGAAGTACAATTTGAACGCAAAACTTTAAATATACATTTTTTTTACAATTTGAAAATTACTTAACAAAAGATAAATTCGAGAAATATTTGTAACCAGACAAATATTATTTTTATAGATTGACATTATTTTTTTCAGGTTGGCATACTTCTAATTTTCAAGATACTACATGGCTTACCTTAATAATTCTGATTAGGCTCTATTGTAAATAAAACTGCTCCTACATCATCAAGTTTAGCGTGGAGTTAATTTAAATTTTGCTTCATTGTACAAAATCAGCATTATTATATTTTTGACTATCTTTTTGTACTGCTATTAGGTATTATGCCATAAAAAAGAAAAATTCCAATTTGGTATTTGCTCTAACACAATGTCATTTTGTCGTTGTAAAATTTTAATATACATCAATTTTATTGCTATAGTCACCTTTCAAATCCATCAAGACGTACAAAAGCTTAAGCCAACATTAAATGGCAATGAAAATTTCTAAATTTTGATGTCACATTCATGGCAAAATGTTGGCGGTTTTTTTTTTTAGAAAAGTATTTTATTGTATTCTAAATATTTTTCATCTGTATGAAAAAAAAAAAATAAAAAAAAAATATTCATATTCAGGCTACAAATCACGACGACAGAAGAAAACCACTCAAAAAAAAAAATAATTATGTGGAAAATTGTGTCCCAAAACCATTCATACGAGTTGCCAAAGGAAAATGTAAAATACATATTTTAAAGGGATTTTATCATCGTCAACATGTTTGTAGACATGATTTTGTTTTTAACTCTTAAATGAAACGTTTGAATAGGAAAAAGTGTTTCTTGTTTATTTTATACTTATTTTAACTTGCAAATTTTTTGAAAGTAAAATCGTGTTTTCTTTAAATATTTGTCAGATAATATCAAGAAAAAACAAGTAAGAGGGCTATATTCGGCTTCGGCGAATCTTATATACCCTTCACCATGGTGCAATAATAACAGAAAGTTATATAAATACCGTTCCTTAGACATAAATAAATCAACTTTGTGCCACGCCTCCTTGTCTTATTCCACCCACATTTTGTCGGAAGTTGTAAATTGATAACCAAATGATTGTTCCTAATTTGGAAACTTAAGCTCCTGGCCTAAAATAAAAAACCACAACAAAAATAATAGCTTTTTTGGTCAAATTAGAGGCCGTTGGGGTGTTTTTGCTCACATCTCAGCTACTTATTTGTAAATAAGGCTGAATTTTAATGGCAAAAAAGTCCGTACTATATGTGACCTAAATATATATTTACCAAGTCTTGGGGTCCTCGGAAAACCCATTGCAACGGACAGACGGACATCGTTAAATCGACTTCGCTCCTCAGACTTTATAGGGTCTAAGAGTAGTATTGTAGAAATTACAATCGGAATGACAAACTTATATGTACTTTTATGCTGAAACCTTCGGTGAAGGGTATAACAAGTAAGAACGAAGGACACATGGGCAGTCATGGATCATGTCCACAATTTACCAAAGGCCTCATATAAAGCCCTCTCTCGAAAATACCAATAATGCTTTTACATAAGCTACGCTGCCAAATTTCATGAATAATTACCAAAGATCCCATATAAAGCCCACTCTCATAAATAATGTTATTCTCGGTGGAGGGGATATAACATTCGGCATAACCGAATAAAACACTTTTACCTGTTTTTAAATCGTTAACTCTAAAACTAAAAAAAAAAAAATAACACAAAAAATTAAATTTAAATCAATTTAAATTTAAAATTAAATTTAAAGCACATGCACTACCAAAGTATATTTATTACAAGTACATGCAAGTGATCAGCTGTTCAGTTGTTTTATTTGCCATAGCGCCATGATTTTTTTTTTTTTTGTTTTCTTTATGTTTGGCTGTTTGACAGTATCAAATGTTTTTACACAAACAAAATGAATGTTGTTTTTATACCCTTCAGGTATAAATAAGTTTGTCATTCCGTTTGTAATTTCTACAATATTGATCTAAGACCCTATAAAATATATATATATTCTGGGTCCTTATGAGGAGAGAACTTGATTTAACCATGTCCGTCTGTCCGTTGAAATGGATTTTCCGAAGACCCCATATATGATGGGGGCCAGGTTATTATACATTTATGTCACATATGGTCCGGATTTGTTTGCTATTGAAATTCAGCAAGATCGGTCCACAAATGGCTGAGATATGAGCGAAAAACCACGACTACATCTAATTTTTTTCCAAAAATCCCTTGTTGTTGTTGTATTTTTATTACTTTTTTCTGTATATCTTAAGAACGGCAAGAGCCAAAGCTTTCAAATTAGGTTCACACATTTAAGTTATCAATACACAGCATCCCACAAAATGTGGGCGGGATCGAAGAAGTGGGCGTGCTACCTCCCGTACAAAAAATATCAAAAATTGTATAAAAACCTGATTTTTGTTTGTAATTTCTACAATATTGATCTAAGACCCTATAAAGTATATATATTCTGGGTCTTTATGAGGAGAGAACTTGATTTAACCATGTGGTTTTTATACCCTTCACCACAGGTGTAAAAGGGTATATATAAGTTTGTCATAACGTTTGTAATTTCCACAATATTGATTTTAGACCCCATAAAGTATATATATTCTGGGTCCATATGAGAAGAGAAGTTGATTTAACGATGTCCGTCTGTCCGTCTGTCCGTCTGTCCGTCTGTCCATCTGTCCGTCTGTCCGTCTGTCCGTCTGTCCGTCTGTCCGTCTTACGTTTGATATGTGTTTTCCGGATAATCCAGACATGATAGCGGCTAGGTTGTTTTACATTTATGTCACATATAGTCCACCATTTCTTGCTATTGAAATTCAGCAAGATCGGTCCACAAATGGCTGAGATATGATCAATAAACCACGACTGCCTCTAATTTTTTCCAAAAATCCCTTGTTGTTGTTGTATTTTTATTGCTTTTTTCTGTATATCTGGAGAACGGTAAGAGCCAAAGTTTCCAAATTGGGTACACACATTTTGGTTGTCAATACACACCACCCTACAAAATGTGGGCGGGATGGGAGAAGTGGGCGTGGTACCTCCCGTACAAAAAAAAGTAAAAATTTTATAAAAACCTTAATTTTAGGGCTGTCATATGTCCTATGGATATGACTTATATACCAAAATATCGGAAATTTTTAGTAGAACATATTTTATAAAGAACTCGGGAAAATCGGTTCAGATACAAAAAAGTTATGACCAAAATTATTTTTTTTTTTTTTAAATACCCATTTTCGGTAACCATGGATCTTCCCGAGTCCAAGTTTTATAACACAAATAAATGGTAAATTTCTTGCTCAACACGTCGGTATATAAATCTGTCAAATCGGTTAAAAAATGGCTGAGTTATAATCAAAATACTGAAATCTCAAAAGTTACTCTTTTTATACCCTTCACCACAGGTGTAAAAGGGTATATATAAGTTTGTCATAACGTTTGTAATTTCCACAATATTGATTTTAGACCCCATAAAGTATATATATTCTGGGTCCATATGAGAAGAGAAGTTGATTTAACGATGTCCGTCTGTCCGTCTGTCCGTCTGTCCGTCTTACGTTTGATATGTGTTTTCCGGATAATCCAGACATGATAGCGGCTAGGTTGTTTTACATTTATGTCACATATAGTCCACCATTTCTTGCTATTGAAATTCAGCAAGATCGGTCCACAAATGGCTGAGATATGATCAAAAAACCACGACTGCCTCTAATTTTTTCCAAAAATCCCTTGTTGTTGTTGTATTTTTATTGCTTTTTTCTGTATATCTGGAGAACGGTAAGAGCCAAAGTTTCCAAATTGGGTACACACATTTTGGTTGTCAATACACACCACCCTACAAGATGTGGGCGGGATGGGAGAAGTGGGCGTGGTACCTCCCGTACAAAAAAAAGTAAAAATTGTATAAAAACCTTAATTTTAGGGCTGTCATATGTCCTATTGATATGACTTATATACCAAAATATCGGAAATTTTTAGTAGAACATATCTTATAAAGAACTCGGGAAAATCGGTTCAGATACAAAAAAGTTATGACCAAAATTATTTTTTTTTTTTTTAAATACCAATTTTCGGTAACCATGGATCTTCCCGAGTCCAAGTTTTATAACACAAATAAATGGTAAATTTCTTGCTCAACACGTCGGTATATAAATCTGTCAAATCGGTTAAAAAATGGCTGAGTTATAATCAAAATACTGAAATCCCAAAAGTTACTCTTTTTATACCCTTCACCACAGGTGTAAAAGGGTATATATAAGTTTGTCATAACGTTTGTAATTTCCACAATATTGATTTTAGACCCCATAAAGTATATATATTCTGGGTCCATATGAGAAGAGAAGTTGATTTAACAATGTCCGTCTGTCCGTCTGTCCGTCTTACGTTTGATATGTGTTTTCCGGATAATCCAGACATGATAGCGGCTAGGTTGTTTTACATTTATGTCACATATAGTCCACCATTTCTTGCTATTGAAATTCAGCAAGATCGGTCCACAAATGGCTGAGATATGATCAAAAAACCACGACTGCCTCTAATTTTTTCCAAAAATCCCTTGTTGTTGTTGTATTTTTATTGCTTTTTTCTGTATATCTGGAGAACGGTAAGAGCCAAAGTTTCCAAATTGGGTACACACATTTTGGTTGTCAATACACACCACCCTACAAAATGTGGGCGGGATGGGAGAAGTGGGCGTGGTACCTCCCGTACAAAAAAAAGTAAAAATTGTGCTCAACACGTCGGTTTATAAATCTGTCAAATCGGTTAAAAAATGGCTGAGTTATAATCAAAATACTGAAATCCCAAAAGTTACTCTTTTTATACCCTTCACCGAAGGTTTGTAATTTCTACAATATTGATCCGTCTCTCCCCCCCCCCTTAACAGTTGTTTACATATACTAGCATAACGCTCAATATGATTTTCGTTATCATCCTTCTATATTATTTCATCTATTTAACCAAATTATTTTAACAAATCGAAACTAGGAATTTTTGTGTTTTTTTGCTACTTAAAAACTCCCCACAATGATAAAAGAAAACAAACACGCATACTTACATGCCACAAACTATTTTGGTGAATATGTTTCCATATTTCAGTTCTCAACTCAAATAAGTTTTATGGTTTACAACTTTGCTATTGTGGTGAACAAAAGTAATTACAACCCTACACAGTGAACATAAAACGGGCCATATTTCATTTTAATGATATTCAAACAACGTTCCTTCATAGTTTAGTTGTCTAGGGGGTTAAGTTAGAAACTGTGAGTTCTCTGGTTCGAATCTGGTTTTTTTAAAAGAAAAATTTTTTTTTAATTTTTATTTTTTTATGTTCTAAAAACGATTTAAAAAAAATATTTACCAGTTTTCGCTTTTTAAATTTAATATATAATGGAGTTTAAAGTATTATAATTATGTATGTATACATATGTAAAAATTATTTAGTTTTTGTCTAGTTGCTCTGTATTCTGCTCCCACAATGGTGAAGGGTATATAAGATTCGGCACAGCCGAATATAGCACTCTTACTTGTTTTTAATATTTTTATTTTTTTTATGTTCTAAAAACGATTAAAAAAAAATATTTACCAGTTTTCGCTTTTTAAATTTTATTTATAATGAAGTTTTAAGTATTGTAAATATGTATGTATATAGCACTCTTACTTGTTTTTATTGTTGATTTGTTGTAGACTTGCGTGTACTTGGTAAAAATATACTTTGTGCACTACTGGAAATGTCTGATATATTTTGTACTCAGTACTATGACAAGCAGGGCTGCCAGATTTGACGATTTATCGTGATTTTGACGATTTTTTCTTCCGAAATTAGCAAAGTGCCGATTTGCTTATTTTTTTCTAAAAAGTGACGATTTTTTTCGGTCTCCTAAAGCTTCGTACAGACGGTGGTCAGATCTTACAATGTTGTCATTAAAATTGCCTAAAAACGTCTTGCAACTGTGTGAACATTGTAAGCTCAGTTTCATTTGACAGATGTGTAAAACTAATGCATCTGACAATGGCACCATTTTCAGAAAAATTACAACATTGTAAGATCTGACCACCGTCTGTACAAAGCTTAAGTCTAAATAAAATATACAATTTTCTCACACGTTCGTTTTTTAATCTTGCAATGTTTACCTTAACAAGAGCGGAAATCGGAACGTTAACTTAACTTAACTTTTACGCTGATATGCCATACAGTAGCAAGAGCGTCAACATTGTGTCACGAACAGTAGTGATAGCTTTCTTGTTTAATAAAACCCACAAATTATAAATAAAATTACAGATAAAAACGCTGGATTGACCAAAAAATAGCTAAATTGCCATTATTAATTAACAATAGCGGCAAACTTCACAATTAAACGAGCTGACAAAATCGTTTTGACATTCTGTAAAGCGTTGATGCCGCTCTATTCAAATAATAGAAAACCAATGCCGCTTTTGTTTAGATACGGTTGTTATGCGCAAGTCTTAAGAAAATCTTTAAATGATTATTTTCAGAGTACAAAAACAACAATGATACACTTTGTTTAGCTTTCGTCAAACCATCATCGAATGAACCTTTAACGACTCTCTGTATAAATCATATTATCAATAATTATTCGGCAAACATTTCACGAGTTGTAAGAGAATATCTGCATGAGTCTCATACGATTCTTGACATGAAAGACTCGTTAGATAATATTTACCCACGTCTTATACAATTTCCACAATGATTGAATAAGCATCGTTCGCTATGGAAGAATCTCTTTCGTGTTACAATTTTGTCCGTGTGAGGAATCTTCTACGATTAAAAAACGCGGTCAGCGACGATCAAAGACGCTCAGTATGAGACTTCCAGTTTTTTTTTTCACAATTGAGCTGGGTACGAAGTAATTACATATATTTTTTTTATAAAAATCGAACAAAAATTGTTAAAAAAAAACTTAATTTTAAGTTGTACTATTTTTTGACGATTTTTCGAAACGTGAAAGAAGATTTTTAAATTTTTTTCTCAGGAAATTGAAGATTTCCTCGCAAATTTATCTGCCAGCCCTAAAGACAGGTGTCTTCGTTTTTGACCCCATGACACTTTTCATCATTGTGATGTCGGTCTTAACATCACTAAGCCAAATTGTCATCAGGAGAAATAATCTCATCACAGAAATAACGAATCGGAGTCGGTTTAATAAAAAATGTCGTCAGTGCGATGTCTCAGTAACATCGGAGAAAGAACTCATTAGGCTCATTTTAATGACAAACTGTTATTAAATTTAATCATTTGGATTCGCTTAGGGCCAAGTGAGAGAATATTATTATTAATTACGCGTAACACATGTTTGTTTCACTTTTGTTGTGTTCCGCGCCCTTTATTTACAGAAGAACTCTCAATTTTAAGACAATGTCACAATTCTGATGTTTGGGCATCATCAGTACACTGATAGAAATATGCATCTTCATATTGATGATGCCCTAACATCAGAACCGTGACATTAATGTTACTACAAATGGCATCAATGTACAAATGGCAAAAAGTAATATCAATCTAATGACTAACGTCTTCGTACAATTTTGTCATTTTTTACGTGTCATCTATTTTATGACTATAGTGACATCAATTCGATGCCACATTTTGTATATTATTAATATTATTTTCATGATTACAATGTATTATAAGAAGCAAAAATTCCTACATTCTATTTTTTTAAATTATTTAGTTAAATACATCAAATTATTAAAGTAGAATGATAACGAAAACCAAACGTAGCATGGTGCTGGTGTCTTATTATTGAGAGCTCTGCTGCAAATAAAGCTCATAGTTCAACAAATGTGAAACAAACATATATAACGGGTAAGTAAATAATAAAATTCTCTCACTTTGACTAAGGTCAATTCCAATGACTTTGAGTTAATGACAATGACTTTGAGTTAATGACAATGACTTTGAGTTAATGACAAACTGAGATTGGGATTAATATTTGAAAATGATTTCGTGCATACCGCATCTGTTCTTGACAAAATGCATTCTGAACGTCCAATTTTTAAACAAATAAGGTCCGACTATGCCAACAGCGTGTAAACTGCACCAAAAGGTATCTTTTTCGGTACTTAAATATGTTGTCTGTAGGATTTGTTGTCTCCATATGCGACAATTTTATTTAATAAAAAACCCATTAAGCCAAAATGGGCCTCATTGCAATGTGCGCCATAAAAATCAAGAAGTCGTTTATAAGTTGTGCGAATCCATGACTGATTTTGATAATTTGTTAACGGTGTTCAAGCGAGAATCTATTTAGGATTATAAATGTTAAAAAAGTGCGAGCAGTTTAAAAGTTCTTGCAGCTTGTGTAAGTAATCGGTCTTAGAAAAAAACCCTTTAATATCGATTTTCATCAATTTAGTGTTACCGTTTACACAATTTTATACTTGAATCTCACGTTTATTTTAAGACCTCCATAATGCAAATACAATTTTATTGTTGTTATCATCTTCAATCATCGTGCTGAATGTTGCATGTGGTATATTTTATATTTATTGTTGTTATTATTGCTAAAAACCCAAAAATTAACATTAAAATACCGCAGACTCCTAAAACATAAATTTGTTCGTGTATTTTTTTCTTGCAATTTAGAATTGGGCTTTTTGTAAATAATTTACGAGTATGATGTTAAAAATAGAAAACATATTGTAAAATAAAGAACCTTAAACAATTGAAATATTGCTGCACTTTTACTAATTGTGCAAAATATTATTTAGTATAGATTTTAAAATTTTCATTTGAAGTAACTCATCTAAACTATTGTTATACGAGTCGTTCGTTTCCTCTCACTTTTTAAATATTTATTATGCCCAGAAATGAACGTCCTTTTGTTAACAATAAAATACGAAAAATGTAACAAAAACGAGATGAAAAGAGTATTAAAAAAAACCATTAGAAATAATCATTTTCAATATAATCATTATCATTAGAACGGTATTGTTTTTAGTGTTACAAAAGAACTTTTGTCATTATGGAGCGTGGTTTTGAAACGACAATGTCATCAATATGAAAAGTGCATGCAAAAAGGAGAAATTTCATATTTCTAGGATTTAAAAATATAATTAAAATGGAATATTATAACAACAAATTCTTTGTTGTAGTAGATATATCCTACAGATAATATTGGACTACGTGGTCCATTGTGGCTAAAATGGACTACTTACAACATGGTCCAATGTACTGTAGTATGGACCATGTTATAGGAAATAAGCATGCAGTACTGCCAACAACTGCATGATGTATACTTTTCTATAGTTTACAGTATTACACATTGGTTGCCCTGCTGGTTTCCATTATTAATTTGTGGAAAAAAGGTAAAAAAAATTTAAAATACCAAATACCTAAATATATTTAATAATAGCAATAATAGACTACAATACACAGCATAAAAGGCGATAAGTAAAAAATGAAAAATGCTTAAACTACCCCTTAAGTGTACTCCATACTGTAGTAAGATGGAGTACTTTTAAAACGAACCCACTTTAGTAGTCCATGGAGAAGTTAGGGACTACTTCGGTGGGTTATATGGTCCCCTCCTAGGACATCGTAATGTTAAATGGACAATTCTTTTATCCATATATTTGGAGTAGTTTTGGAGTACTCCTACTCCTTTATGGACTACTCTTTACATGCATGTATGGACTAGTCTTGTTATCTGCAGGGTAGTGGAGAGAGTTATGCGTTTGTGGTGATGTGTGTAACACCTTTAAAGATGGTTCCTAGACCCACCCACCTTTTAGTATACCGATCAAATCGCTTTTAGGATGTCTGACGTTCCGTTTAAATTTGATGAAATTTGCTATTCATGTTCTGATTATAACAAGGACCAAGCCTATTGAAAATGGGCTATAATTTCACAAAGCCACCATACAAGCCTCTTCCCGGAAAAGAGTCTTTGTGACCATAAAGCATTATATAATATTGCAATTTCGAGACAGCTCAATTCGGAGACAGCTCAATTGGGTTCTTCAGTGGTCCCTTTGTGATACCCAGCGCCAACATTTATGTAAATGCAGCTAAAGTTTGTTGTCCCGTTTTTTACATAATCCCTAGAAATATTACCTTATTATGTAATCAAGGAGCTTAAAGGTCACCCCCTCTCCTGACCAATTGATAGCTATGATCATTCAGCATAGACATAAAGTAAGTAGATTGTCTTGGTTACCGTTATCTAAGCGGATTAATACATTTCGATGAAGCCCATTATCAAAAAGTCTTCTTAATAAGTAAAGAATGTGGGTGTCGCTCTATGATAGACTTACTAGCCAATCTAAAAGAAATATGTATAGCGTAGTTTTATTCTCATCTTCGGCTAATAAGACGTTGTGATCTCAAGTATATCCATGATTTTCGTTTAAGACTGGATGAGTGCACTTTGGGTACCCCTTCGCACAATCTCAGGCATCGGTCTATATTATATAGTATCTCTGAAGAACTTGTAAGATCTGCTTGAACCAAATACCTTCTGCTTGGTGTAATTTATTACCAACATTATTCACATTTGTCCCCACTGAATATCCAATAAAATTCCTATTGTTTATTCTTGCGGGTATTCATTAATTGTTTTTAAAATTTTTAAATTTTCCCATTAAAAAAATTATGTACTACAGTCTGTCTAAAGAGAAATATGATAATCCCATAAAAAATTAATTTGCTTAAATACGTGCTTAACTTTATGGCAGACTACTACCCAAAAGGAAGATGTTTTGCTATTTATTGTAAAACAATTTGTTAAACATATTTCGGTTGGTGGTGGTTGTAATGATGATGAAAGGAATTATAAATCAGCCACGGCCTTCATTTATTGAATATAATCATTACAAAGTACTGTAAAACATAAATTGTTTTTGGTTGTTGGGTGACCAATGAACAAGTCAATTTTTTTGGCGTGTTTTTAATGCCTGGATAATGGTTTTGTGCAGGAAGATGTTCTCTTGTTGAAAACCAGTGAAAAGCTCACAGAGAGACAATGAAAGTGGTTTAAAACTACACAGAAAAAAATAAAAGAGATTTCAATTAAAAAAATTGTGATATTAATTAAAAAATTATTAAATTTGCACCAGTAAACAAATTAATAGTGTCAATTAAACGTTTAATTATATTGATTAAACGTTTAATTCTTTCGATTAAGCTTTTAATTCACTTGATTAAATTTTTAATTAAAACTGATTTTATTTTTGACTAGCTTAACCCGGTGCGCTTCGCTACACTGCTTTAACCACTTCTTCAGTTGAGAGATATTTAATATATGCATCCTATGGAATGTTTTTTCCCCTGCGCATTCCCGCTTTATTTTTATTTTCAAAAGTGTAGTATACCATAGGAGTGACTTCTACTAAGTTTGAACATTCTTACTTTAACAGTTCTTAAGATATGCGATATTTAACATTGGCGTCCTATGGGGGTTTCAATTTTGGGGCTCAGATGATCCTACTACCAAAAGTTCAACAAATTGCTTGCAGCGGCTCTTATTAATAATGCTATCTGTGAGTGGTACTGCTCCTCCTCTGGCTACCCCGCCCATTTCTATATTGACATTTATAGTTTACCATAATAGAAGCTTTAACCACGTTTGAAGACTCTGCCTTCAATAGTTCTTAAGTTGAGCGATATTGAATATATGCATCCTATGGAAGATATTTCCCCCTGCGCATACCCGCTTTATTTCTGTTTTCTAAAGTGTAGTATACCATAACTGTGACTTCTACAAAGTTTGAACATTCTCACTATAACAGTTTTTAAGATATCCGATATTAAACATTGGCGTCCTATGGGGGTTAACACTTCCCCCGCTGCTATTTTGCTTCAATTTTGGGGCTCAGAAGATCCTACTACCAAAAGTTCAACAAATTGCTTGCAGCGGCTCTTCATTACATTTCTATCTATGAGGGGAACTGCTCCTCCTCTGTCTACCCCGCCCATTACTATATTTAAATTTAAAGTTTGCCATAATAGTAGTTTTAACTACGTTTGAAGACCCTCCCTTTAATAGTTCTTCAGTTGAGCGATATTTAATGTATGGATCCTATGGGAGGTATTTCCCCCCCTGCGCCTATCCGCTTTATTTTTATTTTCAATAGTGTAGTATACCATATGAGTGACTTCTACAAAGTTTGAACATTCTCACTATAACAGTTCTTAAGATATGCGATATTAAACATTGGCGTCCTATGGGGAAAACCACTTCCCCCGCTGCTACTTTATTTAAATTTTGGGACTCAGAAGATCCTACTACCAAAATTTCAACAAAATGCGTGCAGTGGCTCTTATTAATATTTCTATTTATGAGGGGTACTGCTCCTCCCCTGTCTCTCCCGCCCATTTTTATATTGAAAATTTATAGTTTACTATAATAGTAGCTTAAACCACGTTTGAAGACTCTCCCTTTAATAGTTCTTCAGTTGAGCAATATTTAATGTATGCATCCTATGGGAGGTATTTCCCCCCTGCGCCTACCCGCTTTATTTTTATTTTCAAAAGTGTAGTATACCATAAGAGTGACTTCTAGAAAGTTTGAACATTCTCACTATAACAGTTCTTAAGATATGCGATGTTAAACATTGGCGTCCTATGGGGGATACCCCCGCTGCTATTTTATTTCAATTTCGGGGCTCAGAAGATCCTACTACAAAAAGTACAGCAAAATGCGTCCAGCGGCTCTTAAGATATGCGATAATAAATATTGGCATCCTATGGGGGGTACCAATTCCCCTGCCCCTATCGAAAAAATAAGTAGCCTATTTTATTTTTAGGGCTCACGTGATGTTACTGTAAAAATTTCAGGAAAATCGGTTCAGTAGTTTCGGAGTCTATAAGCCAACAAACAAACAAACACACAAACATACAAACATTTTTCATTTTTATATATATAGATAAGTGGTTTAATTAGTGAAAAATTTCGTAGAATTTTTTCTGTGTATGCTACATGAATGTTGGGTTCGGACAGGGCTGTCAGATATGGCGATTTTGAAACGTGTTTGGCGGTAGGATGTTTATTTGCCGACTGGCGACTTTTATGGTGATTTTTAATATAACTGATGAACTACTTGGCTATTTTTACCATTTATGTTATTTAAGCGAATTTTTTTAACAGTTTGTCATTTTTTGTTATTATTACTAAGTTAACAAAATCTGGCAACTTTTTTCAAATTTTTTTGTGATTTTTGTTTTGTTATCATTTAAAGTGAATTTTATATTCAGTCACAATATTCTACGAAAACTGGCGATTTCTGACATCCTGTTTGCCGACGGACTTCAAAAAAATCTGGCAGCCCTGGGTTCGGACAGCATTTTTACGTTCTCTTCCATTTTTTGCTAGAAGATTTTTGGTTTTCGGCGTTGCATTCCAGTTATTTGACTTTTGGTTTTATTGTAGTAGGAAATTAATCGATTTTTAATTTTAAATCTTGCTCGATTACTCAAATAGAATGAAACAATTTGTTTTTTAATTTTGTTTTTTCTTTTTACCCACTTACAACTACAATTCGAGTCGGAAAGAACCCAACCAATTGTAGGGGGATGTAAGAAAAGATAAACTCACTGTTTATTGTTGGTGTTTTGTTTAAGCTTTGATATTGTTACAGGTAAGACTTTGAGTGTTTAAAATTCTTATTCGCTTTAGGGTTTTATTTGTATAATATTTTTAGCTTTTCTAAAATCTTTGGAAAAGGTTTCCTGATGATCTGCCCTAAGCAACCAGTGAAATGCGCATAGAAGCTACGCAGAAAAAATTTTGCCCCAGTAAACGCATTAATCAAAAATAAAATCAGTTTTAATCAAGTGAATTAAACGTTTAATCAAGTGAATTAAAAGTTTAATTGATATTGTTAATTTTTATACTGGTGCAAATTTATGTTGTCAATTAAACGTTTAATACACTTGATTAAACGTTTAATTCTCTTAATTAAACGTTTAATTCACTTGATTAAATTTTTAATTAAAACTGATTTTATTTTTGATTAATGCGTTTACTGGGGCAAAATTTTTTTCTGTGTAGCTTTCCTTCAACAATAAATTTCAGTGTATTTATCAAATATGAAAAATTGGGAATTTAGCACGTCATACAAAAATCTTAATTGAAAAATTTATTTAATTTTATCCAAAAAGGAAAACTTACATATCTATTTGATATGATACTTGGGACTCGTTTAAATTCCAGCATTGGCAGGCCTCGGAAGATCTTTACGATCTCCTGTGATCACGTCTGACCAGATATCTTATCTGGTACTATGGGAGTCGGTAGCCTCCTGCAAAGCGGTAAAGGGCTCACTAATGGTTGATTATTCCGTTAGTATGCTTCTTGCGTGAAATGCTTCATTTCTTTCAGGAAGATTGTCTTTGCGGAAATGTTGCTTTTATTTGAAGAATATACTTTCGGAGATGGTGGTTGTGGTTTAGTACCCAAAGTCCCGGGAAGGGGGATCCTGAAAGTACCACTAAAGGGCGGAAAAGTTCTGCCTAAGAGAGAATCTTCCGCAGGTACTGTTGCCACTTAAAAGAAAAAGCAGCGGAGGTAAGATAGCTCCAGATCCTGAATTATGCACTCAATTTGTTGTCAAGGTGTGTCGGTTTCTATTATACTACGGGGCTGTCGGTTAACGTATCTTTTTCACCCAGTGGTTTAGATTCACAATGCTATGAGGCCATATGGCACGTGCTCACGTAAATCTTTTCCACATCTACTTCGGTTAAACAGACTTTAAATGATCTGCAGCAGTATACAGTAACCCGCTTAGCTAAAGCTAAATCTCGATCGCTAAAACGCCTTAGAGAATATAATATTTAAAAACATTGTAGCGATGTCAGTAAAAGCTAAAATTGCGGCGAATTAAAATCGCTAAATCGACTTTATAGATTTTAGCGGTAGAGATTTAGCTTAAGAGAATTAGAGAATATGGCTGCTGAGAGCCAAAGTTTAGTAGCAGCCGGTAGCCATTAATTTTATTTCGGCTTACTGAGGGTATTTAAATAGGCTATAAGCTTCACCTATGGTAAAAAGTTTCCGTTGAAATGGGATTTCCGAAGACCCTATATATGTTGGGGACTTGGTAGCTACATATTTACGTTGCATATAGCTCGAAATTTCTGCTAATGAAATTCATTTTTAGTTTTAGAACGGCAGGAGCCAAAGTTTCCAAACATATGACAAAATGTGGCCGAGAATGGACAAGTATCTGAAGAAAAGCTAGAGCCAGATTCCAAATGAGGTACAAGCATCTTGGTTAGGTATCAATACACAACATTCGACCGCATTAGGGGCGGGATTGGACAAGTGAGCGTGGCACAAAGTGGTTTTATTTATATCTTAAAAACGATTTTTATATACATAACTTTCCGTTACTATCGCACTATGGTGAAGGGTATAAAAGATTCGATATTGCACAACAATTAATCGTGATAAGTAATTGTACCTAAAATACTCGTTTTTTTAATATTGATCAATATTTTTGGGTCTGGATAATCTGAATTATTGATACTGAATTTAATCACCATTAAAGGCTTATAAATCGGATTGAGACTGGTAATATGTAATACATTCAAAACTGTTTACTTAAAGATTTCTCAAATATCGCAATATGATAATTTCAAGACAAACAACGAAGAAAACTCAACGTAAAACAAGGCGATAACTCTTGTCTTCAAACGTTTTTGGGTGCCTTCCACTGCTTTAAATTCCTTTTTTAGCGTTTGCTTAAATTGTTTTCACTACAATTTATTTCTTTGGGATTTGTTTGCCAGTAATTTACCAATAAATCGAAAAATCAAAATAAATTAAAAGCAACTATCATGATTTTTGGAAAGGAATGGGAAGTGGAAACAAAGTGAAAGAGGACAGACGGTTTTTAAACTGAGAGAAGGACAAAAGTCAATAACAATTCTTAAAGATTTAGAAGTTTTTTTTATAATTAAAAAAAAGGTTTATTATTTCCATTTTCACAGTTTGCTTAAGCTTTTTTTTAATTTTAAATTAAATTTTTTATCCTTTAATCCTAGAATTTCCTGTATCGTTTCCCTATCACATCTTAATAAATAGATTTTTTCCATATTTTCAATTTTTTCAATATTCTCAGCATCATCATCGTCATCTTCAGCAGTATTTGCCATGCGGTAGTAACATATTTCATTAAGTTATGCTTAATTCTTTAGAGACAAGAGTACAGGGTGGCCCAAAAAAAACGAAGAAAATTATTTTTTTTGTTAAACTTTCTTTTAAATTGTCAAATTCTTGTTAAGAAGTCGAAGAGAATTGAAAATGAAAAGGTGCGGTATTAACTTAACTGTCACAGAAAAAATAAAAATAAATTTTTATTAAAATTATTTATTATGCACCACTAAACGAATCAATAGTATCAGTAAAATATCAGTACATTTATGAGTTAAAATTTTAATTAAATAATATTTATAATTACACCAGTGTTCGAAAAGAAACATGAACAGAAAACAAGTAAGAGTGCTATATTCGGCTGTGCCGAATCTTATATACCCTTCACCATTGTGCGAGCAGAGTACAGAGCAACTAGACAAAAACTAAATAAAACTGGTAAATATTTTTTTAAAATCGTTTTTAGAACATACAAATTAAAAAAAAAATTCTCTTTGAAAAACCAAGATTTGAACCAGAGGACTAACAGTGTCTAAACTCAACCCCCTAGACGACTGAACCATAAACGAACGTTGTTTGAATATCATTAAAATGAAATATGACCCGAATAAGAGACAACCGGTTTTGAACTTCGCTTTTCATAAGGACCCAGAATATATATACTTTATAGGGTGTAGGATCAATATTGTAGAAATTACAAACGGAATTACAAAGTTATATATACCCTTTTTACCTTCGTGAAGGGTATAAGAAGAGTAATTTTTGGGAATTCAGTATTTCGGTTATAACACAGCCATTTTTTAACCGATTTGACAGATTTATATACCGACGTGTTTAAGATTGGCATTGACTTGAGTTATAAAGCTTGGACTCGGGGAGAACTATGGTTCCCGAAAGCGGGTATTTAAGAAAAAAAATTTAATTTTGGTCATAACTTTTTTGTATCTGAACCGATATTTCGGTATATAAGTCATATCAATAGGACATATGGCAGCCCTAAAATTTAGGTTTTTATACAATTTTTAATTTTTTTTGTACGGGAGGTACCACGCCCACTTCTCTAATCCCGCCCACATTTTGTAGGATGGTTTGTATTGGCAACCTAAATGTGTGTACCTAATTTGGAAACTTTGGCTTTTGCCGTTCCCCAGATATACAGCAAAAAGTAATAAAACTACAACAACCACAAGGGATTTTTGGGAAAAATTAGAGGTAGTCGTGGTTTTTTGCTCATATCTCAGCCATTTGTGGACCGATCTTGCTGAATTTCAATAGCAAACAAATCCGAACCATATGTGACATAAATGTATAATAACCTGGCCCCCATCATATATGGGGTCTTCGGAAAATCCATTTCAACGGACAGACGGACATGATTAAATCAACTTCGGTTTTCATAAGGACCCAGAATATATATACTTTATAGGATCTTAGATCAATATTGTAGAAATTACAAGCGGAATGACAAACTTATATATACCCTTTCTACCTTCGGTGAAGGGTATAATTAAATGTAATTTTCTATGCGAACGTTGTTTATTTAAAAAACCACAAACTTCATTGTGTTCGGTTCGGCTCATTAATGCTCTTTTGGCTGAAAAAAAACCAAAAAGGTCGTTGCTAAAATTTTTTGTTTCCTCATTTCTTTCTCATATAAAAAAAGAAATATTATAGAACATTAAAATATAATGTTTGTCTACAGTATCACAACAATTGTTCTGTTTTTTTTTTTTTTTACGAAAATGAGACATACTATGTATATAATGGTCTACTCTTTCTTGAAAATAGTTACGAAAGTTATCAAGGGTTGTGTTCATCTACACAAACACTAAAAAAATAGATATCGTTCCTGCGTGGGTGAGCCGAACGCTAAACAATATACTGTTTATTTTCTAGCATTGGCTAGAAGGAACGTTTGGGATATCTGTTACGCCACTGTTTCGGCCTTATCACCGATTGGGCAGCTTTGGGAGGAAGTGGCAGTAGCCCATAATACACATTTTAGGACGAGTAAGGAAACAAATAATATATAACTCCTTTTTGACTGAAATAATTGCTTTGATTACGCCAGCGAAGCCCAATGCTAGCGACAAATCTCCAGAGAGAGTGAGATGAAAATTAGTTTTACTAATGTATTTTTTTTGCAGGAATGAAACGAGAACAGGGATAATAAAGTTAGTACAATTGTACTTTTTTCCGTACTATTTGCATAGCAAAAGTACTGAAGTACTCCAATGACATGTTTAGTACAATTTAAAAATGTCAAACATTATTAATGTATTGAATTTATTTTAGACAAAATATCAACTAAAGTCTAATGAATCTTGCTGCTATAGTTTTAAATTAACAAAAAACTTATAGTGGCTTTAATTAAGACCTAAGCTTTTTTATAAATTAATTTTTTTTTATCAAGTTTTACATATGTCTCATACTTAAAAAAAAATATAAAATTAAATATGACTTTTCTAATTTAAAAAAGGTTATGTAGAAATTTATTAAAAAACTAATTTCCTACATCAATCGGATTTTGATCTTTTTGAAAAATAATGATATGATTATTTTGTTCCTCATTATACCTGGGCCCAAGTTACGGCATTTAAATTGTATTTAATTTCGTTGGATATCGAATGCCGTGATTTGGCCGCTGATTTTTATAAGATTTTTTAAATGGGATTCAAACGAAGACTTTTTAGCTTGATTTATTGATGTTCAATCAATCGCGGTAAAAGGGTTTTAGCGAGATACCAAATCCAAAAGAAACTTAGTTTCTAAAACAATATCATTTGGACTTGTTACTCTGTTAAACATATTTTTACCCTGTTCCACTATCATCTTTAAAAAAATAAGCTAAGAAGTCTTCGTCTAAAACTTTTTTTATGTTTGTTAATTATTTTTGTTAACCAAATGAATATTGCAAATATAAATGTATGGTAAAAGTGAATTTTAAATACGTAAATTTTTGTTATTCTAATAATAAGCCCAAAATAGTACAATTGAAAAATATATTTGGGTTTTAGTACAATAAGGGTCTAAAAAGTAAAATGCTTTATCTAATTAAGTACAATTTTGAAAATGTCATTTATCATCTCTGTACGAGAATGTTCAATGCAACTTGGGACGTCATGAATATCAGTAAGTCTGAGTTTATACGGCTCATGTCTTATTGACAAGATTCTTCCTTTTTCTTCTTTGAACATGAATTGGCGTTTAAAGTTGTGTAGTCATGCGTATGCATGTGTGCTTTTTTGATATTGAAAACAATAACAAAATTAAACAACGAACGAAAAAGCAAAACGTAAAGACAGTACATGCATCTGTGTTCTCCCCTACAAGAAATGAATGAGCGAGTAGTCACATTTTTTCATTTTGGTGTTAAGAAAATGAAAGAAAGAAATGACCGAAATAAAGTTTTCGATCACATTCGGTCATTTCTTTCTATCATTTTCTTAACACCAAAATGAAAAATGTGACAACCCGCTCATTCATTCCTTTTAGGGTCGTTTCTTTTCCCTCGTCCCACTCGCCTATAAAGTAGCAATCATGTCAATAAGACATGAGCCGTATGAACACAGACTAAATATTATTGAATAATTGCATATGTTCTATTTTAACGTGCATATTGTCAAAAAACTAAAACCCAACAAACAGTAGGACAATTACGAGAAGGTTTTTATGAAAGTGTTCACTCTTCTCGTGGTTGGCGAATTTAAAATACGCCTGCGAGTGTTGGTAATAGATTAAAGAAAATAAGTTCACGTACATTTTTATCTATCACCAAACAGTTGCAGTCGTATTTTAATTTCGCCAACCACGATAAGGCAGTAATTTTGTTTGAGCGCCGTGTTAACTAGACCGTTTATTATTTTTAAATTTAAGGTATTGCAAATATCGTGTGTTTATTGAAGTACATACGATACTTTAAATACATACTTTCAAAGCAAAAATCGTAAGTGGTGAGCCAGCCCAACTAATAATAATCAGCCTTAAGTTGTTTTTGTAATAGATTTTGGGCCATTATTATAACTTTGCGTTAGCTCTTATCCGACAGTTAACAGACGCTTTTTGACAGATAACACATTATTATCTGTCAATTTAATCTTAACTTTAGCTAACTTCAAGTTGTAATAATGGCCCTAAGGAACACAGGCTGTGTTTTGCTTTAATCTATCACAAAAAAGTAAAATAATAAAACAGTTAACTTTAAAATAAAAATAAAATATAAACGTTTACAACCCTCTTCTGTTATATACGGCCATATTTATATGACAACTTGGTAGCAAACATACATGGTACAATTAATAAGGTAACCCCAGTAGCCCAGCTGAATATTCTTTACGAGCTTTATATTATGTCACAATTGGTTAATAATTTTGTTTGTTTTCAAATATTTTTTAATCCATCAGGGTTTTCTACCAACAAAATACAGTTTCTTGTTGCTCTGTTATGTACTTGTTGTAGAACTAGGGTTACCTTATTAATTGTACCATGGTGACTTACGTATGTATATATTCAAAATTTGATATTTCTATTCGAATGTTTTCTTATTTGTAATAAATCTTTTTTTAAATCAAATCTCTTGCATAAACTGAAAAGAAAAGCTCATAAAAAAATTTTTAAATGTAATACGAGTAAGTGAATCAAATTAAAAATAATAAGAAACACAATCATGATGATGTCGTAAAAAACATTATTATTTTTTATTATTTGTTTGGTTGTTCATATTAAATTTCATTACTTAAGGCTTGCTTACACGGTAATACAATTGGGGTATTCACAAGGCGTGCTATCATGTTATATTGTCATAGTGTTATAACATTTTACAATGGTTTTTAAAAAATATTGTTGTTGCTTTGTAAACAAAAAGTGTCTTAAATTAATAGAACTTTGCTTGCTATGTTTATTGTGGTGTCGTAATTAATCAGAAGAGACCTGCGCTGAGCGGCTAGGCCGATGTGCATTAGTTTTTGTAGCCGTCGCCGTTGATGGTATAGATTTATACGGCTTATATCCGAATTTTACCTGCGGCTAGCAACTTTTACAACAAAACACTTGCGGCGTCAAATTAGACCGGCTTAGGACTCTGATGTTTGCTAAAGGCTAGATTACACTATCTCACAAGTCTTACGTATTCCATAATACTTTGTGAGATAGAAATCTAAAGAGTTTTGTTGCGACTGTCTAAAAATCTAATTTAACATAAAAGTTTGTGTTCACACCATCACACAAAGTATAAATACTCACACATGAAATAATATGCAGCCCTGATCCAATAAAAAGTACTATTGTTTAGAAATTTTTCAAAAAACGATGAAGTCGTATGGGATGTCAAACTTTTTTTCATAATACTTGTCATTTTCATCACACATGCCTTCACACTATCAGACTTTTACATATTACTTGGGTTTTTTTGACATGTATTAATACAAAGTATAATAGTGTAAACTAGCCTTAATCAAACAAAATAAAATTAATTTCTGATTTGCTTCTAAAAAATGGTAAAAGATCTTATATAATTTATTAATTCATGGATTAGAATTAAAAAATATTTTGATGTTAGGTAAATATTTATTTTTTAATATTTGTTTGCAATCAGGTGATTTAAATTCCAAATATCACACTAAATCAAGAGGGGTTGTTCACAACAGTCCTTATTTTTTCATGTTATTATTTTAAGACTTATGACACCTTGTGAATCCCCCAAATGTATTACGACTTTGTAGAATCAAAATAAAATGAAATTCTCTCCGTGTTTAAAAGAAAAAAAATCAAAGTCTGTTGTAAGTATATTTAGCAATATGCCAAAAAAATTAACTTTTTCGTTTTCAAACTATTAATGCCGAATGATTTTTAATACTTCGGGGGTAGAGTCAAGTACCCTACTTGCTTATTAGAGTGCCCCTCACTTGTCCTAAAACGGATATTTAGGGTGTCCCTTAAAACTTGGATTTTTTGACTTTTTATGAATTTAACGCATTATTTATGTTGTTAGCTACAAAATCAATGTTTTTATGCATTGAATAGTTAGTTTGGGTAGCAATATTTCATTTTTGGGTTTTGTTGGAATAATACACTGAAAAAAACAAAGTGGCAAAAACAAAACTTGAAAGTAAGAAAATACGACTTCTAACATTTAGCACGGCACAAATTGGGCTGAATATTATGGCTTGCCATGCAACACAGTTGTTATTGACATCAAAATCTAAAATTCTGCGGTGGTGCGTGGCGATCGCATTTTTCGTTTACAAGAAAATTAGGAAAATTAAAAAAAAAAGGCGAAACAAATGAAAAAAATGGGGTTTTTTGACATTCATTCACTTATAACTTTTGAAGTAAGAGTGTTATCTTTAAGCACCACCGCAGAATTTTAGATATTTTGGTTATCAACAACTCTGTTGTCACCCAAGGCATAATATTCAGCCGAATTTGTGCCGTAGTACAAACAGCCTATTTTCGACAAATTTTATTAATTGATTAAAAAAACAGGCTGAATTTAAAAAAAAAAAGTAAATTTATGCTACGTAAATTAGTTTTACATTAGTTATTAAGAACATAGACACTGTTTTCACTTTGGGAAACAAAATTTCTTTCCATGTGATAAGTAAATATACTTATATTTCATTTACTATTGTAATAAAGCGGCAGTAGATATTTTGACCGTCACCTTTGCGTGCTTATAAATTACACAGCCTCACAAAAATATAAAAAGGTTCTGACCCAGAAACTAGACCCACCAATCCTTATGTATTATCACCTCCTGAATGCAATGCCGCCATAAGAATTGAATTCTATCGTTGGGTTTTCATGTAATTTACAAGGAAAATCCGCAAAGTGACCTTACCTAATTTGTAAATTTGACCATGTTAAAATATTGTTTGTTTAAATGCATGTAACTTTTAAAATTTTTGACAGATTTGATCTTACATAAAGAAATACAATTTTAAAAAATTTTAACTAACAATAAGTCAAATTTACAAAGAAACCGATTTGCTATTTCAGTTTGTGCAAAAATATCCTGAAGCGTACACGGATGCGAAAATGATTCATGATTATATTACAGACACAAATTTTCTGTATCAAATTTTCTGTAGCAGCTTGCATTGAACCACTAAAACACTTGTAAATCAATTGTTGCTTGTGATCATCTTACTTTCAAGGACGTGCTGTATCAAATGTTTGAATATTTAGAGTTCGAAGAAATAAATAAAAGATCGTTCTTGAATTCAATTCCCCACAAATTTAAATTTGCTTTTAACACAGACAAGCTTTATTTGCTTACTGCAAATTTGAAAAAGATGTTAACATTTTCCAAACAATTTTAGCGGATGCGAAAGATTCAATGTTAAAAAGATATATCGATAGACCTGTGGATGATGTATACTCATACCACAGTAATATTAATGTGGAGAGAGTGTTTGCGATGGCGAAGAGGAACGAGGATATGGAACCTCATAAAGAAATATACACCATGTGTCAGCAAATAAAGGCCCGGCAAAACAAATGCATTCACTTCCTTTGCGATATTTTGCAGTTCTATCCAACGAACAAGATATGGAAAATGGTGTGAAAATAATGAAAAGGGTTTTTAGGAGAATAAAAAATGAAATGCTAAGGAACGAATAAAGAGATTGGAAGAGATGGAGCAAACAACAAGTAAAAAAACGACGTACGGAGAGTAAAGTCCTATTTCTAAATTAGCTTTATGTGAATGAGCCTATGAAATTATTTAATTTATGAAATAAACTATCTGATGTCGATGTACAGAGTAATCGGATAAAAATTCTTTAAAAGCAAATAAACATGTTGAGAGGTTTAAATTATAAATATCACGGTGAAAAGTTTGGCAAACAACAAATTTGGATTTAGAGTCCCAACTCAAAGAAAAGCTAAAGAATTTGCACTATTATGTAGATCTCTAAAAATTTAAAAAATAAAATAACTTGATGTTTTTAAAAGTATAAATAATAAAGATTTCTGTTTAATACATTTCCAGTAAAATAACTAAAATTTTTTTCGCAAAACTAAAAATGTAAACTTTAATGATCGATTTAATAAAAGTTGCATACATACATATTTTAATATAAATTTGATACTATTTCATTTTTTTATAGATCTTTTCTTTCTCATTCGGTTATTTTTCATCCGATTTTTAAGTATTTAAATTACCTTTCTAAATGTAGAATATAGTTAGTATAAATTATTGCCGCTAGATGGCGTAAAATTATTTTTTTTGGAAAAATGCATCAAAACACCCTGTAATTGCAAATATTTTGAAATTATGTGTTCCACAAAACTACTCGCCATACGATTTTGTACAAAGTTGCCAAGCAACATTTGGTCGAATTCTGGAAATTTAACGGTCAAAATTTTGATTTTCTTCAAGCACCTAAAAATAACGGTAATTTTGTAAATAACGTAATTATATAAAAGTCGCGGAACAAAAGTTGCTTCTACTACCCTAAAGAACCATTTTTAACAATAAAAAAGTTCTTTTTCGCAAAAAGTCGTTTTTGGCATATTGCTAAGTATATTTCATGTTTACACGGATGGTATAAGTAAAATCAAAAAAATAATAACAAGAAAGCAGATGGTTTAAGTTTTACAATTTTTACAAAAACAACATAAATTTCTTAAGTTGATTTTAGTTCTCTGTTAAAATACACCTCTGGTGTGATGAAAATACATAAGTTTCTAAAATGGTTTAAAAAAGAAACATTTACCGACCGCTTGTCGGATTTTGCATTCGTATTCTCTCTTACTCAATACATTTTGCTTTTACATGATAAGATTTTTCTTATTCTACATAATTTTTTGCGATGTCGTCATACATTGTATTATCGTGTAAACTAGCCTTTAAGATTATTTGCTTTATGTTAATTGGAGAAGTTCCCAAGGTATGCTATCAATTCAAATTGTCAGAATAAATTTATATTTTACATTTCATAATAGTCAAAAGAAATTCTTGAGACAATAATAAGAAATTTTATTTCTTTTAAGCTACTGAATTTCACTTTTAAAATACTAAAGCATTCATCAATACGGACTTGATATTTAGAAAAGTTTTTGTTGAAAATATACCTTTCGGCTTTGGTCTGTTATATGCTATTTTTACTAAAAGACGTCAACAAAAATTATTTAAGGGGAAAATATTATCTCCAGCAATCAATTGAGGTGGCAACAAAAATCGTTCAGGGTGCTTTGCTAGGGGAAAAGTTAAAAATATATTGGCTTCATGTACGCTGCTTGGGTTAGTTTTCCTATTCGTAACATGTTGCCAGTAGTTCCCAATCCGCACATTGACATTTCCGCAAATACCTTTGACAGGTGCTTCAGATAATTTTTCTTGATCGTTGTCTTGCAATAGGCCAATATAAGAATTATTTTTATGACATTTCGAATTGTTTTTCCATCACAAACACCAAAGACGGTAGCTTTTTTTGCGTATCTAACCGATAAAGTACGAATTTTAAATGTCAATCTATTGGAAGCTGTGCTGTTCTTGGACTTGTGTTAAAAACAGTATCGTCTTTTATCCAGTAAATACACAAAATTATCTGGTCGAACCCTGAATTAATCGATTGTCAGCAAATTTTATTTAAACGTTTTGCCGCCACTTAAAAGTTTTTGGAAATTGTTTTTTTTTTTCAATATAGGATATTTTATGCCAAGGTGATGGAAATTAAATTAAATATTTTGTTTATTTTACACAATTGTATTATATTCTTAATAAAATAAGAAAATTTATATTTAAACTAATTTTTTTAAATTTCTTTGTAAACTTAAGACTTAAACGAAATCATATTTTGAAATTTAACAGTTTGTTATTAAGGATATTAATAGATTTTTAAATAGAATTTTAACACATTTTTAATGTAGAGAAACTAAAAATAGATTTTTACAGTGGGTAGATACCCTACAGATAATATTGGATTACGTGGTCCATTGTGGCTTAAATGGACTACTTACAATATGGTCTAATGTACTGTGGTATCAGTGATGCCAGGAACAATTTCAAAATATCCCTACGTGTGTCCAAAAAATCCCTTTTTTTCATACAACCAAAAAAAATTTCCCTACACTTTTCCCTACGTTAAAAAGTTGAACGCAAATATACGTTGCCACTTAATTATATATTAGGGGGTTCGAAGATGGAGTGCCAGGCTGTTAGGACTCATAGTAGGTATATAGTTTCTCTTAAAAAATGTTACATTTGTACTTAAATGCAATTGTATATAAAAAATGTTCATTTTTAAATGAAAATTAGATGAATATTTACGTATTTTAGATAATATATTGAATATGAGATATAAACTTGAAAACTCCCTACATTTGCCTTAAAATAAAAAATCTGTCCTTTTTTCGTTACGCTTGAAATTTTTCGAAATAATCCCTACAAAAAGGGAAAATTCCCTACATTTGGCATCACAGTTTGGTATAGACTATGTTATAAGAAATTAACGTGCAGTGCTGCATGATACATACTTTTCTATAGTTAACAGTATTACACATTGGTAGCCCTGATGGTGTCCGTTATTAATTGTTTATTTAAAAGTGAAAGTTTGTGAAATTTGTTAAAAAAAAATACTAAAAATACCAAGTAAATATATTAAATAATAGCAATAATAGACTACAGTACACATCATTAAAGGCGATTAGTAAAAAATGAAAAAGAAAAATGTTTAAACTACCCCATAAGTTTACTCCATAGTGTAGTAACTGGAGTACTTTTAAAACTAACCAACTTTAGTACTCCATGGAGTAGTTTAGGGACTACTTGGTGGGTTTTACGGTCCCCTGGTAATGTTAATTGGACCGCCTTTTACCCATATATTTGGAATAGTTTTGGAGTACTGCTACTTCTTAATGGACTACTCTTTACATGCATGTATGGACTAGTCTCGTTATCTGCAGGGTATGACCATGGTGAAATAATACACGTCTTACAGCACTAAGGCAACAAATACAACATTACAAAAAAATGAAAAATAAGTCTCCTTATACGTCAAAAATAATTTAAAACTGAAATCAAATTTTGCTGCCGAACGCGATGAAATAAATACATTTTTAGCCACCTCTTTTTTCACTATGGTTACTATCTTATTTAATTTTTATTCAAATAATCAAAAACTTTAATGCAATACAATAATTACAGCACAAAACGTGGACTTTTTGAAAACATAAACAAAACTTTGACATAAGACTAGACAAACTATACTAGAGCAAAAAATTGTCAACTGGCATAGTAATGCCACCTGTTTATTTCATCATGGATATGACAACTGTTTATCGTTTTCTTGCAAGAAGTGACAATGTGTAAATTTTGAGTTGACCCTCTTTATAGGATACAGTGTGATGTAAAAAAAATGACTAATAAGACTGTTATAGAAATTGAAGCTTTTTTTTTAGACAAGCTGGGCACTTATCGTTTTAACCTAATTCGGAAACGCTGAATCCAGTGGTGCTAGCTGCTTTTTAGGTTAGTTCTTTTTTTTTTGAGATATACCGTTATTTCGAAAATGGAGGAGGCCGTACAATATATGTTAATGGAATACGCTTGTAATTTGGATTAGACTACATATTTATAAGATATCTAACTTTAAAAACTATATTAATTATGACAGTCTGCCACTTATATTGATATAAATATCTAAAGAACTCGCCAAATCACAAGATAAATTTTTGTAAGGTTCTTCGGTGGGAATAAAATAGGATAATTGTTTGAATCGGGATTGTTCATCTTTTGCTTTAGGACTACCATATTTCACAACTGAATCGTTAGATCTTATCGCTCATTACTGGAACAGTTAAAAAAAACTACACAGAAAGAAAAACACTCGTGATAAATTTAGTTTTTTATAGTTACTTTAAGTACGAGTCGTACTCAAAAATTCAAGTACAAATAACACTAAAACGTAATTGAAACAATCCTATATGGGATTACTTGCGAAACTCAATTACGAAATTTCTGAAAAAAAATCTGAAACAAAGTAAAAAAAATATTAAACTTTTCGTTAATAGTGCCACTCTGAAGTGAGCGTTAAAATCTTATCTAACTCAACAAAGTTTGTTGCAGAACCTAAAACAACACCACACAAGTAGTTAAAAAACGATTTGCATGTTGTGTGTAGAAACAATAAAAACAACAGAACAAGACGAAATCATATTATTTTTATGTTAAAAAAGAAAAATTGAAAAACTCTTGCTTCTCATTTAGTTAAAATTTTCAGTTATATAAGTACATTGAGTTTTTAAAGTGAAAACCAAATCGGGAATGATGATGGTTTTTTTTGTATGAAATTGAAATTCTGTAAGGTGTAAAACGGGTAAGAAAATCAATCATAATGAAATTCTCCTTCTAATTCCACTTTTGGTTTATTTTAAGAACGAATTCGGGATTGAATCAACTTTATAATACTTGAATCAAGCGCATTTTGAGATGGGTTCAATCTTAGTTTTACTTTAATCAATTTAATTTTCGGATTATTTTAAGTTCAAATTCGAGATTAAATCAATTGGCTTAATCTTAGTTTTACTTAAATCAATCTCATTTTCAGTTAAGTATTTCGCGATTTATACTGTCTAGAACTAATTGGCATATCGACCCATTTGCGCGAAATTATCGTATATGCCAATTTTTTTGTAAATTGAGTTTTTGATGCAATCTTATTCTACATTCAAAGAGACGTCGCCTGACAAAATATTGTAGGCGAATCCACTTCGTTGCTCCAAAAATTTAATGTATATTTTCATTTTTATATTGCAAGTGATAGCAGAGAAAAGTAGAAAAATGGCTCACCTGTAAAAGTTGGTTTCTGTAACATACGACAATTTCGCGCAAAGGGGTCGATATAACCACTTTTAAAACTTCAAAAATCCTCAAAACACGATTTTAATTTAAATCGGGACCTCTTGTATCCGGTCTATCATCTTTTAAAACTTCCAAGATCTCTTTAACTTTAACTGTTTAACACTCCTGCCGCTAGCTCCAAGTTCGCTTAACAAGTTTATAAATAAGAATCGTTTCCAAAAAACATACAAATTATATTCAATAAATCATTTTAATAACTATAATTTTTCGCAGTCTGCAATTCTCCCAAATGCTGCAATAGTGAAGAGAGAGTATAATGCGTTTGTGCTGATTTTTGTAACACTTAAAAAATATTGGTCCTATACCCATCTTGAGGTATACCGATCGTCTTATGGCTAAGTGAAATTTAAAACGCTGGTTTAGTTAAACTAAACTTAACTTAAATTTAAATGTAGTTTAAACTGAACAGAGTAAATTAGTAACTTAAAAAATAACATGTGGCAGCACTACGATTAATGTTGTCAAATTTATATGGTCTGTATTGGTAGTTTAAACGCCCAATTTTATGCGTTTAACGATGGTTTATATATATACGGAATTATAGACTTGTTACTTTAAACACATTTTAAACCAAAAAGAGAGTTTAACTTGCTGTGATTTATTAGCCCTTAGAATTACTTTTTGAATCGACCTCACGATGTCCGTCTGGCTAACAGGCTGATTTGTTAAAATTTAATGGTTCTAACTGTCACAATGCCAAGACTACTGAAAATTGTGAGAATCGGTCCATTACTTCTCCTAGCCCTATAAAAGCTTCTTTCCGGAATAGAGTCTTGTGCCCATAAACTATCTTATTATGTTGGTATTTAGATTAAATGTGGTTAAAACTTATTTTATTGCAATCTAAATCATCTAGGAAGATTTTATTGGAATCGTTCCATATTTGACTACAGCTCCCATACAAATGCTACTCCCACAAAAAGCTTTTAATGCTATAAACGTTGGTATATAAAAGTTAAAACGTTGCTATTGACAAAAATTTGCCAAAAACAACTTTTACGATAGCTCCGATGTCATGACAAAATGTAAAACTAACCTTAGGTCCCATATAAACCTCCTTCCTAAAATCACTTAAAGGCAAACATATCACATATATGTAGATGAAGATATCTAAATAATATTTTGATATCTGGCGGTTCTATGATTGCAAATGGGTCCAAAATAGGGTACACTTGCAAAAATTGTTTCCAATTTAATGTAGTTAGGGTTGCCAAGTACCAAGAGTCAAATAACTGGAGAACAGAAAACATTTAAAATTCAGTCGTCTTATCTCATATTCCAAAATTATATATATATATACATATATTAGGGCAGGCCAAATTTTTTGTCGATTAGAGCCGCCCCTAGGATGATTCTATGGACAATTCTAAGCAACTTTGGTGAAGGAACCATAGGTCTATCCCTATATATATATCAGGGTCAATTCACTACAGGTGGCAACGAAAAGCCTGCTGACTTTGACAGTTCGAACCAATTTGTTTTTGTTTCACAATAGCGGTTTTCACCCTTGATAGTAAAGTCCCTTGTAGACCTTGTGAATCTTATTAATTTAGTTAAAGTACTAAGATTTACAACACTGCAACAACAAAATGTATTAGACTTAAATTTACTACGCTGTAGTTGAAAATCCAACAAAAAGCTGTAGTAAACACCTTTGTTAAATAACCCAAAATAAAACAGTTGAAGAAACTATATCTGTCTCTCTCCCTCACTCAGCAACTTTATTAATTTACAATACTAACGAAAAAGTCACTTACGCTTTGTAGTATAAAATCGTATTAAATAGAGCAGAGGTGTACACTTAATACAAAGGGTGAAAACCGCTAATGTTTTGTTTAGAAATGGTTGACATTTCGAGCCGTTAATCCAACAATTGCTGCCACCGTAAACGACATAAATTCGCATTAGTATATTAACTTAAAACACATGTTTGTATTGTTATTTGCAAAGTTTAATAACTCTATTACTTTAGTTGTAAGCAAAAATGTTTGAAACATTTTGCAACTTTCATCGCAGTTTATTTAGTCTGAATAAAATTGTAACCTTTATTTGGGCAATGGAATCGTTTCTTGTGAGTAAGTAATTGGCATGTATAACAAACGAGATCAAATTATATAGATTTTGTACCCTATTTTTATCGCATTTTTAAAAACTGAACCGTATCTTGTTAATTGGAATGTCTTTCGGTAAATTAACATTTTTTCTTTGCAATTTTTGTCTTAGTATATGATTTTGTTATGTACAATATACTAATTTAATCATTAAAAAATATAATTAACAAAAAAGTAATTTTTCAAATTGTATTTGAGCAACTACCTAGATAAGACCCAAAAAAAAAATACTGGACAATCCAGGCTATTCCAGGCCGTCTGTCAGCCCTAACTGTAGTGTAGGGTATCATATGATCTGACTTGACCAACTATACTTTCTAACTTGTTTTATAGGAAAAGCTCTTAGTTTTTTTTTTAAATTTAAATTATTTCGAGTTAAAGTTATACTTGTTTATTTATCTTAGTTAAATATTTGTTTCTTTATTTAGAAACCCGTATAAATTGTGTATAAATTGATTTTATTTTGTGGCATAAAATTTAGAACAGAAAAAGTAAATGTTATTACGAAACAAATTAAGAAATCGTTCTTGTTTTCTTAATTTTGCTGGCAAATATACAGAGAGACTTTAAGCCTTCGAAATGTAAGACATCTTTACTTTAGATATTAGAAATGCCTTTAAGGTGTCTTTAGCACAAAAATTCCAAAGAAAGAAAACATTATAAAATAATTCATGAATAAACAAAGTTATTGTCGGTATGTATGAATGTAAAATGTATGACCTTAAAGTAAAAATCTTGTTTAGAAAGAGAAAATTTAATTTAATAAAAAAAAAAACAAAATAAATTCAAAAGAAATTTAAAAAAAATTGCTAAAGCGTAACGTTGATTCTTTTGGAGTTTTCATTGGTGGCAGGAAAAATTTATGCATATTAATGCATATTTTGTTTTCGGTGGCCCTTTTTCTTTCCTCTCTGCATTTTCTTCGCAAATGACTAAATCACGACTTGTTTCTTGTAATCGCCTTGCAGATGTGGCTTTTAAGAGTCTTCTGGTTAAATATTCCTTTTTGTTCTTTGTCGTTGACCATGTTTAAATGATGTTGTTATGAACATTTAGTTTTGTTTTCATAACTGCATAAATATGCATGTTTTTGTCATCTCTACATTATGGCTGTTTTTTTGTTCTTTTCATAGATGTGAAATGATGTGGAGAAGAAGCGATTTTCATGAAAATTTATAAGTGATATGCATCGAAATGAAATAAAAGGGAACAACTGAGATATGACAATATACCAAAAAAAATTTTAACAACCCAATTGGAAATTATACATACTCAATATTTAGCTCGAAGTGAGCTAGAACCTAAAGTAGAATCTTAATAATATTTTAATCTCATCTAGAATAATGACTAGAACTATAATTTAAACAAGAATTTCAACTATATTATAAAATCTAAACTCTGATTTAGTTTCAAAATATTAAATCAACCCGAACTCAAACCTGGGGCCTAATTCTGGCAGTGGTGATCGAGTACTTTCTCGATTCAAAAGCAATTTTATTTCTAATTCTTTCAGTCGATACTGAACGAATCGAAATTAATTTTTTCAGTATTGTGAAACTCAAATTAATGCTTTACAACACTGAAAAAAGAATTCCGATTCGTTCAGTATTGACTGAAATAATTAGATACTAAATTGCTTTCGAATCGAGAAAGTACCCGATCACGACTGCCTGAATCAAGCCCCTGATCTAAAAGCTGGCAGAATCAATGTCTGAGCTAGAATATAAACTAGATTTTTAACAAGAATCTAAATTAATACACTAAACTAAAATCAAAACTCCGAATCCTAACTAGAAGCCGGAAATAAAACTTAAACTAACTAACATTTTAACTAGAATCTAAGCTTTAATCAAATATAAGGAATCTATACTAAATCTAGACTTAAAAGTAAAACCAATCCTTCCGTACTCAAATCAACCCGAAGCGGTATTAATAGTATGGTGAGTGCGAATTTTCTTGAATCAAGTACAGAAAAAGTTATTCAAGTAAGCATTTTCAATCGCGAAATACTTAACTTATCCATAATCAATCCCAAATTCGTACTTGAAATAATCCAACACTGAGATTGATTGAAGTAAAACTAAGATTGAACCGATCTCAAAATGCGCTCGATTTAAGAATTATGAAGTTGATTTAATCCCGAATTCATGCTTGAAAAAACCAAAACAGAAATTAGAGAGAGGAAATTTTTATGATTGATTTACTTACCCGTTTTACACCTTACAGAATTTCAATTATAAAACACCAGCATCATTCCCGATTTGGTTTCTACTTTAAAAACTAAATGTAATTATGTATATACTGAAAATGGTGGCATGTCATAACGTCCAGTGTCATAGTGTCCATTGAAGTTATGACATGCCACCCTGAAAATATAAACTAAATAACAAGCAAGAGTTCTCAATTTTACTTTTTTAACATAAAAATAATGTGTTTTCGTCTTGTTCTGTTGTTTTTATTGTTTCTAAACACAACATGCAAATCGTTTTTTTTTAACTACTTGTGTGGTGTTGTTGTAGTGTCTGCAACAAACTTTGTTGAGTTAAATGAGATTTAAACACTCCCTTTGTAATTTTACTCTCAGAGAGGCACTAACACCGAAAAGTGTAATCTTTCTTTTTTGCTTCGAAAATAATCCCATTTAGGATTGCTTTAAGTACGTTTTAGTGTTCTTCGTATTTGAATTTTTGTGTAAGACTCGTACTTAAAGTAAGTATAAAAAACTTAATTTATCCCCAGTATTTTTCTTTCTGTGTAGAATCTTTACTAAATTCTGAATTAGAGTCTGAGAGTGCCCCGGTAGGCTAGCTGGTAGTGAGCTAGTCTTTCAGCGCCGGGGTTGCGGGTTCGATTCCCGCCAGAGGCTCTGGTTTCTTTCCTGCTGACAAGCGAAGAGCTTCGCGGGATTAGCTTAGGAAATTACAAAAAAAAAAAACAAAAAATAGAATCCGAACTAGAATCGTAACAAAACTAATAAAAAAAAAAAAAAAATTCTGATCTTAAATCTAAAGAAGAAGAATCTGAAATTGAACTGCAGCCGAATTGTACTAGAACTCAACTATAATCTGCCCTAGAATGTGGACTAGAATCTGTACTTTAATTTGAGTTTGAATCAATACTAGAATCTAAGCTTAATTGAAAACAAGTGTTTGAACCAGAGCTGAACAAAACTGAACTAGAATTTAATATGTGGATTCCACAATCCAGGCGGTGGAATTGAGTAGAACATTTTTATCAAAAGCTTTCAGTTTTTTTGAGTGATTTTCACTCCTGTATTGTGTAAACCGCACTTAAATAAAACTTTAAATTAGAAAAAATTCTGGATATAGCTGAAATCTGGACTTGAATCCGATATAAATTAAAAACTATTTAAAAACTGATATATATCAAGCCTGGTCTACGATATCGACTGCTATCGCTCTATTGCATTTTCAACAATAAACAGCTGGTTTGCGTCCCACTGTCAATTTTCAGCACGACAAGTCGATCGCATTCAAGCAAACGAAAACGTTATAGTTTGCATACAAATTTGCGCCCCACCATGAAATATTATGCGAACACAAATGTCAAAATAAAGGTCCAATTATACGTGACATAACCATTAAGCCACAGCCGTAACATAGTGTCTTCACATGACAATTTTTTGGCCTACCAAACGTCAAAGTCTATATAAAAAAAACTCGAAAATTTTTGTCAGCGTTTTTTTTAAATGAAGTTTGACGTTTGGTATGACAAAAAATTGTCAGGTGAAGACACTATGTTACGCTGACCGTAGAAACCAAAATTAAATTGGTTTGTATGGTATGTTTATGTCGTTTCAGTAATACAGTGGTGATGGTAATATAGTTTTGATCTGGTTATGTCACGTCTAATTTGAGCTTTATCTGGCGTTTACATTTGCCAGTACTGGCAAGACAGTAGCAATACATGCAAACCTTTTCACTAATGCATGCACACTTTTCCAACCATCTTGTCTACTGCCTAGTAAATTTTGCAGACAGTAAAATTGGACAGTGATTTGACATTTGCTAACAGTAATCTAAAGTTTTGTTAGCAAAAGAGAAAAAGATCAAAATGTAAAAAAAAATTAAACATATTTTGCTTTGATTTTTATATTTCAGTTAAGTTTTATATTTGTTCCCACAATATAGTTATTTTAAGCTTTTTTAAATTTGTTTAGTTTATACAAAATACGTTAAGCTGGACTAGCGCTGCAACATTCACGTTTGACATATTTTAAAAAGTGAACTGTCTTAACTACTGTCTGGACGCCTACGTCACGAAGAGAGTTAGTAGTGTTTTGGCAACTAATATGTATTTTCTAACTGTCTTGCCAGTACTGTCAAATGTAAACGGTGTGTTAGTCACTTATGTTGTGGTTGTCGACAGAGGCATTTTGTTGCTATATTAAGCAAAATTAGAGTAAGTGTGGGTAATGCGGTATACCAATTTGTTTTAAGATTGCGATATTTTTAGTTTTTGTTCGATTAAAATATGATGCAGCCATCTTCATGGGGCAATCCACAAAGTCATTTGCAAAAATATTAAACCCAAATTTGCAGAGATATTTAAGAAAATACTGTAAATTCCATTAAACACGACTTTAAAAAATGTGTAGGTAATGTGGTACACCGTATGCTGGTACTGTGGTATAGCTTTACCATCTCACAGTATTTTTTTTTTTTTTGAAAGTAGTTGTCACTCGTTAAACTGCTCTGAGTGGAGAAGCAGCTCGCGCATTTTGTCATTATTTCTTAAGGGCAAACAGGTCGTTTTTGTTTGTCTGCTTTTGTTGCGTTTTGCGGTGTCACCCCGCATTGGTTAGTGTTTCGGCGTCGTATAACTGTACCGACTTACAGTTTTTGCGGTATCTGCATTAACTATGTGCAATCGTTTTTAACCTCAATGTTTTGATGTGTTGTCTGGTGGAGAACCAAAGAAAAAAACTCAATGTGACTGGTGGAGAACCATAAATAACACAGACGTTTTACTGGTGGAGTACCAATGAAATAACTCAGACGTTTACTGGTGGAGACCAAAATACTCTGGAGCGGATTCTGGAAGCTCTCGCCTTCCTATACGAAGGTTTAGGTCGAACGAGGTTTTGCGGTTAAAGTTCCAAAAATTGTGTGTGCCAGGGTACATTATAACTTAAATAGTTCGCCAAAAACTTTTAGTCTTAAGTAAAACAAAAAAAAAAAAAAGAAGTAATTGTGCTATTTTTTTTTACAAATTTTTACTTTATTGTAATTAAAAGAAAACAAGATAACAAAAGCAATTCATTTAAAAAAACACCAGCATTTAATTAATCAGCCTTATTACGGTTCTCGTTCTCAGTAACACCGTAAGTCGAATTCCGAAGTTGATTAAAGAGTCGTTTAAGACATCGAGAACCGTAATAAGGCCTTATGTTATGGAAGGTAATGTTGTACACTGTCACAAATAAGCTGACTTAAGGTGTACCATAAAAGGGCTAAATGCAAATATTTGTTTAATTTAAATACCTTCTACAGCTGTAGAGCAATTGCATAAATTTTTATTAACATAGTGTACGAGAATTTCAGATTGAAACGATTTGAATATTAATAATTTATTTCAATTAAATTTATTTAATTAACATTTAAGTATTGCAAATATACGCTCCAGATGGAGATTTCTTATTGAGAGCCTATGCCCACAATGAGGTAGCTCTAAGTAATTTTAGAGCAAGGCTTATTATTATTATTATTATAACATTGTAGCTGAGAACTGCTAGCTTCGGTAACTTTACACAAACATAATAATTTTTTGAGAGCGTTATTTTTAACTTGTTAGTTTAAAAAAGGTACTATACCACATTACCTGCACTTATGCGCCCGTGTATGGGCAACCGAGTCTTTCAACTCAGTTGACAACTTCATCAACTGAATTGAAAGATTTTAAATTTATTTTAAAATTTAATGAAATAAAAGACAATTTTTAAAATACTTATCTACAAAAATTAATTTTGACAGCTGATCAATAGACTTGAGCACACACAGTACAATCGAATTGAAAGACTTAGTAGTCAACTTGAAAAAATCAAAATCTTTTGATTTTCTTCAACCAACTCGACAACCGTCAAACTAATCAACTGACAAGGCCATCCAAACACGCTTTGATTTGGACAACAACCGACTCAGTTGACAATTGAATTGAATCGTGTATGGTCTGCTTTACTCTATTATATAATTATGTTTAAGGAAATATTAAAAACTAAAGCGGCCCATACACTTATTGTATATTATTGTATATGATATTCACCATATTATTTCCATTTTGTCCTATATTATGCAATAAGTCGCCCAATGGTTATATTCATTCAATAAAAAGCTGAACATTTCCTAAAGGAATAACATAAACAGTATTGTACAATGTTGCTAACACATTTCACTTTCTTTTCGTTGTGCAATAAAAATTAAAAGTTTTTTGATTGTTGCCAATATATTGTGCCACCTTGGAATATCACATACACATTGGCGATATAATTATATAATACGTAGAATTGAACAAATTTATTGCAGGTGTATGAGCCGCTTAAGGATAATCACGATGGTCATTGTGCGAATTTGCATTTTTTCTATTCTGGCAACACCAAAAAGTCTGACAGCACTGTAAAAAATCTGCATTTGTTAACAATTATACGGAAGTAAATTAAATAAATGTTTTCTTTGTAAATTATTTAAATTTTATTCTCTGCCCAGTAAAAACTTCGCTTACTTTTTCAAAACGAAAAGCTTCTTTGACTCTTTATTTAGTAGCTTTCTGCTATAACTACATGTATAACAACTTCTATAACTACTTTTTTCTGGATGTATTTAAGTAAAAAAATAATGACTTACTTTTAAATGCGTTCATTTTGAGACATGCCTTATAAAATTTATTGGTTCTTTCAGTACAATTGTAAGCAGTGCCTTCATATTTTTCTGATTACTCAACACATTATTTTGTAGGCGAAGTTTTTACTGGGTGTTTTATATTAATTATATTAAAACCAAAAAAAAATTTTAAATTTTTAAGTTTCCTTTAAAAACAATATGGCGCTTAATATGTCAAATGTCATTTTTTACTAATTTTGCTCATGATTTTTTTTAGTGCAAACTAAGTTGTTGTGTTCTGCAAATGTCTGTATTTTTGCACCCATTTGCACTACCTATCATGATTTGCCTTACTTAAACTTAACTTTTTTTAATCTTATTTCTTTTAAACAACACTACTAATAAAATTCTATTGTTTAAAAAAATTAATATTTTTCACAGAGCTGTATTTTAATGGCTTATGGCGATTTCTTTTCTGAGAAAAATATGTTACAGTATATACATGTTACATTTTCTAATGTTACATATAATCACTCGAAGTGTTACATGTTGTGCAATTTCAATAGAACAAAATTAGTGCTTTTATTTACAACTATTACACTTTGATCATTAATGTACTTAATGAGCGATTTTTAAAGCTATTTAAGCGGTTTCTGCACGCTATTACGGGTTGGAAACAAATATTAACATCACTAATGGCTTATAAAAATTAAAACGATTATAATATAAATAGACTTTTTTTGATTCTAATGTGTAAATATGTTTATATTTAGTTTTAAAACAAATTTTTTACAAAATTATGAGCGGTATGCATTAAGACAAACAAAATAAAGCATTTGTTGTACAAAGAAAGTAGTAGGTACCAAAGTTGTAGAACAGGGCAGTATGAGCACCTTAAGTAAAAGTAAGGGTAAAATATGCAACATGTTTTGCATGTTTTTCATCAACATATTCACAAAAGAACTTGAACATTTTTCCCACAGTTGTATTTTTTGCACAAACAAACACAAAAATGTAGAACATGTAATATTAATGCAACATTTTTCTCAGAAAAGAGATCGCCATTAATTTATATGTTTTTGCGATTTTAATTTTCAAACTAGCGTTTAATTTGTGGATTAGTTGATGGTAGGGCTGCCAGGTTCTTTTTTCCTTGTCACCCAAAAATTAAAAAATAAATCCCCAAAAATTCCTCAAAAAGTTAATTTTTTTTCTGGCCGCATTTAAATTTTTTTTTTTAGTAGTAAGAAATGTTTAAATAAGAAATCCCCAAAAATCAAAATTTTTAGAAAAAAATTATTTTATTTTGTTTGTAGCGACTGGTTTCGGCATGTTTTTTAAAACCTTTTTATGCGAATCCAGTGAGGAATTACAAGCAGAACAATATGTTGCTTTTGAAACGAATGAGCCAATTTATAAGAATTTGGAGCTTGTTCAATCGGTTTTAGCCATCCATAAAATTAACAACAAAAATACATATATACGTCATTTAATTAATATTTCGATGCATCATAAGTACTTGTTTGTGTTGTCAACGGGTTTAGAGTCTTCTTTTAAATTTTTCTTTTTAAAACTCAAACTTTCTGTCTTCATTCCAAAAAATTTTGTCAAACTTGATTACGCTACTAAAGTTTCTACAATTGCATCATTTTTCTTTTTATACCCTCCACAACTAGTTCTGAAGAGGGTATACTAAGTTTGACATTCCGTGTGAAATTTTTTTAATATTATTCACAGCCTTCATAAAGTATGTATATATGTTCTAGGTCCTTAAGTAATTTTTGGTCGAGTTAGCTACGTCCATCTGTCTGTCCGCCTGTTGAAAACTCGCTCATTTTCGAAAAATTCAAAAGAAAAAAATATAAGTGTCAATTTGTTTTTTAGTTATCCTAAGCAGCTTGCCATTGAGATCTACAAAAATGGGTTCAGTACTATAAGAGCTATAAGTCCAAAAGTGGAAACAAAACAAAATTTAAAATTTTATTGCTAAAACTAACATAAATAACTGCGGAATGTGAATATTGATGTAAGACTTTGCACAAATTCGTTCTCTATGAATAGAAATCATACCGAAAAATGTCGTGAAGATCGTTCCATAATTTAACCTAGGCCTTATATTAAGCCTTATCTCGGGTAATACTTTAGTATGCGTAAAACGGTTACGAATAATGCTATTGCAATTTAGTGTAGCAGAGTTAAAAATTACCAGAAATCATACCGTCAACTTTCGTGAATATCGGTTTATAATCTGCGATAGGCCCAATATAAAGCCCACTCTTGGAAAACACCTTAGTACGCGTTAAACCGTAAGTGTGAGTTCATACGGCTCATGTCTTATTTACAAGATTGCTACTTTATAGGCGAGAGGGACGAGGGGAAAAGATAACGAGTACACAGATGCATGTACTGTCTTTACGTTTTGCTTTTTCATTCCTTGTTTAATTTTGTTATTGTTTTCAATATCAAAAAAGCACATGTCGTCAACATGACATGAATCATTTGAACGCCGATTCATGTTCAATGAAGAAAACGGAAGAATCTTGTCAATAAGACATGAGCCGTATGAACTCAGACTGACGAATAATGCTATTGTTGTAATTTTGGTGTGTCACAGTTATATCTGGGGATTTTTTAGCTATTATCTTTTTGGCAACACTGGTTTAAACAAGTGACGCACGTTTCGTGTTTTGTTTCACTGTCAAACATCTTCAGTTTGATCTATAATTTAACCATGAATCGCCTTACAAACGAGCAACGCTTGCAAATTATTGAATTTTATTATCAAAATGCGTGCTCTGTTAAGAAAGTTCATCGCGCGCTTCTTCCATTTTATGGTCAGTTTAATCGACCCACTGAAGCGGCTTTTCGGGCTGTTGTGACTAAATTTCGCACCAAATTTACATTGTTGGACATTAAACCACAAACACGCTTACGTAGAGTGCGAAGTGAAGAAAATATCGCAGCTGTATCGGCTAGTGATAATGATGACCATCAATTATTTATTCGTCGCCATTCGCAGCAATTGGGCCTCTGTTACTCAACAACGTGCACAATTTTGCGGAAGGATTGAGGTGCGAAGCCTTTCAAAATACAGCTGGTGCAAGAATTGAAGCCGAACGACCTACCGCAACGTAGAATTTTTGGTGAATGGGCTCTTGGAAAGTTGGCCGAAGATCCACTTTTTTATCGAAAAATTGTGTTCAGCGACGAAGCTCATTTGTGGCTCAATGGGAACGTTAATAAGTAGAATTGTCGATTTTGGAATGAAGATCAGCCAGAAGCATTGCAAGAGCTACCAATGCATCCAGAAAAAGTCACAGTTTCGTGCGGTTTTTGGGCTGGTGGCATTATTGGACCGTACTTCTGCAAAAATGATGCGAATCGTAACGTAACTGTGAATGGTGGGCGCTACCGTGAGATGATATCAACTTTTTTTTGCAAGAGCTTGACTTGCATGACATGTGGTTTTCACAAGACGGTGCCACATGCCACATAGCACGCTTAACAATGGACTTATTGAGAGGCAAGTTCGGTGAACATTTTATTTCACTTTCGGAACCGTCTAGATCGTGCGATTAACTATTTTTTGTGGGGCTATGTTAAAGCTCATGTCTATACACACATGCACAATTCAATTGACGAATTGGCAGACAACATTGAAGCATTTATTCATGAGATAATGGCCGAAATGTTGGAAAGAGTATGCCAAAATTGGACTAAGCGGATGGACCATTTGAGGCGCAGTCACGGTCAACGTTTGCATGAAATAGTCTTCAAACATTAAATTATATGGACCGTACTATCGATTGAAATAAAGATTTTATGAATTTTTCTGAATTACATGTGTTTTTTTTTAACTTTCCCATAGCTCTTAAAAAATCACCCGATATGTCACAGTTTACTTTCGTAAAGATTGGTCCACAATTTACCATTTACCAAACTATCGGTAGAGGTTATCAAAGATTCGGCACAGCCGAATATAGCACTCTAACTTGTTAAAATTTCCTCTCGACTAGATTTAATTTTATTTTTATCTACTTTTACTCTAGTGTATGCATATGTATGAGAGCAAGCCGGAGAGCTGAATTTACCCTTTAACCATTTTATGGTGGATTATGTGCTGTTTTCCAAAACAAAGTTTGCAAAACAAACTCATGTGTAGTAAATAAAAAAAAAAGTTTCACTTAAATTAGTTCGCTTAATGCAACAGCTGCTGTTAATGTTAATACATTACAGATTGAAATAAGCAAAAATATTGCAATGTTATTGTTTTTTCAGTAAAAACATGCATAAGAAGACTTTAATAAACGTGTTTTAAATTAAAGTTAGTAGCAAATCACAAAATTTACCAAGGATAAATAACAAACGGAAGAAATTCTTAATGACTTCCAATGTTAAGGATAACACGAACTTTCATGAAATAAACAAATACAGACATTTTTATATTTTCAAGTTCATATTCAACAGTTATTTAAAAAAAAAGTTATTGAAATATGGCACTCAGCCACAGAAATTCGCAAATAAATGAATACATGAAAAAATTAGGGGGAATTTCATTGCATACAACTAAGCTGAAAGTATCCAATAAAAATGTGATGCCTACTTATAAGGGCGGTAGAATATGTATGTATAAAGTTTTTGGCCAACATATTTAAAGAATTTCAACAGAGTTATTTTCTTTTGTTACTGTGTTGTGTAAAATAGCAGACTTTGGTGTAAGTAAGAACAAGGGAGGGAATGTATGTAGCCTAATGTGTTTTTATAACATCTTTCTGATAATTAAAATAACATGAAAAGCATAACCTGGGGAGGATTTCCTTAATTTATATTTTTTTCTTATTGTGTGGTTTTATTTTTAAATATTTGGCATTTAAAAGAATTTAGGGCGCAAAACATTTGCCCCCGTATTCATAAAAAATTAAAATGAATTTGAAATGCATTTTAAGAAAAATTTGTATGAACTTGTTGGCTTAAAACACATTTCAAACTTATTTTATTTTTTATGAATACGGCAGTTAATATTTTTGTTTTAAGTCTTCTTAGAGAAGTAAAATTTCATTTTAATCGTTGAATTAATTTCAAAGTTGTGTACTTCGGGCAAAATATAAAATATTTAATCTCAAAAGAAAAAAATACTCTAGCTCGAGGTCATAGGTTTTTTAATAAATGTAATTTATTTAGTTAAATAACTCCAATATTTTGATATTCCTTGAATATCATCATCGGGGATAGTCTAAAAAACAACAATATACATTAGTTTAAAACATCAATATAAACAAAAAGATCACAAAAATTCAAACCGTAATAACAATAACAACAAGAACTTACGAAATTTTTAATAAAAAATTAGTAAGTACTTTTTGTGTCCTTATAGTTATGGTTCTATCTATGTTTTAAATTTCATTAAAATCGGTTTGATAATTTCTGAGATGAAGAAATTTCCACCCATCTTCCCTCGTGGTTCTACGATTTGGCCCATTTTCAATAGGCTTGGTCCTTGTGCCAATAAGAACCTATGTCCCAAATCAAATTATCAAATTATCTAAAAAATTGCGACCTGTACTTTGCGCACAAGGTTACATGGACAGCCAGCCAGCCAGCCAGCCTGCCAGCCAGCCGGACGGACATCGTTAGTTCGACTCAGAAAGTGATTTTGAGTCGATCGGTATACTTTAAGGAGGGGGGTAGGACCAATATTTTAAAGCGTTACACACATCAGCACAAATGCAAATTACCCCTGAAGGAAACCTGGGTGCAAGTGTCTCCAACTCACCCGTTTTATCGACTATATTGGTGACATTGTCAACGAAGTGTCTACACTACATTACATTTGCCACTATATTTGGCTTTAATACGAAAAAGATTTCATCAATAACAACTGAGAAGAACAATTCCTATAAAAGCTGAAGAAATAATAAGAACATTTAAAAAAAAATTTTTTTAAGAAACGCTTTTCATACCGTATTGTCATCGGGAATATGCATGCCTGCAAAGTTTCATTAATTTGCATTGAGTTTTGATTTTCCGAAGTGAAGCTAAAGAAAAGGTTTTAAAAAATTTTGCCGCAAACAAGAAAAAACTATTAAATTTAAAAAAAGCATTTTTTGTGAAAATTAAAACCACAAATAATGAAACAAAATAGGGTATAAAAAAACAAAAAAAAAAAAACCACATTACCAACACTGAATTACCATAGCCACTGTATGACCGTATAAACCAAAATTGAATTGGTTTGTATGACCGTATAAACCAAAATTGAATTGGTTTGTATGGCATGTTTATGTCGTTTTGGTAATACAGTGTTGGTATGGTAATGTCACGTCTAATTGGACCTTTAAAGGAACAAATTTGAGGCAGTCGTGGTGTTTTACTCATATCTCAGCCATTTGTGGATCGATCTTGCTGAATTTCAATAGCAAACAATTCCGAACCATATGTTACATAAATGTATAATAGCCTGGCCCCCACCATCATAAATGGGGTCTTCAGAAAATCCATTTCAACGGACAGACGGACATCGTTAAATCAACTTCGCTCCTCATAAGGACCCAGAATATACATATATACTTTATAGGGTCTAACATCAATATTATAGAAATTACAAACAGAATGACAAACTTATATATACCCTTTTCACAACCTCCCAGCGGGAAAACTCAGAAGACCTTCTTACTTCAGGCCTTTTTAAAGGCCTGCTTAAAATATTTTTTGATTTAATTACTATTCTTACGTAACTGCTAAAGAATGCCTCATAGAAGGCCTCGGCACTCACTTCTATGAGAAGCGAGAAAAGAAGGAGTAACATTTTTTGTTTTGTTTTTTTGCACAAGCAAAAGCAAAAGAATTCAGATCCCTTTACAAAAACAACCCAGCGGGATAACTCAGAAGACCTTCTTACTTCAGGCCTTTTTAAAGGCCTGCTTAAAAATTTTTTTGATTTAATTACTATTCTTACGAAACTGCTAAAGAATGCCTCATAGAAGGCCTCGGCACTCACTTCTATGAGAAGCGAGAAAAGAAGGAGTAACATTTTTTGTTTTGTTTTTTTGCACAAGCACAAGCAAAAGAATTCAGATCCCTTTACAAAAACAAAGTAACATATGTTGTAAATCATTTTTGTTGAAGTTGAAAAGAGAAAGAGTAAAATTTTTTATTTTGTTTTTTCGCCAAAGCGGAATTCTTTCCCGTTATAAAAACAAAGTAACATAGTAGGTACATATTAAAATACAAAATAAAAACAATAATGAAAATAACTTTGGTAAACCATTTATTTGAGTTTTGTTCATTAAGGAAGATTGGTGCTAGTGCTTAAAAGTTTTTTTGTTTTATTAGGTATGTATATACTTTTATTTACAATCTATTTTACAAAATTTAGCAAATTGATTATTTAAATAAAACTAATAGGTATCACATGTGTTATTAAACTACAATAAGTTTAATAAAATATATAAACATACGTTTGTAAAATAGGTATACATATATAAAAAGTAAAGTGTTGTTTCATTTTCTATATTGGAGATCTAATATGTACATGAAACCTATTCAGTCTTCTTATTTCATTTGTAAGGAAATATTCCTTATTGTTTTAGACTTATAGCCCTTCAATATGACCTTTAATCAAAAGCATTTGTAGAAGGATGGTCTGAAAGGCCTTTTAAGAGCCATTAATTGAAAGGCCTTTTAACATACCTTTCTTAAAAACCCTTCAAGATAACCTTTTTTCTAAGGCCTTTTGACAGTTATTCCTTGGAAAGCCTTCTAAGAGCCATTTATTTGAATGCCTTTAAGAAGCTCTGGCGAAAGAAATGAAAGCGGAAGGCCTTCTCCGCAATGACAACGCGTGTAAAAAAGATATGAGTATGGAATGGGTACAGAGGCCTTATAGAAGGCCTCCGTACACCTTCTTTTTCCCGCGGGGCTGTGGTGAAGGGTATAAAAACATGAATACATACGTAATTTAAGCATAGTCTTTTAATAACTTTTTAACATCGTTATCGTACTCAAATTTTTAAATTTGCAGCTTTGAGCGAAATCTATTTACAAATAGGTGTGAAGACAATAAAAGATTATGCATTACGTCTTCATTAGTGGATACACGTCCAATTCTTCGCGAATGGTGTAATCTATAGGCTCTATAGTCTTTATTCCTCGCTTCCTGAGCTTCCTCGTACATCGTATATCAGTATAATTTTGCTACAATGCACCAGAATCTTATGCACAATTACAGGCATGTAGTACCAGTAATGAACGAAAATTCATGTTTTGTTACTTTATCATTTTTAACTTTTAGCTGAGACTTCAGCTGTAATTTGACAATATTCAGATATCTGACAACAAAATACTAAAAAATCCAAATCGGCGAACATGAAAAAAATGAATTAATGCCGCTCTTGAACCAATGTGTGCCGTGAGAACATGGCATTAGACTTTAATTTGTAACTCTTAGTAAATAAAAACAAATACTTCAATCAAAACTATCTTTATATTTCTTAAAAATAACTGATATTTTTATTGTCGATTCCTTGCAATTGTAAATACAATCAGATACAAAAGCTTTCAAGTACAAAAGAGAGTCCAATATACCATCTATTGTTAAGCGATTCCGACAAGATGCTTAGGAAAACTTTAAAACATAAGTAAACAACGTCATAACAACATTTTTTTTTCGTTAAAAAAACAGGTCATCGTTAACATCATGAATATCAAAATCAGTTTAAAAAAACCTCTACTTCACCATCATCCTCATCATCTTTATTTCCATCAGCAGCATTTTTTTCACTATCATTGCTGCTATCAAGAAGCATCAATTTTATTCAATATCAAATATATTTTATTAATTTTGTATCTTTTTCTCTTATTTATTGCCGTGTTTTTTAGCGTGTCCTATGCATAACAAAAAAGTTTGAAAGCAAATTGATAAAAAATTTCTTTTTATTTGTAAAATACTTACTTTGTGGTTAATATTCAAGGAATTCATTAATCTAATCCCAATGGAATATTTTGCGGGGAAACGGTACAAAAGAAATTGAAATCAATACAAAATGGACAAATTGAATATTGATTTACACGAGTACCGTTAATGACTTCAGGATAAATTATTTTTGAGGAGTCAAAGAGAAATAACTGAACCAAAAAAGGTAGAAGTACATACATTGTTTAGCGTTAAGTCAAAATGTTATTATTTAAAATCAGGGTTTAAAAAGCTAGAGTCGGAACCAAAAACTGTCAACTGCGAAAAGTTGTACACAAATATTCGTTTTTTGAGTTGTTTTGAAAGCGACTGTTTATATTTAACGAATCAGAATTAAAAGCAACTGTTTTTTTGGCCAATGACAAATGAAGAAGAAGTGTTTTAACTTTGGCTGCAGTTTTTAAGGCGCTGTTTAAAATAAATTATTGAACATTTGATCTTCTAAAAAATCTCAAGCGCCAATAAATTATGCAAAATTCTTTCTTAAATGACCTTTGACATTTTGAAATATTGAAATAATAAGATTCTGTTTCTTGTGCTTATTTCCCAATTTTTATTCTTGATAAAAAAACACTGAAATTTATCAAAGTTTTTCTTGGGATTCAAAAATTAATTATCAAGGTTTCGTTATAGGCTGTAGGAAAAATCGCCCAAAGAAAAATGGCCCAAAAAATAAATGAAAAATCGCCCAAAAAAATTCCATGTAAAATTGGGCCTGAATTCATATAAAAAGTGACCCAAAATTGTTGGGCTATTTTTCGTTGCTATTGGGTGAATTTTCGTTTTTTAAATTTGGTGATTTTTCGTTTTTTAAATTTTTCATAATGAAAAATCAACCAAAAAATTTTATATGAAAAATAGCCCATGTTTTCGGGCATACTATTTGTCTAAATCATTCATTATTACTATACGACAAATTCCTAAATGTTATTTATAAAAATAACGGGACATATTGCAAAAAGGTGGCATGTCATAACGTCCAGTGTCATAGTGTCCGTGGACAAACTCAAAAGCATAGCTTACAAACTCGAAAGCATAGCCGGCCGGGGGCAAGGATTTTCTCCTCTATGGTATAACAAAAACCGGCTTCGCTTACTAAAGCTTCTCTGCCCAACCGGTCTTCGGCCAGGCGCAAGAATTTTCTCCTCTATGGTATAGCAAATACTGGCTTCGATAACTAAAGCTTATCTGCGAAGTCGGCCTTCGTTCGAAAACAAGGCAGATTTTAGAAGCTTTACTTAGCGAAACCGGTACTTGTTATACCATAAAATAAAAAATCCTTGCGCCCGCCCAAAGGCCGTCTGCGCAGAGAAACTTTATTTAGCGAAGCCGGTTTTTGTTATACCATAGAGTAGAAAATACTTGGGCCCGGCCGAAGGCCGGCTATGCTGAAACGCTTTAGTAAGCGCTGCCGGTATTTGTTACAACATAGGGGAGAAAATCTTTGCGCCCAAAAGTGTTTTCATTATATGTTTAATAATGCACCCAGAGAGAAAACAACAAAACCATTTTTAAAAAGATGTTGACCATATTATGTTTAATTTAACCAAATCATTGTCACCGACAACCACATTATGGTAAAATAAGTTTCTTTAAAAATAGTTTTGTTGGTTGTGACCATAATAAAACATGTTTTTCGCTTACATTTGTAAGTTACTAAATTTATATGAATAATAAACACTGTTTTGCAAATTGGGTAATTTTTATTTATTTTTTTTTTTTTTTTGGGAACAAATTCGTTTTTTGTTTTTGGGTCATTTTTCATTTTTATTTTGGGTTCTTTTTCGTTTCTTTTGGGCAAAATTTCATATTCAACTTTAGCTTATCCCATCAACAATAAATTTCAAGTGTTTTTATCAATAATAAAAACTGGGAATTAAGCACGAAAAACAAAATCTTTTGAAATTTAACTTTTTGGGTTATTTTTCATGTTCTTTTGGGCGATTCTTCATTTGGGCGATTTTTCATTTTTTTTTTGGGCCATTTTTCTTTGGGCGATATTTCCTACAGACAAACTTAATAAGATGATTTAAATTGCAATAAAATATGTATGTTTGGACCAAATTTTATCTAAATCCCAAAATATCAATATGTTTAGTGGGCACAAATGCTCAATTTCGGAAAAAGCTTGTATGGGGACATTTTTAAAATTTTTAATTGATTCTCACTATTTTAAATAGGCTTGCTCCATGTAATAATACCAACTTTGTACGAACAGTTATTAAATTATCTCCAAAATTGCGACCTGTTCTTTGCGCACAGTGTTTACCCGCCTGACGGACAGACAACGATAGCACGACTCAGAAGGTGACTCTAATTTGAACGGTGCACTTAAATGGTCTAGGACCAATGTTATAATCTTTTCAAACATCAGCAAGGCATAATACCCCCTCCATTATTGTGGTGTTTGTGTAAATAGGAAAAATAATCGGCCTTTTTACGGTTTTCGTTGTCGGTAACACCGTAAGTCGAATTTTGTTGTTGATTTAAGAACACAGGTTGTGTGTTACTGTATTAAATTTAAAATATTTTTATGAATGCAAGCAATAAACTTTCCATAAGTCTTAGACAACTTTCAAAGACAAAAGACGTTTCAAGTAGTGAGAAAAACAGGACAGTTTTTCATTAGATTTATCAGGAATCTAATAAATAACACTGTGCAAAAAAAAAAAAAAAAAAAAAACAGCCTCAACACTTGTAATGCGAAATGAAACTAGACTATTGGTAGAGCAAATCTGCCAAAGAGTTTTGAAAAGTTAGCTCGGTTTCCCGAATTATCGGCCCATAAAGTTTTTGAATTTTTGAAAAAGCGTTTGGTATAAGTCAAAAAAAAAATATTCTAAATGTATTTCTGAGCTAAAATACTATTTCAGATGTCTTCAGTAGAATTGTATGGCGATTCTTTTCTAAGAATATATTAACCCTCTAACACTCATTTTAAGGGGTAATGTTTGTCCTTTTTTTAACTTAAATACAAAAGGATACTAAAACGGCACCTTAGAGGGTTAAATATTCGACGAATATTTTCTGCATTAAATTTCACTAGGGGTCTTGTAAGACCAAAAAATTGTGCAATGTATATAAAACGGGTTCTAAAGAAAACATAGTTTCATATACTGGTAAGCTGCAAAAACAGGCCAGAGGGTTAAGCTTTAAACACACAACCCAACCCCCCTCCCCTCCCCCCTAAAATAGCATTCCGATTTGTGCTTTCTAAATGTTGCTTGCAAAGTTGTCCGCTCCAAATTTTAGGACCACTAAATGACGCCAAAGTTCACCACCAACGCTTTTAAAAATCCCAATAGTATTGTGCACATTAAATAACAAATTCAATTTTCTCCTAATTAAACATAGTGCTGACATTTTTTTCTTATAAAACTTTCCCCCAAAATGTATTTTACTTTCCCCTATAAGTATGCATCTTTTACCTGGTTTCCAACTTTTTGCTTGTTAGCAAACAAAGAGTTTGTCGATTAAATGTTCTACAAACATATTTCAAAGCATATTGTTAGAAAATATTATCCTTAATAAACAAGAACAACAATACTTTTCACCCCTCTTCTTAGAAATAAAAAAGAATAAATTGCTTTAATTTAAATTTTGTTTCCAACTTCAAAAAGCCTTTGCCTTTTTGATTCGGCGTCAAAGATGAACATTTCGATATGAATTTATAAATGACAGGGATGGAAAAGTGAATTTACTAAATTGTTTCTTAAGCAGCAGATAAGGAAAACTTCTAGCATATATTGTACACTAGAATGTAATCTATAATCTATCCCCTAGTAATTTACATTAATTGTTGTCTAGTCTATATATTTTAATCTAGAGTCTAGCCTTAAATATGCTTTATAGCACACCTGGCGAAATTGCAGCTCGCAAACGCTTTAAAAGAACGAATGCGGATCGCCGATTTGTTGATTTAATTAAACCTATCAGCAAGTTTTTCAAAGAAAAACTCTATCCGGAATTAAAAGATGATGAATGGATTCATGACCTTATGTTCTTAACTGATATAATAGAGTATCAACAATCCCGCAAGCTTTTCTAAGTTTAATTAAATAAAAATCAGCTTTTTAAACGCGATTTAACTACCAAAATGTTGAGAACTTCTCGCATCGAAAAGATGTGAAAAAAAATATTCCATCATTTGTCGAAAACTATCAAAAGAGATTAAGCCGATGCGACATTGCAGACGTCCAGAACGCCAGTCACACAGGTTCCATGCAATAACGTCCAGGTGCAATAAGTCCCAAGAAAAAAATGAAATTAGACCCAACAATTTTTCATGCAATTGTGGAAGTAATTTCATTACGAAATAGCTCCCAGCCCTCTCGGTTTTATTTAATTTTTTTGGAAGTTATTTAATTTTTTGCCTGGGAGTTATTTCATGATGAAATAAAATCCAAATGAAATAAGTCCCCAAAAAAATAAAAGTGGGAGTTATTTAATTTTATTTTGGTTTTCGGTTATTTCATTTTCAATTATTTGCAATTTCTTAAAATTGTTTAATATTTTAAACGGTATTTATAACGGGATAGTTTAAACAGTTGCTACTCATACATATGGAATATTTTGAAAAGGAAAAGGATGTATTTTTAAAACGTGAAAAGAGGGAGTGTGAAGAAGAAAATCCTTGCAGCCGGCTGAAGAATGGATATACAAAGAAGCTTTAGTCAGCGAAACCGGTTGTTGTTATACCATAACTAGAGGAGATAATCCTTGTACAAACGATTGTGCCATATGTATGGGTAGTGAATCAAATACTCTCTTTTTGCGATGCAAGCACCTAAAGCAGGCAGCTGCCATTACAAGAGGTCAGGATACAATAAAATGCCCCATTTGTTGCCAAAATTTCGAGGACACAATGTTAGTTTTTTGGTAACCTGAAATGTAAATATTCAAGTAACATGAATATATAATAAATTTCTTTGGGAGTTCATTTATTTTTTAGGCCTTATTTCATGTCTTTTTGATGGACTGATTATTTAATTTTTATGAGATTTATTTCTTTTTTCCAGTTTGTGACTTATTTCATTTATTTTGGGATTTATTTCATTGGGAGTTATTGCACTGGCACTTATTGCACCTGGGGCTTATTTCACAGAGCCATCATACATATCGTTGACGGCGATCAAAATTTACTAAAATTGAAAATTTTTTAACGACGGAGGCGAAAATGCAACCGTCGGCTATACCAAATAATGTTGTTTGTTGTTTAAAAACAAGCTTTGAAAACATTCGTATATTTTATAAAAATGTTAAAAGCAAAATAATTTAACAATAAAAAAAATGTGCCTAGAAAAAAGTATTATTAATATCGTTCTTTGTATTTTGCATTTTTAATTACTTATTGATGTTATACCCTATAAGGTATAACATACATATTCTGGGTCCTTATGAGGAGCGAAGTTGACTTAACGATGTCCATCTGTCCGTCTGTCCGTTGAAATGGATTTTCCGAAGACCGGTCCACAAATGGCTGAGATATGAGTAAAAAGCCACGACTGCCTCAAATTTTTTCTTTTAAAGATCCAATTAGACGTGACATTACCAACCCAACACTGTATTACCAAAACGACATAAACATACCATACAAAACAATTAAATTTTGGTTTCTACGGTCATACAGTTGCTATCGTAATACAGTGTTGGTCATGTGGTGTTTTTTGTTATTTTGTATAGCCTTCACTACAAGTGGTGGATTTTATTTGTAATGTGTTTAATTTTACGCATACACATACATATTAATGCATGTATATGATATGCCGCTCAAATAAAGAAACAAACTCATAGACTCAATATATTTTTATTTAACGCCTCTTCAGTAAAAGCATTCGTAGCCGAGTTGTTAAGTTCTCTCCTGAGACTGATGATATTGCCAGTTCGAATCCCAAAAAAAATTTTTTTCTTTTTTTTTATTTAATTTTTTTATGTTCTAGAAAACGATTTTAATATTATAAAACGAATTTCAAACATCAACTTTGGCAAAAGAGGAAACGGGCTTAGGTACATATATACATTTTTTGTTTTTTTATATTCTTCGGCATGACGAAATGAAAAGTTGGCGTGGCTCAATTAATATTTATTTATACCTATCTAAAGAACGTTATTTATGTATAGTACTTTTTGTTCTTATCTCATCATGGTGAAGGGTATATAAGATTCGGCATAGCCGAATATAGCACTCTTACTTGTTATTCGTGAGTTTATTTGAGAGTTGAAAGCGGGAACATTTCGCACAAAAATATTACAGACACACTTTTTCTGTAAATTGGCGAGTAGTTTCCTTACGTGTCAGCTAGAGCTCGCCAAAAAAAGTTACAGACACAGTTTAGTGAGAAAAACAGATGTTTGTTTCAATATATTGCATTTTTGTTTCATTTTTGACAATTCAATTGAAAAGTTTATCGACGCATGGGCACTGGCTTATGAAAAAAAAAACGATTTTGATAAATTTTGAGTTCTGCCTGTTTATGATTTAGTATACAATATGTTTGTATCTGTTTGAAGACGTACTCAGGGAAATAAAAATTTTAAGCAACTGATGTTTTTGATATTTGATTTTTATGTTGGCTCTCTTAACAAGAAATTATTGGAATTCAACTCCATCTGTAGTTGAGCCTGACAATCTCTGCTATTAAGTGTATTCTAGTTAACCTTCTATTGCAGTGTATAACGTATATTATATAACAAGAATGATCGAATACAAGATTACGCCATGCGCATGATTTATTGCTAGATGACGTAGTTTGTCCCTGGCAAGGGCTGTCATGTCTAATAGACCCTAAGATTTTCGAATTTCTTATAAAATATGCATGGATTTTAAAGAAGAGGGCAACCCTGCAATTTGAAATAATTTAAAATTTCTAGAAAATATATTTAAAAAAACCAATATTAAAACATAAAAAATATAAAAAAGCATTACAGAAGTGTGTTACAATAATTTAAACCGAAAGAAAAAATATAACAATAAAACATAAACATGAAGTGTGCAGTGAGCAAATGGAAGCAAAATAGCAGTAAAAAAATCAAGTGGGAAGTTGAACTAAAAATTGAAATTTTGTTTGTTTTTAATTGTGTTAACACAGAAATTTCTTAAAATATTTGTATAAGAAAGAAGAAATTTAACAAAATAACAACTTAATATATAAAACAAAAAAACAATATTTTACCACTAAATAACTTAAAGAACAAAATAATTAATAATTAATTGTCACACTGTTATGTTACAACAACTATTTTTAGTTTGACAACTTGAAAATCGTAGCCAATAGGAAAGAAGTTTACGTGACGTCATATGTGCGACATGCGCAGAAGATTTTAATTTTGTTTCGGGATGGCTTAATCTTCTATTCTGCCATTCTTGGTATATAATATGTACTCATATTGACAGTTATACACAACAGACTACAGTCTATAAAATATAATATAGTCCAATCGCTATAGCCAGCAAATTTGCCTAACTATAGTCCACGATATGGTATATTCTGTAGCCTACATTCTATAGTCTACTGTTGAATCTATTTTTTAATCTGCACTTTAATCTAATCGATATAATACAGTCTACTCGATAGTCTACACTATAATTTACTATTTACTACAATATTTACAGTGTACACTATAATCTACACTTTAATACACACTACCCTGCAAATAAAATTGGACCACCTGATCCATTTTGATAAAATGGACTACTGCATGGACTGGTCCGATGTAATGCAAGCATGGACCATGTCATTGTTAAAAAGTGTTTGTAGAGAGTTTTTTAACGACATGCTTTCGTTTTTAAGCGACTTCAAAACTAATCCTCTTGAGTATACCATGGAGTAGTTTTAAAACTACTCCTTAGTGGTCAAAAGGTGGGTTATATGGTCCTTTTCTAGGACATCGTAATGTTAAATAGACCAGGGGGCAAATCATGGCATTCGTGATCGAATACTTTTTCGATTCGAAAGCAATTTTATTTCAGTCAATACTGAACGAATCGGTATTATTTTTTCAGTGTTTGAAAACTCAAATAAATGCTTTACAACACAAAAAAATAATTTCGATCCGTTAAGTATGAACAGAGATAATTAGAAATTGAATTGCTTTCGAATCGAAAAAGTATTCGATCATGACTGCCATAATTTGCCCCCAGGTTTTTTCCATACGTTTGGATTACTTTTGGACTAGTCCTGGTCCCTTCTGGACTACTCTTTACACGCGTGTTTGGACTGGTCCTATTATTTGCAGGGTAGTGTCTACTCTGCATTCTTAATTATAATCACACTATAACATTGACATTTATACACAACAGACTACAATCTACTAAGTAAAATATAGTCTAGTCCATAGTCCATAGTACAACCCAATTATCAATAAAAAATGCTGGAAATTTTTTCCATATTCCCATTTTTTACAATTTTAAAAGAAAATATGGGAAAAGCGAAAAAACTCCCAGGAAATTCTTATTCATATTTGGGCTGATAAATTATTCTACAGACTACATCCTTTGCTCATTTACACAATACAGTTAACTCGCGAAAACGTGAACACTCAAAAAGGTGAACTTCTCAGAAACGTGAACAAATTTATTTTTACACACACTATTCTAAAACGTAAACAAAATCTTGAAGCTCTAAAACGTGAACACATTTTTTTCTTTTTTTGTTTACTTTTTAAAATGTTTTTTTTTTTTTAATTGGGAAATCCCCGAATTGAGTTCACTTATTGGTTTATGTCACAGCGTTTTATTAATTGTATCCATGTATGTATTCGCTGGCATGTTAGCTGTTTTTAACATCGCTACGTTAATTCGTGTTATTTGTGAAAGTGAAAAATGTCATTAAAAAGACCGAAAGTGTTATCTTTGAAAGATAAAATAAATATTCTTGAATTATTGCAAAAATGTTATAGTGGCAGTGGCTTGGCTAGAAAATATGGTGTTGCTAAATCAACAGTTTGTTCCATTAAGAAGAAAAAATAGGAAATAACAAATCGTGTAAAGAAAACTGTTTATGGTACCGGAAAGCGTAAAACATTACGTTCTTCTCAGCTTCCGAAATTGGAAAAAATTCTTTACAAATGGTTTCTTAGCATGCGAAATAAAAAATAACCGGTAAGCGGACTGATGCTAAAAGCAAGTGCTTTAGAAATTCACCAACAACTTAAAGAGAGTTATTGTGGTTTTCGTGCCAGCGATAGCTAGCTTTAAAAAATTAAGCAGAGGTTTATTGTTCGTCTCCTCATAATTTCCGGAGAAAGCTTTTTGATCAGCCACAACTTGTTGACCCGTTTAAAGAAAAGTTAAGATCAAAAATGGAGGAACTCTCTTTATGTGCAAATCAGCTTGCAATGGAAGCAGCAGGTAACCCATACTTTTCATCATTGGAGAAAAGTGCTGAAAGAAAAAGCTTTGTTAAAGATGATCAAACAAAACATCTTTTAAAACTTGCAAGATGACCGATTCCTGAGAAATTTTTTATCGCTTATAAACATTCCTTAAACAAAAAAACGTTTCTATTCGTTTTTGTTAATTTTATGTTTATTTTTTTATGGTATTCATAAGAAATTAATTTGTTAATGTATCATATGCAAAGTCAACTGAATTATTGCGTATACATATATTTTTTGTTATTAAAAATTAATAAAATATGTTTTTTAAAATACTTGTTTATCTATTTATTTGAAAATAGGGGTGTTTTTTTAAATTTTTGCATTCGATAACGTGAACAAACTCGAAAACGTGAAACGCCATGGTAAAAATTAGTTCATGTTATCGCGAGTTGGCTGTATATCTACTTCTTAATCCACACTCTAGTCTTATCGATATTATACACTGTAGTCTGCACTATAGTGTTTACTATTTTTCCTTTAGTTTACACTATAGTCTTTATAGCCTAATTCATAGTCTACACTATAGCGTTTGTCGTATTCTACTTTATAGTCTACTATATAGTCTAATCCATAATGTACATAGTGTAGCCTATAGATATACTATAGTCAACATTATAGTCAATTCCGTATGCTATTTTATAGTCTGGTCTTTATAGCTTAGTCTACACTTTGAAAATTCCTTTACCAGATCCACCGATGTCTAATGGGAAGTTCCGATTTAAAAGCAAGAAAGAAAAAAACTGGGGTATGACTAACGTTTCCATTCCTGCTTCGTCCGTATTGCTATTTAATAAAGAATGAGAGCTTAACTTAATTTAGTTTGATTTCAATTCGCATTTCAACAAGTTTAAAAACATTTATAGTATGTATATATGTTTTTTCTTATTTCAACATCATTTTTCTTATTTTTTCTCTTCTTTTTTTTTCTTTTTGAGACAGGAAATGGTTGTTTCCTTCTTCATTTTATAGCAGCTGCTGCAGGTGTTTCATAAATAGACGTTTTTTTTTCAAATAAGAATTTATTGGAAAAAGACGGTTTCTTTATATGTGTGTGTGTGTGTGTGTGTGTGTGTGCTTGTGTGTTCCTTGCTCTATAAACTGTATTCACGTATTTCCGTTAAGCTGTCAATTTGATAAGCAGCTTAAAAGGAAGCAAAATATAAACGCTTTGTTTGTTAAAGCATACTTTTAGTTGTAACAAAAACACTTATCTAATGTTATCATGGCAAAACCAAATATACAGAGTACATTTAGGTGCGCAAGCAGTGAAAACAATGATAAGAACAGAAACATATTTGGAATGCTACAAATTATTTTTATACCCTTTTTTTTTGGCATTTTTTTCTTTTTTTGTAAAAACAAATTAACAGCCAATCCCACGATGTCACACGTTAACGTTCGCAAAGAAAATAACATGTAAAACAAAAACAAATTTTAGAAATTGTTTTTGTTTTAAATGTAATTTTCTATGCGAACGTTAACGTGTGACATCGTGGGATTGGCTGTAAGAGTGCTTTATTCGACTATGCCGAATCTTTTACACTGTTCACCATGGTGCGAAGATAACAGAAAGTTACATGAATATCATTCTCTAAATAAAAATATTTCAACTGCGTTCCACGCCCACTTGCACAATCCCTCCCACATTTTGTCAGATGTTATGAATTGATAACCAAAAGTCCTGTGCCTAATTTGGAAACTTTGGCTTTTGCCGTTCTCCAGATATACAGAAATCTATAATGTATTTGTAAAGGGAGTGCTACACCCACTTGTCCAATCTAGCCCACATTTTGTTGGATGTTTTGTTTTGATTATTAAGATGCGTGTATCTAATTTGGAAACTTTGGCTCTGGCCGTTCTCCAGATATACATAAAAATAAAATAAAAAAAAGAACAACAACAAAGGATTTTTTGTTAAAATAATATCTCAGCCATTTGTGGGTGGATCAGGCTGAACTTCAATGGTAAACAATTCCGGACAATATGTGACATAAATGTATATCTAGCCCCCATCATATCTGTGGTCTTCGGAAACCCATTTCAACGAACTGACAGACGGATAGCCAGACGGACATACGGACATCGTTAAATCAACTTCGCTTCTTATTAGGACCCAAAACAAATATGTATACTTTATAGGGTGTAGCATCCATATTTTAGAAATTACAAACGGAATGACACTTTTGCTCTGGCCGTTCTCCAGATATACAGAAATAAATTACAAAAAACACCAACAGTAAATTAGATGCAGTCGTGGTGCTCATACCTCAGCCATTTTTTTAATAGCAAACTTAAGCGGAGTATATGTGATATAAATGTATAGCAAACTTGTCCCCATCATATGTGGGGTCTTCGGAAAATACATTTCAGCGGATCCACAGGCAGACGTACATCATTATATTTTGGGGTTGTCGTTAAATCAATTTTGCTTCTGATAAGGACCCTAACCAAATATACTTTATAAGGTCTAACATTAATATTGTAGAAATTACAAACGGAATGGCACTTTTGCTCTTGCCGTTCTCCAGATATACAGAAATAAATTACAAAAAACAACAACAGCAAATTAGAAGTAGTCGTGGTTTTTTGCTCATACCTCAGCCATTTATGCACCGATCTGGCTTAATGTTAATAGCAAACTTAAGTGGAGCATATGTGATATAAATGTATAACAACCTTGTCCCCATCATATGTGGGGTCTTCGGAAAACACATTTCAACGAACTCACGGGAAGACGTACATCGTTTAATCAACTTTGCTTCTGATAAGGATCCAGAATTTAAGTGTATATATTAGAGTGTTTACGCGGGAAAGAATTCCCGGGAATCCCGGGAAATTTTTTTTAATTAATCCCGGGACATTTTTCCGGGTATTTTCGGTAATTTAATATTAAATTTTTTGAAATTTTAATTTGTTAGCATCGCTAAAATCAAAAACAAGCAATAAAAATATATTCTGTTCTTTAATTACTAAAAACTACTACCTACAAATCGAACTATTTTTCCTACGCCAATAAATCAACGGGTCTTTCTAATTGCTGATGAAATGTCTAAAAAGCTTTTTGAAGTAGAAAATGAAAATGTAAACACCAGAACCATCTACAAATTCTAAAAAAAAAATAAATGTAAAGAGAATACAAAAGCCTGAAAAAATCTTAAAATGAAGTCACGGGTAACAGGCCAACCAATTTATATTCTTTGTATGAGTCGCTTCTTACTATAAAACCAACTTATGTAGAAAGCGAGAGCTCTTTTTCGGTAGCAGGCAATATACATACATATCAACAAGGATTAGAAACAGAATCGCTGATGAGCTTTTAAATGCTTTAATAATACTGTTCCAATTAATAATAACTACTAAATATTAATAAGTTTTAAAAATTCGTGATCTCCAAATTTATTTGTTTTTTTTTTTTTTGGTTTTCTGTGCAATTATTTTTTTGGACTGTAGTATATGTATGTGTACATTCTTTTAAAAAAGTAAAAACTTTTGTCTTGAACTCATTTATTGAAATCATTGTTTTATTCAAGGAATCCCGGGCTTCCTGGGGATAAGATTTTTTTTGTTTCGTTTTCCGGGAGTAGAAAAAGTCCGGGAAATTAGTTTTAATCCAAATTTTTAATATTTTTAATTAGGCTTAAGTTCATCAAATTTAATTTTCATTAAATTATTTTTATGAAGAAAGGAATTTTACAACATGAAAATTAATTCAAATTTACTGATAATTTTTCATTCTTGACTCAATCTGGGCTCGAACCCAGGCGTTTTTACGGACATGTCAGGGTAATGTTTCGATTGCAACCACTCAATCTCCTCAGAGGGCTTGCCGTTTAACACTCGCAGCCATCGACGACTGCTGACGTCATTAGTCAAACATCAATCCTTAAACCAAATTGTATTTAACCTTTGGTAGATCGAAATTTTCATGTTGTAAAATTCCTTTCTTCATAAAAATAATTTAATGAAAATTAAATTTGATGAACTTAAGCCTAATTAAAAATATTAAAAATTTATTTTTCTAACAAATAAATTATGATAACTTTCAAAACATATTATATTACCCACAACCATATCATGATATTTAATAGCCATAACATGATAACTTTCTATACATTTATAATATTACGTTAAAGATGCAATCAAACGCCATTTGTAAAATTATTTTGAATCAGTTTTGTCGTTTGTTTTATATGTAAGCGGTTAAACAAGATCAATTACTATAAAAAATATTAAATTTAAAGAAATTAACATAATTAATAGTGCAAAATATCGTTGTAAAATCCAGCAACAAATATTGAACTCCGTTATTTTATTTACATCAAGAAAAATTGTAAAAAGTCGCAAAATAAAAAATCGATACATAAAACTTTTAATTTATTTTGTATTGTTATGACATTTATTAAAGGAGCTGTATCATAATATGATTGCTTTTAAATTTATTATGATTAGCATGATGATAATATGATTAATTTTTAAGCTTATTATGATTAACATGATAATAATATGATTGCTTCTTAACTTATTATGATTTACATGACAATAATATGATTCCTTCTTAACTTATTATGATTAACAGAATAATGATATGATTAAGGGAAAAATATTATGATGTAATATTACGAATATATTTAGCCATTATATGATTCAGTAATAATCTAAATATGGTGACTACAATCATGAATCTTATCATAATATGTTGCTCTTAGAATATGTTTACCAAAACCATGTTTTTTCTTTGCGTGTGCATAGAAGAAGTTAATTAAATTCGTCATAAAATCGGATATAATTATAGTAGATTTCTCAATCTAGGCTTGTTTGAAAGGTATTTTTATCACCTTTTAGAAACTGTATTGACACCAATATTTTTTTCCTATTCCTATTTTCCTACAAAAAGGACTTCGAAAACAAAAAAATTTATCGCAATAAAAGTTTTCGGCAATTATCTGAACTTTCATAACTGCAAAAATAAAAATTCGAAAAAATTGAAGAAATTTCGGAATTTATTAAAATATGGAAAAATATATATTTTGAAATTTTTGGGGCTCCAAACCCGACTAAGAGCTATGGTCAACCATAGATTACGTTTTTGCTATACGCTTCATCAAAAAAAAAAAAAAAAAATTAATTAAGATCAATATTGTAATGGGTGATTGTTTAAGAGCTGTAGGAAAGTTAAAAAAAAACACATAAAATTCAGAAAAATGCATGAAATCTTTATTTAAATCGATAGTACGGTCCATATTATTTAATGTTTGAAGATTATTTCAGGCAAATGTTGACCGTGACTGCGCCTCAAATGGTCCATCCGCTTAGTCCAATTTTGGCATACTCTTTCCAACATTTCGGCCGGTGTCTCATCAATAAATGCTTCAATGTTGTCTTCCAATGCGTCAATTGAAGCCGGCATGTGTGTATAGACATGAGCTTTAACATAGTCCCACAAAAAATAGTCTAAAGACGTTAAATCGCACGATCTAGGTGGCCAATTGACCGGTCCGGAACGTGAAATAAAATGTTCACCGAATTCGCCTCTCAATAAGTCCATTGTTAAGCGTGCTGTATGGTATGTGGTACCGTCTTGTTGAAACCACATGTCATGATGCCACCAGCTTATGAACCGCACCAAACTGTGACTTTTTCTGGATGCATTGGTAGCTCTTGCAATGCTTCTGGCTGATCTTCACTCCAAAATCGACAATTCTGCTTATTCACGTACACACCCAGTAAAAACTTCGCCTACTTTTTCAAAATGAATAGCTTCTTTAACTCATTATTTTGTAGCTTTTTTCTATAACTACATCAATAACAACTTCTATAACTACTTTTTTCTGGATGTATACAGGTAAAAAAATAATGACTTACTTTTTAATGCGTTTATTTTGTGACTTCCCTTGTAAAATTCTTTCAGTAGAATTCTAATAAGTGCTCTTATGTTTTTCTGATTACTCAACAAATTATTTTGTAGGCGAAGTTTTTACTGGGCATTGAGCCAAAAATGAGCTTCGTCGCTGAACACAATCTTTCGATAAAAAAGTAGATGAACTTTCTTAACCTTAACAGAGCACGCATTTTGATGATAAAATTCAACAATTTGCAAGCGTTGTTCGTTTGTAAGACGATTCATGGTTAAATTATAGACCAAACTGAAGTTGTTTGACAGTGAAACAAAACACGAAACGTGCGTCAACTGTTTAAACCAGTGTTGCCAAAAAGATAATAGCTAAAAAAATCACACATTAGAAATTAAAAACGAAATGAAAGACTTTTATATACCCTTTCCACCTGTGGTGAAGGGTATACAAATTTACAAAAACAATAAGTCTACGATACAGAGTCTAAACACAATGTTTGCTGTACGATTTCTCGTGGCGGGAAAGAAAAATAAACATAATACAACGGAAGACGGCGACGGAAATAGTTGTCATTTTTTGTTTAAATTTTTAATAATTTATTTGTGCACACATTTTTATCATGTTGTTTGTTTTCAATAATGTTGTGAACATAGCCAATTATTCAAAAACTATGGCAACATCAGAAAGAGAACGAGTATCAAAAATTGAGAGACAAGGCGAATTAAATTCGCTTTGTTGAGAGAGAAAGAAAGTCCGCAATGAAAATAAAATAGATTATAATTTTATGCCGTTCCGCACTGCGGTTTTTTACTTCAAAATCGTATGGAAAACCGCACCGCAATATACTATCGTTACATTGTATTCAGACTCACAGGGTGGTAAAAAAAATTATTTATTAAGTTCTACACAACAGCCTAGTCAATAATCTTTACTACAGCCGAGTAAGATGGGTACACTATAGCCTAGTTTTTGATCCTATGTATATGATCGTCTTTAACCTTAACCGTACTCTAATATACTATTGTATTGTATTCTATTCTATACACTACAATCCGTTCTTGCATTATATCATTAAAATTTGTCTGTTAGTCAGTTTTTCTAGTTTAAAAAATTTTTCACAGTTCACTTAAGTCTTGTTTGCCATAATTTTAATCCATTTCGGTTATTTTTGCCATTGTGGTTTAGTGTATGAATTTGGGGTATAAAATATACCACAAGACTTTTATTATAGTTAAGTGGTTAAATAAAAAAAAAAAAAAAAATAGTTTTCCAATTATAGAATATTTTGACACATGCCACAATTTTTTCGAATGCTTATGGTATACGAATATTTAAATAAATTATTGAATAATGTTAATTTTGCTTTAAAATGCAAACAACTTTTTGGGTTTTATTTTATTTTATTTTATAGTAAAAATTGTTCTTTCAGTCATTAAATACTTAAATATTTTTTAATTATAACGTTATTCCCAAGGGAAATAAATTTTTACCATTTACCATTTCCTTAGCATATTTTAGGGCATTGCTAATTAACAATTTAACTGCCTATTTTATGGTTAAGCAGCAGTACGTAGCAAATATATGAAGAATTCTTACAGGTACTTAAAATTGTAATTAACAGAAGATTTTGTTTCTGTAAAGAAAATTATTGTTCGCTTGCAGTTTGAAATTTTTGCAAAATGATTCCTTAAGTTGAAAATTATTTTCTGGGCTGGGCCAAAACTAAATGTTTTTAGGCTAAAAATAAATGTTCTTGAAAATATTTTTGTTCCTTTAAATAAATACAGAGAACTTTTTTAAGGGCATATCAATTATCAAATACAGACAGTTTAATTGTCAAAAAATGTAAAAAGTTAATTAAAACAGAGAGTTTGTTGCAAAAACATTAGGGCTTATAAGTACTCGTCCATATTATGAAACATTTGCTGAGCAGCATTTGAGTTTGGTGATGAGAGGAGAAAGACCAATGGAAAAGTGTATTTTGTTTCGTGTACAAGCAGGTAAGTTTATTTTTGAAAGAAAGAGAGAAGGAATACAAGAAGATTTCGAAACTAATATTTACAAATTTATTAATGACATGGCAACGAGAAAAAACTTTTTTAATTGTATGTTATAACTTTCTAAGCGTGTTTGTTATCATCCTAAAATATGGTTAAAAAAGGTTTTTTTCATGTGCTTTTAATGAATTAGAAAAGTAGGAAACTGTTGCCTACGTTTGCACTTAATCAAAATCACAAAAAAAACTGTTTTACTTTTGTATGTCCAAAACTTTAATCTAAAATTTTTATTTGTAATAGACTTTTAACTTAAGTAGTCAATGATGCAACAAGTTAAGAAGTTGCTGACTTTATGAGATATTTGATATATCACAGTTAAATTAATGGAATATAAAAAACTTCGGCCACTTCTTACTTCATTGTTCTTTAGTGAAATCTAAAGAGAGGCCAGTTACAAGATATTTTTTACTTTGTTAAATTTAAACTTTAGTTAAATTAAAAGCTTTAAATTATGATATTTTTTATTTTTATTTTACATAAAACATTTAACCTTAAAATAAACCTCTTCGAAGTCAACATTTGATAATTTGTTTGCCTTAAATAATCCAAAACAAAAAAAAAAAACCCCCCAATACAGTTTTAAGCAAATATTTACATATTTTATGAGACATTTATGCATAAGTAGGCATAAAAAAGGATACATATTTAACAAAACTCATACAAACTCAGACATGAAATTTGTTAAACAAATTTGTTAAATATACTAAAAAAAAGGTCTCCGAAATTGCTGGAAACATAACCCAACGAAATTGCAAACTCATCAATTATTATTTATTTATAAATCAAAATAAATAAAGTGTATTTAAAAAAAATATAAGCAAAAAAAGAATTTTTAACTTTTTTGTCACGTTCTTTAAAATAAATAAGAACCATCAACAAATACAAAACAGCAGTAATTGCTGGCAACTGAGAACAAATATGAATAAAAATGTGTACATGTATGTGGATAATAATATCCTTTTTTATTTATTTATTTTTTTTTTGTATATAAATCTACCTTTGAAAAATGTTTCCAAGAGATGTCTTAGGTTTAGTTGTTTCTGTAAATGTGTCTGGAATAGTTCGCACGTGCACACATGTAAAACAGCTCCTGAAATTAATTCAACTGTATGACAGTAAACAGAAAGAAAAAAGTTAAAGATTATTTAAAAGGAACACTATACACAAAAAGTATTTCTTACACAAAAAGCTACTTTTTACACCAAAAGCTACTTTTTACACAAAAAGTTACTTTTTACACAAAAATTTACTTTTTACACAAAAAGCTACTTTTTACACAAAAAGTTACTTTTTACACAATAAGTTACTTATTACACAAAAAGTTACTTTTTACACAAAAAGTTACTTTTTACACAAAAAGTTACTTTTCACACAAAAAGTTACTTTTTACACAATAAGTTACTTTTTACACAAAAAGTTACTTTTTACACAAAAAGTTACTTTTCACACAAAAAGTTACTTTTTACACAAAAAGTTACTTTTTACACAAAAAGTTACTTTTTACACAAAAAGTTACTTTTTACACAAAAAGTTACTTTTTACACAAAAAGTTACTTTTTACACAAAAAGTTACTTTTTACACAAAAATTTACTTTTCACACAAAAAGTTACTTTTTACACAAAAAGTTACTTTTTACACAATAAGTTACTTTTTACACAAAAAGTTACTTTTTATACAAAAATTTACTTTTCACACAAAAAGTTACTTTTTACACAAAAATTTACTTTTCACACAAAAAGTTACTTTTTACACAAAAAGTTACTTTTACACAAAAAGTAAATTTTTACGCAAAAAGTTACTTTTTACACAAAAAGTTACTTTTTACACAATAAGTTACTTTTTACATAAAAAGTTACTTTTAACACAAAAAGTTACTTTTCACACAAAAAGTTACTTTTTACGCAAAAAGTTACTTTTTACACAAAAAGTTACTTTTTACACAAAAAGTAACTTTTTACACAATAAGTTACTTTTTACGCAAAAAGTTACTTTTTACACAAAAGGTTACTTTTTACACAAAAAGTTACTTTTTACACAATAATTACTTTTTACACAAAAAGTTACTTTTTACACAAAAATTACTTTTTACACAAAAAGTTACTTTTTACACAATAAGTTACTTTTCACACAAAAAATTACTTTTTACACAAAAATTACTTTTTACACAAAAAGTTACTTTTTACACAAAAACTACTTTTTACTTAAGAAGTTACTTTTTACACAAAAGTTACTTTTTACACAAAAAGTTACTTTTTACACAAAATGTTACTTTTTACACAAAAAGTTACTTTTTACACAAAAATTACTTTTTACACGAAAAGTTACTTTTTACACAAAAAGTTACTTTTTACACAAAAAGTTACTTTTTACACAATAAGTTACTTTTTACACAAAAAGTTACTTTTAACAAAAAAAGTTACTTTTTACACAAAAAGTTACTTTTTACGCAAAAAGTTTTTTTTTACACAAAATATCTTTTTACACAAAAAGTTACTTTTTACACAAAAAGTTACTTTTTACACAATAATTACTTTTTACACAAAAAGTTACTTTTTACACAAAAATTATTTTTTACACAAAAAGTTACTTTTTACACAATAAGTTACTTTTCACACAAAAAATTACTTTTTACACAAAAATTACTTTTTACACAAAAAGTTACTTTTTACACAAAAATTACTTTTTACACAAAAATTACTTTTTACTTAAGAAGTTACTTTTTACACAAAAGTTACTTTTTACACAAAAATTTACTTTTTACACAAAAAGTTACTTTTTACACAAAAAGTTACTTTTTACACAAAAAGTTACTTTTTACACAAAAAGTTACTTTTTACACAAAAATTACTTTTTACACGAAAAGTTACTTTTTACACAAAAAGTTACTTTTTACACAAAAAGTTACTTTGTACACAATAAGTTACTTTTTACACAAAAAGTTACTTTTTACACAAAAAGTTACTTTTTACACAAAAGGTTACTTTTTACGCAAAAAGTTTTTTTTTACACAAAATATCTTTTTACACAAAAAGTTATTTTTTACACAAAAAGTTACTTTTAACACAAAATGTTACTTTTTAAACAAAAAGTTACTTTTCACCCAAAAAGCTACTTTTTACACAAAATGTTATTTATTTTTAAAACGTCACATTATTTACAAAAAATGATGTTTTTCCTAAAAAGTCACACTTTCCATAGAAAGTCTGCTTTTATATATTTTTTAATCAAATGTCGTGTTTTTATACTTAAAAACTACTTTTCAAATAAACAAGAGAGATAGAGCGCTATATTCGGCCGAATCTTAAATATCCCACACAAAGGGTCGGATGTTGTGTATTGATAACAAAAATTTCTCAAGATATACAAGAATCTATGATTTCCTCGTACGAAAGGTACCACTCACTTTTCTCTAATTTTCAAGAGGTTGCATTTTGATAACCCAGCTATGTGTACCAAATTTAGAAAATTTTGCTCTTACAGCTCTTAAGATATAAATAAATTTATTTTGTGCCACGCCCACTTGTCCATTCACACCCACATTTTGTCGAATGTTGTTTGTTGATACCCATGATGCTTGTATGTAGTTTGTAAACTTGGACACTTGCCGGTTTCTAGATATACAAAATAAATGGCACAACAACCACAAGAGATTTATGGGTAAAGATTGAGGCAGTCATGGTGTTTTGCTCATATCTCAGCCATTTGCAGGCCAATCATTCCTGATTATATGTAATCTATATAGATATATAAAAGAGTTGCGGGAGTGACTGACTGACTGACTCATTCATCATCGCCCAGCCCAAACCGCTGACCCTAGAAACTAGCGTTTTGAACTAGCGATTGGTGACTCCCCAAATCGATCCAATAAGACGGACTTTTCTAAATTCGAATGTTTAGGGGGGGAAAAAAGGTAAGAACGGGAAAATTCGGTAACCTTATATCTCCAAAACTAAAAGAGATGCAAAATAAATGTAATACTTATCGTATTAGGGAGTAAACGGGTAAAATCTGAATTTTAGTACTTTTTTACCACCGCATCTATCTTTTGAACCAATAAACATAGAAACAAAGTTAATACCACATTCGAAACTTATCAAAAAAATACGTATACAAAATTGGTACATTTTCGAAATTCGAACATTTAAGGGTGAAAATCGTAACAATTTTTGGTACTTTTTTTTACAAAACATTTTCCTCCATTCATTGACAAATTCGTACTAAATTATGGGCTGCCACTAAAATACTGAAATTTTTGATACTTTAATGAGGGAAAAATATAGTAACCAAAAAAGGAAATACGGGAAATTTTTTTATTTTTCTTTAGCTTTTTGGTTCTACTAAAGAAGCGGGCTAAATGCTGGAATTTAAATAAGTTTAAACCTAGAAAAATAAACGTTGGCATAAAAATATGTCCACGAAGAAAAAAGAGAAATTAATTTTTTATTACATTGAACAATAATTTATTGTAGACAAACATAAAAACATTAAACATGAAAAACTAAATTAAACACAAACTTAAAAATTATATCACAGGTTAGATATTGTAACACAGTAACTGGCATTAATGTTTAATATTTGAAATAAAATCAGAACTTAAATCCTTGACTAGAGCCTAGACTAGAGCCAGAATAAAAATTTGGATCAAATCTAAAATTTAAAAAAAGAATTAGCACTGGAACACGTTCTAAAATTTTCATCTGCCATCTGAAGTTAATTAACACCCGAGTTACCCCTTCATTTACATTTTGTATATGAATTTTGAACAGAAAAAATTCTCCAAAATTGTTCACCAATTAAAGCATTACTCAAAAATAAAATCAGTTTTAATTAAAAATGTAATCAAGTGAATTAAACGTTTAATCAAGTACATGTAATAATTTCTTTACTGGTGCAAATTAAGTTAATTTTTTAATAATTATCACAAATTTTTTAATTGACATCAATTTTTGTTTTTTGCTTTGCGAAAGAAATATTTTTTTTTTTTTTTCGTTAAGTGTACTCCATTTAACAAGTGTTACACACACATGATGGCAACTTTTGAATTGTCATACAATCTGTAAATATATGTAAAAATATGTTTTTTAATTCAGTGTGTGTTTGTTTCAGAACACTTTATATGACACGTTATGTCCTTGTGCTGTTTATAAAAGTTTTACGATCTTACCCTAGTATTAAAGCCAAATTCGAAGCAAGAAAGAGGTATCTGAACTTTAGAATCCACTCACGATAAAACACATTTTAAATCCAATATGTTCGTTCATGTACTTTAAATCCTTTAAAGTTGTTTTTAGTTTTTGGCCAGGGGGTTTAAGCATTATTTTGTTAAGGTGTCAAGCCATAAATAACTACAGTTTGGATTTAAATCTTTTTATACTACGAAAATGTTTCCAATATGGCTTAGGATATGTTGTTAAAAGGAAAGTGTTTGTGTTGTTTTGGAATATTTGATTTTTGGAAAGAAAACATACACAGATTTTAAAGGATAAATTAGAGGATTTACAATGTTTGCCAAAAATTGCAGTATTTTCTTTAAAGAAATTTTTAAGCATTATTGGGGGAGTCACAAGGTAGTCATAATGGGTGATTTTTTAAAAGCTATAGGAAAGTTTAAAAAAAAAACACATACAATTCAGAAAAATGCATGAAATCTTTATTTGAATCGATAGTACGGTCCATATTATTTAATGTTTGAAGATTATTTCATGCAAATGTTGACCGTGACTGCGCCTCAAATGGTCCATCCGCTTAGTCCAATTTTGTCATACTCTTTCCAACATTTCGGCCGGTATCTCATGAATAAATGCTTCAATGTTGTCTTCCAAAGCGTCAAATGAAGCGGGCATGTGTGTATAGACATAAGCTTTAACATAGCCCCACAAAAAATAGTCTAAAGGCGTTAAATCGCACGATCTAGGCGGCCAATTGACCGGTCCCGAACGTGAAATAAAATGTTCACCGAACTCGCCTCTCACTAAGTCCATTGTTAAGCATGCTGTGTGGCATGTGGCACCGTCTTGTTGAAACCACATGTCATGCAAGTCAAGCTCTTGCATTTTGGGCAAAAAAAGTTGGATATCATCTCACGGTAGCGCTCACCATTCACAGTTACGTTACGATTCGCATCATCTTTGAAGAAGTACGGTCCAATGATGCCACCAGCCCATAAACCGCACCAAACTGTGACTTCTTCTGGATGCATTAGTTGCTCTTGCAATGCTTCTGGCTGATCTTCACTCCAAAATCGATAATTCTGCATATTAACGTACCTATTGAGCCAAAAATGAACACAAGAAGCGCGCGATGAACTTTCTTAACAGAGTGCGCATTTTGATAATAAAATTCAACGATTTGCAAGCGTTGTTCGTTTGTAAGACGATTCATGGTTAAATTATAGACCAAACTGAAGATGTTTGACAGTGAAACAAAACACGAAACGTGCGTCAGCTGTTTAAACCAGTGTTGCCAAAAAGATAATAGCTAAAAAATCACCCGATATGTCTTTAAAGAATAACAAGAAAAAAATATGAATGCTGTGAGCAACCTTATGACAAAACAATAAACACAACATAAAAAGCTGAATGTACTAATAAAGTGACCTCACAAAAGCACCTGTTTGTAGTGATTTTCTTCGTGGTTGACGTTTGGTGTCATTTTTTTTGTTTATTTACTTTTTTTAATCGAGATGTGTAGGACGCGTAATGAAGCCCGAAAGTTTTATCAGAAAGTTAAACACCAGACAGAGGGCTTTGGTACTTGCATTACCTCCAGCAAAGATCAACATGGACACCTGGTGCTGGATAGGGCGAGTGTGCTGAAAATATGGAGAGAACATTTCTCCCAGTTGCTGGTATCTGAGGAAAGCGGCAGCGAAGAACAACAAGGCTGCGTGCGCCGATGGTTTGCCTGCAGAGCTATTTAAGGCCGGATGCGATGAGTTGATTAGGTGCATGCATCAACTTATTGGTACTATTTGGCTAAAGGAATGCATGCCCGATGATTGGAGTCTTAGTGTGCTGTGTCCCGTTCATAAAAAAGGAGATAAATCTGCTTGCGCCAACTATAGGGGGATAAGTCTTCTTCCCATCGCTAATAAGATCTTGGCAATAATATTGTGTGAACGACTAAAACCAAAAGTCAACGAAATAATTGGCCCTTACCAATGCGGTTTTAGACCTGGTAAATCCACCTCAGACCAGATATTTACATTACGCCAAATCCTGGAAAAAACCCACGAAAAGCAAATCGACACCTTCCATCTGTTTGTCGATTACAAGGCCGCTTTTGACAGCCCGATTCGAGCAAAGGTATATCAGGCCATGTCTGAATTTGGCATCGCGGCAAAGTTGATAAGGCTATGCCAGATGACTCTAACTAATACGAAATCATCAGTAAAAATTGGAAATGATCTTTCCGAACCGTTTACCACCACACGGGGATTCAGACAAGGTGACTGTTTATCGTGCGACCTCTTTAACATCGTATTGGAAAAGGTGATACGCGACGCTGCAGTCAATAGAAATGGCACAATCTTCACCAAAAGCCACATGTTCCTCGCATATGCAGATGATATTGATATCGTGGGAAGAACATTGCGAGACGTAACTGCTGCATTCGCAAGTATTGAGAAGGAGTCACAAAAAATGGGTCTGGCAGTTAATGAAGCAAAAACTAAGTTAATGGTTTCAACGAACAGAAAATCTACTAGATTGGATGGAACTGTGAATGTCGGTAACTTGAACTTCGGGGTTGTGGAAGAGTTTTTGTAACTTGGATCCACCATAAAAAAAAACCAACAACACCAGTCTGGAAATTCGAAGAAGAATTATACTAGCAAATATATGCTACTTTGGGCTGAGCGGGCAAATCAAATCTAAAGCCCTCTCCCGAAACACAAAAATAACACTCTACAAGACACTTATACTACCAGTGCTTTTGTATAGCGCAGAGGCATGTTTACTTGCGCAGGCAGATGAAGCTGTACTTGCTGTTTTCGAGAGAAAAATTCTTCGTAAAATATATGGACCGGTTTGTGTTAGCGGAGATAATCGGCATCGTATGAACCATGAGCTGTATGAGCTGTATGCCGACATTGATATAGTAAAGCGCATAAAGATACAAAGACTGCGCTGGCTAGGACATGTCGTGCGAATGGAAGCAGATGCTCCGGCTAAGAAGATTTTTGAGTACGATCCCGAAGGTATGCGCAAGAGGGGACTGCCGAAGCTCAGCTGGAAAGATCAGGTTCAACAACAACTTTCTGATCTGAATATCCGAAATTGGAGAAAAAGCGCAGAAGATCGAAGCGCATGGCGATCAATTCTTAACTCGTCTAAAGACCTACCCAGGTTGTGAATAGCCACTTATATATTATCTGCCTTATTTATAAAAAATAAAACATGTTAATAAAGGGTTTTTTAAACGGGTTTCGTATGAAAATCCGTTTCATAAAGCCTTTATTAACCGGTTTTATTTTTTATAAATTAGGCCGTATATATATATATATATATATATATATATATATATATATATATATATATATATATATATATACTTTTTTTAATAAGGCATTTTGACATTTGCCGTCTCAATTCTAGCAACAAAATGCCTGTTGTTTTTTCTATTGTTTCATTGTTGTAGTACTGAGGTCACTTTGTTAAAACATTTTGATAAAAAGTCTTATTATTTTAGGACTTTTTTTGTATGATAAACAAAAATAATTTTTTTAAACTGTTTTATTTAAACACCTTGTGAATCCCCTTTATGTATGTAGTTTTTTTTTTATAAATATTTTTAGAGAAAAAAATGTTTGTTGCTAAATATTGTCCCTTTTAAACAATGAAAAAAAGAAAACAATTTATTTTTATGTTAATGTTCAATTAACTTGCCATTCAAACATTTTTGTGATGATTTAACTTTTTTCTCAATGAAAATGAAAATTTTTAATTGTCTCTAAAAAAAATCTCTTAATAATTATTTACGCTTTCTTAATCCCAAGTTAAAGAGGAAAATGCAGTCAAAAAGTAAAGAAAATTTTGTTCAAAGAATAATGAGCCAAGCCAACAAAAGTTACAAAGGTCTCCATTAAAACTCTTGGACGCTTTACACAGCACCAGGGACAGAGAAGAGGCGGTCTTAATTAACAATTTCATAACTGTGAAATGTTACGTCAACAATGACAAAATATTTTTTTTTTTTTTTTGTTTGGTTTGTTTTGTATCTGAAACTGGTCAGATGAAAATTTTAACATTTTTTTTGTTTCTTTTTATTTTCTTCTTTAAATAGAAGGAAATTATGACATTTTTATGTTTTCTTATAATGACTGGGGAAAAATGACACTGTTATGAGAACTAGTAAATTTGGTAGAGAAAGTAAATTTTAAATTTTCTTAGAGAAAAACTCAAAGATTTAATTAACTTCCAAAATAAATTTAATTACTGGAAAGTTTGTCCTTAAGCTACGTATTTGTTATTCAATAGAAACCAGCAAGCAATTTGATGACACAAAAAATTCATATTACAGTTCACATTTTGGCACAGATTCAAGTTAAGTTTCCTGCTCGGAATCTACAGGGCGGCCCAAATAACACCTACCAATGTAAAAGTTGTCGATGTATTTGGTCTTGCGGTAGCAGTGCTTGCACATTATGAATTTTGTATGGATGCATCTTTACATCCAATTTTATAATTATCTGTAATATTGTTCTGGGAATGCCAAACTGACCGAAACGTCGACGCGTTGAGGCTGCACAGCTTTAACGTTGCTTTCAGTGCGAATATTTCGATGTGCACGTCATCCATGACAGATGATTACTGAAACCAGCATCTAAAAACGGCCAACCGAATTCTTAATCATGAAGGCTTTAGGTACTGAACTTGAATCAAAATATTGACATCATAATAATTGATTGTTGTCAAGAATAGCAAAATTCGATAATTTGCACGCGTTGTTGTGTTCTATATGCATTTATTATACATTTCCAAAAATTCAAAACAAGTATATTGCAAAGTAAAAAAATTTATAAATGTAAATGAAGTGCTACCCATGGTGACGTAATAAAGGTGGCAGCACACAAAGAGTGACTATTTGGTGCGGTTTCTAAATTTCAAAATCAAAAAAATAAGTTTTTGCACAAGCAATGACTGACTGACGCGCACACAAGTAAGCACTGTATGAGAAGATGACGGCAGAGCAGAGCCACTGGCTGGCTTTGAGACACATTTTTTTTTGTTGGAATAATTTTTGAACGAAGTCTTATTTATACATACAACACAATGTTTTTTCTTTATCACTCTCTGTTGCTGTATCCTTTCCTTTGCTAAAGAAGAAATGTAACCAAAAACGGCAGCAGACTGACTCGATATGTTTTTCGTCATCATTCTATTTTTGTATTTGATGTATTTAACCAAACAGTTTTAAAAAATTGAATACGGGATTTTGTTTCTTATAATAGCATTGTTTTTCTTATAGTTGCACTTTTTTAAAGCGTCCAAAATAGACTGTGTGTGTTTTTTGTTGTTGTTCTTATATTTCACATGAAGAAGAGTTGCTTTCGATCAAATAAAAAAAAAATGCAAAAAAACGACAACATTAAAGAGCGTCAAATATTTCATACAAAATTATGAAAACTTGAAACCAATAACGCGTATATTTTATTTTTAAATAGTTGCCCACATTTTTGTTGGTTAAATAAAAATCAAACAAAAATATTAATGGAATCAGTAAAAAAAATTTCAAACAAGCATTTGTTTGAAAATAATTTGGCAATCAATTGCTATTTCTGTTAATTGAATTTAACTAAAACGGAGATGTACAAATTTTTCTTAATCGGACGATTTAAAAGTGTTTTAAATAAACTCTTGACTAAATGGCGATTAAGCTTAATTAACATTTTAGTTGCTCACTCGATGAGCGGAGTATAGGCCCCTATTACGGTTTACAACTCAACTCAGTTGAGTTGTAATTTCTACATTTTTGTATTATGGTTTACAACTTTGCTAAATTGCGGTGAACAAAAACAACAAAAATTACAACTGATCACAACCGGTTGTATTTATTACAACTCAACTGAGTTGAGTTGTAAACCGTAATAGGGGCCATAGTCGGAGTACACAAATTTTCGGTTTGAATACGGTTGTGTATGTTTAATCAACATCAACATCGGCCCTTCAAATTTAACCACCCTTTAGTTACAATATGATTAGCAATCATAAAAGCCACACATGTATTTTCTATACTTATTAAAAAAAATATATTAATTCTTATTATTTTTTTTTTTGTCATTAAATTTTGACGTTTACACTTATTTATCATTTCATAATACAACAATCTGTCGACAACAGTCTTTCGCCTATAAAAATACTTTAGTACTTTGCACTATGTAGCACTTTGGAAAAAAATTAATTAAAAATACACAAATATGTTTTTTAACTTCTTTAAAATTTTTTTTGAGGTGCACTTCTTTTAAACAGGTTTTTTTGTCTGGTTATATTTGGACCAACCTGCTGTTCTGGCTTAAGTTCCTATTGTAGCTTACATTTCAGTCGAGAATCTGGCTTAGATTCCAGTTAGTTTAGCTTTAACTTTAGATTGTAGCTTAGATTGTTGTCGAGATTCAATATTGGAGTGTTGTTAAGATACTAGTTAAAATTATACCTTAACTGATAAATTAAAATCTAGTTCAGTTTTCAACGTTTAGATATCGATCGAAATTTCCGTTGTTATTTCGATCGATATCGAACGGTAATTTGCCCCCTGGTTCAGTTTGCAATTAAAATTATTGTTCACTTTCACCAACTTTTTTGCCTTTATTCTTGAATGTTTTGGAAAAGTACCTATTTTGAAAAATCCGGGGCCTGGTTTCTTTAGCAAAAATTCTTGGAATGACCCATAGAACAACAATCGCGATGTGCCTTTGTACAATTTTTCAGTCCTCTACAATTTGTCCCAACCTAATATATATTCATACATAGATATCGTCAGCTCAGAATTGGTTTGGCGCATATCATAGTTAAATTACCATAATATGCACAAAATTAAAAAAAAAAATAGCTTTTACTCTTTTAGATCTATCCCGATATGAAATGTAAGCTTTTGCTGTTTTCTTTGTTTTCAATTTAAAAATAATTTGTTGCCCTTATTTTGTTTAACAACTTTATAAAGGAACAAAAAGTTTTTACGTTACACCGCAAACAGTTGTGTGTGTTTAAGACTTTCTAGAATTTCTAGGAGAGAAACAATTAATTATTTTATTAAATTATATAAAAAGTAGGTAAGAAAGGAATTTCGGAAAAATATAAAGTAGAAGGGGTATTCGAAGAGCTTTTGCAGTTGTAAAGTACTGCAAGTTTTTCGTAACAATTTGGATTTTGTTAAAAAAGAAAATTTGAATTTCTGTTGAACAGTTCGAAAGGTTGGAAAAAAATTTAGAAATTAAGCCAGTTTTTGCAATTATTTTGTAGACCGTGATTAGCCTAAAAGTATTCAATAAAATTTTTCTTTTTCAACCTTTTTTTAAATTTGTACTTATCATTCGGTTAATTCTGTGTTTGAATTTGACAGCCGTATAATTGGCTTTTTCTCTAACCAATTTGTTACCAGCTTAAGAAGACTTTCCTCAATGTAGTATGTAAAACAAAAGTTTGTACTTTATTTAATCTTCCTAATCTGCAATTTTCAGAGATTTATTATTTTGCATTGCACATGATTGGTCTTTCGAGTTTATAATTTTGTTTTGACATATTTTTCCTTTCATGTCAATAAATTGATGTGACATTGTAACATTTTCTCCTTAAGGAGAACAGTAAATAATCAAAATCAATTTATTATTTTTCGATTGACATAGAGCTGCATAAATATTTTGATAAATTGTTTGAGAGAATGTGATAAGAAAATAAAAAAAACTCGATTTCAGGAGGTTAGAATGTATATTGAGAGTATTAGAAAATGAATGAGGGATACAATTTTTAGGGCATTTTTGCAAAGTATTTGAAAGCATTAAGACATTTCAGGCATTTGTAGAAAAATTTTAAATTTTTATAGTTTCTACACAGAAAGAAAAAACCCCCGTGAAAAAATAAGTTTTTTATTCTTGCTTTAAGTACGAGTCGTACTTAAAAATTCAAGTACGAAAAACACTGAAACGTACTTGAAACAATCCTATATGGGATTACTTGCGAAACTCAATCCCGAAATTTCTGAAAAAACAAATCTTAAACAAAGTAAAAAAAAAATATTAAACTTTTCGTTAGTAGTGCCACTCTGATAGTAAAATTACAAAGTGACCGTTTAAATCTCATTAAACTTAACAAAGTTTGTTGCAGACACTACAACAACAATACACAAGCAGTCAAAAAATGATTGGCTTGTTGTGTGTAGAAACAACAGAACAAAAAGAAACACATTTCTTTCATGTTTAGAAAGTAAAATTGAGAACTTTTGCTTCTCATTTAGTTTATATTATCAGTTATATATGTACGTTAAGTTTTTAAAGTAAAAACCAAATTAGTTTTTTTTATAATTGAAATTCTGTAAGGTGTAAAACGGGTAAAAAAAATCAGTCATAATAAAATTCTCCCTGTAATTTCACTTTTGGATTATTTCAAGTACGAATTTGGGATTGAATCAACTTTATAATACTTGAAGAAAGAGCATTTTAAGATTGCTTCAATCTAAGTTTTACTTAAATCAATCCCATTTTTGGATTATTTCAAGTACGAATTCGAGATTAAATATGGATAAGTTAAGTAATTTACACTTCAACAATCCGCTCTTAAATCAATCTTTCTGTACTAAATAGATTCGAGAAGAGAGAGATTACCGTACTACTAATACCGCTTCGGATTGATTTGAGTACGAACGGATTGATTTTTCTTTTGAGTGTACTTAGATTTAAATTATCAGACCCGTCATCAAAACATGGAACTACTTCCACTTTCGATCAGAAATGATTTCTGTGACAGGTCTGTATGTTTTGGATATATTAAAAAATGTGAGGTTATCTAAATAATTTAAACATTTTAAAGAAAACTGGAATTTCATCCATATAAGGTGTGATTTAATTGCTATTTGGTTTTGCAGTGTACATTTGTTCCTTATAAAAAAAGTTTCGTAATATTTGGCAGTGCCAAAAACGCTCAATAAGGTTTGGCATTTAACCGTAAAAAGACCGCCAAACAAACAACGCTTGCAAATCATTGAATTTTATTATTTTAAAATTCGTGCTGCGTGAGAAATGTGTTTTGTAAATAACGTCTATTAATGGTTATCATAATCGACCCACCAAACAGCCTATTCAAGGTGCGTCCATTGGCCGCCAAGATTATGAGATTTGACCACACTATACTTTTTTTTGCGGGGATACGTTAAGTATCTCGTTGTACACGACAAGCCAGGCACAATTTAATACCTGGAAAACAACAGGTGAGATACCGGCCGAAATGCTAGAAAAAGTATGCCAAATTAAGCTCACGGAGAGACCACCTACGGCGTATCCGCGGTTACAATTTACATGAAATGATCCTAAACAAGTAAGAGTGCTTTATTCGGCCAAACCGAATCTTATATACCCCTTACTATGGTACGATAAGGACAGACAGTTATATAAACACCATTCCTCAAATATAAATAAATCTATTGTTTGTTACGCCCACATCTCCCTTCCCGCTCACATTTTGCCGGATGTTGTGTATTGTTAACCAATAACCTAATTTGGAAGCTTTGTCTTAAGTCGTTCCGCAGATATACAAAAATCTATAATATCTTTGCAGTAGAAGTGCCGCGCTCGCTTCTCCACTCCCGATCACATTTTATGGGACGTTGTGCGTTGATAACGGGGATGTTTGTACCTTATTTGAAAGCTTTGGCTCTTTCCGTTCCCCGGATATAAGGAAATTTATAATGTGTTTATATGAGATTTGCCACGCCCACTTCTCAATTCCCCCAATATTCTAAGGAGGTTGTGTATTGATAAACAAGATGATTGCATCTAATTAGCAAATTTTGGTTCTTGCTATTAGGAGCGGTCGAGGTTTATTTTTCATATCTCAGCCGATCCTGCTAAATTTTAAGATACAAATTTACATGAGCATATCTGGAAAAAATATATACCAACCAAGTCCACATCATATATGGGATTTTCGGAAACCCCATTTTAACAGACAGACGAACGGATGGACAGACAACCAACCGGATTTGAACCTTTCTTCTCATAAGGATCCAGAATATATTACCTTATAGGGTCTTGGATAACTATTGCGGAAGTTACATGACAAACTTATATATACAACTTTCCAACATGTTTAAATATTATGGAACATGTTATGCTTAAAAATAACTAAAATATGCTTAACAATTATAATAGCATGGTGGGTTTTCCACCATAGCATGTTGCTCTTGGAAAAGAGGAAAATACTATTGTTTATTTTAAAATAAATTATTGTCAAATTTAACGATATTATGTTTAGAAGCAACCATAATATGGTTGTGACATATTGATGGAGGAGTAATTTAACCATAATATGATTGTCGGTGACAATAATATGCACTGATATAAAAATGCATCTTCATATTGATGATGCCCTAACATCAGAATTGTGACATAAATGTTACTACGAATGGTATCAATGATGCAAAAAGTAACATCAATCCAATGACTAACGTCTACGTACAATTTTGTCATTCTTTACGTGTCATCTATTTTATGACTATAGTGAAATCAATTCGATGCCACATTTTGTATATTATTAACATTATTTTCATGATTACAATGTATTATAAGAAGCAAAAATTCCTATATTCAATTTTTTTAAATTATTTAGTTAAATACATCAAATTTTTAAAGTAGAATAATTACGAAAACAATATGGAGCATGGTGCTGGTGTCTTATTATTGAGAGTTCTGCTGTAAACAAAGGTCGTAATTCACTAAACCTGCAACAAACATATGTAACAGGTAAGTAAATAATAATATTCTCTCACTTTGACTTAAGTCAATTCCAATGACTTTAACTTAATGACAAACTGTCATTAAATTGATGCTAATGTGTCCTTTCTCCGATGTTATTGCGTCATCGCTCTGAAGACATGTTCCTCATTTCTGTGATGCCGATGTGTCTTCCCATTGATGACATAATTTCATTTTGACCCTGATGATACTTTGGCCAAGTGATGTTAAGGTTGACATCACCATGATGAAAAGTGTCATGGGGTCAAAATCGAAGACACTTGTATAAGAAGTTTATTCACTTTTGCAAATTTTCTTCGCTTTTTTCAATTTTCCATACAAAAAAGTTCAAAAATTCACCATTTATGTACTTATTTTTGTTTACATAATGTTAACAATAAATCTAAAGGTGCGTTGCTCTTACGCAATCATATACATAAACGATCTGCTGTTCCGTTTTCAATACCAGTACCCATGTTCTGTAGTTTTGGTGAGAACTTCTCGCATCGAACTTTTCCATCGTTCTAGGAAAAGTGAGAAAAAAGTGTTGCTGTAACTCATGTCGAAAACTATCAAAAGAGATTACGTCGTTACGTTATAAATGTCATAATATTCTACTTGAAGCCAATGTAAAATTGCAGACGTTGAGATCGCCAGTCACACGTGTCGTTGACGGCGGCATAAATTTACTAAAATTGAAAAATGTTCAACGACAGCGGCGAAAAAACAACAGTCGGCTATATTAAATAATGTAAAGTGCGACTTTGATGTTTGTTGTTTACAAAATGGCCTTAAAAACATTCGCATATTTTTCAAAAATATTAAAAGCAAAGTAATTAGACAATGAAAAAATCAACCAAGAAGGAAATACTTATATCTCTTCTGTTTTATTATTTATTGCATTATTAATATATTTTTTTTTTGTGTTGAAATTTTTTCTCACAACATTTTTGTTCGTAAGTGTATTTGCCAGTACAAAGAGGGAACTTTCTCACAGATATTTTACAGACACCCTTTTTCTCTAAATTGGCGAGTGGTTTCCTAACGTGACAGATAATACTCGCCAAAAATGTAACAGACGCAGTAAAGTGAGAAAAAACAGCTGTTTGTTTCAATTTATGGCATTTTTGTTTCACGTCTCACGTTTTAGTCGAAAAGGATTATGTATACATATGAACTCTAATGTAAACGTGACGTTACGTTCTCAGTTGGATCTAATTAAGATAAAATTTTTCTCCGCTTTGACGTATCAACTTTTAACGATATTTAAGTTTTTATTATTAAAGGGAACATTCCGTCGACTTTAAAGCTAAACTTTGTAAATAATATTAGAGGTGTTCAGTATTAGTGTTGCGAAAGTGCAAATGCAAAATATCGTAGCTCTTTTGTTAAATCCATCAACAAAATACACAGAGTTTTCGATTGATTTCAATACAGTCCCAGTAAAAAAAAAATTAGTTTTTTGAAGCACTTAAGGGAAAAAGCGCATAATCGAGCGCTTCAATAAGAGAGCTCTAATACAGCAGTAAATGACAAAGAATAATATATATAAAAAAGCTGCTATTTTAGTACTAACAACGAAGAAGATTTTAAAGCGAAAAAAGTAAAAAATATTATGGCTTACGAAAATTATTAAAAATGGTATTTAAACTAGTTAAAGCAAAACATTAATGATTATGTTTATATAGTTAGCCCTTTGCATCTTAAAAGAAGCGCTTGTTGTCAGCAGAAAATAGTCCTCCAAACTGGGAACGCCCCATACAAAAATCATGCATCCCATAAGCAGGTTTGAAGCGATTTGAGGTATGAACTCACACATAAAACCTGCTACGATATTTTGCCTTTGCTCTTTTGCAAGCCTAATATGGAGCTTCGCTTTTAATTTTTAAAAATTTTCTGTTTTCTTTTCATACTAAATACCAACTACTTTAGTTGATCTAAACGTTCACGCATCCGTAACTTATACGTATGAGTAACGAGGCCTTTAGATTTCAGTTTTTTTTTTACAAACTTTTCAAGTTTTTCAATTCTTTACACTATTGCAAGAATGAATAGAGTTCTAAAATTTTATAATTTCATGACTTCTTTTTTTAATATTCAGCTGTTTTCAGATTATAATTTAAAAAACTCTTCAAACCCTAGAATTTTATTTTCATGATAAAAAGTTAATTTAAAAATTTGCTTTAAAAGCAATATATGATCTTTTTTTTTATAGATACAGTCTTGTCATCACGTAATATTATTTTAAAATGGTGTCTGAAACGAGTTAAGTACATACTGTTATCCTTTGACCTCGTTTGTGTTTAATACAAATTTCAGTAGCACAAAATACATAAAATCACATCAGGGAATTTAATTATGTTAATACGATATACATACATATTTATATTGCATATAATTACATATCCATACATATGATATATGTGTGCATAAAAAATATACATACATTTTTATATAAAGTTAATAAATTCATAAACATACAGGTAGTTATGTACACAATATAAATCAAAAAGCCATAATTTTGTGGAAGAATTTTCTCAACATTTTGTGGAGTAAAGAGCCAGGCGCTGTGTGGATGTGTATGACCAGCAGTTCTGATAATTCAATGAAATGCTCTATAGAAAGGATGTAATTTATATATCGGGTGATTTTTTAGCTTTTATCATTTTGGCAACACTGATTTAAACAGCTGACGCACGTTTCGTGTTTTGTTTCACTGTCAAACATCTTCAGTTTGGTCTATAATTTAACCATGAATCGTCTTACAAACGAACAACGCTTGTAAATAATTGAATTTTATTATCAAAATTGTGTGCTCTTTTAAGAAAGTTCATCGCGCGCTTCTTCTATTTTATGGTCAGTTTAATCGACCCACTGAAGCGGCTATTCGGGCTATTGTGACTAAATTTCGCACCAAATTTACATTGTTGGACATTAAACCACCAACACGCTTACGTAGAGTGCGAAGTGAAGAAAATATAGCAGCTGTATCGGCCAGTGTTAATGATGACCATCAATTATCGATTCGTTGCGAATCGTAACGTAACTGTGAATGGTGAGCGCTACCGTGAGATGATAATCAACTTTTTTTACCCAAAATGCAAGAGCTTGACTTGCATGACATGTGGTTTCAACAAGACGGTGCCACATGTCACACAGCACGCTTAACAATGGACTTATTGAGAGGCGAGTTTGGTGAACATTTTATTTCACGTTCGGGACCGGTCAATTGGCCGCCTAGATCGTGCGATTTAACGCCTTTAGACTATTTTTTTGTGGGGCTATGTTAAAGCTCATGTCTTTACACACATGCCCGCTTCAATTGACGCATTGGAAGACAACATTGAAGCATTTATTCATGAGATACCGGCCGAAATTTTGGAAAGAGTATGCCAAAATTGGACTAAGCGGATGGACCATTTGAGGCGCAGTCACGGTCAACATTTGCGTGAATCAATTTTCAAACATTAAATTATATGGACCGTACTATCGATTCAAATAAAGATTTCATGCATTTTTCTGAATTTTATGTGTCTTTTTTTAAAACTTTCCTATAGCTCTTAAAAAATCACCCGATACATGTGGTACTTTTTGAATCTTCCAAAATATTGAACTAAGAAACATACATACAATTATATGTGCAGTGTCCTGGGTGCATGAGAACCTATAAGTTGAAAAGTCCTGGCACTTTTTTGCTTAAACATGTTAAAGTGAAATTGCATATTTAAATATGACAATTAAAAAAGGCAGACGCTAACGAAGTAAATTATAGTCCTTAATAAAATTATGCTGAAGTTATCTTATTAATTTCATTATTATAACATAACGTTCTAATTTACAAAACTTTAGTTTGAAAATTATACTTAGGCTGGGTTTTTGAGATCTCAGTTAAACTAGATTTAGTTAATCTGAAAAGAGATTTGTGCCGCCATTACCAAGTTTTGCTTAAAATTTTGGTCTTTAATGAAATAATAAAAAAAATCACATTTCGCCGGGAAAATTTGAGTTAAACTAAGTTTAAACTTAATCCACATCGAAAAACCCCGGCCGAAGTACATACTTATGCATATTTTTCTATACCCCAACAAACACAAAGTCAAACCTTTGATATGAAATGACTTTACCATTTCAAATCAAACACGATTCTCAAACGTATTTCAATTGTTTGATTTAACATTTAAATTCAAATTGATAATGATTTCAAAATAAAAGTTTTATATGAAATGTTTTATCAATTTGATGTCAAATGTTTATCAAATGTTAAATTCAAATCAAAAATAAACTTGGCAACACTAAATCGAAAAATAAATGTAATCATTAAAAATGGTGATTAAAGTTACATGTTTTACTTTGTGGTTACTATTAAAAATAAATTTTAATATAAAGTGAACAGTTTATTTCTTGTGAAAAATAATAATTATTTGTAAGTAATAACAATGATTAAGGATACGAAAAAAAGGAAAATAAAACGTGAAAGTGAAGAAAGTTTGTTGAACGATCGCGGTGCTACAATCCTCAAAATATTTCGTGTTTGCAAGAAATAGAGGACGGAAAAACATTATTTCATCTTTTCGCTATGTTGCCGAATGTTTATCTCACAGTTTATTTAAATTAAAAAATAAATATTTGTATTTATGTTCCACATTGTATTATAATCCACATTTGAAAAACATTTGAGAATTACGTTTGAAAGCAAGTTGAAAATAAAGGCATTTTTCAACTTGATAATAATTTCCCCTTTTTGTTGAGAATGCTATGATTTTCAAATGTTTTTCAAATCATTATCAAACGTTTGTCGTTTGAGAAAACGTTTGATTTCAAATCATATCAATTTGAAATCAAAGCTCAGTGTTTGTTGGGACACTGCAGTTCTCAAAAACGTATTTTTTAAAGTTTACAATTGAAACACTTTTCCACTGTTTTTCACTTTTATATTCCTGGTTAAGTCAAATAGAGTTAAGGTGTCCCAATCAGCCTTTTGTGCAATAAGTTGTTCCCATACTGTCTCCAAGTAATCTAGAATACAATATGTTTTGTTTTTTTTTTTCATCTCAACTTCCATTTCAATGTATGGCAATATAAATTCTTAATAATGTAAACAAATTTTTATAGTAAAATCTAAATCATTCAACTGCTTTATGTGTCCCAAATAGTCTTTACTACAAATAGTTGCTAGCATACTGCCTTCAAGTAATGAAGAATGTGTGTACCCAGCAGTTCTGATAATTTGTTCATTTTAGTCTTTTAAATACAAGGTATCTTTTAAGCCAAACATTTTTTAAGTGTGACAGTTTCTTTGAAGTGCAAAAAAAGAACTTTTCCCGTTTCTACAAAAACTAAAGAAATTTTTACTCGTTACAAGTTTGGTACTTTGTTCTGTCTATGTTCGTACTCACCCTGCAAATAATAGGACCAGTCCAAACACGCATGTAAAGAGTAGCCCACAACCGACCAGGACTAGTCCAAAAGCAACCCAAGCGCAGTGAAAAACATGTCCTAGGGAAGGACCACATAACACACCTTTGGACTACTAAGGAGTAGTTTTAAAACTACTCCATGGTATACTCAAGAGGATTAGTTTTGAAGAAAAACGAAATCGTGTCGTTAAAAAACGACGACATGTCGTCTCACTACAAACACTTTTTAACAATGACATGAACCATGCTTGCATTACATCGTACCAGTCCATGGAGTAGTCCATTTTATCAAAATGGATCAGGTGGTCCAATTTTATTTGCTCGGCAAATCACCACCAATACAAGCATTAACACCAGGACCACAGGGTTTTTATGACTTGCCGTATAGGTATGATAAATATTCATTAAAACAAATTTATGTCATTTGTGGACAATACAACGATGTTTAATAATATGTATAAATGCTTTAATGTTGCCAATGAAATTATAACTTAAATTTAATTGAATTAATTTCTTTACGCAGAAAAACAGAGCAAATAAGGAATAATTTTTATATTTTTAAATTTATATAATAAATGTTACCCGCCATGAGAAATAAATTCCCAGTTAAATTTTGAAAGAACTTTTATGTTTATTTAAAATTTAATTATTTTCTAAAAACTTGTTTGCTTTATAAGTTTTTTTTTTTTTTTTTTTTGTTTCAAAATATTGCAAAATTTTACAAAATCTAATTAGTAACCACAAATATTTGGCAAAATTTTAATTAAATTCTATTTATTTGGGCAAAAGGTAAAATGTTAGAGAAGAAATTCAAGAGTTTTTTTCCTTGAATATCTCGAAGAGTTTTGTATGAAAAGAATAGAAAGTTTTATAAAATTAAATCAATGTATCGGGTGATTTTTTAGCTATTATCTTTCTGGCAACACTGGTATAAACAGCTAACGCACGTTTCGTGTTTTGTTTCACTGTCAAACATCTTCAGTTTGATCTATAATTTAACAATGAATCGTCTTACAAACGAACAACGCTTGCAAATTATTGAATTTTCATATCAAAAGTTAAGAAAGTTCATTGCGCGCTTCTTCCATTTTATAGTCAGTTTAATCGACCCACGGTCAACTGGCCGCCTGGATCGTGCGATTTGACGCCTTTAGACTATTTTTTGTGGGTCTATGTTAAAGCTCATGTCTATACACACATGCCCGCTTCAATTGACGCATTGGAAGACAACATTTAAGCATTTATTCATGAGATATCGGCCGAAATGTTGGAAACAGTATGCCAAAATTGGACTAAGCGGATAAACCATTTGAGGCGCAGTCACGGTCAACATTTGCGTGAAATAATCTTCAAACATTAATTTATATGGACCGTTCTATCGATTCAAATAAAGTTTTCATGCATCTTTCTGAATTTTATGTGTTTTTTTCCTATAGCTCTTAAAAAATCACCCATTATATTTAAATATATTAAAATTAAAATGCGTTTGGTTGTTGGTTCCCTATAGGCTGCAAACCAACTAAACAGATTTTTCTTAAATGTTCACAATAATTTCCTGATTATCTGGTAAATATTTGTAAATGTTTTAGTGGGCGTGGCATCTCTTATACGAAGACAGTAAAAGAAATCCCACCAACAAATGGTGTAAAGCCGCACCAAAAGATGGCAATACCAAAAGCAGCCAGGTAGTCACAACACGACAGTACTTATAGGAAGACGGTAGCATAAAAAACAATTCGCAAAAGGCAATACTAAAGCTCAAATTAGACGTGACATAACCATAATGCCACATACGTAACGGCGAATTTAGAAATTAAAATTGAATTTGTTTGTATGGTATGCTTATGTCGTTTTGGTAATACAGTGGCTATGGTAATGCAGTTTTGGTATGGTTATGTCAAGTCTTATTGGACCTTAAAGCATTGCAGCGGTTTTTGAAAATAAACAGAACATTATTTAGCATTCGGCTCACACAGTCAGAAACGATTTCAATATTTTTAGTATTTGTGTAGACGAACACAACCTTAAATAGCGTTCGTAACTATTTTCAAGAAAGTAACAAACATTATATAGTGTACTGTTCGTCGTAGACAAACATTATATTTTAATGTTCTATAATGTTTCTTCATTTACATTGATAAAGAAATGAGGAAACTAAAAATTTTAGGAACGACCACAGCACAAACAGCTTTTGTATGTGTATATGTTTTATTTGCGTAAAATTATTTTGCTGGCATTTTGTTTCTTTTTTCGTATGTGTATTTGTACAAAATTTTTGGTTTTTTTTACCAGCCAAAAGAGCGCTACGCACAACAGAAACAAACGAACGTTATTGAGCTGAACCGAACACAATGAACTTTGAGGGTTAAAAAAACATCTTTTATTGACTTGGATAGAAACAGTACATATTGTTTTTGTGTTCGGAAGATGACAAACAGGAAAACGTTATTTTTTTAATGATTTTCTACACAAAAACTATTAGCGTTTGTGTTTTCCACAAAACTACCGAACCGAACACAAGGGATCGATATTTAGTGTTTTTTTCGAACACTGGCTTTAAGCATTATTTTTCAGTCATATTTAACGCAGCACAACGATGAAAAAATGTTTCTTTTGGTGTTGTTTCTGTTTATAACGGGACAATCTTTTTTACTGATTTTGAAGCAAGTGAGTTTTGTAAACTTATGCTTATTCATGTTAGCCAGTAAGGAATAAAAATAATATTAAATTTAACTTAATTTGATTTGTGATTTTGTATAAACATTTTTAATAAAAAAAGTAATGTCAAAGTACTAGCACAAACTGTCTCAAAAATGAGTCGGAATTGATCAGAAACGCGAGTTATAAAAGATTATTTCCGAAAGTCGAGGGTGAGGTGGGGGGTTTTCTACCAAATTAAAAATCATTTTCGACTCAAAAACGAGCATAAATGTTTATTAAAATCGCGCTATGACTTGTACCAAACGTCTTTTTAAGAAATTCAATCATTTCAATGCCCGAAATTTCGAAAATCCATTTTACATACATTGCAACTTTTGGTCTTAGAAAACCCCTTGTAAAATTTAGTGCAGAAAATATTCGTAGAACATTTTAACCCTCTAAAGTGCCGATTTAGTATACTTTTGTGGGGAAGTTAAAAAAGGACAAAAATTACCCCTCAAAATGAGCATAATAGGGTTAATATATTCTAAGAAAAGAATCGCCATGCGATTCTACTGAAGATGTTATTTTTTTTTTTTGACTTATACCGAACGCCTTTTCAAAAAATTCAAAAACTTTAGGGGACCATACTTCGGGAACCCGAGCTAACTTTTCAAAACCTTTTGGCAGATTTGCTCTACTAGTAGTCTACTTTGATTTCGCGTTGCAAGTGTTGAGGCTGTTTTTTTTTTTGTTGCACAGTGTTATTTATGGGGTAAATGTTAAACAATGATGCCAATATGAATTAAGAAGTAGCAAAAGTACAGGATTATCCATTTAGTGTTTTCAAAACAGCGGGTCTGGTAAGACTGCCAAACATATCATGTTACAAACATATCTGTCATCTGAAGCGTCATTTATTTAGTGAAATATGTTATTTACGAATATGGAAAGTTTAACAACCGAAGAACGCGTAAACATATTTAAAGCTTTCTATAAACGTGGACAGTTTTCGAACATTATGGGGTGATTATGGTCGTCATAATCGATATACTGTACAAGGAATTGGCAAAGTTATGAAAAAATTAAAAAAGACTGCAAGCGTTAGAGATGTGGTCAGGCCTGTGCACCATCAAAAGGTGCGTACTGCTGAAAATATCGGATGAACCCTTACCGTCAGTTGTTGTATGGGAAGTTTCCAGAATGTGTAATTTCTGGTTTTTGGCGACGTTAATTGGTCACTGGGATCATGCGATTTGGGGCTACGTGTCTACGCAGATAATCACCATTTCAAAACCAACATTCGTCAAGTTATCGCCGATATACCGCCCAAAATGTGCGAAAAAGTGGTCGAAAATTACCTGAAAATTATCGACTGCTGCAACCAATCAAGACGAGGTCATTTAAATGCCATTGCTTTTGTACGTAATGGCCACATCCAACCATTATAATGAAATTATGATTATAATTTATAACCCGTTATTAACAGTACAAGGAATAACCCCCCAAAAAAAATAATGATATAACCCCCCAAAGCGTGGGGCCTTGTTTCATATGCAATAAAGCCCCAATTTTGAAAATTAAATAACGCCCCAAACATATATTAAATAATTCCCTAATTTAATAATTCCTAAAATGAAATAAGAGCCCAATATATGTAATACAATTAATTGTACAGTTTTGCTTTAAAGAATCACGCGGTAGATATCATGATATGATATACCACACACAAGCTCCGCCAACTAAGGCTTTTCTGGAGGCTTATTCTGAATTGCGATGCGAAAATCAATGCGATGCGAAAATGCATAAATGCGAACAATTGCTATTCTGTATTGCGATATTCGCAAAGTTTTTTTTTAATCGCATTTTAAATGTGAAAAGGTGACAAGTCGGTATTCTACATTGCGAAAACAAATGCCAAATTCGCAAAATTTATTCGACAACAAAATAGCATTCGCAAAGTACAAACATGTTAGTGAAAGATAATATTTTATTTATTTATTCATCATATATTTATTATTTAATTCAGGGAAGCAAGCAATAAGTCCACCAAACCGCGTCAATTTGAAATAATGATAGAATTTATGAATAAGCACCAAATGCACGTCAGTCGGCAAATACTTTGTGGCAAACGTTAACTGAAAACAAAACATCAATGGACCACCTATTAGAGAAGCTGCAGGATGGAAAAAGTATGAAATATATAAACCAGTTAAAAAAGATTTGACTTCAACTTTAATTTTAATAGGTTTGGGCCGATTTTAAAGTACACACAAAACATTATCATTTTCTTCGTCGTCGAACCACAGTGCCACAAAATCCATTTTTATTATTTTTTTTATTACAGAATGTCCTAAATATATTTTTTAAACAATTTTTCACAGCCAAACGCAAACAATTTATTTATTTTTAATTTGACGTTTATTGTTACTGACGTATATTTGAGCAGCGTTGCCACGATTTGAAATAAATTGCGAATGCGATTGCGAAAGTCGAACAGAATACCAATTTTCTTTCGCATCGCATTTCATTTGAGCATCGCATTGATTTTCGCATCGCAATTCAGAATAAGCCTCCTGCATAGCCGGCCTTTGACCGGATGCATTGACTTTTTCCTCTAGGTATACCAAACACCGGCTTCGCTAACTTAAACTTCTCTGCCTAGCCCCAGGGTTTTCTCCTCTGTAGTATAAAACGGGGCTTTATTTCATAATGATTTTTTGGGGTATAATTTCATATGAAATAATACCCCAATTCAAAAAATGAAATAACACCCCAAACAAAATGAAATAACTCCCAAAAATCGTTTTTGTTGTTCTCTGTACAAACTTTTGGGGGTTATTTCATTATTTTTTTGGGGGGTTATAATTTGGGGGGTTATTTCATGCCGCCGGAAAAAGTAAAAGATACAGTCTTGACAATTTTCTGTAACAAAAACGGCTTTATTTATTTCGCAAATAAAAAAAGTTTATTTAAAAATATTGTTTTTGTTTAAAAAAGGACGCTTTTGCGTTTTGTTAAAAAATGTATCTTTTAAAAAGGAAAATCGACCTTTAATTTTTTACTAAAATGTCTCACTGTTTGCGTATTTGCTCCTCTGCTGGTTTGTATTTGTGTGTGGATTCCTTAGGCATTATTTAATGCAGTAAAATTTTAACCTTGATCTCTTTTATTTAGTTTACAAAAAGAACAAGTCATAACGGTGAAACAACAAGTTTTATGAAAAAAAAAAAAAAACAATAAAAAAAGTACTTGATACAGTTACCTTAACATTGAAACTCACACATGTGGATGCCCACAAATACATATGAATACATACAATGAAATTGTATACGTATGTATATCCCAGCAAACACAGAAGTATTGCCGAACGTATTGCCTGGATGGAAAACATTATTGCGGCAATAATCGATTTCGTATTGCGAAAGATACTTTCATCGGGAAGAAACGTGTCTTGATGTCAATACTCCTAAGCAATTCGAAAGCAATTCTGATAAATGAAGCACAGCCGCGAATAACGTTGCAAAAGCCACTTTTTGCAAAAACTGTTTTTTGCAGATAACCATTAACATTACTCTCGTACCCGGTTTAAACTTAAAATGATACAAAGTAAATGGTTTTAAACGTGGAATAACGTTTTAAAAGCCACCAGGCATAATGCTTTGCGTAGTGGAAGAACGTTTTAAATGACATCGTGATTGTGGATATGAAACGTTTTTCCACTAAAAAAAAGTTATACAGGGGTGTCATAGAAACCAATCTTATCGGTATTGGATTTGAAACCGACAAAAAAAATATGTTGGTGTCATGAAATCCAATGTTGTCGGTTTTTTGTTCGAACTACAATTAGTGTCGGTTTACGGTGTCACAGAAACCAATATTATCGGTTTTTTATTGGAAATAAACCAAGCAGCTTACAGCTCTTGTTTTCTTATTGGAAATAAAAATAGTTTCTAAAAGCTTTATTTTGTATTTAATTTTTTTTAACAGTTAGATTTTTTCCACAGATAGAAGCAAATAAAATTGAACTATTGGTAAAATAGTATTTTTTGCATGTTTCCGGTAAATTTGCATGTAATTTAAGTTTCAAATTTGTTGATATTTTGCATAAAAATTTTTATTATCATTATTTTTGATAATCTAAAAAAATAAAAAATAGATAATCTTGCCTGTTAAAATCGTTTTTTTGCTCTCTTGAAAAAAAAATTATTTTATAACTTGAAACGTTATTCGCGGCTGTGCTTCAAATGATGAACTAGCTATATCGCCAGAAAAGCACTTACAAGAATATAGGAAGATATCGCCAAAATATCAATATGATAATAAAAAGAAGATATTAAGCCATCGATATAAATTATAATAAAAAATACTATAATTTATAATTAAAATAAAGTTATATACATAATATAAAATAATAAAAATTTGTAGTTTTGTTTGATTTTCAATTATATATTTTTAAAAAATCATCCAACTCCTTTGAAATTACATCCATTATTAGGGTTGAGTAATAGTGAGTCCCACAAAAAAAAATTTTTTTTTTATTTTCATGGGTGATCAAGCAGAATTTTAAAGCTTTTTTACCTTAAAGTATTTTTAAAATTTTTCACAAGAGGTTTAAAGGTTGCTGAAGTAGAATTTTTGCCGAAAAGCGGGTTTGCCGATCTTTTTTTTATAGTTTTCTTCATAACTTTGTCAAAAACCACGATTTTTTTCACTTTAAAGAAAATAATTTAGGAAAAACGTCCAAGCTTTATTTTTGTGTGCAATCACTATAAGTTTTTGCTACGAATTTGCTCATTTAGGTACCCTACATTACAATTTTTCTTAATTTTTCAATAGATTTTGTAAATAACGCTTTATAACTATTTAAATTTTTATGAAGATGAAAAAAACTAACAACGCAGTTTGAAAGATCAAATTGTTTAAATAATTGTTTTTAATTTTTGAGTTTGCTCTTACCGTTCCTGAGTTATACCGGTTTTCAGCTTTGTTCCCATTATTATTACATATACCCAGCTATGGGCAAATTCAAAATGAAAATTCAAAAAGAGCGAACGATGTGTACACATACACAAAAAACAAAGAGCAAAAGATCATAAAACCAACAAACGCAAACGCCCTGCAAATAATAGGACCAGTCCAAACACGCGTGTAAAGAGTAGTCCACAAGGGACCAGGACTAGTAACCCAAACGTATGAAAAAAACCTGGTCTATTTAACATTACGAAGTCCTAGGAGAGGACCATATAACCCACCTTTGGACTACTAAGCAGTAGTTTTAAAACTACTCCATGGTATACTCAAGAGGATTTGTTTTGAAATTCGTTTAAAAACGAAAGAATGTCGTTGAAAAACGAAGACATGTCGTCTCACTACCAACACTTTTTAACAATGACATGGGCCATGCTTGCATTACATCGGACCAAACCATGAAGTAGTCCATTTTATCAAAACGGATCAGGTGGTCCAATTTTATTTGCAGGGCGTACACAAACCAATACGATGCCACACATGCAAAGCTTTCAATGTAGTGGTGCCCATACCTGCTCATACCCAACTAGTGTTTTTCATACGGGATTTTTCGGGAAAATCTACATAATAAAAATGAAATGTTGTGTGTTGCTGATCGCATAACTTCAGAACGGCTCGACAGATTTGGATGATTTTTTTCTTTAAAATGATCGCCATGGTCCAACTTAGGATTTTACGGAAAGAAGATATAGCCCCGCCCACTTTTTTCGATTTACCTAAAATCAGAAAACGGCTCCATCGATTTGACTAAATTTTTTTCCAAATGTTCGTATTAATCCATTTTAAGTTTTCTTCGAAAGAAAAATTTACCACGCCTACTTTTACGCCCACATTTTCCATTTATTTGACCGTTTTGGACAATTTTTTCTTTAAAATGATCGCCATGCTCCAACTTAGGTTTTTACGGAAAGAAAATATTGCTCCGCCCACTTTTTTCGATTTACCTAAAATCAGAAAACGGCTTCATCGATCATTAGTAATCAGCTGCCGAGCGAAGCCCTGGCGGCCAGCTAGTTGCTAATAATTGGTAATAAGTTCTGTCATGAAATAGATCTTAGCCGTTAGGCAAAAATGTCTTAAGTCAAAAAAAGCATTTTGAGTTTTTCATTGGCTTTAATTAAATTTTATACTCTCTTTTGTTTGGTTTAAATCACTTTTGTGTAGTTCAGCTGCTTCTAATCTTAGAAAAAAGTTGATCAAATACACCAAATAAATATTTTTCAATTTATCATAACGAAAAATTACAGTTTCTGACTTAAGACATTTTTGCCAAACGCCAACGAGATATCAATTTATATAGAGCTGAAAGTGTCTGGAGATTATATAATGTTCCTTTGACTATAAAGGCAAACATCCGTAGAAACGAAACGTGTCTTCTCAATAAAATCTTCTTGATAAAAATTAGAAGTAGGCTTTCAAATGATTCTGTAAATGCATATTCTGAACTAAAATCCTATTTTAAAAGAAATAATTTGTTTAAATAATTTAACTTTTTTGCTTTTATAATAATGCTGTTGGCTTTGAATTAATTTTTTTTTTGGCAATAAATGCTTATAGGAGAACAATCTAAAATTTTAAAGGTGGCTTTTAGCAATTGACTCCGAATTTAATATAACCATCAGTTCTCAGCGGTTCTCCTCTCCTAATACCACATATCGAAAGTTTTTATTATTCCAAATGTTATTGCACATTGAAAAAAGTCAGTTTGCTATAATTTTCCCAAAAAGCCTATAAAATAATTGAAATTTTGCCCATGTGTACTTTTGAACCTTCATGTTTTTTCTTTTTCTTTTTTTTTTTACTGTTAGGACCAGCACTCAGGGGATGACCCCTACTAATGCATTGCATTGTGTTGGAACTAGGAAAATAGGTTGTGGGAAGGAGGATAGAGGGAGTAGTGTTTGTGAACATTCGATTTGAACTTAATCATGTTGTAAGTGAGAGGGAAGACTTCTGCAGGAAGGTTATTCCACATACAAACAGTCCGGGAAAAAAACGAATTCTCTCTGTAATGCGTTGTACGATTCACCTGCCAATCGACCACATAAGTATGGGCTCTTGAGGAAAAACGTGTATTACGAACAGACGTACGGGTTTCGGGAACCAGATCCCTAATTTCGTAGGAACACATCCCATTGTAGGAACGATAAAACAGGCAAATACCACCCACATTGCGACGGTGCTCAAGGGAGTCAATAGAATTGGATACCCTACTGTCACTAATGAGAACCTTCGCCCTCTCCTACACGCGGTCGAGAAGCTCCAAAATACATTTTGAAGCACCGGCCCGCACATGAGAGTTGTATTCCATACGCGGTCCGATATAGGTGGTATAAATAGAAAGGAGATCAGATGGAGTGAAGTATATCTTACACCGTCTTAGAAAAGGTGATATTAAGCACTTTTTCCTTTTTGCCACAGAAATAAAAAAGTTGAATGCACTTATAGACTTATTTAATTGATATCAGGATTGTTATTTGTTCAAATAAATAATATTAAATAACATTTTGCATCGATTTGTATTGAACGGGAATTCCCGGGATCCCGGTTTCCCGGGAAATGAAAAAATCAGTGAACAGAAAAACTCTAAGCCCAAAAAATAATTATAATCAAACTTTTGCTTTTGCTTTGCTTAAAAATCATTTCTGTGGTCACAACCCATAACAGCCTAACTTGAGTTAGGACACAATTGAGTTATTAGTACCATGGTATTCATGGCGTCTCTTAATCTATTTGCTATACATTTTTCATTTTTGTGTCTGTTATAGGAAAGGAAGGCAATTAAAAAAAATGCATGAAATCTTTATTTGAATCGATAGTACGGTCCATATAATTTAATGTTTGAAGATAATTTTATGCAAATGTTGACCGTGTCTGCGCCTCAAATGGTCCATCCGCTTAGTCCAATTTTGTCTGTCTTTCCAACATTTCGGCCGGTACCTCATGAATAGATGCTTCAATGTTGTCTTCCAATGCACCAGTTGAAGTGGGCATGTGTGTATAGACATGAGCTTTAACATAGGCCAACAAAAATAGTCTTAAAGCGTTAAATCGCACGATCTAGGTGGCCAATTGACCGGTCCGGAACGTGAAATAAAATGTTCACCGAATTCGCCTCTCAATAAGTCCATTGTTAAGCGTGCTGTGTGGCATGTGGCACCGTCTTGTTGCAACTACATGTCAAGCAAGTCAAGCTCTTGCATTTTGGGCAAAAAAAAGTTGGATATCATCTCACGGTTGCGCTCACCATTCACAGTTACGTTACGATTCGCATCATCTTTGAAGAAATACGGTCCAATGATGCCACCAGCCCATTAACCGCACCAAACTGTGACTTTTTCTGGATGCATTGGTAGCTCTTGCAATGCTTCTGTCTGATCTTTACTCCAAAATCGACAGAGCACGCATTTTGATAATAAAATTCAATAATTTGCAAGCGTTGTTCGTTTGTAAGACGATTGACAGTGTTTGACGGTGAAACAAAACACGAAACGTGCGTCAGCTGTTTAAACCAGTGTTGCCAAAAAGATAATAGCTAAAAAATCACCCGATAGTTACATCCAACAATGTTTATATGCGCTGAATAATGCGCTTTATGTATCAAAAATGTATTGCTTCTAAGTGGGAAATCGCCATATAAAATGTATGTCTTCCGTAAGCGCAATGGTAAGCGAAACGTTTATTTTTCTCCCTTACAAACCTGCTTCGTTGGAAGCTCAATTTTTTATAGGGAAGTTATTTTTCTAAATGACTGTTTTGGCATAACCGCCTAAGTCAATCCAGGATTGCAACATATATAAACATTATTTTTTAATTATTGCCTAAATCAACTGAAGTCGTTATTCTTTAAACTTTATGAATTATTATATAGGAATAACAACCTAATGCAACATAAGAGATCGAATCTGAAAAATTTTAGCATAGAATAATATTTTATGTCAATTTTGGGCGCACTGAAAGTTTTTTTTTTATCTGGAATAATAGCCTAACTCAACTTTAACTTTTTGACTTTCTTTCCTTCATATTTCCTTCAATTCATAAGAGCCTAAGTGTTCTTTTCGCTAATATCTTTTGACTACGAGAATAAACAGATATTTTTTTAACAACATAGTAAAGAAATTCTTTTCTTTGGAATCCTTTAAACTGCTGTACTTAAAATATTTAAAAACAGACTTAGGCTGTTATGACTTGTGACCACAGATTTTATAGATTTATTTAATTGAAATATTTTTTACTTTTGCAGAATATTTTGCAAACAAATTTTTTAGATTTAATAATTTGATTATTTTTTTTTTTTTTATTTATGACGTTTTTTCCTGTCTTTATTGTGTAATTTTTTAATAAATTAAAAAAGGAAAAAATTAAAAAATTACTTTGATCATTTTCTTTTAGATGAAAATTTGGGGATATTGTTTAACTTTCGCCTTAGGGGATATCTTTCATTTGTTTGTAGGGATGTTTGCAGTTTTATGTGTGTTATAAGGCACACATACATGCTGACTTTTACTAGTTGCCACACCACAATAGTGGAGAAAGTATTATCCGGTTTAGCTTGTGTTTGTAACACCTTAAAATATTGGTCCGATACCCATCTTTTCGTACAGCGATCGACTCGGAATCACTTTTTTAGTAAAATGGTGTCCGTACACTGAAAAAATTTTCTTCACAGATCCAATGAAATTTACATTAAAATTCAACCTATGTAACCTTTCATTGGATTAATGAAGGATTAATAAAATCAATGACAAAATTTTCATTGATTTTATGAATCCTCATTAAAAAAATGGATAAAATAAACGTTTGTCATTAAACTAATGCAAAATTTTCATTGATTTTATGAAACATTTCATTAATCCAATGAAAGGTTACATAGGTTGATTTTAATGTAAATTTCATTGGATCTGTGAAGAAAATTTTTTCAGTGTACCTCCGGCTGGCAGTCAATGTAAACCTTGTGGGCAAAGGGAGATAATTTGAGGAAATATATTTATTGGTACGAGGACCAAACTTGCTGAAAATGCTGATAATCAGTCTATAAATTTACGTAGCCAATAGACAAGCTTTATTCCGGAACACGTATGGGGTATTCACAAGGTGTGTTATCATGTTATATTGTCATAATGTTTTAAAATTTAACAATGGTTTAAAAATATTATTGGTGCTTTGTAAACAAAAAATGTCTTAAATAATTAGAACTTTGCTTGCTATGTTTATTGTGCTGTCTTAATTAATCAGAAGAGACCGACTGAGCCGAGCCGCATTAGTTTATGTAAGCCATCGCCGTTGATGGTATAATTTTATCCGGCTAACATCCGCAATTAACCTGCGGCTAGCAATTTTTGCAACAAATAACTTGCGGCATCAAATTAAATCGGCTAAGGACTCTTCTGTTTGGAAAAGGCCGTTACACACTATCCCACAAAGTATTAAGTATTATTCAAAAATGCTTCCCTGATCTAATTATTCTTTGAACTTTTTCAAAAAACAATAACAACTTATTATGACAGGGTTGCATTTTCGTAAAGGCTGTAGGAAATATCGCCCAAAGAAAAATCGCCCAAAAAAAAAAAAAATTAAAAATCGCCCAAAAAAATTGCATGTAAAATTGGGCCTGATTTCATATGAAAAATGGCCCAAAATTTTTGGGCTATTTATCGTTATTGTTGGGTGATTTTTCGTTTTTTAAATTTCATAATGAAAAATCACCCAAAAATGTTGTATGAAAAATGGCCCAAAAAAATGGGCTATTTTTAAAATTCTACCATAATCTTGCATAGCAGAGAAAACCATGTTTTATTATGGTTGCAAATAACAAAACTATTTTTCAAGAAACTAATTTAACCATTATATGGTTGTCGGCGACAATGATTTGGTTAAATTAAACATAATATCGGTAGAATTTTTTTAAAAATGGTTTTGTAGCTTTTTCTCTGGGTGTATATATTAAATATATACATATATATCGAAAATAAGGATTTTCTCTTCTATGGTATAACAAATACTGGCTTCGCTAACTAAAGCTTCTCTGTATCGCCGGCCTTCGGCCGGGCGCAAGGATTTTCTCCTCTATGGTATAACAAAGACCGGCTTCGCTAACTAAAGCTTCTCTGTATAGCCGGCCTTCGGCCGGGCGCAAGGATTTTCTCCTCTATGGTATAACAAACACCGGCTTCGCTAACTAAAGCTTCTCTGCGTAGTCGGCCTTGTTCGGAAACAAGGCAGTTTTTCGAAGCTTTACTAAGCGAAACCGGTTTTTGTTAGACCATAAAGGAGAAAATCCTTGCGCCCGGCCGAAGGCCGGCTATACAGAGAAGCTTTAGTTAGCGAAGCCGGTCTTTGTTATACCATAGAGGAGAAAATCCTTGCGCCCGGCCGAAGGCCGGCTGTACAGAGAAGCTTTAGTTAGCGAAGCCAGTATTTGTTTTTTTTTTTTTTTTTTTTTTTTTTTTTACTGTTAGGACCAGCACTCAGGGGATGACCCCTACTAATGCATTGCATTGTGTTGGAACTAGGAAAATAGGTTGTGGGAAGGAGGATAGAGGGAGTAGTGTTTGTGAACATTCGATTTGAACTTAATCATGTTGTAAGTGAGAGGGAAGACTTCTGCAGGAAGGTTATTCTACATACGAACTGTGCGGGAAAAAAATGAATTCTCTCTGTAATGCGTTGTACGATTCACCTGCCAATCGACCACCATAGAAGATGAAATCCTTATTTTGGATATATATATTTAATATATACACCCGGAGTAAAAGCTATAAAAATATTTTATCCATATTATGTTTAATTTAACCAAATCATTGTCACCGACAACCATATTATGGTTAAATTAGTATCTTTAAAAAAATCACTTGAAATTTTAACGGTATTTTAAAAAAAAATTTACACATTTTTGATTAAAAGTTAAGTTGCGGACGTTGCAAAGTGTCATAACGTCCTCGTCCTCGTCCTCGTCTTCGATGGACATTATGACACTTTAAATGTGTCCAAGGACACTACGACACTGGACGTTATGACATGTCACCTAAATTTATATGAATAATAAACACTTTTTTGCAAATTTAGTAATTTTTTTTTTTTTTTTTTTTTTTTTTGGAAAAAATTCGTTTTTGCTTTTTGGGTCATTTTTCATTTTCTTTTTGGGCCCTTTTTCGTTTTTTTTTGGGCAAAATTTCATATTTACCTTTTTGGGTCATTTTTCATGTTCGCTTGGGCGATTCTTCATTTGGGCGATTTTTCATTTTTTTTTGGGCCATTTTTCTTTGGGCGATATTTCCTACAGCCTTTCGTAAATTACTAAAGACTTTGTGGAATAGTGTATAACGGCCTTTAGCAAACAAAATAAAATTTATTTTTGATTTGCGTCTGAAAAATGGAAAATTTAATTTATTAATTCATGGATAAGAATAAAAAATATTTTTATTTTAAAAATTATTTAGTCTATTTTCTTCGACCTTTTAATTTTATTTCTTCTTATTTTCAAGCTCAAGGTCAGGTTACGAAAAATATATTAATTTATTATATTTCGCTGCCACAATGGACAGCTTCTTCAGGGATCTTAGGAAGAAGAAGAAGCTGTCCATTGTGGCAGCGAAATATTGGATAAATAATAAATTAATATATTTTTTATAGCCTGACCTTGAGCTTGAAAATAAGAAGAAATAATATTTTTATTTTAGGTAAATATTTATTTTTTATATTTGTTTTAAAGTTGCTTTAAATTTTACAACTGCTTTAAATTCAAAATAGCACACTGAATTACGAGGGGTTGTTCACAACAGTCGTTTTATTTCATGTAATTATTTTAAGACATATGACCTTATGACACCTTCTTTCAGATCATAAACCATATACATAATAATGATGGTATTCAGACTAATTTGTTTCAAAATTATTTTATAGGAATTTTAATCATCTCACCGAATTTGATTGGTATGTGTCCATATTTGACAACAGCTCCCGCACAATAACTACTCCCGAAAATAGCTTTTAATGTCATAACTTCCTTATAAATGTTGGTAGTGCCATAAAAATTAGCGACAATATCTTTTACGATAGCTGCTTTGTCATGACAAAATGTTGTTCTGGTAGGTCCCAAATTAACCATTGGTCCCATATTTACCCTTGGCTAAGATTACTTAAAGGCAAACAACTTTCATAAATATGTAGATCTTTAAATAATATTCGGCACTAAGATCTTTCACAAGAATCTTAACCTCATAATACAATTTTGTTCTGTCGGATTCATTCCTGTTGTTTAGGGCAAAATATGGTCTAGCTTGACCGACTATACTCTCGTACTTGTTTGGTATTGTGTCCTTTTTTCTATTGCTGGGGAAAATTTTTGTAACCAGAGAGACTTTTCATTTTTAATCTAATGTATACAAGAAAATACTCAACAAGTTGTTCTATTATTTACTTTTTGTCTTTATTCTCAACAATTGTGTTAACAATGCAACATCTTGAAGAGATGCCGTTATGGTGTAGATGGGTAAGGGGAGAGTAAAGGTGAACCGGAGTGAAAAGGTTTTTCAGTTATAATTAAAGATTTGGTGTACTGCCGCTTAAATTTTAATGAGTTTTTTACAGTTTTCTAAGTGATTTTTGAAGGAACATTATGGTTTTTGTAATCTGGATAAATTATTAAAAATAAACCAAATTTTCCTGAATATATTCCAAACTTTTAAGAGATTAAATTCACAAATTTAATAATTTTTCATCCTTTAAATTTAATGCTATTGTCTTATGCTTTAAAATTTAATTTTATAGTAAAACTAGCATTTAACCCGCTACTTCGTTAGCGTCTCCTTTTCCTTCGTGGACATATTTTTATGCCAAAGTTTATTAAAAAAATACCAGTTGTAGAACCAAAAAGCTTAAGAAAAATATAAAATTTCCCGTATTTCCTTTTTTGGGTACTATTTTTCCCCCCCATTAAAGTTTCAAAAATTTCATGTCAATGAACGAAGAAAAATATTTTGTAAAAAAAGTACCAAAAATTGTTACGATTTTCACCCCTTAAATGATCGAATTTCGAAAAAGTACTAAATACGTACCAAGTTTCGAATGTAGTATTAACTTCGTTTCTATGTTCAAAAGAAAGATGGGATGTCAAAAAAGTATTCGATTTGGGGAGTGACCCATCTCTGGTCCAAATTTCAAGTTTTTAGCTTCAGGCGTTTAAGCTTTGCGATGATGAATCAGTGAGTACACAGAAAAAATTTTCACCAAAATTTTTTCAATTAATTCAATGATGCTGTTTCAAACAATTCTGTTCCAATTAATTTCCCTTAATTGAAAACAAAAATTATAATATTTGTGTGTTTATTTGCAAATATGAAAACATACACACTAACTTTAAAATCTTTAAAATTTTAAAACAATTTTTTAATTGTTTCAATTAACTGTGTTGATTGAAAAAAATATTTTAATTTGTGTTAACGTTTTATTTAGCCTCTTTTACTGGTGGTCACATTTCAATTAAACCTATTGATTGAAACTGAACAGCAAGAAAAGCTCAAACTTACAAACGTGTTAATTTATATGATCAATTTGTTTGCTGGCGGAAAAGCAGTACAGAATTTAATTAATAGTACAAGTTTCTAACAAATACGTTAATTGAAGTTGGTTTTTCATTTTTCCTGTGTATCGTTACAATTTTATATATACATGTACTATATATATTAAATTCTTCCTAAATAGAATATCAGTATATTAAACTTTTTCCTTTTTCCATTAAAACAAATTTCCCTTTCTATTCTCCAATTAACTACTTCTCAGTCCTTACTTAATACCCTGCAACTGGTCTTAAATTGTTTGTTTTCCAACTGAAATCACATAATAACGACCTTCATTTCTAACTGCTTGTCTCTTACTAGTCACACAAAATATTCTCCTCTATTAAGGCCTTTTATATCAAGCATACATTCTTTTCACCTCAAATGTCTTTGTCCTTGTACAGTTTTCATGGTTGCTTTCTTTCATTTCCTGTTTTCTGTTGAGCGGAGAAGGAAATTTTTGCACGTCTTTGTTCTACAGTGGGGGTGGGGGGTTGAGTGTGAGAAAGTGTTTAATACAAACTCTTACGTAGATATCAGTTTTTTTTTTAGTATAATATAAGAGAGAAAAACGATTTAGTTAAAATACAAGTGGCATTAATTGTCTAAATGTGCCTTTTATTTAAATGATGATGAGCCAAAATGGAGAATAGTCTTTTGAGCAAACGGCCTCAATTAGAAATTTCCATCTGGTTCTGTCTTGTGCTGTCCTTCTGCATCGTCCCACGTAAATTGTGATGTGGTTAACTGTTGTTGTCTGCCAAGTGGTTTAGGACGACCACGTTGCTGAGTGCTCTGGGGCTTGTATGTTCGAGCAGTTTAAACGATAGTATTCTCTGGCCTTAAGGTTTTTAATTAATGGAAATAAATAAGTTAACAGTTGAAAAGAAATTTTTTTATCTTCCAAAAGTATTTCGTTGTTAAAATTAGTAATATTGGCATTTAGACAAAACATCTTAAGTTAAATTTAAAAAGTTAAAAAAAATATTGTTAATCATACAAATTTTCATTCAAAAAACATTTTTCTTTACATTTTTTAAAATTTTGTACTATAAACAAAATGTGTCTTTAATTTTGGTTTATTTTATTTTTAAATAAAAATGCATTTTCACCGAGTTTTTTTAAAAAACTTTTTTGCTTTCTTATCTCGACTTAAGATGTTTTGTCAAAATACTACAGATATGAACGAACCATTTAAAGTTTGTATTAAAAAAAAAAAATTCACATTACAAATCTCTCTTTCGAATGTATTAAAACCAGGGGTCTAATCACCGCATACGATATCGAGCAAAATTGATCGAAATTATTTATTTTGGTATCATGAAACTCGATATCGAATGATATGTATTGAATTTGAAATAATAGCATTCGATATCGAGTAACTCGACATTACATTTATTGAGTTTTCATTCGATACGTCAGTGTCTTTCGTATGCCAAAAAGTTCGATAGTTTATTCGATACGATAGGATCGAATGTGGTGATTAGACCCCAGTTTTGTGTTGTGAACAGCCTTTAAATTACACTGTGCAAGAAATTGAGACAAGCTGGGCACCTGGCGTTTTAACCTAATTCGGGTACGCTGAATCTAGTGGTGCTAGCCGTTTTTCCTAGGTGAGCTCTGGTTTTCGAGTTATACACTTATTTCGAAATGGAGGAGGTTGCATTACAAATGTTCGCGTCACTCAAAAACGCTTTAGCTTATTGAAAAAACTAAAAAAGCCAAAATTCCTCAATAAAATTTCCTCAATAAAATTTGCTGGAAATCGAAAACGCAAAACTCAAGAACTTTAAATGTCGTTTTGTAATAAAATTTCTGTAATAAAATAATTTTATGACAAATTTTATACAAACATTTCTCTATTAACCAGCATTTTATAACAAAAATTATAAGAATTTGATTAAAAGTGTATTAAAAACAGCCTCCAAATTCTTGCGTTTTACGTTTTCGATCTCTAGCAAAAGTAATATTTTAGCCACTTTTAAAAATTTTTGTTCTTTAAAAATTCATCAAAAATTGGAAAATGCAGCTATGCTTCTTATTTTTTGCAGACATATAAAAAACTTCAAACAAAACAAGCCATAAATAATTAAAATCTGCTACCAACTTTTGATTTTATTCACAAAAGTCGAAAAATTTTAATTAATTTAAGAATTTCATATAACACAATATTTGTATGGGAGCCCCCTAAGGGGTGGAGATGTATGGCAAGTATGTTTTAAGAAAATGTAAAGAACAAAAAATAATGGAGGTCATACATTTTATCAACCTAGGGGCGATTCCTTGGCAGTTATGGGACTTTTTTTCAATATATTTCTAATCTGTATTGCCTATTTTGTAGGGAGACCCCTTAGGGAATGCAGATAGCGGGTGGGTATGTAAGAAATAAATGCTTTAGATGAAAAAAACGTGGGGTTGGTTATACATTTGACCCATCTAGGGGCATCCTAGGCACTGCAGCAGCCAAATTAAAGAATTTCAACCATACAAATATGTTGGTTTAATAAAATTCTTAAATTTGCCCCTGAAGTGTTAGAATGTCCAAGATGGGTCAAATGTATAAACAACCTCACTTTGTTTTTCATCTCAATCATTTATTTTCTAACATCCATACCCGCTATCTCCATTATTTAAGGGGGCTCCCATACAAAATAGGCAATACAGATTAGAAATATATTGAAAACAAGCACCATAACTGCCAAGGAATCGCCCCTAGGTTGATAAAATGTATGACCGACCTCCATAAGTTTTTTGTTCTTAACATTTTCTTAAAACATACTTGCCATATATCTTAAATTTGGCTCCTGCAGCGCCTAGGATGCCCTTAGATGGGTCAAATGTACAACCAATCTCACTTAATTTTAAAACTCAATCATTTATTTCTAACATACCCACCCGCTATCTCCATTCCATAAGGGGGCTCCCAAGCAAAATGTTTAATGCAGACTAGAAATATATTGAAGAAAAACTCCCATAAATGCCAAGAAGTCCCCCTAGTGGGATGTATTGTATGACCGATCTCAATTAATTGTTTGTCCTTAACATTTTCTCGAGACATATTTGCCCCTTATCACCACTTCTAAGGGGGGGCTCCCATACAAATATTGCGTTTTATGAAATTCTTAAATTAATTGAAATTTTTTGAATTAAATCAAAAGTTGCCAACAGCTTTAAATCATTTATGGCTTGTTTTGTTTGCAGCTTCGTTTTTTATATGTCCGCAAAACATTAGAAGCATAGCTGCATTTTCCAATTTTTGATGAATTTTTAAAAAACAAAAATTTTAAAATGTGGCTAGAAAAATATTTTTTTTTGTTTCTAAAACGACTGGGTATCTTAGAAAAAAGTTTTACTTTTCTTAAAGGATATTTTATTGCGGAGTTTCGGTTTTCTTTAGGTTAATAAGCTAAAGCGTTTTTGAGTTACGCGAACACATGTTGTGCAACCTCCTCCATTTTCGAAATAACGGTATATGTCGAAAACAAGAGCGACAAAAAAAAAACGGTAAGCACCATTGAATTCACCGTGCCCGGCTTGCCTGTTTTTAATTTGAATTTAATATAAGCTTCTTTTGCAAAATTTGGAATTTTAACAACCAACAAATTAACAAAAAAACCTTTTAGGGCCATTATTACAACTTGAAGTTAGCTTAAGTTAAGATTAAATTGACAGATAATAATGTGTTATCTGTCAAAAAGCGTCTGTTAACTATCGGATAACAGCTAACGCCAAGTTATAATAATGGCCCTTAATGTCAGACATTCAAGAAATTTCCCCAAATTTTCTTGAAAAAAGTAATTTTTTATTACCTTAATTTCTTTAGTTTCAAATCAGTGTTCGAAAATAAACACTAAATATCGTTTCTTAATGTTCGGTTCGGTAGATTTGTGGAAAACACAAACGCTAATAGTGTTTGTGGAGAAAATCATTAAAAAAAATAACGTTTCCCTGTTAGTCATCTTTCGAACATAAAAATATTACTGTTTTTATCAAACTCAACAAAAGATGTGAACATTTACCTTCATTCGGGTTTTTTTTTTGAAAACCCACAAACTTCAATGTGTTCGGTTCGGCTCGTTAATGTTCGTCACTTTTGGCTGATAAAAAAAACCAAACATTTTTTACAAAAACAAAATACACACACGAAAAAAACATTATAGAACATTAAAATATAATGTTTGTCTACAGTATCACTGCAATTGTTCTGTTTTTAAACGAAGAACCGAACGGTATTTAGGGTTGTGTATGTCCACACAATCATTTAAAAAAATAGATATCGTTCCTGGGTGTGTGAGCCGAACGTTAAATAATGCACTGTTTATTTTCGAACACTGTTTTAAATGATTGCAAAAATTATTTAAGAACTATTTAGATTATTAAGTTTAAGGCAAAATTATTCAATTCCCAATTAATTAATCACTTCTATCGTGAATAAAAATTCCTTGGGATTTTTTTCCATTTTTCCTATGTTAATTCAATTGTTCAAATGGGAAAAGAGAAAAACTCCCAAGGAATTTTAATTCTCGATAGGGGTGAATATAACTCATACGCCACTGTTTTTTTTTCAGAATTTGAATTAAAACCGTACAAAAGGTTTGCATATACAAAATAAATGCTTGATTTTTAGTACACATATTGTTAAGCAGGGCTGTCAGATTTGGGGATTTCATGCGAGCAAAAAGAACAAAGAAAGTCTTTTGGGGATTGGGGATTTTTTTTTGGGATTTAAAAGAAAATAGCGGGGATTTAACACTTTTTTAATATACATGGTACTTTATAAGCTCATGTTTTTTTCTGGAGGGAGTGTTAAAAAAAAAGGAATTTAAGCATAGAATCTTAAACCGTTGACAACACACAAAATTTTTAATTTTTTAAAGACAATTTTCAAGCAAATATGTATGTCTTCCCCAAAAATAAGTAAATATGAAAGACAATATAATAAAGTTTGGGTGTAGTTATGAAGCATCGAAGTACTAAATAAATGACGGATATATGCTTACTTACTATTTTTAAAAAAAAATTTTAAATTTGATCAGAAAAAAATATTAACTTTTTAAGGCTTTGTTTTTAATTTGGGGATTTTTGGGGATATTTGTTTAATTTTTTGGGGACAAGTAAAATAAGTACCTGGCAGCCCTGTTGTTAAGTACTAGTTTGAAACCAAGTCCCTGCAAACAAATGGAAAATATCTCCTCCAAATTGACAAAAGAAAATTTTCTAGACAGAAAAAAATAATAAATTATAACATTCATACATAAAAAGGAGTTAGTTGGAACATGTGGTGGAAACGACATAATTATTTTATTTTAATTATAAATTATGTTATTTGTAAGTACTAGCGAACCCCTGCACACTTCGTAGTGTAAAAAAGAAAATAAGGAATCAATTAGAATTCATTTAAATCAGTGATAAATTGTTTTTATTTTAATGCTCTGTGATACACAACATTTCTTGTTGTTCCATTTGCGGTGTAATAATACAAAACCGAAAGTTTGCCAACGCGCGAACAGGCTACATACAACTGTCCATGTGAGAAAGTTGGATACTCTAAATTCACTCCACAAATTTCTAATGATTGGCCTTGCGCCTTATTAATATTAGCCGCAAACCCAAGTCGAACAGGAAACTGAAGTCGTTTGAATTCAAATACGGAGTCATTGGGATGCGTGGAATGAATATATCTTCGCCTTTGAATTTTCCAGTTAAAATAGTAGCTTCAATAGTAGCTTCAATCTTGTGCCATTAAACAAACGGGGTTCATTGATATTGCGAAGCAAAATTATAGTGACTCCAACTTTCAATTGGAGATTATGCGGAGGCAATCCTGGTTAATTCAACGTATTTAAAAATTCTGTTGGATAATTCAGAACATCTTCTACATTGGTAACAGTATCCACAGACTTGTACGAAACCAATTCGCCAGGAATCTTTGATTGTATAGCCATATTAAATGCACTAACATCTTTGTTCTTTGCCGGTAAAATTGCTCTGTCACTCAACCATGTATGGCATGTATATTTTTGTGCTATGTTAGGGAACACACGTTCAATAAATTCCTCTTTTGACTGTAAGAAATGGAAAAAAATCATTTGGCAATGTTATCAATCCAGCGTCATTAACAGGCATTGCACCATTCCCAATTTTCAGCAATTGCTTAGAGTACTTATCAGCAGATGGATCATTCTGCAACTGAACACAAACGTTAATAGTGAGTTTCAATGTTTTTACAAATCTCCATTAGCATGAAGACTTTAAGCAAGCGTTAATTTCATCGGCAGTTGTAGATCTATAAAATCAAGACACCACCAAACAACTCTAAATTACCTCGAAGGTCTTTCATTGTTCTTTCCAATGCTTCAACAGATTTTTTATTCGCCATAATGCATTTATCCCAAATAATGATACCAGATGTTTTTGAAACGTTACATGTGGGAGTTTCATTAACTTGGTAATTCAATGGCAATTTCAAAGCAGAATGTGCTGTGCGGCCACCATCTAACAAATATTAAGTCAAATTCGAAAAATTTCCATGCAAAAAAATATGTACATTAGACTGGTCGCATCTTGTATGGGAGTTTTTTTTTTTAATTTAATTGTTTGCGCTGTTTAAAATATGAGGTTTGGTGTAAGAAATCATGATCTAATTTTTCAGGTCAATCCGACGGTGCCTAGCCGTGCCGGGTGGGGCCCAAAGTTACCCATATTATAAAAAAAAACATCTTTTCTATCAGATCTTTATAGTTATACTAGTTGAAAAGCTAAATCCCGAACTTTTTTTTAATACATTTTTATTAATAGAACAACAATATGTTAATTAAGCAAAATAAATTCGTTTATTTCCATTCATAACACAAACAAAAAATAAATACTTCATATCATTTTCAATTAGGTGAAAATTGTCCACCATAAAATTTTTTGTGTAGAGGGCTTTTGCTTTTAATATAGGACCACTTATAGGAATGTTCGCCTTCCTCTTGTTTTGAAACCAATTAAACAATTTTGTTTCCATTCTTGGAAACTCACCTGTTTTTAAGGTCCTTCTATTCTTTGATCCGAAATAAGTCTTTTCCATTTCGCTCAAAAGTTTCCGTTTTGATTTTTTAATTGTGCATATGGATGACTTTGGAAGCTGATAATAATTAGATAAAGCACTAAGTCGCAGACCCTTTTAATAGTTGTCAATAATTTTTAATTTTTCAACAAAAATGTCAACTTTACAAAAACTTTACAAAAATGACGTAAGATTTGAAACAGAAAACAAACATTTGTTTTGTAAGCAAAAGTAAAAAAATTACGTAACGTATAAATTTTTAATTTTGGAGAGCTAGTATTTCTTTGCTTTCATAGTAAGAAAAAAAATACTTCTCTTAACTCGTAGTTTTCAGTAAAATCGCTCCTAAAATATGGTAAAAATGTTTACAAAAACAAAAGAGGATGCTACAAATATGTTTGCATTCATTCTATTTTGTCTTTTCAAATTTTTTTGTAAAAATTCGTTATATAGAGTACAAAAATTTGCTGTTTGTTCGTAATATAAGGTACTCAATGGAAAAAATATGGCTGTACGTTAAATCGCGAATTCGTTAAACTGAGTATACGTTAAACCGGGATACCACTGTATTTAAAAACACATCATGCTTATGTGTCCATTTAAATATGGATTTTTCTATGTTTTTAAACTTCATTAAATTCGGTTTGCAAGCTTGTGAGAGGCAGAAATTGTCCCCTTCCACCCCTTGTGGTCCTACTTTTGAAAAACTGTACAGCTTATATGTGGTGGGGTGTCACAAAGCCATAGGACATAAAGCCATATGGCGTCAAGCCCCATTCCATTGAGACAAAAAGGCATATGCCATTAAGTCTCAATATAATAGGACTTAACGTCATAAATTTTTTCCGAAAAATTAGACATAAAGCCATATTTTTGATAATGATTGTATTTCACCCTATTTCATGTAAAAAATGCATTTTTGTTTCATGTCGCCCTGTTTTATGTCAAATGAACTAAGCCCCTAAATTTGGGGACGTCGTTCATTTAAGGAAAAAACCCGAAAAAGCTTCACTAACTAAAGATACTCTGCATAGCCGGCCTTCGGCCGGACGCAAGGATTTTCTCCTCTATGGTATAACAAAGACGGGCTTCGCTAAGTAAAGCTTCTCTGCATAGCAAGCCTTCGGCCGGGCGCAAGGATTTCTCCTCTATGGTATAACAAACACCGGCTTCGCTAACTAAAGCTTATCTGCGTAAACGGCCTTCGTTCGGAAACAAGACAGATTTTACAAGCTTTACTTAGCGAAATCGGTACTTGTTATACCATAAAGGAGAAAATTCTTGCGCCCGCCCAAAGGCTGGCTAAACAGAAAAGCTTTAGTAAGCGAAGCCGGTGTTTGTTATACCATGGAGAAGAAAATCCTTGCGCCCTGCCGAAGGCCGGCTATACAAAGAAGATTTAGTTAGCGAAGCCGGTCTTTGTTATGCCATATAAGTATTTGTAACGCAAAACATCAAATGGGACATAACACTAGGGATTGCAGTTCGGTTTTAACCGAAATCGAAACCGCGGTTTTAAATGCATAAAAACCGAAACCGAAAACCGACAAAAAAAACCTCGGTTTTAGGATTTACTTTAACAATATATTTATGCTTAAAGAAATTGCAAATTATACATAATACTCGAACTTCGTACACAAAAGCTTTATACATAACAGCTTGCAACAATGGCAAGGTATTTCAAAATTCTAAAAAATTCATAATAAGTACTAAGAAGAACAAATGTTACCTTTTTACCTCTTAAGTAGACGCCTAATTTGTGTGGCACAAACTACCACCTTGGCTTAGCTGGGACCAATAGTATTTTGTATGGAGTTTTTGTGGCTATAGAAAAAACTCACACTAACGAAACCCTGGGCAAGGCTGGGACTACTTTTATATGTATTGAGTTTTATGGCTATACCAGGAAAATTTGGTCGGAAAGTGGAATAATTCTTCGAAAAAACAGTAAAGAAAGAATTCTTATGTGTTGCGTATACTTTTTGATACGTTTCATTTTGATTTTATAAACAAAATTTTCATTTGGCCAATTGCGACGCCCTCGGTGTTTACACTTTTTTCTCACTTTCTTGTAAAAAACACTTTGATTGAGGAAAACATAATGTTTCGTTTTGATATACTTAATAAAATTTGTAAAAAAAAACTGGAAAAAGTCCAAAAAATTCCAAGCCAGGCCCAGGTATACAAGGGTTAATAAAAGTACCTGCATTTTCAAAACCGAAACCGAACCGAAACCGACCGGTTTTAATCATTTTAAAACCGAAACCGCGGTTTCACATTTTTACGGTTTTTAGCAAACTCTACATAAAGCCATAATGGCTTTATGTTCCATTCCACTAAAATTGATATGTGACTTTAGGCCATATCAAAATTATGGTTTTATGTCCATTTGCATTGAGACATAAAGCCATTATGGCTTAATGTCCTATGGCTTTGTGACACCCCACCCTTATGTGTCCATATAGATATGGTTCCATCTATGTTTTAAATTTCATTAAAATCGGTTAAATAGTTTCTGAGAGGAAGAAATTTCCCCTATATTCCCTCGTGATCCGTATAAATATGGTTCTATCTATGTCTTCAATTTCAAAGTTATATGGACAGCCAGCCAGCGTGCCAGCCAGCCGGACGGACATCGTTGGTTCGACTCAGAAAGTGACTCTGAGTAGATTGATATGATTTAAGGGGGTTCTAGGACCAATATTTTAAGACGTTACACACATCAGCACAAATGCATAATACCCTCTCCACTATTGTGGTGTGGTTATAAAAAGATTGGGGTGGGCAGTTTTCGAAATTCCACATTTTCGAAATGTCTCCCACCCTACTTTTACTTATTTCCATTTAAACTTTAAAGACTACTTTAAGGAATACGTCATAACATTCTTACTGGCATAAACTGTAGGAGTGGTATTAAGACTTTAATTGTGCATAACATTTTTATATTAATACATCTTTTAACTTATTTCTATATGTAAATTATTACTAAAACTACAAAGACTTCTTAACAAAACTTAAATTGCATATAAAAAATAAAATTCAATTCTTTTATTTGTTTTCTTGCTCTGCAACAACCAGAGTATTTAATTTTTGCAAGTTAAATTTAAAGACTACAACCCACATAAGCTATTCAGTTTCCCTGGATACACCAAGAATTCCCAAATGGACGTCCGTTGGACTCTTTGGATCTGATTGTACACAAAGTAAAATATGAAAAAGATGGGGACTCCCTGCTTTTTAGCATTTCGTTTAAAGAGAATCTTTGTTTCTTGTAACAAAGTAAAACCTAAATGGCAAGATTTTTTACAGGTCAAGGGATGTGATAAAAAACATTTATTTTCTTGATTTTCAAAAGAAAAATTATGTAAGTATATGTATTTAATTGTATTTTTTATTGTACAATAAAGGTAGGAATGACCAAAGGAATGTGTAAGAAGTTGCAAGTATTTTCATACACAGAAAGAAAAAAGTCGTACTAAATTTAAGTTTTTAGAAAACCAAAATTATTAAACACATAAACCCTAAAGCGAATAAGAATTATAAACACTCTAAATCTTACTTGTAATAATATCAAAGCTTAAACAAAACACCAACAATAAACAGTGAGCTTATCTTTCCTTACATCCCCCTTCAATTGGTTGGGAAAAAACAAAATTAAAACACAAACTGATGAGCTGGCCTAAGCAACCAGTGAAACGCGCATAGAAGCTTGCTTTTCCCTCAACAATAAATTTCAGTGTATTTATCAAATATGAAAAATTGGGAATTTAGCACGTCATACGGAAATCGTATTAATAATAAACTTTGTATACCCGAAAATAACTTTGATACGTTTTTTTCACTAACTTTTAGTACGAGTCGTATTTTAAAATTTAACAAAAATATTAAAAAACAATTAAAAATGTGATAACCAAATCTGGAATTTCTTAAAATAAGTATAAAATTCTTAAATCAAGTAAGTTAAAACTTTAAATTTTCGTGAGTCGTGCCAATTTATATTTTATGTGTTTTTATACGCGTGTGTTTGTAAAAGTTTGTACCAGAAATAACAACAACAACAACAATACTACAAAAGTAGATATAAAACTGTTTGCTTGCGGTTTCCAAACGAAAGTGTAAGTGATTTCGTATCTTGGAGCACATAAAACGAAATCACTTTCGTTCGGAATTGATTTCTGTGCAGGCCTGTATATTCATGTTTAAAAAGTAAAATAAAAAATTCCCGAATTCTATTTCTTTTAATTGATTAGTTAAATATTTACATGAAATTTTCAAAGTATAATGATTTCAAAAAACATATCGAGCATGCTGCGGGGGTCTTATAATTGTGAGTTCTTCTATAAACAAAGAGGGGAGCTCTACAAAAAAGGTGAAACAAACATGTTTAGCGAACGGGTGGGTAAGTAAAGTAAAGTAATATTGAAAATGTATAATCAATTACAGCAAATTTCGAATTACCAAAACCATTGGTTAAATATTAATGTTTGACTCCAGACTGGCAGGAGCCGCAGTGGCGGAAACTGTAGAACGGCAAAGAGTGGTGCAAACGGTAGAACGGCAAAGAGTTCTGATGATGGGGAATGTGGTTATTCTGGAAACATTTAAATTCGACCTGAGTTCAATCCCTTGTTCAGTCAAAAATAAAGTTATCAAAAAAATTTTAATTAATTTCATGTTGTAAATTCCTTCGTTCACTAAAAATAATTTAATGAAAATTAAATTTGATGAACTTAAGGCTAATTCAAGTATCAAAAACTTCAAGTAAAGAAATAATAATATTCTCTCTCTCTCTCTCTCTCTCTCTCTCTCTTTCTCTAGTTTTCTAGGGGAAGTGCTTAGGTTAGAACAAATCAATCCACCTTCGGAATTTTTCAAGTACGAATTCGGTATTAAATCAACTTAGAAATTCTTGAATTAAGCCTGGTTTGAGATTAATTTTTACAAAACTTTTACTCAATTTAAGTCAATCCAGTTTTCGGATTATTTTATGAACAGGGAACTTGAATAATCCGCACTTGAATCAAGCAATCTATACTTAAATTAAGGAAATCGGTACTGGCACCGGTTCAGCTTGATCTAAGTACGGATGCATTGATTTTTTCTTCCCAATGTACTTTCGTTACAAATCTACTTATTTCACATTTATTCTGGTTTTTCGTATACTTTCCAGTGCAAAAACTAATTCCTTAAATTAAATGTCTTAAGTTTCACACTTCCTGGCACACATATTCCTTATAAATCCTATAAATAGCTTGCAAATTAAAATACAAAGAAGAATTTAAAGGCAAACTATTTTTAAAGTTAAAATAGTCAATTAAGACGTAGAAAACAAAAACCCAAAAATTGAATCTCTTAATTCTAAATACGAGATTTACGTGCTCAATTAAGACAACACAAGAACAAATGAAATCGATAAGTGCAATTGACCGAAAAGACTATTGAGACACGTGCCAGATACAAATGAAACAAGGCAAAAAAAAAAAAAAAACAACATTGGCAAGCAAATTCTACAAAAGAAAAAAAAATCATGAAACAAAATTTGTATAAAATACTTGAAAATATGTTGGTCTATTTGTCTGAAATTCATACAATTTATTATCGTTACTGTTTGATTTCAATTTTCTGAGACCCAGTTTACACTGAGTAAATTTGCCTAACGCAAGTCAAACGTTGGAAAGAAGAAGAAACATAATAACATAATTCTCTATATGATTTTGATAAGTTTAAAAAAGTTAAATATCATGTTTAAAAACAAAAATTTGCTTAGTGTTAATCGTGATTTTTTTTATCTACGATTTTTTATTTATATTTGATTTTTTATTTTAAATTCATTTCTGTTCTAATTAAGGCCAGTTTACACGGTAATACAATGTATTACGACTTTGTAGAATCAAAATAATATGAAATTCTCTCCGTGTTTAAAAGAAAAAAATAAAAGTCTGTTGAGAGTATACTTTATGTTTACACGGATGGTATAAGTAAAATCAAAAATAATAACAAAAAAGCGGATGGTTGCAGTTTTACAATTTTTACAAAAACAACATGAAAATTTCCTGAGTTGATTTTAGTTGTTTTTGTAATTGTATAAAAATGCTACCATCTTCAATATACTCCGTTCAAATGCACCTCTGGTGTGATGAAAATACATACGTTTCTAAAATGGTTTAGAAAAAAACCATTTACCGACCGCTTGTCAGATTTTGTATTCGTATTCTCTCTTATTCAATGCATTTTGCTTTTACATGATATGATTTCTCTAATTCTACATTATGTCGTAATACAATGTATTACCGTGTAAACTGGCCTTTAATAACACCGGATTCATAATATATAGCGTATATTTTATAAATGGTTTGTGTCTTTATTTAATAACGTACACGATATTTTGGAGGTTTAACCTCTGTGAATTATTCTCAATGAATCAAATACAGTACTTTTCGCTTATAGTCACATCATTAGTTGCAACCATAACGTGGACTATATTGCTAATGTGACTATAAGGCTAATTCACATATATGCCACTATGACGCATATAACCGAATTCGAATATAATCAAGTTATGTGAATAAAGGAAATTAAAAATGCATATAAGGCTCCACGAAAAGCCCCCCAATGAAATAACGCCCAGGAAATAGCCCCCAATGAAATAATCCCCAAAAAATAGGAAATAACACCCAAAAGCAGTGAATGAAATAACATCGAAAAATAAATGAAATAAACCCCAAAACGAAAACGAAACAACCCCCAATATTTTGATGTTATTTCATATGAAATAACACCCAATGATGTAAATGAAATAACCCCCAATGAAATTAACCCCATCAGCAACAAAAATGAAATTATGCCCAAAATTCATAAGAGTCAGTTTCACCAAGGATTTCATGAAGTCAATATGGACCAACAGCAAAGTCGCAAAATTATTGAAATGAATCGTGTGGAGGCCCGCAGGCGTCTTCTTAATAATAAGGATATATTCGGTTCAAAAATATTGCTGTAGTTATTTTACCCGCCCGTAGATCCTTGTAGCCCTGCTCTATTTTGGCAGTTCGGAAGACAATTTGCCTTCTACGTTTGGCCTTTACACGGGGGGGTGCTTTTTAACCATGGGAGGTAAGGCCATAATGGCTGTATTGCTCAATTGAATGGGAGATAAAGCCGTTACCCCACGTCTCCATGCGCTTTTGATTAGAAGATGACATGGTCATAACGCCGGCAGAGCAACGGTATTAATTTGATCATGTTCTTGTATGTGGTGAATACGTGTTGATGTTCATGTTCTGATTGACCACAATTTTTGTTGTTGTGCGTTTGGTTGTATACAGAAAATGCATTGTATGGCCAACATCATGGCGCACATGAATGCTAAGACAAATGTTTAGGCAACGATGGCAGCACATGGACGAAACATGAACATGACCAGTATACACGAGTAGAATTCATGTGCGACATGCTGTTTTTACCAAGTTGATGGATGGTGGAGACGGGTAGTTATGGTCTTATCGCCCAATCATTGAGAGGTAAGGTCATATTTAAAATTTTGCGAAATGAGAGATATAGCCATATTTTTTTCACAAATGAGAGACAAAGCCATACTTTTCCAGAATAGTGTTACGCATGGTGTCAACATTCTGTAAAAGGGAAAATCCTTAGTTATCATTGAAAAACATTTTTTTATTCTTGTGACGCACGCAGGAAAACTTCATTCAGCGAAGCCACCTGCCGCGTCCTACTGGAGGAAAAATCCCTAAGCACGGCCGCAGGCCATCACGCAGAAAAACTTTAGTATGCGAAGCCAGATTTCAATACTTAACTTTGGTGTTAAAAATGAAATAACCTCCGAATAAAAGATGAAATAACACCCAAATTAAACACGCTATGAAACAAGCCCCGAATTTTAAAAATTTGTTGGGTGTTATTTCATTGGAGATTATTTCATAATTTGAAAACGCCAAATGAAGAATGAAATAATTCCCAAAAAAAATGAAAAACGGCCCAAAAAAATTGGGAGTTTTTTCATATGAAATAACACCCAAAAATGTATGGAAAAAAAAATTGGGGAATATTTCATTTCTCGTTTGGGCGTTATTTCATTGGGGGGCTTTTCGTGGAGCCGCATATAAATTACACCGACATCAGGCTTATGGTTTTACAACAGAGTTGCATACTGTATAAAAAATAATTAAAACAATACAAAAGATTTCTTAACTGATACCAACGGCAAAAACTAATTTTTTACGAGTAGAGAATTGATGACAAAAATTAAATGATTTAATTCATTCTTTCTTTGGATGGATTTTTGATTCGAAAACTAAAAAGAACTTTGTGACAATAACGCCATTAATTTGGTTTACTCTTTCCTTGAATACTGTTGATAAATGGCATATATGGCAAATGTGCTTATAGCGGCAAAATAAACAGATAAAATGGACTATATCGCTAATGTGACCATAAGCGTTGTGACTATAAACGAAAAGTACTGTAGTGTAAACAACAGCAACTTTTTTTTTTTTTTTGATCTCGAAAATGATAAATTTCTCCGAAACTCAGCTGTTCTTTTGCCGTTTTACGGTTGCCCTGAGGATGTTGGCAGCCGCAACACTAGAATCGGACAAGGTCGACAAATAATTCGCTTTGTCTTTTTATACCCTTCACCGAAGGTAAGAAGGTATATATAACTTTGTCATTCCGTTTGTAAGTTCCACAATATTGATCCTACACGCTATAAAGTATATTTATTCTGGGTCGTTATGAAAAGCAAAGTTCAAATTCGGTAATCCGTCTCTGTGTTGAGTTGTGAACCGTAAAGCGAGCCATGTTTCATTTTAATGATATTCAAACAACGTTCCTTCATAGTTCAGTTGTCTAGGGGGTTCGTTAAGGTTAGAAACACTAGAATCGAATATTGGTTTTTCAAAAAGAATTTTTTTTTTAAATTTTTATGTTCTAAAAACGATTTAAAAAAAATTTACCAATTTTCGCTTTTTAAATTTAATTTATAATGAAGTGTTTATTTAGTATTTTAAATATGTACATTAGGTATGACAAAGTGAACGATTTTTCGATTTCGAATCGCTGCCGCCTCTTATTTTGTTAGGCTTGGAAAAAAAATAGATGGCGCAAAAAATGGGGGAGTTTGTTTGAGGGTAAATGGCTCCTCATCGAGGACAAAGTTCAAGGTAAAAGTGAAAAAGTTCATAAAATGTCCAATTACTGCCGTGCAATCGCACCTAGAGTAGTAAAATGTAAGACTGACACCCATTTATTTTTCCTCCCCAAAATTTTTGTAGAACATACTTATACCCTATCTACGCTTCTTAAGGGGCTTGCCCTACAAAATTTAGTTTTTTATAAATGTTACCCCTATCATCCTAACAAGTTTCAGGGCGCCTCTGGATGATTCAAATGTTTGACAAACCCTTATTGATTTTTCCTTCCCAACACTTTTGTAGAACATTGTAACCTTCTATCTCTGCTCCTTAGAGTCATTTCCCTTCAAATAAAGATTAACACATTTGCCCCCCTCGTTCTTACCACTTTCAAAGCGCCTCTGGAGGGGTCAAATGTATGATAGACCATTGATTTTTCTTACACAACATTTTTGTGAAAGACACCAACCTTCCATATCTACTCCTTAGGGTACTTCCCTTCAAATAAAGTTTTATAAATTTGCCCTCTCGACCTAACAACTTAAATTGCACCTCTAGAGGAGTCAGTAAAAATATTTTGTCTTCCTCGTTGCGGCACAAATTATTGTTGTAGTCCTCTATAAGTTTGACACCTCTTTCGGCAGAATCGTTTACAACATGCTTTACCCAAGTTTCTGGATCACTATCAAAAAATCTTTTGACCATCCGAGGCGAGTAAACATTTTTCCTGTGTCTGGTGTAACATAATTACTCAAATTTTTCTCCATGAACTCTGACTCATGCAGTGTTACCGTTCGCCCGACTAAAGTCGCAATTTGACCCTTTTTCAGCGGTCTGCGACTTTTTGTGAGACTTTTTTTTATCACCGACTTTTGCGACTATTTTAATTTTTCTGCTACTTTTTACCCTTTTTGTTAAGATTCTTACAAAACATTCAATTTTCTTATTATTTGTATCAAAAAAAAAAATTCGTCAAAATAGCCTCGTCAAAATTTAAAAACAATTCATAAATTATTGTTCATTTGGCAACACTTTTATTACATTTTTGCAACCTTGTCATGTATACAACGTATTTGAGGCGAATTCAGTTCAAGGTGGTGGCAAGTTTTGACAGTTCGGACCAATGTGTTTTAATTTGTCAGTGTTTTGTTAGAAATGGTTGACATTTCGAATCGTAAATACCAGCAATGCAATGCAAAAAACCTCTGTTGTTTCTGTTGGTTTTGGATTGTTGTAGTCTTAGCACCACCTGTAGTTTTCGAATCGTAAACACTAGCAAAGCAATGTAAAAACATGCAATTCAATGCTGTCATCTTTAAATTTAATAGACAAAGATATAGAAGACTGGATTCCCTGTGATGAACTTATTTCTAAATATAGAAATAAAATTTAAAAAAAGTAGTATTTATGTAGGTATGTTAAGAAAAAGAAATATTGCGCCAAGATCAAACGAACGGAATTAAAGTAAAATTTTCAAGGGGCTTTAATTGGACAAGTTTAAATTTTGTCAAAAATATATTAACCTTAACTTTTTTGGCTTGTTTTTAAACAGAAATTCTACTCCTTTGACCTTGGCAGCATACGACAAATTTATTAAACTTAAGTAAATGTTTTCACTATACATGAAAACATGGACAAACATGTACATTGTTATGAAATATGATAAAAATGAATTCTGCAATAAGCTTTTTGTTTCAATTGTTTTGTTATGCTTTTTATTAGTAAAAAACGTTAAAAAAAAGATGTGCGACTTTTATTTTCTGAAACGACTTTTTTGTGCGACTTTATTTTTATAAAACAACCTTTTGTGCGACTTTTCAAAAATTCCTAACGGTAACCCTGGACTCATGACTTAAAATTAAAATCTATTTTATTTTCATTGCGGACTTTCTTTCTCTCTCAATTTGTAATACTCATTCTCTTTCTGATTTTGCCATAGTTTTTGAATAATTGGCGCTGTTCACAACATTATTGTAAACAAAAAAACTTGATGAAAATGTATGCACAAAAAAATTAATAAAAATGTAAGCAAACAATAAAGGCTCAGTTAGGCGAACGTTGCTGTACCCGTAATGTACCGCACCGTACTGTAAGTACGTTGGTGCACTTATAGAACGTTTAAAAACGAGTCATATGTTTTTCCATACATAAACAAAAAGCAATAGTATACATAAAACAAAACACACAGTGATGGGAATCAAAAATGTTCAAATGGTGACCGTTGTGCAGAAAAGGTACCACGTGATGTAAATGGTATTAAAACAGTATTTTGTGTGTGTAAAAAATGTTAATAATTTACTTTTTATATTATAAATTTGTATTTTAACATACATATATATTTTTAGCATACATATATTGTAAATGCGCATACACCAAACAAGGTTTTAATACCATTTAAAGTCTTTAATATGTTTCACATTTCTATTGTATGTGTATATGCATTTGTTTACTTTAAACAGCTAAACATATGTATTTTTGGAAATATGTTGTATTTAAGTTGTTTTGTCGCAATTCTATAGATTTACTGAAAAAAGTACCAAAAAAAAGAGCAAAATTACCCGCATTCAATGTTACATACAAGCCGCTCATCACTGTCTTACAAATGTCACGTAACAACGGCATGAAATTCTATTTTATACAGATTGGTACGATGCAACTACGGTACATTGCATTTCGGTAAGCTTTTGTATTGGTTTTCATAAACAAAAAGCGAACAGCTGGTGGATACAGTACAGATACGGTACAGGCGAACGCCTAACTGAGCCTTAACAACTATTACCGTCGCCGTCTTCCGTTGTAATATGTTTAATTAGGGTTTTATTTGTATAATATTTTTAGCTTTTCTAGAATCTTTGGAAAAGGTTTCCTGAAGATCTGGCCTAAGCTTTTCCCTCAACAATAAATCTCAGTGTATTTATCAAATATTAAAAATTGGGAACTAAGCACGTCATACAGAAATCTTATTGATAATAAATTTTGTATTCCCAAAAATAACTTTGAGAAAAACATATTTTTTTTTTATTTTCATGTTTAAAATTATTTATAAAAAGAAAAAAAAATTCCCATATTCTTTTTGTTAAAATTATTAAGTTAAATAGTACATAAAAGTAGAATGATGACGAAAACCATATGGGGCCATTCTGCTGGTGTCTCTTAATTGTGAGTGTTTCTGTAAACAAAGGGGAAACAGGAACATAAATAATTATATTCTCTCTCTCTGGATCTGCGGGTAAATGCTCAACCATAACATGCATAGCCTTGCGCTTAACCTACTGTCAAAAATTAACAAAAAGTCTCTCAAATGTATTTAAGAAAACAAAAACAAAATAAAAAAACATTTGATTCCGTACGGAGTACGATTAGATTCGCACCTTGCTTTAGCAAATGACAGTTTCATAAAACTTAGCAAAAAGTTTCCTTAAGTTCAATATGGTTTGCCTCATATAATTTACATGTATTTGCACATTTGCTTAAGTAAACTTAAGCACATTATGGTTGGGCCTTAAATGTTTACAATATTTCTTAAATTAACGAAGATGTTGTCTCTGAAGCTTCTTCTCACTGTTATTTCAAACTCAAATCAATTCGATTCTACATGAAATTTACGTTGGTCCAACTTAAAATAACTTTCAGTCAACGTGATTCGGAGTGTTATTTCAATATGAATGTCATTTTGAAATAACTTTACTTTAGTTATTTTTAAAGAAAATAATATTGTTTGCAAGTTATTGTAAAATTAGGTTAAATTAACAGGAAGCAAAATCGGTTCCGAAAAATGTTAAATAAACCCTGTTTTCCAGGATTTTACATTGACTTCTTTCTGTGTGTATTTGTCAGCAAAACAATTGCGTACCATACAAGTTGTGTGAAAAATACGATTTTGCATTTCTGAAATGTTGCTTGAACGTAGTAAGAAGAAGATATTTTTGCATCAAATCATAATTGGCGACAAAAAAATGGATCTATTACGACAAGCCGAATCGCAAGAAATCGTATGTGAAAGCTGCCATTTTAGCGTTAAGTCGGCAGCCAAAGTAATGCTTTGTTTTTGATGGGACTTAAAGAGTCGCATCTATTAGTAGCTGCTTTAAACGGGTTAGACCATCACAAGGAATCTAAAGCAAAAACTTTTATTTGGCTTAAAGCGGGCATTGGCGAAAATTGCCTGGAATGTGCGACCAGATATGAAGCCGTTATATTCCATTATGACAACGCTCGGTTACTCGTTGTGAGACCAGTTAAAATAGTTTTTGAAAATAACGGTAAAAAAGATTTCGCTCACTTATAGCCCAGACCAGGCCGCATCCGACTACCGATTATTTCGATAGATTCAGATACGCTCCTACTTGATAACAAAACAGTTTTTTTTAATCGGCTTTATTTTTCATTGGCCTAAAAAAAAAATTAACAGTTTCTCTGGCGCGAAATCCATATGGAAATAAGTATGCTTTGGCCAATATTCGTCTGAGATATTTTGGTATAGTAAGAAAATATGCTAAATGTAAACAGGGATTCAAGCACAATTTTTTAAAATCTGTCGTTTTTTTACAATCTTTAATGCAAGTTTCTTGTTCGAAAGTTTTTAAGTTTTGTTAAAAATTTTAAGATGTTTATTTTTAAATTTTGTAAAAAAAAAATTGCTAAATATGATCGAAATACAAGTTTTTTGTTGCAAATGTACAATTTTCTTGTTGACGCATGACACAACAGAAAAATAAAAAAAAAATACCAAAACTTTTTATTAATGAAACTATTAACATTTTGCCAAAACAAAACATTTATTTAAAATCATAAACATGTTCTGTGAACAATGGGCAGGAACATAAATATTTTAGACAAAATTAAAAAATCACAATTTGCAATATTATTTCCATTTTGTCCTATATTATGCAATAAGTCGCACAATGGTTTCATTAATTCAATAAAAAGATGAACATAACCTATAAGAATAACATAAACAGCATTGTACAATGTTGCCCACACATTATACCTTCTTTTCGTTGTGTAATAAAAGTAATAATCTTTTGATTGTTGTCAATATATTCCCTGCGGGAAATTAGGGTCAATTGGTCCCACAGACTGGTCCTGGGAGTTGTGAAAATAGAACAGGTACAAAAAGAAAGAACTCATGACCAGCGAAAGGAGAACGAATCATGTAACTGGTTTATGAAGAACAAAAAGGTAGAAAAAGTAATGAATTACAGTACACTCTTCACCGCTGGTGTGATACATTTTTTTGGGACTTTCTAAAAATTTGGCTCCTGAATTAAATTCTAGGACTTGTTTAATTGAAATAATACTACATCGTATTGAAATAATACTACATTATAGTAACTGTCACTTTACATGTCCATCGAGAATTGATTTGTGTCTGGTCAAATGGTGTCAATTGACCCCCTCCAATGACAACCCCATGTAAAAGTGATAGGTCTTATTCATAGAAAGTGTTAAAACTAGAACCGGTCTCTACCACCAAAGACCTATCGCGGGACAACTTTGGTGTCAGTTCGCTTCCCTCTAGGGTTGTGCCACCTTCGAATATCACATATAACTTTATTACAAGTGTACGAGCCGCTTTAGAATATTGAAATTTGTGAAGAAAAAGATAATCGAAGTAACAGATGGTTCAAGATGATTTCTAGTCAAAAATTTTGAAGGTCACTACTACTTTTAGCCAGTGTTCGAAAATAAACACTAAATGTCGGTCCTTAGTAGCCGGTAGATTTGTGGAAAACACAAACGCTAATAGTGTTTGTGTAGTAAATCATTAAATAAATAACGTTTCCCTGTTTGTCATCTTTCGAACACAACGTAATACTGTTCTTATCCAACTCAACAAAAAGGAAAAAAAACCAAAAATTTTTTACAACAACAAAATACACATACGAAAAAAAACAAAAAGCCAGCAAAATAATTTAACACAAATAAAACATATACACAGCAAGCTATTCGTGCTGCGGTCGTTGCTAAAGTTTTTAGTTTATTCATTTCTTTATCAATGTAAAAAAGGAACATTTTAAAGAACATTAAAATATTATGTTTGTGTAACAATTGTTCTGTTTTATAACGACGAACAGTACATTAATGTTTGTTACTTTCTTGAAAACAGTTACGAACGCTATTAAGAGTTGTTTGTGTTCGTCTACACAACCACTAAAAAATAATTATCGTTCTTGGGTGTGTGATCCGGACGCTAAATAATGTTCTGTTTATTATCGAATACTGTTTTTAACCTCAATACTTTTTCACCGTTTATTAAGTCACCAGCCCCATTATGCAGCGTTAAAGCTCGTTACGAAAAAACAATGGTAATTATATTTTTTTAACATTCAAGCAAAAAAAAAAAACAAGAAACGAATTTTAGTAAAAGAGAAAAAATATAAACTTTCAAGACTGTTTTTCTCTTTATTTTGGAAACATCAATTGCAGCCAGCGTTACCGTTGTGATACTAAAGTATCAATTTGACCCTTTTTCGACGGTGTTGATACCTTTTATGACCCTTCTTTTAAATTATACTTTTGTATCATTATCACCCATTTTGTGACACTTTTTGACCCTTTTTTGGAAATATCTCTCACATTTTGTTTTTTTGTCAACACTGCGGAACAGAAGTGCTAAACGAATGTTTTCGAAATAAACATTGCTTGATATGGAACAGACTCAAAGTATAAGCTTACAATTCCATGCTTTCTTCTCCTTGATTTTTGATAGTAAAGTACAATTTCCCTAAAAGCAAACATAACTCATAAACATACTTGTTTTTTTTTACGATGGTTTCTTTTCAAAACAAAAATTTGACATTTTATTAAAAATATGCAATTTGGTGTTTTGCTCTCTTAAAGAGTAGTATGTTTTATTAAAAAAAATTCGCCCTTAATAATGGGAAAAGGTATTGAACTTTTCGTCCCCTTTTGAATCGACATTGTTGAGAGTGGCCTAACAGGAATGAAAACAAGAGGTAAAAATTGCTCAATTAGCGGAAATTCCCAAATATTTGGTAACAGCGGTATGATAGCAAAGTCTTATATTTATTAAAAATCGTATAAGCTTTAAAAAAATCTGACACTTACAGGAAAAAGTCGCTTTAATCGAGAAAATGGTTACAATTCGCGAACGATAGCAAAATTTAAAACAAACACTAAAATTTATTTGACATCGCTAAATCGGAAAATTACATAAAAAGTATGAAAAAATTAGCTATAGTGATAAAGAATAAACTTTTTGTCAGGTGTTAAAAACAGGACAGAGCATTCCATAAAAAATTTAAGTTTTTTGAGCTCTTCCTACCTGAAATATTATTTTTTTGTTTGCTTATAAAAAAACTTTGTCTTATTATATTCATTTAAATGGGAAATACTGCTTATAAGAATCTTGACCCTTTTTTTATTGAAATACCCTTTTTTTGACCCCTTTTTCTGGAAAATCCCCTTTTTGTGACCCTTTTCGAAAATTTCCAACGGTAACCCTGATTGCAGCTTAAAGCCTTAAAATCAGTGTTGCCATTAGGATACGAAAGATAAATTTTTCGTATCTTTTGATGACTTCAAGTACCATGTATAATCCTGAAATTTTTCGTATCTTTTGAATCTGTACGCAAAATTTACAGAAATAAAATATTAGAAGACTGATCATCGTTGCCGACTCAATACTAATACAATACCAGCTTTAATAATGAAGAAAGAAAGCATTAAGTATGTATGTTTAAACATATGATCCACCTTAATCGATGATTACTTAGTACTAAGTTGTTCTGAAGAAATATGAACATCTTTTTTATTTTCAGGAAATTTATATGAACATTTTGATATAATCGTCTTAGTAAAAACAAACCTAATATTTATGACTTAAATAATTATAAAAATGAATTTATATGGTATCCGGGTATTTTCGTTACCTAAATCGGAAAAAGCCCTAACTAACCCAAAATTTAAAATCGACTTTTTTTATTGATTTTGATGTAATTGTAGCTAATTTTTGTTAACACTTTTTATGTTATTTTTCGACAAGTTGTTTTTTTCAATCGATTAAGCGATCTTAAACTAGTTCTTGAGTTTGTTTTAAATTTTGCAATGTTTCGCGAATTTTAGCCATGTTCGCGATATACGCGATTTGTTCCTGTTAGTTTTATAATTCTTTATTAAACGATTAATAATAAAAAGTATACTTTGCTAATTTAGTAATTTTTAACGAATTTTTGCCATTCTTTATTGTTTTAGGGCCTTAAAACGAATTTTATGGCGAAATATTAAAATTTTCGCGAAATTTGGTTTTTTGGAATTGTTTTGTTACTTTCCGACATTTTGTTTTTTAACCCATTTAGCGATTTCAAATTAAGTTAGTATTTGTTTAAAAGTTTGCAATTTCTCGCGAATTTAAGCCATATTCGCGATAGAAGCGTTTTTTCCTGTAGTTCTTAACAGTTTTCACGATTTTTTAATAAAAGACTTTGCTATCATGCTGCGGTTAGCAAATCCGCGATCTTCAGTTCAACTAAAGTTTTTTTAAACAAAAACTTCGAATACACAAAAACATGTGGATTTGAGAACACCAATTTATGAATTATGCGGATTCAAAAAAATTTTTCATTTTCAATTCGAGTCGAAACTTAAAACATACCTGATCATTTTCTTTACAATATTCATTTAATGTGAAATAAAAGAGTATGTTAATAAATGTTAAGCTTTATAAATAGATTTTCAAATTTTTTCAATATGTATCTTTTTGGGAAAAAATGTATCTTTTTGGCAACTAAAATGTTTCTTTCTCGAAATTTCACTGGCAACACTGCTTAAAATATTTAACAAGTAAACAGAACTTTTTAAGAAAGAAACACTGGAAGAACAAACGTAAAACCACAGAAATAAGATGAAAAAACTAAAGAACCATTAAATAAATGATACACACAAAAAAAAAGAACCATTAAAACGAGAGTGATTTCGAAAATTCGGTTAATTAATTGTTTTTTTTTAATTTTACCAAACTTGTGCTCAAATTTTTTTATTTAAAACATGTTTTTCTTTTTCTCAAAATTTCTTTTTTTAAACAAATTCTCTAAATTTTTTTTAACAATCCTCGTTTTTTTCATGGTACTTGTGCTGCAAATTGTTAATCACAATTTTACTTTGTCTTATCGCCAGTGTTTGTGTGTATTAAGAGTATTTTAAGTTGTATTTTACTGTAAAAATTCACACGCAAGTCATTGTTAAATTATCTTATTGTGTTGCTTCACATTATTTTGTGGGTCTTGGTTTTCAGTGGGCGAAATAGCTGGGCAATTTGTTACTCTTACAGTAGAACTTTAACGAAAAGTTAAAAGCGAAATCTTTATTTTGTAAACTTTCTTGCAACAAGTGTTTCAGTGTTTGGCAGTTCTAAGTAGAGAAAATGAGTGAAAAAGTTGTATCCGGTTGTAACAAATATATCTTTGGCTAAAAGGAAAAAGTGCCTTAAGTCATCTTAAGCAAAAATTATGTTTATGGCACCTTTGTAATATTTAAGCTTTGAAGTAACCATCGACAAAGCTTCAATTATTTTGTACGATTTTTTAGGAAGTTGGAGCAAAATTAATGTTTGCTTGTATATTTTTTTCAATGTGCAATAAAATTTGGAATAAAAGCTTAAGTTAACATCCGATTTGTGACGTAAGTAACCTAAAAAAAACTATAACTGAAGAGAAGTGACGATGTTATTAAGGCCCAAATACACTGGTCAAATTCCCATCCAGCATTTAGGTTGTATTAGTGAAAATGAGTTTGTATGTGTGACACCGACGATGCTTGATGAAAAACCAAAATATTTAGATATTTAGCCTGCTTGACGAGTGATTTTGATAACGTTACTCTTCAAGCCCCCACACACTTTAAACGTGATTTCAAACCGAACAGACGCTAAAAATGTCGGATGAAAAAAATGCTTTGTAGGAAAAAAATGTTTTTTTAAAAATGTTCTCCTTCTTTTCTTCAATTTTTTTTTTAATTATTAAAAAGCAACACAGTTAAAAGGATGTTGCTCCTGCTGTTGTCACTTTAAAGTCAGTAAAAGTAAGTAAAAATATTTATTGAGATTTTTTTTCTTTCAATAACAAAGAATGTGATAGGTACAATGCAAAAAACTTAGAACTATGTTGTGTTGTTCTAATACACATTGAATGAATAAGCGGCTTGCAGAAGAGGAAAGGATAAAGTATAGCGTACAATATTAACATAGTTTAACAACAATGAATGCTTGCTCCCGGCATTTACAGTGACGTTCAGAGTTGTATCTGTTAACTACTTAAAATTACATAACAATTGAGACCAAAGGTAATAAATAAATAAATGACTAAAAACCAAATAATAATATAAATCTTATATTATCCTATATCACGAATTATCAAAGAGATGTTTGGAGCAATTGTGAACAATAAACAGTAAAATGAGCGTTCCAAAAAAGAACAGACTGTAAAAAACCGAATCAATGCGTTAAGTGAACAACTATGCATAAATAATTAATTAAATATACTAGGATCGCCCGGTGGCCGAAATTCGACCACTTCACATTTACTTTTGAGAGAACCTGTGCGTATAAATCGTACACATTTTAAGAGAACGGCTAAATTTATTATTCACTTATCTTTGTACGTGTGTCTATAGGATAAATTAAAATGCTTTTTAAACACCAAAAATTTAGAAAAAAAATATATTGTGCATATCCCCGTAATTTATTTATAAGATTTTCATGAAATGTTATCAAAGTAAAAAATAGAAACACAGATCTTCGTTAAAAGTCATTAAAAAAGTTTCCGACTTTTATTTTTCTAAACGCCGTTTTTGCGCGACTTGATTTTTTAAAATGTCTAAGGTAACCCTGTCCTAATACGTTTATACATGTGTGTTTGCAAGTGCAAAATGAAAACAAAAACATTTTGGGAGAACAACATGGAGCATAACCGACGTTTATACATACAGGCCTGCCATTTTTGCCGATTTATCGGCATTTTGCCGATTTTTTGCCCTAAATTATCAAAGTGCCGATTTGCCGATTTTTGCTTCAAAAATGCCGATTTTTTGACTAACACGTGAAAGGCGATTACTTTTTGTTTGTTTGATAATAATACACTAACTTTAAGCGATACTGAAACAGTTCTAACATTGAAATGCAGTGTTTGTAATGTGTGTTGGGTTAATACATTTTTATTTGAAAAATATTCCACTATGAAGAATTAAAGGCCAAAGTTAAAAAAGAAATAATTCTTAAACCTAAAATAATTCAGTTAAAATTTCTTTTTCTAGGTATTAGGAAAATATTAAGCACTTTATATTTGTGTTTGAAAATGGATAGATAAATACTTACAAAAGAATAAAGGAAGACAAATTTATATTCACTATCAATTACTTTGATAATAAAATAATTTTTTTTTTAAGATTATAACGCAATTGAGGACGATGTTAGTACATAAATGTAAGGAAAATTTAATAAATTTGCAAACTTTTTTGGCAAAAAATTTCTGGTTTATAACGTGAACATTTTATGGCAGCATTTGGTACAATTTTTGGTGCTTCCACATTCTTCCGCAAATGTGGAAAGAATTTTTTAATGTAACAGAGTTTTGATGTTCACTGGAATATTTATCTTTGCAAGTTATTCGTTTTTTTTAAGATTATTAAGAATTAATATTTTAAACTGATGGTAATATTAAAACGGATTTAGTAAAATGTCAAACTCAAATATTTGTATATGGAATATAATAAGAAGTTAAAAAAAAAAACTTTATATTTAACTACAATTTCTTTGTTAAACGTTTATTTTGATTGATTCTTTTGAAATTTCATAATTCTGAATTGTTCTTATTAGTAAGTAAGAATAGGTTTTATTGCCGATTTTTTTATAGTAGTAGTAATTCTTTATTTGGTATTTTCTTTGTTTTTTTTAAAAACGTTATAAAAATATCTTAAAGAATATACGGCTGTGACTATGTCGTTAGCCGGAAAAAAAGAGTTTCACATAAAAAATATAATTTAATTTTACAATGTATTGATTTTTAATCATTATATTCAAATATTAGTGTTTTACGATAAGCTTAAGCACTGATAATGTATTGCACTAAATTCTGCCAATTGTTTTCCCCATTTAAATTTCTAATTATTTCCTCATCAGATATAGTTATCTTATTAAACCATTTTAATCTAAAGTAATTTAAAATTGGGCATCTTCCAATGAAATGTTGGATGTTTTCAACTTCCTTTGAATTGCACAAAGAGCAAATTTTGTTAGTTCTTCTCGAATGCCGAGACCCATTCAGTTCTATCAAATCGCAGCGAGCTTTAAAGATCCACATTATGTTAGTTTGGCTATAATTTCCATTGAAATATAAATGTCCTACCGTTGGATTTGTTTTATTATAAAAAGATTCCGTTAGCTCCCACCCACGTAGATGATTTAGATGGTTTTTTAATCTTAACGAATTTAAAATAAGTGTTTGGTTTTTTTTATATTTATATTTTTTTATATTAAAGTGCCGATAATGCCGATTTTTTTTTAAAAATATGCCGATTTTTTATCAAAATTATCTGGCACCCCTGTGTACATGTGTGTTTGCAAGTATAATAACAACATAGAGCACACCGTCTTTTATACATGTGTGCATGTGTGTTTGCCAGTATAATGCAAGAAAAAAACACATCTTGGGAGAATAACAAAACACACAACTTCTTTTTATACATATACGATATATGTTTCATGAAAATCGGTGGACGTTAAGATACTTAAAAATCAACGATAAAAAAATTGCTTCCGTATTTATATATAAGATATATAGATATACATACATATACACATACATTTACATACATATATATATATATATATATATATATATATATATGTATATATAAAAAGAATAGATTAATAAAACTTGGGACTTGAAAAATATTCTTAATTTGGTATACAAACGCACACGAATGGCAACGCAAGTTGCAACAATAAAAAAAAAATTAGAGCGTGTGTTTTAGTTTCGGTGAACCATTTCTTGAAAGGGCGTACTTGCCGTACTATTTGACAACGCTTTGGCTTGATTTTGGGGGGTTTGGGGTGTTATTTTATTTTTTTTTAATTGGGGTATTTTTTCATATGAAATTATCGCCCAAAAAATCATTATGAAATAAAGCCCCAATATATATTTGGGGGATTATTTCATTTTCAAATTTATAATGAAAATGTTTTTGGGAGCAAGGATTTATCCACTTTGGTATACAAAACACCGGCTCCGATAAATAAAGTTACCCGCAATGGTGTCTTCTATATGGTATACCAAACACCAGCTTCGCTGACTAACGCTTCTCTGCGTAGACGGGTCGAGTCGGTATTTTTATACTATAGAGGAGAAAATCCTGGCGCTATGCAGAGAAGCTTTAGTTAGCGAAGCCGGTGTTTGTTATACCATTGAGGAAAAAGTCATTGCGCCCGGCCGAAGGCCGTCTATGCAGAAAAGCCTTAGTTGGCGAAGCTTGTGTTATCATACCAGGATATCTATCGAATGATTCTTTAAAGCAAAACTGTATAATTAATTGTATTACATATGTCTCTTATTTCATTTCAGCAATTGGGGTTTTATTTGATATGAAATAAGCCCCCAAAAAATTTTTTTTTTTTTTTGTCATTATTTTTTATGGAATCTTCATATATTAAATATGAACTAACAATAATTAATCAAATCTTAACCTAATACGTTATTTTATCTCCTGCCAGTGCCAGACAAAATTTTCTTCATCACGGGTTATGTTCACTTTTATAGGTGTTTATCGCTCATCTAATTGGGTAAGTGCTGCAGTGTCTCTTCTTCTTAAGCGAGTGTGGCCGCCATGATTTAAAATATTTCGAGCTAGTGGATTTGGGTGTTGTTCAAGCCTTTTTAAATATTTTATTGCATATTTTGTAATCATAGATTTCACTAATGGCACATTGAGATCCTTATGAATGTTTGAGTTTTTAACATACCAGGGAGCGGCTGTGATTATTCGAAGAAGTTTATTTTGGCGCCTTTGAATTTTGTCGATATTAGAGGCCGAGGCAGTGCCCCATAGTTGAATACCGTAGCACCAGATAGGCTTTAAGATAGAGTTGTAAAGTAGAAGCTTGCAATCGAGACTAAGGACAGAATTTCTTCCAATAAGCCAATGAATTTGAATGGCTTTTAGTTTAATTTGAGTTAATTTTGCCTCTATATGGCATTTCCACGTTAATCGCCGATCCAGATGTATACCGAGATATTTAACATGCGAATGTTGAGGAATTATTTGATTATTGATTGTAATAGGGGGGCAAGATTCCCGGCGCAAAGTGAATGTTATATGTACACATTTTTGCTCATTGACCATTATCCTCCATTGTCTTAACCATATTTCTAGTTGAAATATATGATGCTGTAAGTAACGCGATGCTTCATAACGATTTTCGTGGACGCTTAGAAAAGCTGTATCGTCTGCAAATGTTGAAGTTTGTGTGTAGTTGCTTGTTGGCATGTCCGAAGTATAAATTAAGTATAATAGGGGGCCCAGGATGCTGCCTTGTGGGACTCCAGCGGCAATGGGCTGAGGTGAACTTAAGAAATTTCCTTCTTTAATAATAAATTGACGACCGACTAAGTAGCTTTCTAGCAGCTTGTGTGTGTTTGCTGGTAAATTTTGCTTCAATTTGTGTAATAAGCCTTCATGCCAGACTTTGTCAAAAGCTTGCGAAACATCGATGAAGAGTGCTGAGCAATATTTCTTTTCTTCAAATGCTTTTCTTATGACATTTACTATTCGATGAGTCTGCTCGATTGTGCTGTGTTTTCTTCTAAATCCGAACTGATGGTTTGGAATACATTTATTTTCACTTAAAATTGGTGTTAATTTTGAAACTAATAATTTCTCAAACAGCTTTGACATATTTGATAATAAGCTAATAGGTCTATAAGACTCAACTTTTGTATGATTTTTACCTGGCTTTGGTATCATGGTAACTAAGGAAACCTTCCATTTTTCAGGATAGAATTCAAGGCGTAAAATAGCATTAAAAATAAAAAGAATAATTTTCTTTGCTATGCGAGGTAGCTCCAAAAGCATTTTATTACTGATTTTATCAATACCAGGTGCCTTCTTAGTGTTTAAGTCACAAATAGCCTTTTCGATTTCTCTTATCTCAAATCTGAGGGGAATAGCTGCTCTAGCATCAACAGGTGGTAACTCGACCGCAATATTGTGAGATATATTTGATGTAAATACGTTTTTCAAATGATTTACAAACAGGTTTCCTTTTTCATTATCATTTCTTGCCCAACTACCATTCAAGTTTCATAATGGTGGCTTAGATATAACTGGCCTTTTTAGATTTCTAGCTGCACGCCATAATGAGTAGTCAGATTGTGGAGTTGCATCAAGTTCCTTAAGATATTTTTCTAGAGAAGCCGTTTTCTGATTCTGTAGCAACTTTCTTAGCCTTTTTGTGCATTCTTTTAATAAAATCTTAAGTTGCGGGGATCTGTAAAGTTGCCACTCTCTTCGAACTCTCCTTTTTTCAGTCAAGAGCCGCTCGACATCTGAAGAACATATTTTATTATTTTTAATTTTTTTGGGGGTAACGCTGGAGTGTTGAACAGCTAGTTTCAGAAAACTATTATATACAGGGCATCCTCTATAATTCGCAGTGTGATTACCGCCACAGTTGCTACATTTTTTTACGTTGGGGTCGGTTTTAGACTTATCGCAAGAAACTGTACCGTGTAGTTCACCACATACTACGCAGACAGGGGGTAAGTAGCAGTATGCCTTGGTATGGCCAAATTCTTGGCAGTTTAAGCACTGAACAGGTCCATTTTTTTTGTGCGGCTCTTCTATAGTTATTCTTCTGTAGAGAATATATTTTAAATTGTAAATAGGATGTGTTTCGTTTTTTTTTAAGTTTTACGTCGCCGGGTTCAAACTCCACTCGAAAAAGTGGTTGGGGAATTTTTTCTCTATTTTTAATATTTACTACATGTTTTACCTTGAAGCCTTTTTCTTCTAGGAATGTTTTAACCTCTTCTGGGTCCACACATTAGGGATTATTTCATTTATGTTGGGGGCGTTATTTCATTTCGTTGGGGGCTAATTTCATTTACAAAATTTGGGGCTTTATAGCATATGAAATAAGGCCCCACGCTTTGGTGGGTAATTTCATTATTTTTTTGGGGGGTGATCTTTTGGGGGTTTATTTCATGCCGCCCATATTTTTGGTTAAATATGTACATACGATTTTTAAAGTAAAAACCATAACGGGCATGATGTTGGTGTTTTATCATTCTTTAAGGTGTAAAACGGGTAAGTAAATCAATCATATTAATTTTTCTTTCTAATTTCTTTTTTGGTTTCTTTCAAGCGCGAATTGGGGATAAAATCAACTTTATAATACTTGAATCAAGCGCGTTTTGAGATTGTTTCAATCTTGGATTTACTTAAATCAGTCTCATTTTCGGATTAATTCAAGTACGAAATCGGGATTGAGTATGGATAACTTAAGTATTTTGCGATTGAAAATCCGTACTTGAATCTATCTTCTGTACTTGATCCAAGAAAATCCGTATTCACCGTACTATCAATACTGTTTCGGATTGATTTGAGTACGTTTGGATTGATTTTTCTTTTGAGTGTACTAAAGTAGAACCAGCAACATTTTACCGGGTTTAAGATAAATTTTTTTTAAGTGTTGCAAAAACTTACGAAACTCTTTTTTCTAGTGTGGCTGGCTTTACAAAAAAAAAAAACAAAAACAAAAGAAAAGATGTAGCCAAGAAGAAAAATGTAATTTGGTGGTGTTAAAAAGCTTTTTAAAGTTTAGTTGTTGTGGCAGGAATTAAAAATTAATTTTGAAGTGATATAAAAGAGAAATTAAAGAATTAAGAAAGAACAATAAGCTTAAGCAGAAAATATATACGATAAAACTTTAGCAGAACAAAGTAAAAACCATAAAAAAGACTTGAAGAGAAATTAAGATTTGTTTTTCTCACAAATATTTGATCTTTTTCAAATTTGTATAAAAATTGTTTCTTTAAAAAGAATATTGCTAAGAAACTCTGAAGAATTCAAATATTTTTATTTTAAATTTTATTAGATTTTCTTTAAAATTTTACATTGAAACCAAAAACCCTTAAATAATTTTCAACCAACAATTTGTATCTCTATGGTTGCTTAGATTTCTGTTTTGTGGCCAATAACTTAAAACACATGTTCGTTTTAATAAATTCTATACTTGTTATAATGTTAAAAGTAACTTCAAGGTCTACAAGGTCACAACGAGGGAAATAGAACCATCAAAAATGTAATTTCCCAAAGACAGACAGGTAGTGGGTGATACAAAAAAATGTTTTAAAAGTAAAAAAAGTACTATAAATATTTTTTAAATTTTGTATACTAGAATCAGTGATGCTAACTCTTTAGTACAAAAAGTGTGTAAATTTTTAGTAAATAATGGATAAGGAAGATTTTATTACAAAAAAGTATCAAAAAATATATTTGCCACACTAAAATTGCACATACCAGTGATGGAAAATTGAAAAATTTAGATGGTACTGACCATCAAGCAAAAGAGTACTTTTTCAAAATTTTGGTACTTTTCGCAAACATATTTTTTTATGGAAAAATTAAAAACTAAAATACATATTTTTTTGCTTATATCTCAGCTATTTATGGACCAAGCTGGCTTAATTTCAACAGCAAAATTATGATGAGGATATTTGACATTAAAATATATCAACAAGCTGTGTTGCCATAACCGTTTGATAAGAATACATTTTGTGTAGGCAATGTTGTCAACACGGCTGTGGAGTCGGAGTTGTAGAATTGGTGGTGGGGTTTTTGTACCGGAGTCGGAGTCGAAGTACCCACAAATTCGCGACTCCGACTACAAAATTTTTCCGCATGAAAAATTAAAAAAAATATTCTTATAATTTCTAAAATAAAAATACTTCGAAATTGGCGATGCAATAATTAAAATATTGCTTGGAAATTTTTACTGAATCCTTTTCTTGCTATATTTAACCATTTAAAAGGTACTTCATTAAAAAAAGTGTTTAAAGTCAAATAAGGACAGTCTCATATACATTTCGCATTAAGGTTAGATTAGAAGTCAGTGTTGCAATTTCATCGGTTGGATTCGGAATTAGTTCCCTAGTCCTAGTTTTTAATGTTAAAAAAAAATATCAACGCTAAGTTTTTAAACAAAGAAGCATAACCAGAAAAGAGTACTAAAACGGACGTGCGGGTACCGTGGTATTTTTGAAAGGATTAAGTACTGAAAAAAGTACCATAGTACTGAATTTTCCATCACTGATTAATACGGTTTTAGTAACAATAAACTTTAAATAGGAAAAATCTTTGAAACACAAAAAGCTCAAATTACACTGTGCAACAAAATATGGGTCTTCGCCGCCAGCCTCAAGGCTTGCAACGCGAAATGAAAGTAGACTACTAGTAGAGCAAATCTGCCAAAGGGTTTTGAAAAGTAAGCTTGGTCTCCCGAAATATGGGCCTCTTAAGTTTTCGAATTTTTTGAAAAGGCGTTTAGTGTTAGTCGAAAAAAATATACTAAATGTACTTCTGAGCTAAAAAATAATTTCAGATGTCTGCAGTAGAATTGTATGGCGATTCTTTTCATAGAATATATTAATCCTCTAACACTCATTTTAAGAGGTAATTTTTGTCCTTTTTTAACTTCTACACTAAAACTGCACGTTAGAAGGTTAAAATGTTCCACGAATATTTTCTGCATCAAATTTCACTGGGGGTCTTCTAAGACCAAAAAATCGTGCAATGTATGTTGACATCTGAAATAATCTTTTAGGTCAGAAGTACTTTAAGTATATTTTTTTGACTTGTACCAAACGCGTTTTCAAGAAATTCAATGCCCGAAATTTCGAGAATTCGTTTTAAATACATTACACGAACTTTTGGTCTTTGAAGACCTCTAGTGAAATTAAATGCAAAAAATATTTGTAGAACATTTAAACCCTTAAAAATGCCGTTTTAGTATACTTTTGTGTAAGAATTGAGAAAATAAGAGTTAGAGGGTTAATAAATTCTAAGAAAACAATCGTCATACGATTCTACTGAAGATATCTGAAATTATTTTTTAGCTCAGAAATACATTTAGTATATTTTTTTTTGACTTATACTAAACGCCTTTTCATTAAATTTAGGGCCTCATATTTTGGGAGCCCGAGCTAACATTTCAAAACCCTTTGGCTGATTTGCTCTACTAGTAGACTACTTTCATTCGAGTTGAAAATGTTGAGGATGGTTTTTTTGTTGCACTGTGTTATCGTTAAAATTGTTTCTTTTATGGTCAAATTCGTTTTCGTTAACTAATTAACACTCTTTTTTTTAAATGTTTGAGTTTTTTTTTAATTTCACAGAACTTGTAAAAACCTTTTTAATGTCATTTAAAAGTCTATAGCCCTTGTTTTTATTTGCTGTATCTCTTTAACTTCTACGTAAATTAGTTTAAGAAATATTTGCAAAAATCTTTGAAAGCCTTGTAATTAATATTAATCATACGTCACAATGAACGCAAAGGAAAATATGTGTCTAACTACTCAGATAAAAGTCAAATAAAAAATGTTTTTTAGTAATTATCCCTGAGCACGAGACAAGCTTATAATAAATTATCTTATTAAATGCCCTGTTGTAATACAGGGTGAGTTAAATTGTATTAAAATGTACTACGTTAAGCTACAAACAATTAAAGAACGCGTAATTTTTACTTTAAAGGGCCATTTTGCTTTTTGAAATTTAAAATAGTATTTAATAAATTATTACCGTTGAAATTTATTTTCTCGTCATATTAAATTTGTCCAGCTTTTTCTGTTCTTTTGTCGAAAAATAAAATTTAAATTTAAAATTCAAAAAATGTTTGTTATATTAGGCTGTCCCTTTTTTTTGTATTATTTCCAAACTCCATACAGAAAAAAAAAAAATTTGCAACCAGCATTACACTCTCTCTCATACGTTCTGATGCAGTCACCTGTATGAATTCGCCTTATTTAGGTGTATAAATTAAAATGCAGAATTTTTGGAAAATTTATATAAATATTTATTGTAATAGGCTTTTTACACTGATCAACATCTAACATCAAAGATGTGGAAAATGTGAAACACTCCTTTACACTGCTCACATCTCACATCTACCATCAAAAAAAATGTCACCATTTTTTAAATAAAAAAAAACGTTTAAAATAAAAAATGTTTTTTCAACAAAAGTCCCAAAATTTTAAAAGAAAACACAAAAATGTATTTGAAGTTCAATTTGTTTAAAAATATAAAAAAATAACAAAAAAACATTGCAATAAAAGAGAAAACTTGGCAAATGGTAACGCTGCTTTCAAAACCAATTTGTTTTTGTCAGTGATCCACAATAATAATGGAACTTATTGGCATTTTCTTGTGATGACACTAAAATAATTAAAAGATGTAGAATAGAATAAAATGACTAAGGAACATCTTTTAAAGATGTTGGTTTTTAGCTTTATGTATTTTTTATGGAAAGATGTTAATGGTAGATGTTAGATATTGATCAGTATAAAAAGGCTATAAAACAGTGATACAATTTAATTAATTAAAAACCCTTTGTACACTCCCATACATTTCGGAGAAACGCATGGAATATGTTGAAAATGTGAAACATGAGTTCACACTTGAAACATCTAACATTTACTATTAATAAAAAAAATGTCACAGTGCCAAAATTTTAAAAGAAACACCAACAAAAAAAGACATGCAAAAGAGTAAAAACTTGACAAATGGTAACGCTGCTTTCAAAAATATCATTTTTTCAGTGCTGTCACAATAATAATAGAACTTATTGCCACTTTTCTAGTGATGACACTCAAAATATCGAAAGATTACAAGATGATCCATTCTCATTTTGTTCCGTATTACAGATGTTAAAAAATTTAGATTTTTAGCCCAATGTATTTCTTATGGAAAAATTTCAACATCTTCACAAACACAGTGCAACACGAAAAAAATAATCATATACGGACACCACTACGTGATAAAAGACCAAAAAAAAAAGACCCGTGTCTCCCAGTTTGGCCCAAAGTCATGCACTTTTCTTTTTATGGGCCCCCAAAGATTTGGGGCGTCGGTGACCGTTTTGCATAAAAGTGATAATTTTCTTAGGCTCATATAGATATAGATCTTGCCATAAAGAACAAAAATTGTGAACATATAAAATCAAAAAAACTTCATCTTCAAGATGAAAATCGCAAAAAACTTTAAAAACTCGATTTTTTATACCTTTTTTCCATGTTCTGGTCCATAGGTAGCAAACCGTTCAAAATTCAAGGAAACAATCTGCCACAAAAATGTACCTGAGATCTCAGTGCACAACTTTTGAGAATATATAAACTTCCTACGAATGATTTTAAGCACCCTATAGGTAGCCGCAAAAGTGAAAAATTTCCCGAAAATTCGATTTTTTTTTACCTTTTCCCCCCTGTTCAGCTCCATAGGTAGCAAACCTTTCAAAATTTAAGGAAACAATCAGCCACAAAAATGTACCTTAGATCTAAATAAACAACTTTCTAGAGCATATGAACTTCCTAGGAACGATTCTTAACATCGTTTAGGTAGCCGCATAAGTGAAAAATTTCCCGAAAATTTTTTAATTTCATTTGTTTTTTCTCGAACCAAATTTTAGCGGCTACGTTAACGGTGCTAAGAATCATTCCTAGGAAGTTGATTTGTTCCAGAAAGTTATTTATTGAGATCTTGGGTACATTTTTGTAGTTGATTGTTTCCTTAAATTTTGAACGGTTTGCTACCTATGGAGCTGAACAGGGAGAAAAAGGTAAAAAAAATCTAATTTTCGGGAAATTTATCACTTTTGTGGCTACCTAAGCGCTTCCTAAACGGTGTTTAGAATAATTCCTAGGAAGTTTATATGCACAGTTGTTTATTGAGATCTAAGGTAAATTTTTGTTATTGATTGTTTTCTTGAATTTTGAACGGTTTGCTACCTATAGACCTGAACATGGGAAAAAAATTCGAATTTTTTAAAGTTTTTTGCGACTTTTATCTTGAATATGAAGTTTTTCTGATTTTATATGTTCACAATTTTTGCTCTTTATGACAAGAGCTACAACTTTGTCTCAGAGGGTAAATTACGAACGGTTTGCAAGATATGAGCCTGAGAAAATTATCACTTTTTGCAAAAAATGACATAAAAAAAAGGTGCATGACTTTGGGCAAAACTGGGAGACACGGGTCTTTTTTTTTGGTATTTTATCACGTAGTGGTGTTTGTATATGGCTATTTTGCCAGGACTTAAAAAATTACACACAGTGAAATTAATGGTAGATGTTAAGTGTTAACAAGTGCGAAAAGGCTATAAAGTAGTAGGCATTGTTATTTATGGTCTTAAAAGCCCTGCTGATAACTTTTTTCAAGCTTTAAGCTTTATAACGGTTGGATGTCGAAATTTCGTTTATTATCATTATTTCTGTTTTGTTTTGTTTCTGTTTTTGACAGTGTACAATTATTTTACAAAAACAAATTGCTTGTGGTTTTTATACGAGTTGTACTTGTTGAAGTACCGAGATTACCTGTAATGAACTCGCCTTGCGAAATATGGATACTAAATCAAACGAATCAATTGTATGTATTTATTACTGCCTTCATGATTTACGTGCTTTACATACGATTCTTTTTACATTCGCTATCCACTTTTTATCGCTAGTAATGATTCGGTGCAGAAACTACTAATTTTTTCTAAAGCGTTTAAGCAGAATTTTCGTCTTGCAAAATCAACTTTGAACGTCTGTCGCCTTCAACTCGTGTTACACTCAATTTTCTTGCTTTTCGATGAATGCTGCTGCTTACAAACCTTTGGAAATTGTTGCTAAGGTGGCTCTCAGCTTGAGAAACAATCTCCATCAAGTAATGCCCCTCTAATAGTTCAGCTTCGAACTGTTTTCGCTGACCTCGTTCGGTCTTTGTGTCACGTATTTAAATCATCACATCGAAAATGAACTAACAATTTCGTTGTTATCAATGGAACATATTAAGGATAAGCTTCGATCTGCAAACGATGTGCTTAAGCCTTACTTCTTTTCAATCAAAGAAGTAAAGCAAAGATTCCCGCCAATAACTTTTAAGCAAAAAAAAAATGCTGTTTAGCGTTTTTCGCTCAGCGACTAGCGGTCAATTTTTAGGTCTGATTATAAATCATATTTAAAATCGTTTTAAATACAAAATTCTGTTTTTCACTAAATACTTAAATGAAACGTTATTCACCAATTTGGTACATTTTAAATTCAATTTAAGTTTCCATTGTGTATAACTTAGAAAAGTGGGCTTAATACCACAACAGCAGCAACAGGCAAAGCAATAAGAGTCAGCTGTTTTTTGAGAACACTTTTTATGAGTTTTTTATATTAAGTGGTGCTACCATATGTTTATCTTAATTTAATAAGACTTTTTAAATAATACTGGAAAAACCAAACTGTACTTAAGTACGATTTAAGTTCATATAAAAATTAACAAAATAGAGATTTAAATATACTAATATCTCGGTTTGGGTCGTTTTCGAAGTTGCGTCTTTTAAAAATTTCCGTGATTTCGAAGTTGCGTCGTTTTGGTTTCATTTTGCGTCGCATTGCTTCGAAGTTGCGTCGCTAGTGTTTCGATTTGCGTCGTTAATATAACAATGGTTGTACAAAGCTTAAACAGAAAAAGGGGATTTCCTGTTGAAGACTAATCCAAATATGTATGTGAAGGTTGTCTGCAACTACAACATAGTTTCAAATTACATTTATTGAAGTAAAGTTAAATTTAAATATTTTGCAGCAACGAGTCAAAAAAGCAAATAAGCTTAGAACAAAAACTGGTAATTTTGACGCGTCCTAAATCTGGGGAAAAGCTTTGGATATTGAAAAAACCATTAACTAGCCCCTTCGTCATTAAATCCATTTGCTGTTCCATTGACGCTGATAAAATTAAGAAATTTGTTGAAACAAGAACATCATTACAACATAAACAGGTTACAAAAATGAGAAAAAATTTGGATTGAAGATCGAAATCAGCGATGAATGCCCTTTAAACAAAAAGTTATTCAAAAGAAAGCTTTTACTATAATTAGTATTGTGGTAATTTTGTTGAACTATTTATGGTTTGTAATCCAAATTTTTAATATTTTTAATCAGGCTTAATTTCATCAAATTTAATTTTCATTAAATTATTTTTACGAAGAAAGGAATTTTACAACATGAAAATTAATTAAAATTGTTATTGGTAATCATTCATTCTTGACTGATCCGAGATTCGAAACCAGGCGGCTGGTTACCCTGACATGTTTCGATCGCTACCACTCGATCTCCTCAGAGGGATTTGCCGTCATACACTCGCAGACAAAGGTTAAAATACAATTTGGTTTAAGGATTGATGTTTGACTATACGTCAGCAGTCGTCGATGGCTGCGAGTGTAAGACGGCAAATCCCTCTGAGGAGATCGAGTGGTAGCGATCGAAACATCTCAGGGTAACCAGCCGCCTGGGTTCGAAACTCAGGTCAGTCAAGAATGAATGATTATCAATAACAATTTTAATTAATTTTCATGTTTAAAATTCCTTTCTTCGTAAAAATAATTTAATGAAAATTAAATTTGATGAACTTAAGCCTGATTAAAAATATTAAAAATTTGGATTGAAAGCTTTAACTTTATTTGAAGATCTTAAATAAAAAAATCTGTTATAAAGTCTGTCAAATCAAAATTTATGTTTTCAGCTCAAATCTCGGAACCAATTTAATGAGAATCAATACAAATGTTTTTAAAATCGTGCTTTGGTTTGCGTCGTTTCTGTTTGCGTCGAGTTTTTCCGGTCCCAATTAGCGACGCAAACTGGGGTATTGGTGTACATTCATCAAAATTGGACAAAAATGAGAATAATCTACTCTCCAAAATGCCATATACATTATCAAAGACACAAACCATAAACGAAATTATAGGTTTTACTCCCAATAAAAACTGAGTTTCTCTTTTTAGAATAATATGAATGACTCTTTTTAAATCTAATACTATGTTCACACTTGGGTTCTTAAACGCGTTTAAGGAGCTCGAACGTGATCACTTCAAATTGACATGATTACAACTAAATCACTTCATAAACCACATAGAATCCACTGAACATACCTCAAACAGAGTGTAATGTAGAATCGCCAACATGATCGTGTACAACCGACTACTATTTCTGCTTAATGTTTTTATATTTTTCCTTGAAAAATTCTTAAATTTTCACAATTTCATCATTAAAATGATTAAAATAATCTTCTGATAACTTTATAAAAGCATTTTTTTCAATTTTTAATACCTTAAATAAATATAAATTAGTTTGTTGTGTTTTTTTTTCTTAATCATCATTCATTAATCATGGCTTTGATTAACTTAATCAACATTTTGCTTAAACGCGTTTAAAAACCCAAATGTGAGCATAAATAAATATTTTTCTTTATTATTTTTGAACTTTGTGCAGAAATAATTAAGGCTTTCCTTTTAAAACATTCACCAATTAAATGGTCTTAAAAATGTTTAGCATTAATTTAAATTTCTTTAATTTCCCTTGAACGTTAACGTAAAATGTTTGTCCCAAAAAATATGTTTTTTATATTTAATAAAACTATTCAGATTTGTACTACTTACCTTAAATATTTTTTGTTTCCTTATTTTCCACGCTTTAAATCAGCCTTATGCGTAGGTCCTTTAGTTAAAATCTCTGTTTCATTTTGTTACACTTTTGCTAAGAGTCATAAGCAAACCTTTCCATATAGCGAGTAAATTAGCTGCCAGGATCAAGGAGTGCTGAAAGTAAAAATCATGGAATGCAAACAATAAAGAAATGTTAAACACGAACTGTGTGTGGTTTACATGCACTTTAGTTGAGCAGAATACCCCAACAGCAAAACAAGCTAAACTTTGTTCTTATTTTAGCAAATAATGAACTAGATGAAAATTACTTTTGGTTATTTAGATGATAATGAAAAATTTAAATTGTGCTAAAGGTGGGATTTTATTTAAGATTGTATGTCGAATTGAAAGGATTGTATTTAAATCTATATTTTGTTGATTTATACAAAAACTTTAATCGTATTTATAAACGGTTTGGTTTTTTCGGTGTTATTTTAAGGCTTATTTAATAAAGGTGAAAGTATGGTAGCAGTACTAAATACAAAAAAAAAAAGTCATAAAAACGTGCATTTATTTGTAAGGTGGTCTCAAAAAGAGATCACTTTACCTGTTGTTGTTGTATTGTAATTAAATTAGGGCCCCCTTGCTAAAGATACCTTTGCACGATATGTATTAAGCAGTCAGCTCGAATTTACAGTGTAAAATGTTTCAATTAGAGCGTGTTCTAAAATCAAGTTTCAAACCATTTGACATCAGCTGTTCTGCAAGTCATTTGTTTCAAAAGGCAAATATAAATTAAAATCTATTTATTTCCACATATTCTGTAGAAAAAAACATTTTTAATAAATTGTAAAAGTTTATTATTATTATTATTTTATTAAGCTTGAGGTCTCTTTTTTTTTTATAAAAAAATAATAAAAAAATATAAAAAAAAAAAAAATAAAAAAAAAAAAAAAAAAGAGACCTCAAGCTTAATAAAATAATAATAATAATAAATTTTATAAAGGTCGAATAAAAGTCAATTTATATAAATTGTAAAAGAGTACGCCGGCAGGCTAGTTGGTAGTGAGCTAGCCTATCAGTGTAGGGGTTGCGGGTTCGATTCCCACCAGTGACTCTGGTCTATTTCTCTACAACGGGCTGAAGGTCTACGTTACTATTGCTCGATTAATTAAGTTAGAATATGATTTGTAATTGTGTTTGTAACTCTTATTAAGGCCCCAATTACGGTTTAAAACTCAACTGAGTTGAGTTGTAATTTCTTAATTTTTGAATTATGGTTTACAACTTTGCTATATTGCGGTTAACAAAAACATAACTAAAATTACAACTGATCACAACCAGTTGTCTAAATTACAACTCAACTAAGTTGAGTTATAAACCGTAACTGGGGCCTAAATAAATAATTAAAAGTTTATTGAAATACAATTAAAAGCGAACATAAATCGATAGATAATTTGCTGTTGTTCGGAATGCTTTTAGGTTATGCCAGGTGAAAACAAACATGAAAGTGTGAAAGCAAATATTATAAACTTTCTGTATTTGTCAATTTTGACAGACTATGGATTTTACATCTGACAACGCCATTGCAAAATCCATGTCGTGTAAAAGTACCTTTAGCTATGGAATCTCAAATCTGAATTTAAAAGTACCAGATTTGGTGAATTAAGTTTCACTTAAATGTTAAGTTAAAAAAAGAATTTTTGTATTTACTAGTAGTGTACGAAAATAAACAGAAAATTATTTAGCGTTCGGCTTACAGACCTAGAAACGATATTTATTTTTTGCTTAGTGTTTGTGTAGAAGAACACAACCCTTAATACAGTTCGTAATTATTTTCAAGACAGAGCCTAACATGATAAAGTGTTCTGTTCTTCGTTAAAAAAAAACAGAACAATTGTAGTGATACTGTAGACAATCATTATATTTTAATGTTCCATAATGTTTCTTTTTTTACATTGTTGAAGAAATGAACAAACAAAAAGTATTAGCAACGACCGCAGCATAAACAGCTTGTGTTTGTATTGTGTATGTGTTTTGTTTGCGTAAAATTTTTTTTTGTTTTCGTTTTTTTTTTACCTGCTAAAAGGGCGCTATAAACAAACAGAAACGAACGAACATTAATGAGCTGAACCGAACACAATGAAGTTTGTGGTTTAAAAAAAAACCCAAACGGAATTTAATGTTCTCATCTTTTGTTGAGTTGGATTAAAAAAAGGTATTATTTTTGTGCCCGGAGATAATAAAGAGGTAAACGTTATTTTTTTAATGATTTACTACACAAACACTTTTAGCGATTTTCAATGTTTATTTTCGAACACTGTTTACAAAGATTTTATTAATAATTGTGATTTAAAATTAAATCTTAAACTTAGCTGCACAGAAAAAATTCTCCAAAATTTTTCACGAATTAAAGCATAAATCAAAAATAAAATCAGTTTTAATTAAAAATTTAATCAAGTGAATTAAACGTTTAATGAAATAAATTAAACGTTTAATTAATACTATTAACTGGTTTAATTGATACTATTAATTTGTTTACTGGTACAAATTTAATAATTTTTTAATTAATATAATTATTTAATAATTAATAATTAATATTAATTAATTGAAATCAATTTTTATTTTTTTCTGTCTGCTAACTAAGAAATGAATTAAGGCCGAAATTAGCGTAAGGTCCAGAGTGTGAACGATAATTCAAGCTTAAAATTGGACTGAAACCTAAGCAATAATTTAAACGACATATAGAATCTGAGACAACATTTAAAATAGAAAGTGCACTGAAAAAATTCTCCAAAATTTTTCACCAATTAAAGCATTAATCAAAAATAAAATCAGTTTTAATTAAAAATTTAATCAAGTGAATTAAACGTTTAATCAAGTAAATAAAACGTTTAATTAATTATATTAACTGGTTTAATTGATACTATTAATTTGTTTACTGGTGCAAATTTAATTAATTTTTTAATTAATATTACAAATTTTTTAATTGAAATCCATTTTTATTTTTTTCTGTGTGAACTGGATTTTGAATTGAAATCTAAGCTTAAACTTGAACAAAAAACCAGAACCTAAACGGTAACTTTAACTAGTTTTAAACGTAGAATCTTAATTAGAAAGTTAATTATAAGCTTAATTAACACTTGAATTGAAACCTTAACAAGAACTTAAATTCGAACCTGAACTTTGAACTAAATTGAAACAAGAATTTGGGCTAGAGCTAAAATATAACTTAATTAGAACTGAACTTGAACTCACCTAGAACATACTTCAAACAATCTAAATTATTAAGTTCTACAAATTTCCATGAAATCAAAGTCCATAGAAATCAATTCAAATACTCCTTCCACCAACTTAAAAAAAAATACACCCAATCTACTTTATCCCCAACCCCACTCAAACAATTTAATCCCAATCAAACGTGATTATTTCTGATGGTCAAAATGTTTAATAAAAAAATAAAATAAAAAAAATTGAAAAAGAAATACATAAAATGGGATTACATGAACAAATATTGTTAACAAAATGGGAAAAGCTGCAAAACTGTTTGTCAGATTCAATAAAAAAAAAAAGGAAATAGAGGCATTTTTTTCCTCTTACAGATTTTTGTACTCTTTTGCACGTTCCAGTTAAGCAAATAAACTAGAAAATAAACATGTTAGAAGTTAAATGAATCAAACGAAACTGACTGTAACAGACTTCTTTTAATGTTACAGGTTTAATAGGTTCGAATTTTCTAAGGGATTAACTGAATTAAATGGATTTAGAAAGAATTAGATGTAAGGAAATGAAATCTGTTTTCAGTAGAGAAAAAATATTTGAAACCGATATTGTTTTAGTCAATGAACTAAAGTGATTTATTTTGTGAAAGATGTTTTCTTATTGCCAGTGGGACAAAGGAGCGAAGTTTTTAGAATTATGCCGATTGTTAACGGTAAAGAATATATTTTATGTCTTGTTAAGTTATAGTTCAGATCTGGCTTAGTACAGATTTCAGTGAACTCATAGTTTAGTTATTTAGGAGTTTGAGTGCAGGTTTAAATGAGTTTCAGTTCAAAAACAACAACAAGGTTTTTATGTGTAAAATTTAACGCAATCGTGATTTACTTTTATCTCATTTATAGACCGACCTCATTTATAAAACGATCTAGCTGAATTTCAATAGCAAGCTTTAACGAAGTATATGAGACATAAATATGAGACAACCTAGTCCCCATAATTTTTGTGGTCTTCGGATAATCGATTTTAACATACACACGGACACACGCACAGACTGATAGCAGACGGACGGACATCGTTAAATCAATCTCGCTACTCATAAGGACCCAAAATATATACAGTTTATTGGTTCTAACATCAATAATGTAGAAAGTACTAACGGAATGACAAACTTACATATTGACATTCCCTTTCCACCTTAGGTGAAGGGTATACATACAAATTTAATCAATCTCTTATATTTTAGTGCAGCAAAGTTATTCCTTCGACTTATGCTTAATTCGAAGCTGGGGGTTTTAGGGCTTTCAGGTGGAGTGGATAATGTGTATGCTTAGCAACAGAATTGTCAACTCAAGCCTGGGGGATCATAGTATAAGAAGAAAGGTTACCAGGGGCACATCACAAGCAGGGGGTTTTATCGCCTCTACTGTGGCTGCTTGCGGTCAACGGGATTCTCAGGTAATTTGACTCCTAGGGTAGGAAGGTCGTTGCCTATACGGATAACATAGTTCTGCTGGTCAGGGGAATATGTCTATCCACGATCGGTGAAATCATGAAGGCGATGTTGGGGGAACTCTCGGCATGGGCGGAGGATGAACTGGTATTCTTTACCAGAAGGTATAGGATAGAGGGTTCTAACTCCATCTGACGGTGCTAAGTATAAGGGACTCAATGCCTACTACACATGCAGAAACTCCATCGGTAAGAATTGGGGACTACGACCGGATATGGTAAACTGGATTTATACGTCGGTATTTAGGCCTATTCTTACCTATAGGTGCACTATTTGGTAGGATGCGTTAAGGGTGGAAAGCAATAGGAAGATGTGCAACAAGTCTCAAAGTAGTGCAACTCATGACATCACAGGGGCAAGGAGAAGCACACCACAGGCAGCGGTGGATATTCTGCTATATCTGTACACCATTGCACATTATGAGAATAGAGTGTGGCTGCTGGGAACCTATTAACCCTCTTAGAGTCTTCGTTGGTTAGACCTAGGCGGGATGATCACACGGGCATCTTGTACGAGGTGGGTCTGCTTGATCAGGGAAGCATCCTCGAGGGAATTTCGATGCATAGGACTATGACCTTAGACTTCGGTGTAACACCACCAGTGGAGTTCCCGAATAGGGAAGACTGGAGCGGATCCAATGGGTTGTTTGTGGGTGGTCAGTATTTACGGACGAAACCAAGATGGACACTTGCAGTGATGCCAATGTTTATATTGGTGACACTGACGTGAAAAGGTCGTTCAGACTCCCGGATGAGTGTATTGTCTTCCAGGCTGAGATTCTAGCGATGTGGAGGGCGACGAAGGTAATACTGGGTCACATCGTCTGAGGGTCTGCGCTCAGAGCATAGATAGGTTATACAGTGCGATCTTGCCTGGTCGTACGGTATAGGAATGTTCGGAGGGGAGATTCACATTAAGGCTGTGTTGGGCGTCTGGACACTGCAAGGTGGATGGTAATGAGGTGGTGGACGAACTCGCAAGATAGTGTTCGAACATGGACTTCTACTAGAGTTGTGTCGGTCATGAACGAACTAGTTCAATTGAACGGGTCGGTCAGATGAACGATGAACGGCCGTTCAGTTTCATCGTTCAATTCCGTTCAATCGGTCACTTGCATGGATCACTTAGGTCTTTTTAGTCAGTCGGTCACAATCACAACTGGTTGAAAAGAAACAACAATACTATTGTGATGTATATGTGATGCCAGTATAATATTCTTATTTCATTTACTCATTGCCACATTCTTTTACACATTTTCATAATACGATCAGGGTTGTCAAGTTTCTTGGCGACTTAATTTTCAATTTGGCGACATGCGATTTATTTTTGGCTGATTTTAAAATATATGGCGATTTTGTTGTAAATTTGATAATACTAACTGCCTATTTCACGATGTCAATCGAACGTTTACGTTCGCACAAACAACATGTAAACCAAAAACAAATTTTTTAATTTTGTTTTTGATTTATATGTTATTTGTGCGAACGTATACGTTCGAGTGACATCGTGAAATAGGCAGTTAGTCCCAATTTACACTAGGGACATTTCTTGCCGGATATTTTTTGAATTTTATTTTAATTTTACCTGAAGCGTTTACATATGAAACATTAGAAGTCAGACGGAAATTAATACTTGTATGTAAACTACAAAAAGTAAATAAAAAGAAAAGAAATGTCTAGTACAGATAGTCATGTACTAAACACTCTACCTTTTCGACCCCTCGCCATCAAACTTCGTCTGTACAGCAAGAAATGTCCCTAGTGTAAATTGGGACTAATGGGTTTTAAAACGCGTTTAAGCTAAATGTTATTACATTAGAGATGATTAAGATGACAGATAATTAAGAAAAAAACCCAACAAACAAATTAATATTTCTTTTAAGTATTAAAAATGGATAAAAAATACTTTATAAAGTTATCAGAAGATTATTTTAAACATATTAATGATAAAATTGTAAAAATTTATGAATTATTTAAGAAAAAAAAAACAAAAAAAAACGTTAAGCAGAGTTAAAGAACCCAAGTGTGAGCATAGTATAAGCCATGAATTTGTTTTGAGACTCGTATACAAATTTACCGTTTGTTATTTGGAAATACTATTTCAATGTGGTATTCCATGTAATATAAATTAGTTTTTGAAAAAATATATAGCTATAAGGATACGTCCGGTACGTACCATTTTAAAGAACTCTTTATGTGCATGTTATTCCAATTGTTAATGTCTGTGTTGAAAGAGTTATTTTTAATAATTAACTCCACTAAAACTCGCTTTCAAAATTGAGTGCAGTATAAACTTCTTGGCACATTATTACGAGCTATAAATTATATGAATGTAAATAGCACGTTAATACTTTCACATGATAACTGAATCGTACACATTGTTTTCCAAAAAAACAGTAAGAATGCCTTACCGGTGAAATGTATAGCATTTTAGATATATATCCAATATTTATTTAATACTAACCACAAGAAATCGTTTTGCTGCTTTAGTTAGACTATTGTAAACTATTGTACCTTTTTTGTGTTCACCAAATATTTTAATTAAACAATTTATGTATCAACGCGACTTTTTCCCATTTTTGGCAAATTTTAGCAAATAGGAAGATATTTATTTTTTAGGATTTATAAAAAATATTTTTAAAACTGTTAAAGATATATTTTATATTGTCAAAAACGCAAAAAGAGGCTTTGGCGATTTTGAACAATAAATTTGTCAAAAAAGATCAAAATTAATCCGACAACCCTGGCTGCTATTCACAATTTTACATGAGCGTTGCCAGTTGTTCTTAATATAAAACCCGCCAAATGCAAATTTTTTATTTGAGCAAAAAATTGTATACTTATTTATTTCATTTATTTTTTAAATTAGACCTTAAAATAAATAACCAAATTCAATATTCGACAACTTTTTTAATTAAAGCTTAGTCAAGTTTTAGAGCACGAAATTATTAGGGAAAGCCCATTTTTAATGTAGATATAACTAAAGCATTCGTTTATTAATGATGCCCCTAATTTTTAAAAAAGAAAGCTGGTCGTGTTCGTACCTAACAGTTAGTGCCGGTTCACACACGTCAAGTTTTACTCGTCAAGTCTTGAGCTTTTATGAGAGAAGGGAAAAGAGAATGCCATTTCATTTCCCCTCTCTCCAAAAAACTCAAGACTTGACGAGTTAAACTTGACGTGTGTGAACCGGCACTTATCTTTACCTATTTCAACAATCATTTAGCATATATGTTTTATCCTTCAGTTTTCATTAAAAAATGACAGCTTTTACACTATTAATTACTATGCACTGCTAGATTTCTTTTTGTAGAAATTACAGGCAAAAGACTGGTAAAATAAAAAAAAATATTAGTTTATAAGAATCTACTTATGCATTTAAATTGCTTTTATTTAACTTGCAATGTATGTTTGTGGGTAAAATCTTGCAACTCAAATTTAAAGCAGATTACTCGAACCGATTTAGCTGACATTTTGTAACATATGTTCAGTTTGGATGACAATGCATGGTTAACTGTGTAAAGTTATTATACATCTAACATGTATTGACAAGCAACATGCGTTTATATCATATAAATTGATTAATGACATTATAAGTTCGAAAAACAGGCAGTAAAATTTTTTAAGTAATTATTTCTCTTTAAATAAAGTTACCTAAACATTTACAGCCGTATTCATAAACTCCATTTCAAATCTGTTTTAAGCATAAATCGTTAAAATTGTATTCATAAACGAATATTACCTTAAAAACCCTATTTTAAACCTTGTGTTAATAAGCGAATTTTAAAATTGGTTCGACCCTTGTTTAAACCTATTTTAAAATGACATTTTTGCTTTTTGCTGTGTGTTTATGGTCATTTTGAACATTTTTGCGAGAAATTTTAAGACAATATATTATTATTTATTAGTATTGTGGTTATTTTATTGAACTATTTATGGTTTTTAATCCAAATTTTTAATATTTTTAATTAGGCTTGAAAATGAAATTTAATGAACTTAAGCCTAATTAAAAATATTAAAAATTTGGATTAAAAACAATATATTATTATGTATTTAAACATTAAAAATAAAATGAAATTCAAAAATATGTATGTATGAAAAATGTATATTATTAATATATTTTTCAATTTCACAAATTAAAGCTCTAAAAATTATTAATTGTACATTATGAACTAGTGATGTGTAAACGATCAAATCAAATAAAATAAAACTCGTTATTTGAATACTTTTTGATATCAGCAATAAAATCATCATCTAAATTGCACTTTGTTTTGTTTTGTTTGAACTCTTTATTTTTTTAAATATAAGAGACAACTATTCATATATAAAAAACAATTTTTTTCTCACACACGACAAAAAAAATTTTAGATACGAATACGAGTATGAATTAATAACCACTGTTTTACATTATTATGATTCATGTGACAAATAAAAGAGATAGCGTTGCCACCATCAAATTAAAAAATACGGTAAAACGTTTATTAGTTAAAATGCTGATTATGAATACGAATTTAAAAAAAAGCTTTTTTAGGCTTAAAATGTTTTTTAACTAAAATTCATCTAAAACCTGAATTATGATTTTTTTATGAATACGGCTGTTAGAATATGAGAACACCAAACAAGTATGAAAACCGCCACGTTTAGCGAGAAATCACTACATATGGCAGCCCAGATTGTACTATGAAATTTTCTAAACAATGTGGCAAATTGCCACTGGCAATGTGTTAAAAGAAACAAATATAGTATACTGGTACAACATAAACATTTTAATAGTATTGTTTCTTTTCAATCAGTTGTTGGGTAAACGAAAAAACAACTCAGAATTTTTCGTTTATTGTTTTCTATTTTTGGGTACACTCAAAAAGTTGTACAGTAACTGAATGTAATTTCCTAAAATCATTTTCCGTAGAGTTAAAACTTAATAAAATTTGTTATTTTATAATTAAACTAATTCTTTAACTATTTCTATATGTTTCTCCAAAAAATATATGTTCAGTTATTTTTTATGCATAAAATAAAACTGAAATACTTAACTGCAAAGATATTTTAAATTATTTTATTATTTACATACTTATAGGAACATGTGCACATAAATTAAAAAACACAAATTTTTCGCTGATTTGGTAGGTAATAATGACAGGTATAAATACTGTTTTAGCTGTTTTAGTATGTAATATAAATTGAGTTAAAATTAATTGAAAAAAAATTTGAATGTATTTTTTGTAGTTTGTACATCAGTGATGCATTTTGGGTTTTTTTGTTTTGGGCCATATTGAAGATTTAAAAGGGCCAAAATGAATTTGATAGGGCCAAAAAAAAAATTTAGTATGTATTTGAGTATCAGCTCTTTATTTAAATAAATAAATAAATTGTAATATAGTACATATCGTTACTTTAATAAAGAAAGGCCCTAACTAACGTTTTCCTTACTTTACAGGAGAAGGAAAAAACTTGATAAAAATTATAGTCTTGCAGTCGCGATATTTTTTAACGCAGTTTTTCATTAAATTCTCTAAGCAATTTTTAAACACAGTTTTTCATTAAATTCTCTAAGCAATTTAATAAAAAACTGCGTTTAAAAAAAATCTCGACAAGACTATAATTTTTATTAAGTTTTTTCCTTCTCCTTTAAAGTAAGGAAAATGTTAGTTAGGGCTTTTCTATATTAAAGTAACGATATGTAAATGTTTTATTTCATTTAGAACAAAACTTATAATCAACATCAAAATTTCAGAATGTTTGAAAGTATTTTTTTTTTAAGTTATATTTAAGTAATATTTACATATTTCATATTAAATTAATAAAATAAAATTAAACTTAAAAATAATAAAATTAAAGTCAAAAGAACATATTTTATACATAGGTATGTACTTCTAATTTATTTGTATATTGACCCCAAGTGCTTAGTCAAGCAGTTCCTCAATTGTGACATTACGGTTTGTAACATTTTTTTTGCGTTATAAGTTTTAAAATATCTTTATCATAACAATTACCAGAGTTAGATTTTATTAAATCTTTTGATTGTATTAGCGAAGAAACTGTTTTTACATGAAGACGATTCCTCAAATTAGTTTTAATTAAATTTTGGGATGAAAAAATTCTTTCTACACATGCTGAGGAATGTGGAATAGAAAGAATTCCTTGAACAATTCTATATAAATTCATATATAAAGGTTCATCTAAGCAATTTTTAATCATAGAAATCTTTTTCCAAAATTTACTTATACTTAAATCTTTAAAGTTTTTAAATTCTTGAACTTCCGATAGAGCCCTATATTCACTATTTATTTGTTCAAGTTTGTATGTTTCGTTTGGAAAAAGTTTAAGAACAAGTGGTACAATGCTATTGGTTTCCCCACTTAAAACATGATCTGGCGCAAATTTTGGAAACCAATTTAAATAAAAATCTCCAAAATCATATTTTTTTCTCATATATTCCAAAAAGGTTATGTAAAAAAGCATGGCATTATTTTTGAAAATTACCACTTCATGCTCTGGTATGCACTTTGAAGTGATTAATATTTCAACAGCTGCTCCACAATAAATTTCCATGGTTGGTAGATGATTGATGTTTAAATCAACATTTTCTAAGCAAACGTCATTAATAGCTTTTTTGTTCAAACATTTTTTAGCCAATTGGCGAAACAAAACTGACAGTCTGTTCATTAGATATGCACTCTTGTATCCTGACATTGCATTTCGATGTTTATATCATTAATAATCTTTAATACATATGACAGAAATAAAAAGTACAATTTAACTATGTTAGTCTGTAAACTTTTTAGTATAAACGTCGTTTTTTCCTTATCTGTTGACTCGAAATTATTCAATGTAAAAAAATATCTTAAAGGAGTCCATTGCTCTATTATTCTATCAACCGCAGCTTGACGTGACAACCATCTAGTTGGAGCATATTTTAGTATGGCATGTTCATCTGAATTAAAATATTTTTGAAATTCGGTAAAATCATCTTTACGAGTAGAGCTGTTACAAAAAAAAACTATTAATACTTCGTATGAGATCATCAATGGTGTTGGGAATATACTGTGCTGCGTGCGATGATGCCAAATTCAAATTATGGCAGATACAACCACTAACATACAATGTTGGCTTAACTTCCTTCAATAACGCTTGAACACCCTTGTGCCTTCCCATCATTGTTGCACAGTTATCGGCCCCAAAACTAACTAAGTTGCTGATTGGTATATCATTTTCCTTTAAGAAGTTCATTATTGCATTGAAAATTGATTGCGCTGTCCCATCGGAAACATGAGTTAAAGCTAGAAATCGGTCAGCACAAACACCATCATATACACGAATCAATATAGCTAAATTTTTAAACACCGACCGATCAGTACTTTCGTCAATAATTATAGAAAAATATTGATGTTGGCATAAATTGATAATTTGTTTGGAATTGGAAGGCCCAATACAGTCGCTTACTATCTTTGTGGCTTTATTTCGATTTATGACCAGATTTTTTACAATATTCGAGTCTGTAATACAATTTTTCAACACGCAGTTTAGATGGTCTAATATTGCAAATGGCAAATTATGTTCGGCCACAAAAAGTGTAAGCATTATTTCTAAATCTTTGGCTTTGTTGCTTACCGAATCTCCAGATGTTGTCTTTGAAATCAAGATATCGATTTTTGGATGGCTTTTCGTAACGCTTTCATTTTTTTTTGTGGCCCTCAGACTCAGCATGTCTTTGTATGTGATACTGACTTCCAGAAATGCTTACATCACACAACATACATTTTTTACCATTTTACATTTCTTTTAGCCATGGGTAAGATTTAATCCAATCTGCTTTAAATTTTCTATCGGATTGTCTTTTTAAAGATAGCGTTGGAGCACATTGATCGTAACATGAATTGTCTCTAAAAATATGAATGTATTTATTATTACTTTGATAAAAATACTAATGTACAAAATAAAATTCATATTTAAACTTACCTGTTTAAAAACTTGTCCATTTTTATTTTATTTAATTAATACACGCTTTATGTTTTTTCCACAAATACCATTACGTAGTGCAATAAAAAATCAAATTTATCAAGAATATTTAACCGTTACCGATTTTGACAGTCTACGTTGATTTTTTTTTTATTTATGTACTTCATATATGTAGTCAAGGCGAATTGACTTACGTACTTAAACTTTTTGCAAAAAAAAGTAAGAGTTTTTTCTTTGTCAAACAAAACAATGTTGTATATTAAAGTAGTATTTGACACAGGGGAAAAATTAAAGGAAAAAGTAAATTTAAAGTAGTTAGTTGACATGAAAGGGCCAAAATAGATAATGGGGTACCACAGGGCCATCGAATATTGCAAAGTGCCACAAATGGCCCAATTGTGCCACAGTTTGCATCACTGTTGTACATTGAAATAACAGAAAAATTTATTAATTTTTAAAGAATTTCTTCGTTTTAAAACTAACATTAAAAAATAGCCGCAAAATTCCTTTATTTTAAATGAAATTTCAGTTTTTCAAACTTAATATTATTTTGAATTTACCTACATAATATTTTGAGTGTAACATCAAACAAATATGCTATACTTGTTTCTTTTAACACATTGCCTTATTCAATCAATTGTGAATGAATGAACGAAATCCACAAAAGACCGACTGACACAAAAGATAAACTGACCCAAAAGACAAGTGACCCGAAATGAACGACTGAACGAAGTGAACGAACTCGTTCACTGTTTTGAATTGAACGTTAATGACCGGTCACCTAAATGAACGATTAAGCCCAAGACTAACTTCTACTATGAGGTGATCAGAAATAGATTCCTTGATGCCGTCCTGGATGGCTAAAACGGATTGCAAGGCGTCTAGGGCGTTTTGGTCCGGATTGGATGCAAGGCTACCAAGGTTCTATAGGTTTTTGACCGGTCATTGTTCTGTTGCGGCTTTTACAAGTAAATGGGAAAATACCATTCTGGACTTCTACAGGTTATGCGCGAATGCTGAGGAGTATGTACTGTACGACTATGAGTATGTACTGTGCGACTGTCCTTGGATGAAGGGTTTCACACTGAAATGGTCAGGAGATTTCATGACGAACTGCGGAGTATCTCTGGATGTAGTCCAGTCGATCTACTAGGGTTTGTCAGGGAAATAGGCTGTTTATTTCTTATGAGAAGACTGAAGAAAGAGTATTGTTCTATCTACTGTCCACTATCTACCTAAACTCCACCTATCAATTCTTTTTCTTCTTCTCTTTTTCTTTTTCATCTTAATTAAAGAGATTCACAATGGACCGCATTGGTCTCCGAGTGGAGGTGTGCCCTTAGGCGCATAACCCTTCTTAAACTAACGTAGGATTTTCGAATAAAATCTTTCTTATATTTCAGTAAAAAAAGTAGTATCAATGATGGGGCGGTGTTACCAATAAATTAAGAAATCTTCTTCAGGAAATACTAAAATTAGTTGAGGTTCCCCTTCCAGTACCTTCATTCATAAAAAATTCTTTAAATATTCCTAACTTTTCTTTTTATAACATACACCTTAAGTTTTCTTAAATTTACTTAAGGAGCTCGTACACACACATACTTTTGTGGCTTTTAAGTTTTTGTTGTTAGCAATAAAAAATAAAGCCTTAAACAACTACAAATTAATGGCGATTTGTTTAGTAACAAAAGTCCTCAAATCGGAAATTAAACTATACTCCTGGTAATTGCTCTTGTTGTTGGTTGTTTGTAATGTCTTTAACAGAAAACAATGTGTATGCGTGGGTGTGTTTCCTTTGGTGTCCCCTGCAAAAAAAGCTAACTTTTATTCATTAGAATTTGTTTGGTCAAAAGAGGACAGTATGGGTTTTAAGCAAAACTACTACGTAAGGAAATGTTGTATGCTTGTGTAAATACTCTGCCTTAACAGCAATTTTTGTGGCAGTAGCCTAAAAGTTATATGTGAGTGTGTTTAACGTTGAATTAAGCTTATCCTTAAGGTAGATTTAGGGATGACCAAAAAAATGTGTTTCTTATACTACAACAAGTCTTAATAGAAACTAACAATTCACTGGTGATTTTTGTTGTTGGAACTTTTTAATGCAAATTTCGAAATTCATAGGATTTTCAAGGGTCTTGCTTTGTTAAAAAAAAACTCAAGTATTTTCTTACTACTTATTACCTGCAGTGTAGTTGAAGTAACTTAAGTGCTATTTAGTCAAAGAAATCTGAAAATGTAATTTATGTAAAAAAAACATTTTTGACGCCCCACACGTAACCACTATTTTTAATTATAATTTACTGGATTTTGACTAACGTTTGATAGATCAAGCCCCTTTTAACAAAATGTTAATTATATTCTACCATGTTGTTAAAGGTTGATCATTTTAGTGGTCACACTTTTTTCGGATTTTTTTCTTTCCAAAATTTGTTAAGTGCGAACATACCTTTGGACTTTAAAGCAGCGATTTCCAATGATTTTAAACTTGAGGACACCTTGTCCATTCAAAAAATGTAATAAATTCAAATATGTATTTGGATAATTTTTGAATCCTAAAATTTTTTTGTATGAGCAGGCTTAAACACGTCAAGTTCAGCTGAACAGGTTTTCTATAATTCTCTTTTGAACTTGCGTGTACGTTCATATGCAATCAGTTTAAGTTGTCAATTTACTTGTTATTTACTTTAAAATTCTCTTTTCCCCTCTCTCCAAAAACCTAAGAGCAAATTTAATACATTCTCTTTCGCGGAATCTAACAGCCTTACCTAAACAAGAGCGGAAAGCGTTTTCTAGCTGTCAAAAATTCTCATGCCCAAGGTAAGTGCAACTCTACAACTACAAAGCAAGGCGAATTAACTCCATGTATTTTGTTTTTGCAATTTTCTTACTAGTTGTCAAATATCAGTATAAAAACAAAACAATATTTTGACGTTTCATGATTTTTGTGGATACAGCTGATGAACGGCTGACGAGTTGAGTTTACCTTGTTGAATTCGCCTTGCTCATGCCCATACAATTTGTATGAAGCATCCCTAAATAGCGCGGCAGCAACGCTTTGCAATTGGAAAATCCGATTTTGACAGCGAGTTTAATAGTGAAGTTGGCCGCTATTGTTAACAAATAATGGCAATTTAGCTGTTTTTTGTCAATATAGTGGGGTTTTCTCTTTTTTTTATTTTTATTATGTGGGTTTTATTAGACAAGAAAGTTAACACTACTGTTTGTGACACAACGTTTACGCTCTTGTTTAGGTATGGCATATCAGCCTAAAAGCTTAGCGGAAAAAAACGTTGTTTAGGTACGGCTGTAAAAAATTTAGTTTCACACTTCTATTTGGGAACCTCTGTTCCTAAGGGCCACATTTAAAGTTGTTTGTAAATAATTAGCCCAAAAACAAGAATAAAAACAGAAAGTGGAATCAGTTTTGAAGAAAACTGTTTACGTGTTAACAAAAAAGTCTTACAAAGAAAAACAAAATATTTTAATTTCATTATTTTTAAGACACAAAAGGTTCAAAAATCCTTAAAAAATATCATATTAATAAACCTCCCATAAAAGTCACCACTTTTTTATGACACTTCATTCTCTTGCTAAGCATTAAATCTAAATTAAAATCTCTTTGTGTTTAAGAAAAAAAAAAACGAGTAGCAGGAGGAGTTTGTGGTTTTCGTGGCTGAGTCGAAGGTCAGAAACGCAGTTAAGCAAATAATTGCTAAAAACAACACCAACACAAATAGCCGGATATGGAATGTAGCAAATAAATTTGTATAAAGTGAAGAGAAATTATTGTTAATTATCATAGGAAAAAAGTAAAACTAAAAAAAATTTGTTTGTTTGTTTTATCTTCTTCCAAATGGTTACCCTGCATATTTCATCAACAACTTTGGTTTAGTTGAATTTTTTCAGAAAAAAATGATTATTTAAAGCATATTTTTTCATTGTTTCACAAAACTCTATTTACTATCTTTTACATTAATCATAAATTAAATTAAAACAATGAAATTTTTTAAAGATTCAATTTCACCAAAATTTAAATTTCCTCTATACAAAAAATATAAAATTTTAAGTTTCTTATGAAAATAAATTCAAACATTTGATAAACATATTTTTAAAAAAAATAGAATTTTAAAGTAATTTTTCATATTCCATTTTGTTTCACTTAAAAATATTTGACTATTTAACGTTTTAACTGAGATAATGTTGTCTCAGATCTTATTTTAAGGAATTCCGTTTCGCTTAGATTACGTTAATGTTTCACAAATGTTCACTTGAGGAATTTTTGTGATAATATTTTTGCTTGCAAAAATAATTAACGATATTTATTTTAAATCATGATAAAGGGGTTCTTTCAAATAAATATGCGATTTTGAAAGTGTTTCAGTAAATTCCATTTTGTTCCACTTCAAAAAATTAACGATTTTGTTAGAACTTTATGCTGTATTTGAAAAACAGTTCAGTGTTATCTTTTAAATAATATAATTTTGTGCTGTTTCAATATATTCCATTCCGTTTTTTTTTTTTTATAAGTTTTCAAATTCAATCATTTTTTCTTAGAAAGTTTTGCAAGAAATTTTATTTTTATCATTATAAACCTTCTAAATTGAATTTATACTTATCTTTTATAAATTCCATTTTGTTCCACTCTAACACAATCATGATTTTATTCAAATATATATATTTTTTTTAAATAATTTAAATTTTAACCATAAAACATTTGTATATAATGTATCTTTAAAATGTTTCTCTATATACCATTACGTTCCCATTTCACAAGTTTGCAGATTCTAATTTTTGTCTTTAAAAAATATTGTTAGGATAAAAGTATGCCATGGTTTTGCATTTTGTATTTAATATTTATAAAGCTTTTTATAATGTTTCATTAAATTCCATTTTGTTTCATTTCCAAAAAATCAATAATATGATATCCGAATCATAAAAGTTTTACTTCCTATTTAAAGGAGTTTTATTTAATCTGCAAAACGTATCTGAAAACAATATTTTTTTATGTATCACAAAATTTCATTTCGTTCCACACTTATAAAATTAGTGATTTTAGTCATTTTGTTAAAAAATATTTAATCAAAAATTCATTCATTTCAAATCAATTATGCCAAACATTGGCCTAATATTACATTGTTTCACTAAATTCCATTTCATTTCTTTTTCGTAAATTTGGTAATTTTAAATTTTTTTTATAATCTTTGTAATGATTACCATATTCTAAAATTTGAAAATTAAAGTTTGTTTCGATATTGCAGTGTTGTATAATATTCCATTTCGTTCCATTTTTTGTGTCAATTTTGTGGTTTTGAGATTTTTTTATATAATAATTTATTTTGTAAGGTTAATGAAATGATAAGCAGTATATTTTTGAATTTGCAGTAATATTGCAGTGTTTTACAGAATTCCACATCGTTCCGCTTTAAGACAACAGCAAGAGTTATACTCGTTTTGTTGGAATTTCTTGAAATAAATTGTATTTTTGTTTTATGTAGGTAGTAAGGGAGTTATTTCCCTGTGTTTCATAAAAATTCATAACGTTCCTGCTATTAAAATTTTTGAGTATTAAACCTAAAATTGATTGCTAACACATAGTGTTTTACCTAAAAATTAAGGTGTTTCATCTTGCTCTATGCTGTTCCATGACAGTTTTTTTTTATATTTTAGTAGTGTTAACGTTTTGAAAGCAATTTTTCCTTTAATTATCTTAATCTGTGTTGTTTTCATTTGACTCATTAATATTTAAGTTCTTGACCACTTTTACTCTACCCACACTCTTATTAAAATTTTTTTTTTTTTTTTAATTTAAATAACGTTCTTTTGTAATTTAAATTTTAGGATTTGGTTCTTTTTTGTTCTTTTCCACATCAACGCCCTAAAGCACAAATTATCTCAGCTGGAGAATAATGAATGAAGATGAAGATAAAAGAGGGGTGTTGCTTTGACTAAACACCAGCTAAATTGTGTCACATTTCATCTTTTTATACTATACATTTTTTTTTTTTTTTGTATCTGCCAGTATCTCTGTGTCTTAAGTAGAGGAGTGTTCAAAATACCAAACACCAGACAACAGAATCAGGAAGCAGAAACTAAAGCAATTTTCTGCCAAGTGTAAAGCAAAGTTTTTTCAAACAACTTTTCCCTATTTTCCTGAATGAATGCTGGAAAAGAGAATTTTGGATTTATGTATACAGTGTGAAATACATTTTTCCACCATGCCACAAAAAAAAAAAAAGTTCCAAGCCACTGTGCCTTAGAAAATGCTTAAATAGCAGCATCAAAAACCCTTTTTAAATATTATTCAAGTAGTTTCCTAGTTAAAATTAAACAAGGATTCTTTTATTATATTTTATTTATTTTGTACTGAATATTTTTTTTCCACATTTTTAATTTTCTCTGGCTTTATTGTCTGCAGTTAGACAGTTGTTTAACCAGAGTGTGGTGGCAGAAACACAGAAGAAATAAAGATAAAGAAAAGATTTAAGTTCTTTTTGTTTTCTTTCATTTAAAACAAGAAAGGAAATGTTGTTCGTTAAGTTTTTACATGAAAAATTTTTAATGCATATGTGTAACTTTTTTGTGTCAAAATAATGAATGTTTATATAAATTTTATAAATTATTTTTAAGAAAATAAAAAACTTTTTTAAATTAAGTTTAAAAACAAAATCATTTATATCGACAATTCTTTAAAATATTATTAATTTGAATGCTTAAAACGTTAAATTCTCTTAAAAATTTTAATATTTTTATATTTTTTAAGCAATTTAAAAACTGGAACGAAATGGAATTTTTTGAAACACTTAAATATTAAGGCAAAACAAAATTTTTGCTATTAAGTTTTTTCCCTGTCGTTCTAAATGCCCAATGATAAATGCACTAAAACTGTTACTTACTGTTTATCATTTCAACTTAAGTATTAATTTAATTTTTTGGTAATAAAAAAATCTAATCAAAAAAATTAACTAAATTGGAACGAAATAGAACTTTGTAAAACGGTGCAAAATTAAGTAAGTAGCATTTATATTAATATAAAATTATAAAAACTCTAGTTATTAGAAGAAGAATTTTGAAAAATATATAAAGACTCCGGTAATAAGAACAGAAATTTGAAAAAATCAATATTTTTAAAAGAGAAACAAAATGGATATTGAAATGGACCAATGCAAAACAACAAGTTTAAATAGAATAAAAAGGTTAACTGCCTCTTGTTCAAACTAAAATAAAAATTTTCGTTTAGAACTTTATATTGAAAACAAAAAGAAATTTGTGTTTCAATATAAGTTCTCAAGCGAAATTTTTTTTTTAACTGGAAAAACAGACAGTAAGTTATGATATAACTTTAAATTGACGATACAAATTCAACTCACTTCAATATTTTCAAGAAAAACCTTTAAGAATCGAAAAATTTAGAAAAGTGTAACAAAATGGAATTAAGTGAAACACTAAAATATCAAAGTTTTCTAAAATAATTTTGTCAATAAAACTAAACCCCTCTTACCAAAAATACAATCAAATTTGAAACTTGGGTTTTTTTAGGTGGAACAAAATGGGAATTAGTGGAACACGTAAATTATTGAAACAATAGCAAATAAAACCCACAATATATTTAAAGATCTTAATTTTTGAAAGAGGAACGAAATGGTAATATTTGAAACACTAATTTTTAACGATGATTTGAAGAATACAAAATATTTTATTATTACTTTCTATATACATAGTAGAAAGATTTTGTTTCAAATTCATACATATTAAAATATGGTAAGAGACTAAATGGAATTGAATAATACATCGCAAATTAGAAAGATTTTCTGATGCATAATAAAAAAAAAAATATTATAAACCTTTATATAAATTTCCAAATTAACCTAAAAATCAAAATTTCTTCATAAGAGGAACGAAATGGTATTGGATTTCAGTGGACCATTTTTATAAAGTTTTGATAATTTTAGTATAAGTTTCGTGATACATAGCAAAATAATTTTAAATAAAATACATATTATGAAACACTAGTTTTGAACGATTTTTTAAAGAAAATTTTATATCACAACAAATCTTACTACATAGAAGGATTTTGTTAAAAAAAAATTGTGGATAGGAACGAAGCGAAAATGAATGAAACACAAAGCTTTATATGAATTTTAAAATCAGCCTAACAACCGAGAAATTTAAAACTTTTCCGTAGAGGAATGTGTATTTTGTGGAAAATTTCCCATAATTTTAGTGTTAATATCGTATTACTTAGCAAAATATTTGAAAAAAAATATTAAAAGGAATGAAATAATGGGTGATTTTTTAAGAGCTATAGGAAAGTTAAAAAAAAACACATAAAAATCATAAAAATGCATGAAATCTTTATTTGAATCGATAGTACGGTCCATATAATTTAATGTTTGAAGATTATTTCATGCAAATGTTGACCGTGACTGCGCCTCAAATGGTCCATCCGCTTAGTCCAATTTTGGCATACTCTTTCCAAAATTTCGGCCGGTATCTCATGAATAAATGCTTCAATGTTGTCTTCCAATGCGTCAATTGAAGCGGGCATGTGTGTAAAGACATGAGCTTTAACATAGCCCCACAAAAAAATAGTCTAAAGGCGTTAAATCGCACGATCTAGGCGGCCAATTGACCGGTCCCGAACGTGAAATAAAATGTTCACCGAACTCGCCTCTAAATAAGACTATTGTTAAGCGTGCTGTGTGGCATGTGGCACCGTCTTGTTGAAACCACATGTCATGCAAATCAAGCTCTTGCATTTTGGACAAAAAAAGTTGGATATCATCTCTCGGTAGCGCTCACCATTCACAGTTACGTTACGATTCGCATCATCTTAGAAGAAGTACGGTCCAGTGATGCCACCAGCCCATAAACCGCACCAAACTGTGACTTTTTCTAGATGCATTGGTAGCTTTTGCAATGCTTCTCGCTGATCTTCACTCTAAAATCGACAAATCTGCTTATTAACGTACCGAATAGCCGCTTCAGTGGGTCGATTAAACTGACCATAAAATGGAAGAAGCGCGCGATGAACTTTCTTAACAGAGCACGCATTTTGATAATAAAATTCAATAATTTGCAAGATTTGTTCGTTTGTAAGGCGATTCATGGTTAAATAATAAACCAAACTGAAGATGTTTAACACTGAAACAAAACACGAAACGTTCGTCAGCTGTTTAAACCAGTGTTGCCAAAAAGATAATAGATAAAAAATCACCCGATAGAAGTTATAACACACCATAAATTATATTTTTTTAACATTAAAAAAAATAAATTCTACAAGGAAAAAAGGAATTAAATAAAATATTAGAAATTATCAAGTTTATTCTTTTAATTTTATTTTTAAATATTCAAAAAACAAAGATTTTTGATTTATAAAAGGTTTATTGAACAGATTTTCATAGAAAATTCGTTTTATAGAACATTTCTTAAGTGAAAAAAAAAATTTAAATTTTAAACGAAATATTTCGTGTAAATTAATAAAAAAAAAATTAAGTTTTAATCTAAAATATTAAATAATAATGACGATAATCCATTAGGTTTTAAGGGGAACAAAATGGAACATAGTAAAACAAAAGTTTTCTAGTCAATTTAGTAAATGTTTTGTAATGAATGTCTTTATTTATTAAATAATTTTATGAACTATTAAAGAAGATTAACCAGGAACAGAATGGAATAATGAGAAACATTATTAATTATCAATTTTTTTGTTGAATATAATGAAAAACATATTAAGTTGAAATCTTATTCATTTAAAAAATTTTGTATTTAATTTAATAAGGAATATTTTGTAGTTTTTATTTAATGTCTAATTGCATGAAAATTTTTCTAAGCATATTTAAAGGAACAAAGTGGAATTTTGTGAAACACTAGATTATTAAATATTAAATTAAAACATAAAAAGTATGGTTTAATTTAATCCGTCTCATTTTAGTGTAAGAGGCCATTAAACTTCCTAATTCCAGAATTCCTTTTTTTATAGTCTGTTAAAAACAAACCATTCATTACAAGTTTGGAAAAGGCAAATCAAGCAAATACTTGTAACGCATTAAAAAGTATGACATTTAATCAGTAGCAAACTGCAACGAATCAAAAAATGACTGTCATTTTAATAAAATGCAAAAGAGTGACAGGTAGTTTTCCTTCTAGACCATAGAAAAACTCCGACTTAATGTAGTTTGGTGTTAATCCTAAAAGGGAACTGCTTCCGTTCTACACTTTTATGACTAAATGATTGCAGGCAAAAACTTTGTACTATCTCAATTTGAATCTACACTAACTTATTCTAAAAGCGCAGGCTTAAAAGCTTTAGCGTGTTAGTATTACATGTGAAAAGAAATAAACTTTAAAGGAAAAAAAAATTTTTTTAATTCTCTGCCAATTCAACAATTTAACAATAAAAACTACATACTTTGTTAAAGTCTTAACTAAAGTGCTTAAAAAAGGGAACTAGCAGTCAATCCATTTGCCCAATGAGAAAAACATCCAGGCAATTTAAAACAATTAACAGCATGAAATTGATTTTAAAAGCCATGAAAAGTTGAAACTAAACAATGTTTAAGCACAAGAAAAAAATAATTGTAATTGTAAAATGACTTTTGATTTCTACGAAATTCAATTTGAAACTGGTCAATTAGAGACACGAAGAGGAACTTATTATCAGAAAAAGAAGAACAAATTACAACTTTATTAATACTTTGGAAGGTGACTTGGAAATGGAATGCAGTTAAGCTAAAAGTAACAGCCTTTTTAAAGATAATTCTCTTTAATACACACAATATTAAATTAGAAACGAAAATTAGCTTTTAATATGAAATTTGTTACATAAACTTAAATATATTCAACATTATTGAAATTTTGTTGTGTTTCACTTAATTCCATTTCGGTCCTAGTAATTTTTTTATAAATTTCTTAAGTTAAATTTATACAAGATCAAAAGGTGAATCCAAATCCGCATTGTTTCACTTAGTTCCATTGCGTTCCTGGTACTCTTTTTATATTCTTACGAACCAAAAAAATTTCTTAATAATTTTTGTCAAAAAGTTTGCCTCCAACTTTGTGTTACCAAAAATGTCATTGCGTTTAAAATAAAAACAACTTGTTTCACTTATTTCCACTTTATTCCTGGTACTTTTTTTCATACATACTTTCAGAAATAAAAATGAAGAATTTTTATCAGTATGCTGTTGATCAAAAAGGCTCACAAAATTATTAGGCTTCTTATCAAAACAAATTATTTCCCTTAATTCCATATCGTTCCCGGTACTCTTTTTTATATTTTTATGAACTTAAAAGTTTTTCTTAATATCACTTTTGTCGCACAGTTTTGCTTTTAACTTTACGTTTCCATAAAACCCATTTCGTTCCTTATATAAACGAAATATTTCACTTATTTTCATTTCATTTCTGGTGCGATTTTTACATTGCTTTAAAAATGTGCACGTAGAATTTTTGTCAGTATGTTAAAGCATTGTGTTATACTAAATTCAAATATCCTGTTTAAAACACGCATATGTCTTAAACCTTTTTTTTTTAAATATGTTATTGCATTCTTAATGGAAATGTAATATTTCACTTAATTCCATTTTGTTCTGGTACTTTTTTATATGTATTTATTAGTATTTAATATGATTTCCTAATTTTGTATTTAATTTTGACAAACAAGTTCACTTTTTTATCCAAAAACTCTATTTTAAATAGATTTTTTGAAACGTTTTAATACATTCCAATTTGTTCCAACGTATTTAATTTTTTTCTTACGCTATTTTCGCAGTTTTCTTTAACATCAATAGTAGTATTTCAGTAAATTGAAACTTCGTTTCCCTAATTTATATTTTAGAATCTATATTTTACAATAAATAAAAGTTTAAAGTAAATTTGTATCATGTTCCAATAAATTCTATATTCTGCGGTGCTTCATATTATCAGTCCTTAGAATTTAACAGTCTATGACTTTATCTCATACAACTTTAAATTTCATAATGTTTTCATTAAAATTTAAAGATGATATATGATTTTGACTGCAATTTATTGTGTTTCAATAAATACCATTTTGTTTCCTAAAAAATATAATGTTAACAAAATTTTTGAATTCACAAACTAAATTTTTTGCAAAAACTAGTTTCTTCGTGGTTTAATCGAACGGTTTATGGTTACTGAATTCCATTTCGTTCCACTTTAAAATTTGATACAGTTTTTAATTTTTCTTTACAAGATATTAAATTTCGCAAAGGTTTTTATCAAAGTTTACATTTTTTTATGTAATTCTGACTTAATATTTGTAGTGCTTCTAAAAATTCAATTTCGTTCCCTAAAAAAAAAAAATAATTTTTTTAAATGTCATTTATTCCAGAAAAACTCTTTTTGAAAAACAACAATAACATTAAACTAAATTTAATCAGTGTTTCACTTATTTTCATTTCGTTCCACATAACAAATTTTCACATTTTTCTTATAAAATATTAAACTTAATTAACATTTGTTTTTACATTTAATTTTGATCAATATTAAATGTTTTAAGTAAATTTTTACTGAATTTTTTAACAGTTTCTGTAAATTTAATTTCGTTCTTTAAAAAAATTTGATACTGCTTAAAACGGTTTTTGATTTTTGTAAAGTAGCTAAAGTTTAAAAAAAAAAAATAATAACATTAAAAAAATTTCATAGTGTTTCACAAAATTTCGTTCCACTTTCAGAAATTTCGTTTCATTACTTTTTCAGAAATGTCCCTTTTTTAACAACAAGATGATTCTTTTACTAAAATTTAATGATTAAAAAGGATTTTGAATAAAATTTTCAACTAATTCCATTTTGTTCCCCAGCAATAATATTAAACAATTAACACAAGTTTTAATCTTTTTACCTTATATCAAAAGCATACACTTCGATGAAGACAAAAATTTTGTGATCACTTTTTCTCTTTATCCGGATTAAGGTATTGCAATGCCACTTCATTCCTAACAAGTTAAATCAAAATTTTAAAGGTTTTCTTCTTTTTCTTCTACCTCAACTTACCCATCGTGCTTGTAAGTTGCCTCTTAAATGTTCGCTTGCAACTTGTATGATATTAAAACGTTTTATATTCTTTAATCGCAATTTTTTTGTGTTTTGCTGTATTATTGATGTTCCTAATGCCTGTTGCATATATTTTGCTCAAAAACAGTTAAAGGAAAAAATTATACAATCATTTCAAGGTTTATTAAACAGATGTTTACACATGGATTTTGTACCTGATGTACACGTTAAATCCGGCAGGCAGGGGTTCTTCCAGTAATGAAAACAAATAATATCTGGGGATTGGAAAAGTAGCCGCCGCATTGGAATAGAAGGTGGTCTAGTGGTTGTTTGTTTCTTTATTGTTAAATTTTAATGGGGGCTTTGGAAATATTTGAGTGCAATTTTAAGCGGCTGAATATTTTATTGGAGTCTTTTTTTTTGTCAACGAGGAAACATGTGATAAACTTAAAATATTTATATTGCTTTTATAAAGTGAAAAAAGCACAAAAAAATGATTTTTAAAGTGCTAATATGCACCACAGTGGGTCCTTCATAGTTAACAATTTGTTTGTAATTACAAAGCTTGATAATTAATAATTAAAAAGTCCTTGTCCACCCTTGCAATTTTTGATGCGTGTAGCTCTTGAGTTTATGGGTGAGAGAGTTGAAAAAATTCTGTTCTTTATTGAATTTTTCTTACATTTTAACCTAAAATTGGTTGTAGGAGTATATGTATTGAAAAAATATAAAAAGAAATTGAGAAAATACGGAATAAAAATACAAAAATTGCAAAACAAGAATTTCGCAATATTGACACTTATAAAATTTCAAAGCAGAATTTTACAAAACTTTTTGCAACAAAAATTGCAAGTATAAACGATAACAAAGTAAAACTGAAAATCAAATTGCAACAAATATAGAGCAATAAGGATTCTCAACCCTTGTCTGAGATCATACGGTTCATGTCTTATTGACAAGATTCTTCCTTTTTCTTCTTTGAACATGAATTTGCTTTGCACCGAATAAAAAAGCAAAACGTAAAGACAGTACATGCATCTGTGTACTCGTTTCTTTTCCCTTCGTCCCTCTCGCCCATTAAGTAGCAATCCTGTCAATAAGACAAGAGCCGTATGAACACAGACTTTCCAACTCTAGTGGGAACAGATGAAACTAGTCCTTTTTTTAACATATTTTGAGAGGACATTGTGAAAGTGTAGTAAGTATTTTTAGATTAACTTTTGAACTACCAGAAGCCAAAAATTATTTGTTTTTCAAGAAAACCCCAATCATAAATTATATGTTTATTAGGAGACACAGTATGTTTACAGTGCTTTTTGCAATATAACACATTTAAAGTGAAATAGGCCAGGATTTTTGGCAGGAATTGCATCATAATGCTGGGTACACACAGTGCAATCTATATGCAATCTACATCAATGCAATCTTAAAATAACAAAGCATTTTGATGTTGATGCAATCTGGAATGAATGAAAATGAATTTAATTCACTAGATTGCGTAAATGCGTTGCAAAGTGTGTACCCAGGATAACTGTATACATAAATGTATCTGTAACTTAACAGTAAATCGACAAGAACTTTTCTGAAATTGTAAAATAACTCAATTTTAACTTTACTAAGCCTCTCTATTCTTATTTCACTTCAAACCCATTCTTTTTGTAGATAACTTTGCAGACGTTTTATAATTTCATTAGAAAACTTAAGGGATCTGCGAAGCCATTTTGTACCATTAAATCTTTTGTATTTTTTATTCTTAATAAATATTTTCTGAAAGCTTAAATTTTTTTATTACTATGCAAAGTTTCATGTATGTAAATCATTCTAATAGTCCAATCATTTTTATGTTTTTCAATTGTATGGTCCTTCTGCAATTAACAGTTATAATCATTTACACCGGACATGTTGCAGTAAACATTAAATTTCACCATTTTTATTCCAGTAAAAGGTTGTGACAAATATTGCGGGTGGTTGTTTGTAAACGAACGTTTCCAGTTTAAGCTCAAATTTCCAATTTCATATTATCAACAACATGTTTGATTGTGTTAAAAACGGGGGCTATTTGTATGATGTTAACTAAGGCTCAGGGATGGAATATGACTATGTACAAACTAAATAAATGTAATTTACTTTTTAAGCCATGACGGTTCTAGTTTGTTCTTTCATGAATTCTTTTTTTGCGCTTTAGGTATTGTGGGATCTAGGAAAGAGAGACAGTTTGCACGTTTGCTGAAGAATGTGGAATATATGGATATCTTGCCCCGGTAGGCTAGCTAGTAGTGTGCTAGTCTATCAGCGCCGGGGTTGCGGGTTCGATTCCCGCCAGAGACTCTTGTTTCTTTCCTGCAGACAAGCGTAGAGCTTCGCGGGATTAGCTTAGAGAATAAAAAAAGAAATGTACTAAAACAAAACCCATTATTTATCGGGAAAACTTGCAAATAATACGTTTTAAGTTGTATCACAATGGCGAGTGCTCAAAATTTGGAATGCCTTAACCCTGCACTGATAGGTAGTGCTCATCCAAAATGTGCAATTTTCTATGACTCTTGCACGGATAATGTTATCTTTTGCGCCGTCCTTATGCCACCATATACCGTCGGTGTCCATATCATTTGATTAAGTCCAACAGAATTGGGTAAATTTTGAGGTTTAGCATTCGCCGTCGACACACAGAAAAAATTATTTTTCCAATTCAAACAAAAAATTTGTAGAATCAAACAATTTTTTGTCTAAAATCGGTCCTACAAACAAATTCGCATATTCAAACAATTTATTTGCATTTTGTTTATTGAAAAAAAACGCCGATTTTTTCAAACAAATAATTTTACAGAATCAAACAAAAAGTTTACTGAAATTCATATAAATTTCAAACAAATATTTTTGCTGAATCAAACAAAAATGTTTTGGCACAAGCAATGACGCGCACACAAGCAAGCACTGTTGGCAGAGCGGCCCGGCTGGCTTTGAGACACATTTTTTTGTTGGAATAATTTTTGAACGAAGTCATATTTATACTCACAGTGTTTTTCTTTATCACTCACTGTTGCTTTATCGTTTCCTTTGCTAATGAAGAAGAAATGTAACCAAAAACGGCGGCAGACCGACTCGATATGTTTTCCGCCATCATTCTATTTTTGTATTTGATGTATTTAAACAAACGGTTTGAAAAAATTTAATACGGGATTTTGTTTTTTTTTTACCAACTTTGAAACCAACCAAAAATTTATTTTGTTTCACATTATTTTTCTGTTGTTTAAAAAAAATGAAACGTTTTTTTTACCTGCTATTGCTTTTGTTGTTTTTTTTACTACAAACCTCGTCACGCTATTTTATAATTTTTCTTATTGCTGTACTTTTTTAAAGCGTCCAAAAATAGAATGCATGTGTTTTTTGTTGTAGTTCTTATATTTATCATAAAGAAGTGTTGCTTACAATCAATAAAAAATGCAAAAAGACGACAACATTAAAGAGCGTTAAATATTTCATACAAAAATAATGAAAACTTCAAACCAATAGCACGTTTATTAAATTTTTGAATAGTTGTCAACATTTTTGTTGGTTAAATAAAAATCAAACAAAAATATTTATTGAATCAGTAAAAAAATTTGTAGAAATCAAAAACATTTTCAAACAAGCGTTTGTTTGAAAATAATTCGGCAATAATTTTTTCTGTGCAGTGATTGGCTGCCCACTTCAATTTGAAACGAAGGTCCCAAGCAGCCGCCACTAAAAATTCCACACCAAACAGTGACATAGGCATTATCGCTATATATGATTTTTTTTATTTTAAGGGTGTTGTTTAATAAAACCTATCTATAGCCACGGGCATTTGACAAAACAGACTGAAACAATGACAGTCAATTCGACAGATATTGCTTTAACAGTATTACCTCTACCAAAAGTCCAATTTCGTAAGTTGGAAGATCCTATGTAATGTAATTACGTTAATCTACACGTTATGTGTTTAATGTGTTGTTTTTTAATTTTTTTAATGTCGAGCTTCAGAAAAGCAAGAACCGACGTTTCCAAATTAGGCATACGCATTTTGGTTAGCAATAGACATCATCCAACAAACATGAGGGTGGGAGAATGAAGAATTGGACATGGCTCCTTCCGTACAGAGACATTATAGATTTCTGTCAAGAATGATAAAAACAAGATTACGCATTGCGCATGTTTACAAAATATAATTGTTTATTATGACGTCACATCAGAATTTTATACACATGTTTGTTTGCTTGTGTTTCTATATTTAAGCTGTGCTTATATGCTTATGGGACGTAGATGTGCAGAAACGTTTCAATTTTTAAAGCTGAATGCGTTTTCTTGTTTTTTTGTATCATGGCTTTCTCTATACACATATATCTAAAAATATTCACTTACTGTATAGACCTAGCTCAAATTGGCGCCAATAACTTTTATAATAGATATCAATGTCAGAACAAAATGTTGTGCTGGTAGGTTCAAAATTAACCGTAGGTCTTATAGAATCCCTTTTCCTAAAAGCACTAAAAGGCAAACAAAACTCATTAAGATGAAGATGTCTAATGTTATTTTGGTCTCTAAGGCTTGGTATTGCATAAATAAATGGAATGGAACATAATTTTGTTCTGGCCCGCAATAGTTGCGCCCATATAAAATATAAAAAAAAATCGTGTTTATAGTTACTATATCGTGATTGTAACGGAAAAAGTAGTCGCTTATGTCATCAACTTTTTCTCTTCTAAATTTATTTTGATAATATCCACCGGTATTTTTGAAATGCAACCAACTAAAATGTGAATATGCAGAGTCAGACTTTAATTTTAAAGAACATTTAATGAAAATGCCTTAATAAAATTATAAAAAATAGAAATTAATGTGAATGGCATTGTTTTTAAGACATAAAAAGTGAATAAATTGTGTTGTGGATTTAGTAAAATGCGTGCTTTGGATCCCAAATAGGGTACACTTTCAAAAAGTTCTGTCTAAATTCTGTGATTAGGGTATCACCAGAGAACGGATTTGCGCGATTGCAAAAAAATCGCAGTAAATGAACATCAACAAATACACTCGTTTGCGGTCATACAATCCAACTTGCGCAACCGCAAACATTCGCTGCTGGTTTGCAGTCATTCAAATAATGCGCATCGTGCTTTGTTATTTTTTCCATCGTTTAGTGCCAATTCACACGTTGCAAGTCTTATTGATCAGCTTGCTACCTTATAGGCGAGAGAGAGTGAGAGAGAAACGTTTATTTTCCTCTCTTTGCTCTCGTTATAAAGTAGCAAGCTCATCAATATGACTTGCAACGTGTGAATTGGGACTTAGCTTCGTTTGTCAATTAAGATGTTTGTGTGTTTGGTCCGACAATGATTCTTTTGGCAAAGAAAAAAAAATACAAACAAAAAAGCCACAAATCAAGCAATTATTACTCATGTAGGCATTCAGCAGTTACTATGTAGTACAAGAAAAAAAAATTGAAATGAAACTAAACGCACATATGTAGGTACAAACAATTTCCATAGAAACAGAAGACTTTTTTTATCATCTTAAAAAGTACAGTAGTTCTGTATGTACAATGTATTCTTGTTATTGTTGTTAATTTTAACAAAGCGTCTCATCGAGTGGTTTATTGTTGTTAATGTTAACAAAGCGTCTCATTGAGTGGACAATGCAGTGATGCCAGGAAAAATTTCAAAAATAACACTGTGTGACGAATTTAATTTTTTTCTTTTTGACAGAAACGCCTCTAAATTCCTTAATCTAGAACAAATTAGGTTCAAACTTCGTATTTGATTTATCATTTCCTCATCTTTTGTTCATTTTTTAAGAGCTTAATAGTTTTCAAGAATACTTAATTTTAATATTTTTTTTTTAAATAAGTATCTAATAATTTTTAGCATACTTGGTACCAAATAAATGGGGATCTGTAAACTTAAAAAAAAAATATTTTCTGCAGTTCCACTGAACTTAAATATTAAAAAAGTTCCATTTCAAAACAAATCATTTCATATCCTTAAAAGTTTTCATTTAAAAATTTTTTAAAAATTCGAAATTGTATATTTTTATTTCTCTTAGCTTAGAAGGTGTGATTGTGTTTTACAAATACATAAATATCTATGCAGAAATTTCATTAATTAGATATTCGGTTTTAATATTCCCATACATTTTAGAGAATGTGAGTGCGAATGCAAATAGCAAAAATAAGAGAATAGTTCGCAATGCGATCGTGAATAAACGTTGCCACTTAATAAGAAGAATATCCGGGTACATGGTTTTAATACATGGATTGCCAGGCTGTTAGGACTCATAGTATATGGTTTCTTTTAAAAAATACTATATTTGTATAAAATGTTATTGTATATGAAAAATTTGAATTTTATAATGAAAATTAGATGAATATTTACTTATTTTTAGATTATATATTGAAAATGTGATATAATTTTGAAAATTCCCTACATTTGCCATAAAATAAAAAATCTGTCCTTTTTTCCCTACGCTTGAAATTTTTCGAAAAAATCTCTACAAAAAGGGAAAATTCCCTACATTTGGCATCACTGGGACAATGACTACTTGAATGCAAAAGTATAAGAATGTGTGCCTTTTGAATTTACACAATTGTGTTATATTGCGTGCGCAACAAAAATACAAACAAAGCACTTTCAATAAAAAACGAACACATGCAAAAACGTGAACTTTGTTTTGCAGGCAAAGAGTGAATGTAAATTTAAACGTATGAATAAATCAAGAAAAAAAGTGATTTTGCAGTTCTCTGATCTGCATTAAAATTGACATACTTATATTAAATAATTGACTGACAACCAGACTTTTTGTTTAGGAATTTTTACTAGCTTTTCAGAAGGCTGCTTTAAATGGATCTAAGGGTTATTATGGACTGTATGTCACAAAATTGCATAACATTCTTCCTGGCCATATGAAGCTAAGTTGAAAGAAAGTTTACCGCAATATCTATATCTGCTACGGTTTTAGGCATATTTAATTATTTTACTAGAGTGAGCTTTATATGAGGTCTATAGTAAATTATGGACTGATCATCACGAAATTTATAAGTGTGATTTTGAGTAATATAAAACTGTGAAGTAATAAATGTTATTCTGATATTTGGTACGGTTTTAGGCTTACTAAACTGTTTTCCGGTAATAGGGTTTATATGGGGCTTAGGGTACATTATGGACCGATATTCACGAAATTTTTCAGTCTGGTTTCTAGTCCTTTAAAACTGAGACGAGCCAAAATTTGTAATGGTAGCATAAATAATAAGGGTTTTAAGGGCGTACTATACTGTTTATCAGGAGTAAGGCTTATATGGGACCTAGCGTAAATTATACACCGATCTTCATGAAATTCTACAGCGTGATTTCCAGTCGAATGAAACGAATTTTATATCATTCCGTGCATTTTTCCACCATTTATGTTACTTTTTGTAACAAAATTATAAATTTTTTTTAGGTGGAAGTTCCACATTTTGATTCATAGCTCTGATCCTACTAAACCGATTTTGCTGGATTTCAATACCAAACTGCTTAGGATAACTACAAGCAAGTTGACACCAAGTTTGTTTATTTCTTTTGAGGTTTTCGAAAGTGAGCGTGTTTTCAACAGACGGACAGACAGACGGACATGGCTAAATTGACTTAGAATTACTCTAGGACCCAGAATATATATACTTTATGGGGTCTGAGATGAATAATAAAAAAGTTTCACACGGAATGACAAAGTAAGTATATTGTGGTGGTGGGTAAAAAAAAGTAATATTGTACCATAATCTCCATCCCTGCTTTATGTTAATGTTTGATAAAGAGTTATTTCTATGAAATAACATTTTTTTCATTACGAAAATAATATCCAACATGTTGCGTCTTTACTTTATTCCAGTTGAATGTTCTATTATCAAACATGTTGCGTATTTATCAAACTGTAAAGACTTTGTTTGATGGCTTGACTTGCAACATATTTTAGTTCTCTTCAAACTCATTCTCTATGTCTAATGCTTGCTCTTCTCGACCATAATAATTTTTTTTTGTTTTGGCCAAATAACTAACAATGTGTCTGGGCCTTATTATTAACTTAAAGTTTAGTTTTAAAGCGAGTTTCAATGTGTTCGGTAGCCATGTTTAATGTAAAATGAGCTAATTTTGATTAATAAATGTGTCTTAAATGTAAATTGAAACAAAAATTTAGAAAATGTTATTGTATTTTAAAAATAAGAATAAATTGGAAAAATCAAAACATATTGTTGTGAGAGTTTTAAATTTGCTGAAAATTTTATGAGGATGAACAATTTTTATAAAAATATAAATTTTAAAGAGTTCTAGAGGGAATAAAAAAATGTTTTGTGGGCAGTGGAAAATTGAATTGAAAAAAAATTAGTTTGAAGAACTAAAATTAAGTGGGTTGTTTCTGATAGAAACTTAACAACAAAAAAAGCGCTAAACAGTTAAAACAAAAATGTTAGAAAAATAAAAAAAAAATCGGTTAAACTTTACAAAAATAAAAATATATAAAGAGGTTAAAACCTTAAAAATAATTCAAATTGGCTCGAAAAAAATATCAGCAAACAAATTTCTATTAAAAGACAAATTAACACCATTTAGAAAAATAAATTGTCACAAAAAGTTAAAGATTTAAATTCAAAAATCCTAAAAAGTTCTAAAAGAACTGTTGCCAAAAAGTTTTCCCCAAATAATAAAACAAAAAAAATATTTCTTAACATTCTTAAGAAATTAATAAGCTCTAGTAATCCTCTCCCCCACCCAACATCTACAACAATTAATTTCAACTGCTGCTGGATTAAAATTTCTACATCTGCAAATTTAGAAAAATCTTTAAAAAAAAAAGTTGTAAGTACTTACTGCTGCTGCCGTTCTGACGTTTTCCTTCTTTTTCTTTATCTGATTTGTTTGTTGTTGTTTAAACTTTAAATGTAAATTTTCATTTAAATCCAAAAGAACAAAGAAAACTCACAAGAAAAAGTTATTTTAAAAAAAATAATAATAATAAAATGTGTTACAAATGAATAAATTATAAAAAAAAAACTATTTTCACTTAAAATCTAGAGAAGTACGCCAACAAAAGAAAATGGATTTATTTAAAGTAATTTTAATTTTAAAGAAAAACAAATAAAAATACTATATTCAGCTGTGCCGAATCTTTAATTCCCTCCACCGAGGGTAAGAATATTTCAGGATTGGGACTTTAATCTTAATATTATAAACCTGACTTCACAGTATTATAGTTCGTTGTGATTTAAGTAGTTTTAAAGTCTTTTTCAAAAGAATGCCTTTGGGAAGTTAAAGACCAATCTTTACAATTTTGGAAGCGTGATTTCTAGTCGTTTTAAACTATGATAGGTCAAAGTTTACTACAATAGCATTTTTCATTATAGTAATTCTAGGACTGCTACGGGACCTTTAGAAAATTATAGAGCAATCTTTACAAAATTTGGCAGCGGGATTTCTAATCTTTTGAAATTAAAACAAACCAAATTTTTCTATTCATAACAGCTTTGTTCGTTACGGTTTTAGGCGTACTAACGTGTTTTCCGAGAGTGGGTATTATGTGGGGCCCATAGTATATTATAGACCGATCTTCACGAAATTTGACAGCGTGATTTCTAAGCTTGTTATATTATATCAGCATATGTTTTAGGCGTAATTAAGTGTTTTCCTAGAGTAGACTTTATATGGGGTCTATGGTAAATTATAGACCGATCTTTACCAAATTTAGTGAGTATGATTTTCCAAAACAATAATTCAAGAAAATCGGTGCATTCTCTCACCAATTTATTTAAGTTTTTGTAACAAAAGCATACATTTTTTTAGCTTCTTCCACATTTGAGTTCATAAATTTTCTCCCACTGAACCGATTCCGTTGGATTTCAATCCCAAGAATCCAAAACTTTTATTTTCTATTGAGTCTTTCTAACATGAGCGAGTTTTCAATAGCTTAATCGACTCAGAAAAAGTCAAGGATCCATAATACATATTAACATATATTTATATACTACCTGACCCGGCAAACGTTGTTGTGCCATTTTACTTAGTTCTTTCAGATGCTACAGTGTCTGCATGCCACATTTTAAGAAAGCAGAGGCAGTCGTTATCGAGTACTTTCTCGATTCGAAAGCAATTTTATTTCTAATTCTTTCAGCCGAAACTGAAAGAATCGAAATTATTTTTTCAGTTTTGTGAAACTCAAATTGATGTTTTACAAAACTAAAAAAATAATTCCAATTCTTTCAGTTTTGCCGGAAATAATTAGATATTGAATGGCTTTCGAATCGAGAAAGTACTCGATCACGACTGCCAGAATCAGGTCTCAGGTTGAATAGTTAAGATGATAATACAAATTATAAGCTTAAGTTCTTTCCAGATGTTACACTATTTGCCTGCCAAATTTCAAGAACATCGGTTGATTAGTTAAGAAGATATAGGGAGGGAGAGCTTTTACCCCTCTTACCTTATTTCACGCCCTATTCCCTATTTCCTTTCAGTAGTTACAGTGTCTGCATGCCAAATTTAAAAAAAAACACGTTGATAATCTTAGATATAGGGAAGGGGAGCTTTTACCCCTGTTGCCCTATTTCACGCCCTAAATAGTAAAACTTATAGGCTATACCTCTTTTCAGATGTTACATTATTTGCCAGCAAAATTCAAGAAAATCGATTAATTAGTTAAGAAGCCTTAGGAAGTCTTAGGGAGGGAGATAAAGGGAGGGGGAGCTTTCAACCCTTTTGCCCTATTTAATTCCCTATGCCCTTTTTCCATTGAGATGTTGCCAAATTTAAAGAAAACCGGTTGATTAGTTAAGAAGACATAGGGAGGGGAAGCTTTTGGGCCCTCTTGCCCCATTTTACGCCCTCTACCAATATGAAAATACTTAACGACCTATTCCCATACCTACCAAATACACATACAAAATTTCATAAAAATCGGCCAAGCCGTTTTGGACGAGTTCAAAGTACCCTGGCTTAAATCGGTCGATCCGTTTCCGCAGTTAGTGGTGACATCGAAGTGTACACTTCTTTTTATATATATAGATGTATACACTTTGTGGGGTCTTTCCCTGCAAATAATAGGACCAGTCCAAACACGCGTGTAAAGAGTAGCCCACAAGGAACTAGGACTAGTCCAAAAGTAACCGAAACGTATGGAAAAAACATGGTCTATTTAACATTACGATGTCCTAGGGGAGGACCATATAACCCAGCTTTGGACTACAAAGGAGTAATTTTAAAACTACTACTCAAGGGAATTAGTTTTGAAGTCGTTTAAAAACGAAAGCATGTCGTTAAAAATTGAAGACATGTCGTCTCACTACAAACACTTTTTAACAATGACATGGTCCATGTTTGCATTACATCGGACCAGTCCATGGAGTAGTCCATTTTAATCAAATTGGATCATGTGGTCCAATATTATTTGCAGGGTTGATGAATATTAAAAAAGTTTCACACGGAATGACAAACTTAGTATAACCCTGCCGGAAATTTGTGTCAATTGTTCTTAAAGTTCTTAAATGTTCTTAAATTGTTCTTATCCCATGATAAGTGAACTTAATATTGAAAAAAAAACGAATTGTGATAATTACTTCAGAGGAAAGGTAATTGACACAAAACTTAACATGTGACTACGTTTTGTGCAAGAAGTGGCTGATTTGATCTGTTTCTATTACTTTAAATAAAGGAGTTCTTTCATATTAACTTGGTTCACTCGGGACAATATCTGCTACATGCAATTTTTAACAAAACCTCATTGTTTTAAAATTTACCGTTAAAAAAAACTGTAAGAAATTATGTCTATTGTACAAACTCAAAGTTAAAATCTTAATTTCTAAAAATAAAACATCTTCATTTGAGAAAAGAAATCTTCAAATCATATTTTGGTCAAAAAATAAGATAAAATCTCTATATACTGGCAACGCTGGCTGCCACTGTGGGTTTTTAATTATCTCTTCGTATATTTTCTAAAATTTTCTAGCTGTGACATCAATTGGAAATATGCCCGCAACTACGAATGATGCATCCAGTAATACAGTTCGGAATACGCCACATACTCGAAGACAACTTATACGAAACATTATAATAATATTACCTTTCTGCATGTGCATTTCAGAAATCCTTTCCAGAAGGGTAACCAGGGCTTCCAGATTTGACGATTTATCGTCATTTTGACGATTTTTTGTTACGAAATTAGCAAAGTGACGATTTGCTGATTTTTTTTTAAAAAAGTGACGATTTTATTGAGTCTCCAAAGTCTGAATAAAATATTTACATTTTCTGACAATTTCGTTTTTTAACCTTGGAATGTTTAACAGCCCTACCTTAAGCCCATATGACCCTACATTTTTTATTCATTAATTGATATAGAATTGATAGAAAGAAACAGTAAATGCTAGAAAGACCAAACTATAAAAAATGTAAACAAAGTTTTTTAGTTTTTTTTTCTCTTGTTATGGTTTTGTTTCAGGGATGGCGTTGAGAATATTTAAAATCGTACCAACATCCTTTAAAATTGTACTTTTTTTACCCAAATTGTACTAAAAGATTTTTTTAGTTGAAATTAATTTTATTTATGTTCTTAAAAAACACCACAAAAAGGTATTATAAATCTTAGTTTAAAAAGTATCAACAAAAAAGTACAATTGAAACAACTTAGCCATCCCTGTTCTATTAATTTTATTAAATGTTGCCAACTTTTTGTTTATGAGAAACCTAAAAACAAAAAGCGGTAAATCGCTGAATTTGCCGCTTTTACCGCTGATTCAGCAACACTTTTAATATTTCAAGCTTGAAATGTCAATTTTAAGTTGAACAATTTTAAATTTTTTTTGACATAACTTCAGTAAAATTTTTGACAGTTTGCTATTTATCTTAATACAGCTGAACCCTTCACACTTGGTACATTTTTCTATTACTTTATATTTGCACTGTTAACCAAAACTTGAACAATGCATTAAAATTGTAGTGTCATAAGTACTTTAACAAGAGCGGGAGGCGGAACTTTTAATCTGATATTTAGTAGTGATAGCTTTCTTCTTTAATAAAACCCACAAAAAAATCTAAATAAAAATTGAGATAAAAACGCTAGATTGACCAAAAAAAATCGCTAATTGCCATTATTAATTAACAATAGCGGCAAACTTTTCTTATAAACGAGCTGTCAAAATCGGGTTTTCCAATTGCAAAGTGTTCAGGCCGCTCTATTCAAAAACTAGGAAACGCGTGCCGCTTTTTTTTAGGTAATATGCAAGTCTTTTAGAAAATCGTGGATTATTTTCAGAGTACAAAAACAACAATGTTACACTTTGTTTATCTTCCGTCAAACCATCATCGAATGAACCTTTTACGACTCCCTGTATAAATCATATTTTCAACAATTATACGGCGAGCATTTCGCGAGTTGTAAGAGAATATCTACATGAGTCTCATACGATTCTTGACATGAAAGTCTCTTTAGATTATCTTTACCCACGTCTTAAACGATTGCCACAACGATTTAAGAAGCCACTTTCGCTGTGCTACGAAAGAATCTCACTCGTGTTACAGTTTTTCCGGTGTGATGAATCTTCTACGATTAAAAAATGCGGTCATCGACGATCAAAGACTCTCTTCATGAGACTCCCAGTAGCTCTTACACGATCGAAAATGCTAGCTGGGTATGAAGTAATTATGTTTTATTTTATATAAAAATCAAACAAAAATTGTTCAAAAAAAACAAAATTTTAAATTGTCCGATTTTTTCACAATTTTTCGAAACGATAAAGACGATTTTTTTTATTTTTTCTCAGGAAACTGACGATTTCCTCACAAATTTATATGGCAGCCCTGAGGGTAGCCCATACAGAAGGTTGAAAATTAACACTCTCGGAAGAAGTATTCTACGACTTTGTCTTAGGCCACCAATGTTTGATATTATCTTAGATAGTGTAGAGATCGTCTATAGTGCAGTCTACGGGTTTAGTTAAAGCATAAGCTATAGATTATATTAAACTTAAGCATAAACTACAAAAATTGAGTAATTGAGTACATTATGCAAGACTACTTCGTTGACTATAGTAGTTATGAAACTATTTTGCAGTGTAAAATATATTGTTGCTTTTGCTTTCTTATTGTTGTCGGCAACTTTTTAAACTATATTTTCGTTTAGAAAAAATTTTAAAGAATTTTATAATTTTATTTTTAACAAAAAGGTATTTAACGTATTTAATGCGAGTATGTTATCAATAGCCTTCTTTTATTTATTTTTTTTATTAAACTATTGGGTTTTTTATGTAGTTGCTTTACACAAACTTGTTTAAATATTTGCTTAAAAAAGAATTGTGAATATTTATTTAAGAAATAGTTTTTATTCTACCGAAAACTATAATACAGTGTGGGGCAAAATTATGAAAAGGAAATAACAGTTAGCATCATATATATTGATATAGAGAGAATACCACCTCACAAGGGAAAAAAGTGCGCCTTATATAAAGTATGTTTGCAAGGTTTCGAGGTTTGTGCCGCCATTTTACATTTTTCGTTATATCTTAGGCATTTAGAGTCCAACCTTAAAGTATGATATATTAATGTTTTTGTATATACATAATATGATGGAGATGAAAAATAAAGTGGTGTTGGTCATACATTTGACCCCTCTAGCGGCATTCTAGGCGCAGCAGAGGCCAAATTCCAAATTTAAGAATTTCAACCATACAAATATGGCGGTTTAATGAACTCACATGAAGACCCATTAAAACTCACGACCTGGAACCAGAGACCTGCGCTGGAGCGGCTAATCCAGCCGACAATAAAAAAAATATGTGTAGCCGCCTCACATGAAGACACATTAAAACTCATGACCTGGAACCAGAGACCTGCGCTGGAGCGGCTAATCCAGCCGACAATAAAAAAAATATGTGTAGCCGCCTCACATGAAGACCCATTAAAACTCACGACCTGGAACCAGAGACTTGCGCTGGAGCGGCTAATCCAGCCGCCGATAAAAAAAATATTTGTAGCCGCCGCCGCGAACAAATTGCTAAAATTGGCTCCATCTTAGCCACCGATTACTTTGTAAAGAATTTTTATTTTCTTTTTTAAACACCCTACCCTATTCTTCTTTGTTTAATAATCCTTGAAAAGTGCAACTCTATTGGTAATGTCTGCCTTCCAATACTGTCAAATCTTGTTTATAAAGCACATGACTTAAGAGTAGTGAATTAGAGTACGAAAAATGTCTTAAATTGTTTGTGTTATAATGTAAACACAAAAATATGTACACAAATTTAATTTGTATATATTCTATCGGCTACCGGCGCTGATAAAATCCTACGGCGCAGGTCTTTGCCTGGAACTGATTATGCGCGATTTTATTTTAGCAACTGCTCCGCTTGTCTTCAAACTTTCCGCTATCCGCATCCTGTGAAAGCAATCGGGGAGCCGAAGATGTCAGTCTGATGTGCCTCGTCGAGGCGGCTCCCGGTAACAACTGAATTTTTTCAGTTGGCTAAGTGAACAGGGTTACAGGTCTGTGTAATCAAACTGCCCTTCTGAATAAATAAGGGCAGATAGATACTTTGAGGAAATCAACCTCACTGTATAGTGGTTATTGACCAAAATCAATGGTCTTCGGCTTTTAAAAGAGGCGATGGGGTTTTATACCTCATGCGCAGGCAAGCAGAGACGTATATACTGCAAATTAATACACTACTCTTCTAAGGAAGTTTAGTACAAAATCAATTGGGGATACACACCCTGGGATAGTAATAATTTGATAGATTGAAAAGAACTCAATTTAGCTTGCCCCTCAAGTATGTTGAATTAGAGGGGATGTCAGTTAAGTTTATAAAGGTCAGGTTAAGGTCATCCCTGGATCCGAAAGGTGACAGTTGGCTTCAAATTTATCCTTGACCCGGGTGTACTGGCACTCCTAGTGAGTCTCATATGACTCAATTGAGCGCATGCTGCTTGATAGCGTCACCAAAACTATCGAAAGCTAGAGTTCGTCTGGTCCTAATTTGGATCAGATTCGATCGAGGTGTGACCTAAGGACTAAAACAGTAGGCGCTACGGGCGTCAGCTGCCCCCAGCGTAAGCTGGACTGACTGTGGTTGAGGTCTCTATTTAGTGGGCTTCTGCGAGAAATGCTTCCTGTCTTTCAGGTTGATTGTCTTGCCCTTTGGAGGGACGCTTATTAGAGTACACGTAGTGGCTGTGGTTTAAACCCAAAGTCGCGGGTCAAAGTCTGATTTTTCACCTTCGGGGAGAGTTCGGGCTGTGAGAGATTCCTGGGTGCTGTTGCTATTCGACAGATGCTGCCAGAATTCAATGAAGGCAGCGGAGGTTAGATAGCTCCAGTCATCAAACAAGGGACGAATGTGTAGGCTTCGACGGGTCTACTACATTTAAAGTTGCTACTTGTGTGTGCAAATGAATTCTAACTCACAGAGGGGCATTTGGTAAGTGCTTAATATGAACTCACCAGGTCGATTTGGATTGACTACTGGGGGTAAGGTCTAAGGACGATACCACCTTAATCAAAATGAATCTGTGAAAGCAATCTATAGCACTCTGATGTGCTTTTCTAATTTGCATAGTGTACCACAAACTTGAGCAATAAAGTAAATAGCGTCTTCGTGCTTTCAGCAATCCCCTTCCGATGCCGAGAGGCTTCAAATAAAGTAGTTTAAATTAAAAAACTAATTTATTTTTTCATAATTTTTCATAAATTTTTAAAAGTTTGAATAATTTTTAATCAATTCAAGCATTTTAAGCCTATAAAAAGCTAAGATTTATATAAATTGTGAAATATTGGTACATATTGCCATTAGAAGGAAACACAGGTAATTTTATTAAAATCATCTTATATAAAGCCCAGACTTCATTTTTTGCTTAGACTCAAACGGAGGCTTCGAGCTGAACAACCTGAACAACCTGAGCTTGTGCGAAATTCTCCGCAAAATTTAATTCTATCCAGTTCTATAACGAACTCAATAAGCCTAAGCCGATTGCTCTATAAATTAATGACAGAACTGAATGAATTACTTGAATTTTTTAATTCAACATTGAAATCAATAAAATTTAAAAATCAATGTTTTCCTTCTTATTTGTAAGTTTTCAAAAAAAACTTGTATTTAAAAAGGTTTATATATTATCGAAGAAGTTTATAAAATTTCCTATCCAACGATATATAATTTGACTTACCTTTGTTCGGCTAACAGCCGACAAAGCAAACAAGTGGCGGCAATTTGTTAATTCTTTGCATATTTATTTAAGCTGAAATCATACAAATTTGGTTCTTTATAACTTCTCGTGTGTTTAAAGCTTAGAAAACTTTTAGTACAATTCCAAAAGCTTAAATTTTCTACTATCATTACAGCAAACTTGAACAAAATTGATCCATATGTTTCCCATGGGTTTTTAAATGTACGTCGTTTAAATAAATTGTATTTCTTTTACAATTTTAATCAAAAATTTATTGTTTATTGAATTTAATAAAAAAAAAAATAAACTTTATCATGTCTTTAAATTGTATATAAAACAATAATAATAATGAAAGAGAAAAAAAACTTCACAAAAAAATAAAAAATATTCTCATGGCAAAAAGCACTTTTAAGCAGAAGGCGTTAAAAATAAATAAAAAGTGGTCAGTGAGAATTTAAGAAAGAAAACATTTCTCGCACGTTCTAAAAACGATGTAGAGCAAACGAAAAATAAAATGCAAAGAATAAAATGAAATAAAAACATACTAAAAGAAAAAAATATAAGCAGTAACAAATGTAAACATTAATTTTCAACTTTAAGAACATTTTAAATTAAGAAAAATTTAAAGTTTAAGAAGATTCTAGACCATAATCTAAATAACGAAAATATTCTTCTAATCTGTTTAATTCGCTAAAAGCCCTAGAAATCCTTAAAAAAAATAGTACGACCTCGAATTTTTTATATTATTCTTAAGAAGTTTTTACTTTTAATTCTTATTTTTTATGGATTAAATCCATTCAAATTCAATTAAAGCCGTTTTTAAGTTCCTTTAAATTTACTAAACTCTTTAATTCAAACCTAATCCGAAACAAGACTAGACAGATCGAAATCAACAATTTTTCTTGACACCTAAAAATTCGGTTAAATAACCAGAAAAAAATTATATTATTGGTACTTTTTACCACAGGTAAAAAGCAAACCAAAGCAAATATCAATGAACTTTCGAAAACAAGAAAAATGTTTGTTATGTGAAAAAGAAAAAAGGGGCTCAATTTTGAGACGTGTCATACAAGTTAGTATGTATATCAAAAGCTAGACATACTAAGATTAGAGATTGGATTTTAAATGGCGGCGCTATATATAAATAATAAGAACATTTAAAAAAAATTTTTTTAAAAACACTTTTCTTAAAAAAGAACATTTAAGAAAAATTTTGCCCGCCCCCCTAGATTTTATCCTGGCTATGCCCATGTATTCGTGTACTGTCATCGGGAATATGTATGCCTGCAAAGTTTCATCCATTTGCATTGAGTAAAAGGCGGTTATATTAACGTTACAAGATTTGATTTTCCGAAGTGAAGCTAAAGAAAAGGTTTTAAAAAGAGCTGTATTTAGGGGCGAAGCAAACACATTTTTTTCAAGGTTCATTTAAATGTACTTATTTCCCATTTTATACTATTGATAAACTGAAATTTATTATTGATGGGCTAAGCTATTCCTATGCGCATTTCACTGGTTGCTTAGGCAAGATCGTCAGGAAACTTCAACCAAAGATTTAAGAAAAACTAAAGATATTAAACCAAATAAAACTGTTAAGCGAATAAGAATTATAAGCCCCAGTTTTACTTGTAACAATATCAAAGCTTAAACAAAAACAACAACAATAAACAGTGAGTTTATCTTTTTCTACAGTCTCGACTACAATTGGTAGATTTTTTGTCAACACTAAAGGCTCAAGGCTCAGTTAGGCGAACGTTGCTGTACCCGTAATGTACCGCACCGTACTGTAAGTACGTTGGTGCACTTATAGAACGTTTAAAAACGTGTCATATGTTTTTCCATACATAAACAAAAAGCAATAGTATACATAAAACAAAACACACAGTGATGGTTATCAAAAATTTTCAAATGGTGACCGTTGTGCAGAAAAGGTACCACGTGATTTAAATGGTATTAAAACAGTATTTTTTGTATATAAAAAATGTTAATAATTTACTTTTTATATTATAGATTTACAATAAATAAATTTGTATTTTAACATACATGGTGCATACACCAAACAAGGTTTTAATACCATTAAAAGTCTTTAATATCCCTGCAGGAAATGTCACTAGTGAATCTGTACTGATTCACTATTGACACAGTCACCAGTACTAGTGACTTATTATACCCCAGGCAATGTTATTTACAATAGACATTTAACATGTGCGTGTCATTGGAAATCTACTACTGACGTTGGTACTACTGACTAGGTACTAACTAGGTAGTTCCTTTGGGAACATATGTAGACATTGGAACCAGAGAATTTCTAGTACATTTTAGTAAAAGTCGTCTACACTTTTTGTAAGAATGCGAAATCATAACAATCTTTTTTTTATTATTTCTTCAACTTTTATAGGAATTGTACTTCTCAGTTGTTATTAATAAAGTCTTTTTCGTATTTAAGCCAAATATAGTGGCAAATGTAATGTAGTGTAGACACTTCGTTGACAATGTCACCAATATAGCAGACAAACATGGTGACTTGGCGACACTTGCACCCAGGTTTCCTTCAGGGATGTTTCACATTTCTATTGTATGTGTATATGCATTTGTTTACTTTAAACATCTAAACATATGTATATTTGTATATTTGGAAATATGTTGTATTGTAAGTTGTCTTGTCGCAATTCTTTAGATATACTAAAAAAAGTACCAAAAAAAAAAGAGCAAAATTACCCGCATTCAATGTTACATACAAGCCGCCCATCACTGTCTTACAAATGTCACGTAACAACGGCATGAAATTCTATTTTATACAGATTGGTACGTTGCAACTACGGTACATTGCATTTCGGTAAGCTTTTGTACTGGTTTTCATATAACAAAAAGCGAACAGCTGATGGATACAGTACAGATACGGTACAGCAACGTTCGCCTAACTGAGCCTTAAATCTGTGGCTTGGTGCCAAAAGGGCCAATGTCAATATTTTGCTGTTTTGAGTTAATCGTTTTATTATTGTATTATTTTACTATCTTTTATTTTGCTGTATCAGCCAATGTCTAAAAAACCTCATTAAACTGTTCTGGGTTAACTTAGACATTGGCTGATACAGAAAAATAAGAGATTAACTCAAAACAGCAAAATATTGACATTGGCCCTTTTATCACCAAGCCACAGAAATGTAGTTGTAAGGGGGTAAAGAAAAAACAAAAATATATACAAATTTACACTGTCACATGCATATAAGTTATCAAAGTTCAAAATTTCAATGCCCGAAATTTCGAAGATCCGTTTTTGGTCTTAGAAGACCCCTAGTAAAATTTGATGCAGAAAATATTCGTGAAACATTTTAACCCTCTAAAGTGCCGTTTTAGTATACTTTTGTGAAGAGTTGGGAAAATGGACAAATATTACCCTAGAAAATGAGAGTTAGAGGGTTAATAAATTCTAAGAAAACAATCGCCATACGATTCTACTGAAGACATCTGAAATTGTATTTTAGCTTAGAAGTACATTTAGTAGATTTTTTTTGACTTATACTAAACGCCTTTTCAAAAACTTTTTCGGGAGCCCGAGCTAACTTTTCAAACCCCTTTGGCAGATTTGCTCTACTAGTAGAATACTTTCATTCGCGTTTCAAGTGTTGAGGCTGATTTTTTTCTTTGTTGCACACTAAAGAATAAAAGAGGTTCATTGTCGTTACGAAATATCTTATCCTTAAGCTCTTAAATTGTTCTTGGCTTAAGCCCTTATGACACTACATTTTTAATTCATTAATTGATATAGAATTGATAGAAAGAAACAGTAAATGCTAGAAAGAGCAAACTATAAAAAAATGTAAACAAAGTTGTTAAGTTTTTTTTCTCTTGTTATGGTTTTGTTTCAGGGATGGCTTTGGGAATTTTTAAAATTGTACCAACAACCTTTAAAAACTGTACTTTTTTACCCTAAAAGATTTTTTTTAGTTGAAATTAATTTTATTTATGTTCTTAAAAAGGTGGGGTGTCACAAAGCCATAGGACATAAAGCCATATGGCGCCAATATATTGAGACTTAATGGCATATGCCCTTATGTCTCAATGGAATGGGACTTAACGCCATAAATTTTTTCCGTAAAATGAGACATAAAGCCATATTTTTGATAATGATTGTATTTCCCCCTATTTCATGTAGGAAATGCTTTGTTGTTTCATGTCGCCCTGTTTTATGTTAAAAATGGCGGTATGAACTAAGTCCCCAATGAACTAAGCCCCTAAATTTGGGGACGTCGTTCATTTATGGAAAAAATCCGAAAAAGCTACGCTAACTAGAGCTTCTCTGCATAGACGGACTTCGGCCTGACCCAATGATTTTCTCCTCTATGGTATAACAAAGACGCTAACTAAAGCTTCTCTGCATAGCCGGCCCTCGGCCGGGCGCAAGGATTTTCTCCTCTATGGTATAACAAACATCGGCTTCGCTTCTCTGCGTAAACGGCCTTCGTTCGGAAACAAGACAGATTTTAGAAGCTTTACTTAGCGAAATCGGTACTTGTTATACCATAAAGGAGAAAATTCTTGCGTCCGCCCAAAGGCCGGCTATACAGAGAAGCTTTAGTAAGCGAAGCCGGTGTTTGTTATACTATGGAGGAGAAAATCCTTGCGCCCGGCCGAAGACCGGCTATACAGCGAAGCTTTAGTTAGCGAGCAGGTCTTTGTTATACCATATAAGCATTTGTAACGCAACACATCAAATGGGACATAACACCATAAGGGCTTTATGTCCCATTCCACTAAAATTGATATGAGACTTAAGGCCATATCAAAATTATGGCTTTATGTCCGTTTGGATTGAGACATAAAGCCATTATGGCTTTATGTCCTATGGCTTTGTGACACCCCACCTCTTAAAAACACCACAAAAAGGTATTATAAATCTTAGTTTAAAAAGTATCAACAAAAAAGTACAATTGAAACAACTTAGCCATCCCTGTTCTATTAATTGTATTAAATGTTGCCAACTTTTAGTTTATGAGAAACCTAAAATCAAAAAGCGGTAAATCGCTGAATTTGCCCATAAACCGCTGATTCAGCAACACTTTTAATATTTCAAGCTTGAAATGTCAATTTTAAGTTGAACAATTTTACATTTTTTTTGACATAACTTCATTTTCTATCGATAACTTTAGTAAAATTTTTGACAGTTTGCCATTTCTGTTAATACAGCTGAACCCTTCGCACTTGGTAAATTTTTCTATTACTTTATATATGCACTGTTCACCAAAACTTAAACAATACATTAAAAATCAAGTGTCATAAGCGCTTAACAATTACATTTTCCTTTTTTTTTTCAAGGGCAACATGCTAGGGTTGATAAACAACCGTACTATTATTTATGGTAAACATAATAATTTTATATAATAAATCATAAAATGACAAACAATATTAGTTGTGGTTTTTTTATAAAGGACCGATTTAACCATAATATGATAGCCTGTGATAATAAAAAGGTCAAGTATACATAATATACTTGATACTTGTTTTTGTTAGATATATATATATATATATATATATATATATATATATATATATATATATATTAGTTCCCGTGGTTCCTATAAGGAGCATAGGGCCATTTGGTAGATACATATGTATATTATTGTTAACTGTCCTTAAATTCAACAAGTTTTAATAGATTAAAGATTAAAAAAAAAAACATTTCTCATTAAATTAAAAAAACGTGTTCTGGTTATTTATTAAAGTTGATTTAATTTTCTTAACATTTTTAAAACTCGAAAAAAACAATTCATTTAATTAAAACAATCGAAGGTCTTCGCACAACAAAAAAAAAAATTTCTTACAACTATTCCAGACATTAAGTTGTTCTTACCATAATTGTTTGTTGATTTAAGGAAAAATGCTCTCAATTTATTCAAATTCTTAATTGTTTAAATAAAAATATAAGCTTAAGCGCTAACAACCTTTTATGGCAAATTAAACAAAAAAACCCCATAAAAATTATTTAGAATATTTAAAAAAATCGTTAAATAAAACCAATTAAAAAACCTACATAAGGGAGTCAATATGCTTTTAAATATGAATAGTCAAATAGTTCCAGTTTTGATTACTTTGAAGAGCCACACACAGTAACCGGACACACTTAAATGGAAGCTAAAAGGAACTTTTCTATCATTGCAATTTCAAAAAAGGCTATTTTTAATTCTCTCTATTTCTATTTATTGATAATTAACTGATTCTGTAACATAACATATAACATGTACGGAGGCAACCATAATATGGTTGTGGATTCTTGATGGAGAACTAATTTAACCATAGTATGGTTGTGGGTGATAATAATATGGTAAAATTAAACATATGCTTAAAATTTTCTTTAAAAATAGATTTGTTGGAGGTTACCATACTGAAACATATTTTTTCTCTGGGTGAATGTATGTATGAAGGCAGAGGCCATAAGCACCACGATCCAGAGGATCTTATGGCAGCCCATATATCTCACGATGTCAGGTTCTAGCCTGGTGAAAGATAATAAATATCAGTTGGGCTCATAATTTGCCCCCCGAAAAAATGTTCGCTTGGAAGTCCCCAAGGCGGGACAGCAGCAGAGCAGATGTTCTGACGTTCCGTCATCCACCTCACAAAATCTGCATATCTTGGTAGATGCATTACTTATTATAAACTGTCTTGACTGCCTTAATCCAGAAGTAGACGTACATGTGTGAAGGAATTCACGTTCGGACAATTTTTGTAACATTCCTCTAATGTGACCGACAGGGACGCTGAATAAAGGATCATGCCCTATGAAGGGACAACGAGCGTCTCTGTTTGCCAAGCAATCAGCCCTTTCGTTGCCCACATGGCCGGGTACCCTAAAGAAATTCAAGTCATTGTGTTTCCCTTACTCATTCATAGACGTAAAACAGGAAATGACTAACCTAAACTCCAAAGAAGATAGTGCTCTAAGAGCGGCTTGGCTATCCGACCTTTTAAATAACCTCAAGCCCTTTGCTTTCCTCTTCAGAAATTCCCAGCACATATTTGTCCTTTATAGATATGTGCAACGTTGGAATGTGCAGGATAGCTCCTCAAGCCAGAGTTGGGCAGGTCCTAATGGCGCCGCTTATCAATACACAGATCAGGCGATGGACCACCACGATAGGGTGGAATATTTCAGTATTGAAGTGATTATCGTAACAAAAGAGCTGTAGATCATTCTAGACTTCAGCCACCATGTCTTCCCGAAATCTTTTTTGCAGGCATATATTGCCCTTGTTTCCCTGCTGATGACGTGGGATAGCTAAGCGTTCTAGTTAAGGGATCTATTAAGAACGCACCCTTCAGGGTCGTTTAGAACTCTATTTCTGGTGAATGGGACCAGAATAAATTTTGCGGGGTTAATATTAAGCCCCCTTCGAAATCATCACGTCATTAAGTACAGTCACAGATATAACCAAGTCGTCAACATGGCCATAAGTTCGGAAACCCAGGTCATTTAGGGTCTTGTTGATAACCAACGTCCACATAAGAGGCAATTGGACTGCAACCTGTGCGCATCCTTTAGATTGCTTAATGGGTCCTCAATGAGGCCCTATGCTCCTTATAGGAACTAAAGGAACCAATATATATATATATATACATATGCATATATATATATATATATATCCTCAATGAGCCACATAGATCCAACTTGATCATCCTGGATGCCAGCGTCTACCCTATCGAGTTTCTTATGAGAACTGTAACACTTTTCCCTGTTAGAGCAAAGTTAATTGCCTCGTAGAAAGTGTTGTCAAAGGCTTCCTGAATGTCGATGAACGCACACAGTGCCTACTGAAGTGTACCCACCACGTAATGAATTGCAGCCACCGTAGGCTTCCCCGATTGAAAGGCTGCAAGCGATTTATCGGAGTTACCGATAGATATTCATCCCTTATGAATTTATGAATTTTTCCAGGGTCTACAGAATATATGAACTAAAGCTAATTGGTTAGTAAGACTTGGACAATTGTTCAAACTAGCCACTTGCCTGAGTTATAAAGATCACGAAATCTGTTTTGCTTTAGCTTGTGGTTTAGCTTGCACATCAACATTTGTGTACTGTTCTTCTGCCGCCGATATTGCTAATGTTCGGAAATACATAAATTCATTTCCGTTCGATTCTGACTTCATCAACCATTATATTGCAAACAAGGAATATCAATACTTTTTGGTTTTCTGTGTGTAATTTGGCTTCCAACAGTCATGACTCATGACTTATTCACGAATTCTGCATTGGCAGCACTGGTAAATTTTTATATAATATATAACATTAGCTTACTGACCGCTACTCCTAACGGCGATACTGTCGTGCTTGGGAAATAGGCAGTAAAGTATACAAACGTAAATCAGAGAAAACTGAAACCCGTTGTAGCGAAACAGACCGGAGTCTCTGGCGGGAATCGAACCCGCAATTATCGCCCTGATAGACTTGCTCATTACCAACTAGCCTATTGATTTATTAAATATGTTTGCAATTACAATTTTATTAAATATTAATTCAATTGATGCTGTAGGGCATCAAAAATTCCGCTCAGCTGAATTTATTATTCTAATTTGTTTTTTTTTTTTTTTTTATTTTTTTTATTTACTAACTGTCAAACTTTTCTCATTTTATTTATCGGTTTTAAATTCGACTTTTAAAACATTCCAATTCATTCAAGGAAAAGTATTTACCTTTTATTTTTTAATACTTAATTAACTTTGACTATTTCCCAATAATCATTAATTGAATTTATTAGGAAATTTAGAATTAAAAACAGAATTAAAAATTAACAGTTCAACTAAAAGTCAAAATTAGTCTGAAATTTAGTAGATTCACAAAAACTGTGTTCATTTTTTTCTTGAAATAAAAGCAAATAAAATAATACATTTTTATTGGCTGTGAGAAGAGAAATTGAACAAAATGGCTTATTTGTGTTTAACCTGAAAATCCTTTTAGAATGTTTGTTTTTGCTTTATTTCCATATAAAACATTAAAATTATTTTTTTTCTTTTTTGTAATAAATTAACGTAACAAAAATGTGACACAATGACTGGCGTGAAATAAAAGCGTTAACTTTAGAGGTGGGGTTAAAAAGAGTTTACTTAAGGTAGTAGATATTGAGGCTGTATTCGATACAGCAAAATAATCAAAAAAAAAAAAAAAAAAAAAATTTTGCCGTGAAGTGCTGTTCAGGTTAAAAATAAAATGTAACCAAATTTTAGCTCTTTCTGGAAAAATTTTTGATGGCAGTTCAGAAGAAAACTATACAGCTGCTTACACTATATATGTCTTACCCATAGAAAAAGTCTTATGTTGCTGTGTTTGGAACTCAAAATAAAACTTTTAGTTTAATTTAAGAACTTTCATTAAATATATCGCACTGGTTCCTCAAAATGGGGTCAGATTAAACTTTACAAATTTTTACTTTTTGGAAGAAAACAATTTAGGCTCTTAAATCAATATTTTCATGTGTTACACACATAAACCAAATGCATAATACCCCTGCAGACAAAGTAACTAGTATTTAGCTAGAAATATACTCGTTAGTTTAGACTCTAGACTGCTTTTTATGCATTTTTTAATAGTTTAAAACTAGTTGCTTTATTTATAGTAGTCTAATAAAAGCAAAATTTATTTCACAATTCCCCTTGATATTTTTTTCATACCTCTCAAGAAACTCAAACGATATAGAAAGAACTTGTAGCAAGCTTACTAACAAAAGCCTTAAGCTTAGGAAAGTGTTTTGATTACTGTTACAAAAGACTTAATAATAATTGTTAAAGGCGCCCGTACACGACATGTATTTGTCATCTGACATGTCAAATTTTCAAGTCACATGTAATTGTTCATGTCTGTCAAAATTGCTGTTTTACATAAGGTTTATAATATTCGGTCACAAACGTACATGTAATTTGCTTCTGACATTGTCTCTGTTTTTTTTCGCATTGTTATTGCAGAAATCAAAGTAGTTCTCGGTTTCAAAATCGCTTGCTGCCGCCACGAAAATATTTATTTGCGCCGTAAAATAATTTAGCCATCTTAACATTTTTTCTTTTATTTTAAAGATACCAATTTAGAATTGTATAATTAAACGGTTTTTATGTATATATTTACATAAATTCTATTCAATGGTGAGATGAGCATACATATCTTGGTATTGTAAAATATTAACTTCAGCCGGCTAATGATTCCGTCAATAGTTGACGCCGCTGCCAGTTTCTTCCCGGCATAGATTTCTGATGTCAGATGGTTTGTCAGAAGAAAATAGAGCACGCTCTAATTGAAATTTTGTCAGATGACTTTGCGTCTGACTTTTACAGAAGCAAAGTTGAAAAGGTAACACACGACATGTATGTGTTTTGCAGTGGGAAATTTGACATGTCAGATGACAAAAACATGTCGTCTATATGCTCCTTAAATAATGAAAACTGATCCTTTGCGAAAATATTACTTGTCTATAATATAATGGAAGTTAGAAGTCTAATTTTAGAATAAGTTTACAGAAAAATACTTTTCTAATTTATAACAAGATTAAATTCTTTACGAACACTCTGTTTTTTATTTATATGGCATATTTACAAAAAGTTTTTTAATTATATAATATTTTATTACTTTTTTTAAATTGTGCACTGTTTAAAACTCTTTAAAACACTTCACTTTAGGAACAAAACGCAAATACTGAAACTAATAATACAAAATTGAAATAACGGGACATCATTCTCAAAAACACTTACAAAACTATTGCGAGAATAAGTCATTTGCAATCATATTGGTTGTCATGTTGTAGGAAATCTCTTATGATAAGTTTATTCTACAACTCATTAACATTTTGCTCTGTTTTTGGTCAGTTGGGTTATTATTATTATTATAGTGTATGTATGTACAGTAGAGTCCCGATAATTCGTAATCCCAAGGTACCGGCCATTTCTTACGAATTATAAACCCCTATAATTAGCGATTTAGCGGGGTTAAACAAAAAATTAATGCGAATTAATGGGGTTTTTCAATTTATTTACTAAAACGATAAAAAACAAGTAAGAAAGTATAGTCGGTCAAGCCCGACCATATGATACCCTACACCACAGTATTTAAAAACACATCATGCTTATGTGTCCATGTAAATATGGATTAATATATGTTTATAAACTTCATGAAAATCGGTTTGAAAGTTTGTGAGAGGCAGAAATTGCCCCCTGCCTCCCCTTGTGGTCCTATTTTTTAAAAGCTGTATAGCTAATGTGTCCCTATAGATATCGATATATCTATGTTTTAAATTTCATCAAAATCGGTTTGAGGGGCAGAAATTGCCCCTATCTCCCCTCGTGGTCCGATTTTTTTAAAAAATTTATACATTTTGTGCCCATATAGATATGGTTCTATCGTGGTCCTACGATTCGGCCCATTTTCTATAGGCTTGGTCCTTGTGCCAATAAGAACCTATGACCCAAATTTTATCAAATTATCTCCAAACTTTGCGCACAAGGTTACATGGACAGTCAGCCAGCCGGACGGACATCGTTAGTTCGACTCAGAAAGTGATTCTGAGTAGATCGGTATTCTTTAAGGTGGGTCTAGGACCACTATTTTAAGGCGTTACACACATCAGCACAAATGCATAATACCCTCTCCACTATTGTGGTGTGGGTATAAAAACATAAAAGACAATTGTTCAAAATAAAAATGGATTACTCCATGGACTGGTCCGATGTAATGCAAGCATGGACCATGTCATTGTTAAAAAGTGTTTGTAGTGAGACGACAAGTCTTTGTTTTTAATGACATGCTTTCGTTTTTAAACGACTTCAAAACTAATCTCCTTGAGTATACCATGGAGTAGTTTTAAAACTACTCCTTAGTGGTCCAAAGGTGGGCTATATAGTCCTCTCCTAGGACATCGTAATGTTAAATAGACCAGGTTTTTGCCATACGTTTGGGTTACTTTTGGACTAGTCCTGGTCCCTTGTGGACTACTCTTTACACGCGTGTTTGGACTGGACCTATTATTTGCAGGGTATATACAAATTATTCATGTAACAAACTGATCTTAAGAAAATAAACACACACACAAGCAAAAGCAAAAACTCATGCAAAGTAAAATAGCGGTAAACAAAAAATCATTCTTTCCATGTTTCTGTTGTTTTTATTACGATTTATAAGTGGTAGTAATCAAACAATTACGATTTATAAGAGGTAAAGAAGATTTTATTTGAAAAAAAAATTACGAATTAGCGAGGGGACCGAAATGTTTGGAAATTTTACGAATTAACGATTTTTTCAAGGGGCCGACAGTTTATTACGAATAATCGGGAATTGCGATTTATCGGGGTACGAATTATCGGGATTTTACTGTATTTATTTTGGAATAATTCTAAGCACTTACCCCTGCAACTAGAGAGAGAGAGAGAGAATCTTGTGTTACATATTTTCCTGTTACAAAATGTTTAATTTTGTTGTATTCCCCTTTGTTTACAGAATTATAAGAAACTTGCAGAATGCCCCGATAATGTTTTCGTCATCATTATACATTGAAGAATTTTATGTATTTAACTTAATAATTTTAACAAAAAGAATATGGGAATTTTGCTTCTCCCTTATTTTTTTAAGCACGAAAATAATTTACCAACTCTTAAACCAACCAAAAATGTACGTATTTCTTCTTGTAGTATTGTTGTTTTGTCTACAACAAATAAGTGAATCGTTTTTTTACAACTTTTGTAGTGTTTTTGTTACAACAAGCAGCGCAGCCGAAATGTCATTTAATTTCTTTTTTTTCGGCACCTTACAACTAGTCTAAAATCTTACTAGTAAAGATTTTAGCTGCAGGGACCTTCTTCACTATTGCGGTTTAGATTCAATAAACAACTGGCATTTCTCTTAAGGGGAATATCTGAGGTCTATGCCTACTACAACCTCCAACAAACAGGCTATTGAAAATCCCCCACATTCTCTCAGTCACAGCTTACAAATGTCATTTGATAATAATGTCAAAACTACCATCATTTTTACTTTTATTTTTCACAGACCTTTTTCTTTAAATAGAAATAAATTTCTATACTCGTTTGCATACACACAGAGAAAAAAATTTCAGAAAATAGTAAAAAAAACAAGTAACTAAAAGTAATAAAAAGTTACTAAAGAAACCTCAGCTGTCAAATGTCTTCACCCACAAACAAAATATTGCAACTGCATTTCAATTCATTTTAGTTTTGTCTTCAAAACAATGCGATCCCCAGCCATCACTGGGGACTGAATTTCAATATGCATATTGTTGAATTTACTATACGCCGTCACAAAAAAAAAAAAAAAAAATATGAAATAAAAAGTGTTTTAGTCTAAATAGTAGGAAGGCAAAAAGTTTTGCTCTTTTTTCATTAAAAATAGATAAAACAATAGTGAAATGCAGAAAAGTTTTTGCAAAATGACAGTTGGGGGAAAAAACTAAAGGGTGCTAAATAGTTAAAGCTTTGAGATTTATATTTTTGCTTTTAAATTTTTTAATTTTTTTCATGTTGTAAAATTCCTTTCTTCATAAAAATAATTTAATAAAAATTAAATTTCATGAACTTAAGCCTAATTAAAAATATTAAAAATTTGGATTAAAAACCATAAATAGTTCAACAAAATAACCACAATACTAATTATTTTTTAATTAAAATAAATTTTACTTGGGGAAAATAACTAAAAATGGACCGGCAAACTAATTTGCAAGAGCAAATAAAATCGCACTTGAAATCTTTAAAAAAAGAGCTCACTGGACTAGTACTTTCATCAAAGTCTATCAAAAACTCGCATCCAGAACTAAAACTAGCTCTCGAACTAGAGATTTCTATTAACTTTGCATGTTATTTGCAAACAGCTTATTTTAGCGATTATAACGATTATTATATATTTTTTATTTTTTTACCTTTTTTATTTCTGTAATTTTTAGCGATTCTTTAGAATAAAGAAGAGCATTTATTTTTCGGACATATTGAGAAATGTTTTTAAACCAGATTTTTTATTTTTTTAAGAATTGTAGAGAAGCTTAGAGATTTTTTTGTACTTAAGCGATTTGGCGTTTTTCACCTTCAAACAGTGTTGCCAATTCAGCCATTTAGTGGCTAGATTTATCCATTTTTCAACTTGTTTAGCCATAAAATTTTTTTGCCGTTTTTCTTTTAAAAGAATAATTTTTATTTTATTATAAAAATTTATAAAAGTAAAAAAAACATTTTGAACAATTAAAACGCCTTTAATTTAAATCACAACTTTTACAAATGTTGAAAATCGCTATAAACTATGACGCTGAAACATCTTTCAAAATAAAGGAACAGTATTCCACTATTAAATTTATAAAATCGATCAAAACAAACATCGCTGTTTCTTTCTGGTTGCAAGTATTTCAATAAAGGGATGAAGGCGGTAACAAAATTGTTTTAGAAATTTCAGAATTGACTATAAAGTTGCTCTCACTGCCATGGTCTAATGCTGATGTAGAGAGGGTGTTTAGCCAAGTAAACATCGTTAAAAGTAATTTAGGAAATAGGTTGCATTAAGCAACCGTTAATTCGATTTTATCAATTAGGTAAATATTTTTACCATAACAATACAATATTTATACCACCACCACAATAGTGGAGAGGGTACTATACGTTTGTGCTGATGTCTGTAACACCTTAAAATATTGGACCTTAGCCCACCTCTACGTACACCGATTGACTCAGAATCACTTTCTGAGTCGAATTAACGATTTTTGTCCGGCTGGCTGGATGTCCATGTAAACCTTGATGAAATTTGGTACAAAGGTTCTAATGTGGTGTAGGGTATCATAAAGCGGGTTTAACCGACTATTCTTTCTTGTTTTTTATTGTAGATCTGTAGCTCGTTTCTGTATTTCCCGCATCGTAAAATTTCTCTCCTCATAAGGACCCAGAATATATGTACTTTATAGGGTCTAAGATCAATATTGTAGAAATTACAAACGGAATGACAAACTTATATATACCCTTTTCCACCTGAGGTGAAGGGTATAAAAAAAGTATATAAACGTTTTTTATATATAAAAGATCTGTATTTTGTTTTTTTCGCACCAATTTCAAATGTGACTTATTTTGACAGTTCTTGTAAGAAACTTTTCGCAAAATATTGTTACAGAAACACTTTTTCTCACATCCTTCCAATAATTGCTGGAAAATTATTTAAATGACAGATAATTCTCGCCAAGAAAAGATACACAAACACTTGTGTGAGACAAACCATTTTTTGTTTCATTTCACACTATTTTTGTTGCAATTCACACGTTTCATGCGAAAAGCATTATGATGTGAGAAAAACACAAAACGGGCTATTGGACTCAAAAGGTTGGGTAAATGTTGTCGTGATTATGATTTACCTTCAAATTATTTAAAACTTATGATTATTTGAAACTAATGAGTGAGTGATTCCTATGAGATGAACAATAACGACATCGAATTTTTCGATGATTTAATTTTTTAATATTAATGTACGTTTATTCTTATTTAACAAACTGATCTTAACTCACAATTTCATCGTTAACAACTTTAAACTAATTATTTCTGTTTTATTATTGAATTTTAATGTGTTTTTATTTAAAAAAGCTTTTAAACCTTTTTTTAGCCCATTTTTAGCCATTTTTTTCCGTAAATTTAGCCATTTTTGGTCACCAAGTTTTGGCAACACTGCCTTCAAATCACCCTTAAAAAAACTTACGTTAGTTACCCTCGTGTGTTGTTTTTCACACATTTGCTATTTGCTGTGGCGCCATAGTTCTTTTGTAATCAAAGTCATAATTTACGTAACATTAATAATGTTCTTATACTGTTGGTGATCAACAGCAAACCATACAAAGCTTGTGTGTATTTTATATAAGCACTCACTTTATAAAACATACAGTTCGCAACAATATCAAAAATATTCACACTTGCCGACAGAAAATGTTGTCTCAAGTTCAAATAACATAGAAACTATATATGTGTGGAAATCCACACACGAGGGTAGCTTACGTAAGTTCTTAATTAATTGATATAGCTCAACAATTTTTTTGTTTAGCGTATAAAAATTATTCCTTTTGTGTGGTTTTTCACACAAGGGTGATTTAAAATTTAACAATGTTTTGTTAAAGTATAGCGTTTAGATTTTATCTGCCAATTTTATTATTTTTTTTTTACTGATAACATTTGGCAACTTTATTTTGCGATTTTTTTTTCTTTGCTATTTTAACTAAATTTCTTAAATTTTTTGGGCTTAATAAGAAATTATTGGGGAAAAAAATAATTTTTTGGAACTTTTGCCTATTTTAATTTTACGATTGTTTCAAATCTGCTTCAATTGCTTCCAATATTTTCCTAATTGAGCTCTTTCTTTAAAAATAAGACTTGTTTTTTTCTTTTCATTTTGCATACAAATTGTTTAAAATTTTATTGAATTCGTCGATTTCTGAGTAACTTCCTGAAAATTGTCAGCCATAAATTTGAGTAAAAGAAAATGCAGCAACAAAACTTTATTGTCAATGCATAAAAATTCATATATTTTAACTCGTAATCAACAGCCAGAAGCCAAAAGGAAAAATTAAATTGCAGATGTACGAATTGCTGAATGAAGAGTATGAAGTATGTGGTGTTATGAATGCGGATGTATCATCTTCATCATCCCCAGAGCATTTGCTTCAATTCACCCGGTGACGTTGTAATACAGATTTGAAAAGAAAAATATTTGGTTTAAATTGAATTTTAACTCAATATATGTATGTAGTTATTGTTTAAATGCATACATATGTAGCTTTTATTTTACAGACATACATAATTAAATTTTTTTTTTGTAAATGGTATAATAAAAATTTTTTTTATAAAAAAAATTTAGATTATAAAAACTAAACATAATTAAAAATTTGTTAGTATTTCACTGTATTATAGATGTTTTTATTAATATTTTGCTTTAAAAATTGTAGTTTAATTAAATTGTATCACTTTTCATTTTTGTATTTTGCTTATAAATTACTCCGGTTTGTTTTACTTTTCTTACTTTGGAATCACTTTTTCTTTCTTCATTCATCTAATAATTTGTTTGTATTAGTTTTTTGGAAAATCATTTTTACATGATAACCCTTAAAAAAAATGTCACAGTTTGTTAAATAATGATGATAATTGTAAAATGAATCATGATGACAAATAAAGTTTTCAAAAACAAACATCTTCTTTATCTACACAAGATGCTAATTAGTTTTTCACAGTAAGAAACAAAGTGTAAAAAAATTTTTGACTAGATAATTCAAAGTGGTAAATGAGGTCTAGTTAAAGCTAAATTAAAAGCTACTTTCGGAGCTTTTACGATAGCACTCCGAAAAGTCCTAATTTAAATGCTCATAGTTTTAAAACAGTCTTGGTTTAGCTTTAGTTGTAGTGCTACACTTAAAGGTACATCTACATATTACCATATGCAGTTTTTATTAAGCTTTTAAAAATAGCATGTTATTGAATCTTAATTAAGCTTTAATAGCAACTCTATATTAGGGACACAACTTTTTTACAATTTTTGAAAATATCAAAATGGCCCTATCCATACCATGTAGTGCATAAAAAAACAATAAGAACTGGATCTTTAGATTTTCGATATCCTTAAAAAAGGTTCCGCGTCAAATGCAATTTATTTTGGGATCAGTAATAAAGCATTTACACCTACACCATAAACAGTTTATAAGTTGTTTATGGTGATAAACTAGTTTGTAAAACATATTTATCCATACAAATCATAAACAGGTTTGTAACTAGCTTTTGAAATAAACCAGTTACAAACAACCGATTTTTGCTAATGCAACTAATGCATATGAATTCGCTTCAGAGTTGATAAGCAATTACAATACATTAAAACATGAATATCAGCAAAACGAGAACCGGCTATATGTTGGAAATTTTAATTGGCGTGATGATATGCAATATTTATATGAACTAGGACAGGCTTTCAAATACTATATGTAGCACAATAAATTTCCAATTTTAAACTTAAAAACTATACCACCGACTAGTAATGCTAGATGGAATTCTAGAGCAATTCTTGCAATTCTAACTTACATACTAATTCCAAAATATCGTAACAAATTACATGCCATATGCGAATTTATATGTGGCCCTTGGTACAACATTTGGTTTTCAGACCATTGTTACAATAAAAATGACTTGGAAGCCTTAAACAAATCATTATCGGGCTTAACAAATGCTCAGAAATGCTTTCTAAGACATTGGGTGAAAGAAACACAACGCAGCAACATTTGTGCGGAACGCGCCATAAAAGTCGTACAAGATATTTCCCCCCAATGCAAATCAACACGAACTCTTAATCTTAAGTTAATTTCACTTAACAAATATAGTTTTTAGAAATTTAAATAGTTAAATAATTATAAAATAACATATTTTGAAAAAATACAAATTTTTAAAAAATAAATCTTAAAGGGCTTTCAGAAATCGGCTTCGACGCGTAACGTTTTTGTTCCGAAATGACCTAAGGAAACATTTTTCGGTTTCAGTATATCATCGGCTACAGCGTGGTGATAGGGCCTTATTTTGGTTGTTACCCCTACTCTATATACAATCTTAATTGAGCTATTTTAATGTTTTAAAAAATTATCTGCAAACTTAAAACTTTAAACAGTCTATAAATAGCACAAAATGGTGGCTCTTCATATATTATAATTGAAAAATTGTAAACTTATTAAAGCTACATAACATACACAATCTTAATTAAGCTTTAAAAATAGCACTTTATTGAGACTTAGTTAAGCTTTAATCGTAACTCTGTACACAGCTATAATTAAGCTATATATTTTTATACAGTGAACTCGCGAAAACGTGAACACTCAAAAGGGTGAACGTCTCAGAAACGTGAACAAATTTATTTTTACACAGACTATTCCAAAACGTGAACAAAATCTGGAAGCTCCAGAACGTGAACACATTTTTTATTATTTTCCTTTACTTTTTAAAAAGTTTATTTTTTTAATTGGGAAATCCCCGAATTGAGTTCACTTACTGGTTTATGTTACAGCGCTCTTTTTTCTTAATTGTATCCATGTATGTACACAGAAAAAATACTCCAAAATTGTTCACCAATTAAAGCATTAATCAAAAATAAAATCAGTTTTAATTAAAAATTTAATCAAGTGAATTAAACGTTTAATCAAGTAAATTAAACGTTTAATTAATACTATTAACTGGTTTAATTGATACTATTAATTTTTTTACTGGTGCAAATTTAATTAATTTTTTAATTAATATCACAAATTTTTTAATTGAAATCCATTTTTATTTTTTTCTGTGTATACGCTGACATGTTAGCTGTTTTTAACATCGATACGTTATTCGTGTTATTTGTGAAAGTGAAAAATGTCATTATAAAAACCGAAAATGTTATCTCTGAAAGATAAAGTAAATATTCTTGAATTATTGCAAAAAGGTTATAGTGGCAGAGGCTTGGCTAGAAAATATGGTGATGCTAAGTCAGCAGTTTGCTCCATTAAGATGAAAAAATAGGAAATAACTAATCGTGTAAAGAAAACCACTACGTTCTTCTGAGCTTCCGAAGATGGAAAAAACTCTTTACAAATGGTTTCTTATGGTATTTTCTTTTCTACAAAAAAATGTGGCATTTTATTTAAAGAAAAGGCAAGTTTGTGTCTGTTTCTTAAAAATTTTGCTCCCGAAAAAGGTGATTTTTTTAGAAAAAAACAATTCTTAAGAAACAGGCACCTCTCTCTCTTTATGTGTAAATCAGATTGTATTGGAAGCACCTACCAGATAACTTTTCATCATTGGAGAAAAGTTCTTAAAGAAAAAGCGTTGTTAAAGATGATCAAACAAAAAAACTTTTAAAAAAAGATGACCGATTTTTTCCTGTGAAATTTTTTATCCCTTAAAAACATTCCTTAAACAAAAAAATGTTTCTATTCGTTTTTGTTAATTTAATGTGCATTTTTTTATGATATTCATAAGAAATTAATTTTTTATGTATTATATGCAAAGTCAACTGAATTATTGCGTATACATATATTTTTTGTTATTAAAAATTAATAAAATACGTTTTTTAAAATACTTGTTAATCCATTTATTTTAAAATATGGGCGTTATTTTTTTAAATGTTGGCATAAGTTCACGTTATCGCGAGTTAACTGTATTCATAAATTGGCTGCAAGCTTGCTTATCTACACAAATCATTATTAGCTACAACCGTAGCTGTCTTAAGAGTGCAATTATAGATCTTTAAACTTAATAAAAGCTTCAAATTAAGCTATTAAAAATGAGTACTTTATTAATTCTTAGTTTAGCTTTAAATATAACAACGAATTCAAACTTAATTTTTCCTTCGATATACTCTAGAACAAGCTACTGGCTTATATTTTTATATAAGTCTAAATTTACCTATAATGGCAACGCCTTATATAGTCCATAATTTATAAAAGTGATAGCTCTTTTTACAGTTTAAAGTAAGCTATTTAGGCAGTCTATAATAGCCTAAGACCCCAGTACTTTATGCAGTTTCAAAATTAGCTATAATTGTAGCTATTTATATGGTCCATTAAATTATATAGATTATAGCTACTTCTGTATTATAAAATAAGCTACAACTGTAGCTTTTTCCATGATCTAAAACTAGCGTCTTAACAAAACTAACTGAACAACCTAAACAAAAGCGGCAAGCATTTTTTTAAACATGAAAATTTTATTTAAATACAATTTCAATAAAACAAACCGACATAGCGATCTGCCGGGTGGTTTCTAATTCGCATTTTAATGGTTTGTTTCGTATAAATTGTATGCAAATGAGAAGTTATGACATACAAAAAACGCTTCCGCTCTTATTTAGGTAGCTCAGTAAAAGTTGTGGCAATTATTTATTTTTGTAATATAAAAGTCGGGGCTGTAGAGTCATCGAGAAAAAGTTCTAACTCCGACTCCATCCGCTGAAATTTTTTAAGTACGACTCCGACTCCAACTCCTACTCCAACTCCTACTCTGACCTTGATGCTTAATCTATATGAAACTGGTCCTTATTTGCCTTAAAACTCTGTTTAAATGCAGTTCCTTTTAAATGTTTAAATATAGCAAGAAAATGATTCTGTAAAAATTTCAAATCGTTATTGTAATTCTAGCACATGCAGCTTTATTTAATTAAGTTATTTACATATGTAAAGTAGAAAAATGTTGGAGTCGGAGTCAAGAGTTTTTGTGGGTAGTTCGACTCCGTTATAAAAACCTCAACTCCGACTCCACAGCCCTGGCTACATGCCTTTCCTTTTTTATGATTAAAGAGCTGCTACACTGGGTTCTAAACTTAGGTAAAATTATAGCTCTTGCAATAGTCTAATGTTAGCATTTCTGTAGTCTGTGTTCCACTACAATTTCATTCTTTTTTACTTAGCTATCGCTATTCGAACAGTTTAAAATTATAAACTTTCATAATAACCTATACAGATTAAAGTTTGCTATAATAATAGCTTATTATATAACCTGAAATATTCGACTATATAAGCTTAATTTTAACCTTAAAGGTAGCTGCAATTTTAGCTCTTTTAGTAATCTAATAGTAGCTTTAAAATTTAAAAGTTGCTACAATGGAAGCTTATCTTTTCATTATAAATGTAGCCTAATCGTAGCTATTTCTTTAGCCCTAAGCAGCTTCAGTCGGCAAATTGTCTGCGCCCCATGGTATATACGTAACGACATTATCCACAGAGATCTTAACATCGCTTCCATCCAGGAAGATATTAAAAAGTATTCAGTGAAATTCATAGATTAACTAATGGTCCATCCAGTGTTGCCAAAAGATTTTTTGAAAAAAACCTACGCATACTAAAAAAAAATCCGATTTTTCCCTACGCGTTTCAAAAATGTTCCCTACAAAAATCCCTACGCGTTTTAGTCATTAAAGTATAAAGAGAAACAATAGTTATAAAAAACTAATTTCATTCGCATATTGGTATTTCCACAGAAATGTCTACTTTTTGTCACGTAACGTCACCAACCATTTTTTACTGTTTCTCAAAGAATAATAAAAATATTATTTACTTTTTTGCATTTGGGCGTAGAGCGCAACAAGGGTTTCATTTAGTGAAAGAGAGGAAAAATTTTAGCAACGTGGTTCTAAAATACAAGAATAATTGCTAGGTGACGTACGTGACAAAAAGAGAGCTTTTCTGTGGAAGTGCCCATATGCTTAGTAAAGCTCTAACTAACAACAAAAATAAGCAATAAAACAAAACAAAAAAATGTATGTACTGTTTTTTAAATTTTTTTAAATTCAATGAAAAAAACAAGAGGTTTAAAAAACAATATCCATAACATTTATTAAGTTTACCAAGCGTTTTTCAAGTAAAATTTTCATAGAAAATTTGTTTTGTAAATCTTTATTAAAATAAAATGATTGTTATGAATACGGCAGGTAATCTTTATATGATCACTTTAATTTAATTCAAGTACAATAGCAATAGGTTATTTTATAAATAATCGGCCATGTCATGGCAATCAAAGTCACGTGAAAATGAAATCGAACAAATTTTGAAAACTCTCTCAAAAAAATATTTCCTTTAATATACCTGAACTACTTTTGAATTCAGGAAAAGCTGCTTTCATTTTTACAATAATTTAATTAAAAATCTTCGTCGATTTCAATTTCACGTTATTTCGATTCCCATGACATGGCCGTATATTTATGCATTTCTTTTGAACTGAATTTTCTAAAGTGACCATTAGTATATTCGAAATTAATGCAGCCTCTTCCGTTTTTTTATAAATTTGGAAACACAACCTCGTCATTATAGTTTTTCCTTTTACCATTTTTATCCAAAACTGTTTCAACTCCATGTTTCAAAACAAATTAGTTTCACAATTTCAGAAAATTAATTTTATGCGATTGTTCTACACTCATACAAAAGATCATTGAGGCTTTAGTTAAATTGTACTCAGTTTTTTTTTTTTTTGTCCCAAAATATGTTGGAGACTTAAGAATTCCATTTCTTTAAATATTAACGCCCGTATTTATAAAAATTTTTAACAATTGAAGCACAGCCGCGAAAAACGTTGTAAACGCCACATTTTGCAAAAACTGTTTTTTTGCAGATAAACGTTGACTTTACTCTCTTACACAGTTTAAACATCAAATCAACCAAAACTATGCACCTTAACGCCTTCAAAATGGCGTACAAAGTGTCAGCCAGTGGAAGAACATTGCAAGTTACTAACATAATGATGAAACCGAAATGGTTTTGCAGTGCGGTATAATGTTTTAAAAGCCTTTTGCATTAAAGTTTTTATTATCACTATTTTAAATAATAGAAAAAAAAAATTTTTAAAACAAATAATGCTGCTTGTCAAAAAACGTTTTTTTGCTCTCCTGAAAAATTATTATTTTGTAACTTAAAACGTTATTCGCGGCTGTGCTTCAATTAATAAATGTTACAAAACAAGTTTTGTATGAAAATTTGCCTTAATAAACGTTTGTTAAATTTAATAATCGTTTATTAATACGGGGGTTGATCATTAATTAAAATTAATTTTTTGCATTTATTTCGTATGCAATGCAATATGAGAAAAAATACCTTCTTTTTGGCGAATATAAAAAATCTATCCGATTTTCCCTACGCTCCTATTTTAGTAACAAAAAACCCTACATGTAGGGATTTTCCCCTACTTTTGGCAACACTGGGTCCACCCCAACTACCTCGCTCGGGATCTAATACAGTTCAAAGGTCACCGGAGGCTGAAAAGATCCGACACTTTGGGCCTAGCAGGCTTTTTTGACACTTGAATGCAATTAATTAGCGGTTACATTGGTAACAGCTAACAAATACAAATAAGAATTAGGTTTAAGCTTTGAATACATATTGTAATTTTCGACAAGAAAGATTCAATAAAACAAAAGCTGCAGTCGTAGGTCTTTCCATAGCTTTAAATTAAATAAATATAGATCTTTTTGTATGCCTTGCACTATGTAGCTGCAATCTTAGCTTTTGTTATTGTCTATGTGCAGCTGGAATTGTAGCCACTGTTTAAATTTTTAATTTTATAACATGTTTTTCATTGTATGCTTTTAAATTAGCTAAAACCATAGCCTTTAAAATAGCCTAATAGTAAATATAACTTAATATTTGTTATAAAGCCTTATAGTTTATCCCCTTTAAATTCTTTAATTGGATTTTTTAAATCCAAAATTATATAGATGGCTCCTAGTCACCTATAATAGAGTCAAGTGTCAACTGGTAGCCACTTTGCATATAGCATTCTTTAACAATTTCATTTAATATTATTTTTGCCATATTTAAAAATATAAATAGCTTTAATTCATTATCCAAAAGTTACCTGTTAGTTACTCAGTGGTGCTAAATATTTTGAAAATATATGATTTATACACAAATTTGGCACTTAATACTTTTATTCATTTAAAACATTTTGTAAAATTATGTTTAGAAATATATTTATGGCATAATAAATGATGAAATATTAGCAAAACTTATATGTATTCAGATTTAAATGCCCACTTATCTAATGAAACTTATTTAAGTGTCATTTAATTGAGAAATATAATTTAATATCAATTTTATCTACATATATTTTATTGCTGTCAATTACATTCAATATATTGGTACTTGAGTTACCTCAATAACCAGCGTTTGGGAACTAAAAACATTAAATGAATAAAATAAGCTGGAAAAATTATTGTATTACAAGCTCTGAACAATTTCTAATTGATTTTATTAGCATTCATTAATAAATGGCGAGGTAAGAGTACAGGGCTGCCAAATAAATTTAAGAAGAAATCGTCAATTTCCTGAGAAAAAATAAAAAATCGTCTTTCACAATTCGAAAAATCGTCAAAAAAAAAATCGGACAACTTAAAATTTTTGTTTGTTTTTTAAACAATTTTGGTTCGACTTTTATAAAAAAAAAAAACAAAAACATAATTACTTCATACCCAACTAGCATTTTCAATCGCGTAAGAGATACTGGAAGTCTCTTGAAGAGCGTATTTGATCATCGATGACCGCATTTTTTAATCGTAGAAAATTCCTCACACGGAAAAAACTGTTTTACGACTGAGGTTCTTTCATAGCACAGCGAAAGACGTTTCTTCAATCGTTTTAGACGTGGGAAAAGATTATCTATACTATAGATAAACAGGCAAGTGCACAGCTTAAAAAAACTTAAACTGGCAACAGCTTTTGCAAGTTGTTTTTGTTTTCATTTTATTTTTTCTTAACCTACTTGAAGAAGAATTCCAATCAATTGTAGTGGGGAATGTAAGAAAAAATAAACTCACTGTTTATTGTTGATGTTTTTGTTTAAACTTGGATATTGTTACAAGTAGAACTGTTGCTTATAAGTCTTATACGTTTAAAAGTTTTATTTGGTTTAATATCTTTAGTTTTTCTAAAATCTTTATGGATAAAGTTTCCTGACAATCTGGTCTAGGCAACAGGTGAAATGCGCATAGGAATAGCTTATCCCATCAACAGTAAATTTCAGTGTTTTTATCAAGAATAAAAATTGGGAATTAAGCACGAATAACAAGATAATTTAAAGATCTTTAAAAACTTAAGTAACTAATTTGTTTAAATAAATACTAGAAGAATGCAAATGCATTTTGAAAAAATTTATTTTCAGATCCCACTTTGATTCAATTCAGATCAAAAATATTTGAATATTTTGTTTTTTGAAATCCTTAATTTTTTTGCAAAAAGTGTTGGATTTTTTTTTTTTGTTGTCGGTCTATTCTTCCTTCCACATTTTTAATTTTACCTTTTGCAATATCAATTAATTCGACTTGCGTATTAAGTGAAATAAATCCCCCCTAATTAGCTATATTTCACCAATATAACCGTAATTGAAAAATACAAATGCTAATTGCCTTCTGATGTTTTTTAAATTAAATATTTCTTTTTTATAATATGAAAATTAAAAAAAAAACCCGTTAAAAATGTCAAAATATGCAAAACTATGCATTTAAAATCTAAATATGCAACAATACGCATATTCCCCAAAATATGCAACAATATGCAAAAACAAATCGATGCCATTTTATCGCAAATTTAATGATTCGGAAAAATAATTGGTCGACATCGTTCTTAGACTATCGACAAAAAACATGCATTTACATGGAAATCGCATCCCTATTAATAAATAATGGTAACTTAGCTACTTTTTGGTCAATGTATGTTTTTATCTCTATTTTTATTTAGCATTTGTGGGTTGTATGAAACAAGAAAGCTATCACTACTTTTCGTGAAACAACGTTGACGCTCTTGATTTGGTATGGCATATCAGCGTAAAAGCTAAGCGAAAGAAAAAGTTCCGCCAACCGCTCTTTTTAAGGTACGGCTGTTTAACATTCCAAGATTAAAAAACGAACGTGTCAGAAAATTTAATGTTTTTTTTTCAGACTTTGGAGACAGAAAAAAGTCGTCACTTTTTAGAAAAAAATCAGCAAATCGGCACTTTGCTTATTTCGGAACAAAAAATCGTCAAAATGATGATAAATCGTCAAATCTGGCAGCCCTGTAAGAGTACCGAAATAATTTTACTAAGGCCTATTCATACCCCTTCTTCCAACCAAAATTATGATATGATTTCATTCCATACCAGCTTTTTATTTACTACTTTATGCAACAAAAGACCCAAGTTACAGTATGTTTGTAATGAGAATTAGATTATCTAAATAAGTGCTCTAATTTTTTTTTTAATTGAACAGTTCAATTGAACAAAGTGTGTGTGTTGGAGACATGTGTCGTTGATATGGAATAAAAACTGTGGGAAAAATACATTATATGAGTTCATATCATAACTAAGTTGCATGAGTACATTTACATAAAAACTCGTACCATTCAGTCAATCATTTTATTATTTATTCATTGAGTCATATACTTGCCTTAAGATAAGCATTTATCCTTTTAAAGTCAACGTACTTCACTTGAAGGACAATTATGAAAAAATAAAAGAGAAACCTTTTTTGGCATGTTATGATAAGATAAGGAAAATATTGTCACGAATAATATTGACTTTTACAACAGTTTGTCCAAATAAGTGAAAAATAAACTGCAAACAACTGAGTAACAACTCAACTAGAACTAGAATTAGTTTTTAACTAGAACTGAACTAGAACTGGCCTAGAACTGAAGTAGGCCTGAACTTGAACTGAACTAGAATTAAATTAGAACTGAACTAGAACTGAACTGGAACTGAACTAGAACTGAACTAGAACTGAACTAGAACTGAACTAGAACTGAACTAGAACTGAACTAGAACTGAACTAAACTAGAACTGAACTAAACTAGAACTAAGCTAGAACTGAACTAGAACTGAGCTAGAGCCGAACTAGAACTTAATTTATACTGAATTAGAACTGAACTAGAACTAAACTAGAAATGAACTAGAACTGATCTAGAACTGAACTAGAACTGAACTAGATCTGAACTAAAACTGAACTAGAACTTAGCTTAAACTGAACTGGAACAAAACTAGGACTGAGCTAGAAATGAACTAGAACTTAACTAGAACTGAACTGGGACCTAACTAGAAATGAACTAGAACTAAACTAAAACTGAATTGAAACTGAACCAGAATTTAACTAGAACTGACCTAGAACTGAACTAGACTAAACTAGAACTGAACGAGAATTGAAATAAGACTGACTTATAACTGAACCAGAACTTAAAACTGAACATGAACTAATTTTAAACTAACCACGAATCTAAGCTATATTATCAAAAAAATTATCTAGAATATAAACCACAACTTTAAGAATATGGTGTTTCTTGTAGACGAAATAACTTTTCGATGAAGTTAACTATAAAACTAAAGGGTGTTCCAGTAAGAGTGCACTTTTTAAATTTAATGAAAATTTGTTTGTGCAAGTGGCAACTCTGGAGTTTGGCAGCTGGCACATATGTCTATTCGGATTATTATAAATGGAGGGCTTACCGAAAGAACAATGCGTTTTAATTGTGAAAAAATACGTGTTTTTACTTTAAAATGAAAAAGTGCATATTTACTGGGACACCCTTTAGCTATCATACTAATAAAATGTGTTTGACTTGTTTTCAATTTACTTTGGCAAATCACCATGCAAATAATTACGCCAGAACCGCGTTTACAACTTGTGTAAATTTATTTCAAAAAGTTTGCACCAGTAAACAAATTAATAGTTTTTATTAAACGCTTAGTTTACTTGATTAAACGTTTAATTCACTTGATAAAACGTTTCATGCCCTTAATTAAACTTTGATTTAAGAGTAACTTTATTTTTGATTAATGCTTAAATTGGCAAAATATTTTGGAGAATTTTTTTTCTGTGTATTGTACGTATAATCGTCCATCTGAGCGGTTAATACGCATTACTATTATGAATCGATTGATGACCACATTTACTCTTTTAGATAACATTCATACAATTCGAACCCGTACCGTGCATGCAGAAGAAGCCATTGGCGCCCTAGACGTGAATGTGACAGAGGACTTGAATCTATCGATTCGACGTAAGTCTCAGCCCGTCAACCACTTGGAAAAATTTAAGCAAAAATCTTGTCCTACATCCATATAAGGTGGTCACACTGATGCAATAATTAAAGCCAGCGGATTATGTACGGTGAATGGGCTGATCATCAACTAGAAGTTTAACCAGATTTTTATCGTCCAATCATATTTAGCAATGAGTTTATTTTCTGGTAACCTCTTGTTAGATTGCTGGACACTGAACTAAAATGTCGCTGAGTACTCTTACAATCTAATACTACATTTACATTAGACCGAAATCTTGTAGATTTGATTTAAAATCTTCTTCGAAATCTAGTGCGTTTACATTATCCTTTTTTGACATTAGCGAGATTTTCTTTTTATAACAAAACAACTGACTGAAAGACTTTTCGTTACACATACAAACACAAAAAGAAATATACATTAAAAAATTTGAATTACTTTTTATTAATAACACTGGTTTACAGCCAAAAAATACCAAGAACACCACATGCCTAGATAAGTTAATTGGGACCTCCTGAACACGAAAATCGCTGTAATTTTTTTTTTCCTAAGTACCGTTTTTTAGATAACGGTACTTTTGCGTTTTTCGGTGTATGGTCCCCCTCAAACCCTTGTGGAGCCCAATCAAAAAGTCCGATCGAAATAAATGGAATATCGTTGGAAATCGAATGCCTACAAATTTCGATATGCTACAAATTTCTATCTGATAAGAAATGGCTGAGTAATGGCACCTCAAAGTTCAAAAAACGTCAATTTTTTACGTTTTTTTCAAAATTTTTCATTTTCATTTCGTCTTTTTACTACGTTATATTAAATATCTGGAACGTTTTATTTCTTAACCAAATAGTATATTTAATTACCAACATTTTAAGCGTAGTTTGAAAAAATCGCATGAAAAATAAAGTTTTTATTAAGGACTTTGTGGAACGACAATATTTTCATCTCATATAAAATTCCGTATTTTTTAAATCCATCAGTTTAAACGTATTTAAAAAACACGGAATTTTTTTTAGTTGGGCTCCACAAGGGTTTGAGTGGGACCATACACCGAAAAACACAAAAGTACCGTTATCTAGAAAACGGTACTTAGGAAAAAAAAAATTACAGCGATTTTCGTGTTCAGGAGGTCCCAATTAACTTATCTAGGCATGTGGTGTTCTTGGTATTTTTCCAAATTAAAAATTTGTAAAGCAGTGTAATCAACGATATTTATTTTATCAATATTATTCGTCTTTTTTTATTTTTTTACAATTTTTAATTTTTTTTTAACAATTTTTGTTTTGTTTTTTCTTGTGCAGGGAAGTATTTTTTAGTTGTATATTGAAAAAACCACAGTTGCATCATTAAGTACTACTGGATTTTGAGTAGATTTCGTCGAAATCTAGTCACGAAGTAGATTTTGTTTTGTATGGGAAATCTAGTCAAAAACAGCAAGATTTGGTTCGAAATCTCGTAAGTACTAGATTTTGCGTAGGTGTACATGTAGTATAAGCAAAACCCGATTTAAACTAGAATTTTAATTTCTCTCATAAGATTATTACAGTAACTGATTGCTGGTTATTAAATTTGTTTTCCGTACTGTTAAAATTTAATAAAAATATGTACCTATAGTTATTTTTACTAAATATTTTATTTTTTTACATTTTTGTTTGTTATTTAAAAAACAAATTACCAAAAAATAATATTTTGCCGTACTTATTTTGTTACGTAGTTTGATTTTATTTACGGAATATGCTGTTTAATAAATAAAAAATATAAAAATTAATGTAAAATTCATTTATTTTAAATGAAATGTAAATGATCCGTCTTTTAAATGAATTTTAATTTGAAATTTAATAGATTTTGAATTTCTTATACTACATTGTGTACAAAATGAATTTCAAACTAACTGTTTTAAAACATAGAAATTTGTACAAATCTAATATCAGTACGATACTCTACACTTTTGGGAATATGATATTGCCATTCAACGTTAAATATGTAATACGATATGGATGCATTAATTTATTGTCACTCTTCACTATGTATGTGCATTCACCAATAACAAATTGGATTACAAAAAAATAGAAATTTGCATACTCGGTGCACATGTGTATCAAATATGTCACATTTTCAAATGAAATACAGTTAAATTATAAATTGTTTTCGTCATTTTTTTGTAGGGCATTTTTCTTTTGTATGTTGCAAAACAGTCGAATCAGTTAACTATTTTACCACCCTCAATCAAACATGGCAACTGGAAGTAGAAAAAAATCCACAAAGAGAACAGTGTGTTTATAAATTCAGTAAAGTCACAGTGGAGTGTAGAGGAAAATGAAATGAAGGTTTTGAAATAAAAATTTATTTTTGTAATATTTTACAGACTAAAATTAACAATTTTAAAAAAAGTCTCTATAGTTTTCTACTTTTTACTAAATTTTTTTAAAAACTATCCCATTGTGCCGCCCTTGCTAAACAATATTAACTGGGTATGGTAACTGACATGCAAAAATCGTTACTAAAACTGCAGCTACAAAAAAGTATCCAATAACAATGCAAATATGTGAAGTACATAATTAAGTTTACATATTCTGTATGTATATCCGTGGACAGTGGCGCAAAGTTGGGAAAATTTGATAATATAAACTAAAATCTTTGGATGAAGTTTCCTGACGATCTGGCTTAAGCAACCAGTGAACGATAAATTTCGGTGTTTTTATCCAAAATAAAAATTGGGAATTAAGCATGACAAACCAAATCTTAGAAAATATTACCTTAAAAACGACTTAGCCGATTTGAATGAAACATACGTTATAGTAACTGAGAATTACAAGACCTCAAATTTTATTTGCAGCGATATAAAATTTAACAAAAATACCACCAATAAGCATTGAGTTTATTTTTACAATTGGTTGGAATTCTCCCAACATTAATTTTATTTAGTTGTAAACAGGTTAAGAAAACAAAATATTAAGATTTTTTTTGTCGTAAAAATTGGGAATTAAACACGACATACAAAATCTTATAAATTAAAAATTATGTATTTCCAAAAATTAACTTAACTTGCGCAACTAATTTGTCGAATCTGAAAGGGGTCAAAGGGAAATGCAAAAGCGGTAGCTTTTAAAGAAATAGACAGGAAAATGCAATATCTCTTGTCATTATAAGTTTCTTTATAAGTTTCAGTTGACTGCATATTCTCTCCTCACAAGCATTGAAAATGGAAGCATACATATCCGACAAGTCGGAACCCATCCTCACCGCCATCCCGCCTATAATACAGTGGCCCATGATAATTCCTATCTTGGTCCTAACGCAGATCCTACTCCTGCCCAGCAGCAACTCCTTGTCGGCCTTTCTAAGCACCGGCCACAGCGTCCGTGATACCTGGCAGTCCGTTCGGTTCTCCAGGCTCGATTGGTTGCGTCCAGAATCCATTCCCTGATCCTTCCAATATAGAAGCCCTTTTGGAGGCCTAACAGCCTCCATATAGTAAGGATCCTCCATTGCCGACTATGTCGCAGTGACCCGGCACCCAGCACAACCTCAACACATATTCCCCTTAGAATCCCTCCAGAGTCCTCCTACAATCATCAACCAGCTTGGAGTTCACATAACAGCCCCTTATAACCATAAGAGCCCTCATCAGTTCCACGACCATCAAGACCCCCGGAACCTCTGCCTGAAAATCACTGCAGTCGTCAGGAAGCATATATGATATTCTGATGTCCAGATCGTGCCACCTCTGTATACTTTGTCTTTACAAGTTTCAGTTGACTGCATATTCTCTCCACACAAGCATTGAAAAATGAAAGCATACAAATTAAACATATCGCACTTGTTCAGCAATACTGTATTAACTCAAAATTTCACAATTTTCAGTAGAATCAAAACAATTTTTAATTTAATATGAAAAGCATATGAAATAGTTTTTTTTAAACCAACCGTTGCTTTACCAAATAGTAGAAAAAATAGCTCGATATTTTGTACAGCGGGAATATACGAATAATACCTGACGAATTTGATAAAAAAAAAAAATACCAGAAATATAATAACTAAAAGATTTTTTTACACGAGGTTAACATCATTGACACCATGTAAAACTAACCTGTGCTTTAATGGGGTAATTCCAATTCTATTAAACAAAAAATCTGGACCCAAGGCTACAATTTGCAATTCGTTTCATACAAAGCGGATAAGTAGTTCTTAATATGTTACCACTTTACGCCACTGTTCTGTATTTAACATTAACAACAAACATACATACAAACAAACTGTCTGTATGGCTGCGAGAACAACAACGACAAAAAAAGCACTAACAAACAATACAAAAGCCAGCATCTGCATACTGTTTTTTCATGCTTACTTTACATTACATATGGACATTTCCATGAGAGACTAAAAAAAATTCAATTCCTTGAAACTTTTTTTTTAAATTTGGTTAAATGAAAAAAATACCCAAACTTTACTATGCCAAGGTACTTGTGCTTTAAGCCCCTCATATGTAGTTCGATAAGCGGTAAATTTTTGATTTGTTTTGGATGCTATTCTAATGTCACGTACGTGGTGGAAAAATATAATTTGTCTAGGTCATTTTTATTTGATCTGCCGCATGTGTTTCAACATAAAAATATACGGAAATAAAGGGTGGTTAAATTTTAAGGGCCGATGTTGAATGTGAACCACACCTAAACGTTAAGTTTTTTTTTTTTGCATATCATTTGACATTTCTCAATTTCAGACTTACTCAATTTGAACGATGGAAAGATACACGATCGAGCAACGCGTTAAAGTTATTCAGGCTTATTATGAAAATGGGCGTTCAAATCAGTGATGAGGCACATTTTCACCTCAGTGGATTCGTCAATAAGCAGAATTGCCGCATTTGGGCTAGTGATTGTCGATAAACCGATGCACCCCGTATTTTTTCCAAAATGAGGCCGGCCAGGCAGTTACTGTGAATGGTGTTCGCTATCGTGAGATGATAACGAACTTTTTATGGCCCAAATTGGAAGATATGGATGTGGACAATATGTGGTTTTAACAGGACTGTGCCACTTGCCACACAGCTAACGAAACAATCATCCCTATTGAGGTTGGCTTATTTAAAAAACGACTACGACTGTTTGGTAATAAGTTAAAGGAAAAAAGTTCACGTTCTCTTTAATCTATTACCAAACAGTCGTAGGCGTATTTTAAATAGGCCAAACACAATAAGGGTGAATGGCTCTTTTACGCGACAAATTCAAATTACCTCACATGGTGGCGATGTCAATTGGCCGCCATGATCATATGATTTGACACCGTTGGATTTATTTCTGTGGGGTTATTTAAAAGAAAAGGTGTACGTTGTTGGCCAGCAACAATTCAAGAGCTAAAGGATGAGATAATTCGGCACATTAACCGCATAGAACCTCAAAAATTTGGTCTATCGGATGGAGGTGTGCCAAAATGAAAATAATTTCCTTAATAATTTGTGTTTTATGCAAAATCAACATCGGCACTTAAAATTTAAACACCCTTTATATTTGTCGCAGGCAAATATTGATCCTATTTTTTTTTAATTTGTTTAATAAGAATTTTATAAGCTTTTAGAGTCGTCACGTACGATATTGTTAGTACTGCAAACACAGCTTATGAACGTATCATCTTATTATGTCTGTATTAAGACTAAATTTGGTCTAAACCTATTTTATGGCAATCTAAATCATTCAACCAAATTTAATTGGATTTTACGGAATACAAAGAAAACATATTTCGTTTAATCCCTACAAATAATATTGGACTACTTGGTCCATTGTGGCTTAAATGGACTACTTACAACATGGTCCAATGTACTGTAGTATGGACCATGTTATAAGAAATTAACTTGCAGTGCTGCCAACAACTGTATGATGTATACTTTTCTATAGTTTACAGTATTACACATAGGTTGCCCTGATGGTGTCCATTATTAATTGTTTATTTAAAAGTGAAAGTTTGTGAAATTTGTGGGAAAAAGGTAAAAAAATTAAAAATACCAAATAAATATATTTAATAATAGCAATAATAGACTACAGTACACACCATAAAAGGCGATTAGTAAAAAATGAAAAAGGAAAATGCTTAAACTACCCCTTAAGTGTACTCCATACTGTAGTAAAATGGAGTACTTTCCAAACTAACCCTCTTTAGTACTCCATGGAGTAGTTTAGGTACTACTCCTACGACATCGGAATGTAAAATGGATCACCTTTTACCCATATATTTGGAGTAGTTTTGGAGTACTCCTACTCCTTTATTGACTACTCTTTACATGCATGCATGGACTAGTCTCGTTATCTGCAGGGATGTAAGAAATTAAAAAAAAAATTTAAGATATTTTTAAATTCACCACAAAATCACTTACGTTTTGTCACGTACGATAAGCACCTATTTTGGTCGATATTTTGGACAGCAAGGCTCCGAATGTGATAATTTTTTTTAAGTAAAGCACCCTCTTAATGAAAATCAATGATAAAATTATTTTCCAGCTACTACTATTTCTGAAAAATCTCTACCTCTCTGTAGGTGTAGAAATGTCACGTACGATGACATGGAAATACCTATATGGTCATACTTATGTATGTGGACTACATACGTACTATATACAATTATGTAAGAACGTATGTATACTAACATAATGGTTAAGGTTAGTTGGTATTACTCACCATCTCTATATACCCTGCAGCTTGATTCGTAACTAGTAAATGTTTGCACCAGTTTTTTACTAGTTGTTACGATTACAACAATGAGAAAAATAATGAAATTTCGACTGTTAAACCTTAAACGTATCGATCAGGGTTGTCAGTTTTGATGAGCTCCATCGCCATTATTTCAGTCAAAAATAGCCAAAAACTGAGAAAAAATACAAAAAAGTCGCCGAAAATAAATTTTGTTTATTTTCTGTTATTTTTGTTCAATAACATAAAAAAATCTAAAATTTAGTCTATTAGATCATACACTTCAGCCTCATCTAGAATTCACTTTTGGCGGTTTTCTCATTACTCGATAATCTCTTTTCCTAACGAAAAACTGCACATTATTGAAATTTGGTTTTCTCAATGTCTCTTTTGCTTTTATTCTGTCGCAAAGCTAACCGGCACTCATCTGCCAATTATTTATTTTCCTTTTATTTGCCGTACAGATAAATTCAATCAGCTGATTCCCAACTTTTACATGTATTTTGAGAGGTGTTGCCAACCCGAAAATAATGTTTTTTGTCGGTATATTGAGAAGCCCAAAATCGTTGACGGAGAATTACTCGGTCTAATAAATTTATGTTGAAATTAAGTAACAGACAGTTTGTCGATACATCGAGAAAATGGCCATTAAAATGATAACAAAAAAAAAAATCATTTGAAAAAAGTTGCCAGATTTTTTTATATGAGTAATGATATCAAAGAATGACAAACTGTTAAAAAAAAATCACTGAAATAACATAAATGGTAAAAATAGCCAAACTTATCATCAAAAAAAAGGTTTCCAGTCAACAAATAGAAATTAACACCGCCAAACACGTTTCAAAATCGCAACGTTTGGCGAGAAATCGCCATATATAACAGCCCTGGTGTCGACGTTTGTTGTATTTAGAACAATAACACTACAAGATGAAAAACATTCGTGTTTGGTTGGTGTCAGAGTTGACAAATTGGTTTTTTTATATTTGAGAGTTCTTATGTTAACAAAGGGGAATACAATTTAAGTGAAACCCGTGCAACAGAAAAGTAAATAATACTACCCTCTCCGTGTTCTTAAAATATATTCTGCTTTGGTTTATAAAACAAAAACAATAAAAAATATGTTGAGGGAAATAATAAAGTCAAATTAACATTTGCTTTAAATTCTTACACTACAAATAAAGCAACTAGTTTTTAAACTATTATAAAACTGCATAAAAAGAACTAGTTAAGCTTCTATGACAAACAAACGTTAAATACCTACGATAGTTTGATATATGAATGCATGAAAAAATCAAAAGTGCAACTAGTTCAGAAGTAAATTCCCACTAGTATATTTCTACCTTAATACCAGGTACACACTTAGTTTGCAGGGTACGTATGTATGTATCTTCAACACACACGCCACTACACACAATCACATTGTTTGATTATTTTTTGTTGTTGTTATTAAAATCGAAATTTTCAAATACACAATTACAACAACATCATCATGAACATAACATTAAATGCAACCATGCATAACATTTTTGTTGACAAAGTCTATGATCAGCAACAACAAAAGCAACAGCAAAAATAACGACGACAACCAAAACAACTACAACAACATAAACGTGTACCACCAAAACAATAGCTAAAGCAATAACAGTAGAGTATAACAATTTACGAGTACTAATGTTTTATTTTAATAACGGTTATTTGCATGTGTCGTTATTTTGCAGTTATTGGAAGTGAGTGCACTCTCAGCTTTGTAACAAACATTCACACATGTGAACGCATACATAGATATATTTGCTCACATAAGTACCCTGAAGGAAACCTGGGTGCAAGTGTCGCCAAGTCACCATGTTTGTCTACTATATTGGTGAAATTGTCAACGAAGTGTCTACACTACACTACATTACATTTGCCACTATATTTGGCTTTAATACGAAAAAGATTTTATCAATAACAACTGAGAAGTACAATTCCTATAAAAGTTGAAGAAATAATAAAAAAAAGATTGTTATAATTTAGTATTCTTACAAAAAGTGTAGACAACTTTTACTAAAATGTACTAGCGATTCTCTGGTTCCAATGTCTACATATGTTCCCAAAGGAACTACCTAGTCAGTAGTACCAACGTCAGTAGTAGATTTCCAATGACACGCACATGTTAAATGTCTATTGTAAATTACATTGCCTGGGGTATAATAAGTCAGTAGTACTGGTGACTGTGTCAATAGTGAATCAGTACAGATTCACTAGTGACATTTCCTGCAGGGTATGTATTTTAAAGTTAAAATGCAATCCCTGTTAGACTAAAATGGCTGGCTGGCTTGTGGGAGCTCATTAAAAAAGGCATTGAAAATGTTTTAAAAACTTCACAATACAAACTTATTTAATACACCCAATTAGGTTTGAAAATTAATCTTAATAGTTAATAGAAATTATCTAATAACAAATAATTAAATAAATTGCAAGCAGAAATAAGGCGACATAATAAGTTAAGATTCTAAACTTTAGAATCTTAACGGTACCAGGCACAGTGGGGAACATTTATCAAGAATAAAAATGTGTGTTTTTTTAAATAGATTAACCATTTTAAATTAAATTTATCAAGTCCGCAGTTAAGGTGAATTTGAGGTTAATGAATAAATTTAAAAAAAAAAAACAAACATCAAAATAAAATATTAAAATAAAAAACTTAAGAAATTTAATTTTCATTAAATTATTTTTATGAAGAAAGGAATTTTACAACATGAAAATCAATTAAAATTGTTATTGATAATCTTTCATTATTGACGTGGCTCGGGCTCGAACCCTGGCCGGCAGGTTACCATGACATGTTTCGATCGCAACCACTCGATCTCCTCAGATGGATTTGCCGTCTTACACTCGCAGCCATCGACGACTGCTGACGTCACTAGTCAAACATCAATCCTTAAACCAAATTGTATTTTAACATTTGGTAGATCGAAATTTGCTTTCCTGAATGATTATCCACTTTAATTGATTTTACATGTTTTTTCCTTTACTTCTGTTTTTTCGTACTTTCGTCAAGAATTTTTCTTGAAGTCCAAGTACATTTTTTTTTTTTTGTTTTTTCACTTTGTCTTTCTCTTATTCTGTTGACCTTTTTCAGCACAACTAGAAGGACAAATGTACACATAGAGCTCGTGCCTTAGCTTTAACAATAATTAGTATTGTGGTTATTTTGTTGAACTATTTATGGTTTTTAATCCAAATTTTTAATATTTTTTAATTAGGCTTAAGTTCATGAAATTTAATTTTCATTAAATTATTTTTATGAAGAAAGGAATTTTACAACATGAAAATCAATTAAAATTGTTATTGATAATCTTTCATTATTGACGTTCTGGATGTGCGATACAGAAGGATTTGACAACTCCAATTTATTTTTGTTCGCTTTTTTTAATTTGTCCATAGCAATTATTAGGAAATAATTAATAAATTAATTGGATATTTTTTCTGCATTTTTTTAAGTATTTTTTATTATATTTTAGCCCATATTTAATTAGCATATTTAATTATTTCGTTACGGCATTTCATCCAGAGTTAAATATGTAGTGACGAAAGCCGTTACGTCGAAACATATTTAACTCGGCATATTTATCTTCACACACATGGGATCATGAACCTCAAGGAAAATATAAAAAAAAGCTAAAACTTAAAAATACGAAAACTTTTATTATAAAAAAATTAAAACATTTGAGAAACTCGCAAAAAAACAAGAAAGAAGAATTAAGATCTGGTTTAAAATAAAAAGTAAAAAAACTCTGATCAACAAGCCAAAAACGTTATACCGAACTTGAAGAATTCAATGGTTTTTGCTACATTGACAGCATCATAACGCTATCCCTAAAGCTTAAAGTTTTCAATTCTTGTGTAAAGTCGGCTCTTCTGTATGCATGCGAGATTTGCAATACAACAGATCATGATACAAACGCAATCCAAGTATTTAATAACCGCTGCCTCCGTCGAATTTCGAAATCTTGTACCGCAAATGGCGCTAGCTTGGACACACACTCTGCAGGCCTTATGATGATCCAGCTAAAATGTCCATTCACTGAAAGAAAAATGCTTCATATATTTAATGAATCATTTTCATTAAAAAAATTTCCTTGGGTAAATGAAAACTTTCATTGTCTAAATGGAATTTCATAGTTATAATGAAATATTTTCGTAAAAATTGCTTCATTGGATTTTGTAATTACGTTAAAAATGTTCATTGGATATATGAAAACTTAAGTTTGTCCAAGTTAAACAAAAAATTTTAGTTGGGAACATAAAAAAACAATATACAAACATAACTATATTCATAAATTAATACAAAATTATAGTTTCCTTAAAAAAATGTTTAATTGTTAATTAAAAAATGTAAGATTTAATTATTCAATACATCTAATGTAATATGCCATTAAATTTATGAAAGCAAAATTTTTTTTTATAAAAGCAACATATTTCAATAATTGCCTTCATAAATTTAAATTTTCATTATGACAATAAAAATGTCATTATAATAATGAAACAAAAACTTTCAATCCACTTTCAATCAACGTTGTTATTTTTATTATTGACAATTTAATCTCATATTTACGCTCTTAATTGAGTAAAAACATAGTTTTTTTTATCCAAAAACTACACTGCCCCAGTAAACTAGCTGGTAGTGAGCTAGTCTATCAGCACCGAGGTTGCGCGATCGAATCCCGCCAGAGACAGAAAAAAAAGATAAAATAAAGTATAATAAAATAAGAAAATAAAAAAAAAAAATAAAAGAAAAATACAATTTGTTTTACTTTATTGAAAGTATTCATCCAATGAATAATATTCATAGATCTAATGTCATGTTTCATTAAATCCTTTTAATGAAACAGGTTTCATTGATCCAACGAAGCGCTGCATAGGTTCCTTTTTAATGCAATTTTTCATGGGATTAATGTCAAAATTCATTGGTATTGCGAAGAAAATTCTTTCAGTGTTGATTGAAATCCACAAGGTAGAACACGCAGAGTAGGCATACATGGATGGAGCGGACAATTTAACAAAGAAAAAGTTGGAAGCGGCCTTATCTGGAGGGAAATTAAACTATTAGCATCGAGTTCCTTATGGCCCTTTGTTCCCAATAGAAACCACAGGATACAATATATCTGTATAAAAGCTTTATTGTAATATATATATATATATATATATATATATATATATATATATATATATATATATATATATATATAATATTTCGAGCACAAATTTTCGATGCAACGCATATTTAGAGTACATATGCATACTTTGAGGACTGGGCTCAAACTAATCGCATACCAACAGAATATTTTGAGGACATTCTTAGTTTGAGACCATATTTTTTTGTAATTACATAGATTGAAGTTGCAGCGCAAAATTCGAAATTTTTAAGTGGGGAACGGAATAGACGCTGTAGTACAACGTTACGAATAGCACTCCAAGCTGTCAAAAGTTAAAAATAGCAGTTTAAAAGTACAGTCAACAGAATACGTAGTTGCTGTAGTCGCTGCGGTTGAAGTAGAAGCGCAAAATTCAAAATTTTGAACTTTGTCGCGCTACAGAGCATTCGTCAGTCTCAGCTACTACGACAACTACGTTATTGTGTTCCAGGCCTTAAATTTGCTGCGCTACAGAGCATTCGTCAGCTTCAGCTTCTACTACAACTACTTAATTCTGTTCCAGGCCTTAAAATAACAAGATATAATTTTGCCATACTTCAACCATTAACTCAGTGCTTTTGCCTTTGTTTCATTGTTTATGAAGATGAAGCATTATTACGAAAGTGGCTACTAAGAAACAGCTGATTACTTTTTTATTCAATTTGTCTATGCCGGTTGTTGTATAGGTTGTAATACTTATACATATACTCCGTTTAAGTTTGCTATTGAAATTCAGCCAGATCGGTCCAAAATGACGGAGATATGAGCAAATAAGTGTATTTTCGGTAATATATTTGGACTACGAGAATAAACAACTATTTTTTAAACACTTCAATAAAGAAATTCGTTTCTTTGGAATCTGTAGCAAAGTTTTCCAAAAAAAAGGACGTCTCCTGATTTTCAGTGAAGATTCCAGACTTTAAACTGCTGTAATAAAAATACTGAAAAACAAACTGAGGCTGTTATTACTTGTGACCACAGATATATCGAGCCCTAATAGCAAAAATGATGTAAGCGACATCATTTTCAATTTTAGTTTTTTTTAATAAATGACTTTATTGGCAACACTTGCATCATCTCCTAATATGTCGTGGTCACACCGTTACGATTTTATAGCAAGAACAATTTTGAGGTAACCGACAAATTTCATACAAAATTTATATGAAATAAAATAAAAAAAACACTCTCCTGTAAAATTTTATTTTTGTTGGTTACATCATTTTTGCTATTAGGGCTCGTCCTTTATTTATTTTAAAAATAATATGAATACAAAAAAAATGTTTACGAAGAACACAAGGTGACTGACGTTTCTGAAATCGTTTGGGTTTAAGAAGATTGACAGATTAGGCCAAAACTTTCGATCCTTAAGTTGGAGCTGCCAACAAACAGCTAGGCCGGTTAAATACAGTTCAGCTTCAGTGACTAATGGCTATCGGTTTGTCACCTAGTTTCCATTTCCACTCTGGATACTCGGTACTGTACGCCTTCTCACTTAAGCTGCCATCAGACCGGAATTTGGGAGATGCTTGGGAATTTTGGGCAGAAGAATCGCTTTTTGCTACCCCAAATTGAATAGCAGACAGAGGGCTTTCAACCTCTGAGTAAAACCTCATCCTCCAAATTGTAATAAATATCCAAAAACAAAAATCGATTTAAAGTAGACAAAAAAAATCATTAAAAATGTTTAACATTAGAAAAGTCAATCCCCTCAAGTAATAAAGACAAATCCAAAAAGGTTTGACCAAAATTGGCTAAAATTAAAAGATTTATGAAACAATATTTTTTTCCCCGTGTGTATCAAATCACAGAAAAAGCTTAAATCAGAAAAATGCTGAATATACTGAAAAAAGGTTAGGTTCCATTGGTAGCCGCATTCTAGTATAGCTCACTTCAGTCAAGTTATTAGCTTCCGTTGTGCTGCCATGTGTCACTCTTACTTCCCAGCCAACAGGTTGATTCAATGAAGGAGTGGATCCACATTAAATAAGTGTCGGAGAGACTAATTTTTTCTCTTAGAGTTTTTTTACCAAACAGTTTGACTCTTAGGTCCCCAAATGCCGGACAATGACAGAGAAGATGTTCAGTTGACTCCTATTCTTCCTCGTCATATTAACTTTAACAATGGTTATTTTAAGGGAACCCCTAATTCTTGGCTTGGTTCCCAATAGGTCAGTGTCCAGTTTTATCCGCAATCAGGTTTCTGAGGAGAGGTCTGAACAGCTTTAACGCCCACTAAGTCTTTTTGTCGTATACAATGGGCCAGATTTTTCTGGTTTTCTCACATGGAGTTACATCGAACCAACTCCGACTAGCGATCAGATGAAATAAGTGTGCTATGATTTGCTGGCTGTTCTAGAGTGGAAGACCTAAATCACAGTAACATTATATTGACGATTTGTTATTAATTATGGTTTTAGGCGACTTAACTGTTTTCCGGTAGTAGGGTTTATATGGGGCCTAGGGTAAATTATGGACCGATCATCACGAAATTTCACAGCGTCATTTCTAGTCCTTTACAACTGTGATGTACCAATTTCTGTTATGATAGCATTATTAATTATGGTTTTGGGTGTACTAAACTGTTTTCCGGGAGTAGGGTTTCTATGGAGCCTAGGGTAAATTATGTACCGATCTTTACGAAATTTCACAGTATCATTATTAGTCCTATAAAACTGTGACGTAACAAAGTTTATTACGCTAGCGTTATTTTTTACGGTTTTAGGCGTACTAAACTGTTTTCCTGGAGTAGTGTTTATATGGGGCTTAGGGTAAATTATGGACGGATCTTCACGAAATTTAACAGCGTGATTTCCAGTCAAATAAAACAAATTTTTGCAAAATCTTATCTCATTCCGTTCCTTGTTCCAGCATTTATGTTATTTTTTGTAACACATTTTGATTCATAGCTCTGGTCCTACTGAGCCGATTTTAATGGACTTCAATCCCAAACTGCTCAGGATAACTACAAGCAATTTGGCACCAAGCTTGCTCATTTATTTTGAGTTGTTCAAAAGTGAGCGTGTTTTCAACAGACGGACAGACAGACGGACATGGCTAAATCGACTTAGAATTACTCAAGGACCCAGAATATATATACTTTATGGGGTCTGAGATGAATAATAAAAAAGTTTCACACGGAATGACAAACTCAATATACCCTCTTCACAACTAATTGTGGTGGAGGGTATAAAAATTATTATTGCCAAAAACTCCTAAAAGTATGCACATTTATTTGTCAACTGAAAGCAATAAAACTCAAACTTCTATAAATTCTGCCCTTAGAAAACCTTCAAAATAAACTTCTACAACCGTAGTTTAATTAGTTTCCTGAACTAAAATTGTTTAATGAAAACTAAATAATTAATAATCAAAAATCATATTTATAAAGAAACTCTTAAGAAATAAACTTAAAACAAACAAAATAATTTTATTGTTTATGCGTGAGTTGAATTGGGAACAGGGAATTTTCCAATATCAATATAGCTAATTTATTTTGTAGATCATGCGTGCACAACCAAAATTAGATTTCTTACTTTAATGAACAAATTAATTTTATTGTCATCATGAAAAGCTACAAATTAGAATTGTTTATATGCACGTTATGAACATAAAATAGAAAGAAAAGTAATAAAAAATGTTGGAAATATTCTTATGTGTAGAGAGTATACTTTGGGGGTTATGGATTGCTTAAGCCAATAAAAGTGAAGTTTTAGGATAAGCTAAGACATGAGTACAAGGCAAACAATATTTGTAATAATTTCTCTAAGGAAATACAATTTGATGTTTGCAGGAAAATGGAAAAGAATGGTTTAAAACGAAATCAGAAGATTTCTTTTTTATCAAAAAATAGGAAATCATTTTATGTATGCTTTAGATTTTGAATATGTAAAACAAAATGTTATAAATGTATGTTAAAAAAATTTTTTTGTTTATTAAAAATACATTTATTTAAAATTTTTTGCTAATAAAATCTTTTCCTTTTGTTTTATTTTCAGGTTATCAAAGACAAGGCATTTAAATGCTCAGGCGCTATTATTCGAGTTAAAAGGTAAGCATTGCTTTAGGTGCCAAAACTTGTTTAAAAATAAAACTATATTTTAAGGAAACGAAAGTTTAAAAATAATGTTAATAATCGTACCTAAATTTGTGTTTTGTTTTTCAACTATTCACGTTAATAAAATAGGCTTAAAAGCAATGCAACAGAGCTACAATTATTTTAAACGCAGCTGAATTAACAAATAATTAATTTCTGCTTAGCTGAATTTGCTTAAAATGTAATTCAAGTGAGTGGCATTTAAAAAAAATATAACTCAGCTAAGACTTTTGCCAGATTTTATTAAGCTTATTCAGCTGACACTTGTGTTCCTTTTATAATAGTTTATTAACATTTTTAACTTATACTTTTCTGCGTTAATGAAAATATTGCAAAATTCTTAGCTGAATTTTATTTTTTCTTAAATGCAACTCACTGGAATTGCATTTAAAGCAAATTCAGCTAAGCAGAAATTAATTTGTTGTGAATTCAGCTGCATTTAAAATGATTTTTTCTCTGTTGCATTGTTTTTAAACCTGTTTGATTAACGTATATGGTTGAAAAAAAAACACTTAAAGCTTATTAAGCTATTAATTTTAATGTTTTATTTATTTGTATTACCTGCTTCCTTTAAATGCAAATAAGGCTTATTTATGGTTTTTGTATAAAAAAATTAAATTGAGACTTATTTGTCAAATTCAAATAAAGTTGTAAGAAATTCAGCTAAAAAATGTAATTCAGCTAAAAAAAATGTAATTCAGCTAAAGGCATGTTCATATTTAACAATATTTGACGAAAAATTTGGAAAAAAAACCTGACAAATAAATTAATCAACTGTTTTAAACTGTTTTGTTGATTCACTAAACTTTATTTCTGAAAAACTAGTCGTAAATTGTTACTAATAAATTATTAAGGATTCTGTACACGGTCAAAATACTTGACATTACGGCGAATTCATTTGTGTACGTGTGCTTGACGTAATACACGCCGTCATATCTAAATTTTTTGATTTTGCATCCAGCATCACATTTTCACTAATACTACCATAGCGCTTGATGAGAAATGCTTGACCGTGTACAGACCCCTTTAGACGCTGTTTGACCAAGCAACCGCTAAAAAAATCAAGGTATTACTTAATTAAAGTAGTGGTTTCGTGTGAATTGTCATTGATTTTTATTATTTTTAATGTATGCTTCAAATTTTCTTTATTAATAACTTAATTTAGCTGCTTTTAGATCCTATTCAGCTATAATTTTTGGGCTTTAAAATATATTTTTGATACATTTATAATATTTTAATAAAGTTTGAGATTATTTAGACACGGAAAACTTTAATTAAGCTAGAAGTTTTTCTTTAATATTTCTAAGATAATTTTTAAAAATTTTATAAGCCTTTACGTACGCCTTTTTCTTTTATTATTTAAAGCATATTTTAATTAATTTATTTTTATGATTGACATACTTGAATTTTAAATCAGTTTAATTCAAATATATGTTATTCAGCTAAAGTTTTTAAATCACTCGGTATTTTTTAGATAAACTTTTTCTAAATAAAGTTGTTGCTAGAACTTTTCATTAAGGTGTACATATGTAAATATTTTTTATAGATTATAATTTAAGAAAATTATTTTTGTATTTTTAAGCAACACTTAAGACTTATTCAGTTGTAATTTAAAGGAGATTTCTAAATTGTTGATTACTTGCTTGCTATTATTCTTTTTTATTTCCGCCAATGTTTAAAATTTTATTTTATATGTACATTTGAAATTTATTTATAATTGGTTTATCAGGTTAAACGTAATTCAGCTAAGCTTACCTATAATTCAGCTAAGATTATTCCAAATATTTGCCATTAATTTATTATAAAATGAACGAAAAATTTAAGTAACACACACTTAAAACTTATTCATCTATTATTTTTAGCATATTTTGAACATCTTCTTTATTTCCTTGATATTTGCTTTATGATAATAATCTTAAGTTTTAATTTAGCTAGTTTAAAATTCAATTCAGCTAAAGTATTTGGGTCTTAAAATATATATTTAAGATACATTTTAATTATTTTCCTAAATTTTTACGTAATTCAGCTAAAGAAAAATGTTATTCAGCTAAACACAAATGTAATTCAGCTAAAGGAAAATGTAATTCAGCTAATGAAAAATTTAATTCAGCTAAAAAAAATCTAATTCAGCTAAGAGCTTTACAAAAATCTTAACAAAAATTTAAGAAAAACGTTATTTTCGCTTTAGTGTAATGTATTTAACTAATAGTTTACATAAACTTTTTTGTTAAATTTGTATTACATATTTGCCAAGGAATATTATAACATTTTTAAAATTCCATTTTAATTAAAACTTAATCTCTTTTTTCTGTGTTTTTAAACACAGCTAGTAGTTTACGCAAATATTTGCTTGGTAATTTATACTTTATTTCCCGTTTTTAAGGGAATTAATTACCTTCATGTGGCTTGATTTTTTTTTCTTTTTTATTGAAAAAATTTCAGCTTAACTAATTTTAAAAAATCCACTTCTAAGGCTTCTTTACAGCAGCATCAGTAAAAACAAAGTGAATGAATGTATATTCTGCTTTTTAAAATGGTGAGAAATGAATGGATATGCCACAATAAGTATCATTGCTATTGTTTGTTTTAAGCACTCAGATTCAGCACAGCTAAAATTACAATTAGCTGTTTTTTTTTTTTTTTTTTGTTTTGGTTTTTGAGGTTTTCAACTACATATTTGAGACATTTTCTTGATATTTGCCAGTTGCATTTGTAAACGAGTTGTACGGAATTACTTTTTATTATTTTTCAATGATTCAAATAAACCTTAAAAATTAAAAAAAAAAAATTGATATAACTGTTTTTTAAAAAGTGAATTGAGTACTACTTCTGCTTTTTTGCAATAAAGTTATGCAATAGTAACATGGTAATTTTCTAAATACGTTTACCATGCAAGTAGTTAATCATGTATGTAAGTATATTTAAAGTTTTAGGTGTTTATTTTTTTTATAAAGGGACATTTTTCTATATTTAATTCGGTTTGAAAGAGTATTATCTGTGTTTATTAGTGATGAAAAAAATTGTATTTGAAAGTAATCAGCTCTACAGAATTTTTAATACTTTAGAACAAGAACTTAACTAATTTAAAATAAATGAATTGAGTTCCGGTATTTTAAAAATAAATGATTTCAAAAAAAATTGTGGAAATTATAAACCTCAATTGAGGGGCTTAAAGCACAAGGGGTTCAAGTGACTTATGTTAAATAATGAGACAAAAGCAGTTGTTTCGCTTGTGCTCCAAGCAAAGCAGGTATTTTAATGTCAAGTGCTTGAATTGTTCACCATATCTAGCGTCCGGATGAGAATCCTAAATTCACCTCTTGTGCTCTGAACAACTTCTCCGAACTTCACCTATAATTCCATATGTGAACTCAATTTTAGAAAATGGTACTTAAACCCAGCGTTGCCAGAATTAAATTAAATAAATTAAATTAATTAAATTAATTAAATTAAATTTTATTCCTTCGACTTTGACTTTTGAATGTTGAGATCGTCATACGTCTCTTACAAATATATTTGTGACTCTTTCACATTTATTTTACGGCGCTGCGAAATATGGCCCCAAAAAAACCCCAAATTTGGGGCTATTTTTCATAATGCAATATGGGCCCATTTTTTTAATGAAAAATTACCCCAAAAAAATGAAAAATAACCCTAAATATAAAATGAAATATGACCCTAAATTTGGGGTTATTCTTCATTATGAAAAATCACCTCAACATTTATAATGAATTTGAACCCCAAAAAAGAACACAAAGAAAGTTTCATTAAACATTTTCGGTGGAGTTCATATGCCCGAAACTAAAAATCACAAATTTAGAATCCCGATTTCAAAATCCGGATAATTATACAGTTTTGGTTTTAAAAATCGTTCGATTGATAGCATGGTTGGGCTTTCGGCCATGCGCAAGGATTTTTTTCTCTATGGTATAATGAAAACTGGCTTTGCTTACTAAAGCTTCACGTTATAGACGGCCTGCGGCCTGGCGTAAGGATTTTCTCTTCTATGGTATAACGAATAATGGCTTCGCTAACTAAAGCTTCTCTAAATAGCCGGCCTTCGGCCGGGTGAAAGGATTTTCTTCTCTTTGGAATAACGAACACTGGCTTCGCTCACTAAAGCTTCACTAAATAGCCGGCCTTCGGCCGTGCGCAAGGATTTTCTTTTCTATGGTATAACGAACTCTGGCTTCGCTCAGTAAAGCTTCTTTTAATAGCCGGCCTTTGCCCGGGCTCAATGATTTTTTCCTCTATGGTATAACAAACACCGGCTTCGCTAACTAAAGCATCTCTGCATAACCGGCAAAGATTTTCTCTACTTTTGTATAAGAATTCGGGTTTTTTATAATATCCCTAGAAACTTTTACATAGAATTTTATAAAATTTGTGTAAAAATGTTTGGGGTGATTTTTCATTTAAATAGCCCCAAAGTAAAAATTGTGATTTTAATTGGGGCCATTTTTCATTCCTTGATATTGGGGTCATTTTTCATTCCACTTAAGGCGCCCGTACACGACATAAATTTGTCATCTGACATGTCAAATTTTCAAGTCACATGTAATTGTTCATGTCTGTCAAAATTGCTGTTTTACATAAGGTTTATAATATTCGGTCACAAACGTACATGTAATTTGCTTCTGACATTGTCTCTGTTTTTTTCGCATTGTTATTGCAGAAACCAAAGTAGTTCTCGGTTTCAAAATAGCTTGCTGCCGCCACGAAAATATTTATTTGCGCCGTAAAATAATTAAGCCATCTTTTATTTTAAAGATACCAAGTTAGAATTTTATAATAAAACGATTTTTATGTATATATTTACATAAATTCTATTCAATGGTGAGACGAGCACACATATCTTGGTATTGTAATATATTAACTTTAGCCGGCTAATGATTCCGTCAATAGTTGACGCCGCTGCCAGTTTCTTCCCGGCATAGATTTCTGATGTCAGATGGTTTGTCAGAAGAAAATAGAGCACGCTCTAATTGAAATTTTGTCAGATGACTTTGCGTCTGACTTTTACAGAAGCAAAGTTAAAAAGGTAACACACGACATGTATGTGTTTTGCATTGGGAAATTTGACATGTCAGATGACAAAAACATGTCGTCTATATGCTCCTTTAAAAAGCAAAAACACCCTAACGAAAATTAAGAAAATACCCCCAAAAAAAAAACAAAAAAATTGCGCCAAAATTGCGTGTTGTTGTGTCTCATGTAAAATTTTGGGGCCGTTTTTCATTTTACTTTTGGGGCCATATTTCCTGGGGTCATTTTGCTGACCGCCATATTTTACAAATAATTGGTCTCGAGCTCGAAAATACTTTTTATTGTTAAAAACTGTGTTTTTAAAACACAATTTAATAACAATTTCATTACGAATATATTTAGGTAATCCATATTTTTTAAATGTATTTTCTCAAAATGCCTTTTATATAACAACGGATTAAAAAAATATAATATTAAATTGAGAACCCTTAAGATTTCATATGATGTATGATGAGCTTCATAGCTGCCAAGCTAAAATTTTCTTTCCCTAAATTAATATCTCTAATCAAGGTATATTTACACAAGGTAAACTCGTTGGCCCATATGTTTGTCAGCTGATTACCCCTAGTTGGTACCTTAACGTCAAATTACGTGTATATGAGAAAAAATTTATACGTGTGTGCGTTAAACTGTTTTTGTTTTATATGAAGACAATTTTGACAATTTGGTACCTTTTATAGAGTAGCATGTATACACTCCCAAATGAGTCTACCTTGTGTAAATATACCTTGTCTCTAATATTATAATTCAATTACTTTCAATAAAACTTCCTTATTAAGAAGGACTTTTTTTACGTTCTTATTTATAAGAAATTAAATGAATTTAAAATGTTTTTTAGAAAGAATTTTATGGAAGATATAACTGAAACCCCAATTTAAACCTACAATCTAATTTTTTATAAATAAAGCAATTGCGTATTTTAATTTAAAAAAATATAATATTAAATTGAGAACCCTTAAGATTTCATATGATGTATGATGAGCTTCATAGCTGCCAAGCTAAAATTTTCTTTCCCTAAATTAATATCTCTAATCAAGGTATATTTACACAAGGTAAACTCGTTGGCCCATATGTTTGTCAGCTGATTACCCCTAGTTGGTACCTTAACGTCAAATTACGTGTATATGAGAAAAAATTTATACGTGTGTGCGTTAAACTGTTTTTGTTTTATATGAAGACAATTTTGACAATTTGGTACCTTTTATAGAGTAGCATGTATACACTCCCAAATGAGTCTACCTTGTGTAAATATACCTTGTCTCTAATATTATAATTCAATTACTTTCAATAAAACTTCCTTATTAAGAAGGACTTTTTTTACGTTCTTATTTATAAGAAATTAAATGAATTTAAAATGTTTTTTAGAAAGAATTTTATGGAAGATATAACTGAAACCCCAATTTAAACCTACAATCTAATTTTTTATAAATAAAGCAATTGCGTATTTTAATTTAAAAAAATATAATATTAAATTGAGAACCCTTAAGATTTCATATGATGTATGATGAGCTTCATAGCTGCCAAGCTAAAATTTTCTTTCCCTAAATTAATATCTCTAATCAAGGTATATTTACACAAGGTAAACTCGTTGGCCCATATGTTTGTCAGCTGATTACCCCTAGTTGGTACCTTAACGTCAAATTACGTGTATATGAGAAAAAATTTATACGTGTGTGCGTTAAACTGTTTTTGTTTTATATGAAGACAATTTTGACAATTTGGTACCTTTTATAGAGTAGCATGTATACACTCCCAAATGAGTCTACCTTGTGTAAATATACCTTGTCTCTAATATTATAATTCAATTACTTTCAATAAAACTTCCTTATTAAGAAGGACTTTTTTTACGTTCTTATTTATAAGAAATTAAATGAATTTAAAATGTTTTTTAGAAAGAATTTTATGGAAGATATAACTGAAACCCCAATTTAAACCTACAATCTAATTTTTTATAAATAAAGCAATTGCGTATTTTAATTTAAATAGCTTCCATAATAAGAATTATGTTCTTTTAAAAAATTAATAATTTTTATTTTTTTGACTTTGTTTTAAAAAATTTTAAGATTATTCTCTTAAACATAAGATTTTTATTTCGCCAAATGAAGATTTTCCTTCCAAATCTTCTGGCAACGCTGCTTATGCTTTAAGCCCCTCAATTAAAACTTAAAATTTTAAAATTCATTTTGCTTTTGAGAGGCGATAATCGCGCTCCCGTGAGATTAAACTTTTCGCCAATTTAACGGGAAGTAAAACCAGAAGCGAAAATAAAAAACCCCTGTTAACGATTTATTACATATTGAGTTTTTTTAAGGCAAGTAAATTACTTTCAGGAGAAGGATCTAAATTGGTAATTTTGAGTCATTAAAAGCATATTAAATCTAAAATGAGGCTTATGGTAAATAAAGAAATGATCATTAAAAAAATTTGGTAGCTAGATATTTTATTTGTACCCAATTTAATGACGATTATAATTATTCATTACTAGGAATATCTCTACGGAATATATTTGTTCCTTTTGCCCCTCTGGGGAGCATAGGGCCGCATTTCTACGGAAGGACAAACTGAAAATACTCTCATTTAAACTAATATTGTGGGGTAGGGTGCTTAAACCACCCACTTATGACCATTTTCTCAATGTATCGACAAACTGTCTGTTACTTAATGTCAACATAAATTTATTGGACCGATAAACTGTCCGTTAACGATTTTGGGTTTCTCAATATACCGACAAAAAAACAAAGTTTTCAGCTGGCAACGTTAATCTATATGTGTATATAAAATAGGATGTATGTACGTATGTATGTATGTAACGTATGGAATCCAAAACGGCTGGGCCGATTTTGATGAAATTTTCAGGAAATCTTCAGAATATTCAGGCGGGTGACACTGTGAAGTCTGATTTTTGATTTTCGGCCTGCGGGCGGAGGGGAGTGGCAAAATCCAATTTTCATATTGCACCACCAATGACATCTATATAGTTTGGACGATTTTTTCTTTAAAATGATCGCCATGGTCCAACTTAGATTTATACGAAAAGAAAATTTTGCCTCGCCCACTTTTACGCCCACTTTTTTTGAATTACCTAAAATCAGAAAACGGCTCCATCGATTTGACAAATTTTTCTTTCAAATGTTCGTATTAATCCATTTTAAGTTTTCATTGAAAGAAAACTTTACCACGCCTACTTTTACGCCCACTTTTTCTATTAAGGGCATAACTTGAGAACGGCTTGACCGATCTGAACGCTTTTTTCTTTAAAATCATCGCCATGAGCCAACTTAGGTTTTTAGAAAATTTTGCGAAAAGAAAATTTTGCCCCGCCCACTTTTTTCAAATTACCTAAAATCAGAAAACGGCTCCATCGATTTGACAAATTTTTCTTTCAAATGTTCGTATTAATCCATTTTAAGTTTTCATCGAAAGAAAAATGTAGCACGCCTACTTTTACGCCCACTTTTTCTATTAAGCGCATAACTTGAGAACGGCTTGACAGATTTGGACGATTTTTTCTTTAAAATGATTGCCATGGTCCAACTTAGTTTTTTATGGAAAGAAAATTTTGCCCCGCCCACATTTTTCGAATTACCTAAAATCAAAAAACGGCCCCATCGATTTGACTAATTTTTCTTTCAAATGTTCGTATCTTTTTAACGGATTTTAAAAATCGAACGCAAACATTTTTCTAACTTGGACAGGACAACGTCTGTCAGGTCAGCTAGTACTGTTATAAATTTGCAGGAATTTATGGATAAATTTTTATTAAGAGAGTTTTTTTTAAATACCTACTCAACCTTCAAAAGGGCATGATCAAAAAAAAAAAAAAAAAAACCGGAGCAATAACTTTGTTATGTGATTTTAATTGACTTTAAGCGTGCTGAATACAAATATGTTCACAGATTGATTCTATCACGTCTAGTTTCTATTATGGGCTAGACCAAAGCAGCCCATCCACGATTCAATTCAATTGTCTACTGAGTCGATTGTTGTCCAAATCAAAGCATGTATGGCTTTGTCAATTGATTAGTTTGACGGTTGTCGAGTGGTGCCGCTCCCACTTCTTCACTCCAGTCCACTTTTTGGCAGATGTTGTGTATTGACTACAAAGTAATTTGTTTTTAAATTTTAAAACTATTGTGCAACCGTTCTCCATATAAGCCTTTGTATAGGAGGTGCAATGCCTCTTGGAATCTTACAAACATTTTTAGCCTATGTTAAGTGCCGGCTAATCAGAGAAATCGGTTCGGTTTTGTATTTTAAATACATACAATAAATAGAAGTAGTTTGTGTTTTGCATTTTAAATACATAAGAAGAAAGGCAAAGAATCCAAAACTTGCACTTTATACCCTGGAGGAAAATTACAAAGAACTTAAAATGACACCTGGTTGCTTTCGTTGATAGGGATGATGGTGGGAATACTCAGGAGAGACTTAAGAGGGGTCTCAATGCCTACTATGCTTGCAGATCATCGATAAGTAGGAGTTGGGGACTCTGGCCGTCAGTGGTGGGATGGCTGTACACTTCGGTGGTTAGACCCATTCTTACGTATGGATGCTGTGTTTGGTGGGAGTCATTGAGATTGGCTAGTCGTAGGAACCTTCTTTCTAAGGCTCAGAGGTGTGCTTCAATGGGCATGACAGGTGCCATGAGGAGTACTCCTCAGGAGGCCCTGGATGTCATTCTACATCTTCTGCCTATTGAGCAGTATGTGATGCGAATGGCGGCCAGGAGTATTCTTAGACTGAGGGAATTAGGACTGATGGGGAATGTCACTCAGGGTCACTCACGGATCCTGAGTGAGATTGAGGTGTGTGGCTATTGCCTGGGACCTCCCGGATCCACTGATTATGTGGGCACTAAGGTGGATTTTGGGCGGCTGCCGGAGGTAAAAGTTCATTCTAGGGAGAGCTGGTCAGGTAGGGGCAGATTATTTAGTGGATTTGCTATTTTCACTGATGGCTCGAAGATGAGGGGCACGGGTGCGGGGGTCTACATTGAGGATCTGAACATCAGAAGGTTATATAGGCTTCCTGACGACTGCAGTGTTTTTCAGGCGGAGGTTCTGGGGGTCTTGAGGGCCGTGGAACTGATAAGGGACAACATTGATAGGGGCTCGGAGGTCACTATATATGTGGACAGCCAGGCGGCTCTTATGACCGTAAGGGGCTGTTATGTGAACTCCAAGCTGGTTGATGATTGTAGGAAGGCTCTTGGAGCAGTCTTAGGGGAGTATTTGCTAAGGTTGTGCTGGGTGCCGGCTCACTGCGACATAGTCGGCAATGAGGTTGCTGATGGGTTGGCGAGACAGGGCTCAGAGATGGAGGATCCTAACTGTTTGGAGGCGGTTAGGCCTCCAATGGCATTCTATTTTGGAAGAATCAGGGAATGGATTGTGGGCGTGACCAATCGGGCCTGGGGGAACCGAACGGACTGTCGGGTATCACGGACGCTGTGGCCGGTGCTTAGTAAGTCCGATTCGGTTTTGCTGCTGGGCAGGAGTAGGGTCTGCGTTAGGACTATGATAGGAATGATCACGGGCCACTGTATGATAGGCAGGATGGAGGTGAGGATGGGATCCGATTTGTCGGATATGTGCAGGTTGTGTGAGGACCCTGAGGAGTTGGAGACGGTGGATCACATTCTGTGCCACTGTCCCAGGTTGCAGGGCAGCAGGCGGAGGTGGCTGGGCAGTAGATTCCTGGGCGAATTAGGGGAGGTCTCGGGTTGCAGACTCGAGAATCTGATAGGATTCGTAATGGGGATGGCCTGGCTGCGCGAGAGTAGGCTGGGTGCTGGACGCACGTAGGGCGTATTTGGTTGAGTAGGATTTCTCTCGGGTTTGGTCCGAAACCTTCTTTCCTATTTATCTTATGCTTTCTCTGTTTATTTCACTAACTTTCTATCTCCCTAGGGCTATCTCTGAATAAGGCATCACAATGGACCATATTGGTCTCTGGGTGAAGGTGTGAAGGAGACTTCACTAGGTGAATCTAGGACATCAAATTTGGAGTTGGAATTCGTCAGTTTCCTCAGTAACAAGAGCAAAGACATTATCACTCTTGACAGCTGTCCAAATATAAAAAAAGTATTCATAGAGTTTAATACAAGTTTGTTCTCATAAGGACCTGTAGAAAGATTATTTTCTTCAGCAGGTCTTATTTATTCTCCAACAAGAAACTGTATTTTGCCCAACACTGTCTATCGGGAACAAACAAACAAACGCATTTTCGTTTAAATAAATATTTAGATTGCATATTTTCAGGCTAACAAAACCCTAAAAAGTTTTTCTTGTACTCCTACATCTCATACATGACAGATAACCACGAAATGAACAAATTTCTTGTCAATCTGCCTTTAAAGCAATACACAAGTTTTATATAAAGATAAAGTTTTTGCATAAAAAAATTCTTAATAGGACTAAACCTAAAACTATGCATTAAATTTATACAAAAGTTTAAATTAAAGAAAGCGTATATTAAATAGTAACAAAGTGAGCGAATTTGGCTTCCAGAACAATTTATTCTAACTATTTTGAATTAATAAAATGTTAGAAAATGAATAAGGAAGAAGGCGTAAAGAAGAAAAAGACAAAGACAAAGAGAGGGATTAGTTGTAACTAAAAGGCGTTTAAGAATTTAGCTGCGAGCGGTTTTTAACGTAATTATTTTCCATACTCCAAGTTCTTACCAAAGAAATTAAGATGTATTTTAAGTTTTTTTTTCTGTAATTCTATTTATGCTGTAAAGTATGTTTTAAATGAGCTAATAGCCTTAGCACTTAGAAGTATGCAGTTAATTTTAAAGTTAAAGGGTTTCTCCAATTCTTTATAGTGGTTAGGAAATCTGTAATACTTTAGGACTAAAACGTATGCTGGTCTAAATTGTATTTAATTTAGCAAGTTAAAGTCTTATTTTAAAAAAATTCAGCTTAGCTGAATCTTTGTGCAATGTCTTTAAAATAATAATTATAATAAGAAATCTTGCAAAAATCCTGGCTGAATAAAATGTTGCCTTTGATAAATTGCAAAAATACATATCAAAATCTTTATATATTAACTGAATTATGTTTGCGGTGCAACATCTATGAATATTTTTATACATTTTAAGGAAAATCTTAACTGAATTGGACTTTTCGTTAGCTGAATAATAAAAAAGAGGGAGAATGTAAACTTTCTAACTAAAAAACATTAGCTGAATTATAATCCATCTAGTTATATAAATATGTAAAATTTAAAGTTAAAAAATTATTATATCACAGCAGCTGAATAATCTTAAAAATTGTTTGTAATAATATTACGAAATTTAAATTTTTTTTTATTTCAAAAATATATAAAACACTAGCTTAGTAACGTAACCAATTTTAAAAATCAATAAATACAGATGAATTAAAAAATTTTTGTTTGCATACATTTTTTAGAAGCCTTTTGGAAAAAAATCCTTATGAAATTATAAAAAGATATTTGAAAATAGTTTTTATACTTTAAAGCTTAGCTAAATCAAATTTCTTCTAGCTGAATTTAAAAATAAGTAAGCAATTTGAATTATGTATTAATTAAATACTAAAAATTAAAAAGTTTTTTAAATATCTATAAGCTGAAAAGAATTAATAAAAAATATTTAAGTTCCATTTATAGGGAATAATAAAATTTAGAAAAAAACTGTTGCTAAATTACATATTTTCCTAGCTGAATAATTAAAAAGAAGCACTTCAACTGTTCAATTTTTATTTGCTGGATTAGTTTTAGAAGGTCTTTAGCTCAGCTGAATTAGTATTAGAGGCAATGTATCTTAGCTGAATATTTATATACAGCAATTAAGCCTAGCTTAATAAGTTTAAGAAGCATTTAAGCTTCGATAAATTAGTATTCAAAGCAATTTAGCTGTGCTGAATAAACAGCGATTTAGTGTAGCTGAACTTATTTTTGGAACAATTTAGTTGTTTCACTTAAACTCTATTTCAAAGCAAATTAGCTTAGCTGAATTAGTTAAGAAAGCAGTTTAGCTAAGATAAATTAGTATTAAAAGCAATTTAGTTCCGCTGAATAAGCATTAACTGCGAATTGGTGCAGCTGAATTAATTCTTTGAATAGTTTAGCCTAACTAAGTTGGCGTTAACCAAATATTTTTAAGTTTAATTTAACTGACCCAAATTAGTATTATCTTAATTTCAGTTAACTTAAATTCTATTTAAAGGAAAATAAGCTTAGCTGAATAAGTTTTAAAACCAGTAAAGATCTGCTTTATTTGCTTTTAAAGCATCTTAGCTTAGCTGAATTGTTATTTTCAGTAATTCAAAGCTGCTGAATTAGCTTAAGAACCATTTAAGATTAGCTGAATTTGTGTTAGTATCAATTATCTTAACTGAATTACATTTAAAAGCAATTAACCTTAACTCTTTTATTATTATATGCATTTTAGATTAGTTTAATTTACTTTTCAAACAATTTAGTTTAGCTGAAGCAAATGTTTCATGATATGAATTTTTAATTAATGTTACTTCCAACTAAAATTTTAATGCAAAAGTTAATATTTTATTACAAAATTCATATACAACTCCCAGCAAATTCCAGCAATTATTTATCTTTCTTTAACTTAAAATTTTATGAGACTTTTAATATTTTTAATGAGTCTTCTTATATTTGATTCAAAATTTGATTACTTCTCATCAGCATTTAAAAATTTTAATAAATTTTTTGGGATGTGCGTGTGAAAAACATGAAAAATAAACATAAATTTCTTTTTCATCTTAACAAGCGCTGTATAAAACAGTATAAGTGTAATTGTCAACTCATTAACTGTCAAAATATTACAGTTGTTATTTACATACCTATTCAGCGACAACTGTTCATTTTCAAGTCTCCATAGTATCTGGGTACTTCATTTTCTCTTGCTTTATTTGTCGGCTGTATTGCCTGTGTCACTGTCTTTTATAGTGACTTCTTTAGTTTCTGGAGTCTTAAGTTATTGAAGCTGAAATGTGTTTTACACATTTTTACTTTGGGGGCACGTAACGCGTGTATGTCACATTAAAATACCAAAAATTACAATCATCCATCTAATGTTGTGCGTTATTAAATATCATCATACTTTCAAAATACGATGGTTCTTCATATTTGAAAATTATTTTAAAGAAAATTATGGTTGATGCTTTAATGTTGATAATGAAATTGTTTTTCTGTGGCATTTTTGTTGCTTCTAGCTGATTGTCCTCATAAGTCTTGCTTATACTTGGGATGATATCGAGGTACATATACACATTAAATGAGTATTACCCAACAAACATGATTTCTTATTATTCTCTACGAACACAAAAATGTTCGTGTGAACTTGAAATGTTCGTTGAACAAAAAATTATGATTAAAGGAAAATGAATGACAAATGCTGCTGTCATCTGCGAAATTAGAATTGAAAGTTATACCTAGGAGATCGTTAAGAAAAATAAGAAAAAGTGAAGGAGAAAGAACAGAGCCTTGCAGTAACCCTTAATTCAAATTAAAATGCTCCGAAGAGAACCCATCTATCCAAACACGTAAAGAGCGGTCCTTGAAAAAGCTCGTATAAATCGAGAGCAATCATTACTGACTCCAAGCGCAATAACCTTTGAAACGAGTGCTCCATGCCACACAAACAAACGCTTTGGGAATATTTAGAGCAAGCACTTTGCTTTCACCATATTGGTAAATAGTGAAATTGAAAAAGGTGTGATTGCAGACTTACACATGTGTCTCAGTTAATGAATCAAGTTAAAATTGTTGGAAAAGTGTGAAACAGGTCTCCCGTAGAACGATTTCTGCGCAGGTCATACTGTCTATCACTCAAAAGTGAATGACACTCTAGATAATCTACCAAGTCGTGATTGATCATTCTCTCCACCACCTTCGAAAGCGTAAAGCAAACTGCTGTTGGGCGCTAGTTTTCAGGGTTTGTAGCCTCACCCTTTTTTGGGATTGGGTGGACGGTGGCCTTCTTCCAGCAAAAAGGTAAAGCTTCTACCCAGTACGAATAACTAAGTAATATTGTCAAAGGACGAGACAGCGACAATGCACACTTTTTCCGGACTAAAGCCGTAACACCATCCGGCCCCTAAGACTTGTTTATATTGAGATCTTCAAGGACGCTTTTAACTGCACGCGCCCAAAAAATAACGGATACCCTTTCGAGGTCGGACGGTGGTTGATTGCATTCCGGCAAGTATGTATTCTTTGCAAACATGTCAGCAAAAAGGTTGGCTTTATCAACCGGGTCTGTGAAAATTCGGTTGGAATGCTTGGCACTTATGTAGTTAGTTACCCTTTTAACAAATAACCAAAATGTCTTACTACCCCGCCGAGCAGCAAGGACCTTAGCTGTTCGTAACCCCACGTCTCCATGCGCTTTCGATTAGAACATGACATGACCATAACGCCGGCAGAGCAACGGTATTAATTTGTTCATGTTCTTGTATGTGGCGAATACGTGTAGATGTTCATGTTCTGATTGACCACAATTTTTGTTGTTGTGCGTTTGGTTGTATACAGAAAATACATTGTATGGCCAACATCATGGCGCACATGGATGCTAAGACGAATGTTTAGGCAACGATGGCAGCACATGGGCGAAACATGAACATTAACAGTCTACACGTGTAGAATTCATGTGCGACATGCTGTTCTTACCAAGTTGATGGATGGTGGAGACGGGTAGTAAAGAAGTTGAGTACTCTCTTAAATTCGTTTCTTGCCTCTCCTTTCAATTTCTACACACAAACACTTAGTCTAAAGTAGGGAATTCTCAGGTCCATCACAAACATATAGAAATGTGGATAATTTATGTACTGAATAAATACATTTTGTGGTTCTGTTGAAAATAAATACATTTCTCACTTTTAGCAAAAAATATTCTCTTTGGTTTGCAAATCGTTTATTCGCGAATTATTTCCGCTTCATTTTCATTAACCGTTGAGAAAAAGGTCAAATCTATTTCAATAGAAAGTCTTTGATTTCTAATCGTTTTAATTTAAAAATGTTTTTGACTTTGAATCACGCTTAAGGCCCAACTATAAAATGATTAATTTGGGTTAAGCAATTGTGCGAATACATGAGATTCGTATGTGTCGAACCATATTGAACTTAATTTTATGAAACTGACATATGTTTAAGAAAAGTGCGAAACAGATCGAACTTTCCATACGGAATAAAATATTTTTTGATTTTATTTTTGTTTGTTAAAAAGCTTTTCGCTTAATGCCTGTCTTTGATAGTAAAAAAAAAACGTTTGGGAATTTGTTATGAAAACAAAAACTAATTTGAGTTTTTTTGTTGTTGTTTAAATATAAATTTCCAAAAGAATTTTTTATTTTTATTACAAAAACAGGCTGTTCGTCTGGGTTCACATTATGAAAGTTTTCTATCAGAATGTCTTAGCTTTTTGCTTAGAGGGAACAGGAGAATAGCATGTTTTCTCTTTCCCTCTTTTCAAAATATTAGACTTTCTTAGCGAAATTGTTTTATTTCAAATTATTCTCTTTAGGAAAAAGAGTTAAATTTCAATTCCTCCTCAATTTGAGAAAGAGTTTGTTTTAGAAATGTTCGATTTCAAATTACTGTTAATTTGTGACAAATAATGTGTTTGCTGGGTTGTTGTTTATTACGTAAAATTATGTATGTGTGTGTATATGTGTTCGCTCATCTTGGTATCATTAAAATTAACTTTTCCAGCATGTGGTGTTGGTGGCAATGGAGACTGACTGGATGTTTGTTGCTGGCAATAATAAATATAATGAGGCCGTTACACGTAGATATAAAATACTAAATAGAAATATATTCAAGCCCTGCAATTCGGAAAACAGCCTTCAAACTTCTGGCGACTTAATTGTAAGCATTTTAAAGTTTTAGGTTTTAGACAAAATTCCAGATGAAGAAAGCTGGACTTTACTTAAAATTACTTTGCGACATTCAAGACAATTGATGCTACAATAGATTACTAGGGATACTCAAACGTTAATTTTTTAATATTTCAGAGTCCACACTTTTCATGCCACACTGTTAAAAAAGCCAGAGTTTATTGGTAAAAGGGAAGAGAAAATTATCATGTTCTCTTCCCTTCCAATAAACTGAGATTTTTTAAAGAAAAGTTTCATTGTGTGACCTAAGACTTTAGTAATTGGCTCTTAATAAAATAAATTTATCTCTTTTAATCTTCCAGCTAAAAAATCGTTCATAACATCCATCAGAACTGTTGGGTAATGTTCTAAATGATGCTAATGAAGCCTTTAAAGATGCTTTATTTGTAGCATTATGTGTTAATGAGTTTGGGTTTCATTCGATTGTTTGACTGGTTATCCAAGCAGAATATTTCAAGACTCAGAAATTGTTTAGCAAAAAGAGAAAAAGGACCTTCATATTTTTTTTAAATTTACAAATAAGATTTTTTGTTATTAAAAAAACCTTTTTTTTAATTTCTAAAAATAAGAAAATTAATTCCTTAATTCTTATTAAAATTTCTAAACTTTAGAGAAGAAAAGAGATTAAAAACTACAAAAATAAACAGATTTTTCAAGCACTTTAAGTGCTGCCTTTTTCCAGAAAGAAATTTTGTTTTTATGCCAGCTGCAATATTGTGCTTTCCGGCCCATTGATTTATTTAAAGTGGTTGTGGAGAAGTTAGTGAATTGTAAAATTGGTATGTAGTCTTGTTCAATTTAGCTGCACTTAAAGCAGTTGGAAAAATAAGAAATCAGTTTTGGAAGCAAACACCTTCGAACAAATCAAAGCATCCAGTCAAGTGAAAATTTGAAAGTTTTTTTTTATTTTTCAGTTGCTAAACATTATTTTTATTGAAGAAATATTTATGAATATATATATAAAAAAAAAATAGGAGAATTGGGAAAAGTAAAACAGTTTTAAACGAATTTTTTATTACATTCTAATATTTTGATCAAAAATCTTGGCAGCATTTCATTTAACTTAAGTTAAATGCAAAAGTTCTATTTAATTTTGAAATATGGCTTGAAAGCTATTAAAAATTTTTGATTTTTTTAACAAAACTGTTGATTTTATTACGTTTTCGTAAGCTGAATTGCAAAAATACTTCAAGTGAAGAAAGCAATTACTAGACAATTTTATTTTCTAGGCAAAAAATTCCAGCTGAATTACATAGAAACCCTGCTGAATAAGAAATTTAGCAAGAAAAGTAAAAAATGGTGAACTAAATATTTAAACTTAACAAAAAATAAGTTAGAAAGTGTAGTCGGCTAAGCCCGACCATTTGATACTATAGACCAAAATATGTAAAGAAAAATGTTCGAGACTGTTCTCTATTTGGGACCCATGGATAATCATGGACCCTTCACTTAATTATGTTATGAGGTTTAGACTCATGTAAAAGTTCATTGTGCCAATTACACTGCAAGAATTGATACATTTTTTTGGGACAAGCTGGGCACCTGGCGTTTTAACCTAATTCAAGTTTGCTGAATCCAGTGGTGCTAACCGTTTTTTTTAGGTTAGCTCTAGTTTTTAAGATATACCGTTATTTCGAAAATGAGGAGGCTGTACAACATGTGTAAGCGTAACTCAAAAACGCTTTAGCTTATTGAAAAAACCAAAAAAAAAACGAAATTCCACAATAAAATGTTCTTCATTAAGCGATTTTCCAATTCCAGTCGTTTTAAAAACATAATTTTTTTTGGCAAAATAAAGCGGGGTTAGTCATACATTGGACCCATCTAGGGGCATCCTAGGCACTGCAGCAGCAGGTAACATGAAAATACAACAAGCCAGCCAGCCGAACGGACGGACATTGTTAGATTGATTCAAAATGTGATTCTGATTCGATCGGTGTGCTAAAAGGTTGTTCAAGGTTCAATATTTTTTAGTGTTACATATTTACAACAGCACAAACGCATAACACTCTCTCTACTGTTGTGGTGTGGACTCAAGCAAAAAGCTGAATAAGATGAAGACATGGCTGAATTAGCTGATATGTGTTTTGTTAACAATTCTTTTCAATCGGCAGGCATACTTAAGCTAAATTTTCTTTATCTCTAGCAAAAATTCTACAAATTTCATGTTGCTAAAATAACAAAATTTATTAAAAAAAAATAAAACATTTCTAAAAGCTAACAAATGGTGAACTTACTAAATTTCTTTTCAAAATTGTTTTAACTGCCAGCCACTTTATTTAAATATTGTTTTGTTTTCTTCATCTATTTTATAAAAATAACATAAATCACGTTTCATTTTGTTATTTCGTACTATATTTTAATCGTTTGTTTTGGGGCAACACCTTTTGTTCCATTTTTGTAAATGCGGGTTTAAATATTTGATTATTATTTTTTTGCCTTGTGCTTCCATTTTTGGTATCTGGTAGTATTTTTTGTGGGTAATTGTGGTCTTGCTTCATTACTTTACAATCAAAAGCCAAAAATTAAGCAGAAAAAAAAACTATTCAAATTGTAAAATTTCCCAACATAAACTAAATATTTATTTCTGTACTTTTTTTTGTAAAGTTTTTTAAACTCAACCCAAAATCGTGCCCGCCAAGCATGCGCATATTGCTGGATAAAAATTTTAAGTTTTTTTTTTTCTTTCTTTCATTTTTCGTTGGCCTATTTGAATTGAAATTTGAATTTTGTGGTCGTATATGCCAGAGTGCGAAATGATTTGTGGCTGCATGTATTCCTTTAATACATTATTTTCGTATCGATATAATTTACAAAAAAAAAATGGGGTTTTCTACATTTAAACGTTCAAAGTTTGTGCAGAAACCGCTTACCAAATAAAAGTACTAAAACTAATTGGCATGAGAGAAACCTTTTGTAAGCAATAGACTTGACCTAATTTGTCGAAATGATGAAAAATTTTTTGCACAGAAAATTGTTCAGACAAAAGAAACAGCTACAAAACTTCATTTCAAAAAATAGTTTTGACCAACCACCAAAAAAAAAAAATTGAATAAACATAAAACTGTTTTAGTCTAGCATCAGTTTACAGAGAGTTTTCTTTATATGTTATTACTTTCTTTAATAGAGTAAGACAATTTAATTAATTTAAATACCATTGATTGATTGATTAAATTTTGCTTAACATTTTTTTTTTTTATTTGAATTAAAAGAACTTTTATTTGGTTTTTGTTTTTTATTTTCTTTTCAGGTTAATAAATGTTTAAATTAAAATTTTCAATCAATTTATTAAGATTGATTGATATAAACCACAAACATACACATACACAAATAAACATTCATACCATAATTAACCCAGCAATCACTAAGTCAAACTTTTGATATGAAATGACTTTATCATTTGATATCAAACAAAATTCTCAAACGTTTTTCAATTGTTTGATTTAACATTTAAATTCAAATTGATAATGATTTGAAAAAAAAAACATTTGATATCAAATCTTTTATCAATTTGATGTCAAATGTTTGTCAAATGTTAAATTCAAATCAAAAATAAACTTGGCAATACTAAAGCGAAAAATAAATGTAACCATTAAAAATGGCGATTAAAGTTACATGTTTTACTTTGTGGTTTAATTATAAATAATTTTTAAATTTTTATTATTTTTAATTAGGCTTAAGTTCATGAAAATTTAATTTTTCATTAAATTATTTTTTATGAAGAAAGGAATTTTACAACATGAAAATTAATTAAAATTGTTATTGATAATCTTTCATTCTTGACGTGGCTGGGGCTCGAACCCCAATACTAATTATTGTTAAAGCTAAGGCACGAGCTCTATGTGTACATTTGTCCTTCAAGTTGTGCTGAAAAAGGTCAACAGAAAAGAAAAAGACAAAATGAAAAAACAAAAAATGTACTTGGACTTCAAGAAAAATTCTTGACAAAAGTACGAAAAAACGGAAGTAAGGAAAAAACATGTAAAATCAATTAAAATGGATAATCATTCAGGAAAGCAAATTTCGATCTACCAAATGTTAAAATACAATTTGGTTTAAGGATTGATGTTTGACTATTGACGACAGCAGTCGTCGATGGCTGCGAGTGTAAGACGGCAAATCCATCTGAGGAGATCGAGTGGTTGCGATCGAAACATGTCATGGTAACCTGCCGGCCAGGGTTCGAGCCCGAGCCACGTCAAGAATGAAAGATTATCAATAACAATTTTAATTAATCTTCATGTTGTTAAAATTCCTTTCTTCATAAAAATAATTTAATGAAAATTAAATTTCATGAACTTAAGCCTAATTAAAAATATTAAAAAAAAAAAATTTGGATTAAAAACCATAAAATAGTTCAACAAAATAACCACAATACTAATTATTGTTAAAGCTAAGGCACGAGCTCTATGTGTACATTTGTCCTTCAAGTTGTGCTGAAAAAGGTCAACAGAAAAGAGAAAGACAAAATGAAAAAACAAAAAATGTACTTGGACTTCAAGAAAAATTCTTGACAAAAGTACGAAAAAACGGAAGTAAGGAAAAAACATGTAAAATCAATTAAAATGGATAATCATTCAGGAAAGCAAATTTCGATCTACCAAATGTTAAAATACAATTTGGTTTAAGGATTGATGTTTGACTATTGACGACAGCAGTCGTCGATGGCTGCGAGTGTAAGACGGCAAATCCATCTGAGGAGATCGAGTGGTTGCGATCGAAACATGTCATGGTAACCTGCCGGCCAGGGTTCGAGCCCGAGCCACGTCAAGAATGAAAGATTATCAATAACAATTTTAATTAATCTTCATGTTGTTAAAATTCCTTTCTTCATAAAAATAATTTAATGAAAATTAAATTTCATGAACTTAAGCCTAATTAAAAATATTAAAAAAAAATTTGGATTAAAAACCATAAAATAGTTCAACAAAATAACCACAATACTAATTATTGTTCTATTTAAATGTTAAATTTTGTTTTAACTACACTTAAAAAAACTTAAATAGCCTACGTTGCTTATTTAAAGTCTATTAAAGTTTATATTCTACTGGTGGCCTCAACAGACACGCAATGCAAAAAAAAACAGCTGTTTTTATTAAGGCCATCTTGTAAATAAGTTTACTTTACAACGTGGGCCAAGACAGCAACGACGAACAGGGCTGTCTGATATGGCGATTTCTCGCCAAACGTGTTTGGCGATAGTATTTTCCATTTAGCGCCTGGCAATTTTTTTTTTTTTTTTTTTGCGATTTTTGATATAACTGGCGATTTACTTGCTATTTTCAGCATTTTTTTAAAAGTTTGTAATTTTTTGTTATCTGGGAACTTTTTTTACATGATTTTTGTTTTTTTATTATTTTAAGTGAATTTTGTATTCAGTCACTATAAAAGTATGTATGCAGGTCAAATCACTAGTAATGAAATCGATGAGGCTGAAGTGTACAATCTTATAGACTTGTGTACTTAATTTCAGTTTTTCTGACTTAGACCATATTTACATTATGCAATTAACGCCGCAACTTGCCGCAACTTTCGCATGCAACTTTTTATTTGTTAGCAAGAGGTGTAGGGAAGAAAACGGGGTTGAAAAAGTTGAAAAAATGCTTGGAAAAAATTTAAATGTAAATGTGGAAAGAGTTTCGTAGAAACTACATTAAAAGAAAATAGAAAAAAAACTCGGCGTTAATTGCATAGATGTTAATGCGATCTTAATATATGATGCCATTTTAAAACAAATAACAAACTTTTCTCAGTTTTTGGCGATTTTTTACTGATTTTTTAGCTATTATCTTTTTGGCAACACTGGTTTAAACAGCTAACGCACGTTTCGTGTTTTGTTTCAATGTCAAACATCTTCAGTTTGGTCTATAATTTAACCATGAATCGTCTTACAAACGAACAACGCTTGCAAATTATTGAATTTTATTATCAAAATGCGTGCTCTGTTAAGAAAGTTCATCGCGCGCTTCTTGTGTTCAACGACGAAGCTCATTTTTGGCTCAATGGGTACGTTAATAAGCAGAATTGTCGATTTTGGAGTGAAGATGAATGCATCCAGAAAAAGTCACAGCTTGGTGTGGCTTATGGGCAGTGTTGCCAATTTAGCCATTTAGTGGCTAGATTTAGCCATTTTCACCCTGTTTAGCCATTAAAAAATGAGTTTAGCCATTTTTTTAGCCATTTTTCAACTTGTTTAGCCATACAATTTTTTTGCCGTTTTTCTTTTAAAAGAATAATTTTTATTTTATTATAAAAATTTATAAAATTAAAATAAACATTTTGAACAATTAAAACGCCTTGAATTTAAATCACAACTTTCAAAAATGATGAAAATCGCTATAAACTTTGACGCTGAAACATCTTTCAAAATAAAGAAACAGTATTCCACTATTAAATTTATAAAATGGATCAACACAAACATCGCTGTTTCTTTCTGGTTGCAAGTATTTCCATAAAGGGATGCAGGCGGTAACAATTGTTTTAGAAATTTCAGAATAGACTATAAAGTTGCTCTCACTTCCATGGTGTAATGCTGAAGTAGAGAGGAAGTTTAGCCAAGTAAACATCGTTAAAAGTAATTTGAGAAATAGGTTACATTAAGCAACCGTTAATTCGATTTTATCAATTAGGTAAATATTTTTACCATAACAATACAATATTTACACCACCACCACAATAGTGGAGAGGGTACTATGCGTTTGTGCTGATGTCTGTAATACCTTAAAATATTAGTCCTTAGCCCACTTTTACGTATTCCGATTAACTCAGAATCACTTTCTGAGTCGAATTAACAATGTCTGTCCGGCTGGCTGTCCATGTAAACCTTGTGCGCAAAGTACAGGTCGCAATTTAGAGATTATTTGATAAGATTTGGTACAAAGGTTCTAATGTGGTGTAGAGTATCATAAAGTCGGATTTAACCGGCTATACTTTCTTACTTGTTTTTTATTGTAGATCTGGACTCAAAAGTTGGGTAAATGTTGTCGTGATTATGATTCACCTTCAAATTATTTAAAACTTATGATTATTTGAAACTAATGAGTGATTCCTATGAGATGAACAATACATAACGTCAACCGACTTTTTCGATGATTTAATTTTTTAATATTAATTTATTTTAATATTAATTTACGTTTATTCTTATTAAACAAATTGATCTTAACTCACAATTCATCGCAAACAACTTTAAATGAATTATTTCTGTTTTGTTATTGAATTTTAATGTTTTTATTTAAAAAAGCTTTTAGCCATTTTTTAGCCCATTTTTAGCCATTTTTTAGCCATTTTTTGCCGTAAATTTTGCCATTTTTGGTCACCAAGTTTTGGCAACACTGGCTGGTGGCATCATTGGACCGTACTTCTTCAAAGATGATGCGAATCGTAACGTAACTGTGAATGGTGAGCGCTACCGTGAGATGATATCCAAGTTTTTTTTGCCCAAAATGTAAGAGCTTGACTTGCATGACATGTGGCACCGCATGCCACACAGCACGCATAACAATGGACTTATTGAGAGGCGAGTTCGGTGAACATTTTATTTCACGTTCCGGACGGGTCAATTGGCCGCCTAGATCGTGCGATTTAACGCACTTAGACTATTTTTTGTGGGGCTATGTTAAAGCTCATGTCTATACACATTTGATTTTTTAAGAGCTATAGGAAATATAAATTGACTATTATTCGACCTTTACAAAATTTTATTAGTATTATTATTTAAATAAGCTTGAGGTCTCTTTTTTTTATAAAACAAATTAAATTTATTTAATCCAATATTTCGGCACTCCGTTGTGTGCCTTCTTCAGGGTTTTTTTCTTTAATGTTTGACAAAAAATTAAAAATTTTAACATATTTAACAAATTAAACAAATTTAACAAAAATTCTGATAACAATTTTCATTTAAATACAAAAAAGGTTTCCCAATTCAAATACAAAAAAGGTTTTCCAATTCAAACCTAATCTATTACAGTTTAAATAAATTTTTAACTTCCGTTTCTATTTTTATAAATTAAATGTCTATAATTTTGTGCTAAACTTTCAGTATCTGACTTAAAATTAATTCTCGATATTGTCGCTACATTTATAATTTGCAACATTTCTAACATAAATCTACGTTTATAATTATTTTTCGTATTTAAAACTGTTGTATTTTCAAAATCTGGATAATGGTTTAGATTAGCACAATGAGTTGATAAAGCTGTTTTTTGTGATGAAATAGTCTAGTTTGATCCATTATTTATTTTAAAGATTACTCTTTAGTTTCTAACTATTTTCAAGAAAGAGCCAAACATTATATAGTGTTCTGTTCTTCGTTAAAAAAACAAAACAATTGTTGTGGTACTGTAGACAAACATTATATTTTAATGTTCTATAATGTTTATTTTTTTGCATTGATACAGAAATGAACAAACAAAATATTTTAGCAACGACCGCAGCACGAACAGCGAGTGTGTGTATTGTATTTATGTTCTGTTTGTGTAAAATTAATTTGCTTTTGCTTTGTTTTGTTTTTGTAAAAAAAGTTTGGTTTTTTTACCAGCCAAAAGGGACGAACATTAATGAGCTGAACGGAACACAATGAAGTTTGAAAATAAAAAACCGAACGGAATCAAATGTACTCATATTTTTGTTGAGTTGGATAAAAACAGTATTATATTTGTGTTCGAAAGATGACAAACAGGGAAACGTTATTTTTTAATGATGTTTTTACACAAACACTATTAGCGTTTGCATTTTCCAACAAACCTACCGAACCGAACACTAAGGAGAGATATTTAGTGTTTATATAGTAAATGTTACTCACCATGAGAAATAAATTCCCAGATTCTATTTGTTTTTGCTTTAACCCATTAGTGCATGAAGTTCCCCAAGTAATTTTTAACAAAATTCTGTTTGAATAAAATTTTTTTAAAGATTTTAGAAGGAGTCCCTTGTAAGGGACATTATGCAATATCGTCACATGAAATGTGACATTTTTTGAAACATTCTTTTGGGTGAAGGCCCTTGTTGCACATAAAATTAGACTTGTTATCGCAGTTTGCACATCTTTTATCCGCTTTGGATTAGTCTATTATGTGATTTCTACCGTCATATCGATTGACAGCAGTGAAAATCGATGGTATGTAACCTTTTACAGAGGGCACACCGTACGCTTCTATTTAAGAATTGGCTATATATCTACGGAATTGCAACAAGTTTGAGCAACCTAGATCATTTGGATGCAGCTTTCTCATTAGTAGCCAACCATTAACAACGGAAGCATCCAACAGATATGCGAAAATTGGTCACCACCACTTACGTTGTCTAATACGTGACTGATAAACAGCAATTAACTGGTCAATTTTGTCTACACCATCCATGCCTTGATTGTAATGTTGAAATACTTTTGGTTGGGTATCTGCATGGCGCCTTCTCCTCTTGTATAAAGCTTTCACGTTCCAATTTCATTTTTGTCAAAATTATGTTCCTAACGTGACTACGTTATTGTCTTTCCATCGTACGACGAGTATATTGCCATTACCAGAAAAACGATAGTCCGTAGCTCCTCTTTAATCTTTTTTCACGTGTGGTGCGAATTTTTTTATTCCCGTAATACATTTTTTGCACAATATTAAGCAATAAAATTAAATAAAAGCACTTGTTGTTTTGACGAAGACACACAAGAGAATGAGATGCTTAATGAAAGTTTAATTTCTAATTTTTCGTATTGCTGTAAAGTGGCAAAAAAAGAGCGTCCCTTAAAAGGCACCATATGCACTAATAGGTTAATTTAACTTAATTTATCTCTTCGTCCTTCTCCCCAGTATTTTATTAATTCAAACAAGGTTATAATTATTCCTTCCTTAAGATATTTTAAGCAAAAAGGTCATTTACATTAAATTAACAACAACAGCACTATTGAACACACATTTTGTGTTGTAACAGTGTAAAATAATTCAATATAATTAAAAAGTCATTAACTATGCCAAGCACACACAAACGCACACCATCTGTGAGGAAGAGCCACAAGAAACCGTTCAATTTAATTGTTTAAAATGAATGTGGGTGAAAGAGTTTGAGACAAACACACACACATGCACACATATAAAACAGCTAAAAGTGAGTGTGTGCACTTGTGTATTTGAAAGTGTTGAAGGTGGTGTACGTGTGGGAGGTTGAGACATGACTCTTTTGTGACGTATGAAGTGCATGTGTTGTTGTTTGTTTTTTTTTTAATGAATGAAAGTGCAAGTGCATTTTTAAAGAGAAACTATTTTATGGCACTAGAGGAAGTTAAAATATAAAAATTTAAGGTAGTTAAGAAAGTACTCCAACTCAAATTTTAACTTTCTAGGGAAAGTTGCAGAAAGCAAAAATATATTAATTAAGTTTTTGTTAAAAAAAAGAGACAAGCTTGCCAATATTAAAAGAATCTGGGAATTATAAGTTTCTTTATTATATCTAACATTTTTTTATTTTAATGATCGAATTTATTCTAAAGTCATTCCTAAAAATAAAAGGAATAGGACTATTACAGAAAGCTTTAAAAAATATATAACCGAAATTTAGTTCATAGAATAAATTCAAATATTAAAAAAAAGACAAGTAAGAGTGCTATATTCCGCTGCGCCGAATCTTATATACCCTTCACCATTGTGCGAGTAGAATAGAGAGCAACTAAATAATTTTTACATACACACAGAAAAAAATCAAGTTAAAAACGTCGAAAACAAGGTTGATTTAAATTTTTTCGGTGGTGATTTTGCTTCATACGGGTTTCATGTTAATTCAACCTGATTTTACAATAACTGCGAACAACATTTTTTTCTTTTGATATAACTATAATTCATGTTAATTTGACATTGCAGTAAAGTAAGAGCAAAATGTAATTTATATTGAAATAACAATCGGAATCACGTTGAATGAAAGTTATTTCCAGTTGAAACAACGTGAATTTCATGTAGAATTAAATGGGTTTGAGTGTATTTTAACAGTGTGAAGAAGCTTCAGACAACATTTGCATTTATGTAAGAATAATTCAAAACCCTGTAACACATGTTTCACTTATTTTGTATTCTCCTTTGTTAACAGAAGCATCAGCAGAATCGCCCGATATGGTCATCATTCTACTTTGAAAACTTGATGTACTATTTAAATAAACAATTTTAATTAAAAGAATACGGGAATTGTCTTCTTTTTATAACATATTTTAAAAGTGAAAATAAAAAATGTACATAATTAAGTAGGTATGCATGTTAATTTAACAAGATAAACTTTTGATTTTAATACAAAACAGGTTTTTATGGGTTCAATATTGAATCCAGATTTATTTATATTTTAATATTTTTTTTTTTTTTATTTTTTTAACAGTGAATAATATTAAATAAACGTAATTTAAGGTTATTTTGATATTTTTTATTAAAAATTAATATGAAATAATGATAAATTTAAGTAAAGGGCATAATTTTTCTGAAATTTAACATGAATCTCAATCAACATTTTTCCATGTTAATTTTACATGGGTATTTTTTTCTGTGTGTATACATATACATATGTACATATTTACAATACTTAAAACTTCATTATAAATGAAATTTAAAAAGCAAAAAAAAGAAGAGACGACAACCGGATTTGGACTTCGCTTTGCACAAGGACCCAGAATATATATACTTTATAGGGTGTAGGACCTTCCGTGAAGGGTATAAAAAACAAACTCAATTATAAAAAAGAGTAATTTTTGGGATTTCAGTATTTTGGTCATAACTCTGCTATTTCTCAACCGATTTGACAGATTTATATACCGACGTGTTAAAGAAGAAATTTGCCAGTTATTTTGGCTATAAAACTTGGACTCGGGAAGATCTATGGTTCCTGAAAATGGGTATTTTTCTAAAAAAAATTAATATTTTGGTCATAACTTTTTCGTATCTGAACCGATTTTCAAGAGTTTTGCAGAAAATATTTTCTATTAAAAATTTCCGATCTTCTGATATATAAGGCGTAACCATAGGTCATATTACAGTTAAAAAAATGCAGGTTTTTATACAATTTTTAATACTTTTTGTATGAGAGGTACCCCGCCTACTTCTCCAATCCCGCCCACATTTTGTAGGATGGTGTGTATTTATAACCTAAATGTTTGTACCTAATTTAAAAGCTTTGGCTCTTGCCGTTCTCTAGATACAGAAAAAAGTAATAAAAATACAACAACAACAAGGGATTTTTTGGAAAAATTAGAGGCAGTCGTGGTTTTTTTGTCATATCTCAGCCATTGTTGGACCGATCTGGCTGAATTTCAATAGCAAGAAATTGGGGACTATATGTGACATAAATGTAAAACAACGTAGCCGCTATCATGTCTGGAGTCTCCGGAAAACACATATCAAACGTAAGACGGACAGACGGACGGACATGGTTAAATCAACTTCTCTCCTCATAAGGACCCAGAACATATATACTTTATAGGGTCTAAGATCAATATTGTAGAAATTACAAACGGAATGACAAACTTATATATACCCTTTTCCACCTGTGGTGAAGGGTATAAATATTGAATTGCGAATATTCTTTTAAAAAAATATAATTTTTCTACTTTAATATATTTGCAATGTCTGTTAGCCTTTTGAAAACTATTTAATATCCCCTTCCATTTTTCAAATGTATTTTATTGCGAAAGTTCTTATCAAAAAGAATTTTTGAAACCATTTATTTGTACACCCTCCCTCTGTTTTCTTTAAGAATTTAAACAAATTTGCAAGTGACCAAAATAAAAATTGTTTGCTTAAAAAATTCCTTGAACAAAATTACTTATACTTAATAAAAATTTTAATAATTGTGTTGTTATGTCATTTGTGTTTGTCTTATCCATTTATTTTTAACTTTTACTCCATCGTTTTAATGTTTGTTCATTTCTGTTGACTTTTTTTTTAACAAACGGAAACGGAAGCTTATTTATTGCCTTAAACACCATTTAAATGTTAAAAAAAAGATTTAAATGAAGAATTTATTTAAGCATATTCAACAGCGATTAATCAACAGGCGTTAATATTTGTGCTTCTCTTTAAAAATTTTACTTGTGTAGCTGTCATAATAAATTAATTAATTATAATATATGTGTCTCAGTATAACGATTAATTAAACACACGCCATTTCATATTTGAATTTTTTATTAATATTTTATTATGAACACATGTATGTTTGTATGTATTTGGAAAATAACGCAAGGGATTTTTCTTTTTCTTAACTAACAAAAGAATTTAATGTATGTATAATGCAATGATTTCTAATGTAAATTTAAGAATTGTTTTAAAACAATTTTAATTTTGTTTTAATGGATTTCTCCCAGGTTCTACTTTTGATTTTGAAGCAAGAAATAAAATTTAAAGTATTTTTTTTAAATCTATGTATGTACATACATTTGTATGTAGACTTCACGCTGCAGAAGATGGAACTAGCACCTAATTTGTACCAAACTAGTACAAAAATAACCAGCACTATCGGGTGATTTTTAAGCTATTTTCTTTTTGGCAACACTGGTTTAAACAGCTGACGCACCTTTCGTTGTTTTGTTTCACTGTCAAACATCTTCAGTTTGGTCTATAATTTAACCATGAAACGTCTTACAAACGTACAACTCTATTAAGAAAGTTCATCGCGCACTTTTTGTGTTCAGCGACGAAGCTCATTTTTGGCTCAATGGGTACGTTAATAAGCAGAATTGTCGATTCTGGAGTGAAGATCAGCCAGAAGCATTGCAAGAGCTACCAACGCATCCAGAAAAAGTCACAGCTTGGTGTGGCTTATGGGCTGGTGGCATCATTGGACCGTACTTCTTCAAAGATGATGCGAATCGTAACGTAACTGTGAATAGTGAGCGCTACCGTGAGATGATACCCAACTTTTTTTGCCCAAAATGCAAGAGCTTGACTTGCATGACATGTGGTTTCAACAAGACGGTGCCACATGCAACACAGCACGCTTAACAATGGACTTCTTGAGAGGCGAGTTCGGTGAACATTTTATTTCACGTTCGGGACCGGTCAATTGGCCGCCTAGATCGTGCGATTTAACGTCTTTAGACTATTTTTTATGGGGCTATGGTTAAGCTCATGTCTGTACACACATGTCCGCTTCAATTGACGCATTGAAAGACAACATTGAAGCATTTATTCATGAGATACCGGCCGAAATGTTGGAAAGAGTATGCCGAAATTGGACTAAGCGGATGGACCATTTGAGGCGCAGTCTCGGTCAACATTTGCATGAAATAATCTTCAAACATTGAATTATATGGACCGTACTATTGATTCAAATAAAGATTTCATGAATTTTTCTGAAATTTATGTGTTTTTTTTTAAACTTTCCTATAGCTCTTAAAAAATCACCCGATAATTCTTAACTGTAGACTTTTCTATACTACCATCTAAATGCTCAAATTAGTATTGAGTGTGCTAGGAACATCACTAGTACTATTGGTTCTAGACGTGTACTTATACACTTGGACCACATTGGGTGCTTTTTGCATTAGCATTTTGCATTTTAACATATTTTCAATATTTTCAACATTCAAAATAGAAATATGTACCGGAATTTTAGTTTTGTTACAAAAAACGCTATCAGTCTACAAGTAGGGCCTGCGCTGTCACATATACATTTAAGTTTTGATCAACTTAACCCTTATGTGTGTGGACAGGTACCTGTGTACCTATTGCGTTTTCAAATCGAAATTTCTTATATAAGATTTTAGTCTACAATTCTACAATTTCATGAGAACTCCTAACTTTTTGTTATTATTATATTTTCATAGGTGTTTATATACAATATGAGTTTGGCGGGGGCGTGGCATACCAATTTGCTTTTTCCACCCTTAATAGGGTGAATAGGTACCTGGGTACCTGTATACGTTTTATATTACAAGTTTTTTTTTTTTGGGTGTAGGATTTTAAAAAATATATGAAAAGGAGAAAACCAGAGTAAAATTCTAATATTATTTCATTAACCATCGATTGTTTGTACAATACAAGACAAAAAATTAGATTTCTCATACAATTTGCATAAAGGTACCCAGGTACCTATCCACCCTATAGAAGGTGTTTTTTTTTCCACACACATAAGGGTTAACCAGAGTTTTAACATTCACTGATTTACCATCCATAAGTTCAATACTTAACACTCGACTTCACTTAACACTAAATTATGGACTAAAATATAGAATAGACTAATCCATACACTAATTTTTAGAGTCAAAAAAGGACTACATTTTTCCCGCAAAATGTGATTTTTTTTTTTTTTTTTTGTTATTTTATTAAAGACCAACATTTAAGCAAACGTTGTTCCGTCAAAATTTTGTTTACGAACTTGGTTGTTCCGTCAAAATTTTGTATACGAACTTGGTAATGGCGGCACAAATCTGTTTTTAGATTAACTGAACCTAGTTTAACTGAGAACCTAAAAAGCCAGCTTAGAGACTATATTATAGTCTTAGCTAAAGATTAATTTTTATGCCAGACTAAATATAAGTTTATATATTCACTTAAAACTTGTCTACAAATCAGATTTAATAAAATTTACTATAACTATAGAAAAGACAATAGACTTAACTATGACATAAACTACAAACTAAGTTATAGACATAGCTTGAGATTAAACTAAAGACTACTCTACAGACGAATCCATAGAATAAAATACGGAATAGACTAATGCCCAATTTTTAGGATTTAGATTAGAAATTGTTTTAAATATAAAATTCTTTTCTTCACTAAAAATTAAATGTAACTTAATTCACCGATGTGGTACATTTAAATTCATTTTAAGTTTCCATTGGAAAAACTAAGCAAGGTGGTCTCAATATTAAACCAATACAACAACAACAGGCAAAGCAACAGCAGACAACTGTTTTTTGAGGTCACCTTGCAAATAAATATGATATTTTTTTGTATTTAGTAGTCCATGCTTTTATCTTAATTAAATAATGCTTTTTAAGCAAAACTCAAAAAATCAATCTGCATTTAAATACGATTTAAATTTATATGAAAATTGACTTAGGTTAGAGTGGCCGGTCACAAAGACCCCGCATAGACCAAATAGGTCCCTAGCGTTACCACGTTGTACGAAGAAAGTTAGAAAAAGGTTATTCCGATGTGATGGTACTCAGAGTACCCCACGCTCTCTTGACGAATGCTAGGAGTCTCATTAACCCAATCGCAGAGACTTCCCCGAGACCCTGGCAGTAATGATCTCCCAGACAGTTCGCCCTGGAGCGCATGAGTGTCGTACAGTAGCAGAGTAAATGCTCTACTGTCTCCTTTTCTCCTGGTATCTTACAGAATCTACAATTGTCACAATTCAGTTGCCCCGCCCTCTGGGCGTATACCGCAGTCCAACAATGACCAGTTATAAAACCTACCCGAAGTCTACAGTCCCTTCTCGATAGCGACAGAAGAATTTTTGCCGACTCTGGTTCACAGAATCCCAACATTACGTTGGAAACCCTGCACGTTCCGGTATTTTCCTAGATCGCCTCTGATCTCCTCCGTATAGCAGTGTCCGTATCTCTCCTAATATTCTGAATTGGAGCCGGAATGGCCATCACTCTATCGTATGGTAAATACACCCCTCGTTTCGCCATTTCGTCCGCCTCCTCGTTGCCTACTATGCCCTGGTGGCCGCGAACCCAGTAGATGTGAACTCTCCTATCAGCACAGAGTCTATCTATCGAGTCCCTACACTCCTGGACCAAGAGTATGAATAATCAGCGGATATCGCCCTGATCGCCGACTGACTATCGATGAAAAAGTTCACGTGCGAGTCCCCAGTACTGGAACCAGGTGCCAAATCAGCAGCCATTTTGGCCGCAAATATCTCCGCCTGGAATATGCTGCAGTAATCAGGATGCCTTTAAGATTCCTGAATACCCAGTTCCTGGCAGTAGACTGCAGCTCCAACTCCATCCTCCATTTTGGAACCGTCAGTGTAGAAACTGAAGGTCCTATGGCCAGATCGGAGTAATGCCAACCAGCCGTCCTCCTCCAAGGTAACTCGCGGTTTCCTTCCAAATGTCGGTCTCGGAATGGTGTAGTCACTGCTACAATCTATTCCCCTTATAAAACTGCCATGACCATAAGATCCGTATGCAAATTGTCCCGTCGCTTTTAAGGGGATCGCAGACTTCCTTGCCGTTCCTTCTGCCTTCTGAATCGGTTGGGAGTCATGAAAATTAACTTAATATAGATTTAATTATTATCCTGAAAATTGGGCATAAGCCATACACTTAACTCAAGAATAAACTATAAAAGAAGTTTCTTTACCATGTAAACTATATTTGAATTCAATCAGACGTCCTTATATTAATTAATTTTTATATTTTTCTTTTATTTCGCTTTCAACTATTTCTACAGTTTCACACCTAAAAGTATTTTTTTTCCATTTTATCTGTGAATTGTTTTGCATAACTTTACAATTTAGGGATTATTCATTTTTTACTGTTTAAATTTAAGTTTTTGTTTATTTGTTTCCCTAGGAATATTACGTTTTATTTAAATATTTTACTTTTTTTCCAGAAAATCCCCTAAAGTTTTGCTTTATTTATTAGTTTGCTTGTTGTGTTTTGTAACGTTGATATAGTCTAGTGGAGTTTATTTATTTTATTTAAATAAAAACTAAATAAAAGCACAGAGTTATTTGTTTCAAATTTATTTAAAAAAAAAATTAGTTGTTTTGAAGAAAATCCCTAAAGTTATATTGTATAAAATTAGGTCAGAAGAATGTGATAAAAAAAGTTTAAAATCATCTTTTAGCTACTGATTTTTAAAGATTCACTTTGTATTAATTTTTAATATTCAATGTGTATAATTTAACTTGTTAAACAAATGGGAGTTCAAATTTGTATTTACAAAAATATTTCCTTAGGAAAATCTACCTTAAACATTTCTCCAACATTTTGTTCTTAAACAGTAATTGTTCTAGCCCCTTTCGCCTTCTTTTTCAACCCCATAAAGTATGCTTTAATTTGCTAATTATAAAACCTTAGCAGAGTATGCTTTGTTTTGCAATCCCAATTTTAATCTCTTTCATTTAGTAATTACAACTACCTTTAATGAACTATTAAATTTTACTGCACACCCTCTTCACCGCGACAGACCACTTAACCAGTAAAAAATTTCAGTTGAAGTAAAAGCTTTTATTGAATAGCCTCCTGAATATTTTAAACATAAAAATTCAACCAAAAATGAAAAGCTGTAGTAATTTTAATCAATCTTCTTTAAACGTTTAAATGAATTTTTTTTAATTGTTAAAAAAATTGCGTTTGAATGATTAAAACATTTGAAAATAAGAGTGTGGCTTAAAAGTCTTAAAGTATGCTTTATTTTAAATGCTTTTTGCACTTTTCTTTTAATTAATTAAAAATAATTTTTCACCAAACAAAAACATTTTAATTACCTGGCAAACCCAGAAACGAATAAAAACATGAACTGCCTGTTTTATAATTGTATTTCCTTTTTTTATAACAACATTTTTAATAATTATAAATAAAAATGCCTTAAAGCATGCAATACAAAGAATGAAACAGCAGACAACAACAGCCAATGAAAAAACCCATTAAATATACTAAACATGCTTAAACCCATGTTAAAAATTTCTGTTATGACACACCAAAAGAACTCATGTTATCCGCAACAGGTAAAAATATTTGCTGAGGTTTCGGTGTTTTTTTGGCATCTTGCCTAAAAGTATGCAATTGTAGATAAACTAGACTTATGTGTTGTCTTTTAATGGTTGGTATTTGGCTTTAAGGAGTTTAAACATTTTATTGCAAAACAAATTTTTTTCCTATTATACCTGATGATAGATTTTGTTTATTTATGAGCAGGTCCTAGTCCTTTTTATTTTCCTGTGTCAGCCATCCCACAAGAGTTCTCAAACTTTAGTTTTTTTTTTTTTTTTTAATTTTTGTTTGTTTTAAAAGGAAAGTCTTAAAGTATTCTGATAATTTCTCTAGCAACAGTCGAAGGTTAGTTAACATACCCGATTTATTTACTAGGACAAAAAGTTTAATCGAACTGTAAGATCGACATTTACGGCCGTTAAAGAAAAAGTTAACAAGGAACTTAAAAGCAACAAAAAATTTTAACACTTACTGCAGTTTAAGCAAATAGAATAGAAAATCCTTAAAAATCTTAGAGCAGAATGCAGAATTCATTTAAAACTTAGCAAAATCAATAAAGGAAACAACATGGAACTTTGTGAAACAGGCAACAAATTAAGCGTTCCGATATTTGTATTAAAATTAAATTAATTTAAAACAAAAAAATAAATCTGTAAGCGAAACGAAATGGAACTATGCGAAACGCTAATTAAAAAAAAAAAAATAATCGAAGACTCTCAAAATTAAAGCAAATCATGCAAAACCCAATAATAAATGTTTAACATTTTGGCAATTTTAACGAACGGAAATCGTGTGAAATACTACGATTTTCATATTCTCTTTTTTTATAATATACTAAATAAAAAGTTAAGTAAAAAACTTAATTAAAAAATTTTATATTACTCATATATCTAGGGCTACTTATAGCAACGGGAGTGCAGTGGAATCTAGTAAAACAAGAACCTTTCTTTGTTTTTCTGAATTTTATAAAACATGCATATGTAGTTTAATAACTTCTTAAAGAAATTCTAAAGGGAAGTAAATAAATAGCAATAGGAACGAAATAGAGTCTTGTGAAACATACCGATTTTTATTTTTTCTGCATTTTAAATACATATCATTATTTTTTTTTTCCTGTATAATAATTGTTTCTAGTCAGTTGCGGTGTGAAACAAAATGGAGTCATAAGAAACACTGTATACAACTATTTGGAACTCTTTTTAAGATAAAAAAAAAGAAAAGTGAAACAAAATGGAATTTTGTGGAACATATATATTTCAAAAAAACATACATATAAAATCAGTACTATCATTTTACTGAATTTAAGCGTTAACAGAAATGAAATCATGTTAAACATTATTCAAACCCCAAAAAAAAGATTATAAACAGTTAAAATTTAATAAAAAGTGACTAAAACGCACAGCTTAAAATAGACAAGATTTTTTTAAACTTTTAAAAAGAAGTGGAACAAAATGGAATTATGTGAAACATTCTTAAAAATGTAAAAAAAATTTTAATATTTTTTAATTAGGAAAGCTATATCATGAAAACTAGAGCTGATAGAGACAAACTGATTGCAGTTTTGAATTCAGCGCACCCAAATTAGCTAGAATCAGTCGATAAATTCAAAGAAGCAAAAATCTTTTTTAATTTTGTCGGGCTGTGTAATCATTCAAAAGCAAATTTCGATCTACCAAAGGTTAAATACAATTTGGTTTAAGGATTGATGTTTGACTATTGACGTCAGCAGTCGTCGATGGCTGCGAGTGTTAAACGGCAAGCCCTCTGAAGAGATTGAGTGGTTGCAATCGAAACATGTCAGGGTAACCTGTCCGTAAACACCTGGGTTCGAGCCCAGATTGAGTCAAGAATGAAAAATTATCAATAAATTTTAATTAATTTTCATGTTGTAAAATTCCTTTCTTCATAAAAATAATTTAATGAAAATTAAATTTGATGAACTTTAGCCTAAATAAAAAATATTAAAAATTTGGATTAAAAACAATAAATAGTTCAACAAAATAACCACAATACTGATTAATGTAAAAAATCTTATGAAAGAGCTTAATTATAATATGAAATGGCAGAAAAAAACAGCTAAAACTGGAAAAAATAAATTCAAACTCTTATATAGGTCTTAAAAAGAAGTGGAACAAAATGAAATTTTGTGAAACTTGCATAGTTTTAAGTTTTTCTGCAATCTAAACTAAAATCAATTAAACAACTTTGATTTTCAAACAAAATTATCGAAAGAAACGAAATGGGTTTAAGTGAAACACTATGAATATGTTTTGACAAGTACATAAAACTTATAAAGAATTTAAGCTTGTCATTTTAATAAGAATACCTTTAGCTTTTCTTAATTACAAAAGAACGGAATAGAAATGAAAGAAACTGTTAAAATTTTAAGTTTTTACTTATTTAAACACTATAATCAAATTTTTCAATTGCCTTTTACAGTAAATAACCATTTTAAGCCGTCATGAATAAAACAAACAAAAACAGTTTATGTATAAACCCCCCTTGCAGATCCAGTTAAAACAATATTTCATTTTCAAGTTAAAATTTCAAAAATGAAAAACTAAAAACACTAAACAAAAACTCGCAACAAGAAAAAACACAAATAATAATTACATGGCTGCATAAATTTACACTGAACTCTATTATTGCTTAAACATCAGCGACAGCTACAAAAAAAAAAAAAAAACTGAAAAACAAACATTTTGTTTTTAAAACTCACAGACCATAAAAACCAGCAACATCCTCTCTCTTTAATGTTAAGGGAACGTTACAGCGACTGTTACCTTTTAGAATTAAAGACAAAAACTATAGAAAATTTGGATTCTTTTTTTTTTTTTTTTTTTGTTTCGTATTCACTGGAGCGTAAAGCAGTTTAAGTTACATTTTTTTATAACATAAAACGCAAAGTACAGGAAAAAAAATTACACGTTAATAAAAAGTAAAAACAAATAATATAAAGTTGAGGGTATTTTTAATGAATTTAAATACATGGAAGAAATAAGAACTAAACTATAGAGTTTAGTAACAATAATTCAAGGGCAAATAGTAGAAACATGAACCAAATTACAAAAATTTCTGAGGAAAAAATATTTATTTTTTTTCAGCAAAACAACAACTTTCCTAAAAAAAAATTTAACGAATTTTTAAAATTTTACAGAGAAATTCCTTACAGGAACAAAATGGAATAAGGTGAAACATTAAAAAAAAGTCAGTTAACAATGAAATAAGAATTAAAATATATGTTAGAAACGATAAACCAATAAAACTAATTTGGAAAACCTACTAAGGTCATATGGAATGAAATAAGTGCAATGAAACACTGTTACTTTTGAAGTGTTTTCCATAATTTTGATAACGAATTTATTCGTATGTAAAAAATATAAATTAATTAAAAAAAAAATTAAGGGGAAAAAAGTGAAATTAAGTGAAACACTTGTTTAATTTTATTCATCACTTTACTAATATGTTTTATAAAAAAAAATCGAGAATCTTTAAGCTATGGAAACAAAATGGAATCAATCAAACACGCTAATATTTTAGGATAGTTTTCCATATCTGGAGTGAATTTATTACTTTATGAAAAAAAATCATTATTTAGTCTAGAAATATAGAATAGGAACGAAATGGAATCAAGTAAAATTAAGTAAAGCACTCACTAAATTTAATCAAAATACAGTGAAAAGTCACAAAATTAAAAAAATTTACAAGTTTTACTATCATGCTTTTTATAACAATTATGACAATCCTTAAATCGTGGGGAACGAAATGGAATAAATGAAACAAGTTAAGTTATTAGGATAATTTTTCATTTCTGCAATCAACTTATAACAATATACAAAAAACTTTTCTTTTGTCTAGAAACTTATAAAAGGAACGAAATGAAATCAAGTGAAATTAAGTGAAGAACTCACTTACCTAAATCAAAATAAAGTGTTTTGTCACAGAACAAAAAAAATTGCCAAATTTACTAACTTATTTTTAAAAACAATTTTAAGAATCCCAAAATTATGAGGAACGAAACAGAGTAAATGAAACACCGTAATTTTTAGAATAATTTCCCATTTCTACAACGAATTTTTGCTATATAAAATAAATATATACTTTTTTGTCCAGAATTTAAGAATAGGAACGAAATGGAATAACGTGAAATTAAGTAAAACCTTTTGCTAAACTTAATCAAATTATAGCGTATAGTCACAGCCTACTATATAAAACAAAAACTACTATTTTTTCTAGAAACTTATAATAGGAACAAAATGGAATCTATTGAAATTAATCAAACACTTGCAAACAAAGAACTGTAATTTTTTCTAGAAACTTATAATAGGAACGAAATGGAATTTAGTGTGTAACTTGCAAAACGTTCTTACTTGTTTTTTAACAATTTTGAGATACCTTTAAATGTGGGAAACGAAATGGAATTTTTTAATCCCGTTAATAGGATAGGTTTTCATTTCTGGCAAAGAATTTTTTAGTACATACAAACCATATAAGAAAACTATTTTTTTCTAGAAGCCTGTAATGGGAACGAAATGGAATCATATAAAAGACTTGTTAAATTCAAAGAAATCTTAATTTTAGCGTTAAAATGTAGAAGAATATTTATAAAATTTGCCTACAAATATTACATTAAATTATTTCAAGGTAATTAAATTTAGTGGAACGAAATTAAATTTAATGAAACATTTAAATTGTTAAGCGTATTTTCTGAAGTAATTTACTAGTTTCTTACTAAGAACAACATTATTATTAAAAAAAAACTTGGAGGGAACGAAACAGAAACTTGTGAAACAGAAGTCTAACTCAAGCAAATAAAATTAAAAAAAATTAAGTATTCTTCTCTACATTATTGTAATTACTGTCTTCAATTAGACGACTTATGGCTAATAATTCGGTGAATGTTTAAACGTTGGTTTAGTTGAACTTAACTAAAATTTATATTTAGTTTAAACTTAACAGCTGTAAATCAGTGCCCCATATTATTAAATGTCGACAAAAAAATAATAATGTGGCAGCACTAAGATAACTGTTGTCAAATTCATATGGTTTGTATTTGCTTAAACGCCCAATTTTATGCGTTTAGAAATGGTTTAAATGTTTACTGAATTATAGATTTGTGGGTTTAAGCACATTTTAAACTAAAAAGAGGGTTTAGCTTGCACTGATTTATTAGCCCTTAATGTTCTGAACACGCATGCTAATCAACGTTTTTATGGAGCGTACGTATTGTGTGTTAATAAAATTTGACACGCTATAACTCACCCGGCATTTCCACAGCATGATTTAAAATTCAGTTTTCTGAAAGTTTAAAGGCCCAACCAAAATATGCATAATCTAGCTAAAAGCAACTGTTGGAATACATGTAAATGTCAAACCATATTGAACTTATGAAAACTTTTTTCTAGGTTTTATGAGCCTGACATTTGCTTAAGCAAAGTGCGAAATTGATTGCACATTCCGGACGGAATCAGATATTTTTTATTTTGTTTTTTAAACTGCAGGCTTTTCGTTGATTTTTGACAGTAGCTTCAGCCTGCTCATGCACGTTGTGGTTGGGTATTAAGTGTTTCTCCATAAACCCTGGCACTGGTTGTTTACAATATTAGTTTCCTTAGTGCTGGAATATTCGCTAATTGGACTTAAAATGTAAATATTTGTAAAAAAAAAACGCATCACAATAAATATTGACCTCATGCGCTTGATTTCCAACAGGGTGTACGCATAATTAGTTTTTTGAATGCTTAAGTGTTATTAGGTTTTTCTCTGACTGTGCCAGTCTAACAAATTCAAGGAATTTCGAAAAAAATAAAAACACACACAGAAAAAAATTAGAATTTTGTAATTAAATCCGATTTTTTTCCTAAACCAAACAGGACCCATGATTGATGCAGGAACATTGATTTGAATTTTGCATGTTTCATTAAACTTTTGCAGAATTTTCGGTATATGCCACTAAAATTCAAGCAGGTGTAATAAGAGGACAAGGAAAGCACACACAAGTATTTCTTTTTTAAATTTATCTTCAAAAAGTCGTTTATACAAATATTCAAGAACACATGTTGTTTTCTTTTGGAACACCAAAAAAAAAAAAATAAAAGTTGCTTAAACTATGTATCAAATGTTTTGGAAGGATGTATTTTTTTAATTTGTTTGGTTGATGTATTCAGGTGTTGTGTGGTGGTGAATGATGTGCGGTGGTTGTAGCCCTTTTTTGGCTCAATGTTGGCGTGGCTTTAATCTTGCTGCGGTCACGCTTTGTTAGTTAAAAGTTTGTTTATTTTTATTGTTGCTGGTTGCTTTGTTAAAGCGATTTTGTGATTGTCGTTTGGTTTTTGGTATCCATCCAACCAACCATTCACCAAAAACAGCATGAAACAACAAATACAATGCCATGCTGTAAATTTGAAAATGAAATAAAAACCTTAAATAAATGCACCTGTCAAGTTTAACAAATACGAGGGTTGGGTTACTTAGAACTTTTGATTTTTTTGGTTTGTTTTTTTCAGCGAAACGAAAAGTTGAAATTGTTTTTTTTTCGTGGAAATAATATTTATTGCCTTTGACAGGTTTCAAAAAACGTTGCAAGTTAAGTTTAAAGAAAAAAACTGTTTTATTGCATCTAGAAAAGATCAATAAAATAGAAGTTTTTTTAAAGGGCTGTTTTTTTTTTTAATTCTACATGGAAAACTAATCTAGAAACAAAATGGAATCAAGTGGAACACCAACTTTTAAAAAGAATTGAACTAAAAGCTAAAGAAAACAATATTAGAAAAAAAATGGTTTTCAATCTCATTTAAATGGTGTAGAAGAAAATAGAATTTATTGAGATACAAATTTTTTAAAGAAAACCTTTCAAGAAATGTCCTGGAATTAAATGGAATACATAGGAAAATTGGCTTAAATTCTATATAAAGTGACGTATTAAAAAGATTAATGCCCAATTTTCAGGATAGTATTTAAATCAATATTAAGTTAATTTTCATAACAAACTTAAATCGTATTTAAAACAGATTGGTTTTTTGAGTTTTATTTGAAAAGTCTTATTTAATTAAGATAAAAATATGGTAGCACTACTAAATACAAGAAAAAGTATAAAAAAGTGTATTTATTTACAAGGTGGTCTGAAAAAACAGCTGACTGTTAATGCTTTGCCTGTTGTTGTATTGTTGTGATATTGAGGCCACCTAGCTAAAATATTACAATGGAAACTTAAGTTGAAATTAAGTGTACCACATCGGTTTCACTTAAGTTTTTAGTGAAGAAGAGAATTTTGTAAAACGATCTTAATAATAAATGTGTTTTAATATCAATCCTGAAAATTGACCACAAGATATACAATTTTTACACAATAATTTCAGAAAATTAAAAAATTCGCCAAAAAAAATCTTAATATTTGTAAGTCCTTCATTACAAGTGTGAATGAGGGCATACTAAGTTTGTTATGCCATGTGAAACTTTTTTAATATTCACCTAAGATCCCATAAAATGTACATATTCTGGGTCCTTGAAAAATTTAAAGTCGATTTAGCCAACTTCACTAGTTAACGAACTGTCAAAATTGTATTTTCCAATGATAGAAAACGCTTGACGCGCCGATTAAAGTAAGTCTGTCAAAAGACTTTTAAAAATTATTATAAAAAAGAAAGAATTTTGTAAGTTCTTAAAGAGGGAACGAAATAGAATCAGATGAAACCCTTAAATAAAAATGTACCTTTATGCTGGGAACACAATTGTGTCGTACGTCTTGGAAACGTGGGAATGTATCGCCGTAAATTTCCACAAACACGCTTCAATTCTGTTGAAAATAATCTAAGAAAATTCCAATTGTTGTTTATTTTCTTTATATTTTTTATTTTTTTTTTTCAAATTTGAAAACAAAAAAATAAATTTTATAATAGAATTTTTTTCAATGCGATCGCTCAATACTGTATGAAATAGAATAAGATCGAAGTCAACATACGACGTACATACGCTTTTACGTTTACGTTTCTACCTCGTACGCTACTACGTTCATACAGCACAATTGTGTTCCCACGGTTAACATTAAATTAGCAGCAGTAAATCAGGGATCTACATCAAATAGGAACGAAATGGAATATTATGAAACACTAAAAAACCCGGTATAATGTCATGTGATTCTTGAATCTAAATTACTTTTAACGATTTCGCAATAAAATATAAACTGGAACGAAATGTAAGTCAATAAAATTTTATGATTTACATATTAACTGCCTGTTTTTTTTTTAGAAAATGAAAATTAAGTTTCGTACTTTTTTGTTGTTTTCAATATTATTTAAAAATTTAAAAACATCCAATGAAAAATTATATTGTAAAGGTTTTCTTTTCGATTGAATTTTGGAAATGCAAACTGGTGTTGTAAATTTTGCGGTATATTACGGACTGAAACGAAATGGAATCTAGTGAAACACTTGCTTAGTTCTCTAAATTGTTTAAATTCCTAAAATAAGAAAAAACACTAAACAATTATTAATCAGTAAGTCATTTGAGATTCAAGGGAACGAAATGGTATCTGGTGAAACACTGAAATTTTAATGTTTTGAAGTCTTTTAAAATATTACCATTTAGTAAGGATTTTGTAAAAAAAAACTTTAAAAAAAGGAACGAAATGGAATTTAGTGAAACACTTGAAAATATTAGCGAACTTGTGTGTAACATACAAAAATTTGTATATTTTAGCAAAAAAAAGGAATACTGCATTTTTATGATATTTTTCGATTGTTTTGTAATAGACAAAAAGCTTTTGATTAAGAAACGAAATGGGATTTAATGAAGCCCTTGCTAGTTGTAACAATATTTAAGAAAACTGAATAAAACTTAAAATTTTTTTTAAGCAATTCCCTTTTAAAAATAAAGGAACAAAATGGAATCATGTGAACCATACAATTCTTATTGTTGTCGTTTGAAATGATTATGTTCTACAATATAGACCAAAAGTTATCATCTTTAACACAATAATTTACAAACGACGGACGATTAATGAAAAGTAGCTAATATTAAATATATTTAATACTCATCCGAAAGCTCGCAAATCTTTGTTTAGAAAATGAAAACAAGTGAGTGGATGAGAAATTATATTGAAAACAACAATAAAAAACGAAAATTTGCTTTTATTTTAAATATAATTTCTCACTCACTCACTTGTTTCATTTTCTAAAAACAGGCAGAATATCTAACTATTGTTTTAAAATTTATATTTAGTAAAATTCTAAATTAATTTGTATCACATAAACCAATGACGTCATTTGTTTTTTATTTGTATAAATGATTATATAAAATCATATCTAGCGTTTATTTATTGACATTTTGTTTTGTCACTTATAAAATCCAATTAATTTTATGTCAAGAAACCAGCTACCTGCCTTATTTGGATGCGTGAAAAAATAGATGTTTTTGTTTTTTTTAGAGTACGATTCATTAATTTATTTTAATTTTTATTTTTAACAATTTTAATTTTTTTTTTATTACCTATTTAGAATTTCTGTTTTGTTGTCTTTTTTAATTATGTAAAAAAAATTTAAACTTATTTGGCCAGTTTTGTTTTAGACGACTTTAAAACGTTTGACACAAAAATACCCCAAATAAAACCTTTTTGACCTCGTCATACTTAATGCATAATTTTTTTGATATATTTTGTTTTTATTATTATTTTCTGTACGTGCTAAGCATGCGTGACTTTTAATTGCCATAAAAGTTTATTTTTTATATATTTGCTTTTGTTAAAAAACCCCTAAAGTTTATATTTGTTAATTGAATTTTTGTTCACTAGTACTGCTCTCTTTCTCTCTCTTATCTCTTTTAAAAGAGCTACCTATCATAAGCGATGCCCACTTTGCGCGTATCACGCTAGATTTAGCACGTTTATAGGTTTTTTATCTTAGCGCTTTTTTAACAAGGTTTCGTTTAAATGTGCCGCATTCCTATTTCATTTTTCACTATTGATAAACTGAAATTTATTGTCGATGGGATAAGCTATTCTTACGCGTTGTAGTAAAGTAAATAACAACGCAATAATTCTTACTTTTACAACTATTAAAAGCTTTTTGTGTAGTTTCATTCATGATCAAAGCGAAATTAGTATTAGGTGGCCACATTAGCAAGCTGTGCAGGGGCAAATTGGCTGTTCAGAATCTAATGGCCATTTTCTCATTAGGCAATTATCTTTTTTCCCAACGAAAAACGTACTCATTGCAATAGGTTCGCACGGTGTCCGAATTTCGAACACTTGATAGTTACTGCAAAAATGAATCTTTATACCTACATACTGTCTACGTATTTATGGACATTGAATATGTGATTCTTTCTTCAAATAACGGCTACTTAAATTAACGAAAAAATAACATATAGATTTCTACTTATATACATATCCTTTATTCGTTACTTCCATATCGCTAAGAAATCATAAAAAATTGTAATTAATCAAAAATTATTAAAAATTTTGAATTTTTGATTTTTTGATTTTCTCCGAAGAAGTCAGCAAAGGTCTTGATATTTAGTTAGGCTTGAGTTTATCAAAGTTAATTTTCATTAAGTTATTTTACTGAAGAAAAGAATTTTATTACACGAAATTAATTAAAATTTATTGATTTTCTTGGCTGAGCTGGGAATCAAACTCGGGTTTAATTAACGTTTCGAGAATAACTACATTCTCATCACCAGCCAACAGTCAAACATCAATCTTTAACCAATGGTGTTTTATTTACATGTTTCTTCCATTTCTTCTGTTCTTATAACCTTCACCAAAGGTTAAAGGGCACATATAACTTTGTCATTCCGTTTGTAATTTCTAAAATATTGATCTTAGACCCTGTCTGTTGAGATGAGTTTTCCGAAGCCCCCAAATATAATGAGGGCCTGGTTGGTATACATTTAAGTCAGGTATGCTGATTATACTTTTGCTATTAGAATTCAGCCCGATCGGTCCAAAAATGACTGAGATTGAGCAAAAAACCTCTAATATTTCCCCTTAATTCCCTTGTTGTTGTTTTTTTATTCCTTTTTTTTAAATATCTGGAGAAGGACAAGAGCCAAAGTTGGTACTTCCCGTATAGAAAACATAAAAAATTTAATGAATCTTAGGGCTGTCATATGACCTATGGATACGCCTTAAATACCAAAAGATCGGAATTCTTTAGTAGAACATAACTTTAGTTCAGAATTAGTTGTCATTATTGGTTAAGAATTAGATGAATTTATGTATTTATCTTGTATTTATTAGTTGTTTTGTATTCATAAGTAATTTTATTAATTTGCATTGTTATTTAAAATTGTTATAATTTAGTACACTTCAATCCCAATGTGCAGAAAGCCCTAGAAATGACCGTTAAAAAAGCTTTAGTATAAGTGGAGAAATTATGTAAACATAAGTGCCGCCATAAATTATAATAGACGAAAGAGTGGTGAATAAGTAAAGCCTCGAAATACTTGCGGCGGCTAGCATCAAAAGACAGTATTAGTTCAGACTTTGTCAAGTTAAGAGCGCATCACACGGAGAAAACTATAAACGTTTGAAGTGTGTTGATTACAATAGTGAGTTGTAAATAAAAGCTGTAAATTTCGGTTGTTAAGGTGACTAAGTTCTTAATAAATAAGTGTTATACATTAAAGTGTTGTGTTTATTTGTTTTATTTGAATTGCAATAAAAGAACTCGAAACGGTTTATTATAAAGGAAATTAACCAAAACGTTATTGAAAGGCAGTAACGTAACAATATTTTCATCAATTCAAATACACAAAAGTTATGACCAAAATATAAATTTTTTTTCGGAAACTAAAGAAATTCCCGAGTCCAAGTAAATGAAAAACTCCTTCTTTAACACGTCGGTATCTATATGGGCACTTCCAAGATTGTAAACGGGACATTCGCACACGTTTATATTGACAAAACTGTAAAAAACAACCTGATTTTCATTTTTTAAATTAATGATTCTTTTAACTCTCAATTAGCTCTTATATTTCCGCAAATGAAATTTTTCACTTACTGTCGTGGTTTCCGAGATAATTGCAAAAAACCAGTGATTGTAAGCGGGACAAAAAACGGATGTTGGTTTTAAGGGGTAACCGTTTAAACAGTGATTTCTGCGAAACCTGACACAATATTTTATTGGGATTAATTTTAAAATGTTGCGTACTAATGTGCCCTAAAAATGGTTTCGATTTCAAAATAAAATATGAATTACATTTTTTTTAAAAAATTGTTAAAGAAATTGTAAACGGGACATTGTAAACGGGACAATTTTTCCACCATGATTTAAAATTTTTGTATGTTGCTATTTATAATCCTTTATATTAGAAACTTAATAAAAAATGTTTTTCAGATCATAAGTATGCCTTAGATTAGAGTATTGTTGTTCCAAATGCATATTTTCTAATATACACAAGTATGTGCTAAAAGTTGTAGTACTTCGGTTACCATTTATCTTTTTTTCGAATCAATTAATTTATACGCATATATTAAAAAAATATAAGCAATTCTCTAAATAAATCTTGAAAAGAAAAAAAATTTTTTTTTTCCATTTTTTGTGGTTGACGTTTTTTTTTGGAAATAGCCATATCTATCAAATCGGTTTAAAAAAGGCTGAGTCATAACCAAAATACTTAAATCCCAAAAAGTAATCTTTTTATTTATAATTAAGTTTGTCTTTTAATATATTTAATATCACGCAAACATGAGCAAATAATTAAATGCAATTAAGAATAAATCTTTTTATCTTTTTCCCCAACCAAAAACTGCACATTAAAGAAATTTGTTTTCTCAATGTCTCATTTGCTTCGATTTTATCGCAAAGCTAACCGGTACTCATCTGGCAATTATTTATTTTTCTTTTATTTGCCGTACAGATAAATTCAATCAGCTGACTCCCAACTTTAACATGTATTTTGAGTGGCGTTGCCAGCTGAAAACTTTGTTTTTTGTCGGTATATTGAGAAACCTAAAATCGTAAACGGACATTTTATCGGTCCAATAAATTTATGTTGACATTAAGTAACAGACAGTTTGTCGATGGCCATAAGTATATATAAACTTCTGCTTTTTCCAACCATAGTGAAGGGCAAGGCGAATTTAAAAAGGTAAGTGCAACTCTACAACGGAAAAAAAGCCATTTGTATTTTGTTTTTGCAATTTAATTGCTTGTTGTCAAAAACAGCAAACTGAACACCAACGCATTTTTATACAAAATTAAAATTTTCACTTTTTTATAAAAGGAATTAATTACTTTTTGGTTTTATTGTAAAAATATTTTTCACACTTTTGAATCTAATTTTTCTCAGAAATGTTTTCTTTTATTGTGGCGCAAAACATAAACAAACGTATTTTTTGACGTTTGTATATTATATTTTGAACTCGCCGTGGAGACAGCTGATGAACGGCTGACGAGTTGCACTTACCATTTTAAATTCGCCTTGGTGAAGGGTATATACGATTCGTCACAGCCGAATATAGCACTCTAACTTGTTTTTCCTATTGTTTTTAAAGCGAAAAGTTGTGCTTTTAATGGTATTTTGACCCCAAACAATTACTCCAAAATTATTTGTTATTGTTTGTGCTTAAAGTTGTATAACTCTCAATGATTTATTTATGTTTTATATTGTTTACTTAAAATTTTTAGACAAATTACAAATAACTTGAACTAATAGAATGGGAAGTAGGCTAAAAAAAATTTAGCAGATATTTTGGAACACAAAAAAGAATATCGCCAAACTTATAAGAATTACAATTAAGCTTAAGTTTTTATTACTTCCTTCCTGAATAACAAAAATTGATTGACTTGAAAGTTTCCTCGTTTAGTTAGTTAAATTTCCGTTTTATTTAACCATTCAAACTCTATTTGAAGCATATGAAATGTAAGCTTATTTGTAGAGAATTGATTATTTTATTTCTTGTTGTTCTCAAAGATTTTCAATAAAATTTAATTTTAGTTTTTTTTTTTGAAATTTTATGTTAAAATATTCTGCCTTGATTGCAAAAGTACCTTTCTTTTTAGCTATTGAGTGAGTGGAAGCAGCAATTTAAATCGTAAGACGAAGTTTCCTTCCTTTCATCTACAACTTTTAAGTAGTTGGGTACGGTTTTTTTTTCTCTAGTAATAGGAATGCAAAAGGTTAACTTGAAGTTTGTATTCCATGTCGTATTTAGCATCACGATTTTGACTTAATTTTTGTTTAAACACACAACTCAAAAACATGTTTTACAAATGATGATAATGATGATGATTGGGACTGTTGGGTTTAAAGGGAAGTCTAATAAAGTCAAGACAGTGTTCATTTAATTTTAAAAATTATATATACATTTATATGTACATATGTAGGTATTATATTTTTATATTTAACAAATATGTTCAACAGTAAAGCCTTATTTCTAAATAAAAGCTGGGCCAACCATAACGCACGATGTTAATTGTAGATTAAACAAAAAGTTTTTAGAGAATTCTTTTAATATTTTTAATTTTATAGAAGGATTTATGACAATTATATGTAAAACAAAATATCGGCCAAATGCTCGCCACGGCTTCGGTGGCATCTCTATCCGATAGTTCATATTTTCAATGACCCTGAGACATAATTGAGGTTCAATGTCGTTAATGTGCCGAATTATCTCATCCTTTAGCACTTGAATTGTTCTTGGCTTATTGATGTACACTTTTGCTTTTAAATATCCCTAAAGAAAGATGTCAAACAGTCTCAAATCGCATGATCATGACGCCACGACGTGAGATAACACGGCCATTGAATTTCTCGCGCAAAAGAGCCATGGTTTCGTTGGCTGTTTGTTAAATGGCACCATCCTGTTGGAACCACATATCCTCCAGGTCCATATCCTCAATTTTTTGCCACAAGAAGTTCGTTATCATCTGGCGATAGCAAACATCATTCACGGTTACTGCTCTGCTGCCCTCATTTTTGAAGAAGTACGGCCAGATGACGCCGCCAGCACATAAACCTCACTAAACAGTCACTCTTTGTGGATTCATCGGCTTTTTAACAATCACTCGTGTCTTCTCATTTGCCCAAATGCGGCAATTCTGCTTGTTAACGAATCCACGAATCCACAAACGATCTGCATGAAAAGCATTTTGATTTGAACGCCCATTTTGGTAAGAGGCTCAACAATCTTAAGGCGCTGCTCAATTGTGTACCTCTCCATGCTTAACCCTTGTGTTAATACCCAACTTTATCCACGCTGTTTAGCACCCGGGGTACCCGGGTACCCATATACTATAATGTATTAATAACACAGGTCAACACTCAATTTGCTTCTTTGAATTTATCAACTGATTCTAGTTAATTTGGGTGCGCTGAATTCAAAACTGTAATCAGTTTGTCTCTATCAGCTCTAGTTTTCATGATATAACTTTATATACCCTCCACTTATGACCTCCAATTACACCAATTACCCAAATTTTTTTCCAAATTTTTTTTTTTTTTTTTTTTTTGTCAAAATTTTTAATTTACTGTTATAGTTATTGCCAAAAAAAAAACTCCCAAATTTTGTTAAGTATTTTTTTTTTTATTTTAAAAAATCTGTATGGCAATAACTATAACAGTAAATAAAAAATTTTGATAAAAAAAAAAATGTTGGAAAAAAAATTTGGGTAATTGGTGTAATTGAAGGTCATAAGTGGAGGGTATATATCTTGAAAACTAGAGCTGATAGAGACAAACTGATTACAGTTTTGAATTCAGCGCACCCAAATTAACTAGAATCAGTTGATAAATTCAAAGAAGCAAAAATATTTTTTAATTTTGTCGGGCTGTGTAATCAATATCTTAATGAAGAAAAAATGTTTAAACTTTTTAAAGGCAAATTATATTTATGTTAAAATATGATTTTTTTTACTTTGTATTGCACAATGGCTAACTTTTTATACAGGACAGTATTTTTTAGTATAACAGTTGAACATTTTTGGTCATACATGATATGTAAATGAGACTTCCACTTATTATAATACTAACGCTTTGGAAATTATACTTATGTAATTGTATGATACAGAATTAAGTTTATTTAATTTTTTGAGCAGTTCAAACGTGCTTTTATTCTCCCATAAAGTGTATTGTATTGTATTGGGTACCGGGGTACCCGGGTGCGCTTATTGCGATGGTTTAAGTTTAAACAAATTTTTTTGAGTATTAAAGAAAAAAAAATATATCTAGAATCTGAATTCGCTTTTTTAAGTTAAATAACGACGATCCAGAAGCTTGTTTAAAAATTTTAATTCTTAATACATTTTTTTCATGTAAATATACCTAGATGGGTACCCCGGTACCCGGGTATTAACACAAGGGTTAAATTTATCAAACAAAGAATTAACATTTGAGCTGGGCAAAAAACTTGACATTAAGGTGTGACTCACAATTAACATCGCGCATTGTGTTTGGACCACCCTTTATATTTAGTAAAATTGTAAATTTTTCCTGAAAAACTGATTTTTTAATGAAAGTCAATTTTCTCGGAAAAAAAGTGACTATTTAGTGCAAAAGTCAAACTTTTTTAAAAAAAGGTGACTTTTCAGTAAAAAAAAAGTCAGTTCATTTAAAAAAGGTGACTTTTTGCAAAGTATAGTTGCCTCAATTTGAGATACATACCCAGCGGTAAATATAGAAAGTACCACAAGTGGCAGACCTTTTTGAAGGCCTCTATACTCCTTTCTAAAATATTCGATTCGTATCATATCCTGCCTTCAGAAGTATGCCTTCTAGAAGATATGAATTTCTTTTTGAAAGTCCTTCAAAAATATTCAGTAAACATTCGCTACTCCCTCCTTAAGAAGGGAGAAAGGAAGTTGTTAACTTTTGTTCATTTTTTTGTCACTAAAAACCTTCTTAACTCTGTTCTTTGGGAAGGGATCGAAGTTCTTATTAAAGGGAGTATAGAAAATTTTGCGCCAAATGACAACCAGTGTAAAAAACAAGTAAGAGTGCTATATTCGGCTCTGCCGAATCTTATATACCCTTCACCATTGTGCGAGCAGAATACAGAGCAACTAAATAATGTACATACATATTTACAATACTTAAAACTTCATTATAAATGAAATTTAAAAAGCGAAAACTGGTAAATATTTTTTTTAAATCGTTTTTATATCATAAAAATATTAAAAAAAAATTATTTTTAAAAAACCAAGATTCGAACCAGGGAACTCACAGTTTCTAACTTAACACATCCCTAAGGCAGCTGAACCATGAAGGAACGTTGTTTAAATATCATTAAAATAAAATATGGACCGTTTACTGTTCACAACTCACACGACAACCGGATTTGAACTTTGCTTTTCATAAGGACCCAGATTATATATACTTTATAGGGTGTAGGAATGACAAAGTTATATATACCCTTTTACATTCAGTGAAGGGTATAAAACAAACTTTATTATAAAAAAAGAGTAATTTTTTGGATTTCAGTATTTCAGAAATTTTCCAGTTATTTTGGTCATAAAACTTGGACTCAAGAAGATCTATGGTTCCCGAAAATGGTTTTTTTTCAAAAAAAAATTAATATTTAGGCGTAACCATAGGTCATTTTCATACAAGTTAGAATTAGCAATTGATGCAATTAGTTTATATTCTCAAATTCATCAAACAATTAGAATTAGTTCAACTAATTTCCATTAGATAAATGAAATTTTTATTCCAATGGTAAAACTAATTGCAATTAGTTGCCATTAGCAAAAAAAAATTGGTTTACCTTAACAATTAGAAATCTAATTGACTTCTGCTAATGCAATTAGATATTCAATTAGCTCGAATTAGAATCAATTAAATATCCTAATTGAATATCTAATTGCATTAGCAGAAGTCAATTAGATTTCTAATTGTAAAGGTAAACCAATTTCTTTTGCTAGTGGCAACTAATTGGAATTAGTTTTACCATTGGAATAAAAATTTCAATTATCTAATGGAAATAAGTTGAACTAATTCTAATTGTTTGATGAATTAGAGAATTTCATAAAAGAAGGTTAATTAGCAATCATTAGCATTATCTTATCATTACATAACATGTTTAGTCATATTACAGTCAAAAAATTCAGGTTTTTATACAATTTTTGATACTTTTTGTATGGGAGGTACCACGCTCACTTCTCCAATCCCGCCCACATTTTGTGGGATGGTGTGTATTTATAACCTTAATGTTTGTTCCTCATTTGAAAACTTTGGCTCTTGCCGTTCTCCAGATATACAAAAAAGGTAATAAAAATACAACAAGGGATTTTCGGAAAAAATTAGAGGTAGTCGTGGTTTTTTGGTCATATCACAGCCTTTTGTGGACGGATCTTGCTGAATTTCAATAGCAAGAAATGGAAGACTATGGGGGTAATTTTGTTGTTCACTTCACCTTGCGTTGAGAAAATCTTCATATAAAATTTTTTGAAATTTTGAAAATTCAAAAAATTTTATATGAAGATTTTCTCAACGCAAGGTGAAGTGAACAACAAAATTACCCCCTATATGTGACATAAGTGTAAAACAACCTTATCACTATCATGTCTGTAGCCCCCGGAAAACACATATCAAACGTAGGACGGACAGACGGCCGGACGGACGGATAGACGGACATCGTTAAGTCAACTTCTCTCCTCATAAGGACCCAGAATATATATACTTTATAGGGTCTAAGATCAATATTATAGAAATTACAAACGGAATGACAAACTTATATATACCCTTTTCCACCTGTGGTGAAGGGTATAATAAATAAGTATGGATTTCGGCGAGAAGGGCTTGCTTGTGTCTGCTTAATAAAGCCTTATATTAGGCCTCTTTACTCATTCTAGTTATCGCTGGGTATTTAAAAAGTTATGCAGAAGTATTGTTTATAAATGGAAAGGAAACTGCGTCTTCTATAAAATATACACAAATGATTATGTATATAAGAAAAATGGTTTGTTGTTAGAGGAAGATTTGTAAATGATTTAAATTTTGTTCAACTATGATAATCATCAACATTTTCCTCAACTAAAAGAATCTAAATATAGAAAAAGCAAGAAAAAATTTTTAATTTATATTTTACATAAAATTAAAATTCATTCTTGCCATCTCATAACAAATACTTTTACTTGTTTTTTTTTATTTAATATAGTAAACTTAAAACCCTCTAATTAAATCTTTAGCCTCTTTTGGTTTTAATTTTACCAAAAAAAAAAAAAAAAATACCCACGAATAATCTCGTTATTCTTTATTGTTGGTTGAAAAAAAAATTATGCCTTCAAAATGATAAATTATTCAGATTGTTAGAAAAACATAAAAATAAAACTCTAAAGAAAAAAAACGAGGGTGGATATTGATTTATTTTCTTTTTTTCTCACTAAAATGTGTCTGTAACTTTTTTTGGCGATTACAAGCTGTCACGTTAGGAAATCTCTCGCTAATTTACAGAAAAAGTGTGTCTGTAACATTTATGTGAGAAAAGTTCCCGCTTTGAACTGTCAAATAAACTCATGAAAAAACAATTAAAAATGCAAAATACAAAGAAGAAGAATAATACATAATATTTTGTTCCTGGCAAATTTGTTAATTGTTTAATTATTTAGCTTTTAACATTTTTAAAAAATACGAATGTTTTTAAAGCTTGTTTTGCTAACAACAAACATTAAAGTCGCACTTTAATTTATTTCTTATAGCCGACGGTTGTTTTCTTGCCGCCGTCGTTGAAAAATTTTCAATATTAGTCAATTGTGGTCGCCGTCAACGATATGTGTCACTTAACGTTCTCAACGTCTGCAATTCACACCGGCTTCGAGTGCAATGTTATGACGTTTATAACGTAACGATGCAAGGTATATTTACACAAGGTAAACTCGTTTGTGGCCCTTTGTTCCGAATAGGAACCACAGGACATTATATATAAACTCGTTGGCCCATATGTTTGTCAGCTGATTACCCCTATTTGGAACTCTAACGTCAAATTTCGTGTATATGAGAAAAAAATTGTACATGTGTGCGTTAAATTGTTTTTGTTTTATATGAAGACAATTTTGACAATTCGGTTCCTTTTATAGAGCAGCATGTATACACTCCCAAATGAGTCTACCTTGTGTAAATATACCTTGGTAACGATGTTATCTCTTTTGACATTTTCGACATGAGTTACATGAGTTACAGACACACTTTTCTCTCACTTTTCGAGAAACTATGGAATATTTTGTTTCACATTTTTTCGGTGGGAGAAGTTCTCACTATAGTTACAGAACATGGGTACTGATGTATTTTACAGTGACTTTTAAGTTTTATCAGTTTTGTCGGTCTTGGATCGTTTTTGAAGACCCAAATAGTAGTGATTGGTGCTTACAAGAGTCATCACCTTCTACACAGGGGGTAAATCTTGGGTCTATCCCCCGGGATATGTATAAATCATCTTAAAAAAATTTCGCCTATAGGGGTTACATCTTTCGGTGTAATCAGGTGAATTCAATACCTGGGATTCGGCAAAAATCGAAAATTGACAGTTCTTAAACGATATTCCGATCCGTTGTGATTGCGTCGGCCAAATATCCTATCGGTTACCGCGCGAGTCTGTAACCCCCATTGTCACGTCATCGGACTGCGGGAAATGCTCTCCGTCTTTCAGGAGGATTGTTTTTGCGGTAATTTTACTTGTCTGATAAAAAGCCCTTCCTAACTTGCACTATCGTCCGATAAAAGCTTGCTTTCACAAATGGGGTGCAACGAGTAGTAGCTTTTTGGAGAAGGGAGACTTTCGGGGATCACATGGTGGTTGTGGTTCAAACCTAAAATCGTCCGGAGGGATATCCAGAAAATCACACGTAAGGTCACCTGTGAAAGGTTCGGCCTGAGAGCATATCATCTCACGATACTGTTGCTATACAACAGCTGCTACTAGCACACTTCCAAAGAGAGCTGAGCACTAATAGCTCCCGCTTTTCAACAAGGGACGAGTGTATAATCTTGCCGAGTTATACAATCAATTTATACCTGCTAGTGCTGGTTACTTCCACACCCAGGGGCAGTTTGTAAACGCATTGCTTGTCACCCAGCACCAATTCGAGCTTTTGTCAAACTATGCGGGATCCAACGCAAAAAAATTTCAACGGATTAAGAGAAAAAAACGCAACATCAAGGGCCAAATAACGACATTCGAAGTTTTTTGAGCAAAAAGAACAGTTATTTTTTGATTTTTATTTTATTGAACAAAAATTACTGTTATTTTTTGATTTTTATTTTTTCGATCAAAAATAACAGTTATTTTTTGATTTTTATTTTTTTGAACAAAAATAACAGTTATATATTGATTTTTATTTTTTCGAGCAAAAATAAAAGTTATTCTCTAAATAAATGTACGTGTTTTAATAATTGAGATGACTTTAATAATTATTTTAATGTGCATAAGGAATTCTAATGATAATTATACACTAAAATAAAAATTTAATGTCAACTAAATTATTAAATCACGTACATTTCTTTAGAGAATAACTTTTATTTTTGCTCGAAAAAATAAAAATCAAAAAATAACTGTTATTTTTGATCGAAAAAATAAAAATCAAAAAATAACTGTTATTTTTGTTCAATAAAATAAAAATCAAAAAATAACTGTTAAGTTTGATCGAAAATATAAAAATCAAAATTATAAAAATCAATATATTTTATCATTGACAAGTGCATGAGGAGCAATATGGTATACTTGAATCAGTTTTTCGACATTAACTTTTATATGCTTTTTTTGTTTTAAAATTCCAATATAACTGTTATTTTCGGTCCCTGGTTTTTCGTTAAGCAAAAAAACTCTCAGGCCACAAAACAAGATGTGCGCGCATAGTTAAACTTTCAGTTCCTAAACGTCGGATAGAACCTATAAACAAACACTCCCTGTTGCCAAGGCTCGGCAAATCAAAAGCAACCCTCGTTTTTGTAGTTTTTTTGTTTCCAATGTCTGCCACTAGCTCTACAGAAAATCTTAAAATGTATTGGCTGCTCCGAGATAGTATTAACCCAGTGCCCTGGGTTTTATTTGCTGTATTCACTCGCTTGCTTGTCAGCCATACCCAGTGCCACAGTAACTACTCCTGTATGCCAGCTGTATAATTTTAATATGTTGGCAGTTTCTTGTAGATTTTTGCTTTCCATGTTTTTCAAATCATTTTATTTTAATATATCTGCGTTGTTTTTACTGAATTTATTTTTCATGCTGTCTATAAAAAAAACCAAACTAGTTTTTATTTTTTATGTTTTTTCGAAAAATTTTTCTAAAAAGGAAAAACGTTTTTATAACTATTGAGATAAATTTGAATAATAACTGTAGACAGGAAAAACCCTGAGGTTTTTTTTTCATTTAACTGACAAGAGATGAGAAAAAAGCTGTTTAATTTTATATTTAGCTTAAAAAATGAGTGGTTTTGTGGTGTTTGGTAGAAACAGGCCATGAACATGATAAGTTTTCTGAAGAAAAAAAAAGTCAAAAATACGTTTCTAACGGTATAAATTACAATTCGTGGTAATTATATAGTAGTTCGGATAAATTATACTATTTTCAAGTACACGAATATGTAAACGCTTGCTGGAAATGAACAAAAACTCTTATTGGAGGGGGAGAATTGTTAATACGTATACCAGTAATCTTAATTATGCACAATTAATTTAAGTTGCAAGAAAATTAAATTAAAATAAATAATAACATAGAACTGAATTAGAGTTGAAATGAACTAGAACTGAACTAGAACTGAACTAGAACTGAACTAGAACTGAACTAGAACTAAACTAAGACTGACTTGAAACTCAACCAGAATTTAACTAGAACTAAACTAGAACTGGAACTAGAACTAAACTAGAACTGAACTAGAACTGAGCAAGAAATGTACTAGATGTGAACTTGAACTGAACTAGATTTGAACTAGAACTGAAACTGAACTTGAATTGAACTGGAACTGAACTTTAACTGAGCAAGAACTTTTTTTTTTTTTTAAATTCATTTATTTATTGACATTTTGAAATAATTTCCATTTTACTAATAGCATTTTCCCGCGAAGCCATGTGGCTTATCTGCAGGATAAGTTCTACTCTAATGTTAAATGTAATATAAACGAAAACTATAATAATAATAATTCATAATTCAGTGGCCGTGGCAATATATTAATATATACATAAAGTTCGATATTTCATTGCGAATTTAAAATATATGATTGAATGAACTTCTTTCTTTTGTTTGTGTCTGGTAGGTTAAGTAAATTAGTGGGTAATTTGCTGAACAGAGCTGGAAGTACAACACTAAGACAGTTTTTTCCATAATTGTTGTGGAATCGTTCTACTTTATATCTTCCTTCTGCTTATCGACTTGTGTTGTAATTATGGTCTATAGGTTTAGGTATTTTGAGTCGTTCCAGAATTCATTTATTAGTGTAATATTATATAAGCTTCTAATATTTAGAACTTCTAGTTTTGTTGCTATATTCCCTACTGTTTTTATTCTCCTGTTCCTTCTATTTGTGGCTGTGTTATTATTGTATGTGTTGTTGTTTACTGTTGTGTTGCTGCTTGCGTTAGTGTTGTTTCCGTTCATGTTGTTGAAAACGTGAGTGTTGTTGTCGTTTACGTTTTGGATGTTGTTGCCGCTTACGTTTTGGATGTTGTTGCTGTGTGTATTGTTATTGACGTTTTGTGTGTTGTTGTGGCCATGTGAGTTGTTATAATCGTAAATATTGTTAATGCTAACTACTGAACTAGAACTGATCCAGAACTTAACTAGAACTGATCCAGAACTGAACTAGAACTGAACTAGAACTGAACTAGAACTGAACTAGAACTAAACTAGAACTGAACTAGAACTGAACTAGAACTGAACTAGAACTGAACAAGAACTGAACTAGAACTGAACTAGAACTGAACTAGAACTGAACTAGAACTGAACTAGAACTAACTAGAACTGAACTAGAACTGAACTAGAACCGAACTAGAACTGAACTAGAACTGAACTATAAGATTTGACTGAACGAATAAGAAATAAAATTGCTTTCGAATCAAAAAAACATTCGACTACGACTGTCAGAATTAGTCGCCTGAACTGGAACATAAGCCAGAATTTAACCTACAACTATTTTTAATAATACAAATAAAGTTTTTAATATTTTTATTTTTCTTATTTATTTTCAGGTATGTTACTCTCAAATCACTAATTAAGCGTAAGTTTGAATTACATATATCAACTTCTGTGCCATTTGAGCAGATTTTGTCATGTAAAATCGTTTACCAAAGGTCCATGCTATTTCCATAGATATTGTTACGATTTTTTTTAAACACGTTGGTTGAGTTCTTTTATTGCAAACTAGAAAAAGGCACACACTTATTCACTTTAATAATCTTTATTGCAACACTTTGATAACACAGTTCACAAAACACATTTATCCTACGGTTACGATCTTGCTTTGACAAAGTCTAATCAATGCACATTTCACAAAGTATATGCACTAGAGAAGCCTTTGATGTATGTCCCTTTCTTTTGTATGTAGTTGTATTTGCCTTATTTATGTCAAATCCATGACTTCTGTATGTCAAATCCATATAACTACATACCAAATAAAGGACAGCTGACATCCTAGTGCTGTTACCTTGTGTAAATGTACCTTGTAATAAAACCTTAGTCACAGCGCCCTCTTGTGCTGTTTGATACCTAACTATTAATGTGATTTCTTAAATATATTTTCTTTTACCAAAAGCTTTAATTCAAAACTTTACGAAGATGCGGTTGGCAATTCCTTTAAGGCTAGATTACACTGTTATACTTTGTATTAATACATGTCAAAAACTCAAGTAATATAACAAAATGTAATAGTGTGAATGCAATGTGTCACGAAAATGACAAGTATTATGAAAAAAGTTCGACATCCCATACGACTTCATAGTTTTTTGAAAAATTTCTAAACAATAACCCCCGTATTTATAAACGATTATTTAAATTTAACAAACGTTTGTTAAGGCAAATTTTCATACAAAATTTGTTTTGTAAACCTTTATTAAATGTTAAAAATTGTTATAAATACGGGCGTAATACTTTTCATTATTATTACGATTTCCGTATGACGTGCTAAATTCCCAATAGTTGATAAATACACTTACTTTACATTGGATCAGGGTTGCATTTTATTGCATGTATGAGTATTTATACTTTGTGTGATGGTGTGAACACAAACAGTCATGTTAAATTAGATTTTTTGTCAGTCGAAACAAAACTCATTAGATTTCTATCTCAAAAAGCATTATGGAATACGTAAGACTTGTGAGATTATGTAATCTAGCCTTTTGGAGTACTTAATTAATTAGTATACCCTTCACCGAAGTACAAAATTATATATACACAAAATATGGGCGGGATTGGAGAAGTGGGCGGTGCACAAAATAGTTTTTTCTATATCTCAAGAATGGTTAAAGAAAAGTTGTCCAAATTTAAAAATTTTTAATACACAACTTCTCTAAAAACAAAATGGGCGGGATGGGAGAAGTGGGCGTGGTAGCTTCCGTACAAAGACATTATAGATTTCTGTATATCTAGGGAATGGAACAAGCCAAAGTTTTCAAATTATGTACAAGCATCTTGGTTATCAATACACAACAGCCGAAAAAATGTGGGCGGCATTGGTGAAGTGGACGTGGCTAAAAGTTAATTTATGTACTTAAGTCTAAAGAAGAGTATTCATATAACTTTCCGTACATACGAGTACTAACGGAAGTTGTAGCATCTTTTAATAAAAAAAAATTTTTATTTGTCTTAACATTTTATGTTATTTCAACTAATTTTTAATTAAAACCTCCAAATAACTTTTAATTAAACTGAAATTTAAAAAAATTAAAACAATTTAATTTCTGTTTGCAAAACAATTTAGCAAAATAAAATACAAACAAAATTGTTTTATTTTCATTTCAAAAGTTTTTTTTTAGGTTTAAAATAAATGAAAGTGAATTGTAATTTTTTATTTACTTACATATTTTCTGACTCATTGACGTAATAAATTATTAATTTTTTTTATTTATTAGCTGCTGTTAATATTTAAAAGAAAAATTGTCTTAAAAAAACATTTACCAGGAGCAACAGATAAATACAAAGTAATTGTCATGATGTTAAAAATGATAAAGGCAAAAAAAATTGTATAAAAAAAAGTTATAAATAATAAAAAAATTATGGTAAAAAAAATTGTTAAACATACTACGAAATGAAATAAGCAAAAAATATGCTGAAATAAAAAAGCGAAAGGGAAGTTTATTTAAAAATAGTCAAAGAGAGGGAGGCAGAAAAGTTAAAGCGAATAACAAAGTAAACAGCAATGGACATTTAACATTATTTATTATGACAGAGTACGCAATGTGGCCACATAATTGACATTTAAGATAGCAACACAAAAAGCTATAAAAATAGCAACAAAAAGCGTTGATAACATATTCAAAGATTTTCTAAAGAAAATTATGTAAAAGTTTTCTATGAAAATCAGTGGCGACATGAGATTTTTTACCAAAATAACTGAGAGCTCATGATTCTCTATAGAAAATCAAAGGCGACACAAATTTATTTTTATAGAAAATCAATGGCAATACAAGATATTTTTGAAGAAAATAATAGGCGACACAATATTTTGAATAAAAATCAATGGCGACACTGATTTTCTATAAAAAGTTATTGGCGACACAAGATTTTTAATAGATTTTCAATGGCAATGGTCTACAAAATTTTCTGTAAAAAATTATTGACGCGACAATATTTCTTAATACAAATCAATGGCGTCACAAGAATTTCTAGAAAAAAACATTGCCATCTTATCTTTAGAAAACCAATGACAGCCCAGGTTTTCAAATCAAAATAAAATCAATAACGGCACGAGATTTTCCAAAGAAAATCATTGCCAACACAAGGTTTTGTATAGAAAACTAGCTGCCCCGACCGACGTTGTCCTGTCCAAATTAGGAAAAATGATTGCGTTCGGTTTTTAAAATCCGTTAAAAGGATACGAACATTTGAAAGAAAAATTAGTCAAATCGAAATAAAATCGAAAAAAGTGGGCGTTAAAGTGGGCAGGGCAAAATTTTCTTTGCGTAAAAACATAAGTTGGACCATGGCGGTGATTTTAAAGAAAAAATCGTCCAAATCGGTTAAGCCGTTCTCAAGTTATGCGCTTAATAGAAAAAGTGGGCGTAAAAGTAGGTTGTGGTAAATTTTTCTTTCGATGAAAACTTAAAATTAGTTAATACGAACATTTGAAAGAAAAATTTGTCAAACCGATGGAGCCGTTTTCTGATTTTAGGTTATTCGAAAAAAGTGGGCGTAAAAGTGGGCGGGGAAAAAATGTATTTTTTCGTATAAATCTAAGATGGACATGGCAATCATTTTAAAGAAAAAATCGTCCAAATTATATAGATGTTATTGGTGGTGCAATATGAAAATTTGATTTTGACACGCCCCTCCGCCCGCAGACCGAAAATCAAAAATCAGACTTCGCGGTGTCACCCGCCTGAATATTCTGTAGATTCCCTGAAAATTTCATCAAAATCGACCCAGCCGTTTTGGAGGTCATACGTTTCAATGCATACATACACACATCCTGTTTTATATATGGAGGGTTCAAAGCTGAACCAAACCAACTCATAAAATAAAATGCATATTTGTATTTCAAAACTGGTGTGAAATTCTTCGCAAAGTTTAACTCTATCGAGTTCTGTAACGGACTAAATCAAAAAGTTTTTCGTTCCAAAGGTAACGGTAATAAGCCCATGTCAATGGCTCCAGAAATTAATGGAAATTCACTTACTCAAACTCAAAATATTATCGAATTTTCATTTTTGACTTGGTTCGCTTCAGCTCTGAGCCCTCCATAACTATACAGATTAACAAATTCGTCCAATTATCTATAGAAAATCAATTGTTTATCTAGTAATTTTCTATAAGAAATCAATAGCGGCACCAGATTTTCCACAGAAACTCATGGGCGACACAAGATTTTAAATAGAAAATCATTGGCAACACAAGTTTTTTATAAAATTAAATGACGAGGTAAGAATTTCTATTGGCAAATCATGCTTTTTTATAGAATCTCATTTTCTGTAAAAAAAAATTATGACACAAAACTTTCTATAGAAAATATATGGCGACATAAAATTTTTAATAGAAAATCAATGGTGACACTGATTTTCTATAAAAAGTTATTGGCGACACAAGATTTTTAATAGATTTTCATTGGCGTCTACAAAATTTTCTGCAAAAAAATGATTGACGAGACAAGATTTTTTAACAAAAATCAATGGCGTCACAAGATTTTCTAGAGAAAATCATTGGCATCTTATTTATAAAAAACCAATGGCAGCCCAGTTTTTTTATAGATAATAAATGGCGATACAATATTTTGTATAGAAATTCAATTGCGACAGAAGGTTTTTTAACAGCCATTAGCAACTCAAGAATTTCTAATTAAAATCAATTACGGCACGAGATATTCCAAAGAAAATCATTGGCAACACAAGGTTTTGTATAGAAAATGAATGAAGTCGTCAAATTTTCTATAGAAAATCAATTGTATATCTGGCGACACCAGATTTTCCACAGAAATTCATGGGCGACACAAGATTTTAAATAGAAAATCTTTGGCGACACAAGTTTTTTTTATAAAATTCAATGACGAGGTAAAAATTTCTATTGGCAAATCATACTTTTTTATAGAAACTTGATGGCAACAAATCATTTTCTATAGAAAATAAATGGTGGCACAAAACTTTCTATAGAAAATCAATGGCGACACAAAATTTTCTCTAAAAAATTTATTACTACACCAAATTTTCTCTAAAAAATCAATGGCGATAGCAAATTTTCTATTGAGAACGTGAGGGAAAATTTTGTGAGAAATTTCGAATTGAATCGAAATTTCAACTTCGCTTCGCGATGGACAGTGGCACGCTAGTGTTTCGGCTGAAGCTTGCCGCTCGTGTCTATCTACTCACACATACACAATTTAATTCGTGCCAAAAAAAAACGAAAGCTGTTGATATACCGAAGCGATAGAAAGCGAAAAAAAAACATTGAACAAAGACCGATTGTTGATTGAAAATATGGAAAACTTTACCGCAGTTTTCCGACATGATTGCCCCGAGTCATCAGGACCAGATGATTTTGTCCTGGACAGGCTGCCCACCCCATATGACATTTGATTGTCATCCGTGGCACTATTCATCGCCTGAAAATTAAAGTAGTTTGTTTGTTATCCTTTGACTTTAGCCATTTATTGTTTTGAATCTAAGGAACAACTTACTGCTGCCATTTAAGCTGTAACCAAGTATCTAGATGTTTTTTATATTTTTTTACCTTTAATTAAATTAGTGGAATTCTCACGTAAGTTCTTAATTCAAAATACCTTAGAAATGGTTATGTGCACTGATTTGAAGGGTTCAAAAGAAACATAAACCTGGCACAAATTTGGCTTAAAACAACTCGCAAACAACTCGCACCACATATACACACAAAGTAACATTGCAAGTTTACTCATCATTAATTACACCCATTTATTCAGTCCCATTCAGACACTCAATTACTCCTTGATTAATACACTTGTAGATGTACTCAGGAGCCAGTCAAAGTGTCCAGTGGCATTAACATTCTTTTTAACTAACGAAAGAACATGAAGCGTATGTTCATGTCACGAAATCATACACAAGAGTCTTGTCACATACACAGTAATACATTCACCGCATTTGTAGCAAGCGTCACTGGCAAAGAGTCTTGCCAAAAACGAGGAAGGGAGGTACTTTGGGAGTTCTTGTCGGAATTAAAGCACAGAAACATTAAAGCCCGTTAATGTGTAACAGAAAGCTCGGAAATCATTTATTAAAGGTTGGCAGTTCCAATGTTGGTTTTTGTGTTAGATGCTTTGAAAATTGTACTACGCAATTAAAGAACAAAACAAATTATGTTTACGAAGTTCGGAAACAAACTTTTTTCGATTTATTGCTTTGAAGACAAATTCAGCTGAAAAGTAAATCGAGAAAAACAAACCACGAACTAAAACCGATATACTAATTATGTGAAATTAAGGTAAAAAGAAAGGGAAATGCAAGAACTTTAATAGAAAAAGTTTTTGTCGCAAATGATTTTCTATTGAAAATCTTGTGCCGCCAATAAATTTCTTGAGAAAATCTTGTTTCGACAATTGTTTCGAACAGATAATCTTGGGCCGCCAATGATTTTCTTTAGAAATTCTTGTGTCGCCAAAGACTTTCTTTATAAGCTCTTGTATCGCCAATGAATTTCTTAAAAAAATCTTGTACCGCCAATGATTTTCATTAGAAATTCTTGTGTCGCCAATTATTTTCTTTAAAAAATCTTGATTTCTTTTTAAAAATTTTGTGTCGTCAATGATTTCCTATATAAAATCTTGTGCCGTCAATAATTTTCTACAGAAAATCTTGTTTTGTACATGATTTTCTACAGAAAATTTTGTGTCGCCAATGTTTTTTCTTAGAAAATCTTGTGTCGCAAACGATTTGATATAGAATTTCTTGTGTCTTTAATGTTTCTTTTTTAAAAATTTTGTGTCGCCAATTATGTTCTTTAACAAATCTTGAGTCTTCAATGATATTCTTTAAAAAATTTTGTGTCGCCAATTACTTTCTTTAGAAAATCTTATGTTGCCAATGATTTTCTTTAGAAATTCTTGCGCCGTAAAATATGTTTTAAAAAAAAAATTCTTGTTTCGACAATTATTTTCTTGAAAATATCTTCCGTCGCTAATGATTTTCTATTAAAAATCTTCTGTCGCGAATGATTTTCTATTAAAAATCTTCTGTCGCGAATGATTTTCTATTAAAAATCTTCTGTCGCGAATGATTTTCTATTAAAAATCTTCCGTCGCCAATGATTTCGTTTAAATAATATTAAGCTGCCAATGATTTACTTTCGTATTCTTGTGTCATCAAGGACTTTCTTTAAAAATCTTGTATCGCCAAGGAATTTATTAGAAAAATCTTGTGTCGCCAATAATTTTTTTTAAAAACTCTTGTGTCACGAATTGTTTTCTTTAAAAAATCTTGTGTCATCAATGATTTTCTTTAAACAATCTTGTGTCGCCAATGATGTTGTATAGATAAACTTATGTCGCCAATGATTTTCTTTAGAAATTCTTGTGTCGCCAAAGACTTCCTTTAAAAATCTTGTATCTCCAAGGAATTTATTAAAAAAATCTTTAGTCGCCTGTGTTTTTATCTAAAAAATCGTGTGCCGCCCAAGATTTTCTTTAAAACATCTTGTGTCGTCAATAATTTTCTTTAAAAAATATTGTGTCGCCAATGATTTCATATAGATAAACTAAGGTCGCAATTATTTTCTTTAGAAATTCTTGTGTCGCCAAAGACTTTCTTTAAAAATCATTTATCGCCGATAAATTGATTAAAAAAATCTTGTGCCGCCAATGAATTTCTTTAAAAAATATTGTGCCGCCAATGATTTTCTTAAGATATTCTTGTGTCGTCGATTGCTTGTTTTGAATCTTGTGTCGCCAATGATATTCTTTAAAAATCTTCTGTCGCCAATGATTTCTTTAAAAAAATCTCGTGTCGAAAATGAATTTCTTGAAAAAATTATGGGTCGCCAATAATTTCTATAGAAAAATGTTGTCGTCGATTAGTTATCTATAGATAATCTTATATCGCCAATGATTTTTTTATGCGTCGTAAATGGTTATCTTTAAAAATTCTAGAGTAGCCAATGATAGTCTTTAAAAATCTATTGTCGTCAATTTTTTTCTATAGAAAATCTTGTGTCGCCAATAATTTTGAATTTAAATTTGTGTGGCACAAATATTTTGAGATAGAAAAAGCTATCGATTTTCTATAGAAAATCTTGTCTCGCCAATGATTTGCCACAAAAAAAATTCTGTCGTTAGAACATTTTGTCGTCTAGCGCCCAAAATCTGGTTTATTTATGAGGTGCCCGGTTATTTTATTTTCTCTCTTGTTATGTATTTTCTTTCCTTATCCTAAAAAAATGTGTGTCTCTAAGAACCGCTACATGAAGAAACTGGTAAATGTGCGGAAAAGCGTTTAGTTTTATTGTTGTTAAATAACAGCAACAATAACTACAACAACCTAAGCTTTTAATAGTTAAACAACAATTTGCAGCAATAAACCGAGGAAAACATTTTAAATGTGTTTGTGCAACTTCCACATGTGGACTTGGCCTAAAATAAAAAAAGAAAATATGGAAAACTTGTTAAAAGCTAGATTGTGCTTTAAAGTTGTTGTTGTTTTTACACACATATTACATGAATGTTGCTCGCACACATGTGATTTTGTTTGTAGCTTTAAGTTATTGTGGCTTTTTTAATGTTGCGCAATCTTTTCAATGCACATCATGTTAGCTTATTTTAGCTGTAAACCCAGTTTCTTAAATGGCTATAAAAGAGTATCTTCTTCTTGCTCTATCGGTTTGTGTGTCTGTCTGTTTATCTCTATTGCTATTTGTTTGTCCCATTATCAGTGCGTTTGTTTGTGTTTCTTACCATGTTTGGCATAGTTATTCTTTAAGTGTTTGACTTGGCTTGTCCTGTTAACTGGTTGCTTCTGGTTTTATCCAAAGACCATATTCGCACATAATTTGGCCTTATTAGAGAGCAACACACTCAAACCAGTGCCGCAAGCGATATAAGAACCTACTAACCAACAACAGCGACATAAACAACAGCAATAACAACATTGTCAACGAAACCAGCTGTTGGATGTTAGATTATATTACACACAAAACATTTCATAGGTTTTAGTTTGGTGTTTTGTAAATTTCCTTTGAGTCTTAAACTTATCGTTGCATTAATAATCCTGACAATGTTTTTCCAAAGAGTTTTTTTTTTTTTTTTGTTGAACACGTGTCATTTTGGTTGTATTAAATGTGTTTAAGATGTTTTTGCTATATCTTGCAGATATAAAGGAAGTAAAAGTTAAAAATTTATTATCATTGGCGACATGCGATTTTCTCTAAAAAAGATTATTTGGCGGGACAAGATTTTCTATGGAAATTCAATAGAATAATAAGATTTTTTAAAGAAAATCGATGGCTAAACAAGAGTTTCAATCTTAAAATAATTGCAACACAAGAATTTTCATACAAAATCATTGGCGACACATATATTTCTATATAAAATCATTGGCGACACATAATTTTCTATAGAAAATATTTGCTGTACATAACTTTTTATAATAAAAAATTGACTAGATTTTCTATTATTTCTGATCATTTGGCTCTAAAATCAAAATCGAGCTTCCGGTTTTTGACTTGTACAGATATGGAAAGCTGAGAAAATGTCCTTTTAAACAAGCCCTATTTCAGCGATACAGGCCAACTATTCACCAGTTAGTAATATTAAGATAAAAAATATACAAAAGAAAACATTTATTTATTTTTAGTTTTCATAATTTTCTTTATTTTATTAAAATATATCTTTTCTCTTCAAAGTTTTTTTTAAAATCATTCTCGATTTATAAATCCTGGTTCCTTTTTTATAAAAAACTAGCTGGCCCGGCAAACGTTGTTTTGCCATATAACTTATTTCTTTCAGATGTTACAGCGTCTGCATGCCAAGAAAACCGGTTGATTAGTTAAAACTATATTAAAAATTATAGGCTTTAGTACTTTCCAGATGTTACACTATTTGCCCGCCAAATTTCAAGAAAATCAGTTGATTAGTTAAGAAGATAGAGGGAGTGGGAGCTTTTACTCCTCTTGCCCTATTTCATGCCATATCTCTTTCAGATGTTACAGTGTCTGCATGCCAAATTTTAAGAAAACCGGTTGATAAGTTAAAAAGATATAGGGAAGGGAGCTTTTACCCCTCCTACTTCACGCCCTAAATAATAAAAACTTTAGGCTATAGTACTTTCCAACTGTAACACTATTTGGCTGCGAAATTTCAAGAAGATATTGGGAGGGGGAGCTTTTACCCTTTTTGCCCTATTTCACATCCTATTCCGTACTTCCTTTCAGATGTTACAGTGTCTGCATGCCAAATTTAAAGAAAGCCCGCTCATTAACTTAAAAGATATAGGGAAGCGGAGCTTTTACTGCTATTGCCCTATCTCACGCCCTTTTCCCAATTTCCTTTCAGATGTTACAGTGTCTGCATGCCAAATTTTAAAAAACCCGGTTAATTAGTTTAAAAGATTGGGGAGGGGGAGCTTTAAACTCTATCGCCCTATTTCACGCCCTAAATAATAAAAATTTGAGGCTATAATTCTTTCCAGATGTTAGTCTGGGTTCACACTATGAAAGTTTTCTTTCAGAAAGTCTGAGTTTATTGGTGAGAGGGGAAGAAAACATGCTGTTCCTTTTTCCCTTCTCACCCATTAACTCAGACTTTCTGAAAGAAAACTTTCATAGTGTGATCCCAGACTTAAACTATTTTCCTGCAAACTTTCAAGAAAATCGGTCGATTTGTTAAGCAGATACAGGGAGGAGGAACCTTTAATTCCTCTTGCCCTATTTCCCGCCCTATTCCCCATTTTATTTCAGATGTTACAATGCCAAATTTTAAGAAAACAGGTTGATTAGCTAAGAAGATATAGGGTGGGGGAGCTTATCCCCTATTTTGCATCCTCTAGCGATATAAAATATACTCTACAACACATTCATAAAAATCAGTCAAGCCGTTCAAAATGGAGGGCATTTTGTTGTTATTTGTATGGAAATATTTAGGAAAATCCAAATGCCATATCTCCGGAACCATTGGGCCGATTTCATACAAACTTTACATAAACCATCTACAGCCTATCCCCAACGTACCCCAACGTTTTTGTTGAAATCGGTCAATCCGTTTTCACAGTTAGTGGTGACATCAAAGTGTACACTTCTTTTTATATACATATATAGATACACATGAGTTTTTGAATGAAAGTTAATAACAAAATTCTTAATAATTAAAATAAAAGAAAATATTTGATAATATTTAAATTACAGAAAATATATGATAAACTAGCGGGCCCGTTGCCTGCTTCGCACGGCAAAACAAAATAAGAAAAGAAACACACTTGTTTTTAATAAAGTTGGTTTTCCTGCGGCAAAAACACACTCACTTCACATACGCACCGCACACACATGCGTTATCGGATTTCAACCAAACTTCATATAAACCATATATGGGCCACTGCCTACGTAGTGTACGTAGGTTGGTTGAAATCGCACGACGCGTTTATGAGTAGTTCGGCGACGTACATGTACGGACTTATTTTTATATATATAGATTAGATAAACCCTTAATGAAGATAATTAATATTAAAAAGAAACATGTTGAAAATAACGTTTAATACAATTAATTAGGAGTATCACATACATTCATTTAACTAGTTGCAATAAATATTTCCAAAAAAGTATCATTTTTTCAGATTTCCTGAGCACCAAATTTTCCAGTCAAAAACCGGAAGCTCGATTTTAATTTAAGAACCATGGTTTCTTAATGAAATGTTTTTTTTTCAGATAACGTTTGCTATACGCTTTGTCACTTTTTTTGTGCCCGAACAAATTGACCCACCCTAATGTATATTCCTCTAACTCCCACTGCAGCGCCAAAAAAAACTGGCGACACAAGACTATCTTTAAAAAAATTTTGGCGACACAAAATTTTTTGCAGAAAATCATTAGCGATTGTAGAATATCCATAGAAAATCACTAGCGTAGAGGTGCTTTTCTATAAAAAGTCATATGCGACACAAGATTTTCTAAAGCAAATTTTCTATAGAAAATTATTAATGATAGAAGATTATCTATAGAAAATCTTTAGCGATGGAGGATTATCTGCAGAAAATCATAAGCAACGGTAGATTATCTTTAGAAAATCATTAGTGAAAGAAGATTTTCTATAGAAAATCATTAGTGGCAGAAGATTCTCTATAGAAAAGCATAAGTGGCAGAAGATTTTCTATAGAAAATCATTAGTGACAGAAGAGTCTCTATAGAAAAGCATAAGTGCCAAAAGATTTTCGATGGGAAATCCTTAGTGACAGAAGATTTTCTATAGAAAATCATGAGTGACAGAAGATTCTCTATAGAAAAGCATAAATGCCAGAAGATTTTCTATGGAAAATCATTAGTGACAGAAGACTTTCTATAGAAAATCATTTACAGTACAAGATTTTCTAAAGAAAACTATGACCGTAAGGTGATTTTCTATAAAAGAATCTTCAAAAAGATATTCGTAGAAGACTGTTTGCTGCACAAGTTGCAAAGTTGTACAAACGTAATTTCTTATTTCTTAAGGCTCAGTTAGCCGGGAGTAACAGTAACGTTGCAAATCATCTGTTTCATTTTGTTGTATGTAAAGCAATTAGAACGATTACAGTTAGCAGTAAGATGTTACGTCTCAATCTGTAAGAAATAGATTGCTCTTACTTTTTTACGGTAAGGTTACTGTCACTGTTACTCCCGGCTAACTGAGCCTTTATTCTTTAATATTATCTTCCTTAAAAGAGGTGATATTTGTTAAAAATTATTCCAAAAAAATTTTCCAACATGGTATGTAATCTAAGGAAGAGTTCGAAGAGAAATATGTTATTCGGATTAACCGAAAATTTTGTTCTGTTTTAATCATTATTCAGTTTAATTATTATGGAACAAAACTTTAGCATAGATAACAGTGTCTTCTTAGTGCTTTAATTAAAGGATTTAGAAAAAGCTTAAAAATATTTGTTGTTTTAAATGTTATTGCATTGTCGATGCGTACGACTGTCACGTTCAATACTATGGAATTACCCATATGTATGTAGAAAATTGTTAGGTAAAGAATAGAAAAATGTAGCTAGTACAAGCTTTTCTAAAAAAAATCTCTTTGTTGTACTGTCTACATAAAAAGATTTAATGAATTTCTAAAATTTTCTTTTCAAATTTTAACTTTTTTTTTTATTTATATTGGGATACCTTCCCCTTTTCCTACAAAAGTAGAACACTGTAAGAATAGAAAAAAAAAATTGCAAATAGAAAAAAAAAATCCAATTGTTTGTGTTTAACTCAAGTTAACTTGTTAAAAACGTTAAAACTGGTTCTCACATTCGTTTTACAGTCTTTGTTTGTTTACGTTTTTTGTCGGTTTTCTTTTAATTTTGTTTCCTCTTCTTCTGGTTCTTCTTTTTGTTTGTTTTGTTTTTCACAAACAGCAAGAAAAAGGTAACAGAAGGTCAACTTTTAATACATAAAAAAAAATTAACTTAAATAAACAACAACAACAAAAAAGTTGTGGGAGCTTATTTTTACAACAAGGCATTAACAAATAGCAATAAAAACAACAACAGCCATAATATTTTATTAAAGTCATAAATTTTTAAGAAAACAACATTACCAACAACAACGAAAACTTAAGGGCAGTTATTGTTGCTCGTTATTTATACGATCATGATCTTTTGGGGGGGGGGGGGGGGGGGGTCTCTTTTCAAAACTATGCAAACACCATTGAGATGGCCTGAAGAGATGTGAGAGTTAAAAAAAATCAATAATAACAATAATGTTAATGATCTCTTTTACGGTGCAAATGTTGTAGTAGTTCTTTTGTTTTGTTTTTGTTAATGAAGATAACAAGTGTGCAGGCTTGCCATTGTAGCACTTTGAGTGCTAAATCTATCACTTTTTTCTAAGTTAGAACAAAAGATATAAAAAAATGCTAAATGCTAGTTTTGCACTTTTTCTAAATTTTTTAGCAATTTTGCACTTTTTTTAATATCATTTATTTGCAAATTGATAGTTACCCAGTAAAAACTTCGCTTACTTTTTCAAAATAAATAGTTTATTTTACTCATTATTTTAAAAGCTTTATTTACTATCTACTATTTGTGCTACTTAGCAGCTATCGTAGCGTATAAAATAATGGCATAGGTAATTACAACGTAATGATTGGAAAAAAAATGATTCTACAAAAAAAAAATAGAAACTGGGAATTATTTCCTTTCAAAGATTATTTTATATGAGGGGCTGGCTTTAAGCACAAGGTGTTCAAGTGACTTATGTTAAATAATGAGACAAAAGCGTTTGTTTCGCTTGTGCTCCAAGCGAAGTAGGTATTTTACTATCAAGTGCTTGAATTGTTGACCATAGCTAGCATCCGGATGAGAATCCTACATTCACCTCTTGTGCTCTGAACAACTTCTCCGAACTTTACCGATAATTCCATATGTAAACTCAATTTAAGAAAAATGCACTTAACCCCCTTGTGCTTTAAGCCCCTCATATTATATTATACAATATAATAGTCTGGTAGTGTATAAAGTCATTTCTGAAAAATTTAAGGAATAGGACTATTACAAAAAAGCTTTATAAAATACATAACTGAAATTTAGCTCATAGAATAAATTCGAAAAATGAAAAATGTTGCATATAAAAAAAAATATTTATTTAATGAAAATTGATTATTAACAAGTAAAATACAACAAACTATTGGCCAATTTCACCAAGTTTAGTTATAATCAAGGAAACCGTAAATATGCAATTGCATGTTTTTCTTAAGTGACTTATGAAGGCAGAAACAATATATATTTATCCATTTTAGAGCTTTTTATGAACTTTGGCGTCGATTTGTTAGAGCATATTTTTGCATATTTTACCCTTCGCAGAATATTTTGCATATTTTAGTTAAAAGAGCATCTTTGCAACAGTTTTGAGTTTTATAGCGCATATTTTACATTTTTAAAGAATATTTTAATGAATGTTGAATTTTGTTAATGGCCTCAAATGCTTTCGCGTCAAATCAAAAACAAAAGTTTTTTTTTAAATCTGGTTAGCCGATGGCTTTTCAGTTTTGAATTTCACCATATACATATGTATAACTTTTACTCTTCAATTGTAAACCAAAGCAGGTTATCTTTAGAGATAAATGTTATTTTTAACTGTCAAATTTTATAAATAGGCAAATATAAAATATAAGCGTATGCCAATGTGTGAAGTACAAAGAAATCTTACCCATCTTTACGTATAATCGATCGACTAACTGCCTGTTTGTAGAACGCGAGCACAAAAGTGACTCACTTATTTCAAAATTTGTTTTTGTTTTAAATGTAAGTTGAAATCGATCGCGTTCTACAAACAGGCAGTAAGACTCTCTTTTTAAAGTGATCCAACGTTGTCCACCTGCCCGTCACGGCTGGTTGTTTATCCGTGTAAACCTTATACGAAAAAATGCAAGTTACAATTTTTTCGATAATTTGATAAAATTTGGTAAATACGTTTTAATTATACGAAAGAACGAAGCCTATATAAATGATAAGAATTGTTTTAAGATTTCAAAAAGGCCTCATACAAACTTTTTCCCGAAATAGACTCTTTGTGTTGTTCACCATTTACATTTTTACGTTTCTATTTACATTAAATTCGCCAAAAAAAATAGTTTTACTGCAATTAACATTTTTTTTGAATTGATTCACATTTGTCCATAGCTCCCATCCGTAAATAGTTTTAACTTCCTTTTAAATTTAAATATTACATATTACATATTACATATTATAACAATTTTTAATACCTTTAAGACAAAAAATCTAATATAGATGTTGTATCTTATATATATGAATTTTGAACTAGTGGGGGAACCATGACTGAATATCGTTTTCAAGTAGGGTACAATCTCGAAAATTCGACTGTTAATACTATGGTGTATGCGTTTATCTAATTACATATAATTATCTTCTTGTTTTTTTATATGCAAAAACTATTCAATTGTTGAGTATTTGAATTGCAAATAAGCCATTTCGGTTTTTTGGGGGGTATTTCAAACAATTTTTAGGGCATATTTTTAAGTGTTACAATGCGCATAAAATATTTTTTGTATATTGTTAACTGCAAGTTAAAGTGATAGTTATTTGGCTGTTTGGGAAGTGTTTTGCTTATTATAGGAGCTTTGGTAACAAGTTACCCCTTAAATGCTTAATAGTTACATAAATTATAACTACATAGTAAAATTTCACTTTTTTGGAAGCTAATTTGTAACCAATTATTTTTTTGGACTTTTTATAACTACATACTTACTTTTCTGATGTTTGTAGGTATAAAAATAAAGCCCTACTTTTCAAGTGACATTTAGTTAAATGGGAGTGCGTCCCTCGTAAAATTCATTGGTTTCTTCAGTGGAATTGTAAGTAGCATTTTCGGTTTTTCACTCAACGCATTATTTTGTAGGCGAGTTTTTTACTGGTCAATTCAACATTAGACAAATATGTACGTATACAATTTTTAAAAACACTGGTAGAGGAATTAAGATATGTATAGGCTTCCAAAAATATCAAAATGTTCAATTGAAGACAGTTTAAAACAAATTAAGTCACCCAAAACTCTTATCCTATAACAAATGAATTTCAGCCCGGGCGAGACAGCAAAAATGTAAAACCAGGGATACTAATATGAATACAATTGAGTTCTTGATCCAAGTATACATCTTAGGCTTGGTGCTAAAAGGGCCAATGTCAATATTTTTCTGTTTTGAGTTAATCGTTGCGTTAAGTGTTTTCTCTTAACATCTTTTTTTTTATGAAACAGCCAATGTTTTAGCCCAGACCAGCTTCATAAGGGTTTTGCTAGCAAATTTCAGTAAGAACTCTTCTCTAAAAACAATTTAATTTAAATTTTCTCAAAAGTAAATATTTTGACATTGGCCCTTTTAGCACCAAGCAACAGATATAACTTCAGAAATTCAATTAACGAAAATCCTTTTAAGGAATTATCAGAGTTTGTACTGGCTCTTTTAATTCCTTTCTCAAACGCTGAAGTAGAGCGTTTTAGCTTAATGGGTTTAATAAGAAGCAAACTCAGAACAAGGCTGGATACAATGCATTTATGCTCTGTTAATATGTCGGATAATATTGTGGATAAAATCGGTTCATCTGACAATTAACAAAAAAAAAGGATATATCGATCGCTTAATATTAAAACGGCGTAACTCGATTTTTATTAAAAAAAAGCTTTTCTTTGTTTATTCTGATAGCTTATGCCACATTTATCTTGATTTAAACATTTTAAGGGATAAGTTTTGTTGAATATTATCAAAGTTGGATATTTTCATTAAAAATTGCGTTAAAACTTTTTTATCTAAAATTTTACGGATTTTATTAGGTTTATATTAGTTTTTTTCCCCCTTGTAAACTAACAAAAAAATTGAGTTAGGCCTTTCTTATATTACGCCATCGATATGCACTTTTGTAAAAACATAAAAGGGAAGATAGGGGGAAATTTCTTCCTCTCAGAAACTATCAAACCGATTTTAATGAAATTTAAAACATAGACAGAACCATATCTGTATGGACACAAAGGGTTGCATTTTTTAAAAAATAGGACCACGAGGTGAGGTAGGGGCAATTTCTGCCTCTCACAAACTTTCAAACCGATTTTAATGATGTTTATAAACATAGATAAATCCATATTAATATGGACATATACGCATGATGTGTTTTTTAATACTGTGGTGTAGGGTGTCATATGGCCGGGCTTGACCGACTATACTTTCTTACTTGTTTTGTTAATGAAAAATGTTGTAAAATAAATCTAGCCCGTTCTTTTTTAGCTGTAGAACAGTTTAGCACCTTTTTGGCGATTTAGCACTTTTACTCTTTCATCTTATGGCAACACTGCATGTGTGTTAATAATTAACGGATTATTTCAAAGTATGTAAAGAGAAAAAGAAAGAAATACAGCAACAAACTAGTTTACTAATGGTCATTAAATGTATGTATGCATGTATATTTGTGTACGTAATATGTGAGTTTTCATGTTAATTATCTTTTGGTCTCAATTAAAAACATGTCGTTGATATTTCTTTATACTCAATACTGATGTTTTTTATGTTTTGTTTTCATTATGAGTGTGTGTGTCATTGTGTCATGATAGATTTTTTTTCTGAAATAATAAAGTTTATTATTATTTATTAAATAAACCAGGTGATAATTATGATATTTTACTCTTTCGTTTTAAACGTAATGTTTTATGCGCATTAAATATGCACTAAAAACTTAAAAATATGCACCAAAAATGGCTTATTTGAAAACAAAACATTCTACAATTTAATAATACATACATATTTGCACGCTCAAAATATTATGTACATAGTTAAATTCAAACGAAAATTCATTTTAAACAACTTAAAATTCATTTAAAAAACGAATAATTTAGGTACATTTCATTTAAAACAAATGATTTTTACATTCATTTTAAAATTTTTTATTTATTAAACAGCATATCCCTTAAAATTTAATAGTTTTTACTTTTAAAAATATATTTTAACCCACAAAAATCAAACATAACAAAATAAATGCGAAAAAACATTATTTTTTGGTAGTTTGTTTTTTGAATAACAAACATAAATGTTAAAAAAAAAATTATTCGTAAAATTTTAACTAAATTTTTGTTATATATATGTTATATAAAACAAATAAGAGTGCTATATTCAGTGCGGGAAGAGCAGAAGGTTAGTTATATTAATACCGTTCTTTAGATATGTACATATAAATAAATAAATTTTGTGTCACGCCCATTTCCCGATTCCACCCACATTTTGTCGGATCTTGTGTTTTGATTACCAAGATGCTTGTGCCTAATTTGGTAATTTTTCAGTTCTCCAGATATACAGAAATCTATAATGTATTTGTACCGGAGGTGCCACGCTCACTTCTCTTATCTGCCCATATTTTTAAAGAGGTTGTGTAGTAATAACCCAGCTATGTGCACCAAATTTGGAAAATTGTTCTCTTACCGTTCTTTAGATATAACTAAGTCTATATTTTGCCACGCCCACTTCTCCAGTCTCGCCCACATTTTTTCGGATGTTTTGTGTTGATAACCGAGATGTTCGTACCTAATTTTCAATAGTTGGCATTTTTCGTTGTCCAGATATAAAGAAAAATATATAAAGTGTTTGAACGGAAAGTGACACGCCACCTTTTCGAATCACGCCCATTTTTTGGAGAGATTGTGCATTGATAACCAAGATTCTTGTACCTAATTTTCAAAATTTTCTCTTGCCGTTCTTTAGATGAACAGAAATACACTAAACTACTTAACTACTTGTCCTCTACATTTTTAGAATAACTGCATTGCCTTTTCCAACTTTATTAAATACTAATAATCTTTTTTAAGAGAAATGCCACATCCGAGCGACATTTTTGTATACTACTTTCTTTTGTTCTTATTTTAATCTCTGACAATCCCCTGAATAAAATAATTCATTATACGAAGACAAAAATGCATGTGAGAAAAATTTTTATTTAAAAAATTTGTTTCTTGTAAAGAAAATTTCACTGTATGGAAATTGATTGTAAGGAGATTCAATTACACTCAAATTTAAACAAAAAAGCAGTGTTTTAAAAATCAATTCATAATAGGGAGAGCTTCTTTGTAGAGAAGTTTACTATAGAGCAGTTCGACGTATTTACAAGAAAAATATTTTACAATTGTCCACGTTTTTACGGGAATTTCAAAAATAATACACATATTTTTTTTTAACAAAAGAAGTTTTTTTTATAAATCAAATAAAGACAATTATCAGGTATGTGATAAAGACCTGCACGAGTGTATCAGTAAGTATTGTTGAAACAGATACACCAGATATACATCTGTTACTACTGATATAAATGAAAGAATGAGTGTAACTGATATTGTATGGTTTTGCTTTTGCCCACTCACCATATCTTAAAAACAAAAACAGATGCTTATGGTTTTGGATTGACTGTGTCATAACATTTTTTTTTTTTGCTTACAAACATCTGTTGTCACCATAAGTATTTCTACAACAATGGTGGGCGCTCCATAGCACAATTGTGCTGAGAGATTTCACACGTTTTAGCCTCTATAATTTAGTTTTTGATGAGACACATTTTCTTATATTTTTTGTATTTTTTTTCAAGAGAATTTACCCAGCAAACACACGTGTTTCATTTCAAATAAATGATGTTATGCGAAAAATAATTTACTGTACTTTTTTTACTGTTACTTTTTTCTGTGAACAGTAAATCTTTACAATTTAAGCTAGTAAAAAATGTTTTATATTACTTCAAATGCGTAAAATATAAAATAAGGAAATATAATGTACCATTTATTTCAAATGCTTGGCTTTGTGTATGGTGGGTACTTCTGCCATCTCACTAATACTAATAAGCATCAATACAAGCACAGTTTTAGTTGTGCCCACTTCTGTTGTATTCCATCAGTATCCACTAGCATCTGCTTTTTCGAAACAGATATTAGCAGATATGATACTCTCTTTCGCTTTTTTATCAACTTACATCCACTCTTTTACAAATCATATTAACATCAACTTATATCAGATTTACAAGAGCACTCATCCATACGCATACACTTTAGAAAAAACACCGAAACAGATATAAACAGATGTATCTGTGCAGGTCTTTAGTATGTGATGAAAAGCGATCGTTTTTAGCATAATGTAAAACCCATTTCTGAAGTAAAATCTTAATTTTTTGTTCAAAATACTGGGGCCAAATAACGGCATTCGATATATAAATACAACTTTTGTTTACGAAAAATTTATTAAAATTGTGTAGCTAGCGATCGAAAATTTTATATAGGAAATTAGTTTAAATCGCATATTTTTTGTCGCTAGCGATTTAAACTTTTTATAAAACAAGTCAAATTTTTTATCTTTAGCGATAGAATTTTTTTTATAAAAAAAAACAAGTTTAAATCGCTAGCCATTGATCTAGCGATAAAAATATTTTTTAAAAATATATGTTTTAATCGCTAGCGTCAGATAATTTTCTATACATTTATCGTGTTTTAGATAAAGTATTAAAAAGCAAGTTTTAATTTTAAGGGAGATAAATTTTTTCTCATTGGCGATTGAAGCTTTTCTTTAGAAATAATTTTTTTTGTATATACCTGTGTCTAGCGATACATAAAATTTTCAATAGGAAACATGTTTTGATCGCTAACGATTAAAAATATTCAAAAAAAATATGTTTTATCGCTAGCGATAGATAATTTTTTCTAGAAAGCTTAATTTTATCGCTAGTTATAGAAAAATACTATAAAGCAAGTTTTAATTTCTAGGGATACAAATTTTTTCTGTAGAAAATAAGTTTTTTTTCGCTGGCGATTGAAACTTTTCTTTAGAAAAAAAATTTTTATGTAATTAGCGATACATAAAATGCCATAGAAAACCAGTTTTTATCGCTATCGATCGAAAACTTCTTATAGAAAATTTGTTTTAATCACTAGCGATAGAAAATTTTCTATAGAAAGCTAATTTCTATCGATAGTTTTAGATAATATTCTATAAAAAGTAAGTGTTAATTGGTAGAGATAATTTTTCTATAGAAAAAAGTTTTTATAGCTTTTATGAAGGTGAATAAAAATTTTTAATAGAAATTAAATTTTTAAAGCTTTCCATAAAAGTTTTCCTCTTAAAAGCAAATTATTATAGCAGGTGTTAAAAAATGTTCTATGAAAACTAAATTTTAATCGCTAGAGATAAACAAATTTTCTTAAAAAAGCAAATTATAGCCGCTAGCGATAAAAAATATTTTACAAAAAGCATATTTTTATCGCTAACTATAGAAAGCTAATATTCATTGATTTAAACAAAATTCCAATTAAAATTAATCAAACACTAAATTCTTTTAGAATTTTTGCTAACAGTCATTCGTCTCAGTTGCGATACCCTCCACCACAAGTGGTGAATGAGGGTATACTTAGTTTGTCATTCCGTGTGAGACGTTTTTAATATTCAACTAAGACCACCTTAAGTACATATATTCTGGGTCCTTAAGTAATTCTAAGTTGAATTAGCCTTGTCCGTTTGTCTGTCTTTTGAAAGAACAATATTTTTGTAACAATTTTTCTAGGTCTTCTTAGCAGCTTGGAATTGAAATAAAGCTCAATCGACTCGAAATGAAAGGAGTCCAAATGTAGAAAAACTAACCAAACAACTTGATTATTTTGTTACAAAAACTAATTTAAATGATAGCAAAACGCACCGATTCATTTAAGATTTTGCACAAACTCACATAGTGCCAAATTTTGTGAAGATCATAATTTACCAAAGGCCCTATATAAGGTCCAGTCTCGAAGAACCCATAAAGCCCACTTCTCAAATATTTAAACTGACGATGGAGGATATCAATGATTCGACACAGCCGAATATAATACTGGGGCCTAATTCTGGCACCCGTGATCAAGTACTTTCTCGATTCAGTACCCATGTTCTGTAACTTTAGTGAGAACTTCTTGCATCGAAAAGATGTGAAAGAAAATATTCCATCGTTTCTCGAAAAGTGAGAAAAATGTGTGTCTGTAACTCATGTCGAAAACTATCAAAAGAGATTACGTCGTTACGTTATAAATGTCATAATATTGCACTCGAAGCCGATGTGACATTGCAGACGTTCAGAACGCCAGTAACACATATCGTTAACGGCGACCAAAATTTACCAAAATTGAAAAATTTTTCAACGACGGCGGCGTAAATACAAACGTCGGCTATACCAAATTGTGTAAAGAGCGACTTTAATGTTTGTTGTTTGCAAACGAGCTTTGAAGACATTCATATATTTTGTTAAAATGTTAAAAGCAAAATAATAAAACAATGAAAAATGTGCCAAGAACAAAATATTATGATTACTATTCTTTGCATTTTGCATTTTTAATTGTTTTTTAGTGTTAAAATTTTTTCTCGCCCCATTTTTATTCGTGAGTTTATTTGACAGTTCAAAGCGGGAACTTTTCTCACCAAAATGTTACAGACACACTGTTTCTGTAAATTGGCGAGTAATTTCCTTACGTGACAGCTTGTACTCGCCAAAAAAGTTACAGGCACAGTTAAGTGAGAAAACCAGCTGTTTGTTTCAATTTATGGCATTTTTGTTTCATTTCACACATTTCAATCGAAAACTTTCTCGACGCGAGAGTTACAGAACATGGGCACAGGTTACTTGTTTTTAAAATAAAATTAATCATACGTTGTGACGTTTTTAAACAAAACGATAATTTAAAAGATTTTTTCATAATGATTATTAATGGAAAATGTTTCATATCAAATTATATTATCATATTTATGTGTAGGAAACTTTCAACAGAATTCACAATAATTTGTTTGCTTATTATAAAAAAAAAAAAAAAAAACAAAATGACTTTATAATATTTACAGAATTTGTAAGAAAACTTTTACTTTAATTTTAGTTCTGAAAATTTATTAGCAATAAAATATTTTAGATAAAACCCTCTAAGCAAAGTTATGATATTTTCAGAATTATCTTGAACTTTTTTTATTTCATAGAATATTTTAGTAAAAGTTTAAAGTGTTTTATGCAACAAATATGATAAATGTTCTTTCAGCAATTCTTTGCCTGTTTGATAACTTTAAGTTTATTTTAAGAGCGCTTAAATTAAAAGTTTTCATTTCAAACATGATTGCTGTTATTTCAAATTTATTAGACACACGTTTTTTTTTTGCATATTGAGAAAACTTTTCACTGAAAAAGGTTAAACAAGGTGTTGAATTTCATATTGTAATTTTTTATAAAAAAAACTACTGTTCAGGCGCGGATCCAGCTTGAGCCTTAGGGGGGGGGGGGGGAAATTTTGTATGATACATAAAGGTAAAAAATTTGTTTTTCAAAGTAAATTAAAAACAATATGTGTATTAGGGTAAGTACATTTTGCAATTTTTGCGAATATCAAATTCTTCATCGCATAGCCGTATAGACCGTGAACAAATATTAAGAAATTATGTATTACTTTTTCGCGATCGTGAAGAAAGTTTCCGCCCCAAACGCGATAAAGTTTTGAATTTTAGTTTTTCTCCTTACAATACAAAATTAACATTCAATTGCAAAATTTTAAGTATTTTCTAATAATTTCATGAATATAACAAGATCTTACCATTTGTACGAAAAAAGGGCGCAAAAAAAATTGCGACTCTATTTCGCGGTTTTTTCAATAAACTAAATTTTAATGGCAAATGATAGATGTTGCGATAGATGAGTTGTTTGTCGGATATATGAACAGTGATCATTTTCAGCAGCGTAGTAATATATGCGCGGAACGAGCTATTAAAGTTGCACAAGATATTTTTCCATTATGTAAATCAACTCGCACTTAAAACTTAAAATTTATTTCATTAAACCCAAAAAAATAGCTTTACATTTTTGTTATACAGTTGCTTATTTTATGTATTTATGCCGGTATTCATAAAAATATTTTAAATTTAATAAAGGCTAGAAACCAAAATTTCTATGAAAATGTTCCTTAATAAAAGTTTATTAAATATTATAATTATTTATGAATATGGGGGCATATAGAAACAATAAATGTACCATGTATGGAAATTAAAAAAAAAAAGTTTTTTTTAAGGAGCTTTAGATATTGCATTTGGTGCGGAAAGGCTCAAGTTTAGATCTTAGTAGGTGTTTATCTCTTGTATCAAATATAATCAGCTCATCAGTTGTGGTATTAACAGTTTTGTATCTGTATATGACTTGATTACACTTTGAGGTAGAAGTTTAGGTATGTTCAATACATTTAGGATATCTATTGGGAAAGGTGTTTTGAGATCTTCTAAATTAAATTTAATAGGAGGAATGTAACCTACAACTCGGTAGTAATCTTCAACGTTTTGGATGTGGTTATTTCGTTCAAATCTTGTCTTTTCGATAGGAACCTTTTTTTTAATATCCTTAGCTAATCCCGCCAAGCTCTATGCTTGTCAGCAGGAAAGAAACCAGAGTCTCTGGCGGGAATCGAACCCGCAACCTCGGCGCTGATAGACTAGCTCGCTACCAGCTAGCCTTCCGGGGCACTCAATCGATTTGAAATAACTTTAACTTTTTCAAAAATCGCTTTAAATTGTTCTTCGGCTTTATTTATTTTTTCTTCAAGGCACATGATTAAAATTTTGATTAGGCTTGATCCTTTTTGAAGATCTATACATAATTATTTTCTATGTCTTTTGAGTTTTTCACTATTTTAGATAACGTTGAAAGTCCAATATTATATTTTTTTTGCAATTTCGCTTCTTTTTATACAGTTTTGTCTTGACGAAAGTACGAAAAAACAGAAGTAAAGGAAAAAACATGTAAAATCAATTGAAATGGATAATCGTTCAGGAAAGCAAATTTCGATCTACCAAATGTTAAAATACAATTTGGTTTAAGGATTGATGTTTGACTAGTGACGTCAGCAGTCGTCGATGGCTGCGAGTGTAAGACGGCAAATCCATCTGAGGGGATCGAGTGGTTGCGATCGGAACATGTCATGGTAACCTGCCGGCCAGGGTTCGAGCCCGAGCCACGTCAAGAATGAAATATTATCAATAACAATTTTAATTAATTTTCATGTTGTAAAATTCCTTTCTTCATAAAAATAATTTAATAAAAATTAAATTTCATGAACTTAAGCCTAATTAGAAATATTAAAAATTTGGATTAAAAACCATAAATAGTTCAACAAAATAACCACAATACAAATTTTTGTATTTCTTTTAAAATTTTAACTTTTGTTTTTATTTGCAAAAAATACAAAGCTTCTCATGACTACCAGCTCGCTCATCTAAAACTAAAGTTGTAGGTCCACACCATGCGTTACTCGCTTTTTCGCAGCATACGCAGCTGTCAAAAAAGTATAATCTGTGTAGTTATACGTAGTAAGTTACATGCACAAAAGCGTAGATGCCTTGAGGTGAAAAGTACACGCAAAGAAAAAACATGGTTGTGGTAAACATATTCTAAGAGCAACATATTATGATAAGAATTATGATTGTAGTCACCATATTAAGATTATTATTGAATCATATTATGACTAAATATACTCGTAATATGTCATCATAATATTTTTCCCTTAATCATATTATTATTCTGTTTATCATACTAAGTTAAGAAGTAATCATATTATTGTCATGTTAATCATAATAAGCTAAGAAATTAATCATATTATCATAATTTTAATCATAATAAATTTAGAAGCAATCATATTATTATACAGCACCTTTCATAGCTGTCATAAAAATACAAAATAAATTTAAATATTTTTGAATCGATTTTTTATTTTGTAATAAATAAATAGCGGAGTTCAATATAAGGCTTGCAAAAGAGCAAATGAAAAATCTGTGGTTTTCATGGGCAACCGCCTGTGTCCATTTTTTCGATTTTAAGATGTTGATGAAATATCGTAGCACTTTTATAAAATATAACAAAATCTCTGCGTGTTTTGTTGTTGGATTTTACAAAAAAAAAAACTATGATATTTTGCATTTGCACTATTACATCACTAATACTTGAATCAACTCCTCTAATATTTTAATTTTTTAATTTCTTTAGACTTATTTTTTTCATGGAATTTTATCTTTTAATTGTTTAACGGCTCACAAATAAAAAAAAACGACACAACTGCTTCAAAATTATTTTACAAATGGCGCTAACATAATATGATTAGAGTAAAAATAGTTTGATTGCATCTTTAACATAATATGATAAATGTATAAGAAGTTATCATGTTATGGCTATTAAATATCATGATATGGTTGTGAGAAATATAATATGTTTAGAAAGTTATCATAATTAAGTTGTTAGAAAAATAATTATTTTTCGGTCAACAATACTCAAATTCATAATTGCGATAAACATTGATATGTTTACAGTAACTATAATATTGTTGATATTAAATAAAAATAACAATTATTTGTGTACGACAACAATATATTGTTACATTAAACATAGTGTTGTTGCCGTAACCATGTCCAACCATATTTTTTCTCTGCGTGTAGGTTAACTTTCTACTTTTGTAAGCGTCACAAGCAGCGTTCGAACAAATCAGGTGATGACGACAAATTAAATTTAATTTTTACTTGTGCTGCTGCTGCATAAATAGCGTTGCATATAACTTGAAACATAAATTTTGTGTTGCCGTTGGAAGTTTCTTATATAAATTGTTTTTCTATACATTTTGTAATTTTGGTGTTTAAGAAAAATGTTCTTTTATCAGTTTTTTTCTTATAAGCGTTTTTCTTATATGAAACCTTTTTTGTTAGAAAAATCACAAAAAAGACATGGTGTTTTTGAAAATTTTTCCTATAAGCGTTTTGTTCTTATATGAGATGTTCTTATATCCGATAAATACTGTATCTTGCTTTTGTAAAATGATACTAAGTGGCTGTGTTACAATAGGTATCACACTAAATATGTATATTCCGCAAATAAATTTGAAAGTACTAAGTGAGGTCCTTAATATAAAGGTAGAGGATACGTCCTTTCCACTCAGATATTTTTTCCAAAGCCTCTACTATATGATGTACACTTGTTGCAAATACTTTGCTTAAACTATTTTTCGCTTGGCATTATTATATTTAAAAAATTTTGTCGTTTCTTTAACAAATGATACAACTTTTTGTATTAATGGCACTTTATTGCGTTTGTTTCGCATTTGTCGCTTTTCCAGAAATTTTGAACAGCTCCATTTTCTGCTGACATCAGAGGACACCCATCTGTTCCATCTCCTACACAATTTTTTAGGTCAAGTCCAAAATTTGTCAAAGCTTTAAGAACTATTGATAAAAGTGCTTTCGCATCAATTGACACATCAACGTCATCAATATCTTTTGAAGCCTCTTCAAATGCGTTTACAACAAAGCCAATAAATTCTTCCCTAAAAACTTTTTGTTGTATGTCGAAATATCTTAAAGATAAGGAAATCTGGCTTTTCCCCGACAAATCCGTTCTTTCGTCAAAAATTATCGAATAGAATTTTGATTCATATAACACATACACACATAAATAAATATTGCATTTACAAAGGCTTATTAATAATTCAACCGCAAGCATTATCAAGTCAAACGTTTAGTCTTTGGATATAGATGGCACCTGCTGGGATTGAATGTAGAATAATAAGTAATTGCATTCGGTAAACTAGATGTTTCTTTAGAAATATCTAATAAATAACTATTAGGATTATGATATGGATACTTCTTGAAAATCGTAAGAGATTCAATAAAAAAAATAAAAAAATACTTATTGAAAATTTCGTTAAAGATTCCATAAAAAAAAAAAACAAAAAAACCTTGCTGAGATTTCCAAAAATTTTGTACATTAAAAAAAATATTATTATTAGAAATTCTTGTATTATCGAAATTAAAAAAAACATATTTTTATAATTTACGGGGGGGGGAATTTCTATATTTCCCCCCCCCCCCAGAATCCGCGCCTGCTACAGTTAAAACCTTGAAAACGTTTTCCCATTTCAAAGACTCTGTAAAAATGTTTATTTCAATGTGAAAACTATATTTTGCATATTTGTTTTCTTATTTAACTATTTCTGACAAATAAATAAAAAGTTGTCCCTTTGTTTTACCTAACAAAAAAAAATATATATATTTTATATCATTCCCTTTTAGCTATAAATGTAATATTTATTTCTCTTGTAGCATATATTTCTAATGGATGCTAAAGCTGATAGCAGTTGCTGTCACATTTTCTTCCCTTTTTCCTTTGTGTGCCTTTGTCATCTGTTGGAAGACATACTTTTTTCCACAACCTACAAAACAGCAACAAAACACACAAACACTACTTTAACACTTAAATTTATACAAACATCAATAGCGACAAAAAGTCAAAAGAAAAACTTTTGCTTTGTAGCTTTTACCTACAGCAAATTTAAAACTAAAATTATACAACGAAATGAAACTTTTTGGAGACACGAACTTTTTGAGACACGAACATAAAAATTTTCAAAGAAAATTTGCTGTTTAATGCGATAAAGATGTTCATTACGGAGAAAATATTTCTTTTATCGCTGACGATACAAATTCTCTATAGCTGGCGATTTTTTTCTATATTTTACCGCTAGCTGTTAAAGTTGGCTTTATTTTTAAAAATTATTCATAAAAATTTGCTTTGATTTTAAGGTTTTTATTTAACGCAAGCGAAAAAAACTAGTTTCCTATAAAATATTTTCTTACGTTAGCGATAAGAAATAGCTTTCTTTAAAACATGTTCTAATACTAGCGATAAAAGATTTTCTGTTTTTCAAAAATATTTTATGGCGTGCAGTACAAATTTGCTTTATTTGGAAAATTGCTTAACGCTAGCGATAAAAATATACATTCTAAAGAAAATTTCTCTATCGCTAGTGAAAAAAGCTATCGTTCCATAAAATCTTTTTTATGGCTAGCAAGTAAAACTTGCTTTCTATAGGAAATTATCTATTGCTAGTGATAACAATTTGCTTTCTATAGAAAATTGTTTATCGCTTTTAAAAAAAACACATGCGATTTTGTATAAAAGTTTCGACCAATAACAATTAACTCGTTCAACGCTAGCTATAAAAAACTTGCTACCTATAAAATTTTGTCTGCAGCGTTTTATATTAAAATATTTTCTTTTAAGTTGACGATAAGAAATTGCTTTTCCTTAAAAAATTTTCTAATGCAAGCGATAGGCTTTTGATTTTAAAAATAAAAAAAATTTCTCGCTAGAGATCAAAATTTGCTTTATTAGAAAATGTATTTATAGTCAGCCATAAAAATTTGCTTTCATTGTGAAGTTTCTTAACGCTAGCGATAAAAAATGTATTTCTTAAAAATATTTTCTTACTTTAGCGATAAGAAATAGTTAGCTTTGAAAAATCTTCTAATGCAATTATGGCCAGTGGTTTTAAGTTGCTTCATTTGGAAAATAGTTATCGCTAGCAATAAAAATATGCTTTCTACGGAAAATTATCGATCCCGAGTTAAAAAAAAACTGTCTTTGCATAGAAACTTTTGTTAGGGCTAACAATTAATACTTCCTTTCTATAGAAATTATCTACGCTAGCGATAAGAATTAGCTTTCTATAGAAAATTATCTATCGCTAGCGTAAAAAATTAGCTTTCTATACAAAATTTTGCATTTAATATAAAATTTTCTATCGCTAGCAATTAAAGTTAGTTTTTTTAAGCCAATTTTTAACGCAAGGATAAAAAAAATTGCTTTTTAATAAAAACAAACAAAAATTTGTATTGTTTGCAATTTTCTTTCGCCAGTAATTGGAATTTATTTCCTATAAAAAATTTTTCATCGGCCATTAAAAATTAGCTTTATAGAGCAAATTTTTTATCGCCATCGGTTTAAACTTATTTTCTATTAAAAATTTTTATCGCTAGCAGTTAACACAGTTACATTTTATAAAAAAAAAATGTATCGCTAACGAAAAAAATAAGTTTTATATGCAAAATGTCTTATCGCAATTAAAACTGATTTTATATAAAATTGTTTATCGCTTGCGATATAAATTTGTTTTTTATAGAAACTTTTTTAGCACCAGCGATTAAAACTTGTTTTCTGTAACATGAATTTTTATCGCCAGCAATTAACAGTTGTTTTCTATAACAAAAAATTGCTATCGCTTATGATAAAAATTAGCTTTATATACAAAATTTTCTATCGCTAGCGATTAAAACTTGTTTTCTAACAGAAATTTTCTATCGCTAGCAATTTAAGTTGGATTTTTTAAGCCAATTTTTTCTTTCGCCAGTAATTCGAAGATATATTCTATATTCAATTGTTTATCGGCCATTAAAAATTAGTTTTATAGAGCAAATTTTTTATCGCCATCGATTGAAACTTATTTTCTATTACAAATTTTTATCGCTAGCAATTAACACAGTAACATTTTATAAAAAAAAATTGCTATCGCTAACGAAAAAATAGGTTTTATTATTTTTTTTTTTTTTATTGAAACCTAATTTCTAACAAAAACTTTCTATCCCCCGCAATTAAAACTGATTTTAGCGATATAAATTTGTTTTTAATAGAAACTTTTTTATCACCAGCGATTAAAACTTGTTTTCTATAACATGAATTTTTATCGCCAGCAATTAACAGTTGTTTTCTATAACAAAAAATTGCTATCGCTTATGATAAAAATTAGCTTTATATACAAAATTTTCTATCGCTAGCGATTAAAATTTGTTTTTTAACAGAAATTTTCTATCGCTAGCAGTTTAAGTTAGATTTTTTAAGCCAATTTTTTCTTTCGCCAGTAATTGGAAGATATATTCTATATTAAATTGTTTATCGGCCATTAAAAATTAGTTTTATAGAGCAAATTTTTTATCGCCATCGATTGAAACTTATTTTCTATTACAAATTTTTATCGCTAGCAATTAACACAGTAACATTTTATAAAAAAAAATTGCTATCGCTAACGAAAAAATAGGTTTTATTATTTTTTTTTTTTTTTTTTTTTTTATTGAAACTTAATTTCTAACAAAAACTTTCTATCCCCCGCAATTAAAACTGATTTTATATAAAATTTTTAACCGCTAGCGATATAAATTTGTTCTTTATAGAAACGTTTTTATCACCAGCGATTAAAACTTGTTTTCTATAACATGAATTTTTATCGCCAGCAATTAACAGTTGCTTTCTTTAAAAAAAAAATTGCTATCGCTTATGATAAAAATTAGCTTTATATACAAAATTTTCTATCGTTAGCGATTAAACTTGTTTTCTAACAGAAACTTTCTATCGCTAGTGATTAAAGCTTGTTTTTAACAAAAAGTTTATAGTGCTAGCAATAAAAATGTTCAATCCCCCTCGGTTAAAACTTGTTTTTAAAAGAAAATTTTTAATCGCTAGCGATATAAATTTGTTTTCTATAAAAATGTATTTATCGCCAGCGATTTAAGCTTGTTTTCTGTTAAAAAAATTTTATCGCTTGCAATTAACAATGGCTTAATTTAAAAAAAATTCTGTCGCCTACTATAAAAATAGTTTTTATATACAAAATAATCTATCGCATGCGTTTAAAGTTGCTTTTTTCCAAAAAAAAAAAAAAAAAAGGGAACGATAAAAATTTAAATAAAAATGCTGTGTCGCTAAAAAATGTTTTGTTTTTATCGCTTATGCAAAAATTCGTTTTCTTTAAGAAAATTTCTATCGTGAGCGATACAAATTTAATTGCTAAAAAAAACTTTTCTCTTTCTAGTTATATAATATGTTTTCTTTAGTTAGGCCCTAAATTTGTAAAACGCAAACGCAATGCCAAAAATAACATTGAAAGCAAAAACAACGTCAAAAATTTGTCAACATTTTGTTGTTGCTTTCTACAGAAATACATATTGCGTTTTAAAATTATCAACGCCACAAGATATGCAGCGTTTAATATTTAAAAATTCAATATACATTTCTATAGAAAACAACAACAAAATTATGATATATTTTCGATTTTGTTTTTGCTTTCAATATAATTTTTGGCGTTGCTTTTGCGTTTTAGAAATTTAGGGCCTTAATTTCTTAATACATGCTAGCAGTAAAACTCCTTCCATATATTCTTCTCGCTTTGACATTTTGTTTGTCTTTCTTTCTTTTTAGTTGTTTTATTTATCAAGTGACAAGTGAGACAAGTTTGAATTCTTTGTGTGCACGTTGCCCACCTCCTTTAAAGTTTCGTGTTTTGTGTTTTGCTGTTTATTAAAGCGTTTGCAATGAGTGGATAAAAGTTTTAATTGTCTTTGTTCCAAAATAATTATTTTATTAAATAATAAATAAAGGGGATTAGAAATTAGAGAAAGTAAATTTGAGACTTGAGATGCTGGCAAATTTTAAAAGGAAGAAGCAAATATGTTTAGGATATGGTCTGCATTGTGAATTTAATTAATATAGAATTTATTTTACAGCTGCAAAATTGTTTAAAGGCTAAAAGATCATGCGAGTTTTATTATTTTTCTTTTAAGCGTAATTCTTTTTCTATGTTTTAAAAATTTGTAATTTTTGAAAACACATTGTTAAAGCCATTTTAAAGCTTTATTGAATTACTGAATTCGGTTTTTGTTGTAGTGATATTTTAGAAGTTATAAAGTTTAAATGTTTTTGTAACAGGTGACGTATGATTAATATTATTAATTGGTTTAGTTTGAATTTATACGAAAAAATGTAATTTTCGAACGCTTTTAAGAAAAGTTAAGATTGGTTTTGTTAAAAAAACACCAGAAAATATAAAAAAGCAATCAAATTTGCTAAATTTGAAGCAAAGCACTTGTAAAAATTAAGGCAAAGTTAAAATTTTTTACACAAAAATTTAAGAAATTTAAAAACAAAAAGTTTTTAACATTATTTTAAGTAGTCAACAAATTAACTATTGTTTCTTTAATACAAAATATTATATTAAGTATTTTTAGGTAATGCCTTTGGCTAAGTAATTCAAAAATGTCTACCTTAATTTTCACTGCAAATTCAACGAGTAAATTTTTCATATCTACAGCAATATTTTTAATTCATAAATAAATAGTTCTTTTTAGCTGTTCTCTTAATCTTTGTCTGTATAAAAATGTGGTCACGCATTAATAAGTGCCTGTGGAAATATTAAATCAACGCATTACAATCGATTAAAATGTATCCAACACGTGTCAGAGCAAAAAGTCTACAAATCCTTTGAACATGTCTGCATTTTTATACTGATGTTTATATTGTTCGAATATAAGCGAAAGAAAGAAACAATGAAAAAAAGAAAAACAAATTAAAAAAAAATAAATTTTTTATTAATACAAAAAGTAGGACACTCCAAACACTCACGCCCTCGACATGAGCTACGCAATACATGAACAGTAGAGGGCAAAAGTTAAAAAATATATTTATATACTCTAATAATTAAATACTTACAGTTTTGCCACTACTGTTATTCAAAATGTTGCAACGAAAAATTTAAATATTAAAATTTTTCTTTTTTTAACTTATTGATTATCAGTTTTGCACCTCAATGTTGCTCCTAAATCAGATTTATTTATCCAATAAATATCATTAAAAAAACGCCTGTTTATAATGTGATTTTTCTGGTAGTCAACCTAAATAAACCAAAAAACCTTAAAAGAACTTGAAAAAACATATTACTTTAATAAACTATAAATTATATATACATATGTATGTATATAAATTAGAATATTATAGACAAAATTGTAACACACGCGGCATTTAAATACAAATAGAATAGACCTTGACATTTATTTCCTACATAAAGCACGTGTCTGAAGATAAATATGAAAAGTTTAATTCATTTTTAAAAAATATAAATAAAAAGCCTTGTCCATAGTCTTCATTTTCCATTAGGTTTGAATCACTGAGATCAAAGTATTTGGACACAGTGGCCATATCCCTCACAGAGCACTTTCATGAGAATTTCACTTTAAGTCAAATTTTCAAAAGTGTTTAAAATTTTCATTTTCCATTAGGTTTGATTCCCTGAGATCGAAGGATTTGGACACAGTGGCCATATCCCTTACAGAGCACTTTCATGAGAATTTCACTCTAAGTCATATTTTTTTTCAAAAATCATAAATTTTAATATAAAAATACTAATAAAATATCTAATTAGCAGGGCCCGGACTTTTATACAGTAAAAAATGCTTTTTATGCGCATAAAAAATGCACTAAAAATAGAAATTTATGCGCTAAAAATTTAAAAAATATGCAGTTAAAAGTATCTTAAATTTTTTTATTGGTGATAAAAAAAAAACATAAAAACAACAAGAAAAAACAAAAAAAGCATAAAGAACGCTTAAATTCAGTTTCATAAACGTAAGAAAGGCACAATAACAACAAAAGTAGAAGTTAAAATAAAGTAAAACACAAATATATAAAGAAACAGTAAGACAATCATGTAAACTAACTCACTTGAAAAAGCCCAACTTCAATATGCATAAACAGGCTTGAAGAACTGTGCGAATACATGTCTATATGTGTGTATATATAAAACAGGATGTGTGTATGTATGTATGTAACGTATGGACTCCAAAACGGCTGGGTCGATGATTTTGATAAAATTTTCAGGGAATCTTCAGCATATTCAGGCGGATGACACTGTGAAGTCTGATTTTTTAATTTCGGTCTGCGGGCGGAGGGGCGTGGCAAAATCCAATTTTCATATTGCACCACCAATGACATCTATATAATTTGGACGATTTTTTCTTTAAAATAATCGCCATGGTGCAACTTAGATTTATGCGAAAAGAAAATATTGCACCGCCCCCTTTCACGCCCACTTTTTTTGAATTACCTAAAATCATAAAACGCCTCCATCGATTTGCGTTTTTCTTTCAAATGTTCGTATTAATCCATTTTAAGTTTTAATCGAAAGAAAAATATACCACGCCTACCTTTACGCCCACTTTTTTTATTAAGCGCATAACTTGAAAACGGCTTGACCGATTTTGACGATTTGTTCTTTAAAATCATTGCCACGGTCCAACTTAGGTTTTTACGGAAAGAAAATTTTGCCCCGCCCACTTTTTTCGATTTACATAAAATCAAAAAACAGCTCCATCGATTTGACTAATTTTTCTTTTAAAAGAACGTATTAACCCATTTTATGTTTTCATCAAAAGAAAAATGTACCACGCCTACTTTTACGCCCACTTTTTCTATTAAGCGCATAACTTAAAAAAGGCTTGACCGATTTGGACGATTTTTTAAAATCATCGCCATGGTCCAACTTAGGTTTTTACGGAAAGAAAATTTTGCCCGCCCACTTTTACGACCACTTTTTTTTGATTAACCTAAAATCAGAACACGGCTCCATCGATTTGACAAATTTTTCTTACAAATGTTCGTATCTTTTTAACGGATTTTAAAAATCGAACGCAAACAATTTTTCCTAATTTGGACAGGACAACGTCTGTCGGGTCAGCTAGTTAATCATAAGTGTCAAACCATATTGAACTAAAGACTTTTTTTACATTTTTTTGAAACTGTCATTTGCTTTAGCAAAGTGCGAAACTGATCGCAATTACATACGAATCAAATGTTTATTGATTTTGTTTTTAAAAATCCCTTTTAGCGATATATTTGACCCTACATTTTTTCAAAATAATAGCTTTCTGCCTCTTTTTCTAAACAAAAAAAAGGCGAAACTCATAGGTTCATGATTTAAATTAAATATGCAAGCAGTTAAGGATTTAAAACAATAAATTTATATCCTTAATTTTTGTTTAAACTTTATCAAGCTTGCTACGAATTTGTTAACTTAAGTTACCGTCCACAAAATACATCTTATTTATGGCAATATCAATTAACTTAAATTAACCATTGTTGAATCCTTTTACAGCATACATATTTGAATTGGCAAAAGTTTTCAGCATAATGCATAATTGCTTTCAACCTCGTCCCCCATCTGGTTGTTATAGGCTGTAGAGGAAGACATTAATCCGGATAATTCTTTTTATATGCGGCCATATAAGAAGGAGCGTTACAAAATATATTTCCCATTAGAAATCAATAAATAAATATCATTGAAGTTGTCTTTTATCTTTTCTGCGGAAGGGTGCATGGCAAAATAAAGCAATTAAAACAAGTTTTTTCAAAATGTGCAACAAAAATATGCAATATAGGCAAAAATATGCAAAAATATGCTCTAACGAAACGATGCCAGTTTACTGCAAATTTCTTGATTCGCAAAGATATGTTGTATATGTTAATCGCCGGCTGACGAGAACAAACATGCATTTGCAAAAAAATCCGGGCCTTGCTAATTAGTTTTTAATAGTAAATAAAAATTATTGATTTTTCATAAAAACTGTAAAGTTTTGTGTAAATAGACGTTTTTTCTATATAATACGCATGCGATATTTTTTAAAATTTTTTTTATCGCATGCAATATTTTTTAACAATGAATTTAATTTTTAATTTTTATCTTTACACACGTCATAAATGCGACAAAATTTTAGGCAAAAAAAATGTTTTTTTTTAAGCAATAGAATTTCAATGCAAACAATAGACATAAAAAAGTAGACAAACAAATTTTTGTAAAGCGGAAAATTTTACAAACAAGCGACAAAAATATTTGAAGGAACCACTTTTTTTTACGACGTCCAAAAAAATGGCTGATTTTCTATAAACAAAGCTAACGGCAAAATATTCGTTACAAATTAACAAACAAAAAAGTAATAAGATCTACAAGATTTTTATATAACGAAAAATTTAATATAAAGCGACAAGTTTCAAAAAGCTAGTAGAAAGGCGAATTCACTAGAATATAGAGTCAAGTCAACATATGGTGTTATTTTCGGTGGTAGACTTGTCAAAGTTTGTATACAAACTAGTTTTTTATGTAAACTAACCTTTTTTTACAAGCAATAGTTTTGACAATCCGACCACAAAAGCTGTGTTGTTGCAGAGTTGACCTCACCTTCTAGTGTATTCTCCTTGGCTTGTATCAGCATTTAAAATATGAAAAAAAAAATTAGAATGCCTACGGTAAAATATGTTAAGAGTTACGCAACTTTAATTCAAAATACTAAAATGCAACCACAAAATTTTATATGAACCGACACGACTTTAAACGCTAGCAACATTTTTCAAAGAACAATAAAGACACAATGCTAAAAGAAAGATGTTATATAAAGCTTCAATATTTTAGCGGTAAAGAAAAAAAACGCCTTTATACATTCAAGACGAAAATATTAAAAGACAAAATTTTGTACAGAGCTACAAGCAGCGTTACCGTTGGTGCCACTAAAGTGGCAATTTGCCACTTTTTCGGCTGCTTGGATACTATTTGGCCTCTTTTACAAAATGCACCCAAATGTGGTACCTTTGTGATTCTTGCCACTTTTGTGACACTTTTTACGTTAGGAAAATATACTTTTTTTCTTTCTGTTTTATAATAACTCCCAGCTTTAATATATGCTAAGAAATTAGCGTCCTTGGTGGGTTCAAGTCTTTTCCAACCGCCACAAAATGCTTTAGAAAAGACACTTTTATAAGAATTTTTTCTTGTCATGCGTGGTTAACTGAAAATAGGTTGAATAAACTTTCTATTAACCTGTTTTATTTATTTTGAATAAGGGGGTAAAGATATCTCGCATATATGGAGGGCTCAGAGCTGAAGCGAACCAAGTCAAAAAAGAAAATTCGAAAATATATTGAGTTTGAGTAAGTAAATTGCCATTAATTACTGGAGCCACTGACTTGGGTTCATTACCGTTACCTTAGGAACGAAACTCTTTTTGATTTACCCCATTACAGAACTGGATTTAGTTAAATTTTGCGGAGATTTTCGCACCAGATTTGAAATACATATACGTGATATATTTTATGACTTGGTTCGGTTCAGCTCTGAGCCCTCCATATATATTGGTCGTGAAGCAGAAACCGAACTGTTGTGTACCGAAAACTTTTCTAAAATTTGTGTAATTGACATTAAAAACCAAAAATTGTGTAAAGAATTGATAACTTCCAATTCCTTTCTGAGGTTAAACATATTATAACTGACCCAGATGCATTTATACATGAATTTAAACTTAAAGAGAGTAAAGTAAATAACACGAATTATGAACACATATTTAAAATTTCGAATGCCGAAGATTTTTGGCTTGAAATTGGAACATGTATTCAAAAGAAAAAGGACAAGAAATATATTAATAAATGTATTTATAAAACACCTTACGTAAATATCTTCTATTCGCTGCAACAATGTCATAATCCAAAAAACATGTTTTGGCAGAAAACAAGTTTAACGTTTTTGAATTACCAAAACATTAAAGTACATATTTTATAAAAATTACTTCTCCAGAGAAATATTTACAAAATATTTATTTTAGTTTTTACTAACAAATGAGCCATTTGTTAGTAAAAATGTATGTCTATTGTAATACGATCAATTGTTTTTTAGTGTATTTAATTACTATATAATGTTTTTTGTTATGTTTTTATACCATTTAAAATTATAATAAATAAAAAAAAAACGTAAAAAATTCATAATGTGGTGTACTTATTTTAATTTTAAAAGATGTGCCCATTTTTTTTTAAATCCTCTTTTTGGTGCCTTTTTTTTGTTGATATACCCTTTTTTTGGTACTTTTTTTAAATATCCGCCGGTAACACTGGCTACAAGAATCTTTTACCTCTAGCGACAATATTTCTAGCAGAACTTAAATTTTATAACGCTACCCACATAATTGTCTATAGTAAAACTTTTTATTGTAAAGCCAATGAAGATGATTTAAGCTGAATACGAACAATTGTTAATTTTATCCATAACGGTGAATTTTTTTTATCAAAATATGAACAACGGTAAAAAATATTAGCGTCAGCGATAAAATTTTTCTAAATAACGTGGAGAAAAATCAGTATTGTGGTTATTTTGTCGAACTATTTATGGTTTTTAATCCAAATTTTTTAATATTTTCAATTAGGCTAAAGTTCATCAAATTTAATTTTCATTAAATTATTTTTATAAATGGAGAATGTTTTAAGGAGACTTAGTTTGCTATAGCATATCAAAATAAGAAAAAAGGGACGTTTTGCTAAAATTGGACTATTCGTTAAAAGGTGAGTTTAGGATAGGTTTTCGCAAAAAGTCACTTTTTTCACAAAACGGACTTTTTTCACAAACCTTGATTTTTTTCACAAAGTCAATGTTTTATAAACAGACATCTTTATCACAAAAATTCACTTTTTCATAAAAGTCACTTTTTCACAAACTTTAATTTTTTCGCAAAAAGTCACTTTTTTCACAAAGTCCTTTTTTTCACAAAGTCACGTTTTCACAAAAAGTCATTTTTTTCGCAAAAAGTAACTTTTTCACAAAACGTCATTTATTCGCAAATAGTCACTTTTTCACAAGAGGTCACTTTTTACACAAAAAATAAATTTTTTTTCACAAAAAGTCATTTTTTCGCAAAAAGTAACTTTTTTACAAGAAGTCACTTTTTCCACAAAAAATCATTTTTTCACAAAAAGTCATTTTTTTCGCAAAAAGTAACTTTTTCACAAGAAGTCACTTTTTTCACAAAAAATCATTTTTTCACAAAAAGTCATTTCTTCGCAAATAGTCACTTTTTCCACAAAAAAACATTTTTTTCACAAAAAGTCATTTTTTTCGCAAAAAGTCACTTTTTCACAAGAAGTCACTTTTTCCACAAAAAATCATTTTTTTTCACAAAAAGTCATTTTTTCGCAAAAAGTAACTTTTTCACAATATGTAATTTTTTCGCCATTTTCAAGTCACTTTTTACAAAAAGTCACTTTTTCACAAAATGTCACTTTTATCAAAAAAGTCACTTCTTACCGAAATTGTCTCATATTCACAAAAAGTGCATTTTTATCGTAAAGAAGTTTTTTCACAAAAAGTCAAAATATTGCAAATAATTTATTAAATTATTATTATAAATATTAATATTAAAATGAGTTTATTCCAGTTTTTTTTTATATTTTAAACAATTTTATAACAAAACAAAACTTGTTTCTTTAAAGGATTTATTTATTTATTTTAATCTTTTTTGATTTATACAAAAACAAATATTAATTAAAAATTCTTTTTTTTTTTTTTGTTACTTTCTTTTTTTATATAGTTTTAATATTTGTTACATTTTTTTTTTTTTTTTTGTTTTTGTAGTTTATATAACAAAACATATTTTTATATATTTCATACGCATCATTTCATTGTATTTATTTTTTGCGCCCTAAAGTATGCAATACTATATTACAATACAAATTCTATACATACTAAACCGTAAATATTTACTGTTTTTGTTACATAGCAAGTGAATGAATTTATTTAAGTTTTATGTTTCCAATACTGCCAGTAGTTTTTTTTACAGTAGACCTTTTTGTTTGTTTCGTGTGCCAGTAGTAGTAATTCAAGTGTAAAATAAAAATCAACAAAAATAAGAGAACGAGATTGAAAATGGGAGAAAATAATGAAAATAAAACATAGTGATATACATACATACTTTAACATTTTTTAATTTATGCTTTATGAATTAAAGCCTAAGGGAAATTTTGCAAACACTTAAGCACCAACAAACATAAAAACGCTTTAACGTCAATAATACAAATATTTTTGTATAGTAAAAGTGTGCAGTATTTCACTTGCATACATTTCGAAAGAACGCATGAAAGATGTTGAAAATGTAAAACATGCATTCACACTTGAAGCATTTAACATTTGCTATCAATCAAAACTGCTACCATTTCTTTTCAATACTTTTTTTAAAATACTTTCTTTCTACAAAAGTGCCAATATTTTAAAACAAAACACCAGAATGTATTTGGAATTGGAAAAATAAACAAATGGTGGCCCCTCTTTTAAAGCAAATGCCATTTTGTCAGTGATGCCACAATAATAATAGAATTTGTTGCCACTTTCCCAGCGATGACACTAAACTAATCGGAAGTTGTAGAATGAAATACAGTGGTATCCCGGTTTAACGTATACTCAGTTTAACGAATTCACGATTTAACGTACCGTCATATTGTTTCTATTGAGTACCTTATATTACGAACAAACAGCAAATTTTTGTATTCTAAATAACGAATTTTTACAAAAAAATTAAAAAAAAAATAGAATGAATGCAAATATATTCGCATCTATTCCCTTTTATTTTTGTATACATTTTGACCATATTTTAAGAGCGATTGTACTGAAAAGTACTTTGTTTTCTTACAAAGATAGCTAAGAAAATACATGCTCTCCAAAATAAAAATTTGTTCGTTACAAAGTCATTTTTTACTTCTGTTTGCAAAACAAACGTTTGTTTTCTGTTTAAAATTGTACGTCATTTTTGTGAAATTTTTCTAAAGTTGACATCAAAATTTAATTCTTAAAGAAAATTTAAACATTATTGACGACTATGAAAAGGGCCTACGACTTAGTGCTTTATCTAATAAATATCAGCTGTTTGTTTTATGAATGGAAATAAACGAATTTACTTTTTTATAAAAATATTGTTTTATTAATAAAAATGTATTAAAAAAAACTTCGGGATTTAACGAATTTTTCGATATAACGAAAGAGCCTGACAATATATAATTCGTTAAACCGGGATACCACTGTACAATTAAATAGGAACATTTTGTAAATTCTTTTTTTCATAAACCAATCGCTTTTAAACAAAACAGTTAATATTTTTTACAAAAAAAAAATTTTACTTGCAACAAATTTTACTTGTCACTAAAATGTTTTTCCTTCGACTTCATTTTAAATTTACGTTATGTTTTGGACATTTTGAAAAAAAAAACTTAAGTTTAAAATCTAAGCAGGAAATTAAAAAAACACATATGTGCAATATGTAGTTGGCACCAAACTTTCTTGCAAATGTAAAATTTATTTTTATGCAGGCGTCCAATTAAGAGTCAAAAAAATATCACAAAACATTTCCTGTCTGTGTAATTCAGAAATTTCTTGAACCTTGAACGACTTTTATTACAAAGGTACAAATAACAAAAAAAAAACCAAAAGTTATTTTACACTTTTATGAAAAGGACAAATCGCCAGAGAAATAAAGCAATTTATAGTGAAAAAACAAAAAAAGGAAAAAAGAATATATAAGACCAAAATAAACGTTAAAAATCAATGAATTTGTTTCATAACCAGGCAGGCTCCCAGAACCAGTGTTGCCAAGAAAAATTCATTTATCTATAGCGAGTTTTTTAAGGGGTTGGTATTCCTCAAATAAAAATCTACTAAAAGTGTAACTATCAGTATTATGTAATGCAGATTTTATCTAAATTTTTTATCCATACAAATTTTTATGAAAAAAAAAAATTGTTCTGTTTTAGATTTGAGTTTTAAGATGTTTACAAATTTTACTTGTGTAAAATCCCAACAAAAACTTTACTTACAATCCTACTTTTAATGACTTCAAGAATTCATTACTTTGTAGCTTTATTCGCCACTTTTTGTATTATTAGTTATACATTAAATAATAACTTTATTATAGTACCTTTAATATACAGAATACCAATCAATTGTAGTGGGGAATGTAAGATGACATAAACTCACTGTTTATTGTTGATGCTTTTGTTTAAACTTTGATATTATTACAAGTAGAACTGTTGCCTATAAGTCTTATACGTTTAACAGTTTTATTTGGTTTAATATCTTTAGTTTTTCTAAAATCTTTATGGATGGAGTTCCCTGATGATCTGGCCTAAGCAACCAGTGAAATGCGCATAGGAATAGCTTATCCCATCAACAATAAATTTCAAGTGTTTTTATCAAGAATAAAAACTGGGAATTAAGCACGAATAATAAAATCTTTTAAAACAAAAAAAAAAAAAATTGATATTATTATACGGTTTTTAATAAATATTAAAGTCAATTTGCAGTATATTCCGTTAATATTTGTTAGACATTCGGTAATACTATATAATTTTAACAAAAAATTTTATGTTAAATCAATGGAAAATCTAATAATCAATCAAATGCATGTAACTATATACATAAGTGTGTTCCAAAAGTACCCTCACAGTATATTTTTGTTATTAAAACACTAGTTCAGTGGTATCCCGGTTTAACGTATACTCAGGTGAACGAATTCGCAATTTAACGTACGGTCACATTTTTTCCATTGAGTACCTTACATTACGAACAAACAGTAAATTTTTGTACTCTATAATTTAAATAAAATATATATTGTGCACATCTTTAAGTAAATACCTTTCAAATGATTATATTTTGCTCAAATAGGTTGACGCACCAAGAAGGAAAGTGTTCTTAACTTTTTTGCCTCTGCCGATTTAACTATATATATTGATAGTTAACTAAAAATATAAACTAAATGGGAAGTTTTGCTGTTGATTTTACCTTGTAAACATGAAACTAATGTATTTTTCTTCTTGATCTGTTTTTGTTGTTTTTACACAAAACAAGCAAATCGTTTTTTACCAACCTACTTGTGTGATGTTGTTGTAGTGTATACAATAAACTTTGACAAACACAAACGTAAGAACGCATAAAGAATGTAGTGCTGAGAGATGAGTCTAATAAGTTATACGAGATTAAAACGCTTACTTTGCAAATTTTACGTTCAGAGTGGCTTTACAAACGAAAAGTTCAATCATTTTTTAATTGGTTTAAGAATTTTATACTTATCTTAAGAAATTCCAGGATTTATATTCGAAATTGATCCCATTTGGGATTGTTTTAAGTGCGTTTTAGTGTTGTTCGTACTTAAATTTTTAAGTACGACTCGTACTTATAGTAATTATAAGACATTTCATTTATCCCGAATGTTTTTCTTCCATACACAAAGATTCGATTATACAGTACACGCTCGGAACCACTTTGTTTTAAGGACGATTCGAATTTCCAAATTATTCGAATTTCTGTTCGGTTTTTTTTTTATAAAAAAATTTAGGTAAATTTTACCATAAAGATATAAAAACTATGCTTTTTTTAATTTTAGTTTATTTAACATAAAATCTATTAAAAAAACTTAACGAAATATAACCAAAAATAACAATTCAGTTCATTTGACTTTATTTAGTATGTGTAATACAAACACCAAAAAACTGACTTTTAAACTCTAACAACATCAACAAGATCTGTAAATTATCTTTTAAAATGGGATTCCCCTTTTTACTTTGTATTTGATTAAACTAAATTGTCAAAATTTAAGTGTTTACAATAAAAAGAAAAAAAACCACTCGGAAATTCGAATTTTGGATTCTAATTTTAGAGCGCCAAAATTACTGATTCGAATTTCTGGAAATTCGAATTTCTGAGAGTTCGAATTTCTGAGCGTTTACTGTATAACCAACGGGCAGGGTAGTTAAACCCTTTACTCAATTTGGCGGTTTTGGTGACCCATTTTTATGACCCTAAAAAATTCTGCAAATCGGTGGATCCTCAAAAAAAACTGTAATAAGTTTTTGGCCAACACCTGACTCAGGATTGAGTCCCTTTTAGTTATTCAAAAAAAAGTTTTTCAAAACAAGCGCACGAAAAAGAAATTGTTTGGCCAAAACTTTCTACTAAATTTCGGCGGACGCATAGCTATATTATTGCCATATGTCATTAAGCGGTATCACGAAGTTAGAGGTAGGTGTTGATCAAAAACAAATGACAACTTTTTTTGAGGGCTCATCGCTTTTCGCAATTTTTGTAGGCCAATAAAAAAATAATCATCAAAATCGCCAAATTGAGTACCGGGTCTTACTACCCGTTGGCAATACAATAAAATCTATGCTGCCCAATCCGTGTGTATTTCCAAAAGTGTTATGTGTGGTTTATAGAAAACGAGCGCAAAACTCGTCCGTTTAGCTTACGTTTGAAACAAAAACAAAATTTCCAAATTTGTTTTGCAACAAAATCTTGTTTAGCCACTCTTAAGCCACCATTTTATTGTGGCAAAAGTTTAGTTAGTTTTGGCGGTAAAGAGAAAGAAACACTGCCCAGAACAGCATAAGGCCCCAAAACAATAGTAACGTATGTTATTGAAAGGAAAAGGAAACAAATGTCTGCAAAACAAAAACCCCACAAAAAAAAGAAAAAGCAAGAAGAGAATATTGAATGCATACAGCCATGATTAAAAATGAAGCAAAAGAAATATCTTTTGTAAAAAATTTTCTGACTCCTTTTTTTTTTTTGTTACACCGATGTTTGTTATTATTATTATTACGGTTCATGTTTAATGCATGTAAACAATACATTTATTCGTGTGTATGTTTCTTTACATATTAAGAAAGGGGATTTTTGTTAAGCACCCAGCGGGAAAAGTTGTAAGCGCTTCAACTTTTCAGGCCTTTAAGTTCATCAAATTAACTTTCCATTGAATTATTTTAATGGAGGAATGAATTTTACAACATTAAATAAATTAAAATTGTTTGACCATTTTTATTCTGGACTGAACGGGTGATTGAACTCGGGTCGAATTTACATGTTTCGAGAATAACCATACTCTCATCGTCAGAATTCTTTGCTAGCAGTCTATAGTCGAACTATAGTCAATTTTTTCATCAAAAGCATTGGTGGATCCAAATTAGCAGTAATTGATCTATTCTTTTTTCAATTTGTTTATATGTTTCTTCCTTACTCTTCGTCACTGCTTCAACATATGGGCAAATCCCGGGAACAGTCCACCAACCAAAAATTTTTCAAATGAGTTTTTTTTAATGGAATATAAGACTAGATGTCTAATTTCATTTTTTTATTAAAAAATATGTATTTCAATGATCATTAATGCAATAATTTTTACCAAATCCTACCACACTGCTGATGTCTTATGGCCAATTTTCAGGATTGATATTAAAACACATTTATTTTTAAAATCGTTTTAAATACAAAATTCTCCTCTTCACTAAAAACTTCAGTGAAACTTAAGTCACCGATGTGGTACACTTAATTTCAACTTAAGTTTCCATTGTAATATTTTAGCAAGGTGGCCTCAATATCACAACAATACAACAGCAGGCAAAGCATTAACAGTCAGCTGTTTTTTCAGACCACCTTGTAAATAAATACACTTTTTTATATTTTTTTTTTTTTTTTTTGTATTTAATGGTGCTACCATACTTTTATCTTAATTAAATTAGACTTTTCAAATAAAACTCAAAAAACCATTCTGTTTTAAATACGATTTAAGTTTGTTATGAAAATTAACTTAATATTAATTTAAATACTATCCTGAAAGTTGGGCATTAATGTTATACGTGAATTTAGCATTATTTTAGGTGATTTTTGTGCTTAAAATGGCACTTACAGCAGACTTATCAAAATATAAATTTCGTTAAAAAAAAAGTTGATATTCATTAGTTTAAGAAATGCAATTCATAAAAATATAATTTGTTTTGTTAAAATAAATAAAATTTAATAACAAAATACTACTGGAAAAACTGTAGCGTGCGTTATGAAGCGTGCGTCACAAAGGGTTCACGGCTTTTGTCAAAAAATCACAACATTTTTTGTCTGCGAATAAGTGCGTTTAGAATTCTCTTATAGTCATCTTTATTTTAGAAATAAGATTTTGTATACGTTGTCATGCCAAATTCGCTACAAATTAGGAAAACGCACTTCAATCTTTGAAGTTACTTCCACTTTTTGTAGCGTGCGTCACAAAACTTTGTGATCAATTATTTCGCAACAAATACTTGCTTAGAAATTATGATATATGCCATTCGTAAGTACATATTAATGTCATTAAATACTATATATAAGTTGAAGCTGTCTTTTTTGAAAGACCAAAAAATGTTTATATTTCAATCAGAAAAAGCGTGCGAATGTAGCGTTCGTCACGCAGGATTTGGCTATATCGCTCATTTACTTAAACAACGTCGTAACTTTAAAATATCAATTTCGAAATAAACGTGTTTTAAGTTGTTGCTTTAAACACATAGAAAAAATAACCACATGTTCTCTTCAAACAGGAAAAGTATAAAATATGAATTTTATACACAATATAAAGAAAAACATAAAGAATTAACCTGCATCACTTACTCCAAAACATTAAATATTTTTTGATATGAACAACATTTTCTGCAGTAATGTTACTGATTTAAGTAAACGTTTAATTAGTAGTTAAACTGATTTTATTTTTGATTAATGTTTTGATTGAAAAAAAAATTAGCAAGAATTATTTCTGTGTTTATTTAACTTTTTTTTATTAATTTACTTTCATTCAAATTTTTAATATTTTTAATCAGGCTTAAGTTCATCAAATTTAATTTTTCATTCCTTTCTTCCTAAAAATAATTTAATGAAAAATTAAAATTGATGAACTTAAGCCTGATTAAAAATATTAAAAATTTTGATTAAAAAACCATAAATAGTTCGACAAAAATAACCACAATACTAATTATTAGTTTACTTTCTTTAATTTTAACTATCACTTATATGTACATTAGATCGTACTCAAAAACAAGTTTTCCCGTACACCCTCTACTATAAAGTATTTTTACAACGAGGTTGCAGTTTTTCCGAACGTAAGGGTCGCCTTTTTACATTTTCCGTTATATTTATCTGAAACCCCTTAGGGTCCATTGACCTTAAGTACCTCATTCTAGCATTTATCTACTAGATCTCTGTTCGTACCATCCTAATGTAACCCCTTTAATATCAGAAAATTTAAGCTCATAAAAAGCTATTATGGTAGAAGTATATAAAACGCGTTAATTAATCGACGTGTGTCGTGCGTTTAAAATCTTTAGCGCAAGTTACACAACGCGCGTTACAAAAGCCATTCCTGTCAGCTGTTTTTTATTTGTTTACTTATTTGAACATCGAGAACGGATTGGTAAGTGTATCAAGAATTTTTTATTTTATTGAATTTATTCTTTTTTATACCCTTCACCTCAGCTGGGAAAGTGTATATATAAGTTTGTCATTCCGTTTGTAATTTCTACAATATTGATCTAAGACCCTATAAAGTATATATATTATAGGTCCTTATGAGGAGAGAACTTGATTTAACCATGTCCGTTTGTCCGTTGAAATGGATTTTCCGAAGACCCCATATATGATGGGGACCAGGTTATTATACATTTATGTCACATATGGTTCGGAATTGTTTGCTATTGAAATTCAGCAAGATCGGTCCACAAATGGCTGAGATATGAGCGAAAAACCACGACTACATCTAATTTTTTTCCAAAAATCCCTTGTTGTTGTTGTATTTTTATTAGTTTTTTTTTGTATATCTTGAAAGCCAAAGCTTTCAAATTAGGTACACATTTAGGTTTATCAATACACAGCATCCCACAAAATGTGGGCGGGATCGGAGAAGTAAGCGTGGTATCTCCCGTACAAAAAATATCAAAAATTGTATAAAAACCTGATTTTTTGGACTGTTATATGACCTATGGGTATCCCTTGCATATCAAAAGATCGGTAATCTTTAGTAAAAAATATTTTCTGAAAAACTCGGAAAAATCGTTTCAGATACGAAAAAGTTATGACCAAAATAATAATTTCGGGAACCATAGATCTTCCAGAGACCAAGATTTATAACCCAGCTAACTGGCAAATTTCTTCTTCAACACGTCGGTATATAAATCTGTCAAATCGGTTAAAAAATGGCTGAGTTATAATCAAAACACTGAAATCCCAAAAATTACTCTTTTTATACCCATCACCTCAGGTGGAAAAGGGTATACATATATAAGTTTGTCATTCCGTTTTTAATTTCTACAATATTAATCTAAGACCCTATAAAGTATATATATTCTGGGTCCTTATGAGGAGAGAACTTGATTTAACAATGTGATGTCCCTCCAGTTAGCCCACCGGGGCACTTGATATGTTTTATGGGAATGTGTGCTGAAATACTTTCGATTTTTAGCGATAGTTCAGATTTCACTATCGATATATCGATATTACTGTAGACTGAATGTTTGTACTTAAGTAGGAAAACTTTAACAAGTTTTTTATCAGGCTACAGTTCGTTGTTTTTACCGCTTTATTGAACGTAAGAGACGTATGTATGTACGCACATTATTTTAGACGACAATTTCTAAAAATTGTGATGCTGAAAAGCACCTTTCTGAAGGAACCGAAGTAAGAGGGACTATAAGATATTTAATTGCAAATTTAGATAATGTTTTAAAATTGGATTTGATTCTCAACCCAAATTCCTCTAATGATCGTTCATTGTTTTACCCTATGCTCGCAATTGCAATTGCATTTTTATTTGATTTTTTTTACAACCCAGTAAAAACTTCGCTTACTTTTTCAAAATGAATAGCATCTTTAACTCATTATTTAGAAGCTTTCTTCTATAACTACAGCTATAACAACTTCTATAACTACTTTTTTCTGGATGTGTTTAAGTAACAAAATAATGACTTACTTTAAAATGCGTTAATATTGGGACATCCCTTGTAAAATTCATTGGTTCTTTCAGTAGAATTGTAAGTAGTGCCTTCATGTTTTTCTGATTACTCAACACATTATTTTGTAGGCGAAGTTTTTACTGGGAACATCATAAAACTATCTGAGATTTCAGTCCCAATGTCAACATATAACAATTTCGGCATAAAGGCCTTATCTTAGTAGTAAAAAAAGCACAGCAAAGCAATCCATACCACTTGCCATTCTTGTTGTTTGCATTCATTGTTGTAATTTAGCGCGAATTAATAATATCAAGTAAAAACTTGCGGCAAAAAACTGTGTTTGTATAGCTTCTGTAACATGTCTTCATAGCTGTATTTTAAATAATAATAATAAAAATATCGATATTGATATTTTTCCTATCGATATTTTCTATAGTTAACGACTATCGATAGTATCGATAGTTTCCCAGCACTAGTAGGAATTACTTCTCAAATATTTAAAAATACTCATCCATAATCAACCGCTAATAATTTATTCACTTCGCACTATAAGCAACAAAAATCGTGCTAAAAGTTGAAATGCAGTTGGGAGGCCTTTTAGAAGGCCTCTTTACTACTACTTTTTCCCGCTGAACAATAATAATGTTACTGTTTCCCAACTCCCACACACTACATATCGTTAGCTAAAATGCAAAAAGGCGTAACTAACAAAAATTTCAAAACCGTGTTTTTGATTGGTTATTATGAATGCCATTGAACTACATGTCTTCAAAAAATTTTACACTTCTGCGATCAAACATCAAACAGACGCAACTACAAGAGTGTTTATTTTATAAAAGAAAAATTACGTAATTAACCTTTTTTTCAACAAAATATAATGAAATGTTTTCCTTTGTTAAAGAATTTCATGAAATGTTTATGTTTTTCATTTAATATAGTTTTTTGCTTCTCCTGTAAAATTATATTTTTGTTAGTTACGCCTTTTTGCATTTTAGCAAACGATATACAAAACTTACTTACATACATATCGAACCCTAGCCGCGAAAATAACGTAAGCGACATGATTTTTAATTTTCGTTTCTTTTAATAAATGACTTTATTGGCAACACTTGCATCATCTCCTAAAATGTCATGGTCACATAAGGTACCGTTACGATTTTATAGCAAGAACAATTTTATTGCAAGCGACAAATTTCATACAAAATTTATATAAAATAAAAAACCCTTTCCTGTAAAATATGATTTTTGGCGCTTACGCTATTTTCGCGGTTAGGGGTCGATATACATTAATGCATACATACTTGTGATGTTAGAAATGTTTGTATCGTAATCAAGACATTCGTATTCGCCAATTTCAAGCAAATATTTTGCAAATACGTTCCAAAAAAATATTTAAAAGTGTAAAAAATATTAATTTTTAATCATTTTTATTTAAAAAAAACCCCCCTTTCCTCTGTATTCACAAACGATTACACTGCACGAATTTGACACTTCATTTTTTACCAAGCTGAGCAACCACCAGACTTGTAGGTAGGGTCTTACATAATTTAAATTTTTGTTAAAAATTAAATTGTGTATTTTAAAAATAACTTTATAAGTTGTTAAAAAAGTAAGGTATCAACTCATCAAATAAATATGGACCTTGTTTAAATCTATGAAGGTATACAAAAATGTGTTTTATAAAAAATATCTTTCCAACTTCCGAACCAAGGCGAATTTATGAATACTCCTTGTTCCGAACATTTTAGTTTTAGCTCGAATGACAGTACGTTTAAAATGGGGGAGTGCTTTAAAACCATGTGAGATAAGGCCATGATGGCTTTATTGCTGAATTGAATGGGAGATAAAGCCATAATGGTCTTTTTGCCCAATCATTGAGAGGTAAGGTCATAGATACAATTTTGCGAAATGAGAGATATAGCCATTTTTGTTTTTGCAAATGTGAGATAAGGCCATATTTTTGCAGAATATTTTTATGTTCTCATTACCTTAGTTATCATTGAAAAACATTTTTTTTATTCTTTTGCCGCACGGTGGAAAACATTATTCAGCGAAGCCACCTGCCGCGTCTTTCTGGAGGAGAAAACCCGTAAGCACGGCCGCCACGCAGAAAAACTTTAGTATGCGAAGCCAGATTTCAATACTAAACTTTAGTGTCTCCGGAACTGAAATGAGAGATAAAGCCATTTTCTAATATTGCTAATGTGAGCTAAGGCCATGATGGCCTTATCTCCCATTCAAATGAAAAAAATGAAAGGCTTTATCTCCCTATTGAATGAGAGATCAAGCCATCATGGCTTTATCTTACATGGTATTAAAGCAAACCCCCCTTTAAAATAAACCAATTAAATTTAAATTTTTAATAAAATTTTATATGAACAACCAAAAAAATTATTTGCTTCATTCTATTTAAAAAAAAAACAAGACTCACCTTGATTTCCAGCATCAACCAATATAACACTTCTTCTTGATTTTATTTTCTTAACTTATTTTGCATTTCTTAAACACTTCACTTCACAAAAAACACAACAACAAAAGAAAAGGAGGACTTGCATTTGGAAAAGATAAGAACCAAAAATAAAATACAAATTATTCTTTTACTTCTTCCTCTTTTTTCTAAGATAAAAAACAGACAAAAATATTAAACTATTTCATAAACCTTTTTTTGCTAATTTATTTCTTTTCAATTATTGTTTCTTTATTTATTTCTCGCTCCTTTTTCACCTTTTCTATCACTGTATTGAAATGCTTATGCACACGCACCACTTTCGCAGTTTTGATTACAATTTATTAGATTTAATCAGATTTTAACTTGATTTTTTTTTTATTGCACAAGCTAGATATAACACCAAAATTATAAATAAATAGGCTGCCAAAAAATTGCATGACCAAACAATGTCGTCAGTATATAAATGCCCCATAACCCCTCTGTCAATTTAACATTCAAAATACACTTTGTTTTATAATTCATACAAACATCCTTCATTTACCCACCACGCAAGTAACAAGTCAGTTTTCATACAAATTTGCCATCATCATATATTTACGTGTAATAATAAACACACACACGAACAGAAAATGTCTCCCTATTGTGTTTGCCAATTAATGCAAGAACAACAATAATATCCCTGCAGATAACGAGACTAGTCCATACATGCATGTAAAGAGTAGTCCATAAAGGAGTAGGAGTACTCCAAAACTACTCCAAATATATGGGTAGAAGGTGGTCCATTTAACATTACGATGTCCTAGGAGGGGACCATGTAACCCACCGAAGTAGTCCCTAAACTACTCCAAGGAGTACTAAAGTGGGTTAGTTTTAAAAGTACTCCATATTACTACAGTATGGAGTACACTTAAGGGGTAGTTTAAGCATTTTTCTTTTTCATTTTTTACTAATCGCCTTTTATGGTGTGTACGGTAGTCTATTATTGCTATTATTAAATATATTTACTTGGTATTTTTAATTTGTTTACCTTTTTTCCACAAATTTCACAAACTTTCACTTTTAAATGAACAATTAATAATGGACAACATCAGGGCTACCAATGTGTAATACTGTAAACTATAGAAAATTATACATCATGCAGTTGTTGGCAGCACTATGTGTTTATTTCTTATAACATGGTCCATACTACAGTACATTGGACCATGTTGTAAGTAGTCCATTTGAGCCACAATGGACCACGTAGTCCAATATTATCTGTAGGGATATTCTACTGAGAACAAACATATGCTTATACGCATGTTTGCTTGTATTAAAAAACAACAACCCAACGACTTGCATTGACCATCTCACTTACTGACACACAGTCGCACTAATCGAAATACAGACAAACAGACAGAGTTTCATACAATCGCGTGACTTCTTTAACAAACAATTCGTAAAAAATAACAAACAGACAAACATTTAAGACTCCATTAAAAATTGCACACAATTACTTGGCAAAATTTTTCAATTGGCAATAAAAGCTTGAATTTCATTTTTTCCGCAGAGATTTTTACATAATTAAAACACCAACACTTTATTTATTTTACTTATAAACTTTTAATTAACAAATTCCACTTGCAAATTGCAATTCTTAATTTTTAATAAAATTATTACAAAACTATCACTGATTCATTGCAACTTCACTTTTAACAAACGGCGGCAACTGAATAAAAATTAAGAGAAGAGAAAAAAGTATAGCGTGACATCCGAGAAAATAAAGAGATGCCAGATGATGAGTTTTAGCGGAAGCAATCAATTTTATTAACGTTTTTGTAGATTTTTAGTAGGGACTTAAACCAAAGTTATTTAAGATTAGTCTTATCTAAATGGAAACTAAAAATACTACTTTGTACTTTAGTGCTATTGTATCAGTGTTACCACCAGAAAATTCAAAATTACACTTGAGTTGAAGAAAAATTACCCGATTTAAATGAAATTACACCTGATATAAAATTGTGGTTTTATTTACTAAAAGAAGCAAAAACACAACAAACTCATTGAAAAAAGAGCCAAACTTTTAAGATTCTTATTGTAATTTAAAATAAATTAACAAAAATAATATTAAAAATTTAAAAGCAATTAACAAAACATAAAATAAAACTCCTAATATTTGGTTGCATATACATATCTAGGGAAGGTTGAAAATGCTCATTACCATTCCTTTATAATTAGCTTTTTAGCCGCATAGAGCTTACGAAAGGTTAGCTGTCAAACGAACTGTCATACTGCTTTCACTTTTTGATTAGTCACATCATCATGAATTCGCCATCGATTTTCGCAACTTATATGCCACTTCATGATTTAAATGACGCAATTTATTTTATAAAAGATAAACTGTCAATTAGACTTTAAGGCCGTGTGATGTGACACCTCTTGTTTGTTTCCCGTAGGGCTCTGAAGTCACTGGTTTGTGCTGATAAGCTTGCAACAATTGACGTCTTGGAGGTCAACTTTATTCATTTTATTCGTGGCATGCAGCCAGCAATGCTCGAAAAAGAGAAACAAAATTGGACGTCTGCAATGCGTTTCGTGAAGGACAGGCGCGGTTCCTATTTGCTTGAAATCAGTTTCCGTGTGAAACTTTTTTATTATTCATCTCAGACCCCATAAAGTATATATATTCTGGGTCCTTGAGTAATTCTAAGTCGATTAAGCCATGTCCGTCTGTCTGTCCGTCTGTTGAAATCCAGCATAATCGGTTCAGTAGGACCTGAGCTATAAATCAAAATGTGGAACCACCACCTAAAAAAATTGATAATTTTGTTACAAAAAATAACATAAATGCTGAAACAAGGCACGAAATTTCGTGAAGATCCATCCATAATTTACCCTAAGCCCTATATAAACACTACTCCCGGAAAACAGTTTAGTACGCCTAAAACCGTAAAAAATAACGCTAGCGTAACAAAATTTGGTACGTCACAATTTTTTTCGATAATTTACCTTAGGCCCCTAAAACCCTACTACCGGAAAACAGTTTAGTACGCCTAAAACCATAAAAAATAATGCTATCATAACAGAAATTGACGCTGTGCAATTTCGTGATGACCGGTCCATAATTTACCCTAGGCCCCATATAAACCCTATTACCGGAAAACAGTTTAGTCGCCTAAAACCATAATTAATAACAAATCGTCACAGTATAAGATAATAATAACCAGCGACCGTAACAGTTATGCCTTTTTTCATAAAAGTCAGATGAAAACAGTTATTTTTTGATTTTTATTTTTTTGAGCAAAAATAACAGTTATTTTTTGATTTTTATCTTTTTGAATAAAAATAACAGTTATTTTTTGATTTTTATTTTTTTGAACAAATATAACAGTTATAATAAACATTTTTTTCATTTTTCGAATTTATTCTATGAGTTAAATTTCAGTTATGTATTTTGTAAAGCTTTTTGTAATAGTTCTATTCCTTTAATTTTTCAGCAATGACTTTATACACTACCAGACTATTATATTGTATTTTCTTTTTACATTTTACCTTAGGCTAAGGAACTATTACAAAAAGCTTTACAAAATACATAACTGAAATTTAACTCATAGAATAAATTCGAAAAATGAAAAAAATGTTTATAATAATATAAAGTAACCTTCACAAGGAAATAATTCCCAATTTCTAATTTATAACAGTTATATATTGATTTTTATTTTTTCGAGCAAAAATAAAAGTTATTCTCTAAATAAATTTACGTGTTTTAATAATTTAGATGACTTTAATAATTTTAATGTGCATAAGGAATTCCAATGATAATTATACACTAAAATAAAAATTTAATGTCAACTAAATTATTAAATCACGTACATTTCTTTAGAGAATAACTTTTATTTTTGCTCGAAAAAATAAAAATCAAAAAATACCTGTTCTTTTTGTTCAAAAAAATAAAAATCAAAAAATAACTGTTATTTTTAATCGACAAAATAAAAATCAAAAAATAACAGTAATTTTTTTCAAAAAAATAAAAATCAAAAAATAACTGTTAAGTTTGATCGAAAATATAAAAATCAAAATTATAAAAATCAATATATTTTATCAATGACAAGTGCATGAGGAATATGGGAGGAATATGGTATACTTGAATCAGTTTTTCGACATTTAATTCTATATGCTTTTTTTGATTTAAAATTCCAATATAACTGTTATTTTCGGTCCCTGATAATAACATCATACAGATATTACTGCTTAAACATTCGAACTGTCGGTGGAGGGTATCAAAGATTCGGCACAGCCGAATATAGCACTCTAACTTGTTTTTTTCTGTGTTTGTTTAAGTTTTAGGTCTTAAGAAATACCTTTTATACCTTATTTAGTAAACTGTAAAGTAGAACTGTCTCTTTCGTAATTCAGTTTTACAACTGAAGCACAGCCGCGAATAACGTTTTAAGTTACAAAATAATTATTTTTCAGGAGAGCAAAAAAAAGGTTTTTAACAGGCAAGATTATTAATTTTTTATTTTTTTTTTTTTAGATTATTAAAAATAATGATAATAAAAATTTTTAGGCAAAATATCAACAAATTTAAAATTTATATTACATGCAAATTTACAGCTTATAACTTTTTTTTATCCTTTATGTCATATCCACAATCACGATGTCATTTAAAACGTTTTTCCACTACACAAAGCATCATGACTGATGGCTTTTAAAACGTTATTTCACGTTTAAAACCATTTACTTTGTATCATTTTTAAGTAACTTACAACGTTCTTCCACTAGCTGACTCTTTGTATGCCCTTTTTAAAGGCTTTAAGGTGCATAATTTTGGGTGATTTGAGGTTAAAACAGTGTACGAGAGTAATGTTAACGGTTATGTGCACAAAAACAGTTTTTGCAAAAAGTGGCTTTTACAACGTTATTCGCGGCTTTGCTTCAACTGTTAAGGGCATTAAATATTCTTCAAACTAAAGCAATTGAAAGTTGCCAGAGAAAAATAAAATAATTTATATTTTGGAATATTGGAAATATATTTTCTCCCAGGCTAGTTTTTAGTTTAAGTAACTTTTTTCAATAGACTTTCAGGTTCTTAATCGCCATGATAGCCATCTCTATCCAAATCTAAGAATCCATCTTGCGACATTCGTTATTGATCTTTTGAAAATATATATTTAATGATTGAAGACTCTTCTTAAAAAAAACGAGTCTTTGGTTCAGAAGACTGTGGATTTTTTAGCAACAATATATAAAGGAAAATAAATGTCGTCACTGATATCGAATCCTGATTTTATTTAGGTATCGGAAGCAAGAATTTCAAATTACACCTAAGAGAAATTACCCACGCTCTACCCACGACAGTAAAAATTATACCAAATTCGGGTAATTACCCACAAAGTGGCAACACTGTATTGTATGTATATACATATTGCATTCGATTTTAAATGAAAATAATACGAATGTTAACGTAAAGGCAGAATTATTAGTCTTTACTTTCTCTTCTGTTACGAATCAGCTGAATTGTTTTTGTTACTAAAAAACCTGTAAATTTGATTAGTTTTTCTGTTCTGCTGCGGCCCGATTTGAAAAATTCAAAAACTTGTTAAGTAATTGTAAGCAAGGCGAATTTATTACAGGTGGTCTTAAAAGCCCTGCTGATAACTTTTTTTTTTAGTTTTCGGTTTTTCATATTGTACAATGATTTTACAAAACCAAATTGCTTGTGGTTTTTGTACGAGCTGTACTTGTTGTAGTATCGAGATTACCTGGGATGAATTCGCCTTGATTGTAAGTGACAGCAAAATAAATACAAAAAAATACATATTTTTATAAAAATAAACTGTTTTTCGATTTTAAGAATTCGTAAAATTTAATTTCTTCAAAATTATGTGCATTAAAGTTATTGAAATAAAACAATGGACGGTGCAGAACTATTTCGTAACAGAACGGCACGGAACATAAACAGAAAGTAAAGACTAATTCTGTCTTAAGTATTTTAACACAATCTACTCGAATCATCTTCACCAGTAGGGTGCCCAACTTGTAAAAAATTGAGACTAGCACAGTGTTATTTCTAATTTTCTAAAATTTTCAATGAAAATTTGTTTTGTAAACATTTATTTAATTAACAAATTTTCATGAATACGGCGGTTCAAAATTAGCAATAAAAATGTAAAGGCTTTTTTGTTTCACATTATGTTAAAATAATAATCAAATCTCCGGAGAGCAATATTGAACTTCAAAAATGCAAGTTTTTAAGCCTTTTCTATTTCAAGCCTATTGCTATGCGATGCGTTGTGCAAATAAGTCCTGCACCACTAAGTATTTGCCCGCACTGAACACTCATTAGTGGTGTCACTAAATATAACCTGTATAAAGGTAAAAGAAGCACATATTTTTTTGGCTTTGAAACGCCATGATTTCGACAGTTCGAATGGATTTTTTAATTTTTTTGTTACGAATGGTTGACATTTCGAACCGTAAACACTAACAGTGAATTGCAAAAAACCCTATGTTTTTTATGCACTCATAAAATTATTACAGTAACTGATTGTTGGTTATTAAATTCGTTTTCCGTACTGTTAAATTTGAATAAAAATATAGTTATTTTACGAATATTTTTATTTTTTATCATTTATGTTTGTTATTCAAAAAACAAACTACCAAAAAAAAATGTATTTCCGTAATTATTTTGTTATGTAGATTGATTTTTGTCGTTTAAAACATATTTTTTAAAAGTAAAATCTATTCAATTTTAACGAATATGCTGTTCAATAAATAAAAAATTTCAAAGTGAATGTTAACATCATTTGTTTTAAATGAAATGTAAATGATCCGTTTTCTAAATGAATTTTAATTTGTTTAAAATGAATTTTCGTTCGAATTTAACTACATAATATTTTGAGTGTGTTGTTTTTGGATTGTTGTGGTATCGATGCCACCTGTAGTTGAATTCGACTTCCTTTCCAGTAGTGGCATTCAGGTGCGGAGTTGATAATTTCAAATTCAGTCACCGGAAATTCGCGCATCACCTCCCGTTGCCACATGCAAGCAGCTCAACTTGCAAGATAATTTGCTTGCAAGTAATTTTTGACACTTGTCGCAAGTAACCCTGCGGCCACACGATCAAGTTGTTCTTTATACTCTTTAAGATGTACTCCTTGTCAACATTTACAAAAATTAAAAGATGTGACGTAGGCTGCACTCAATTTGTAAGCAATTTACTTTCAAGATGTCGTAAAAAAAAACAATTTATAAAGACTAACATGTAATCAGCTGTTAAATTGATAGTAAAATTGCAAAACAAATGGAGAGGTGAAATTGAAAGCAATCTCGTGGTCAATTTAAAAAGTGTGAGTGCGTTAGTAAAAAAGTGAGAGTGTATTGCAAATTGAACGAAATTGAAAGGCAAAACTTGATCGTGTGGCCACCAAGTAAAATGATAAATGGAAAACAAGCAAGTATGAGTGCTATATTCGGCTGTGCCGAATCTTATATACCCTTCACCATTGTGCGAGCAGAATACAGAGCAACTAGACAAAAACTAAATAAAACTGGTAAATATTTTTTTTTTTTTTTAACAAGAGACAACCGGTTTTGAACTTCGCTTTTCATAAGGACCCAGTATATATATACTTTATAGGGTGTAGGATCAATATTGTGAAGGGTATAAAAAGTACCTAAGGCTAGTTTACACGGTAATACAATGTATTACGACATCTCAAAAAATGACGTAGAATATAAAAAATCTTGACAAGCGACCGGTAAATGTTTTTTTTCTAAACCATTTTAGAAACTTATGTACTCTCATCACAGCAGAGGTGTCTTTTAGCAGTATATGTTGAAGGTGGTAACATTTATATACAATTATAAAAACAACCATAATCTACACAAGAAATTTTCATGTTGTTCTTGTCATAGATGGGGGTAGTGCAATCATTTTGCGGTTTCAACTCACACTTAGTGATAGTGCAAAACTATTGGAATCATTTTGTTGATGTTGAGTGATGAATTGAAAATTTGCAGCCTCAATTAACATAAGTGATAGTGATGTTAAAAAAAAATTGCACTCAAAAAAAAAATAGTTTGATTTAAAAAAAAGCAATCATCAGTTTAATGCAACTTTTTTTTTCTTCACTAATTTCAGTGCAACTAAAGTGGTTGCACTAAAATTAAAATAAAAAACTTTGTTTTTTCATGATTAAAGCCAAACCAATTATACCGTTATTGACAAAATTTAATTTTTTTAATGTTCTTTACTTATGCATATCCTCCAAAAAAAATCAAAACCATGCGAGTACAAAGCTACATTTCTTAAATTTTAGTGATAAAATATTTGTATGCAGCTTTTTTGATTGCAAGTCCAAATGTTACACTATTTGAATTGAGTTGAGATTTTTGCATTCAATCTGTGTTTAGTGATAGTAAAAAAATTATGCCACTAAAAAATTTTGAGTGGTAGTTAAAAAATAACAATCATTACTAAAGCTGGTAAAAAGGAGTGCAAACTAATTTCTTCATTTAGTGATAGTGCACTGCTGATTTAAATCAATATTTAGAGCACTACCCCCAACTATGGTTCTTGTAAATAATGTAAAACTGCTACCATCTTCTTCTTTGTTATTTACTCAGCTGTTTAATATTATGAAGGACGTGTTTTGACGTGTTTTAAAAAAATGCCATCTTATCAGTGCTGCCACATTAATAATAGAATTTGTTGCCACTTTTCTAGTGATGACACTAAATAAAATCAAAAGATGTAGAATGGAATACAATGAGATAGAAACATCTTGTAAATACTACCGAAAACAACTTTTAATACCTTAATACCCTTTGTACACTTGCATACATTGCGGAGGAACGCATGGAAGATGTAGAAAATGTGAAATACGCATTCACACTTGAAACATCTAACATCTACTATCAATAAAAAAATGTCACCATATCAGAAAAAAAACTTTTATTTTTTTAAATACTTTTTTTCCACAAAAGTGCCATTATTTCAAAAGATAACACCAAAATTTATTTCTAATTCTTTTCGTTTAATAATTTTAAGCATAATTAAGCAATATAAGGCTTGCAAAAAAGGAAAAACTTGAGAAATGGTAACGCTGCTTTCAAAGCAACTTCCGTTTTGTCAGTGCTGCCACAATAATAACAGAATTTATTGCCACTTTTCTAGTGATGACACTAAAAGAATCGAAAAATGTAAAAGGGAACATAATGAGATAGTAACATTATGTAAAGATGTTGAAAATTTTGATTTTTTTTTTTTTTTTTTGATAAACGTTAAATGTTGGCAAGTGTGAAAAGGCTATAAGTTCCTTTTAAATGTTGGTATTAACATAAAAATTGGCGATGATAACTTTTGCGACAGGTCCAAAATTAATTTTAGATCCCATATAAGCCCCCCTTCTAAAGAATCTTAAACTCATGACAAAAATTTGTTTAGGCGGGTCCATGTTTGCCCATGGCCATTCTTTCTTACTTGTTTATTAATAACTGAAGTTAATTATATAGTAAGCAGAAGTTTATTAATCATAAAAGGCGCTTAAGATGCGGTTATAAAAATATTAGCATTCGGCGAAAGTTAACGCAGGTATTCGTATTCGCGAATACTAAAAATTGATATTCGTAGCATCAATAATACAGGGTGGCGCAAAATGATCTTTGTTTATAGCTTTTTTAATTTAAATTTTTCTTTGTATTTTGTTCAGCATTTTGTGAAGAAGACTTACGAAATTTATTATGATTAACAATATAATCGAACAAAAATAATTACACCCGATATTTTGCGAAAAGTTATGGAAAAGAAGTTAACAAGAGCACGTTTGTGCGAATTAGAAAGTTTACATCACTTAGGCCCGTTTTCACAATTTACCGATAGCTAAAAATAGACTTTAACCTGCCTTATAAAAAGTGTTCCATTATAAAAACTTTACTTTAAAATAAGGGGAGCGATAAAGTAAATTAAGGTTCATCCAACCTGGTAGGTTAAAGTAAAGTTGTAAAATACCTTTAGCTATCGGTAAGTTGTGAAAACGGGCCTAAAAATATTTCGAAGCTAATTGGAAAAATATTTCCCAATAATATACTGTACTTAAAAAAAAAGTAATAACAATCACATGGGCACATAGTGCGCCACCCTGTAAATAATCCCACATGAGAATGTAAACAAAAAAAAAAATAATGGCTTTATTTAAAGAATGTTTTTGGTTTTTAATGCTCTTTTTATGGGTGTGAAGGTAAATGTAACCAAGTTGGCAAATATTTAAAGAGAAAAATAAAAATTCGCTTTAAGACGAAAAAAACTAACTGTCATTTTTAAGAAATTTAAAAAAAAATTAGGATTTTTTAAATAAAAGCAAATTTATCATAAGCCACCCGAAATAAAAAAATTGGTTAATATGTTTTCCTATTGCCTTTCCGATCCTCGAACAAAAAAATAATACTGTACCTATCCAACTCAACAAAAAGATGAGAATATTTAATTGTGTTCTGTTTTTTTTAAGCCACAAACTTCGTTGAGTTCGGTTCAGTACATTCATGTTCGTTCGTACGTTTCAGTTGCGCTAAGCACCCTTTTGGCTGGTAAAAAAAACCAAATATTTTTTTACCAAAACAAAATACATAAACGAAAATAAAAACAAAAAGCCAGCGAAAAAATTTACACAAACAAAACATGTGCACAATACCCACACAAGCCATTCGTGATGTGGTCGTTGCTATTTCTTTATCAATATAAAAAATAAACACTATAGAATTATTAATGTTTGTCCACAGAACCACTAAAATTTTTCTGTTTTATAACGAAGAACAGTACACTATATAAAGTTCGTTAATTTCTTAAAAAAAGTTACGAACGGTTTAAAGGGTTGTGTTCGTATACACAAACACTGAAAAAATGGATAGCGTTTCTTGGTGTGTGAGCCGTACGCTAAATAATATTGTGTTTATTTCATGCAAATGCCTGTTTTTTTCGAACTTTTAAAAACTAAGCGAAAAACTTTTTTATCCGAATCGTACTACTTGCTGAGAAATGGCATCGATTGGTTTTGCATATTTTGTCGTTTATATATTTTTTTTGTCATATAATGTTAAAGAATGCATATAAAATGGCTATTATATTTTTGCCCCACCTAAAAATTTGTCGAATTTCAAGTTATGCCACTATGTATGGTGAAAGTGCCTTTGTTTTTAACCTAATCCTATCTATATATCGCGAAAACTAGAGCTGATAAAAAAAAAAGTCTTATTATACATTGAAAATCTGTATATAATAAGTAGTCAGCGACAGCTAAAACATGTTGCTGGGTGGTTTCTGGTATGCCGCATGGCACATTTTTACAAAAAAATAGTTTTAAGTCCATTTCATACAAAAAATGTGCACCTTTTTCAAATCTTTAATTCCTTTTTGAGATCTCGAATATATTAAGAGATATCGAGTTCTAACATTGTCTCATATTCTCAATTTTACTGTTCTCTGAATATTGTTTTGCTTCATGTAGATAAATTTTTGATCGGTGCGGCAAACAAGTAACCACCCGACGATTCACTAAGTAGTTTCTATTTTGTGTTTGCTTTAACAAATACACTAACCTTAATGAAAGACATTATAAGTGTAATAAATAGTAAATGGGGCACAAAAAAGGTTTGCATTATTTTAGTTAAATCTTAACAGCTTTTAATATGTTGTGCAAAAAGTTGTAACGAATTTTAGTTTCAATAGAAAACATATCTCGTACCCCACGTTATTTTTAACACAAAAAAAATCCATCGAGCAGTTTATATATAAAAAATTACACACATTAGCTATCGTTTTTCTAGAAAAAATCATTTTTGTTCCGTGCGGCAAACCAGTAACCACCCCACGATGTGTGGTTTAAAAACCAAAAAAAATTTTAGAAGTATTTTTTTTATAAATTTTATATTTTCTAATCAAATTCTAACTTTTCTTAAAAATTTCTTACAAATCGCCAACAATTTCCTCTTAATCCCTTTTTTTTATTTTTTTTTATTTTTTTGCAACATTTTGTTATTCAAATACTTAATACGCACATATTCGTACTGATGAATATTTAACAGCGAATTATATGAAAAACACTTGATCCTAATTTTATGCGGAACAAATTTATTTCGGGCTGAAATATAAAGTTTTTATGTGTGTCCTAATCATGTTTGAATAATGTGCAGATGCCAAGTTTTTTGTTTTTTATTATTTCAAATAAAAATAATGAATTTGAAGTTCGTTTTACAACATAAAGTCGTAGGAATGTAAAGTCGGTAAAGCCCGATCAATTCAAACCCTACGCCAGGGTATATACAGACAGCTTTTAAGGAGCGTACAATATCTGAGACCCATGGGCACTCATAGACAAGGAGTGTTCATATAAGAATTATTTGTGGCAAATATTATCTAGATATCAACATCCCAGCGGCGAACTTTGCATACTAAATCACATCTCTTCCATGAAGTTTGTATCACTTTGTGTTCAATGAATTCTAACTTACAAAGTGTATAACGGAAGTGTACACGCAGAGAAAAATATGGTTGGGCATGGTTACGGCAACAACACTATGTTTAATGTAACAATATATTGTTGTCGTACACAAATAATTGTTATTTTAATTTAATATCAACAATATTATAGTTACTGTAAACATATCAATGTTTATCGCAATTATGAATTTGAGTATTGTTGACCGAAAAATAATTATTTTTCTAACAACTTAATTATGATAACTTTCTAAACATATTATATTTCAGACAACTATATCATGATATTTAATAGCCATAACATGATAACTTTCTATACATTTATCATATTATGTTAAAGATGCAATCAAACTATTTTTACTCTAATCATATTATGTTAGCGCCATTTGTAAAATAATTTTGAAGAAGTTGTGTCGTTGTTTTTATTTGTGAGCGGTTAAACAATTAAAAGATAAAATTCCATAAAAAAAATAAGTTTAAAGAAATTAAAATATTAGCGGAGTTCATTCAAGTATTAGTGATGTAATAGTGCAAATGCAAAATATCATAGTTTTTTTGTAATATCCAACAACAAAACACACAGAGATTTCGTTATATTTTATAAAAGTGCTACGATATTTCATCAACATCTTAAAATCGAAAAAATGGACACACGCGGTTGCCCATGAAAACCACAGATTTTTCATTTGCTAGCCTTATATTGAACTCCGCTATTTGATTAACATTAAGAAAAATTGTAAAAAGCCACAAAATAAAAAATCGATGCAAAAATATTTTAAATTATTTTGTATTTTTATGACAGCTATGAAAGGTGCTGTATCATAATATGATTGCTTCTAAATTTATTATGATTAACATGATGATAATATGATTACTTCTTAGCTTATTATGATTAACATGACAATAATATGATTAATTTCTTAGCTTATTATGATTAACATAACAATAATTTGATTACTTCTTAACTTAGTATGATTAACAGAATAATAATAGGATTAAGGGAAAAATATTATGATGACATATTACGAGTATATTTAGTCATAATATGATTCAATAATAATCTTAATATGGTGACTACAATCATAATTCTTATCATAATATGTTGCTCTTAGAATATGTTTACCACAACCATGTTTTTTCTTTGCGTGTATGGAACTTACAAAAATTAATTTCGTTCATCTTTTATAATGTGCTGATATATTCTGTATGTGTCCCGTAATTTTTCATTTGCTACTTTGTTAAGTAGTTTATTTTTATAAAGGACGAATTTAAAAATATATCGCGAGTTAAATATATATTTTTTCAATCTTTAACGAAAGTCTGGTTTGAATGTCCTGAAAATCTAACATTTAATCTGAAATAACGCGAAAATCCAAAAAGTCTGCCTGCTTACAATGTGTGTGTGCAAGACGCCTTCCACTTGCCCACGAAGTAAGCGAAATTGTGTATAGACTGTCTGCTGCCTGCCTTCAATGTGTGCGAAGTTGTGTGCAAGTCGCCTTCTACTTGCCCACGAAGTAATCGAGATTGTATATAGACTGTCTACTGCCAGCTTACAATGTATGTGAAGCAGTACTGAGTTTATATTTATTGAATGAACACTTCACTATCCCGATTACTTTGTGTGCAAGTGGTAGGTGTTCACTCCATAAATGCGGCAATGCATTCGAAAAAGTGTACTATGTTGTAATTGCATTACTATCTTATTCGTGTCTATCACATCATTGCTTCTATAATCGAAAAATTCGCCCTTGGGATCTTTAAGAGATTTCTTCGTTGTGAAGTGATTTAAGAGAGGGGCTTTATATAGGACCTCAGATCTCTACTGGACCTATCAGTACACTGAAAAAAAAAATCTATCCATCCGTACTTAAATCAAGTCGAAGCGGTTTCGATAGCACCGAAAGTACGGATTTCCTTAAATCAAGTTATTCTCATTTAAGTAGGGATTATTCAAGTGCACTGCATATAAAATAATCCAAAAACTGGATTGCAGAAAGGGGAGTACATTGTATATGGAAAACCTTTCACCAACAACCTTAAGTTTTTTATTATAATTTACTTAAAGCATACAAATGACATTAGTCGATTATCACCTTTTGCCTGCCTGTGTGTATGTCTGTCTTCAAAGTCACAAGTATACAAACACATGTTTTCGACACGTTTTCCATTCACATTGCGCTCAAGTCACAAATAAATGTTAAATAAAGAAAAGATAACAGAAATTCACTCGTGCATTAATATTTCCAGATCAAATTGTGCTTGAATAAAATTCTTAATAATTTTTATTTACAACAAAATGGAAGAAAGGAGACAAATAAAATAACTCTAAAAACAACAACAAATTAAAATAAAAATAATAATAAAAAGAAAATAAACATCAACCAAGACACATGTGTGTATTTTATTTCATGTCCTTATCATAAGGGTAATAAAGGAAATATACATATATACATTTAAATTAGGGATATAACCAATACCGATTTATAGGCAAAACTTACCTTTGGTCTACACTAAAGATAAATATATTAGCAAGTTGGCAATAACTTAGGTAGAATGACAGAGCAATATTTGTTATTGCTTAGCTTATGTCATGGGAAAACGTTGTTATGTTAAGTCATAATTTTTAAGAAATCAAGGAAGAAGGTGCAGTATAAAAATGACGCCATCTTGCAAAAATTATATTTATTAATGTAAATTCTTTCTTATTCGACTTTACTTTTTAAATGTATATTAATTTGTTTAACCTTTAACCTTTTTTTTTATATAAAAATATTAATTTTTATTAAATTAATATTTTTTTGTTAAAAAAATTTATATTTTCATATCTTTCTTCTATATTTGTGACGCAAAAAATAGAAAGGAACCTAAGGGTTTTGCCATTTTAAAGATTTGAATACGTGTATCTTTGGTGTACCATCACTAAGCGTGTTGGTATTGGTCTCATTTGAAAGCGACACATCTCAACCTTGTTAGTCAACCTTGAAAACGCGCGTAGGTCGTCCCTTCCTCTTGTTTTGTGTAGTTGGTTTTTACTGTTCGCTTTACCTTACTGGTCCCTTTCTCTATGCGCTGTCACATATAACAAAGAGTTGCGTGAGTGACTGACTGACGGACTCATTCATTATCGCCCAGCCCAAACCGCTGACTCTAGAAACTTGAAATTTGGACTAGCGATTGGTCACTCCCCAAATCGATCCACTAAGACGGGATTTTTCGAAATTCGACGGGAACGGGAAAATTCGGTTATCTATATCTCCAAAACTAAAAATAAATATACAATATAAATGTAATACTTATCGTTGTTCTTTAGAAAAATAAGCGTACAGGTGTCTGGTACTTTTTTTGAAATTCGGCCCTATTAGGGAGTAAACTGGTAAATTCTGAATTTTAGTATTTTTTTTTTGCCACCCCATCTATATTTTGAACCATTAATTATAGAATCAAAGTTAATAACACATTCGAAACTTATCAAACAAAATACGAATACAAATTTGGTACTTTTTCGAAATTCGAACATTTAAGGGGTGAAAATCGTACCTGTTTTTGGTACTTTTTTTACAAAATATTTTCCTTCATTCATTCGTTCTAAATTATGGGCTGCCACTACAATACTGAAATTTTTGATACTTAAATGGGGGAAAAATATAGTACCCAAAAAAGGAAATACGGGAAATTTGTTATTTTTCTTAAGCTTTTTGGTTCTACTAAAGTAGCGGGTATATGCTAGTATAAAATAACTCAACCTTAAACAAATTAATAGAGGTATTCACACCGAACTTGTTAATTTGTTACTCGGTAGCTTGTTAATTTGTTAAAGTTACCAACTGTGAACGACCCCCTTTTTAAAACTTTGTTAGTCTGGTAACTTTCGTAGTGAAACAACTGAAATATAGCTCTCATGGTGAAATAAACAGGTGGCAGCATTACGCCAGATGACGATTTTTTGCTCTTGCATTGTTTGTCTAGGTTTATGTCAAAGTTTTGTTTATGATTACAAAAAGTCCACGTTTTGTGCTGTGATTATTGTATTTTATTAAAGTTTTTGATAATTTTAAATTAAAATAAATAAGATATTGACCATAATTAAACAAAAATTGGCTAAAAATTTATTTAATTTATCACGTTCAGCGGTACGCTTTGATTTTTGTTTAAAGTATTTTTTGACGTAAACGGTGATATAATTTCCATTTTTGTTGTAATGTTGTATTTGTTGCCGTAACGATGTCACCTGCTTATTCCACCATGATTGCTCTGACACAATTTATTATTCTAGAAAAAATAAAACATGCCACGAGAAAGTGTAAAAAAAAACAATTGTCAACCATTTAATTACTCATGCTTTGACACAAATAACGTTTGCTGACGGTAAGTAGTGAGTTCCCAACTAACAACTATTTTATCAGGGGTGCCGTGTCGATAATTTGTTAAATGTTCATACGGTAGCGTGTAAAAAAGTAACGATTAACGATTTCGCTAATGTAAATTTAAATAGTAAAGATCGAATAATTAATTTTGCAATTTTATTTTAGTGTTTATTTAATTCTTTTACTACAATTATAATTTGCTACAATTTCACAAGCTTAGTTTCTTTCCCATACAATTTGCTTATATTTTTTTTTTTTTTTTGCTTCTTTTTTTCAATTGACAACCAAATTTGACGTTTTATGTTAGCAATAAATGTCAACGAAAATGGACTAGCAATTATTGCAACATAAATTGTTGGCAATTAATATGTACAAAAAAGTGCTGTCTACATTAAAGATAACATAATGTTGACACTTACTGCAATATGTGCCGCAATATTTGTCTCTGGTATAGACGGGCATTAAGGTCTACCGACATATAGGAATCGGCAATGTCAATATGACAATACTTTTTTTAAAGTTTTTTTGAAAAAACCATTTTTCAATGCTTATTTTTTGTACAACAACTAAAAGAAATAACAAATTGAAAAGCAGAGCATCAAATCAAAACAGAATAATAAATTGTTTCTTTTAATTCTTACGCTAAAGGTCCACACCAAGCGTTCTATGAGTTTAATACTTTCTTGATAATTTCTTTTTAGGCGCATGCAAAAGTAAAAAGTAATCGTTCTTCTTGCGTTTGATACATATATACATTCTACGCGAATGCTGTGTAACATATCAATAGAGTTTTACACTCATTTTTGCGATGTCTTTTCGGACATGACAGCTTAATTCATTTTCTTGAACATGCTATCCAAACCCTTTTCTTTCAAATGTTCGTATCTTTTTCACGGATTTTAAAAATCGAACGCAAAATTTTTTCCTAATTTGGACAGGACAACGTCTGTCGGGTCAGCTAGTGTTCTTTAAAACAAAAATATGAAAAATCATATTAACAAACATGAAAACTCATTTCATGTCTTTTTGGTAACCCCTCTTACTTCTCTAACCCTATAGCCTACAAATAAAACTAACGCCTTTGTTAGACATGTCTGAAAAGAGACATCGTATAAATGGCCTCTTACAAACATGAAAACTCGTTTCGCGTCTGTTTGGCAGCACGCTTTTTCTTCTCTAGACCGATCGCCAACAAACAAAAAAATATTGTTTGCTAGACATCGTGTAAATTTGGCTTTACACTGAAATTTGTTCCTATAAAAATTACCCTACTTGAGTTTTGTCAATTTTAACTTGAATTCAAATAAGTTTTGCTTGTCGGTATCGCATCGGTTAAAAGCCGTATGCTTACGTCCCTAATTTAAATATTAAGAAAACAATATGAACATGAACTACCTTAGACGATGTTGGGCAAAGAAGGAAATTTAAAATTCCTTTTTGAAAAACTTTTTCTTGATACAACAATACAATACAAAGGAACAGAGCAAAACATGTGCTTTTAAAATCTCAATCTCTTTGCGCCATGCTTCTTGGGAAATTTAAATAATTGAAATTGCTTGCGCCCAATTGTTGCAAAATTAGGAAATTTTAATAATTTATATTGAGTGTATAACATAAAAATGCTTGATTCACAACAGGGTTTGCGTAAAAAATAGCCACTTTAGCAACTTGAAAATTAAATATCTGTCATTTATTCTCACTTAGTTATTGAACGAAATGACATCAATAACAAAGTTTTGTCTAAGCTTGAAAATGTAAAATTTTTTGCCAACAAAATTTTTTCATAAAGACTGTTGAGTGGTCTACCTGTTCACGGTAAATATGCTTGTCATGCAGGCGAATTCACTAGTGTACGTGTGCTAGACGTAATATTCGCCATCATATCTAAATTTTTTATTTTTCATCTAGCATAGCCCAGTGGGAAAAAGAAGGAGTACGGATGCCTTCTAAAAGGTACTCCTACTTTTGGATATACAAGGCCGGATAGCCCCATTCCATAATCGTATCATTTTTACATACGTTGTCATTGCGGACTAGGCTTTCCGCTCTTGCTTCTTTAGCAGTTACATAAAAATAGTAAAAATAATTATTTCGCTTTTGCTTGCGCAAAAAAAAACAACAAAAAAATTTTACTCCTTCTCTACGCCCTTCACACAGAAGCGATTGTGGAATGTATTTCTATAACTTTTTTACGAAAGAGCCTTCTTTAACAGTTAGATAGGAATAGTAATTGAATCAAAAAAATGTTTAAGTAGGTTTTTAAAAAGGGGAGAGCCATTCAAGTGTTTGCAAGCAGTGCAACTCATCTAATAACCTGAAAATTGTCTATAAAACTTGCTGAAGACGTAAGAATTTCAAAGTATTTTTTCCACATTTGAAAAGCTGCTTGTATTGATTTATTGCTAAAGGTGAAAAACAGATGTATAACGACAACCAGAAATGCAAAACGTAGTGTGTGCAGACGACCAACCAGCCGAATTCCATGGTACCAAGTTGGGACTAAATAGATTCCATCTATTAGAAATGGCTGTAATGGTGCAGAAGATCACAGGCGTCCTGTATCGAATACAAGTAAATGGTTTTAAGCGGGCGTTGATCGAAAAATGCCTAGAATATACGACCAGATTTAAAGCTTTAATAATCCATCATGATAACGTTTGGTAGCATGTTGCATGATCAGTTAAAAACTGTTCACAGCTTAGTCGTTTGGAAAATTTCCGATTTCTATTTGTTTCTAAAGATGCAGACTGCTCTCTTTGCAGTAGGCTTCACTTCTGAACAGGGTATCCGAAATTGGCTTAAATCGTTTATCGTCTCAAAAAGTAAGCTGATCTTTGGGCGCAATTTAATAAGCTACCAGAGAGATGCGATATATGATCATTGATAGTGATGTCCAATACTTTGAACAAATTTAAGTTATACTTATGTTTCACGACTGTGAAAAGCCTTCTAGAAACCAGAATTACGACAAAGCAAGATGAATGGATGATAGACGAACAACTTTGAATTGAACAAGCCAAACTTAAAAATTAAAACAATGAAGCCTATTGGGAAATTAACAAAAATAAACGAACAGCAACTCATGCTGCAAAAAATGTAAAACTAAATCGTCAAAATGCCTGGAAATCAAATGATGATTTTAATATTCATAAAAACTAAAAGAAGCCGACAGAATATATAAAAAGAGAAAGCTATATTCGAACTGCCGAAAATAGAACGCGTTTGGGAAGTTTATGTAGCAAAATTATTTATCGTTAACGACAGTGAACACATTATTAAAATAAGAAGGAACGATAGTGGGTTTCCTCCAGTGGGAATGTAATTGACAAAAAACTAGTCATGTGACCAAATTTTGTGCAGGTAGTGGCTGATTCTATTACTTAATATAAACATGGTTCAATCGGGACAATATCTGTGACAGGACATTGAATGGATCCATTTAGGCTATTTCAATGACCTCTTACAAAGTGTCACAAAGTTTGCAAATAACCCCGTCCTAGGACATGGCCGTGTTAAATGGACAAGTTCCCTTCATATAAAGTATTTGAGCTAGAACCGGTCCCTGTCACTTAAGAGCTATCACGTGACAAGTTGGGTTTTAGTTCCCTTTCCCCTAGGGTTAGTGGAGTACTTTTTGCTAGGTGTGAAGGGGATAGCACTATCAGCTCACTGAAGGATAAGAAGGCAGGTCCAGATAAAATCCTCCTCGAATTTCGGAAGCTAAAAGATGGTAATAATACGCTACAACATGTGAGACATTTTAACTACATGTATGACAAAGGTCAAAACCCACACGACTAAGACTAATGCATATTAATTAATACGCCTAATGTGCGCTTAATACTTTTCTTATTATAATAAACAGGTGAATATGCTAAATGCGAAGCTGCTTAGGGAGAATCACAATATGGTTCCCAGGTAGTTAAGCTTGTGGAGAGCTAGTCTATCAGTGCGGGGGTTGCGGTTTCGATTCCCACCAGACATTTTGGTCTCCTGCGGACAAACGTAGAGCTTCGCGGTATTAGCTTAGGGAAACAAGGAAGCGATGGGGTACATTAGAAGCGCTACTTAGTGTTTAGACACTAATTCAAAATTGCCGGGATGTTCAGAAAGATGTGTTCCTGTTCTTAATTAATTAAGACAAAGCCTATGACACCGTCCAGCATGATAAGCTTATGGAGACTTTAAAGTTGATTGAGAAGGAAATTCGATGCATAAAGAATTTATATTATAATCAGTCTGGACGTGTTGAAATAAATTAAGAATTCACAAACAATATCACGTATTAGAGGGGGTCAGACAATGGTGTATACTAGGGCTTCCAATCGGGAAATCTCGATCCCGGAAATCCCGGGATTAGGTGAATCCCGAATCTCGGGATTTCTGATTTCCAATCCCGGGATTTTCGGGATCCCGATTTTTTTTTATATTCTTTATTTTTTACATTTTTTTTAATAACTTGTATGAAGATACGTGTATTTGTGTTTAAAATACATTTGGATAGATACATATGGACAATTTTAAATTGTATTTGAACATTTTTAATATATTTGAACAATTTTAAAATATATTTGACAAATTTAAAATATTTGGATAATTTCACAATACATTTAGGCTGGGTTTTTGAGATGTCAGTTAAACTAGGTTTAGTTAATCTGAAAACATATTTGTGCCGCCAAAACAAAGTTTGTATACACAATTTTTACGGAACAGCTTAGTTTTGCTTAAAATGTTGGTCTTTAATAAAACTCAACTCTAGTTCAGTTGAAATTTTGCAGTTTTTGTATTATGGCTTACAAGTATGTGTTAGTGCAGTTAACAAAAACATTACTTCATAGATATTCCGCACAAGTTTTTTTCATATGCGTTTTGACAGCAATTCACGTGAAATGTTGAACAGAGTACCAGGCTTTATGCAATGAGTCGCACAATGGTTTCATTCATTAAATAAAAAGGTGAACTAACCTATAGGAATAATATAAACAGCATTGTACAATGTTGCCAACACATTTCACTTTTATTGTTGTGCAATAACAATCAAGAGTCTTTTGGTTGTTGCCAATATATTGAGCCGATATAATTGTAGGTCCCGTGCAATAAACCCATAGGAAATAAAGTCGCCTTATTTCTCAATGAATTGAGAAATAAAGCCATATGGCTTTATTACCACCATCCAAGTGCAATAACGCCATAATCGTTTAGTAACCAAAGTGGAAATAACGCCATAACAGTGTAATTGTTATGGTTTCAAATTGGCAAAAGAATGAGTTGCCATTGTCAAGTGTTGAAAATATATGGTACAGTGGGTGGAAGGGAGGGGGCGCGTACGGCGGGCGATCGTGTGGCGTGCGGTCACAACATGTTTACAAACTCCAAAGCATAGCCGACCTTCGACAGGGCGCAAGTATTTTCTCCTATATGGTATAACAAAGACCGGCTTCGCTAACTAAAGCTTCTCTGTAGAGACGGCCTTCGGCCGGGCGCAAGGATTTTCTCCCCTATGGTATAACAAAGTCCGGCTTCGCCAACTTAAGCTTATCTGCATAGCCGGCCTTTGGGCGGGCGCAATAATTTTCTCCTCTATAGTATAACAAAGACCGGCTTCGCCAACTAAAGCCTCTATGTATAGCTGGCCTTGCATCATATGGTCTGAAGACATACTACATGGCTGTTAAATATTTAGGAGTTTTGATAAATGATCAATGGGGCGCATCAAAGGAGTAAGAATTGGAAAGTTTTGAAATGTGTGTATAACGACGTATATTGGAGATACCATGGACTGATAGCGTCCCAAATACTGAAGTATTGAACACAAAGAATCTGGACTGACAACTATTACAAGATTTCCTATTTGGGACACCTTAGGGAATTACATATTAAAGTTTTTGCAAAATATACTCAACAGAAAAATTAAACGAAAACGCGATAGAGGTACATAGAAGGGAAATTTAATTTTTGTTTATCAATTTATATTTATTGTATCTTCATATATCAAATATAAACTAACAAAAATTAATCAAATCTTATTCTTATTCTCCATCACGGTTTCAGTTCACATACATATGTCTTTAGCGCTTTTTTAATCGAGCGTGGCCGCCATCATTAAAAATGTTCTTTTAATCGGATGAGTCCTGCAGTATCTCTTCTCCTTAATCGAGCGTGGCCGCCATCATTCAACTTTTTTCGAGGTAGCGGATTTGGGTGCAATTCAAGTCATTTTAAATATTTGACTGCCTCTTTCGTTATCATAGTTTCTACTAATGACACATTGAGATCCTTATAGATATTTGCACTGCTGTGATTATGCGAAGCAGTTTATTTTATCACCTTTGGATTTTTTCGTTATTAGAGGTCGAGGCAGTGCCCCATAACTGAATACGGCAGCACCAGTTTGGCTTTAAAGAAGAAGTTTGCAATCGAGACTAAGGACAGAATTTCTTACAAAAAGCCAGTTAATCTGAACTGCTTTTAGTTTCATTCGAGCTAATTTTGACTCTATAAGGCATTTTCGCGTTAAACACCGATCAAGATGTATTCCGAGATATTTTACATGCAAAGAGAAATTTCATTGCTGAAAAATAGTCCAGATTAAAAAGGACATCGTAATGAACGAAATCTTCTTAGTGCCATAAAAATAGAGAACTGGCCTTTTCTAGATTATAAGAAAAAGAAAATACACTACTAATAATGTTTGTTACTAGTTGTTTTATTGTATGATCGCTTCTATCTGAATAACGGATAGGCAAATAAAAGACGAAGAATGTTTCACAACAAATGCCAAAAATTTTTCAAAAATCTCTTATCTTAAAGTTATACTCCTAACACATTTTTACTCATTAACTTTTATTTAGCTATTCTGCACAAATAAAAATCTGGATAAAATCAGACAAATGTCTGTTTTTGCCCGCAAAAAACTTGTCATTAAAACAACATTAAAAATTCATTAAAACTTTAGCTTTACTTACCACCCAACCCCCCTTATAACCGCACTATGCAATTCATTTAAATTTCAAATTATTTTAAAAAAACTTAAGCATTAAGGATTATATTATATCCACACAAATGCATTTAATTACCCAAGTACTTAATAATCATTTTACAAATTTAAGTATTTAAGCTTAATGAAGCAAATTATTATCAAAACAACGACACAGTTTAAACGTTTCAATATCAAGTATTCAATACAAATGTAATTTAACAGCTGTTCTATTACTTTATAAAAATACAAAAGGATTAAATGTTTTATTAAAATCCTTTCATCTCTATTTACAGCTTTTCAACAACAAAACCCGGCATCTCTATTACCCATTACTAGTATAAATGACTGTTCGCCAATAGTAAAACAAAACCTTACAACGTTTTGTAATAGTAACTCTAACAACAACAAAAAAAATCCACTAGCCTGCCCTTTAAATGTATGCAGCTAGAGCGTCACAATTTGCCAAAACCATAACGATGGCGTGTAGTGTACAGAAACAACCCCCTGCTCAGCCTTTGCCGAAGGCAACATCCTCATCAGCTGGTCCTACAACACCTAAGCCGAAAGGTGCTGGAGCACCTCGTGGTTCGCTGCCAACTGATATGATTGTACATCCGCCTTTGGAATTCCAATGGCCGCCCCCAATACCAGCTTCGACGCACACGAATAATGTTCGTTTGAATATGATGAATCAGGATCCGAAAGATTTGCATACGGCACGTGCCATGATTGAGGAGTTGAGATCAAAGGTGAGGTTTCAGGCGGAACATATAATGAAATGGAGGAAGGCATATGCAATGCAGGTGAGTTGTTATTAAAAAGAATTAAGTGATTTGATGTAGTCCTTATTTGCATCCTCCTCCCCCCCTTACCAATCTTTCATGTTTGCTTTACGCATTACTTTTTTCATGCTCCCTTCCTTCCTTCTTTACATTCTTTTATCCCCATTATTTCTTGCTTTCATTTCTAGCATTCGTTTTGTTTTTATCTTTCTGCGTTCCATAACTTTGTTCCTTTTATTCCCTTTCATTCAACCCTTCCATTTCTTTCTTACTTTCCTCCTTTAAAATCTTAAGGCCCAAATAAACTTTGCAAAATACTCATCAAGCATTGTGGAAGTATTAGTGAAAACGTGTTTGTATGGGTGACACCGACGATGCTAAATGGAAAATCAAAACATTTTGATATGAAACGTACACGAGTGAATTCGCCTGCATGACAATCATTTGACAAGTGTATTTGGCCCTTTACTTTCTCTTTGACATAATTTTTTAACTTCTTTTCTTTATTTTTTTTTTCTTTCTTTGCACTCCATACTTTCTTTTCTTTCATTTCTTCTTTTTGATCAATTCTTTCTATTCCTCCTTTCTTTCATCCTCCATTTAATTGTTCCACTCCTTCGCTTTATTCCGATTTATTGATCACAATTGAAAAATATTGTTTACGAATTAATCTATTTCATCGACTTCCAGGTCCAGCAGCAGTACCGCTATCAAAAAGAGAAAAGCGATCAAATGAATGCTCTCACTTCTCAACTCTTGCTTCTCGAGTCCCGCCTCAAACGTAAACAAAAACAAATTTCAAGTCTTTTACAACATCGCGAGATGACCATACAAAGACAACAAAAAATTATCGATACCCTGTCTTCGCGTCTGGTCGATCACGGCCTTGAGACCATTGATGCCAGCTATGCCACCGAATTGGATTCTCTGAATGATTCCGATTCCGCAGTGGTGCTTGAAGACATCGACTCGGATACAAATATGACCCTAATAGGTAGCAGAAGAAAAAGTTCTGGTGGTGGCAGTTGTATAACGGGAAGTAGTTCTGGGGGAGATGGTATAACCATAGCTCGTTCGATATCGGATGCCATAGAAACCAGTTTAAATAAGTATGGTGCTGTGCGTAGGAATAATTGTTTTTTGCGTAGGCCCGAAATCCTAGAGACTGTATACTCCGTTGAAGAGGACCCGGAGCCAACAACAGATGTGGCGGAGAAGAGAGATAAATTTAAACAGAGATCAGAAAAGGCTTTAAGTTCCAGTTCCACAGAAGGTCAATTAGATAGTGGTGAAACACCGCCACCTTTCACAAATGGCACGCTGCCGTGCACTACGGTTACCATATCAGCTCCTGATGAAACTACCAAAGATGAAGAGAGTAATCAACACGCATCTCCGATTAAAGATGGTTTCACAGCCTTGAGCATGAGAGTGCCGCAGTTGCAAAGAAATGCCAAATCCATGGAAGACAGACAGAGAACAATGAGCAGAGATGATGAAGAAATGCCCTTAGATGCTAGTGCACAAAAACAACAAAATCCCGTGACCAACTACAATCGTGTCATGTCCAATCATCGATCGGTAACTAAGCCTAAAGATGTTAAATATAAAAGGATAAATAAGGCTAAATCTAAAAGTCTGGAGGAGTTGAGAGGACGTTTAAAAAATCTGGTGGAAAAGGTGGATCCTGCCTTGGCCAATCCAATGTATACGCCCAATGTCATGCCTCAAACAGCACAATCTTATGCGTGACCTTTGCTTCCCTGCAACGGAGAGGATGAGGACTTTAAAACTGCTTCACCCTCCCCATCGGCCACTACCCAAAATACTCCTATCAAAACGAATGAGACGTTCAAATTTGATATTGAGCGTAAGCAAACATCAGAGGTATCATTGGCCCTGGCCGTTTTGACCGTTCCCAAACATGCAGGCCCTAAACGTTCTTTAACTTTGCCACGTATTTTGGTACCCAAAGCCGCTTTGCATAACAGCGGCAATGGTTCAGCTGGCTCTGGATCGGGAACAGGAAGTCGTAGTAGTTTCTAGCAATTAAAGAAATTTTTCATACGTAATTGTGATAAAAAAGTGAGAGAATAAAAGATTTTTTTATAAATTAGTTTTAAAAAATATCGTTTAAAAATGTCTGGCTATAAAAATGATTTTAATGCGATAACTGATTTAATTTAAAGTATTTTTTGAATGTAATTATTGAATTATTTTATTTTCATTTTTTTTTTTTTCTAAATAAAAAAATTTATAATAATAAAAGGATTTGTAATTTTTTTAAAAAATTTTTTTTGTTCGTTTTATTTCAGTTGGTTTTAAGTTTTTAAGATTTAAAGGAAATCTTTTTTACTGTTTCCAAAAAACCTGCTTTCAATTTCTGTAATTTTATCTATTTAAGAGCATTTAGTTTCTACAGCCAAAAGTTTTTTTTTTTTATTTTATGTACAAAAGTTGTTTTTAGTCTGAGGTTTTCTGACGATTCGTAGGACCATTTTACTTTTGGTGTCACATCTATTTAGGTCAAACAGAGTTATAATTATTGTAAGCGTTGTTAAAGTTTGGCTTTAGTTTTAAGACTTTTATAATATTTTAGTAAATTGTTATAAAAATATTTTAAATGTGGTTCGAAGGACCATGTAATTGAACCAGAATCGTTAACTCAAAAAACTTTTTGGCTTACTTCTATAAAGCAGGATCTAAGCCAATTGGCTTTCAAACAAAAATCCAAATTTTAATGGCCATTTTCTCATTAGGCAATTATCTTTTTTCCCAACGAAAAACTGCACATTAAAGAAATTTGGTTTTCTCAATGTCTCATTTGCTTCGATTTTATCGCAAAGCTAACCGGCACTCATCTGCCAATTATTTAGTTTCCTTTTATTTGCCGTACAGATAAATTCAATCAGCTGACTCCCAACTTTTACATGTATTTTGAGTGGCGTTGCCAGCTGAAAACATGGTTTTTTTCGGTATATTGAGAAACCCAAAATCGTTAACGGACAGTTTATAGTTCTAATAAATTTATGTTGACATTAAGTAACAGACAGTTTGTCGATACATTGAGAAAATGGCCATAAATTTTTTAAACTCACTGTTTATTTTTGGTGTTTTATTTAAGCTTTGATATTGTTACAAGTAAGACTTTGAGTGTTTAAAATTCTTATTCGCTTTAGGGTATTATTTGTATAATATTTTTAGCTCTTCTAAAATCTTTGGAAAAGGTTTCCTGATGATCTGGCCTAAGCAACCAGTGAAATGCGCATAGAAGCTAGCTTTTTCCCTCAACAATAAAATTCAGTGTATTTATCAAATATAAAAAAATTGTAAATTTAGCACGTCATACAAAAATCTTAATAACAAATTGTATAATTAATTTAAGCTTTATTTTTGGAATTATAATAAAACCTAGTTTGAAATTAAACAAAACAGATAATTTTCAATCAATTTAACTGAGATTCATCCTCTTGTTTAATTTAATTAAAGGTCAATCAACTTAAAAGTATATCTCGCCTTTAATCTAAACTTTTTAATACGAAAGACCATATTTTTTTAAGCAAAAAATGTGATTTGAATGCAAAAAATACTTATTTAGTCGGTTTTGTGATTCCAAGGACCATTTATTTTTTAGATCCCAGTTAATACTTTTGATAAATTAGATATTTCCAGTACGAAAGACCATAATTTTAATTCTTAACTTGGCATCCTAAAAAACTTGAATGTTCTGATCCCTAGTACAGGGGTGAAAGACCATATTTGCTAATCTAAACGGTGGCACCCTAATAGAGAGAGAGAGTTTCAAGACTTTGGCTGATTGTTTATTAAACTACTATGATTGGAATTACTTTTTTTAAATAAAAAATTTCTGTTTTCTTTTTTAAATTATTTGCATTGAAATTTTTAATTTTTTAACATTTACTGATTTACTTTAACTTATTTTCTGCCTTTTGTAAATCAAAAAAAAATTCTATGGACTGTTATTTAATAATTTAAACTAAATGATGTAAATAATTTATTAGATTTTATTTTAAAACACTGTATATAAAACACTTAACTACTTAAACAGTTGATTTAAGTTAACATATAATTATATTAAGTAGAATAATTCTTGATTAAAATTAGTAAGAAATAGTTTTACGAAGCTAAAGCTGAATTATGCCCTTTTTCTAAAAAAAATTTTAGATTTTAAATAAGAGTCGGATTAAATGAATATACATATTTAAATAAAATGGAAACATAATTAATCCAACTTTTTATTTAAAAGTTTAGTTTTTAAGTAACAAAGTATTTCATGCAGAGAAAAAGTTTTTTACTTAATTGGCGTGAAGGACCATATAGAGCAGTGAAAACCAAGCCCCGAACGCAGGCACACAAAGATATTATGCACACAGAAAAAAATCAATGTAAATTCGTTTAAAACAAATTTGATTTAACATTTTCCAGTAGTGATTTTGCTGCATTATTGTTTCATGTTAATTTAACATGATTTTACAATAACTTGCAAACAACATTATTTTCTTTTAAAATAACTATAATTCATGTTAATTTAACATTGCAGTAAAGTTAGAGCAAAATGTCATTTATATTGAAATAACAATCCGAATCACGTTGAATGAAAGTTATTTTAAGTTGAAACAACGTGAATTTCATGTAGAATCAAATTGCTTGGAGTGTGATATAACAGTGTGAAGACAACATAAGCATATATTTAAGAATAATTCAAATACTTACCCCTGTAACACATCGTCGTGCCGAAGATATCTTGCCGTATATCACAAAAACTTTTTTTTGGGAAATCGAACCTTAAGGTTCAAAAATTCATACACAAAAATGTACGTGAAAAAAGTCATCCAATATTTTTATCTTTATCTCTTTATCGATTTATGTAAATATATCCAAAGTCATGGAAAAAAAATTTTAAGTTATAGCCATTGTCACGTCCGCAAAAATTTTACAATTTTGTCGTATACGCCACTTTTTGCGAAATATTTTTTTAGTTCGTAGGATATATGTTGTTATATTCAAAATTTAACAAAATTGAAGGTCAAAGAGCGGGTCATTACTCTAAAAAAATGTATAATATTTTACAAGGGTCTAACGCAGACAAAAATACAACATATTTGCGCTATTATATACGATACGAGAAAAAAAAATTATTTGAAAATTTTGTTTGCTGAAGAAATACGCATAGTTTAATATTACTTAAATATCATGTCCACATTTTTAAAAGGCTTTAGTTTCTTCTTTCTTAGTCCGCTGAGAAATTTCAAATCGGTTGATATTCAACAAAGTTAATGGCATATCAGTGAAAAGGGTAACCGGTGTTTTACCCGTCACGCAAGATTATGGAGGTGTTTCGCAAATTTCTAGTAGGTATCGGAACCTTCTAGAAAAAAGGAAGGTATCCTGTCGCACTGTGTTTTAATCAAAAACAAAAGATCTTACAATTACATATAGGAAATTACATTATAGTTTGCCTGTTGGTGACGTCTTTTTCGTCAAATATTTGCCAAGTGTGACCGTAGCTTAACTTTGGTGAGAAGTTCTCGCATCTAGAAGATATGGAACAAAATATTCCGTCGTTTCTCGAAAAGTGAGAAGAAAGTGTATCTATAACTCATGTCGAAAACTATCAAAAATGATTACGTCTTTAAGTTACAAATGTCATAATAATTCACTCGAAGCAGATGTGACTTTGCAGACGTTAGGAACCCCAGTCACACATCGTTGACAGCGACCAAAAAAATTTCAACGACGGCAGCGAAATACAACCGTCGGCTATACCAAATAATGTAAAGTGCGACTTTAATGTTCATTGTTTACAAAACGACTTTAAACACATTTGTATTTTATTGAAAAATGTTAAAACAAAAATAATTAAGCAATGAAAACATCTGCCAAGAACAAAGTACTCATCTCTTCTGTGTTATTGCTTATTGCACTTTTAATTAACCTTTTAATGTTTAAAGTTGTTCTCACCCCGTTTTTATACCCACACCACAATAGTGGAGAGGGTATTATGCATTTGTGCTGATGTGTGTAACGCCTTAAAATATTGGTTCTAGACCCACCTTAAAGTATACCGATCGTCTTAGAATCACTCTCTGAGTCGAACTAACGATGTCCGTCCGGCTGGCTGGCTGGCCGGCTGTCCATGTAACCTTGTGCGCAAAGTACAGGTCGCAATTTTAGAGATAATTTGATGAAATTTAGGTCATAGGTTCTTATTGGCACAAGGACCAAGCCTATTGAAAATGGGCCGAATCGTAGGACCACGAGGGAAGATAGGGGGAAATTTCTTCCTCTCAGAAACTATCAAACCGATTTCAATGAAATTTAAAACATAGATAGAACCATATCTATATAGACACAAAATGTATGCATTTTTAAAAAAATAGTACCACGCAAGGAGATAGGGGCAATTTCTGCCTCTCAAACCGATTTTAATGAAATTTAAAACATAGATTGATCCATATCTATATGTACACATTAGCTATACAGTTTTTCAAAAATAGGACCACAAGTGGAGGTAGGGGGCAATTTCTGCCTCTCACAAACTTGCAAACCGATTTTCATGAAGTTTATAAACATAGATAAATCTATATTTATATGGACACATAAGCATGATGTGTTTTTAAATACTGTGGTGTAGGGTATCATATGGTCGGGCTTGACCGACAATACTTTCTTACTTGTTATTAGTGAATTTATTTGACATTTCAAAGCTGGAACTTTCTCACAAAAATTTTACAGACACACTTTTTCTGTAAATTGGCGAGTAATTTCCTTACGTGACAGCTATTTCTCGCCAAAAATGTTGCAGACACAGTTAAGTGAGAAAAACAGTTGTTTGTTTCAATTTATGGCATGTTTCATTTAATTCTCACATTCCAGCCGAAAAGTTTCTTTCGAGAGTGACAGAACATGGGCACTGGGATATGAAATGTGTCTTTAAATACTCATTATTGACCAGGCGGCATCACCGACCGTACTTCTTCGAAAATGAGGTATGCCAAGCAGTTACTGGGAATGGTGTTCGCTATCGAGAGCTAATAACGGATTTCTTGTTGCCAGAAATTGGGGATATGGACCTGGGCGTTAAGAAATTCCAACAGAATGTGTCAGGCCAACGAAACAATGGCTCTTTTGCGCGATAAATTTAATATCCATGTTTATTGGCCGTTACGATCATGTGATTTACACCTTTTGCCTTCTTTCTTTGGTAATAGTTAAAATTAAAAGTGTACGTCAATTAACCAAGAACAATTCAAGAGCTAAAGGATTAGATAACTAGGCACGCTGAATATTTAACCCTTTATTGCCTAAAAATAAAATGAATTTAAGCAATATAGCAATAATTCCATCAATATAAGTTACCGTTGTGTACTACATCCGAAAAAACTCTGTACATATAAAACGAAATATGTTAAAATAACAGTTATGTATATTAATAAGATAGTCTATTTTTTTGTAAAATGCCTGATATACTTGCTCATATACAGCAAGATAACGCAAGATTTTTTTAATTGAAAGTTTTCATACGCTTTTTATCATATATCCACAATTATGTTACTTACGACATTATAACGCATTACATTTTGCGCAAAAGTGGATATACAACAAAATAGCTTCATGATATCTCATTAACCGCAAAAGATAGAGACATAAGGATTGCGCAGATCGATAGATCTGTTAAATTTACCACAGGCAAGAGTCTTAACTCATTTTTTTTGATTTTGTGATATACGACAAGATAACTCCGGCACGACGACATGTTTAACTTATTTTGTATCTCCTTTGTTAACTATTTTACTAAATAATTTTAATTAAAAGAATACGGGAACTGTCGTCTTTTTATAACATATTTTAAACTTGAAATTAAAAAAATGTACATATTTAAGTATGTATGCATGTTAATTTAACAAGATAAACTTTTGATTTTAATATAAAACAGGTTTTTGTGGATTCAATGTTGAACAATGTTATTTTAACAGTGAATAATATTAAATAAACGTGATTTAAGGTTATTTTAATATTTTTCATTTAAAATTAATATGAAATAATGATAAATTTTAATAAAGAGCCTATGATTCTCAATCAACATTTCGCCATGTTTTTTTTTTAACATTGGTATTTTTTTTTCTGCATGTGTGCTTGTGTGCGGTCGCAGAGACTAATGATAGTCGGATGTTTTGAAACGAACAAAGTTGTTGTATACATGTGAATTGCCTACCGTGTCTGTGTGAAAAATTCGATTATTGACTGCCTCGCGAGGCTATGGAGTGGCTATCACTGATATGAGTATACAAAGTTGCTTCTTTTTAACACGTATATAAAATATTTTGTAAAATTTAAGAGATTCTTCAACATTAAAATTTAGTTTAATTTTTTAAATTTCAGCGATTCGTAGGACCATTTTTTAAAAAATTTAATATTTTTCAAGTAAAAGGGTATAAGTTTTAGAACATTTAGTTTTAATATAAAATTATTTTTTTTGAAATTTCACTGGTTTTTATAATATAATTTAAAAAAAAAAACAAAGTTTTTCTGAAAAAGTATCTAAGCCAATTAAACTAATTTTAAATTCAGCAACATGTTTTAAAAGATTTTATTATGGGCATTCAGTTTTAACAATTAAAATTTTTTTAAGCGAATGCTGAAATTCTTTATTAATTTTCTTTAAAAATTAGACTTTCTTTATTGAAATTTAAAACTTAGTTTAATTTGGCTTATGAATAACAAAAATGTCAAATGTACCTTAAAATAAAATATAGTAAAATAATTATAAAAAAAAATTAAAAGTTTAAAAATGTAAATAAATTAGAAAATAAAGAAAAATTGTTAAAAAAAATTTGGTTCAATATAAATTCTTCATAGAAAAGAGGGGCGTTTTCCCACTAGAGTTTAAACATCTTTTTAAACTAAACCTAACCTTTTGAACTTATACACACATGTACATACATATAAAAAATGTATCTCTTACTAAGCTAGGAAGCATTTGTAGCTTCGTTAAATGTGGTTTCTATGGCTTTTAATATAAAGCTTTAGTTTGAGCTTTACTCTTATAAAAATAACTTTGTTTAATTTAAATTTTAGGCATTTTTTCATTCATTTATTTACATTTTTTTTAAATCTTTAAAGCTCAAGACTTTTAAGCTTAATTTCTTATTTGGTAATGCTCCCTTAAACTTTCTTAACCTAAACTCGGTTTTATTTTCAAAAAAACTTAAGTCAAATTTAAGCAAATTCGAACTTTATTTAAATAATCTAAACTTATTTCAACTAAGCCATTTTCTTAAAATAAAATTATTTATTTTTTAGCTTAAGCTTTTAAGCTTTTAGCTTAATTTTTTTATTTTCTGATTTGAAAGCTCAATTTTTAAACTAAATAAACTCCAGTTAGTCCTACATTAAAGTTGCATTTTTGTTTAAGTCAAAATAAACTTTTTTAACTTTTAATCAAGCTTTAGTTAAACCTTTAATCTTTAGTTAAGGAATCTAGGCTAAATCAAAATTTGCAAACTTAAACTTTATTTTAGGATAGATTAAACCAAGTTTAACTTCATAAGCATATCTTTAAAACATTTCCGGCTTATTAAAAAAATTTAATTGAAAATTCGTTATAAAAAGAAATCTTTCATAAGCCTAATCTTTTTTTATGAAAAAGGCGAAAAGCTATCCTCAGTTTTTTTTTTAAGATTAAAAAGATTTGCTATTAAAACGAGCTAAACTAAATTCAGTTAACCTTTTAAAGGGATTTTTAAAAGTTTAAGGAGTTAAGCTTTAGTCAAATAAACTAGACTCAAGCTAAGTTTTAAATTAGAAGCTTTAATTTCAAAATTAAATCTAAACAGAATTAAATTTTGCAATTTTTTACTTATTTTTAAAATAAAGCGAACTTTGTTTTACTTTTTAATTATTTGCATAAGCTTTTTAACTCAAAGCGAGAACTTTTACGTTTAAGCTTTAGTTACCCTAGTTTAACATAACTGGGTTTAACTTAAAAGAGTGGTTTTAAAAGATATCGTAAGTAAACTTTAGTAGAATCAAATAATTACTTAACTTAGAGCTAAGCTTATATAGCTTTAAAATTAAAACTTTTATTTAAGAGTTTTGAAATGATCTCAGTTCAAAAGCTTAAGATTATTAAACTTAACGATATTAAGCTAAATTTTTATAGCTTTTAAACTAAAGCTTTCATTTCAGAAGCCTAATATAATCTAATACAACCTTAGGCATTCGTTTTTTTAACTAAGGCCCCTATTTCGGTTTACAACTCAACTCAGTTGAGTTGTAATAAATACAACTGGTTTTGATCAGTTATAATTTTTGTTATGTTTTTGCTTACCGCAATTTAGCAAAGTTGTAAACCATAATACAAAAATTAAGAAATTACAACTTAACTGAGTTGAGTTGTAAACCGTAATAGGGGCCTAAACCTAAACTTCACTAGTTCAAAATTTTTAGAAAATTCTTTTTTAAGTTGAATTTAATTTAATTTGGGTTTTTTTTTAGTTTTTGCTTATACCTAAAAGCTGCTGTTAATTAATCCTTACTAAATCTTTTTATTTTTTATTTATTCGGCCATGTCACAGAGTATAATTCCGCTCGAAATGATTCCTTTAGGAATCGAAGAAAACATATTTGTTTATTAATAGAAGGTGGATTTTAATGGTGTTTTGGCCTTTCAGATATAGAAAACTCCCATTCCGTTCATGAAATCAAAAATGGTTTCATTTAAAAAAAAATTTTCCGTCATTTTCTGAAGCACCAATATACGGAATATATTCCGTTTCCGAACGGAATTGCACTCTGTGACATGGTTGATTAACTTAAAAAGGTAGTGAAATCTCTTCCATTTTCCTTTAGAAACGTAAGTATCTCATTTTTATATACATTTATGTTCTTACTCGCAGCCCAGGACTTTCCAGTTATTGCAAAGAGAGCTTCACTTAAAAAAAGTGTTTTCTTAAGAAAAAAGCTTTAAAAAGCTGTTACCAAACGTATGCTGTTAAAAAAAAAAGTTGTTTCACACTATACAAAAAAAAAAAACACATGGTACAAATCCTGAAAAGGTTAAACTCTAATTAAAGCTAATTTAAAATTTAATAGAAATAAAATATTAAATGAAATAAACTTAGTTGATAAGCCAAACACTAAAATAAATGAAAATAAAAGTATTTTTCTGATTAAAAATTTAAGAGAAAATGAAATTAATCACTCTAATGATTAAAAAAAAAATTTAGTTTTAACTTATATTAATAAATATATCTAACAAGTGAAATAATATTTAAATTAAAAACCCACTAACCATGAAACTCGAAAAAATATATATTTTTTCTAAAAACAACTTTACAACATTTTGCTATAAAAATTTAAAAAAAAAAAAAATATAATTAACTTTTTTCTTTACATCTTTTAAATATCTAAACAAACAAATAGTTAAAGCCAGTTAACAAGAGAATTTAAAAAAACTTAATTTATAATTAAAGTTAAAAGATAAATTCATAAAATAAAAACATAATAAACTTAATATGAATCTTCCTTCAATTAATTTTGTGGGATTTTCTAAAAAAAAAACTATTTTTATTTAATAAAAATATTTACTGGTTTTTGGTTTTTGTAACAGTTAAGAATTTAATGAACATATTTATAAAAATTTTCTTTAAAAAAATAATAAATATATTAAAAAAAAAAAAAAACATATTTGCTGAAATCAAGACTATCAACTTTAATTTATAATTTTTCCAAAAATAAAAACTGATATACATAATAGTATTTTTTTTTTATATTAAACTGATCCCAGAAATATGCTACATTTACTAAAATAAAGTTTTGCCTAAAAGTGTGCTGCATTTTTAAATGTTCTCTTTCTAAAAAAAAACTCAGACTGGCAGGAATGTAAATTTATAGCAGTGTTGCCAAAACTTGGTGACCAAAAATGGCTAAATTTACGGAAAAAAAATGGCTAAACAATGGCTAAAAATGGGCTAAAAAATGGCTTAAAGATTTTTGAAATAAAAACACATTCAAATTCAATAACAAAACAGAAATAATTCATTTAAAGTTGTTTTGGATGAAATTGTGAGTTAATATCAATTTGTTAAATAAGAATAAACGTAAATTAATATTAAAAAATTAAATCATCGAAAAATTCGATGTCGTTATTGTTCATCTCATGGGAATCACTCACTCATTAGTTTCAAATAATCATAAGTTTTAAATAATTTGAAGGTAAATCATAATCACGACAACATTTACCCAACCTTTTGATCTACAATATCTACAATAAAGAACAAGTAAGAAAGAATAGTCGGTTAAACCCGACTTCATGATACCCTACACCACATTAGAACCTTTGTACCAAATTTTATCAAATAATCTCTAAATTGCGACCTGTACTTTACGCACAAGGTTTTTTTTATTTATTTATTTATTAAATTAAGTCTATGGATACAATCCTTACAGACTAAATATTAAATTTAACAATTTTTCTCAATATAACTACAGTTACATGTTTAAACTTAAAATAATATTACGTTTAATAACATCAAAATTTAAAGAAAAATCTACAAAATTAAACATTTCATTAAAACAACAACATAATTCCCTTAACGGGTCTGCCATCTCGTAGTTTGTTTTAAAAGTTTTAACATATAGTGGTTGATTAAATCTTAATGTGCGTTGAGGAACATTCAATGATATTTTACTTGAAAGAAAATCTGATCAAACATTTCCGTTTAAAAGATTTACAAGAAATGAAACGTTAAGCATAATTCTTCGGCTTTTTAATGTTGGCAGTCGAATCAAAGCAAGTCGTGATGAATATGATGGAAGCACAGAATAGCCTCTATAAGCATCTCTTAAACAAAAAAGTAAAAACTGTTTCTGAACAAATTCGACAATTGAGCCATACTCTAAAATCGGTCTTACAAGTGACGTGAATAATGTTTTGGTAATAAAGGGGTCCTTAAATTCTTTTGCCCATCGTTTGATGAAAACCAAGATTCCTCGAGCTTTATTAACAGCCATCATGATATGTTGTACAAAGTTTAATTTTCCATCCAACAAAACACCAAGATCCATAATTACGTTTACTGATTCCAGTTTATGACCACTGTTATAACAGTGACCAAGAGCGTCACGCTTTCTCGAAAAAGTCATGTGCTTGCATTTTTTGAGGTTAAGTTCCATTAAATTAATGTTACACCAATTATAAAAATGGACAGCCAGCCGAACAAACATCGTGATTCTGAGTTAATCGGTATATCTAAAGGTGGGCTAAGGACTAATATTTTAAGGTGTTACAGACATCAGCACCAAAGCATAGTACCCTCAACACTTTTGTGGTGGTGGTATAAATATTGTATTTTTATGGTAAAAATATTTACCTAATTGATAATATCGAATTAACGGTGGCTTAATGTAACCTATTTCTCAAATTACTTTTAACGATGTTTACTAAACAGGGCTAAACGCCATCTCTGCTTCAGCATTAGACAATGGAAGTGAGAGCAACTTTATAGTCAATTCTGTAATTTATAAAACAATTTTGTTACTGCCTGCATCCCTTTATTGAAATACTTGCAACCAGAAAGAAACAGCGATGTTTGTTTTGATCGATTTTATAAATTTAATAGTGGAATACTGTTCCATTATTTTGAAAGATGTTTCAGCTTCATAGTTTATAGCGATTTTCAACATTTGTAAAAGTTGTGATTTAAATTAAAGTCGTTTTAATTGCTCAAAATGTTTATTTTACTTTTATAAATTTTTATAATAAAATGAAAATTATTCTTTTAAAAGAAAAACGGCAAAAAAAATTTATGGCTAAACAAGTTGAAAAATGGCTAATGGCTAAACTCATTTTTTAATGGCTAAACAGGGTGAAAAATGGCTAAATCTAGCCACCAAATGGCTAAATTGGCAACACTGATTTATGCAGCCAATAACTTGGCTTTGTGCCAATTCACACGTTGCAAGTCTTATTGATCAGCTTGCTACCTTATAGGCGAGAGAGAGTGAGAGAGAAACGTTTATTTTCCTCTCTTCACTCTCGTTTTAAAGTAGCAATCTGATCAATAAGACATGCAACGTGTGAATTGGGACTTTCCATTTCTGAAAATATGTTTGCAGAAATAACAAAAAAAAAAACTCGCCATATCTTTTTCAGTTCAAAATAGACTAGACTTTTTATGGGGACATATTGCGAAGGCACTATTTCTCGAAATGATCCCAACTAACGGCCATCTAGATCAGCTCTCTTGAAATAAACGTTAATTGGTTTTAAGACTTTAAGAAAAAGAGCTCGAAGCTTAAAGATTAACCATATATATATATTTGCCTTGCTCGTCGTCATTTGATCACGAGCTACCTCTATACTGGGCATAGCCCGTCTATAAGTTGTCTCCATCTTTGTCGACGTGCAGCTATATCTCTGAGCTCCTCGATGGTGTTGAAGGTTCTTCCCAGACTATAGGATATGGAATTAATTTCCAGATCGTCGCCAGGATTAACCATTAAAACAGAAAAATGTTAGTTAAACCTCGAAGAACGATCATGTTAAAATTTTTTAAACTTTTCCTTTTGTCTTTCTTTTTAACCTTAATTTAAATCTTTGCCAATTTCTTTACTATTCAGCATTTTCGCCCTTCCTTCTTAAAGCACTTTGTCTTAGTTACATGCTTTCTTTCTTGGTTTTGCCTTAACAAAAAGAGCTGGAAAAATATTCTCTTATTTAAAAGTTAAAGCAATTTGTCTAAGTCTCGTTATACTTTCTAAAATTAAAAAAAACTCATTAATTGCATTTCATTATTTAAAATTTAAAGCAATTTTATCTAAGTCCCTTGGTACTTTCTTAAATTAAAAACAAAAAACTCATTAATTGCATTTAAAATTGCGGCCAAAACTAGGCTTCTTTGTACACTTGTTTATTAATAGTTTGCTTTATTTCTTGGCATTTTCTTAGCAAGAGTTAAACAATTTGTTGAATACTGAACTCACTTTTTGTATGTGCAATCCCCAGAGTATGCAAATTATTTTGCTAAATGCTTTGCAAAGAAAAAAAACGCATACCGAAAAGTATGCTCTGAGTTATATGTTTCAATTTAAACAAGAAAAGGCATCATGATAAACAATTAAAACGACTTATCGCTTAATATTTCTCTTCTGCTCTCTTAGACTCCTATAAAAAGTCTGTTGTCTTCTATTTAATATTATAATAAGATTTGCATTTAAATTAAAATCCCCTAAAGTATACTGCATTAAATGCAATTTGCAATTTATTATTTTAAATATATACTAAAGCATATACAAATGAAAATCTTTGAATATTAATAAAGAAGTATACATATCGCTCTTTTATCGCAACGTAGTGATAGCTCAAAAAAAATTTAAGTTACATAAGTAAAAGTGCTCCTTCAAAACTTCTTTATTTATAAAAAAAAAGTATTTTATCTCAAACTGAACCTAAGTTATAGCAAAATATATTTTATTAAATAAGTATATAAAGGTAAATTGTAAAAACTTTAAACGCATTTTGCCAAGTTTTATTTTTCTTGAGAATGACTAAGTTGCAATAAAGGAGCGATATGTAAATGTATGTATATATATATATATATAAATATATATATATATGTAAGTGTAATGTGTATATAAAAACTAGAGCGTTAAAAGAATTCTAAAAGAAAATGATAAGAGACAAAAACAATTTTTTTGATAATAAATTAATAAAAATAAATCAATTTTAAAATTAAAAAAACGCAGTTAATTAAAAAAATTATGTAAAAGTTAAATTAAAAATATAACTAAAACTTTATTTGTTGCTGAAATTTTGAAAGGATTAAAAAAAAATTCAATAAAAAAGGAAAAGTACTTTAAATTTTATTGTAAAAACAAGTAAATAAACTAAACTTTATTCATAATGTAAAATAAATATAAATTTAAACAAAGCAAAAAATAAAATAAAATATTGAAAGGGAAAATAAAGTAACAACCAGGTCTTTTCCGCAGCCTCAAAGCAGGCTAATCTTTTTTTAAATAAACTAAAAAGGCTTTAAAGTTGTTAAAAAAGCTATATTTTAAAAAGATTCAAAACTTTTCTTAAGTAAGAAGTATTATAGTCAGGCCTTTAAAAGCGCCTCAAAATAGGCTTCACTTTTTTAAATAAACTTAAAAGGCTTAAAAGTTCTTAAAAAGGGTTTGCTACAGTGTTTAAAAATGCTTGACTATTTTTAATGCTTTTGTAATTGCTTAACTTAACTTAAGAAAAAGAACACAGTAAAAGCAAAAAGCAAAAGCAGAAAAAGTGAGAGTTTATAATGTATTTACTGTCACTATGTGTATGTTCTCAGCTTAAAGTTTAAACATTCAGTCAAGCAACCACTAAAAAAAATGCTGTTGCTGTAAGTAATATGTTTTTGTTTTTTTTTTATGTAGTTGCTTGGCTGGCTGTTTAACATTTTTTTGACTTGATCGCTGTTGCTTGCTGTTGCAGAAATTTGTTTTGAAAAAAATCTTTGACGGTAAGAACTAAGAATTATGGCGCCGCGTGTATATCGACGAATAATTGAAAAATATTTTTATTTGATAATGACCAAGCTATGTGTAAAATTTGCTCACATACATATGTATGTTTAAAAGTGATAGAGTTTTTAATCTAACATGTGAAGTTTTATTTATTTTCATATGTACATATATATTTTCGTATTTATTGAGAAAACATAGGTACTAAAAACATTAAAGAAATAGGTACCTAAAAATATGATTTTGCGTAACTCACTAAATAAAAGAACAAAAATTAGTTTGTTCGCAAAAAAACATCTAACGGTAATGATCTTTAAACATTCTTTCTGAAAAATACTAAGAAATTCAAAATATTCAAAATATATGTATGAAGTGCCAGCCAGCAACAGCAAAGAAGTTAACTTGCTGACTTTAAGCGCATGAAAAGCCAAAAAAAACTTGAACAAAATTTATTACTTACTTAAGTTGTTGCGTTGCTGACTGATTAAGCAAAGAACATACACATAGCGAGACTAAAAAAATTATTTACTCTCTCTTTTTCTGCTTTTGCTTTTTTGCTTTTGCTTACTCTCTATCAAAGTAATAAAAGGCATTGAAAAATAAAGTTTTTTAATTTGCAGCAAAAAATGTAAACAAAGCAAAAATTTCGGTGCTGTTGCTATTTTAAAGCAAGCAATTTTAACACTGGTTTGCTATCTTTTAAGCCTTCAAAACTTATCTTTGTTTTCCTCGTTACTTTTAACGCATTCGCTGCCATGGCTGTTTTTATGAAACCAACCTCTGAGGCCAGTTCAAGTTTTTGTTCATAACGATAAAAAGTGCGATAATATTGTGTAAAAAACACTAAAAAAATGTATTTAGATTGTACATATTTTGCTATTTATAGGTAATTTTATGTACTACCAGTTATCTCGTTACCACTACGAGTTATCACGTAAGTTTTTTGCAAAAGTTAAATCAAACTATTCTCTATGCCAAAATAATAAAATGAAGTCAACTTGACATGCGATGTTGAAATTTTATTATGTGTAATAAAATCATTGTTACGAGTTATCTAGAAGCCGGCATCATCGATACGGATGTCGAACACGAGATAACTCGTAGTTGGCAGTGAATGCGTTAAATCCCTTATCAGATAATTGTAAATATTGTAAAATCTGTTATCAATCCCCATTTCTTTTTTTTTTATTATTATTAATATAAAGTTTGTTATAAAACGACCTTTAAATTTTTTAATAAATAAAGCTTTTTTTAAGTCTAAAAAATATACAATAATATATTAAAACATATTTTCAGGCGATTAAAAATTGTGAACTGCTTATTTTAATATATTTCTTATCAAACTTAAAGAATAAGCTAATTTTGTTTATACATACAATATTTTTCAAATTTAAATTAAACTTGAAAACAATACAAAATAAAAAAAAATAAAAAAATTACCATAAATCTAAAGGTGTGTTCATACTTAACAAATATGTAATTGACGAAAAAATATGAAAAATTGCAATATAAAGTATTTAATAAAGTTTAACATCAAACAGATAAAAAGCGAACGTTATGCCAAATCAAACAAATTTTTAATCAAAAAAGTGGTAACGTGTGGGGTGTCAAATGTTTGTTAAGTGCGACCATAGCTTAAGCGTTTTATTAAAAATGATTAGTTAGGAACAGAGTTCAAATATAAACCGAATATTATTTAAACGACATCTATTTTTTTTAATGTTTATGTAGACGAACACAACCCTTAATACCGTTCGTAACTATTTTTAAGAAAGTTGCAAACATTATCAACCACAAAGAAAAAATTATTTTCCAATTCAAACAAAAAATTTGTAGAATCAAACAATTTTTTGTCTGAAATCGGTCCTATAAACAAATTCGCATATTCAAACAATTTATTTGCATAATGTTTATTGACAAAAAAAAACCCCCGATTTTTCAAACAAATAATTTAACTAACAAATAATTTCAAACAAATAATTTTGCTGAATCAAACAAAACAGTTTTTGGACAAGCAATGACGTGCATACAAGCAATCACTGTTGGAGAAGATGAAGCAGAGCAGAGCGGCCAGCTGGCTTTTTGAGATAAATTTTTTTTTTGGAATAATTTTTGAACGAAGTCTTATTTATAAACGCAATGTTTTTCTTCATCACTCACTGTTGCTGCATCCTTTCCTTTGCTAATGAAGAAGAAATGTAACCAAAAACGGCGGCAGACCGACTCGATATGTTTTTCGTCATCTTTCTATTTTTGTATTTGATGTATTTAAGTAAACAGTTTGAAAAAATTGAATACGGGATTTTGTTTTTTTTTACCAACTTGAAACCAACCAAAAATTTATTTTGTTTCATGTAATGTTGTTGTTGTTTCTGTTGTTTAAAAAGAGTGAAACGTTTTTTTACCTGCTATTGTTTTTGTACTACAAACCTTGTCACGCTATTTATCATTTTTCTTATTTCTGTACCTTTTTAAAGCGTCCAAAAATAGACTGCATATGCTTCTTGTTGTAGTTCTTATATTTCACATAAAGAAGTATTGCCTATGATCAAATAAAAAAATGCAAAAAAACGACAACTAAGTCTGAGTTCATACGGCTCATGTCTTATTGACAAGATTCTTCCTTTTTCTTCATTGAACATGAATTGGCGTTCAAATGATTCATGTCATGTTGACGACATGTGCTTTTTTGATATTGAAAACAATAACAAAATTAAACAACGAATGAAAAGGCAAAACGTAAAGACCAGTGTTGCCATTAGGATACGAAGCATGTATAATCCTGACATTTTTCGTATCTTTTGAATCTGTATGCAAAATTTACTAAAACTTTTTAAGACTGATCATCGTAACCGACTTAAATCTTACACTGCTTTACAAATTTTTAATTTCCCACTTCACGAGGGTTTGAGTGGGACCATACACCGAAAACACAAAAGTACCGTTATCTAAAAAACCGTACTTAGAAAAAAATTACAGCGTTTTTCGTGTTCAGGAGGTCCCAATTACCTTATCTAGGCATGTGGCGTTCTTGGTATATTTTGGCTTTAAACCAGTGTTATCGATACATAATGGTAAAAGAAAACATTAAAGAAGTTTCAACAGAAGATTCACCTAAATCGAGGATTACAAGTAGTGCAAAGTTATCGGGAGGAAATATGAACATCTTTTATTTTCATGAAATTTATAGAATTTATATGATATCATTTTCTTTACAAATGTTAAACGTTAAAAATGGACTTCAAATGGACTTTCAAAATGTATCATTTTGGGAAAAAGTGTGTCTTTTTGGATACTAAAATGTATCTTTCTCGAAATTTCACTGGCAACACTGGTAAAGACAGTACATGCATCTGTGTACTCGTTTCTTTTCCCCTCGTCCCTCTCGCCTATAAAGTAGCAATCATGTCAATAAGACAAGAGCCGTATGAACACATACTAAGGAGCGTTAAATATTTCATACAAAATTATGAAAACTTGAAACCAATAACGCGTATATTATATATTTGAATAGTTGTCAACATTTTTGTTGGTTAAATAAAAATCAAACAAAAATATTAATTGAATCAGTAAAAAAATTTGTAGAAATCAAAAAAGTTTTCAAACAAGCGTTTGTGTGAAAATAATTCGGCAATAATTTTTTTTTTTTGTGCGTGTCACAGAGTATTCAATTGTATATAATTCCATTCAGAATGATTCCGTTCGGAATCTAAGAAAACATATTTGTTTATTGATAGAAAGTGTATTTTGATAGTTTTTTGGCATTTCAGATACAGAAAACTCTCATTTTGTTTATGAAAACAAAAATGGTTTCATTCCGAAATTTTTTTCGCCGTTTTCTGAAGCACCAAAATAAGGAATGAATTCCGTTTCCAAAAGGAATTGCATTCTGTGACATGGCTGTATATAGTGTACGGTTCTTCGTTATGAAATAGAACAATTGTAGTGGTTCTAAAGTGTTTCTTTTTTACATTGATAAAGAATAGCTTGTGTGCGTATTGTGCAAATGTTTTGTTTGTGTAAAAGTTTTTCGCTGGCTTTTTGTTTTTTTTTCGTATATGTATTTTGCTTTTGTTAAAGATGTTTGGTTATTTTACCAGCCAACTGAAACGATCGAACATTCCCGTGCTAGACCGAACACAATGAAGTTAATGTTAAAAAAAAACAGAACGCAATTAAATGTTCTCACCTTTTTGTTGAGTTTGATGAGTACATTATAATTTTTGTGTCCGAAAATCACAAACAGAGAAACTTAATTTTTTTTTTTTTTTTTGTTGTTGTTGTAATGAGTCACTACACAAACAGTATTAGCGTCTGTGTTTTCCACAAATCTACCGAACCGAACACTAAGCAAAAATATTAACGTTTATTTTCGAACACTGGTTAAGAAGTTTTAGGTCGAAAATTTTTAATACGAATGATAATGCAAATACTAGTATTCAAATATTTAGGCAGATTTAAAATTTTGTATCAAAGTTTTTCTTGGGATTCAAAAAATTAATTTAATGTGCTAAATTCCCATTTCTACTATTGATAAAATGAAATTTATTGTTGATGGGAAATGCATTTCACTGGTTGCTTAGGCCAGATCGTCAGGAAACTTCATCCAAAGATTTTAGAAAAACTAAAGATATTATACAAATAAAACTGTTAAGCGAATAAGATTTACAAGCCCCAGTTTTACTTGTAACAATATCAAAGTTTAAACAAAAACAACAACAATAAACAGGGAGTTTATATTTTCTTACAGTCCCGACTTTTGTTTTAAGTCCAGGCTCTAGATCAGGGTCCATTACGGGTTACAGTTTAGTTGTAATAAAGCTACAGCTTAAACTCTAGCTTAGGTTCAGCTTGAGGTGCATGTTCAGGTTCTACTTCAGCTTCTTTAGTTCAATTATTAAGGTTATATTTCAGGTTTTATTTCAGCTAGTAATCCAGCTTTCAGTTTAGTTCTAATTAAGTTTAGGTTCAGCATGAGGTTCTAGTTACGGTTTTGTCTTAGGTTCTACTTAATGTTTTAGTTCAGATTCTTACTCAGGATCTATTTTCGGTTCTTAACCTCAATTATTAGTTCAGGATCAGCTTGTTTGATGTTTGAGATTAAAGTTAATTTAATTCTATAATTAGCTAATCTGAGAATTAAGTTAATCTAGTATCAATTGAATTCGATATATTGGTGGTAAAAATTGGGAATTTAGCACGTCATAGAGAACACCATAACGTGATAAAAGAAAAAAAAAAAAGACCAGTGTCTCCCAGTTTTGCTCAAAGTCATGCACTTTTTTTATGACCCCCCCCCCCCCCATAGCTTTGGAGCCACGGTGTCATTTTTGCAAAAAAGTGATAATTTTCTTAGGCTCATATCTTGTAAACATTTAAAATCAAAAAAAGATTAAAATCGCAAAAAACAAATTAAAAAATTTTATTTTTGTTTTAAATGTAAGTTAAACGGACGAGTTTTGCGCTCGTGTTCTATAAACCAAACATTAGTGTTGTGAAAACTCAAATAAATGTTTTACAACACTAAAAAAAAATATTTTCGGTTCATTGAGTATCGATTAAAGCATTCGATCACGACTGGCAGAATTAGCCCCCCGGTTCTATTATAGGTCCTAGTTCAGGTGCTTACATCTGAAAAAAATATTGTGGGTCAGCATTTTTCGGGATCGATCCTAGAGAAATTTTAAAAAATCATTATATTTTAAAGAACTTTCATGAGCCATGCGCTTTATGCCGAATTGCTTAACAAAATTTTGTATTAAATGAAAGATTATTTAGCGAGCTTTTAGAAATTTTATTTACAGTGCAAATATTTAAGCAAAACGTTAAACTTTTATGAAATACTTTAAATTAGCTTAATAAAATTGTTTATTCAACTTGAACTTTACTAGAACAAAGAAATATTCATTAAAAATTCTTTTTCTTATTTAATGTTGAAAATTTAAAGCATAAAGTTTGGGAAATGCTGCTACTCTAGCTTCATATTGAGTCAAACGTTTAAAACTTTCAAACCAATCCAATATGGGTTTTTCCTTTTCCAACTCTCCTCGATTTAGAGATGCCTTGAAGTGTTCAAATTCCTTATAGAGTTTACTTTCCAAAAATCTATTAAATCTCTTTTCATGTTCAATCTCAAAGTTTGCATAGCCCTGATCATCAAAGATTTGCCTTAATAAATTTCGTTGTTCCTTAGGAATGTTAACATTATTAAAATATTTCAGAAGAACGTTTCGGTAAAATATCTGCAACAGATCATATAATTGATTTATATCACGATTACTCTCATATCTTCGGATATAGTCATTAATATCTAAAGTTAATTGTTGTTTTAAAGTGTTATTAAGCTGGGACAATCTCGGATCCTTTAATATGCCCTTGGCAATAAACGTAGCATTATTGGCATAGAAAATGTGTAAACCTTGAAGTTCTTGTTCTATTAACTCATAAAGTTGCTCTTTGGGTGTTAATAAGGCCTTATAAAATCTTTGGAAATTGTAATAGAAACAGCTGTACTCCTGGCACTCCTTTAGCTTACTGGCCGACTTTAAGAGTCTCTCCCATTGTTTGGTTTCGTTGTTGGTGTTAGAATTTTTAAACTCTTCAAATTTCGGTAGCAATTTTGTGTGTACAAATTTCTCAAATTTACTCTCATACTCATCGAGGATCTCGTCGTAACCAAGTTTTCTTAATAGTTCTAATATATATTTAGAGTCTTTATTCTCAGAGGGTTCCTGGTAATAATAGTCGATAGTCGTTTGGGCAAATATTTGTAATAATTGTTCATTAAAACCATAATTCATAAACGTGGAATGAATTTGCAGAAAACCGGTAACATTCCATTTAAATTCATGCATTAAGGGAGATTCGGCCTTCTGAACCACCTGATCCTTTAACAACTGTTCTGCAAGATTTTTAAACTGAACACAAGTTTCAGTAGCCAATTGATTCAATTCCTGGTTACATAGTTTATAAAGTGTGTTCTTTAGGGTTGAATTATTAGAAATTGAAGAGGACAGCTAAAAAAAAATGTAAAAAAAAATTATTTTTTTACGAAATATTCTTTAGGACCAAATAAACCACACAAACGCTTAAACAAACATATGACCAAAGTATGAAGCATGTTTGTGTAAATATTAATCCATCATAGCCTGTTGGATATTTAAATATTCATGTCCTATCCCAGGAGTGGGAAGAGGTCAAATTTGTTTGTGTCCTACAAGCAACTCTCTACGGACCCCCAGGTACATACTTAAAATTTTAGTAAAAATCGAACGGGCCAATCAATGGGCAGGCATTAATGAGTTTAACACTTTTATTATTCACATAATCATCTTGGTGCTGTCAAACTGCCTGTGTAGTTTTTTTGGCCGCCTGGAATATAGGCTGTCCTCCTAAGCGCATGTTGGTTTGTTACATTTTTAATTGTTGAACTGCTCAGTTGCATACTGAGGTTGAAGCAGGCAGCCGTATTCACTTACATTCGCACTTACCTGTATTAAACCCAGCAATAGAACAAAATAGAACGATTTCATAATTTTTTTTTATCGTAACACTTAATAACTCGACATCTAACGTAAGAATATGTAATAAATTATTTGCTGTAATGCTTTTATATAAATCAGAAGTTAAATTTGGATTTTAGCTCGTTTAATTATAAAAAACTCTAGTAATAGTCATTATATAGAATTATGCGTACACAGAAAGAAATAACTCGTTCCAACGAAACATTTTAAACAATTCATTCGACGCAAGTTTTTAGCAGCGCAAAAACTTTTTTAATTCTGTGGCAAAAAGTACTTAAGTTGACTTAACCTAAATTTTAGGCTATGCCATCTTTGAGGTCTTCATATTCAAAAGTACACATGCAACAACAAAGAAACAATGAAATCTTAAAGATCTTCGCGTTCAAAAGTACACACGGGTAAATTATTTGGTAAGACTTGTTAGGAAGTTATAGCAATAATAATAATAATAATGTGCAATAATATTTCGAATAAAAACTTAAGCTAACTTCCGATCTGTGACAAAAGTCTGAGTTTGTTGGTGAGAGGGGAAGAGAACATGTTGTTCCTTTTTCACCTCTCACCCATAAACTCAGAGTTTCTAAAAGAAAACTTTCATAGTGTGATCCCAGACTAAGGAACAAAAACTTTAAGAAAATATAACCGCAGATAAGGGATGATAATATTAGAATAACTGCCTGTTTTTAGAAAACGAAAAAGTGAGTGAGTGAGAAATTATATTGAAAATAAAAACTAATTTTCGTTTTTTATTGTTGTTTTCAATATAATTTCTCACTCACTCACTTGCTTACGTTTTCTAAAAACAGGCAGTAAGAGAAGATTTTAACAAACTAACATTTAAAACTTGAAAAAATAGAGTTAAGCACTTTTACCTTATTGCTACAGAGTTGTGTACTAATTTACATATCAAAATAATGCTAATGGTACCAACCATGAACAAATTTTTAACGCAAGGGATACAAAATAAACTTTTAAAATTCTAGATTTAAGTACATATTTTGACGTCGAAGGTAAAAAAAACTGACAACCCTGCTGCCAATAAACCGTCTCTATATATATGTATATAAAGTTTATCAGCCAAATTATGAATAAAAATTCCCCGGGAGTTTTCTCCCTTCTCCCATTTTTCCTATGTAAATACAATTGTAAAAATGGGAAAAGGGAAAAAACTCCCGGGAAATTTGTATTAATAATTGGGCTGTATAATCAGATAACACTGAAATTTAAAGTGAATATGCTGATTCTTTATACCTGAAAAACATTTTCTGTAAATGAAGTGTTAAAACTTTTTCATTGTTTACCACCTTCATTGATGACCGTGTTAACAGAAATTGCACATAAAAACTTTTCGATACTATCGATGTATCGATTATTTTGAAGCTAACTACCGAAACTATCGATTGGGCCGACTATCGATAGTTTTGCAGCTCACGCATGCGCGTGTGTTTGTAAAAGTTTGCTGTACCCTGCAATTAATAGGACCAGTCCAAACACGCGAGTAAAGAGTAGCCCACAAAGGACCAGGACTACTCTAAAAGTAACCCAAACGTATGGAAAAACATGGTCCATTTAACATTACGATGTCCTAAGAGAGGACCATATACTAAGGAGTAGTTTTAAAACTTCTCCATGGTATACACAAGAGGATTAGTTTTAAAGTAGTTTAAAAACCAAAGCACGTCGCTAAAAACCGAAGACATGTCGTCTCACTACAAACATATTTTAACAGCGACATTGTTCGTGCTTGCATTACATCGGACCAGTCCATGGAGTAGTCCATTTTATCAAAATGGATCAGGTGGTCCAATTTTATTTGCAGGGTAGCAACAACTACGCTGCACAAAAAGGTAAAAAACGATTTGCTTGTTTTTTGTAGATACAAAAACAACAACACTACAAGAAGCAAAACCAGCATTATTTTCATGTTTGAAAAGTTAAATTAGGAGCAAAAATTCCGAAATACTATTTGCTTAAACTGTTTAGTTAAATATATCAAATTTTCAAAGCAGAATAGTAACGAAAGCCATATTGGATACGATACTGCAGCCGTATTCTGTAATTCGCTTAGCCAAAGCTAAATTTCGATCGCTAAAATGCCTTCAAATTTTTAGCAATGACATTAAAAGCTAAAATTGCGGCAAATTAAATTGTATAGCATTGCCAAATTTAGCAATGCACGTTACAGCATTGCATTTGTAGCCAAAAATCGCTAAATTAACTTTATAGATTTTAAGCGATAGAGATTACGCTTAAGCGAATTACAAAATACGGCTACTGGTGTCTTATAATTGTGAGTTCGTCTGTAATCGAGGGAGGGAATATAACAAAGGTGAAACAAACATCAGCAGGGATGATAAATGAGAAAACCAATATCGTACCAATGAACTTTTGAAATTGTACCTTTTCGGTCCCAATAGTACTAAATCTTTTTTTTATTTTTAAAAACAAATATTATGTGCAACAAAAACAAAAGGTACTTAAAATGCATATGTTCTATAAGTCATTCCAAGAAACTTTGCCAAAGAAACCATGGGTCAAAAATAAATTTCGAGCTCCGGATTTTCAAAATAGCAAACAAATTGTATTTGATCTAGCCAGACCTGCATCATGCGGTCGAGAAATCCATTAATTTTTATTTTTGATTGCCGCCAGAGAGCGTTTTCACACACTTTTTAGAATTTATCGACGAATATTTTTCAAAATGCAATTTTGAATTTTAAACGAAAGCGTTTTAAGCGTTCTAAAAATATGTTAATACGAACATCTTCGGATTGCATTTCCAAATTTATTGTGTTTACAATTTTCAATATGTACTGCAGAAACAGGAAAGGAGTAGAAAATTCCGAATATAATAAAATTTAATTTAGCTCTTGTAAAATCTCCTTAAAAATAATTCGGAGTAAAAGAATGGAATGGGCTCCCACTATTACAAAATTCTGTTGATTTCTTCTTGACGTGACAACCATCTTGTTGAAGAATATTTGAAAATATAATTGAGAGAAATTCGTCTGGTCTACTATGTAGAACTTTTGCAGAAGTTGTTTCCTTTATCTTTTAAGAACTTGTCAATATCATCAGAAAATTCACGCTTATATGCTGCCACTGATACTAAATTTAGAATGTGGCTTAAGCTATCGTTCAATCAACAAGTGCAAAAATCTATTCACAGTAGCGGAGTTAAGTGTTTGGTGCAAATGGTCTTGTAAAAGAGCAAATGCGAAATATCATAGCTGTTTTTTTTTAAATCCAACAATAAATTCATTTGACAGTTAATACGAAATGCCATTATATATCAATTATAAATATGTAAAAAAAAATTGGAAATAGTACCAAAAGAGTCACGAGGGTACCAGCGTACTTTTTAGTTTTTAATTGTACCCTGATAATCAGTAACAGCAATACCTAAACAAGAGCGGAAAGCGTTTTTTAGCTGTCAAAAATTCTCATGCCCATACAATTTGTATGAAGCATCCCTAAATAGCGCGGCGTCAACGCTTTACAATTGGAAAATCCGATTTTGACAGCGCGTTTAATAGTGAAGTTGACCGCTATTGTTAATAAATAATGGCAATTTAGCTGTTTTTTGTCAATCAAGCGGTTTTTCTCTTCTATTTATTTCTATTATTTGTGTTTTATTACGCATATCAGCGTAAAAGCTAAGCGGAAGAAAATGCCTTCCGCTCTTGTTTAGGTACGCCTGTAAGTAAATACACAGAAAAAAATATTTCACCAATTAAAGCATTAATCAAAAATAAAATCAGTTTTAATTAAAAATGTAATCAATTGAATTAAACGTTTAATCAAGTGAATTAACCGTTTATTTAAATGAATTAAATGTTTAATTGATATTATTAATTTCTTTACTGGTACAAATTAATATTATTAATTAAACGTTTAATACATTTGATTAAACGTTTAATTCACTTGATTCACTTGATTAAATTTTTAATTAAAACGGATTTTTATTCTGATTAATGCTTTAATTAGTGAAAAAAATTTTTCTGTGTAATAATATATCCTCTCTCTATTTCCCTCTCTCTCTGGTTCTCTGATTCTCTAGGGTAAAGGCAGAATTAGTCTTTACTTTCTGTTCCGTGCCGTTCTGTTTCGAAATTGTAATAGTTCCTTTTTCTGTAGCAGCTTATCAGCCATTTATGACAAATTAATTAGTTTTGCACCGTCCATTGTTTTTTTTTTCAATAACTTTAATGAACATAAATTTTAAGAAATTAAATTTTATGCATTCTTAAAATCAAAAAATAGTTTATTTCAATAAAAATATGTATTTTTTATTACAACTTTTTGATTTTAACAAGCTTTTTTCACAGGTTTTTTAATAACAAAAACAAATCAGCTGATTCGTAACAGAACAGAAAATAAAGACTAATTGTGTTTTCTTTTTTACAAAAAAAATGTGACATTTTATTTAAAAACATGCAATTTGGTGTCTGTTTCTTAAAAAACTCACCCTTTTCGGGAGCAAAATTTTTAAGAAACAGACACCAAATTGCATTTTTTTAAATAAAATGTCACATTTTTTGTAGAAAAGAAAACACCATAACTGAGCCTCAACTGCTTAAGTTAGAAACAACTCATTTTCGAATTATTTCAAGTATGAATTCTGTACCATGTTCTCTAACTTTAGTGAGAACTTCTCTCAACGAAAAGATGTGAAACAAAATATTCCATCGTTTCTCAAAAAGTGAGAAAAAACTATCTGAAACTCATGTCGAAAACTATCAAAAGAGATTACGTCGTTACGTTATAAATGTCATAACATTACACTCGAAACCGATGTGACATTGCAGACGTTGAGAACGTCAGTAACACATCGATGACGGCGACCAAAATTTACTAAAATTGAACATTTTTCAATGACGGCGGCGAAAATACTACCGTCGGCTAAACCAAATTATGAAAGTGCTGGTTCACACAGGTCAAGTTTGACTCTTCAAGTCTTGAGCTTTTAGGAGAGAGGGGTAAAGAGAATGGAAAGGGGTACATACTTGACCGTACCAGTCAGTTTTGTATTTTTCTTTTCTTTTTGCATCCGTAATATTCAACGTGAAATTGGTTGCGAGTTATTATTTTGACATTCCTTTTTTTTTTTTGCCGCGCTATCGTCTGAATCTAAATCAACAGCTTCTTCTTTCCATACACTCTATTTATTACAATTTTGATTAAATTATTTTTTTCTTTAGAATCCATTTTAAAACACAAAACTTTGATATACAAAATAATTGTATACGTATATCTGATCAAAAAAATAAACAACTGAAACAAAATGAAATGTCAAAAAAACTACAAAGTTGAAGGAAAAGAAAACAAAAATTAATTTTGTGCATGAACGTGAACGCAAGTTCAAAAGAAAATTTAAATAAAACTGTTCAAGTAAACTTGACCCGTGTGAACCAGCACTAAAGTGCGACTTTAATGTTTGTTATTTGCAAACGAGCTTTTGACAAATTTCGTATATTTTATAAAAAATTTAAAAGCTAAATTATTAAACAATGTAAAATGTGCCAAGAGAAAATTTTATTATTATTATTCTTTGCATTTTTAATAGTTTTTTAGTGTTAAAAAGTTTTCTCGCCCCATTTTTATTCGTGAGTTTTTTTTGAAAAAGAGACACACTTTTTTTTTAATTCCGTTTTTGAAATTTTTGGGATTTTACGGCGGCGGCTGACTCAAAAAATTCTCGGCGGCGGCTCGAAGTTGGCTGTTGGCCGATAGAATACATAAAAATTAAATGAGCATATGTGTGTACATATTTGTATGTGTTAAGATTATAACACAAACAATTTAAGCCATTTTTCATACTTTTTATAACATTTTGGTGCTTTATAAACAAGAACTGACAGCATTGCGAGGCAGACATTATTTGAGTTGAACTTTTTAAGGAAAGTCAAACAAAAAAGAATGTGGTAAGGTGTTTAAAAAAGAGAAAAAAAAAATTTTACAAAGTAATCGGTGGCTAAACTGGAATATTTTTATCGGCGGCTGGCTTAGCCGTCTGTTAGCCGCTTCGCCGTTGGTCTCTGACGCTGCACCTCAATAATCCGTACTTAATAAAGCATTATAGCAGTGTAGTGTTTAAATACCGAGATATTAAATAACATTTTTAAGATTACATATGACGCATATGCTACAACCACAAAACTATTTTTAGCATTTTATGTTGAATAAATGGATGAAAGAAAAATTAATTATTTTCGCATATTACAAATTAATATAAACAAATTAACTATTTTCAGAAGAATTAAAAGTTATGAAACTTTAAGAAAAAAAAATTTTATTAGCAAAAAGATCACAAACTTGTGGGAAATAATCGTAAATTTTCGGAAAATAGAAATTACAAGGAAACTAAATAGTATCTTCATTAGATTAAAGACTAGACTATAGATAAGACTTCAAGAGTAGACGTTTGTTTTTGATACATACAAAGTGATAGCGCACTACATCTAGTGACACTACTACGATTTAGTCACTAACAGAACCGTTTAAACATTCCATCGGGAGGGGTAAATTCAACTTTGGATTTGTATATAGACTAGATTATAGACTGTGCTATAGGCAAGCAAAGAACATGTTTACTATTTTATAAAAAATTATGTTTAAATAACCTTCCAAGTCTAAAATATTTTCTATGAATATTTATTTTTCGGACGACATTTTTTATTTGTATTTGTCTTGACGACTCTATTTGATTATTATTTTTTTATTAGGTCCTGTGGTTCCTATAAGGAAGAAAGGGACATAATAATAGAGTTTAAATTTATATTTTGCTAATTTTTTCATAAAAAGTTGGATTTTGTGAAACTTAATCGTGAGTGATAATCTTTTTTCTTTGTTAATAATTACTAGATAATATGTGATTTGACACCAAAAGAAAAACAAAGCAAAATATAATCACCCTTTAAGTGGCTGGCGAATTTAAAATACGCCTGTGACTGTTTGGTAATAGATTAAAGAGAACGTAAACTTATTTCCTTTTAGCTATTACCAAACTGTCGCAGTCGTATTTTAAATTCGCCAACCACGGTAAGGGTGAATGAGTCGCTTAAGGATCAGTTTGGCGAACGTTGCTGTACCGTATCTGTACTGTATCCATCAGCTGTTCGCTTTTTGTTATTTGAAAACCAATACAAAAGCTTACCGAAATGCAATGTACCGTAGTTGCAACGTACCAATCTGTATAAAATAGAATTTCATGCCGTTGTTACGTGACATTTGTAAGACAGCGATGGGCGGCTTGTATGTTACATTAAATGTGGGTAATTTTGCTCTTTTTTGGTACTTTTTTCAGTATATCTATGGAATTGCGACAAAACAACTTACAATTCAACATACTTCCAAATATACAAATATACATATGTTTAGAAGTTTAAAATAAACAAATGTATATACACATACAATGGAAATGTGAAACATATAAGACTTTAAATGGTATCAATACCTTGTTTGGTGTATGCACATTTACAATATATGTATGCTAAAAATTTTTATATGCTAAAATACAAATTTATTTATTGTAAATCTATAATATAAATATTAAATTATTAACATTTTTACATACACAAAATACTGTTTTAATACCATTTAAATCACGTGGTACCTTTTCGGCACAACGGTCACCATTTGAACATTTTTGATTCCCATCACTGTGTGTTTTGTTTTATGTATACTATTGCTTTTTGCTTATGTATGGGAAAACATATGACACGTTTTTAAACGTTCTATAAGTGCACCAACGTGCTTACAGTACGGTACGGTACATTACGGGTACAGCAACGTTCGCCTAACTGAGCCTTTAACCTTGCAATACTAACATAATTTTTTCTACATTATTATTAATTGTTAGTTTAATTGGATAACTAGAATCTGTCCGATTTTCTTATTAGCAGGGCAACCAAAAATAAGCTTTAAAAAAAAGGTTTTATGCGCATAATAAATGCTCTAAAAAACAAAAGATATGCCTTAAAACCATGAAAAAAATGCTCTAACAAAAGTCGTTTTTTTTAATAGAATATTTTATTAAAACAAAAAAAAAATGATACAAAATTCAATATAAAATAAACAGTATCGCGAATTCATAAATTTAACTTGTTAATTGTGTTATTTTGTGTTTTGTATGAATTAAAATTATGTTTTTATTTCTGTATAAAAGTTCATACAGTTCATACTCTGTAAAATATGTATTTAAGGTGAATTCATGTTGTAATTGCAATAAATTACAACGTATTGACATAAATTCTCAAAAAGAAAATTTTGTCTATTGCTTCTAAAAATATTTTTATAAAAAGAAAAACTTCTTTCTACATCCGCTGAATTCATTGGTGCATATTTAAAAGCCAAAACTTCGCTTACATTATACTCCGTAGTTGGAGTTACTTTAGAGCCATTTAGCTGACCACAAATATTTTGTAGTGTTTCTAAGCCTCTGTTTTTTTCTACAATTTGCTTTATTTTATTTTGAACAGTATATTTAGCGTTACAATCGGGTACATTGTCGATATTTTTAATTGTATCATTTAGTATTTTTATTTGTTCATTAAGGGAAATGGCAGAAGTTTGTAATTTTTTTATGTGGTTGGCAATAAATCCGTAATTAGATGCAATAAAAACTAAATCAGTTTTTGTCGTAGATTTGCGTAAAGCTTCTTTGGCATTTTTTATCGATTGAGCATCATCTTTTAAATTATCTAAAACGTTTAAAATGTTTTCACTATTAATGGCATAGTAGTTTACAGCCTCAAGCCATGTACCCCAACGGGTTGTTATGGGTTCAGGAGGGAGAGAAAGTTCCGGATAAATTTCCTTAAATATTTCTACTCTGCATGGTGCTTTTAAAAACACTTTTTTAACATTTGAAATTATTTTGTCCACATTTTCATAATGATTCCTTATAGCTTCACAAACTCTATGAAGACCGTGGGCAAAACATGTCACATGTGTTATTTTTGGGTAAAATGTTTTAATGGCTTTTGCAGCTTTAACCATATATGGAGCCGCGTCTGTTACAAAAAGTAAAATCATATCTTTATTAAAGTTAACATCCAAAATTTTAATTGAATCATCAAAAAGTGTTGCGATAGACGAATGATTAGTTTTTTTTAGGATTGCAGTGTTTAATAAAAATTTTTTTTTTGCGGTTTCTTCATTAGAGCTTAATATTCCAACTATTACGTTTGCTATATTTCTTCCTTTTGCATCCAATGTTTCGTCAATCGATATCCATATATATTGATTTTTTAACGCCTTTTTTATATTTTCTATGCAATTTACGTAAAGCCTGTCGATGTGCTTCGAACGAAGGGTTGATTCACATGGAACTTTATAATTCGTAAACGTTTCAAACAAATTTTTTATGTTTTCATTTCTAAGCTTGTACAAAGGAATGTCAGCAGACACAAATGCTTCGCATAACTTTTGTTGAAACAAAATATCTTTAGAAAATTGAGACTCAGATTCAAGCAAGAACACTTGAGTTTTGTCTTTATTTGCATGCCTTTCCTTTAACTGAATATGTTTGACACTTGCTATGTGTTGTTTCACAAAAAAAATCCTATCTGAGGACACAGACTTATTGCAGACGGTACAAAGAAGAACTGTTCCATCCGTTTTAAATTCAGAGTACTCTTTTACAATGTTTTTTAGTTTTGCTGATTGAGACAACTTTTGCTTTGGCATTTTCTAAGAAATAAAGAAAAAAGCATAATAGCAATATTTTGGTTTTATGTATTGAACTTTACTCACATTATTTTTTTAAGTAAATTAAAATATACAATGTAAATTAATCTTTACCAACTAAGAAACACAAATTTTATTTAAGACACTTTGTTACATACAAATTCCGTTCAGATTCAAAAGAATTGCTGTGCTTTTTTCTTTTAGAAATATTTAATAGTTGCTTAAAAGGGAGTATATTTCTTTAAACAGAGCTGCCGGATTTAATTGTTTATTATCACTTGACGATTTTATTCTTAAAAAGAAATTTTTTTTTGAAAAATGCCCTTAAAATATGCACTTAAAAAGAAAATATGCCCTTAAAAATAAAATATGCGAAAATATGCTCTTAAGGTCAAAACATGCAAAAATATGCCCTAACAAACCGATGCCAAAATCCTTAAAAAGTTATGAATCGGATAAATAATTACCTTTAATGTTTCTACGACGCCCACAAAAAAATATGATATATCATATTTTTGGTTGCCTTGCTTATTAGCTATAGCTAATATATATAATATATATACATAAAAAATTTTATAATTTGATAATTGATTTTGTCCCGAATCTAAATATGTAAATCAAAACATAAAATTGTTTACTAATAAATTATTTCTTGCATTTATTTTAAAGCATGGTAGAAAAAGTACAGGTACAGTCAGTAGAAATTTTAATTTTAAAACCCATATAACGTCAAACGAAACAAAATAAGAAAAAAAACTAAAACAAGCGTCAAAAATCAAATAAATTTATTTTACATTACATGGGTAAATAATAACAACTCTCCGCAATGAACATTCCTGGTACCTTTTATACTATGGTTTAAAGTACTTTTCTGAGAGCACTTCTTCAAATCGGCATTAGTCGAAATCATACTTGGGGGCAGTGAACTAAATATTGATTTAAATCAGCAGTGCACTACCACTAAATAAAAAGCAAATGAACTAGTTTGCACTCCTTTTTACCAGCTTTAGTGATAATTTTTACTGATATTGCAAATTTAACTTAATTTAAATGTAGCTTAAACTGAACAACTGTAAATCAGTCTCCCATGTATTATATGTAGTTAAAAAATAACATGTGGCAGCACTACGATAAACTTCCCTGAAGTTTATGTGACTGCCTCCGAGCTGGTTATAATACTAGCCCCTTTATGACACAACCAGTCCGAATGCTAGCCATATGACTGGCCACTTTAACAAGGGGATGTCCTACGAGGGGGTAAATTGTCACTGAGAGGCCACAAAAAGACAATTCATAAGCCTGTTCTTCTTGACTTACCCTTAACCGTCCCCTTATACCAACCATAAATCTGTTTTTCTGATTGTGTTGTCATACGTTCTGTTTCTCTCTTTCTCTCATAAAATGAACGAAATGCTCAATTGCATACATTTTTTACTATCCACCATCTGCGACACAAAAAGACAGCTAAGTGAAAGCACAAAGTGACGGTAAAATTTTCCGCAGTTTTAGAACCAGTCTTCCGAGTATAGGATCAATGTGGATAGTTTTATAGCCAGTCTTCAGAGTATAGGATCAATGTGGATAGTTTTATAACCAGGGTACAGTGTATAGTACTGCCACTTTTGTGGTAAATTGTCACGAAAAAACTACAGGGTTGTCAAATTCATATGATCTGTATTGGTAATTTAAACGCCCAATTTTAAGAGTTTAAAGAGGGTTTATATGTAAACTGGCTTATAGATTTGTTGGTTTAAACACATTTTAAACCAAAAAGAGAGTTTAACTTGCTCTGATTTATTAGCCCTTAATAGATTATGTTTTAATATGGCAGCTTTGATTTTTTCGGACAATTTTTTCGAAATGAGTGCATCGTGTTGCAGAAAACTCTCATTAAAAAAAATTTTTGTCCGCACAAAAACTTTGTCTGGACAACATACCACTGATGGGATTTGTGGTACAATTGTACCAAATTTGGTACAACTTTATTGGTACACTGGTACAATTCATCATTTTTTTTGATACAATTTAAAAACAAAAACAAATACCTACGAAGTTCATCATTTCTTTAAAGTGGATTTACTCACTTTTTTTCTTTTCAATAATAAAATTTCTAATTACATACATATCTTTAGCCCTGACCAGAACTACCAAAAATTGTATAATTGTTCATGATGTTATAATAACATATTAAGTTCATACATAAGTATATGTACTCGTATCCCTGTACGAAGCATGGGATCAATCAAGTGTCTCCAATTCTATTTTGATGTGGTTGTTTTTGTAGCAGCGAAACATGAAGAACAAGTGTAGCTGAGTTGGTCAGTTCTACGCGCCATTCTTGTCAATTTTTTGGTGACAATGTTTAGTATACCGATTGAATCAATATCACTTTCTGTGTCGATTTAACGATGACCTTTAGTCCGGCTGGCTGGATGTCTGTCCATGTGGCCTTATTCTCAAAGTACAGGTCGCAACTATAAAGGTAATTTGCTGAAGTTTTGTTAATAGGTTTCAATTCATAAGCGCTAAGCCTACTGAAAATGGTGAGAATCGGTCCATAATTTCACATGGTCTTCAAACAAACTTCTTTTCGGAAAAGTGTTTGTGCCTATAAACAATCTTATTATGTTGGTTTTAAGATTAAATTTTGAACAAACTATTTGTAATTCAAATCATCTTACTAAATTTTATTAGAATTGGTCCATATTTGACGATAGCTCCCATACAATTACTACTCCCGAACAAAGCTTTTAATCCTAACTTCCTTATAAATGTTGATATTGACATACAAATTGGCGACAATAACTTCTAGGATAGCTACTATGCCATGACAAAATATTGTGCTGGTAGGCCCAAATTGACCACAGCTCCCATGCAATCTCCCTTCCTAAAATCACTCAAGGACAACCAAATCGTATATAGATGAAGATCTAAATAATATTCCGCACAAAGAACTTTCACATGAATCTTTACATCTTGAAATAGTGTTGCTCTGGCAGGTCCATGATTGTCCAAATAGAGTATACTCTAGAAATTTTTTCCTTATAAACGTTGGGGTAGGGTATCAAATGGCCGAGCTTAATCGGCTATACTTTATTAATTGTTTTATTGAATAAAATTTTTTACTATGTATGCTTTTTTATTTTATAGCCAAAATTTGGTACAGTTTATGTAAATTTGGTACAATTTTGCCATTGAGACGGTACAATTTAAGAATAGTCAAATACATAGGTGAATCCACCTTAAGTTTCAAACTTCGTAAAATAAATTGAACTTCTTGCTATCTGGTTGTTCTTGACTTTTTTTTTTATTTCTTCTAAATCATTAAGATTCGTTTTATTCTAATTCATACAATTTCACATATTCAGCAAAAGCCTCGATTTTTTCCTCGTAAGTTTGCAAATCTTTCGCTTTTTCCCACCACTGTAAAATTTTATTCGCAACTTTTTCCTGCTCCTCCTTTAGCTGCTCTTTGAATTCGGAAATTTTTTCAGCAAATGTTTTTACAAAACTATTAAATTTACTTGCAAATTCATCGTCCATCTCTTGAGATTTGTATTTTTTCAAAATCTCTAATATGACTTTCGAGTTTTCGGATAAAGTTTTCTTCTCCTCCGCCTCATAATAATCCGAAGAAATAGTGGAGTATAAAACTACCAAATTTTTTAAATTATCAAAACTTTGGCATGAAGAAAATTTCTCTTGGAATTCGGAGATTCTCTTTTTAAATTCCTCAACTTCGGGAGTGTGATTTTCCTTAATTGCAGGATCATTTATTATTTTTTCACTTATAGTTTTAGCTTTCGTAGAGTAATTTATGCTTAAGTCTAGCAAATTGAATAAAGTCATTTTAAGAAGCTGCAAAGAAGGAGGAAAAGAGCTGTCTTTTTCGCTGGGCGCCATTTTGCTGTAAGTGGATTTTTGTTGGCAGACATCGGCCACTTCAATATCTTTACTAGGAGTGGGTTTAGCTGAAGGGAACTGCGTAAAAAAAATATATATCTAATTAAAATAAATACAATTGCTTATTGTATGTACATATGTATATGTAAGTCTATATATTTTTTTTAAAAATAACTTACATGCACTACAAATATGCACACTAATGTCACAATCAATATAGTTTTAGATGACATTTTTATAAAGCTAACGCTGTTTGTTTGCTGGTTGAAATACAAATAAATGTTTATTTCTTTAGGTTGCTAAATTAGTTTGTTTTTATTTTTTACAAAATAAACAGTCTTTAGATTCCCAAAGTTCATAGCGGGGTTATCAAAATAGCCCAGTTTTTTAAATATTTTTGCTATAGTATTTGAATAAGTATTTTTATTACAGATAAAGCTATTGAAATGTACATATATAAAACTATAACATGAATCTGTTTAAAGATCTGTTTTAAAGTTTTACTTTCAAAGTCCTAAGGCAATTGAAATTTTACTAATCTGATAAAAACAATAAACAAGAAACTAGTTATAGTTTTTTTTAGTAAGTATGTTGTAAAAATTAGAAAATATGTCTATGAAAGCTACATATTTATATATGTATCTAGCTCAAGGTAGTTTTACACGATATTTATTTTGCAGTTGCTTTGTCAGATGTTAAATCCAAATGCTATTTCACATGTCTGTCAAAATTGATTAGCATTCACAAGGCCAAAGAGATAGAGCTTTGCTAGCTACCCCTTTTTTTTCTTTTACATAAATTTGCATTGGGAAATTCGACAAGAACACTGCCTTTGCAGCCGTACCTAAACAAAAGCGGCACACGTTTTTCAGTCGCCGAAAATGGGCATGCCCACAAAATTTGTATGAAGGATCCCTAAAGAGCACGGCGTCAACAGGAAAATCCGATTTTGACAGCGCTTTTAATAGTAAAGTTTTCCGCTACAGTTAAAAAATAACCCGGGTCTCTAGGTAGCAATATTAAATCCGGCAAACGTCAAATTTAATTGTTCCATGAAATTTGTGACGTGTGGAACGCATATTGTCATAAGTGGCAATCTATTGCGCAATGATTGTTCTTCTGATTGCTTAGCAATCTGCTGTCAAATCAGTTGTCATTTCATTTTACTGTGAGTTTATTCATTCATATGTGTGTTTAATTTATTAAAACAGCAATCAGAAAGCTGACAAAGTGTTAGTTTTTATTTAATTTTCTACGCAAATTCTAATTTAAAAAAGATAACAATTTAAAAACCACTGTACAACACAACCTAATACTTTGAAGCTGTGGTCACACTTGTCAAATATTTGACGAAAAAAACGGGACCTACAAGCAAACTAAATATCATTTCTCAAAGTTTTTCTTTTGATTCAAACAATTAGTTTACAAGGTTTTGTTTAAATATGCTTAATTCCCATTTCATACTATTGATAAACTGAAACTTATTATTGAAGGGATAAGCTATTCCTATGCGCATTTCACTGGTTGTTTAGGCCAGATCATATCATTTAATTCCAATATTTATTTTGATTAAAATACCACATTTTACAAAAAACAGTTTTTCGCTATGTCTAGTAGTATAATACGTTTTATTTTATGATATTAAGACCATTTTAAACCATACCTGTATTTGCAAAAGTAGTGGTTACGCTTATTTGGTCAAATATTTAATAAGTGTGACCGTAGCTTAGTATACATTCAGTCAGGGCTGCCAGTTTTGGGATTTTGACCCCCAATTACGGGGTTTTCTTGTTGCTAAAAGGGACGAAAATTTATATAAGGGGTTTGCTTTGGGGACATTTAAAAGAAAGTTAGGATTTTTTGGGGAAATACAAAATTTAAGTTTAATTTTTCTATAAAAGGCAACTAAGTTCAATGCAATTTTTGCAACATCACTTAATATCAATGATCACCGGGCAAAAAGTTTCTTTTTTATCTAAAAAGTATCTGAAAAGCTTGAAGATATTTTGTCAATAATTCAATTATGTATAATAAGTCCAAAATTTTAATTTCCCTAGACAAGTTCACTTATACTAGAGGTGTTCAAGACAATTAAAGTGAACTTTTAAGTCAATGAATGGGCTAATTTGGTTTCTTTATATATTAAAACATTTAATATGACGTTTGGTAATGATTGTTTAAAGAAAAATCAACTGTAATCTTAAATAGTGAATACATACAAGGTGATGAAGTCACTTTTTTAGTTGTAGTCAAAAATTTTAAACGTCGTAAAAGTTTTTATTCTTGACGACAAATTAATCAAAATAAAGATACAATAATGTTTTCAGAATGGTATAAAAATCCAAAATCGGTTTAGAACTAGCCCAGTAATAAATAATGTGCCACATTTTTAAATTTAATTTGTAAAATATATTTTTATTATTCAAAAGACTCAAAATTGTAAGATATTTATCACCAATTACAGAAAATACAGTACGTTACATTGCATTGCATTACATTTACGGTCGGCCTGATTTTTTACAAAAGTGGAAATAAAATTATTTCTGTTTCTTAAAAATTAAGCGACCATAAAATGTCCCAAGCAGATTCATTTTAGGGAAGAAGTTCGATTTGAAATACAACACCGTATATTCTTTCGATTAAAATTATCTCTTGTAGAACATAGTACATACAAGTAAAATTCAAGCAAATATTTTAATTTCGCATTTAAAATGGTGTATTTATTACAGGAGCTTATTTTTGGGATGTTTCTTTTTATTAGGGGATTTTTGGGGAAGCATTTTTTTAAGTTTGGAGAAGATGAAAAAAGTACCTAGCAGCTAGGGTAGCCAGATTTTAAATTCGGAAAAACAGTACATTGAATACATAAAAACAGTACAATCAAGAAAAAAACAGTACATTTTTTTTGACGACAACATTACCATTTGTTTTAATAAGTAACCCCCAATTTCACCAAGTTCAGCTATAATAAACTATCAGTTCAAGCTGTCAAAACATATTGTAAGCTGGAAGTTAAAGTAATAGTTAGTTTTAACTGAACTTGGTGAAATTGGGGTAAATATTTTAAACTTTTGATTGAATATGCAACAACAATTATATAAAGAAAGAAATACACTTAAAATGTGTAACGTCAAAGGAATTATTTCCAGTTTATGGCATTTCATAAATATACATATGAAATTGCTCCATTTGCGTTTAAAAAGCAAACACCACAAACGAAGCATTTGGCCAGGAAAACCATAACATTGCTGTAAGCCATATAAGAAAGGAGAAAAGCTCAAAACAATCAACTCATTGATTTTGTAAGTACGATTTTCTTTAAACATATTCGTATTTAAAGCAATTTTCACTACACACATAGTTGCACAAATCATATAGAATTTGAGAAAATCTTTGTTTCCTAATTTAATTTTCCAATTTTAAATAATTTTTAAATTATTTACGGCTAATTTTACCAAGTTCAGCTATAATTAACTATTACTAAAACAATAGGTTTTTTGACTTTTATAATGAAAGTTAATTAAACCTGGGGGCAAATTATGGCAGTCGTTATCGAATACTTTTTAGATTCGAAGGCAATGTTATTTCAGTTGATACTGAACGAATCGTTATTATTTTTTCAGTGTTGTGAAAACTAAAATAAATGCTTTACAATACTAAAAAAATAATTTCGATACGTTCAGTATAGACAGAGAGAATTAGAAATAAAATCGCTTTCGAATCGAAAAAGTATTCGATCACGACTGCCATAATTTGCCCCCTGAACTTGGTGAAATTGGCCATTAATCTATAAAATCCAAAAAAAATAGTTTGGTTTATTTTTATTTCACAAAATCGGAAAATATTTGAAATCAAGTGCAATTGAAAACGATGAATATTTTCAAAAAAATTTTTGTAAAAATTTACTTATCTTTTTCTTATTTCAGTAGTTTAGGTAAAGAAACGTGGTCCTCAAAGGTATTAGGTATTTTTATAAATTTTGAACACGGATAATTTTCCAAATTTGTTTATTTTCAATTTTACGTGATTTCGATTTCCAGAACATGCCCGAAAATTAAAAAAGTTCTAAAAATTAACGATAACTGTTTTGGAATAAGTATTAAAGTACTTAAAAAAATTTAGATTTTATTTTGGTCTTTCTCAGGTGTGGAAAGGGAAAGACTATTGGAAGAGGTAGCCATAAAATCATAACAACACGAAAATATACCACTGCTACGAGCCACCCATTATAATTTAGATTTCTACTGTGTATTTATGAGAAAACAATGACCACAGCGTAAAAACTCTTATTATTTTAGAACTTTTTTTTTTTAACACAACATAATTTTTTGTAAGCCAGTTCTGTTAAATATAGACTGAGCAAAAAAAAAAACAGTACAAAAAACAGTACAAAGTTTAAAAAACAGTACATTTGCGTACTGTTTTAGGAGTTGTGCATAAAACAGTACAATTGCAAAAAATCAGTACATGTACTGCTTAAAACAGTACGTATGGCAACCCTACTAGCAGCCCTGCAAACAGTCACAAACTCCATACAACTTCTCACGGTGAAATTTATGGCAAAGCAATTTCCTGTGTTCTCCAGCAATACATATAATCAGTAGGGATTAGATTTTCATGCACTAAAAAACCTAAAATATACTCTTAAAGAATGCACTAAGCAAATCCAAAATATTTCAGGGCATAATGAACTTGAAAAACTTCCATAAAAAAAGTTTTTTTAATTTTACTAAAAACAAGTATGTATGTACCAAGGCCCATTGAAAAGGTCTGCGAAAGAAGCCTGATGATCATTGTTTATGTTCTTTTTAGTTGTCAAAAGTTGTTTACATTTTGCTTGCATGTGCATGTATACGTTTGTTTACGTTTATGGTATGCCACACATACACGATTTTTCCTTTTGCTTTGTATATTTGGTAGTAAATTTTTGACAACTAAAAAGAATCGTTTTTTGTTTTTGTACAAGTAAGCAGACCTGATAGATGGGTCTTGGTATGTACATATATAAAAAATTCAAAATTTATTTTCAGATCCCATTTTGATGGCAGATCCAATCAAAAATATTTGAATTTATTTTTTTTTTTTAATTTTTCTTGCAAAACGCTTTGGATTTTTTTTATGAATTTGTCGGGCTATAATTCCTTCCATATTGTTAATTTTACTTTCTGCAATTCAATTAATTTGACTTGAGAATTAAGTCACTTAATCCCTCCTACATAATTAGTTATTGTTTCACCAATATATGTATCTGTAATTGAAAAATTCAAATGCTAATTGACTTCTGATGTTACTTACATATGTAAATTTAATATTTCTTTTACTTTCAAACATTCCTCAATTACTTAAGCTGTTATGATACTTGTTTTTTTTTTATTTTTCTATATTGGAGAACAGTGCAAATATATTTGCATAGGAAAACTGACTAAGTGTAAAGAGTATGATTATATCATAAAAAATCTTGAAATGTCAAACAAATATAGATGTGTTATCGATAAATGATCTAAGACTGTCAAAAAAAATATAACATTTTTTAACTTAAAATTGACATTTCCAGATTAACCCAGCAAAAACTTTGCTTACAAAATAAGCAGAAAAATAATGAGAATTTGACGAGCCGACTACGTACTTTTCTACTAGAAAAAGTACTTATTTTTGTTCGAGATGTCCCAAAAATAATCCTTTATAATTTAGCCTATTATAATCTAAAAAATAATATGTTTTTTTATTCTTAAAATTTTTATAAAAATATATAGTTTTTTTATTTTATTTTTTATTTTTTTTCTGTCTCTGGCGGGATTCGATCGCGCAACCTCGCTGCTGATAGACTAGCTCGCTTCCAGCTAGTCTACCGGGGCAGTGTAGTTTTTGTATTAAAAAACTATGTTTTTTGACTATAATGACTATAATGACATTTTTATTGTCATAATGAAAATTTAAATTTTTCTGTATATTTAAGATATAATAATAAAGTTATTATTTAATATATAACTAATAATCCAAAAAGTGGCGAATAAAGCTACAAAGTAATGAATTCTTGAAGTCATTAAAAGTAGGATTGTAAGTAAAGTTTTTGCTGGGAATTGTTAGCACTGTTGCCAATTTTTTTAGTTTTTGATCGAAAGAAACGGTTTTTAACTTTTTTTTTTGCGACTTTTGACTTTTAGCTTTTATGACGGTTTTTTGTGCGGAAAAAACATGGGCAGTTTTGTTTGTTTTGTTTACATTTTATAAAATTGTATTTCTTGTTCTTTCTCGCATTTGTTGTTTCATTCAGTCAATCCTAAAAAAATCCAATACAAAAAATAGCAAGTATCATAACAGCTTAAGTAATTGAGGAATGTTTGTTTAAAGTGTTTTAAATATAATTCTGAAGCATCTAGCCAGGCGCGCCATTTTGCTACTACTGGCTGCGGTGGAAGGGGAATCAACGTTGCAATGGACCATTGTCAGAAAAATTTTGCTGTTGGAAACGCCTGCTTACAATATTGTAAGATCTGACCATCGTCTGTACGAAGCTTAAGCAACCAGTGAAATGTGCAGAGAAACTAGCTTTTCCTCCAACAATAAATTTCATTGCTTTTATCAATAATAAAAATTGGAAATTAAGCACGACAAACAAAATTTTATTAAATAACTTGAAATTTTATCAGGAAACTTATTTTTGTTTTATAACTATATTTTGTGAATTTCAGCCAAATCGTAATCCCTTTCGTGATTAAACTTTATAGAAATCTAGTTCCAGACTTAACTAATTTCTTGTTCAAGTTTGGTGTTAATCTGTCCAGAGGTTCTTGTGTTTTAGTAGATAATATGTAGATATGAAGAAGACCCTACGCACTGCGACCAAGAGGATATTTTGTGCAGCCTGTGTATATTACCATGTCAGTTTCCAGCTGCGTATAAAGCCTGTCACCCTGCCCAATGAAAGATCGTAGATTTCAGTTGGACCCATCATTTGCCCCCGAAAAAGTTCCGCCTGGAAGTCCCCAAAGCTGGAAAGCAGCAGAAGACATGTTCCGACGTTTCGTCATCAACATCAAAAGATTTGCATATCTTGTTACCCACGTTACCTATTACATTCAGTAACACGTACCCGGAAAAAACGTATTTACATATACATACATATATAGATTATGACACAGTTTGCAAGTTTTTTAAAGAAATTAAACAAAAAATGATAACCCTTCACTGATCCGAGTAATGTAAATATATTAATTTAAGTTACCTCAAACAAAACAACGTAATTTTGAAATTTCTATAAAAGAAAAAGAATTTCCAATTAACAAGTTATTAAAAATCTAACGGGCTGGTAAAAAAATTTACTTAAAATGACTGAAAAAAAAATGTTGACTGTTTTTATAGTCTCCATACTTCTCATTGGGGTAAGTAACCAGAAAGACAAAATTTTATTATATTAAGTTCGCCTTTTTTTTTAATTTATTTTTTATTTTGCCCAGGTTGCTTTCGCCATACCAGTCGAGGAAGATAATTTCCAGGACATAAATTTGTGTAAATTGAAAAAAAATTACACAGCTTTGACTCCTTCAGAGAGTGACAATTCCCTTGCTCCTACTGTACAGCTAATGAGGGTTATTATGTTCAGTTTGCAAGATTTGGGTTTAGGTTTTGTTAGAAGGTTCAAGACAGTTAGTGATCATTTGCTAAAGGATGATATTATAATGTCCAACAAATCTCCCCAAATTATCAAATTCAAAGAGAAAATACAAGAATTTGAAAAGAAATATTCATCATGCGCTAACATGGAGGATTTATTCTATTTAGTTGACTTCTATTCTTATGCCATTTCGGATTATTACGAAATGCACAAAAATGGCACTTTGGATGGTGATGCAAAAATCATTTACGATGTTTTGATCAAGTATAGCCCTGCCGATTCGGATGCAGAATATGTAGAGAAGTTTTTAAATAATTTCATAAGTAAGCTCGGTGAAAAAGTCAATGAACTTAGGGATAAATTGAAAAAGGAAAAGGATGGTGAGAAAACTTTGGAATGGTGGGAGAACACAAAGTCCTTGAAAACATCCCAAGAGACATTTCAAGCATTTGAGGAATATATAAAATTGCATAGTATGGACAATATTTAAATAATGTTATAAATGTAAATGTAAAATCATTTGATATACAGTCAGCGTCAAAAGAAAGTGTACACCGAACAGTTCCACATTTATAAGACCGTAGATGATAAAAGGGGGAGAGTACAAAAAATTTGTTTTTATGTTTTTGAAGTGTATTCAGTACTTGTTTATTTTAATAAAAAAAAATTGTCATGTATTTCTTCTTCATGTTCAAATTAACATTAATCTCAGAAAACGCCTTATTTTACGCGTCAAAAAAAAGTGTACAATCTCATATTATTTCCATGTTCCTTCGTCATAAAGGTAATTTGACCCCTAGTTTTTTGTTTTTTTCTTCTTAAAATCATATTACGGATGTTTAATTATCTTTTCTATCTATACTGATCAATTAAAAGTCATGTTAACTTTAGTTTGTAAATAATAGTTAACATGGGTAAGCAGACTACAGTAGAAACTCGTAATTTAGTGGTAAAATTGGCATCTGAAGGCAAATCTTTGAGAGAAATTGGCAGTTCTATTGGCAGATGTCATAATTATGTGAAAAAAATTATAAGGTAAGTACAAAAATGTGAAAAATGTTAAAGAACTTCCACCCTCTAGCAGACCTAAAACTTTGTCCGACGTGGAGAAGAGGACAAAAGTGCGAAGAGTAAAGGCTAATCCCTGGCGCAATACAGTAAAAATAGCAGAGGAAGGAGCAATAACATTAGGAGCAAGTGTTAGCTGCAGTACTGTTCGCTAAGCACTACATGAACATGGGATATATCGTAGTGTTCCCAGAAAAAAGCCACTTGTATCTGTAAAATTCAATAAAATAGTCTGGAATGTGCGAAAAAGCATAAAAACGAAGATAAATTAATATTTTTTGGCCCATAAGAAAAAATATTTTTGTTGTGTTGCTTTTTCGAATATTCCAGACGATTTTTTTGAACAAAAAACTAGGGGTCAAATTACCTTTATGACGAAGGAACATGGAAATAATATGAGATTGTACACTTTTTTTTGACGCGTAAAATTAGGCGTTTTCTGAGATTAATGTTAATTTGAACATGAAGAAGAAATAAATGACAAATTTTTTTTATTAAAATAAACAAGTACTGAATACACTTCAAAAACATAAAAACGGATTTTTTGTACTCTCTCCCTTTTATTATCTACGGACTTATAAATGTGGAACTGTTCGGTGTACACTTTCTTTTGACGCTGACTGTACATATTTATAACAAATTTTAAGTGGTTCTAAATATGAAATAATCTCGAGTTAAGTTAGTTTAAAAAAAAATCATTTTAGAAAATAGTGTTGTGCATAAATAAAAAAAAAACTCTTTTATTAGTCCCCTTTTAAGCTCAAATTAGACGAGACATAACCAAAACAAAACTGTATTACCATCACCTCTGCTTTACCAAAACGACATAAACATACCATACAAACCAATTCAATTTTGGTTTCTGAATTCGCCGTTACGGCTGTGGCATTATGTTTATGTCACGTCTAATTTGAGCTTCAGACAGGCAAAGTTTACTTTGACAAAGTTTGTTGAATTCTCTTTTAAGCTTTGTTTTGTGTTTAGATACACAAAGTTTAATTTGACAAAGTTTTGTTTTGTTTTGTTTGTATATAATATATAAACAGCTTTGCCAGACTGATGGTTTATCATATTTTTTTTAGCAAATATACCATTAAAAACATTTTTTTCTCAAATGATGATTTTTTTTATTTTAAGAATTATGATTTACTTTAAGTTTGTTTGTACAAAATACATAGACAAGTTTATTAAAACAGTCAATTTTTAAAACAATAAAGCTTTGTATCAAGTTGTTGTTTATTGGTTTTTCTGGACATACAAAATATTAAAAAAAAAGCATTAAATATTAGCGGTTGTTAGTTTTGGGAATATTGATGAAAAAAATTAATTGTAAAAAGAAAAATCATATTATTATAAAGTTTATATCAAGGCGAATTCATTTTTCAGGTGGCGTTGAAGGCACAGCTTTGCTACACTGAAAGAATTTTCTTCGCAATACTAACGAATTTTGACATTAATCCCATGAAAAATTGCATTATAAAGGAACCTATGCAGCGCTTCGTTGGATCAATGAAACCTGTTTCATTAAAAGGACTTAATGAAACATTACATTAGATCCATGAATATTATTCATTGGATGAATACTTTCAATAAAGTAAAATTTTTTTTTTTTTTATATTTTTTTTTCTTTTTTCTTATTTTATTTTACTTTATTTTATTTTTTATTTTTTTTTTCTGTCTCTGGCGGGATTCGAACATGCAACCTCGGTGCTGATAGACTAGCTCACTACCAGCTTGTCTACCGGGGCAGTGTAGTTTTTGTATAAAAAAGCTATGTTTTTTTCTCAATTAAGGGCGTAAATATGAGATTAAATTTTCCATAATAACAATAACAACGTTGATTGAAAGTGGATTGAAAGTTTTTGTTTCATTACTATAATGACATTTTTATTGTCATAATGAAAATTTAAATTTATGAAGGCAATTATTGAAATATGTTGCTTTTATAAAAAAATTTTTTGATTTCATAAATTTAATGGCATACATGTAACATTAGATGTATGAAATTATTAAATCTTACATTTTTTAAATAACAATTAAACATTTTTTTAATGAAACTATAATTTTGTATTAAGTTATGAATATAGTTATGTTTGTTTATTGTTTTTTTTTTGTGTTCCCAATTAAAATTTTTTGTTTTACTTGGACAAACTTAAGTTTTCATATATCCAATGAAAATTTTTAACGTAATTACGAAATCTATTAAATTAGAGAGAGGAATGTCAAAAGTTACTTGTGTTTTTGACTTATCGGCCAACGAAAGCAGCAACAAAATACATTGTTGTGTTTTTGGTGTTGTTAATTGTTGTAGTATCGGCACCACCGGAAAATCATTAAGAAAAATAACGTTTCCCTGTTAGTCATCTTTCGAACACAAAAATATTACTGTTTTTACCAAACTCAACAAAAGATGTGAACATTTAATTCCGTTCGGTTTTTTTTTGAAAATCCACAAACTTCAGTGTGTTCGGTTCGGCTCATTAATGTTCGTCCCTTTTGGCTGGTAAAAAAAACCAAACATTTTTTACAAAAACAAAATACACACACGAAAAATACATTATAGAACATTAAATTAAAATGTTTGTCTACAGTATCACTACAATTGTTCTCTTTTGTAACGAAGAACCGAACATTATATAATTTCAAAATAGTTAGTCTAAATTTACACGTTTCATCTTTTGATGCTCAACTTCTTTTCAATTCCCTTTTAAAGATGCCAACATAATCACACGCAGCAATCCGTTTCAACTTTTTTCGGTTCAAAACAACAACAATTTCATTAACAGCGAATCAAAGAGAAAAAGAAAAGAAAAATATTACATGCAGCCATCGCTGGCATATACCAACGAATAAAAATACAAAGCGTACTGACCGAGTACAGGCATCTCTGTACTAACCCCCTTTCTTCTTTCTTCTCTCACCTAAAAACATAAGAGTTGAGCATCAAAAGATGAAACGTGTGAAAGCAGACTTACGAACGGTATTAAGGGTATGTCTACACAATCACTAAAAAAATAGATATCTTTCCTGGGTGTGTGAGCCGAACGTTAAATAATGTACTGTTTATTTTCGAACACTGATTTAAACATATTTAATTTTGTACAAATATGGCAATTTGTCGGCTCATTATAATGCACTGGTTAATTAAAAGTTCAGGGATGAATTAGGATTTTCATTGTTCTAAAATATTAATTTGAATGAGTGCGAATTAAAACCAATGAAGTTCAGTGAATCTAAAACGTATTTCCATTGGTGCTCACGGCTCCACGAAAAGCCCCCCAATGAAGTAACGCCCAAACGAGAAATGAAGAAATATTCCCCAATTTTTTTCATACATTTTTGGGTGTTATTTCAAATGAAAAACTCCAAATTTTTTTGGGCCGTTTTTCATTTTTTTTGGGAATTATTCCATTCTTCATTTGGGGTTTTCAAATTATGAAATAATCTCCAATGAAATAACACCCAACAAATTTTTAAAATTCGGGGCTTGTTTCATAGCGTGTTTAATTTGGGTGTTATTTCATTTTTAATTCGGAGGTTATTTCATTTTTAACACTAAAGTTAAGTATTGAAATCTGGCTTCGCATACTAAAGTTTTTCTGCGTGACTTAGGGATTTTTTCCTCCAGTAGGACGCGGCAGGTGGCTTCGCTGAATGAAGTTTTCCTGCGTGCGTCACAAGAATAAAAAATGTTTTTCAATGATAACTAAGGATTTTCCCTTTTACAGAATGTTGACACCATGCGTTACACTATTCTGGAAAAGTATGGCTTTGTCTCTCATTTGTGGAAAAAAATATGGCTATATCTCTCATTTCGCAAAATTTTAAATATGACCTTACCTCTCACTGATTGGGCGATAAGACCATAACGGCTTTATCTCCCATTCAATTGAGCAATAAAGCCCTTATGGCCTTACCTCCCATGGTTAAAAAGCACCCCCCCCCCTCCCCCCCCCCGTGTAAAGGCCAAACGTAGAAGGCAAATTGTCTTCCGAACTGCAAAAATAGAGCAGGGCTACAAGGATCTACGGGCGGGTAAAATAACTGCAGCAATATTTTTGAACCGAATATACCCTTATTATTAAGAAGACGCCTGCGGGCCTCCACACGATTCATTTCAATAATTTTGCGACTTTGCTGTTGGTCCATATTGACTTCATGAAATCCTTGGTGAAACTGACTCTTTTATGAATTTTGGGCATAATTTCATTTTTGTTGCTGATGGGGTTAATTTCATTGGGGGCTATTTCATTTTCATCATTGGGTGTTATTTCGGCGGGGTGCAATAACGCCTTAAGAAATAAGGCCTTTAAGGCTTTATTTCACTTTCAATTGAGAAATAAGACCTTTTTTGCGAAAAAGGCTTTACTGCTCAATTAAAAGTGAAATAAAGCCTTTATTGGAATTTAGCCAATGGTACAATAAAGCCTTTATTTTATATTTTTTTGATTCTTTTGTTACACTGTTCAATTTATCGATTTTTGTTGTTGTTGATAGCAGCATTTCGACCGATTAGTAGTTCCAATATCTTTAAACAACTCCTAATAATACATATTGCTCATAATGAACATGTAAGTATATATTTCCGGTGGCATGTCATAATGTCCATGAACATTGTGACACACGATTAGTGACATAATGTCCATGGACTTTATGCACTACGTAGGAAAAAGCCACCTAAATCTTCACTTAATACTTAATACAGTTTTCCTGCGCGCGACTCATTATCAACCGTAGTGTGACGCGCGCAGGGAAACTTTATTCAGCGAAGCCACCTGCCGCGTCCCATGGAGGAGAAAACCCCTAAGAGCGGCCGCAGGCCTCCACGCAGAAAAACTTTATAAAGCAAAGATTTTCAATATTGTTGCAGTTAAATTAACATTTGTTTTTTTTAATTATTAATGTTCTATTATTTTTTGTTAATATGAAATTTTTTATAATTGTTCAATAAAATATAATAAGAATAAGAAATTTTATTGCTTCATTTAAAAAGAAATTTAAGTCTAATAACCCCTTTACGACTTTATTTCACTTTCAAAGTGCAATAAAACCTTTTTGGAAATAAAGGCCTTATTTCACTTTCCATTGAGAAATAAAGCCTTAAAGTCCTTATTTCTTAAGGCGTTATTGCACCCCGCCGTTATTTCATATGAAATGACATCAAAATATTGGGGGTTGTTTCGTTTTCGTTTTGGGGTTTATTTCATTTATTTTTCGATGTTGTTTCATTCACTGCTTTTGGGTGTTATTTCCTATTTTTTGGGGATTATTTCATTGGGGGCTAGTTCCTGGGCGTTATTTCATTGGGGGGCTTTTCGTGGAGCCGTGCTCACTACGAATTTTAATACTCATTATCAATTGTATTATAAATTAATTAAACCGAAACATGAAAATACTAAAAAGTAAGGCATTTTGTACATTTTTGAATTTTTTATTAAAGTTTTGCTGCCGTGTTCTTAAAAAATGAAAATGGATTTGAAATGCATTTTAAAAAAAATTTGTATGAAAATTTTGCCTTAAAACACATTTCAAACTTATTTTATTTTTTATGAATACGGCAGTTCCAATTTTAAAAAGTTCAAAAATCAAAATATTAATCCTTACGTTATTTTTGTTATTAAAGAACCATTTAAATTAAATTAAAAGATATTGAAAATAATTTTTAAATGTGATATTGACACAAAATTTTACATAATAAACAAATAAAAAGTTGATTATTTATACAGGTTTTATTTAAATTTCTTCGTATGACTTACAAACTTTTCGCCATTTTTTTAAGACACTCCCTAGAGGGAAACAAACTGACACCAAAGTAGTCCCGTGATAGGTCTTCGGTGGTAGAGACCAGTTCTAGTTTTAACACTTTCTATGAATAAGACCTATCACTTTTACATGGGGTTGTTATTGGTGGGAGTCAATTGACACCATTTGACCAGTCACAAATCTATTCTCAATGGACATGTTTAGTGACAGTTACTAAAATTAAGTATTATTTCAATACGATGTAGTATTATTTCAATAAAACAAGTTCTAGATTTAAATTCAAGAGCCAAATTTTAGAAACTCCCAAAAAAATATATCACACCACCGGTGAAGACTGTACTGTAATTCATTACTTTTTCTACCTTTTTGTTCTTCATAAGCCAGTTACATGATTGGTTCTCCTTTCACTGGTCATGAGTTCTTTTTCTTTTTGTACCTGTTCTATTTTCACAACTCCCATTTCCCGCAGGGCTATTAAGTATTAAATGTATAAATTAAAAAAATCTAACTCAACCCTTTTAAATCCTAAAAGAATACATACCAAATTATAGTGAAATATTGCATTTCATACATAAGAGTTGAAGATTAGCTTAGAGAATAAAAAAAAAAAACATTTTAAATTCATTTAAGTAAATAAGAACCTAAGAAATTATTAAAATATTCCCTCTTCTTGAAAAACTCGAAAGTTTTTTTGCTGGGAAGAAGTATTTTTTTATATACACATTCGAATTAATATGAAAGTTTAAATTAATATTTTTTACTTTTTTGCCCTTGTTATAAGCAATTTGAAAAAAAAAATATTGTAGATTTTTCTCTTCAAGATAAGATTTTTCTTAAAAAACTTTCTGGCAACGCTGTATATAAATATACAGTTGCAGCCAACTTTAGGTATAAACTACGAACGAAAATCAAAACTAATTTGCGACCACAGCAAAGTATGTACTCCCCCGCTATTCTCTTTTCCCCTCCCTTCTAAAAAATCAAGACTTAGCAAAGTCTAAAGGGGACTTAGCCATAACTTAATGAGTTTAATAAGATTTTCTGAAATATATCTTATGTAGGTACGATAGAATTGGTTTCACGCATTTATGATCTGAAAACAAGGATGATACAAGTAAAGATTATGCCATGCGCATGATTTCCTTTACATGATGTCAAAAAGTCGCTGAGATCCGCGAACTTTTTTTAAGAACTGTATGCCATTTTAAGCGCTTGTTATTAAACGAAAACTATCTTGAGTTTTCGAGCTTTAAATTATTAGTCAATAGGAATGCAGTTCGCATGACGTCATTCGTCGTACATGCGCAAAAGGTTTAAACTTCGTTTTCGGGATCGCGTAATCTTTATTTCTATTATTCTTGCAATAAATACATAAAGTTTGCTCTTATGCATTAAACACATTCACCACAGCAGGATACACGAACAAACGACTACAAATGCTGCCGGGTGCAATTATAGTCGTGTAGTGAGCTACTGAATTATATTGAAGACGGCAGCTACCATTGAAAAATATAAAAAGCTGTTTTTTTTACTGTGTGTTTATATTTCAGTGGTGCCACTATCTCTTTTTTTACTTTTATAAAATGAAAAACATGCATAATTGCAGACTTTTCTACAAACTTAATTTAAGATTATAAATATATTGTTACGAAAGTTAAATTATCTAAGAATTATTTATAGTTATAGTTATAAGTTATCTTGTAAGTTATAGTTTTATGTTACTTAAAATTGTCATGTTTAATTTTCAACACAACTGTTATTTTAAAAATAATTCCTTTATAAATTTCCCAGTAATTTCTAGAAATGGTTATAGAACATAATAAATAGTTTTTACGGGAAGGTTCAGGAAAAATCTAGAAATAATTATGAAATATAAAAAGGGGTGACTCATGTAAAATTAGTTTAGTCTGTTTTGAAAAACGGTTCTGTTCGTAACTAACAATTGTGAACAAAATAATTAATTTCAATAAAGTTTGTTAAGTTGAATAAGTGTGTGTATTTATTTTTTTATTTGCAATTAAAAGAACTCAACGGTTTATTATAAAGGGAGTAAACCAAACGCGTTTATTAAAGGAAAAACGTAACAATTGGTGTCAGAAGTGAAATTGCAATAAAAAAAAAAAAAAAAATAATAAAAATAAAATAAATAAACAAATAAAAAAAAAGGATAAAAAAACTATACAAACAACAATGAAATTCGAGGAGCTAAAAGTTGAACAGCTCAAGAAAGAGTTGGGCAAGTTGGATCTGCCTACTGCAGGAAATAAAACTGAGCTGCAGAAAAGATTAATCGATGAATTTAAGCGACGCAACATTGACATCGTAACTTATGAATTTGAAGAAAAAGAAGAAATATAAGTTGCTACCCATGCAGTAACAAGCAACATGGATCTTGGTACAATGTTTGCTGCTATGATGGAGAAAATGGAAAAAATGTCGGCAGAAACTTCTAGAAAAATGGAAGAAAATTCTAGAAAAATGGAGGAAATGGTAAAAGAAAATTCGGCTGTAACCTCTAGAAAAATGGAAGAAAATTCAAAAGCTATCGTAGCAGAAAATTCTAGAAAAATGGAAGAAAATTCAAAAGCTATCGTAGCAGAAAATTCTAGAAAAATGGAAGAATATTCTAGAAAAATGGAAGAAAATTCTAAATATATGGAGAAGATGGTAAAGGAAAATTCAAGCACCATCTTAGCCGAAATTCAAGAAAATTCTAGAGTAACAAACGAGAAACTTCAGGCTACTAATGAAAAACTTGAGAAGCTTCAAGAGATTTCTGCTGTTATAAACGAAAGAGTGGACGATATGGAAATAGAATTGTCTGATGTAAAAACACAAGTCACGGTGTTCGATGAAAAACTACATCATCTGGAAGTTAAAGTTAATAGTCTTCAGTGCCAAGACGGAGCGGTTCGAGTTTCACCAGAAGTCTGTAGTAGAATTAAGGCCCCGAGTTTTGACGGCAGTTCACCATTTAGTGTTTTTAAGTTCCAGTTTGACACAGTTGCCAACAAAAATGCATGGAACAATGAAGAAAAAGCCATAGAGCTGATTCTGGCTTTAAAAGGAACTGCGGCTGAAATTCTAGAAAGTGTACCAGTAAGTTGCAGAAATAATTATGATGACATTATGGTAGCACTGCAACGCAAGTATGGTGGTGAACATAGAAAAGAAATATTCAGAATGGAATTACGCGGTAGAGTACAAAAGCCAAACGAGACGCTACAGGATTTCGCATTAGAGATTGAGCGCTTGGTGCAGCTTACTTATCCAGGTGAAAGTCATCCATTGCTAGATCATTTTAAGATCGAGGCATTTGTAAACGGTATACGGGATGCTGATGTAAAACTAGCGGTATGCGCATCACAGAAGCCATCATTTGCAGAAACGGTATCATTTGCCCTAGCACAAGAAACCGCAAGGATAATTTCAAGGCCACAAGCGTATAAGGTGCGAAAACTTGATTTTGCCGCTGAAGAAGAAAGAGATATTGTAAAGGACATAAAGGAGGCAGTGATGCAAGCTTTAAACGAGAAGCAAGGTAAAAACAAAGTAAAATGCTATAATTGTGGTAAGATTGACCACATTCAGCGAAACTGCAAAGCACCCAAACAACGATCGAGATCTGCTTCGCCGCAAAAGGAACAAACGAAGAGCAAGTCAACAATCATCACGGGAGCCACCGCTAAAGCTGAAAAGAGCTAGCAGTGCAGAGGAAACTGAAGATCTTACGATCAATTTAGTAGTGAAAACGAGTAACAGAAATATTACGACCTGTGGTTACATAAATGGTGAAATCCGCATTTTGACTATCGACACTGGTGCAGGACATTCCATTATAAGAGCTGATTTGATAAAGGGAGCTGTCGAGCCGCTAAGTGGTGTAAACTTGCGAACAGCTACGGGAGAGCCTGTTATTGTTATGGCAAAGCAAGAGTGGAAATAAGAATGGCCGATATGATAGTTTTTGATGAGTTTATTGTGGCTGAAATTATGGACGAGGTCATAATTGGAGCAGATTTTATGATTCGTCAAGGCATTAGTCTAGACATGGGACGACAAATTATGAATTGGCATGGTCTAGAAGTACCCCTTAACGTTGGGAATGGAAGTGAAGCCCTTGTAAGACAACTAGTCACTAGTGATCATAAGAAATTGTCCTCCCAAAGAAACGATGAAAAACGTGGGAAAGCGACCACATATTCAAGACGGCCCAGTAAACATAAAAGCAAGCACGGTATAGAGTCTAAAAACAAGAAACGCATAAATGAGATTCGCTTCTTAGATGTGGAACCCAGCGAAGACTGGTCAACGGCGCAGAAAAGTGACCCCTTATTAGCGCAAATTATGATGGCTAAGAAAGAAGGTTAAAGGCCGACTCGTGAAGAAATTAATTTGAACGGTCCACTAATGAAAGCGTATTGGGAGTAGTCTGCGGATGATAAATGGTTGCCTATACCGTACATGGGAAAGTACTGATGGCAAAACTGTTAAAAACCTTATTGTAGTACCAACTTCTAAAGTATGTGAAGTTGTGAAGAAATTCCACGAAGGTACTGGTGGTGGGCATCTTAGCGTTACGAGAACCATAAAGAAGTTAAAAGCAAGCTACTATTGGGTCGGTTGCAAGCAAGCCGTGATTGATTGCGCAATTACATGCCCACAGTGCGTTGCAGACAATGGTCTGATTGGAGGAAGTAGAAATCCGGCCCAGCAGTACAACTTTGGTGAACTATCCGTACCAGCGAATAATAATGACTCTACGCAAGAGCAGAAAAACGAGTTAAGACGAAGGCGTATTAATTCATCAAATGACCAGATGAAAGCCAGATATGATCGAGCGGCAAATTCGGAAGGCTTCAAAGAAGGCCAGTTGGTTTTACTTTTTAATCCGCAACGAAAGAAAGGACTATCTCCAAAGCTGCAGACTCATTGGGATGGCCCATATAAAGTAATAAAGAAATTGAATGACGTGGTGTATCGGATCCAGAAATATAAGAGCCCAAGATCAAAAATGAAAGTGGTACATCTAGAACGACTAGCCCATTATGGAAAAGGAGAATCTGAGCCTATTCGGGACGAACAGGCTTAAGTGGAGGGCAGTGTTACGAAAGTTAAATTATCTAAGAATTATTTATAGTTATAGTTATAAGTTATCTTGTAAGTTATAGTTTTATGTTACTTAAAATTGTCATGTATAATTTTCAACACAACTGTTATTTTAAAAATAATTCCTTTATAAATTTCCCAGTAATTTCTAGAAATGGTTATAGAACATAATAAATAGTTTTTACGGGAAGGTTCAGGAAAAATCTAGAAATAATTATGAAATATAAAAAGGGGTGACTCATGTAAAATTAGTTTAGTCTGTTTTGAAAAACGGTTCTGTTCGTAACTAACAATTGTGAACAAAATAATTAATTTCAATAAAGTTTGTTAAGTTGAATAAGTGTGTGTATTTATTTTTTTATTTGCAATTAAAAGAACTCAACGGTTTATTATAAAGGGAGTAAACCAAACGCGTTTATTAAAGGAAAAACGTAACAATTGGTGTCAGAAGTGAAATTGCAATAAAAAAATAAAAAAAAATAATAAAAATAAAATAAATAAACAAATAAACAAAAAGGATAAAAAAACTATACAAACAACAATGAAATTCGAGGAGCTAAAAGTTGAACAGCTCAAGAAAGAGTTGGGCAAGTTGGATCTGCCTACTGCAGGAAATAAAGCTGAGCTGCAGAAAAGCTGAATTTAAGCGACGCAACATTGACATCGTAACTTATGAATTTGAAGAAAAAGAAGAAATAGAAGTTGCTACCCGTGCAGTAACAAGCAACATGGATCTTGGTACAATGTTTGCTGCTATGATGGAGAAAATGGAAAAAATGTCGGCAGAAACTTCTAGAAAAATGGAAGAAAATTCTAGAAAAATGGAGGAAATGGTAAAAGAAAATTCGGCTGTAACCTCTAGAAAAATGGAAGAAAATTCAAAAGCTATCGTAGCAGAAAATTCTAGAAAAATGGAAGAAAATTCAAAAGCTATCGTAGCAGAAAATTCTAGAAAAATGGAAGAATATTCTAGAAAAATGGAAGAAAATTCTAAATATATGGAGAAGATGGTAAAGGAAAATTCAAGCACCATCTTAGCCGAAATTCAAGAAAATTCTAGAGTAACAAACGAGAAACTTCAGGCTACTAATGAAAAACTTGAGAAGCTTCAAGAGATTTCTGCTGTTATAAACGAAAGAGTGGACGATATGGAAATAGAATTGTCTGATGTAAAAACACAAGTCACGGTGTTCGATGAAAAACTACATCATCTGGAAGTTAAAGTTAATAGTCTTCAGTGCCAAGACGGAGCGGTTCGAGTTTCACCAGAAGTCTGTAGTAGAATTAAGGCCCCGAGTTTTGACGGCAGTTCACCATTTAGTGTTTTTAAGTTCCAGTTTGACACAGTTGCCAACAAAAATGCATGGAACAATGAAGAAAAAGCCATAGAGCTGATTCTGGCTTTAAAAGGAACTGCGGCTGAAATTCTAGAAAGTGTACCAGTAAGTTGCAGAAATAATTATGATGACATTATGGTAGCACTGCAACGCAAGTATGGTGGTAAACATAGAAAAGAAATATTCAGAATGGAATTACGCGGTAGAGTACAAAAGCCAAACGAGACGCTACAGGATTTCGCATTAGAGATTGAGCGCTTGGTGCAGCTTACTTATCCAGGTGAAAGTCATCCATTGCTAGATCATTTTAAGATCGAGGCATTTGTAAACGGTATACGGGATGCTGATGTAAAACTAGCGGTATGCGCATCACAGAAGCCATCATTTGCAGAAACGGTATCATTTGCCCTAGCACAAGAAACCGCAAGGATAATTTCAAGGCCACAAGCGTATAAGGTGCGAAAACTTGATTTTGCCGCTGAAGAAGAAAGAGATATTGTAAAGGACATAAAGGAGGCAGTGATGCAAGCTTTAAACGAGAAGCAAGGTAAAAACAAAGTAAAATGCTATAATTGTGGTAAGATTGGCCACATTCAGCGAAACTGCAAAGCACCCAAACAACGATCGAGATCTGCTTCGCCGCAAAAGGAACAAACGAAGAGCAAGTCAACAATCATCACGGGAGCCACCGCTAAAGCTGAAAAGAGCTAGCAGTGCAGAGGAAACTGAAGATCTTACGATCAATTTAGTAGTGAAAACGAGTAACAGAAATATTACGACCTGTGGTTACATAAATGGTGAAATCCGCATTTTGACTATCGACACTGGTGCAGGACATTCCATTATAAGAGCTGATTTGATAAAGGGAGCTGTCGAGCCGCTAAGTGGTGTAAACTTGCGAACAGCTACGGGAGAGCCTGTTATTGTTATGGCAAAGCAAGAGTGGAAATAAGAATGGCCGATATGATAGTTTTTGATGAGTTTATTGTGGCTGAAATTATGGACGAGGTCATAATTGGAGCAGATTTTATGATTCGTCAAGGCATTAGTCTAGACATGGGACGACAAATTATGAATTGGCATGGTCTAGAAGTACCCCTTAACGTTGGGAATGGAAGTGAAGCCCTTGTAAGACAACTAGTCACTAGTGATCATAAGAAATTGTCCTCCCAAAGAAACGATGAAAAACGTGGGAAAGCGACCACATATTCAAGACGGCCCAGTAAACATAAAAGCAAGCACGGTATAGAGTCTAAAAACAAGAAACGCATAAATGAGATTCGCTTCTTAGATGTGGAACCCAGCGAAGACTGGTCAACGGCGCAGAAAAGTGACCCCTTATTAGCGCAAATTATGATGGCTAAGAAAGAAGGTGAAAGGCCGACTCGTGAAGAAATTAATTTGAACGGTCCACTAATGAAAGCGTATTGGGCGCAGTGGAGTAGTCTGCGGATGATAAATGGTTGCCTATACCGTACATGGGAAAGTACTGATGGCAAAACTGTTAAAAACCTTATTGTAGTACCGACTTCTAAAGTATGTGAAGTTGTGAAGAAATTCCACGAAGGTACTGGTGGTGGGCATCTTAGCGTTACGAGAACCATAAAGAAGTTAAAAGCAAGCTACTATTGGGTCGGTTGCAAGCAAGCCGTGATTGATTGCGCAATTACATGCCCACAGTGCGTTGCAGACAATGGTCTGATTGGAGAAAGTAGAAATCCGGCCCAGCAGTACAACTTTGGTGAACTATCCGTACCAGCGAATAATAATGACTCTACGCAAGAGCAGAATAACGAGTTAAGACGAAGGCGTGTTAATTCATCAAATGACCAGATGAAAGCCAGATATGATCGAGCGGCAAATTCGGAAGGCTTCAAAGAAGGCCAGTTGGTTTTACTTTTTAATCCGCAACGAAAGAAAGGACTATCTCCAAAGCTGCAGACTCATTGGGATGGCCCATATAAAGTAATAAAGAAATTGAATGACGTGGTGTATCGGATCCAGAAATATAAGAGCCCAAGATCAAAAATGAAAGTGGTACATCTAGAACGACTAGCCCATTATAGAAAAGGAGAATCTGAGCCTATTCGGGACGAACAGGCTTAAGTGGAGGGCAGTGTTACGAAAGTTAAATTATCTAAGAATTATTTATAGTTATAGTTATAAGTTATCTTGTAAGTTATAGTTTTATGTTACTTAAAATTGTCATGTATAATTTTCAACACAACTGTTATTTTAAAAATAATTCCTTTATAAATTTCCCAGTAATTTCTAGAAATGGTTATAGAACATAATAAATAGTTTTTACGGGAAGGTTCAGGAAAAATCTAGAAATAATTATGAAATATAAAAAGGGGTGACTCATGTAAAATTAGTTTAGTCTGTTTTGAAAAACGGTTCTGTTCGTAACTAACAATTGTGAACAAAATAATTAATTTCAATAAAGTTTGTTAAGTTGAATAAGTGTGTGTATTTATTTTTTTATTTGCAATTAAAAGAACTCAACGGTTTATTATAAAGGGAGTAAACCAAACGCGTTTATTAAAGGAAAAACGTAACAATATAAATACATTTTATAACGTAAAAACAATTGAATTTATTATAAAACATATTTAATATTATAATTTTGTTGTTTTTGGAAGTAATAAACAACATAATCGTAACGGCAGATTAATAAATAAATACATATAAACTGCATTAAAAATAAAAAAAAAATTTCCGTCAACGAGCGTGGTATAGGTCGTAAAAGTTTCAGAAAACTTTGAGTACGTACGTTAATGCATGAAAACTATTCATCAATGCTGCAGTGATGCAAAATGATGTTTCTGAGTCGTAATTACCAGTTCCAGTTGTAATGCTGATACTTTTTTACTGCACAACAGCTGTGCAAAGTTTGAATTTCAAAAGTTTTATAAGTCTTATAAATGACAAGAAAAAGCATTACAAAAAAAAAAAATAAAACGATTTCTTTTATGTCAAAAGCTATTGCTTCAGAAAATTAACTGCAGTAATAATTGCCAAAGTTTGCTGCATAAAAAAAACTTTTGACACATAAAAGTCATGCCAAGTTTCTTTAAAGTGATGTTTTTCGATCATTAAACTTTACTTCTGCGCAAGTGATACCCAACAACTGCATTTTAGGTAAAAACTGGATCAAAGAAGTACTGGTTTTATTAGAAACTACTTCGAAATATCTTTTACATGATGTGTTAAATATTCCGTTAAGAGCAAATTTCCAAACTAAATATTTCTTGAAAGATTTTTCTACAAAACCTAAAATTGTGTTAGTATATTTATTAAAACATAATCTGCCGTATTCATAAAAAATAAAATAAGTTTGAAATGTGTTTTGAGGCAAAATTTTCATACAAATTTTTCTTAAAATACAATTCAAAAGACTATGTATAGGGAAGAATACTTCAAGCTTTTATAAACCATATTTTTAGTAACTTCATCATATAGAATTTTATATTTATTAAGCTTTGAAAAATTTTATTTTGGAAAATTTCTCAATTTATTTATTAGTTTGAGTAAAAATATATAAATATACAGTTAAACCTCGATTAACCGGGCCTCTATTAATCGGTTACATCTATTAACCGGCATGCGGTTCTTTTTACTTTTTCCCTCTATTATCCGTGCTTTACCTCTATTTTCCGTGCTTTAGATTTATACCTCTATTAACCGTGCTTTACATATATTATCCGTGCAGGATTCATATGATTTTTATTATGTATGTTAATCTAAATACGGTGTTTCCCCTTTTTAAGTTCATGTGCCCACACATAAGAACATACATATATGCGTTTTTATTCATTTACTAAGTGAAATTTAAACATTTCGTCAGAAGAAATGCAAAAACAAAAAAGCAATAAACGTTGTAAAATTTACAAATTTTGTGCAGTCATGTAGTTTGATCAACCAAAGCATAGTCAGTAAAAATCCAAATTTTAATGTTTTTGACGATACATACATATTTGATTTTGCATTGTCTATGACAATTTGTATATTTTGTAAAAAATTTGTTGTATATTATAATCTGATAAATCGAATGTTTTAATAAAAATACATAAATTTCTGTATATTTTAATATAACCTCTATTAACCGTGTATTTCGATTTTCCGTGCTGGTGCCGGTCCCACGAAAGCCGGATAATAGAGGTTTAACTGTATATGTAGTAATAATTTATGTACTTTTTACATTTTTAATTATTGTAATATGTACATAATTAATTAGGTGTTCCGCAAGGCCGAAAACCCGCAATAAAGAAAAAGTTTATTAAGCAAATATCTAGGGTTAAATAAATATATATCGGCATAATTTAAAGATAAAGCCAATTTTGTAAAAAAAAAAAAAATGGCAGCCACGTAGTAGGAATATATAATTTTACCTCTTAATTGGTAAATCGGTATGCTTTAAACGCCATGTAAAACACATTTTGAAGCATTTTCCACTTGTTCCCATATTTTATAGATTCATTTTTCACCTTAATAGATATGGATAAAGTATTTTGCAACTTTTACGAACTATAACTGCTTAACTTCTTTCAAGAATACTAAAAACTTATATAAATATCAATTTGGTGTTGAGCCGAGTTAAAATTCTTGTATCAAGCCGGTTCTTTTCTGTTAAACAAAAAAAAAAAAAAAAATTTTAAGCACTCATTCTTTAAATATTTTTTTTTTATTAGCAACACTTTTTCTGTTTTGTAGTGGACAAAAATAGAAATTAGTTTAATTTGGCTACAACGACAAAATAAGCACAGACAACAACCTGCAGCCATGTAGCCGTGTAAATAATCATTGCCATATACACACATGTATTCTATTTTTGACATATTGAAGTCGGTAGCTTGCTGTCTCGATGGGTTTAAACTTTAAACTTTAAAGCATAATCTACTGGTTTGAAAAGGACAATCCCCCAATGATGTCAATGTTTCTAAATCTAGGCTTAACGATTGGAAAAATGCCCAGAATGATATAAGATTTCGCAACAGTTCGTTTTATTTAACTGGAAATCACGCTGTAAAATTTCTTGAAGATCCGTCCATGATTTACCCTAGCCCTACTCCCGGAAAACAGTATAGTAAGCCTAAAACCCTAACTAACAATGCTATCATAACAAATTTTGGCACGTCATAGTTAAATAGGACTAGAAATGAAAATATTAAGTTTCGTGAAGATCGGTCCATAATTAACCATAGGTCCCATATAAAATCTACTTCCAGAAAACAGTTTAGTACGCCTAACTCCGTAAAAAAGTATGCTATCATAACAAAATTTGGTACATCAAAATTTTTTAGAACTAAAAATAAGACTGTGAAATTTCGTGAAGATCGGTCCATAATTTACCATAGGCCCCATATAAACCTTACTCCCGGAAAACAGCTTAGTACGCCTAAAAACGTAAAAAAGAATGCTATCATAACAATTTGGTACATCACAGTTTTATTGAATGAGAACTAAGACTTTAAAATTTTGTGAAGAACGGTCCATCATTTACCATAGGCCCCATATAAACCTTACTCCCGGAAAACAGCTTAGTACGCCTAAAAACGTAAAAAATAACGCTATCATAACAAAATTTGATACATCACAGTTTTATAGAACTAGAAATGACACTGTGAAATTTGGTGAAGATCGGTGCATAACTTACCATAGGCCTCATATAAAGCCCACTCTGGTAAAATAATTAAATACGCGGTAAACTTTCTTCCAGTTTAGCTTTATATGGCCAGAAAAAATTGTATGCAATTTTGTGATATACGGTCCATAATTTTCCTTAGATTCCGTTTTAGCAGCCTTCTGAAATTTACTGCAAACGCTTACACTAATTGCACCGCTGTATTGAAATTTATGTTTTTTAATACCAGAAATCGTTCTGCAGAATTTGGGATGATTGGTTCATAGCTTACCATGGCTTTCATATAATTTGTTCTCTTGAAAATCATTTAAGTTCAGCTTAAACTGATATTCTACTCGAACTTTTTAAAATTGATTCTGATTGTCGATCAATAATTTTATATAGGTCTAAACCGCAACAAATTTTAATGCAGATGTCTGTTTTTACAAAGATTATAATAATAAATAGACATCATACAGATATTACTCCTAAAACATTCGAAGTGTCGGTGAAGGGTATCAAAGATTCGGCACAGCCGAATATAGCACTCTAACTTGTTTTTCCTAATACTTGTCATTTTCATGACACATTGAATTCACACTATTACTTGAGTTTTTGACATGTATTAATGCAAAAGCTGCAGTAAAAATTATCAAAATTAATATGGATAGACTTTAAAGAGTCTCAGTTTCAAAGACCGAAGAAAAATTTGATTTATAAGAAAATTATCAAAATTTAGGCTACACTGATTTTTATTCTGAAAAAGCCAAATAATTGCAATAAAGTTCATAACGAAATATGCAAGCTTTTCGGCTTTGCCACAGTCAAAGTAGGCTGTTCATTGTGATTGAAATTGTTATAACCGAAATATACCTCTATGCTGTTAAATTTCAGATAAAACTAACTATTAATTTAACTTCCAGTTAACAATATGTTCTGACAGCTATAACTGATAGTTAATTTTAATTGAACTTGCTGAAATTGGGGGTAAATGTCACATGTATGCACACATAGATACAGGTCGTCAAAAAATTTTGTCAATACATATTTTCTTTCAGTAATAAAAAAATATTTAATACAATTTTATTTTTACGGCCAATTTCACCAAGTTCAGTTAAAACTAACTATTACTTTAACTTGCAGGTAAAAATGTGTTTTGACAGTTATTATTGACAGTTAATTATATCTGATCTGGCCGTAAGTCTTTTAAATTTTTGTAGAAATTAATGGACTTACCTTATAAAAATCAATAACTTTTCTTTAAACTTTTATTAAATCTTATTTTTTTATATATTTCTTTTACGTCATTTTAACTTTCTTTTAATTTTATTTCATTCTGCACATTTTTAATAAAAACGCTATATTTTGTGGAAATTTACCATCTTTAATTATCTATTTACTTTTTTAATTTACCAACAAAAAAACCCAAAACAACCCCATTTATCTTTTATTTATACTATTGCTTTTAGCTAAGACACTTTTCTTCTTTTTATTGACTTTACTTTTATTTCCTAAAATACTAGACAAACACAATCACACTTCAAGAAAAACCATGACACAAATCAGTCAATGCTGCCTACAACCGCGGCGATTTAAACAACTTAAAACCAACAGAGACTGCGCTGTCGTTAGCTCTGCTTTTTATGAAAAATTTTATATCACCTTTTTTACTAAGTTGCGTTCAACTTTTTGCTTAAATATTTTAATAATATAATATAATGGCACTTTAATTTTATTTATTTATAAAAATTACAAATGTTGTAACATTTTTTACATATTTTTTTATTGATTTAAGGGAGAATTTCTTTAAGACGTTCACGCACTTTGTAAATTTTTGGAAACTAAAAAGAAGAGGAAAAGGAAATTTAGAAAAAGGGAATTAAAAAAATCTGTTGGTTAAACTTGAGTGAGAGAGTAAAAGAGACAGATATAGCGCCAGCAAGAATGAGTGCTTTTATAACTTTATTAGGTATTTTTTCAAGGCGAATTCAATCCAGTTGGTCTTAACAGCCCTGCTGACAACATGTTTACCTTATTTTTGTGTAGTATCTTTGTTTTGTTTCTGTTTTTCACATTGTGCAATGATTTTACATAAATAAATTGCTTTTGGACTTTGTACGAGATGAACAAGTACAGTAAAACAGAGATTACCTGTAGCATGGCATTTACATTTGCCAGTACTGGCAAGACAGTAACAATACATGCAAACTTTTTTAATAATCCATGCACAACTGTCTTGTCTACTGTCTTTGCAGACAGAAAAATTGGACAGTGATTTGACATTTGCTAACAGTAATCTGATATTTTGTTAGCAAAAGGAAAATGTAAAAAAAAAAACATATAGTTATTTTAAGCTTGTTTAGTTCATAAGAAAACATGTTTAGCTGAACATTCACGTTTGACATATTTTTAAAAGTGAACTGTCCTAACTACTGTATGTACGTCTACGTTACGAAGACAGTTAGCAGTGTTTTTGACAACTAATATGTATTTTCCACAGTATTCTGTGGTATTTTCTTACTGTCTTGCCAGTACTGTCAAATGTAAACGCTATGTAATTAATTCGCCTTGGCTTTGTTTTAAAAAATTAGAGCAGGGTTGTCAGATGTGGCGATTTAAAAACTAGTTGAGCGTCCTTTATTTTAATTTGGCGACATAAATAGTTGGCGATTTTGTTGGCTTTTTCTGATAAGCAATGAATTTGTTTTGAGAATCGTAAAGTCAATAGGAAAAAATTTTATTTTTGATTTGGTATTTTATGTTTGAAATAAAGCAATGTTAAAATGGCTGGTGAAGATATTGAAAAGCTTCAAGAAAACAGTTTTTCATACATAAAAATGGTCTTAAAAGTACTAATAAATATAATATCTGATAACATAAATATATTTAAAGTTAACGAAATTTTTCCCCCATAAAATATGGCAATTTATTATCACAAACAAAATTCGTTGTTAGGAGTAGAAAATTCATTGATAAGATTTTGTTATTTCATTGTTGTTAAAAAATGTTTAAAGATTTTTATGACAAAACGTTGAACAAAAGTACAGTGTGTTAATTTAAATCAGTTTTGGCCAAAAGCTTATATACATAATTACATTAATTACCAATAATGAACTCCACTAAGTTTCGCCTTTGAAATAGAATGCAGTACGAACTTTTTGACGCGTTTTTACAAGTTATATCGTCGTGCGGGAGTTTATGTGCTCTATATGCCAAAAGTGTATTTTGAGAAAATCGATCTTGAAGTTTTAACATAATTCAGGTTTGAAGGATATAGAACAAAACAGACACTATTTATCTCAGAAACTAGATGAGATAGCCGAAAACGGATTACATATTTAAAAAATTTGGAGTCGAAAACCTAAAGTGGCATAATTAACTCGAAATGTGTAAAATGGCGGACGATATACTAAATGTATATAGCACACGTGGCACAATAAATTCAATTTCCATTCAATGTTTACCAAAATAAAAAGAGAAATGTCTTGACGTTGAAGTGTATATCGCTTTAGATATATCGGGTAATTTTTTAGCTATTATCTTTTTGACAACACTGGCTTAAACAGCTGACGCACGTTTGTGTCTTGTGTCACTGTCAAACATCTTCAGTTTGGTCTATAATTTAACCATGAATCGTCTTACAAAAGAACAACGCTTGCAAATTATTGAATTTTATTATCAAACTGCGTGCTCTGTCAAGAAAGTTCATCGCGCGCTTCTTCCATTTTATTGTCAGTTTAATCGAGCCGCTTCAGTAGCTGTTGTCGATTTTGGAGTGAAGATCAGCCAGAAGCATTGCAAGAGCTACCAATGCATCCAGAAAAAGTCACAGTTTGGTGCGTTTTATGGGCTGGTGGCATCATTGGACCGTACTTCTTCAAAGATGATGCGAATCGTAACATAACAGTGCTACCGTGAGATGATATCCAACTTTTTTTGCCCAAAATGCAAGAGCTTGACTTGCATGACATGTGGTTTCAACAAGACGGTGTCACATGCCACACAGCACGCTTAAGAATGGACTTATTGAGTTCGGTGAACATTTTATTTCACGTTCGGGACCGGTCAATTGGCCGCCTAGATCATGCGATTCAACGCCTTTAGACTAGTTTTTGTGGGGCTATGTTAAAGCTCATGTCTATACACACATGCCCGCTTCAATTGACGCATTGGAAGACAACATTGAAGCATTTATTCATGAGATACCGGCCGAAATGTTGGAAAGAGTATGCCAAAATTGGACTAAGCGGATGGACCATTTGAGGCGCATTAGTTTATATGGACCGTACTATCGATTCAAATAACGATTTCATGTATTTTTCTGAATTTTTTGTGTTTTTGTTTTTAGCTCTTAAAAAATCACCCATTACAATAAAACTGCAACTTCATACATATGTTTATCCAATTTTTTTGTTTAATACTAATCACAAAAATTATTTTTTGCTGCTTCAAATAGAAAAGCATTTTATAAGTAACATTGTATCTTTATTGTGCTCACTAATCATGTTACATATGAACTTTGTTTTAAATAAAAATTAAACAAAATTATCCAATTTCCTGACGTCTTTGTTCCAGTTTTGGCGAATTTGTGTGATTAGAAACAAAATTATTTTTAGGATTCATTAAAAATATTAAAAATAATTTAAGAAATATATATTTTATTGTCTAACTGCCGTTTTCGCCAAGTTCAGTTAAAACAAACTGTTACTTTAACTTTGCCAGATATAACTGAAAGATAATTAAAATTGAACTTGGTGAAATTGACCGTAAAACTAAGAAATAAATGCTTTGGCGATTTTTGACATTGAATTTGGAGAAAAAGATAAAAATAAATGTGTCAACTCTGGATTAAAGGTGAAGTAGAAAAAGTTTAATTTATTTTTATTGACAGTTAAGATGGTTAAATGCTAATTACACAGGCCTGCAAAATTTGAAAAAAAAAAAATTTTTTAAAAATACAAAAACTAATTCAAAATTATAGAAAAAAGTCACAAAAAATATAAAAAATTAAAAACAAATAGCGAAAATACCATGATTATAGCGAAAACCCGGATTATTTTAACTTAGGGTTAAGGTTTTACAGAGAAGGAACAAGAAATAACAAAGATTTATCATTTATTTTAAAGGTATGTAATTGGTATGACGTTTTGATGACATATCAGGTTTTATAAGTTATAATGATTTCGGGCAGTTATAACGTCTTGAATATGACAAAAATTAAAATTGTTTGAATTTAAGCTGTGATATCTCGAAAACCAGTTGTTATCGATACATTTTGAATAACATAGTCGGATTCCGCGCAGCACTTAAAATCCTTAGAAAACTGAAATATGTACCCATGCTCTGTAACTTTAGTGAGACCATATCGCGTCGAAAAGACGTGAAACAAAATATTCCATCGTTTCTTGAAAAGTGAGAAAAAACTGTGTCTGTAACTTATGTCGAAAACTATCAAAAGAGATTACGTCGTTACGTTATAAATGCCATAACATTGCACTCGAAGCCGATGTGAAATTGCAGATGTTGAGAACGCCAGTAACTCATATCGTTGACGGCGACCAAAAATTACTGAAATTGAACATTTTTCAACGACGGCGGCGAAAATACAACCGTCGGCTATACCAAATAATGTAAAGTGCGACTTTAATGTGTGTTGCTTCCAAAAGCGCTTTGAAAACATTTATATATTTTATAAAAATGTTAAAAGCAAAATAATTTAACAATGAAAAAATGTCCCAAAAACAAAATATTATTGGTATTATTTGCATTTTTAATTGTTTTTTGGTGCTAAAATTTTTTCTCGCTCCATTTATATTCGTGAGTTTATTTGACAGTTCAAAGCGGAAACTTTTCTCACCAAAATGTTACAGACACACTTTTTCTGTAAATTGGCGAGTAATTTCCTTACGTGACAGTTTGTACTCGCCAACAAAAGTTACAGACACAGTTTAGTGAGAAAAACAGCTGTTTGTTTCAATATACGGCATTTATGTTTCATTTCACACATTTCAATCGAAAAGTTTCTCGACGCGAGAGTTACAGAACATGGGCACGGGTCTATTGGTAAAAAATTGTTGGCCTGCGTAATGATTTGTAGTTTACCCCCGCCACAACTAGTTGCAAACAGGGTATACAAAGTTTATATATACAATACAAATAAGATTGTATTGTCACCTGAAATTCAAAAGGGGCTAACAGCCAAAAAATATATTTGAATCTAAAAAGGGCCAACAAACAGCGAAAGGGCCGTTTGGGCCAAGTAACATTCAATAGTGCCAAAAATGGACCCATGGTGCCGTAAATCCCATCACTGTTACAGATTGTCATTTAGGGTGCATGTAGACGACATGTTTTTTACATCTGACTTGTCAACTTTTCAAGTCACATGTAATTGTGCATGTCTGTCAAAATTGCTATTTTACAGAAGGTTTATAATATTCGGTCACAAACGTACATGTAATTTGCTTCTGACATTGTCTCTGTTTTTTTCGCATAGTTATTGCAAAATCCAAAATAAAGATGCCGCCACGAAAATTTTTATTTACGCCGTAAAATAGTTTAGCCATCTTAACATATTTTTCTTTTAATTCAAAGATACCAATTTAGGATATTATAATGAAACGGTTTTTAGATATATATTTACATAAATTCTATTCAATGGTGCGATGATCATACATATCTCGGTATTTTAAAATATTAACTGCAGCCGGCTAATGATTCCGTCAATAGTGGACGCCGCTGCCGGTTTCTTCTCGGCATAGATTTCTGATGTCAGATGGTTTGTCAGAAGAAAATAGAGCACGCTCTAACAGTGCAGCCACACGATCAAGATTTTCTTGATAGTCTTTTACATATACTGATTGTCAAAATATGCAAAAGTTGACAGCTGTGACGTAGGCTGCACGCAAGTTGAAAGCAATTTACTTTTTCAAGATGTCGTCGCCGAGAAAACAACTCAAAATGTTTTGCTATTTTCCACTTTTGATTTTTCTGCACTGTATGCTGTTCGAAGGGACTTTATTTTTTTCTTCTCTTCTTCCACTTGCATTTTTGTTTCAGAAGCTATAGACTCGTAGGCTTTTATTTTTAAATCATTTCGCCTATATGATGAAAGATTCATAAAATTTCATGGCTTCTGTACAGCTCTATGAATCGCAGAACATCATTTTGCTTATTAATTTTATAAATAAATTTTATTAATAAACATATTTCACTATTTTTTTAGGTTTTTAGTTAAAATTTTAAAATTCCCGCAACAATTTGTAAAAAAAAAAGAACTTCAGCTTTTGCCGGCAAAATATTTGTGAAAAAAAACAAAAACAACTTCAAAAGATTTGTAATAAGATGTTTTCTTGAACGAAAATTGTTACACTCACTGGCAAGAGAATTTTAGAGGCAAGTTCGTATCAATTTTTGAAAGTATGAGTGTATTGGTAAAAAAGTGTGAGTGTATTAAAACTTGATAGCCAAAACTTGATCGTGTAACCCTCAAGTAATTGAAATTTTGTCAGATGACTTTGCATCTGACTTTTACAGAAGCAAAGTTAAAAAGGTAACACACGACATGTATGTATTTTGCAGTGGCAAATTTGACATGTCAGATGACAAAAACATGTCGTGTACGGTCGCCTTAAACACACTCTACCTCTTCAACCCCTTGCCGACAACCATGGTCTGTCTGCATTTCAATTTCGACATTTCCACATTGTAGAAGGGGAATTGCCTGTAAACAACAGTGTTGATTACACGTTTAACAAAAAAACGCTTATACATGTTATTAAACAATTATATAAATATTTATACCATAAGTTGTTACAAATAATAATTGATTTAAGAAATAAATAAATTTTTTTATAATTTTATAATTACATCCACAAAAGTCACCTTTAATTGTTGTTGCGTGCTTTTTTATAATAAAATTATTATATTATAAAATCCATTATCAGCAAAAATGAAACGATTTATTTGTATACAGTGCATATGATTTTGATAACCTTATTTTGAACTATGTAAAATAGAAATTGAAACTAAATAATTTAATGAAATAAACATGCAAATTGTAAACAATTAAAATTCAGCACTTATTTGGGCTGCAGCAGTCAACCAACAAAGATGGCAACGTATAAAATTTTGAGTTTATTAATTTTTACGATTTTAGCGCAGGTAAATTTTTAATATTTTAAAAAGTTTTGTTTTATTAAATAACAAAATAAAATAATTTAACTAGATTTCCTGGGCTAAGCCATTGGACAATATAGAACATCTTAAAAGCAAAGATTTATGTCTCCAAAAAACCAAATATGAAGGTATGGAGCCGTCGGAAAAGGATAGCTTACTAAGTCCCTCAAATCAATTGCTAAAACTCACCCTTAAAGCTTTTCAAGAACTTTCATTAAAATATGCCAAAAGAGCTAAAGACATTAGTGAGTATTTGCTAAAAGACAATGACGTTTTGACTTCGAAATCCGCTAAAATGCTACAATTTAAACACAATTTAACCAAGTTTGAAGAGAAATATACTTTATGCGATGGCATCGATGATCTTTTCGATTTAGTTGAACTATATTCAAACACTACCTCATTTTATTATGAACTAGATGAGTCATCATTGGACGATGATTCTAAATTGATTTTAAGTCTTTTACGAAAATATGGTTCTGAAGATTTGGATAATGAATTTGAGAAATTTTTTAATGTTTTTGTAAAAGACTTCAATAACAAGTTTGAAGAACTAAAAGAAGATTTGTCCAAGGAGAAGGGAGCAGTTGGCCAAAAAATATTAGATTGGTTTAAAGATTTTAAATCCTTAAGCGATTATGATGATAAAATTGCGGCTTTCGAAAAATTTTTTGAATTTTATGATGACGAACAAGACTAAAGCTGAAAAAATTAATTGAAATGAACGAAACTGCAAAAATATTAATTATCCACCATAACTTATATAATAATTTAAAAAATAAATAATAATAATAAAAAACTGTCCCACATAAAACGATTTTAAACATAAATGTGTTTTAATATCAATCCGAAAATTGGCCATTAGTAAATATAATAACATAAATTTTTAAGAAATTTTTTTTATCATTTTTTAAAAGTAATGTTTATACCCGCAAGCGGCAGGCCTTATTGAAGGCCTCTTTGCTCCTTTCTTAAAGATTCTCTTCGATGATATCCTGCCTTCAGAAGTATGCCTACTAAAAGTTGTAAATTTATTTTTGAAAGACCTTACTAAATATTCAGTACCCATTCGCTTCTCCCTTCTTTAAGAAGGGAGAAAAGAAATTGTTAAGTTTAATTTTTTTAGTGACCTATCTTACTTTTTTTGGGAAGGGAATGAAGTTGTTATTAAAAGAAGTATGGAAGGGCTTGCTCAAAATGACAATCTGTGAAAAAATAAGTATGGAATGCGTCGAGAAGGGCTTGTGTCTGCTAAATAAGGCCTTCTATTAGGTCTCTTTACTAATTCTTGTTACCGCTGGGTATATACTAAGTAATACACATATACATACATAATTAATTACTTTGGCCCCCATTTGTCTGGAATTTTGTGTTTCTTATGCTAATAAAATAATGCGAATACAAAACAAGTAAGAAAGTAAAGTCGGTCAAGCCCGATCATATGATGGCATTAGGGTTTTTTCCCGGGATTTTTCATGCGGGATCCCGGGAAATAAAAAATTCCTCATAGTTTAAAAAAACAGCTATTTAAACTTTGAAATTTAGTTTTCTATTCTCTTAAAATAAGCATCTGTGGATGAGTTGTCAATTAGATCAATTACAAGAAGTGAGTACATACGTAAATCAATGTCTCCTGATGCAATAAATCTACTTAAAGCAGAATAGGCAGTGCAACAGTTGATAATTAATAAATTTAGTAAAGTGAAAAGTTAATAAAGAACATTAATTCAAAATAAGATGCAGGTAGTAAAGTTTAATTGTCCATGGACAAGTCTTTAAAATAGCAGATACCTAAACATATAGCTCCTTTATTGTAACATAGTCATATCTACAAAAACAAATGAACTTGGCAAAATGCGATTAAAGTTTTCAAAATGTACCGATTTAAAGATATATTTTGCTATAACTTCGGTTCAGTTTGGGATAAAATACGAGAAGGCATGAAGGAACACTTTGCTTAAATAACTTACAATTTTTGATTTTTTGAGATATGACTATGTTGCAATGAAGGAGCGATATGTTTATTAGGTGATAAACACAAATTTTTTTCAATTTGTGTTGGTTTATATACCCTTGAAGTGCGGGGAAACCGAAATAAAAAAAAATTTGGAAACTCCTGTAAGATACTACAACATACAATTTGAAAAACACATTGTCCTTAAGATTACAGATAGATCTAATGAAATGAAAAGGTTTGTAAGAGGTTGATGCTATTTTTTGCATGAACCTTGACATACATTTGACTGATATAGACGTTGTTTATAAAAAAAAATGCTTCTTATTGTGAATCAAAAGCCTTCTACAACGGTGCACTTTTAACTATTTATCCAACCTCGGTAAAAAAATGAACGAATTTTTTCGGAAACATGGTAATTAGTAAATAAAATAATCAATATACTTTTTGACGACTTACTAAGCGCTTTGAATGTGTCAGAAAGTTATTTCCTAAGCCGTTAAAAAATGTTAATATATTTATTTAACATATTTTATCTATTTTATGAATTAACTTTTTGATCTCATATCTTGAGTACCTCAATTTGTGTTTGTTTTTATTATTGTTTTATGAATTAAATTGTTATGTTTATCTTTATTTTTTATCTTGTATCTAGAGCATAATAATAATACGGAATTTACATATAAAACCGTAAGGTAATAATAATTCAAGTTCCTCTTTTAATCTTCATTTAATTTTGTAGTATTTAAGGATTTCTTTTATTTAATTTACTGTGTATTATTTATATGGAGCGGGATCCCGGGAAATTCAAAAAAATTTCCCGCTTTCCCGGGAATCGAAAAACTCCGGGAAAAAAAAAACTCTAGATGGCATATACCACAGTATTTAAAAAAAAAATCCAGAGTGTTCTTTATTTTCGACCCATGGGCAATCATGGAACCGCCAGAAGAAAATTATGTTATTAGGTTTAGATTCATAAAGAAGTTCTTTGTGCCGAATATTATTTATATATCTTCATCTACATACATATGTAGGTATATGAGATTTGTTTGATTTTTAATGATTTTAAGAAGAAGGTTTATATGGGACCTATGGTTATTTTGGACGTACTGTCGCAACATTTTGTCATGACAAAGAAGTTATTGCCGCCAATTTTTATGTCAATACCAACATTTATAAGGAAATAATGACATTAAAAGCTATTTTTGGAAGTATTATTTGTGCGGGAGCTGTGGCTAAATACGAACCGATTCCAATAAAGTTTGGTAGGATGAGTTAGGTTGTAATTAAATATTTCATTTCATTTGTTTCTTACTATTACAACAAGAATAAATCTTATAAATTACATTGATATTAAGTAACATTTGTTATATTAACATTAAGTAGATTTCATTTGGATATAATGAATTTAATCGTAAAAATTAACATAAACTATCATAACACAGTTAACATTAGACATACATGTTAGGATTCAAAATAATTTTAAAACAATTTTAAAAGTTCCTTTTTGAAAAGTAATGCGTTGCTTTGTACTTGGATATATGATGGTAATTCGTTCCAAAGACACTTTGTATTTTTGTGATCTCAAGTTTTTTCCACGTGGTGATTGTGCAAAAATTAATTTTGTTGAAAAGATATTCTGAGTTCTTCAGGTATATAATATTATGCATCATTATAAGGCTTTTATATTTAAGTAAATTTTTAAAACTTACTATCTCGTCTACTTCTGTTGAAAACGTATCTGGCTATATTTTTATATGTGACCTCGAGGCGATTAAAGTCAACAGCATCGCAATTGGCAAATATTTTCCACCCGTAAAGTAGAACTGGTATTAAATAGGTTTTTGCCAAAAGCGTTCTTATTTCAAACGGTGTCGATGATTGCGCAGCCCACAGAATTCTCAGCATCCCATGAACTTTACCAGCTGATATATTTATATGGTAAGCCCAAAAAAGTTCGACATTAAATGTGATTACCAAATTCGTAGACGATTGAACAAAATTGATTTTTGAGTTGATATTATGTAGAAATATATTATCATTCAGTCGTTTTTTATTATTTCTTGATATGAAGATGCATTTTGATTTGTCAGGGCTTATACACAAGCCGTCAATACATGCCCATTTATGTATTTTATCCAAATCACTGTTTATACAGTCAATACAATTTTGAAAATTTTCCATCGTGCTGCTTAAGTACAGCTGAACGTCATCAGCATACATCTGCAGTAATTCAAAGCCTCAGGCAAATCGTTAATGTACATACAGAAAAGCAAAGGATCAAGAATAGAGCCCTGTGGCATTCCTCTTTCAACATCCACTGCTTTAGAAGTCACACCATTTAAAGTGACCACTTGTTTTCGATTAATAAGGTAAGAGGAAATAAGTTTGTTAGCCGAGTTAGAGAAATTTAAGATTTTTTTTAGTTTAGTGAGTAAAATCGAGTGATCAACGGTATCAAAAGCCTTACTGTGATCTAAAAGCACAAGAAAGGATACCATATTCTTATCCAGTTTAGATCTAATTTCTTCTGCTACATCGATCAGAACCGTAATGCAGCTTCTGCCCTGTCTAAAACCAGACTGTCTATCCGTTAGATACTGATCCTTTAAATACTCATTCATTTGCCCATACATAAGATGTGCCATAACTTTTGATAAGAACGGTGGTCGAAAGTCGCCGTTGTTTTTTGGAATGGGAATGATTTTTGCTTCTTTCCACACATCGGAAAAAATTAAATATTTTATGCAAAAAGCCTCTTTTCCGAAAGGAAGTTTGTATGGTGGCTATGTGAAATGATCCATGTGACAACCTGACAATTTTGCTTATATTTTATGGGACCTTACCGATTGTGGTATATACCACCTTTACTATGGTAATGTAGGTATGATCAACAATTAAATATTAAACTTCTTAGATGTAAAAAAAAAACACGCATCGAGAAACTTTTCGATTGAAACGTGAGAAATGAAACAAAAATGCCATAAATTAAAACAAGCAACTGTTTTTCTCACTTAACTGCGTCTGTAAAATATTTGGGGAGTAAGGGCTGTCACCTGAGGAAATTACTCGCCAATTTACAGAAAAAGTGTGTGTGTCTGTAAAATTTTTGTGAGAAAGTTCCCGCTTTGAACTGTCAATTAAATTCACGAATAAAAATTTTTCAATTATAAAACCACTGTTAAATTATCGGGTTTTTTCGTTTACTTATTAAACAGTTTTCTTAAAAATTATTTTCATATGCTTTTAATACTAAATTAAAAAGGATTTTGCTTATACTGATAGTTTTGAAATTTTGTGTTAAGTCTGAATTAAAACGTTTCATCTTTTGATGCTCAACTCTTATGTTTTTAGGTGAGAGAAGAAAGAAGAAAGGAAGTTAGTACTAGGGTATTCATTTAATCGGGCTTTTGCTTTAATCGGTTAATCGCTCGATTAATTAACCGAGGTTTTGGTTTAATCGGTTAATAATCGGTTAATATTGCTATTGATCGGTTAACCGATTAATAAAGTTTTGTTATAAATTAAGTAATTTCAATAAATAAAAATGCAAAAATTATTTATTATTTGGAGTTTATTATTGAAAAAAAAACAATAACATAACAAACAAAACAATTCTTGGACTAAAATGAGCAAACAAAGAAAATTCAATACTAATTAATACACATGGGCATTCCCACAGAATGTTCTACCAGGATGAAAGAATAGAATGTTGGTAAGCATCGTCTTTCATTGTTTATTATTTTAAAAAAAGTCTATGTTTTTATAAAAGAATGGTTTTTATAGCATATCTCAGCTATTTTACTTGAGGAAATTGGGCTGGAAACTGGAAAACTTTATATTTTTTAAAGCTACATCTAAAGACATTTTTATATAATTATTTTACATGCAAAAAAAAATGTTATGTTTGGAATTTTTCTTCACAATCTCTCCATTACAATCAATTGTAAATTGAGTATTACGTCGGTCACAGATTGACAACTCTTAACTCGCAAAAAAATCGAATCGGGTTTTTGATGCAAAAAGACTGTTTCTGTCCTTCTGCATGTTAGTACGTTTCATTTATATTTTTACACCATCTTACAATAAATATCTCCTACTAATTTTGGTTTTTTTATTTACTTCCAACACGGTTTAGTAACGGAGTAATAACGTTTTTTTTTTGTCTCCTGAAAAGTACAAAAAAAACATGTTAAGAGTTGTCAACCTGTGACCGACGATTAGGTTTTTGTTAAGGAAATTTTAAAATATTTTTGGGAAAATTCATGGTAATAATAATAAAAAAACATATGGAAAACTCGTAAGTTCGCGACCTCGTAAGTTCGAAAAATAATTTGGTTTAAATGTTTAGCATTTAAGCGATTATTTTCTTTAGATTTGTTAAATCTTGACTTGGAGAAAAATTCTTGCATTTATCGAAGATGTTAGAGAAATCCAAAGCAATCCATAATACAGAATATCTAATTTCTCAGTCTTTTTCCTGGATTTCTCTAAACATATAAAATCTTCCATTATGTCATTATAGTACTGTTTTAATTTTAAAAAATTTTTATCACTTCTAACTGTTTCGGTTACTATCGAGAGTTTCTTCTGTTGTCAGGCCATCATCTGGCATAGCTCAGCACCGCACATTCTGCAAAAAAGTTAATTTCCGAATCCCTTAGTTTCTGTTTTTGTACTGTATCTTAAGAATGTATTGCTAGAAGAAAATATATTGTATGAAAAAATATTTTCTGAACACATACCTTTTGAATTTGAGACGAAACAAATAATAAAAAACACAAACAAATTTGTTATAATACTACAAAAAATTCAAAATTTTGTTATATCGGTTAATCGGTTAATCGACTGAAATTAACCGGTTTAATCGTTAATCGAAAAAACGCAATTTTAAATTAACCGATCAGTTAATCGGGTAGTAATTAATCGGTTAACCGGTTAACCGAATGAATACCCTAGTTAGTACGGTGATGCCTGTACTCGGTTAGTACGCTTTGTGTTTTTATTCGTTGGTATAAGCAGAGCGATGGCTGCATGTAATTTTTTTCTTTTGCTCTTTGATTCGCTGTTAATAAAATTGTTGTTGTTTTGAATCGAAAAAAGTTGAAACCGATTGCTGCGTGTGATTATGTTGGCATCTTTAAAAGGGAATTGAAAAGAATTTGAGCATCAAAAGATAAAACGTGTAAATTTAGACTCACACGCAGCAATCGGTTTCAAATTTGTTCGGTTCAAAACAACAACAATTTTATTAACATTCGCAAAGAGAAAATGAAAAAAATTACATGCAGCCAACGTTGTGCATATACCAACGAATAAAAACACAAACACCAAGGCGAATTGACTAGAAGGTGAGGTCAACTCTACAACTACAATGCTTCTGTGGTCGGGTTGTCAAAAATATTGCTAGTAAAAAAAAACAGGTTTGTTTACATAAAAATCTAGTTTGTACACAAACTTTGACAACTCGACCACCGAAAAAACACCACATGTTGACTTGACCCCACCTTCTAGTCAATTCGCCTTGACAAACACCTAAAAAACATAATATAGCGTCTTCACCTGACAATTTTTTATCATACCAAACGTCAAAGTCTATATAAAAAAACTCGAAAATTTTTGTCAGCGTTTTTTTAATATGAAGTTTAACGTTTGGTATGACAAAAAATTGTCAGGTGAAGACGCTATGTAAGAGATGAGCATCAAAAGATGAAACGTGTGAAAGCATACTAATACAGTATTGTTGAACAAGTGTGATATGTATATAAAAAAAACGCGGTTATCAAATTTAATTTTTTATATTTTTGTAAATCCCTTATCATTTCCTTAAGCCAAGTCAACAAAGTTGGAAAATGCATCAATTTTTTCCTCCATATCAGTTATAGCATTATACTTTTCATACCAATCCAACATCGGCTTTTCTAAGTGCATTTTATTCTCTTCAAACATTTTGATGAAATTATCCATGAATACAATAAATTCCTTGGCAAATTCTACCACAACATTTTTCGTGTTATATTTGTTTAAGATGTTAACAATTATTTTGGATTCGGCTGTTACTTTTTCCTCAGGAATTTCCAAATAATAATCCGTAGTGTTAGAGTAAATTTCTAAAATATTCCACATTTCTGTAGGATTTTTGTTACTTTCATATTTTTCAACAAACATGGTTAAATTCTTTTTAAATTCCATAATTTCAGGTTTATCATTGGTCACCATTGATTCATCTGTCAAAATTTTACGACTAGTATTGACAGCATTAGTTGCATACTGTCTTCCCAACGCAATGAAATTGTCATAAGTATAGAGCAAAAGTTTTTGGGCAGGAGTGGGATTTTTACGCATTTCTTCCTCGGAAGAATCAATAGAATTGCTGCTATCTTCGAGGGGTTTAGCCAATGAGGTCTGTAAAAGTTTAGAGGAATAATTGAAAAAGCTTTAAGCTTAGATTTTTTACTTATAAAAGATTTTGTGTTTTTTTTACCTGTATTAAGACCAAGACCACAAATATGGTGTAAATTTTGTATGCTGTCATGTTAAGGTTGTTCATGCAAAGTTTCCCAGAGAACTACTAAAATATTTGATATCATTTTTAATTTTTATAAAAAAAAATTTACCTCAAGTGTTTTGAAAAAGGTTATCAACTATTGATTAACCTTAAATATACATACATACATACATACATTATAATATAGTATTCTTAAATTATTTATTATAATTTGTTATTACCAGGGAAACCAGAAATATGCTCTAAAAACACGTTTTATGCACATTAAATATGCAGTAAAAACTTGAAAATATGCCCTGAAAAATTTTAAAAATATGCCCTAAAAATTAAAAATTGCCCATTTGAAGACACAATATTCACCAATTTAATAACAAAATCTAAAAAAGAACCTAAAAAAGGTTATAATTCATATAAGAGATGTTTGCGCCGAATATTATCTAGATATTAACATCCATATGGGTTTTTGTCTTAAAGGGATTCTAGGTACGGTCGCTAAATTGTTAACAAATGTTAGCATTTAAAAAGAATTTAAAGCTAGTTAAGGACGGGAGCTTTGAGCAAATGTGAACCGATTCGAAAAAAATTTAATTTGAAGTAAAATATTTTTGGCACGAATTTAATTTAAATACCATCCTAATTAGATAGCTTGTGGATATAAAGAGTATAATTTGGATGTGAAATTAAAGACCGATTCTCACAGATTTAAGTTTGTTAAAGTAAATTCGGAAATAATTTATAAATTAAAGTTGATTAATTTATAAATTAAAGTGTAAAATAAATAATAAATTAAATTTGAAAATAATTTACAAATAAGGAAAAAAATATTTATCTAAACGTGCTGATAATAAAGATATATATGAAAATTGATTTTGTTATTGTTGAATATTTTCTTCTTCTTGTTGTCCTTATTAGAACAATTAGTACCCTACGGTCGGTCAAGTTGGCATACATATTGTTTGTTACAGATTTTATTTGTTTTAATTAAATAAAATTTGTTTTAATTAAATTTGAATTAAATAAAATTCTTTTTTTGGTCAAGTATATATTATTTGTTACACATTTTTTTTTGGTTTCAATTAAATAAAAAATTTTTTTTAATTAAATTTTTTATTGAAAAAATAACATTAAATATGCCAATGTTACCACTTGCTAAATTTATAAGAGCATCGGATGCTCTTATAAGATTTGAATCGAATTTTAATCATCTTCGTGAGGAAATGCACACCGTGTTTACTTTAGAGATTCAGGGCGATGAATGGAAAAAATTATGGGAGAAAGTTAAATTGTCACATCAGCTTTGCTTGGATTATTTTGAGGGTTCCGAGAAAAGTGAACCTGCGGAGGTAGAGGTGGTGTCAAATAAATATGAGGCCACATATTTGGCATATATGAAATGTTTGGCCTCTATTAATGAGAAGACATTTAATTTTGAAAAATCCTCAAAATCTAATGGTTCCAATCTTGGTAACTTGGATCACAATTTAACTTTACCTCCTTGTGATGTTAAGCCCTTTGATGGCGACTATGTTTCGTGGCCCGCATTTAGAGATTTATTCACGGCGATTTACATTAATAGTTCGCGTCTTTGTCATTTAATTCGTAAAACCGCCGGCGAAGCAAACGAAATCGTGTCAAAGTGCCCATTAAGCAATGATGGATTTGAGATCGCCTGGAAAAGTTTGAAGGATGCATATGAGAATCCTCGTATGCTAGCTAATAATCAATTAAAATTATTATTTAATTTACCTTCGGTTGAAAAGGAGTCTAGCGCCGGTCTTAAAACTTTGCAACTCGGTATAAATAATTGCCTGACGTCTCTTGCGCTTTATAGTGTTCCCACGGATAATTGGGATCCGATTTTAATTTTTATGTGTATTCAACGGTTGCCTACGTCTACGGTTAGTTTATGGGAACAGGGTGTTAAGGATAAGACTGGTTTGCCTAAATGGAAAGATTTTGATACCTTTTTGACAGAAAGAGTTCAAACTCTTGAATGCGTTCGCGATCTTAAGAATTCGTAGCCTTCTGCAAAATCTTCTTCTTCACCGAAGACTAAGGCCCATGTAGTGAACGCTAATTGTTCTTCTAATTCTTGCGTTTTTTGTCGTCTATCCGTAAGTAGAACTGGTATTAAATAGGTTTTTGCCAAAAGCGTTCTTATTTCAAACGGTGTCGATGATTGCGCAGCCCACAGAATTCTCAGCATCCCATGAACTTTACCAGCTGATATATGTATATGGTTAGCCCAAAAAAGTTCGGCATTAAATGTGATTACCAAATTCGTAGACGATTGAACAAAATTGATTTTTTAGTTGATAATATGTAGAAATATATTATCATTCAGTCGTTTATTATTATTTCTTGATATGAAGATGCATTTTGATTTGTCAGGGCTTATACACAAGCCGTCAATACATGCCCATTTATGTATTTTATCCAAATCACTGATTATACAGTCAATACAATTTTGAAAATTTTCCATCGTGCTGCTTAAGTACAGCTGAACGTCATCAGCATACATTTGAACCCTGCAGTAATTCAAAGCCTCAGGCAAATCGTTAATGTACATACAGAAAAGCAAAGGATCAAGAATAGAGCCCTGTGGCATTCCTCTTTCAACATCCACTGCTTTAGAAGTCACACCATTTAAAGTGACCACTTGTTTTCGATTAATAAGGTAAGAGGAAATAAGTTTGTTAGCCGAGTTAGAGAAATTTAAGATTTTTTTTAGTTTAGTGAGTAAAATCGAGTGATCAACGGTATCAAAAGCCTTACTGTGATCTAAAAGCACAAGAAAGGATACCATATTCTTATCCAGTTTAGATCTAATTTCTTCTGCTACATCGATCAGAACCGTAATGCAGCTTCTGCCCTGTCTAAAACCAGACTGTCTATCTGTTAGATACTGATCCTTTAAATACTCATTCATTTGCCCATACATAAGATATTCTATAACTTTTGATAAGAACGGTGGTCGAAAGTCGCCGTTGTTTTTTGGAATTGGAATGATTTTTGCTTCTTTCCACACATCGGAAATAATTAAATATTTTATGCACAAAGCCTCTTTTCCGAAAGGAAGTTTGTATGGTGGCTATGTGAAATTATCCATGTGACAACCTATGGACCAATTTTGCTTATATTATATTCGACCTTACCGATATACCATAATACCACCTTTACTATGGTAATGTAGGTGTGATCATCAATTAAATATTAAATTTCTTAGCTGTAAAAAAAAACCACGCATCGAGAAACTTTTCGATTGAAACGTGAGAAATGAAAAATGCCATAAATTAAAACAAGCAACTGTTTTTCTCACTTAACTGCGTCTGTAAAATATTTGGGGAGTAAGGGCTGTCACCTAAGGAAATTACTCGCCAATTTACAGAAAAAGTGTGTGTGTCTGTAAAATTTTTGTGAGAAAGTTCCCGCTTTGAACTGTCAATTAAATTCACGAATAAAAATGGGGTGAGAAAAAATTTTAACACAAAAAATATAATAAAAATGACATGGAAGGTGTAAGTATTTTGTTTTTGGTTGATTTTTTCATTGTTAAATTATTTTGCTTTTCAAAATTTTGGGAAAATAGACAAATGTTTTCAAAGAAATTTTCTAAACAACAAACATGAAAGTCGCACTTTACATTATTTGGAAGAGCCGACGGTTGTATTTTCGCCGCCATCGTTGAAATTGTTTTTGAGCATCAAAAGATGAAACGTGTGAAAGCATACTAATACAGTATTGTTGAACAAGTGTGATATGTATATAAAAAAAACGCGGTTATCAAATTTAATTTTTTATATTTTTGTAAATCCCTTATCATTTCCTTAAGCCAAGTCAACAAAGTTGGAAAATGCATCAATTTTTTCCTCCATATCAGTTATAGCATTATACTTTTCATACCAATCCAACATCGGCTTTTCTAAGTGCATTTTATTCTCTTCAAACATTTTGATGAAATTATCCATGAATACAATAAATTCCTTGGCAAATTCTACCACAACATTTTTCGTGTTATATTTGTTTAAGATGTTAACAATTATTTTGGATTCGGCTGTTACTTTTTCCTCAGGAATTTCCAAATAATAATCCGTAGTGTTAGAGTAAATTTCTAAAATATTCCACATTTCTGTAGGATTTTTGTTACTTTCATATTTTTCAACAAACATGGTTAAATTCTTTTTAAATTCCATAATTTCAGGTTTATCATTGGTCACCATTGATTCATCTGTCAAAATTTTACGACTAGTATTGACAGCATTAGTTGCATACTGTCTTCCCAACGCAATGAAATTGTCATAAGTATAGAGCAAAAGTTTTTGGGCAGGAGTGGGATTTTTACGCATTTCTTCCTCGGAAGAATCAATAGAATTGCTGCTATCTTCGAGGGGTTTAGCCAATGAGGTCTGTAAAAGTTTAGAGGAATAATTGAAAAAGCTTTAAGCTTAGATTTTTTACTTATAAAAGATTTTGTGTTTTTTTTACCTGTATTAAGACCAAGACCACAAATATGGTGTAAATTTTGTATGCTGTCATGTTAAGGTTGTTCATGCAAAGTTTCCCAGAGAACTACTAAAATATTTGATATCATTTTTAATTTTTATAAAAAAAAATTTACCTCAAGTGTTTTGAAAAAGGTTATCAACTATTGATTAACCTTAAATATACATACATACATACATTATAATATAGTATTCTTAAATTATTTATTATAATTTGTAGAAATATGCTCTAAAAACACGTTTTATGCACATTAAATATGCAGTAAAAACTTGAAAATATGCCCTGAAAAATTTTAAAAATATGCCCTAAAAATTAAAAATTGCCCATTTGAAGACACAATATTCACCAATTTAATAACAAAATCTAAAAAAGAACCTAAAAAAGGTTATAATTCATATAAGAGATGTTTGCGCCGAATATTATCTAGATATTAACATCCATATGGGTTTTTGTCTTAAAGGGATTCTAGGTACGGTCGCTAAATTGTTAACAAATGTTAGCATTTAAAAAGAATTTAAAGCTAGTTAAGGACGGGAGCTTTGAGCAAATGTGAACCGATTCGAAAAAAATTTAATTTGAAGTAAAATATTTTTGGCACGAATTTAATTTAAATACCATCCTAATTAGATAGCTTGTGGATACAAAGAGTATAATTTGGATGTGAAATTAAAGACCGATTCTCACAGATTTAAGTTTGTTAAAGTAAATTCGGAAATAATTTATAAATTAAAGTTGATTAATTTATAAATTAAAGTGTAAAATAAATAATAAATTAAATTTGAAAATAATTTACAAATAAGGAAAAAAATATTTATCTAAACGTGCTGATAATAAAGATATATATGAAAATTGATTTTGTTATTGTTGAATATTTTCTTCTTCTTGTTGTCCTTATTAGAACAATTAGTACCCTACGGTCGGTCAAGTTGGCATACATATTGTTTGTTACAGATTTTATTTGTTTTAATTAAATAAAATTTGTTTTAATTAAATTTGAATTAAATAAAATTCTTTTTTTTGGTTTCAATTAAATAAAAAATTTTTTTTAATTAAATTTTTTATTGAAAAAATAACATTAAATATGCCAATGTTACCACTTGCTAAATTTATAAGAGCATCGGATGCTCTTATAAGATTTGAATCGAATTTTAATCATCTTCGTGAGGAAATGCACACCGTGTTTACTTTAGAGATTCAGGGCGATGAATGGAAAAAATTATGGGAGAAAGTTAAATTGTCACATCAGCTTTGCTTGGATTATTTTGAGGGTTCCGAGAAAAGTGAACCTGCGGAGGTAGAGGTGGTGTCAAATAAATATGAGGCCACATATTTGGCATATATGAAATGTTTGGCCTCTATTAATGAGAAGACATTTAATTTTGAAAAATCCTCAAAATCTAATGGTTCCAATCTTGGTAACTTGGATCACAATTTAACTTTACCTCCTTGTGATGTTAAGCCCTTTGATGGCGACTATGTTTCGTGGCCCGCATTTAGAGATTTATTCACGGCGATTTACATTAATAGTTCGCGTCTTTGTCATTTAATTCGTAAAACCGCCGGCGAAGCAAACGAAATCGTGTCAAAGTGCCCATTAAGCAATGATGGATTTGAGATCGCCTGGAAAAGTTTGAAGGATGCATATGAGAATCCTCGTATGCTAGCTAATAATCAATTAAAATTATTATTTAATTTACCTTCGGTTGAAAAGGAGTCTAGCGCCGGTCTTAAAACTTTGCAACTCGGTATAAATAATTGCCTGACGTCTCTTGCGCTTTATAGTGTTCCCACGGATAATTGGGATCCGATTTTAATTTTTATGTGTATTCAACGGTTGCCTACGTCTACGGTTAGTTTATGGGAACAGGGTGTTAAGGATAAGACTGGTTTGCCTAAATGGAAAGATTTTGATACCTTTTTGACAGAAAGAGTTCAAACTCTTGAATGCGTTCGCGATCTTAAGAATTCGTAGCCTTCTGCAAAATCTTCTTCTTCACCGAAGACTAAGGCCCATGTAGTGAACGCTAATTGTTCTTCTAATTCTTGCGTTTTTTGTCGTCTATCTGGACATTTTTTGAGAAATTGTAAGAAATTTAAAAATCTTTCAATATCGGAAAGATTTTCGACAGTGAAAAAATTTCGTTGTTGCATTAATTGTTTATCGCGAGAACATGAGGTCAAAAATTGTAAGAGTACCTTTAATTGCACTACGTGTAACAAAAGACATCATTCTTTATTGCACCGTGAGGTCTCTAATTCTGAAGATACTTCGGGAAATAATGCTGCTTCATTTTCGGGCAATGTGCCCCGGAACAATTTGAATTCGTCCTTACCTTCTGCAACAAATGGCATAAATTCTTCCGTTAATTCGAGGGATAATTCTGCATCTTTTTCGCGCAATGTGACCCCAACTGGTATGAATTCGTCATTACCTTCTACGTCAGCTGTCATTAATTCTTCGGTTAATTCGAACCGTCAAGTTTTTCATGTCGCCCAGAATATCAGGGTACTTTTAGGGACCGCTATGGTGAATATCGTTCACCAGGGTATGACATACCCAGCTCGCGCTCTTATTGATCCTGTTTCAGAGTCTTCGTTTATCGCTGAACATTTTCGAAACCGCTTGAAGCTATTCGCACATTCGACGAATGTCAAAGTTTCAGGCATTAATCAGACGGTATCTGGTACTACCAGAAAAATTTTCGCTCTTAAAATTAGTTCTGCTTTAGACCAATCTCTTATTTTGGAAACGTTGGCCTTAGTGTTGCCCAGTATCTCTGGTAATTTACCCTCGTTCGTAATGGACCCAGGCCTTCGTAATAATTTGTCTGACCTCCAGTTGGCAGATCCTCGGTTTTATCAATCTAGACCCGTTGATTTACTTTTGGGCGCTGATTTATATCCTCAGCTTATTCTAAGCGAAATTAGACGCGATGTTTTAGGATCTTTAGTGACTGTCTTTGGATATATCATCACGGGATCTATTGTAGAGCCGACAGTTAGAGCATATTCGACGAGAATAGATGTTTCTATGGAGGATAGTTTGAATAGGAATCTCCTTCGTTTTTGGGAAATTGAGGAAACGCCTAAGCGGAAGATAATGACCCCTTCAGATAAAATTTGTGAAGAAAATTATCGGAGAACTACGCGACGCGACTCCGATGGCCGTTATGTAGTGACACTACCTTTCAAGTCAGAATTTCCTCATTTGCTCAATTTGGGTTTTTCTCGACATAATGTTATGGCTCAATTTTTGAGAAGTGAAACTTCTCTTCTACGCAAACCTGATATTAAGGAATTATATGATAGTGTCGTTAATGAATATCTGGTTTTAGATCATATGAGACTTGTTCCCAATCATTCTTGGAATTCTTCGGTTTCGTGTTATCTTCCTCATCACCCAATTCTTAAGCCTGAAAGTAAGACCACAAAATTACGTGTCGTATTTAAATCCTCGAATAGGACCTCCAACGGTAATAGCTTAAATGATTGCCTTTATTTGGGCCCCACATTACAATCAGATTTGGTGCTTTTAATTCTTCGTTGGAGGCTATATCGTTTCGTTTTTAATTGCGACATTACCCAAATGTATAGACAAATTCGGCTTGACCCTGCTCATACCCCATATCAACGCATATTATTTCGATCTTCTCCGACGGAGGAGGTCAAAACGTATGAGTTACAGACTGTAACTTTCGGTGTTAATTGTGCTCCCTACCTAGCGCTCCGAACATTGATACAATTAGCTGATGATTCCGAGGATGAATATCCTCTAGCGGCTAATATTTTGCGCAAGTCTATGTACGTTGACGATGTATTAACGGGCGCTCATGATATTTCATCTGCTTTGAGGGCTCGTGATCAACTGAGGAAGGTTTTGTCTTCGGCAAAATTTGAATTAAGAAAATGGACCTCAAATGAAATGGAAATACTGAGGGATCTTCCTTTAGACCATCTGGTAGATTCAAAGCTACTTACGTTTGTTGAATCTAGCACTTCGAAAACACTGGGGATCTTATGGAATGCTCAGCTGGATTCATTTTATTTTAGAGCTGAGCCTATTATGAGTAAGTCGCATTATACGAAGAGGGAAGTTTTATCTACGATAGCTAGATTATTTGACCCTGTGGGCTGGTTAGGTCCTGTTATTATTACTGCGAAAATCATTATGCAACGGATTTGGCAGGACAATATTGATTTTGATGAGTTTCTCCTGCCCTCTACGGGAATTGAATGGAGGAAGTTTGTTGGGCAGTATAGGCAAGTGAATAATATTCAGATCCCACGGTTGGTGAGATATGCACCTTGTTCGTCGGCCGAACTTCATTTGTTTTCTGATGCTTCCGAGAAAGCATACGCGGGGGTAATTTATATTCGTATTGAGGCATCCGGTCAAAATTATACGCACTTGCTTTCATGTAAGACTAAGGTTGCTCCTATTAAGACCGTTTCTTTGCCTCGATTGGAACTTTGTGGCGCGGTTTTGGCTTCAGAGTTAATGAAGACTGTAGTTAGGGAAATTGATATTCCGCTCCGGGGAATTTATTGTTGGACGGACTCTACAATTGTTCTGTGCTGGTTGGGGAAAACTTCTAGTAGTTGGACCACGTTTGTAGCTAATAGAGTTTGTCGAATTCAGGAGAACGTCGGCCACAATTGGTATCACGTTAGATCTGAAGATAACCCAGCAGATTTAGGTAGTAGAGGTCTCTCCCCGGCAGATTTGGAGAAGAGTAGTCTTTGGTGGTATGGACCTACATGGCTTTGCGCGGATAAAGCCATGTACCTTTTGGAGAACTTTTCCTCCCTAGATACGGATGTTGAAGCCAGGGCTGTAAAAACACATGCGACCATTTTTGCTAATTATGAGGACATTCTGGGGAGATTTTCAAAACTTGATCTTGCGCTTAGGGTCATAGCTTATCTTCTTAGGTTCTTCTATAGGACCCATTCTTCGTATAAGGGCAAATTTGTGTTTACTTCGGTTGATATCTCTAGTGATGAGTTAATTAACGTTAGACGACGCCTAGCAATTTTGGCTCAAAAGGCCTACTATACTGATGAATATCAGGCTCTACTGGCAAGGAGGCCAATTTCACCGAAAAGTTCATTGCGATCTCTTAACCCCTTTTTGGATGTATACGGAGAAGTTTCCGATCATTTTGCCATATTCGTGCCGTTTTACCGTTTTGTGAACATTATTTCCATTCATGGTGGAAATCAATTGATGCTGCGCATTATTCGCATTGAATATTGGGTTCCTCGGCTCAGAATCTTGGTGCGAAAGATAACGAATGGTTGCAAACGCTGCTTATTGGATAGAAAGCGTTCTTGCAATCAAATGATGGCAGCCTTGCCTCCCGAGCGAACTACGTTGGACCGACCGTTTACCACAACGGGTGTTGATTTTGCAGGTCCCTTTGACATGAAAAGTTTTAATGGCAGATCTTGTCGAATAACAAAGGGATATGTATGCGTTTTTGTCTGCTTTTCTACAAAGGCAGTTCATTTAGAGGCGACTTCTGATTTCACATCAGACGCGTTTTTGGCTGCTTTTCATCGGCTTATCGCCAGACGTGGCTGCCCTTTGACCGTGTTTTCAGATAATGGCACTAATTTTGTAGGAGCTTCTAATGAGATTGAAAGGGACTTTCGTACGTTTATTGCGGAAAGTAAGGCTCGAATGTGTTCTACCTTTGGTATGCAGGGTCTTTCGTGGCGTTTTATCCCGGCTGGTGCCCCTCACATGGGCGGATTGTGGGAGGCCGCGGTTAAGAGTTTTAAGTCACATTTTCGTAGGGAGGTTCAAAATGTCAAATATACATTTGGGGAATTTTCTACCATACTTGCGAGAATAGAGGCTTGTTTGAATTCGCGTCCATTGTGCCCTATGTCTGATAACCCTGATGATCCTGTAGCGTTAACTCCTGGCCATTTGTTGATAGCTTGTCCTATATTGGCTCCGCCGGAGCCATCTATTTTGGATACACATGTGACTATTTTAAATCGGTGTCGCAAGATCAAGGCATTTTCTCAAGATTTCTGTCGACGATGGAAAAAAGAGTATTTGCAAAATTTGCATAGTGAACAACTGGCGCCGAATTCCTGGAAAATAGGTCGGGTAGTTAAGACTTATCCGGGGAGTGACGATCATGTTCGCGTTGTTGATATACGAACGGCCAACGGGGTTGTAAAACGACCAATTACAAAGCTGGTTGTACTGACCAGTTAATTTTTTTATTATTATCATATGTATATTAACCTTAATTGTTTCCTAGTAACATGGACGCCTTATCTAACATATTTGAGGATGCCAGGTGCTTACTGGACTAAGTTTTACGAGTCCGTGTGGTCTTCTGGAGCTATATATAATATTTGGCTTGGTCATATCGGGTCTATCGCCGTTATGAGCATTCAAATATCAGCTGATGGATCTGTCGTAAAAACCATTCAAATATGAGTTAATGGATCTGTCGTAAAAACCACTCAAATGTCAGTTATTGGATCTGTTGTAAAATCCATTTAAACACTACTCAGTTCATGTATTTGTTGTAAAAACCATGTTCTTCGTTTTGTTTTATTATTTATATAAATATATAGAATTAAATTATACTATATTTTTTTATATATACTTAATTATTGCTTGCAATTTGAAATTTATTTATATAAATTTATTTAAAATTGAATTTTTTGCAATAAATTATATTCTTGCAAGGTGGCCGGCAATGTTTAAGTTAACTGAATTAATAACTGGTTGCTCGGTTAAGGTTTAAGGCTTGCTACCTATTTTAGCAACCTTATTCTTTCGGAGTTGTAACGATCGTGGTATTATGTAGTTGTATTTTTGCTTTAGGAACGATGCTACCTGTAATACAGCTGTGCTCGTCGTTGGGGGGGTGTGTCAGTATTGTTCCTTTAAGTGGTATATATATTTGATCAGTTACAATAGATTTATTCTAAGGTAGCATAAACTCACATAACTCGCAATTATCTAAATAATAAAAAAAAACAAATAAGTGACGTCCGTAATGTTGAAGTATAGCTTATGGTGGAACTTGCTACACTTTTCCTTGCCCACCCACCATGCTGACCATAGGGTCGATATCATAGGCCAGCCCGATAAACATAATAAAAAAAAAAATAAACACTTCAACTAACCCATACCAATATCTTCACCTTTCATAACAATAATAAGTCAAAGATTTAAAATTTCATGTCAACAAAGGTATTAATATAATTAAGTTTTATTTAACAATTATTAAGATATTCTAGGAAGGTAATAAATGAAAGAAATTTAAAAAGAAATTAAGAATATCTGGTGATGTTGAGCTAATATTAAAACTGGTGATAAGTGTATTAAGTGTAGGGTATTTATAAGTGACGTAACATGAATGATTTTAGACTAACACACAACTGTCAAACACTTTTCTATAGGGAATTTTCTTGAAGAAATATAAATTTATCTTAGATTTTCATGTTACGTTAAATAAGTATAAACAAAATTGGGTTGGCACTTTAAAAATTGGCTATCGAAATCAATGCATTTACACTTACGAATTCTTAGAGGGTCCAACGATGTCAGCAGGCGCCCGATGACAGTGGTTTCATGCGTTTTCAGATTAATTTTATTTCAGCATTCGATAGTCAATAAAAAAAAGTAATTTGGTTAAATTTAAGTGTGGATTAAGTTATTTATTGATATATAAACATACTTACATAACTGAATCCACACAATGGTGTGTCGTATGTAAGAGTGATAGAAGTCGTAACTTCTAGGTGCTAGGGTTCGTGTCTTTGAGTTTGATTTCGAAGTAATTATATATATGACAATTTAGGTGACCAATCTAAGTTTATCCAAAAATTTAGGAATTAAGGTTAGTAAATAAATTTAGAAATAAGAAATAGGAAAAAAAATTTTGTAATAACTTTACAATTCAGGGATTAAAATATTTGGTTATTAACAAAACAACAAAAATTAGATTTAGGACAACAAAAAAAAAAAAAAATGAATTTTGAATATAGGATTTAATGGTTTACGGATATGGTCAGTTGGATATATTCAACAGTAAATTAGTCTTAATACCAGATTGACTAAAATATTATTGAATTATACCTAATAAGGTATTACTTCCACGGTATTTTCACAAAATAACACTAATATGTAATAGGTTTGGTCACCTCAGCCATATAAAAAGGTTGATTATTATCTTCTCTTGAGATTATTTTAACACAAGCCACCTATTTCAGTATTCTAACTTTAATATCGCAAACCAGTATCTTTAGTTTCTTCCCAAAAATGACAATAGGTCAGGTATCTTGCTGCTTTTTAAGACCTCAAGATAAATGCTGTCCAGCATACACTTGATCAATTGGAGTATAGATTTATTTTAGAATTCCGACACAGGTAGAAACTGACCTAAATTCCTATAATTAAAACGTCCATTTCACAGAAATATTCACACTTAATCACAAATTTTTCCTTACCGCAGAGTATTGTAAATCCCGTCTCGTTTTTATTTCCAAAACAAAATTTAAAACAAGATTTTATATTAAAATTCCAAACAACTTATTTTTCCTTTGACCGTCTCCCTTTCAGTTTTTCTTTAAAATTAAGAAATTTTTCCCAAATTTTCGACATTTAAAAAAAATAAAAATCAAGGCCAATCCGATAAATAAAACTGTATTAAAAAAAAAAACAATTGCTTTTACAAAGTAAATTTTGTTACAGCCAGACAAAAAAATTTAGTAAAACATATTACCTAGTTACAAATTATATAAAACTAATTCATGCGAAATACGTCGATATCACAAAGCAGATGAAAATTAAAGCACGCTGTAAAATTTCATCTGAAAAATTAAGACGATCAACATACTATCGTGCAATAAACCCCAGAACAAACTCAGGTCCATATATCCTTTATATGATACATTCCACAATAGCCACCGCTAACATCCTCCAGTTCATAGTTTACTTTCCCTATACGTTTCCTCACTACAGCCTTTATCCCCCTGGGTGCTAATTTTGCATTAAAACTATCGACCAATGAACTTTGTGCAAAGTTCCGGCGTATTACCACCTGTCCAATATTTAGCTCCCGCTTTCTTGATCTTAAATTGTATGATCTGGCATTGCGATCGTAAGCTTCCTTTATCCTAGTCTGTATAGAGTCCCTTAATAGTGTAAACTTGTCCGCCCTTTCAATACCAACGTCCGTTTCCGCTAAAAGCCTCAAATTCCGTAAAATTTTGTAGTCCTGTCCGTGTGTGATCATTGTCTGTCCAAAAACCAACTCATAGGGGGTCCGTCCTGTCGTCTGATGTATGCCGCTACGAATCGCACAGTTGACACTCGGCAAATATTCGTCCCATTGGCGCTGGTCGTTTCCAATATAAGATCGAAGGGCTTCATTAATTGAACGATTCACCCTTTCACTCGCATTTGACTGAGGGCTATGAACTGCTGTGTACTGATGAGTTATACCAAATTTATCTATTATATTTTTAAACTCCTTAGATTTAAACTGGCTCCCATTATCAGAAATGATAATTTCGGGGACGCCGTAGCATGCAAAAATATCATTCTTCAAATACTCTACAATAGGTTTCGCCACGAACTTTTTTAACGGCTTTAAAAACGTGAACTTTGTAAAATGGTCTAATATTATAAAAATACCAATATTCCCATTCTTAGTCCGTGGAAATGGTCCTATAAAATCCATATAGAGCCGTTGAAATGGTCTCTCTGTATTGACCATTTCACCCATAGGAGGTTTAAGGGATGAAGTTGGAGCCTTGGACGTTTTGCAGTGAAAACACTTTTTTACATAGTTTTTAACATCGGTAGCTAAATGAGGCCAAAAGAAAAATTGCCTGATGCGATGAATAGTTTTTGCAATTCCTCCGTGAGCTGAATTAGGCACATCGTGCGATGCATATAACACATTATTTCGCAGTTCTTCAGGAACAAACAGTTTCCACGATTCCGATTCATCAGCCTCACCCGATGAAAAATTCATTCTCTTATAAATAAACTTGTCAATTATTTGAAAATCTGGTAATTCGGATTTCGAAAGTTCATCTCTCATTCTACTATACTCAGGACTTTCGAATGCACTGGAGTTGAGGTCAATTATAGGTACAGTCTCCAACTCCAATGCGATCACACTCCTTTCACCCTCAAAAACCCTCGACAAAGCATCTGGCACTACATTATCCTTACCCTTCCGATGTTCAATAGTAAAGTCATATCCCTGCAATTTTAACGCCCACCTTGCCAAACGTCCCGATAAGTCTTTTTGCCTCATGAGCCATTTGAGGCTCGCGTGGTCGGTTATAACCCTAAAATTGTGTCCTTCTATGTAGGCTCTAAACTTTTTTATTGCCAATATCACAGCCAAACATTCCAACTCAGTTATTGAGTAGTTTCTTTGGGCCTTATTTAACTTTTGATACATGTACGCTATCGGCTTTTCATTACCCTCATCGTCCAGCTGAGCTTAAACAGCACCTATTCCACATGTACTTGCATCACACTGGAGAATAAAAGGTTTTTCAAAATTTGCGTGAACAAGTACGGGGGCTGATGTTAATTTACGTTTAATGACTTCAAAAGACTTCTGAGCTTCATCAGTCCATGTAAAGGATTTCCTTTTAGACAACAACTCTGTAATGGAAAATGTTATGGTGGCATATTCGTCAATGAATCGACGGTACCAACCAGCCATCCCAAGAAACTGACGTACTTGTCGGGCGGATTTGGGTACTGGAAATTCCGATATGGCTTTCACTTTATCTGGGTCAATTCTCAAGCAACCCTCCCCTACAATATATCCTAGATACTGTACCTGCCGAATAGCAAAACTGCTTTTCTTCACGTTAATGGACAAATTAGCCCTACGGAATTGGATGGCCACCTCTTGTAAATGTTTCAGATGTTCGTCAAAGTCTTTCGAAATTATGAGAAGGTCATCAAGGTAAACAAAAACGTTTGTTTTTAAATGATACGGAATGACTTGGTCCATCAGTCTGCACATTGTTTGTGGGGCATTGCACAATCCAAACGGCATCCTAGTAAATTGATACAAAGGCCGATTAGGGATTGTAAATGCAGTCTTTGGTCTTGAAGATTCGTCCAATTTAATTTGCCAAAAGGCGTCTTTCAAATCCACCTTGGAAATAAAATAAATTGGAGGAAGCCTTGAAATAAGTCCGTCTATGTTGGGAATAGGGTACGCGTCTTTTGTCGTTACTGAGTTTAATTTACGACTGTCCAAACAAAATCTTACTTTACCTGGCTTAACGATTAAAACCCCCGGAGATGACCAAGGAGAACTTGGGCACTCCTCAATAACTCCTAATTCTAACATCCTATCAATTTCCCCGCATAATAGCTTCTCTCTTGCCGGTGAGATAGGGTAATAGCGCTGTTTGATGGGAGTTGAATCACCAGTATCTATGTGATGTTCCAAAAAAGATGTGCAACCGAGTCCATCTCTGTCCGAATTTGGAAAAGAATCGACAACGATTTGCAGGCGTTGTTTTTGTAGCAAGGTCATAGGAATTTTATTTGGATCTTCATCAGCCGTGACTTCACACACGAGATTCTTTGTGAAAATTTGTATTCCGAACTTTTGCCAAAAGTCCATGCCACAAATAACATCCTGTGTTAACGACGGTATCAATAAAAATTCAATTAGCTTCTTTGAGCCATTATAGGAAATATCTATTTCTAAAGTCCCCAGCACCTTTTGCTGTTGTCCATCAGCTGTTTTGACATTACCTTTACTACGTTTAAATTTATTTGTTCCCAAAATTTCCGTACATAACGCAGCACCAATTACGTTCACATTGGCACCACTGTCCATTAACGCAAAACGGGTTTTACCAAATATGTCCAACTTGATATACGGTCTGTTATCATTATCCCTGCAAACCAATGAAGATATTACATGTTCCCGAAAACTTCTTTTACGTCTGAAAAATTCCCTAATTCGCCTCGAAGATCTACTCGCCCTTTTCTCCGATTTCGTTTCCCCAAATATTCTAGCCCTAACTCGGTTATAGTTATCCAAGCGTAAATGGAATGGTCGCTGGAGGGGATGCTGCAGTTGCGATGAGTAATTTTGCGTCTTGTCCGGTATATTTGTCACATCCAGTTTACCAGTCTCAGAAGTAATATAAGCTTCGCCCTCTAATTTTGTTTCGGATGTCCGCTTTTCAGAGCGCGAACATCCTTTGGGTAGTTTCCCCGACTTGGTGTGCATTTTGGGCAATTAGGTTTGAAAATATTTCCCGCTCCACAACCATAACAAAAAATTGTCCTAGGTTCCATGCAGTCAATAAAGGTGTGACCGATTTTGTCGCAATTCCAGCATTTTCTGCCTGCTATTAATGAAATTTCGGTTTCCTTCCTTATTTTGCTCTCAGAATTAATATTTTCCTCATCCATATCGATTTCCGCCACATGAGCCCTCTGATACGGCCGTTTGTTTATGTTAGATGTAGTCATGTCCCTAACAAACTTTTCGTGGCGCCTTACCGCACGTCTTAAATGCGCCACACGATAGATATCTAGGTGCAATAGCTCATGCCTCACTTCAGGTCTTAAATTTTTCATCATGACTTCACATAGCTCCGTTTCAGTAAATGGTGTAACAAGCCTGTCGCAGAGTACCATCATTGCATCGTAATAATCATCAAACGTCTCGTTGTGCTTCTGTTGTCTGCGTAGTATGTCATCCTTTATGTCAAAGTCCGTGTTATAGTCCTTGTACTGCCGTTTTAATGCATTACAAAGGTCATCCCAGTCCATCCTCCTACAACTACGATGATACCGCCAGAACCATTTGAGAGCCTTACCCTCGAACAAAATATGGGCATGCTCACATAACAATTCGAAGTCACCCCTCAAATTAGCATTAGTGAGGGTGTTTACCCTATAAATAAACTCGTCTACCGTAACCTCCGATGTGTCACCAGTAAATCGAATTCTCCAGTTGCGAACTAAATTTAAAATTTTCTCCGAACTCCTGTCAAAATTATTACCATAATTATGATAATTACGGTCGTCGTGTTCACTCCGAGCTATAACACTTCTATCATCATGCTCCCCAAGTTCAGCATGCCCCTGTTCAGTCCGATTTTGTCTATCCTGTCCTTCCTGACCAAGATTAGTTACAGCAAGAGTACGAAGACTCTCCCCTACCATATTCACCATTTCCTCTCTGAAACCCCTTAATGACTCATTCACGATGCTTTGAATTTGACTAATTGTCACATTCCCCTGTCCCTTAGGTTCTTTGCGGGACTGTGACCGTGTATTAGGTCTTCCAGCAGAGGTCGAAGGTAAAAGAGTATCACCACCAGCTCTTTTGTCTACATCTAAAACAGTTTCAGCAGCTTCCTGCTCTACCACAATAGGAATATTCCCGCAACTGCGGACTAACGGCATTTTATCAATAAAAAAAAATTAAATGTTCCGGGTACAATTCCAGTTATGTCAACGTTGACCAAAAACAAGTTTATATTTACCCCGAATCTAACTTAAAAGTATGTCAAAAAAAATTGTATATTTTCTTTCCCCAAAGGAAAACTGCAAAATCAGATTTAATTGAAAAAAACTGCAAAACAGACTAAAAGTATTATTACTACTCGGTGAAGTTGGGTATGGGAATTTAATAAAAAAAAACAAGTTACAGAAAACTAAAAGAAAATTATACGTTAAAAAAAAAATCATTAAAGTCAACACTACATAACAAAACGCCATCAACGAAAAGAAAAAAAATAAAAAAGAGAACTCAAAATTCTTAGAAACTTTCAGAACAAGTCCAAAAGAATAAGATCCGAAGCTAAATTGAGAAAATAAAAGAAAGAAGGAAAAGTTTAGTTATCTGTAGCAGGAAAGTTTTCGATGTCAATACCAATTACTTTAATTCTTCACTTAAGAAAATCTAAACAAACTAATTTTGAAAGAGAAAACCTAAAAACTGTATTAAGGAAAAGGAACAAACGAGCAATGAACCGATATTATTATACTAACCAGAACCTTATCTCAAGTTTGAATCCAAGCCCTGATAACCTTTGTCTCATTAAAGTCAAAACCAGGATTTGTTCATCAAAGCAACTTCAAAATAATAAACAAATATGTCCACAGTCAGAAGTAATAAAACCACAAGTTATCTAAAAGAAAGAGAAACCTAAAAGAAGAACAATTGCGAATCACAACACCACACAAATAAAGTTCCGAAGCCTCAGTATCTAGATATAATTGCCCAAAATAGTTTTCTAAGTTTCGATAGCTGAGGCCCCACGTTGGGCGCCAAAAATCTCTGTAACGATCGTGGTATTATGTAGTTGTATTTTTGCTTTAGGAACGATGCTACCTGTAATACAGCTGTGCTCGTCGTTGGGGGGGTGTGTCAGTATTGTTCCTTTAAGTGGTATATATATTTGATCAGTTACAATAGATTTATTCTAAGGTAGCATAAACTCACATAACTCGCAATTATCTAAATAATAAAAAAAAACAAATAAGTGACGTCCGTAATGTTGAAGTATAGCTTATGGTGGAACTTGCTACACTTTTCCTTGCCCACCCACCATGCTGACCATAGGGTCGATATCATAGGCCAGCCCGATAAACATAATAAAAAAAAAAATAAACACTTCAACTAACCCATACCAATATCTTCACCTTTCATAACAATAATAAGTCAAAGATTTAAAATTTCATGTCAACAAAGGTATTAATATAATTAAGTTTTATTTAACAATTATTAAGATATTCTAGGAAGGTAATAAATGAAAGAAATTTAAAAAGAAATTAAGAATATCTGGTGATGTTGAGCTAATATTAAAACTGGTGATAAGTGTATTAAGTGTAGGGTATTTATAAGTGACGTAACATGAATGATTTTAGACTAACACACAACTGTCAAACACTTTTCTATAGGGAATTTTCTTGAAGAAATATAAATTTATCTTAGATTTTCATGTTACGTTAAATAAGTATAAACAAAATTGGGTTGGCACTTTAAAAATTGGCTATCGAAATCAATGTATTTACACTTACGAATTCTTAGAGGGTCCAACGATGTCAGCAGGCGCCCGATGACAGTGGTTTCATGCGTTTTCAGATTAATTTTATTTCAGCATTCGATAGTCAATAAAAAAAAGTAATTTGGTTAAATTTAAGTGTGGATTAAGTTATTTATTGATATATAAACATACTTACATAACTGAATCCACACAATGGTGTGTCGTATGTAAGAGTGATAGAAGTCGTAACTTCTAGGTGCTAGGGTTCGTGTCTTTGAGTTTGATTTCGAAGTAATTATATATATGACAATTTAGGTGACCAATCTAAGTTTATCCAAAAATTTAGGAATTAAGGTTAGTAAATAAATTTAGAAATAAGAAATAGGAAAAAAAATTTTGTAATAACTTTACAATTCAGGGATTAAAATATTTGGTTATTAACAAAACAACAAAAATTAGATTTAGGACAACAAAAAAAAAAAAAAATGAATTTTGAATATAGGATTTAATGGTTTACGGATATGGTCAGTTGGATATATTCAACAGTAAATTAGTCTTAATACCAGATTGACTAAAATATTATTGAATTATACCTAATAAGGTATTACTTCCACGGTATTTTCACAAAATAACACTAATATGTAATAGGTTTGGTCACCTCAGCCATATAAAAAGGTTGATTATTATCTTCTCTTGAGATTATTTTAACACAAGCCACCTATTTCAGTATTCTAACTTTAATATCGCAAACCAGTATCTTTAGTTTCTTCCCAAAAATGACAATAGGTCAGGTATCTTGCTGCTTTTTAAGACCTCAAGATAAATGCTGTCCAGCATACACTTGATCAATTGGAGTATAGATTTATTTTAGAATTCCGACACAGGTAGAAACTGACCTAAATTCCTATAATTAAAACGTCCATTTCACAGAAATATTCACACTTAATCACAAATTTTTCCTTACCGCAGAGTATTGTAAATCCCGTCTCGTTTTTATTTCCAAAACAAAATTTAAAACAAGATTTTATATTAAAATTCCAAACAACTTATTTTTCCTTTGACCGTCTCCCTTTCAGTTTTTCTTTAAAATTAAGAAATTTTTCCCAAATTTTCGACATTTAAAAAAAATAAAAATCAAGGCCAATCCGATAAATAAAACTGTATTAAAAAAAAAAACAATTGCTTTTACAAAGTAAATTTTGTTACAGCCAGACAAAAAAATTTAGTAAAACATATTACCTAGTTACAAATTATATAAAACTAATTCATGCGAAATACGTCGATATCACAGAGTGCTAACTTATATATTTTATACCGTTAACGGTTAATAAAACATTGTTTTCGCCATCTTCAAGTTTTGTTGTATCTAAATTATTTATTGACATAACTTCAAACCGTTCACTACGATTTTTTAAGGTAAATAAAGCAAACCTTTTTTGAATTTTAAACAAAATACCAAATTTTCTTTTTATTTCATTTTTTCCCGCCTTACACGCAAACAAATTGGAACTTGTACTCTGCGCACAAGGCTAACATGGACATTCAGCCAGCCAGGCGGATGGATGGACATCGTTAGATCACTTTAAAAAGTGATTCTGAGTCAATCGGAATACTAAAAGATTGGTCTAGATACAAATCGCATAACATTTATTCTTATGACAACCTGCTTTGTCTTACAATTTATGAGTAAAATGTAAATGTAGATGTCGAAATTAAAGTAACTGATTTTTTTTATTTGCTTCGAAATCTATTGTAGGCATCTAAAAATATTGAATATGTATCAAAATATGCATTAAAAAGGCAAAATATGCGCTATAAACCTTAAAAAATGCTGCAAAAAGGCTCTTTTAACAAAAATATGCCAAAAAAATGCTGCTAACGGTAAAATATGCACTAACAAATCGACGCCAAAATTTATAAAAAAAACTCTAAAACGGATAAATATATTGTTTCAGCCTTCATTAGTCGCACAAGGAAAAACATGCAATTGCATATTTCTGGTTTCCCTGGTTATTACCTTAAACATTAACAAAAGTTTGTTCCTTTACTAGAGATAATAGAACTTTTAAAGAGAAAATTAATTCTAAAAGTGTAAAGAAAACTGAGAAATGTAGTATAAAACAACATGTATATTGTGTGAACATAGATAGCACTTAACCAAGGCGAATTCATTACAGGTAATCCCGGTACCACGCCCCCTTTCACACTCGGCAAGTTACTTGCCGACAACAAAAAAGTCTCTACAAATATTTTTTAAATTTGTTTTTTCCTTACAAACTTTGTTGTTGTCGTGGAATATCTCTGTATGCTCCTCTCCTGCCCCAATATTTTTGACTACCCACATGGTATGATCATATATGGTTATAATACATAGCTCAGGTGCGGATCCAGCTTGAGCTTCTGAAGAGAGACCTCTTTATTTTTGGTTTAAAGAAGTGAAGGCAGTGGATATCCAATTTTCCTTCTCCTTTATCCACAATTGCATCACTTTATGCAATAAATACGTATGTTCCATGGCGTCATATAAAATTATTACTTTATTAATATTTTTTTAATTTTATTTTTGTATAGAAAAATTAATTTGGATGTGTTTTATTTTAGAGGAGATAGTTTAATAAATTTTTATTTTAAATTTGGGAAAAAAGAAAAAATGTATATGGCAACCCTAGGCTAAAGTTTAAAAAAAATCAAATTATTATTATTTTTAAAATTTAGAAAATAACAGTTTTTATAACATAAACTTGTGCGTAAAATTTTTGTGAGCATAAAATTGCAAATTCGTTCGAAATGATTGTTGTATTAAAAATAATCTAAACCGTTTCTTTTCTGTGTTTTTATGCATTTAAATATTAACGGGCGATTCATAAAAAGTAAAATATGTTTGATATATGGCAAAAGGTTCACACCAAATTTTCAATTACAAATTTTTCTTAAAATACAATTCAAATCTATTCTAATCAGTTTTGATACCTAAAAACGACCTGTACTAATTTTAAACATAGTTTCATCAATCATCTCCTTATTCTTCATTAATAAGTTGTAAACCAAACTTTTGACATTTCTGACCTGACCAAAAAAAAAAAACGGATGGCTTTTCGCCGCCACCTTATATTCAATTCTCCTTGATCACCCAATTCACATGAGAACTTTTGCAACATCGTTTTTTCTTTATTGCCCTTTGAAGCAACTTTCAAAAACCTTTTACGTTCATACGATACTTTACATGGGGTCTTCACCTGACAATTTTTTGTAATATAAAACAAACAGATGACAAAAAAATTACATTTTTTTATATAGACTTTGACGTTTGGTATAACAAAAACTTGTCAGGTGAAGACTCCATGCTATGGTTGCATGTCTTTTTTTTATTTACAGTAGGTCCATGATTATCAGTAAATCGAGTAACCGGCCGCATCAGTTAACCAGAAAATAAAAAGAATTTCTTGCATTGATTTATTTTGTTGCACCGATTACCTCTATTATCCGGCATTACCTCTGTTATCCGAAATTTTAAACAAATTATCATATTTTTCGTTTACTTTTGAACACTCAAAAAATGTAAATAAGCGAAGGAAGGGAATTCCCCAACGTACTGGAAGTCATGGCGTAGCACTGCGATCGTACAACAAACTTATATTTTCTTCACTTTTCCGTTTTATTTTTATTCACATTCTTTCAGCTTATAATTTATTCTTTACTCATAAAAAGTTTCATATTTTTTAACCAGAAATCAAGGTTTTTTAAAGACGAATTCAGTTCAACTTTATTCGCCATTTTTTAGGGCTTACATTTATTTTATTTTTCTGATTTGAGATTAACATTTGATAACAATTTGACATCAAACTGATAAAAATTGCATGTGAAATGCTTATATTCAAATCATCATCGATTTAAATTGAAATGTTAAAGTCAAACAATTGAAAAAAAGTTTGAAAATTGTGTTTGATGTCAAATGATAAATTCATTTCATATCACCGGATTGACTTCGTCCTTGTTGTGTTGTGTCTGGAATTCTCTTTTAAGTTAAGTGTTTCAATTTACGTTCAAAACAACTGATTACAAATTTAATGATCAAATTTTCCGTTTGACTTTTGAAATTTTTTTTTTATGACATCTTGAAAGTAAATTGCTTAAAAATTGCGTGCATCCTACGTCACAGCCAAGGCCCATTGAAAAGGTCCGCGCAAGAAGCCTGATGATCATTGTTTTCGTTCTTTTGAGCTTTCAAAAGTTGTTTACATACACGTTTTTTCCTTTTGCTTTGTATATGTGGTAGTAAGTTTTTGACAGCTTAAAAGAAAAAGTTTTTTGTTTATGTACAAGTAAGTGCTGGTTCACACAGGTCAAGTTTGACTCTTCAAGTCTTGAGCTTTTAGGAGAGAGGGGTAAAGAGAATGGAAAGGGGTACAAACTTGACCGTACCAGTCAGTTTTGTATTTTTCTTTTCTTTTTTCATCCGTAATATAATAAATAGCCACAAAGTTGAAGGAAAAGAAAACAAAAATTAATTTTGTGCATGAACGTGAACGCAAGTTCAAAAGAAAATTTAAATAAAACTGTTCAAGTAAACTTGACCTGTGTGAACCAGCACTAAGCAGACCTGATAGATGGTCACAGCCTTGAATTTTTGGAAATTTTAACAAACAGTATGTATATGTAAAGCAGCCCATACACGATTGAATACAATTGTCAACTGAGTCGGTTGTGTCCCAAATCAAAGCGTGTATGGCTTTGTCAATTTATTAGTTTGACGGTTGTCGAGTTGGTTGATTTTTTCAAGTTGACTACTAACTCTTTCAATTCGATTGTACTGTGTGTGCTCGAGTCTCTTGATCAGCTGTTAAAATTAATGTTTGCAGTTTTCATTTGTAAAAAAAAAATTTAGTATTTTAAAAATTGTCTTTTATTTCATAAAATTTTAAAGTTAATTTAAAATCTTTCAATTCCGTTGATGAAGTGTGAATTCAGTTGAAAAACTCAGTTGACAGTTGAATTGAAACGTGTATGGGGCGCATAAAAGACTATCAAGAAAAACTTGATCGTGTAACTGCAGTGCTACGACCCAATTTACAACGTTGAAATTGAAAGGCAGACATTTTTCTTATTCTCTTTTGAACTTGCCTAAACCTTCAATCCAAATCCAAACCACAATCGCGAAATTAAAAGACAGACAGAAATTATTGTTTTCCTTTTTTCGTTCTTTTCGCTGTTGACGAAGATGAACATTTAACAGGCATTGATACTAAAATTACATTGGTGTGAGAAAAATTATATGAAGCAACAACATGAAAATGCCGAAAAGTGTAAGAGATAAGTCTGAGTTCATACGACTCATGTCTTATTGACAAGATTCTTCCTTTTTCTTTTTTGAACATGAATTGGCGTTCAAATGATTCATGTCATGTTGACGACATGTTTTTTATTTTGTTTTATTTGATATTGAAAATAAAAACAAATTTAAACAACGAATAAGAAAGGAAAACGTAAAGACAGTACATGCATCTGTGTACTCGTTTCTTTTCCTCTCGTCCCTCTTGCCTATAAAGCAGCAATCTTGTCAATAACGCTGGGTCTCCACGTAGCAATTTTTATTGCTAAGTACAAGCAATAACGTCGGCAGAACAATGACAGAACAATGGAGCAATAATTGCTGATTATATTGCTGGAGAACACTTGAAATTGCTTTGCTATAAATTTGCAATTTTCACCGCGAGTAGTTGTATAAAGTTTTGTGGCTGTATTTACAACAAATGTTGTGTTTTGAAGTGGTTATTAAATTTTCTTTTTTTAATTAATAAAATAATTAATTGTTATTGTCGTAGCTGTGTTTTGTATTCCTTTTTTGTTTATTTGCGTATGAAAAGAAAACCTAAAACTTGTATTATTCTATTGAAAAAATAAAAATATTGTTGATATTGACGTTTATTTAAAAATATAATATATAAAAACTTTTTCTGTATTTTGTTGAAGTATTTTTTCACTTGGTTGCTTTTTCTTGATTGATTTTTTAATAAATAAACACACTTATAAATAAACAACCGTACAGAGAAATGAAATGTCAGATAAATTACAACTGATTTGACAGCAGATTGCTAAGCAATAATTGCTCTAGCAATCATTGCGCAATGGATTGCCACTCATGGCAATTTGCGGTCTATACGTCGCAAACTTAATAGAGCAATCAAATTTGACGTTTGTCGCAATAAATATTGCTACGTGGAGACCCGGGGTAAGACATGAGCCGTATGAACACAGACTAACAAAGCGTTTACATTTGCCAGTACTGGCAAGACAGTAGCAATACATGCAAACTTTTTTACTAATACATGCACACTTTTCCAACTGTCTTGTCTACTGTCTAGAAAATTTAGCAGACAGTAAAATTGGACAGTGATTTGACATTTGCTAACAGTAATCTGAAGTTTTGTTAGCAAAAGGAAAAAAAATCAAAATGTAAAAAATAATTATATATATTTTGCTTTGGTTTTTTATATTTTATTTAAGTGGTATGTTTGTTAACACAATATAGTTATTTTAAGCTGTTTTTAATTTTGTTTAGTTCATGTAAAACACGTTTAGCTGGACTTGAACAGCAACATTCACGTTTGACAAATTTTTAAAAGTGAACTGTCGTAACTACTGTCTGGACGCCTACGTCACGAAGACAGTTAGTGGTATTTTTGGAAACTAATATGTATTTTCTTACTGTCTTGCCAGTACTGTCAAATGTAAACGTACTGTAACCAAAAAATGTCCAGTACAAATAGTCATGTACTACACATTCTACCTCTACAACCTCTCGCCAACATACTTCGTCTGTCTACCTTTCACCTGCCACACTGTAAATGGGGACAAAGCTTCTGGCAATGCTGCTTGTGCTTACTACTCAGCCCCAGATGTCGCTTCGTCGATTAGTGTCTTCTGTCATTTCTGACAGTTGTCATTCTTTGACCCGTTTCCGTTTCTTTCTACCGAAAACAACGCAAGATGAAGTACGTACTTTTAATGAAAAAAAGTTTACAAGAACTTTAATTTATAAGTAACATCTTTAAGTGTTGAAAACAAATAATAACAACAATTAAATTATAGCAGTGCAAAGAAACTATTAATATGAAAATTTTTACGAGATAACAAGTTAAATCTGATCGATTAACAATTTTTATTTTGTTTTGCAGAATCGGTTTGTGTTCATTCAGTGGGTACAAAATATACCCAGGCCATGGCAAGACCATGGTCAAAGTTGATGGCAAGGTAAGTTAAGAGAATTTTATAAAATTAAAAACTAATTTTTGTTTTCTTTCTAGACCTTCACTTTCTTGGACAAGAAATGCGAACGTTCCTACTTGATGAAGCGTAATCCCCGTAAGGTAACATGGACCGTCTTGTACCGTCGCAAACACCGCAAGGGTATTGAGGAAGAAGCCACCAAGAAGCGTTCACGCAGAACACAAAAGTTCCAACGCGCTATTGTTGGTGCTTCATTGGCCGAAATCATGGCTAAGCGTAACATGAAACCCGAAGTTCGTCGTGCCCAACGCGAACAAGCCATCAAGGCTGCCAAGGAACAAAAACGTGCCACCAAGGCTGCCAAGAAGGCCACTCAGCCCGCCCAACCTAAAGCCAAGGCTGCCCCTAAACAAAAAGCGGCCAAGGTTCAACAAAAGGCTGCTCCCCGTGTTGGAGGCAAGCGGTAAACAGCTGTTTTAAAGTTGTTAGTCATACGGCGACTTATCATGAGCCATCTAAATGGAGGTGCAAGTGAAGTGTTTTATTAAAGTTATGTGTGTGTTTTTTTTTAACAAAAACAAACTAAAACCAAAATGGACGTGAAGTGAAAAAAATAAAAATAAAAAAAATTCCTTTACGGATATTAAAAAACAGCAAAAAGTTGTTTTCATTGTATGAAATAAGTGTGTGGTATAATGAAGGAATATAGGAAAATATAAAAATGTGCAGTAATAATCGACTAATAGTAGTGATCGTTTTCATGATAATTGCTTCTCCGCTCCGAAACAACCCGCTCACAAATTGTAAAGTTGGCAGCAGCTAAAATTTAATGATGAACTGGTGTTCAGTCCCGTTGATATTTTCGATTGTATCCTACTCGGTTAAAAAGTATTAGTTCAGCGTAAGCTTTATTGAAAAATACATCTTTTCTCCCAGTGAATTTTCAAGACTAGGACTAGTCCAAAGGTAGCCCAAATGTATTAAAAAAAAACAAGGTCTATTTGACATAACGATGTCCTATAGGGTTGGACCATATAACCCAGCTTTGCATAACAACGGAGAAGTCTTAAAACTACTCGATGTTCATACATGCTCAAGTGGATTAGTTTTAAAAGTACTCCATGGTGTTAGTTTTAAAATCGTTAAAAAATTAAAACTTGTTCAACTACAAACTTTTTTTTTTAACAATGACATGGTCCATGATTGCATTACATTGGACCCTGTTAAGTAGTTTATTTTATCTAAAATGGATCAAGTAGTCCAATATTATTTGCATGGTAGGCGCTTACCTTTTTTGTGAAATCTTCAAATTTTTTTTTTCTCAAATGTTGCTTCAAAAACTGTTTTTACCCGTAGAAAAATGTAACGAAAAATTATCTTATGTTCACATCCCTGAATTAAAACTGTTCCAAAATCATCATAATTAGCAAAAATTACTTGAATCTTTTATTTGTACATGTGCAAAATGTACCAGATTAAACTATTTCGTTGGAGCTTAAGGCCCTATTACGGTTTACAACTCAGTTGAGTTGTAATAAAGACAACTGGTTGTGATCAGTTTTAATTTTTGTTATGTTTTTGTTCAGCACAATCAAGCAAAGTTGTAAACCATAATACAAAAATTAAGAAATTACAACTCAACCGAGTTGAGTTGTAAACCGTAATAGGGGCCTAAATTTAGTTTACCGGAGCTGCTCTTAATTAAAAAAACGTAGGTACCCAGGATGATAGAAAAGTAAAAAAAGAAAATAGGTATCAAGTGAAAAAAGTGGCGCAAACGCATAGTTTTCAAGTTATAAACTCTGAAGTTTTAATATAGGTACCTATGCGATTTTTCAAGATTGGTCATTTACGTTCAGAAATGTGGTGAAAAAATGTATCAGTTTTTAATAAGGTTTCTGTAATAAAAGAATTTTACGATATAGGTACATATGTATATCGTTAGCTAAAATGCAAAAAGGCGTAACTAGCAAAATTATAATTTTGCAGGAGAAGCAAATAAAACTGTAAAATTAAAACTATGACGTCCGAAAAAAATGCTTTGACAAAATGTGTAATTACGTCGTTTTGCATATAAAAAATAAACCTACTTGTAGTTACGTCCCTTTGTTTTTGGTTAATAAAAACGTCATTTGTGATCGCAGAAGTGTAAAATTTTGTCAAGACTTGTAGTTTAATGGCATTCATAATAATTTATCAAAAACTCCATTTTGATTTTTTTTTTTTTAGTTACGCCTTTTTACATTTTAGCTAACGATAACTTTATATTACAAACATTTCTCTATTAAACAGAATTTTATAACAATAATTATTTTTTTGACTTTTTTTGTGATTGAAATAAATTTCACACGAATACACATTGTACCAAAAATTTAATGCAATAATACATATAAGAAATAACAGTTTTACAATGAATTAAAAATTTTGAGGCATACGGATTCTATAGTTTTTACTTTACCTGTAAAGTGTCAATAGGTATGAACCTAGAAACATAGAATTTTTCGAAAAGAACCGAAGATGGTTTTACTATTGAACAAGAAATCTTTAGTCAACTTAGGAATAGACTAGCCTGAAGAAATAATTTACAGGGGTGTGCTAGAAATCGAAAACGTAAATCGCAAGTACTTTAAAAAAAATTCGGTTTTTAATAAGATTTCTGCAGTAAAAGAATATTATGACAAATATAAAAAAATTTCTCTATTAAACGGGGGTTACCGCGTATTTCGATTCGAAAGAAATCATTTACGGATTCGAACAATTTGTACTGTGTATTACGATTTTCGTAGTCGTTCGTTTTTTTTGTTTTCAATAAAGTATAAAAAACGTCCGTTTATTCGAAACAAATATTACGAAAATCTTAATACACAGTACAAATTGTTCAAATCCGTAAATGATTTCTTTCGAATCGAAATACGCGGTAACCAGGGATGTCAGATGTGACGATTTTACGTCATTTTGACGATTTTTTTCGCTGAATTTACCAAAATGACGATTGACGATTTTGAATGTAGAGTCAGTTAGGTGTTGACGATTTAATCCCGTGAAAAAATTTAGTTTAAACTTTAATCTTTCATCAAATGTTTAACACTTTAATCTGTCAAGTAAAGTTTTTTTCTTACCGAACGTTTCCACATGCAAGTAATTACTTGCAAGTAGTGTATACGTATTATCAACAAAAAATCGAGGAAACAGCCGATTGGCTGAATGAACAAAAATTGTGTGAATGTTAGTGAAAAAGTGTCAGTGTATTGAGTTTTTCGAACTTGCACTTGCATGTGGAAACGGGGGGTTAGTAAATATATGTATATAGAGGCGAATATATATTTATATCTACTATATATATCTACTTCGCCTCGTCCCAATTTTAAGCCTTCAGACAAACTTTAGAGTAATAATACAACACAAATATTTAAATTTTTAATATGATTTATTTGAATGGAATCAGTAGAGAGCGATTTGATGTAAAAAAATCTATAAATCACTAAATATATAAACCATCTTTAAACGCATAAAATTCGGCGTTTAAACTACCAACACAGACCATATGAATTTGATAAGATTTATCGTAGTGCTGTCACATGTTATTTTTTTACCACATATAACACATGGGAGAATGATTTATAGTTGCTGAGTTTAAACTACATATTTTAAACCATCAGTGGTTTATTAGCCATTATTGTACAAGTTTTTTTTTTTAGAAAAACTAAAAAACAACTAGTTAATATTAGTCAGGGCCATTTTTTGATGTTTTTTTATATTGGCAGGATGATTTTTCGAAAAAACAAAATAATCTGACAGCACTATTTCACTTGTTTGTTTTATTTGAGTACAATAACTGCCTGCTTTTAAAACACGAGTGCAAAACTCCTTCAAATTACTGCCTGCTTTTAGATCGCGAGCACAAAAGTGACTTGTTTAACTAATATTTAAAACAAAATTTAAAAATGTCCATTCCTTAAGGGGTTCCCATACAAAAAGTTTAATACAGACTAGAAATATATTGAAGAAAACGTACCATAACAGCCAAGGAGTCTCTTTAACAATTTTTCGAGACATACTTGCCCCTTATCACCACTTCTTAAGGGGGCTCCCATACAAATATTGCGATTTATGAAATTTTTAAATTAATTAAAATTTTTTGACTCTTGTGAATAAAATCAAAAGTTGGTAACAGATTTTAATCATTTATAGCTGTAATTTTTAATAGATTTTTAACAAACAAAAATTTCGAAATGTTGATTAAGAATTATTTTTGTTGCCAAAAAAAAAAAAAAAAATATGTTTCTAAAACGACAGCGCATGTTAGAAAAAAATTTAACGTTTAAAGGAAATTTTATTGCGGATTTTCGTTTTTTTTAATATGTAATTTTAATAAACTGAACCGTTTTTGAACCGGTATTGGATTCAGCGTACCCGAAAAAGGTTTAAGCGCCAGTTGCCAAATTCTAGCACAGTGTAATTGTTTGATAAAACTTGCGAAAAGCAATAAAAAACATTTTTAAATATAACAATAAAAAGAAATTAATTGGACTTTATATTTTTACTGTGTACTTTTTTTCTTAACCTTTAATAATCAATGTACTTTAATTGCAACAAAAAAAGTTGGGAACCCTATATGTAGTTGTCCTGCGATTTAACTTTGAATAATTAAGTTTAAGTTATCGACGTCCTTATTCTTCGCTGCTATTATTGCCCGTTCACCAATCCAATCGAGATTTTTGTAGTTTTGTGCAATGTCGGGGAACACTTTGCTGATGAGCTCCTCCTTGGACGATGTGAATTCACAAAAATTTGCAGGGAACGATATCAATCCATTCGAAACATCATTAGGAATTTGGCCGTTGCCAAGCTCCAGCAGTTGTCTCGAGAATTCAGCGATGGGTCGTTCTGCAACACGACTCTAATGTTTGCGGTCAATTACAACTTCTGGACATGCCTCCACAAGGACGACGATTTCAGGCATGCGTTAAGTTCATCTGCAGCAGAAGATTTGGGGATGACGGGAATTGTTTGACGAAAATCTCCGGAGAGCAATATCAAAGCCGCACCAAATCGTCTTAAGTATTAAAAATTCTATATTTTTTGGTTTTGTATGATTTTATACTTAATATTTTTTTATGTTTTAATAGAGTGATATATCCGTGTTTATAAAAAAACGATTTTTTTATATGACGATTTTTTTACGGTTTTTTTCAAAACTACTGACGATTTTGACGATTTTTTTTTTAAATTTTGACGATATTTCGAAAAAAACATCTAACATCACTGGCGGTAACCCCCCAAGAGTTTTATAACAAAAATTAAAAAATTTTTATTAAAAGTGTATTAAAACGACTTCCAAATTTTTGCGTTTGACGTTTTCCAGCACACCCCTATTAATAAAATTCAAAACAATGGATCCTGGGGCCAAATTACGGCATTCGATATCGATCGAAATTGCAATACAATTTACATTGGTATTTCGATCGATATCGAATGTCGTAATTTGTCCCCTGATAAGTAGGGGAATGGAAATGAGTTTTCAGAACACCCGAAATATGATGGCGTGTATGTTCTTTTTTATTTTTTTTATACTTATGGAATAGGTACATATATGTACATACATAGTCTGCAAAACGTTGCCATTAAGATATGAACAAAAACACAACGGTCTCAAATTTTATCTTTACATTTTTAAAAATTATTATCCTTTTTCCATTTTTACAATTGAATTCACATAGGAAAAACTGGGTGGGGGGAAAACTCCCGGGGATTTTTATTCATAATTGGGCTGTATGTAGGTATACAGTTAACAAAAAAAATTTTTAAAGGTCAATTAATCCGAATTTTTGTACTTGTACTCTTTTGATTTTCAGAACCTCAAGTAAAGAACTTTAATTAAAGACAGGTTCATTGGATTTTTTTTCAAAATAATTTTATAAAATTTTTACTTAAAATTTCAATACACAAATTATTTTAAATATAGGAATGTTATTTTTTTAAACAAAGTATTTTTGTAGAAAAAAAACTATACTTTTTAAATACCTAATTACTTAGAAAAAAGACACTTATATTTGAGCTGGAGAGATTCGTTTTTAAAGATTAACAGTTTTAATTATAAAAAATAGAACAAGTGTATAAAACGATTATGAAACAAATTTTCTATGAAAAAACACTTTATAATGCTGTTTTATTTTTTATAAATAAGGTGGTATAAATATATAATAAAAAAATACATGTTACCAAAAAAGAAAGTTACAAAAATTTAGACTTAATAAAATCTTAATACAATTATACAAAAATATAGAAATTCGCAGTTTTTATTTTAAGTTTAGGTAGGTGGGCGAGCAGAAAAATATTTTTAAAAACTTCTAACTACAATCACAATTCTTCACGCTGTTCAATTTTAGAAATTTCACTAGCTTTTTTCAAGTAGGCAATAAAGTCCTCTCGTTTACGCCCACCATTATAGTCTAATTTAGTTTTTAAGTAGGAAAAGTATTTAATGGTGGGATAACCTCTTATATCCTGCTGGGTACAGGTACTCGAGTCGCGGGTACAATCAACTGCAGCTAAAACCATGCGGTAATCATCTCTTAAGGCTTTCGCAGCAGCATTAAATTCAGGTTTCGTACTTTTACAGTGTCCGCACCCTAGTATTAAAATGATTTAAAATTTTTTTTTTGCAGTTTTTTTACGTGTAAAAATTTAATACAACTTTGTATAGATTATAAAAACTTTGACTTACATGGAGCATAAAACATAACTAAAGCATGCTTCTTCCTTTTCAAGGTGCTTGAAAAAGTTTGATCATTGAGGAATAAAATTTCCGTGTCTTCTTCCTCTTCCCAGGATTTTTCCGGTGGTGGAGGCGGAGGTGGCTCTTTGGGATCTTTCATAAAATCCAAAATTTTTACAGCATCTCTTACATTAACGTCAAATTTAAACTGGCCATTAACAAAATATTTAAGAGTGGGATAACCAGTAACTTTAAATTGTTCAGCAATAGAATTCTCTTTAGTGGCATCTAAAGCTGCCAATATACCTGGGATTTGATTTTGTTTCATTTCCACAGCAGCCTTTTCATACTCAGGTTTAATGCGTTTGCAATGCCCACACCACGGAGCATAAAACATGACTAAAACCGATTTTTCTTCGTTTAGGATGGGTTCAAAAGTTTGTCTGGTTAGATGAACAATTTCGGAATTTGTGTCGGCAGACCAATCAATTTCTTTTGGTTTTTTTAGTGGCAAAGAAGAAGGATCTTTCATAAAGGCAATAATGGCATCCTTGTTATTGTCACCCTCATAAATTTGTTTCATTTTGCCATTTTCAAAATACATAATAGTGGGAAACCCTTTTTAGCAAAAAAAAGTTATTTTAATAAAACAAATAACAAATTTTAGCTTTTATTACCGGTTATATTGTATGTTCTCCTAGCCAAAGCATTTGCCTGTCTTTCCACATCCATGGCAGCCAAAATATAGCCATCACTTTTCAATTCTGAGGCTACCTTCGAAAAGTCTGGTTTTAAACGTTTGCAAAAACCACACCATGGTACATAGAACATAATTAACATGGGCCTGAAATCTTTTTTTAAATGCTTAACAAAACTCATGAAATCTGTAAAATGTAAGACATCCTTTCCTATAGGATCTTCTTCCCAAGGTAAATCTCCAGACGGATCACGCATAAAGTTCACCATTGAACTGACTGACATTTGACGATCATAATCTTTATGAAAGTCACCGTCTTTATAATGTTTCAAGATCAAAGGTGTGGGATTTACCTTTAACTTTTTGCACAACTTCTTTTTATCTGCCAACGAGCAATCCATTAGCACCATTGTGCCCGTGCCCTTAACAGTTTCGGCAGTCTCTTTAAAAACACGTACTTGTTCGGCCGTTTGTTTGATATTGCTGGTATACAATACCAAAACATTCGTTTTGGTGCGCAACAGTTTTTTGAAATCTTTATATTCATTAATATCATCGATGATGACATTTGTTTTGTCATTTAATTTTCCGGAAGCCGGTTTAAGCAAGCTCACCATAAAAATTAAACACTAGAAATAAATTATTATTTAATAGCTGGTTTTATATTAAAATTTCTACTCACTACTATTAATATTTGTTTATAATGCATTTTGGGTACAGTTTTCCCATTTAATTTCTTTTATAAAAATAAAATGTGTAAAAATTTACAATATTTTACAAGAAGAAACGAGAAAATTGCCACAGAGCAAGGCGAATTCACTATAAGGTGACAGGGTTACCGTTAGCTTTTTGAAAAGGTCGTTTCAAGGTACATTTACACAAGGTATACCGTTAGCGGACAGACATAAACCTTAATTGTCAAATTCGTGTGTATGAGCCAAAATTTGTACATGTGTGCGTTAAATTGTTTGTGTTTTATATGAAGACATTTTTGACAAGTCTCACTCACTAAACATGAGTGATAGTGATGTTAAAAAATTTTGCCCTCAAAAACAAAATGGTTTGATTTAAAAACAAGTTAGAGTGCTATATTCGGCTGTGCCGAATCTTTGATACCCTCCACCGACAGTTAGAATGTTTAAGGAGTAATATCTGTATGATGTTATTATTATCTTAAACTGTGACGACTTGCTATTAATTATGGTTTTAGGCGACTAAACTGTTTTCCGGTAGTAGGGTTTATATGGGGCCTAGGGTAAGTTAAGGACCGATCATCACGAAATTTCACAGTAGCATTTCTAGTCCTTTAAAACTGTGACGAGCCAATTTTTTGTTATGATCGCATTATTTTTTACGGTTTTAGGCGTACTTAACTGTTTTCCGGTAGTAGGGTTTATATGGGGCCTAAGGTAAATTATGGACCGATCGTTACGAAGTTTCACAGTGTTATTTCTGGTCCTAAAAAACTGTGACGTACCAAATTTTGTTAGGCTAGCGTTATTTTTTACGGTTTTAGGCGTACTAAACTGTTTTCCGGGAGTAGTGTTTATATGAGGCTTAGGGTAAATTTTGGACGGATCTTCACGAGATTAAACAGCGTGATTTCCAGTCAAATAAAACAAATTTTTGCAAAATCGTATCTCATTCCGTGCCTTGTTTCAGCATTTATGTTATTTTTTGTAACAAAATTATCAATTTTTTTAGGTGGTGGTTCCACATTTTGATTCATAGCTCTGGTCCTACTGAACCGATTTTGCTGGAATTCAATCCCAAACTGCTTAGGATAACTACAAGCAATTTAGCACCAAGTTTGTTCATTTCTTTTAAGTTGTTCGAAAGTGAGCGTGTTTTCAACAGACGGACAGACATACGGACATGGCTAAATCGACTTATAATTACTCAAGGACCAAGAATATATATACTTTATGGGGTCTGAGATGAACAATAAAAAAGTTTCACACGGAATGACAAACTTAATATATATAAATATAATATATAAAAAGCAATCATCAGCTTATTGCAACTTTTTCTCTTCACTCATTTGGGTGCAACTTACACTTTTGCACTAATTTTAAAATTAAAAACTTGTTTTTTCATGATTAAAGCCAATAAATAAACCGTTTATTTTGTTTAATGTTCTTTCCTTATGCATATCCTCAAAAGAAATCAAAAACCATGCACATACAAAGTTACATTTTTTAAATTTTAGTGACACAATATTTGTATGCAGCTTTTTTGATTGCATGTCAATCTGCGTTTCGTGATAGTGAAAAAATTTGCACTATCACTAAATTTTTTTAGTGGTAGTTAAAAAAATAGCAATCATCACTAAAGCTGGTAAAAAAGAGTGCAAACTAATTTTTTTGCAGTTTTATTTAGTGATTGTACACTGCTGATTTGAATCAATATTTAGTGCACTACCCCCAACTATGCCTAGCCACAGAGCACACAGAGGCGTCACGAGACAGAAAATATTGTGTTTTTTTCTGTCTTTTTCATCGAAAGCTGCCCTTTTTGCGTTTTTTGTTTTGATTATGCAATTTGTGTTGATAGTAGCGGCCTTTTATTACACATTGCCACTTCACTAACAAAAATCGTTATCTTTCTTCGAAAGCTGGCCTCGCAAATGATACCTTCATAGACGCCACATACTAGTGAATTCGCCTTGCCACAGTGTAAAGGCCTAAACAAGGCGAATTTTTGTTTTTTTTGTTTATTTTATTTTTCTTACTATTGTTTTGTTAAATATTAAAATATAATGAAAAAGTAATTTCGGCAGAACATGTTTCTAGTACGTTGAGAAATTCTCTTTCCTTGTTTACAAATTTTTTTTATATTGTTCAAAAGTAAACGAAGAAAAGTATAATTTCGAATAACAGAGGTAATGCCGGTTAATTAATGCGGCCGGTGAATTGAATTACGGATAACCAAGGCCCTACTGTAAATAAAAAATACATGCAACCCAAAATCATCGCATAAATTCAAATTGAGTGAAAGTGTTATTTACATACATATATCATATTTAAGCCTAAAGTGCCTGTTCACACACGTCAAGTCATGAGTTGTTAGGAGAGAGGGGAAAATAAATGGCATTCTTTTTCCCTTCTCTCCTAAAAGCTAATGCCTTGACGAGTTAGACTTGACGTATGTGACCGGCTCTAAAAAGTAGAATTTTATATATAGAATACACCATTTTTTAACCGTTTATTCTTAGTTTTACCATAGGTAAAACAAAAAAGACTTTTAACTTAATGGAACGCTCCTGAAAGTTGATTTATTTAAAATATCGGTATATCGAAAGACATTTTTATGAAGCTGAAGTGTAATAATGGACGTGTTGTACACATTAATATTGCAAATAAGCTGTATATATGTAGGAAGAGTAAATGGCCTTAAGATAAACATTGAAGCTCTTCTTTTGTTACCATATTAATATAAAACCCATATTCCGGGAGAATTTTTGTACGGTGACAAGGTAAAATTATGAACCTACTACGCCCATTTTTATTATATACTAAAATAAGCTTTGAACATGTGTATATGTAAACTCTTCCCTTGTTGTCACTAATTGCAACACATGATTACTAATATTTATCTTAGAAAAGTAAAAGTGAAAAAATAAAGATCATAGGTTCCCAGCGGTAAGCTTTTGGAAGCCTTCTGTAAGACCTTTTTTTTAGATCCAGTGCTCATGCACGCTTGCCTTCTCAGGAAGGTCTTTTGGAAGGCCTACCTACTCCATCCTACATACATAGGTTGTTTTTGTTATACATTTTGTGCACTTACTACTTTTGTAGCAACAAAACTGATAAATCGTTACAAAAAAAACACGCTGGGATATAAGGAAACTTAAAATAGTAGAAATAAGATATATCGTTAAATAAACGCCACTATTCATAATGGTTAAAGGGGGTAAGATCAATTTTGTCAAAACATAAACGGAATTCTAAACTTGTGAACTTACTAATATCCTTTCCACCTTTGATGCAAATTAAAAAAGGATCACGTTTAAATTCAAATTTAAATTAACGTAGTGGCAGCACTTCAATGCAACCCTGTTCACTAATGCCATCACATTGCTTACTGCTGTAAAATACAACTCTGTCAAGCAACGGCGTTGCTTTTTTTCTATTTGAAAACAACTGAATTTTTATACAGCACAACTACAAGCGCATTTTTTGATAGAAAAATAAAACAAAGCAAGAAAAAAAACGCAATAAAAGAAAGGCACAAAATTAAATAAATAATTGTGTAAAACCATAAAGAAAAAATTAAAATTATTGTAAAACAGTTATTTTCGGTTGAAATTGAAAGAAAATTACAATTGCGTTACAACACAAAACAAAAATAAAGGTCAGTGAATAAACGAAAAGCGAAAAATGGTGTAATAAATAAAAAAATAAAGAAACGACGCGGGTAGAAGAGGGAAATTCAAAGATGAATATTGGAAGTGAATAAATGATAATTTGAATTTTTGTTTAATAATTGTGTTTTCGTGTCCATTTTTAGGAGAATATGACTCCAGCGCATACAGATTCTCCTTTAAGACGTTCGGAGGTGGGAATTTTTCGAGAGGGACAACAAAATGCCACCATTAACGATGATGAGGAGGAGCGACGGCAGGCCAGACGTCGGACACTGCTCGCAGGCAGTAATGCGGGAGATTCTTCGAATTTTGAAGAGAATGAAACTCTTAAAAAATGTCTGGAAATCTACAATGGCAATAAATTGAGCAAGGAAAATGCCTGGTCTCTTTCGCTTATTGACACATTGTCCACTTTGTTGGAAAGACATCATAAATCTTTAAATAATTTTAAGGTGAGTAAAATAAAATCTTTTAATAACAAATTTCATTAAAATAATTTTCTTGTTTGTAATTTTTTAGGTTGCTGGTTCATCTTTAGAGGCTTCTTCCAAGGTTTACAGTTTAAGAGTTGACTCTATACATTCAGATGTTTTGCGTATGTCTGCTGGCCTAAATGCCCAGAAATACAAAGAAAAACGCATAAATGATGATGAGGATGATGAGGTAGAAAATGAAGTGGCCACTGGTGGTGATGGCAGTAATGATCCTAATGCCAGTGCTGCTGGTTTGGAGGGCGCTGAAAAACAAGCCCCTAAACCCAAAGCAAAAAAGCAACGTAAAAATATTTCCACTGTCACCAAAAACAAAGATACTTTGAATGCACGTTTGGATACAGTACCCTTACAAGATCCTGTCTTTGGAAAATTAAATTCTATAGTCGGTTCCATTAACTCTTCAAATCGCTTAATGAACAATATTTTACTCACCACCGATTCAGAATTGCGCTTAAGAACAACTTTTCTTATTTGGGACAATCAACAATTGCAAAGTTGTGATTATACACAAGAGATTGATTTGCAAACAGAAAATGAGGCAGAGTTGGCACCCTGCGATCGTTTGTTTAAAATGAAACGTCCCGAGGATATAAAATTGCGCTCTTTACATGGTGGTTATGTTATATCTGATACGCCGGAAGAGAAAGATGATGACGAGGACAAACGTACAAGAATGAACAGTATAAATTCAGATTTCGAAGATGGTCCGCCGGGGTGTGATGACATGGGCGGTGGTGATTTGGGCGATTTGGCTCCTTTTGCCAATGCCAATGAGGTAGGCATGGCTTTCGACATTAATGCCGAATGTGAACCCATGCCAATGCTGAGTCAAGTGCCAATAATGGATGTTAACTATGAAGAATTAGATGATTTAACTACAGGTAAGAAATTAACTTTTTATGAACATACTTCAATGAATGAATCTGGGTTTTAATTTAAAAATTGTATTTTGCAAATCTGAATGACCACGCGTATTATATATTTCTCTATAATGGGATAAAATTTTTAAAAAAGATCAAAGATTATCCTAGATTCCTTATTGTAAATCTATTTCTTAGCAATTTCTCGATTATTTTACCAAAAAAAAAAAAAAAAAATTGATAAAAGTGGTTCTTTAATATGAAATATTTGCAAAAAAAAAAAAAATAAAAATATCGGAAATAAAACGGTTAATTAAAATCAAATTAAAAAAAACCATTAACCCTACAAGAAATGAATGAACATTGGTATAAAGAAAATGGTGGGAGAAATGATAGAAATTCAAGTTTTCAATCAAGCATTTCTTAATGTGCGTGACTCTGAGAACAAACTGCTTGTTCCAGAAAAATCTTGGTGGTATAGAAGGGGGGACACATATGCCCCAGAACTACATACATTAGTCAAGCACACTAAATTCGACGTGCGTAACTCTTAAAGGTATTGGAAGGGGCAGACGGGCCCCACAATAAAAACAATTATTTTTTGTTGGTAAACTCAAAGCACGTTGCTACTAATTCGTACATAACTTCTAAAGCTGCGCTTTAGAAGTAAAAATCTCTGTTCAATTGGGCTCAATTGATAACTTTATGTCCACTTAAACTGAGAAAATCCATTTTTTTTGCATTTCCCATATAAACTTAAAAAATAAAAGCACTTCTAAAATTTTTTTTACAAATTTAAGCAAATCATTTGAATAAATACCTCAGCTTGATGGTTGCATGCATGGCTATATTTGTTAATTTTTAAAATAACTTTAGGTAAATCGGATTTAATTACAAAAAGTTTTTAGCTCTTTTTTTGCCTATTTTTTCACTTTTTTCTCTTAAAGTTTAATTTTAACGCGTCACTACAAAAGCACCGTTACATACATATTTGACATTTATTTTTTCATCTACTGATGTATAATTTTTTGCACTTTAACAGACTAGATACTTCTAGTTTTCACGGTACTTGAACTTCTTTTTTAAATTAATCCGTGAAATCCCCGCCTTTGGCCCCTGTATACGTCGTGTTTTAATAATATTTCTTTAATAAAAGAATTTTATGAGATTTACACAAATATTTTTTTTCACACATACATACATATTAAAAACAACTTCCAAATTCTTGTGTTTTGCGTTTTCGATTTCCACTGCCCTGAAATTTGTTAGCGTTTTTGGCATGCACAAGTGAGTTTCAAAAGTCGACTTTATGTAGGGACTTGTGGTAAACTATGAACCGATAATAATAAAAGTTGGTAATTAAATTTCTAGTAATTTTAGACGACTTTGTGCCAAGTTTAATTAGAATTGGAGCATTCCGACAATAATTTGATCTAAATTTTTGTATTTCGTCGCGGTGATACATAAAATCAAGTTTTTCTTGTGATAAAGCGCCCAGCTTTTAGGGCGGGTCATTTTTATTTGTAAAAACTTTATCGTTATGATACATTAAAATAAGTAATTAAATCCGATTCAAAATAGGCCGTCTATTAGTTCTGCCAGGAGCCAGATGTTTATTTTGTTTATTCCTTAACTTGGCGGCCACACGAGCAAGTTTTGCCTTTCAATTCCTTTCAATTTGCAATCCACTCTTACTTTAGTAACACACTTACACTTTTTAAGTTGACCACGATATGGCTTTCAATTTCACCTTTCCATTTGCTTGGCAATTTTACTTTCAATTTAACAGCTGAGTACAAGTTTGACTTTATAAATTGTGTTGTTGTTGACATCTTGGAACTAAATTGCTTCCAAATTGAGTGCAGCCTCCGTATATGTAAATATGTAAATATATGTAAAAGACTATCAAGAACAACTTGATCGTGTGGCTGCAAGGTAAAGAGGTCCAAAGTGTTTATATTTTGCGTATACATTAGACTGGTCGATGTATAATATAATGTTTGCGCTGCTTAAAATATGAGGTTTGGTGTAAGAAATCATGATCTTATTTTTCAGGTCAATCCGACGGTGTCTAGCCGTGCCGGGTGGGGCCCAAAGTTCCCCATATTATAAAAAAAACATCTTTTCTATCAGATCTTTATAGTTATACTAGTTGAAAAGCCGAAAATAAAAAAAATATGGCTTCGTTACGATCTTCCGCAAAGAAAGCACTTCAAGTGTGCCAAATTTCAGCTTCCTATGTCATCAGATGGCTTCAGAAAGTTGCGGAAAGAATAGGACATACATGCAAACATCCTGACATACTAAGAAATTATATATTGTATAGATAGATTAAAGTATTTGCTGTTTAATATTTTAGTATGATACGAACGAAAGATTTTTAAGGTTAGCTTTGGTTTTCGAGATATACCGTTATTTCGAAAATTAAGGAGGTTGCACAACATATGTTCGCGTAACTCAAAAACGCTTTAGTTTATTGAAAAACTAAAAAAACCGAAATTCCGGAATAAAATTTACTTTAAGAAAGTTAAAACTTTTTTCTTTATGTTGGCTTTGGTTTTCGATATATACCGTTATTTCGAAAATTAAGGAGGTTTCACAACATATATTTGCGTAACTCAAAAACGCTTTAGCTTATTGAAAAACTAAAAAAAAATCGAAATTCCACAATAAAATTAACTTTAAGAAAGGTAAAACGTTTTTCTTATATGCGCAGTCGTTTTAGAAACATAATTTTTTTTCTGGAAAAAAAATAATTTTTTTATTAAAATTTCGGAATTTTTGTTTTTAAAAATTCATAAAAAATTGAAAAATGCAGCTTTGCTTCTAATTTTATACAGTCATATAAAAAACAACATTGCAAACAAAACAAGCTATAAATGATTAAAATCTGTTAACAACTTTTGATTTTATGTATTCACAAAAGACGAAAATTTTTAATTAAGTTAAGAATTTTATTAAACCGCCATATAAATTTTTCGTCTGTATAAAATTAGAAGCATAGCTGCATTTTGGTTAATAGTGTGTATATAGAATACAAATCGTCAGCTCAGAATTGGTTTGGCGCATATGCCTAAAAGTCGGAGTGGAGAAAAACGACAAAGAAGATTTACATGAAGATTTCTCAAATTGTACCCGATAGAATTTTTTTATATTTTTACCACTGCTTCCGGTATATGTTTTGAAGAAAAATGCAAATTTTTGCGCACTTTCATAAATAAAGTTAGAATTTAATAGTATTTTTTTGAAAATGAAAAATATTGTTTTGTGCCGCATACGCCACTTTTCCAAAAAAAAAAAAAAAAATGGCTTTTTGTGCTACATACGTATACTTATTGCTGTGTATTGAGTAACTTGTTGTTGAGATGAATTTTTTTTTATAGTTTTTTTATTTGACATAAAAGAAGTAAAAAGAATAAAAATAAACTTAAATAATATTGTTTTTTTATTTGATTTTACTTTACAAAAACAGAAAAAACAGTTCTACTGTTATGAAAAGTTACATAAAAAGCCACAAATTAAACAACTTAAATAATGCAAAAGTAAAAAGAAAATTTAAAACTTAATATTGAGTAAATTTTTATAATAAGCTTTATCAACACGTGGAAAAAATAAAAGCAAGTCTTTTATGTCTCTATTTTTATCGCTGGAAATAAATGATGGTTTCGATATTTTCAAAACATTCGTCAACAAATTCTAAGGAGTTTTCAAACAATTTTTTGATCCAGACTTAACCAAAATTGCATTTTTATATTTTTCCTCTCTGGTAGAAGTTTTAAAATACATATATACATAAATCATTATTTTAACTGTATAGAAGTACTTTAATTTTAGCAAAAGGGACTTTTCGAAAGTCCATTTTATTTGCTTCCAACGAGTATGTGCGAAAATTTTCCGGAAGCATTTCCATAACTTTAAGTTTTGTTTTATTATTTGGCATTGTTTTAAGCAAATTTAGTAAATGAAGAGGGCTATGAATTTCAATATTCTTTAAGTACCGGTCAATAACACCATGGACACAGTCCACTTCTTGAATTAAATAATGTTCTGGTTCTGAAGACTTTTGTATTACGGCATCAATATTATTTTGTTTAAAGAACATTTTGATTGCGGTTGCGTTAATTTGATTTTTATTTTGAGGTACGCAAGAATCGCTCCATAATGTCAATGTTTTAATAAGTGGATAATCTTTTATTAATTCATTTAAAATGTTAATTTAAGCACTAGCAATGTTGTTACCACTCCGACCACTATGAGCTACCGTTAAAAAGGCACAATACGTAAAAGTTGGTATATATGACATAATAATGGTTGCTGTAAGATTAAACATATTTTATTTTCGTTTGTAGTAAAATTTTGAAGCATTTCCCTTAGGTAGGCTAAAAACACAAATAATAGCAAACCGTACACTTGGTTGGGTCCATTATAAAACAATTTTTTACAAATTTATTTTCTTGTTGTCATTTTACTTTGCTTTTGTTTTAACTACTTTTTTTTCTTACGGCAATGCAGCAAAGTAACAGTAAAATTTATTTTGTACGTTTTTGTATGAAGAATTTGCTGCAATGGCCAAACAGTGGCTTGTAGAGCAAAACAAAACTTAAAAAATTTTGAAACAGTTGATATGCAGCAAAATGAATGCTTTTTATCTCAGAAACCACAAAAAATTTCGCTAAACTGGTTTTGGATTCAAAAATGGGGTATTCAAAATATATATACCCCATACCTAACTCAATTTTTTTTTAAATGGTCGGTAGGTCAGACCAATTCTGAGCTGACGAAATATCAATTTTTTATGTAGGTTTTTACATTTGGATAGGAACGTGTTTCTGACAGACGAACATTGCTAAATCAGCTTAGAATTAATCAAGGACACTGAATATTAGCGTGGCCGTTAGTTGTATTGAGAACTTTTTTTTTTTGATTTCTTATATTCTCTCCCCCCAAATCGGTTCAGTTTTATATAAAAAACAAAAACCAAAAAAATTCCTTGGCGATAAGTTGTGTTTTAGGGGGGGGTCCGCCCTCAAAGTTTGCCTTCAAGCCATTTATTCAAATGTAATTTGTTTTCATACGACTATCTCTTAAAAACAACATTTTACAAGAATATCGTCCCCTTAATATAACAATAGCGTATGTGCTCATACGCTATTATTTTTTTATTGCATATTTAGAATCTCCATCATTGATTTTATGTCTGGTCAAAATTTCGTCAAATTCTACTTCCAAAAAGTGGGTCAAAATGTCGTTGGAAAAAATAGTGTATAATTTATTGTTCAAAATTTTCCTTCAATAAGTGTGTAAGCTCATATGCGCAATTTTACTTGAAATTGCCACTCCAAAGTTGTTAAAAGAATAATAGTGTATACGCATTATACTCCATTTTAGCCTGTAGAAAAAAAATTTATGAAAACTCATAAAATAGCTTACAATAATATACACTATTGTTTGAAAAAAAGTTTCATTACGACCATCGAAAGCTGCATTATGTCCAAAATTTGTGCAAGAAGAATGTTATTCCTCGTGGCTCGCAGTCATTTTTTTTAACTTACAAGGTGGAAAGAAGCGAAATTGTTTAGATGAGCCAGATGTAGCAGAGGAAGACAAAGAAGACTTATGAACTCCAAGTTATTTTTGATTTACGCAATGTATACAATTTATAACCCAAATTGGAAAGTAATGAATATGTGACACTGAATTAACAAAACTATGAATTAATCACTGTTTTATAATGTTACAAATTGATATTTTTGAGATCACATATTTTAATAAAAATACCGTAAAATTATTGAATAAAACAGCGTATACCATACAAAATAAAATAGTGTATCAGATACATCATACGAATTCCTTAAAAAATAAAATAGCCTATACGGAGGACTTGCACTTTGAATGACATAATTATGGCCTTAAAGGATGCGTAGAATAAAAAAAATTGTTCAATTTAAAGACAAGAAACGGTATTATGTATTCGTCGAAAAATCCAATATGAAGAATTTTTATTTACCGCGATATTGAGGTTTTAATAGACATCCATTTGACAAAAACTTTAAACACGATTTTCTCAAAACCCCAAAAAAATTATACGCTATATTGAGGGGACGACATGATATATGACAATATTTTAGCTCTTCTAGTCGACAACATTAACCTTGAAGAAAGTTTTTTACAAAAATTAATATTTTAGAAAATTATCAAAAAGTAATTTTCAATTTTTGGGAATAAAAAATTTTAATTTCAAAAGATTTTGTTATTTGTGCTTAATTCCCAGTTTTTATTCTTGATAAAAACACTTGAAATTTATTGTTGATGGGATAAGCTATTCCTATGCATTTCACTGGTTGCTTAGGCCAGATCATCAGGAAACTTCATCCATAAAGATTTTAGACAAACTAAAGATATTAAACCAAATAAAACTGTTAAACGTATAAGACTTATAGCAACAGTTTTACTTGTAACAATATCAAAGCTTGAACAAAATACATCAACAATAAAAAAGTGGGTTTATCTCGTCTTACACTCCCCACTACAATTAGTTGAAATTCTCTCAACATTAATTGTAGTTGTAAGTAGGTTAAGAAAAACAAAATAAAAAACAAACAACAACTTACAAAAGATGTTGTCAATTAAGTGTTTTTTTAGGCCGTGCACTTGCCTGTTTATTATCAAAAAGTAATTTTCAATTTTTGGGAATAAAAAATTTTAATTTCAAAAGATTTTGTTATTTGTGCTTAATTCCCAGTTTTTATTCTTGATAAAAACACTTGAAATTTATTGTTGATGGGATAAGCTATTCCTATGCATTTCACTGGTTGCTTAGGCCAGATCATCAGGAAACTTCATCCATAAAGATTTTAGACAAACTAAAGATATTAAACCAAATAAAACTGTTAAACGTATAAGACTTATAGCAACAGTTTTACTTGTAACAATATCAAAGCTTGAACAAAATACATCAACAATAAAAAAGTGGGTTTATCTCGTCTTACACTCCCCACTACAATTAGTTGAAATTCTCTCAACATTAATTGTAGTTGTAAGTAGGTTAAGAAAAACAAAATAAAAAACAAACAACAACTTACAAAAGATGTTGTCAATTAAGTGTTTTTTTAGGCCGTGCACTTGCCTGTTTATTATCAAAAAGTAATTTTCAATTTTTGGGAAATGCATAGGAATAGCTTATCCCATCAACAATAAATTTCAAGTGTTTTTATCAAGAATAAAAACTGGGAATTAAGCACAAATAACAAAATCTTTTGAAATTATTATTTTAGAAAATAATTAAGAAAATAACAACAAAAAACCAAACATTTTATATACGTTTTATATTAATTAAAGGGGGATTTAATGTCAAGTGACCCAATTTTTAAATCGATGTCTTCCGATTTGTATGAAATTTGCACCAATCTTAGTCCTATTGGATAGCATTTTAGACACAAATGTTCAACAAAATCGGTCAAGTTTCAGAGTTAAAGGGGTTTTTTTCAAAATTTTTAAAAAAATTTTTTTTTTTAAAATTCAAAACTTTTTTTTTATTTTTTTTAACCAAGTTTTAAATTAAAAAAAAAAAATTTGTTTAAAAAACAAAAAATTGTTTTTTAAAAAGATTAATCAAATAGCTATCTAAGCTACTTGGGACAAATTTAGCTAACACCAATAGTTAATAAGTTACATGGATGAGGAAGAACACCTGTATGGCCAAAATTTAAAACTTTGACCCCCTCTAAGTCAGAAAATTGTTAACCGATCTTGTTGAAAATTTGTCTCTCAACTACTATCTAATAGGACTAACCTTGGAGTAAATTTCATCACAAATTCCTTTAAAACGATATATATTTCATTAAAATCGGTGGACGATAAGATACTTAAAAATCAACTACAAAAAAATTGTTCCCGTATTTATATATAAGATAAAACGTATATAAAATGTTTGGAATTTTCTTGTTATTTTCTTAATTATTTTCTAAAATATTAATTTTTGTAAAAAACTTTCTTCAAGGTTAATGTTGTCATACATATATCAAATTCTTGTAAAATGTTGTTTTTAAGAGATAGTCGTATGAAAACAAATTACATTTGAATCAATGGCTTGAAGGTAAACTTTGAGGGGCGGACGCCCCCCCCCCCCTAAAACACAACTTATCGCCACGAAATTTTTGGTATTATTTTTTACACAAAACTGAACCGATTTGGGGGGAGAGAATATAAGAAATCAAAAAAAAAAAAAAAAAAAAATAACGGCCGCCTTACAGAATATACATCAATATATATCAAAAAGTTTCAAATGTTCTTTATGAAGACTTCTGAATATTCAAAAAGTTTCATACTTAGTATGCCGCATTCACCACATGTGCTGGAAGTTTTAAAAACATCTTTAAAAACCCTACATTTAAAAAATCGCCTAAATTACTCAAAATTATCTATAGAACTTTCCAGAAAGAAAATTATAATAATTACTAGCGGTCCCTGCGAACTTCGCCTCGCCCCAATTTTAAGCCTTCAGACAAACTTTAGAGTAATAATACAACACAAATATTTAAATTTTCAATGTGATTTATTTGAATGTAATGAACAATGTTTTTCGATTTGTTTTCCGACGCAAAAACAAATAACGAAGACTGGGAAACCGTCACGCGATTATGCAAAGTACAGCTGACCGTGCGAAAAACAGGGAAACTTGTATAAATTGCAGCAAGAAAAATAGCACATTTACTGTAGAAAATTACAATGCCAAAATGACACGTGTCAGATTGCGCAATTTTCCATGATTTACACTAAGAACTTTCTATTGTTTGACTGGGAAAACCATTAAGGAATAATTTCACACAAAATTTCAAACAAAAACTCGATTTTCGATTTTTCCAATTTTCCGACTTTTCCGGAGGGATTTTCTTCCGTAATAACCTTCTCCTCTAAAATTCGAATAACTGACAAAAAAATTTACAGAAATCGGCCCAGCCGTTCTCATTTTATGAATTACTATACATTTTTTACACCATTTTTATATAAATATGTGACAGCGCATAGAGAAAGGGACCAGTAAGGTAAAGGGAACAGTAAAAACCAACTACACAAAACAAGAGGTAGGGACGACCTACGCGCGTTTTCAAGGTTGACCAACAAGGCTGAGATGTGTCGCTTTCAAATGAGACCAATACCAACATGCTCAGTGATGGTACACCCAAGATCAACGTATTTAAATCTTTAAAATGGCAAAACCCTTAGGTCCCTTTCTATTTTTCGCGTCACATATGTATATAGATTACTGTCCTTATTTTTTAAAATTTTTTTTTTGTTTTACCAACAAATTTTTAATTTTCATTATTTTTTTGTTTCAGAGGAACGTACAGCCATTAATAATTGTCGTGGTCTACGCAAAGCTCCCGTTCTTATTGAGGATTTGCGACCCGTTGATGCAAGTTCAAAACTTGAATATTCTTATCGACCTTTCGATAAGATCTCACAATTTTGGGCAGGTCCCTCTCATTGGAAATTCAAACGGGCACGCACAATACGTTCCAGTTTGGCTGTACAACAGCAACAACAAAACGAAGCTGGTCGTTCGTCCAATCAAAGAACGAAAAGGACTAAAAGAGCTTTGGATAGAACCAAATCGAAACAATTGAAATTTGGTGAATTTCATGATGAGCTATTTATAAAATTCGACGATAAGTTTAAAAGTCGTAAAGCGAATATACAGAAGAAATGGGATCAAAGAAAGCTAAAGTTGCCAATAGATTTGCAATTGGATATGGATAGATTTTTTTTTTATAGTTTGGCGCCTGGCTTGCCAGTGCATGTAAAAGGCGCTGAGTATCAGGCTGCTACATTGTGTGATGGTTCCGAGGAAACTTTACAAAATAATATGGACAATATGGCAACAGATGATCATCATTTTGGTGGAGATGATGATCATCATGATATGCAGCTTGATGAAATGCCTGTAAGTGAAGAAAACCACGCCAGAAATATGTCTCAAGTTGATGGCGAAAAGGACAATAATTTTGAACAAAATGAAAATAATGGCAATGATACTATTTTGGAAATAGCCACAGATTTTGAGGGTGCCCCCAGCCAGGTTACCAAGATTATAGTACCTTTTGCTAAAAGAGCCAAAGTAATCGATATGAAAAATCTTAAACGTTGTTGTACAGTTTTGCTCACAAAGCAACTTAAACGGCCGATTGTAGAGGAAGAGGAATTACCGCAACATCCCATACCCAAAGATGAAGTTTACCAAGATGGTATGGCCAGTTTTAATGACGTCTATGCACACCTGCCTGAGCTGTTAACGCAAAATATGACTGAAGCTTTGTCCACCTCCATAGCATTCTATTCTGTCTTACATTTAGCCAATGAACACAATCTCCGTTTAATACCCCAAAAAGATCTGAAAGATTTTAAAATACGCAAAGTATCGGGATAATTTCTAATATTTTAGTTTTGATTTTTTTTACAATAAACTCTACAATATTATTTGTTTTGAATTTTTAAAATGCAAATACATACATAAATATTAAAAGAAAAAACTTAACTAGATTTGAAGTTGATAGTAGGTATTTTAAATTTTGTTGTAAGCTGTATAAGTTAATTATGATAAGAGCTAGAAACAAAACTTTTAGTTAGTTTAAGATTCTAAATTTTGACAAAAAGTTTACAAAATGCATGAAATAAAAGAGAAATGTGTAAAAAATAAAAAAAAACTATTCATTTCTTTTTATTTAGTTTTTGAAAATAAACAACTTTTTCTGGTTTATTTAAATTTGTTGTAACTTTTTTCTTTATTAAAAACCTTCAATCAAATATATTTTTCAACTAAACTGTATTAACTTTAATTGTTCACTATTTTTTGAGATTAAGCTTGTACAGAATTTGTCTTATTAAAAATTACATTTTATTTTTAGTTTATTTTCATTAGAAGTACATACATATTTTAAAAAATTGGTGTAGTTTTTTTTTAAATAAAAAATTTAGAAGATTGAGATAAATTGTGTATTTTAATTCAAAGAAAATGTTTCGAAATTTAAAGTCCTACGATTCTAAAAAAAATAATATCCCTGACTGAGTATGGACAAAAACGCATTTTATTTGTTAAAAAAAAGTACAGTTTCACTTTAAAAATAAGTGTTGCTGAAGATCTTACACAATTTTAAGCAACATTTTTATACACATCTTTTAACTCAGTAGATAGATACTTTTTTGATATCTGATTGCTTAAACAAGAATTTACAACAGTACTTTGCTTGTAAAACCATTTTATATGTTTGTTGTTTCCACAAATTTCCCAATTTGATTTTTTAATCCCGCGTTGCCACATGCAAGTGCAAGTTCGAAAAACTCAATACACTCACACTTTTTCACTAACATTCACACAATTTTTGTACTGTAAGCCAATCGTCTGTTTCCTCGATTTTTCCTTAATAATACGTACACACTACTTGCGTATGGAAACGTTGGGTAATTTAGATGCTTAAACAGGATTTTTATCGTTTACTTCTTGTTTGTAAGCAAAATTTGGTCCAATTAGAACTTTTTTCCTCAATGACAGCACCATTCAATACAGTATTTATCGGATATAAGAACATCTCATATAAGAACAAAACGCTTTTAAGAAAATTTTCAAAAACTAACAAAAAAGGTTTCATATAAGAAAAACGCTTATAAGAAAAAAACTGATTAAAGAACATTTTTCTTAAACACCAAAACCACAAAATGTATAGAAAAAGAATTTATATAAGAAACTTCCAACGGCAATACAGAATTTATGTAGTTTGCATGGACAACGATGTTTTCTGACAGTTTTACAACAAGAACAAAGTTATTTTTTACTTTTAGTTTTAGATGAGCGAGCTGGTACTCATGAGAAGCTTTGTGTTTTTTGCCAATAAAAACAAAAGTTAAAATTTTTAAAGAAATACAAAACGGTATAAAAAGAAGCGAAATTGCAAAAACATCTAAAATAGTGAAAAACTCAAAAGGCATAGAAAATAATTATTTAAAAGTTAGAAATGTTAACAAAAAATTGACAGAAAACCAAAATATGAAAGTCTTATGGCCATAGCTACTTATATAAGAAATAAGTTTCTTATATAAAATAATTGTATATAAGAAAGAAACGCTTATAAGAAACTTTTTTCGTGGATTTTTTAAGTTTCTTATATCCGATAAATACTGTATTGCAGTTTTGTGTAGCAGAGACATACACCAACTGTTTAATAAAAAATTTGTTAACAACCCCTTCTTTTCGCTCTTTACTTCTCTTGCTATAAGCAGCGTTACCGTTGGTGCCACTAAAGTGGCAATTTGCCACTTTTTCGGCTGCTTGGATACTATTTGGCCACTTTTACAAAATGCACCCAAATGTGGTACTTTTTGTGATTCTTGCCACTTTTGTGATACTTTTTACGTTAGGAAAATATATATTTTTTTTCTTTCTGTTTTATTATAACTCCCAGCTTTAATATATGCTAAGAAATTAGCGTCCTTGGTGGGTTCAAGTCTTTTCCAACCGCCACGAAATGCTTTAGAAAAGACACTTTTATAAGAATTTTTTCTTGTCATGCGTGGTTAGCTGATAATCGGTTGAATAAACTTTCTATTAACCTGTTTTATTTATTATAAATAAGGGGGTAAAGATATCTCGCATATATGGAGGGCTTAGAGCTGAAGCGAACCAAGTCAAAAAAGAAAATTCGAAAATATATTGAGTTTGAGTAAGTAAATTGACATTAATTACTGGAGCCACTGACTTGGGTTTATTACCGTTACCTTAGGAACGAAACTGTTTTTGATTTACCCCATTACAGAACTGGATTGAGTTAAATTTTGCGGAGATTTTCGCACCAGATTTGAAATACATATACGTGATATTTTTATGACGTGGTTCGGTTCAGCTCTGAGCCCTCCATATATATTGGTCGTGAAGCAGAAACCGAACTGTTGTGTACCGAAAACTTTTCTAAAATTTATGTAATTGACATTTAAAACAAAAAATTGTGTAAAGAATTGATAACAAGAATTAATATAAAAAACAAAAAGCTCAATATATTGAAGTATTTAGACCCATTATATATAGTGTCTAATGAAGATATAAACTACTTCCAATTAGTTTCTGAGGTTAAACATATTATAACTGACCCAGATGCATTTATACATGAATTTAAACTCCAAGAGAGTAAAGTAAATGACACGAATTATGAACACATATGTATTTAAAATTTCGAATGCTGAAGATTTTTGGCGTGAAATTGGAACATGTATTCAGAAGGAAAAGGACAAGAAATATATTTATAAAACACCTTACATAAATATCTTCTATTCGCTGCAACAATGTCATAATCAAAAAATAATGTTTTGGCAGAAAACAAGTTTAACGTTTTTGAATTACAAACATTAAAGTAAATATTTTATAAAAATTACTTCTCCAGAGAAATATTTACAAAATATTTATTTTAGTTTTTACAACAAATGAGCCATTTGTAAGTAAAAATGTATGTCTATTGTAATACGATCAATTGTTTTTTAGTGTATTTAATTACTATATAAAGTTTTTTGTTACGTTTTTATACCATTTAAAATTATACAGCCCAATTATGAACAACAATTCCCCGGGAATTTTTTCCCTTTTCCCTGTTCCCCTATTATAAATAAAATCTCCCCGGGAAAATTCTCTCTTTTCCCTTTTCCCTTATTCTAAACAGAATTCGAAAATGGGAAACTGTTCCCCGGGAAAAAAGTAGGTATTACGAAAGGCAATTAAAGGAAGAATGTGTTAACAAATTTAGAAAATAATTCCGCCAAAAAATTGCAAGGGAGTTGTGCTTTAAACTATTTTTTGAACTATTATTTTTATTTTGTTTAGTTTTTCCTTTTAGTTTTTTAAGAATATTATAAGTTTTCTTTTTAATAAATTGATTTCTTCCCTTTTTTTAAATATACAAATCGTTACTAAAATATATAATTGAGGTACCTAAATATTAGAGTTATTCGCCTTTCAACTTATTTCGAATAATTGAAATAATTGTTTTTGTTCGTTCGATCAAACGATTAAACCTTAAAAATTATTCGATTAATCGATGAGAATAACAAATAAAAAAAATTATTTTACAGATACATCTGTCCATTTATCTTCAATTATGGAAAATCTTCCATTTTCTTCTTTATTTTTTTCTCAAATCCGCTTTGACTTCATCTTTTTTTGATATCGGAATTCTTGTAGCCATAAATTGAGAATACGGACATGGAAGATATGCGGTTCCAACAGAATAGTGCCACCTGCCACACATCCAACGAAGCAATGGCTCTTTTGCGCGAGAAATTCAACGGCTGCGTTAAAAGAAAAAGTGTACGTAAATAAGCCAAGAACAATTCAAGAGCTTAAGGATGAGATTATTCGGCACATTAACGATATTGGACCTTAATTATATCTCAGTATGCCACCGAAGAGGTGGCGAGCATTTTGCCGATATTTTGTTTCACAAATAGGTGTCATAGAGCCTTCTATAATAATAAAAAATATAAAGATAATTCTCCAAAAACGTTATGTTTTATTTACAACTAGCTGACCCGACAGACGTTGTCCTGTCCAAATTAGGAAAAATGTTTGCGTTCGATTTTTAAAATCCGTTAAAAAGATACCAACATTTGAAAGAAAAATTAGTCAAATCGATGGAGCCGTTTTCTAATTTTAGGTAAATCGAAAAAAAGTGGGCGGGGCACCAGCAGCTCCCTAGCACCAAAAATGCACCTCCATCTATTTTTGAGGACACCATTCGTTATTTCAATAACATTGCGGCACTTAAAATGAATTTCATTTCGGTCAACCCCTCTGCGTCGCCTATGTATAATAATCACCCATATTGTGTTTGGCGTGTTTAAAATACGCCTACGATTGTTTGGTAAAACTTAAAGGAAATAAGTTCACGTTCTCTTTAATCTATTACCAAACAGTCGTAGGCGTACATATTTTAAATACGCCAAATACAATAAGGGTGAATATCTTTATACACTTATAACGTTTGCGGCAGCTCAAGTGGGTTTGCGTTATCACGCAACCCTTTGCTCGTTTTTTAAATGTTGCTGATTTTCTGCTTCTTCAGCTACCATCCGAATGCTACACTAAACATTTTCTTTTGTTTTTTATTAAAAAATATTTTATTTTTATTATTTTTAGTCAACACAACATATTTTTCACTTATTCGCTTGTTTTTTGCAAAATTTTTACAAGTTTTAAGTTAACACAACACAGCTGAAAGGAAAACAACTGAGAGCGAAAATTCGAAATTCCCTTTCCCATAATACTATTCTCCCCGTCTGTTTAGAATAGGGGAATGTTATTCCCGGGAAAAACAAATTCCCCGGGAGCTCATTTCCCCGGGAATATTTATAATTGGGCTGATAATAAATAGAAAAAAACGTAAAAAATTCATAATGTGGTGTACTTATTTTAATTTTAAAAGATGTGCCCATTTTTTTTAAATCCTCTTTTTGGTGCCACTTTTTTTGTAGATATCCCCTTTTTTTTGGTACTTTTTTGAAATATCCGACGGTAACACTGGCTATAAGTTTGCCAGCTTAAAAGCTGAGATAACCTTCAGAAGCAGCTCGGCAACAGCAAGATGTTTGTGTGAATATTAAAAAGTTTTACTGCCAAATTCACGATGTCAAATGAACCCTTCCCAGCGGGAAAATGCAATCAATAGGAAACGAGAATGTAATACATATATTGATAAATATTTGATTCCAGAACTCATTATTCTTAACAAAGAACATGTCCTAGGATTGTAATTAATTATTTAACTGTATACTGGGAATGACTTAAAAAATTCTAAAAATACGAATAATTGTCACGAACAGAAGAAAAAACACGAAACATTTTTACGAACAGAAACAATACATTCATTGTTCTGCAAATGTGAGAATATATGTACGTGGTAATCAAATCATAATTATTGTGTCAATAAAATTACCTTCTCGATTCCCATGAATGCATTATTATTCTTTCGAAAATAATACCTACAATTAGTTATTTATGTAATCAATTCCTTACTGAGCAACCTAAATAAGAGCGGAAGCGTCTTTTGTATGTCAAAACTTCTCATTTGCATACAATTTATACGAAACAAACCATTAGAATGCGAATTAGAAACCACCCGGCTGATAAATCTTATTTGACAGATCGCTATGTCGGTTTGTTTTATTGAAATTGTGTTTAAATAAAATTTTCATGTTTAAAAAAACGCTTGCCGCTTTTGTTTAGGTTGTTCAGTTATTTTCCTGCTGGGTTTCTTTCGTACAAATACATTTCAAACAAAAACAAAGTTTTTAGAATTAGAATTCGTTTTTAGTATTGTGGTTATTTTGTTGAACTATTTATGGTTTTCAATCCAAATTTTTAATATTTTTAATTAGGCTTAAGTTCATGAAATTTAATTTTTATTAAATTATTTTTATGAAGAAAGGAATTTTACAACATGAAAATTAATTAAAATTGTTATTGATAATCTTTCATTCTTGACGTGGCTCGGGCTCGAACCCTGGCCGGCAGGTTACCATGACATGTTTCGATCGCAACCACTCGATCTCCTCAGATGGATTTGCCGTCTTACACTCGCAGCCATCGACGACTGCTGACGTCACTAGTCAAACATCAATCCTTAAACCAAATTGTATTTTAACATTTGGTAGATCGAAATTTGCTTTCCTGAATGATTATCTATTTTAATTGATTTTACATGTTTTTTCCTTTACTTCTGTTTTTTCGTACTTTCGTCAAGAATTTTTCTTGAAGTCCAAGTACATTTTTTTGTTTTTTCACTTTGTCTTTCTCCTTCCTGTTGACCTTTTTCAGCACAACTTGAAGGACAAATGTACACATAGAGCTCGTGCCTTAGCTTTAACAATAATTAGTATTGTGGTTATTTTGTTGAACTATTTTTTTTGTTTTTGTTTCTTTCGCAGTTAGGCAAAATTTACATTATATGCATACATAATTTATTCATTTGGTAATTTAAAAATACATAGTAACAATATGTAATATGTTAGGCTGACCATAATGCCGTGAAAAAATTTTTTTTTTGATTTTGCTTAAACACTAAAAATTTTTTGGCTAACTATCTAGAGTTATATTTCCAGGGTATCACACGGTTTGTTGGATCCTCATCCACAAGTCCTCGATCGACCTAGACCTTCGTATAGGAAGGTGAAGAGCTTCCAGAATAAGCTCCAGAGTATATCTTGTCTCCACAGTAAAACGTCTGAGTTATTTCCTTGGTACTCCACCAGTAAAACGTCTGAGTTATATATGGTCCTCCACCAGTCACATGAGTTTTTTTTTTGGTTCTCCACCAGACAACACATCAAAACATTGAGGTTAAAAACGATTGCATATAGTTAATGCAGATACAGTACTTTTCGTTTATAGTCACTACGCTTATAGTCACATTAGCGATATAGTCCGTTTTATCTGTTTATTTTGCCGCTATAAGTTAATTTAATATAAAGTATTGACGTTATAGTCCATTTAGCGATATAAGCACATTTGTAATATATGCCATATATCAACAGTAGTCAAAGGGAAAAGTAAAGCAAATTAATGGCGTTATAGTCACATTAGCAAAATTTACTAAGTTCTTTTTAGTTTTCGAATAAAAAAAGTCCAAAGAAAGAATGAATTAAATTATTTAATTTTTGTCATCAAATCTCTACTCGTAAAAAATTAGTTTTTGCCGTTGGTATCAGTTATGAAATATCCTGTTATTATTTTAACTATTTTTTGTACGGTATGCAACTCTGTTGTAAAACCATACGCCTGATGTCGGTGTAATTTATATGAATTTTTTGTTTCGTTTATTCACATAACTTGATTATATTCGAATTCGGTTATATGCGGCAAAGTGGCATATATGTTCATTAGCCTTATAGTCACATTAGCGATATAGTCCACGTTTTTATTGCAACTAAAGGATGTGACTATAAGCGAAAAGTACTGTACCGCAAAAACTGTAACTCGGTACAGTTATACGACGCCGAAACACTAACCAATGCGGGGTGACAACGCAAAACGCAACAAAAGCAGACAAACAAAAACGACCTGTTTGCCCTTAAGAAATAATGACAAAGAGCGCGAGCTGCTTCTCCACTCAGACACAGAGTATACAGAGGCGTAACGAGACAGAAAATATTATGTTTTTTTCTGTCTTTTTCTTCTAAAGCTGCCCTTTTTGCGTTTTTTGTTTTGATTATGCAATTTGTGTAGATAGTAGCGGCCTGTTTTTACGCATTGTCACTTCACTAACAAAAAACGTTTTCTTTCTCTCTCTTCGAAAGCTGCCCTCGCAAATGATTTAGGCATTTTTCATACGTCACTTTTTTCATCTCTGTATACTTTGTGACTCAGAGCAGTTTTACGAGTGTCGTGAAAAATAGAAAAAAAAAAAAAATAAAAATTAAAAATATAAAATTACATTTGTGCCAGGACTAACGGTTTTAGCATATGAAACGCTAAATCAACTTGACATCACTGTAGAGTACGGTATTCATTCCCGATTAACTGATCGGTTAATTTAAAATTGTCGATTAATCGATGTAACAAAATTTTTAATTTTTTGTAGTATTATAACATATTTTTTGTGTTTTTTATTATTTGTTTCGTCTCATATACAAAAGGTTTTTATCAAGGCCAATTGAAAAGGTCTGCGCAAGAAGCCTGATGATCCATTGTTTTCGTTCTTTTGAGCTTTTAAAAGTTGTTTACATAGATGGGCCTTAATTTTTATTTAGAAAATAGTTTTTCATAAAATATATTTCTCTTTAAGGTGCTATTAGACGCGATGTATTTTACATATGTACTGTCACTTTTCTTACCCATATGTAATTCCGTATGTTTGTCAAAATTTCAATTTTACATACGATTCATAATTTTTGCTATCACACCTGGGGTGTTACCGCGTATTTCGATTCGAAAGAAATCATTTACGGATTCGAACAATTTGTACTGTGTATTACGATTTTCGTAATATTTGTTTCGAATAAACGGACGTTTTTCATACTTTATTGAAAACAAAAAATCACTTTCTTAAAAGCCACTCTCTATTACGAACAAAAATTGTTCATCAAATTTCCCATTTACTAAAAAATACAACCTCTGTCATCGTTTCGAACGATTACGAAAATCGTAATACACAGTACAAATTGTTCGAATCCGTAAATGATTTCTTTCGAATCGAAATACGCAGTTACCCCCCTGCTTATGTTTTTCCTTATGACATAACCTATAAATGTAAACAAAAGCTGACTTTTGCTTACGTTTCAAAACAAACCAGCTGTTTTGTTTATGTTTGCCACAGGAAAATAGAGCGTGTTCTAATCGAAAAAGTTACATATGTATTTCCACATGTATTTTACAGATGCAAAGTTGCATATGTATCACACGATGTGAACAACTTTTACAGATGGAAAATTTGACAGTACATATGTAAAATACATCCCGTCTGATAGCACTTTTAGCAATCAATACTTTCATAAAATATAGGACAAGCACAGAACCTAAGGAATTCAGAGCTAAACTTTTTTGCAGAATGTTCGGTGCTAAGATTTGCTAGGGTGAGTCAGATGATGACCTGACAACATAACAAGCTCTCAATAGTAACACAAATAATCTTTTAACGGAATTAATCGAAACAAATAAAAGTGTTAAAAATTTAAAAACAATTATAACAGGACACCAATAGCATAATGGAAGATTTTATATGCTTGCAGAAATCCAGGAAAAGGACTGAGAAATTAGATATTCTGTATTTTGGTTGCTTTCGATTTTTCCAACATCTTTGATAAGTGAAAGAATTTCTTCCAAGTCAAGTTTTATCAAATCTAAAGAAAATAAGTGCTTAAATCCTAAACATTTAAGCCATATTATTTTTCTTAAAGATTATTTTATAAGATCTCATATATAAAATGATCGTACAGTTTATTTTTTAATAAATACATAATACGTATAAATTATAAAATATATATTACGTATTATGAAAATTACGTGATTTTAAAATTCCACGTATGATTTTTTGGTGTTCTGACAATCATACCTTTTTTGTGTTTCTCGATCTGCTTTCGAAAATTGAAAATCACACCGAAACACACAAAAAGGAACATGTGATTTGAATTAAAGTAACTTTCAGAACACGCCTGTATGAATTATTTTTTTTTGCTCGTTTAAATTCAAGAATTGTTTTGTTTGTTATGTTATTGTTTTTTTTACTGATAAACTCCAAGAAATAAATAATTTTTGCATTTTTATTTATTGAAATTACTTAATTTATAGCAAAAATGTATTAATCGGTTAACCGATCAATAACAAAATTAGCCGATTATAGATAATATTATTATTATATTATAATAATTGTTGACCGATTAAACCAAAACTTCGGTTAATTAATCGAGCGATTAACCGATTAAATGAATACTCTAGTATTAACATAAAATTTATATTTTTTCACCCGCTGTTAAAATATCTTGCTATTTTATCTACATTTTTGTAATGTAACGGTGGTTCAAAAATTATTTTTCATATGCCTTTAATGTTAAATAAAATATTGTTTTGCTTCTACCGTATCCTTTAAAATTTTGAGTGAATTCCGTCTTTACGATCAAGATCTAGTTCAAAGCAATAATAATAAAAAAAAAAATAATTTTTAAAAACGGCAACACTTTGGCACCCCATAACTCGACAAAATACATCATACAAAGCAAATATTCTATATGAGGACTTTGCTTCTCGAGTAATGCCTCATAAGTTTAATAACTCTTTATATTCCACACATTTTAACGGGCTTAAATTTTCACTGCCGTTAAAAAAATTAAATCCATTTTAAAATTATTGAGTGAAAATTCATGTTATTAATTTTATGCCACTTACATAATATTACGTAACACAATAATGTACGAATGAAGTTTTTTATTTTTTACCTTAATTAACACAGCGGAATTCACATACATGCTTTGGATATAGGGTTCCCAAATCTTGGTTCACGGACCCTGGATGTCCGTGTAATATTTCTAAGGGGTCCGTGATGGAGAAATCGAAAGCTGGTAGATTTCAAAACTTTTTTATTTGAATGTCGAAAATTAAACATATAAGAACACCCATTTAAAAACAAGAAAAAAATTTCCTGAAAGTACTCCATACTTTGACTTATGTTTAGGGTATTCCGATTGACGGTTAACCGATTAATTACTACCCGATTAAATGATCGGTTAATTTCAAATTGGCTTTTTTCGATTAACGATTAAACCGATTAATTTCAGTCGATTAACCGATGTAATAAAATTTTCAATATTTTGTAGTATTATAACATATTTTTTTGTGATTGTAATTATTTTTTTCGTCTCATATGCAAAATGTATGTGTTTAGAAAATATTTTTTTTATACAAACAAAGAAGGTGTTCAGTGATCTTAACTTTAACCCATTTTCTGCCGACCGTTGACTAAAACTACAATGATTTTTTATCTTCATCATCGATCAACAGGAATGTGCCGAAAAATGGGTTAAATTTTTGATTACCAACACCTTTTTTCTGTTTCATGTACATATGTGTTTAGTTATTCCCGGCAAATAAAATTGGAGCACCTGATCCATTTTGATAAAATGGACTACTCCATGGACTGGTCCGATGTAATGCAAGCATGGACCATGTCATTGTTAAAAAGTGTTTGTAGTGAGACGACATGTCTTCGTTTTTTAACGACATGCTTTCGATTTTAAGCGACTTCAAAACTAATCCTCTTGAGTATACCATGGAGTAGTTTTAAAACTACTCCTTAGTGGTCCAACGGTGGGTTATATGGTCCTCTCCTAGGACATCGTAATGTTAAATATACCAGGTTTTTTCCATACGTTTGGGTTAGTTTACACGCGTGTTTGGACTGGTCCTATTATTTGCAGGGTTTGTTTCTTGATATATCTTCTCATAACAGTCTTTTAACAGAATTAACTAAAACAGTAAGAAGTGTTACAAATTTTTAAAAACTCTAATGGCATAATGGAGTATTTTATATGTTTAGAGAAATCCTGGAAATGGACTGAGAAATAATAATACGATAAGTGAAAAAATATTTTCCAAGTCAAGTTTTGGAAAAACTAAAGAAAAGAAGAGCTTTAATCCTAAACATTTAAAATAAATAACTTTTCTAAAAGATTATTTTATAAGATCTTCTTTAACTATTGAAATTATCTCATTTTATTTTTTTATAAATAAATATTTGGGGGATTCACAATAAAGTCATAAAGTCTTATGTCTTAAAATAATTACAAGAAATATATATTGTCGGCTTAATATGCAAACCGCTAAATCCACTTTTTATGTAAATTAAATGTTGATGCCGTGTGGTAGAGAAAGGTACGCCTCGTCGACCAGCATGTGGTTTTTTGTCTATTTAAGTCTTGAAGGTTGTAAAACTAACTATATTTTTAGTTAGGAAAAATAAAAAGTTTTTTGTCTCTCCTGTTAAATGTGCTGAAAGTGAGTTAGTAGGTTTGCAAATTAAGCCGACGATATGACTGTTGTAGGCTACCGCATATAATTTAGTTTTATACTGTACAGTTATGAAGAACCAATGAACACAGCATTAAAATTTTTATTTTGTTTGAAACACAACAAAATTTATTTTAAACAGTTGTAAAATGTTATTTAGGTTATTATAACAATATGACTTGATAGCACACCTTGTGTATTAATTGAAAAATGCATATTACATATTTATGAATTGTTTTTTTTTTTGTTTGCTCGTTTTAGTTCAAGAATTGTTATGTTTTATATGTTATTGTTTTTTTTAACTAATAAACTCAAAATAATAAACAATCAATCCGTTTTTATACATTGAAATTACTTAATTTATAAAAAAAACTTGATTAATCGGTTAACCGATCAAAAACAAAACTAACCGATTATTAACCGATTAAACCAAAACCTCGGTTAATTAATCGAGCGATTAACCGATTAAAGCAAAAGGTCGATTAAATGAACACCCTACTTATGTTGCTTTATATCGCTCGTAACCAAATTATGTTTGGGAGTCCGCGATAAAACCCGGTTTCTTAAGTTTAGTACTTTGTCCGAACTTGCATAAAATTAATTAAAATATTAAAATTTGGATTAAAAACCATAAACAGTTCAACAAAAATAACCACAATACTAATTATTGTTAAAGCTAAGGCAATAGCTCTATTAATTAAATTAAAATTAAAACAAAACAAAAAATGTACTTTGGACTTCAAGAAGAATTCTTGACAAAACTACGAAAAAACAGAAGTAAGGATGAACATGTAAAATAAATTCAAATAGATAATCATTCAAAGCAAATTTCGATCTACCAACGGTTAAATACAATTTGGTTTAAGGATTGATGTTTGACTATTGACGCCAGCAGTCGTCGATGGCTGTGAGTGTTAAACGGCAAGCCCATCTGAAGAGATTGAGTGGTTGCAATCGAAACATGTAGGGGTAACCTGTCCGTAAAAACGCCTGGGTTCGAGCCCAGATTTAGTCAAGAATGAAAAATTATCAATAAATTTTAATTAATTTCATATTGTAAAATTCCTTTCTTCATGAAAATTAAATTGGATTAAAGTTAGCCTTATAAAAATATTAAAATTTGGATTAAAACCATAAATAGCTCAACAAAAATAACCACAATTCTAATTAGGTTGAGAAATATTTAACTTTTCGCCTCAAGGCATCTACGCTTTTGTGCATGTAACTTACTACGCATAACTACACAGATTCTACTTTTTCTACGAAAAAGCGAGTATGTATGTATGTATGTATGTATTTACATTAGACTAGGGTTGACAATCCCGCTCTATATTTTCAATTTTTTGAGAATCCAACTTATTTAATATTAAAAAGTTCAAAGAATTTTTTTTATCGTACATTTTATTTAAAAATATCTATGTAAATATATCAGAATTTTATTCGATTTTATAAAAATTAAATTTACACTTTGAAATGTAATGTCAAAAACAAGGCGAATTAATATATAAATGAATTCGCCTTGTATAAAACAGTTGACTAAAATAGGGCTAACAGGGTTCTAATCCCAAATAAGACAAAAAAACTTAATTTCGGACTTATATTAAGAATAAAAAAGTTATTAATATATTTGTTTCTTTTACAAGCCATCAGATATAAGACCTGTACGATTTTTTATTGTAGCTTAAAAAGTCAAATCTCGGGATTAGGTGCTCAACCCCGGGATTTAAGGATTGTTAAAAACTGCGGGATTACGGGATCCCGGGATTCCCAACACTACATTAGACCTACTCACCTTGTATGGAGCTGAAAATGTGATTTTGTTACCCCTCTGAAAATAAAGCTTGATATGTTTTATGATGATTCCGAAAATATTTTGGTTCTAGCATTGACCATCCGTGAGCTGGACCATTTTGAAAAAAGGTATTGTTATCAGTTTTTCGAATTTTTTGTACTTTGCTCCGAGACGACATAAATCAAATTTGGTATCATCGAAAAAAATATATATTTTATCTTTTTTCAAAAGTAGGCAATATGGGTATTAAATTTAAAAAAAATCTTTTCGCGATTCTATCTTTGTATAAAGTTTGCACGATTCTTTTTTGTTTGCAATATGACGACCTGGTCGATTACTTTCGATAACAGAAATACATGATTGGCCTACTAGCTTAATAAATCGTTCCGTGTTTTGCTAATGAATGGGAATTATAAATTGATTTTGAGCAGTTAATTGTATCTCTATGAACAGTTATTAAATTGTGAGTTTACCTGGTATTTCAATAATTTCTTCAGAATCACAAAGATCATTTAAATACTGATGGGAATAAAATTGTATACAAGGTTGTTCAGTAATGCGACCAATTTCCTTCCAATTTATCATATCTTTTAAGGACTCGAACAATATTTTTGGAATATGGAATTGTCGAATTTCATCAATATTACTATCACGTGCTTCGAGAATGATTTTGATTGCCTCTGAGCGCACGTTTTTTCCTTATCTGCAAAAACCCCGTTTATTTGAATGGAACGATTGACAATTTTTTGAAGTTCGATTGGAAGTATACGTGCCCATTTTATATATTTTAGTAAGTGGTGGCTTCCGTGAATGGCATGAGGCTGACTTTTTACGAGAAACCAAAGCAGAGCATCCACTGATACCCCTATTGCTTATATTTGAAAAAAGATAAAATATATCGCGATTTTCGAGTTTTATGTGAATAATTACAAAAAAAAAAAAAAAAAAATTAACATTATTTTAAAACAGATTCAATTGCAAAAGCAGAACATTAATTCCACATACGTAGAATTTGTTTGAAAACCCGAAACGAAAATATTTATGTAGTTAAATATCTCAATATGTAGATCGCAAGTGGTCAAGTTTTATATACCATTGGAAGCTGCTTCAAAAACCCTTTTCGATGATACCAAATTTTATTTATCTCGTCTTGAAGCAAAGTACAAGCAAATTCAAAAAACTGAAAAAGACCTTTTTAAAAAATGGTCCAGCTCGCGGATGGTCAACGCTAGAACCAAAATATTTTGGGAATCATAATAAAACATATCAAGCTTTATTTTCAGAGGGGTAACAAAATCACTTTTTTTTGAGTCGCTATACATATACCGTGATATAGGTTTTTTTTAAGAGTTGGACAACATTTCGCACGAAAAACTGAACAGAGTAGCAGGCTGAAAGGGGTCAGCCAAGCAAAAAACGGTGGGAACCGCTGATTTAGAGGATATTATCTAAAACTGTGTAAAATACTACAAATAACCACATATTATTTACATTTACAGCTGGTATGTTGTTGCTAAAAGAAAAACATTCCATTTATGACAAAACAAACAAAACAATCTCTTAACTCAAGAATTCAGTTTAAATATGCTACATAAAAACCAAGTACAACTCTAACCAATTTAACTCTATTGCAATTGCTTGAAAAGCAAACAAAACGTATATTGCAGTAAAATAAAATTAAACTCCATGTAACAGGCAAAACAAAAAAAAAAAAAAAACAACAAAACATGTTAACAATATCTAAAAAAAACATACAATTTTTACATGTGGTAGATTTTAACGAGGCTATTATAAAGTTAATTATAAGTGACAACAATGCTTTTATAAACTCACACATCTAGATGTACATATCGTCACCTAAAATACAAAATAACGCAAATAAAACTGAACTGGCGAAATAAAATAAAGAAATTTGTTTTAGTTTTTTTTTTTTACCCACTTACAACTACATTTAGAGTTGACAAAAAATCCCAACAAACACGAAGTCAAACCTTTGATATGAAATGACTTTATCATTTGACATCAAACACAATTCTCAAACGTTTTTCAGTTGTTTGATTTTACATTTAAATTTAAATTGATAATGATTTGAAAATAAACATTTGATATCAAATGTTTTATCAATTTGATGTCAAATGTTTGTCAAATGTTAAATTCAAATCAAAAATAAACTTGGCAATACTTAAGCGAAAATTAAATGGTATCATTAAAAATGGCGATTAAAGTTAAATTTTTACTTTGTGATTACATGTGTTTTACTATTAAAAATAAATTTTAATATAAAGTGAACAGCTTTTTTCTTGTGAAAAATAAAAATTATTTGTGAGTTATTACAATGATTAAAAATACGAAAAAAAGGAAAATAAAACGGGAAAGTGAAGAAAGTTTGTTGAACGATCGCGGTGCTACAATCCTCAAAATAAAAGGGAGCCAAGTAGTTTGTCTTTCCAAGAATTAGAAACGGAAAGAACATTATTTCATCTTTTAGCTATGGTGCTGAATGTTTATCTCACAGTTTATTTAAATAAATAATAAACTTAAATTAAAAAAAATAAAATATTTTTTATTTATATTCCACATTGTATTGTAATCCACATTTGAAAAACATTTGAGAATTACGTTTGAAAGCAAGTTGAAAATAAAGGCATTTTTCAATTTGAAAATAATTTCCCCTTTTTGTTGAGAACGCTATGATTTTCAAATGATTTTCAAATCATTATCAAACGTTTGTCGTTTGAGAAAACGTTTGATTTCAAATCATTTTCAATTTGAAGTCAAACCTCCGTGTTTGTTGGGATCAACCAATTGTGGTCGGGATTGTAAGAAACGATAAACTCACTGTTTATTGTTGTTGTTTTTGTTTAAGCTTTAATTTTGTTACAACTAAAACTGGGGCTTATAATTCTTATTCGCTTAACAGTTTTATTGTATAATATCTTTAGTTTTTCTAAAATCTTTGGATGAAGTTTCCTGACGATCTGGCCTAAGCAACCAGTGAAATGCGCATAAGAATAGCTTATCCCATCAACAATAAACTTCAGTTTGTCAATAGTATGAAATGGGAATTTAGCACATAACGAAACCTTGATAATAAATTTTTGAATTCCAAGAAACACTTAGATAACGCAACAACACTTGTATACAATATCAATAAGAGCAACCAGCTGTACTTGGCGTTTGAATTTCTTTAATAAAGTCACCATTTTTAATCGCAGGGATCAAAATATTTTGTGAACATGTAGTATAATAAAACGAACATAAATCTATCAAAAAGTCAATTTTGAACTTTTTTATGAAATGTTGTTTTGTATTTTAAGTGACGATATACAGTGTATGTTTACATTTGGATGTGTGAGTGTATATTACCCCTGCAAATAATAGGACCAGTCCAAACACGCGTGTAATTAGTAGCCCACAAGGGACCAGGACTACTCCAAAATTAACCCAAACGTATGGAAAAAACATTTTTTTTTTATTGAATTGAATTGAAAATTACAATATGTATTCAAAGCTTAATCCTAATTCGTATTTGTATTTGTTAGCCGTTACCAATGTAACCGCTAATTAATTGCATTCAAGTGTCAAAAAAGCCTGCTAGTCTCAAAGTGTCGGATCTTTTCAGCCTCCGGTGACCTTCGAACTTTATTAGATCCCGAGCGAGGTAGTTGGGATGGACCATTAGTTTATCTATGTATGTATTTGACTGAATACTTTTTAATTTCTTCCTGGATGGTAGCGATGTTAAGATCTCTGTGGATATTGTCATTACGTATATACCATGGGGCGCAGACATTTGCAACATTACGATGTCCTAGGGGAGGACCATATCAAACTACTCCTCAGAAGTCCAAAGGTGGGTTATATGGTCCTCCATGTTTTTTGCATACGCTTGGGTTACCTTTGGAGTAGTCCTGGTCCCTTGTGGGCTACTCTTTACACGCGTGTTTGGACTGGCCCTATTATTTGCAGGTTACACACTCATTACAATTAACTAGCGAATAACACCGTTATGTACGTACATATACATATATTACACACATGTAATCCCAACAAACACGGAGGCTTGATTTTAAATTGAAAATTTGAATTTTTAAATTCAAATCAAACTCGTTCTCAACCAACAAATGTTTGAAAATGATTTAAAAATAAATTTAAAAAAAACCATAGCATTCTCAACAAAAATGGGAATAATTTTTAAATTGAGGAAATAATTTATTTTGAACATTCTTTCAAATGAGGATTGTAATGCAATGGGGAACATAAATAAAAAGTTATGTTTGTTTTGTAAATTTATATTTCTCTTAAGCTTCTTAGTCAGACCTAACAATATTGTAAGTAAAGTTGGCTAAAACCGTCATTCAACCGTGTGAACTGACAATTTTTGTTTAAAAACGTTGTTGAAAAAAGCATTGTCCGTCCATTGTAAGACAACAATATTGTTAGATATCTGACAATCGTGTGAACACTCTTCGTTGCAATTGGCAGATCATTGTCAGACGTTGGAAGCTTATTTCTTATTGGTCACATTCATAAAACGTAACTGTTGCGCAACCGTTGGTTGTTTTTGTATATAGAAATTGTTGCTCTATTATGAACACCAAGTGAAAATGTTTCTTTTATTGTGAACGAAGCTTAAATATGCATTTTCACCAAAATATGCAAAAACAAATCGATGCCATTTTAACGCAAATTTAATGATTTGGAAAGATAATTGGTTGGCATCGTTTTTAGACTATCGACGGAGAACATGCATTTGCATGGAAATCGCATCCCTGCACATAACAAATGCGAAGTAGATGTTACAATGTCCGTCTGTTTTTATGTAGTGCGATTCAATAACTTTTATTACGATAATCGTATCGTTAAAATAAATATAAAGAAAATATATAAAACTTGCTATTTAGTAATATTTTTAACGAAATTCGCTGTTTTTTTCGTTATTTAAGCGACAATTATTTACTTGGTGTTTGTTAAATCGATAAAGTGTATTTTGTGTTTAAAATAGCTCTTGAGTATTTGGCAGTCGCGTATTTTGAGATTTTGTAGACAGAATTGCCACATGATATTAAGGTAAATGAATAAAAAAATCGGTTTTCGATTACTTATAAAAGTTGTTTACACGGTATTACTTTTTACAGTAACTAGTTGAAACAAAATTTGAAAGAGGATTGACTATCATCTAATATTATTGAAAGCTTTTACCAGCTTTACACCAGATCACAGTTGAATTTTATTAAAGTTCTTAATACAATTACCTTATGTTAGCAGTGTTATAACAGAAATCTTAACCTTTGTTAATAATTTAAACCAGCAAAAAACAAATTTGTTTGTCTTGACCTGTACAAAAAACCAGGACAATTTAATAGTGGACCAGGACACCAGGACAAGTAGTCTAAAACCAGGACAATCCTGGAAAACCAGGACGTATGGCAGGCCTACTCTAGATACAAGATAAAAAAATAACATTAACATAACAATTTAATTCATAAAACATTAATTAAAACAAACAAAAATTGTGGTACTCAAGTTATAAGATCAAAAAGTTAATTCATAAAATAGATAATATATTTTTAATAAATATATTTTATATGTATACAGTGTATACATATAAAATATATGTATACTATACACTTAAAAAATTATTACAGTAACTGATTATGGGTTATTAAATTCGTTTTCTGTTCTGTTAAAATTGAATAAAAATATATTTTACGAATAATTTTATTTTTTAACATTTATGTTTGTTTTTCAAAAAACAAACTACCAAAAAATAATGCTTTATCGTATTTATTTTGTTATGTAGTTTGATTTTTGTCGTTTAAAATATATTTTTTAATAGTAAAAATCATTAATTTTTAAGGAATATGCTGTTCAAAAAATAAAAAATTTTAAAATTAATGTAAAAATCATTTGTTTTAAATGAAATGTAAATGATCCGTTTTTTAAGTGAGTTTTAAGTTGTTTAAAATGAATTTTGTTTGAATTTAACTACATAATATTTTGAGTGTATATATACTTTAAACAAATATATTATTATATTAAAATATATGTATTAGAAAATAATTTTCAGGCAAACTCAAAGCGTTTAGGAAGTCGTCAAAGAGTATATTTCTGATTTTATTTGAACTGACAGACGTTGTCCTGTCCAAATTAGGAAAAATGTTTGCGTTCGATTTTTAAAATCCGTTAAAAAAATACGAACATTTGAAAGAAAAATTAGTCAAATCGATGGAGCCGTTTTCTGATTTTAGGTTAATCGAAAAAAGAGCCGTTAAAGTGGGCGGGGCAAAATTTTCTTTCCGTTAAAACCTAAGTTGGACCATGGCAATCATATTAAAGAAAAAATCGTCCAAATTATTTAGAAGTCATTGGTGGTGCAATATGAAAATTGGATTTTGCCACGCCCCTCCGACCGCAGACCGAAAATCAAAAATCAGACTTCCTGAATATTCTCAAGATTCTCTGAAAATTTCATCAAAATCGGCCTAGCCGTTTTGGAGTCCATACGTTACATACATACACACATCCTATTTTTTTTTACCGAGATTGCACAAATAGTTTAAAGTGCAATAGTTTAAAGTTGTTGCATTCTTCCAATTCACAATCAGAAGCAATATTTTCTATTTTTTATAAACTACGTCTATATCAGTCAAATGTATGTCAAGGTTGATGCAAAAAATAGCATCAACCGGACTTCTTCTTACAAACCTTTTCATTTCATTAGGTCCACCTGTAATCTTTAGCACTTCCCGGGTATATAAGCCGCCACAAAATGAAAAAAGTTGTGTTTATAACCTTATAAACATATCGCTCTTTTATTGCAACATAGTCATATCGTATCGAATAAACTATTGAATTTTTTTGTATACGATAGACACTGGCTTATCGAATGAAAACTCGATAAATGTAATGTCGAGTTACTCGATGTCGAATGCTATTATTTCAAGTTCAATACATTTCATTCGATATCGAGTTTCAAGATATAAAAATAAATAATTTCGATAAATTTTGCTCGATATCGTATGCGGTAATTAGACCCCAGTATTATATCTCAAACTGAACCGAAGTTTGCTATAATTTATATATCTTTAAATCGGTACATTTCGAAAACTTATATCGCATTTTGCCAAGCTCGATTTTTTTTTTTGTAGAGATGACTTTGTTGCAATAAAGGAGCTATTAGTTTAGGTATCTCCTATTTGTAAGACTTGTCCATGGACAATGAAAATTTACTGCCTGCATCTTATTTTGAATTTTTGTTCTTTATTAAATCTTCACTAAACTAAATTTATAAATTATCAACTGTTGCACTGCCCATTTTGCTTTTAGTAGATTTTTTGCATCAGTAGACATTGATTTACGGATGTACTCACTTCTTGTAATTCATCATCAGTTGCTAATTTTTAGAGAATAGAAAACTAAATTTCAAAATATAAATAGCTGTTTTCTACAACTATGAGGAACTTTTTATTTTAACTCCCGTGAATTCCCAGGAAAAAACCCTACTATTAACTCAAAATTTTTTATTTTTTCATTACCCGCTGTAAAAATATCGTGCTATTTTGTCTAACTTTTGGTAATGAAACGGTTGGCTTAAAAATTCTTTTTCATATGCCTTTTACAGGGATGATAAATGAGAAAACCAATATCGTACGAACTAACTTTTAAAATCGTACTTTTTCGAACTTAATAGTACTAAATTTTTTTTTTTTATTTTCCATTAATATTTTGTTTGTTGTGCTTAAAATTATTCTACTACGAAATTTTGCATTTGGTTTTTCGCAAGACCATTTGCACCAAACACTGAACTCCGCTTAGTGCCGGTTCATACACGTCAAGTTTGACTCGTCCAGTCTTGAGCTTTTAGGAGATAAGGGAAAAGAGAATGCCATTTTCCCCTCTCTCAAGATTTGACGAGTTTACCATGATGCGTGTGAACCGGCACTTATATTCATTGAACTGTAAATACGACTTGCCATTTTATATAAATTAACAATAGGAATATGTGGTACCAAATGAGTCCCGGGGGTACCAGTGTACTTTTTAGTTTTGAATTATACCAAAAAAGTACAATTGTTCCAACTTTATCAACCGTGGCTTTTTATATTAAATTAAATATTGTTTTGCTTGTACAGAAAATTTTATAAATTTTGAGCAAATACCCTCTTTATGATCAAGTGCGATATGTACATACATATATACACATCAGTGATGGAAAATTGAAATATTTAGATTGTACTGACCACCAAGCAAAAGAGAACTTTTTCAACATTTTGGTACTTTTTTTAAAACATTTTTTTTGCTCATATCTCAGCCATTTATGGACCGAGATAAATTTCAACTAAGTTTCAACAGCAAAATTCTGATGAGGATATCTAAAATTTAAATATACCAACAAGCAGTGTTGCCATAACCTTTTAATAGTAATAAATTTTGTTTAGGCAATGTTGTAAACAGGGCTGCGATGAAAAATTAAAAATATTGATTCGAAATTTTACTGAATCCTTTTTTTGCTATATTTAACCATTTAACAAGCATTAAAAAAAGAGTTTAAAGTCAAATAAGGACCAGTCTCATATACATTTAGCATTAAGGTTAGTTTGGGAGAAGGAGTTGGAATTTCAGCGGTTGGAGTCGGAATTAGTACTGTTTGTTGACGACTCAATGTTAAAAAAAAAATCAACGCTAAATTTCTAAAAAAGAAGCATAACAAACAGACGTGGGGGTACCGTGGTATTTTTGAAAGGAAAAAGTACTGAAAATATTACCATAGTACTGAATTTTCTATCACTGATACACATGCAATGCTATTTTTTACACAAACTGGATAACACTCATAAACATTTTGTAGGAGGATGCAAATAATACTGTGTGCCACAGGTGGAAATTGTTTATATAAGTTTGTCAAACCGCTTGTGCTTTTTACACTTTCAATCTCAGACCGCATAAAGAATGTCTTTATGCATATTCTTGATTCTTTTTAGTAGGGAAGTTGACTTAACGATGTCCGTCCGTCAGTAAATATGATCAAATTAACTTTACGTTTATTATAAAAAAAATTTGTATGATTTCGATGAGTATAAAAAGAAAGTATCTGCCTTTTTAAATAATTTAATACATTCCTAATTTGCAAAAAAAAGGATCACATACAGTGATTTTATATTAAATCCCAATTAACATTTTTCTTGATTTGCAAGGCACTAACAGTAAATTTTAAAAAGCAAGATCATATTTTTATATGCGCTGAATAAAGCGTTTCCTGTGTCAAAAATGTGTTGCATTACAGTGGGAACTTGCCATATAAAATTCATGTCTTCCGTAAGCGAGATGGTAAGCGAAACTTGTATGTCTCTCTCTTACACAACTGTTGGAACGTTGGAAGATCCATTTTTCATAGGAGTGTTTCAATACTATTAAAGTCCTAATAGGAGTTGTAGAATCTTTCGTTTCTCAAAAGCTTTTGTTTTTCCTAACTCTGTTTATGGGATAACTTTTTTTCATTGTCACTAAACACTTACGCTCAAACAGGCTTATTAAACTAATTTTCATAAGAAAACCGTATAATAAATCTTTTATTAACCTGTTTTATTTTTTTATAAATTAGGCCACTGTGCTTCTTAAAAACTGATAAGCGGGGCACCCAGTGGTGCTAACCTTTTTTTAGGCTTTTAGGTCGAGATATACCGTTATTTCGAAAATGAGGAAGGTTGCACACCATACATTCGCGTAACTTAAAAACAATTTAGTTTATGATATAAACTAAAAAAACTGAAACTTTATTTTAATCTGCGCAGTGTGTTTTAGAAATATAAATTTTTTTTTCAAAAAAATAATTTTTAGCAAAATTTCGATATTTTTGTTTTTTTTTTAAACGCCATAAAAATTGAAAAATGAAGTGAAGGAAAATGAAGAATATAATTCATAAATATTGCAGATAACTGCCTAGGAGTCGCCCCCAGGGAGATAAAATGTTTGGCTGATCTCCCTTGGTTTTTTGTCCTTAACATTTTCTCTTTCTGCCCCTTATCACTATAAATATAAGAAATATGGCGGTTTAATGAAATTCTTAAAGTTGGCCCCTGCAGCACCTAGTCGGGTCAATTGTATGACCAACTCCACTTTGTTTTTCATTCCCATTATTTATTTTTGACATACCTACCCGCTATCTCCATTCCTTGAAAATGCTCCTATGCAAAATTTTCAATACAGACTAGAAATATATTGAAGAAAAAGTCTACTAACGGCCTCGGAGTCGTCCCTAATTCAAGCACAGTTTAACTACCTTTAGATAATATTCAAATTGTTGTCGTTTAAAAGTAAAACTGAAACAATTATGTTGATGCAATTATTGGCTGCATTAATTGTGCATTTTAATAGTTTTAAAATTAAAAAAAAACAAGTTTCTAAAGTTTAAATAACACTTGATTTTGCAGGCTTAAACTAAAAATATGAAAGTTGTAAAGTTAAAATAAAATAAAGTAAATCGTTTTATTACTTTATAAAAGTTTGTTTAAAAACTCATTTAATTATTTGTTCACACCAGTACTTTTACAACTGACTGTATGCCTGAGTTTGAAGGTGTGTGACTTAATTAGTTTGATATTTAAAGTTTATTTTAAACAGAAGCGATTACTGAGTTGACAAACTTTATCAGTTCGTTTTTCATTGAAAATTTCGATATCATTTTCTTTTATTTTTTGTTGACATTTCTTGGTACAAGAGCTTTGTTTTTTTAACGCTAACCAAAACTTTGTCTGGGAAAAACTCTCATACGTTTATGTTAATTTAAGAATTTACATAAGAAAGATTACAAACTAATGCACTAAATTGTCTATACTCAGATATACAGCCATGTCACAGAGTACAATTCCGTTCGGAAACGGAATTCATTCCGTATTTTGGTGCTTCATAAAATGACGAAAAAAAAATTCGGAATGAAACCATTTTTGTTTTCATGCACGGAATGGGAGTTTTCTGTATCTGAAATGCCAAAAAACTATCAAAATACACTTTCTATCAATAAACAAATATGTTTTCTTCAATTCCGAACGGAATCATTCCGAACGGAATCATTCCGAACGGAATTGTACTCTGTGACATGGCTGATAGACTAATTGGTGAGACTAATTTATAGACGATAGTAGACGGAAAGAAGAAAAATCGGTTAAGTCACAACGAGAATATGGTGCAAAATTTTTTTGTTTCAAGTCATGTTTTCTGGTGATTTAGTAAATAATTATTTCCGTCGGTCAAGCCCGACCATATGATACAGTACCCCACAGAATTAAAAAACAAATTTTCGAGAGTGTATGTCTATATGAATAGGGATCTATCAATGTTTTAGAAATTGCCCCCTATCTGTCCTTTATAAAATATGAATAGCTTGTCTGTCCATATAAATATGGATCTATCTATGTTTTAAATTTCATTTAAATCGGTTTGATAGTTTCTGAGAGGCAGAAATTGCCTCCTATTTCCCCTCGTGGTCCTATTTTAAAAAAATGCATAGCTTGTGTGTTCATATAAATATGGATTATTCTATGTTTTAAATTTCATTAAAATTGGTTTGATAGTGGGCATAAAGACCTTATTCCGGAAAGCAGCTTGTATAAAGGCTAATGAAATTATAGACCGATTCGCCCCTTTTTCAATAAGCTTGGTCCTTGAGCCGATTCGAACATATGTTCATCAAATTATCTTCAAAATTGCCTTACTTTGCGCACAAGCTTACATGTACAGCCAGCCGGACGGACATCGTAAGATCGACTCATAAAGTGATTCTAAGTCGATCGGTATACTTTAAGGTGAGTCTAGGATCAATATTTTAAGCTGTTGCACACATCAGCACAAAAGCATAATACCCTCTCCACTATTGTTGTGTGGGTATGATAAATCTATAAACAAGTCTATGAAGAAATCTTTAATCAATCCTTTGACAAGACTTTGAAAAGGACTAAAGTCAAAACAAAAGTAGAGGCTATTGTCAAGACTATAAGAAAATCAACAAGCAAGCCTTTAGGAAAATGTGTTTAAAACTGTAGACAAACTTGTAGTCAAGACTGTAGCAAAATCAATAGTCGCGACCAGTGTTCGAAAATAAACACTAAATATCGCTCCTTAGTGTTCGGTTCGGTAGATTTGTGGAAAACACAAACGCTAATAGTGTTTGTGTAGAAAATCTTTAAGAAATAACATTTAACTAATTGTCATCTTCGAACACAAAAATAATACTGTTTTTATCAATCTCAACAAAAGATGAAAACATTTAATTCCGTTCGGTTTAAAAAAAAACACAAACTACACTGTGTTCGTTTCAGCCCATTAATGTTCGCTCGTTTCCGCCAGCAAAATAATTATACACAAACAACACATGTACACAATACACACAAGCTGTTCGTGGTGCGGTCGTTGCTAAAATTGTTTTTTTGTTCATTTCTTTATCAATGTAAAAAAGAAACATTATAGAACATTTAAATAAAATTAAAATTTGTCTACAGTGTCACTACAATTGTTCTGTTTTGAACGAAGACCAGGAGCCTTATTCTGAATTGCGATGCGAAAATCAATGCGATGTGAAAATACATAAATGCGAACAATTGCTATTCTGTATTGCGATATTCGCAAAGTTTTTTTTAATCGCATTTCAAATGCGAAAAGGTGGCATGTCGGTATTCCACATTGCGAAAATAAATGTCAAACACATGTCAAATTCGCAAAATTTATTCGACAACAAAATAGCATTCGCAAAGTACAAACATGTAAGTTAAAGATAATACTTTATTTATTTATTCATCATATATTTATTATTTAATTCAGGGAAGCAAACAATAAGACCATCAAACCGCGTCAATTTGAAATAATGATATAAAATACTTTGTGGCAAAACTGAAGAACTAAATATCAATGGACAACTTATTAGAGAAGCTGCAGGATGGAAAAAAGTATGAAAGCTATAAACCAGTTAAAAAATATTTGACTTCAACTTTAATTTTAATAGGTTTAGGCCAGTGATGCCAACTTTTTGAGAGCTAAAAGCACTTTAAAATATAAAAAAGCACTAAAAAGCACAATTTCAAACAAAAAAAGGGTAAAAAGCACTAAGCCATTTAAATACCTCCAAAATTTAAAAAAAGACTACGGTGTTTATGGGGGACCAATTTCATTTAAAGCTAAATAATAAACATACCTATTTACATTTGTATATAAACATTTTTAAATGTTTTAATATTATCATCAGTAAAAATAATGTTAGCATCATCAGCTGAGTTGGAATTGGCCATAACAGTTTTAAAGTAACACAGTGCGAGTTCGATTTTGGTAGCTAGAAAAAATCTGGCCTGTTGCAATTCCCGAAAATTTGCAATGACCGACCATTGTTTATTAAACTTAATGACAGCCCATTTTTGATAAAAAAAAAACTTATATTTTATCGTTTAAATAAATTTAAATCGTGCAAAGTTTAATAAAACAATTTGCGTATGATATTATCCATTTATTTTAACCTTTGTACGCTTCTGAATAAAGAATAGAAAAAACATGTATGTTTGTACTTTGATACTTATGGTGTTTTCTTTTCTACAAAAAATGTGACATTTTATTTAAAAAAAATGCAATTTGGAGTCTGTTTCTTAAAAATTTTGCTCCCGAAAAGGGTGGCTTGTTTTATTCTAAAAAACTCACCCTTTTTGGAAGCAAAAATTTAATGAAACAGGCACCAAATTGCATTTTTTTAAATAAAATGTCGCACTTTTTTGTAGAAAAGAAAACACGATTAGTCAAACCTTTTTACAATAGCACTAAAGGTAGAAGTGCACAACACGCGGTTATTTGGAGACGAGTGTCGTGCGTTTGAAAACTAAAGCGCATGAAAAATGGCAGGTTACACAAGGCTCGTTATAAAAGCATTTTCTGTCGGCTGTTTTTAAATTATTTAACACTTTGCTTATACCAAGTTACGGCTCTTTTTTGTTTTTAAAGTCTTTGCGTTCTTTTGTACGGTTTCCGACTGCATGTTTTTTAACTTTTTAAAACGTTTTTTCTACATGACTCATAATCTTTGTTTATTTTTCCATTCACAATTCCTTATATTTTCCAAGCCATTTTCTATTTTTGAAACAGTGTCTATTTCTTTAAAAAAAAAAACGAAAACAAATACATACATCGTTTTAATTGCGATTACTTAATATGTTTTCATCGCTAAAAAGTGCAACGTTTTGTAAAATTTCCAAATTGCTAGGAAGCCTAGCTCCAACCTCGTAAATAAAGTTTTGGTAAATCGAATACAACTTCCTTTTATCACTTCTTTTTATCATTTAAAATCTTAAAATCTTTACAGGCCTTCTCAAAATTGTACTCCAAATAGCAAATCTCATCTAAATCATCCTCTTTATAATCAAAGTTGTAATAAAAATTGTAAAAAGCACTAAAGGCACTAACGAAAAATTGGAAAAGCACCAAGTTAGTGCTTTTTCTTAGTTTGGCACTAAGGATAAAATTTTGGCGTTTTGAAGCATCAAAAAGCACCATAAATAGTGCCAAACTACACACGAAACAGAAGCTTAGACGAAATAAAACCGACATTGGCGGCACTGGCGGTGGCCTTAGTCTCCCTTAAAGAAGCAAGTTGTGAAATTGTTAAACATGACGGATTCCGTAATCGATTACCGGGCGCACTTTCCTTCGAGGCAACAACTGCTTCCAATCTTGAAAAGAATGGTGAAGACTTGGCTGTAATATTATTTAATGATTACAAATGATTCTTTATTCAATATAAAATTTTTTATAAAGCTGAAAAAAGAAATTTTCTGCATAAGAAAAAGTTTATTTTTTGCAAGCATCAAAATAAATTGCCTTTTTCCATTCATGCTTAGAATATTGGATTTGCTTCTCTGTATTCTTTCATTTGGCTTCGTCGTCGAACCACAGTGCCACAGAATCCATTTTATTATTTTTTTTTCTTACAGAATGTCCTAAATAAATTTTATAAACAATTTTCACAGCCAAACACAAACAATTTATTTATTTTTAATTTGACGTTTTTTGACACTAACGTTTATTTGAGCAGCGTTGCCACGATTTGAAATAAATTGCGAATGCGATTGCGAAAGTCTAACAGAATACTAACAGAATTTTCTTTCGCATCGCATTTCATTTGCGCATCGCAATTCAGAATAAGCCTCCAGAACACTATAAAATGGTCGGCTCTTTCTTGAAAATAGTTTCGAACGGTATAAAGGGCTGTGTTCGTCTAAAAAAAAAAACACTAAAAACATTTGATATCGTTCCTGGGTGTGTGAGCCGAACGCTAAATATACTCAAATCTATAGTAAAGACTTTATTTTAAATACTTTCGCTTTCTGTTTAATAGAGAAATGTTTGTATAATAATTGTCATAAAATTTTTTTATTACAGAAATCTTATTAAAAAACCGCTTTTAAAATTCTTGCGATTTGCGTTTTCGATTTCCAGCACGCCCCTGTATGTGTTTTAACCTCAAAACTTCAATTGAAATATGTATCTGTTTGCAAAAATACTGCCAACAATTTCTTTACAAACATTTTAAAAATTCTTTTACGCTTCATTTAATCATGTTAATCAGTATAAAATAAGTCATGCCTTCTAATGGCATAAATAACTTAAAGGCACTATTTTATTTTTTTTTTAAATAACTACTTTCAAAAAGTCTTGCATATTAAATGGCGTTAAAGAAATCTGTTAACTTTTAAACTTGGTAAACAAATACAGGCTTCTTGACGACTTCTGCTACGTACGACACGTTTAGAAGAAGAAATGTATGTGTTAAGAAAGTTGTGGAATTGTTTTGTGTCTTTAAAATAAGTTATTTTGGGGGGAAACACGAAAGTTTCCTGCACTTAAATGGATGTGTCAGAAGCTAAAAGGCCTAACTCCACAAAATTAAAAGTACTTAGAGCAAATAATTCATGATTGAAAATTTTATTTTAAAAATGTAAGATGCTACAAAAAAGAATGTTGCCGAACACTGTGACGACAAGTTTTGTGGGACAAAACTCGGTCACACCCTGTTAGGCTCCTTAGATTTTTTAATCAAATATACCTTGCTTTTTGTAACACACTGTACCTAACGGGAAGGAATGCGAATGGTAAAATAACAACCTACAACAATCATACAATCGCGACAAACAAGTAAACAAATAACACTAACAACACACACAGCAAACAAGTAACAATAACAAAGCAAGCAGTTTTAAACATGTAAACAACAAGCAACAAAATATGAATAAGACGAGTAAAGAGACATAACAATAACAACTACGGGCACTGATTGTTGTTAGTGCAAAACTTAATACTGATTTTAGTATAAAAGGGACAACATAAACGTTGAAATGATCACTTGTTATCCAGCCGAGCTCGAGAACACATCAGGTAAGAAATGGCAAAGTAGAATCCTAGTAAAACAAACCCAGTAGACAATTTCACCGAGTGGTTCTCTAACACGGAGTGAATAAATAAAATAAATTCTAGTAAAACAGCCCAGTATACAATTTCACGTGGTTTTCTAACACGGAGTGAAATTCTAGTAAAACAACCCAGTAGACAATTTCACCGAGTGGTTCTCTAACACGGAGTGAAATTCTAGTAAAACAACCCAGTAGACAATTTCACCGAGTGGTTTTCTAACACGGAGTGAAATTCTAGTAAAACAACCCAGTAGACAATTTCACCGAGAGGTTCTCTAACACGGAGTGAAATTCTAGTAAAACAACCCAGTAGACAATTTCGCCGAGTGGTTTTCTAACACGGAGTGGAATTCTAGTAAAACAACCCAGTATACAATTTCACCGAGTGGTTTTCTAACACGGAGTGAAATTCTAGTAAAACAACCCAGTAGACAATTTCACCGAGTGGTTTTCTAACACGGAGTGAAATTCTAGTAATACAACCCAGTAGACAATTTCGCCGAGTGGTTTTCTAACACGGAGTACGGAGTGAAATTCTAGAAATACAACCCAGTAGACAATTTCGCCGAGTGGTTTTCTAACACGGAGTGAAATTCTAGTAATACAACCCAGTAGACAATTTCGCCGAGTGGTTTTCTAACACGGAGTGAAATTCTAGTGATACAACCCAGTAGACAATTTCGCCGAGTGGTTTTCTAACACGGAGTGAAATTCTAGTAATACAACCCAGTAGACAATTTCGCCGAGTGGTTTTCTAACACGGAGTGAAATTCTAGTAATACAACCCAGTAGACAATTTCGCCGAGTGGTTTTCTAACACGGAGTGAAATTCTAGTAATACAACCCAGTAGACAATTTCGCCGAGTGGTTTTCTAACACGGAGTGGAATTCTAGTAATACAACCCAGTAGACAATTTCGCCGAGTGGTTTTCTAACACGGAGTGAAATTCTAGTAATACAACCCAGTAGACAATTTCGCCGAGTGGTTTTCTAACACGGAGTGAAATTCTAGTAAAACAACCCAGTAGACAATTTCACCGAGTGGTTTTCTAACACGGAGTGAAATTCTAGTAAAACAACCCAGTAGACAATTTCGCCGAGTGGTTTTCTAACACGGAGTGAAATTCTAGTAAAACAACCCAGTAGACAATTTCGCCGAGTGGTTTTCTAACACGGAGTGAAATTCTAGTAAAACAACCTAGTAGACAATTTCACCGAGTGGTTTTCTAACACGGAGTGAAATTCTAGTAAAACAACCCAGTAGACAATTTCACCGCGTGGTTTTCTAACACGGAGTGAAATTCTCGTAAAACAACCCAGTAGTCAATTTCCCCAAGTGGTTTTCCAACACGGAGTGAAATTCTAGTAAAACAACCCAGTAGACAATTTCACCGAGTGGTTTTCTAACACGGAGTGAAAATCTAGTAAACACAACCCAGTAGATAATTTCACCGCGTGGTTTTCTAGCACAGAGTGAAATTCAGTAAACAAACAAAATACCCAGTAGACAAATTTCCCCGCGTGGTGTTCTAACACGGAGTGAAATTCTCGTAAAACAACCCAGTAGTCAATTTCCCCAAGTGGTTTTCCAACACGGAGTGAAATTCTAGTAAAACAACCCAGTAGACAATTTCACCGAGTGGTTTTCTAACACGGAGTGAAAATCTAGTAAACACAACCCAGTAGATAATTTCACCGCGTGGTTTTCTAACACAGAGTGAAATTCAGTAAACAAACAAAATACCCAGTAGACAAATTTCCCCGCGTGTCTTGCTAACTCCAAACAAAATAACCAGTAGAGCATTTCACGAAAGCGAGATTTTAGTACAACCCGAAGAATCCCGTAGTGACAACCCCATAAGTGGTTTTTTTCCCCAAAGTTCCCCGTAACAAGCGGCACAACAAAGCTTCAAACACTGGAATTTATACCAGCTTAAGCAACCAAGTGTCAACAACAACAAGGCAAGAGAGGACATAACACAGAAGGAGTGCTGAGGCGACATAAGCGGAACACAACGCAACCTAATTATTTTTCATAACTTGTAAATTATACTCCTAATAATACTAATAAAATTATTGAATTTATTGGGAATTAAATAAAACTCAACACGTGTCATATTTTCTTGTAACGGACCTGGACAAGGCTGAGTATACCCCAAATAAAGTCGTTACAACACGTAGTAATTCCACTGTGCAAGAAATTGACACTTTTTTTGCGACAAGCTGGGCACCTGGAGTTTTAACACAGAAAAAATTATTAGTAGTTTTTTATCAATTAAAAAAATTATTGTAAAAGTATTAAAACTTAATTAATGTAATAATTGAATCAATTATTTTTTTTTGTTGAACGAATATTAAAAATATAATTTTGATTTTATTAATATTTTAGTTGTTTTGAAATAAATTTTGAATTAAAATAATAATCAAATAACAAAAAATTATTTCGTTTTAAATAAAATAATTTAAACTTGTGAAATTGTTTTTGGAAATTGTCAAAATCAATCAACACATTGTTTGAAACGGCAAAGTTTTTTGATAATTTTTTTAATTAAAATTAAAAATATCATTTATTGAAAAAAAAAAAATATTCAAAATATTAAATTTTCACAATCTTTAGTAATCAATATAATCATTTTGGTAATAGGTGCAAAATCAACAAATGGGTTGCTTGATTCTATGAATTTGGTATAAAATTGGTGATTAGAGAAAATTTTTAATTTTTTCTGTGAACCTAATTCGGGTACGCTGAATCAAGTGGTGCTAGCCGTTTTTTTAGGCTAGCTCTGTTTTTCGAGATATACGGTAATTTCGTAAATGGAGGAGGTTGCACAACATATGTTAGCGTATCTCAAAAACGCTTTAGCTTATTGAAAAAACTAACAAAATACCAAAACTCCGCAATAAAAAAAATAAGAAATAAGGCCCCTATTACGGTTTACAACTCAACTCAGTTGAGTTGTAATAAATACAACCCTACAGATAATATTGGACTACTTGGTCCATTTTGGCTTAAATGGATTACTTACAACATGGTCCAATGTACTGTAGTATGGACCATGTTATAAGAAATTAACAACAGCATGATGTATACTTTTCTATAGTTTACAGTATTACACATAGGTAGCCCTGATGGTGTCCATTATTAATTGTTTATTTAAAAGTGAAAGTTTGTGAAATTTGTGGAAATACCAAGTAAATATATTTAATAATAGCAATAAGAGACTACAGTACACACCATAAAAGGCGATTTTTTAAATATGAAAAAGAAAAATGCTTAAACTACCCGTTAACTGTACTCTATACTGTAGTAACACGGAGTACTTTTGAAACTAACCCACTTTAGTACTCCATGGAGTAGTTTAGGGACTACTTCGGTGGGTTATATGGTCGCCTCCTAGGACATCGTAACGTTAAATGGACCACCTTTTACTCATATATTTGGAGTAGTTTTGGAGTATTCCTACTCCTTTATAGACTACTCTTTACATGCATGTATGGACTAGTCTCGTTATCTGCAGGGAAGTGGTTGTGATCAGTTGTAATTTTTGTTATGTTTTTATTCACCGTTATTTAGCAAAGTTGTAAACCATAATGCAAAAATTAAGAAATTACAACTCAACTCAGTGATAGGGGCCTAAGAAAAGCAAAACTTTCTTTACGATACGCAGTCGTTTTAGAAACATAATTTTTAAAGTGTTTGTTCTTTAAAAATTCATCAAAAATTGGAAAATACAGCTATTTTGCAGACATAAAAAAACGAAGGTGCAAACAAAACAAGCCATAAATGACTAAAATCTTAAAAACTTTTGATTTTATTCACAAAATCAATTGAGGTCGGTCATACATTATATCCCACTAGGGGTGACTCCTGGACATTTATGGGAATTTTTCTTCAATATATTTCTGGTCTGCATTGAACATTTTGTATGGGAGCCCCCTTAAGGAATGGAGATAGCGGATAGGTATGTTAGAAATAAATGCTAGAGATGAAAAATAAAGTTGGGTTCGTCATACATTTAACTTATCTAGGGGCATCCTATGAACTGCAGGGGCCTATCCCACTAGGGAATATAATGTATGACCGACCTCAATTAATTTTTTGTCCTTAAAATTTTCTCGAGATATACATACTAGCCACTTATCTCCACTTCTTAGGGGGGCTCCCATACAAATATTGCGTTTTATGAAATTTCTTTTCTTAAAGGAAATTTTATTGCGGAATTTCGATTTTTTTAGTTTTTTCAATAAGCTAAAGCGTTTTTGAGTAACGCGCACATATGTTGTGCAACATCCTCCATTTTCGAATTAACGGTATATTTCGAAAACAAGAGCTAACCTAAAAAACGGTTAGCACCATTGGATTCAGCGTAACCGAATTATGTTAAAACGCCATGTGCATGGCTTTTGTTATGTATATTTAATAATTTTCCGGCTGGTAGCTTGTAAAAAAATTTAATAAGATTCAAAACCTTTTTTGGTTTTTCCTATTTTTTTAAGGGAAAATTTTTAAATAATAGAAGAACAAAATATTTTTCAAAGAGACTCAATCTCTCGAGTTGTCATTCGATAGTTATAACTCAATTTGGAATGCGGTGCTTTGCTTTGAAAAGTTGCTTGAAAACTTATGTGTAGTTTATAGACCACGAGCGCCTTACACGTCCGTTCAAATTACATTTAAAACAGAAACAAATTTCGAAATTTTGTTTTGTTTTAAATGTAAGTTGAATGGACGAGTAAGGCGTTCGTGTTCTATAAACCACACATTAAAAAAATACGATGAAAGTATTCAGTAGTATTGAGTACCCAAATGAAATGCATTGAGTTTTTTATCTTAAACCGGCGATACACTATCCTATTTAGTCGTACGATTTGTCAAAAAAATCGTTTGTGCTCATAAAGTGGGATAGTGTGGATTAAAAATTAATTAAGCGACAGATTTTTTTGACAAGTCTGTCCGACTTGCAAATGTTTATGATAATTTTTATGCAATGATAGAATCGTACGATTGTGCAGGATAGTAAATACCAGCCTTTAGTAATGAAAAGTAGCAGAATTTGCCAGCAGTACGTTCCATAGTTCATATTTCTATTTTTGTTTTTAGTTAAGGTTCAAACTCATGTTCAAGTTTTTGGTTCATATGAGTATTTTGGTTCAGGTTCTAGTCAGTTCTTGTTCAGTTTAAGCAGATGTTTTTTTTTAGGAAAATATTCGTGTCCGCCGGGAAGATCTACTTCTTTGTTTTGCCACCATTTTGGTAAACATTAGTCTTGACATTTCACATTCGGCAGTCGTGAAGTAGACACGTGGCAAATTTATTACGGAAAAATATTCGATAAACCAACGTGTTTTAATCGTTAATATATTTTATCAAAATCAATCACCGATTACTGTGACGACGAGAAAGTTACGTGAAATTTTTGGGAGAAACAACGTGAAAACAAAACGAACTACTTATCGTGTAGTGAATCATTTCAAAGAAAGAGGGTCGGTAGGGTGTAGGCTTAAGCATGGACCACAACGTACTGCAAGATCGGCTGAAAACGTTACTACTGCTCGGGAAAGTATTCAAAACAATCCATCAACCCCAATTCTACGCCGTGCTCGGGAGCTTGGTCTTCAAATAACAACTTTGGGCACAATATTGGACAAGGATTTGCATTTGTCTCCATTTAAGATTCAGTTGAGACAAGAGCTTCTTCCACAATACCATTTACGCCGCCCTAGTATACCTTTCCGGCGGACACCCTGATAATTCGAATTAAAGCACTTGCACTTTTTTTAAAGTTTTTTAATTTTATAAATTTTCATATTAATTCGAATGTGTATTCCAAGTCAAATTACGATTTATAATTTGATAGTGCATAGAAAATATTACTGAAAAATATTGAAGGAATAAGACTATTAAAGTATGAAAGCTTTATAAATTTTAATTTGACTTGGAATACACATTCGAATTAATCACCCTTATTCCGTTTAGCGTCGTCGTCATCAATTTAATATGAAAATCAATTTTTATCGACATCGTCATCAATTCGATACAAAACTTGTATGCCAAAATGCTGGGTACACACTATGCAACACATTTACGCAATCTAGTGAATTAAATTCATTTTCATTCATTCCAGGTTGCATCAACATCAAAACGCTTTGTTATTTTGAGGTTGCATTGAAACAGATTACATGTAGGTTGCACTGTGTTGCATAGTGTGTACCCAGCATAACAGCAATGTAACGATGTCGATTGTTTATCGTTTTTTAAACCACATCTCTCATAATTTAGACAGTTGGTTTGTTTTGTTTACAGTTTTTATTAAACATTTTTCTTGATATTTTTAAACAACTAACATGTTTTTTGTTCCTATTTGTAATTCTGATCCGAATGATGAGGAAAATAAGAAAAACTTGGTGTTGCAAAGAAGATTTATAAGGCAGAAATCAAACATATTTCAATTACCTGATGATAAGTAAGTAATAAATTAAGTGTTCTTTCTATTTGCCAGGAGGTAATTTCTTATTTGTTTGAAAGGTTCGAAAGTTGTTTTCGCTTAAATAAAGATGGTGCTATTACACCACATTTAAAAGTGGGAGTCAGGTCGACACACATTTCAAATACCATAAAATTTGCGGCAATGTTAAGGTTTTTAGCGCAAGGATCCTACCAGCTTAGTGTCGCTAATGATTTTAACTTAGGATTATCGCAGCCAGTAGTGTCTAAGATAATTTCGGAGATTCTGAATGTTTTGGAAAGGAAAATTTGTCCACAATGGATAAAATTTGTTATGACAGACGAAGAAAAAACTGAATCAAAACTGCATTTTTTTCAAAAATCTGACTTTCCTGGTGTCGTTGGGTGTGTGGATGTTACCCACATAAAAATATTGACTCCAGGGGCATTTAGTATTATTGAAATTCTTTCCTACTGCTCTTTAAAATCAAAAGGAACACTACCTTTTTGAAAACCTTTGGCAAGCGCAGGATTTTTTTCCATCTCCTGGACTAACATATCAAATTGGCGAGTATTTGTAATTTTTGTTTTTCCATTTTTAAAAATCAAGATTATTGTTAAAAACAAAATTAAAAAGGAATAAAACTGTTTTGACACCAATAAGACTGACGACAAAATTAGAGTCAATTTAAATCGATGCCGCCGTTAACGTTTCGTACGGCATACCAAAAATACATCGACGCTTATCGATAAAACTTGATATTGACAATGGGCATACCAATTTCCAAGAATCGACACAAAACGTTATCGTTTTGTATTGATGACGCTAAATGGAATAAGGGTGAATATGAAAATGTATATAATAAAACTAGCTCAACCCGGTGCGCTTCGCTACACTGCTTTAACCACGTTTGAAGACTCTCCCTTTAATAGTTTTTCAGTTGAGATATATTTAATAGATGCATCCTATTGGAGGTATTTCCCCCTGCGCCTACCCGCTTTATTTTATTTTCAAAAGTGTAGTATACCATAAGAGTGACTTCCACAAAGTTTGAACATTCTCACTATAACAGTTCTTAAGATATGCGATATTAAACATTGGCGTCCTATGGTGGGTACTACTTCCCCCGCTGCTATTTCATTTCAATTTTGGGGCTCAGAAGATCCTACTACCAAAAGTTCAACAAAATGCGTGCAGTTGCTCTTATTTATATTTCTATCTATGAGGGGTACTGCTCTTCCCCTATCTACCCCACCAATTTTTATATTGAAATTTATAGTTTACCATAATAGTAGCTTTAACCACGCTTGAAGACTCTCCCTTTAATAGTTCTTTAGTTGACCGATATTTAATATATGCATCCTATGGGAGGTATTTCCCCCCTGCACCTACCCGCTTTATTTTTATTTTCAAAAGTGTAGTACATATACCATAAGAGTGACTTCTACAAAGTTTGAACATTCTCACTATTACAGTTCTTAAGATTTGCGATATTAAACATTAGCGTCCTATGGGGAGAACCACTTCCCCCACATATATTTGATTTCAACTTTGGGGCTCAGAAGATCCTACTACCAAAAGTTCAACAAAATGCGTGCAGCGGCTTTTAAGATATTTAATATTGGCATCAAATGGGGGGTACCAATTCCCCTGCCCCTATCGAACAAATAAAAATATTTTACTTTTAGGCCTGAAAAATTTCAGGAAAATCGGTTAAGTAGTTTAGGAGTCTATAAGCCAACAAAAAAACATACAAACATTTTTCATTTTTATATATGTACTAGCTGGCTGCCCCGGCTTCGCTCGGTAGCTGATTACTAATGATCGATGGAGCCGTTTTCTGATTTTATGTAAACCGAAAAAAGTGGGCGGGGCAATATTTTTCCGTAAAAACCTAAGTTGGACCATGGCGATTATTTTAAAGAAAAAATCGTTCAAATCGGTCAAGCCGTTCTCAAGTTATGCGATCAGCAACAGACAACATTTCATTTTTATTATATTGATATTAGGGTATTAATTTAATCGACCTTTTGCTTTAATCGGTTAATCGCTCGATTAATTAACCTAGGTTTTGGTTTAATCGGTTAATAATCGGTTAATTTTGCTTCTGATCGGTTAACCGATTAATAACGTTTTTTTATAAATAAAGTAATTTCAATATATAAAAATGCATTAATTGTTTATTATTTGGAAATTATTAGGAAAAAAAACAACAATATACCAAACAAAGCCGTTCTTGAACTAAAACGAGCAAACAAACAAAAAACATAAATATGTAATATGCATTTTTCAATTAATACACAAGGTGTGCTATCAAGTCATATCCTCATAATATCCCAAATAATATTTTGCAATTGCTTAAAATAAATGTTGTTGTGTTTTAAACAAAATAAAAATGATAATGCTGTGTTCATTAATTCGTCATAACTGTACAGTTGAAATCTAAATTATAAGCGGTAGCCCACAACAGTCATATCGTCGGCTTAATATGAAAACCTGCTAACTCACTTTCAGCATCTTTTACAGGAGAGACAAAAAGCTTTTTATTTTTCCTTTTTGCTTGATAGAAAATTAAAAATAGTTAGTTTTGCACACTTCAAGACTAAAATAGAAGATAAACTAACTACATGCTGGTCGACGAGGCGTATCTTTCTCTACCACACGTTATCAAAATCTCAATTTACATAAAAAAAGGATTTAGCCGGTTTGCATATTAAGCCGACGATATCTACTTCTTGTAATTATTTTATGACATTAGACTTTATGACTACCTTGGTAAATCCCGCAAATATGTGTTTATAAAAAAAGAAACTGAGATAACTTAATTAGTTATTTCAATTGTTAAAGGAGATCTTATAAAATAATCTTTTAGAAAAGTAATTTGGTTTAAATGTTTAGGATCAAAGCGATTCTTATCCTTAGTTTTGACAAAACTTGTCTCATTTTCTAGAAATTCTCTAAAATTTTTAACACTTCTAATTGTTTCGGTTTATTCTGTCAAAAGACTGATATGAGAAGATATGAGAAGAAACAAATAACTAAACGCCTACATTACAAAAGGACGTGAAAAAAGGTGTTGGCAATTAAACATTTAACCCATTTTTTGCAACATTCCTGTTGATCGATGATGAAGATAAAAAACATTGTAATTTATGTCACCGGTCGGTGGAAAATGGGTTAAAATGAAGATCACTGAACACCTTCTTTGTTTGTTTGAAAAAAATATTTTCTTAACACATACATATATTTGGTATATGAGACGAAACAAATAATTAAAAACACAAAAAAATACTACAAAATATTGAAAATTTTCTTCCATCGGTTAATCGGTTAATCGACTGAAATTAACCGGTTTAATCGTTAACCGAAAAAAGCCAATTTGAAATTAACCGATCAGTTAATCGGGTAGTAATTAATCGGTTAACCGATTAACGGTTAACCGAATGAATACCCTAATGGATATAGATGTTATTACTCACCATGAGAAATAAAATTCCCAGATTCTGTTTTTTAATTTTTTTTTTATTTAAGTTAGTTTTTATTTGAGTTTTTCAAAATTAAATTTTTAAATTCTCCATAATAATCAATTCAATATAGTGTTTTTGTTTTTCTTTATACATATACGATTTAATAATTTTGTTTTTAAGATTTTGCTATTTACATTTATAATAAATATGTATATAGTTGGGAATTTTTTGTTGTTTTGGTTTTTGTTATAAATAAAAGAGTTAAATATTTATTTGTTTTATTAATAAATATTTTCTTTTATAATAAATATGTGTATAATTTTACGAAATTTTTTTCTTTATATATTTTTAAAGAAATTAACATAATTTTTATAAATTTTCTTTGGTTTTTTTATTTTGATTATATTTGTTTATATTTAACAGACATTTGAACATACAAATTTTTAAATATTTTTTATTTTATTCTTTAATGATGGTGTAAATTAAAAAAAAAAAAAAAATAGTAATAAATGGTATTTTTATTAAGTTTAAATAATTGTTTTATTAAATATATAATACTAGAACATGTTTTTGAATATTTAATACTTTTTAGACAAAGAGAGAGTTTTAGAATTTTAATTTAATAAAATTTTTTCAAAAATTTATTTTAGCATAATAATGAGCAGCTTTAAAATTATAAGTTTTATTAAAAACGAAAAGTTTTTAGTTCAAATGTTAATTTTAAATTTTTCATGGGGCCAATATTTTTTTGTTTTTTCGATTTATACTAAATTATATGGGGTTTTTTATGTTTTTATATACAATTTTCTTGTTTGTTAATAAATTAATTCAAAATTAAAAAGTATTCCAAAATGTTTCTAAACAAAAATAAAATTGTATTTCGTTTTTGAGTTTTTTTAATTGTTAAAGTTTATGGACTTTATTTTAGATTTAATATTTTAGTTATAGTTTTGTTAATATTTTTTGTTTTTTTTTTATAAACATGAATATTTTTCCAAAAAATTGTCTATTTTCTGCCACATTTTTTTATACACTTTAGATATTTCTGCCATCGTTCATTAAAAAAAAATCATTTAAAAATCCATAGCTTGAGTTTAGAATTTAGTCTTTGTTTTGGTGATTAACGGATTTGTCTACATCATTGGAGATTTCCGAAACCTTGTTCTGAAAAAAAAAGAAAAATTAAAACTTTTACTAAAAATAAAATGTATAATTATAATTACTAAACCTAGAAACTGAAACTTGAAGTTAAAGTCTTATGAACTAGAAACTCAACCAAAACTTAATTTATAACCTGAACTAAAACTAAAACATAAACCAGAACGCAAACCTGAACCTAAAGGGACATTTCATAAACTTTAAACTAAACTTTAAAACAAAGGTGCCTATTATGAACTAAATTCGATTTTCGACAGCAGTCGAATTAGCTAATCGAATGAATTTTCATTTGGTATTATGACGCGCATTCGATAAAAATTTACTATTGTGATTCTGTTAATTCACAGTAGTACATTTTCGATCAGCTGTCACTTAAAATAAAAAAATTTTTGTTTACAAATTTAAAAAATAAAATTAAAGTTAAACGTCACGGAATTATGGTTGTTTTCAAATAATTAAGCTTCAGTGGGGTTTCATCCCACTTTTTTACATGCTGACCTTCGCTGCAAATCATTTGGTCAAAAAAGAATTTTGTTTCATAATGAATATGAGCGTTTCCAATTGCTGTTTAAGACGTTGGACTTGCATAAAATTAACAAAACTGATAAAGAATATGGTAAAAAAAATTACAAATAGTTACATTTTCAACAAAATTTTTGCATTTATTTGCACCGTCGAAAGCAAATTTGTTTTCGTTGAAAAATTCGATGCACAACGAAATTTTCGACAGTTCTGCCAACTCATAATACGAAATTAACATTCGTTAGTCAATATTCGATAGCCAGCGAAAATCGTTTATCGAATGTAACTCATAATAGGGGCCAAAGTCAAAAATCATAATCTAGAAACTCAACCTAGATAGAACTTGAACTACACTTTAAGGTAGAGCCTGAACTTAAAACTGAACTAGAACCTAAACATTAATCTGAACTAAAATCTACATAATGCACTCGAAGAAAATATAAACGCATCTCTGAATCTTTATTTACACAGAAAAAATTATTGCCGAATTATTTTCAAACAAACGCTTGTTTGAAAATTTTTTTAATTTCTACAAATTGTTTTACTGATTCAATTAAAATTTATGTTTGATTTTTATTTAACCAACAAAAATGTTGACAACCATTCAAAAATATAATACACGCGTTATTGGTTTCAAGTTTTCATAATTTTGTATGAAATATTTAACGCTTTTTAATGTTGTCGTCTTTTTGCATTTTTTATTTGATCGTAAGCAACACTTCCTAATGTGAAATATAAGAACTACAACAAAAAACACATACAGTCTATTTTTGGACACTTTAAAAAAGTACAACAGTAAGAAAGATGAAGAGGTTTGAAGTAAAAAAAAAAATAGCAGGTAAAAAAACGTTTCACTCTTTTTAAACAACAGAAACAACAACAACATTATAAGAAACAAAATAAATTTTTGGTTGGTTTCAAAGTTGGTTAAAGAAAAACCAAAATCCCGTATTCAATTTTTTCAAACTGTTTGCTTAAATACATCAAATACAAAAATATAATGATGACGAAAAACATGTCGAGTCGGTCTGTCGCCGTTTTTGGGTTACATTTATTCTTCATTAGCAAAGTGAGTGATGACGAAAAACATTGTGTGTATAAAAAAAGAACTTCGTTCAAAAATTATTCCAACAAAAAAATGTGTCTCAAAGCCAGCCGGCCGCTCTGCTCTCTCTGCCATCATCTTCTAATACAGTGCCTGCTTGTGTGCGCATCATTGCTTGTGCAAAAACCTGTTTTTTTTTTTTTTGATTTTGAAATTTAGTATATGAATTTCAGTAAACTTTTTGTTTGATTCAGTTAAATTATTTGTTTGAAGTGTGTTTTTTTCAATAAACAAAATGCAAATAAATTGTTTGAATATGCGAATTTGTTTATAGGACCGATTTCAGACAAAAAATTGTTTGATTCTACAAATTTTTTGTTTGAATTGGAAAAATAATTTTTTCTGTGTACAGGGCCTAGACCCGGCAGACAAAACGGATTGCAGTCTTTGGAAAGCAACAAAACAACTGAAAAAACCCATACCCTACGAATCTCCTCTACGTCTTAGTGACGGTAATTGGGCGCGAAGTCACTGCGATAAAGCCAACGCTTTTGCCGATCATTTAGAAGAGGTATTCACACCCAACATCACTATGTCGGACATACAAATTCCTCAAATAAATGACATAGACCATATTTACATTATGCAATTAACGCCGCAACTTTCGCATGCAACTTTTTGTTTGTTAGCAAGAGGTGAAGGGAAGAAAACGGGGTTGATAAAGTTGAAAAAATGCTTGAAAAAAATGTAAATGTGAAAAGAGTTCCGTAGTAACTACTTTAAAAGAAAATAGAAAAAAAACTCGGCGTTAATGGCATAGTCTAAATGCGGTAATAGTAGTTTCTCCCATGAAACTTAGATTCTCTAACATAACAACAATTGTAAAAAATCTCAACACCAAAAAATCTCCTAGTAAAGACTCAATAACATCTAAAATGATCTGCGAATTGCCATACAGTGCGCTTAGTCTTATCCTTTTCTTTCCATCCTATCAAAGTTGTTTGAAAGAGTATTCCTGCAGGCACTGACACCGTACCTTAATGACCAACAATTAATTCCCGCACATCAGTTCGGATTTCGTAAGGACCATAACACCATTGAACAAGTACATCGTATGTATCGTGACTCAAATTAGAAAGGCATTTGAAGAAAAACTTTACTGCTCTTCATTATTTATTGACATCTTACAGGCCTTTGATAAAGTCTGGCACAAACTGCTTATATATAAAATAGTTCAATCCTTACCGCAAAATACCCATAGAATACTCCAAAGTTATCTGACAGACAGATCATTTGTAGTTAAATATAAAAGCTACACTTCAAGCTCTCGGAATATCTCAGCTAGGGTTCCTCAAACCAGTATACTTGGTCCCATGATGTATATTCTTTATACAGCAGATATGCCAACAAATTCTCAAATTCATACCTCAACTTTAGCAGACGATACAGCATTTATGAGCACTCCCAAATATCCCAAAATTGCCTCCTCCAACCTACAGTGTCATTTCCATGAGCTGGAATCATGGCTTAACAAATGGAAGATAAAAGTTAATCCAGCTAAGTGTGCACATGTGACTTTTACACTGCGAAGAGAAAACTGCCCCACAGTTACAATAAATAACACCAGCATACCTGAAAAACTCCACATTAAATACCTAGGAATTAACCTTGATCGCCGTCTCACATGGTCCAAACATATTGACTCGAAAACAACGCAATTAAAACTCAAATCTGCCAAACTCGGATGGCTTCTAAACTCCTCATCATGGAACCTATGGAATCCAACTTTGGGGAACAGCATCCACTTCCAATATTGGAAAGCGACCCCTGGTTCATTCGTAACGACAATATACATAAAGACCTCAATATCCCGTTACAGACGTAGTTAAATGAGAAAAACTGTTGTTTGTTTCCATTTAGCATAAGCAACACTTCCTAATGTGAAATATAAGAACTACAACAAAAAACACATACAGTCTATTTTTGGACACTTTAAAAAAGTACAACAGTAAGAAAGATGAAGAGGTTTGAAGTAAAAAAAAAAATAGCAGGTAAAAAAACGTTTCACTCTTTTTAAACAACAGAAACAACAACAACATTATAAGAAACAAAATAAATTTTTGGTTGGTTTCAAAGTTGGTTAAAGAAAAACCAAAATCCCGTATTCAATTTTTTCAAACTGTTTGCTTAAATACATCAAATACAAAAATATAATGATGACGAAAAACATATCGAGTTGGTCTGTCGCCGTTTTTGGGTTACATTTATTCTTCATTAGCAAAGTGAGTGATGACGAAAAACATTGTGTGTATAAAAAAAGAACTTCGTTCAAAAATTATTCCAACAAAAAAATGTGTCTCAAAGCCAGCCGGCCGCTCTGCTCTCTCTGCCATCATCTTCTAATACAGTGCCTGCTTGTGTGCGCATCATTGCTTGTGCAAAAACCTGTTTTTTTTTTTTGATTTTGAAATTTAGTATATGAATTTCAGTAAACTTTTTGTTTGATTCAGTTAAATTATTTGTTTGAAGTGTGTTTTTTTCAATAAACAAAATGCAAATAAATTGTTTGAATATGCGAATTTGTTTATAGGACCGATTTCAGACAAAAAATTGTTTGATTCTACAAATTTTTTGTTTGAATTGGAAAAATAATTTTTTCTGTGTACAGGGCCTAGACCCGGCAGACAAAACGGATTGCAGTCTTTGGAAAGCAACAAAACAACTGAAAAAACCCATACCCTACGAATCTCCTCTACGTCTTAGTGATGGTAATTGGGCGCGAAGTCACTGCGATAAAGCCAACGCTTTTGCCGATCATTTAGAAGAGGTATTCACACCCAACATCACTATGTCGGACATACAAATTCCTCAAATAAATGACATAGACCATATTTACATTATGCAATTAACGCCGCAACTTTCGCATGCAACTTTTTGTTTGTTAGCAAGAGGTGAAGGGAAGAAAACGGGGTTGATAAAGTTGAAAAAATGCTTGAAAAAAATGTAAATGTGAAAAGAGTTCCGTAGTAACTACTTTAAAAGAAAATAGAAAAAAAACTCGGCGTTAATGGCATAGTCTAAATGCGGTAATAGTAGTTTCTCCCATGAAACTTAGATTCTCTAACATAACAACAATTGTAAAAAATCTCAACACCAAAAAATCTCCTAGTAAAGACTCAATAACATCTAAAATGATCTGCGAATTGCCATACAGTGCGCTTAGTCTTATCCTTTTCTTTCCATCCTATCAAAGTTGTTTGAAAGAGTATTCCTGCAGGCACTGACACCGTACCTTAATGACCAACAATTAATTCCCGCACATCAGTTCGGATTTCGTAAGGACCATAACACCATTGAACAAGTACATCGTATGTATCGTGACTCAAATTAGAAAGGCATTTGAAGAAAAACTTTACTGCTCTTCATTATTTATTGACATCTTACAGGCCTTTGATAAAGTCTGGCACAAACTGCTTATATATAAAATAGTTCAATCCTTACCGCAAAATACCCATAGAATACTCCAAAGTTATCTGACAGACAGATCATTTGTAGTTAAATATAAAAGCTACACTTCAAGCTCTCGGAATATCTCAGCTAGGGTTCCTCAAACCAGTATACTTGGTCCCATGATGTATATTCTTTATACAGCAGATATGCCAACAAATTCTCAAATTCATACCTCAACTTTAGCAGACGATACAGCATTTATGAGCACTCCCAAATATCCCAAAATTGCCTCCTCCAACCTACAGTGTCATTTCCATGAGCTGGAATCATGGCTTAACAAATGGAAGATAAAAGTTAATCCAGCTAAGTGTGCACATGTGACTTTTACACTGCGAAGAGAAAACTGCCCCACAGTTACAATAAATAACACCAGCATACCTGAAAAACTCCACATTAAATACCTAGGAATTAACCTTGATCGCCGTCTCACATGGTCCAAACATATTGACTCGAAAACAACGCAATTAAAACTCAAATCTGCCAAACTCGGATGGCTTCTAAACTCCTCATCATGGAACCTATGGAATCCAACTTTGGGGAACAGCATCCACTTCCAATATTGGAAAGCGACCCCTGGTTCATTCGTAACGACAATATACATAAAGACCTCAATATCCCGTTACAGACGTAGTTAAATGAGAAAAACTGTTGTTTGTTTCCATTTAGCATAAGCAACACTTCCTAATGTGAAATATAAGAACTACAACAAAAAACACATACAGTCTATTTTTGGACACTTTAAAAAAGTACAACAGTAAGAAAGATGAAGAGGTTTGAAGTAAAAAAAAAAAAAATAGCAGGTAAAAAAACGTTTCACTCTTTTTAAACAACAGAAACAACAACAACATTATAAGAAACAAAATTTCAAAGTTGGTTAAAGAAAAACCAAAATCCCGTATTCAATTTTTTCAAACTGTTTGCTTAAATACATCAAATACAAAAATAATAATGATGACGAAAAACATATCGAGTCGGTCTGTCGCCGTTTTTGGGTTACATTTATTCTTCATTAGCAAAGTGAGTGATGACGAAAAACATTGTGTGTATAAAAAAAGAACTTCGTTCAAAAATTATTCCAACAAAAAAATGTGTCTCAAAGCCAGCCGGCCGCTCTGCTCTCTCTGCTATCATCTTCTAATACAGTGCCTGCTTGTGTGCGCATCATTGCTTGTGCAAAAACCTGTTTTTTTTTTTTGATTTTGAAATTTAGTATATGAATTTCAGTAAACTTTTTGTTTGATTCAGTTAAATTATTTGTTTGAAGTGTGTTTTTTTCAATAAACAAAATGCAAATAAATTGTTTGAATATGCGAATTTGTTTATAGGACCGATTTCAGACAAAAAATTGTTTGATTCTACAAATTTTTTGTTTGAATTGGAAAAATAATTTTTTCTGTGTACAGGGCCTAGACCCGGCAGACAAAACGGATTGCAGTCTTTGGAAAGCAACAAAACAACTGAAAAAACCCATACCTTACGAATCTCCTCTACGTCTTAGTGATGGTAATTGGGCGCGAAGTCACTGCGATAAAGCCAACGCTTTTGCCGATCATTTAGAAGAGGTATTCACACCCAACATCACTATGTCGGACATACAAATTCCTCAAATAAATGACATAGACCATATTTACATTATGCAATTAACGCCGCAACTTTCGCATGCGACTTTTTGTTTGTTAGCAAGAGGTGAAGGGAAGAAAACGGGGTTGATAAAGTTGAAAAAATGCTTGAAAAAAATGTAAATGTGAAAAGAGTTCCGTAGTAACTACTTTAAAAGAAAATAGAAAAAAAACTCGGCGTTAATGGCATAGTCTAAATGCGGTAATAGTAGTTTCTCCCATGAAACTTAGATTCTCTAACATAACAACAATTGTAAAAAATCTCAACACCAAAAAATCTCCTAGTAAAGACTCAATAACATCTAAAATGATCTGCGAATTGCCATACAGTGCGCTTAGTCTTATCCTTTTCTTTCCATCCTATCAAAGTTGTTTGAAAGAGTATTCCTGCAGGCACTGACACCGTACCTTAATGACCAACAATTAATTCCCGCACATCAGTTCGGATTTCGTAAGGACCATAACACCATTGAACAAGTACATCGTATGTATCGTGACTCAAATTAGAAAGGCATTTGAAGAAAAACTTTACTGCTCTTCATTATTTATTGACATCTTACAGGCCTTTGATAAAGTCTGGCACAAACTGCTTATATATAAAATAGTTCAATCCTTACCGCAAAATACCCATAGAATACTCCAAAGTTATCTGACAGACAGATCATTTGTAGTTAAATATAAAAGCTACACTTCAAGCTCTCGGAATATCTCAGCTAGGGTTCCTCAAACCAGTATACTTGGTCCCATGATGTATATTCTTTATACAGCAGATATGCCAACAAATTCTCAAATTCATACCTCAACTTTAGCAGACGATACAGCATTTATGAGCACTCCCAAATATCCCAAAATTGCCTCCTCCAACCTACAGTGTCATTTCCATGAGCTGGAATCATGGCTTAACAAATGGAAGATAAAAGTTAATCCAGCTAAGTGTGCACATGTGACTTTTACACTGCGAAGAGAAAACTGCCCCACAGTTACAATAAATAACACCAGCATACCTGAAAAACTCCACATTAAATACCTAGGATTTCGCCTTGATCGCCGTCTCACATGGTCCAAACATATTGACTCGGAAACAACGCAATTAAAACTCAAAACTGCCAAACTCGGATGGTTTCTAAACTCCTCATCATGGAACCTATGGAATCCAACTTTGGGGAACAGCATCCACTTCCAATATTGCAAAGTTACAAAGAAGACAGTCAAAAATATTAAGATACATAACAGGCGACCCCTGGTTCATTCGTCACGACAATATACATAAAGACCTCAATATCCCGTCAGTAATTTCCTTACTTGGCAGCTATTACTCGCAAAAAGTTTTCCAGACGTAGTTAAATGAGAAAAACTGTTGTTTGTTTCCATTTATGGTATTTTTGCTTCATTTCTCACATTGCAATCGAAAAGTCTTCTGACGCGGGAGTTACAGAACATGGGCACTGATTTAATTTATTTATAGACTTAAATAAAACTAAAAGCTGTATTTAAACCCGAAATGTGAACTAAAGCCTGAACTGGAAACATTATTTTATTTTCTTTGTGAATGCCCGGTGCTAATGTTTAGAAGTACCCACCAGTCTCTACGAGATGTCGAAGATAAGAGTATTGGATCTACTAGGATATCTGGGGACAACGGAAGAGGGGTAGTACTTCTCAAATTTACATTACATCATGCTTTTAGCAAGTTATGCGGCCCTTTCAAGACGGAGTCACCCCCAAGATTATACTTGTTTTTCTCACATTCCCATTACCTTTAATTCTCTTACCTTCTTTTCTAAATCGTTCTTAACTTTATCGCCATTTGCCGCCACAGAACTACGTCCACCAGTGCTGCGACCCCAACGTAAACGCAAGGGACCAGGCTTACGTATAGATCTTTTAAATTCATCCATATCTTCTTCCAAAGATGAAGAAGACGCTGTCCCTGTTGCCTCATTGTCTTGATTAACACCATATTTATTCAAAGACATCAAAAGATTTCTCAATTTCTGCGAGTGCATCAAAGAATTGTAGAAATCTTCATCATTATTCGATAAAGCTAGATCTTCCATGTCATCAGCACTGTCTATAACATCCTGATCCAATTGATTTTCGCCAACTGAATTCATTGCCTGAAATGGTAGACTACGCCCGAACCTTAAACGTTGGGGTTTCCTTACAACACGATTAAAATAGTTGTCATAAATTTCATTGTAATCTTCATTTATTTCCGGTATTTGTTGGCCATTTACTAACAGGTCGAGAGGACTGTGCATTGGCATAGATGGGTCACTACGCCTACCGAAACGCAAGCGTAGAGAGGGAGACCTTATGGGCTTTTGGTTGACCTCACCAAACCAACGTTTTTCGGGGGCTTGAGGTAATAGATCGGGATCACTGCGCCGACCAAAACGTAACCGAAGAGAGGGAGATCTTTGGGCTTTACGTTCGACCTGATGATTGGGGAACACTACCGGCCCAGCATATTCACGTTGTAGGAGATTGTTGTACAGATTGTTAATGGAGGCTGGAAAAAATAATAAAAGAATTATTGTTAGATTTAATTAAAAATTAGGAAAATATTACATGTTTTAAAAGGTCGAATTCATTACAGGTAATCTCGGTACTACAACAAGTACAACTCGTACAAAAACCACAAGAAATTTGTTTTTGTTAAGGCAATGTCAAAACCAACAAAACAGAATCAAAGATAATTTTTAATCTAAAAAAAATTATCAACTGGAATTTTAAGACCACCCTTAATGAATTCGCCTTGATTTTTTTTTTTTTTTTTAGAAAATTGTGTGACATTTAAAATTTTCTAAAGAAAATTGTGTTAATAATAATAGTTCAATAGAAATGCTGTTATTTCCGATTGTTTTATTGCTCTCACCTTCATTTCTTAACATGTCTGCCGTTGACTGAGCCCACAACACAAGAAAAGTGCCCAAAGTTAGTTTACAAATTAATTGACTTTGGAAATGCATGATTTTCGAAATTTTTGCAATAAATGGATCTGAAAAGAAAGAAAACATTTTTAAAAATTAATAAAATTTTACAAACAACTTAAAGTGGAATATAAACTTTTCGCTTATTGAACATTTTTGGGTGTATAATTTGAAAATGCGAAATTTGTTTTGCAAATTTAACGATATCGAACGTCGTCATCGTTAACATAGAAAATTACATTTAAAACAAAAACAAAAATCGAACATTATTCGAAGTTTTTTTTTGTTTTTAATGTTATTTTCTATACGAACGATGACGTTCGAAATCCATGAACAGGCTATAAGTTTTTTTTTCTGGTGAAATACTGGCGCAATATAAATTTATTCAAAGTATTAGCATTAGTTAATTATGACCTTTTTCGATCTATCTGGCAACATACGGATTTCGCCCCAAATGAACTAAAGGGTGGTTCAACCATAATGCACGATTTTAATTGTAAGCCACACCACAATGTCAAAGTTTGACAAATGCAACAATGGAGAGGTTCACAATTGAGCAGCGCGTTAAGATTGTTGTAGCCATTTACGAAAATGAGCGCTTAAATCAAAATGCAATTCCTGCACTTCGTGATTTTTTTGGTCAGCATAATCGTCCGTTAGCAAACAAAATTGCCGCATTTGGGCAAATGAGAAACCACGAGTGATTGTTAAGAATACGATGCAACCACAAAGAGTGACTGTTTGAGGTCGGCCAAGCAGTTACCATGAATTGTGTTCGCTATTGCGAGATGAAAACGGACTTCTTGGGGCCAGAAATTGAGGATATGTACCTGGTCGATATATCGTCGGTTGATAATTTTAATGTCGTATATGGATTTTTTGCGGTTTTGAGTAAGATCGATTTCTTAGGCTTTCCGACCTAATCCTTCATTTGGCGTAATCAGTTTTTCGATACCTCATATGGATTTCGAGAGTGGTATTTGCTGAAGCAATTTTCAAACTTTAAACTTTATTTACTCGAAACTATCAGAATCCACATACGACAATTAAATTATCAACTGACGATATGGTTTCAACAGGATGATGCCAGTTGCCACACAGCCACCGAAATAATGGCTCTTTTATGCGAAAAATTCAATGGCCGTATTATATCACGTCGTGGCCATGTTAAAAGGCTGCCACGATCATGTGATTTGACACCGTTGACCTTCTTTCTTTATGGATATTTAATAGAAAAAGGGTACGTCAAAAGCCGAGTACAATTCAAGAGCTAAAGGGTGAGATAATTTGGCACATTAAACCTCAATTATGTCTCAGAGTACTTGAAATATGGAAATATGGATTTTATACCACACAGATCCTTCTTTTATAATAAAAAATATTAAGATAGTTTTCATCGTGCGTTTTGGTTGGACCACTCTTTACTTATTTGTTGAGGCCAAAAGCGATTCTAGCAAATTTTGGATACCCAGTTCCCCGTAGTTTTTCTTTGAATTCAATAAATTTTATTTTATTTATAATGTAATCAGGTTGGGCGGTATTTTAAATACTTGTTTTTGAAATAAGTATTTTTAATAAAAATACGTATTTTGCATTTGTATTTTAAATTCATTTCCAAAATGCATTTAGTATATTAAATACCTGTCGCTGAAATATTTTGTATTTCAAATACTTTTGGTCTCAATATACATTTTCACAAAATTCCATTAATTAATAAAAAAGTAATTTCATTAAAAAAATCTCGTATTAGAAAAACTCTCTATTTAGCATTCGCTAAGTGTACTTTTTTCCGATGGTCTTGGGCACAAGTTATCATGTTTGAGTGCCCCGGTAGGCTAGCTGGTAGTGTGGTAGTCTATCAGTGCCGGGTTGCGGGTTCGATTTCCGCTAGAGACTCTGCTGGTTTTTTTTCCTGCAGACAAGCGAAAAGCTTTGCGGGATTAGCTAAGAAAATTAAAAAAAAAAATGTCCATATCCCACAAGATGAAGCTCTCTTTTGATAAGTGGAGGAAGGACAACAATTTCCCGGCTATAGAGCTGGAATATTGTGAGAAAAAACGTCAACCACAAAAAATTGAAAAAAAAAATTTTTCTTTTCAAGATTTATCTAGAGAATTGCTTATATTTTTATATGCGTATAAATGAAATGATTCGAAAAAAAAAGATAAATGGTAAACGAAGTACTACAACTTTTAGCACATACTTGTGTTTATTAGAAAATATGCATTTGGAACAACAATACTCTAATCTAAGGCATATTTATGATCTGAAAAACATTTTTTATTAAGTTTCTTATATAAAGGATTGTAAATAGCAACATAAAAAAAATTTTAAATCATGGTGGAAAAATTATCCCGTTTACAATTTCTTTAACAATTTATTTAAAAAAATGTAATTCATATTTAATTTTGAAATCGAAACCATTTTTAGGGCACATTAGTACGCAACATTTTAAAATTAATCCCAATAAAATATTGTGTCAGGTTTCGCAGAAATCACTGTTTAAACGGTTGCCCCTTAAAACCCACTTCCGTTTTTTGTCCCGTTTACAATCACTGTTTTTTTGCAATTATCTCGGAAACCACGACAGTAAGCGAAAAATTTCATTTGCGGAAATTAAAGAGCTAATTGAGAGTTAAAAGAATCATTAATTTAAAAAATGAAAATCAGGTTGTTTTTTACAGTTTTGTCAATATAAACGTGTGCGAATGTCCCGTTTCCAATCTTGGAAGTGCCCATATCGCACTTCTTCAACAATAGTTTATTAACTCAAAATTTTTATTTTTCCACTTAAAACAAAAATCGATTCATATGCCTTCAATGTAACATTAAAAATGGTTTTTCTTTTACTGAAAATTTTTAAATTTTGAGTTAATACAGTATTGTTGAACCAGTACGATAAGAAACTATCGATAGTACTATCGATATTATTGAGTCTAAAAATATTGACAGGAAAAATATAGATACCGATATTAAATAAAATTTAAATTTAATTTAAACCAAGCCTATTGAAACTGGTGAGAAGCGGTCATTTTACACAGCCCCCATACAAGCTTCTTTCCTTAATGAAATAATTTTACATAGCCCCCATACAAGCTTCTTTCCTTAATGAAGCCTTTGTGCCCATAAACCATTTTATAAACAATTTCATTCTTACTTTTACGATAGCTACTATGTCATGACATAATGCTGAAGTCCCTTCCTAAGATCAGTTAATGCCAAACAAATCTCATATAGATGAAGTTATCTTAATAATATTCGGCACAAAAAACTTGAAAATGAATCTTAAGCTACTTATTAATTATGTGACCAAATAATCTTAACCACTACTTTTGTAAAAAGCTAGTGAGATTTAACATGTGCTTAATATCAAAAAAAAAAAAAAATAATAAAACTAATTATACTGATAGACATACACCCAGAGAAAAAACATGTTTAAATATGGTCACCTCCAACAAAACTATTTTTAAAGGAAGATTTAAACATATTTTCAAAAAGTAATTTCAATTTTTGGGAATACAAAATTTTAATTTCAAAAGATTTTGTTATTCGTGCTTAATTCCCAGTTTTTATTCTTGATAAAAACACTTGAAATTTATTGTTGATGGGATAAGCTATTCCTATGCATTTCACTGGTTGCTTAGGCCAGATCATCAAGAAACTTCATCCATAAAGATTTTAGAAAAACTAAAGATATTAAACCAAATAAAACTGTTAAACGTATAAGACTTATAGCAACAGTTTTACTTGTAACAATATCAAAGCTTTAACAAAACACATCAACAATAAAAAAGTGGGTTTATCTCATCTTACATTCCCCCTACAATTAGTTGAAATTCTCTCAACATTAATTGTAGTTGTAAGTAGGTTAAGAAAAACAAAATAAAAAACAAACAACAACTTACAAAAGATGTTGTCAATTAAGTATTTTCATATTTCATATTTTGTTTAATTTAACCATATTATTGTCACTGACAACCATATTATGGTTGCCTCCAAACATGTTATAGTTAATAATAACTAAAATATATTTAAAACTTATTTAGCATGGTTAGTTTTCAACCATAGCATGTTGCTCTTATAAAAGAGGAAAATACTATTGTTAATTTAAAAACATATTATTGTCATATTTAAGCATAACATGTTTATAGGCAACCATAATATGATTGTGGCTTCTTAATGGAGGACTAATTTAACCATAATATGGATGTCGGTAACAATAATATGGTAAAATTAAACAAAATATGTTTTGTTGGAGGTGACCATATTTAAACATATTTTTTCTCTACGTGTAGCAAAACACTATTTTTATATTTTTTTTTTGTAAGATTTGGTATCACATTCAAAATAAATATTGGAATTATGTTTTAGTTTACCTGTTGGTTACGTTTTTTTTTTCGTCAAATATTTGCCGTAGCTTTTACCTTATAACATAATTTTGTTCTGGCAGGGCCATGTTTGTTCATGGATCTTAAATAGGGTACACTCTCGAAAATTTGTTTTTAAGTACTATAGTGTAGGGTGTCATATGGTCGGACTGGACCGACTATACTTTTTTACTTGCTTTTTTAGTTATTTTGATTTTGCAATTAAAATGTCCTGTACATATTTAATTTAATTGTATAACGTTTACTTAAAGCTGTACTCAAATTTATTTAAGAAAAATAAACAAAAAACTTTTGCCAAATGTAACTTACATATTTAATCATAATTTTGTTTTCTTTTTCCTCAAATAAATTGTATTTATTTTGCTGTATTTTCTGGTGGTATTTATGCAAATTTTGAAATTATAAAAATCTGCAACACTTCCGGTTTTAAAAACTTTATGCTTAAGAACTTTAACATGTTTTATCTTGACTTGTTAAGTTTTGATCTCACTTTGCTCTCTCCCCTTCATACACTTAAACTCATGCACCAATATAATCAAAGCATAAGAGTTTGTGTTTTTTTTCCAGTATAACACTACCAAACAACTTAAACAAATTTTGAGTCATAAAAATAAAAACAAGTTTCATGCATGTACTTTCTGGCATTTCAAAATGGGATTTTTTATAACCGACAGATGACATAAAAGTCAAGGCACAGAAGCAGCAGCAACAGCAGCCGCAACCAGAACAATTGTAATACACTAATGTATTGATGGAAATGATGATTGGTTTCCCAATGATATTTGAAAGTAGCAATCGTATAAAAAACATTTTAAAAGAATCATTTAAAAAATTAAAGCGTGTTTAAGAGCAAATATTACCCAAATGTAAAATAAAAATTAAAGCTCTTGAAATAGGTACCTGTTATTTGTAGCACTTGCATATTTTTCATAGATTCCTCCCTCATACAAATGATGTTTTTCCTGTCCTTATTGTTAAAAGTGCTTTTAAATGACTTTCAACTAAACATACAATTTGTACACAATTCTTTTCTCTTTTCTTTAAAAAAATAGCATTTTTCAAAAGTTATAATTTATTTATAAATTACAAGAGCCTTATCAAGTATGTAAAAAGAAAGAAAAGACTCGCATGCATATACATGATTGCAAGCCCTGAGTGTATGCAACTGATGCTGTTTTTTGTTTCCTTTTTTAAGACTTTATGTAACACTTAACTCGTTGTCTTATGTATTTGCATACTTTTAAAACAATATAAGCCAAATAATTGTTAAAAAAGATAAACTAAAACAGGAGCGTGAAATTAAGGCTTTTTTTAGGCCACAGTTTCTAAAAAATACAAGAAATTAGCTTTCTAAGCCTTTAAGAACAACTTCATCCCTAAAGTATGCTTTACATATTTTTTAGTTAATTTTTCAGTGCATGAGAGTATAAAGCACTGATGGGATTTGTGGTACAATTGTACCAAATTTGGTACAATCGAAACTACATTGGTACACTGGTACAATTTATCCCTTTTTCGTACAATTAAAAAAAAAAAAAATCCGAAGAAGTTGTATCCTTTCTTTGAGGTGGATTAACTCACTTTTCTTTTCATTAATAAAATTTTTAACAACAGCCGTGACCAGTACTAACAAAAATTTGTTTATTGTTAATACCCAGTCAGCATTTTTTTAAAATTAGTTTAGAGATGAATCATTCATTACGGGAGGAAATGGTACCCCACTCGCGATTCTTCTAGAAGAGTCTTTTATGGCTCGTGTTTCCGATCAGCCACCAGCGCCAGCGACTCGCGTTTCTGTTCAATTACGACTCATTTACGACAGTTTGTGCTACTACTTTGGCATTACTTTTTTATTTAAAATTTTTATGTTAAAGCACAAATTAAATTAAAATAAATTTTATATCAGTTTTATTCTTTACAACATGAGCTGACTGGCATAAATAAGCATAAATTTACGTAGCTCACTTGCTTCGAAATCTGTCAAAAAAAAAAAAAAAAAAAATGGCCTCGTTATATTCAGACACAATACCAAAAGATAATGCTTAAAACAGTCACATTTCGATCTTCTGCGTGATCAATTTATGATAGCGCACATTCTGAACATTTTGTTTTTTAAGGTAGGCACTTTCTAAGCATTTGTGGGAATCATTTTCGAGCCTTCTTTTAAGCGCAGAACAGATTAACCAGTTTTTGATCATATTAGGTAGTCTTTAAAGACTCAGTTTGGTGATTCGATCTTCCATAAGCTGACTGGGTAATGTTCGGATATTATACTAGCTTATAAAGTACAAACATACATAAGTATATCGCTCATTTGCTGCAAGACCGGCATAACTCAAAAAAATCCATTTCGAGATAAACGCATTTAAAGTTTGCACTAACTACATAGAAAAAAAGAAGACACATTCTCTTCAAACTGGGAAAGTATAAAAGATATAAAAATTAATTTAATACACAATGTAAAGAAAAACAAAGCGAACAATTCTGCATCTCTAACTCCAAAATTTCATTTTTGAGTTATGCCGGTCTTGCAGCAAATGAGCGATATGTACTCGTATCCCTGTAAAAGCCTAATATTAAGTGTCTCCAAATCGCCACTTTTGTCGATTGTTTTGGTGACACTGTCAACCAAGTGTTTACATTTTTGTCTGTCTGTGAGGAAAAGAGGAATACATATACAAACTTTAGCTTCTTCTTAATTTTTATACCAACACAACAATGTATAACACTACAAAATTATAATTTCTGAGTTTGTTTAACAATGTCCCCCCGTCCGGCTGGCTGGCTGGTTGTCTCTCCATGAACCCTTCTACGTAAAGTACAGGTCGCAATTTTACGTTAATTCGATGAAATTTTGAACATAGGCTTCAATTCATAAGGACAAAGCCTACTAAAAATGGTGAGAATCAGTTTATAATTTCACATGTCCCCATACAAACTTCTTTCCGGAATAGTGTTAGTGCCTATAAACCATCCTATTACGTTGGTATTTAGATTAAGTTTGGACCAGACTTATTGCAATCTAAATCACCTTACGTTTTTGTATTGGAATCGGTCCGTATTTGACGACTACCTTATAAATGTTGGTATTGATATATAAATTGGCGACAATAACTTTTACGAAAGCCTCTTTGTCAATACAAAATATTGCGCTGGAGGGTCCAAAATTAACTATAGATCCCATATAAACCACCTTCCTAAAATCACTTAAAGGCAGACAAATCTCGTATAGATGAAGACATCTTAATAATAGTCGACACAAAAACCTTTACATAAATGAATGTTATGAATTCTTACTATGAATGTTTTTTTATTTTATAGCGAAATTTTGGTACAATTTATGTCAATTTGGTACAATTTTGCCGTTGAGACAATACAATTTAAGAACTGTCAGATAAAGTGGCTGTAACCAGGGCTGCCAAACTTGGCGATTTATCCCCAAAGTTGGGGATTTCGTGGGAGCAAAAAGGACAAAGAATTTGGGGATTTTTTGGGGATGCAAAAAAAAAAAGTATTAAAAAAATAATCTTAAGCCGTTGACAACACATACAGTTTTTGATTTTTTAACGACAATCTTCAAGCAAGTATGTCTTCCCCAAAAATAAGTAAAAAGTTTGGGAAAAAGAATGCTGGGCTATTGGTAAGTACTTATGATGCATCGAAGTATTAAATAAATGACGGATATATGTACATTTGTTGTTGATTTTAAGGATGAATAAAACGGATTGAACAAGCTCTAAATTCTTATAAGTTGGCTCATTCGTTTTCAAAAACAGCATATCGTTCTGCTTATAATTCCTCACTGGACCCATAAAAAGGATTTAAAAAAACACATGCTGAAACCAGTCGCAACAAACAATATAAAATAATTTTTTTTAGTAAAAATTTTTATTCGGGGATTTTGGGGGATTTCTTATTATAATTTTTCTTATTATTTAAAAAAATTTTTTTAACTTTTTAAGCTTTTATATTTTAATTTGGGGAGCTTTGGGTATTTTTTTTTATTTTTTGTGGACAAAGAAACAAGTACCTGGCAGCCCTGGTAACAAATATTATATAACTTTTATCTTATGGATACTTTTTAACTTTATATTCTAAATGAATTTCCGGCTTGAGAACGCTCGCATGCCTTTCCACTCTTTCGCCTAACTTCCTTAAATTCACATGCTTGTTTCGCCAAGCAAAAAGTCAGAGTCTACCTTAAAAGTATTCGAAAATTTAAAGTATACTTAAAAAAAATATTATTCCTACAAAAAAAAAAATATATAATCACCCCTATCGTGAATAAAAATTCCTTGGGAGTTTTTTCCCTTTTCCCATTTTTACTATTGAATTAACATAGGAAAAATGGAAAAAGGGAAAAAACTCCCAAGGAATTTTTATTCGCGATAGGGGTGAATATTTCCCCCAAACTTTTCTACGCCCCTGTTTCAATTTGTCATGTATGCAGATTCTTAGTAAAAATGTGTTCAAGTGTGAAAAACTTTAAGTGTATTTTTGTCTAAGAAAGCAAATTAACCCAAAAAAAAAGATAAAGCTGTTTTTTTTTTGGAGTTTTGTCCAAAAAGTAATTGGAATTAAGGAACATTTTATGTATGAATTAGAAACTATTGTGAATAGTAGAGTTTGCTAAAAACCGTAAAAATGTGAAACCGCGGTTTCGGTTTCAAAATTATTAAAACAGGTCGGTTTCGGTTCGGTTTTGAAATTATCCAAGTAAAATTACATAAATATATATTTTTTTGTATGTAATACAATTTTTTTAATTTGTTTCAATTCAGGTACTTGTATCGGGTGATTTTTAAGCTATTATCTTTTTGGCAACACTGGCACGTTTCGTGTTTTGTTTCACTGTCAAACATCTTCAGTTTGGTCTATAATTTAACCATGAATCGTCTTAAAAACGAACAACGCTTGCAAATTATGGAATTTTATAATCAAAATGCGTGCTCTATTAAGAAAGTTCATCGCGCGCTTCTTCCATTTTATGGTCAGTGTTATCGACCCACTGAAGCGGCTATTCGGGCTATTGTGACTAAATTTCGCACCAAATTTACATTGTTGGACATTAAACCACCAACACGCTTACGTAGAGTGCGAAGTGAAGAAAATAACGTAGCTGTATCGGCCAGTGTAAATGATGACCATCAATTATCGATTCGTCGCTGTTCGCAGCAATTGGGCCTCTGTTACTCAACAACGTGAGATGATATCCATTTTTTTTTGCCTAAAATGCAAGAGCTTAACTTGCAAGACATGTGATTTGAACAAGACGGTGCCACATGCCACACAGCACGCTTAACAATGGACTTATTGAGGGGCGAGTTCGGTGAACATTTTATTTCACGTTCGGGACCGGTCAATTGGCCACCTAGATCGTGCGATTTAACGCATATTAAAGCTCATGTCTATACACCAGTGACGGCCACATTTGCAAATCCTATGTACGCGTGCATAGGAATAAAAATGCTGCTTGTGCGACGTCGACACATGTACACTATAAACTTCTTTGGGTGTCTGTGACAATGAACGTTCGGCTGTTGCTTTGTTGTTATTTAGTCAACACAAGCATAAATGTAAAAGTATGTGCGTGCCCTTCACTGCTATACACACATGCCCGCTTCAATTGACGCATTGGAAGACAACATTGAAGCATTTATTCATGAGATACCGGCCGAAATGTTGGAAAGAGTATACCAAAATTGGACTAAGCGGATGGATCTTTACAGAGGCCTTCTAGAAGGCCTCCTTACTCCTTCTTTTTCCCGCTGGGTGCTCTCTCCACTATTGTGGTGTGGGTATAAAAAGTATGTATGTATATGGGGGATTAAATGTCAAGTGACCTAATTTTAAAATCGATGTCTTTCGATTTGAATGAAATTTTTTTAAAAATCAAATACATTTTTTTTTTCAAAAGATTGATCAAATAGCTATCGAATCTACATGGGACAAATTTTGCTAAAAAGTTACATGGATGAGAAAGAACACCTGTATGGCCAAAATGTCAAACTTTGATCCCCTCTAACTCAGAAACTTTTGATCGATCTTGTTAAAAATTTGTGTCTAAACTACCATCCAATTGGACTAAACTTAGTGCAAATTTTATACAAATCGGAAGACATCGATTTAAAAATTGGGTCACTTGACATGAAATCCCCCAAATGTATAATATTAAACAGTTATTATAGAATACATATTTTCATCTTAATTAGTTTTAAAGGCTGTTTTTCATAGAGTGACACATGTTTAAATCATAATAAAACAACAAAATATATGTATGTATTTTGAATATCAATGAAACGGGCTTTATTGGAAAGAACATTTTATGAAATTAATGTTTAAATATGATTTCTGCCATGTGGCCGCCACGGCTGGAGCGTAGAATGCGCAATATAGAACAGCATTTTTCAAAAATTTTTTGAAGCATTTGCGGCCGTATTTCGCCTATAACTCTTTGAATGTTGATTTCCAGGTAATCAATTGTTTGTGGTTTAACATCGTAGACAAGTGACTTAGCATAGTCCCAAAGAAAGTAATCCAATGGGGTTAAATCATACGATATTGGTGGCCAATTAATTGGGCCATTATGTGAAATTATTTTTTCATCAAAAGTTTCTTTGAGTAAATTAATTGTAGTGCCAGCTGTTTGGCATGTGGCTCCGTCCTGTTGGAACCACATATCAGCAAGATAAATGCCACGTAACTTAGGTACGAAAAAATTTCGAATCATGTTCCTATACCGTTCACCATTGACAGTAACATTCTGACCATCCTCGTTTTTGAAGACACATGGACCAATAATTCCGCCAGCCCATAAAGTGCACCAAACAGTTATTTTCTGTGGATGTAATGATGTTTCGACAAAAGCTTGTGGATTATCCTCACTCCAAATGCGAAATGGGCTTCATCGGAAAATAAAAATTTAAATGAAAATTCAAAATCAATATCAATTTGTGCTTGAGCCCGTTCGCCGAAATGGCGTCGGGTTGTTAGGCTTTAATTCCTGCACAAGTTGAAAGCTTTTAAGCCAAGATCCTTACGTAAAATCATCCATAGAGTGGAAGGACACAACCCCAGTTGCTGAGAACGGCGACGAATTGATTGAATAGGATCATCTTCAATGCGTCCTTTACAGCGTATACAGCTTCTTCAGTGCGAGCTGTTCGGGGTCTCACGGGATGCACATTAGCCGCTCTGAAGGATGATTATATAAACTGGCAGAAGTGAAGTGTCGACGAATATAACAATTATTATCAAAATAATTTTTGGGAATACAAAATAAATTTCAGTGTTTTTATCAAGAATAAAAGTTGGGAATTAAGCACGAATAGCAAAACCTTTTAAATTATAATTTTGTATTCCCAAAATTTATTTTGATAATAAACTGGCAGTGCACGGCCTGAAAAAACTTAACTGGCAACATGCTTTTGCAAGTTGTTTTTGTTTTTTCTTAACCTACTTACAACTACAATTAATGTTGGAAGAATTTCAATCAATTGAAGTGGGGAATGTAAGATGAGATAAGCTCACTGTTTATTGTTGATGTTTTTGTTTAAACTTTGATATTGTTACAAGTAGAAATATTGCTTATAATTCTTATACGTTTAACTGTTTTATTTGGTTTAATATCTTTAGTTTTTCTAAAATCTTTATGGATGAAGTTTTCTGACGATCTGGCCTAAGCAGCCAGTGAAATGCGCATACAACAATAAATTTCAGTGTTTTATCAAGAATTAAAATTGGGAATTAAGCACGAATAACAAAACCTTTTAAATTATAACAATTATTTTTATTAAAAACTAGCTGACCCTACAGACGTTGTCCTGTTCAAATTAGGAAAAATGTTTGCGTTCGATTTTTAAAATCCGTTAAAAAGATACGAACATTTGAAAGAAAAATTAGTCAAATCGATGGAACCGTTTTCTGATTTTAGGTAAACCGAAAAAAGTGGGCGTTAAAGTGGGCGGGGCAAAATGTTCTTTTCGTATAAATCTAACCATCATTCAAAGAAAAAATCGTCCAAATTATATAGATGATTTGGTGGCGCTATATGAAAATTAGATTTTGTCACGCCCGACAGAGGGATTTGTCCATACAATGTTTGGCAAAAAATATAACGAGTGCTCGTAGAATGTTGAAATTTTGCTCTGGGCCTTTGGTTAGCTCAATTAAGAAAAATATAAAGTTTCATCAAAATTCGCCACGCCCTCCACCCACCGCCCATAGAACCCATAATTTTTTTTTGGCCCAAAGTTTTCGAAATTTTGCTCTGAGCCTTTATTTAGCTCAATTAAATAAAAAATAAAGTTTCATCAAAATTGGCCATATTCATAACAAAAAAATCGGCCCAGCCGTTTTGGAGTCCATACGTTACATACATACATACATACACACATCCTGTTTTATATATATAGAGATAGATGTCAACAATTTGCACGCGTTGCTATGGTGTTAGTCGATTCATAAAGAAGTTTCAAAGCAAACTAAACAAAAAGCAACTATCAGCTGTTAAATGGGTGCTTAAAAAAAGCAGTGATGCCAACTCAAAGTTGTGGCACTCTAAAAAAACACATTTTAGAAATTTGTGTAAAATAGATTTTTTTAAAACAATTCAAGTATAAGACATTTTTGAAATTTTTTGTTTTATACAACTTTTTACAATAAAAAATTATTAATACTAAATTTCGTGTATAAAACAATATTTTTTTTGATAAATTTGTGTATAAGACTATTTTTTTAAAAATTTTTTTGGGTAAAACTATTTCCTAAAGAAGATTTTGTGTATAAGACCAGTTTTTGCATATTTGCATAAAAAATTTAGTAAATTAAACTCTATTCTGACAAAAAGTTTGTGTATAAGACTTTTTGCTGTCGGCAGTTTTCTGTTTAAGAACATTTCTACAACATATTTTTCATATTTTCCAAAAAATTCTCAATGGAACTATTCTCTTTAGAAAAGTTTTCGTATAATACAATTCTCTTTAAAAAATTTTATGTTTAAGACTGTTTTTTAAAGAAAGTTATGTGTATAAAACTATTTTTAATGGATAATTCTATGCACTTGACAATTTTTATTCAAAAATTTAGTAAATAATACTGTTTTTTGAAAATAATGTTTTGTATAAGACTTTTTTCTTTAGAAAATTTAGTGTATAAGATAGTATTATACGAAAAAAGTTTTTTAAATTACTATTTTTGTACAAAAAATTCTTGTCTCTTCAGAAAATATTATGAAGAAGACTATTTCCTATTAACATTTTATTTAATGTATAAGACTATTTATTTTAATAAAAATGTTTGGGTATACCACATTAACTTTGAATTAATTTGTGAAAAACTCATTTTGTTATGTTTTAAACAAAATTTAAAAATTTTTTTAGATTTTTCTGAAAATTTTCCATTAAGGTTTTCCTAAAAAAATTGTACACTTTAATTTTTTACTTTCTCGTTTAAAAGAGGTAGAGTTTAGCTGCAGAAAATAATATATTTAAAAAGATTATCTGTTGAAAAACTTTTACGTTGTATAAACAAAAATTTCTGTAATATGATAAAGTTTAAACAAAAACAAAAAGCAAATTTTATTTTATATCCTTTAGAAAACATCAACAAACGTATACGTATTACGAATGTAGTTAAAACCACATATAATAAGTTTTGTGTATGAAACTAAATTGTATTAAAATTTTTCGTTATTGCATTATTTGACAATTAATGTTCAAGTGTCTTAACTAGAAAGTAATTAATGGTAAGGCATTGCTTTGCACAATAAAATCGTATTTGTTTTTAATCTTTTTGCCATTTTTTATTTATCATTTTAACCAGAAATAACCCATCAGTCATCTTTCTGTATAAGTGTTTTTCATTAGTTTAAAATGAAAAAGACAAAAGGCCAGAAATAAATTCCAGAAAAAAAGGCAGATATCTAAAATGAATGTTAGTTTTTCCATGGCGCTAAATGTGATGATAAATCATTTTGTGTCACTTATATGCTAGACATTTCAAATACGTTATTGACTTGAGAATTCATAAGCGCTTTTACGCATTCGATTGTTTGAACAGTAACTGTAGACAAACCCACTCCCATTTGTCTTGTTTAAATACAGATAGATTCAAGGCACCCTCCCACGAAATGAAATTAGAAAGTTTCAAATGGTTTTGTATGATTGTATAAGAGACTATTGTATAACAAGATATCGATGGTTTTCTTCCGCAACCACGCAACTCGATTTTTTATGATTTTTTGTTTTAACTGGGAAAGTAATCAGTAAATACCTCTTTACAATTTTGCAATTTTTTTGTTTGGCGGAATATCGGAATTTTTCCTAATTATTGGATTATAAAAGAATATGAAGCAAAAAGTTTAAAATATTTGGTTAAAATAAAGTATTTTGTCTCTCCTGAAAAGTAGTTGTTTTTGAGTTACGAGGTTGCGGAAGAAAACCATCGATATGTGTATTAGACAAAGTATTATGCAAAAGTTTGCGTATAAGACAAAGCTGTTGAGAAAAGTTTACATATAAAAATGTACATTTTAGACAATTTTTTTAAAAAAGATTTTGTGTAAAAGACGATTTTCTATAGAAAACTTTGAGTTTAAGAATTCTTTTTGGTGGAAAAATATAGTTTTGGGACAATTTTCAATAGAAATGTATAAAACTAGTTTAAGAGACATTTTTTTAGTTTTTTCATAGAAATAGCATAGGACTATTTTCAATAGAAAAGTATGTTTAAGACCATATTTTATTGAATAGTTTGTGTATAAGACATTATAGTTTTGGGACAATTTTCAATAGAAATGTATAAAACTAGTTTCTACAGAAAATTTTGTGCATAAAACTATTTTCAATGGGAAATTTAGTTTAAAGGACTGTTCTATGTAGAAAATTTCTTTAATATAATACAGTTTTTCATAGAAAAAATTGTGTATAAGACTATTTTTCTCTTAAAATTTTTGTGTTTATAATTGCTTTCTGTTAAGCATTTTGTGTATAAGACTATTTTCTATTAAAAATTATGTTTGTAAGTCTATATTTTGTTGAAAAATTAGTGTAAAAGACATTTTTTTAGTTTTCCATAGAAAAATTTGTGTATAAGACTGTTTTTATTTTAAAATATTTGCATATATAATTGTTTTCTGTTAATCATTTTGTGTATAAGACTATTTTCTATAGAAAATTATGTTTAAGGCCATATTTTATTGAATAGTTTGTGTATACGACATTTTTTTAGTTTTCCATAGGAAAAATTGTGTATAAGACCATTTTTCTCTTAAAATATTTGTGTATATAAATGTTTTTTGTTAAGAATTTTGTGTATAAGTCAATTTTTTATTGAAAATTATGTTTGTAAGACCATATTTAATTAAAAAATTTGTGTATAAGACATACGCCAAACTTCCAAAGAAAATTTTGTTTATAATACAATTGGTTTAAGCCGCCTTATTTCAGACTTATAGCATTTTAACTATAAGTATCGATTAACAAAATTCTTACAACAGCATATTTTTTTATTCGTTTTTATCAAATAATTGCTGACCCGACAGACGTTGTCCTGTCCAAATAAGGAAAAATGTTTGAGTTTGATTTTTAAAATCCGTTAAAAAGATACGTACATTTTAAAAAAATTAGTCAAATCGATGGAGCCGTTTTCTGATTTTAGGTAAATCGAAAAAAGTGGGCGTTAAAGTGGGCGGGGCAAAATTTTCTTTCCGTTTAAACCTAAGTTGGACCATGGCGATGATTTTAAAGAAAAAATCATCCAAATCGGTCAAGTCGTTCTCAAGCTATGCGCTTTATAGAAAAAGTGGGACTAGAAGTAGGCGTGGTACATTTTTCTTTCGATGAAAATGTAAAATGGATTAATACGAACATTTAAAAGAAAAATTAGTCAAATCGATGGAGCCGTTTTTTGATTTTAGGTAAATCGAAAAAAATGGGCGGGGCAAAATTTTCTTTCCGTAAAAACCTTAGTTGGGCCATGGCAATCATTTTAAAGAAAATTGTCCGAATAGGTCAAGCCGTTCTCAAGTTATCGCTTAATAGAAAAAGTGGGCGTAAAAGTAGGCGTAAAAGTAGGCGTGGTAAATTTTTCTTTCGATGAAAACTTAAAATGGATTAATACGAACATTTGAAAGAAAAATTTGTCAAATCGATGGAGCCGTTTTCTGATTTTAGGTAATTCGAAAAAAGTGGGCGTGGCAAAATTTTATTTTCGTATAAATCTTAGTTGGACCATGGTTATCATTTCAAAGAAAAAATATCGCCCAAATTATATAGATGTCATTGGTGGTGCAATATGAAAATTGGATTTTTCCACGCCCCTCCGCCCGCAGACCGAAAATCAAAAATCAAACTTCACAGTGTCACCCGCCTGAAGATTCCCTGAAAATTTCATCAAAATCGGCCCAGCCGTTTTGGAGTCCATACGATATATACATACACACATCCTGTTTTATATATATAGATAGATTTTTTTTAAAGTTACTATTGAAAACAACATTATTGATTTTATTTTTAAATTAACCACATTTCAACAATTCTATGAATCCCTTAATAACATTAATTTGTAAAAGCCACAAAGTTGTTCTTAAATAAACTTTTTAATTTAATTCGTATTTTCCAGCGCATTTATTATCGTTTTAATGTAATTATGTATATTTATTTATTTTGTTATTTTAAATAAAAAATAGTTAAAGTTTTTAATTAGCTTAATAGTTAAGTAAAAAAATTTTTGTAATAATAAAACAATATTATTTAAATATATTTAGATTAAAAAAATCCCAAAGGGGTTTTAACACTTAATTAATTTTTAATAACAGTTTAAAGTGTTAAACATACACATTAATTAAAAATGCTATTTCAATATTTAACTCCTGAAAGTATGCTTTAGATTTATTAATGGCGTTCACCTTAAAAATATTCTAAAGTAATTTTACTAGAATACAAAGCACCTTTAATGTTTATTGTAATTTGAAAAAGCTTAACTATATAAACATTGAAAAAAATAAACGTTAAGAGATGTTGAACATATTGAAAACAAAAGTAGCAGTTTTATTAAACTTTTTTTCTTTAATTATTGTAATTTACATTACAATACAATTTGTTAAAAGATTTTTTACTAAGCCTTAAATGTGGCCATTTTATGTAGTCATAAATTTTGATTGTTATTTTCAGTAACTCAGCAAAAAAAAAAAAAAAAAAAAATGCAACCTGTTGTAGGCTTTAATACCTTTGTGGCAATTAGAGGAAATTTTGTTTTTAATGTAGGCCATAAATAACAACAATAAAAAAATATAAATCGCATTGATAATGCATTTAAAATGTATTAAATTTTGAAAAAATCTGGGTATAAACTTTTTCGTATATTGTTGCCTAAAACCCCAAAGACCTGCCAAATTTTACACTATCAGCAAAATACATGAATTTGTATTGAAATCGCATCCCTGGTTATAATCAATAGTAAAAACACAAAAACCCAGTTTTTCAATTCGGGTGGCTTACGATGTTTTTACAATAAGCCCTTTAGTTATGTGACAATTGATAATTTTCCAAAGAATGAATGAATGATTTTATTATTTACAAAATTTTAAACAAACTTAAAAAATAACACAGATAGAGCTTAAAATTAAATAATAAATCATAATAAGACATAACATAATGTTGTGTGTCTGATTGGCTATAAAAAGGATGAAAGTAATTATAATCAAACTTAATTAAAAAGTATAGAAAACTTTAAATCAAAAAGTAATTTTAATTTTTGGGAATACAAAATTTTAATTTCAAAAGATTTTGTTATTCGTGCTTAATTCCCAGTTTTTATTATTGATAAAAACACTTGAAATTTATTGTTGATGGGATAAGCTATTCATATGCGCATTTCACTGGTTGCTTAGGCCAGATCATCAGGAAACTTCATCCATAAAGATTTTAGAAAAACTAAAGATATTAAACTAAATAAAACTGTTAAACGTAAAAGACTTATAGCAACAGTTCTACTTGTAATAATATCAAAGTTTAAACAAAACACACGCACGAATAACAAAATCTTTTGAAATTAAAATTTTGTATCTGATGATGATATCTGTTTCTCTACACAATGATATCCACTGTGAGTACCAGTAAACGCACTGTCTCACAGTTTCCTCAGCTAATATTCACGGTAACCTATTTTCAGGCAGATTAAAGGCCTTCCTGATGTAACCAAAATGTAAACTTAAAGTATCTAGATAAAGTGTAGGAATGCCAGTTTCTTTATTTAGAGGGAGATAGAGCAGTTTCTTTAAGAAGTATCTCAATAATTTTTCTACTTCCTCATAACTAATGAAACCCCATATTTCGGCACCATAACACATAATGGATTTTTGCCGCAGCATTGAAAATTTTAAGTTTATTTGATATACTTATTTTTGGGTTGTGAATGTAGCTTAACCAAGTTGAGTTTATTGCAAGTTTTGACGAGGAAAGTTTAGATGTTAAGTGTTTTTTATATGAAAGATTGTAGGTAAGCAATATTCCTAGATATTTATATTCATTAACAATCTCAATTTGGTTTTCGCTATATTTCCAGGATATATCGTTGTTAATCCTTGCTCCTTTTCTGAATATCATTATTTTTGATTTGTTCTTTGATTTATTCTTAAATCCCATTGATTGCAATAGCTATATAGTGCATCAATCATTTTCTGTAGCATCACTGGTGAATCAGATAACAAGTCTATATCATCTGCGTATAGTATGACTTTTATAGTGGTGCCTGCGATCGTTATTCCACCCGGTAGGTAATTGTGAAGGTCAATCAAGTAGAGTGAGAATAAAATAGGGCTAAGCAAACAACCTTCTTTTACACCCTGCGAGACATTAAAAGGATCTGATAATGATGTGCCATCGCAGACCTGACTTGTAGTGTTTTTATACATTTCACCTAAAATTCTTATAATTTTTCGAGATAGCCCTGAGCGACATAGTTTATTAAATAAATGATTTCTTGGAATAATATCAAAAGCAGACGAAAAGTCAACGAAAAAGCAATATGTTTTTTTTTTGTTTTTCTTCAGGTTAAGTTTGACAATACTGGTCAAATTAAATAGATTATCTACAGTAGTGTAGTTCTTTATGAAATGTGTTTCCCAATTAAAACTAAGCGGATCGTAACGAATCAGCAACCTTGGTTTACTAAAGAAATCTAGCTGCTCGTAAGGAGCTAACTAAGAGCGTTAAACTTGCGAAGTCCACTTACTATCACAGAAATTTTTCTTCGGCATGGGATAACAAATTCAAATGGAAGGAAATTCGCAAAATTGGAATAGGCCAAAAATTCAACAAAACATGGAATAATGTCCAATCGCCAGCTTGTAACATTTATGATGCTATTTGCTTTGTCTCAATACAAAACCCCTTTAGGTTTGTTACTTTAATCAGATTGAAGTTTTGGAATGTTTGTCATCTGTAAAATCAAATGCGGTTGGTTCCGATGATTTAGTTCGCATGTTTTTTAAATATCTAACACATAGGCTACTACCCTACTATAGATATCTATTCAATTCTGTTCTCATGAAGTCTACTTTTCCCAATGCATGGAAACTATCTTAAATAATCCCTATTCCTAAAACCAACAGCGAATTCAGGCCGATTGCCATTCTTCCGTTCTTATCAAAAGTCTTGGAAAAGCTCATAGCAAAACAAATCAATCAGTACTTTGAAAGTTATAATTTTTTGTATGATAGGCAATCGGGTTTCATGAAAGCTAGAAGCTGTACCACTGCCCTACTGGAAGTGGTTGAAGACCTCAGATAGAAGTTGGATGCAAACTTGGAACTTGCTCTTCTAGTTAGTTCTTCTAGATTATTTTAAAGCATTTGATACGGTAGATCATGCAATTTTATTAACAAAGCTTCATATTTTATTTTTCGAATACAGCCGATACAACTAAATTAAAACAAATAAATAATTTCTTGTCGATATAATAAGTATAAGGAGTATAAAACAATTATCCATAAAATTTTTTTGTATACGACAATTTTCTATGGAGAAGATTTTGTGTGTTAAAGAATTATTAATAGAAATGATTGTTTATAATACAATTTTGTAACAAAAAGTTGGTGTATAAGACAATTTGATATAGATAATTTTGTATACAAGATTATTTTCTATAGTAAATTTTCCGTATAATACACATTTTAATATTAAAATTTTGTGTATAAGACAATTTTCAATAGAAAATTCAACTTTTTATAAATAACTTTTGAGTATGAAATAATTTCTTGTTGATAATTTTAAAGTATTTGTATACGAAAATTTTGTGCAAAATCCCATTTTCTATAGAAAGTTTTGTGTATAAACAAATTTCTATAGAAACTTTTGTGTTTAAGAAAATTTTCTATTAAAATTTTATGTATACGACAATTTTCTATAGAAAATTTTGTGTATAAGACATTTTTTTATAAACAATTTGGTGTATAAGACATTTTTTTTATAAATAATTTTGGGTACAAGACAAATTGTTTATAAAAATGTTCGTGCATACAACAATTTTTAAAAAGAAAACTTATGTATAAAAATTTTTTTTATAAGACTGTGCAAAAGACAATGGTTTTTATAGACATCTTGGTGTATACGTTAATTCTCTAAAAAAAGTTTTTATAGAAAAGTTTGTGTATAAACAGTTTTCTCTAGTAAATTTAAACTTTTTATTAATAATTTTTGAGTAAAGAACAATTTTAAGTTGATAATTTTTATGTATAAGACAATTATCTATTAAATTTTCTTGTATACGGAAATTTTCTTAAAAAAATTTTGTGTATGGGGCACTTTTCTTAAAAAAGTTTTGTGTATAAAAGACAGTTTTATATAAAATATTTTGTTTATAAAACAATTTTCTATGGACATTTTTGTGTATAAGACAATTGAAGCACAGCCGCGAATAACGTTGTAAACGCCACATTTTGCAAAAAATTGTTTTTTAGCAGATAACCGTTAATCTTATTCTCTTATGCTGGGTACACACAGTGCAATATACATACAATCTGTTTCAATGCAACCTCAAAATATCAAAGCGTTTTAATGTTGATGCAATCTGGAATGAATGAAAATGAATTTAATTCACTAGATTGCGAAAATGTGTTGCATAGTGTGTACCCAGCATTACACAGTTTAAACATCAAATCACCCAAAATTAATCACCTTAACGTCTTCAAAATGGCATACAAAGTATCAGCCAGTGGAAGATCGTTGTAAGTTACTATTAAAATGATGTAACCGAAATGGTCTTGCAGTGCGGAATAATGTTTTAAAAGCCTTTTTCATAAAAGTTTTTATTATCATTATTTTTAATAATAGAAAAAAAAGTTTTTTAAAACAAATAATCCTGCCTGTCAAAAAACGTTTTTTTTTTGCCCTCCTGAAAAATTATTATTTTGAAACTTAAAACGTTATTCGCGACTGTGCTTCAATTTTGTTCAAACTATTTTGTATATAAGACGATTGTCTATAAAGGATTTTGTCCAAAATATAATTTTTCATAGACAGTTATTGTATAAGTTAATTTTTGTATTTTAAACCCATTTTTAATGAACAGTTTGCTGTAATATAACACAATTTTTGTGGATAATGTCGTGTTTTATTCAATTATAACAAGAACATTCTGTATAGAATTTCATTCAGAAATTTTCGTGTACAAGACAATTAATTAGAAAAAAATTGTATAAAAGGCTATTTTCTCTAACAATTTTGTGTATAAAATGTTATATATAATATCTATCTATCTATCTATCTATCTATCTATCTATCTAAGTTTCAGGAAAATCAGTTCAGTAGTTTAGGAGTCTATAAGCCAACAAACAAATAAACAAACACACAAACAAACATTTTTCATTTTTATATATATGGGTAATTCCATGTAAAAACGACCAAGAGTGGGACACGACCCCTTCCGATTTTAATGAAATTTGGGGAGAAGGTTCCTTTTATCTTATTAGGAACATATATGAACGAAAAAAATTTTTTAAATTTGTTTTTCGAAAGTTATGTCATATTCAAAATGTCATAATTTCGCAGAATTAGCCGAATGTGTTGAGCTTATTTCTTCAATATCTCGAAAACTACTTGACATATGAAGATGATTTTGATGTAATTTAAAGAGAATACTGGCGCTACAAACCATAAATTGAAAAAAAAAATTGAAAAATGGTCATACATTTGACCCATCTAGGAGCATCCTACGCGCTGCAGGGGCCAAATTAAAGAATTTTATTAAGCCGCAATATTTGTATGGTACAGCGCGTAGGATGCTCCTAGATGGGTCAAATGTATGACCAACCCCACTTTATTATTTATTGCCGAATTTCGGTTTTTTTAGTTATTTCAATAAACTAAACCGTTTTTGAGTTACGCGAATATATGCTGTGCAGCCTCTTACATTTTCGAAATAACGGTATATCTTGAAACGCGAGCTAACCTAAAAAAACGGTTAGCACCACTGGATTCAGCGTCCCAAATTAGGGTAAAATGCCAGGTGCGCGGCTCGTCTGTTTTTTGCAACTTGCACAGTGTACTTATTGCTCAAAATAACAATAATAAAATTCTATTTTAATATTATTTAAGGGTTGCGCAAGGAAAAAAATCATATCTTAAAAAAGAAAAAAAAAAACACCTCCTTCAAAGTTTCAGGATTTTTAAAGAACAGTTTGAGGTATTATACAAAAAAAATTCAGTCAAATAAAAAAATAGGTTTTTGACTTAGTCCGTTTTTAAAATTTAACATTTTGCAGATATTACATTTTTCAATTTATGGTTTGTAGCGCCAAGTATTCTCTTTAAAATGACATCAAAATCATCTTCATATGTCAAGTAGTTTTCGAGATATTGAAGAAATAAGCTCAACACATTCGGCTAATTCTGCGAAATTATGACATTTTGAATATGACATAACTTTGGAAAAACAAATTTTAAAAATTGTTATCGTTCATATATGTTCCTAGTAAGATAAAAGGAACCTTCTCACCAAATTTCATTAAAATCGGAAGGGGTCGTGTCCCACTCTTGGTCGTTTTGACATGGAATTACCCATATATATATAAATGAAAAATGTTTGTTTGTGTGTTTGTTTATTTGTTTGTTGGCTTATAGACTCCTAAACTACTGAACCGATTTTCCTGAAACTTTTACAGTGACATCACGTGAGCCCTAAAAATAAAATAGGCTACTTATTTTTTCGATAGGGGCAGGAGAATTGGTATGCTATATTGGATGCTAATATTAAATATCGCATATCTTAAGAGCCACTTCCCGCATTTTGTTGAACTTTTGGTAGTAAAATCTTCTGAGCCCCAAAATTGAAATAAAGTAGCAGCGGGGGAAGTGGTTTCCCCCATAGGACGCCAAGGTTTAATATCGCATATCTTAAGAACTGTTATAGTGAGAATGTGCAAACTTTGTAGAAGTCACTTTTATGATATACTACACTATTGAAAATAAAAATAAAGCGGGTAGGCGCAGGGGGGGGGGGGGAAATACCTCCCATATGATGCATATATTAAATATCGCTCAACAGAAATATAATTAAGTGCCGCTGCACGCATTTTGTTGAACTTTTGGTAGTAGGATCTTCTGAGCCCAAAAATTGAAATAAAATAGCAGCGGGGGAAGTGTTACCCCCCATAGGGCGCCAAGGTTTAATATCGCATATCTTACGAACTGTTATAGGACGAATGTTCAAACGTTGTAGAAGTCACTTTTATGGTATACTACACTATTGAAAATAAAAATAAAGCGGGTAGACGCAGGGGGGGAGGAAATACCTCCCATAGGATGCATATATTAAATATCGCTCAACAGAAATATAATTAAGAGCCACTGCACGCATTTTGTTGAACTTTTGGTAGTAGGATCTTCTGTTATAGGACGAATGTTCAAACTTTGTAGAAGTCACTCTTATGGTATACTACACTTTTGAAAATAAAAATAAAGCGGGTAGGCGCAGGAAGGAAATACCTCCCATAGGATGTATATAAAATAAAATAGGCTACTTATTTTTTCGATAGGGGCAGGGGAATTGGTATCCCCCATAGGATGCCAATATTAATTATCGCATATATTAAGATCCGCTGCACGCATTATGCAGAACTTTTGGTAGTAAGATCTTCTGAGCCCCAAAATTAAAATAAAATAGCAGCGGGGGAAGTGGAATCCCCCATAGGACGCCAATGTTTAACATCGCATATCTAAAGAACTGTAATAGTGAGAATGTTCAAACTTTCTAGAAGTCACTCTTATGGTATACAACACTTTTGAAAATAACAATAAAGCGGGTAGGCGCAGGGGGGGAAATACCTCCCATAGGATGCATATATTAAATATCGCTCAACTGAAGAATTATTAAAGGGAGAGTCTTCAAAAGTGGTTAAAGCTATTATTATAGTAAACTATAAATTTCAATATACAAATGGGCGGGGTAGACGGGGGAGGAGCAGTACCCCTCATATATAGAAATATTAATAAGAGCCACTGCACGGATTTTGTTGAACTTTTGGTAGTAGGATCTTCTGAGCCCCAAAATTAAAACAAAATAGCGGCGAGGGTAGTGGTACCCACCATAGGACGCCAATGTTTAATATCGCATATCTTAAGAACTGTTATAGTGAGAATGTTCACACTTTGTGGAAGTCACTCTTATGATATACTTCACTTTTGAAAATAAAAATAAAGCGAGTAGGTGCATAGGGGAAACACCTCCCATAGGATGCATATATTAAATATTGCTCAACTGAAAAAATATTTAAGGGACAGCCTTCAAACGTGGTTAAAGCTACTTTTATGGTAAACTATAAATTTCAATATAAAAATGGGCGGGGTAGACAGGGTAGGAGCAGTACCCCTCATATATAGAAATATTAATAAGAGCCGCTGGACGCATGTTGCTCAACATTTTGTAGTAGAATCTTCTGAGCCCCGAAATTTAAATAAAATAGCAGCGGGGGTATTGGAATCCCCCATAGGAAGCCAATGTTTAACATCGCATATCTTAAGAACTGTAATAGTGATAATGTTCAAACTTTCTAGAATTCACTCTTATGGTATACTTCACTTTTGAAAATAAAAATAAAGCGGGTAGGCGCAGGGGGGAAATACCTCCCAGAGGATGCATACATTTAATATCGCTCAACTGAAGAACTTTTAAAGGGAGAGTCTTAAAACGTGGTTAAAGCTACTATTATAGTAAACTATAAATTTCAATATAAAAAAGGGCGGGAGAGACAGGGGAGGAGCAGTGCCCCTCATAGATAGAAATATTAATAAGAGCCACTGAACGCATTTTGTTGAACTTTTGGTAGTACGATCTTCTGAGCCCCGAAATTGAAATAAAGTAGCAGCGGGGGAAGTGGTTTTCCCCATAGGACGGCAATGTTTAACATCGCATATCTTAAGAACTTTAATAGTGAGAATGTTCAAACTTTCTAGAGGTCACTCTTATGGTATACTAAACTTTTGAAAATAAAAATAAAGCGGGTAGGCGCAGGGGGGGAAATACCTCCCATAGGATGCATACATTAAATATCGCTCAACTGAAGAACTATTAAAGGGAGAGTCTTCAAACGTGGTTAAAGCTACTATTATAGTAAACTATACATTTCAGTATAAAAATGTGCGGAGTAGACAGGGGAGGAGCAGTACCCCTCATAGATAGAAATATTAATAAGAGCCACTGCACGCATTTTGTTGAACTTTTGGTAGTAGGATCTTCTGAGCCCCAAATTTGAAATAAAATAGAAGCCGGGGAAGTGGTACCCACCATAGGACGCCAATGTTTAATATCGCATATCTTAAGAACTGTTGTAGTGAGAATGTTCAAACTTTGTGGAAGTCACTCTTATGGTATACAACACTTTTGAAAATAAAAATAAAACGGGAAGGCGCAGGGGGAAACACCTCCCGTAGAATGCATATATTAAATATTCCTCAACTGAAGAACTATTAAAGGGAGAGTCTTCAAACGTGGTTGAAGCTACTATTATGGTAAACTATAAATGTCAATATAAAAATGGGCGGGGTAGACAGAGTAGGAGCAGTACCTCTCATATATAGAAATATTAATAAGAGCCGCTGCACGCATTTTGTTGAACTTTTGGTAGTAGGATCTTCTGAGCGCCAAAATTGAAATAATATAGCAGGTGGGGAAGTGTTACCCCCCATAGAACGACGATGTTTAATATCTCTTATCTTAAGAACTGTTATTTTAAGAATGTTCAAACTTTGTAGAAGTCACTCTTATGGTATACTTCACTTTTGAAAATAAAAATAAATATCTCTCTACTGAAGAACTGTTAAAGGGAGAGTCTTCAAAGGTGGTTAAAGCAGTGAAGCGAAGCGCAACGGGTTAAGCTAGTATATATATAAAAATGAAAAATGTTTGTATGTTTGTTTGATTGTTTGTATGTTGGCTTATAGACTCCTAAACTACTGAACCGATTTTCATTAAATTTTTACAGTGGCATCACGTGAGCCCTAAAAATAAAATAGGCTACTTATTTGTTCGATAGGGGCAGGGGTATTGGTACCCCCCATTGGATGCCAATATTAAATATCGCATATCTTAAGAGCCGCTTCACGCAATTTGTTGAACTTTTGGTAGTAAAATCTTCTGAGCCCCAAAATTGAAATAAAGTAACAGCGGGGGAAGTGGTTTCCCCAATAGGACGCCAATGTTTAATGTCGCATATCTTAAGAACTGTTATAGTGAGAATGTTCAAACTTTGTAGAAGTCACTCTTATGGTATACTACACTACTAAAAATAAAAATAAAGCGGGTAGGCGCAGGGGGAAATACCTCTCATAGGATGCATATATTAAATATCGCTCAACTAAAGCACTATTAAAGGGAGAGTCTTCAAACGTGGTTAAAGCTACTATTATGGTAAACTTTAAATTTCAATTAAAAATGGCGGAGTAGACAGAGGAGGAGCAGTACCCTTCATAGATAGAAATAATAATAAGAGCCGCTGCACGCATTTTGTTGAATTTTTCGTAGAACGATCTTCTGAGCCCCAAAATTGAAATAAAATAGCAGCGGGGGAAGTGGTACCCCCCATAGGACGCCAATGGTTAATATCGCATATCTTAAGAACTGTTATAGTGAGAATGTTCAAACTTTGCAGAAGTCACTCTTATGATATACCACACTTTTGAAAATAAAAATAAAGCGGGTAGGCGCATGGGGGGAAATACCTCCCATAGGATGCATATATTAAATATCGCTTAACTGAAGAACTATTAAAGGGAGAGGCTTCAAACGTGGTTAAAGCTACTATTATGGTAAACTATAAATTTCAATATAGAAATATTAATAAGAGCCGCTGCATGCATTTTGTTGAACTTTTGGTAGTAGGATATCCTGAGCCCCAAAATTGAAATAAAATAGCAGCGGGGGAAGTGTAACCCCCCATAGGACGCCAATGTTTAATATCGCATATCTTAGGAACTGATATAGTAAGAATGTTCAAGCTTTGAAGAAGTCACTCTTATGGTATACTACACTTTTGAAAATAAAAATAAAGCGGGTAGGCGCAGGGGGAAATACCTCCCATAGGTTGCATATATTAAATATCCCTCAACTGAAGAAGTGGTTAAAGCTGTGTAGCGAAGCGCACCGGGTTAAGCTTGTAATATAATATAATTTTATATAGAAAATTGTGTATATAAAACAAAGTTTCTACAGAATATTTTGCGTATAACACAGTTGTTTGTAGAAAATTTTAGGTATAGAAAAAGTCGCTTTTAATAATTTTGTTTATATCGGGTGATTATTTAGCTATTATCTTTTTGGCAACTCTCGTTTAAACAGCTGACGCACGTTTCGTGTTTTGTTTCACTGTCAAACATCATCAGTTTGGTCTATAATTTAACCATGAATCGTCTGACAAACGAACAACGCTTGCAAATTATTGAATTTTATTATCTAAACGCATGCTCTGTTAAGAAAGTTCATCGCGCGCTTCTTGTGTCCAGCGACGAAGCTCATTTTTGCTCAATGGGTACGTTAATAAGCAGAATTGTCGATATTGGAGTGAAGATCAGCCAGAAGCATTATTTATTTAACGCCTTTAGACTATTTTTTGTGGGGCTATGTTAAAGCTCATATCTATACACACATGCATTTATTCATGAGATACCAGCCGAAATGTTGGAAAGAGTATGCCAAAATTGGACTAAGCGGATGCACGATTTGAGGCGCAGTCAACATTTGCATGAAATAATCTTCAAACATTAAATTATATGGACCGTACTATCGATTCAATTAAAGATTTCATGCATTTTTCTGAATTTAATGTGTTTTTTTTTTTTTTACTTTCCTATAGCTCTTAAAAAATCACCCATTAATAGAATTTTGGGTTTTAGTTAATTTTTATATAAAATAAAAACTGGGAGTTATGCACGAATAACAAAATCTTTTAAAATTAAAATTTTGTATTCCCAAAAATTATTTTGATAATAAACTGGCAGTGCACGGCCTGAAAAAACTTATTGGTAGCATACATTTGAAATTTGTTTTTGTTTTCATTTTGTTTCTCTTAACCTACTTAAAACTACAATTAATGTTGGGAGAATTCCAATCAATTGTAGTGGGAAATGTAAGATGAGATAAACTCACTGTTTATTGTTGATGTTTTTGTTTAAACTTAGATATTACTACAAGTAGAACTGTTGCTATAAGTCTTATACGTTTAACAGTTTTATTTGGTTTAATATCTTTAGTTTTTCTAAAATCTTTATGGATGAAGTTTCCTGATGATCTGGCCTAAGCAACCAGTGAAATGCGCATAGGAATAGCTTATCCCATCAACAATAAATTTCAAGAGTTTTTATCAAGTATAAAAACTGGGAATTAAGCACGAATAACAAAATCTATTAAAATTAAAATTTTGTATTCCCAAAAATTATTTTGTTAATTTTTTAAAAGAAAAAAACACTTTCGTGTTGATGACTTTCAACATGATTTTTCTATAGTTTAATTGTTTTGTATAACCGTATTTATTTCATTAATTGTTGAACATGTGATTATTTTTGATACAAATTTTTATAATTTCAATGTGAGTGTGTGTCACTGATGGGATTTGTGGTACAATGTTACCAAATTTATCTTTATCAGTATCGGTACACTGGTACAATTCATCCTTTTTTAGTACAATTAAAAAAAAAAAATACACAGAATATTTTTATAATTTCTTTTTTTGCAATAATTAGATTTTTAATAGCATGTCTCCAGCCCTGAGTAGAACTATCAAATATTGCATTATTGTTAATTTTTGTTCATGATGTTATACTAAAGTATTAAGTACATATATACATAAGTATATCCCTGTAGGAGTCCTGAGATCAAGTGTCTCCAAATTGTCACTTTTGTCGATTGTTTTGGTGACACTGTCTACACTTTTGTCTGCCTTTGACAAAAAAAGGGAATTTTATTGGAATCGGTCCATATTTGACGATAGCTCCTATAAAAATACTACGAGGCTTTTTTATATAGCGAAAGTTTGGTACAATTTATGTCAATTTGGTTCAATTTTGCCATTGAGACGGTACAATTTAAGAATTGTCAGATCCCAACACTGGTGTGTGTATGTGTGTGTTTGTACCCTGCAAATAATAGGACCAGTCCAAACACGCGTGTAAAGAGTAGTCCACAAGGGACCAGGACTAGTCCAAAACGATGTCCTAGGAGAGGACCATATAACCCACCTTTGGACAACTAAGGAGTAGTTTTAGAACTACTCCATGGTATACTCAAGAGGATTAGTTTTGAAGTCCTTTAAAAACGAAAGCATGTCGTTAAAAAACGAAGACATGTCGTCCAACTACAAACTCTTTTTAACAATGACATGGTCCATGCCTTCATTACATCGGACCAGTCCATGGAGTAGTCCATTTTATAAAAATGGATCAGGTGGTCCAATTTTATTTGCAGGGTATATTTAAATGATTGCTAAAGAGAATTGGGTGTTGCACAAACGTGCAGAATGTAATTACGGAAATGTTTTACTAGTATGCTTCTCCGTTATTATTATTATTATTATTGTTGCTGTTGCATGAGCACGTAGTATGTGGTGCGAGTATGCAGCATGCATATTTGCATGCACGGCATAAAATATCGAACATTCACCTTTTAATCAGTAGAACTGTGCGGTTGAAGTTAAAAATATAGTGAACAAAGAATGATTACACTATAGTTACTCAGGAGTGTAACTTGTTTTATTTTTGTTGTTGTTGCCAACACAAACATAATCACTTAACTCGTCTAAACCATACACAGTCAAACATGTGACTTTGGGTATTTTCTCTGCTAAACTGTTTAACAAACGTACTTTTTTATATTGTTTATTTTTAAAATTATTTTAAGGGTTTAAATCCAGAGTACTTTTTCATATCAAATTACGAAAAAAAAAACTGAAAAATAATCAATACTTTGGACACAAACAAAAACATCCATTTAACGTGTTTTACATTTTTTATTTATTTAAATATTTCAAAATAAAAAATGTATTGTAGTTAGTGGAGATGTTGTACTCTCGTGTTTTGACGTTTGAAAAAGTAAACCGTAAAACTTTTATGTTGTAATTAGTGTTGTTATGTTTGTACATTGTTTCAAACTATATTCTGCTTAAAAAACAAATACATACATAATTTATTAAAAACAATTACTAACCTCAACTAAATAATTAAAAGGTTTAGGTTAAATTTATGTTTTCAGCAAGAGAATAAAAATATTAAATTTGATTTAAAACAAATAGAAATACCACTTTTTTAAAAATAATGTAAAAAAGTGTAACCTTTTGCAAAAAGAGCAAAATTATTAAAAAAAGTGCAACTTTTTGTGAAAAATTTATTTTAATGTCCAAAAAGTAAATTTTTTTTAAATGTTTTATTTTTTGTGAAAATCTTGACTTCTGGAATAAGAGTTAACTTATTTTATAAAACCTAACTTTTTGTTGAAAAATAATTTTTTTTTTGTTTAAAAATGGACGTTTTGTGTAAAAAATGACGTTTTGTGTAAAAAGTGACTTTTTGTGTAAAATGTGACGTTTTGTGTAGAATGTGCCTTTTTGTTTAAAAAGTGACTTTTTGTGTTAAAGCGACTATTTGTGTTAAAAGTGACTTTTTGTGTTAAAAGCGACTTTTTGTGTTAAAAGTGACTTTTTGTGTAAAAAGTGACTTTTTGTGTTAAAGCGACTTTTTGTGTTAAAAGCGACGTTTTGTGTAAAAAAGTGACGTTTTGTGTTAAAAGTGACTTTTTGTATAAAATGTGACGTTTTGTGTAGAATGTGCCTTTTTGTGTAAAAAGTGACGTTTTGTGTAAAAAATGACTTTTTGTGTAAAAAGTGACTTTTTGAGTTAAAATGACTTTTTGTGTTAAAAGTGACTTTTTGTGTAAAAAGCGACTTTTTGTGTAAAAGCGACTTTTTGTGTTAAAAGTGACTTTTTGTGTTAAAAGTGACTTTTTGTGTTAAAAGTGACTTTTTGTGTTAAAAGCGACGTTTTGTGTAAAAAAGTGCCTTTTTGTGTAAAAAGTGCCTTTTTGTGTAAAAAGTGCCTTTTTGTGTAAAAAGTGCCTTTTTGTGTAAAAAGTGACGTTTTGTGTTAAAAGTGACTTTTTGTGTAAAAAGTGACTTTTTGTGTTAAAAGTGACTTTTTGTGTTAAAAGTGACGTTTTGTGTAAAAAAGCGCCTTTTTATGTAAAAAGTGACGTTTTGTGTAAAAAGTGACGTTTTGTGTAAAAACTGACTTTTTGTGTAAAAACTGACGTTTTGTGTAAAAAGTGCCTTTTTGTGCATAAAATGACTTTTTGTGTAAAAAGTGACTTTTTGCGTAAAAAGTGACTTTTTGTGTTAAAAGTGACTTTTTGTGTTAAAATTTACTTTTTGTGTTAAAATTTACTTTTTGTGTTAAAAGTGACTATTTGTGTAAAAAACACGTTTTGTGTAAAAGTGGTTTTTGTGTTAAAAGTGACTTTTTGTGTAAAAAGTGACTTTTTGTGCAGTAGTGAATTGTAAAAAAGTGATTGTAACTTTTTGTAAAAACGACACATCTTTTATATCGTTACTTAAAACCCAGAAAGCTCTAACTAAAAATAAAACACCTAATTTTTCATTGATTCGAATGTATAGCATCAACAAAAATGTCCAGATCTTTTGCCCAAAATTTTATTAACAAAAACAAAGGCCCTTCAAAAGATACACGCCGCTTAATAACCTTGCTAAAAGTTTGCATAATATGCAACATTGTCAATTGTCAAAACAAGAAAAATACAAGAAACGTTAATTATAAACGGTTTTAGGTAATTTATCATTTGAAATAGCATTTTATTTCTCTTTTAAAATATTAAATAGGGCGTTTTGCGTTTTAGGTAACGATAAACACATGCATATCTTTTTGTAAAAAATGCGTTTGTTTTTGTGTAAAAAATAACTGTCCTTACAGTTGTACAAACCAAGGTCAACGAGAAAAAGACAAAAAGAAAAAAAAAACATACATATATGTAACCAAAACGCACGATTGTAAATACAACAAAAAGTTTTCAGAAAATTATCTTAATATTTTTTAATATAATAGAAGGATCTATGACAATAAGAAGCGAAACAAAATATCGGCCAAATGCTTACGACGGCTTCGGTGGCATACCTCTATTCGATGGCCCATATTTTAAATGATTCTGAGGGTGTCTGTACACGGTCAAGCATTTTTCATCAAGCGCTATGGTAGTATTACTGAAAATGTGTTGTACACTGAACCAAAAATCCAATGAAAATGTTCGTTAAGCAAACGAAAAACGTTTATTAAAATAGTTTTCGTTGGCTCAACGAATTATTCGTTAATAAAATGAAAATAATACCTTATGAAAATAAAGTTTTCATTATATACTATTGTAATAAAAGATGTTCGTTTGCTTAATGTACATTTTCTTGGATTTTTTGTTCAGCGTACAACACATTTTCACTAATACTACCATAGCGTTTGATGACCGTGTACAGACCCCATCAGAGCCATTTAAAATATGGGCAATCGAATAGAGGTATGCCACCGAAGCCGTGGCGAGCACATCAGTGTATGTGTGACACCGAAGATGCTGGATGGTAAATCAAAAAATTAAGATATGACGGCGAATATTACGTCCAGCACACATACACGAGTATATTCGCCGTGACGTAAAGCTTTTTGACCGTGTACAGACCCCTTGAGACATAATTGAGGTTCAATGTCATTAATGTGACAAATAATCTCATCCTTTAGCTCTTGAATTGCTCTTGGCTTATTGACCTAAACTTTTTCTTCTAAAAATTTCCAAAGAAGGAATTCCGAAGGTGTCAAATCACATGATCGTCGCGACCATTTAAAATCGCCACGACGTGTGTTAATACGGCCATTGAATTTCTCGCGCAAAATACCCATTTTTTCATTGGCTGTTTGGAAAGTGACACTTTCCTGTTGTAACCACCTCCAGGTCCATATCATCGATTTCTGTTCATAAGAAGTCCGTTATCATCTCGCGATATCGAATGCCATTCCCGGTAACTGCTTGGTCGACCTCATTTTCGAAGAGTTACGGCCCGATGACGCAGTCACTCTTTATGGATGCATCGGCTTTTTAACAATAATTCATGATTTTCATTTGCATTAATGCAGGAATTTTGCTAGTTGACGAATCCACTGTGGCGAAAGAAAAAAATTACGAAGTGCACGAAATGCATTTTGATTTGAACGCTCATTTTCGTTAAAGGCTTCAACAATCTTAAGGCGCTGCTCAATTGTGTACCTCTCCATTGTTGAATTTGTCTGAAGCAAAGAAATGTCAAATTAAGTTGGGCGAGGTGTTAAGGTTTGTCTCACAATTCACATCGTGCATTATGGTTGGACCACCCTTAACTTAAGTTTTTAAGACAAAGTCTTGACAAAAAACCGCTGTATGTCTGGGATCACACTATGAAAGTTTTCTTTCAGAAAGTTTGAGTTTATTGGTGAGAGGGGAAGAGAACATGCTTTTCATCTCTCCTCTCTCACCCATAAACTCAGACTTTCTGAAAGAAAACTTTCATAGTGTGAACCTAGACTAAGGAAGAAATATGTAAATAAAATTGAAAATTGATAATCAATTACAGCAAATTTCCATCCACCAATATCTTTGGTAAAAGAGTAATGTCTGGCTTGATTGGCAGGCGCCGCAGTGGTACAAAGGGCAGAACGATAAAGAATTCTGATGATGAGAATGTGGTTATTCTCGAAACATTTAAATTCGGCCCGAGTTCAATCCCGTGTTCAGTCAAGAATAAAATTATGAAAAAAATTTAAATTTATTTTATGTTGTAAATTCCTTTCTTTACTAAAAATAATTCAATTAAAATAAAATTTGATGAACTTTATTGATATTTTGCATTTTTAAGGCTTTCGCAGATTATATTTTTTTTTCGAAATTCTGTTACTTCAATTTCGCCATCTACATTTAATTTTTACTATCAAATTGTAAGACAAAGCAGGTTGTCATTAACGATAAATGTTATGCGATGTGTATAATACATAGAAATGTGGACTAATCTTTTAGTATACCGATCGACTAAAAATCACTTTTTAAAATGATCAAACGATGTCCATCCGTCCATCTGGCCACGTTAACCCTGTGCTCAAAGTACATGTTCCAATTTTGTAGATAATTTGATCAAATAAGGACGAGATCAGTGCTAATGGTGAGAATCCGTCTATAATTTCACATATTCCCCATAAAAACTTCTTTCCAAATAAGACTCTTTGTGTCAGTAAGCCATCTAATTATGATGGAATTTATGCCCCAATTGCGGTTCTCCACTTTTGTAAAAGTTTGGTTGTCTTTGTTAAATTCACATTGCCATTCTTAACTCAACTGGCAGTTGGCTTTTCAGTTGTGTATCTGTTTGTTTCGTGGTATTGCCGTTTTCAACTTTGTAAAAGTTTGGTCGACAAAAATGTTAAATACACACAACTGCTAAAAAGTAGTTGTGTTATTGGCAGTTAAAGTTTATTTTTTTTAAATTCGGTGAAAATTGAAAACAAAATGGAGAAATCGTATGTATAAATCAGAGAAAGCCAAAAAGTTATATTTTTAATACTTATAACCTATTCATACGCCACCGAGCACGAGTACAGGCAGGTATGACTACCAATAAGTATGAGCATGAATAAGTTTGTATATCGACCGGTATGAGTATGAACAAACACGCATGCTTATGGGTAATCCTTTGAATGCGCATGAGTATAGGCATGTATCGTAAGTATCGACAAGTAACTTCAACATTTTGTATGGTTATTTTAAAGCAAGCAGTGTTGCCACGACCTAAAAATTTATGTTAAAGTTATATTAAAACATAAATATTTGCTATCAAATTATAATAATGCTTCTAAAGCTATAATAAATTATAATATTTTTTACGAAAGAGGTTTTTTATAAAAATAATTAAAAAAGGAGGCTATCAACTATTTTGGGATCTTTTCTGTTTCTTTTTTTATTTTTCCAGCTAAAGAGAAATCTTAATCTAAAGCTGCGCTGCAGGCAGGAAATTTCATAAAATTCTTGATTCTTACACAGAAAAAAATATCTCAAGAAAATTTTTAACAACACCGTTTGTTAAAAATATAATTTTTGTTCAACAAACTTTTTATTTGTTTGAATGAAAAAATTTATCAAATATACACTTTGCAAAATAGCACTCAATAAAACATATTTAATAATGAAATATTTAAATATTTCTTAAATATTCAATAAAACAAATATTTGAATCAACGTCAAAACAGTATTTTTACAACTCTTGTCCATTTTATAATAGGTCAGTATTCTCATTCGCTTAACAGTTTTATTTGGTTAAATATCTTTAAATGCGCATAGGAACTAGCTTATCCCCCAATAAAAAATTTTAGTGTATTTATCAAAAATTTAAAAATTGGGAATTTAGCACATAATTATTAATAAAAAAATTCGATAAACATTTTATTTGATTTATTAAACATTTCCAACAATTTATTTTAACAAATCACGTAAACATTTTGTTGAAAAAAATTATTTTGGGCAACAACTTTTTTTATTCGTTAACTAAAAACTCAATAGCTATACCTACAAACTTTTTTATCAATAATGCAAAAATCGTCATCGCAGAAAATTTAAAAATTTTTTTATCAAATATGCGATTTTCGTATTCAAATATGAAAATTATTTTTTTCTGTGTATTAAGACAACCGTGGATACCTTGTGGAGTTGTTTTTCCACCATAGCATGATGTCGAAGTCTTCTTTAAGGCTAACATTTTCGTTGGCATACTGATTGACTTCAGCAATTAAATTTTAAACCATTTTTTAACGTCTTAAAAATGCAACTGGCAACAGATAAACTACTCAAACTCATAATATAAATGAATGTATTTACCTGTGATATCTCATTTCTTAACTGCCAATATGAATATTCGATTTTTTTTTGGATTACGGTAACTTTTTCTGTTTTTATTAAGAACGAATAAAATAACACGACGTATTTTAATTTGCATCCATTTAGTAATTTAGTAATCTTTATATCACAGAAATTTTTTTTAAAGTCAACAATAGTTTTTCAATAAAATTTTGTTGAATTGTACTCAAACGATTTTGAAAAAACGTATTTATTTGTGATTCAGCAATTTGGAAAAAAAATTCTGGCAACATTTATGAAAAAATTTAACAAAAAAAAAATGTTTGAAGTCAATGCTATAACTATGGGTGTGTCTGAATATGTGCGAGCAAGAAACACAATAAGTATGATAACATACATGAATGAAATCAAATGCGCATGGATATACACAAGTATGAGAATAAACCGATACGAGTACGCACACGTATTGAAAATTGTCGATACGTGCTAGAGTACTTTAATTTTTTTTATACCCATTGGCTTTCTCTGGTATAAATTTTTATAATAACTTTTTCGTTTTTTTTAAACTTTTATTAGTTTGAAAATAAAAACGAAATCTCAATTTGAGCAGCTCGTCCAGCTTATTTAGAGAAACTTAGAAATTGCTCGCGGAAAACACCAAAGTTTGGTATGATGAAAAATTAATGTAAGGAGTTATGGGAAGAGTTTATAGTGGAGTTAAATAGTTTGGGACCACGACAAGAACTTCTTTTAATCACTTATAATCTTCTTAATCTAATTATAATATTCTTGGCGCAGGTTTGGATACGCTACAAGATAAGTATAAAGAAAAAACTTGCCAAAAATAAAAGAAACACGCAAGCGAAAGGGGGAGGGCTCTCACAAGAAGTTGCATTAAATAGCCTTGCGGATACTGTTTCGCAGCTCTTGTATTGCAAGTCCGGCCAAGTATTTGGTGTTAAAAATATTCCACCATCAAGTGACAATTTTACTGAGTCAGTTGAACCAACAGCTACCCCAACCAGAAGAAGAACTCATCAGGCACAAGAAAGTTTCGTTACTTATTATAAGTTCTTACTTGGCACTGGGAAGTTCAAGAGGGTTGGAATCATCACGAATTTGTCTACTTGTACGTAGCGCATCTATATAAGAGTTTTCCTTTTCATCATCATAAAATAAATCGACACTAATATCATTTATAAATACTTTTAATTCAACACAACAATTAAAAATATTTTTAGTTTAAAAAATTATTTAAAATAATTAGTATTGTGGTTATTTTGTTGAACTATTTATGGTTTTTAATCCAAATTTTTCAATATTTTTTTAATTAGGCTTAAGTTCATCAAATTTAATTTTCATTAAATTATTTTTATGAAGAAAGGAATTTTACAACATGAAAATTAATTAAAATTGTTATTGATAATCTTTCATTCTTGACGTGACTAGGGGTTGAACCGGCAGGTTACTATGACATGTTTCGATCGGAACCACTCGATCTCCTCAGATAGTTTTGCCGTCTTACACTCGCAGCTATCGAAGGCTGCTGACGTCAGTAGTCAAATATCAATCCTTAAACCAAATTTGTATTTTTAACACTTTCTTTTGGTAGATCGAAATTTGCTTTTTTTACTGAATGATTATCCATTTTAATTGACTTTACATGTTTTTTCCTTACTTCTGTTTTTTCGTACTTTGTCAAGAATTTTTCTTGAAGTCCAAGTACATTTTTTGTTTGTTTTTTTCATTCTATCTTTCTCTTTTCTGTTGACCTTTTTCAGCACAACTTGAAGGACAAATGTAAACATAGAGCTCGTGCCTTAGCTTTAACAATAATTAGTATTGTGGTTATTTTGTTGAACTATTTATGGTTTTTAATCCATATAGTAAGGAAAAAACATGTAAAGTCAATTAAAATGGATAATCATTCAGTAAAAAAAGCAAATTTCGATCTACCAAAAGAAAGTGTTAAAAATACAAATTTGGTTTAAGGATTGATATTTGACTACTGACGTCAGCAGCCTTCGATAGCTGCGAGTGTAAGACGGCAAAACTATCTGAGGAGATCGAGTGGTTCCGATCGAAACATGTCATAGTAACCTGCCGGTTCAACCCCTAGTCACGTCAAGAATGAAAGATTATCCATAACAATTTTAATTAATTTTCATGTTGTAAAATTCCTTTCTTCATAAAAATAATTTAATGAAAATTAAATTTGATGAACTTAAGCCTAATTAAAAAAATATTGAAAAATTTGGATTAAAATTATTTAATTTTATAAAATTTTCACTTGTCAAACGTTATATTAAAAGTTGGCAAATCGATATTTTAAGTTGACAGCTTTATAGCAAACTTAACGAAAAACCGTTGGGCATCACAATACCTAAAATGAGTTTGGTTGTGCATAAGTTGGGTTGACTCCAACACGACCAAACTGAGTTGAGTGGAGAACCGCAATAGGGGTATAAATTAAATTCGCCCCAAAAATATTTTACTACAAATTAAATTATTTTCGAATCGTTTCACATTTGCCCAAAGCTTCCATCCTTAAATAGCTTTAACTTCATTTAAATGTTCAAATTTGCAATTTCTGATTTTTTAGGACATATTTTTAACATTTTTTAGTTTTTACTACATATTTAATGCGCATAAAACGTGTTTTTAGAGCATATTTCTGGTTTCCCTGTTAATAATATACATATGGGGGATTTTATGTCAAGTGACCCAATTTTTAAATCGATGTCTTCCGATTTGTATGAAATTTGCACCAAGTTTAGTCCAATTGGATAGTAGTTTAGACGCAAATTTTCAACAAGATCGGTCAAAGTTGGACATTTTGGCCAAACAGGTGTTCTTTCTCATCCATGGAACTTATTACCTATTGGTGTGATCAAAATTTGTCCCAAGTAGCTTCGATGGCTATTTGATCAAACTTTTGAAAAATTTTTTTTTGTTTTTCAAAAATTTTTTTTTTTTAAATTTAAAACTTTTTTTTATGTTTTTTTTTTATCCGGAATGTTGTTTTTTTTTTCTTTTTGCTCAGAAGAATGCTTATTGCATGTGCCCGTGCATAAAGCTGAATTGGCAAATTGTTTTTCTTTTGTTGTTTTCTTACGAAGACAACAGAATGATGCAGTTTGTTTTTTAATTTTGTTTTTTCTTTTAACCCACTTACAACTACAATTCGAGTCGGAAAGAACCCAACCAATTGTAGGAGGATGTAAGAAAAGATAAAAGCACTGTTTATTGTTGGTGTTTTGTTTACGCTTTGATATTGTTACAAGTAAGACTTAAGAGTGCTTATAATTCTTATTCGCTTTATGATTTTATTTGTTAAATATTTTTAGCTTTTCTAAAATCTTTGGAAAAGGTTTCCTGATGAGCTGGCCTTAGCAACCAGTGAAATGCGCATAGAAGCTAGCTTTCCCCCAACAATCAATTTCAGTGTATTTATCAAATATGAAAAATTGGGAATTTAGCACGTCATACGGATATCGTATTAATAAGAAAGCTTATTTCTTTTTCTTTAAGTTAAGTTGCAAATTTCATTCAAATCGGAAGACATCGATTTAAACATTGGGTCACTTGACATGAAATGCCACATATCGCACTTGTTTAACAATACTGTATTAACTCAAAATTTCAAAATTTTCAGTAGAAGCTAAACAATTTTTAATTTCATGTGAAAGGCATATGAAAAAGTATTTTAAAACCAACCGTTTCTTTACAAAAAATTAGACAAAACAGCACGATATTTTAAGAGCGGGTAGATATGACTATTACATGTCGATTTCTTTCAAAAAGTGAAAAAATAAAAATTTTGAGTTAATACAGTATTGTTGAACAGGTGCGATATGTATAATTTTTTTTTTTTTAACTTAAACTTTTGAAATACACTTTTTTTATTCCGCTCCCCCCTTTGTTTTTTATTTGCCTTTTAAAGCTCTCGGTAATTTTCTCCTTTTAATCCTAATACATTATTTATTCAAATTTTTCATTAAAATAATAAAAAAAAACGACATATGTTTATAAGTAAATAATTAAATTGCCCTAAATATAAAATATTTTCATGAGTTTATTTAGTAAATTAATTTACATAAATTCCCAGCATTGTCAAATATAAAATAAAACAGTCTACATTTTTTGTTTAAAACTTTAAAAGAGAAAAAATATTCAACTGTTGTTTGAGACAGCAAAAATAAACTTTAAAGCAACAATTGTACATACGTATGTGTCTATTGAATATTTAAAGAATTGTTGGTGAAAAGAATGTTAGTGGTTTTGTCGCCGGATATTTTCATTATACTACACAGCCTTGCGGCTTAAACAGAATTCGAAATAAGGAAAAAAACCTGTACAACTGTTGCGTTTTGTAAACAGCTTTTTTTTTGTCATAGCATACTTTTAGGCTGTTGGGGGAGAAAAAGAGAAAAAGTCGTTTGTATGTGCGGAATCATTTAGTATCTTTAATAGTTTCAAAAAGTTGTTCTTCCAACTACTTTTGGTATTTTATTTCTATTTTTTTTAAATTTCTTGTTTTATATTGCCAACTTTTAGGCGCTTTAATTTTTCCTGAGATGAGATTTTGTCAGTTACATTTCATTGTTTTAGTCTAAACTATTCAGTTTTTCGCTTTTTGTTAATATTAACGTTTTTTTTTCAATTTATTTATTTTCAGCAGTTTTAAATGTTAAAAATTACTAAGCATTTTGTTTCTTGTCTCTGAAAAGTTTAACATTTATTTTTCATGGTTCGATTGTGATCTCAAAAGTTCTAGTTATTTTAGCAGAATAAAACTGAAGAATAGAAAATGTTTTTTACACTTTCATAATAACTTTGATAAAAAATTAATTTAAAAAAAAACTTTTTTGATTGAAGCCCATGAAATAAAGAAGAGTTAAAAATAAAAGAATAAAATTCTTGAAAAGATTTTAAGCAAGTATTCCGAACTATTTAAGGCATTATTAAAATTGATTAACATTGAAAATAAGTTTAATTAAATATAAACACTTAGTGCCGGTTCACACACGCCAAGTTTAACTCGTCAAGTCTTGAGTTTTTAGGAGATAGGGGAAAAGTAATGGCATTCTCTTTACCCTTCTCTCCTAAAAGCTCAAGACTTGAAGAGTCAAACTTGACGTGTGTGAACCGGCACTTATTATTCTAATTAAGAGTTTGAAAGCATACACTGAGAAATAAATTGTGTTGTTTGAAGTGAAGCATACCTTAAGGTGTTAACTAATATAGATATTTAAAAATTTCCATTTTCCTTAAAATTATTAAAGTAAAAACTTTCGCACCTAAAAACTTGGTTCAAGTCTTCATAAAAAGTCACTTTTTTAATGAAATATTTTATACAAATTACAACATTTTGATTTTTGTAAAATAAATTTAACTTTTTTGGAAGAATAGGAAAACAATAGATACCGGATACAAGCACATTCCATTTAAGAAAAAAAATTGTACCAAAAACATCATGTCTTTTTCTGTACTTTCCATAGAAAAGATGTTCTTTACAAGTAAATGGTATATAAGCAAAAATCTGATATAAACTTTTTTGAACTACAAAGATGATAAATAATAATAAAAAAGAGTTTATACAAGAATTTCGGTTTCTTTATAAGAAATAACTTTCTTAGAAGGAAAAACCGCATAAAGGAAACAATGACATTTTTTAAGTTTCTTATATCCGATATCTACTGTATAAACATTTGGAAACTTATTGGAGACTTATGCTCGAAATCAGATAATGCTTTTTAAAATATATTAATAAAAATTAATGTTAAATGCATTTAAAATCCTTTGTTTTTAATAAAAAAAATTTTAATTCCATTAGCTTAATTTCCTTTTCTGCTTAAATGAGTTTTAATTCCATAAATGTTAAAAGTCGCCCCAACAAAAGTATGCTAAACAAATAAATGTGTTTTAGCAACAATATAAGCGATAGTATGGATTACATTCTTCGTATTGTAAACAAAAAGCTGGACATAATGGCCTACAAAAAGGCATTAAATTACAGATATAAAATTACAAATAAACAACAAATTCTAGAAGCGAAGAAATAGGCTAAAATACTTTCATCCTTAAAATTTGAATATTTTACACAAAACTCTTATACACCAAAAAAACAAGAAATTTAAACTTAAATACGTATTTGTACATACATACATACATATCAAGCAAACACAAAAATTATTTAAATTTCATTTTAAATAACTTTCAATAACTAATTCAATTACCCAGTCTTTCTCTGGCGCTTTGTCTCTTTTCCCTTTATACGATTTCTCTTTTTTTTAAATCCTCTTTTAATTATACACTTAACTGAGCATACTTATAGGCGTTAATAACTTTACAACTTGTCGTTCAATACAACCATACTATTTCACTACAACTACTCAACAACACATTAATTAACAACATTATAGCCACACATATTTGTGTTGTAAAGGAGACAAGGAGTCAATAACAGCATCTGCGGCAGCATTATCGTAGTTCCTAAAAGCACTCACCATATTAAAGCAAACATAGCCAACAAAAAAAAAAAAAAAAAAATATGCACGCTTAAATGTTCACTGTTCAATTACTTGTTTACAACATGATGTTGTAATGTAATACAGACCGACAATAACAACAACATCATCAGAAATATGATAATTTCTTTATAAATTCTTGATAAAAATATTTAAAATATTTGGAATTTTTAGGTCTGCCACAACATACATTGTTGACAATTGTTGAATAAGGAAATATAAACTTTGTTTTCTATTAGTTTTAAAGATTTAGGAGATTTAATTTCAAAGAAAACAGCACGATTTTTATCGTGCTATATCGGCGCACATTTAAAAACATTGCACAATTTATTCTTATGTGGTCCCATTATCGTCGCACATTGTCACAATTTTTTTCGGTTCATATCGGCCAAAACTCAATTGCGACAATAATCGGTACAATGCGGTCACACTATCGTGCTGTTTGGGCAAATTAAATCAAATGTTTTTGTTTATTTACTTGTTGGCAGGCATAAGTTTACTTTAGAAATTCGCAAAATTCTCCGTCCGAATATTAAATTATGTTTCCTAACAATTTTAAATAATATATTAATATATTTATAATAAAAAATATATTCAATTTCATTCAAACTTACTGCACTTGTTCTTTTTTTTTTTGTAATTGTTGTTTTGTAAACAAATGTTTACAAACCAGGGATGGCAACATCGATACAACTGCAATGTTTTGGTTAAAGCGAGTTGTTTTTTTTTTATTTAGTAGTACAAATGTACTATTTAACGTTTCAATACATAAATAATAGATAAAACAAATGTAATTTTGGTACAATTAAGCTCAAAAAAGTAAAATTTTAGTAACCAGTTTGTGCAATTTAAAAATTTCGTTTTGCCATCCCTTGCATCGGCGCTGATTGGCGACTGTGATCGGCACACAAGTGGCCGATACAAATCGGTACATGTTAAACAATTTGATTGCTCCACATTGTGCAAAATAGGGTTCATATTATCGGCGCATCTAGGTTAATTTTGATTGTCCACAGTCAGCACAATTTCGGCACAGATTGTCGCATATTAAAACATTTTGAACGTTCACACTATCGGCACATGAAATACGCCAAAAATTGGTATATTGCGCCGATAGTGGGATCTTAGCTTTTAAGTGAAAAAGCCCTCCTTTTTGCCAAAAGTGTTTGTGAACAAAGCGAATTTTTTTTCTAAAGAGCAAACTTTTTGTGGAAAATGCCAACTTTTTGTAAAAAAAAAAAAATGCAAAATGTTTGTATTAAAAATGCAAAAAATGGCAAATTTTTGTTAAAAAGTGCAAGCTTTTTGTAAAAATATATACTTAGAAAAGGTGCAACCATTCAAGGAAAATTAATGTTGCACTAATTTTGGACGCCCTATGTTCAAACTTAACTTTTAAATAATTAAGCGATATGTACAATATCAATTCATTTATGTATACAAACTAGTGTTCGCCTTATGGTCAAAATTCGAACATACATTTTTATGTACATATGAAGAAAACAAGGCAAATCTAAGTATGTATGTATATATGCATTTAGATGTTTCGAGCATTTATTGTTCCGTCTCCCCCGGATCATATTTTATCTTCGACGTAAATTAATTTAATTTTGTAGGTTCAATATAAAAAATATCAATTGAAAGTATCAAAAAATCTCCTTTATAGATTGTCATCCACTCAGGACATTGCATGTTTAATATAAACGAAAATTAATCAAAGCACCAAAGAACGAAAAAGTACCAAAAACGCTCCCCTTAAATATTCTTGTTCACTTATTCACCGTATTTATATAGTCGAAATATTCGAAAACTGTACCCATGTTCTGTAACTTTAGTGAGAACTTCTTGCATCGAAAAGATGTGAAACAAAATATTTCATCGTTTCTCGAAAAGTCAGAAAAAAGTGTGTCCGTAACTCATGTCGAAAACTATCAAAAAAGATTACGTCGTTACGTTATAAATGTCATAATATTACACTCGAAGCCGATGTGAAATTGAAATTCGTATATTTTATAAAAATGTTAAAAGCAAAATAATTGAACAATGTAAAAATGTGCCAAGAACATAATATTATTATTATTATTCTATGCATTTTGCATTTTTAATAGTTTTTCGTGTTAAAATTGTTTCTCGCCCCATTTTTTTTTCGTGAGTTTATTTGACAGTTCAAAGCGGGAACTTTTCTCACAAAAATGTTACAGACACACTTTTTCTGTAAATTGGCGAGTAATTTTCTTACGTGACAGCTATTACTCGCCAAAAAAGTTACAGACACAGTTTAGTGAGAAAAACAGCTGTTTGTTTCAATATATGGCATTTTTGTTTCATTTCACACATTTCAATCGAAAAGATTCTCGACGCGAGAGTTACAGAACATGGGCACTGGTTTCTAAAAAAAGACGGATAATCGAGCACCCTATTTTTTATTATTTGATAATTGAAAAAAACCAATTTCGTATTTACATATGTACGTGTTCTGTGCACTTCTGTAAGTATGTAAATATCTTTCAAATGGTGTATTTAGTTCAATTCGGTAGACAAACAGAGGAGAAAAGTGTTCTTAAGTGTTTTGCCTTTGCCGATTTATATCGGGTGATTTTTTAAGAGCTGTAGGAAAGTTAAAAAAAAAACACATAAAATTCAGAAAAATTCATGAAATCTTTATTTGAATCGATAGTACGGTCCATATAATTTAATGTTTGAAGATTATTTCATGCAAATGTTGACCGTGACTGCGCCTCAAATGGTCCATCCGCTTAGTACAGTTTTGGCATACTCTTTCCAACATTTCGGCCGGTATCTCATGAATAAATGCTTCAATGTTGTCTTCCAATACGTCAATTGAAGCGCGCATGTGCTTTAACATAGCCCCACAAAAAAAAGTCTAAAGGAGTTAAATCGCACGATCTAGGCGGCCAATTGAGCGGTCTCGAACGTGAAATAAAATGTTCACCGAACTCGCCTCTCAGTAAGTCCATTGTTAAGCGTGCTGTGTGGCACCGTCTTGTTGAAACCCCATGTCATGCAAGTCAAGCTCTTGCATTTTGGGCAAAAAAAGTTGGATATCATCTCACGGTACCGCTCACCATTCACAGTTACGTAACGATTCGCATCATCTTTGAGGAACTACGGTCCAACAGCCCAAAAACCCAGTGTTGCCAATTTAGCCATTTAGTGGCTAGATTTAGCCATTTTTCATCCTGTTTAGCCATTAAAAATTGAGTTTAGCCATTAGCCATTTTTTTAGCCATTTTTAAACTTGTTTAGCCATAACATTTTTTTGCCGTTTTTCTTTTAAAAGAATAATTTTTATTTAATTATAAAAATTATAAAAGTAAAATAAACATTTTGAACAATTAAAACGCCTTTAATTTAAATCACAACTTTTACAAATGTTGAAAATCGCTATAAACTATGACGCTGAAACATCTTTCAAAATAAAGGAACAGAATTTCACTATTTAATTTACAAAATGGATTAACACAAACATCGCTGTTTCTTTCTGGTTGCAAGTATTTCACTAAAGGCATGTAGGCGGTAACAAAATTGTTTTAGAAATTTCAGAATTGACTATAAAGTTGGTCTCACTGCCATGGTCTAATGCTGATGTATAGAGGGTGTTTAGCCAAGTAAACATCGTAATTTAGTAAATAGGTTGCATTAAGCAACCGTTAATTCGATTTTATCAATTAGGTAAATATTTTTACCATAACAATACAATATTTATACCACCACCACAATAGTGGAGAGGGTACTATGCGTTTGTGCTGATGTCTGTAACACTTTAAAATATTGGTCCTTAGCCCACCTTTACGTATACCGATTGACTCAGAATCACTTTCTGAGTCGAATTAACGATTTTTGTCCGGCTGGCTGGCTGTCCATGTAAACCTTGTGCGCAAAGTACAGGTCGCAATTTAGAGATTATTTGATAAAATTTGGTACAAAGGTTCTAATGTGGTGTAGGGTATCATAATGTCGGGTTTAGTAGACTATTCTTTCTTATTTGTTTTTTATTGTAGATCTGAACTCAAAAGGTTGGGTAAATGTTGTCGTGATTATGATTTAAAACTTATAATTATTTGAAACTAATGATTGAGTGATTCCTATGAGATGAACAATAACGACATCGAATATTTCGATGATTTAATTTTTTAATATTAATTTATTTTAATATTAATTTACGTTTATTCTTATTTATCAAATTGATCTTAACTCCCAATTTTATCGAAAACAACTTTAAATTAATTACCTCTGTTTTGTTATTGAATTTTAATGTGTTTTTATTTAAAAAAGCTTTAAGCCCATTTTTAGCCATTTTTTAGCCATTTTTTTCCGTAAATTTAGCCATTTTTGGTCACCAAGTTTTGGCAACACTGCATAAACCGCACCAAACTGTGAATTTTTCTGGATGCATTGGTAGCTCTTGCAATGCTTCTGGCTGATCTTCACTCCAAAATCGACTATTCTGCTTATTAACGTATCCATTGAGACAAAAATGAGCTTCGTCGCTGAACACAAGAAGCGCGCGACGAACTTTCTGAACAGAGCACGCATTTTGATAATAAAATTTAATAATTTGCAAGCGTCATTCGTTTGTAAGACGATTCATGGTAAAATTATAGACCAAACTGAAGATGTTTGACAGTGAAACAAAACACGAAACGTGCGTCAGCTGTTAAAACCAGTGTTGCCAAAAAGACAATAGCTTAAAAATCACCCATTACATAGATAAAAGGAAATATATACATGTATATATATAATTTTGTATAAACCATTCTTTAGTGAAACTTTTTTTAAAAAAAAGTGCAACATTTTTAATAAAATACGGCTAATTTTTGGGAAAATAGTGCAACTTATTTTTAAAAAGCGTAAAGGTGTAACATTTTTGTTAAAAAAAGTGAAACTTTTTTGTTAACATATTGACAATATTTAGGAAAACAATGCAATTTTTTTTTCGAAAAAAGTGCAATTTTGTGAAAATAGTGCAACATTTTCTTGCAAATAGTGAACATTTTTAAGAAAACAATGTAACTTTTTATAAAAAATTTAAAATTTTTATAAAAAGTAAAATTTTAATAGCAAACTAGATGACCCGACAGACGTTGTCCTGTCCAAATTAAGAAAAATGTTTGCGTTCGATTTTTAAAATCCGTTAAAAAGCAACGAACATTTGAAAGAAAAATTAGTCAAATCGATGGAGCCGTTTTTGATTTAAGGTTAATTGAAAAAAGTGGGCGGGGCAAAATTTTGTTCCTTAAAAACTTAAGTTGGATTTTGCCACGCCCCTCCGCCCGCATACCGAAAATTAAAAATCAGCCTTCACAGTGTCACCCGCCTGACTATTCTGAAGATTCCCTGAAAATGTTATCAAAATCGGCCCAGCCGTTTTGTAGTCCATACGTAACATACATACATACAACATCCTATTTTCACAGTGTCACCCGCCTGACTATTCTGAAGATTCCCTGAAAATGTTATCAAAATCGGCCCAGCCGTTTTGTAGTCATACGTAACATACATACATACAACATCCTATTTTATATATATATAGGAGAAGATTAACATTACAAATTTTTATAAAAAGTAAAATTTTTATAACAAACTAAAAATTTTTATAAAAAATTTAAAATTTAATAAAAAATTAAGACTTTTTTTAAAAAAGTAAAAATTTTTATAAAAAAGTGCAAACTAAAAAGTTGTTATATAATTGTTTTTATAAAAAAGTGCATATAGAAAGAAGTGCAACTTTTTATGAAAAAGTGAAAATTTAAAAAAAAAAAATAAAACTTGTCATAAATAAGTAAAAATTTTTATAAAAAAGTGCAACTTTAAATAAAAAATGCAACTTTAAATAAAAAAAATGCAACTTTAAATAAAAAAAGCGCAACTTTAAATAAAAAAGTGCAAATTTAAATAAAACCGTGCAACTTTAAATAAAAAAGTGCAACTTTAAATAAAAAAGTGCAACTTTAAATAAAAAAGTGCAACTTTAAATAAAAAAGTTCCAGTTTAAATAAAAAAGTGCAACTTTAAATAAAAATGTGCAACTTAAAAAATAAAAATTTGTATTGTTTTATTATTTATTTAATAGATAGATAAAATATATGTATGTTTTTACAGATTTTTGAAGTTTTACTTAATTCTTCAATTAAAATATAAATAATATTTATCTATAGTTGGCTTAACTTAGTATGTGTGAGCCAGATTGGCAAAGTAGATTTTTGGTTTTACAAGTAATTCATTGCGTTAAATGATGTTTACGACTACAGAGTATTTGATTATACAAGAGTTTTAGATTATGCAAATTCAGTTATTATAAATTTTCTGTATTTCAAGCAAGTAAATACATATGGGGAATTCATAAAGTCATATGTCTTAAAATAATAACATGAAAAAATACGACTGTTGTGAACAACCCCTCATAATTAAGTGTGCTATTTTGAATTGAAATTAGCTGATTTAAAACAAATATAAATAAATAAATATTTACCTAAAATCAAAATATTTTTTAATTCTAATCCACGAATTAATAAAGCCGATATCCATTGTAAACAGAACAGATACCAATAATATGTAGAGTAAAAATGTTTGTCAAAAAGTTCAGCTTTTTTAAAAAAGAGCAACTTTTTATAAAAAAGTACCACTTTTTATAAAGAAGTGCGAATTTTTATTAAAAAGCTCAACTTTTTACTAAAAATTGCACTTATTTTGTGCAACATTTCTTGTAATAAACTTTAACAAAACCTTAAATAAATCCCGCGCACAAAAAATTTAATTTTACTTCAGAAAAAAATTATTGGTGTTATGTTCTTTTTCGCTTTAAAACTAATAAGATTAAAAAAAAAAATGTAACGAAAAACTGCACACGAAATAAAATTTATTAAGCATGTACATGTGTTTTATACATCCATATGTCCCCTAAGAGCTTTAAAGAATGCTAAAAAAGAGGAAACAAGTGGTCAATATTCAACTTAGTGTGAATGGGAAAAAAACATCGAGTTGTTGGTACTTTTGCCAACAGGGTAAATAGAAAATTCATGTTGGGGGGAAAAATTCTACAATGGCGTCTAGTCGTAAAGAGGTATACAGTAAATATTTAATAGAAAACAAATATTGAAAAGAAAATTTGTAACATGTGGGTAAGAAAGGATAACAAATGTTTTCTTTTTTAATATTTTTTGTTTTTGTTGAAGTTTAAAAAAGAAAACAAATTTCATTTAAGTCGACTTTAATCCTTTAAAGTCAAAAGAATTAGTTTGCCTAAAAACAACTATTTGTGTTTGTGTTTTTTTTTTTATTATTTAGTTACCCCTTGAAGTAGGCTCTTAATATTGTTTATGTACAAAAGATAAACAAACTCTTTTCATTTAAAAAGTTGAGAATTTTCGATTGAAATTTTTTATTTTACACATTTTGTTATTTAAAAACAATTTATAGTTTGGTTTTAATTGGAAAAAAGGACAAATATGTTTTTATTATAAAATAATTATAGAGGCTTAAAGGTCGCTAGCGGCAAAACGAAATGGTAAATTCAAATAAAAACAAATTAATTAATAATTGAGTCTTGGAAAAATATTTTTTATTTATAATATTTTTAAAAGAAATTATTATTTGCCTAAAGGTAGTCATTTAATATTTATACCCACACCACAATAGTGGAGAGGGTATTATGCATTTGTGCTGATGTGTGTAACGCCTTAAAATATTGGTCCTAGACCCACCTTAAAGTATACCGATCGTCTTAGAATCACTTTCTAAGTCGAACTAACGATGTCCTGGCAGGCTGGCTGGCAGGCTGGCTGGCTGTCCATGTAACCTTGTGCGCAATTTTGGAGATAATTTGATGAAATTTGGGTCATAGGTTTTTATAGGCACAAGGACCAAGCCTATTGAAAATGGGCCGAATCGTAGGACCACGAGGGGAAATTTCTTCCTCTCAGAAACTATCAAACCGATTTCAATGAAATTTAAAACATAGATAGAACCATATCTATATGGACACAAAATGTATGCATTTTTTAAAAAATAGGACCACGAGGGGAGATAGGGGCAATTTCTGCCTCTCAAACCGATTTTAATGAAATTTAAAACATAGATAGATGCATATCTATATGGACACATTAGCTATACAGTTTTTCAAAAATAGGACCACAACGGGAGGTAGGGGGCAATTTCTGCCTCTCACAAGCTATCAAACCGATTTTCATGAACTTTATAAACATAGATAAATCTATATAAATCACATAAGCATGATGTGTTTTTAAATACTGTGGTGTAGGGTATCATATAGTCGGGCTTAACCGACTATGCTTTCTTACTTGTTTTATACTATTGAAGTACTAAAATCGTCTTTAAATAGTTTGAAATTGACTATAATTTTAGCTTCAATTAAAGAATTTATATACGAACATGTTTTGACAATCTCAAAACGCTTAAGAATTGCGGTTCTAGCTTGAAATCGAAAAATAGCCCAATAAAAAATGGAGCTTCCAACGAAGCAGGTTTGTAAGGGAGAAACATAAAAGTTTCGCTTACCATTGCGCTTAAGGAAGACATGCATTTTATATGGCGAGTTCCCACTTTGAAGCAATACATTATTGACACATAAAGCGCATTATTCAGCGCACATAAAAATTGTTGGATGTAACGATCAGCTTTACACACTGAATGTTTTGATACATATTTTTTAGTATTCTCCCTTACAAACCTGCTTCGTGGTAAGGGAATGCCGTAGCACTTGAAATGTTATTTTTTTTTCTTTAATAAAAGTTGTTGAGAGTTCTTTCACTTACTTAACTGCATTTATGTGTGCCTTATTGCGTAGCGCATATTTGTGCGCTTATTTTTTTAAATGTACCTTTAGTGCTTCGCAAAATGATAAAAATTTTTATTGGGAGGTGTTCTGTAAATCGCAAGAAGTTTGGCGACTTTAGATTTAAAAAATATGCTCAAGGAAACTAATATATTTTTAAGAAATATGGCAGATCTTAAGCAGCCGCAAGTGTTTTAGAGCACTATAAAATAAATCTGTCATTTTGCGATTTTAAATCGTGCGATTATCCCGGGGATGTAGGGATCAACTAAAGAATATTTCACCTTTTTGTGTTGCATCCTCCCGGTCAAATTAGGTGCAGTCATATTTGGAATCCGGCCTCCTGAAGTCTTCGTGGTTCCTCAAGATCGAAGGCTGATCAGAGATCTCCTATCTGGTACCATGGAAGTTAGTAGTTCCCGGAGGCACGGTAACGGACTAACTATAAAATGAGGCCCCCGGCGGCATTCTCTCTTAGGGAGGGGTGTCTTTGTGCTTAAAACAAGTTGTGTGGGAGTAACGTCTTGGCAAAATGTTAAAGGTTGTGGTGAAGATCTGGTAGTTTTGTTAGAAGAGTGTAGGGAAGAAGGACTGTCAGTGGACAGTGGAGACTGGAAATTAAAAGCGGATGCGAGGTTGAAGATGGGTGTTCGTTAGTAAAGTTTGGAGTGCATTGGTTTTCCCTACCCTCATGAAATTTTGTTTTTGCAGGATGATGCTCTTTGGGGGTGTGCGTTTGGTGACTGTGGTTTATACCAAAAATCGCGGGAAGGCAGAATCCCGCATAGGAGACTGATTTTGAACCCTTGAGGGAAAGTTCGGCCTTGGATGTTGTTGCTACTCTGCAAATACTGATGGCATTTTTCATTTAGATAGCTCCAGCTCCTAAACAAGAAGCGAGTGTATAACTTTGACGGATTATACACCAAAATTTCTAACTGGGTTTGCTGGTGCCCCGTACACTCTGAGGCGTTTGGTAAAAGCATAATTTGTCATCAAGATGTTAAGATTCACCATGAGTTTAGGCCCAATGGCAGGTGATCAAGTAAATCTGTTTCCACATAGAGTTAAATTAAAACCAACCGGCTTCCATCATACGTCTTCATATAGTCTGCAACCGTCTTAAAGGGGTTTTAAAGCCTTAAATCGTAGTTCTTCTAATAGTCTTAGACCCGTTTGCACAACTTACCGATAGTTTAAAGTAGACTTTAAATAACCTTATAAAAAGAGTTTCATTATTAAAACTTTACTTTAACCTGAAGTGTGCGATGAAATAGATTAAGGTTCATCCTAACTGGTAGGTTAAAGTAAAGTTGTAATAATGGAACACTTTTTATACGGCCGATAAAATCTTACCTCTAGCTATTGGTAAGTTGTGAAAACGGGCCTTAATATTTTTTTATTTTTCGATCCCTCATAGGACTTATATACTTCTAAATTGGATACAACTTTAGCTTCAGTCAATAGGGTTCATATAGCCCTAAATTAATTTCAATCGTAGGTACTCATAGAGACATTAACTGTCTTTAAGCATTTAGTTGTATAGATTATTACTGCCTTCAAACAAAGGACTTTATATAGGCCTAATTGAGCTTAAATCGTAGGACTTTATATATAATTTATATGGTTTTTTTTTATGTAAGAACCAGTCAAAGGTCATAATATAGTCTTAAATTTGCTTCTATTCTAGCTTCAATCAAAAGGATTATATAGCCTTAAATTGGCTCTCTCATAAATTAGCTTCAATTGCAGGTATTTCAAATGTCTTAAATTATAGGCCTTTATATAGTCTTCATCTGGCTTTAATAAAAAGTCTTTATATAGCCTTAACTTATTATAGCAACTCCTATCTTTATATATTCTTAAATAGACTTTGCTTCTTTACCCATTTTATTTCTTTATCCATTTCATCATACAGCTTTCTTTCCACATTCTTTTCGTTTTCCACAGGGTAGGTTTAATAGGAATTTAATAAAGCTTACAGGCTGATGATGACCCCAATATAAAAGTGATTGGTCATCAATCAAAGTAAAATATTTTAAAAAAAAATTAAAAAATAAATCTCAAAATTTGCATTCCATTCAAAAAGTGTAGTTCTTATTACCCTTAAAAGCGAATATTGTTTTTAGATATAAAATAAAGAAGACTACTGCTATTCATTAGGCTATGTTCCATTTTTTATATGAAACAAATGCTTAAAATAGGCTTTAAAATAGTTTTTAGTCGTTATATTATATAAATTATGGTATAAGTAAAAATCTTCCTTAAAATAGACTTTATTTAACACATTTCAAAATGTTACCTCAAACTATGCTTCTAAAACCAAAAAGCATTTCAACAGAAAAATAATAATCAGTAGCCTTAAAATATACCATACAAATTTCTCTGCAATTGTTTAAAATCTACCCACATTATTTTTATGCAATAAGATTTTGTTTTGCCAAACATTTAAAATTCTCATAAGATTAAATGTAACAAAACATGGCCATGACTTTTCTTTGCTATCCTTTAAAAAGTCTTTCCTTTTATTTTGTGACACCATGGCATAGAAGTATTTATTTTTACCTTTCGTTTAGTATTTGGTAAGTAGATTTTTATCTTTTTCGAAACAATTAATAACAAAATGTAGCAATGGTTTTTTTTAGTATTTACGTTTTTATGATAATACATTTAAGTTGTAATCTAAACTATGACAAGTAATTTACATTTGTTAATCTTATCTAAACTTTTACAAAAAATGAACAGATACATTTATTAAATGCTAAAAAAGGTCATAAAGGCATTAAATTTTCAACATTTGACTAAAAGTAGGCAATAGTTTTTGTGAAATAATGCAACAGTACTGCTGGTCAAGATTATAAACTGGTATTTAGCTCTTTATAATGGATTTAGAATTAGTTTAAGTATTATTGAAATAAAAAAAAAATAATAAATTTAAGTTTTATTAATTTGTTTTTATTCTTAAGCAATTACAAATTTGTTGTTTTTAAGTGAAATGTAAAAAGCTGCCTAAAAATATGTAATTTTTTTTGCTTGTGGGGAAACATATTTGTTTGAACTTAAAAGAAAAATTTAAAAAAAAGTTTATTTAAAATAAAAAATTTCCCTTAAAGCCTAGTACTCTGTTCAAATTTGTGAAAAATGTTGAGCAACATTGATTATTCCACACGAAAATGTTGGCATTTCGTCAGCTCATTACTGGTTTGACCTACCGACCATTTAAAAAAAAAATGAGTTAGGTATGAGGAATATATTTTTTAATACCCTCTTTCTAAATCAAAAACCTGTTTCGCGAAAATTTTTATGGTTTCTGAGATATAAAGCATTAATTTTGCTGCATATCAACTGTTTCAAAATTTTTTAAGTACTGTTTTGCTCTACAAGCCATTGTTTGGCGATTGCAGCAAATTCTTCATACAAAAACGTACAAAATAAATTTTACTGTTGCTTTGCTGCATTGCCGTAAGAAAAAATATAGTTAAAGCAAAAGCAAAATAAAATAACAATTAGAAAATTAATTTGTGAAAAATAGTTTTATAAAATAATGGACCCAACCAAGTGTACGGTTTGCTATGATATGCAAAGTGTTTTTAGCCTACCTAAGGGAAATGCTTCAACATTTTACTACAAACGAAAATTGAATATGTACAATCTTACAGCAACCATTATTATGACAAATATACCAACTTTTACTTATTGTGCCTTGTGGACGGAAGCTCATAGCGGTCGGAGTGGTAACGATATTGCTAGTGCTTTAATTAAAATTTTAAATGAAATAATAAAAGATTATCCACTAATTAAAACTTTGACATTATGGAGCTATTCAAGAAGTGGACTGTGCCCATGGTGTTATTGACAGGTACTTAAAGAATATTGAAATTCATAGTCCTCTTAATTTACTAAATTTGCTTAAAACAATGCCAAATAATAAAACAAAACTTAAAGTTATGGAAATGCTTCCGGAAAATGTTCGCACATACTCGTTGGAAGCAAATAAAATGGACTTTCGAAAAGTCCCTTTTGCTAAAATTAAAGTACTTCTATACAGTTAAAATAGAGGAAAAATATAAAAATGCAATTTTGGTTAAGTCTACATCAAAAAATTGTTTGAAAACTCCTGAGAATTTGTTGACGAATGTTTTGAAAATATCGAAACCATCATTTATTTCCAGCGATAAAAATAGAGACATAAAAGACTTGCTTATATTTCTTCCACGTGTTGATAAAGCTTATTATAAAAATTTACTCAATATTAAGTTTTAAATTTTCTTTTTACTTTTGCATTATTTAAGTTGTTTAATTTGTGGCTTTTTATGTAACTTTTCATAACAGTAGAACTGTTTTTGTAAAGTAAAATCAAATAAAAAAAAACTATAAAAAAATGCATCTCAACAACAAGTTACTCAATACACAGCAATAAGTATACGTATGCAGCACAAAAAGCCACTTTTTTAATTTTTTTTTAGAAAAGTGGCGTATGCGGCACAAAACAATATTTTTCATTTTCAAAAAAATACTATTAAATTCTAACTTTATTCATGAAAGTGCGCAAAAATTTACATTTTTCTTCAAAACATATACCGGAAGCAGTGGTAAAAATATAAAAAAATTCTATCGGGTACAATTTGAGAAATTTTCATGTAAATCTTCTTTGTCGTTTTTCTCCACTCCGACTTTTTGGCATATGCGCCAAACCAATTCTGAGCTGACGACATGTCCTTTTTTTTATTGTTGTTAAAAAAAAATCGAAAAAACGAATGAAAATAAAACATAATAGCAAAATTTTAAATAACAGTAAAAGAAAATCATGTCTTTCTTCTTTACCGAATTCGTCACAAATAAGAAACATGTCTTAAAGACATCTCTTAAAAATCATCGTATAAATGTACTAATAACACGGTGCTACAGTGAAAATATACTTGGAGAATGACCTAGTGTAAGTTGAAGGCCTTGTTGAGTGGATCTCAAATCAGTTTTATGTGGTGTTTATAGAACACGAGCGCCTTACTCGTCCGTTCAACTTACATTTAAAACAAAAATAATTTTATCAAATTTCGGAGTTATGTTGAAAAAAACATTTTCTGGTAGGTTCAAGTACTTGTGAACACGTAACGCAGTTGATTTTAATCCGATTTTTAGTTTTTAAACGGTTTCAGAAAGAAGAGACATACCCTTTGGTATGTGTATACAATTTTTTTTTAGTGATATTCTTAATTATATCTGATTTTAATTTTATTTTTTCTAGGTTTTTCAACTTTGGTGCCATTTTTATACCCTCCGCCACAATTAGTTGTGAAGAGGGTATATTAAGTTTGTCATTCCGTGTGAAACTTTTTTATTATTCATCTCATACCCTATAAAGTATATATATTCTGGGTCCTTGAGTAATTTTAAGTCGATTTAGCAATGTACGTCTGTTGAAAACACGCTCACTTTCGAAAAACTCAAAAGAAATAAACAAACTTGGTGTCAAATTGCTTGTAGTTATCCTAAGCAGTTTGGGATTGAAATCCAGAAAAATCGGTTCAATAGGATCTGAGCTATGAATCAAAATGTGGAACCACCACCTAAAAAAAATTAATAATTTTGTTACAAAAACTAACATAAATGGTGGAAAAATGCACAGAATCATATAAGATTTCGCAACAGTTCGTTTTATTCAACTGGAAATCACGCTGTAAAATTTCTTGAAGATCCGTCCATGAGTTACCCTAGGCCCCATATCAGCCCTACTCCCGGAAAACAGTATAGTAAGCCTAAAACCCTAACTAACAATGCAATCATAACAAATTTTAGCACGTCACAGTTAAATAGGACTAGAAGTGAAACTATTAAGTTTCGTGAAGATCGGTCCATAATTTACCATAGGCCCCATATAAAACCTACTTCCAGAAAACAGTTTAGTACGCCTAAATCCGTAAAAAATAATGCTATCATAACAAAATTTGGTACATCAAAATTTTTTAGAACTAAAAATAAGACTGTGAAATTTGGTGAAGAGCGGTCCATAATTTACCATAGGCCCCATATAAACCTTACGCCTAAAAACGTATAAAAGAATGCTATCGTAACAAAATTTGGAACATATACGTTTTACAGGACTGGAAATAAGACTGTGAAATTTCGTGAAGATCAGTTCATAATTTACCCTAGGCCCCATATAAACCTTACTCCCGAAAAACAGCTTAGTACGTCTAAAAACGTAAAAAATAACGCTATCATAACAAAATTTGATACATCACAGTTTTATAGAACTAGAAATGACACTGTGAAGATCGGTGCATAACTTACCATAGGCCTCATATAAAGCCCACTCTGGTAAAATAATTAAATGCGCGGTAAACTTTCTTCCAGTTTAGCTTCATATGGCCAGAAAAAATGTTATGCAATTTTGTGATTTACGGTCCATAATTTTCCTTAGATTCCATTTTAGCAGCCTTCTGAAATTTACTGCAAATGCTTAAACTAATTGCACTGCTGTATTGAAATTTATGTTTTTTAATACCAGAAATCGTTCTGCAGAATTTGGGATGATTGGTTCATAGCTTACCATGGCTTTTATATAATTTGTTCTCTTGAAATTCATTTAAGTTCAGCTTAAACTGATATTCTACTCAAACTTTTTAAAATTGATTCTGATTGTCGATCAATAATTTTATATAGGTCTAAACCGCAACAAATTTTAATGCAGATGTCTGTTTTTACAAAGATTATAATAATAAATAGACATCATACATATATTACTCCTAAAACATTCGAAGTGTCGGTGGAGGGCACAGCCGAATATAGCACTCTAACTTGTTTTAAATAAGTTTGTTAGGAAACTTTACCCTTATGTATATATTTCATTAAAGCTAGTTTTTTTAGTTAAACCAGCTTTCATTTAATAAAATCGAGTAAAAACATAAAAAAGTTATGACGGTTTTTCAAAAGTGAAAAAGTTAGCTTTTACAAATATTGATCGGGTCGACCTCCATACAAAAAAAAAAAAAAAATTATGCCAGTCACCCCGTAGAATGAAAGATATGTCAATAAAGTTTCTAAAACAGGAAATATTTTTTCTGCCACGCCCCCAAATACAGCCCTTTTGGGTTTTTATATGTAGCACTGCCATTTAAAGTCTGATCTAATCAAATCGCATATGGTTGTTCATGGCTTGACAGTGGCTTCATTTTTAATCCGACTTCATATTCTAGGCGCCACTTATGCCATCTGGGATTTTTATGTCAATTGTAATTAATGTTTATGAAAAACACACAAACTGTGTGCATTAATGACAAAACATACATACCTAAAGTAGAGGGTGTATAAGAAATAAATTGCTTAAACATTTTAGAAAATAAAAATCGGATTCAAATCAACTGAGTTACGTGTTTATAAGTACTCGAACCTACCCGAAAATGTTTTTTTTCGGAATAACTCCGAAATTTACGGGTGTTCCGAACTTTTTAAAATTGATTTATGATCTACTCAATAAGGGGTATAACCTACACTAGGTCAAGTATAAAAAAGTGCTCATTTGTACCACCGTGTAATTAAAATCTTTCTTTTATAGTGAAAGAAACCTTTAAGGATTTTTACATACCATTTGTTAATATTATGTAAAGAATATTCAAACTATTCTATTGACTATAACGCTGAATATGTACATAATTACCTTAAGCAGATTTATTGTTTTGAACTACGACTATGAATATATAATGTTGAATTTCTACCCCCTAATATGGCAACTATTTCCATGCCTAGACAATAGGCAACTAATTTTGTTAAGACATTTTGCTTTAAAGCAAAGGGAAAGAAGTGGACTTCAAACAGAATCAAATTGATTTAATTAATTCAATTAATGCTTATAAACTTTTTTTACAAGTTATTGTTTAACTTGCTTTTCTTCAATTGAATTGATTTTATTTAATTTATCACGTTTTCATTTTGTTATGATATTTAGCATTAGACTGGAAAAAAATTTTTTTATGATAAATTTCAAGTTCATAGTTTTCCTAGCAAAACAATACTCAGAAAAAATGTGTTAAATAAACAGAAATAAAACCAGAATTGATTTGAAAAACTTATTGGCAATGAAACAATATATTAAAATAGTTTATTGTGTTCCATGTTGTTATAAAAAAATATTAAATTGATAAATTGTTTTTATCCGGTAAATTGAATAATTTAATAAAATTTAAATAAATTTATTACCAGCCTAAAAGTATAATTGGAATGTTATTAATGTGAAGAGCAGGTTATTTATAATTAAAAAATTTCCGATTTTTATTCAGTTTTATATAAATTTAAATAACAACAAATAAGAAAGTATAGTCGGTTAAGTCCGAACATTTGATAGCCTACACCAAAGTATATAAAGACACGTTTTCGAGAGTATACATTATATGAGAAACATGATCAATCATGAACCCGAATATACAAAATTATGTTTTGAGGTTAAGATAAGATTGATATGAGGATTGCTTTGTGCTGAATACTTCTTAAATTTCAACATCTATATGAGATGTGTTTTCAATTAACAACATTAAGAGACCAAGTTGGCCAGATTGTCTTATATTTAGCTTCATATGGGACAGTATAAGCGACTTTGTCTTATAAGTTGGCGGTGCGCAAAATGACCCCAGGAAATATGGCCCCAAAAGGAAAATGAAAAACGGCCCCAAAATTTTACATGAGACACAACAACACGCAATTTTGGCGCAATTTTATTGTTTTTTTTGGGGTTATTTTTCATTTTTTCGTTAGGGTGTTTTTGCATTTTAAGAGGAATGAAAAATGACCCCAATATCAAGGAATGAAAAATGGCATCACAATTTTTACTTTGGGGCTATTTTTCGTCTACTAATAAAAAAATGCAAATTTTAAGAAATTAAAAATCACCGCAAACATTTTTACACACATTTTATAAAATTCTATGTAAAAGTTTCTAGGGATAGTATAAAAAATCCGAATTCTTATACCAAAGTAGAGAAAATCCTTGCCGGTTATGCAGAAATGCTTTCGTTAGCGAAGCCGGTGTTTGTTATACCACAGAGGAAAAAATCCTTGAGCCCGGCCGAAGGCCGGCTATTACTACCCGTCTCCACCATCCATCAACTTGGTAAAACCAGCATGTCGCACATGAATTCTACTCGTGTAGACTGTTCATGTTTCGTCCATGTGCTGCCATCGTTGCCTAAACATTCGTCTTAGCATCCATGTGCGCCATTATGTTGGCCATACAATGTATTTTCTGTATACAACCAAACGCACAACAACAAAAATTATGGTCAATCAGAACATGAACATCAACACGTATTCGCCACATACAAGAACATGAACAAATTAATACCGTTGCTCTGCCGGCGTTATGGTCATGTCATGTTATAATCGAAAGAGCATGGAGACATGGGGTTAAGAGAAGCTTTACTGAGCGAAGCCAGAATTCGTTATATCATAGAAAAGAAAATCCTTGCGCCCGGCCGAATGCCTGCTATGTAGTGAAGCTGTAGTTAGCGAAGCCAGTATTCGTTATACAAAAGAGAAGAAAATCCTTTCAGCCGGCCCAAGGCCGGCTATACAGAGAAGCTTTAGTTAGCGAAGCCAGTGTTCGTTATACTATAGAGAAGAAATTCCTTTCGCCCGGCCGAAGGCCGTCTATAACGTGAAGCTTTAGTAAGCAAAGCCAGTGTTCTTTATACCAAAGAGAAAAAAATCCTTGCGCATTTTCGAAAGCCAAACCATGCTTTCAACCGTACGATTTTTAAACTGTTTAATTTTCCGGATTTTGAAATCGGGATTCTAAATTTGGGATTTTTAGTTTCGGGCATATGAACTCCACCCAACATTTTTAATATAACTTTTTTATGCTCTATTTTGGGGTTAAAATTCATTATAAATTTTGAGGTTATTTTTCATAATGAAGAATTAACCCAAATTTAGGGTCATATTTCATTTTATTTTTAGGGTTATTTTTAATTTTTTTTGAGGTAATTTTTCATTAAAAAAATGGGGCCATATTGCATAATGAAAAATAGCCCCAAATTTGGGGTCAATTTTCATTTATTTTTTGGGGCCATATTTCCTGGGGACATATTTCGCAGCGCCTTATAAGTTGTCCTCTATTAAACTCTATGTCGGACAGTATGAGCGAAACTGTCTTATAAGTTGTCTTGTATAAAAGCTACTGACGACAAAGTTTTCTTGAATGCTATTCAATCATTTGCTTGGTTTTCTTAAAATTCTCACATTCTTTTTTTTTTTTTTTATTGTTGATTTAAATACCTACAAAAAATTTACAAATTAGTTCTATGCAGTAAAACCAAAATTGATGATGAAATTATTCGCGGGCTGGAAAATGGATAACATGCAGCTAGTACTTCACTGTCAACTTTAGGATTGCTTATGGGAGTCGAATATTAAACATATAACAGAAATTGAAATTCCAACTATACTAAAAAAACTGTCTGAATTGTCATACAGGTAGTCGTAAATGATAAAGTAGGCGACATTGTCTTTTTTAGTGTCGTGCACGATTGACGCGACACTTGTTTGAAAATGTCGTAGGCGATTTGTTCCCGCTGTCCCTCACATGTCGAGCAGGAATTAACATTGTCGTGCATCCGTCTTCGAGGATGTCTTAAAGACGTGGCCAACTGGGGAGGGGTTTATATGGGACCTTTGGCTGATTCGGCAACTACCAGTACATGACATAGTGGCTGTTGTGAAAGAAATTGTCGCTAAATTGGATGATTTATATTGTAATAATTACATAAATTTAATCTTAAAAGCAACATAAAAAGATAGGGTATGGGCACAAAGACTGTTTACGATAGAAGTTTGTTGCCATGCGAAATAACGAACCGCTTATCATCATTTTTAATAGGCTTCGTCCTTATGATAATTAAGACGTACATATCGAGCCCTAACCGCGAAAATAACGTCAGCGACATGATTTTCAATTTTCGTTTTTTTAAATAAATGACTTTATTGGCAACACTTGCATCATCTCCTAAAATGTCATGGTCACAAAAGGTACCGTTACGATTTTATAGCAAAAACAATTTTATTGTAAGCGACAAATTTCATACAAAATTTATATGAAATAAAATAAAAAAGCTCTCTCCTGTAATATTTGATTTTTGGCGCTTACGTTATTTTCGCGGTTAGGGGTCGATATGTACTTAATTTCATAAAATTATCTTCAAACTTTGCGCACAATGTCACATGGACTGCGATTAGCCAGTCAGCCGGACGGACGGACATCATCGAAAGTGATTCTGGGTCGATCGGTATTCTAAAAGGTGAGTCTAGGGCAGTGTTCGAAAATAAACACTAAATATCGTTCTTTAATGTTCGGTTCGGTAGATTTGTGGAAAACACAAACGCTAATAGTGTTTGTGTAGAAATTCATTAAAAAAAAAGACGTTTCCCTGTTTGTCATCTTTCGAACACAAAAATAATGCTGTTTTCATCATACTCAACAAATGATGAGAACATTAAATTCCGTTCGGTTTTTTTTGAAAATCCACGAACTTCAATGTGTTCGGTTCGGCTCGTTAATGTTTGTCGCTTTTTGCTGATAAAAAAAAAACAAACATTTTTTACAAAAACAAAATACACACACGAAAAAAAACATTATAGAACATTAAAATATAATGTTTTTCTACAGTATCACTACAATTGTTCTGTTTTTTTAACGAAGAACCGAACATTATATAATGTTCGGTTCTTTCTTGAAAATAGTTACGAACGGTATTAAGGTTTGTGTATGTTTACACAAACACTAAAAAAATAGATATCGTTCTTCGGTGTGTGAGCCGAACGCTAAATAATGTACTGTTTATTTTCGAACACTGGTCTAGGGCCAATATTTTTTTTAGTGTTACACACATCACCAAAAACGCATATTACCCTCGCCACTATTGTGGTGTGGGTATAAAAATAGTTAGCAGGTTTTTTTTGGGAGCAGCCATAAGATAGACAACACATTTTTAAATCTTAAAAACTAGCCAGTAAAAAAGAGTAAAGTCCAAACAAAAACCTTTTGTTCTTCTTCATTAAATCCTACGCCTAGAAAAAATGCTCTATAATCTACCTACAAATTTTTATACCCTAATCCAGATGATACTTATTCAAACAAACTGGTATTTGCATTTGTCTGCTGCCACAAGTGTACACATTACAAGTATAATTACTAATCAAAAATAAATTGCCTACTTTTAGGGGGCTGATAAAATTTTGTTTGCTTTTCGTTTTCAGTTGTCGTCAAAATTTATTGATATTTATGAAAATTATCCACTGAGAAAACATTGACTCCACTTAGTTTGCACAGAAATTAACATTAAAGTAAATTGGATGAAGAAAACTCTTTATTATTATCATCACATGTGTGATTAGGTCTAACTTATCACACATTGCCCTGTATAATGCAATACAAATAACAACAAAACGCAATTGTGCTACAAAAACATGTTGCTTAAAAAAAATATTCGAGTGCTTCTTTCCTACCAACCGCTACATTGTGAAAATTAATTACAAGTAATTGACACTATAATCGTTAGATAGAACATGAACAAGCACTTGGAAAATAATTTTAAATACAAAGAGAGTTCAAAACAAAAACAGTAGAGAGAATTTAATTAAAGTTACGAGTTTTCCACAAAATATTTGTCACGTTTAGCAGGAGAGCAAAAAGTGTTAAGTAAGATCAGAATAGGAAAAATTTTCTACAGAAAATTTGTCACTCCTGCCAAAAGGAAAAACATATTCTACTAAAAATTTTAGCCTTCGGCAAGAAAGAAGAAATTTTTTTTACAGAAAATTGGTCACTCTTGGCTAGAAAATAAAACTTTTCTATAGAAAATTGTCTGCTCTGAGGTTAAGCAATTAAATGTTTAATAGAAAATTGTTTTCGAAAGTTTTCTATGGAAAATTGGTTGTTTTAAGGTTAAGAGTAAAAATTTTCTGGTCTTGCATTGAGAGCAAAAATGTTTCATAGAAAATTAAAAGCTCTAGGGTTAAGAGCAAATATTTTCTAAGAAAATTGTAAACTTTGAGATTGAGGGCAAAAATGCTGTTAAGAAATTTGATTAAAAATAAGATCCCTAAAGAAAATGGTTTTCCCTGGCGTTTCTCCATAAAATTGTTTGCTCTGGGAAAAAATTGTTCTATACGCTCTTGCCGTTTTAAATTGTCTTGTACTGTTTATGCACCACAACTATTAGACCGAATAAAAATGAAAAAAACTATTTTTCATACCAAAATCTCTGCAAACAAATAGGGGGCAGTATAAAAAAACACTATACAATTTTTGTAGGCCAACGATTTCACTATAAATATTGTGTTGTTTTTGTCAAAGGACGCCAGCAATTAAGCCATACAAGTCAACCAGCCAACCATCCAACCACATGACACTACTCCTTGTTGTCGTCAGTTATTGTACTCTGGAGTGTTATTAATGACGTTGTTATGACTCAAATACAGTGATAACAACAACACACACAACAAATTATTGTAGTCGTAGTAGATGTAGTATAAACAAAGGCGTAACAAATAATAGCATAATAAAAGCATAATTTTAGGTGTTAAACAAAAAACAGATTTCAATTTTGTTTTTTATTTTTTTATGTTGCTGAACTGCAAATAAAAAAGTGTTTTTTTTTGTGTTTATCTGGATTTTGTAAATGCTATTGTTTGTTAAAGAAAATTAAAAAAAAACATTATGTTAATTTTTAAAAACACTGCCATGTCAAGGAATTCAATTAATTATGTAAAAATGAAACCGACTAATGAAGACATGGTTATTATGGTTTACTTAACGCGCGCTTCTTTTAAAATAAGATAAACAAATTCTCAAAAAAAATTATTTTGTTTTCAATTCATAATCCAACAATTTTCTTTACAAAATTGTTGCTCTCAATTGAAAATGTATGAACCGTGTGACCAGATCTTAAAAATCTTGCATTAGACACGGCCAGAAAATGCTTAAAATTATTTAAAAAAATGCTAAAATGTTTTAAGATTTTTTATAAAAATTTATTAACAGTATGCAATTTTATGAAAAACTTAATTATTCTTTGTTTTGTTTTGATTTGAAAGATTCTATACAAATTTATTTTAGACCAGTTTATTTCTTACAGTTTAACAAAAGTTGGAATATCAAAATTATTATTTTTCCAGCAGTAATCATCCATATAATGAGACATTTGCAGCAAAAACTTTCTTCAATTCTCTTTTGAAACGGCATTCGTGTCCATAGAATAAAAATTTTGTTTTACAGCATTGAGTCATTTTCTATGCCTTCTCCCTTTTCTTTCAATAACAAACTTACAAAAACTGCTTGTACATGAAACAAATTACACTTTTCCATTCGCCTTTCCCCTTTCATCAACAAACTCAAATGTTTCGCAGCAAATGTTTTATAATATGGATTGAGACTTTACAGTAAAAATTTGTTTCAGATATTTTGTTCGATTGACACGAAATGTCCAATTATTTCCACTATAAATTTTTTTAAAATAATTTTTGCAATACAATCAGCGTTACCGTTACTAAAGCCCTTATGAAACTACATTTTTTATTCATTAATTGATATAGAATTGATAGAAAGAAACAGTAAATACTAGAAAGAGCAAACTATAAAAAATGTAAACAAAGTTTTTTAGTTTTTTTTCTCTTGTTATGGTTTTGTTTCAAAGATGGCGTTGAGAATTTTTAAAATTGTATCAACAACTTTTAAAAATTGTACTTTTTTCCCTGATTGTACTAAAAGATTTTTTAAGTTGAAATAATTTTATTTATGGTCTTAAAAAACACGACAAAAACGTATTAAAAATTTTAGTTTAAAAAGTATCAACAAAAAAGTACAATTGAAACAACTTAGCCATCCCTGTTCTGTTAATTTTATTAAGTCTGAGTTCATACGGCTCATGTCTTATTGACAATATTCTTCCTTTTTCTTCTTTGAACATGAATTGGCGTTTAAATGATTCATGTCATGTTGACGACATGTGCTTTTTTGATATTGAAAACAATAACAAAATTAAACAACGAATGAAAAAGCAAAACGTAAAGACAGTACATGCATCTGTGTACTCGTTTCTTTTCCCCTCGTCCCTCTCGCCTACAAAGTAGCAATCTTGTCAATAAGAAATGCGCCGTATGAACTCAGACTAAGTGTTGACAACTTTTTGTTTATGAGAAACCTAAAAACAAAAAGCGGTAAATCGCTTAATTTACCCATAAACCGCTGATTCAGCAACACTTTTAATATTTCAAGCTTGTCAATTTTAAGTTGAACAATTTTACATTTTTTTTTTTTTTTGACATAACTTTATTTTTTTTATCGATAACTTTAGTAAAATTTTTGACAGTTTGCCATTTATCTTAATACGGCTGAACCCTTCGCACTTGGTAAATTTTTCTATTACTTTATATTAGCACTGTTCACCAAAACTTGAACAATGCATTAAAAATGTAGTGTCATAAGGGCTTAAAGTAGAAATTTTCCACTTTTGCGACTGATTGGGTACTATTTTGCTACTTTTACATAATACACCCAAATGTGATACGTTTTGCAATTCTTGCTACTTTTGTTATACTTTTTAATAAATGAAGAAATACTTTTTTTACTTTCAGTTTTATTAAAGCTCCCAGCTTTAATGTAAGGCCTAACCGCGAAAATAACGTAAGCGACATGATTTTCAATTTTCGTTTTTTTTTAATAAATGACTTTATTGGCAACACTTGCATCATCTCCTAAAATGTCATGGTCACAAAAGGTACCGTTACGATTTTAAAGTAACAACAATTTTATTGTAACCGACAAATTTCATACAAAATTTATATGAAATAAAATAAAAAAGATCTCTCCTGTAAGATTTGATTTTTGGCGCTTACTTTATTTTCGCGGTTAGGGGTCGATATGTAAACAAGCTTTTATGAAATCTTTTTTAAATTATGTTCACATATTTCCAAGCAAGTGCACTTGAAAAGTGCCACTTCCCAGCGGAAAAAAGAAGGAGTACACAGAAAGAAAAACAGTCGACATATTTAAAGTTTTTTATACTCACTTTAAGTACGAGTCGTTCTTCAAATTCAAATATGTACTAATAACACTAAAATGCAACGTACTTAAAACAATCCTAAATGGGATTATTTTCGAAAATAAATCCCGGAATTTCCTAAAACAAGTACAAAATTCATCAACCAAGTAAAAAGAGATTAAACTTTTTGTTGGTAGTGCCACTCTGAGAATAAAATTACAAAGTGGGCGTTTTTTATCTCATTTAACTTATCAGACACTACAACACCATACAAGTAGTTAAAAAACGATTTGCTTGTTGTGTGTAGAAACAACAAAAACAAGACTGAAACACATTATTTTCATGTTTAAAAAGTAAAATTGAGAACTTGTAAACAAAAATAGAACTAATTTTACAAAAAATGTATCGCCACAAATTTTTAAATAATTCCGAAAGCATGAAAATATAAAAAAATATAAAATTCATTAAAATTACTTAAAAAAGTTCTAAATCTCAACTGATATGTTTCAGGAATTTTGCAATTGTGCAATGGCGATTTTAAAAGAAAACCAAAAAAATATACCCTTTTTTGGGACTTTTTGAAAATATCCAACGGTTACGCTGAATACAATGTAAAATTCCCTTATACTTTTATCTAGATATATACAAATAAGTTGCATTTTGTTAGTATTTGATGTTCTCTGTAAAGTTCACGTGGAAGGTGGCGTCAATACCAAGGTTTTTATGTATCAAATGTGTATTGGTTCTTGAGTTATAGCCATTTTAGTGATTCATTCCGAAACATGTATTTATATTCCCATACAAATATCAACAAAATGCCCGATTTTTATGAAATTTTGTATGTGTATTTGTTTGGTAGAGTGCAATAGGGGTAAAAGCTGCCACTTCCCTATCTTCTAAACTCATCAACCGGTTTTCTTAAAATTTGGCATGCAGACAATTTAACATCTGAAAGAGAATAAGGAATAGGGTGTGAAATAGAGTAAGAGGGCTAAAAGCTCCCCCTCCCTATATCTTCGTAACTTATCAACCGGTTTTATTAAAATTGGCATGCAGACAATGTAACATCTGAAAGAGAATAAGGAATAGGGTGTGAAATAGGGTAAGAGGGCTAAAAGCTCCCCCTCCTTATATCTTCGTAACTAATCAACCGATTTTTTTGAAATTTCGCAGGCAAATAGTGTTACAGTTGGAAAGAACTATAGCCTATAGTTTTTATTATTCAGGGCGTGAAATAGAGCTAGAGGGGTAAAAGCTCCCCCTCCCTCTATCTTCTTAACTAATCAACCGGTTTTCTTAAAATTTGGCATGCATACACTGCAACATCGGAAAGAGGACAGGACATTAAATAGGGCAAGATGGGTAAAAAAGCTCCGCCTCCCTATATCCTCTTAACTAATCAATTAATTTTCTTGAAATTGGGTAGGCAAATAATGTAACATCTGGAAAGATCTATAGCCTATAATTTGTTCTTAAAATTTGGCTAGCAGACACTGTTTCATCTGAAAGAAATAAGTTATGTGGCAAAACAACGTTTGCCGGGCCAGCCAGAACGTAATAGATGTACGAATTTTTTTTTTTTTTTTTTATTTGAGTGCGATTAAAAAAACTTCCAGTTAATCAAGAAAACAATTCCACCAAACTTTTAAAAACAAGCCAAAAATGTTTTATAAAAATGCTATGTAAATGAAAATTTTGAAGCTTAACCAAAATTGTTAATGCTTAATTTAGCTACAAAAATGCTAAAATGGTCACTCTGTGTAAAGCCTTTAATAAAGAGCCAACAATTTTCTCTAGAAATTTTTTGATCTACATTAAAGAGCCAACAATTAATTGTTAAAAAAATATTTGCTCTTAATAAAGATTCAAAGAATTTTCTAAAGAAAATTTTTGGCCCTTTTAAAACTGGAACAATTTCTAGCTGGTTTTGTTTTCTTTTAATTTTGTTCTCTTATTTTTTTTTTCTTCTGTCTAAAAATCTGCATTGTTTTCTTTCAAATATTTTCATTATATTCATTTTCGTTTATCGCTAAAACATAATGATGTTTTAATGAACTGTTAAATTTTCATTTGTTTAACATATTTTTTTTATTAAAATGTTTTCGATAACACTTGTTCTCGTATAAAAGCAGTAAATACATTAAAAATATTTTCATTAATAATTGAAAAAGTCTCTCGCACGCATTTAAATACATTAACGCACCCATTCAACAGTATTAACAAACATTTATGCATTACACATGTTAAGAACCAATCTGTAATAAATTTTTATAGTCCTTTATAAGCTGTTGCGGTTACTGTGCATCACAATGTGTCCCCCAATTGTCCCCTAAAACAAAAATCGGCTTCCCTGGATCTAGTGTTTTACAACCATTTAAGTTTTTATTTTATTTTGACACTATAGAAATGTTTATTGGTGTCAATAACGTTTTAAAAATACTAAACATCGCTAACATTGACAACAACAGAAAAAGTAATAAATAACAGTAAAACTACAACCAGGGTTGGGCAAAATACATATATACATGCATTGAAATACAAAATACTGTTTTTTTTTTAAATCAGTATGCAATATCGTTGTCTGAAATGCAAAATAACGTAACATCACTTTTCATTAGCTGCATGGTTTTGAATGCTTTGTCTTTAAATTTGATGTTATGCTTTCTGATAACCAGCAGATTTTGTAACTGGGGTGATGACAAAAACGCTATATTTATTCCAGGTGACTGTTTAGAAAACTTGTCGAATTTTTGTCAAACCTCTCACATTGTGGCCAATCGCAAAAAATGGTAAAAAATCTGTATCTCCTCAATTACTGGTCGGATTGCATAATGTTGTATGAACTAGTCGTAGAGGAGGACATAGGAGCCCCCTTAGGGGAAAAATAAAGTGGTGTCGGTCATACATTTCCTCCGTGTAGAAGCTTCATAGGAGCTGTGGGGCCAATTTGTTTTAATTTACATAAACTTTGTATGGGAGAAAATGAAGAGAGGGGGTAAGTATGTTCGGGAAAAATATCGAGAAAGAAACATTAGTGGGGGTCGGTCCTACATTTTATACCTTTAGGAGTGACTCTGTGGCACTCTTTTAACAAATTCGACCTGAGGTGTCTTCGTTGTGGCCATTTTGTTTACTCTTTGAAAAGGAGTATATATCCATGTTATATGTATCAATGGATAGGTAAATATGCAGGGGGTTTTAAATTGTATCTAAGACCAGATTTACATTATGCAAATAACGCCACAAGAAAACGGGGTTGAAAAAGTTGAAAAAATGCTTACAAAAAATTTAAATGTAAATGTGAAGAGTTTCGTAGCAACTACTTTAAAAGAAAATAGAAAAAAAAACTCGGCGTTAATTACATAAATGTAAAAAAAAATCTCAATTATCTTAAGTCCTGCTAGAAAAAATAAGGGGTTTTATTGAGAAAATGTACAAATTTGGTTTTTTTTTAGTTTTTTTTTTTTATTTGAAAATTGATTAAAAATATCAGATCAAGAAATCGTAATACCTTTTGATATTTTTCAAGACTAATTAGTATTATTTTGTTGAACTATTTATGGGTTTTAATCCAAATTTTTTAATATTTTTCAAGACTGTTATATTTTTAACGAATTAAAGCAAAGCAGCGAATAACGTGGTTAAAAAGCAAATTTTGCAAAACTTGTTTTGCAGATAGCCGTTAACATAGCTCTCTTATATTGCCCAAACTTGAAATCACACAGAACCGTTGAACCTATCGCCGTCAAATTGCAATTACAAACAAAGAGTCAGGCAGTGGAAGAGAGTTGTAAGTCTCTTAAAAATATGATACAAACGAAATTGTTCTGAAACATATACAGAATTACACTCCATGATGCTAAGGCCGAGGCCACGCAATGAGCGGCTAAGCGTCAAGCGGCTGAGCGATGAGCGTCAAAAAATAAACAGACCAAATTATGGCAAGACAGATTATCAAATTTTAAAAATAAAAATATGACCGAGAAATTATTTTTTTGTTTTGTCAATTTGGTGTTAACTTTTAGCAACAGCTAATCAAAGCATTTCACCGACATACGGCAGTATTGTTTTGGGTAAATTTGTATATAAATGGTTTAATTCCCCTTGCTTGATAAGTATAGACACATTAGCATGATGTGTTTATTAATACTGTGTTGAAGGGTGCCATATGGTCGGCCTTGACTTTCTTACTTGTTTATAATTTGTTTTTGTTTTAAATGTAAGTTAAGCGAACGAAGTCTTCGCTCGAAATCGACGAACAGGCTGCAATTTTTTTTACCCACACCACAACAGTGGAGAGGGTATTATGCATTTGTGCTGATGTCTAACGCCTTAAAATATTGGTCATAGACCCACCTTAAAGTATACCGATCGACTCAGAATCACTTTCTGAGTCGAACTAACGATGTCCGTCCGGCTGGCTGGCAGGCTGGCTGGCTGTCGAGATAATTTGATCATATTTGGGACATAGATTTTTAATGGCACAAGGACCAAGCATATTGAAAATGGGCCAAATCGTAGGACCGCGAGGAAAGATAGGGGGAGATTTATTCCTCTCAGAAACTATTAAACCGATTTTAATGAAATTTAAAATATAGATAGAACCATATCTTTATGGACACAAAAGGGATGCATTTAAAAAAAATAGGACCACGAGGGGAGATAGGGGCAATTTCTGCCTCTCAAACCGATTTTCATGAAATTTAAAACATAGATATTTCCATATCTATATGGACACATAGCTATATAGGACCACAAGGGGAGGAAGGGGGCAATTTCTGCCTCTCACAAACTTTCAAACCGATTTTAATGAAGTTTGTAAACATAGATAAATCCATATTTATATGGACTTATAAGCATGATGTGTTTTTTAATACTGTAGTGTAGGGTATCATATGGTCGGGCTTGACCGACTATACTCTCTTACTTGTTTTTCTTACAAAACGAATTACATTTTTATGAATACGATTTTCGCGTAATAACATTGAACAAGCCACTCTTTACAATGGCATTTTAACAACTAACCGCTCAGAAGTAACGCTCAGTAATAAGCCATTTGCCGCTCAAACTTGACGCTTTGACGCTTGTCGCTCAGCCGCTCATTGCGTGGCCTCGGCCTAAGCGTACTGAAGAAAAGTTTTAAGCGACAGCGAGATATTGAATATGAAACGTTTTTCCCAGGGCTGAAAGCTTGAAATTATACATGTTCTTACTGGCCAAAGAACTTAATTTGTAAGACAACCTATTGAAACCAATTGAAATACAAGGTACTTGAGCGACAGGTATTTAAAATACTAAACTACATTTTGGGAATGTATTTAAAATACAAATACAAAATACGTATTTGTATTTCAAATATCTTTGTAATACGACCCAACCCTGGCTGCAACACAATCTAATAATACTGCACACGAACACTACACTCTGCCAAACATATGCTCGTACTCATTCCTTATTTGCTTTATTACTCTGTTAGTAAATCCTTGTACTCACGTGCACATGTGTGCGTGCGTGTTTGAGTGTAAATAATAAAGTCATAAATATTATTACGCGCTGTATTTTATGAGTAGAGTGTTGTTGTGTTGTTATTGTATTTATTACTGCAATTTTTATTTTATTCTTTTATTTTACACTTTTAATGCGTTTGCATGCGTTTAATATTCAAAATCGCATTAATGCTGGTAAGTGTAAAAGCATGTGAATATTATAAGTGTTAAGTAATAAAATCAACAGTGTTACAGAAAGTATATTTTATTGCTTAAAGCTGTTTTTCAAAAGCTTAAAAAAACACTTGTATTTTAATCAGAAGTAATAAATACAACTATATTAATGTGGGTTTATTAAGTTAAAGAATGAATGAATGAATGCATGAAAAGAATTAAAGCAAATAGTAAGAAATAAGAAACTATTTATTTAAGTAAAATACACATTTGTAATAATTTTTTATAGCTAATTGTAACATGCAAACAAAGAAAAAACAATAGCGGTTTTCACTCTTTGTTTTAAGTGTACAACTCAGCTTTACTTAGTACGATTTTATACTACGAAGCGTGAGTGTCGTTTTCCTTAGTATTGTAAATTAATGAAGTTACTGAGTGAGGGAAAGAGATACATATAGTTGCTTCAACTGTTTTATTCTGGGTTATTTAACAAACGTGTTTACTACAGCTTTTTGTTGGATTTTTCAACCACATCGTAGTAAATTTTAGTCTAATACATTTTGTTGTTGCAGTGTTGTAAATCTTAGTACTTTAACTAAATTAACAAGATTCACAAGTTCTACAAGGGACTTTCCCATCAAGGTTGAAAACCGCTATATATACACTAATTGCTCGATGTGCCATTCGTTAAAACTATGATCGCGATATACATATTTGATACAATTTTTAAAAATAATTGAATTCCACACAAATCCTCTAACACGAAATATTTTAAGTGAAGTGAAGAGAGATTTGAGAACTTTATTATATTTTCATCTTTTTTTTGTACATTTAAAGATATTTTTTGAACACCAATGATACATATTTACTCATTCCTTTATGTCGTATATTATACCAAGCTTCGATTAAAGTCTCCGGGTTGCAGTAGTCCAACCTGCCAGTGACAATCGCGTGATTCAGGATCCTGACGTGGCCATAATCACGAAACGACCAGCTGTACACCGTTTCCAGCCTTATCGAAGAGCAGAGAACCAGCCTGTATACTTTCTTAAGCATTGCACGATATCTGCCCAATCGCACTCCAGCCAGCCAACATAAAACAGAGTCGGCTTTACCTGACATTCTATCAAAGTTATATCGGGTGATTTTTTAGCTATTATCTTTTTCGCAACACTGGTTAAAACAGCTGACGCACGTTTCGTGTTTTGTTTCACTGTCAAACATCTTCAGTTTGGTCTATAATTTAACCATGAATCGTCTTACAAACAAACAACGCTTGCAAATGATTGAATTTTAATATCAAAATGCGTGCTCTGTTAAGAAGTTCATCGCGCGCTTCTTGTGTTCAGCGACAAAGCTCATTTTTGGCTCAATGGGTACGTTAGTAAGCAGAATTGTCGATTTTAGAGTGAAGATCAGCCAGAAGCATTGCAAAAGCTACCAATGCATCCAGAAAAAGTCACAGTTTGGTGCGGTTTATGGGCTGGCGGCATCATTGGACCGCACTTCTTCAAAGATGATGCGAATCGTAACGTAACTGGGAATGGTGAGCGCTACCGTGAGATGATATTCAACTTTTTTTTGCCCAAATTGCAAGAGCTTGACTTGAAAGACACGCTTAACAATGGACTTATTGAGAGGCGAGTTCGGTGAACATTTTGTTTCACGTTCGGGACTGGTCAATTGGCCGCCTAGATCGTGCGATTTAACGCCTTTAGACTATTTTTTGTGGGGCTATGTTAAAGCACATGTCTATACACACATGCCCGCTTCAATTGACGCATTGGAAGACAACATTGAAGCATTTATTCATGAGATACCGGCCGAAATGGTGGAAAGAATATGCCGAAATTGGACTAAGCGGATGGACCATTTGAGGCGCAGTCACGGTCAACATTTGCATGAAATTATCTTCAAACATTAAATTATATGGACCGTACTTTCGATTCAAATAAAGATTTCATTAATTTTTTTGAATTTTATGTGTTTATTTTTTAAACTTTCCTATTGCTCTTAATAAATCACCCATTAATAATTTTATTTTTTGTTGACCTTAAAAAATTAATTACGACAAGAATAAGAGTTTTACATAGAACATATTCAATCTAATCGAATCAACAATAGTTATACAAAACCGCAAATAATGAAACTAAATTAAACCACAATTTATTTTTTATAATTCGAGATGAAACAGCCAGTTAATAAACTCAGCAAACATTTCCAAATTATTAAGAAAATGCTTTAACTTATTTTCAATACTAACGCGAACATTTTGTTGGGTCAAAAGTTACATGTAACTCCAGTCTGAGCTTCTGGTCAAGGTGTATTTAACAAGAACACATCTACTACAACAAATTGGATCTACATATTGAGCCCTAACCGCGAAAAAAGCTTAAGCGACATAATTTTAAATTTTTTGCTTTTTTTTAATAAAAGACTTTATTGGCAACACTTGTATCATCTCCTAAAATGTCATGGTCACATAAGATACCGTTACGATTTTATAGCAAGAACAATGTTATCGTAAGCGACAAATTTCATACAAAATTTGAATGAAATAAAATAAGAAAACTTTCTCCTGTAAAACTTGATTTTTGGTGCTGACATTATGTTCGCGGTTAGGGGTCGATAACGAGTCGTTAACGCAAAAAAAGTTTAAGTAACAAAAACAAAATGTTACAGGTGAAGTTTTTTTTTCAAAAAATTTTGTATCAATGTTGTCGCTTAAGATAAAATAAATTTTTTTTTCTATAAAATCGTAAAGGTGCCTTATGTGACCATGACATATTAGGAGATGATGCAAGTGTTGCCAATTAAGTCATTCATAAAACAACTTAAATTGAAAATAATGTCGCTTAAGCTTTTTTTGCGTTAATAACTCGATAAATTGTTATTGTGAAAGTAAGCGCATTGTGTATAAACCAGTGTTCGAAAATAAGCACTAAATATCGCTTCTTAGTGTTCGGTTCGGTAGATTTGTGGAAAACACAAACGCTAATAGTGTTTGTGTAGAAAATCATTAAAAAATAACGTTTCCCTGTTAGTCATCTTTCGAACACAAAAATAATAATGTTTTATCAAACTCAACAAAAGATGAGAAGATTTAATTTTGTTCGGTTTTTATACCCTTCACCACAAGTGGAAAAGGGTATGTATAAGTTTGTCATTCCGTTTGTAATTTCTACAATAGTGATCTTAGACCATATAAATTATATATGTTCTGGGTCCTTATGAGGAGAGAATTTGATTTAACGATGTCCGTCCGTCAGTCCGTCTGACCGTCTTACATTTGATATGTGTTTTCCGGAGACTCCAGACATGATAGCGGCTAGGTTGTTTTACATTTATGTTACATATAGTCCACCATTTCTTGCTATTGAAATTCAGCAAGATCTGTCCACAAATGGCTGAGATATTACCAAAAAACCACGACTGCCTCAAATTTTTTCCAAAAATCCCTTGTTGTTGTTGTATTTTTATTACTTTTTTCTGTATATTTGGAGAAGGGCAAGAGCCAAAGTTTCCAAATTAGGTACAAGCATTAAGGTTATAAATACACATCAACCCACAAAACGTGGGCGGGTTTGCAGAAGTGGGCGTGGTACTTCCCATACAAAAAATTTTAAAAATTGTATAATAACCTGAATTTTTTGACTGTAATATGACCTACGGTTACGCCTTATATATCAAAAGATCGGGAAAATTGGTTCAGATACGAAAAAGTTATGACCAAAATATTAATTTTTTTTTGAAAAATAACCATTTTCGGGAACCATAGATCTTGCCGAGTACAAGTTTTATAACCAAAATAACTGGCAAATTTTTTCTTTAACACGTCGATATATAAATCTGTCAAAACGGTTAAGAAATAGCAGAGTTATGACCAAAATACTGAAATTCCAAAAATTACTCTTTTTTTTATAATTAAGTTTGTTTTTTATACCCTTCACCGAAGGTCCTACACCCTATAAAGTATATATATTCTGGGTCCTTATGAAAAGCGAAGTTCAAATCCGGTTGTCGTCTCTTCTTCCAATCCCCTCACCCCCCTTCGTATTTGTTTACCAATATGTTGCCCAATATGATTTTCGTTATCACCCTTCTTTATTATTTCATATATTTAACGAAATAACTTTAACAAATAGAAACTAAAAACGATTTAGAAAAAATATTTACCAGTTTTCGCTTTTTAAATTTCATTTTTAATGAAGTTTTAAGTATTGTAAATATGTATGTATACGTAAAAATTATTTAGTTGCTCTCTATTCTACTCGCACAATGGTGAAGGGTATATAAGATTCGGAACAGCGGAATATAGCACTCTTACTTGTTTTCATTGTCTTCGGTTCGGCTCATTAATATTCGTCCCTATTGGCTGGCAAAAAAAAACCAAACATATTTTACAAAAACAAAACACACATACGAAAAAAAACCAAAAAGCCAGCAAAATAATTTTACACAAACAAAACATATACACAATTTACACACAAACTGTTCGTGGTGCGGTCGTTGCTAAAATCTTTTGTTTGTTTATTTCTTTATCAATGTTAAAAAAGAAACATTATAGAACACAAAAATATAATGTTTGTCTACAGTTTCGCTACAATCGTTCAGTTTTTTTATTAACGAAGAACAGAACACTATATAATGTTCGGCTCTTTCTTAAAAATAGTTACGAAATGTATTAAAGGTTGTGGTCGTGTACACAATCACTAAAAAAAATAGATATCGTTCTTGGGTGTGTGTGCCGAACGCTAAATAATGTACTGTTTATTTTCGAATACTGGTATAAAATGACTGAAAATTGCAAACAAAAGCAAAGACGTTTTTTTATTTTCAAAGCATTTTTTTAATTTTCATAACAAATGTGTTGTGTTTTTATAAAAATAATATAATTATATATTTTAATTTTGTTAACTATGTAAATAGACTTTACAGAAAAGTTTTCGAATTCTGGCGATAGATTCCGCGATAAAGAAACTTTAAATTTTTTTAAGGCAAAAGATGTCAAGACAATTTAAAAAAATTCTCTTAAAGTATAGTGTATTCCCAGACACTTAAATCAAAACATTTGCTTAGAATTAAATCCTGCATTTCTCACTCCATATTTGTTTTCTACGTTCATCTTTAGAAACTTTCAAAAAAGCTCCATGTTCCAAAAAACTTTTCTATTAGCATACATAACGAAATGGCATGTTTAACTATTTTGAAAAAAAAATTTTAATTTTTTAATTCATGTCTATTTCTTATGCACGCATTTAATTTTGTTTGTTTTTAATTTTCTAAATCACAATATTTATTTTTCTAGAAGTTCTAATGTAAACAAAAGAATAAAAACAAGAAAATGTAATCAAATTTTAAGAACTAACCACAAGGCGAGAAGAACTTGAAAAATTAGTGACCAAACAAGAATAAAAAAAAAAATTAAATCAGCTGGGCTTTAAACACTACCTTGTTAAAGGTAACTTGCTTTTCTGTTTTTACAATTTTTTTTTTTTTTTTTTGGGAATTGAAATTAACAACATGTTTTTGTTTACTTTTTTTGGGCGTGAAAAAGGTAAATTTCAACTCTCTGTGCGACGTTAACGTTCGAAATTGTTGAACTGGCATTTAAATATTTCGATTTCCCTGTAACGCATATCACACACTAAATGATAAACAACCACAAAACAAAATTTATAAAAATCGTTTAATTTTGTCTCATAAACTTGTTCATAAATCAAATACCTTACGACCAAGACAATTGCGTTTGCGTCACTGTCTTCTTTAAGTAGAAAAAAATACTGTTATGGTATAAACACAACTGGGACGAACGACGAACTTCGCATAGTACGACGAATTCGTTGCGTAAATTCGTCAAATGAGACACAATAAGTGCGTGAATTCCAGGTATTAATGTGACTTAAAATTTAATTTATAAAAACAAATACCTTGGACGCTAGATTATGTAAACATTTATTATTCTTAAGTTCTTTAATTATTTTACTGCATCCACTTTCATCTTTTTTAACTTTATAGCAATAAATTTTATTTAAATTTCTTTGTAATTTATTTAATTTAATGGGATACGTTCTAGAATCCGAAACCACTCGAAAAGCTATTAGTTCCTGAAGTTTTCTGATTCTTTACAGCTTTAACGATTTATAATAACTAGTACACACAGAAAAAAATACCAATGTAAAATTAACATGGCGAAATGTTGATTTAGAATTTTTTAAATTTATCATTACATATTTCATTTTAATTTTAAATGAAAAATAATACAATAACCTTAAATCACGTTTATTTAATGCTAGCTGACCCGACAGACGTTGTCCTGTCCAAATAAGGATAAATGTTTGCGTTCGATTTTTAAAATCCGTTAAAAAGATACGAACATTTGAAAGAGAAATTAGTCAAATCGATGGAGCCGTTTTCTGATTTTAGGTAAATCAAAAAAGTGGGCGGGGCAAAATTTTACTTCCGTAAAAGCCTAAGTTGGACCATGGCGATGATTTTAAAGAAAAAATCGTCCAACTCGGTCAAGCCGTTCTCAAGTTATGCGCTTAATAGAAAAAGTGGGCGTAAAAGTAGGCGTGGTACATTTTTCTTTCGATGAAACGCAAAATGGATTAATACGAACATTCAAAAGAAAAATTAGTCAAATCGATGGAGCCGTTTTTTGATTTTAGGTAAATCGAAAAAAGTGGGCGGGGCAAAATTTTCTTTCCGTAAAAACCTAAGTTGGACTATGGCAATCATTTTAAAGAAAAAATCGTCCAAATCAATCAAGCCGTTCTCAAGTTATGCGCTTAATAGAAAAAGTGGGCGTAAAAGTAGGCGTGGTAAATTTTTTTTTTATGAAAATTTAAAATGTATAAATACGAACCTTTGAAAGAACAATTTGTCAAATCGATGGAGCCGTTTTCTGACTTTAGGTTATTCGAAAAAAGTGGGCGGGACAAAATTTTCTTTTCGTATAAATCTAAGTTGAACCATGGCGATCATTTTAAAGAAAAAATCGTCCAAATTATATAGATGTCGTTGGTGGTGCAATATGAAAATTGGATTTTGCCAAGCCCCTCCGCCCGCAGACCGAAAATCAAAAATCCGACTTCAGTGTCACCCGCCTGAATATTCTGAAGATTCCCTGAAAATTTCATAAAAATCGGCCCAACCGTTTTGGAGTCCATACGTTACATACATACATATATATATACATACATACATAAATACATACATACATACACACATCCTGTTTTATATATATAGATAGAGATAGATAGATAGATAGATAGAAGATTATTCACTGTTAAAATAACATTGTTCAAATTGAATCCATAAAAACCCGTTTTTTATTAAAATCAAAAGTTTATCTTGTTAAATTAACATGCATACATTGTAACGATTCTGTGTTAGGTGTACTAAGTTTGGGAACGAGGCTACCTAATAGATTCGGCTGTGCTCGTCGGATGGGGAGGGTTGGGTTATGTTCCCAAGTAAATTAATAAAAATATTTTGAATCGAAACCGGAAACTTTACTTTAGGTAGCATGACTAAAATAAATGACTTACAGAGTTAGAGGGAGAAGAGAGAAGATAGATGTGGCTGCCGATTGTAGGGTAGCTTGAGATGGAATTCACTACCCTATTTCCTTGCCCACCCACCATGCTGACAGTATGTTGATTATTCTATGTCAGCCCAAAAATAAACTAAAAATGAAGAAAACTATATCACCTCCGCATACATCCTTACCCTACTTCACCTTTCGTAATAAATAAAAATAAATTAATATTTCATGTTGCAAAACATTATAAAATGTATTTAAAAATTATTTTTCTTTATAAATAAAATTATTATTCGAATTTATGAAAATAATAAATTACATCTAAAAGCAACAAGTTTTAATATATATTGTTATAATGAATTGGAAAGTTTTTTATAAGATTAAAAAAAAAATTAGTTTTAAAATGGTATTTAATAAACAAAAATAAAAAAAAAAAGTTTAAAATGATCTTAATTATAATATATAGTTTATTTTTTTATTCAAATGAAATTTCAACTATGTGGTCTTTATAAAAAAAAGGTCAAGCTAATAAAAGTGTTTTGGGTGTGTAGAGTGTCTATAAAATTCGTAATATGAATAAATAAATATCAAATTTAAACTTTAATGTTTATAGTAACAACATTTGTTATTTTGTAAGTGGTTGGTTGTAGTTGGTTACTTAAGACAACATGAAACTATTTGCAACATTAGTTTGTCTATTTATATTTATTTCTGTATATAAACAATGAATATAAACAGACGGTCTACATCAATCGTTTTTGAGAGTGATTAGTTTATTAATAATGTTGCAATAGTAACAACTCAAGATACATTTGGTTTAATAAATACAAATTAAAATGTTGCTACTTACATATATTCATATCACAAATTATAAGATAAAATATAATAGGTACAAAAAAAAATAAAAATAATAAAACAAACTTCAACTTACTTCTGCATATTTCCACGTAGTCAGCAGGCGCCGGATGACAGAGGAATGTTGCGCAACAGATTTAATGACGAAAGCTTATATTTATTCTTTCTCTTTCTTTTTTTTTTTTTTTTTTTTGCAAAGCGTGTAGGTGTAGAATTAGTTACATTTGAAAATGTGGCTTATGGTTTAGAAAATGTGTATAGTTGACGGGTAAAGTGTATTTAAGGGTGAATGAGTATTGTGGTGAGGTATGTATGTATGTGTGTGTACGTATGTATGAATGAATATTTATTAAGTTTTTGGATAAATTATTGTTGTAGTTGTATTTGAATAAAAATAAGAACACTAAATTAGGTGACCATATAAATTAAACTTAAGAGAAAAAAAAAAAATTATTAAAATTGAATGTGTTTTGTTAGTTTAAAGGGGTGGGTTAACAAAAAAAAATAAATAAAAAAAAATTAACGTTAACCGAGTGTTTAATTAAATAAGTATAAACAAACAAAATGAATAATGTACATGGGCACAAATTTTAACTGTTAATAAAAAAAATTAGTTAAAGGCAAAAGTTTAAATAAGTAATTTTATCTGGCAACTTGTGGAATTAAGAAAGAAAACTCTTTAAATATGATGAATTATTCAATCATGGTATAACAATATTATGTTATGACGCCATCACAAAAAACTGTGAAAATACAATTCAGTTATATAAACATACATGGATGGGATGGTCACCCAAAATTAGTATTGGACAATAGTCTTGTGTGATTTACACACCACGAAAAATTTTTTATTTTATTATAATCCAACGAACGTACAAGTTCTGGAGGCAGTTGGTCACCCTATTTTTAAACTAGAACGAAATACCGAGATACCGGATATCCGGATTATCTAATTGCTGACACTGTTTGAAAATATCCCACTGTTTTCCTTTCTCCTGTTTCTCGTTCCTATCAACAAAAGCCAGACTCTTAATTCAATTCTCCGTGATTTGCAAATGTTGTTGAAGCAATTAAATATTATATTGAAAGATTTGGTACTATCTTCCAAATTCAGGCAAAATTTACCACCTAAAATCATGCTCTAATTAAAACAACTATCTCAATAAAAAAAAAAATACAAATCTTACCCTTAACGATTTCCGTTCTCTTGACCCAAATATTAATTTAAGATTCAGCACACAAAAACAAAAATAAACAAAATTAACTTTTCAAAACCTTTACGCTTTTTCCCCAATTCAAAATGAAAATTATTTTTTTCAAATTTTTCCCAAATTTTAATAAATAAAATCAAGGCTTACATAATTAAAAACAAAATTTCAGAAATTACAATCAAAGTAAAGTGTTCACAATTATTTAAGTTTGTTTCAGATACATATATGTTTATTGGAAATTGTCATCTTCACAAAGCAGATGAAATTCAAAGGACACTGTAGAATTTTAACTGAAACAGGTGACAATTATTGCTTTCTATGTCCATATATCCTTAATATGGTATATTCCTACGTGCTTGCCCTTAATGTCCTCGAGTTCGTAATTCACGTTGCCAATTTTTCGTTTAACGACAGCCCCAACGCCCGTTGGCGCAAGCTTGGCATTAAAATTGTCTGCCAGTGAGCTTTGGACGAAATTACGTCTTACCACTGTTTGACCAACATTAAATTCCCGCCTACGTGATCTAAGATTGTAGGACCGAACATTACGTTCATACGCGTCCTTTATCTTTGTCCGTATAGAGTCACGTAAAAGTGTAAAATTGTCTTGTCTTTCTAATTGTGTATCTGTCTCCGCCAACAGTTTGAGATTACGTAAAATTGTATAGTCCTGTCCGTGTGTAATCATAGTCTGTCCGAATACTAAGTTATAAGGTGTCTGTCCGGTGGTCTGATGAACGCTGCTACGAATAGCACAATTGACGCTAGGAAGATAATTATCCCATTGTCGTTGGTCATTACGAATGTAAGAGCGGAGAGCCTCATTTATAGAACGGTTTACCCTCTCGCTTGCGTTGGACTGTGGGCTATGTACAGCGGTGAATCGGTGCTGAATTCCGAACTTGTCAACTAACTTTCTGAATTCAATAGACTTAAATTGGCTTCCATTATCAGAAACAATTATCTCAGGGACACCAAAGCAAGTAAAAATCTCGTTCTGAAGATATTCGACTATGGGTTTTGTCACAAATTTTTTTAGTGGTTTCAAAAATGTAAATTTGGTAAAGTGGTCAAGGATTATAAAAATGCCTATATTACCGGATTTAGTACGTGGGAATGGTCCTATGAGGTCCATATAAAGACGTTGGAATGGCCTTTCGGTTTCAACCATCTGACCCATAGGTGGTTTAAGACTTGATGTTGGTGCTTTGGATGTTCTGCACAATTCGCAGTCGAGGACGTATTTCTTGACGTCGGACACTAATTTTGGCCAAAAGAAGAATGATCTGATTCTATGTACGGTTTTGGCTATACCTCCATGTCCTGCGTGCGGTATGTCATGAGCAGCGTAAATGACATCTTTGCGCAACTCATCAGGCACATACAATTTCCATGTATCAGACTCATCGAAGTTGCCAGAAGTAAAACCTGTCCTCTTATAGATATACTTGTCCACCACTCGATAGTCAGGAATATCAAACTTTGAAAACTCTAATCTTAAACGACAATATTCTGGGCTATTAAAAGCCGCAGATTGTAAATCTACAGATGGCAAAGTCTCTATATCCAAAGCAGCTATGTTACTCTCTTCTTCGAATGCTCGGGATAACGCATCCGGCACAACATTTTCGCTCCCTTTTCGGTGTTCGATTGTAAAATCATAGCCTTGTAGCTTAAGCGCCCACCTGGCCAAACGTCCGGCAAGATCTTTCTGCCGCATAAGCCACTTGAGGCTCGCGTGGTCAGTTATGACCTTAAACTCGTGGCCCTCAATATAGGCCCGAAACTTCTTAATGGCCAGAATAACAGCCAAGCACTCTAGTTCCGTTATGGAATAGTTCCTTTGGGCTTTATTAAGTTTTTGCGACATGAATGCAATTGGTCGTTCGATGCCATCGTCGTCGACTTGTGCTAACACGGCGCCAATACCATAAGTACTGGCGTCGCATTGAACAACAAATGGTTTTCCAAAATTGGCGTGTACCAAAACGGGCGCTGATGTTAATTTAGTTTTGACGTTGTCAAAGGACCTCTGGGCGTCGGCTGTCCATACAAAAGTTTTACGCTTTGACAAGAGCTCAGTCATTGGAAATGTCACAGTAGCGTAATCGTCAATGAACCGACGGTACCAGCCCGCCATACCAAGAAATTGGCGTAGCTGGCGCACCGTTTTAGGAACCGGAAACTCAGAAATGGCCTTCACCTTTCCTGGATCCACTCTTAACGATCCTTCCCCTACAATGTACCCCAGATACTGAACTTTGCGTAAACAAAATGAGCTCTTCTTTACATTTATTGTTAAGTTGGCCCGGCGAAGTTGTGTGGCCACCTCCCGCAAGTGTGTCATGTGTTCGTCAAAGTCTTTTGAAATAATTAACAAATCGTCCAAGTATACAAAAACATTTGTTTTAAGGTTATACGGAATGACACGGTCCATTAGTCGGCACATTGTTTGTGGAGCGTTACACAACCCAAACGGCATTCTTGTGAATTGGTACAAGGGCCGATTAGGGATTGTGAATGCAGTCTTCTGTCGCGATTCTTCGTCCAATTTAATTTGCCAAAAGGCATCCTTGAGATCCACTTTTGAAATATAATAAATTGGAGGAAGTCTCGAAATAAGTCCGTCTATGTTCGGTATCGGGTAAGAGTCTTTTATAGTCACAGTATTCAATTTACGACTGTCTAAGCAAAACCTCACTTTCCCAGGTTTAACAATCAAAACCCCTGGAGATGACCAAGGTGATGTTGGGCATTCTTCAATAACACCTAATTGCAGCATCCTGTCCACTTCACCACATAAAAGTTTTTCCCTGGCTGGTGAAATAGGGTAGTACCTTTGTTTGATAGGGGAGGAATTGCCAGTATCGATTTTGTGTTCTAGCAATGTAGTGCATCCTAAACCGTCACGGTCAGAATTTGGGTAATAATCAATTACTTTTTGTAATTGTTGCCACTGGGATAGAGATAACGGTATTTCATCCGAATCTACGTCGGAAACTATCCCACTGATGGTTATCATGGGAACGATTTGGATCCCAAATTTCTCCCAGAAGTCCATCCCACATATCACGTCCTGGGTAATAGAAGGTATTACCAAGAAATCAATTGATTTCTGTTGACCACTGTAAGTTATATCTAACGTCACAGTACCTAAAACTTGCTGACGTTGTCCGTCTGCTGTTTTGACGTTACCCAAACCACGTCTGAAATGGTGAAAATTTAATATTTCCGTCCCAAGCTCACCACCAATTACATTTACATTTGCGCCACTGTCCATTAAAGCCAAATAATTTTTATTTAGAATATTCAATCTAATGTAGGGTCTATTATCGTCTTCTATATTTATTAAAGAAGAAACAACATACGTTCGAAAATGTTTTCTACGCTCATAAAATTGACGTATCCTTCTAGAGGATCGGGTTGGCTTAGGTTTTATATTTGGTTCGCAGAAGATTCTTGCTCTAATACGATTATATTCCCCAAGGCGAATGTGGTAAGGTCGTTGCAGAGGGTGTAATTTCTGTAAATCAGATTTATTTTCAGTATTGTCAAGTACATGTCGAAAGTCAGGTAAATTGGAACGTCCCGGTTTTACGTCCGAAGAAATGTCGCGAGTTATATCTTTTCCGGATGTCCGTCCTTCGTCGCACGAACATCCCTTTTCACGTTTCCCCGCTTTGATAGACAATTGAGACAGTTGGGCTTGTAAATATTCTTGGCCCCACAACCGTAACAAAATACTGTCCTCGGTTCCAAACAATCAATGAAACTGTGACCAACGTTGTCGCAATTCCAACATTTTCCCGACTTAATCCCACAACAAATTCCCGAATCGTTCTCGTCCATTTCGTCGGTTATTTGAGTGTCAGTTTCTACAATTTCGGACAACTGTTTTTGAATTGAACGTTTGTGCGAACTCGAAGAAAAATCCTTCATAAATTTTTCGTACCTTCGTACGGCACGTCTCAATTGGGGTAAACGAGTAATCTCGAGATGTAAGATCTCGTGTCTTACCTCGGGTCTTAAATTGCGTTGGATCGTCTCGCATAAATCATTTTCGGTAAATGGGGTTCTCAATCTGTCACAAAGTGTTATAATTGCGTCATAAAATTCATCGAAGGTCTCGTTCGGTCTTTGTTTACGTCGTAAAATGGTGTCCTTAATGTCAAAGTCTGTTGTAAAGTCTTTATATTGACGCTTCAAAGCGTCACATAAGTCGTCCCAGTCCATGAATTCTGTTGTCCTGTGGTACCGCCAATACCATTTAAGGGCTTTACCCTCGAAAAGTAAATGAGCATGCTCACATAGTAAATCAAAATCCCCCCTAAGATTGGATCTTGTGAGGGTATTGACTCTGTAAATGAATTCCTCGATACTGATTTCCGAGGAATCACCCGTGAACCGAATTCTCCAATTACGAATTATGTTGAGAATTCGTTCTGAATTTGAACCGAAGTCCCTGGTACCACGATCATCACGTCCTTGTCTAGAAGTTACACTTCTATTATCCTCATCAACAGGATTTGTGTCCATTCGTCTTGTCATATTTTGTAATCTGTCCTGTCTATCCGGTATCCGACCCGACGAGTCGACATTCCGCATGCTATTAGCAATCATGTCCGCTATTTCGTTCCTAAACCCGCTCATTGTCTCATGGACAATTTGTCGAACGCGGGCATCATTCGCAGATTCCTGTTCGACTGCTTCCCGACGAGCTTGTTGACGGGTCCAAGGTCGATTTGTAAGTCTAGATGCGTCACCGCCGGCGGCTTCATCTAACGTCATGGTTCTGTTGGCCGTCTCCTGTCCCACATTCGTAGGAATGTCTTCACAGCTACGAACCACAAACATAGTTACAAGTCAAGGGTAGATTTAACAGTAAAGTCAATAAATTGGAAAGAAGTAAAAAAAAAACCTGACTGAAATATTCAGTAAATTTTCAAAAACACTAGTTATTACGATATATAAATTTACTACTACTCGGTGAAGTAAAATGGGTAGAACATATGCAGCTAACATTAAATAAAATAAAAGAAATAAATAATCTACGCAATCATCAACATAACCACTGAATAAAAGTAAAGTTGTTTGTTGCTCACTTTAAATGGAAACTTTTGACAGAAGCCAAAAGAATGAAGTCCAAGATTAAAGTGAGACAACGGTTTGAAATGAGGGAGTGATTATCCGGTGCGGGAAAGTAACAATCTATCATCATTAACTTTAACGTCCACACATCCGGAAAAATCAAACAAGAAAACTAAATTTTGAAGCAAGAGAAAAGTTACTAAACGAAAAGTTCAAAGACTAGAAAGAGAAAGAGAGGAAGGAATGAGTCGAACGAGTATTGTACCGAAACCGTCCAATACAACTTCTCTAGTTCGAACCCAAACCCTGATAACTGAAGTCCTATCAAATGAAAACCGGGAATTGGTTATTATATTAATAATGACCAATTAAGTCCTCAGATCCAAGTAATAAAACAAAAGCTAAAAATAAACGGAAAATGAAAAGAAAAGAGAAATGAAAAACTAAGCAAATCACCACCCCAAAAAGGATTCAAAGAGACCTCAGCATCTAGATGACAATTGCACTAAAAATCTAAAACTTACGAAAGCTGAGGCCCCACGTTGGGCGCCAAAAATCTCCTGTAACGATTCTGTGTTAGGTGTACTAAGTTTGGGAACGAGGCTACCTAATAGATTCGGCTGTGCTCGTCGGATGGGGAGGGTTGGGTTATGTTCCCAAGTAAATTAATAAAAATATTTTGAATCGAAACCGGAAACTTTACTTTAGGTAGCATGACTAAAATAAATGACTTACAGAGTTAGAGGGAGAAGAGAGAAGATAGATGTGGCTGCCGATTGTAGGGTAGCTTGAGATGGAATTCACTACCCTATATCCTTGCCCACCCACCATGCTGACAGTATGTTGATTATTCTATGTCAGCCCAAAAATAAACTAAAAATGAAGAAAACTATATCACCTCCGCATACATCCTTACCCTACTTCACCTTTCGTAATAAATAAAAATAAATTAATATTTCATGTTGCAAAACATTATAAAATGTATTTAAAAATTATTTTTCTTTATAAATAAAATTATTATTCGAATTTATGAAAATAATAAATTACATCTAAAAGCAACAAGTTTTAATATATATTGTTATAATGAATTGGAAAGTTTTTTATAAGATTAAAAAAAAAATTAGTTTTAAAATGGTATTTAATAAACAAAAATAAAAAAAAAAAGTTTAAAATGATCTTAATTATAATATATAGTTTATTTTTTTATTCAAATGAAATTTCAACTATGTGGTCTTTATAAAAAAAAGGTCAAGCTAATAAAAGTGTTTTGGGTGTGTAGAGTGTCTATAAAATTCGTAATATGAATAAATAAATATCAAATTTAAACTTTAATGTTTATAGTAACAACATTTGTTATTTTGTAAGTGGTTGGTTGTAGTTGGTTACTTAAGACAACATGAAACTATTTGCAACATTAGTTTGTCTATTTATATTTATTTCTGTATATAAACAATGAATATAAACAGACGGTCTACATCAATCGTTTTTGAGAGTGATTAGTTTATTAATAATGTTGCAATAGTAACAACTCAAGATACATTTGGTTTAATAAATACAAATTAAAATGTTGCTACTTACATATATTCATATCACAAATTATAAGATAAAATATAATAGGTACAAAAAAAAATAAAAATAATAAAACAAACTTCAACTTACTTCTGCATATTTCCACGTAGTCAGCAGGCGCCGGATGACAGAGGAATGTTGCGCAACAGATTTAATGACGAAAGCTTATATTTATTCTTTCTCTTTCTTTTTTTTTTTTTTTTTTTTGCAAAGCGTGTAGGTGTAGAATTAGTTACATTTGAAAATGTGGCTTATGGTTTAGAAAATGTGTATAGTTGACGGGTAAAGTGTATTTAAGGGTGAATGAGTATTGTGGTGAGGTATGTATGTATGTGTGTGTACGTATGTATGAATGAATATTTATTAAGTTTTTGGATAAATTATTGTTGTAGTTGTATTTGAATAAAAATAAGAACACTAAATTAGGTGACCATATAAATTAAACTTAAGAGAAAAAAAAAATTATTAAAATTGAATGTGTTTTGTTAGTTTAAAGGGGTGGGTTAACAAAAAAAAATAAATAAAAAAAAATTAACGTTAACCGAGTGTTTAATTAAATAAGTATAAACAAACAAAATGAATAATGTACATGGGCACAAATTTTAACTGTTAATAAAAAAAATTAGTTAAAGGCAAAAGTTTAAATAAGTAATTTTATCTGGCAACTTGTGGAATTAAGAAAGAAAACTCTTTAAATATGATGAATTATTCAATCATGGTATAACAATATTATGTTATGACGCCATCACAAAAAACTGTGAAAATACAATTCAGTTATATAAACATACATGGATGGGATGGTCACCCAAAATTAGTATTGGACAATAGTCTTGTGTGATTTACACACCACGAAAAATTTTTTATTTTATTATAATCCAACGAACGTACAAGTTCTGGAGGCAGTTGGTCACCCTATTTTTAAACTAGAACGAAATACCGAGATACCGGATATCCGGATTATCTAATTGCTGACACTGTTTGAAAATATCCCACTGTTTTCCTTTCTCCTGTTTCTCGTTCCTATCAACAAAAGCCAGACTCTTAATTCAATTCTCCGTGATTTGCAAATTTTGTTGAAGCAATTAAATATTATATTGAAAGATTTGGTACTATCTTCCAAATTCAGGCAAAATTTACCACCTAAAATCATGCTCTAATTAAAACAACTATCTCAATAAAAAAAAAAATACAAATCTTACCCTTAACGATTTCCGTTCTCTTGACCCAAATATTAATTTAAGATTCAGCACACAAAAACAAAAATAAACAAAATTAACTTTTCAAAACCTTTACGCTTTTTCCCCAATTCAAAATAAAAATTATTTTTTTCAAATTTTTCCCAAATTTTAATAAATAAAATCAAGGCTTACATAATTAAAAACAAAATTTCAGAAATTACAATCAAAGTAAAGTGTTCACAATTATTTAAGTTTGTTTCAGATACATATATGTTTATTGGAAATTGTCATCTTAACAACATACATACTTAAGTACATTTTTTTATTTTCATGTTTAAAATATGTTATAAAAAGAAGACAATTCCCGTATTCTTTTAATTAAAATTATTTAGTTAACAAGTACATGAAGTTTTCAAAGAAGAATGATGACAAAAACCACACCGGTCGACTCTGCTGATGCTGCTGTTAACAAAGGAGAATACAAAATAAGTGAAACATGTGTAAGTGTTTTGAATTATGCTTTAATAAATGCACGTGTTGTCTCAGAAACTTCTTCTCACTGTTATATCACACTCAAACCAATTTGATTATACATGAAATTCACTTTGTTTCAACTAGAAAGAACTTTCATTCAACGTGATTCGGATTGTTATTTCAATATAAAAGACATTTTGCTCTAACTTTACTGCAATATAAAATTAACATGAATTACAGTTATTTCAAAAGAAAAAAATGTTGTTCGCAAGTTATTGTAAAATTATGTTCAATTAACATGAAGTAACAATGAAGCAAAAAAATCACCACAGAAAAGTAAAATCAACCTTGTTTTTGACGTTTTTGACTTGATTTTTTTCTGTGTGTAGACTTTGCTATCATACCGCTGTTAGCAAATTTTTGCGAATTTCTGCTAATTAAGCAGATTAATTTTATTTATACCGAATTTTTGCCATTCCTTATAGTTTTAAGGACTTTTAATCAATTTTATGGCTTGTTTAAAATATAAAAATTTTTCGGGAATTTTCACAATTTTTGCAAATTTTTTTTTTTTTTTAGCTGTACCAAATTTATTCGTAGTTCGTCTGCGTAAGAAATAGAAATAAACCTTTCGTAGAGTTCGTTATGCTCGACGAATTTCGGTATACGCATTGATTGTGTGTATTTTCATACATACCAATGTGTTCTATTTCTGACGACGAATATTCGTTACCTGAACCAATAAACCTAGAAATAAAGTTTATACCACATTCGAAACTTATCAAAAAAAAAAAAAGGAATACGAATATGAATTTGGAACTTTTTCGAAAATCGAACGTTTAGGGGGTGAAAATCTTAACTATTTTTGGTACTTTTTTTACAAAACATTTTTCACCATTGATTGACATATTCGTACTAAAATATGGGCCCCCACTACAATGCTGCAATTTTTGATACTAAAATGGGGGGAAAAATAGTACCAAAATGGGAAAAACGGGATATTTAATAAATTTCTTCACCATTTTGGTTCCACAACTGGTATTTATTTAATTATCGTTAATATTAGACCTTAAAACATAAAATTCAACATGCAATGTCCTGAGTGGATACGAATCTATAAGTGACATTTTTGGTACTTTTTTGTTCTTCAACTGGTACTTTCTGAATTTCCTTTAGTACTGGACGTAGAAAATAAAAATTGAAGTTGCTACTTTTTGAATTTTCTATAATATTGAACTTAGAAACACAAAATTAAAAAATGTTGAAATTTTTTTTTGTTAATTCCTAGGATCATAAACTTTGGCATATAAATAAGAAAAAGTCCGATTACAAAGTAGTGGGTTAAATGCAAGTTTAAACAGGTTAAAACCTAGAAAAATAAACTTTGGCATACAGATAGTATGTCCACGAAGAAAAAGGAGACGCTAACGAAGTTGCGGGTTAAATGCTAGTTTGATTATGAAATTACAAACATGTTTTTAAAAACAATTTTTCGTCTCTTCTGAACATTTGTGTATTTTGAGTTGTGACCAGGCTTACCGTAAGAAAATTTTAAAAAGTGGCACAACAGGTCTTTTGGTACGAAAAAAGTCAAACAAAGAATCTTGGAAATAAATGTCGCAAACCTATTTTAATGATTTTTATTAAAAAAAACATACATAGAACGAATTAAACAAAATATAAAAACATTCATTAGAGTACATTAAATAATTTGAATATTTGCGCAAACATTTTGCTGTTGTTAAACTGCTTGTGATTTTTATTTGGCTCTTTAGTTAGTTTTTTAGTAAAGCTAAAGCTAAGATCCCACTATCGGCACACATAGCTCAATCTGTGATGTGCTATGTCGGCGCACATTTAAAAACATTACACAATTTATTCTTGTGTGGTCCGTCGCACATTGTGAAATTTTTTTTGGTTGTTGGCAGACAGAGTTTTACTTTCATAACAATGTTTAATTCAAAACATTTTCAATTTATTTAATGAAATGGCATTCTGTTTTCCCTTCTCTCCTAAAAACTCAAGATTTGACGAGTCAAACTTGACATGTGTGAGCCGGCACCAACGAAGAACAATTTGTAGATTGCTTTTAATATTGTGACGACGATGCCAGACTAGAGCGCTGTACCTCATTTTAACGATTCTTTTTCAAAAAGGAGAAAAAGGTCGCCATTAAATAAAAAAAAAAATTAGATGCGTTTGAAAAGCCTCACAAAAGTTGCAGGCCGCCAAAATGGTGTCAAATTGTGACATTTATCTCCGAGCGGTAACCCTGGTTGTAACTGTTTATGATTTAGTGTGCGATATGCATATGTGTCCTTATGTATTTAATCATGTTTATTTGCGTTTAAATTTAATTAGTTACCCAAAAATGTCTGATTATCATTCCTTGACAGACAGCTACAAGTTCTAACAGGCAAAAGATCATTGATGTGTAGTTTATAGAACACGAGCGCCTTACTCGTCCGTTCAACTTACATTTAAAACAAAAACAAATTTCGAAATTTTGTTTTAAATGTAAGTTGAACGGACGAGTAAGGCGTTCGTGTTCTATAAACACCACATGAGTCTTAAGACTTATTAATTTTGGTATAAAACTGTTCATATATTTTGTGCGTGTGTGTAGATGAGTTCACCTGTTTTCTAAGTTAAACATAGCAAAAATATTTTACTTACCTTGACAGTTTATTTGCCTTGTCACACAAAAGTGTTGTCAATTGGGCGTAAAATCATTCCAAGTAAAATACTTAATTAATTTCTCTTTAACTGCCTGTTTTTAGAAAACGTAAACAAGTGAGTGAGTGAGAAATTATATTGAAAACAACAAAAAAAAAAACGAAAATTTGTTTTTGTTTTCAATATAATTTCTTACTCACTCACTTGCTTACCTTTTCTAAAAACAGGCAGTAAAGCCTTTTTTCAGCAACACATACATACATACTACATATTTAGTTCAAAACAAATTGTTACTTTCTAACGAATAGTGTTAAATATCTAAAGAAATTAACACTATAAACAATATTGTTTTAACTTATGGCTAAGTTAACCTCCCAAATGTCCAATTTTCGACATTGACATTGTCCTGTAAATATGTCCAGGAGATTGGCTAAAGAGACATACCATTAAATAGGAAAAACCTTAGTTATTAACAGAGACATGTGTTTTTATGGCCAGAGTATGGGTAGGTTTATGTGTAAGGGAGTGATTAACTGCCCTTTAGACTCGTTTCCCCCTTACCACTTAATTCACACAAATTGTAAAACACACACACAAACCGGCAAACACTGATACATGTTACTACATAATGTATAAAACTCTCTTATAAGGCTTCCATCATAGGAAAACGGCTAGAAACGAAAGAAACAGAAAAAAACCCCAACTCTATGATTGTGATGACAAGAAATGTCCCTGAAGGAAATGTCGGTAGTGAAAATGTACAGACTCACTTTTCACTTTGTCTTCAGTTCTATTGTCCAATTATACTCCATACAATGCTTTGTGCTGTAGACATTATTAAGCATGTGCTTGTCATTGAGAATCTTCGAGTAACATTTAAACAATTGACTAGATAGTGATAACGTAGTTCTTATCGGACTGTTTAGGACGAATGTTTAGGGGGTAAAAATTAGAAAAACTGGTAAATTCGGTAAACTCATATCTCGAAAACTAAAAGAGACAAAAAATTTAATATTTATCGTACTACTGGTACTTTGAAATTTGGCCCTTTTAGTCAGTAAACCGGTAAAACCTGTATTTTGGTACTTTTTCTGTCACCCCATCTATCTTTTAAACCAATAAATCCAGAAATAACAATATAATTACATTCTTTACTTACTAAATTCTTAACTTAAATATGAATACGAATTTGGTACTTTTTCGAAATTCGAATGTTTAAGGGGTGAAAAGTCCCTATTACTGGTACTTTTTTTACAAAACATTTTTCTCCATTCATTGGAATATACGTATTAAATTATGGGGTCCCACTTACATATCGAAATTTGTGATACTTCAATGGGGGCGCAAAAAATTATCAAAAAGGGGAAATACGGGAAATTGTATTTCTTTCTTTAACTGCATGTGGTAACTTTTGAATTTTCGATAATATTGCACTTATGCGCCTAATATTATAGGAGCAAGCAGGGTCCTCAGTGAATGATAACCTATAAGATGAAAAATGTTGGTACTTTTCTGTTTTTAACTGGTACTTTTTGAGTTTTCGTTAATATTGGAACTAGAAACATAAAATTAAGCATGCAAGGGCCTGAGTGAAAAAGAATTTGTAAAGGGGAGCTTTTTGGTACTTTTCCGTTTTACAACTGGTACTTTTTTGATTTTCGTTAATAATGGACCTAGAAACACAAAATTAGACATGCAATGTCCTAAGTGGATGAGAACACCTAAAAAGAGTAAGTTTTTGGTACTTTTTTAATTTTTTATTCATACTTAACCTAGAAACATAAAATTCAACATGCTGGGTCCAGAATGATTGAGATATTAAAAGAGGTTACTTTTTGGCTTCCTACAGGGACATTTATCATTCACTTCAGTATGCGTGTGTGTATGTTTCCCAACCACAATCATTAAAGTTGTGGTTGTTTGTGTTTGTAAGGTAAAATTGAAAAAAAATGTCAGGTAAAGGCCAAAATCAAAAAACAAGACTTTGGAATTAAATCTTTAAGCATATTTCTCGTATTTACTTTTTTCTTTGTTCTGCAATTTAATCTTGTTTATAGACCTAAAAATGTTGTTGTCATTTGGTGACATCTCGGTGTGTGGAGAGATTTGTAAACTCACATGTTATGTGTAGTGCCTAAGGACTTAATTCTCAAAAGCTTTATAGTATTTTGTAAAAATATAGTATTTGAAATAAATCAAAAAGTTTTGTTTTGATTTTAAGTCAAATTACATCATCATTAATAATAATCTTGTGACATAAACAAAACTTGAAAACAAATACTTTTAGTGCATACTTTATGTGCTTTTGAAACATTTTCTAGGTATTTAAGAAAAATATAATGAAAAAGTTTCCATGGCCCATGGGAATATATTGATAAAAATAACTTTTTTAAAGCTGGTAAAAAAGGTTTAGGGCTAATATTTCAAATTAACTCTAGCAACCGTATTCTATTATTCGCTAAAGCAGAGTCTCTAACGCTAAAAATCGATCATTTCAATTTAGCGATTTTTGGCTACAAATTGGCAATACCATAAAAATTAAATTCGCCGCAATTTTAGCTTTTTATATCATCGTTAAAATGTTTAAATTTTTTATTATCTAAAGGCCCAAATACACTTGTCAAATGCTTGTCCAGCCGGCGAATTCATCGTGTACGTGTGCTTGACGTAATATTCGCCGTCATATCTAAAGTTTTTGATTTTCCATCCAGCATCGTCGGTGTGACACATACAAACACATTTTCACTAATACTACCACAATGCTTGATGAGTATTTTGATCAATATATTTGGGCATTTTAGGCATTTTAGCGACCAAGAAATAGCTTTTGCTAAGTGAATTACAGAATACGGCTGCAGGTCTTCATCATCCGTGTTATTTCGCTGTCGAATTGTCTTCTCTATGTATGGCCGGTACTCCCTCTTCTTCGGCATCTCTGGGGATTACAGTCAAGCGCAAATCTTGTCAGTTCGTCTTGTCTTTTTCGCAACGCATGTTAAAATCAGTTTCTCTGGCGTTAAGGATTTTCACTGTCAGGGGAGATTGTCTTGTCTCTGTCCATAGATCTCTGTGAGATATAATCGCAGTTTAAAATATCTTCAAAATTCTTCTAAGGCATCTCGATGTAAAGCGATTACGTCGCGAGATCTTGCATTCTAAGTTACGCATCCATACAACAATGTTGATTTTATTTAAAAATGAAAATTGCGTTCTTGATCTGTTTTGACTGGACTGCGCTCCAAACAGGGATCCTCCCTTGATGTCGATGATGCTACTTTAACGGCAAAAAATTTTATCTTCATTTATTAGGGAGCCGTTGATAAAGAATTTTAACGTTTTGTTCAGTTTATTGTTCTGGTTTTAGATCAGTTTTTTTGTTCAGCTTCTAAAGAACCTGGTTTTTGTTAAAGCTCAAGTATAGTTTTAAGTTCGGATTCCAATTCAGTTCAAGTTTTACTTCAGGTTTTAATTTAGGTTCTAAAGGATAGTCCTACAAAAACGCACCGTGTTAATTGAAAAAAAAAAAAAACAAAAAATGATCAGAGAATTATCTTAATATTTTTTATTCTAATAGAAGGATCTATGACAATTATGTATGTGTGAAATAAAATATCGATCAAATATTCGCCACGGCTTCGTTGGCATACCTCTCTATTCGATGGTCCATATTGACAATGACATAATTTAGGTTCTATGTCGTTCTATGTCGTTAATGTGCCCAATTGTCTCATCTTTTAACTCTTAAGTTGTTCTTGGCTAATTGTTGTTTTTTATGTTTGTTTCAATTGACGTCATTTGATGCATTAAAAATGCGTTTTAGCTAAAAATTTTAACGAGATGCATCAATTGTGCGTGTCCTGAAAATCCTATAAGGATATAGAAATGGTAAAACCTTAACATTGATTATATAAGAAATAGAGACCATATATTTCAAAAATTATGAACAAATTCGCAATAGTTTAGCGCCAAGTCTGAAAGGAATAAATAGCCCCAAAGAAAGAAGTACAACGGTGTCAAATCACATGGTCGTGGTGGCCAATTAATATCGCCAAGGCGTGAGATAACACGGCTATCGAATTTCTCGCGCAAAATATCTATTTTTTGATGGTTGTGTGGCAAGTGGCACCATCCTGTTAGAACCACATATCGTCCAGGTCCATATCCTCAATTTCTGGCCACAAAAAGTTCGCTATCATCTCGCGTTGGTGAATACCATTTACGGTAACTGCTTTGCCGACCTAATTTTTGAAGAAGTATGGCCCGATGACTAAGCGAGCATGCACAGTTGTCTTCACTTTTTATACAAATCCGGTTCGCTGTAATGTGAGCACAATTCTCTCGATGGTGGACACATTTTGTGAATTATGCTGAACAAAAAAAATCACGAAGTGCACGAAATGCATTTTGATTCGAACGCCCATTTTCGTAAAAGACTTTAACAATCTTAAGGCGCTGCTCAATTGTGTACCTCTCCATCGTTGAATTTGTCAAAGAAATGTCAAATTAAGTTGAGCAAAAAACTTGACGTTAAGGTGTGACTCACAATAAACATCGTGCATTATGGTTGAACCACCCTTTAGCTTACGTTCTAATATAGATTCTAGTTAAAATAATTGTTCCCTTTGTTCTAAGCTAGTTTCAATTCTGGTGTGAAATAAAAAGACTTTAACCGTCTAACATGTCTTTGTAAAAAATAACATTTCTTAACAAATATATTTAAATATAAACAAGACATCTACAGTAATTGGTCGAATTAGTAATAAATATTATACACTGTTAACCTCTTAATCCTTGTAGTTATTGCAAAATTGTCCTTTCTCTCCTCTTAATTTTTGGTTAAATGCGATTTTAGTTCGAACAAAATTGAAGAAAATCCCTCCCCCACAATTATCAATACAAATACAGACAATAATCAGCAATTGATAATTATGTTTGATAGGCCAAGGTGTTGGGCACAGACACCCAAAGAGGTCAAGTGCTTGTGGCCGCAAACCAACAGGCTTTTTTGCTATTTCAGTTACTGGGAACAAACTGAAATCAAGCCACAAATTGAAGATGTCTACAAGGACAAGAGTTCAATTAAATGTCGGCAATAGGCGAACAAATGGAAAAAAAAGTAATCAAAAGGAAGTTCTTGTAGTTAAGAAAAAAAAGATGTATTTCCTGATTAATCGAAAATGTCAGGGAGATAATTGGAAATTTAAAGGTGAAAGAAATCACAAAAGTTGCCCTAAAGAAGACACTAGTTTTGGTAATTAAATATTAAAAAGGAGTCTGTACAAGAGTAGAAATTTATAAAGAGACAAAAAAGGTTATTTTAAATAAGTTTGCTTTTTTCAAATATTTTTTTATGATTTCATTATGATAGAAATTAAATTTTGAAACTATTACTTTAATTTACTTTAACTTGGTTATGTTAACAAGTTTATTCCTTAACCACATACAACATAAATAAAAAATTTAATATGTATGACTTTCAATTACTCGTTTCCTGTTTGTTTTACATACTTCCTTTTTTTCCAGCTCTCTTTTTCCTTTTGCTATCAGTATCCCTCTATAATCCAGTGCTTGTCCCTGAAACTTAGAAATTTGCTTTACAGCAGCAGCTGTGAACATGTAAACACAATTGTTAAAACGTGCATAAATTAACAAGTGGTTTTAAAAAGCTACCAGTTTCATTTTGAAAGTAAAGTGGTAAAATAATAGCTTTTCATGTGAATATCTGTGTGTTTGGTTGCATAAATAATGTGCAGGATTAAAATTTTATAGAAAATACAAAAAAAAAAGGGTTTTGTATAAATAAAATAACATTAAAGATTAAACTAACACGTAAAGAGAGATGACAAAAGAAAAGACATGTGCAACAAAAGTATTGACTTACGGCCATCAGACAAATTGAGCAAAACAGGAGATGTGAAGACACCAGTGCATGCTCGTACAGCTCGTACTGCAGAAAATATTGCTGCTGTTCGTGATAGTGATGCTAAAGAGCCGTCCACCTCAACTCGTCGTCGTGCCCAACAATTGCACCTCTCGCGCTCGTCGTTGATGAACATTATGCATAAAGACTTGCATTTACACGTTTACAAGGTTCATTCCAAACGTCGTTAATGGTCAGAATGGTGGCGAGAAATGGCAACAGTGGATGATAAATTTTCGAAGAAAATCATCTTCAGTGATTAGGCACATTTTCACCTCAGTTAATCCATTAATATGCAGAAATGCCGCACTTGGGCGAATGATAATCCAAGAGTTATTGTCGAAAAACTAACGCACCCACAAAGAGTGACTGATTGGTGCAGTTTATGGGCTGGCGGCATCATCGGGCCGTATTTTTTCCAAAATAAGGCCAGTCAGGCAGTTATTGTGAATGGTGTTCGCTATCATGTGATGATAACGAACTTTTTATGGCCCGAATTGGAAGATATGGATGTGGACGATGTGTGGTTTAAACAGGACGGTGCCACTTGCCACACAGCTAACGAAACAATGGCTCTTTTTCGCGACAAATCCAATGGCCGTGTTATCTCACGTGGTGGCGATGTCAATTGGCCGCCAAGATCATGTAAAATGACACCGTTGGTCTTCTTTCTTTGGGTTTATTTCAATGAAACGTCGATAAGCCAGCAACATTACAAGAGCTTTAGTATACATTGAATTCTTATCTTTACCAGATCTTCTCTTAAAATCAGGAAAAAGGCGGTGATTTAAAAAAAAAAAATTTACGGAGAATCTCTATCGATTTTAATTTCACTCGATTTCCAGGAATAATAAATAAATTTAAAGTGTTTTTCATAACTCGCTGGCGCCTGCCATCTCTCCTTTTCTGTTTATTATTAAAATAAAAGTATGAATTCAAATAGAGATGTTTGTTTTCCATTGTATGCAATTACTTGAATTATTCGAGTAATTCGAGTAATTCGAACAATTTAAAACCTTTATTCAATTAATCAAGCAATTTTAAAATTGAAAAATCGATTAATTCCTTACTCGAACAAAACCAAAATTCGAATAATTGGACACTCGGTGTATAATTTTGGTCGAAAACTATCAAAATAAATTACGTCGTTACGTTATAAAAGTAGTATGTAACGTATATTTGAAGCCGATGTAAAATTGCAAACGTTGAGAACGCCAGTGATACATATCGTTGGCGGCGACCAAAATTTACCAAAATTAACAAATTCTTAACGACGACGGCGAAAAAACAACCATCTTCATCGCCAAATAATGTAAATTGCGACTTTATTGTTTGTTGTTTACAAAACAGCTTTGAAAACATTCGTCTATTTTTCAAAAATGTTAAATGCAAAATTATTAAGAAATTAAAAAATCAGGCAAGTTATTAAACATTTCATTTTGCATTTTTAATAAAGGTATTCATGTCAAATTTTTTTACCCTTGCAACTGTGCAAAAAAGCATAGCAGTTGCACCTATTTGGCGTGCGCAACCCATTTCGTTTGCACCTTCAATTTTCAGATTTTTCGAAACAATTTTTTTAACAACGCACCTTCAATTTGACAATATCCCAATACAAATGCACTTGCGATTAATTAATAGATTTGAACCGTAAAAAATACACAAAATTATTAATTTTATTAATTTACAAGTCGAAGTCATAACTTATCTACCTGAAAATTTTTTTTAGATAAGCATTCCAGTGTTTCTATTATTTCTGCTTCTTCCATTTTTATACCCTCCACCACAATTAGTTGTGAAGAGGGTATAATAAGTTTGTCATTCCGTGTGAAACTTTTTTATTATTCATCTCAGACCCCATAAAGTACATATATTCTGAGTCCTTGAGTAATTCTAAGTCGATTTAGCCATGTCCGTCTGTCTGTGCGTCTGTTGAAAACACGCTCACTTTCGAAAAACTCAAATGAAATAAAAAAAACTTGGTGTCAAATTGCTTGTAGTTATCCTAAGCAGTTTGGGATTGAAATCCAGCAAAATCGGCTCAATAGGATCAGAGCTATGATTCAAAATGTGGAACCACCACTTAAAAAAAATTTATAATTTTGTTACAAAAAGTAACATAAATGGTGGAAAAATGCACGGAATGACATAAGATTTTGCAAAAATTCGTTTTATTCGACTGGAAATCACCCTGTAAAATTTCGCGAAGATCGGTCCTAGGCCCCATATAAACCCTACTACCGGAAAACAGTTTAGTACGCCTAAAATCATAATTAATAATGCTATCATAACAAAATTTAGTACATTAAAGTTTTATACGACTATAAATAAGACTGTAAGTTTTCATGAAGATCGGTCCATAATTTACCCTAGGCCTATATAAACCCACTACCGGAAAACAGTTCAGTACGCCTAAAATCGTAATTAATAATGCTATCATTACAAAATTTGGTACATCGCAGTTTTATAGGACTGGAAATAAGACTGTAAAATTTCGTGAAGATCGGTCCATTATTTACCCTAGGCCCCATATAAGCCCTACTCCCGGAAAACAGTCCATTACGCCTAAAACCGTACAAAATAATGCTAACAGAATAAAATTTAATACTTCAGTTTTATATTTCGTGAAGATCGGTCCATTATTTACCCTAGGCCCCATATAAACCCTACTCCCGGAAAACAGTCCATTACGCCTAAAACCGTACAAAATAATGCTAACAGAATAAAATTTAATACTTCAGTTTTATATTACTAAAAATCACACTAATAAATTTCGTGATGATCGGTCCATAATTTACTATATTCCTCATATGAGGCCCACTCTGGTAAAATAATTAAATACGCCTAAAACCGTAGCAGATATAGATATTGCGGTTAACTTTTTTTCCACTTAGCTTCATATGGCCAGAAAAAATGTTATGCAATTTATGATATACGGTCCATACCCTAGAGGGAAGCGAACTGACACCAAAGTAGTCCCGTGATAGGTCTTTGGTGGTAGAGACCGGTTCTAGTTTTAACATTTTATATGAATAAGACCTATCACTTTACATGGGGTTGTCATTGGAGGGGGTCAATTGACACCATTTGACCAGTCACAGATCTATTCTAAATGAATGTGCTTGGTGTCAGTTACTAAAATGTATCAGAATTTCAATAGAATGTAGAACTATTTCAATTAAACAAATCCTTGTATTAAATTCAAGAACTAAATTTAAGAAAGTTCCAAAAAATGTGCCACAGCACCGGTGAAGACTGTACTGTAATTAATTACTTTTACTACCCTTTTGTTCTTCATTAACCAGTTAAGGGATTGGTTATTCTTTCACTGGTCATGAGTCCTTTCTTTTTGTACTTGTTCCATTTTCATAAATCCCACGACCAGTCTGTTGGACTAATTGACACAAATTTCCCGCAGGGTAATAACCCTTATGGTGTTTTCTTTTCTGACAATAATGTTCCATATATGCTACCATTCGTGCGGGTTTTTGTTCCATTCTAAAAATATATGCAAAAATGTGAGAAGTTGTCGTTTTCCTTTCTAAACATGTTGCAATAATAAATGGCAAATTTGTTCCATTTCTTACCCGCAGTTATTACTGAGTGTGACCCTTTTTTGCATCTGCGTAAAATACTTTTTTATGCAAGCAAGTATCTTTTTTCTTGTGTTTGCGGACAATTTGCGTTATATTGTGATTTTTAGTTCTATTGTGATGGATATAAAAACTTTTTGTTTTTCGTTTGTTTTACTTTTATTATATTTTTTTGTCGCAAAATTTTTAACAACAGCTGACATTAATTATTGAAAATCAGTGCTGTTAACGCTTATTGGAACTGTAAGAAAATTTAATGTTGAAAATTGCTACAAGCGCACAGTGTGATGTTTTAACATTCTAGCTGATAAAAATTGCATATTTCTTTAACAAATAAAGGTACAGTCACGCAATTTGGTACAAGTAATATATGACTAACAACACAACTTCTGTAGAAAAATAGGCGGAATTGGATAATTGTCACGCCCACTTCCCATAAGAGATAACATATAATTTTTTTAAATTGGTTTATAATTAATAGCAAGATTGCCTTATCTTGAGTAGGACAATTGGGGAAAATCAAACAATACATTACCCATGCATATCTCGTTACCTTAAATGCAAACGCACCAATTAATAAAAAAATTTTATAGGCCGACAATATCTATCTAGTTGATGATGGTGCAGCATTTTTCCAAATTATTGTTTTATGGTTGTAACCAATTTTTTCTAAAGACATTTCAAGTGGGACCATAGATATGCTAAACAAACTCTCGTCAGAAATATTTTCTTGAGAAAATTATTGCTTGTAACGATTATGGTCAGCACCGTCACAACCCCATTTGATCTTAAAAGTCACCTCATTAAAATCATCTTCTATCAAAAGAAATGTATCCTTCAAGGCCAAACAAAGTCTTAAGACTGTATGGTCAATAAGTGATTGGAGGCTGACATTCGCGAATGAATCTGTTACAGTTATTCCATTTGGATAACATGCACGCTAAGAAATTTTTATAGAATCATAACAGGGAGTTAATAGACGATGTATGTTGTCTCAAGAATTGGTAGCCATGTGTTGATAAACCGATATCTATTATCAGCAGAAAGGCTCATGGGCTTATCTGAAACAATTCTACTTTTTTGTAAAAGTGTTCCCCTTTTTGGAGCAGCAGTTGTAAGCTCACGAACAATTGAGGCCGAAGTTCGTTTGCCATCTAAGTGCATTTTCATTTCGGCTGCCATAAATAACTGATTATGATCAACCGTATTCAAAAGTTCTCTTGATTTCCTTTTTCTTGTTACTTCTGAGTCCTCATGGAAGAAATGGTTTTATCACAAATAAATTGTGATAAATCAATCTCTAGAGTCAACCAACCAGTATTTGTTTTCAAAAATCGAAGTTTTGTTCTTTTCGATATTTGTCATTTTGAGTATATTTGTGCGCAAATTTTTTGAGAAAAAAGTTTTATTTCTTGCAATTTAAGAGTTTGTTTTGAACCAGTACTAATATTTCCTAAAATAAATTCAAACACGCAGACATTTTTAATTTTTTTCTGCAAGCAGCCAAACATAAAAAATTTGTTGGCGCGAAATACAAGAATTCATGATCAGTTTTTGGATCGGGAATAGTGGGGGGGGGGGCAAGTTGGGGCAGATTTTTTTGGTTGATTCAGAAAGAAGACAAAATAGGTAATATGATGCAAATAATGCGACTACTTGTGCTTGCTTGTGTATATATTTTTATGTCCAATGAAAACAAATATTTTTCAAAATAACTTCTAAAAAGAGATATATTTAAAAACCTTCAAACTTTTATTCTGATCACGTGATTTACAATTGATTAATTCTGTTAATAAAAAATATACAAAACTACAAAATAAAAAAAAAATCATAAAGATATTGCATTTAATAAAAAAGTTACAACCATTCAAAGTTGGGCTACACTGAAAAAATTTTCTTCACAGATCCAATGAAATTTACATTAAAATTCAACCTATGTAACATTTCATTGAATTAATGAAGGATTAATAAAATCAATGACATAATTTTCATTGATTTTATGAATCCTCATTGAAAAAATGGATAAAATAAACGTTTGTCATTAAACTAATGCAAAATGTTCATTGATTTTATGAAACATTTCATTAATCCAATGAAAGGTTATATAGGTTGAATTTTAATGTAAATTTCATTGGATCTGTGAAGAAATTTTTTTCAGTGTACGCGCCTTAACTTGCTTATGTCTAGCAATAGTCTGCAATTACAGTGAAGTTTAAGGTGCTGTTACTTCATAACGCTGTTAATTTGTTTAATTCCAAATGCAATTAAATGTAGTTGGGATTGTTATTAATCAAGTAAAAATTATTAAAAAAAAAAACAAACAAAAAATTGGATTTTGATAAGCTAAAATGTTAAAACCTTACAGTGTGAAGCGTGGTGAATATCGCTTTTAGTACAAACTTTGCATTCAATATTTAACACGCTAAATACACATTAGTGTTGAGTGTAAAACGTAGCTATTATTTTGTTCCATTGTAATTTAGAAAAATGTATCACTTTGTAATGGTTCGTGTAACCTAATTAATATATAACACAACTATATTGCATCATTATTTTTTAGAAAAGAAAACACCATTAGATTCATTTAAAGCAGCCTTCTGAAATTCACTGCAAACGCTAAAACTAATTTCTCCACTGTATTGAAATACCAGAAATCACTCTGCAGAGTTTTGGGATGATTGTTTCATAGCTTACCATGGCTCCAATACAAATTATTCTCCGTAAACTCATTTAATTTCGGCTTAAACTGTTACAAATCATGACATTTTACTCAAGCTAGTAAAAATTGCTAAACAAAAGGTCATACAACTTTCTGATTGTTAGTCAATTAGTTAATATATGTATGTCTAAACCGCAACCAATTTTAATGCAGATGTCTCTTTTTATAAAGATAAATTAATAACAAATAGACTTCATATAGATATTACTCTTAAAACATTCGAACTGTCGGTGGAGGGTATCAAAGATTCGGCACAGCCGAATATAGCACGCTAACTTGTTTTTTACGCTTTTTCCTTTTTAAATTGTTTTATTATTTACGAAGTTCGTCTTTACTACATCATCTACAATTTATAAATGCATACTATTTTTTAATTCAAAGAAAAAAATGTACGTTCAAATGGTATTCCTGCGCTGTTAAGTAGTGTAGAGTTGATTTAATAAGTACTTTTAAAGAATTTTTTCAATTTGGCAATGCCATAAAAAGTTGCAAAATATTTATGCTTTTACTCTGATAATCTTGCACTTACTTAGACCCTGACAATTTTGCATCGATTGTGCGAAATAATTGTCTATAAGGTTGTTGTTATGTTTTTGCACTTTTGCTCTTTCGCAAAAGTCCACATTTTGACGCGAATACCTTGAATATATTTTTTAAGTTAAGTTAATGAGTTTTTTCTCATCCCGTTTTTGATACGTGAGTTTATTTTACAGCTCAAAGCGAGAACTTTGTCACAGAAATTATACAGACACTTTTTTTATGTAAATTGGCGAGTAATTTCCTCACGTCACAGCTTTTACTCTCCAAAAATGTTTCAAAAGCAGTTAAATAAGAAAAACAGTTATTTGTTTCAATTTATGAAATTTTTGTTTTATTTCTTACATTTCAATCGAAAAGTTTTTCGAAGCGGAACTATTCTTAGCTATTATAAAGGGTGTTTTTCTTAGACGTTTAGAACTTCCGATAGAGATAACTGTAAAACTAGCTGGCATATTAATTGGGTATACTGTCATACTAATGAGGTAGATTTGGCTTCAGTGTATTATGGCAAATCAGCGCGCATTCGCAAAGACTTACACCAGAACGACGTGGAAATTTATTTCCAAAATTTGCGCTCTTTTTGCCAAACGTATGGAGCACTTCGTTAAGTTTATGGTGCGCAAAACTGTCCATCTGAGCAGGTTTTATACAATACCATGGACCGATTTATGACCACAGTTATTCTTTTTGATAATATTCATTCAAATCGAACTCGTCACGTGCGTACAGAAAAAGCCATTGCCGCTGTAGACGGGATTGTGACAGAGGAAACGAATTTATGGATCCAACGCCGTTCTTAACAATTCTGCCTCAGCCCGTTCATTATTTGGACAATTTTGAGGAAAAAAGACCTTGGACTACATCCATATAAAGACAGCGGACCATCAATTGCGTCGTGTATTTGGATGAGGTTAATTTCTGGCTAAAGGGTGCATAAACAAGCAAATTTGTCGTTTCTTTTTAGGAGAGAGCACAATCCTCCTGAGCCTTTTAAGACTCCATTAGGTCCCGGAAAATTCACTGTTTAGGGCGGCTTACATGACGAAGGCGTCGTCGGCACATTTGTGTTTTTAAATCCGAAGCCGGTGCCAACATTACCGTGAATGATGTATGCTACAGACAAATAATTCGTAATTTTAATTTGTCCTTATGTCATTGTCAAATCATTTGGAGGAGAAATGGTTCCAACAAGACGGCGCAATATGCCATACAGCCCGTGACACCATCACTTTGTTGAGCCATACGTTTGGTGACCGAATTATCTCAAGAAATGGACCTGTGAATTGATCGCCTCCTTCGTGTGATTGGTCTTTGCTGATCAAGGAGCAAAGATAATTCAGAAACTCACTTTTGACGCACTATTGACGAAAAAAGACCGGGTATGCTCGAAAAAGTGATGCAAAATTGCGTCGACAGGATGGCGTTTATTAGGGTCTATGAAATAACTCCCACGAAATAAGTCCTACTTTTAAAAACGAAATAAGTCCCACCAAAAATTGCTTAAAAAAATGAAATAACTCCCACGAATAAGTCCCACTTTTGAAAGCGAAATAAGTCCCACCAAAATGAAATGATTTAAAAATTTACTTGAAATGAAATAACTCCAACTCAAAATGAAAAAACTCCCCCTTGAATAATATATTTCTTAAATGAATTAAGTCCCACTTTCATAAACGAAATAAGTCCCACTTTTTCACTGTTTAATGCGATTTCAAATAAGAAGTATTTGGCTCTTCGAAAAAAACACGTCGAATAATATGAATAATCAAAGCAGAGGAATAACAAAGAAAAATCGTATGCAAGCTTGCAGAAGGCTTCTTAATGGAATGGATATTACGAATTTTGATAGAGTTCCAGAATTTATTATTAATTCTTTTTTCGGTCAAGGAACGTATAGAGAACGCCTACTAGTAACAACGTTTGGATTCGTAAATGGATTAAGTACAGATCAATTGTTCTTATTATTAAGATGGAAACTGTTTCGGAATGGCCATTAGATTAAAATTATCGACCTTTATAAATGGCTTGAAGATCCAGTGCATGGTAGACGGTATTATAGTTTTAACGTGGCATTGGGATTAGTTGTATTTTGTAATGGTGATATTAGAAAACATGGAACACGAATTCCAATTTCCTACTAAAAATATAATAAAACACATACATACGTAATTACGTCAACAATTTTTTTTAATATTGTTTTTCCAGTAGTTAAGTTCGGTACCTATTTGTACACATTTCTTTAAAGTTTTTTTATTATAGTAAGTATAAAGTAATTAATAACAAAAAAAGGAGAGCCATGAGAGATAAGGACAAAAAATTATAGTTGTCCCTTTTACGAAATGTCCAATATATAACTTTTTGCATAAGAAAAAAATTAGAAATAAAGCCATAATGGCCTTATATTTCATGGCTCTATCGCACTCCTCCATAAAAAAAATAATTTATTTATCAGATAAATATTTGAAGGGTTTCATGAACTTCTGCACGACAGAATGGACATACTAGTTTACTGTATGAAATAACTCCCACTTTACAAAACGAATTTATTCCCACTCAAAACGAAATAAGTCCCACTTAAAAAAAAAACGCGTAACGAAATAAGTCCCATCAATTGACGAAATAAGTCCCACTTTTAAAAACGAAATAACTCCCACTTTCAAAACAGCAATTTTTTGTGGGACTTATTTCGTTTTTAAAAGTGGGACTTATTTCGTGGGAGTTATTTCATAGACCCGTTTATTAGGCGCAGTTTCGAAGGCTTTATGCCAGAATTTTTTTTTTTATAAAATAAAATGCCATTAAGTTTGTGAGCTTGTAAAGCCAAAATTATTGCCATTCTTCATTGTTGTGTATTCTTTTTAAAAAAGTTAAATATCTCTTAAAAACAAAACACCGCTTGTAAACCAAAAACTAGCTGGAACTCAACAAGAACTGGTAATAAAAATGAGCTTGAGTTTGAAATTAAACTTAAAATAAGTAAATAAATAAAATATAAAATTATGTAACGTGTTAAGGCCGTTTTACATTATCACACCAGTCTTAAGCGTTTTGACGAAAATGCTTCCATATCGATTGAAAATTTCAAAAAACAATAACAACTTATCATGACAGGGCTGATTTTTCTCAAAATATGTAAGACTTGTGTGATAGTATTAAGTATCCTTAAGTAATATTTTTTTATAGCTTCAAAATAATATCAATTATACGACTTCATTATTGTTTGAAAATTTCAAAAAACAATAACAACTTATCATGACAGGGCAGATTTTTCTCAACATATGTAAGACTTGTGTGATAGTGTTAAGTATCCTTAAGTAATATTTTTTTAAAGCTTCAAAATAATATCAATTATACGACTTCACTATTTAAAATATTCAAAGACATTGCAATCGCTTTGGCGTACCCCTCCCAAAATTACAAGGCTCTTCAAGGGCGTATATGCGAACGCTACCTGTCGAACCGCTCATGAAAGACAGCAGTATAGAATAAGGCAATGTCACCCAGGAGTGAAATCAATGCAGACTGAAGAACCTCGACTACGCTGTAGGTATTTGCTTGCTCATTCCCATTTTTTATATGCAATATAAACTGACGGAGGTCCAGGATTCTTCAGTGCAGGTTGGCCTTTAAATAAATATCAGCAAGACCAAAACAATGCGATTAAATGCTAACAACGTACGTTATCAGAGCAGTTTGGAAAAGAGTGGATGATTCAAAGATTATATCTACAGTCGTATTAATAAATAGCGACAAGAATTTGGTCGATTAGTGAGGAACGCCACGTATATGTGTCAAGACAAACGAAATTAAAAATAGTTAATGTAAAATCTACTCTCCACTGTGTGTGTGTGTGTGTGTGTGTGAGGCCTGGAAAACATCACCAAGCGAACTGCAATCTTTACTAGTAAAAAAATGTTCTAGAAAGATTCTTCAAATCGCTAGCTCAAAACCACAAGGCTGTATGTGAAATACTATATATACACAGAAAAAATTATTTTTCCAATTCAAACAAAAAATTTGTAGAACCAAACAATTTTTTGTCTGAAATCGGTCCTATAAACAAATTCGCATATTCAAACAATTTATTTGCATATTGTTTATTTAAAAAAACTACGATTTTTTCAAACAAATAATTTAACTGAATCAAACAAAAAGTTTACTGAAATTCATAAAAATTTTAAACAAATAATTTTGCTGAATCAAACAAAAAAGTTTTTGCACAAGCAATGACGCGCACACAAGCAAGCATAGTTGGAGAAGATGAAGCAGAGCAGAGCGGCCGGCTGGCTTTGAAACACATTTTTTGTTGGAATAATTTTTGGACGAAGTCTTATTTATACACACAATGTTTTTCTTCATCACTCACTGTTGCTGCATCCTTTCCTTTGCTAATGAAGAAGAAATTTAACCAAAAACGGCGGCAGACCGACTCGATATGTTTTTCGCCATCATTCTATTTTTGCATTTGATGTATGTATTTAAGTAAACAGTTTGAAAAAATGTTTGGTTTTTTTACCAACTTTGAAACCAACCAAAATTTTATTTTGTTTATTATAATGTTGTTGTTGTTTCTGTTGTTTAAAAAGAGTGAAACGTTTTTTTATCTGCTATTGTTTTTGTTGTTTTTTACTACAAACCTTGTCACGCTATTTTATCATTTTTCTTATTGCTGTACTTTTTTAAAGCGTCCAAAAATAGACTGCATGAGTTTTTGTTGTAGTTTTTATATTTCACATAAAGAAGTGTTGCTTACGATCAAATAACAAAATGCAAAAAACGACAACATTAAGGAGCGTTAAATATTTCATACAAAATTATGAAAACTTGAAACTAATAACGCGTGTATTATATTTTTGAATAGTTGTCAACATTTTTGTTGGTTAATAAAAATCAAACAAAAATATTAATTGAATCAGTAAACAAATTTGTAGAAATCCAAAAAAATTTCAAACAAGCGTATGTTTGAAAATAATTCGGCAATAATTTTTTCTGTGTACTACTATACTATTTTCAAATAAAGTTACGTGACAATATAAAGTTAAACAAGATAACCAAGATATTGTTGCAGTCTTTGGATCAACACTAAAAGTTAAAAATTGTCACATACGACCCAAAAACGACATACAACCTTGTAATATTGAGCTAGAGAAATATATTCGCAAAAGACAATTTTTAATTGGCAGCTTTGGCCAGGAACTAAACAAAAATCAATCAATCAAGAAATGGAGCTCAATCGGACATATTGTAGTCTACAAACCATTAATAGCAACCCACAAGGCAGTCGAAGAAGGGTATAACAAAGATGAAAACGACAATCCGAAATCGAATTATCCAAGCTATATTTATGCTGGAACGAAAAAAAACTCATCAATGCTCCTTACAGAAGTAAAAATGATAGTTATATATGTATGTTCCTATGTTTTAACTTAAATTAAAAGCAAAGAAAACTTTAAATTTTCGTCATTCTTTAAATATCCTGCTTAACATACTCAAAACTTTTTTCTAACTCCTTTTGTTTTGCTTTTATTTGTTTTACACTACCCAAAACACTCGGTCTTCCCCTCAAGTTATGCTTTAAAAAATTAAAACTCTAAAAAATATTTGCTTTTCTGTGTTCATTGCGAACAAAGAAGTAGAAGAAGAGGTTAAGCCGGAAGTTAAAATTTTTTGCTTTTTTCCACACTTTTTGTGAATGTTTGTGTGTTCGTTTTTTTTTTTTTTTTTTATTATTAAAAGTGTTGGAGTAGTTGTTTTTTTATATTTGTATTGTTTTTTTCTTCTTTGCTTTTATTTTTTGTGTTGTAATTCAAAAGAACTACTTGATGTTTTATCAAGTATCACGACAAGACAGAAATCTGTATAGACTTTTTAGTATATTTATTTTGATGTTTTTTTTTTGTTTTTGAAGGAAAGCTGTGAAACAGTAGAAATTTTTTTTTGTAAAGCAAAAACAGTTTAAAGAAATGTAAAAAGTTCGCAACAACTTAAAAAGGAGCTATAAATGAAATCAGGACAATTTTATGTTAATTTGTGCAATAAATAAAGTTTGCTGTAGCATATAAAAATTTATATTAATAAAGTTAAAACGTTTTATACTTTTTAAAGAGATTTTATATTAAATTTAGCTAAAGAGTAAAATAAAATTCGCAAATTTTTCACTGCAAATAATTATTTTTTTTTTAATTAAAAACTTTAAGGGTAATCACGATGGTCATTGTGCAAATTTGTTAATTTGCAGTGGATATTATGATTGATCGAGAGCATACCCCTTTAAATTTATGGCAAATGTGCTATTTTTCTAAAAATTTATTCTGGCAACACTAAAAACTTCTGGCAGCACTGTAAAAATCTGCATTTGTTTACAATTGTACACAAGATAAACTCACTGTTTATTGTTGGTGTTTCGTTTAAGCTTTGATATTGTTACAAATAAGACTTATGGCCATTTTCTCAATGTATCGATAAACTGGCTGTTACTTAATGGCAACAAAAGTTTATTATGGCCATTTTCACCAAGTTCGGTTAAAACTAACTTTCAATTAAAGTTCCGGTTACCAATACGTTTTGACAGCTATAACCGATGGTTAATTATAACCGAACTTGGTGAAAATGGCCGTTAGAGTGATAAACTGTCCGTTAACGATTTTGTGTTACTCAATATACCGACAAAAAACATTTTGTTTTCAGCTGGCAACACCTCTCAAAATACATGTTAAAGCTGGGAGTCAGCTGATTGAATTTATCTGTACGGCAAATAAAAGGAAAATAACTAATTATCAGATGAGTGCTGGTTAGCTTTGCGACAAAATAGAAGCAAATTAGACATTGAGTAAACCAAATTTCTTTAATGTGCAGTTTTTCGTTGGGAAAAGAGTTAATCATACAATGAGAAAACGGCCATTAGAGTGTTTAAAACAGTGTTCGAAAATAAACACTAAATATCGTTCTTTAATGTTCGGTTCGGTAGATTTGTGGAAAACACAAACGCTAATAGTGTTTATGTAGAAATTCATAAAAAAAATAACGTTTCCCTGTTTGTCATCTTTCGAACACAAAAATAATGCTGTTTTCTTCATACTCAACAAATGATGAGAACATTAAATTCCGTTCCGTTTTTTTTTTTGAAAATCCACGAACTTCAATGTGTTCGGTTCGGCTCGTTAATGTTCGTCGCTTTTTACTGATAAAAAAAAAAACCAAACATTTTTTACAAAAACAAAATACACACAAGAAAAAAACATTATAGAACATTAAAATATAATGTTTTTCTACAGTATCACTACAATTGTTCTGTTTTTTAACGAAGAACCGAACATTATATAATGTTCGGTTCTTTCTTGAAAATAGTTACGAACGGTATTAAGGTTTGTGTATGTTTACACAAACACTAAAAAAATAGATATCGTTCTTCGGTGTGTGAGCCGAACGCTAAATAATGTACTGTTTATTTTCGAACACTGGTTTAAAATTCTTATTCGCTTTAGGGTTTTATTTGTTTAATATTTTTGGCTTTTCTAAAATCGTTGGAAAAGGTTTCCTGATGAGCTGGCCTTAGCAACCAGTGAAATGCGCATAGAAGCTAGCTTTCCCTCAACAATAAATTTCAGTGTATTTATCAAATATGAAAAATTGGGAGTTAAGCACGTCATACGGAAATCGTATGAATAACATATTAAAATAAATTTTTTCTTTTTTTTTCTCTATTTTATATTAGAACCCACGAAAATGTTTAATTTATAAGTTTGATTAAAAACAATATGGCGGCTAATATGTCAAATCTTATTGTTTACATGTGTTTGCAACAGCAAATATGCACTACTAATTTTACTCATGGTCTTTTTTAGTGCAAACTAAGTAAAATGGAGCAAATTTAAAATACGTTCATTTTGTTTTTGTGTTGTGCAAATGAATGTATTTTTGCACGCATTTGCAACGTTTGCAAAACTATTAAACTTCGTCAAAACCTCTTTGTTCACGTCTGAACAGAAGGCAGCGGATTTCCCATCTCTGGGGTCAATTGTGTGTGAAGGGAGTTGACAACTTGAGGCGCCACTAAGATCATGTATTCAATTTTAAATTGTTCTTTATTTTTTTATGTATTTTATATTGTGGTAACTTACAAATTTTCAAGTCGAATCGTTGTTTTGAAAGCCATCTTGGAATGCTGTATTTTTAATCGTTTTAAAATAGATAAATTGTTTTTGTAATTTAATTTTATAAATAAATTATTTAAATTGTGTGGAAATTTAAAACTTTGTAGTAAATTTTGTTTTTTTGCATTAAATAAATGGAAACTTTGTAACGTTTCGGAAAACAACGAAAGTGTTTTTATATGGTTAAAAGTGCTTTTCTTTCGTTTTAAATATCTGCGCCTTTTTCTAGTTCTCTTTTTAGCTATTATAATATCACCAAGTTGCTTGGATACTTGGTTGATATTTTAGCGCTAGATCTCGAAGCCACCATACACACTCCACGAAACGTATCGGCATTTCGCCCGGACCACGCAATCGGCGTTCTCTCGGGGAATATACCAAGGTGTTTGGTGCTGGTATTCTGGAGCTGTAGCCTAAATGGACCCCTGTATACAGTCCACACTCCACGAAACGTATTGGCATTTCGTCCGAACCATTACAAGACGTAATCGGCGTTTTTACTCTTCAATTGCACTGTCCCTTAAGCTGTTATGATACTTGCTATTTTTTGTATTTTTTCTATATTGGAGAACAGTGCAAATATATTTGCATAGGAAAACTGACTAAGTGTAAAGAGTATGATTATATCATAAAAAATCTTGAAAAGTCAAACAAATAAACATGTGTTATCGATAAATAATCTAAGACTGTCAAAAAAAATATAAAATTTTTTAGCTTAAAATTGACATTTCCAGATTAATTGTTAGCACTGTTGCCAATTTTTTTAGTTTTTGATCGAAAGAAACGGTTTTTAACTTTTTTGTTGCGATTTTTAGCTTTTATGACGGTTTTTTGTGGGGAAAAAACGTGGGCAGTATTGTTTGTTTTGTTTACATTTTATCAAATTGTATTTCTTGTTCTTTCTCGCATTTGTTGTTTCATTCAGTCAATCCTAAAAAAATCCAATACAAAAAATAGCAAGTATCATAACACCTTAAGTATAATAAATAAATCATCCACGTATTTCGTCAGTATTTTCGGTTTTAAAGCTAAATTCGGTATCACCGTATCCAGAAGTTTTTCCGTCACAATATCTGCAACAATCGGTGATGCAGGTGATCCCATCGGTAGACCTTTCGTTTGTGTGTATATTTTATTGTTGTATGAAAAATAACGATTGTCCTTAAACAGAATTTCATAATTTTAAAAAACAAGCCCTTTGGAACAGAGAACTGCAAAATCACTATTTTTCTTGATTTATTCATACGCTAAAATTTACATTCAATCTTTGCTTGCAAAACAAAGTTCCACGTTGGTAATTTTTACATCGTTTCGTTCACATTTGATTTTTGCATTTATTCATTTTTTATTGAAAGTGCTTTATTTGCATTTTTGTTGCGCATGCAATATAACACACATGTGTAAATTCAAAGGAACACATTCTTATACTTTTGCATTCAAGTAGTCATTGTCCACTCGGTGGTGGTTGTTAATGGTAAACAACAATAAACCACTCGAAGAGACGCTTTTTTAAAATTAACAACAATAAAAACAAGAATACATTGTATGTACCTACATACAGAACTACTGTACTTTTTAAAAGTAAAAAAAAAATCCTGTTTCTATGGAAATTGTTTGCATGTACCTACATATGTGCGTTTAGTTTAATTTCAATTTTTTTTTCTTGTACTACATAGTTATTGCTGAATGAATACATGAGTAATGATTGCTTGATTTCTGGCTTTTTTGTTTGTATTTTTGTTTCTTTACCAAAACAATCATTGTCGCTCCGAACACACAAACATCTTTATTAAAAAACGAAGCAAACGATTGTATAAATAACAAAGCACGATGTGCATTATTTGAATGACTGCAAACCAGCAGCGAATATTTGCGGTTGCGCAAGTTTGATTGTATGACCGCAAGTGAGTGTATTTGTTGCTGTTGATTTAATGAGATTTTTTTACAATTGCACAAAGCCGTTCTCTGCTTTGGAATCTTGGTGTGTTGTGTTATTTCTTCCCATCTGTCTTCTATAATTTTCAAAGCTAGGTCAACCGGGATACTCGGAAAAAGGGATACTACGTCAAACGATACCAATTTTTCTTCCACTTCTAAGTTCACGTTGATTAATTTTTCTTAAAACTGCATGGAGTCTTTAACGTTGTATTTTGAATCATCCGTGATTCTTTTTAAAAATCCCAGTCATGTATTTACAAAGTCGGGTAGAGGGAGAATTAATGCTAGAACATATAGGTCTAAGTGGGTATCTGTCTTTATGGATCTTTGGAAGACCATATATCCTGGGAGCTTTAGCTGTTTCCGGTTTTAATAGTTTTTTCTCTATCTCCGTTATAATATTGTTCCTAAAGAGCTCCTCCACAAGTTCGTTATTTGTCTTTTGAAGTCCACTAGTTGGATCTTTAGGGGATCTTCGATATGTCATCATATCCCCGAGAACCTCCTTCATTCTACCTTCATACTCTTCCTTCTCAATAGCTACAGTAACATTGTCCTTGTCTGCATTTAAGATTAGCAAGTTTTTATGTGCTCCTAAAAATCTGTTGGCCCTTTTCGTGATGCTAAGTGTAAATTTATCTCTATTGTTGAGTTTTAATTTATTTAAATGATTGTCAATCATATTCGTGAATTGTGTCCTTGTTATTTCTTGTTCTTCTTTATCTATTATATTTTGGATAAAATTCTCACCATCAGTTATATTCTTCATCACTGGAAAGTCTTCTCTCTTAACAGGTAAACCATGTTTCTGTCCTAGCGATAGTAGCCACTGTACATCCTCAGGGATAACAATATTAGTTAACAAACCATTTTTTATTAAACTTTATTTGTAGCTCTTGTTTATGTGTTCTCATTAAGTTTTCAAATTTTCTCCTGTGTTTTTCTTTTATTTTTCCTTCTATAGATGCACCTAAAATGTTCTCAATGTGCCACAGTTGCCTGGATTCTTTATCGGTTAATTGTCCATCTATCCAACCTCTAATATCTGTTCTCTCCTCGTCATAAATTTTTAAAAGTTCATGTTTTTGTCTTAGTAACAAGTTTAAGGTCTTGTTATGAAAATGTTCTATATACATACTTGTAGAGAGTTTGTCTAATATTAGATTCTGTAATCATGTTTGTCTCAAAAATCCTGAATATGTTTTTAGTAGAATTCGTAATAAAATGCGGAATTATACCTGTATTTCTGCAGCGTATCAGGCATATAATCGAAGATTTTAACTTCAAAGTTTTGTCTCTTGTTGTTTTATATTTATTGATGTTTGATTTCATAGTGTTGTTTTTCTTAATTTTGTTGTAAACCATTTTTAAGTTGTTATTACGGCATGCTCTCCGTTAATATAATTTTTCTTAAGATGTATTTTTATTCGACCTTTAAAATTCAATATTAAGTTAAAATGCTTAAGCTCGAGGTCAGTTATTGTATCTCTTTTAGTTAAGCAGATATGAGGTAAGCGAAACGTTTTTTAGACTTTTTTACCCCCTTCACATTCAAATTTAAAAAAAAAAATCACGTCTTAGTGGAACGGTTTGGCTAGAGAGCAACGTCCGTTCCGAATTTAAACCTTTTAGCTTCAGGCTGTGCGATGATGAATACCTAAAATGAGTAACTGCTTTAAACTGTTTAACCTTCGCCTTACCGATAACCACCTGGGTGACCAACTTAGTTTTTGATTTCTTTAATACCTTCTTAAATTTGCTTAATTTAAAAGGAAACTTTTACTAGCCGAACTAATTGTTGATTATCGGTAAATTATGTACATAATAGTCTTTGGTAAGGCGAATGTTAATAAAATCGTTTATTTTGTTCGACAGATTCCAAAATTTTTTTGTGGAAATTTGTGTTGATACAGTGTACATTAGACTGGTCGCATCTTGTATGGGATGATTTCTTAAACCAAACCTCATATTTTAAGCAGCGCAAACAATTATATTAAAAAAAAAAAAACAAAAATTGCGACCAGTCTAGTGTACATCTCATTTAAAGAAAAAATTTTTTAATTTTGGTTAGAAAGGGACGTTTGCGTTTTAGATAACGATATATAGATTTTGAAATAAGAGTTTTTTTGTTCAATAGCTTAAGGGCAAAATAAACCACAAAAATTGCTAGGCAAACATGTCAAAGTTTTACGTTTGTTTAAATAGTTGTTAATTAAGGTTTTTGCTGTTTGGACAAACCTTTGAAGCATGTTTGTGGAAATATTAATAATGTTTGAGATTTGTCAAACTTCTTGTGGTGTTTAAAAGGAATAATTTTAGTGAAAACTCTGCAGAGTAAAGAAGTAGAAGTAGAAGTAGCATTGTCTACCCCAAAAACAGCTCGTTGCTTAAGCCACTCTTTATTTGAAATTCTTTTACTTTTTCTATATTTCCCCTTCTATTTAAAACAAATAGCGAGCACAAAATTACCGTTACACAGTCGTCGTCTGCATTTATTGAAAATAAAACAAGAATTTTAAAAATAATGTTTGTAAGAAATTGTTTATTGTTGTTTATTTGCAATCAAAAACCCAAACAAAGTGTGTGTTTGCCAAGCCATTTGTATCGTTTATTTTGCCCTTCATGATAATTTCTAATAGATGTAGTAAAAAAAACACCATTGCCTACTTTAGGGCTTAAAAATTTCTCTCTAACTGTAAAACAAAAGCTGGGTATAATAAAAACAACAAAAATTACATCCTTTTCCTTTAACAAGACAACACTTTATTTAAATAAATATCTTCTTTCACACATTATTTATTAACATGTTTAAATCATTGTCTAACTCTTGGCCAAATTAACAAATTACTTAAATAAACTTAAATTTTAAAAGAATTTAAGTCACTAAGGAAATTTGAATAAATTAAAATAATTTAAAGCAGTTTAAAGAGAGAATTAAAAAGAAATTATAAAAAAAAGTTGTAGCATTGTTGAACTAAATCTATGTATGTTTTTTTTAATTTGCATATGTAAATGTAATTTCTTTCTATATTAAATTGGAATTTTATTGATTTTTAGTCTTTGTTTTGCACTGTTTTGAATTGTCGGAAGGCAGAAGTGCTTTGTAGTCTATTGTTTTTCCGCCTTTTCTTGAACGTTTAACGCTATTGATTTAAAGGACTTCTTTTTTTCTATATTTGCTGTTATTGCAACAATGACGCCGGCATATACATTTATACAAGCACTTGTGTGGAAGTAAAGACTTTTCTATTAAATTATTTAAATGCAAAAAGAAAACAGTTATAGTTATTTCAGACATTATTATAAAAACATTGAAAGAAAATAATTGAAACATTGATAAATTAAAAAAAAGTATATCAAGAAATTTGTGCTTTAACTGGAATCGTAACGTTTACGTAGTAATAGTCAATTATTTAAAGGATTTTTTAATAAAACTAAATCATTTTCTCAGTGTAATTCATCGTCATTTCAGACGTTTTAAGATTTTTGTTTGAGTGGCTTCTTATGATTTTGCAAATGTGTCTTGAGTTTGACTTTATTTTGTATAAAGTCATGCCTTCAATTTATCATGAATTGTGCTCTCAAAAAAAAAAAAAAACCAACCGTACTCAAACCAATCCGAAGCGGTATTAATAGTACGGTGAGTACGGACTTTCTTTAATCAAGTACAGAAAGGTTAATTCAAGTACGGATTTTCAATCACGAATTACTTAACTTAATCATATTCAATCCCGAATTCGTACTTGAAATAATCCGAAAATACGATTGATTTAAGTAGAGCTAAGGTTGAACCAATCTTAAAATGCGTTTGATTCAAGTATTATAAAGTTGATTCTATTTCGAATTTGTACTTGAAATAAGCCAAACGTGAAATGGGAAGGAGAATTTTATTATGATTGAATAACTTACCCGTTTTACACCATACAGAATTTCAATTATAAAACACCAGCATCATTCCCGATATGGTTTTGACTTTAAAAACTTAATGTACATATATAGCTGAAAATATAAACTAAATGAGAAGCAGGAGTTCTCAATTTTTATCTTTTAAACATGCAAATAATGTGATTTCGTCTTGTTCTATTGTTTTTGTTGTTTATACACACAACAAGCTAATTGTTGTTTAACAACTCGTGTGGTGTCTGCAAGAAACTTTGTTAAGTTAAATGAGATTAAAACGCTCACTTTGTAATTTTACTCTCAGAGTGGCACCACCAACGAAAAGTTTAATCTTTTTTTAGTTGGTTTAAGAATTTTATACTTACTTTGATTGATTTTTGAAAGTAATCCCATTTAGGATTGTTTTAAGTACGTTTTAGAGTTATACGTACTTGAATTTTTGAGTACGACTTGCACTTCAAATAAGAATAAAAAACATTATTTATCCCGAGTGTTTTTCTCAGCGTTTAAAAAAACTATAGTTTAAGTGAAAAACTGCCGTATCTTCTACTTCTGTAATTTTCATTAGCCAAAAACGAAACGGTAGCATTCAATTTGGATTTATTAAATGTAAACTGTCGCTGTCAAAACCAACTCAAAAAGGGAAAAGTTGTACATAAAATGTTGGTTTTTTGTTCGACAGTTTTTGGTTTCGACTGCAGTTTTTTAAACCCTGGTTTTTCTTTCTGTTTAACCTTTTTGGGTTAATTTGGATGGTCTTTGCGTGTCGTTTTAAAATCGGCACTTCTGCAACGCACAAACCATTCCTCGCACGTTGGAATGGATGAACCTTCTTTAGAAAAAGTTTCGGTAGGGAATCGATATGATTCCGCTGCCCATTTTATACACACACCACAATTGTGGAGAATGTATTGTGCTGATGTGTGAACACCTTTTAATATTGGTCCCACAACCATCTTTTAGAAATTATAATTTAATTTAGTTCTTGTTCCCAAAAAATACTTTTGAAAAGATTTTTTTTTTCTTTCAGATTTAATTGCATTTAAATAAGTCTTTATTTAAAGAAAAGATTACTCTGCAATAATCACTTTTTTATTGTGTTTATTTAGGTCATCAATATCAAATAACGGCATTGAAGCAACAACGAAACATTATACAACAATGGCTCCCTACAAAAACAGTTTAATGTAAAAGTCACTGTGAGAAAAGCAGAGAGATAGAGAGAGAGAGAGAGAGAAAAAGCCAGTCAATCAAAATCGAAAACAATATTGCAACCAGCGTTGCCGTTTTGGTTACTTTTAACCAAATTTGGTTACTGTTTTCTTCAATGTGAACTTGTGTACATTTTTTCCATTTTGGTTACTTTTTTCAACACAAAAATAACCAATATTTAATTTTGAAACAAGAACTACTCGCATTTTTGACCCTTAGAAAATTGTGTGATGTATTTGTGCATCTAAAACCAATACTTATTTTCATCATCAACAGACTATCAAGTTAACCATAAAAGGTACTTTAAAGTGTAGATGGCCATTATCTGCTACTCTTCATGCTTCATAGGGCTAACTAAAACACTTTTCTAGATAAGCGATAAGGTCAAAGGCCTTCCGATCCCATTCCGTTTAATATGATTATGTCCACCAAAGGTTGAAAACTATAGCTCATAAAGGTTTTAAAATTTACGAAAATAATTGAAAACTTAGTATAGGAGGTGCCACTTCCACCACAAATTTCAAAAAGTTATATAGCCTACTGTTCCATCTATCGGTTAAATTTTGGTTACTTTTTTCGCTTTTGGTTACTTTATTTTTACATTTTGGTTAGAAATTTTTTTTTTGTCGTGGCAACGCTGATTGCAACACGTGTAAACTAAACTTTAGAGTAAAAATAATTGCTTAATTTTAATTTTAAACTGCTTTTTTTTTTGTAATAATTCCAAGTGTGTCTGCTAATAATCATAATAATGATCACGTAGATGATGATGATGACAAATACATTTATGTTTTAATCATAAAATTTGTTAACATGTCCATTACCCTGCTCTAATATACTTAAACATGTCTAAACAGTATAAAAATGTGTTGTATATAATCAGGATGAGAAAATATAATAATAGACGACTACGTATTACAAGACACGTACCCAAACATAAACAATCAAAAAAATATGTATATATAAAGAGAAAAACCTACACGTATGTGTGGGAAAGGACAAGAGTATGAAGAAAAAGAGTAGTAAGAATATAAAACATAAGTTATAATAGATATTACTATCATTATCATCAGCATCATAAACACCTTCATTTGTTACATTGATTCTTCTGTTGATATTCTAATAGAAATTTGTGATTGTATGTTTATATTTTGTGATGGTAATCTAAGATAATAAAATAGACAACGATACTTAAGGTTTTTGAAAAAAAAAATATAAACAAATTCATGAAATAAAGGTGAACCTGAAAGTTCGTTAGAATATAAAAAATAGCAAAAAATTATATTTCTACTTTAGAAAAGTTTATAAAGTTATATTTCTTTATCAAAGTAATTTTTGTGGGAATACAAAATTTTTAATTACAAGATTTTGTTTGTCGTGCTTAATTCCCAATTTTTATTCTTGAAAACAACACTGAAATTTATTGTTGAAGGGATAAGCTATTCGTATGCGCATTTCACTGGTTGCTTAGGCCAGATCGTTTTTAACAAATAAAACTGTTAAGCGAATAAGATTTATAAGCAACGGTTTTGCTTGTAACAATAGCAAAGCTTAAACAAAAACATCAACAATAAACAGTGAGTTTATCTTTTTTTATATTCCCCACTACAATTGATTGGAATTCTTCCAATATTAATTTTTGTTGTACGAAGGTTAAGAAAAAACAAAAACAACTTGCTTTATTGTTCTCGCAAAAAACAAAGAATGTTTCCACTTTATTTTATTTTATTTTATTTTTATTTTATTTAGCCGGGCACTTGCCAGTTAATTATCAATGATATTTTTGTGGGAATACAACATTTTTAATTTACAAAATTTTGTTTGTCGTGCTTAATTCCAAATTTTTATTCTGCACTAGCTGACCCGACAGCTGTCCTAATGTGGACAGGACACATTAGGAAAAATGTTTGCGTTCGATTTTTAAAATCCGTTAAAAATATGCGAACATTTGAAAGAAAAATTAGTCAAATCGATGAGCCGTTTTCTGATTTAAGGTAAATCGAAAAAAGTGGGCGTTAAAGTAGGCGGGGCAAAATGTTCTTTCTGTAAAACTCTAAGTTGGACCATGGCGATGATTTTAAAGAAAAAATCGTCCAAATCGGTCAAGCCGTTCTCAAGTTATGCGCTTAATAGAAAAAGTGGGCGTTAAAGTAGGCGTGTTACATGAAAACGTAAAATGGATTAATACGAACATTTCAAAGAAAAATTAGTCAAATCGATGGAGCCGTTTTTTGATTTTAGGTAAATCGAAAAAAGTGGGCGGGGCAAAATTTTCTTTCCGTAAAAACCTAAGTTGGACCACATGGCAATCATTTAAAAGAAAAAATCGTCCAAATCGGTCAAGCCGTTCTCAAGTTATGCGCTTAATAGAAAAAGTGGGCGTTAAAGTAGGCGTGGTACATGGAAACGTAAAATGGATACATACGAACATTTCAAAGTGGGCGTAAAAGTAGGCGTGGTACATGAAAACGTAAAATGGATTAATACGAACATTTCAAAGAAATATTAGTCAAATCGATGGAGTCGTTTTTTGATTTTAGGTAAATCGAAAAAAGTGGGCGGGGCAAAATTTTCTTTCCGTAAAAACCTAAGTTGGACCATGGCAATCATTTAAAAGAAAAAATCGTCCAAATCGGTCAAGTCGTTCTCAAGTTATGCGCTTAATAGAAAAAGTGGGCGTTAAAGTAGGCGTGGTAAATTCTTCTTTCGATGAAAACTTAAAATGGATTAACGCGAACATTTGAAAGATACATACATACATACATACATACATACATACATACATACATACATACATACATACATACATACATACATACATACATACATACATACATACATATATATATAGAAGAAGAAGATAACAACACTGAAATTTATTGTTGAACAATATTACCCAATTTGGTATCCCTTTCCAGTTTATCCTCGTTTATCCCAAAAATATTATAAATTGTTGTTTACTCAAACGGAAGCAACCTCCTTTTTCTTTTCTTCTTTACAAACCCATACACACATGGTTATGATTCCAAAAAAAGGAAATTTTTATACATCTATAAGCCTTTTCTTTCACTCTCTTTATCCTCTAAAATGTTCATGTATAAATATTTAATACATTGTGGTGAAAAATCATTTATTTTTCTAAAAAGATTATCTTTTTTTTTGCTGTTGGAATTTCAGCACTCAAAAAAGGCTTTTGTTTTCTTGAAAATGTTACCTCTTTTTTCAAATGTTTTCCTATATGCTGGGTTTATATTTAATTTTTTATTTTATTTTATTTCGAAACAAGACATTTATTGTCACAAACACAAAGAGTTATTGTTTGAAAAGCATCATCAACCACCTGTTTGTAACAGACAAGATTTAAATATAATATTTCATCACTTTAAAATGCTTACAATTCGACATTTACAGTATTTTAAGGTTTTTTTTTTAAGGATTTTATAAAAAACAAGGCTGAGCCGAATTGAAAATATTTCATACTTTATATGGACTCTTTGGTAAATTATAACCAAATCCTTACGGCAATTGTTAATTTTTAGTTGAACTGTCGATCCTTAATTTGAGTTCATCAAATTTAATTTTCATTAAATTATTTTACTAAAGGAAGACATTTTACAACATGAAATTAATTAAAATTTTTATTCTTGAGAGAACTGAAAACTTTTTTTTTGGTTTACAACTAAAATCGTGAGTTTTGGTTGGACCACCCTTTGCAATTGTTAAAAGTTTGAGACATAAAATTTGATAAAAAAAAATAATATTTATATAAAAAAGCTTATGTATAGTTTTAGTTAAGGTCCTACACTTCTTATAGTTTTTAAACATTGCATAAGCTTTTTTTATCTATTCCTTTTTTTTATCACATTTTTCGTCTCAAACTTAAAAAAATATTAAATCTTAGACACCTTTTATTAATTAAAGTAACGAAATGTCTAAAAAACTTAATGTTTATTTTAAAATTTAAAACTTTTTTTAAAACTTATTTTAATTGCCTGCCACCATTCACTATAAAACTAATCAGTTTGTGACTTTGAACAAGTTTTATTAACCACAATAAGAGGAAACACTAAAAATATATTTAATTTCCGGTGATAAAATTAATGTTTGTTTAGACTTCTTTAAATGACTGTATAAGTGTATCATATTTATCATCATTTTAATGCCTTGAGGTTAAAAATTAATGTAAAATGTTGGGTTTTAGTTTGTTTTTTCTCTTGCTTGGTTAAATACACTTGCCTTAATCATGCCTTATAAAATATTTCAGATAGACGTGTGGGGAAGAACTCAACAGTTTTTGTTTAAAGGTTTCGAAAGTGTGTTTTTTTTAGCCCGATAGATTTAAACAAAAGCGTTAGCTGTTAAAAAGTGCTGTAATAATGAGCTCACTATTTGAAATTTATGGTCATTATACTCTGACAAATCATCGTGAATAGATAGAAACAACGCATCGGTGTTTTATCACAAAGTTGTGTTCACGCGTGATGGAAAAAACAGGTGGCATTACTTCGCCAGATGACGATTTTTTGCTCTAGTATAAAAGTAGAATAACCCCCCTATTCATAAAAAATACTTTTGTTTTATTGGAGGTTTATTGAACGAATTTCCTATGAAAATGTGTTCAATAAACCTCAAATAAAATAAAAATATTTTTTATGAATATGGGGGTTAGTCTTTATTTCTGTTCTGTTACGAATCAGCTGATTTGTTTTTGTTATTAAAAAACCTGTGAAATTGATTAGTTTTCTGTTGCGGTTCAGTTTGTTTAAATCAAAAACTTGTTAAGTAATTGTAAGTGACAGTTATATTGAAATAAACTGATTTTTGATTTTAAGAATTCATAAAATTTAATTTCTTCAAATTTATGTGCATTAAAGTTATTGAAATAAAACAATGGACGGTGCAAAACTAATAAATCTGCCATAAATGTAGGGTTGCCAGACGGGCTTGATTTGGCTTGTTTGTCAAGCTTTTTCAATATGTGTCAAGAATCAAGAACAAATTTAATTTGCCAAGCTAAATCGGAATTTTAAAAAAGTTTTCATTAAATTGTCCAGAAAAGTCAAGAAAAACTAACCATTATAGATCGTGCTATTTATATTTGAACTGCAGTTAAAATATATTGTCGAAAAAAAAACTATGGGAACTTGTATCCCAAAGAATAGTAGTATAATGTATAGCAGAAAGACTATCAGAGTCTTATTTGTATTTCATTTGTAAAATAATCCATTCATTTCATGTATCCTTATAAGCTTTAGAAACCAATTTTGATTTTGATTTATAATATGAAATATCTGAGTAAAATTAAGTTCTCCTATCTCACATGGAATGGGCAGTTATTTGTCTATAACTAGTTCATTCATAGCACGATTTTGTTATTTTCACTACAAGTATTCTACCAAGTTTATTTTATGCGAAAGTTAAAAAATAAAATTCTGAAATTATAACCAGAAAATATAAAGATGTATGTGTAGAAAAGAGTGTCCCGGTAGACTAATTGGTAGTGAGCTAGTCTGTCATTGCCCGGGTTATGGGTTCGATTCCCGCCAGCCAAAAAAGAGAAAGAAACATACAAACGGTCAGACAAACCAACTTGACGGATAGACGGACATCGTGAAATCAGCTCTGCTACGTATAATATCGGTATTGTAAATATAACAAACTGAACCACAATATAAATTTGTTTGTTCAGTTAACAGAAATTGAAGCTGTCAATAAAAATCAAGATTTTTCTTTTTAATGTAAAGCTTTTTGTCAATTTCGATCTGGCAAGCCTACATAAATGGCTGGTAAGTTGCTACAGAAAAAGTAACTATTGGAATTTCGTAACAGAACGGCACGGAACAGAACAGAAACAGAAAGTAAAGACTAACTAGCCTTAAGTGTTTGTCTAGTCTTCTGTCAAAGTTTTGTTAATGTTTAAAAAAAACTTCACGTTTTGTAATGTGATTAGTGTAATTTGTTAAAGTTTTTTATTATTTTAATTAAGATTAAAGAACATGTTGACCAAGGTGAATTTATTTTACAAGTGGCGTTGAAAGCACAAGTTGCTTGTGTTTCTAACATATCCACTAACGAAAGCAACACAATCACCCTTATTCTATTTGGCGTCGGCAATAACAACGGCAATTTTAAGGCAACAGCAATTCTTATCAAAGACAACATCAATTTTATGTTAAATTGGTATTTTGTAAGAGTATTATGACGCCGTTGACTATTTATCGATAATGTTAATAAAATACAGCACACATCTCTAATATTAAAATCAGCTGATTCATTTTGTTTACTGTTTTTTTATAAGAAAAAAAAAATTCTGTATTGTTTGTGCAAATTTTAAGTTAAATAAAAATTAGTTTTTAAAAAAATAATGTTTAAATGAACATTTTTTTGTTATATTAAATTTTCCCAAGTGCCTAATGGATTTTTTTTAACCTTTTTAAGATTTGAAAGTTTTTTTCGGCTGAATAAATTTTCTTTTAAACATGAGTTGGAAATAATAGAGCCTCATTTAAAAAAGGGAACGTTTGTTCCAAACACAATATATTTGCAGCAACATTGCGTTTTTTGGCCCAGGGATCGTACCAGCTCAGCGTTGGAAATTATTTCAACTTTTGACTGTCCCAGCCACTAGTTTAAAAATTTTATCTGAGACTCTGGAAGTCATGAAGAGAGAACTTTGTCCACAATGGATACATTAAAGTTGCATTTCTTTGAAAAGCAGCATTTCCAGGTGTAATTGGCTGTGTGGACGGAACCCACATAAAAATTTTAGCTCCAAAAAAAAACCATCTTTAATCGCAAGCGATATTTAATTTATTAGGAAAAGAGACGCTGCATAATCCTCTGGCTAGTGATGGATTTTTTACAAGCTCTTCCACAAGCTTCTGGAACTGGCACTTAGTTGTTATTTTAATTTTTTCAATTAAGTATATCTACAAAAAATATATCAAAACACAACACAAATGAAGAAAAATATCAAAACCGCCGTAGAAATCAAAATTGCAGCCAACCATAACGTAAAATTTTTAGAACACGACACAAAGCAGCACAAGACAACACTAAAAATGCCGACGACAAAATCAAGGGCAATTTAAGGCAACACCAACGCCAATTTTTCTTAGAAAATACCAAACATATGTTAACAGTCATCGAAATATGGCAATATTGCCAACGGGAATACGAAATTGAAACAAAACATAAAAAACGGCGTTGTTTACTGTTGACGACGCCAAATAGAATAAGGGTGAATGTTTTTGGTGTTGTACTTGTTGTTGTATTGCCAACACCGTTTACATGAATTCGCCTTCATACTGACTATAATGAAATTAAACTTGGTTTAACAATTTATTTATTTCATGGCGCTAAGCGCCACAATTTGAATTTTGTTGAAAATAATTTTTTGAGTATTCGAAGACAGCTTTCGGTTTTTATTGTAATGTTGTTTTAAGTTCTCTAGTAATGACACCTGTATTATTTCACCACGGTGTTCACGGCTCACGGTGGCATCATCGTAACTTATTTTATCAATAGAAGCCGGAACTCGTATTACGGCTAATTGAGAACATTTTGTGAATGATTATATGGATGACATTGAATCGGGCGAGATGTAATATAAATATAATGGGGCTAGACGCAATACTGTGCCAGAAACGAATTATTAAAATTACAATTTGGCGATAAGCTTATTTTGAGAAATTAACCTTTCATTAATCCCGTTCGTGCGATTAGACACTTCTCTATAATTTCCTGCAAAGCTACGTCAAGTCACTGGTTTAGGATAATAAACCAGCAATAATTGACCCGTTAAAGGCCAACATCATTCGTGTTATTCGTGACATACGGCCAACAATGCACATATAAAAACATTTTTTTTGTTTAATAGTTAATTTTTGGTATAATGTGGGAATTATTTCTTTTTCAAAATTATTTTATTATGTTAAACATTTTTTTCGAATGCGCTTCTATGAGTCAAACTTCAAATTATAAATCTTTCATGCAATTGACCTCTATTAATTGAAATTTGACGAATGGGAGCACATTCGACCAAATGTTTAATATAATAAAGTTAATTTGTTGCAAGATAAAAACACTGAAATTTATTGCTGATGGGATAAGCTATTCCTATGTGCATTTCACTGGTTGCTTAGGCCAGATCGTCAGGAAACTTCATCCAAAGATTTTAGAAAAACTAAAGATATTAAACCAACAGCCATGTTCTGACAATCGCGATCAGCCATAGTTTCTTAAAGTTCCCTTAAGCATACTGTTGAGGTTGGAAGTCACCAAATTGCTTGCGATTGCAATTTACAGTAAACGTATTATGCAATTTCAAGTCAAATCGCCAATGTTTAGCGTTTTGCGATTGTAAGAACATGCCCGCAAATAAAACTTTCGCGTATAAGAATGATAAGCAACAGTTCTACTTGTAAAAATATCAAAGTTTAAACAAAAACATCCACAATTAGCAGTGAGTTTATCTTTTCTTAAATTCCCCACTACAATTGGTTGGAATTCTTTCGACATTAATTGTAGTTGCAAGTAGGATAAGGAAAAACAAAAACAATCTGCTTTGTTGCTTTCGCAAAAATAAAGCATGTTGCCAGTTTCGTTTTTTTTTAAGCCGTGCACTTGCCAATTTATTATCAAAGTAATTTTTGGGAATACAAAATTTTTAATTTACAAGATTTTGTTTGTCGTGCATAATTCCCAATTTTTATTATTGATAGAAACACTGAAATATATTGTTGATGGGATGTGTTGCCTCATTTTTTTTAAATTCAAGTTCTATCGGGCTTAAAAAACACCCTTCACCCAGCTAGCATTTTCATAATCTTATCATTTAGGAATTAGCTTCACGAGTAAAATACCCGTATATGAGCTAATTTTTTTATAAATGATACTCTCGTTGCGAGGAAATGGTACCCTCCGATGAATCACCTGAAAGAATCATTTGTCATACAAATTTCTAATTCCTTCTTGAGCATTTTTAATGTAAGTTTTTAAAATCATTATTGGATGGTTTTCGTCTTATTTTTGAATCGTAAGTTCATCATCATTCATATCATTTTGTAATTGCAATGTTTTTTATTTTTCTCCAATAAACTCTGCACCATTATGGTTTTTAATTATTTGGACCAACTTTATTTTGAACCAAGCAAAAGTTATCGGTTTGCCGCAAAGAAGAGAAGAAACCATTTACACTTACATTTATGCTTATAAATTGTCAATAATGTTTGGGCTTCTTTTTTAGCCAAGCTTCCCAAAGTTCGGAAATGACAGGGAAAGTCATTTGGGGATTAGGGATTAAAAAATACATTTCGGGAATTTGGCACATTTTTAATATATTTTCTCTAAAATTAAAAATTTGGATTAAAAACCATAAATAGTTCAACAAAATAACCACAATACTAATAATAAATTTTCTCTTCTTTTATTATTTATGCTTATTTTTTTTGTTTCGTATATAAAATATGAAAAAAGTATCAAAACTTTTATGTTACTCTTATCAACAACTTATACGGTGTAAAGCGGATGTATGTATTTTTATTGTTGATTTTAAGGATGGCTAAAGCCAATTGAAAAAGCTCCAAATTCTTATAAATTGGCTCATTCGTCTTCAAAAACAGCATACAGCTATGCTTGTGATTCCCTTCTGGAATCGCATAAAAAGGATTTTGAAAAACATGCCGAAACCAGTCGCTACAAACAAAGTAAAATATTTTTTTTTACTTAAAATTTTTATTTGGGGATTTTTGGGAATTTCTTATGCAAATTTTTCTTGCTATTAAAAAAAAAATTAAATTTGGTCAGAAAAAAACATTTATGGCCATTTTCTCATTAGGCGATTATCTTTTTTCCCAACGAAAACCTGCACATTAAAGAAATTTGATTTTCTCAATGTCTCATTTGCTTCGATTTAATCGCAAAGCTAACCGGCACTCATCTGCCAATTATTTATTTTCCTTTTATTTGCCGTACCGATAAATTCAATCAGCTGACTCCCAACTTTTACATCTATTTTGAGTGGCGTTGCCAGCTGAAAACTTTGTTTTTTGTCGGTATATTGAGAAACCAAAAATCGTTAACGGACAGTTTATCGGTCCAATAAATTTATGTTGATATTAAGTAACAGACAGTTTGTCGATACATTGAGAAAATGGCCATAAAAATATTAACTTTTTAAGTTTTGTTTTTTTTTTAATTTTTGGGATTTTTGGGGATTTTCTTAAATTATTTGGGGACAAAAGATGTACCTGGCAGCCCTGTGGGAATATACGTATAAAAGTAAATGGGAAATATGTTAGTGTTTATAACAGGGATAGAATGTTCAATGAATATTTCAGAAAAGTTTTTTTATTTTAGAAAATAAAGTTAAGGAAGTTACACACTATCCCACAAAGTCTTTCGTATTTTATGAAAATGCTTCCCTGATCTAATTATTGTTTATAAATTTTCAAAAAACAATAACAACTTAGCATGCCAGGGTTGCATTTTCATAAAATACGTAAGAATTTGTGGGAAAGTGTGTATCGGCCTTTAGGGCCATTATTACAACCTAATGATAAAATGAAAAGTGTTATTAATATACTGTGGCAACATTGCAGTAGATACCGACTACTTTTGGGTGTTTAGAAAATACCTAATGGCAACAATTTACTTTTGTTTATTACTTAAACCCTGCGGCCACACGATCAAGTTTTTCTTGATAGTATTTTATATATCGTCAGCTCAGAATTGGTTTGGCGCATTTTATGATTAAATAACCATGATATGTGCCAAGCCAGTTCTGAGCTGGCGATATACAGTTTGTCAAAATTTACATATATTGAAAGTTGTGACTTAGAAAAAAAATTTATAAAGACAAACTTGGAATCAGCTGTTAAATTGAACGTAAAATTGCTTAACAAGTTACCCTGCAGCCACACATTCAAGTTGTTTATTTAAATTTACATAAATTGAATACTGTGACGTAGCTGCACGCAATTAACTTTCAAGATGTCGTCAAGAAAACAATTTATAAAATCAAACGAAAAATGTTCTCTTTAAACTTGTAAACAGCTGTTAAGTTGAAAGTAAAATTGCCAAACAAATGGAAAGGTCAAATTGAAAGCAATCTCGTGCTCAATTTAAAAAAACACAAATATGAAATTGCATCTTTTTCCTAGTGCGACAAATGAAGGCAGAAACAATATATTTATCAGTTTTAGAGCTTTTTATGAATTTTGGCATCGATTTGTTAGTGTATATTTTACCGTTTGCAGCATGTTTTTGCATAATTTTGTTAAAAGAGCCTTTTTGCAGCAATTTTTAAGTTTATAGCGCTTATTTTGCCTTTTTGACGCATATTTTGATACATGTTCGATTTTATAGATGCCTACAAGTGCTTTGGCAGCAAATAAAAATAATTTTTTTTTTTGCAAAAATTCTAGCTTTTCTGTTTTAAATATTTACCTGTTTACCCAACGTGTTACTTCAATTTTGCCATCTAAGAAAAAGCAATTATATAAGTTTTTGGTGATGTTGTAATACACGGAAATCTGTACCAATCTTTTAGTGGTCTAACGAGGTCCATCCATCCGTCTGGCTGGTTTTGATCAAATTTGGTAAATACATTTTAATTGTTCTAAGGCGAAGTCTATGTAAATGGTGATAATCGGTCTATAATTTCACATATTACCCATAAAAACTTCTTTCCAAATTAAACTCATTGTGTCCGTAAACCATCTAATTATGTTGTTATGAATTTAGATAAAATTCGCTCCAAAAATATTTTACTGCAAATTTCGAATCGGTTCACATTTGCCGAAAGCTCCCATCTATAAAAGTTGTTTAAGACAAAAATCTCATTTGTGACAGCGCATAAAGAAAGGGACCAGTAAGGTAAGGGGAACAGTAAAAACAAACTACACAAAACAAGAGGTAGGGACGACCTACGCGCGTTTTCAAGGTTGACCAACAAGGTTGAGATGTGTCGCTTTCAAATGAGACCAATACCAACACGCTCAGTGATGGTACAGCAAAAATACAAAGATAAAATTGCTCTCCTGAACAAAACCCTTAGGTCCCTTTCTATTTTTCGCGTCACATATGGATGTTAATATCTAATAATGTAATAATCGTTTCCAAATAGCGTAAAATCTTGAAAATTCGTCTAGGCTTTACCGATAACAATTTTAGGATTGTGGTTATTAAATGGAACTGTTATTAAATTGTTGAACATTTTGTTTTCCAATTAGCAATTTTTTTAATTTTCAGGGCATATTTTCCAGTTTTTACTGCATATTTAATGCGCATAAAACGCGTTTTTTAAAGCATATGTCTGGTTTCCTTGGATATTACTATCGACTGAAAATTTGTACTTAAGCAGAAAACTTAAACTAGTTTTTATCAAAGAAATATTTACATTCATGTTCGTTGCGACTACAAGAATTCAAACTGACTGTTTGAAACGAACTCTTTAGATTAAAATCACTTCTTGATGTTGGACAAAAACGATTGAATCATAAAATTCAAGTGGTCTTTGCAACTGATCACAATAAAATCATGTTCAAATCACCGATCCGAAAGACGAGTACAAGTCATAAACTGATTCATCGCTTTTAAATAAACAAATACTGAAATACAAATGAATTTTTTAATTCGTGTTGACGTTTTAACGAGAACAAAACTATAGAATACTTTTTTAATTTATACTGAATTTGTATATGTAGTGATTGAGTTGGCTCGGTCATACTCCTTGCAGCTCTCTGATCCATACCACCTGCCATTCTAGTTGTTTATATTCATTGCTGCAATTCAGCGCGAATTAATAATAGCAAGTAAAAACTTGCGGCAAACTACTGTGCTGTTAGATGTTTGTCTTCATAGCTGTATTTTAAATAATAATAATATCGATATCAATATTTTTTCTATCGATATTTTCGATATTTAAGGACTATCGATAGTACTATCTATAGTTTCCCAGCACTAGTTGGTACAGAAAGCATATTTAAACCTATTTCAGCAAGTTCTTGGAAAAGTTTCGAACCAACAGCGTCTTTGTATGCAAAATCTTCGAACCAAAAAGACTTAAATATGTTCCCACGTCTTGAACAAACTGCATGGTCTTGCCATAGTACAAATGGCATGTCTAATAATGAAAATCCCAAAAAAGTACTTTTTTCCCAAAATATCTCCTGAAGATTTTTACGAAATTTTTATCCCCAGTTACAAAAAAAACCTCCTATTTGGGGATAAATCTCCCCAAATGCTGAGAACGCTGTGTTTTTTTTTGTGTTACATTGTGTTTTTTGCCAAAAAAAAAATGTCAAAGGTAAATAATGAGAGAGAGAGTGGCATACAAATGTCGTTGAAGTTACCATATCTTCAACGGAAAATATGGTAGCTTCAAATTCTTAATTTACGTGTACAGTTACCATACGAATAAGCCTGCTGTTAGCTTATCAGTCACTTTTTAGGTTATTAATAACTTGTAATAACCAAAAACCACTATTGAACTCTTTCTAAGTTCAAATAATGGCCTTAATAGGCTTCATTTTGGATAACTTTAGCAACCAAAATGTTTGCTTGGTTTGCCAAATTTGTCCTATTGCTAAACTAAGCATTCACTTTAATTTTGTTCTACATACGATGTATAAAAAAATTAAACTTTCCACAGTCAGGTAGTGTTTTGATAAGAAATTGTATTTCAAAGTTTAAATACTCATATATCAGGTCGCTGGAATTGTGCACGCGTTCTGCTAAAGTGCATTCATCGGCTGCAGATATAATAAATGATGTTTTTCTTAGTTTTCGCTTTAAACGTTTTTGTTTTTCGCTTAAAGTTGTACTTTGTTTTAAGTTTCTTTACACCACGAAGAAGCGAGTTTTTTGTTTAATTTTTTTTTTTTTTTTGCTGATTTCAAAAGGAAACATTTGAATTTAGTTCATTCGCTTTTTACACACGTTTTGAATGGCTGAAATTTATGGAAATTCTTGAATGACAATTTAAATTTTTAGATCTTTAAAGAAAAATATTTTAATGCAAATATTTAACAGAGATAATAATTAAAAGTCAGAGAAGTTAACAAAAAGTAAATGCAAAATAGTAGAGACAAACTTCGGACAAATATTTTATTAAATAATCTGATTTTCTTTATAAGGAAACAACAAATAGCACAGGCTTGCAAAATTTTTGAACACATTACTTCTCCATCATACCCGGTTTTCGAGACTCTTAACTCTTAAAATACTATGAATATAACGGAAACCCAGATTTTTTCAACTTCAGGTTAAAAATATCTCAGAGAAGGACCAATTTATTACAGGCATTTGGTAGAACTTTCAGGCGATATATCAGGTTTTATAAATGAATACGAATTTGCGCAGTTATAACGTCTCGAATATGGCGAAAAACAGGGTTTCTGAACACGATGCCATGATATCTCCAAAACTTGATGTGATGGAGAAATTCTGACTAAAGATTCGGATTCACCACAGCTCAACCCTAAGAAAAGTATACTCTGGTCTATAAATGCAAGAAATCGTATGAAAAACCCTTGCGGCGGCCATCCAGCCTAATCAAAATAAAAGCAGCCCTTCAAAATGCAAAATCATCTTTCAACAACATTCAGCTTTATCTAATCTGCTACCACAAAAATTGTTTTGAGATTGCTGCTTTCTTATTATATTGTAAGTAATTTTTTGAGTTTAAATACAATCTCCATGTGGCAATGCCTCCATTTCATTATCTTCAAACTAGTTGGCTTAACTGGGGTATCTGTCTCTATTGTGTCAAATTGACTTCTTCTGAACCGCACAAACCATCTCATGCAGCTTAAAATCGATTAAATATATTCAAGATAAGCTTCTGTGACAAATTAATTTACTTCAGATGATTAATGTAATGTGAATTTAGTACGACAAACAAAATCATATTAATTAAAAATTTTTTAATTGAAGGAGTTAAATAAGTTTCCTTAAATAATTGTTTGTTGACACAGTATTTTCTTTAACGACTTACGGGCAAATAAACTACACAATCAGTTTGACAAAAAACAACAACAAGATGTCTGTGTAAATATTAAAACATTTTAATATTTACACAAACCCACGTAACGAATAAAACAATATAGCGCATTGCGCTGGTCCGTTAACTTTTTACTCTCATTTTGACGTAATTTGTACTACACTGACGTTAAGAGAGTTAAATGTAATTAAACACTCATCATACCACATACAAGTGTTTGTGTGATCCTGTTTGTGCTCATTTAGTCTGTGTTCATACGGCTCATGTCTTATTGACATGATTGCTACTTTATTTACTACCCGTCTCCACCATCCATCAACTTGGTAAGAATAGCATGTCGCACATGAATTCTACTCGTGTAGACTGTTCATGTTCATGTTTCGTCCATGTGCTGCCATCGTTGCCTAAACATTCGTCTTAGCATCCATGTGCGCCATGATGTTGGCCATACAATGTATTTTCTATATACAACCAAACGCACAACAACAAAAATTGTGGTCAACCAGAACATGAACATCAACACGTATTCGCCACATACAGGAACATGAACAACCCAGTTGGCTATGTCGTGCAAGAATCATTGATGAATCGTGCACGACAATGTTAATTCCTGCACGACACGTAAGGGACAACTAATGCAAATCGTCGATTACATTTTCAAACAAGTGTCGCGTAAATCGTGCACGACACAAAGAGAGACAATGTCGCTCAGCCTGTCGTTGACGACCACATGCACGACATTGTCGTCCATATAGTCGTTAATGACCACATGAAAGGCATTGTCGTTTGTATTGCCTTTGATGTCTATATAGACGACAATGGATTCTACTTTGACGTCAACGACTGCGTAAAGGACAATGTCGATGAAGTTACAGTAGTTAGAGCTTACACGACAATGTCACCTACAAACCTAAATGAATAAATAAAAATATACAATAGCACATATAGGTATATGTTTTTAAAATCATACCTTAGTCTTTGAGTTCTCAGACTTGACTGACTTTTTTTTATTATTATCGTTAGTTTACAGTTGTTTTTATTTTTTATTGGGAAAAACTTATTTTTTTTGTTAAGAAGACAGCTTACAAGACAAAGTATAACGGAAACCCAGATTTTTTCAACTTCAGGTTAAAAATATCTCAGAGAAGGACCAATTTATTACAGGCATTTGGTAGAACTTTCAGGCGATATATCAGGTTTTATAAATGAATACGAATTTGCGCAGTTATAACGTCTCGAATATGGCGAAAAACAGGGTTTCTGAACACGATGCCATGATATCTCCAAAACTTGATGTGATGGAGAAATTCTGACTAAAGATTCGGATTCACCACAGCTCAACCCTAAGAAAAGTATACTCTGGTCTATAAATGCAAGAAATCGTATGAAAAACCCTTGCGGCGGCCATCCAGCCTAATCAAAATAAAAGCAGCCCTTCAAAATGCAAAATCATCTTTCAACAACATTCAGCTTTATCTAATCTGCTACCACAAAAATTGTTTTGAGATTGCTGCTTTCTTATTATATTGTAAGTAATTTTTTGAGTTTAAATACAATCTCCATGTGGCAATGCCTCCATTTCATTATCTTCAAACTAGTTGGCTTAACTGGGGTATCTGTCTCTATTGTGTCAAATTGACTTCTTCTGAACCGCACAAACCATCTCATGCAGCTTAAAATCGATTAAATATATTCAAGATAAGCTTCTGTGACAAATTAATTTACTTCAGATGATTAATGTAATGTGAATTTAGTACGACAAACAAAATCATATTAATTAAAAATTTTTTAATTGAAGGAGTTAAATAAGTTTCCTTAAATAATTGTTTGTTGACACAGTATTTTCTTTAACGACTTACGGGCAAATAAACTACACAATCAGTTTGACAAAAAACAACAACAAGATGTCTGTGTAAATATTAAAACATTTTAATATTTACACAAACCCACGTAACGAATAAAACAATATAGCGCATTGCGCTGGTCCGTTAACTTTTTACTCTCATTTTGACGTAATTTGTACTACACTGACGTTAAGAGAGTTAAATGTAATTAAACACTCATCATACCACATACAAGTGTTTGTGTGATCCTGTTTGTGCTCATTTAGTCTGTGTTCATACGGCTCATGTCTTATTGACATGATTGCTACTTTATTTACTACCCGTCTCCACCATCCATCAACTTGGTAAGAATAGCATGTCGCACATGAATTCTACTCGTGTAGACTGTTCATGTTCATGTTTCGTCCATGTGCTGCCATCGTTGCCTAAACATTCGTCTTAGCATCCATGTGCGCCATGATGTTGGCCATACAATGTATTTTCTATATACAACCAAACGCACAACAACAAAAATTGTGGTCAACCAGAACATGAACATCAACACGTATTCGCCACATACAGGAACATGAACAACCCAGTTGGCTATGTCGTGCAAGAATCATTGATGAATCGTGCACGACAATGTTAATTCCTGCACGACACGTAAGGGACAACTAATGCAAATCGTCGATTACATTTTCAAACAAGTGTCGCGTAAATCGTGCACGACACAAAGAGAGACAATGTCGCTCAGCCTGTCGTTGACGACCACATGCACGACATTGTCGTCCATATAGTCGTTAATGACCACATGAAAGGCATTGTCGTTTGTATTGCCTTTGATGTCTATATAGACGACAATGGATTCTACTTTGACGTCAACGACTGCGTAAAGGACAATGTCGATGAAGTTACAGTAGTTAGAGCTTACACGACAATGTCACCTACAAACCTAAATGAATAAATAAAAATATACAATAGCACATATAGGTATATGTTTTTAAAATCATACCTTAGTCTTTGAGTTCTCAGACTTGACTGACTTTTTTTTATTATTATCGTTAGTTTACAGTTGTTTTTATTTTTTATTGGGAAAAACTTATTTTTTTTGTTAAGAAGACAGCTTACAAGACAAAGTCGCTCATATTGCCGTGCTTAGAAGTTGATAAAGGACACCTTACAAGACACTGTCGGTCATGTTGTCGTGCATACACTTTAATACAGGACAGCTTACAAGAATGAATTAAAATCTATGTACAACATTTCATCAAAATTGCGACCTGTACTTTGCGCACAAGGTTACATGGTTACATTACACAAACAGCCAGCCTAACGGACGAAGGGGCATCGTTAAAACGACTCAGAAAGTCACATTAAGTCGATCGTTATACTAAAAGTTGGGTCTAGGACCAGTATATTTTAGTGTTACACATGTCAGCCCAAACGCTCTACACTATTGTGGTGTGGGTATACAAAATTAAGAAGAAGAAGAAGCAAAATTTTCTCTATTTCTCTTTTTTTTTAAAGGCAGACAAAAGTGAAGACGCTTCGTTGATAGTGTCGCAAAACAATCGACATAAGTGGCTAATTTTTTGATAATCATGAACATAAATAATACAATTTTTGGTAGAACTGGTCAGGGCTGGAGATAAGTAATTAGAAGTTTTATTATTAAAAAGAAAAGTGAGTTAATCCGCTTCAAAGAAATTACAAATTTCGTTGGTATTTGTTTTTTCTTAAATTGTACCAAACAAGGATGAGTTGTACCAGTGTACAAATAAAGTTTCAATTCTACCAAATTTGGTACAATTGTACCACAAATCCCATCAGTGATAGACACTCATACCCCCAACAATGCTACCATACCTTCATTAAATTTCATATATTTTGTAAAGGCGACATACATACATACATAGTATTACATACATGTCGTGTGTTACCTTTTAAACTTAGCTTCTGTAAAAGTCAGATGCAAAGTCATCTGACAAAATTTCAGTTAGAGCATGCTCTATTTTCTTCTGACAAACCATCTGACATCAGAAATCTATGCCGAGAGGAAACCGCCAGCGGCGTCCACTATTGACGGAATCATTAGAAGGCTGAAGTTAATATTTAACAATACCGATTTATGTATGATCATCCCACTATTTAATTGAATTTATGTAAATATATATACAAAAACCGTTTCAATTTAATATCCTATGTTGGTATCTTTGAATTAAAAGATAAAAATGTTAAGATGGCTTAATTATTTTACGGCGTAAATAAAAATTTTCGTGGCGGCATTTTTATTTTGGTTTTTGCAACAACTATGGGGAAAAGACAGAGACAATGCCAGTAGCAAATTACATGTACGTTTGTCTGTGTTCATACGGCTCTTGTCTTATTGACATGATTGCTACTTTATAGGAGAGAGGGACGAGGGGAAAAGAAACGAGTACACAAATGCATGTACTGTCTTTACGTTTTGCTTTTTCGTTCGTTGTTGAATTTTGTTATTGTTTTCAATATCAAAAAAGCACATGTCGTCAACATGACATGAATCATTTGAACGCCAATTCATGTTCAAAGAAGAAAAAGGAAGAATCTTGTCAATAAGACATGAGCCGTATGAACTCAGACTTTGTGACCGAATATTATAAACCTTCTGTAAAACAGCCATTTTGACAGACATGCACAATTACATGTAACTGGAAAAGTTGACAAGTCAGATGTTAAAAACATGTCGTCTACATGCACCTTAAGATAATAAAAAACAAAGGAGATAAAAAAATCAAGACAATAAATAAGAGAGAATTTAAAGTTACTGTTTAATTATGGGCTTGTAAATTTTTGCCTGAAGTTGAAGACTCAGCACTATTTGAGCACTCATTCTCTTACCAATGCTACCATACTCTTATTAAATTTTATACATTTTGTAAACAAAGAAAAATAAGAACAAGAAAAAAAGAATGAAATGAGAGACAATTTGAAGTTAAGTGAGGAACAAAATAGTCGCTGTAGTACAACGTTATACCCTTTGTACACTTGCATACATTTCGGAGGAACGCATGGAATATGTTGATAATGTGAAATACGCGTTCACACTTGAAACATCTAAAATCTACTATCAATAAAAAATGTCACCATTTCTGAAAAAAAACTTTTATTGTGTGTACGCCGCACACTGGTTCATATTTTGAGAAGGCGGCCAAAATAATTTTTTTTTATGTTCTCCGATTTTCAAATTTTTTTATTCATGTGAAAGTAAATACTTGTGAACCTCGGGATCCAAAAAATTTCAACCCTATTTCAACTATTTCTTTGAGAACAGGGTGGTCCGAAATGGACTTTCTCGATATTTGGTTATAGTTTTGAATTTCTGAGTCAATTTTTGAAGTTGAAATGCTCATACCTTTTTTATTTTTTAAGATTTTTTGACAGAATAAGTTTTGTGTATTAGTTTATTTTATTAGCTTTACGTGGCTTAAAGCATTATACTTTGCGACCTCTAGAACTATTTAATTTTTTTTTTTTTTTTTAATGTCAAAATTTCCCGGACATTTCCTACTTTATAGAGCATAAGTCCTGCCCGTCAAAACGCGTCAAAAAAATCTATACTCTCTTGTAGTCCAGAATCTAACCTACATTTCTATACCCCATTGTACATACATCTGGATACGGTCTAGCGAACTACAGCAATTTCTGTGGCCAAAGGTAAGATATTCGGTTCAAAAAATAAGTCCTGCAAGGAAACATTACTGAAATTAAAGAAGGCGAATCTTAAAGAATTGTCGAAAAATTTAATTTAAAAAAAATGGAAGAGCAGGTAAATGGTAAAAAAACTAGCACGCAGTTATATTTTACGTGAAAATTACCAACATGTTACCTGATAATTTATTGCCGGTATGTTATCCTTTTAAAAAGTGTGAAAACAGGGGTTTTTTTATGTTTCAAAGAAATGCTAATAAAAGATTAAATTTGTATTTAAAAAAGGGTTTTTATGTTTCAAAGAAGTGGTAACAAAAGATCATTTAAAAAAACTTCTATCAAGAGTATAAAAATGCATGCATTCATAATTTTACCGTCATTATTGTTTAAACAATGGCTAAGTTCAGTTATAAAGTTCTCGCAGATATATACATATTTTCAACAGAAAGATGAAAAAGATTTTGTGTTACACATAATGAATAATCCATTCTTTAAATTATGCAACGAACAAGAAATCAAAATTCATAAGATAAAAATTTTTCATTTACATTAAGAAAACGTTACCTTAAATGTTCTAGAAACAAGAAAACGTTTTACTTACGCAACGAAAAATGGCTAACAAATGATCTGATTTTTAAGAAGCTGTCAATAACCGCTAAGGAAACTGGAAAAGTGGGCCGGCCCGCAAAATAAATTGACAATTGCAGTGAAAGATCACGAAGACGCAAGCTTGCAAATATCAATGAAGAAATTTCTCATAGTATGATAAGGGATTCATTTCAGCATCAAGTTCAACCAACGCAAAATAAGAAAACAAAAATTGCAATAGTTGAAAAAATAGTGGAAGCGAGCCCTAAACGCACAAAGAGGATTTTAAAAAGTATGCCTACACCAACTGAAGAAATGAAATTTACTCCAGAAGAAGCATTTGCACTATTTTTGGATTTAAAACTGACAAAAAATCAGTATACAGAACTGCGAAAGCGAACCAATGCAAAAAATTGTGGAATCTTTCCAGCATATCGAGATTAAGTTTCTGTCAAATAAGAGTGCTTACCTTCACAAACGGCTATTAGTGTAACTTCAAGTTCAGCAGAAGTAAAATTGCAGGCTCTTCTCGAACACACTGCAGAACGATTATTAAATACAGTTGATGCTGACTGTTAAAAAAAAACTTAAAAATTGCAGCATCACTTTATTTTCTAAATGGGGATGTGATGCAAGCTCTGGTCAGAAACAATACAAGCAATGTAATTCAGAAAACTCATCTGATGCTAACTTATTCATGGTATCTTTAGTTCCATTACGTTTAAGAAAAACTTATATTGGCTTAGAGCCGTCAACCAGTAGAGTTACAGAAATGGATGTGTGGAAAAATGAAATTCCCTCCTCAACAAAGTATTGTAGACCAATAAAGTTTGTTTACAAAAAGGAAACTAAAGATGTCATAACTGAAGAAGTTCGAAAAATAAAAGATCAAATTAAATAACTTCAACCGGCAATATTTAAATTTGATGACCAATGCATTGAAATTAATTTTCAAATGTTCCTTACAATGATCGATGGAAAAGTTGCACAAGCATTACCCGAAACAAAGTCTTCTTCAAGCTGTACCATATGCCAAAAGACATCAAGTCAATTAAGCCAACCCCCATCACAAGACAATAGTTTCAATGAAGCATACGAATTTGGAATGTCCCCTCTTCATACCAGAATTCGTTTTATGGAGCATATTCTTAAATTGGGTTATGATTTGGAATTTGGCCCGTTAGGCGAAACAGTGATAAAAAACAAAGAAAATGTGGAAGCAAACAAAAAAACAAATTCAAGAAAAATACCTTCACCTAGGCCTTATAATTGATCAGCCAAAACAAGGAGAAGGAAATTCAAATGATGGAAACACTGCAAGGAGATTCTGTTCCGATCCAGAAACTGCAGCATCTATCACAGGAGTACATTTTGAATTAATAAGACGATTCCAGATCATTTTACAAGTTATATCATGTAGCAGAAAGATAAATGCAAAAAAATTTGGCCAGTATGCAAATGAAACAGCAATTCTTTATAACAAAAAATACTCTTGGAGACATATGCCAACCACAGTTCATAAAATTTTATACCATGGGGAACAAATAGTTCAACACAATATGGTACCAATTGGAGATCTATCTGTAGAAGCGCAAGAAAAAAGGAACCAAGACTACAGATTCTTCCGCGAGCATAACACAAGAAAAATGTCCAGATGTTCTACTAATGAAGATCTTATTACTATTTTGTTGTGCACATCAGATCCATATATGTCCAGTATTCGACAAAAATGGAAATCAACCTCAATCAAATTAGAGGAAGAAGCTAAACAACTTCTGGAAAATGAAACCCAAAGCTATTTAGTAGAAAATTTTACTAATATTGTTTAATTTAAAATTGTTTATAGATAATAATTTGTTTTTGGTTTAAGTATATATTTGTATTAATATACATATAAAAATAAAATACACATACATCTCAAACCAAAAATAAAAGTTGAATTACCTAAAATGTTATCGATAGCCAAGAATGCTATTTGGGCATTTTTCAAAATATTACTTTTCAGTTTTATCCTTATAACAACTCGTCTCGTGCCAAAAAAGCCAACCTTTGGCCCCTGTGAATATTGGGACTAAAAAATTTACAGGGGCCAAATATTGACATTTTCTGACAGGATCTAAGTTCGACAATAAAAAATAAGTATCAGTTGTAAAATACAGGAGAAATAATGATAAATTATAAAAAAATCATATATGAAATATTCTACTTTTACACCGAAACTCAACAAAAAAAATGAAGATGCATATTGAACTCCCCATAACTTTTGCTCCTATCAGTCGAATTTTACGTTTTATAGCGCAAATTAAAGCCTAACATCGCACCTATCGAGCAAAAAAAAAAATACCGATCCAGTCAAAAGTTATGGTCAAAAGCCTTCTCGTAAAATTTCCCACTGTGCGCCGTCTGCTGAGAATTTCGTATTTTTATGTTAATATGTAGCAAATTTTTATGATAGTAAATTAATATATTGTTATAGTCTTATAGAAGTATAAAAGCTATAAAGAATAATTTTACAATAGCCACATTTGCTGGTCTTGCTCCGTAGCATTTGCAAAATTGTAGAGTATTTACTATATATTTTTTTTACTATACCATGTTTCAAATGCTACGATGCAAGACCTTTTGCACAAGATTGTGAATTATTTATTGATTTTTAGTTTTTATTCAGATTTCGACTTAATTTTTCTCAGGTTTTTTTTGCAATTTAAAGTGGATTAAATTCTTATTTTAAAAGTTCTTAGTTTAAATTAAAAGAATTTCATAATAATATTTATTTGTGCTTTATACTTTTTAAACAAAAATATTCTTTTGAAAACTATTGGGCGATTCTATTCTAGACAACTTTTAACATCAATTTTCAAATCACAATATTTGATACTTTTTTGATGCCAATTCAAAGTAAAATATCTACATTTTATAATAATATAATTTTTTTAGACATAAATTTATTGTGCACTTCGAAGCATTAATGGCCAATTTTCAGGATTGATATTAAAACACATCTATTTTTAAAATCGTTTTAAATACAAAATTCTCTTCTTTACTAAAAACTTAAGTGAAACTTAAGTCACCGATGTGGTACACTTAATTTCAACTTAAGTTTCCATTGTTATATTTTAGCAAGGTAGCCTCAATATCACAAGAATACAACAACAACAACAGGCAAAGCATTAACAGTCAGCTGTTTTTTCAGACCACCTTGTAAATAAATACACTTTTTTATTATTATTTTTGTATTTAGTAGTGCTACCATACTTTTATCTTAATTAAATAAGACTTTTCAAATAAAACTCAAAAAACCAATCTGTTTTAAATACGATTTAAGTTTTTATGAAAATTAACTTAATATTGATTTAAATACTATCCTGAAAATTGGGCATACGATTCATAGATTTGGCGCGAACAGAAAATGCATTGCATGTTGCAACCGTCATGGCTTAAAGAGCAAATTTCTTATTCTTAAATTATATTTCTCTACGATGTTTGATTTAATAATCATCGTCTGATATCTCATCTTTCACAATAAAAAAGAATAATACAATAAAAGTTTAAAGCTTAACAGAGTTTTGTGTTATGATCTTATGAAAGTGGGCCAATTTGGTTGCACCCGTCAAGCACTTTAAAGCTCTCTCGTGGCTATTTGATAGTTTCATATAAATTCTTGTAAATAGATAACAATAGTATTTAAAAAAATGTTACCCCTTCTAGAAATAACTTAATTGCAAATATGTTTCTTTCTATTAGTAAAAGACGTTTAAAGCGTCTAAATGTTACACCCGTCAGAATATAATCGCCCTATTGCACCTAAAAATATGCAAAATGTTTTTTTATAAACACAGATTTCCTATTAAAATTGATTTTACTCACAATTTAAAGCAGCATATTGAGGAAGTTTAATACTTTTAATAGATTTTCCGCAATTTTATTAAATTTAACAAGCATATTTTTACAATCGACATATTTTCTCTTCTTTTTGACCTTCGGCCAATATTTGATATCTATCTGTGTGCGTAATATTTTAAATGTAATAAATAAACGAAATATCCAGGTATATTTTGTGAGAAAAATATTTTTGATTAACCATTCTGTTCATATACAAAATATGAGGGTGTCGATAAAGTTTATTACGAAAAAGAATTTAAAAAAGAAAAACCAAATACCTGAAGGAAACATAAATGAAATGTTATTGGTTCAGTTCTGGTCAGTGCAACTGGAGGACGCCATACGGTGGGCAGATTTGTGAATAAAAAATTCTTACTATAGAAATTTTATATAATTTACTTAAAAAAATATACAAAAAGGTACCAAATTGTTATACTACATTTGCCGGGACTCCTCAGGGATTGCAACAAAATATATACATTTATTCTGTAATGAGCTAAAGAATGCAAAATATTAGTTATAAAGGTATTCACGTCACAAGTTGCACCCTTGCAAAAAAGCAAAAGTGCAAAAATATAACAACAACCACACAGACAATTGTTATGTTTTTGCACTTTTGCTTTTTTGCAAGGGTGCAACTTGTGACGTGAATACCCTTTATGACAAATATTTTGCATTCTTTAGCTCATTACAGAATAAATTTAAATATTTTGTTGTAATCCCTGAGGAGTCCTCTTCCGCTCTGACTATATGGCAAATTGTTTAACTACATACAGTGGCACGGGTACGGGGGTCTACCTTTAGCATCTTAATATTAGAAGGTCATATCGCACACTAAAACATAAAAGGCACAACTCAAAATTTATCAAAATCGTTTTTTTTTCATACACAATTTCGTTTGCTTCACTGTCTTCGTTAACTTCGTTAAACTCAATTTGGTAAAAGCAAATTGCAACCATGTTCTTGAAGCAAGTTTTCTGCATCTCCTAAACATATTTGAATTTTGATTTCTGTGTGTTTATGATTTAGAGTGCGATATTGCAGACGGAGGTTCTTTGGATCTTGAACACCGTAGAATTGATGAGGAGCAACATTTCTGGTGGCTCGAATGTCACTATATATGAGGACATCTAAGTGGCTATTATGGCCTTGATTGGCTGTTTTGCAAATTTCAGGCTAGTGCACACAGAAAAAAATACCAATGTTAAATTAGTATGGCGGAATGTTGATGGAGAATCATAGTAAATTTCAGCAAAAGTATGCTCTTTACTTAAATTTATCATTATTTCATATTAATTCTAAACGAAAAATATTAATATAACCTTAAATCACGTTTATTTAATATTATTCACTGTTAAAATAACGTTGTTCAATATTGAATCCATAAAAACCTGTTTGATATTAAAATCAAAAGTTTATCATGTTAAATTAACATACATACATACTTAAGTATGTCCTTTTTTTATTTTCATGTTTAAAATATGTTAAAACAAGTAAGAAAGTATAGTCGGTCAAGCCCGACCATATGATACCCTACACCACAGTATTTAAAAACACATCATGCTTATGTGTCCATATAAATATAGATTTATCTAAGTTTATAAACTTCATGAAAATGGGTTTGAAAGTTTGTGAGAGGCAGAAATTTCCCCCTACCTCCCGTTGGGGTCCTATTTTTGAAAGCTGTATAGCTAATGTGTCCATATAGATATGGATCTATCTATGTTTTAAATTTCATTAAAATCGGTTTGAGAGGCAGAAATTTCCCCTATCTCCCCTCGTCGTCCTATTTTTTTAAAAATGCATACATTTTGTGTCCATATAGATATGGCTCTATCTATGTTTTAAATTTCATTAAAATCGGTTTGATAGTTTCTAAGAGGAATAAATTTCCCCCTATCTTCCCTCGTGGTCCCACGATTTGGCCCATTTTCAATTAGCTTGGGCCTTGTGCCTATAAGAACCTATTTGCCAAACTTTATCAAATTATCTTAAAAATTGCGACCTGTACTTTGCGCACAAGGTTACATGGACAGCCAGCCAGACGGACGGACATCGTTAGTTCGACTCAGAAAGTGTTTCTAAGTAGATCGGTATACTTTAAGGTGGGTCTAGGACCAAGGCGTTGTACACATCAGCACAAATGCATAATACTCCACTCCACTATTGTGGTGTGGGTATAAAAAAGAAGACAATGCCCGTATTCTTTTAATTAAAATTATTTAGTTAAATAGTACATCACGCTTTCAAAGAAGAATGATGGCGAAAAACAATATCGGGCCATTCTGCTGATGCTTCTGTTAACAAAGGAGAATACAAAAAAGTGAAACATGTGTTACAGGGAATAAGTGTTTTGAATTATTCTTAAATAAATGCATATGTTTTGTCTGAAGCTTCTGCATACGGTTATATCACACTCAAACCAATTTGATTCTACATGAAATTCAAATTGTTTCAACTTGAAATAACTTTCATTCAACGTGATTCGGATTGTTATTTCAATATAAATGACATTTTGCTCTAATTTTACTGCAATGTTAAATTAACATGAATCATAGTTATTAAAAAAAAAAGAAATGTTGTTCGCAAGTGAAGCAAAATTAGGCAAAAGCACCACCGAAAACGCTAAAATGAACCTTGTTTTCGACGATTTTACAGTGATTTTTTTCTGTGCGTGGATGATTGAAGGAGAGCTCCTAAAGAAATCTTAGGGGAGTATGCGATGAGGCTATGATAGTTAGCGATCATTAGTGAAAAGATGGCTGACGAGTTGGTGAGACTGAGCTCAAAATTTGAGGATTCTAATTTTGTGGAGACATTACGACCTCCAATAGGCTCTTATTTTGGAAATAATAGGGAATGGGTACTAAGCAGGACTTATCGATCCGGGAGAAATAGAACGGAATGTAAAGTATCGCGGACATTATGGTATTATCAAAGGTCACTGCATGAAAGGCATGATAGGCAGGATGGCTGTGGCAATTTACTATTTATTATTAAAATTAATTTAAATATTACAAATGTTTCCTTAATCTAAGATAACATAAATTATTTTCAATAATTAAAAATAAGCCCGCTAAGCCGGATTTATGTAGGTTGTGCGAGGACACAGAGGAGATAGTGACAGTTGAGTACATTTTGTGTCACTGTTCTGGACTACAGAGCAGCAGGCTGAGATGGCTGGAAAGACGGTTTATAAGGAGGTTTAGAAATTGTATCGGACTAGTGGTTTTAGAATCTGACTGAATTCGTAATGGGCATGACCTGGCTATATAACAGTTGACCCATATTCAGCGGTACTGGGTTAATTAAGGTTGTTTTTCTCTTTTGGTTGGATATTCTCTTTGACTATTTCTAATGCTTTCACTCTTCATTTTCTTCATTCTTTTCTTATTAGTACTCTGTAACTACCTATGGCGTCTCTGGGTGAGGGTGAGAAGCTTGACTTCGCACCAGCGTTTCTACTACCTAACCCAACCTAAAGTTGCACAAAAAAGCCCAAATACCGCCCACTTATCTTAATTCTGGGTATAATAAGCAGCCTCATATATTTTTTTAAAGCGAAAAAAATAAAGGGATATGTAGACATTGCTGTGCCAGTGTATATAAGAATATTGTTATAAGGAAACAACATAAGACGATAACTTTGCTTTAAGGCAAATATTTTTGTTCTTTTGTTATTATTGTCAAATACAAACGAATTTCTTGAGTTTTATTTAAGTTTTATTGACGTTTATATCTTAACCTTTTTAGTAAAATAAATTTGATTTCATTATCATTTTCTTTTTTGGTCCCTAGCAAGCATTCTTTAACTTAAATGTTAACATGTTTTTGTTATAACACATTTTGATTAACTGAAAGTAACTGCCTGTTTAACGATTTCGAACGTCAACGTTCGCATAAAAAATTATATTTTAAACAAAGACAAAATTTCTAAAATTGTGTTTGTGTATGCAAAACCGACGGTGGTGGATGGAAAATCAAAAAAATTATATATGACGGCGAATATTACGTCCAGCACACGTACACGAGTGAATTCGCCTGCATGACAAGCATTTGACAAGTGTATTTGGCGCTTAAAGCTGGAGGTCCACACCACGCGTTACTCGCTTTTTCGCAGCATACGCAGCTGTCAAAAAAGTAGAATCTGTGTAGTTATACGTAGTAAGTTACATGCACAAAAGCGTAGATGCCTTGAGGCGAAAAGTAGGTTTACTATCTACTTTTGTAAGCGTCACAAGCAGCGTTCGAACAAATCAGCTGATTTTGACAAATTAAATTTTATTTTTACTTGTATGTACTGCTGCATAAAAAGCGTTGCATGTAACTTGAAACGCAGAACGCAACTAAGGTTAGAAAAGCATACGCTGATTGGAGGCAATAACGCGTGGTATGGACCTCCAGCTTAATAGAAACTAAACTGAGCTTAACAGTACTGTACTGTTAGTGTCTGCATGCCAAATTTTAAGAAAACCGGTTAATTAGTTAAGAAGATTAGTGGGGGGGTTAATTTTTACCTGTCTTGCCCTATTTCACGCCCTATTCCCTATTTCCTTTCAGATGAATCAGTTGATAACACTGTGCAACAAAAAAAAAAAAAAACAACCCCAACACTTGCAACACGAAATGAAAGTAGTCTACTAGTAGAGCAAATTTGCCAAAGGGTTTTGAAAAGTTAGCTCGGGCTCCCGTAATATGGGCCCCTAAAGTTTTTGAATTTCTTGAAAAGGCGTTTGGTACAAGTCAAAAAATATACTAAATGTACTTCTGAGCTAAAAGACTATTTCAGATGTCTTCAGTAGAATTGTATGGCGATTCTTTTCATAGAATATATTAACCCTCTAACACTAATTTCAAGAGGCCATTTTTGTCCTTTTTTAACCTCACCACTACAACGGCACGTTAGAGGGTTAAAATGTTCTACGAATATTTGCTGCATCAAATTTCACTAGGGGTCTGCTAAGACCAAAAAATCGTGCAAGGCGCACTCTAGCGATAGAATTTAACAAGTGTAAAAGCCATTGTCTCGACATTTAATTACGTGATAATTGTAATAAATCAGCACTTCAGTGCATTAAATGCGAAATAATAAAAAGGAAATTAATACCATAACAGAATTTTTTTAATAAATAGTTGCGGTATGCATAAAGAGATAAAGAAACATGAATTACATATTAAAGAAACCAAATAACGCCTTAATATATGCTATTATTTAAGAAAACAAAAAAATATATTTTAATTTTAATTGTGTGCATGTGTTGGCAAATGACTGTGTTTTTTTTAGGGGAAGGAAATTAATTTTTTTTCTGTGGCCACAAATCCTTAAATACGAACAAATAGAAAAAAAAAGAAAATCTGTTGAAAAAGGAGATTTTGCACAAATGTAGCAAAGGGTATAAAAACTCACAAATAAAAGATAAAAAGCAGTAAAGAAAAAGGAAAAGAAAAACTACAAAAAATATACGGGTAGCTCATAAATCAATCAATACAGTTACTGATGATTGAGATTCTGATGATGTTGTTGATTATGGTCGATTGCCTAGTTGGCTTTTAAATTATGTTTCATATTTTTTAAGCCTGCCAGCATATGTACATATGTATATTTCTTGCTGGAAGAAGTCTTTATAACAGAGAAAAAAGGCAACATTGGAGTACATACTATCTCTAAAGTCATTATCGAAAGCATGAAAAGGCATAAAGAGAAAATCGTCTAAGTGTATTTTTGTGACTGGAATTTTTTGAGATTTTTTTACTCTTATTTTTGTATATTTGGCAACCGAATGTTTTTAGTGCCTTTTTCTGCATTGTAGTCTTAACTTTATTATTTAACGTTTCCCTATATGTCCACTGTTGGAATAAAAACAAAATCTGTACTACAAACCACACTGAAAAAAGTCAAGAATAATTGATTTATAGCTAACCGAAAATTGTAACAAAAATTTATGATTTAATAATTTTTGTTGTTTCCAAAGCGACCTTCAATAAAAAAAATTCAACTTAAGGTGTGGTCGCACCACACGTAACTACTGTTTTAATTGTTGCTGCTGAGTTGACAATCTTTGGTCGGCGCAGTTGATGCTCCGAGTCGTTCCGGTACGTAGACCCAATTGTCGCGGGAACTCTATTCACGACATGGACAAAGGAAGTGGGGTTACAGTGACTGTCGACGGCGCCATAATTCCGACCAAAAATCGCCCAAAAATATTATGAGTCACATTTGACAGCCTGTTCATGTCATCGGCGCATGCCACTGCAATCTGCGATAGAATGCGGAGTAGAAACAAGGTCCTCAAGTCTCTAGCCGGCAGCACTTGGGGCATGAAAAAGGAAACCTTGTTAGCTACATATAAAACGATTGGCCGGTCAGTGGTTAACTACGCAGCGCCTGCGTGGACCCCAAGAGTCAGCGATGGTCAGTGGAAGAAGCTTCAGAGCTGCCAAAATGCCGCCTTAAGGACCGTAACAAGTTGTGTTCAGATGACATCAATAGAACACCTGCATGATGAAGCGAAGATGATGACGGTCAAGGAACACAACATAAAGCTGACAAAGCAGTTCCTTCTGGAACTCCTTCCTCCGATGACATCCGAACCACTGTATGATGGAGTCAGACCCCCCTCCCCCGAGACATGTCAGAAAAGATCTTCGCTGTTATGAAAGTGTAATCCAACAACACCTGGACTCTATGACAGACCACACCTCATACAGGGCAGCTCTGAATGCAGTTCACAGGGAGTTGGTGGAGTGTGCAATGAACAGCCACCGAGACAACATCGTATTAGGGGGTCGTCCACCACCGGTTGCAAACGAAGAGCGGGACTTACCACGACGGACGAGGGTGACATTGGCACAATTAAGATCAGGATGGTGCGCACGTTTTAACTCGTACTGGTCGAGAATAAATATCACCATCCCTGACCTTTGCCCTGCATGTGGAATAGGCCCACACGACGTACGATACCTATTCAACTGCAGTGCAAACCCAACCCAGCTAGAAGCAGTGTCCTTATGGACCCGCCCACGTGAGGTAGCACAGCTAGTGGGCCTTGATTAACCTGAGTTGGAAGGACAGAGCGCAGAAGAAGAAGGAGAAGAATAGAAAAGAAAATTTTATACATGCTTGTTTTTCAGGTCGAGCTGTTACAACAACAACAACTGTTTTAATTAAATATTTTCTTGATATGACAGAGTTTAAGATGCCATAAGATTTTTATAGAAGTAAATAAGCAAATTGCGACCTTAGGGCAACAAGGTTTAATCGCGAAATAATAATATTCTCTCTATCTCTACACACAGAAAAAAATCAATGTAAAATCGTCGAAAACAAGGCAGATTTTACCGTTTTCGGTGGTGATTTTGCTTCATTGTTACTTCATGTTAATTTAACATGATTTTACAATAACTTGCGAACAACATTTCTTTCTTTTAAAATAACTATGATTCATGTTAATTTAACATTGCAGTAAAGTTAGAGCAAAATGTCATTTATATTGAAATAACAATCCGAATCACGTTGAATGAAAGTTATTTCAAGTTCAAACAACGTGAATTTCATGTATAATCAAATTGGTTTGAGTGTGATATAACAGTGTGAAGAAACTTCAGAGACAACATAAGCATTTATTTAAGAATAATTCAAAACACTTATCCCCTGTAACACATGTTTCACTTTTTTGTATTCTCCTTTGTTAACAGAAGCATCAGCAGATTGACCCGATATGGTTTTCGTCATCATTCTACTTTGAAAACTTGATGTGCTATTTAACTAAATAATTTTAATTAAAAGATTCCGGGAATTGTCTTCTTTATAGAAATTTTTTAAACATAAAAAAAATGTACATACTTTAGTATGTATGCATGTTAATTTAACAAGATACACTTTTGATTTTAATATCAAACAGGTTTTTGTGGATTCAATATTGAACAATGTGATTCTAACAGTGAAAAATATTAAATAACATTAATATGAAATAATGATAAATTTAAGTAAAGAGCATACTTTTGCTGAAATTTACTATGATTCTCCATCAACATTCCGCCATATTAATTTAACATTGGTATTTTTTCTGTGTGTAGTTCTCTGGGGTTAGTGTTTAGGTTAGAATCAATCTAATACCACTTTGTATTTATTTAAAGTAGGAATCGGGAATAAGCCAACTTAGAAATTTTTGAATCAAGCACAGTTTGAGATTAATTTTATCTTAATTTTAATTAACGCAATCCCGTTTTCGGTTTCTTTTTAAGTAAGGGGCACTTCAATAATTTGTACTTCAGTCAAGCATTCTGTATTTGATTTAAGGAAATCTGTTCTTACCATACAATTGAGACAGCTTCGGCTTGATTTAAGTACGGAAGGGATGGATGATTTGTCTTTTCGGTGAAGGAAGTTTATAAAATCCTGAAAGTAAGAATTTTGTAGAGATGCTGAAAATGAGCTTAACTATATGGGGCCACCAAATAGTTGTGTTACTGAGTGAAATACAGTGCACTCGCGATAATATGAACTAATTACAACAAAGCCAGTTTACTTTTGCAAGATTGCAAGATGGCATTTAATTTCCCGTCAAAAACGTTTTTTACATAAAAATAAAAGTTCCTAATGTTAAGGTAAAAACGCCCCGCTCTCTTAAAAATATCCAGATATTTGCCGTGTCCGTTAAAAGTGATCTTTTTGTATCTCATTTTTAAAAACCATCGGTGCATGCATTTTCCATTTTTTGGGTATTCGGAAGACCGCACATTGTTCTTTTTCCAAGTCAAATAAACGTATTGTTAAAACATTTAAAAAAAAAAAACAAAGTTATTCGCTAAATTAGTAATACCTTTTTCTTATGCCCAATTTTCAGGATAGTATTTAACTGAATATTAATTTAATTTTCGTAACAAACTTAAATCGTATTTAAAACAGATTAAAAAAAATACAAAAAAGGTGGCATGTCATAACGTCCAGTGTCATAGTGTCCATGGACGTTATGACACTTTTGAAAGTGTCATAGTGTCCACAACTTAACTTATAATGAAAAATATTAAAATGTGTAAAATTTGTTTTGAAATATCAAAATAAGTAAGTACAATGCCAAAAATTCTTACAAGCAAGAATGTAAACAAATTTGGGATCATAGCCGGCCTTCGGCCGGGCGCAAGGATTTTCTTCTCTATGGTATAAAAAATACCGGCTTCGCTAACTAAAGCTTCTCTGCACAGCCGGCCTTCGGCCGGGCGCAAGGATTTTCTCCTCTATGGTATAACAAACACAGGCTTCGCTAAATAAAGCTTCTAAAATCTGCCTTGTTTCCGAACGAAAGCCGACTATGCAGAGAAGTTTTAGTTAGCGAAGCCGGTGTTTGTTATACCATAGAAGCTTTAGTTAGCGAAGCCGGTATTTGTTATACCATAGAGAAGAAAATTCTTGCGCCCAAAAGTGTTTTCGTTATATATTTAATATAAACACCCAGAGAAAAAGCAGCAAAACCTTTTTTAAAAATTTTTTTACCATATTATGTTTCAGTTAACCAAATCATTGTCACCGACAACCATATTATGGTTAAATTAGTTTCTTTAAAAATGGTTTTGTTTGTTGGGACCATAATGAAACATGTTTTTCTCTGCGTGTATGCAGATAATTTTTTTGTATTTAACTTCTTTAGTAATTATGGACACTGTGACACTTTTGAAAGTGTCATAATGTCCATTTGCAAAGTGTCATAGTGTCCATGGACACTATGAGACTGGACGTTATGACATGCCACCACAAAAAATATAAAAAAGTGTAATTATTTACAAGGTGGTCTGAAAAAACAGCTGACTTTTAGCTGAGTTTTACACTGTGTAGGTAGATAAAAAACCGTTAAAATACAACTTGTTCATATTTTAAAGCTTTTGCACTAGTTCATATTTTAGAGTAGTCAATGGAAGAAAATAAGTGTTCATATTATCGCGAGTGCACTGAATATTAATTCTTAATATTCTTTAAAGTAATTGATCAATCAAAAAAAAGTAAGTAATGCAAAAGGCTGCTGCACAAAATCAAAATAAAGTGAACATGAGGAATTAAATCATACAGCGAAATTGTGCCGGTAAAACCTGTTAGTAAATTTTTGATAAAGAACTTGCAAGGCTTTTTCATTATCTTATTTTAATTAAATTAATTTTACTTTAACTTGCACAGCCACAACCAAAAATTTCAATGCAAATAAGCAAAACAATTTCGGCGATGGCACTTATTAATTGTTTTGCTCCCGCGGAATTTATATGTATGTATGTATGTATGTAATTGGAGTATTTTTTATTTATTGTTTTAAGGTCATATTTTCTGACGTTTACTTCTTAAAGTATGTATGTATATCATTATTAAGATTTAAAAATAAACCTGGTTTATTACGAATGAATATGTTAATGAAAACCAACAGATTTTTTTCAACCAGGCATTAACTTATACTTAAATACACATGTAAAACTGTGTATAGAAGCTTTAATAATATGTATGTATTTATAAACATACTTACATATGTATATGTATGCATATAACAGAAAAGATATCGCTACCAAAATATCCATATTACACTAAGCATTTCGTTTTCATGGTTTTATGTATAAATAAACCAACAAATAAAGATTTTCGCCTTTATAACTGTGGCATTATTATCATTGTTATTTATATTTTCATTACATGGGCTCATCTCTTCAAGCACAACAACACAAATTAACATACTTTTGTACATTTTTACACTATTCGGAATTTTTTTCGACCCACTCTTACTCTTATTCTCTTTTGCTTACTGTAATTTAGCGTAGCAAAACAATATTTATTTATGCAAAACAACAAACGAAAATGGAGGTTGTTGTTTGCAAAGAGTACATATTGAAATGGTGATGAGAATAAGAGTACATACGCAAAAGAATGAGTGCATTTTTTTATAATTATGTTCGTGAATGTGTGCGTGTGTATATAACAGGTACTTCTGTTTTATGTGGGTTGAGTAGTTAAAGAACTGCAACAGTTGTTGTTGCGTCATAATTATTATCATGAAAAACAACAACTACTACTACAGTTATGTATGTTCATCATTATCGCGCTTCTTAAGACAAGAGTTTTTAAAGCACTTTTGCTACGTTTTCATTACATTTTTAAGCTTAAAGAAACTAAGCGTGAACTTGTTTTTGCATTTAATTCTTGTCTTCTATTTTATAAACTAAAAAATTTTATTGTTACATACATATAAATTTTGTCAAAATATCAACAGTTTTGTAATACACACATATGTATGTACATATGTATGTATGTCTATGTTCTTATATTCGCACACTCATAAAATTATTACAGTAACTGATTGTGGGTTATTAAATTCGTTTTCCGTACTGTTAAAATTTAATAAAAATATAGTTATTTTACGAACAATTTTATTTTTCAACATTTATGTTTGTTATTAAAAAAAACAAACTACCAAAAAATAATCATGTTTTTCGGTATTAATTTTGTTGTAAATGATCCGTTTTCTAAATGAATTTTAATTTGTTTAAAATGAATATTCGTTTGAATTTAACAACATTATATTTTGAGTGCAGTTGGCCAGATTGCCGTTGACGACATCTTCGTCAATGATGTATTCACGACATGTCCCCTATCGTCGTGCACGACAGTTTGAGCGACATTGTCTTATAAGTTGTTTTCTATAAAACTCTATGTAGGACAGTATAAGCGACTTTGTCTTATAAGTTGTCTTCTACTTAGCTCTATGTCGGATAGTAGCATAGCTGGGGAATTTGGATTAAAATTAGAAATCATTACGATTAGAGAAATAAAATAATCTTATCATTAGAATTGAATTTTGATAAAAATTTCAGATTACTAATTGATTTAATTAGAAATAATCAAAAATCTAATCACAATTAGTGACGATTAGCACATCTAATCAAATCTAATCAAAACTTATTCAAAAAATAATTGATTAGATTTCTTGATTATTTTTGATTAGATTTGATTAGAAATGTAATCGTCACTAATTGTGATTAGATAAATAAAAGAAAAAAAACTCCGTGCATTTTTACTTACCAATAATTTTGAACACTTTAATTTGAATAAAACAAAAATTACAATCTTACAAAACAAAGATTTTACTTTCAATGTTAAGTAAACAAAAAAATTATACTTGTACTTCCTCAAAACACGTTGAAAATTAACATTATTAATAACACAATAACAAAGTGAACCAGCTGTGTCAAGTGTTTAGTTTAAGAACAGGGTGGTCCGTATGCAATTTTATGCAATATTAAAAAACTGTTACATTATGTAAATATAGCAACAAATCTGATAAATAAATATTTTCTTTTCACAAAAATAGTTAAAAATAGTTGATCTAATCAAAAATAATCAAGAAATCTAATTAATTATTTTTTGGATTAGTTTTGATTCGATTTGATTAGAAATGCTAATCGTCACTAATTGTGATTAGATTTTTGATTATTTCTAATCTAATCAATTAGTAATCGTCTAAAATGGCTGACTAATCATAATTAATAAATTTTTCAGCACAATTAAAATTTCTAATTCAATTGCTAATCATAAGGATTTCTAATCATTATTCCCAAGCTATGGATAGTAGTTAGTTAGTTTTTCTTTATTTTTTTCAAAAAAACAAAAAAAAAAAAATACAATAAGTACTATAATTGTATAATTAATGTGAAAAAGAACATACGACTATGACATATTGTCGTCAGTCGAGAGTTTTACTAAAAACTTACAGTTTAATACAATAATATAGTGATTTTGTTTATTAATAATTGAATTCCATTATAAGCTCCTTTCTATAATCTAAAGAGTCTATAATGTAACGATTTAGTTCTCTAAAAGTCACACTGACATTGTTTAATAAGTTAATTAATTCATTTTCAGATAACCTGGGCTTTACACGTGAAAGTACTTTCTTGCAAGTAGAGTATACGTATTATCAACGAAAAATCGAAGAAACAGCCGATTGGCTAAAAGTACCAAAATTATGTGTGTGTTAGTGAAAAAGTGTGAGTGTATTGCGACTTTCAGGAAATTTACTTTCACGTGTAAATGCCAGGTAAAACAAATTTTTTGAAACATTGAAATCTAATATTTTTAAGAATTGGGCATTTGGCTAAGAAATGATAGAGAGTTTCAGATTCATTAAGATTGCATAACGAACATGTTTTGGGCAGATTTTGACAAAAGCGGGTGGCATTAAGTTCAATTAGATCGCACCTTTCTTTAAATATCATGCTTATTACATTAACATTGGGGATACTTTCAAAGTAAAGTTGGTTGCTGTTATAATTTAGATGTTCATTTTAGAACCGATTTGTTTCACACAGAAAAAATTATTTTTCCAATTCAAACAAAAAATTTGTAGAATCAAACAATTTTTTGCCTAAAATCGGTCCTACAAACAAATTCACATATTCAAACAATTTATTTGCATTTTGTTTATTGAAAAAACGCCAATTTTTTCAAACAAATAATTTTACAGAATCAAACAAAAAGTTTACTGAAATTCATATAAATTGCAAACAAATAATTTTGCTGAATCAAACAAAAAAGTTTTGAAAGAAGCAATGACGCGCACACAAGCAAACACTGTTGGCGAAGATGAAGCAGAGCAGAGCGGCCGGCTGGCTTTGAGACACATTTTTTTGTTGGAATAATTTTTGAACGAAGTCATATTTATACTCACAGTGTTTTTCTTCATCACTCACTTTTGCTTTATCCTTTTCTTTGCTAATGTGTCGGCAGGCCGACTCGATATGTTTTCCGCCATCATTCTATTTTTGTATTTGATGTATTTAAACAAACTGTTTGAAAAAATTGAATACGGGATATTGTTTTTTTTTTTTTTACCAACTTTAAAACCAACCAAAAATTTATTTTGTTTCTGATAATGTGTTTTTTCTGTTGTTTAAAAAAAATGAAACGTTTTTTTTTTACCTGCTATTGTTTTTGTTGTTTTTTTTTACTACAAACCTCGTCACGCTATTTTATAATTTTTCTTATTGCTGTACTTTTTTAAAGCGTTCAAAAATAGACTGCATGTGTTTTTTGTAGTAGTTGTTATATTTATCATAAAGAAGTGTTGTTTACAATCAATAAAAAAAATGCAAAAAGACGACAACATTAAAGAGCGTTAAATATTTCATACAAAATTATGAAAATTTCAAACCAATAGCGCGTTTATTAAATTTTTAAAGAGTTGTCCACATATTTGTTGGTTAAATAAAAATCAAACAAAAATATTGATTGAATCAGTAAAAAAATTTGTAGAAATCAAAAAAATTTTCAAACAAGCGTTTGTTTGAAAATAATTTGGCAATAATTTTTTCTGTGCAGATGCCTTCTTTAATAATAAAGTATGTTCTTTCAGTTTCAATTTAGTTAAAATTTCATCTCTTATATACATCCAATCTTCTCTAGTGACACAATCTGCAATTGGAGTTACATTCAATGCAAAGCTTATTAATACTTTTAAACCAAAAAAGTTGCTTGTCTATTGGTATTCTTGTAAACAAATTTGGAAGGCGTTGATTGTTATAGTGAAAAAGCGTTTTAATAAGCGTTAAAAAATTATTCCATATCGCATTTATATTGTTCTTAGCAGATGCGTTTCTTCTTTCTAAATGCTTGATAAAAGACATTTTTGGTGTTAGAGTTACTCCCAAATATGTGTAATCGGCTGTAATTTTTATTGGTAAGCCATTGAATACAATATTTTCACGCCGAGACAATCTTCAACCATTTCGAAATATAACCATTTCAGATTTGTTTATATTTACCTCCAAGTTGCATAAATTATAGTATTTTTCTAGATTACCAATCATTTCCTACATAGTTTTAATATCATGTGTGGGAAAGTATAAGTGACATTGTCTTATAAGTTGTTTTGTATAAAAGCAATTGACGACAAAGTTTTCTTGAAAGCTTTTCAATCACTTGCTTGGTTTTCTTAAAATTCTCAGATTCTTTTTTTTTGCTGATGAAGTTATTCGCGGGTTGGAAAAAATACTACATGCTATTTCACTGTCAAATTAAGGATTGCTTTAAAGAGTCGAAAATAAAACATTTAACAGAAATTAAAATTCCAACTACTAAAAACACTGTCTAAAATAGATAAACGTATAAAATTTTTTTATCGTGGACGTCAAAATAGACGACATTGTTATCCATGTAGTCGTTGACGACAGAGTAGGCGACATTGTCGTCCGATCGAATGAACGACAAGACGAGCGACATTGTTCGAATATGTCGTTGACGATTTGTTCTCGCTGTCCTTCACATGTCGTGCAGGAATTTACATTGTCGTGCATCCGTCTTCAAAGATATCTAAAAGACGTGGCCAACTGGGTTATGCATCAAAATATTTTGGTTTATGTAAGTACCCAGTTGGCAAAATGGTCTTAGGCGCAAATGTCGTCAACGATGTCATTAGAACATTTTTGAATTTGTCGCCTATATGACATTGATGACGACAACTTAAGAAACAAAACGTGTGTTTTGTCGTGTTTAGAATCGTTTTTACGCTTTTTTGGAGAAATTTTTAAATTAGTCTTGAATAATTCTTTATCGAGGACAACGTTAGTGGCCATTGCATGTATTTTGTCGTGTTTCAAACCACTTTGACGACAAAATGGTCGTTTACTTTGTCCTCTACTAAAAAAAAAAAAACTTAAAACTGTAAATTTCTTTGAAATTTTAAAATAAAATTTCTTGATTTTTGCTTTTGTTATAAAATTAGTAATCCTGCCTGTTAAAAACGTTTTTTTTTTCTCTCCTAAAAAATAATAATTTTGTAACTAAAAACGTTATTTGCGGCTGTGCTTCAATTCTTAAATTGGACATACGTGAATTGATGGGCTAAGAAGCACAAACAAATTAATGTTCCGGCTGACTACAATGCCATATGTTTTTTCCCTTAGAGCTCTTCTACAATAATTCACTAGTTGGAATTCACAGCCTATCAAGGCCCTAAGAGCTGTCCTCATATGTAGTGACCGTCAAGCCCCAGAAATGTTACCTCTTACCAATTCTACGGCCTTCAAAATCCCTAGAGCCTCCGCTAAAAGTATACAGCAGTAGTCAGGAAGCCTTTTATATATATCCTCATGGTAGACCCCTTTACCCCTTTCCCTTATCCTGGTTATTTAGCAAATCTGATGTATCGCCGATATATCGGAATTCGTTCCATCCCTTATGGGCGACTAAACTGTTAATTGTGTCCACAATACTGTCATCAGCGCCACTATTAAGGTAATGTCGCTAATCGGGGATTAACGACTTAAGAGAAAAAAGACGTTTCTATAGTCGCCAATGACAACTTTTACCACATTGTTACCCGTAGGATTATTAACGACAATGTGCATGATAATGTCGCTCACATTGTCGTGTACGACTTAAGTGCCCTTTGTTTGAAAAAGTCGTAGACGATTTGCATGGGCTGTCGCCGTTGTCTTGAAGACATGGCCAACTGGGTATGTATGTATGTATATAAATGTATGTATGTAAGTCAGAGCAAGCAAAAGAATATTAATGTAAGCAAAAGCAGAATAAAGAATATTCTTTAGAATTTGAATAAAACAAATTTACTCCTACAGTTTTCCTTTCGTTTTTAGGTTGTTAATGATTTGTCAACGTTGTTATTGTTGCATTATGTACAAGAACAAATATAAAATTACATTTTGTCCTGCATTTTATAATTCACTGTCATTTTGGTGTAACAACTGTTACTTTTGGTAAAAACAAGACTATAAAGTTAATATCCCAGAAAAGTTAGATGCAGGATATTTATTATTTCAAACAATAGCAATATAAAGGACAAACAAAAAGCAACTTCAATGAAAAAAAAAAAACGAGAACACATATATTCAAAAGAAAATTTGGTTTTTTTTTAACTAAATTTAGTTTTATAAACTTTTTTAGAATTATTATAATTTTTAAATTCCGCTTCATTTATCTGCAGGAAATTGCAAAATTTTACACATTTTTTTTTCTTATTTTTAAATATTTGTTTTAAATATTTCCTATTTCATAGCATTTGAAGGTTTTTTGTTAATAACTTTTATATTAATCTTCTTTAAGTTTTCGAATCTGTTAGTGACTTAAAACTTGAAAAGGTTTTAAATTCTTTAATTTACAAATTTTTAACCAAGTTTAGTGTTAACTTTTAGGCTGGATTTTTAAGATCTCAGTTAAACTAGGTTTAGTTAATCTGCAAACAGATTTGTGCCTCCATTTCCAAGTTTGTATACAAAGTTTTGACGGACCAGCTTAGTTTTGCTTAAAATGTTTGTCTTTAATGAAATAACAAAAAAAACACGTTTTGGCTGAAAACTCCGAGTTTTAGACAACGTTAAATTAAGTTTTAACTTAATCCGCATCTCAAAAACCAGGCCTTAGTGTTTCACAAAAATACATTTTATTTTCCTTAGAAAAATATTTCGTGTTTACACTTTCTTTTTAAGTTTTAGATTTACTATTAAAGCTGGTTCTAAATCAGAAGTGGGCACAACTAAAACTGTGCTTGTATTGATGCCTTTTAGTATTAGTGCGATGGCAGAAGTACCCACCAAACACAAAGCCAAGCATTTGAAATAAATGGTGCATTATATTTCCTTATTTTATATTTTACGCATTTGAAGTAATATAAAACATTTTTTAATAGTTTAAATTGTAGAGATTTACTGTTCACAGAAAAAAGTAACAGTAAAAAAAGCACATTAAATTATTTTTCGCATAACATCATTTATTTGAAATGAAACACGTGTGTTTGCTGGGTAAATTCTCTTGAAAAAAAAATACAAAAAATATAAGAAAATGTGTCTCATCAAATACTAAATTAAAGAGGCTAAGAATACGTGTGAAATCTCTCAGCACAATTGTGCTATGGAGCGCCCACCATTGTTCTAAATTCTTAGGTTTTGTTATTCGTGCTTAATTCCCAGTTTTATTCTTGATAAAAACACTTGATATTTATTGTTGATGGGATAAGCTATTCCTATGCGCATTTCACTGGTTGCTTAGGCCAGATCATCCGGAAACTTCATCCATAAAGATTTTAGAAAAACTAAAGATATTAAACCAAATAAAACTGTTAAACGTATAAGACTTATAGCAACAGTTCTACTTGTAATAATATCAAAGTTTAAACAAAACACATCAACAATAAACAGTGGGTTTATCTCATCTTACATTCCCCACTACAATAAGTTGAAATTTCAAGTGTTTTTATCGATAATAAAAACTGGGAATTAAGCACGAATAACAAAATCTTTTGAAATTAAAATTTTGTATTCCCAAAAATTGAAATTACTTTTTGATAATAATAAATGTTGTCAAAACTTTCCTTATCCTTTGGTATAAATATCGTCAGTTTCCAATAATTAGTAAGATTTTCAGATTTTTCTGCTATTTCATTAAATCCATTTTCATTTCGTTCCACTGCTAAAATATAAAATGTGTACCCTTGTTTTTACACACTTTCTTGTGTTTGTATTAACCTTGTTTATTTGGACACATTTGATTATGTTTTTAAAGTGTTTCACTATATTCCATTTCGTTCCCCTGCATAAAATATCAACATTTTGCTCATCTTTTTAATTTTTGCTTAAAATTTAAAGAGATTTAAGTTAATTTTATTAACTTGTATAGAACTTATTATGTTTTGGCAGTGTTTAAATAATATTCCATTTCGTTCCTTTGCAAAATATTTTGATTATTTGATTAACAATTTGCTTTATTCCTTAAAATTTTATAAAATATTGCAAGATTAATGTAAAAACAAGAACTTGAACTAGAGTTTGAACTAGAAACTGAACTTAAATATGGGCTAGAACCTGAATATCAACTAGAATTAAAAACTTGAGGTTTCTTTTACATAAGTTTTTTATTTAATTCCCTAACTTTCTTTGTAAAAGTTTTCATAAATTGTAATTATATTTTAAGTTTTCATTTTCCTTTTTTCTGTGTCCTTTTTATTTCAATTAATATAAATTTCTTTTAAATTAAAAAAAAAACTTTTCTATCTGTTCATCCATTCCATTGAACTCATCAGAAAAATTAAAAACGTTCCATATTGTTATTAAAAACAATCAAACTAAAATAATTTTCAATATCCCTTAACGTTCCTGTCCGCCACACAATATTCAAACAATTTACGTTAAGAAATTAAAAAAAAAAAAAAAAAAAAAAATTAAACGACATTATTTCCGCATAATTTCAATTTTTTTCTCTTAAATTATTTAACATAAAAATTCACTTTTTAATTAACTAGAAGTCACGAGTTGTCAGTTTAAAAAATAGGAAAAATATGTAACAAGGTAGAAAAATATACTTTTTAAGTACTCAACAAGAACAAGTAAATAGGTAAGTGCCCAGTAGGAAATGTCAATAGTGAAACTGTACTGAATAACTTTGTCACCACTACTACTGACAAACTGTAGACCAGTCAAGGCTTCTGTTTTAGACATTTATCATCTGCTTGTCATTCTCTACTAACCTGTGAACTATTGACTGGGTAGTTCATGTAGGACCATAAAGAGACATTGGAAGCAGCACAAGGACAAACAAAAATGTAGACGCTTTGTTGACAGTGTCACCAAAGAGTCGCCAAAATAATCGACAAAAGTGGCGATTTTGAGAATCTTTATCCACGGTTTCCTGCAGGGTGAATATGAGTGCGTAGGTAAATGTATGTGTGTGAAAGTTTAAGTGAAAATGAATTTATGATGACAGCCGTATGTATAGAGCAAAACCGTGTAGTAGGTAAGAGTATGTATGAACTTGTTTTTGTATGACAGCTTTAAAGGTGTATGAAACACATGCTTAAATGCGTTTATAAGTGTTTGTATAGCATTTATATGTTTATCTTGTATAAATGTATGTGTGTATTTTAATTTAAACATATATGATGTGAATCAAAAGTTGGAGGCGCTTTAAAGCAACAGAGTTGTGGTTAATGTTAAAATAATTAAAAGAAAAATATTTTAATACCGGTGAATATTTTCATGTGTTTTTTTTATTAAAAAAACCAAAAAAAAGTCAAAATAATATTTTATGAAATCATGGATGATAGACTTTGGCTTTTAAAGAATAAAAAAGTCATTAAAAGTATTAATAAATTCATAGCGTTTTTTTTAAATGTGTACTGGAATCACTAAAATTTAAAGTTTTTTCGCTATTTTCTTATTTAAATATTACTTTTTTAGAATTTTCGACACATTTTGAAAGAAAATGTTTTAACTTTTTTATTCTAGAAATATTAAAAACATTTTTTTAAAAGTGTTTCATAAAATTCCATTTCGTTCCCCTCACACAAATTGGGATTTTCATTAAATATTCAAAGATTGTACACATTTTTTTAACATATTAAAAAAAATGGTAACATTCTGATAGTGTTTCACAACATTCCATTTTGTTGCCTTGCAAATTTTGGTTTTTTTATATTAAATGTTTAACAGTTTTATAAATTTTAAAGAAATTTTATCAGTTTTTATTTTGTGTTTAACTAAATTCCATTTCATTTCTCTTTAAAATAATGTATGTATGTATATTATAATATACGTATGTACATAGTTATCAATAGTTTCATATTTAAGAAAATTTATGTGCCGTTTTAAAATATTTTACAATTATATTTAATAGAATTTGATTCGTCCTTCTTTTCAATAAATTAATGAATTTTTCAAAATTTTTCTCCATATTTAATAGAAATTAAAATTATTTTGAAGTATTTAAGAAACAAATTTATTTATTGATATTTCGATTTCATTCCTTTGCAAAAATTCAGAAAGTTTTTATTAAATGTTTAACAGTTTTATGCATAATGCTTTAATTTAATAGGTATTTCATTAATTTTAATAAAAAAAATTTTATTTAATCTTTTCTAAAACTGTTTCACAAAATTCCATTTTTTCCCCCAATTCAATTTAATTATATTTTACAGCCTTATATAATATTTGCATCCTTAGTTTTATAAATTTGCCTTAAAATCTTATTGTTTTAAACAATTTTCTATTGTTTTGTCAATTTCCATTTTGTTCCTTGTAAATATATATATTATTCTATATATGTTTATATGATATTGCAATCCATTATGTATTATATTACTTAAGTAATCTTTTTCTCAAAGAAACACATTTCTTTCATCTTAAAAGTGTTTTCTAAATTCCATTTCGTTCCTTATTATTATTTACAAAATTGTATTCCTACAAAAGTCCCACAAAACGTTTATAATTTTACAGAAATTTCAGTGTTCCATTTTATAATATTTTATTTCTGATTAAGTTTTTAATATACATACTTTGTTAATATTTTAATTGTAGGTTTTAAAAAGTTTCTACACAAAATGTATTTTGTGAATATTTGTATTTTAGTGTTTTACAATATTCAATGTCGTTCCTCAGAGTGTATTCTATGAAAATTTCAATGTAATTTTTAACCTTTTTGTTCTAAAAATCCAAATTCTCTATACAAATTTAGTGTTTCACAAAATTCCATTTCGTTCCTTTTGTATATTTTACTATACTTAACTAATTTTGTAATTTTTTTTCAATGTTTTCTTAAAATAAAACTTTTTTAACCACTTTAAAAACATGTTCATTATTTCCTAGAAAAATGTTTAAAAAAATGCCATTTCGTTCCCAGGCGTAAGGTTAGTTTTTAAAATTTTTCTTTGAACAACTCTAAATATATGTCATTTCCGTAATTCTACTTGATTCAGTTTTGTTTCTAGATTCGAAAATTTTAAATTCAATTCTATTTCGTTCCTTGCAATGAAATAGCTTTGCTTATTGCAATTTGTATAAATTTTCTTTTAAGCAGTTTTTTTACAGGTTGATATTTTTTGTTTTTTACTTGATTCCTTTAAGTTTCTTAATTGGAATATTTCCAATTTCAGATATTTCATTTAATTCCATTTTGTTTCTTTCTATATTTTGTTCCCTTCTATGCTTTTTTCATTATAACTTTTTAAATTTCTATTTAAATACTTATAAAAATTTTTATTGTCTTACGTTTCACTTGGTTCCATTTCGTTCCTCTGTTAAAAATATAACTTTTTTATGATATTTTATCTACTTATCTGAAATTTTTCTAATGTTTTTCCCTGTTTAAAAATATTTTCTAAAAAAAATTTTTAAAGGTTTTTTAAGTTGAAAAGTTTAGTGATTTTCTAAAACTTTATGGTTTAAGAGCAACTGCTGGTTTATTGTAAAATCTAACTATAAAATTTACTTAGTCATCATAATAAAGTCTTAATATCCAATTGTGATTAATTTGTAGATGTTTACATGAGGGAGTAAATTGTTGCTTAAATCACATAAGTCGCATGGCATTTTGTGTATGACAAGATTATCGTTAAATGGATGAAAAGTCCATACAAAAGAAAATAAAATCTGCCACGATTTTTTTTTATTAGTCAATTTCAAAACAAATATTTGATGGCTGTTTTTTACAAATTTCAACACGTGAGAATTTCTTATATTTTTTTTTTTTATTTGTTCACCTCCTTTAAAAACACCCTTTCCAACTAAAAACACATCGATACCTGCAGTGATTTCATGCCATTCCCTAACAGATTGTAAACTTTTCTCTTAACAGCTATTGTTATCCTTGTGCTTCTTTCTGCTCCTGCTGTTAGAATTAGCAAAATACTTGTATTATCACCACGATATGATTGCTATTGTAAATGTTATTGCATTGTTATTTGTTAAGTAAATAATGCTATGGTAAATAATACTATAGTTGGCTATATGACTACCAATGATAATAGAGTTAGTGAGTAATACAAAATATTATTATTATGCTCATTTGAGCTGACAAATCTTGACGGTTGTGTTGCAATCTGCAGAAAAAAAGGGCGCCTTATGTAAGTCAATTGAAAACTCAAATAGTTTATGGTTTAAGCGTAAAATGATTATGAGTTTAAAAAGACAAAGAAGCAATTTAAGTTATAAAAGATTTGAGAAAAAAACGCAGACGTATGATTGATATTTTACAAGAAAGAAAAATACAAATAAATATAAAGCATACACTTAGGGGGAAAAGCCAATAGATTTCAAAAATATTTTAAATTATCAATTACTACAAACCGAAAAGTGACAATTTGTGAAATTTTTTATAAATTTTAAATAATTAGTGTTTGAAAACTTTTTATAAATTAGCAGTGAAGTTGTTCGCTACCTAATTCTTTTAAGGATTCATGCAAAATTTCATTAATATTAGTAAAACTTTTAAATTTCAAGTTTGAACTTTCAATGCAATCAAAACAAATTCAAGTTTCAAATCGACCTGGAGTTGAAAATCTTTCACAAGAGAATATTGAAATGAAAAGGTTAACTAACGAGACTATCGATTTTTTGAAATTCATGATATTATGTTTTAAATTTAAAAACAATTAAACTTTAAAATACAAAAAAAATATTTTTTTGATGTTTCATCAAATTCCATTACGTTCCACCTCTGTTTTGGTTTATGTAAAGCATATTTGAAGTAAGTTCTTTTTATATATTTTTGCTAATTTTTTAAATACTTATAAAGATATATAAATATTTTTAGTGTTTCACCAAATTCCATTTTGTTTCATCTTTATTTTTAATGAATTGTAGCTGGTTTAAAAAAAATTTATTTATATATATTTTTTTGTTAATTTTCTTAACTTTTATTAACAGTAGTAACACATTTAATATAAATTTTACAGTGTTCCACTAAATTTCATTTTGTTTCTTTTTTGTTTTTCTTTTTAATATTTCATGAAACGTTCTAAAGTTCGATGTCATTAAACAAAAAATATATTTTAATTTCCCTTTGACTTCCAAGAAAAACTTTGAAAGTAAGTTTGAATTTTTAGGTGTTTCAATAAATTCGGTTTGGTCCCTTCATCCTTTTGAAATGAGTTTTTGCATATTTCCAGTAATTTTCTTAATTTAAAAATAAATGAAAATTTAATAATGTTTTAACAAATTCCATTTCGTTCCTATGAATATATAAGTTTAGTTAATGATTATTTTTTTTATATGAAATAAATTTTTGCATATTTCCAGGTATTTTTATACATTATATGAACATTTTATAATGTTTCACTCAATTTTCACTTTGTTCCAATGAATATTGTTAATGAGTTTTGGGTGATAATCATTAATTTAAGTTCATTTGTTATACATGATCTTATTTATACATATTTAACCTAAATTTTGAAGTGTTTCACCTAATTCCATTTCGTCTCTTTTCTATTTTCAATGTATTTTAGTGTGATATTTATGTAAATTTTTCTATTTTTATTTTTCGAAACGAAAACAAAAAATCAGTTAAAATTTTGTATTGTTTCGCTAATTCCATTTCATTCCTTTTTCATTTTAAAAAAAATCCCAAAAATTTCCTACAATTTTAGAAGGCTTATTAAAAACTTTTCATTACATTTGGAGGGTTCAAAGCTGAACCGAACCAAGTCATAAAATAAAATGCATATATGTAATTCAAAACTGGTGTGAAATTCTTCGCAAAGTTTAACTCTATCGAGTTCTGTAACGGACTAAATCAAAAAGTTTTTCGTTCCAAAGGTAACGGTAATGAACCCAGTCAATGGCTCCAGAAATCAATGGAAATTCACTTACTCAATCTCAAAATATTATCGAATTTTCATTTTTGACTTGGTTCGCTTCAGCTCTGAGCCCTCCATTTAATATATTGTTAAAACAATGTAGCATATTAAATAATGTTTTACCATATTTCGTTTTATTCCTTATTAATATTTTCTTTATTTTACAGAATTTAATGTTGTTTTGTGAGCTTTTTGCCCCGGATTTTCGTTGTTCTTCCTTAGTAAAAATATATAATTTTTTAGTTGTATTGAGATTATATTTATAATTTTATGAAAAATCTTTGAAAAATAAATGTTGAGGTATAACTTTTTGTAATGTTCCACTGGCTGGCACTTCGTTCCCAAAGCAAAAAATTAAATTTCTCCCAAAACTTTAATAAATAATTTAAGACTATCGTGGATTCAAGTACAAGCGCTTTTTTATAATATTTCAAAAAAGTAATTTGAAGCAAATTCGATTTGTTTCATTTAATTCCACTTCGTTTAATTTTTAACAAAAAAAAATGGTTACTTTCTTTAGCGCTCCTTTCAAAATATAAATTCAATTTTAATTTGTTAGTGTTTCATAAGATTTCATTTTACTAAGAACATTTCAATCTTTTTGTATTTATTGTAAATATTTACTGCCGTATTCATAAAAAATAAAATAAGTTTGAAATGTGTGTTAAGGCAAAATTTTCACACATATTTTTCTTAAAATACATTTCAAATCCATTTAAGTTTCTTATGAATACCGCAATTAGTGTTTTAATTAATTCCATTTTGTTTCCTTTAAAAAATTTGGTAATTTTTTTTTAATTTATTAAAAAAACATATTTCGTTTTAATGTGTTTAAATAAAAAATTCAAATTCTGTATTTTAGTCTTTCACAAGATTCCACTTTGTTTCCTTTATCAATTTTCCATTTCTTTCTTTATAAGAAATTCATTTATAAATTGGAATTTTCAAGATTTTGTCTTTAAATTGTTATTTTGTATCCTTTTAAAAATTTTGTTGCGATTTTCAAGTGTTTCAACAAATTCCATTTTGTTCCCTTTAAGAAATCGTGAAGTTTCTATTTTGTTTTAGATTTTATAAAAAAATAAAAAGTTGTTTCTTAAGGTGTATATACACTTATATAAGTCTTGTGTTTCACTAGATTCCTCTTTGTTTCGTTTAACAGTTTTGCATATCTTTCTCTCTTACAAATTAATGTGGTAATTAAACTGTTTGAAGTTTTTACTTTTAACTTTAAATTTGAATCATTTTTGAATTTTGTTGCGATTTTAAGTGTTTCATTATTTCTACTTTGTTCCTTTTAAAGAAATGTTGTCCTTGAACTTTATTTAAAAACATCTTGGTTTAAATGTTTTTATCTAAAAACTATATTTTTTACTTAAGCTGTAGTTTTCTAGTGTTTCACAAAATTCCACTTTGTTCCCTTCAACAACTTTGTAAGTTTTTTTTTAAAGAAATCTTTTTTTAATTAGATTTTTGAATTTTTTAAAACAAATTTATTAAAAATGCTGTTGTTTTTTCAATTTTAAAATGATTCAATAAATTCCATTTCGTTCCTTTTGATAAAAAATTTTAATTTTTCTTAGAAATTCAAATGTAAATGAAAGTTTTAAGTATTGTTTTAAGAAATAATGTAGCTTCTCTGCTGGGTAAACTTGTTAAATTTAAATGTTTCACTTAATTCCATTTCGTTTCTTTGAAGAATACTTTGATTTAAAAAAAAAAATTTAGCAGAACTGGATTTTTGCAGGATTTTTTTAATAATCTTCGTAAATTCCTAAAATTTTTTTTTATTTTTTCCTAATCTTTTTACCTTTTTTTTTTAGTTTATTTCAAAATCAATATAGTAAAATATTATTTTTCAATATTTTTTTTTTTTTTAATTTGAATAAGGTTTTATACAACCGTATCAATAATCGCTTTAGTTTGTTTTATTTTTGAAAAAAAAAACAAAAAAAAGTTTTGATCGATGTTGTTCTTTACTTTTTTCTTATTTATTTTACCCAATTGAACTTTTCCACGTTTAAGAGAAGAAAATTCCCCAGAAACGTTTAACAAAAGGAAACGGAAGGCAAACAAATAAAAACAAAGAACACTGTAAGTTACTTTTAAGCTTTGCGACACTTTTTTTTAAGATGAGTATAAAACTTTTCATTCCTCTAACGTCTTAATTTTAATGCTCTAGATTTTTGTTGATTCCTTTTTTCCTGCCATCTTTCAAGACTTGATGCTTTATTTTAGTCATTTTACATATTTTGCAATTTTTATGATTGAATTTTGTAGCTGAAACTACAAGTCCAACCTCTTGTCGTATCATTTTAATTCTATAAGTATGTCACACCAGTCAGTCAGAATGTTAAGCAACAACAAGTTGTCAATTTGCGTGAGTGCTCGCTCGTTGGCTTGTTAGCTCATAAATATAAAATATTTTTTTGTAACAGTTTTTCCTCTTTTTTTGAATTTAAAAAGATAAAAGTGTGAGTGTATTTAAGAAATAAATGTGTAATGTTTCAAGTAAATGTCCTTGAAGATTATCTTTGATATTATTCACAGCAATAAATAGCTCAGGGAGTTGAAAGTAGTCATACTTGTTTAAAGAAAAAAGAGTTAGTTTTCTAGAATTTGCATTTTTAGTTCATTTCAATGGATTGCTATTAAATAAATTTAAATTTCTTTGGCTTTTCACACATAAACTAGTCAAAAAACCATGTTTCTACTTACCTTTTCTTGATATATGTTTGAGAGTTTGTAGCTAAAAGGGTTAAAAGAAAGAAATATTATTAGAACTTTGTGAAATTGTAATATAAAGTATACGTATAAGTAAAACAATTTAAAAAATAATATCAATCATACGTCGTGGGGTATTTATTTAAAACTGATGTAACACTTCTTGATTTTAGCTAAGAGAACAGGCATGACTTTTAGTTTTTTAGGCTGCAAAAAGGAATACGAAGAAAATAAATCTTTCCGTTTTACCAAAGAAAACAGGAAATATTGAGGTTCTTTTAATATTTTTAAAATATTTAAATATTTTGTGTTTCAACCTTCAAAATTGTTTACCAGTACAGCTCAATAAATCGTTTTTTATTATTTTATTAATACGAATAAATTTAACACTATTTAAGACAAACTTTAGTTTTAAACTTTTTAAAATGAACGCAATTTTTATTAAACATTTTCTTTCTAAAGATTTTATTAAAAACGGAAATGGTTTAATAGTGCGTATGCTTGTTAATGATTTCTTTTATGCCTCAATTTATTGTCTTTTATTATTATTTTATTTAAAAACTTGAACTTTTTTTCCCCACAAAAATTTTATTTTAAACGAAAATTTTCAACATTCATTTATTAAATGATGGTATCAAAAAACAAAATAAAATAACTTTTTAAGATTTAATTCCGCTATACATTTCACAAGCGGTTACCTGGCGTGTACTACTACGCTCTCCTCCCTTTGTAGTCCAATTTTTAAAAAAAAATCCAAAGCTTATTTGCCCGTCTAATTGGGGATCTATTTAGGTTTTAAATTTCATTAGAATCTGTTGAATAGTTTCGGAGAGGCAAAAACTGCTCCTACCACCCCTATTGGTCCTATTTTTTTAAATCTAAATTTATTGTGTTCATATGGCTAGGGATCTATCTATGTTTTAAATTTCATTAAAATCTGCTCGATAGATACGAGAGACTGAAATCGCCCCCACCTCCCCACATGGCCCTAGTTTTTAAATAAATATATATACATATATGTATATTAGGGTGGGTCGAAAAAAAAGTTGTGCCTGTCACCCCCTAGAATGAAAGATATGTCAATGAAGTTTCTAAAACAGGAAAACATTTTTTTTTTGCCACGCCCCAAAATACAGGACTTTTGGTTTTTTATATGTAGGGCTGCCATTTAAAGTCCGATCTCATCATATCGCATATCGTTGTTCATGGCTTGATAGTGGCTTCATTTTTGTCTTTGGGTGACTTTTCAATCCGACCTGAAATTCTGGGCGCCACTTATGCCATCTCGGATCCTTCCCCCAAATGTCCAATTTTTGTCCAAAGGGTTGTGTTCGTTTACATAAACACTAAAAAATAGATATAGTTTCTGGGGTGTAAGCTGTTCGTTAAATAATGTTCTGTTTTTTTCGAACACTGTTTTGAATAGTACACCAATACCCCGGGTTGCATCGCTAATTAAGACCGGAAACAGTCGACGCAAACCGAAGCACGATTTTCCATTCATTTGTATTGATTTTCTTTTAATAGGTTCCGAGATTCATAATTTTAGCTGAAAAAATAAATTTGATTTGATAGACTATATAATGGACAATCAGCCTTATTCCGGTTGTCGTTGTCGTAATCGATCAAGACGTTTGTTGTAAGAGATTAAAGAACACTGGTTGTGTGTTACTTTAATCTCTTACAAAAAACGACTTGATCGTTTACGACAACGACAACTGGAATAAGGCTAAATATTGTTTTAGATCTTCAAATAAAGTTAAAGCTTTCTTTTGAATAACCTTCTGTTTTAAGGGCATTCATCGCTGATTTTGATCTTCAATCGATATAGTAAGAACTGGTTTCTCATTTTTGTAACCTGTTTGTGTTGTAAAGATGTTTTTGTTTAAACTAGTTTCTTAATTTTAGCAGCTTTACTGGCACAGCAAATGGATTTTATTGTAAAAGGGCTAGTTCAAGGTTTCTTTTAATATCAACAGCCTTTTCCCCTGATTTAGAACGTGTAAAAATTACCAGTTTTTGATCTAAGCAGACAACCTTCACATACATACATATTTGCATTAGACTTCAACGGGAAATCCCCTTTTTCTGTTTAAGCTTTGTATAAATATTTTTATATTAACGACGCAAATCGAAGCACTAGCGATACAACTTCCCAGCCATGCGACGCAAAGTGAAACAAAAACGAGGCAACTTCGAAATCACAGAAATTTAAAAAGACGCAACTTCGAAAACGACGCGAACCGCAGTGACGCAATCCAGGGTATTGGTGTAAATATAGATTCAATATTTTTTGAAATTTTTAACAAAACATAAACATTAATGAAAACGTGGTCAAGTTTCACTTTATTTCTTTTCGTCGATTTTTTTTTGCCATTTTTCTAATTTTATATACATACTAGCTGACCCGGTCCGCGTTGCTGGCCCTAAGCAAATATTGTTAAATTACCAAACGATTTAAATTGAGCTTTAAACGAAATTTACGGCCTTTAAAATGTTCCTTCTGTAAAAACCTAAGTTGGACCATGGCGATGATTTTAAAGAAAAAATCGTCCAAATCGGCCCAGCCGTTCTCAAGTTATGCGCTTAATAGAAAAAGTGGGCGTAAAAGTAGGCGTGATACATTTTTCTTTCGATGAAAACGTAAAATGGATTAATACGAACATTTAAAAGAAAAATTAGTCAAATCGATGAAGCCCTTTTTTTTAGGTAAATCGAAAAAAGTGGGCGTGGCAAAATTTTCTTTCCGTAAAAACCTAAGTTGGACCATGGCAATCATTTTAAAGCAAAAATCGTTTGAATCGGTCAAGCCGTTCTCAACTTATGCGCTTAATAGAAAAAGTGGGCGTAAAAGTAGGCGTGGTAAATTTTTCTTTCGATTAAAACTTAAAATGGATAAATAGGAACATTTGAAAGAAAAATGTGTCGAATCGATGGTAGCCGTTTTCTGATTTTAGGTAATTCAAAAAAAGTGGGCGTGAAAGTGGGCGGGGCAAAATGTAATTTTCGTTTAAATCTAAGTGCGACCATGGCGATCATTTTAAAGAAAAAATCGTCCAAATCGGTCAAGCGATTCTCCAGTTATGCGCTTAATAGAAAAAGTGGGCGTAAAAGTAGGCGTGGTAATTTTTTTTCGATGAAAACTTAAAGTTGATTAATACGAACATTTGAAAGAAAAATTAGTCAAGTCGATGGAGCCGTTTTCTGATTTTAGGTAAATCGAAAAAAGTGGGCGTAAAAGTGGGCGGGGCAAAATTTTCTTTCCGTGTAGATCTAAGTTAGACCATGGCGATCATTTTAAAGAAAAAATCGTTCAAATCGGTCAAGCCGTTCTCAAGTTATGGTTTTTGCCACGCCCCTCCGCCCCCAGACCGAAAATCAAAAATCAGACTTCCCTATGTCACCCGCCTGAATATTCTGAAGATTCCCTAAAATTTCATCAAAATCGGCCCAGCTGTTTTGGAGTCCATACGTTACATACATACATACACACATACATACACACATCCAATTTTATATATATAGATAGATAACTTAAAAAAAAAACAACCAATTTAAAAAAAAAATTTCAAATGTTTCAAAAAATTTCATATCGTTTCTTCAAAAAAATTTTGACTTTTTCCAATCTTAATTTTATGAATTTCACAGCGTTTTTCATTATTCCATTTCGTTCCCATAGATTTTTTTCAAATTTAAAATGTTTTTAATTACTACTTATTCTGCAGGAAAGAAATTGAATTAATTACATTTTTGTGATATTTCGCTAAATCCCATATCGTTCCCGAGGACTTAAATTATTATTATTTTTATTTTTACTAAGGATTTTTTTGGGATAAAATTATATCATAAAGATTTTCCAAAGTTTTACCAAATTTAATTTTATTCCTATAAATATTTTCTTTCTTTAATTTTTTTAAAGTTTTCAATATTTCGTAAATAGTTTTAGCTTTTCTCAAAAACTTAATCGAAAGTTTTAAATGGTTTACAAAATTCCTCTTCTTTTCGCAGATAGATTATTTTTTATTTTAATTAAATTAAATTTTAATAAATTTCTAAGAAAGAATTTTATTTAAATTTTTGACTTTGAATTTGCAACTTAGCTAGAAATTTTAGTTTGAAATATATTTTTTAAAATTTTCTAAAAAAAAATAATTTGTAAATTTAATTTCGTTCCCTAGTTGAACTTATGCTTTTTTCAAGTAAGTTGATTAATTTTAATTTATATTTTTTGTTTCTTAAAAAAAAATTATATTAACCGAACCGATGTTTCATATGATTCCATTTCGTTTCCCAGCAATTTAATTAAATTTGCAACATTTTTTTGCTAAAATTTTTGTAAAACAAAACAGATTTTATAATAATTTCATTATGTTTCATTAAATTCCATTTTGTTCCCTAGTAAAATTTACTATTTTCAAAATGTTATGCATTATTATTTAAAAAAAAAATATTTTAAAATAATTTTGTAATGTTTCACTAAATCCCATTTCGTTGCCAAGCAATAACTTTTTATTTCCACCATAACATTTTATATTTCTACGAGAAAATTTATTCTATAACAATTTTGCAATGTTTCAATAAATTCCAGTTTGTTTCCTAATTAAACTAATTCTTTTTTATATATTTAAAATTGTTTTAATATTTCGTATATGTATTTTATAGAAAAAAACAAGTTTTACAATAGTTAAATAATGTTTCACCAATTTCCATTTCGTTTCTTGGCAAAGTGCTGGAAAAATCTAGATTTGCAACATAATTTTTTTTTTTTTGTAATTTTCTATAAAAGATCTAATTTTATTGAAATGTTGTAATGTTTCACTTAATTCCATTTTGTTTCTTGTTAAATGTGCTATTTTTTCATTTTTTTGTTCATTTATTGGTTTATATTTTAAATTGTAATATAAACCCCTTTTGCCATCATTTTGTTATGTTGCACTATGTTCCATTTTGCAATGTTTCAGTATATTTAATATGCTCCACTGCTGTTGCAACTTTTATTATTTATAACATAACCCTAATTCACAATATTGTGCAAATGCTACGATGCCAGACCTTTTGCACAATATTGTGAATTGGGCTAAAGTGTTTTACAATTTTTTAAGATAAAATTATTATTCTTAAAATTTTGAAATGTTTCACAAAATTAAATTTTGTTTCCTTTTTGAATTTATTATTTTTTCAAAATCGTTTACAGTGTTTCATTAATTTTAATATTTTTTGATAGCAAAAATATAATTTACAATTTAGTGTTGTTTTAACAAATTCCATTTTGTTCCTCGGCAAAAAAAAATGTAGTACTTTTGGAATTCATCATAATTTTTTTGTAATTTTCTAGGATAAAATTAATTTTGTAATATTTTACTAAAATTCCATTTGTTCCGTAGCTATATTTATTATTTTTTGAATATTTTTTCATAATTTCATTAAGGCCCGTTTTCACAACTTACCGATAGCTAAAAGTAGGATTTTATCGGCCGTATAAAAAGTGTTACATTGTTACAAGTTTACTTTACCCTTATGTGACCGAGAAGTTAAAGAAAGATTCATCCTACCTGGAAGAATAAAGTAAAGTTTTAATAATGAAACACCTTTTATATGGCCGATAAAATCCTACCTTTAGCTATCGGTAAGTTGTGAAAATGGGGATAAGAATATCAAGAATTAAAATTTCTTTGGTAATTTCATTAATTTTAACTGCAGTTCACTAATTTCAAACGCTAACGTTCGCATAGAAAATTTCAATAAAAATAATTAGTTTTCCATAGAAAAATCTATACGAACGTTTACGTTAGGAATTGTTTAACATAAAGATAAAGATGATTTCGTTTTTAATAAAAACTAATTTTACCATAATATTGTTTCACCAAATTCCATGTGTGTTTCCGAGCAAAAAATTTAAATTAGTATCATATTTTTTATACTTTTCTAAGAAAAAACAGATTTTATATGTTTTCTAGTTATATTTGCGTTTTTTTTTTTTAACATTTTATATATTTTCATTATTTCATTTTTTTTAAAAAACCTGGTTTACAAAACCTTGAAGTGTTTCACTAAAATCCATTTCGTTCCTCAGCAAAAAAATTAAATTTGCAACAATTGTTTTTAAAATTTCCTTAGAAAAACTCATTTTATAAGAGTTATTTAATGTTTCACAAATTCTATTTTGTTTCCTAAATAAATTAATTTTTTTAACATTTTTGTAGTACAATATTTCATTATTTTAAATAAGTTTAAATAAAAAACATATTCTACGATAATTTTGTAATGTTTTACTAAGTTCCATTACGTTCCTTAGTTAAGTTCAGTATGTTTTGAAAATACTTTTTATATTATTTTATTAATTTTTGTATTATTTTTTAAATAAAATCAAGTTTAACGATAAATCAGTATAGTTTCACCAAATTCCATTTCGATTACCAGTTATAACATTTTTTTTAAGTTTGTTTTTAAAATTTTTGGGTTTGGGCAATGTTTCACGAAATTCCATTTTGTTTCTTAGCTAAGAACTATTATTTCTTAGGATTTTTTAAATTAATTTCGTTTATTTAACTGGTTTAAAAAAAAAAAACTAATTTGATTTATATTTTGCAATGTTTCTCTGTAAATTTGGTTTGTTCCATTACATTTAAACATTTTTGAAAAATAAAAATATTATGTTTTTTTAGATGTTTTAACTTATTCCTTTTTTTTTAATTAAAAGAAATTTTAAAAAATTTAATGGTTTAATTGATATTTGTAATTTTTTTATTAGGTTAAAAATTTTTCTCATTTCGGCTAAATCCTTTTAGCCTTAATCATTGTTAGAAAAAGTTCAGGAAATAGTTTCATTTATACCGTTTACTGTTTAACTATTGATATATTAATCACTATTAATGCCCTTTAAGCCCTAAAAGATTTAAAAAAAATTTTTTTTTATTTTTTTTTTAAATGCCACACCACAAATTACACAATTTTTTTAGATTTTTTTATTGTTTCCTCTCTAAATCCTTCTTATATTTTTGCTTAGCATCTAAATTTTCAAAACACCATAAACAATTTTTACAAACAAATCCAATTTGTGTGTCCTCCCAAATGACAGAATACGTCGTCGTTATCATAATCAACATCATCAGCATTCCAACAAATTAAAGCAGTCAAGTATAAATTTTCCATAATCCTTGTGTATGTAAATATTTGTAAATGAGTAAACAACACTCATGCACTCTTAAAATACATACATATAAAAACCCTTAAGCTGAAAATTGCTTGAAAACAGCAACAACAGCAACATTAAACTAAATTTAGTGTCATATATTTAGTACATAATAACAAAAATTCCATATAATTTCTTGACAACATTTGCTTAATGAAATTATACCTGACTTAACTAAAACACAATTCACTTTGCTCTCTATTTCATACTTGTTTTTTTTCAGAATTTATTTATTGTATACATTTAGGAAGTATTGATTTTTAAGTGAACAGAGATTTGGAAATTTCTTTAGAGAGTGTGTTACACCTGTTGCTGGGCTTAAGGTTGAAAGTTATTTATATTTATTTTTTTTCCACACTTAATTAGGTTATTGATTATTCTAGAAATGTTTCTGTTTTTAAGCAAAAACGAAAAGAATTTTATATTTTAAGTTTAAAAAATTTAAAAAAGTCATTAAGTTTATAATTAAAAACAACTTATAAACTTTCCTTTAGGGGGCGTATAATTAATATTTATTATTAAGTTATTTAACCTAAACGGTTATAACTCTTTTATTTAAAGAGTTACATAAAAAACTATTTTTCCTAGGCATTCTTAATACCTGGAGGTATTTATTATTGCAAAAACAGAATTTCTTTCTAACCAAAGCCCCACCAATTAAATTTATGAATGAAAAATTTAATTTCAATTCAATTTTTTCTTTTCAAGGGTTTTAGTTTTATTTTCATAGTTTTCCTATGAGTGAACACATTTTGCATTTTTCGTACGTAACATTTTTTTAAAAAATATTCTCAGTTCTAAAGATGTTTAAAGTGTTTCACTAAATTCCATTTCGTTCCTCGTGTGGTTTTCGTTATATTTTATTTTATATATCTATTACATTACTATAAAGATCCAACATAAAAGATGTTTTTAGATTTTCTGTAGTGTTTCACTGGATTCCATTTCGTTTCTTAGACATAAATGCCCTATTAACGTTTAAAATTTTTGTATTTTCATAAATATTTTTTTAAAGTTTTTATATAAATAACTGACTTGGTAAATGTTTCTCAGTGTTTCACGTTGTTCTTTTTTGTTCCCTGAATAGAAAAAACCGTATTTGTTTTAAATTTATAATTTAATTTTTTAAAGGCTCTTTTTAATTTTTTACTTAAATTAGAATTTTGACAGAATTAAGGTTAGGTTAACTAGAAATGGCAGTCCGTTCTCATCTTACACACTTAAGGCTCAACCACAATGTGCTTAAGTTGGCTTAAGCGAATGAGCGAATACATGTAAATTATATGAGGCAAACCATATTGAACTTAAGGAAACTTTCTGCTAAGTTTAATGAAACTGTCATTTGCTTAATCAAGGTGCGAATCTAATCGCACATTCCGCACGGAATCAAATGTTTTTTTATTTTGTTTTCTTAAATACATTTGAGAGACTTTTTGTTAATTTTTGACAGTAGGTTAAGCAATACTATGCATATTATGGTTGAGCCTTTAGTCCTCATGATCCGTTGTAATACCATGGAACCACAGAACCGACCCGAACTTCCAACGAAGTTTAAAATACGGTCCAGTTCAACGCCAGAGATATCATACAATCCGTTAAAGGTGGCGGATCCCATTTCGATTAATCGCCTTCTTGCCACTACTACCCGTCTCCACCAGTGTTGCCAATTTAGCCATTTAGTGGCTAGATTTAGCCATTTTTCACCCTGTTTAGCCATTAAAAAATGAGTTTAGCCATTAGCCATTTTTCAACTTGTTTAGCCATTTTTTTTTTGCCGTTTTTGTTTTAAAAGAATAATTTTTATTTTATTATAAACATTTATAAAAGTAAAATAAACATTTTGAACAATTAAAACGCCTTTAATTTAAATCACAACTTTTACATATGTTGAAAATCGCTATAAACTATGACGCTGAAACATCTTTCAAAATAAAGGAACAGTATTCCACTATTAAATTTATTCAACATTTTTCATTTTTCGAATTTATTCTATGAGCTAAATTTCAGTTATGTATTTTATAAAGCTTTTTTGTAATAGTTCTATTCCGTATCCCGATTGACTCAGAATCACTTTCTGAGTCGAATTAACGATGTTTGTCCGGCTAGCTGGCTGTCCATGTTAACCTTGTGCGCAAAGTACAGGTTGCAATTTAAAGATTATTTAATAAAATTTGGTGCAAAGGTTCTAATGGGTGTAGGGTATCATAAAGTCGGGTTTAACCGACTTTACTTTCTTACTATTTTTTTTTTATTGTAGATCTGAGTGATTCCTATAAGATGAACAATAACGAGATCGAATTTTTCGATGATTTAATTTTTTAATATTAATTTACGTTTATTCTTATTTAACGAATTGATCTTAACTCACAATTTTATCGTAAACAACTTTAAATTAATTATTTCTGTTTTGCTATTGAATTTTAATGTGTTTTTAGCCCATTTTTAGTAATTTTTTAGCCATTTTTTCCCGTAAATTTAGCCGTTTTTGGTCACCAAGTTTTGGCAACACTCCATTATCTCCACTATCCATCAACTTGATAAGAACAGCATGTCGCACATGAATTCTACTCGTGTAGACTGTGCATGTTCATGTTTCGTCCATGCGCTTCCATAGTTGCTTAAACATTCGTCTTAGCATCCATGTGCGCCATACAATGTATTTTCTGTATACAACCAAACGCCACAACAACAAAAATGGTGGTCAATCAGAACATGAATATCCACACGTATTCTCCACATACAAGAGCGTGAACAAATTAATACCGTTGCTCTGCCCGCGTTATGGTCATGTCATGTTCAAATCGAAGGCGCATGAAGACGTGGGGTTACAGGACTGTGACAGAGAAGGTGTTCTCGTGTCCTGCTTCCAGACCCTGTGGCTACCTATACGACAGTGTCCCATCAGAACTGATATCAAAAGTGCTACGTGATAAGCGTCATGGTTCGCCCGTTATCCATGCCTACCTCAATTGCCTGGTTATCATACATCCAGTGTTCGCGGCCCATTAGAAATATAGATAGTCGATCATCGAAGTTCAAATTTGCAGGAGAGCAGAGGCAGCCCAATGCCCTCAAAATTCGGTGAAATCGTTAAGGCAGTGCCAGGTCTAGCAAGCTCATCCACACTGGTGTTTCCCAGTATTGCAGCTTTTAACAAATATCTAATTATCAAACAGTGTTTCACTAATTTCCATTTTATTTCTTTGTAACTTTTACGTATTTTTCATGATTGTTATCAATATTTTTATCTTATACTAGCTTAACCCGGTGCGCTTCGCTACACTGATTTAACCACTTCTTCAGTTGAGATATATTTTATATATGCATCCTTTGGGAGGTATTTCCCCCCTGCGACAAGCCGCTTTATTTTTATTTTCAAAAGTGTAGTAAACTATAAGAGTGACTTCTGCAAAGTTTGAACATTCTCACTATAACAGTTCTTAAGATATGCGATATTAAACATTGGCGTCCTATGGGGGGTACCACTTCCTCCGCTGCTAATTTATTTTAATTTTGGAGCTCAGCAGGTCCTACTACGAAAAGTTCAACAAAATGTGTGCAGCGGCTCTTATTTATATTTCTATCTATGAGGGGTACAGCACCTCCTCTGTCTACCCCGCCCATTTCTATATTAAAATTTATAGTTAACCATAATAGTAGCTTTAACCACGTTTTAAGACACTCCCTTTAATAGTTCTTTAGTTGAGCGAAATTTAATATATGCATCCTATGGGAGGTATTTCCCCCACTGCGCTTACCCGCTTTATTTTTATTTTCGATAGTGTAGGATACCATAAGAGTGACTTCTACAAAGTTTGAACATACTCACTATAACAGTTCTTAAGATATGCGATATTAAACATTGGCGTCCTATTTGGGGAACCACTTCCCCCGCTGCTACTTTGTATCAATTTTTGGGGCTCAGAAGATCCTACTATCAAAAGTTCAACAAAATGCGTGCAGCGGCTCTTAAGAAATGCGATATTTAATATTGGCATCCAATGGGGGGTACCAATTCCCCTGCCCCTATCCAAATTTCGTAATTTTTTTCTTACATAAGAACCTTCTCCTAATAATAACAAATACAACAAAAAAAGAATTAGTGAAATCGGTCCAGCCATTCACGCGTGATGCCGTGACCAAGGGAAAAAGGGATTGATTTTTATATATATAGATCTCATACTTATCCTACAATAGCAAATTCTTAATGCAAAATGTTTATATATGTATTTCAATATTTGCTTAAAGCATCGTTAAAATCAATATAAATTCCATTTTCCAAATTTTATAAAAAACTTCAAATTAATTTAGTGGTTTACTTCTTTTCTTTGGTAATTTGTACAAGAAATTTGTTTTTTTTTTATAAAATATTTTAAAATTACCAGCACTTAAACATTTTTAATAATAAATATGTTATTTTTAATTCAATATATTACGTGTTTCACTTAATTCCACTTTGTTCCCCCTGTAATTTTAACACATTTTTAACATTTTAATTTATACAAAGAATTAAAATTAAATTTAACAACATTTTTAGAATAAGTATAGGTATCTTTCATTTTATTCCATTTCGTTTCCCATGTACTTTTTTCAATATCCTTGAAGTGACAACTAAATTTTCTTTATTGTTCCTTAAATTATCTAATAATAGAGCACATTTGATTATAACTTTTTAATGCTTTTTGTATTTATAAAGTGTTTCATTTTATTCCATTTCGTTCCTTATGTATTTCTGCATAAGTTTAAATATAAGATTAATTTTTTTTAACTATTCTATTTTAATTATAAAAGAAAACATTTTACATGAAAACTTCTTATAGTTTTTTTAAGTAAAGTGTTTAATTTAATTTCATTTCGTTTCCCAGTATTTTCTTTTTTATTTGCGTTGCTTTAGTGGTATTTTAAGCTTTTTTTTAAAGTTTTGCTGCCAAAAAAAAAATATTCTCGTACTTAAAATTGTTTCACATAATTCCATAGCGTTCCCATTATATTTTTATTTTATTTTCGAAAACTCAACATTACTTTTACGAAAATTTTGTTTAAAAATCTTTATTTTACTTTCGTATGATTTATATTAATTTTTTATGCATATGTTTCACTTAAAGTGCCACAACTTTTTTATTATTTCAGATAAATTTAAAATGTTTGCAATTTTAATTCAAAAACATTGTAAACGCCTTTTTGCTTTTAAAACCATCAATAAATTGGCGCTATTGTCCTGGTTAAAATGTTTAAAAATTAAAATAATTTTTAAATTATACATATTGTATTTTTTCATTTAAACCGTATCTATTCTATCTTTTTTTTTTAGTGACCATTTAATTGCTTAATGGCTTTGACCTATTGATTATCCTACAAGTATTTATTTACTCGTTTGCTCCTTCTATTATTAATTCTCTTATAATTCTGTCCTTTTTACTCTTATTTATTTAAGCGACAATTGGCAAATGTTTCACATTCATTAAGTTATAAAACCACGTTTAACGTTGCGTTTATAATTCAATATTTATAAATATTTTTTGCTGCTTATAAGTGATACGGACATACATTATTTTATATGTACTTTGGTAAACTAAGTAAGCAAATGTTTAGGTAAATTTATTGTATATTAAATACCAGTATGTCAATATAAAGGGTGGTCCAAACGAAATGCACGGTGTTAATTGTAAATAGAAAAAAGTTTTCAGAGAGTTTTTTTTTTGATATTTTTTATTATGATAATTGGATCCATGACAATTATGTATGAAACAAAATATCGGCCAAATGCTCGCCACGGCTTCAGTGGAATACCTCTATCGGATGATCCATATTTTCAATGACTCTGAGACATAATTAAAGTTCAATGTCTATAATGTGCCGAATTATATCATCCTTTAGGTCTTGATTTATTCTTGGGTTATTGACGTACACTTATTCTTTGAAATATCCCCAAACAAAGAAGTCCAACGGCGTCAAATCATATTATAGTGACGGCCAATTAACATCGCCACGACATAAGATAACACGGCCATTGAATTTCTCGCGCAAGAGTCATTGTTAACCCAAATAACCAAATAACGTGCAGGTCCATATCCTCAATTTCTGGTCACAAGAAGTCCGTTATCATCTCGCGATAGCGAACACTATTCAAGGCAACTGCTTGGACGACCTCATTTTCGAAAAAGTACGGCCCGATAACGCCGCCAGCCCATAAAATGCACAGTCATTCTTTGTGGAATCCATTTCCTACAGACCCGATTTGCTGAAATTTGCGCACAATTCACATTTTGTCGATTATGCTGACCAAAAAAATCACAAAGCGCACGATATGCATTTGGATTTAAAACACCATTTTTCCTTAAAAGCTTTAACAATCTTAATGCGCAGCTCAATTGTGTACCTCTAAATGGTTGAACTTGTCAAACACTGAAACTAAGAAATGTGAAATTAAGTTGGGCAAAAAAGATGACGTTAAGGTGGGACTCACAATTAACATCGTGCATTATCGTTGGACCACCCTTTATTAAAAATTTATGCATTTATTTTCTATATAATACAAACATTAACTAACATTAATTTTATGTCAGTCTACCAGGTAAACTAACCTTACCTTAATTTATGTCGATATCTATTTAATAAAATATTTTTACAAAATGTTTTGGGACTTAATAATTTTCCTTAAAATAAGAAAAAAACTTGAAAAAATTTTATATCTTTTATAACCCTGCGGCCACACGATCAAGTTGTTCTTGATAGTCTTTTACATATACTGCTTGTCAAAATTTACATAAATTGAAAGCTGTGACGTAGGCTGCACTCAATTTGTAAGCAATTTACTTTCAAGATGTCATCAAGAAAACAATTTATAAAGACAAACATGTAATCAGCTGTTAAATTGAAAGTAAAATTGCCAAACAAATGGAAAGGTGAAATTGAAAGCCATCTCGTGGTCAATTTAGAAAGTGTGAGTGTGTTAGTAAAAAAGATAATAGAGTGTATTGCAAATTGAATGGAATTGAAAGGCAAAACTTGATCGTGTGGCCACCAAGTAAAGTTGTCTAATTTTTTCCCTTATCAGCCATTAATTTCTTTAATTCAGCTACTCTGCTCGGTTTCTTGATATAAATTACGGGTTTAAATTAGAATTCTATTTTTTTTGGCTATTAAGATTAAGTATTAGTTAAGAAAATTCAAATAATTTTTTGCTATTGAGATCTCAAATTGGGATAAAGTATTATTTAAAAAAATTTAAATAAATTAAAAATTCTCTATCGACAGCCCTGGTATCACAGAAATATCCGAGGCAATAAAACTATTAAAAAACAATAAAGGTCCAGGCTCAGATAATATTTCCCCAGAGCTGCTTTCAATTGACCCAATAACTAGTGCTCAGCTACTGGCTCCCGTTATAACAAACTTCTGGCTGACTGAAACTCTTCCAGAGGAGCTCGCGGAAGGCGTGATTATTAATCTTCCTAAAAAAGGGGACCTAACCGCCCGCAAAAATTGGAGAGGCATAACACTTCTGAATATGGCCAATAAAGTTATTGCAAACATAATAAGCAATAGACTATCTACAACTGTTCTCCCTGAGCTCAGAAAAGAACAAGCCGGGTTTCGTGCGCACAAATCATGCATAGACCATGTAAATAGCTTAAGGATTATTGTGGAACAGTCAGTAGAATGGAGGTCACCACTATACCTAACATTTATAGATTTTGAAAAGGCATTCGACACCATAAATCACACTTCTATATGGAAAGCACTAGCGTGTAAAGGAGTTTCCAATAAACTAATAGATCTCATCAAGGGCCTATACGCCAATGCCACCTGTCGCATACTACATGAGAGACAACTAAGTAAAAAAATTTCTGTAGAAAATGGAGTTCGCCAAGGCTGCGTTTTATCACCACTGCTTTTTAATTGTGTCCTCGATGTAGTAATGAAAAAGGCCACAAGTCATAGACGAGGCATAACGTGGGGTCTGCAAGGTCGCTTAGAGGATCTGGATTACGCAGATGACATCTGTTTGCTGACACATTCATTTTCTGATATGCAGTCAAAGTTAACAACTATCTATGAAACCGCACTATCCGTAGGCCTAAAGATAAACAAGGGCAAAACAAAAACAATGCGCATGAATGTTAACAACGAGCAAAGATTTACTATACAATCCCATCAACTTGATGATGTGGAATCTTTCTGCTATCTTGATAGCATATTCGATAGGAGTGGTGGCTCTGGCGCAGATATCTCCAGCCGAATAAATAAAGCTCGTCAATCATTTGGGCAACTAAATCCTGTGTGGAACTCGTCATACATGTCACGTCGTACAAAGCTAAGCCTGATTAATTCAAATGTAAAATCCACCTTGTTATATGGATGCGAGACGTGGAATGCAGCAACTCGAGACATACAAGCCATACAAGTTTTCATAAATAAATGTCTACGCAAGATTCTGCGGGTATACTGGCCCTCAACAATTTCCAACACTCGACAGTGGTCAGAAACAAACCAACAACCGATTCAAAATGAAATCCGCAAGCGAAAATGGTCCTGGATAGGTCACACTTTGCGAAAACCACCAGAAGATATAGCAAAACAAGCTTTAGAGTGGAACCCACAAGGCAGTCGCCGTTCAGGACGTCCATCGCATACCTGGAAACGCCAGATAACAATTGAGATGTCCAAACTAAACCTAAATTGGAATGAACTTAAACATCGAGCATCGGATCGAGAATATTGGAAGCAACTTGTTTTGGCCCTATGCTCCTTGTAGGAGTTTAAAGGAACTAATATATATATATATATATATATATATATATAAATTCTCTACACAAACTTGTATAAAATAACATTTTTTTGTAATTCAGCTAGAAAAATGTCTCAGTTTAAGAGAAATTCTGTATTTTTTCATAAGAAAATCCAATTCATCTACATTTTTTGCTACTTGGCATGAAGTTTTCCTATACAGCAAAGCAATTTTAACCGCTTTTATTGTATCTTATAATAAAACTTAACTTACTTTAAAGCTTTCTATTAAAGGAATTCCCTATTCAGCTAAGCAATCTACTTTTTTTTATTAATATTGGTTAAAAAAATTAATGTATAATAAACAAACTCAGCAATTTTTTATTAAAATTAATAAAAAAAGAAATTAATATATTAAAAATAGTTATCAATTAACTTTATTTTTTACAATTCAGCCGCTAAAAACAAATTAAGCCAACACTTTCAATATTTCACCAATCTGGTATTTACATGATATGAATTTATTTTTAACTTAAATTAAGTATTGAAGTATATTGGCACTATTCAGCGCAATAAAGAGCAAGAAAGTTATATAATTTTGATTTTTTTTTTTACAATATTAAAATTTTTACATTTAAGATCAAATAATCTAACTCAGCTAATGGTTTTTGGGTTACAGCAAGATGTGTTTCTTTCAGCTAAGAAATTAAAGAATTTGTATTACTTTTTTTTTAAAAACTACATATATCTTTTATTAAGCAGCTCGATTTTATAATTTTACTTCTCTAACCTAATTCAGCTAGCATATGTTACTATTAGGGAAGCTTTTTTCTTTAAATTAAAAATTAATTCAGCTACAACTTTTTTATTAATTAATTGTCAGCTGAATAACATTGTAAAATACTAATAAATAAAGGTCAATTCGTACATATAATTACTTTTCTTGGGCAATTTTCGGTTATTTTAACAAATTAAATATTTTTCTTTCGAAAAGTCTGAAAATGTTTTTTAGAGATTAACAAATTTACAAATTTTTCTTTTGTAAATAACATTCAGCTTACTTTTTTGGCTATTCAGCTTGGTGTTTTTTTATTAAAATTAATTTACCTTGATTCTATCAAGAAGATGGATTTTTTTTTTTATTTTGAGGATTAGAACTTTTTACAAATTGATTGTTTAAACCTAAAATATATCTAAAATTTTTGCAATTCAGCAAGGTTTGGTTTTAATTCAGCTAGCTAGTTCAACAAATTTGTATATATATGAAGTGCAAAAGAAAATTTTTTTAAAGTTAAAAAATGTTTGTTATTATAACTTATATTTATTCGATCTTAATTGCAATTCAGCTAGGAATTTATTTTAGCTTTAAGCTAATTTATAAATTTTGTGGAAAATATTTAACAGTTTTTGCTGCTGAGCGAATTATTTTTCTATTGCTTCTGTTTTTAACAAATAAGGTAACTAAATCTATTGAAATCTTCCTACTAAATCGTAAGTCTAAGTGGATTTTTTGCTTTTTGCTGAATTATTTTGCAATTATTTTTTGCTTTATTTGAATATGCAGTCTGAATTGAATTCAGCTAATTTAAATAGTTATTCAGCTATATGCAGGGTGAGCCATAAGTCACTGAACATTGTAGATGTTTGTATAATTTTTTATATATTGTAATTTTTTCTTTTGTTAATTTTCAGTATTAAAAACAACATTTCCCAGTAAAAAATGGAGCTTCCAACGAAGCAGGTTTGTAAGGGAGAAACATAAGGGTTTCGCTTACCATTGCGCTTACGGAAGACATGAATTTTATATGGCGAGTTCCCACTTTGAAGCAATATATTTTTGACACATAAAGCGCATTATTCAGCGCACATAAATATTGTTGGATGTAACGATCATCTTAACACATTGAAAGTTTTGATACAGTTATTTTTGAGTATTCTCCCTTACAAACCTGCTTCGTAGTAAGGGAATGCCGTAGCACTTGAAATGTTATTTTTTTTTTATAAAAGTTGTTGAGAGTTCTTTCACTTACTTTACCGCATTTCTGTATGTCTTATTGCGTAGCGCATAATTGTGCGCTTATTTTTTTAAATGTACCTTTAGTGCTTCGCAAAATGATAAAATTTTTTATTGGGTTGGGACATTTAGTAGCCATGTATAAGATTGAGGAATGAGCAAAAATTGTTGAGATTTACTTAGCTAGTCAAAATTCAACAATTCAAAATCAAAGAAAATTTTTGATTTTTTTTAACGCCAGAAATGCACCATCAGGGAATCTAGGAGGCAACCTAGTCGCTCGTTTTCAGCCATTGGGATCTACTAGTAACATATCTCTGAGAAGAAGACCGCTTGAAGCACGAAGCTTAGATAACCACCCTTATTGTGTTTGGAGTATTTAAAATACGCCTACGACTGTTTTAATCTATTACCCAACAGTCGTAGGCGTATTTTAAATACGCCAAACAGAATAAGGGTGAACATCTAACGAGTTCGGGGGAACGTAAATGAGAACCCTGAAACATCGATTCGCAAACGTGCCACTCCGCTTTAAATGAAAAAACTCAACTGCGGAGAATGAAAAAAAATTACTGCCATTTTTTTGCAAGATATAAATGGAACATGCAATTTTGCCGTAAGACTTTGCAACCCACTTAAGATTTTGTGAAAAATTTATCGAATTATTAACCCTGCATAATATATAAAAAATTTTCGAATTCTAAAACTTCTATAATAGATTTTTTAAAACAGCGGAAGATACGTAAAATTCAGCAAACAATATAATGTCTTTATTTTATTTAAGCAAAGCGGAAGATACGTAAAATTCAGCAAACAATATAATGTCTTTATTTTATTTAAGCAAAAAATTAAAGCATATTTTTAGATGTTAAACAACTAAAAATTAGCATAATTTTGGCAAATTATTTCTTAAATCATAATCTCCTAATAGCTGCTTGGTATAATCAGATTTCTGTATTGTGTTTAACCAAAAATCAAAGCATATTTTTAGGTATATCAAAAAAATTAACATAAACTTTAAGGTACAACTTTATTTAATTATTTTATCAGCTTTGAATTTAAAAGCTTAAGCAACACTAGAAAATTTTGTTAACAATTTTCTAATATATTTAATTGTCTTCATAGCTATAATATAAAACTAAAAACTAAAGCATACTTTTAGTTGTATTCAAATGTAAGAGCATAACATTAGGCCTTAGATTTATACAAACATATTGAAAATTATTATGTATAATAATACAACAACGCTCACTCCTCTAACAATAATAGACACCCACACCACAAATAATAATTTATGTGTGAATTTATTTAGTCTCCTCTTCTCTGCTTTCCTTTTCTTTATTTTCTTTTCCCTCTCCTGTGCATGTTCCTTTTGTTTTCTTGGGCCAATTAAATGCATGCTACCATAAATCTTTCTATAATCCTTATTATAATATTATGTATTTTATTAACATCACAACAATTAATATTTAACAGGAATATTTTACATTTTCCCGGCCCCCTGTCTTCAATTTTTCTTTGCTCTTCCTTGAAAATGTAAATACCCACTTAAATGTTAATAAAAATACTTAAGTATTCATGCAAATCAAGAAACAAAACACTGCTTATTCGTTTAACGCTCTAATTACGTTAAGCCTCACTGTGGAACTTATGGCTTTCGGAGGAAAAACGTTGTGTATAACAAAAGACGTTTAAGTGTATTTTGTGGCGCTTTAACTGTGTGTATGTTTAAAACTTACATTTAAATGGCTAAAGGGAAAAAAGAACAAAATTGCTTTAGCTGTTTATTCATACTTCATGTAAATAGTGCTGGTAAAAATCTGTTTTCATAAATTTGTTTATTAAGAGAATTTTGATCCCTTCGTTTTTTTTTTTTTTTTTTTTTTAATTATAATAAATAGTAGCCGAGCATGAATACCAACAATATGCGGGTGCTAAATAAGCAATAAACGAAAAAGAATTTATCAAATGGGAAAATCAAAAATGAGGTGCTTAAGATGGAAATAAAGTAATTAAAGCTTGATGATGTGTTGAAAAAAAAATACCATATTTTTTAAGAGAAATTACCTTTATAGAAATACTAGCTTAACCCGGTGCGCTTCGCAACACTGCTTTAACCACTTTATCGATTGAGAGATATTTAATATATGCATCCTATGGAAGGTATTTCTTCCCTGCGCCTACCCGCTTAATTTTTATTTTTAAAAGTGTAGTATACCATAAGAGTGACTTCTACAAAGTCTGAACATTCTCACTTTAACAGTTTTTCGGATATCCGATATTAAGCATTGGCGTCCTATAGGGTGTAACACTTCCCCCGCTGCTATTTTATTTCAATGTTGGGGCTCAGAGGATCCTACTACCAAAAGTTCAACAAAATGCTTGCAGCGACTCTTATTAATATTTCTATCTATGAGGGGAACTGCTCCTCCTCTGACTACCCCGCCCATTACTATATTGAAATTTAAAGTTTGCCATAATAGTCTTTTAACTACGTTTGAAGACTCGCCCTTTAATAGTTCTTCAGTTGAGCGATATTTAATATATGCATCCTATGAGAGGTATTTCCCACCTGCGCCTACCCGCTCTATTTTTATTTTCAATAGTGTAGTATACCATATGAGTGACTTCTACAAAGTTTGAACATTCTCACTATAACAGTTCTTAAGATATGCGATATTAAACATTGGCGTCCTATGGGGAAAACCACTTCCCCCGCTGCTACTTTATTTCAATTTCGGGGCTCAGAAGATCGTACTACCAAAAGTTGAACAAAATGCGTTCAATGGCTCTTATTAATATTTCTATCTATGAGGGGTACTGCTCCTCCCCTGTCTCTCCCGCCCATTTTTATATTGAAATTTATAGTTTACTATAATAGTAGCTTTAACCACGTTTGAAGGCTCTCCCTTTAATAGTTCTTCAGTTGAGCGATATTTAATGTATGCATCCTATGAGATGTATTTCTCTCCCTGCGCCTACCCGCTTTATTTTTATTTTCAAAAGTGTAGTATACCATAAGAGTGACTTCTAGAAATTTTGAACATTCTCACTATTACAGTTCTTAAGATATGCGATGTTAAACATTGGCGTCCTATGGGGGATTCCAATACCCCCGCTGCTATTTTATTTCAATTTCGGGGCTCAGAAGATCCTACTACAAAAAGTTCAGCAAAATGCGTCCAGCGGCTCTTAAGATATGCGATAATTAATATTGGCATTCTATGGGGGGTACCAATTCCCCTGCCCCTATCGAAAAAATAAGTAGCCTATTTTATTTTTAGGGCTGACGTGATGTTACTGTAAAAATTTCAGGAAAATCGGATCAGTAGTTCCGGAGTCTATAAGCCAACAAACAAACAAACACACAAACAAACATACAAACATTTTTCATTTTTCTATATAATTTCTTTCTCTTTTAGAAATTTTGTGCGAAGTTTTTTTTTGTTACTGAGAAATTTGTGACACATGTTTATTTTTTAGAAAATTTGTAAAAAATTTTTTTTTATGGAAAAAATTATCGAGATGGGTTTTTCCACAGAAAAGTCTACCTTTTGTCACGTTACGACACCAACCATTTTTAATTGTTTCTTAAAGAATAATGAAAATATTATTTACTTTTTGCATTTTGGTGTAAAGCGCAACTAGCTTTACATTAAGTGAAAGAGAGGAAAAATTTGAACAACATGGTTCTAAAATACAAGACTAATTGCTGAGTGTCGTAACGTGACAAAAAGTAGACTTTTTTGTGGAATTGGTTTTTTTTTTTAAGAAAAATTTGTTCTTCTAAAAATTGTTGGGACAATTTTTTTCTTTACTGCAAAATTTGCAAAATTTTTAAAAATTTTTTTCTTTTTAGAAAATTTGTTTGAAATTTTTATTTTTTCAGAAGAAAATTTGTGAAAAATTTTTACTTTTCAGAAAAGTTTTGAAAAGTTTTTGCTTTTCCGGAAAATTTGTAAGACATTTTTTCTTTTATAGAAAAAACTTTTGAGACAGTTTGTTTTTCTATAGAAAAAATTGGTTCTTCTGCCTAAAAACTTGTGACAAAAACATTATTTAATAGAAAAATTGCGTTGCTAACTTCTTCTTCTACAGAAAAATTTGTGATTTTTTTCTTCTATAGAAAAATTTCTGACTCTTTTGCCCAATTTGTAAAAAATTTGTTTCTTTTTTTTAAAATTTTTCATATTTTTTTTTCTTTAAGAAAAATTTAAGACAGATTTGTTATCATTTCTTCTAAGCATTTTACAAAATTTTTTTAGTTGCTTAACTTGAATTTAAGTGATTAAAAAACCAACTTTGTATACCCTCCACCACAATAAGTTGTTAAGAGGGTATACTAAGTTTGTCATTCCGTGTGAAAGTTTTTTATTATTTATCTCAGACCCCATAAAGTATATATATTCTGGGTCCTTGAGTAATTCTAAGTCGTCCGTCTGTTGAAAACACGCTCACTTTCGAAATACTCAAAAGAAATAAACAAACTGGTGTCAAATTGCTTGTAGTTATCCTAAGCAGTTTGGGATTGAAATCCAGCAAAATCGGTTTAGTAGGATCAGAGCTATGGATCAAAATGTGGAACCACCACCTAAAAAAAATTGATAATTTTGTTGCAAAAACTAACATAACTCGTGGAACAATGCGCGGAATGATATAAGATTTTGCAAAAATTAGTTTTATTCGACTGGAAATCGCGCTGCAAAATTTCGGGACGATCCGTCCATAATTTACTCTAGGCTCCATATAAGCTCTACTTTCGGAACACAGTTTGGTACGCCTAAAACCATAATTTAAAATGCTATCATAATAGAAATTGGTACATCACAGTTTCATAGGACTAGAAATAAGACTGCCAAATTTGCCTAATTTAAGCTCGGCTTAAACTATAACGAATCATGATATTTTACTCAAGCTAGTAAAAATTTAAGAAAAGTCATTAAACTTTCTGATTGTCGGTCAATAGTATAATATATGTCTAAAGGCTCAGTTAGGCTAACGTTGCTGTACCGTATCTGTACTGTATCCATCAGCTGTTCGCTTTTTGTTATATGAAAATCAATACAAAAGCTTACCGAAATGCAATGTACCGTAGTTGCAACGTACCAATCTGTATAAAATAGAATTTCATGCCGTTGTTACGTGACATTTATAAGACAGTGATGGGCGGCTTGTATGTAACATTGAATGCGGGTAATTTTGCTCTTTTTTTTTGGTACTTTTTTCAGTATATCTATGGAATTGCGACAAAACAACTAACAATACAACATATTTCCAAATATACAAATATACATATGTTTAGATGTTTAAAATAAACAAATGCATATACACATCCAATGAAAAAGGGAAACATATAAAATACTTTAAATGGTATCAAAACCTTGTTTGGTGTATGCACATTTACAATATATGTATGCTAAAATACAAATTTATTTATTGTAAATCTATAATATAAATATTAAAGTAATTACATTTTTTACATACACTGTTTTAATACCGTTAAAAGTACGTGGTACCTTTTCTGCACAACGGTCACCATTTGAACATTTTTGATTCCCATCACTGTGTGTTTTGTTTTATGTATACTTTTGCTTTTTGTTAATGTATGGGAAAGCGTATGACACGTTTTTAAACGTTCTATAAGTGCACCAACGTGCTTACAGTACGGTGCGGTACATTACCGGTACAGCAACGTTCGCCTAACTGAGCCTTAAACCGCAACCAATTTTAATGCAGATGTCTGTTTTTATAAAGATAAATTAATAATAAAAAGACATCATATAGATTTACTCCTAAAACATTCGAACTGTCGGTGGAGGGTATCAAAGATTCGGCACAGCCGAATATAGCACTCTAACTTGTTTTTTATAGAAAAATTACAAAAATAAGTCCTGAGTAGTTGTTATAAAACCCAAAAAAATATTTTTAAAATTAAAAATCTCACACTAAAGTTTACAACCACTTCTTTCCATCCACTTTTACAATATTAACCAATAAAACATGTACAGAATTGACTAGTTTCACTTTAAGGACTTAATAAAAATGTCATATTTTTATAGCAAATATTTATTTTATTAAATTGTATTTTAGATTTAGTAGGGGAAGGAGGAGGAGGAGAAGGAGAGAAAAATCTAAACTGTCATAAATGTCTTTATGGGCTTTTAGTCTCCCCATTTATATTTTCAGAATATAAAAAATATACTTGTTAATATTTCATATTTATTATTAGAAAAAGACTAAAATATTTTAAATTTAATTTAGATATAAATTATAATTTTAATAATACTAAACTATCAAATGAATGGATTTTTTTTGACATGTGTGTCTCGTCTTGCTTGATTTTGGCATATTGCAGAAATGTAGAATTTGAAATTTCTAAATTAATTTAAAAAAAGTACTATTGATGATGATTAAGTAATAGGTGAGACAGACCTAAAGCTAAACTTGTCTTTCTTGTTACAAAGAACACATTTGTTGCAAATTTTTTTTTATAAAAGAACAAGTTTCTCACAAACTTTGCTTATAAAACACAAACTTGTCAGGATTTTTTTTAAAAGAAATAATTTGTCTCAATGTATTTAAAAAAAGAACCAATTTTCTATAGAAGAACGAACTTGTCACAAATTTGTTTAAGCTAATTTTTTTTTGTGTATTGAGGGTGTGTGTGAAACGGTAGCAAAGAACTCATGGAAGTAAAAAGTTGACACTGTTGAGGTGAATAGTTTCACTAGCCCTGGGGGCTAGTATACATTTTGACATTAGCGTAGAAATTTCAATTCACAATAGAACTTTGCTACCGTTTTACACACACCCTGAGTAAAAACAAGTTGGAGTGCTATATTCGGCTGTGCCGAATCTTTGATACCCTCCACCGACAGTTCGAATGTTTAAGGAGTAATATCTGTATGATGTTATTATTATCTTAAACTGTGACGATTGGTTGCTAATTATGGTTTTAGGCGACTAAACTGTTTTCCGGTAGTAGGGTTTATATGGGGTCTAGGGTAAATTATGGCCGATCATCACGAATTTTCACAACGTTATTTCTAGTTTTTTTAAACTGTGACGTACCAATTTCGGTTATAATAGCATTATTAATTATGGTTTTAGGTGTACTAAACTGTTTTCCGGGAGTAGGGTTTCTATTGGGCCTAGGGTAAATTATGTACCGATCTTCACGAAATTTTACAGTATCATTTATAGTCCTATAAAACTGTGACGTGCCAAAATTTGTTATGATTGAATTATTTTTTACGGTTTTAGGCGTACTTAACTGTTTTCCGGTAGTAGGGTTTATATGGGGCCTAAGGTAAATTATGGACCAATCGTCACGAAATTTCACAGTGTTATTTCTAGTCCTAAAAAACTGTGACGTACCAAATTTTGTTACGTAAGCGTTATTTTTTACGGTTTTAGGCGTACTAAACTGTTTTCCGGGAGTATTGTTTATATGGGGCTTAGGGTAAATTATGTGCGGATCATCACGAAATTAAACAGGGTGATTTCCAGTCAAATGAAACAAATTTTTGCAAAATCTTATCTCATTCCACGCATTGTTCCACGAGTTATGTTAGTTTTTGTAACAAAATTATTAATTTTTTTAGGTGGTGGTTCCACATTTTGATTCATGTCCTACTGAACCGATTTTGCTGGATTTCAATCCCAAACTGCTTAGGATAACAAAAAGCAATTTGGCACCAAGTTTGTTCATTTCTTTTGAGTTGTTCGAAAATGAGCGTGTTTTCAACAGACGGACAGACAGACGGACATGGCTAAATCGACTTAGAATTACTCAAGGTCCCAGAATATATATACTTTATGGGGTCTGAGATGAATAATAAAAAAGTTTCACACGGAATGACAAACTTAATATACCCTCTTCGCAACTAATTGTGGTGGAGGGTATAAAAATGTTCTTTCCTTTAAAATAAATGGGGAACAAATTAAAGAAAAACATGTTAATAATTTGTAATCATCCATCTTTTATTTTGACCGGAAGCTGAGGAAGCACTTTCAGGCGGGAGAGAATTATGTCTGGCTTGAATTTTAAATCTTGTTAACATATGGCAATGGAGTTTTTAATAATATTTGTACATAAATTAAAGAAATTATGATTGACGATGTTGTAGTAATTAATGATATTATAAAATTTTTTTCTTTTTTCAAATAATTGATGACATTTGTAAAACATAATTTTATTTGCATTAACTAATTAAGACAATTTTAACGTAACGTCACAACTAATGCTGCAGTTACAACATTTTTTTTTTTTTTTTGTATTTTATTTATTTCATAGATTTTTTAATACAACAAGACAAACATATCTTATAAATTACATTACAGTACTTTTCGTTTATAGTCACATTAGCGATATAGTCCATTTTATTTGTTTATTTTGCCGCTAAAAGTTAATTTAATATAAAGTATTAACGTTATAGTCCATTAAGCGATATAAGCACATTTGCCATATATGCCATTTATCAACAGTAGTCAAAGGGAAAAGTAGAGCAAATTAATGGCGTTATAGTCAAATTTGCAAAATTTACTAAGTTCTTTTTAGTTTTCGAATCCAAAATCGATCCAAAGAAAGAATGAATTAAATCATTTAATTTTTGTCATCAACTCTCTAATCGTAAAAAATTAGTTTTTGCTGTTGGTATCACCTATGAAATATCTTGTTATTATTTCAACTAGTTTTATAAAGAATGCAACTCTGTTGTGAAACCATAAGCCTGATTTCGGTGTAATTTATATGAATTTTTTATTTCCTTTATTCACATAAATTGATTATATTCGAATTTGGTTATATGCGTCATAGTGGCATATACGTGAATTAGCCTTATAGTCACATTAGCGATATAGTCCACGTTATGGTTGCAACTAAAGGATGTGACTATAAGCGAGAAGTACTGTATTAGTTACATATACAAAAGATAACAGTGTGACAAATTCTTTATATATAAAAAGAGAAGATAAAAAAGAAAATACTAATACATACTTCAGTAGGTGAGTTTCAAAACTCGTTCGTTACAAAATTAAAAGTTTGAAATGAAAAATGATTCTCACAGTTCTTTTGGTGCTTTATGAGAAGAAATATGCGGATTGTATTAATGCATGTCCTTGGAAAAACATGGACGAGGACATGGATGGACACAATAAGTATACTTCCTCTCAAAAATCGCCACAAGAACAGTAAGAGTAAATTTTCATTTCGTATTTTTAATTTTGTAACGCACGAGTTTTGCAACTCACCTACTCACTTGTAAAGAAAAAAAAAATATATAAAAATATTTAAAATATATAAAAATATTTTTTTTTAAGTTTAAAGTCAATTTAACCCAGCGGTAAATATTGAAAGGACCGCAAGTGGCAGGCCTTTTTGAAGGTCTCTATACTCCTTTCTAAAAGATTCGCTTCGCATGATATCCTGCCTTCAGAAGTATGCCAGGTATAAACTTCTTTATAAAAGACCTTCTGAAATATTCAGTACATATTCGCTACTCCCTTCTTTGAAAAGGAAGGTGTTCAGTTTTAATTAATTTTTATTTTTAGTGACCTTCCTTACTCCCTTCTTTGGGAAGGGATCGAAGTTGTTTTTAAACGAAGTGGGGAAGGCCTTGCGCCCAATGACAACCTGTGTAAAAAATAAATAAGTATGGAATGCGGCGAGAAGGGCTACTGACTGCTTGCGACTGCTAAATAAGGCCTTCTATAAGGCCTCTTTACTCATTCTAGTTCCCGCTGGGAAGGTACTCAATAAGTAATCTCCTAAATTTCATTGCGTTGTCGGTGCACTGCATATAATTAGGGAGTTGATTCAAGAGACGTATGCTCGAAATAAAGAATTGACATTCCGAATAATGAGTGCGGTATCGCAATTGTATGATATATCTCCCCCTTCTCGATCTTGCAAATCTTAAACGCTCAATTTTCAATTTATTTATTGATCACAACCCAATACAAAGATGAATCTTATATTAAAGTACTGGATTATAAGAGTAGGTATACAAATCTTATTAAAAATAATTACAATAATAACTTAATTTTAACAAGTAAACATAATTAATATAAACAAAAACATAATAATTTGACAAATGTTAAACATACTTTAATTTTATTTTTAATTAATTAGCTGTTAATCTTTCTTTTTTTCTAAAATGTTCAAAGATTAATGTTTTGAATTGCGTTGTATTGTTGTTTCTTTGCAAATCAACGGGTAGCTTATTCCAAATATAAAAATGTTGCTCTGACATCTGAGTCTTATACCGCTGCTGTTTGATTCGATTTCCCCTATTCGATCTAAAAAAAAAGTAGTCCATCATATAGATATTTTGGTTGACGAGTGTATATAATTTTATGTAGGTATATTAATGACCTACATTGCAGTAAGGATTCAAAAGACACGCCAAACACTTGTTTGGTATAAAAAGATATTCTATTGAAACGTCTTATACCATATATGTACCGTGTTATGCTATTAAAAGCAACTCTAAGCTTTCGAATACTAGCAGCATCACAGTTCGCAAACAGTTCACAACCATATAAAAGAGTTGGTACCAAATATGTTTTAGCTAGAAGCATTCTAATTTGAAGAGGTATAAGCCACTGAGTACACCACAAATTTCTTAACATTCCATATACTCTTGCCGTAGCAATATTAATATGGTTACTCCAATCCAAGTGATTGTTAAAAGTAACTCCAAGATTCTCTGTTGAGGTAACTATTTCAATTTCTGATCCATTTAATAGCAAATCCGGAAATATCGGTATGGATAGTGTTTTCTTTGCTATCACTAAGCATTTTGATGTGTTTGGATTGAGACACAACCCGTTTGAAGTTGCCCAGTTATAAATATTTGTCAAATCCTTATTAATTTTTCGGACACATTCATTAATTTCGAAGGGTTTGCAGCTAATGTAAAGTTGTACGTCATCAGCATACATTTGTACATTACAATATTCCAACTTGGTTGGCAAGTCGTTAGCATATGCAGAATACAATAAAGGCCCTAATATAGAGCCTTGTGGTACGTCTCTAGTCAGTAATATACTACTTGACATCCTATTTGCATAAAAAACGGACTGTGACCTATTTGTTAAATATGACGACATTAATTTGGTAGCTTTCGATGAAATATTGAGACAGTTTTCTAGTTTAGAAGTAAGTATTTTCGTATTTACTGTGTCAAACGCTTTCGAATGAACCAGTAAGATTAAAAAAGCAACTTCACCATTGTCAATATATGACCTCACGTCTTCAGTTACGTCAAAACGCTCATATAGATACAGTGGTAACATCTGAAAAATATAAGTTATATGGCAAAACAACGTATGCCAGGTCAACTGGTAGTTCTATAGCAGTGATAGCCACTCCATAGGCTCGCGAGTCAGTCAATAATCGTATTTTTCACACAGACACGGTCGGCAATTCACATATATACAACAACTTTGTTCGTTTCAAAACATCAGACTTTCATCAATCTCTGCGACCGCACACAAGTACATAATATCTTTGTGTTCGTGCGTTCGGGGCTTGGTTATCACTGTTCTATAGAAATCAAATTTGTCAAAATGCTTCTATAGAAAAATACATTTTGTAAAATGTTTCTATATAAAAACAAATTTGTGAAAAATTTTACTATAGACTAAGTCCCAATTTACACTAGGGACATTTCTTGCCTGACAGACGAAGTTTGAAGGCGAGGGGTCGAAAAGGTAGAGTGTGTAGTACATGACTATCTGTACTGGACATTTTTTCATTTCCCTTTCTTACTTTTCGTAGTTTACATACAAGTATTAATTTCTGTCTGACTTATAATGTTTCATATGTAAACGCTTCTGGTAAGATTAAAAGAGAATTCAAAAAATGTCCGGCAAGAAATGTCCCTAGTGTAAATTGGGACTAACAAATCAGTCACAAATATTTCTCTAGAAAAAAACTTGTCAAAACTGTTTTTTACAGAAAAATTTATTTTTCTAAAATGTTTCTATAAAAAAATAAATTTGTCACAAACTGTTCTGCATAAAATTAATTAATCACAAATTTTTCTATATAAAACAAATTTTGTCATAATAGGTTTCTATAATAAAACTAATTTGTCACAAATATTTCTTAAGAACAAATTTTTCACTGATTTTTCTTTAGATAAACAAAATTTCTAAAAAAATTTTAGATAAAAACTAATTTGTCAGAAATTGTTGTGTAGAAAAACAAATTTAAATTTTGAGGGAATGTTGGGGTGGTTATAATCGAAAAGGAAAAACACATTAGCTCCTTTTTTCAATTCAGCAGCCGTATTCTGTAATTCGCTTAGCTAAAGCTAAATCTAAAATGCATTAGAAATACAAAATTTCAAAATTTTATCGATAACATTAAAAGTTAAAATTGCGGCGAATGAAATTTTTATGGCATTGCCAAATTTAGCAATGCAAGTTGCGGAATTGCATTCGTAGCCAAAAATCGCTAAATCAAATTTCTAGATTTTTAGCTATAGAGATTTAGCTTTAGCGAATTACAGAATACGGCTGCAGGTGGCTTATGATGTTTTGATAATAAGCCCTTCATTTTTGAATCTTATTTAAAAATTTTTTTTTTAATCAAAAATTAAACTTTTTGTTTAAATCTTTGAAATAAGGCAAAAAGGTCCTAAGTCAGAAACTGTAGTTTTTTGTAATGTTATATAAAATATTATTTAATTAATTTATTTTTAAAAGAGAAACATTTTTTATTAAGAATTATTCAATTGATTTATGAAATTGATTTATTTTCTAAAGAGCAAATGCTTACAATAAGAAGTATTTGTCCTAAGTTATTAATACCAATTATTGGTGCCAAACGAAAGTGTAAAAACTTTAAACCTTATCAAAACCTTAAAATGCATTTTTTTGACTTAAAACCTTTTTGGCTAACGTCAAAGAAATATTCTAATTGTTCATTTCAAAAATGAATGCTTGTTAATTTTTTCTATTTAAAATAAAGTTTCTGCCAAGTTCAGCTGTCACTCTGAGTGTTACAATTATTGTATTTAAAGTTTCAATATTTAATTTTAATTGATGACGTTTTAATTTGGTTTGTTTTTTTTTAATTCCTAAAGGACTTTTAATCACTTAGTAATTGAAAACATGAACATAATACTTTACGGCCAATTTCACCAAGTTCAGCTATAAATAACTATTAGTTATAGTAATAGTTAACAGTCAGTTATGGCTACTTAACCCTATTATAACTTGTTAAAATATATGTCAAAAAACTCAAGTAACCCTATAGATAATATTGGACTACGTGGTTCATTAAGCCTTAAAGGGACTACTTACAACATGGTCCAATGTACTGTAGTATGGACCATGTATACCAACAACTTCATGATGTATACTTTTCTATAGTTTACAGTATTACACTTTGGTAGCCCTGATGGTGTCCATTATTAATTGTTTATTTAAAAGTGAAAGTTTGTGAAATTTGTGAAAAAAATTAAATAAATATATTTAATAATAGCAATAATAGACTACAGCACACACCATAAAAGGCGATTAGTAAAAAATGAAACAGGCTTAAACTACCCCTTAAGTGTACTCCATACTGTAGTAACATGGAGTACTTTTAAAACTAACCCACTTTAGTACTCCATGGAGGAGTTTAGGTTCTACCTCGGTGGGTTATATGGTCTCCTCCTAGGACATCGTATTGTTAAATGGACCACCTTTTACCGATATATTTGGAGTAGTTTTGGAGTACTCCTACTCCTTTATGGACTACTCTTTACATGCATGTATGGACTAGTCTCGTTATCTGCAGGGAATATGTGAAAGTGTGATAGTGTGAATGTTATGTGTTATGAAAATGACAAGAATTACGAACAGGGCTGCCAGATAAATTTGTGAGGAAATCATCAATTTCCTGAGAAAAAATATAAAAAATCGTCGTTCAATTTTCGAAAAATCGTGAAAAAACGATTTTTACAAAAAAAAAAAAACATTCAAACAAAAACAAAATTACTTCATACTAGGGATTGCTGTTCGGTTTTAACCGAAACCGCGGTTTTAAATGCCTAAAAACCGAAACCGAAAACCGACAAAAAAACCTCGGTTTTAGCTTTAACTTTAACAATGTATTTATGCTTAAAGAAATTGCAAATTAAACATCATACTCGTACTTAATATACAAAAACTTTATACATAACAGCCTTCAACAATGACAAGGTATTTCAAAATTCTTAAAATTCAAAATAAGTACTAAGAAGAACAAATGTTATCTTTATAACTCTTAAGTACACACCTTAGTTGTGAGGCATAAACTGCCACCTGGGCCACTTGAATTTTGTATGGAGTTTCTTGTGGCTATAGAAAAAACTCACACTAACGAACCCCTGGGCAAGGCTGGGACTACTTTTATATGTATGGAGTTTTATAGCTATAGCAGGAACATTTTGTTGGGAAATAAAATAATTTTTCGAAAAAACAGAAAAGGAAGAATTCTTATGTGTTGTGTATGCCTTTTGAAACATTTCATTTTTATTTTATTTACTGCAGTACATATATTATAGGGAAGGGCCTGACCAGGCCTAGGTGGAGACAATATGCACAAAATTTTCATTTAGCCAGTTGCGGAATTGAGGAATACATAAAGTTTCGTTCTAATATACTTAATAATTATATAAAAAAAACTAGAAAAAGTCAACAAATGCCTGGCCAGGCCCAGGTATGCACTTAAGGGCGAATAAAAGTACCTGAACTGAAACAATTAAAAAAACTTGCAAAAAAAAATATATATGTTTATGTAAGAATTTAACTTTGATATTTTTAAAACCGAAAACCGAACCGCAACCGGCCGGTTTTAATCATTTTAAAACCGAAACCGCGGTTTCACATTTTTACGGTTTTTAGCAAACTCTACTTCATACCCAGCTAGAATTTTCAATCGTGTAAGAGATACTGGGAGTTTCATGAAGAGCGTCTTTGATCGTTGATGACCGCTTTTATTAATCGTAGAAGATTCCTCACACGGGAAAAACTGTAACACGATTGAGATTCTTCTATAGCACAGCAAAAGACAATTCTTCAATCGTTGTGGGAATCGTCTAAGACGTGGGTAAAGATTTTCTAACGAGTCTTTTATGTCAAGAATCGTATGAGACTCATGTAGATATTCACCCTTATTGTGTTTGGCGTATTTAAAATATGCCTACCTACGACTGTTTGGCAAGAGATTAAAGATAACGTGAACTTATTTCCTTTAATCTATTACCAAACAGTCGTAGGCGTATTTTAAATACACCAAACATAATCTTACAACTCGTATAATTATTGAAAATATGATTTATACGAAGAGTCGTAAAAGGTTCATTCGATGATGGTTTGATGACAGATAAACAACATGTAACATTGTTGTTTTTAAACTCTGAAAATAATCATTTAAAGATTTTCTTAAGACTTGCATATAACAACCGTACCTTAACAAAAGCGGCACGCGTTTTCTAGTTTTTTAATAGTGGAAGGCCAATGTACGCGGCATGCGGCTGCGGGCAGCGATCAGCTGTTTAGATTTTCGCTTGAAATTTTTTTGTAAGGCAAATAAAAGCGGCAAATTTTAAAGCGGCAAATGTTAAATAAGCTGTAAAAAAATGTTCAATCTATAAAAAAACGATTTATTTGAAGATAATAAGAATTGACTTATCAAATTGGATTTTTTTCCACTTCATTTGTAATATTTTTTAAATTTCTTTTGTTAAATGATTATGTGTGTGTATGGCAACGTCTACTTCACGCGGCTTAAAACAAAAGTTGAAAAAATTCAACTTTGCCGCGCGGCATCTTTTCTAAGTAATACCAAGTCTTAATTTTTGTGATGTGTCTTTTTTTTTTGTATGAACATTTTTGTCAACAATGCTAACATTTTTACAATGGCAATGCTATTATCGCCCGCAGCCGCATGCCGCGTACATTGGCCTTCCACTATTAAAAGAGCGGACTCAACGCTTTGCAATTGGAAAAACCGATTTTGTTTCGTTTAATAGTGAAGTTTGCTACTATTGTTAAATGATAATGGCAATTTAGCTATTTTTTGTCCTTCTAGCGTTTTTATCTCTATTTTTTTTATAATTTGTAGGTTTTGTTCGTGATACAACGTTAACCCTCTCGTTTGGTATGGCATATCAGCGTAAAAGCTAAGCAAAAGAAAATTTTCCGCTTTCCGCTCTTATTAAGGTACGGTTGTTAAACATTCGAAGATTAAAAAACGAACGTGTCAGAAAACTTAATCAGCCTTATTCCGGATGTCGTTATCGTCATCGACAGTTTCGTTTTTTGTAATAGATTAAAGTGACACACTGCCTGTGTTCTTTAATCTTCTACAAAAAATGGCACTGTAGATGACGATAACGACAACCGGAATAAGGCTGAATGTTTTATTCAGACTTTGGAGACTGAAAAAAATCGTCACTTTTTAGAAAAAAATCAGCAAATTTAACGTTAAATCGTCAAATCTGGCAGCCTTGATTACGAACATAAATTTAATATTTCATACGCTTAAAACGTACTTTACACTATAACATAAGTCTTACGTATTTTATAAAATTTGTTTCGTAATATTTACTTGTCACACACTACATTCACACTATCACACTTTAATATATTACTTCCCTGCAGATAACGAAACTAGTCCATAGATGCATGTAAAGAGTAGCCCATAAAGGAGTAGGAGTACTCCAAAACTACTCCAAATATATGGGTAAAAGGTGGTCCATTTAACATTACGATGCCCTAGGAGGGGACCATATAACCCACCGAAGTAGTCCCTTAACTACTCCATGGAGTACTAAAGTGGGTTTGTTTTAAAAGTACTCCTTGTTACTACAGTATGGAGTACATTAAAGGGGAAGTTTAAGCATTTTTCTTTTTAATTTTTTTACTTATCGCCTTTTAAGGTGTGTACTGTAGTCTATTATTGCTATTATTCAATATATTTACTTGGTATTTTTAATTTTTTTTACCTTTTTTTCACAAATTTCAAAAACTTGCACTTTTAAATAAACAATTAATAATGGACACCATCAGGGCTACCAATGTGTAATACTGTAAACTATAGAAAAGTATACATCATGCAGTTGTTGGCAGCACTGCATGTTAATTTCTTATAACATGGGCCATACTACAGTACATTGGACCATGTTGTAAGTAGTCCATTTAAGCCGCAATGGAGCACGTAGTCTAATAGTATCTGTAGGGTTAATACAAAGTATAATAGTGTGAAGTGACCCTAAACAACAAGTAAATTGACAGTTATTACTGACTTCGGTGAAATTGGCCGTTAATAAAATAAAATTGTATACACATAACATACATATTTAATAATTATTGGTTATAATGTCAAAAGCCATTAAGCTTAAATTGATATACATAATTAACATTATTATGAACAATTTTTTTTTAATAATTGCTTAATTAAATAATAGATTGATTAAAAAAGAAAGAGGGAAATTTTAAAAGTTGGGTGAAAAATTTGCTTAATAAAAATTTTTAAACAAATCGAAGAAATTAGTTAAATTTTATATAATTTAAATAAATTTGAATAGAACACATTTTTAATACAATATTAAGAATGATGTCCTTTTATTTAATAACCCAAAATTTTTAATTTTTTTTTTTCCTTTTTTACCAAATCTTATAATTACACATTTCGTTGTATTTACAAATAAATTTTTTAGGTCCTGTAATACATCATTATACATTTAACAAGGTTCTTAACAACACAATTCTCTTCTATTCATTGCATCCTTTACCCACATTCTTTATTAAAAACATCTATTTATTTATTTATTCTCCTGTTGTTTTTCATCAGGTAAGTGGAAAAAGACCTTCATTATGCTTTTCTCACACTTTTTCTATTTTTCACACATTAACCATAGAGTATTAAAAATCCCTCTAAATACTTCTTTTTCAACTCGTCTATGGTATTTTCTCTAACACCACACACACAAGCAAACAAACAAGAGGAAAAAGAGAACATTAAAAAAAATATTTGTATGTGTTGCTACTAATTAAATTAAACAAAATAAAAAAAAAAAGAATCCCAAAATAAAAAACAATAACAAAAGCAGAAGGGTTTTTTCGAAACTAGAATGTTTAATAAACGACAACAAAGAAGCACTTGGGATTTCTCAGAAGGAACAAACAAACGTGAATTTATCAGCATTAATGCTCAAGGAACACAACTGGGACGAACGACGAATTATTCGCAACAAATATTCGTCGTCAGAAATAGAACACATTTTGGTGTCTATGAAAATACACACAATCATTGCGTAGACCGAAATTTATCGTGCGTAACGAACTTTGCGATAGGTTTATTTCTATTTCTTATGCAGACGAACGACGGATAAATTGGAACAGGGTGAGCGATCTTTATTAGAATTTCTTAAGTGTTCGAGTAAATAATGCTAATTTTTCTACAAATACACATTGATTCTACTTAAAGCTAAAGAAAAACGAATGATCCCTGCAAATAAAATTGGACCACCTGATCCATTTTGATAAAATGGACTACTACATGGACTGGTCCGATGTAATGCAAGCACGGACCATGTCAAACTAGTATTAAGATTCTTATTGTATTTTCAAATAAATTAACAAAAATAACATTAAAGACTTAAAAAAATTAATAAAACATGAAAAAACTCCTAAAATAATGAGTTCAACTTCCACATATGGGCATTTCCGTCAAAAGGTCCACCGTGACCGAAAATTTAAAAGTTATTAAAAGCTGATTATTTTACGATATTGTTATAGAGAAATTGTTAGATTTTACTAATTTTATAAATTTACCTATAAATTTGTTCACTTAGATGAACAATCAAACGTTATTTCTTATTTGTGAGAATGTTTTATTGTATGATTTCTTTAATATGTATTATCTTTCTTAAAAGAGGTGATATTTGATAAAAAATTATTCCAAAAAAATTTTCTTACATGATCTGTAATCTAAGGAAGAGTTCAAAGAGAAATATATTATTCGGATTAACGGTAAATTTTTATTTTGTTTTAATCATTATTCAGTTCAATTATTATGGAAAAAATTTCACGTTCGAAATGTCACGTATCGACCTAGATTTTGGCTTAAAAAAAGAAAATACGAAGATTTACGTAAAATTCTGAAAGTAGTTTGACTAAAAAATTGTGTCAGGTTTCGCTGAATTACGCCTATTTATACATGGCCACAAAAACTACTTCTATTTTTTTCACGTTCGAACCGCTACTTCTTTTGCCATTATCTTTGACCTAGAATAACGCCCTCCATAATCTTTAGCATGAATAACAGTGCTTTCTTAGTGCTATAATTTAAGGGTAAAGAGAACGTTAAAATATTTGTTGTTTAAAATGCTATTGCATTTAAGATGCGTACGACTGTCACGTTCAACACTTTGGATTTACCCATATATTTAGGGAAGGTTCGCAATTTTCGTTGCCATTTCTTTATAATGGGTGTTTTTTATACCCGTTTGAGCATATGAAAGGTAAGCTGTCAAGCAAACTGTCATACTGATCTCTCTTTTTGCTTTAGCATACATTCGTGCTTGACAACGTCACGCATTTATCCAAATTTACTTTGAAAATCAGCCATCGATTGACGTAACTTATAGGCGACTTCATGATTTTATTGGCGCAACTTTTAAACAAATTAAGCAGATTTGTGAATTTAGAAAAAGTAACGTGCGATGTGACACCTCTCGATTATTTCCCGTGGGGCTACGTGAAGTCACTAGTTTATGCTGATAAACCAGCAACAATTGACGTCTAGAAGGCCAATATTGTACATTTTATATTTGTAAAGAGGACTAAAATTGGACGTCTGCAATGCGTTTCTTCACGGACAAGCGTGTTGCCTATTTCCTTGAAATCAATTTCAAATCTTAATGCCACATATTAATCTGCGATTAAAAATTTTTTTTTTGCTGTTTTTAGCAATTTTAAGATTAATGGTCGTAAAAATACCCTTTATACATTATTTAGTAAACAAAATACCATAAAGGGTTTTATACAACTGTCCCGTTCGTACAATTGTTGATGGCGTTAAATATTCTCCAAACTAAAGTATTTGAAAGTTGAAAAATAAAAATAATTATTACGAGTCATTTCCGCAAAAAAAAAAGTTTAGGCGACAAAAATAAACTTTTACCGGAGGTTTTTTTTAATTTATTTCATACAAATTTTGTATGAAGGTTGTCGCTTAAGATGAAATTGTTGTTGCTATAAAATCGTCACGATCGTGACCATGACATTTTAGGAGTTGATGCAAGTGTTGCCAATAAATAAATTTATTTAAAAAAAAAAGAAAATTGAAAATAGTGTCGCTAAAGCGTTTTTGGCGGTAATGACTCGATATGTTGGAATATTTGAAAAAAATCTTCCTCCAGGTTAGTTTTTAGTTTAAAAAACTTTTTCCAATGAACTTCAGGTTCAAAATCAATATGAAAGTCATCTTTATCCAAACCTAAGAGTCCTTATTCATTACCAAACTTTTGATTTTTTAGCTATTATCTTTTTGGCAACACTGGTTTAAACAGCTGACGCACGTTTCGTGTTTTGTTTCACTGTCAAACATCTTCAGTTTGGTCTATAATTTAACCATGAATCGTCTTACAAACGAACAACGCTTGCAAATTATTGAATTTTATTATCAAAATGCGTGCACTGTTAAGAAAGTTCATCGCGCGCTTCTTCCATTTTATGGTCAGTTTAATCGACCCACTGAAGCGGCTATTCGGGCTATTCGGGCTATTGTGACGAAATTTCGCACCAAATTTACATTGTTGGACATTAAACCACCAACACGCTTACGAAGTGAAGAAAATATCGCAGCTGTATCGGCCAGTGTTAATGATGACCATCAATTATCGATTCGTCGCCGTTCGCAGCAATTGGGCCTCTGTTACTCAACAACGTGAGATGATGTCCAACTTTTTTTTGCCCAAAATGCAAGAGCTTGACTTAAATGACAAGACGGTGCCACATGCCACACAGCACGCTTAACAATGGACTAGTTGAAAGGCAAGTTCGGTGAACATTTTATTTCACGTTCGGGACCGGTCAATAGTCCGCCTAGATCGTGCGATTTAACGCCTTTAGACTATTTTTTGTGGGGCTATGTTAAAGCTCATGTCTATACACCGATGCCCGCTTCAATTGACGCATTGGAAGACAACATTTAAGCATTTATTCATGAGATACCGGCCGAAATGTTGGAAAGAGTATGCCAAAATTGGACTAAGCGGATGGACCATTTGAGGCGCAGTCACTGTCAACATTTGCATGAAATAATCTTCAAACATTAAATTATATGGACCGTACTATCGATTCAAATAAAGATTTCATGCATTTTTCTGAATTTTATGTGTATTTTTTTGAAAAACTTTCCTATAGCTCTTAAAAAATCACCCATTATTTAACGGTTAAAGTCTTTTCTTTAAAAGCACCCGAAACTTTGGTTCAGAAGACTGTGGATTTTTTATCAGCAATGTTTAATAAGAAATAAATGTCATCACTGAAATCGAATCTTAATTTTATGTATTTGGGTTACTGATGAAAAAATTTCGAATTACAACTGATTTGCACCTAACCAAGCATTTACACGTGAAAGTAAATTTCTTGAAAGTCGCAATACACTCACACTTTTTCACTAACAGACACATACTTTTGGTACTTTCAGCCAATCGGCTGCTTCTTCGATTTTTCGTTGATAACACGTATACTTTACTTGCAAGAAAGTACTTTCACGTGTAAAGCCCAGGTAAAAGAAATTAACCACACTCCCACAAAGTGGCAATACTGCTCATATAACGAATTTACTCAACGAATTCTTGCCGGCGAATTCATCGTGCTATGCGAAATTCGTCCCAGTTGTGTTTTTACCATTTGTTTATAAATTCTGGCATAATGAAAAAAAAAGAAAAAAAAGATTGTCAGGCCTTAAAATAAAAATTTTAATATTTTCCAAATATTTATTTTGTTTGTTTTTGTTTGAGAAAAAAATATAAATCCAGGGCGGGTGTAGTTGCCCAACTAATTAGTAAAGGAAATACAGGTCAGCCGGATTAAAATCAAAAATTATATAAAAGTGTCACAATGATGGAGGTTCGGGTAAAATGTTTTAAAATATGTTCATACATATGTTTACAATTCATTTCAATGACAAATGTCATAATAAGGAAATTTAAATTTTCCGAAATAAACGTAACTTAATCCTATTTTCATGTGGTGATGAGGATGGCGTCATTCGTTTTTCAAATAACTTTAACATTATAAGGCGCTTAGTCATCGTCCAGACTTGCAATTTTAGTTGGAGCAATTCTTAAGTTTATTGGTGAGAGAGGTGAGAAGATTGGGCAGGGGTACTCATTTTCATGTTCTCTTTTTCTATAAAAGAATTTGTCACATTTTTTTTCTATAAAAAGACAAATTTGGCAAAAAATTTAAGAAAAAAACAATCAAAAATTTAAAAAAATCGATTTTGTTAAAAATGTCCTACAAAAGAACAAATTTTCCTATAAGTACCAGTGTTCGAAAATAAAAAGTACATTATTTAGCGTTCGGCTCACAAGCCCATAATCGATATCTATTTTTTAGTGATTGTGAAGACGAACACAACGCTTAATACCGTTCCTAACTTGGCCCTCCCAACTTGGACAGTCTGATTTGAAATGCTTATAATATATTGGCATATTGTAGCCGTTGTGGTGCATCACTCGGCAGTAATTCTCGGGCTAATTGAATTTTATATGGAAACATCTTCAGATCAACTTTTAGAATACGCCGTAGCGATGTTCTGGAGATATTTAATTGTGTAGATCGTGCAGCTTCTATAGCTTGTTCAGTGCGAACTGGACGAACAACATTTCTTCGTAGTTCATTACCCACTGAACCCAAATTCTCAAAACGGGTCATTAATCTTCTTATCATGTTTACACTGAGAGCCTCTGCAGTATTAAAATTCTGACGGTATTTTCTTTGCGTTGTAACAATTGATCGTCCGAAAACATAATAAAATTCAACAATTTTTACACGTTCTTCCACTGAGTATAATGACATTATAAATTTTTATAAAATTCTGTATTATCTGCAAAAAAATAAAAAATACAAAAATTATAAGCATTTCAAATCAGTCAGTCCAAGTTGGCCCACCCTGTATGTTCAAGAAAGAGCGGAACATAATATAGTGTTCTGTTCTTCGTTAAAAAACAGAACAATTGTAGTGATACTGTAGACAAACATTATATTTTAACGTTTCTTTTTTACACTGATAAAGAAATGAACAAAGAAAAAATTTAAGCAACGACCACAGCACGAATAGCTTGTGTGTAAATTGTGTAAATTTTTTGTTTGTGTAAAATTATTTTGCTGGCGTTTTGTTTTTATTTCGTATGTGTATTTTGTTTTTGTAAAATATTTTTGGTTTTTTTTACCAGCCAAAAATGAAGAACATTAATGAGCCGAACCAAACACAACGGAATTAAATGTTCTCATCTTTTGTTGAGTTGGATAAAAACAGTATTATTTTTTGAAACGTTATTTTTTTTAATGATTTTCTACACAAACACTATATACATAAGTTTGTGTTTTCCACAAATCTACCGAACCGAACACTAAGAAGCGATATTTGGTGTTTATTTTCGATTCGACTGATAACCACAACTTTGTATTAAATTGTTCTTGGATATGGTTGGTTAGGGTTTTTATTAAATTGGCCTTTTCAAAAAAAAATTCTATAATTTGCTTCGAAAACAAAACATACATATGGCCCATTTCCACCGATAGGTCCATGGCAACAAAAAAATTATAAGTTCTTGAAAATACTTTTTTTATCATATTTTCACAGGGAAACAATCAAATTTTATTAAAGTAAAAAAAATGTTATATCTATTAATAACCCATTTCGAGATTTATGAATGCAAAGTCGAACAAGTGTAACTTTTCTCATTTGGATATTTCTATTGTACGTTTTGCTTTGATAAAAGTTCTTAAATGCATTGATTTTTTTCACTCTAAAACCTTTCGGAAGGTACAAAAGGTCAAAAAAAAGGAATGCACCAGAAACTATGCGATTGCAAATAACTGTAATTTTTTGCTTTGTATTATCTCATATTTCGATATCATGTGCGACATCAGAGAAAAAAGAAAGTTAAGAAGACAATGGCAAAACAGTCGTTCCCCAACCTCTAAGGCCCAACTGCAATTATGCCTGACAACTCTTCGCAACAAATTGAGACAGAACCACGAGTCGGCAGTAGAAGGCTATTTAAACAGGCTAGATGCCACGAAAAACTCGAATTATAGCTTATGGAAGGCTGTACGGCATATGAAATGCCCTATAACCCAAGAATCTCCATTAAGACTGGAAAACAGCACTTGGGCCAAAAACAAAATAAAAAATTAAACGCCTTCGCAGGCCACCTTGAGAAAGTTTTGACGCCACATGATGCACATACTTGTTCCTGTCGTCCAAGCATTCCTGATAAGGTAAACCATCCAATAAAATTTAACATAACTCAAGTAAAATCTGCAATAGAATAAGTAAATATTGGAAAATCTCCCGAACCTGACCGCATCACAGGGTCAATGATAAGAAACTTACAGACGATTGCTTCTAGAATCTTGCTGCTCATTTTTAACGCGATATTAAAAGTCGGATACTTCCCATCCTCATGGAAGAGTTCTATAATTGTCATGATTCCCAAGCCAGGAAAATATGCTAGACAGGTTGCGTCATACAGACCGACTAGCTTATTATCAATCCTATCGAAGCTTTTCGAAAAAATATTCTTTTTTAGTATAACTCCTCATCTAAATAACCACGACATCATCCCGGATCACCAGTTCGGATTCAGAGCGAAACATGTTACAATCGAACAGGTGCATAGAATTTTCACCCTAATTAGATCGGCGTTTGAGAAAAAGGAACACTGCTCAGCCCTGTTTATAAACATTTCCCAAGCATTTGGCAAAGTTTGGCATGATGGGCTACTCATCAAAATAACACGAATGCTTCCGCAAAACACTGACAAGCTTCTGGAGTGCTATCTAACAGGCAGAACATTCATAGTAAGGTCGCAAGATAAATACTCCCCCCTCAAGAAAATTACTGCCGGTGTCCCCCAAGGCAGCATATTTTTTTTTTTTTTTTTTTTGAGCACGCATACCTCTACATTTGCAGACGACACAGCATTTATTAACGTTAACCATGACCCAAAAGTCGCATCGCAAAATCTACAGTCCCACATCAATGAACTAGAGGCCTGGCAAGAAAAATGGAAAATAAAGGTTAACCCGGCTAAATTTGCTCACTTAACTTTCACGCTCAGAAGACAAATGTGCCCAGCTGTAAAAATAAATAACATCACTGTTCCGGTAGAAGCAAAAATAACGGCTATGAAACTTAAAGCAGCTCAACAACATTGACTAATCGGGCGAAACTCAAACTTGTGTTTGTACAACAAAATTCTCTTATACAAGTCCATCATAAAACCAATATGGACATATGGCATCCAATTATGGGGTACTGCATGCGCATCTAACATCCAAAAGCTTCAAAGAAGGCTGTCTACACAGAAAAAATTATTGCCGAATTATTTTCAAACAAACGCTTGTTTGAAAATTTTTTTGATTTCTACAAATTTTTTTACTGATTCAATCAATATTTTTGTTTGATTTTTATTTAACCAACAAAAATGTGGACAACTCTTCAAAAATTTAATAAGCGCGCTATTGGTTTGAAGTTTTCATAATTTTGTATGAAATATTTAACGCTCTTTAATGTTGTCGTCTTTTTGCATTTTTTTTATTGATTGTAAGCAACACTTCTTTATGTGAAATATAAGAACTACAACAAAAAACACATGCAGTCTATTTTTGGACGCTTTAAAAAAGTACAGCAATAAGAAAAATGATAAAATAGCGTGACGAGGTTTGTAGTAAAAAAACAACAAAAACAATAGCAGGTAAAAAAAACGTTTCATTTTTTTTAAACAACAGAAAAAACACATTATAAGAAACAAAATAAATTTTTGGTTGGTTTCAAAGTTGGTAAAAAAAAACACAAAATCCCGTATTCAATTTTTTCAAATAGTTTGTTTAAATACATCAAATACAAAAATAGAATGATGGCGGAAAACATATCGAGTCGGTCTGCCGCCGTTTTTGGTTACATTTCTTCTTCATTAGCTAAGGAAAGGATAAAGCAACAGTGAGTGATGAAGAAAAACACTGTGAGTATAAATATGACTTCGTTCAAAAATTATTCCAACAAAAAAATGTGTCTCAAAGCCAGCCGGCCGCTCTGCTCTGCTTCATCTTCGCCAACAGTGCTTGCTTGTGTGCGCGTCATTGCTTGTGCCAAAACTTTCTTGCTTGATTCAGCAAAATTATTTGTTTGAAATTTATATGAATTTCAGTAAACTTTTTGTTTGATTCTGTAAAATTATTTGTTTGAAAAAATCGGCGTTTTTTTTTCAATAAACAAAATGCAAATAAGTTGTTTGAATATGCGAATTTGTTTGTAGGACCGATTTTAGACAAAAAATTGTTTGATTCTACAAATTTTTTGTTTGAATTGGAAAAATAATTTTTTCTGTGTAGAATATTACGGCAAATTGTCTGCGCCCCATGGTATATACGTACTGATATTATCCACAAAGATCTCAACGTCCCAGCTGTCCAGGAGGAAATTAAAAAATATTCAATAAGCGACATAGATAAGCCATTACCCACCCTAACTACCTCGCTCGGGGTCTGATTCAGTTAAGGTCACCAGAAGCTAAAAAGATACGGTACTTTGAGCCTAACTAGAAGACATTTTTAAAATTTGAATACAGCAGTTAGTGGTTACATTGGTACCAACTAATAAACAGCAAGAAGAATTAAGATTTGAATACATATTGTAAATTATGTACATTTATTATATCATTTTTTTATCAGTGCATCGAAAGTAAAAGTAGAAAGCTCAGCAAATTACCATACCAAACAGAGAGTTAAATAGCAAGATTTGTAATCTTGGTACTTGTAATTATGAAAACTATTTTTTTTTATACATTCTTATGTATGTAAATGATTTATTTGTGTTAATTCATACATTTCAATTATTTAAATTTAGATGAGTAAAACGAAATCCAAAATCGTTGTTATACCCGATGCATTTTCGTTTTACAAATGTGCACAAAATATGTTATTTCCGCTTAATTGAGTTTCTAAAAAAACACGACTCTTACTTAACGCAATTAACCGGGAACTCAATTAAGCAGTAATCGGTTAATTGAATCGGCGAAGTGCAATAAATCGATACACCCATGTGTATATAGAAAATAAAACTAATTTCTTAATTTATTTTGAAGAACATTTATTTATATAACAGAAACATGAAACATGACTTTCTTGCCGCAAAATATTTTTTTTTACGTTTGTGAAGCAAAAACACATTAAGTAGACGGAAACAAATAACCTAAACATTTGCTCTTGTTTTTCGCAATGCGGTCTTATTTTGCGTAATAATTAAGCGGGTGACGCAATTAAACGGAACTCAACTAAACGGGTATTTTTACATAGACAGTTATACTGAATGAGCCTTCACACACACAGAAAAAATTATTGCCGAATTATTTTCAAACAAACGCTTGTTTGAAACTTTTTGTTTGATTCAGTTAAATTATTTGTTTGAAAAAATCAGTGTTTTTTTCAATGAACAAAATGCAAATAAATTGTTTGAATATGCGAATTTTTTTATAGGACCGATTTCAGACAAAAAATTGTTTGATTATACAAATTTTTTGTTTGAATTGGAAAAATAATTTTTTCTGTGCACTAGACTAATTATGCTGTCGTAAAATTACAGTTTGTAGGCAAGCGAGGTGAAGGGAATGGTTTTTCGTTGGCGTAAAGTTTCAACCGGCTTCAAACCCGCACAAGCAGCACAAAACCAATACATGCACATTTTCAAAAACAAATGAATGCAAAAAACACTAAAACATACAAAAAAAACAAAAATTGTTCGCTTAAAAATGAGTCTAATGTGTAAAGGCTCATTGATTTCGTTCCATGACTTTTAGTGCAATAAAACGGGAAACTCAATTAAGCGGGGCTCAATTAACCGAAAAAAACTGTAATATGTGTAAATGGGGTTTAAATGCATTTTATGCCCTCTGAGCAGATTGAAAAGTATTCCATATTATATAATTTAAACGAAAAATGGAAAGAAGTTAACAGCATTCCAGGAATAGCCCCGATGCATTTTTTTATTGCGATGGTCAAGAAGTAAAATCAGCTAGGACTAAAAAAACCTGTATTTTATATTCCTGATACTATTTTCATTTAATTCTTTTTATTATATTTAATACTACGCAAAACTTTATTCATACTACGTAGATATTTTTGTTAAGTTTGTTGTTTTTATATGAAAATAAATACATTCAATACTTCTGTTCATTTAAAAATATTTTAACTGAGCTCGTTTACAGGTATATAATTTCGTAAAAAGAGTAACAGAATCAACATAAATATCATGATGGAAAAAAATGTCATGTGCGACAGATCACGTGCGACAGTGATTAAAGCTAAATAAAAAAAAAAGTAAACATTATTTTTATTTTAAGAGACATGAGTGCATAACATTCTAAAATTTTTCGCATTCAAATATTGCCTCAGGTTTCGCTAAAATTGGCGTTCGAATTGTTGGCCGCAAAAACCACTTCTGTTTTCGTCACGTGCAAATGCCTTGTTTTTTTTTTGCAATTTTCTTGAAAACGAAACAATTTATCAAAATGAACAATAGCACCAGTTAAAGGGCTAATTAAGAGCTATAACTTAAATCTATTGCCAAAATAAAAACACGTTTAATTTAACTTTAAATGTGCACGATGGTCACGTTCGACATTATGGAAATGTCCATATGTATGTAGGTATATCACTTTTATACAAATATTTATTTATGTAAGTTACTCTAACAAAAATTGTCATGACTACTTAAATAGCCCATGGACATAAGCCATTACATTACAATAATCACAATTTGAGTCGCTTGACCAACAGCTTGTACACCATTTTAACGATACATATATGCACCTGATACTTCAGAAAACAAATATGTGTTGAAAAACTTAAATCTATTTGCAAATATAATTAAATAAATTCTATCTAGTTGGTGTTGGAGGTTTTAAAGTGGAAAAGTTTACTCAAAATGCAAATAATACCCCAGCAAAAACTTTACTTACATTTTACTAACAACTTTATATGTATGTATGTATGTATGAAACAATTTTCTATTCGCATTATTTTGTTTACCTTATCGCTACTTTTAGCTTTACAATACACCAATGTTTTTAGTACTTTATCTTTTATAAAAGAGTAATTTGCCGCATAAGAGCGTAACACAGTTGGCAAGAGCGCAATAATAAAAAAAATATATCAAAAACAAAAAGACGCAAGATAAAATCCTATCTGTTGTAGTAAATTTGGTTTACTTGTTTGGTAATTTTCCATTAAATCCCAATAAAAAATGAAGCAGGTATGTAAGGGAGAAACATATAAGTTTTGCTTACCATTGCGCTTACCGAAGACATTAATTTTATACGGCGAGTTCCCACTTTGAAGCAATACATTTTTGACACATAAAGCGCAATATTCAGCGCATATACAAATTGTTGGATGTAACGATCAGCCTTATAGCCTTTTCACACTTGCCAACATTTAACATCAATTTGCGAAGATGTTGGAATTTTCCCATAAGAAATACATATGGCTAAAAATCCAAATATTTCAACATCTTTACAGAATGTTGCTATCTCATTTTGTTTCCTTTTACATTTTTCGATTCTTTTAGTGTCATCACTAGAAAAGTGGCAATAAATTCTGTTATTATTGTGGCATCACTGACAAAATGGAAGTTGCTTTGAAAGCAGCGTTATCATTTCTCAAGTTTTTCCTTTTTGCAAGCCTTATTTTGCCAAAATTGTTAAACGAAATGAATTAGAAATACATTTTGGTGTTATCTTTTGAAATGTTGGCACTTTTGTAGAAAAAAAGTATTTAAAAAAAAGGGAATGCCGTAGCACTTGAAATATTATTTTTTTTATAAAAGTTGTTGAGAGTTCTTTCACTTACTTAACTGCATTTCTGTATGTCTTATTGCGTAGCGCATAATTGTGCGCTTATTTTTTAAATGTGCCATTAGTGCTTCCCAAAATGATAAAATTTTTTATTGGGATCATACGGACGTAAAGAAACGGGTAGGATTTAAGTAAGTTCTGGGTTCGAACCCCGACTCAGCCAAATTATTTTTTCTTTGTGTAAATGTTTCTACTTACAAAGTACGTTCTATGTATTGCAATAAAAATATGCGCAAATGGGGACATCTCTTGTAAAATGTGTTATTGCAGTTGGAAAGTAAGAAGCTTAAAACGAAATTTCTCATTACAATGTACGTTAGTTTGTAAATGAAGTTTTTGCTGGGACGTCAGCAAATATACTTAACAAAGTAAGCAGAGAATTTCATTTGAAATATTATTTCTACATATTTGTTAAATGCCCCACAGTAAATCACCGCTAGCCACCAGCCATCAGCCAACAACCAGCATTTATCATGATCATTTCGTTACAAAATTCAATAAAATTAAGGCAAATGCACAACCTAAGTGACGAAAATGTAATTAGTTGAATATGAAAATGATTTGTTTGTAAATTAACACAGCCATAAACACACACACACAACCGCACATGTGTCAATAGACACGCATACAAGCTTACACACACACACACCCATACGTAAATAGTTTAAAAATGTTTAATAGACATTAGAAAAATAATTAAAAATAGTTTAAGAACTTGTTTACATAAATTTAGAAATTAAGTGCAACAAATGGCGAATATATTAAAAATAATTGAATAAAATAAAATTCCTAGCATACATTTAGGAGGTTTCAATTATAACAAATTGAAATTCTCTAATAGAAACCCAAATAAAAGTCAAAGTAAGGGAAAATGATAAAAATTTTAAATCAATTTGCAATTTAAATTCCCTTAACTAATTTCACTTATAATGCCCTTATCGCCCAGAAATTTAACTACATTATTTTATATTTACATGTATTTACTTAAAGTTTTACTTATTTATTTAAAAAAAAAGACTATTTTCCAAACATTAATTGACTTTTAAAGCCTTTTGGCAAACACAATATTGCTCCTCAGCATGTGTTACTTAGGTAAACCAGGCAAATTAATTGAAATTTTATGGCTTCTCTTCTTGACGAAACCAAAAAACACATTTAACTTAAACTATTTAGAAAATAGTAACTTTAACCAGTTTGATAATGTATCGTAAATTTTAAATAATTAAATTAAATAGCATAAAATTTATAGGAATTTTTAAAAACAAACCTTAAATAAGTTTAAGTTATGAGATTTTGTAAAGCATATATTACGGAGTAAAATATATTTTAAATTGTAATTGATGGGAAATAAGAGCAAAAATAAATAATTTGAGCAGGAAATTAATAGAAAAACCTAGTTTCTGGTAGTGTAAGCCGTACGCTAAATAATGTTCTGTTTATTTTCGAACACTGGTATTTGTAGGTATAACTTTCTGTTCTTATCGCACCATGGTAAAGGGTATAAAAGATTCGGTATAGCGGAATATAGCACCAGTCTTACTTGTTTTCTTTAAAATAGTTTGGGTCAAAAAAAAATTTTAATTCAATGTAATTTTAAAGAAACATTTTTTTTTTTTTTTAATCCAAATTTTTAATATTTTTAATTAGGCTTAAGTTCATGAAATTTAATTTTTCATTAAATTATTTTTATGAAGAAAGGAATTTTACAACATGAAAATTAATTAAAATTGTTATTGATAATCTTTCATTCTTGACGTGGCTGGGGCTCGAACCCCAGCCGGCAGGTTACCATGACATGTTTCGATTGCAACCACTCAATCTCCTCAGATGGATTTGCCGTCTTACACTCGCAGCCATCGATCAATCAAACATAGAGTTTTTTTCCCGGAGTTTTTCGATTCCCGGGAAAGCGGGAAATTTTTTTGAATTTTTGAATCCCGGGATCCCGCTCCATATAAATAATACATAGTAAATTTGTTTTTAAATAATGAAAAAAACTTTTATAAAAAAACGTAAGGTAACTTGTTTACAAAGTAAGTAAAAGAAATCCTTAAATACTACAAAATTAAATGAAGATTAAAAGCGGAACTTGAATTATTATTACCTTACGGTTTTATATGTAAATTCCGTATTATTATTATGCTCTAGATACAAGATAAACATAACAATTTAATTCATAAAACAATAATAAAAACAAACACAAATTGAGGTACTCAAGATATGAGATCAAAAAGTTAATTCATAAAATAGATAAAATATTTTAAATAAATCTGTTAACATTTTTTAACGGCTTAGGAAAAAACTTTCTGACTCAAAGCGCTTAGTAAGTCGTCAAAAAGTATATTGATTATTTTATTTACTAATTACCATGTTTCCGAAAAATTTCGTTCATTTTTTTTACCGAGGTTGAATAAATAGTTAAAAGTGCACCGTTGTAGAAGGCTTTCGATTCACAATAAGAAGCATTTTTTTTATAAACAACGTCTATATCAGTCAAATGTATGTCAAAGTTCATGCAAAAAATAGCATCAACCTCTTACAAACCTTTTCATTTCATTAGGTCTATCTGTAATCTTTAGGACAATGTGTTTTTCAAATTGTATGTTGTAGTATCTTACACGAGTTTAAAAAGTTTTTTTAATTTCGGTTTCCCCGCACTTCAAGGGTATATAAACCAACACAAATTGAAAAAAATTTGTGTTTATCACCTAATAAACATATCGCTCCTTCATTGCAACATAGTCATATCTCAAAAAATCAAAAATTGTAAGTTATTTAAGCAAAGAGTTCCTTCATGCCTTCTCGTATTTTATCTCAAACTGAACCGAAGTTATAGCAAAATATATCTTTAAATCGGTACATTTTGAAAACTTTAATCGCATTATGCTAAGTTCATTTGTTTTTGTAGATATGACTATGTAACAATGAAGGAGCTATATGTTTAGGTATCTGCTATTTTTAAGACTTGTCCATGGACAATTAAACTTTACTACCTGCATCTTATTTTGAATTAATGTTCTTTATTAACTTTTCACTTCACTAAATGTATTAATTATCAACTGTTGCACTGCCTATTCTGCTTTAAGTAGTTTTATTGCATCAGGAGACATTGATTTACGTATGTACTCACTTTTTGTAATTTATCTAATCGACAACCCATCCACAGATGCTTATTTTAAGATAATAGACAACTAAATTTCAAAGTATAAAAGCTGTTTTCTTAAACTATGAGGAATTTTTTATTTCCCGGGATCCCGCATGAAAAATCCGGGGAAAGCGGGACGGGAAATCCCGGGAAAAAAACCCTAATCAAACATCAATCCTTAAACCAAATTGTATTCTAACATTTGGTAGATCGAAATTTGCTTTCCTAAATGATTATCCATTTAAATTGATTTTACATGTTTTTTCCTTACTTCTGTTTTTTCGTACTTTTGTCAAGAATTTTTCTTGAAGTCCAAGTACATTTCTTTTTTTTTTTTTGCTTTTTTCATTTTGTCTTTTTCTTTTCTGTTGACCTTTTTCAGCACAACTTGAAGGACAAATGTACACATAGAGCTCGTGCCTTAGCTTTAACAATAATTAGTATTGTGGTTATTTTGTTGAACTATTTATGGTTTTTAATCCAAATTTTTAATATTTTTAATTAGGCTTAAGTTCATGAAATTTAATTTTTCATTAAATTAAACGGCAAATCCATCTGAGGAGATTGAGTGGTTGCAATCGAAACATGTCATGGTAACCTGCCGGCCGGGGTTCGAGCCCCAGCCACGTCAAGAATGAAAGATTATCAATAACAATTTTAATTAATTTTCATGTTGTAATAAAATTCCTTTCTTCATAAAAATAATTTAATGAAAAATTAAATTTCATGAACTTAAGCCTAATTAAAAATATTAAAAATTTGGATTAAAAACCATAAATAGTTCAACAAAATAACCACAATACATACTAATAATTTAAATTTTTTTTTTTTTTTTTTTTTTTTGTAAAATATTTTATGAAAAATTTTTTCTCTTTTAAAAATGTTTATGTTTAAAAAATTTGTCTTATATGTACATTTAAAAAAACAATTATATCAATTTTTCCATTTTTTAGTTTCATGTTTGTCACAATTTCCATATTTATGTTCTTGTTTTTTCTTAATGTTTGCAAAAATTCTTACATCTTTTATTACAAGTTTTTAAGTTTGTTTGTTGTTCTCTAGTTTCTAACATGTTTGTGCATGCATTAAGAAGTGAAATTGCTACTTTTTTCAATATTGTGTTTTTATTCTTTCTATTTCACTGGCTGTTGTATTACGACTAAAAAACAATTGTTTACCTGTTTTAAAATGTAATCAAAAACATTAGAAAAATAAACAAAACATTGTTTTTATGTAAAATTTAAAAGGAATTTTAAAGGACAATTAAACTACATATTCTTGAAGAAGAAAATTTAAAAATTCGTTTTACACATAAAAGATTGACATTTTTTTTTAAGTAATTTAAAGAATTTTAAATTAAGCTTTTGTAAAAATGTCATTTAAACTGAAAAAAATCTCTAAAATTAAAAAAAAAAACCTTTGTATAATTTTGACCCACAGTGCAAGAAAATATCAAACTTTTAGTGTTAAATGTATAAAAATCTTAATTCTTCATTCTTTAAATATTAACTAAGAAGGAGTTTAACTTTTATATTATTGTTAATTATAGCATAAGCTTTATGCATTTTGCACGATACAGTGGGACAAATTTGACTAAACCAGTACCAGTAAAAAAAACGTTTAAAATGCACAAGATTTTGCTCTCTTTCAATTAAAAATTATATTCCTTCCTTCCGGTGTTCTTCTGTTCATAAAGAAAATGTCATGTCTTACCATGCCACATCATGAATTAAAACATAATTGTAAATAATGCCACTAATACGGGTATTTTACTGCCTTTTTTACAACGCCTACTAAAACATTCAAGTTTAAGTACTTATTTTGTTTATATTCCTGTTTCTTTTCATAATATTTTGAAAAAAAAAAAAAAAAAATCTTAAACAAGAACTTGTAATTAAATTAACGCCTTCCTTTAGCCGCCATTATGAGGAAGGACATAAATAAGTACAAGACCATGAATTTTTTTTATTAACTTTTATTGTGTTAAAAAATTGTGTTTTTAAGAAAATTATTTAATTAAGGACTTCAACAGACATTATGCAAATGGCTTCAAATAAAAAACAAACAAAAGAGCAAATGAGTGAAGAGCAAAGTGCTAATAAAAACCAAAATTACTCAAATGTTTTCCCTATAGAACCGTTTTCTTGAGCCAATTTATAGAAAAATTTGTGCATATTTATTATTTTAAAGAAATATTTATACAAATTTAGAACTTGGTACAACTTGTTTTTGTATTATTACAAACATTTGTGCAACTATGTATTTTATAAAAACAATTTGTACAAATCTGTGGCCGTATGGAAAAACTAGATAACTCCATTTTTTAAAAACACGAGAAAAACACATTTTAAGTTTTAAACATATTTCGCTAATTATTTCATATGAATTTATTTATTATGCATGCGCATTAAACAAAACAATATTTTAGATTCAGTTAAAGATTTCGGTTTTAATGTCCAAAAATCAGTTTAATGGGATTTTTGGACATTAAAACCGAAAATCAATGTCACTTATCTTGTTTTTTTCGAAAAATGGAGTTATCTAGTTTTTCCGAAAAAAATTTTTTTTTCTTAAATTATATTATTATTTTACGGAATTAAGGCAACTTAAGTAATGATTTGTGGAAAAACATTAACTTTTTGACTCAAGACGTTAATTTACCCGTTTTTTCTACGAACAAACGGAGTTATCCAGTTTTTAAAAAAACAATATTTGTTTCCCCTTTAAGCTACGTTCACAATCAAAAAAACAATTTCGTTTTTTCTTCTATCTTTTTTCTTCCCAAAGTATTTCATATATTTTCCTTTCATTTTAAGAACAAAAATGTAACTAAAATTTTTTTTAAAAATGTAACTAAAGTTGAGTCAACTAGAACTTCAGCAACAATTTGTATGAAATTGTTTCCGACGTTTAAAATAATTTTATTTAGTTTTGAATAAAAATTTTAACAAAATGTTGAAAAAAATAATAATAAGTGTATAATATTGTTGTGGCTAAAATTTGCAAACGGTTTCTTAATGCAAAATGTGCGAGGTTCCAAAAGAAATTGTTGCTCTATTATGAACACCAAGTGAAAATGTTTTTTTGATTGTGAACAAAGCTTTATGCTTATATATCAAAAAATAAGCTGAGTTTTTGTCTGTTTTTATACATAAACAAAATTAAAAGGTTTACCCTTCTTGATTTTATGAAATGAATTGGCCAGTTTTAAGGACGTTGATTAACGTTTTAATCGGTTTAACATAGGTTGAACCTGAAAAAGAGCTACTGACTTTGTGGTTAATTTTATCTTAATACATATTAAAATTTTAAACAAAAGGTGTTCCGTTAAATTTTTATACTAAACTTGCTAATAAGATCGTTTTTAGCCTTTTAGTTTTAAAAACAATGTCGTACGCTTCTACTTTGTTTTTTATGTTTTTGATAAAAATAAACGTAATAGTTACACTTGCGTGCCAAAAATATAAAAACCAACACAAGAAAATCAACAGTTCGACCGACTAACATAAACTTAGATCCAGACCTTGACCTCATGCAAATACATACTAAGTTGGAGGAAATTATTCCACAAGGCAGCACGGAAGAAAATAAAAGGAAGCAAAACGTGATCGAGCAATCGAACAAAGAACTCGAAAATTTAGAAATAAATACTTCAGAAAACAAACTGAAATCAAGTCGGAAAAAGCTCAAGAGAAGTTTTACTGATGAACATTTAACATTGAGAAGATCGTCAAGGTAGCAGAAAAACATAATTTTATAATATTAAAATTTTATTAGTATTAAATATCGTAAAGTGTAAAAAATATGAATATGTTCTTACTAAGAATTAATCTAAGAACTTCTTAGATTCTTAGTTGCTGTACCACATAGGGCACGGAAGATCTATATGGGCTAAAAACTATTACTCGGAAAGATTTCGGGTACAAAAGATGTAATATGCACGCAGAGAAAAAATATGGTTGGGCATGGTTACGGCAACAACACTATGTTTAATGTAATAATATATTGTTGTCGTACACAAATAATTGTTATTTTTATTTAATATCAACAATATTATAGTGACTGTAAACATATCAATGTTTATCGCAATTATGAATTTGAGTATTGTTGACCGAAAAATAATTATTTTTCTAACAACTTAATTATGATAACTTTCTAAACATATTATATTTCTCACAACCATATCATGATATTTAATAGCCATAACATGATAACTTTCTATACATTTATCATATTATGTTAAATATGCAATCAAACTATTTTTCCTCTAATCATATTATGTTAGCGCCATTTGTAAAATAATTTTGAAGAAGTTGTGTCGTTTTTTTTATTTGTGAGTGGTTAAACAATTAAAAGATAAAATTCCATAAAAAAATAAGTTTAAAGAAATTAAAATATTAGCGGAGTTCATTCAAGTATTAGTGATGTAATAGTGCAAATGCAAAATATCATAGTTTTTTTGTTAAATCCAAGAACAAAACACACAGAGATTTAGTTATATGTTATAAAAGTGCTACGATATTTCATCAACATCTTAAAATCGAAAAAATGGACACACGCGGTTGCCCATGAAAACCACAGATTTTTCATTTGCTCTTTTGCAAGCCTTATATTGAACTCCGCTATTTGATTAACATAAAGAAAAATTGTAAAAAGCCACAAAATAAAAAATCGATTCAAAAATATTTAAATTTATTTTGTATTTTTATGACATATATTTAGGAGTAAAATATATTTTAAATTGTAATTGATGGGAAATAAGAGCAAAAATAAATAATTTGTGCAGGAAATTAATAGAAAAACCTAGTTTCTGGTAGTGTAAGCCGTACGCTAAATAATGTTCTGTTTATTTTCGAACACTGGTATTTGTAGGTATAACTTTCTGTTCTTATCGCACCATGGTAAAGGGTATAGAAGATTCGGTATAGCGGAATATAGCACAAGTCTTACTTGTTTTCTTTAAAATAGTTTGGGTCAAAAAAAATTTTAATTCAATGTAATTTTAAAGAAAAAAAATTTTTTTTTTTTTTAATCCAAATTTTTAATATTTTTAATTAGGCATAAGTTCATGAAATTTAATTTTTCATTAAATTATTTTTATGAAGAAAGGAATTTTACAACATGAAAATTAATTAAAATTGTTATTGATAATCTTTCATTCTTGACGTGGCTGGGGCTCGAACCCCAGCCGGCAGGTTACCATGACATGTTTCGATTGCAACCACTCAATCTCCTCAGATGGATTTGCCGTCTTACACTCGCAGCCATCGATCAATCAAACATAGAGTTTTTTTTCCCGGAGTTTTTCGATTCCCGGGAAAGCGGGACATTTTTTTGAATTTCCCGCTCCATATAAATAATACTTAGTAAATTTGTTTTTAAATAATGAAAAAAACTTGTATAAAAAAACGTAAGGTAACTTGTTTACAAAGTAAGAAAAAGAAATCCTTAAATACTACAAAATTAAATGAAGATTAAAAGAGGAACTTGAATTATTATTACCTTACGGTTTTATATGTAAATTCCGTATTATTATTATGCTCTAGATACAAGATAAACATAACAATTTAATTCATAAAACAATAATAAAAACAAACACAAATTGAGGTACTCAAGATATGAGATCAAAAAGTTAATTCATAAAATAGATAAAATATTTTAAATAAATATGTTAACATTTTTTAACGGCTTAGGAAATAACTTTCTGACTCAAAGCGCTTAGTAAGTCGTCAAAAAGTATATTGATTATTTTATTTACTAATTACCATGTTTCCGAAAAATTTCGTTCATTTTTTTTACCGAGGTTGGATAAATAGTTAAAAGTGCACCGTTGTAGAAGGCTTTTGATTCACAATAAGAAGCATTTTTTTTATAAACAACGTCTATATCAGTCAAATGTATGTCAAAGTTCATGCAAAAAATAGCATCAACCTCTTACAAACCTTTTCATTTCATTAGGTCTATCTGTAATCTTTAGGACAATGTGTTTTTCAAATTGTATGTTGTAGTATCTTACACGAGTTTAAAAAGTTTTTTTAATTTCGGTTTCCCCGCACTTCAAGGGTATATAAACCAATCACCTAATAAACATATCGCTCCTTCATTGCAACATAGTCATATCTCAAAAATCAAAAATTGTAAGTTATTTAAGCAAAGAGTTCTTTCATGCCTTCTCGTATTTTATCTCAAACTGAACCGAAGTTATAGCAAAATATATCTTAAAATCGGTACCTTTTGAAAACTTTAATCGCATTATGCTAAGTTCATTTGTTTTTGTAGATATGACTATGTTACAATAAAGGAGCTATATGTTTAGGTATCTGCTATTTTTAAGACTTGTCCATGGACAATAAAACTTTACTACCTGCATCTTATTTTGAATTAATGTTATTTATTAACTTTTCACTTCACTAAATTTATTAATTATCAACTGTTGCACTGCCTATTCTGCTTTAAGTAGATTTATTGCATCAGGAGACATTGATTTACGTATGTACTCACTTCTTGTAATTGATCTAATCGACAGTGGGCATGGTTACGGCAACAACACTATGTTTAATGTAACAATATATTGTTGTCGTACACAAATAATTGTTATTTTTATTTAATATCAACAATATTATAGTGACTGTAAACATATCAATGTTTATCGCAATTATGAATTTGAGTATTGTTGACCGAAAAATAATTATTTTTCTAACAACTTAATTATGATAACTTTCTAAACATATTATATTTCTCACAACCATATCATGATATTTAATAGCCATAACATGATAACTTTCTATACATTTATCATATTATGTTAAATATGCAATCAAACTATTTTTCCTCTAATCATATTATGTTAGCGCCATTTGTAAAATAATTTTGAAGAAGTTGTGTCGTTTTTTTATTTGTGAGTGGTTAAACAATTAAAAGATAAAATTCCATAAAAAAATAAGTTTAAAGAAATTAAAATATTAGCGGAGTTCATTCAAGTATTAGTGATGTAATAGTGCAAATGCAAAATATCATAGTTTTTTTGTAAAATCCAAGAACAAAACACACAGAGATTTAGGTTTATGTTATAAAAGTGCTACGATATTTCATCAACATCTTAAAATCGAAAAAATGGACACACGCGGTTGCCCATGAAAACCACAGATTTTTCATTTGCTCTTTTGCAAGCCTTATATTGAACTCCGCTATTTGATTAACATAAAGAAAAATTGTAAAAAGCCACAAAATAAAAAATCGATTCAAAAATATTTAAATTTATTTTGTATTTTTATGACAGCTATGAAAGGTGCTGTATCATAATATGATTGCTTCTAAATTTATTATGATTAACATGATGATAATATGATTACTTCTTAGCTTATTATGATTAACATGACAATAATATGATTAATGTGTTAGCTTAGTATTATTACCAGAATAATAATATGATTAAGGGAAAAATATTATGATGTAATAATATGAGTATATTTAGTCATAATATGATTCAATAATCATCTTAATATGGTGACTACAATCATAATCTTTATCATAATATGTTGCTCTTAGAATATGTTTACCACAACCATGTTTTTTCTTTGCGTGTGCATATAAAGAATGCATAAATATATTCTTTGAATGTTCTAGAGTTGCAATTTTTAGGCTCAACATTTTGATCCGAATTTGTTCTATATCGCTCTTTGACCTTTAGTTTTCGAGACAACACAGTTTAAAACTTCTAATTTTTCTGTTTTTAAAGATACTATGGAGTTAACTTGTTTTTTCAAAAAATGCATGGAGTTATCTAGTTTTTACATAAAAATTGATATTTTTCTGATTTTTGTTTTTCAAATAACTATTAAATGAGCAACTATATCAAAATTTCGATCTGACAGAGTGATAGTAAATGAAACTCGCTTTCTATTTTTGGTGTTATCTTAATTTTCGCAAAAAGTGGAGTTAACCAGTTTTTCCATACGGCCACAGAAATGTTGATATTTTATAGAAAAACTGTGAATGTTTTTTAATTTCATAAAAAAAAAAAATAGTGGAAATTTGTAGAAATTTTTATATTTTTTACAAAAAAAATTGTGCAAATTTGTAAATTTCAAAAAAAATTTTATATGTATTTTTATATTTTTTTAAAAAATTTTTGCAAATTTTTATATTTTTATTGAATGTTTATACTTTATAGAAAAATTTATACAAGAGCTTGCGCAAATTTGTATACTATTTAGAAAACACGTACAAATATTTCTATGTAAGTACTTGATAATTAATTTGTGTAAATTTGAAAAAGAATTGTGCGCAAAGTTTAAGGCTTAATAGAAAATTTGTGCAAGTTTTTATACTTCTATTAATAATTTGTGCAAAGTTACTTAGGTAAACCTAAAAAATTTGAACAAATACTTTGTACAACTTTTTGGGCTAATACATAACTTTTAAGAAAAATTTGTGCAAATTTGTAATATTTTTTGAAAAGTTTGTGCAAAACTTCTATACTTTGTACAAAAACTTCTGCAATTTTGTATACTTTATAGTTAATTTGTGTAAATTGTAATAAGATATGTGCGCAAAGTTTAATGCTTAATAGACGATTTGTGCAAATATTTATACTTTTATTAATAATTTGTGCACAATTTATACTTTATAAAAAAACTTGTGCAAAATTTATTATACTTTGTACAATTTATGACTTTTTGGAAAAATTTGTGCAAATTTGTAATCTTTTTTTTAAAAGTTTGTGCAAAACTTCTATACTTTATACAAAAACTTGCACAAATATTTATACTTTTATGTATGTATATACTTTATAGTAAATTTGTGTGAATTCTAATAAGAAATGTGCGTAAAGTTTTATAAAGTATAACAATTGTGCAAATTGTTATACTTTATAAAAAAAGTCCTTATGTGTTTTTTTTTTACTTTATAAAATACTAGGATTTTACCCGCTTCTTCGTTAGCATCTTCCTTTCGTTCATAGACGTATTTATATGCCAAAGTTAATGTTTCTAGGTTTTAAAAAAAATATCCAACATTTTTCATCTTATTGATTCTTGTTCACTCAGTATCCTGAACCTATAATTTTATGTTTCTAAGTTCAATATTAGAAAAAGTTCAAAATGTACCACAATTAGAACGGAAAAGTGAAAGAAAGAAATTTATATTCCCTTATTTCCCCTTTTTAATATTTTTTTCTCCCTGTTGGAGTATGAATAATATCAATATTGTAGTAGGAGAAAACAGTACCAAAAATAGGTATGATATTCAACCCTTTAACGCACAAAATTCGAAAAGGTACCATATTTATATATGTATTTTTTGGAAATATTACGAATGTGCTATAAAGTTAATTTCTATGTTTATTGGGTCGAAAAATAGATGGGGTGATAAAAAAGTTCCAAGGGGCCGAATTTAAAAAAAAAATACCAGACACCTGGCACCTTACAATTAAATATATAACTTGTGCAAATTTTTGTGCTTCATAGCAAATTTGCGCAAATTTTAATATTTTGCAGAAAAATTGTGCAAGTTTTTATAATTTACAAAAAAAAATTCCAAATATTTTTGTATTTTATAGAAAATTTCTGTAAATTTTTTATAACTTTTAAGAAATTTGTGCAAATTTTTATATTTAACAGAAAAATTATACAAATACTCATTATTCTTAATAAAAATTTCTATGAATTTTTATAATTTAAAATTTGTGCAAATTTTTATATTGTACAGCAAAATTGTGCCGGTTTTTATAACTTACAGAAAATTTTTATGTTTTATAGAAAATTTTTTTTTTATAAATTATAAGAAATTTGTGCAAATTTTTATAGTTAACAGAAAAATTATACAAATACTTTTTATTCTTTATAGAAAATTTCTGTGAATTTTTTTATTGTTTATAAGAAATTTGTGCAAATATTTATTCTTTATAAAAAATGTTTACGTTATGTGTATATAAGATTTCGTGCAAGTTTTTTACTTTATAGAATTTGTGCAAATTTTTATATTTTACAGAAAAATTGTGCAATTTCTTTTATTCCACAGAAAATTTTTCCAAATATTTTTATACATACTTTATAAAAAGTTACTGTAAATTTTATTTATAATTTATAAGAAATTTGTGCAAATTTTTATATTTTACGGAAAAATTGTGCAAATGTATTTGCCCTCTAGAAAATTTGAGCAACTTATGTTAGTTAAATAGATTTTCATAATATGTTTGCATTTTTAAATATTATTAGTTTCTTTTTGTTCTCTTTTATATACATACATACGTATTGTCAACTAAAATGCAAACGGACGTAACTTTACTTTAATTTTTTACAGAGAAGCCAAAAACATTACAAAATCAATAATGACAAAGTGTTCTTGGAGTTTGAATTTCTTAATAAAGTCACCATTTAATGCGTCCGTTTGCGTTAAAGGTGACGATATGTATATTGCAATTAAAAATTTATTTAATTTTCTTAAATATGTACATACTAGCTGACCCGACAGACGTTGTCCTGTCCAAATTAGGAAAAATGTTTGCGTTCGATTTTTAAAATCCGTTAAAAAGATACGAACATTTGAAAGAATCGATGGAGCCGTTTTCTGATTTTAGGTAAATCGAAAAAAGTGGGCCTTAAAGTGGGCGGGGCAAAATTTTCTTTCCGTAAAAACCTAAGTTCGACCATGGCGATGATTTTATAGAAAGAATCGTCCAAATCGGTCAAGCAGTTCTCAAGTTATGCGCTTAATAGAAAAAGTGGACGGAAAAGTAGGCGTGGTAAATTTTTCTTTCGATGAAAACTTAAAATGGATAAATACGAACCTTTGAAAGAAAAATTAGTCAAATCGATGGAGCCGTTTTCTGATTTTAGGTTATTTGAAAAAAGTGGGCGTAAAAGTGGGCGGGGCAAAATTTATTTTCGTATAAATCTAAGTTGGACCATGGCGATCATTTAAAAAAAAATCGTCCAAATTATATAGATGTCATTGGTGGTGCAATATGAAAATTGGATTTTGCCACGCCCCTCCGCCCGCAGACCGAAAATCAAAAATCAGACATCACAGTGTCACCCGCCTGAATATTCTGAAGATTCCCTGAAAATTTCATTAAAATCGGACCAGCCGTTTTGGAGTCCATACGTTACATACATACATACACACATCTTATTTTATATATATAGATAGAAGATAGATAGAGGATATGTATGTATTTACATACATACTATACATACAAATATTTTTAAACATAGTTTTCTTTTTATTTAGTTTCTTGACTTGTGTTCTAGTACTTCTTCTTCCTTAATTAAAAACAAGTAAGAAAGTATAGTCGGTCAAGCCCGACCATATGATACCCTACACCACAGTATTAAAAAACACATCATGCTTATATTTCCATATAAATATGGATTTATCTATGTTTATAAAACTCATTAAAATCGGGTTAAAAGTTTTCGAGGGGCACCCTACCTCCCCTTGTGGTCCTATTTTTGAAAAACTGTACAGCTTATGTGTCTATATAGATATGGATCTATCTATGTTTTGAATTTCATTAAAATCGGTTTGAGAGGCAGAAATTGGCCCTATCTCCCCTCGTGGTCCTATTTTTTTAAAAATACATCCCTTTTGTGTCCATGAAGATATGGTTCTATGTAAGTTTTAAATTTCATTAAAATCGGTTTGATAGTTTCTGAGAGGAAGAAATTTCCCCCTATCTTCCCTCTTGGTCCTACGATTTGGCCCATTTTCAAAAGACTTGGTCCTTATGTCAATAAGAACCTATATCCCAAATTTTATCAAATTATCTCAAAAATTGTACTTTGCGCACAAGGTTACATGGACATCCAGCCAGCCAGCCGAACGGACATCGTTAGTTCGACTCAGAAAGTGATTCTGAGTCGATCGGTATACTTTAAGGTGGGTCTAGGACCAATATTTTAAGGCGTTACACACATCAGCACAAATGCATAATACCCCTTCCACTATTGTGGTGTGGTTATAATTATGCAAATCAAAAAAATTCCTCAGGCATTTGACTTAAATTACTGTTAGAATAATTGAATTATAACTAATAAACAAACTGTTATACTATGAAAATAAAGAAGAAGAAGCACAATGTATATATATATATAAGTAAATATGTTTGTGTAACATAAGAAAATGTTAATTCGATTTGAAGCAACCAACACAGTTGACTTGCAACAGGTGCAGGAAAAACTGTGGCAACGTATACTTAATATTAATTACATATGACTCAATTAAATATTGTTCATACGCCCCAGAGCATTCATAGAAATTTGTATTACATATGAAATAGAGTTTTATGTTTCACTCTCCTTTATTAACATTTTGTTATTTTATTTGCGTTTTTTTTTTATTATGAAAAATAAAAGAAAAACCATTTGATAATTAAAAAAACTATAAGCACGTGGTTTTGATTTCATTTTTGATTGAAGTTCTACAATAAAAAAAAGATAATCTTTTGTATTCCACCATAACGCAATTCATCGGGTGTTATTTACATGATGTTTCCAATATGTAATGTCAAAATAATTGTGTTTTCCAGACCAAAATTATATTGTAATTATTATTAATTTTGTATTTGTTTCAACGCTTTAGTAAATTGGTTCGTTATTTGTGTTAGAAATTTTTCATTTGGTGCAATTTTTTGTACACTTTACATGTTTAAATAAACAAATTAGTGAATGCAAATCAATTTGAAATCAGTTGAGATCTTTTGTCTAAACCCTTTAACAAAGCAGGCACATGGCATTTTCTTGGATTTTTAAAAGTTCAAAGAAATAAGTATGTATCAGCAATAAAAGTGATGCGGGTTTTGGGCTGGAGGCGTCAGTCACTATTTGTAGGCAGCGATGCCAACTTAGTGCTTTTGGCACTATTTATAGTGCTTTATGATGCCTCAAAACGCCAAAATTTAATCCTTAGTGCCAAACTAAGAAAAAGCACTAACTTGGTGCTTTTTAAATTTTTCGTTAGTGCCTTTAGTGCTTTTTACAATTTATATTTTTTTCTATAATTTTTTAAAACTTTGATTATACAGAGGATGACTTTGATGAGATTTGCTATTTGGGGTACAATTTTAAGAAGGCCTGCAAAGATTTTAAGATTTCAAATAATAAAAAAGTGATTAAAGATAGGTTATTTACGAGGTTAGAGCTAGGCTTCTTAGCAATTTGGAAATTTTACAAAACGTCACACTTTTTAGCGTTGACAACATATTAAGCAATCGTAATAAAAATGATGTATTTATTTTCAGTAAACATTTTTTTAAAGATGTAGACACTTTTTCAAAAATAGAAAAAGGACGCAAGGACTTTAAAAACAAAAAAAGGGCCGTAACTTGATATAAGCAAAGTGTTTAATAAATTAAAAACAGCTGACATAAAATGCTTTTATATCGAGCATTGCGTTAGTCCCGGTTCACACACGTCAAGTTTGACTCGTCAAGTCTTGAGTTTTTAGGAGAGAGGGGAAAAGAAATGGCATTCTCTTTTCCCTTTTCTCCTAAAAGGTCAAGACTTGCCGAGTCAAACTTGACCTGTGTGAACCAGGAGAGAGGGGAAAAGAAATGGCATTCTCTTTTCCCTTTTCTCCTAAAAAGTCAAGACTTGCCGAGTCAAACTTGACCTGTGTGAACCAGCACTTACCTGCCATTTTTTCATTAGCTTTTTTCAAACACACGACACTCGTCTCCGATTAACCGCGTGTTGTACACTTCTCCCTCTAGTGCTTTTGCAAAAAAGTTGACTAAGTATCAGAATACAAACATACATCTTTTCCTATTTTGCACCCTATTCAGAAGCGTACATAGGTTAAATAATTGAACAATATCATACGCCAATTGTTTTATTAAACTTTGCATTATTATAGAATTATTTAAACGATTAAATATAATTAAGATTTTTGTATGACGTGCTAAATTCCCAATTTTCCATATTTGATAAATACACCGAAATTTATTGTTGAGGGAAAGCTAGCCTCTATGCGCATTTCACTGGTTGCTTAGGCCAGATCATCAGGAAACCTTTGCCAAAGATTGTAGAAAAGCTTAAAATATTATACAAATAAAACCCTAAAGCGAATAAGAATTTTAAACACTCAAAGTCTTACTTGTAACAATATCAAAGCTTAAACAAAACACCAACAATAAACAGTGAGTTTATCTTTTCTTACATCCCCCTACAATTGGTATAAGGTTTTTTATTAAGAATGGTCGGTCATTGCAAATTTTCGGTAATTGCAACATGTACGATTTTTTCGAGTTACGAAAATCGAGTTCGCACTGTATTACTTTGAAACTGTTTTATGGCCAATTTAAACTCAGCTGATGGTGATACAAGTGATTTGGATGATATTTTTATTGAAGATAATAATAATACATTTAAAAATGTTTATATACGAATGTAAATATATTTTTTTTTTATTAAATTTAAAATGAAAATCGCTCATCAAAGCCGTCGCCTTTTTTTAAATTTTGGAGGTATGTCATATTTTGCACAGCCGAATGCAACTTGTTTTGTGTTTAATTAAATTGTAAAAATGGCTTAGTGCTTTTTAACGCTTTTTTTTGTTCGAAATAGTGCTTTTTAGTGCTTTTTTTAAATTTTAAAGTGCTTTTTGCTCTCAAAAAGTTGGCATCACTGTACATAAGTATATTCCTGTAGGAAGCCTAAAATCAAGTACGATAACTCGTACCCGATAAATCGTAATTTCCGATAATTCGTAATAGACTATCGGTCCCTTGAAAAAATCTCGTTAATTCGTAAAATTTCCATACATTTTGGTCCCCTCGCTAGTTCGTAATTTTTTTTTTTTTCAAATAAAATCTTCTTTACCTCTTATAAATCGTAAGTACATATTTGCTTATAATTCGTTATAAAAACAAGTAAGACTGCTATATTCGGCTGTGCCGAATCTTATATACCCTTCACCATTGTGCAAGCAGAATACAGAGCAACTTAATAATTTTTACATGAGGGGTATAGATGCAAAGACTGCAATGTCCACTTTTTTCACAAACGTAACTAATTATACCTCCTAGTTGTATTTTATGAATGCTTCCAATAAGTGAATATAACATTACCAGAAACACTTTTATCCCATAAAAAAGTATGTTCAAAAATTAAGAATTGATGCAAAAACGGCAATGTCGATTGGAGATTGTCGTTTTTGCAATGATCACAGTTTGTTAAGCTTTTTTTCTCTCAACTATTTGCGAAAATGCACGCTATTTTTTTATTCTGTTTCTTTTTTGCAAACCCAACCAAAAAGAAATTAAAAAAACTAATAAATTGTTTTTTTTTTTATGAAACAGTTTGTTAATTTTATAACTTTGTCATTAGTCGTAATTATTGAGCTAAGTTATTATGAAGTTCCTCCAAATCAATCAAGAAAAAACTAAGCCTTTGTTAAGTTTAAGAATTTTATAACAACTGATTTTTTTAAGTACTTGCCCATGTAAAAAAGCATCAATGTCCATTTAATTAGAGCAAACACAGCAATCTCCAATGTTATTATTATAATTGCTAGCAAGCCGCTAAATCGATTTGGTTGAAACTTGCGTCATATCATCATCATATTCTCATTTACTGAATAGCATGATATACAATACATAAATATGAATATACTTTGAGCTAGAGGTTTTTACTATTAATTACGAAAACAATAAATGTGAACATTGCAGTCTTTGCATCTATACCCCTCACATATACTTACATATTTACAATACTCAAAACTTCATTATAAATGAAATTTAAAAAGCGAAAACTGGTAAATATTTTTTTAAAATCGTTTTTAGAACATAAAATATAATATATTGTTATAGAGAAATATTTAGATTTTACTAATTTTACAAATTTACTAATAACTTTGTTCACTTATGTCTTATTGACAAGAATGCTACTTTATAGGCGAGAGGGACGAGGGGAAAAGAAACGAGTACACAGATGCATGTACTGTCTTTACGTTTTGCTTTCTTATTCGTTGTTTAATTTTGTTTTTGTTTTCAATATCAAATAAAACAAAATAAAAAACATGTCGTCAACATGACATGAATCATTTAAACGCCAATTCATGTTCAAAGAAGAAAAAGGAAGAATCTTGTCAATAAGACATGAGCCGTATGAACTCAGACTTAGATGAACAATCAGACTGCAAAGTTGTGCAAACGTAATTTCTTATTTGTGAGAATGTTTTATTGTATGTTTTCTTTAATATTATCTTTCTGAAAAGAGGTGATATTTGGTAAAAGTTATTATCTAAGGAAGAGTTCAAAGAGCAATATGTTATTCGGATTAACGGTAAATTTTTATTTTGTTTTAATCATATTATTCAGTTCAATTATTATGGAAAAAATTTCACGTTCGAAATGTCACGTATCGACCTAGATTTTGGCTTAAAAAAAAGAAAATACAGAAGATTTTTAAATCAAACCAAAGACATTTTAATGTTACATTGCTACGTAAAATTCTGAAAGTAGTTTGACTAAAAAATTGTGTCAGGTTTCGCTGAATTACGCCTTTTTATACATGGCAACAAAAACTACTTCTATTTTTTTCACGTTCGAACCGCTACTTCTTTTGCCATTATCTTTGACCTAGAATAGCGCCCTCCATAATCTTTAGCATGGATAACAGTGCTTTCTTACTGCTATAATTTAAGGGTTAAGAGAACGTTAAAATATTTGTTGTTTAAAATGTTATTCCATTTTTGATGCGTACGACTGTCACGTTCAACACTTTGGATTTACTCATATAGAACCTTGTTGTCCTAAGGTCCCAAATTGTTGTTGCTACTAACGCGAAGTTAGTAAATTAATAACTAAACTTGCTACACATTCTAACATAACTGCTAATAAAACAATTTCGACAGTCCTTATCTCAGAAAAGATAATTTGAATTTGTAAAATATTTCATAAAACCCATTCTAAAATACCTTTTCGAAGAAGGCAGAGCGGAATAAGTAAAAGTTTATTAAAATTCTAGTTGTAAACCTTCTTTAAGGCCTGAAAAGTCAAAGCGCTCGCAATTTTTCCCGCTATGCAGCACGATAGCCTGTGTGTGCTTTGTAAAATTATTTGTTGGCTGGTAAACTAAAATGTGTTTTGATTTTGTAAAAAATTTGTTGATGCCTCTAAAAGGGTCTGTTTTTTTTCGCTTAAAAGACATAAAGGCAAAAATAATTGAAAAAAATTACTATCTGCAAGAACTGAAGACAACTGAAGATGAAGTCTTGTGAAAAAAATTTTGTTTCTAGACCAAGCGCAACGGTGTTTAAAGTACTACATTGAACTTTTAAAAACTGGCATAATTTAGTGCGAAACAATAAAATTACATTAATGCAACAATAAAACAAATTTTCTTACCCATCAACTACACCTACTGTCGCTTTGCTTGTGTCGAAACAAGACTTTGTTAGTGTTTTCCAAATAACTTTACCTACGTAAGAAAAGTGTTTTCAGCAATAAAAACACATCGTCGCGATTGGAACAGAAACCAAAATATTTTTACAAACACAAAATACCAACAACTTCTTGTGTCTATTTTTTTCTCAATAGTTTCTGCATAAAGGTACGTCTTTTTAACGAAAGAAAAAGTGACCCTTTTTAAAGGCACCAAAGAATTGTTTACACAAACAAAAAACATAGCGTTAGCTTAAATGTGAAACAATATAGGAAGGTATGATTAGAAAATTTTAAATTGATTTGTTTTGTTGATTACGATTCACGTTACATATATTTATTAAATTTTACAAGTTATTTACAAAATTAAAAATTACGTTTCATTAAAAATATAATTTTTTTTAACAACATAATGTATAATCACACTCAAGAAGAAAATTAGCAGAGTTTTTAATTCTTTTAAACGTCAAAACTGGGTAATAAGTTTAATAGCTGTTACCAGGGTGTTAGTGGAATTAGTGATCAGACTAAAAATTATTGCATAAGAAAAAGTAATAAAAGTGCTGTAAAATTATAAAAGCCGAATCCACATACACGCAAAGAAAAAACATGGTTGTGGTAAACATATTCTAAAAGCAACAAATTATGATAAGATTCATGATTATACTACCTATTTCTGATATGCGAAAGAATTCTTTCTTTCGTACAAATACATTTAAAACAAAAACAAATTCTAAAAATTTTGTTTTTGTTTTAAATGTAATTGTTCGAAAGAAAGAATTCTTTCGCACTTGGGAAATAGGCTAATAGTCACCATATTAAGATTATTATTGAATCATATTATGACTAAATATACTCGTAATATGACATCATAATATTTTTCCCTTAATCATATTATTATTCTGTTAATCATACTAAGTTAAGAAGTAATTATATTATTGTCATGTTAATCATAATAAGCTAAGAAATTAATCATATTATTGTCATGTTAATCATAATAAGCTAAGAAGTAATCATATTATCATCATGTTAATCATAATAAATTTAGAAGCAATGATATTATGATACAGCACCTTTCATAGCTGTCATAAAAATACAAAATAAATTTAAATATTTTTGAATCGATTTTTTGTTTTGTGGCTTTTTACAATTTTTCTTAATGTTAATCAAATAGAAATAGAGTCCAATATAAGGCTTGCAAAAGAGCAAATGAAAAATCTGTGGTTTTCATGGGCAACCGCGTGTGTCCATTTTTTCGATTTTAAGATGTTGATGCCATATTGCCTAATTTTGAACATTTTTTTGAAAAAAGATGAATCAATTCCGATTTTTTAACGTAATGACAAAGTTTAAAATGTGCAGTACATAGCCCATAGTTTGATCTCGAATGGTTTTTCGGCTTTCCTGAACAATTTGTTTTAAGACATACGCGACTGCCAATGAAAACCACAGAAATATCGTAGCACTTATAAAATATAACGAAATCTCTGTTTGTTTTGTTGTTGGATTTTACAAAAAAACTATGATATTTTGCATTTGCACTATTACATCACTAATACTTGAATGAACTCCGCTAATATTTAAATTCTTTAATTTCTTAAAACTTATTTTTTTTATGGAATTTTATCTTTTAATTGTTTAACCGCTCACAAATAAAAAAACGACACAACTGCTTCAAAATTATTTTACAAATGGCGCTAACATAATATTATTAGAGTAAAAATAGTTTGATTGCATCTTTAACATTATATGATAAATGTATAGAAAGTTATCATGCTATGGCTATAAAATATCATGATATGGTTTTGAGAAATATAATATGTTTAGAAAGTTATCATAATTAAGTTGTTAGAAAAATAATTATTTTTCGGTCAACAATACTCAACATTGATATGTTTACAGTAACTATAATATTGTTGATAATAAATAAAAAAAGCAATTATTTGTGTACGACAACAATATATTGTTACAATAAACATAGTGTTGTTGCCGTAAAATGGCGATATGTGCAGTTTTTTAATTTTTTTTTCAATAATTTTTTCCTTCAAAAAATCCAACAGACACTTTGGCTGGTTGCCTTTACCAAAAATATTTTACACAAATAAATACAGACAGGCATTTCGAGCTGTGATCATGCAAACTGTCAAGCAACAACAACATTACTAGTGAGGATCGTTTCTAAAACTTGTTTTTCCTCATTCTTCATGACTGAAGAAAGGCAAAATTGCATTTTTCCTCAAAAACATGAATGAATTTGGCGAAATATTAACAATTCATTTATGACTGTGAAAAAAGTTACATATTTTACATTTTTCATTTATGAAAAAAATTCAAGAATGGTTGAATATGATTGACTTTGACCATATTTACATTATGCAATTAACGCCGCAACTTGCCGCAACTTTCGCATGCAACTTTTTGTTTGTTAGCAAGAGGTGTAGGGAAGAAAACGGGCTTGAAAAAGTTGAAAAAATGCTTGAAAAAATGTAAATGTAAATGTGAAAAGAGTTTCGTATAAACTACTTTAAAAGAAAATAGAAAAAAAACTCGGCGTTAATTGCATAGATGTAAATGCGGTCTTTAATAAATAAATAAATAGATCTCAAATATGTTTTTTATTATTATCACCATGCATTTTACCATAAATGTCTTAAAATTTCCTTAACAAAAAAACTTAATACTCCTTTTACAATTGATTGTAATGGACAGATTATGAAGAAAGAGTGTAAACATAACATATTTTTTGCATGTAAAATAAGTATATAAAAATGTCTTTAGAAGTAGAAAATACAGGAAATTATAAAATTTTCCAGTGCAATTTCCTCAAGTAAAACAGCTCAGATATGCTAGGAGACCATTCTTTTATAAGAACATAGACTTTTTTTCTAATAATAAACAATAAAAGACGATGATAATCAAAATTTAATTTTTTCATCCTGGTAGACCATTCTGGGAAAATGCCCATACACAATTTTTAAGGTACAAAAAAGCGGAGCGGGTTATTATTGTTCTAAAAAATACTGGTTATTTTTGTGTTGAAAAAGTAACCAAAATGAAAAAAAAGTACACAAGTACACATTGAAAGAAAAAGTAACCAATTTTGGTTAAAAGAAACCAAAACGGCAACGCTGCATACAAGTTCAGTTTTAACTATTTACCTATAATTGTTTCTATTTATTGATTGTGTACAAAATTAGCTTGTCTTCAAACCAGCGTTACCGTTGTGATACTAAAGTATCAATTTGACCCTTTTTCGACAGTGTTGATACCTTTTATGACCCTTTTTTTTAATTATACTTTTGTATCATTATCACCCATTTTGTGACACTTTTTGACCCTTTTTTGGAAATAGCTCTCACATTTTGTTTTTTGTCAACACTGCGGAACAGAAGTGCTAAACAAAAGTTTTCCAAATAAGCATTGCTTGATGTGGAACAGACTCAAAGTATAAACTTACAATTCCATGCTTTCTTCTCCTTGGTTTTTGATAGTAAAGTACAATTTCCCTAAAAGCACACATAGCTCATATATATATTTGTTATTAATAATTAGTAATGTGGTTATTTTGTTGAATTATTTATGGTTTTTAATCCAAATTTTTTTAATATTTTTAATTAGGCTTAAGTTCATCAAATTTAATTTTCATTAAATTATTTTTATTAAGAAATGAATTTTACAACATGAGAATTAATTAAAATTTACTGATCATTTTTCATTCTTGACTCAATCTGGGCTCGAACCCAGGCGTTTTTACGGACAGGTTAACCTGACATGTTTCGATTGCAACCACTCAATCTCCTCAGAGGGCTTGCCGTTTAACACTCGCAGCCATCGACGACTGCTGACGTCATTAGTCAAACATCAATCCTTAAACCAAATTGTATTTAACCTTTGGTAGATCGAAATTTGCTTTGAATGATTATCTATTTTAATTTATTTTACATGTTCTTCCTTTACTTCTGTTTTTTCGTACTTTTGTCAAGAATTCTTCTTGAAGTTCAAAGTATATATTTTGTTTTGTTTTTTTTTTCATTTTTTTGTCTTTCTTTTTCATAAAAATAATTTAATGAAAATTAAATTTGATGAACTTTAGCCTAATTAAAAATATTAAAAAAATTTGGATATTTGAAATTTTTTACGGTGGTTTCTTTTTAAAACAAAAATTTGACATTTTATTAAAAAAATGCAATTCAATGTTTTGCTCTCTTAAACAGGAGCATGTTTTATTCAAAAAAATTCGCAAAAGGTATTGCACCTTTCGCCCCCTTTTGAATCGACAGTGTTGAGAGTTCCCTAACAGGAATGAAAACAAGAGGTAAAAATTGCTCAATTAGCGGAAATTCCCAAATATTTGGTAACAGCGGTATGATAGCAAAGTCTAGTATTTATTAAAAATCGTAAAATCTTTAAAAAATCTGACACCTACAGGAAAAAATCGCTTTAATCGAGAAAATGGTTACAATCATCAACATCATCATATATATTATTTCTAAAGCACTTTTTTTGTCGGTTGCAAATATCTCCCATACCACTGCATCAAATTTAATGAATGATATCTCATTTTAAAGCTTATTTCTAACACTAATGACGAAAAATAATTAGAAATTGAAAAATTAATATTTTCATTGATAAAAATTACATTTAAAAATGTATTGAAGTGACTAAAATTTCTATTAATTATTTTCATTTTATGTTACAAAAATGACAACTAACGGTGCGAAATATTCTCACGGGTCATCTAATTTAAAACAAGCACTAAAATTTATTTGACGTCGCTAAATCGGAAAATTACATAAAAGGTATGAAAAAATTAGCTATAATGATAAAGAATAAACTTTTTGTCAGGTGTTTAAAACAGGACAGAGCATTCCACAAAATAATTAAGTTTTTTGAGCACTTCCTACCTGAAATATTATTTATTAAATAATATTTCAGGTATATAAAATCCCCTTTTTGTGACCCTTTTCGAAAATTTCCAACGGTAACCCTGCTTCAAACAATCTTTTTTAACTCACTCTCACTCTCTCTCTCTCTCTCTCTCTTTATCACTCTCTCTGACTCTTCAAAATTTTTTTAGTTTGCTTTACCGTTTAATTCGATTTATTCACTTGTTTGTGGTGAAACAAGACAAATAAAAAATAAAAAAATTTGTGAAGAAAAAAAAAAGTTTTGTAAAATATTTTATAAAGTTTTCCACATGTTTAAAGGCATTTTGATCACAGCAATGCCACTTGTTTATAATATTTTTTCTATAAAAAATTTCTAATTTTTTATACATTTTTATTTTTCTGAACAATGAAACAGTAAATTGGCTTATTATGTGGTTGTTTGTTTAAGCACAATAGTGTATGACAAAATTAACCAGTTGGCAAGATATTCTACCAACTGAGACAGACTGCTGGGGGAAAAAAAAGAAAAAAGGATACAAATGACAGTTGCACGTGGGTAGTCTCGTTAGCAGTTGGTGGTCACTTTTTTTTCCTTCATGTTTTTGTTGTTATCTTAAAGTTTTATGGTTTGATTTTTTATATTTTGTATTTGTTAAAAGTGCTTGTTTGAGGTCTGAGTTTTCTCCTCAAGTGCTTCTGTGGAGGTTTTTTTTTTTTTTTTTGATGCAAAAAAAATCCACTATCGTCCTTTAGTTATATATATGTTACTCTAAAGAATATTTAAGTTTCTTGCTCAGAGACATTTTTGCTTTAATACAATGTTATAAGAACTCGTATGGCCAATTTCGAACACTGCCTGTAACTTAATGTCGACATAAATTTATTATGTTTTAAGTTTTGGTTTTCTCAATATACCGACAAAAACAGTATTTTCAGTTGACAACACCTCTCAAAATACATGTAAAAGTTGGGAGCCTACTGATTGAATTTATTAGTACGGAATATAAACGCCAAATAAATAATTGGCAGATAAGTGCCGGTTAGCTTTGCGACAGAATAGAAGCAAATGAGATATTGAGAAACCCAAATTTCTTTCATGTGCCGTTTTTCGTAGGAAAAAAAGATGAATGATTAACTATTGAGAAAACGGCTATGAGTCCTTAGTCGCCATGTTGTTTTGTATCTTATGCAAAGAATAAAAGATATTCTGGAAAATTATTTAACAAAGCGAATTTGTAAATGTATAGTAAATTATCCACACGTTTTACATATTTTCTTATAAACAAAGTATTTCCTTATTTTCCTAAATACTTCACCAAATATTATAATACACATTTTAACGCAAAATTAGCACCAAGTTTCCTGAAAACTACATAGAAAGAAAACACTCGGGATAAATCAAGTTTTTAATGGTTACTTTAAGTACGAGTCGTTCTCAAAAATTCAAGTACGAATAACACCTAAACGTACTCAAAACAATCCTAAATGAGATTACTTTTGAAAATCAATACCGGAATTTCTTGAAATAAGTATAAAATTCTTGAATCAAGTACAAAAAAGATTTAACTTTTCGTTGATAGGGTCACTCTGTCAAAATGTGGGCTTTAATCTCATAAAACTTATTAGTCTCATCTTTCAGCATTGCATTCTTTTATGCGTGCGTACGTGTGCGTTTTTCAAAATTTGTTGTACAATAACAACAACACAGCACAAGTTCGAACAAAACGATTTGCTTTTTGTTTGTAGAAACAACAAAAACAACAGAACAAGAAGAAAAACATATAATGGGTGATTTGTAAAAGCTATAGGAAAGTTTAAAAAAAAACACATAAAATTCAGAAAAATGCATGAAATCTTTATTTGAATCGATAGTACGGTCCATATAATTTAATGTTTGAAGATTATTTCATGCAAGTGTTGACCGTGACTGCGCCTCAAATGGTCCATCCGCTTAGTCCAATTTTGGTACACTCTTTCCAACATTTCGGCCGGTATCTCATGAATAAATGCTTCAATGTTGTCTTCCAATGCGTCAATTGAAGCGGGCATGTGTGTATAGACATGAGCTTTAACATAGCCCCACAAAAATCGCACGATTTAGGCCGCCAATTGACCGGTCCCGAACGTAAAATAAAATGTTCACCGAACTCGCCTCTCAATAAGTCTATTGTTAAGCGTGCTGTGTGGCATGTGGCACCGTCTTGTTGAAACCACATGTCATGCAAGTCAAGCTCTTGCATTTTGGGCAAAAAAAAAGTTGGATATCATCTCACTGTAGCGCTCACCATTCACAGTTACGTTACGATTCGCATCATCTTTGAAGAAGTACGGTCCAATGATGCCACACGCAGAGAAAAAATATGGTTGGGCATGGTTACGGCAACAACACTATGTTTAATGTAACAATATATTGTTGTCGTACACAAATAATTGTTATTTTTATTTAATATCAACAATATTATAGTTACTGTAAACATATCAATGTTTATCGCAATTTTGAATTTGAGTATTGTTGACCGAAAAATAATTATTTTTCTAACAACTTTCTCACAAACATATAATGATATTTAATAGCCATAACATGATAACTTTCTATACATTTATCATATTATGTTAAAGATGCAATCAAACTATTTTTACTCTAATCATATTATGTTAGCGCCATTTGTAAAATAATTTTGAAGCAGTTGTGTCGTTTTTTTTATTTGTGAGCGGTTAAACAAATAAAAGATAAAATTCCATAAAAAAATAAGTTTAAAGAAATTAATGAATTTAAATATTAGCGGAGTTCATTCAAGTATTAGTGATGTAATAGTGCAAATGCAAAATATCATAGTTTTTTTGAAAAATCCAACAACAAAACACACAGAGATTTCGTTATATTTTATAAAAGTGCTACGATATTTCTGTGGTTTTCATGGGCAACCGCGTATGTCTTAAAACAAATTTTTCAGGAAAGCCGAAAACCCATTCTAGATCAAACTATGGGCTATGTACTGCACATTTTAAACTGGCTACGTGCAATAACTCCCAGGTGCAATAAGTCCCAGTGCAATAACTCCCAATGAATTAAATCCCAAAATAAATGAAATAAGCCCCAAACTGGAAAAAAGAAATAAATCCCAAAAAAAAATTAAATACAGTCAAATCCCGATAATTCGTACCCCGATAAATCGTAATTCCCGATAATTCGTAATAAACTGTCGGTCCCTTGAAAAAATCTCGTTAATTCGTAAAATGTCCATACATTTTGGTCCCCTCGCTAATTCGTAATTTTTTTCAAATAAAATCTTCTTTACCTCTTATAAATCGTAATTGTTTGCTAACTACCACTTATAATTCGTAATAAAAACAACAAAAACATAGAAAGAAAGATTTTTTGCTTACCACTATTTTTCTTTTAGGTGGGTTTTTGCTTGTGTATGGATTTATTTTCTTAAGATCAGTTTGTTACATGAATAATTTTTATATATTTTATTTTTAACAATTGTTTTTTGTATCGTTTTAGTAAATAAATTGAAAAAGCCCGTTTATTCGTATTTATTTTTTTTTAGCCCCGTTAAATCGTAACCCCGCTAAATCGAAAACCCCTATAATTCGTAAGAAATGGCCGTTCCCTTGCGATTACGAATTATCGGGATTTTACTGTAACTTCCAAGTCTTAAATGAAATAACTCCTAAAGACAATAATGAAATAACTTCCAAAAACAGTCCATCGAAAAGAAATGAAATAAGACCCAAAAAAAAAATGAAACAACTTCCAAAGAAATTTATTATATATGTATTCGTTTTACTTGAATATTTACATATTAGGTTACCAAAAAACTAACAATGAGTCCTCGACATTTTGACAACAAATCGGGCATTTTATTATATCCTGACCTCCTGCAGTTTAAGCACGCAGGGTACAAGGAGTACCTCATCTATGGTATAACAAACATCGGCTTCGCTAACTTAAGCAAACACCGGCTTCGCTAACTAAAGCTTCTCTGCATAGCCGGCCTTCGGCCGGGCGCAAGGATTTTATACTCTATGGTACACAGAAAAAATTATTTTTCCAATTCAAACAAAAAATTTGTAGAATCAAACAATTTTTTGTCTAAAATCGGTCCTACAAACAAATTCGCATATTCAAACAATTTATTTACATTTTGTTTATTGAAAAAAAAACGCCGATTTTTTCAAACAAATAATTTTACAGAATCAAACAAAAAGTTTACTGAAATTCATATAAATTTCAAACAAATAATTTTGCTGAATCAAACAAAAAAGTTTTGGCACAAGCAATGACGCGCACACAAGCAAGCACTGTTGGCGAAGATGAAGCAGAGCGGAGCGGCCGGCTGGCTTTGAGACACATTTTTTTGTTGGAATAATTTTTGAACGAAGTCACATTTATACTCACAGTGTTTTTCTTCATCACTCACTGTTGCTTTATCCTTTCCTTTGCTAATGAAGAAGAAATGTAACCAAAAACGGCGACAGACCGACTCGATATGTTTGCCGCCATCATTCTATTTTTGTATTTGATGTATTTAAGCAAACTATTTGAAAAAATTGAATACGGGATTTTGTTTTTTTTTTTACCAACTTTGAAACCAACCAAAAATGTATTTTGTTTCTTATAATAGTGGTATTCACACCGAACTTGTTAATTTGTTACTCGGTAGTTTGTTAATTTGTTAAAGTTACCAACTGTGAACGACCCCCTTTTTAAAACTTTGTTAGTCTGGTAACTTTCGTAGTAAAACAACTGATTTATTGTTCTGACACAATTTATTATTCTGGAAAAAATAAAACATGCCATGAGAAAGTGTAAAAAAACAATTGTCAACCATTTAATTACTCATGCTTTGACACAAATAACGTTTACTGACGGTAAGTAGTGAGTTACCAACTAACAACTATTTTATCAGGGGTGCCGTGTCGTTAATTTGTTAAATGTTAATACGGTAGCGCGTTAAATATACAAAAACAAAATGCGTGTAAAAAAGTAACGATTAACGACTAACAAACTAACAAGCTCGGTGTGAATTCAGCTAATGTGTTTTTTTCTGCTGTTAAAAAAAAAATGAAACGTTTTTTTTACCTGCTATTGTTTTTGTTGTTCTTTTACTACAAACCTCGTCACGCTATTTTATCATTTTTCTTATTACTGTACTTTTTTAAAGCGTCCAAAAAAAGACTGCATGTGTTTTTTGTTGTAGTTCTTATATTTCACATAAAGAAGTGTTGCTTACAATCCATAAAAAAATGCAAAAAGACGACAACATTACAGAGCCTTAAATATTTCATTCAAAATTATGAAAACTTCAAACCAATAGCGCGCTTATTAAATTTTTGAAGAGTTGTCCACATTTTTGTTGGTTAAATAAAAATCAAACAAAAATATTGATTGAATCAGTAAAAAAATTTGTAGAAATCAAAAAAATTTTCAAACAAGCGTTTGTTTGAAAATAATTCGGCAATAAATTTTTCTGTGTATAACAAACACCGGCTTCGCTAACTAAAGCTTTTCTGCATAGCCGGCCTTTGGCCGGGCGCAAGGATTTTATACTCTATGGTATAACAAACACCGGCTTCGCTAACTAAAGCTTCTCTGCATAGCCGGGCGCAAGGATTTTATACTCTATGGTATAACAAACACCGGCTTCGCTAACTAAAGCTTTTCTGCATAGCCGACCTTTGGCCGGGCGCAAGGATTTTATACTCTATGGTATAACAAACACCGGCTTCGCTAACTACAGCTTTTCTGCATAGCCGGCCTTTGGCCGGGCGCAAGGATTTTATACTCTATGGTATAACAAACACCGGCTTCGCTAACTAAAGCTTCTCTGCATAGCCGGCCTTTGGCCGGGCGCAAGGATTTTATACTCTATGGTATAACAAACACCGGCTTCGCTAACTAAAGCTTTTCTGCATAGCCGGCCTTTGGCCGGGCGCAAGGATTTTATACTCTATGGTATAACAAACACCGGCTTCGCTAACTAAAGCTTCTCTGCATAGCCGGCCTTCGGCCGGGCGCAAGGATTTTATACTCTATGGTATAACAAACACCGGCTTCGCTAACTAAAGCTTCTCTGCATAGCAGGCCTTCGGCCGGGCGCAAGGATTTTCTCCTCTATGGTATAACAAACACCGGCTTCGTTAACTAAAGCTTCATTGCATAGCCGGTAACCATAAGACACTGCAATTGCAATTAGCAAAATTTTCTTCTTTGATAAACTTAAGTCATTGTATTCAAATAGTTTGAAATATCTCGTTATAAATACCGTTTAAAATTTTAAACAATTTTAAGAAATTGCAAATAATGAAAAATGAAAAAACTCCCACAAAAAATGAAATAACTCCCACAGCAAATGAAATAACACCGAAAACCAAAATAAAATGAAATAACTTCGACGTTAATTTTTTCGGGGACTTATTTCATTTGGATTTTATTTCATTATGAAATAACTCCCAGGCAAAAAATGAAATAACTTCCAAAATAATGAAATAAAACCGAGAGGGCTTGGAGCTATTTCATAATGAAATTACTCACACATTTGTATGAAAAATTTTTGGGTCTAATTTAATTTTTTTCTTGGGACTTATTGCACCTGGGAGTTATTGCACGGAGCCTTTAAACTTTGTCATTACGTTAAAAAATCGGAATTGATTCATCTTTTTTCAAAAAAATGTTCAAAATTAGGCAATATGGCATCAACATCTTAAAATCGAAAAAATGGACACAAGCGGTTGCCCATGAAAAGCACAGATTTTTCATTTGCTCTTTTGCAAGCCTTATATTGGACTCTATTTCTATTTGATTAACATTAAGAAAAATTGTAAAAAGCCACAAGATAAAAAATCGATTCAAAAATATTTAAATTTATTTTGTATTTTTATGACAGCTATGAAAGGTGCTGTATCATAATATGATTGCTTCTAAATTTATTATGATTAACATGATGATAATTTGATTACTTCTTAGCTTATTATGATTAACATGACAATAATATGATTAATTTCTAAGCTTATTATAATTAACATGACAATAATTTGATTACTTCTTAACTTAGTATGATTAACAGAATAATAATATGATTAAGGGAAAATATTATGATGTCATAGTAAGAGTATATTTAGTCATAATATGATTCAATAATAATCTTAATATGGTGACTACAATCATAATTCCTATCATAATATGTTGCTCTTAGAATATGTTTACCACAATCATGTTTTTTCTTTGCGTGTAGTATTTAATGCTGTTATTGAATATAATACAGATCAATTTGATTACATTCAGTTTTTGTTTAAAAACCACATAAAAAATAGAGCTTCCAACGAAGCTAGTTTGTAATAATCAAAAATAATTGCTTAAAATAATCGGACTACTTTTTGATTACTTTTGATTATTTTGTTGCAATCGCCAGTAATCCTGATAATTGTTTGATTACTTGCAATCGTTATCAATAAGTAATCATGCAAAACCAAATATAATCGTAATCGCAATTATTACTTCACACTTCAAAAAAAAAGTAGTCTAATAAGTAATTATAACGATTACTAATATTACCTTAAAGAATTGCAAAAGCCCTTTAAGTGTTTTTTTAAATTTATTATCTAAAATTTCTAAAAAGAATTTATGACTTTTTTAATTATTTGCTAATAATGGCTCGAATATTCGTTTCCAAAAAAAAAAAAAAAAATATTTCGCACTTGATCAACAAGAGGTTATTAACTACACACAGAAAAAAATCAATGTAAATTCGTTCAAAACAAGGTTGATTTTACATTTTTCAGTAGTGATTTTGCTTCATTGTTGTTTCATGTTAATTTAACATGATTTTACAATAACTTGCGAACAATATTTTTTTCTTTTAAAATAACTGTAATTCATGTTAATTTAACATTGCAGTAAAGTTAGAGCAAAATGTCATTTATATTGAAATAACAATCCGAATCACGTTGAATGGAAGTTATTTCAAGTTGAAACAACGTGAATTTCATGTAGAATCAAATTGGTTGGAGGGTGATATAACAGTGTGGATACAACATATGCATAAATTTAAGAATGATTCAAAACACTTACCCTTTAACACATGTTTCACTTATTTTGTATCTCCTTTGTCAATAGAAGCATCAGCAGAATGGCCCGATATGGTTTTCGTCATCATTCTACTTTGAAAACTTGATGTACTATTTAACTAAATAATTTCAATTAAAAGAATACGGGAATTGTCTTCTTTTTATAACATATTTCAAATATGAAAATAAAAAAATATACATACTTAAGTATGTATGCATGTTAATTTAACAAGATAAACTTTTGATTTTAATATAAAACAGGTTTTTATGGATTCAATATTCAACAATGTTATTTTAACAGTGAATAACATTAAATAAACGTGATTTAAGGTTATTTTAATATTTTTCATTTAAAATTAATATGAAATAATGATAAATTTAAATAAAGGGCATACTTTTGCAGAAATTTACCATGATTCTCAATCAACATTTCGCCATGTTATTTTAACATTGGTATTTTTTTCTGTGTGTAGGGTGTTCAATTAATCGGGGCTTATTTTTGTTCGATTAAACGATTAATCGATATTTGGAATTATTAACTTGTTCGATTAAACGAATAAAATTTTATATACTTACTGCTGTGTTTTGAGTTGTTGATCGTAGGTAATTTTACCTCCAATACCTGTCTTTTTAATTTTGTGCAATAATTTTCGGTTGTCAATGCTTACTTGGCCAGCCCCTGTATGTACATGTCTAAAATTTTTTCCAAGTGAACCAATATGCTATTTTTAAGTTTGATAACAAATTGTAGATGTTTGCTTAAACAAATGAAGAAGTTATGGATTTTTGGCCGGAATTGACCACTGTGCAATGGGGTAAATTGGTTAATTATTTATAATTCTCTCCACACAAGTTATCCTTTCATAACCCAAAAAAAAATTTTTTGTTTACATTCGAACTAAAAACAACCTTTAACAGATTTTATACCGAAATTGTAAAATCCCCACTAAACACTGTTAAATTTTGTTTAAAATATGTATGTACATATGTATGTATGTATGTCATAAATATTTTATTTTTTATTTGTAGTATTTTATTTAATTTGTACATTTGTCATACATACATCAAACATACGTACACAAATGTAATAAATAGTTAATTTCCGTTAAGTTCACATACAAATTTGTCATCCTTCTCAAGTTTTTATATACATTTCTGGAACTAATCAATTTTATTTTTTACAGAGATGGTTCAAACATGCCGCCGTAACAAATTGATTTCTTTCTTAAATAAGTACTTATTTTTATTTCTATTTGTTTTGAGCTTATGGTCAGTTATTTTTTTTTTATGATACAAAAAAATTGCATGAGAATAATTTATTATAATAAATCAGGGATGTTAAAGTTAGTACAATTGTACTTTTTTCAGTACTATTTGCATTGCAAAAGTACTGAAGTACTCCAATGACATATTTCGTACAATTTAAAAATTTCCAAATATCAAAAGAATTGTCAAAGGCATATTGTCTATACAACATTCGCCGGCGAATATGGAAAGGATTTTTTCGCAGCAAAATAAGACAAAAAAAAAGCGAAGAAGCCGCCTTTTTGTGAATATTGCATCGAATTTAATTTAGACAAAAGATTTACTACAGTCTAATGAATTTTGTTGCTATAAATAAACGAAAACTTTTAAGCTTGATTTCTTAAGGTGTGGTGAAACGGGGTATAGTTGGGCCCTACATATTGCGACTTGTTGTACAATTCGATCAAGCTGTACAACCATTTGTTACGTTAGAGGTTTGGTTGGTCATCTGTTAAATAAAACATCAATTGTATTTGAGCTTCAAATTGGTACGCGTGATGGCGATTTTTTCTTTTGGCGAAGCAAAAAATATTTTAGAAAACTAATACGAAATTCCAATGCACAAGTTTAGTAATAAATATATAAAAGCTACCGGAACTACCATTTATTTTCTTTTCTTGCTCCTCTTCATACTCCACTTAATTTATCGCCACTAGTGCTAAAAATCGATACTCATGTTGACTCCATAAAAATAATTTCTTAATAAAGCTGAATGAAAAGTTGATCAAAAAATTACAGCATGTGCTGCGAACGATCAACTGGTCTATGTATTCAACTCAACTGAACGACCATTTACAACGAGTAGGGGCCGCATAATGGCCCTTAGACAATATCTTTTGGGCATATTAATGGGTTAAACGTATTTATACCCTGTTCCACTTTGGCGCCCTTTGCTCCAGTGGGAATAAGAGGAATATAATAAAAATACCCTGTTTCACTATCAACTTTAAAAAAGCATCGTCTAAATTTTACGTATTTACATAATGTTTTTTTTTTTTTTTTTGTTATTTTAATATTGTTATTTTAATAATAAAACTAGTAAAAAATATTTTTAGTACAATTAGGGTCAAAAAAGTACAATTTTTTACTTAATTAAGTACAATTTAGAAAATGTCATTTATCATCCCTGTAATAAATAGAATCTGGAAATATATTTCTCATGGTGAGTTACATTTTATTTTTGTAGACGTCAGCGGTAAGGTCGGGGTAAGGAAAAAAACATTATGTACAGACTTTGTTGTACTCGGCAAGTAACTTGCGCAACTAACTTGCCGAGTCTGAAAGGGGTCTAATTTGCCTTAGAATACACATTCGAATTACAGTGGTATCCCGGTTTAACGTATACTCAGTTTAACGAATTCGCGATTTAACATACGGTCATATTTTTTCCATTGAGTACCTTATATTACGAACAAACAGCAAATTGTTGTACTCAATATAACGAATTTTTATAAAAAAATTTAAAAAAACAAAATAGAATAGAATGAATGCAAACATATTTGCATCCATTCTCTTTTGTTTTTGTATACAATTTTACCATAGTTTAAGAGCGATTTTACTGAAAACATCGAGTTAAGAGAATTATTTGCTCTCCAAAAATAAAATTTGTACGTTACAAAGTCATTTTTTACTTTTGTTTACAAAACAAATCTTTGTTGTCTGTTTAAAATTTTTCGTCATTTTTGTGAAGTTTTTGTAAAGTTGACATCAAAATGCCTAAAAGAAAACGTTTAATTCTTAAATAAAAATTAAACATTATTGGCGACTATGAAAAAGGTCTGCGACTAAGTGCTTTATCTGATAAATATCAGCTGCCAAAGTCATCAATATGCACAATTATAAAATCAAAACGGAAATTTTTGAGCGAAATGGAAAAGACTAATTTCGGATCAAAGAATAGAAGGGCCTTAAAAACAGGTGAATTTCCAAGAATGGAAACAGAATTGTTTTATTAGTTCCAAAACAAGAGGAAGGCGAACATTCCTATTAGTGGTCCTATATTAAAAGCAAAAGCCCTAGATCTACACAAAAAATTTTATGGTGGACAATTTAATGCCAGCCATGGCTGGTTCTGTCGATTCAAAAAACGCTATGGAATTCGTTTAATGAAGCAAAGTGGGGAGAAACTCTTCTAACAAAGAGTTAGTGCAGCCGTTTATAAACGAATTCAATAATTTAGTTGCACAGCACAACATTCAAGGATGCTATATTTAACGCAGATGAAACAGGGCTTTTTGGAAGGTTGTTCCTGAGAAAACTTACGTCCATTCAGGTGAAAAGGATGCGCCAGGAAGAAAAGTTTCGAAGGAAAGAGTAACCATTTTGCTATGCGCAAATGCTAGTGGTTCCAAAAAAATTAAACCTATGATGATAGGGAATTCAAAAAATCCAAGGGCTTTTCGAAATTTAACATTGCCAATAGAGTATGCACATTCTCAAAATGCATGGATGTCTACAATAACTTTTAAAAATTGGTTTTTTAACTCGTTTGTCCCACAGGTAAGTTTTCTCTAAATCAAGATGAAGAGTTAGTGTTTCAATTAGGTTTTTTTTTTTTAATTCCTAGGTGGAATCATATTTAAGGGTGAAGAATCTTCCACTAAAAGCTGTTTTAATTTTGGATAATGCTCCTTGTCACCCTCCTGCAGAAGATTTGATTAAGGAAACGTGTGACGGTAAGATTTGGGTTTTGTATATGCCACCAAATGTCACACCGTTGATACAACCTGTTGTCAAATTTATATCGTCCAATGAGGAAAACGTGTTGACAGTTTTAAAAAATTTAACTTTATACGATGTTGCCACGATAATAGCGCAATCCTTTGAATCTGTAAAAGAAACGAGTCTTTCCAAATGCTGGAATAAAATATTTCCTACAGATGACGATTTTGATGAGGAGGATAACATTCCGTTGTCAAGATTATTACAGATTGACGAAGATGTCGTAACAATCGCAAATGGGATGCTACTATTTTTGTTTTTATGTAAGTGAAAAACCATATGTGTGTATCTTTAACCAATTTGTAGTCAAACCTTTGAAATTTTTAGTTTAATTTAACACCGGACGATCTAAACGAATGGGTCAATGAAAATCATGATGATCCCATAAACTGTGAAAGAGATGAAAGCGATGAAAATGAAGAAAACGAGTCTATTCTAGAAACTGGAATGAAAGTGAAACATTCGGATGCAATTAAGCACTTTGAACAGTGTATTAAATGGGGGAATGAAAACAATATCGAAACGTCAAAAAAAAATTGTGCTAAGAGAGCTCCAGGAAGAAGCAGTTCAATGCTCGATAAAAGCACTTCGAAAACAGACAAATATAAAGGATTATTTTAAATAACTTGAATATGTTTAACATTTTTTAAGTTCATTATTATTAGTTATATTTTATTTTTTGTTTTGTTTTGAATAGAAATAAATGAATTTACTTTGTTTTATTAAAATATTATTGTTTTATTAATAAAAATGTATTAAAAAAAACTTCGGGATTTAACGAATTTTTCGATATAACGAAAGGGCCTGACAATATATAATTCGTTAAACCGGGATACCACTGTAATATGAAAATTTATTTATAATAATATTTTAGGTGGTATTATTAAAAAAAAAAATTAATAAATTAATTTCTTGATTTTGCCTTTTTAAGTTTATTGCTGAAAGCACCATTTTAGCGCAAACATTGTTTGTTGGTGCAGAGAAAAGGGGTGCTTATTCCATATTAACTAAATCTTCAAAAAATAAATTCATAAGTTTCTATCCAAATTTATATTGATAATTTTTGTTCACGGAAAGAAGTAAAAATGGATTTGCATAAAAAAATTTGTGATATTAATTAAGAAAAATAATTAAATCTGCACCAGTAAATAAATTAATAGTATCAATTAAACGTGTTGTTCCCTTGATTAAACATTTAAATCACTTGATTTTTAATAAAAACTGATTTTATTTTTGATTAATGCTTTAATTGGTGAAAAGTTTTGGAGAATTTTTTCTGTGTACATTAAATAAGTGGCCGCACGAACTAAGCCTCCAATGAACTTAATCCCTAAAAAAGCAACAACGATTTTTGGGAGATTAATTAATTTTTTGGAATCATCATTCATTTTAATAATTGGGATGTTAAGTCATAATGACTTCATAATTTCTAGGAATGAAATAAGACCCTAAAAAACATTTCGTCAGTTCATTACTGATTTGGCGCATAAACCAAAAAATCGTAGCGGAGAACAACGACAATGAAGATTTACATGGAGTTTTCTAAAAATTTGTGCGATAGATTTTTTTTTTTTTATTTTTACTGGCAAGTTTTCAAGAAAAATTTAAATTTTTGTAAACGTTCATAAACGAACTTAGAAGTTAATAGTATTTTATTGAAAGTGAAAATTATTGTTTTGTGCCGCATACTCCACTTTTTTAAATTTATTTTTAAAAAGCAGCTTTTTGTGCTGCATTCGTATACTTACTGCTGTGTTTTGAGTTGTTGACATTTTATTTTGTTTTAGCTACATTTTTTTCTAACGGCAATGAAGCGAAGCAAGAGTGAAATTTATATTCTTGTTGTCATTTTATTTGGTTTTGCTTTAACTACTTTGGTTTCTTACGGCAAAAAAATTAACGGAGTAAAATTTAGTTTGTAAGTTTTTGTATGAGGTTTTTACTGCAATCGCCAAGAGGTGGCGTGTATATTAAAACAATCACCCCTATTATGAAAGTCGACATCGACACAAGTCGACGGCACCTAAACATTAATGGTATTTTCTGAGTCGTTGTTGACAATAATCGATTACTTTTGACAGTCAAGTGATATTTTCTAAGGCGCTTTTAAGTCGACGTCGAGTAGTATTGTCTCCGTTTTAGTCGACAGGAAATTTTGCGACGACTCAAATGAAAGTTAAAGAAATTTTAAATGAAATGTTAACATATACGTTTGAAATAAAAAATGCAAATTTAAAAGAAGTTATGGGCACAAATTTTATTAGAAAATTTAACGCGATAATTCGGAAACATTTGCAAAAATAGCGAAATTTCGCGAACATTTTTAATATATAACGAAAGCCCTAAAACTATAAGAAATGGCAAAAATTTTGCTAAAATTGCAAAATTAGCGGAAATTCGCAAAAAATTGTTACATGATAGCAAAGTCTAATATTTATTAAAAATCGTTAAAGCTGTAAAGAATCAGAAAACTTTTAGGAAAAAATCGCTGCTATCGCGAGCATGGCTAAAATAAGCAAAAATTGCAAACTTTAAACAAACCCTTAAATTGGTTTGAAATCGCTAAATCGGCTAAAAAACAAATGTCGGGAAGTTACAAAAAAATTATGCAAAAACAGCGAAAATTTTTAATATATCAAACAAGCCATAAAATTGATTAAAAGTCCCTTAAACTGAAAGGAATGACAAAAATTCAGTGAAAATTGCTAAATTAACGGAAATTCGCAAAAATTTGCTAACAGCGCATGAAAGAAAAGTGTTATATTTATGAATAAACGTTAAAGCTATAAAGAATCAGAAAACTTACAGTAAAAATATCTTTTATCAAAAACATGCCAAAAATTCGCGAACAAAATTCAAAATTGGAAACAAACTCTACACTTTATTTTAAAAAGGTAAATCGGTTAAAAAATATGTCGGAAAATAGCATAAATAGCGTTAAAAAGTGAGTAAAGAACAAAAAATAAAAAAAAAAAAAACAATTGGAGATGGGATTTTTTTTGTCAAATTTTCGATAACTAGTCGACGTCGACACAACATTCTTATAAAATACAAAATTAACGTCGAAGTGATGTAGTCGTCGCCTTGATGTGACAACAATTAAAAATTAATGTCGACGTCGACAACGCCTTACACAATAGGGGTGAATACTTAAAAAACTTTAAAATAGTTGATATTGAGCAAAATGAATGCTTAATTTCTCAGAAACCATACACAATTACGTGAATCAGGTTTTGGATTCAGAAAGGAAGTATTCAAATAACTCAATTTTTTTAGGAATGGTCGGTAGGTAAAACCAATAATAAGCTGACGATATGATATACAGTCAAATCCCGATCATTTGTACCCCGATAAATCGGAATTTCCGATAATTCGTAATAAACTATCGGTCCCTTGAAAAAAATCTCCTTAATTCGTAAAATTTCCATACATTTTGGTCCCCTCGCTAATTCGTAATTTTTTCTTTTTCAAATAAAATCTTCTTTACCTTTTATAAATCGTAAGTACATATTTGCTATCTACCACTTATAATTCGTAATAAAAACAACAGAAACATATAAAGAATGATTTTTTTGTTTACCGCTATTTTTTTGCGTGAGTTTTTGCTTTCGCTTGTGTGTGTGTTTATTTTCCTAAGAAGAGTTTGTTACATGAATAATTTTTATATATTTTATTTTTAACAATTGTTTTTTATGTTTCTTTTTATCGTTTTAGTAAAATAATTGGAAAACCCCGTTAATTCGTATTTATTATATTTTAACCCCTTTAAATCGAAACCCCGTTAAATTGAAAACCCCTATAATTCGTAAGAAATGGCCGATCCCATGCGATTAAGAATCATCGGGACTCTACTGTATATATATTTCCCATACCTAACTCAATTTTTTTAGGAATGGTCGGTAGGTCAAACCAATAATAAGCTGACGAAATGATATATGTGTACATTTTAATGGTTGAGATAATATGCCTGAAACATAAAATCCCGAATCGCTTCTGCGTATAGCCGACCTTCGGCCAGTAGAAATGATTTTTCTCCTCTATGGTATAACAAATACCGGCTTCGCTAACTAAAGCTTCTCTGCATAGCCGGCCTTTAGCCAGTCGCAAAGGTTTTCCCTGCTTACTAATGTGTAGTTTATAGAACACGAGCGCCTTACTCGTCCGTTCAACTTACATTTAAAACAAAAACAAATTTCGAAATTTTGGTTAGTTTTTTAGGGACTTATTTCGTAGCGCCTTAAAAATTCCATTCGACAAATAATAGTTATTTCCATTGTAGTGCAAATGTCGGTTAATTTCTCTCATGAAATTGATATTGATACAGTAAAAGTTCTCTTCGGGGACAGCGTTTTTAAGCGGACATCTCTTTTGAACGGACAATTCTTGAAATCTTTAGAACCGTTTTTATTATCCTGAAGAAAATACATTCCATTAAACGGACTCTCTCATGGTCGGTCGCGGACATAAATAAACCACTTTTTTGGGCAAAAATTTCTAATAAGCGGACACTTTAAAACAAAAATATGTTAACTATTAGAAAAAATAGTCTCCAAGTTGGCACCACTAATCCATATTTAAACAAGTAAGAAAGTATAGTCGGTCAAGCCCAACCATATGATACCCTACACCACAGTATTTAAAAACACATCATGCTTATGTGTCCATGTAAATATGAATTTATCTATGTTTATAAACTTCATTAAAATCGATTTGAAAGTTTGTGAGAGGCAGAAATTGCCGCCTGCCTCCCTTGTGGTCATATTTTTTAAAAACTGTATAGCTAATGTGTCCCTACAGATATGGATCTATCTATGTTTTAAATTTCATTAAAATCGGTTTTAGAGGCAGAAATTGCCCCTATCTCCCCTCGTGGTCCGATTTTTTTATATGTATACATTTTGTGTCCATATAGATATGGTTCTATCCAAGGCGAATTCAACAAAGTAAACTCTTTAGAACATCTGTTCGTCAGCTGTATTATCCGAGTTGTCAATAAATTTTATTTTTAATTATTTTTGTTTTTCAGTAAAAAAAAAATGTGATTGTGTTAATTTGTGAATTTTATGACAAAAAAATTAATTGTGGCTTAATTCTAGTTAACCAACGCAGTTCCAAGTAAAAAAAAACAAAAGGGAATAGAAAATGAAAAAATAGCAAGAAAAAATAAAATGCACAATTCTTGAATCGCTTAGGTTCCGAATCATAGATCTCTTAAGTCTTCATATAAATTTGCGGTTTCCCACTACATATCTGAACGTATATAGCTAAAATTGGTAAAATTTAAGAGCTTTTATTTAAAAATTCTTAATCCATAAAGGAGCGGCGATGAGTTTGCGAAAATATTATAGTAAGTATATCAATTGCTATGCGAAGAACCTTTATTTTGCAAAGTCGGTGTTTGTTTTACCATAGATGAGAAAATCCTTGCGCCCAACCGAAGGCCGGCTATGTGGAGAAGGTTTATTAAGCGAAGCTGGGGTTTATTTGATTAAATTTTTGATTCCTAGTGCACTTCCGTGACGTTTTGATATACATTTTTGTAAAAACTGTATTAGGAGGTAAAGAGTTAAAAAGTTTACAATAAATTTTACATTTTCAGAAAGATCTGTTAAAAAGCTTTTAAAAGACACTAATAATGGCCACATACGTTTACAAGTGTAGTGGAAAATCGCAAATTCATATGAAAACTTCAGAAGTCCATTACTCTGAAACTATGCGTTTTGTAGAATTTTACCATGAAATTTGTTCTTATTTTTCAATTTTATATTCCTCTATGTCCTTTTTTGTTGGAGCTGCGTTGGTAAGCTACATTTGTTTCTAATTTTTATGCATATGCTGGGTCCTTAGGCATTTTTTAGTCTATTTAGCCATGTCCGACTGTTAAAAACACTCTCACTTTCGAAAAAACTCAAAATAAAAGATCAATATTGGTGTAAAATTCTTTCCACTTCTCCTAAGCATTTCTGAATGGAACTCCAACACAATTGGTTTAGCTGGAAACGAGTCAAAAAACCCAATGTGAAACATCGTGCCTTAAAAATTTATACACACTTTGATTAAAAAAAACTAATATAAATGCATGGCAGAATGCACCCTTAACATTAAATCTTCAAAAACACAGAAAACATTAAATTTTGTTTAGATCGGTTCATAAACACACAACTTTAAATATAAAAAAATCAATAAAAAATTTGATTGTTTACTTTTTATTCACACTTTTTGTAAACAAATATTTTGACAACTCGGATATGTTACACTAACAAAATGCCTGTTATTTTTGTTAGAGTTGTAATTGTTGTAGCGACGAGTTTACCTTGTTGAATTCGCCTTGGTTCTATCTGTGTTTTAAGTTTCATTAAAATCGGTTTGTAGTTTCTGAGAGGAAGAAATTTCCCCCTATCTTCCCTCGTGGTCCTACGATTCGGCCCATTTTCGATAGGCTTGGTCCTTGTGCCAATAAGAACCTATGACCCAAATTTGATTAAATTATCTCCAAAATTGCGACCTGTACTTTGCGCACAAGGTTACATGGACAGCCAGCCTGCCAGCCGGACGGACATTGTTAGTTCGACTCAGAAAGTGATTCTGAGTAGATCGGTATACTTTAAGGTGGGTCTAGGACCACTATTTTAAGGCGTTACACACATCAGCACAAATGCATAATTCCCTCTACACTATTGTGGTGTGGGTATAATGATAAAAGAGAGACACATTAACAGAGTTGCAAAAGTATTTAAAAAAATTTGTGATTCCCCTTTTGAGATATCAGATGTGATAAATATGTGTACATGTTCACAATTAATTCAACTTACTTGAAAGAACTTCGATGCAGAAGATGATATCCCTTTATATATTCTTTGTAGATTGGTTAAACAAAATGTAGAATGTGTTGAATTTACAACTATTGACGGAATCGGATAATATTAGATATTTTTGATGATGAAGTGGTAATAAGCTTATCAGAAAATGGAATTAGCATCGTAGAAGAGGACCACAACAAAATATCTTCTTATAAAGAAGCCTTAGAAGAAGTTAGACGTTGAGTGAAGTTTGCAGAAGGCGACTACATAGCATTCGAACACTTGAAACATTTAGAATGCCATTATGGGGATTAAATGATGAAGGAAAATTACGAAAAATTAAAACAAAAAAATATTTTAGATTATTTTCCTACTTTGTAGTTCTTCTTTAATAAAATAAAGAATTAAATAAAATTGAAATTTTTTATTTCTTTCCAATAAAGGGACATCTCTATCTTGCGGACAAAATCTTCGCCGACGGAAAGTGCTCGCCTCTGAGAGCTTTCACTGTATTTGCTTAAAGTATTTCCAGAATTAAGCTTAAGTTGGCAGGTCCCAATGGGCTGTTACATAAATATATGTATATGGAGCAAAATTACTTGAACAAATCAAGATTTGTTGGGAAACGCTTTTACATTTGCTGCGTAAAACAGTTTAGATATAAAAAGTTCTTCTTTGTTTGTCGAAGCAATCTGACTAACTAGTCTTAAATGTCAATTTTTAGTGAATGATTTGTCAACAAAAAGTTTTATTTTAAACATTGTTGTCGTTGCTATAAAAAATTTTTAAAAAAAATATGCAATTGTTATAAAAAGAAAATTCCCCAAAGAATACCCAAAATAAATAAAAAATTCCCCAACCAAATCCCCAAAACAAGTTTTTTATCCCCGCTTCAAAAATAAAGTTCCCAATTTAGGGATGAATCCCCTAACCTGACATCTCTGATTTAGAATTATAAATATGACTCCCTCTATATAATGCACATACCTTATAAATGTGCCCTGATATACATTTATTGTCTTATTTCCTCTTACTGAAATCATTGCTTTTGCTTTAACTATTATCTAATTCCAAACCATTTAAATTTAATCTTAACAGCAATTAAAAAATAAACCTTAAACAGTTAAATACAGTTTATATTATAAACAACTACTCAAGCTTTAGAAAACTTTTCAATTTCTATAAAATCCTAACTCAACAAGGATATTTAATTTGTAAAGGAAATAGAAAATACTAGGACATTTTAAATCATTTCCGGTTAAATTTTGTTGTACAAAAATTTCTTAACAGCATTATGAGTTTTAAAGGTACAAATTGTAGTAAAACAAAAACATTTATAAATTACTAATAATAATTAGTATTGTGGTTATTTTGTTGAACTATTTATGGTTTTTAATCCAAATTTGTAATATATTTAATTAGGCTTAAGTTCATGAAATTTAATTTTTCATTAAATTATTTTTTATGAAGAAAGGAATTTTACTACATGAAAATTAATCAAAATTGTTATTGACAATCTTTCATTCTTAACGTGGCTGGGGCTCGAACCCCGGCCGGCAGGTTACCATGACATGTTTCGATTGCAACCACTCAATCTCCTCAGATGGATTTGCCGTCTTACAAAAAAAAAAAACAGAAGTAAGGAAAAAACATGTAAAATAAATTAAAATGGATAATCATTCAGGAAAGCAAATTTCGATCTACCAAATGTTAGAATACAATTTGGTTTAAGGATTGATGTTTGACTATTGACGTCAGCAGTCGTCGATGGCTGCGAGTGTAAGACGGCAAATCCATCTGAGGAAATTGAGTGGTTGCAATCGAAACATGTCATGGTAACCTGCCGGCCGGGGTTCGAGCCCCAGCCACGTCAAGAATGAAAGATTGTCAATAACAATTTTGATTAATTTTCATGTAGTAAAATTCCTTTCTTCATAAAAAATAATTAAATGAAAAATTAAATTTCATGAACTTAAGCCTAATTAAAAATATTAAAAATTTGGATAACTAATAATTTTAATTATTTAATTATGGATAATTTGCACTCAAAACAAAAAATAATTTGATTTTAAAACAAGTAAGAGTGCTTAAGTCGGCTATGCCGAATATTATATACCCATTACCAAAGTGCGAAAGGAACAGAAAGTTATATAAATACCGATCTTTATTTTGTGCCACACCCATCTCTTCAATTTTGTCGGATGATGCATATTGAAAAGCAAGATGCTTGTACCCAAGTCTGAGTTCATACGGCTCATGTCTTATTGACAAGATTCTTCCTTTTTCTTCTTTGAACATGAATTGGCATTCAAATGATTCATGTCATGTTGACGACATGTGCTTTTTTGATATTGAAAAACAATAACAAAATTAAACAACGAATGAAAAAGCAAAACGTAAAGACAGTACATTTATCTGTGTACTCGTTTCTTTTCCCCTCGTCCCTCTCGCCTATAAAGTAGCAATCATGTCAATAAGACAAAAGCCGTATGAACACAGACTAATTTGGAAACTTTGGCTCTTGCCGTTCTCCAGATAAACAGCATTATTTAACATATAAACAGCATTATTTAACATCTTTGTACGGGCGGTGCCAGGTCCACTTCTCCAATTCCGCAAATTTTTTAATGAGATTGTGTATTGAAATTTGGACGATTTTACTCTTACCGTTTTTAAGACATAAATAAATACATATTGTGCCACACCATTTCTTCAGGGCTGCCAGATAAACTTGTGAGGAAATCGTCAATTTCCTGAGAAAAAATTGAAAAAAGTCTTTCACGTTTCGAAAAATCGTCAAAAAAGTCGGAAAACTTAAAATTTTTTTTTTTTTTAAGAATTTTTGTTCGATTTTTATAAAAAAAAAAACATAGTTACTTCATCCCCAGCTATTATTTGCATTCGTGTAAGAGATACTGGGAGTCTTATGAAGAGCGTTTTTTATCGTCGATGACCGCATTTTTTAATCGTAGAAGATTCCTCAAACGGGAAAATCGTAACACGACTGAGATTGTGCCATAGCACAGCAAAAGACGCTTCTTCAATCGTTATGGGAATCGTTTAAATCGGTAAATATTATCAATCGAGTCGTTCATGTCAATTATCGTATGAGACTCATGTTGATATTATCTTTAGGGGTTACATTACCGGTAAACGGTTAACCGGTTTTACCGGTCATATTGATTACCGAATTTACCGGTAAATTTATAAGAAAAATACCGGCAATTTCGGTAATTTTTTATAAATATTTTATTCCAAATAAATAATATATTACTTCATTTTGTTAAAAGAGCTATGCGTTACATAATATAGATATAGTTTTAATATAGTATTATTGCAATATGTTTAGATATTTTTTGTTATAAAATAATAATAAATATTCAGCTCAGTTGTCGTTCTAAAGTACTACGGTAATTCTGATTTAAGCCATTACTAAATTACACAAGTCTTAAATAAAATATGGGTATTCCCTTAGTTTTTGAGTGCCGAGTATACACACTTTAGCTACACAGAAAAAATTTGCACCAAAATTTATTCAATTAAGTCAATAATGCTGTTTCAAACAATTTTTTTAATTGTTCCAATTAATTTCAGTTAATTGAAAATAAAAATTATAATGTTTGTGTGTGTATATTTGCAAATATAAAAATATACACACAAGCTTTAAAATATTTAAAATTTTCAAACAATTTTTTAATTGTTTCAATTAACTGTGTTGATTGAAAAAAAATATTCTAGTTTGTGTTTACGTTTTATTTAGCCTATTTTGCAGGTGGTCACATTTCAATTAAACCTGTTGATTGAAACTTAACACCATGAAAAGCTCAAACTTACAAACGTTTTAATTGATATGATCAATTTGTTTGCTGGAGGAAAATCAGTACAGAATTTAATTAATAGTACAAATTTCTAACAAATACGTTAATTGAAGTTGGTTTTTAATTTTTTCTGTTTAGTGGTTGTAATTGTAGTTTGCAGTTACCAGCTATATAACATACATAGAAGAGTTGTCAATTATTCGCCTTTCAACTTTGTTCGAATAATTCAAATAATTGTTTTCGTTCGTTCGATCAAACGATTAAATCTAAATAATTTTTCGATTAATCGATGAAAATAACGAATAAAAAAAATTATTTTTACAAAAAAATTACTATGGAAAATCTTCCATTCCATCCGCTATGACTTGTTCTTTTTTTGATGCATAACATTTTTCATCTTAACTCCATATCGTTGTATTAGTTCAAGGCATCTTAAAACCATTAATAGCTTAATAATCCGATATTACTCTTGATTTTCGAAAGGTGTTGGCAGACTACCATCTTCAGCCAAATGTATTAATGTATTTTTCCATTGGACCAAGTTCGGCATTTCGTGATGTCGTTGGATTATCTTCCACTACATCGTTTTCAATGGTAATATTGATTGTCATCTCGTATTTTTAATTTTGTAACGAACGAGTTTTGCAACTCACCTACTCAATTGTTTGTTAAGATTTGTTTAATAAGAATATAAAATACAATTTTGAAATACAATGAGTACTCAACACGGTTTTTGGTTACTAAACATTGAGATTAATTACAACCAGGGCTATGGCAACAATATTTTTTAACTATCCTACATTTTGAATAAAATCACAAAAAACGTATGAGAATAAATAAAATTCTAAGCTTTTATTTAATTTTTTTTAATAAAAAAATGTGTTCGATTAATCGACATTAATTAATCGATTTATTCGTTATTCGAAAATCGTCGTTTTAAAATTATTCGAACAAGAGTTTGGTTTTGTTTGATCGATTAATCGAATTATTCTTAATCGGTTGACCACTCTAATACATAGATACTTTTAAATTGTAATTTTAATTGAAAGTAAAGGCTTGTTTTTAATTGAGTTTTTGCTTTGCTATAGTAGCATTTAAACTACATTCAATTATTTTGTTCGGTTATTGTTACAGTACTGTTTGTATTTAGAACGAATTTTACCCATTTAAAGCTATGAAAACTGAAAAAAAAGAAGGAGGCATGGGACTACTATAGACGAAATGGAAAAGATATGTCCAAATACAAAAAAAAAAAAAAACAGCTGGAGGTTCAACTAGTGGTTTACATGCCCACCATAAAAGTCAGCATCAAATAAATGTTTGAAAACGGATGAAACAAGATCCTTCTACTTCTTCTTCTACATTTGTTGAATCATCTAATCAAAGAGAGAATTTTTCGAGTGTGTATTTATCTATGGTGATGAATCCTTTTCTTCGGTAATTGCCAGAATGGTTGCAAGAGACGGATTGGCACTTCAAAAATTTTCCACGTCTTTCGACTTAAGAAGTCTTTTAACCTCTAAAAGCTATGTGGTGCCGAAATCTGCAATGTCTGTAAAAAAGATGTTCATGAAGTACGGATTTAAAATTTGGAATGAAATTCGTGCAAATGAGTGGACATCGCTTAAAAATCAAAGGTATATGAACATAAATGTTCATACGACCGGAAACATTTTTTGGAACCTAGGTATTTCAAGGGCACGGGATGAATGCTGATAGATGTATGCAGCTAGTTGAAACTAAATTGGAAGAATTCGGGCTAAATTTTAAGAATATAGTTTCTATAACCACAGACGGTGCGGCTGTGATGAAAAAGTTGGGCTCCACCTTAGGCATACATCATCAGCTATGTTTAGCACATGGAATAAAGCTAGCTGTTATAGAAGTTTTATATTAAACTAACAGAGTGCATTTACTACATACATAAACTACATAAACCTTCTTTGATAAAAACTAGTGTGACGCTTATAGAACGATTGAACATGAGAAATGGATGTCACTGCACAAATGAGTTTTCTGATGATGAAGAAGAAATCCCTGAATTAACCCAGTTAAGAATGAAAGACAGGTTACAATTGGCCATTAAAAAGCAAAATAAAATAAATTGAATAAAATATCCAACAAATCGCACCCCTTGAAGAGGAACAAAAGCGTGGAAAGTATCTTGACAATAAAGCCGACGAGTGTGGAATCTGAAAGAGTTTTTTCTGCAGCAAGGTAAATTTGCACAAAAATTAATACCAGCCTTAATGACAATACAATTGACACCTATTGCCTATTGCGAGCATATTTTAATACTGCCTGTGTATTCTATTCAAAAAATTAAAATTTTCTTTTAATGATATAAATATATTTTAATATTCTTATTTTGTTTTATTTATGAATTACATTTTATTTTAAATTTCTTTGTCGAACAATGCATTTCACGTATCATTCATTACTTTACTATATAACAATATATATTTCTCTTTACAAAATTTTAAGCATTTATTTTACTCGTTACTGATAAACTTAAAATTAAACATTACTACCGGTAAATTACCTATAAACCGGTTTTTAAGTATAACATTTACCGGTAAAAGCACATTTATGTAATTTTATATGCCCTAATTATCTTACAACTCGTGTAATGGTCGCCATATAATTGTTGAAAATATGATTTATAAAGAGAGTCGTAAAAGGTGCATTCGACGATGGTTTGAAGAAAGATAAACAAAGTGTAACATTGTAGTTCTTGTACTCTCCAGATAATCATTTAAAGATTTTCTTAAGACTTGCATATTGCAGCCGTACCTTAACAAAAGCATGACCCGTTTCCTAGTTTTTGAATAGAGTGGACTCAACGTTTTCCAATTGGAAAAAATGATTTTGACAACTGGTTTAATAGTGAAGTTTGCGGCTATTGTTATTTAATAATGGCATTTTAGCTATTTTTTGGTCAATGTAGCGTTTTTATCTCTATTTTTATTTATAATTTGTGGGTTTTTGTTAAACAAGAAAGCTGTCACTACTGTTCGTGACACAACGTTGACGCTCTTGCTAAGGTATGGCATATCAACGTAAAAGCTAACCGAAAGAAAACGTTCCGCCTTCCGCTATTGTTAAGGTACGGCTACTATCATTCTAAGATTAAAAAACCAACGTTTCAGAAAATTTAATGTTTTATTCAGACTTTAGAGACTGAAAAAATCCGTTACTTTTTAGAAAAAAAAATCAGCAAATCGGCAGATTGCTAATTTCGGAACAAGAAATCTTCAAAATGACGATAAATCGTCAACTCTGGCAGCCCTGCTTGTACCTAATTTGGAAACGTTGATTCTAGCCGTTCTCTGGATATGCATAAATGTATAATGCATTTGTATATGAAGTGCCACGCCCACTTATTCCATTCCGCCCATATTTTGTAGGATTTTTATACCTTTTTTCGAAACTCTGGCTCTTAACGTTCTCCCGGTACACATAAAAAACAACAGGGATTTCTGGGTTAAATTGGTTTTTGGTTTTTTGCTCATATTTCCGCCATTTGTGGAACGATCAGGATAAATTTTAATAGCAAATAATTCCGAACTTTATCGGACATAAATGAATAACTACCTTAGCAAAATGTTTTAAAAAGTAATTAGAAATACATACGTAAAATGTATTGTTGTGGAAAAAATTTGCAAACGTTTTCTTAATTGTGTGGTTGTGAAAAATATTGTTGTTTTATTATGAATACCAAGTGGAAATGTTGCTCTTATTGCGAACAAAGCTTAATGCTTGAAATAGCATTTCCGATGTGCAAACTCACTGTTCGTTGTCTATCTGTTGTGTTAAGTTTAATGATTTTGCAAGATGTTTTTGTGTTTGACCAAAATCTTTAAATTGGCGTCTCAATTTATGAAGTGTCAAACACACAACCTAAAATTGCTTCCAGAAATAGCAAATACGTGGCATAAAATTCTCGAGAGTATATTGAATTCCTGTATCATTTTTCTTAATAGAACAAATTCTTAGTAAGTACTAGTTTTGATTTTATGTTATAAAAAATTTTTTAATTCATATTTTTTCAATCTCTTTTAATAAGATTGTGAACATTAACAATGTTTTCAGCTGAAACAAAAACACTTTTAATTCATTATGATGGCCGAAATAGTCAGTTCCCAAATTTTAATTATTAATATCGGGTGATTTTTTAAGAGCTATAGGAAAGTAAAAAAAAACACATCAAATTCAGAAAAATTCATAAAATCTTTATTTGAATCGATAGTACGGTCCATATAATTTAATGTTTGAAGATTATTTCATGCAAATGGTCCATCCGCTTAGTCCAATTTTGGCATACTCTTTCCAACATTTCGGTTGGTATCTCATGAATAAATGCTTCAATGTTGTCTTCCAATGCGTCAATTGAAGCGGGCATGTGTGTATAGACATGAGCTTTAACATAGCCCCACAAAAAATAGTCTAAAGGCGTTAAATCGCACGATCTAGGCGGCCAATTGACCGGTGCCGAACGTGAAATAAAATGTTCACCGAACTCGCCTCTCAATAAGTCCATTGTTATGCGTGCTGTGTGGCATGTGGCACAGTCTTGTTGAAACCACATGTCATGCAAGTCAAGCTCTTGCATTTTGGGCAAAAAAAAGTTGGATATCATCTCACGGTAGCGCTCACCATTCACAGTTACGTTACGATTCGCATCATCTTTGAAGAAGTACGGTTCAATGATGCCACCAGCCCATAAACCGCACCAAACTGTGACTTTTTCTGGATGCATTGGTAGCTCTTGCAAGGCTTCTGGCTGATCTTCACTCCAAAATCGACAATTCTGCTTACCAACGTACCCATTGAGCCAAAAATGAGCTTCGTCGTTAACCACAAGAAGCACGCGATGCACTTTCTTAACAGAGCACGCATTTTAATAATAAAATTCAATAATTTGCAAGCGTTGTTCGTTTGTAAGACGATTAATGGTTAAATCATAGACCAAACTGAAGATGTTTGACAGTGAAACAAAACACGAAACGTGCGTCAGCTGTTTAAACCAAAAAGATAATAGCTAAAAAATCACCCGATATAATAATTAATTTGAGATGTTCATAAATAAAAGATATATAATTTTCATTTTATTCTTTAATTGGCTTAAACTTTAGAATTAATTTTACTTTGCAAATTCAACAAAATAATCTTCTCATTATCTTAACATACACAAAACCAACCTTTTTTTTGTTTAATACTATAATAATCAAACATTTTTAAATACATTTTTAATTGTCTCATCTAAGTATTATCTTAGGACATTAATAATTATCTCAGCAAAAATAATAGAAAAGAGCGAAATATTAAACGTATTAATAACTAAGGCCAAAAAACTTAATCACATTAAATATTTTAGGAAAATAATCATTAAAAAGTTACTTTACTACATACACCCAAAAGTATGCTTTTAATTATGGATTGCAGTTATAGCCTTAAAGTATGCGTTGGTTTTATATAATTAAACAAACTTGAAAAGAAGAAGTTTATTGTGTTAAATTTCAGAAATAAAAAACTAAAAAAACTGAAATTTTAGAAAGTTAGAAATTAAAATAAAACCAAACCTATAATGTGATTCTCTAAAAGATTAGAATTTATTTGCATATGTAATTTAAAAGGCTTTGTATAAACAATTTTAATAATGGCAAGAAATTTTCCACAGAAATTTTTGTGATAATCGCAAGATATTTTCTTTAGAAAATTTTGTGATAACCGCAAGACATTTTTTTAGAAAATTTTGTGATAATCGCAAGACAATTTCTTTATAAAATTTTGTGTTAATCGCAAGACATTTGCTTATGATAATTTTTTGATTATCGCAAGACATTTTCTTTAGAAAATTTTGTGTTAATCGCAAGACATTTTCTTTAGAAAATATTGTGATAATCGCAAGACATTATCTTTAGAAAATTTTGTGATAATCGCAAGATATTTTCTTTAGAAAATTGTATGTTAATCGCAAGACATTTTCTTTAGAAAATTTTGTGATAAAGGCATTTTCTATAAAAATTTTCAACAAAATTACCAGAATACTAATTATTATCTATAAAATTTTTTTTTTTTTTTTTTTTGCTTTACTGACTAGCCGGCGCTAAACAAGTGTGTAAATATTTGCAAAATTTCCAAAGATAATAAGGATTTTATAACTCGCATATAAAGACTTTCAGACCAATTATTAATAAAAACTCCCCGGGAGTTTTCTCCCTTCTCCCATTTTTCCTATGTCAATTCAATTGTTAAAATGGGGAAAGGGATAAAAGGGAATTTGAATTTATAATTGGGCTAAATTTTTTATCCAAATTTTAATATTTCAATTAGGCTAAAGTTCATCAAATTTAATAATCATTAAATTATTTTTTATGAAGAAAGGAATTTTACAACATGAAAATTAATTAAAATTGTTATTGATAATTTTTCATTCTTGACTGCAGCTAGGGCTCGAACCCAGGCTTTTACGGACAGGTTACCCAAACATGTTTCAATTGCAACCACTCAATCCCTTCAGATGGGTTTGTAAACGTACCTTAACCGTTTGTTTAAGAAAATCTTTAACCGATGTAATTTCTCTTAGTCTGGGTTCACACTATGAAAGTTTTCTTTCAGAAAGTTCGAGTTTATGGGTGAGAGAAGAATAACCTGTTCTCTTCTCCTCATACGTATAAAGTCAGACTTTCTGAAAGAAAACTTTCATTGTGTAAACCCAGACTTAGTTCTTGTAAAAAATTTCTATATATATTTAAAAATTCATATGAAAGAAAAGGAGTGAAATTTTTTGTTTTTTATTTTGTAATTGCGACAGATTGACTCAAAAACAAGTGTCTTGTTAAAAATGGCTGTCAACCTGCGTAATATGCAAATTTATGCAAAACATATCAAGTTTTATTTTTTTTTTTTTTTTTTTTTTTTTTTGGAAAAAGTTAAGAAATCTGCAAACCATATTGTTCAGGCAACTGATTTTTATTAAATTTAAAACTTATATAGATCACTATTTAGACAGACACACAAGCTATGGATTTTTTCAAAATGGAACTCCGACGGAGCGTAGTAGCACAAGACGAGTATCCGCTAATAGTCTGTATATTTAAATGAATTTAAGCAAAATTTTCATTATATTTTCCGGATTTTATTGAAAACTATAATTTTGTAAAATTTGTATAACAAACATTTACAGCCGCATTCATAACAAGAAGTTAGCCACAGTTTTTACACTACGTGCAACGAGCTGCTAACTAGAATGCCGATTAAGCTAAGCAGCTTGTTAGCACAGAGTTAATTCATAACAAACTTTTCTCCATCTGCCAACTTTAAATAAATCAACTCTGGGGACAAATTACGGCATTCGATATCGATCGAAAATTCCATTTCAATTGTATTGTTATTTCTATCGATATCGAATACCTTAATTTGGCCCCTGAATTGTATTGTAATGAAATATAATGACGTTTTACATTAATCATCGCGGGTTTTGTAATTTTTTTCTATTTTTGTTTTTCCCTCCACATATAAAAATTTTAAAAAGTTTCTAAAATTAAAATAAATTTAAAAAAGATGGTAAATTAAAAATAAACATAAAATTAAAATATAAAACAAAATTGTTTAACATTAAACGGCTGTTTTTCAAAAGTTGGCAACGATTGGCAGCTCGTTAACAAGAGTTTAGCAAATCGTTAGCCAGAGTTTGGTAAGTGTATTATGAATTAACGTTGTGTTTACTTCATTCCAAATTTTAATTACGAATACGGCTGTTAGATTTTAACGAGTTTCTGTAATTTTGAGAAAAATTGTGGAAATTTGTGAATTAAATTCGAAACAAATCTTTTTTATTATATAATAATTATTACCAGGGAAACCATAAAAATGCAAATGCAGAAACATCTTGTGCGACCAATGAAGGCAGAAACATGTTGTGCGACCAATGAAGGCAGAAACAATAAATTTATACGTTTTAGGGCCATTATTACAACTTGAAGTTAGCTAAAGTTAAGATTAAATTGACAGATAATAATGTGTTATCTGTCAAAAAGCGTCTGTTATCTGTCGGATAACAGCTAACGCCAAGTTATAATAATGGCCCTTAGAGCTTCTTATGAATTTTCGCATCGATTTGTTAGTGCATATTTTTGCATATTTTACCGTTTGCAACATTTTCTTTTAATACAGCGATCGACTCAAAATCACTTCATGAAGTGATATATTCATGTCCGTCCGTCTGGCTAGTTGTCTGTCCAAGTCAACCTTGGAAGCATTGCATAAGTTTTAATTTTGTAGATAATTTTATCAAATTTGGTTTTAATTGAACTATTTCTATCCATGAATAATCTTGTCCAAAGCTCCCATCTTTAAATAGCTGTAACTTCCTTTTAAATGTTAACATTAATAAACAACTAAGCGACATCCCTAAAATCCCTTTAAGACAAACAAATCTCAATGGATGTTAATATCTAGATAAAATGAAGTGGCTTCAAGATTATTAAATTAAATAAATAAATAAAAAAATATTCGGCACAGATAACTCTGATAGGAATTTTAACCTGATAACAGAACTTTGTTTTTGTGAGCCCATGACTGACAGCTCATCGTTTCCAAATAGGTTAAAATTTCGAAAATTCGTCTGTAAATAATATGGTTTTGGGGCTTTACCGATTATAATTTTAGGATTGTTTTTATTAAACGGAACATTTAATAAGTTGTTAAATATTTTGTTTTCAAATTAGCAATTCTTGAATTTTTCGGGGCATATTTTTCACAATTTTTAGGACATATTTTCAAGTTTTTACTGCATATTTAAAGCGCATAAAACGCGTTTTTAGAGCATATTTCTGGTGTCCCTGAATAAAACTTATTGTAAATTGGTTTACATTTAAAACCAATTTGTTTTGGTTTTAAATGTAATTTTCTATGCGAACGTTAACGTGTGACATCGTGGGACTGGCTGTAAGAAATTAAATATTGTTGATTTTTAAATTTCTCTAAGTAAATGACAAACTCATTGATTTTAAGCTTAAAACTTAGATTTAAAGTAAGACCATATTTACATTATGCAATTAATGCCGCAACTTTCCCATTCAACTTTTTATTTGTTAGCAAGAGGTGTCGGGAAAAGAGTTTCGTAGCAACTTCTTTAAAAGAAAATAGAAAAAAAATCGGCGTTAATTGCATAGTCTAAATGCGGTCTAATTTAATAACAATTATTATTGTGGTAATTTTGTTGAACTATTTATGGTTTTTAATACAAATTTTCAATATTTTTAATCAGGCTTAAGTTCATCAAATTTAATTTTTATTTAATTATTTTTATGAAGAAAGGAATTTTACAACATGAAAATTAATTAAAATTGTTATTGGTAATCATTCATTCTTGACTGACCTGAGATTCGAACCCAGGCGGCTGGTTACTTTGACATGTTTCGATTGCTACCACTCGATCTCCTCAGAGGGATTTGCCGTCTTACACTCGCAGCCATCGACGACTGCTGGCGTCAATAGTCAAACATCAATCCTTAAACCAAATTGTAGTTTAACCTTTGGTAGATCGAAATTTGGTTTTTTTTTTAATGATTATCCGTTTTTAATTAATTTTACATGTTTTTCCTTTACCTCTGTTTTTTCGTACTTTTTGTCAAGAATTCTTCTTGAAGTCCAAAGTAAATTTTTGTTTTTGGTAATTTAATAACTTCGAAAAATATTTTATTTAGTTCAATTTCAGTTTTATTTAAACTTTAAAAAAATTCTTTGAATAGAATATTTAAATTTTCTTTTAAATAGTAACCGAAATTTGTACCCTCGTATTCATAAAGGATTGTTATATTTAACAAACGTTTGTTAAGAACAATTTTCATACAAAATTTGTTTTGCAAACATTTTTGATATTTAATTTATTTGTATGAATACGTGCATTACAATTTTGAAAAAATAATTTTAAAATTTGTCAAGTTAATAAGAAAAAATTATTATCGGTCTACGATTTGAAATCGCAAAACGCCAGATTAATTTTATGGTGTTCTGAAACTCGTTTATTTTGCTTGCAATCTACTATAGTTTAATTCATATAATCTAGTTTCCTTGAACATACTTTTGCTATTTGAAGTCGCTAAACTTCTTACGATTTTGATTTACAGAAAGAACAGCTTTTATGCGGTTTCAAGTGTTAAGCGTTTTAAGATTGTCAGAACATGGCCGTATTTTATAAAATTTTAATTAAAATATTTCAGTTTTGAGATATTTTCTAACAATTTTTATATAAACTTTTGTTATTTATGTATTTTTTCGTGTTTGTGAATCTGTTTAGACTAATTTTAAATAAATATTTTCCTTTTTTTCTTAAAATTTCAAAATATATTTTTCTTTTAACACATTTTTTATTGTTTTTAAAGTTATAAAAAAAGTTGAAGTTGAGGTTTTTTACAAAAAATTTCTTAATTTTTAAACAAAACTTACCTTTCTTAATTTTTTTTATTCGAATTCTTTTACTGTTTTTAACAAGTTTTTATTTTTTAACACTGATTGCGAATAATATTAAAAATTTTAAATATTTTTGTTTATTTTTTTTTTAATTTTTCTTAAAGTTTTATTTTTTTTTTTAAACTATTTTTATACAATTTCAAATTTTTAATTTTGCATTCTTCAAACTTTTTATTTATATTTGATATATATTTTTTTTAATAATATTTACTTTAATTTATCTTTTTTTTGTTATTTTTTTTAATACTTTTATTTAAACACAATGTTTATTACCAAACGTTAGACGCCACCAACAAGTAACGAATGTTTCCAATGATAACAGTGTCTGCAATATTTATACAAATTTAAAACAAATTCACGATTTTCAATCGTTTCACATCGTGTTTGCAGTTGTAAGAAAATTATTATTGTTGTTGTTGATTTTGAATTCGTTTGAAAAATCCTGTTGCTTTTTCGTTTTTGCTTTGTTTTTCTCCAAAGAAACGAAGTTCAAAAGCTTTTGTTTTAATAGAAAAAAAAGGTGGAAAACTGAACTAATCAAAATGTAAATAAAAGAAACATAAACATGGAGGTAGTCTAGGATAAGTAAAGAAAACTGTAAGCATATTCGTAACAGTTAAAAAGGTAATAATGGAATATACAATAGAGCCTACTCTTTTTTTTTCTCTTGGTTTTTCATTAAGCTGAGTATAGTTGAGAGTTTGTTTGTGTGTAATAAAACCAATGTTACCACCAGCAAAATTCAAAATTACACTTGAGATGAAGCAAAATAACCCGATTTAATTGAAATTACACATGATAAACAATTGAAGTTTTATTTAATAAAAAGACATTTACAAAGTAGCAAAAACACAACAAACTCATTGAAAGAAGATCAATATTAGTCAAACTGTTAAGATTCTTATTGTAATTTTATAAAAATTCACAAAATTAACATTAAAGACTTAAAAAAATTAATAAAACTCCTAATATAATGAGTTTAACTTCCACATTTGGTTGCATATATCTATGAATATGCTCATTGCATGTCCTTTATAATGGGTGTTTTTTAGCCCCATAGACTTTACGAAAGGTTAGCTGTCAAACGAACTGTCATACTGCTTTCACTTTTTGCTCAGGCACACATCATGAATAGATTCATGCTTGAACAACGACACCAAATTATCCAAATTTGTTTTGAAATTCAGCCATCGATTTTCGGAACTTATAAGCGAGTTCGTGATTAAACTGGCGCAACTTATTTTTTCACAAATGATAGCAATGTTTTGACTTAGAGAAAATAAACTGTCAATAAGATTTCAGGGCATTCGTCATTTTATTCGTGACATGCAGCCAGCAATGCTCGAAGACAAGCGCGGTGCCTAATTGTTTGAAATCAGTTTCAAATGGTAATGTCGTATATCAATCTGCGATCAAAATTAATTTTTTTTTTTTTTTTGTGTTGTCTACCATTTTAAGTTTCATGGTCTTACAAAATACCCTTTAAGGCCGCTTTAGCCGACCGTAAGTGTAATTAAATGCAATGTTAAGTACCGTAACGTACTGTAAGCTCGTTTGTGCACTTATAGAACATGTAAGAACGTGTCAGCTGTTTTTCACAACCAAAAACAAAAAAGCATTAGTATACATAAAAAAACACACACAGTGATGAGAATTAAAAATGTTGAAATGGTGACCGCTTTGCAGAAAAAGTACCAAGTGATTTAGATAGTATTAAAACTGTATTTCTTGCATGTATAAATAAATAAATAATTTAAAATTTGATATTGATATTACAGATTTACAAAAAACAAATATTTATTATATCATATTCGTACACATGTTCTTACATTACTTTCAAAATGTGCATACACCTTAACAAGGTTTTAATACTATTAAAAACCAGACTTTGTTTGTTTGTGGATATGTCTACATTTGTTAATTTTATACATCTAAACTATATTTGTATAATTGAAAATATGTATGGATTGTAACTTATTTTGTCAAAAGTCCACAGATATTATAACTGAAAAAGTACCAAACAAAAATAATGATTTTACCCGCATTGCATTTAAAATATAAGCAGCCCATCACTATCTACAGCTGTCACGTAACCTCGTAATGAAATTCTATTTTCTACAGGTTGGCACGTTACGGTTAAGTGACATTACAGTCAGTTAAGCATTTGCATTGCTTTCCATATAACAGAAGCGATCAGCTGTTTACATTACATTTACATTTCTACATTTACGGTCGGCTAATGGGACCTTTATCCCTAATTTAGTAAACAAAATGCCTGCTGGGTTTTATACAACTGTCCCTTTCGTAATTCATTTTTAAATCTGTAAAGGGCGTTAAATATTCTTCAAACTAAAGCATTAAAAAGTTGCAAAATAAAAATAAAATTAATTATGTGTTGCAATGTTGTAAACATAAATTTCCCCATGGTTGTTTTTAGTTTGAATAACTTTTTTCTATAAACTTGAGGTTCTTAATCACTATGATAGGCATCTTTATCCAAATCTAAGGGTTCATCTTGCGACATTCATTACCAAACTTTTGAAAATATATTTTTAATGATTGAAGTCTTTTCGTAAAAAGACACCGAGACTTTGGTTCAGAAGACTGTGCATTTTTAAGCAACAGTATTTAAAAAGAAATAAATGTCATCACTGAAATCGAACCTGGATTTTATTTGGGTATCTTAAGTAAGAATTTAAAATTACACCTAAGAGAAATTACCCACGCTCTACCCACATCAGTAAAAAGTATACCAAATTCGGGTAATTACCCACAAAGTGGCAACACTGAATGAAACCTACTCACTTTGTTTTGTTGCAGTTTTGCTGTCGTTAAAACCGGTTGTTTTTTTAATGTGACGTCATTTGTACCTCCATGTTGTGCTCTTGTTTTAACATTTTACGATGTTGTTGATGTTTGAGTATATGTTGGTGTTATTTTCTTGTAGTTGAAGCAGTGTTGCAAAATTGAAATTTTGAAATGGTACTGAACTTCAACTAAAAGAGTATTTTTCCCACCAAATGGTACTTTTTGTAAAAAAGCAATAATTGAAGCACAGCCGCGAATAACGTTGTAAACGCCACATTTTGCAAAAACATTTTTTTTGGTGATAATCGTTGACCTTACTCTCTTACACAGTTTAAACATCAAATCAACCAAAACTATGCACCTTAACGCCTTTAAAATGGCGTACAAAGTGTCAGCCAGTGGAAGAACATTGCAAGTTACTAACAAAATGATGAAACCGAAATGGTTTTGCAGTGTGGAATAATGTTTTAAAAGCCTTTTGCATTAAAGTTTTTATTATCATTATTTTTAATAATAGAAGAAATAATTTTTAAAACAAATAATGCTGGCTGTCAAAAAACGTTCTTTTGCTCTCCTGAAAAATTATTATTTTGTAACTTAAAACGTTATTCGCGGCTGTGCTTCAATTTATGAAAATAAAAGGAGCAAAAAACATTTTATTGGAATTCATTTATCTAAGTATTTAATAGCAAACTGTAATTATTTATATTTGAGGCACACATGTAAATAATATTTCTGTTACACAATATTGTTATAAGATTAAGCAAATTTACTTTAAGAGATCATAAGAAATATTATAACTACAACAGCAACTACCAGTTGATTTTAATAGTTCTTTAGTTGTTATCAAACTTGAAACAGTTTCTACGTGTTAATGATATCTTCCTTCGCTTTTTACATCATTTTGCATTTGAAAATGTGCGTTCAATTGATGATCAGAAACGTGGTATCGATAAAATACCATAAGCAAAATGTGAAATGTCAGCAAACATTATTTTTATTTTTTATATTGGCTTTATTTTTCCAAGAACTTTAAATATGTATATTTAGTTCTGAAATGCTTTATTTCTCAAAGTTCCGCTAGAACACGTAATTGAGAATTGATATTATTATAGTTTTCTTTATCGTTTGTAAATAACATTAATAACAACAGTATTATGCTATTGGTTTTTTGGAAAACAATATTTTCTGGAGTGAAGTTGATTATCACTTTTAACAATTTATTTTCAAAACAAAATTTAGTTCTTAATGTTTCGCAGACTGTGGAATACAATCATTTTGCAGTTTCTTTTACTTTATTAACCATTTCTTTAGCATTTCATGTTTCTTTAATTATGGTTTTTATTTAAATTTTACACTAACATATTATCCAATGCATCCCTTTAAATAAATTTTCTTGTCACTTGTAAGAACAAATATCCCATTCTGGAAAGCGTCCACGCTTTGCATTTTAATATTAACGTCGTTAATTATTTTTGAAATACAACAACATAAATTTTGCAACAAACACATGATGACCAAAGCCAGCTATCAAAATGATCATATCACAGTTAAGAAGTTAAGAGATAAAAAAGCTCAAAGTGTAAAAAAGTACTGAAAACAACGCGGGGGTACTGCGGTATTTTTAATATGAAAAAGTACTGAAAAAAGTACCAAAGTACTGAATTTTTCAACACTGAGTTGAAGTAACAACAACGTTAGACTTGTTTACATACATGTACTTCACTGTTTGTGTGTATGTATATACATGGTGTTTTCCGATAAGTGGGGTATTGATGCTGTAGTTTTTTTTTTTTTTTTTTTTGTTAAAAAACACTTACGCAAAGCTTAAAAAAGTTAGGATAGGACCTGTTGTTGTTATTCAATCTTTCACAGAAACAAACAAAAACATATACATATGTATGTATGTTGGAGTAAATGCATAGCATATTGGTAGGCGGCGCTTATTAATGACAAATACAAACATTTGTATTTGAGAAATGTGTGCACAGAACTCTAGCAAATCTACGTTTGTACATGTTTTGTACCATTTTTATCTTATTACACATATTATTAGTAATACTCCCATAGACTTAAGAAATGTTTCTTAAGACTTGTTAAACTATAATGTTGAATTATTGTTATTGCTTTCCTAAGAACTATTTAACTAAGGGTTGATTTATTCTTATTTTCTATACATATGTATGTCCTAAGAAACAAAAAAATAGAACTAATTTAGCTAAACTATGTAAAATTAATAAATAAATAGTTAAACATTTTTTCTTTTGGAACAGTTAAAAAGCAACATCTTTTTAAAAAAAATATCTTCGAAATTTTTTTTTAATTTCGACATATATGATTGTATTAAAAAGCAAAACTAGCACAAGAAAAATGGCTCACAAGCAATCATTAAATTTAAATAGTGTGTGTTTCCCTAGAGGAAAGCGAACTGACACCAAAGAAGTCCCGTGATCACACATCCATTATCAATGGACGTGTTTACTACAATGTAGTATTATTTCATTAAAACAGGTCCTAGAATTAAATTCAAGAACCAAATTATAGAAAGTCCCAAATAAGGTCACGAAAACGGTGAAGACTTTACTGTAGTGGTTAAAAAAAAATTTTTTGGTCAGTCCCCCCCCCCCCCCCCCCTAGGATTAAAGATAATGTAAAAATAATTCCAAAAATTATTTTTTTTATTTTTTTGCCACGCCTAGAAATACCGCCCTTTTAGCTTTTTGTTCACTGTGTCGCCATTTTTAGTCCGATCATAACATTTTGTATATCGGTGTTCATGGCTCTGTAAGGGCTACATTTCTGTCTTTAATAGCTTTTTTTATAACACTCAAATTCTAGTCATGTCTTTGTCAAAACATGTTTGCGTGTTTTGATTGTAGACTTAAGCTGGGATCGCACGATTGCCGCAATGCACCAATTTTCACACTTTTTAATACCCCAATCGTGTGACTGCACAACAAAATGGCTAATGTACCAATCGAGGACAATATTGTGCTTAATTTTACCAATAAAATGCAACCCTGGTGCGGCAATCGTGTGACTGCTTGCTATGCAACGGCGCGTCAATAAAAATTACAAAAATGCACCAATATTAATTGTGATCTTATGCGTCAATAAAACAAGACAATACGCGCCAATTTTTGTCTTTTTTTAATGAATTTACGTTTATGTGTTTGTTTTAGTAAGTAATGAATAGGGATGAGATTTTCATGCACTAAAAAATCGGAAATATGCGCATAAAATATGCACTAAAAAATCCATTATATGCATTAAAAAAATAGAAAATATGCATTAAAAACTTACATAAAAAAATTCCATAAAAAATCGTTTTTGAATTTTACTAAAAACAAAAATATATAAAATTCAATCTTTTGTTATTCAAATATCTATAAAAACTTAAATAACTTATTTTAATTTTTGTTTGTTTAAATAAATAAGTACTGTTTGATTAAAAGTGAAACTTTGTCATGTTCTTAAAGAATGCCAATGCATTTTAGAAAACTTTGTTTGCAGATCCCACTTTGATTCCAGATCAGATCAAAAATATTTGAAATTTGTTTTATTTTTTGAAATCCATAATTTTATTTTCTACAAAACGGTTGGGATTTTTTTTAATTTGTCGGGCTATTCTTCCTTACACATTGTTAATTTTAATTTTGCGATATCAATTAATTTGACTTGAGTATTTAGTGAACTAAATCCCTCCTAATTAATTATGGTTTCACCAATATATCCGTAATTGGAAAATACAAATGCTAATTGACTTTTGATGTTATTTAAATTTAATATTTCTTTTCTTTTTTTCAATTGCTCAATCATCGGCACCAACAGACTCTTCAAACACTTTTAAATTGCTCGAAGTTTTTTTTGAGTAGAATTCTGAAGCGTCTAGCCAGGCCCCCATTTTGATACTACTGGCTGTGGTAGAAGGTGAATCAAGGGATACATTTAATTAAAAATTGCAATATACCGCTACAACGCGGTATAACCCATGTACCAAGCAAGTAATTTGTAACCCATTGGAAGCCTTAACGATGTAACGTGCAGAATCGGTTAAAAATATAAGCATCTTTTGTCGAAATCTTGAAAATCAATCATGTATTTAAAGCAAAGCTCCAAAAGAATTTATTTATTATTTAAAAATGTTTTTTAGAAATGTTTTTTTGTGTATTTCAAAATAATTTTTCAGAACTTTTTTATAATATGGAAATTAAAAAATTCCTCAAAAATGTCAAAATATGCAAAAATATGCATTTAAAACCTAAATATGCAAAAATATGCATTTTCACTAAAATATGCAACAATATGCAAAAACAAATCGATGCCATTTTAACGGAAATTTAATGATTCGGAAAGATAATTGGTCGACATCGTTCTTAAACTATCGACAAAAAACATGCATTTGCATGGAAATCGCATCCCTACTAATGAAGATAAATGTATTTATTTATTATACATTTTTTTTATTAACAAAATATGTATGTTCACAAGGATATGTAGCTGTTCAGTGCAAAAATTTTAGAGATACAGTCGGCAACAAAAAACTTTTAAAAGTTTCAGAATTTACTACAGTACTTTTCGCTTATAGTCACACCCTTTAGTTGCAGACAAAATGTGGACTGTATCGCTAATGTGACCATAAGGCTAATTCACATATATGCCTCTATGAGGCTTATAACCGAATTCGAATATAATCTTGTTATGTGAATATAGAAAATAAAAAAATTAATATAAACTACACCGACAGAAATAATAACAAGATATTTCATAGCTGATACCAAAGGCAAAAAATAATTTTTTACGAGCAGAGAGCTGATGACAAAAATTTATTGATTTAATTCTTTCTTTGGATCGAAAACTAATAACGCCATTAATTTGCTTTACTTTTTCTTTTGATGACTGTTGATAAATGGCATATCGATGGTTTTCTTCCGCAACCTCGTAACTCAAAAACAACTACTTTTCAGGAGAGACAAAATACTTTTTTTTTTACCAAATATTTGAAACTTTTTGCTATATATTCTTTTAGAATCCAAGAATTAGAACAAATTCCGATATTCCGCCAAACAAAAAAATTGCAAAATTGTAAGGCGGTATTTACTACTTTTTCGGATAAATCAAAAAATCGGAAAAAATCGAGTTGCGTGGTTGCGGAAGAAAACCATCGATATATGGTAAATGTGCTTATATCGCTTAATGGACTATAACGTTAATACTTTATATTAAATTAACTTATAGCGGCAAAATAAACAGATAAAATGGACTATATCGCTATTGTGACTATAAGCGGTAGTGACTATAAACGAAATGTACTGTATAAAGTTGCTCTAACTGCTATGGTCTAATGCTGAAGTAGAGAGGGTATTCAAGTAGACATTTAGCAACCGTTTATTCCATTTTATCAATTGGGTAAATATTTTTACCATAACAATTAAATATTTTTATCTTTTTTTTATTTTTTTATTGTAGATTTGGACTCAAATGGTTGGGTAAATGTTGTCATGATTATGATTTACCTTCAGAATATTTAAAAGTAATAGGCATAAGTGATTACTAGGGCTCGGACTTTTATAGAGTTGAAATCGCGTAAAAAATGTAAAAATGAACTTAAAATAGACATATATGCGCTAAAAATTAAAAAAAAAATGCACTTAATATTTTTTAAATTTAATATTCTAGCAGTTTTTTTATTGTTTTAAATTATAATTTTTGTTTAAGCCTTATCAAGCTTGGTACGAACTTGCTTACTAAAGTAACCGACCACAGCATACATCTTATTTATGGCAATATCAAATTACTTAAATTTATAAATTTTTTGTTGATTCTGCATCACCATTGTTGAATCCATTTACCACATCTTTGAAATGGTAAACGTTTTCAGCTTAATACACAATTGCTTTCAGCCACGTTCCACACCTGGTTGTTACAGGCTGTGGAGGAAGACATTAATCGATATACTTCTCTTTATAAGCGGCAACACGCGAAGGTGCTTTACAAAATATTTTTTTCCCCCCATAAGAAATCAATAAAAAATATCATCGAAGTTGTCTCTTATCTCTTTTGCAACAGGTTGCAAGTAGTGCTGGGAAACTATCGATATTATCGATAGTCTTAAAATATCGATAGGAAAAATACAAATAATGATATTTTTATTATTTAAAATACAGCTATGAAGACATCTAACAGCAGATATACATACACAGTTTCTTGCCGCAAATTTTTACTTGCTATTATTAATTCGCGCTGAATTACAGCAATGAATACAAACAACAAGAATGGCAAGTAGTATGGATTGCTTAGCAGTGCTTTTTACTGCTAATTAAAGGCCTTTAAGTCGAAATTTGTACAAGTTTATATAGGGACTGAAATGTAAAATATTTTTGTAATGTTGTAAAAAAAAATGCAAATCCAAATGCAATTGCAAGCATAGGACAAAACAATGAACGACCATAACAGGATAAGTCCGCTAGATTGATTACCTTTTCGGGTTTAGAATTGAGAAAATTGTCTAAAGTTGCAATGGAATATCTTAAAGTCTCTGTTACTTCGGTTCCTTCAGAAAGGTACTTATCAATTTTTAAAAAACTGCCATCATAAATAGCGTGCGTATATACAAACTTCTCATACATTCAATAAAGTGATAAAAACAACGGACTGTAGCCTTAGAAAAATATAATTAAAGTTTTCCTGCGCAAGTACAAACATTCAGTCGATAGTAATATCGATATATCGATAGTGAAATCTGAACTATCGATAAATATCGATAAAAGAAAATATCGATAGTATTTTGCAAGGTAAAATAAAGCAATTAAAACAAGTTTTATTTAAAATATGCAAGAAAAATAATATGCAATATCAGCAATATATGCAAAAATATGCATTTAAAGTAAAATATGCAAAAACATGATGCCATTTTACTGCAAATTTCTTGATTCCCAAAAATATTTAGTATACGATAACCTCAGACTGGCGATAACAAATATGCATTTGCATAAAAATACGGGCCTTGGTGATCACTAAAAATAATGACATCGAATTTATCGACGATTTAATTTTTTAAATGCTTAAATAATGGGTGATTTTTTAAGAGCTATAGGAAGTTTAAAAAAAACGCATCAAATTCAGACAAATGCATAAAATCTTTATTTGAATTGATAGTACGGTCCATATAATTTAATGTTTGAAGATTATTTCATGCAAATGTTGACCGTGACTGCGCCTCAAATGGTCCATCCGCTTAGTCCAATTTTGGCAAATTCTTTTCAACATTTCGGCCGGTATCTCATGAATAAATGCTTCAATGTTGTCTTCCAATGCGTCAATTGAAGCGGGCATGTGTGTATAGACATGAGCTTTAACATAGCCCCACAAAAATCGCACGATTTAGGCGGCCAATTGACCGGTCCCGAACGTGAAATAAAATGTTCACCGAACTCGCCTCTCAATAAGTCCATTGTTAAGCGTGCTGTGTGGCATGTGGCACCGTCTTGTTGAAACCACATGTCATGCAAGTCAAGCTCTTGCATTTTGGGCAAAAAAAGTTGGATATCATCTCACGGTAGCGCTCACCATTCACAGTTACGTTACGATTCGCATCATCTTTGGTCCAATGATGCCACCAGCCCATAAACCGCACCAAACTGTGACTTTTTCTGGATGCATTGGTAGCTCTTGCAATGCTTCTGGCTGATCTTCACTCCAAAATCGACAATTCTGCTTATTAACGTATCGAATAGCCGCTTCAGTGGGTCGATTAAACTGACCATAAAATGGAAGAAGCGCGCGATGAACTTTCTTAACAGAGCACGCATTTTGATAATAAAATTCAATAATAATAATTTGCAAGCGTTGTTCGTTTGTAAGACGATTGATGGTTAAATTATAGACCAAACTGAAGGTGCTTGACAGTGAAACAAAGCACGAAACGTGCGTCAGCTGTTGCCAAAAAGATAATAGCTAAAAAATCACCCGATATTAATTTATGTTTATTCTTATGTAACAAATTGATCTCAATTCACAATTTCATTGAAACACAATTTTGCCGTAAGTTTTGCCATTTTTGGTCACCAAGTTTGGGCAACACTGCTGCGGCTATGCAGGAAAGCTTAAGTTAGCGAAGCAGGTTATTTTATTTTCGCTAACTTAAGCTTCCCTGCATTGCCGGCCAATTTGACAATTTAGTTTTTAATAATGATAGCTTAGAAAAAATTCACTCAACGGATGCACAACTATCTGGTAAAGTAAAAAAATACGAACATATAAAAGCTTGTAGGCACAGCTGCGTTCATTAATTGCCAATATAAAAAAAATAGTTCAAAGAGGGGCACACAAAAAAATACAAAAGGGGATTTAAGAAAAGGAGCAAAGAAAGTCGCAAGGTAGCAGAAAAAGGGCAAAATGTGAATAAAGTCGCATAACAGTAACGCTGATTATGTACTTCCAACTTCATTCGTTTTAATAGCCTTAAATCATTTGTTTTTCATTTTGTATAAAAAGAATTAATAGTTTTTTCATTAAAAATCACTTAAATCGTTATTTGATCTGGATTTTGTGGTGTTTACTTTGTTTTTTTTTTTTTGTACCACAAACACTCAAATAGTCTTAATTACTTTTAAGGATGTGTGATTTTCAATGGTCAGCAAATAATGGTTTAGTTTACTTTAGTATTATTGTGATGATGACAATTATCATAAAAATAAATATTAAGTATGATGTTTACTTTTGAATAAAAACACAAATAATCCTTTTTAGCACTAAGAAAAGAGAATATAAATGAAATTTTTATGTAAAAAAACTTTTAATTTTAAAAAGAATTTTAATAAAAATTTTAAATTTGAATATCTTGATATTCAAAAATAAAAGCGATTGATGTCTTTAACATCTCAAGTCGCCGAAAGCCGTCCCAAAACTTTTTCTAGTTCTACGATATCTAATAAAAAACTTTTTTTACTACATACCAAGGCGAATACACACCAGGTGACTTGAGCTTGCTACGTAAGCAACAGATTATAACTAAACATGTGTCAAAATGGTATACCGTTCTGTTGGTACTGGGGAATCTTTTATAAATTCTATAATTTTGACATCGAATTATGACATTTGAGACGAAATTAAATTAGTACATTTTAAAACGCAAAATTTAAAATTAACAAGTTAGAGTGCTATATTCGGCTGTGCCGAATCTTTGATACCCTCCACCGACAGTTCGAATGTTTAAAAAGTAATATCTGTATGATGTTATTATTATCTTAAACTGTGACGATTTGTTATTAATTATGGATTTAGGCGACTAAACTGTTTTCCGGTAGTAGGGTTTATATGGGGCCTAGGGTAAATTATGGACCGATCTTCACGAAATTTCACAGTTTTATTTCTTGTCCTATAAAACTTTGATGTACCAAATTTTGTTATGATAGCATTATTTTTTACGGATTTAGGCGTACTAAACTGTTTTCCGGGAGTCGGGTTTATATGGGGCCCAGGGTAAATTATGGACCGATCTTCACGAAATTACACAGTTTTATTTCTTGTCCTATAAAACTTTGATGTACCAAATTTTGTTATGATAGCATTATTTTTTACGGATTTAGGCGTACTAAACTGTTTTCCGGGAGTAAGGTTTATATGGGGCCCAGGGTAAGTTATGGACCGATCGTCACGAAATAACACAATTTTATTTCTTGTTCAATAAAACTTTGATGTGCCAAATTTTGTTATGGTAGCATTATTTTTTACGTTTTTAGGCGTACTAAGTTGTTTTCCGGAAGTAGGTTTTATATGGGGCCTATGGTAAATTATGGACCGATCTTCACGAAACTTAACAGTTTAATTTATAGTCCTATGTAACTGTGACTTGCCAAAATTTGTAATGATAGCATTGTTAGTTAGGGTTTTAGGCTTAATATACTGTTTTCCGGGAGTAGGGCTTATATGGGGCCTAGGGTAAATTATTGACGGATCTTCACGAAATTTCACAGCGTGATTTCCAGTTGAATAAAACGAATTGTTGCGAAATCTTATATCATTCTGTGCATTTTTCCACCATTTATGTTAGTTTTTGTAACAAAATTATCAATTTTTTTTAGGTGGTGGTTCCACATTTTGATTCATAGCTCAGATCCTATTGAACCGATTTTGCTGAATTTCAATCCCAAACTGCTTAGGATAACTACAAGCAATTTGACACCAAGTTTGTTGATTTCTTTTGAGTTTTTCGAAAGTGAGCGTGTTTTCAACAGACGGACAGACGGACAGACGGACAGACAGACGGACATGGCTAAATCGACTTAAAATTACTCAAGGACCCAGAATATATATACTTTATAGGGTCTGAGATGAATAGTAAAAAAGTTTCACACGGAATGACAAACTGAATATACCCTCTTCACAACTAATTGTGGTGGAGGGTATAAAAACAAAATGAAATGTTTGTTTGAATTGTTTACTACAGTGTTGTATTATTTTGACACAACCTATAAGCATTTTAAAGTGTTGTATCCGTTTTCAAAATAAGACCACCTTGTATGAATTCGTCTTGATACATATTTTTAATTAGGGCGATTAAAAATTGAGGATTTTTTCAATTTCTTATTTTAAATAAAGTGATTTTTATGAAATCGGATTTTTTATTTATTAATGCTACAATGAAAATATATACATATGTACGTATATAATATTGTAACGTTACATTATCGCACAGCCTAAACGCCTGAAGCTAAAAACATGAAATTTGTTCAGAAGGTTGGTCTCCCCCCAAATCTATATACTAAGACAGGATTTTTGAAAACTTCAATGTTAAGAACTAAAAGAGATACAAAAAAATGTAATTCTTATCGTTGTTGTTTAGAAAAATAAGCGAACAGGTGTCTAGGACTTTTTGGAAATTCGGCTTTTTTAGGGAGTAAACGTGTGAAACCTGTATTTTGGAACTTTTTGCAATAAAGTTTATATCACATTCGAAACTAATCTCAAAAGTACAAATACGAATTGGGAACTTTTTCGAAATTCGAACGTTTAAGGGGCGAAAGTCTTAACTATTTTTGGTACTTTTTGTACAAAACATTTTTTTCCATTCATTGGCATATACGTATTAATTTATGGGCTACCACTACAATATTAAAATTTTTGATACTTTAATGGGGAGAAAAAAAGTACAAAATATGGGGGAAATAGGGGAATTAAACTCATTTATTTAGCTTTTTGTTTTACAGCTGGTACTTTCTTTAATTATAGTTAATATTTTACCTATAAAACTAAAATTCAACAGTCCATGTCCTGAGTGGATAAGAAACTGTAAGTGAATTTTTTGGTATTTTTTCCCTTAACTGGTACTTTTTGAATTGCCGTTAGTATTGGAACTAGAAACATAAAATCAAACGTGCAAGGTCCTAAGCGAATGAAACGTAGAGGGTCCTAAGTGAATGTGAATCTGTAGTACTTTTTTGTTCTTTAACTGGTACTTTTTGAATTTCCGTTAGTATTGGACCAGAAACATAAAATTAAACATGCAAGGTCCTGAGTGAATGAGAATCTGTAAAAGGGATATTTTTTGTACTTTTTTGTTCTTTAACTGGAAATTTTTGAATTTTCGTTAGTATTGGACCTAGAAACATAAAATTAAACATGCAAGGTCCTGAGTGAATGAGAATCTGTAAAAGGGATATTTTTTGTACTTTTTTGTTCTTTAACTGGTACTTTTTGATTTTCCGTTAGTATTGGACCTAGAAACATAAAATTAAACATACAAGGTCCTTAGTGAATGGGAATCTGTAAGAGGGATCTTTTTGGTACTTTGTTGTTCTTTATCTGGAACTTTTTGAATTTCCGTTAGTTTTGGACCTAGAAACATAAAATTAAACATGCAAGATCCTGAGTGAATGAGAATCTGTAAAAGGGATCTTTTTTGTACTTTTTTATTCTTTAACTGGTACTTTTTGAATTTTCGTCAGTATTGGACCTAGAAACATAAAATTGTATAAACAAGACCTGAGTGAATCAGAATCTGTAAAAGGGATCTTTTAGGTATTTTTTCGTTCTTTAACTAGTACTTTTTTAAATTTTCGTGAATATTGCACCTATAAACATAAAATTAAACGTGCAATGTCCTGAGCGTATGAGAATAACTGTTTGGTACTGTTTTGTTTTACAACTGGTCGATTTTTAATCTAGAAACATTAACTTTGGCATATAAATACATATGTTCGCGAAGAAAAGGGAGACACTCACGAAGTAGCGGAATTAATGCTAGTTTTCTATAATTTTGTCTTTATTTATTTTGGCTATTTTATTAAATACAATACTAATACAGAACATTAAATAAAATTCAGAACGATTTTGGATTTATATTTAAAAATAATTCACCCAGAACAAAGCTCTTAAATACAGTACTGTTCTCTATAAAACAGAACGGATGGTCACTATCTATAAAAATATATAATTTGTGCATTTACACTACATTTGTTTAGTATAATATTATAATTAGGGACGGTACGAATACCGATAAACTGCGCTACTTCGGATTTGCCGATATATCGGTATCCGCGATAATTACTGGCGATACGACGATACTTTTTTAAAGTTTAAAAACAGTTTAATTTTCAATGCCTATTTTTTGCATAACAACTAAGAGCAATAACACATTCAAAAGCAGAGCATAAAATCAAACAGAACAATAAATAATTTCTTTTAATTCTAAAGGTAGAAGTACATGACTCGCGTTAGTGCGCGCGCGCTATGTAGACATATGTCAAAAAAAGTTAAACTAGTGTGTTTTTATAGAACAAGCTACATGCAAAATATTTTGACGCGTCTACGCCAGAAAGTTGGTTAACTTTGAACTTTTTAACGCGTTGTGTATTTTTGACAAGTAATCAGCTGACAATAAAAAGAATAATTTAACAAATTTGTGAATCATGAAAGAAAAACTTTTTGAAGAGCTTAAAAAACATACAATATTTATATAAAAAGAATAAATTCTTTCGAACCCGTTTTCAATGCAAAAATAAGAAATCAAATAAAAAACAGCTGACAGGAATGGCTTTTGTAACGCGTGTTGTGTAACTTGTAATTTTTCACGCGCTAAAGTTTTTAAACGCACGATACTCGTCGACGTACTGACGCGTGTTATGTACTTCCACCTTAAGGCTGATTTGTAACGCTACTGTTACTCTCAGCTAACTGAGCCTTTAGGCTGGAGGTCCACACCACGCGTTCTATGTGTATGTTACTTTGTTGACCTTTTTTTAAAACACATGCTAAAGTAGAAAGTAATCCTTCTTCATGCTTTTGATACGTATTGGCATTCTACGCGTTTGCTGTGTAACATGTCAATACAATTTAACACAACAACTATTTGTACCGTTAGCTTTAGTCGATTAGCTTAAATATTCTCTCATTGATAAGTCTTGTATTTTTTATAAAATTTTGTGAGAGTAAAAATCATTTTTTAAAACCTTTTCTTTAGCTTCACTTCATAAAATCAAATCTTGTAACGTTAATTTAACCGCCTTATAGTCAATGCAAATGGATGAAACTTTGCAGGCATACATATTCCCGATGACAATACACGAATACATGGGCGTAGCCGGGATAAAATCTAGGGGGAGGGGGGGCAAAAAAAATTTTTTTTTTTGTAAAATGCTTTTTTGACCGCCTTTTACTCAATGCAAATGGATGAAACTTTGCAGGTATGCATATTCCCGATGACAATACACGAATACATAGGCGTAGCCAGGACAAAGTCTAGGGGGGGCAACATTTTTTAAAACCTTTTCTTTAGCTTCACTTCGGAAAATCAAATCTTGTAACGTTAATTTAACCGCCTTATACTCAATGCAGTGGGTGGCATGGAGACATAAATACCAAGCAACGGCCTGATCGGTTTTAACTTGGTAAAACACAGCGCCTATCTTGGTCGCCTTTAAATTTCAAGCAGACTCATACCTCCTCGCGGTGCCACCTGGATAGCTCCCCGGAAATCAGTCTGATGAGCGAACTAACATGTGCTGCGCCTGGTTCACCTAAGGAACTATAAAAATTAGGTTGGGGCGTTGGGTTTGTAACCCACCTCCGGAAAAAAACACTTACAATAAAAAGAAATAAGAATTATAAGAAACGGAACCCCTCTACTGTTGACGACCCCCGCAAACGTATAAAGGACCATGATTTAAGGATTTGCACCTGGAATGTACGAACTTTGTACAGACCAGGTGCATCTACCCAATTGGTGGATGTACTTGAGAGGTACAGATCGCATGTAACTGCTATGCAGGAAATGCGATGGAATGGGCACGGTGTCACCAAAACACCTAAGGGTGACATTTATTATAGCTGCCATGAAACAAGGCACGAATTTGGATGTGGTTTTGTTGTTATTAAAAAAATTTGGCACCTGGTTTCCCGATTTACACCTGTCGATGAACGCCTGGCAACAATCCGCATCAGGGCAAATTTTTTTTTCTATCAGCCTAATATGTGCCCATGCCCCTACAGAGGATAAGGACGAACAGACTAAAGATTCATTCTACGAGCGCCTAGAGGAAGTGTACGACCGCTGTCCGAGCCATGACGTTAAAATTGTTCTGGGTGATTTTAACTCAAAAATAGGTAAGGAGAGTATTTTTAGTCCAACGGTCGGAAAATTTAGTCTTCATGAGGAAACAGCTGACAATGGCATGTGACTGATTTCCTTCGCAGCGGCACACAACATGGTAGTTAGCAGCACCAGATTCCGACATCCTGACATCCATAAAGCGACGTGGATATCCCCTGATCAAGCCACAAAAAACCAGATCGACCACGTTGTGATTGACGGAAGACACGCCTCCAGTGTCATGGACGTTCGCTCGATCCGAGGCGCCAACATTGACTCGGACCACTACCTTGTCGCAGCCAAGGTACGCACACGACTGAGTATGGCAAGAAATGTACGAGTCCTTGCTCGGAGGAAGTTAGACGTCGCGAAGCTGCGCACACAACGTACTGCCATCGCTTATACCGCTCGAGTTACCCAATTGCTCCAAGCGAGCACTCCTTGTCCCGATAATGTTCGTGCTCAATGGCATCACATCGGCCACTCCTTGGAAAACGCTGCACAGGACGTACTTGGATATCACGGACCAGTTCCGAAGAACCCATGGTACGACCAAGAGTGTCGCAACGCTACTGAACAAAAAATGCAGCATATTTGGCAACACTCGAAACAGTAGCAACGCGAGGTGCTCGAGAGAGATACCGAGAGAAAAGGAGAGAGGAGAAGCGCCTATTTCGAAAGAAGAAAAAGGAAATGGAAAGGCTCAAGTGCGAAGAAATCGAGATATGTAGGACGCGTAATGAAGCCCGAAAGTTTTATCAGAAAGTTAAACACCAGACAGAGGGCTTTGGTACTTGCATTACCTCCAGCAAAGATCAACATTGAAACCTGGAGCTGGATAGTGCGAGTGTGCTGAAAATATGGAGAGAACATTTCTCCCAGTTGCTGGTATCTGAGGAAAGCGGCAGCGAAGATACGCCCGATCCAATCTGCGATGACGGTGTCGAATGTACGCCGCCCAGTCAAAGTGAGTTGAAACTAGCTATACACCGCCTGAAGAAAAACAAGGCTGCGGGCGGCGATGGTTTGCCTGCAGAGCTTTTTAAGGCCGGAGGCGATGAGTTGATTAGGTGCATACATCAACTTATTGGTACTATTTGGCTAAAGGAATGCATGCCCGATGATTGGAGTCTTAGTGTACTGTGTCCCGTTCATAAAAAAGGAGATAACTCTGCTTGCGCCAACTATAGGGGGATAAGTCTTCTTCCCATCGCTTATAAGATCTTGGCAATAATATTGTGTGAACGACTAAAACCAAAAGTCAACGAAATAATTGGCCCTTACCAATGCGGTTTTAGACCTGGTAAATCCACCTCAGACCAGAAATTTACATTACGCCAAATCCTGGAAAAAACCCACGAAAAGCAAATCGACACCTACCATCTGTTTGTCGATTGCAAGGCTGCTTTTGACAGCCCGATTCGAGCAAAGGTATATCAGGCCATGTCTGAATTTGGCATCCCGGCAAAGTTGATAAGGCTATGCCAGATGACTCTAAGTGATACGAAATCATCAGTAAAAATTGGAAATGATCTTTCCGAACCGTTTACCACCACACGGGGATTCAGACAAGGTGACTGTTTATCGTGCGACCTCTTCAACATCGTATTGGAAAAGGTGATACGCGACGCTGCAGTCAATAGAAATGGCACAATCTTCACCGAAAGCCACATGCTCCTCGCATATGCAGATGATATTGATATCGTGGAAAGAACATTGCGAGACGTAACTGCTGCATTCGCAAGTATTGAGAAGGAGTCACAAAAAATGGGTCTGGCAGTTAATGAAGCAAAAACTAAGTTAATGGTTTCAACGAACAGAAAATCTACTAGATTGGATGGAACTGTGAATGTCGGTAACTTTAACTTCGGGGTTGTGGAAGAGTTTTTGTACCTTGGATCCACCATAAATAAAACCAACAACACCAGTCTGGAAATTCGAAGAAGAGTTATACTAGCAAATAGATGCTACTTTGGGCTGAGCGGGCAAATCAAATCTAAAGCCCTCTCCCGAAACACAAAAATAACACTCTACAAGACCTTAAATATACTACCAGTGCTTTTGTATAGCGCAGAGGCATGGGTACTTGCGCAGGCAGATGAAGCTGTACTTGGTGTTTTCGAGAGAAAAATTCTACGTAAAATATATGGGTGTTAGCGGAGATTATCGGCATAGTATGAACAATGAGCTGTATGAGCTGTATGCCGACATTGATATAGTGAAGCGCATAAAGATACAAAGACTGCGCTGGCTAGGACATGTCGTGCGAATGGAAGCAGATGCTCCGGCTAAGAAGATTTTTGACTACGATCCCGAAGGTATGCGCAAGAGGGGACGGCCGAAGCTCCGCTGGAAAGATCAGGTTCAACAACAACTTTCTGATCTGAATATCCGAAATTGGAGAAAAAACGCAGAAGATCGAAGCGCATGGCGATCAATTCTTAACTCGGCTAAAGACCTACCCAGGTTGTGAATAGCCACTTATGTATGTATACTCAAAGCAAATGGATAAAACTTTGCAGGCATACATATTCCCGATGACAATACACGATTACATGGGCGTAGCCAGGATAAAATCTAATCTTTTTTTTTAAATGTTCTTATTTCGTTTTTAATCCAAATTTTCAATATTTTTAATCAGGCTTAAGTTCATCAAATTTAATTTTCATTAAATTATTTTCATGTTGTAAAATTCCTTTCTTCATAAAAATAATTTAATAAAAAATTTAATTTGATGAACTTAAGCCTGATTAAAAATATTGAAAATTTGGATTAAAACCCTTAAATAGTTCAACAAAATTACCACAATACTAATTATTGTTCTTATTTCGTTTAAATTTTAAACACAGAAAAACAATACATATTTTTTTTTATTTAAAAGATAAAATTTAATTTTGTGTTTTCCGTTCGTAATGGTTTTACCATAAATTTAAATTCAATTCGTTGTTTTTTTTTAAATCTTATTAATATCGATTTAAAATATTAATAATCTTCTACACAATAATTTTGTATAATAAAAAAATTACTCTGCTTGAGTTTTGAAATTTTAACTTAAATTTTAATTTTATATTTATATCGGTATCGCCGATATTTCCTTTTGATTATCGGGGCATCGTATCGGCAAAATGACGTATCGTTACGTCCCTGGTGTTTCCTTTTCTGACAATAATGTTCCATATATGCTACCATTCGTGCGGGTTTTTGTTCCATTCTTAAAATATATGCAAAAATGTGAGAAGTTGTCGTTTTCAAGTATTTTTTTTTCTTGTGTTTGCGAACAATTTACGTTATATTGTGATTTTAAGTTATATTGTGATGGATATAAAAACTTTTTGTTATTCGTTTGTTTTACTTTTATTTAATAATTATATTTTTTTTGTCGCAAAATTTTTAACAACAGCTGACATTAATTATTGAAAATCAGTGCTGTTAACGCTTATTGGAACTGTAAGAAAATTTAATGTTGAAAATTGCTACAAGCGTGGTGAATATCGCTTTTAGTACAAACTTTGCATTCAATATTTAACACGCTAAATACACATTAGTGTTGAGTGTAAAACGTATCTATTATTTTGTTCCATTGTAATTTAGAAAAATGTATCACTTTGTAAGGGTTCGTGTAACCTAATAAATATATAACACAACCATAATGCATCATTATTTTTTAGAAAAGAAAACACCATTAAAATCAAAATATGTACCACCCTTGTTTAACACTTTACCATCATTATACATTTGCCGCCTACAGATATGCATTGATTTCTTATTGCAAACAACTTTTAGCAGCGCCATTTAGGTTTATTTTCTCGTTAAATAAAACAACAGCATACGTTTTGCATTTTTATATTCATAGTTTATGTTAATTTAAAAAGTGCATTATATGTACATAATATGAAAATAAAAATGTTTTTGAATGCATTACAGTTTTATTGATTATTTAAAGAAATAACATTTAAATTGTATATGATCTCATATTGCATTTATAAACAGGATTTAAGAAACTGTAGCCGAAACCAAAAACTGTCGAACATAAACAAAAATTTGTGTACAACTTTTCGCTTTTTGAGTTGGTTTGACAGCGACTGCTTACATTTAATGAATCAGAAGTAAATGCAATTTTTTTTTTTTTTTTTGCCAATGACAAATGAAGAAGTGGAAGAAATTGCAGTTTTTCTACTTTGACTGCAGTTTTTTAAACGCTGGTATTTATATATTACTAGCTGGCCCGGCAAACGTTGTTTTGCCACATAACTTATTTCTTTCAGATGTACCAGTGTCTGCTAGCCAAATTTTAAGAAAAAATTAAAGGCTATAATTCCTTCCAGATGTTACTTTATTTGCCTACCCAATTTCAAAAAAATTAATTGATTAGTTAAGAAGATATAGGGAGGCGGAGCTTTTACCCATCTTGCCCTATTTAATGCCCTGTCCTCTTTCCGATGTTACAGTGTATGCATGCCAAATTTTAAGAAAACCGGTTGATTAGTTAAGAAGATATAGGGAGGGGGAGCTTTTAGCCCTCTAACCCTATTTCACACCCTATTCCCTATTCTCTTTCAGATGTAACATTGTCTGCGTGCTAAATTTTTTGATTAGTTTAGAAGATTGGGGAGTGAGAGCTTTTACCCCTATTGCAATATTTTGCGCCCTCTAGCGATATAAAATAAACTCCTATTCTCATACCTAACAAATATACATACAAAATTTCATAAAAATAGGTCAAGCCGTTTCGGAAAAGTTCAAAATGGAGGGCATTTTGTTGATATTTGTATGGGAATATAAATATGTACATGTTTCGGAATGAATGCAGTGTTCACTAAAATGGCTATAACTCATGAACCAATACACATTTGAAGACCGTTGATACATAAAAACCTTGGTATTGACGTCACCATAATTTACCCTAGGCCCTATATAAGCCCTACTCCCGGGAAACAGTATAGAACGTCTAAAACCCTAATTAATAACGCTATCATTACATATTTTTACATTTCACAGTAAAATTTCGTGAAGATCGGTCCATAATTTACCCTAGGCCCCATATAAACCCTACTACCGCAAAACAGTTTGGTACTCCTAAAATCATAATTAATAATGCTATCATAACAAAATTTGGTACATCACAGTTTTATGGGACTAGAGACTAATTTGTAAAATTTCGTGAAGATCGGTCCATAATTTACCCTAGGCCCCATATAAACCCTACTACCGGAAAACAGTTTGGTACGCCTAAAACCATAATTAATAAAGCTATAATAACAAAATTTGGTACATCGCAGTTTTATAGGACTAGAAATAAGCAGGGTTTAAAAGCATCCATCAGCTGAATGCTTTTTATTTTTGCTTTTGCCACTGCTATTGAAATTTGTAATTTTTTTTCCAACAGCCAATGTTTTGTTTTTCGTTTGTGCAAAAAAGCAAATCTCCTATTTTGTATATTTTTATTTTCTGACAACTGCTTTTTTACCAGCCAGCGACAAAAATGGACAACCACATAAAAAGCAAAAGCTAAAAAAAATTATTTCGCCTTTTGCTTTTTTACTTTTTCCTGAAAGAAGAGCTAGTTAAAAAAGACAAACCAAAAAAAAAATCTAAAATTCAAAGAACAAAAATTCTTCTCTGGCTGGTAATAACAAAAAGCCGATTCAATAAAATGAAAAGCAGCGGAAGTGTGTGCTAAAAGCAGTCTGAGCAGAGCTATTAGCTCTGCAAAAAGGCAGATTACAACGAAAAAATACTGATCAGTGTACAAGCAACATGGTTTTTTTATGGTGATGAGGAAAAATAAATTTTTGCCTTTCTTCAGTAATGTTGTAGTAATGTTGTTGTTGCTCGCCAAACAAATAAAAAATTCTTGTTGTGTTTGTTTTGCATGAAAAATATCACTTGTCGTCGTCGAGTATTTTTTTTTCGCAATCATGTGCCTTTGCAACCTTTTTTGCTGCTTTTATCTCCTATTTTGCGGCTATTAGCATGCATTGGTTTTTGATTTGGCGGCTGTTTGACAGAAGCTGTTTGTTTCATTCTTTTTCCTACCTATTTTTTCCTACAACATAAAAGTAATTGCCGTTGCTTTTTGAGTTCCATCAAATTGTTAAAAAAGCAAAAGCTGAAAAAAGCCAGTGCCAATTATTTTGTGTGTTTATTTTGCTGCTGCTTTTGAAAAGTGTGGGCTTTTTTAGTAGTGGAACTTGTCGGCTTTTTAATTTTGATTTTTTTTTTAATAGGAAAAAGTCAAAATTTGGCTGCTTTTGCTAATATGGCGATAGCATTTTAAACCCTGGAAATAAGTCTGTAATATTTCGTGAAGATCGGTCCATAATTTACCCTAGGCCCCATATAAACCCTACTACCGGCAAACAGCTTAGTGCGCCTAAAATCATAATCAATAATGCTATTATAACAAAATTTGGTAAATCACATTTTATATTACTAAAAATCACACCAATAAATTTCGTGGTGATCGGTCCATAATTTACTATAGACCTCATATAAACCCACTCTGGTAAAATAATTAAATACGCCTAAAACCGTAGCAGATATAGATATTGCGGTAAACTTTCTTCCAACTTAGCTTCATATGGCCAAAAAAAATGTTATGCAATTTTGTGATATACGGTCCATAATAACCCTTAGATCCATTTAAAGCAGCCTTCTGAAATTCACTGCAAACGCTAAAACTAATTTCTCCGCTGTATTGAAATTTATGTCCTATAATACCAGAAATCACTGCATAATTTTGGGATGATTGGTTCTTAGCTTACCATGGCTCCAATATAAATTCCATTCCTGAAAATCATTTAAGTTCGGTTTAAACTGTTACGAATCCTGATTTTTTACTCAAGCTAGTAAAAATTGCTAAAAAAAAAAGTCCAAGGCGAATTCATCCCAGGTAATTTCGGTACTACAACAAGTACAACTCGTACAAAAACCACAAGCAATTTGTTTTTGTAAAATCATTGTACAATGTCAAAACCAGAAATAAAACAAAACAGAAACAAAGATAATAAAAGAGAATAAACAAAATTTTGACATCCAACAGTGATTTTAGCTAATATCAGCAGGGCTTTTAAGACCACCTGTAATAAATTCGCCTTGAAAAAGTCATAAAACTTTCTGATTGTCAGTCAATTATTTAATATATGTCTAAATCTCAACCAATTTTAATGCAAAAGTCTGACACTATAGAAGTAAATGAGCGCTTCAGTAGTGTCGTAAACAGAGAATCCGTAAATATGCTATTGCATGTCTTTCATTCGTTCTTTGTTGTAAACTAGCATTGTGGAAGTAGCAGATCTTGTGATCAGTTATTTATTATAACCTTCACCAAAATTAGTTGTGAAGAGGGTATACTAAGTTGGTTATTCCGTGCGAAACTTTTTTATTATTCTTCTCAGACCCCATAAAGTATATATATATATATATATATATATATATTCTGGCTCCTTGAGTAATTCTAAGTCGATTTAGCAATGTCCATCTGTCTGTCCGTCTGTTGAAAACACGCTCACTATGTCTGGGTTCACACTATAAAAGTTTTCTTTTAGAAAATCTAAGTTTATTGGAGTGGGGAGAGAATAATAGCATGCTCTCTTCTCTTTTCACCAATAAACTCAGATTTTCTGAAAGAAAACTTTCATAGTGTGATCCCAGACTTTCGAAAAGCGGAAAAGAAATCAATAAACTTGGTGTCAATTTGCGTGTAGTTATTCTAAGCAGTTTGGGATTGAAATCCAGCAAAATAAGTTCAGTAGGATCAGAGCTATGAATCCAAATGTGGAACCACTACCCTAAAAAAAATTGATAATTTTGTTACAAAAACCAACATAAATGGTAGAACAATGCACGGAATGATATAAGATTTTGCCAAAATTCGTTTTATTCGACTGGAAATCACGCCGTAAAATTTCGTAAATATCGGTCCATGATTTACCCTAGGCCCCATATAATCCGTACTCCCGGAAAACAATTAAGTACGCATTAAACCATAATTAATAAATGCTATTACAGTTTTATAGGTCTAGAAATCACACTAATAAATAGACTAGAAATAACATTGCGAAATTTCGTGATGATCGGTCCATAAATTACTAAAGGCCCCATTAAAGCCCACTCTGGTAAATTAATTTAATACGCCTAAGACCGTAGCAGATATATGTAGGTATTGCGGTAAAATTTTATCCAACTTAGCTTCATATGGCCAGAAAAAATGTCATGCAATTTTGTGATATATGGTCCATAACTTTCTGTGAGCGTCAAAATAGAGTCAACAGTTTGTAAATTATGTAGCGTTCATTTTGTTTTGGTCAATTAAAAACCAAAGACATTACATCTTTGGCTAAACGATACGATAGTTTACTCGACATCGAATGCGGTGATTAGATCTCTGATATTTTCGTAAAATGACTCATAATTTTGAATTAAAGTTTTTTTTTTTGATAATAAAATAATTTAACGAAAAATTATAAATTAAATTATTTTCCAAAATTTTTTGTTTTTATTTTATGTATGTATGTGTGTTAAATTAATTATGTAAAATAATTAAAGTTTATTTTAAATTTGGTTTTAAATTCAGATTCAAGATATTATTCAAGGTAAATCTTTCCAGTATTTGTTAGAACAAAAAACATTTTAGCAATGCAAATATGCGGTCCCTAAGAATTTATGCGAATGCAATTTCGACAAGAAAGCTTAATGCCAATACTCTCTATCGCTTTCGCAAAATTTTTTGCAAAATGAATCAACACTGGCAATAAAAATTAAAGATGGCGCAGATTGACAGTAATTGAATGTCAAAATATGCAAAATTAATTTAAAATTTAAATAAAAATTTGTAAATTTTAATAAAATGAAGAACAAAAAAAATGCGAAAGACAGTACTAATCACTAGATTTGGTTCCATTTTCTTTCGCTTTTTTAATTTTAATTTTCAAAGTCAGATATTTCCTTAACTATAAGAAATAAAATATGGTTGTCCCTAACTTTTTTAGAACTCGACTAGTTTCACTAAAAATCTTTTAAAATCTGTCTAAAATTAAAAATTCAGGATCGACGGCCCTTCCGATATTTCTTAAGATCCCATTTCGAAAACCTAAATTCGAGCGCAAGTCCTTAATTGCCAATTAAAATTTTATTCCAATCTGCTCGCAATATACGTTACAATTTTTTGAAACAGTTTTCTCAAACAGGCATGTTCTGAAAATCACTTTTTGTGAAAGTGATTTGAATTCACAAAAAAGGTGTTCTGGAAAAATAGGGGTTTTTCATAATTGTGATTTGAAACCAATCAGCTAAGTGGCCGCCGATTCAAAATTACATGCTTATTTGTTTCCACCATTTTTAACTAAGTTAAATTTTTTGTTATTTCAAAACACCCATTAATCACAATTGTGATTTCAAAATCACAAGTGATTTGAAATCTTGTGATTTACAGAACATGCCTGAAAATGTTTTAAAAATGTAGATATGTTGGTACTGTGGTTTAGTGCTTTTAAGTCAAAATTTGCGAATTTTACCTTTTGACGTTGTTGCAGCAAATGAGCGATATGAACATACTAGGTACATATGTATATAATAAGGACAACTGCAACATCATTGCCAAAGCAGTGTTGAAGAAGGAAAGTTAATATTTTTTAGAGGGATGGAAAATTCATGTTATGCCAAATATAGATACCATGATATTGTAAATTAATGAATATGTACCTATATGCATACAATCTGTATATCTATTAATAAACAAATAATAATATTTTTAGAGGGGTATGGACTATGTTAGTCCAAATCAACAAAAAATTCAACATAATCTATACATACTAAATAAGCCTTTTGTTAAAACTTACCCTCCTTTACCATTGGTTATGATACCAATGTCTTCTCTTGAGTTATTTCAATGAATGAAACTTTGTAATGTCTTGATGTTGTAGGAATTCATGCATTTTCTTAATATCAGGGAAGTATCCAGAAGAATTTGAATGTTCGCGTTGAGTACAATCGTAAACTTGTCCCAAATTTTTAAATCTTTTTTCAATTGGACCATGATTAACATTTTGAACCACTTCTCAGATTTTTTTCACGCTTCAAAAAACTAAACATTTTGCAGCAACGTTTTTATTTCAAGTTTTGTATATGTAAACATTTCAACTTGGTTCTATTTTACACTTTTTATACTATTTAACACTTTTTATACTTACAAATATATAAAAATAATTTAATAAAGTTTAACAAAATAACTCGAGTTATGATCAGTACCAAGAGCAACGGTGGTCGGTTGGTTACATTTTAAGCCGATTTATTTTTACATGAATCACCTTGCCGCAGTTTTATTTACAACACTACTGCCCACTTGGTGTCGCCACTGTACACGATTGCGACAAACCTTCAGTTCATTTGACATTTGGCGCCAAAACAAGCGTTCTGCTGTCATTCTTTGTGCAAATTTCATAAAAAGCAATTTTTACACACACAACACATACTAAACCACATTTAATTATAAAAAGCCAACAGCAGCGCTACGAAAACTAAATTAAATTGAAAAATTTGTGTAAAAAAATAAAAAAAAAGAACTATAAAAATGTTTGAAGCCCGTTTAATCAGTGCCACAATTCTGAAAAAGATCTTGGATGCCATCAAAGATTTGCTAAACGAAGGTACCTTTGATTGCAGTGATTCTGGTATTCAGGTAACGAAATATACAAATGAAATATTAATGTTAACTTTTATTTATAACATTGTTTAACATTTTAGTTACAAGCCATGGATAATTCCCATGTTTCTTTAGTTTCATTGACTTTGCGCTCCGATGGATTTGATAAATTCCGCTGTGATCGTAACATTTCCATGGGCATGAATTTGGGCAGCATGGCCAAGATTTTAAAGTGTGCCAACAATGATGACACCGTAACCGTTAAGGCCCAAGATAATGCTGATACAGTAACCTTTATGTTTGAATCTCCTAATCACGAAAAAGTTTCCGACTATGAAATGAAACTTATGAACCTCGATCAGGAACATTTAGGTATTCCTGAAACCGATTATTCCTGTGTAGTACGTATGCCTTCTATGGAATTTGCTCGTATTTGTCGTGATTTGGCTCAATTCAGTGAATCAATGTTGATTTGCTGCACCAAAGAGGGCGTAAAGTTCTCCGCTTCCGGTGATGTCGGTTCAGCAAATGTTAAATTGGCTCAAACTTCCAGTGTAGATAAGGAAGAAGAAGCTGTCATAATTGAAATGCAAGAGCCCGTCACTCTAACATTCGCCTGTCGTTATCTAAATGCCTTCACCAAGGCCACTCCTTTGTCCGGCCAAGTACAGTTGTCAATGTCAGCAGATGTGCCATTGGTGGTTGAATATCGTATACAAGAATTGGGCTATATACGCTATTATTTGGCGCCTAAAATTGAAGATGATGAAAGCTAAACTACTGGTAGTTTATGGTATATATGTTAAGATTAAAAATTTAGTTGTGGATGTCTTCACTTCACAAATTATACATATTATTTTGTTACTTTAGGTATTACAATTGTAAGGTTTTTTTTTAAATACAACAACTCGTCTGCACTAAACATTTTGGAAACATTCTTTACTTATTTTAAGGTAAAAACTTAATTTTCTGTTTTTGCACAATTATTAAAACTATTAACTTTTTTATAAAATTGTATCTGGCAAAGGGAAGACATTTTTTATATACTATAAAATAAACTTATCAAGATTGATTAAAAAGTGATGATTTTTTTTAAAGCATTTTTATCTATCATTGAAATCAATTTGTTTTTTTCTACCTATATTCTTTTTGTAAAAGAAAGTAGTTTTTTCCGAAAAATTACTTTTTCACAAAAAGTTAAAATTGTACTAGTAATTAATACCTACTTTTTTTCGAAAATTAAATTGTAAGAAATACCTCGTGGAACATGATTGGACAATGAAATATGTACCATGGTCGGACTATGCAACAAAATCCTTAACCAAATATGATCGTTATTGTCGTAGCAACGAGACATGAAGGAAAGGTGTTGCTGGGTTGGCAAACATTGGTCGGTGTTCGTTAAACTACAAGTCGTTACAGTGCGTAGAATCGATTGTCGTCGACACGAATATTCGTTGTTGGTGTCCCTTCGAAAACTCGTACACTTTCAGACGTTACGTTTTTTGTTGCAAAAATTAATACGAAATATATTGAAGAGTAACATCAAATTGTTGCATGGTTTTTACATTTCTTGCTACATTCATTGTTTAACCCGCAAGCGTCACTACATCCTTCGTTACCCATCAATCTTCTGGGGGGTTACCGCGTATTTCGATTCGAAAAAAAATCATTTATGGATTCGAACAATTTGTACTGTGTATTACGATTTTCGTAATATTTGTTTCGAATAAACGGACGTTTTTCATACTTTATTGAAAACAAAAAAATCACTTTCTTAAAAGCCACTCTTTATTAAGAACAAAAATTGCTCAACAAATTTTCCATTTTTTAAAAAATACAACCTCTGTCATCGTTTCGTACGATTATCAATCTTCTTCAATTGTAAGAAATACCTCGTGGAACATGATTGGACAATGAAATATGTACCATGGTCGGACTATGCAACAAAATCCTTAACCAAATATGATCGTTATTGTCGTAGCAACGAGACATGAAGGAAAGGTGTTGCTGGGTTGGCAAACATTGGTCGGTGTTCGTTAAACTACAAGTCGTTACAGTGCGTAGAATCGATTGTCGTCGACACGAATATTCGTTGTTGGTGTCCCTTCGAAAACTCGTACACTTTCAGACGTTGCGTTTTTTGTTGCAAAAATTAATACGAAATATATTGAAGAGTAACATCAAATTGTTGCATGGTTTTTACATTTCTTGCTACATTCATTGTTTAACCCGCAAGCGTCACTACATCCTTCGTTACCCATCAATCTTCTGGGGGGTTACCGCGTATTTCGATTCGAAAAAAAATCATTTATGGATTCGAACAATGGGCCTGTTCGTAAATGCATAACTGCAGTGCATCACACAACCAAACATTGCTTTGCACGGCCAATTTAAGTTTGCTGTTGATCTTTTTTGGCAGAAGCCATTTCTCCACTCCGTATTTACAACTTGGTTGTGCGTCTTTTGCTTAAGCAAAGTTTTTTAGGGCATTTAAATTTTCATTTGCAGCGCAGTGATGCATTTACGAACAGGCCCAATTTGTACTGTGTATTACGATTTTCGTAATATTTGTTTCGAATAAACGGACGTTTTTCATACTTTATTGAAAACAAAAAATCACTTTCTTAAAAGCCACTCTTTATTAAGAACAAAAATTGCTCATCAAATTTTCCATTTTTTTCGTTTCGAACGATTACGAAAATCGTAATACACAGTACAAATTGTTTGAATCCGTAAATGATTTCTTTCGAATCGTAATACGCGGTAACCCCCCTGTTTCGTGAAATATGCCTTGCGACATTTCGCAAAGTGTGGGACTAGTGAAACTTTTTTTAAAAGGTCCTTTTTAAACTTGCTTCATTTTCATTTTGCAAATGTTTTTTTTTTTTTTTTTTTTTGTAAAATGTACCTTAAAACATCGTCAGCTTAATATGCAAACCTGCTAAATTCATTTTTTAAATTGAGATTTTGATGACGTGTGATAAAGAAAAATCCGCCTCGGTGACCAGCATGTATTTTATCTTTAATTTGAGTCTTGAAGTGTTTAAAACCAACTATATTTTGGTTTTCCTCTCCAGCAGCGCATATGAAATATAAGAAGTTTTTTGTCTCCTGTAAAATGTACTGAAAGATTTGCCGGTTTACATATTAAGCCATGTTTAAAAAAAAAATCACTATAAATTATAACGGAAAAAATGTTTATTCTATTTTTTTTTAATTTTCCGAAACGAAATCTTTTGTAGTCTTTTGGCATATGTTACAAAATTGTTTGTTTTATAAAAAAGCTTTCGTAAAAATTGCAAATGTGTTGCTTTATTTCACAAAAATAAAGAAAATATTTTGTAGCAAATTTACTTTTTAAAATATAAGAAAATTTGTTGCTGTAGGTATTTTACGAAAAAATTTTGTAGGGAATTTTTATTGTCTTAAAATAACTCAACATGAGTTAAATGTTTAATTATTTTTTTTTTTTTTTTTTAATTACGAACTCCGAAATTTAAGTCTTTTATGTAATTTTTTGAACAAAAAATTTTTACCAATGCAAATATGAGTTATGCAATAATAAATAATGTATTAGTGTGCGGTCCTTTACAAAAAATTTTCTTACACATTTACTTGGTTCATCACGTTAGACGTCGACGAGTAGTTAAAAATATAAGAGTGCTTCGAATAAACGGACGTTTTTTATACTTTATTGAAAACCAAATATACCTTTCTTAACAGCCACTCTATTACGAACAAAAAGTTTTCATCAAATTTCCCATTTTTTTTAAATACCTCTGTCATCGTTTCGAACGATTGCGAAAATCGTAATACACAGTACAAATTGTTCGAACTCGTAAATTTTTTCTTTCGAAATCGAAATACGCTGTAAGCCCCCAGGGGTGTGCTTGAAATCAAAAACGTAAAAAGAAAGAATTTTAATAAGATTTCTGTAATAAAAGAGTTTAATGACAAATATTTCTCGACTAAACAGAATTTTATTATAAAAATTAGGCCCGTTTTCACAACTTACCGATAGCTAAAACTAGACGTTAACCTTTATAAAAAGTGTTCCATTAATAAAATAATATTCATCCTACTAGTTAAAGTAAAATCGTAATAATGGAATTTTTTATACGACCGATAAAATCCTACCTTAAGAAAACGGGCCTTAGTGTATTAAAATTTTTAATATAAAAACAACTTCCAAATTCACGCGTTTTACATTTTCGAATTCCAGCACACCCTGCAAGGCAAAAAAACTTCCTAGAAACAATGGTCCAATATGTAGGTCTGCGCGAAAGGCCTGCTGATTTTTTGCAGTTGTGTTTTTTCTTGCAATTGTTTTTGAAAATTAAACCATTTTTAACACGAGCAAATGTTTTTATTCTTGACATCTTTATCATTTTTCACACAAACAAAATAAATGGATGATTCGTTCCCCAAAAAACCGCATTATAAATTCTTATAAACACTAGAAAATAATATTTTCTTCAACCATCCTTTAAGTTAGTCAAAATAACATTATAAAACTGTACCCGCTGATACACAAAGAATCTACACTCCCACATACGACCCGAATTAATAAATAGTACTGCCATAAAAATTATGTAAATGGTGATAACAGTAATCAGACAAATAAATCTTTTAATCTGCCAAAATCTCAGCACATACTTTAAATCTGTTTTTTTTAATACAATTTTGCTTTTATTAAACATAGTTGATTTATTAATAAAAAAAAAATTGCAAATTATTTTTGCTTAACATTCTAAGTATATGGTTAAAAAAAAACTATAAATTCTGCCCCCAAAAATTTTTTTGGGACCAACTTAAAACCTAGTGTCAATATGGAGATATCAAGATAATATGAAATTAAACAAAAATTTCCCATTTAAAAGGAAATAAATTAAACAAATTAACAAGTGGAATTTAAACGATAAAATTTGAACCATATAACTGGGCGCTTAAGTATTTTTACATAAACATATCTACTCTATAATATAGTTGGGATGTACCACCAACAACGGATCATCTTGCTCTTCTTCGTCCTCTGTACGTTTGGGACTTTTGCCAGGTTGCTTCAACTCGGTGGTCTTTAAAGGTATAATAACTTGATCATGATAAATCAAACGGTCAATGACTTTTTCAATCAGATTTTTGCGTGAAATCAATTCATCTTCTGATTCTATTTGATCGGCCACTTGCTCCAGATACCAGGTGACAACATCACTACGTTTCATGCCCGAATCTGATGCTTCGGCTTCACAACGAGCCTCTTCATTGCGCATATGCAAAACCAACATGGTCGAGAGATTTTTATAGTCCTCAAATGATAAAGTCAACTTTTTCTTTTGCAAAACTGTTTGCCCAGCGGAAGTATTTAACTCTGATTCGCCGTTTTCATCTGTATCCATGACAGCTTCATTGTTAGTACCATTTTTATCCATATCTACATCACCAGTAAAAGCTTCATCTACATCATCATCATCTAAATGAATATCTGGTTGCTCAACTCTTATAATAGATTTGTTAAGTAAGCGGAAAGCTTCTTTGACATGGCGCTCTTGGACTTCATTCATACACTCCAATTTTGCCATGGCCTCACTCAAACGTATCATTGACTCTAACTGTCTTACGGTTATGCGCCAAGTACTGCGTCCCGAAGTACCAGTATCTCTTTGTCTTAAATGACCATAATTTTCCACCAATAGTTTAGCGGCCTCTGGGCTTATAACCGGTTTAAATTGTCGGGCAAAAGTGATATAACGCAATACCTCCTCCCGAGTGTACGCTCTTTCAATATTATCCTCTATGTTAGAATGCAGATCAACAATTTTCCTTGCTATAGCATAGTCCACTACCTCATTACACTCATCCACCAAAATAAAAAACAAATCAAAACGGGACATAATAGGAGCCGATAACTGTATATTCTGTTGAAGACTTTTAGAGCGATCATAACGCCCATTGATAGGATTTGCTGCTGCTAGAATAGAAGTACGAGCATTTAACGTAGCTCTTACTCCAGCTTTAGCCAATGATATAGTTTGCTGTTCCATTGCTTCGTGAATGGCTACCTGATCACGAGGATCCATTTTATCGAACTCGTCAATACAACAAATGCCATTATCGGCTAACATAAGAGCGCCAGCTTCAATGACAAAATCGAAACTTTCCTCATCTCTTACTACGGCAGCGGTTAGACCAGCCGCTGAAGAAGCTTTACCGGATGTATAAACGGCTCGAGGAGAAAATTCAGCGACTTGTTTGAGGAACTGGGATTTGGCCGTACTGGGATCCCCAACAATGCAAACATTAATGTCACCACGTAAAGTTGTTTCTGAAAGCAGTGAAGAATTGAAAAAATAATTATAATTATACATTGCAGATTCTTAAGCCATTTTTCCACTAAAAGCTAATTTGTTTAAATAAAAAGTTCCTTTTTTCTAAAAAATCATTTTTAAACTATGTAAATACTCAATCTTCACAAAAAATTTTTTCCACTAGTCATTTTGTATACACTTCACCGAAGGTAAAAGCCTTAGACCCAATTAAAACGAAAACGGCAAAAGACAAAGTTTCTAAATTAGGTACAAGTATCTTGGATATCCATGCACAACATCCGACAAAATATGGGTAGGATTGGAGAAGTGGGCGTGGCACAAAATACTTTTATTTTTATATAATGAACGGTACTTATTATATAACTTTCTGTTGTCGCACCATGGTAATGGGTAAATAAGATCTGGCATAGTTGTTTACTTGTTTTTAATTACAATGCAACAGTATACAACAAAAAAATGTTTTAGTTGGTACATTTTCACAAGAGTAATTTTTCACCAAAAATGTTAATTTCACTAAAACTACATTACATATTTTCACTAAAGATCTTAATAAACGATAAAAGATTTTCTACGAATAGGTCTTTTTTGTACCAAAACAAAATTTTAATATATAATTATATATAAAAATCCTTTAATTGAAATTCTTTTTTTATTGCTCTTTTAAATACTTACTCTCATGTGTGGTCTTTCCTACACCACTAAACAGCTGCAACAATATACCGCGTTTCACCTCATCATTGCCATAGATGGAGGGAAATAAACATGTAATCAAATTATTGTATAAAATACGATCCTTTGACATTTCATAAACTTTATTCCACTCAGCATCTGTCATTTGTTTTTTCATATCTTCAGCTGTTACCTCTGACATAGGCAAATCTGTTCCACCAAAACGTGCATTAGTAGCCTGGACACTACAAGCCAAAAAGGCCATGCGGTAATTCAGTTCACGCATGCCTAAAGCCTTAAGACCGGTCAAGCCTTCAGGGCCATCGCCAGGTTTATGACGAGAACCCATATCAGCCTTAGCACCCGGCATACTTAGTACACCCACATCAGGCACCACTATCAAAGTACCAGTAAAATCATAGCGATCACCGGCCTGTACAGTTTCTACTAATTCAGAGCGTAAAATAATTTCCACAGAACGTGGTATACAACCCCTAGGCAATTCAGATTGAGTTTCTTGTATACGAATTTTTTGAAAGTCTACGAAAAGAGACTTTTCTACGTTTAACATAAAACGCCGCCGGTTAGCACATACTGGATTACGGCAAATGGTTGGATTGGTAAATTTAAATTGTTGCTCTACGTTACGTATTTCCGTTTGACAATCCAAGCACATGAATACTCCAAAAACCAGTTCGGGATGCACAGGATGGGTACGCACCACTTGACCGGAAATGCGAATCAAAGTGCCAATCTTAGAAGTAGTTAAATCACGCACTTTATGGCGTGTCGGCACTTCAGTAAAGGAAACATAACACTCTTTTTCAGTTTTTAAGCCAATGCGGTCTTTGACAAAATTAGAAACCGATTGGCAGAGATAAGGAAAGATTCTATTATTAAAATAATGTAGATTAATTTTCATCTTAGTTTTTTTTGTGAAACTTACCTATAATATTCCTCGATAATAGTAGTGGCCAAATTTTGATTGTATTTCTCTACATCATCAAAACTAACCTCGAGAGTACAGCGGTCCGGTGATTCCAAATCTGCGGCCGGTTTAACATATTTTATCTCACCATCTTCTTTGAATCTATAAAATTATTTTAAAAAATTTAGATTTTTTCTATTGCATATTAGGTTTTTGTACATACTCTTCCAAAAAATCTTGAAATAATTTTTGACATCTTATGCCCACTTCATCTTTTACACGCAATTGACCAATATTTGCATCAGCTACATCCATGTTACAATTCTTTTACCAAATTATTTAATAAAAAAATATGAAATAATAAACAATTTCCAAATGATATTTTAAAACTAAAGAAACAACTAAATATAAAATTGTAGCACAAAACACACGCCAAATGTTTTAAATGACTTCTGCGTGTATACAGGAGTTTTTCGCGCCAAAACTGTTGATTTGTTTTATTTGAACAGCTGATAATTATAACGCTACACAACGCTAGGGGGAATAAAAGTAAGTATGAAAAAATTTAGTTTAAGTTGCAAAGTCCAACGTTAAATTTTAAATATGAACTTTATCTCATAAAAGTAACAAAATTCGTTTTAAGTAGGTATAAAAGGAGCAGCAAATAACCTTCAAAATCCTTCCACTGACACCTATAAATGATATTCTCTGTTTAATACAGGCTGTTTCAGATTTTGATTATTTAATGGGAAGATACAACCCTGTCGGTTTATTGTTGTGTTTATGGCCAATCAGCTGGTAGTTTTTATTTGAATGGTGAAAAATTTTTGCAAGAATTTTCGCAATAAAAAACAAATTACTTTTTTGCACATTACAAATCACATAAGGAAAAAGCTTATTTGCAAGTTTTAAATTGAAAAATAATGTGAATCTATAAAATGTCTTCGGAATATTTTAGCTCCATATCGGGCTCTACAAATTCGGCGTCGTCCACCGTCAATAATAGTAATAATGCCTGTACCTCGACTAGGTGGTTGACGGAGGAGGTTTTTGCCTTAATTGATTTGGTGCAACGTAATGAAGCAATTTATAATCCACGCCACAAGTACTATTTTTGTCGTCCCTATGTGGAGAATTTTTGGCGTGAAGTAGATTTAAAGCTGGAGAAAAACCGTAAGTGTTAAACAAAGACAGAATTAAAGCGGCAGGCGAAAGATACTAAAAGAAAACAAAAAATTTAAATTAAAGGATTTATGAAATTAACGCCTTTTTTTTAACAAATCTTATAGATTATAAATCTATTCTGGCGGTGCGCAATATGGTGTGCCCCTGTAGGCTAGCTGGTAGTGAGCCAGTATATCAGTGCCGTGGTTGCGGTTACGACTACCGCCAGAGTCTCTGGTCTCCTGCAGACAAGCGTATAGCTTCGCGAGAATAGTATTAGAAAAAAATATGACCGTAAGAAATACGAATCCAAAAAGGAAATGAACAACAGCCACAAAACTACATGACACGGCGTTTGTTATACCATATAGAAAAAAATCCTTTTGCCCAACCGAAAGCCGTTTATGTAGAGAAGCTTCTGTTATAGGTACATACCATAGAGGAGAAAATCCTTGCATGCGGCTAAAACTGTACAATTATTCGGGATATTAAAATTCAGGATTTTGAAATCTAATATTAAAAGTTTCGGGAATAAGAACCCAACCCAATTTATTTGCGTTAAAATTTTTGAAAAATATTTGACAAAAAAACGGGGCCAACAAGCCACACTAAATAATCATTTCCTTTAATTCCAATATTTTTTTTGGTTATAATGTAACATTTTACAAAAAAAAAAAGTTTTTCGCTTCGTGTAGTAGTATAATTAGTTTATTTTGTGATACCTATTAAGACCATGTTTAATCTTACTAACCCCAGGCAGAGCAACGGTATTAATTTGTTCACGTTCTTGTATGTGGTGAATACGTGTTGATGTTCATGTTCTGATTGACCACAATTTTTGTTGTTGCGTGTTTGGTTGTATACAGAAAATACATTGTATGGCGCACATGGATGCTAAGACGAACGTTAAGGCAACGATGACAGCACATGGACGAAACATGAACAGTCTAAAAGAGTAGAATTCATGTGCGACATGCTGTTCTTTCCAAATTGTTGGATGGTGGAGACGGGTAGTAACTATTAACAAAAGTAGGGGTTGCGTTTATTTGGTCAAATATTTAACAAGTTTGACCGTAGCTTAAGTTTTGGGTCAATTTTCATTTTGGGGCCATATTTCGCAGCGCCAACTATTCAATAGGGGATTATAAACAAATATGTTATACCGGCGCCCGGCCGGAATTCTTCACGAATTGCTGCTTTTGACCCTAGTTTTGTAAGCGTTTCACACAAAAATGAAGGATCTCCAAAAAATGCACCAAAACTAAGCAATAAAATTAAATTTAAATAATTAGTGCTTTAACGATGTTAAGCTGTAAAATTTTTTTAACAAATCGATTTTAGATTATTCGTCCTTTATTATTTATTCATTTCATTATATTTAAATACTATTTTTCTCTTTTTTTCAATTCATTAATTTAGCTGGTGCTAGTTTGGCTAAATGGACTAACTTGCGTATATCATTTCGCCGAGAGTATACGAATTATCTAGAAGAGAAAGTTCCTCCCTGTTGGACGTATTTCGATCGCATGTTTTTCTTACATCCATATTTAAGGAAGTGAGTGTTGCTTTTTCTTCAGGAACATTAAAACTAAAAATATTTGCCCTTTTCTTTGTAAACACAGAAAACATCAACAGTCTAAGTCTTTAGACTCTCAAGTACAAGATGCTTTAGTACAGATAAGTTCCTTATCCAATCGTCTTCAAAGAGAAAGAGCTGTAGCAGCCGCTGCCAACTCTATCACCACACAATCCAACGAACCTTCTCCGTCGCAGCCCCAATTGGATCATTATTTGGAGTATTTTGATGAAGCTGAACCAAACGCCTCCGAGCTGGATGATATGATAGACGACGAACCCTCAAATCCCCAACATTTCGCTCATTCTACGTTGGCAAGTGATATAAAGTCCGAATGTGAAGATAATGTGGATGAGTATGATAACGTTGAGAGACCTTTAGATGAGGATGATCATGAGGTAGATGATGCAGATATGAGAAGTTTTGTTTTAAATTCGCTGGAAAAAAGACAACAGCAACAACAGCAGCATCAGCAACGTTTACAACATTTACAACGTTTGCATTCTCGTGGCTTGTATGAGGATTTTCGCAATAAACGTGCTAGATCTCATGAAAATATAACATCTTCTCAATCTTCTGGACCTTCCTTGCTGGCTTCTTCTTCTTCAAGTATTCATTCAAACAATGTGTCTTTCGTAAGACCCACCTTTGCTAAACCCATAGAAGTGGTTAGCACTACTACACAAAGTCATAGCAATAACAACAACAACAACAGTAGCAATAATAGTAGTAACTCTAATAGTTCTACATCTTCCTCTGTCCTCAATAATGATAACGAACCGGTTTCTAATTCTACACCACGTTTAAACTCCTCAACGCACAATCCACATCACAGTTCATCTAGTTCCCATTATTCTTCAACATTAAGTCATTCCCATAGCCATCATCATCAACAGCGCTTTGAAATTTCTGCTATTAATTCGGCTACTACTAATTCCTCTTTAAATTCCTTAAACCCTCCATTAAATTCGGGCTCTAACACAGCATCCTCTCTAGTAGCTCCTGCGCCTTCAGCTACTCCAGAACTATGTGATTGTAAAACAGATCCAGATGCCATGTTTTTAATGAGCCTCTTGCCCGATATTCAAAAGTTAAATGGTCGTGATCGTGGTAAAATAAAAATAGCCTTTCAAAATATTTTGCAAGACTATTTGTATCCCGATTAAATAGGCGTAGGATCACTAAAACAGCCAACTGAGATTCCTTAAAGTAAAAGTTAAAAAAAGATACGTTATAAATGTATACTCAATGCTAATAGCAATTAGAAATAGTAATTTAAATAAATTTTATGTAATTAAAGTAATTTCCCCTCTTGTTTCCTCCCAGTAAAATTATAAAAAAATGCTTTAAATGTGCTTAAAAATATATTTACGATTTAAAAATAAAAAAATTAATATTATAAAAATTGATAATTTAAAACCGACTTCTTGAAATTTATTCTTAAATGTAAACAAAAAAAGACTTAATAACAGCCCAGCTAGCATTTTGTATCATATTCGAATCTTTAAGGAATCAGCTTCATGAACAGAATTGAATTTTTAGATCATAAATGATACTCTCGTTGTGAGAAAATTGTACCTTCCTTACCAACGAATCACCTTAAAGAATCATTTGTTTTTTTTTTTTCTTTCATTATTTATTTATTGAATCTTCATATATTAAATATGAACTAACAATAATTAATCAAATCTTAACCTAATACGTTATTTTATGTCCTGCCAGTGACAGACAAAAATTTTCTTCATCACGGGTCTGTTCACTTATATAGGTGTTTATCGCTCATCTAATTGGATATGTGCTGCAGTGTCTCTTATTCTTAAGCGATTGTGGCCGCTATCATTTAAAATAGTTCGTGCTAGTGGGTTCGGGTGCAATTCGAGCCTTTTTAAGTATTTTACTGCATATTTCGTAATCATAGTTTTAACTCATGAAACATTGAGATCCTTGTGTATGTTTGAGTTTTTAACATACCAAGGGGCAGCTGTGATTATTCGAAAAAGTTTATTTTTCGATATTAGAGGCGGAGGCAGTGCCCCATAACTGAATACCAAAGCACCAGATTGGCTTTAAGATGGAGTTGCAAAGAAGAAGTTTGCAGTCGAGACTTAGGACAGCGCTTTTAGTTTCATTTGAGTTAACTTTGCCTCTATAATGCTTTTCCACGTTAAACGGCGATCTAGATGAATACCGAGGTATTTTACATGCGAATTTTGAGGTATTATTTGATTATTGATTTTAATGGGGTTTATGTACCCATTTTTGCTCATTAACCTTTATCCTCCATTGCTTTTACCATAGTTCAAGTTGAAATATATGATCCTGTATGTATCGAAATGCTTCTTGACTGTTTTCGTGCACGCATAGAAAAGCTGTACCATCAGCAAATGCTGAAGTTTGGGTGTAGTTGTTGGTTGGCATATCCGAGGTATACATTAAGTATAAAAGTGGGCCCAGGATGCTTTCCTGAGGGACTCCAGGAGAGCTTAAATAATCACCTTTAATAATAAACTTTCGACCTACTAAATAGCTTTCTAACAGCTTGTGTGTGTTTACTGGTAAGTTTAGCTTCAATTTATGTAATAAGCCTTCATGCCAGACTTTATCAAAAGCTTGAGAAACAACGATGAAGAGAGCGGAACAATATTTTCTTTCTCAAAGGCTTTTCTTATTGCGTTTACTATACGATGGGTTTGCTCAATTGTGCTGTGTTCTCTTCTAAAGCCGAATTGGTGGTTAAGAATACATCTATTTTCATTTAAAATTGGGGTAAATTTTGACGCTAACAGCTTCTCAAACAGCTTTAATATATTAGAAAGTAAACTTATAGGCCTATTATCAAAACCAGGAGCCTTCTTGGGGTTTAAATCACAAATAGCATTTTCGATTTCTCATCTCAAATCTTAGGGGAACAGCTGCTCTAGCAGCAACAGGTGGTAACTCGACCGCAATATCGTGAGATATATTTATATACGTTTTTTAAATGATTGACAAAGAGATTTCCTTTTTCAACATCATTTCTTGCCCAACTTCCATTCAATATTCTTAATGGTGGCTTAGAGACAACTGGCCTATTGAGATTTCTAGCTGCACGCCATAATGAGTAGTTTGATTGTGGGGTTGCATCAAGTTCCTTAAGATATTTTTCCAGAGAAGCCGTATTCTGAGTCTGCAATAACTTTCTTAGTCTTTTTGTTCACTCTTTTAGTAAGTTCTTAAGTTGAGGGGATCTGTTCAATTGCCACTCTCTTCGAGCCCTCCTTTTTTCAAACAAGAGATGCACGACATCTGTGGAATATATTTTAAAAGTTTTTGTTTTTTTTTTTTTTTTGAGGGCAATATTGGAATGTTGAACAGCTAGCTTCAGAAAACTGTCAAAATTTTCAATAGAGCGATCTACAAACTCCGGTGTACTCATGGTCCAATGAATAGGTCTGCTTACTTGAACAAAAACAAAAAACGATTCTTTTTAGTTGTCAAAAATTTACTAACACATATACAAAGCAAAAGGAAAAAACGTGTATGTGTGGCATACCATAAACGTAAACAAACGTATACATGCACATATAAGCAAAATGTAAACAACTTTTGACAACTAAAAAGAACATAAACAATGATCATCAGGCTTCTTGCGCAGACCTATTCATTGGACCATGGGTGTACTGAGCGGAATATTTTCTGTGCAATGGGTACTGAGATATTTTTTATATTTTAACCAATTAACTTGCGTAGCTGTCGTCGCTAAGTAACCCATCGGAGGTACAATTCTAGTGGGGTTCATTATAGTAACAATTGTAGGAAGATAATTATAGGGAAGCTTCAACCTGAATCGTTTCTATGGGGATGTTTTTAACCACGCCGAAATCGATGACATCTGGAATTTTTCGTGATCAGTAGGCCAACATGTTAGCTGTCCGCTCGCTACCACATTTAAATTCATTTAAGAAATTTTTTTTTTTTTTTTTTTTTTTAATAATTTATTTTTATTATTGAATCTTTCTTATCGAAATTTACAATATGTATTCAAATCTTAATTCTACTTGTTGTTTATTAGTTGTTACCTGTGTAACCACTAACTGCTGTATTCAAATTTTTAAGACTGTCTTCTAGTAAGGCTCAAAGTATCGGTTCTTTTTAGCCTCTGGTGACCTTCGAACTGAAGCAAACCCCGAGCGAGGTAGTTAGGGTGAACCATTAGTTTATCGATGTAGCTTATTGAATATTTTTTAATTTCCTCCTGGATAGTGGGGACGTTGAGATCTCTGTGGATAATATCATTACGTATATACCATGGGGCGCAGACAATTTGTCGTAATATTCTAGACTGTCTTCTTTGAAGCTTTTGGATGTTAGATGCGCATGCAGTACCCCATAATTGGATGCCATATGTCCATATTGGTTTTATGATGGACTTGTATAGAAGAACTTTGTTGTCTAAAGACAAGTTTGAGTTTCTACCGAGAAGCCAATGTAGTTGAGCTGCTTTAAGTTTCATAGCCGTTATTTTCGCTTCGATATGACGAGACCAGGTCAAACGTCTATCTATATGAACTCCCAAGTACTTTACATGGTTTTCTACCAGAACAGTGATGTTATTTATTTTTACTGCTGGGCACGTTTGTCTTCTGAGCGTGAAAGTTAAGTGAGCACATTTAGCCGGGTTAACCTTTATTCTCCATTTTTCTAGCCATGCCTCTAGTTCATTGATGTGGGACTGCAGATTTTGCGATGCGACTTTTGGGTCATGGTTAACGCTAATAAATGCTGTGTCGTCTGCAAATGTAGAGGTATGCGTGCTCAGGTTTGTTGGCATATCCGCTGTGTATATTATATATAGAAGCGGTCCTAATATGCTGCCTTGGGGAACACCAGCAGTAATTTTCTTGAGGGGGGAGTATTTATCTTGCGACCTTACTATGAATGTTCTGCCTGTTAGATAGCTCTCCAGAAGCTTGTGAGTGTTTTGAGGAAGCATTCGTGTTATTTTGATGAGTAGCCCATCATGCCAAACTTTGTCAAATGCTTGGGAAATGTCTATAAACAGGGCTGAGCAGTATTGCTTTTTCTCAAACGCCGATCTAATAAGGGTGACAATTCTATGCACTTGCTCTATTGTACCATGTTTCGCTCTGAATCCGAACTGGTGATCCGGGATGATGTCGTGTTCATTTAGATGAGGAGTTATACTTAAAATGAATATTTTTTCGAAAAGCTTTGATAGGATTGATAATAAGCTTATCGGTCTGTACGACGCAACCTGGCTAGCATCTTTTCCTGGCTTGGGAATCATAACAATTATAGACTTCTTCCATGAGGATGGGAAGTATCCGACTCTTAATATAGCGTTAAAAATGAACAGCAAGATTCTGGAAGCAGACGAAGGTAAGTTTCTTATCATTGACCCTGTGATACGGTCAAGTCCGGGAGATTTTCTAATATTCACTTTTTCTATTGCAGATTTTACTTGAGTAATGTTAAATTTTAATGGATGGTTTACCTTATCAGGAATGGTTGGACGACAGGAACAAGTATGTGTATCATGTGGCGTGAAAACTTTCTCAAGATGGCCCGCGAAAGCGTTTAATTTTTCATCTGTGTTTTTCGCCCAAGTGCGGTTTTCCAGTCTTAATGGAGATTCTTGGGTTATAGGGCATTTCATATGCCGTACAGCCTTCCATAAGCTATAATTGGAGTTTTTTGTGGCATCTAGGCTGTTTAGATAGCCTTCTATTGCAGACTCGTGGTTCTGTCTCAATTTGTTGCGAAGAGTTGTCAGGCATAATTGTAGTTGGGCCTTAGTGGTTGGGGAACGACTGTTTTGCCATTGTCTTCTTAACTTCCTTTTTTCTCTGATAAGGGTCTCTATATCCGTCGATGTATTGTAAGGAGCACGTTTAATTGTCCGCTTGATTGGGGTTGCATTTCTTGCTGCAGCATCCAAGACTTCTGTAAATCGGTCGACAGCTATTTGGATGTCAGATGAATTTTTTAGGGGAATGCACTGTGATAGGTGAGAGCTCACATACATTTTATACTTTAACCAATTTGTGTTTCTGTTTGGATAGGAAAACCAGTTTGCAGCTTAAGAAATTTAAGAAATTGTGTTAAAGAAAACACGACCCTTTGGTGTTTTAAGTCGTAACCCCCAGATGGTATGTTTAGCGTTATAATCACCAGCGGCTAGGAAACACGGTCCTAATGATTTAAAATATTTATAATATAGGCTTTTTATTATTATTAGTAGTAGTATTTTTAATATTTTTACATAACATTACATGTTCTTTTACAAATTATGTATATCAATAAACTCAAATTAAATATTTCTTATAAAAGTTACAATTTTCTTTCTAAATACATTTGGATTGGTTTCATTTTTAATATTATTTGGCATCATATTGTAAAGATTTAGTCCTTTGTAGAACAGTGATCTTTGCATTGTGTTGTTTTCAGGTCGTTGTAGTCTAAAATCGGCAGCGTTTCTTAAGTTGTATGGTTGAACATCCCCAACGTATCTGAGTTGCTCTACTAAATAATCAGGTGCCTCTCCCATTTTCATTTTTTGAATAAAATTAATTGTATTCAGCTCTAATCTTTGTTGTATATTAAGCCATTTAAGTGTATCCAACATATATCTTACCGATGAAAATTATTAGCTCTGTTTCTTTACTCTACTTTGGGATTCCTGGAAATGGTGAGTAACATTTATTATATAAATTTTCATATTATTCGAATGTGTATTCTAAGTCAAATTACAATCCTCAAAAGCTTTTATACTTTAATAGGCTTATTCCTTCAATATTTTCCAGGAATATTTTCTATTAAAGTATAAAAGCTTTTGAGGATTGTATTTGCCTTAGAATACACATTCGAATAATATGAAAATTATTTACTAACTTAAATATTATTTACTTGTGTTGTGGTAAACTTAAAAGTAAATTTTAACAACAACAAATCAAAATTTTTATTTGTAAACAAATTATTTATGTTGTTTATTGGGTTGTTTGCTGTTTGGGCAAACATTTGAAACGTGTTTGTAGATATATTATTTTTTAACATTTGGCAGACATTTTCGATATTTGTCAAACCTTTCGTGGTTTCTAGGGCTAATTGTAATCATTTCAGCTAAAACTTTGCAGCACACTTTGCAGAGTGAAGACGTAGAAGAAGAAGAAGCATTAAAATAATTTTTAGCCGTAAATTCTAGTTCATTCAGCAGCATTCTTTGCCGCAAAACTGCTAGTTGCTTAAACTCTTACCTCGAAATTATATATCTTTCTTTTATATTTCCTTTCCGTTTTAAACAAATATGTATCAAGAAAAATTGCCACATTTATAGAAAACAATTATAGAAAGCATTTATAGAAAACAAAACAAAATTGAAAATATGTTTTTGGCGAATACAAAACGGAAACGGGAAAATGTGTGTTTATCAAGCAATTTGTGTGGTTTATTTTACCCTTTGGTCTTTACTCTATTGTGAATACCTATAAATTCAGATTTTCTGTAATATACTTATATCTGGCAACACTTTGTTATCATTTCATAGTAGATGTGCTTGCAAAAAGAAGCAGATTTGCAGCTTTACGAATTTGTTGTTGCTTCTTGCAAGAAAGAAAAAAGGAAACGGCGTGCATTTCGTAAATTTAAGGAAAATTCTCATAAATAAAGTTTAAAAATTATAGAAAAAATATATATAAAACTTGTTTTACTGTGTTTAGTACTAAAAAAAATTTAAACAACTTAAAAATATGCCAGCTGTTGTCAGAGTTAAAAGACGCATTGATGAAGAGCCTTTATCGGCCTTTGTATTAAATGGCAAACGAAGACGTCTGGAAGAGGAAAATCCCTCGAGTTTAACAAATAAAGAAGAATTATCGACTTTGTTGAAATTTGCCGGTACCATAAAGGAACAAGTAAGCACAATGTTGAATTTATTTGGAGAAAAGTATTAAAGTAATTTTCTTAACAGGATGACACAGCCACTTCCCAGTTTGCACGCCTTTCAAAAGAGCAAGCCAAAGAGTTGGTTTTGCAAAAAACCCAAAAACCTTTAAACATCACCGAAAAAGCACGTCAGGAAATGCGCCAGCATCAACATGAACAACGTTTTCGTGTTGTAAATTGTCTACGCACCACCTTGGATGAAGACAACAGTGCCAGTGCTCCAACGAAGTCTACAGAAATCACTATTGTAGACATTGAAAAACATAATGCAAACGATAAGACTGTTGAAATTCCAAAATCTTTGACTACTACAACAAATTCTAACACACATTTAGCAGAAGCTTCAACATCATCCGCAGCAGCTGCTGCTGCTGCTGCTGCCGCCTCAGCCCCTTTAGCAGCTGATTTAAATATGTCCACAGATTCCGATATGGGTTACGTTTACGATCTTTATATACCCGATAATGAGCAACATGCTGATTATGTCGATCTTATGGATGACAATTATTTAAGGTTGGTGTTACATGTCGATATGTTTATGTTTACAAATCGTTTTATTTAAGAAATAAAAAAAAAAAATTAGAAGAAAAGCGAAAGAAGAAAACACAATTAAATTTAGTATTCATGCATTATTTTTGTTTAAATTAGTAAATTCTCGTTAAGCTATTGCTTATTATTATACCTTTTTTATATTTTTGTGTAGAAATTTTTTGTATTGTTTAAATCGAAATAAAAAATGGAACAAGTCCAGTTTACCAACGCAGCTCCAAATAAAAAAAAAAGTACATAGGGTAATAGAAAATCGAAAAATAAGAAGAAAAAATAAAATGGCAAAATTCTCGGAAACGCATAGTTTCCGAGTTATGGACCTCTGAAGTTTTCATATAAACTTCCGATTTCCCTCTACATTTCTGAACGTATATGGCCAATATTGGTATTATTTGAAAGCATTTGAACAGATCTTTCTGGAAATGCTAAATTTATTAAAAACTTTTTAACTCTTTAGCTCCTAATACAGTTTTTACAAAATTTATATCAAAATGTTACGGAAGTGCACTAGGTAATAAAAATGTAATTAAATAAACCCCAGCTTCTCTAAATAAAGCTTCTCTGCATAGCCGGCCTTCGGCCGGGCACAAGGATTTTCTCCTCTATGGTATGACAAATACCGGCTTCGCTAACTAAATCTTCTCTGCATAGCCGGCCTTCGGCCGGGCGCAGGGATTTTCTCCTCTATGGTATAACAAACACCGGCTTCGCTAAATAAATCTTCTCCGCATAGCCGGCTCCTTAATGGATTAAACATTTTTAAATAAAATGTTTATATCTAGAAAAATTTATTCAAAAGCTTTTAAATGATACCAATATTGGCTATATACGTTCAAAAATGTAGTGGGAAATCGCAGATTTATATGAAAACTTCAAAGGTCCATAACTCTGAAACTATGCGTTTCCGAGAATTTTGTCATTTTATTTTTTCTTCTTATTTTTCAATTTTCTATAACCCTATGTACTTTTTTTTTTATTTGGAGCTGCGTTGGTAAACTGGACTTAAGCCTAAAAAATTGTAGGCTTAGGACTTAGAAAAAGAACGCTAGTAATTTCTTTTGTATTTTGATTTTAAACTTGTTGGCATACGGTGGATGCTGCAGAGAAAACGTTTAGGGGATGAAAGAAAAGAAAAATGTACTTGTCTTAAGAAGTTAAGGATTTATAAATAAAAAATTTAAGAAACATCCTTTTGGCAAATATTTTTATATTATATTGATTGCTAAATTATTTTTAAACATATTTAAAAACGTAATGAAATATGTTTAGTTTATTAATTGATAAAAAGTAATAGATAAACACAAACAAGTTCATAAACGAATGAAATTCAGATTTGGAATCAAAACTACATAAAAAATTAATTTAACTGTACTACCTAAATAAAAGCTTCAACGTATTTTTTAACATTAAAACTCTATAGCAATTAAAAAAAACCGACTGTCAACTAAGATGTTCCAACCAGAGGCCAAATTACCACATTCGATATCGATCGAAATTACTATACAATTTAAATGGGAATTTCAATCGATATCGAATGCCCCTGGTTGTTTTGAGTTCGCTTTCTAAAGGTTTTTTTTTCGTATAAACTGTATGACAATGAGAAGTTAGAAGAAGGTAGCTCAGTTAGGTAAAAAGTACTAAGATTTATAACACTGCAACAAAAAAATGTATAAGACTACAATTTACCACGCTGTGGTTGAAAAATCCAACAAAAAGCTGTAGTAAACACGTTTGCTAAATAACCCAGAACAAACTATTTCTGTCTCTTTCCTTCACTCAGCAACTTCTTTACTTTACAATACTAACGAAAAAGACACTCACGCTTTGTAGTATAAAATCGTATTAAGTAAAACAGAGTTGTACGCTTAAACTTGCGTTCTACGTTTTAAGTTACATGCAACGCTTTTTATGCAGCAGCAGCACAAGTAAAAATAAAATTTAATTTGTCAAAATTAGCTGATTTGTTCGAACGCTGCTTGTGACGCTTACAAAAGAAGACAGTAAACCTACTTTTTGCCTCAAGGCATCTATGCTTTTGTGTATGTAACTTACTACGTATAACTACACAGATTCTACTTTTTTGACAGCTGCGTAGGCTGCGAAAAAGCGAGTAACGCGTGGTGTGGACCTCCAGCTTAATACAAAGGGTGGAAACCGCATATATGTTCTGATTACAAGATCTACACGAGATTAAGTTAGATTGAGAGTAAAAAATTTGCACTTAGGATTACATATTGTATTGAAACTCAGCATTTTCTTTAAAATTTTTTCACCATTTAGTCACATTTATTTTTTCCTATAAAATCTAATTATTTTCCAAATATTTTTTTATTTTAATTTTACTTCTTTTTTTTAATCTATCATTCTCGATTTGAAAAAAGGCTACAATATCCATTTAATTATTACAACGAGCTACATCTACAATACTATTATTGGTAGTTTCTTAGTTCTCAGACTTAGTTAACCTATAAGAAAATGTGAAACTCCTTTTTGCAGACTTGAAAAAAAAACTAAACAATAAAATCACCACAAATCAATATTATAAAATTTTGTATAGCCTTGAACACTTCTATAAATTTTTTTTCCTAAAGTTGTGAAATTATTTTTATTTTTTTGTTCGGAAACTTTTATACCTATTAATTTTTTTTTATTGTATTTAATAGTTTTTTTTATTTCTGTTAGTTTTTATTTTTTTTTTTTTTAAAGAAAAGAAATTAGCCCATTTTTCGTTTTTTTTTTTATTGTTTTTTTTTTTATTTCATAACAGCAAAAATGTGTTTTTAAATGTCGCATTTTTCATTAATTTTAATTTAATTTTTGGTGGTGCTTTTGTTACTTTCGTATAATTTTTGTTTCTTCAACATTTTCAAAATTCCAACCATATTGAACAAGTTTTTCTTTTAGAAATTATTAAACAAAACTTTTTCTAAAATATACATACATACTTTTAAATTTTCTTGCTTTTATTCCGTTTTTATTATAATTTCCCTAATTTTTCCCAAAAACAACATGCCTAATAATTTGTGATTAGTTATATAAGTTAGTTTATTTCGAAACTTTTTATTAATTATAAGTTAATGTTAGTTTTTTTTATATAAACCCAATTATATATACAAAAAATATATAAATGTACTATGATATATCTTGAATAATAAATAAAATGCTTGGTTTAAAAACCAATTATAAAAATAAAATAAATAAATAAAATCCTATAAAATTTACAAAAAGTTATATTTAAAAGTAAGTTAATTTTAAAGAAAATTCACACTTGAAATACAAATGTATAAAATCAAAAATATAATGACAAAACTTATCTTTGAAATAAACAAATATTGCATAAAATAAAAAAACCGTAGTTTTATTGTCTTTATAATTTGATTTTTAAACCAAGTTTTTATTTTATTTTTTTATAAATTCGAAAAATGTTTGGTTATTAACAAGGCGAATTTCATAACTGGCAATCGCGGAACTACAATAAGTACAACTCATACAAATCATTGTGCAATGCCATAAACAGAAACAAAGATAATAAACAAAATTTTGACAACCAAAAAATAAAAAAACTAAAAAAAGTTTTTAGCAGGGTTTTTAAGACCACCTGAAATAAACTCGCCTTGTACAATTTAATCTTTAATTATCAAAAATATGGATTTTTTAAAAATCAAACTAGAAAATTTTAAGAGAAAACTTTTTACACAAAAAAGTCACTTTTACACTTAAAATGCACTGTTTCACTAAACTACTAAAAATTAATTTTTCAAAAGTCAATTGTTTCACTAAAAAAGAATCACTTTTTCACTTAAAATTTGTTCTCCAAAAAACATCGTTTTCCACTACAAATTTTGATTTTTTGCGAAAATAGGTTGTAATTTGTTTTTTTTTCTCGATTAATTATTACCTTTCAGTGTCCGTGCATTTGACAATTTAATATACGAAGACCGCTACAACAATGAAGATGATGAATATGACTCGGAGGATTCTAATCAAGAAAATTATTTTGGAAACGAATATCCTGATGAGGATGATGATGCTGCCATAAATAGTGACAGCGACGATATGGACAAGGATGAATACGAAGATGAATGTTCTAAAAATCTAAGAAAAGGATTGGAAAAGTTTATATTTTGTAAGCTTTTTGAACTAAATAAAAACCATAATATTTTAATATCCATTAATATTTGTCGATTTACAAACAGGCGACGATGATGATGACAATGATGCTGATGGTCTTAATGATTCTTCTTCAGATGATGGTGGTTACTATAACGCTTATCGTGATCCATATGTTCATTCCATTGATCCAGAAGAAGAAGGATTTTGCAACGATGTTGATAGTTGTGATGTAGATCGTTATGGTTTGGCTTATGCTCGTTATAAGGCCCGTATTTTAAAGAAATCAAAGCCCAAAATGGCTACAAATGATGAGGACGAGGAAAGTGATGAAGACAATGAAAAGTTTTATAAATCGGGCACCGATGAAGAGGACGATTATTATCATAGTGCTAATGAAAGTGACGAGTAATTTTGAAATTGAAGTCTGTAATACTTTTAAAAGTTTCATCTCAATTTATATTTGTATTTAAATTTTAAAAACAAAATGTATCTTTTTTAAAATTTTTAGATGTTTTTATTAAATAACTTTTACTTCGAAAATAACATTTTCCACAAGATATCTAATACATACAGTAAGGGCCAAATAAATCACTCAAACGGTAACAACACAAATAAGTATATGAATAAGGTTTGGGAATGTTTGTTGTCAGTCGATTTGTTGTGCCTATTTGGCCCTTTGGCCGTTTTCTCCAAACCAAAGTCTGTATATTCTCTTAAACAAATATATTCTAATTTTATTAATTTGCAAAACTAATGAAGCATATACATACATATTTTAACATGACCGGCGTTGCCTGAATTCGCTGCTGGCAACCCAACTTCAATTCAGTTGCCATCCGTAATCGACCAATTAATTTACATAAAGGCCCCTTTGTGATACCAGACTGTTTATATGATACAAACAGGGTGCCCAATTTTTCAAATTTCCCTTCAAAAAAGTTAACAAAGAGAGTTAAATCAAGAAATAAGTTGCCATATTTCAATGGAAAAGTAACACAAAATATTCAAAATGAGTAACTGGTTTTGTACATTTTTTATAAAATATTTAAATAAATTGATTAAAATTAACATGAATTTTAATTAATAATAGTAAATTTTATTAAAATTGTGTTTGTAATGTTAAAAAACTTAAAATTATTTTCAGCGATTTATATTAAAATTATAAATTTTTTCAATGTAGCTTGGCATCTCTGTATTTTTCCTCTCTTTTGTATGATAAAAAAAAAACAAACAAAAAACATTTTCCAAGTAGTGTTGCAAAAGACGTCGGTAAATTGAGCTGTTTAGCCTCGCGTACGGTTTTTATTTACGTAGAATTTTATTTGCAAACAATTTATCGCCCCCAGAGAAAAAACAGAAAATGTAAAATTTTCTGTATAAAAATATGCGAAATAAATAAATTTAACAATAACCTATTGAAAAAAAGACGTTGTTAAATATGTGAATTTTTTTAATAGAATTGTTTTAACCAATTTTATTGTGTTTGTGTATTAAAAAAATTGTAAAAATTTTATACATGCCTACCTAATAAAAAAAATTTCATGTCGAGAAAACTTGAAAATGATTGTCAAAGTGAAATAAAAAGTGTGAAATTTCTTAAAATTTACTTTATTTTTAGCACATTTTCTTGTTTAATTATTTGGTGTACACATTTTTTTCTAGTATTTATGATTTGAAGTTGCAAGAAAAATCTTGGATTGGATTTTTTTGTGGTAAGGTTTCATTTTTTTTTTGCTAAAACCTACAAAAAGAAGAAAAACCTTCAACGCCCCTTTCTGGTGGATAGAAAAAAAAAACAACAAAATTGATAACCTAAAGTGTGAAAGTATAAGTGTAATAGAAAATTTTCTAAAATAATTTTTTAAAAACACTTGTACAAATTTAGTTAAAATAAATAACAAAAAAAAAAAAAAAAAAACAACACAAATATATTTTTAAACCAGGAATTATTCTAAATATCTGCAAAAAAGGTAAGTAATTGTTAATAACAACTCTTCGACATTTGTTTATATCTACAAAAAAAAGTGTTGCCAAATTGTTGCAGTTAAAAAAGCCCTAAAAATTCCTATTTTAAAAATAAAATGTAATTTTTATGTCTGCCATATGTTTGCTATTGCAAATAAAGATGTTTTATTTTATTAACAAATCCAAAAAATAATGATGTGCGATTAATCGAAGAAGTTGGGTAGTCAAAATTATGATGGCTTAAGTCTAGTTTACCGACCCAGCTCCAAATAAAATACATATTAATATGAACATTTTAGAAGACCATAACTCGAAAAATAGGGTAAGTGTTCCTAAAGTCGGCATGTCCCAGTAGTCGGCATATTTTGCATTTAAACGTTAATAAATAAGAAATGCGGTTTTTACATTCATAAATAGCATCAAGTTTGTCAAGAAAATTTACTCATCTTTCCATTAATAATAATTAAATTGGAGCAAGATGAGTATTTTTGCCAAATTTTGAAGTCTTGAGTGACAAGCTCTTGAACTTGTGCGGTGACCCTTGTTTTTCAAAAAAAAAATTAGTGTTAGAGCTAACTTTAAAAGGCAAATAGACATATTATTTATGAGAAGTTTATTACTTATAAAGTTTAAAAAGGTAAAAAGTCTATTCAATTTTGTCGTAAAAGTAAAAAAAATTTACAAAAACTAAATATTTTATTAATTTTCTTGCGTGCCGACATTAGGAACAAAAATTTTTAAAATTTCCTTTGGTCGGCATTGGGTGCCGACTACTGGCAAATCAGTATTTTTCTCTGATTACACTCAAATTTGAGTAAATTGTTCATCAATCGTGCCTCTTGCCTCTGAGATAACAGAAAATGAGTTTAAAACGAGTTTACCCAGTAGTCGGCATGATTTCTTTTGAGTATCTCATGAACTGCCGACTATAGGATAAGTGTTGTCCTAAAGTCGCCAGCAATTTTATTTCTAGTTTAACTGTATATGGGGTCCAAAACAGTATATTTTTTAAAATTTGTAAGGACTATAAGATACTTGCATTTCATTTACATACTTATTTCAGTAAAGTTAAATATGAAAAGTAAGAAAAAAATGTTAATGTTTAAATTTACTGAAGTGGCCCTACGAATAAAAGGTTTGATATCTATACTAGGTGCCAGCCAGAAATGAAGCTTTCCAAGCTCCACTTTACAGGACAGAATACAAGTTTAGTCAAATGCTAAACAGGATAAGTTAGTAAAATAGTGGCTCGTCCTCTCCAAATGCAAACTTCCGGTAAAAATTGATTACATTCTGAACACAGTTTAAGCGATTATAAAGGAAGATGGACGCACCATACTATTTAAAAATGATCGTCCTTGAATCTGCATTTAAGCTTAGCTGTTAAGAAAGCAGAGGCAATTTGTAAAGGACGAGCTAAAGTCCCTGAAGAAAAACCATCTCATCGAACAAATTGTTGTTGATATTTTGGATGATCCCTCCAAAATATGTAATGGCGATAAGATATGTCCCAATGGTTGAATTTCCATATGTAAGATTTTAATTTGAAATCAAACAATCAATTTTCCGATGTTGAAAGTAAAAATTTTTTTTATTCAATTTATATTTTAATTGATTCCAATAAAATATTACATTCAAATTCACTTATTGCAATAAAAATGAAATCAGAATCAAAATCAAAATCTTCGTTTCCTTCAAATGACTCTCCTTACAAATTTATAATCATTTCGAAATCAAAAAATTAAATCAGTTTGGTTGAAATCATTTTGATTTCAGATTTTTATAGCTCTGCCTCCAACAAAACTAATTTAAAAGAAAAATCTTAATCATATGGTTAATTTAACAATAATTTTGTCACCGGTGATTTTGGTTAAAATAGTCCTTCATCAAGAAGAAACAACCACATTATTGTTGCCTTCAAACATGTTTTGGGTAATAACAAAAATGTACATATTTAACACTTATAAAAGCATGGTTACCCATAGCATGTTGCTCTTGGAAAAGAGGAAAATACTATTGTTAAATAGAACTATTAGTGGTAAACAAATTATTGTCATATTTAGACATAACATCAAAATATGGTTGTGACTACAACAATATGGTTAAACTAACTATAATATTTATTAAATTTCTCACTAAAAATAGTTTTGTTGGAGGTGAAACTTTTTTTCTACGTGTGTACACCCAGATAAAAACATGTTTAAAAATGGTCACGTCCAACAAAACTATTTTTAAAGAAAATTTTGAACTTATGTTTAATTTAACCATATTGTTGTCTCCGACAATCATATTATGGTTAAATAAGTCGTCTATCAAGAAGCCACAACCATATTATGGTTGCCTCCGAACATGTTATGGTTAATAATAACTAAAATATGTTTAACACTTTTATTAGCATGGTTGTTTTTCAACCTTAGCATGTTGCTCTTGCGAAAGAGGAAATACTATTGTTAATTTGAAAACAAATTATTGTCAAATTTAACCACAACATGTTTTGAGGCAACCATAATATGGGTATTGCGTCTTGATGGAGGACTAATTTAACCATAATATGGTTGTCGGAGACAGTAATATGGGTAAACTTAACATAAAATGTTCAAAATTATCTTTAAAAATGGTTTTCTTGGAGGTGACCATATAAAAACATGTTTTGTCTTTGCGTGTAATGCCTACTTAAACGTACAAATGTACATTTTAAGCATTTTAGAAAGTAAAAAGCTTAAATTTTCAATAAATTATCAATTGAATTCGTGAACAAATTGGTTTTTTTCTTAAAAAAATGACCATGCCGACAATAGGATCATTACATGCCGAGGATTGGAAGATCGTATGCCGACTACTGGCAAATGCCGTGTATTTTAGGAAAAAGTTAAATTACTCAAATTTAACATAGAATGTGTCTAAAAACTCTTATATGAATCGAAAATATACATATTACTGAACTGTAGTGGCTAGTTGCCATCCCAGTATTACGTTTGTGTACGTTATGGCACCAGTTTAAAAAAGAAAAAAAAGTTAAAGTGCCGACTACTGGTACACTTACCCTATGCGTTTGCGCCACATTTTTCACTTAATATTTTCTTTTTATTTTTCCATTTTCTATCATTGGAGCTGCTTCGGTAAACTAGATTTGTTACATTATGATTCATCAGTTATTCGGTCATGCAGAAGTTTAATGGATTAAAATCATAAATAAATTAAACAAGCACGTTGATATCATCAAAATGTTTAAATAAATATAAAACAATTTTAATATTTACACAAAGATGCTCCATACTTTTTTTTAAGTTTTTCTATGGTACCCTGCATAACAATCATTTTTTATTATTTCTTCAACTTTTATAGAAATTATACTTCTCAGTTTTTATTGATATAATTTTTTTCGTATAAAAGCCAAATATAGTTGCAAATGAAGTGTAGTGTGGACACTTCGTTGACAATGTCACCAAAATAGTCGACAACAGTGTAGTTTTATAAGATATGTAGGTATATAGGAGTGTACTTTCCAAATAACCTACATTTCGTGTAATATTAACATTTGCTTCTGCAGATGTCAGAAAGAATTCGCAGTGTAAAATTTTTTAATTACATGGGGGTACACCTGGCAATTTTTTGTTATAACGAACATCAAAATCTATATAAAGAAAAACTTTTATATTATTGTCAGCGTTTTTTTTAAATGAATTTTGACGTTTATTATGACAAAAAATTGTCAGATGAAGAACCCATGTTAAACCTGTCCTATTTTGACCTGACAAACCATCTGACATCAGCTGTTTTGAAACTAATTTGTTTGTGGCGGCAAATATCATTTGGGGATTCATAATTTATTCATAAAGTCATACGCCTTAATAATAACAAAAAAAAAAAAAAAATAATATGAGTGCTGTTGTTACCCTCATAATTTTTGGTCTCTACTGAGTAGTTTTGACAAAACAATAAACACAGCATAAAAAGTCCTAATATTTTAGGATTTTTTTTTTTTTTTTATTAAAGACAAAAATAATTTTATTAAACTATGTATCGTAAAATATTAGGATATTGTGACAATATGACTTGATAGCACACCTTGTGAATCACTAATTATTATTTTACCCATATTACACATTGTTGATTTAGGTTTAAGTTTTGAACTATGTTCTGTATCTTAGGTTAATGTTATTACTAGGTAATACATATTTATATTTTGGCCTGGAAAGCTTTGTATTACTTTATTAAATACATAAATAAATATTCGGGAATGTTCTACAAATCGAAATGAAGTGGAATTGAAAGCGAACGAGATTTTAATTTCAATTAGGTATTTACAAAATTACTGCAGTTTTTCCTGTTTTTAAGAGCTGTTCTTGAAAATATAATTGGTACTCAGAGTGTGAAGTTCATCCATATATAAAAAGTAATATTTTTATGAACTTTATTTAAAGGCTCGTTTTCAAAATTTGTTCGGTGTTAAATCCACCCCATTTCGATTTACAGACCATACCCGTTTCTTTAAAAAAATAAAATTTTTATTTTACTGAAATACAATTTAAAGTAAATAAAAATATAATTATATAAATAATTTGCTGTTATGAACGATTTTAGGTTATGTCAGTATTTGTCAATTTTGACAGACATGTGCAATGACATACCTATGGATTTAACATCTGACAAACCCGCTGCAAAATACATATCGTTTATAACGTCACATAAATCACTAAAATTAAAAATTAAATTAAAATTCTGATTATTAAACATTTACAATTAATAGCACACCTCTACCAAAAACTTATATTTATTTAAAATGCCCTTTCACTATTTTTTCACATTTTTTTACTTCCCAGTTTGGCCACGTCTTTAAGACATCCTCGAAGACGTATGCACGACAATGTTAATTTCTGCACGACATGTGAGGGACAGCGGGAACAAATCGTCAACGACATTTTCGAACAAGTGTCGCGAAAATCGTGCACGACGCAAAGAAAAACAATGTTGCCTACTTTATCATAACCGACTACCTGCATGACAATGTCGTCTATTTCGACGTCCACGATTATTGTATGGTTATCTAATTCAGACAGTTTTTTAGAATAGTTGAAATTATAATTTCTGTTATATGTTTAATATTCGACTCCCATAAGCAATCCTAAAGTTGACAGTGAAGTACTAACTTCATGTAATCCATTTTCCAGCGCGCGAATAATTTCATCATCATTTTTGGTTTTACTGTTTGTAAATTTTTTGTAGGTATTTAAATCAACAATTCAAAAAAAGAATGTGAAACTTTTTAGAAAATCAAGCAAGTAATTGAAAAGCATTCAAGAAAACTTTGCCGCCAGTAGCTTTTATACAAGACAACTTATAAGACATTTTCGCTCATACTGTCCCACATAGAGTTTAATAGAGGACAACTTATAAGATAAAGTCGCTCATACGGCTCCATATAAAGCTAAATAGAAGACAACTTACAAGGCAACGTCGCTCAAACTGTCGTTCACGACGATTTTCTGTAAATTGTCTTCTAGAAAACCTAAACAACAGGGGACACGTCGTGCATACATCATTGACGACGATGTCGTCAACGGCTATCTGGCCAACTGGGTTACAACATAAACACATACATATACTCATTTATATACCATGAAAATTGGTCATTGTTGAATTAAACTTAGAAATTAGTCATCCTCGTCTTCATTCCATACAGCACTATCGATATCATAATATTAATATGTAAGCATAAATCGTCATGTATTTCGTAGCTTGAACAACAAGGATTATCTCGTTTGAGAATATATTTGAAATAATTTAAGCCCTTCCTTCCATGGATTCAACGACATCTTATTTCTTATGTTATTTTCAATAAAATTCACTCAAATTCAGCGTATGAGTATTATTAATATATATATTTCAGTGGCAACAAGGAAAAAATGATTAAGTTGACTTAAGCTTAATTCGAGCTTATGGCACCTTTGAAAACTTCATTTTCTAAAGTACTATGGGCAAAGTTTCAAATTTGTTGTTTTCACCAAATTTTTTTTAACGAAATACCTAGTCTCATTTGTTAGTTCTACAATATTGATATGGAACCCTATAAAGTACATACATACATATATATATATATATATACTTATATATACCCTGTCGGACATTCAGTTAACTTTAAATTAACTGAAAGCTAACTATTTCTCAAGTAGTGGTGGTTGACACTTGCATTGCTTTTATATGAAATTAACTAACTATTTTAACATTGCGATGTCCTAGAAAGTAGTCAATTGTCCGACTCTGCATTACTTTCAGTTTACTTAAAAGTTAACTTTTTGTAGCTACCCAGCAAAAACTTTATAAAAATATATAGTTACACAAAGTCAAAGTAAAATTTTTTTTATTTTTTTTTTAATTATTTTTTTATATATTTTTTTTAAATTATTTTTTTTTTATTTTTTTTAATTATTTTTTCTTATTTTATTTTTTATTTTTTTTCTGTCTCTGGTGGGATTCGATCGCGCAACCTCGGTGCTGATAGACTAGCTCGCTACCAGCTAGTCTACCGGGGCAGTGTAGTTTTTGTATTAAAAAACTATGTTTTTTGACTATAATGACGTTTGTTTGTTAATCGACTTGGCTCTCTCTACTTAAAATATACAGTGTTTGTATACACTTTGGTTAATGTAAATTTTCCATTGCTTAGTTGTTGGCTTGAAGTTAGTCTATACAAGCTAACTTAAAGTTGGCTTTTTTTGTAGTTAGCTACTCATTTGACGGCAGGGTATATATATATATATATATAATATATGTATTCTGGGTCCTTGTTACTAGAAATGGGTTGGGAACTAGGTTGTTATATATTTATGTCATATAAACTCCTTTTAAGTTTGCTATTAAAATTCAGCCAAATCGGTTCATTAATGACTAAGCTATGAGCAAATCTTTATAACTCGAGAACGGCATGGGTCAAATACGGATGGCAACTGAATTGAAGTTGAGCGAAATCAGGCAAAGCCGCTCATGTTAAAACAAAAAATGAAAAAAATGTGTATATTTCAACATGAGCGGTGTTTGTTGTCTGATTTCGCTACTGACAATTTAACTTTAGTTGTGTTGCCATCCGTATTCGACCCATAACTTTATGTTCTTATTGAACAATGGCGAAGACTATATATGATTCGTTATTGCCGAATGAATCACTGTTTCATGTTTATAAACAACAATTTGGAATAAAATACATAATTGCACAATAGTGATCTATATAATCTATCTTTAACATAAAGTCGATACAATGATAAAATTGGTTTTGTGAGTATGGCAAATGTAACAAAAGAAATTTTTTTTACTTTTATGAACAATTTTACAAGTTTATTTGTAACAAAAACAAAATAAATATATTAATAAAATACCTCGATCCTGCCAGGAGTCGAACCTGGAATCTTCTGATCCGTAGTCAGACGCGTTATCCATTGCGCCACAGGACCACACGGTACCTGAAAGCTTTAAACCTACTTTTGCAAATGTATAATTACATACACAACATAATCTGACTTTAGCAATATTCTAATTAAATTTAGATATTTTAACAATATTACAAATGGGTATTTATTAAAAACCTATTTTCCCTTAAAATAAAAATCTGCAACTAAAAAAATAAATATAAAATAATTGTCTGCGATCCTGCCAGGAGTCGAACCTGGAATCTTCTGATCCGTAGTCAGACGCGTTATCCATTGCGCCACAGGACCATATGCAGATTAGTTGTCCCATGATCATTAAATAATTTAGCCCATTTTTTGTATTAAATTTGGCAACGTCATTTAAGTTTCATTTAGTTTTAAATTAATTTTTGCTTGGGCGTTTTACTAGTAGTTAAGATGTTTTAAACGCTATACATTCAATGCTTTTTTGCAGCATACGCAGCTGTCAAAAAGTAGAATCTTTATTGTTTTACGTAGCAAGTAACATGCACTAAAGCGTTAAATGCCTTGAGGCGTTGATTGCGAAAAGTAGGCTTACCTTCTACTTTTGTAAGCGTCACATGCAGCGTTAGAACAAATCAACATGTGGTGATGCCGCATACAAAACGTTGCATGTAACTTGTAACGTAGAACGCAAAAAAGGTAAAAAAATACATGCAATGCATGTAGACGAAGACGCGTGGTGTGGACCTCCAGCTTTATTCTTTACAAAACTAAAAATTTTATTTTTAAACACAGAAAATGGCGTAGAAATATAAAAGTTTTCAATTGATACCTGTCGCGTCCATCTCCGCAAAAATTGAGAATACTTTATGCAAAATCGTATTAATTTTCATTTTAAATATTAATAATGTTTTACACTGTTTTTTTTTTTTTTTAAACTATAATTTATTTATTCTTAATTTTACCATATGAATTGAGCCGTTTATTTTGAAAGTGGCATAAGTCATTTCGGTTTTTAAGTCGAGCTATTTAAGGGTTTGCGTTTTAACACGTTTAAAAATATGGATGCTAACTTTCGAGAAGATTCACTTGTATTTGATACATCATGATAATGATATTTTTCTCAGTATTTATTATTATTATTATTTATTATTAACTCGATTTTTTTTGAAAAAGTGACTAATGCCACTTTCAAAATAAACAGCTCAATTGAAATTAGATTCGCTGTTTTTTTTTAATCTAATTAATATGTATCAATTAAAAATATTTATAATATCTTACGCTGTTATTTTGAAAAAAAAAATTACTCTACTCAATATGCGTATCGGTGTCGATACCGCCGATATTTCTTTTTGAGTATCATTATCGTATCAGCAAAAAGGCATATCGTTAACTTCCTTTTCTTAGGCGTTTTATTGAATGGTGTTAAAGAAGTTTTAAAATGCATTATTCTTTACAAAATTTAATTTTTTTTAAAATATTTTTTTGTATGCATGAAAAAAGAGAGAGAGATCTTCCCAGCAGTCGAACATGGAATCTTCTGATCCGTAGTAAGATGAGCTATCCATTGCTCTGCAGGACCATATTAGGAACTACAGCAATTTTTATTTAAAAAAATTTTTTTATAGAATTTTAGGACAACTTTTATAAAAGTTTTAACATACATTTTTTTAAAAATCTGCTAAAAATTATTTTAAAAAAGAACATATATATCCTCGATCCTGCCAGGAGTAGATCCTCCGTTGTCAGACGCGTTATCCATTGCGCCACAGGACAGAGTTAAAAACCTAATAATATTTTACAAATATGAAATCATGCAACATAGTATTTGCAACATAATCTGACTTAAACACAATCCCAATTTAATTTTGGTATTTAAACAAAATGAAGAAATGAACAAAGAAATAAAAAAATTGTCTTCGATCCTGCCAGGAGTCGAACCTGGAATCTTCTGATCCGTAGTCAGACGCGTTATCCATTGCGCCACAGGACCATATGGCATTGCAAAACTAAAAACTTGGTAATATTTTACAAATGAGAAATCAGCCAACAGTAGTTGCAACATAATCTGACTTAAACACAGTTCCTAATTAAATTTTAGTATTTTAACAATATGAACAATTTAACAAAAGAAAAAAAAATAAACTTGTTTACGATCCTGCCAGGAGTCGAACCTGGAATCTTCTGATCCGTAGTCAGACGCGTTATCCATTGCGCCACAGGACCAGATGCAGACTCGTCACATGATCACTAAATTTATTTAAAATTACATAAATGATAAATGCATGTAAGCAAAATACATATACATATATATATATATATACATATATATATATATTGCATTTTTTGTGTGCAATTTGGCAACATGTCATTTTGCTCATTGTTTTAAAGCTGCGATCGGCAAAATCAGGGCGCCGCGTTTTCTCTATTTTTCTCTTTTATACTTTTTTTTTACGTACGTGTGCACACTCATAGAAGAGAATTTTACAACATTAACAACAACATATGTAAAATTCATACAACGCATACAATCGCAAAATGTAATAGTATAGGTTGCCGATCGCAGTTTTAAAGACATTTTTGCTTAGCCGTTTAACTTAATTGTATTTAGGCAGTAATAAACGGCTTATTCTTTACAAAATTAATTTTTTTTTTTTAAATACATACTTATAAACTTCACCATAGGTTAAAAGGGTACAGAACAAAAAAGTCTGTACAAAATTGTTTTCCTTACCCCGACCTTACTGCTGACGTGTACAAACCAAGAGTTGCGCAAGTAACTTGCCGAGTGTCTTTCAGTTTGTAATTTCTATAATATGATGTTAGACTTTAAAGTTGATTTAACGATGTCCGTTGAAAAAGGGTTTCCGAAGACCCCTGTGGTGCGATTCACTAACTTTTAACGAACCGACAATCGTTATATTTGTCGACTTATATATTCGCTTGCAGTATCGATAGTGCGATTCTGTAACTTTTTTTTAACGATAGTAAAAAGCTTTATTTTTGTAACATCTCTGTCTTAAAAATGTTAAAAAAAAAACAAAAAGCACAAAAGAGAATAACATAAAAACAAATGAAATTGTTCTTAACCCCCTGTGTGACACATGTTTTTGCATTCAAAATGCATTGAAAAAGGTCCGGCCAGACTCATGAGTAAGACGAAGGGTTAATTTATGGTTTTTATATTTTTTTTTTGTGAATTTTACATTTAGAATTTTGTTTTTGTTCTTAATAAGCTTTTTTTGTAAATTTTAAATTTAGGATTTTGTTTTTGTTCATAAATATACATATGAATATATCTTTGTTTGTAAGTAAGCTATTTTAAAAATAAAATACATTTTATCGATTAAATAAACACAACCTAAATTATTGTCGCTAAAATAATGACAAAAAAATTGCTTAAAGTAACAGCTGATTTTAGACGACAGCGAATATCGTTAAAAAGTTTACTGAATAGCATATTCGATAAATTTTCGTTATATTTATTTTAACGATTCGATTATCGTTATAAAAGTTAGTGAATCGCACTACAGATATGGTGGGGACAAGGTTGTTACATATATATGTATACATATTTACATCACATTTAGTGCCGAGAAGTTTGCTATTGAAATTAAACCAAAGATATGAACCAAAAACCACGATTGCCTCTAATTTTACTCAAAATCCCCTTGTTCTTTTTTTTTTAATAATTATGTTAAATCTAGTAGTACATAGAGTAGAGTATTATATTATTTATTTATACGTACGTAGGGCATAGACGAATGTAGGATCGCACTATGACTTGACAAGCTTAATAGCTTAATATGTCATGAAAAAACTACGATCCTGCCAGGAGTCGAACCTGGAATCTTCTGATCCGTAGTCAGACGCGTTATCCATTGCGCCACAGGACCACACGGTGTTATAAAATAAAAAACAAACTAAAAAATTGCAAATGTGAAATTAAACATATTTGCAAAAAACTCGGACTTTGTCACAGTCAAACGGACTTTAATAAACTTTTATTACCTATTTTTCCTTTTAAATAAAAAAGAAATAAAAAAAATCGCCTGCGATCCTGCCAGGAGTCGAACCTGGAATCTTCTGATCCGTAGTCAGACGCGTTATCCATTGCGCCACAGGACCCGATGTAGATCATTTGTCACATGATCATTTAATTTACTTTAAATGACATACATAAAAATATAATAAGCCAAAAATTCATTTACAGTTAGTGACAAAATTGTTCACGAAATTATAAAAATGTATGTATATCATGAAAACTATTAAAGTTTCAACTTGGAAACTTTCTAAAACTATTGTATGGCCTTCTACATTTTATAATAAAACTATGTAAACTTATTTTCAAAAGTACCGTTAGTTTTTATATTTATACTAAGTTAACATCCAAACCATATGTGTGAACAATATTGACCCTGTGTTAATCTTTTATAACAATTCCAAAAAAATTTCAAGTTTTATCTGTGGGATTTGCTTTTAAAGTGAGTAAATTAATTCTTAATATAAAATTTGAAAAAAATTTGACCAATTAAATTTTGCCTAGTTTCTTCAAGAACGGTAAGTCAAAAGCGGCACTTTTAAAACAGAGCATTGTGAATAATTTAAAAAAAAGGAGTCTCACATCGCAAGATCACAAAAAATAAAACATTTCAGTGAGATTTTAATGTAAAATAAAAAAAAAGTGTAGTTTGGATACCAAAAGCAACAAAGCTGGTCGCCCAAAAAAACTTTCGCCAAAGGATTTTCGCGACTCAAAGCGACTTATTGTAACTGGTGTAGTCGGTATAGCTATTAAGGTCCGGCAAATACTGACCATTGAGTACAATTTAGATGTAAGCACTAAAAACGTACGAGGTTGCTTAAGTTCAAGTAGATTTGTAGCTAGAATAAAGAGCGACAACCCACCTTTTAGTCCGAGCTTAGACGAGCGAACATTTGGAAGGAAAACATCTGGAATTCTCTTTTGTTTTTTCTTTCGCGGTCACACAGACGAACATGTTGCCGGAAACATTCTGTTAATTTTGTTGTTGTTTTCTCAAAAAGCAAAGTAAATATCAACAAAGAAAATGAGAACAAAGCGTGTCGCCGAGTACCGAACACAAAAACCATTATCTCTTCCCCACCCGTAATTTACTACCAAACAAATTATTTCCCTTCCAAATGTTTCCCTGTCTAAATAGGCACTTAGCAAAAATAAAAGCTGAAAACGGCTGAAGTTTGCAAAAGAGTAAGACAAATTCAGTTTTAAAGATTCAATGCGTGCAACATGCTTAGATCGGACAAAAATTATGAGATTGGAGCCAGTCGGACGGCAGTAAACATGGCTGGCGTAAAAGTGTTAGCGTAAAAGGGCGGAATAATTCCAATTATTAAAATTTTGATGAGCTCATAAATGACTTGAGATTGTTTTCGCGGGAACCAGCCTCGAGCACTCCGCTAATTTAGAAGAAAAATGTGTGCCAAGTACTACATAATTGAAGACTAAGAATAATTCGATTAATCGAACAAAGAAAACCAAACTCTTGTTCGAATAATTTCAAAACGACGATTTTCGAATATTAAATCAACCTTGTTTTCGACGTTTTTAACTTTTCTGTGTGTAAAAACGGGGAACAAATACCTACGGAAAATTCCGTTAAATATTTAGGAATGATTTAGAGACAGGAGGCTGACTTGGAAGCAACACATTAAATCTAAACGAACACACCTAAAGATAAAAACTGGTAAATTATATTGGCTACTAGGGCAAAAATCGGAATTAAACTTAGACAATAAACTGATCATCTGCAAGGCCATATTAAAACCTGTTTGGACATATGGAATTATACTATGGGGAACAGCAAGCAAATCAAAAATCGATATTTTAGAAAGATACCAGTCAAAAACTTTAGGACTAATAACAGCAGCGCCATGGTTTATCACAAACAAATATATTCGTAAAAATTTAAATATGTCCTCAGTTCAAGAAGAAATTCAAAGATTCAGTAAAAACTATCTTCAAAGATTAAGTAACCATAGTAACCCTCTGGCTGTTGCGCTATAAGACGACAGCTTTGAAATACGTATTCGCAGCGAGTTCATGTACTAGACTTGCCTCTTAGAGGCTAGTCTGCTTTTTGTAAATATTTACATATGTATGTATATAATCTCATCTTAATTTAAATTGTATATAATTATGTAGTCCTTTAGGGCTAGATTCTTTATAGTATTATATATATTACATATATCGCTCATTTGCTGCAAGACCGGCATAACTCAAAAAAAATCCATTTCGTGATAAACGCATTTAAAGTTTTTTATTTGCTCTAACTACTTAGAAAAAAAGAACACACATTCTCTTCAAACTGGGAAGTATAAAATATATAAAGATGAATTTAATACACAATATAAAGAAAAAAAAAGCGAACAATTCTGCATATCTAACTCCAAAATTTAATTTTTTGAGTTATGCCGGTCTTGCAGCAAATGAGCGATATATTCTGGATCCTTATAGAAAGTGATATTCAAATCACTATGTCCACCTGTCTGTTGAAATGCGTTTTCCGATGATCCCAGATATGATGGATAACTGGTTGGTTTATATTTATGTCACATATGCTCTGTTAAATTTGCTATTGAAATTCGGCCTGATCAATGCACAAATGGCTGACTTCAAATTGAAAAATTATGCTGAAGAAAATTATAATAATTGTGAGAAACTATACCAGTTAACAAGGAAACCGCAAGAATTTCAGAACACCGTAAAATAAGGCCCCTATAACGGTTCACAACTCAACTCAATTTTAAATATAAATGTGATTTAATATCAAACCTAAACATTGGCTGTATCTGCCTAAAATAAATCTTTTTTTTTTTTTTTGTTTTAAAAACTTGGCAAATACTGCTTATTAAAAAACCTCACCCTTTTTTACTTTGAAATACCCTTTTTGTGACCACTTTTTGGGAAAATCATCTTTTTGTGACCCTTTTAGAAATTCTCCAACTGTTTGTAGAACGCGAGCACAAAAGTGACTCGCTTAACTTACATTTAAAACAAAAACAAAATTTCAAAATTTCGATTGAGATTTTTCTTTTCATTGATCTCTAGATTCACTTTAGACTTATTTTTTCTTATCTTTTTATTTTAAATAATTAGTCAAGTCGAATTTATACTATCGATGCAAAAAAATTTTTCCGATCCTGTTAGGAGTCAGTCGAACCTGGGGTCTTCTGATCCGTTGTCAGGCGCGTTATCCATTGCGCCGCCACAGGACCGTATGATTTATGAAACAAAATCTAAATTATAAAGTTGTGAAATTAAAAAAATATTATAAAAAACTTATCTGCGATCCTGCCAGGAGTCGAACCTGGAATCTTCTGATCCGTAGTCAGACGCGTTATCCATTGCGCCACAGGACCATGCGAAAATGTGGAACCTAATGTGGGTTATAAAGTACTGACTCTAAAGTTGTTATACAAAATTCTCAATTTTAAAATAAACATATATATATATCTGTGGCCTTATGACAAAACATCTTTATTCGAATGTAGATATGTAGAACCGGAAAATTTGTGGGACTTACATATAAACACAGGACCTATGAAATTTTGGATATTAAATAAAAAAAATAACGAATGTATTCTAGGTCTTTTGTAAAGGAATCTATGACAGCAAGAGAAATCGACCGCTAAAGGCGGTAATCGCTGATAAAAAAAAATAATACACTAATAACAACAATAACTTCAACTAAGGTTTTTTTTTAATACAAACAGAAAAAGTTGACATAAAATTGGAAAACTGTTTCCGGATAGGGACACCCTATTGACCTAGCGGTATGAAGTATACTTTACGATCTATTCTCATACTTACCAATTTAACATAAAAATTTTCATTATATCGGTTGAGCCGTTTTGGAGGAGTTCAACATGGGTGTTCAATTAATCGGGTTTTTTTTTTGTTCGATTAAACGATTAATCGATATTTGGCATTTGTAACTTATTCTATTTAACGAATAAAATTTTAAGATTAATCAAACAATTCTACATATATCCAGAAATTTTATAAATTACCGGATTTTTTGCGATAATTGTAGAAAAAATTAGTACTTGAGTAAAATAAACATTATTTTTTAAATAAAACTTGTCAATGTAGCTCCAAATTGTTGCTTCACTTTCGAGCACTTTGATTTTAAAAGAGTCAATATAATTTTGTATTATTTGTAACTTTTCACGGACATTCCATCCTCTGCTATGCTTCTGCAAATCATGTCCTTTAGAGAATCGATCGAAGTATCTTGTTTTAAATATTTATTAATTGGACCACTTGTAGCCCCCTTTGATTTTGTTGGTGGAGCATCTTCTTCAAGTAGTATGTTATAGTCACACAGAAAAAATTATTGGCAGTTTTTTTTCAATTAATAGTGATTTTTAAATTTTAAAATAAATTTAATTACGTTCTTAATTGATTGAATTAAAAAAAAATATTTTTTTTCAATTAAAATTTTACTTGATTTTAAGCTTAATTTTAATTATAAGTTTAATTGAATCAATCAACTCGGTTGTTTGAATTGAAGACTTTGTTGCTTTCCTCCCTCATCAACAGTTTGGGAAAAATGTTACAAGTGCAACCAAAATCTTTATAAATTTATTGTCTTTGCCCTTACATGTACCTACACACATGTTTTTGTCATCAGAAAGAACAGTAAGCGTCACGTGCAAAAAAAAAACTATCAACAAGTAAAAAATGAACTGAAATTTGTTATAGACGAATTACAATTATGACCACCAACAATGTCAATAATGAGCCTACATACATATGTATATTATGCGTAAAATAAAAAATCGCCTTGTGGCTGACCACATTGTTGACGGTGGTTATGGTCGCAATCGAAATTTGGTGTTTATTTTCGTTCTTTGTTAATTCTTGAATTATTTTTGGCGTCATTTCATGTTGTGCGTTTAAAGTGAATAGGTGAAAAAAAGTACAGCAAAATTACACAACAAACAAATAGTTTTTTGTTTTCAATCTTGAATACCCTGAAGAATCAGAGTTATTCTACAATTTTATACAAAGTTGTATGTATGAAATTCCTCTGTCAAAAAAATCTTTCAAAATTTGTACAATTAAGCATGAGCTATTACAATTAAACAAATAAAACAAGTTATTTTTAAACCATATTTAAATAAAACATATATTTTTTTTAACCATCAACTGAATTGATTTAACAAACTTATTCAATTAACAATTTGTTAGATTGAATAATTTGCGTAATTGAATTTAGAGTGTATTTCAAATACACTGTTTAATTTAGTCAATTAAAAATTTAATCGATTTAATGCAAAAATTCAATAACTGTTTTAATCAATACAATTATTAATTTCTTTTAGATTATTAGATTTCTGTATTGTAATCAATTACGTTAGTAATTCATTCAATTAAAATATTGATTTTTTTTAAATTAATTTGTTAATTCATTCAATTGAAATATTATTTAATATTAAAAATTTTTTCAATTATTTTTGTAATTAAAATGTAAAAACAAAAAAAATTTTGTGAAGATGTTACACTTAGCATTATTAGATTTATACTTCGTGCAATATTTTTAAACCAAACTCAAACTCATTCTGAAAAATACGGACGTGTTCTAGAAATCGAAATGAAGTGGATTTAAAATGGAGCAAATGCCAAAAACGACCCTGTAATGAAAGTTCATAAAAATATTCCACTTTATCTACTTCATTCTTTAAGTATCTAATATTTTTGCAAGAACAACACTTAAACCACGAAAAACTACGGTCATTTTGTAAATTATTGAATTTAAATTATCGTTCGAGTTCAGTTCTACTTTATTTCGATTTCTAGAACATACCCGATAAATTAATATAAATATTTCGAGTTAACATATTTTTGTAGATTTTTCTTTAGTGAAATAATTTTTTAAATTGTGTTGAAAAATGTAACAAAAATATATGCGAATTACTCACTAAACATCACTGTTTTTTTAATTTCAACGGACACATTCATTTGGTTTGTTTATTCGACTTAAAACTTTAAGAAAATGATACATTTAACAGGTATACTTTATATTATTATCATTCGTTTAATCGGTATAAATTCTTCGATTAATCCTTTAATCGAAATTAGCAATTTTAAATTTTTCGAATAATTAATCGTCTAAAATTAATCGAACAAGAATTAATCGACTAAGCACCCTAGTTCAAACAAACACATCGTGACATGAGATTTTTATACATTACAATATAAACCAGTTAAAAAAAACAAATTGTTATGCCAGGTGTCTAATCTTATCCATTGCGGCACAGGACCGTTTAGTACAGTATTTGCATATAATTTTCGAATATCGGATCTAAGTCTGGTGAAATTGGCCGTTCACCAAGTTCAGTTATAATAAACTAACACATAATTGTTTTCGTGAGTACTCTATTCGCAAATAAAAATTTCATTCACTGTTTATGCGGCAATTTTCTCTACTTGCAATATATTTATTTGCGAATCAGCGGTGCGTATAAACGTAGTTGCAGAGAATAAAAGGTAAATTTTGCACACAGATGCTGAAAAGTCTATATAATTTTTGGGATTATTTTAATATTTAGCAGCAGAAATTCATTTTAATTTTTAATAAAAACGTTGAATTCGATCCTGCCAGGAGTCGAACCTGATCCGTTGTCAGACGCGTTATCCATTGCGCCACAGGACCGTATGATTAAGGAGCATTTATATATGCTTATTAATAAAACAAAATCTGAATTCTAAAATTGTGAAATTAAAAAAAATATAAAAAAGTTATATGCGATCCTGCCAGGAGTCGAACCTGGAATCTTCTGATCCGTAGTCAGACGCGTTATCCATTGCGCCACAGGACCTATGGATTACGAAAATATATAGAGGTCTATTGATATATAAAAATTTAAGTTATAAAGTTGGGAAATTAAAAAAAAAATATTATAAAAAACTTATCTGCGATCCTGCCAGGAGTCGAACCTGGAATCTTCTGATCCGTAGTCAGACGCGTTATCCATTGCGCCACAGGACCGTATACAAAATCGGCTAAGTAAACATTGGATGTGCACGTTCTTTGATGATTAACAAAAGAACAGACAACAAAATTATAACATAATTTATGCTTTTCATATGTCAACACATTTTGTTGTGCGTACGATAACATGCTCACGTTTTTTTTTTTTTTTTTTTGTTTTTTGAAATAAATAAACTGCCCATTAACAAAATTTGTGAAATATTTATTTATAACTTTTGGTTGTTTTTATCTAATAATCAAAATTGTTGGTATTGCCAACATAAGTTTGTGCCTATAATCTTAATTGTCTGAGTTCTTAATCATCATCAACATGCAAACGAGTTTTTATTAAGTGGATTTTTATTTTCTATGTTGATTCAAATGAATTTTTTATAAGCCAATTTATAGGAAATAAAATATCAATTTAAAAAAGTAAATCAATGCGTGTCTTTTAGCAGTTGAGATTTATTAAAAAAAAAAAAAAAAAAAAAAAAATATTAAAATCGAAAAGACAGAAAAAGAAAATAACGTAAATGTTATATAATTTAAGGAAAAATAAAATAGGTATACAGTTATTCCCGCTTAAATGTGTCCGTTTTAATGAGTTCCTAGCTGAAAAAACAAAAAATAATAATAATTAAAATAGTTATAAGAAATTCCATTCCCTTCAGTCATTTTGGGCAACCCTGTATTATATAATTTTTATTAAAAAAATCTTCCTGCTTCAATGCGTCATTTAAAATCTATCTGAGAAAATCATTTGCTTAAAAATAATTTTTTTTTTTATAAAATAAAATGAAAGGCTTTATTAAATCTAAAATGTGGCAGCATTAAATTAAGAAACAAGTTAGCAATAATATACTGATCTTGTGATTTTTATGTGAGCTTTTTATACCAAGCAGTTCTCTTTCTTAGTTCCTATTCAATGGATTTGAATTATGTCCCAGAGTATATTATTAATTGTAAATAAAAAGAATCTTCATTATACATAATATAATTTTTTATTGATATCACTTGTATACAAGGAAAAGTATCCGAACTAATTTTTACTAATTTCTGCTTATCTGTCCATACAAAATACGAATTGATAAGTAAAATTAATTTTTTAGTTTTAGTTTTTACGATCCCTGATATCTTTCCAATTTGACGAAAGTATCCACATTTAACTTCATAGTGTTGATATTTACTTAGTTAGTTGTTATCAAATATCCAAAATGTTTCGTTTTAGTGATCCTTTCTCTATAATTAAGCGATAAAAGAGTTAAAAGTAAAAAGTATAATACTATTTTATAGCAAAATGTGTTAATAATCCCGACAATTTTTGTTATATTTTTACTACTTTAAGAAAAACATCAAACACCAAGATAAAAGCTGGGTTCCACATTTCTGCTGGAATCCATGTGCTACAGGTTTGAGAAATTGGCTGGATGGCAAAAACAAAAAAATAACATCATTTCGTTTTGCAGTGCCAATGCAGTGGCGAGAATGTACGAATCACGTAAGTGATTGTTATTTCTGCCTGGCGACTCATATATTTGAAAAAGGTGTTTCTAAAAAAAAGAAGAGTGTCATAACATATCCAAATATACCATCGGCTACTCGTCCTCAATTTTCAATTTCATCAATGTCGGAATACAAAGTACCTAGTACGTTGTAATGGACTTAGAATTGCCAAAGAATAAAGCAGAACTTTTATGGTCGAGATTGCAACAATGGAACCTTTTAGAAAGTAGTGTGGTTATAACATGTTTCCGTACCAGACAAAAACCGTTGATGCAATATTTTGAAATGGCTGAAAGTATAGTTTTTTGTAAAGATGTCCGGGGTTTGATGGAATCTCTTAACATAACATATCAACGGCACGAATGGAGACATTTTATGGATGGCTCTAAATTAAGTTTAAAAGCTGTATTGTTACATAACCATAATATTTTACCATCGATTCCTATTGTTAATGCAGTCTATATGAAAGAATCTTATGAGAATATGGAAACCCTCTTGCTGGAGATAAAGTATGATAAAAACCAATGGCAAATTTGCGGTGATTTAAAAGTCATAGCTATTTTAATTGGACTTCAATTACGCTACACTAAATTTAGTTGCTTTCTTTGCGAATGGGATAGTCGTGACAGGAAGCAGCATTATACAAAAAAGGTGTGGCCTTATCATCAGTCATTTCAACCTGGTAAAAAAATTTTCAAAATAACCCTTTAGTTGACAGACAAAAAGTGTTACTTCCACCTCACATAAAACTAGGGCTTATGAAAAATTTCGTAAAAGCATTGAACAAAATTGGAACGGATTTTCAATACCTTCGCCAGAAATTTTAAAGATTAAGTGAGGCTAAGATTAAAGAGGGTATATTCGTTGGTCCCCAAACAAGAAATTTATTTAAAGATGAACACTTCGACTCTATTTTGGAAGGTTAAGAAAAAAAAGCCTGGGAAAATTTTCGACTTGTGACAAAAAACTTCTTGGAATATAAGAAAATATGTTATCATCTTACCATGAAATGGGTTGTAACATGACCCTTAAAATCCACTATTTACAATCTCATTTGGACTTTTTTCCGGATAACTGTGGGGCCTTTAGCGATGAACACGGGGAGCGCTTCCACCAGGACATTGCTAACATGGAAAAACGATTTCAGGGCAAGTGGAACGTTTCAATGTTAGCGGATTACTGCTGGACTATTTATCGAGATACTCCAGAAGCACACTACAATAGGACAGCGAAAAAACCACGTCTCAATTCTACCAACGAATAGAAGAACGGTGTAATTTCTGCTTTTTTTTCAAAAAACTTGAAAATTTTTTCCTAAGAAATGGTAACTAATTTTAAAATATAATTGTTATTAATCCAAATTTTTAATATTTTTTAATTAGGCTTAAGTTCATGAAATTTAATTTTCATTAAATTATTTTTATGAAGAAAGGAATTTTACAACATGAAAATAAATAACAATTTTAATTAATTTTAATGTTGTAAAATTCCTTTCTTCATAAAAATAATTTAATGAAAATTAAATTTCATGAACTTAAGCCTAATTAAAAAATATTAAAAATTTGGATTAAAAACCATAAATAGTTCAACAAAATAACCACAATACTAATTATTGTTAAAGCTAAGGCACGAGCTCTATGTGTACATTTGTCCTTCAAGTTGTGCTGAAAAAGGTCAACAGAAAAGAGAAAGACAAAATGAAAAAACAAAAAAATGTACTTGGACTTCAAGAAAAATTCTTGACAAAAGTACGAAAAAACAGAAGTAAGGAACAACATGTAAAATCAATTAAAATGGATAATCATTCAGGAAAGCAAATTTCGATCTACCAAATGTTAAAATACAATTTGGTTTAAGGATTGATGTTTGACTATTGACGTCAGCAGTCGTCGATGGCTGCGAGTGTAAGACGGCAAATCCATCTGAGGAGATCGAGTGGTTGCGATCGAAACATGTCATGGTAACCTGCCGGCCAGGGTTCGAGCCCGAGCCACGTCAAGAATGAAAGATTACAATAACAATTTTAATTAATTTTCATGTTGTAAAATTCCTTTCTTCATAAAAATAATTTAATGAAAATTAAATTTCATGAACTTAAGCCTAATTAAAAAATATTAAAAATTTGGATTAAAAACCATAAATAGTTCAACAAAATAACCACAATACTAATTATATAATTGTTATTTTTGTATGCAGTTTGTAAACATAAATAAAAAAATCTACTTACCCCAAAAAAATACTTCCAAATTTGTATACTAGTGTATTTGGCTTTAAAATATTCTAGTTTAATTAATTGCGTTTTTATCCAAGATTTTTTAAAATGCAACATTTGAACATTTAGCAAGGTTTGGCTTAAATGGATCAACTGCTAAATTTTCCGAGATTTTGCTTAAATGATTCTACGCTTTAATGCGTAAAAAAACTGCACAATTTCACAAGCGCACTTAAGCTGGGAAGACTGTATTTGAAATTAAAATACATTTAATTTGCTTGTAAATATGTATGTATGTGTATGATGTTGTCTAGATGTTTAAGCTATTTTCTCTTTAATAAACTACAAGACTACATAAACTTCAATCATTTGAAATTTACCAATCGATCTTTCCATCCTTTTGACTCTTCTTACCATCTGTATTTCTATACGTAAATATTTTTCCAATATATTTTTCTTTTGGTTTTTTACTGTTTCAGTGACTGAATAACATAATGACTTTTTTAAAAACAAGCTGGTAAAAAGTATAAAGATTTGTAACAAGGAAAAAAGAGTTTAAGGAAATGCAATAGCATCAACAAAGAAACAAAATTATTTTGCTGAAATCTCTGATGCAACAGTTTTAATTTATGGAAACATTATTTCTATGCTTGTGTTGTACTCTTTATGTTGTTAGATAAAAAGATTTATATTAAATCTAATATATTTATTATATTGTTATAACAACAGTTCCAATTGTAAATTATTTTTGTTTTAGAATAGCCTCTAAGAAAACCAGAGAAAACAAGAGGTTCGTTTTAAAACAAATTAATTGGCAACTCTAAATTTTTGGTAAAAATGGATTTATATGCAATAAGTTAGTTTTATTTATAAAAGTGACCTTTTACGTAATAATGTCAATACTTTAAGACCCGTTTTCACAACTTACCGATAGCTAAAAGTTGACTTTAACCGGTCCTATAAAAAGTGTTCCAATTTGAAAACTTTACTTTAACCTAAAGTAAGCGATAAAGATAATTAAGGTTAATCCTACCTGGTAGGTTAAAGTAAAGTTGTAATAATAGAACACTTTTTATACGGCCGATAAAATCCTACCTTTAGCTATCGGTAAGTTGTGAAAACGGGCCTAAGACGACTAGGTACTTGTTCAGTTTTCATTTATATTTTTAACCAAGTTTTAGTTATGTGTTCAAATTGATCGTGCGTAGCTGCCATTACGGTGTCATCCCACTACGCTTATAATACCAGAGTGAAAATAATGCGTTATCACAAGGGAAACCAGAAATATGCTCTGAAAAACGCATTTTATGCGCTTAAGTATGCAGTAAAAACTTGAAAATATGCCCTGTAAATTACAAAAAGTATGCCCCATGTACATTAGGGGTTGAATAGTGTTATATGGAAATCCTTAGCAGCAAGATTTCGATACGCTAGAACCCCCAATTTTTTGAAGTTTGTAAAAAAACGCATGCGTTCTTCATCGGGGTCAAAGTAGGAATGGGCAAAAATATCGATATATCAAAATATCGATATTTAAAAAAAAATAATCGATATATATCGCCGATATGGGAAGTTCCAGCGAAAAGTCTACTTTTTGTAACGTAACGCCAGAAAAAATTTAAATTGTTTCTCAAAAAAAAAGCAACATATTTCAATAATTGCCTTCATAAATTAAAATTTTCATTATGACAATAAAAATTTCATTATAGTAATGAAACAAAAACTTTCAATCAACGTTGTTATTGTTGTTATGGACAATTTAGTCTCATATTTAGGCTCTTAATTGAGTAAAAAACAAGTTTTTTTATCCAAAAACTACACTGCCCCGGTAGACTAGCTGGTAGTGAGCTAGTCTACCAGCACCGAGGTTGCGCGATCGATTCCCGCCAGAGACAGAAAAAAAATAAAAAATTAAATAAAATAAAAAACAAAAAAAAAAAAAAAAAATTTGTTTTACTTTATTGAAAGTATTCATCCAATGAATAATATTCATAGATCTAATGTAATGTTTCATTAAATGCATTTTATGAAACAGGTTTCATTGATCCAACGAAGCAAATGCAATTTTTCATGGGATTAATGTCAAAATTCATTGGTCTTGCGAAGAAAATTTTTTCAGTGTAGCTCTCTACATTTAGTAACAAAAGGAATAACGACTGAACAACATGGTCCTAAAATTAACCTTATTTGCATTCTGGCGTTACATTAAAAAAAGTTGAATTTTCGCTGCAAATGCCCGTATGTACCTTAAAACGAGCAAAGATTTTTAAATTTTATAGCTTGAAAAATAAATCTAAATAAGTCCAAAGTTTACTTTAAAAGGTTTTATACAAAACGTCTTGCACAATTCGTAGTCTTATTCAGTTTTGTTATGCAAGTCAAAATCCACTTCCTTTTTTTAACGTCCTGCCAGCGCATATTTTTGCTTATATCTGCAAATCCTTAGCGTCGATTGCAGTAATTTTTTTTGTGAATATACATAGTGCTACTTCATTATTTTATATATATAAAAACCCTTTTAACAAATTTGACTTCTTTATTAAATTTTTACATTTTGTGGTACGAATATAACGACATGTCAAAATGGAAATGCCCATATTTAAAATACCGATATATCAATATTGAAATGCGACTATCGAATTCAATATTTTTTAAATTCAGTCTTCATCAAAATTTTAGCCGTTTTTCCAACAATATGTTTTTTTTTAAGAATTGACATTTTTTAAACTAATATAAAGCTCTATAATGATTGGCATTTATAAGAAGAAGAATTAAGAAAATGCGGGGTTTTCACATTGCAGATTTCTAATTGAATCAGTAAAGTCTAACGAACTTACAAAGATTTATTTTATGCGGGCTTGGAACAATATATGTGCCTATGTATATTTGGAATAATAATAAGATTTGTGCATATATGTATATATATTACATTTTTTAATTTGGTAATAGTTTCAGCAAAATACGTTCGATATATCGATACATCGATATTTTTGAAATAATATATATCGATACTCTTAAAAAATATCGATTCGATATATATCGATAAATTTTTCCAATTCGCCCATACCTAGGTCAAAGCTAGGGGAAAACGATACAAAAGCAAACAAAACAACTGTCCCTGAGTTAGTCGCTCCTAGAGGGTTAAAATGTAAGAGAAAAGAAGTAAATGAGACATTGAGAAAACCAAATTTCTTTAATGTGCAGTTTTTCGTTGGGAAGAAGGATAATTGCCTAATGAGAAAATGGCCATAAGAAAAGTAAATAAATTTTTTTAATATGAAATATTAGAAATATGATTTTTTTTTTTGGAAAAAAAATAATTTGTTTTACTAAAATTTCGAATATTTTTTTTTTAAATTCATAAAAAATTGGAAAATGCAGCTAGGCTTCTAATTTTTTTCCAGACGACGTATAAAAAACGAAATTACAAACAAAACAAGCCATAAATGATTAATATATTTGTATGAAAGCCCCCCTAAGAAGTGGTGATAAGGCCCAAGTTTGTCTCGTATCGAAATAAAAAAGTCGTGCACTATTCCACCCCTAATGTACATACTGAAAAGACGAAACCAGCTCACATCAGCTAAGAAGGCATCAGCAAGAAAGCCAATCTTCAACTTAGGTTTTGAGCAAAATCACCAAAATTCAGTGTCTCCCTGGGGGCTTTTTGTAACCGTGCTAATATGTATGACATAATCAGCCCCAATCTAATATAAATCGGCAAACTGTATATGTGCATATCCCCAAAACGCTTGCGCACAGTTCAGCGAGAATAAAATAAAATCACAGGATGACAATATACAGGATTGCTATTCTGTACAAGTGGCAACACTTTAACAAATAGCCATACCCTGCAAATAAAATTGGACCACCTGATCTATTTTGATAAAATGGACTACTCCATGGAATGGTCCGATGTAATGCAAGCATGGACCATTAGGGTGACCGTTAAAATCAAAAGTTGGATTTATTTAGGTCTCACTCTTCAATTTGGTGGGTATTAATAAAAAAACAACTCACAAAATTTTTTAGGACGATCGGCGAAGGCTAAGCCGTCCCTCAAGCCCGCCAAAGTTTGAGAAAAATCTTAAAGTCCGACTTGTATGACTTATATTTAGGAAAATATTAATTTTACATAAAAATCGTTTTCTAAGAAGTTGTTGTTAGTAAAGTTTCCAACAACTTTTGCCTTAACAAGTTTTCTCTAAAACTCATATTGAACAAAACCTAATTAAAATAATGAGTAAACAGCAGCATTGATGCGAATTTTTTCTTTAGAACTGTTTTTTCTTACACACGTCAATTCAGCTTTAATATTTGTGTTTGTGTGCGTTTGCTTAAAAAAAAAATAGTCAAACGCATATCATTTGTTTCTAACGTACCACGGTTGATAAAGCTGGTGCAATTGTACTTTTTTGATACAATTCAAAGCCAAAAAGTACGGTGGTACCCCCGTGACTCATTTGGTACTTTTTCCAAATTTTTCAAACCTAAATATTTATAATTGATATAAAATGGCAACTCGTATTTACTGTCCAATGAATATACACGGATTTCAGTGTTTGGTGCAAATGGTTTTGCCAACGTGCAAATGCAAAATTTCGTAGCTTTTTTATGAAATCTTAAGGAAACTCTGTGTATTTTGTTGTTGGATTTAACAAAACAGCTATGATATTTTGCATTTGCTCTTTGCAAGACCATTTGCACCAAACACTAAACTTCGCTATTGTGAATAGATTTTTGCACTTGATCATTGGACGATTGCATATGCCACATTCTAAATCAAGTATCAGCATCAGCATATAAGCCTTCAAGCCAAAATATTATCAAAACAAAGAAACGAAATAGACCGTTTGTACCAATGGTTTCAAGTGTAACCGAAACAAAAGTATTTATTACTATTGTGGTCGAAAAAGTACGATTGTAGAAGTTCGTAAGTACGATATTGGTTTTCTCATTTATCATCCCTGTAACATACCTGCACGCTTTCTTTATTCTTTAAGGGGGCTCTAATATAAAATTGTCAACACAGACTAGAAATATATTGAAGAAAAAGCCCCAGAACTGCCAAGGATCGCCCCAAGGGGGATTAAATATATGACGGACTTTCATTAGTTGTTTGTGCTTAACATTTTCTTAAAACATACTTGCCTTATATCTCCACCCTTTAGGGGGGCTCCCATACAAATATGCCGGTTTAATATAATTCTTAAATTTGGCCACTGCAGCGCCAAGATTGCCCTTAGTTAGCTCAAATAATTTGTTTTATCCCCATTGCCGAAAAAAATTTGGTTCCTAAAACGACTACGCATGTTAGAAAAACCTATAACAATTGTTAAAGGTAATATTATTGTGGAATTTCGTTTTTTTTTTAGTTTAATTTATAAACTAAACCATTTTTGAGTTTCGCTGTGCAACCTCCTCCGTTTTCGAAATTTTGAAAACAAGAGCTAACCTAAAAAACGGTAAGCACCACTGAATTCAGCGTACCCGAATTAGGGTAAACGCCAGGTGCCCGGCTGGTCGGTTTTTTTTTAATAAATAATAAAAATGTTTTTCAACAAAACTAATTCATAGAAAATGCGTTTCTTTAATGAATTAAAAATTAGATTTTTTAGTGGCTTATTCGATATTTTCAGTTTATTTTGTTTAATAAGAGATAAAGAAAAACTTTTTAACAAATTTTCTACAAAATTAATATGTTCTAAGTTATTAAACATAAAAGTCAGATTTCATGTGGCTTAGCCTTCGCCGATCGTCCTAAAAATTTTTTTGAGTTGTTTTTATTTTATCAATACCCACCAAATTGGCGAGTGAGACCTAAATAAATTCAACTTTTGATTTTAACGATCACCCTAGGGTACCACCGTACTTTTTGGCTTTGAATTATATCAAAAAAGTACAACTGCACCAACTTTACCAACCGTGGTACGTTAGAAACAAAGGATATGCGTTTGACTATTTTTTTTTAAGAAAACGCGCACAAACACAAATATTAAAGCTGAATTGACGTGTGTAAGAAAAAACAGTTCTAAAGAAAAAATTAGCATCAATGCTGCTGTTTACTTTTTATTTTAATTAGGTTTTGTTCAATATGAGTTTTAGAGAAAACTTGTTAAGGCAAAAGTTGTTGGAAACTTTACTAACAACAACTTCTTAGAAAACGATTTTTATGTAAAATTAATATTTTCCTAAATATAAGTCATACAAGTCGGACTTTAAGATTTTTCTCAAACTTTGGCGGGCTTGAGGGACGGCTTAGCCTTCGCCGATCGTCCTAAAAAATTTTGTGAGTTGTTTTTTTATCAATACCCACCGAATTGGTGGGTGAGAGCATGAAAAAATTTGATCCATACAGTTAACGACCACCCTAATGGATCATGTCATTGTTAAAAAGTGTTTGTAGTGAGACGACATGTCTTCGTTTTTTAACGACATGCTTTTGTTTTTAAACGACTTCAAAACTAATCCTCTTGTGTACACCATGGAGTAGTTTTAAAACTACTCCTTAGTGGTCCAAAGGTGGGTTATATGGTCCTCTCCTAGGACATCGTAATGTTAAGTAGACCAGGTTTTATCCATAGTTAGTGTTTGGACTGGTCCTATTATTTGCAGGATATAAGCCTACATATACACATGTATACATATTGGCATTTGGATTTAAAATGGTAAAGCCATTAGGAAACGACAAGAGAAGAAACTCTCTTAAAATAAAAACAAAATTGTCTTAAAAATGTCGGACGTGTAAAGTTACAACAACAAAATAAACACAACTGGTACTAACACAATCATAAAGTAAGGTTTTTTAGTACTTTTTTATGATTAAACCATTCTACAAGGAGATGGAAAATGTTACGAAAAAAATTTTTGGCAGGGATTGTCATTATTAACAAGTGGCAACACTATACGAAATAACTATGTTGCACAGGGATGGAAGGTGCTACATTACTTTGCATAGAGGTGGTAAATGATATGATTTTTACATAAAATAAGCAATAAAGATTATTTGAACATAAATTATATTATGTATTTGAATAAAAAATCGGGTTCTTATTAAATTTTGACAGAAAACTTTTGAGCTTACAAATCTGGCAACTTCTTTTAATAACAATCTTGTCTCTATTCATCTGTTAGCCCTTTACATCGAAATTTTTAAAATGTCTCAGATTTTGTAATCCCAATAAATATTTTTATTTAAAAACAATAAAAACTTCTTAATTTATTTTCTCTTCCTATGTTTAATAGTTTTTGCTGCCTGAAAAATTAAGTCCCTTGTCAATCAGTTTATAAACTAATTAAAAACAGTTGTTTCTAATTTAATGACTCTACCGCCACCAGCATCACCTCTCCAAACATGTTAAATGGCATGTTCTTATTTAATCTTCAATTTATTTATTTTATTTTTATATTTCACATAAAATTTCTTTAAAAAAAAAAATTGTTAAAGATTTCTTGTAAAATTAAGAAAAAAAAAAAAAAAACAAAAATTGACATTGAACTTTTTTTTTGATGATGGCTGTTTCGTAAATAAATTTTTTTTTTTTTAATATTATAATTTATTGAATTTTAATGCTTGACGTTATGTAAAGTGCCCAGCTTTAACACGTTGCCATCATCAACTCCGCCGTCAACATCACCACCAACATCGTGTAATAACCGCATGAATACCCGCCCCTTGCCAGCCGCCTTTTTGTTAATTTTTTTTTTTAAATTTGTGTAAAATCATGTTCTTCATAAATCTTTCATTTAACTTTTAAATTTGCTTTAGCTAGCGGATGCGGCTTTGAGAAGCTCTTTGACGAAAGAAAAATATTTTTCTTTGTTTTCCAGGTTAATTTTTTTTTCTTGTGTCTGACTGAATATAATTTTGAAATGTACCAGCAGCATTTATATTTCGAAAATTGGTTTCAATTTATTATTTTGTTTTTTTTTTTTTTGTTTCCTTCTTTCACTTTTAAGCAGTGCAAAGCCGGTTGGCTTTTAAAGTCGGCCGTCGGCATTTACTTTTTAGGTGCCGCCGAACTTTTTACCTTTTTGCGGCTGAAATTTTTAGTTAAATGTTTTAGCATATAATTAAATTTATCTTAAGCGACAACCTTCATAAAAAGTTTTAATGAAATAAAATAAAAAAACCTTCTCCTGTAAAATTTTGTTTGTGTCGCTTAAGCGTAGGGCGTTAATAAATTCTCTCCATCTAATTCCGTCCCTGGCAAATATTTCAATTTTGCTCCACGTTGTTCGAGTTGTTTCAAGTTCTCTTCTTAAGTAACGAAAACATATATGACGTGGTCTGCCTGGCTGGCGTTGTTCTTGAGAATTACTGTCAAATGCACATCTGGCTGTATCATTTGGTGGTCGTCAGAAAATTGTTTTTAATTAAAAAATTTGTGATATAATTTAAATAATTAATTAAATTTGCACCAGTAAACAAATTAACTGTATCAATTAAATATTTTTTGATATAAACATTTTCTGCAGTAATGTTGTTGATATAACTAAACTCTAAATTTACTTGATTAAATTTTAATTAAATCTGATTTTAAATTTGATCAATGGTGTATTTTAAAAAAAGCCATGTCAGTTTTCGTCTACGAATATCACTTTCGATGGGATGGCAATATGCCCGCTATCAAAGGGATTCGTTTGACATCCAATTGGGCCAGTGAATACGTAATATTGGTCTAAGAAAGCTATTAATAAATGTCTGAATTTTTCTTTTGGTTAGTTTCGTTAGTATCCATGTAGTGCATCCGTACAGCAGCACAGCCTTTACACTGCAGTTGAAGATGCGTAATTTAGACTTTTTCGTGATTTTATTGGCGCACCAAACTTTATGCAAGTTAAAAAATTCAACACGCGCCTTATTTATACGATCTTCAATATCCTTTACAGAGCCTTCATCTTTAATGAAGTTGGATCCCAGATATGTGAAGAAGGTCTTTACATCTTCTATTTTGTTACCATCAACGATAATGGATTTTGCAATGTTGCTACCAATTCGCATCGGAATTGTCTTCTTGAAGTTAATTTTAAATCCTACTCGTTTGCCGTTTACGGAGTGTTTTCTTATCTTATCTTCAATATCCACAAAGCAGTAGGCCACCTGATAAATGTAGTTTGTGTAGTCTTTATCATTTAGGTACCCCGTAATATTCCATCGAGTTCCTGTAGGAGCATTTCTGTTGGTTTCTTTCATCACACCATTCTGAAGTATAAGGAATAAAGTAGGGGACAAAATGCATTCTTGGCTTACGCCTGTAGCTTTGCTTTCCTTTTCATTACCGTACATTGTGCATTTTTGTATATTTCCCGTATAAGGGTAACGATTTTTTCCAGTATAGCTTTGGCTATTAGTGCAGACCACATAGAGTTTCGGGATATTGTTGCGAAAGTTCGCTCAAAATCTACGAAAAGCTGGTACAGATGTGTGTTGTACTCCGCCGATTGTTCAATAGTTATTCGTAGACTATTGATATGATCGACACAAGATCCTTCAGGCCTAAAGTCAGCTTGCTCCTCCCGCAAAAGTAATTCCTACCACTGGCGAGATACGTTCAAGAATCAATGCCACAATTATTTTCCCAATTGCATTTAAGCTAAAACTAATAACCGCCTGAATTTGATTTTTAAAAACCGCCGTCTTAAATTTTTTACCAACTTTGTACTCTGCCCAGTTGTCATTTTATCCCATTGTTGTTGTATTATTATGATTATTGTTCGTTATTGTTGAAGTTTAATGTGTTGTCATTTTATTTTTAGCAACCCACACTTATATTTTTTTCTTTTTTTTATACATATTTTTCTTTTCTTGTAGGAGTCAACAGTGTAGCCAAATTATTTTTTATTTTCTTTTATGACATTTGTGCTATTTTTGCTTTGTGAAGAATGTTTTCTATTGTTAAAATTTCTTTTCTTTTTGTTATTTATTGAGAAGAGATTATTACATTTCCGATTTATGTTGGTGTCTTGTAGTTTATTATGATTTTTATTGAAAGTTGATTGGTACATTTTTAAAAAGTAACATTTCTTGAAAAATAATTATGTAGTTTTTTTTAAGGTCAGATTAATAGAAACAACTGGAAATATTCAAGAATAGATATTTATATAAAAGCGAGATGAAATTAATCTCAAATTTGATTTAAGAAAAGTTGGTTGAAATCCGAATTCGTACTTGAAATAAATCGAAAGTGGGACTGATTCCAAACACTTGCCCCAAGGCGAATTCAACTAAAGGTGGTAGCACCATGGTGCAATAAGAACAGAAAGTTTTATAAATATCGTTCTTTAGACATAAAGAAATCTATTTTCTGCCATGCCCACTTCTCCAATACTGCCCACATTTTGTCGGATGTTGTGCAGTGATAACTTAGATGCTTGTACCTATATTGGAAAATTTGGCTCTTGTCGTTCTGCAGATATATAGAAAACTGACGGACAGATAGTTCAGATTTCACTATCGATATATCGATATTACTATCGACTGAATGTTTGTACTTGTGCAGGAAAACTTTAATTATTTTTTTATAAGGCTACAGTTTATTGTTTTTATCACTTTAGTGAATGTATGAGGCGTATGTATATACGCACGTTATTTTAGATGGCAGTTTTTTAAAAATTGATAAGTACCTTTCTGAAGGAACCGAAGTAACAGGGACTATAAGATATTCCATTGCAACTTTAAAACATTTTCTAAAAAAAAAAAAATTGCATTTGAGATTTGCATTTTTTTTTTACAACATTACAAAAATATTTGACATTTCAGTCCCTATAGAAACATGTACAAATTTCGACTTAAAGGCCTTTAGTTAGCAGTAAAAAGCACTGCTAAGCAATCAATACCACTTGCCATTCTTGTTGTTTGAATTCATTGCTGTAATTCAGCGCGAATTAATAACAGCAAGTAAAAATTTGCGGCAAAAAACTGTGCGTGTATAGCTGCTAAAAATTTCGATATTTTATTTTTCCTATCGATATTTTCGATATTTTAAGACTATCGATAATATCGATAGTTTCCCAGCACTATAGGAACACTTAAAAAAAAGGTAATTTACAATGGACAGTTTTGGTTTTCAGGTGGAGGTGTGCCCTTGAGCGCATAGCCCTTCTTAACCTAAAGCCTAGTACTCTGTTAAACATTTCACGTGAAATGCTGTCAAAACGCATATGAAAAAAACTTGTGCGGAATATCAATGAAATAATGTTGATAGAGTTGTACTCTGTTCATTTTGTAAAAAAGTTCCGAAATGTTTCTGGCAACATTTTTGTACAACTGCGAAATAATGTAAGCAGGGGTCTAATCACCGCATACGATATCGAGCAAAATTTATCGAAATTGTTTATTTTGGTATCATGAAACTCGATATCGAATGAAAATTATGGAATTTGAAATAATAACATTCGTTATCGAGTAACTCGACATTACATTTATCGAGTTTTCATTCGATACGTAAGTGTCTGTCGTATGCAAAAACATTCGATAGTTTATTCGATACGATAGTATCGAATGCGGTGATTAGACCCCTGCACTTATTTCACGTGGAATTTTAAGCAAAAGCAAAAAAGTATGAAATAAGAAATTAAAATTAAAATAACACAACCAATAACAGTTTTTTATCCATATTAACTTTATTTTTTATTAAAATAAATTATTTTTGTAAAATACATGTGGGATTTGTTTACATACGCAAAACAATGTCGCATACTTTGCAGGAATAAAAACGTCAAATTGTACAAACTCGCATGATAGGTAACATTGATACATGTCAAAATTTTCGTGTGAAATAATAAAAGTTGCTCAACATTTTTCATAAATTTGAACAGAGTACTAGGCTTAAGGGTAAAATAGGCAACATGCTTACATCTTTTTTTCATGCAACAATGTTCACAAAAAAACACAAAGATGTGAGAACATGTAACATATTGCTGAGAAAAGAAATCGCCATAAGACTTTTATGTTAAAAAAATATAATTTGCAACACAGTGTTTGGTACTTAAAAGAACTGTGTTTGGTAAGAAGTGTTGCAAAATTATTATTTTAATTACATAGAAGTTTTATATGCGAAAAATCTCATGTAAGGTCCCCTTTTTTTAAAAAAACTTTTATATTACCGCGCTTTATTCTTTGTTTTTAAAATCTGTAATTATTAAATAATCCAAAAAAAAAAAATCGAGTTTTTTTTTCAAAAATATTTTTCCTGTAATTTGTTCTCTTTTAATATCTATTTTTCATAGTTTATTTTAAAAAGATAAAAGGCAATCTTCTAAGTCATGCCTTAAACATTTTTTTCTATAAATACACACAACAAATTATTTGGAGCATGAAACATGCAACTGAATAATTGTTTAACAAACAAAAAAAAATATCATGTTACAGTTGTTTATATGCATTGTTTGAAACAATTCTTTAAGATCTTATTATGTAAGCTAGTCAGTCTAACATACTGCTGTTAAATTGAAAAAAAAAAATACATATGCATGTTAGATTTCTTTTGGGAAATGATACTGCTTAAGATGGGCTTTAATAAGATTAAAATCTGAAAAACAAGAAGTTAAAAAAAAACCAAAGAGGAATATTTTTTTAAAAAATTTATAAAGGGCATCTGAGTACTGAGTAAAATCAACACAAAAAAAGTTCAAGAATACAGGTAAAATAATAATTTTTTAACAAGAGTAAAATGTAATAGCGGTGCCACATTATTGGTATAACCTAAAAAAACATTTATGGGTCGATTAGGAAAGCAAACACAGCTGAAGTTGAGTTTCCAGCAGCGAAGTTAGGCAAAGCCGCTCATGTTTAAATATATATTTGTTTTTATTTTATATTTTAACATGAGCGACGTTGCCTGATTTCGCTGCTGGCAACACAACTTCAGTTAAGTCATCATCCGTTATCGACCCATTATATTACAAGAATTTAATAAAGTGCTGCTAAATCGTAATTATTTGACAATTTTTGTTGTTTTCAATAATGTAAGAAAAGTGGCAACTCCTAACAATACATTTTTTTTTGTTTGTTTTTGCTTAAACTAAAAGTTTTTGGCTAACTATTAAAGTTATATTGCCAGGGTATCACACGCAATTTTGGAGCATCAACCACAAGTCTTCGTTCGACCAGAACCTTCGTATAGGAAGGCGAGATTTTACAGAATCCGCACCATAGTACATATTTTGGTCTCCAACAGTAAACGTCTAAGTTTTGTATGGTTCTCCGCCAGTCATGCTGAGTTATTTTTGGTTCTTCACCACCAGGCAAACACGCTAAAACATTGAGGTCAAAACGGTTGTAGTTTATGGTGAAAAACCCCAAAAACTAGCCAATGCGAGATGACAACGCAAAACGCACGAAAGACAAACAAGAACGAGCGCGAGCTGCTTCTCCACACAGACCAGTTTTACGAGTGAAAAGCTTTACAATATTGTCAGTAAAATTTGTTTAAAATGTTTTACAACCGTCCGAACGGGCCATTTTTGCTTAGCAACTTTGTTAGAAAAATCATTGATAGTCCATTATAACAGCAACATTTTTCTTTGGAAGTATATTGTCAACACATTGCCAGAACTTACATTATTGTAGGATATAAGCACCGTCTGTACGAAGCTTAAGAATAAATTGGCTAACAAATAACAAATTAAAATATGCCAGATAATTTTAAAAATAGTTTTATAATACAAAGAATTTAATTACCCGTAATTATAGTTTAACAATAAAGCCGGTTCTTTTTAAAAACAATTTTAAATGAAAAACCAGTTTTTAACTTGTTATCCACTATAGTCAAAATGAAAGAAGGTTATAAATTGAACCAGCTTTATGTGGGTGTCTCACCAAATGTTGAAAATATTTTCATACAATCTGTAACAAAAACAAACAAGGTGGCATCTGTAATCAGCAGCCTTTAAATATCGGGTGATTTTTTAAGAGCTATAGGAAAGTTAAAAAAACACATAAAAGCAGAAAAATGCATGAAATCTTTATTTGAATCGATAGTACGGTCCATATAATTTAATGTTTGAAGATTATTTCATGCAAATGTTGACCGTGACTGCGCCTCAAATGGTCCATCCGCTTAGTCCAACTTTGGCATACTCTTTCCAACATTTCGGCCGGTACCTCATGAATAAATGCTTCAATGTTGTCGCCCAATGCGTCAATTGAAGCGGGCATGTGTGTATAGACATGAGCTTTAACACAGCCCCACAAAAAATATTCTAAAGGCGTTAAATCGCACGATCTAGGCGGCCAATCGACCGGTCCCGAACGTGAAATAAAATGTTCACCGAACTCGCCTCTCAATAAGTCCATTGTTAAGCGTACTGTGTGGCATGTGGCACCGTATTGTTGAAACCACATGTCATGCAAGTCAAGCTCTTGCATTTTGGGCAAAAAAAAGTTGGATATCATCTAACGGTAGCGCTCATCATTCACAGTTACGTTACGATTCGCATCATCTTTGAAGAAGTACGGTCCAATGATGCCACCAGCCCATAAACCGCACCAAACTGTGACTTTTTCTGGATGCATTGGTAGCGCTTGCAATGCTTCTGGCTGACCTTCACTCCAAAATCGACAATTGTGCTTATTAACGTACCCATTGAGCCAAAAATGAGCTTCGTCGCTAAACACAAGAAGCGCGCGATGAACTTTCTTAACAGAGCACGCATTTTGATAATAAAATTCAATAATTTGCAAGCGTTCCTCGTTTGTAAGACGATTCATGGTTAAATTATAGACCAAACTGAAGATGTTTGACAGTGAAACAAAACACGAAACGTGCGTCAGCTGTTTAAACCAGTGTTGCCAAAAAGATAATAGCTAAAAAATCACCCATTATAAAAAATAAAACAATAACAAAGCGATATAATTTTTGGTGTAAACATAAAAGAGCAAGTGAAAAAGTAATAAACATTATTTTTTCTTTATTTAAATTTTTTTTTATTATTAATTTATTTATTTGATATTTATTGTTGTGCTAAATATATGAATAGTACTGACACTTTTATTTCTTCACATAAAAAGTATATATGAATTGTTGTTAAATTAGTTGAAAACAATTTCTGCTAGTTTTAAAATTAAAACAGGTTTTAACGTGTAAAGTATGCTTTTGCTTGTCTATAGTAGACAGTGTTGTCATATCGTAAGATTAATCTTATTTTGCAAGTTTTTGAGATGCATAAAACGTTTTTAAGCTTTTTTTTTCTAAAAATAAAGTTTTTCTGAAATTTAAGTAATTTACATAAGTTAAGTTATAGTGTGTAAAAAAATAAATCGTAACTCAGTTTAGTTCATGTATATGGATTAAATACGTGATATAAAACAAATGGATGAACTTAATTTTTTTTTATATATTTTAATAATTGTGGTAATTTTGTTGAATTGTTTATGGTTTTTAATCCAAATTTTTAATATTTTAATCAGGCTATACATCATTAAATTAATTTTAATTAAATAATTTTATAAAGAAAGAAATTTTTCAACATGAATTTATTTAAAATTTATTGAAAATGAATGTATTTAACTCGACTATTTTAACAAATAGAAACCGGGAATTATTTCCTTTCGAAGGGTTCTTTATATTATATTCAACATTTTTTTCATTTTTCGAATTTATTCTATGAGCTTAATTTCAGTTATGTATTTTATAAAGCTTTTTTTTTTTTTTTGTAATACATAGTTCTATTCCTTAAATTTTTCAGAAATGACTTTGTACACTACCAGACTATTATATTGTATTTTCTTTTTACAATTTACCTTAGCCTTCCTTTGGAAAGCAATGAGGTATATTTTATGTGACCCCAGGAAATGCCCATATAGGTTTCAATTATTTTTTAAAACAAATATTTATTAGCAATATGCACTGTTGCCAATTTGACGGCGGTTTTACCGCGATTCTAGCGGCTTTTATGTGCCTATCGCGGCAAAATTTCCGTTTTGACGTTTAGCGGGAAATCTAGCTGTTTTTAAAATATCAATCGAATATAAAATTTTTGTTCTAGGAACTTGAACATTTAAAATTTTTTCATGAAACAAGAGATTTAAAGTATGTATTTTTTTTTTATTAAAATTATAAAGTAAGAAGAAAAAAAATTTGGTTTTTTTCGAAATTGAATTCGCTTCCGCTATATAAACATTTTACAACATTTTTTTTTATTAAGGATATAAAGGATTACCTGGAATTCTGTCAAATTATGTTCAGTTTACAAAAATAATTCGTAGTTTTAGGGTTGATTATGCTAATAACACTGGTCACAAAAATAAAAAAAGGCGGCAGCAAGAACCTTCTTATGTGATTTTAATTGCCTTTAGCGTGCTGAATACAAATCTTTTCACAGATTGATCCTATTGCGTCTAGTTGTTTATGGGCTTGACTAATGTTTCGTCCGAAATAAGGTGGCTATGCTTTAAAGGGAGTTCTATTCCAAGTCGTATGCTAGTAATTTAATCCAAATCGGTCAAATTCGGCGAAATATTAGTCATTTTCATAATATATTTCTTATTTTATTTGTAATATATCAGGCTTTTTGATAAATGATAAATATGTTAAAGTTTTGTCCTTATACAATTTTTTTAATATATTTCTGAAAACAAAAAATAGTACTATACTTACTTCTGAATAGCTCCGAAACCGTTTAAAATATAAAAAATGGTATTTGGGTGATTTAAAGCAAATTTTGTTCGTAATCGTTAGTAAGTTTTGTTCTCAACCATTGGGTCAAATAATTTTCCAGTTATGATGAAATATATTAGCATCACCAGCCCATAATAAAAAACTAGAAAGACTTTAATATATTTTACCAACTTTTAGGCAGTTTTTTAAAAGAAACATTATTGTACGTTCCCGGGACTCAAAAAGCCAGGGAAATCAAAAACCTTACTATATAATTTAAAAAAAAAGATGTATTCCTTTAAAAAAGCATTCTATATCTTGATTTGTATATACATTTTGCAAAATATTAAGATTTTAGCGAAATTTTAACACATTTTACGCTAAATAAAAAAATTAATTGGCTTCTAGCGGTTTTTGAAGTACGATTTGACGGTAAGTCTTCAAAAAAAAAGTTGGCAACAATGGCAATATGAATATCTTTCTGGAATTTAAAATATAGATTTTCAAATAATTTGATGACTTTTTTTGTTTGTACACCAATACCCCGGTTCGCGTCGCTTCCGTTTGCGTCGTTTTCGAAGTTGCGTCTTTTTAAAATTAAATCAGGGGAAAAGGCTGTTGATATTGAAAGAAACCTTGAACTAGCCCCGTCTATAATAAAATCCATTTGATGTTCGAGTGACGCTGATAAAATTAAGAAATTTGTTGAAACAAGAACATCGTTACAGCATAATCAGGTTACAACAAAAATGAGAAAAAAATGGAGTCACTTCTTACTAATTATTTGGATTGAAGATCAAAATCAGCGATGAACGCCCTTAAACAAAAGGTTATTCAAAAAAAAGCTTTAACTTTATTTGAAGAATTAAAAAAAATATCCGTTGTTAAGTCTATCAACTCAAAATCTTTTTTTTTTCAGCTAAAATTATGAATCTCGGAACCAATAAAATTTTTTTTTTTTTTTAATTTCCTAAGCTAATCTCGCGAAGCTCTATGCTTGTCTGCAGGAAAGAAACCAGAGTCTCTGGCGGGAACCGAACCCGCAGCCTCGGCGCTTATAGACTGGCTCGCTACCAGCTAGCCTACCGGGGCACTCAATGAAAATCAATATACTGCTTTAACCACTTCTTCAGTTCAGTGATATTTAATATATGCATCCTATGGGAGGTATTTACCCCTGCGCCTACCCGCTTTATTTTCAATAGCGTAGTATACCATAAGAGTGACTTCTGCAAAGTTTGAACATTCTCACTATAACAGTTCTTAAGATATGCGATATTAAACATTGGCGTCCTATGGGCGCAACACTTCCCCCGCTGCTATTTTATTTCAATTTTGGGGCTCAGAAGATCCTCCTACCAAAAGTTCAACAAAAAGCGTGTAGTGGTTCTTATTAATATTTCTATCTATGAGGGGTGCTGCTCCTCCTCTGTCAATCCCGCCCATTTCTATATTGAAATTTATAGTTCACCATAATAGTAGCTTTAACCACGTTAGAAGACTCGTCCTTTATAGTTCTTCAGTTGAGCGATATTTAATATATGCATCCTATGGAAGGTATTCCCCCCACCTGCGCCTTACCGCTTTATTTTTATTTTCAAAAGTGTAGTATACCATAAGAGTGACTTCTGCAAAGGTTGAACATTCTCACTTTAAAAGTTCTTAAGATATGCGATATTAAACATTGGCGTCCTATGGGGGGTACCACTTCCCCCGCTGCTATTTTATTTAAATTTTGGGGCTCAGAAGATCCTACTACGAAAAGTTCAACAAAATGCGTGCAGCGGCTCTTATTTTTATTTCTATCTATGAGGGGTACTGCTCCTCCTCTGTCTACCCCGCTCATTTCTATTGAAAGTTAAAGTTTGCTATAATAATAGCTTTAACCACGTTTGAAGACTCTCCTTTTAATAATTCTTCATTTGAGCTATATTTACTATATGCATCCTATAGGAGGTATTTCCCCCCCACGCCTACCCGCTTTATTTTTATTTTCAATAGAGTAGTATGCCATAAGAGTGACTTCTACAAAGTTTGAAAATTCTCATTTTAACAGTTCTTAAGATATGCGATATTAAACATTGGCGTCCTATGGGGGAACCACTTCCCCCGCTGTTATTTTATTTAAATTTTGGGGCTTAGCAGATCCTACTACCAACAACGGCTCTTATGATATGCGATATTTAATGTTGGCATCCAATGGGGGATACCAATTCCCCTGCCCCTATCGAAAAAATAAGTAGCCTATTTTATTTTTAGGGCTCAAGTGATGTAACTGTAAAAATTTCAGGCAACTCGATTCAGTAGTTTAGGAGTCTATAAGCCAACATACAAACATACAAACATTTTTCATTTATATATAGATGTAATAGGAACCTTTAGCATAAATTTTAGTCATCTTAGATAGATCTTTGAAAACCTCCAATTTGAAAGTTTTTAAATAACACCTGCCCACACCTAAAAGGAATTACACACGCTCCACTGTGTCACGAGGGTGGCCAAAAATGGTTAAAGTCAATGTTAGAATTTGAACGTTTTTTTTTATTTATTTTTTTTAACACTCTGGTTAGATGATATCTAAAATATCAACTTAAAATGTTTACAAATTGTAAAGTTATAGTGGTTCAAAGCTAAGATTTGTTTACAGCATACGAAATTTATGGAAAAATCCCAAATTTAATGTTCATTTATAATACTAAGAATTTAAGTATTTGAATATAACGGCTACCAAAATTTGTAACAGGGTTGTAAGTGATGCTTCTAGTTATAATTACAACACTGTGTTTGTTTACAAATATTGATCATATGTCAGATACCGTTAGAAAAAAATAGTGGTGAGGCATTGTCAAGATTTTTCAGCAACCGAGAACTTTCGTAGAGAATTTAAAAGAAAGTAGAAATAACACTTTTCCTGTTTTTTTTTTGTATTTTTTAGCTGCAAGTATGTATTTTAATATATTTAAAGTTCAGCTGCCCGATATTGCCCGAATTCTTTTTGTGATTGTTTTTTCGTGTCAACCTCGTTGCGGATTCGTACTATTTTTCAACTGTGGCTAGAGATAAACCAAAACAGACCCTGCGATGTTATGCGTTATGTTGAAGATTTTGTAGAAAATCATTTTAAACGAGTATTATTAGAAAGGGAACAACAGAAAATAAGGCTTACTCTTTAAAAATTTTCTAACAATTGGTCTAAATATCATCGCATGAGAGATAGATTTGAAACTGAGTTGAGTGACTGGCTAGATAGCGAGTTATTTGGTGAATTCATTTGTAATGTAAGTTTCCGTATAAAGTTTTGGTTTTGCAATAAAACTAACTGCCTGTTTAACGATGTCGAACGTCAACGTTCGCATAGAAAACTACATTTGAAACAAAAACAAATTTTCGAATATTGTTTTTGTTTTACATATAATTTTCTATGCGAACGTTAACGTTCGAAATCGATGAACTGGATGTAAATTGTGTTATACTATATTAGGAAGCAAATACAAGTGGTAGAGGCCGACCGAATGTTTCCTACGAGGAGGGTTCAATGAGAACAAAAAGGAGGCGAGTGGAAGAACTTGTCGCTTCTACTTCATCTGAAGCTCTTAAAAAAAACGCAGAAAGGGTAACAGGTTCAAATACTAATAAGAAAATTTCTGTTGAAAGTGCTCTAGCATTATACATTGATATGGATTTATCTATGAGGCAGTACAATATGATGAGAAAAGTAGTAAATGCTCTTCACGAAGATTGCTTTCCGTCATACTATATGATTGCAGATGCTAAAAAAAAGATTTTGCCTGATGACATTCAAGTAACAGAAACTTCTGAGGTTCCCTTACAACAAATTTTAGGCAACACTGTAAGAAGCATTTTAGATGTTCATGATATTGATACCGAAAATGATATAGTTTTGGAATGCAAGTGGGGATTTGACGGCAGTAGTGGTCATAGTGTATACAAACAAAAATTTCAAAATGAGGAAGCTAGTGATGAATTTATGTTTGTTACTTCTTTCGTTCCTTTACGCTTGTTGGATTGGGCAGATGATCAAGTAGTTTGGGAAAATGATAAACACTCATCTTGGAGGTTATGTAGACCACTTAAAATTATTTTTACAAAGGAGAATCCAAATGTAATACAATCAGTAAGGGATAGCATAAATTCAGAAATTGAAGGTGTAGATACATATAAATACATTTCAAAAAAATGCAGTTGACGATGATAGATGGTGCAGTTTTAAATGTATTAATTGGAAACAGTAGTAGTTCAACTTGTGCTTTATGTCGAGCTAAGCCATCTGAAATGAACAGCTTATCGGTTTTCGAAAGGCCTGTGAATGAGCAGTGCTATCAGTATGGATTGTCGACATTACATGCATGGATCAAATGTTTTGAATGCATTTTGCATATTTCTTACAAACAGCATATAAAGAAATGGAAAGTGGTAGGAAAAGAAAATAAAGATCAGGTTGCTGAGCAAAAGAGAAATATTCAAACCAATTTTAAGTCTGAAATGGGTCTTATAGTTGATAAGGTTAAGACGGGGTATGGCACAACGAATGATGGCAATACTGCAAGGCGCTTCTTTTCTAATGTGGAACTTTCAGCTCAGATTACTAATGTAGATGTAAGGTTAATAAAAAATTTTTCCATTATTTTAAGAACACTTTCAAGTGGTCATTATATAAATATATCAAGTTTTGAAAAGCTTTTAAAAGATACTGCACTTTTATACTTCGAATTATATTCTTGGTACTATATGCCTTCAACTGTGTAGTGTGTAGTTCATGGTATAGATTTTATTAAATATTCTACCATTCCCATTGGAATGTTATCAGAAGAAGCATTAGAATCAAGTCACAAAATTATAAGAAATGCAAGATTAAGACATACGAGAAAAATAAGTAGGATTGCCTCCATGAGAGACCTCATAAATTATCTTATTTTGCAGTCAGAGCCATCAATTTCGATGCATAGTCAGAAAATACTTTTAAGAAAAAGTGATTTAAATGATCTGAGAGGGTATTTAGTTGAAAAGAAAAGATTTAACGACATAAAAACATCGAATGAATCATTGGTAGAATCTGAAAGTGATTACAGTGATAATTGTTAATATAATTTAATTGCCTGTAATACTTATATATATTTTATGAATGTATGTTAAAAATGTTATGTTAAATAAATAAAATTTATGTTTCTAAATTTGTTTTTACTGAGCGGCAAGGACTTACATACTAAATTTATTTAGTAAAATTTTGCTCTTATCTGATCACTTATTTACAAATTATAATAATTTTTTTATTTGGGTTGTATGGGAGGTGGGCGTGGCGCTTGTCCGATTTTTTTGAAAATTGGAAATATGTTAAAATATTAATAAATGTATTCACATGCAAACTGTCGCTCTTATCTGATTTCTAATTTCCAAGTTTTAACAATTTTTAAATTTAGGTTGTATGGGAGGTGGGCGTGGCGCTTGTCCGATATTTTTGAAAATTGGAAATAAGTTTTAACAATTTTTAAAATTAGGTTGTATGGGCACTTGTTAGACTTTCTCCAAATTTCGCATAAATACTTCTTTTCCTAAGAAAAACATTCATGCCAAATTTCACCTCCCTACTCTAGCTGCTTCTATTTTTGGCCACCCGTTGTATGAAATCGCGACACAGTGCGCTCTATCCTCACCAGTTAAAATTGCCCTTAAATTCGGATAATTACACTCGAAGTGGCACCACTAAATAAATATGAAAAACATCTCTTATTTTTATATATAAAAAAAGAAATCTTCTTCATAAAATTCCTTTAAACTTCTTTTAAACTTTTCCCATGATTTTACTTAAACGTTCATTGATCTTTCTGCTTAATTTTAATCCTCCATTAGCAAAATTAAAAATAAAAAAATAAATAAATAAATAAATAAATATTAAAATGAGTCAAAAATAACAAGTGTTAAGTGTAAAAAAATCTCTAAAAAAAAAAAAAAAAAATTGACACAGACTACAAAATAAACCAAAAAAGATTTAAGTAAATGTGCATCTTAACAAAAATAATATTAATGGTCGTATGAAACTAAAAAAAAATTTATAAAAATTTTAGCACACAGAAGGAAATTGCATTAACTAGTACCATGTGGCTCTTTCCATGGTATTGGTTGGTGATGGTGGTGTCTTTTCTGGCACACAATAGTGAAATGTTTTTTTTTACTCTCTGGATAGACTACAACTGCCTAAAGGAAAGAGCGAGCATCTATATAATTATGATACACACAGCCAGGGTTGTCAGATATTTTTGAGCTCCATCGCCAAACCGGATGTCAGAAATCGCCAAAAATCGCCAAACGTCAATTTTGTTCAGTTTTCGAAATCTTTTTCGTTTTTTTAATTTAATTTTGCATACAAAAAAAAGCTTATATAATATTGCAGTCAAAAATCGCCAAAAACTGAGAAAAAATACAAAAATGTCGCCGAAAGTAAATTTTGTTCAGTAACTGTTATTTTTTTCTGTTTTAAAACATAAAATGGAGATCATTTATTCAGATGAAAAAACTAAAATTTAGAAGTCTATAAGATCGTACACTTCACACTCATCGATTTCGTTACTGGTGTTTTAACCTGCATACGTTCTATTAGATTTAAGCAGTGTTTAAAAAACTGCAGTCGAAGTTGAATAAACTGCCATCACTTCCACTTCTTCATTTGTCAGTGGCAAAAAAAACTTTTGCTTTTACTTGTAATTCATTTAATGTAAATTGTTGACAAATTTTCGTTTTTTGCTCGACAGGTTTTGGTTTCGACTGCAGTTTTTTAAACCTTGGAATTAAAAAGCGACTGAATACATATAAAATTCACTTAAAATGATAATAAAACAAAAATCATGTGAAAAAATTAGACAGATTTTTTTTTTAAATTATGTATGTATATATTTATATATATTTAGCTGGAGAGGCCTAACTCCGCTTATGTAAATAAAATTGCAGATTTTTTATTTCAAAATCGCTGAAATAATATGAATGGTAAAAATAGCCAAGTAAATCGCCAGTTATATCAAAAATCGCCACAAAAGTCGCCAGTCGCCAAATGGAAAATCCCATCGCCAAACGCGTTTCAAAATCGCCACGTTTGGCGAGAAATCGCCATATCTGACAGCCCTGCACACAGCTTGAGATTTTCATTTTCAATTTTTTTGTAAATAAATCTTAAGTGAGTGCTTGTTTATTTTCATAGACCCCACTGACAATTTATTTTTTAATATTCAAATATCCAATTTTTTAAACACACCAAGATTTAATGGCTGTTTTAAATATTTAAATTTGTTTTTTTTTTATCACTCTTTAAAGTAAAAAAATTATTTTAACACTCCTAAATTATTTGAATTTCACGTTTATTTACAATTTTAATTCAATATTACTCCTTAAAATTTTAATGACATGTAAAATAAATGGAAATAATTTATTTGCTTAAAAAAACCAAGAAAACTGAAAGTAAAATTTATTAATACATATCGAGCCCTAACAGCGAAAATAACGTAAGCGACATGATTTTCAATTTTCGTTTTTTTTAATAAATGACTTTATTGGCAGCACTTGCATCATCTCCTAAAATATCATGGTCACATAATGTACCGTTACGATTTTATAGCAAAAACAATTTTAGTGTAAGCGACAAATTTCATACAAAATTAATATGAAATAAAACAAAAAAAGCTCTCTCCTGTAAAATTTGATTTTTGGCGCTTACACTATTTTCGCGGTTAGGGGTCGATATTCTTTGCTTTTATAGCAAACATAAATAAAAAAAAAACAATAAAAGTTAATAAAAAGTGGTCATACTTTTATGTGGCAACACTGTTTGTTGTCAAATTGTAAAGCTGGAGCAAATTCAGCTGTCAAAAAAGTACAATCTGTGTAGTTATACGTAGTAAGTTAGATGCACAAAAGCGTTGATGCCTTGAGGCGAAAAGTAGGGTTACTTTCTACTTTTGTAAGCGTCACAAGCAGCGTTCGAACAAATCAGCTGATTTTTACAAATTTAATTTTATTTTTACTTATGCTGCTGCTGCATAAAAAGCGTTGCATGTAACTTGAAACGTAGAACGGTTATAAGGTTATAAAAGCATGCGCTGGCGAAAACGCGTGGTATGGACCTCCAGCTTAAAGGTGGAAGTACATAAAGCTTCGTACTGACGATGGTCAGATCTTCAATGTTGACATTTTTCTGACAATGGTGCCATTGTCAGATGCATTAATTTTACACATCTGCCAAATGAAAATGAGCTTACAATGTTCAGACAGTTGCAAGACATTTTTAAGCAATTTTAATGACAACATTGTAAGATCTGACCATCGTCTGGGCAAAGCTTAACACGCGTTAATTCGTCGACATGTGTCGTGCGTTTAAAAATTTTAGCGCATGAAAAATTGCAAATTACACAACGCGCGTTACAAAAGCCATTCCTATCAGCTGTTTTTTATTTTTTACTTATTTGTGCATTGAAAACGGATTCGAAAGTATATCAAAATGTTATTATTTTATTGAATTTATTTTTTTTATATAAATATTGTATGTTTTTTAAGCTTTTAAATTTGTTTAATTATTCTTTTTATTGTCAGCTGATTACTTGTCAAAAATACACAACGCGTTAAAAAGTTCAAAGTTAACCAACTTTCTGGCGTCAAAATATTTTGCATGTAGCTTGTTCTATGAAAACACACTAGTTTAAATTTTTTTGACAGAAGTTACAGAGCGCACGCGCACTAACGCGTGCTATGTACTTCTACCTTAAGGGTTAAGCTTCGTACAGACGGTGGTCGGATCTTACAATAATGTAAGGGGTGATAATGTGCTGAAAATATACTGTCAACGCAAAATTGCCACCAATAGTAAACTATCAGTTCAGACGGTTGTAAGAAAATCATACAATTTCATGGGCATACAACTGCCTGACAATAAATTCAACTGCCAACAGAAATTGTCAGTTCACACGGCTGTCAGATTATTTCAATGCAAGATTAGTGCTGCGACTTGTACTATTTCACGACTAACAAGTAAATAAGTATAGTCGGTCAAGCCCGACCATATGAAACCCTACACCACAGTATTTAAAAACACATCATGCTTATGTGTCCATATAAATATGGATTTATCTATGTTTATAAGCTTCATTAAAATTGGTTTGAAAGTTTGTGAGAGGCAGAAATTGCCCCCTACCTCCCCTTGTGGTCCTATTTTTGAAAAACTGTATAGCTTATGTGACCATATAGATATGGATCTACACTGAAAGAATTTTCTTCGCAATACCAATGAATTTTGACATTAATCCCATGAAAAATTGCATTAAAAAGGAACCTATGCAGCGCTTCGTTGGATCAATGATTCTATGAATATTATTCATTGGATGAATACTTTCAATAAAGTAAAAAAAAATTTTTTTTTATTTTATTTTTCTTGTTTTATTTCACTTTATTTTATTTTTTTCTGTCTCTGGCGGGATTCGATCCGCCAACCTCGGTGCTGATAGACTAGCTCACTACCAGCTAGTCTACTGGGGCAGTGTAGTTTTTGGATAAAAAAACTATGTTTTGTACTCAATTAAGAGCGTAAATATGAGATTAAATTGTCAATAATAAAAATAACAACGTTGGTTGAAAGTGGATTGAAAGTTTTTGGTTCATTACTATAATGACATTTTTATTGTCATAATGAAAATTTAAATTTATGAAGGCAATTATTGAAATATGTGGCTTTTATAAAAAAATTTTTTAATTTCATAAATTTAATGGCATACATGTAACATTCGATGTATGAAATTATTAAATCTTATATTTTTTAATTAACAATTAAACATTTTTTTAAGGAAACTACAATTTTGTATTAATTTATGAATATAGTTATGTTTGTATATTGTTTTTTTATGTTCCCAATTAAAATTTTTTGTTTAACTAGGACAAACTTAAGTTTTCATAGTATATCCAATGAAAATTTTTAACGTAATTACGAAATCCAATGAAGTGATTTTTACGAAAATATTTCATTATAACTATGAAATTCCATTTAGACAATGAAAATTTTCATTTACCCAAGGAAATTTTTTTTATGAAAATGATTCATTAAATATATGAAGCATTTTTCTTTCAGTGTATATATGGTTTAAATTTCATTAAAATCGGTTTGAGAGGCAGAAATTTACCCAACCTCCCCTCGTGGTCCTATATTTTAACAAATGCATACCTTCTGTGTCCATATATATATGGTCTTATCTATGTTTTAAATTTCTATAAAATCGGTCTTTTTCAATAGGCTTGGTCCTTGGGGCAATAAGAACATGTGACCCAAATTATCAAATTATCTGCAAAATTGCGACCTGTACCTTGCGCACAAGGTTACATGGACAACCAGCCACCCAGTCGGACGGACATCGCTAGTTCGACTCAGAAAGTGATTCTGAGTCGATCGGTATACTTTAAGGTGGGTCTTGGGCCAATAGTTTAAGGTGTTACACACATCAGCACAAATGCATAATACCCTCTCCACTATTGTGGTGTGGGTATAAAAATGTATGTTTTTCTTATTGTAGTGTTGTTGTTATTTCTGCTTTAAACAAATAAATCATTATTTATTTACTTTTATTGTGTTGTTGTTGTTTCTACTGCTGTGCAATCGAAATATAATCATCCTTCTAATTGTTGTAACGAATTTAGCTGCTGGGTATTCCAAATCCAAAATTCCTAATAATTGATGTCTTCTTTAATCATTAATTTCCCAGAATTTCAAAATAAAGTGCCCAATTTAACCCTTAAAGTCACATTAAAAAGTTAAAGAACCCACATTTTTATTAATGACCCTAATTTTCTACTGCCTGTCTTTGCTACAACAACAAAAAAAAAAGGCTCGTTTTAAGACATGTAACATAAAAAGAAACTAAAAATAATAAAAAATAAACTGATAAAAAGTTGTAAAGTGATGTACTCCTCACTTTGGCCTCAAATGAAAAAAGAAACGTTAAGTTTATAAGTTTTGTAAACTTGACTCATTTGACCGTTGAATTCTTATAGTTTTTTCTAACGATTGGTAAACAAAAATCTGGGTAAAAAGAACTAGACATCATGTTTTGTTGTTTTGTTGTTGTTGGTTTTTAAAGGCTTCAGCAACTTTTTCTTTTTTTTTAGAATGCGCGCACAGTTGGAACACATGGTATGACCCACTTAACCATAAAAACTTTAAACTCATAACCATGTAAACAGAGTATGCGCACATTTTTTAAAATAAAAAAAATAAAACTACAATTACTATAAAGTATAAAGAGAATAGAAGAAAATTCTGCTAAATGTTTAACAAATATTTATTTTCAAAATTTTTTCTTTATTTTTTTTAAAAAAATGTAATATTAATAAAAAAAAAAAAATAGAATCAAGTGTTGTTTATTAAAGCGTAGTAATGCTCATAATTATCACGATGGTGTTAATTAAATTAAAAATTGTTAAGTACAATTTAAAAAAATCTTAAAAAGAATAAACATTTTGGTTTAAATATTAAAAAAAAAAAAAAATGTGGGCCAATTATTGTATGGCTCATTAATTCAAAACTTTAAATGGTATTTATAAACTATAAACAAAACTTTAAAATGTCTTACATTTACTATAATAACCATTATAATGTTTAAAGTTTTAATAATTTTTTTTTTAAGTAAATAACAAAAATCAATAATACACAAAAACTAAGAAGTTAGTAATGTAGATTAAATGAGAGTGAAATCTCTTGTAGTTGGACATTGAAGGGGTCATTGAATTGTATCCATACAAGGGGAATGCCCTCCTAAAAGAACTGAATGCTTGTCTTTATAGAACGCTGCCGGGATCAGGCAATAGTCGCCGTCGAAGGCTTTTTCCACTTAAGGACGGTCTCCGTTAAGGAAGATTACACTGTATTAACAATCATAAAGTTAAATTTCAGCAATACATATCGCACCTATTCAACAATACTGTATTAACTCAAACTTTTTAGTTTTTCACTTTTTGGAAATAGTCGACAGGTATTATTCATATCTACCCACTGTAAAAATATCGAGCTATTTTGTCCACCTTTTGGTAAAGAAATGGTTGGTTTAAAAATATTTTTTCATATGCCTTTCATATTAAATTAAAAATAGTTTTTCTTCTACTGAAAATTTTAAAATTTTGAGTTAATACAGTATTGTTGTACAAGTGCGATATATAAAAAAAAAATTAAAAAACAAACATAAAATGTAGGAACAAATTTTTTTTTTTTAACATATCAGAAGGCCGAAATAACACTCTTATCGTCGAGTGGATACTGGCTTGCCGCACAGAACAAAAACATTTTCTCTAGAAAAGCGGTAAAGAATGTTTGGATTAATGTTAAATTTTTGCTGCACGATAGATTTTTTTTTTTTTTTGTTAAAAACAACGTGGGTCGCGGCGACATTTGTTTTCTATTGAAACTTCAAGTCGTTATAACTTTTTACACAACATATGAAGAGTTATTATGATTTAACTATAAAACTTCCATATGGGGTACAATACAATACCATTTATAACACTAATATTTTTGAATGACTTTAAAGTAGGCAAAAGTATTTGCTTAATTAAAGGCGCCCGTACACGACATGTATTTGTCATCTGACATGTCAAATTTTCAAGTCACATGTAATTGTTCATGTCTGTCAAAATTGCTGTTTTACATAAGGTTTATAATATTCGGTCACAAACGTACATGTAATTTGCTTCTGACATTGTCTCTGTTTTTTTCGCATTGTCATTGCAGATACCAAAGTAGTTCTCGGTTTCAAAATAGCTTGCTGCCACCACGAAAATATTTATTTGCGCCGTAAAATAATTTAGCCATCTTAACATTCTTTCTTTCTTTTATTTTAAAGATACCAATTTAGAATTTTATAATTAAACGGTTTTTATGTATATATTTGCATAAATTCTATTCAATGGTGAGATGAGCATACATATCTTGGTATTGTAAAATATTTACTTCAGCCGGCTAATGATTCCGTCAATAGTTGACGCCGCTGCCAGCTTCTTCCCGGCATATATTTCTGATGTCAGATGGCTTGACAGAAGAAAATAGAGCACGCTCTAATTGAAATTTTGTCAGATGACTTTGCGTCTGACTTTAACAGAAGCAAAGTTAAAAAGGTAACACACGACATGTATGTGTTTTGCAGTGGGAAATTTGACATGTCAGATGACAAAAACATGTCGTCTATATGCTCCTTAAGCAAACACAATATAGAAACCACATAGTGCATCGTTGGGTGGTTACTGGTTTGCCGCACGCAACAAAAATGGGCAGATCTACATTCTTTGAATAGAACATGCAGCATAGTTTTACGTTTACATTCGAAATTTGCTTCATAGCACAAAAAGTGATGAATGAAGCAAAACAATGTTAAGAGAACTATAATATTTTGGGTGTTAGGCAATGATATAGGGCTTGATAACTCTTAATTAGAGTTTCTGCGCGGGAAAGAATTCCCGGGACATTTTTTTAAATTTAGTCCCGGGAAATTTTTTCCGGAATTTCAAATTAAATTTTTTAAAACTTTAATTTGTTAGCATCGTTAAAATCAAAAAACAAGCAATAAAAATATATTCTTTACTTAAATTACTAAAAACTACACACAAAACCAACTATTTTTCCTACGCCAATTAATCAACGGCCTTTTTAATTGCTGATGAAATGTCTAAAAAGCTTGAAGTAGAAAATGAAAATGAACACGATACACCATCACCGACATGAGATGATGATGCATCTACAAAATTCTAAAAAAATAAATGTAAAGAAAATACAAAAGCCTGAAAGTATCTTAAAAAAAGAATTTGGCGTCTATGAAGTCACGGATAACAGGCCAACAAATTTAAAATCTGAATGATGCGCTTCTTACTATAAAACCGACGTCTGTAGAAAGCGAGAGTTTGTTTTCGGTAGTAGGCAATACACATATCAACAAGGATTAGAAATAGAGTCTCTGATGAGCTTTTAAATGCTTCAACAATACTAAAATATTTTTAGTTTAAATGAAATAAATTTTACCAAGTTGCTATTAATAATAACTACTAAATATTTATAAGTTTTAATAATTCGTGATCTCCAAAAAAAAAAATTAATATGTATTATTTATAATATACATTGTATATGCATACAAGAAAGAAACCTTTAACGGCAATATCTCATCTGCAACATCAACAAACCGCTCATGGGACGGAACAGCTGCAATCTATAACAGCACAGCCATACAAACTCTAGGACAGCAAGAGCCGAAGAGGAAATCGTGGTTAACAGATGATACATGGAATAAAGTTAAAAAACGAAACAAAATTAAACTGAGAATCAATAACAACAAGAACAACAACGATAACTCCCTAAGACAGGAATATAGAAATGTGGCCAAAATGGTCAAACGAGCCGCCCGCAGAGATAAACGTAACTATATAAATAGCCTTGCCGAACAAGCTGAAGAGGCATCTGCGACCAACAACATGCGGAAGCTCCACCAAATTATAGGCGAACTCACCAATCACAAGGCGAAATGTCAACAACCAATCAGGGATAGAAATGGCACTCTACTTACCACCAATGAACAACAGTTGGAAAGATGGAGACAGCATTTCGAAGAAACGAGCAATTCCGTACCACAGAGTTATCATACACCAAACTTAATTTTGCCAAACAACAACAACACTCTTGCAATATCCTGCAGCGCACCAACAGTCCGTGAAATTGAAGAAGCAATAAGCAAACAAAAAACCAACAAAGCTGCTGGTGAAGATGGTATGTATGCAGAACTGCTACTAGCTGACCCTCAAATGGCAGCTAAGCTTCTTCATCCCCACCTACAACAAGCCTGGCAAGAAGAACACTTCCCTTCTACGTGGAAAAAAGGCGTTATAATAAAAATTCCAAAGAAAGGCGATCTACGTGACTGCGGCAATTGGAGGGGCATAACTCTTCTGAATATGATTTATAAGATAACTGCCAACATAGTACAGAAGCGAATACAGAAAAAACTAGAGAGTAGCCTAAGAGAAGAACAAGCTGGGTTTCGTCCTGACAGAAGCTGCATCGACCAGTCCAACACTCTTCGAATAATCATCGAACAATGTATTGAATGGCAAACTCCTTTATATATGGTTTTTGTAGATTTCAAAAAAGCTTTTGACATGATGAACAGGTCTTCAATATGGGCGTGTCTTAAAAAGAAAGGTGTTCCCGACAAACTCATCAACAACATTAGAGCGTTATATGATGGTTCTGAAGTATCAGTCCTCCACAACGGCACCTGCAGCAACACTTTCACTACAAATGCTGGGGTAAAACAAGGTTGCCCTCTTTCGCCACTACTCTTTACTATTGTATTGGATGAAATAATGAGAGAAGTGTGTTCCATCAAAAGAGGGATAACTTGGACATTTAGCAGTCATCTCGAAGATCTTGACTTTGCGGATGATATATGTTAGTTATCACATAAGATCAGTGATATGCAATCAAAGTTAGACCACCTCCAAGAACTAGCAAAGAAAGTTGGCCTAGAAATCAACGTTGCGAAAACAAAGGCTATGAGAATAAATAACAATAGCTCACATCATATTTTATTGAACAACCAACGCATCGAATACGTCAACAAATTCTGTTACCTAGGTAGCATAATAACAACTTCAGGCGGAACAAAAGACGACGTAGCCAATCGAATCAACCGAGCAAGAGCAGCATTCGGTAGACTAAACGCGGTCTGGCGCTCAACACAAATATCTAGGAACACCAAACTGAGGATATTCAAAGCGTGTGTCAAATCCATTTTGCATTATGGTTGTGAAACCTGGTTGGTATCCATAGACACGACCAGGAAGCTGCAAGTGTGTTTAAATAAATGTCTTCGAATTATTCATAAAATATTTTGGCCAGCCACTATACGCAACCAAGATCTTTGGCAACTAGCGAACGAAGAAGAAATTGGCAAACAAATAAAAAGAAGAAAATGGAGGTGGATAGGCCACACTCTGAGAAAAGAGGCCACAAATATAACAAGAATGGCACTTAAATGGAATCCCCAAGGTTCTAGAAAACGTGGCCGTCCAAATAACACATGGAGACGATCAGTGAAAAACGAACTTAACCGATATGGTTTCACGTGGGACGATGCCGCAGTTGAAGCTAGAGACAGATTACGTTGGAGAAATCAACATGTTGAAGCCCTATGCTCCATTGAGGAGTAAAGAAGGACAAAGAGAGAGATATGCATACATATATAATAAACATTGTATATGCATACATATATAATATGCATGTACATATGAATGTAACAATTTATTTGGTTTATTTTTTTTGGTTTTCTGGGAAATAATTATGCTAATTTTTTTTTGACTGTTGTATAAATGTATATTCTTTTAAAAAAGTAAAAACTTTTGTCTCAATTAATAAAATCATTATTTTATTCAAAGAATCCCGGGATTCCCGGGAATAAGATCTTTAATGTTTTGTAACTAAACATTATATAATATTCATTAAAAATAAAAAATTTTTTAAATTAAATGCTAATAACTAAAGGTAACACTGATTATATAAAAAGTTGATATGGCAACTTTGAACAACTGTTTAAGGTAGAAGCCATTTTTTCACAGATCAAATCAATAATTTTAACATAAAACCAATAAAATATTATAAAATAAGAAAAAAATCAAGAGAATTTTATAAAATCTCTGTAGTGTTTAGAGTTGTCTTATGCTGGGTACACACTATGCAACGCGTTTACGCAATCTAGTGAATTAAATTCATTCATTCTAGATTGCATCAACATCAAAACGCTTTGATATTTTTAGGTTGCATTGAAACAGATTGCATGTAGGTTGCATTGTGTGTACCCAGCATTATAACTTACACATTTATGGCCATTTTCTCATTAGGCGATTATCTTTTTTCCCAACGAAAAACTGCACACTAAAGAAATTTGGTTTACTCAATGTCTCATTTGCTTCGTTTTAATCGCAAAGCTAACCGGCACTCATCTGCCAATTATTTATTTTCCTTTTATTTGCCGTACAGATAAATTCAATCAGCTGACTTTCATCTTTTACATGTATTTTGAGTGGCGTTGCCAGCTGAAAACTTTGTTTTTGTCGGTATATTGAGAAACCCAAAATCGTTAACGGACAGTTTATCGGTCCAATAAATTTATGTTGACATTAAGTAACAGACAGTTTGTCGATACATTGAGAAAATGGCCATAAGGCTTATCTCTTAGGCCCGTTTTCACGACTTAACGATAGCTAAATGTAGGAATTTATCGAACGGATAATGAGTTTTTAATTATCACAAGTTCCCTTTAATCTAAAAGTGAAGGATAAGGTAAAGAGAGGAACGTTCTACCTTTAACTTTTGTCGTAAGGTTTAGATTTGAGATTGCCATATTATATTCACATATTTTTTATATATGGCAACTCCAAGTATACGTATATTTTGTAAATTAATAACAAACTCGTAGTTTGACAAATAAACTTTACAAAATGTTAAATTCACGTGTACGCGGTATTTTATTAATATTTGCCATTATTAAAAAATATTTGTGCACCCAAAAATTTAAAATGAGAAAAGTAAAAGAAAGTACGTAGTTGCCAGTTCGTATTTTTATTTTGGCAAAAATAATCGGTATTTACTTTAGTGTTGCCACATTTTTAAAAATGTTAAGTTTATTTTATACAGAAGTTGTGAAAACGAAAAATAGTTGAAGGTAACTTTATTCCTCACTTGTGCTAAAGGTACCATTAACTATTTCGATCTTTAAAGGTCAGTCGTGAAAACGGGCCTTAGAAAACCAAATTAGTTGAAAAAACCCCCTTTTTTCATTGAAATACAATAAATACCTAAAAAGTCTATAGAAAGTCCCTTTAATAATTTTTATGTACATGTACAGGTTGGCGCATACACAACGTTTTTGATTTATTTAATGAATATTTATTTTTCTTTATAATTGTCTTAAACGTTGGAATTTATTAAAATTAACATCATAGTTTGGAAATAGTATGTTCACATTTTGCTTTGAAGGTAATATCTTTTAAATGGTGCCACTGTTTGCTTCGACTTGACAAAATCTTCTCAAAGCATTTTCTATAACTTTTCTTAGAATTTCAGGTCCCAGCTTTTTCACATCTCGGATATTTGCTTTAAGTGGTTCTTGGCTTATACAGCTTACTCTTTAGTAAACCCAGAGAACAAAATCGGAAGCTGGTAAATCGAGCGAAGTGACCAGTTAAAATCAGGAAAACGCGATATTATTGCACCGCCAAAAAAAGCCAAACTTGGGTTAGCTGTGGTTCCATCTTGTTGGAACCACAACTCCGGACTCTTCTCTATCTCGGGCCTCAAAAAAAGTTTCAATAATTTCCCGGTGTTTTGACTGCCATTAACATTAACCGAAAGTTGTTCGTCGTTTTCGAAAAAATTTCGTCCAATAATCGTTTCTAAAGTTATTTCAGACCATGCTGTGCATCTAAGGCCGGGTTTTTGAGATGTGAATTAAGTTTAAACCTACTTTAACGGAGTATGGAACTCGGATTTTTCCGGCGAAATGTGATTTTTTTTTATTATTTCATTAAAGAACAAGATTTTAAGCGAAATAAAGCTGTTCCGTCAAAATATTGTATACAAACTTGGCAATGACGGCACAAATCTGTTTTCCGATTAACTAAACCTAGTTTAACTGAGATCTCAAAAAACCTGCCTAATGGCTATTAAATAAGTGAATGGTTAAACGGTGTTTTAGTTGAACTTAACTTAAATTTATATGTAGTTTAAACTCAACAAACCGGGAAATTATTGAAATGGCGGCACAAATCTGTTTTCCTGTTTAACTGAGATCTCAAAAACCCAGCCAAATGGCGAATGAATAAGTGAATGTTTAAACGCTGGTTTAGGTTAACTTAACCATAATTTATATGTAGTTTAAACTCAACTACTTTAAATAGTTAATAAAATTACATGTGGCAGCACTAAGATAAACCTTGTCAAATTTATATAATCTGTAAAGGTCGTTTAAACGCCCAATTTTATGCGTTTAAAGATGGTTTAAATGTTTACTGATTTATAGATTTGTTGGTTTTAACACATTTTAAACCAAAAAGAGAGTTTAAATTGCTCTGATTTATTAGCCCAAAGTGGGCACGTTTAATGCTAAACGGTTCTTGGATTTTGGGTGTCCCATATTCTACAATTTTGTTTCTTTACATGAGCATTGAAGTAAAAGTGGATCTCATCGCTCATTGTTTGATATGGTCTTTGAGTCTATATTATCGAATGTTCTTTGTTCTGTGCTGAGTCTTTCCATCATAAATTGTCCAAATTTTTCAAAAGCCATTCTGAACAAAATACCGAAAAAAATCATAACGCCACCCTGTTTAATAAAAATCAGAAAGGTAGAAAACCTTATAACTACCCTTTGTCAAAAATTTCATGCTTTCAACGTACATGTAAAACTACTCAACCCTCTATGTAAAGCAGAAATGTACAATAATAATGAAGAAAAAAAAACAGATAACCCACAACAACACTAGCAATTTTATGACAATAGTTCATGCAAAGAAATACTTATAAAACACGTGGATTTTTTTCTTCATATGCACTTTGACTTTGTGTGGATACCACAACTACATACAATAACACTACTACTCCATTTTATTACATGGTGTCTTATTACTTGCTTCGTTGTTGTTTTTTTTAAACAGGGGGGTTGTTTTTTATTATTAATATAACATATGCATACTCTTATTTGTTTGACACACTGTTGTTGTTTTTCTTTTGTTTTCCATATGACACCTAATTCAGAGTTGCCAGAAATCCTTTAGGAAAAATATCCTTACGAAATAAAACAAAAGAAAGCAAAAGAGAAAAAGTAGTGAAATGGCAAAAAAAAATAAAAAAAAAACTAAACTAAAGCAAACAATAACATTTTTTTTTATTGTACTAAAGACACAATTTTTTATTTAATACTGATACAGAAAACTGAAGGAGGAGGAGGATGTTATGGAGACAACGCCTTAGTTACAACAGTTTCTGATATATTTTTTTTTTTTTAGTTTTATGTTTCTATGAAAAGACAAATGAATAAACTTTCATCATCACGTTGACCAACATTTTTACACACTTTAATTTAAAATAATTGCTGTTGTGTTGTATTTCTTTATGGATTTTTGTTTTGTCATTCTTGAAATTGAAACTTGATGCTTATAGTAATTTTATTGTTTAGTTTTATGACAAAACGAAAAAAATTATGAGTAGTTTTTAAACTATTCATTTGCAGGAATGCATGTGTCCTAAAAATGAGTTAGCAATCGATCAGTGAAGAGTATGGCTGTTTTCCTAAACGCCTGTTGCATTGTAGTAATACATGGTAACATGTTCTTAAATGCAACCATAAAAATTTTGACAATGCATTTAGTTCCGAAACGCAACTTTGTAGTTGTCACTGCGCAGAGAAAAGCAAATAAAGCAGTTACAATAATGTAGATGCAAACCATATTCTTATACAATACAAAGTAGGTAAAAATTTAAGTACACAATGCATCAACACGGTATTGATACATTGTGAACACACGTTTAGGAAAACAGCCAATTTTTCTAAATTGAAATATATGTATGTACCTTAGGGTGGTCGTTATTTTATTTTTTTTTTTTATTTCTTATATTCTCCCCCCAAATCGGTTCAGTTGTGTGTAAAAAAAATACAACCCTGAAACCAATAGAACTAACGTTGGTGCAAATTTTATCCAAATCGGAAGACATCGATTTAAAAATTTGGTCACTTGACATTAAATCCCCTTTTTATTAATATAAAACGTATGTATATAAAATGTTTGGTATTTTGTTGTTATTTTCTTAATTATTTTCTAAAATATTAATTTTAGCAAACAACTTTTATCGAGGCTAATGTTGTTGACTAGAAGAGCTTAAATTTTGTCCAATATCATATTCTTTTAAAATTTTGTTTTTAAGAGATAGCCATATGACATGTCGGATCAACCTGTCCGTGAACGTGGGTTCGAGCCCAGCGTCAGTCAAGAATGAAGAATTATCAACAAATTTTAATTCATTCCATGTTGAAAAAATTCCTTTTTTCATAAAGTAATTTTTTTCAAAAAGTCAGAATTGGCCATTTTTCGGGAAAAACTCGGATGTTTTGTATTACTTTTTTTTAAATTAAAATTTAATTTTTTTCTTTGCGAAATTAAAATTTTCTAATAGGTATTTCTTAATTTTTTTTTAATTTCTTAAATTTATTTTTTATTTACCCTGCCTTTACACATGCAAGTTATTACTTGCAAGTAGTATATACGTATTATCAACGAAAAAGTCGAAGAAAAAGCCGAAAGTCTTGCAAGTAGCTTGAGTGTTTACACAGTCAGTTGTAAGTTCATTTTTCTAAGCGAAAACATCCTATAAAAAAAACTTTGCTTTTCGGTTTAACAACATTACCATGTTAAAAATATTAACAAGTTATTTAATTTTCGGTCCATCTCAGGGCTGTCAGATATGGCGATTTCTCGCCAAACGTGGCGATTTTGAAACGTGTTTGGCGATGGGATTTCCCATTTGGCGACAGGCGACTTTTATGGCGATTTCTGATATGACTGGCGATTAACTTGGCTTTTTTTACCATTTTTATTATTTCGGCGATTTTGTTTAAAAACTTGTCATTTTTTGTTATCATTACTAATATAAAAAACATATTAAGTGAATTTAATATTCAGTCACTATTTAATTCTAATAGTACGTATGTAATTCTAATAGTGTGTAGGTCAAAACTCCAGTAATGAAATCGGTGAGGCTGTAGTGTACGATTTTATAGACTTGTGTACTTAATTTAAGTTTTTAAGTGAATATATGATCTCCATTTTATGTTATTTAAAAAAAATTACAGAAACAAAACAAAATTTACTTCGGCGACTTTTTTGAATTTTTTCTCAGTTTTTGGCGATTTTTGACTGAAAAATTATACTAGCGTTTTTTGTATGCAAAATTTAATAAAAAAAAAGAAAATTTTACAAAAATCGAACAAAATCGACGTTTGGCGATTTTTGGCGATTTCTGGCATCCGGTTTGGCGATGGAGCTCAAAAAAATCTGACAACCCTGGTCCATCTTGATGAAAAAATTATGTTTATATTATAAAATATCTGACTCCAGTATTGCCGTAGTGGCGATTTCATAATATTACTGAGAAAATATTTTGATAACAATTTTTTTTTTTTCAATATGCTTGAAATTTATGATAAAATTACCATTGAGATGGGTTGTTATATAGTTGTTCTCTTTTTTACTTGCTATTTTTTATAAATACACAGAAAATCCGGTATAAACATAACTTTTATATTACTAAGTACTAGTAAATTGATACAAAAGTCATCCATGGTAACACTGTTTCTTCATTTGTCATTTTACTTGCTGTAAGTGTCAAAAATTAACTTGCAAGCAAATTCTCTTGCAAGTTGGGCTGCAAGTACGAAAAATGTGATGTATTGAGTTTTTCGAACTTGCACTTGCAAGTGTAAACCCCAGGTTATTTTGACTCTTCTTGCCAAAAACAAAGTTATTATACCCACACTACTAAAGTGGAGAGGGTATTGTGCATTTGTGCTGACGTGTGTAACGCCTTAAAATAGTGGTCCTAGACCCACTTTAAACTATACCAATCTACTCAGAATCACTTTCTGAGTCGAACTAACGATGTCCGTCCGGCTGGCAGGCTGGCTGTCCATGTAACCTTGTGCGCAAAGTGCAGGTCGCAATTTTGGAGATAATTTTATAAAATTTGGGTCATAGGGGTTTATTGGCATAAGGACCAAGCCTATTGAAAATGGGCAGAAACGCAGGACCACGAGGGAAGATAGGGGGAAATTTCTTCCTCTCAGAAACTATCAAACCGATTTTAATGAAATTTAAAACATAGATAGAACCATATCTATATGGACACAAAATGTATAAATTTTTACAAAAATCGGACCACGAGGGGAGATAGGGGCAATTTCTGCCTCTCAAAGAAATTTTAATGCAATTTAAAACATAGATAGATCCATATCTTTAGGGACACATTAGCTATACAGTTTTTAAAAAATAGGACCACAAGGGGAGGCAGGGGGCAATTTCTGCCTCTCACAAACTTTCAAACCGATTTTCATGAAGTTTATAAACATAGATAAATCCATATTTACATGGACATAAGCATGATGTGTTTTTAAATATTGTGGTGTAGGGTATCATATGGTCGGGCTTGACCGACTATACTTTCTTACTTGTTTTATTATTGCTTTCATACCTTTTATCTAAAAAAATAAAAAACATGCCTGACTTTCTAAACGCCAAGCATTACTAATAACCAGGGAAAACATAAATATGCAATTGCATGTTTTTCCTTGTCCGACCAATGAAAGCAGAAACGATATATTTATCCGTTTCACAGCTTTTTATTAATTTTGGCATCGATTGGTTAGTGCATATTTTTGCATATTTTACCGTTTGCAGCATTTTTTTGCATATTTTAGTTTCAAGAGCCTTTTTGTAGAATTTTTTAAGTTTAAAGTGCATATTTTGCCTCTTTGAGGCATATTTTGATACATGCTAAAATTTTAGTTAGGTGCCCACAAGAGCTGTCGCCGCAAATCAAAAAAAATTTTTTTTTTTCGAAATTTTGGTTTTGCAGATGGTTACGCTGTTTTAAATATCTATCTGTATACCCAATGTGTTGCTTCAATTTCGTCATCTTCATTTAATTATTACTCAAAAATTGTAAGACAAACAAGGTTGTAATTTAAGATTAATGTTGTCTAAGCGGCCCATACACTTGCAATATTATTGTATATGATATTCGCCATATCATATCAATTTTGTTATATCTTATGCAATAAGTCGCAGAATGGTTTCATTCATTCAATAAAAAGGTGAACATAACCTATAGGAATAACATAAACAGCATAGTACAATGTTACCAACACACGTCACTTTCTTTTTGTTGTGCAATAAAAATCAAACGTCTTTTGATTGTTTCAATATATTGTACCACCTTCGAATATCAAATACACATTGGCGATATAATTGAACATTACGTAAAATTGAACAATTTTATTGCAAGTGTATGAGCCGCTTTAGACTTTATAATTTTATAATAAGCGAAAATTAAGGAAAACCCAATTATATACGTTTTAGGCGATGTGTGTAATACATAGAAATCTGGACCAACATTTTAGTATACTGATCAAATCATAACCACTTTTTAAAGTGATCTAACGATGTCCGTCCATCCATCTGGCTGGTTGTCTGTCCATGTTAACCTTGTGCGCAAAGTACAAGTTGTAATCTTGTAGGCAATTCGATAAAATTGGGTAAATATATTTTGATTGATTCAAATAAGCAATTATTGAATTTTTTGGAGCGTATTTTTAATAATTTTCAGGGCATATTTTCCAGTTTTTACTGCATATTTAATGCGCACAAAACGCGTTTCTGGTTTCCCTGCTAATAACAAATGCGCTGAAAAAGCAATGCACAAGTTTCGCAACCGTTCTGCAGTGCATACGGTTACCATGCAATAATGAACGCGAAGCATTTTCTACAGACAAGAAGTGGAGTTTTTTAAGCTATTCCTTTCCGTGTTGCATTACATCTTTACGTTTAGGTAGTAAGCCCATCTGTTCTCTGTTAAGCAACGTCCAACGTTACGCCGTAAATTTCATAAAACTCACTCCACTTACCCAGAATTTCCTTGTAAACGTATTGCTTAATTATTAAAGGACTATCCATATTTTCTTTACATTTGTATATATTTTTATAAAATTAAAAAAAAAAACCCAAAAATTTCTCCCACAATAAATTTTTGTTCAAAACTTCAATTCAAAAAAACTCATCCATCCATCAATCGCGCCTTATCAAACTTTCATTAAAGATTTAATACCATTTCAATAGTGAGTCAGTGACCAGCTTAGCAAAAGGTCACCAAGGGCCAGATACATAAACAAAAATTTTACAAAAAACATGTTTGTTTTTTTTTTTTTCTTTTTTTGGTAAACATTGTGTAGGAAAAGAAAAAGTTTTTCATGATTAATTGTAAAGACAGTGAGACAATTCTTGTGAAAATAGTTTTTCAATTTATATAACAGAAAAAAATGTTGTGTATTTCCAGGAACTTGAAAGTTTTTTTTTATAACAACAAAGTTGTTTAACATTTTTCTGTTTTTTTCTAAAGAATTGTTTGCAAGATAGTTGGCCAAGTTTTCACTTAAATAAAAAAAAATTGTTGTTTTGTAGACTTTTTATTTATAATTGAAGATTTTTTTTAATGCCTTAGCAGTTCAGTGAGAGTTTATTCATTAATAGTTTTCTTGTAACAACTAGTGCCAATTAAAATTAAAACTTTTGTTTAATTTGTAAAGAAACCGATAGAAAGAAAAAAAAAACTTATTTTGAAATTGTTTAGTCAGCAATTTATTGTACACATTTGTAACATTTTATTTTATAATTTCTAAATGAATAGTGCTGAACATAAACGATTAATGATAGGCATAAAAAGAGTACCCGTGTAAGATTTATATCACAACTAGCTGACCCGACAGACTTTGTCCTGTCCAAATTAGGAAAAATGTTTACGTTTGATTTTTTAAATCCATTAAAAAGATACGAACATTTGAAAGAAAAATTAGTCAAATCGATGTAGCCGTTTTCTGATTTTAGATAAATCGAAAAAAGTGGGCGTTAAAGTGGGCGGGGCAAAATTTTCTTTCCTTAAAAACCTAAGTTGGACCATGGCGATGATTTTTAAGAAAAAATCGTCCAAATCGCTTAACCCGTTCTCATGTTATGTGCTTAATAGAAAAAGTGGGCGTAAAAGTAGGCGTGGTACATTTTTCTTTGAATGAAAACGTAAAATGGATTAATACGAACATTTAAAAGAAAAATTAGTCAAATCGATGGAGCCGTTTTTTGATTTTAGGTAAATCGAAAAAAGTGGGCGGGGCAAAATTTTCTTTCCGTAAAAACCTTAGTTGGACCATGAAAATCATTTTTAAGAAAAAATCGTCCAATTCGCTCAAGCCGTTCGCAAGTTATGCGCTTAATAGAAAAAGTGGGCGTAAGAGTAGGCGTGGTAAATTTTTCTTTCGATGAAAACTTAAAATGGATTAATGCGAACATTTGAAAGAAAAATTTGTCTAACCGATGGAGCCGTTTTCTGATTTTAGGTAATTCGAAAAAAGTGGGCGGGGCAAAAATTTATTTTCGTATAAATCTAAGTTGGACCATGACGTTCATTTTTAAGAGAAAATCGTCCAAATTATTTAGAAGTCATTAGTGGTGCAAAATTGGATTTTGCCACGCCCCTCCGCCCGCCGACCGAAAATCAGACTTCACAGTGTCACCCGCCTGAATATTCTGAAGATTCCTTGAAAATTTCATCAAAATCGGCCCAGCCGTTTTGGAGTCCATACGTCCATACACACATCCTATTTTATATATATGGATAGAAGAAGAAGATTTCTATTAGTTTTTCTCATGGTGAAATAAACAGGTGGCAGCACTACGCCAGATGACGATTTTTTGCTCTTGCGTTGTTTGTCTAGGTTTATGTCAAAGTTTTGTTTATGTTTACAAAAAGTCCACGTTTTGTGCTGTGATTATTGTATTTTATTAAAGTTGTTGATAATTTTAAATTACAATAAATAAGATATTGACCATATTTAAATAAAAATTGGCTAAAAATGTATTTATTTCATCAAGTTCAGCGGCACGCTTTGATTTTTGTTTAAAGTATTTTTTGACGTTAACGGTGATACATTTTCCATTTTTGTTGTAATGTTGTATTTTTTGCGGTAACGATGCCACCTGCTTATCCCACCATGGTTTTTCTTACGAAAAATAATGATTTTCTTTTTTTTTTCTTATAAAAAAGTTATAAGGTAACACTGCAAGAGTTAATATAAATAATGGCTGCTTTGTTTTTTTGGTGTTGCCAAGTGTTTCTTGGAAATTAACAGCAAATTGATTAACTGGAGTTGAAAATGAAAATTATTGAAAAAACTATTATTATAATTTTAATCAAAAGAATTTATTAATTAAAATGCTGTGCCTCAATAAATTTAGAAAATAGTTTTTTTTTCTAAGTAATTTGTTGGTTCACTCTAGTTCCTAAGTAACCGTTCATTTGTAACGATAATTGTAGTACAATTTGTTAAATTTTGCATCACTATTGTATATTTTCTACTATTTTGCTGCCTTCCATGATTTGTATTACTAGGAAAGAGGTGTGTAATCGTTTATTGTTTTGTACAGATGATCATAATGGCCATTGAAATGTAAAGCAAAAGAGTTTGGCATCCTACTACCCTAGATTTTAAGTAAAAAAGCTTTTTAAGGTGCAAACAAAAATAACAGAAATATAATAACAAATTTATTTAAAACAATTAAAGCATTATTTTTATTATAACAAAAAAAGTATATACATTAACAAAGGACAAATACATACTATTAAATGAAAGCAAAATATTTATAAAAAATTTAATAATTTGTTTTGAAAGTTAAAAACCCTAATTTAGAATTACAGAATTTAAAAAGCTAAATAAGCTTGAAACATTTCATAAAGTAAGCAAGAAAAATTTTTGTAATTCCCGTTTTTATAATTTTTTGTTTGACGACTTTTTTTTAGCAACTAAATAAAAGGTAAATTTGTAATGCATGTTTTACAGGGATGTGATAACACTGCTTTCATTAGCGATTAAAAATCATTTCAAAAAATATATACAGTAAATTGCTTAACTATGGCAACACCAAATGAGAACAATTGCTCATTACCAGGGCAAGGGACTTCATGCAAATTCATGTTTGTTGTCGGTACTCTGAGACCCACCTAAAGTTAATATCTTTGCGAATCACAATATTTCCAGTAAAATGGCATGAATTTGTTAGTGCATATTTTTGCATATTTTGCTTTAAATGCATGTTTTTGCATATTTTGATATAAATGCATATTTTTCGTCATATTTTTTTATAAATTCACATTTTTCGTCATATTTTGTAATATATATAAAAAAAAATTGCTCTTTTCTTAGTTTTTTGTTTAGAAATATCTTTCTGTTTAAGGCGAATTCAGTATAAGGTGTAGTCAGTGAATCAGCTGGTTGTAGTTGTTTCAGCCCTGAAGCTCTCAAACAGTCAAAATAGTATGGGACAATCTGCTAACTTCGAAATTTTCAAGGAGCAAAAACAACATGTTGGTGTTTGGTACTGAATTACCTACATTTTATTATAAATTCACCTTGTTTTTTTTTTACTTTTAAAAAGTAGCACATACAAAAATTATACAATTTGTATAATTGTGCACATAATTGTAGAAGTAACAATAAAACAGTTTTTGACATTTCATTTTGTTTGCGGTTTTTTTTACTTGAAGAAGCAGCAAATAAAAATAATGTTCGGCGAAGAAAAAATAGAACTCAACATAATATTTTTGATTTACGTTATAAGAAGTATGACCTAAAATCCAAAAAGTATTAATAAAATAAATTGTTTTTAAGGAAAAAAATGCCAAAAGAAAAAATATCAAAAAATTATCTTTTAAATAAGTGTGTTTTTGAGTCTTCAAAATAGAGGGAAAAGTACTTTTTTGCAAAGTTTGCAAAAAGGTGTTTCATTTAAAAATTTCAAGTAAATCAGCACCTTCAAAGCCAGAAACACAAAGATTTATGATTTATGAAAACGTTTCGCAAACTTTAATTTCAAGAAAATCAACTTTTGAGGATAAGACTAGCAAATTTAGTTTTGAATTGTATAATGCTCTGGTGTCTGCAGATATACCTCTATATTAGCTGATCAACCAAAACTATAGAATTTTTTTAAACAAATATAACAATGAAACCATTCCTACGGAAACAACCCTTATAAAAACTTATATCGCCAAGTTGTACACTATACAACTATGTGACATTGTTGAAAGAATTAAGTGACATAAATTGTGGCTGTCTATTGACGAAGCAATGGACACTGAAGGACGTTTCGTTGTCTAAGTAATTGGGATCTTGAATGCAGAAGAAGAACAGAGTAAACACAAATTTTTGTTAAATATTGTAAAGTTGTAAAAGGTGGATCATGCTTCAATAGCTCGAACTTTCAAAGATTCAATTTCTCTTTTAGAATCCTTTAATAAACATAAAATGTTGCTCTACTTGACCTTTTTTTTAAGATATCTTACTCCAAAATGTTACATGTCACATGCTAAGCTCATGCCATGCATGAAAGTTTTAAAAGTCACCTTTGCGTTTCAACCATGTATAACAAGATGGGGTACCTGGTTGCAGGCAGTTGAGTATTATGCCAAAAATTTTGAAGAATTTAAAGATGTGGTAAATAATTTTAGCGAAAATAATGCAGTCGCGATAAAAAAGTGAACAATATTTTAAATGTACCTAATATAAAGGTTCAATTAGAATTTATACACTCAAACAATGGGTTTCTAGTCGAGACATTAACCGAACTTCAGGGGTTTAAATCATTGAACACCTCGGTTAAACTCGTTGATGACGCTGTCATTAAAATAAGAAAAGTAGAAGATCAAATCGGCGAAAAAATAAAAGCCAAAATTTATGCAGTTTTAAAAAAGAATGCCGGATTTAAAAAAGTTAAAGAAATTGGTAATACTTTTAATTTACCTTCCAGTACAAATTAGTTCACCACTTTTAAATATCCACCTATTACATCCGTTGATGTCGAACGAACACTTTCAATGCTTAAAACTGTTTTAAGACCAAATAGAATGAGTTTTACATTTGATAACTTAAAAAAAAACTTATTTATTTATATATGTAAATATATCTTCCCAGTTGGCAAAGTCTTCAAGACAACGTCGACGACGCGTACAAGACCCATAGTAAATCCCTGACGACATGTTGGCGACAGCCCATGCAAGTCGTCGACGACTTTTTCGAACAAAGGGCACTTAAGTCGTAAACGACAATGTGAGCGACATTATTATGCATATTGTCGTTAATGATCATATGGGTAACAATGTGGTTTAAGTTGTCACTGGCGACTATATAAACGACTTTTTTCTCATAAAGTCGTTAATGCCCGATTAGCGACATTACCTTAATAGTGTCGTTGATGACAATACTGTTGACACTATCTACGATTTAGTCGCCGATAGGTAAGTGACAATTAGGGAATTAACGAACGCCGATACTTATATATTGGCGATACTTCAGTTTTGCCGATATATCCAGAATAAGGGGAACGGGTAAATGGGTATACCTCGAGTACATATTTACTAAAATCTCTTTGGGTCTTGATGAGATGTGAATTCCAACTAGTGAATTCCAAACTAATGAAATGGCCGATGAGTTAGAGTGACTGGGTTCGAAAATAGTGGATACTGGATGTGTGGAGACAGTAGGCTTTTGATTAATAAGGGAATGGGTTCTGAACTTAACATATCGTCGACATAATATGCAAACCTGCTAACTTCCAACAACTTTTAATGGAAACAACAAACTTTTTATATTTCATATGCGCAGCTTGAGATAAAACCTAAAAATATAGTTGGTTTAACACACTTTAAGACTCAATTTGAAGAAAAACTACATGCTGGTCGACGAGGTGTATCTTTATTTTATTTTACTTAAAAAGTGGATTTAGCAGGTTTGTATATTGAGCCTACGATATGGCAATGTAGTCAGCAGGAACATTTATTTTTTGTGTTCTTGTCCTATCAATTCACGTATTCCAATTGCACAATTGAAACACAGCCGCGAATAACGTTAACGTTAACGTTAACTTTCTTCACAAAAATAATTTAATAAAAATTAAATTTCATGAACTTAAGCCTAATTAAAAATATTAAAAATTTGGATTAAAAACCATAAATAGTTCAACAAAATAACCACAATACTAATTATTGTTAAAGCTAAGGCACGAGCTCTATGTGTACATTTGTCCTTCAAGTTGTGCTGAGAAAGGTCAACAGAAAAGAGAAAGACAAAGTGAAAAAACAAAAAATGTACTTGGACTTCAAGAAAAATTCTTGACGAAAGTACGAAAAAACAGAAGTAAAGGAAATAACATGTAAAATCGATTAAAATGGATAATCATTCAGGAAAGCAAATTTCGATCTACAAAATGTTAAAATACAATTTGGTTTAAGGATTGATGTTTGACTAGTGAGTTCAGCAGTCGTCGATGGCTGCGAGTGTAAGACGGCAAATCCATCTGAGGAGATCGAGTGGTTGCGATCGAAACATGTCATGGTAACCTGCCGGACAGGGTTCGAGCCCGAGCCACGTCAAGAATGAAAGATTATCAATAACAATTTTAATTAATTTTCATGTTGTAAAATTCCTTTCTTCACAAAAATAATTTAATAAAAATTAAATTTCATGAACTTAAGCCTAATTAAAAATATTAAAAATTTGGATTAAAAACCATAAATAGTTCAACAAAATAACCACAATACTAATTATTGTTAAAGCTAAGGCACGAGCTCTATGTGTACATTTGTCCTTCAAGTTGTGCTGAGAAAGGTCAACAGAAAAGAGAAAGACAAAGTGAAAAAACAAAAAATGTACTTGGACTTCAAGAAAAATTCTTGACGAAAGTACGAAAAAACAGAAGTAAAGGAAATAACATGTAAAATCGATTAAAATGGATAATCATTCAGGAAAGCAAATTTCGATCTACAAAATGTTAAAATACAATTTGGTTTAAGGATTGATGTTTGACTAGTGAGTTCAGCAGTCGTCGATGGCTGCGAGTGTAAGACGGCAAATCCATCTGAGGAGATCGAGTGGTTGCGATCGAAACATGTCATGGTAACCTGCCGGACAGGGTTCGAGCCCGAGCCACGTCAAGAATGAAAGATTATCAATAACAATTTTAATTAATTTTCATGTTGTAAAATTCCTTTCTTCACAAAAATAATTTAATAAAAATTAAATTTCATGAACTTAAGCCTAATTAAAAATTTGGATTAAAAACCATAAATAGTTCAACAAAATAACCACAATAATTAACGCGAATAATTATATTAAACAGGCAGGATTATTTACATATTATTTAATTTTTTTTATTATCAAAAATATTGATAATAAAAGCAAAACATCAAGAAATTTTAATTTTAAATTACATACAAATTTAAAGTTTTGAAATTTTTTTTTAGTAGAGGACAACGCAAGCTACCATTGCATGCAATTTCTCGTCAAAGTGGTTCGAAACACGACAAAATGCATGCAATGGTCGCCTAAGTTGTGCTCAATAAAGTTTAATTGAAGACAAGATGAGCGACAATTGCATGCATTTTGTCGTCAGTGTGGTTTGAAACACGACAAAATGCATGCAATGGTTACTAACGTTGTCCTCAATAAATTATTATTCAAGACAAATTTAAAAAAATGTCTCCAAAAAAGTCGTAAATACGATTTTTAACACGACAATATACACGTTTTCTTACTTAAGTTGTCGCCATCAATGTTATATAGGCGACAAATTCAAAAATGTTCGGAAGACATCGTTGACGACATTTGCGTCTATGACCATTTGGCCAACTGGGTTTATCTACTACTACTTTTTAAACTATGTTTTAAGTTTTTAAAACTGAATGAAATGTATTTATATTTTTTTTTTTTGTTAAATAAATATATTTTTAATGCATATTTTTTACTTTTATTTTTGCATATTTTACGATTTTTAGTGCATGTTTTATGCGCATATTTTGCGATTTTAAGTGCATGAACTTCCTTGCCCTGCTCATTACAGTAATTATAGCAGTGCTGCCAGATTTTTTTTTTATAATTTTGAAGTAAATAATTTTTTTACTCTATTTTTAAAACATGGTGGGTGACATTAAGGGCCATTATTACAACTTGAAGTTAGCTAAAGTTAAGATTAAATTGACAGATAATAATGTGTTATCTGTCAAAAAGCGTCTGTTAACTGTCGGATAACAGCTAACGCCAAGTTATAATAATGACCCTTAAGGCCATGCCAGATAAAACTTCATCGATTTGCTTGACGTTTTATCGCTTTGCTTGACTTTTCTAACTTTGACAGAAAAGCGTTAAGCAAAAGGTGTATGTCACAATAAAAACTTTGACAAGACTCAACATTGACAACAAACAATTGTTAAATAAAATAAATAAAAAAATTATGCTAGCAGACTGTATGTGATTTTTCGAATTTAAAGCCCCAAAAGGTTTAAAAATCACCCTTTATTTTATCCATGTCAATGTGACAAGTAAATATACAAAACAATGTTGCCAAAAAAAGTATAATTTGTTGATTGCTTTTAATATCTTGGCGAAGTTGCAGGGCTAAATCACTGTAAGTCATTTTGACGATTTTTTTTATTATTAAAAAAGGTCGCCACAAAAAAAGTCGCAAAATAAGATCAGTTTAGAAAAGTCTCACAAAAAGTCGTAGACCGCCAAACTGCGACTTTCGCTGACGAGCGGAAACCCTGATTCAACCGCGTAAAAGCATTTTTAAAAATTATTTTGTCTTTTAAGAATGTTAAACGATTAAAAAAATCCTTTTAATTAATTTAATAAATTCTATTGATTTCTTGTTACGTTAAATATTAAAAGAAAGCACAGCAAAAACAAGTTTTCATGAAAATATGAAATTGTTTTCTTTATCAATCTTTTGATTTAGAACGCTAGACGGTTTTTTCCTTTCATTTAAAAAATATAAACAAGTCTTTAAGAAAGTTTTTTTTTCTTTTTTTTTTACTCGAGAATTTAAAATTTTTTTGCATGTTTTTTTTTAGATTGTTGTGACATTAAAGCGTTGCATGGAATAAATTTAAATGCAAAAATGTTGTTGTTGTTACCAGCTACTGATTGACTAGTTGTTGCTCATATCAAGTTAGAAATACTTTTTGAAAAAAGGTCTTTAAATTGGAATCCACAATGTTGTTCCCTGTTTGAAGAAAGAAAAAAAAAACTAAGTACGTAATTTTACTTTATGTTTACACAAACAAAATAATTCATGCATATTGCATTCATGCCTACATACTCTTCTTTCTTTGGTCTGGCTTGGCCCCAGTAAAAGACTAGTTGGATGCCTGGCTGTTTGCCTGACTTGCTGCTTGCTGCCTTCTTCTTTTGCAGCTCACGGCCCATAGCACCATCAACTATTATTTGACAGCTATAAAAATAGCCTCATTGTGTCATCCATTTTCACTTAGCATTCTACTACAATAACTACTCGCATACATTTGATAATATCCATACCATTTCATAGTTTTTAAATTATTTTTAAAGCTCTATCACAGGCATATTGTCCGCTTTATACACTCCACATACTACTTGTTGTCTGCAAAAAAAATTAAAATAAAATAAAATGTCAATGTGACTGCCAGTCTAACAGATTTTATGTGCGAGAGTGAGTGATTCGTGTGGCTGGCTGACATTTTGTCTTGTATTTCAATTTTTATTTTGTTCATTTTCAATGAAGTCTCAACTTTTTTTTGTTCGTGCTGTACTCTGTGTTTTTATATTTTTCTTTCTTTTCTTTTCTTTTCTTTTCTTTTTAAAGTTTATTCTTCTATTTAAAACTATTATAAAAAAGACTGAAATTTAAATGCGTGCTCCTCTTGTTGATTTTATTAGTTTTGTTTAAAAATACAAAATCATTTAATTTTTCCTTTAGTTGTAGTAACAATATAACTTTTAGAACGTATTTACATATACTTTTTTGTTAAGTGTAAACAACCTAAGCAAAACAAAAAACAAGCAAGAATCTTTTATTTTAGGTCTGGCCACTCTTCTGCTGACAAAAAACGGCAATAAAACGAATAATGTAAACAAAGCTTTATTTACTTAACTTGAGGGTTACACGATCAAGTTTTGCCTATCAAGTTTTAATACACTCACACTTTTTTACTAATACAACCATACTTTTAAAAATTGATACGAACTTGCCTTTAAAATTTTCTTTCATATAAAGTATTACCGTTATAGTCCATTTAGCGATATAAGCACATTTGCAATATATGCCATCTATCAACAGTCATTAAAGGGAAAATTAAAGCAAATTAATGGCGTTATAGTCACATTTGCAATATTTACTAAGCTATTTTCAGATTTCAAACCACAATCCATCCAAAGAAAGAAAGAATTAAATCGTTTAATTTTTGTCATCAACGCTCTACTCGTAAAAAATCAGTTTTTGCTTTTGGTATCAGTTATGAAATATCTTGTAATTATTTTAATCTTTTTTTTATACGCTATGCAACTCTGTTACACAACTATAAAACTGATGTCGGTGTAATTTATATGATTTTTTTATTTTCTGTATTTTCACTACTTGATTCTATTCGAATTCAGGGCCTCATAGTGGCATATACGTGAATTAGCCTTATATTTAGTTACATTAGCAATATAGTCCACGTTTTGTCTGCATCTAAAGGATGTGGCTATAAGGGAGAAGAACTGTATTACAGAAAAAAATTTTAATAAACATCTTGTTGTTATTATCAAACTGCTAGTGTTGTGTATTTAACCCTTTAATGTGCTTAAAAGGCTTCAAGAGAATACTTTATTTCGGATGATCAATCAATTAAAACAGTGTAGTTAATAAAAAATACAAGTTTTATGTTCTTAGATCGTAGTGGGGATATATTGAATTTGAAGTTGTCTAATTTGACACTTTACACTGGTTTCTTAGCAATACTTAAATAAGGAACAAGAAGTTAATGTCAGTAGCTCCCTTTCTGCTCTTCTGTGTCTTTATATTTTAAAAAATAATCCAATTTTACCCATTATGGTTTCTTAGCACTCTGCCATTCGAATAAGTCCTGCGATATGTTTTTTCATAAAATATTTCGAGTTTTAGAATTTGGGTGCAATTTAGCCTTTTTAAATCTTTGATCGAATATTTTATGATCATAGTTTGAACTGCTGGGAGTCTACTCTCTATTGCGATGCGAAAACAATTTCGATGCGAAAGCTAAATGCCAACTTGGTACTCTCTATTACTTTCGAAAAATTTTCGGAAAATATAGTGATAGTGGCAATAAAAATTAAAGATGACGCGAATTTACTGTAATGAAATGCCAAAGTGTGTAAAAGTATTTGAAATTGGAAAATTTAAATAAAATAAAGTGATGATTTACGTAAAGAAAAAAATTTAAAAGATGCGAAAGACACATGCGCAAACGTATTGAAGAGTACCAATCGCTAGATTTGCTACAATTTTCTTTCGCATCGCAATAGAGAGTAGCCCCCCTGGCACATAGAATTCTTGTAAATATTTTGGTTTTTTACATACCAGTGAATGACTGATTATTCGATGAAGATTGGGAAAAACAGGGAAAATATGTTAAATCAAACTGAGGATTTTGAACCCTTGATCTGTGTAATTTGTATGATAGTTAAGTGAAGTTTTGAGAGACACGGGAATATAGCAGACTTTTGACGTAACGTGTGAAAAACGATCCTTACTTTTTTCCAACGCTGGCTTGTAAATTTTTCATCTGATTACAGGTCGTCGATGAGGACTTTATTGATCAAACTTTTCAAATCTTTGTATATATCAATTATTTTTAAATATATTTACAAATCATCTATTATCTAATATTTATATAATTTTTTATTAATCTTTTAATATACTAATGTTTTTTTTGTTTTTTGTTTTTTTTTTTCAGGTAAATAGGACATTTAAAATATTTAAAATTTAAATAAGGTAGGTAATTGCCAAAAAACATGTCTGGAATTGGTAAATATTCTTATTTTCGACACTTAAATCCTTTTCTGTTACAAAAATGCAATAACAAAAAGAATAAAATGGATTTATAATATTTCAAGCCTTTTTATACATATGGGCAAATCCCAGAAACAGTCCACCAACCAAAAACTTTTCAAATTAATTTTTTTTTAATGGAATATAAGACTAGATGTATAATTTAATTTTAATATTAAAAAATATGTATTTCAATGATCATTAATGCAATAATTTTTACCAAATCCTACCCCACCCCTGTAGCTCGTTTCTGTATTTCCCGCATCGTAAAATTTCTTACATGAAGTGTGAAACAAAAAATTCCATCGTTTCTCGATTTGCGAGAAAAAAGTGGGTGTTTCTGTATTTGAATGCGAAAACAGACAACACAGATTCTGTTTTAACTGGAATATTTCCAGTAATCAAGTTTCAAATAAAAGCGAAACGTCAACAAAAGAAATAAATATAATAAAAACAGGGCTGCCAGATATGACGATTTATCGTCATTTTGACGATTTTATTGTTCAGAAATTAGCAAATTATTTGCTGTTTTTTTCTAAAAAAGGGACGATATTATTTAGTCTTTGAAATAAGACAATATGAAATCTTTTTATATGTTTGGTTACGAGGCATTACAAAAAAAGCTATCTTTAGAAACAAGGCAGCCTTAATTTTCATATTTATCCCTATTGGGAAAATTGTCCTCGAAATTGTTTGTCTCTTCCCCAAAAAAATATATTGGCAAAAGCAAAATTTCGAGCGAAAAGTGTTTACTTTTTATTCCCGTGATTATTTCATACAATTGTTTGTGTTCAAAACATTAAACCATTACCCCATTTTTCAGTCAATATAGAAAAAAGTTTGATTCAAGATGATTTAAATAAAACAATTTAAAGTGCTATATTCGGCTATGGTAAATCTTACATACCCTTTTGAGAGTATACTTGCTTGTATGAGGACCGGGTGAAGAAATGAACCACCGACTTGGCTTTTTTTATAAAAATATTTTTTTTTTAATTTTTTGTTCAATATGATATTTTGTCACGCCTTTGTGTGAATTCTTCAGGGAAAAATAACAACTTAAAATTGTTATCGGATTAAAGAAAATGAATAATTTTATAAAAAGTAGACCTCAAGCTTAATAAAATAAATATAAATTTAAGAAAATGAAGGTCGAACAATAGACAATTGATATGTATGTATGTATAAAATGCCCATTTGGGTGATTATTTTTTGTAAAAATCACCTAAATGAATCTTTTCAGATTAGTTTTGATGATTTTAAACGGACTTATCACTTGAGTGATAGAAAATGGATTCATATATGATTCATATATGGGTAATTCCAAAGTGTTGAACGTGACAGTCGTACGCATCAAAAATACAATAACATTTTAAGCAAAAAATATTTTTACGTTTTCTTAACCCTTAAATCAAAGTACTAAGAAAGCACTGTTATCTATGCTAAAGTTTATGGAGGGCGCGATTCTAGGTCAAAGATAATGGCAAAAGAAGTAGCTGTTCGAACGTGAAAAAAACAGAAGTGTTTTTTTTGGCCATGTATAAAAAGGCGTAATTCAGCGGAACCTGGCACAATTTTTTAGTCAAACTACTTTCAGAATTTTATGTAGGAATGTAACATTAAAATGTCTTGGTTTGATTCCAAAATCTTCTGTATGTTCTTTTTTTTAAGCCAAAATCTGGGTCGATACGTGACATTTCGAACGTGAAATTTTTTCCGTAATAATTTAACTGAATAATGATCAAAATAAAATAAAAATGTATCGTTAATCCGAATAGCATATTGCTTTTTGAACTCTTACTTAGATTACAGACCATGTAAGAAAATTTTTTTGGAACAATTTTTATCAAATATCACCTCTTTTAAGGAAGATAATATTAAAGAAAACATACAATAAAACATTCTCACACATAAGAAATTACGTTTGCACAAATTTGCAGTCTGATTGTTCCTCTAAGTGAACAAATTTATGAGTAAATTTATCAAATAAGTAAAATCTAAATATTTCTCTATAACAATATCGTAAAATAATCAGCTTTTAATAACTTTTAAATTTTCGGTCACGGTGGACCTTTTGACGGAAATGTTGAAATAATGATTTTTAAATATTTTGAATTTTTGTTTTTGCCAAATCAAGAAAATAAAAAAAAGCTTGGACAAAAACGAAGCCCAAAAATTATTGACAATTTATGAGCATAAATGTAAGTTCAAATTGTTTCTTTTAATCCAAATTTTAAGTATTTTTATAATCAGGCTTAAGTTCATCGAATTTAATTTTCATTAAATTATTTTTATGAAGAAAGGAATTTTTCAACACGAAAATTAGTTAAAATTTTTATTGATAATTTTTCATTCTTGACGTGGCTGGGGCTCGAACCCCGGCCGGCAGGTTACCATGACATCTTTCGATCGCAACCACTCGATCTCCTCAGATGGATTTGCCGTCTTACACTCGCAGCCATCGACGACTGCTGACGTCAATAGTCAAACATCAATCCTTAAACCAAATTGTATTTTAACATTTGGTATATCGAAATTTGCTTTTCTGAATAATTATCCATTTTTAATTGATTTTACGTTTTTTTTCCTTACTTCTGCTTTCTTTTCTTCCTTTTTTTGGTTCAAAATAAAGCTGGTTTGAATAATCAAAACCCATAATGGTGCAGATTTTATCGGAGAAAAATTAAAAAACATGGCAATGAAAAAATGATATGAAATATAATTAAAAACTATCAGGGGTGTGCTGGAAATCGCAAACGCAAAACGCAAGAATTTTAAAAGTCGTTTTTTAGTAATATTTCTGTAATAAAAGAATTTTATGACAATTATTATACAAACATTTCTCTATTAAACTGAATTTTATAACAAAAATTATAAAAATTTGATAAAAAGTGTATTATAAACAGCCTCCAAGTTCTTGCGTTTTGCGTTTGCGATTTCCAGCACACCCCCCTATATATAATTTACGATTGAAAAATGAGACGAAAACTATTCAATAATGATTATAAAAACTTACAACGATATTATCATTTATGATTGATAAATGAGCTCATATACGGGTATTTTGCTCGGGAAGCTGATTCCTAAATGATTAGATTATGATACGAAATGCTAGCTGGGCATACAAATTAACTATGTTTTAATAAAAATAAAACAAAATTTGTTTAAAATTAATTTTAATTATTTTAAACAAAACAGACAATCTTATTATTTTTTTTCAGGAATTTTACGATTTTTACACAAATTTATCTGGCAGCACTGAATAAAACCAAAACTAGGAAAGGCTAAAAAAAATTTAAAATAACAAAATAAAACAATTGTGTTTTGTTTTTTTTTCATCACATAAATTATGCATTCATCATTTAAATTCCTTCTATTTTTTATTTATTTTAAAAAAATAGTATATAAACATATTTTAAATTTAAAATATCTACATTTTGTTTTTCTCGCACCAATTTCAAATGTGACTTATTTTGACAGTTCTTGTAAGAAACTTTTCGCAAAATATTGTTACAGAAACACTTTTTCTCACATCCTTCCAATAAATGCTGGAATATTATTTAAATGACAGATAATTCTCGCAAAGAAAAGATACAGAAACACTTGTGTGAGAAAAATCATTTTTTGTTTCATTGCACACTATTTTTGTTGCAATTAACACGTTTCATGCGAAAAATTTTACGATGTGACAAATACAGAAACGGGCTACTGATCTCTTAATGTTATACGTGAACTTAGCATTATTGTAGGTGATTTTTTTGCTAAAAATAGAACTTACAGCAGACTCATCAAAATATAAATTTCGTTAAAACAAAGTTTGTATTTATTAGTTAAGAAATTAGTTTAAGAAATGCAATTTATAAAAATATAATTTGTTTTGTTAAAATAAATAAAATATTGGCCCCTATTACGGTTCACAACTCAACTCAGTTGAGTTTTAATTAAGACAACTGGTTGTGATCAGTTTTAATTTTTGTTATGGTTTTGTTCGCCGCAACTTGGCAAACCATAATACAAAAATTAAAAAATTACAAAATTCGCTAAAAATAAGGAAAACACACTTCAACGATTGAAGGAAGCTACTTCCACTTTTTGTGGCGTGCGTCACAAAACTTTAACTTAAATTTAAATTTTTCCGTAATCGTTTTTTAAAGTTAAGAAAAATACTTGCTAACATTTTAGATAAAAACAAGTAAGAAAGTATAGTCGATCAAGCCCGACCATATGATACCCTACACCACAGTATTTTAAAACAAATTTTCAAGAGTGTATGGCTATATGAATAGGGATCTATATTTGTTTTAAATTTTATTACAATCGGTTTGATAGTTTCTGAGAGGCAAATATTATCAACCATCTCCCCTCGTGGTCCTATTTTCTTAAAAATGCATAGCTTATGTGTCCGTACAAATATGGATCTATCTATGTTTTAAATTTCATTAAAATTGGTGTGATAGCTTCTGAAAGGCAGAAATTGCCCCTATCTCTCCTCGTGGTCCTACGATTCGGCCCATTTTCAAAAGGATTTGTCCTTCTACCAAAAATTACCTTTGTGCCAGATTTGGCTGTAGGAAATATCGCCAAAAGAAAAATGGCCCAAAAAAATAAATGAAAAATCGGCCAAAAAAATTTCATGTAAAATTGGGCCTGAATTCATATGAAAAGTGACCCAAAATTTGTGAGGCTATTTTTCGTTATTATTGGGTGATTTTTCGTTTTTTAGATTTGGTGATTTTTTATTATTTTATATATTTTTTATCACCCAAAAATATTATATGAAAAATAGCCCATTTTTCCAGGCCATTTTTCATTTTTAAAATTTCGTCAAAATCTTACATACTATTTGTCTAAATCATTTATTATTATTTGGGATGAGATTTTCATGCACTAAAAAATCGAAAATATGCGCATAAAACATGCACTAAAAATTCCAATAAAAAATATGCACTAAAAACTTGACTATTTTCAATAAAAAAAGCGATTGTTTTTTTTATTTTATTTAAAATATAAAATTCTTTTGTTGTTTTTATTGTATTGTTACTCAAAGGTAAAATATTTTTTAGAACTTACCCCCTGTTCATCGATTTCGATCGAAGACTTCGTTCGCTTAACTTTAACGTAAAACAAAAACAATATTTTATAATTTGTTTTTTTTTTTAAATGTAAGTTATGCGAACGAAATCTTCGTTCGGAAATAGATTAACAGGCAGTTAATTTAAATAACTACATCATTTAAATTGCATAGTCAAATAAATACTTTTTTATATTATCAAAAGTAAGCCTTTGTCTGTTAAAAAGCTTTTGTACATGGAAAATGATCTCTCAACGTCAACCGAAGTTGAGGCATACTTCAAGGATGCCAATACATTTGAAGAATATTAATTTTCTAATTCAGATCCCACATTTGATTCTAGATCAAAAATATTTGAAATTTGTTTTATTTTTTGAAATCCTCTAATTTTATTCACCACAGGTGGAAAAGGTTATATATAAGTTTGTCATTCCGTTTGTAATTTCTACAATATTGATCTTAGACCCTATAAAGTATTATATATTCTGGGTCCTTATGAGGAGAGAAGTTGATTTAACGATATCCGTCCGTCCGTCCGTCCATCCGTCCGTCCGTCCGTCCGCCCGTCCATCCGTCTGTCCGTCTTACGTTTGATATGTGTTTTCCGGAGACTCCAGAGATGATGGCGGCTACGTTGTTTTACATTTATGTCACATATAGTCCACCATTTCTTGCTATTGAATTTCAGCCAGATCGGTCCAACAATGGCTGAGATATGACCAAAAAACCACGACTGCCTCTAATTTTTCCAAAAAATCCCTTGTGGTTGTTGTATTTGTATTACTTTTTTCTGTATATCTGGAGAACGGCAAGAGCCAAAGCTTTAAAATTAGGTACAAACATTTAGGTTATAAATATACACCATCCTACGAAATGTGGGCGGGATTGGAGAAGAGGCGTGGTACCTCTCATACAAAAAGTATTAAAAATTGTATAAAAACCTGAATTTTTTTACTGTAATATGACCTATGGTTACGCCTTATATATCAGAAGATCGGAAATTTTTAATAGAAAATATTTTCTGAAAAACTCGGGAAAAGTTATGACCAAAATATTAATTTTTTTTTTTTAAATACCCATTTTCAGGAACCATAGATCTTCCCGAGTCCACGTTTTATAGCCAAAATAACTGGCAAATTTCTTCTTTAACACGTCGGTATATAAATCTGTCAAATCGGTTAAGAAATAGCAGAGTTATGACCAAAATACTGAAATACCAAAAATTACTCTTTTTTATAATTAAGATTGTTTTTAATACCCTTCACCGAAGGTCCTACACCCTATAAAGTATATATATTCTGGGTCCTTATGCAAAGCGAAGTTCAAATCCGGTTGTCGTCTCTTCTTCCTATCCCCTCACCCCCCCTTCGTATTTGTTTACATATACTAGCATAATGCCCAATATGATTTTCGTTATCACCCATCTTTATTATTTCATAATAAAAAATATTTACCAGTTATCGCTTTTTAAATTTCATTTATAATGAAGTTGTAAGTATTGTAAATATGTATGTATATGTAAAAATTATTTAGTTGCTCTTTATTCTACTCGCGCAATGGTGAAGGGTATATAACATTCGGCACAGCGGAATATAGCACTCTTACTTTTTTGAAGGGCTGTTTTATACAATTTGGAAATTTTTCGAAGAACTTTTTTTTATAATATGGAAATTTAAAAAATATATCACTCAAAAATTTTAAAATATGCAAAAATATGCATTTAAAACCAAAATATGCAAAATATGCATTTTCACCAAAATATGCAACAATATGCAAAAACAAATCGATGCCATTTTAACGCAAATTTGATGATTCGGAAAGATAATTGGTCGACATCGGTTTTAGACATGCATTTGCATGGAAATCGCGTCCCTAATTATTACTATACGTCGAATTCCTAAATGTTATTTATAAAAATAACGGGACATATTGCAAAAAGGTGGCATGCCATAACGTCCATTGTCATAGTGTCCGTGGACAAACTCGAAAGCATAGCCGGCCTTTGGCCGTGCGCAAGGATTTTCTCCTCTTTGATACAACAAGTACCGGCTTCGCTAACTAAAGGTTCTCTGCACAGCCGGCCTTCGGACGGGGGCGAGGATTTTCTCCTCTATGGTATACCAAAAATCGGCTTCGCTAACTAAAGCTTCTCTGCGAAGTCGGCCTTCGTTCGGAAACAAGGCAGATTTTAGAAGCTTTACTTAGCGAAACCGGTACTTGTTATACCATAAAGCAAAAAATCCTTGCGCCCACCCAAAGGCCGTCTGCGCAGAGAAGCTTTAGTAAGCGAAGCCGGTCTTTGTTATATCATAGAGGAGAAAATCCTTGCGCCCGGCCGAAGGCCGGCTATGCAGATAAGCTTTAGTTAGCGAAGCCGGTTTTTGTTATACCATAGAGTAGAAAATACCTGCGCCTGGCCGAAGGCCGGCTATGCCGAGACGCTTTAGTAAGCGCTGCCGGTATTTGTTACACCATAGGGGAGAAAATCCTTGCGCCCAAAAGTGTTTTCGTTATATGTTTAATATATGCACGCAGAGAAAAAACAACAAAACCATTTTTAAATGTTTAATTTAACCATATCGTTGTCACTGACAACCATATTATGGTAAAATAAGTTTCTTTAAAAATAGTTTTGTTGGTTGCGACCATAATAAAACAGGTTTTTCTCTGCGTGTATGTAGATCTTTTTTTTTGTATTAAACATCTTTGGTAATTATGGACCTTATGACATTTTTAAAAATGACATAATGTCCATTTGCAAAATATAATAATGCCCACGGACGTTTTGACATTTTCAAAAGTGTCACAGTGACCATGGACATTAAGACACTGGACTTTATGACATGCCACCTTGCAAAAAAGCTATATTCTATTTTGAGTAATTGATCACAGTAGTTTTGACTTAACTGCCTTTTTTTTACGTGCACTTTTGACTTAACTGCACAAAATTGATAATTTTTGGAATTATTCTTTATAATTCCATACAAATTCCTTTTTTAAGTGCACTTTCTGTACCTGCACATTTAAGATAAATGCACAAAATTTTTGGCATTCTAAAATTATTTTCATACAAAAAATCAAAGTTAGCTGCACTTTGACTTAACTGCCCAAAATAAATATTTTCTGGAATTGAAGCACAGCCGCGAATAACGTTGTAAACGCCACATTTTGCAATAAGTGTTTTTTTGCATATAACCGTTGACCTTACTCTCTTACACAGTTTAAACATCAAATCAACCAAAACTATGCACCTTAACGCCTTCAAAATGGCGTACAAAGTGTCAGTCAGTGGAAGAACATTACAAGTTACTAACAAAATGATGAAACCGAAATGGTTTTGCAGTGCGGAATAATGTTTTAAAATCCTTTTGCATTAAAGTTTTTATTATCATTATTTTTAATAATAAAAAAAAAAAAAATGTTTAAAACAAATAATGATGCCTGTCAAAAAACGTTTTTTTGCTCTCCTGAAAAATTATTATTTTGTAACTTAAAACGTTATTCGCGGCTGTGCTTCAATTATTCTGCAAAATCCTTTTTTACGTGCATTTTGTATACCTGCATATTTTTCATATTTTTGGGCCGCTTTAAAATATTTTCATACAAAACATCAAAGTTAGCTGCACACATAAAAATATATGGTGGCCACTTTTTCACATAAATATCCAATTTAAGCTGTTTATAAAAACATAAGTCGCAATAATTTTGTATTTATTTCCATCAATTTTTATGTTCTTTGTGAATTCTCATTGTTTTTGATAATGTTTCTTTTATATTAAATAAACATACAACATGTATAAAATTATCTGTTATTTCCCAGTATGTATAACAATTACTGAGCTACCTAAATAAGACCGCTTTTGAAGTATGAAAATGCTATTGCCAATACAATTTTAATAAAACAAACCGGCCTAAGGATCTGTAAAAAAGGATTTGCCGACAGGATGGTGTTGATTTTGCGACCGTTAGGTATGTTTTATGGAAATTGTATGAAAATTAGAAGTTTTGACATGAAAAATAAGCTTGATGCCCTTATTTAGTTAGCTCCTTCATACGGCTGAGCGTTTCACGAGTTCTAAAATAATACCTACATGAGTCTCATACGACTCTTGGTATGCTTTTTGAAAGACTCGTTAGACAATCTCTGCATACATCATAAACGATTTCCTTTACGATTAAAATAAGCATTTTTCGCTGCGTTATGGAAGAAGCTCTCTTAGGTATCAGCACGTGTAACAGTTTTTCCCGTGCAAGGAATTGTCTTCAATTAAAAAATTAGCTCGTCGACTATCAAAACCACTCTTTGTGAGATTCCAGTATACTCCTTGACGATTGAAAATGCTAGCTGGGTTGAAATAACATTTTAATAAAATATAAATTTATGTATTAATAAAATAATTTTTTTATTCTACTTTTAAATCAAACACTTTGCTTTAGCTGCACTTTTGTGCAAGTAACAACAATTGTGTACCTGCACATTAAGGCAGGTAAATAGAGCCGCAAAAAACAAATCTTTCTTTGACCCAAAACAAAAATGGTTTAACTGGAAATGTGCTCGTTTTCGTAAAAATATGTTAAACTTGCTTAATAAATATAGAAAAAATCACACAAATGCTAACAAAGCTAAATATTTATCAGCAAAAAGAAAGTATTGTAATTGTTGCCGCGTTAGAAAACTAGAATTTTATAACGAAAATTTAAATAAACTAAACTCTGTTAGGACCAGTAAAGAGTGGTAGACATTATCGAACGGCTTAAAAACTCAGAATCGTATAACGAGAGGTGATCTAAATTCTGAAGATTTTCGCAAACACTTTAGTTCATTATTGGAAGATACAGAGCACTCAACTAAAATGCAATGGTGTATGCCGTGTTACACAGATGCTATTCTTGACTCTCCAATGGAACTTTGTGAACTTACTTCGGTACTAAGATCTTTAAAACAAAATAAGGCGCCTGGTCTTGATGGCATCTGCTATGAATTTTATAAAAATGCACCGATTTTTTTTGTAAAAGAGATTCTTTCAGTTTTAAACGTCATTTTCATCAAAGAAAAGATACCGACTAGTTTCAAGAAATCCATTTTGCTACCGCTTCTGAAGAAAGGTGACCCTAATTGTCCGTCAAATTATCGTGGGCTATCTTTAATTGATACTTTTTGCAAAATTTTTAATAATATACTTTTAAACCGCCTTACTTACTGGTTAGATAACAACAATATTTTAAATGAATACCAGGCTGGTTTTAGGAAGCAGTACTCGACAGTTGACAATGTGTTTAATCTTGTGAATATAATTCATTTGAACAAAATAAGGGGTACTAGCACGTACGCATTTTTTGTAGATATTTCATGTGCCTTTGATATGATACCAAGAAATTCACTTTTCTATAAACTCTCGACGTTGGGACTATCATCAAAATTCGTTCGCATATTACAACTGTATTATGAAAATAACTCAAGTAAAATCCGTTATGATAACGCTTATTCTGAAGCTTTTTGCGTAGACTGTGGTGTAAAACAAGGTTGTATTTTAAGCCCAATTTTGTTTTCCTTATATCTGAACGATTTGAGTGATATACTACTTGGTGGTGTGACAGTCCTGGATAATCCAGTAAAAATTCTTCTCTACGCAGACGACATTGTCATTTTATCCGATTCACCAATTGAGCTCCAAAATATGATTGATGCACTTTATAAGTACTGTGAACAATGGTGTCTAAAGGTAAATCTTGATAAATCAAAGATTCTAGTTTTTCGATCTGGTACTAGAATATCTAAAAACCTTAAATGGAATTATGGAACTGATATCATACAGATTGTTAATAGCTATAGATACCTAGGAATGGATCTCAACTACGATTTATCCTTTAATAACCACACCAAAAATAAATTGACTTCTTCCAAAATGGCAATAGCATCGACATGGTCCAGGTATATAAACCATCCTAAAATATCAAACAACAACAAGCTTAACATTTTTAATGCGGCGTCAAGATCGATCATGCTATATGGAGCACAAATTTGGGGTTTTGCTAAATACGATGAAGTTGAAAAAATTTTTAGATTTTTTATTAAAAAAATGCTGCTTTTACCAAAAAACACTCCAAACTATATGCTCTACTTAGAAACTGGGTTAAGCTCCTTACACTTAGAAACTCTAAAGCTTCACTTTGACTACGTCAATAGAGCTCTGCGCCTACCGAATAATAGATTACCACGTATCGTAGCTGAAAAGATTATTGCGGAAAAAACTTATTGGGCTGAAGAATGGTCAAAGCTTTGTGAAAACATTAACTTTGTCCCTGAAAATACGCTGATTCCTTTATGCTCATACTCAACATCAATTTTAGAATGTCTTAAAACAAAAGAATTAGTCGACTTAGTTACCGATGCCAAAAGCTCACAATTCCACGATCTATACTCCCAGCTAGATTATTGTATGAAACCCATTTCGGAATCAAATTTTTCGTCTCGAACAACAAGTTTGTTAATAAAAGCTAGAGGTGGTTTATTAGACCTCAATGCTAGGTGCTTTAGAAACTCATCAGTAGGTCTATGTACACTGTGTAACTTAGATGCAACTGAAAATACTTTTCATTTCATTGGCATCTGTCCAATCTATAATGAATTCAGAATGAAATACTTTGGTAAAATCACACTTACTTTTAATGAAGTTTTTAATATATTAAATAAAACTGATTATTTTAATATGTTATATACATATTTAGAAATTTGTTTAAAGTATAGAAAATTAATTATTGATGAATTTGCTTAATAAATTTGAAATATAAATCAATATCTAGGTGGTATATGTACATATTTTAATAACGATAATATAAATAATCCGTGTTAATAAAATAGTTAAATGAATTTTATACAAAAACTTTTAAATTATAAAGAAATCATATAATTGTAATTGTTACAAAATAAATTAAATGTAAATTATAACTACAAAAAAAAAAAAAAAAATCACTAATCAGATTTAAATGCCAATCTGGCTCTCAACTATTATGTTATGCCAAATATAGATAATAACAATATTAATTCATTCGAAGTGTAAATAATTTAGATTGTAATTTATTTGTAAAATATCTATTAAATAAATAAATAAATAATAATAATAAAATTAAGGCAGGTAAATGCATTTAAGATAACTGCATTTTTGATTTAGCTGCACAAAAAATCGTGCAAAGGAGATTGTGCAGCTAAGTCAAAACTACTGTATAACTATGCAGTGATTAATTAATATTTAACTATTGAATAGTGCACAAAGTTTGCCGGAGGGCTCAAAAAGGTATTACTGTCCATACTGCCGCGCAGCTGTCGAAGAAACAATGCAATTTTTTACATAAAACTTACATTTGTATGTTACTAAATTTATATGAATAATAAACACTGTTTTGCAAATTGGGTAATTTTAAAAATTTTTTTTTTTTTTGGGGAAAAATTATTTTTTTCTTTTTGGGTCATTTTTCATTTTTATTTTGGGCCCTTTTTCGTTTTTTTTTTTTTGGGCAAAATTTCATATATAACTTTTTGGGTAATTTTTCATGTTCTTTTGGGCAATTCTTCATTTGGGCGATTTTTCATTTATTTTGGGCCATTTTTCTTTGGGCGATATTTCCTACAACCGCCAAATTTATTAAATTATCTCCAAAATCGCGACCCGTATTTTGCGCACAAGGTTACATGGACAGCCAGCCAGCCTGCCAGCCAGCCGGACGGACATCGTTAGATCAACTTAGAAAGTGATTTTGAGTCGATCGGTATATTTTAAGATGGGTCTAGGACCAATAGTTAAAGGTGTTACACACATCAGCACAAATGCATTATACCCTCTCCACTATTGTGGTGTGGGCATAAAAAGCTTAACAAAAGGTTTTAAGCATATGGCAACTTACATTTTGTCAACTTGCATTTTATCATTATTTCTAAAACAGTGATGCCATATAATGCAGTAAAATTCCGTAAAAAATAATAAAAACGATCTTCAATTTTTGCTGATGTATTCATAAAAAATTAAAATGGATTTGAATTGTATTTTAAGAAAAATTTGTTTTAAAATTAAAAATATTTACAAAATTCTATTTTATTAGTTACTAGCTTAACCCGGTGCGCTTCGCAACACTGCTTTAACCACTTTATCGATTGAGAGATATTTAATATTTGCATCCTATGGAAGGTATTTCGCCTACCCGCTTTATTTTTATATTTAAAAGTGTAGTATACCATAAGAGTGACTTCTACAAAGTTTGAACATTATCACTTTAACAGTTTTTAAGATATCCGATATTAAACATTGGCGTCCTATGGAGTGTAACACTTCCCCCGCTGCTATTTTATTTAAATTTTGGGGCTCAGAGGATCCTACTACCAAAAGTTCAACAAAATGTTTGCAGCGGCTCTTATTAATATTTCTATCTATGAGGGGAACTGCTCCTCCTCTGTCTACCCCGCCCATTACTATATTGAAATTTAAAGTTTGCCATAATAGTAGTTTTAACTACGTTTGAAGACTCGCCCTTTAATAGTTATTCAGTTGAGCGATATTTAATATATACATCCTATGAGAGGTATTCCCCCCTGCGCCTACCCGCTTTATTTTTATTTTCAATAGTGTAGTATACCATATTAGTGACTTCTAGAAAGTTTGAACATTCTCCCTATAACAGTTCTTAAGATATGCGATATTAAACATTGGCGTCCTATGGGGAAAACCACTTCCCCCACTGCTACTTTATTTCAATTTTGGGACTCAGAAGATCCTACTACCAAAATTTCAACAAAATGCGTGCAGTGGCTCGCTCTTATTAATATTTCTATCTATGAGGGGTACTGCTCCTCCCCTGTCTCTCCCGCCCATTTTTATATTGAAATTTATAGTTAACTATAATAGTAGCTTTAACCACGTTTTAAGAATCTCCCTTTAAAAGTTCTTCAGTTGAGCGATATTTAATGTATGCATCCTATGGGAGGGATTTCCCCCCCTGCGCCTACCCGCTTTATTTTTATTTTCAAAAGTGTAGTATACCATAAGAGTGACTTCTAGAAAGTTTGAACATTCTCACTATTACAGTTCTTAATATATGCGATGTTAAACATTGGCGTCCTATGGGGGATTCCAATACCCCCGCTGCTATTTTATTTCAATTTCGGGGCTCAGAAGATCCTACTACAAAAAGTTCAGCAAAATGCGTCCAGCGGCTCTTAAGATATGCGATAATTAATATTGGCATTCTATGGGGGGTACCAATTCCCCTGCCCCTATCGAAAAAATAAGTAGCCTATTTTATTTTTAGGGCTGACGTGATGTTACTGTAAAAATTTCAGGAAAATCGGTTCAGTAGTTTCGGAGTCTATAAGCCAACAAACAAACAAACAAACAAACACACAAACAAACATACAAACATTTTTCATTTTTATATATATACTAGCTTAACCCGGTGCGCTTCGCTACACTGCTTTAACCACTTCTTCAGTTGAGAGATATTTAATATATGCGTCCTATGGAATGTTTTTTCCCCTGCGCATTCCCGCTTTATTTTCAAAAGTGTAGTATACCATAGGAGTGACTTCTACTAAGTTTGAACATTCTTACTTTAACAGTTCTTAAGATATGCGATATTTAACATTGGCGTCCTATGGGGGTTTCGATTTTGGGGCTCAGATGATCCTACTACCAAAAGTTCAACAAATTGCTTGCAGCGGCTCTTATTAATAATGCTATCTATGAGTGGTACTGCTCCTCCTCTGGCTACCCCGCCCATTTCTATATTGACATTTATAGTTTACCATAATAGAAGCTTTAACCACGTTTGAAGACTCTGCCTTCAATAGTTCTTAAGTTGAGCGATATTGAATATATGCATCCTATGGAAGATATTTCCCCCTGCGCATACCCGCTTTATTTCTGTTTTCAAAAGTGTAGTATACCATAACTGTGACTTCTACAAAGTTTGAACATTCTTACTATAACAGTTTTTAAGATATCCGATATTAAACATTGGCATCCTATGGGGGGTAACACTTCCCCCGCTGCTATTTTGCTTCAATTTTGGGGCTCAGAAGATCCTACTACCAAAAGTTCAACAAATTGCTTGCAGCGGCTCTTCATTACATTTCTATCTATGAGGGGAACTGCTCCTCCTCTGTCTACCCCGCCCATTACTATATTGAAATTTAAAGTTTGCCATAATAGTAGTTTTAACTACGTTTGAAGACCCTCTCTTTAATAGTTCTTCAGTTGAGCGATATTTAATGTATGGATCCTATGGGAGGTATTTCCCCCCCTGCGCCTATCCGCTTTATTTTTATTTTCAATAGTGTAGTATACCATATGAGTGACTTTTACAAAGTTTGAACATTCTCACTATAACAGTTCTTAAGATATGCGATATTAAACATTGGCGTCCTATGGGGAAAACCACTTCCCCCGCTGCTACTTTATTTCAATTTCGGGGCTCAGAAGATCATACTACCAAAAGTTGAACAAAATGCGTACAATGGCTCTTATTAATATTTCTATCTATGAGGGGTACTGCTCCTCCCCTGTCTCTCCCGCCCATTTTTATATTGAAATTTATAGTTTACTATAATAGTAGCTTTAACCACGTTTGAAGGCTCTCCCTTTAATAGTTCTTCAGTTGAGCGATATTTAATGTATGCATCCTATGAGAGGTATTTCCCCCCTGCGCCTACCCGCTTTATTTTTATTTTCAAAAGTGTAGTATACCATAAGAGTGACTTCTAGAAAGTTTGAACATTCTCACTATTACAGTTCTTAAGATATGCGATGTTAAACATTGGTGTCCTATGGGGGATTCCAATACCCCCGCTGCTATTTTATTTCAATTTCGGGGCTCAGAAGATCCTACTACAAAAGTTCAGCAAAATGCGTCCAGCGGCTCTTAAGATATGCGATAATTAATATTGGCATTCTATGGGGGGTACCAATTCCCCTGCCCCTATCGAAAAAATAAGTAGCCTATTTTATTTTTAGGGCTGACGTGATGTTACTGTAAAAATTTCAGGAAAATCGGTTCAGTAGTTTCGGAGTCTATAAGCCAACAAACAAACAAACAAACACACATACAAACATTTTTCATTTTTATATATATAGATAGATAGATAGATAGATAGATAGATATAGATTTCTATATATTTTTATTTTTTTTGTGAATGTTAAATTTAAAAAATGTTGATTTTTTTCTTTTAGTTTTAACTATTTTTTGTTAAATTTTTATTTGAAATTAAGCAATTTACAAAAAACTTTCCCTTTTTTCTATTTGCTTACAAAAGTAACTGCCAAAAAACAAAAAAACTAAACAAATAACCAATAATAACACAAATTATTTTCACTGTCAAATTACAGACAATTGTTGAATAATGTGCAGTAACTTGGAGTGCAAAAACAAATTGAAAAACAAATAAGCGGCAAAAATAAAAAAAAAAAAAATCAAAGGTTATTTGCCTTTACTGCAAAACTTAAAGTGTTTTAAATAAGTTTGGTTTGTTTTTCTCCTTTTTAAATTTTTTTGACATTTAATATTTTGTTTAAAAATAATAACAATTTTACAGTGCTTAAAATAAACATTGAAAATTATTTAGAAAGATTTAAGAGAGATTTGTGAAGCTGTAATTACAAAATTTTTTTATTATTTTTTAATATTTATACACATCAATATTTTTTTAACCAGCAGAAGGATGTTTATACAGGGTGGGCCGAAAGTCACGCCTGCGTGTATAAATTGAATAACTTTTTTGCTTAGTATTATTTTTTATTGTTTTGTTTTTAAATATAATATTAGCTTTGTCCGATCTAAATTTTAATTGGAAAAGTAAAATTCTACCACTTTGGTTCGTGGCTCGGTCGTTAAATTTTACATTTAATTTTACACGCAGGCTTGACTTTTGGCCCACGCTGTATTAAGTCTGGCTATTTAGTTGTATTTTGTCTTTGAACATATGACAGTTGGCATCACTGCCAATGCATGTACATACAATATTTTTGCATATGTTTGCATATAATGTCAATTAAAGTCATGAGGCACCTTTTTTTAAATTTTGATAGGAGTCAACTGACAGATGCTTGTTGACAGTGCTCCCATTACAGTTAAAGGGTCGGAAATTTAAAAAGACACTGACTTATTGACCTGCCCTCGTACGTATGTTTGTATTATGCAAATTTAGTAAGATTATGGCTTTCGTAATAAGAAAAAATATAACAAAATCGAATGTAAAAAATGTTAATGTCAAAACTGCAAATCTGCACAATTAAAGAAAAAAAAACTTTTTAAAACAAAAAGCTACAAAACTGCTCAATGCTTAGAAAAATTGCCAAATGCAGATAAATCTGTGCATATGGCAACGCTACTTACAGCTAATGCTATGTTCAAGGTATATTTATAGCAGGTAGCCGCGAGATTACAACAATTGTACTATAAAACAAACAACAGGGCTTTTTATTTTTGTTTTGTGATACGAACTGTCAAACAGCAAAGGGGTTGAAAAGAGACAAAAAAGACAAAAGATAAAGACAAAAAACTTGTTTACTATACAACATTTGACAGTTTGTATCACAAAACAAGCAAATAAAAAATAACCAGCTGGCTTTTCGAGACTACCTGTTATAAATTTACCTTGCCTATGTTCACACTTGGTTTCTTAAACGTGTTTAAGCAACTAGAACGTGATTAAGCTCTAATCACATCAAAATCGAAATGATTACCCATACATTGAAGTGATTTGTTAATCACTTGAAATTGACATGAAAACAACTTAATCACGTCATTAATCACATAGAATCCTCTGAACATACCTCAAATCGGCCAACACACGCAAAGAAAAAACATGGTTGGGGTAAACAGATTCTAAGAGCAACATATTATGATAAGATTCATGATTGTAGTCACCATACTAAGATTATTATTGAATCATATTATGACTAAATATACTCGTACTATCGTACACATCATAATATTTTTCACTTAATCATATTATTAATATGTTAATCATACTAAGTTAATAATTTTATCAAATTATAGTCATGTTAATCATAATAAGCTAATCATATTATTGTCATGTTAATCATAATAAGCTAAGAAGTAATCATATTATCATCATAGGTTTAGGTTTAGGTTAAAGCGGCCGGTCACAAGGACCCCGCATAGACCAAATAGGTCCCTAGCGTTACCACGCTGTACGATAGTCCACAAAAGAATATTAGAAAAAAAGGTCATTCCGATGTAATGGTACTCAGAGTACCCCACACTCTCTTGACGAATGCCAGGAGCAGCGTTACCGTTGGTGCCACTAAAGTGGCAATTTGCCACTTTTTCGACAGCTTGGATACTATTTGGCCACTTTTACAAAATGCACCTAAATGTGGTACTTTTTGCGATTCTTGCCACTTTTTGGATACTTTTTACGTTAGGAAAAGATACTTTTTTTCTTTCTGTTTTGTTATAACTCCCAGCTTAAATATAAGTAAAACTGTTTTAATATATGTATATGTAAGCAAGTTTATATGAAATTTATTTTCTTGTCATGCGTGGTTAGCTGAAAATCGGTTGAATAAACTTTCTATTAACCTGTTTTATTTACTATATATGTATATTGGTCGTGAAGCACAAACAGAACTGTTGTGTACCGAAAACTTTTCTAAAATTTGTATAATTGATATTAAAAGTAAAATCTAACCCCCGTATTCACAAACGATTATTAAATTTAACAAACGTTTATTAAGGAAAATTTTCATAGTAAATTTGTTCTTTAAACCTTTATTAAATTTAAAAATTTTTTGTGAATACAGGCATAAGTTTTTACCAAAAATTGTGTAAAGAATTGATATAAAAAACCAAAAGCTCAATATATTGAAGTATTTAGACCCATTATTTATAGTGCCTAATGAAGATATAAACTATTTCGAACTAGTTTCAGAGTTTAAAGATATTATAACTGACCCAGATGCATTTATACGTGAATTTAAACTTCTAGAGAGTAAAGTAAGTGACACAAATTATGAACACATATTTAAAATTTCGAATTCTGTGAAGATTTTTGGCGTGAAATTGGAACATTAAAAAATAGATTTGATGAGTATACCTGTATATTTATATATTCAAACTTTTACAAATTGATCTTTCATAGTAGGTCTTCTGAGCGTGTTTTTACCAAGTTAGCTTTAATTTAAAATAAAGTAACTAATAGGTTAAAAGTAAGAACTTGCGAATCCATGCTTTAAATTTGTTAGATACTAGCCTTGAAGATTGGGTTCCAAGTGAAGAAAGTATAGTATATAGTCGTTTTAAGAACAATCAATTGTAAAAAAATTTGTATGAAACTGACCATTAATAAATAACACAGGACTACATTGAAAAAGTTTGTTTAACCATTCCAACTGATTCTTATATTTTTGGAATGCTAAAGACGAGTATCAGCGCAGTTTTCTCCCATCACGTCACATTTATCAGATACACCAATTATTGTAATTTCGGAAGATGTTTTGTACCACAATTTATAACTAAATCCAGTTTTATAGTTTTGGTTTATAAACCTGATTACAAAAATTTTAAGCAATAATAGACGAAATTGGATAAAAACTAAATATGCTTTAGTAAAGAAATTAAAACACTAGCACTTAAATTCAGTAGCATGTATGCATTTAATTGTATTAAAGTGCGGAACTGATTACATATAAAGTATTTGAAAAAGTGATATTTTCGTTTTTTTTGTTATAGGATTAGCATTCTAGCATTCATTTCCTTCGCATATTTATAAAAAACTAAAATTAGTTTTTGTTTTCAATACAAATATACCAAAGAAATGTTCTTGTCGACATCGTGGGCCTGGGCCTAAACTTTTGTAATTAGGTTGACTGTATAATAAAATTATAAAACTATGGATTTTGTTATTAATTGTGGTACACATCATCTTCCGAAATTACAGTAATTGGTGTATCTGACTAATTAGACGTGATGGGAGAATCTGGGGGAATGAGCAAATAAATTTCTAAAAAGTTTTTTAATATCTACCTGTGCAATACAATGCCTTTAATAAATCAAAGAAAATGTATTCAGAAGGAAAAGTACAAGAAATATATTAATAAATGTATAATAGGGTGGCCCAAAATACAAAAGTATCAATTATTCGCGCTCCACAACGTTGACCCTATTCGAATAGTGCCTAAAAATGTTCAGTCCAAATTTGAGCACAATCGGTCAATATTTAGAGGTTGCGATAGTTAAGTGATTTTTCGGGATTAGATAGACTTACACGGTCAATAGATCCAATAAATTCGTTTTAAAAAACAGATTTATTTTTTTTGGTTTAGTTGTATTTTATTTTTTGCGAAACTAAACTTCTTCGTGCGAAGAATCTGACTCACTCTCAGAAATTTCAACATAATCCTTCTAAACTCGTTTCTTGTAATTTTGCATTCAAATTATGTGAAGGGATGAATATATTTGAATTCTAAAAAATGTTAACCTGGTAAAGATCAAAGAAAAGTGTAAAAAAGTAACTCAAATACATGAACAAGTACAATAATGATAAGCCAAAAGTAAATGCATGTAATAGGTATAAGATGTGAAACATAAATGTCGCCATTCATCGCGACCTCTTAATGTTGTCCTATTGATCCAATTTTTGGTATATACATATATTTTAGTAAAAGAAACAAAATCAGGCTTGTGGAGAAAGTATTGGACCATACTTTTACTTTTCCATACAAGCGTGGGCCAGTCTAATGTATAATGTATATATAAAACACATTACATAAATATTTTCTATTTGCAGCAACAATGTCATAATCAAAAAACATGTTTGGAGAAAACAAGTTTAACGTTTTTGAATTACCAAAACATTAAAGTCAATATATTATAAAAATTACTTCTCGAGAGAAATGTTTCCAAAATATTTATTTTAGTTTTTACAACAAATGAGCCGTTTGTAAGTTTAGTGTATAAAATTACTATACAATGTTTTTTGTTATGTTTTAATACCATTTAATATTATAATAAATAGAAAAAAACGTAAAAACTGCATAGCGTGGTGTACTTATTTTTTAAAAATCCCCTATTTGGTGCCACTTTTTTTGTAGATATCCCCTTTTTTTGGTACTTTTTTAAAATATCCGACGGTAACACTGGCCAGGAGTCTCATTAACCCAATTCCGGAGACTTCCCCAAGACCTTGGAGGTAATGATCTCCTAGACAGTTCGTCATGTTAATCATAATAAATTTAGAAGCAATCATATTGTGATACAGCACCTTTCATAGCTGTCATAAAAATACAAAATAAATTAAAATTTTTTGCATCGATTTTTTTATTTTGTGGCTTTTTACAATTTTTCTTAATGTTAATCAAATAGCGGAGTTCAATATAAGGCTTGCAAATCAGCAAATGCGAAATCTATGGTTTTCATGGGCAACCGCGTATGTCCATTTTTCCGATTTTGAGATGTTGATGCCATATTGCCTAATTTTAAATGCTCTTTACATTTTTTCGGCTTCCTGAAAAATTTGTTTTAAGACATACGCGGTTGCCCACGAAAACCACAGAAATATCGTAGCACTTTTATAAAATACTAGCTTAACCCGTTGCGCTTCGCTACACTGCTTTAACCACCTTTGAAGACTTTCCCTTTAATAGTTCTTCAGTAGAGAGATATTTATTTTTATTTTCAAAAGTGCAGTATACTATAAGAGTGACTTCTACAAAGTTTGAACAGTCTCACTACAACAGTTCTTAAGATATGCGATATTAAACATTGGCGTCCTATGGGGGAAACCACTTCCCCCGCTGCTACTTTATTTCAATTTTGGGGCTCAGAAGACCCTTCTACTAAAAGTTCAACAAAATGCGTGAAGCGGCTCTTAAGATATGCGATATTTACCAATTCCAATTCCCCTGCCCCTATCGAAAAAATAAGTAGCCTATTTTATTTTTAGGGCTTACGTGATGTTACTGCCAAAATTTCTGGAAAATCGGTTCAGTAGTGTAGGTGTCTATAAGTCAACAAACAAACATACAAACATTTTTCATTTTTATATATACAGTATTTATCGGATATAAGAACATCTCATATAAGAACAAAACGCTTTTAAGAAACATTTTCAAAAACACCATGTCTTTTTAGTGATTTTTCTAACAAAAAAGGTTTCATATAAGAAAAACGCTTATAAGAAAAAAACTGATTAAAGAACATTTTTCTTAAACACCAAAACCACAAAATGTATAGAAAAAGAATTTATATAAGAAACTTCCAACGGTAACACAGACTTTATGTAGTTTGCTTGGACAACGCTGTTTTCTGACAGTTTTACAACAAGAACATAGTTTTTTTACTTTTAGTTTTAGATGAGCGAGCTGGTACTCATGAGAAGCTTTGTGTTTTTTGCCAATAAAAACAAAAGTAAAAATTTTTAAAGAAATACAAAACGGTATAAAAAGAAGCGAAATTGCAAAAACAACTAAAATAGTGAAAAACTCGAAAGACATAGAAAATAATTATTTAAAAGTTAGAAATGTTAACAAAAAAAGAGACAGAAAACCAAAATATGAAAGTCTTATGGCTATAGCTACTTATATAAGAAATAAGTTTCTTATATAAAATAATTGTATATAAGAAAGAAACGCTTATAAGAAACTTTTTTCGTGGATTTTTCAAGTTTCTTATATCCGATAAATACTGTATAGATAACCAAATCTCTGTGTGTTTTGTTGATGGATTTTATAAAACAAAACTACGATATTTTGCATTTGCACTATTACATCACTAATACTTGAAAGAACTCCGCTAATATTTTAATTTTTTAGTTTCTTTAAACTTATTTTTTATAGGAATTTATCTTTTAATTGTTTAACCGCTCACATACAAAAAAACGACACAACTGATTAAAAATTATTTTGAAATGGCGCTAACATAATATTATTAGAGTAAAAATAGTTTGATTGCATCTTTAACATGTTATCATGTCATGGCTATTAAATATCATGATATGGTTGTGAGTAATATAATATGTTTTGAAAGTTATCATAATTTAGTTGTTAGAAAAATAATTATTTTTCGGTCAACAATACTCAAATTTATAATTGCGATAAACATTAATATGTTTACAGTAACTATAATATTGTTGATATTAAATAAAAATAACAATTATTTGTGTAAAACATAGTGTTGTTGCCGTAACCATGCCCAACCATATTTTTTCCCTGCGTGCATGAACCTACCCCTCACGTATACAACCGACCAAGGTTTTTTCTTTATGTTTTTATTTTGTTCCCAAAGGTGTTATGACACTTGCTATTTTTGTATTGGATTTTTTTAGGATTGACTGAATGAAACAACAAATGCGAGAAAGAACAAGAAATACAATATGTAAACAAACCCATTTTTCTGATTGACATTTCTCATGTATATTTTTTTCTTTGACTATAACAAAAAAAAAAATGGCAAAAGCTTGGACAGATGGAACTGTTTTGTTTTTCGCTAAACGAAATGAAGCAGGTGCCCTTCATATGGGATTTTAAATCATAAATTTTCAATTAAAGAATATACCACGATGTAATTCGTAATATTTTTCATTATTTGCATTAAATTTTATTGTATTTAAAAAAAAAATATTGTTTGTGATTCCAAAATAAAATCTAAACAAAACAAAACAAACAATATTGCCCACGTTTTTTTCCCACAAAACCCGTCAAAAAAGCTAAAAATCGCAAAACAAAAGTTAAAACCCGCTACTTTCGATAAAAAACTAAAAAAATTGGCTACAGTGCTAACATTTAATCTGGAAATATCAATTTCAAGTTAAAAATTTTTATATTTTTTTTGACAGTCTTAGATTATTTATCGATAACACATGTATATTTGTTTGACATTTCAAGATATTTTATGATATAATCATACTCTTTACACTTAGTCAGTTTTCCTATGCAAATATATTTGCACTGTTCTCCAATATAGAAAAAATACAAAAAATAGCAAGTATCATAACACCTTAAACAATTCATAAATTTTCACAACTTCATCATGAACATGTTTAAAATAATCTTACAATAACTTCATTAAAGTATTTTAATACATTTTAAATAGTTTAAAGAAATATAAATTAGTTTGTTGTTTTTTTCTTAAGCAGCTGTCGTCATCTTAACCATCTCAAATGTAAAATGAACGGCTTAACTTAATCAACAGTTGGTTTTAACGCGTTTAAAAACCCATAAGTGATAAATAATTATAAAATAGGACTGAAATTTTGCTCAAAAATAAATAAACCTGTTTTAAAATATAATATGGCGGCACAATTTTTATAAATAATATATACGAATATTTCATGGACAATGATGCGTAGTAAAAATTAATTAATTCTGCAGACAATAAGGCACAGATATTAAAAATATGGCAACTATAACCTGGTGGGACACACCACGCTTTCTATGCGTTGATGCATATGGAACTGTATGCGACAAGTTATACAGCAAAACGCGTATAATGATATCGTATCGGAGAGGTGAATGAGGTTTATTTTCAATGTTATCGATTAATATGTTTGTGAGATGTATTTCTTTTTGCTAAAGCATAAAACGCTTGGTGTGGACCGCAAAAAAATCGGCATCGATTTTTTTATTTTGTGGCTTTTTACAATTTTTCTTAATGTTAATCAAATAGCGGAGTTCAATATAAGGCTTGCAAATCAGCAAATGCGAAATCTATGGTTTTCATGGGCAACCGCGTATGTCCATTTTTCCGATTTTGAGATGTTGATGCCATATTGCCTAATTTTAAATGCTCTTTACATTTTTTCGGCTTCCTGAAAAATTTGTTTTAAGACATACGCGGTTGCCCACGAAAACCACAGAAATATCGTAGCACTTTTATAAAATACTAGCTTAACCCGTTGCGCTTCGCTACACTGCTTTAACCACCTTTGAAGACTTTCCCTTTAATAGTTCTTCAGTAGAGAGATATTTATTTTTATTTTCAAAAGTGCAGTATACTATAAGAGTGACTTCTACAAAGTTTGAACAGTCTCACTACAACAGTTCTTAAGATATGCGATATTAAACATTGGCGTCCTATGGGGGAAACCACTTCCCCCGCTGCTACTTTATTTCAATTTTGGGGCTCAGAAGACCCTTCTACTAAAAGTTCAACAAAATGCGTGAAGCGGCTCTTAAGATATGCGATATTTACCAATTCCAATTCCCCTGCCCCTATCGAAAAAATAAGTAGCCTATTTTATTTTTAGGGCTTACGTGATGTTACTGCCAAAATTTCTGGAAAATCGGTTCAGTAGTGTAGGTGTCTATAAGTCAACAAACAAACATACAAACATTTTTCATTTTTATATATACAGTATTTATCGGATATAAGAACATCTCATATAAGAACAAAACGCTTTTAAGAAACATTTTCAAAAACACCATGTCTTTTTAGTGATTTTTCTAACAAAAAAGGTTTCATATAAGAAAAACGCTTATAAGAAAAAAACTGATTAAAGAACATTTTTCTCAAACACCAAAACCACAAAATGTATAGAAAAAGAATTTATATAAGAAACTTCCAACGGTAACACAGACTTTATGTAGTTTGCTTGGACAACGCTGTTTTCTGACAGTTTTACAACAAGAACATAGTTTTTTTACTTTTAGTTTTAGATGAGCGAGCTGGTACTCATGAGAAGCTTTGTGTTTTTTGCCAATAAAAACAAAAGTAAAAATTTTTAAAGAAATACAAAACGGTATAAAAAGAAGCGAAATTGCAAAAACAACTAAAATAGTGAAAAACTCGAAAGACATAGAAAATAATTATTTAAAAGTTAGAAATGTTAACAAAAAAAGAGACAGAAAACCAAAATATGAAAGTCTTATGGCTATAGCTACTTATATAAGAAATAAGTTTCTTATATAAAATAATTGTATATAAGAAAGAAACGCTTATAAGAAACTTTTTTCGTGGATTTTTCAAGTTTCTTATATCCGATAAATACTGTATAGATAACCAAATCTCTGTGTGTTTTGTTGATGGATTTTATAAAACAAAACTACGATATTTTGCATTTGCACTATTACATCACTAATACTTGAAAGAACTCCGCTAATATTTTAATTTTTTAGTTTCTTTAAACTTATTTTTTATAGGAATTTATCTTTTAATTGTTTAACCGCTCACATACAAAAAAAACGACACAACTGATTAAAAAATTATTTTGAAATGGCGCTAACATAATATTATTAGAGTAAAAATAGTTTGATTGCATCTTTAACATGTTATCATGTCATGGCTATTAAATATCATGACATGGTTGTGAGTAATATAATATGTTTTGAAAGTTATCATAATTTAGTTGTTAGAAAAATAATTATTTTTCGGTCAGCAATACTCAAATTTATAATTGCGATAAACATTAATATGTTTACAGTAACTATAATATTGTTGATATTAAATAAAAATAACAATTATTTGTGTAAAACATAGTGTTGTTGCCGTAACCATGCCCAACCATATTTTTTCCCTGCGTGCATGAACCTACCCCTCACGTATACAACCGACCAAGGTTTTTTCTTTATGTTTTTATTTTGTTCCCAAAGGTGTTATGACACTTGCTATTTTTGTATTGGATTTTTTTAGGATTGACTGAATGAAACAACAAATGCGAGAAAGAACAAGAAATACAATATGTAAACAAACCCATTTTTCTGATTGACATTTCTCATGTATATTTTTTTCTTTGACTATAACAAAAAAAAAAAATGGCAAAAGCTTGGACAGATGGAACTGTTTTGTTTTTCGCTAAACGAAATGAAGCAGGTGCCCTTCATATGGGATTTTAAATCATAAATTTTCAATTAAAGAATATACCACGATGTAATTCGTAATATTTTTCATTATTTGCATTAAATTTTATTGTATTTAAAAAAAAAATATTGTTTGTGATTCCAAAATAAAATCTAAACAAAACAAAACAAACAATATTGCCCACGTTTTTTTCCCACAAAACCCGTCAAAAAAGCTAAAAATCGCAAAACAAAAGTTAAAACCCGCTACTTTCGATAAAAAACTAAAAAAATTGGCTACAGTGCTAACATTTAATCTGGAAATATCAATTTCAAGTTAAAAATTTTTATATTTTTTTTGACAGTCTTAGATTATTTATCGATAACACATGTATATTTGTTTGACATTTCAAGATATTTTATGATATAATCATACTCTTTACACTTAGTCAGTTTTCCTATGCAAATATATTTGCACTGTTCTCCAATATAGAAAAAATACAAAAAATAGCAAGTAGCATAACACCTTAAACAATTCATAAATTTTCACAACTTCATCATGAACATGTTTAAAATAATCTTACAATAACTTCATTAAAGTATTTTAATACATTTTAAATAGTTTAAAGAAATATAAATTAGTTTGTTGTTTTTTTCTTAAGCAGCTGTCGTCATCTTAACCATCTCAAATGTAAAATGAACGGCTTAACTTAATCAACAGTTGGTTTTAACGCGTTTAAAAACCCATAAGTGATAAATAATTATAAAATAGGACTGAAATTTTGCTCAAAAATAAATAAACCTGTTTTAAAATATAATATGGCGGCACAATTTTTATAAATAATATATACGAATATTTCATGGACAATGATGCGTAGTAAAAATTAATTAATTCTGCAGACAATAAGGCACAGATATTAAAAATATGGCAACTATAACCTGGTGGGACACACCACGCTTTCTATGCGTTGATGCATATGGAACTGTATGCGACAAGTTATACAGCAAAACGCGTATAATGATATCGTATCGGAGAGGTGAATGAGGTTTATTTTCAATGTTATCGATTAATATGTTTGTGAGATGTATTTCTTTTTGCTAAAGCATAAAACGCTTGGTGTGGACCGCAAAAAAATCGGCAAAAAAAATCGTTAAAATAGATTTATATTGTTTTTTTTGCTTTTTTACGACATTCGTATTTTGAGATAGCGACATGATAAGTGAATCAAAAAGAATTTAAGAAAACTAGAACACGAAATTAGCTAAAAAAAAAAATTCTCTTAAGCCTTAATTACGCGCAATGTGAAAAGCCACATGCACATGTGGATCTGACTTAATGTTGACGTCATTACAAAGCCACAATGGTCATTGTGTGTTGTGTGATGACGTCAGTTACGTCAGAACTGCATGCGTATGCGGATTTTCACATTCCGTATACTCTTGAGCCATTAAATTATGTTAGAAAAATACTTGTAAGACAGATTGTTTAACAACGCTGTTGAAGCACTTAAATCAGCGGTCCCCACTTAACACGATTTTAGTGTTAAAGTTATTAAATTTAAAGCTCGTGAAGACGGGTTGTTATCCCTTTATATGCTATTAATCAACACAATAATTTATAATACAGAACATTTCGCTTACTTTAACATTAATTTTATAGCACGACATTTTATTGTGTGAATATGAAAAAGAAAAACATGTAAGTGTAAGATAACCATTAACTATAACTCATATTTTTTCATAAACTCTACAAAAGTCTCAACAAAACTATAACTTTTCTTAGTTAAATGTTAAAAAATGTAAAATATAAAAAAAACTAATCTATTAAACATGATTTGTACGCCACCTACCGTTGCAATAAATTTTTAACGGTTAAACCATGATAGTTCATGTATGATTGTCTGTCTGCCTATCTATCTGTTTATACAACGTTGTCAGCATTCGCAAACTTGCCTTTTCGATGGGGCTAAACATTTGTATGTTCATATAATGGGTTATCCATTAAGTGGCTTCAAAGCCGTCAGTCTGGCAAGGCTGTTAGCTGTTTATTATATCTGTCATCTAAAGGGTCAGATATATAAGGAAAGGTTTGCTATTTGCGAATATAAATCATTTAACAACTGAAGAACGCGTAAAGATTGTCAAAACTTACTACTAAGCAAGTTAGAGTGCTATATTCGGCTGTGCCGAATCTTTGATACCCTCCACCGACAGTTCGAATGTTTAAGGAATAATATCTGTATGATGTTATTATTATCTTAAACTGTGACGATTTGTTAATAATTATGGTTTTAGGCGACTAAACTGTTTTCCGGTAGTAGGGTTTATATGGGGCCTAGGGTAAATTATGGACCGATCATCACGAAATTTCACAGCGTCATTTCTAGTCCTTTAAAACTGTGACGAACCAATTTCTGTTATGCTAGCATTATTAATTATGGTTTTAGGTGTACTAAACTATTTACCGGGAGTAGGGTTTCTATGGGGCTTAGGGTAAATTATGTACCGATCTTCACGAAATTTCACAGTATTATTTGTAGTCGTACAAAACTGTGACGAGCCAAAATTTGTTATGATTTTTTACGGTTTTAGGCGTACTAAACTGTTTTCCGGGAGTAGGGTTTCTATAGGGCCTAGGGTAAATTATGTACCGATCTTCACGAAATTTCCCAGTATAATTTGTAGTCCTACAAAACTGTGACGAGCCAAAATTTGTTATGATTGCATTATTTTTTACGGTTTAAGGCGTACTAAACTGTTTTCCGGGAGTATGGTTTCTATTGGGCCTAGGGTAAATTATGTACTGATCTTCACGAAATTTCACAGTGTCATTTGTAGTCCTATAAAACTGTGACGTACCAAATTTTGTTACGCTAGCGTTATTTTTTACGATTTTAGGCGTACTAAACGGTTTTCCGGGAGTATTGTTTATACGGGGCTTAGGGTAAATTATGGCGGGATCATCGCGTGATTTCCAGTCAACTAAAACTAATTTTTGCAAAATCTTATCTCATTCCGTGCCTTGTTCCAGCATTTATGTTATTTTTTGTAACAAAATTATCAATTATCAAAAAGTAATTTCAATTTTTGGGAATACAAAATTTTAATTTCAACAGATTTTGTTATTCGTGCTTAATTCCCAGTTTTTATTCTTGATAAAAACACTTGAAATTTATTGTTGATGGGATAAGCTATTCCTATGCATTTCACTGGTTGCTTAGGCCAGATCATCAGGAAACTTCATCCATAAAGATTTTAGAAAAACTAAAGATATTAAACCAAATAAAACTGTTAAACGTATAAGACTTATAGCAACAGTTTTACTTGTAACAATATCAAAGCTTTAACAAAACACATCAACAATAAAAAAGTGGGTTTATCTCATCTTAGATTGAATAGGAATAGCTTATCCCATCAACAATAAATTTCAAGTGTTTTTATCAAGAATAAAAACTGGGAATTAAGCACGAATAACAAAATCTGTTGAAATTAAAATTATCAATTTTTTTAGGTGGTGGTTCCACATTTTGATTCATAGCTCTGGTCCTACTGAACCGATTTTGCTGGATTTCAATCCCAAACTGCTTAGGATAACTACAAGCAATTTGGCACCAAGTTTGTTCATTTCTTTTGAGTTGTTCGAAAGTGAGCGTGTTTTCAACAGACGGAAAGACGAACAGACGGACATGGCTAAATCGACTTAGAATTACTCAAGGACCCAGAGTATATATACTTTATGGGGTCTGAGATGAATAATAAAAAAGTTTCACACGGAATGACAAACTTAATATACCCTCTTCACAACTAATTGTGGTGGAGGGTATAAAAAGTGGTTCGAAGGTGCCCATTTTTCAAGAGTTCTGAGCGCTATTGCCGTATGATAACCGACTTTTTTTTGGCCTGCAATTGAAGATTATTAACTGGATAATACTTGGTTTCAACAAGATGCTGCCACGAGCCACACAATACGACCAATTTCTGGTTTATTGCATGGGAAATTTGAAGAATACTTAATTTCCATTTTCGCCACGTAAATTGGCCACCAAGTTCATGCGATTTGATGGCGTTAGACCTTTTTCTATCAGGCTACGTCAAAGAACGTGTCTACGCGGATAACCCCCTAACGTTGGAGCATTTGAAAACTGACATACGTCAAGTTAATACCGGAAATGTGAGAAAAAAAACGTCGAAAACTCTCTTTAAAGGACCGACTAATGCAACCAATCTAGTACCTGTCATTTTAACTACATTGTAATGAAATAAAGTTTCACCGGCATCATAGCTTTATGTGTGTTTTATTTAACTTTACTTTTGAAACCGAAAAATGGATAACCCGTTATTGAATATCGAGTAATGCTACAAAAATAATTTTCAATTTTTGACTTGTATGTCTAAAAATAAAAACTACACAAAATATTAAAGAGTGAAAGTGAAAGTTTTTGAGTTTTTTGTACTCAAATTGTTTGTTTTGCCAAAAAAAAAAATTAAAAAAAAAACGACTAACATGAAAATTGTTAACTGTCATATAGAAAATAAATAGACATTAATTGCTTTTTATAAAAAAAAAAACTTTAATGTGATTATTTTTTGTCAGTTTAATTTTATTTTTTTTCCAAATAACAAACAAATCTAAACAAAACTAGAGCAATAAATTATTTTTAAAATTACTTTATTTAAATGTAAGACCAACAATTAAGTATATAATTTAACAGTGAGCCTGCAAAATTGAAAAAGAGAAAAAAAACATTATTAGTTTTTTAGTCAGACATACTCAATAAGATTTTTATTTTTTGCTATAAAAAATGATTATTTAATTAGTTTAACAATTATTTTTTTTTAACTTTATTTATAAAAGTAACAACTAAGCCACATTGCAGTTGACACATGGCAATTTCTGTTGCGTAATTTTTAAGTTTATAAAGGAATATCCCCCTTTTCAGACTCGGCAAGTTATAGGCTTTTTACACTGATCAACATCTACCATCAAATTGGGAGGATAACATCTTCCCATAAGAAAAACTAGTGCTAAAAAAATAACAACTTTAAAAGATGTTTCTATCTCTTTTTATACCATTCTACATCTTCGATTGTTTTGGTGTCATCAATAGCAACGTGACAATAAATTCTATATTTATTGTGGCATCACTGACAAAATTGCATTTGTTTTAAAATCAGTGTTACCATTTGTCAAGCTTAAAATTTGTTTGCAATGTTTTTTTTTTTTAAATATTTTTAAACAAAATGAATTTCCAATACATTTTTTGCTTCTTTTAGAATTTAGGCAGTTTTGTAGAAAAAAAGTTTTTTTTGAACAATTTTTTTTCAGATATGGTGACATTTTTGATTGATGGTAGATAGATGCTAGATGTGAACAAGGTTAATATGTGTTTCACATATTCTTCATTTTCAACGCGTTCCACCGAGATGTTGATCAGTGTAAAAAGGCTATTAGTCAAGTCTCTCAATTCTTGGCTTGTAGATGTCAGAGGTTAGGTCGGGTTAAGGGAAGAAATTTGAGTGCAGACTTGGTTATACTCGGCAAGTTGTTTTGTTTTTTATTCTTTTGCCTGATGACAAATATACTTTTATTTATTTTTTTAGTAAGTTGTTTAATGTTTGTGGTACGTTTTATTGCGTCAAAATTTTTGTATTTTTAAAACGGGAAATTGGTAACGATTTAAAATGGAACAATCATTAAATTTGGCTTAGCAGCATCAGTGCATTTTTAATGTTAGATCAATATGATGAATATGTGGAACGCAATAACAAGGCACAAGTATTTAATACAGTTTTGTTTTGTTCTTCAAGTTCAAGTTCATTTGTTTTAACCAAATTTTGCAATTCAAATCACTTTTCACAATTACAACAAGTAGAAAGTACAGTCGGTTAAGCCAGACTATATGATATTTTAAAACACATTTACGAGAATGCACCCTCTTTGGGACCAATGGAGAATCATGCTTACGTGTCCATATAAATATTTTTTAAATTTCAATAAAATCGGTTAGAAAATTTAGGAGAGGCAGAAATTGCCCCCACACTCTCCTTGTGCTCCTATTTTTGAAAAACTGCATAGCTCATGTACGCATATAAATATGGATATATCTTAAGTTTTAAATTTCATTAAAATCGGTTTGATAGTTTCTGAGAGGCAGAAATTGTCCTAATCTCCCCTCGTGGTCCTACGATTCGGTCCATTTTCAATAGGCTTGGTCCTTGTGCCAATAAGAATAAGCTAAATTTTATCAAATTATGCATCGTCAAAATTGCGACCTGTACTTTGCGCACAAGATTACATGGAAAGCCAGCCAGCCTGCCAGGTGGACGGACATCGTTAGCCCGACTCAGAAAGTGATTCTGAGTCGATCGGTATATGTATTTAAAGGTGGGTCCAGGACCAATATGTGAAGGTGTTACACACATCAGCACAAATGCATAATACCCTCTCCACAATTGTGGTGTGGGAAAAATGAAAGCAGTCATGTAAAATAAAAAAGAATCTTAAAAAAATTTTAGTAAAAAAAAAATGTAAAATTGCGCAACTAACATAAAAGCAAGTTCAAAAGAAAATGAAAAACTGTCTTGCGCAACTAACTTGCCGATTCTGAAAGGGCTCTAAGCAGAGATGAATAAAAAGTGAAACATAATCGCCGTTCTTGGTTATTTCATTTTATTTTGACATTCGTTTTTTGGCCAAAGATTTATTCATATTTGATATTTCCTTTTTTGGTATATTGCGGTGAGGAAAATCTTTAAAAATCATTTTTAAAAAGAAACCATTTGTCAATGTCTGCACAGAAAGAAAAACACTCGGGATAAATTAAGTTTTTAATACCTACTTTAAGTACGAGTCGTACTCAAAAATTAAAGTACGAATAACACTAAAACGTACTCAAAACAATCCTAAACGCGATAATGCTATGTTCACATTTGGGTTTTTAGACGCGTTTAAGCAAAATGTTGATTAAGTTAATCAAGGCCGTTCACACTACATTTGAGATGATGACAACAAACAAATTTATATTTATTTAAAGTATTAAAAATGGATGAAAATGCTTTTACAAAGTTATCAGAATATTATTTTAATAATTTTAATGGTGAAATTGTGAAAATTTATGAATTATTCAAGGAAAAAAATAAAATCATTAAGCAGAAATAGTGGCCGGTTGTACACGATAATGTTGGCGATTCTACATTACACTCAGTTTGAGGTATGTTCAGTGGATTCTATGGGGTTAATGAAGTGATTTAGTTGTAATCATGTCAATTTGAAGTGATTAACAAATCACTTCAATGTGTGGGTAATCATCTCGATTTTGAAGTGATTAGAGCTTAATCACGTTCGAGCAGCTTAAACGCGTTTAAGAACCCAAGTATGAACATAGTATACCTTTCGAAAATCCATTCCGGAATTTCTTGAAATAAGTATTAAATTCTTAAATCAAGTAAAAAAAACAGATTAAACTTTTCGTTGGTAGTGCCACTTTGAGAGTAAAATCACAAAGTGAGCGTTTTAATCTCATTTTACTTATCAAAGTTTGTTGCAGACACTACAACAACACCACACAAGTAGTTAATAAACGATTTACTTGTTGTGTATAGAAACAACAAAAACAACAGGACAATATGAAAACACATTAATTTCATGTTTAAAAAGTAAAATTAAGAGCTCTCATTTAGTTTATATTTTCAGTTATATTTGTACAATAACAGCCGTATTCGTAATGAAAATTTGGCATAAAGTTAGCACAAAGTTTATTCATAACATTGGTTTTTTCTTAATTTTCTGTCTGTAGTTTGCTTTCTTTTTTTAATTAATTTGATTTTCAAACTTCTTAAAATGTTTATATGTGGAGGGGGTGGAAAAAACAAAAAATTAAATGACAAAACCAGCGATGATTAATTTTTTTTAATATTCCCTGCGCTAATCCCGCGAAGCTTTACGCTTGTCTGCAGGAAAGAAACCAGAGTCTCTGGCGGGAATCGAACCCGCAACCCCGGCGCTGATAGACAAGCTCTCTACCAGCTAGTCTACCGGGGCAAAACGTGTTGCATTTTTGAGTAATATAATTGGGGGATTCACAAGGTGTCATAAAGTCAAAAGTCTTAAAATAATAGCATGAAAAATACGACTCTTGTGAACAACCCCTCATAAATTAGTGTGATATTTTGAATTTAATTCAGCTGATTTAAAACAAATACATATAAAAAAATAAATATTTACGTAACATCATAATATTTTTTAATTCTAATCCATAAAGGAATAAATTAAATTAGATCTTACCTGACTATTTTCCATTTTTAGACGCAAATCACAAATAAATTTTATTTTGTCTGTTTACCAAACATCAGAGTCCTAAGCCAACTTAATTTGACGCCGCAAGTGTTTTATTGCAAAATTTGCTAGCCGCAGATCAAATTCGCATATTAGCCGGATAAAACTAACATCAACGGCGACGGCTACAAAAACTAAAGCGGTTCGGCTCAGCCGCTCAGCGCAGGTCTCTTCTGATTAATTACGACAGCACAATAAACATAGCAAGCAATGAATACCCCAAATGTGTCATCTTAAAATTCAGAGTTGATTCATTAAAAGTTTGCAGATGGAGAAATATTTGTTATGAATTAACTCTGTGCTAACAAGCTGCTAAGGTTAATCGGCATTCTTGCAGCTCGTTATACGTAGTGTACAAGCTGTGGATAACTTTTTGTTATGAATACGGCTGTAAGTTTTTAATGTAGCAACTATATCGGGAATGATGCTGGTGTTTTATAGTCTAAAACATCATAATACATTTCTTTCGTACATCATTACAAAACAAACATTGAAAAGTGAAGGTTGTCTATATGATAGTGCGTGAATTAGTTTGCTGCTTTGGTAACTGATGAGTTATTGGCGGACTTCAAAGCAATGAAAAAAAAACTCGAGCTTGGTCAAAAGAATGGTTGGTTAAGAGACAAAAACGATCCCATACAAAATTATTGGAAAGAATTGAAAGTATCAGCTCCCAAAGATTACAAAAATTTGCTTTAACTGTCTGTTGTGGTATATATCACTTTTTATATACCATAACTCTGACAGAGTTTCATATTCCTCAATAAAACCTTTAAAAATGTGTGCCCTAACCAAGGCATTGCTACCGTTTGCCTGCAAAATTTAAATGAAATTTGTACTGAGCATGTCAGAACTTCTATTACACGAGTATGATATACAAATTTTTCGCTATTTACACGAGTATGATGGAAGATGACAACATACCATTCTTATTACTTATTTACTTTTTTCTATAAATCTTATTTTATTAAAAAGCATTTTATCAGAACCCTTTAAGCTTTTATCATTCATAATTGTAAAACGACTTTCCCCTTCCTCCTAATAAATCTTCAAGTTTTTCAATATATTTTATTAAAATGTTTTCTTGTGATTTCATCTCTTGGTTTGTACTCTTTTGATCAGAAATTGTCTTAAGGTATTTATGATAATTCTACAAACACTCGTCTTTTATTGAAATATATTTCTACAGTCAGTTTGTCATTTTAATAGTTTTTACCCCTTTTCTGGATTTTTTTAATGGCAGTGCAGTGCTGCTTCCGTTTTGTACTTTTTTTTTATTGTTGCTTGCGTTTTATTTTTTTTTTTTTTAAGAAATTTTTGCACAAATCAAGTTTTTTACACATTTCTTTTGTTTTACTTACTGGTTCTTGTTTTTTTTTTTTTTATTTAATTTGACTTCTTTTCATTTTATTTTGTTGGTGAAAAAGGAAGTTCATGTTGTTTGTAAAGAAAAAGAAAAAATAAAAACAGTGCATTACAAATAAGAACAACAAATACTTTAGATTAATTATGAGAAACTTTGTGGGAAAAATTTGCTTATGTGATTTTTAAATGAAGTCGAGGAGAAAATGACAAATAACGTGTAAAAAAGAATGAAAAGAATCAAGTTGGAAAGGTCAATGGTTTAAGATTGATACACATCGTCAGCTCATTATTGGTTTGGCGCATATCATGGCGAAATTACCATGATATGCGCCAAACCAATTATGAGCTGACGATATGGCGGTCTAATTTATTATAAAAAAAGTTTAAAAATATCTTAATTAATACTTTAAGTAATTTTTGAAGTAATTGACAAGCAAAACCGCCTTCAGAATACTTGCTAATGTTTAAGCTTATGTCATGAGATGCCGAACACGTACAAATCTTAGAACATAAATTAAAAACATGCTGATGGGAGGTTGTGTGTTATTTTAATTGGGAAGAAAAAGATGAGCGCTAAAAATTAAAACATTGAACAACGTTTACGAGTAATAATTAAGTTTTTTTTATTTGTTGTGTTTTATAAATACATAATTAAGTTTTTTTCTATTTTTTTCTTTTTATACCATTTAAATAGCAACTCTGAAGTAAATGACAATTGAATTTAACAGCTTGTGCTAAAATAGAATCGCTCAGCAATGTTTTATAACTGCCCGTCTACAGCTGACATGATTTGCTGTTATAACTTGATATTATAAAAGCGTTGTTAAAACATTTTCATTAACAACCGTGTTATAAGATGAGAAAACTTCTAACATGATGAGTCTATACTTAACAATAACATCATATCAGTGTTAAAGTTAAGCATTTCATGTCAGTTGTAGAATGCATGTAACATTTCGCTCATTTGCTGCAAGACCGGCATAACTTGAAAAAATCTATTTCGAGATAAACGCATTTAAAGTTTTTGATTTGCTCTAACTACTTAGAAAAAAAGAAGACATATTCTCTTCAAACTGGGAAAGTATATAAGATATAAAGATGAATTGAATACACAATATAAAGAAAAACAAAGCGAACAATTCTGCATCTCTAACTCCAAAATTTCATTTTTTGAGTTATGCCGGTCTTGCAGCAAATGAGCGATTTGTTACTGAACATAAATTTTAATATATATTTATGCAGGGCACACGTTAATATCTCGTGTTAGCAGAAGAATTTGCTGGTCAGGGGCTTACTGGACGTCTATACCAGAGATAAATATTGTGCCTTACATTCAGTGATGCCAGGAGAAATTTCAACAATTCCCTACGTGTCCAAGAAAAAAATCACTTTTTTCCCTACAACCAAAAAAATTTTCCCTACACTTTTCCCTACGTCAAAAATTTATTGTTTTTTAGAACTAAAATAAATATGTGTGTGTGTGTGTGTGTGCATTCACACCCTGCATATAATAGGACCAGCCCAAACACGCGTGTAAAGAGTAGCCCACAAGGGACTAGGACTACTCCAAAAGTAACCCAAACGTATGGAAAAACATGGTCTATTTAACATTACGATGTCCTAGGGGAGGACCATATAACCCAGCTTTGGACTACAAAGGAGTAGTTTTAAAACTACTCCATGGTATACTCAAGAGGATTAGTTTTGAAGTCGTTTAAAAACGAAAGCATGTCGTTAAAAAACGAAGACATGTCGTCTCACTACAAACACTTTTTAACAATGACTTGGTGCATGCTTGCATTACATCGGACCAGTCCATGGATTAGTCCATTTTATCAAAATGGATCAGGTGGTCCAATTTTATTTGCAGGGTATTTATTGCCGGCAATTTATGTTGCAATAACTGTTAATTAATTTTCGTTGACAATTATTGCTAACATAAAACGTCAAATTTGGTTGTCAATTGAAAAAAAGGAGCAAATTGTGTGGGAAAGAAATTAAGTTTGCGAATTTAATAATTAAAAGTAAATAATTAAAAAAAAAAAAAAAAAAAAAAATTCCAAAAATTATTTTTTTAATATAATTTTTTTCTTATTCGATCTTTATTATTTAAATTTATATTAATTTGTTAAAGCTTGAATTATTTTTTCTATAAAAACATTAATTTTAGTTTTACAAAAAAAAAAAAAAAAAAAAAAAATAAGCTTAATAAATTTTAATATTTTTATATAAAAAAAGACCTCAAGCTTAAAAAAATTAATATTCATATAAACAATTAAGTCAAATGAGAAAGAATTTATATTTATAAAAATAATTTTTGCAAGATGGCGTCAGTTTTTACACTGCACCTTCTTCCTTGATTTTTTTCAAATTGTTGTTATTCTGCCGACGCTATTGCCATATTTCTGAGATATTTATCTTTGGTGTAGACCTGGGGTTACAAGTCTTGTGTGTGCAGGGTTACCGTTGAAAATTTTCGAAAAGGGTAACAAAAAGGGGATTTTCCAGAAAAAGGGGTCAAGAAAAGGGTATTTCAATAAAAAAAGGGTCAACATTTGTAAATGTAGTATTTCCCATTTAAATATATATAAAAAGACCAAGTTTTTTTTATAAACAAACAAAAAATATTTATTTCAGATAGGCAGTGCTTAAAAAACTTAATTTGTTTATGGAATGCCTTTTCCTGTTTTTAACACTTGACAAAAAGTTTGTTCTTCATCATTATAAATAATTTTTTTAATACTTTTAATGTTATATTCCGAAATTTTTTTTACCTATTTAGCGATTTTAAATAAACTAGTGTTCGCCTTATGGTCAAAATTCGACCATTATTTTTTTTTTTTGTAAATATGGAAAAAACATAATTCATATATGAATTTATTTGTTTCGAGCATTTATTTTTTCCTTTAAAGTGGATCGATTTGGCGAGGGACCAACCTCCGGCTCATATTTTATCTTCTACGTGAGTAAATTTAATTTTGTAAGTTCAGTATAAAAAATACCAATTGAAAAACAAAAATGTATCAAAAAGTCTCCTTTATATATTGTCATCTACTCAGGGCGTTGCACGTTTAATTTTATGTTTCTATGTCTAATATTAACGAAAATTAATCAAAGTACCAGATGTAACGAAAAGTACCAAAGAGCTCCCCTTACATGTTCTTATTCACCCAGTTTAATGTATAATTGTATCTTTATAGGTCGAATATTAACGAAAATTCAAAAAGTTCCAGATGAAAAACAAAAAATACCAGCATTTTTTATCTTATAGGTTATCACTCACTCAGGATCCTACACGTATAATATTATGTTTCTAAGTTCTATAGAAAATTTAAAAATTATCACATGAAGCACAGAAAACTAAAAAAAAAGAAATTTAGTTTCCCATATTTCCCCTTTTTTCTCGGTTGACAAACAAAGGAAGAAAGTGTTCTTAACTGTTTTGCCTGGTCTGATTCATATAGTCGAAATATTCGAAAACCGGTTTCTGAAAAATGTCGAATAATCGATCACCCTAATTTTTTATTATTTGATAACTGAAAATAAATTTTTATTGAGTAAATACCTTTTAAATGGTTCAAATCGGTTGACATATAGAGGAGGAAAGTGTTCTTAACTGTTTTGCCTTAGCCGATTTATATATAGATTTTAGGGTTTGTTTCCAATTTTGCAATCGTTGTCGAATTTTTTCCTGCAAGTTGTGTGATTCTTTAAAGCTTACCGCTGTTACCAAATATTTGTGAATTTCAGCAATTTATACTGAATTTTTTTCATTCCTGTTAGTTTTAGGGACTTTTAATCAATTTGATGGCGCTATTTTTGCAAAATTTTTCGAGTTTCTAAATTTTTTCGAAGCTTTCTTGCTCTTTGAGGTAATCCTCGCCGTTTTAAAAATGGTTCCATACATAAACCGATGTCACCTTTTTTACAGGGCACTCTTAATATTGTCGATTTTAAAGGGGGCAAAAAGTTCACTGCCTTATGAAATTAATAAGGATGAAGTTTTTAAAATAAAACTTGCTACTCTATAAGAGAGCGAAACATTTATAAGAAACGAACAACTAATTGCATTTTTTAAATAAAGTGTCACATTTTTTTTGAAAAGAAATCACCATTAGTTATTCAATAAATAAAACATAACAAATATGTATATGAGTTATTTTTGCTATTACCCAGTAAACCAAGCGATATTGTAACTATATCGAAATGATATCATATAGGTGATAGAAAATATCACAATTGATAATCGTTTACGAATCGAAAACGATAGTTTTTGCGGACTAAATTGTACCTTTCCTTATAATATCGTTTTTTCATAAAATTATGATATCGTTTTCGATATTAATAATATTAAGAAAACGTGAGGTAATTTATGCATTAATGTAATTTATGTAATAGTGAAAGCAATGTGAAAAATCTTTTAAAATAATAAAAACTAAATAACTATAAATCACATGCTTGTCAACATAGTTCTGGTGATTCAACAGTGGATTTATTCAAAGATTCTATGTAAAATTTCAACAGTAGTTCTTTTCTGTCCTGCTCGTGGCATTTCCTTAAATAAACATTAAAAAATCTGTGTTTAAAATTCGTGGTAAGGACAATCATTAACACCTTATTTATTTTTAGAGATACAGTTTTTAGCGATTTATCCTCTCGCAATAAATACATTTTTGTTAAATATTAGTATATACTATTATACACGCCGTAAAATATAATATCGTTTTCGCTATCATATCGTTCTATGGTTTATTGGGTAGGGAAATCGTACTTTAATTTGTACTTTACAATCGAAAATCTAATTTAGAAGTCGTTCAAAATCTTTTAACACAAATCTTTTTACGAATACTAAGAGCCACTTTTTGGGTTAGAGATTAGCGATTAAATTAACTTTAATCTCCGTATTTACTTTTTGAGTTGTATTTTTTTTAAACTTTTTTTTGCTAGTTTAAGCGGCCAACTGTGTTGGTTTAAACCTAAACTTAAACTGTCAACATACACATGTTTAACATAAAGAACTTGCAAAAATATAAACAAAAAATACATTTTAAAACATTGCTTAGCACTTTTATATAATTTTTCCATTCTATATTTTTTCTGTAATATATTTTTTCTTTAAACGCAAAAAATTTCTACCTTGTAAACAATATAAAATTCTCGCATTGTCTTCTTCTTCTTCTTTGAAAACATCCATATTGCTTGATAAAAAGTTGATATTTGCAAAAAATTTTATTTGTGCTCAGTATGGTAGCGCTACATGGTTTAAGCCACCACCCAAAAATATCAAATTCAATTGATACTAGATTAACTTAATTCTCAGATTAGCTAATTATAGAATAAAATTAACTTTAACCTCAAACCCAAAAAGTGGCTCTAAGGGCTAAAAAATCAGAGCAAGTTAAACTTTCTTTTTGGTTTAAAATGTGTTTAAACCAACAAATCTATAAATCACTAAACCAGCGGTCATCACAAAGAGAGACAGTTAAAATGGGCATAGCGTGATGATCGTTGCACTAAACATATAAACCATCTTTAAACGCATAAAATTGGGCGTTTGAACTACCAATACAGACCATATGAATTTGATAAGATTTATCGTAGTGCTGCTACATGTTATTTTTTTAACCACATATACTACATGGGACACTGATTTACAGTTGTTGAGTTTAAACTATATATAAATTCAAGTTTAGTTCAACTAAACCAGCTTTTAAACCATCAGTGATTTATTAGCCATAAGAGGTTTTTAGGAATTCGCGTTCTATATTTTGGTATTTAATCTTCACTTGAAGTCCATTCCTCCATCTCCACTTATTTCGAAAACATTTTTTTAGCACTAACGTCCAGCATTGTTGACAAAAAACAAAATGTGATTGCTATTTCCAAAAAAGGGTCGAAATTTTCAAATTTGTTTTTGTTTTAAATGTTAGTTTGAAGAATGTTTTTGCATTTGTATTTGTATGTATTTTGCATACATGTTGGATATTTGTCAAACGTTTTGTTCTAAATGTAATCAGTTCACCGAAAACTTTGCAGAGTGCAGACTTTGAAGAAAAGGCATTATAATCATTATCAGTCGTTAATTATAATTCTTTATTCAGCATTGTTTACCGCTCTTTACTACAAATTCTTTTCCTTTCTTGTATAAAAGTTTTCGGTAAAATGATTACATTTAGCACTAGACACCACAAAACGTTTAACAAATATCCAAAATGTATGCAAAATATCAAAAATTTTTAATATTTCTACAAACATCCTTCAAACGTTTGTATAAACGTAAAATTTCTACATGTTTGCCAAGCAATTTGCTTGGTTTATTTTGCCCTTTACATTTCATTTAAAATAAAAGATGCCAAACTTTTTATAAAAAACTCTGTCAAATCACTATTTTTTATCACGATTTCAACAAAACTCATAACAAACCACAAACATTTTATTGAAAAACAATTAAAATCAAATAATTGAATACAATTTTTTATTAAGTTTGCATTTTTTTTGTACATGTATGTAATTTCTATCTTGTTCACTTGATTAAATATTTATAAATAATTTATTTATTAAATATTTATAAATATTAGCCACTTTCACACAAATTATCAATGATAATGGCAGTCAGACAACAAATTTATAATTTTAAAACCATTAAATAATAAAAGTATTTTTATTTTTTTGCTGCTGCAAAAAACTATGAGATAATAGTTTTTTATGTGAAAAAGTTTACTGTTTCTTTAGAATTGTATACATAAAATAACAACACGAAAACTTAAATTACTTTATTTTAATTAATTCATGATTGCAAAGAAAGTACACTACATTAATAAGGCCGTAAATTAGTTTAAGAAAAAGAAAGTCCAATTTGGAAAATGTGGCAAGGAACTTAAAGGATTTTGAGAAAAATAAATTGCTTAAGGTACTTTTACACGACATGCTTGGCTTTGCCAGATGAAAAATCCGATTGAAATTACGCAAAATTAACAAATACAGAAAGAAGGTCTTTCACAACCACGTTTTCGGTTTCATCTGACCTTAAATTTTTAACCTAAAATCGTTTACAACGGCAACTTTAATACCGATTTATATTAACTTTTAATTGTATTTCAGTTGATTGGAAATGTTGTTTTTTTTAAAGGAATATGTGTAAATAAATAGATTTTTATGTATATTTGCCGCCACAAACAAAATTCTTGCAAAACAGCTGTTGCCAGATGGTTTGTCAGTTGAAAATAGAACACGCTCTGAAAAATGTTACCCTGCAAACAAGAGCTGATATTTACAGAAGAAAAAAAATTTTGTTTTTACGCGACCTGTATGCATTTTGCAGTGGGAAATTTGACAAGTACAGTTCTAAATACATATCGTCTAAAACCATCTTTATTAAGCGATTTGTTTTTATTAAAAAGTTGTTGTAGATTGTGCTGATCGAGTTTTTGTTAAGTTGATACTGTCGAGATTTCCCTTGTTCTAAGAAGTGATTGGTTATTACCAGGGAGACCAGAAAAAAGCGTTTATGCGCATTAAATATGCAGTAAAAACTTAAAAATATGCCCTGAAAACTGTTAAAAATATGCCAAAAAAAATTTAAAATTGCTAATTTTAAAACAAAATATTTAACAATTTATTAACAGTTCAATTAAATAAAAACAATCCTAAAATTATAATCGATAAGCCCAAACACCAAAGTATTTACAAATGAATTTTTGAGATTTTTGGGGCGAATTCAATCTAAATACGAACATAATAAGATGGCTTACGGACACAATGAGTCTTATTTGGAAAGCAGTTTTTATGGGGAATATGTGAAATTATAGACCGATTCTCACCATTTTCATTGACTTCGCCCTTAGTACAATTAAAAAGTATTTACCAAATTTGCTCAAATTATCTACAAGATTGCAATTTTTACTTTGCGCACAAGGTTAACATAGACAGATAACCAGCCAAACAGACGAATGGACATCGTTAGATCACTTTAAAATGTGTTGGAGAAATTGAAGCAACACGTTGGGTTACAGAGAGATGTTTAAAACAGAATTTCGCAAAAAAAAAATTTTTTTTATTTATTGCGAAAACTCTTAGGCACCAAAAAAAAAATCTAAAATGTATCAAAATATGCCTTAAAAAGGCAAAATATGCGCTATAAATTATAAAAAATGCTACAAAAAAGCTCTAAACTAAATTATGCAAAAAAATGCTGCAAACGGTAAAATATGCAAAAATATGCTCTAACAAATCGATGCCAAAATTCATAAAAACCTCTAAAACGGATAAATATATAGTTTCTGCCTTCATTGGTCGCACCAGGAAAAACATGCAATTGCATATTTATGGTTTCCCTGGTTATTACTATCGTGTATTTAAATTTGTTTAATCTGATGACTTTCTATTCGAATTTGTGTTTATCGCAAAGAGAGAATTTTGGATAAATTATTTTTGTGTCTTGAAGAAAATTAAAATTTTGGATTTTAAATGTTTAAAGGTGGAAGTACATAACACGCGTTAGTTCGTCGACGAGTATCGTGCGTTTAAAAACTTTAGCGCGTAAAAAATTGCAAGTTACACAACACGCGTTACAAAAGCCTTTCCTGTCAGCTGTTTTTATTTGTTTTACTTATTTGTGCATTAAAAACGGGTTCGAAAGTTTATCAAGATTTTGTTATTTTATTGAATTTATTCTTTTTTTATAAATATTGTATGTTTTTTAAGCTCTTCAATAAGTTTTTCTTTCATGATTCACAAATTTGTTAAATTATTCTTTTTATTGTCAGCTGATTACTTGTCAAAAATACACAACGCGTTAAAAAGTTTAAAGTTAACCAACTTTCTGGCGCAAACGCGTCAAAATATTTTGCATGTAGCTTGTTCTATGAAAATACACTAGTTTAACTTTTTTTTTGACAGAAGACGACAGAGCGCGCGCGCACTAACGCGTGTTATGTACTTCTACCTTAAATGTTGAATGGCATTTATTTTAGATTCTTGATTTTCGAAACAATACCTTTTTATTTGGCAATAATGTTAGAAGACTATCACTTCCCATCTACAACAGACATGATTTGCTGTTATATTATGATGTTATAAAAGCGTTGTTAAAACATTTGCATTAACAACCGTGTTATAACATGAGAAAACCTCTAACATGATGAGTAGACTGGTCGCATCTTGTATGGGATTTCTTTTTTTATATTTAGTTGTTTGCGCTGCTTAAAATATGAGGTTTGGTGTAAGAAATCATGATTTAATTTTTCAGGTCAATCCGACGGTGCCTAGCCGTGCCGGGTGGGGCCCAAAGTTCCCCATATTATAAAAAAAAACATATTTTCTATTAGATCTTTATAGTTATACTAGCTGAAAAGCTATAGTATGATACGAACGAAAGATTTTTAACATAATTCGGGGTCGCTGAATCCAGTGGTGCTAGCCGTTTTTGTTTTAGGTTAGCTTTGGTTTTCGAGATATACCGTTATTTCGAAAAGGTAAAACGTTTTTCTTATATGCGCAGTCGTTTTAGAAACATAATTTTTTTTCTGGAAAAAAAATAATTTTTTTATTAAAATTTCGGAATTTTTGTTTTTAAAAATTCATAAAAAAATTGGAAAATGCAGCTTCCAATTTTGTGCAGACATATAAAAAACAACATTGCAAGCAAAACAAGCTATAAATGATTAAAATCTGTTAACAACTTTTGATTTTATGTATTCACAAAAGACGAAAAATTTCAATTAATTTAAGAATTTTATTAAACCGCCATATTTGTATAATTGAGATTCTTAAATTTGGCCCGTGTAGTGCCTAGGATGCCTCAAGAAGGGTCAAATGTATGACCAACTCCACTTTATTTTTCATCTCCAACGTTCGTATCATACTAAAATATTAAACAGCAAATACTTTAATCTATCTATACAATATACAATTTCTTAGCATGTCAGGATGTTTGCATGTATGTCCTATTCTTTCCGCAACTTTCTGAAGCCATCTGATGACATAGGAAGCTGAAATTTGGCACACTTGAAGTACTTTCTCTGCGGAAGATCGTAACGAAGCCATATTTTTGATATTCGGCTTTTCAACTAGGATAACTATAAAGATCTGATAGAAAATATGTTTTTTTTTTATAATATGGGGAACTTTGGGCCCCACCCGGCACGGTTAGGCACCGTCGGATTGACCTGAAAAATTCGATCATGATTTCTTACACCAAACCTCATATTTTAAGCAGCTCAAACAATTAAATTAAAAAAAAAAAAAAAACAAAAATTGCGACCAGTCTAATGATGAGTCTATACTAAACATTAACATAATTTTAGTGTTAATGTTAAGTATTTCATGTCAGTTGTAGACTTTATGTTAGTGATGGCAGAAATTACAATACTTCTATATTTTTAAAGTGCCCGTTTTGTTTTTGTAGCAGTTTATAAATAAAAGATTGCCATAGTTGTTTATAAAATATTAGATTTAATTGAATTTTCAGGTGATAAATAATGCGTTTTTATACGTTTTATTGTATAATCACCCCAATTTTTGTTTATTTTTTGTGACTAATCTAAATTATTTAGATTTTTTGTGTAAATACCATGTTTCTTTAGCTCTTCAAAGTTGGCAACACCGTTACAAAGTACTGTTATCTAGATGGATGTATTAACAATGTTTTTTTAAACCAAAACCAAGAGAAACCATTTCGAGCAAAATGCAGCATTTTAAAAATTATAAGTGTTGATCGAACTTTTTTTTTCGATTACTTAAAATAGTTTATATTGTTTCCTATATGCGGGCTTTCAAGGTTATTAATTTAATGTAAATAATAGATTATTTATTTCATTCTTAATAAAATAAATTTTAACAAAAGTTGCCAGATTTTTCTGAGCATTTCTATGCTATTTGTAATAACTTAAACGATTTTTCTAAAAGCTGCTTGTTTTCCATGAGAATTTACAATATTTTTTCTTGTTTTCGATGAGAATTTACAAAACTTTCCATTAAATTTGTAGTAAAAAAATTATTTTTAATAGCTTACATTGATTTATTTTTTTAACAGATCGATAGACCTGAATACGGATGACCACTGAACTGAAGTTGAGTTGCATAAAATTAAAATAAAAGAAAAAAATATTGTAAAGGGTGGTTAAATTTTAAGGGCCGATGTTGAATGTGAACCACACCTAAACGTCAAGTTTTTTTTTTTGCATTTCATTTGACATTTCTCAATTTCAGACTAACTCAATTTGAACCATAGAAAGATACACAATCCAACAACGCGTTCCAAATGTGCGTACAATTAGAAAAATCGTGCAAAAATTTGAGCAAACCGGGTCTGTAGTAGATGTGAAAACACCAGTGCATGCTTGTACAGCTCGTACTGCAGAAAATATTGCTGCTGGTCGTGATAGTGTGGCTGAAGAGTCGTTCACCTGAAGTCGTCGTCGTGCCCAACAATTACACTTCGCTCGTCGTTGATGAACATATTGCATAAAGACTTGCATTTAAACCAGTGGTGTCAATTATGATTGTGTTGGTGAGATTACTTTTATCTCTTACATTCCCAGCGGGTAAAATGTGCGGTTGCGAGGCCTATTGTGATGCGTAATTACTGATCTTTTCTAAAGAAAACACAAATAAAACAAAACAGAAACAAGATAATAAACAAAATTTTGACATCCAACAATGATAAAGCTAACAAAAAAAGTTATCAGCAGGGCTTTTAAGACCACCTGTAATAAATTCGCCTTGCACAACTATTAATATATTATTTATATTTAGAGGCCTCAAAACAGGCCTTGCGATATTTGCGATATTTCCCGCTGAATGAGAGTGTTTCTCAGTAAACAATTATATTTTACGCTCGCAAAATAAAAGAGCGTAAGCGTACATGTGAATTAATTTTCACAATTGTGTATGACGCTGACATCCCTGATTTAAACGCTTACAAGGTGCAATTGACTCCAGAATTAAAGCCATTCCAAACATCGTCAATTGTCAGATTGGTGGCAAGAAATGGCAATAGTGCATGATAAATTTTCAAAGAAAATCATCTTCAGTGATGAGGCACATTTTCACCTCAGTGGATTCGTCGATAAGCAGAATTGCCGCATTTGGGCGAATGATAATCCAAGAGTGACTGTCGAAAAACAAAGAGTGACTGTTTGGGGGCGGTTTATGGGCTGGTGGCATCATCGGGCCGTAATTTTTTTCAAAATGAGGCCGGTCAGGCAATTACTGTGAATGGTGTTCGCTATCGTAAGATGATAACGAACTTTTTATGGCCCAAATTGGAAGATATGGATGTGGACGATATGTGGTTTCAACAGGACGGTGCCACTTGCCACACAGCTAACGTTGTTTTTTTTGCACCTAACATTCAATGGCCGTGTTATCTCACGTGGTGGCGATGTCAATTGGCCGCCAAGATCATGTGAATTGACAACGTTGGACTTCTTTCTTTGGGGTTATTTGAAAGAAAAGGTGTACGTCGATAAGCCAGCAACAATTCAAGAGCTAAAGGATGAGATAACTCGGTTCATTAACGGCATAGAACCTTAATTATGCCTCAGCGTTATCGATAATTTGGACCATCGGATGGAGGTGTGCCGCCAAAGTCGCGGCGGCCATTTGGCCGGTATTTTGTTCAATACATAATTGAACCATACCAATATTATCATAATTAAAAGCAATGACAACTATTTCCTAAATAATTTGCGTTTTAGTCAAAATCAACATCGGCCTTTAAAATTTAACCACCTTTTGTATTTTGACATGAGCGGCGTTGCCTTATTTTAATGCCGGCAACTTAACTTCGGTTATGTTGCTATCCGTAATCATACCCTTACTCCCCGTCTACAACTGACATGATTTGCTGTTATAACATGATGTTATAAAAGCGTTGTTAAAACATTTGCATTAACAACCGTGTTATAACATGAGAAAACCTCTAACATGATGAGTCTATAGTTAACACTAACATCATTTGAGTGTTAATGTTTAACATTTCATGTCAGTTAAGTAAAAATTTATAACAATTGTGATTTTTCATTGAACTGTTAGTTTTTAATTGAAGTTTTTGATGTTTTAATTCATCAAATTTAATTTTCATTTAAATATTTTTAGTGAACATGAAATTAATTAAAAAAAAAATTTTTTTTTTTGATAATTTTGTTCTTGACTGAACACGGGATCTATCACGGGTCGAATTAAAGTGTTCGAGAATAACCACAATCGATCGTATCATCAGAATTATCTGCCGTTCTACCTTTTTCGCCACTGCCTCACCTGCCCGTCTATATTCAAACATCAATCTTTAACCAATAGTATCGGTGGATCGAAATTTGCTGCAATTGATTAAACATTTTTTATTTAAAGATTAAATGTTTGAATATAGACTGGCAGGCTCCGTAGTGGCGCAAACGGTAGAACGGCAAAGAATTCTTCACTTAAACCAATTAATAAGCTGCGCCATTAAAACATGAAGTCGCCTATACGTTTTTTTATAAAGAAACTCATTAATTCTATATACGGTATGATTTAATTTAAATCGGGCGCTTAATTCTGCTTCATCTTAAGTGTAGTTTTGAGGTTTGTTGGTGGTTACACTGCTTCGTAATTAAAATCTCCTGTTTTGCTAACTTTAGATTTTTATTTGTATCATTTATTTTAATAATCGATTCTGTAAGTCCGAAGTCTTTTTTATTTTTAAACAAGGAAATCAGATGTTTTTAACGTCGTGAAATAATATAAACGCAGTTTTATTAAATTTATAAATTAAAATAAAAGAAAAACAGTTTTATTTGCGTGATGTGTAAATTATTAAAGTACAATTTATAACAAAAACAATTGACTGATTTTAAAAATGATTCATTCATATAACAGCTGAAAAAAGTTTGCAGACAATGTTTCTTTCTTTTTTTTTTATTATTTATAAAAGTAATTTTGTATGTCAGTAACATGATATAAATAAAAAATAAATACAAAATAACGTTTTAAAGAAGAAAGAAAAAGATACATGTCAGTTTTTTTTATCCATTTTCGTTGTTGTTTTTTTTTTTTTTTTTGTTAAATTGATTTCAATTGAATTTAATTTCATTAAGTGGGCTATAAAATTTCAAGCTAAATTTGGAAAGAGAGAAAGAGAAAACAAATCAAAAGCATTTAATCTGTTAACAATTGATGAAAACAGAAAAGACAACAGGTTAAAAAATATAAAAAAAAAAACAAAAGAAATTAGGAAAGAGATTATGTGTAACCAAAATTTGGCAGATTTCCTTGAATTAAAATTAAACATACATTAAGAAAACTGTAAATACAGTCGAACTTCCATAACTCGAATCACCATTATCCTAAAAAAAAACTTTGACTTATGGAGACTTCGAGTTACAGAATTTTCTTGTTGAAAAGAGAAGAAATTGCAAACTTGTGTACATTTTGTATTTTTTGTTTAAAACAGGCACTATTTGAAAGCTTCATACCTAAGCATGTAGGTATGTATTTGTAATAAACAAGTTACAATGAAGTAAAATATCGGCATGGTTTAACTTCTAGCTGCTGTAAACCAATTGAGGACTGCTATGTCGATAATTTTGTATATTTGGGTCTTAATCATTTTACTAAAGAGATGAGATACTGACTCAAACGAGTTGATAATTACATAATTCTTTTTTTTTTAAATCTATGAGACCATACTAGCTGGGACACCACACAGAAAAAATTATTACCGAATTATTTTCAAACGCTTGTTTGAAAATTTTTTTAATTTCTACAAATTTTTTTTACTGATTCAATTAAAATTTTTGTTTGATTTTTATTTAACCAACAAAAATGTTGACAACCATTTAAAAATATAATACACGCGTTCTTGGTTTCAAGTTTTCATAATTTTGTATGAAATATTTAACGCTTTTTAATGTTGTAGTCTTTTTGCATTTTTTTATTTGATCGTAAGCAACACTTCCTAATGTGAAATATAAGAACTACAACAAAAACACATACAGTCTATTTTTGGACACTTTAAAAAAGTACAACAGTAAGAAAGATGAAGAGATTTGAAGTAAAAAAAAAAAAAAAAAACAAAAAATAGCAGGTAAAAAAACGTTTCACTCTTTTTAAACAACAGAAACAACAACAACATTATAAGAAACAAAATAAATTTTTGGTTGGTTTCAAAGTTGGTTAAAAAAAAAAAATCCCGTATTCAATTTTTTCAAACTGTTTGCTTAAATACATCAAATACAAAAATATAATGATGACGAAAAACATATCGAGTCGGTCTGTCGCCGTTTTTGGGTTACATTTCTTCTTCATTAGCAAAGGAAAGGATACAGCAACAGTGAGTGATGACGAACATTGTGTGTATAAAAAAAGACTTCGTTCAAAAATTATTCCAAAAAAAAAAATGTGTCTCAAAGCCAGCCGGCCGCTCTGCTCTCTCTGCCATCATCTTCTAATACAGTGCCTGCTTGTGTGCGCATCATTGCTTGTGCAAAAACCTTTTTTTTTTTTTTTGATTTTGAAATTTAGTATATGAAATTCAGTAAACTTTTTGTTTGATTCAGTTAAATTCTTTGTTTGAAAAAATTAGTGTTTTTTTTTCAATAAACAAAATGCAAATAAATTGTTTGAATATGCGAATTTGTTTATAGGACCGATTTCAGACAAAAAATTGTTTCATTCTACAAATTTTTTGTTTGAATTGGAAAAATAATTTTTTCTGTGCATATTTATTGTCTGCTTCCTTTTTCTTGAATCCACCCTCGACTTCTTTTATAAACTTATATTTCCCTCCATCGACAAACATTATAAAACACGTTTACTTGCCATGAAATAAACACATACATACAAATAGTTTTAACATATTTAGGCAAACCAAAAGACACACGTAATGTACAAAAACGGATTTCCCCGAAAAAAAGAGCAAATTAAAATACATATACAAACCTGCTAAACAAGCAAAAGAAAGCGAAATAAATAAACAAAATAAACAAAACAAGCAAAAAACTTCGATTTATAGAATACACATTTGAGTATTTGGTTCGAGTTATGGAGAATTTCGAGTTATGGAAGTTCGAGTTACGGAAGGAGAATTGTATGTAGTTTATTGTTTTAGAGCTACTGCCAATCAAATTGGTTCGAGTAAGAGAAAATTCGAGTTAGAGAAGTTCGAGTTATGGGAGTTCGACTGTATATGTACATGGGTTAACGATAAATAATCTAAAGCTAAGATCCCACTATCGGCGCAATGTACCAATTTTTGGCGTATTTCATGTACCGATAGTGTGAACGGTCAAAATGTTTTAATATGCGACAATCTGTGCCGAAATTGTGCTGACTGTGGACAATCAAAATTAACCTAGATGCGCCGATAATGTGAACACTATTTTGCACAATGTGGAGCAATCAAATTGTTTAATATGTACCGATTTTTATCGGCCACTTGTGTGCCGATCACAGTCGCCAATCAGCGCCGATACAAGGGATGGCAAAACGAAATATTTAAATTGCACAAACTGGCTACTAAAATTTTACTTTTTTGAGCTTAATTGTACCAAAATTACATTTGTTTTATCTATTATTTATGTATTGAAACGTTAATTAGTAAATTTGTACTACTAAATGAAAGAAAACAATTCGCTTTAACCAAAACATTGCAGTTGTATCGATGTTGCCATCCCTGGTTTGTAAACATCTGTTTACAAAACAACAATTACAAAAAAAAAAGAACAAATGCAGTAAGTTTGAATGAAATTGAATATATTTTTTATTATATATATGTATATAAATATATTATTTAAAATTGTTAGGAAACATAATTTAATATTCGGACGGAGAATTTTGCGAATTTCTAAAGTAAAATTATGTCTGCCAACAAGTAAATAAACAAAAACATTTGATTTAATTTGCCCAAATAGCACGATAGTGTGACCGCATTGTACCGATTATTGTCGCAATTGAGTTTTGGCCGATATGAACCGAAAAAAATTGTCACAATGTGCGACGATAATGGGACCACCCAAGAATAAATTGTGCAATGTTTTTAAATGTGCGCCGATATAGCAGGATAAAAATCGTCACAGATTGTGCTATTTGTGCCGATAGTGGGATCTTAGCTTAAGACTAATATAAAAATTTTTAACTAAAAATTGACATTTCCAGATTAAATGTTAGCACTGTTGCCAATTTTTTTTAGTTGTTCGAAAGGAGCGGTTTTTAAACTTTTTTTTTGCGATTATTAGCTTTTTGACGGGTTTTTGTGGGAAAAAAACGTTGGCAATATTTTTTGTTTTGTTTACATTTTATTTTGGAATCACAAACAATTTTTTTTTTTTTAATACATTCAAAATTTAATGCAAATAATGAAAAATATTACGAATTACATACATCGTGGTATATTCTTTAATTGAAAATTTATGATTTGAAATCCCATATGAAGGGCACCTCCTTCATTTCGTTTATAAAAACAAAATAGTTTCATCTGCCAAGCTTTTGCCATTTTTTTTTTTGTTTTAGTCAAAGAAAAAAATATACATGAGAAATGCCAATTAGATAAAAGGGTTTGTTTACATATTGTATTTCTTGTTCTTTCTCGCATTTGTTGTTTCATTCAGTCAATCCTAAAATAAAAATCCAATACAAAAAATAGCAAGTATCATAACACCTTAAGCAAGATTTCATTTAAACGCTGAAGAATTTACCGAAATACCCGCGCAAAAGTGTTGTCAACTGGTAAAAGTTAAACTGAAAATAACAAAAAGTGTTTCTATATGCACTTTTATGCAGTGATAGAACTGCCATACTGATTATGATCAGTATTCTCAGGCAAATAATCATGAATAGACTGACGCTTGAAAAACGTTACCAAAATATTAAAATTCACTTTGAAAATCAGTAATCGATTCGCGCTACATAAAGACAACTTTGTGATTTTTATGGCGCACGACTCATATTTGGCTTACCCGGTTTATTTTTAAAGAAAATTGTTGCATATACATAGAGCAGAACTTATGCACAACAGACCCTACAGACTCCATTACATCAAAAAATGCCAGCAATGTCGAATTCCAGAATGCGATTTGTCAAGAACAGCCGTGATCTCATTTGGCCGAATAATTTTCAAATGTTAATGCCATGAATTGCTCTTCTTCTATCTATATATATAAAAGTGAAAAATGTTTGTATGTTAGTTTGTTTGTTTGTTGGCTTATAGCCTCCTAAACTACTGAACCGATTTTCCTGAAATTTTTACAGTAACATCACGTGAGCCCTTAAAATAAAATATGCCACTTATTTTTTCGATAGGGGCAGGGGAATCGCATATTTTAAGAGCCACTGTATGCTTTTTTTTTTGAACTTTTGGTAGTAGGATCTTCTGAGCCCCAAAATTTAAATAAAATAGGCGTACCCCCTATAGGACGCCAATGTTTAATATCGCATATCTTAAGAACTGTTATAGTGAGAAAGTTCAAACTTTGCAGAAGTCGCTCTTATGAAACACTTTTGAAAATAAAAATAAAGCGGGTAGACGCAGGGGGGAAATGCCTCCAATAGGATGCATATATTAAATATCTCTCAACTGAAGAAGTGGTTAAAGCAGTGAAGCGAAGCGCACCGGGTTAAGCTAGTTCGAATATAAAAACAATTTTTTTAATTAAAACTAAATTTTTGGGTTATTTTTTTAGAAATTTAAGTTCTATCGTTCTTAAAAAAACCCTAGAATTTTGTGGTGTCTGAAGAGCTGATAAAAAGTTAAAGAAACGCTTAATATAATATGGAAGTCACTATTTTTTATTTTATAATAAAACTACAAATAGTTCTTATCTGTACAATTTATCTGGCATCTCTGATCAAAGTATCACAATTCAAAAGTGTAGTCAACTAGTAAAAAGTTAAAACACGTATATTTTTCACTAAAAATTTTTCCGTATGTAATGAGTGATTTTTAGCTATTATCGTTTTGGCAACACTGGTTTAAGCAGCTGACGCACGTTTCGTGTTTTGTTTCATTGTCGAACATCTTTAGTTTGGTCTATAATTTAACCAAGAAACGTCTTACAAACGAACAACGCTTGCGAATTATTGAATTTTATTATCAAAATGCGTGCTCTGTTAAGAAAGTTCTTCGCGCGCTTCTTGTGTTCAGCGACGAAACTCATTTTTGGCTCAATGGGTACGTTAATAAGCAGAATTGTCGATTTTGGAGTGAAGATCAGCCAGAAGCATTGCAAGAGCTACCAATGCATCCAGAAAAAGTCATAGTTTGGTGCGGTTTATGGGCTGGTGGCATCATTGGACCGTACTTCTTTAAAGATGATGCGAATCGTAACGTAACTGGGAATGGTGAGCGTTACCGTGAGATGATATCCAACTTTTTTTTGCCTAAAATGCAAGAGCTTGACTTGCATGACATGTGGTTTCAACAAGACGGTGCCACATGACACACAGCACGCTTAACAATGGACTTATTGAGAGGCGAGTTCGGTGTACATTTTATTTCACGTTCGGGACCGGTCAATTGTCCGCCTAGATCGTGCGATTTAACAACATTATACTATTTTTTGTGGAGCTATGTTAAAGCTCATGTCTAAACACTTATGCCCTTTTCAATTGACGCATTGGGAGACAACATTGAAGCATTTATTCATGAGATACCAGCCGAAATGTTGGAAAGAGTATGCCAAAATTGGACTAAGCGGATGGACCATTTGAGGCGCAGTCACGGTCAACATTAGCATGAAATAATCTTCAAACATTAAATTATATGGACCGTACTATCGATTCAAATAAAGATTTCATGCATTTTTCTGAATTTTATGTGTTTGTTTTTTAACTTTCCTACAGCTCTTAAAAAATCACCCGATATTAAAAATGCCAGAAACGCCATGTTCTACACCTTTTTAAGCTGAAATTGAGAAAATACAAATAAATAGCGAGAAAATATAATTTATGTTGAGAAAATACAAATTGATTATAAGAAATCCAAATTGATATTGAGAAAAAGCAAAATGATAGTAAGAAATCGAAATTGATATTGAAAAACAAGTTAGAGTGCTATATTCGGCTGTGCCGAATCTTTGACACCCTCCACCGACAGTTCGAATGTTTAAGGAGTAATATCTGTATGATGTTATTATTATCTTAAACTGTTACGATTTGCTATTAATTATGGTTTAAGGCGACTAAACTGTTTTCCGGTAGTAGGGTTTATATGGGGCCTAGGGTAAGTTAAGGACCGATCATCACGAAATTTCACAGCGTCATTTCTAGTCCTTTAAAACTGTGACGTACCAATTTCTGTTTTGATTGCATTATTTTTTATGGTTTTAGGCGTACTAAACTGTTTTCCGGTAGTAGGGCTTATATGGGGCCTAAGGTAAATTATGGACCGGTCATCACGAAATTTCACAGTGTTATTTCTGGTCCTAAAAAACTGTGACGTACCAAATTTTGTTACGCTAGAGATATTTTTTGCGGTTTTAGGCGTACTAAACTGTTTTCCGGGAGTAGTGTTTATATGGGGCTTAGGGTAAATTATGGACCGATCTTCACGTAATTTAACAGCGTGATTTCCAGTCAAATAAAACAAATTTTTCCAAAATATTATCTCATTCCGTGCCTTGTTCCAGCATTTATGTTATTTTTTGTAACAAAATTATCAATTTTTTTAGGTGGTGGTTCCACATTTTGATTCATAGCTCTGGTCCTGCTAAACCGATTTTGCTGGATTTCAATCCCAAACTGCTTAGGATAACCACAAGCAATTTGGCACCAAGTTTGTTCATTTCTTTTGAGTTGTTCGAAAGTGAGCGTGTTTTCAACAGACGGACAGACAGACGGACATGGCTAAATCGGCTTAGAATTACTCAAGGACCCAGAATATATATACTTTATGGGAACTGAGATGAATAATGAAAAAGTTTCACACGGAATGACAAACTTAATATACCCTCTTCACAACTAATTGTGGTGGAGGGTATAAAAACGTAAGTTTATATTTACAATATTAATATTAGGCAATGAAAATTGTTAGTTTAAAAACCAATAACGGAAAATAACTTGAACACCTTAAGATTTCCTTATAAACATTATTCTTTAAACAAAATATATTTTTTTACAAAACTTTAAATTTACTTTCCCTTTTCATTTTATTTAAGTAATTTTAAGTTTAAAGTAATTTAGAAAAAAGTAAGTTTGTTTTATTTTTATTTTCAATTTCAATACTTGTATCGAAGAAAAAAACTCTTACTTTTTTACTGTTTTATTGATGTGTTGTTTCTTTATATTCAAAACCCTATTTTAAAGAAAAATGTTGTGTAATATTTTTTAGTATTTTATCTATTTCTTTTTCTTATGCATCTTTTTTTTATTAAAAAATTTCTTTCTTAGCTGTTTGTAATTTATTTTAGTTAAATGACTGTCATTATCTTTTTTTGTTTTTGTGTACAAAATTATTCCTCTTTTTTATTAGTTTGACTGATTTTTTTTCTATAGAAATGTTTTAAATTATAATTTCAGATTGTTTTTATGATTTAAATTTCTTTATTAAAACTTGATTTCAAGTTTAATTTATAAATTATAAATATTGACATTTAATATTGTTACGAAAGTAACTTTAGTTAAGAATTAGTTGTAACTTTAGTTAAGAATTAGTTGTAATTGTTGGTTAAGAATTAGTTGTAATTATTATTTATCTTGTATTTATTAGTTGTTTTGTATTCATAAGTAGTTTTATTAATTTACATTGTTATTAAAAATTGTTATAATTTAGTACACTTCAATCCCAATGTGCAGAAAGAAAGCCCTAGAAATGACCGTTAAAAGCTTTAGTATAAGTGGTGAAATTATGTAAACATAAGTGCCGCCATAAAACATAATAGACGATAGAGTGGTGAATAAGTAAAGCCTCGAACCTTCGAGAAACATTTCGAATGTTCTAGATGGTTGAATTACAGTATAAATACTTGCGGCGGCTAGCATAAAAAAACAGTATTAGTTCAGACTTTGTCAAGTTTACTATAAACATTGAAGTGTGTTGATTACAATAGTGAGTTGTAAATAAAAGCTGTAAATTTCGGTTGTTAAAGTGACTAAGTTCTTAATAAATAAGTGTTATACATTAAAGTGTTGTGTTTATTTAATTTTATTAAAGTGCAATAAAGAACTCGAAACGGTTTATTATAAAGGAAATAAACCAAAACGTTATTGAAAGGCAGTAACGTAACAATATTATTGTCAATGTTTAATTTTTTAGAAGTTGTTTTTATTGAATACAAATATGTAATTGCTTTTTGTCTCTTTTATTTATACCTACATGTAATTTTTTTTTATTAATTTTAATGAGTTTAATGAACTTTTTTCTTTAAAAAAAAAATGTGAGTCATAATTTATTTTGGAATTTATTTAAAACGTGCTGACAAATATAAAAGGAGGCCCCAATTGGCACTTAGTTATTTAAATGCAATAAAATTATTCTAAAGATTTAAAATAATATTTAAGAAAACAACAGTAATTGACACAAAAAATTTAATACAGGGTGTCCGCCGGGTTTTGTTTGTTTATAACTTTTGATTAAATTAAAGAGAATGGATGGATTGCTAAATGTTTTATTTAATGTCGGCAATTATGTATGGAATACAATATCAGATAAATGTCCGCCTCTGTTAGCCTCACAAATTCTCATTATGATTTTTTCATGAAAATCGGGGTTGTCATGGGCGAGCTGCAACATCCTATTGGCATATGTACGGCGGCGTAAATGGTCTTGTGGAAAAAGCTCTTCTTCAACTGTATCTTAAATGGAAACAAAGGCAAATCCTTCTGCAAAATTGTGGCCAAAGTTGTTCTTTGAAGACCAAGCTCCTGAGCAAGTTGTCGAATTGAGGTTGATGGATTGTTTTGAACACTTTATTGAGCAGCATCAATGTTTTCGGCAGATTTTGCAGTACTTCTGGTCTATGCTTGGGCCTTTCACCTACAGACCTTCTTTCTTCGAAATCATTCAGTACACGATAAATAGTGCGTTTTCTCCCAAAACAAAGTATACCCTTCCCGGGGGAAACACTGTATTTTATTAAAAATGTTTAAGTTATTACCCTGCAAATAATATGACCAGTCCAAACACGCGTGTAAAGAGTAGCCCACAAAGGACCAGGACTAGTTCAAAAGTAACCCAAACGTATGGAAAAAACATGGTCTATTTAACATTACGATGTCCAAGGAGAGGACCATATAACCCAACTTTGGACCACTAAGAACTAGTTTTAAAACTACTCCATGGTATACTCAAGAGGATTAGTTTTGAAGTCGCTTAAAAGCGAAAGCATGTCGTTAAAAAACGAAGACAAGTCGTCTCACTACAAACACTTTTTAACAATGACATGGTCCATGCTTGCATTACATCGTACTAGACCATGGAGTTGTCCATTTTATCAAAATGGATCAGGTGGTCCAATTTTAGTTGCAGGGTATGCACTTGTTCTTTAGAAACACACATTCAAATGAATTTTAATGTCAGCTGGTGGAAAATAATTATTTATTGTACTTTGTTGTCAAAACATTACGATATACGTATTCCTTTTTTTTTCGCAATTTATATGAATCAAAAGACTTCTGATTGTAGCCAATACATTGAGCCGCCTACTAATATTATATACACACATGTACAATATCACAATTGTACAAACCTTTAGGGTAATACCCTTTGTACACTTGCATAAATTTCCGAGGAACGCATGGAAGATGTTGAAAGAATGAAACATGTGTTCACACTTAAAACATCTAGCATCAACTATCAATAAAAAATGGCACCATTTCTGAAAAAAAGAAAACACCAAAATGTATTTGAAATTCATTTTGTTTAATAATATAAAAAAAAAAATAAAAATATAAAAACAAAAATCACGAGTTTTTAGTTTTTAATTTTATTTATTTACTTGGACCTGCAGCCAAACAAAACCAACTAATAAAAAAAATTAAACAAAAACAAACTTGCAAAAAACGAAAAACATTCACAAATGGTAACGCTGCTTTTAAAAAAAAGTTCCATTTTGTCAGCGCTGCCACAGTTTTAATATAATTTGTTGCCACTTTTCTAGTGATATCACTGAAAAAATCGAAAGATGTAAAAGGAAACAAATGGAGACAGTAACATTTTGTAAAGATATTGGAAAACTTTGATTTTTAGCTCAATGTTTTTCTTATGGGAAAATTTCAACATCTTTGCAAATCAATGGTAGATGTTAACTGCCGTATTCATAAAAGATTAAAATAGATTTGAAATGTATTTTAAGAAAAATTTTTATGAAAATTTTGCCTTAAAATACATTTCAAACTTGTTTTATTTTTTATGAATATGGCAGTAAATGCTGACAAGTGTGAAAAAGGCTAAAATGCTCGTTTTATATGTTTTTGTCTGTAGAGCCACAATTTTTCATTAACTGTTGTGTAAATTTCTGTTAATTCTTATTAAAAAAATTGCTAATAAATAAAATTTTCAAAAATTTAGCTTATCTAAATACAAGAAAAAAAAAAAAATTTGTTTTTTCCAATTAACAAATAACACAGTGCAACAAAATTCGGGTCATCGCCGCCAGCCGCAACACTGGCAACGCGTAATGAAAGTAGACTACTAGTAGAGCAAATCTGCCAAAGGGTTTTGAAAAGTTAGCTCCGGTTCACGAAATATGGGGCCCTTAAGTTTTCGAATTTTTTGAAAAGTCGTTTGGTGTAAGTAAAAAAAAATATACAAAATGTACTGCTGTGCTCAAAAATAATTTCAGATGTCTTCAGTAGAATCGTATGGCGATTCTTTTCTTAGAAATGATTAACCCTCCAACTCTCATTTAAAGGGATCATTTTTGTCCTTTTTCCCAACTCTTACCCAAAAGTGTACTTAAACGGCACGTTTAAGGGTTAAAATGTTTTACGAATATTTTCTGCATTAAATTTCACTAGGGGTCTTCTAAGACCAAAAGTTCGTGTAATGTATTTAAAACGGATTTTCGAAATTTCGGGCATTAAAATTTTTGAATTTCTTGAAAAGGCGTTTGGCACAAGTCAAAAAATATACTAAATGTGCTTCTGAGCTAAAAGACTTTTTCAGATGTCTTCAGTAGAATTGTATGGCGATTCTTTTCTTAGAATATATTAACCCTCTAACACTCATTTTAAGAGATAATTTTTAAACATACACACAAAAATATACTAAAACGGCACTTTAGAGGGCTAAAATCTGTTTTACATACATGTTTTCTGATATTTTTTATATTGAAGTTACAAAATTAAATGAACTCACGGGGAAGATAACTTTGTAACCGGAGGTTGGTCCCTCGCCAAATCGATCCACCAAGACGGAAAAAATAAATGCTCGAAACAGGTAAATTCATTGACCTAGATGTACTTTGTTTTCTTCATATTTACATGAAAAATGTATCGTCGAATTTCCCACATTAGCCAAACACTAGTATTTATAAATACATATGTTAAAACAATATGAAAATATAAACAAAAATTTTTTAATTTTTTATAAATTAAATATTTTTTTTATGAAATTCAATCTTCCGTATTATAAAAGTGTAAAAAACCCACTTTCAAATTGAAAAAAAAGCTGAAAAATTTATTTTATAACCTGCCACTACTAATTTTCCTTGAAAGCTTGAGTATTTCAACCGCAAAACAAAATATGTACGTATTTATATATATTTTCAAATAAAAATATTAAATTTCTTAATTGATATTGATTTACAACTGAAAAGGGGGTAAACAATTAAAAAAGATATAAATTCAAAACGCAGTTTTAATTATTTAAATAAAACAGAAAAGCAAAGAATGCAATATTTTTTTTATAAGAAAGAAAAGGAGACTTTGTCCATGCGGATGATGTGTGTTTCTATCCCCACGCGCGGCTAAAGGTGGCTTTTAAGTCAACATTGGCAAAACTAATTGCCTATTTCACGATGTCACTCGAACATTTACGTTCGCACAAATAACATATAAAACAAAAACAAAGTTCAAAAATTTGTTTTTGTTTTATATGTTACTAGCAGACCCGGTCTACGTTGCTGGCCCTAAGTAAACATTAGTTTTGTATTACCACACGATTTAAATTGAGCATTTAACGAAATTCACGGCTAAAAATCCATGGAATACCTATCATAAATTTTTTTTAAAAAATAACTTACATATGGTGTGGGTATGGGCTCAATCAAAAAAGAATAAGTTGGACCATGGCGATAATTTTAAAGAAAAAATCGTCCAAATCGGTCAAGCCGTTCTCAAATCATGCTCTTAATAGAAAAAGTGGGCGTAAAAGTAGGCGTGGTAATTTTTTCTTTCGATGAAAACGTAAAATAAATTAATACGAACAGTTAAAAGAAAAATTAGTCAAATCGATGGAGCAGTTTTTTGATTTTAGGTAAATCGAAAAAAGTGGGCGTAAAAGTGGGCGGGGCAAAATTTTCTTTCCGTAAAAACTTAAGTTAAACCATGGCGATCGTTTTGAAGAAAAAATCGTCCAAATCGGTCAAGTCGTTCTCCAGTTATGCGCTTAATAGAAAAAGTGGGCGTAAAAGTAGGCGTGGTAAATTTTTCTATCGATGAAAACTTAAAATGGATTAATACGAACATTTGAAAGATAAATTAGTCAAATCAAAATCGTCCAAATCGGTCAAGTCGTTCTCCAGTTATGCGCTTAATAGAAAAAGTGGGCGTAAAAGTAGGCCTGGTAAATTTTTCTATCGATGAAAACTTAAAATGGATTAATACGAACATTTGAAAGATAAATTAGTCAAATCAAAATCGTCCAAATCGGTCAAGCCGTTCTCAATTTATGCGCTTAATAGAAAAAGTGGGCGTAAAAGTAGGCCTGGTAAATTTTTCTATCGATGAAAACTTAAAATGGATTAATACGAAGATTTGAAAGAAAAATTAGTCAACTCGATGGAGCCGTTTTCTGATTTTAGGTAAATCGAAAAAAGTGGGCGTAAAAGTGGGCGGGGCAAAAGTATCCTATGTCCGTCTCCTGGCTCTAAGCTACCTCCCTACCAATTTTCAGCCAAATCTGTTGCGCCGTTCTTGAGTTATAAGTGGTGTAACTAACACGACTTTCTTTTATATATATAGATGTGCGAACGTAAACGTTCGAGTGACATCGTGAAATAGGCAGCAAGTCTATGCGCATTAACTGTTCTGTCGTTGGAAATTTTTAACTCCTAGATTCAAACCATCGGAGATGTCGAAAATTTCTAAGGATGTAAAGTATAGACTGTGCAAAGCTAAACTATATTTCGGTTTGCGAAAATCAATATAGAGTATATTAGACGATTCGCAAGGTGTACTATCAAGTCATATTGCCATAATATCCTAATATTATACTTTATGACTACCTTGTGAATGCCCAATAAATATATATTCTGGGATCTTATGAGTAGTAAAGTTTATTAAGCGATTTCCGTTTTACCGTCTGTCTTTTGAAATGGGTTTTTCGAAGACCCGAGATATGACTGGGAATACGTTGCTATATATTTACGTCACTTACGCACCGTTAAAATTTGCTACTGAAATTCAGGCAGATCGATGCATAAATGACTGAGATATGAGCAAAATACCCGGACTGCCTGTAATTTTTAACTATAAATTTCAAATTTTTAGCCATAAATGTTAACTTTTCGGAGTCCTCTAATAATTTACTAGCATTAATTCCGCTACTTCGTGATCGTCTGCCTTTCTTTCGTGGACATATATGTATCTATATGCCAAAGTTTATTTTTCTTGATTAAAAAAACGACCAGTTCACTATGGGCAAAAAAGCGATATTTTTGGCATTAATTGTAGTTTTAAAGCTAGAGACACTTAAAATTTTGCACGAATTTAACTAACACCAAAATGGAATTTTGGTTTTTTTTTTTTTTATTTGAACCACGCCCACTTTCGCCTCCCAATTAAAACATTAGGTCAGGTTTTGACATAAATTGGTTATTTTATTTTCGTTCTTTGAAATATATGTCACTAGAAAGCTATTTCAAGAATCTGTAAGTTTGCATCTAAAAATATTTTATTTTATTAACCCATTAGGGACCAGAATTAAAACAATTTCTTAACCGCACTTTTTGGATAAAACCACTTAAGTTCAATGTGTTTATATTTTTTTGGTAGACTTAGATGATAGACAAGGCTTCATTCAGCCTTTTTGTTAACATATAAAACTGCTCATGATCCCTGAACAAAAAATCATTTGAGACAAATTCTAATATGCCTTTGTCATTTTACAAATCATTTATGAATATAGACTTCTAACTTAATCGTCTTCATTTACTTCTTCCAACTCAAGATTCTCCAGTCCAAAACTGTAAATTTCGTCGGCTCCATCGTCTTCTGCTTCATTTTCATTTCCATCAGCTTCTAATGTGTCTGAAAAGTCAATACCAGGTGTTTCGAAAAGGGCAATGACTTCTCTGGGCAGGCTCTTCTTTTGTTGATATTTTTTCGTTTGGTTAAACTTATGGTGGACATTAATGGGTCTGAAGAATCCATTGCTCTATTAAAAACGTCTGTCATGTTATCCAGTCGGCTACATTATCTTGCATGCGACCTCCTGTCGCTTTTATACACCTTGTTTCTTGCTTCTGATGCATTTTCTCCTATAACTCCAACAGGAAGTTGCATCCATTATTTGGTGCCCATGTACCAAAACTTTGCGCACAGTTGGAGACATTGGATACCAAGAATACTTTTCAAAATAAATATTGAATGTTTGGCCACAAAAGTTTTTCAATTTTTTTGTATCAATCTTATATCCACAAGAAATGGCAATCAATATAATGTAAAAGTGTTTGAGAATACTTAAATCGAAATTTAAAATGGAAGATAAGAGCTCAACATTTCTAAATGCTCTTCTTGCAGTATTTCCATCGTTGGTATTTCCACTGCCATTTTGTTTGGGTTTGTCTACATTGAGACCCATTTCCGTACACAATCTTTCCTGAAGGTACTGCTTTCGCAAAGAGACTTTGACGTTGTCATAATTTTTAACACGCCATATCTCTAATTCCATTCTATACGAGGTTTTTAACACAAATTAAAAAAATCTTATCCATGCATGTAAAGGGCTTACGCAATATTTAAGATTATTTGGTTTAACGCCAAAGATTTTCGAGTTGTAGTCATGGGTTTTTAACAGTTGATTTGGCTTAGCACCACATAGTGGGCAGGATTGACATGAGTTGGTACCAGTTAAAATATTCAGAACTTTACCATCTATAAGAGTCGTATGCGCTTCGTATTTAACAAGAATGTATTTGCCCTTGTGTACATAGATGTGTTCTTGGATGTTTTTAATTTGAATATCTAACTTACTATTTTCACTTAAAATAAGTTCAGTTGTTTTTTTTTTTTTTAATTCTATTTTTAGAGGCCGACAGAATCTGACAGACTGTGGAGATTTATTTAGCCAAATAACTCTATTTATCTCATCTATTAATTTCAATGGAACTATGGTTGTCACAAAGAGTGAATGGTCTAGTCCAATATGTTCATCCAATTCAAAACATTGTTTATATGAACTCTGTCCTGTCGAACCATCGAACCCATAACTTACAATTAATTTGCAATATGTTGGTGCTGCAACTTCAAGGATGTCCTTTTGCATTTCAAGTATGCGATCCGCTGTATGGTCCAATAAATTTTGCATTGTTACTTCTGTTTTAGTATCACAATAGCTGATTTCCTTAGGTCTGCATTTTAATTTTGATTTTACAATCTCGGAGTAAGGGGGATAAATGTCACATCCGTGCTGCTTATTTAATGCTTTGATGTTAATGTATTGCTGCTTTGTAAAGCCATTTTCAATTAAAAAAAGCTAATGCCTCATCAGCACTTATTGGCAGCGGATCACTCCTTTCCAGTTTCTTTATAATTCCTGTTAAGTTCTCGTTGCTAACAGCTTTTTTCAAAACAAATGCAGTTTGTTTTTCGTTTGATTTTTAAGCTGAAACGGAAGAAGCGTGCAATAAAAGAGGTGTTGAGGTCGTATGAAACTACAAAATGAAGTTTTTTCTGAAAAGGAACAAAAAGGAGCAAAAAGTGTCATTGATGTTTGATTATATACAGTTTGATTAATAACTTTTTTCAAAAATATTGCAAATTCCTTTCTATACACAGAAGTTATATTCCACACAACACACGTATGTTTGTTAGTTTTGACCTATAATAACACACCAACAACACACTGAATTACTAGACAATAACACACAACTATTTTTTAAACTATATCGCAAATTGTTTTACATACCTTGTCTAACTTCTTCCATATTTAAACTTTTTTACAGTGTTTAAAATTAATGTTTTACTCACGATCAAAGTTAGTAAAAATTTCGCGCGCATTTTCTCTTCATAATGTAACCTGAAACAGCTGACTTTTTCCTTTCATAAAATAACAGGGTGCAACATAAAAATTATAAAAAAAACGTTTATATAACCGTTAGAGTATACGAATTCAAAAAACGACAGCAGATTTTAAATTTTAAACAAAAAAAAAAAATTGAATTTATGCCAAAAATAGCAACGTTTTACCCTTAGTGCAGTTGTTAAACAAAAAAGCACCAAACAGTTATTCTTTCTACATTAAAAAAACGATCAGTTGTAAAACAAAAAAGTACCAAACAGTTATTTTCATCTGCTCAGAACAATGCATGTTTAATTTTATGTTTACAGGTTTACTATTAACGAAAATTGAGAAAAGTACCAGTTGAAGAACGAAAAAGTACCAAAATGAGATTCTCATTCACTCAGGACCTTTCACGTTTCATTCACTTAGGACCTTGCACGTTTAATTTTAAGTTTCTAGGTCCACTACTGACTAAAATTCAAAAAAAAACCCAGTTAAAAAAACAGTACCAAAAAATTCACTCTCAGGTTCTTATCCACTCAGGACATTGCATGTTTAATTTTATGTTTAAAGGTAACATTTTAAATATTATTAAAGAAAGTAACAGTTGTAAAACAAAACGCTAAAGAAAGGAATTTAATTTCTGGTATTTTTCCCTTTTTGGTACGTTTTTTTCTTCCCATTAAAGTCGAGAATTCCAATATTGTAGTGGGAGCCCAGAAATTAATACGTATATGTCAATGAATAAAGAAAAATGTTTTGTAAAAAAATGTACCAAAAATAGTTAAGACTTTCGCCACTTAAACGTTCGAATTTCGAAAAAGTACCGAATTCGTATTTGTACTTTTTAGATAAGTTTCGAATGTCATATAAACTTTATTCCTATGTTTATTGGTTTGAACGATGGATGGGGCGACAAAAAAGTCCCAAAATACAGGTTTTACCCGTTTACTCCCTAAAAGGGTTGAATTTCTAAAAAGTACCAGACACCTGTCCTCTTATTTTTCTAAAGAACAACGATCATCATTATATTTTTTATGTATCTCTTTTAGATCTGGAGATAAAAGGTTACCGAATTTATCTGTATTTACCCTTTTTACCCCCTAAACATAACAATTTTCAAAAATCCCGTCTTAGTGGATCGATTTAGGAAGCGACTAACCTCCTGTCCCAATTTTAAGTTTTTAATTTCAGGTGCTTAGGCTGAGCGATGATAAATCAGTCAGTAACGTTACAATTTTATGTATCGTCAACTAAAATGCAAAAAGGCGCAACTAACAAAAATAAAATTTTACAGTAGAAAAACGTGCATTGATAAGTCGTCCATGAAATTCTTCAAACAATTTTCAAAGAAAAGCAATTCATTATATTTTGTTAAAAAAAAGATGTGTAATGAAGTCGTTTTGCATTTATCAATTATGCACACTTGTAGTTACGTCCCTTTGTTGTTTGCTAATGGAAGCGTAATTTTTGATTGCAGAAGTGTAAAATTTTGTCAAGACATGGGTCCTTGATTTTGAATTTTTTGTAAGTTTTCGCATTTTTACATTTTAGCTAACGATATACAGTTGAACTTAATTTTTTCACTTTCATCATAAAATTAAAACTATTTATATAAAATTATTTTGAAGTAATTTAAATGACTTTTGTAACTCTGTAATGCATTATGTAATGAGTTTTTTTACATCTTGCATTATAGATTTATGTTGCTTGTATTTTTATCTTAAAATAAAGCTTTTGCAGTATTAAGAAATTAATTAAACAACTTTTGTTTAATATAATTAAATAGTATTTTTTTTAAATCTTTATTACCGTTATAATTTACAAGTTTCTTTACAAAATTTATTGCAAACTAATAATTAATAATATCGAAACAAGTAAAAAAACTTGTCTTTCCATTAACAATTTTTTTTTTTTTTTTGGCTAAATAGATTGTCATTGCTCGTCTAGCCGGTGAGATATCAATTTCCATTTTTTTCTCTTTCCATATTTTATGAGACACTTTTTTTACAGGGGCAACTTGTCTAATTTATTTTACTAAAAAAACTCGTAGGTAAATGTTGATGAAAACTGTTAAAAAAAAAAAATATTTTATCTGAAAATTTGTGTATAATTTATAAAAACATAAAACTTAATATTTGGGCTCATTTTGTTTTTGCGGTAAAAAGAGAGAAAAAAAAATAATAAAAACACCTGGCTTTAAAACCAAAAAGTAAGCAATTAAACTTATTAAAAGTTTTTAAACCAAGGTAGTTTCTTTTTAATTTAAAATAAAACTGACTGATTAAATTTATAACTATTTTACTAATTAGTTTACTTTTTTTTAAATAAATGGTTTCCTTACTTTTACTTTAAAGTTTAAACCTCACAAACATATTTTTTTTAAATAAACATATTAAAAATCTGCTTAACTTTCTGTTTAACCACTTAATATACATACATAATAACAAACTCTTGCTTAATGTTCAAACTGTACCTTATTTTTTTACAAATCAACATCATTTTTCATTTAAACTTATTTAAACAATACACAGCACCTTTAAATTTTTATATTTTTCTGCAACATTTAAATAAATTGTGTTTTAAAGCTTACCTATTTAATAAGGCTTTAAATTTTAATTTAACTGACTCTTTACTGTTTGCCTGCAGTATTGTGGTTGTTGCCTGAATTGTAATTGCAAAGCAAAGAGTGGAAAAAATAACATTAACCATTCGCCATTCAAAATTATAATTATGAACTGACCGTTATTTTATTTTGTTGTGCTTAATGTTGTTTATATTTTGTGTCTATTTCGTTTTCTGGTTGTTGTTTTTGTTATTATTGCTTTCATTAGTAGCATTAGCCATAATAACAACACAAGTACATACAGCAAGAGTAATGATGTAATAAAAATTTATTGACTAAAATAAAAACAAAACAATAAAAAAAAACCAGCAAAACAAATCACACACTTTTACACAAACACATTTATCAGCAAGGTAGCCATTTAACATTAACAAAAACAGTAATAAATAAACAAAGGAGCATTGAAATAAGTGTGCCATTTTGTGAATTAGATAAAGAGAGAGAGAGGCAGAGAGATATCCTGCAAAAATGGCTAAACAATTGTAAACAAAACGTTGTTTTTTATGGAAAATAACACTAGGTCACAAATAACAAACTTTTGTCTGTTATTTGTTTCTAGCATACTTTTTCTCATGGATTTGGACCTACTGAACACGAAAATGAATTTTAAAAATTTTTCTGTCGATTGGTTTGCGAGATACAAATTTTTTAATTTTTTTTTTTTAATTTTTGGAGGTACACTTACTATTTTGAGCATATCTTTAGTCTTCTTTGACCTATTTTATCCTACTACTACTCAAATTAAAGACAATTGAGCCGTCTACAACTTATTTTCAGAAAATTTTCAAATCGGGTTAGTAGTTTTGATGTTGGCGGCTTAAAAAGGTTAAAAAACTGGGTTTTTTTAGTAAAAATGTGGCTGAAAAATTCATATAAAAATTCATATAAAATATAAAACGCGATGTTAACAGCGATTTTAATTTTTTTACGTATAGCTGACACTTTTCCAAAGAAAATAAGCCCTTACTTAACAAAATCTGATGACAAATGGCCGACTTATTATTTTTTTGGTAAACGACCGAAATTCCTCTATTTCACGATTTTTTGATTTTCATTATTTGCACAGCTTACCTACCCAACGCAAACGAATAAATACATTTGAACTTAATTTAAAATAAACAAATTAGTCTTCGTATATTATTTTTTAATTTATTTACAGCACTACATGCTCAATGTATCGCACAATTAGCTAAACTAACGAAATTAAACTAACTAATTAAATTAAGCAAATCAACGCACAAAAAAAATTAGTAAAAACAAAGATATAAGTGTACATTTTATGCCATGTGGAAAAACTGCTGACTTCTTCTTTGTTTTTTGTATTCGCTGCAATCGGTCTCACGTATTAGGGTCCAAATATAGTCACCCATCATAGCCGTGTCATACATGCCCTGATAGCGTCGTTCCATAGCCTTCAATTCCTGATGAAAGCGCTCGCCGTGTTCGTCGCTCACGTCTCCTAAATTCTCAGGGAAAAAATCCAAATGAGAATGCAGAAAGTGTATTTTAAGTGACATGTGCACTCCCATGGCTTCATAGTTCTTTACCAGATCCTCAACTATGTCCTTATAATTCGGGCTTTTGTTGTTTCCTAAAAAGTTTTCCACAACAAGCCTGAAGGAATTCCATGCTGCGGCTTCGATGGGTGATAACAGCTTTGGGAATTTTTCATCTTTCAAAATTTTTTTTATCTCGGGTCCTGCGAAGACTCCTTCTTTAATTTTTGCCAGCGAAAGGTAAGGGAAAATTGACCGTAAATAGGCAAAAGCTTCACCTTCTTTGTCTAATTTTTTGGCAAAATTTTTAATCAAACCCAATTTTATGTGCAGCGGCGGAAGTATTATATTTTCACGGTTCTCTATTAGTGGTTTGCGCTGAACATTCGCTTCTCCAACTACAGGTTTCGTTCGTACCGACCATTTTTTTTTTATATAATGCTGATCATCAGCGCGGCTATTCCAAAGGCACAGAAAACAGCAATGTCGCGTATAGCCTCCTTGGAGTCCACACAGAATGGCCACAACTTTAAGGTCGGCGCATATTTTCCAATTGTATTTCCTATACTCTATGCATTTCAGCAAAATGTCCATAGTTTCATAGTTCTCCTTTGAATGAACCGCATGAGCAATAGGAACAGATGGCTTTTCATTCCCATTATGTAAGAGAACTGCCTTCAAGCTCTCTTTGTTGCTGTCAATAAACAACCTCCATTCGTTGGGGTTGTGAATTTGGTGAAGCTCTTGGAACAAGCCTGAAATGTCGCTGCAAAAACATATTTGGTCTTTCTTTGTATAAAATTTTGCATACTCCTTGTGACGGTTTCTGTACGTTGATACTTTCACTTCTGAAGCCGCAAATCCACACTCTATCATCCGAGACGCAAAAAGTTCGGATTTCTCCTTAGTGAGACCAAAATCGCGCACCCAATCGTTTAGTTCGGCCTGTGACAGTAATTTTCGCTTTGCACCCGGCTCAAATTCGCTTGCATTTGACTCGGACTCTTCTTCTGACGATTCTGCTTTTTGAAGAGATGCACCAGGGCACACTGGATATGGCACATCATGCGAATGTGGTACTGGAAGCGCAAACGATCCCACTTGAGCGTAGTTCCATTTAAAAAATCTTCCTACCCCACTGTTTGTGGTGAGGCAAAAATAACAGTCTGTGGAATGGCATAGCGGCTTTTTCCACATCATTGGTGTATCGAATTTCATATGGCGGCTAAAATTAAAATAAATTACTATATTCGCTATGTATAATGTGTTTAAATAAAAATTCTTACCTTCCGCCAGCTGCCCAGTTGGTTAAGATTATATAGCAAAGATCACACAGCGACTTAGGTGTCCATGGTTCTGTGATATTTGGTGAAATACCAAAATAATTCAAATAGTGCAATTGTACTGCTGGAGTAAACTTGTGTGCGTGATTTTTTTTTATAAACTGGCCACAAACATTGCAGAAATTGTCTGGATCGTTCAAACACTCGAACACACGTAGTCTTTTACTCATTGTCTTCCTTGCGTTTTCTAAATATTAACTTCTTTACACTTTCACAGACAGTTTTGAAATGCAATTGATAACCGTGTCTCCTTATGTTTAAATATGTATGAGCATGTAGTGCTGTAAATAAATTAAAAAATAATATACGAAGACTAATTTGTTTATTTTAAATTAAGTTCAAATGTATTTATTCGTTTGCGTTGGGTAGGTAAGCTGTGCAAATAATGAAAATCAAAAAATCGTGAAATAGAGGAATTTCGGTCGTTTACCAAAAAAATAATAAGTCGGCCATTTGTCATCAGATTTTGTTAAGTAAGGGCTTATTTTCTTTGGAAAAGTGTCAGCTATACGTAAAAAAATTAAAATCGCTGTTAACATCGCGTTTTATATTTTATATGAATTTTTATATGAATTTTTCAGCCACATTTTTACTAAAAAAACCCAGTTTTTTAACCTTTTTAAGCCGCCAACATCAAAACTACTAACCCGATTTGAAAATTTTCTGAAAATAAGTTGTAGACGGCTCAATTGTCTTTAATTTGAGTAGTAGTAGGATAAAATAGGTCAAAGAAGACTAAAGATATGCTCAAAATAGTAAGTGTACCTCCAAAAATTAAAAAAAAAAAATTAAAAAATTTGTATCTCGCAAACCAATCGACAGAAAAATTTTTAAAATTCATTTTCGTGTTCAGTAGGTCCAAATCCATGAGAAAAAGTATGCTAGAACCAAATAACAAAATGGCTGTTGCCTAGTGTAGGAATGGTTGCCATTACGAAACGTTAACACTACTAATCACTGATGGGATTTGTGGTACAACTGTACCAAATTTGGTACATTGGCACACTGGTTCAATTCATCCCTTTTTGGTACAATTAAAAAAAAAATACCCACGAAGTTTTATCATTTCTTTGAGGTGGATTAACTCACTAACCTTTTCAATAATAAAAACATGTCTCCAGACGTGACCAGAACTACCAAAAATTCACAATAAATGTTCGGATGATATACTAACATATAAAGTACATATCGTAAGCTAAAATGCAAAAAGGCGTAACTAACAAAAATAAAATTTTACAGGAGATACAAAAAACTTTGTAATGGGTGATTTTTAAGAGCTATAGGAGAGTTTTTTTTTTTAAACACATAAAATTCAGAAAAATGCATGAAATCTTTATTTGAATCGATAGTACGGTCCATATAATTTAATGTTTGAAGATTATTTCATGCAAATATTGACCGTGACTGCGCCTCAAATGGTCCATCCGCTTCGTCCAATTTTGGCATACTCTTTCCAACATTTCGGCCGGTATCTCACGAATAAATGCTTCAATGTTGTCTTTCAATGCGTCAATTGAAGCGGGCATGTGTGTGTAGACTTGGGCTTTAACATAGCCCCACAATAAATAGTCTAAAGGCGTTCAATCGCACGATCTAGGCGGCCAATTGACCGGTCCCGAACGTGAAATAAAATGTTCACCGAACTCGCCTCTCAATAAGTCCATTGTTAAGCGTGCTGTGTGGCATGTGGTACCGTCTTGTTGAAACCACATGTCATGCAAGTCAAACTCTTGCATTTTGGGCAAAAAAAGTTGGGTGTCATCTCACGGTAGCGCTCACCATTCACAGTTACGTTACTTCACATCATCTTTGAAGAAGTACGGTCCAATGATGCCACCAGCCCATAAACCGCACCTAACGGTGACTTTTTCTGGTTGCATTGGAAGCTCTTGCAATGCTTCTGGCTGATCTTCACTCTAAAATCGACAATTCTGCTAATTAACGTACCCATTGAGCCAAAAATGAGCTGACCATAAAATGGAAGAAGCGCGCGATGAACTTTCTTAACAGAGCACGCATTTTGATAATAAAATTCAATCATTTGCAAGCGTTGTTCGTTTGTAAGACGATTCATGGTTAAATTATAGATCAAACTGAAGATGTTTGACACTGAAACAAAACACGAACGTGCGTCTGCTGTTTAAACCAGTGTTGCCAATAAGATGATAGCTAAAAAATCAACCGATTAAATGAAAACCATTTACATGTTGAAAAAATATGCATTGATTAGCCGTCCATGGAATACTTCAAACAATAAACACACTTGTAGTTACGTACTTTTTTTTTTTTGTAAATAAAAGCTTAATTTTTTATCGCAGAAGTGTAAAATTTTGCCAAGGCATGTGGTTTGATGTCATTCATAATAATCAATCAAAAACTCGATTTTGAATTTTGTGTTAGTTACGCCTTTTTGCATTTTAGCTGACGATATGTTCATAAGTATATGTTCTCGTATCCCTGTAGAAGCCTAGAATTAAGTGTTTCCAAATCGCCACTATTGTCGATTGTTTCGGTGACACTGTCAACCAAGTGTCTACATTTTTGTCTGCCTTTGAGAAAAAAGAGAAATCGACAAATTTTTGCTTCTACTTAATGTGTATACCCATACCACAATAGTGGAGAGGGCATTATGCGATTGTGCTGATGTTTATAACACATAAAATAATACCTTCTGAGTCGATTTAACGATGTCCCTCCGTCCGGCTGGCTGGCTGGTTGTCTATCCATGTAACCTTGTTCGTAAAGTACAGGTCGCAATTTTTAAGGTAATTCGATGAAATTTTAAACATGAATTACAATTCATAAGGACAAAGCCTACTAAAAGTGGTGAAAATCGGTATAAAATTTCACATTTCCCCATCCGTAGTAGTGTTTGTGCCTATAAACCATCCTATTACGATTAGCATAGGGAATTAAAAAAAAAAAAAAAAAAAAAAAAAAATTTGTTTAAATTTTGGACCAGACTTACATTATTGCAATCTAAATTGTCTTACCATTTTTTATTGGAATCGGTCCATATTTAACGGCTACCTTATAAATGTTGGTATTGATATAAAAATTGGCGACAATAACATTTACGAAAGCCACTTTGTCAAGACAAAATATTGCGCTGGCGGGTCCAAAATAAACCATACGTCCCATATAAACTCCCTTCCTAAAAACACTTTAAGGTAAACAAATCTCAGATAGATGAAGATATCTTAATAATAGTCCACACAAAATTTTTTTCATAAATCTTAACCTCATAACATAATTTTGTCTGGCGGGTCCATGATTGCCCATGCGTCTCACTCTTGAAAATTTGTCTGCATATACTGTGGTGTAGAGTATCAAATGCTCGGGCTTTTTATTAAATAAAAAAACTTTTTGAACTCTTTCTATGGGAGTGTGTGAAACGATAGCAAAGTTCTATGGTGAATTGAAATTTCTACGCTAATGTCAAAATTTATACTAGTTCGCAGGGCTAGTGAAATTTTATTCACCTCAACAGTGTCAGAATTTTACTTCCATGAGTACTTTGCTCCCTTTTCACACACACCCTATGTATGCTTTTTTTTATTTTATAGCGAAATTTTGGTACAATTTATGTCAATTTGGTACAATTTTGCCATTGCGAGGGTACAATTGAGGAGTTGAGGAAACAAAAACAAAATAAAACAAGTGAGGTGCTATATTCGGCTATGCCGAATCTTATATACCATGGTGCGATAAGAGCAGTAAATTAAATAAATACCGTCCTTTTAATATAAACAAATCTATTTTGTGTTACGATCACTTCCCAGTCCTGACCACATCCTATCGGATGTTGTTTATTGATAATGCTTGTACCTTATTTGGAAGATTTGGCTCTTGCCGATCTTCCTATATACAAAAATATATATTGTCTATAAATAGAAGTGTCACGTCCAAATCTCAAATGCCGCCCACATTTTGTAGAATGTTATGTATTGATAACCAAGATGTTTGTACCTAATTTGGGAACTTTGGCTCTTGTCGTTCTCCACAGCAAAAAAGTAATAAAAAACTACAAAAACAAGGGATTTATGTATGGGTAAAATTAGAGGCGGTCATGGTTTTCTGACCATATGTTAGTCATTTATGGACCGATCTGGCTGAATTTCAATAACAAAATTTAAATGTGTATATATGACTCTGGTGCGATTATTCATCGATGAAAATGTCATAATGACAATGTCGCTCATAAACGCCACCGGGAACTTGCAAGAGAATTTGCTTGCAAGTAAATTTTTGACACTTGTCGCAAGCAGGGCTGCCAGATTTTACAATTTTTGTCTAAAAAGTAAAGAGTTTTTCAGTCTCCAAAGTCTGAATAAAACATTACATTTTCTGACAATTTCGTTTTTTAATCTTGGAATGTTTAACAGTCGTACCTTAATATGAGCGGAAGGCGGAACGTTTTCTTTCGCTTAGCTTTTACGCTGATATGCCATACCAAAGCGAAAGCGTCAACGTTGTGTCATGAACAGTATTGATTGATAGCTTTATTGTTTAATAAAACCCACAAATTATAAATAAAAATAGAGATAAAAACGACGCAACAGTGACCAAAAAAAAAGCTAAATTGCCATTATTTATTAACAATAGCGGCAAACTTCACTACTAAACGAGCTGTCAAAATCGGGTTTTCCAATTGGAAAGCGTTCAGGCCGCTCTATTCAAAAACTAGAAAACTCGTGCCGCTTTTGTTTAGGTACGGTTGTAATATGGAAGTCTTAAGAAAATCTTTGATTTTTCAGAGTACAAGAACAACAAGGTTACGTTTTGTTTATCATTCGTCAAACCATCATCGATTTTTCAATTTTCAACAATTATACGGCAAGCATTTCACGAGTTATAAAAGAATATCTACATGAGTCTCATACGATTCTTGACATGAAAGTCTCGCTAGATTTTACTACTTGACAGTTTCTTGACCAAATATATCTGACACCATATCTTTATGTAAAATTGTCCGCTGAATCAGACTTGTCAAAAGTAGAACAGATTTTTTAGATATTCCAAAATAACCGTTATTTGTGTTTTTAAAAAAAGATGATGTGACTGAAATGCAAATATCTTCAAAAGTTTATGTATTTCTTTCTTTTTCGTGAAAGGCTATAAAATTTCTAAAAATAAACATGGGTCGTTTGTGAAGATGAGTCAATAAATGGCAGGGGTATAGTGGACAAAATTTCAAACTTTATGATTTTTTGAAATTTTGCTCTTTTTTTCATATTCGGATTCAGCGGACAATTTTACATCAAGATCAGGTGTCGGATTCATTTGGTCACGACTTTGCTGGAAATTCGTGACGCAGTGTTATCTTTACCCACCTCTTCAACGATTGAAGAAGCGTATTTTGCTGTGCTATGGAAGAATCTCTCTCGTGGTACAGTTTTTCCCGTGTGAGAAATCTTCTACGATTAAAAAATGCGGTCATCGACGATCAAAGACGCTCAAAGACTCCAAGTAGCTCTTACAGGAAGTTTTTTTTTTTTTTTTTTTTAATTCCCTATGCTTATCCCCGCGAAGCTCTACGCTTGTCTGCAGGAAAGAACCCAGAGTCTCTGGCGGGAATCGAACCCGAAACCCCGGGACTGATAGACTATTTTTATAAAATTCGAACTAAAATTGTTTAAAAACAACTAAATTTTAAGTTGTCCGATTTTTTGACGATTTTTCGAAACGATAAAGACGATTTTTTTATTTTTTCTCAGGAAACTGACGATTTTCTTATAAATTTATCTGGCAGCCCTGGTCGCAAGTAAAATGACAAATGGAAAAACAGTGTTACCGTGAATGAGTTTTGTATTAATTAACTAGTACTTACTAAAATAAAAGTTATGTTTATATCTGATTTCCGTGTATTAATAAAAAATTAAAAATAAAAAAGAACACAACTATACAACAACGCATATTAATGGAATTTTAAAACATAAATTTCCGGCTTTTAGAAAAAAAAATTTAAATAAAAATATTCCTTTTAGTAATTTTATTATGTCAAAAACACGGCAATACTGTTTTCACATATAAAAAAATAAACATAACTTTTCATAAAGATTTCCTAAAAGTTAAATAAAGAATAAAACTATAAAGTAAATTAATTTATATCGTAGCAATGAGGAGAGTCTACAGATGCAACGATTTGAAAATAAAAGCTAGAAGTTTAGTTGATGCCGACATTTTAAAAATGAACTTGCCCTGTCCTGTGTAGCCACTTTTGGTTTTTTTTATGTATTTCTCCTGATTTTCGTAATTAATACGTATACACTACTTGCAAGTAATTACATGCATGTGGAAACGTCGGGTAAATTACAAGGTATTTGAAAAAGTGCTCCGTTTTGCTGAAGAGAAAATAGGCAGACAGATTTCCTCCAAATAATACCAATTGTTTTTTTTTTTTATAACACCAAAACGAACTGATAAAAAAGCGGGTTTAACACAAAAATATTTTGTGTTCTTTAAGTTCCTGAATGCAAATGAATATAAAAACCAGTGTTCGAAAATAAACAGTACATTATTTAACGTTCGGCTCACACACCCAGGAACGATATCTATTTTTTTTTTGTGATTGTGTAGACATACACAACCCTTAATACCGTTCGTAACTATTTTCAAGAAAGAACCGAACATTGTATAATGGAATTATACAATGTTCGGTTCTTCGTTAAAAAACAAAACAATTGTAGTGATACTATTTTTTTTTTGTGATTGTGTAGACATACACAACCCTTAATACCGTTCGTAACTATTTTCAAGAAAGAACCGAACATTGTATAATGGAATTATACAATGTTCGGTTCTTCGTTAAAAAACAAAACAATTGTAGTGATACTGTAGACAAACATTATATTTTAATGCTCTATAATCTTTTTTTCGTGTGTGTATTTTTTTTTTTTTGTAAAAAAAGGTCTGGTTTATTTTTACCAGCCAAAAGTGACGAAGATTAATGAGCCGAACCGAACACATTGAAGTTTGTGGATTTTCAAAAAAAAACCGAACGGAATAAGATGTTCACATCTTTTGTTTAGTTTGATAAAAACAGTAATATTTTTGTGTTCGAAAGATGCCTAAGAGGGAAACGTTATTTTTTTTAATGATTTTCTACACTACTCTACTTGCGTTTGTGTTTTCCACAAATCTACCGAACCGAACATTAAAAAACGATATTTAGTGTTTTTTTTCGAACACTGTTTTAATGTTCTATAATGTTTTTTTCGTGTGTGTATTTTGTTTTTGTAAAAAATTTTTTGTTTTTTTTTACCAGCCAAAATGGACGACCGGACCGAACCGAAAACATTGAAGTTTGTGGATTTTCAAAAAAAAAAAACCGAACGGAATTAGATGTTCACATCTTTTGTTGAGTTTGATAAAAACAGTAATATTTTTGTTTTCGAAAGATGACTAACAGGGAAACGATATTATTTTTTAATGATTTTCTTCACAAACACTATTAGCGTTTGTGTTTTCCACAAATCTACCGAACATTAAGAAACGATATTTAGGCCCTTAATTTGTAAAACGCAACGCCAAAAATTATATTGAGAGCAGAAAAAAAATAGAAAATATTTCATAATTTTGTTTTTGTTTTCTATAGAAATGTATATTGAATTTTTAAATTGTAAACGCTGCATATCTTGTGGCGTTGATAATTTTAAAACGCAATATGTATTTCTATAGAAAGCAACAACAAAATTTGGAAAAATGTTTGACATTGTTTTTGCTTTCAATGTTATTTTTAACATTGCGTTGCGTTTTACAAATTTAGGGCTTTTTCGAACACTGATAAAAACATTTATTTTTATAAAAATTTAAACTCTTTTTTTTCTACAACATTTAACTCTTGTTTTATATTAAAACAAAATATACATATTTGAACTTCTACACAATTATATTTATTATTACTATTTCTAATAATATATTTTTCCCAACCATACTGCTTGACATCTCAATTCAAAAGTAAAAAATTACAACAACAACAAAAAATTGCTTCAATACATCCATAATACTTGTTCACATGACGTTAATAATGACGTTGTTGACCTTATTCCCTTTTTCACATTTTCAATTTTGCAGTTTAACTTGAACAGCAAAATGTTTCTTTTTTGTTTCATATAGAAAACATTTTGCTTATTCATGGCGGGTTTTAATTTTGTTTATTAAAAAATGTAAAATGTAAATTTATAAATATTTTCTCTTTTTTGTGTTATATTCTGTGCATATAAAGTAAATTCTATGATTTTTTTTATCGTAAGTACTTTTTTATTCATATAAAAGTTTACATTTATAAAGGGTGTTTTTTTCGACCGATAGAACTTACGAGAAAAGGGTTAGCTGTCAAACGAACTGTCATAAAGCGTACACTTTTTGACAGCAAAGTCGGTATAGTCTGGCAAATATGTATTAATAAATAGATTCACATTTAAATAACGCTACTAAATTATTCAAGTTTGCTTTGAACATCTGTCATCGATTCGCGCAACTTAAGCTCGATTCACCCATGCGTTCCGAACAAAATTTTTGTCCGGACAAAATTTTTTTTATATTTAGTTTGACGTTTTACTTTTGAGAGAGAGAGCAATGCATTTGTTCGGAACGTTTTTTCTTGAATTGGTTTAATTGTAATTCTTGTGCCGAACAAAATGAACTGAGATACCACTTTTTTTTAATTTGTACATAAAAGTTGAAATGAGCTGCCACATATAAAATTTTTCGTTTTGTGCTGAATAATTAAAAAAAAAATTATATTTAGCTTTTATTTGACCTTGTTTAATTTTAATTATTTATTTTCAATATTTCGCTAACCTTTGGTTAGCATCTTCAGGAAATTTTAATTTTAATAAAATAAATAAAGACTCCATTACATCTTAAAAAAATGCACCGCTTCGTTTGGTTATACACAGGTGGCATCAACGGATATAATTTCTTCAAAAATGGGCTAAAATTGGGCGTTTTGAGGGCTCTACGGAAAGAGCAGCCGCGTTACCAATCCCACCGAAATCTTTTAAATGCCTTGTTTTGATCTTTCGATAAAAAAAATTTTTATTTTTTGGATTATATTTTACAATTTCAAGTTCTGTCGGGCTTAAAAAACACCCTTTACAATGAACAACATTGACCGCACTTGATGTACATACAAAGTTATTTTTTATTTTTTTTTTTAATTTTCTTTGAATACTTGTGAAAAACGTGTCTAATAATGGAAGGTTAACCAAGAAAAATCTTTAAAAAAGTATAAAAGTTTAAAAAACCAAAAATCTTTAATAATTAAATCCGAAAAATTCCTATAAAAGTTTGATATTTGAATTTTTAAACAAATTTTTTACCAAATTCGGAATCTTATAAATAGAGCCTCTTTAAGTAGCTTTTAAAAATCTTTTTATTTTTTTTTAAAGCTATTCTTCCCTTCTTCTTATAGTGCCTTACAAATACTATTCATTTTACGTGGTTACTTTAAGTTTCTTTGGAACTTTTTGCGTGCCAAGAATGAATAAAAACAAAAAAAAAAAAAAATAAAAATTGCAAATGACAAGTTTAATATAAAAAATTCCCATTTAATTGTCTTCTAAAAGCTTTAAAAATATGTACAAGTACATTGCAAAAAATTTTGTTAATTTATTTAAACAAATTTCATTAAATTTATAAACTTTAAAAAATTTTAAAGTTCAAACAGTCAGAAAATGGTGGCAAAACAATTATACCACACAAATTGCTTGGCAAAAATTTCAAAATTTCATGTGTTGTAAATTGGGCTCTGTGCTGTTTGACTAACATTTGAAGCATGTTTGTAAAAATATTAAAGAATTTTAATATTTGGCGGAATAAGAAAAATGATATCCTCAGCTATAATTTCTTGATATATTGGGAACACAATTTTTTTTCTCCAACGTTCTTGCTTGACGATATAGCGATGTTTAGCCCAGGGCTGTCAGACTTGGGGATTTATCCCCAAAGTTGGGGATTTCATGCGAGCAAAAAGGAAAAAGAAAGTCATTTGGGGATTGGGGATTTTTTTGGGGATTAAAAAGAAAATATCGGGGATTTTTTGGGGATTTTACACTTTTTTAATATACATGGTACTTTATAAGCTCTTGTTTTTTTTTCTTGAGGGATTGTTTAAAAAGAAGAATTTAAACATAGAATCTTAAACCGTTGACAACACACAAAATTTTTAATTTTTTAAAGACAATTTTAAAGCGAATATGTATGTCTTCCCCAAAAATAAGTAAATATGAAAGACAATATAATAAAGTTTGGGAAAAAGAATGCTGGGAGTAGTTATTATGCATCGAAGCATTAAATAAATGACGGATATGTATGTATTTTTATTGTTGATTATAAGGATGTCTAAAAACGATTGAACAAGCTCCAAATTCTTATAAATTGGCTCATTCGTCTTCAATAACAGCATATTGTTTTGCTTGTAGTTCCTCACTGGAATCGCATAATTAGGATTTAAAAAAAACATGCCAAAACCAGTCGCTAAAAAAACAAAATAAAATAATTTTTTGGACTAAATATTTTTATTTGGGGATTTTTGGGGATTTCTTATTAAAATTTTTTTTACAATTTGTAAAAAAAAATTTAAATTTGGTCAGAAAAAAAAAACAAAAAAAAAATATCAACTTTTTAAGGTTTTGTTTTTAATTTGGGGATTTTTGGGGATATTTTTTTAATTTTTTGGGGACAAGGAAAATAAGTACCTGGCAGCCCTGGCTTAGCCTTAAGCATATCATTTTTTGATATTGGCGATACTGTTTTGTCTGACTTCAATTGTGTTAAATGATAACGAGATTTTGAACTTCGAGCGCGTAATTTGATGTTTTTTTTTTTGTTTAACATATCAAATTTCTGCTTAACGTTTTAACGAAAGAATATATCGTTCGTTAAAATATTTCTAGCAATTTGTAGTCCCAGCTTAAAATCTCTTGTTATTGGCAAAACATTTTTTTTAAATCGTCAAACATTTGTGATTGATTTGCTAGCACTGGCAACATTTTTTTCCTTTTTTTGCCATTTAACACTTCTGCATAAAACACAGTCTACAACAGACATAAAATGCTTAACATTAACAGTAATATGATGTTAGTGTTAAGTATAGACTCATCATGTTAGAGGTTTTCTCATGTTATAACATGGTTGTTAATGCAAATGTTTTAACAACGCTTTAAACAGCAAATCATGTCTGTTGTAGACGTGGAATAAGAGAATAAGGCAGAAAATACCGCCAATGAAACCCTTTAGCGATATTCATTCTTGTACTTATAATTTGCTCTATTTTTGCATTTTTACTATCCGCTTAAAAAATAGCTAAGAATAAGCTTCTTGAATGGCGACAAGAAAACATTTAATCGGGTCTTAATAAGAATATTATTTTACTAGATTTTGGCACGCTTTTTGGCTTCTGACATTTCTGCCCAGTGGCTTTGTATTAGAAATTGGTGGCAATGAAACATTTCAGTGATTTTTTAGGCTCTTGCATATAATTTGTTCTGGTTGGCAACATTTTCTTGGATTTTGTTTTGCATCTCTGTCTGCTGAACAGTTTAAAAAGTGTTGCTAATATATTCAAGGTGTGTTTAAAAGTTTTTTTTCCTCTTTCACAAATTTGTTTATACAGTTTTTTTTTCTGAAGTTCATCTAAATGGCCGCAAAAAATTGAGTAGTTTAGTTTTTTTTCAAATTTGTTATGCTTCTGATTTTCAACAGCTCAATTGTTTCTTTAAAGCTAAATGTCTATAATTGTCTGGCAGCGCTTTGCACACCAGTGTTTTCTAAAAAAAAAAAAACAATTTAATAAAATAATCAGAGCACTTCATATAATGTTTTTAAGTCTTAGGGCTTTTAACTCAAACCATGTTGGTTAATAAATTCTTTTGTAAATGGCTAAAGATTTTTATGTTCGTGAAAAAGAAACTGTTAGATGTTTATAAGATTTTTAGGAAATGTATTAAAATTTAATAAACTATTCTTGAAAAGATAAAAACGTATGGTAATTTTGGAAATTTCTTTGTTCATTTTATCAAGAAGAAGAATCTTATTGAAGAAAGCTAAAAAAGCGGTTAATTTAAATATGTATGGAAAAAATTGTGCAAAATGAAGTTTGTATAAACAATTGTATAGTTTAATTTTTAGAAAAACGTTACTTTTTGCTGAATAACTCTAAAAAGAAATTTGTGTGAAGCTTGTAAAACTCTAGAAATGTCAAATAAACGTTTTATTGCTTGAGAGCTCACAAGAAAAATCATTCCATCCGTACTTAAGTCAAGCGAAAGCTGTGGCAATAGTGCGGTAAGTACGGATTTCCTAAAATCAAGTTAAGACTGCTTGATTCAAGGGCAAATAATTCTTAACTTTAGCCATATTTAATCCCTGATCCGTACTTAAAACAACCCGAAAACGGGATTGACATTAGTAAAAGTGTGATAACATTAATCTAGAACTGTGCTTGATTCAAGAATTTCAAAAAGTTGGTTTAATCCCGAATTCGTACTTAAAATGATACGAAATAAGGATTGATCTTAGCCATTGCTGACAATCCGTGTGTGTAATTTCTACTTGTATGTGTATCCCATGTGTAATTAGTTTCATGTGTAATCTGTGTGTAATTTTACTTTTTTCATTAATTTTTAACCGTTAAGTTTTTCTTTTTAAACATTAATTTTTTGTAATTTTTTTAGTTTCCAGTCATCACAGTCAAACTTGTTTTTTTTTAACCATGACTATTTTCATTTTATTTCACTCTCCAACACAAATGTATACAGAAATGTTACATGGGGTCTACACGAGCAATAAACTTGAAAACTTTTATGAACTCACCTGTAAAATTTTATTGCCAACTCCATATGTCGATGTGTAGACCGCAAAAACATTAATGTGCACATATCGGGTAATTTTTTAGCTATTATGTTTTTGACAACACTGGTTTAAACAGCTGACGCACGTTTCGTTTTTTGTTTCACTGTCAAACATCTTCAGTTTGGTCTATTATTTAACCATGAATCGTCTTACAAACGAACAACGCTTGCAAATTATTGAATTTTATTATCAAAATGCGTGCTCTGTTAAGAAAGTTCATCGGGCGCTTCTTCCATTTTATGGTCAGCTAATTTTTGGCTCAATGGGTACTTTAATAAGCAGAATTGTCGATTTTAGAGTGATGATCATCCAGAAGCATTGTAAGAGCTACCAATGCAACCAGAAAAAGTCAAAGTTTGTTGCGGTTTATGGGCTGGTGGCATCATTGGACCGTGAGATGACATCCAACTTTTTTTTGCCTAAAATGCAAGAGCTTGACGTGCATGACATGTGGTTTCAACAAGACGGTGCCACACAGCTCGCTTTACAATGGACTTATTGAGAGGCGAGTTCGGTGAACATTTTATTTCACTTTCGGGACCGGTCAATTGGCCGCCTAGATCGTGCGATTTAACGCCTTTAGACTATTTTTTGTGGGGCTATGTTAAAGCTCATGTCTATACACACATGCCCGCTTCAATTGACGCATTGGAAGACAACATTGAAGCATTTATTCATGAGATACCGGCCAAAATATTGGAAAGAGTATGCCAAAATTGGACTAATCGAATGGACCATTTGAGGCGCAGTCACGGCCAACATTTGCATGAAATAATCTGCAAACATTAAATTACAGGGACCGTACTATCGATTGAAATAAAGATTTCATGAATTTTTCTGAATTTTATGTGTTTTTTTTTAAACTTTCCTATAGCTCTTAAAAAAATCACCCGATATATATGTATATTGCGAAAAAAATGTTCAAACGTATTTTGAGCAAATCATTTTTAACAAAAAACTGACAAATTTTATTGTCATTTCTTTAACATTTTTTTTTTGTTTTATTAAAAAAGAAAAACATATTTGTACAGTTGATTTAAAAGCTATGAGCGCGAAATACATTTTAGTATGTGTGTGTAATTTTGTTAAAATGTATTATTTGGGAAGCAGTCATGTATAATTTCCGAATTTTTCATTGGCAACACTGAGCACTTAACCCAGGAAACCACAGAGACAGAGGATATCGTTATTTATATTCCCGTTACACATGTCTCACTTTTATGTTGTATTCTCCTTTGTTTAGAGAAGAATTCACAATTATTAGTCGCAAACAGAGTAGTCGAATGTAGTTTTCGTAATCATTATACTTCGACAAAAAATTTCAAGAAATAAAAATCGGGAATTTTTGCTACTTATTTTACTTTTGAAACATGAACATAATTTATGTTTTTCTCCTTGCTGTTGTAGAAACAACAACCAACAAGTAAATCGTTTATACCTACTTTTGTAGTGTTGTTGTTGTTTCTTCAGTTAACGTTATTACGTAATTCCATTTTCGGAATGTTTTACGTACTTTCTAGTGTTATTCGTACTTCATTTTTAAAGAACGACTCGTTGTAAAGAAACTATTAAACTTTTGCTAAGGAAGTAATTCGATTTTTAAATTTTATTTTAAAATAAAATTAAGCTCGCAAAAACTCATTATAGTTTTGCTAAGGAAGAATCTCTATAATTCCTGCAGAACAGTCGGCAGTCTGGGATTTTATCAGAGGCGATGCAAGCCATAAATAATTAAAATCTGTCTACACTATTGATTTTATTTACTAAATTTTATTTAAACTTAAGAATTTCACAAAACGTCACAAAAATTTAGTATAAGCTCTTGTAACCCTAAGGGCTAAAAAATCAGAGCAAGTTAAACTCCCCTTTTGGTTTAAAACGTGTTTAAACCAACAAATCTATAAAATACTAAACACATATAAACCATTTTAAAACGCATAGAATTGGGCGTTTAAACTACCAATACAGACCATATGAATTTGATAAGATTTATCGTAGTGCTGTTATAACATATAATACATGGGACACTGATTTATAGTTGTTGAATTTAAACTACATATAAATTCAAGTTTAGTTCAACTCAACCAGCGTTTAAACCATATGTGATTTATTAGCCATAAGTCAAGTCGAGCAATTTGTTTGGCAATTATTGCCGTAGCAACTATCAAATTCTATTGCCAACACTAGATATTTACGTGTGGACTGCATAAATATGTATTTGAACACATGTTCAGCAATAAATGTTATAATATTTTGCTGAGCAATTATCTTTTAACACAAGCTGTCTAAATCAATTATTAGTTACAAAAAATGAAAAATTTTAAACTTAAAACATAAAATTTAAATGCAAAATTTACAAATTAACAATAAAAAAATAATTAAAAATAAATTGGTTGCCAAAGAAAATGTAAGTATTTATTTACATGCAAATTCATGTTTTGGGTTAAGACATACGTTTACTCCACTCTGAAAAAAATGTTAAACATAGAACATTTCTGTGACGTCATTCGGCCGACGTTATTGCTTATGTTTACAAATACAAATTGCGCGTATGGACGTAGGGTAAGAACATAGGTTAAGATTTCTGTTATAACGCTGTTTACATGAAGCAATTTTACCAGCAACTGTTGCCTGGGGACAACGTCGTTTAACTAATCGATGTCAATAAGGTTTATTCAAAGTTTAAATTAATATTTTTTTTTTTTTTGTTTATTGTTTTTTATGTTAAGTTTTGTATCTTTTGTTTAATTGTCGGACTTAAATCTGAAATAAAATTTTAAATTTGATAAGGTTTATTTGTATACGTTTATTTCTTGGAATATATAAGATTTTGTTGTACGTTCGGTTGTGATTTATACATGTCCTGGTCAACGGGCTTAGACTTCTGGCAGCCCTACCCTAGGGACAACTCCTGGTCAGTAATGGGACTTTTTCTTCAATATAGTTCTAGACTGTAATGAACATTTTGTATGGGAGCCCCCTTAAGAAATGGATTTAGCGGGTAGTTATGTTAGAAACAAATGTTAAAGATGTAAAATAAAGTGGGGTTGGTCATACGTTTGACCCGTCTTGGAGCATCCTACACGCTGCAGGGGCCAAATTTAAGAATTTCAACGATACAAATATGGCGGTTTAATAAAATTCTTAAATTTGAGCCCTGCAGCGCTTAGGATGCTCCTAGACGAGTCAAACGGAGAAACTTATTTTTGATGTACGGTCTGGTATACAAGTTTCCAAACACGACAAGAAAATCCGAATGTTGCAGGGTTATGTCTTACGCTGGGTTTTTTCAGATTTCAGTTAAACTAGGTTTAGTTAATCTGAAAACAGATTTGTGCCGCCATTACGAACTGCTTGGTTTTGCTTAAAATGTTGGTCTTAAATGAAATATTGAAAAAAAAAATACATTTCTTTGGAAATCCGGGTTTCACACTACGTTAAACTAAATTTAAATTTAATCCACAACTCAAAAACCCGGCCTTAGAGTCTGACACAGGTACAACTAACCGTGGCACCGTCTTAAGTTTTAAAGAAGCCAAATGTGTACTTTGACCTTGTTAAAAAGTTCTTGAAAACGAACTCTTTTTTTTTTAGAAAAAGTACCGAAAGAGGTACTACAAAATGTTTTTTTTTACAAACTTACAAAGCTTACAAGCAATTTGCTTCATAACAGGGAAATTATCTCAGTGTGTGGTGCTTCAAGCGTTCTTTGAACATCAATGAGTTACCATTTATTAAAATTTATTTTGTTAAACGTAAAAAGCAGGAATAGACTTTGAGCTAATAACTTTTAAGAGCAAATTTGAACTTTGACCTTATTTTTTTTAAGTACTTTAAATATTATTAACACGATCTTTTACCAAATAATTTTTTTTTTACTGCTTGCTTACCACATTAAAGCTTTTTATAATTTCTAGGCCTTTTTTAATTGACTTTGTTTATTTTACTAATTGTTTAATGTCAATAACACCTTTCTTTGAATAAATTAATTTGTTTATTTTTCTTATTCATTTTTTAAGTTTTTTTGTTTATTTTTTTTTTTTTTATTAAGTGCATGTTTATTCATTGTTTTCTTCTTTGTTTATAATTCTTTAGATACTTTTTCTATTTGCTTTCAAATATCTTCCATTATGGACTTTAAAACCTCTAAAATTAACAAGTTCAAGTGCAGTCTAAATAAGATATTTGCCATTAGAAGCGCGTTTAAAGACAAACAAAAGGCTGCCTTTTTGTCTTTTGAGTGATTTTTTTTGTCACAAAAAAAATTACAATAAAACTGTTTATGGTTGCCTTGCTTGCTAAATATTTGAATGTCTAATTAATAAACAATTTACATATCTATTTGTGTATTTAAATGGCTTTAAATGCATTTTTTTTTTTTTGAGTATAATTAACAATATGGTCAAGAATATTATTTTTGACAAAATAATACGCATGAATGAAAGAAATAATATTAAGTTTTTGGTAGTCATCTTTTGGAAATTTCCTTTTGAGTAATAGATATTTCTAAGAATTATTTTTACGCCATGAGTTCATTGAATTAAGCTGTTTTTTTTAGTTTTAACAGCCTAAAAGTATGATTCATTGGAAAAATGCCTGAAATGTATACTAAAGAAAACAAAATTTTGTGCTTGCTTTGTTAAGCCTTAAAGTATGCTTTAGAATTAAATATGAAGTTTCTCTTCTAACTCATTATTTTTCTTTTGCTTAGTGTAGTTTTTATAATAATTTTTTAAATATTTTTTTCTTTTTAGATCTTTAAAGCAAAAAAAAAAATTGGTTGAAAATGATTACATCACTTTCTATTCAGAAATAAAGGTAAGTCTTTTATTTTTACTTGAATTATAATTTATTACTTTACATACCTACATATATTTTATTAAGGCATATTCATTATTTAAATTACCACTCCTTTTTGTAAACGGTGGCCATTTAATACTTTATTTTAGGACATATTTGATAACATTTTTGGCAATTAATAAATTTTTAATGTTGTCAATAATTTTTCCCGTTTAAATTTATCATAAAACTTTAGATTGAGTTAAATATTGAAAAAGAACTTTTATCAAATTAAAATAAATAACCTCAGAACACTGTTTAAAATATCAATTTCCAGCTTATAAAATACAGTAAAGCCTTGCTTTATACAAACATTTTTTAAAGCTATTTTCTTTTTCAAAAACATAAAAAAATGTTCAACTTTTATGCTTCTTCCACTGTCATTCTTAATTTTTTTTTACTATCTTATAAGAAAACCCATATTTTTTTTTAAGTAAAAAAAAACTTTCGTGTCTGTGACAGCTGCCTGTCATTTGATTAATTATCATGTGTCAATCGTTAAAATTGTCTTAAGAAACGATTTTTTTTTTAGTCTAGTGTTTTGTTATAACACGAATGACATAGTTTTAGTTGAATAAAGTAAAACTTTTTTGTACACGTTTTTTTTTTACTTATTAGTTTTCAACTAATTGCTCTACAATCACGATCTGGTTTTTAATTTCAAATAGTTAAATTTAACAGATTAAAAAAACATTGTAAAAAATTAAAATTCTCTAGAAGAATGTGTAGTAAGGAAGTTGTTTACATGAATTAAATTTTATAAAAATGCATATCAATTCAAATTAATTGAATAAATTTACAGATTAAATCAATAAATCTTGCCCAAAGTTAAGAAAACTTTCATTAACCCAATGTTAATTCATTACTTAATAATGTTAATTCACTGTTTACCTGAAAAGGGTAATTAATATACATTATTTACCCGATTTTAATTATAGAAATACATTGTTTACACGAATAAAATAATAAAAATATTGTTTACTCGAATAAAAAAAAATAATAAAAGACATTTTTTACCTGCTTGTAATAATAAAAATTCATTGTTTACATGATGTAAATAATCAAAAAATATTGTGTTTACTATTTAAATAATAAACATTTATTGATTTTACGAAGTAACTAATTAATTAAATTGTTTACCTAATGTAAGTTAAAAAAAAAAAATTGTCTACTCGATATAAATAAGAAAAATACATTGTTTATTCGACATAAGTAAATTACATTGAATAAAATAAGTTAAACATTTTTTACATGAATAAAATAATAAAACCATTGTTTACATGGATAAATAATAAAAACATTGTTTACATGAATTAAATATTAAAAACATTGTTTACGTGCATAAAATAATCAAAAACCCTTGTTTACGTGCTTGTAATAACAAAGATTCATGGTTTACGCGATGTAAATAATTAAAAAGTTTGGGTTTCCCTCTGTAAATAATAAAAATCAGTTATTTTCACGATGTAAAAAATTAAATAAATTGTTTACCCAATGTAAATTAAAAAAAAAGCAGTTTCATGATTTACACAGAGTAGATGATATAAAAATTATATTTGCAAGATAAAAATAATATGAATTATTTACATGCTGTAAATAACGCAATTGCATTTATTCACAAGCTGTTTATTCTGTAAATTAATTATTTACACAATGTTAAGAAACAGTTTAATTATTTACACAGAGTAGATATAGTGTTAACGTTATATTTGCACGACAAAAATTAAATAATGAATTATTTACATGATGTAAATAACATAATTGCACTTATTCACACGCTGTTTATTCTGTAAATAAGTTATTAACATAATGTAATAAAACAGTTTCATAGTGTCAACGTCATATTTGCACGATCAAAATAATATAATTTTTTATTTACATGATGCAAATAACGCAATTGCATATATTCACACGCTGTTTATTATGCACATTAATTATTTACATAATGTAAAATATCAGTTTTATTTTTTACACAGAGTAGATGGTGTAAACGTTATATTTGCTTGATAAAAATAATATTAGTAATTATTTACATGATATAAATAACGCAATTGCATTTATTTACACGCTGTTGATTCTGTAAATTAATTATTTACATAATGTAAAGAAGCAATTTCATTGTTAACACAGAGTAGATAGTGTACACGTTATATATGCAGAATACAAGTTATGTAATGAATTATTTACAAAAAGTTTGTAACTTAAAAACATTTTTAATATTATGTTAGCAAAAGAAATACATTATTTACATCGTGTTAATAAAGCGTTTTCATTATCTACATCAAGAAAAATAATGAATTGCATAATTACCATTATGTAAACAATTTATTTGCCGCATTTACTTAAAAAATGTAAATAATAGATCATGTAAATAAAGCGTTTTCATTATCTACATCGAGAAAAATAATAATATTGAATAATTACCATTATGTAAACAATTTATTTGCCGTATTTACATCGTGCACATAATGCATTTACATTAGATACTTACAATATGTAAATAATACATTATGTAAATAAAGCGTTTTCATTATTTACATCGAGAAAAATAATAAAATCGAATAATTACCATTATGTAAACAATTAATTTGCCGTATCTACATCGTGCAATTAATGCATTTACATTAGATACTTACAATATGTAAATAATACATCATGTAAATAAAGCATTTTCATTATCTTCATCGAGAAAAATAATAAAATTGCATAATTACCATTATGTAAACAATTTATTTGCCGTATTTACATCGTGCAAATAATGCATTTACATTAGATACTGACAATATGTAAATAATTCGTCTACCGCATTTATATTGTGTAAATAATGCATTATCATTACTCAATTTATGTATATACATTATTAGAATCGTGTAAATAATGTATTTATTTTATTTACATTGTGTAAAAAATTCATTTATGTTAGTTAAATGCATTTACACTATTTATATCGTTTACATATGGTGTTTACATGTTTTGAATAATGTTAATAGTGCCTTTATTTTATTTACTTTGATTAAATAATGCATTGTATAATGAATTAACACTAATTACATCATGTTTACATGTTTTGCATTACGTTAATAATGCATTTACTTTGTGTAAATAATGCATTGGCATTATGCATTTACACTATGCATTTACACTATTTACATCGTGTTACTATTATTGTTTTGCATTATTTACTTTGTGTAAATAAAGCACTGTCATTATGCATTTACACCATTTACATCGTGTTACTATTGTGTTTACATGTTTTGCATGATGTAACTAATGCATTTTTGTTATTTACTTTACATAAGTAAAGCATTTGGATTATTTACTTCGTGTAAAAAATGTATTAACAGTATTTACATTTTGATAAGTGTTATTTCCCTATTTTTATTACCTAAACAATGAAGCATCATGTACATCGTGTAAACAATACATATATAATATTTTCTTCGTGTAATCAATACATTTACACTTTTTACACCGTGTACATAATACTTTAAAATTATTAATAGCATGTAAATAATGCATTTACATTATTTACATCGTGTAAAAAACGTATTTATATTGTTAGTGTTTCGTTTAAAATATTATTACGTTGTTTTTAAAGTGTAAATAATAACATTTTTTCGTTTACATTTGTAAATTTTAAAAATCAATCACTATTATTTATAACTCTGGGTTTCCTTTTATAAATAAATATTTTTTCTAATATCTAAACATTTACTTAAGTTTTCTGTGGTGTGGTGTTTTTTTTTTTTGACATGATTTAATTGTGTCAAAAGAATAAATTTGCATTTGAAACAATAATTTTTTGTTTTTTGGTGTTCGACAACAAATTTAAAAAAAAAAAAAACGAAAAAACACCCTGAGATCTTAAAAATACAACAAAATCTTGTTTTCAATCACACCATCAAACGCAAACATTCACTTAAAAACCAGCGAAAATAATAAACAAACATTAACCGACTGCCACCTTTTTTTTACACCAAATGCAAGCACCTGGAGAAATAAATTTAAGAAAAAAACCCAAGCCAAACAAACAATAAACATTAAAATGCAATTTTGCAATAATAAAAATCAAATAATAATAATTTATTAAAACTTAAATCACCAAAAAAAAAAAGAAAAACATTAAAATAAAAATTTATAAAGAAATACAAACAAATAAATTTCTTATCTGGTATCAGACAGAAGAAACATAAAACAGCCTTCGAATACTCGTTAAATGGGTCAAATCTTTTTTTTGTAAGAAATCTGGTTTGAATCTGGTCAAATTAGAGGAAAAAAAGCAATGAAATAAAAAGTTATCGCTTGATATGTCGGTTTTGTGACAATTCTTTAGACCCATTTTAGATTTCTGTTTCAATCTTTTTTTTTATGTTTATCTGTTAAGTTGTAAAGTGTGTGTCTCTGTACAAAATGTATCTAAGTGGAGTAGTGCAGTCAGTCGGAAACCAGCATTTTTGTATTCAACGTGACAAAGATGTTATTTTGTGTGTGTGTGTGTGTGTATTATTTTGTAAAATTGAAGCCATCTTCCTTTGGAGAGCAAAAATCTATTTTGCTTCGACATATAAATATTCTTATTATTTCTGTAAATTTTTTATTGTACCACACGGCTTGAAATTCTGCTGATGACGTTTGTGCTTGTGCTGCTGTGTGTGTAAAACCAATTTTTATTCGCTGAAATGGCAAATATGTGTTCTAATTTCCAGTTCGTTAAATATGAAAAATTCTTTTTACTTATTTAAGGTAATATTTACTTAAAAATTGCAAAAAAAAACCACACAAAAATATCTACGTGAAGTAAATAATGTGTAAACAATAAAGTTAGACTAGACTTAAGACAAAACTATAGACTACTAGCTGGCCCGGTAAACGTTGTTTTGCCATATTTCTTTCAGATGTTACAGTGTCTGCATGCCAAATTTAAAAAAAAAACCGGTTGATTAGTTAAGAAGATATTGGGAGGGGGATATTTTACCCCTCTTGCCCTATTTCTTGCCCTAAATAAAAAAAAATATAGGATATAATTTCTTCTAGATGTTATACTATTTGCCTGCCGAATTTCAAGAAAATCGGTTGATTAGTTAAGAAGATACAGGGAGGAGGAGATTTTACCCCTCTTGCCCTATTTCACGACCAATTACTTATTTCCTTTCAGATTTTACAGTACATGCATGCCAAATTTTAAGAAAATCGGTTGATTAGTTAAGAAGATACAGGGAGAGGGAGATTTTACTCCTCTTGCCCTATTTCACGACCTATGACTTATTTCATTTCAGATCTTACAGTATATGCATGCCAAATTTTAAGAACCGGTTGATTAGTTAAAAAGATACAGGGAGGGGGAGATTTTACCCCTCTTGCCCTATTTCCTTTCAGATAAATAAAAAATTTTATAATTTGCAGAAAATTACCGTTCTAACAGCAGCAACAACAGTAACACATAGGTATGATACACTGCAGGTGTAGAGCAAGTGAAAAATCGAATGTTCGACTGAAAGTTTCCGCAATTTGTGGTGACATCGAAGTGTACACTTCTTTTTATATATGGGTCGATATCACGAAATGACTACATTCTGTGGCCCGACGCATTTTGTATTAAAAATATTACAAAATTAAAATTCTGAGAACAGGATTAAATAAAACAAAATGTCCTTCAACGAGGCGCGGAAATCAAAATAAAATATTTTAGATATTTTTATGAAAAAATTTGGTCGCACGGTGCAAATCGTCATTACCATGGTGTGCGTCCAAAGGTTTTGTGTTCAAAAAACACAGATTTTCATTAGTATCTCAAAATATATATTATAAATGAAGTACGTCAAGTTATTCGAGAAGAATAAACCAACTCAATTTTAATTTCATAAATATAATTTTATTTTAAAACTTATGATTTTGAGACATTTTAGTCCGTGGCTAATTTTTTTCGTCATTCACCGTGGCCCAATTTGTTTATTAAAAAAAAATGCTTTAAACCGGTTTTTTGGTTAGGTGTTAACTGTCAATGTAACGACAATTCCCGTTAGTTTTAAAGTGTATTGACAGAAGTGAAAAATGTAGTCAGTTGTTTGAGAGCTTTTGAAGTGTTTAGTGTTTTTTGAGCATGTTCCTGAAATTTTGTCATTCCCGTGGTAAGTATATTTTTCCGTTATTTATATTATAATTTCCAAATTCGTTGTATTGGTTTGTTCATTTTTTAAGTCTTTATTAGATTCTAATATATTTTATAAAAATTTTTGAAGATTTTCACATTTAAATCCAAGAATACTCACGTTTCCATCATTACCGTGAAGTCATTACCATGGGAATAATCTAAACCACGGTAATGACAAACGGAACACGGGAATTACCTTTTCAATGTATATTTGAGATTATTCAATCTATGGTAATTATTTAAGAAATTTGATGTTCCCCAAACTTAAAAAGTACACCTGGAATTATAATCCAAAGAATGGACATAACGTATGCATTTTATTAAATGTGTTTCCATAAATTGCTGTATGTGTTTTATTTTGCTGCAATACATGATAAAACGTCATTACCATGCTGCTCAGTCATTACCGTGCCGCACAAATATCATTTCCGTTGGACTATTGTCATTCCCGTGGGGTGCAAAAATCATTAAAATCCTTAAATATACATGGCCCTTTGCTTATTAATATATAAAAAGGTCTTATAAAACAGTATCAACCGAAAAATAATTATTTAAACCTATTTTCGCACATGGATGAATTCTTCTTTTGAGTGTATGATTTTCCAAAAATGTTCCCCGTGTGGCTCAAGTAAACATATTGGTCTATACGATGAGGAAACTTCTTTGCGGTTTATTCGGTTTTAGACTATAGACTTAACTTCAGAATCATCAAACTAAACTGTTGAATAAATTACAGACTTAACCATAGCTAAACTTTCGGCAATGTTCCGGCAATCGCACGATTTTAAATTGCACAATACCAGATTTTTGTGTTTTATGGTGTTCTGAAACTCATACATTTTGCTTACGATCTGCCATACAGGCCTGTTCTGTAAACCACGCGCGTTTAAAATCACATGTATGATTTTGTGGTGTTCTGAAAATCACACCGTTTTTGTGTCTTTCGGCATTTGAAAACCACATCGAAAAACACAAAAGCGGAACACCACAGTGATTTTTTAATCACGTTATTTGAAATCAAGTGATTTTCAGCACAGACCTGATAGTTTCTTAAAAATATTCTAGTTCCCTTGATCATTCTTTTCCGATTTGAATTCGCCAAACTTCTTGCGACTGCGATTTACAGAACACCCATTATTCGATTTCAAGTCACAATCGCAAATGATAAGCGTTTTGCGATAGTCAAAACATGCCCGTGTAGTCAAAACTTTTGATTAAACTAAACTTATGATGTAACTATAGATTCAAACTAAACTATACACTTAACTGTATGTAAAACTTTCAACTAATCCACTTACTAATCTACAAACATTAACTTAAGAGTATTTTCCTCAATTCATTTTAATATTCGCAAAAAAAAAAACATAAATCAGTTTAATGACTTTTTTTTAATCTAATTTACAAACTTTTTAATGACACAGTTAATTTTGCCTCCCAGTTTTGAATGCTTTTGAACTGTTCAAGTAGCAGACATTAAAAAATAACCGTAATTTTTGTCATTTAATACTTAGACTAAACTAATTACCAAGTTAGATTTGAAAATAAAAAAAGAAGTCATCAAATGTAAGTAGAACAACAAAACCAAAAAGATTGCAACAACTAGTTATTGGAGCTTTTTAATTTATATAATATTTATTGGGTCATATTTATCAAATCATTCAAGCACAACCAAAACGAACGTCAATTCAAATTATATAAAGCCCCAAGTCGAGCTTGGAAAGAAATAGAGAAACAGCAATTGAATTTTAAGAAAATGCTAAATGCGTAACCAAAATGAAAACAGATACAAGGCAGACAGACGGATAGACAGACAGACCGGCCGACCGACCACTAGCACTCCAAATACCAACAACAATACATGATCTTAATAAGAAAACTTAACAACTAAAACTACAACTCCTCGTTAGAAAAAAAATGAATAAAATGCTTTACAAATTCCATTGAAATGCACGTCGAAAGATATTTAATAGAAGAAAAGTACATTCGAAGACAGACGCAACAAACAGTCCGTAATAAAATGCGTTTGTTTGAAAACAAATGTGACACCATTTTTTTTTTTTTTTGCTATGCGAATGCAACACGTATCAGAGCAATTGAACGGGAACATTTAATCGTGTTTTGCAGCCAAAAATGGTAAAAGATGTTCTTATTATGCCGCAAACTAAAACTAACTTCATATTAAATATTTAAATGCAGACATGAAGACGTTTATATGAAAAAATGGGTCACTTAACCCATTAAAGACTGAACCCCGATTTCGTGGTACGATTTTGATGAAATTTTACACATTTGATATTATGGGCATTTATATTGACATTGCGTTTTTTTTTTATTTTTACCTAGACCATGGGTATTTTTCTACCCACTTCGCTCTTAAAGAGTTCTAAAACACAAGATTTTTTGAAAACCAAAAATTTAAAAAATTCATTTATTGCATGCATTTTTGTGTGTGTTGTGTGCTTATTTCACTATGTACGTTGAATCTGTCCCAGCGGGAAAAGAGGGAAGTACGGATGCCTTCTAGAGGGCCTTTGTATTCCATCTTTTGAATGAAAAGGATGGTTAAATTTTAAGGGCCGATGTTGATTTTGAATAAAACACCAATTATTTAGGAAGATATTGTCATTTATTTTTATTATGAAAATATAAGTATGGTTCAATCATGTATGGAACAAAATATCGGCCAAATGGCCGCCGCGACCTCGGCGCTACACCTCCATCCGATGGTCTAAATGTTCGATGACGCTGAGGCATAATTAAGATTCTATGCCGTTAATGGGCCGAATTATCTCATCCATCTTGAATTGTTGCTTGCTTATCGACGTACACCTTTTCTGTCAAATAACCCCAAAAAAAGAAGACCAACGGTGTCAAATCAAATGATATTGGCGGCCAATCGACATCGCCACCACGTGTGGCACCGTCCTGCTGAAAGCACATATCGTCCACATCCATATCTTCCAATTCGGGCCATAAAAATTTCGTTATCATCTCACGATAGCGAACACCATTCACAGTAACTGCCAGACCGGCCTCATTTTGGAAAAAATACGGCCCGATGATGCCGCCAGCCCATAAGCCGCACCAAACAGTCAGTTGTGATCGCATTGGTTTTTCGACAATTATTCTTGTATTATCATTCGCCCAAATGCGGCAGCTCTGCTTATTGCCGAATCCACTGAGGTGAAAATGTGCCTCATCACTGAATCACGAAGTGCACGATGTGCATTTTGATTTGAACGCCCACATTAATAATAAGCCATAATAAGGTAAGGTTCACATTCAACATTGGCCCTTTACAAGGCTTGCTCGCTATATTCCACTCTCATATCTTTTCACACACGTTGTCATTGCTCTCGCTTCTTTTGCAGTTACATAAGAATGGAAACGGGATCAAAAACAATTCTTTTGCTTTTGCTTGTGCGAAAAAACATAACAAAAAATGTTACTCCTTCTCTTCTCTGTTGTCATAGAAGGGAATGTGGAATGTTTTATATTTTATACGAAAGAGCCGAGGCCTTCTTACTAATGCTTTGGATGCTGCTATGGTGTATGCCAGGAATTTACACTGCATGCTAAGAAAACCTGAAGGATCTCCAATCATGAGTCAATTTTATTTCATGTGAGCGTTGTTGAAGCATTGGTGTAAGAGAAAAAGTTGTCACAAATGCACAAGAAATGGCAAAGCGCATGGAGAGCTTTTACCATATGAAAAGCCATATTATTCAGCTTGGCCGTTTTGGACAATGTGAAGCAAAACTGAGTTTGGTTGTACAAAATGCAAATTTTAGTAACACCCAAAGGCTTGTTTTGCACATTTTCATGCTGGTTTCCCAAAAAATATAAAATTATCTCAATAATCGACCACAGTTGTAATATAAATTTCTTTATTTTTTACTAATAAATAGTTCATTTTACATAAAACATCGCATTTTTACTTGCCAAAATTTAAAAAAAAAACTATGTGTTTTGAACCCTCTGACAGCGAAGTGGGTATTTAAATACCCATCTCATTGAATCAAACCTGTGGTCAACGTTATTGGCCCACTTTAGCTAATATTTTTTTCTAAAGCAGAGCACACCTAAGGCTGTAAGTCACCAAGAGGGTTTTCCGATTTTCCACTCTCCCAATTTTCCAGAGCCGTTGTCGTTCACTTTTTCCAAATATTAAAAATTGCTAACTTGTAAGCCGCTAACTTACCCAATTAAAGGGGGCAAAATTTAATTTCAAAAATTTGTTTGAGTAGTCTTATCCTTTCTTTATCTATCTGTTAAAACCAATTTCCGATACCTCTTACCTGAAGTTGGCCAGAATTTTTCAACGAAGGCTCTGTTTTTGGGTATTTAAATGCCCATCCGTCCTTAATGGGTTAAGCAGTTCAATGTTACAAGCAGTAAATGGACATTTAAAAGAAACCGAGTTGTTTTTTAAATAAAAGACAGAAAGAAACGAATGCAAGTTTTGATTGGTGATTTTCCTATATTCCTGTTTAAAGTCTTGAATATAATCTTGTCCATAATCTTAAAAGCCTTTTTTGCTCACATCTTACATTTTTCATATTATCGCAAAGATTGTTACATCTTCTCATAAGAATTGTACAGGGCCAAAAATCAAAATCTTTCTTCGTCTTTAAAAGATGTTTCTATCTCATGCTGTTTCATCCAACATCTTTCGATTATTTTAGTACCATCACTAGAAAAAACAAATGAATTTTTTAAAGAGCAGGACAGCAATGTTCTGTCCTAAGTGTACGGTACGGTAGATTTGTGGAAAACACAAACGCTAATAGTGTTTGTGTAGTAAATCATTGAAAAATAACGTTTCCCTGTTTGTCATCTTTCGAACACAAAAATAATACTAGCTGAATTCACACCGAGCTTGTTAGTTTGTTAGTCGTTAATCGTTACTTTTTTACACGCATTTTGTTTTTGTATATTTAACGCGCTACCGTATTAACATTTAACAAATTAACGACACGGCACACCTGATAAAATAGTTGTTAGTTGGTAACTCACTACTTACCGTCAGTAAACTTTATTTGTGTCAAAGCATGAGTAATTAAATGGTTGACAATTGTTTTTTTACACTTTCTCATGGCATGTTTTATTTTTTCCAGAATAATAAATTGTGTCAGAACAATAAATCAGTTGTTTTACTACGAAAGTTACCAGACTAACAAAGTTTTAAAAAGGGGGTCGTTCACAGTTGGTAACTTTAACAAATTAACAAACTACCGAGTAACAAATTAACAAGTTCGGTGTGAATACCACTACTGTTCTTATCCAACTTAACAAAAAGATGAGCACATTTAATGCCATTCGGGGGTTTTTTTAAACCACAAACTTCATTGTGTTCAGTTCAGCTCATTAGTGTTTGTTCACTTCAGTTGTGCGTAGCGCCCATTTGGCTGGTAAAAAAACCAAATATTAAAAAAAAAAAAAAATACACTATGAAAAAAAAAAAACAAAAAGCCAGCAAAATAATTTTACACAATATGTTGCTAACATTTTTTATTTGTTAATTTCTTTATTAATGTAAAAAAAGAAACATTAAAGAACATTAAAATATAATGTTAGTCTAGAGTACCACCACAATTGTTCTGTTTTTTAACGAAGAACAGAACACTATAAAATGTTCGGCTCTTTCTTGAAAATAGTTGCGAATGGTATTAAGGTTTGTGGTCGTCTACACAAACATTCAAAAAATAGACATCGTTCCTGGGTGTGTGAACCGAACGCTAAATAAGGTTCTGCTTATTTTCGAACGGGTTTGAATTTAGTTGTTTCTCATTCATGCAAGTGAAAATAAATATTATTTTAAGATAAAAGAAATTGGAAATGTAAACAACATCTTCTACGCATTCATCTAAGATGTGCTTAAGTGTTAAAAGGCAATAACTGCAGTTCTCTATGTAGTCGTATCTGTAGACTAAAGCCTTTTCTATGGTCGAATCAGTAATCTAGACTTAAGTTGAGTCTATTTTCTAATCTCTAATGCGGCCTATTATCTACTCTATAGTCTAGTTTCTAGTCGAGAATATAGTTTAGTCAATAGTCTACTCAAGTCTATAATTGAGTTTTTAGTCAAAACAATAGTTTATAGTCGGGCCAATAGCAGAGTCTTTAAGTCAGTCAATACTATGGCTTTCGATATTGTCAAATCTATAATACGCTCTATAGCTTAGTCTATACTCGAGTCTATAGTCAGTTCCACAGTCTAGTGTTTAACTTAGTCTTAAATCTTTTCTTCTATTCTATTTCACATTGGATATCTTTTATAAGATACCCAATGCCAAAAGAGTAAATTGTTTATGTCGGATTTTTAGCGACTTCAACCACCTCCTTCGACATTCTTAATCCGAGTGTATAATAAAGTCTATAAACTTATCCATAGTCTCGTAAATAGTCTTGCCTTTAATTGCATCTTGAATGGAGTCTTAAGGCTAGCCTATCACCGAGTCTATAGTCTAGATAAAAGTCTATAGTCGTGGTAATAGTCTGGTATATAATCAAGTCCCTTTAGTCGTGTCTTTACTAAAGTCTATAAAATAAACTAGAGACTCCTCTATACACTGATAGAAAAGGCGTCATAACTCTGATGACTCTTTTCATCATTGCCTTAACATCACTTGGCCAAATTGTCATCAGCGTCAAAAATTGAAATTATGTCGTTAAAGGGATCGTCATCACAGAAATGACGAATCGGAGTCAGTTTAATAAAAAATGACATCAGTGCGATGACTCAGTTACATCGGGTAAAGGACTCAATTTGGCTCAATTAATTGACAAACTGCACTCATAGAAAAATGCATCTTTACATCAGAATTGCAAGATCAATGTTATTTAGCATGACAAACCGTGACACCAATCCAATGACGAACGTCATCATAAAATATTGTCATATTTTGTGCGTCATCTTTGCTTTGACTATAGTGACACCAACTCGTTGCCATATTTTGTGTATTATTAACATTATTTTCATGTAAAATAAGAAGGAAAAATTCCCATATTCTATTTGTTTAAATTTGTTTGAATTGTCAGTCAATAATCTGGCCTATAGTCCGGCGTGTAGGTTAACCTATAGTCTAGTCTGTAACCGATACTATAGTCTAAGCTATAGTCGTAACTTATGGTAGCATATAGTCAATGCTGTAGAATTTCCTTTTTAAGTCTACATACTAGACAACATACTTTACTTAAACTATATTATAAACTAAAAAAGCAGACTATAAGCTTTTTAAGTCTATAATATAGTTTAAAGTAAAATAGTTGTCTAGTATGTAATCAAAACTTTTGTTTAAGTTAAAGTCGTAACTTAAATTAAGTTATAGTCAAGAGACTGAAGACTTTCCTTTTGTCTATTTTATAGTATCCTCTTTAGTTTTTAGTCTAGCAGACAATCTTCTTTAAAAAGTTTTGGATGGTTACTTTTCGTCAAATCGACGAAGCTCATTTGCTCTTTATCAAATAACTTTTTATTGTTTATTCAATTTACGCGCTTTAACAACGTAAGCTAATGACGAAAGCTTTTAAATGTTAAATAATTTCAAAACACATAATAAATTCAAATTCTTATTGAATTTTGACAGACTTCTATTGTTTAGGCTTTATTTTATTTTTTTACTAGCTGACCTAGCAAACGTTGTTTTGCCGTATAACTTATTTTTTTCAGATGTTGCAGTATCTGCATGCCAAATTTAAAAAAAAAACCGGTTCAGTGGATAAGAAGACGTAGCGATGGGAAGCTTTTACCCCTCTTGCCCTATTTCAGTGCCTATTTCCTTTTAGATGTTTCAGAGTCTGCGTGCCAAATTTAAAAAAGACCGGTAATTAAGAATATATAGGGAGGGGGAGCTTTTACCCTTGCCATATTTCACGCCCTATTCCCTATTTTCTTTCAGATGTTACAGTATCTGCATGCCAAATATTAAGAAACCCGGTTGATTATTTAATAATTTATTAATTAAGAATATATAGGGAGGGGGAGCTTTTACCCTTGCCATATATCACGCCCTATTCCCTATTTTCTTTCAGTTGTTACAGTATCTGCATGCCAAATATTAAGAAAACCGGTTGATTATTTATTAAGATATAGGAAGGGGAAGCTTTCAGCCCTCTTGGCTATTTCACGCCCTAAAAAAAATAATAGGCTATAATTGTATCCAGATGTTACACTATTTGCCTTCTAAATTTCAAGAAAATTGGTTGATTAGTTAAGAATATATAGGGAGGGGGAGTTTTAACCCTTCTTGCCCTACTCCACGCCCTATTCCCTATTTCCTTTTAGATGTTACAGTGCCTGCGTGTTAAATTTTAAGAAACCCGGTTGATTAGTTAAGAAGATATAGGGAGGGGGAGCTTTAACCCCTCTTGCCCTATTTTTCGCCCTATAGCGTTATGAAATATACCTTACGACCTATTCTCTCATCAAAGGTCAAGCCGTTTCGGAGGAGTACAGTTACAAACCGCGTGACCCGAGAATTTTATATATATTTTTTAAAATATTTCGTCGATTCGAAAAAGAGTAACCTTAATGTACACAAAATAAAGAGTAACCTTCCAGGGTTAAATCGTTAAAAGTCAATATAAAAAAAAAGAAAACGTTACATTAAAAGAGTGGTTGCATTAGTTTTGACAAATATTTTAACATACCTTTTTTAATTAAACCACGTTTAGGGGTCCGTTGCAAAAAAATTAGGCTTACTAGGTCCGTGAAGAAGAAATTTATGGAAACCTGATCTAGTCTATAATCTAGATTGTAGAAAAAATAAAGCTTAGGTACTTCGAAGAAGATAAAACTAACTTCAAAAATTTTCTGTTTGAAAATTATGATCCTTCGAACTAAAAATTTTTGAAACTTAACTTTTAGAATTAACTTATTTATAAAAAATAATTTGTTCTTTTAATTTCAAAACTGGTCAAATAAATGACATTAGTTTTAATCAAAATTTCTTTTACTAAAAAAAATCAAAAATTTCCATTTAAGGAATAGTCTATTTGCTCTTTTAAAAACAACAAAATGATCACCTTGACTTTTAGTATTGAAAACTAAAAAAAGTTAAACACAACACAATTCCAAAAAAAGTTTTCCTAAATGCTAAAAGTGTATCTTCTTAAAAATTTGTTTTAGCAATGCATTGAAGATAAAATTATAAAAACAAATTCGTCAGTTGTAAACGTGCCAAATAACACTCCCTTTTTGGAATTTTCGTTGTTGTTTGTTCTCCATTTTCGCTATCAGTTTTTTAAAATCTTTGCACAAAATATAGAAGAAAAAAAAAAAAGAAAAACACAATTCCTAATACAAGAAATAGAAAAATTTTAAAATAAATCTTTGATTTTATTTTTTCTTATTTGATTTCTTTTATTTTTATTCATTTCCAAAAGCCAATTAAAACACGCGTTATATGCCTTTTTATACTCGTTTAAGTGGAGACAATGAATAACATTTTTTTTTTTTTTATTTTATTGTGTATTTTTCCATTTTTAAAGCAGTTTATAGACATTTTATGTCAATACAATGTTCTTTTTTTAGATAGACCCAGCACACATCAATGTATTCTTTATTTATTTAATTGTCTATTGATAGTTTTACACAACTTATTTTCAATTAATTGTATCATCTTTTTGTTCGTTATAAAAAAATATGTAGAACACTATCGATTTAATTGATCTAATAGAAGAGATTTATAAGCAATTTTAAAGGAAAAAAAAGGAAAAAGCATAATATTTTCATAAATCAAATGAAAAGGTACTTTTTATACAAAAAGGAAGGGGTGTATTTTTGAAAGGATACAAATTTTTTTTACCCTAAAAGGTTACTCTTCATAGTTCATTAAAGGTGTTATGATACTTGCTATTTTTTGTATTGGATTTTTAGGATTGACTGAATGAAACAACAAATGCGAGAAAGAACAAGAAATATAATATGTAAACAAACCCTTTTTCTGATTGACATTTCTATATATTTTTTTCTTTGACTAAAACAAAAAAAAAAATGGCAAAAGCTTGGACAGATGAAACGATTTTGTGTTTGATAAATGAAAAGAAGCAGGTGCCCTTCATATGGGATTTCAAATCATAAATTTTCAATTAAAGAATATACCACAGTGTAATTCGTAATATTTATCATTATTTGCATGTATTTTTCCGTTTTTTTCTCACAAAAACCCGTCAAAAAAGCTAAAAATCGCAAAACAAAAGTTAAAAACCACTACTTTCGATCAAAAACTAAAAAAATTGGCAACAGTGTTAACATTTAATCTGGAAATGTCAATTTTAAGTTAAAAGTTTTTATATTTTTTTTGACAGCATTAGATTATTTATCGATAACACATGTATATTTGTTTGACATTTCAAGATTTTTTATGATATAATCATACTCTAATAGAAGCTCTTGTTCTCTTTCAAACTTCGATACGAATTTAAACACTTTTTTGTGTTTTGAAATTAACTAACTTTTTAAAGTTTTTGTCATCAACTTACGTGAAAAAAGATCTTAATTTGAATACACATAATTTTTTTTTGTAATACTAGGAACACAACTGGGACCAAGGACGATTTTCATGAAGCACAACGAATTCGTCAGTGAAAACTCGCTGTGTAACCTCGTCGTACAAAGTACAATAACGTAATTCTTGAATCAAGCGCATTTTGAGATTGATTCAATTTTAGTTTTACTTAAATCAATCTCATTGTCGGATTATATCAAGTACGATATCGGGATTGAATATGGATAATTTAAGTATTTCGCGATTATAAAGCAGTACTTGAATCAATCTTTCTATACTTGATTCAATAAAATCCGTACCCACCGTACTATTAACACCGCTTCGGATTGATTTGAGTACGGATGGATTGATTTTTTTTTGTTGAGTTTAATACATATTCTTTATCATTTTATTAGTTAATCAAGTTTTCTATTATTTCTCCCATCATATTCTTAATGCTAACGTGAAAAATATGTTGATTCGCTCATTCGTTTCTTGTAGGGTAGTTTAATAAGTCTTTAGTTTACTTTTAGTTTTACCTTTATTTTCGTCTTATATTTGGTCATATCAGAGATCAGCAATGAGTAGTGAAAAAGTGAGTAGAGCTAAATTATGACTCATAAATTCTTGTACTTATACGCACTCATACTTATTCCAATGTTATTCAAACTCATATTCACTGAAAAGTTTCATTTTATTCATCGTACTCATACTTAACAACATTTGTAGTGTTTGATTTAAAATCTTCTCAACTCAATGTGTATAAGCGACAGTGTTGCCAGTGACATTTCGAGAAAGATACATTTCAGTTTCAAAAAAGATACAATTTTTTCCAAAAAGATACATTTTGAAAAAGTCCACTTTTAACGATTAACATTTATTGTAATGTTAATAATGTTTTGTTTCATATTAAATGAATATTGTAAAGAAAACAAGTAAGAAAGTATAGTCGGTCAAGCCCGACCATATGATGCCCACCACCACAGTACTTAAAAACACATCATGCTTATGATACCAAAAAAGTATGGATTTATCTATGTTTATAAACTTCATTTAAATCGGTTTGAAAGTTTGTGAGAGGCAGAAATTGTACCCTACCTCCCCTTGTGGTCCTAGTTTTGAAAAACTGTATAGCTTATGTGTCCATATAGATATGGATCTATATATGTTTTAAATTTCATTAATATCGGTTTGAGAGGTAGAAATTACTCCTATTTCCCCTCGTGGTCCTATTTTTTAAAAAATGCATATCTTTTGTGTCCATATATATATATGGTTCTATCTATGTTTTAAATTTTATTAAAATCGGTTTGATAGTTTCTGAGCGGAAGAAAATTTCCCCTTATCTTCCCTCGTGGTCCTACGATTCGGCCCATTTTCAATAGGCTTGGTCCTTGTGCCAATAAGAATATATGTCCCAAATTTTATCAAATTATCTCCAAAATTGCGACCTGTACTTTGCGCACAAGGTTACATGGACAGCCAGCCAGCCTGCCAGCCGGACGGACTTCGTTAGTTCGACTCAGAAAGTGATTCCGAGTCGATCGGTATACTTTTAGGTAGGTCTAGGACCAATTTTTTAAGGCGTTACACACATCAGCACAAATGCATAATACTCTCTCCTCTATTGTGGTGTGGGAATAATGATATCATATAAATTCATTTTCATATATATTTAAGTTATAAATATTAGGTATTTAATTCTTAAAAATATAATAAGCAAACAATAAAATTAATTATATGTAACTATCTTTGGATGTTATCGAAACAAATTCAGTTTTGTAAAAATAATATTCGAGTTAAGGCGTTTATACCAAGGCGATTATATCAAAAAGTTCATATAAATTTTCTGAAAATAAAATATGTTCATATTTCCTCCGAACAACTTCGTACTACTTGTAAGCCTCGATTTAGGTCAATCGTATGTTGAAACATCCCTTATGTTTTCTTTCACCATTATGCTATTGTATAATTATTGAGACGGTTACGATGATCATTCTTAATAAGTTTTAGTACATTTTGCATACGGATTCAAAAGATACGAGAAATGTCAGGATTATACATGGTACGTGAAGTCATCAAAAGATACGAAAAATGTATCTTTCGTATCCTAATGGCAACACTGATAGGCGAAGCAAAAGGCGAGGCTGCCAGATTGTCCCCGAAATAGCAAAGTGACGATTTGGCAATTACAGTTTACTAAAGTTACATGTATGAAGTGGACGATTTTTCGGCAAATTTATCTGGCAGCGCTGATTATTAAGTTGTGTGTTTTCTCTGTTGTGTTAAAACGGTAAATGGATGAGCTAAATGATTTGAATCATTGTGAGTATTGTAAGTATTTTCTTGAAATTATAAATCAAGCTGAGGTCATTTATGAGTATGCGTATAATGTCGACGTCGCACTCATAAATATTTATCTTGTGAGTATGAGTGAATCAGAGTAGTTTAGTTGAAATGATTTCTACGCACTTATACTTACAATTGCATGAGTCAGTATTAGTGGCGAAAAAACGATTCATTGCTGATCTCTGGTCTGTATAAAGCTTTGACCTCTCGTGAGCTGAACCATTTTGAAAAAGGGTCTATCACGTGTTTTTGAAATCACACGCGTGATTTTGTGGTGTTCTGAAAGTTATGCCGTTTTGATGTTTTTCGGTGTGCTTTCGGCAATTGAAGATCACACGAAAACACACAAAAACGGGACACTATAATATCACACGTATGATTTTAGTAGGCACATGTGATTTGATATCACGTGATTTGAGTAAAAGTGATTTGCAGAACAGGCCTGTAATTTTTGCATTTTTTGTTAATTTGAGAATCTGTTTCCCTACCAACATATACCTACAATATGGGTATTTTTAAGGCGCGTCCAACTGTATATACAATTTGTCCAAGGACGATTAACCATGTCCTTTTTTAAGGATATCCTGTAAAAAAGAACGGGTTTTGAATTTTTTGTTGGGGGTTGTTTGTAATAAAAATGCCAAATTAACATATTTTAATCTTTAGTCGATTTAATTAAATACGGTTCTCAGCTTTTTTGAAATTCGTGCTAGTTCGCGATTTGACAAAAATGCAATGGGGTGGCTACCCTTCGGTTTAAATAGGGCTATATGGGTATCAAATTTTTTCTTTTGCCAATTACATCATCTTTGTTTGTAAATAATTAAGATTTTTGCAAATTAGATGCATTTTACATGGTGCTCTGGAATATATATAAACGCAATTTTGTGGTAACTCTAATATGATAGCGGATTAAGTTTGTAGATCATGTATGGATGAAGAAAAAGGCTAAAGAAAGAAAAAAAGAAATGATCCACGACTTTTTGGCGGCATATTTTTTTTTTTTTTTTTTTGCAAAAAAAAAGTATTGCCCTATTTAAAATGAAGGGTTTTTGTCCAAACGCGAACTTAGACAAATTGTATATTAAAAAACCCTCTCTTATAATGCCCATATTGTATATGTTGGTAAGGAAACAGATTCTCAAATTAACAAAACATGCAAAAATATACCATTTTTCAAAATGGTCCAGCTCACGAGAGGTCAAAGCTGGAGCCGAAATATTTTAAATGTCATCTCAAAAAAGTCCAAAGTTAATTTTTAGGAGGGTACATCGAGCACTTTTTTTGGTGAGTCGCTCTAATATACAGTAGTAGATCGACTTGTCTATCATCTAGTTTTTCTTTTAGTCTTATCATCCTTTCTATAGTCTAGTTTATAATCTATTCTACTATCATTTAGTCTATAGTCTAAAATAAAGTCTACTAGATCGTCTAGTCTGAAAGTCCATTCTAAGACTAGCTCTAAAGTCTGATATATAATCTAGTATATATGAAGTCAGCTCTACTGTCTGGTCTATTATCTTGTCTATAGTCTAGTTTACACTCAGATCTCCTTATTTATGTCTAGTCTATAGTTCCGTCTGAAGTTTATTCTTTGGTTTAGTCCAGCGTTTAAAAAACTACAGTCAAAGTAGAGAAACTGCAGTTTCTTCTACGTCTTTTTTTGCGATTTGCCAAAAAAAAAACTATTGGTCCTACTTCCGATTCATTAGATGTAAACAGTCGATGCCATTTCAACTCAAAAAGCGAAAAGTTGTACACAAATTTTGTTTTTTTTTCGACAGTTTTTGTTTTCGACTGCAGCTTTTTAAACCTTGGTTTAGTCTATAATCTGGTTTATCGTGTAGTTAAACAGTTGTTCTTCCCGACCTGGTTTTAACATAAAAAATGTACTCACTTTCTTTTTTCTTTGATACGTGACAATTTGTTTGTCAATTACTTTCGACACATTAATTCATTCATTAACTTTTTATTATTCATTATTTAATTCACTACATCTTTCATTCATTATTTCTAAATTACCAGCACTTAATCAATTTAAGATATAAAACAAAAAACAAAACGCAATTTATGAGATCTGTAAAGTCTTGGACGTTAATCTCTCCAGCTACTGGCTGGTCAAATTAAAATTTTATCACTTTTTTTACGTGCGTTCAAACTTCCTACTTAGCAAAAGTTATTGAAAAAAATACAGGATTTTCTTTATAGTTTTTTTTTTTTTTCATTTAATCACTTAAAATTAATCTTGCAATAATTAAAAAAAAAAAGAGAGAAATTATTTGTTTTTTTTTTCTTGCAACATTTTGAACATAAAATAATGCTGGACTAAAGAGATTTTCAAAAAAAAAAAAAAAAAAATTGCTGCTGTTTCTTTTTGGATTTAATAATATTATTTAAAGTAAAAATATGAGTCTACGCTTAAATATTATGATCATGAAACTTGCAGACATTTTTTTTTATTACTTGATGGACTTTTAGAAAACTAGTTTTTTTTTAATTTTAGACATAAATTAAAGTCCAGTCTTGTAAAAGATTTTTATTATTTATTTAACCCCACTGCTTTTGTTTTTGGTGGTTGATGAGATGGAGAGCTTGAAAGGATTTTGGGTTAAAGACTTTTGAATAAAAATGCTTATATTATGTTGATATTATAACCTTGAGCAGGGATGTATTTTTAAGTACTACAGTGTAACCTCGGTAAACGCAACTAAAATGCTTGATATCAAAGGTTTTCCTGGGAGTCAAAAAATTTCATTAATAAGATTCAGTTCATTCATGCTAAATTCCCAATTCTCACTATTAATAAACTGAAATTTATTGTTGGTGGGATAAGCTATTCCTATGCGCATTTCACTGGTTGCTTAGGCCAGATCATCAGGAAACTTCATCCAAAGATTTTAGAAAAGCTAAAGATAGTATTCAAATAAAACTGTTAAGTAAATAAGAATTATAAGCAACAGTTTTACTTGTAACAATATCAAAGCTTAAACAAAAACTACAACAATAAACAGTGAGTTTGTGTTGTCTTACATTCCCCACCAAAATTGGTTGGAATTCTTCCAACATTAATTGTAGTTGTAAGTAAAAACAAAAAGAACTTGCTTTATTGCTCTCGCAAAAATTAAGGATGTTGGCAGTTAGTTTTTTAGCGGTGCACTTGCCAGTTTATTGTCAAAGTAATTTTTGTGGGAATACAAAATTGTTAATTTAAAAGATTTTGTTTTTCGTGCTTAATTCCCAATTTTTTTTTTTTTTTTTTTTTGATAAAAACACTAAAATTTTATTGTTGGTGGGATAAGCTATTCCTATGCGCATTTCACTGGTTGCTTAGGCCAGATCATCAGGATGCTTCATCCAAAGTTTTAAAAAAAGCTTAAGATATTATTCAAATAAAACTGTTAAGCGAATAAGAATTATAAACACAAAAAGTCTTGTTGCTTTTGTATTGAAGTATGTATATGAGGTAATATCGAAGTCACTTTGGCAATTAAATACACCATGTGAATGAACGATTGTAGTTTTGAGTTCGTTTTTAGAAAAACCTGAAGTAAAAACAAACCGCAAGAGAAATAAAACACAAGACTGTTCGTAAATTTGGGTGAATTGGGTTTTTGTTTTTTGAAAAGTGGCGTTACCAGAGTCACCAATGTTAAGAATTTGGGTGTTGCGATAACCGAGGATTTGCGTTTATCGAGGGTTCCGTTAACCGACGTTTTACTCTATATGAACACCATAGTAAGTACTACTAGATTTTGAGTATATTTCGTCAAAATCTAGCCGCGAAGTAGAGTAGAGTTTGGTCTAAATCTCTTTAAGTACTAGATTTCGTTGACTTGATTAAACTCTGAACAAATTTTTTTTGGAATTTTTTTTTGTTCTAAAGTTTGTGTGGCTTAAAAATGGCACAATTTCATTTTATTACTTGATAGTCTACACCAGGGGTCACCAATTGGCGGGTCGCGGTCCGGATCCGGACCATACCCTATTTTATGCGGACCTTGTGTTATCAATACAAAATATTTTACATTATGTAACAACAAATTTATGACAAATATATTACTTAAGTTTTCTTAGCGATAAAGAAAACGGAACTTCCATTGTTTTCTTATAAGATATTTTTAAACACATCAATGATCTGAACCGTAAGCTTCAAGGCAAAGGAAAGCTTGCATGGGAGCTTCTGACAGAAGTAAAAAGCTTTTTGCGAAAACTCGATCTTTTCAACATTGATCTGGATAATGAACGACTGCACTTCCCTAATTTAAAAAAAAATCTGCAATGACAACGAGCTTGACGTCGGCAAATACAAGACATTCATTGAGGATCTAAAATCGGAATTTGAAAACAGATTCGCAGATTTTAAGAAAATTAGGAATGTTGTCGATACCTTCAGTAATATTTACTCTCTGAATCCTGGGGATGAATGGAGTAATAAAGCTGCAATTATTTTCGGGAGTAATAACCCAATAAAAAATGGAGCTTCCAACGAAGCAGGTTTGTAAGGGAGAAACATAAGGGTTTCGCGTACCATTGCGCTTACGGAAGACATGAATTTTAAATGGCGAGTTCCCACTTTGAAGCAATACATTTTTGACACATAAAGCGCATTATTCAGCGCACATAAATATTGTTGTACGTAACGATCATCTTAACACACTGAAAGTTTTGATACAGTTATTTTTGAGTATTCTCCCTTACAAACCTGCTTCGTAGTAAGGGAATGCCGTAGCACTTGAAATGTTATTTTTTTTTTATAAAAGTTGTTGAGAGTTCTTTCACTTACTTTACCGCATTTCTGTATGTCTTATTGCGTAGCGCATAATTGTGCGCTTATTTTTTTAAATGTAAATTTAGTGCTTCGCAAAATGATAAAATTTTTTATTGGGAAAGCTTCTCTCCAGATGGAAATGATCGATTTCCAAGAAAATACAGTTTTGAAACACCAAAAAAACAGGAAGTTTCTTGTCATGAGGTTTGGATAAAATTTGTTTGTGCTTCTCACTTTGTTTGGCTCAACATAAGTTTGTAAAGCAGCATTTTCTAAGATGAACTTCATTAAAAATAAATTCCGGAATAGACTTGCCGATGAACATCTCCAAGATTTAATCAGAATAGCCTACACAAGCTTTACTTCAAACTTCAGACGGATAGTCCAAGACAAAAAATGTATTTTTTCTCATTAATATTGTAAAAACCCTTATTTTATTTATTTATTTATTTATTTATTTATAAGTTGGTAGCTTCTATAACAAAACAAAAGTTTTTTATACTAATAGAAGAGCGGACATAGTTATTTGTTTAACAGTTAAGCATAATAAAAAAAAAAAAATAATAATACTTTAAGATTTAACAAAAATTATTTTAATTAAGTTATAACTAGGGATGCGATTTTTATGCACTAAAAAATCGAAAATATGCACATAAAATATGCACTCAAAATTCCAAAAAATGCATTAAAAAAAGTAAAAATATGCACTAAGAACTTGAACATTTTCAATAAAAACGCGGTTTTTTAATTTTTTTTAAAACGTAAAAATACAGTCAATTTTTATTCAAAGGTAGAATATTTTTAAAACTTAATTTAAATTACTTATTTAAACGTTTATGTTATCAAAAGTAAGCCTGCTCCTGCTTAAAAAACTTTTGTACATAGAAAATAATCTATCAGCGCTAACCGAAGTTATAGGAGCATACCTGAAGGATGCCAATTCATTTAGAGAATACATATTTTCTAATTCAGATCCCACATTTAATTCCAGATCTAAAATTGTTGAAATTTGTTTTATTTTTTGAAAACCTATATTTTTTTTTACAAAACGGAATTTGGATTTTTTTTTTTAATTTGTTGGGCTATTCTTCCTTCCACATTGTTAAGTTTACTTTCCGCAATATCAATGAATTTGTGCTGACTATAAAGTGAACTTAATTCCTCCAATTTAGTAATTGTTTCACCAACATATCCGTAGTTGGAAAATACAAATGCTCATTGATCTTTTACTTTTTTAATTGTTACCGATGCTTAGTAGCAACAAGTTCTTTAATAACTTTCTTTAATTGCTCAAAGATTTTGAATAGTATATTACAGCATCTAGTCAGGTTCCCCATCTTGTTTATAATGGCTCCGGTGGTTACAGTACCAGAGATACATATCATTAAAAATTGCAACTCGTGAAGGAGCCTTTAAAAATATTTTTTTCCATATGAAACCAAAAAATCAATATAATCGAATGCATGTACCAAGCAATGAGTAGTGAAAAAGTGAGTAGAGCTAAATCATGACTCATAAATTCTTGTACATATACGCACTCATACTTATTCCAATGTTATTCAAACTCGTACTCACTCAAAAGTTTAATTTTATTCATCGTACTAATACTTAGCAACATTTGTAGTGTTTGATTTAGAATCTACTCAACTCAATGTGTATAGGCGAAGCAAAATGCGAGGCTGCCAGATTTGTCCTCGAAATAGCAAAGTGACGATTTGGAAATTACAGTTTACCAAAGTTACATGTATGAAGTGGACGATTTTTCGGCAAATTTATCTGGCAGCGCTGATTATTAAGTTGTGTGTTTTATCTGTTGTGTTAAAACGGTAAATCGAAGAGCTAAATGATTTGAATCATTGTGAGTATTGTAAGTAGTTTCTTGAAATTATAAATCAAGCTGAGGTCATTTATGAGTATGCGTATAATGTCGACGTCGCACTCATAAATATTTCTCTTGTGAGTATGAGTGAATCAGAGTACTTTTGTTTAAATGATTTCTACGCACTTATACTTACAATTGCATGAGTCAGTATGAGTAGCGAAAAAACGATTCATTGCTGATCTCTGGTACCAAGCAAGTAACATGTAACAGTTTTGAATAAAATATTTTAAGTCCATTGACAGCCTTAGCCATGTAAGGGGCTGCATTGGTTAAAAATAGAAGCCCTTTTGTCGAAATATTGAATTTCTTGTATTTTAGGCAGGGGTCCAAAAAAATTTACTTTACTTTTTTTTTTGTTTACATGGAAATTTTTTGAAGAACTTTATTAATAATAAGAAAATTAAAAAGATATATCTCTCAAAACTGTTAAAATATGCATTTAATACCAAAATATGCATTTTAACCAAAATATGCAACAATATGCAAAAACAAATCGGTGCCATTTTAACGCAAATTAAATGATTCGGAAATATAATTGGTCGATATCGATCTCAGACTATTGACAAAAAACATGCATTTGCATGGAAATATCATCCCTAGTTATAACTATTGAGCAGGTAAAAGGAGGAGATTAAATAATGACATACAGAGTAAGTTATAAAAAGTTTAAAAATATCAGTAAGTAAATATGTATGTATATAAAATGTGCATAGAGTTTTAGTTACAATAAAAATTGATAATTCTTTTTTTAAAAAGTTGTGCGTTGCTGGTTTCCCTAATGATTGGAGGAATAGTATTCCAAAGACGTATTGCATTTACGAAGAACTGCCAATTTGATATAAGCGTATGGTGTCTCAGTTGTATTAAAGTTCTGTTTCTGCCAAATCGACTTAAACTAAGCCGGCTATAAAGGTAATCAGGTTCGAGAGTTGATATGATTTTATGCAAGAATACCAATGCTCGTATTTTCATATGATCATGGAACTGTACGTCGAGAATCTTCGCTGCGTAGAAGGTGATATGTTCACTATTTCCGTAAAGCTTAAGTCCACATACGTATCTAGTTATTTTGTTGAACGTTACATTAAGTCTCGCTTTACTTGTTGCATCACAACTTGAAAAAACTTCACAAGCATAAGTTAAGGTGGGTATTAAGTAAGTTTTTTTAGTACTTAATTATTTTTATTAAAAGCATTTGTTTATAATTTAATAAAATAATGCACCGAAACCCATTCGTTTTATTTGTCTATTGATACCGTATCTAAGCATATTATTTAAATAGTTCAGTTTATTACCTTCCGGACCGCGGTGGTCGCGATTTAAAAAAAGGACCCCAAATGAAAGTAGTTGGTCCCCGCTGGTCTACACTTTGAACTATCAAAATAACTCAAATCGCTTAATATGTATTTTTTTAAATCTAGCCACAAACTTTCAATATCTTGGCTTCATAGTTAACATTAAACTGTTAGGCATTTAACAGAGCTATGTAAGTTTTTCCTTAGAATAAGTTTAGTCTCATTTTTCTTAACCCCTTCTCTTAACTCTTCTTTTTCAAAAAAAAAAAAAAAAAAAAAAAAATACCCTGAAAAGTGTTTTTTTTTTCTTGCAATAAAGTTAAAACAAACTAGATTTTTCTTCCTTTTCACAATTTCTTTGAATTTTCTTTATAAACCCAAACTGCTATAGCAGAAATGTTTATAGCCTTGTTTAGCCTTTAATAGCAAACCACAAATGCAACGAGGAGCTTATTGTTTATGGCCAGTCAATGCGTAGGCTGGTTTTTATTTTTATGAAAGAGTTTAAAACAGAAAAAGCCAAACAAACCATCCAAAAGCTGCTTTTTTCATGTTCAAAACTAAAAATTTTTCTTTTCCTTTTTTTTTAAGCATGAAAGCAAAATTTATGACTTTTCATTTTCTATGTAGGAATTATTTAAAATCAGGCTAGATATCGTTTTTTTTTTTTTTTTTTTTGTAAATGAACTAAATCCATTTTTCTTCGCAGCAGTAATAAAAATTATTATGATGACAAATTTTTCTAGCAAAATAAAAATATGAAAAATTACTTGAACTTAAAAATGTTTAAAGTGAAAAAAAAAAAAAAAAAAAATTATTATTCTAGTTTTTATTATTAAGATATATTTTCTTTTATCTTAAATAAAAAACTATATTTATATGTATATAAAACTACATAAAAAGCCTTTGTCTGGTATAATTTTTTACTATTTAGAGCCACCACCACCACTACCAAACTAGACTGACATTGATTTATTGCTAAAGAAAATGTTATTTTTAAAACTTGAAGTTTGATGCTGGAACTTAACAGGAAAAAAACTTGTTTTATTGTAAAGAGGTCTAAAAAAGGGAGTTTAATTTATGGGATTTTAAAAGAAATAAAAAATAAACTAGAATTGTTTTAGAAAATTTAAGAAATAATACGACTTTATAAACTATTATTGAAAATTGAAATTTGTTTAACTTATAAGCTTTCATTTGGCATGCTAATTTTTGCTTTAGATATTCTAGAAATATTTTAACGATTTACGATAAACTTGTAAATTTGTAAAACTTTGTTTTAAGTTGACTTTTGTTTTTTTCTTTTTTATACCCTTCACCGAAGGTAAAAGGGTATATATAACTTTGTCATTCCGTTTGTAATTTCTACAATATTGATCCTACACCCTATAAAGTATATATATTCTGGGTTCTTATGAAAAGCGAAGTTCAAATCCGGTTGTCCGTCTGTCCGTCTGTCCGTCTGTCCGTCTGTCCGTCTGTCCGTCTGTCCGTCTGTCCGTCTGTCTGTTGAAATGGGTTTTCCGAAGCCCCCAGATATGATGGGAGCTTCGTTGGAGTATCTTTCTGTCAGGTATTCTTATTATAATTTTGCTATTGAAATTCAGCCAGATCGGTCCACAAATGGCTGAGATATGAGCAAAAAACCACGACTACCTCTAATTTTTCCCAAAAATCCCTTGTGGTTGTTGTATTTTTATTACTTTTTGCTGTATAACTGGGGAACGGCAAAAGCAAAAGTTTCCAAATTAGGTACACACATTTAGGTTGCCAATACACACCATTCTACAAAATGTGGGCGGGATTGGAGCAGTGGGCGTGGTACCTCCCGTACAAAAAAAATTAAAAATTTTATAAAAACCTAAATTTTAAGGCTGCCATATGTCCTATGGATATGATTTATATACCAAAATATCGGAAATTTTTAGTAGAACATATTTTATAAAAAACTCGGGAAAATCGGTTCAGATACAAAAAAGTTATGACCAAAATTTTTTTTTTTTTTTAAATACCCACTTTCGGGAACCATAGATCTCCCGGAGTCCAAGCTTTATAACCAAGGTAAATGGTAAATTTCTTCTTTAACACGTTGGTATATAAATCTGTCAAATCGGTTAAAAAATGGCTGAGTTATCAGCAAAAAACCACGACTGCCTCTAATTTTTCCAAAAAAATCCCTTGTCGTTGTTGTTTTTTTTTGTTTTTTTATTTGAACGAGTTGAATTTTAAGCATAAGAAACATGTACACATGCTTGTACATGATTGTTCGCTTTAATTGAAAAATACATACCTACATATTAAACTAATAATATGACGGAGTATATTATACTATAATTCTTTATTTTTAACAACGTTAATGGCTCAATGGTCTGGGCGGTTGCCCAAGAAGGTTTGTTTTGGTTGTTAAATTGCCGGGGTTCAAATCTCGGCATCTCCACCTCTTCCAAACAGAAAATTTTTTAACTTTTTTTATAAATATTTCTATAAACGATTTTAAAATTATTCAGCGATTTTTGATTTTTTCATTTTATTAACAATATAAATATGAATCGTTCGCCTTACATGTGAAACAAAAACCATATTTTACAATTTGTTTTTGGCTTAAATGTAAATACCTAAGTATGTAGTATGTACGAGTATGCAAAAGTTATTAATGTGTATTGGTAGGCATTGTTTTCATGATTGTTGTTTTTTTCAGTTTTAGAGACGGATTGTTGCTATGTTTTGATAATCTCTTCTTACATTTCAATTCAAAAATCTCACACGTGTTGCCATATTATTTTTAAAAAATCTTATTATTTCTAAAAAAAATCCCATTTGTTATTTGAAAGCAAAACATTCAACAATAAGTATTTGCGTACGTAAATGTTTAATTTAATCAAAAAGCTAGAAACATTTAAGTTAGGATAATTTTATTGACGAACCCAATGACATAGAAACAGATCTTAAAATTTGTTCACAGCTTACTCTGACATTAGGCAAGGCAAAGAAATGCTAAAAATTATTTTGAAAACGCTACAAATAATTCTTAAAGTTGTTCATTATATTGTTTTAAATCCTTATACATTTAAGTGACTCATTTTAAACAAAATTAAAATAAATGGTAATATTTAAACAAGTATTTAGGTAGATTTGATATAGCATCAGATATAAATACCACAATTGGTTAACCTTGAAATTGGAAGGCCCTCTAATAAAAACAAAATACAAACGGTTTTATAGCTATTTCGATTTAAAAGAATTTACAAACATATTTAGACAAGATTATTTTTTTTATATTTTAAAAAAACAGTCATCATTAATTGCGTAAAAGTTAGTTTATAACAATTTATTTTAGTTTTAATTGCTAAGACTATTCCATCCAACTTTAAAAATTAATCAAAAGAAGCTTAAAACATTTTTCTTTAAAGCTAATAAAATGCCAAATGGAAATTTTACAGCTAAATCTAAGTTTTTGGTGCTGAATTTACTTTCAAAAATAAAAAATTCCCACACTACTTAAAAGTCTTCATTAAAAATCGCCCAAACATGCAGGGTTATCGTCTTGTAAAAATATAAAATGAAATTTTTTTTACTATAAAATAAGAATTATCCATTTCCATACGAAATTTCATTTTGACTACAACTATTTTTTTTAGTCAAAATTTATTATAATTTATTATAATACATAAAAAACTTAAGTTATATCAATACCTATTCTTCAATTTTTAAAATAATTCAAAAAAAGCTAGAAACATTTAATTAAAATGCTTAAAAAAAATGCGAAGCGCTTAATGAAAGTATTTTAGCTAAATTAAAATTTTTAATCTAAGTTAAGCTACAAAATTGCCAAAATGGTCACACTGCTTAAAAACCATACAAACAAGCAGGGTCATCCACTTTAAAAAAAACTGTATTTAGGGAATATTAGAAATGCCCTCATCATATAATTTTACGACTACAAAAAACCGCTAACATAACGAACAGTCACCTAGTGTCGTCAAAATATTAAAAGCAATCTTTTCCTTTTTATTGCTGACATTGATAACATATTAGTCACTTTTTTAGACAATTTATACAAAAATATATTCATATATACCTATATACGGGCCTGTTCTGAAATCACACCTGTGACTTTGTGGTGTTTTGAAAGTCATACCGTTGTTGTGTTTCTTGGTGTGCTTTCTGCAATTGAAGATCACACAAAAACGGGACGCTAAAATATCACACGTGTGATTTCAGTAGGCACATGTGATTTCAAATCACGTGATTTGAGTTAAAGTGATTTTCAGAACAGGCCTGATAATATCTTCTGCACAAAAGCGATTTAAAAGCATACACAATTTAAGCAATTTCTTGGTATGTTTATGTTGTATTATTGATAAATAAAAAACATTTAAATTGGTTTGCGACTTTTATTAACCAAAACGAAAGTTTACGTTTCAAAACGGTTAATGGTAACCCTGTAAAATAGTTGTTTTTTTTTTGTGGTTTTTTTCATTTAAAATCAAGGACCGGAAAATGTTTTTTTATTTTGTTTCTAAAAAAATATTTATTGTGCAAGTTTAAAAAATTCTACATTTTACAGAAAATAAAAAATTTCTAAAATAGTTTTGAAAAAAATGCCGTCGAAAAAAATAAATAAAATAAAGTTTTTGAAATAAAACGTTTTCTTAAAAACATAAAATAAAGTTTTTAAAATAAAACGTTTTCTTAAAAACATAAAAAAACAAAAACAAAATAATTATATTTAAGCATTGTCGTAAAAATTTCATTCTTCAAAACAAATTCAAATCAAATTTATGAAGAGGCTTCTGAAAATACATACATACATATTTAATTTTTTAAAAATACATACATAGAAAAAAAAATTCTAAAAAAAACGTTTTAAAAAATATTTTTCAACAAAAAAAAAAGTTTTTTGAAAATTTTTATTTGTTTTTTTTTTACAAAAAAAGTTTTTGCTTTTTTTTGAAACTATAAATTTTGTTTTCAAAAAAAATGTTTCTTTTCTTTTTCGTTTAAATTTTAAACACAGAAAAACAATATTCTTTTTTTCACACACAAAAATTTTTTATTTAAAAAATAAAATTTAATTTTGTATTTTCCGTTCGTAATTTCCGGTCCTTGTTTAAAATACTTGCGGTAAACTTCTTTTTTTTATACCCTTCACCGAAGGTAAAAGGGTATATATAACTTTGTCATTCCGTTTGTAATTTCTACAATATTGATCCTACACCCTATAAAGTATATATATTCTGGGTTCTTATGAAAAGCGAAGTTCAAATCCGGTTGTCCGTCTGTCCGTCTGTCCGTCTGTCCGTCTGTCCGTCTGTCTGTTGAAATGGGTTTTCCGAAGCCCCCAGATATGATGGGAGCTTCGTTGGGGTATCTTTCTGTCAGGTATTCTTATTATAATTTTGCTATTGAAATTCAGCCAGATCGGTCCACAAATGGCTGAGATATGAGCAAAAAACCACGACTACCTCTAATTTTTCCCAAAAATCCCTTGTGGTTGTTGTATTTTTATTACTTTTTGCTGTATAACTGGGGAACGGCAAAAGCAAAAGTTTCCAAATTAGGTACACACATTTAGGTTGCCAATACACACCATTCTACAAAATGTGGGCGGGATTGGAGCAGTGGGCGTGGTACCTCCCGTACAAAAAAAATTAAAAATTTTATAAAAACCTAAATTTTAAGGCTGCCATATGTCCTATGGATATGATTTATATACCAAAATATCGGAAATTTTTAGTAGAACATATTTTATAAAAAACTCGGGAAAATCGGTTCAGATACAAAAAAGTTATGACCAAAATTTTTTTTTTTTTTTTAAATACCCACTTTCGGGAACCATAGATCTCCCGGAGTCCAAGCTTTATAACCAAGGTAAATGGTAAATTTCTTCTTTAACACGTTGGTATATAAATCTGTCAAATCGGTTAAAAAATGGCTGAGTTATCAGCAAAAAACCACGACTGCCTCTAATTTTTCCAAAAAAATCCCTTGTGGTTGTTGTTTTTTTGTTTTTTTATTTGAACGAGTTGAATTTTAAGCATAAGAAACATGTACACATGCTTGTACATGATTGTTCGCTTTAATTGAAAAATACATACCTACATATTAAACTAATAATATGACGGAGTATATTATACTATAATTCTTTATTTTTAACAACGTTAATAGCTCAATGGTCTGGGCGGTTGCCCAAGAAGGTTTGTTTTGTTTGTTAAATTGCCGGGGTTCAAATCTCGGCATCTCCACCTCTTCCAAACAGAAAATTTTTTAACTTTTTTTATAAATATTTCTATAAACGATTTTAAAATTATTCAGCGATTTTTGATTTTTTCATTTTATTAACAATATAAATATGAATCGTTCGCCTTACATGTGAAACAAAAACCATATTTTACAATTTGTTTTTGGCTTAAATGTAAATACCTAAGTATGTAGTATGTACGAGTATGCAAAAGTTATTTATGTGTATTGGTAGGCATTGTTTTCATGATTGTTGTTTTTTTCAGTTTTAGAGACGGATTGTTGCTATGTTTTGATAATCTCTTCTTACATTTCAATTCAAAAATCTCACACGTGTTGCCATATTATTTTTAAAAAATCTTATTATTTCTAAAAAAAATCCCATTTGTTATTTGAAAGCAAAACATTCAACAATAAGTATTTGCGTACGTAAATGTTTAATTTAATCAAAAAGCTAGAAACATTTAAGTTTGGATAATTTTATTGACGAAACCAATGACATAGAAACAGATCTTAAAATTTGTTCACAGCTTACTCTGACATTAGGCAAGGCAAAGAAATGCTAAAAATTATTTTGAAAACGCTACAAATAATTCTTTAAGTTGTTCATTATATTGTTTTAAATCCTTATACATTAAGTGACTCATTTTAAACAAAATTAAAATAAATGGTAATATTTAAACAAGTATTTAGGTAGATTTGATATAGCATCAGATATTAATACCACAATTGGTTAACCTTGAAATTGGAAGGCCCTCTAATAAAAACAAAATACAAACGGTTTTATAGCTATTTCGATTTAAAAGAATTTACAAACATATTTAGACAAGATTATTTTTTTTATATTTTAAAAAAACAGTCATCATTAATTGCGTAAAAGTTAGTTTATAACAATTTATTTTAGTTTTAATTGCTAAGACTATTCCATCCAACTTTAAAAATTAATCAAAAGAAGCTTAAAACATTTTTCTTTAAAGCTAATAAAATGCCAAATGGAAATTTTACAGCTAAATCTAAGTTTTTGGTGCTGAATTTACTTTCAAAAATAAAAAATTCCCACACTACTTAAAAGTCTTCATTAAAAATCGCCCAAACATGCAGGGTTATCGTCTTGTAAAAATATAAAATGAAATTTTTTTTACTATAATATAAGAATTATCCATTTCCATACGAAATTTCATTTTGACTACAACTATTTTTTTTAGTCAAAATTTATTATAATTTATTATAATACATAAAAAACTTAAGTTATATCAATACCTATTCTTCAATTTTTAAAATAATTCAAAAAAAGCTAGAAACATTTAATTAAAATGCTTAAAAAAAATGCGAAGCGCTTAATGAAAGTATTTTAGCTAAATTAAAATTTTTAATCTAAGTTAAGCTACAAAATTGCCAAAATGGTCACACTGCTTAAAAACCATACAAACAAGCAGGGTCATCCACTTTAAAAAAAACTGTATTTAGGGAATATTAGAAATGCCCTCATCATATAATTTTACGACTACAAAAAACCGCTAACATAACGAACAGTCACCTAGTGTCGTCAAAATATTAAAAGCAATCTTTGCCTTTTTATTGCTGACATTGATAACATATTAGTCACTTTTTTAGACAATTTATACAAAAATATATTCATATATACCTATATACGGGCCTGTTCTGAAATCACACCTGTGACTTTGTGGTGTTTTGAAAGTCATACCGTTGTTGTGTTTCTTGGTGTGCTTTCTGCAATTGAAGATCAAACAAAAACGGGACGCTAAAATATCAGACGTGTGATTTCAGTAGGCACATGTGATTTCAAATCACGTGATTTGAGTTAAAGTGATTTTCAGAACAGGCCTGATAATATCTTCTGCACAAAAGCGATTTAAAAGCATACACAATTTAAGCAATTTCTTGGTATGTTTATGTTGTATTATTGATAAATAAAAAACATTTAAATTGGTTTGCGACTTTTATTAACCAAAACGAAAGTTTACGTTTCAAAACGGTTAATGGTAACCCTGTAAAATAGTTGTTTTTTTTTTGTGGTTTTTTTCATTTAAAATCAAGGACCGGAAAATGTTTTTTTATTTTGTTTCTAAAAAAATATTTATTGTGCAAGTTTAAAAAATTCTACATTTTACAGAAAATAAAAAATTTCTAAAATAGTTTTGAAAAAAATGCCGTCGAAAAAAATAAATAAAATAAAGTTTTTGAAATAAAACGTTTTCTTAAAAACATAAAATAAAGTTTTTAAAATAAAACGTTTTCTTAAAAACATAAAAAAACAAAAACAAAATAATTATATTTAAGCATTGTCGTAAAAATTTCATTCTTCAAAACAAATTCAAATCAAATTTATGAAGAGGCTTCTGAAAATACATACATACATATTTAATTTTTTAAAAATACATACATAGAAAAAAAAATTCTAAAAAAAACGTTTTAAAAAATATTTTTCAACAAAAAAAAAAGTTTTTTGAAAATTTTTATTTGTTTTTTTTTTACAAAAAAAGTTTTTGCTTTTTTTTGAAACTATAAATTTTGTTTTCAAAAAAAATGTTTCTTTTCTTTTTCGTTTAAATTTTAAACACAGAAAAACAATATTCTTTTTTTCACACACAAAAATTTTTTATTTAAAAAATAAAATTTAATTTTGTATTTTCCGTTCGTAATTTCCGGTCCTTGTTTAAAATACTTGCGGTAAACTTCTTTTTTTTTTTATTTAATATTACCTTCTGTATTATACACAAACAACAAACACATACATACTTTAATTTACTATTAAAAATTATTGATATCACATACTCAAATCAACATCGACTTTACATGCGGTTCGATGGTCGAACGGTCTAAGCGGTCTGCCTCCTAACAATTTGTTATTGGTTGACTGGTTCGAATCCCATTCATTCCATTTTTTGTTTTTTATTTTTCGTTTTTTATAAATTCTTTTTATCTAAAAAGAAATTGGTCAGTTTTTAATTTTTAAAATTTTTTAAATATATTTATGAACTTCATAAACGTATATTTTATACATATTTACGCCTTTTAATTAACCCTTTTTATACCCTTATTTTTATTGATTTAATTTTTTTTTTTACTTATTTTATTTTTTTATTTTATAGGTAATTCGTTTACATACATAAGTTTGTCATTCTGTTTGTTAATAATTATTTCTACAATATTGATTTCAGACCATATAAAGTGTATGTATATATATTGGGTGCTTATGAGGAGAAAAGTGGATTTAACGATGTCCGTCTGTCAGTCCGTTTGTCAATATTTATAGAAACCTAATTTTTAGGCCTGCCATATATATGACCTATGGATACGCCTTATTTATTAAAACATCGGAAATCTTTAGTAAAACATATTCTCTGCAAAACTCGGAAAAATTTTAGGGCTGCTATACGTCCTATGGATATGACTTATATACCAAAATATCTGAAATTTCTTGTAGAACATATTTTATAAAAAACTCGGAAAAATCGGTTCAGATACAAAAAAGTTATGACCAAAATTAAATTTTTTTTTTAAATACCCACTTTCGGGAACCATAGATCTCCCCGAGTCCAAGCTTTATAACTAAAGTAAATGGTAAATTTCTTCTTCAACACGTCGGTACATAAATCTGCCAAATCGGTTAAAAAATGGCAGAGTTATAACCGAAATACTGAATCCACAAAAATTACTCTTTTTTATAATTAACTTTGTTAAAATATATATTTACAAGTTTATATAAATGTTTATATATAAATATAACTTAAGTAAATGGTAAAATTCTTCCTTAACACGTCGGTATATAAAACTATCAAATCGGTTAGACAATGGGTAATTTATGAGCAAAATACTCAAAAAATGGGCTAAAAAACATCAAAATTTTTATAAAAACCTAAATTTTAGGGCTGCTATACGTCCTATGGATATGACTTATATACCAAAATATCTGAAATTTCTTGTAGAACATTTTTTATAAAAAACTCGGAAAAATCGGTTCAGATCCAAAAAAGTTATGACCAAAATTAATTTTTTTTTTAAAATACCTACTTTCGGGAACCATAGATCTCCCCGAGTCCAAGCTTTATAACTAAAGTAAATGGTAAATTTCTTCTTCAACACGTCGGTATATAAATCTGCCAAATCGGTTAAAAAATGGCAGAGTTATAACCGAAATACTGAATCCACAAAAATTACTCTTTTTATACCCTTCACCAGAGGTGTAAAAGGGTATATATAAGTTTGTCATTACGTTTGTAATTTCCACAATATTGATTTTAGACCCCATAAAGTATATATATTCTGGGTCCATATGAGAAGAGAAGTTGATTTAACAATGTCCGTCTGTCCGTCCGTCCGTCCGTCCGTCTGTCCGTCTGTCCGTCTGTCCGTCTTACGCTTGATATGTGTTTTCCGGGAAAACCAGACATGATAGCGGCTAGGTTGTTTTACATTTATGTCACATATAGTCCACCATTTCGTGCTATTGAAATTCAGCAAGATCGGTCCACAAATGACTGAGATATGATCAAAAAACCACGACTGCCTCTAATTTTTTCCAAAAATCCCTTGTTGTTGTTGTATTTTTATTGCTTTTTTCTGTATATCTAGAGAACGGTAAGAGCCAAAGTTTCCAAATTGGGTACACACATTTTGGTTGTCAATACACACCACCCTACAAAATGTGGGCGGGATGGGAGAAGTGGGCGTGGTACCTCCCGTACAAAAAAAAGTAAAAATTGTATAAATTGTATTAATTTTAGGGCTGTCATATGTCCTATGGATATGACTTATATACCAAAATATCGGAAATTTTTAGTAGAACATATTTTATAAAAAACTCGGGAAAATCGGTTCAGATACAAAAAAGTTATGACCAAAATTATTTTTTTTTTTTTAAATACCCATTTTCGGTAACCATGGATCTTCCCGAGTCCAAGTTTTATAACACAAATAAATGGTAAATTTCTTGCTCAACACGTCGGTATATAAATCTGTCAAATCGGTTAAAAAATGGCTGAGTTATAATCAAAATACTGAAATCCCAAAAGTTACTCTTTTTTATAATTAAGTTTGTTTTTTTTATAATTAAGTTTGCTTAAATATATGTACACATATGTAGGTATATATATATATATATATATATATGCCTAAAAGCCAATTTAATGGAAATGTTATTTTTAAGCACGTTGGTATATAAATCTGCCAAATCGGTTAAAAATGGTTAAGTTATGTGCAAAATACTCCAAAAAAGGACTAAAAACATTAACATTTTTATAAAAACTAAAATTTTACAGCTGTATTATGACCTATTCATACGTTTTAAAAATTGTATAAAAACCTAAATTTTAGGGCTGTCATATGTCCTATGGAAATGACTTATATACCAAAATATCGGAAATTTTAAGTAGAACATATTTTATAAAGAACTCGGGAAAACCGGTTTTTTTTTAAATACCCATTTTCGGTAGCCATGGATCTTCCCGAGTCCAAGTTTTATAACACAAATAAATGGTAAATTTCTTGCTAAACACGTCGGTATATAAATCTGTCAAATCGGTTAAAAAATGGCTGAGTTATAATCAAAATACTGAAATCCCAAAAGTTACTCTTTTTTATAATTAAGTTTGTTTTTTATTTTATAATTAAGTTTGTTTTTTTTATAAATAAGTTTGCTTAAATATATGTACAAATATGTAGGTATATATATATATGCCTATAAGCCAATTTAATGGAAATATTATTTTTAAGCACATTGGTATATAAATCTGCCAAATCGGTTAAAAATGGTTAAGTTATGTGCAAAATACTCCAAAAAAGGACTAAAAACATTAACATTTTTATAAAAACTAAAATTTTAGAGCTGTATTATGACCTATTCATACGTTTTAGATATCAAAATATCGGAAATCTTTAGAAAAACTCGGAATATCGGTAAAAAAAAAGTAATGTCAAAAATATAGTTTTTTTTTAATACCTATTTTCGTGAACCATAGAACTTCCCGACTACAAGTTTTATCACCAAAGTAAATGGTAATTTTATACTTTAAGATGTCGGCATGACCAAATACTGAAATTCGATCAAAACTTAACGTGCTATATATTAATTAAACTTTTAATATATTTAATAGCACGCAATCATGTGCAAATAATTAAATAAAACTAAACGATATATATTTTATAAATATACATGTATATATACATGTATTTAAATGTATATATAAACTTCTGTTCTTTCCAAACCATGGTGAAGGGTATATAAGATTCGGCATAGCCGAATATAGCACTCTTACTTGTTTTAATAAAAACTGAAATTAGATTATTTAATAAGCAATTAAAGGACATGCTGAATTTTGCTTAAAGTGTTCTAGAAATAATTCTACCATTTACGATAAAGTTGTAGAAATTTAAAATTTTAACTAACAAAAATTAAATCATGGTAAATATTTTAAAAATTTACGATAAATTTAAAAGATTTTGTTATTCGTGCCTAAATTTTGTATTCCCAAAAATTATTTTGATAATTTACGATAAAACTCAGTTGAGTTGTAATAAATACAACTGGTTGTGATCAGTTGTAATTTTTGTTATGTTTTTTTTTTACCGCAATATAGCAAAGTTGTAAACCATAATACACAAATTAAGAAATTAAGAAATTACAACTCAACTGAGTTGAGTTGTAAACCGCACTATGGGATTTCTGCTGCAAAAAAGGCATTTTTTGACTATTACTTTAAAAAAATCTAATGATGCTATTTTAAAGAGAAGAGTCTGGCAAACAAAAAACTGGATTTCTTTTAAGATATATGTATATATATTCTAAGAAAAGATTGGTTGAAATCAGGTTAATGTTGTGAAAGGGAAATATATGGTAATTTTGTTCAAATTCAGAGATTTATATATTGAAAATGTTTCGAGCGGAAAAATGTGTGTGTCGACTTTATTTAAGTCCAAAGCCTTGTTCTTAATTTAAAGGAAAAGAAAAAGTTATTGCATACATAGTTCGGGAGATATGAGTGCATCAAAATTGTCCTTAAAAAAAAGTTAGCTCGGTTTACCTCCGTGCTCTCAGTAAAACGAAATTAAAGGTAAAAGGCTCTTCTTTCTAAATAGTCAAAAAAATTCACCAACTTTTGTCAATCTTTTAAAAAAATCCAAATTTAGTAAAAAAAAGTCACGAATATTGCACCCTAGTATTTGTAATAAAAAAGTTTTGCATACCTTTAGGCTTAACGGTTTAAAGAAATTTGAGTTATTAATTATAACAACAATTTCTTAATAAATTTTTGACAAATGTTTTTAAAAGTGAATAAGATGTGTTTTAATAAAAGAAAATAATAAAATAAAAGAAGAAACCCGCTTAAATTGAAAACAAAATTTGCAACCAGTTAATAGTTAACGTAAATAAATAAATAATAATAAATATTGTAATAAAATTTAAAATATAATTCTAAAAATGATTTTATTTTCTGTGTCATATATAGTGAATTGTGCCCGGAACTAATTGATTGTGGTAGCAATGTCAATTTGTTAACAAATTTTATAAAACAGGAAAATTCGGTGCTTACTATTGATGAAATTGAAATAGTGAAAAAGGCAGTTCAAAAGAGGTTTTTGGTCATTTTTTACATCGTTGGGGAGAAGCGCGACTTGGTTAGAAAGTAAATACATCTTTAAAAAAACATTTATTAAAAATAATTCATTTTGAATATTATGAAATTTTTTTTTCATCGTTTGCTTGAGTCGTCCGATCCATATATTAGTAGCTTAAGACGTCAACCTCATAAGAATATTTTAGAATTGGATGATGTAGTTAAAGATATGATACTTGATGAATAAAATGCATTTCTTTAATTAAATAATACTAGTATTTTCAATGAGAATTATATTTATACGAAATTTTTTCATTTAGGTTACATAAAAGACGACGCATTTCAACCAAAATTTTTAGTTTTTTCTTTTATCAATTAATACGCGCGTGCCAAATTAATTCAAATTCTATTGACAATTGCGCCCTAAACATTGAAAAGAAAATTACGTGGAATAATGGGGGACCATGGGAGGTACCCTAGGAGTCGTCGGATTTCAACCAAAATTTGTGGTTCTCTTTTTTAGATCAACTTATGGACATCTGCTAAATTTTATCAAATTCCGTTGCGAATTGCGGCCCAAACGTTGAGAAGAAAAAAAGCAAAAAAATTGGGGTCCAAGGGAGGTACCACTAGGAGTCGACGGATTTCAACCAAAATTTGTAGTGCTCTTTTTTAGATCAACTTATGGACATCTGCTAAATTTTATCAAATTCCGTTGCGAATTGCGGCCCATACGTTGAGAAGAAAAAAAAAAAGCAAAAAAATGGGGGTCCAAGGGAGGTACAACTAGGAGTCGACGGATTTCAACCAAAATTTGTAGTGCTCTTTTATAGATCAACTTATGGAGATCTGCTAAATTTTATCAAATTCCGTTGCGAATTGCGGCCCAAACGTTGAGAAGAAAAAAAAGCAAACAAATTGGGGTCCTAGGGAGGTACCACTAGAAGTCGTCGGATTTCAACCAAAATTTGTGGTGCTCTTTTTTAGATCAACTTATGGACATCTGCTAAATTTGATCAAATTCCGTTGCGAATTGCGGCCCATACGTTGAGAAGAAAAAAAAGCAAAAAAATTGGGGTCCAAGGGAGGTACCACTAGGAGTCGACGAATTTCAACCAAAATTTGTAGTGCTCTTTTATAGATCAACTTATGGACATCTGCTAAATTTTATCAAATTCCGTTGCGAATTGCGACCTATACATTGAGGACAAAAATTCGTAGAAAAATGGCGTTCCAAGGGAGGTACCCCAAGGAGTCGACGGATTTTAAAAATTTTTTGTATTTTTCTTTTCTACTTAAATTTAAACATGCGTGCAAAATTTCATCGTTGTAGGATTACTCCTTCTATTTTTTGCAGTTAGATGTATGAAGAAATACCACTGTGAACCGTAGTACTAGGGGCCAAAGTTTCAAAAATTTAAACTTTTGTTTACAATTAACTTTAAAATTTGTTTTTATCAAATACTTAAATTAGATTATTGTCTGAGCTGTTGTTATATGATTTGCTTACTTTTCCTAGGTGTATTTTAGAAATATATTTATGATTTACGATAAAGTTGTAAAATTAGATTTTTTTTCTTCACAATTTATTTTGAATCAAAATTGAAATTAGTTTAATTTGAATAAAATTGTATGACATGTTAAACTTTATTTTAGCTAGTTCACAAATAACGTAATGATTTACTTATTAGTATTGTGGTTATTTTATTGAACTATTTATGGTTTTTAATCCAAATTTTTAATATTTTTAATTAGGCTTAAGTTCATTAAATTTAATTTTCATTAAATTATTTTTTATGAAGAAAGGAATTTTACAACATGAAAATCAATTAAAATTTACAGATAATTTTTCATTCTCGACTCAATCTGGGCTCGAACCCAGGTGTTTACGGACAGGTTACCCTGACATGTTTCGATTGCAACCACTCAATCTCCTCAGAGGGCTTGCCGTTTAACACTCGCAGCCATCGACGACTGCTGACGTCATTAGTCAAACATCAATCCTTAAACCAAATTGTATTCAACCTTTTGGTAGATCGAAATTTGCTTTGAATGATTATCTATTTTAATTTATTTTAACATGTTATTCCTTTACTTCTGTTTTTTCGTACTTTTGTCAAGAATTCTTCTTGAAGTTCAAAGTACATATTTTTTTTTGTTTTTTCATTTTTTTGTCTTTCTTTCTCTTGTTGACCTTTCAGCACAACTTGAAGGACAAATGCAAACATAGAGCTCGTGCCCTAGCTTTAACAATTATTAGTATTGTGGTTATTTTATTGAACTATTTATGGTTTTTAATCCAAATTTTTAATATTTTTAATTAGGCTTAAGTTCATTAAATTTAATTTTCATTAAATTATTTTTTATGAAGAAAGGAATTTTACAACATGAAAATCAATTAAAATTTACAGATAATTTTTCATTCTCGACTCAATCTGGGCTCGAACCCAGGTGTTTACGGACAGGTTACCCTGACATGTTTCGATTGCAACCACTCAATCTCCTCAGAGGGCTTGCCGTTTAACACTCGCAGCCATCGACGACTGCTGACGTCATTAGTCAAACATCAATCCTTAAACCAAATTGTATTCAACCTTTTGGTAGATCGAAATTTGCTTTGAATGATTATCTATTTTAATTTATTTTAACATGTTATTCCTTTACTTCTGTTTTTTCGTACTTTTGTCAAGAATTCTTCTTGAAGTTCAAAGTACATATTTTTTTTTTTGTTTTTTCATTTTTTTTTTGTCTTTCTTTCTCTTGTTGACCTTTCAGCACAACTTGAAGGACAAATGCAAACATAGAGCTCGTGCCCTAGCTTTAACAATTATTAGTATTGTGGTTATTTTATTGAACTATTTATGGTTTTTAATCCAAATTTTTAATATTTTTAATTAGGCTTAAGTTCATTAAATTTAATTTTCATTAAATTATTTTTTATGAAGAAAGGAATTTTACAACATGAAAATCAATTAAAATTTACAGATAATTTTTCATTCTCGACTCAATCTGGGCTCGAACCCAGGTGTTTACGGACAGGTTACCCTGACATGTTTCGATTGCAACCACTCAATCTCCTCAGAGGGCTTGCCGTTTAACACTCGCAGCCATCGACGACTGCTGACGTCATTAGTCAAACATCAATCCTTAAACCAAATTGTATTCAACCTTTTGGTAGATCGAAATTTGCTTTGAATGATTATCTATTTTAATTTATTTTAACATGTTATTCCTTTACTTCTGTTTTTTCGTACTTTTGTCAAGAATTCTTCTTGAAGTTCAAAGTACATATTTTTTTTTTTGTTTTTTCATTTTTTTGTCTTTCTTTCTCTTGTTGACCTTTCAGCACAACTTGAAGGACAAATGCAAACATAGAGCTCGTGCCCTAGCTTTAACAATTATTAGTATTGTGGTTATTTTATGATTTACGATAAAATTCGGAAAATGAAATTTTTTAATTATATAAAATTGAAATAAGTTTAAGCAATTATGTACAAGCTATGCTAATTTGGCTTTAGGTGGCTTATTAAAATATTTGAAATTTACGATAAATTTTTTAAACTTTCTTATTTTGCAAGTATTTAATTTTTTAAATCGTAAATCCAAATTGAAATTACCTTATTTTGTACACCATCCTGTGGCATATTAGATTTCTTATTAGAAGGTTCAAAAATGGCTTAAACATTTACGATAAAATTTAAAAACAAGTAAGAGTGCTATATTCGGCGGTGCCAAATCTTATATACCCTTCACCATTGTGCGAGCAGAATACAGAGCAACTAGACAAAAACTAAATAATTGTTACATATACATACATATTTACAATACTTAAAACTTCATTATAAATAAAATTTAAAAATCGTTTTTAGAACATAACAAAAAATAAAAATATTTAAAAAAAAAATTTCTTTTGAAAAAACCAAAATTCGAACCAGGGAACTATCAGTTTCTAACTTAACAAACCCCCTAGACAACTGAACCATGAAGGAACGTTAATCGAATATCACTAAAATTAAATATGGCACGTTTACTGTTCACAAAATTCAACACAGTTGAGTTGAAATTACTTTTGTTGTTATTGTTCACCGCAATAGCAAAGTTGGGAAATATATTCATCAAAATAGTTTGTGCCATGTATGTATGTGTGTTTGTTTATTTTCTTTTTGTTTATCTTTTTGACGAGTTTTTAAGTAGCAAAAAACACAAAAATTCCTAGTTTCTATTTGTAAAAATTATTTTGTTAAATAGATGAAATAATAAAGATGGATGATAACGAAAATCATATTGGGCATTATGCTAGTATATGTAAACAATTGAAATAGACGGACATCGTTAAATTAAGTTCTCTCCTCATAAGGACCCAGAATGTATATATGTACTTTATAGGGTCTTAGATCAATATTGTAGAAATTACTAACGGAATGACAAACTTATATATACCCTTTTCCACCTGAGGTATAACCGATTTGACAGATTTATATACCGACGTGTTTAAGAAGAAATTTGCCAGTTAGTTGGGTTATAAAACTTGGACTCGGCAAGATCTATGCTTCCCGAAAATGGATATTTTTCAAAAAAAATTAATATTTTGGTGATAACTTTTTCGTATCTGAACCGATTTTCTCGAGTTTTTCAGAAAATATTTTCTACTAAAAATTATTATACAATTTTTGAAATTTTTTGTATGGGGGTTACCACGTCCACTCCTCCAACCCCGCCCACATTTTGTGAGTTAGTGTGTATTTATAACTTGAATGTTTGCACCTAATTTGGAAACTTTGGCACTTGCCGTTCTCCAGATATACAGAAAAAAGCAATAAAAATACAACAACAAGGGATTTTTGGAAAAAATTAGAGGCAGTCGTGGTTTTTTGGTCATATCTCAGCCATTTGTGGACCGATCTTGCTGAATTTCAATAGCACGAAATGGTGGACTATATGTGACATAACTGTAAAACAACGTAGCCGCTATCATAACTGGAGTCTCCGGAAAACACATATCAAACGTAATACGGACAGACGGACAGACGGACAGACGGACGGACATCTTTAAATCAAGTTCTCTCCTCATAAGGACCCAGAATATATATACTTTATAGGGTCTTAGATCAATATTGTAGAAATTACAAACGGAATGACAAACTTATATATAACCTTTTCCACCTGAGGTGAAGGGTATAAAAATAAATTTTAATAAATAAGATTTTGTTTGTCTTGCTTAATTTCTAATTTTTATTTTTGATAGATACATTGAAATTTTTTGTTGGACAAACAAAATCTTATTAATCAAAAATTACTTTGATAATTTAAAAAAAAAAAAAATGTAAAATTTTATAAATACGAAACTTATTAGTTTTCTAGTGAAAACTAAAATTTGTTAATATTCTTTGTCAAGTTAATTTTTTTCTGTGATTTCTTAATATTTTCGATAATAACGATAAATTTTTAAAATTTATAAAAATTTGGGTTTGAATTTTTTGGTTAAAACTAAATTTAGCTTATTTTACACTGTTTTTAATTACATGATAACAGTGGCTTTAAATGAATTGTAGCTATTTCTAAGATTTACGGTAAAATTTTGAAAAATGTTTGAAATTTTGTATTTTAAATTTTAGTAAAAATTAAAATTCGATAATTTTATCAGCAATCAGAAGACATGAAAATATTTGCTTGTTAATAGTTTTAAAATTTACGATAAACTTTTGGAATTTGTAAAACTTGGATTTTTTAAAGTTTAATTGAAACCCGAAATTAGTTTATTTTATAAGCACTTATACGACATGCTGTACACACAGAAAAAAATACCCATGTAAAATTAACATGGAAAAATGTTGATTGAGAGCCATGTTAAATTTCAGAAAAATTATGCCCTTTACTTAAATTTATCATTATTTCATATTAATTTTTAATAAAAAATATCAAAATAACCTTAAATTACGTTTATTTAATATTATTCACTGTTAAAAAAATAAAAAAAAAAAAATATTAAAATATAAATAAATCTGGATTCAATATTGAACCCATAAAAACCTGTTTTGTATTAAAATCAAAAGTTTATCTTGTTAAATTAACATGCATACCTACTTAATTATGTACATTTTTTATTTTCACTTTTAAAAAATGTTATAAAAAGAAGACAATTCCCGTATTCTTTTAATTAAAATTGTTTATTTAAATAGTACATCAAGTTTTCAAAGTAGAATGATGACCATATCGGGCGATTCTGCTGATGCTTCTGTTAACAAAGGAGAATACAAAATAAGTGAAACATGTGTTACAGGGTTTTGAATTATTCTTACATAAATGCAAATGTTGTCTGAAGCTTCTTCACACTGTTAAAATACACTCAAACCCATTTGATTCTACATGAAATTCACGTTGTTTCAACTGGAAATAACTTTCATTCAACGTGATTCCGATTGTTATTTCAATATAAATTACATTTTGCTCTAACTTTACTGCAATGTTAAATAAACATGAATTATAGTTATATCAAAAGAAAAAAATGTTGTTCGCAGTTATTGTAAAATCAGGTTGAATTAACATGAAACCCGTATGAAGCAAAATCACCACCGAAAAAATTTAAATCGACCTTGTTTTCGACGTTTTTAACTTGATTTTTTTCTGTGTGTACGTAATTTTATTTGATGTGGAAATATTTTCAACATTTCTGATAAAGTTTGAAATATTTTAATAACTAAAAATATTATTAGTTCATTGGCCTTTTCTTGTGAAACACTTAATTTTGTTATTAAATAATGTTTGTCATTACTTTACACTTGTCATTGTGAAAAGTTTTTATGCAACTCATTTATTTTTATTAAAATTTTATTATTTTTGAAAGCGTAAACCAAAAAATTTAATGCCAAATATTTTTATGGCTACTACAAATTTTTTTTTTTTTTTTAGCTTTGGCTCTTGCAAATTTTTTTTTATTAACGTTACATGCCAAAATCAACAAACACAACAAATTTTTAAAAACAACTACAACAAAAAGGTGCAGTTTTATACACAAATTTATATGAAATTCGATTTGAAATTGCAATTGCTTTGCCAAACTTGGCACCTACTACAACTTAAAAAAAACCTCATATTACATTGAAAGTGTTTGCGAGACTTTTGTGGCAGTAGCACCTGTTACCTTAAATTATACTTTAATGACAATTAAAAAAAAACTGCTTTAAAAATATGACATAATAAATTGAGTTTGAAAAAAGAATTTTAAAAATGTTTCAAGTTTTTCTTTAAGAGTTTCCCTACAAATAAATGTGTGTGGGGTGGAAAGGCAGCAAAAAATTTTAAGGTGGTTTTGAAAATATAAATTTAAAGAAATCAAAATTTTGAAAAGGGTTGGGTAAAAGATAACTGAAAAAAGCAAATGTTTAGCAAATGATTTTACTTACAAAAATAATTAAGAAGTAAATATTTTTGAAATTAATCATAACATTTGTTAATAAAGATAAGTAGTGTCCGACCGAACGCACTTTTTGAGACCGAACCCGAACTTTGGTAAATTTTGACAAGTTCGGCCGAACCCGAACTTTTTGCTAATAACTCTGAACAATTGTACTTTTTTCAATGTATTAATTTAAAACAAGATAAAATTTCGGGAAATTATGACAATTACACTTTTGGAAGGACGCAACATGCACATTATAGTATTCAAAACTATTTTATAGTTAAAAAATAATTAGTAATTGCTTTGTTTTAAGAGGAAAAATAAAGTTTAAGTTTAAAACAGTATACATTAGGGCTATAACTTTTTCACACTTTTTGCGAAAATCAAAAACGGCATAGTATGTATAGTCGTGTAGAACATTAAAAGTTATTAATAAAAAATATGATAATTTTTTCGGATTGTTAAAAAAGTTCAAGCAGGGATCGGGAATTTTAAAAAATATACACCTGATATTTGTATATATTCCTATACGTATCACTTAAATGCTATTTTGAAATTTATCCAATGCTTTTGATTTAAAAATTTTCCTACGGTTTACAATTCATCGCGGTTCAAAATTTCTTAGAAGGTGCTTCGCTGCGTGAGGTTTTTTTTTCGCAAAACGACGGGAGACAGGTGTTTTCATTACTAAAGCATTCTTGGCCACTCCGTCGTACTATGCCAATAATTTGGTTATAGCCCTAGTATACATATTAGTACTCAAACCTCCACAATGTATTTTTTGAATTCGTTGGGGTGTTTTTTCTCTAAGTGGCGTTTAAAATTGGCGGTAGTTTGTTTGTTTGGCAACGAACTCCCCATTGGCATTTGTTTCACACAGAAAAAAATCAAGTTAAAAACGTCGAAAACAAGGTTGAGATAACATTTTTCGGTGGTGATTTTGCTTCATACGTTTTTCATGTTAATTCAACCTGATTTTACTATAACTATGAACAACATTTTTTTTCTTTTGAAATAACTATAATTCATGTTAATTAAACATTGCAGTAAAGTTAGAGCAAAATGTAATTTATATTGAAATAACAATCGGAATCACGTTGAATGAAAGTTATTTCAAGTTGAAACAACGTGAATTTCATGTAGAATCAAATTGGTTTGAGTGTATTTTAACAGTGTGAAGAAGCTTCAGAGACAACATTTGCATTTATGTAAGAATAATTCAAAACACTTACCCTGTAACACATGTTTCACTTATTTTGTATTCTCCTTTGTTAACAGAAGCATCAGCCGAATCGCCCGATATGGTCATCATTCTACTTTGAAAACTTGATGTACTATTTAACTTAACAATTTTAATTAAAAGAATACGGGAATTGTCTTCTTTTTATAACATATTTTAAAAATGAAAATAAAAAATGTACATACTTAAGTATGTATGCATGTTAATTTAACAAGATAAACTTTTGATTTTAATATAAAACAGGTTTTTATGGGTTCAATATTGAATCCAGATTTATTTATATTTTAATATTTTTTTTTTTTATTTTTTTAACAGTGAATAATATTAAATAAACGTAATTTAAGGTTATTTTAATATTTTTCATTTAAAATAAATATGAAATAATGATAAATTTAAGTAAAGGGCATACTTTTGCTGAAACTTAACATGATTCTCAATCAACATTTTTCCATGTTAATTTTACATGGGTATTTTTTTCTGTGTGTTGGTTCAGCATTTGAATTTAGCGCTAGCTCATTTTTTTTTCAAAAAAACTCCAAAATGGATTGGATAACAATTTTATCTGGAACAATGTATACTATAAAGTTTGGATTGTGGTTCACTCAAAACTATAGATTATCTTACCTTTCGCAGAATATAAATAGAGTATTTGTTTGCCAAATAAAATTAAACCGTTTTTTTGTTGTATTTTTTACCGTCTTATAAAAATTACACATATAGAGACATTTTTATACACTTAAGCATTTTATTTATTCATCGCTGTATTTTTTCGTTGTTATTATGTTATTTCATAAAAAAGTTCGGTGTTCGGTAAAGTTCGGTAAAAGTTTCGCCGAACATCAAACTTAGGCCGAACATCATTTTTTGCCGAACTCCATAACCGAACCCGAACGTTCGGTCGGACACTAAAGATAAGAGTTTAAGATTTTCCTTTCTTAAAAACAATAAAAATAACTTAATTTTTAAGAAATGTTTGCTTTTTTTGTTAATAATTTCTTAGAAATTAGCGAAAAAGACAAATATTTAATTCTTTAATAAAAACAAAAAGTTTAAGAAAAGTTATTGAATTGAAAAGGGACACATTTTTTTCATTAACTTATATGAGAGGCCTACACAAATCCTTTTGAACACACAACCAAAACCCACTGAACAATTTTTAAACTGTACTTTAAACCGACCAATTTACGTAAGTGCTTGAACGTGTAAAAGCTAAAAACAAATCCTAGACTATAGTGAAAGTACGGGTATAAGAAATACTCTAAAAAATTAACAAAGGAATGAAAAATACATCATTGTTTATTAAAATGTGAGTGAGCTTAGTATGTGCGTGTACGAGATATTTTGTATTTTAATTTCTTTGATAATATTGCAACAAGTACGACACACAAGTTGACATCACAAATTCTCACAGACTCTACAAGGTTATTTTCAAATACTAGGAGTAGAGACAAAAATAATTTACTGTACTGAAAGGTTTTGAGAAAAACAAGTTCTGTCTTGAGTGTACTTCTTTAAAATTGTTAACCTTTTACAAGGTGACAGTAGATTACAACATGAAATTTTAATAATACTGATAACAAATCACTTTCTTTTGTAAATATATATACTAGCTGACCCGGTCTACGTTGCTGGCCCTAAGTAAACATTAGTTTTGTATTACCACACGATTTAAATTGAGCATTTAACGAAATTTACGGCCTTTAAAATAAAAATCCATGGAATACCTATCATAAATTTTTTTTAAAAAATAACTTACATATGGTGTGGATATGGGCTCAATCAAAAAAGAATAAGTTGGACCATGGCGATAATTTTAAAGAAAAAATCGTCCAAATCGGTCAAGCCGTTCTCAAATCATGCTCTTAATAGAAAAAGTGGGCGTAAAAGTAGGCGTGGTAATTTTTTCTTTCGATGAAAACGTAAAATAAATTAATACGAACAGTTAAAAGAAAAATTAGTCAAATCGATGGAGCAGTTTTTTGATTTTAGGTAAATCGAAAAAAGTGGGCGTAAAAGTGGGCGGGGCAAAATTTTCTTTCCGTAAAAACCTAAGTTAAACCATGGCGATCATTTTGAAGAAAAAATCGTCCAAATCGGTCAAGTCGTTCTCCAGTTATGCGCTTAATAGAAAAAGTGGGCGTAAAAGTAGGCGTGGTAAATGTTTCTATCGATGAAAACTTAAAATGGATTAATACGAACATTTGAAAGATAAATTAGTCAAATCAAAATCGTCCAAATCGGTCAAGTCGTTCTCCAGTTATGCGCTTAATAGAAAAAGTGGGCGTAAAAGTAGGCGTGGTAAATTTTTCTATCGATGAAAACTTAAAATGGATTAATACGAACATTTGAAAGATAAATTAGTCAAATCGATGGAGCAGTTTTTTGATTTTAGGTAAATCGAAAAAAGTGGGCGTAAAAGTGGGCGGGGCAAAATTTTCTTTCCGTAAAACCCTAAGGTGGACCATGGCGATCATTTTAAAGAAAAAATCGTCCAAATCGGTCAAGCCGTTCTCAATTTATGCGCTTAATAGAAAAAGTGGGCGTAAAAGTAGGCGTGGTAAATTTTTCTATCGATGAAAACTTAAAATGGATTAATACGAAGATTTGAAAGAAAAATTAATCAACTCGATGGAGCCGTTTTCTGATTTTAGGTAAATCGAAAAAAGTGGGCGTAAAAGTGGGCGGGGCAAAAGTATCCTATGTCCGTCTCCTGGCTCTAAGCTACCTCCCTACCAATTTTCAGCCAAATTTGTTCTGCCGTTCTTGAGTTATAAGTGGTGTAACTAACACGACTTTCTTTTATATATATACACTCATAAAATTATTACAGTAACTGATTGTAGGTTATTAAATTCGTTTTCGGTACTGTTAAAATTGAATAAAAATATAGTTATTTTACGAATAAATTTATTTTTCAACATTTATGTTTGTTATTAAAAAAACAAACTACCAAAAAATATTGTTTTCCGTATTTTTTTTTTTTGTTAATTTGTTTGATTTTTATCGGTTAAAATATATTTTTTAAAAGTAAAAACTATTCAATTTTAACGAATATGATGTTCAATAAATAAAAAACTTAGAAATTACTGAAAAAATCATTTGTTTTAAATGAAATGTAAATGATCCGTTTTTTAAATGAATTTTAATTTGTTTCAAATGAATTTTCGTTTGAATTTAACTACATAATATTTTGAGTGTAGAAGATATATATGTATATATGTATATATATTTTGTATATATATTGTATGTATGTATATTGTATACATATTTTGTATTTTAATTTCTTTGATGATATTGCAACAAGTATTCTTTACATGCGTACGCAACATACGACACACAAGAAAACATCACAAATTCTCACAGACTCTACAAGGTAATTTTCAAATACTAGGAGTATAGACAAAAATAATTTATTGCACTGAAAAGACTTGAGAAAAACAAGTTCTGTCTTCTTTAAAATGTTTAACCTTTTACAAGATAACAAATCACTTTCTTTTATATATTTGTTTAAATTGGCCTTAAGTTTCAAAGTTTTTTAGCTTTTATCCAATATCATGTTAAATTTTTTTCCCTTGATTTTTAATATTGTTTAAGAATTACGATAATTTTTAAAAATTTTATAAAAAATTTTTTAATAAAAAAATTTTTAATCATAGTTATTTTCGGGAATATAAAAATTCTTTTTCTTTAATTATGATGTGGTAAATTCCCAATAGTTAATGATAAATACACTGAAATTAATTGTTGGGGGATAAGGTAGTTCCTATGCGCAAAACACAAAAAATAAAAAGTGAGTTTATCTTTTTATTTTTATTGGAAAATTTTTCAGTAAAAACTTTACAAATGTTATTTTATAAGGTTTTAAAAGATAATTAAAAATGTAAGTAATTTAATTTATTTTCTTCTTTGATTTCTAAATATTTTTAAAAATTTAAAAAAGAATGATTTTAAAAATTTATAAAACTCGAGTTTTGAAATTTTTTGCAAAATTGAAAATAAGCTTATAAGGTTTTATTAAATGACATTTTAAAATGGCTATAGATAATTGACTTGTGAAGATTTCTAAGATTTAGGCAAAAATATCTTAATTTTTTTCAAATTTCTGTAAATATTGAAATTAGACGATTTTATTAGCAATCACAACACATGATAATATTTGGACTTGGTGGCCTGCAAATCGTTTTAAAATGTACAATAAACTTTTTAAGTTTTTAAAAATTTATTGAAACTTGTTATATAAAATTTGTAGTAAAAATTAAAATTGGCTTATTTAATAAGGTTTAAAATGACATTTAAAAATTAGCTTTAACTGACTTGTAAAGATTTCTAAGATTAACGATAAATTATTTTAAATTAAAAAAAGTTTAAATATTTAGTAAATAAGATGATTTTATCAGCAAACATAAGACATGTTAATATTTAACCTTTGTGATATATAAATAATTTGAAAATTTAAGATAAACTTATGAAATATGTAAAAATTTATAAAAACTTGGAATTTTACATTTTTTGTAAAAATTTAAATTATCTGATTTAATAAGATGTAAAATAACATTGAAAATTTAACTTTAATTGACTTACCAAGATTTCTAAGATTTGCGATGAAATTATCTAATTACAATAATTAGTATTGTGGTTATTTTGTTGAACTATTTATGGTTTTTAATCCAAATTTTTAATATTTTTAATTAGGCTTAAGTTCATCAAATTTAATTTTCATTAAATTATTTTTATGAAGAAAGGAATTTTACAACATGAAAATTAATTAAAATTTACTGATAATTTTTCATTCTTGACTCAATCTGGGCTCGAACCCAGGCGTTTTTACGGACAGGTTACCCTGACATGTTTCGATTGCAACCACTCAATCTCCTCAGAGGGCTTGCCGTTTAACAGCCATCGACGACTGCTGACGTCATTAGTCAAACATCAATCCTTAAACCAAATTGTATTTAACCTTTGGTAGATCGAAATTTGCTTTGAATGATTATCTATTTTAATTTATTTTACATGTTCTTCCTTTACTTCTGTTTTTTCGTACTTTTGTCAAGAATTCTTCTTGAAGTTCAAAGTACATATTTTGTTTTGTTTTTTCATTTTTTTGTCTTTCTTTTTCTTGCTGACCTTTTCAGCACAACTTGAATATATATATAATATATTACAATATATACTGGAATTTAAAATTGAAAAAATTAACGATATATGTATTTAAAATTTCTTAAGTTTTAAGTTCCACTAAATATTGAAATTAGATAATTTTATCTGCAATCACAAGACATGATAATATTTGACCCGTGTGGCTTATTAAAAGTTTTAAAATTTACGATAAACTTTTGAAATATTTTAAAATTTATAAAAACATGTGTTTTGAAATTTTTTGTAAAAATTGAAATTAGCTTATTTAATAAGGTTTAAAATGACATATAAAAATTGGCTTTGACTGACTTGTGAAGTTTTCGAAGATTTACGATAAAATATTTTAAATTTAAAAAAGTTTAAATTTTTAGTAAATATTGAAATTAGACGGGTTTAATAATAATCACAAGACATGATAATATTTGATCTCGGTGGCTTGTAAATTGTTTTCAAATTTAAGGTAAACTTTTAAAGTTTGTAAAAATTTATAAAAACTTGGGTTTTGAATTTTTTTCTAAAAATTGAAATTAGCTTATTTAATAAGGCCTTAAATGACATTCAAAAATTTGCTTTAACTGACCTGGAATACTTCTAAGATTTACGATAACTTTTTTAAGTTTTATACTTTTTAAATATCAGTAAAAATTGAAATTACAGTAGACGCTCGCTTATATGAACTAATTCATGGAAAAGTTCATATAATCGAGACAATATAAAATAAGTATTTCAAATCATTTTTAATATGTGTACATACATAACCTTTATTAAGTTTTTATTTTAAATTAGTTTGTTAATAAAAATGTACATGAAAGTAGTCGGTTATATTTTTTTTGCTTTAACGGATTTCTGGAATGCATTGTCCCTGCATTTTCGCAATGCCAATATCATTATTTATATTTTTTTCACTTCAAGCATTAACTTTACAAACACCAACCATCTTATACATTTTTCTTTGCATTCGTATATACACATTTCGCGCCAATTTTCAACTACTTTTCGCATTATAACCCTCATCGTTTTTGAAGACAAATGGGCCAATGACTCCGCCAGCCCATTAAGCGCACCAAACAGTAATTGTTGTGGATTCTACTCACTCCAACCAGAAATGGGCTTCATCGGAAAATAAAATTTTGAGTGGAAATCCAAAATCAATATCAATTTGTGCTTCAGCTCATTTGCCGAATTATTTTGATTAAAAATTTCAAATACAGTCAAATCCCGGTAATTCGTACCCCGATAAATTGTAATTCCCGATAATTCGTAATAGACTGTCGGTCTCTTGAAATAATCTCGTTAATTCGTAAAATTTCCATACATTTTGGTCCCCTCGATAATTCGTAATTTTTTTTCAAACAAAATCTTCTTTACCTCTTATAAATCGTAATTGTTTGCTAACTACCACTTTCGTAATAAAAACAACAAAAACATGGAAAGAATGATTTTTTGTTTACCACTATTTTATTTTTGCGTGGGGGTTTGCTTGTGTGTGGATTTATTTTCTTAACACGTTGGCTGCCACCATATAAAAAAAAAGTCATTCCAATATTTTTTTTTTAAATAACAGTTTCACGGTGATTGTTATTGAGTTATTTCGTGTTCCTACCTTGTCTTTAGTAATTTTTGACGATTCATGAGTGTTTTTAGCCTGTGACCACCGGTGGTTCACATGGCACTTTACTCATAAGTGTTATAAAGTAATGCCATGTGTACCACCATTGGTCACAAATTTATTGAGGATTTTAGTTTTATTATTGTTGGAAGAAGCGCTGCAGTAAAAAAGGCTAAAAAAGTAACAACATATTGTGGTCAAGGCAATGGTGACCCTGCCTTATGCCTGGAGTTCTTAAATAAAAATCATATATATTGTGACTTTTCTACATTTTTTTTATATTTTTTCTTTCTTATGCATTTAATTAGAAGTTAAAAATGAATTAAAATGTCCAAAAATGAATTAAAAATAAAATATAGTTAAATAAAATGAAAAAAAAAAAAAAAAAAATAAAATCAATGTAAAAAATTCGACTTGTGTGAGCAGAGCCCTAAAAAAAATTTATACAGTAAAAAGAATATAGTTTTACCAGGGTGCCACTGCATAAAACTTTTATCTATTATCACCAGGCCGAAAATTATTTGATGAACAAGTAAAGTATACGTGTGCACCACCGGTGGTACACATGGCCTCATAGTAAAAAAAAAATGTGACCCACACGGCAGTCAACGTGTTAAGACCAGTTTGTTACATGAATAACACAGGCCAACACTCAATTTGCTTCTTTGAATTTATCAACTGATTTTAGTTAATTTGGGTGCGCTGAGTTCAAAACTGAAATCAGTTTGTCTCTATCAGCTATAGTTTTCATGATATACCCTCCACTTATGACCTCCAATTACCAATTACCCAATTTTTTTTTTCCAAAAATTTTTTTTTTTTATCAAAATTTTTTATTAACTGTTATAGTTATTGCCGAAAAAAAAAAAAAATTCCCAAATTTTTTTAAGTATTTTTTTATTTTAATAAATTTGTATGAACCAGTTTTACTTCTTTTTATTTTTTTTAAATTCCTATGGAAAAGTTTTACTTTTTAAATACTTAAAAGAATTTGGGAATTTTATTTTTTTTTGGCAATAACTATAACAGAAAATAAAAAAATTTTGATAAAAAAAAAAAAAATTGGAAGAAAAAAATTTTGGGTAATTGGTAATTGGAGGTCATAAGTGCAGGGTATAGAAAAGCTATATCATGAAAACTAGAGCTGATAGAGACAAACTGATTACAGTTTTGAATTCAGCGCACACAAATTAACTAGAATCAGTTGATAAATTCAAAGAAGCAAAAATCTTTTTTAATTTTGTCGGGCTGTGTAATTTTTTAGTATAATTTTTATAGGTTTTATTTTTAACAATTGTTTTTTATGTTTTTTATCGTTTTAGTAAATAAATTGGAAAACCCCGTTTATTCGTATTTATTTTCTTTTAACCCCGTTAAATCGAAACCCCGCTAAATCGAAAACCCCTATAATTCGTAAGAAATGGCCGGTCCCTTGCGATTACGAACTATCGGGATTGTACTGTATTTGCGCGTTGCTCGATAAGTCGATTCATAATGAAATTTCAAAGCAAACTAAACAAAAAGCAACTATCAGCTGTTAAATGGGTGTTGAAATAAAGCAGTGATGCCAATGCAAAGTTGTGATATTCTAAAAAACACCCTTTGCAACAAATAGTAGTTACAAAAAAATCAATGGTTGCAAGTTCTTTACATAATAGAGATAGGTTGTATTCACTCTTTAGAACCTCATGTGTAAAAATTTTGTTGTTCACTATTCTGGATGTTCATATAACTGGGTACTCATATAACCGAGCGTCTACTGTATATAATTTTATCAGCAATCACAAGACATTATAAAATTTGCTCTCGGTGGTTTTGAAATATTTTTAAAATTTACGAGAAACTTTTAAAATTTTTAAAAACTTGTTTTTTTCAGATTTTTTTTGTTTTTTCATTTGTGTTAACTGCAAAATTGGCAAAGTTTTCTTTCATATGGGCAAGTAGAATCCAAAATAAGAGATTTTTAAATCATGTATATTATGGCGATTTCTTTTCTCTGAAATATGTTGCATAAATGTTACATGCTCTACACAAAAGAGATAGAGCATGTAAAATTTATGCAACATATTTATCAGAAAAGAAACCGCCATTAATGTATTAACCAACAACATAGTTTGGCAATTTTAGGTTGTGTTTTATTTTGTGTTAATTTTTTAGTTCTTATATAAAACCTTGTTAATTTCTTAAAAACAATTTCAAAAAGTTTGTATAAAGAAAAGTTTTTGTTGTTAATTATCAGCTGCCATTTTATATGACAAATTCCGTATAAAATCCCATGACAGGCCATTGAAAACACATGTGTTTTTTTATTAAGTATATTTAAATTAGAATTTAAAAAAAAAACTAGTACACAAAAGCAACAAATTGAAAAAAATGTAAATAGAGAAAAAAAAAAAAATAGTGAAACTAAATTGTGAATATAAACAACACTAGACTACAGAAATTAATAACATGTAAATGACCTAGAAATTGTTTGAAATTGTACAAATAAATTTTTTTGTTGTGTAAAGCAAAAAAAAAAAAAACAACTTTTTTAATTATAAAAAGTGAAATAAAAAACTGTAGTTTACATAAACTTGAAAAAATAAATAAAACAAAGTAATTAAGTAATCAACAAAATTATTAATTTAAAAACACTTTAAGAACTACAAGTATAAACAAAAACAATTAAGAAAGTATAGTCCGTTAAGAACGATCATATGATACCCTTCACCACAGCATTTACAGACAAATTTTCTGGAGTGTAACGTTTTCTGTACCCAAGGGTACCCAATTTGTTGCTAGAAGCTCCACTTGGAGTAGCGTTCTTATAAATATTGTAAGACACGTTAACTAAAATAAAAAATAAAAAAAGGGCAGTCATAGACCCTCAGAAGCTGAATTATGTTGTAAGGTTAAGATTCAAATACAAAATCCAGCACCAATAGAAAATAGAGAGCGGAAATGGCGTTGGATAGGTTAGATACTTTGAAGACCTTGTCAGAATATAGCACGACAAGCATTTAGGTGGAATCCACAAGGTAGTCGGCGACCTGGTGCTCCCGCTAATACCGTGTTCAGATATGCACCTTAATTGAGTTTTACGCAATAAATGCCATTATTGAGCTCAATTAACCATACAAAATTGCAATTAAGTTATTGCACAATTAATACGAAATTGTAATTAAAATGCGACACTGTAACAAGTGTGTTTATTAAGCAATACACAACTTACTACACAGTGCTTTGACATTTGGCAATTGAAATTACAAAAAAAAGGCCCATCCATTGGGTCTGCGCAAAAACCAGATGTTTATTCCTTAAAGATGTCAAAAGTTGTTTACATTTTCTTATACATGTGCATTTTTGTTTACGTTGAATGTTGTATGTAGTAGTAATATAAATTGAGTTAGCTAAATTGTGTATATGTGAACAGAAAGATAATTATGTCAATTAACCGAATATTGACTCAATGAAAAAGGTATATCTGAACACGGTATAAGACCCGGAGGAGAAACATTGATAATGAATATTGATCTTAAACCCTTCAAAGTGTATATATTCTGGTTTATTATAAGTAATGAAGTCGATTTAATGGTTTCCGTTAGCCGTGTGTATCTTGAAATGGGGTTTCCGATGAACACAAAAATGATGGGGACTAGGTTTTTATATATTTATGCTAAAGGGTGGTTAAGGGCTGATGTTGATTTTGAATAAAACACAAATTATTTAGGAAATTATTGTTATTTCTATTAATTATGATAATATTGGTATGGTTCAATTATGTATGGAACAAAATACCGGCCAAATGGCCGCCCCGACCTCGGCGGCACACCTCCATCCGATGGTCCAAATTATCGATGACGCTGAGGCATAATTGAGATTCTATGCCGTTAATGAACCGAATTATATCATCCTTTAGCTCTTGAATTGTTGCTGGCTTATCGACGTACACCTTTTCTGTCAAATAACCCCAAAGAAAGAAGTCCAACGGTGTCAAATCACGTGATCTTGGCGGCCAATTGACATCGCCACCACGTGAGATAACACGGCCGTTGAATTTGTCGCGCAAAAGAGACATTGTTTCGTTAGCTGTGTAGCAAGTGGTACCGTCCTGTTGAAACCACATATCGTGCACATCCATATCTTCCAATTCGGGCGAACACCATTCACAATTTTGGAAAAAATACGGCCCGATGATGCCGCCTGCACCAGACAGTCACTCTTTGTGGGTGCATTGGTTTTTCGACAATCACACTTGGATTATCGTTCGCCCATATGCGGCAATTGTGCTTATTGACGAATCCACTGAGGTGATAATGTGAGTCAACACTGAAGATGATTTTCTTCGAAAATTGCTCATCCACTGTTGCCGTTTCTTGCCACCATTCTGACCATTGACGACGTTGCTCGATTGTGTATCTTTCCATGGTTCAATTTGAGTTAGTCTGAAATTGAGAAATGTCAAATGAAATGCAGAAAAAAACTGGACGTTGAGGTTTAGTTCACATTCAACATCGGCCCTTAAAATTTAAGCACCCTTTACATATACTTTTTTTTAAGTTTGCTATTGAAATTCAGCCACATCGGCTATTTAACCCATAGATCCCTGGTTGTATTTTGTCTTTATATCTGGAGATCAGCAAGAGCCAAAATTTCAAAATTAGTTACAAACATATAAGTTATCACTATACAACATACCGCAAAAGTGGGTGGTATTGGAGTAGTGGGCGTTGACAAAAAAGGTTCATTTATATCTCAGGAACGGTAAGAGAAAAATTGTTCAAATGTGCTGCACATAGTTGAGATGTCAATACACAAAATCCTTTAAAAAAAATGGGTGTCGTTAGATAAATGGGGGTGGCACCTCCCACCCAAATATAAAACAGATCAGTAATAGTTAAATGGAAGTGGTACCTTCCATAATAAATAGATCAGCAATAGTAAAAGTTATTAAATTTACATCAAATAGCTTCGATACCACTAAAAGAAAACTGAAAAAAAGTGGGTGGGCTTCGAGAAATAGGTGCGGCAATACAAATATAATTTTGTATATCTGGAGATTAGTCGCGGGGTAGCAGAGCGAACATGTCGCACCATGTTAAAGGGCTTACAACTTCGGCAAAGCTGAATAAAGCACTCTCAGTTGATAATTATAACATAAGTTTTTCAAAAAGTAAAACAAATTTTTGCAATCCTTTTACTTAATACTTTTTCTCTAAGTGTATGTCTCTTTTATTTAATTGTATTTTGTTTTTCTAACACATAATTTGCAAGCTTCTCATCAATATTTTTGATTAAATCACCCTAAAATGACTTTTTATGAAATGTATATCATGTATATATCATCTTAAATATTTTATCTAACTCATCGTTTAAACTTTTTCGCTAACACAAGTCAACTTCAATTCAATTTATCTTAATTAACAATAAGAGAGTGTTTGTAATACTTAATTTTTTTTTCAAAAAATTTATTTTTTATTGCGCGTTTTTTTTTTCATATTTCTAATAAAGAAAAAATAATAAAAATATTTTTTTAATCATGTCACATACGCCACAAATGTCTCATCTCGTGTCATAAAACAGACCAAAAAATATGAAACGAAACTAAAATTTTATGCAAAGCAAATTGTAGAATGTCGGCTGCTTCAATTGATATTGCCTTCAAATGTTATTTGAATTTTGAAATTTTTGAATTAGAAAAATGTGTGAATGGGTTAGAAAATGAAAGATAAATGACACTTGTTTGGAAAGGAGGTTAAAACAAAAATCTGCTCCATGAAATAAGTAAAAAAAAATTTATATGAAATAAGTCTCCAAAAATGTATTGTATTGGGGACTAATTTGGTATGAAATAACACCACAAAAATTATAATAAAATAAGACCCCAAAACAATATTTGGGACCTTATTTTATTTTTACGATTTTAGAAATTGGAATTTTATTTCGTATGAAATAATTTCCCAAAATTAGGATACTATTTCATTCCTGTTTGGGGCGTTATTTCATTTAATTGGGGGTTTATTTAATTTTGAAAATTTTGGATTTATTTCAAACTCTTAACTGGCCATGAACTTTTCGAAACATCTATATGTATTTCAAAAAACAAAATTGTTTTGTTCTAAAATTTGTTGTATTCAAAAAAGGTACAATTATTATTCATTTTCTACAAAATTTATCGCTTATAAGCATTTCACTATTTGTACGATTTTTTTAACAAGAAATGTATTTATAATTACTCGCTTATATGCCTATACTGCGCTTAAATAAACTCCCTTATTTTCATCAGCATCATCAATAGTGCATACGTTCAAAGTATGATTTATTTTCGGCAAATTTTTTATACCCTCCACCACAATAAGTTGTGAAGAGGGTATATTAAGTTTGTCATTCCGTGTGAAACTTTTTTATTATTCATCTCAGACCTCATAAAGTATATATATTCTGGGTCCTTGAGTAATTCTAAGTCGATTTAGCCATGTCCGTCTGTCTGATTTTGAAATTCAGCAAAATCGGTTCAGTAGGATCGGAGCCATGAATTAAACTGAGGAACCACCACCTAAAAAAATTGATAATTTTGTTACAAAAACTAACATAAATGGTGGAATAATGCACAGAATGGCATAAGATTTTGCAAGAATTCGTCTTATTCAACTGGAAATCACGCTGTCAAATTTTATGAAGGTCGGTCCATAATTTACCCTTGGCCCCATATAAACCATACTTCCGGAAAACAGTTTAGTACGCATGAAACCGTAAAAAATAATGTTATCATAACAAAATGCGGTACATCAAAGTTTTATAGAACTAGGAAAAAGACTGTGAAATTTCGTTAAGATCGGTCCATACTTTATCCTAGGCCCCATATAAACCCTACTTCCGGAAAACAGTTAAGTACGCCTAAAACCGTAAAAAATAACGCTATCATAACACAATTTGGTACATCAAAGTTTTATAGGACAAAAAATAAAACTATGTAATTTCGTGAAGATCGGTCCATAATTTACCCTAGGACCCATATAAACCCTACTTCCGGAAAACAGTTTCGTACGCCTAAATCCGTAAAAAATAATGCTATCATAACAAAATTTGGTACATCACAGTTTTATAGAACTAGAAATGACACTGTGAAATTTGGTGCAGATCGGTGCATAACTTACCATAGGCCACATTTAAAGCCCACTCTGGTAAAATAAATAAATACGCGGTAAACTTTCTTCCAGTTTAGCTTCATTGCAAACGCTTAAACTAATTGCACCGCTGTATTGAAATTTATGTTTTTTAATTCCAGAAATCAAGCTTTTTAAAATTGATTCTGATTGTTGCTCAATAATTTTATATAGGTCTAAACCGCAACAAATTTTATTGCATATGTCTGTTTTTACAAAGATTATAATAATAAATAGACATCATACAGATTTTACTCCTTAAACATTCGAAGTGTCGGTGGAGGGTATCAAAGATTCGGCACAGCCGAATATAGCACTCTAACTTATTTTTATTGCATCTGAATTTAGTTTGAAAATATGCTTATACACGCAGAGAAAAGATAAGGTTGGGCATGGTTTCGGCAACTACACTATGTTTATTGTAACAATATGTTGTTGTCGTACACAAAAAATTTTTATTTTTATTAAATATCAGCAATATTATAGTTACTGTAAACATTTAAATGTTTATCGCAATTATAAATTTGAGTATTGTTGACTGCGAAATAATCATTTCGCTAACAACTAAAAAAAAATAAGAAATTGTATTTATATTAAAAAATTTTGTAAAGTGTCACAAAATCAAAAATCGATGCAAAAAAAATGTAAATGTTTTTTTTATTGTATCTGTATCATAATATGATTTCTTCTATATTTATTATGATTAACGTGATAATAATATTATTTCTTCTTATCTTATTATGATTAACATGACAATAATATGATTAGTTCTTAAATTATTATGATTAACAGAATAATAATATGATTAGGGAAAAATTATTATAATGTAGTATTACGAATATATTTGGTCATAATATGATTCAGTAATAATCGTAATATGGACACAACAATCATATATGTTTACCACAATCATGTTTTTTCTCTTCGTGCATGAGAATTTTTTAAAGCAATTTATTAAAATTGTATTATATTGTGGTGCTTTAATGCGGGATATGCATACAAGCAAATTTTTAAACACGAAACAATTTCGGCTATTTAAAATAGCAAGCTGTATTTGCACCAGTTTGGATGCATTAAAGCGTAAAATGCTGTAATAGGCCAACAAATAAAATACTTAAAATATAAAATATATTGGCGCATATTCATAAATACACTCAAAAGAAAAATCAATTCACCCGTACTCAAATCAATCCGAAGCGATATTAATAGTACGGTGAGTACGGATTTTCTTGAATCAAGTACAGAAAAATTAATTCAAGCACGGATTTTCAATCGCAAAATACTTAAATTATCCATATTCAATACCGAATTCGTGCTTGAAATAATCCTAAAATGAGCTTGATTTAAGTAAAACTAAGATTGAATCAATATCAAAATGTGCTTGATTCAAGAATTATAAAATTCTTTTAATCCGAATTCGTACTTAAAATAATCCGTAAATGAGATTGATTTAAGTAAAACCTAGATTGAATCAATATCAAAATGCGCTTGATTCAAGTATTATTAAGTTGATTTTATCTTGAATTGGAAAGAAAAAATTGTTATGATTGATTTACTTACCCGTTTTACACCTACACTATGATCAAACCCCAACATCATGCCCGATACGGTTTTTAGTTTAAAAATCTTTGTACATATTTAAGCAAAAATATAAACAAAATGAGAAGTAAGAGTTCAAATTTACTTCTTAACCCTTTGTGGTACACATGGGTCTGCCCAGACCTTTTTCAATGTGTATAGAAAATCAAAACATTAGTAAGCCGGAGGGTTAAACACCACGAAAAGTTTAATCTTTTTTTTACTTGATTTAAGAATTTTATACTTATATCAAGAATTTGCGGGATTGATTTTCGAAAGTAATCCCATTTAGGATTGTTTTGAGTAAGTTTTATTGTTATTCGTACTTGAATTTTTGAGTACGACTCGTTCTTAAAGTAATCATAAAAAGCTTGATTTATCCCGGAAGTTTTTCTTTCTGTGTAATTACCAAGTGTTAACTTTTTTAAGTACCTATTTAAGTTATTCACAGATGATTGCTTTCAGCATAAAAAGTTTACACTTAATTAAAGGTTAAGCTGTTACTAAATGCCAACTAACTAATACTTTCAAAGAACAGCTGATTAATATCATTTTATAATTTAAGTGTATCAAAAGTACAACATTTTTGAAGTGGTTATAAAAACATAAATGGAAAAAATTATAAGAGATATTCAAATAATATCAGATAAAAACATGGCAAAAAAACAGTTAAGACGTATACAACACGTTGCAATCCATTTTAAATTAATTTCTACTGCATCCAAAAAACATCAATACAAAACAAAATAAACTAGAGATGTGTTCTTAGTCGATAAAATTCTATAGAATATTTTTATTTTTACAAGTCCTTATTTTAATTGATTTATATACTATTACTAGCATATACCCGCTACTTCGTTAGCGTCTCCTTTTTTTCGTGAACATATTTTTATGCCTAAGTTTATTTTTCTTGGTTTAAACTTGTTTAAATTCTAGCATTTAACCAGCTACTTTAGTAGAACGAAAAAGCTAAAGAAAAATATAAAATTTCCCGTATTTCCTTTTTTGGGTACTATATTTTTCCCCGATTAAAGTATCGAAAGCTTCAGTATTGTAGTGACAGGTCATAATTTAGTACGAATATGTCAATGAATGGAGGAAAATGTTTTGTAAACAAAGTACCAAAAATAGTTACGATGTCATCCCTTAAATGTTCGAATTTCGAAAAAGTACCAAATTTGTATACGTATTTTTTTGATAAGTTTCGAAAGTGGTATTAACTTTGTTTCTATGTTTATTGGTTCAAAAGATAGATGGGGTGGCAAAAAAGTACTGAAATTCAGATTTTACCCGTCTACTCCCTTATAGGGCCGAATTTCAAAAAAGTACCAGATACGGGCCCGCTTATTTTTCTTAAGAACAACGATAAGCATTACATTTATATTGCATTTTTTAGTTTTGGAGACATAAAATAACCGAATTTTCCCGTTTTACCTTTTTTTACCCCCTAACCATTTGAATTTCGAAAAATCCCGTCGTAGTGGATTGATTTGGGGAGTGACCAATCGCTAGTCCAAATTTCAAGTTTCTAGGGTCAGCGGCTTGGGCTGGGCGATGATGAATCAGTCAGTCAGTCACTAACGCAACTCTTTTATATATATAGAAGATAGATAACCAAAAAATAACCTTTTTAGAATTTGTGTTAGTTCTTTAAAGAACAAAAAATGGGTTTTTAATAGTTTGATAAGCTTTTCAATTAATTACAGAATATATCGTTCAAAATATTATCGACATTTAATATTCTCTACATGCCAATATGCATAGTTGCATTTCTTCTATCAGCTGAGAGCTGTTACTACGTTAGTTATGAATTGTGAATAAGATCTTTAACTATCTATGAACTATTTTTTAGTTTCTGTTTTGTTAGTTACAACTTTAGTTATGATTTCTGAATATGCGCCATTGTTTTAAAATTGACCCCAAAGCTTAAAAAAATTGTAATATTCATTTAAGCGATTTTTTTTTTAATTTAAAAAGGTGCAATTAATTTTCCTTATTTCATTGTCGTCGAATTTTAGAAAACTTTGAAATATGTTTAACTTAAACCCTAAAAGTTCACAAACCTTGTCGTTAAAAAAAAATTCACAAATATTTTTTAAATTATATTAGATCCCTACATAAAATATCGAAAACATAAAAAGCGAATCATATTGTTTCAAATATAGGCTGACTTCCAAAACGTACTAATACAAAGTTTGTATACAGTTTCACTACTGTATTTTAACGATGCACATGTACAAAGTACCGAAACAATGCAACTATGTGTTCTGTTTATTTAAACGTTTTAAAATGTAAGTGATGCAATGCGTAATATCTATATATAAATCGGCTAAGGAAAAAAAGAGTTAAGAACACTTTCCTCCTCTGTATGTCAACCGATTTGAACAAAATACACCATTTGAGAGGTATTTACTCAAAGAAGTGCACAATATATATATTATTAAAATCTGTTCAATAGTTTCAGAGTTATAAGCGTTTAAAATTTCTACACAGAAAGAAAAACACTCCGGATAAATTAATGTTTTTATACTTACTTCAATCACGAATCGTACTTAAAAATTCAAGTACGATTAACACTAAAACGTACTTAAATCAATCCTAAATGGGATTACTTTAAAAAATCAATCCCGATATTTATTGAAATAAGTATAAAATGCTTAAATCAAGTACAAAAAAGATTAAACTTTTTGTTGAAAGTGCCACTCTGAGAGTAAAATTACAAAATGAGGGTTTTATCTCATAAAACTTATTAGTCTCATCTCTCAGCATTGCATTTTTTATGCGTGCTTACGTGTGTGTTTTTCAAAATTTGTTGTACAATTATTTTGTTTGTTGTAACAACAAAAACAACAGAATAAGAAGAAAAACATAATTATATATATGTATGTATTATTTTTATGTTTAACCCTCCGGCTTACGCATGCTTTGATTATCTATACACATTAAACAAAGGCCCGGCCAGACTCATGTGTACCACGAACGGTTAAAAAGTAAATTTGAAATTTGCGTCTCATTTAGTTTATATTTTTAGTTAAATATGTACATAAGATTTTTAAAGTAAAAACCATATCGGGCATGATGTTGGTGCTTTATCATTCTTTAATGTGTAAAACGGGTAAGTAAATCAATCATGATAATTTTTTCTGTCTAATCTATTTTTTGGTTTTTTTCAAGAACAAATTGGAGATAAAATCAAGTTTATAATACTTGAATCAAGCGCATTTTGAGATTAATTCAATCTTACTTTTACTTAAATCTATCTCATTTTCGGATTATATTAAGTACAAGTTCGGATTAAAACAATTTTATAATTCTTGAATCAAGCGCATTTTGAGATTGATTCAATCTTAGTTTTACTTAAATCAATCTCATTTTCGGATTACTTTAAGTACGAAATCGGGATTGAATATGGATAATTAAAGTATTTTGGGATTGAAAATCCGTACTTGAATCAATCTTTCTGTACTTGATTCAAGAAAATCCGTACTCACCGTACTATCAATACCGCTTCGGATTGATTTGAGTACGTTTGGATTGATTTTTTTTTTGAGTGTACTAACACAAATGCAAAATAAATAAATAAAAATTTTTTTCCAATTATCAAATAATAAAAAATTAGGGTGATTGATTATTCGACATTTTTCAAAAACCGGTTTTCGAATATTTCGACTATATAAATCTTATGTATAAATCATACCAGGCAAAACAGTTCAGAACGATTTCTTCCTTTGTTTGTCAACCGAACCTCTATGGGGAGAAAAAAGGAAAAATACGGGAAACTAAATTTCTTCTTTTTACTTTTCTATGCTTCATGTGATAATTTTTAAATTTTCTATAATACTGAACTAAGAAACATAATATTATAGGTGTAGGGTCCTAAGTGAATGATAACCTATAAGATAAAATATGTTGGTACTTTTTGTTTTTCATCTGGAACTTTTTGAATTTTCGTTAATATTCTACCTACATATAAAGATAAAATTATACATTAAAGTGGGTGAATAAGAACATGTAAGGGGAGCTTTTTGGTACTTTTTCGTTCAACAGCTGGTACTTTGATTAATTTTCGTTAATATTAGACATATAAACATAAAATTAAACGTGCAACGTCCTGAGTGGATGACAATATATAAAGAAACTTTTTGATACTTTTTTGTTTTTCAATTGGTATTTTTTATATTGAAGATACAATATGGATCGGAGGTTGGTCCCTCGCCAAATCGATCCAATTTGAAGGAAAAAATAAATGCTCGAAACAAATTAATTCATATGTACTTAGATGAATTATGTTTTCTTCATATTTACATACAAATTTATGGTCGAATTATAAAAAATAATAACATAAAAAAATACGACTCTTGTGAACAACCCCTCATAATTTAGTGTGCTATTTTGAATTTAAATCAGCTGATTTAAAACAAATATAAAAAAAATAAATATTAACGTAAAATCAATATATTTTTTAATTCTAATCCATGAATAAATAAATTAAATTAGATCTTACCTGACTATTTTCCATTTTTTAGACGCAAATCACAAATTAATTTTATTTTGTTTGTTTACCAAACATCACAGTCCTAAGCCGATATAATTTGACGCCGCAAGTGTTTTGTTGCAAAAATTACTAGCCGCAGGTCAAATTTGGATATTAGCCGGATAAAACTATACCATCAACGGCGACGGCTACAAAAACTAAAGCGGTTCGGCTCAGCCGCTCAGCGCAGGTCTCTTCTGATTAATTACGACATCACAATAAACATAGCAAGCAAAGTTCTATTAATTTAAGACACTTTTTGTTTACAAAGCAACAACAATATTTTTAAACCATTGTAAAATGTTAGAACATTATGACAATATAACATGATAGCACACCTTGTGAATACCCCAATTATACTTTGTTCTTATGCAAAGCATTTGACGTTTTGGAAGTCAGCCAAAGTCTTTTTTTATCGAACTACCGAATTTAAGAAAAAGTTACTTCTTTTTTTCTTGTACAATCAACAAATTTTATTTTAATACTAGCTGACCCGACAGACGTTGTTGTCCTGTCCAAATTAGGAAAAATGTTTGCGTTCGATTTTTAAAATCCGATAAAAAGATAAGAACATTTGAAAGAAAAATTAGTCAAATCGATGGAGCCGTTTTCTGATTTTGGGTAAATCGAAAAAAAGTGGGCGGGGCAAAATTTTCTTTCTGTAAAAACCTAAGTTTGACCATGGCGATGATTTTAAAGAAAAAATCGTCCAAATTATATAGATGTCATTAGTGGTGCAATATGAAAATTGGATTTTGCCACGCCCCTCCGCCCGCAGACCGAAAACCAGACTTCACAGTGTCACCTGCCTGCATATTCTGAAGATTTCCTGAAAATTTCATCAAAATCGGCCCAGCCGTTTTAGAGTCCATACCTTTCATACATATATGCATACACACATCCTATTTTATGTATATAGATCTTAAAAATATATATTGAAGAATTGGAATTACTAAAATATTTTTAAATATCTTCCTTTACTTATGAAAAAATGGGATTTTTAAAAATTTTTAATTTTAAAAAAATTTTAAAATTTCATATTGTTTTCTTAAAACTTAAAGTTTTGTTGAAATAATCCTCAAATACGAATGCATAATTTACTGAAATTTAACATTTTTTATATTGTTAGCTTCTGAATTAAATTCCTAAATTAAAAAAAAAAAAATAATTTTTTTCAAATGACATGTAGAGAAAACTAACTGCCTACATACTTAAAAAATATACTTTTAACTTATTCATTTAAAATTTTGCATTCAAAGATTTTGGTTTCTTTCTTTTTATATTTTTTCCTTTACATTTACTTTTTCGTCATAGACACTTACGCATTCACAAAAGTTTTTGTTTTTTCTTTTTTTATTTATTTTTAAACTGGCCACACGCCAACAATTTCTTGAATTTACTTTTTGTTTCAATAAAAAAGAAGAAAAAACAATTTCTTTAATTTTTTTTTAATCGCAAGTAATTTTAATTTTAAATATGTAAAATTAAAAAGCAATAAATATTCTAAATTTCAGAAATAAGATTTGTTTTAAAATTTTTTTTCAATTTTATATCAAACTAGCTTAACCCGTTGCGCTTCGCTACAATGCTTTAGCCAACTTTGAAGACTCTCCCTTTAATAGTTCTACAGTAGAGATATTTATTTTTATTTTCAAAAGTGTAGTATACCATAAGAGTGACTTCTACAAAGTTTGAACATTCTTACTATAACAGTTCTTAAGATAAGAGATATTAAACATCGTCGTTCTATGGGGAAAACCACTTCCCCCGCTGCTACTTTATTTAAATTTCGGGGCTCAGAAGATCGTACTACCAAAAGTTCAACAAAATGCGTTCAGTGGCTCTTATTAATATTTCTATATATGAGGGGTACTGCTCCTCCCCCGTCTACCCCGCCCATTTGTATATTGAAATTTATAGTTTACTATAATAATAGCTTTAACCACTTTTGAAGACTCTGCCTTTAATAATTCTTCAGTTGAGCGATATTTAATATATGCATCCTATGGGAGGTATTTCCCCCCTGCGCCTATCCGCTTTATTGTTATTTTCAAAAGTGTTGTATACCATAAGAGTGACTTCTAGAAAGTTTGAACATTCTCACTATTACAGTTCTTTAGATATGCGATGTTAAACATTGGCGTCCTATGGGGGATTCCACTTCCCCCGCTGCTATTTTATTTTAATTTTGGGGCTCAGAAGATCTTACTACCAAAAGTTCTGCATAATGCGTGCAGCGGATCTTAATATATGCGATAATTAATATTGGCATCCTATGGGGGATACCAATTCCCCTGCCCCTATCGAAAAAATAAGTAGCCTATTTTATTTTCAGGGCTCACGTGATGTATCTGTAAAAATTTCAGGAAAATCGGTTCAGTAGTTTAGGAGTCTATAAGCCAACAAACAAACAAACAAACACACATACAAACATTTTTCATTTTTATATATATAGATTTTAAAAAATATTTTAAATATTTTTCTATTATAAGAAATTTGAAAGGATTAGCTTTTATTTTAATTAATAAAAACTTAACGATTTAATAAATTTTTCATTTTTGTAAGAACTTGAAATATTTAAGAAACAACTTTTTTTCTATGAAAGATTTTTTTAATTTCGTATTCACATTATAATAAATTAATCGATTAATCGAATAATTTTAAATCCAGAAAATTTATAAATTACGAGATTTTTGTTCGAAAATGTTAGAAAAAATTAGTTCTTGAATAAATAAACATTTTTTTTAAATAAAACAAGTCAATGTAACTCGAAATTTTTGCTTCACTTTCGGGCAATTAGATTTTAAAAGAGTCAATATAACTTAGGGTTTTTTAAAACTTTTCATGGACTTTCCATCTTCTGCTATGCTTCAGCAAATAGTTTCCTCTAGAGAATCGATCGATGAATTTTGTTTTAGATATTTATTCATTGGACCACTTTTAGCTTTCTTTGATGTTGTTGGTGGAACGAACATCTTCTTTCTTTAAGCACTATGTTATAGTCACTGCGTAAGTGGTAAATTAGTGAAGAATAAGTTGAAGAATATTAAGGTTTATACATTTTTGGACACCTGTTACATTTAGCATTATATTATATTTATATTTTCAAACTTAACTCATTCTAAAGAGAGAAACGCATGAACTATCGGGTGAATTTTTAACTATTATCTTTTTGGCAACACTGGTTTAAACAGCTGACGCACGTTTCGTGTTTTGTTTCACTGTCAAACATCTTCAGTTTGGTCTATAATTTAACCATGAATCGTCTTACAAACGAACAACGCTTGCAAATTATTGAATTTTATTATCAAAATGCGTGCTCTGTTAAGAAAGTTCATCGCGCGCTTCTTCCATTTTATGGTCAGCTCATTTTTGGCTTAATGGGTACGTTAATAAGCAGAATTGTCGACTTTGGAGTGAAGATCAGCCAGAAGCATTGCAAGAGCTACCAATGCATCCAGAAAAAGTCACAGTTTGGTGCGGTTTATGGGCTGGTGGCATCATTGGACCGTACTTCTTCAAAGATGATGCGAATCGTAACGTAACTGTGAATGGTGAGCGCTACCGTGAACTGATATCCAACTTTTTTTTACCCAAAATGCAAGAGCTTGACTTGCATGGCATGTGGTTTTAACAAGACGGTGCCACATGCCACACAGCACGCTTAACAATGGACTTATTGAGAGGCGAGTTCGGTGAACATTTTATTTCACGTTCGGGACCGGTCAATTGGCCGCCTAGATCTTGCGATTTAACGCCTTTAGACTATTTTTTGTGGGGCTATGTTAAAGCTCATGTCTATACACAAATGCCCGCTTCAATTGACGCATTGGAAGACAACATTGAAGCATTTGTTCATGAGATACCGGCCGAAATGTTGGAAAGAGTTCCAAAATTGGACTAAGCGGATGGACCATTTGCGGCGCAGTCACGGTCAACATTTGCATGAAATAATCTTCAAACATTAAATTATATGGACCGTACCATCGATTTAAATAAATATTTCATGAATTTTTCTGAATTGTATGTGTTTTTTTTTAAACTTTCCTATAGCTCTTAAAAAATCACCCGATATTTTGTAAAACAATACGGACGTGTTCTAGAAATCGAAATGAAGGGTATTTAAAATCGAGCAAATATTAAAAACGACCCTGTAATGAAAGTTCATAAAAATATTCCATTTTATCAACTTCATTCTTTACTTTTTTATTATTCCTGCAAGAACACTTAAAACCACGAACAACTACGGTCATTTTGTTAATAATTGAATTGAAATTATATTTCAATTCCACTTCATTTCGATTTCTAGAACATACCCGATAAATTCAAATAAATCATTAAGATAACATACCATTGTCGTTTTTTTCTTTTGGGAAATACATTTTTAAATTGTGTTGGAAAAGTGTAACAAAAATATAAGCTAAATAACTCACTTAATATGACTTTTTTTAAACTCCAGTGGACACATACATTTGGTTTGTTTATTCGACTTAAAACTATAAAAAAATTCGATTAATTAGTATAAATTCTTCGATTAACCCTTTAATCGAAATAAGGAATTTTGAATTATTCGAGCAATTAATCGTCTAAAATTGTTCGATTAATCGAACACGAATTGATCGACTGAACACCCTATTTTTTGTATCGATTTTTTAGTGGCATTTTACAATTTTTTTTAATGTAAATACCATTTCTTTATTTCTTTTAATTTCTTTAAACTTGTTTTTTAATGGGTATTTTTTTTTTAATTGTTTAACCACCCACTTACAATAATTCGATAGGAATATTTAACACAAACGACACAACTGATTCAAAATTATTTTCCAAATGGCGATAGCAAAAAATATTATTAGAGCAAAGATATTAAAATTGCATCTAAAACATTATATAAGCACAGGTATAGACAGTTATCATGTTATGGCTATTAAATACCATGAAATGGTTGTAAGTAATATAATCCGTCCAATTATGAATAAAAATTCCCCGGGAGTTTTCTCACTTCTCCCAGTCTTCGTATGTTAATTCAATTGTAAAAATGGGAGAAGGGAGAAAACTCTCGGGGAATTTTTATTCAAAATTGGGCTGGTTATATTACTCACAACCATTTCATGATATTTAATAGCCATAACATGATAACTTTCTATACCTGTACTCATAATATGTTTTCAAAGTTATCATTATTTAGTTGTTAGAAAAATGATTATTTCGCAGTCAACAATACTCAAATTTATAATTGCGATAAACATTTAAATGTTTACAGCAACTATAATATTGCTGATATTTAATAAAAATAACACTTATATGTGTACGACGTATTGTTACAATAAACATAGTTTAGTTGCCGTAACCATGCCCAACCAATTTTTTCTCCGCGCGCAGTATGCTTTCAAGTAATTTTGTTGTAATATCCTAATATTTAACAAGAGTTAAAAAATTTGTTTTTGTGGTTCAAAAAAAATATGTAGTCCTTAACTAATAAGACTTTTTATGATGGGTTTATTGTTTTGTCATAACCAGGGAAACTACAAATATGCAATTGCATGTTTTTCCTTGTGCGACCAAGGACGGCAGAAATAATAAATCTATCCGTTTTAGAGCTTTTTATGAATTTTGGCATTGATTTGTTAGTGCATATTTTGGCATATTTTACCGTTTGGAGCATATTTTTGCATAATTTAGTTAAAAGAGCCTTTTTACAGCATTTTTTAAGTTTTAAGCGCATATTTTGCCTTTTTAAGGCATATTTTGATACATTTTAGATTTTTTTAGATGCTTCTTGCTGCAAGCTTTCGCAGTAAAATTTTTTTTTTTTTCGAAATTCAGATGGCTTTTCTGTTTTAAATATCTGTCTGTATACCTAACGTGTTGCTTTAATTTCGCCATCCACATTTAATTTTTACTCTAAAATGAAGAACAAGCAGGTTGTCATTAAAAATAATTTTATTTAAAACTTTCATATTTTACATAAAAGCAAAAATTAAGAAAAAAGCAATTGTAAACTTACGTTTTTGGCGATGTGTGCAATACAAAGAAATCTGAACCAATCTTTAACGATGCCCATCCGTCCGTCTGGCTGGTTGTCTGTCCATGTTAACCTTGTGCGCAAAGTACAAGTTGCAATTTTGTACATAATTTCATAAAATTTGGTAAAGATATTTTAGTTGTACCAAGGACGAAGTCTATGTAAATCACTGGTGGGCGCTCCATAGCACAATTGTGCTGAGAGATTTCACACGTATTCTTAGCCTCTTTAAGTTAGTTTTCGACGCGACAGCGTCGAATACACATGAAGCGGATGCTAACATATTTTCTTATATTTTTTTTCAAGAGAATTTACCCAGCAAACACACGTGCTTTTTTTAAACTAGTTCATTTTTAATTGAACCTTCGTTTTACATCTATTAATCTGGTTTTTACTTTTTTCTCTGCAATTTTAACTATTAAAAAAATGTTTTATTTTACTTCAAATGCGTAAAATATTAAATAAAGAAATATAATGGACTATTATATTTCAAACGCTTGGCTTTGTGTTTGGTGGGTACTTCTGCCATCTCACTAATTCTAATAAGCATCAATACAAGCACAGTTTAAGCTGAGCCCACTTCTGATGTAAATGGTAAGAATCGGTCTTTAATTTAATATATTCCCCATAAAAACTTCTTTCCAAATTAGAGTCTTTGTGTACGTAAGCCATCTAATTATGTTGGCATTAACATTAAGTTTTCCCAAAAAATATGTTACAGCAGATAACATTTTTTCGAATTGGTCTTTAAATACTATGGTGTTTAGGCTTTACAGATTATAATTTTAGTATAGTTTTTTTTTTTAATTGAAATTATGAATATTTTGTTTTTAAATGAGTAATTTTTAATATTTTTGGGGCATATTTTTTAACAATTTTGAGGGTATATTATCGAATTTTTGCTGCATATTTAATGCGCATAAATGGCATTTTTTAGAGCATATTTCTGGTTTCCCTGATGATTATATTTCCACCGGGCAAAAAGCATCTAAATAAAATCTTTTAAAGAGTGTCACGACTTTGAGTTTGCATCACTGCTTTATTTAAGCACCTATTAAACAGCTGATAGTTGCTTTGAAATTTCATAATGTTGAAAGGGTATAGGAACAGGATTCGAAATTTTGTCGTACCTCAATAACGTGGCATTAATCTTGCTGATAAGTGGTTCCAACAGGAAGGAGCCATATGCCACCCAGCTCATAACTTATAACAGTAGAGACCTTCAGCAGTCATTATTTTTAAGTTTTTTATAACTTAATTTTACTAATAAATTTGTTAAAAAGTTTATAAATTCTAATATAATTTTTAATTATTTAATATTAATATATAATTTTTTTTTACTTTTTTTTCCAGGTAAATATTCTACTTGCGAATTTTGTTGGTTTAGCGGCTTTTGGGTAAATTATTTGAACAGTGTATTTTACAGTTTAAGCTGGCATTAGCCAAGGCCTGAAATAATGCTACAATTTTTTCTAGATTTTTGTTAAAAATTAATTAACAGTGTTAAATCGTATTCGAAAGTAAATAAATTTTTTACAAAACTAAAATGTAAATGGTATTTGAACAAGTGGATAGAGTTTGATAATACATAAGATATTAATAGCTCAGGTACCGAGCGGCGAACTTTGCATACCACATCACATCTCTTAAATGAAGTGTGTATCACTTCGTGTACAATGAATTCTAGCTTACAAAGTGTATGACGGAAGTGTATGGAATTTACAAAAATGAATTTCGTTCATCTTTTATAATGTTCTGATAAAAAAAGTTTTATTTTATAATTCTTTGTTTAAAAAATAAGTTTTTTTGTAAATTGTTTTTTTAAAGTTCGTTTTTATAATTCTTTGTTTAAATAATAAGCTTTTTTGTAAATTGTGCAGTTTTACATTACAATTTTTTTCTTTCAATTTTGGTATTCACCCTTATTGTGTTTGGCGTATTTAAGATACGCCTACGACAGTTTGGTAATAGATTAAAGAAAAAAAGTTCACAATCTCTTTAATCTATTACCAAACAGTCGTAGGCGTATTTTAAATACGCCAAACACAATAAGGGTGATTATATTTCTTACGACATTTTTGCCTTTTAAAGGCTTGATCGAACCTCATTATAATCCATTATTATGTAACCTTGAAACATATAATGGTGACAGAAAAGAAGAACTTCACTTTTTCAAAACTTTTGATTAATTCATCTATGTCAAACTTCTAGGGGCAACATTTTATACGCATGAGGTCTACGAGATGTTCATCTGTGAGACGATTTATGTGCTTATTTTTTATAAACTTAAAAAAACTAAATGAAGATTCGCATATAAAGGTTGATCCAAACATCGAATACATCTTTATAATTTAATTTTTTCTTTTTGGATATATGTTTTTATTGATATTTTTTTTTCAGAAGTTTATTCCACTTTCTAGAGGTAAAGATAAATCAACTTGCATTTTTTTAAGTTCTTCTTTTATGTCACCATTATGTATCTCAATGTTACCCAGTAACGGATTATTATGAAGTTCGATCATATTTAAAAAAAAAGAATTATGGCAACGCTGCAGAACAATGAGAGCGGGAGAGTCAAAAAGCACTAACATTATTATGAAATACACATGTATGTGTTTGCCTATCTTTGATTTATAACGAAAGTCTGGTCTGAATGTCTTGAAAATCTAACATTCTGAAATAACGCGAAAATCCAAAAAGTCTACCTACTTACAATGTGTGTGAAGTAGTGTGCAAGACGCCTTCTACTTGCCCACGAAGAAATCGAGATTGTGTATAGACTGGCTACTGCCTGCTTACAATGTGTGCGAAGCTGTACTGTACAGTGGTACAGTACAGTGGTAGGCGTTCACTCCCCAAATGCGGCAATGCATTCGAAAAAGTGTACTAGGTTGTAATTCAGATGGTGTGCTTTACTATCTTACTCCCCAGGGGCGAATTTGTCGATTACAGAAGCGATGATGTGATAGACACGAGTAAGACAGTAATGCACACCATCTGAATTACAACCTAGTACACTTTTTCGAATGCATTGCCGCGTTTGTGGAGTGAACGCCTACCACTTGCACACAAAGTAAGCGGGATAGTGAAGTGTTCATTCAATAAATATAAACTCAGTACAGCTTCGCACACATTTTAAGCAGGCAGTAGACAGTTTATACACAATCTCGCTTACTTCGTGGGCAAGTGGTAGGCGCCTTGCACACAACTTCGCACACATTGTAAGCAGGCAGTAGACAGTCTATACACAATCTTGATTACTTCGTGGGCAAGTAGGAGTAAAAGATGAACGAAATTAATTTTTGTAAATTCCATACACTTCCGTCATACACTTTTTAAGCTAGAATTCATTGAACACGAAGTGATACTCACTTCATTGAAGAGATGTGATGTGGTATGCAAAGTTCGCCGCTGGGTCGTGTCAATCATATCATCGCTTCTGTAATCGACAAATTCGCCCCTGGGAAGCGATTAGCAAGAGAGAAAGAGTAAAAAGGACAAGAAAGAAATTTTCTTACTCTCTTGTCTATGTACTAAAAACTTGCACAAGGAATCTTGCTGTGTGTCGAAATCTAATATGTCTTATTACGAGTTTAAAAGTTGTTCAAGATTTTGTTTTAGATACTAAAAACTATAGTTTTTTATGTAAAACAAGTAAGAAAGTATAGTCGGTCAAGCCCGACCATATGATACCCTACACCAAAGTATTTAAAAACACATCATGCTTATGTGTCCATGTAAATATGGATTTATCTATGTTTATAAACTTCATGAAAATCGGTTTGAAAGTTTGTGAGAGGCAGAAATTGCCCCCTGCCTCCCCTTGTGGTCCATTTTTTTAAAAACTGTATAGCTTATGTGTCCCTATAGATATGGATCTATCTAGGTTTTAAATTTCATTAAAATCGGTTTGAGAGGCAGAAATTGCCCCTATCTCCACTCGTGGTCCGATTTTTTTTTTAAATTTATACATTTTGTGTCCATATAGATATGGTTCTATCTATGTTTTGAATTTCATGAAAATCGGTTTGATAGTTTCTAAGAGGATGAAATTTCCCCCTATCTTCCCTCGTGGTCCTACGATTCGGCCCATTTTCAATAGGCTTGGTCCTTGTGCCAATAAGAACCTATGGCCCAAATTTGATAAAATTATCTCCAAAATTGCGACCTGTACTTTGCGCACAAGGTTACATGGACAGCCAGCCAGCCAGCCTGCCAGCCGGACGGACATCGTTAGTTCGACTCAGAAAGTGATTCTGAGTAGATCGGTATACTTTAAGGTGGGTCTAGGACCACTATTTTAAGGCGTTACACACATCAGCACAAATGCATAATACCCTCTCCACTATTGTGGTGTGGGTATAAAAAGTCTTAAAAAAGTAACTTAAGAGAATGTGTTACGATTTTCTAGGAAAGATTAACGGCCCATATTCATAGTCAAAAATAAAGCCGACTTTTTCTAAAGTCGACTTTAAAACAATGTTATTGAATGTTAAAGCCGGTTTTAACTTAAAGTCGTCTTTATTTTTGACTATGAATATGGCCCATTAATTTTTCCTAGAAAATCTAACACATTCTATTAAGTTGAATAACCCTTTTAAAGTATTTGAGAATCTCTCTTAAAAACTAAAGGCTTTCAAAAATCTCTCTTTAATTCGTAAGCCTTTTTAAATTGATCACATCACACACACATTTCAGATTTTTAAGCTGCTAAAATGTGTTAAACAAAAAATTATCTTCGAATTACTTGTGACTACTTTTCTGGTCCAAAAGCTAATATCAAGTTGTGAACGTTTTTTTTTTTTCTTCAATGTTTTGCAGTCGTTAATTCCAAAAAAGATTTCTGGCATTATTTTTTTTTTAACAAATAATAAACTGTTTAATTTAAAAATTTGCAAAACATTGTTAGTTTTTGAATAAATACTGAATACCAAATATTAATTAAATCTATAAAATAATATTTCCACAGAAATTTTTCTGATAAAATAAAATATAAAAAAAGAAAAAACCGGTTACTTGTAAAAAATTTTAATCGGTTACATGAGTAACCATCGACAAAATAGGTTTCGTCAATTTCATTTGAAACGTATTTTGCTTCAAAATAATCGGTTTCTTAAGGTCGTTTTTACTGATTATTCGAGTATCATAATCAAAATATTTATCGTAAATAATAATTTATAACCGGTTAATTGAGTAAGTAGGAATCGGCTATAAAGAAAGCATATTAAAATGTTTTTCGGCTATAAAAACGTTCACATCTTTAAAAAAAAGGTCGTAAATATGGATTTTATTGTAGATCTAGCATTAATTCCGCTACTTCGTAAGCGTCTCCCTTTTTTTCGTTGACATAACCAAATTTTACAGGAGAGCCATTTTTATATTTTTCTCTGATATCACTTGCAATATAAATATGAAAATATACATTCAATTTTTGGAGCAACGAAGTGGAATTCGCCTACAATATTTTGTCAGGCGACGTCTCTTTGAATGTAGAACAAGATTGCATCAAAAACTCAATTTCAAAAAAATTGGCATATACGATAATTTCGCGCAAATGGGTCGATATGTATGTATACATATGCCAAAGTTTATGTTTCTAGATTAAAAACCGACCATTTGTAAATCAAAAGAGTACCAAACAGTTATTCGTATCCGCTCAGGACACTGTATGTTTATTTTTTGCTTCTAGGTCCAATACTCACGGAAATTTAAAACATACCAGTTAAAAAGCAAAAAAGTACCAAAAAGATTCCTCTTACAGATTCACATCCACTCAGGACCATGCATGTTTAATTTTATATTTCAAGTCCAATACTAACGGAAATTCAAAAAATACCAGTTAAAGACAAAAAAAAAAGACAAGTTCCCCCATTAGGATTGCCAGACGGCCTGGAATGACCTGGATTGTCCAGTTTTTTTGGGTCTTGTCCAGTTACCAGCTTAAATACAATTTGTCCAATTAAAATAGAATTTCTTAAATATTAAAAAATATTTTTTTTATTAATTAAAATTAAAGGAACAAAGATATTCTAATTTATATTCAAAAATAGGATAACAGATCTCGGTTATATTTTCCATACATATTTGCAAGACTTTTTCGAAAGTACTTTAAGTATTTGAAACAGGGTTGATAAAGTTGGTACAATTGTACTTTTTTTGGTACAATTCAAAACTTAAAAGTACGCTGGTACTCCCGTGACTCATTTGGTACTATTTCCAAATTTTTCAAACCTACATACATAGTTATAATTGATAAAAATGGAAACTCGTATTTACTGTCCAATGAATATAAGCGGAGTTTAGTGTTTGGTGCAGTCGTAGCTTTTTTATGAAATCTAAGGGAAACTATTTTGTTGTTGTTGGATTTAACAAAACGGCTATGATATTTTGCATTTGCTCTTTTGCAAGATCATTGGCACCATACACTGAACTCCCCCAGTAAAAACTTCGCCTACTTTTTCAGAATGAATAGCTTCTTAAACTCATTATTCTGTAGCTTTCTTCTATAACTACATCTATAACAACTTCCAATAAAAAAATAATGGCTTACTTTTTAATGCGTTCATTTTGGGACATCCCTTGTAAAATTCATTGGTTCTTTCAGTAGAATTGTAAGTAGTGCTCTTATGTTTTTCTGATTACTCAACACATTATTTTGTAGGCGAAGTTTTTACTGGGCCGCTATTGTGATTAGATTTTTGAACCTTGTTCATTGAACGATTGCTTATGCTACATTCTAAATTAAGTATCAGCGGCAGCATATAAGCGTGCATTTCCGGTTGATTTCGGCAAGTTTTTAAAAGATAAAGGAAACCACTTCTGCAAATGTTCTACATTTAGTTCTACTGTTAGTTAATTAGTTAGACTTCCTCTCAATTCAATATTATTTTGGAACGAACTCATAATATTTTCAAATATTCGTCAACAAGATGGTTGTCACGTCAAGAAGTAATCAACAAAATTTTGGAACACTGGGAGCCCACTTCATTATTATTTTACTCCGAATTATTTTGAAGGAGATTTTACAAGCGCTAAATTAAATTTAATTATATCCGAACTTTCTACTCCACCCTATAAAATTTCTTTCCTGTTGCTGCAGTTGATATTGAAACACAATTAATTTGGAAATGCAAGCCGAAGATGCTCGTATGAACATATTTTAAGAAAGTTAAAAATTTTATTTTCGTTTAAAATTCAAAATTGCATTTTGAAAAATATTCGTAAATTTTCCACAAAAAAAACGATAAATTCTAAAAAGGGTATGAAAACGCTCTCTGGCGGCAATCAAAAATACAAATTAATGTATTTCTCGACTCAAAACCCGCATTATACAAGTCTGGCTGGACCAAATACAATTTGTTTGTATTCTTGAATATTTTGGAAAACTAATTATTTTGAAAAATACGGGGCTCGAAATTAATTTTTGACCTATGGTATCTTCGGCAAAGTTTCTTGGAATGACTTACATAACAAGAAGCGCGATGTGCTATTGACGCGAAAAAATTTTACCCACCCTATTATTATGTATAATTAAAGATCATGAATGAATTTTAAGTACCTTTGGTTTTTGTTGTATTAAATTTTTAGTACTATTGGGGCCGAAAAAGTACGATTTTAAAAGTTCGTTGGACCGATATTGGGTTTCTCATTTATCATCCCTGATTTGAAATGTTCTATACTCCTAGAAAGGAAAATGATGTCCTTTGGAAATTTTGATACTCAATTTTTATGAAAGTTTAAAAAATGTTCAAATATATTTGCTTGCAACTAAAACAAGAGTTAAAAAATTCTATAAATCGTAAGCGACACACAGTAAGAGATTTAAGAACAAAAAAGGGAATTTTTCTGGACTTTGTAAACGGTTAGTCCGATTTAAATCAAATTCCAAATGCTCATTAAGGACTGTATTCCAGTTTAAGTTAAGGATTAGGGATTTGTAGACATAGCAGGAGGGCCAGCCACCAGAGGTTCGTCAATTAGGGCACCTTAAGTATTACAAAAATTTAAAACAATCCAGAATTCCTAATTTTAGCCCGATTTTAGAAATCTTATCAGTGGAATGTCTACACGTATTGGACAAAGACCTTAAATAGTGCACAAATAATTTTGGATTTTCGGATAGATATTAAGATAATTAGAAAACATTTTCACCAGTAAATTTGTGTTGTCGCGCTTACGATTATTTCGCAAAAAAGTAGATTTTGAACATTTTTGTTACTTATGCCCTTTTTGATTTAAGGTGACGATATGCAATATGACGTAAAACTGATTTTTTTTATTAAGTTTCCTAATTTTTGTTTTTTAACGTTATGGTATAAAAATTATATCAAATTTTTTTTTTTTAACTTTTCAGATTGTCTAGTTATTTTTTATATTGTCCAATTATTTGAATGTTGGTTTCTGGCAACTCTATCCCCCATAGAGTCTTATGACTCAGGATATTACATGTTCAATTTTGTGATTCTATTGTCCAATATTAACGGTATTAAAAAAAAGTAACAGTTGCAGAACCAAAAACCTAGAGAAAGAAATTCCATTTTCCGAACTACACCTTTTGGTATTTCTTTTTTCTCCCCATTGAAGTATCAAAAATTTCAATATTGTAGTGTAGCGGACAAAGAATGGAGAAAAATTATTTTAAAAAAATTAATAAATAAAAAAACAAGTTAGAGTGCTATATTCGGCTGTGCCGAATCTTTGATACACTCCACCGACAGTTCGAATGTTTAAGGTGTAATATCTGTATGATGTTATTATTATCTTAAACTGTGACGATTTGTTATTAATTATGGTTTTAGGCGACTAAACTGTTTTCCGGTAGTAGGGTTATTATGGGGCCAAGGGTAAATTATGGACCGATCATCACGAAATTTCACAGCGTCATTTCTAGTCCTTTAAAACTGTGATGTACCAATTTCTGTTATGATAGCATTATTAATTATGGTTTTAGGTGTACTAAACTGTTTTCCGGGAGTAGGTTTTCTATGGGGCCTGGGGTAAATTATGTTCCGATCTTCACGAAATTTCACGGTATCATTTATAGTCCTATAAAACTGTTATTTTTTACGGTTTTAGGCGTAATAAACTGTTTTCCGGTAGTAGGGTTTCTATGGGGCCTAAGGTAAATTATGGACCGATCGTCACGAAATTTCACAATGTTATTTTTAGTCAAAAAAAAAAAAAAAACTGTGACGTACCAAATTTTGTTACGCTAGCGTTATTTTTTACGGTTTTAGGAGTACTAAACTGTTTTCCGGGAGTAGTGTTTATATGAGGCTTAGGGTAAATTATGGACGGATCTTCACGAAATTTTACAGCGCGATTTCCAGTCAAATAAAACAAATTTTTGAAAAATCTTATCTCATTCCGTGCCTTGTTTCAGCATTTATGTTATTTTTTGTAACAAAATTATCAATTTTTTTAGGTGGTGGCTCTGGTCCTACTGAACCGATTTCAATCCCAAACTGCTTAGGATAACTACAAGCAATTTGGCACCAAGTTTGTTCATTTCTTTTGAGTTGTTCGAAAGTGAGCGTGTTTTCAACAGACGGACAGACGGACAGACAGACGGGCATGGCTAAATCGGCTTAGAATTACTCAAGGACCCAGAATATATATACTTTATGGGGTCTGAGATGAATAATAAAAAAGTTTCACACGGAATGACAAACTTAATATACCCTCTTCACAACTAATTGTGGTGGAGGGTATAAAAATACTTTATAAAAAAACTATTACGAGTTTGACCCCTTAAACGTTCGAATTTCTAAAAATTACCAAGTTCGTATTTAAATTTTTTTAAAAAGTTTCGTATGTGATAAACTGCTTATTTTTACGTTTATTGGTTTAAAAGATAGACGGGGGGACAAAAAAAAATACCAAAATTCAGGTTTTACCTGTTTACTCCCTAAAAGGCCTGAATTTGAAAAAAGTACCAGACACATTCTTGAAAAATCCCATCTTTGTGGATCGACTTTGGAGAGACCAACCTCCTGTCCAAATTTCAAGTTTTAATAAATATATAAATAAGACTATTGACATTTACTGCAAATTGTAAAAATCAATATTTTAGGAATTATCTTCATTAAAATAATCGGTTACTGTAATAATATGTCTTTTAGAGTTTGAGAGATTGAGTGGTTGCAATCGAAACATGTACGAGCAACCTGTCCGTAAAAACGCCTAGGTTCGAGCCCAGCTTTAGTCAAGAATGAAAAATTATCAATAAATTTTAATTAATTTCATGTTGTAAAATTCCTTTCTTCATAAAAATAATTGAATGAAAATTAAATTTGATGAACTTTATATTAAATATTAAAAAAAATTTGGATTAAAAACCATAAATAATTCAACAAAATAACCACAATACTAATAATTTTAAATAATAAAAATTCTACTTTTTAATGTAAACAATTCTTTAATAACCGGTTACTCAACCTAATTTTAAGTAGTTTATTCAAGTTACCATGTAATTTGTTAAAAACTTTTAATTAATAAAAGGGTATAGCTTAGTACCCTTTATTTGGTTTTGTTTAACAAGTTTCTAATTTAAATTAAAATTACTGGTTACTTGGTTATATTTTTAGTCGGTTATCTAAATAATTGTCAATAATTTAGTTTAATCCATAAAAGTAACGGGTATGTAACCAGTGTTTTAAAATAAGAAAAAAGTTACTAACCGGTTTTCTTAATTTTTTTTATTTTATTGAAAACAAATGATTTAAAACATAGTTCTTTTAAATAACCGCTTAATCGGCTAAATTTTTAATCGAATAATCGGTTAAACTCAAATAAAGTTAGGCTTGGAGTTTAAAATATTAAAGATTTATTTTAGTTATGAAGTAATTCTTGAGTACAAAATGTTTTAATTTGATTTTAGCAAAAAACCGATTACTTAAGTAACCACTTTTTAGAAACTTTCAAGACAATTTGAAAAAATTGCTTACAAAAGCTAGATAATTTTATGAATTTGCTAAAAAAAAGATCATCATTTTAGTCTATATTTATTGCTGGTACTCGTTGTAACTTATAAAATGGTAAAAAGTCTTTTTTTAATAGTATTTTCAAGGGGCGAACATTTTTTGGCATAAATATCTCATTTCATTCGTATTTATTAAAAATAATTTATTCATCATAAAGATTGTTCAGTTTATTTTGCATTTAGTCCTATATTTATACCCACACCACAATAGTGGAGAGGGTATTATGCATTTGTGCTGATGTGTGTAACGCCTTAAAATATTCGTCCTAGACCTTAAAGTATACCGATCGACTTAGAATCACTTTCTGAGTCGAACTAACGATGTCCGTCCGGCTGGCTGGCAGGCTGGCTGGCTGTCCATGTAACCTTGTGCGCAAAGTACAGGTCGCAATTTTGAAGATAATTTGATAAAATTTGGGTCATAGGTTCTTATTGGACCAAGCCTATTGAAAATGGGGCGAATCGTAGGACCACGAGAGAAGAGAGGGGGAAATTTCTTCCTCTCAGAAACCATTAAACCGATTTTAATAAAATTTGAAACATACGGGCATGTTCTAGAAATTGAAATGAAGTAGATTTGAAATCGAGCAAATTTTTAAAACGACCATGTACTGAAATTTCATACAAATATTCCATTTTATCAATTTCATTTTGTGAGTACCAACTAGCTTTACAAGAACAACTCTTAAAACCAGGAAAATCTACGGTCATTTTGTAAATAATTGAACTTTAAATTTCGTTCGATTTCAATTTCACTTCATTTCAATTTCTAGAACATGCCCGATAGATAGATCCATATTTGTACGGACACATAAGCTATGCATTTTTAAGAAAATAGGACTATGAGGGGAGATAGGGGCAATTTCTGCCTCTCAAACCGATTTTAATGAAATTTAAAACATAGATAGATCCATATCTATATGGACACATAAGCTATACAGTTTTTCAAAAATAGGACCACAAGGGGAGGTAGGGGGCAATTTCTGCCTCTCACAAACTTTCAAACCGATTTGAATGAAGTTTATAAACATAGATAAATCCATATTAATATGGACACATAAGTATGATGTGTTTTTTAATTCTGTGGTGTAGGGTATCATATGGTCGGGCTTGACCGACTTTACTTTCGTACTTGTTTTTTTTTTTTTTAAATGCGTACAAAATATCATGAAATTTACGAGCTCATAACGAAAATAACACAAATTTAATTTTTTGTTTTAACTTAAAGAGAAAAATAATTTTAAATTTACAGCATGTTTTTTGTGGTTTTTGTTTAATACAAAAAAGATGTGAGAGGTTTTAAAAATCAAGGGGTTTAAATAAAAAAAAAACTAACTATAAAAAACGCTCAAAAAAACTTTCGCTAACCATGACATATTCAAAACATTTGTTACTTTGTATGTAGTCGGTAGTCTCCATACAGCAGCTACTCGCTGTTTTGCTCTACATATTAAAAAAAATAATCACATTTTAAAGAAATATTTAATATTTCAACTGAATGGGTTAATTTAACGCTGTTTTGCGAGTCTTTATTAAAAATTCTAAAACGTTTTTTTTTCTCTTTAGTTTCTTCTTGAGAAAGATAAAAATTAAAAGTGAAATTTGTTTTAGTTTAGAAACTTTCAATTTCATTTGCTTGGTTGGTATGTGAAATAAATTTAAATTTTCGGCAATAAATTTAATGTAATAAAAAAGAAGTACAACTTTAAAGCTATAGAAAAATCGGAAAACAAGTTTCTAAATTTAAAAAAAAAAAATTATAAATGATATCTAAATATTTCAGATATTTTTTTTTATCAAAATATCAGCTTTCATTTTAACGGGTACTCGGTAACCACTTAAAAATGACTCAGTCAAGTTGCATTTCATTTATGTTTGATCAACTATGACTTAATGATGATACAGTACTTTTCGTTTATAGTCACTACGCTTATAGTCACATTAGCGATATAAACCATTTTATCTGTTTATTTTGCAGCTATAAGTTAATTTAATATAATGTATTAACGTTATAGTCCATTTAGCGATATAAGCACATTTGCCATATATGCCATTTATCAACAGTAGTCAAAGGGAAAAGTAAAGCAAATTAATGGCGATATAGTCTCTTTTTAGTTTTCGAATCAAAATTCCATCCAAAGAATGAATGAATTAAATCATTTAATTTTTGTCATCAACTCTCTACTCGTAAAAAATTAGTTTTTGCCGTTGGTATCAGCTATGAAATATCTTGTTATTATTTTTATTATTTTTTATACAGTATGCAACTCTGTTGTAAAACCATAAGGCTGATGTCGGTGTAATTATATGAATCTTTTATTTCCTTTAATCACATAACTTGATTATATTCGAATTCGGTTATATGCGTCATAGTGGCATATATGTGAATTAACCTTATAGTCACATTAGCGATATAATCCACGTTATGGTTGCAACTAAAGGATGTGACTATAAGCGAAAAGTACTGTATTTAAAAATAAAAAATAAAATAAAAAATACTTCCAAATTTTGCAAGATATTAAAAATTAATGGAAACGAGTGCACGAGTAAACGCTGAAAAAGGATCGCAATTATATTAAAAAAAATTTCTGTTAAATTTTAATTTGACAACAACAATATATAAAATATAATACAAAAAATTTTCTTCCAAATTTTGTTAGATATTTGCGATTAATTTAAATGAGTACCCGAGTAATCACTTAAAATAAAACCTTAGTTTTCTGGGTATTTTTATTTAATTTATTTTGCTAAGTAATCACCTAAAAATAATATTTAAACATTTCTGTAAAGATTCCAGCGAATTTTTTAAAATATTTGCATTTAATTTAACCGACTACTCAAGTAACCACTAAAAAAAATATCTCAGTTTTGTTTTAATTTCATTTCTGTTTGTCAAATAACAATAAAGTAAGGATTTTTGTAAAAGCTCTTTAAAATGTTGTAAAATATATGCGATTAATTTATGCGAAAACACGAGTAACCGCTAAAAAATTTCTTATAAGTTGAATTTTATTTTTGTTTGTTTAATTTTTTATTATTAAATGTATTTAAATTGTAGTTAAAATTTAATGTAAAAAAAATTTCAAATAACAATTACTTAGCTTTTTTTTTACTTTTTTTGTAAAAGTTCTTTAAAATTTTTAAAATATTTGCGATAAATTTAAGAGAGTACTCGAGTAACCGCTGAAAAATTTCTCAGTTTAGTTTAGTTTTATTTCTGTTTTTAAATCGTAATATATTTAATTTAATTTTTAATTTAATGTAAAAAAAATTTCTTGCAAATTTTGTAAGATATTTCCGATTAATTTAAATAAGTATCCGGTAACCACTTAAAAAAACCTCAGTATTTTGCGAATCTATTTCTGTTTGTAAAATTGTCACCTAAAAACAAAATTTAAAATTTCTTTAAATATTCAAGCGAATTTTTGAAAATATTTGCATTTAATTCAAACGACTACCCATGTAACCACTAAAAAAATTATCTCAGCTTTGTTTTAATTTTACTCCAGTTTGTTAAATTGAAATTTGGTAAGTATTTGTGTAAAAGTTCTTAATAATTTTGTAAAATATTTGCGATTAATTCAAGCGAGTACTCGAGTAACCGCTGAAAATTTTCTCAGTTTAGTTTAATATTATTTTTGTGTTTTTTAAATTGTAGCTTAGAAATGATATATAATATATAAAAAACAAATTGTTTTGCAAATTTTATTAGAAATTTGCGATAAAATAATTCAAATTTTATTTTTGAACTTCGGGTTCAAATCCCAGCTCAGCCAAGAAAAATTATCAATAAATTTTAATAAAAATTCCAAGTTGTGAAATTCCTTCCCTCAGTGAAAATAATTTAATGAAAATTAAATTCGATGAACTCAAGCCTAATTAAAGAATATCAAAAATTAAAAATTAACAGTTCAACAAAAAAAATAAAAAATTGTTCTTAGAAATAGCTATGGCACAAGCTCTAATGTTTACATTTGCACTTTAATTTGTACAAATAAAAATGTCGACGAAAGTGGACAAAAAAACATAATAAACAAATGTATTCAAGTTTTCAAGACAAAGTCTTGACAGAAAGAATACGAAAAAACAGAGGAAAAAGGAGGCAACATGTAATTTGAAATTTAAGTGATAATAACAGCAAATTTCGAACCACCAGTACTACTGGTTAATGATTGATGTTTGATTGTTGGCTAACGGGCACCGCAGTGGTGCAGTGGGTAGAACACAAAGATCTTCTGACGATAGAAAGTGGTGTTTCTTGAAACATGTAAAGATCAACCCGGGTTCAAATCCCAGCTCAGCCAAGAAAAATTATCAATAAATTTTAATAGAAATTCCAAGTTGTAAAATTCCTTCCCTCAGTGAAAATAATTTAATGAAAATTAAATTTGATGAACTCAAGCCTAATTAAAGAATATCAAAAATTAAAAAAAAAATATTTCAAACTTCTTAAATTCGATATTTTCTTAAGTATTTTTTCGGTTAATCGAGTAACCATTTAAACATTTTGTAAGATATTTTCAATTAATTGAAACCAGTATACGAGTAACCGCTGAAAAAAAATATCTCAATAAAAACTCTTAACTATTTTGCCTGGTTACTCGAGTAACCAATTAAATTATACACAAAATTCAAGAGTTCTTTACATTTAACTCGGGGGAAAAAATTAAAACTTTGTTTAAATATTATTTATATTTTATGTAGGTTCTAAAATTCCGATTGATTTTATAGGCAAGCGGCTACTTGGGTAATCACAAATAGTTCAAATTTTATATTTATATAGTTAAATAAAAAAACTAGCTGCTATTTATTTAAGTGTTTCAGTGTTAGTTTTTCGATTTTTAATTATTGTTCCTTTGCTTAATAATTTTTGTATTACTAATCTTTCAAATATTTTGTCTGTAATTAATATAATTTTTAATAAGTTTTATAATTCTTTTTTTATGGCTTATCTTAAAAATTCTTGCGGTTTTAGAACAAAAGAATTTTATTAAATTTTTACAACAATTTCCTTTTACTTTTTTTATAATAAATATAAGAATTTAATGATAAAAATTATACAAACAAAAAATTATACAAATTGCGACCACAGTTTTTTGACAAAAAAAAAAAAAAAAAAACAAATAAATATTTTTCTGATACTACTACAAAAAAAAGTTTTTGAAATGTAAAATTCTTTATTTTTTTTTTTACTTTTTTTGGCTTCTTTATTAACAAAAATAATTATACAATTTTAATTCAAAAAGAGAAAAAATTTATGATTGAAACCAATTACATATTTTCAAGATTTAGTTTTAGTTGCCTCAATTTCGTCTCCTTTTTATTTTGCTATTTTTCACTTTTACTATTTATGAGTAGGAGAGCTCAATGATGACGACGATGAGTATGAGCAAAATCATCACACTCTTGCTATAACGATTATTGTTATTGTTTTTCTTATTGATGACGATCATAACGCCGATTGTTGTTCAAACGACGAGTACTGCGAACAATTCGCCGAATAACAAGATCGTTTTACAACAATGCTGGTTTTTTTTCAAAAGTGTGTGGTGTTATTGTAAACGAAGACTTCTTCTCGCTGTTGTTTTTTTATTCATGTGTATGAATTTTGTTTGATTTTAAAGGGTGTTTTTTTTTGCTCAATGGAACACGAACTGTCATACTGCGCCTACTTTCAAACATTTCAGTTTTCGGCAAATCTTCATAAATCCTGTATTGACCATATAAACAGCCTTAAAATTATCGTAGAACAGTCAATGGAATGGAGGGTCACCACTGTTCCTAGTATTCTTCGACTTTGAAAAGGCATTTTATACCCTTATCCACTCAGCGATATGGAATGATTTGGAATGGAATGGATGTCCTCATGAAACTTACCTAAATAATCAAAGTTTAATACAGGTATTCCAAATGCCGTGTCTTATATGAAGACCAGCTGAGCAACAGTTGAAAATCGAGTTCGTCAGGGATGTTCAACTGGGTCTAGTATTGTCCAAAGTTGTAACACAAAAGGGAGGAACCGTGTAGAGACTTCAAAATCGGCTGGAGGACCTAGACTACGTAGATGACTTTTGCCTGTTGAGTCTTCTTTTCTACGAAATGCAAGCATAGCTATACGCCGTAAAGGAAGCAGCACAATTGGCCGGCTTGAAAATAAATATGGCCAAAATAAAATTATTGGGGTTAAATTGTAACGCAGAGCGTGGCTGCTAACTCGGCAGCCTCATCGATAAATCAGGCGTATCAACGGCAAAATAATCCAATAGGATCAACAGAACAAAAAATACGTTTGCGCAGTTAAAACGAAACTGGTCCTCATTAAACATATCGGAAAAGACCAAACTAAGAATTTCAATTCCAGTATCCACTGTTGTTTATGGCTGTGCAACATGGTGCATGGTATCACTTGACACACAGGGATAGTGTGTTTTAACCAATAAATGCCTGCGGATAATCTAACGCATTTTCTGGGCAAGAATGGTGTCAAACAGCGAGCTAAGGGAAAGAGCAAATCAACAATCCATAGAAATCAAAATAAAACAACGAAAATGGAACTGGATTGCACACACTCTAAGGAAACTAATACGGGACACCGCCTGGAAAGCCATTCAGGGTAACCCGCAAGGAAGTAGACGGGTATGGAGGCCCGCTCGGGTCCACGTATGAACTGAAATGAAGTTAAACACCGCGCACTTGAGCGACTTGCACCCTCACGCAGAGAAAAAACATGTTTTAATATGATCACAAAACTATGTTTGAAGACAATTTTAAACAAATTATGTTATGCAAAAAAATATTCAATATTCAAATTATTCATACTTTCTTTTAAAATTAGCCATCGATTCACCCTACTTATCGACGATTTCGTGATTTTTTGGCGCAAATAAATTTAATGTCCAGAAGGCACGTATGTCAAGGACATCAGCGTTTCCCATATGCTCGAAATAATAAAAATATAATCACTCTTAAGGTGGAAGTACATAACACGCGTTAGTTCGTCGACGAGTATCGTGCGTTTAAAAACTTTAGCGCGTAAAAAAAGACAAGTTACACAACACGCGTTGCAAAAGCCATTCCTGTCAGCTGTTGTTTATTTGTTTACTTATTTGTGCATTAAAAACGGGTTCGAAAGTATATCAAGATTTTGTTATTTTATTGAATTTATTCTTTTTTTTTATAAATATTGTATGTTTTTTAAGCTCTTCAATAAGTTTTTCTTTCATGATTCACAAATTTGTTAAATTATTCTTTTTATTGTCAGCTGATTACTTGTCAAAAATACACAACGCGTTAAAAAGTTCAAAGTTAACCAACTTTCTGGCGCAAACGCGTCAAAATATTTTGCATGTAACTTGTTCTATGAAAATACACTAGTTTAACTTTTTTTGACAGAAGACGACAGAGCGCGCGCGCACTAACGCGTGTCATGTACTTCTACCTTTATTGTGTTTGGCGTAGTCGAAAAACGACAGGTGTCGTAATTGCAGTCGTATTTACAATTTTATGTTACCGTCTAAAATTTTCGGCTAGCAAAATCACAATGTAAAAGAATACACTTAATTAAATTATTTTGAAACACCCTGTTAAAGATCTGCAAACTAGTGTTTGAATTAAAAATAATACGCATAGTAAAATTGTTGGTAAAATTTTTGTATTATTTTACTTGTGAAAATGTTAACTTTAAGTTTTTATTCATCTCTATTTACTATGAGCTGAAGCTACAATTTTAAAATGATAGTTTTGCGTTTTTATGTATTTCAACATTAACATATGTATGTATATGTAAGTAGTTCTATTTACATGAACATAATTAGATTAATTAAAACAAAAAAAAAAAATTAAAACATTTAACTTTTTATTCACCCTTATTGTGTTTGGCGTATTTAAAATACGCCTACGACTATTTGGTAATAGATTAAAGAGAACGTGAACTTTTTTCCTTTAATCTATTACCAAACTGTCGTAGGCGTATTTTAAATACGCCAAACACAATAAGGGTGATTAACTCTTCAAATTCAAGTTTTTTTTTTTATTTCTAGTTCGGGTTTGCGTATTTGTAAATGAGCTTTTCTGCTTTTCTCTTTGCTTCAGAGTTCCGCCTTATATAAACCGATTTCTCCTCTTTAGCATTCTCCGTGTGTAACGTTTGAATACCGATAATGTATTTTTCAAATTCAAGCATAACCCTTTTTGCAGTTTTACTTGTTTCGCTTGGTTTTTATTTTTTTCTAAGCGAATGTATCACAGGTGAAGTACACGGGCTTTTAATTTCGGTAATGTCAGTTATTGTGTCTAAATTTGTCTCGGGGTCTGGTGCAATCCTCCGCTTTCTCTTAATTCCAAATGGATCTTTATGTTCGACAACAGCATGCATGTCTAATAGATCAATTGCTGCTTCTTCGACAGCTGAAAATGTATTTTGTTTGAACCGCCCACCACCTGTTGCATAGCTTTCAGCTTTGTTATGAGTGAGTTTTTTTCTTCAATTTAAATTTAAAATCGGCTTACACCTTCATCTAACCCTCTCCCGAATGGGATGGGGTGTTCCACTCCTCTTTAATATTCGTTTTGCTTAAGCTTTTTTGGAAGGCCTTTGCCAAAAAAGGTTTTTGTTCCATTATTGCTACTTACTTCGGAAGTTGTGCGGCAGTTGTGACCTTTATCCTAAAATATATACCAGAGCTAGGTACACAAGCACATAAAAACTAAATTGTATTTCAATGATATTAAATTATTTGCATGTTTACATTTAATTTCCTTCCATTGAAATTATTTCTCAAATAATTTTAATAACGTCGTGATCAAAATGTTTAACGACAATTTTTTACACTTTTGACAGACAAATACGCCAAACACGGTACTGTTTTGACGTCGTTTTTGTAATATATTTGAAAAGTGTCGTATTCATTGGCGTTTTTCGCCAATCACGGTAACGTTTTTAAAAAAAACGACTAGTTTACGCCGCAAAAACGCCAAAGACAATAAGGGTGATTAACTTAATAAAGGTTTACAAAACAAATTTTGTATGACTTAAGTGAAGGGTATATAAGATTCGATATAGGCAAATGTAGCACTCCTATTTGATAGATCCAAAGAAACTAGAGTTGGAAAAACCTTAATGAATTTAGTAGTCTAAGTTGTTCAATTATTCCCAAGAGTTAGTCAAAATTAAAAGAGTCTAGAGTTCTATAAATTTGTACAATTTATAATTGTCCGTATCTTAAATTTCTCTCAAGTTGTGAAAATCTTAAAAAAGGACGAAGACATTTAAAACGAGGGTATTTTAAAGCGAGGGTATATAAAACGAGGTGCCTCATCTGTTTATGTGGGTGGTATAACTATTGAGGAGTCAGAATCTCTTTTCGTTCTGGGCATGAAGATACGATGTGATGTCCGAAGAACAGAACATACATATATTTAAAGTGTCAAAAGAAGCATTCAAGTGACTCGGTTTTTAAAACGGTGTAAGATATACTTCACTCCATGTGATCTCCATATTAGTTGTATCACCTATGTATGTATATCCGACAGCGTAAGGAATACAACTCTCATGTGTGGGCCGGTGCTTCAAAGTCTATTTTGGAGCTTATCGACCGCGTGCAGGAGAGGGCGAAGGTTCTCATGGGTGACAGTAGGGTATCCAATTCTATTGACTACCCTGAGCACCACCGCAATGTGGGTTGTATTTGCCTGTTTTATAGAATGGGATGTTTTCTAATGAAATTGGGGATCTGGCTCCCCAAACACGTACGTTTGTTCGTAATACCCCTTTTTCCTCAAGAGCCCATTCTTTTGTGGTCGATTGGCCGGCCGGTGAATCGTATAACACATTACAGGGCAATTTCGTTTTTTGGCCGGACCGTTCGTATGTGGACCTTTCTGCTGAAGTCTTTCCTCTCACTTTCAACATGAATAAGTTCAAGTCGAATCTTCACAAATACTGCTCCCTCTATCCTCCTTCCCATAACCTATCTTCCTAGTTCCAACACAATGCAATGCATTAGTAGGGGATATCCCCTGAGCGCTGGTCCTTATCCTAACAACACCAAAAAATACATACACATATACATATTTTATTATTGGAGTGATTAGCAAAAAGTCTGTTCAAGGTTTTCACATCTTCAGTAACAAGAAAGCTGCTCTTACAAAATTATTTTGGAGAGATTCGAGCATTAAGTTCATGGAACCATTTTCCCTTCTTTACAAAAACTTGCTCAAATTCTTCTCATTGTTCATTGTACAAAACATCTCTTAAGGGCCAAATACACTTGTCAAATGCTTGTCCAGCGGGCGAATTCATCGTGTACGTGTGCTGGACGTAATATTCGCCGTCATATCTAAGTTTTTTGATTTTCCATCCAGCATCGTCGGTGTGACACATACAAACACATTTTCACTAATACTACCACAATGCTTGATGAGTATTTTGAACAATGTATTTGGGCCTTTACGCACTGACTGCGTATTGCCTCCACTCAACTTAGGCCTTAAAGATACCAAAATATTACAGGTTGCTTAAGCCATCTCATAAGCAGTTCATCATTAAAGCTAATTCAAACATGGCTCGTATTCCATAACTCATTTACAGATTCCAATGAAGTGTTATTTTTTACAATTTCTGGTTAAAAAAGCACCCGTTATTTTCTTTTACTCAATTTTTTGTTTATTATAATTTATTTTTTTTTTTTTTTTTTTTTATAAAAAAGAGTGCGTATGTATGTGTTTTTAAATGAGAGTTTGCTAGCGATTTTGTTGTTACATATTATTATTTTGTTTGATGGGGGGCTGCTTATAATTTTTACTCCACACTCATACACATACAAACATATCAGATTTTTTTAAAACAAGTGAATTTTGTTTTTGTTTTCTTCTACTTAATAGTAGCAGTATAAATAAAGTATTGTTTTTATTGTAGTTGTTTTTGTTGCTGCCGCTGCTGCTGCTCCATGTGCTGTGCATATGAATGCGTATGTTGTTGTTATTGGGGGGTTTTGTTTGTCTATTTTTATAGGGCCTTTACACAATATTCAATGAAATCGCACATTTTAGTCATACTTTAAACACGAAAACGAAAAGGCGGGTTAAAAAGTGAAATGACATAAAGAAATGTTAAAGTGTTTAGTGTAAATATTACGATTAAAATATTAAAATAAATTGAAGAAATTATTATAAAAAAGGTAAATTGAAAAAAAAAGAAACTAGAAAAACAAGTACAAAAGAAATAAAAAAAAAAATAAAAAAAGCAAAAAAATTAAAGAAAATTCAAATAAATAAAAAAAAATTCGCGAAATGAAATGAAAATTTATAAAAAAAACAAACAAGCAAAAAATTAACAAAAATAGCAAAAAATCTAAAAATAAAAATAATAAACAAAAACTTAAAAATTTTAGGGATTTGTCTAAACTTCAAAAAAAAATGTATTAAATATCTAGTTAAAATAAAATAGCAAAAGATTTATAAATAAAAATTTTTAATGTGATTTTAATTTAGATTAAAAAAAGTTAACAAACAAATTAAATTCAAAAATTTTTGTCAAAAGTTTTAACAAAAAAATTTAAATATTTAAAAAAAAAAGGTTTTAAAATTCTGTTAAAAAAAATAACGAAAAGGATAACAGTAATACAAATTTTGAAAAATTTTAATTTTTTGGATAAAAAAACTTTAAAAAATTAAATTGGATTTAAAATGTATTTTAAGAAAAATTTGTATGAACATTTTGCCTTAAAACACATTTCAAACTTATTTTATTTTTTATGAATACGGCAGTAAAAGTGTTAAAATTTTCTTTTTAAAAGCCAAATTTTATGGAAAACCCCGTTTTTTAATAAAAGAAAAAAAAAAAGAAAAAACAAGTAAAGGAAAAAACATGTAAAATCAATTAAAAATGGATAATCATTCAGGAAAGCAAATTTCGATCTACCAAATGTTAAAATACAATTTGGTTTAAGGATTGATGTTTGACTAGTGACGTCAGCAGTCGTCGATGGCTGCGAGTGTAAGACGGCAAATCCATCTGAGGAGATCGAGTGGTTGCGATCGAAACATGTCATGGTAACCTGCCGGCCAGGGTTCGAGCCCGAGCCACGTCAAGAATGAAAGATTATCAATAACAATTTTAATTAATTTTCATGTTGTAAAATTCCTTTCTTCATAAAAATAATTTAATAAAAATTAAATTTCATGAACTTAAGCCTAATTAAAAAAAAATATTAAAAAAATTTGGATTAAAAACCATAAATAGTTCAACAAAATAACCACAATACTAATTAAAAGAAAAAATATTAAAAATTGTTTGTAAAAAAAATTCAAGAAAATATTTGTTCTAAAAATATTGAAATATTGAACATTTTTGTGGAAAATTATAGAAAATTTAAATACATATAAATAAAAAAAAAAAAAAGATTTTTAATTAAAAAAATGGCATTAACATTTGAAAATGCTTTTAAGCATATGGGCACCGCACCACGGCTGTACTTGACGAAACGCATTCTAGACATTCGGTTTTGGTCCACTTTTTCATACATTTCTGCCAGTTTGTCTCTGGCCTTTAGGGCCTCAATTGCTGCTGGTTTATATGTGACTTCTCGAGTGGTGTTAAATCGCGCAAACTTGGAGGCCAATTGACAGTTCCATTTCTCGTACTCAACTTATGGCCAAATTTTGATTTAAATAAGTCGATGGCCACGGTCGCCGTATGGCACCAAGCGCCATACTGTTGAACCCACCCACATTTTGCCCGGATCAATTTCATTCATATTTGCAAACAAAAAAATTATTGATAATGGTGCGTTATCGATCTCCATTGACCGTAAAGCTAGCTCCGGCTACATTTTTGAAGAAATAAGGCCCGATGACGCCAAATTTGTGAACCGCATTAAACAGTGTATTTTTGTGATTGTAATGTAATCTGTAGGGTCATTCCATATGCGTAAATTTTGTTTATTAAAAAATCCGTTAAGCCAAAAAAATCCTTATTACTAAACACAATTTTCCGATAAAATAAACCGATTATTGCTTTTCAAAGTAAATTTTAATAATTTACTAAAGTTGTTCAAGCATGAACCTATTCTTCGTAATTTATCAAAATATACGGATCGTAAATGTCAAAAAGTAAACTTAAAAATACACCCTTTTCTATTAAAAATCTTAAAAATAATGCGTTTAAAACAATTTTTCTTAAAATAGTGTAAAAATTTAAATAAAAAATTAAATAAGTTTGAAATGTGTTTTAAGAAAAAATTTTCATAAAAATTTTTGTTCAAATACATTTTTTTTATTAATGCTGTAGTAAATAAATAAAAAACTTTGCACCTAAAATAAAAATTAATTTAAATAATATATAATACAAAATTTAATAAAAGGAAAAAGACATTAAATTTTGTTTATTCAAAGTTACATATAAAAAAATATTTGCACAAAAATGTGTTTACAAAATGAAAGTTTAAACCAAAATGGTCAATAAAATTTGTAAACGGCAAAAATTTTACAATTAGTGAGAAAATTTGCTAAAACTATAAAAAAAATTTCGAAAATTTAAAAAAAAAAACCATATAATTATAATAATAATAAAATAATAATTTTATACCATAAAGTCATATAAAATCTTAATTAAAGAAATTGTAATAGACACACAACAGAAAACTTGTGCAATCGATAACTTTTGTTTTATTTTCATTTGAATAAAAAAAATTAAATATAACGTATAAATAAGTTTGACGAAAAAGTTTAAGAAAATTTTTTCATTGTTTTGAAATAATTAATAAATAAGTGTTTTTTTTTTTGATATTGTAATCGATTATTTTTATTAAAGAATATTTATAATCGCTCCAATTTCTTGAACTAAAATCCGTTATCGATAAAGTTTCTTTAAAAAATAAGTTATTATTTGATTTTCTTACAAACACCATTTTGCTATCGATTATTTTTGTGAAAGAAAAAAAAAATTTGTTTACGTAAAAGTTTTTTTTGGGAAACATGGTAATCGTTTAAAATTCTTAAAAAAATTTGTTTTCGGTTAATTTTCCTACAAAAAAAAGTTTGTTATCGATTATTTTTGTTAATGAAAATCTGTTATTGCTCGAATTCTTGAACTTAATCATCAATTGATAAAGTTTTTTTTAAATTTGTTATTACATTAATTTTCTTATGAATAACATTTTGTCATTGATTATTTAAAAAAAAATGTGTTAACGTAACAGTTTTTTTTTTTTTTTTTTGTTAGGGAAAAGTGATAATCTCTCTTTAGAAACAAATTTGTAATCGTTAAAAATTCTATGAAAACATTCGTTATCTTTTAATTTTTTGCTATCGATTATTTTTGTTAATGAAAATTTGTTATCGTTCGAATTTTTTGAAATTTAATCAGTTATCGATAAACTTTCTTCTCGTTTGATTTTCTTACAAAAATAAGTTTGTTATCGATTCTTTTTGTTAATTCATATTTGCTATCGCTCGAATTTTTTGAACTTAAATCTGTTATTGATTAACTTTATTTTAAAAAATCAAGGAAATTTCTTTGAAAAAATTTGATATCTCTTGATTTTCTAATGAAAAACATTTTGTTATCGACTATTTTTGGTAAGAAAATAAATGAGTTGCCGTATCGGTTTATTTAAGGGAAACGTGAAAAATCTTTCTTAAAAACGAAAACTTGTAATCGTTAAAATTTCTATAAAAAAAATTTGTCATCGTTTAATTTTCGAGTTATCGATTATTTTTGTTAATGAAAATTTGTTATCCCTCGAATTTCTTGAAATTAAATCAGTTATCGATAAATTTTCTTTAAAAAAAATCAAAGAAATTTCTTTTAAAAAAATTTTTATCGTTTGATTTTCTTACAAAAACTTTTAGACGTTAAAATTTCTATGAAAAAATCTCATTTGAATCTCTTACAAAAAAAGCTTGTTATCGAATATTTTTATTAATGAAAATTTGTTATCGCTCGAATATATTGAAATTAAATCAGTTGTCAATAAAGTTTCTTGTAAAAAATCAAAGAAATTTCTTTAAAAAAATTTGTTATCGTTTGTTTTCTTATTTTTGCAAAATAAAATAAATGAGCTGCCGTATCAGTTTTTTTATGGAAACGTGAAAATCTTTCTTAAAACGAAAATCGTTAAAATGTCTATGAAAAAATTTGTCATCGTTTAATTTTCGTGTTATCGTTTTTTTTTTGTTAATGAAATTTTATTATCGTTTGAATTTCTTGAAATTAAATCATTTATCGATAAAGTTTCTTGTAAAAAATCAATTACATTTATTTAACAAATTTATTATCGTTTTATTTTCTTACAAAAATAAGCTTGTTATCGAATATTTTTGTAAATTAAAATTTGTAATCGCTCGAATTTCTTGAACTACAATCTGTTATCGATAAACTTTCTTTTACAAAATCAAAGAAATTTCTTTGACATAATTTGTTATCTCTTGATTTTCTAATGAAAAACATTTTTTTATCGACTATTTTTGTTAAAGAAAATAAATGAGTTGCCGTATCAGTTTTTTTTTTTAGGAAAAAGTGATATTCCTTCTTTAAAAGAAAACTTGTAGTCCTAAAAATTTCTATGAAAATTTTGTTATCGTTTGATTTTCTTACAAGCTTGTTATCGAATATTTTTGTTAATGAAAATTTGTTATCGCTCGAATTTCTTGAACTAAATTCTGTTATCGATAAACCTTTTTTTTTAAAAATCAAAGAAATTTCGTTGAAAAAATTTGTTATCGTTTGATTTTCTTACGAAATAAATTTTAAATATTCATTATTTATGTTGAAGGAAAACAAGGAAATAATAAACCGGTAAAGTTTTTTATGACAACGTGTAATCAATGTTTAGGAGAATAGTTTTCTGAAAGAATATATAATAGCGATAAATGTTCGTTTGCCTGTATAATCCAAAAGTTTTAAATAACTAAACATTTATTTCGTACGATCAAAATATTTTTTCTTATTTTGTAAACTTGATGAATTTATGTTTTTACAAATTTAAAAATATTAATGTGTTTTTGTTTCTGTTTCTGTTGCTGTTTCTTTTTTTTTTTTTTTTTTGAAATGAGGTCAGTGTCAATCAAAATTGGTATGTCTTTAAAAAGTTTCTTGTTCAAAACCCATAAAAATCACCAATAACAATGAGTGATTCAAAGTGGCGATTTTGTAAGAGATTTTGTGTGTAGTTGTTTTTGTTTTTTAACTTTTAAATTAACTTAATAACTTTATTGTTTTTGTTCAACAAACCTGTTGTGTTTCGTTTTGATTTCTTGATTTATATTGATTTTTTGTTTAAAAGTAAAAAAAAATCAATAAATAACCTTTTAATAAAAAAAAATAATGCGGATAAAAGGCATTTTAAAGTAGTAAAATATTATTATGCTCTATTAAATAAAATATTTAATAAATAAAGAATCGTTTATAAAAAAATTATACCAAAAACTTTAATTAGCTACAAAAATTATAAAAATCTACAAAATAATTAACATAAAATATTTTTAAGCAAATCACCAAACCTAAAACATAAAATATCAAACGATATTTAGGAATTAACAAAAAAAAGTTGTTAACGATAAATAAATAAATTGCAATCGCCCCGAGAGTTTTGGTTTTTAAAAATCGTTTAGTTACAAAATCGTTTAACAAAAAGAGGTAAATATTGAAATAATTTTTTTTTTTAAGTTATTACCCCTTTTAATATAAAATTTTTAAATACTGTATGACCCTGACCATTTATAATAGATTTATTATTTTGCCTTTTATCGCATTTTACAATAAAAGGAAATAAACTTTTTTGTTTCTAGTAAAAAAATATTTATGCATATGTATACAAATATGCTTTACATAGTAAAATATTTTTGAAAAATTTTAAGATATTAGAAAAGAATGAGATTTCAAAATGTCTCTCTTTTATGTTGCCAGATATTGCAACATTTTTTTTTAATAATTTTAATTGGGTCGATTACGGATGTCAACACAACTGAAGTTGAGCTGCCAGCAGTGAAATCAGGCAGCACCGCTCATGGTAAAATATACAATTTTTATTTTATAATTTAACACTAGCTTTACCCGGTGCGCTTCGCTACACTGCTTTAACCACTTCTTCAGTTATTATTATTATTATTATTATTATTATTATTAATTTCCCGTAGTTCCTAGGTGGAACATAGGGCCTTTTTCAGTTGAGAGATATTTAATATATGCATCCTATGGGAGGTATTTCCCCCCTGCGCCTACCCGCTTTATTTTTATTTTCAAAAGTGTAGAATACCATAAGAGTGACTTCTACAAAATTTGAACATTCTTACTATAACAGTTCTTAAGATATGCGATATTAAACATTGGCGTCCTATGGGTGCAACACTTCCCCCGCTGCTATTTTAATTCAATTTTTGGTGCTCAGAAGATCCTACTACCAAAAGTTCAACAAAATGCTTGCAGTGGTTTTTATTAATATTTCTATCTATGAGGGGTACTGCTCCTCCTCTGTCAACCCCGCCCATTTCTATATTGAAATTAATAGTTTACCATAAGTAGCTTTAACCACGTTTGAAGACTCGCTCTTAAATAGTTCTTCATTTGAGCTATATTTAATATATGCATCCTATGGGAGGTATTTCCCCCCCTGCGCCTACCCGCTTTATTTTTATTTGCAATAGAGTAGTATACCATAAGAGTGACTTCTAAAAAGTTTGAACAATCTCACTATTACAGTTCTTAAGATATGCGATATTAAACGTTGGCGTCCTATGGGGGGAACCACTTCCCCCGCTGCTTTTTTTTAAATTTTGGGGCTTAGAAGATCCTTCAAAAGTTTAACAAAAAGCGTGCAGCCGCTCTTAAGATACGCCATATTTAATATTGGCATCCAATGGGGGGTACCAATTCCCCTGGCCCTATCGATAAAATAAGTAGCCTATTTTATTTTTAGGCCTCACGTGATGCTACTGTAAAATTTCAGGAAAATCGGTTCAGTTGTTTAGGAGTCTAAAAGCCAACAAACAAACAATCAAACAAACATAAAAACATTTCTCATTTTTATATAATATATATTATATAGATAGATAGATAGATAGATAGATAGATAGATGAGCGGCGTTGCCTGATTTCGATGCTGGCAACTCAACCTCATGTCAGTTGGCATCCGTAATCGACCCATTTATGTTAAAAAAAAGCGTTTAAGGTTGCTTAAAGAAATGATATGGCGCATTACACTTTAAGAAATCAGACTTAAGACTAGACTTAAAACTGTGTCCAGATTCTGTCACTCTCACATCGAGAAATTTTTCGATTTAAATGTGTAAAATTAAACAAAAATGCCATTAATTGAAACAAACAGCGGTTTTCCTCACTTGACTGTGTCTGTAACATTATTGGCGAGTAATTGCAGTCACGTTAGGAAATTACTCGCCAATTTACAGAAAAAGTGTTTTTGTTAAATTTTTGTGAGAAAGTTCGTGCTTTATACTGTCAAGTATACTCACAAATAAAAACGCGGTGAGAACAAAAAAAAAATTAAAATAATAAGGTAATTCACGTCACAACTTGCACCCTTGCGCAAAAGCAAAAGTGCAAACACATAACAAAAACCACATAGACAATTATTTATATACAACCAATTGTCTATGTGGTTGTTGTTATGTTACCTGTATATTACCTGAATAAATAGAACTTAACTTTATACTAGTCTATATTAATATAAGTCTACAGGCTAGGCCAGATTGTAGATTTGGCTTTTGACTGTTCTATAGAATATATTATTTAGACCAATCTATAAACTAAGCAACACTTTAGATGATTATATACATATACCAGAGCTTAGACTTGTCTATAGACTTTAACTTAGTCTAGACTGTAAACTAGATATGGGTAAATCCAAAGTATTGAACGTGACAGTCGTACGCATCTAAAATGCAATAACATTTTAAAAAACAAATATTTTTACGCTCTCTTAATCCTAAAATTATAGCACTAAGAAAGCACTGTTATCTATGCTAAAGTTTATGGAGCGCGCGATTCTAGGTCAAAGATAATGGCAAAAGAAGTAGCGGTTCGAACGTGAAAAAAATAGAAATAGTTTTTGTTGCCATGTATACAAAGGCGTAATTCAGCGAAATCTGGCACAATTTTTAAGTAAAACTACTTTCAGAATTTTACGTAGCAATGCAACATTAAAATGTCTTTGGATTGGTTCCAAAATCTTCTGTATTTCTTTTTTTTTTAGGCCAAAATCTGGGTCGATACGTGACATTTCGAACGTGAAATTTTTTCCATAACAATTTAACTGAATAGGGATTAAAACAAAATAAAAATTTACAGTTAATCCGAATAACATATTTCTCTTTGAACTCTTCCTTAGATTACAGACCATGTAAGAAAATTTTTTGGAATAATTTTTTATCAAATATCACCTCTTTTAAGGAAGATATATCTAGATTATAATCTTAAAGAAATCATACAATAAAACATTCTCACAACTAAGAAATTACGTTTGCACAACTTTGAAGTCTGATTGTTCATCTAAGTGAACAAATTTATGCGTAAATTTATAAAATTAGTAAAATCTAAATATTTCTCTATAACAATATCGTAAAATAATCAGCTTTTTATAACTTTAAAATTTTCGGTCACGGTGGACCTTTTGACGGAAATGCCTATATGTAAACTAGACTTTATTCTAGTATATGGACTATACTTTATGTTATACCAGCCTTTAGACTTTTTAGCCTTTAAATCAATCTTTTAACTATTTTTTAGATCAGTCTGTAGAATTAACTTTCGACTAGTTTGTCGACCAGCTTTTCGACTAGTTTGTATACTGGGCTTAATTCTAGTTAGGACTTAACTATACTGCTCGTAGAATAAACTTGAATGAAGACTAGTCATATCTGTAGACAAGTCTACAGCTAAGCCTTTCGACAAGTCTACAGTCAAGACTTTAGACAACTCTACAGTCCAGACTTTAAACAAGTTAAGACTTTAGGCGATTCTATTGACTAAACTTTAGATTCCGATTCTCTTTCTGAATCGATCTAGCAATAATCGCCTGTCCGCCCTTACGGCTGACTGTCCTTGTACGCAAATTAAATTTTGTAAATAACACTGTACAACAATTTCTGACAACAGATCCTGGTAAAGGAGACAAAAAAAAAATATACGTGTGTCGGCGTTTTGAAAGATCACATACGAATTTTATTTTAGAGTCGGTTAAAGTTTCCCAGTCTTAACCTGTTCTTGCAGTATATCGGTTAATAAAACTATGTTTTCTTTGAATATGAGGTGTAGAGTATGTTTAGCAACTTTATAGAAAATGTTATGGCAAATATTTTTGTGGAGCATATTAACCCTCTAACTCCTCTTTAAAACGGCATTTTTCGCTTCATTCTAATAAAACTTAAAAAACACCCCGAACAAGGGGGAGGGCAGAGATGAAATGTTCTAGAAAATTGTTGGCCTTAAAATTTTACTATTTTCTAAACACACCAAAGTCCAAAACTTAACGAAAATACCAAAAACTAGTCAAATTCAAGATTGCGTAGATACAAAAGTATTAACCCTTGATCGGCAATCTTGAAGTTGAATGGTTTTTGGTATCTCTTCTTGTTTTTCCGTTACAAATATACCCTTTATTCTGCCTTTTTAATATTTTTAATGTTCTTTTTCTAACAAAATTTTATATTGTTGGCGCACTACGTGCTCTTTTCTAATAATGTTGCCCAATAAAACAAAAAATATGTTACATATTTTGTCTTTAATTTTATCAAAGGGCTAGGGGGTATGTAGCAATATTAAAACAGTTGTTCTTGTTATTATTTTTGGAAAAAAATTAGTTGCATATCGTTTTTGTTCTTTAAATTTTTCCTTATAAAAATAAAGTAACATTGCTTAAAATTTACATAAAGGAAAATTATATAAATGGAAAATTTTGTTCTTATGTGATCGTTAAAAATGTTACACAATATAAAATGTTGGCAACAAAGAAAGCACTGTAAGAAAATAACCATATACGGATACCACTACGTGATAAAAGACCAAAAAAAGACCCTTGTCTCCCAGTTTTGCCCAAAGTCATGCACTTCTTTTATGGGCCCCCAACGATTTGGGGCCTCGGTGTCACTTTTGCAAAAAAGTGATAATTTCTTCAGGCTCATATCTTGCAAATCGTTTGGAATTTTTATTAACCCTCTGAGACAAAGTTGTAGCTCCTGCCATAAAGAACATATATATGTGAACATATAAAATAAAAAAACACTTCTTCTTCAAGATCAAACTCGCAAAAAACTTTAAAAAAAATTCGATTTTTTTTACCTTTGTTCCCCTGTTCAGGTCCATAGGTAGCAACCCGTTAAAAATTCATGGAAACCATCAACTACAAAAATGTACCTAAGATCTCAATAAACAACTTTCTAGAGCATATAAACTTCCTAGGAATGATTCTTAACACCGATTTTTTACCTTTCTTCCCCCGTTCAGATCCATAGGTAGCAAACCGTTCAAAATTCAATTATAATTCTTTTGTTTTGGCTGGTACATGATTTCCCATTGCTCCCAAATAGGTTAAACGCTTGAAAATTTGTCTGTAAATAGTGTGGCGTAGGTTATCATATGGTCATGTTTTTTACAGTAAATATTTTACTATTTCTGCCACCCCATCAATCATATTTGAATGATGACATTTTTCTTGATTCACTACAGGCTGGGCACAACAAATTTTATCTCCATTGTAAATTTTTTATTTTTTTTTTTTTTATTATTTTCAAATTGCAAAAGGAAATGAATATAGAAATCAGGAAAGTATTGGTAAATTTTATTTTAAGATTTTTCTTTTATTTATCAATGAACAAACAACGAAAAAAAGGAAATTGCAATTATTCATTTTGGAAACTGACGTAGAGAAAATATACAAAATATGCAACAGCTATAAATCAATATAATCTAAATGATATAATTTTTTTTGCCAAATGGTTTTTAATAGACGTACATATTTTTAAATTTGTTTTTTCTTCGCACAAAAAAATTGTAAACTAATTTTTATAATTGAGTAATCAAAACTTTAAAATAAAAAAATTTTTAGCAAAAATTGTGTTAAAATTTTGCGTATGGAATTGTGTTTTTATCAAAGCAGTGAACGGCATAATGAGACGATATGTTAATAATGTTTTAAAGGAAATCATGACATTACTGACTTTAAGGAATCAAAATTCAAAAGGTCTGGTATAAATTTTATTGATATTCTTTCTGTTCTCTATAAAATCTCTTTGTTGGTTTCATCCCTTATTTGTTTTCTGTGCCTTTTCCTGCTTAAGAGGCGCTAAATTCCAATTTAATGACGCGTAAAAAAAAATAATTTCCAAATTCAAGTGAAAAAGAAATTATAATATAAATAATTAAAGTAAAAAGCTTGGCAAAGTTTTTTGTTCGTCATTGTTTAATTGTGTATTTTGCAAAATCATTAAAAAATCAGATCACATTTAACACTAAAACTTACATGAGTTTAGTTGTTAAAAAAAATAAATAAATAAATAAAAAAAGTTGTAAATAAAATACAAGTGTGTTTAAATGTTCGGTTTTGTATTTCTTTTTTTTCTTTCGGAATAATTGAAATTTGAACTTAATTGTTGTTATTATTCAATTTAATACAGTAAATAAAAATCATTTCACGTGAAAACAGGTGAAAGTTTCTTTTTTTTCTTTGTTTAATTTATGTCATTTTATATTCGAGGCATATAAAATAGAACTTGCCAATGTGTACATCTCTTTTACAAACGAAAAGTTAAATTTCACAAATTTACATTTAGAATATACTCTTGGACTTAGTCTGCATATTCTATTATAGAAATTAGGCTGAAATCTAGTATAAGGCTGAACCCACACCAACAGAAGGCAAAACTGTTTTTTTTTTTTTTTTTGACTTGTACGAGAACCAGTGTTCGAAAGTAAGCAAAACTTTACTTAAGGCTAGGTTACACTATTATACTTTGTATTAATACATGTCAAAAACTCAGGTAATATGTAAAAGTCTAAAAGTGTGAATGCATGTGTGATAAAAATGACAAGTATTATGAAAAAAAGTTTAACATCCCATACGACTTCATCGTTTTTTGAAAAATTTCTAAACAATAATAATTTTTATTGGATCAGGGTTGCGTTTATTTCATGTGTGAGTGTTTTTTTTTTACTGTTAGGACCAGCACTCGGGGGATGACCCCTACTAATACATTGCATTGTGTTGGAACTAGGAAAATAGGTTGTGGGAAGGAGGATAGAGGGAGTAGTGTTTGTGAACAGTCGATTTGAACTTAATCATGTTGTAAGTGAGAGGGAAGACTTCTGCAGGAAGGTTATTTCACATACGAACAGTACGGGGAAAAAACGAATTCTCATGTAATGCGTTGTACGATTCACCTGCCAATCGACCACATAAGGATGGTCCCTTGAGGAAAAACGTGTATTACGAACAAGCGTACGGGTTTCGGGAACCAGATCCCTAATTTCGTCAGAACACATCCCATTGTAGTAGCGATAAAACAGGCAAATACAACCCACATTGCGACGGTACTCAAGGGAGTCAATAGAATTGGATACCCTACTGTCACCAATGACAACCTTCACCCTCTCCTGCACGCGGTCGAGAATCTCCAAAATAGACTGAAGCACCGGCCCACACATGACAGTTGTATTCCATACGCGGTCGGATTTAGGTGGTATAAAGAGTTAGGAGATCAGATGGAGTGAAGTATATCTTACACCGTCTTAGAAAACCGAGGCACTTGAATGCTTCTTTCGACACCTTGAATATATGTGCTGTCCATCGGACATCACATTGTATCCTCATGCCCAGAACATCAAGAGATTCTGATTCCTCAATAATTGTACCACCCATGTATGCAGACGAGGCACCCCGGTTTGTCGCGCGTTTATGCGTCAGAACGCAACATTGGGGTTTTCGGGCATTAAAATCGACCCTATTCGCACGACCCCATTCCGAGACTATGTCAAGGTCTCGGCCAAGCGTATCATTCATATTCTGCCTCATAGCACCGACATCGGATACGCATGGTCTGAATTCAAATGAGTACGAATTGCAAAGGTTGCTGTCATCTGCAAAAGAGTAGATAGGGTTGGAAGTTTGACAAAGGAGTTCATTTAGAAAGATAAGAAATACATATGGGCTACTTCAAATTTTTTGAGCACCTGCTGAAACCGACATACTATGGCTCTTATTTCGTTAAGTTTTATGAATTGAAAAAAACGTTGTACAGGGTTTGGATGACTATACTTGAAGGATATGACGTGCAAAGTTTTACGTTGAAAAGTCCTCACCTTAAGAATTGGTGGTCATCTAAAATTCGAAAAATTAAAAAAAACGACTTGAAACTTCCAAGAGTTTTTTCATTCATTCCGTTTTCTTTGTAATAGTTTTAAGCTTTTCGATCCAAACCCATACAAAATTTAGTCACTAGACTTGGAGGATATATCCACTAAAAAAAAAAATTTTGATATCGCTGCTGCGTGAAAAGTTGCATGGTGTTTTAAAGTGAAACCAAAATTTTCCGAATTTAGAAATTTTTGAAGATTTTGCAAAGAGTTTTTGCGCCGTTTAATAAAAATGAGTTTTAAGCGCAGAATTAAAAAAACTGCGTAATTTTATAAAGTTTGAGGTGTATCAAGTTGGTGTCAGCGCACCAATAACGTATCACGGACATCACAAACTTAAAAGAAATTAGCGTAAATTTTTTAAAAATGTATCTTTTTTGCGTCTGACAATCTGAATTGCCTTTTAAGTTGGCTAGTGTATTGCGTGATGTGAGTAACTTCGTAAAGGGCACCTCCGAGGCGAAAACGCACTTTAAAATTTTTAAACGCAAAAATTTTATGAACTTTTGAAAATTTTTGCAAAAAAACAATTTATTTTTAAGCTTTTTTTTATATCAAAACATGTCATGGGCACATGTTAAGGTATCTAAATAGATTCTTCGCGACGGACTAAACTGATAAAGTGCAAAAAAAAATAATTTTTTTCAACCCTGGCGCGTGCAGCGGCAGTTTTTTCCAAACACATTTCGCTTTGTGACAACTGAAGCGCTGTATCAATTCCGCTCAAACGTACATCGAATAGAAGACTTTACTGAGCTTGATACTAAAATTGAAAACGCACCAAAAAATTTTAAGGATTTAAAATTTTATGGAGAAACAAAATGTTTCTAACCTCAAAAAGCATCCTTGTATGAAATATTTGATTTGGTTTCAGAATATACATTTTAAAATTTCTAAAATTCGTTAAAAAAAACTGAGAAGCGAAACAAATTATGATCATAGTAGCTTTTGCTGAGTGCTTCTAAGAATAAATATTTGAGTATTACTGATCTAAATATATAATTTGGTAAAAAAATCATGAGTGGTAAAGTTTAAATGGTTATATCTCTTAAGCCATTAGCGATAGCCAAATAGTTTTTTTCCCAAAATATTGCAAATTATGTTTTATTCTAGCCGTAATTTTGTAAAATGTTTAACAATTTTAAATAAATTTTTATATGCATACACGGTCAAAAAAAATTTTTTTATATTTTTTTCCAGTGTATTTTAAAAAGTATTCAAGCTTTTACAAATATTTTAGTGTGCTAAGAAAGCCCTTAAGGGGTATTATCCACTCGCGTTATCCTTTTTCAATTTTAACAAAAACTGTAATTTTTATATTTTTTTTTAATTTTTTACTTTAAACCGCAGTAAAATTTGCGCCGTGTAATAAAAATGATTAACGCAAACGGATTTTACATGCTCAAATATCGGTTTATACACACGCAAATCAACATTGATGTCAGACAAAAAAAAAAAATTAAAAAAAAAAATGTCTAGGTGTCGTAAATTTTTGAAGTTGCTCATATGTATAATTAGGAGAAAGAACGGAGCCTTGCGGATCCTGAAAGAATCCTGAACTCGCTTGACGAAACCCCATCTATAACAACTCGTATAGTGCGATCTCTGAAAAAACTCGATATAAATCGAGGGAAATTATCACCGACACCAATTGCAGCAAGTTTTGAGAAGAGTGCATCATGCCTGACTCTCTCAAACGCTTTCGAAATATCTAAAGCAAATTACCTTACTTTCGCCAAAATGGTGAATGGAACGGCACCATTTTTCCGATAACAGAGCTAGTAAGTCTCCAGTAGAGCGACCCCTACGAAAGCCATACTGGCGGTCGTTTAAAAGGTACTTTGACTCTAAATATTTGACAAGATGTTAATTTACCATACTCGCCATAACTTTGGAAAGTGCCAAACAAATTACAATTGGGCGGTAATTTTCAGGGTTATTAGCCATTCCTTTTTTAGGAATTGGCGTTACGTTAGCAACTTTTCAGCAGACTGGAAATTCCGCGGTACGGTTTAAAGTGCTGAAAAGATTTGCTAAAGGAAGAGCTAGCGTTGAAGAGCACTGCTTCAAGACCAGTGCAGGTTTACCATCCACAAGAAAGCTTTTAACAGCTCGAACCCGAAAAAATATTCTAGGCATAGTTGCGGATACTTTTTCGAGTTCGGGTAGTGGTTGATTGCTAGCTGGTAGGAAAGAATTATTAGCAAATAATTGAGCAAAACAATTAGCCTTATCAACCGGGTCTGTGAATGATCTTCCATCCTTTAAAACAGTTTGTGTGATAGTTTGAACACAAACTGTCATGTTAATTTAGATTTTTTAACACTCGCAACAAAACTCATTGGATTTCTATCTCACAATGTATTATGGAATACGTAAGACTTGTGAGATAGTGAAAACTAGCCTTTAGCGTTCGGCTCACACACCCAGGAACGATATCTATTGTTTTAGTGTTTGTGTAGACGAACACAACTCTTTAAACCGTTCGTAACTATTTTTAAGAAAGAGCCGAACATAATATAATTAGCTGAAACGAACACAATTCAGTTTGTGGTTTTTTAAAAAAAATCGAACGGAATTGAATGGGGTCATCTTTTTGTTGAGTTGGATAAGTACAGTATTATTTTTGTGTTCGAAAGATGACAACAAGGGAAACGTTATTTTTTTAATGATTTACTACAAATTTGTTCCCTTCCTAAAGAAGGGAGTAAGGAAGGTCACTAAAAAAAAAACTTAACTTCCTTTCTGCCTTCCTTAAGAAGGGAGTAGCGAATGTGTACTGAATATTTTGGAAGGTCTTTCAAAAATAAATTTTTACATTCTAGAAGGCATGCTTCTGACGGCAGAATATCATACGAAGCGAATCTTTTATAAAGGAGTATCGAGTCCTTCAAAAAGGCCTGCCTCTTGCGGTCCTTTCAATATTTACCGCTGAGCACTTACAGGCTACTAAAGCTTCATCATACCACAAATGCCAACGCCAGTATACATTTTGACTATCTCACAAAACGTGACGCAAGGATAAAAAAACAGCCTTCCTCATGGAAGTCTCCCTTCCCGCGGCTTTGGATATAAACAACAGCAAACACGTGATCCCCGAAAGTATCCATTTGTTGAAAAAGCACTTCCGTTGAATCCCTAACCTAAAATTACGCTTAACCGATTTGAAGAAATAATTATTAAAAAAAAGGTAAAACTTCCGCAAAGGCAATCATCCTGAAAGACAGGAAGCATTTCTCGCAAGAAGCATACTAGCGGGGACTTAACCAATAGTGAGATCGATGCCTTCCTGACCATGGGCTATTGACTTCCGTGGCTCCAGATAGATACGATCTCTGGTGAGGTCAGGAAATTAAGAAGACTTCAAGAGCCCTGTATTTTGTATCTTTGCCGGATCCCACATGTGCATAAACCTGATTATTCCACGTTGGATGCGACACCAAAACGTAAATTACCATCCTTAAGACGATTCCTACAGCGCCATGGGGAAAGTTATCTGCGCAGTGAGGAATATTCTTACAAAACTAAGAGAGGAAAAGGAAAGAATAAGGATCAGTAAATTAAAACAAACTCTAGTCTTAAGTCTAGTCTTGACTATAGTCTTATCAATTGTTTAAATTATGGCTTAAAGCTCAGTTAGCCGGGATAACAGTAACTTAACCTTAACGTAAAAAAGTAAGGCCAATCTATTTCTTACAGATTCAGATGTAACATCTTACTGCCAACTATAATCGTTCTAATTGCTTTACGTACAACAAAATTAAGCAGCTGATTTACAACGTAACTGTTTAGTCTAATCTACAGTCAAATCTTTAGTCGCGGTTATACTCTAGTTTGTAGTCTAATCTATATATTAATTTGTAGTCTGGTTTGTTTTCATCCCCCTGAATTATGTAAGGAAACATTAAAAGAATATTCCACCTTCTGGTGTTACATCCTCTAGGAAAACCAAGTGCAGCCAATACCTAGAATTCGGCAGAATTCAAAATTGACAGATCAATTAAGATCGTGGCTGACTAGGGATCATATCTGGTTCCATAATAGTCTGCATCTCCCGGTGACACGACAGCGGTCAGACTATTATTTTAGGCCTCTTCGGGATTATGTGGTGGTTGTGGTTTGGACCCAAAGTTGCTAGTCCAATCAGCCTGCTTCGACGGCTGATTTTTCACTTCTTGTGGGAAAGTTCGGCCTACGGGCTGTTGCTATTCCACAGTTGTTTGCTGGCTATTCCTTAAGCAGCTCCATTTCCTTAACAAGGGACGAGTTTAAAATTCTGCCGGATTTTACACAAAAAACTCCTACCTGTACATAAAATATTCTTGGCAACTTTTTTAATTAAACCATTTATCAAAAATAAAATCAGTTTTAATTAATAATTTATTTAAGTGAATTAAACGTTTACTTATGTCAACAACATTATTGCAGAAAATGTTGTCAATATTAAAAAAAATTTTAATTGATACTATTAATTTGTTTACTGATGCCAATTTAATTAATTTTTTAATTAATATCACAAATTTTTTAATTAAAGACAGTTTTTTAATCTTTTTCCTGTATGAGTGTGTAAGTGTGTGTGTTGGTTGCTCTTGCACACAGGGGCGGTTGGTAGACGCAGTGTTTGTCTCTAATTATATAGTCTTCACAAAGTATTTCTAGATTATAGTCTACAATGTAGTCTAGACTTTAAGTTTATATACCTAATTCTACTCTTTGGTTTAGCTCAAAGTCAAGTCTTAAGTCTAGTCTTTAATTTAGTCTTCAGTCCAGTAAAACATTTTTTTTAGGCAAATGTTCGCTCACCTCCATTTTAAGTGCAAAATATTTTTCCAAACCCTAAAAAAATTCCCATCCGGTTTGACTAATTTCGATTCATATATTCAAATCGCTAGCGCTTGTTCTTTTCACTGCAAAAATTAATTCAAATTTATTCGCTTTAATTTCCATTTTTACAAATATCCGCAATGAAAGCCAAAAGAAATTTGAAATATTTAAAAAAATTCAATATATTTGTTTGCGTTTAATGAAACTACGTATGGAATTTATGTTAATTTGTTAACAAACAATATATTTTTTTAAACATATTTTCTTTAAACATTCAAAATATTAAAAATAAAGTTATGAAATCTCAAAATAAAAATAAATTGTGTAAACATTTTTTCACGTTTGTCTTTAAATGGATTATTATGATTGAAATTTCTATGGGCATTTTATTAATGGTGCAAAGCAAAGAAAGCTTTAGACAAAGATGCCAGACTATGAAAATAACATAAAACGGAATATTAGTATTTAGCTATAGGGAAGGCTTAAACCTCGACTTAAACTTCGAATCTGATCTCTCGCCAAATCGATTGCTTAGGGGGTAAAAAGAGTAAAAAACCTGTAAGTTTCCTAAAGTTTTAATACTTATCGTTGTTCACCAAAAAAAAATAAGCGAACAGGAGTTTCTCACTTTTTTTTAATTTGGCAATTTTTGGAGGTAAACAAGTAAAACCTGTGTACTTTAACTTTTTTTTAATCATCCCATCTATCATTTAAACCAATGGACCGGAGCTCGATCTCTAGCCAAATCGATTGTTAAGGGGGCAAAAAAAAAGAGTCAAAACGTGTATATTATACTTATCGCTGTTCATTACAGGTGCTTTTTTGAAATTTGGCTCTTTATTTTTTAACTTTTTTGTCACCCCATCTATCTTATTAACCAATAAACCGGAGGTTGATCTCTAGCCAAATCGATTGCTTAGGGGATAAACACGCGTAAATTCGCTAAAAATTTTAAAACTTATTGTTGTTTATTAAAAAAAAAATAAGCGAACAAGTGTTTGGTACTCTTTTGAAATTTGGCTCTTTTGGGGGTGGAAACGGGTAAAACCTGTATTTATTAACTTTTTTTTGTCACCCCATCAATCATTTAAACCGATGGACAGGAGGTTGATGGTAAAAAATGGTAAAATCGTGTAAATTCGCTAAAAATTTAAATGCTTATCGCTGTTCATTAAAAAAATAAAAGGACAGGTGCTTGGTACTCTTTTGAAATTCGGCACTTTTGTGGTGTAAACGGGTAAAACCTGTGTTTTTCAACTTTTTTGTCACCCCATCTTTCTTTAAAACCAATAAACAAAGAAATACAAATTATATGACATTCGTAACTTATCTAAAAAAAATACAAACATAAATATGGTACTTTATTGAAATTCGAACTTTTGCGGGTTGAAAATCGTATCTCCGATCTGATCTCTAGCCAAATCGATTGTTTAAGTCGGAAAATCATGTAATTTCGTAAAAAATTTTAATACTTATCGTTGTTTATTAAAAAATACAGGTGTATGGTACTCTTTTGAAATTTGGCCTTTTTCTGGTGTAAAACGGGTAAAGCCAAAACCAACAAACAAAGAAATAAAAATTTTTTCACATTCGTAACTTATAAAAAAAAAAGGAAATATAAATAAGGTACTTTTTCGAAATTTGGATGTTTACGGGCTGAAATTCGTACCTCCGATCCGATCACTAGCCAAATCGATTGTTAAGAGGGTATCAACATGTTAATTCGCTAAAAAAATTTAATACTTATCGTTCTTTATTAAAAGAAATATGCGGACAGGTGTTTGGTACTCTTTTGAAATTTGGCCCTTTTGGGGAATAAAAATCGTACGCACCGATTTTAAGTATTTTTTTTTTTACAAAATATTTTTCTGCCATCACTGTCATAAACGTTTAAAATTTTGGGCTCCCACTACAATATTAAAATTTTTGCTGCTTCATTGGGATGAAAAAAAGTATCAAAAAGGGGAAATACGGAAAATTAAATTTTGTTCTTTTACTTCTCCTTGCTGTGTGGTAATTTTGGAATTTTCGATAATATTGAACTTGGAAACATAAAATAATTGGTGCAGGGTCCTGAGTGAATGAGAACCTACATATAAGATGAAAAATGTTGGTACTTTTTTTGTTAAAATCTAGAAGCACAAACTTTGGCATATAAATATGTTCCCAAAAGAAAGGTAAACACGAATGACGTAGCGGGTTAAATGCTAGTATACTATAAAATAGACAATAGAATCGACTTTAGACTAGACTATAGCTTTGATAAAAGACAAAACTTTAGTCTCTATTAAAGACTACACTTTTCCTCAATTAATTTCCAAATTCCGTTTTTAATTGATTTGGCATCTCTAAACTTTAAAAACTACTAAAGTAGAGAAAAAGCGGAATGGAGCGAGCGTATGAGACAGTGAACGATATTTTTTTTCAATCAAAAATGAATCAAAAAAGGAAAACAGTAAAAAGAAACAATAATAAAAACAACAAACAACCACTGCAGCAACAACATAAAAATCATAAAAAGTTATTAGTTCCGGTCAATAACTTTCGATTCGTTGCTATTGCTTTTGCTTATGTTGTTTTTGATGTTATTGTTGTTGTTTTTTGTTATTGCAGCTGGTTGATGGTTAAATCAGTCAACCAACAACTACTGTTTGTTGTTTTTTACGTTTTTTTTTTGTTTTATTTTTTTTTTTTTTTTAAGTTAAAAGTTGGCGCTTACCGGCTAAATAGTGGCAGTTACCAGCATTTTAATCACTTTAACTCTACCACCCCAGTCCCCCACTCCTAAGAGACTTTTTTTTGTTGAACTTTTGTTCGTTCAACGTAAATAATTTTAAATTAAACGTAGACCGGTTAAGCTTTTTTTTATATTTTTAGTCTTTTTTTTAGACTGGCTTTTCTCAACTATACCACCCTTTTTTCTCTCTAGTCAAATTTCAAAAGGAAATTTTTGATGAAAAGAAACTTTAGTTTAAGGTTTTGTTTAGAAATAAAAATGTTTGAAGTTTTACTTTTTGCATTATTAATTTAAAAATTATTAGATGAGATAAGAAATAAAATTATTTTTATAAAATGCTAATTTGTGCTGTTAATTATATAGAAAAGGAAGGGAAAGTGTTTTAATATTAACATAAATAATATGATTAAATAATAAAACTGGACAAACATGTTTCCACTCAGTAACAACAATTATCTGGTCGTCCATGGAGTTAAGCTCTTTTTCAGCATCCCTTCAAAAATCCTACTTACAGTTTTTTATAATCGCCCTGCTGTTTTGCAAGAGAATTTTTTGCGGGGAAAAGTGCTAAATTTTTATTTGTAAAAGAAGGATTGGGGAAACAGATAAATTTGTTAATATTTGTGAATTCGAAAGATACAGTTTTCGTATCTTTTGATGACTTCAGGTACCATATACAATCCTGACTGTGGATTGGGCTGATAGTCTCGAAGAGGGACTAGACTGTAGACCCGACTAGGTATTGAACTGTTGTCTCGACTATAGACTTCATTGTTGTCTTCACTAGATACTAGACTATTATCTCGACCTTAAACAATTTCTTGCAAAGAGATTATTCATGACCAGCGTTGCCACGACCAACAAAAATGTATAACCAAACTGTAAAAATAAAGTAACCAAAAACGTAACCATAATTATTTTGTATCAAAAGTACTACTTTGTTCGCACTATAGTTTGAAAATGGTGTGTCTAAGAAAAAGTGTTTGTTTGTATATTGTAGGCTCATAAACCGCTGTACCGACTTTTTTAAAGTTTTGAAAGTATATCACCGATGGTCTGGAAAGCACAATGGGCTTTATAATGTTTCGAAATTTTTAGTGGAAGTGGCACCTCCTATACAAAGTTAACACATTTTTTCAATTTTAAAAACTTTTTGAGCTACAGCTTTTAACATTTTTTATAAAGAGCTCTTACAAGTAAAACTTTAAAAGTTTTACTGTGTGTTATGGTGCAAAATTGAGCTTAATTATGCGGTAGATATTTTAAATTTAAAGGGTGTTTTTTATAGAGTGATACAAGTTTTAATCATAATAAAACAAGGAAATATATTTTTAATATCAATGAAACGGGCTTTATTGGAAAGAACATTTTATGAAATTAATGTTTAAATATGATTTCTGCCATGAAGCCGCTACGGCTGGCGCAATCTAGAACAACAATTTTCAACAACTTTTCGCAGCATTTGCGGCCGTATTTTGCCGATAACTCTTCGAATGTTGATTTCCAGATGTTTAATTGTTTGTGGTTTATCGACGTAGACAAGTGACTTAACATAACCCCAAAGAAAATAATCCAATGGGGTTAAATCAAACGATCTCTCTCGGTGGCCAATTAATTGGGCCATTACGTGAAATTATTTTTTCATCAAAAGTTTCTTTGCGTAAATCAACTGTACCGCTCGCTGTATGGAATGTGGCTTCGTCCTGTTGGAACCACTTATCAGCAAGATTAAAGCCACGTTATTGAGGTACGAACAACTTTCGAATCATGTTCCTATACCCGTTCAACATTGACAGTAACCCATTCAACCAGAAATGGGCTTCATTGGAAAATATAATTTTGAATTTTTAATTGAACAATTGTTTTGATTAAAAATTTCAACAATTTGCACGCGTTGCTCTGGTGTAAGTCGATTCAGAATGAAATTACAAAGCAAACCTAACCTTTATGTGCTCGGTAGTCTACATTTATAGCATTTTTGCAGAAACAGTTGAATATAAAAAAAAAAAATCCACAACAACAGGTTCCGAAATTTTCAGCAGCTTCCTAAAAATCAATTCTAAGCAGTTTAGGCTACTGACACGTTAAAAAAATAATTTAGAGGACCCCCCCCCCCCCAGACCATACTTTTCAAAATGACCATCTCCTGGCAGGTAGTCTACAAACGTAGACACCATATAAAATGTGTGGAAATTCACATCGTTCTTTTACTCAAGTCGTATTTTTTTGAATGGGGCATGTCGAACATGAAGTTTAGTATTTTTTTTTTGTAACTTTTGGTTTCTTGTGCACGTTTGTGTATGCATGCGTGTGCTTTAGGCTTGTCAGACGGGCTTGATTTGGCTTGATCAATAAAAAATATCATTCGCCTAGCTTAACCGGAATTTTAAAAATTGTTCTATTAAATTGCTAAGAAAATCAAGAAACAATAACAATTATTGATCTATTTGGTATTTTTGGACCGCAGTTATAATAGTAGTATTCACACCGAACTTGTTAATTTGTTACTCGGTAGTTTGTTAATTTGTTATGTTACCAACTGTGAACGGCCCCCTTTTAAAAACTTTGTTAGTCTGGTAACTTAAAAATAAAAAAATCATTTAATTAACATACTTTTACTTTCAATGTACACGAAAATTGCCAAAACACAAATATTTATTTAGAAATGTATCACAAATGACTTTTGTTATATTTATTTAGAAACTGCAACAGCTGATTGTGAGTTACCAACTAATAAATATTTTATCAGGGGGGCCGTGTCGTTAATTTGTTAAATGTTAATCCGGTAGCGCGTTAAATATAAAAAAACAAATGCGTCTAAAAAAAGTAACGATTAACGACTAACAAACTAACAAGCTCGGTGTGAATACCACTTGTGTATTTTGTCGAAAAGAGCTATGGGAATTTGTATCCCAAGGAATTTTGAATTGTTTGAAGAAGAATGTACAGCAGGACTATCAGGCTCTATTTTGTTTTTCTTTTATACCATAATCCATTCATTTGAAGCATCAATATTGGCTTTAGAAAGCAAGCTTTTCCTTTTCAATGCCAAGCTTTTTGCCGATTTTGAGCTGGCAAGCCTAGTATGCTTGCATATTTGACCTTATTATATTTTACAAATATGCATTAAAGAATAACACTCTCCTACTTATTTTTTTTTGATATGTAGACTTTACACCACCAACGTAAGTTTACAATCCCGAGCACGTAAAGGTTAACAAAAAGCAACTATCAGCTGTTAAATGGATGCACAAGTAAAGCAGTGATGAAAACTCTAAGTTGTGACACACTTTAAAAGATTTTATTTTGATGCTTTTTGCTTGGTGGAAATATAATCATATTAAACGGGCTGGGATTGGAAAAGCCCTTGACCTAATCGTTTGTCTAGAAAAGTTGTTTAGTTAGACCTATAAAGCCTATGAAGAAGAGTAGCAGATAATGGTAATCTACACTTCAAAGTATATATTGGTGTTTCTCTGGTTATGTACGCGACATTTGTACGCGTTTTATTGTGTTTGAATATTAAAAAAATAAATTTGGATTGGAATTTTAGAATGAATTCTAGAATCGTTACATTGTTTGTGATGAGTTCTTTCTAAAAAGTATATATAATGGTAAATTGAGCACTGGGTACCCAAATGCCATGCAATCAAAGTTGACTTACTCACGTGACAAAAATAGAAGTGCCTTTTAGGACCGTAAGAAAAAATGCGAAAGTAAGTGAATTGTAGGAGGTTTTTATTTCGGAAAAAATGTTTTTATAAAGGTTAGTAATGGGCCTTTATAATCATGTTTTGTTCAAAAGCAACCATGCATGGGTTGGCGAAGAAAAAAATAAATTGTAAATTACGCACGTGACATTACGCACGTGACACTTTTTCCATATGTTTTTCTAATATTATCTCCACGCATTTTCCCATAAATATCTTAAAATTTGCTTAACAAAAAAAGTTAATACTCGTTTTACAATTGATTGTAATGGAGAGATTATGAAGAAGGAGTGTAAACATAACATATTTCTTGCATGTAAAATAAGTATATAAAAATGTCTTTAAAAGTAGAAAATACAGAAAATTATAAAATTTTCCAGTTTCCAGTTTCCAGCCCAATTTCCTCAAGTAAAACAGCTCAGATATGCTAGGAAACCATTCTTTAATAAGAACATAGACTTTTTTTTCTAATAATAAACAATAAAAGACGATGATAATCAACATTTTTTTTTTATCCTGGTAGATCATTCTGGAGAAATGCCCATATACCTTATATGGTTAAGTTGATAGTCTGTTAAGGTTTAAGTTTCTAAAAAAAAATGATGTAGCGGAACAAAGTATTGACTTAAGATGCACAAATACCACCCACAATTTTAAGGGTCAAAAAAAGCGGAGCGGGTTGTTTTTGTTCCAAAAGTAACCAATTTTGGTTAAAAGTAACCAATACGGCAACGCTGTTCATGACTACATACTAGACTATAGTCTGGAGATACTTAATTCCAACGATTGACAAGACTTTAATAGTCTCATCCTTTGAGTGTACTTTAGGTTATACGTTAAAGTAGACTTTAGATAAAGCAGATCATAATAGTCTCGTCGTTTAACTGTTCTATAGTCTAGACTTTAGTTTCGACCTAAGACAATATTTACGATAGAGAACAAGACTATATCCCTAACTATAAACTAAACTAAAACCTTGACAATAAATAGGAGTTTAGTCTCGAAAAGATATTAGGTTATAAACTTGACTAAAGCCTGTACCTTTGCTTCATCTATAGACTAGTATTTAAGCCTAGATTTTAAGTTCCCAATTTAACAGCATTTAGGTTGTACCCCACTGTGCCATTTCGATAATCTACCCCCCCCCCCCCCCCCCTTGCCTAAATAGAATTGAAGCTATTTTGCTAATTTTTTTTCTTTCTTTTCTTTTCTGAAAGCCATTTAACTAGTTTTATTGCTGTATTAACGAGACTAAAATTGAATAGGGCTTGTTTGTGGTTTTAACCAAATTTTTGCTCATAAATATTGAAAAGAGACTCAAGCTGTCTGTTATTATTTTTCTTAAGTTTTAAAATTTTAAGTAGCACGTGATTTTCTTGAGGTTATAATATCTATCATTTTTTTTTATACAATTTTTTTTTTTTTTTTGTAGTTTTCAAATTGTAACAGTCACATTTGAAAAGATTAAAATGGTATGCAAATGACGCCTTAAGAAATTTAAATAAATTAAATTTGATAAAAGAAAAAATTAGTTCGACATAAAAAAATTTTTAAATTCATATGCAAATGCCTTCTATAAACATTTGAAGCTTTTTCTATGAAAATCTTTAATAAGTAAAATTTGAAACTTTTACTGAATCTTAAAACACGTATGAGCTTGTTGAATTTGTTTTAATGCATCATTTTTGAATATTTTATTTAATTAAAGTTTTTTTTATTGCTTTAACTGCTGAAACGATCGTTAATAAGAGAAAAAAAACTCTACATTATATTGTTCATTAATTCATTTGCTGTGAGAATTTTGAATGTCTGGGAAAAGGGGGGAGTGCCTCTTCTCATTGTTCTTTCTTGGCGGCTTTAGTGTTTATAGACCCTTTAAAGTTTTCATTTCACAAAAAAAAAAAAAAAAAAACTTGTTTCTTCTTCTCTATAGACAAAAGTTTAATAGCATTAAAAAGAAAAAAAGCGGAAAAAACAGTAGTTTAAATCAGCTACTTAATGAATAAGAATCTATTATTATCGTTGCCTTGAGATTAAACCTTATGGTAAGGCTAGGAGTAATAGAAAAAAAAACTTATCTGTTAGTTAAAACTGCAGTTACACAGAAAGAAAAAACTCCTACTAAATTTAAGTATTTTCCACTTACTTTTAGTACATGTCGTACTTAAAAAATCAACTACGAATAAGACTAAAAAGTACTTACAAGAATCCAATATGAGATTGCTTTCGAAAACTAATCCTGGAATTTTTTAAAATAAGAATACAATTCTTAAATCAAGTAAATTTTTCCAATTACACACTCAGAAAAAAATAAAAATTGATTTCTATTTAAAAATTTGTGATATTAATTAAAAATTTAATTAAATTCGCACCACCAAACAAATTAATAGTACAGATTAATAAAACGTTGAATTCACTTGATTAAATTTTTGATTAAAACAGCTTTTATTTTTGATTATTGCTTTAATTGGTGAACAATTTTGAAGAATTTTTTCTGTGTAAGTAAACTATTCTTAGTTTGTTCATAGTAAAATTACTAAGTGAGCGTATTATTCCCAGAGAACTAACCCAGTTAGCCAGATTGCCGTTGACGACATCGTCGTCAATGATGTATGCACGACGTGTCCCCTGTTGTTTAGGTTTCTAGAAGACAATTTACTGGAAATCGTCGTGCATGACAGTTTGAGCGACGTTGTCTTGTAAATTGTCTTTTATTTAGCATTATATGGGACAGTATGAGCGACTTTGTCTTTTAAGTTGTCCTCTATTGAACTCTATGTGGGACAGTATGAGCGAAACTGTCTTATAAGTTGTCTTGTATAAAAGTCACTAACGACAAAGTTTTCTTGAATGCTATTCAATCACTTGCTTGGTTTTCTTAAAAGTCTCACATTTGTCCTTCAAGTTGTGCTGAAAAAGGTCAACAGAAAAGAGAAAGACAAAGTGAAAAAACAAAAAATGTACTTGGACTTCAAGAAAAATTCTTGACGAAAGTACGAAAAAACAGAAGTAAAGGAAAAAACATGTAAAATCAATTAAAATGGATAATCATTCAGGAAAGCAAATTTCGATCTACCAAATGTTAAAATACAATTTGGTTTAAGGATTGATGTTTGACTAGTGACGTCAGCAGTCGTCGATGGCTGCGAGTGTAAGACGGCAAATCCATCTGAGGAGATCGAGTGGTTGCGATCGAAACATGTCATGGTAACCTGCCGGCCAGGGTTCGAGCCCGAGCCACGTCATGAATGAAAGATTATCAATAACAATTTTAATTAATTTTCATGTTGTAAAATTCCTTTCTTCACAAAAATAATTTAATAAAAATTAAATTTCATGAACTTAAGCCTAATTAAAAATATTAAAAATTTGGATTAAAAACCATAAATAGTTCAACAAAATAACCACAATACTAATTAGTCTCACATTCTTTTTTTTTAATTGTTGATTTAAATACCACAAAAATTTACAAATTAGTTCTAAACAGTAAAACCAAAAATGATGATGAAATTATTCGCGGGCTGGAAAATGGATTACTACATGCAGTTAGTACTTCACTGTCAACTTTAGGATTGCTTATAGGAGAAATTAAAACTCCAACTATACTAAAAAACTGTCTGAATTAGATAACCATATAATAATTTTTGTCGTGGACGTCGAAATAGACGACATTGTCATGCAGATAGTCGTTAATGATAAAGTAGGCGATATTGTCTTTTTTTGTGTCGTGCACGATTTTCGCGACACTTGTTCGAAAATGTCGTCGACGATTTGTTCCCGCTGTCCCTCACATGTCGTGCAGGTATTAACATTGTCGTGCATCCGTCTTCGAGGATGTCTTAAAGACGTGGCCAACTGTGTATTAGTCTGACAATGTTTGTTGTAGAAACAACAACAATACTACAAGAAGAAAAACATGAATTTTTTTCATGTTTAGAAAATAAACTGATATATAAAGAAAGGAAAAATTCCCGATTTTTAAAGGGTGTCCAAGTTTGAGGTGCCTATGGTAAATGAAATTCGCAACAGGGAGATTATCCAAAGCTTTTTGTGGTTTAGATTTTTTTTTTTTTTATTTTGACGTAGAAAATATATGATTTTAACAGGACCATCCATCACTTTTCAAACAGCAAGAGAAACAATGTATCTTTTTTTTTGGATGTTAGGTGCGCACGCAGTACCCCATAATTGGATGCTATATGTCCATATTGGTTTTATGATAAACTTGTATAAGAGAATTTTGTTGTCGAAATACAAGTTTGAGTTTCGACCAGTGTTGCCAAAAGATTTTTTGAAAAATACCTACGCATACTAAAAAAAAATCCGATTTTTCCCTACACGTTTCAAAAATGTTCCCTACAAAAATCCCTACGCGTTTTAGTCATTAAAGTTTAAAAAGAAACAATAGTTATAAAAAACTAATTTCTTCGCATATGTTTAGTAAAGCTCTAACTAACAACAAAAATAAGTAATAAAACAAAAAAAAAAAAATTATGTACTTTTTTAAATTTTAAATTTTTTTAAATTCAATGAAAAAAAAACAAGAGTTTACCTAACGTTTTTCAAGTAAAATTTGTTTTGTAAGCCTTTATTAAAATAAAATTACTTTTATGAATACGGCAGGTAATCTTTATATGATCACTTTAATTTAATTCAGGTACAATAGCAATAGGTTATTTTATAAAAAATCGGCCATGTCATGGCAATCAAAGTCACGTGAAATTGAAATCGAACAAATTTTGAAAACTCTCTCAAAAAATATTTCCTTTTATATACCTGAACTACTTTTGAATTCAGGAAAAGCTGCTTTAATTGTTACAATAATTTAATTAAGAATCTTCGTCGATTTCAATTTCACGTTATTTCGATTCCCATGACATGGCCGTATATACATAATACAAATTAAATTTAAAGTTGTGTGGCTCAGTTTGTATCGCTTTCTTGTGGTCTCACTGCATCACCATTTGCATTGGGTAAAGCAAACTAAATCCGAACCAGTTTTGATAAATTTGGAAACACAACCTCGTCATTATAGTTTTTCCTTTTACCATTTTTGTCGAAAACCGTTTCAACTCCATGTTTCAAAACAAATTAGTTTCACAATTTCAGAAAATTAATTTTATGCGATTGTTCTACACTCATACTAAAGATCCTTGAGGCTTTAGTTAAATTGTACTCATCTTTTTTTTGTCCCAAAAAATGTTCGGGACTTAAGAATTCTATTTCTTTAAATATTAAATCATTAATAAAAATTAATTTTTTGCATTTATTTCGTATACAATACAATATAAGAAAAAATACCTACATTTTGGCGAATATAAAAAATCTGTCCGATTTTCCCTACGCTCCTATTTTAGTAACAAAAAACCCTACATGTAGTGATTTTTCCCTACTTTTGGCAACACTGGTTTCGACCGATTAGCCAATGTAGTTGAGCTGCTTTAAGTTTCATAGCTGTTATTTTCGCTTCAATATGACGAGACCAGGTCAAGCGTCTATCGATATGAATTTCCAAGTACTTAACTTGGTTTTCTACCGGAACAGTGATGTTATTTATTTTTACAGCTGGGCACGTTTGTCTTCTGAGCGTAAAAGTTAAGTGAGCACATTTATGTATTTATCTTTCGGCCTTACTATGAATGTTCTGCCTGTTAGATAGCTCTCAAGAAGCTTGTGAGTGTTTTGAGGAAGCATTCGTGTTATTTTAATGAGTATCATGCATCATGCTAAACTTTGTCAAATGCTTGGGAAATGTCTAAACAGGGCCGAGCAGTATTGCTTTTTCTCAAACGCCGATCTAATTAGGGTGACAATTCTATGCACTTGTTCTATTGTACCATGTTTCGCTCTGAATCCGAACTGGTGATGCGGGATGATGTTGTGTTCATTTAGATGAGGAGTTACACTTAAAACAAATATTTTTTCGAAAAGCTTCGATAGGATTGATAATAAGCTAATCGGTCTGTAGGACGCAACCTGGCTAGCATATTTTCCTGGCTTGGGAATCATAACAATTATATACCTCTTCCAGGAGAATGGATCTTTTGAAAGAAAAGTCCGAAAATCGCATTATTTCTCGTAAAGGAGGAGTAAAGTGGCTACCAAGATCCCCACTATTTGACACGTTAAGACAATTTTTTGTGGGGTTTTTTGAAAGTGTACAGCAATAATCCCACAACAGTTCAAGAGCTTTAAAACAACATTATCGAGCAGATATCAACCATTGACAACAGTTAATTAAAACACAGGATTGATAATTTTGGTAAAAAATGAGCCTGCTGGGCCAGTAGGGGTGTCACATGACCGACATATTTTGTTACAAACTGAAATAAAAAAAAATTTCAATATCTCAACCAAAAAAACTTTTTTTATTAAAATGACACCTTAATTTTCGACACCCTTTATTTGCTAAAATTATGTTTTATCAAAATAATTTTTGGGAATACAAAATTTTTAATTTACAAGATTTTGTTTGTCGTGCTTAATTTCTAATTTTCATTCTTGATTAATACACCGAAATTTATTGTTGGTTGATAAAATTACTTTCATAATAAATTTGACAGTGCCAGTGCATATGAAACTGAACTAACAAATTGCTTTATTTTTATTATTTTTTTTTTGCGAAAACAACAAAGTAATTTGTTTTTTAATTTGGTATTTTCCTTTGCCCAATAACAACTACAATTAATGTTGGGAGAATTCCAAACCAATTGTAGTGGGGAATGTAAGAAAAGATAAACTAACTGTTTATTGTTGGTATTTTGTTTAAGCTTTGATATCGTTGCAAATAAGACTTTTTGAGTGTTTGCAATTCTCATTCACTCTGCAGTTTTTTTTTTTTTTTGCTAATTTCTTTGGCTTTTCTAAAAAATTTTTGCGGGAAGGTCTCCTGATGATCTGGCCTAAGCAACCAGTGAAATGCGAATAGAAATAAGCTTATCCTCCAACAATAAATTTCAGTGTTTTTATCAAGAATATAATTTGGGAATTATGTACGACAAACAAAATCGTTTTAACTTAACTTATTTAGCTAAATACATCAAGTTTTCAAAGTAGAATGATGACGAAACCCATATCGGGCCATTATGCTGGTGTCCAGTGCTGTCACAACCAATACAATTTTTACAACCAACATTTTTGGAAAAGTTACCAAATGGAAAAAAATAGAACCAAATTTAAAATGCCTTTTATTAATTGAGAAAACCATTAAAATATATTACAAAGGTTATTTGCACTTTATAGTAAAATAATAATAAAAACAAAACAAGATGTAATTCTCTTACATATTAAAAAAATAACGAGAAACTTAATTAAAAGTTTTAATTTAATTGAGACTTTTTTCTTAAAAAAATATTTTTATTTTACAAATGTTAAACCCGTAAAATTTTCATACAAAATTCAGTATATTGACAGTTAATAAATTAAATATTTTTTAATATGCCAGTTATAAATAACAAAAATGTTTTCCGCTTTTTAGCTGTTATTGGCTTGTGTTATTGTTTTGTCAAAATTTACGTTATGCGTTATGCGATATGCGAAATGCATTTTATGTTTCTAATTTACATATCGTCGTTCTCATGTAGAAAGGCTCTAACTCGATTTTTTTCGAAATTGAGTTTTTAGTGATTCCAATACATTTCCTGCAAATACACCTCGTCACAAAAATTATATACAATAGCATCAAAAATATCAGCTTAACAAGCAATTGAAGAAGCCATTTTACATTATGATACATACAGTTTCTATTATGTTTTTGCCTTCTCCTGTAAAGTTCCAATTATGTGAGTTAGGGCCTTTCTACATGAGACCAACGATATGTATTTATATCTAAAATATTATAAACACTTTTTCTCTTGCTTGTAAATTTTATTTCAAATTTATAATTCTTTTTATAAATAACTGTTTTAAAATTGTTCTATTTGAAATATTTTTTGAAAATTGTTAAATTATTATGGCGAATATGAACAAGTTGGCCTTTCGTAACGAACATTTAATGGGGGAGTATATGATTGACAGTGAAAAGTTTTTTTTATCAAATAATTTTCTTAAAAAACATTAAATAAATATACATGCCGACAAGTAACAGCAAAATTTCAAATTTCTTAAACTCACAGCCATTTCTTAAAGAAAATTCCATCAATTTTAAAGCTATATTGATAAATCAATGTATTTTTGAAAAATCTTTAAAATTCCTATGAGTATTTTCATATATGTATTTCAATATACTTCTGGAAATAACCTAAATTTAGAACATCAAACTTAGATTTCAAAACCAATTTTGGTTAGAAATAACCAAAAACGGCAGCTCTGCTGGTGTCTTATAATCAGGGGTGCCAGATAATTTTGGTAAAAAATCGGCAAATTAAAAATACCTATTTTAAATACAATAAAACCTATTCTTACTTACAAATAAGAACAACTCAGAATTATCTAATGTTTATAACTTATGAAATTTCAAAAGAATCAATCAAAATAAACGTTTTACAAAGAAATTGTAGTTAAATATAAAGTTTTTCTTAACTTTCTTATAATTAAGTATATTCCATATACAAATATTTGAGTTTGACTTTTTTATTAAATCCGTTTTAATATTAATATCAAAACAGTTTAAATTATTAATTTTTAAATAATCTTTAAAAAACGAATAACTTGCAAAAATAAAATCTGAAATTTTTTGCCAAAAAGTTTGCAAATTTATTTAATTTTCCTTAAGGAGCATATAGACGACATGTTTTTGTCATCTGACATGTCAAATTTCCCACTGCAAAACATATACATGTCGTGTGTTACCTTTTTAACTTTGCTTCTGTAAAAGTCAGACGCAAAGTCATCTGACAAAATTTCAATTAGAGCGTGCTCTATTTTCTTTTGACAAACCATCTGACATCAGAAATCTATGCCGGGAAGAAACTGGCAGCGGCGCGCCGCGGCGTCAACTATTGACGGAATCATTAGCCGGCTGAAGTTAATATTTTACAATACCAATTTATGTGTGCTCATCTCACCATTGAATAGAATTTATGTAAATATATACATAAAAACCGTTTAATTATAAGATTCTAAATTGGTATCTTTAAAATAAAAGAAAAAATGTTAGGATGGCTTAATTATTTTACGGCGCAAATAAATATTTTCGTGGCGGCAGCAAGCTATTTTGAAACCGAGAACTACTTTGGTTTCTGCAATAACAATGCGAAAAAAAACAGAGACAATGTCAGAAGCAAATTACATGTACGTTTGTGACCGAATATTATAAACCTTATGTAAAACAGCAATTTTGACAGACATGAACAATTACATGTGACTTGAAAATTTGACATGTCAGATGACAAATACATGTCGTGTACGGGCGCCTTTACATACGAATTGGCTATTTAATTTATGTACTAACATCGTCCTCAATTGCGTTATAATCCTAAAAAAAAATTATTTAATTATCAAAGTAATTATTATTTAAATTATATTCATTGATAGTGAATATAAATTTATCTTACCTTTATTCTTTTGTAAGTATTTATCTATCCATTTTCAAACACAAATATAAAGTGTTTTATATTTTCCTAATAGAAAAAGAAATTTTAACTGAATTATTTTAGGTTTAAAAATTATTTCTTTTTTACCTTTGGCCTTTAATTCTTCATAGTGGAATATTTTTCAAATAAAAATGTATTAACCCAACACACATCACAAACACTGCATTTAATATTTAATAAAACTAACCCCTTTTTCTTTAGTAAAAGCGCTGACTAAATAACAGTTGTCTCCTTTCAATGTTACAACTGTTTCAGTATCGCTTTAAGTTAGTGTATTATTATCAAACAAACAAAAAGTAATGGCCTTTTACGTGTTAGTCAAAAAATCGGCATTTTTGGAACAAAAATCGGCAAATCGGCACTTTGATAATATAGGGGCAAAAAATCGGCAAAATGCCGATAAATCGGCAAAAATGGCAGGCCTGCTTATAATTGAGAGAGGAGGGAATATGAATAATAATATTCTCTATCTACCTCTGGTTCCCTGGGTTAAGCGCTTAGATTTATCTCACTTTTGGATTATTTCAGGCTCGAATTTGGGATTAAACCAACTTTTAGAAATTCTTTTATCAAGCACAGTTTGAGATGTATGTAAAACGAGTTTTCGAAAAATTATAAAATTTCAAGGCCCGGAATTTCGAAAATCCGTTTTACATACATTGCATGATTTTTTGGTCTTCGTAGACCCCTAGTGAAATTTGATGCCTTAAATATTCTTCGAACATTTCAATCCTCTAAGGTGCCGTTTTAAAATACTTTAGTGCACTGAAAGAAAAATGCTTCATATATTTAATGAATCATTTTCATAAAAAAGTTTTCCTTGGGTAAATGAAAATTTTCATTGTCTAAATGGAATTTCATAGGTTTGATGAAGTATTTTCGTTAAAATCGCTTCATTAGATTTCGTAATTACGTTAAAAATTTTCATTGGATATATGAAAACTTAAGTTTGTCCAAGTAAAACAAAAAATTTTAATTGGGAACACAAAAAAACAATAAACAAACATAACTATATTCATAACTTAATACAAAATTATAGTTTCATTAAAAAAATGTTTAATTGTTATTTAAAAAATGTAAGATTTAATAATTTTATACATCTAATGTTACATGTATGCCATTAAATTTATGAAATCAAAAATTTTTTTTATAAAAGCAACATATTTCAATAATTGCCTTCATAAATTTAAGTTTTCATTATGACAATAAAAATGTCATTATAGTAATGAAACAAAAACTTTCAATCCACTTTCAATCAACGTTGTTATTGTTATTATGGACAATTTAACTCATATTTACGCCCTTAATTGAGAAAAAAACATAGTTTTTTTATACAAAAACTACACTGCCCCGGTAGACTAGCTGGTAATGAGCTAGTCTATCAGCACCGAGGTTGCATGTTCGAATCCCGCCAGAGACAGAAAAAAAAATAAAAAATAAAATAAAGTAAAATAAAATAAGAAAAAAGAAAAAAAAATAATTAAAAAAATATAAAAAAAAAAAAAAAATTTTACTTTATTGAAAGTATTCATCCAATGAATAATATTCATGGATCTAATGTAATGTTTCATTAAGTCCTTCTAATGAAACAGGTTTCATTGATCCAACGAAGCGCTGCATAGGTTCCTTTATAATGCAATTTTTCATGGGATTAATGTCAAAATTCGTTAGTATTGCGAAGAAAATTCTTTCAGTGTGGGAAAGTTAAAAAAGGACAAAAATTACCCTTTTAAAGGAGTGTTAGAGGGTTATTATATTCGCCATACAATTCTACTGAAGACATCTGAAATAGTCTTTTAGCTCAGAAGAATATTTAGTATTATTTATTTTGATTTGTATTGCTGGATTAATTATAAATTTACTTCGTGCTTTTGTTTTGCCTCTCCTTAATCCTTTTAAATAAAAAGTCGTTATTATATTTTCTTGATCTATATATTTCGAACTAAACGTTCATCTTCAGGATCTTATTTATATATAATTGAGAAATGATTATTCAATTATATATAAATAAGATCCTGAAGATGAACGTTTAGTTCGAAATATATAGATCAAGAAAATATAATAACGTCTTTTTATTTAAAAGGATTAAGGAGAGGCAAAACAAAAGCACGAAGTAAAGTAATATTTAGTATATTTTTTAATTTGTACCAAACGCGTTTTCAAGAAATTCAAAAACATCAATGTCCGAAATTTCGAAAATCCGTTTTATATACATTGCACGAACTTTTGGTCTTATAAGACCCATAGTAAAATTTGCTGCGGAATATATTTTTGGAACATTTTAATCCTCTTAAGTGCCGTTTTAGTATACTTTTGTGGGGAAGTTAAAAAAAGGACAAAAATTACCCCTTAAAATTAGTGTTAGAGGGTTAATGTAGTCTAAGAATAGGAACGCCATACAATTCTACTGAAGACATCTGAAATAGTCGTTTAACTCAGAACTAAATTTAGTATTTATTTTTTGACTTGTACCAAACGCCTTTTCAAGAAATTCAAAATTATCAATGTCCGAAATTTCGAAAATCCGTTTTACATACATTGCACGAACTTTTGGTCTTAGAAGACCCCTAGTAAAAATACTCGCTCAGAAGTACATTTAGTATATACTTATTTTATGACTTTTACCAAACGCGTTTTCAAAAACTTCAGGTGCCAATATTTCGGAAACTCGAGCTAAGTTTTCAAAACCCTTTGGCAGATTTGCTCTACCAATAGTCGAGTTTCATTTCGCGTTGCAAGTATTGAGGCTGGCGGCGATGACCCGAATTTTGTTGCACTGTGTTATTTGGCACTAGAATAATACGTACTTGAATTGAGCATTCTGTACATAATTTAAGAAAATTTAAGCAATGATTTCTGCCATGTGGCCGCCACGGCTGGCGCGTAGAAGTCGCAATCTGAAACACCAATTTACAACAACTTTTCACAGCATTAACGGCCGTAGATTGCCGATAACTCTTCGAATGTTGATTTCCAATGGGGTTAAATCACACGATATCGGTGGCCAATTAATTGGGCCATTACGTAAAATTATATTTTCATCAAAAGTTTATTTGCCTAAATCAATTGTACCGCCCCTTTGCGGCATATGGCTCCGTCCTGTTGGAACCACGTATCAGCAAGATTAATGCCACGTTATTGAAGTATGAAAAAATTTCGAATCATGTTCCTATACCCGCTCACCATTGACAAGTAACCCATTCAACCACCAGAAATGGGCTTCATCGGAAAATATAATTTAGAATTTTTAATTGAACAATTATTTTGATAAAAAATTTTAACAATTTGCACGCGTTGCTCTGGTGTAAGTCGATTCATAATGAAATTTCAAAGCAAACTTAACAAAAAGCAACTATCAGCTGTTAAATGGATGCTCAAGTAAAGCAGTGATGCAAACTCAAAGTTGTGACACTCTTTAAAAGATTTTATTTAGATGGTTTTTTCCCGGTGGAAATATAATCATATTAAACGGGCTGGGATTGGAAAAGCCTTTGACCTTATCGTTTATCTAGAAAAGTTGTTCAGCTAGACCTATGAAGCCTATGAAGAAGAGTAGCAGATAATGACCATCTACAGTTCAAAGTATATACATATGTACCTTTTATGGTTAAGTTGATGGTCTGTTAAGGTTTAAGCTTCTAAAAAAAATTTATGTAGATGAAAAAAGTATTGATTTTAGATGCACAAAAACCACTCACAATTTTAAGGGTTAAAAAAGCGGATCGGGTAGTTTTTGTTCCAAAACAAAAAATTGTTTTTTTTTTTTTTAAGTATATATTTTTTTACTTATACCAAACGCATTTTTAAAAAATTTTAGGGGCCGATACTTCGGTGTGGACCTCCAGCTTAAGTCTTAGTTTTTTATCGGCTTGGCCATTATTTTATGGGTTAATTTTGTTGATTTATTTTGCTCTTAATATTTCGTTTTTAACAAAAACTATTTTTAAAGTCTAAAGCTATGTTCACACCTATTAAATATTTGACGTCCTTCACGTAACCACTAGTTTTATTAAAAAATTATTTACTTTGGCAGTTTCTAAAAAACATTTTACAATTATCCTCTTACAAATAAATTTAAGTCAATAAAAATTGTTTAATTAAAAGCTAAAGTTTGATCCATTTTTTTAGGTCTGAACATACCTTAAGGCAAACCCTCTGTTCTGGTGATTGAACTTTTTTTATATAAAAAATAAAAAAATAAAAAATACACGAAAAGCTACCTAAGAACTAATAAAACATTTCAGGCAATTAATTTTTAAAAATCATGAAACTGTCAAATGCTGTTAACTCCCAATTAATACATTAAAGATTTATAAAAATTAGAATATTTAGATAATTAACTAAAAGCCAAACATTTACCAACAAAACAAACAAAAAATTCTTTCACATACATATTTTCAAATCAAACTAAAAATAAAACCCCATTTAAATAATAATAAATTTAAAAAAAATAAACACACATTTGCTCTTTAACCAGAAATCATATTCATTTCTTTTTTCTCTTGTCTTTTTCGTATCTTTTTAGCTATTTAACAAATTTAAAATAAAACAAAAATGAATCATTAAAAGCAGCATTTAACCAACAAACCAACCAACCAACACAGGCACACAACAACAAAAAACAACGACAGACATTTTTATTTAGACCTGGACCTGATGGACTCGAATGACTAGGACTTACTCTAACTGACAGACTTTAGAATTAACTCTGTTTTTTCAACTTAACATCTATGAGACTTTTACTTAAATACTCTCTTAATGCACTGCTCTTAATTCGTACTGCTGCCACGCCTTTTCCTAACACGCCTTACACAACAAATAATGTCTGAAAAGGTACGCTCTTTTAATTTAACCTCTTCGGTGGGTTCTAGTGGCGTTGGAAGTGGTACTACCTTAATTGGCAATCCCACACTTATCTCTAGTACCCTAAGTACAAATCACAATTTAACGCCCACTGTCGATTTAATAACTGCCGCTGCGGCAGCATCGCAAACACGTGACTGCTCTTCCACAACACCCACGGCTTTAAATAGCAGCCTTACAAGTGCGGCTGGCAGTGATATGGAATCATCGTCTGAATTTGCCCCTGGCACAATAACGGCGCAATTAAATTTCCAGTTAATACCAAATGTGGTGGACAACAGTAATCCGGGAAATGGCAATGGAGTGGGCAGTATTTTGGATTACAATTCAATTATGAATTCATCACAATTTTCTGCCATTTCAAATGATTCTTTGCAAGTACAGCAGACAGTGACACAGCAGCCATCTTTACATGTGGGAGCTTTAAGCAATAATAGCATGGCTTTAGTTAAGGCTGGAGCTGGTAAACCGGTGGTGGCGCAAAGTGTAGCCGGGGTAAGTTTAAAATTAATACTCTTTAATAATTAACTTTAAATTAACCAACAAAAAAAAAAAAAAATATTTAAATTTAAATATGTAACTAAATAATAATAAACAAAATTTTAATTAAACCTGTACAAAAGCAGAACATTTAAACGGTGGATTATTTAAACTTGCTGTTAGAATACATTTTTTTATGCAGAAAGATAGTTTTTGCGAAAAAGTGTGAAAATAGATAAATTTTAAAAAAAAAAAACTACTTTTTGCAAAAAATTTGTCCTTTTGTGACTTGTTGTTAAAAACTAGACTTTCTAATTAGTATTGTGGTAATTTCTCTGAAAAATGTGACTTTTTATGAAAAAATGTGACTTTTTATGAAAATTGTGACTTTTTATAAAAAATTTGATTTTTTATAAAAATTGTGACTTTTTATAAAAAATGTGACTTTTTATAAAAAATGTGACTTTGTATAAAAAATGTGACTTTTTATGAAAAAATTTGACTTTTTATGAAAATTTTGAATTTTTATAAAAAATGTGACTTTGTATAAAAAATGTGACTTTTTATGAAAAAATTTGACTTTTTATGAAAATTGTGACTTTTTATAAAAAATGTGACTTTGTAAAAATTGTTACTTTTTATAAAAAATGTGACTTTTTATAAAAAAAATGTGACTTTTTATGAAAATTGTGACTTTTTATAAAAAATGTGAATTTTTATAAAAATTGTGACTTTTAATAAAAAGTGTGACTTGTTATAAAAAATGTGACTTTTTATAAAAATTGGGAATTTTTATAAAAATTTTTACTTTTTTTAAAAAATATGACTTTATAAAAAATGTGACTTTTTATGAAAAAATTTGACTTTTTATAAAAAATGTGACTTTTTATAAAAAAATTTGACTTTTTTATAAAAAATGTGACTTTTTATAAAAAATGTGACTTTTTATGAAAAAATTTGACTTTTTATGAAAAAATGTGACTTCTTATAAAAAATGTGAGTTTTTGTGAAAAATTTTACTTTTTGTGCAAAATGTTACTTTTTTTTACTTTTCTATTTTAAAAAAACTTTTTTTAATATTTTTTTCATGTTGTGTTTTTTCTTAAAACAAAGGACTTTGTTTTAATAATATTAAAATCTTCGGTATCTGAAAAGGGTTTTTTGTAAAAGTAGATATTTTTAAAAGTACTTTTTTTAGAAGAAGCAGCCCTTTTCAGTTTCTCTAAAGATTTAACAGGAAGAAGGGAGCATAGAAAAAAAAACTTAAAAAAGGAAGTATGTTTGATGTAAATTACAACTTGCAGACAGTCATAAAATCAACATTACAACAATGTTAGACAAAAAAAAAACAACAACAAAAACTTCCCACTTTCATGGCAGCACGAAAAACAAACACAACCAAAGATTCAAATAAGTTTAGACATTTTCATGTAATTTTGCAACAATGTATGAAAAAACATGCTTACAGTGACTTAGTTCTGATTCACACACTTCAGGTTTTGGTCGTCAAGTCTTAAGTGAGGAACAGAATAGTCGCTGTAGTACAACGTTACGAATAGCGCTGCAAGCTGTTAAAAGTTAAAACGGCAGTTTCATAGTAGTGTCAACAGAATTCGTAGTTGCAGTAGTCGTAGCAGTTGAAGCTCAAAATTTGAAATTTTGAACTTTGCTGCGCTACAGAGCATTCGCTAGCTTCAGCTACAACTTCAACAACTTTTTTCTGTTCCAGGCCTTAAGTTTTTAGTATGGAGAAAGGAAAAAAAATGGCATTCTCTTCTCCTTTCCATCCTGAAAACCCAAGAATTTAAGAATGAATGAAAAAGTGAAGTGTGTGAATCAGTACTTACAACATAATATTATGAGAAGTGTTGCCATAAGCAATAAAAAAAAAATTAAAAAGGGTAAATTGAAAAAGAAGTTTTTGTTGTTTTTAATATACAAAAATTAATAATCAGAAATTTTGAATTTGTTTTCTAAAGTGTAACAGCCAAAAAAAAATCGTCATTTAAAATACGTATATGCACTGATAGAAAAGGCGTCATAACGCTGATGTATTTTGACAAGTGTCTTCGTTTTTGACCGCATGACACTTTTCATCATGGTGATATCAACCTAATCATCACTTGGCCAAAGTGTCATCAGGGTCAAAAACGAATTATGTCATCAATGGGATGACACATCGGCATCACAGAAATGACGAACATGTCCTCAGTGCGATGACGCAGTAACATCGGAGAAAGGACAAATTAGCATCAATTTAATGACAGTTTGTCATTAAGTCAAAGTCATTGGAATTTACTAAAGTCAAAGTGAGAGATTATTATTATTTACTTACCCGTTACATTTGTTTGTTAAACGTTTGTTGAACTACGACCTTTGTTTACAGCAGAACTCTCAATAATAAGACACCAGCACCATGCCCCATATGGTTTTTGTAATCATTATATTTTAAAAATTTTATGTATTTAACTAAATAAGTTAAAAAAATAGAATATAGGAATTTTTGCTTCTTATAATACATTGTAATCATGAAAATAATGCTAATTAATATACAAAATGTGGCATCGAATTGATGTCACTATAGTCATAAAATAGATGGCACGTAAAAAATGACAAAATTGTACGAAGACGTTAGTCATTGGATTGATGTTACTTTTTGCATCATTGATGCCATTTATAGTAACATTGATGTCACAATTCTGATGTAAGGGCATCATCAATATGAAGATGCATTTTCTATCAGTATGGCATCACTACCAGACAAATGCTGCACCAGTGATACCGTTTGTTTTAATATGTTACATTTTTCATAACTTTTGAAGTCGTTACACGACGTTACATGTATTTTTTTTTTTTGTTATTTTGTACCAAATTTTCGTAACTTTTGGTACATGGCACAAAACGATGTTATATTTTGCAAAAAGTACTGAACTCAAGAATGAATTATTGTTTTAACTGCACTATGGCGAGTTTTTAAATTTACGCTTTCACACGTTAATCTATTTTTATTTTTATTCTGATTAAGGTTTTTGTTAAATAACTGAGTTTGTTGTCTTGTTATTAGCACTGGAACACACTGGAAAATAAAGACAAACAAATCATCTGTTCCACAATAAATGTATGGATGAATTGTAGTCAAGGATGTAGGCTTTAAGCTCCGTTACAAATTAGGCAGCTATTTTTAATACAGTGGGCGCTATATGTTGTTATATAGTTCAGACCAATTTTACCGATAAAATTCTTTAGTCGACGGAAAACTCATATCTTTTCCAAACTAATAGTCTGATCCACAAAAATTTTATGGATGAATTATACGGACTGAGGAACGCTCGCGTTAAGCTCGTTTAAAAATAAGGCAGATATTTTGAACACAGTTGTTGTTATAAGTTGTTAGAAAAAAAAGAACTCATTTGACGATAAAATTTTTTAGTCGACAACTGTATAAGTTTTCAGTTTTATTTTAATTATCTTTTTATTCCTATTGCAATATGTGTACCCTACATGCAGTAATTTACCAATATAGAGTTTAACTGAAACACAAATTAGCACTTGTACAATTTATTTTATTTTAACAAGTTTAATAATAAAATTTAACTTTTGTTTCAAGTGACCCACTAAGACTCTTCTGAATATTCTTGGATACTAGACTTTAACAATACAACTTGTATGTCTTGAGGAAGACGATCAATGTGTTCGTGATGACATCAATGATATAACGGATTCTGAAGTTTAGAGTTAAGTATTTAATAAATTCCTCATGGTTAATTCGGGAGATATTTTCTGGTGTGAAACTCTATATAATTTCTGAAGAATGAAGATTTGATGAAGGCTGGAAGGCATATTGTATTATGGATATTTATTAAAATATAACTGAGAAGATTCACTAGTGAATTCTTTGAATGCTTCTGTATCAACTGCAAAACCACAAGCCATAATTCTAAGATTAGTTTCTTAATTTTACATAAGATTCTCGCCAACTCCTGTTATTAATGCAGCAAGATTAGATTATGAAAAATATGTCTGGCCGTATTTTCATTATAAGTAGTTCCAAACCCTGGTTTAGGTATATTAACATCCCAGCGGGAAAATGGAATTAATAGGAATCGAGAAAGTAATACATATCTTGTATAATATTTAATTCCAGAATTCATTATTCTTAACACAGACCATGTCCTAGGATTGTTATAAATTATTTTAATGTATCCTGCGAATGAATTAAATAATTCATTCTTTAGAATAAATTATATATATAATATATATAAAATAGCCTTATAATAAAAATCTTCTCCAATGCCGTTTGGAATACATTTTTTGATACCTTTTTCTTTAAATAACTTTGGCCCACAGACATAATTTGTGCTTTGACCGTACGCTTTGAAACACAAACTGCGACTAAAATGAAAATTATAAGTAGGCGACATAAAGGCAGCAAAAAAAATAACGGATTTTTATTAAGGAAATATGTATGTAAAGCAAAAACACGAATAATTGTTACTAACAGAAACAATACATTCCTTGTTCTGCAAATGTGGGAATATACGTGGTAATCAGTGCTTAAATTTTGTGTCTGATGAAATTACCTTCTCGATTCCAATGAATGCATTATTATTCTTTCGAAAATAATGCATTATTTTTTTAATTATTTATATAATCAATTCCTCATTTTCCCGCTGGGATGTATGTCCATCTGTCTCTTCAATTCATTCAATTATAAATTTAATACCAAGTTGTTTTGGAAGCAAATTACAACAAAATCGTATAGAAGTACAAGCAAGTAGGTTAATTTTTAAAACTAATGTTGAAGTCGTCTCCGCAGCTAATTTTTGGAAGAATATTACTCTATAATATTTATATTAAGGTTCTCCAAAAACGTCAGGTATACTAGAGTATAACACTTTTTTTTTTTTTGATCTCTATAAAGACTTGGAATAATTTTAAAAATAAGATTTTTTTACGCTTCTAAAACTAAACTGAAATAGCCAAATTTTTAATTCAATAATTGTTTTTTCCGCCGCTAGATTGGCCATTTTTCCCTCTGTGTAAAAAAAAATGGTATTAAAGTATTGTATGGGTGATTTTTTAAGAGCTAAGGAAAGTTAAAAAACACATTAAATTCTGAAAAATTCATGAAATCTTTTTTGAATCGATAGTACGGTCCATATAATTTAATGTTTGAAGATTATTTCATGCAAATGTTGACCGTGACTGCGCCTCAAATGGTCCATCCGCTTAGTCCAATTTTGGCATACTCTTTCCAACATTTCGGCCGGTATCTCATGAATAAATGTTTCAATGTTGTCTTCCAATGCGTCAATTGAAGCGGGCATGTGTGTATAGACATGAGCTTTAACATAGCCCCACAAAAATAGTCTTAAGTCGTTAATTCGCAAGATCTAGGCGGCCAAATGACCGGTCCCGAACGTGAAATAAAATGTTCACCGAACTCGCCTCTCAATAAGTCCATTGTTAAGCGTGCTGTGTGGCATGTGGCACCGTCTTGTTGAAACCACATGGCAAGTCAAGCTCTTGCAATTTGGGTAGAAAAAAGTTGGATATCATCTCACGGTAGCGCTCACCATTCACAGTTACGTTACGATTCGCATCATCTTTGAAGAAGTACGGTGCAATGATGCCACCAGCCCATAAACCGCACCAAACTGTGACTTTTTCTGGATGCATTGGTAGCTCTTGCAATGCTTCTGGCTGATCTTCACTCCAAAATTGGCAATACTGCTTATTAACGTACCGAATAGCCGCTTCAGTGGGTCGATTACACTGACCATAAAATGGAAGAAGCGCGCGATGAACTTTCTTAACAGAGCACGCATTTTGATAATAAAATTCAATAATTTGCAAGCGTTGTTCGTTTGTAAGACGATTCATGATTAACCCATTAAGGCCCTGCGTTGCGTTTTCGCAACGTTCATTTTGTTGTTACGTTATATTGTTATAAAGCACAGTGAAATAAAATTTAACTTAATATCTAATCGACCTGTTTTTGGATTTGTATCATACATAAGTTTTTTTTATAAAAATTTTTAATTTAAATTTTGAATTTTTCCTGTTTTTTGGGTACTTTTGGAAAAAGTTAAAAAAAATAAAGTTATATATAATATAACTATCTGAAACTTCTGAAGGAGATAGCTAACATACGAACATTATTATTTCTACTGAAAAATCCAATCATCGTAGACATTTGAGACTTTTTTTATGATTGTATATTTCCGTGATGCGAAAACGCAACACTGGGCCTAAACGATATACAAATTACATACAATTTTCAAATACAAACATATTTATACAATCACTTGCTATTTAAAACAGCATAATAAAACATGTATGTATGTTAATTATAAGTTGTTGTTATTTATGTGTTTTGAAATTTTCGATAATTTTTTCACCTTTTTCAAACTAATTTCCAATTTTTAAAATGCAGGATATTTTGGAGAAGGTAAATTCTCTATGACAATTCCTTTTTTTTCTTATGCCCAAAGTGTGTTATTTTCCTAAAGGAAAGCGAACTTACACCAAAGTAGTCCCGTGATAGGTCTTTGGTGATAAGATAAGAAATAGAACTTTAACATGGGGTTGTCATTGGTCAATTGACACTATTTGACCAGTCTAACATCTATTCTCAATGAACGTGTTTAGTGTTAGTTATAACAATGTTAGATTATTTTGATACAATGTAGTATTATGTCAATAAAACAAGTCCCCAGAACTAGATTTAATAATCAAATTTGAGAAAGTCCCAAAAAAGAGTGTCACACCATCGGTGAAGAATGTACTGTTATTCATTAGTTTTTAACCTTTTTGTTCTTAATATACCAGTTAGATGATAAGTTCTCCTTGTTCTATTTTCACAAATCCCAGGACCAAACTGTTGGAACAATTGACACAAATTTCCCCCAGGTTTCTTCAATAGGTACAATAAGAGAAAATCGAACAATTAATGTGAAACTATCCCCTCCCAGGATATTAAAGAAAAACCAGTAAGAGTGCTATATTCGGCTATGCCAAATATTTGATACCATCCACTGACAGCTAGGATATTTCAGGAGTGGGCATTATATTGGACCTGTGGTAAATTATGAACCGATCTTTACGAAAGTTGACAGTGTGATTTCTAGTCATTATAAAACTGTGACATAACAAAATTTATTACAATAGAATTATTTGTTATGGTGTTATACTACTAAAGTGTTTTTCGAGAATGGGCTTTATATGGGGCCTATGGTAAATAATGGACCAATCAATTACAAACGTGAGAAATGCACCCAAAGTGCTTTGGAACATATCATAATTGAATTAAAAATGAAATGTATATGAATATCTTTTTTAATTTTTTTTTTTTTCCTAAAGACGTGAATAAAAAATTTTAATTTAAAATGTTTGCAAATGCGCTTAATTTTTATATCGTTAAGGCCCAACGTTGCGTTTTCGCAACGGGAGTTATCTGGGCTCCCACGTATCCGATTTGCCCAAAATTTGTTTTCTTTCCTTTTTAGGTATAAACAATAAAATTTTAAAAGGTTCGTCATTATAATTCAACGGGATCATGGCTCGGGCCTTAATGGGTTAATTTATAGACCAAACTGAAGATGTTTGACAGTGAAGCAAAACACGAAACGTGCGTCAGCTGTTTAAACCAGTGTTGCCAAAAAGATAATAGCTAAAAAATCACCCGATATTTATACAAATAACATATATTTACTATTCAAAGAATATTAAAAATTTAACTTTGTGACAAAAAAAAGGTAACTTTTCTTTTATGAAAAGCGCAACTTTTTTATTTTCCTCCTGGTAACACTGTGCTGCTCAGAGGAGGAGTGTGAGAAAGTGATAGTACTCAAACAAAAACAAGTTGTTCATGATTGTTTTCTTGTTAAAGTAACAAACAGTGTTTGTTGAAAGTTCAAGATAATGAAAAAAAAAATAAAAATACTGAACCAACAAATTTTTTGGTCTAGCAATCAAAAAAATAAATTACGTTTAAAGAGAGATAAAAAAGAGTGTCTAGAAAGGGAGTTTCATTATCAAAAGAGAAGAAAGGGCTGTTTTACCAAATAAAGTTAACTGTTTTGACTATTTCAGACTTTTTGTTTGTTTTTGAGGGTTGTTAAGCTTTAAAGCCTATAACAGGATAAATATGTGAATATATTTCCTTTCGAATAAGGGTGTTTTATACCAAAAAATTAAAATAAAGTGTAAATGGCCTAAAGGGGGGAATTGTGGAGTTTTTTATGTGTTAAATATTTCATTTGTTAGCAGGGTCACGTATTCAAGTAGTTTTTCCAAAAAAAAAAAAAAATCCACAAACTTTTACTTCTCGTTTTTATTATAAAGTTTTTTGCTTTTCATTTTATTTTTTGTTGACATGTCGTCTTTTTTGATTATTTTAACCATAAAGTCTAATCCATCTAATGATCACGTAAATCGTATGTTGTGAATTAAATCGTGCGTTTAAATTATCGACACTTTTTGGTTAATTAATCTACACAATTTTTTTTTTTTTTTTTGTCTTACTTTTGAAAAATTTCTTCAAAAACTTTGTAGTTTTTAAATGAAAGTTTTCGGTTAAAACAAAGAAATAAAAAATTATTTAGAAGACAATTTTATGCGTTTCTTTTTATTTTTGATAATTGACATAAATAACAAAATAATTAAGAGCAACTTAATGCTGTCAACACAATTGGAACGTACGTCATAAGCACGTAGGACGTAACGTCGCAATTCCATTGTTAAAGTATTTGGATTCCGTTTGAAAATATTATTAGAAAATTCGAATTTTATGCAAATTGTTGTGTATTTTTTTTCAAATATTCAATTTGATTACAAAAATATTTTTTATTTTTTTTTTAAATTTTTGTTTTTTATATTTCCTTCTTTATGACAATGCGGGTCGGGTTGCAACGGAATAGTTACAAAATCTCGAAATTTTAAAATCCCGAATTTCAGAATCTCAAAATCCCGAACTTTATTATTCAAAATTTTTAAATTCTATATTTAAAAATCCCGATATCAAATCTTTTTAGAAGCTTCCCAGCGGTTAATGTTGAAAGGACAGCAATTAACAGGCCTTATTTCTAAAAGATTAGCTTCGTATGATATCCTGCCTTCAGAAGTATGACTACTAGAAGGTATAAATTTCTTTTTGAAAGACCTTCCAAAATGTTCTGTACACATCAGAGAACGGCTTTGTGCAATTGCAAAAAAAATCGCATTAAATTAACAGCAACAAATACACTCGCTTGCGGTCATACAATCAAACTTGCGCAACCGCAAACATTCGCTGCTGGTTTGCAGTCATTCAAAAAATGCCCATCGTGCTTTGTTATTTATACCATCGTTAGCTTCGTTTTTTAATAAAGATGTTTGTGTGTTCGGTGCGACAATGATTGTTTTGGTAAAGAAAAAGAAAAATACAAACAAAAAAGCCAGAAATCAAGCAATCATTACTCATGTATTCATTCAGCATTAACTATGTATTACAAGAAAAAAAAAATTGAAATGAAACTAAACGCACATACTTACATATGTAGGTACAAACAATTTCCATAGAAACAGAATACGAAGAAGAAGAAGTTCTGTATGTACAATGTATTCTTGTTATTGTTGTTTTGATTGTTGTTAATTTTAAGAAAGCGTCTCATCGAGTGGTTTATTGTTGTTATTGTTGTTAATGTTAACAAAGCGTCTCATCGAGTGGACAATGACTACTTGAATGCAAAAGTATAAGAATGTGTTCCTTTTGAATTTACACAGTTGTGTTATATTGCGTGCGCAACAAAAATGCAAACAAAGCACTTTCAATAAAAAACGAATACATGCAAAAATCAAATGTGTACGAAACGATGTAAAATTTACCAACGTTGAACTTTGTTTTGCAAGCAAAGAGTGAATGTAAATTTGAGCGTATGAATAAATCAAGAAAAATGGTGATTTTGCAGTTCTCTGGTACACATTCGATATTCCCTTATTTAAAAAGGCAGAAAGGAAGTTGGTCAGTTTTCTTTTAGTGATCTCCTTACTCCATTCTTTGGGAAGGGAACGAAGTTGTTTTTAAGGGGAGTGTGGAAGGGCCAATTCGTCTTCATCTGCATCACTGTTAGTTGAGATTGGACAGCCAAGGTAGCTAAAGGATTGAACGTCCTTAAAAGCAGTGTTCGAAAACAAACATAACATTATTTAGCGTACGGTGCACTCACCCAATAACGATATATAATATTTTGTTAGTGATTGTGTAGACGAACACAACCCTTAATGCCGTTCGCAGCTATATTCAAGAAAGAGCCGAACATTATATAGCGTTCTGTTCTTCGTTAAAAACAACATTACAAGTCAAACATTATATTTAAATGTTCTATAATGTTTCTTTTTTTACACTGATGAAAATAAGATCAAACAAAAAATTTTAGCAACGACCGCAGCACGAACAGCTTGTGTGTGTATTGTGTATATGTCGCATGTGTTTTTTTTTTTTTTTTTGTCTTTGTAAAAAAAGGTTTGGCCGAACCGAATACAATGAAGTTTGCGGTTTAAAAAAAAACCGAATGGAATCAAATGTTCTCATCTTTTGTTGAGTTGGATAAAAACAGTATTAGTTTTGTGTTCGAAAGATGGCAAACAGGGAAACGTAATTTTTTTAATGATTTTCTACACAAACGCTGTTAGGGTTTGCGTTTTCCACAAATCTACCGAACCGAAAAAATCTTTCATTCTGACCTTTGACCTTTTATAAAAAATTTTAGTTTTCTTTTTAAATGTTAAAAAAAATGTTTTAGATAGTTCTTTCACACAGAAAAAATCATAGTAAATTTAAAGTCTTGCTTTTCAAAGTAAAATTTTCATAACGAGATTTTTGTGACCTTTGACCTTTTTAAAAAAATTATTTTTTTTTAAACCAATTTAATTGAAATTTTTTAAAGAAAAAGTATTAATTTTAAAAGCTAAAAAAATATAAAAGATTTGGTTGAACATTTTTAATATTAAAAAAACTTTTTTGTGACCTCTGACCTTTTTGGCACAAAAAAATTTAACATTTTTAGGCCACTTGAAAAGAAAATTTGTTTATTTAGATAAAAATTGATTATCCACTAAAACTAAAGTCTTGCTTTTCAAAGTAAAATTTTTAAAAGACCAAATTAAACTAATTTTTGCCTAATTTCAGATTTTCAATTGATAGAATGCTGAAAACCTTACTGTAAGCTTTGACCTTTAATATCTGACTAACGTTTGAAGTGATTTCAGGTGGTTTAAAGGTGTTTTTTAGGCTGCTTTAAAATTATATACCACAAACAAACCCCTTAAATATTCTAATGGATTGTTATGTTAACATATTTGAGACCTTTAACCTTTCTAAAGCTTAAATTTCCCAGTATGAATCCTTTTTTTGAAACTCCTTTTACGAAAAACTCGCAACTACTTAAAATACTAATTTTTTATAAAAAAAAATTCACTTTTTCGAAAGTCTTTTTCCTCTTATGTGCCAAACTTTTCGGTTTGGTTTCCTGTCAATCTTTTTTCCAAAGTGTTTTTATGTCATGTTCCATTTAACAATCATAATGAGTTTTAAGGCTGCTTTTAACAGGGGTGTTAGCCATATACAATTGCCTAACATAAAGGCGTTTTTTTTTTTTTAAATAACAAACTCCAGCAATCATTTCAAACACTTTTTTTCGTTGTTCCCTTTTTATGTGGGTACAATTTAAAGTTTAAGCTAAAATTTTAATAAAACAACTTTTGCATTTTTAAGGGTAATTTCTACATCATTTATATGTAAATTAAGTTATCCGGCAGTCTTTTGGGTTTTATTTAGAAGCCCTAAAGTGTGCTTTTAAATTTATTTTTTTGTAAAAAAAAAGACAGTCGCTAAAAAGATTCCTTTAAATTTAAGTATTGAAATAAAAAAAGGAATATAATTTATGTTGACATGTTGTGTGTTGGTACGTGTTGAATTTTATTTTAAGGGTATAACGAATATTTGACGAGTCATGAAAATATTATTGAATTTTTTATTTGTGCTAAAAAAAAAACAAGAAAGAAATTGCTAAAAAATATTCGATTATATTTGTAATACGCTTTGGGAATGGGAAGAGCCCGAAATATTTTTAAAATAAACCGATTACTTGTTTTGCTTACATGGTTTTTTCAAATCATTTAGAGTCTAGCTATCAGGCTATTACATTTACAAATTGAACTATAAAAAATCCATAACGCAAATGATAAATAAGAGACAGAAAGAAAAAAAATAAGAAAATAAGACACGTCTATGACAACAAATGGTAAAGGAAATGCAATTTTGCTAAAACCAGACAAATTGACAATAAATTCAAACAGCTATGCAGACGTTAAGACAGACAGACAGACAGACAAAATGAAGCTGGCAAAAAGGACAGATAATAAGAGAATCTAAACAGTTTAACGTTAATCCAATGGAATCAAGAGAGACTATACCAAAAACAAGTCACACTTAAATAAAAAAATTACAATACAATGTAAACTCCCTTAAGGGGACACCGTCCTTAAGCGGATATCCGCTTTTGACGGATACTATTACCTGGTCCTGGCAGTGTTCTAAACGAAAGCATTAAGTTCTTTTGAGAGGGAAATATAGAAAGAAGCTCAGTTCCAATGGTTAGACGAAGAAGTTCTAAAAGATAACTATTCGAAGAATTAAGAAAAAAAAAAAAAAAAATAAAAAAGCTGGCTCCTATGCGCATTTTACTGGTTGATTAGGACTGATTTTCAGGAAACCTTTTCCCAAAAATTTTAGAAAATCTATAGATAAAATGCAAATAAAACTGCAGAGCGAATGAGAATAACAAACACTCAAGTCTTATTTGCAACGATATCAAAGCTTAAACAAAATACCAACAATGAACAGTGAGTTTCTTATATTCCCCACTACAATTGTTTGGAGTTCTCCCAACACTAACTGTAGTTGTAACCATGCAAATAATAGGACCAGTCCAAACACGCGTGTAAAGAGTAGCCCACAAGGGACCAGGACTAGTCCAAAAGTGACCCAAACATATCGAAAAAACATGATCTATTTAACATTACGATGTCCTAGGGCAGTATCATATAACCCAACTTTGGATTACAAAGGAGTAGTCTTAAAACTACTCCATGGTATACTCAAGAGGATTTGATTTAAAGTCGTATAAAAACGAAAGCACGTCGTTAAAAAACGAAGACATGTCGTCTCACTACCAACACTTTTTAACAATGACTTGGTCCATGCTTGCATTACAACGGACCAGTCCATGGAGTAGTCCATTTTATCAAAATGGATCAAATGGTCTAATTTTATTTGCAGGGAAGCGAGTTAAGAAAAAACCAAATTGCTTTGTTGTTTTCGCAAGAACATTAAAATAAAGCATAGTTTTTGACATGAAAAAACGCTTGCCGCTCTTTTTAGGTTGACTTAAGTGTTGCCACTTCGTGGGTTATTACCCGAACTATCCAGTAATAACTTCGCCTACAAAATAATGTGTTGAGTAATCAGAAAAACATAAGAGCACTACTTACAATTCTACTGAAGGAACCAACGAATTTTACAAGGGATGTCCCAAAATTAACGCATTAAAAAGTAGGTCATTACTTTTTTTACCTGCATACATCCAGAAAAAAGTAGTTATAGAAGTTGTTATAGATGTTGTTATAGAAGAAAGCTACAAAATAATGAGTTAAAGAAGCTATTCATTTGGAAAAAGTAGGCGAAGTTTTTACTGGGTAGGTAGTGCGTGAGTAATTTCTTTTGGGTGTAATTTTGTAAAAGGTTTATATAAATAAAACGTTTATTCTAGACAAGGTTTTATTTCAATGAAAGCGGGTAATTTTGCTATATCTCAAGTGTAATTTTCTATTTAGCAAATGGTAACACTGGTTAAGCTGTGAGCTGTTTATAAAAATTCTGTAAAAAAAATTTCTTTGAAAAATTTTTTCTATAGAAAACTAATTGAAGAGTTTTTTTTTTTAAAAAACCTTGTGGAAGAGTTTTTCGAATAGTTTTTATTAAAAATAACACTCTTTGAATAGTAACAGCCAAGGTAAATTTACACAAGGTAGACTCGCTGACCCATATGTTTGTCAGCTGTTTACCCCAGTTAAAACCCAATTGTCAAATTTCGTGTATATGAGACAAAATTTGTACATGTGTGCGTTAAATTGTTTTTGTTTTGTATAAAGACAACTTTGACAAGTCGGTTATTTTTATAAAGCAGCATGTCATCACTCCCAAATGAGGCTACCTTGTGTTAATGTACCCTGGTAACAGCTGTACCTAAATAAGAGCGGAAGGCGGAAAGTTTTCTTCCGCTTAGCTTTTACGCCGACATGCCATACCTAAACAAAAGCGTCCACGTTGTGTAAAGAACAGTAGTGTTAACTTTCTTGTTTAAAAAAAATTTAAGATTAAAGCGCTAGATTGACAAAAAACTATTCGACGCTCTGTCAAAATGGGATTTTCCAATTGCAAAGCGTTGACGCCGCGCTATATTGGGATACTTCAGAAAAATTGTATGGCTATGACAATTTTTAACAACAAGAAAACGCGTGCCGCTTTTGTTTAGGTACGTCTTTTGGGAAAATTTCTTATTAAGGGTGTTTTTTTTTTTGGCGAGTAATTTTCTTACGTTACAGCTATTACACACCAAAAATTTTACAGTAACAGTTTAGTAAGAAAAACATGTTTGTTTCAGTTTATGGTATTTTTGTTTCAGTTCTCACATTTTAATCGAAAAGTTTCTCAACGCGGGAGTTACAAAACATGGGCACAGAATACCAAAGTTGCCTAAAACGGAGAAAATTTCGATCCGAATCGAAACGCATAATAGGGGTCAATAAAACAAGGAAATATATTTTAAAACGGGCTTTATTGGAAAGAAAATTTTATGAAATTAATGTTTAAATATGAGTTCTGCCATGTAGTCGCCACGGCTGGCGTGTAGGAGGCACAATCTGGAACACCAATTTCAAAATTTTTTCGCATTCTGACCATCATATGGGCCAATGACTCCGCCAGCCCACAAAGCGCACCAAACAGTAATTTTCTTTGGATGTAATGGTGTTTCGCTTGTGGATTCTCCTCACTCCAAATGCCACAATTCTGCTTATTTGCGTACCCATTAAACAAGAAATGGGCTTCATCTGAAAATAAAATTTTGAATGGAAATTTAAAATCAATCACAATTTCAGCCCATTCGCCGAATTATTTTGATTAAAAATTTAAAAAATTTGCACGCGTTGCTCTCGTGTAAGTCGATTTATAATGACATTTCAAATAAAGCAGTGATGCCAACTCAGAGTTGTGACACTTTTAAAAAAAGTTTTGGAAAAAAAATGTTCGAAAAGTATTTTTTATACAAAATATTTTTTCATAAGTTTTCTTAGACCAAAGTTCATTGAAGTTAATTTTCATTAAATTAATTTTATGAAGAAAGGAATTTTACAATATTTAATTAATTTCATGTTGCAAAATTTATTGATCATCTTTCATTCTTGACTAAACTGGGAATCGAACCCAGGTTTTTGCGGACAGGTTGCCCTGACTTGATTGTAGCCACAAAATCTCTTCAGAGGGGTTTGCGTTTAACACTCACCGCCATTGACGACGGCTGGCAGTCAATAGTCAAACATCAATCGTTAAACCAAATGGTATTTTAACTTTGGTAGATCGAAATTTGTTTTTTATGATTATCTATTTTAATTGATTAGAAAGAACATGTACATATCAAATGTTCTCTATAAGAGGTTTTTTGGCGAGAATTTCCTCTTTAAGACGATTTTTTATAGAAAATGTACAAGAATATTTTGCATAGAAAAGTTTCTGTATAAGACGATTTTACTTATGAAGTTTTTAATGTATAAGTCGATTTTCTGCACGAACAATCATTTCTTAGATAAGTTTCTACAGAAAATACTCTGTATAAGACGATTTGGTATAGAACTTTTTTTTTTTTTTAAGTTAATTTTTTATAAAAAAAAACGTTTATTAATGGATTTTTTTATATACAATTAGTTGTATAAATAAAAATTTAACGAAAGGTAATTTTCTTTATTAGACAATTTTCTGTAAAACCTCTTTTCTATGGAAATTTTCAACTAAAAATAAATTTTCTGTACACTGAAAAAATTATCTTCGCAATACCAATGAATTTTGACGTTAATCCCATGACAAATTGCATTAAAAAGGAACCTATGCAGCGCTTCGTTGGATCAATGAAACCTGTTTCGTAAAATGTATTTAATGTTACATTACATTAGATCTATGAATATTATTCATTGGATGAATACTTTCAATAAAGTAAAAAGAATTTTTTTTCTTTTTATTTTTTTTTTCTTATTTTATTTTATTTTTTCTTATTTTATTTTATATTTTTTTTTCTGTCTCTGGCGGGAATCGATCGCGCAACCTCGGTGCTGATAGACTAGCTCACTACCAGCTAGTCTACCGGGGCAGTGTAGTTTTTGGATAAAAAAAACTATGTTTTTTACTCAATTAAGAGCGTAAATACGAGATTAAATTGTCCATAACAACAATAACAATGTTGATAGTAAGTTTTTTTGGCTCATTACTATAATGACATTTTTCGTTTTATAAAAAATTTTTGATTTCATATATTTAATGGCATTAGATGTATGAAATAATTAAATCTTACATTTTTTGATTAACAATTAAACATTTTTTTTTAAGGAAACTATAATTTTGTATTTATTTATGAACATAGTTATGTTTGTATATTGTTTTTTATGTTGAAATTTTTTGTTTAACTTGGACAAACTTAAGTTTTCATAAATCCAATGAAAATTTTTAACGTAATTGCGAAATCCAATGAAGCGATTTTAACGAAAATACTTCATTACAATAATATAATATAATAATTGGTTATACATGATTGTTTTTTTTTTTCGTATAAGTGCTTTTTCAAACGAAAATATTTCGTATAAGCCAATTTTCTGTGGACATTTTTTTTTGTATAAGTCAATTCTACAGGAAGAAAGCTTTTATTTTAAAAGATTTCCTATATCGGGTGTTATTTTAGCTATTATCTTTTTGGCAACACTGTTTAAAACAGCCGACGCACGTTTCGTGTTTTGTTTCACTGTCAAACATCTTCAGTTTGGTCTATAATTTAACCATGAATCGTCTTACAAACGAACAACGGTTGCAAATTATTGAATTTTATTATCAAAATGCGTGCTCTGTTAAGAAAGTTCATCGCGCGCTTCTTGTGTTCAGCGACGAAGCTCATTTTTGGCTTAATGGGTACGTTAATAAGCAGAATTGTTGATTTTGGACTGAAGATCAGCCAGAAGCATTGCAAGAGCTACCAATGCATCCAGAAAAAGTCACAGTTTGGTGCGGTTTATGGGCTGGTGGCATCATTTGACCGTACTTCTTCAAAGATGATGCGAATCGTAACGTAACTGTGAGTGGTGAGCGCTACCGTGAGATGGTACCCAACTTTTTTTGCCCAAAATGCAAGAGCTTGACTTGCATGACATGTGGTTTTAACAAGACGGTGCCACATGCCACACAGCACTCTTAACAATGGACTTATTGAGAGGCGAGTTCAGTGAACATTTTATTTCACGTTCGGGAGGTCAATTGGCCGCCTAGATCGTGCGATTTAACGCCTTAAGACTATTTCTTGTGGGGCTATGTTAATACACACATGCCCGCTTCAATTGACGCATTGGAAGACAACATTGAAGCATTTATTCATGAGATACCGGCCGAAATGTTGGAAAGAGTATTCCAAAATTGGACTAAGCGGATGGACCATTTGAGGCGCAGTCACGGTCAACATTTGCATGAAATAATCTTCAAACATTAAATAATATGGACCGTACTATCGATTCAAATAAATGTTTCATGCATTTTTCTGAATTTTATGTGTTTTTTTTTAACAATTTTTTATCAAACTTATGTAAAAAAAATTTTTTAATTAAAATTTTTCTTTGCTGGAGAAAAAAAAATAACCTCTACTTGTGTTTTTTATTAATTATTCTTTTAAAGCAAACACTATTTGCCCGTAATTGGCCTGACAAAGATTAATTGTGTTCAAGTTACATCCTCTATTAAATTCACTTTAATTCTTCCTGTTCTTCCCTCATTTGTTCGCATGACTTATAAATCTTTATAATAATTTGTCAGGATTTTCATGTGACATTAGTTGTGATAATTCTTTTATGTGATTTCTATTAATCACTTATAAAAATGGCATAAGAAACAAAATATTTTATTTGGCTCTTTAAAGGCTTAAAGATGCTTTTTGCTTTTAGCAGACAGTTCTATTTCCATATAGAATTTACTTTTGATGTTGATAACAGTCTAAAAAGAATCCGGTTTTCTCTTAAGATTAATTAAAATGAAGTGTTTGCTAGAGTCAGGCATTTATTCAAGTCATATAGAAAATATTTTTATGCCAAACACTTGCCTTTACTTTGTTACTGCTGGTTTAGGCATTAAAATGATAATACAGTTAAACCTCGATTAACCGGGCCTCTATTAATCGGTTACATCTATTAACCGGCATGCGGTTCTTTTTATATTTTCCCTCTATTATCCGTGCTTTACCTCTATTTTCCGTGCTTTAGATTTATACCTCTATTAACCGTGCTTTACATCTATTATCCGTGCAGGATTCATATGATTTTTATTATGTATGTTAATCTAAATACGGTGTTTCCCCTTTTTAAGTTCATGTGCCCACACATAAGAACATACATACATATATGCGTTTTTATTCATTTAGTAAGTGAAATTTAAACATTTCGTCAGAAGAAATGCAAAAACAAAAAAGCAATAAACGTTGTAAAATTTACAAATGTTGTGCAGTCATGTAGTTTGATCAACCAAAGCATAGTCAGTAAAAATCCAAATTTTAATGTTTTTGACGATACATACATATTTGATTTTGCATTGTCTATGACAATTTGTATATTTTGTAAAAAATTTGTTGTATATTATAATCTGTAGTTACATAAATCGAATGTTTTAATAAAAATAAATAAATTTCTGTATATTTTAATATAACCTCTATTAACCGTGTATTTCGATTTTCCGTGCTGGTGCCGGTCCCACGAAAGCCGGATAATAGAGGTTTAACTGTATTTGGTATGCGACTAAGGAAAATACTGTCACTAACCAACCACCATTGGATTTATTTGTAAAGAGCGCCACCACTACTGCCACAATTAACCAGACTGCTAAAACTTGAAAACAGTCAGTTTTGACTTTATGTACTTGCATTTAATTTTACTTTTGTTTTTCTATTAAAGCATGAAAATTACTTGTGTTTAGACACCCTTATCTGGTAGACAAAAAAAGTCCATGTAAAAAGACTTCTTTCACTTTCTTTCTGGGATGAAAATGTTTGTTTTTAATGCACTTTAAACACTGCTAAACATCTTTTTCTTTTTTCTAAAGAAATTTTTTTATAGACATAATACATCATATTATTTTGAAAAATTTCTTTAGAAAAGCATCTTATACAGAAAAATTTCTATACAAATTCCATAGGAAAGCATTTTATACAGAAAATTTTCTATAGAAAATCATCTTATACAGAAAAATTTCTATAAAAATTAATTTTAAACAGAAAATTTTCTATAGAAAATAATCTTATATAGAATAATTTCTATAAGAAATCATCTTATATAGAAAAATTTCTATAAAAAAATAAACTTTGATACTTTTACAAGTAGAACTGTTGCTATAAGTCTTATACGTTTTACAGTTTTATTTGGTTTTATATCTTTAGTTTTTCTAAAATCTTTATGGATGAAGTTTCCTGATGATCTGGCCTAACCCTGCCTTTACACATGCAAGTAGTGGCGTGCCACTGTTGTATACATATTATCAAAGAAAATTTGTTCGAAATAGTCGAATCTCATGCCATTAACTTTTGTGATTACACATGCCACTGCGAGTTCATTTTCAAAATGTCGTAGAAGCGTCAACTTGAGCAATTTTGTTTACTTCTCAAATTAAAAAAAAAAGTACCAGAAAACAAAATAGAGTTACCGAGTTAATCATCATTGCAAATTTTTGGGAACATTTTTTCATTTATTTATATAAACATTATTTTAACGATATTTATGCTCTATTATTAACAAACTTGCTTTTATTTATTCGCGTTTTTAAAAAATTAATCTTAATAATTCTTTATTAAGTTAAAACTTCAATAACAATTTGACAACAATCCAGTAAATGTGAATTAAATTTTTAACAGGGTAACATTGTTTATCGTTTTGACATTTAGTGGCATGAAGTGCCAAATTTCCACTCGCATGCAATTTTTGCTGCCACTGGAGCTGCCATAGCGAAAAATGTGAGTGTATTAGTAAAAAAGTGTGAGTGTATTGAGTTTTTCGAACTGGCAGTGGCATGTGTAAATGCTAGGTAAGCAACCAGTGAAATGAGCATAGGAATAGCTTATTCCATCAACAATAAATTTCAAGCACGATAACAAAATCTTTTGAAATTAAAATTTTGTATTCCCAAAAATTGAAATTACTTTTTGATTATAAAAAATAATCTTATATAGAAAAATTTCTATAACAAATAATTTTAAACAGAACATATTCTATAGAAAATCCTCTTATACAAAAAATTATTCTATGAAAAATCACTTTACAACAAAAATTATCTTAGAAAATCATCTCATACAAAAAATTACAAAAACAATTTCTATACAAAATTATCTTATACAGAAAATTCTTAATAGAATATCATTTTATATAAAAAATTTCTTTAGGAAAGCATCTTCCATACAAAATTTTTTATAACAAATTATCTCATACAGAAAATTTTCTATAAAAAATTATATTATTTAAAAAAGTTGTTATTGAAAATTATCTGATACAAAAAATTTTTTATAAAAAGTAATTTTATGCAATAAATTTTTTTTTTTGGAAATTCAAACTTTTCAGAAAATTATCTATAGAAAATCAACCTTTTCTGAAAATTTTCTGTAGAAAATCATCTTATACACAGTAAAGTTTACCTAGAAAATCATCTTATACAGAAAACTTTCTAAAAAAAAATCATACTATCAACCATGTCAGAGAGTACAATTCCATTTGGAATCGAAGAATATGTTATTTGTTTATTGATAGAAAGTGTATTTTAATAGTTTTTTGTCCTTTTAGATACATGAAAACAAAAATGGTTTCATTCCGAAAAATTTTTTCGTCATTTTCTGAAGCACCAAAACACGGAATGAATTCCGTTTCCGAACGGAATGGCACTCTGTGACACGGCTGTATATAGAAAATTTTCTTTATAAAATCGTCTTATACAGAAAAAATTTTATAAAAAATTTTTAAATGCAAAAAAACCTTTCCAAAAAATCATGGTATGTACATGTATGGAAAAACTTCTATGGAAAAGCATCTAATCATCATCATCATACAGAAAATTTTATATAGAAATTCATTATATACAGAAAATTTTATATGGAACATTGTTAAAAAAAAATATTTTATGAAAAAGCATCTTTTACACGAATTTTTTTAATCGAAAATCATTAAATACAGAAAAGTTTTTAACGAATATCTACTTGCACTGTAAATTTTCTTTAGAAAATCATCCATGCAAAAATAAAAAAAAATATGTTATACACAAAATTGTCTAAAAAAAATAGTTTCATACAAAAAATTTCTTAAAAAAATCATACTAGACAGAAAAGTTTTTATAAAAAAACATTCTATTCAGGACATTTTCTATAGAAAATCATCCCATACAGAAAATTTTCCATAGAATATCTCCTAAACCGAATATTTTCTATAGAAAATCATCCTATTCCGAATATCATCTATAGGAAATCATCCGTTACAGAAAATTTTCTATAGAAAAATCATCTTATACAGAAAATTTTTTATGGACAATCATCCTATACTAAAAATTTTCTATAGAAAGTTATCTTATACAAAAATTTTTTTATAAAAATCAACCATTACAGAAAGTTATATATTAGAAATTACCTTATACAAAAAATTTTCTATAGAAAGTCACTTAATACAGAACAATTTCTATAGAAAATCTTATACAGAAACATTTCTTTTGAAAATCATCTTAAACAAAAAATGTTCTTTAGAAAGTCATGCTATACAAAAATATTTTAATAGAAATTAATATTATACAGAAAACTTTGTATAGAAAGTCATCTTATACAAGAAATTTTTATTATCAAACATCGTATACAACAACTTTTCCATACAAAATCATGTTATACAGAAAAAATTTCAATAAAAAAAATTTGTATACATAAAGCTTTTTACTGAAAATCATCCTATACAGAAAATTTTCCATACCAAATTACTTATACAGAATATATTTTATAGAAAATCATCCTATTCAGAATATTAGCTATAGAAAATCATCCGTTTTAAAAAATTGTCTATTGAAAAATCATCCTATACAGAAAATTTCCTATACAGACTATTTTTTATAGAAAATCATCCTATTCAGAATATTAGCTATAGAAAATCATCCGTTTTAGAAAATTGTCTATTGAAAAATCATCCTATACAGAAAATTTTCGATAGAAAATCTCTTATACATATTTTTTTCTTAGAAAATCATCCTATTCAGAATATTAGCTATAGAAAATCATCCGTTTAAGAAAATTGTCTATTGAAAAATCATCTTATACAGAAAATTTTTTATGGATAATAATTTTATACGAAAACTTTTCTTAAAAAGTCATTTATTACAGAAAGTTGTCCATAAAAAATCATTTTGTACAAAAAAATTTTCTATATAAAGTCAATTTATACAGAACATGTTCTATAGAAAAACTTATACAGAAACATTTCTTTAGATAATCATCTTGTACAAAAATATTTCTGTAGAAAACCCTAGTATACAAAAATATTTGAATAGAAAATCATATACAGATATAGAAATTCATCTTATACAACAAATTTTTATTTCAAATCATCTTATACAACAAATTTTCCCTACAAAACAAAAAAAATTATATAGAAAATCATCCTATTCAAAACAGTTTCTAAAGAAAAGCATTTTCCATAGTAAATATATTACACAGAAAATTTCCTATAGAAAATCACTAGAAAATTCGTTAAGGAAAATTGTTATTTATAAAAATACTAGCTGGCCCGGCAAACGTTGTTTTGCCACATAACTTATTTCTTTCAGATGTTACAGTGTCTGCTAGCTAAATTCTAAGAAAAAATTATATACAGGTATGTTCTAGGTTTCGACTCGAATTGAAAACGAAAAATTTTTTAAATCCACATAATTCATAAATTGGTGTTCTCAAATCCGCATGTTTTTGTGTATTCGAAGTTTATTTTAGAAAAAACTTTTGTTGAACTTAAGGTCGCTAATTTGCTTACCTCAGCATGATAGAAATATCTAATATTTTTTAAAAAGCGTGAAATCTGTAAAGACTCATAGGAAAAATCGCTTCTATCGCAAACATGGCTAAAATTCGCGAAAAATTGCAAAATTTTAAACAAACACAAAAATTGATTTGAAACCGCTCAATGGGTTAAAAAAAACAAAACGTCGGGAAATAACAAAAAAATAGCAAAAATTCGCGAAAATTTTTAATATTTCAAATCAGCCATAAAATTGATAAAAAGTCGCTAAGACTATAAGGAATGGCGAAAATTCGGTAAAAATTTTTAAATTCGCGGAGATTCGCAAAAATTTGCTAACAGCGGCATGATAGAAAAGTTTACTATTTATTAAAAATCGTGAAAGCTGTTAAGAATCAGAAAACTTACATAAACAAATCGCTTCTATTGCGAACATGGCTAAAATTCGCAAAAAATTGAAAAATTTTAAACAAATCCAAAAACTAATTTGAGATCACTTAATCGATTAAAAAAAACAAATTGTCTGAAAATAACATAAAAAACCATAAAAAATTAGCTATAATTACATCATAATCAATGAAAAATTTGATTTTAAATTTATGGTTAGTTAGGGCCTTTTGCGTTTAAGATAACGATATATTTTTGATTAAATTGGATAAAGAAGATTTTAAGCTAAAAACAGAATTTATTTTTTTGTTAAAAATGTTATCAAATATTAGAATAAAGGTCGATTCGCTTTACTTTCACCAACCCATTACTACTCTAATTGAAAACGAATAAAAACTTGTGGATGTGAAATGCAGAACACCAAAAATGCTAAAGTAATCCACTTTCGAGTGGATTCGGATTCTAGAACACACCCGATAGCCTATAATTTCATGCCAGATGTTACACTATTTGCCTACCCAATTTCAAGAAAATTAATTGATATGTTAAGAAGATTAGGGAAGCGGAGCTTTTACCCCTCTTGTCCTTTTTAATGCCCTGTCCTCTTTCCGATGTTACAGTGTGGCTGAGTTCCTAAACATCATAATACTTTGCAGTCAAAGTCAAAAAAGTATCATAGAGTTTAACTATATCTAGTTTGATTATTGTGTACGCATCGATATTGTTTTTAGTGAACTTTGGTACAGATAACATTGTAAAATTTTTCACGGTTGCTTGGTAGAAAGCAATTAAAAAAGCGAGTTGCTTTGCAACTGATGTTTTGGAACTCACCCTGTATGCATGCCAAATTTTAAGACAACCGGTTGATTAGTTAAGAAGATAGAGGGGAGCTTTTACCCCTCTTGCTCTATTTCAAGCCCTAAATAATAAAAACTATAGGCTATAGTTGTTTCCAACTGAAACACTTTTTGCCTGTGAAATTTAAAAAAATCGGTTGATTAGTTACGAAGATATAGGGAGGGGGAGCTTTTAGCCCTCTTACCCTATTTCCCACCCTATTCCCTTTTCTCTTTCAGATGTTACATTGTCTGCATGCCAAATTTTAAGAAAACCGGTTGATAAGTTTAGAAGATTGGGGAGTGGGAGCTTTTACCCCTATTGCAAAATTTTGCGCCCTCTAGCGATATAAAATATACTCTACGACCTATTCTCATACCTGACAAACACACATACAAAATTTCATAAAAATCGGCCAAACCGTTTCGGAGGAGTTCAAAATGGAGGGCATTTTGTTGATATTTGTATGGGAATATAAATACATGTTTCGGAATGAATTGAGTGTTCACTAAATGGCTATAAATCGGTTCACGCATTTCAGAGAACATCAATTACTAACACAATGCAACTTATTTTTATATATGGGCACTTCCACCGAAAGGTCCACCGCAACAAAAAAATTATAAGTTCTTGAAAAGACTTTGTTTTATGATATTTTAACAGGTAAACAATCAAATTTAATAATAGTAAAAAACTTTTTTATTTATTTATAACCCATTTCGAGATTTATGAATGCTAAGTCGAACAAGTGCAACTTTTCTTATTTGGATATTTCTATTGTACGTTTTGCTATGTTAAAAGTTCTTAAAGAGAGACATTATGCATTGACTTTTTCTCTCTAAAACCTTTCGGAAGGTACAAAGAGTCAAACTAGAATGCACAGGAAACTATGCGATTGCAAATAACTGTAATTTTTTTCTTTGTATTATCTCATATTTCGATGTCATGTGCGACATTGAAAAACATAATTTTCTATCAGTGCGTCGAAAGTAAATGTAGAAAGCTCATCAAATTACCAGAACAAACAGAGATTTTTTATAAAATTAAAATAAAACAAGTAAGAGTGCTATATTCGGCTGTGCCGAATCTTATATACCCTTCACCATTTTGCGAGCAGAATACAGAGCAACTAGACAAAAACTAAATAAAACTGGTAAATATTTTTTTTTTTTTAAATAAGAGACAACCGGTTTTGAACTTCGCTTTTCATAAGGGCCCAGAATATATGTACTTTATAGGGTGTAGGATCAATATTGTATATACCTTTTTACCGTCGGTGAAGGGTATAAAAAGAGTAATTTTCGGGAATTCAGGGTTCTAATCACTGCATTCGATACTATCGTATCGAATAAACTATTGAATTTTTTTTGCATACGATAGACACTGGCGTATCGAATGAAAACTCGATAAATGTAATGTCGAGTTACTCGATGTCGAATGCTATTATTTCAAATTCAATACATTTCATTCGATATCGAGTTTCAAGATACCAAAATAAATAATTTCGATGAATTTTGCTCGATATTGTATGCGGTGATTAGACCCCAGTATTTCGGTTATAACTCATACAAATTTCCGACATTTTGATATATAAGTCATATCCATAGGACGTATAGCAGCCCTAAAATTTAGGTTTTTATAAAAATTTTGATGTTTTTTAGCCCATTTTTTGAGTATTTTGCTCATAAATTACCCATTGTCTAACCGATTTGATAGTTTTATATACCGACGTGTTAAGGTAGAATTTTACCATTTACTTAAGTTATATTTATATATAAACATTTATATAAACTTGTAAATAAATATTTTAACAAAGTTAATTATAAAAAAGAGTAATTTTTGGGGATTCAGTATTTCGGTTATAACTCAGCCATTTTTTAACCGATTTGGCAGATGTATATACCGACGTGTTGAAGAAGAAATTTACCATTTACTGTAGTTATAAAGCTTGTACTCGGGGATATCTATGGTTCCCGAAAGTGGGTATTTAAAAAAAATAATTTAATTTTGGTCATAACTTTTTTGTATCTGAACCGATTTTCGCGAGTTTTTTATAAAATATGTTCTACTAAAAATATTTTGATATATAAGTCATATCCATAGGACATATGGCAGCCCTAAAATTTAGGTTTTTATACAATTTTTTATTTTTTTTGTACGGGAGGTACCACGCCCACTTCTCCAATCCCGCCCACATTTTGTAGGATGGTGTGTATTGGCAACCTAAATGTGTGTACCTTATTTGGAAACTTTGGCTTTTGCCGTTCTCAAGATATACGGAAATAAAAAAATACAACAACAAGGGATTTTTGAAAAAATTTAGAGGTAGTCGTGGTTTTTTGCTTATATCTCCGTCATTTTTGGACCGATCTGGCTGAATTTTAATAGCAAACTTAAACGGAGTATATTTTCGATAGAAAATCTCTTATACATATTTTTTTCTTAGAAAATCATCCTATTCAGAATATTAGCTATAGAAAATCATCCGTTTAAGAAAATTGTCTATTGAAAAATCATCTTATACAGAAAATTTTTTATGGATAATAATTTTATACGAAAACTTTTCTTAAAAAGTCATTTATTACAGAAAGTTGTCCATAAAAAATCATTTTGTACAAAAAAATTTTCTATATAAAGTCAATTTATACAGAACATGTTCTATAGAAAAACTTATACAGAAACATTTCTTTAGATAATCATCTTGTACAAAAATATTTCTGTAGAAAACCCTAGTATACAAAAATATTTGAATAGAAAATCATATACAGATATAGAAATTCATCTTATACAACAAATTTTTATTTCAAATCATCTTATACAACAAATTTTCCCTACAAAACAAAAAAAATTATATAGAAAATCATCCTATTCAAAACAGTTTCTAAAGAAAAGCATTTTCCATAGTAAATATATTACACAGAAAATTTCCTATAGAAAATCACTAGAAAATTCGTTAAGGAAAATTGTTATTTATAAAAATACTAGCTGGCCCGGCAAACGTTGTTTTGCCACATAACTTATTTCTTTCAGATGTTACAGTGTCTGCTAGCTAAATTCTAAGAAAAAATTATATACAGGTATGTTCTAGGTTTCGACTCGAATTGAAAACGAAAAATTTTTTAAATCCACATAATTCATAAATTGGTGTTCTCAAATCCGCATGTTTTTGTGTATTCGAAGTTTATTTTAGAAAAAACTTTTGTTGAACTTAAGGTCGCTAATTTGCTTACCTCAGCATGATAGAAATATCTAATATTTTTTAAAAAGCGTGAAATCTGTAAAGACTCATAGGAAAAATCGCTTCTATCGCAAACATGGCTAAAATTCGCGAAAAATTGCAAAATTTTAAACAAACACAAAAATTGATTTGAAACCGCTCAATGGGTTAAAAAAAACAAAACGTCGGGAAATAACAAAAAAATAGCAAAAATTCGCGAAAATTTTTAATATTTCAAATCAGCCATAAAATTGATAAAAAGTCGCTAAGACTATAAGGAATGGCGAAAATTCGGTAAAAATTTTTAAATTCGCGGAGATTCGCAAAAATTTGCTAACAGCGGCATGATAGAAAAGTTTACTATTTATTAAAAATCGTGAAAGCTGTTAAGAATCAGAAAACTTACATAAACAAATCGCTTCTATTGCGAACATGGCTAAAATTCGCAAAAAATTGAAAAATTTTAAACAAATCCAAAAACTAATTTGAGATCACTTAATCGATTAAAAAAAACAAATTGTCTGAAAATAACATAAAAAACCATAAAAAATTAGCTATAATTACATCATAATCAATGAAAAATTTGATTTTAAATTTATGGTTAGTTAGGGCCTTTTGCGTTTAAGATAACGATATATTTTTGATTAAATTGGATAAAGAAGATTTTAAGCTAAAAACAGAATTTATTTTTTTGTTAAAAATGTTATCAAATATTAGAATAAAGGTCGATTCGCTTTACTTTCACCAACCCATTACTACTCTAATTGAAAACGAATAAAAACTTGTGGATGTGAAATGCAGAACACCAAAAATGCTAAAGTAATCCACTTTCGAGTGGATTCGGATTCTAGAACACACCCGATAGCCTATAATTTCATGCCAGATGTTACACTATTTGCCTACCCAATTTCAAGAAAATTAATTGATATGTTAAGAAGATTAGGGAAGCGGAGCTTTTACCCCTCTTGTCCTTTTTAATGCCCTGTCCTCTTTCCGATGTTACAGTGTGGCTGAGTTCCTAAACATCATAATACTTTGCAGTCAAAGTCAAAAAAGTATCATAGAGTTTAACTATATCTAGTTTGATTATTGTGTACGCATCGATATTGTTTTTAGTGAACTTTGGTACAGATAACATTGTAAAATTTTTCACGGTTGCTTGGTAGAAAGCAATTAAAAAAGCGAGTTGCTTTGCAACTGATGTTTTGGAACTCACCCTGTATGCATGCCAAATTTTAAGACAACCGGTTGATTAGTTAAGAAGATAGAGGGGAGCTTTTACCCCTCTTGCTCTATTTCAAGCCCTAAATAATAAAAACTATAGGCTATAGTTGTTTCCAACTGAAACACTTTTTGCCTGTGAAATTTAAAAAAATCGGTTGATTAGTTACGAAGATATAGGGAGGGGGAGCTTTTAGCCCTCTTACCCTATTTCCCACCCTATTCCCTTTTCTCTTTCAGATGTTACATTGTCTGCATGCCAAATTTTAAGAAAACCGGTTGATAAGTTTAGAAGATTGGGGAGTGGGAGCTTTTACCCCTATTGCAAAATTTTGCGCCCTCTAGCGATATAAAATATACTCTACGACCTATTCTCATACCTGACAAACACACATACAAAATTTCATAAAAATCGGCCAAACCGTTTCGGAGGAGTTCAAAATGGAGGGCATTTTGTTGATATTTGTATGGGAATATAAATACATGTTTCGGAATGAATTGAGTGTTCACTAAATGGCTATAAATCGGTTCACGCATTTCAGAGAACATCAATTACTAACACAATGCAACTTATTTTTATATATGGGCACTTCCACCGAAAGGTCCACCGCAACAAAAAAATTATAAGTTCTTGAAAAGACTTTGTTTTATGATATTTTAACAGGTAAACAATCAAATTTAATAATAGTAAAAAACTTTTTTATTTATTTATAACCCATTTCGAGATTTATGAATGCTAAGTCGAACAAGTGCAACTTTTCTTATTTGGATATTTCTATTGTACGTTTTGCTATGTTAAAAGTTCTTAAAGAGAGACATTATGCATTGACTTTTTCTCTCTAAAACCTTTCGGAAGGTACAAAGAGTCAAACTAGAATGCACAGGAAACTATGCGATTGCAAATAACTGTAATTTTTTTCTTTGTATTATCTCATATTTCGATGTCATGTGCGACATTGAAAAACATAATTTTCTATCAGTGCGTCGAAAGTAAATGTAGAAAGCTCATCAAATTACCAGAACAAACAGAGATTTTTTATAAAATTAAAATAAAACAAGTAAGAGTGCTATATTCGGCTGTGCCGAATCTTATATACCCTTCACCATTTTGCGAGCAGAATACAGAGCAACTAGACAAAAACTAAATAAAACTGGTAAATATTTTTTTTTTTTTTAAATAAGAGACAACCGGTTTTGAACTTCGCTTTTCATAAGGGCCCAGAATATATGTACTTTATAGGGTGTAGGATCAATATTGTATATACCTTTTTACCGTCGGTGAAGGGTATAAAAAGAGTAATTTTCGGGAATTCAGGGTTCTAATCACTGCATTCGATACTATCGTATCGAATAAACTATTGAATTTTTTTTGCATACGATAGACACTGGCGTATCGAATGAAAACTCGATAAATGTAATGTCGAGTTACTCGATGTCGAATGCTATTATTTCAAATTCAATACATTTCATTCGATATCGAGTTTCAAGATACCAAAATAAATAATTTCGATGAATTTTGCTCGATATTGTATGCGGTGATTAGACCCCAGTATTTCGGTTATAACTCATACAAATTTCCGACATTTTGATATATAAGTCATATCCATAGGACGTATAGCAGCCCTAAAATTTAGGTTTTTATAAAAATTTTGATGTTTTTTAGCCCATTTTTTGAGTATTTTGCTCATAAATTACCCATTGTCTAACCGATTTGATAGTTTTATATACCGACGTGTTAAGGTAGAATTTTACCATTTACTTAAGTTATATTTATATATAAACATTTATATAAACTTGTAAATAAATATTTTAACAAAGTTAATTATAAAAAAGAGTAATTTTTGGGGATTCAGTATTTCGGTTATAACTCAGCCATTTTTTAACCGATTTGGCAGATGTATATACCGACGTGTTGAAGAAGAAATTTACCATTTACTGTAGTTATAAAGCTTGTACTCGGGGATATCTATGGTTCCCGAAAGTGGGTATTTAAAAAAAATAATTTAATTTTGGTCATAACTTTTTTGTATCTGAACCGATTTTCGCGAGTTTTTTATAAAATATGTTCTACTAAAAATATTTTGATATATAAGTCATATCCATAGGACATATGGCAGCCCTAAAATTTAGGTTTTTATACAATTTTTTATTTTTTTTGTACGGGAGGTACCACGCCCACTTCTCCAATCCCGCCCACATTTTGTAGGATGGTGTGTATTGGCAACCTAAATGTGTGTACCTTATTTGGAAACTTTGGCTTTTGCCGTTCTCAAGATATACGGAAATAAAAAAATACAACAACAAGGGATTTTTGAAAAAATTTAGAGGTAGTCGTGGTTTTTTGCTCATATCTCCGTCATTTTTGGACCGATCTGGCTGAATTTTAATAGCAAACTTAAACGGAGTATATGTGACATAAATATACATCAACCTAGTGCACATCATTTCTGGGGTTTTCGGAAAACCCATTTCAACATACACACGGACAGACGGACAGACGGACAAGCGGATTTGAACTTCGCTTTTCATAAGGACCCAGAATATATATACTTTATAGGGTGTAGGATTAATATTGTGGAGCATACAAACGGAATGACAAAGTTATACTATATACCCTCTTACCCTCGGTGAAGGGTATAAAAACCTTACTGTAAAATAGCAAGATTTGTGATCTTGGTACTTATATAAAGTTGTTCACGTGCGAGATCGTAAGTGTGAAAATTAATAATTTGAAAATAATTCTTTATATGTATATGGGCAAATCCCAGAAACAGTCCACCAACCAAAAATATTTCAAATGATTTTTTTTTTAATGGAATATAAGACTTGATGTATAATTTCATTTTTATATTAAAAAATATGTATTTCAATGATCATTTATGCAATAATTTTTACCAACTTATACCCCACTGATGATTTCTTAATGTTATACGTGAATGTAGCATTATTTTAAGTGATTTTTGTGCTTAAAATAGCACTTACAGCAGACTTATCAAAATATAAATTTCGTTAAAAAAAAAGTTGACATTCATTAGTTAAGAAATTAGTTTAAGAAATGCAATTCATAAAAATATAATTTTTTTTGTTAAAATAAATAAAATATAATAATAAAATACTACTGGAAAAACTGTAGCGTGCGTTATGTAGCGTGCGTCACAAAGGGTTCACGGCTTTTGTCAAAAAATCACAACATTTTTTGGCTGCAAATAAGTGCGTTAAGAATTCTCTTATACTCATCTTTCATTTAGGAATCAGATTTTGTATACCTTATCACGCTTAAAATTAGGAAAACGCACTTCAACCTTTGAAGTTACCTCCACTTTTTGTAGCGTGCGTCACAAAACTTTGTGATCAATTATTTCGCAACAAATACTTGCTAAGAAATTATGATATATGCCATTCGTAAGTACATATTAATGTCACTAAATACTATATATAAGTTGAAGCTATCTTTTTTGAAAGACCAAAAAATATTTATATTTCAATCAGAAAACGCTTGCAAATGTAGCGTTCGTCACGCAGGATTTGCCCATATGTAAATGATTTATTTATGTTAATATATACATTTCAATCATTTAACTCTAGATGAGCAAAAAAATGAACTAAATTCTAAAATAAAGCCATATTCTAGCCATTAACAATGATATGCGATACGATGAGATTAGACTTTAAATGACGATGCTATATATGTATATAAAACAAAAAGGGCTGTAATTTAGGGCGTGGCAAAAACAATTTTTTTAAAGTTTTTCAAACTTAATAAATGCTAGGGCGTGACTGATGAAAATATTATTGTTTGTATTGGCTTCTACCTGATTTAATGAAGTATGTGTGTGAAAAAAGGGGCTTGATTTGTAAGCGTGTCATAAAAGTGAGCGATATATGTATATCATGATGCAAAAAATGTCATGTGCGACAGATCACGTGCGGCAGCGATTAAAGCTAAATAAAAAAAAAAAAGTATACATTATTTTTATTTAAAATGACAGCCATATTTAACAGACATGAGTGCATAACATTCTACAATTTTTTTCATTCGAATATTGCCTCTGGTTTCGCTGAAATCGGCATTCGAATTAATGGCCACAAAAACCACTTCTGTTTTCGTCTCGTGCAAATGCCTTGTTTTTTTGCAATTTTCTTGAAAACGAAACAATTTATCAAAATGAACAATAGCACCAATTATAGGGCTAATTAATAGCTATAACTTAAATCTATTGCCAAAATAAATATACGTTTTATTTTTACTTTGTTTTTAACTTTAAATGTGTACGATGGTCACGTTCGACATGATGGAAATGCCCATATGGGTAATTCCAAAGTGTTGAACGTGACAGTCGTACGCATCAAAAATGCAATAACATTTTAAGCAAAAAATATTTTTACGTTCTATTAACCCGTAAATTATAGCACTTAGAAAGCACTGTTATCTATTCTAAAGTTTATGGAGGGCGCGATTCTAGGTCAAAGATAATGGCAAAAGAAGTAACGGGTCGAACGTGAAAAAAACAGAAGTAGTTTTTGTGGCCATGTACAAAAAGGCGTAATTCAGCGAAACCTGGCCCAATTGTTTAGTAAAACTACTTTGAGAATTTTACGTAGCAATGTAACATTAAAATGTCTTGGTTTGATTCCAAAATCTTCTGTATTTTCTTTTTTTTTAAGCCAAAATCTGGGTCGATACGTGACATTTCGAACGTGAAATTGTTTTCATAATAATTAAACTAAATAATGATCAAAATAAAATAAAAATTTACCGTTAATCCGACTAACATATTTCTCTTTGAACTTTTCCTTAAATTACAGACCATGTAAGAAAATTTTTTTGGAATAATTTTTATCAAATATCACCTCATGCAATAAAACATTCTCACAAATAAGAAATTACGTTTGTACAACTTTGGAGTCTGATTGTTCATCTAAGTGAACAAATTTATGGGTGAATTTATAAAATTATTAAAATCTGAACATTTCTCAATAACAATATCGTAAAATAATCAGTTTTAATAACTTTTAAATTTTTGGTCACGGTGGACCTTTTGACGGAAATGCCTATATATAGATTAATTAAAATATTTTCGATTTCTTTTTTGAAAAAATTCTTGTAAAAAGAATTAAAAACTGTTTTAAAATTTTATAAAAATATTTTAACATTTATTTCTTTAAATTTATTTTCTTTGTTAAAAAAAGCATTTGCCTATTAATTGTAACATTAATTTTGTAACCGAACACCTCTCATATAAAATAAAACAAAATATCAAGATGTTTGAAGTCAAAAAGGATTCATTTGTAACAAAAATCCTATAGTCGGTCTCCAAGTCTCAAGTATCATCCTTAACTCATTTATATTCAAAGCGAAAATCAAAAAAGGGTATGAATTTTATTTACATTCTCTACCTAATTGCATACATACATACACACATACATGTGTTTGCAATGTATATCAATATGGGGGCGTAAATTTAACGGCATTCCCAAATGAATCTTAAAACAAATTCTTATCTCCCCCTCTCTTTGTTACAAACAAAAACAAACAAAAAAAAAAAATTTGTAAACAAAAAATTGCAATCACACATACTTACACAATTCTGCATGCTAACTGAATTTTTCTCTGTGTGTATAAGGGAATGAATGTTTTGTATTGTTGTTGTGACATTAAGTTCAAATCTTTATCGATAATCTTTTAATTTCGTTTTATTTTTGTGTCTTGTTATAAATAAATGCCAGGAATTTTGGAAATTTATTTGCTTTCTAAGGCAGAGAAAGCTAATGTGTCGGTTATTTATGTTGGGAATGTGCTGCTGCATGCAGCTTGCATTTGAGGGGGAGTTTTAAATAGTGGCTGTAAATAAAGATTTCGTTTTTCTTAGGCTTTTAAAAGATTATTAAACCAGATTATCTTAAAGATTTAGCTGCTTGGTAATGATAAAATGTATTTTTAGTAAATGATAGTTTTTCTAAAGAAATAATAAAATTTTGGCAATTTAATTTTATACATTGTGCAATAAAGTAGGACAAACATTTATCTATAAAAAATTTAGTTAAGCAAAAGCTCCCCCAAAGAAAAGATTTTCCATGGAAAAATAAAATAGCGAGAAAATGTTTAAAAAAACAAAATCCCTTAAACCGAAAACTTTGTAGCGAATTATCTTATGCAGATAGTTTTCTATTTAAAATATAATAAAAATAGTTTTTATTAAAAGTTTACTTATATGTATAGAAAATTTCCTGTTAAAAATCTACTTTTGCAGAAAATGTTAATTAGAAAATAGTATTTTTGTTTTTTTTTTAATTTCTCTTATACATATGAGTCGAAAAAAGAAAAACTTTAATTAAACCGAAAAATTTCTTTAAAAAATAGTTTTGTACAGAAAATTTTCCATAGAAAATAGTGTCAAAACCATCGTTCGAAAATAAACAGTACACTATTTAGCGTTCGGCTCTCACACCCAAGAACGATATCTATTTTTTTAGTGATTGTGTAGACGAACACAACCCTTAATACCGTTCGTAACTATTTTCAAGAATGAACCGAACATTATATAATGTCTGTTCTTCGTTCGAAAAAAAAACAGAACAATTGTAGTGATACTGTAGACAAACATTATAAATATTTTAATGTTCTATATTGTTTCATTTTTTTTATATTGATACAGAAATAAAGAAATAAAAAATTTTAGTGTGTGTATTGTGTAAATTTGTGTAAAATTATTTTGCTGGCTTTTTGTTCTTATTTACGTATGTATACTTTGTTTTTGTAAAAAATGTTTGGTTTTTTACCAGCCAAAAGGGGCGAACATTTATGATCCGAACCGAACACAATGAAGTTTGTGGATTAAAAAAAAACCGTACGGAATTAAATGATCTCATCTTTTGTTGAGTTTGATAAAAGCAGTATTACTTTTGTGTTTGAAAGATGACTAACAGGGAAACGTTATGTTTTTTGAATGATTTTCTATCCAAACACTATTAGCGTTTGTGTTTTCCACAAATCTACCGTACCAAATACTAAGGAGCGATATTAAGTGTTAATTTTCGAACACTGGTTAAAAAAAACATTTTTCTATAGAAAAAACTCAATTATAAAAAATTTTCGTAGCAAAATGGTCCTTTAAACAAAATTTTCCATAGGAAAAAGCTTTTTACAAATAGTTTTCTATAGAGAATAGTCTTACTTGGAAATTGTTTTTTTTTTTTTTTTGAAAATAGTCTTATATTCGGACATATTCTGGAAATCGAAATCAAGGGAAATTGAAAAGTATTTAGGTAGAGAAAACTATAAGGTATATAAAAGAAAATAGTTTTATGAATTTTGAACAAGGGAGAGATTTTAAAAATTTATGTAAAAAATTTTCTTTAATACGGAAAATTTTTTTATAGAAAATAGTCTTTCCTATAGAAAATAGTCTTATAAATTTTATTTTATATAAAATAGTCTTATACACAAAATTTTCTTTAGTACGGAAAATTTTATATAGAAAATATGCAGTTCATTTTCAATACAAAATTGTCTCTTGCCGCAATTTTTTTATTAAAGACAATCTTATACAGAAAATTTTCTTTTTATACAGAAACAAATTTTTTTTTTTTTTTTTTGAAAAAGTTTAGTACAGAAAATATTTATGCATATTTTGTTTTCTACTATTTAAGTCATCTTACAAAAAGTACACTACAGAACTTTTTCCATAGAAAATAGTTTTATTTATTTATTTATTTAGTCTTAGATGGAAAGTTTTCGTTAGAAAACAGATTTATCCAAATAATTTTCTATAGAAAATAGTCCAAGGCAGAAAGTTATTGTTAAGAAATGGTGTTCTACAGAATTTTTTTTATAGAAAATAGTCTTAAGCAAACCATTTTCTATAGATAATAGTCTAATACAAAAAAGGTTCTAAATAAAATAGTCTTATACATACAATTTTCTTTAGAAAATGGTCTTATACAGAACATTTTATGTAGAAAATAGTCTTATACAGAACATTTTATATAGAAAATAGTCTTATACAGAACATTTAATGTAGAATGGTCTACCAGGATGAAAAAAAAAATGTTGATTATCATCGTCTTTTATTGTTTATTATTAGAAAAAAAAGTCTATGTTCTTATTAAAGAATGGTTTCCTAGCATATCTGAGCTGTTTTACTTGAGGAAATTGGGCTGGAAACTGGAAAATTTTATAATTTTCTGTATTTTCTACTTTTAAAGACATTTTGATATACTTATTTTACATGCAAGAAATATGTTATGTTTACACTCCTTCTTCATAATCTCTCCATTACAATCAATTGTAAAACGAGTATTAAGTTTTTTTGTTAAGCAAATTTTAAGATATTTATGGGAAAATGCGTGGAGATAATATTAAAAAAACATATGGAAAAAGTGTCACGTGCGTAATGTCACGTGCGTAATTTACAATTTATTTTTTTCTTCGCCAACCCATGCATAGTTGCTTTTGAACAAAACATGTTTATAAAGGCCCATTACTAACCTTTATAAAAACATTTTTTCCGAAATAAAAACCTCCTACAATTCACTTACTTTCGCACTTTTTCTTACGGTCCTAAAAGGCACTTCTATTTTTGTCACGTGAGTAAGTCAACTTTGATTGCATGGCATTTGGGTACCCAGTGCTCAATTTACCATTATATATACTTTTTAGAAAGAACTCATCACAAACAATGTAACGATTCTAGAATTCATTCTAAAATTCCAATCCACTTCTATTTTTTTAATATTCAAACACAATAAAACGCGTACAAATGTCGCGTGCATAACCAGAGAAACACCCATATAGAAAATAGTCTTATACAGAACATTTTCTATACAAAATAGCTTTTTTTTTTTTTTTTTTTTTTTTTTGGAAAAAGTCTAGTACAGAAAATTTCCTTCGGAAATATTTTTGTATACCTATTTTGTTTTCAACTATTTAAATCATCTTACAAAAAGTACTTAACAGAATATTTTCCATAAAAAATAGTCATAATTAGTAAATTTTAGTGTTAGATGGAAAGTTATCGTTAGAAAAAAAGATTTATACAAAAAATTTCCTATAGAAAATAGTTTTTTACAGAAAATTGTCTTTATGAAATAGTCTTATACAGAACTTTTTTTTTTTTAAATAGTCTTCTACAAAAAAAATTTTCTTTAGAAAATATTTTTATATAGAAATTTTTTATAGTCTTTTAAAGTTTTTTTTTGGTTTTTTAATATCCAAATCTTCTTCGAAAATATTTACATACATATGTTGCTTTTTACTATTTCAGTTTTCTTATAAAAAGTACTTTACAAATATTTCTCCTGCTTTTATTTATTTAATATTTGCAATTTTATTTTTATCTTAGAAAATCTAAAATGTATTTGCTATTTTTAAAAGCGATTCAATTATCGATATAACTCATAAAAATTGTTGAAATTCTATTTTTGTTTGTGTCTTCTAAACCCCTTTTTAATAGGAAATATGAACATGATTTATTTTGCAAAAAATAAAAAAAAAATAAACCCAACTTAACCTCATTTCAATTATTTTTAGCCCTTTTTGTACTTTTTTCCTTCATATGTATAAAAAATGTCTACAATAGTTTCGCAAAAAAAAAATTTAATAAAGCAACATGTTGTATGTGGCAATGGAGATGAAATTAGTTTGATAAAAGTACTTTTTTGTGTAAGTATTAAAGTAAATATTGAAACTTTATAACACGAGATTCAGACGGTGATGTTTTCCATATTTTTTAAGACATGATTTTTGGTGCTTGTTTTCTGTGTCTTTTTTTTATATTTTCCTTTGCATACATTCGTAATTTTGTTACGTTGCTTCATTTTATTTTTTATTTCAATGTGGCAACATCTCTTTACGATACAAAATACGGAGCGCATTTCAACTGTTTGTTTTTACAAATAAGCAAGTAAAGAAGAATTACCGATAAGGGGGAAAAAATCAACCCCTTAAGCATGGGGAAAAAATCATCGTTTGAATTTGTTGTGTTTTTTAAAAAGAATTAAAAAAAGACATGATTTTTAAATCACGATCTGAATCTGGTGTAACTCTTTATCATATACTACAGTTCATTAGGGTGTCCCAAATTTTTTTTTTGTCAGAGGCTCAAGCATAATTTGAAAGCTTATAGGTTGCAGTATTTTTGAATTTTTTTTAGATTTTTAGGAAGAGGTTTAGAGGTCGCGCAAATCAAGTCTTTGTTAAAAATCTGGTTTTTCGGCCTTTTTTTAAACTTGACGCATAACGTTGTCAATAACCACGTTCAATTAATTTTTTGATCGAATAATTCTAAAGAAAATTTCCCAAACTTTATTTCCATATGCAAAAACTTTAAGATCCGGCAATATTTTTGTCCATTACGATTCCACATTAAGTTCTTTTGTAATTTTTTAACAAATTCTGTGAAAAACGGTTTATAACTTTTCAAATTTATATGAAAGGTATAAAAACTAGTGACGTGATTTTGAATACCAATAAGTTCTAAACAATTAAGAAAAACAAAAATGGAATTTTGTCCTACAGTTTCCGAGTTACACTCAATTCACATGAGGCCTTTTACGACGTCGTTTTATCTTGATTCCCTTTTAAAGCAACTTCCAAAATCTCTTTGCGTTCATACGATGATTTTTGGTTGCATGTCTTTTTTTTATTTACAGTATGGCCTTGATTACCCGTCATTCGATTAACCGGCAGCTTCAATAAAATGGAAAACAAAAATTTTTTTGCACTGATTTAAATTGCCTCTATTATCCGAAATTATAAACAAATTATCTTTTTTTCGTTAAATTTTGAACAATCAAAAGAAATTTAAATAAACGAAGAAAGAGAATATCTTAACGGTGTGGAAGCATGTTCTGCCAAATTTACTTTTTTCCTCATGTTAACATAATAAAACGTTATATATTTACATAAAATAAGAAACACACAAAAAAAAAATAAATAATCAAGAATTCTGATCCCGTCTATTATCGATAATCGAGGTCTCACTGTATTTTCAACCACACACTTCAAAGTAAGAAAAAGAATAAAACGTAAACAGAAAAAGTTAAAAGAGAAATGTAAAAAACGACATGCAAAATACAAAGCGAGACATTTTGTTAACCCCTCTTTCTTTTCTACACCGCTCACCAACAAACCAAAAGAGACGTCGACAAAGCGACGTCGTAAAAGCCCTCATCTAAACTGAGTGTTACACTATTTTTATAATTTGTACCTTAAAAATGGTGATACTTTTTTCGTTATAATTATTGTATATTTCCATTAATTTGTATAGTTACGTTTTAACTGTCATTAACTTCTGACATTTATTGATCTAAACCGTTACACGCTGTCATTTTCACTTTCTATTTTATGTGTGCTCCAGGAGCTATCAATCGGGCTCGCTGGATAATGAGAATTATCTATTCTTTGAAAATATGCATTTTCCGAAACCAGTTGCATTCTTATATAGACAAATCAACAGTTGATGCCTTGCTTGAATTTAGTTCATTTATTTTAAGAAAAAATATCAAATATTGGTACCTCTGCCAGTGCCCTCGATACGCTCCTCTCAATGATCTGAGCCTATTAAAGGAATTGGATAGTTATAAAATTATTAATAAAGCAGTTGCAAAAGTCTCGCTTTAACTTTTCTAGGTCATCAGTGGTACATTACTCCGAAATTGGCTGCCCCAGCGTTTTTTGACAAACGTATCGACACCAAAACTTAGCACTTAATGACAAAAAAACTTGCAGATACTCCATGCAGCGATTATGAAGTAGCAAATGTAACTTTAAGAGAAGAAAACTTTAGAAATAAAGAAATTCAACAATTCATTTCAAAAGCCAGTCTAACTTTTTTTGAAGCTTGCAATATTTCAATCGATTTTTTAAAAATAGATCCACAGAATTGGAAAGCCAACAAGTCATTTCAAGAGGCAAAGAAAAAAGTTTAACAATTACAAGTAGTAAATGATGTGGCAGAACGAGGTGTGGCTTTGGCTAATACTTATATTAATGTCACAACTTCTGAAACTGATTACCAGAATTTATTGCAAGGTATATAACTACATCACAAGAACCGCAATAAATGATTTTTCACAGAGCAAAAGGAAAGTTGTTTTTTTTTTTTTTTTGTGGATTGGGTAAGATTGGTGAACTGGCAAACAGCTTATAATAACAAATACTGGGTATAAAGAAAAAAAACGGGTATAACTCAGGAACGGTAAGAACAAATTTAAAAATTGTTTAATTTGTCTTTCAAACTGCATCATTAGTTTTTTTCGTTTTTATTTAAACTTAAAAAGTTGTAAAGCGTTATTACAAAATTATTTTAAAAATTACGAAAAATTGTAATTAAGGGTATCTAAATGAGTAAACTCATCACCAAAACTTATAATTTTTTTCACACAGGAATAAAGCTTGGATATTTTTATACCCTTCACCGAAGGTAAGAGGGTATATATAACTTTGTCATTCCGTTTGTATGTTCCACAATATTGATCCTACACCCTATAATGTAAATATATTCTGGGTCCTTATGAAAAGCGAAGTTCAAATCCGGTTGTCCGTCTGTCCGTCTGTCCGTGTGTATGTTGAAATGGGTTTTCCAAAAACCCCAGAAATGATGTGGACTAGGTTGATGTATGTTTATATCACATATACTCCGTTTAAGTTTGCTATTGAATTTCAGCCAGATCGGTCCAAAAATGACAGAGATATGAGCAAAAAACCACGACTGCCTCTGATTTTGCCCAAAAATCCCTTGTTGTTGTTGTATTTTTTTATTTCTGTATATCTTGAGAACGACAAGAGCCAAAGTTTCTAAATTTGGTACAAACATTTAGATTATGCAGATACAGTATCCCACAAAATGCGGGCGGGATTGGAGAAGTGGGCGTGGTACCTCCCGTACAAAAATTATTAAAAATTGTAGAAAAACCTGAAACACTCGGGAAAATCGGTTCAGATACGAAAAAGTTATGACCAAAATATAATTTTTTTTTTCGGGAACCATAGATCTTCCCGAGTCCAAGTTTTATAATCAAAATAACTGGCAAATTTCTTCTTTAACACGTCGATATATAAATCTGTCAAATCGGTTAAGAAATAGCAGAGTTATGACCAAAATACTGCAATCCCAAAAATTACTTTTTTTATAATTAAGTTTGTTTAAATATGTATACATATATGTAAGTATATATATATATACCTATAACCCAATTTAATGGTAATATTATTCTTAAGCACGTTGGTATATAAATCTGCTAAATCGGTTAAAAATGGTTAAGTTATGGGCAAAATACTCAAAAAAAGCACTAAAAAACATTAAAATTTTTATTATAAAAACTAAAATTTTAGAGCTGTAATATGACCTATTCATACGTTTTAGATATCAAAATATCGGAAAATCGGGGAAAAAAATGATATGGCAAATATATAGCTTTTTTTAAATACCTATTTTCGGGAACCATAGATCTTCCCGACTCCAAGTTTTATTACCAAAGTAAATGGTAATTTTATACTTTAAGATGTCGGTATAAAAATCTGTCAAATCTGTTACAAAATGGCCGAGTTATGACCAAATTCTAAAATTTGATCAAAACTAAACTAACTATACTTAAACTCTTAATATATTTAATAGCACGCAAGCATGTGCAAATAATTAAATAAAACTAAACAATACATATTATATAATATACATGTATATATACATATATTTAGATATCCATATATATATAAACTTCTGTTCTTTCCAAACCATGGTGAAGGGTTTATAAGATTCGGCATAGCCGAATATAGCCCTCTTACTTGTTTTCTTTAAAACTGTTTCCTCAGCAGTGAAGAAACTCGTGGTATTAACCAAGTTATGAGTAAAGTTAAAAAAGGCCGAAAACTCCGTTTTTTTATGAAAACTCCATTTGCGCGACCTCTAAACCTATTCCGAAAATTCTTAAAAAAAAAACCAAAAATACTTAACCCTATAAGCTTTTAAATTTTAATTGAGCACCTATGAAAATCAGAAAGAAAAAATTGTTTTGAAAGAAAGTACCTTTTTCGTTTCTATTGGTACAATTTTTATTAATTTCGCACACTAGTTAAGTTTGTGTCTGTAATTCATTTAAAAAGGAACAAATAGAACCAGACAACTACTAGAACCTATCGAAAGACAAAAAACAATGGTGTCTACATCAGGACGGACGCATGGGCGATCAGACAAAACTACCGGCAAGACGAAACCCCCTTAATAACACCCCACGTACAAAAAAATCAATGTACTCGCCAATACAACAACTTGGCCAAATGCCAACAAAATTTGGAAGAGGATTTTCTTCAAGTGTATATGTGGCAGTGTGCTGCCTGCATAGGCATGTACAATTTTGCATTGCATTGTTTTTTTTTTTTTTTGCAATGAAATGCAAGAAAACCCATAGTTTATGGACAATATGAATTCTAAATAAAAAAATTTATATATACAAATAAATTTTCTATATGAGTTGTAAATATTTTTTTTTTAATTTGAACAAATACTCATAATACATTGAAAACAGAAATAAAATTGAAATTATAAACATAGTTTTACTAAACAAAAACGTTTGCAGTTGTCTTATTGCGAAAGTTATGTTACAATTTCTTTGGGGGTTTAAGTTTTCTTTAACAAGAATCTTGGAGAAATGTTTTTAGATAGTCAAGCATACAATTTTATAAGCTAAGACGTCGTTACTCATACGGAAATGTTGCGGACTCGTAAACGTTCAGGTCAAATACAATCGTTGAAAATTACTAAAAAAAAAAAATCGAATAAAATAACCAACTTTTGGTACTAAAAACTCGTAAACGTGTGTTAAAAAGAAAACCGAACATTTGTTAACATTTTTAACGATGTTTACCAAAAAAAAAGCTTCTCATAAGTTTTAGCTTCTGTTAGTTGTGCGTTTTGTATTAAGTTGAGTGTTTGAAAATAAAAACAACATTATTTAGCGTACGTCTCACATACCCAGAAACGATATCCATGTTTATTGTTTGTGTAGACGAATACAAACCTTTATACCGTTCGTAGCTATTTCTAAGAAAGTAACGAACATTATATAGTGTTCGGTTCTTCGTTATAAAAGAGAACAATTGTAGTGGTTCTGTAGACATACATTATATTTTAATGTTCTGTAGTGTTTATTTTTTACATTGCTAAAGAAATGAGCAAAAAGAAAATTTAAGCATCGACCACAGCACGAACAGCTTGTGCGTGTATTGGGCAAATATTTTGTTTGTGTAAAATTATTGCGCTGGATTTTGGTTTTTTTCGTATGTATTTTGTTTTTGTAAACAATTTTTTTTTTTTTTTTTTTACCAGACAAAAGGCTGCTAATCACAACTGTAACGAACAAACATTAATGTGCCGAGCCGAACACAACAAAGTTTGTGGTTGAAAAAAAACCGAACGCAACTAAATGTTCTCATCTTTTTGTTGAGCTGGATAAGTACAGTATTATTTTTGTGTTCGAAGATTACAAATAGAAAAACGTTATTTGTTTAATGATTTACTACACAAACACCATTAGCATTTGTGTTTTCCACAAATCTACTGAACCGAACACTAAGGAACGATATTTTATTTTTTTAAGATATACAAAGAAAACGATATCATGTCAATAAACATAAAGTTCTTTAACAGATGGTACATAAAAACAAAGAAAAATTTTAATTTTATCAGGGTCATTTCCAACGTAACGTCACCTTTACGTTTGAGTACCTAGTTATACATAAGCTTGGTAAGAAAAATGCAACAGCTGATCCGTAACGTATACGTTAGAGTAGCGAGGCCTTTAAAGTTTATTTCGTTTCCAATTTACACACAGTAAAACCCACACCACAATAGTGGAGAGGTTATTATGCATTTGTGCTGATGTGTGTAACGCCTTAAATTATTGGTCCTAGACCCACCTTAAAGTATACCGCCGATCGACTCAGAATCACGTTCTGAGTCTAACTAACGATGTCCGTCCGGCTGGCCGGCAGGCTGGCTGTCTGTCCATGTAACCTTGTGCGCAAAGTACAGTTCGCAATTTCGGAGATAATTTGATAAAATTTGGGACATAGGTTCTTATTGGCACAAGGACCAAGCCTATTGAAAATGGGCCGAATCGTAGGACCACGAGGGAAGAAACTATCAAACCGATTTTAATGAAATTTAAAACATAGATATAACCATATCTTTATGGGCACAAAAGGCATGCATTTTTTAAAAAATAGGATCACGAGGGGAGATAGGGGCAATTTCTGTCTCTCAAACCGATTTGAATGAAATTTAAAACATAGATCTATATGGACAAATAAGCTATACAGTTTTTCAAAAATAGGACCACAAGGGGAGGTAGGCAGCAATTTCTGCCTCTCACAAACTTTCAACCCGATTTGAATGAAGTTTATAAACATAGATAAATCTATATTTACATGGACACATAAGCATGATGTGTTTTTAAATACTTTGGTGTAGGCTATCATATGATCGGGCTTGACCGACTATACTTTCTTACTTGTTTTACATTACATATGCCTTTATATGCAAAATTATTTTTAAACCAATCGTCTCATTACGAAAAAGTAGACTAAATAGCACGCTATTTTTACAGCGGCTAGATAAGAATATTAGGCGTCGATTTTTACAAAAGTGAAAATATAAAAATGTTGAGTTAATACACTTATTGAACTTGTTGTAGAAAATTGTCTGCATAAGTCGCTATTTTTTAACATTTTCTGTATAAGAGTTTGTTGTTTGCCCTTTTTTCTGTGAGTGTTGTATATTTGCTTTTTAATATTTTTATTTACTCTTCTTTTTTTCCTCATTAGAACCGACCAACAACGTCAGAGGTAACAATAACATTATGCTTAAATAAGTACATTTACAAACCTTTTGAGGAAAGGGATTACTGTGAAAAAGTTGTTGTTTTCTGGGTCTCCTTCCCTTAGACCCCTCCTCTATCACTTTCCCCAGGCTGTGTGAATCATTTTAAGAATTTTTCTAAATATTTTCTCCCGTTTACCTTTGCAACCCTTTTATTTTCTGCTTTGATTTTGTTTTTCCTTTTCATTGCATTCTTTTTTATTTGTTTGAGGTTTTTTTTTATTTATTTATTTTTTTTTTTTTGTTCTTGCTGTTTGTTCTGTTCACAAAGCGAAATGTCATGCTTTATGCCTTCGAACTTTAAAAAGCATTTTCATTTTGTTTTCATCATGTTGCAGAAGAATTTTTTTATTTTTATTTTTTCGTTGTTTTTGTGCCCGTTTTCTCGTTTCTCGTCTGAATTTAATAAATACCTTTAGTTGAAATAATTTAAAACGTTTGGAAACATGTAAAATTAGACTGACGACTGACTTTAAATGCAATTGTTTTTTGTTTTAAGATTTTTTTCTTTAACATTTTCTTTGTTGTTTTTTTTTTATAAATTTTTGTTGTTGGTGTAATTGAATAGCCCAAGTGAATCATTTCGTAGTGAGTCTTAAGTAAAAAAATATCTAGAAAAATAAATTAAACCGCGATATAATCTTATTGTTTTTAATTATAAACTAAAAGATTTGCGCTGAACTGAGCAGGGTTTTGGTATCTACGAGGTATTATTTCATCTCATCAATTTAGTCTAACGTGAGTGAGTTCTTTGTAGACCATTAAGTTGGCTGGAATTTTAAAAACTTTTTTCTTGAAAAAAAAAAAATTTAAAAACTTCAAATAAAAAATGAGTAAAAGAAAAGACTCTAAACTTTTAATATTATCTTTCGATTTTGAGGTAATTTTTTCAAATATGTGGAAAGTGAAATACAAGAAATTAAAAAAAAAAAGAATTATGTACTTGAATTTCCAACAATAATTTCAATAAACCGCAAATTTATTATGAAATCTTTTATTAAATAAAACTTAATTATGAAAGAATTTAACAAGTGTTATAAATAAAAATGATATCAGAAACATAATATCAATACAAATAATTATTCCAAGTGCGCAAAAGGTTTTAATTCCAATTTCTATAAAAACAAAGGTTCCAAATACCTACACTATTTATTTATTTATTTTCTTTTTTGTATAAGACTTTTCTATAAGAAAATAGTTTTCTATAAAAATTTTTTTGTATGAAACTATGTTTCTGTAAAACACTAATTAATAATAAATTTCCGTATAAATCTACTTAAAACAAAACTTCTGTATAAGACTATTTTCGTCAAAAGATTTTCTACAATTTTGTATACAAAATTTTTTAAAACAAACTTCTAGAAAAAATTTTGTATAAGACGATCTAAAGAAAATTTTCTGTGTAAGATAATTTTTAATAGAAAATTTTCTGTATAAGATAATTTTTAATAGAAATTTTTTGTATAAGATGACTTTTTATAGAATATTTTTAGTATAAGATGATTTTCCACAGGAATTTTTCTTTAAAAGATGCTTTCATTAAAACAATTTCTGCATAAAATGATTTTTTTTTTTTAAATACTTTCTGTATAAAATGATTTTCTTTAAACAAAATTCTGTATTAGATGATTTTCTATAGAAAATATTCTGTATAAGACTTGTTTTTCTATAGAACATTTTCTGTATAAAAATCATTTCTAGAAAAAAAATTAGTATAGAAACAAGTTTTCTATGGAAATTTTTTTGTCTAAAACTATTTTCTTTAGAAAAGTGTCAGTGTTACATTATTTGATTAAAAAAAAAAAATTCTTAAGAAAATTTTCTACAAGAGAAAATATTCTATAAAAATTTTTTGTATAAGACGAGTTTCTAAAAAAAGTCTGTAAAACACGAATTTCTTTAGTATTATTCTGTATTATATGATTTCTATACAAAAATGCTCTGTATAAAATGGCCTTCTATAGAAAGTTTTCAGTTAAAGAAGATTGAGAAGTTAACGAAATTTTCTGTATAAGACGATTTTCTATAGACAATTTTCAGTATAAGACGATTTTTTTAGATAGTTATCTGTATAGAACAATTCACTATAGAAAAGTTTCTGTGTAAGATGGTGTAACAAAGAAAATTTTCTGTATCAGACGATTAACGATCGACAATTTATGTAGAAAATTTATTTATAAGAAGATTTAGAACAGAAAGTGGTATGTAATAGGCCATTTTCTTAAGAGCATTTTCAGTATAAGACAATTTTTTTAGATAGTTATCTGTATAGAACAATTCACTATAGAAAACTTTCTGTATAAGATGGTTTTATATAGAAAATTTTCTGTATCAGCAATTTTTGTATAAAATTGATGTATAAGACGATTTAGAATAGAAAATTTTATGTATAAGATATTTTTAAAGATAATTTGCGGAATAAGACTTTATTTTTTTGAAAGTTATCTATAGAAAAGTTTATGTATAAGATAATTTTCTATAGAAAACTTTCTGTATAAGACGATTTTCGACAGACAATTTATGGAGAAAATTTATGTATGAGAAGATTTAGAGCAGAAAGTTGTATGTATAAGACAATTTTCTTAAGAGCATTTTCCGTATAAGATGATTGTTTTAGAAAGTTATCTGTATAGAACGATTCACTGTAGAAAAGTTTCTATATAAGATGGATTTTTATAGAAAATTTTCTGTATCAGCAATTTTCGATAGACAATTTTTGTACAAGACGATTTAGAATAGAAAATTTTATGTATAAGACATTTTTGAATATAATTTTCTGTATAAGACGTAATATTTTTAGAAAGTTACCTAAGACAATTTTCTATAAAAAGTTCTCTGCATAAAAAGAATTTCGATAAAATAAGGAAAATATTTTTGTGATTTTTGTTGTAACTTTAATATTTTTATAAGTATCATAAAATACATGTGCATAAAAAGTTTGTTTTATTATTATGTATAGAAGAAACAAAACTTACAAGATTTTCACAGTGGTGTTACTTTCCATGTTCTACTGATATAAGAAAATATAAAAGGACGACATATTTGTGTTAATGTTACAATCCTACAAAAAGAGTCGTAAAGTTTGCAGTAATGTTTACTCGTAATAATGTTGGAAACAAAAGCAACTACAATAACAGACAACGCCCCAAAAATTCCCCGACTCATCAGCACCACCCACCATTAACATTCCATCATTTAAAAAACATCCTTCTTGTTTTAGAATTTTTAGTTATTCATCCATGTTTAAACATTTCTGAGTTTTTTTTTATACAGCAAATTGTTGCTTCGTAAATGGGTAATCAAAAAAAAAAACCTTAAAAATATTTTAAATTTTATGTTAAATTTAAGCGAAAAAAAAACTATTGGAGAAATGTGTCTTTAAAGCAGGTTAATTTAAAGAAAATTTAACAACAAAAATATTTGCTTTTAATAGCTTTAAACCTTTTATAAGCTTTCTACATATCTCTGCTTAAAACTAAAAACTTCTTTCGTTTATTTTCTTCTACCACACGTATCCTCTGCTCACCAACACACATATAGATACATGCAATCCTGCGTTTCTTTTGTTGTTCTTGATGTACGTAAACAATAATGACAACAATTTAATGCAATACTTTTCATCCCCATTCGCCCTACGGCAACTCTTTAAGTCTTTACTCTACAAAAACTACAATATTTAGAGAATGGAATTAGGTCAGTGGATGTGTGTCTTAATCAGCGTTGCCATCAAGAAATCAAAGAATTATGCAGAATTTGGGCGAAAATGGTACAAAACCAAATTTAATTTCGTACTCGTTTAACAATACTGAATTAGATCAAAAAGATATGTTCTAGGTTTCGACTCGAATTGATTTTTTGAATCCGCATAATTCATAAATTGCTGATCTCAAATCGGCATGTTTTGCGTATTCGAAGTTTTTGTTCGAAAAAACTTTTGTTGAACTAAAGATCGCTAATTTGCTAACCGCATGGTAGCAGTGTCTAATATTTTTTAAAAATCGTGAAAGCTGCAAAAAATCTCGGGAATATCGCTTCTATCGCGAACATGGCTAAAATTCGAAACAATTTGCAAACTTTTAAACAAACACTAAAATTTATTTGAAATCGCTAATGGGTAAAGAAAACAAAATCCAAAAATAGCGAACATTTTTAATATTTCAAGCAGCCCTTAAAATTAATTAATTTATTATTTTAAAGCTTAAATTTATTGAAAGTCCCTAAAACTATAAGGAAAGGCAAAAATTCGGTAAAAATTGCTAAATTTGCGGAAATTCGCAAAAATTTGCTAACAGCGGCATGATAGCAAAGTCTAAAGTTAAAGCTGTAAAGAATCAGAAAACTTACAGGAACAAATCGCTTCTATCTCGAACATGGCTAAAATTGCTAACTTTTAAACAAACACTTAAATATATTTGAAATCGCTTGAAACAAATTGTCTGAAAATAACCTGAAAATCGTTTAAAAAAATTAGCTATACAGGTTCTGAAAATCAAAAAATTTCAAATCACATGTGATTTTAAAATCACAATTATGATTTAAGGGAGTTTTGGAAACCACAAAAGTTTTAACTTGGTCTAAAATGGTGGAAAAATATAAGCAAGAAATCTTTGATCTGCGACCAGTTTATAATCACAATTATGAAAACAAAAATTTCCAGAATCCCTTTCTTGTGATTTCAAATCACTTTCACAAAAAGTGATTTTCCGAACATGCCTGATAATTACTACACTGAAAGAAAAATGCTCCATATATTTAATGAATCATTTTCATAAAAAAATGTTCCTTGCGTAAATGAAAATTTTCATTGTCTAAATGGAATTTCATAGTTATAATGAAATATTTTCGTTAAAATCGCTTCATTGGTTTTCGTAATTACGTCAAAAATTTTCATTGGATTTATGAAAACTTAAGTTTGTCCAAGTTAAACAAAAAATTTTAATAGGGAACATAAAAAAAACAATATACAAACATAACTTTATTCATAAATTAATTCAAAATTATAGTTTCCTTAAAAAAATGTTTAATTGTTAATTAAAAAATGTAAGATTTAATAATTTCATACATCTAATGTTATATGTATGCCATTAAATTTATGAAATCAAAAATTTTTTTTATAAAAGCAACATATTTCAATAATTGCCTTCATAAATTTAAATTTTCATTATGACAATAAAAATGTCATTATAGTAATGAAGCAAAAATTTTGAGTTAATACACTATTGTTGAACAGGTGAGATATGTCTTAATAAATACTTGTACAGTAATTAATTTTTTTAATTTTTGTCAAAACACATTTCAATATTGTTTAGCATAGTAAAAACTCTTTCTACAGAAGAATTAGAAAATGCTTATATCAAAAGAAACTTTATAACAAAAGAAGGCAGTTTTTCAAGGAAAAGTTTATTAATGGTGTTTTCTTTTCTACAAAAAATGTGACATTTTATTTAAAAAAAATGCAATTTGGAGTCTGTTTCTTAAAAATGTTGCTCCCGAAAAGGGTGGCTTGTTTTATTCTAAAAAACTTACCCTTTTTTGGAAGCAAAATTTTTATGAAACAGACACCAAATTGCATTTTTTTAAATAAAAAGTCACACTTTTTTGTAGAAAAGAATACACCATAAATTCGCTGTTTAATTGTTTAAGCTTTAGTTTTCAGAAAATAGTAAAATATAAAAAAGCGGTTAAAAGTTTTATGATAAATAATTCAGTTTTTGTACTACTATACAGAAAGTGGCAACGCTGGTCTCAGTGCAAACATGTGAAAAAAAAGAACCAGAAAGGTATAAATGCAATTTTAAAAATAGTTCTAAATTTAAAAAAAAATCTTTCAGTTTAAAGACTAAAATAAAAATTCCCCTTGCCGTGGTTGGCGAATTTAAAAAACGCCTGCGACTGTTTGGAAATAGATTATAGGAAATAAGTTCACGTTCTCTTATACGTTTTGTATAAGACTATTTTCTATTCTATTTCTATTGTTTCTACATAAGACTTTAAAAAAAAATTTTCGGTATAAAATTATTTTTAATGTAGTAAATTTTCACAAATAGAAAGTCATTTCTGAAAAATTGTAGGAATAGAACTATTACAAAAAAGCTTTATAAAATACATAACTGAAATTTAGCTCATAGAATAAATTCGAAAAATGAAAAATGTTGAGTAGTAAATTTTCTTAATAAAACAATTTTCCAATAAAAATTTCGGTATAAGACAATTTTCAATGAAAATTTTTTACACCGCACCTTCTTCCTAGATTTTTTTTTCCAAATTATGAGTTAACATAAATACTGTTTTCCATACTCTTAACATAAGCTGAGCATTTAGCAATATCGTTATGTTATTCTGTCGACATTATAACCAAATCGCTGAGATATTTATCGGGGGTTATTTTGTACCATGGTGGAATAAGCAGTTAGAATCGCTACGGCAACAAATACAACATTATGACAAAAACGGAAATTAGGTCCCAGCTTACGTCAAAAAATATTTTAAACCAAAATCAAATCACAGCACAAAACGTGGACTTTTTGTAAATATAAACAAAACTTTGACAATAGATTGGACAAACAATGCAAGAGCCAAAAATCGTCATCTGGCGTAGTGCTGCCACCTCTTTTATTTCACCATATTTTGTACTGAATAAGTACCTTTTACAAATAGTATTTGAATTTACAATTTTTCATCCCTATTTAATCCCTTCAAATATATTTAATATTTTTTTTAGTTCTTTGCCAGTTTTTGTTGTTTTTATGTCATTCATTCTTTAGTTTTTTGTTTTGCACTTATTAGAAAAAAAGTTCCACGCTACAAAAGCTGACAGCTAAATGCGCAAAATGTTTTGTGGAATACTTTTTTTTCAACTTTATTTGCTATAGTGCGTATTTATGTATTTGTTAGTGTGTTTTTTTTTCAATACTAAAAACTTATGTTAAGTTGGTTTTTTTTTTTTGTTCTTGTTCTTCGCATATTTAGGTTTTTATGCAAAAGCACAGCTTGAATAATATTTTAAATTATCTTGATATGTTTTTTAAAAAGGGGGATGAATAATGCAAGGAATCTTTTTATATGATTTAAAGAATTTTTGTTTTTTCGAACAAAAGATTTATTTAATTGACCTAGAAGTAAGTTTTTGCTAGAAAAAAAATAACTTAAAAAAAAGTTTTCAACAATTTTTAAGAGCTTTTATAAATTAGGTGATGGTCTTACTCAATACTACAGAAGTTTTCAATAAAATTTAAAATCTTAAAGTTTATGAATGAACATAGAAAGTAACATTTTAATTTTGATATTGACATTTTAGGCTTTTTAACGTACATATTCATACATATGTATGTATATATTGATTCCTTTAGTTCCTATAGGAGCATTATTGGGGTTTCGGTAATCGGTTGGTTAAAGATGAGTAGCTGATTGGGCTTTTGCATCTGATCAGCGTGGCCTCCAGGCGGGCTAGCTGAGATGCCTTATGTCGCGTTTTTTAGCGAGCCGCTTTCCACAAGATCCGGCGCCTGCTCTGCCAGCCACTTTTACATGGGGAACATATGCTGGCCGATAATTGCTACACTGATAGAAAAGGCGTCATAACGCTGATGTATTTTGACATCAGTACTATGACAAGTGCCTTCGTTTTTGACCCCATGACAATTTTCATCATGGTGATATCAACCTAATCACCACTTGGCCAAAGTGTCATCAGGGTCAAAAACGAATTATGTAATCAATGGGATGACACATCGGCATCACAGAAATGACGAACATGTCCTCAGTGCGATGACGCAGTAACATCGGAGAAAGGACACATAAACATCAATTTAATGACAGTTTGTCATAAACTCGAAGTCATTAGAATTGACTAAAGTCAAAGTGAGAGAATATTTTTATTTACTTACCCGTAACATATGTTTGTTTCACGTTTGTTGAACTACGACCTTTGTTTACAGCAGAACTCTCAATAATAAGACACCAGCACCATGCCCCATATGGTTTTTGTAATCATTCTACTTTAAAAATTTTATGTATTTAACTAAATAATTAAAAAAATAGAATATAGGAATTTTTGCTTCTTATAATACATTGTAATCATGAAAATAATGTTAATAATATACAAAATGTGGCATCGAATTGATGTCACTATAGTCATAAAATAGATGACACGTAAAAATTTACAAAATTGTACGAAGACGTTAGTCATTGGATTGCTGTTACTTTTTGCATCATTGATGCCATTTATAGAAACATTGATGTCACAATTCTGATGTTAGGGCATCATCAATATGAAGATGCATTTTTCTATCATTGTATAGGTTATTTAAAGCGGCCAATCACTCGCCTTGACATTTCAAGTATTGTAGGCGCTTAGTGCCAATTCACACGTTGCAAGTCTTATTGATAAGCTTGCTACCTTATAGGCGAGAGAGAGTGAGAGAGAAACGTTTCTTTTCCTCTCGTTATAAAGTAGCAAGCTGATCAATAAGACTTGCAACGTGTGAATTGGGACTTAGTACTTATTAGGAGCCCGGTGCCTCCTGGAAACCATCTAAGACTCTCTACTTTGAACCGCGGAATGTCCGCGACTGCATTAGTAGCTGATTCGTTTATCTACGGAAACTCCCACTTACCGCAACTTGTCAAAGCGCCCGGTAGCACTCAGTTGTGCTTTCGTAAGTTGTAAAATGGAAGCATCTGGCTTGAACAAAACCAGAAGTATCATTTTCGTGCACTGCACTGCACTGCTGACGACGGGTTATTTTAAATTGGGGTTTTTTAAAAATTTGATTTTAAATTGTATTAATGCCCAATTTTTCATCTTTGATAAATGAAATTTATTGTTGAGGAGAAGCTAGCTTCTATGCGCATTTCACTTGTTTCTTAGGCCAGCTCATCAGGAAAGAAAAGCCAAAAATATTAAACAAATAAAACCCTAAAGCGAATAAGAATTACCACTCTAAGTCTTACTTGTTATAATATCAAAGCTTCAACAAAACACCAAAAATAAACAGTGAGTTTATCTTTTCTTACATCCCCCTACAATTGGTTGGGTTCTTATTTTAATTGTTACTGAATCAAAATTGTATGCACACATTCTCCTTTATTTCAACAAGATATCCGCTTTGAATTCTAAAAATATTAAAAAGTTATTAAAAAAAAAAAAAAAATTAAAATCCATTTTGTATCTTGTAACGCCGTCCTTAGGCAAACATTTTTTAACGCCGTAGTTATTTTTTCGGCTTGTTTTTTTGTTTACATTTTGGTTTAGCTTATCCATCTTTTGTTATGTTCCCAGTTTTCTTTTAATTTCCTTACTCTAGTTTGCGTACATGAGAACTGTTTTGAGATATTAAAATTGTTTTTTTTCTTGCATGAAACAGCCAAGACTTTTTTTTTTGAAAATTGTATAAACTATCAGCTCGTCAGCTCATTATTGGTTTGACCCACCGATAACTTTTAAAAAAAATTTAATTAGGCATAAAACGCACTAGTTCCTCTAAAGATAAATTTTCAGTAGAGACAAAAAACTATTCTTTTTATATGTGGTCTTATGCTACAAAGGGGGAAACAATTGTATTTTTTTTTTTTTTTGCAATATACTAGAGTAATTAATTGATCTAAGATTTTTACAGTTCGTAGATATGACCACTGTTCATCGATTTCTTGCTAAAAGTGAAAAATTTTGAGTTGACTCTCTTTGGAGGAACAAGTGCGATGTATTTTGAATACCCCCTTTCCGAATCCAAGACCTGTTTCACGAAATTTGTTATGGTTTCTGAGATATTAAGCATTAATTTTGCTCCATATCAATTATTTTAAAGCTTATAACTAATATGCATGTGGCAGTGTAAATAAAACTGAACTGGAAAAATAAAGTAATTTGCTTTTATTTTTGTTTTTTCTTTACCCACTTACAACTACATTTATGGCCATTTTCTCAATGTATCGACAAACTGTCTGCTACTTAATGTCAACATAAATTTATTGGACCGATAAACTGTCCGTTAACGATTTTGGGTTTCTCAATATACCGACAAAAAAATATTGTTTTCAGCTGGCAACGCCACTCAAAATACATGTAAAAGTTGGGAGTCAGCTGATTGAATTTATCTGTACGGCAAATAAAAGGAAAATAAATAATTGGCAGATGAGTGCCGGTTAGTTTTGCGATAAAATCGAAGCAAATGAGACATTGAGAAAACCAAATTTCTTTAATGTGCAGTTTTTCGTTGGGGAAAAAGATAATCGCCTAATGAGAAAATGGCCATTAGAGTTGACAAAAAATCAACCAATTGTAGTCGGGAGTGTAAGAAAAGATAAACTCAATGTTTACTGTTGTTGCTTTTGTTTAAGCTTTAATATTGTTACAAGTAAAACTGGTGTTTATAATTCTTATTCGCTTAACAGTTTAATTTGTAAAATATCTTTAGTTTTTCTAAAATCGTTGGATGAAGTTTCCTGATGATCTGGTCTAAGCAACCAGTATAATGCGAATAGGAATAGCTTATCACATCAACAATAATTTTCAGTTTATCCATAGCATGAAATGGGAATTGATGGGAATTTGAATCCCAAGAAAAAAATTTGATTATTAAGTATTGTTTTGCTCTACACGCCACTGTTTTTCGATTGCAGCAAATTCCTCATACAAAAACGTACAAAATAAATTTCACTCTTGCTTTTCGTCATTGCCGCTAGAAAAAAAGTAGATAAAGCAAAGGCAGTAAGTATATGATTACAGCACAAAAAAGCTACTTTTTATACCCACACCACAATAGTGGAGAGGTTATTATGCATTTGTGCTGATGTGTGTAACGCCTTAAAATAGTGGTCCTAGACCCATCTTAAAGTATACCGATCTACTCAGAATCACTTTCTGTGTCGAACTAACGATGTCCGTCCGGCTGGCTGGCTGGCTGGCTGGCTGTCCATGTAACCTTGTGCGCAAAGTACAGGTCGCAATTTTGGAGATAGTTTGATTCTTATTGGCAGAAGGACCAAGCCTATTGCAAATGGGCCGAATCGTAGGACCACGAGGGAAGATAGGGGGAAATTTCTTCCTCTCAGAAACTATCAAACCGATTTTAATGAAATTTAAAACATAGATAGAACCATATCTATATGGACATAAAATGTATAAATTTTTAAAAAAAATCGGACCATGAGGGGAGATTGGGGCAATTTCTGCCTCTCAAACCGATTTTAATGAAACTTAAAACATAGATAGATCCATATCTATAGGGACACATTAGCTATACAGTTTTTAAAAAATAGGACCACAAGGGGAGGCAGGGGGCAATTTCTGTCTCTCACAAACTTTCAAACCGATTTTCATGAAGTTTATAAACATAGATAAATCCATATTTACATGGACACATAAGCATGATGTGTTTTTAAATACTGTGGTGTAGGGTATCATATGGTCGGGCTTGACCGACTATACATTCTTACTTGTTAATAATAAATTTAGAAAAGTGGCGTATGCGGCACAAAACAATCATTTTCACTTTCAATAAAATACTATTAACTTCTTATTTCATTCATGAAAGTTCATAAAAATTTACATTTTTCTTTAAAACGTATGGTGGAAGCTGTGCTCGATTTTCTTCACTACGACTTTTGGCATATGCGCCAAACCAATAATGAGCTGCCAAGCGTAAAATCATAAACAAAAAAATGCAAATTAAAACATTTTTAAATTCTACTTTGTGGTAGCAAATTAGTTGTCTGTGTTTCCGCACTGTTGTCTTTTTATAAGCGAAATTTTTTCTTACTCTCATTTTCATAAGTTAAGAAACAGATCTACTATTTTACAAAATTTTTGCGTATAAAACTTTTTGTAAAAGATTGTAGCTCTATAGTTTTCCGTTGTAGACTATTTGACTATTTTAAAGGCTGTCCAGGTTTTAAGTTAAGTTAATTAAATTTTTTTTTTTTTTTTTTTTCAAAATATTAATATTCGACTTTATTAATGTTTTTTTCTCTCTCTCTTTCCAGAAAACGTGCCGTTTTCCAAAACTCGAAGAATGTGCCCATTTTCATTATGAACGTGTACAGTTGGGTCCGCTGTCTGTGCGCCTGGTAGATGACAAATCAGAACTGCTCAACAGCAGCATTGCCTCACAATCAATTGGTGGTGATATAGCCAGTACAGCGAATTCCTCTCAGGGACCTTCTTCGCTAAGACCATTTTCACCCTCCTCTTGCTGGTTTATCATTAAAGTATTTCCTCACAGATCAGATCCATTTTTGGTTAAACGATCGTTTGATAATATGCAAATGTTAGATGAAATGTTACATCGTTGTGTTTATGATCGTAAAATAAGCGTCCTTAAGAATCTTAATGAAATGGAGTTTAAAACCGAAGAAGATGTAGAATATGCGGTTGCAAAATATTTGGAAAGGTTCTCCAAAATAGCCTCAGATTCATTGACATGTGGCACTATTTTAACTTGGCTGCAATTGGACAATAAAGGTAGAAGATTACCTTTGGCCGACGACGATACCATGAGAACCATAAATACGCCGGCTGTTGGGGCGGCATATGGAGTGAGACGTTATCAGGCCCAGGCTTCAGACGAGATCTCCATAGAGGTTGGAGATATGATTTCGGTTATAGATATGCCTTCTCCAGCCGAGTCTATATGGTGGCGAGGTAAAAAATCGCATTTACAAAAGTCTCACTATGAGGTGGGTTTCTTTCCCCAGTCTTGTGTAGCCACCATAGGCGACAAGATCCCCAGACATTTCCCCATGCCTGCCCCTCTAGTGGGCCAAGTGGAAGTCTCACCCACTAAACCGGTTTTACGTAAACACGGCAAACTTATCGCCTTTTTTCGATCATTTATTTTATCACGCCCCTCCCGTCGTCGACTAAAACAAAGTGGCATTTATCGAGAACGTGTTTTCTCTTGTGATCTCTCGGAGCATTTACTGAATAGTGGTCAGGAAATTCCCATGGTTTTGAAATGCTGTGCCGAATTCATTGAAGAACATGGCATTGTTGATGGGATTTATCGTTTATCGGGTATAACATCGAATATACAAAAGTTACGGAGGGCCTTTGATGAGGAACGTATACCGGATTTGGGTAATCCGGAAATGAAACAAGATATACATGCTGTGAGTTCTTTGCTAAAAATGTATTTCCGTGAATTGCCAAATCCATTGTGCACCTATCAGCTGTATGATAATTTTGTGGAGGCCATTCAAGCGAAAAGTGAAAGCAACGAAAGATTGAGGTTAATGAAGGAGACGGTGTTGAAATTGCCACCTCCTCATTACAGGTAAAATTAATTTAAAGAATTTTTTTTTTTTTTTTTGTTTAAAATTTCCTCATTAAAACTTTGTTTTCTTTTAGGACCCTTAAATATTTATCCGAGCATTTAAATAAAATTTCACAGTATTCCGATCGTACGGGTATGACCGATAAAAATCTGGCTATTGTATGGGCTCCCAACTTGTTGCGCTCTCCTGCCTTAGAATCAGGAGGCGTGGCTGCTTTAAGAGGTGTAGGAGTCCAGGCGGTGGTAACAGAGTATTTAATACGCAATTGCCATCATATATTTGATGTTTTGGAAGAGGCCACGGCACGCTTAAGTTATATAGCCACTCAAGGAGCTACACCTGTCTCCATGGCCGATAACCGCATGGACTCTTTAACAGACTGTGAAAGTTTATTGGTGGAACAGCGGGAACACGATCAAAGCCTTATGTGTGTGGAACGACCCAAAAGTCTTAGTGCCAGTGGTCCTAAACTAATAAGCCTGGAAGAAGCTCAAGAAAGACATTTGCGCTACGATGGTTTTGATATGAAACATTCTATGCCTATAAACATGATTTCCAGTGTAAATTCCGGTCAAAATATAGGCTCCTATATAGAGGTGGGCGGTGGACCCTCTAGTCTGCCCGACAAATACCATACAGTTTTATCAGCTCCACGCAGTTGGCAAAAAAGAAAAACTCACTCTTGGAAATCACTATTCTCACGTAATCAAAGACCCGTTAGTAATGGTGCAGCCCACGATTTGAAATCCTCCATAGTAGTAACCTCACAAATTAGAGATGACGATTCAACTTCACCTCCTCCACGTCATAAAGAAGCTACACAAGTTACGTTTGCCGACAATGATTCTATAATTGGGGTAAATGGCAAACCTTCGAAAAGCTCTCTAATGAAGCGTGATGATAAACACAAATCGATTGAATTATTTGAAACGTCACGCTCCTATTGCGGTGAACCGAGCAAACCAATTGAGGTGTGTGTTCGCTCCAATTCCATAGACAGTTTGCGTACAGCAGGTCACTCTAGATCGGTGTCACATGATTCATACTTTGATTTGTTGCAGTCACCGCAACGGGGTCATATGACTACCTGTCCTTCGAGGTAAGTGAAAGGAGGGAGAATAAGTAAAATTATCTATGATTTTTTATACATCCTACTATGCAAGTTTATTGAGTGAAGATGTTGGTTTCATTATTAATTGGAAAAATGTTTTGAAATTTTTGGTTTTTTCTGTTTTAGTAATTCTTTTTACTATTATGTTTTTTTTTCATTTTAAGCAATTTAGCGATTAAGTAGCTTATTTTAGTTAGCGATTCTTGATGAATTTTTTAATTTCCACTTTAAAAATATATTTAAAATGTTAAAACTTTTTAACTGTTTTAAGCTTTTTTAAGACATTTAAATTGCTTATTATTTAAACGAATAACTACGAGCATTTCAGTTAATTTAAAGATTTTTATTGATTTTTTTAGAGATGTTTTCGCCATTTTAAAGATTTATTATATTTTTCATATTCCGGCGGCTTTTTTTAAATCTTTTCTCTATTGTTGGCGGCTTTGTCCTTATATTAATTAAGTAGTTAATATTCTATATTTGATTTTCTTTTGCAGAGAACTTTCCGAATTGGGGTTGAATTTCGATCGCGAAGAGCCCGAAATGCGCATATTCTCCGAAAGTGAATCTCTGGTAAGTTCCCCGCGGGTGGGTAAAGAGAATATACCACCCTCTTCTGGCAATACTTCGAGACGCATTATGAGAGCCCGCCCAGAGGAATTCTCTAGCCAAACGAATAGTGTTAATCCCAGTCCTAAAAAACAACCACGTCTTAATTTACTACTATCACCCAGTACCGCAGCTAGTCCCAGCAATTGGTCTCAATCCTCCGCCAATGGAGAATGTAATAGTGAAATTTGTCATGAGCATAATAGTGATGAAAGTTGTTGCAAACGTTATAAACTAGAAGATCAACTATCGGACATACAATTTATTGATTGTGGAACTCCCGAGCATGCAGTGCCGCCTCCCTCTACACAGACTTTATATACAAGTGTACAGGTACATGCTCCTCCGAAGCCATCGCTATCGAAATCTTCGTTATATGGTTCTACAGAAATCGCGTCACAAAGACAACTGGATTCTGGAAAGTCAACGGTTTCAAGTCATACAAACTATTCTTCAACATTGAATTCTCGCTACAGTTATCCCTCAGTGCCCCTGGGCTCAAAGCGCAAAGATCAAGATGTTTTAAATTCATCAAACACAAGTGCTAATAATAAAGAACGTTTTAGTTATCCGGGCACAAATGTTACAAAAGACCGAAGATATTTGTCTAAAGAAGCCATGAATAAAATGCTAATGGAACACGCTGAGTTGAGGGAACAGAAAAAGGAAGAGGATTTTCAAGCCAATAATAGTAAACAAAGGTATTTTGTTTCTTATTATATATAAAAAAAAATATTCATTTTTTTTGTTTTCATATATTACAGAACCGTTTCCTTTAGTGGCACTAGTCCTTCTTCAAATAACTCCTTAAATTGCTCCCCCAAACCTACAAAACATCTTCTAACCGCAAAACCTTGTTATGATTTGCTGAAAGTTAAAAATCGTAATAGCTATTGCGCTCCGCAAGACCTGGCGATGCAAGAACAAATGCTGCGCAGTTATTCCGGAGATATAACCAAAGAAAATCTACACAAGACTTTACACAATGAAATGGAACAGTCAAAATTATCCGTAACCCCATCATCTCCATTACAAAGTCCTAGATATTCTCTGCTAATGGGAGACACAAGTTCAGAGAATAGTTCGGCTGTTACTACACCTCAACATGATTTAGAACCTTTAATGGTTAATTCGGCCATGTCGGGCATTTCAGTGGCTTCTTCAAACCAAATGCAACAGCTGTTATTGGGGGTGGAGAGCTCAAGTTATTTGGGTACTTCGCATGAATCTTTGGGATCAAATGTAAGTGATTTGTAATATAGAGTTAAGTGAAGAAATTTTGTTTTAAAAAGCAAGCAGTTTTTAAAATGTTCTCGAATTAAATTAACTTAAAATTTTTGCAGCAAAACGACAAACGTGATATGCAGGCTTTAAAACGTGAGCTCTCACTGGACCTAAACACCGTTACAGGCTCTAAACTGTCCGCCACAGAATGTTTAACACAACGAAATCAAAATTTAATTTCACCCAATTCAAATTTCACCGATAATACCAGTCAATCGGTAACACCCAGTGAATTTGGTTATCAAAATTTGCAACGCCAGTTAAGCATGCATTCTTTGATTGAAACCGAAGAGAATTCACCAGCCTATGAAGAATATGAGAATACTCCAAGTAATCTTAATTCTCCTTTAAAACATATAGCTAGTCCTATTAAATCTACCATTAGTATAACTTTTAATTTAAAATCCCCCTCTAAGGAATCTGACTCACACGAAAAATCTAGCAAACCGTCTTTCCTAAGACCCAAAGAAGACAAAAAGGCTAGACAATTGTTGGAAACTTCATTCGATGAGAATACGGTTTACGAACAAGTGAAATTCTTCAGAAATTCGATAACAGAAGTCAATCAACTGTTGAATGAAGATCGTAAATTCCTCAATACCGAGCTGGAAAATCTGGCTGAGATAGAAGAACTAAGCGAAAGTGAAAGAGAATCGGATAAAGATCTTTTGACCCCTGTTGAAAATACGGATGATATACAAATGTCTGACGAAGAGAAATTATTGTATGAAAATGTGGAGCTTAGGAAACCTAAAAGTGTTTATGAGAATATAATGGGGGAAACAATGAAACAAAATAAAACGGAGGACTATCAAGATCCGGAAGTTGAGCTAGACAGTTTGGATAGTATTAAAGATCAAGAATCGGAAACCATAGAAATCTGCAATACAGCCAGACGTTCGCCTTCAAATTTAAGTGTTAAAGAATTGGCTAATAAATTTGAATCCTCGCCCATAGAACAAATGCCGGCATTTGATTTTAGTACACGTAATTCTACAAGAAAATCGACACCACCTCAGCCAAATATCAATACCCATCCGGAAAGGCATGGTAAAGTAACACAGACTTCTACATCACTTAAGCAAAAATTAAATAAAAGCCAACAAATTACCAGATCTTTAGATGAAAATGCTTTCATAAGGGAATTCGGCAGTAAAAATCTGCAGGAGTTACAAATCAAAAGTTCTCAGCAATTGCCAGAACTCTCGGAACACAATAATCGAAGAAAAAGTTTCGATTTTACACGACCCAAAACATTAAATCCCCCTAAAAGGTTACCGGGAATGCCCATAACGGAAGAACATTTTCCCTCAAAAACCACAGAGAAATCTTTGTTAAGAATCGATCTACCCAAAGAAAAGAATTTCAATAATTTGCTAACCTCCGCTTCGCTGGAAAATGATTATGACAGTAGTGAGCTGAAAATAACACCCACTACAGAAAATAGAATTTCTCTTATACAAAATAATGTACAAGCCGACAATCCCCAAGATCTAAACAATACAAATGCCAACAACACAAGCAATAATCCTCCTCTAAAGGTTTTGTCAGGCGTGAAACTTGATCGTGAAAGAATCGACCGCATCAAGGAAGAACGTCGCCAGCAGTTAACCCAGAAATATCACAGTGACAGCTTCAAATCGAAATCAAAATGTGATTTAAATTCCTCAAAAAATGAAGATGAAAAATTCGTCACCGACAACACTTCCCTTAGAGTTAAATCAAAATCTCGAGCAGATATGCGTACTCTACAAAAAGATATGGATAATCTCAAGGAATTTGGTAGAAATCCTCCCTCTTCGGCTGTATCCGAAACAACACTAAATACACAGCATCGTGTCCGCAGTATTTCCGATGAAAAAAATCAAAATAATTATGTAGAAACAAATGCCAATAATGTGTCGGAGACCAATAAGCATTTCATAAAACTTTCTCCACATTCTCAGCAGGCTTTAAATAAGGCCATTTCACCCAACAGTCCGGAGCAGGAAGAGTTTTCGGCACGAGCTACAGTACAAAAATTCGAACGTAAAAGTATGGATTTTGCTAATGGTGTGAGTGGGGGCGGTAATACGAATAGCAGGGAGCGACCAAGACAACAGGAATTGTTGGGTACAACAGGAATTGCAACCTTAAATACAACAACAACGACTACTAGAAATAGTTTAGCATCAAAGTGAGTTGAAAGTTTAACTTTTTTTAAATAATTTTGTATAAAATCAAAATAATTTTTGGGAATACAAAATTGAAATTTAAAAGATTTTGTTATTCGTGCTTAATTCCCAAATTTTTATTCTTGATAAAAACACTGAAATTTATTATTGTAGGATATGCGCATTTCACAGGTTGCACGATCTGGCCTAAGCAACAATAAATTTCAGTGTTTTCATCAAGAATAAAAATTGGGAATTAAGCACGAATAACAAAATCTTTTAAATTTAAATTTTGTATATATTTTTTTTCTCTTTCAAAAAGTTCGGACTTTTCCAACATTAAAATTCAGTTTTGGACCAAAGATTTATAATTTTTAGGATAGTATTGAAAAAGCTTTTTATAAGTACATATTTCAATAAATTTTCCGAGAATTCGAAATTATATGCAACCCTTATTTCTGAAACGATCGAAAGACTACACGACTTCCCAAATTACCTTCGAAAAAAGGGATGCAAGGGAGTCTATTCCAATATATTCCATATATCGTCAGCTCGTTATTGTTTTGGCGCATATGCCAAAAAGTCGTAGTGGAGAAAAACAACAATGAAGGTTTTTGAACGTGCATTAAATTACATAGAAGTTAATAGCATGTTATTGCAAGTGAAAACTATTGTTTTGTGCCGCATACGCCACTTTTCTCAATTAATTTTTAAAAAGTAGCTTTTTGTGCTGCATACGTATACTTACTGCTGTGTATTGATTGGTTGACATTTTATTTTGCTTTAACTTAATTTTTTTCTTATGGCAATGAAGCGAAGCATGAGTGAAATTTATTTTATTATTGTCATTTTGTTTTGATTTCGCTTTAACTACTTTTTTTCTTACGGCACTGAAGCAAAGCAAGAGTTAAATTGATTTTGTACGTTTTTTGTATGAGGAATTTTCTGCATTCGCCAAACTGTGGCGTGTTGAACGAAACGATACTTAATTAACCTTTAAATAGTTGATATGGAGCAAAATGAATGCTTATTATCTCAGAAACCATAAAAATACCTCATATCCAACTCAATTTTTTTTTTAAATGGTCGGTAGGTCAAACCAATAACGAGCCGATGATATGACAAGAATATTCGCGCCAAAGCTAAAATGTTTGTTAATAGCCAGTCCGCACTCTGTCACTCAAATCATACTGGTTATCAAGAAGAATTATTCAGACTTGTCTGTTTACCTGACATAACCTTAATTTGAGTCCCTGCTTATAGAGATTATTACCATAATGAACAGGCAAACGAACTAGCCAGAACTGGGTATGATAGATATTGCGCCCTGGAACTATCAATAGCGAAATCTTCAAAGACTATCTTGATAAGACTAACTAAGAGAGCAAACTAAATAACTACACGGGTACCAGTTTAAACAACAAAAAAACGTTGTATGCAACTTTTTAATTGCTCCCCAAAAGACATCTCAATAGACAGCAGACTCTGTGTCCTTTTTAAGAATTCTTTAGCATCTGCAAAAAACTTAAAACTAAGAAGACAGTTTTTCATCTCTTATGCAAATTCCCAGATTTCAATTAGTTCAGACATAAGTTATTTAGGAATTACCTTTCCAACGATCTTTCTTATGTATCGCGGGCTAAACTCGGCAATATGGTAAAACATCTCAACGCAACGGACTGGCTCTACTAGCCACCGTAACATCAAGTCTGATCTGTGGTCTTTTATTCTTGACGAGTGATGTGGTCCGTACAAAACAGAGTCACAATTGCCTCAATTTGATTACACGCTAAGTTTTCTGGGTGCTAAAACGTTAACCAATCAACCAACGAACCATATTCATTGAAAAAATTTCTTTTTAAAGATAATTTTCTATGAAAATTCCTTTTCTCCAGAAAATCGGCCATGTTCTAGAAATCGAAATCGGGTATAACGAAAATCGATAAAGAACTGCAGTTAAATTTTTAAGAAAAAATTACTGCAGCTTTTCCTAATTTTAAGAGTACATAGTTCTGATAAAGATAAGTGGTACTTAATATTTTTATGAACTTTCAAAACATACATCCATGTTCTGGAAATCAAGATCGAGTAAAATTGAAATCGATGGAGACTTCCAGTTCAATTTTTTTTTTTTTTTTTTTTAAATTATCATAGTTTTTCCTGATTTTATAAATAGTTCTGTTTTCAAAATTTGTTCGATTTCCAGAACATGGTTGATAATCGTTTTTAAAATTTGTTCGATTTCAATTTTACTCGAATTTGATTTCCAAAAAAGGCTGAATGTTTTTCAGAGTTCTTTTTTGTATAAAATTACTCCTTAAGTTCAAATGGACACAGGTTTTTGAGCGTTCATAAAAAAAATAGTTTGTATACTCTCCATTAATAGTGTTGAATGATGGTATACTAACTAAGCTTATCATTCCGGGTAAAACTTACTTAATTCTTGAGTCAATTCTAAGATAGATTTAGACGTGTCCATCTGTCTATCAACTGAAAACAAGCCCACTTTCGAAAGACTCAAAGAACAAATTTGGTGTCAAATGATTTCTAGTTCTCCTAAGCAGTTTGGTATTGAAATCCAGCATAATCGGTTCAGTAGGAAATGAGTTATGAACCCAAATGTGGAACAACCTCTCTAAAAAATTTATATTTTTATAACAAAAATTACCATTATTTGGTGACAGACTGCCCCGTTTCTTATTTTGCACAAATTCTTTTGATACTAAAAGAAATCAAACTACGAAATTTTGTAAAGATCCGTCCATAATTAAACATAGGCCCATATAAAGCCCACTCTCGGAAAACACTTAAGTAGCGAATAATGCAACAGTAGTAAAATTTAGTCTTTCATAGATTCGTTAGATAAGAAATCACTCTACATAATTTGTTGTTGATCCGTCCATTCTCAGAAAACCGTTCAGTACGCCGAAAACCGTAATAATTAATTTTATTGTAGTTAAATTTATGGTGTTTTCTTTTCTACAAAAAAATGTGACATTTTATTTAAAAAACAAGTTAGAGTGCTATATTCGGCTGTTCCGAATCTTTGATACCCTCCACCTACACTTCGAATGTTTTAGGAGTAATATCTGTATGATGTCTATTTATTATTACAATCTTTGTAAAAACAGACATCTGCATTAAAATTTGTTGCGGTTTAGACCTTAGTTTAAGCGTTTGCAGTGAATTCCAGAAGGCTGCTAAAATGGAATCTAAGGTAAATTATGAACCGTATATCACAAAATTGCATAACATTTTTTCTGGCCATATGAAGCTTAACTGGAAGAAAGTTTACCGCGTATTTAATTATTTTACCAGAGTGGGCTTTAAATGAGGCCTATGGTAAGTTATGCACCGATCTTCACCAAATTTCACAGTGTCATTTCTAGTTCTATAAAACTGTGCTGTACCAAATTTTGTTATGATAGCATTATTTTTTAAGGATTTAGGCGTACTAAGCTGTTTTCCGGAAGTAGGGTTTATATGGGGCCTAGGGTAAATTATGGACCGATCTTCACGAAATTACATAGTTTTACTCCTTGTCCTATAAAACTTTGATGTACCAAATTTTGTTATGATAGCGTTATTTTTTACGGATTTAGGCGTACTAAACTGTTTTCCGGAAGTGGGGTTTATATGGGGCCTAGGGTAAATTATGGACCGATCTTACCGAAATTACATAGTTTTATTTCTTGTCCTATAAAACTTTGATGTACCAAATTTTGTTATGATAGCGTTATTTTTTACGGTTTTAGACGTACTTAACTGTTTTCAGGAATTAGGGTTTATATGGGGCCTAGGGTAAATTATGGACCGATCTTCACGAAATTTTACAGCGTGATTTTCAGTTGAACAAGACGAATTCTTGCAAAATCGTTTGTCATTCTGTGCATTATTCCACCATTTATGTAAGTTTTTGTAACAAAATTATCAATTTTTTTTAGGTGGTGGTTCCACATTTTGATTCATAGCTCAGATCCTATTGAACCGATTTTGCTGGATTTCAATCCCAAACTGCTTAGGATAACTACAAGCAATTTGACATCCAGTTTGTTTAGTTCTTTTGAGTTTTTCGAAAGTGAGCGTGTTTTCAACAGACGGACAGACGGACATGGCTAAATCGACTTAGAATTACTCAAGGAACCAGAATATATATGCTTTATGGGGTCTGGGATGAATAATAAAAAAGTTTCACACGGAATGACAAACTTAATATACCCTCTTCACAACTAATTGTGGTGGAGGGTATAAAAAAATGCAATTTGGTGTCTGTTTCTTAAAAATTTTCCTGCCGAAAAAGGTGACTTTTTTAGAATGTGTATTCTAAGTCAAATTGCAATTCATAAAGGCTGCATACTTTAATAGGCCCATTCCATCAATATTTTTCAGGAATATAGTTTTTTATGGTTCGTAAATTCTGAAAGTGCATGGAAAAATATTCCTAAAAAATGTTGATGGAATGGGCCTATTAAAGTATGAAGGCTTTAGGGATTGTAATTAGACTTGTAATACACATTCGAATTTATATGAAAATTTTATCATTTATATCGTCCCCTCAATAAAACAATAGTGTATACGCATGTACACCATTATTTTTTTATTGCATATTTAGAATCTCCATCATTGATTTTATGTCTGGTCAAAATTTCGTCAAATTCTACTTCCAAAAAGTGGGTCAAAATGTCGTTGGAAAAAATAGTGTATAATTTCTTGTTCGAAATTTTCCTTCAATAAGTGTGTAAGCTCATATGTGCTATTTTACTTGAAATTGCCACTCCAAAATTGTTAAAAGAATAATAGTGTATACGCATTATACTCCATTTTAGTCTGTAGAAAAAAAATTCAATTTATGAAAACTTTAACTCATAAAATAGCTTACAATAATATACACTATTGTTTGAGAAATAGTTTCATTCCGAACATCGAAAGCTGCATGATCTCCAAAATTTGTGCCAGAAGAATGTAATTCCTCGTGGCTCGCAGTCATTTTTCTTTAACTTACAAGGTGGAACGAAGCGAAATTGTTTAGATGAGCCAGATGTAGCAGAGGAAGAGAAAGAAGACGAATGAACTTCTAGTTATTTTTGAATTACGCAATGTATACCTTAATTTCTCATAATTTTTTTTTTTAATTAACCCAAATTGGAATGTAATGAATATGTGCCATTGAATCTATGAATTAATCACTGTTTTATAATGTTACAAATTGATATTTTTGAGATGAAATATTTTAATAAAAATGCCGTAAAATTATTGAATAAAACAGCGTATACCATACAAAATAAACAAAAAAAAATATACATATAAAAAATAAAATAGCCTATATGGAGGACTTGCACTTTGAATGACATAATTATGGTCTTAAAGGATGCGTAGAATAAAAAAAATTGGTCAATTTAAAGACAAGAAACGGTATTATGTATTCGTCGAAAAATCCAGTATGAAGAATTTTTATTTACCGCGATAATGAGGTTTAAATAGACATCCGATTTGACAAAAACTTTAAACACGATTTTCTCAAAACCCCAAAAAAATTATACACTATTGTTTTATTAAGGGGACGATATATTTTATAAAATTTGTTTTTGTTGTTAATTTTCTAAGATTTTTTGTTAAATTTTTAAATTAAGGGAAATAAATAATTTTTTTTTTTTTTTTTTCTTTTTTACAGTCGTGAAAAAATTTCACCACAATTTTCTATACGCGATGTCACAGCCATGTTTGAATCTCGTTCACAAAATCAACAATAATTATTAAATTAATTTTAAGTATGTAATAATAATTTATATGTATAACACAGACACACTTTTACAAACAATACAACAAATATCATAATAACAACAACAACAAAAGAAAATACTTGAAAAATTTGAAATTCAATATTTATATACATATATTTAAAAACAAGATATTCGAGCAGATTCATGAAATCGAAATGAAGCGAAATTAAAATCGAAAGACTTTTTAAGTTAAATTTTTAACAAAATGACAGTAGTTTTTTCTGGTTTTAAGAGTTGTACTTGTAGAAAAAAACTAGTCCTCAAGAAATGAAGAAGTGGTAAATAAAAATGAGTATTTTTTTGAACTTTCATTACAGGGTCGTTTTCAAAGTTTCTGTTTAACTTCATTTCGATTTCACGAACATGCCTGTTTATTAGAAATACATAAATAAATCTTACAAAACTACTTTTACTACTACTCCCTATAAATGTTAACAAATATAAAACAATAAAGGAAGCTAAAATTTTGTTAAATTGATGAAAAGAATTTTGAGAAATAATTAAATAAATATTTCAACAAGTATTTGAATAAATAATGTTTTTCTTTAGTTAAGAAGCAAAAATAATTTTTTTTTTTTTTAATATTTAAGATAAATTGAATTTTTTATGGTATTAAACAAAAAGCATCACTTGAAAGGCAAATATTATTAATAAAGCTTAGTTATTAAATATAAACATTAAATAAATAAATATACATACATTTATAATAAGAGAGAAATGAACAACATTTTTGATAAATTTGTAATCCAAAGATGACTTAATGACCGCTTTTCCTCTTAAAATTGAAAATTTCTTGTGCAAAGCTGAAATTTGTTAAAAAAAAAAATACTCATTTAATTAAAGAGGAAAAACTTTAAATTTGTAAATTTTTTACTTTTATAATTTTAGGTTTTAAAGCAGAAAATTTAAGTTTAATTTTTTTTTTTTTTTTTTTTTTTTAAGTTTAAAAGTTTGTTTTCAACTTTTTGAAAATAAATTGAAATTGATTAAGACGTGGCAATAATTTTTTTTATTTTTACTTAAAGATTTTAAATTTAATTTCTGACTTTTAGTTTTTAGTGAAAAATTTTAATCAAGAACAAAATTTTACTTTAATTTTCTTGAATTCATTGTCTTGTCTTGAGTTTTGTTTGTGTTTTTTTTTTTTTATTATTTAATTAGTTGTTTTAATTGTGTATATAGGTAATATAATTTATTGTTAATTGCTAAATAAAGATTTGATTTTATTTCATATGAATTTTTTTTAATTGTTTAAATTATATTTGAATTATTTTCTTTTTACAAAAATAAAAAAATTGTTTTATAAGCCTTTTAACTTTAATCTAACTTAAGTTTTTTTTTTATAAAATTATTTAATAATTTGTAAAAAACTTGAATTTTTTTTTTTTTAAATATATTATCTAATAATAAAACTAAACTAAAGAAAATTTTAAACAAATATAAAAAAAAATGGAAAAAAATATCTGACACAAAACTTTTATTTAAAAAAAATTATAAAAAACTCTAAAATGAAATCTCGATGTCCAGCTAAATTTCTTTTTTTTAAAGCCTTATGAAAAAAAAGTTTAATAACACAAGTTAACAGTACGTTTTGGCCGTCGCTGACTTCTTATGATATACAGAAAGTCGCTGTATAATTAGAACTTTTTTATCAGCTCTAGTTTTCGCGATATAGCGTTTAATTAAAAATAAAGGCACTTGCAGGTAATCTTTTTCATGCGGGAAATCCCGGGATCCCGCACAATTTTGGAGAAATAAATCGCGGGAAATTTGTGCGGGAATTCTCGGGATTTTTTTATTTATAAGTTATCTCAAGAAATACATCGTCAGCTCACAATTGGTTTGACCTACCGACCATTTTTAAAAAAATTGCGTTAGGTATGGGGTATGTATATTTTTGAATCCAAAATCTGTTTTGCGAAATTTTTTGTGGTTTCTGAGATATAAAGCATTCATTGTGAATAAAAACTGAATAGAGAAAACCCTTCTCAAGTTATGCTATTACATATATGCAATGAAAGTACCTTTATTTTTTACATAACGCTCTATCGCGAGTGCAGATTCGCGATCAGCATTCCTAATAACTAAAGAAGCAACTTTTTTCGAAATTAATAAACCTGTGTAATTTTTGTTTTAGCTTAGAATTCAAAACTTAAAAGAAAACCAGAAAACAATCAAAAACTTAAACAAAACTAATTAAAAAAAAACTATTAAAGAAATAAAACAAGATAAAATATTACAAAAAAAAAAAACTAATAAAAATCTAACAAAATTAACCTTAAAAAATACATAAAGAAAATAACTAGAGTTGTGGTAGTATTTTTTCAAATATTTATGCAAAAAACAAACTAACTTTTCTACCAAAATAATTAAAAAAAAACATAATCCTCTAATCTTTAAAAGAATAATGAAAGAATAGAAACATTTTCAAATAAAAAAACAGTGGAGTTTGTTCGTTTAATGAAAAATTTAAGTGTTCGGCCGAACGTACTTTTTGCGACCAAAGCCGAACCCACAGAGTATACAGAGGCGTCACGAGACAGAAAATATTGTGTTTTTTTCTGTCTTTTTCTTCGAAAGCTGCCCTTTTTGCGTTTTTTGTTTTGATTATGCAATTTGTGTAAATAGTAGCGGCCTGTTTTCACGCATTGTCACTCCACTAACAAAAAACGTTTTCTTTCTCTTTCTTCGAAAGCTGCCCTCGCAAATGATTTAGGCATTTTTCATACGTCACTTTTTTTCATCTCTGTATACTTTGTGGCCGAACCTGAATTTTGGTAGATTATTTTAGACCTAAACCTGCCCCAACCCGAAATCAAAACCGATAATTTTTTTTATTGAATATTGTTTATTGTGATTTAAGCCAGATTCACAATGAAACCAACATTTAAATCGACTGTTCACAATGTTAACAAGAAGAATTATGTTTGTAAATGGGCTTATGAAAATTTTTATAAACATCATTCTGAACTTTAGCCTGGTTTAAAATTGGATTAAAAGCCATAAGCAGTTCAATAAAATAACCACAAATACTAATTATCATTTTAATTTTCATACAAATTGTTGCTGTAGTAGAAGTAGACTGACTCATTTTTCTTATAAAAGCAAAATAGTTCAGCGTGTTCCATATGACGGATAGAAACGTCGACTGAAAAGTCACGAGTCGTGTACGAATTCTGGGGGGCGCTACTCTCTATTGCAATGCGAAGGAAAATGTTAGCAAATCTAGTGATTGGTACTCTATAATACGTTTGCGTTAGTGCTGGAAAACTATCGATAGTACTATCGATAGTCTTAAACTATCGAAAATATCGATAGGAAAAATATCAATATCGATATTATTATTTAAAACAGTGTTCGAAAATAAACACTAAATATCGTTCTTTAATGTTCGGTTCGGTAGATTTTTGGAAAACACAAACGCTATTAGTGTTTGTGTAGAAATTCATTAAAAAAAATAACGTTTCCCTGTTAGTCATCTTTCGAACACAAAAATAATACTGTTTTTATCACACACAAGAAAAGATGAGAACATTTAATTCCGTTCGGTTTCTTTTGAAAATCCACAAACTTCGATGTGTTCGGTTCGGCTCATTAATGTTTTGGCTGGCAAAAAAAAAACAAAAATTTTTTACAAATACAAAATGCACACACAAAAAAAACATTAAAGAACATTAAAATATAATGTTTTTCTACAGTATCACTACAATTGTTCTGTTTTTTAATGAAGAACCGAACATTATATAATGTTCTGTTCTTTCTTGAAAATAGTTACGAACGGTATTAAGGGTTGTGTATTATTACACAATCACTAAAAAAATAGATATCGTTCTTGGGTGTGTGAGCCGAACGTTAAATAATGTACTGTTTATTTTCGAACGCTGATTTAAAATACAGCTATGAAGACATGTCACAGCAGCTATACACACAGTTTTTTGCCGCAAGTTTTTACTTGCTATTATTAATTCACGCAGAATTACAGCAATGAATACAAACAACAAGAATGGCAGGTGGTATGGATTGCTTAGCTGTGCCTTTACTACTAACTTAAGGCCTTTATGCCGAAATTTTTATAAGTTTACATAGGGACTTAGGGCATTGACAAATTATACGGTGCGATCGTGCCTGGTCGCTCGGTGTAGGAATGCTCTTGGTGGACTCATGGAGGCATTCAATGTAAGGCTGTGTTGAGTACCTGGACACTGCATGGTTGATGGAAATGAGGTGGCTGACGAACTCGCGAGAGGGGGTTCGAATCTGGACTTAGCGGTAAGGGACATGGGGGTTAAGCCCCCCTATGTTACTACTATGGGGTGATACGGGAGAAATTCCGTGATGACGTTAACCGATCCTGGAGAGACAGAACGGATTGCAGGGTGTCCAGGGCACTATGGCCCAGATTGGACGCGGGGGCAACCAGGGTTCTACTGGGATTGAATATGAGTAGTCTTGGAACACTTATAGGGTTCTTGACGGGTCATTGTCCTGTCAGGGCTTTTGCGGGCAGATGGGACAACGCCATACCGGACTTCTGCAGATTGTGCGATGATTCAGAGGAGCTGGAGACGATCGAGCATGTACTGTGGCATTGTTCGAGGATGCAGGGTCTCAGGCAGAAGTGGCTAGGAGATAGGTTTCACGACGAACTGGGGTACATCGCTGGATGTAGTCCGGCTGATCTTCTGGGGTTTGTCAGGGAAATAGTGCGGCTGTTTCTGTTGAGGGGACGGTAGAGAGGGCAATCGTTCTACGCGAAATCTTTTAACTTTCTATCTTTCTTGTTTCTCTCCATCTCATACTTCTTTTCTTTACTGTCTTTTCTTTTTTTTTTTTTCTTTTAATTGAAGGGATTCACAATGGACCGTATTGGTCTCCGACTGGAAGTGTGCCCTTTTGCGCATAACCTAACCTAACCTAGGGACTGAAATGTCAGATAGTTTTATGATGTTGTAAAAGAAATCAAATAAAAGTGCAATTGCAATTGCAATTGCGATCATAGGATGAAACAATGAACGACTATTAGAGGAAAAGTCCGCTAGATTGATTGCCTTTTGGGTTGAGAATCAAATCCAATTTAGAACATTATCTAAAGTTGCAATAAAATATCTTATAGTCCCTGTTACTTTGGTTTCTTCAGAAAGGTGCTTATCTGTATCACAATTTTTAAAAACTGTCACCTAAGAAAACGTGCTTGCATACATACATACGTCTTATACGTTCAATATAGTGATAAAAACAACGAACTTTAGACTGATGAAAACTAGTTAATAGTTGTTGCAGTTGTTGTTTTAGCCAGAGCGATGAATTTATGAATGTTATTTTTGTCAAGCTAATAGGGACTAAATTTCTTCAATGTAAATAAAATTGAATGTTATGATTGAATTTTATTTACATTGAAGAAATTTAGGCCCTATTAGCTTGACAAAAATAACATTCACTAGTTAAAGTTTTTCTAATTGAGTACAAAAATTCGATCGATAGTAATATCGATAGAAGAATCTGAACTAACGATAAATATCGATAGTATCCCAGCACTAGTTTGCGTATTTGTCTTTCGCATCTTTTATTTGTTTCTTTTCGCAAATCATGACTATTTTTATTATTAAAATTTTCCAATTTCAATTTTTTTTTAAACATATTTTAATATTTCATTACTGTCAATCTGCGCCATCTATAATTTTTATTGCCTGCCCGTATTGCTTTATTTTCAAAAACTTGGCGAAAGTGACAGAGTACCAAGTTGGCATTTGGCTTTCGCAGAACTAGAAAAAGGTTGAGGGATGCTTCCAACAAATTGAAAAGGGTCACCACTTTGTAAGTAAATTCCAAGCATATTAAATTGGCAACAGTCTTGTGTGCAGGGAAGGTATCGTCCCAACTAAGCCTTGGAAATGTGTCAATTTATCTTTTGCGATATTTTATCCCACTGTTTTCTAGCTTGAACTTTTTTGCAAATTTGTTTTGCCAAAAAAGAATTTTCGTAAAATTTTATAGAATTTTTTATAAAAATCTCTTTGAAAGTTATTTTTTTGAAAGTTTGAAAGTTATTTTTTTATAAATCTCTTGAGTTTGTGTTTTTTTTAATCAGTTTCTTTTTAAGCCATTTTCTTTAAAAAAGAAAAAATCTTTAAAATTCACTTTTATAAAACAATTTTAACACATTTTTCCTCATCAATATATATTTTCTTATATTTTTTTTTTTGAACTCCACTGTTTTGTTTTTATCAAGAAAACAACTTTAAACTAAATCTATTTAACCCATGGGAACCAACAAATGTAGCTAAAAAAAATAAATTCTTAAACATAAACTATAATATTAATCCTTTAAATGTTTGAAAATCATTACAAAACAAAAACTCCAAAAAACAGAAAAAATTCCAATTCATCTCTTTAAAAAATGATGAAAAATAAAATTACAGGACTGCAGGATGTTGCCAAATTTTGTTTAGCGGAAAGAAAAAAGTATGAACATTTTTAAGAAATACACAAAAACAAATCAAACAAATAGTTTTGAAATCTTAACAAAAAAAAAAAAAAAAAAAAGCATTAAGTATATACTTATACATTATTCTAACATAAAACAAAGCTTTAAACAAATTTTATAATACTAAAAAATATATTAAAGAAAAATCTTAACAAATTATACTAAAAAAGAAAAACTTATAAAAATTCCCCTCTTTAACCAAAATAAAAAATAATATTTTATACATTTGATAGATAAAACGTAATAAAATATATAAAAAACCAGAAATCTCTTCACAAAGATAAAAAAAAAAAACATAAAAAAAAGTTTAATTCTTTTTTTTTAATTTGATAAATAATGAAAAAATAAATAATTTGTTCATATTCAAATATAATCGTAAAAAAAACTAATAAAAGAAATAAGTGTTTTATTTTCTGAATTTTAAAAGTAGCAAAAATGTCAAAGTCTTCTCCATCTTTATTCCGTCAGCCACCCCTGATTCAACCATATGGCCCATCACACACTAGACTAATTATGCTGGCGTAAAATGGCAGTTTGTAGGCAAGCGAGGTGAAGGGAATGGTTTTTCGTTGGCGTAAAGTTTCAACCGGCCTTCTACCCCGCACAAGCAGCACAAAACTAATACATAGACATTTTCAAAAACAACCCAGCGGTAAAACTCAGAAGACCTTCTTACTTCAGGCCTTTTAAAAGGCCTGTTTAAAAATTGTTTTGATTAAATTACTATTCTTATCTTACTGCTAAAGAATGCCTCATCGAAGGCCTCGGCTCTTTGGTGTAAAAGAGAAGATACACCTTCCACACTCGCTTCTATGAGAAGGGAGTAGAGAAGGAGTAACCTTTTTTGTATTGTTTTTTTTTTTGCACAAGCAAAAGCAAAACAATTATCCCGTTACCATTCTTATGCGGAAGGCCTTCTCCGCAATGACAACGTGTGTAAAAAAGATATGAGTATGGAATGGAGCGAGCAGGCCTTGTATATCCAAAATAAGGAATACAGAGGCCTTCTAGAAGGCATCCGTACTTCTTCTTTTTCCCGCTGGGAAATTAATGCAAAAAACACCAATACATACAAAGTTTTGTACACGTACACATAAATAAAAAATACATAACAAATTTCAAAACTTTTATACCGCATTTAGACTATGCAACTAACTAACTACTTTCGCTTAAAGTAGTTACTACGAAACTCTTTTCACATTTACATTTTTTCAACCCCGTTTTCTTCCCTACACCTCTTAAGAAAAAACAAAATAAAAACAAAAACAACTTGCTTTATTTATTTATTATTGTTTTCGCAAAAAATAAAAATTTACTATTACTTCTTGCCTGATCTTGTTAAAAAATAATAAAAATCTCACACTCAGTCGGAATTTGTTCTACTTTTTTGTCAACGTTAAAAAATTTCAGCAATACACCAGGAGCTCAGAAAGGCAGAAAAAGCAGCTAGATGATTTTTACAAAAAAAAAATCCGCAGCATACTCTTAGGAGATGAAAATTATTTGGGTCAGCCAGTTGCAGCAGAACGACACAAGGTGGTTCATAAAAGTGTTTATTTGGGAGCGTAGCAAAGCTTTCAACCAGAAGTAAATGTCTTTAATCGGAAATACTTGTATAAAAGGAAAAAGGAAACACATTATTTAAACGAGAATTAACATTCTTCATTTATTTTTAAACATTTTTCTTTACAATTTCAGAAGTTTACTATGTAATTTTAAATTGTTGTACGAGATAAATAGTTTTAACTAGAACAAGACAAAATGCTTTAAACCAGGGATGAAAAAGGGCTTTTATAATTTTATACCAACCATACATAGATGGGGGTAGTGCACTCATTTTGCAGTTTCAACTCACAGTGATAGTGCAAAAATATTGCAATCATTTTGTTAATGTTGAGTGATGAATTGAAAATTTGCAGGCTCACTAAACATGAGTGATAGTGATGTTAAAAAATTTTGCACTCAAAAAAAAAAATTTGATTTAAAAAAAGCAATCATCAGTTTATTGCAACTTTTTTTTCTTCACTCATTTGAGTGCAGCTAAAATTGTTGCACTAAATTTAAAACTGTTTTTTTTTCAGTGTTAAAGCCAATATTTATACCGTTATTGACAAAATTTCATTTTGTTTAATGTTCTTTGCTTATGAATATCCTCAAAAGAAATCAAAAACCATGCACATACAAAGTTACATTTTTTAAATTTTAGTGAGACAATATTTGTATGCAGCTTTTTTGATTGCTAGTCCAAATATTGTACTATGTATTTCTATTGAGTGCAGATTTTTGTATTCTGCGTTAAGTGATAGTGAAAAAATTACAAATAATTTTTTTGCAGTTTTATATAGTGATAGTGCACTGCTGATTCAAATCAATATTTAGTATTTTACCCCCAACTATGAAAACAAAATGTATTTTTTAGTTCATGACGGTACTATTTTTATACCCACACCACAATAGTGTAGAGGGAATTATGCATTTGTGCTGATGTGTGTAACGCCTTAAAATACCCTTAAGTATACCGATCGACTCAGAATCACTTTCTGAGTCGAACTAACGATGTCCGTCCGGCTGGCTGGCTGGCTGTCCATGTAACCTTGTGCGCAAAGTACAGGTCGCAATTTTAGAGATAATTTGATAAAATTTGGGACATAGGTTCTTATTGGCACAAGGACCAAGCCTATTGAAAATGGGCCAAATCGTAGGACAACGAGGGAAGATAGGGGGAAATTTCTACCTCTCAGAAACTATCATATCTTTATGGACACAAAAGGGATGCATTTTTTAAAAAATAGGACTACTAGGGGAAATAGGGGCAATTTCTGTCTTTCAAACTGATTTGAACGAAATTTAAAACATAGATAGATCCATATCTATATGGACACATAAGCTATACAGTTTTTCAAAAAATAGGACCACAAGGGGAGGTAGGGGGCAATTTCTGCCTCTCACAAACTTTTAAACCTATTTTAATGACTTTTATAAACATAGATAAGTCCATATTTATATGGACATATAAGCATGATGTGTTTTTTAATACTGTGGTGTAGGATATCATATGGTCGGGCTTGACCGACTAAACTTTCTTACTTGTTTAATATAAATTTAAAAAAACAAGCTTAATAAAAAAGGTTATAAAAATTAAGAAGTGCACAATAAAATAATAAATATTTCATACCTAAAGGTTATTTATAAAATATTTATCAAATTGCAATCAAGAGGATCGTGTAGTCTATTTCGTTCCTTTTGGTTTTTCAAGAAAAAATATGTTTGGCGTTGGCTGACGATGGTGAATTGATAGAAGTTCTGTTACAACTCTTGAATTGTCTGGGAACATTTCATTTAACTAATTTTTCAACTGAGATACCGTAAAGCATGTAATCCTGATATGAGTAAGACCACCCGTTACTGACATTTTGTTTTTCCCCCCCATTTTTTTCTAACCATGAACATTTTTTAATCCACTTTTCAGAAATGGTACCACATACGGCTTCGGTTTCTTACCTGATGATTTGTATGTTAATTTAAAGAAGCTAGTTTGTGTTTTAAGAATTTATGAATTTACCGGTAGCCAAAATGTACCAAAAAAAAAGTACAATTGTACCATGATGTCCATCCGTGCTTTAAACTAATTAAATGGTAACTTAAGGGCCCAAATAAGCAATACAAAAGGTTACACAAGCATAGGTAAAGAGTATGGAGCATGGTTGTGTGAATATTAAAAATGTATAATACATTTGTGACAGCGCATAGAGAAAGGGACCAGTAAGGTAAAGGGAACGTAAAAACCAACTACACAAAACAAAAGGTAGGGACTGACGTCATGAGCACAGACATTATTTGTGGTCATGAGATGTGTCGCTTTCAAATGAGACCAATACCAACACACTCAGTGATGGTACACCAAATATACACGTATTTAAATCTTTAAAATCGCTCTCCTGAACCAAACCCTTACGTCCCTTTCTATTTTGCGCCGCACATATTCACACAAATACAACTTGTTATTGTTGCCTCACTGCTTTAGTTGTTTATTTGGCCTTTAAAACTAACACAGTACAACATTTTTCAGTTAATTGATTGCCAACTCAATTCTGTGAACTGTATGTGAAATTAGACCCAAAAAGAAGAATTTCTGCATCATTCGTTTTGTCTTCTTACCTGCGATTTGAAGTTAGTATCGATTTGAAGTTAGTACTATCGTATAGGGGAATTTATCACGTTTTAGGCCCTGTTGTTTGACATAGCTCGACAACCACTAGCCCAATTTAGTTGAAATAAATTTTAAAAAATTAAGAATTACAATTCCCTTAATCTGTTCATATATTGTTTTCCTATACAAGTAACACTTTCGAAGTTAAAAATGAATGTATGAAGGGAAAAAATTATTTTTTGCCTAAAAATTTAAATTTTTTTTTTTAAAAATACACAAAAAATCCAAAATGGAAAAAAGTTTCAAGTCTAGTTATTTTTTCGCAAAGTCACATAACCTATGAGCAAAATGAGACAAAGATCATAAAAATCGATGCACGCGTTTCGCTTTTATTCGCAATTGAGTAAAGGTATGAATTTCAAAAATCAGTTATAGCCACCACCCTTAAAATAAAAATATAAATTAAAAAATTATCATGCAAAAAAAAACTTTATTTATAAAAACTTAATGAAAATAAAATAATATGCAATTAATACGCAATTATAATATGCATAAAAACAAAATTTAGAACATTTTTTCAATTATTGGCAATATCCATCCTTGTAGAAGTTGACGCTTGTGGTTCTGATGATCTTATTTCTTCTGAAAATCAGCTTGGCGTTGTCGGTATGATGTTGCGCTGACATTTTGCTGTGTGAGTTTTCTTCTCTTCAAAAATGATGTCAGCCATTCGGAGTCGTGTTGTGATAGTCCCAGCTTGGCCACAATGTAATCCATTTCGATTTGTGGTAGCGGTTGTGGTGCACTATTTTCAATATCGGGTATCCAATCAGCATCATCCAAATCGGTCGGATTGGTGAAAACGATTTCGGCTAGCAGGGACACAGTATCCGTACTCGGAGGTTTAGGTGCATCGGTATCAGCAGGGCGTTGCACTGGAAGTGTGGCAGTAAATGCAGCAGTGTATACTTTTGTTTTCAATTGTTGTCTGTTTAATCCAGGACGAAAATTTATGCATGCATAGCACCTGGATTCATCATGTCCAGTTGTGTCTTCCACCCAAATTACTGGCTTCATAAAAGATAACTTTCTACTTTTTCCGTGAATCCATTTTAGAAGGGTAGTATAACAACTGTTGCACACTGTGTTCGGCGTAAAATTTGCACCACTTAAATCTGCTTCATCGAAATAATTACAATACGCGGTTTTGAATTGCTCAGTAAACAAATTTTTTCGATCTTTTTTCTGTATTTTTCGGACGATATGACCACAAACGTAACAATATTCATCCAAATATGGGCACTTGTTGTTTTCCATATTGATATATTTTATGTTTTGTTGTTATTCACTTTTAAAAAACTGGAGAAAAATCACTTTTACTGTTCGCGTTCGTCGGCACTGGCTGAATGCCAAAAATCGATCAATGCACACCTATAAATACTACGTATTTTTGAATATTTTACTGCCAGGTACTTATAAATGGGCGCATATTTTAAGGGCGGCTGGCTATATACCTGATTCAGCACTTGTACGTTTCAAACTGTGCAAAACTTTCCAAATAATGACCACCCTTAAATGTGGGTGCAATTTCTGTAAAAAAAATCATATAGGTAGCCACCGGAAAAACCCAAATAATAAAAAGGTCCACTTTCCGTTTAATTGTCCACGTACATTTATTACCGCAATCATAAAAATCAAATAACCTTTTGTTTATTCCTTTTTTTTTAATTCTCAGAATCATGAAAAAGGTGTCAATGTTTTCTCCAAATAATGTTGTGCATATCTCGAGCAAATTTTTGAAATTCATACCTTTACTCAATTGCGAATAAAAGCGAAACGCGTGCATCGATTTTTATGATCTTTGTCTCATTTTGCTCATAGGTTATGTGACTTTGCGAAAAAATAACTAGACTTGAAACTTTTTTCCATTTTGGATTTTTTGTGTATTTTTAAAAAAAAAAATTTAAATTTTTAGGCAAAAAATAATTTTTTCCCTTCATACATTCATTTTTAACTTCGAAAGTGTTACTTGTATAGGAAAACAATATATGAACAGATTAAGGGAATTGTAATTCTTAATTTTTTAAAATTTATTTCAACTAAATTGGGCTAGTGGTTGTCGAGCTATGTCAAACAACAGGGCCTAAAACGTGATAAATTCCCCTATACGATAGTACTAACTTCAAATCGATACTAACTTCAAATCGCAGGTAAGAAGACAAAACGAATGATGCAGAAATTCTTCTTTTTGGGTCTAATTTCACATACAGTTCACAGAATTGAGTTGGCAAATCATGTGTTGTACTGTGTAATTTAATAAAAAAAAGGTGAGTACATACTCGGAAAAACTCCTTTTAAATTAACGCATAGCAGTTTCAAGCACCGTCAGGTCCTTCTGAATGTCTATCCAGATGCGGGTTACCCTGAAAAAACCGGAAAATAGAAAATTGTAAATAAAAGTTGAATACATGTTACAAATCGTCATACATATGTATGAATAAATATGTAAATGGTTTGAATCAGTTATAAAGTAATTACATACCTTGCACGAAAAAAGGCGGCGAAAGCACAAACATATTTTATTCTTTTCAAATAGACAAAATTAAAAAAAAAAGCACTAGCGCCCCCTTTTGGTAATTTTGATACAAAATGCTAGTGCTACCAAATTGAAGTTATTGCCTGTGCTTTACAGTAATGCCAATTTTGTGGTACATAAGACGTTTTAACACCGTAAATTGAGAGAGGCGCCCCCTTACCCACAAACTTTTTCTGCCTGGCAAGAAATGGCCATAGTGTAAAATGCTACTTACTTTTTTAAATTGAATAGCTTCCTTCCCTCATTAATTACAATAATTTATAATAATTTATTATTATTCTATAACTAGTTCTTTCTGGATGAATGAAGGTAAAAAAAATTACTTACATTTGAATGGGTTCATTTTGGGACATCCCTTGTAAAATTCATTGGTTTTTTCAGTGAAGTTGTAAACAGTTCTTTTAGTTTTTTTCTTAGGTATGTACATACATTCTCTTTTTTAGATGACAATCATCTATTTTAACTGGCTGTCATCTATAAAATTTGTGTGCTCTTTTTTCATAATATGTCATCTTTATTTTTAAAAGCATGATCAATATTTTTTTTATTTTTATAAATTAAAAAAAAAAAATGTTCACGGCGGTCACCGGGTTTGTCTGTCAAATCGTTTGGAAAATGTCGTAACATGCTTGTTCAGTTAATACTCTTAAGCGGCCCATACACTTGCAATATTAGGTGCGTTTGAGTACTTTTACAGTAAAATGCAGTAAATGAGTAAACTAAAAATTTTTCTCTCACAAAAAGCTGTTGTCCAAAAAAGTACGCGAACGCAAAATTTGTAAAAATTTGTAAAATAAACGCAACAGCCTTAACTCGCTTTCTTATCGGTACTCGATTAAATACTTTTTATAACACGAACATTTTTGGAAAATACAAACAAACTTTCTTATGTAATCTTTCATATTTGTTTGTTTTTTATTTTATTTGATTTTACTAATTTGTAGCGGGTTAAATTATTTAAAAGAACATGAATAATTTTTTTGCTTTTGATTACTTAAGTACCCAAATACTTCACACTTTTACAACTCTAAAAAATTAACATAACAAAAAAAAATTTCAAAAGTTTGTATTTAGCCAAATAAATGCTTCACAAACAAGGTTAATTAATTAATATTTATTCAATTTTTGTTTTGGCTTAATTATTAGTTCAACTTTTCTTTTATTTAACAATTTTTTCACAATTTGTATGCGCTTTTTATTTGCTACTTTTGTTTGTTTACCTTTTGAAACATATGTTTTTTATGATTTACTAAATTTTACTGCAAAAATTTCTGCAGTAAAAATTTGTAAATACTCAGACAAGAACTGTCACTTTTCGCTCTCAATTTATGTTCTCATTTACTGCATTTTGTGTACTCGAACGCAATTTCGTAAAATGCAGTAAAGTTTAGTTAAAAAATAGTAAAAACTTTTGTGTTCTCGAACGCAACTATTATTGTATATGATATTCGCCATATTATTTCCATTTTGTCCTATATTATGCAATAAGGCGCACGATGCACAGATGTACATTCCGAAAAATTTTTACAACACAACTGAAGTTGTGTTACCAGAAGCGACTCAGGCAACGACGCTGATGTTAAAATGTAAAATAGATATACATTTTTTTTTATATTTTTGCATCAGCGGCGTTGCCTGACTTCCCTGCCATAATCGACCTACTAATTTAATTGGTTTGTTACTTGTCATCGAAGACGTACTATCTTCAACGTCGTTCCAACGTAGAGTTATCCAAAGACGAATATATGACACATTCTAAAACTACCTAGCCTATGGGAATGACATTTGTATACCGCCAAACAAAGTGTGTGACATAGAACAGTCTGTTTCAAACCTTTAAGGCTGAATGCCGCAGCCCTTTTAATAAATGCAACTAAAACCACATGTCTGACTGTTGATGGAAACAGCCCACAACTGATAATTGCAGGCGCCAAAACTATGCTATGTTCGACCAATTCTGTTATCTTGGAAGTATAGTTGCACCAGATGCTGGCACAGAGTTAGATTTAGAAGCTAAGATGAGCAGAGCAAGAACGGCATTTGGACTTTTGGCACCGATTACTTGGAAAGTTACCAGTTGCGTTATTTAACGAATGTAGAGCTTCTACCCCAAGTAAATCAAATGGATGTGGCTTCGTAAATCCAAATGTAAATAGCAGTGGATTGGGCATGTACTACGTTGCGAGGATAATAAAATTGGAAAGCGCGCTTTGCGTTGGAATCCATTTACTCAAGCAGGAAGACGTGTTGGTAGACCATAGACAATTTAGAGACTTTACACTAAAGCCGAAATGAGATCTATCGTGTTAACATAACATGAACTTAGATATACGAGCCCTAACCACTATTTATTCGTACACCAAATATTTTTTTACTGTCTAACATTAAACACCAGAAAAAAATTAAATTAAGTTAACTATACTTACACGCTTGTACTTTTCTGAATGGTTGCTTTGTTTCCTTTAAATTTATTTATAAAAATAATTTAATATTGTACGAAAATATTAATAAAATGCATAAACTAAAAAAAATCATTATTGTTTACTGAAATTAATTTGACCACTTTTAATTCGTACAGTGTATAAACTAGGCTCAAGATGACAAAAAAGATCAAAATGTAAACAAAAATTGCAAATATACCGTTACAAAAAAGGAAATTGATTCAAGGGAGCAAAAAAGAGAACTTTTTTTAATTTCTTTTATTTAAATTTTTATTATTTCGAAAAAATGGCACGAGGTAAGCCTATTTGTGAAGAAATTCGAATTTTAATCATTGAAAAATTCAAATCTGGAAAGACATATGGGCCAATATCTACTGAACTTAAACTCCCAAGATCAACAATACAAAGCATTGTTAAAAAATACGGATTAAGTGGAAACTACAGTAATGAAGTATCAAAAAGAGGCCGGACCTCAAAAATAACGCTTCGAGATAAAAGAGCTTTAGCAAATATTATTAAGCAAAATCGTCGAAGCACTGTTCGTGACATAGCTTCGAAGTGGTCTGATGCTATTGGAAAGCCCGTAAAACGTGAATGGACCCGCCAGCAAATGAAAAGTATTGGGTATAATTTTTATAAAGTAAGTTTAAAATTTACTCGGTATGTCGATCTTCAGTTTAGAATATTATAAACTTTTTTAAGCTAAGGAAAAACCATTGCTTACCGCATTACAAAGGAAAAAACTTTTGTTATGGTGTAATGAGAGACGTTCTTGGGTACAAAGGCAATGGGATAGCATTATTTTTAGTGACGAATCCAAGTTTGATGTTTGTGTTGGTGATGCCAGAAAAAGGGTGATTCGTAAAGCACAGAAGCTTACAATAAAGACTGCTTGAAACGCACAGGCAAGTCTCCGCTAGCCTCATGGTATGGGGATGTATGTCCTCAAAGGGTGTCGGAAAGCTTCACTTCATTGATGGAACCGTAAACGCAGAAAAATACGTAAAAATATTAGAGGAAAATCTGATACCATCGGTACCAAAGCTAGCCGACTGCGGTGAATATATTTTTCAACAAGATGGTGCATAATCTCATACAGCTAAATAAACTAAAAAAATCCTACAAGAAAACGGTATAGAGGTTCTTGATTGGCCATCATCTAGTCCAGACCTCAATCCAATAGAAAATATGTTGGCTCTTTTGAAAAGAAAGCTTCGCAATGATCCTCAACGGACTATTGACGGGTTAAGATCCAAAATTCAAGAATCTAGGACTCAATAACCCCTGAAGATTGCCAGAAACTAATAAGTACCATGTCAAAGCGATTCCAATCCGTTTTAAAAAACAGGGGAGATGTAACACAGTTCGAAGTACGAAAATATGTGACTGTACGAATTAAAAGTGGTCAATTTATTTTTATTGAAAATAATAGGCTTTCCTTTTAGTTGATATATTTAAAAGAATTTTTTTTAAATATCTTACTTGATCAATGTATATTTAAATACAATAAAATTGTCTTTAAGAACAAATATTTACTTTCTGGTGTAGTCAGTATAATTAGGAAAATAATCCTACTTTAATATCGCATTGTAACAAAATGGTCAGTGTACGAATTAATAGTGGTTAGGGCTCGTATGTATAGCCCAAAATCGAGTGAGATAGATGACGCCTATGCCCCAGTGGTAGTTAAAGGAATAAATGCATATTTATTTGTTTGCGTTAATTGTTTATTTGCAAAAATGGCAACAGAAAAAAGTTGCTTACCTAATATAAATTAAAAAAACAAAATTAACTAAAATTAAAAAAAAACCAAGAACCTTAATTTGAACCGGAGCTAAACTAAAACTTTACTTGGATTGAACTAAAACCGAACTATAACTAACAAATACGTAAACTAATATTAAAGCAAAACTTCATTCAGTACATTAAAAAATAAAACTAAGCTAGAACTGAACTAGAAGTAAATTAGAACTGTGCTAAAACTGAAGTTGAATTGAACTACAACTAACCTAAAGCTAAGCTAGATCTTTATTAGAACTAAACTAAACTAGAAATTGAACTACAACTTAACTAAACAAGAAATGAATTAGAACTAAACTAGAACTGTACTTAAATCAAACTAGATCTGTACCACAGCAGAACTTGAATTTGACTAAGACTGAAACAGATCTAAACTTTAACCATTGGCGTAGCTAAGGGGGGGGGGGGCTGAGGCGGGTAAAACCACCTAGACCCGATTCTGCCCACCCCAGAGTTATTCACTTTTTTCTTTTAATTATAGTTTTCGTTTGACATTTTTTTAATTGATATTTTACATGGCCGATTAAGTATTCCTTAATACATTTCTTTTACATAAGTGTTTACTTTGCGTTTAACGAAATTATAAAAGAAACAAGTAAGAAAGTATTTAAAAATACATCACGCTTATATCCCTATTATGTCCATATTAATATGGATTTATCTATGTTTATAAACTTCATTAAAATCGGTGTGAAAGTTTGCGAGAGGCACAAATTGCCCCCTTCCTCCCCTTGTGGTACTTTTTATGAAAAACTACATACCTTATGTGTACATATAAATATATTTCTATCTATGATTTAAATTTCATTAAAATCGGTTTAATAGTTTCTGAGAGGCAGAAATTTCCCCCTATCTTCCCTCGTGGTCCTACGATTCGATCCATTTTCAATAGACTTCGTCCTTGTTATCAAATTATCTCCAAAATTGCGATCTGTACTTTGCGCACAAGGTTGCATGGACAGCCAGCCAGCCGGACGGACATCGTTAGTTCGACTCAGAAAGAGATCGGTATACTTTAAGGTGGGTATTGGACCAATATTTTAAGGCGTTACACACATCAGCACAAATGCATAATACCCTCTCCACTATTGTGGTATAATAAAGAGTAAAACAAAGTTAACAAAAAACCAATAAATTTAAATACATACATTTTTCGAAACCAGTAAATCATAATGATTAAAAAGGAATAATGGCCGATTTTACCAATTTATTTATATATGAATTTATATTTTAAATTTTATTTTTCATGTCAAATAAAAATTAAATTACATATATGAAAAACTATACTTTAATATGAATTGATATTCAAATAGAATTGGTGAAGTTGGCCATAAGCCAAACTATTAAAATTAAACATTTTGAAATAAACAGCCTTAGCACAACTCGATGGAGTTATAACTATGAGAATTGCAAGTCTATAATAAAAAATTACGCTGTGAATAAAAAGGCTTTTGAAGAGGAAATAAACAAAAAATTCAGTAGAGGCTCTTGGAATATTGACTTTAATTAAGAAACCTGATTTCATTGTGAATTGGTTTATCTTTAATTTTGCTCTTCAAACGATAAACTTTGTGAAAAAACTTTTTCAAACGGAAAGTTCGACACTTGGACAAGCTCATGCATGATACAATAACCGCTACCATTGGATAGAGAATTGTAATAAGTTTGATGAAACTTATAGCGATATAGAAAACATCTCAAAGGAAAATAGTATATCATTGGAAGCAATGTAAGTTACGAAAAAAAAGAAACTCTTTTAATAAAGATTTATATTTACAATAATTTTAAGGTAAAAGCTATTTTCTGGAACTGTTGCTTATAATTCTTATTCGCTTAACAGTTTTATTTGTATAAAATCTTTAGTTTTTCTAAAATCTTTGGATGAAGTTTCCTGATAATCGGGCCTAAGCAGTGTTGCCAAAACTTGGTGACCAAAAATGGCTAAATTTACGGAAAAAAATGGCTAAATTATGGGCTAAAAGCTTTTTTAAATAAAAACACATTAAAATTTAATAACAAAACAGATATAATTCATTTAGAGTTGTTTACGATGAAGTTGTGAGTTAAGATCAATTTGTTAAATAAGAATATAGTACGTAAATTAATATTAAAGAATTTAATCATCAAAAAATTCGATGTCGTTATTGTTCATCTCATAGGAAAAACTCATTAGTTTCAAATAATCATAAGTTTTAAATAATTTGAAGGTAAATCATAATCACGACAACATTTACCCAACTTTTTGAGTCCAGATCTACAATAAAAAACAAGTAAGAAAGTATAGTCGGTTAAACCCGAATTTATGATACCCTACACCACATTAGAACCCTAGTACCTAATTTTATCAAATGATCTCTAAATTGCGAGCTGTACTTTGCGCACTAGGTTTACATGGACAGCCAACCAGCCGGACAAACATCGTGATTCTGAGTTAATCGGTATACGTAAAGGTGGGCTAAGGACTAATATTTTAAGGTGTTACAGACATCAGCCCAAATGCATAGTACTCTCCCCACTATCGTGGTGGTGGTATAAATATTGTATTGTTATGGTAAAAATATTTACCTCATTGATAAAATCGAATTGACGGTTGCTTAATGTAACCTATTTCTCAAATTGCCCTCTCTACTTCTGCATTAGACCATGGAAGTGAGAGTAACTTTATAGTCAATTCTGAAATTTCTAAAACAATTTTGTTTACGCCTGCATCCCTTTATTGAAATATTTGCAACCAGAAAGAAACAGCGATGTTTGTGTTGATCCATTTTATAAATTTAATAGTGTATACTGTGAATACTGTTCCTTTATTTTGATAGATGTTTCAGCGGCATAGTTTATAGCGATTTTCAACATTTGTAAAAGTTGTGATTTAAATTAAATGCGTTTTAATTGTTCAAAATGTTTATTTTACTTTTATAAATTTTTATAATAAAATAAAAATTATTCTTTTAAAAGAAAAACGGCAAAAAAATTTTATGGCTAAACAAGTTGAAAAATGGCTAATGGTTAAACTCATTTTTTAATGGCTAAACAGGGTGAAAAATGGCTTAATCTAGCCACTAAATGGCTAAATTGGCAACACTGGGCCTAAGCAACCAGTGAAATGCGCATAGGAATAGCTTATACCTTCAACAATAAATTTCAGTGTTTTTTATCAAGAATACAAATTTGGAAATAAGCACGACAAACAAAATCTTGTAAATTAAAAATTTTTTTTTATTAAAAAATTATTTTGTTTTAATACAAAAGTAGTTATTGGGCCATGTCACAGAGTACAATTCCGTTCGGAATGATTTCGTTCGGAATTGAAGAAAACATATTTGTTCATGAATAGAAAATGTATTTTTATAGTTTTTTGGCCTTTCAGATGCAGAAAACTCCCATTCTGTTCATGAAAACAAAAATGGTTTCATTCCGAAAAATGTTTTCGTCATTATCTGAAGCACCAAATTACAAAATGAATTCCGTTTCCGAAGGAAATTGTTCTCTGTGACATGGCTGATTGTTTATTTTTGAGAAGGGGGTGCACTTGCCCACCCCAAAATAACAGTCTAGCTACGCTTATGACTTCAACCGAACTAGAGCGGAACTACATACATTTAAACTATTTAAAACAAAGAAAAAGGCCAGAACTGAAGTAGTGCTGAGTTAAAACTAAATACGATTAAGATTGACTATTAAAATCAATTCTGAAAACCAAAAATTCATAAGAATAAAGAAAAAACATCGAAATAAGTTTGCAAGTATAAAACATCATTAAAGTTAAATGTAGTGTACATATATTTTTAGAGTTCTCAAAATGTCATTTTAAAATACTTTGTTTTTTTTTAACTATTTTGCCTTTTTGCTAATTTGGTTGAAATACAAAAAAAAAATCTCTAACACGTGTCGTTTGCCACAAATTCTTAAGAATCAATCAGTCAAATAAACCAACAAACCAACCACTCAAACAAAAGAAAAAGTAGGGAAAACAAATTTGAAACATTTAACAAGAACCACTTCCGTTTTGGCTGCTCTCAAGTAATTCCTTCATTCCACCACGCCTGCACTCTAATTACTGCATTTTACGTCAGCTTAATATCACAAACTCGTCTCTTTTTTGCAATGGAAATTATTTTATTTTTTGTTAAAAACTTTTTATTATGTTAAATTATAAATAATTCCCAGAAATCAAGAAAACTCAAAACACTTGCAACAAAATATTATAAGTGTGTCTCAGATCAGGTTACAACGAAATCTCTTTGAAAATTAGCGCTCATACATTTACCCACATAGGTACACGTACAAACTTGCTCTCTTATTAAATACCAGCTCATTTAGTTTGATTCTCTGGAAAAAATTAACTTATGTTATCCTGTTTTTAAGGATAATAGGACAGGGCGTTTGTTCACATTATAAAAAAAAAACTTTAATTCTTCCTGTTGAGGGTGAAAAGTTTAAGTTTTTGTTTTCTTTTGTTGTCTTAAACTCAATAGTGGTCCTGGGCAAAAGGTTAGTAAATGTTGTTGTTCTTATTTTTGTTTTGTTATAAAAAAATGTGTGCTTTTGTTAAAGTAATTTTTGACATATTGTTGCTTTAGATGAGTCCTTTTTTTGTGTGTCTCCTCTCAGGAATTAATAAAAGACCGTGTGAAGTGGAGACTTCCTTTTTTAATAAACAAAAACAGGGCACAGGTTTATTTTAAGAGGTTCATTTAAAGCACCGCGTTGTAGAAAAGGAAATCTACGAAAATATTTTAGGTCAGTTAAAGAATTTGCGACAACTAAAGTTTTCTTTGTTTAAAACAATAATTTTTGCAAAATTGCGATGTTTTCTATGTTTAAAGAATACTTTGCAATGTTTCGATGTTTTCTATGTCAATATAAAATTTTGCAACATGTTCTACGTTTTCTAAATCCATAACAAAACCTTAAAATGTTGCGATGTTTTCTGTTTATATAGAAAACTTTGCAATGTCAAGATAGTTTCTTTGTTTATGTATAGAAAACTTTGCAATGTTTTCTGTGTTCAAAGAAACTTTAAACTGTGTCCATGTTTTCCATGACCATAGAAAACTTAAGTTGTAATATTTTCTATGTTTATATAAAACCTTACAAAGTTGCGATTTTTCTGGAAAACTTTTATGATTTTTCTATGTTCACATAAAATGTTCAATGTTTTTAATGTTCATAACAGATTGTCGATGTTTTTCTATATTAATGGACAATTTTCAATTTTTTCTATGTTTTTAAAAAATTTTAAATGTTTTTCTATGTTCATAGACAATTTTAATGGTTTTCCATTCTGCTAGAAAATATTTACAATAAAAGTTACGATGCATCGTAGCACATGCGGCCCTATGCTGCCCATATTCACAGTTTAAATTCGATATTTTTTTGTTTTTTTTTTTAATTTAGTTTAATAGAAAGTTTTGATAGAAAATAATAGGCATTGATGTTTTCTTCCTTCGGTTTAAAATTTTTAAATTGTTTTCTATATTAACGAAACATTTTGATATTTTTTTATTCGTGAATGATCTACGATTTTTTTACTAAACCCTTTTTCGATGTTTTATAATAACAATGCAAACAAATGTTATGTCTTTGATAGCAATTTTCTTAGCTTTTAAAAGCATTTTAAAATATTTCTTTATTAAGTGAAAAGATTCGATGTTTTTTTATATTAAAGAAATTTTAACGATTTTCTTTATTTTTAAAAAGATTTCGATGTTTTTCTATAAAAATCGAATTTTGTCGATATTTTGTATTGTAAAAAAGACTTTGATGCTTTTTATAAACATAGAATATTTGCGATGTTTTTCTATATTCATAAAAATAAATCGGTTGGTTTATGAATTAACCGAAAATTTTCATTGTTCTTCTTAGTCTATAGAAAATCTCAATGTTTTACTTTAGTCCAGTGATAACCACTCCATAGACTCGCGAGCCAGTCAATAATCGTATTTTTCACACAGACACGGTCGGCAATTCACATGTATATTACAACTTTCTTCGTTTCAAAATATCAGACTATCATCAGTCTCTGCGACCGCACACAAGCACATAATATCTTTGTGTGCGTGCGTTCGGGGCTGCTTTAGTCATAAATTTTTTTTAATTTTTTCCAAATTTTTTTGAACATTTTTGATATTTTCTGATATTGGCAAAATAAAAAAGTCCCATATTTTTTACATTAAGAAAAAAGCGTATACGAATTTCTTTATTTATGAACGAATTTCGATGTTTTGCTATATACATAAAAAACTTTTAAATTTTAAAAACATTTTTTAACGTTTTTCTATATGATGTAAAAAAGTTTGATGTTTTTTATATTAATGAAGTTTTGACGATTTTCTACATTTTAATTAAATTTTTTCTTTTTTAATGGAAATTTGATTATGTTCTTTACTTTAATCATGATTTCGATGTTTTCTATAATCATTGAATATTTGCAATGTTTTTCTACATTTATAAATGTATCTGGGTTAGTTTATACATTCACAGAAAAATTCATTGTTTTTCTAGTTTTTAAAGTTTCGATTCTTATCTATACTAATAGAAAAAATTTAGGTGATTTTCCAAATTTTTAAAAAAAATGTTAGCGCTTTTTTTTATATGATGTAAAAAGTATCGATGTTTTTTATTTTAATGAAATTTAGACGATTTTCTACATTTTAATACAAAAATTTATTTATCAATGGAAGTTTGATTATGTTGTTTACTTTAAGTCTGGGTTCACACAATGAAATTTTTCTTACAGAAAGACTGAGTTTATGGGTGAGAGAGGAGAGCATGTTCTCTTCCCCTCTCACCAATAAACTCAGACTTTCTGAAAGAAAACTTTAATAGTGTGATCCCAGACTAAGCAAGATTTCGATGTTTTCTATAATCAAAAAATATTTGCAATGTTTTTCTATATTAAAAAATATAACTCGGCTAGTTTTTATATGTATATTCACAGAAAATTTCATTGTTTTTCTATTTTTTTAAAGTTTTGATCTTTTCTATACTTAAAAAAATGTAGGTGATTTTGTAACGCTTTTCTATATTTTTCTTTATGATGTAAAAAGTATCAATGTTTCTTATTTTAATGAAATTTTGACGATTTTCTATATTTAAATATATATTTCTATGTTTTTTTTATTAATGGAAACTTTGATTTTGTTCTACACTTAAAAAAAATTTCGATGTTTTCTATAATCGTAGAAAATTTGCGTTAATTTTCTATATTCATAATATCTCGGTGGTTTTGTCGATAGATTCAAAGAAAATGTTCATTCTTTTTCTATATTAATTTCAACATTATTCTTGATTCATAAAACATTTTGAAAGTTCTTCTATATTTATCAAACATTTTAGATACATATTTTCTAGTGTGGGCAAATAAATTTTCAAGTTGTTTTACCTTGAGCTAAAAGGGTATACGATTTTCTTTATACATAAACAAGTTTCGATGTTTTCTATGTTCTTAGATATTGTACCAACGAACTCGGCGTAGAGTGTTTGCAAATTTCTTTAAACAAGCTTTTTTTAAAACCCTTTTCAAAATTATTTAAAAAAGTGTTGTTAGACTTTTGTTGGTTGTCATTAAACCGACTTCAAACTCAAAGTAAAGAACGTGAGGGTGTATCAAATATTTCAAAAGACCTACAAAATGCCGTTTAAAATGAAATATAAGTGAACTTTAATTATTTTTATCAAGTTGTAGTGTTTAATAAAATTTATTGTTACATTTTTCCTACACATAATTATGTTATTGATTGTTTCATTTCAAGATCCATAATGTAATTATGGTATGAATTAAAAAAAAACTACCCCTTTTCTAACTACCAGAAGTAACTCCTTATTTTAAGAATCTAGATAAATTTTTTCTGTAAAATGTTAAATGTTTATTTACTCTTTTATTTTAAATCCCATTACGAATGCCTTGACTTGTTTCTGCTCTAATTCGATTTACCTTTTTTTGTTTGTTTTCTAACTTTATTTTTTCGCTTTGAGTTTTAAGGGCTCGAAAAATGTTCGTCTATTTGTAATTTTAGTGTAATTTAATATGCGGCACGCGTCTCAATTTCATTTTGAATCTTTTTCAGAGATTGTTTCTTGGCATATTTGGCTTTTGAGTGGGTTCGAGAGAGTTTTTGTTTCGTCTAGTCCATAATTATGTTTAAAAGTCTGTAATTGTGGGGTGTTACTTGCAAATTAAGAGCAATAAACTGGTAATAGTTGGACAAAAGGTAACTAATCAGATAAATTCATTGAAATAATTGTTATTATTTAAAATATGTATGGAATGGTGGTGATTTGAATGAAAGTGTTTTAAAAACTGATTAAATTGAAAGAAGATTATTGAATATTTGTCGTACGATTCTACATTTATAAAAACGTTTCATATTTTTGATTATTGTAGACAAGTTGCAATGCATTTTTTTGTATTTATAGAGAAGTTTTAGACTTCTCTACACGCGTTTAAATATCACGATGATTTTCTATATTCATAGAAAAGTTTCGATGTTTCTCTACATTCATAAAAAAAGTTTCGATGATTTTTTTATATGAAAAATCCTGATATTTTTCTTGATTTATAAAAAAGATTTAATGTTTTATGACATTTCTAAAAAAATCTTTCTATTTATTTGTGTCTATTTATACAAAAAAAAAAAAAATAATTGGGTTGTTCACGGCAGGCTAGTTTTCAGGGTTTATGGTTATTTAGTTATATTGACAACAACAAAATACATTTATTTAATTTTTTTTTTAATATATTTTGTTGTTGTTTTTATAGCTACATAACCAGAAAACCTGATAATCCGCCTTCCTTGAACAACCAACCCAAACAATTTTCTATATTCATAAATAAAATTTTGAAGAAAAAGTATTACGAAGGTTTTTTATATTCCCTAAAATCTTAACGTTTTCTATATTCATAAAGAACATTTAATATTTTCTTTAATAATAGAAAACTTTCAATGTTTTTCGTTGTTATTAAAGAATTTCGATGTAATTTTGTGTTTTTCTATTTTTATAAAACAAAAGTTCGAGGTTTTTTTAGGGTTCTGAAAAAAATAAATTTTTTTATATTCTAAGAAATAAAATCGATGTTTCTTATATACAGGGTGGCGCATATGTAACGTTTGCACTCGATGACTTTAAAAATGTTGCACAGTGTAATAGAAAAATTTGGAAGAGTTTTCAAATTTTCAAACAAATTTTAATGTTTTTTTAAGCAATATAATTTTTGCGATGTTTTTTTCTAACAAGAGAAACATTTCGATGTTTTCTATGTTTAAAGAAAAGTTTCGACGTCGTTAAAAATTTTTTTTCCTAGAACAGAAGCCGTATTCTGTAACATGCATAGCTAAAGCTTAATCTCGATCGCTAAAATGCCTTAGAGAATGCAAAAATTAAAATTTTTAGCGATGACATTAAAAGCCAAAATTGCTGCGAATTGAATTTTTATCTAGCAATGCACGTTACAGTATTGTATTCGTAGCCAAAAATCGTTAAATCAACTTTATAGATTTTTAGCGATAGAGATTTAGCTTTAGCGAATTACAGAATACTGGAATACCACTGGTTTAATAATTTTCTAGATTTAAAAGATTTCGCTAAAAAGATTCATTAAATAAAATTTGAATTCTTTTTTTTTGAGTTAAATGCATTCAACTTGTAAGGTATCACTATCCAGTGTGACACAAAGAATGCTGACGAAGGCCGTAGCGGGCCAGAAAATGCATTACATTCTGCTGGTGTCTACTAATTGTAAATTTTTCTGTACATACAATATACCTCATTGGAGGAATAGGACTATTACAAAAAAGCTTTATAAAATACATAACTGAAATTTAGCTCATAGAATAAATTCGAAAAATAAAAAATGTTGCATTTTTTTTGTAAAGTCCAAAGTACAAAATATGTACAATATGTACAAAATATGTACTTTGGACTTCAAGAAGAATTCTTGACAAAAGTACAAAAAAACAGAAGTAAGGAAAAACATGTTAAATAAATTAAAATGGATAATCATTCAAAGCAAATTTCGATCTACCAAAGGTTAAAATACAATTTGGTTTAAGGATTGATGTTTGACTATTGACGTCAGCAGTCGTCGATGGCTGCGAGTGTTAAACGGCAAGCCCTCTGAAGAGATTGAGTGGTTGCAATCGAAACATATAAGGGTAACCTGTCCGTAAAAAACGCCTGGGTTCGAGCCCAGCTTCAGTCAAGAATGAAAAATTATCAGTAAATTTTAATTAATTTCATGTTGTAAAATTCCTTTCTTCATAAAAATAATTTAATGAAAATTAAATTTGATGAACTTAAGCCTAATTAAAAATATTAAAAATTTGGATTAAAAACCATAAATAGTTCAACAAAATAACCACAGTGCTAATTATTCTTTTAGAATCTTTTTCTCTAATAAAAGTGAAATTTCGATGTTTTATTACTTTTTACTACCAACAATTTTGATAGTTTTCAGTATGTTTTAATAAAACAACTGTGAGTTTTTTCTATTTGTATAGAAAATGTTGAAATGTCATAGAAAATATTTAATATATAAATACATATGTACATATATAAAAACGTTTGTGCTGTGTATGTGCTCCTAAAACTCATGAACCGATTGACCCTAAACTTGGACAATAAATTATTTAGCTTAAATTTAGTTTACCGACGCAGCTCTATGTACCTTTAGAAACGTAGTGGAAATATTACATACTTTTTTTATTTGGAGCTGCGTCGGTAAACTAGATTTGTTCCAATTATTTTAGTCTTGAGTCAGGTTTCACTTAAGTTTTATCCCGATAGGTGGCGCTGTTGTCGTGATATTTAATTTTTTTTATGTTCTATTTTTTTGTAGTCTTGACAGAAAGAATACGAAAAACAGAGAAACCACCGGTACTACTGGTTAAACATTGATGTTTGACTGTTGGCTTAACGGGCACCGCAGTGGTGCAGTGGGTAGAACTCAAAGATCTTCCGACGATAGAATGTGGTGATTCTTGAAACATGTAAAGATCAACCCGGTTCGAGTCCCAGCTCAGCCAGGAAAAATTATCAATAAATTTTAATAAAAATTACAAGTTGTAAAAAAATTCCTTCCCTCAGTGAAAATAATTTAATGAAAATTAAATTTGATGAACTCAAGCCTAATTAAAAGAATATCAAAAATTAAAAATTAACAGTTCAACTAAAAATCAAAATTGTACTATTAATATTCATAGAAAGAAGTCGTCATTGATCTAAATTTAAACAAAATATATCGACGGTTCTTTCTATTAATCACAATTTTCGATGTTTTCTTATATTTTAAAGTGCATAGAAAATTATTGTGATTTTCTAGTTGAACTGTCGATTTTTAATTTGAAATTTTGATATTTAGTTAGGCTTGAGATCATCAAATGTAATTTCATTAAATAATTTTACTGGAGAAAGGAATTTTACAACATGAAATTAATTAAAATTTACGGATAATTTTTATTCTTGGCTGAGCTGGGGATCGAACTTGGGTGGAAATTAGATAACTTTATGATAACTTTATGTTCATAGAAAATTTTCGATAGTTTTTTCCGTTGATTTTTTTCTATTTGTATATAATATGAACAATTTTCGATTTTTAGTTGAACTGTTAATTTTTAATTTTTTTTGATATTCTTTAATTAGGCTTGAGTTCATCAAATTTAATTTTCATTAAATTATTTTCACTGAGGGAAGGAATTTTACAACTTGGAATTTTTATTAAAATTTATTAATAATTTTTCTTGGCTGAGCTGGGATTTGAACCCGGGTTGATCTTTACATGTTTCAAGAAACACCACTTTCTATCGTCAGAAGATCTTTGTGTTCTACCCACTGCACCACTGCGGTGCCCGTTAGCCAACAGTCAAACATCAATATTTAACAAGTAGTACTGGTGGTTCGAAATTTGCTGTTATTATCACTTAAATTTCAAATTACATGTTGCCTCCTTTTTCCTCTGTTTTTTCGTATTCTTTCTGTCAAGACTTTGTCTTGAAAACCTGAATACATTTGTTTATTATGTTTTTTGTCCACTTTCGTCGACATTTTTATTTGTACAAACTAAAGTACAAATGTAAACATTAGAGCTTGTGCCATAGCTATTGCTAAGAACAATTTTCGATTTTTAGTTGAACTGTTAAGTTTTAATTTTTTTTTGATATTCTTTAATTAGGCTTGAGTTCATCAAATTTAATTTTTATTAAATTATTTTCACTGAGGGAAGGAATTTTACAACTTGGAATTTTTATTAAAACTTATTGATAATTTTTCTTGGCTGAGCTGGGATGTATATAATATGTTTTAATATCATAGACAATATTGTTTTTTTTTTCTATATCATAAAAGGAATCGTCATTAATCTTTTTTTTAAAAGGTTTGTCGACGGTTTTCTCTATTAATACCAAAATTCGATGTTTTCTTATACATATTTTAAAGTTTATAGAAGGTGTTTAATGATTTAAATGTTTGTTACACATTTAAGAGAACTTTCTTTGTTCTGAGAAACTTTTCAACATTTTATATGTTCTTTGAATCTCTTCGAAAATTTTTAAATTTATAGAAACTCTTCGGTGATTTTTTATGTTCATAAAATATTTTTAATAAATTTCTATTTTAACAAAATTTGTTCCAAAGTACATATATTTATACCAAGTGCATGCAAGTCTACAACAAATCAACAATAAAAAAAAAAACAACATTAATTTTGTTTGTGTAAAAACTCTTGATACTGTCAAACAGCAATACATAAACAAAACAAAAAAAATCATGGCGCACTAAAAATGTAAGCAAATTTTGACACTATCGAGATGAACAGCTGGTCGCTTGCATGTACTTGGTATACCCCTGCAGATAACGAGACTAGTCCATACATGCATGTAAAGAGTAGTCCATAAAGCAGTAGGAGTACTCCAAAACTACTCCAAATATATGGGAAAAAGGTCCATTTAACATTACGATGTCCAAGGAGGGGACCATATAACCCACCGAAGTAGTCTTAAAACTACTCCATGGAGTACTAAAGTGGGTTAGTTTTAAAAGCACTCCACGTTACTACAGTATGGAGCACACTTAACGGGTAGTTTAAGCATATTTCTTTCTCATTTTTTACTAATCGCCTTTTATGGTGTGTACTGTAGTCTATTATTGCTATTATTAAATATATTTACTTGGTATTCTTAATTTTTTTTACCTTTTTTCCACAAATTTCACAAACTTTGACTTTTAAATAAACAATTAATAATGTACACTATCAGTGCTACCAATGTGTAATGCTGTAAACTATAGAAAAGTATACATCATGCAGTTGTTGGCAGCACTGCATGTTAATTTCTTATAACATGGTCCATACAACAGTACATTGGACCATGTTGTAAGTAGTCCATTTAAGCCACAATGGACCACGTAGTCCAATATTATCTGTAGCGTAAATATACTTTGATTTTTTCGTTGTTTTCTATGTTTATAAATATTTTTGATGATTTTTTCAATGTTTACAAAAAATGTTTTAAAATTTGGTGACATAAAAAAACTTGGTAAAATTGGCCGATAATAATTGAACAAATTATGGTTTTTCAAATTTCACTGTCGTATTTAGTCTTTTTAATTAAAAATTTCATCAAATCAATTAAAAATTTTCTGTGAACTGCCATAGTTTTCACAAATATATTAAATCTTTTATATATTTAACAATTTAACACCATCTACTTGTATTTTAAGCCCAAATCTTCCTTCTAAAGTAATTTCCCACTGTTTTCCCATATGCTTATTATTTAATAGACTTGACGCTTAAATAAAAAATTTACAAAAAGTAGACATCAAAGTCACGTGAGAAGACTAATTTGATTAAAATTGCCACAGCAACCCAACAAACAAAATAAAAAAAAACAGACTCAGCATGTGATTGTACGTTAAAAAAGTTCTCATAAATCTCATGATTTCTTAACAAACGATGAGCGCAGAGTCATCATACAAATCAACGACGTGATATTTTTAATAATGATTCCAAAAAAAGGAACTTAAATTATATCTCTAATCAATAAGTTAACAACAAACACACGCACACATACACACACATAATACTGCCCACTTTTTATTAAAAGTTAGCGAAAAAGGAAGAAATAAGCGAAACCACCCTTAAAAACGTTCAATTTAACAGACAAAAAACCCACTCGACTTCATGCGGGTTAATGAATTTTTATTATTCTACGAGTACTCATCAGCATTATCATGATTCTTTGTAAAAGATGTTTAAAGCATATTTTACGGCTTTTTAAAGTGAGTGAGTGACTGAGAGTGCCACAAAAAGAGTAAGAGTGTGTTTGTTTGTGTACCTCTAAGTGTGATATCAACACAATGGACCTTTTGATTGTTTTTTTTATTGGATTTTGTATAAAAACAAAAATTTTTTTGATTTTGATTTTATAAATTTCAAATGCTGATAGGTCACGTGTTGACAATTAGTTGGGTACAAATATTTACTTATGACATCGATAAAAAAAACATGTTAAATACAAACAACAACTTGTTTTGTAAAAAAGCCTGTCAAAAAAAAAAAAGTTCTTTAAGATTTTTCGGTTTTAATGATTTGGAAAAAATGTCATACTTAAAAATGTCATTTGTCAGTTAAGAAATCCAAATTTGAATGAAAAATAAACTCTAGAAATAAGGAAAAGATGTTGAAATGTTAAACAAGTAGTTAAATAAGTTAGAAGTTTGTACTGAGTATAATTCTTTTAATGAGAACAGGTTTTTACAAAAAATCTGAAGAAATTTGAAATTTCTAAGCCATGTAATTATAACAATTACCGGTTCCTTTGCAAACTATAAATGTAATTTTTTCACCGCTCAACTAAAAAAAAAAAAAAATACAAAACTTTAAATATTTCATGTCGCAGGATTAATACTTTAACAAATTTAATTAAACGCCTTACAGCTGTATCTAAACAAAAGCGGCACGCGTTTTCTAGTTGCCGAAAATTGTCATGCCCATACAATTTGTATGAAGCCTCCATAAATAGCGCGGCGTCAACGCTTTGCTATTGGAAAATCCGATTTTGACAGCGCGTTTAGTAGTGAAGTTGGCCGCTATTGTTAATAAATTATGGCAATTTAGCTAATTTTTTGTCAATTTAGCAGTTTTATCTCCATTTTTTTATTTATTAGATGGGTTTTATTAAACAAGAGAGTTAACACTACTGTTCGTGACGCAACGTTGACGCTATTGCTTATGTATGGCATATCAGCGTAAAAGCTAAGCGGAAGAAAACGTTCCGTCTTCCGTTCTTGTTTAGCTACGGATGTTCAAATTTGTGTTAATTTTCTTTCCATCTTAAATGATAAATTTTATCGCTTATCCGAATATCGTCATCTAAAATGCAAAAGGGCGTACAGAAAAAATACTAATGTAAAATTGGCTCCACGAAAAGCCCCCAATGAAATATTCCCCAATTTTTTTCGATAAATTTTTGGGTGTTATTTCATATGAGGGGCACACAGAAAAAATACTAATGTAAAATTGGCACAAGGGGTTTAAGTGCCTTTTTCTAAAATTGAGTTTACATATGGAATTATAGGTATAGTTCGGAGAAGTTGTTCAGAGCACAAGAGGTGAATATAGGATTCTCATCCGGACGCTAGATATGGTCAAGAGTTCAAGCACTTGACATTAAAATACCGGCTTCGCTTGGAGTACAAGCGAAACAACCGATTTTGTCTCATTATTTAACATAAGTCACTTAAACCCCTTGTGCTTTAAGCCCCTCATATGAAATAACTACCAATTTTTTGGGCCCTTTTTCCTTTTTTTTTTGGGAATTATTTCATTCCTCATTTGGTGTTTTTAAATTATGAAAGAATCTCCAATGAAATAACACCCAACAAATTTTTAAAATTCGGGGCTTGTTTCATAGCGTGTTTAATTTGGGTGTTATTTCATTTTTTATTCAGGGGTTATTTCATTTTTAAAGCTGTTTGTTTTTGGGGGTTATTTCATTTTATTTGGGGTTTATTTCGTTTGCTTAGTTTGATCTTTTTCCTTTTTTTTAAGAATTCAAGTAACTGTTTTTTGGAATAACAGTGTCAACATATGAGTACAATCTGCCTTGCATGTTGAGTTGAGTTGTTGTAAAACATAAAATATTTTCAGTTGTGCATCGAAGATCGTACGCTTTACATCATCTCGTGTTAATATTAAAAAAAATGGAATTCGAAATTGTTGGCAATTTTCTATATTCTTTAAGTGAAAAACAATTATATTTAAACAGTGGAGGTAGTTGTCTAAAGGCCAAACGTAAAAGGCAAATTGTCTTCCGAACTGCAAAAATAGAGCAGGGCTACAAGGATCTACGGGCGGGTCAAATAACTGCGGCAATATTTTTGTACCGAATATATCCTTATTATGAAGGAGACGCCTGCGGGCCTCCACACGATTCATTTCAATAATTTTGCGACTTTGCTGTTGGTCCATATTGACTTTATGAAATCCTTGGTGGTTTATTTCATTGGGGGTTATTTCATTTTCATCATTGGGTTTATTTCATATGAAATAACTTCCAAATATTGGGGGTTGTTTCGTTTTCGTTTTGGGTTTATTTCATTTATTTTTCGATGTTATTTCATTCACTGCTTTTGGGTGTTATTTCCTAGTTTTTGGGGCTTATTTCATTGGGGGTTATTTCCTGTCCGTTATTTTATTGGGTGCTTTTCGTGCAGCCGTAAAATTAACATGGCGAAATGTTGATTGAGAATTATTTAAATTTATCATTATTTCATATTAATTTTAAATGAAACATATTAAAATAACCTTAAATCACGTTTATTTTATAGTATTCACTGTTAAAATAACATTGTTCAATATTGAATCCATGTTTTTATGTACATTTTTTTATTTTCATGTTTAAAATATGTTATAAAAAGAAGACAATTTCCGTTTTCTTTTAATTAAAATTATTTAGTTAAATAGTACATCAAGTTTACAAAGTAGAATGATGACGAAAGCCATATCGGGCCATTCTGCTGATGCTTCTGTTAACAAAGGAGATATATAATAAGTGAAACATGTGTTACAGGGGTAAGTGTTTTGAATTATTCTTAAATAAATGCATATGTTGTCTTTACACTGTTATATCACACTCCAACCAATTTGATTCTACATGAAATTCACGTTGTTTCAACTTGAAATAACTTTCATTCAACGTGATTCGGATTGTTATTTCAATATAAATTACATTTTGCTCTAACTTAACTGCAATGTTAAATTAACAAGAACTATAGTTAATTTAAAAGGAAAAAATTTTGTTTGCAAGTTGTTGGAAAATCAGGTTGAATTAACATAAAAAACGTATGAAGCAAAATCACCACCGAAAATTTTTAAAATCAACCTTGTTTTCGACGTTTTTAACTTGTTGCTGTAAATCCCTCCCCCCCCCCCCCCCCCACACTCTCCGAAGTTCCTTGAGGAACATAGGGCCCCAAAATATCTTTCCATCTTGATCTGTCCATCGCCATGTTCTACACTTTATTCCAACTGGGGTTTAAAGTTGTTGATTCTGCTGTGTGCCCATTTAGACAGGGAAACATTTGGAATGGAAATATTTTGTTTGGTAGCAAATTACGGGTGAGGAAGAGAATATGGTTTTTGAATACTCGGCGACACGATTTGTTCTCATTTACTTTGCAATGTGAGAAAAAAACAACAATTGCAACAGAATGTTTCCGGCAAAATGTTTGTCTGTGTGACAGAGAATGAAAAACCAAAAGTGAATTCCAGATGTTTTCCTTCCAAATGTTCGCAAGTCTAAGCTTGGACTAGGGTTTGCCTTTGCTAAGTATGAGCTGGACGTCCCCTTCTCCGACTGCCTTGTAGATTCCACTCTATGGCAATATCCGGATGCGGTATTCGTAGAGTATCCAGTTCAACTTTCGTCCGCATAGTTTCTCATTCGGAATTCTTTGTGGTCAATTAACCACTCAGTGTATTCAGTGTATTTATCAAATATGAAAAATTGGGAATTAAGCACGTATACGGAAATCGTATTAATAATAAACTTTGTATTCCCGAAAATAACTTTGATAATATAATTGCATGGGCCTGTGCATAAAACTGAATTGGCAAATTGGGTTTTTTGTTGTTTTCTTACGAAGATAATAGAATGAAGAAGTTTGTTTTTTAATTTGGTTTTTTCTTTTAACCCACTTACAACTACAATTCGAGTCGGAAAGAACCCAACCAATTGCAGGGGGATGTAAGAAAAGATAAACTAACTGTTTATTGTTGGTGTTTTGTTTAAGCTTTGATATTGTTACAAGTTAGACTTAGAGTGTTTATAACAGTGTTCGAAAATAAACAGTACATTATTTAACGTTCGGTTCACACACCCAGGAACGATATCTATTTTTTTTAGTGATTGTGTAGACATACACAACCCTTAATACCGTTCGTAACTATTTTCATTATACAATGTTCGGTTCTTCGTTAAAAAACAGAACAATTGTAGTGATGTAGACAAACATTATATTTTAACGTTCTATAATGTTTTTTCGTGTGTGTATTTTGTTTTTGTGAAAAATGTTTGGTTTTTTTTTACCAGGCAAAAGTGACGAACATTAACGAGCCGAACCGAACACATTGAAGTTTGTGGATTTTCAAAAAAAAAAAAAAACCGAACGGAACTAAATGTTCACATCTTTTGTTGAGTTTGATAAAAACGGTAATATTTTTGTGTTCGAAAGATGACTAACAGGGAAACGTTATTTTTTTTTTAATGATTTTCTACACAAACACTATAAGCGTTTGTGTTTTCCACAAATCTACCGAACCGAACATTAAGAAACGATATTTAGTGTTTATTTTCGAACACTGGTTTATAATTCTTATTCGCTTTAGGGTTTTATTTGTTTAATATTTTTGGCTTTTCTAAAATCTTTGGAAAAGGTTTCCTGATGAGCTGGTCTAAGCAGCCAGTGAAATGCGCATAGAAGCTAGCTTTCCCTCAACAATGAATTTCAGTGTATTTATCAAATATGAAAAATTGGGAATAAAGCACGTCATAAGACAGCGCACAGTGTTTTTATTTTTGAAATAACGGCCAAAAGTCTTTTTATTTCACCGCCAATTTTTTATTTTGAAAAATACTCATATTAAAGTAAACACCCGAAAACTTCAGAAGTCAAGAATTCAGATCTCTACGTAAAAATTTTCCCAATAAACAGGGTGATTCAATATGCTGCTTTTTATTATCTGACTGAATTGACTCAATCGCTTATAACTTTTTATTTTCAAAAGGGTTATTTATGAAATAAACGGTTTTCGTTAAAATGGTTTCATAGCATTTATTGAATGTAGACATATGTTTCCATCACTTTTAAAATCTCTTTTATATTAGTTTAAAAATGTGTTAAATTTTACATAAATTTAAGATTTGATGGACTATAACTTTAGGGAATTCCTAATATTTGGCCAAAATCTTGGGATGCTTTTTTAATATGGTAGGCTATGTCTGCGCCTGAGCCACCAGTTGTTTTCATTATAGAGCATAGATAATCAAAATGCTTGTACCTTATTTGGAGCTTTTGGCTCTTAAATGTACAAAAATCGATGTCTTTTTTTGAGAGGTGCCACTCCCGCTTCTCCAATACCGCTTTTTAATGAGGTTGTGTATTGATAATTTAGCTATGTGTACCAAATTTGGAAAATTTTTTTTTTAGATATAAATAAATTTTTTTTCTGCCGCGCCTAATTCTTTAATCCCGCCCACATTTTGTCGGATGTTGTGCATTGATAACCAAAATGCTTGTACCCAATTTGGAACCTTTGGCTCTTACCATTTTTATATGTGGGTGTTTCTACGTTAATAGGTACTATCGACGGCTGCATTAAAAAATCATATATAATTTTTAAATTTGCGGAAATATCAAACGCGTCTAATAATAAATACAGTATACTATTTTACCAATAAATTGCAATACCTAAATTACCTTAGTTTAGTCATAACTTCATGTTTACCTAGAAAAAAGTATCTACCCTGGCCTGTCCCTTTAGTATTCTGTAACAAAATATTTGAAATTTACCACGTTACTAATTCATAAAATATTTAATCGTTAGTTATTACATTAAGTAGTTTAAATAACAATGGTAACCATTTAAAAAAACTTTCAAAATACTTTCAAATTTTATTGAAAAAATTTACATATTTTTTGTCCCTCGTATTTTAAGTCTCTTCCCCTGCACATTTTTCGATCGTTTAAAAATGCCGCTAAAATGCGTTGACGCTGCAAATTTAAATAGCAGAATATTTGTTTTGAAGTGAATTTAACAATAAAAGTCGCGCGAGCCACTAGCGTGTTCCTATTGGGCCAATAATTCGACCAAAACACTCGGGTTACTCGCACGTGTCAGTGATTAATGTATCTCCACTGGAGAGTTTTATTCACTTGTTATTTGTGGTTAACGTTTGTTTATAATATTGATTTATTTTAATTTCAGTATAATTTACTGTGTTAGTTTGATTTTTCATTACAATACATATTTTTCCGATTTTTTAAGGAAAACATCTCTCCCCTGCCGTATTTCCCCTGCTTCATCAGATGCCAGGGTAAAGATTTTGCGTCCAGGGTAGATAAGGAATTGAGAAATTAATTAGGCTGTTGCAAAAGTACAAAAAACAAATACTTAAACACATTCCCTTTTTTTCGTGTATTTGTTTTATTGTACCTTCTCTTTAGAGAGACAATTGCTGTTCTCTTTTATAAGAAACAAACATTGTGTTTATTGTTTTTGAAAAAAATAAATAAAGCAAGTCTTAAGCATGGTAAGAAGTAAGCAAAATAAAAACAAGAACATGCACATGTTTGGACTTAAGACAAGAAGTTCTTAAACCATTTACTAAAATACTTGAGTATTTTTGTAAGTTTTATTTTGTTTGTATGAAATTTCGCTTTTGTTTAATTTGATGTTATGATCAAATTATCAACATAGCAATAGTTATATAGGTATACCTAGATACGTATGTACATACATATGTATATTCCATAAAATTAACTGCTAAATTAATGCTAAAAATAAAAACCAAGAGAATTTCCGTAAAAATATTTACCTACATATCGTCATTTAAATTTACAAAAGCCATAAGTTGCTTTGGAAAAATTTTACAGGAGAAGACAAAGACTTAAATCAAAACTAGAAAAATTTTTATTTTTATTTTTATTTTATACTGTATTAAAACTATAAAAATTACCAAAAGAGACAAAATATAAATAACGGTAACACAAAGTAATAGTTTTTATTTTAATAATTAGTAATAATCTGCAAATAAGACAAATTAAAAAGCAATAACCATTGCTTGCATTTAATGCTTAAAATACCCACATTGTAAAATAAGAATCTTGCAAAGTACTTACAGAACATTAGCAAAAAAAATGTTTACTGTAATTTATTTATAGTGAGTAAGAATGAGTAAATACAAGAACTCTGAGCGTATAAAGAGAATAATTTCTTTTATTTGTTTTTTTTTTTTGTTTTGAATTTATTTGCTTTGATTCCCTTTTGTACTTAGCTTTACTCTGAGAATTTTTAAAAAAGCAAATGTTTTTGAATTTAAATGTACTTAGTGCAAAAGCCTAAAATTAATTCTTTCTTAGTATTTTACGTTAAACCAACACATTTCCACTATATACGTTATACGTGTTTTAACGCTTCAAAAATGTATGTATGCCTTATTTAATGTGAATTTTGGTTTCAGTTAGTTTTATACTACTAACATACATATTTAGTTGCCATATTAACGTTCTGACATTCAAGATTTATATAAAATCGTGCTAACCAACTTTTTAATCAAATCCAATATTCGTTTTTTATGTTTTATGCACTGGCAACCAAATTGCAAGAACTCTACCTAAATTTAGTAAAAATCACGTGGAATTACCACGAAGCCGGTCACGGCAAGGGCGCGCCTGATGGAGTAGGTGCGACGTGCAAAAGGACTACTGATAGACTTGTTGGAGCTGGGAATGACAATTCATCGCTGTCCAAATGTAATTGATGACGAAGACATTTTAAAGAAAGAAGAGGGACTTAATAAAAAAAGTTCTAAAAGTTTCTCAGCCACTATGAAGGTCCAACAAATTACTGGATGCCCCAATAAATTGACAATGAAGAGCTTAAGCTGTTTCTGTGATCTTGAAGTATACAATCATTTTGTGGTCTGCACCTTGGATTTTGCTTTCATGAAAACCAAACCGCGCCTTAATGTTGATTATGTATATGGGCCTGAAAGAGCATCTTAAGACGAACCACTAATAAAGTATCTTCTTAGTATTGTTCTCAAGCAGTTACCGAGAAGGCATGCCAGCTTGTAAACGAAGGAAATGAAATAATTAGCTTTTTTCGACTACGTTTATGTAAGCAGATGTTAAGAATTTTTGTTTTTAAGTAACATAAAAAAATACTCTATGGAGTTATCCAAATTTTTTTTTTGTTTTAAACTATCATCAAATATTGAATAATTAAAGTTGATTCTTACGAAAATAAGGTTTGTTTTCAATTTATCCTTCCGCTTAAAGTAAGGTATCTTATCCTGGTCGTCATGTCTTTACCCTGTGTAGAGTATCTCCCCTGGTTATTTGAAATACCGGAAAAAGTAGATAACTTGACTGGCCATTATTTAACATGCATTCAAACTTCCTGATTAATTACGATTATATTGAAAAAAATCATAATTTTAAATATTTTTATTACGCCGCCATTCATAATATCAGGTAACCTCTTACCGTAGAATGACCCATGTATAAAAAAAACTATGCCTTTGTATGGGATTTGCCACCCCCACTTCTCCAATACCGCTTTTTTAACGAGGTTGTGTATTGATTATTTAGCTATGTGTACCAAATTTGGACAATTTTTCTCTTAGACAAAAATAAATATATTTTGTTCCACGCCCAATTCTCCAATTTCGCCCACATTTTGTTAGATATTGTAGGTAGGACGTCTAATTTCAACAAGCCTTAACAAGCACTAATAAAATTTGAAAAATAAATTTGCTTTCAAACAAAAATGTTCAACTTTCATTTCAGTCAGCGCAATATTTCTTGTCGACTAAAACAGAGCCAAATCTACTGGACTTCGGCTTAAAAGCGCCTTAGAAAATACTGTCAAAAGTAATCAATTGTTGTCAATAACGACTTAGAAAATACAATTATTGTTCCATTGCGGTCTTACTTTCATAATAGGGGTAAATAGTTCCTTTTTTTCTAAAGAAAAAAGTTTCGCTAAAACTTCTATGTTGCTTTGAAATTACAATCTGTAACATTTAATATCACAGGTTCCATTTTTCAAGAAAATAATAAATACAAATTATTTTGTTATAAATTGTATGTACAAATTTAAATACAACCTGTGATTGTTATTATCACAGGTTCAACTTTAGAGAAAATAGTAGCATACAAATCAATGGAAATTCTCCGTTTGCCGTTAACAAGCTAATTTTGGAACCAATTTAAGCTGTAATATGTTACTGTGAATGAAAAAATAAATTGAAGCTTTCAAATCTGTAAGGTGTTTCTTCTAATTAATCTACGAAATTTAAATCTATTATCACGGGTTTGATTTAGCAAAGTTATTGTTAAGGAATAGTGTAGTATTTTAAAACAAATTTTATAAGTTTTTTTAATATACTGAACAAAATTGCACCTGTGATAATTAATATCACCGGTCCGTGTTGTTCAATAATATGTAAAAATGCATAGAAATGGTTTTTATGACTTATTCTAAGTCCAAGAAACAAATTTAATGCATATTTTAAAATAATTATTTAAAAAACGAATTTTAGATAAAAAATATCACATGTTTGATTTTTTAAAAGAAACTTCAAAATAAATTTTATATTTTATTCATTAAGTGGTGTTAAAAAAAAATCTATTGGACGCTTTTTTTGTAATCTTTGGTAAGTGTAACATGTGATAAAAAAAATATCACAGGCTTTAATTGATGAAAAATCAATGAGAAAGCAAGGAAATTTATTATTAGAATTTATTTTTTGTTTTAGGAAAAAATTTTAACGATAATCTGAATAAAACAAGTAAATCCAACCTCTGATAAAAGATATCACAAGTTCAATTGAAGAAAATAAAATCATAAGACCATTCAAGTTTATAATTACACAATATAACGTGTTAAAATAAGAAATGTTATAACTTTATATCACAATATCACAAGTTCCAATTGCTAAAATTAAAATTAAAAGCCAAGAAAATTATAAGTTGAAACTTTTTCTGTGTATATGATTGTTTTCTGTGTCTAAAATCAAATTTTGTCGGCAATTTAAATATAACCCTTAAAATCAAAATCTGTAATAGAAAATATCACAGTCCCATTTGGCTACAAAAACAATAAAATGTTTAAGCATTTGTGTTTGAAGTTAAAATATGCTTCGAAAACAATATTTTGGATAATATTTCGTTTTTATTTCAATGATCTTTACATGTGATAAAAATGATCGCAGCTTTACATAACTTCTTAAAAAAACAACCAGCAAAAAAAATATCACAGCATGCTATGTAAAACAGCAATTGTCTTAAAATTCTAATTAAAACAAGTTAGAGTGCTATATTCGGCTGTGCCGAATCTTTGATACCCTCCACCGACAGTTCGAATGTTTAAGGAGTAATATCTGTATGATGTTATTATTATCTTAAAATGTGGCGATTTGTTATTAATTATGGATTTAGGCGACTAAACTGTTTTCCGGTAGTAGGGTTTATATGGGGCCTAGGGTAAATTATGGACCGATCTTCACGAAATTTCACAGTCTTTTTCCCAGTTCTATAAAACTTTGATGTACCAAATTTTGTTATGATAGCATTATTTTTTACGGATTTAGGCGTACTAAACTGTTTTCCGGGAGTAGGGTTTATATGGGGCCCAGGGTAAATTATGGACCGATCTTCACGAAATTACACAGTTTTATTTCTTGTCCTATAAAACTTTGATGTACCAAATTTTGTTATGATAGCATTATTTTTTACGGATTTAGGCGTACTAAACTGTTTTCCGGGTGTAAGGTTTATATGGGGCCCAGGGTAGGTTATGGACCGATCTTCACGAAATAACACAATTTTATTTCTTGTCCAATAAAACTTTGATGTACCAAATTTTGTTATGATAGCATTATTTTTTACGTTTTTAGGCGTACTAAGTTGTTTTCCGGAAGTAGGTTTTATATGGGGCCTATGGTAAATTATGGACCGATCTTCACGAAACTTAACAGTTTAATTTCTAGTCCTATGTAACTGTGACTTGCCAAAATTTGTAATGATAGCATTGTTAGTTAGGGTTTTAGGCTTAATATACTGTTTTCCGGGAGTAGGGCTTATATGGGGCCTAGGGTAAATTACTGACGGATCTTCACGAAATTTCACAGCGTGATTCCCAATTGAATAAAACGAATTGTTGCGAAATCTTATATCATTCTGTGCATTTTTCCACCATTTATGTTAGTTTTTGTAACAAAATTATCAATTTTTTTTAGGTGGTGGTTCCACATTTTGATTCATAGCTCAGATGCTATTGAACCGATTTTGCTGAATTTCAATCCCAAACTGCTTAGGATAACTACAAGCAATTTGACACCAAGTTTGTTGATTTCTTTTGAGTTTTTCGAAAGTGAGCGTGTTTTCAACAGACGGACAGACGGACAGACAGACGGACATGGCTAAATCGACTTAAAATTACTCGAGGACCCAGAATATATACACTTTATAGGGTCTGAGATGAATAGTAAAAAAGTTTCACACGGAATGACAATCTGAATATACCCTCTTCACAACTAATTGTGGTGGAGGGTATAAAAAGCCTGTAATAGTTATGTGTTATTATAACTTCCATCTTTTAAGAGAAATGTAGTGGAAACTATTTTGGTTATTTATTTGAAAATAATTCTGTTTTGAAAAAAAAAAACTTAAGTTTACTTCCGATCTGTGACATAAGGAATATTTAGGAATTTAAACTTAAAAATCTACAACCTCAGGGAAGTATTATTTATAAATAAACAGAAGTAAACTTTCACAAATCACCCTTTAAAATTAAAATTGGTCTTAAATACTTAAGACTTGTATATAAGTTGAAACCCAGCAAACACGAAGTTAAATATTTGATATAAAATGACTTTATCATTTGACATCAAACACAATTCTCAAATGTTTTTCAATTGTTTGATATTAACATTTAAATTCAAATTGATAATTATTTGAAAATAAACATTTCACATCAAATGTTTTATCAATTTGATGTCAAATTGGTATCAAATGTTAAATTCAAATCAAAAATGAACTTGGCAATACTTAAGCGAAAAATATATGTATACTTTAAAAATGGCGATTAAAGTTGATTTTTTGCTTCGTAGTTAAATGTGTTTTATAAGTGAACGATTTATTTCTTGTAAAAAAATTATTTGTGAGTTATTACAATGATTAAGAATACGAATAAAAAACTAATAAAACGGTAAAGTGAAGAAATTATAAAGTCAAAAATTAATAACAAAAGGTTTTGGCTGTTTTGGCGATTTTTGACATTGAATTGGGCGACAAACGTCAAAATAAATGTGACAACCCTGTTATTGAATTGTTTTTGGATTTAACAAATTTGCATAACGTTTGCAAAACTCTCCTCACATCTTTGATACATATTTCCTTAACTTGGCAGCCACACTATCAAGTTTTGCCTTTGAATTCCGTTCAATTTGCAATACACTATCAGTTTTTTACTTACACACTCACACTTTTTAAATTGACAACGAGATTGCTTTCAATTTCACCTTTCCATTTGTTTGGCAATTTTACTTTCAATTTAACAGCTGAGTACAACCCTGCAGATAACGAGACTAGTCCATACATGCATGTAGAGAGTAGTTCATAAAGGAGAAAAAGTACTCCAAAACAACTCCAAATATATACATTACGATGTCCTAGGAAGGGACCATATAACTCACCGAAGTAGTCCCTAAACTACTCCGTGCAGTACTAAAGTGGGTTATTTTTACAAGTACTGCATGTTACTACAGTATGGAGTACACTTAAGGGGTAGTTTAAGCATTTTTCTTTTTCATTTTTTACTAATCGCCTTTTATAGTGTGTACTGTAGTCTATTATTGCTATTATTAAATATATTTACTTGGTATTTTTAATTTTTTTTACCTTTTTCCACAAATATCACAAACTTTCACTTTTTAATAAACAATTAATAAGGGACACCATCAAGGCTACCAATGTGTAATACTGTAAACTATAGAAAAGTATACATCATGCAGTTGTTGGCAGCACTGCATGTTAATTTCTTATTACATGGTCCATACTACAGTACATTGGACCATGTTGTAAGTATTCCATTTAAGCCACAATGGAACACGTAGTCCAATATTATCTGTAGGGCAAGTTTGTCTTTATAGGGCAGCCTACGTCACAGCCAGTGCTGCCAATTTAGCCATTTAGTGGCTAGATTTAGCCATTTTTCAACCTGTTTAGCCATTAAAAAATGAGTTTAGCCATTAGCCATGCTTTAAGCCATTTTTCAGCTTGTTTAGCCATCAAATTTTTTTGCCGTTTTCTTTTAAAAGAATAATTTTTATTTTATGTATTATAAAAATTTATAAAAGTAAAAAAAAAAACATTTTGAAAACATGAAAACAATCTAATGCTGAAGTAGAAAAGGTGTTTAGCCAAGTAAACATCGTTAAAAGTAATTTGAGAAATAGGTTACATTAAGCAACCGTTAATTCGATTATATCAATTAGGTAAATATTTTTACCATAACAATAAAATATTTATTCCACCACCACAATAGTGGAGAGGGTACTATGCGTTTGTGCTGATGTCTGTAACACCTTAAAATATTAGTCCTTAGCCCACCTTTACGTATACCGATTAACTCAGAACTACTTTCTGAGTCGAATTAACGATGTTTGTCCGGCTGGCTTGCTGTCCATATAAACCTTGTGCGCAAAGTACAGGTCGCAATTTAAAGATTATTTGATAAAATTTGGTACAAAGGTTCTAATGTGGTGTAGGGTATCATAAAGTCGGGTTTAACCGACTATACTTTTTTTTTTTTAGTGTGGATCTGGTCTCAAAAGGTTGTCGTGATTATGATTTACCTTAAAATTTTTTAAAACTTATGATTATTTTAAACTAATGAGTGATTCCTATGAGATGAACAATAACGACATCGAATTTTTCGATGATTTAATTCTTTAATATTAATTTATTTTAATATTAATTTACGTTTATTCTTATTTAGCAAATTGATCTTAACTCACAACTTCATCGTTAACAACTTTAAATGAATTATTTCTATTTTGTTATTGAATTTTAATGTGTTTTTATTTAAAAAAGCTTTAAGACATTTTTTAGCCCATTTTTAGCCATTTCTTCCGTAAATTTAGCAATTTTTGGTCACCAAGTTTTGGCAATACTGGTCACAGCTTTCAAGTTATGTAAATTTTGACAAGCAGTATGTCGACCCCTTTGCGCGATATTATCGTATGTTACAAAAACCAAATTTTATATGACAGCCATTTTTCTACTTTTCTCTGCTTTCGCTTGCAATATCAAAATGAAAATATACATTAAATTTTTGGAGCAACGAAGTGGAATTCGCCTGCAATATTTTGTCAGGTGACGTCCCTTTGAATGTAAAACAAGGGGTCGATATGTAAAATACTAAAGGGTGATTTTTTAGCTATAACCTTTTTGGCAACACTGGTTTAAAAAGCAGACGCACGTTTCATGTTTTGTTTCACTGTCAAACATTTTGAGTTTGGTCTATAATTTAACCATGAATCGTCTCACTCAAAATGCGTGCTCTGTTAAGCTTCTTGTGTTCAGCGACGAAGCTCATTTTTGACTCAATGGGTACGTTAATAAGCAAAATTGTCAATTTTAGAGTGAAGATCAGCCAGAAGCATTGCAAAAGCTACCAATGCATCCAGAAAAAGTCACAGTTTGGTGCGGTTTATTGGCTGGTGGCTTCATTGGACCGTACTTCTTCAAAGATGATGCGAATTGTAACGTTACTGTGAATGGTGAGCGCTACCGTGAGATGATATCCAACTTTTTTTTGCCCAAAATGCAAGAGCTCGACTTGCATGACATGTGGTTTCAACAAGACGGTGCCACATGCCACACAGCACGCTTAACAATGGACTTATTGAGATGCGATTTCGGTAAACATTTTATTTCACGTTCGGGACCGGTCAATTGGCCGCCTAGATCGTGCGATTTAACGCCTTAAGACTATTTCTTGTGGGGCTGTGTTAAAGCTCATGTCTATAAACACATGTCCGCTTCAATTGACGCATTGGAAGACAACATTGAAGCATTTATTCATGAGATACCGGCCGAAATGTTGGAAAGAGTATGCCAAAATTTGACTAAGCGGATGGACCATTTGAGGCGCAGTCACTGTCAACATTTGCATGAAATTATCTTCAAACATTAAATTATATGGACCGTACTATCGATTCAAATAAAGATTTCATGCATTTTTCTGAATTTTATGTGTTTTTTTTTTAACTTTCCTATAGCTCTTAAAAAATCGCCCGATATCAAGAAAAACTCGAACGTGTGGCTGCAAGGTTAATGATTTGAAAAACGCCAGATAAATACAGGTGCGTTTTTTTTTTGTTCGCTTGAAGCGTTTAAATTTCCATACAGTGTTATTTCTAGGACTTAAAAAACTGTTCGCTATAAACAAAAATTCGCTATAACCAGAGTTCGCAATGCGTATGAAATTTTTAAGCAAAACTATTGGGATGGGAGAAGTTTTTCGTTCTAAGCGATTAAAACCAAACTCAACTGTATGTGCTGAAAGAGGAAAAACATAATAGTGTAATATTTGCGTAATTAAAAAAAATAATTCTCAAGCTTTTTAAAAATAACCTCTGAACTGCAATAAAAGCGTTTTCGCTTATATCTCGAAAAAGCTACTTAAAAAATAAATGAATGCCATATTCGTGTTCAGCAGCCCCAATTTAGCTTAAAAACATCTAATTTTTGAGGTTCGTTGTATGTTTGTATCATATAAGGGAGGTTCAATTCTGACGCAAATGAAGTCAAAAAAGAAAATTCGAAAATATGTTGAGTTTGAGTCAAAGTATATTTATACCAAGTATCGGGTGTTTTTTTTACAGGTTTGTTTTTCGAATAGAGATAAAACTGGCATTTTGTGGTCAAATCTGGCAACTCTAATGTCATTTATGTTCAGTTTGGTTTGCCATTTCATCATGAACAGGTTGACAAAAGAACAACGCTTGCAAATCGTGCAAATTTATTTCGAAAATAACGGTTCAGTTCGCGAAGTTTACCGCAAGCTCCGTCCATTTTATGGTCGACATAATCGTCCATCAGAGCAATTAATTCGGTTAACCATGGATCGTTTTCGCACTACGTTTACTCTATGTGATAATACGCATCCGCAGAGACGTCGAACAGTGCGAACAGTGACTGTTTGGTGTGCTCTATGGGCTGGTGGAGTCATTGGGCCATACTTCTTCCGAAATAATGCTGGAGAGGCAGTTACCGTTAATGGAGACCGGTATAGAGCCATGATATGTGAAGTCGCTCGTCTACGCCAACAAACCAGAAACGTTAGGGGAATTGGAAGCCAACATTCGTGGCGTTATTGCCGACATACGGCCCCATATGCTCGAAAAAGTGGTTGAAAATTGGACCTGTAGAATTGGCTTTATTCGAGCCAGCCGCGGCGGCCACATGCCTGAAATCATATTTAAACATTAATGGCATAAAATTATCCTTCCAATAAAGCCAAATTGATGGTCATTAAAACGATTTTCTTGTGTTTTATTTCAATTCGAAGTTCTATACCACTGAAAAAAACACCCGATACATGCAAGTCTACAACAAATCAACAATAAAAAAACAACATTCATTTGTTTGTGTAAAAACATTTGATACTGTCAAACAGCCAAGCATAAAGAAAGCAAACAAAAATCATGGCGCACTAAAATGTAAGCAAATTTTGACACTATCGAAAATAAAACAACTGAACAGCTGATCACTTGCATGTACTTGTAATAAATATACTTTGAGTTTGAATAAGTGAACTACCATTAATTTCTGTAGCCATTGGCTTGGGTTTATTACCGTTAGCTTAGGAACGAAACACTTTTTTGTTTAGTCCGTTACAGAACAGCATACTTAAGCTTTGCGAAAAATTTCGCTCCAGTTTTGAAATATACATATTTATATAAGTTCTTTTATGACTTGGTTTGGTTCAGCTCTGAACCCTACATACGGAACATGTGATTTATATAAATATCACAGTTTAGTAATAACTTATGTTTCAATATTAAAGAGAATGTCATTTGTCAGTTTGTCAATAGTATGAAATGGGAATTTAGCACATTATAACGAAACCTTGATATAATTTAACATAGTTGTTAAAAGAAATGTAACCCTTAAAATAATATTATACCACTAATTTAATGTATCATAACTGTTACAATGTAAAATCCTTATTTATTCATTTCATATTATTAAAAATTATTATAATTTAACAAATCCTTAAAACATTATAGACTTTATAACACTTTTGCACGTTTTAGACGTCAAATAAGTAATAAAAAATATTTTTTATACAAATTATTAGACTAAAACCTAAAGAAAGGATCCAAAGAAAAATAAAAAAGGATAAAAAATCACACCTCATTATCAGAAGAAGACCAAATCATTAAACAAAGATCATTACCTAGATTTTAGTCACCTTTTAAGTGTACACACATACATTTTTTTGCAAAATGTTTGTATGCGTGCCTGTCTGTCATTTATAATGTAAACCTAATGGTAAAAACAAGTAAGTAAATTATTAAATGTACTAACAGTAACCACATAAAATGATAATATAAATATAAACGACAACATCGTGATGATGACAGCAATAAAAACAAGAAACTCAACAAAACACTCATCATGCTACCAAAACCAACTACACGAGTCACCTTTGCAACCCACTGTATACCAATATGGGCAAAAGCTCAAGAGGCGGCATAAAACAAGACCAACTAATTAAAATTATAATAATATTCTATAATATCTATTGATGTTCATTATGTAATCCTATGGGAATATAAGAGAATTTTATTCTTAAGGAGCTTACAGCTGAAATAAAAAAAAAATTAATATCAACTTTAATTTAAAGTTGAAATTTGATATTTTTGGGGGTTATTCATTAAATTCCATTTCGTTCCTTTGCTAAAATTCTTTTAAAATAAGACAATTTTGTATAAATTTGATTTAATATTGATAAAGTGTTGACTTTGAAAATATTTATAATGAAAGTTTCCTTTAAAACTGATTTTTCATTATATTCCATTTTGTTCCATTATCACAAATTGAAAGTTATATTGTAGTTTTCACCGTAAATAACCAAAATTACTAGAAATTAAGGAGTTTTATTTAGTTCATACGTATTAACATAAAAAAAAATTATTAACCAAATTATGTTTTTAAGCCCATATTTAGACATAAATTTGTGTTAAATTCAATTCCATTCATTTCTTGACTAAATATTAAAATATTTGTTTATTTTTTTATATATTACAGCTTAAAACATGAATATATTTTAAAGTAAATTTGTTTTAAAGTCAAAATTTTTTATTTTTGGGGTTATTCATTAAATTCCATTTCGTTCCTTTCCTAAATTCTTTTAAAATAATATAATTTTGTAAAAAATTTCTTTATTTTTTTTTTTAAGTGTGGATTTTAAATATATTTTCAATAAAAATTTCCTTTGAGAATAAAGCTTAAAAAATTTCCAATTCGTTCCTTTCCTCAAATTCTCTTAAATTAAGACACAGATGTTTTTTAATTTTCATTAATTTAATAAATTTATGATTTTTAAAGTGTTAATTATGAAAATTTCCTTAAAGAATCATGTTTCATTAAATTCCATTTAGTTCCTTTGCTAAAATTCTCTTTGATTAAGAAAAGTTTGTTTAAAATAAATTTAATTTTGTTAAGTTGATGAATTCTAAAGTATTTATTATGAAAAAAAATCATGTTTCATTAAATTCCGTTTCGTTCCCTTACTAAAAATCCGTTCATTTTTACATATCTAATATTTAAAATATGGAAAAAAATTAACTATTTTGAGTTTTGAAAGATATATTAAGCCATTTAGATGTGTTTCACTTTGTTCCATTACAATAAAAATTTTTAAATTAAGTTAATTTTATATATATTATTTTAGTTGAAATTAAAAACAATAATTAGTATTGTGGTTATTTTGTTGAACTTTTTATGTTTCTTAATTTTAAATATTGATATTTAAATTAGGCTTAAATTCATCAAATTTAATTTTTATGAAGAGAGAAATTTCATAACATGAAATTAATTAAAATTTATTGATACCGAACCCAGGTTTTCCCGGACAAGTTACCCTGACATGGTTCGATTGCAATCGCTCAATCTCTTCAGAGGTGTTTACCGCTTAACACTCACCGCCATTGAAAAACCTCATTAGTCAAACATCAATCTTTAAACCAAATTGAATTTAACCTTTGGTAGATCGAAATTAGCTTTGAATGATTATCTTCTCTAATTGATTTACATGTTCCTCCTCACCTCTATTTTTTCGTACTACGAGTATTTGTCAAGAATTCTTTTTGAATACCAAAGTACATTTTTCTGTTTTTCAAACAAAAGTCGTTCTTTTCCTCTTGTTTACCTTTTTAAGAAATTAAGAAATATAAAAAAATGCTAAGATTTTAAGTTTAAAAAGGCATTTATTGAAATGGTTTATTAAATCTTATTTCTTTTTTTTAAAGTTAAAATGGCCAGAATATACGTTTTCGAGTTGGTCACATTAAAAAAACAAATGCTTTTAGATGTCTTTATTTTTTTTTATTTGATTTTATAAAGTTTTTTTCTTCTTTTTTCAAATTAAGGGTATTATGGTTAAACATATGTCAGATTTATAAAACTAAAGTTTTTGCACAAGAATCCAAGGAAAATAAAGCAAAATAATTATATACACATTTTCAACTTTGTCTACAATGAACCATAACTAAATCTGTAGCCATAAGCCCACCAAAAAGGAGAGAAAAGGATAACAGCATATTGTATCTTTAGACGAAGAGAAAAATTTTTGAAAAAGGAAGGTATGAAAAACCCCCCTGAACCCTAAAAGGACATGAAAAACTCTTTGTGATTGGTTAAAAATCAAGAGAAAATCCGCCCATTTTTTAGGTTTAGAAAAAAGAAAATTTCTTAAAGCTGAATTTTTTTGCGAACCAACATAATCCTTATTATTTATTAGCTGTGGTGGTGTTTTTTGCAGGATGAAATATTTCTATGCACAATTTTTATTTTTTCTTGTTAAGTACCCAGTTTAAGCCAGTTATTTGCTGAATAAAAAATCCAGAAAATGTGGGGTTTTCTAACTCCCTTGATTTCAAAATTATCGTCGACAATCAGCCTTTTGGAATTTGTTTTTAGTGGGGTTAAATACTTTATTGTTGTTAGTTGATTGTTAAAGGGGCCCTGGACCTCCATCTCCTCCTACAAAAAAATGTCTCCTTTTTGTGATGATGCTCTTAAATTAAGCTGTGATTTTTTGTTTTTTTTTCGCTGTCATTTTAATTTCGTATGAAAGAATGTGAAGTCACGTTAAGGCCTTTAAAATTAAATTAGTGACAGCAGTATTGGCCAAATTATCTTTGTTATTTTGCCAGGATTTAAAAAAGCAGCTAAAAACTTGTTTATTATGTTTTCATAGGAAAATAGTTGAACAGGAAAAAGAAAAAGACTTAATTAAAAATTAGTGAACAAAATATTTGTAAAATATTAGCAAAAGAAATATTTTAAATTAAATATGGAGTCGTATGAAATATAGTTATTGAGAAAAGTTTAAGAAAATACTTTATTACAAAAACTGTCTCTACTGAAACGAATGGAATTTAGTGAAACATAACTAAGCTTTCAAATAAATCAACAATTATTGATTTTACTACACTTCAACACATTTCAATTAAAAACACATCTAATAAAATACAAGTTTTGCAAGTAGAACGAAATGGAATTAATGAAAACATTGCTAAATTTTTGTTATTTGTTGTGTTTTGTTTTAAAGCCAAAAACAAAATTGTTTATGCAACAAATTTGTTTTCAAAGAGTTAAAACTGTAGGAAACTACAATTTGTCTAGCAGGAACTGGAATTTGGCAAAACGTGGTGTAATATAAAAAAAATTTTTGAAATAGAAAAAACTTTGTAAAATTATATTTTATATTATAGGAACAAAATGGAATTAAGTAAAACATGACTAAATTTTAAACATTTTAAGGTAAAAGTATTTTTAAAGCAAAAATATGAATTGAAAAAGTAAAAACTGTCGATAATTAAATTTGATTGCACAGAAACAAAATGGAATTTTTGAAACATGTCTGTAATTTTTAAGCGTATTTTTTTTAAATAGTTAATTTGATTAGTTAAAACTATGAAAATTACAAATTACCTTTAAGGAACGAAATGGAATTCGTGGAATATTCTTGAATTTTAGCAGTATTAAATCAAAATCTGTTTTAAGTACAAGGAAACCTACTGGAAATAGCAAACCTTGTTAACATTTATATTTTATATTTGTGGAACGAAATGGAATTTAGTGAAACATAGCTAAATTTCAAAGGTTAGAAAGCAATAATTTTCCTTTAATAAAAGAAAACTTATTTTAAATTTGAAAATATGCAAGTTATCTTAAGGAAACGAAATAAAATTTATTATTATATAAAAAATATAAGTTATCTTAATGGAGTGAAGTGAAATTTGATGGAACTGACGTATCTGTAAGAGTTTTAAAGCCAAACCGATTTTTTTTAAATTTTCAAAACTTCTTCAATGACAAAATTAAAGAAAGTCTAATGCATTACTTTGAAAGGAAATGTTATGGAATTAAATGAAGCACTGAAAAACAATATACAGTACCCATGTTCTGTAACTTTAGTGAGAACTTCTTGCATCGAAAAGATGTGAAACAAAATATGCCATCGTTTCTCGAAAAGTGAGAAAAATGTGTAACTCATGTCGAAAACTATCAAAAGAGATTACGTCGTTACGTTATAAATATCATAATATTGCACTCGAAGCCGAAGTGACATTGCAGACGTTCAGAACGCCAGTAACACATATCGTTGACGGCGACCAAAATTTACTTAAATTGAAAATTTTTCAACGACGGCGGCGAAAACACAACCGTCGGCTATGCCGCATTGTGTAAAGACCGACTTTAATGTTTGTTGTTTGCAAATGAGCTTTGAAGACATTCGTATATTTTAAAAAATGTTAAAAGCAAAATAATAAAACAATGAAAAATGTGCCAAGAATAAAATATTATTATTATTATTCTTTGCATTTTGCATTTTTAATTGTTTTTTAGTGTTAAAATTTTTTCTCGCCCCATTTTTATTCGTGAGTTTATTTGACAGTTCAAAGCGGGAACTTTTCTCACCAAAATGTTACAGACACACTTTTTCTGTAAATTGGCTAGTAATTTCCTTACGTGACAGCTTGTACTCGCCAAAAAATGTTACAGACACAGTTAAGTGAGAAAAACAGCTGTTTGTTTCAATTAATGACATTTTTGTTTCATTTCACACATTTCAATCGAAAACCTTCTCGACGCGAGAGTTGCAGAACATGGGCACAGAATTATGTATATTGAATGTTCTTTAGTCACAAAGTTCGTTGTAGAAAAGTATACTACATAATTTATTTTTTTTTTTTTTTTTTTTTTTTTTTGTTTGTTGGATTTATCTTTTTCCTCACATCGCATTTCCGCATCCAATTGACCAAAAGTTACATTTATAATTGGTCAAATAAAATGATATCGTGGTTTAAAAGTTATTTACTAATTAGTGTATTCAATACATGGACTGAAAAATTGTTAATAAACTTAAATATCTCCAGCTGAGTAAATAAAACACACATTTACAGCATAAATTTGTTGCACTATGGGGCACTGAGTTGTTATTAAAAGAACAAAATAATTTAAAATATTCTTTTTAAACCAGAAAAAGAAATAAGCTTTAATTGGACTACATTTATAGCTGAATTCTTAAAAGTGATCAGGAGATTATAAAGTAATAGCCTGCATTAAGCAGATGTCAGATGACAAAAAAGCACGGAACTTTTAGTCAGGTAAATAATCAATTCTTGGAGGAGTTAAATAAATATCATTTAGATTTTAAAATGTCAGTTTTATAAACTATAACATGTCTTGAAATGGTTAGTTATTGCTAAATGACGGAAAAGTTCTCAACCTGTGGTCAGTTAAGCAACCAACTTTAAAAAAAAAAATCTGTTCAATGTTTTAAGAATTTAAATTCAAGTAGAACATGTTAAATTTCGGTTTTGCGGGTCTTAAATAATATATAAACAAAATAACAAAAATTTGTGCAACTTGTAGCCAGTAAAATATGTAAGTGGAACTTAGAAATTCGGGGATATCGAGTCATAACCGAAAAAAAGCTTAAGTAACACCATTTTCCATTTTCGTTTTTTTTAATAAACGACTTTATTGGCAACACTTGCATCATCTCCTAAAATGGCATGGTCACATTAGGAACCGTTACGATTTTAAAGCAAAAACAATTTTATCTCAAGCGACAATAGTCATACAAAATTTTTATGAAATAAAATAAAAAAAACCTTCTCCTGTAAAATTTTTTTTTGTCACTTAAGCTTTTTTTGCGGTTATGACTCGATATGTTTGCCTTCTAGAAACCCCTTCATAGATTATAAAATGCCAGTCTAATTTTAAAAATTAGACTATGTAAAATCCGAAGTTCTTTTTAAGGTACATAGATAAGATAATAAGCTAAATGACGCAAAAATTACAACTTGTAGTCAGTCAAGTAACCAATTCTAAATAGAGTTTAAAAGGCACTTCAAAGACTACTAAACACTAAACTTAACTTTAACTTCAAGCCAAAAAATTGACTAAGTCCTGTATTTATTACAAGAAAAGTGTCAATGAAGAAAAATACAGGACATGTAGCCAGTTAGGTAATCAGTTTTAGAAAAAAAAACACGGTAAAAAGAGTTATATTAACACATTCAAAACTGATGAGCTAATTTTGTTTCCTACATACACCTTTTTTTGTGTCAACATTTTTCATTTGCATGCTCACAAATAAATTACTTACATTAAATTCATTAAATACCACAATTATTGTAATTAATTTATGCAAGAAAAATAATAATTGATAAAAACATCATTTATCCCCTGGTAAAATAAACGAAAATGATAAATATGTATGTGTTTAAATGTATGTATACCCTGCAAATAAAATTGGACCACCTGACCCATTTTGATAAAATGGACTACTCCATGGACTAGTCCGATGTAATGCAAGCATGGACCATGTCATTGTTAAAAAGTGTTTGTAGTGAGACGACATGTCTTCGTTTTTTAACGACATGCTTTCGTTTTTAAACGACTTCAAAACTAATCCTCTTGAGTATACCATGGAGTAGTTTTAAAACTACTCCTTAGTGGTCCAAAGGTGGGTTATATACCATGGATTAGTTTTAAAACTACTCCTTAGTGGTCCAAAGGTGGGTTATATGGTCCTCTCCTAGGACATCGTAATGTTAAATAGACCAGGTTTTTTCCATACGTTTGGGTTACTTTTGGACTAGTCCTGGTCCCTTGTGGACTACTCTTTACACGCGTGTTTGGACTGGTCCTATTATTTGCAGGGTATGAGTATCGTTTAAAGAGTAGCATTGTAGTAGTTTAAGTGCAACTGTGTGTATATGCCAAGCGGTAAAACTCAGAAGACCTTCTTACTTCAGGCCTTTTAAAAGGATTGCTTAAAAATTCTTTTGATTAAATAACTATTCTTATCTAACTGCTTAACAGCCGTAGCAAAACAAGAGCGGAAAGCGTTTTCTAGCTGTCAAAAATTTTCATGCCCATACAATTTGTATGAAGCATCCCTAAATAGCGCGGTGTCAACGCTTTACAATTGGAAAATCCGATTTTGTCAACGCGTTTAATAGTGAAGTTGGCCGCTATTGTTAATAAATAATGGCAATTAAGCTATTTTTTTTTCAATCTAGCGGGTTTTTCTCTTCTTTTTATTTCTATTATGTGGGTTTTATCAAAAAAGAAACTTAACACTACTGTTTGGGGCACAACGGTGACGCTCTTGTTTAGGTATGGCATATCAGCGTAAAAGCTAAGCGGAAGAAAACGTTCCGCCTTCCGCTCTTGTTAAGGTACGGCTGTAAGAATGCTTTATAGAAGGCCTCGGTTCTTTGGTGTAAAAGATAAGATACACCTTCCACATCCGCTTCTTTGAGAAGGGAGTAGAGAAGGAGTACCATTTTTTGTATTGCTTTTTTCACAAGCTAAAGCAAAATAATAATTTTTTTTTTGATCCCGTTTACCATTCTTTTGTACCTGCTAAAGAAGCGAGAGTGGAAGGCCTACTCCGCCATGACAATGTGTGTAAAAAAGGTATGAGTTTGGAATGGAGCGAACAGGCTTTGTATATTTAAAATAAGGAGTACAGAGGCCTTCTAGAAGGCATCCGTACTCCTTCTTTTTCCCGCTGGGAGAGTGCTTTTTATGGAATAACAGTATTATAGTTGTTGTATTTAAATTCTAGGAAATAACTTTTAAAAGGTTGTTATGGTAGTTAATTGCAACTAGAGAGAGAGGAGAGTTAAACATTTTAATTAGAGGAAAATTAAAAATAAACTTAATAGTATATGCGAATATTTTGAAATAATGTTAAACTAATATGAGCCCTATGGTATAAAAGGATTAATCAAATTTTTCTTATTAATGAGTACAGCTTCTTATTCATAGTAAAGCTTTTTTTTCTTGGCGCTGCAGTTGCATGTCAGCCTTACACTTCTACACAATACTTTTCTATTTTTCCGGTTTTTGTAATTTCTCTGAAATCATATATGTAAATGAACTTTAAGCATTTTAAGATCGGACATTGCCCAATCTATCCAAAGAGTCCCTATTCCCGATTGTTCGTTTGTCTCCCGGATTTCCGAAACTCGGAGAAACCTTCTGTCTAAGAATCAGAAGTGTGCTTCTATCGGCATGGCAAGGACCATCAGACATTACACTGATAGAAAAGGCGTCATAACGCTGATGTATTTTGACATCATTACTATGACAAGTGTCTTCGTTTTTGACCCCATGACACTTTTCATCATGGTGATGTCAACCTTAACATCACTTGGCCGTCATCAGGGTAAAAATGAAATTATGTCATCAATAGGATGACACATCGGCATCACAGAAATGACGAACATGTCCTCAGTGCGATGATGCAGTAACATCGGAGAAAGGACACATTAGCATCAATTTAATGACAGTTTGGAAATTGAAATTACCGTCTACACAGAAAAAATTCTCCAAAATGTTTCACCAATTAAAGCATTAATCAAAAATAAAATCAGTTTTAATTAAAAATTTAATCAAGTGAATTAAACGTTTAATCAAGTAAATTAAACGTTTAATTAATACTATTAACTGGTATAATTGATACTATTAATTTGTTTACTGGTGCAAATTTAATTAATTTTTTAATTAATATCACAAATTTTTTAATTGAAATCAATTTTTATTTTTTTCTGTGTAGGAAGAGCGTGCCAGGTCAGGGAAGATTGTATGAGGGCATATTCCACATACATATAAAAAAACCAGTTTTCGACTAATTCGAAAAGGCATACTTTTTCAAAACCGGTTTTCGCTTTTTTCAATTCAAATCCGGTTCGAATAAGCTACGTGACAATTTTTTGACCAAATGAATTGGACAACTAACTAACTAACTTTATGTAAAATAGTTTCCTACATCTGAACTTATTTTATTTTAATATATTTCAATATTTCCAAAATATTATAGGAGATATTATTTTCCGCCAACACATACATACTATACAGCCATGTCACAGAGTACAATTCCGTTCGGAAACGGAATTCATTCCTTATTTTGGTGCTTCAGAAAATGACGAAAAAATGTTTCGGAATGAAACCATTTTTGTTTTCATGAACTGTATGGGAGTTGTCTGTATCTGAAAGGCCATAAAACTATCAAAATACACTTTCCATCAACAAACAAATATGTTTTCTTCAATTCCGAACGGAATTGTACTCTGTGACATGGCCCATAAAGTCTGAGCACTACATTGAACTGAACATATGAAAAGCAAGGGGTGTCTACATTTGCATATTCCGGCCACTGGACCATATGCAACCAGTATACCAAATTTATTAAAAGGAGAAAAAGTACCAATTTTCTCCTCGACTTACATCACATTAACAGCTATCCTATATTTTAATCTGGGCCATATGCTGTCTCCATACAAAATTGTTTGAAAAGAGAAAAAGAAGCAAAGGAAAAAGTGTACCAAGAGAACCAGCTTTATCTGTATGTTAATGAAGACTATAATCGGTATTTATCGAAAAGAGAAAAAATTGCCATAAATTAAAAAATAAATCTATGATATAGAAGTATTTTGTTAACAACGTAAAATATTGTATACTAAGTAACGCGACTCCAAGTAACACTGGAATAACATGGGGTCTTCACGGAACATTGGATGACTTAGATTATGCTGATGACATTTGTCTTTTCGCATATAGAATTTCCCATATGGCTTCTAAATTAGAGGAATTGTGCAAGGTCGCGCCCGAGTGCGGGCTAAAGATTAATGTCTACAAAACAAAAACGATGTGCATCAATACGACTACGAACAGGCTTTTTACTTTGTACGGCACACAAATAGAATCAGTATCCTCCTTCACTTACCTCGGGAGCATTATTTCTTGCAGTGGTGGTTCTAGTGAAGACATAAAAGCACGTCTAAATAAGGCTAAAGCTGCCCACGGTGTTCTCTCCTCGGTTTGGCAATCTACCTCTATATCCAGAGACCCTAAAATAAAAATCTTTAATGCCAACGTAAAGTCTGTGCTTCTTTACGCATGTGAAGCGTGGAATCCATCCAATCGAGAATTGCAAATAATGCAGGCGTTTGTGAATCGTTGCCTCCGTAGAATTCTCCGCATATTCTGGCCTAATTCTATCACAAAAAGTGATTTGTGGGTAAGAACCCGTCAGACACCGATTCATGCGGAAATAAAGCGGCGCAAATGGTCCTGGTTGGGACACACCCTACGGAAACCGCCAGATGATATCACAAGGCAAGGTATAGAATGGACACCTCAAGGAAGCCGAAGTAGGGGACCCCCATCAAAAACCTGGCGCAGATTAGTGGAGGTGGAAACTGAGGAGGCTGGAGTATCCTGGAATGAAATAAGATGTATCGCTACAGACAAACCCAGATGAAAGACATTCGTTGAGGCCCTATGCTCCTAAAAGGAACAACGGGACAATAAATATATATATATATATATATATATATATATATATATATATATATATAAAATATTGTAAGTTATACATTGTTTGGGAAATGGTTTTTGGTTATTAAAATAAAAATAAAAAGATGTCGGCATATACCGACGAAACGTTGGGAAAATTGTAATACATAAATTTCGTTTTAATTATAAGGAAACTTTTAGCCCTTATTAGCTTAATAACAACAAAATCTGGAAAAAGTAAAAATTTTATCCCGTTTTTACCCTTTAAAAAGTACTTATTTTATCTCTTTAAAGCTTCCCTATATTTTAATACTGACCATATGCAATCTGCATACCAATTTAGCAAAACAAAAAAATTAAGTTCCAAAGTACCCATTTTTCCCCCAATTTTCTTCTTAAAAAGTAGCCTATGTTTGAATATGGGAAATATTATCCGTCTACCAAATTTTATCTGTCATCCAAATTCATAAAGCGGGTTTCGCGCGTTTGAGCCACAAACTAACACATCTTAACATACATCCTTTTACATTTATAATTTTGGTAGAATTAATTAGTATGTGGTTATTTTGTTGAACTATTTATGGTTTTTAATCCAAATTTTAATATTTTAACAAGGCTAAAGTTCATCTAATTTAATTTTCATTAAATTATTTTTATGAAGAAAGGAATTTTACAACATGAAAATTTATTAAAATTGTTATTGATAATTTTCATTCTTGACTGCAGCTGGGGCTCGAACCCAGGCTTTTACGGACAGGTTACCCTTACATGGTTCGATTGCAACCACTCTACCAGCCATTTTTATTTTTCGAATCAAATTTTAACATATAATAAATAAAAAATATTTTATTTTTTTATACCCTCCGCAACTTGTGGTGAAGGGTATACTAATTTTGTCATTCAAACTGTAACTTTTTTATTACTCATCTCAAACCCCATAAAGTATATACATATTCTGGGTCTTTAGTAATTTCTAAGTCCAAGAAAACAACAAAACCCTTAGAGAATCATACAACATAAAAATGCAATCGGAAAACTACTTAAAATTCTTTAAAAAAGCAACCAATCGGCCGATCTTATTAATGAAAACTACTTTACGATGGCATAATTATATACAAAATAAGGTATGGTCCATCAATGCCGGTCCTCCAGTTGGTCAACAATGGTCGAAAGACAAATTCCTACAAGTCAACAATGGTCGAAAGACAAATTCCTACAAGTACGTTGCATATGTTTTCACTTTTCTTGTATTCCCAAGTTTGCCTTTCAGTTATCCTAAGCAGTTTGGGATTTTTCAATCCAGCAAAATCGGTTTAGTAGGATAAGAGTTATCAATCCAAATGTTGAACCACCACCCTTTAAAATGGATAATTTTGAAACAAAAACTAACAAAAATGGTGGCTTAATTTACGGAATGATATAAGAAATCGCACTGTTGAATTTCGTGACAATCGGTTCAGAATTTACCATAGGCGTTCTATAAAGTCCACTCACGGAAAACAGTTTAGTACGCATACAGCCGCAAACAATAGTGCTATTTTAATAAAATATTGTATGTCACCGTTTTATAAGACGAGAAATCACATTGTCAAATTTCGTGAAGATCGGTCGTGAAGTTTGGACCATTCCAAACGTCGTCAATGGTCAGAATGGTGGCAAGAAATGGCAACAGTGGCTGATAAATTTTCGAAGAAAATCATCTTCAATGATGGGGCACATTTTCACCGCAGTGGATTCGTCAATAAGCAGAATTGCCGCATTTGGGCGAATGATAATCCAAGAGTGATTGTCGAAAAATCAATGCACCCACAAAGAGTAACTGTTTGGTGCGGTTTATGGGCTGGCGGCATCATCGGGCCGTATTTTTTCCAAAATGAGGCTGGTCAGGCAGTTACTGTGAATGGTGTTCGCTACCGTGAGATAATAACGAACTTTTTATGGCCCGAATTGGAAGATACGAACCCTTATAGCAAAAACGATGTAGCCAACAAAAATAAAATTTTACAGGAGAAGGTTTTTTTTAAATATTTTTGCTTCAAGTCTAGGTTTTCGTTTGAAATTGCTTTTGCTCTTATTTCGTAACGGTACTACCCAGAGATATGAGATTTAAAGAAATGATGCAAATTATCAAAAATTATCGATTTTCATTAAAAAACAAAAATCTAAAATGTTGTTGGTTACATAAGTTTCGCTATTAGGGCTCGATATGGAAGTGGACGATGATGTGGATTCAACAGGACAGTGCCACTTGCCACACAGCTAACAAAACAATGGCTTTTTTGCGATACAAATTCAGTGGCCGTGTTATCTCACGTGGTGGAGATGCCAATTGACCGCCAAGATCATGTGATTTGACACCGCTGGACTTCTTTCTTTGGGGCTATTTAAAAGAAAAGGTGTATGTCGACAAGCCAGCAACAATTCAAGAGCTAAAAGATGAGATAATTCGGCACATTAACACCATAGTACCTCAATTATGTCTCAGCGTCATCGAAAATTTGGACCATCGGATGGGGTGTGCCGCCGAGGTTGCGGCTGCCATTTGGCCGATATTTTGTTCCATACATAATTGAACCATAGCAATATTATCATAATAAAAAGAAATTACAATAATTTTCTAAATAATTTGTGTTTTATTCAAAATCAACATCGGCCCTAAAAATGTAACCACCCTTTACTATACATAGTTGTATTTTTTAAATAATATTTCAAAAAATGACAATTTTAATAATTTGAAGACATACAAACATATCGTCGGTTGAATATTTAATTGTTGTATGTGGATACAAATTACATACGACATACGACAATTAAATAATCAACCGACGATATGTATTTATTTTTTTTTTTGAAACCCTGAAGGAAACCTGGGTGCAAGTGTCGCCAAGTCACCAGATTTGTCGACTATATTGGTGATATTGTCAACCAAGTGTCTACACTACTTTACATTTGCCACTATATTTGGCTTTAATACGAAAAAGATTTTATCAACAACAACTGAGAAGTACAATTGTTATAAAAGTTGAAAAAATAAAAAAAAAGATTGTTATGATTTCGTATTCTTACAAAAAGTGTAGACTACTTTAACTAAAATGCACTAGCGATTCTCTGTTTCTAGTGGATACATATGTTCCAAAGGAACTACCTAGTCAGTAGTACCAACGTTATAGTAGATTTAGGGATGAAACGATACCTCTAAGGTATCGATACTTTTACTCGATGTGGTTTCGCTCGTAAAGTATCGATATCTACTTAGTATCGAAAAAAAAGTATCGATACTTACTTGTATCGTTTGTATGATAAAAGAATAGAAAGCAGCATTTCAAAACTTTCTTAATAGTGTTTTAGTACTATCATTTTTATATTAGGAAACAAAATTTTATAGAACATTCAGGATAACAACCTCCATTCACCTTTTATTCCAGAAATCATCAATGTCACTATGTATTTATTTTAAATGTTAATATGTATTTTATTTTTAAAATGATAAATATATAATAATAGCTTAACCCGTTGCGCTTCGCTACAATGCTTTAGCCAACTTTGAAGACTCTCCCTTTAATAGTTCTTCAGAAGAGAGATATTTATTTTTATTTTGAAAAGTGTAGTATACCATAAGAGTGACTTCTACAAAGTTTGAACATTCTTACTATAACAGTTCTTAAGATATGCGATATTAAACATTGGCGTCCGCTATTTTGTTTAAATTTTGGGGCTCAGAAGATCATACTACCAAAGGTCCAACAAAATGCGTGCAGTGGCTCTTATTAATATTTCTATCTGTGAGGGATACTGCTCCTCCCCTGTCTACCCCGCCTATTTTTATATTGAAATTTATAGTTTACCCTAATAGTAGCTCTTACCACGTTTGAAGACTTTCTCTTTAATAGTTCTTCAGTTGAGCGATATTTAAGGTATGCATACTATGGGAGGTGTTTCCCCCATGCGCCTACCCGCTTTATTTTTATTTTCAAAAGTGTAGTATACCATAAGAGTGGCTTCCACAAAGTTTGAACATTCTCACTACAACAGTTCTTAAGATATGCGATAATAAACATTGGTGTCCTATGGTGGGTACCACTTCCCCCGCTTCTATTTTATTTCAATTTTGGGGCTCAGAAGATCCTACTACCAAAAGTTCAACAAATTGCGTGCAGTGGCTCTTATTAATATTTCTATATATGAGGGGTACTGCTCCTACTCTGTCTTCCCCGCCCATTTTTATATTGAAATTTATAGTTTACCATAAAAGTAGCTTTAACCACGTTTGAAGGCTGTCCCTTTAATAGTGGTAGGTATTTCCCCCCCTGCGCCTACCCGCTTTATTTTTATTTTCAAAAGTGTAGTATACCATAAGAGTGACTTCTAGAAAGTTTGAACATTCTCACTAGTACAGTTCTTAAGATATGCGTCCTATGGGGGATTCCAATACCCCCGCTGCTATTTTATTTTAATTTCGGGGCTCAGAAGATCCTACTACAAAAAGTTCAGCAAAATGCGTCCAGCGGCTCTTAAGATATGCGATAATTAATATTGGCATCCTATGGGGGGTACCAATTCCCCTGCCCCTATCGGAAAAATAAGTAGCCTATTTTATTATTTAGGGCTCACGTGATGTTACTGTAAAAATTTCAGGAAAATCGGTTCAGTAGTTTCGGAGTCTATAAAGCGACAAACAAACAAACATACAAACATTTTTCATTTTTATATATATAGAAGAAGAAGGTTAGTTAAACAATAATCCACGATGTTAATTGTGAGTCACTCCTTATGCTGGGTACACACTATGCAACACATTTACGCAATCTAGTGAATTAAATTTATTTTCATTCATTCCAGGTTGCATCAACATCAAAACGCTTTGATGTTGAGTACACACAGTGCAACCTACATGCAATCTGTTTCAACGCAACCTCAAAATATCAAAGCGTTTTGATGTTGATGCAATCTGAAATGAATGAAAATGAATCAAATTCACTAGATTGCGTAAACGTGTTGCATAGTGTGTACCCAGCAATAAGGCTAGATTACACTATTATACTTTGTATTAATACATGTCAAAAACTCAAGTAATATGACAAAGTGTGATAGTGTGAATGCAATGTGTCATTAAAATGACAAGTATTATGAAAAAAGTTTGACATCCCATACGACTTCATCGTTTTTTGAAAAAATTTCAAAGCAATGATACTTTTCATTGGATCAGGGTTGCATTTTATTTCATGTGTAAGTGTTTATACTTTGTGTGATGGTCTGAACACAAACTGTCATGTTACATTAGATTTTTTGACAGTCGCAACAAAACGCATTAGATTTCTTTCTCACAAAGTATTATGGAATACGTAAGACTTGTGAGATAGTGTAATCTAGGCTTTAACGTGTTTTGCGCAACTTAAATTGATCTTTCTTTGTTTCAGTATTTGACTACTTCTACCATTGAGAGGTACACAATTAAGCAGCGCGTTAAGATTGTTAAAACCTTTTACGAAAATGGGCGTTCAATCAAAATGCATTTCGTGCACATCGTGATTTTTTGGTCAGTATAATCGACCAAATGTTTCCACAATCGGGAGAGTTGTCAAAATTCAGCAAACCGGGTCTGTAGGAAATGGGAAAACATATGCCCATGCTGCCCAGTTAGTTCTGCGGCTGGTGGCGTTATCGGGCTTTACTTCTTCGAAAATGAGGTCGGCCAAGCAATTACTGTGAATGGTGTTCGCTATCGCGAGATGATAACGGACTTTCTATAGCCAGAAAGGAGGAAATGGACCTAGACGATATGTGGTTTAAAGGTGTTACCGGGATGCGGGATTTTTAATTTAAAAAAACGGGATCCCGGGACGAATCGGGATTTGTCGGGATTTAATATATTAAAGCCAATTTGTAAAATTCATATAATTATAATTCTTTTAAAGTAATATGGAAGTATTATGTATTAAAACTTATATTCTAAAAAGCTTCTAAAACAAATTAATGACGTCTGATAACACTATGCTAGTTGAAAAAACAGACAAGCCGGGCACATGGCGTTTTAACATAATTCGGGTACGCTGAATCCAGTGGTGTCCGCCGTTTTTTTTTTAGGTTGGCTCTAGTTTTCGAGATATACCGTTATTTCAAAAATGGAGGAGGTTACACAACATATGTTCACGTAACTCAAAAACGCTTAGGTTATAGAAAAAACTAAAAAAACCGATACTCTGCAATGAAATTATAAAATAACTTATTTCTTTCTAATTGTTATCGGTAGTGCATCATATCGCAGTAGGGGCGGCTCCTGGGCATTTATGGGACTTTTTCTTCAATATATTTCTAGTCTGCATTGAACATTTTGTATGGGAGCCCCCTTAAGAAATAGAGATAGTGGGTAGGTGTGTTAGAAATAAAAGATTGGGATGAAAAATAAAGTTTGGTTGGTCATACATTTGACCCCTCTAGGGGCATCCTAGGCGCTGCAGGGGCCAAGTTTAAGAATTTTATTAAACCGCCAACAATTAGGTTAAAACGCCAGGTGCCCAGCTTGTCTAAAAAACAGTGTCAATTACTTGCACAGTGTAATTGATACCTTATTTTATTGCAAACATATGCTGCCGACTAAACCAATGTTTGCATTCAACACTTCTGGGTAACGTTAATAAATAGCTACATGTATGCCATATGACAATATTTAATTTATTTTATTTCAAATATATACGCAAGTATTAATTTAATAAAATAAACTTAAGCAAATACATATGTGTCCAAAGACCTTTGGTAGAACCCCTTAAAGTTTTCAACACCTTTTTACACAACTTGCATTTTGCGTGCGCAGTTTTATTACTATTAACTTAGATAAAAGACCACACCTTCTGATTCTGTTTTCCTGGTGCAAAATGCATTGCATGTAACATTTATTCACTTGGGACTTTTTTGCAACCAGTTAAAAATTAGGTTCATGGTCAGTATGATTTAATATTAAATTTTTGAATTTTAACTAAGCCCAAAGTCTCGGGACTCGGGACTTAAATTATTAGAATAATCCCGGGATTTCGGTATTCGGAATCGGCTTCCCTAGTGTTTGCTGGACAAGCGGTTTCTTGATACGGTTACTGCTGCTTCAGCTTTGGTACGATTACTTTTGACTGATACCGAGTATTTTTTGACCGATACTACTTGGTACTCGGTTGCTAAGTAATAATTACAAAAATACTTGGTACTTATATAAAAGTATCGAATATGTACTTGTATTTACTCGTATCGTTTCATCCCTAAGTAGATTTCCAATTTAAATGTCTATTAATTAATGTCTATTATATGTCTGGGGTATAAAAAGTCACTAGTACTGGTGACTGTGTCAATAGTGAATCAGTACAGATTCACTAGTGGCATTTCCTGACGGGAAAAAACAGAAAAAATACATTTACTTTTACATAATTGATGTACGAAAATTTTTAGAAGTGCTTGGAATTACAGGTTTAATTCTAAATTTTGCGAATTACTTTCAAAATATTCTAAATAAGAGCTTGCAAAACTTTCATTTCGTTCTAACGGTTTAAAATTCCCAAAAACTTTACTCAAACGTTATTTTGCCAAATGCAAAAAAAATATGTATGATCTTTTTATAAGCTAAGCCAATTGTATTCAGAATTAATTAGGCCCATTGTTATCCAAAATTAATAAATAAGGGATTTGTTATTTTTATTGCCTCGTGGATGAGGTGCACAGGTGCAGGGGTCTACCGTGAGGATCTAGACATAAAAAGTTCATATAGGCTTTCTGTCGACTGCAGTGTATTTTAGGCGGAGTTAGTTCATAGGCGAATTGTGGGATGTTTCGGGTTGTGGGCTCGAAAATCTGACGGCATTTGGAATGGAAAAGATGTGGCTGTCAAGGACTAGGCGAACGTAGGACTATTGTGTTTTGTAAGGTGTTTTTTGTTTTATCCTCCGATATAAACTTCCACTATTTTGTATCCCTTTATTCCGTTTTTTCTTTCTTTTATTATTAATCTCCTTTTATTACCTAATGCGTCACAATAGAACATACTGGTATTTGGGTGCAGATTGACTTTACACCAGCCTTTCCACCTTATCTAGTTAAATAATTCGAATTAAATCCCAGTACTTTGCTTTTTAAACTACTTGGCGATTATCCAAATCAGGATTAAATTATTATAAATGAAAAAGAAATGCAAAAAAAAAACCAAAAAATCTGTTTCAGCCTACTTTTCGATAATGGAGCTTTTGAGTTATACTTTTTGAACTTACAATTTAACACGTATTTTTAATAAGGAAATATTTTAGCTTTTAATGAGCTTTTTTACTTCTTAAAAATACGACAAATTAGATTTTTAAAGAAGTCATTTTGGTTTAAATTGCGTTTATGGGTTGAATTGTCTATTAGCCAGTTTGTTAAATTTCAAAATTTGTTATTTTTTCTTATTCATAATTAAACTACTCTTATACGTTTGGGTCATTTTACATATTATATAAGTGATTACAAATTTTGCAATTAATAAAAACTTTTATTAACAAAGTTATATCCTTTTAATAAGTTTAATTTATTACTTTTTAATCGCTTTCCCATTTCTTTTCCCCTTGCTGAGAGTATTTAAAATTCATTAACAATTTTACCGAGTTAATTATTTATAAATATGTCAATATGTAACTATAGAAATATGTAATTTTAATGAAATTCTCTCATAATTGTGCACAATTTTCCAAAACGACAGATGACAATGTAAAAGAAAAGAAACCAGGAAAATTATTAAATGAAATTATAAACGTTGGCTAACTACTTACAACAATATTACACAGAAAATTATAATTGACGAGTAGTCAGAGATTCACTCAGACAGTAAAATTGATGACAAAATGGCAGCAAAAATAATCAATATGATGAGAATATTTAAGTCGTTTATGGTTGAAATTTATGTATAAAAAATTATTAGTCCGACTGCTATTATAAGCAATTGTAGTATATACTCGTAACACTCCTACTACTACCATTTTTATTGCTAATTTCCTAGCAACCAATTAACATAAATGTTTATAAAGCTGGCATTAAGGACAACTATGTACATACCGTCACCTTAAATGCAAAACGGCGTAACAATAAAAAAAAAATTAGAATAAGAGTTTTTGATTGATTTTTGTTCGTTTTATTAAACTACATAAATATTTACAAAAAAACGTTAGATCCCTGCTATCTAAAATGGCGACTTTATTAAAGAAATTCAAACTCCAAGTTCACTTTGTTGTTATTGATTTTGTAAAGTTTTTTTGCTTCTCCTGTAAAAAAAACATAAAAAGTGTTGTTAGGCCCTTTTGCATTTTAGGTGACGACATTTAAAGATTGTACGTAATTTAAAGGGTGATATGTTTTTTACATCTGACTTTTCAAATGTTCCTCTGCATCGTCATTGTCCCGACATGCAGTTTTTGTTGCAGCAATTCTTAAGTTAATTGGTGAGGGGGTGAGAAGATTGGGGAGGGGTACTCAGTTTCATTTACTTTGCAATTCTGTTTTGTTTTGTTATTCTTACACTTTAAAACTTGAAGTTGACTGTGGATACATATATGTATATTTATATACAAAATAAAAAAGAAGAAGAGGAAAGAGAAGAAAAAAATACAAAAATTGCAAAACTATAATTTCACAATCTGGACACTAACGCAATTTCAAAGCAGAATTTCTTGAAATTGCAGCAATAAAAATTGCAAGTCTAGACGACATGTTGCATGTTACTTTTATTAGCTTTGTTTCTTTACTTTTTGGGTAAAGTTCGTACAAATGAGAGCAAGCATAAATAAATTTCTCAATTACACAAAAGTACGGTAACAGAAAAAACCAAATTTTAAGCACAAAATAAAAAGCTATTGTTTTCACAGTCCTTACAAAACAATAAAAGTTTATGCCACTTTCGAAAAATTGTATATTGTCTGTGGAAATAAACTAATTTTACCAAAAATTAAACAAAACAAACACTTTTACAATAACTAACATTTTGTTTTCCTAATATTTCAGCATATAACTTTATATTTTAGTACATTATTTTACTCCCCAACACTTTTTCCAAAATTTGGTTCATGATTTTTTTCCTTTGCATTTCATTGTTTTGTTTATGTTTTACAGCTGTTTGACAATTTACACAATTTGCACGAAGAAAAAGTCTGGGCTGTTTCGTGCAAGTAGAAGAAAAAATTTATTCTCTCAAATCCGCTCTCATTTACTTGGTGGCCACACGATCAAGTTTTGCCTTTCAATTTCTTTCAATTTGCAATACACTCTCAGTTTTTTACTAACACACTCACACTTTTTAAATTGACCACGAGATGGCTTTCAATTCCACCCTTCCATTTGTTTTGCAATTTTACTTTCAATTTAACAGCTGATAACATGTTTTTCTTTAAAAATTGTTTTTTTGATGACATCAGGAAAGTAAATTGCTTACAACTTGAATGCAGCCTACGTCACAGGTTTTAATTTATGTAAGTTTTGACAAGCAGTATATGTAAAATACTATCAAGAACAACTTGATCGTGTGGCCGCAGGGTTACACACATTAAAAGTACGGGAACGCTTTTCGTGTAAATTGGGATCCCAAAGTAGAGTAAAGAAACAGAGCTATTGCTTGTCTAAAAAAACGCGCTCTATTTTCTTCTCGCAAAAAATCTGATATCAGCTGTTTTTATTATGAAGAAGTATGTGGTCGGAAGTCTTGGCCGGTGCACTATTGAAGGAATCATTAGCTGGCTGAAGTTGATATTTTACAATACCAATACTTGAATATACTTTTACACAAATATCAATTTTTAACATCCGCGAATACAAATATTCAAACTGAAATTAAGCGTCACTCAATATTTCAAGAGTTATCTTTAAAATTTAAGGAAGAAGTACTAAGATTTTCATCTTCTAAGAAAGTTATGTGCAGTGTTGCCAAACGATTTTTTTAAAAATACCTACGCACACTAAAAAAAAATCAGATTTTTTCCCTACACGTTGCAAACATTTTCAAATCATTCAAATCTAAGACAAAACAATAGTTTTTCAAAACTAATTTTATTCGCATATGTATACAGTAGTTTTGACTTAGCTGCACAATCTCCTTTGCACGATTTTTTGTACAGGTTAAACAAAAATGCAGTTATCTTAAATGCATTTACCTGCCTTAATGTGCAGGTACACAATTGTGGTTACCTGCACAAAAGTGCAGCTAAAGTAAAGTGTTTGATTTAAAAGTATAATAAAAAAATTATTTTATTAATACATAAATTTATATTTTATCAAAATTTTATTTCAATCCAGCTAGCATTTTCAATCGTCTAGGAACTTACTGGGAATCTCACAAAGAGTCTTTTTGATCGTCGACGAGCTCAGCTTTTAATTGTAGACAATTTCTCTCAACGCTTATATCGTAAAGGGAATCGTTTATGATGTATGTTGAGATTATCTAACGAGTCTTTCAAAAAGCATGCCAAGCGTCGTATGAGACTCATCTAGGTATTATTTTACAACTCGTGCAATGCTCAGCCGTATGACTAAGCTACCTAAATAAGGGCATCAGGCGTATTTTTCATGCCAAAACTTCTAATTTTCATACAATTTCTATAAAACAAACCTTAAGGTCGCGAAATCAACACCATCCTGTCGGAAAATCCTTTTTTACAGATCCTTAACAATTACTGAGCTACCTAAATAAGACCGTTTTTGAAGTATGAAATGCTATTTCTAATACAATTTTAATAAAACAAACCGGCCTAAGGATCTGTAAAAAAGGATGCCCATGCTGCCCAGTTAGTTCTGCGGCTGGTGGCGTTATCGGGCTTTACTTCTTCGAAAATGAGGTCGGCCAAGCAATTACTGTGAATGGTGTTCGCTATCGCGAGATGATAACGGACTTTCTATAGCCAGAAAGGAGGAAATGGACCTAGACGATATGTGGTTTAAAGGTGTTACCGGGATGCGGGATTTTTAATTTAAAAAAACGGGATCCCGGGACGAATCGGGATTTGTCGGGATTTAATATATTAAAGCCAATTTGTAAAATTCATATAATTATAATTCTTTTAAAGTAATATGGAAGTATTATGTATTAAAACTTATATTCTAAAAAGCTTCTAAAACAAATTAATGACGTCTGATAACACTATGCTAGTTGAAAAAACAGACAAGCCGGGCACATGGCGTTTTAACATAATTCGGGTACGCTGAATCCAGTGGTGTCCGCCGTTTTTTTTTTAGGTTGGCTCTAGTTTTCGAGATATACCGTTATTTCAAAAATGGAGGAGGTTACACAACATATGTTCACGTAACTCAAAAACGCTTAGGTTATAGAAAAAACTAAAAAAACCGATACTCTGCAATGAAATTATAAAATAACTTATTTCTTTCTAATTGTTATCGGTAGTGCATCATATCGCAGTAGGGGCGGCTCCTGGGCATTTATGGGACTTTTTCTTCAATATATTTCTAGTCTGCATTGAACATTTTGTATGGGAGCCCCCTTAAGAAATAGAGATAGTGGGTAGGTGTGTTAGAAATAAAAGATTGGGATGAAAAATAAAGTTTGGTTGGTCATACATTTGACCCCTCTAGGGGCATCCTAGGCGCTGCAGGGGCCAAGTTTAAGAATTTTATTAAACCGCCAACAATTAGGTTAAAACGCCAGGTGCCCAGCTTGTCTAAAAAACAGTGTCAATTACTTGCACAGTGTAATTGATACCTTATTTTATTGCAAACATATGCTGCCGACTAAACCAATGTTTGCATTCAACACTTCTGGGTAACGTTAATAAATAGCTACATGTATGCCATATGACAATATTTAATTTATTTTATTTCAAATATATACGCAAGTATTAATTTAATAAAATAAACTTAAGCAAATACATATGTGTCCAAAGACCTTTGGTAGAACCCCTTAAAGTTTTCAACACCTTTTTACACAACTTGCATTTTGCGTGCGCAGTTTTATTACTATTAACTTAGATAAAAGACCACACCTTCTGATTCTGTTTTCCTGGTGCAAAATGCATTGCATGTAACATTTATTCACTTGGGACTTTTTTGCAACCAGTTAAAAATTAGGTTCATGGTCAGTATGATTTAATATTAAATTTTTGAATTTTAACTAAGCCCAAAGTCTCGGGACTCGGGACTTAAATTATTAGAATAATCCCGGGATTTCGGTATTCGGAATCGGCTTCCCTAGTGTTTGCTGGACAAGCGGTTTCTTGATACGGTTACTGCTGCTTCAGCTTTGGTACGATTACTTTTGACTGATACCGAGTATTTTTTGACCGATACTACTTGGTACTCGGTTGCTAAGTAATAATTACAAAAATACTTGGTACTTATATAAAAGTATCGAATATGTACTTGTATTTACTCGTATCGTTTCATCCCTAAGTAGATTTCCAATTTAAATGTCTATTAATTAATGTCTATTATATGTCTGGGGTATAAAAAGTCACTAGTACTGGTGACTGTGTCAATAGTGAATCAGTACAGATTCACTAGTGGCATTTCCTGACGGGAAAAAACAGAAAAAATACATTTACTTTTACATAATTGATGTACGAAAATTTTTAGAAGTGCTTGGAATTACAGGTTTAATTCTAAATTTTGCGAATTACTTTCAAAATATTCTAAATAAGAGCTTGCAAAACTTTCATTTCGTTCTAACGGTTTAAAATTCCCAAAAACTTTACTCAAACGTTATTTTGCCAAATGCAAAAAAAATATGTATGATCTTTTTATAAGCTAAGCCAATTGTATTCAGAATTAATTAGGCCCATTGTTATCCAAAATTAATAAATAAGGGATTTGTTATTTTTATTGCCTCGTGGATGAGGTGCACAGGTGCAGGGGTCTACCGTGAGGATCTAGACATAAAAAGTTCATATAGGCTTTCTGTCGACTGCAGTGTATTTTAGGCGGAGTTAGTTCATAGGCGAATTGTGGGATGTTTCGGGTTGTGGGCTCGAAAATCTGACGGCATTTGGAATGGAAAAGATGTGGCTGTCAAGGACTAGGCGAACGTAGGACTATTGTGTTTTGTAAGGTGTTTTTTGTTTTATCCTCCGATATAAACTTCCACTATTTTGTATCCCTTTATTCCGTTTTTTCTTTCTTTTATTATTAATCTCCTTTTATTACCTAATGCGTCACAATAGAACATACTGGTATTTGGGTGCAGATTGACTTTACACCAGCCTTTCCACCTTATCTAGTTAAATAATTCGAATTAAATCCCAGTACTTTGCTTTTTAAACTACTTGGCGATTATCCAAATCAGGATTAAATTATTATAAATGAAAAAGAAATGCAAAAAAAAAACAAAAAAATCTGTATCAGCCTACTTTTCGATAATGGAGCTTTTGAGTTATACTTTTTGAACTTACAATTTAACACGTATTTTTAACTGAGCTACCTAAATAAGAGCGGAAGCGTTTTTTGTATGTCAAAACTTCTCATTTGCATACAATTTATACGAAACAAATCATTCGAATGCGAATTAGAAACCACCCGGCTGATAAATCTTATTTGACAGACCGCTATGTCGGTTTGTTTTATTGAAATTGTATTTAGATAAAAGTTTCATGTTTAAAAAAACGCCTGCCGCTTTTGTTTAGGTTGTTCAGTAATAAGGAAATATTTTAGCTTTTAATGAGCTTTTTTACTTCTTAAAAATACGACAAATTAGATTTTTAAAGAAGTCATTTTGGTTTAAATTGCGTTTATGGGTTGAATTGTCTATTAGCCAGTTTGTTAAATTTCAAAATTTGTTATTTTTTCTTATTCATAATTAAACTACTCTTATACGTTTGGGTCATTTTACATATTATATAAGTGATTACAAATTTTGCAATTAATAAAAACTTTTATTAACAAAGTTATATCCTTTTAATAAGTTTAATTTATTACTTTTTAATCGCTTTCCCATTTCTTTTCCCCTTGCTGAGAGTATTTAAAATTCATTAACAATTTTACCGAGTTAATTATTTATAAATATGTCAATATGTAACTATAGAAATATGTAATTTTAATGAAATTCTCTCATAATTGTGCACAATTTTCCAAAACGACAGATGACAATGTAAAAGAAAAGAAAAGAAACCAGGAAAATTATTAAATGAAATTATAAACGTTGGCTGACTACTTACAACAATATTACACAGAAAATTATAATTGACGAGTAGTCAGAGATTCACTCAGACAGTAAAATTGATGACAAAATGGCAGCAAAAGCGTCAGCAGCAAAAATAATCAATATGATGAGAATATTTAAGTCGTTTATGGTTGAAATTTATGTATAAAAAATTATTAGTCCGACTGCTATTATAAGCAATTGTAGTATATACTCGTAACACTCCTACTACTACCATTTTTATTGCTAATTTCCTAGCAACCAATTAACATCAATGTTTATAAAGCTGGCATTAAGGACAACTATGTACATACCGTCACCTTAAATGCAAAACGGCGTAACAATAAAAAAAAATTAGAATAAGAGTTTTTGATTGATTTTTGTTCGTTTTATTAAACTACATAAATATTTACAAAAAAACGTTAGATCCCTGCTATCTAAAATGGCGACTTTATTAAAGAAATTCAAACTCCAAGTTCACTTTGTTGTTATTGATTTTGTAAAGTTTTTTTGCTTCTCCTGTAAAAAAAACATAAAAAGTGTTGTTAGGCCCTTTTGCATTTTAGGTGACGACATTTAAAGATTGTACGTAATTTAAAGGGTGATATGTTTTTTACATCTGACTTTTCAAATGTTCCTCTGCATCGTCATTGTCCCGACATGCAGTTTTTGTTGCAGCAATTCTTAAGTTAATTGGTGAGGGGGTGAGAAGATTGGGGAGGGGAACTCAGTTTCATTTACTTTGCAATTCTGTTTTGTTTTGTTATTCTTACACTTTAAAACTTGAAGTTGACTGTGGATACATATATGTATATTTATATACAAAATAAAAAAGAAGAAGAGGAAAGAGAAGAAAAAAATACAAAAATTGCAAAACTATAATTTCACAATCTGGACACTAACGCAATTTCAAAGCAGAATTTCTTGAAATTGCAGCAATAAAAATTGCAAGTCTAGACGATGACATACATGTTGCATGTTACTTTTATTAGCTTTGTTTCTTTACTTTTTGGGTAAAGTTCGTACAAATGAGAGCAAGCATAAATAAATTTCTCAATTACACAAAAGTACGGTAACAGAAAAAACCAAATTTTAAGCACAAAATAAAAAGCTATTGTTTTCACAGTCCTTACAAAACAATAAAAGTTTATGCCACTTTCGAAAAATTGTATATTGTCTGTGGAAATAAACTAATTTTACCAAAAATTAAACAAAACAAACACTTTTACAATAACTAACATTTTGTTTTCCTAATATTTCAGCATATAACTTTATATTTTAGTACATTATTTTACTCCCCAACACTTTTTCCAAAATTTGGTTCATGATTTTTTTCCTTTGCATTTCATTGTTTTGTTTATGTTTTACAGCTGTTTGACAATTTACACAATTTGCACGAAGAAAAAGTCTGGGCTGTTTCGTGCAAGTAGAAGAAAAAATTTATTCTCTCAAATCCGCTCTCATTTACTTGGTGGCCACACGATCAAGTTTTGCCTTTCAATTTCTTTCAATTTGCAATACACTCTCAGTTTTTTACTAACACACTCACACTTTTTTAAATTGACCACGAGATGGCTTTCAATTCCACCCTTCCATTTGTTTTGCAATTTTACTTTCAATTTAACAGCTGATAACATGTTTTTCTTTAAAAATTGTTTTTTTGATGACATCAGGAAAGTAAATTGCTTACAACTTGAATGCAGCCTACGTCACAGGTTTTAATTTATGTAAGTTTTGACAAGCAGTATATGTAAAATACTATCAAGAACAACTTGATCGTGTGGCCGCAGGGTTACACACATTAAAAGTACGGGAACGCTTTTCGTGTAAATTGGGATCCCAAAGTAGAGTAAAGAAACAGAGCTATTGCTTGTCTAAAAAAACGCGCTCTATTTTCTTCTCGCAAAAAATCTGATATCAGCTGTTTTTATTATGAAGAAGTATGTGGTCGGAAGTCTTGGCCGGTGCACTATTGAAGGAATCATTAGCTGGCTGAAGTTGATATTTTACAATACCAATACTTGAATATACTTTTACACAAATATCAATTTTTAACATCCGCGAATACAAATATTCAAACTGAAATTAAGCGTCACTCAATATTTCAAGAGTTATCTTTAAAATTTAAGGAAGAAGTACTAAGATTTTCATCTTCTAAGAAAGTTATGTGCAGTGTTGCCAAACGATTTTTTTAAAAATACCTACGCACACTAAAAAAAAATCAGATTTTTTCCCTACACGTTGCAAACATTTTCAAATCATTCAAATCTAAGACAAAACAATAGTTTTTCAAAACTAATTTTATTCGCATATGTATACAGTAGTTTTGACTTAGCTGCACAATCTCCTTTGCACGATTTTTTGTACAGGTTAAACAAAAATGCAGTTATCTTAAATGCATTTACCTGCCTTAATGTGCAGGTACACAATTGTGGTTACCTGCACAAAAGTGCAGCTAAAGTAAAGTGTTTGATTTAAAAGTATAATAAAAAAATTATTTTATTAATACATAAATTTATATTTTATCAAAATTTTATTTCAATCCAGCTAGCATTTTCAATCGTCTAGGAACTTACTGGGAATCTCACAAAGAGTCTTTTTGATCGTCGACGAGCTCAGCTTTTAATTGTAGACAATTTCTCTCAACGCTTATATCGTAAAGGGAATCGTTTATGATGTATGTTGAGATTATCTAACGAGTCTTTCAAAAAGCATGCCAAGCGTCGTATGAGACTCATCTAGGTATTATTTTACAACTCGTGCAATGCTCAGCCGTATGACTAAGCTACCTAAATAAGGGCATCAGGCGTATTTTTCATGCCAAAACTTCTAATTTTCATACAATTTCTATAAAACAAACCTTAAGGTCGCGAAATCAACACCATCCTGTCGGAAAATCCTTTTTTACAGATCCTTAGGCCGGTTTGTTTTATTAAAATTGTATTGGAAATAGCATTTCATACTTCAAAAACGGTCTTATTTAGGTAGCTCAGTAATTGTTATACGACTCTTACAAAAGGTTCATTCCAAGACTTAAAGACGAGCGTGTCAAAAACAAAAAAAAAAGTAAAATAAAAAAATAAACAAATAAATTTAAAAAATATTTAGATGTTTTTGTTACTCGTCAGATAATCATCAGAAGATTCTTTTGGGAGTTGTATATTAAACATAATCGTCTAACAAACAGCCTATGCTAGCTGGGAAATAACAGATCATTTTATACAATGAGAATTCACAAAGAACATAAAACATAAAAAAAAATAATTGCGATTTATATTTTTATAAACAGCTTAAATTGGATATTTATGTGAAAAAGTGGACACCATATATTTTTATGTGTGCAGCTAACTTTCATGTTTTGTATAAAATATTTTAAAGCTGTCCAAAAATATGAAAAATGTGCAGGTATACAAAATGCACGTAAACAAGTATTTTGAAGAATAATTCCTGAAAATATGTATTTTGGGCAGTTAAGTCAAAGTGCAGCTAACTTTGATTTTTTGTATGAAAATTTAAATTTAAAATGCCAAAAATTTTGTGCATTTATCTTCTTTTATTTATATTCAATGAAAAAACACGAGTTTATTTAAAGAAATAAATATCTATAGTTCTTTTGAACTCAATCTTTAAATGATAATTTTAATTTAATTCAGGCACAAAAGCAACAGGCTTTTTTATAAATAAAACTAGCTGACCCGGTCTACGTTGCTGGCCCTAAGTAAACATTAGTTTTGTGTTACCACACGATTTAAATTGAGCATTTAACGAAATTTACGGCCTTTAAAATAAAAATCCATGGAATACCTATCATAAATTTTTTTTAAAAAATAACTTACATATGGTGTGGATATGGGCTCAATCAAAAAAGAATAAGTTGGACCATGGCGATAATTTTAAAGAAAAAATCGTCCAAATCGGTCAAGCCGTTCTCAAATCATGCTCTTAATAGAAAAAGTGGGCGTAAAAGTAGGCGTGGTAATTTTTTCTTTCGATGAAAACGTAAAATAAATTAATACGAACAGTTAAAAGAAAAATTAGTCAAATCGATGGAGCAGTTTTTTGATTTTAGGTAAATCGAAAAAAGTGGGCGTAAAAGTGGGCGGGGCAAAATTTTCTTTCCGTAAAAACCTAAGTTTAACCATGGCGATCATTTTGAAGAAAAAATCGTCCAAATCGGTCAAGTCGTTCTCCAGTTATGCGCTTAATAGAAAAAGTGGGCGTAAAAGTAGGCGTGGTAAATTTTTCTACCGATGAAAACTTAAAATGGATTAATACGAACATTTGAAAGATAAATTAGTCAAATCAAAATCGTCCAAATCGGTCAAGTCGTTCTCCAGTTATGCGCTTAATAGAAAAAGTGGGCGTAAAAGTAGGCGTGGTAAATTTTTCTATCGATGAAAACTTAAAATGGATTAATACGAACATTTGAAAGATAAATTAGTCAAATCGATGGAGCAGTTTTTTGATTTTAGGTAAATCGAAAAAAGTGGGCGGGGCAAAATTTTCTTTCCGTAAAACCCTAAGGTGGACCATGGCGATCATTTTAAAGAAAAAATCGTCCAAATCGGTCAAGCCGTTCTCAATTTATGCGCTTAATAGAAAAAGTGGGCGTAAAAGTAGGCGTGGTAAATTTATCTATCGATGAAAACTTAAAATGGATTAATACGAAGATTTGAAAGAAAAATTAGTCAACTCGATGGAGCCGTTTTCTGATTTTAGGTAAATCGAAAAAAGTTGGCGTAAAAGTGGGCGGGGCAAAAATATCCTATGTCCGTCTCCTGGCTCTAAGCTACCTCCCTACCAATTTTCAGCCAAATCTGTTCTGCCGTTCTTGAGTTATAAGTGGTGTAACTAACACGACTTTCTTTTATATATCTGTGGTCACAAGCGATAACCGCCTAAGTCGGCTTAAGAAACAATTGAGTTATATTTGTTTTTATTAAATTTTCCTGAAATAAATACAACTTTCGTTATAACTTTTTTTTTCTTAGCATTGTCGGTGTAAGAATCTTTGATTCTGAATTACTTTTTTTCTAATGCAATAAATTTGTTCAGAAATGCAAGCATAAATATAAAGTACCTTTTCTCAAAAACTATTTCGACTTAAGCGGTTATTGCTTGCGACCACAGATATATAGATATGTATGTATGTATTTCTTTTGAACTGAACTTTCTAAAGTAACCATTATTACTACATTCGAAATTAATGCAGTATCTTCCATTGTTTTGCGAAAATTATCTTTAAATACAAATTTAACTTAAAGTTGTGTGGCTGTATTTGTTTCACTTTTTGGTGGTCTCTTAACATCGCTATTTGCATTGGGTAAAGCAAACAAAATCCGTACCAGTTTTTCATTTTTACCATTTTGATCGAAAACTGTTCCAAATCCATGTTTCAAAACATATTTGTTTTACAATTTCAGAAAAATTAATTTTATGCGATTGTTCTCCACTCATGCAAGAGATCATTGAGGCTTAAGTTAAATTGTTAAGACAATTAGCCGAACTAAAATTATTTTTGAGTGGGTAATTTATATTGGACCCATGGTAAATTCACAAAATTCTGTAAAGTGATTTATGGTATTAAAAACCTTTATTTGAACAAATTTCGATATAGAAGCGTTTTTTTAGTTTTAAAGTTGTTTCCCGAAGGCTACTTATTTTGGAACAAAAGGTAAATTATGGGTCGATTGTTGCATAATTAATTGGTATTATTTGTTGTCATATGAAGGTATATTGGACCAAAATTGTATCACAAAATCTATCGGCCATGTTCTCACAATCGCACGATTTGAAATCGCAAAACGTCAGATTTATTATATGGTGTTCCTTAACTCGTGCGTTTAGCTTGCGAACTGCTAAAGTTTCTTACAAATATTCTAGTTCTCTTTTGTAATTTGAACTCGAAAAAATTCTTGCTATTGCGATTTACAGAACACCTAATTCGCAATTTTAAGCTAGAATCGCCAATGTTAAGCGTTTTGCGATTGTCAGAACATGCCCGTATATTTGCTACGATTTAAGGCGTATTCAAATAAGTTCTTAGAGCGGGCATTTTTGGGAAATATGACCAATTATGGACCGATGATCTTCACGACACTTACTACTGTAATTTAAAACTTCATGAAACTACGAAAGACCAAATTGGTTTTCGAGAGTAGGCTCTTTATGGGGCTTTTGGTTATATATGGACCGATCTTCACGAAGTTTGACAGTGTGGTTTCTAGTCCTATAAAACTTTCATGTACTAAATTTAATTACAGAAGTTTAAGTACTTTTTCTAGTCATATAGAACGAATTTGTGCTAAGTCTTATATCAATCTGTGCATTATAACACCATTTACGTTAGTTTTTGTAACAAATTATAAACTTTTTAGGGTAGTGGTTCCACATTTGGACTCATAACTCTAATTCTACAACCGATTTTGCTGGATTTCAATCCCAAACTGCTTAGGATAACTGAAAGCAATTTGAGACCAACTTTGTTTTTTTTTCTTTTAAGTTGTCCGAGAGTGAGCGTGTTTTCAACAGCCGGACAGACAGACGAACAGACAGACAGACGGACATGGCTTAATCCACTTAGAATTACTCAAGGAGCCAGAATATATATATATATATATATATATATATATATATATATATATATAATTTATGGGGTCTGAGATGAATAATAAAAAAGTTTCATATGGAATGGCAATCTTTGTATACCCTCATTCACGACTAGTGGAGGTGGAGGGTATAAAAAAGGAAAATATGACCACATTATATTTCATTAGAAAGAAAATTTTTTATTTTTTGAAAATGATTTTACAAATATGACTAAATTATAATGACAAAGTTGAAAAACACAACAGTTTGCATACGTTATTAATATCCAAATCAAATTTTGCCAAAGGCATATCCTAAATGTCCTACAATGCTCCTACCCGACTCTTCCTCTTAAAACCCGTCTAATAAAATGAAAAAAATACTTTGAGATGATTAATGAACAGAAAAAAATGTTCCTATAAATCAGAGTTCCCAGTTTTGTTTTAAGCCTTATCCCCAATTTGTGATTTTTCATCCCCAAAAATCCCCAAAATAGCAATTTTCTTATCCCCAAAAATCCCCACATTTTCTTAAAAATAAAATACGTAATATTATGTCAATGGAAAAATATGCATACATCGATTTATTTAAATAAATTCATTTGTGTAATATGATTAAAACTAATATTATTTATTCGTTGAGTTCCATGTATAGTATGTAACAATAGTGTGGTCGTTAACTGTATGGATCAAATTTTTTTCTATTTTTTCATGCTCTAACCCCCCAATTCGGTGGGTATTGATAAAAAAACAACTCAAAAAAATTTTTAGGACGATCGGCGAAGGCTAAGCCGTCCCTCAAGCCCGCCAAAGTTTGAGAAAAATTATAATTTTACATGAAATCTGACTTTTATGTTTAATAACTTAGAAAATATTAATTTTGTAGAAAATTTGTTCACAAGTTTTTCTTTATCTCTTCTTAAACAAAATAAACTTAAAATATCGAATAAGCCACTAAAAAATCAAATTTTTAATTCATTAAAGAAACGCATTTTCTATGAATTAGTTTTGTTGAAAAACATTTTTATTATTTATTTAAAAAAAAAAACCGACCAGCCGGGCACCTGGCGTTTTTCCCTAATTCGGGTACGCTGAATTCAGTGGTGCTAACCGTTTTTTAGGCTCTTGTTTTTAAAATTTCGAAAACGGAGGAGGTTGCACAGCGTAATTCATCAACGGTTTAGTTTATAAAATAAACTAAAAAAAAACGAAATTCCACAATAATATTACCTTTAACCATTGTTATAGGTTTTTCTAATATGCGTAGTCGTTTTAGAAACCAATTTTTTTTTGGCAATGGGGATAAAACAAATTATGTGAGGTTGGTCATACTTTTGACCCAACTAAGGGCAATTTTGACGCTGCTGTTGCCAAATTTAAGAATTATATTAAACCGGCATATTTGTATGGGAGCCCCTCTAAAGGGTGGAGATACAAGGCAATTATGTTTTAAGAAAATGTTAAGCACAAAAAACTAATGAAGGTCTGTCATATATTTAATCCCCCTTTGGGCGATTCCTTGGCAGTTCTGGGGCAATGACAATTTTATATGAGAGCCCCCTTAAAGATTAAAGAAAGCGTGCAGGTATGTTACAGGGATGATAAATGAGAAAACCAATATCGTACTTACGAACTTATAAAATCGTACTTTTTCGACCCCAATAGTAATAAATAATTTTTTTTATAAAAGAAAAAGACTTTTGTTTCGGTTACACTTGAAACCATTGGTACATACGGTCTATTTCGTTCCTTTGTTTTTATAATATTTTGCCATGCAGGCTTATATGCTGCCGCTGATACTTGATTTAGAATGTGGCATATAAAATCGTCCAATGATCAAGTGCAAAAATCTATTTACAATAGCGAAGTTTAGTGTTTGGTGCAAATGGTCTTGCAAAGAGCAAATGCAAAATGTCATAGCTGTTTTGTTAAATCCAACAACAACATACACAAAGTTTCCTTCAGATTTCATAAAAACGCTACGAAATTCTGCATTTGCACTTTGGCAAAACCATTTGCACCAAACACTGAAATCCGTTTATATTCATTGGACAGTAAATACGAGTTGCCATTTTATATCAATTATAAATATTTAGGTTTGAAAAATTTGGAAATAGTACCAAATGAGTCACGGGGGTACCACCGTACTTTTTGGCTTTGAATTGTATCAAAAAAGTACAATTGCACCAGCTTTATCAACCGTGGTACGTTAGAAACAAATGATATGCGTTTGACTATTTTTTTTTTAAGCAAACGCACACAAACACAAATATTAAAGCTGAATTGACGTGTGTAAGAAAAAACAGTTCTAAAGAAAAAATTCGCATCAATGCTGCTGTTTACTTTTTATTTTCATTAGGTTTTGTTCAATATGAGTTTTAGAGAAAACTTGTTAAGGCAAAAGTTGTTGGAAACTTTACTAACAACAACTTCTTAGAAAACGATTTTTATGTAAAAATAATATTTTCCTAAATATAAGTCATACAAGTCGGACTTTACGATTTTTCTCAAACTTTGGCGGGCTTGAGGGACGGCTTAGCTTTCGCCGATCGTCCTGAAAATTTTTTAGAGTTGTTTTTTTTTATCAATACCCACCAAATTGGCGAGTGAGACCTAAATAAATCCAACTTTTGATTTTAACGGTCACCCTAATGTAACAAGGGTAACGTAAAAACGCAAAGGAAAAATAATTATGCGTCAATAAATACTTATCATTTCCAAAACTAGGGAATCCATAATCTTCTAATTCATAAGCCAATGCAATTTTGTTTTACATGTTGTTTGTTTAAAAAGTGCATTAAAGATTATTGAATAAATTTGACACAGCAAGCTGAATTATTTTAAAAAGAGCTCCTAATAATTCATATTGTATTCTGTTGCAAATATTGATTTTTGTTGTATTCATTACAGAAAAAAGCTTGTTCAACAGAAGAAACGCTAGTTGGTACAAAAAGCATATTTAAACATCTTGACCAAATCGGTCTAGCCATTTCAAAAATGAAATTTATAATAATATGTTATCCCCAAAAATCCCCAACGAAAAAAGTGCTTTTCCCCAAAAAATCCCCTAGGGATTTTCACGAAATTTTTATCCCTAATTACAAAAAAAATCCCCAATTTGGGGATAAATCCCCAAAACTGGGAACACTGCTATAAATCAGTTTCATATACATAAATATACATATAAGAATATACACACACAAACACATTAATATCATATTTTTTTAGCATTAAATGTAAGAAGCCCGAAATCGAGAGAGAATATAACCTAGTTAAGACTAAAATAACACACTAATTGGAGAATTACACATGTATGATAAAAAAAAATATGAAAAAATAAAACGATAAAATAATTCTGATGAAATTTTAAGGACATTTATCTGAAAAAAAAATACGTTCAGAGAAAAGTGAAAATACTTCAGTATTCTATTCTATTTCCTTTAAAGCTAAAAAGAGACCACTATAGTATTTTTTTTTTTGCAAAGAGGCGTTAACATTTCCGGTTTTTGTATTTGTATCTGTGAGTGTGTGTTTGTAAATATTATTTTTATTTTTTTATTTTTGAAAGGAGAAAAAGGGATGATTTATTAAATGGAGATAATGGCTGATATAAAGCATATAAACTGCAAGCATCATATAAATGTTATTAACCCATGAGGGCTTAGAGGTTCTTAAAGGCCTCTAAAAAGGGTGTCAATTAAAAAAATTTAAAAAAGTTGCCACAAAAGTTTAAAAATAAAAAATAACTTTTTTTAATTTACTTAATTTTAAGCGATTTTTTTTTTTGAAATTTATCGATTTGAAGAATCTTCTAAATTTAAATGATTTTTTTATTATCAAAGTTATGTTCGGGAATACAAAGTTCATTATTAATACGATTTCCGTATTTTTTTTTTTTTTTTAATTTATTTTTATTATTGAATCTTTCTTATCGAAATTTACAATATGTATTCAAATCTTAATTCTACTTGTTGTTTATTAGTTGTTACCAGTGTAACCACTAACTGCTGTATTCAAATTTTAAAAATGTCTTCTAGTTAGGCTCAAAGTATCGGTTCTTTTTAGCCTCTGGTGACCTTCGAACTGAAGCAGACCCCGAGCGAGGTAGTTAGGGTGGGCCATTAGTTTATCGATGTAACTTATTGAATATTTTTTAATTTCCTCCTGGATAGTGGGGACGTTGAGATCTCTGTGGATAATATCATTACGTATATACCATGGGGCGCAGACAATTTGTCGTAATATTCTATTCTAGACTGTCTTCTTTGAAGCTTTTGGATGTTAGATGCGCAAGCAGTACGCCATAATTGGATGCCATATGTCCATATTGGTTTAATGATGGACTTGTATAAGAGAATTTTGTTGTCAAAGGACAAGTTTGAGTTTCGACCGAGAAGCCAATGTAGTTGAGCTGCTTTAAGTTTCATAGCCGTTATTTTCGCTTCAATATGACGCGACCAGGTCAAGCGTCTATCTATATGAATTCCCAAGTACTTAACATGGTTTTCTACCGGAACAGTGATGTTATTTATTTTTACAGCTGGGCACGTTTGTCTTCTGAGCGTGAAAGTTAAGTGAGCACATTTAGCCGGGTTAACCTTTATTCTCCATTTTTCTAGCCAGGCCTCTAGTTCATTGATGTGGGACTGCAGATTTTGCGATGCGACTTTTGGGTCATGGTTAACGCTAATATATGATGTGTCGTCTGCAAATGTAGAGGTATGCGTGCTCAGGTTTGTTGGCATATCCGCTGTGTATATTATATATAGAAGCGGTACTAATATGCTGCCTTGGGGGACACCAGCAGTAATTTTCTTGAGGGTGGAGTATTTATCTTGCGACCTTACTATGAATGTTCTGCCTGTTAGATAGCTCTCCAGAAGCCTGTGAGTGTTTTGAGGAAGCATTCGTGTTATTTTGATGAGTAGCCCATCATGCCAAACTTTGTCAAATGCTTGGGAAATGTCTATAAACAGGGCTGAGCAGTATTGCTTTTTCTCAAACGCCGATCTAATAAGGGTGACAATTCTATGCACTTGTTCTATTGTACCATGTTTCGCTCTGAATCCGAACTGGTGATCCGGGATGATGCCGTATGACGTGCTAAATTCCCAATTTTTCAAATTTGATAAATACACTGAAATTTATTGTTGAAGGAAAGCTAGCTTTTATGCGCATATCACTGGTTGCTTAGATCAGCTCAGCAGGAAACCTTTTCCAAAGATTTTAGAAAAGCCAAGAATATTAAACCAATAAAACCCTAAATTGAATAAGAATTATAAACACTCTAAGTCTTACTTGTAACAATATCAAAGTTTAAAAAAACACCAACAATAAACAGTGAGTTTATCTTTTCTTACATCCCTCTACAATTGGTTGGGTTGGTTCCGACTCGAATTGTAGTTGTTAGTGGGTTAAAAGAAAAAACAAACCGCTTTTCATTCTATTGTCTTCGTAAGAAAACAACGAAAAAAACCAATTTGCCAATTCAGTTTTTTTTATTATTTTAAGTAAAAAAAAAGGATTATCAGGCATGTTCTGACAATCGCAAAACGCTTAACATTGGCGATTCTGACTTTAAATCCCATAAAAGGTGTTCTGTAAAGCACAATAGCAAGAAGTTTGGCGACTTCAAATTGAAAAATTATGCTCAAAGGAACTAGAATATTTGTAAGAAACTATGCCAGATCACAAGCTAAACGCGCTCGAGATTCAGAACACCATAACATAAATCTGGCGTTTTGCGATTTCAAATCGTGCGACTGGCAGAACATGGCCGTATGTTACACAAGATTTATATTTAAGCTTTTTATATGTATATTAGAAATAAAAGATTATTTTTTAAATATGTGGTAGTTTTCTTAGTTTTAAAAGCTTTCTGATTTAAGCTACAGTACTTTTCGCTTATAGTCCTTATATAGCTTATAGTTTGTGGACTATAAGCGAATTTGGACTATAACCGAATTTTTTTTATAAGCCATTTTATGGATAATAAGTGATATCTAGTATAATCCATATTTTGGACTATATAGAAGTTATTTTCATCAACAAAAATATTATTTTTAAACAAAAGAAAAGTATATTTAAAACATATCCAAATATTGGTTTAATTGAAATAAATAGTTAAAAATAATTGTTGCCAGAAAAGTAAATAAAAACATATTGCCAGTTGATTAAAATATATAAAAAACAGAGTGGACTATAAACAAAAATTTTTGCATAAAGAATTATAAATGCATGCTAAGAAAATGTGGCTTTTAAACGAAAATGGACTACAAGCGAAATGGAGCTTAGAACAAATAATTTGTATGAAATTCGAAAAAATCTGCAAATGAATATGGCAGTTTTGGCTTACATCCGTTTTTGGCCTTTAAGCGGAATGGACTATAAGCGAAAAGTACTGTAATTTGAAACAAAGTTATCGTCTACTAACTTACTTTCTCAGCTTTTCAGTCCGGGATGGACCATTGCTTCTTTTAGCGTTTTTTTATTATGGCTTGTTGAAAAAAATGTGACTTGAGTACGCTCTAGCGATTTTATCGAAATCAAAATAAAAAATAAAAAAAATATGTATCACAACGAAATATACAATAATTGTTTGTTATAAAATAATCAATTATTTTAAGTTGTAAAAATTTTTTTTAATAAAGCTGAATTTTTAAGCGATTTTTTTTTTTTTTTTGGGAAATTAATGCTGCAACTAACAAAATTTTCTTCCCAACCTTTAAGGGTTAACAATATACTTGCCATTAAAGGTGGGGGTTGCAATTCTACAACTAAAAGGATAATTGAATTGCACACTCAGTTACGACAAACTACAAGTAATGCCAACGAATGGGTTGGTTTACAAAACGTTTGATGAGAACATTTACTAAATGAGGTTGTTTTTTTTCGTCCTTTTAATATTCAAGTGATGCAAAGGAAGGGAATGAATAAATGAGAAGAAAATTGCTAAACGTAAAGAACTCAAGTGCAGATTTTGTGGTTTATTCTTGTTAAATCACTTTTAATGCAACCGTCAACGAGTAAACAACTAACCGGTTATTTAACATTTCTTAATTATAATAATAAATATCTAATTAACGTTAATTGCAATACTAAAAAAATTTAATTGATTTATAATTAAATCACAATAACAATTTAATTACCAAATAATTTTATTAAACATATATGTATATCAGTAGCAATGAATTTAATTGATTTAATTTAAACTTTAATTAAACTTTTTATCAAATAAGTGTTTTAAAATGTCCATACAAATCAGTGAAAACTTAACAGGCTCTTCAGCAACAAATCTTGTTACAAAATTGCCCCAAATGATGCATCATAATGCAACAGTGACACAACAGCAACACCAACCCCAACATCAGCAACAATCCCAAACAAATTCTACATCAACGACAACAACAATGTTATCGTCGAAAACCCCGTTTTCCATTGAACATATTTTATGTCAAAATTTAAATGATAACAATAATAATAATAACAGTGTTATAAATAAATTAAAATCTTCTGGGAAAAGTTCTTTAAAATCCTCACCTAGTGAAAGTGATAAATTAAAAAATAGATCACTGCCATCAAGTGAATATAATAATAATAACAATAACAACAACAATAACAACTCCAATTCAAAATCTTATTCAAATAATTTGAATAATCGCCATGAATCTGAGGAATATCAAAGGATTATAAATCGAGAAAGGTGCGTGCAAAGATTTTTAAATTATTTTTAACAGGAAATGAATTATTAAATTAAAAATAGACTTCATTACCTGAATGGACCTAAATTTTTAATGCAGGGTGAAGGGAGTTAGGAAATCAGCCCCTTTAACTGGATTAAAAATTTTGTTAAACAGATCGTGGCAGAAGTTTTGATTATACGCTTAACATTTCGCCGGCTAAGAGTGTAAACCTGCTAACTCCCTTTTAACAAATTTTACAGGAGAGACAAAAAACTTTTTATTTTTCCTATTTGCTGCTTGAGAGGAAAACCAAAAATATTGTTGATTTAACACACTTCAGGACTCAAATTGAAGAAAAACTAAATGTTGGTCGACGAGACATGTCTTCCTCTACCATACGGTATTAAAATCTCAATTTACTTCAAAAGTGGATTTAGCAGGTTTACACTCTAAGCCGACGATTTGCGACTCTGACTTGAAATCGCATAATAGGTGTTTTGTTAATCGAAATCGCAAGAAGTTTGGCGACTTTTTATTGCAAAAGGATGCTCGAGAGAACTAGAATATTTTAAAGAAACAATGGCAGATAGCAAGCAAAAAAATTTATTATGGATCTGATAAACAACTCTTTATGCTAGGAACCCAACTGGGTTGCAAGTTGTTAGAACGTAGCCATAACGCCGCTCAATTAACCCACAATTCCGCCGTTAACGTATTTTTTGTTATATAAAAAATCATATTAGAAAAGCTTAAATTTTTTTGAAATTTTTATTTATTTTTTGCTTCTTTTTTATTTTTTTTTTTTCAATTAAAAACCACAAAAATAATTTTATTTTATATTGAAAATTTTTATTTTCCTAAGACAGAACGGATGCGACCGGCGTATACAATACATGAAATGAGGTCTTAGCTAAACATGCTTTTGCGTTTACGCCAGCTATTGTGTGCCTTTGTTAAAAATATAATTCATTCCAATTTCACAACGCATTTACGTCATACGCTACTACGTTCATACGGTGCATTTGTGCTCTCACGGCTAAGTAGTTAACGGTTAAAGTAAAATTTTTGATTCAACATTTTTATGAAATAATTGAAATTTCAATTAGGGTAAATATGTTTTTGAATGTTATAACTTATAGTTAATTATATATTTATATCAACTTTAATCAAATTCAATGAAATCATTTTGCAGGAATCGTTAACTTAATGATTTTATTCCGAAAGTAATGATTAAAGTAACCTGAATAATCAAAATAAGTTGGAAGAATATCAAAAGACGATAAGCTTATCAAAATGTTGGGAATCTTGAATTTAATCGTCAATTTTATTTAAGCGATTTTAGTTATACAAGTTGAAATTGAAGATTAAAGTTAGAAAAGAACAAGGTTGGCAAACGAAACGAATTTCGGTATCGGTATTAAAGTTTTTGTGATTTCGGTATCTTTCTAACGGTGTAGATATATCGGTTTTACAATTTAATTAATCAAACCAAACATGAATGTTCAAAAATAATGAAATAAATCCTTATACAGAGTTCTTAAATTAAAATTTATTTGTTTTAAACGAAATTTTAAAGATTGTTATTCCCAACGGTAAATCAAAAGACCAAAAAACGAATTTTCCGAAACATAATTTTTGACGTTTTTAACCTTTTAGGAAATCGTCAGTTCTCAAAACTTATTTCAATGGCTATTCAAATAATCACAGAGTCAAGGGAATATTAAAGAATTATTAAACGAAAAACAAAAAGTGACTTCCGGGCGTGGTCTTGGTAAAAACCTATTTTTTTATGGAAAGCAAATTTTTTTAACTCTTAGGGCCATTATTAAAACTTGCCGATGGTAAAAGTTAGGATTTTGTCCCACGTATAAAAAGTTTGTCACTACTACAACATTGATTGAAGATAAATGTATTTTTATAATTAATTTTTTGAACCGCGCATTAATAAAAGCAAGTTTGTTAAATATAGAGCATTAATTTTTTTTAAATAATGCTAATATAAATTAATGTAAACCATTTCCCCAAAAATTTTCAGTGGCAGAAAAGCAAATGGCATGAGATTCGACTATTTCAAACAAATTTTCTTTGATAATGTGTAGGTGTTAATGCGATACGTTAAAGGCAAGTTCATCCTTCCGGGAAGGTTAGTTAGTATGTGTTCATACGACTCATGTCTTATTGACATGATTGCTACTTTATAGGCGAGAGGGACGAGGGGAAAAGAAAAGAGTACACAGATGCATGTACTGTCTTTACGTTTTGCTTTTTCATTCGTTGTTTAATTTTGTTATTGTTTTCAATATCAAAAAAGCACACATGCAAACGCGCGACTATACAAAATAAAAAACATGTCGTCAACATGACATGAATCATTTGAACGCCAATTCATGTTTAAAGAAGAAAAAGGTAGAATCTTGTCAAAAAGACTTGAGCCGTATGAACTCAGACTTAGTGTTAAGTTAAAATTTATTATTATAATAGAAGTCTCTATGAAAATTATGAGTCAAAAAGAAAATTATCCAAATGCTCGCCACGGCTTCGGTGGCATTCCTCTATCCGATGGTCCATATTTTCAATGGACTCTGTGACACAATTGAGGTTCAATGTCGTTAATGTGCAGGTACACTTTGTCCTTTAAATATCCCAAAGAAAGAAGTCCAATGGTGTCAAATCAAGGTCAATTAACATCGCCACGACGTAAGATAACACGGCCGTTGAATTTCTCGCGCAAAAGAGCGATTGTTTCGTTGGCTGTGCGGCAAGTGACACCATCCTGTTGGAACCAAATATCGTCCGCGTCCATATCCTTAATTTATGGCCACAAGAAATCCGTTATCGTCTCGCGATAGTAACTGCTTGGCCGACCTCATTTTCGAAGAAGTACGGCCCGATGACGCCGCCAGCCCATAAACCACACAAAACAGTCACTCTTTGTGGATGCATTGGCTTTTCAACAATCACTCGTGGATTCTCATTTGCTCGGATGCGGAAATTCTGCTTGTTAACGAGTCCACTGAGGTGAAAGTGTGCCTCGTTGCCTAAGACGATTTTCTTTGTAAAGTCCCCATTATCTTCTGTCTGTTCAACCAACCATTCGGCGTATTGACGACGCTTGAAATGGGTCTGATTGAATTTGTCAAACACTAAAACAAAGAAATGTCAAATTAAGTTACATTATGGTTTAACCACTCTTTATTTAAATCATTTTCGGCCGTAAAATCTGATTTTTTAAGCAGCATTTTTGCGAGCAAAATAACCGCAGCACTATCGTCGAAGGCATTCATTGAAAAACAACACAAAAAAAAAATTAATGTTTGTACGAATTATGTTTGTAGTTTATTAATTTAATTATTGTGTGGTAGTGCTGGGAAACTATCGATAGTCTTAAAACATCGAAAATATTATTATTATTTAAAATACAGGGGTCTAATCACCGCATACGATATCGAGCAAAATTGATCGAAATTACTTATTTTGGTATCATGAAACTCGATATCGAATGAAATATATTGAATTTGAAATAATAGCATTCGTTATCGAGTAACTCGACATTACACTTATCGAGTTTTTATTCGATACGTCAGTGTCTATCGTATGCAAAAACATTCGATAATTTATTCGATACGATAGTATCGAATGCGGTGATTAGACCCCAGATATGAAGACAAATAACAGCAGCTATACACACACACACACAGTTTTTTGCCGCAAATTTGTACATGCTATTATTAATTCGCGCTGAATTAGAGCAATTAATACAAACAACAAGAATGGCAAGCAGTGATTTTTACTGCTAATTAAAGGTCTTTAAGTCGAAATTTGTACATGTTTATATAGGGACTGAAATGTCAAATATGTTTGTAATGTTGTAAAAAAAAAATGCAAATCCAAATGCAAGCATAGGACAAAACAATGAACGACCGACCATTAGAGGATAAGTCCGCTAGATTGATTACCTTTTTGGGTTTAGAGCAGTGACGTCCAAAATTTAAATTGTGGTTGTATTGCTTTTTATTAGTATTAGTGAATAAAGAGACAAATATTCTTAATAAAAATACAAAAAATATATAAGCATCCGCCGCATGTGCACTCGTCGCTTGGTAATCGACGAATGAATTGTGTACTCTCGTGGATTAAATGAAAGAGCGTAAGAATGCGTGTGAAGAATGTGTGTGAATTTATTTCCACAATTGTGGTATGGGCTGGACACCAATGGTTTAGAGTTTAGAAAATTTTTTAAAGTTGCAATGGAATTTCTTATAGTCCCTGTTACTTCGGTTCCTTCAGAAAGGTACTTATCAATTTTTAAAAAACTGCCATCAAAATTAACGTGCGTATATACAAACGTCTCATACATTCAATAAAGTGATAAAAACAACGGACTGTAGCCTTATAAAAAAATAATTAAAGTTTGCCTGTACAAACATTCAGTCGATAGTTATATCGATAGTGAAATCTGAACTATCGATAAATATCGATAGTAGAAAATATCAATAGTATCCCAGCACTATTGTGTGGTAATTACAAGATTTTTTTTTTTTAATTAGTGATGTAAGAAAATCTTTAATTACATCGATGATTTTTCTTACGATTTTATGTAAGTTTAGTAATTGTCATTTTAGCGATTTTGAGTGAAATAAGCGATTTTTATTAACATTTCAGCAATTAGAAATTGGTGATTTTATATGCTGATCTAAATTTTTTTTAATTTAGTGCTTAAAAAAAGTAGTGCTATAAATCACTAGAAATTAGCTATTTTACCCCTTTAAACATTTTTGATAGAAAGTGGCGATTTGTACCATTTATTGTCTTCAAGAAAGAATAAAATATTTTTCAAGCGAAATTCATATATTTTCTCGATCTTGTGTTAGTTCACTATTATAAAAGGCGTTTCAGTGATTTTAAGTGAAACTAGCGACTTTAACAAACTATTTTTTGGAATTTTTATATTTTTTTTATAGATTTCATACAGCGATTAATTGAACTTACATATAAATTTTAGAATTTTTATTAGTTTTTCCCATAAATAAGCTGTTTTAACGACTTTTTATTCAATTCTTTATTAATCAGCCTAAGTCTGAATTTACACGTTTCATCTTTTGATGCTCAACTTCTTCTCAACTCCTTTTTAAGATGCCAATAAGATCACAAGCAGCAATCGGTTTCAAAACTACAACAAGTTAATTCAAAGCGAATCAAAGAGAAAAAGAAAAGAAACAATTTACATGCTGCCATCGTAGTGCATATACATACATGCCTACAAATAAAAATACAAAACGTGCTCAGGCCTGTCAGATATCGCGATTTCTCGGCAAACGTGACGATTTTGAAACGTGTTTGGCGATGGGATTGTTCATATAAAGACTGGCGACTTTTTTTTGGCGATTTTTGATATAACTGGCGATTTACTTGGCTATTTTTACCATTTATATTACTTCAGCGATTTTTTAACAGTTTGTAATTTTTTGTTATCATTACTAATTTAAAAAAAATTTTTGTTTTTTTTTTATCATTTTAAGTAAATTTTATATTCACTCACTATATAATTATAAGAGTATGTATGCAGGTAAAATCACTAGTAATAAAATCTATGAAGCTGAAGTGTACGATCTTATAGACTTGTGTACTTAATTTCAGGGACAGAAAATAACAGTTATATTGGAATTTTAAAACAAAAAAAGCATGTAGAAGTAAATGTCGAAAAACTGATTCACGTATACCATATTGTTTCTTATGCACTTGTCAATGATAAAATATATTTATTTTTAAAATTTGGATTTTTATATTTTTGATCAAATTTAACAGTTATTTTTTGATTTTTATTTTTTTGAAACAAAATAACTGTTATTTTTTTATTTTTATTTTTGCGATCAAAAATAACAGATATTTTTGATTTTTATTTTTTTGAACAAAAATATAAGTTATTCTCTAAAGAAATGTACCTACGTAATTTAATAATTTAGTTGCTTTTAATAATTATTTTAACGTGCATAAGAAATTCCAATGATAATTAACATTAAAATAAAAATTTAAAGTCAACTAAATTGTTAAATCACGTACATTTTTTTATTGCTCGAAAAAATAAAAATCAAAAAATAACTGTTATTTTTGATCGAAAAAATAAAAATAACAAAATAACAGTTATTTTTGTTCAAAAAAATAAAAATCAGAAAATAGCTGTTGTTTTTGTTCAAAAAAATTAAAATCAAAAAATAACTATTTTCATCTGACTTTTATGAAAAAAGGAATAACTGTTACGGTCCCTGCTTAATTTTAGTTTTTTTGACTTAATATATGATGTTATTAAAAAAACAAAAATAACAAACTAAACAAAGTTTACTTTCGGCGCTTTTTTTTGTATTTTTTCTCAGTTTTTGGCGATTTTTGACTGAAATATTACACAGAAAAAATTATTGCCGAATTATTTTCAAACAAACGCTTGTTTGAAAATTTTTTTGATTTCTACAAATTTTTTTACTGATTCAATTAATATTTTTGTTTGATTTTTATTTAACCAACAAAAATGTTGCAACTATTCAAAATTAAAATATACGCGTTATTGGTTTCAAGTTTTCATAATTTTGTATGAAATATTTAACGCTCCTTAATATTGTCGGTTTTTGCAAATTTTTTATTTGATTGTAAGCAACACTTCTTTATGGGAAATATAAGAAAAACAACAAAAAACACATGCAGTCTATTTTTGGACGCTTTAAAAATGTACAGCAATAAGAAAAATTATAAAATAGCTTGACGAGGTTTGTAGTAAAAAAAACAACAAAAACAATAGCAGGTATTAATAACGTTTCACTCTTTTTAAACAACAACAACATTATAAGAAACAAAATAAATTTTTGGTTGGTAAAAAAAAACGAAATTCCGTATTCAATTTTTTCAAACTGTTCACTTAACTTGGTGGCCACACGATCAAGTTTTGCCTTTCAATTCCTTTCAATTTGCAATACACTCTAACTAACACACTCACACTTTTTAAATTGACCACTAGATGGCTTTCAATTTCACCTTTCCATTTGTTTGGTAATTTACTTTCAATTTAACAGCTGAGTACAAGTTTGTCTCTGTTGTTGTTGACATCTTGGACGTAAATTGCTTACAAATTGAGTGCAGCCTACGTCACAGCTTTCAATTAATGTTAATTTTGACAAGCAGTATATGTAAAAGACTATCAAGAACAAACGTTCAAGCCGCAGGGTAAATACATAAAATACAAAAATAGAATGAAGACGAAAAACATATCGAGTCGGTCTGCTGCCGTTTTTGGTTACATTTATTTTTCATTAGCAAAGGAACGGATGCCAGCCGGCCGCTCTGCTCTGCTTCATCGTCTCCAACAGTGCTTGTTTGTGTGCGCGTCATTGCTTGTGCAAAAACTTTTTTGTTTGATTCAGCAAAATTATTTGTTTGAAATTTATATGTATTTCATTAAACTTTTTGTTTGATTCAGTTAAATTATTTGTTTGAAAAAATCGGTGTTTTTTTCAATAAACAAAATGCAAATAAATTGTTTGAATATGCGAATTTGTTTATAGGACCGATTTCAGACAAAAAATTTTTCGATTCTACAAATTTTTTGTTTGAATTGGAAAAATTATTTTTTCTGTGTGTACTAGCTTTTTTTCGTATGCAAAATTTAATTTAAAAAAATAAATAAAATGTTACGAAAACTGAACAAAATTGACGCTTGGCGATTTCTGACATCCGGTTTGGCGATGGAGCTCAAAAAAATCTGACAACCCTAAACGTACTGACCGAGTACAAGCATCTCCGTACCAATCCCCTTTCATTTTCCTTGTCTCTACTAAAAACACAAGAGTTGAGCATCAAAAGATGAAACGTGTGAAAGCAGACTAAGCGGTTGTATACAAATTTCAGCAATTTCAAACAAAAGTCGCATTTTTTTAGTATAATTTGACGTTTTTAATTAAAACAATTTCCAAAGAAACTTGGTGATTTAAAGAAGATTTTTAATTCGGTGATTTACGGTTAATGTTGAGATTGTTTAATGACTTTTTTGCAAATTTAATGATTTTTTCATTTTGGTGATTTAAAGAATTTTTTCAACTTGTGGTATTTCAAAGAATTTTGAATTTCAATTAAGAATTTTACCAGTTTTTTAAAATAAAAGTTTTTTATTATTAAAGCGCTTATGTGCGTAATCAGTTATTAAACAGGCGTAGTTTTGAAAAAAATCGGGTTTTTGCAATAAAAGAATTAATGAAAGTTTTGTAATTTGATATTATTCAAAAAAAAAAAAAAATAAAACTTTATAATGATTCGAATTATTATACCCTTCACCTCAGGTGGAAAAGGGTATACATAAGTTTGTCATTCCGTTTGGAATTTCTACAATATTGATCTAAGACCCTATAAAGTATATATACTCTGGGTCCTTATGAAGAGAGAACTTGAATTAACCATGTTTGTTTTTGTCTGGTTGCTCTGTATTCTGCTCGCAAAATGGTGAAGGGTATATAAGATTCGGCACAGCCGAATATATCACTTTTACTTGTTTTATATTAAAGTTAATTTTAACGCCTTTTCAGGCTCAGTTAGTCTTTACTTTCTGTTTCTGTTCTGTTCCGTGCCGTTCTGTTATGAAATTGTAATAATTACTTTTTCCGTAGTAACTTATCAGCCATTTATGACAAATTTGTAAGCTTTGCACCGTCCATTGTTTTATTTTAATAACTTTAATGCACATAAATTCAAAAAACAGTTTATTTCAATATAAATATGTATTTTTCTTACAAATACTTAACATGTTTTTGATTTAAACAAACTGAACTGCAACAAAACAGAAAAACTAGTCAATTTCATAGGTTTTTAATAAAAAAAACAAGTCAGCTGATTCGTAACAGAACAGAAAGTAAAGACTAATTCTGCCTTTAGAATTATTTTTTGTATTAAGTATTTTTATTTTATTTACTAATAAATTAAAAATTTATTTTAAGTGATTTTTAAAATTTTCAATTAAAACTTCGCACTGTAGTAAATTTGGATTAATAATTGAGATATTGGCTTTCCCGAATTATGAATTCTTTATTCAAATTTATTAATCAAATTATTGAAAAAATTAAATTAGTAATTTCAAATGAATCATTATGAATCGCTTATAAATCTTGTCACAAACAAAGTCTTTTATGCGTGCAATTAATAACCTTTAACCTTTTTAGAACCCACAAATCCTCATCAGAACGTCAAACATCCTCCGCCAGAAATTCAACAACACCAACGCAAGCCTCTACAACGGCTTCCTCTGTGTCGGCGGCATCAACCACACAGTCGGCTACAAATTCTCTGCTTAACAACGTGGCGGCTCACAACTATGCAACGGCACATCATACGCAACCAACGTCGGTCTTAACCTCACCAGCGCACACACATCCACATGTAGCAGCGCCGCCTCCACCACCGCCTAGTAATGTTTTATATCCCAGTGCGGCCTATAGTGATCATGGATTCTTACAAATGACTTTGGGGTATTTGTCACCTTCATCGGGTGCCTATAAATCAGTGGATCCTTATTTTCTATCGCAAGGTAAAGGGGAGAAATATTTAAGAAAAAAAAAATAACTTCTGTATGTTGTTTGATAAAATCAAATTAACACTATCAATTTGTTTATGGAAAAACTAAAACTACTTGTATTAGAAATTAATTTTAAGACCTTTTTTAATTAAATTTTTTGTTTTTTTCCCTTTTTTTTTGTGCAGCTGGTCTTTTTGGTGGTGGTCATTTGTTTGCTGGTGGCTGCATGCCAGAACTTGCTTTGGGTTTGGGAATGGGTGTCAATGCTTTGCGTCACTGCCGCAGACGCAAGGCTCGCACTGTTTTCAGTGACCCTCAATTGTCGGGTTTGGAGAAACGATTTGAGGCTCAAAGATATTTATCGACACCCGAACGTGTAGAGTTGGCCACTTCGTTGGGTTTGAGTGAAACCCAAGTGAAAACATGGTTTCAAAATCGACGCATGAAACATAAAAAACAATTAAGGAGAAGGGATGTTATGAATGGTGAGTAGAAGGAGAAGTTTGTTTTATTTGGTTTAAAGAAAAAGTTTTAAAGTTGGCAAGAGGAAATTAATTCCTACAAAAGAATTTTGTAGTTAAGAGATTTTTGTTGAATATCGCATAGAAAATAAATACATCGATATCCTAAGTTTCCAAAAAAGAAATGAACGATGAATTTAAATTTTTATAGGAAACTTATCGACTACATTTTCTATAGAATACTTATTGATGTCCTAAAATCGATAACATATGATTTTAATAGATAACCTATTGATTGCTTAAAATTAAAAAAAAAAATCTAATGAGATAACTTAAGAAAAACATAGTTAAACATAGAACTCGTGTCGATAGCTTAAAATTTCTAAAGAAAACTTTTCGATAACGTAAATTTTTGATAAAAAACTTACCGATGATTTAAAATTTTTAAAAAAATGTATAGATAGAAAAAATTTTCTATATTTCATCAATAACAAAAAAAGTTACTATACAAATCTTGTCAATAGCTTTAAATTTCGATGGCAAAACTAAACGATAGCAATATTGTTATTAAGATCAATACTTTAAGTTTCTATACACATTTTAGCGATAATTTTTAATTTATAAAAAAACCTTATCGATATCAGAAATTTGTTATAGAAAACTTATTGATAACAAAAGTTTTTTTTATAGAAAACTAATCAATAACAAAAGTTCTTTAAAAACGCGTTTTAGAAAAAATATGTTGGCTATGACATTCTTCAAAATAAAAGTTGTCGATATTTTTTCTTGAAGAAAGTTATGTTATCTAAATTATGGTTTTAATATTTCTTCTTCCTTTAAATTATCTAATCAATTACATATTATTCTTAAAAAAATATGTTATCGACAACTTTTTTATGATAATATTTTGTTATCGATAATTCTTCTTGAGAAAAATTATGTTATTGAAAAATTTGTTTTATAGATAATTATATTTAAGAAACATTATGCTATTTATAATTTCCTCTTGAGAAAATCATGTTATCGATTATGCTATTTATAATTTCCTCTTTAGAAAATCATGTTATCGATAACTTCTGTTTAAAAAAATTGTGTGATTGGTAGGTTTTTCTTGCAAAAAATTATGTTATCGACCATATTTCTTTGAAAATATTAAGTCATCGATAATTTTTCTTGAGAAAAATTATGTTATCGATAATTTTTCATTAGACAAATTATGCTATTAATATTTTATTTTGAAAATAGTTATGTTTTTGGTAATTTTTCTTGAAAAAAAGCATGTTATCGAAACCTTATATTTAAAAAGTTGTGTAATTGATAGCTTTTTTGAGATAAATTATGTTATCGACAATTTTTTTCATATAAAATGGTATGCTAAATCAAATTTTTTTTGAGAAAAATCTTGTTTTTGAAATATTTTCACAGACAAATTTTTTTAGTGGTAGTTTTTTGTTTGGTGTTTCTTAATTGACAAAGTAGAATTTCTCTGTTTAAATAAATTAACTCTTATCTTTATCAAGTAAAGTTGTTTTGGACAATTAAAATCAAACATCTACTTGGAAAATGGTTACCCATTAACTTTAAAACTATTTTATAAGAAATGTTTCTTAACAAAACTATAAGACAGACGGCCATTTTGTCTTTTACACAAACAAAGTATAAGAATAGAGAAACCCCGTTTAGAATAATGGCCGTCTTGTTTGAAACTTCGAAATAATTTAATTACCAGCATTGCTTAAAATTAATCTAAGACAATAAACTTTTCCTTTAACATTTTAGAACCCGTTGATTTTTCACGTACGGAAGGCAATTCAAATAATGGCGGCGTTAGTAACAACAACAACAATAATTCTAACAAAGATGGCTCCTTAACTTCATTATCAACGTCTACGAACTCCTCAACATCACATGCCAACAGTAGCACAGGAAATGAAGGAAAAACTTCAACCTCCTCCCATCATCACCACCAACTCAATCAGCATCCCCTTCACCCACACTCGCAGCAGCAGCAGCATCACCAACTGCAAATATTGCGCAATATATCAAATGGCCATAATTTGGATGGTGGGGTAGGTGGTTTCTTGCATAACGATTATTCAACAGATGATTATTCAGATTTAGATGATGACGACATGGACGACGAGGAAGGCAGTGATGTCGACATAATTGGTGATACAAAATTATATAATTTAACATAATACCCGCACAATGTCTGGTGGCAACATTGAGGTTTTTAGTGCAAGCGATTTTAAAATGTAAATATTTTTCATGGAGTTTAGATCCCTCTTTCATGAGGGAAATGAAACCGAGAGAAAACTGAAGATGAGTGTGCAGTACTAGTCATTTTAGTGATAATTTCTTATTTATAAATATTTATTTAATTTTAATTTTTAAAAAATATACTCGTACAATAAGAACTTCCATGTTTAATATAAAAGCAAAAGAATTAGATTAAAAACAATTTTATGAAAAAGTTAAATTAAAAAAAAGTGTTTTTGTTTTGTGTAAATCTTAATAATTTTCAGTGATTTTTATAAATTTTTTTTAACCGTGATTTTTTTTCGAAATTTTGAGTTATGCTTTAGAATTTCAGTGGTTTTTGGCGAAATTTGACTTGAATTTAAAATGAAGAGTTTTATTAAGTGAAATTTGATGCAGAAAATATTCGTAGAACATTTTAAACCTAAGTAAGAGTTGGGAAAAAGGACAAAAATTACCCCTTAAAATGAGAGTTAGAGGGTTAATAAATTCTAAGAAAATAATCGCCATACGATTCTACTGAAGACATCTGAAATTATTTTTTATACCAAACGCCTTTTCAAAAAATTTCGGGAACCCGGGCTAACTTTTCGAAACCCTTTGGCAGATTTGCTCTACACTCACAATATTATTACAGTAACGGACTGTAGTTTATTTAAGAAATATTTCGTTGTCATTTTTAAATAAATAAACATTTAAAATTCCAAGCAAATTTATTTTTAACTGATTTTAACAGTTATTCAAAAAACTAACTGCATATTAATACGGATTTTCAGTTGCAGTTAATATTGTCCGTTGATTGAGTTAAATTCTTCTTTATGTTAAATTAAATAAAAATGTAATTTAAAGCAACGAAAAGTTCATTTAATTTTTACTGTCAAAAATTCATCTTATATAAATTAATTGTCAAAAAATTAACTACATATTCCGTAAAAACAAATAAATATGCAGTTATTTTATAAAATTTTACTGTCAAAAATTCAACACCATATTCAGTAAAAACAATTTAATATTCAGTTATTTTATATAATTTAACTACCAAAAATTAATTTTAACGTATCTATAAAAAATTAAATGCTTGTTTTATGTAAGCAGTTCCCATTTTCTATTTGTTAATATAATTTAGTTAAATACATCAAATTTAAAATGTAAAATAATTGCGAAGCCATATCGGTCATGCTGCTGCACACAGAAAAAAATACCAATGTTAAAATAACATGGCGAAATGTTGATTGAGAATCATGGTAAATTTCTGCAACAGTATGCCCTTTATTTAAATTTATCATTATTTCATATTAATTTTAAATGAAAAATATTAAAATAATCTTAAATCACGTTTATTTAATATATTTCACTGTTAAAATAACATTGTTCAATATTGAATCTATAAAAACCTGTTTTATATTAAAATCAAAAGTTTATCTTGTTAAATTAACATGCATACACATTTAAGTATGTACATCTTTTTATTTTCATGTTTAAAATATGTTATAAAAAGAAGACAATTCCCGTATTCTTTTAAATAAAATTATTTAGTTAAATAGTACATCAAGTTTTCAAAGTAGAATGACGACGAAAACGATATCGGGCCATTATGCTGATGCTTCTGTTAACAGAGGAGATACGAAATAAGTGAAACATGTGTTACAGGGGTAAGTGTTTTAAATTATTCTTAAATAAATGCATATGTTGTCTTCACACTGTTATATCACACTCTAACCAATTTGATTCTACATGAAATTCACGTTGTTTCAACTTTAAATAACTTCCATTCAACGTGATTCGGATTGTTATTTCAATATTAATTACATTTTGCTCTTACTTTACTGCAATGTTAAATTAACATGAATTATAGTTATTTTAAAAGAAAAAAATTTTGTTCGCAAGTTATTGTAAAATCATGTTAAATTAACAAGAAACAACAATGAAGCAAAATCACTACTGAAAAATGTAAAATCAACCTTGTTTGAACGAATTTACATTGATTTTTTTCTGTGTGTGGTGTCTTATAATTGAGAGTTCTTCTGTAAACAACATGGTCAGTACAACAAAAGTAAAACAAACGTGTGTAACAGGGTAAGTAAATACAAATATTCTCCCTGTTTCGCTTATAAAAAAAAAACAAGCGGACAGGTGTCCGTCTGGTATTTTTTAGAAATTCGGCTCTTTTGTGGAGTAAACGAAAATTACTGAATTTAATAAAATAACTGAATATTTAATTGTTTTTACTGAATATGGGGTCAATTTTTTGACAGTAAAATTTAAAAAAATAACTGAATATTTAATTGTTTTTACTGAATATTGTGTTGAATTTTTGACAGTAAAATTTTACAAAATAACTAAATATTTATTTGATTTTAAGGAATATGGTGTTGAATTTTTGACAGTAAAAATTAAATGAACTTTTGGTTAAAAATAAATGAAAAATATGTAGACCGGTTTTTAATTGAATTTTCATTTATTTTATATTACAATTTCAGTTAATATTACGTACAGAATATTGTGAGTGTACTAGTAGTATACTTTCATTTCGCGATGCAAATGTTAAGGCTGGTTTTTTTTTTTTTTTTTTTGTTGCGTGTTATTTATTTGAAATGATTTTCCTAATAAAACTAGCGAACCCCTGCACACTTCGTAGTGCAAAAAAGACAATAAGAAATCAATTCGAATTCATTTAAATCTGTGATAAATTGTTTTTATTGTAATGCTCTGTGTTACACAACATTTCTTGTTTTTCCATTTTCGGTGTAAATATACAAAACCGATGGTTTGCCAACGCGCGAACAGCCTACATACAACAGTCCATGTGAGAAAACTGGATACTGTAAACTCACTCCACAAATTGCTAATGATTGGCCTTGTGCCTTAATAATAGTAACCGCAAACCCAAGCCGAACAGGAAACCGAAGTCGTTTGAATTCAAATGGCATATCTGACGGAATCATTGGGATGCGTGGAATGAATACATCTTCGTCTTTGAATTTACCAGTTAAAATAGTAGCTTTAATTACATAAGCCATCAACCTTTAAATACCAAGTCTTGTGTCATTACACAAACGGGGTTGATTGATATTGCGAAGCATTAAAATAGTGACTCCACCTTTCAATTGGAGATTATGCGGAAGCAATCCTGGTTAATCCAACGAATTCAAAAATTCTGCTGGATAATTCACAACATCTTCTACATTGGTAACAGCATCCACAGACTTGTACGAAACGAATTCGCCAGGAATCTTTGATTGTATAGTCATATTTAATTCACTAACATCTTTGTTCTTTGCCGCTCTATCACTCAACCATGTACGGCATGTATATTTTTGTGCTATGTTAGGGAACACACGTTCAACCAAAATAATGTGGCAATGTTATCAATCCAGTGTCATTAACATTGCTTAGAGAACTTATCAGCAGAAGGATCATTCTGGAACTGAACACGAACGTTAGTATAGAGAACTTATCAGCAGAAGGATCATTCTGGAACTGAACACGAACGTTAGTAGTGAGTTTCAATGTTTTTTTTTTTTAAATTTTTTTTTTTAATTTTTTTTTTTTTTTTTTTAAATTTCCTATGCTAATCCCGCGAAGCTCTATGCTTGTCTGCAGGAAAGAATCCAGAGTCTCTGGCGGGAATCGAACCCACAACCTCGGCGCTGATAGACCAGCTCGCTACCAGCTGGCCTACCGGGGCACTCTTAATTTGAAGCGTTAATTTAATCGGCAGCTGTCGATTTATAAAATCAAGGCACCATCAAACAACTCTGAATTAACTCGAAGGTCTTTCATTGTTATTTCCAATGCTTCAACAGATTTCTTATTCGCCATAATGCATTCATCCCAAATAATGATACCGCAACGTTTCAACAATTTTGCCGTTCCAGATGTTTTTGAAACGTTACATGTGGGAGTTTCATTAACTTGTTAATTCAATGGCAATTTCAAAGCAGAATGTGCAGTGCGACCACCATATAACAAAGTGGCTGCAATGCCAGAAGACGCCTTTTAGTTTCTCAAAATATTAACTTAAATTTGCAAAATTTTCATCCACGAAAAAATACATATTACGAAATGAAAGCAGTGTTCACTTAAATGGCTATAACTCATGAAGATGTGATTTACAATACCTAAGTAGCTAAATTAAAGTAATGGTTTGACTAAAATCGAATTGTATTGAATTTAAAAACTAATTGAATTTCAGTTTTTCAAAATATTAAGTCAAATTCGAAAAATTTTTATGCAAAAAAAAAAACATGTTTCAGAATGAATTCAGTGTTCACTAAAATGGCTCAAGCTCACAAGGTTTTATATTATATAAATTGTGAAATGACGTTATAATTTGATAGTAAAAGTTTTAAAGCAAAAAATTATTCTTTTTATTTTTAGCTAGGGGTTGCTGTTCGGTTTTAACCGAAACCGAAACCGCGGTTTTTAATGCCTAAAAACCGAAACCGAAAACCGATAAAAAAAACCTCGGTTTAAGCTTTTACTTTAACAATGTATTTATGATTGAAGAAATTGCGAATTAAACCTCATACTCGTATTTCATATACAAAAACTTTATACATAACAGCCTTCAACAATGACAAGGTATTTCAAAATTCTTAAAATTCAAAATAAGTACTAAGAAGAACAAATGTTATCTTTATTAAGCACACACCTTATTTGTGAGGCATAAACTGCCACTTGGGCCACTTGAATATTGTATGGAGTTTCTTGTGGCTATAGAAAAAACTCACACTAACGAACCCCTGGGCAAGGCTGGGACTACTTTTATATGTATGGAGCTTTATGGCTATAGCAGGAACATTTTGTTGAGAAATAAAATAATTTTTCGAAAAAAACATTAAAGAAAGAATTCTTATGTGTTGTATATGCTTTTTTAAACGTTTCATTTTGATTTTATTTGCTGCAGTACATGTATAATATGTCAGGGCCTCGCCAGGCCCTGGTGGATACAATATGCACAAAATTTTTTTTAGCCAATTGCGGAATTGAGGAATACATAAAATTTCGTTCTAATATATTAATAATTATATAAAAAAAAAACTGGAAAAGTCAAAAAATGCCTGGCCAGGCACAGGTATACACATAACGGCGAATAAAAGTACCTGAATTGAAACAAATTAAAAAATTGTATTTCATGCAAAAAAATATATATGTTTATGTATGAATTTAACTTTGATATTTTCAAAACCGAAAACCGAACCGAAACCGACCGGTTTTAATCATTTTAAAACCGAAACCGCGGTTTCACATTTTAACGGTTTTTAGCAAACTCTATTTTTAGCGCATTGAAATAAAAGCTTGTTTTCTAAAAATGTTTTTTAATTTTAATTTGTTCTCTTATAAAATTTTTAACTATTTTATATATATTTTCTAGTTTTAAAGTTTTTTCTTTAATTTAATTAATTAAAATAGCGAATTACGACTTTGTTTATAAAACTTTATATATTTGGAATAGTGGATTTTTGAACTTAATGTTCGTTCTGATTTAATAATTTTGTTTACCTCTTGATAAGAAATTTGTTTTATATTTTTGTAATAAAGTAATTCGGTCAAGCCCGACCAAAGGATACCCTGCACAATAGCATTTAAAAACAAATTCATGGACCTACCAGAACAAAATTATGTTATCAGGTTAAGATTCATGTAAAAGTTTTTTGCGCCGATGTGCTCCCAACCAGTTTCATTAGACAGGCAATTTTCTAAAGATTGTTTTAGGCTCTATATTCTTTAAAAACTAGGAATAGGTAGGGAGCAATTTCTGCCTCTGCGAAACAATCTAGCAAATTCTAATGATATTTTTATAACATAGATCCCTGGGGAGATACTCTCTATTGCGATGCGAAAGCAATTTCGATGCGAAAGCTAAACGCCAACTTGGAACTCTCTATCACTTTCGCAAAATTTTTTGAAAATGAGGCAAAACTGGCAATAAAAATGAACGATGGCGCAGATTGACAGTAATGAAATGCTAAAATATGTGAAAATATTTGAAATTGGAAAATTTATATAAAATAAATAGTGATAATTTGCGAAAAGAAAAAAATTAATAGATGCGAAAGACAAATGCGCAAACGCATTAAAGAGTACCAAACGCTAGATTTGCTACCCTTTTCTTTCGCATCGCAATAGAGAGTAGCCCCCCTTTTAGGAAGACACATAACTATGTATTTTTTCAAAACTAGGACTACGAGGGTAGGGGTAATTTCTGCCTCTGCAAAACTATGAAACCGATTTTTATCAAACTTGAAACAAAGATAGATCCTTATTTGAATGGACCCATAAGCAGTGCATTTTTTAAAAAATAGGACAACCAAATGAGCAAGGAAAAATGTATGCCTCTCTAAAACTATCTAACAGATTTTTATGAAATTTTGAACATTGGTATATCCCTGTTCAGACATATACATAAGCTATGAATGTTTTCAAAAACAGGGCATTTTCATTAAAAACAGATTCCAAAGAATTAGAATTTTAATGAAACCTCTCCATTAATTGGTTACGAGTGGGGTGTTCCCTAGTCTTTGGTACATACACAGAAAGAAAAAAAATCGGGATAAATCAAGTTTTTTATGATTACGTTAAGTACGAGTCTTACTCAAAAATTCAAGTACGAATAACACTAAAACGTACTCAAAACATTCCGAAATGGAATTACTTTCGAAAATCAATCCCCGAATTTCTTGAAATAAGTATTCAATTCTTAAATAAAGTAAAAAAAAAAAATAAACTTTTCGTTGTGTTTAACCTTCCGGCTTACACATGTTTTGATTTTCTATACACATTGAAAAAAGGTCTGGCCAAACTCGTGTGTACCACGTAGGGTTAAAAAGTAAATTTGAACTCCTGCCTTCCATTTAGTTTATATTTTTGGTTAAATATGTACGTGAGATTTCTAAAGTAAAACCATATCGGGCATGATGTTGGTGTTTTATCATCAAGTAAATCAATCATAATAACTTTTTCTTTCTTATTCTATTTTTTGTTTTATTCAAGCACGAATTCGGGATAAAATCAACTTTATAATACTTGAATCATGCGCATTTTGAGATTTAATCAAACTTAGTTTTACTTAAATCAATCTCATTTTCGGATTATTTTAAGTACGAATTCGGGATTGAATTTTATAATTATTGAATCAAGCGCATTTTGAGATTGATTCAATCTTAGTTTAACTTAAATCAATCTCGTTTTCGGATTATTTCAAGTTCGAATTCGGGATTGAATATGGATAATTTAACTATTTTGCGATTGAAAATCCGTACTTGAATCAATCTTTCTGTACTTGATTCAAGAAAATCCGTACTCACCGTACTATTAATACCGCATCGGATTGATTTGAGCACAGACGGATTGATTTTTCTTTTGAGTGTAAACTTTCAATTTGCTGCAATTTCTTTATATTATTCCTGAAGTTCTGTAACAGTTTTTAAATTTTTTTTTAAATATCGGCATTATTGCCAGACCAGCTGTTAAGCCTGTCCCTGCTAGGCAGGAAGAAAAACTACTTTAAGGTAAGCCCCAACATCAGTACTATATGGTTGGCCATTATTAGCTTCATTGGTCTTAAGGGGGCATCAAAATTAGCTTAAAATGTAAAATAACACAATTTTGCCACACCCCTTTTCCTCTCAATTCTCCGCCCGTAGTCAAAAAATCTTAGATCCGACTACTTCAGACTATGCTCCTTTGTTAGGACTATATAGCTATGCAATTAGGGGGCTTTAATATAAGCTAAAATGTAAGAAAAAACAATTTAGACACGCCCCCTTTCGCTCTTAATTCCCGCCCACATGCTACGTTAGGATTTTGCCTAGGTGTTTTACTTTATGCATACCAATTTTCAGCTTTCTAACCCATCCGTGGGCTTTTAAAAAGAGCAATAAAGAAATAAGGAAATTATAGATATAAATATATATACATATATATTTATACATGATTTACTGTTTTTAGATTTTTCTTTACATGAAGATTTATAGGCAAAACTCCTACAGGTCTTGGGTTTAAAAACTTTATTATGTATTTGTTGCTTAATGGCTTTTAGGTTATTTGCTAAATTAATGAAAAATTAATCCCTTGATAATAATTTTGGGTAATTTAAAACATAAATCTTACCCAGGACTAAAGGTAATCCATAAATTTGTAAACAAAAAAATTAATGCCCCTATTGCGGTTCTCCACTCAACTCAAGTGCAAATTATATAAAATTAAATAATTTTTTTAAACTGCAATTGTTTTTAACTGTTGTGTCAAAAAAAAAGTATTTATAATGGATATTAGTGTCGATTTATTGTATGATAACGAAAAGAAAAACTCTTGTATAGATGTGCTATGTACAAGAAGACAAATTCGTGATGATTCCAACCTTCTTGAGCAGTAAGAACTTATAAAAAGTAACAAAACTTTCTTGTGCCTGAAGAGTTCTTCTTCTGGTTGGGGTAGCAGTCGGCAAATCTGCTGGTTGTATAATTGGTTCAACTGAATCAGTAAAATTGTCACTTGATGGTGGAATATTTTCAATACCAAATACTTGGCCGGTTGGTGCCACTTGCTCTTTCAATGACAAGAGCTACGAAACCGTATCCTCAAGGCTATTTAATGGAACTTCTTGTGATAGGCCTCGCCCTGTCGCTTGAGAGTTTATTTTATTGTTGGCGAGTTTTTGTTTATACTTGCCTTGTAGAGAATCCAAACCTGTGCCAAGAATATTGTAATTTTATTTATTTATAAGTTCAGTAGATTAAGAAAATTATAAGTGTCTAAGGCCCGTTTTCACAACTTACCGATAGCTAAAGGTAGGATTTTATCAGCCGTATAAAAAGTGTTCCATTATTACAACTTTACTTTAACCTACCAGGTAGGATGAACCTTAACTTACTTTATCGCTCACTTTAGGTTAAAGTAAAGTTTTAATAATGGAACACTTTTTATAAGGCCGGTTAAAATCAACTTTTAGCTATCGGTAAGTTGTGAAAACGGGCCTAAGAGAAGTACTTGTCGTGGTCCCAAACTATTTAGCTCCACTGAAAACTCTTCCCATAACTCCTTACATGAATTTTTCATCATATCAAACTTTGGTGTTTTTCACGAGCAATTTCGAAGTTTCTCCAAATAAGCTGGACAAGACGCTCAAATTTTTAAAAATAGCGAAAAAGTTATTACAACAATTTTTACATACGATTTCTCCTTTTTGTTTTAGATTTTCACCGAATTTAAAAAAAATAAACTTTAACTGCCAATAACACAACGACTTTTTAGCAGTTGTGTGTATTTAACATTTTTGCGACCAAACTTTTACAAAGTTGAAAACGGCAATACCACGAAAAAAAAAACAGATACATAACTGAATAGCCAACTGCCTGTTGAGTTGAGAATGGCAATGTGAATTTACCAAAGACAACCAAACTGTTACAAAAGTGGAGAACCGCAATAGGGGCATAAATGCTCTACACTCAAAAGAAAAATCAATCCATCCGTACTCAAATCAATCCGAAGCGGTATTAATAGTACGGTGAGTACGGATTTTCTTGAATCAAGTACAGAAAGATTGATTCAAGTACGGATTTTCAATCGCAAAATACTTATGGTGTTTTCTTTTCTACAAAAAGTGTGACATTTTATTTAAAAAAAATGCAATTTGGTGTCTGTTTCTTAAAAATTTTGCTCCCGAAAAGGGTGAGTTTTTTAGAATAAAACAAAATTTTTAAAAAACAGACACCAAATTGCATTTTTTTAAATAAAATGTCACATTTTTTTGTAGAAAAGAAAACACCACAACTAAAGTTGATATTATCCCGAATTCGTGCTTGAAAAAAAAACAAAAAAGGAATAAGAAAGAAAAAGTTTTTATGGTTGTTTTACTTGATGATTAAACACCAACTTCATTCCCGATATGGTTTTACTTTAGAAATCTAACGTACATATTTAACCAAAAATATAAACCAAATGAGAAGCAAGAGTTCAAATTTACTTTTTAACCCTTCGTGGTACACACGAGTTTGGCCAGACCTTTTTTAAATGTGTATAGAAAATCAAAACATGCGTAAGCCGGAAGGTTAAACACAACGAAAAGTTTAATCTTTTTTTTTATTTTATTTTAGAATTTAATACTTATTTCAAAAAAATTCGGGGATTGATTTTCGAAAGTAATTTAGGAATGTTTTGAGTACGTTTTAGTTGTATTCGTACTTGAATTTTTGATAAAATGCTAATTTTAAACTTGATTTCAAAACATCAAACCTAAAAAGTCGATTTTAAATATTGAAGTTATAAAATTGTTCGTTTTCTACTCTTTCATTTTTCCAAGCCATCCACTTAAATACCTTAGATTGCAAACGTAAAATTAAAAAATTTTCAAACAATTTATTTTATTTAAACTCACTGTTTATTGTTGTTGTTTTTGTTTAAGGTTTGATATTGTTACAAGTAAAACTGTTGCTTATAATTCTTATTCGCTTAACAGTTTTGTTTGTTTAATATCTTAAGTTTTTCTAAAATCGTCGTATGAAGTTTCCTGACGATCTGGCCTAAGCAACCAGTAAAATGCACATAGGAACAGCTTATCCCATCAACAATAAATTTCAGTTTATCAATAGTATGAAATGGGAATTTAGCACATTTAAACGAAAACTTGTTCATTATATTTCTTATTTCTATTCAAATACTAATCTTTATTTCAGGGTGCTGTCACACTTTCCTTATTCCAAAATAATTCTTCCTCTAAGCCGTCAACTGTTTTAAAATAAAATTCTAGTTATTTAAACGCCTCCTTGAAAAACTATAAAAGAAATACAAAATTTAATATGTCCTCCCTCTAAAAGACCATAAATAGAAATGTTTCTAATAAATGATGAGGGTGAGTTTAGACAACCCACTCGCCAGTGTAGCTCTCAACTGATTTAACAACTAATCAACAACAATCACAATACATAATTGTGGGTTGTGAATTGAGAGTCAATTAAATGACACTTAATATTGTGATTTCGAAACAATTGCAATTTTACTCGAAGTTTAATAAAAACAAAATAAAAAGGATAAAAAGGGGAAAATGAAAAAATGTAAATCAAATCAATCAGACAAACAATTATGTATTTCAAAAAGAGAGGAATTCTTAATGAAGAATAAGTCTCCCGAGAGCAACTAATAGGGGTAGAAAAGACAAACGTGTTAAGGGGAATGTAATTACGGTTCTAGTTTAGTTCTAATTCAATTATAAATAAGTGATAGTTTAAATCTTGTTCAGTTATATTTAAGTTCAATTTCATTTCCAGTTTAGTTTTAGTTCAGTTCAGTTCAAGTTCAGTTTTAGTTTTGTTCTAGTTCAAGCCTAATTCACTTCAAGGTCAGTTCTTGTTTAGTTTAATTTGAGTTCTAGTTCAGTTACAGTTCTTTTTATTTACTTTTTTCAGCTTTAGTTCCTTTCTAGTTCGGTTTAAGATCAATTCTTGTTTAGCTCTTTTTTAGTTTGAGTTCAGTTCTAGTTAAGTTTTAGTTCAGTTCAAGTTCAGTTTAAGTTCTAGTACTTGTTCAAGTCTAATTTACTTCAGGGTCAGTTCTTGTTCAGTTTAAATTGAGTTCTAGTTTCCTTTATTCACTTATTTAAGCTTTAGTTCCTTTCTAGTTCAGTCGAAGCTAAATTCTAGTTTAGCTCTTATTTAGTTTGAGTTCAGTTCTAGTTTAGTTCTCTTTCAACTTTAGTTTAGTTCTAGTTCTGTTTTAATTTAGTTCTAGTTAAGTTTTAATTTAGTTCAGTTCTAATTTACTTTTTGTAAAGTTCTTATTCAGTTCTAGTTAAGGATCTTGTTTATGTTGTAGTCAAGTTCTAACGAGTGTTTTATTAGCTGCATGAGAACTTTCGATATCGATTACTATGATTTGACAGCTAATGACCAATTTTCAGGATTGATATTAAAACACACATATTTTAAAATCGTTTTAAATACAAAATTCTCTTCTTCACTTAAAACTTAAGTGAAACGTAAGTTACCGATGTGGTACACTTAATTTCAACTTAAGTTTTCATTGTAATTTTTAGCAAGGTAGCCTCAATATCACAACAATACAACAACAACAACAAAGCATTTACAGTCAGCTGTTTTTTCAGACCACCTTGTAAATAAATGCACTTTTTATATTTGTTTTTTTTTGTATTTAGTAGTGCTACCATACTTTTATCTTATGGTGTTTTCTTTTCTACAAAAAAGTGTGACATTTTATTTAAAAAAATGCAATCTACAAAAAAGTGTGACATTTTATTTAAAAAAATGCAATTTGGTGTCTGTTTCATAAAAATTTTGCTTCCAAAAAAGGTTGAGTTTTTTAGAATAAAACCCTTTTCGGGAGCAAAATTTTTAAGTAACAGACTCCAATTTGCATTATTGTTAAATAAAATGTCACATTTTTTGTAGAAAAGAAAACACCATTAATTAAATAAGAATCAGTATTGTGGTTATTTTGTTGAACTGTTTATGGTTTTTAATCCAAATTTTTAATTTTTAATCCAAATTTTTAATATTTTTATTTTTTTTTATTTTTGTCTTTCTCTTTTCTGTTGACCTTTTTTTTAAGCACAACTTGAAGGACAAATGTACACATAGAGCTCGTGCCTTAGCTTTAACAATAATTAGTATTGTGGTTATTTTGTTGAACTATTTATGGTTTTTAATCCAAATTTTTAATATTTTTAATTAGGCTTAAGTTCATGAAATTTAATTTTCATTAAATTATTTTTATGAAGAAAGGAATTTTACAACATTAAAATTAATTAAAATTGTTATTGATAATCTTTCATTCTTGACCGTGGCCGGGGCTCGAACCCTGGCCGGCAGGTTACCATAACATGTTTCGATCGCAACCACTCGATCTCCTCAGATGGATTTGCCGTGTTACACTCGACTGCTGACGTCAATAGTCAAACATCAATCCTTAAACCAAATTGTAATTTAACCTTTGGTAGATCGAATTTTTTTCCGAATGATTATCCATTTTAATTGATTCAACATGTTTTTTCCTTACTTCTGTTTTCTCGTACTTAATTAAATAAGACTTTTCAAATAAAACTTAAAAAAACAATCTGTTTTTTAATACCACTTAAGTTTGTTATGAAAATTAACTTAATATAGATTTAAATACTATCCAGAAAATTGGGCATAAGAATGTCAAACTATGTTTACATTTCTGTTCAGTAAAATTTAACAATTCATCATGAATCGTTTGACGCTAGAACAACGCTTTCGAATTGTGACAATTTACTTTGAAACAAATAAATCTGTTCGTGAAGTTTATTGAACACATCGTCCATTTTGCGAAGCTCATTTCTGGTTAAATAGCTACGTCAATAAATAAGCGAAATTGTCGTAATTGAAGCGAAGACAAACCTCAAACCATTAACGAATCACCATTACACCCATTACAATTTACTGTTTGACGCGGTTTACACGCTCTTTTGAAATGAGCAAGGAGCTTCTGTTATGATGTATGGCGAGGGCTATCGAGCCATGCTTACTGAAGTTTTGTATCCAAACTTTAGTCAGCTAAACATTAACGACATTTGCCTTTAACAAGACGGTCGCGGCGGCGCAACTTACCATACAGCGCGTTAAATAATATTTTTATTGCAGTTCTCCTGTTCAATGGACCCGAGGTGGAAATCATATTTACAAAATAAATGTCATAACCTTACACTACGCCACAAAAAATAAGAAGTGTTTTCGAAATATTAGCAAAAATTGTGTTTTTCTGGAGTTATATTAGATATTTTCAAAAATCTCAGTCATTTAAAGGCCTTTAGATTTGAAAAAATGCCTTAATGAAAAGACTAAAAATGTTTAATATTGAAAAAACGTAAAACAAATAATTTTTTTTCAAATCTAAAGGCTACAGGCCTGAATTTGTATCCGACCAACACAGTGTAAATATGTGCTGAAAGATGAAAGACATTTTTGCTCAATAGTTAAACAATTCAATTTGTAAATTTCAGATGTACAATTCTTGAGATTTTTCGAAAACGCTAAAACAACTGCAGAAAAACACGATTTTCGCGAATATCTCGGAAACGCTTCTTGAGAGAAATAAATTAGGGAAATATTTGAGTTCCGGCGCCCCGATTTACCTTAGAAAACATCATATTTTTGAGGTTATGACAAAAAGTTTAACTGCCTGTTTTTAGAACGCGATTGTAAAAGTGATTTTTGCACTCGCGGCAATAAAATTTGTGAACCAGTATAATCATCTACCAGATTATAATAAAGAAAATATCATTCCTACACTTTTTCTGTCTTTTCTGTACTTCCATTTAAAGCTTGCATACAACTGAAAAACTCCCTATAGTTAGTTTCTATATTATGATCGAAGCGAATTCAACTACAGGTGGCGTCGGAACTACAACAATCCAAAAACAAAATAGGGTTTTTTGCATTGCATTGTTAGTGCTTATAGCTCGAAATGCCAACCACTCATAGCAAAACACTAACAAATCAAAACAAATAAGCTCGAACTGTCAAAATCAAATGCCGTTTCGACACCACCTGTAGTTAATTCGCCTTGATTTTGATGTAGTTAAAGGCCCAAATACACTTGTCAAATGCTTGTCCAGCCGGCGAATTCATCGTGTACGTGTGCTTGACGTAATATTCGCCGTCATATCAAAATTTTTTGATTTTCCATCCAGCATCGTTAGTGTGACACATACATACACATTTTCACTAATACTACCACAATGCTTGATCAGTATTTTGATCAATGTATTTGGGTCTTTAGGTTACCTTTAATGGTGCTACTTCATATTTCAGTACAGTTCCATTTCATGTTTAGTTTCAATTTAGCTGCAGTAGTAAAGGTTCTGCTTCACACTCAAGTTCATATTATATTTTAGTTCTATTACTTAGTTCAGTTCGTGTCAAGTTCTTGTTTAGTTAATCACAATCGGCAATTCACCAAATAATCGCTCATAGTCAATTATATAGAACACTATGTGACAGTTTTTTGGCCAAATGAAACCGAATATGAAGTCCGAATGCTCAAAAGTAGAGATATTTCAAAATAGCCGTTACTTGTGTTTTTGAAAAAGATGATGCCACTTAAATGCAAATATCTTCAAAAATATTAAACGGATTAGGTATTTCTTTTTTAAATGAAAGATAATAAAATACCTTAAATAACAATGGATTTCTAGAGAAGATTCGTCAAGAAATGACAGAGTTACAGGGGACAAAAGTTCAAACTTCATTGAAAATTTTATGATTTTTTGCAATTTTTCTCTTTTCAAGTTATGTTTTTTTTTAACCAAACAACAAAAAAATTTTAACGTTTTATTGCATGGGGCATTAGTTTATTTCAATACGAACATTTTGAGCCCAACAAGACCTAGATTGGTGCAAAATAATAAAGCTATAGGGGTAATTCCATGACAAGTCGACCAAGAGTAGGACCCGATCCCTTTTTATTTTAATGAAATTTGGTGAGAAGGTTCCTTTTATCCAATAAGGAACATACATATGGACGAAAAAAATTAAAAAAATTTTTTTTTCAAAAGTTATGTCAAATTCAAAATATCATAATTTCACCGAATTTTACGAATCTGTTGAGCTTATTTCTTCAATATCTCGAAAACTACTTGATATACGAAGATGATTTTAATGTCATTTTAAAGAGAATACTTGGGGCTACAAACAACTGAAAGAATTTTCTTCATAGATCCAATCAATTTTGACATAAATCCAATGAAAAATTACATTAAAATTCAACCTATGTAACCCTTCATTGGATTAATGAAGAATGTTACATTAGCGCTCCGTTAATGAAATGTTTCATAAAATCAATGAAAATTTTGCATTATTTGAATGTCAAACGTTTAAAGAAATTTATTTGTTATTTTAATATAACAGTTTTTATATTTGAATAAAATTTTTAATTTATTTTATCCATTTTTTCAATGTGCGTTTTGAGTTGTGATTTTTATTTTTTTTTTTTTTTATTCCTTTTTATATTTCGTTTACATCATGTTATGTTCTACTTTCATAAGCTTACCTTTAAGTTAATTGTACTAAACTCATTTGCCAGCCCGCACCGACCTTCATCTGCCTTCTTTCCTTTTTTCTGGCTTGTACTACTGCGTAAATTTTGTGTATTTTAATTAACAATTAAAGAAAAAAGAATGTGAGAATTTTGTGCTCTTGTTTTTTCTTTCACGTTGTTTGGTTTTTGAACTTTAATTTTTCTTACATTTAGATAAAATTAGTATTTCGTTATCGTAATGAATTTTTTTCATTAATGTTATGAAACATACAAATTTACAATTTTTTCATAAATTTTCATGTCTACCGCTAAAAATTCAATTAAAAAACGTTTTTACAACAGTTATAGGAAGAAAATTTTTTAGTTTAAGTATTTTGAAGATACAGAATTTTATCTTGTTTTCATTAATTTAGTAGCTTTTATCATAGCAAATTTGAAGCTACAAAAGATTCCTTTTTTGCATTAACTTAAAAATATTTTTATTACTAGTTTATTTTAATCTTAAAAAAACTATTGAAATTGTGTATACAATAAGTTGAATTTTTCTTTTGAAAGAGATATTAAGTTGTCATTAATTTAATGAAAAATGTTAACGAAATTACGAAACTCAATTTCGTAGTGTTTATTAAATGGTTTCATTATATTTGTAAAATTTCATTCCCTTAATGAAATTTTTCATTGGATTAATGAAAAAAAATTAATGAAATTGGTTCCTTAGATTTATGAAGCATAATTCTTTCAGTGCATAGTGAAATTTGATGCAGAAAATGTTCGTAGATCATTTTAATCCTTTAAAGTGCCGTTTTAGTACACTTTTGTGTAAGAGTTGGGAAAAAGGACAAAGATGACTCCTTAAAATGTGAGTTAGAGGGTTAACAAATTCTAAGAATTTAGCATATTTTTTTTGACTTATACCAAACGCCTTTTCAAAAAATTCAAAGACTTTAGGGGCTCATTTTCGGGAGGCCGAGCTAACTTTTCAAAACCCCTTTGGCAGATTTGCTATACTAGTAGTATACTTTCATTTCGCGTTGCAAGTGTTAAGACTGTTTTTTTTTTTTTGTTGCAAAGTATTATAAATGAACGGTTAGAGTTGTTAATAAAAACTTATTATCTAAAAAAAATCAGCCAAATAAAAAAATAAGTTTTTGACTTAGTCCGTTTTTAAAATTTAATATTTTGCAGATATTACTTTAAGAAAAAAAATTTTTTTTTAATATGTCACGTGAGTAAGTCAACTTTGATTGCATGGCATTTGGGTACCCAGTGCTCAATTTACCATTATATATACTTTTTAGAAAGAACTCATCACAAACAATGTAACGATTCTAGAATTCATTCTAAAATTCCAATCCACTTCTATTTTTTTAATATTCAAACACAATAAAACGCGTACAAATGTCGCGTGCATAACCAGAGAAACACCCATATTCTCTTCAAAATGACATTAAAATCGTCTTCGTATGAAAAGTAGTTTTCGAGATATTGAAGAAATACTTTCAACACATACGGCTAATTCGGCGAAATTTGACATTTTGAATATGACATTACTTTGGCCATCCGCCAAAATACAATTTTTCAGGAGAGAGAAAAAACTGTTTCTTTCGAAAATTCTTAAGGTATGAATTAATCTTTCTTCTATAATATTTTTTAAATATGACTACTAAGTCACCCTTATAAAAAAAGTAGAACTTTTAACTCTATTCGTAGCGATATGGTTGATGTCGGGTATTGCAACTGAAATCTTCAAATATTTTTATGGCGTATAGCGGTAATTGCACAGTAATAAAAATGTGTTTTTTTGCTCTAATATGTAATTTTATTAAATTAAGCATTTGTTTAACGTTTTTCTAACATAAAAGAATTCAATAACAAAACAATAACAAAAAAATAAACATAATTAAAAAAGGTAATTCAAATTGGACATTGTCACATTGCTCCTTATTACTTTGACTCCATCTGAACTAAATTATCATAAAAGTAATGATATTCTAGTGGTATAACCGGCTTCAAATCGTGAAGATGTTTCCATTTACTAAGCTGGATTGGTAACTGAGCAGTATGCAAATGCATATAATTTAACTGTTAATTTAACTGTTCTGCAACCCGATAATGATGTTAAAAAATTATTAAAAGACTATGCTTGAATTACGTATTCATGTTATTTTATTTGTTTTTTCTATGGGAGGTGGGCGTGATCAGGTATATACATATTTTCAGGAGCCCATTTTACAATTATAATATTTATTTTTTGTGAAAATTGAGTTGATGTATTAGAAATCAAGGCAGAAATCAAATTTCACACAGATGCTTATGAGTGTTTCAAAATGCTATGTGCCAAAAAACAATGCCATAGGTCAAAATTTAATTTTCACTTTGTATGGGAGGTGGGCGTAAAAGTGGGCGGATATTTTTTAAATATCACACAAATGATTACGAGTGCTTAAAAATGCTATGTGCCAAAAAACAATGCCCTAGGTTAAAATTTAATTTTCACTTTGTATGGGAGGTGGGCGTAAAAGTGGGCGATTCATTTTGATTTTTCCATTTTTTTCTTGATTCAAACGAATGCCTATGTGCCAAGTTTCATTATCCTTCAACAACTTCTTCTATTTTTTGCCGCTCGTTCTATGAACTTCAACCAATGTGTGGCGTATGGCGGGTATTGCATTAAAAAAAATCGTGCGGTTGATAGCGGTATCACAAATATTAAAAAAGAACTTATATAAATTTTTTTTTTCTGAAATTTTTGTCAGAGATAAAGCTGGCATCAGTGAACAATTTGCCATCAAAAAGTCATTTTCCAATAATTGGTGTATGACGGGTATTGAATATAAGCCAGTGTTCGAAAATAAACACTAAATATCGTTCTTTAATGTTCGGTTCGGTAGATTTGTGGAAAACACAAACGCTAATAGTGTTTGTGTAGAAATTCATTAAAAAAAATAACGTTTCCCTGTTTGTCATCTTTCGAACACAAAAATAATGCTGTTTTCATCATACTCAACAAATGATGAGAACATTAAATTCCGTTCGGTTTTTTTTGAAAATCCACGAACTTCAATGTGTTCGGTTCGGCTCGTTAATGTTCGTCGCTTTTTGCTGATAAAAAAAAACCAAACATATTTTACAAAAACAAAATACACACACGACAAAAAACATTATAGAACATTAAAATATAATGTTTTTCTACAGTATCACTACAATTGTTCTGTTTTTATATAATGTTCGGTTCTTTCTAGAAAATAGTTACGAACGGTATTAAGGTTTGTGTATGTTTACACAAACACTAAAAAAATAGATATCGTTCTTTGGTGTGTGAGCCGAACGCTAAATAATGTACTGTTTATTTTCGAACACTGATATAAGCCCTCGATATGTTCCTTATAGGATAACAGGAACCTTTTCACCAAATTTCATTAAAATTGAAAGAGGATTTAGTGAATTAACCCACATAATAATTTAACAGTTTTAGGCCTTTTTTTAATTTTTTGTTACTAAACATTTCGCTAGGTGTATTTACTTGGTGTGTTTTTTGTAATTTGAAAAAAATCGTAAAGTGGGATATTCAAATATGTAATCTTCTATAACTTTGTAATTTTTTTTACCAATTTGGATCCTATTGAGCACAAAATGTGCGTATTGAAATAGGCTAACGTCGTAAGTGAAAAAACTTAAAAAAAAACGTATTGTTTGCTTTTAAAAAAATAAGTTGAAAAGAGCAAAATTGTAAAAAATCATTAACATTTTTGTGAAATTTTAACTTTGGTAAAATGAATAAAATAAAAAGAATAAAAAATCCGTAGAATATTTTCGAATAGATTTTTATTAAAGTGACATCATCTTTTAAAAAACCGCCAACAACGGTTATTTTGGAATATCTCGAAAACTGTTTTACTTTTAAATATTCGGATTCAGCGGACAATTTTAGATAAAGATTAGGTGTCAGATTCATTTGGTCACGACTTTGTTGAAAATTTGTGACACAGTGTAAATAAACATTTTCTCTGAGCGTATTTGTAAAAATTTAAAAAACCAAAAATAAGATTAATTTTTGTTTATTTTATTTATCAAAACACCGAGTTTTTCGAATAAAAAAAAAAAAAAAAAAAAAATTTAACAAAAAAAAAAAACGGTTGATAAAAAAAAATCGGGTAACTTAAATTAGCAAATTTAGCAGCCAGACGACTCATATCACTACTAAAGCTTACATTTAAATAAAGCATTTTATACAAAGTTGGTATAGAAATTTTCAAAAAAAAAAATTTTTTTTTAATTAATTATTAAGTAAAATATTCAAATAAAGGTTGTTTCAAAGTCAATTGATATCAAATATAATTCCCATAATACTTTGGTCGGAAATTTATTTAAAAAAAAAACACACAAAAAAAAAGATTTTTTTTTTAAATTTCGTAAATAAACAACAACCTCTAAACGCAAAAACAAAATTTTAATAAAAAGTGAAAATGATAACAACAAAATTAAAATTTAATAAATAACAAAAAACCAAAAACGATTAATTGGAGTGTCCACGTGTTTGAAGTGTAAAAAAAATGCCAGGCCCCCATTTTCTCAAAATATGTATTGCCTTCTTTTGTTAAAGATTTTTAGTTCTTTTTTTTTTGGGTTTACAAAGACAACCCCACTAAAATTGTTTTTGGATTTCAGATTTGCATATAAACTAGAAGAGTTTTTTAAATATAGTGTCTCTTTATAGATTCTTACTCACTTGATTTTGTGTTTGGCCGTGGTAATGACCATAGAGGACAGTGATGTTAACTTTTATGTTTTCATTGCCGTACAGCCTTCTAAAAACTACAGTATTAAAGAAGAAATTACCGCACGCAAATGCTTTGCAATAACAGCAGTAGCAATTTTTATAAATGTTTTAAAAAAAATTTGTATTTCCAAGAAATAATTAATTAAAAACATTTTTAAGCAAAATTATTTAGGTATTTACTGAAATCGATTAAAATTGCCATTTGTGCAAATGGGCAAACTTGCGAGACTTTTTAACTTTTGTGCAATTTTAAATAATTAATCTTAGTTTATTAAAAACGTCAATAGAAAAAAAGTATTAAAAAGTAAAATTTGTTTTGAATCTCTTTATAGATTCTTACTCACTTGATTTTGTGTTTGGCCGTGGTAATGACCATAGAGGACAGTGATGTTAACTTTTATGTTTTCATTGCCGTACAGCCTTCTAAAAACTACAGTATTAAAGAAGAAATTACCGCACGCAAATGCTTTGCAATAACAGCAGTAGCAATTTTTATAAATGTTTTAAAAAAAATTTGTATTTCCAAGAAATAATTAAATACATTTTTAAGCAAAATTATTTAGGTATTTACTGAAATCGATTAAAATTGCCATTTGTGCAAATGGGCAAACTTGCGAGACTTTTTAACTTTTGTGCAATTTTAAATAATTAATCTCAGTTTATTAAAAACGTCAATAGAAAAAAAGTATTAAAAAGTAAAATTTGTTTTGAAAAATGCCTAAAGAAAGAACACTTTCCCTGCAAATAATAGGATCAGTCCAAACACGCGTGTAAAGAGTAGCCCACAAGGGACCAAGACTACTCCAAAAGTAACTAACCCAAGCTTATGGAAAAAACATGGTCTATTTAACATTACGATGTCCTAGGAGAGGACCAAATAACCCACCTTTGGACCACTTAGTATATGTGACATAAATATATATCAACCTATTCCCCATCATTTCTAATTAATTATTGTTAGTTCATATTTAATATATGAAGATTCAATAAATAAATAATGAAAAAAAAAATTCTGGGATCTTCAGAAAACCTACTTCAACATACACACGGACAGACGTTCAATCAATTTCGCTACTCATAAGGACCCAGAATATATATGTATACATACGTAATTTATAGGGTTTATGATCAATATTGAAGAAATTACTAACGAAAAGAAATATACAAACCAATACTTTGATCGTGCATAGAAAATATTGAAGGAATTAGACTATTAAAGTATAAAAAGCTTTTGTAATTTGACTTAGAATACGCATTCGAATTAATATGAAAATTTGTAGAAAAGACAAACTTTTATTAACCTTTTACCTTCAGTGAAGGGTTAACTAGAACTGAGGTAAAACTTATTAAGAACTGATTAAAAACTTAATTATAATCAGAAATAAAACTAAACAACAATTTAACTATGTGGAACTAAACAATATCTTAACCAAGACTAATCTAAAACAGAAATAGAACTGAACTGGAATAAAGTAGAACTGAATTGAACTAAAAATAAGAGCTAAACAAGAACTGGTTGGCTCCGCTCTATTGCGATTCGAATGCAATTTCGGTACGTAAGCTTTCTGCGATTTGAGGCCAATTTGCTATCTCTAAAGCAAATATTTTTGAAAACGAAGTAAGTGTGGGAATAAAAATTAAAAATGGCGCAGATTGACAATATTAAAATGTCTTAATAAATAAAAACCGAAATTGAAGCGTGTTTTTGTTGGAAACTTTATATTAAATATAAAGTGATGATTTACGAAAAGAAAAAAAAAGATGCGAAAGGCAAATGCGCCAACGCATTAAATAGTATCCAAGGCGAATTCATGTATACGGTGGTGGCGATACTACAACAAGTAACAACACCAAAAACACAACATTGTATTTTATTTGTTGCTTTTGTTGGTCGATATGTCAAAAACACAAGTAAATTTTGACATTTCTCTCTCTAATTTAGAAAAAACGTAGCACAGCTCTCCTTTCAACGCCATCTGAAAAATGAATTCGCCTTGATAGTACCTATCTATCACTCGATATGTTACCATTTTTCTTTCGCATCGCAATAGAGAGCAGTAATGCCAGGAGAAATTAAAAAAATTCCTATAAAAATTCTTTTTTTCCATACAACCAAAAAAATTTTCCCTACGTTGTTTTTAGCAACAGACAAACAAATACATATTTTGTTAACATTTTGTAAATATTATAAGAAAAGCATTTATTATTAACAAAAAGAAAATAAACATGTAAATGCGTATAAAAATTAAACTTCAAAAATAATACTGTGTGACAAATTTAAATTTTTTTTGGTAGAAACGTCTCTATATATCCTTTAATATAGAGACAAAATATTGTCAAACATCGTATTTTATTTTTCATCTTTTGTCCTTTTTAAAGAGCTTAATATTTTTCAAGAATACTTATATTAAAAAATTATTTTTAATAAAAAATATCTAATAATTTTTAGCAAACTTGGTACCAGACAAAGGGAAAGGCTCTGTAAAATTTAAAAAAAATGTTTTTTTCAGTTCCCCTGAACTAAAATATAAAACAAATTTCCTTTACAAAATATATCCTTCGTTATACTTATATGTACTTAGTTTTCATTAAAACTTTTTTAAAAAATCGAAATCGTATGATTTTATTTCTCTTAGTTTAAAAGATGGGATTGTTTTTTCTAGTTACAAAATTAATGACTAATGGCGATTTCTTTTCTGAGAAAAATATGTTACAGTATATACATTAGGGTGGGTCGAAAAAAAAAGTTGTGCCAGTCACCCCCTAGAATGGAAGATATGTCAATGAAGTTTCTAAAACAGGAAAAAATTTTTTTTTGCCACGCCCCAAAATACAGCACTTTTGGTATTTTATATGTAGCGCTGCCATTTAAAGTCCGATCTCATCATATCGCATATCGTTGTTCATGGCTTGATATTGGCTTAATTTTTGTCTTTGGTGACTTTTCAATCCGACCTGAAATTCTTGGCGCCACTTATGCCATCTCGGATCCTTCCCCCAAATGGCCAATTTTTTTGACGGTCCAAGAAAGTCCTTATAAAACTACGTATGTATAGATTTTAATATGCTTACTTTTATGCCACGCCTCCAAATTAAGCCCCTTTTTTCGTTTTCACATACATACTACATTAAACCAAGTAGAAGCCAATACAAACCCAAAAAAATTTTCATCAGTCACGCCCTAGAATAAAAAATTTTAAAAATTTGTTTGCCACGCCCTAAATTACTGCCCTTTTTGTTTTATATATACAGCATCGTCATTTAAAGTCCAATCTCATCGTATCGTATATCATTGTTAATGACTAGAATGTGCCTTTATTTTCGTATTTAATGCTTTGTTAAACTAACTTACAATTTTAGATGGCAATTATGGTATCTCGGATCCTTCCCCTGTGATGTTTAATTTTTTCAGGTGCTAAGAAAGTCCCTCTAAAACTTAGTATAGCTAGCTTTTAATATACTCGCCATGCTCCAATTTGAGTCACCTTGAGTCTAGCTAAGATTTATATACACCGACTGCCCAATTTATAATTTTTCGCATATATGTTTTGAGGCATTCATTTTTATGCATTTAAATTATTTTGTATTTTTTCATTTTTAGAATTCTGCAGTTTATATTTTTTTAGTTCTTGTTTTAACTCTGTATCATGGTCTCATATTTAACATTATGTTTGCTTTTTACAAATGTTTTAATTAGGATTTTTAATTTGTACTGCTTAAATCAATAAAAAAATACGGAAAAACAGTGCCAGAAGAGTTTCACAGCCCAGCAAAAAAAAATGGCACAAAATATCAAAACTGGCAAAAAAACGCTTGTAGTTCAGATGGAGAAAGCTTGTCAATAAATTTATCCGTCTCACTTTCATTAAAATATGAGTAGTCCACTTGCAAACACCGCTAAGTTAAAAAAACCAAAGGCTAAGCAACAGTTTTTAAAAATTGAAATGCCAAGCCATAGAGAGTGGTTTTCAGAATTATTGAATAATTAACCAAAAATTGCGCGTAACTTACAGAGTTTTGTACGAGATTGATTATGGTTTAGAGAGAATTTTTATTTTGCTATATGTCTAAAACAAAAAGGTGCTGTAATTTAGGGCGTGGCAAACATTTTTTTTAAGTTCTTGAAACTTAATAAATATACCTTTTATTCTAGGGCGTGACTGATGAAATTTTTTTTGGTTTGTATTGGCTTCTACTTGGTTTATTGTAGTATGTATGTGAAATATAAAAAAGGGGCTTAATTTGGAGGCGTGTCATAAAAGTGAGCATATTAAAATCTATACATACGTAGTTTTATAAGGACTTTCTTGGACCGTCAAAAAAATTGGACATTTGGGGGAAGGATCCGAGATGGCATAAGTGGCGCTCAGAATTTTAGGTCGGATTGAAAAGTCACCAAAGACAAAAATTAAGCCACTATCAAGCCATGAACAACGATATGCGATATGATGGGATCGGACTTTAAATGGCAGCGCTACATATAAAAAACCAAAAGTGCTGTATTTTAGGGCGTGGCAAAAAAAAATTTTTTCCTGTTTTAGAAACTTCATTGACATATCTTTCATTCTAGGGGGTGACTGGCACAACTTTTTTTTTTTGTATGGAGGTCGACCCGGTCTAATATACATGTTACATTTTCTAATGTTACCTATAATCACTCGAAGTGCTACATGTTGCGCAATTGCAATAGAACACAATTAGCGCTTTTTACACTTTCAACATTAATGTACTTAATGAGCGACTTTTAAAGCTATTTAAGTGGTTTCTGCACGCTATTTCGGGTTGGAAACAATTATTAACATCACTTATGGCTTATAAAAATTAAAACGATTATAATATAAATAGACTTTTTTTGATTTTAATGTGTGAATATTTTTATATTTTGTTTTAAAATAATTTTTTTACAAAATTATGAGCGGTATAAATTATGACAAACAAAATAAAGCATTTGTTGTACAAAGAAAGTAGTAAGTACCAAAGTTGTAGAACAGGGCAGTATGAACACCTTAAGTAAAAGTAAGGGTAAAAGATGCAACATGTTTTGCATGTTTTTCATCAACATATTCACAAAAGAACTTGAAAATTATTCCCACAGTTGTATTTTTTGTACAAACGAACACAAAATGTAGAACATTTAACATTAATGCAACATTTTTCTCAGAAAAGAAATCGCCATAAGTAGAAATAAATTAATATTCGCATACATCCTAGCGAATGTGAGTGCAAATGCAGATAGCAAAAATAAGAGAATAGTTCTCAAATGCGAACGCGACTTTTCGTAACTCCCTTGTTATATAAGGGGCGGCAACATATCAGTTACATGGTTTTGGCAATTGTTGAAGAATGCCAGGCTATTAGTACTTATGGTATAGGGTTTCTGTTGAAAAATACTACATTTGTACTGACATGCTATTGTGTATGAAAAATTTTAATTTTTAAAAGAAATTAAGACGAATAATAACGTATTTTTAGACAGTATATTGAAAATGAGATAATATTTTGAAAATTTACTACATTTTTTGCCTTAAAACAATATTTCTGTCCTTTTCCCCTACGATTAAAATTTTTCCAAAAAATACCTACAAAAAAGGAAAATAAAATACTATTGGCATCACTGATAGAGAGCAGCCCTGCCGAAACAGAACTGAACTAGACAAGAACTAAACTGAACTAGACAAGAAATAAACTGGATAAAAAAATTCTTTTTTTTATTCCAATTTTTAATTTTTGTTATGTATTAATTAGTTGCTTTAATCGCCAACTAAACATCACTGTTTTTATTAAAGAGTATAACTATATGCATTAGGGTGGCTAAATTTAGCAATCAATTTTGTGCCATCGATTTTTCGATAGTTTTTGGCATGAAGAAAAAAAAGGTTCCTTTACGACACATCCAAAAAATCATTTTCGAGGCTCCCAAATTTAAATTTTTTGAATTTTTCACAACTTTTATTTTAAGTAGGTAATAAAAAAAAAATCAACTGATTTAATTAAGTTGTAAAGTCATATGTCTTTAAAAAATTACATGTCAAGTGACCCAATACAAAACAAAATAAAAATTTTAATGCCGTGTTCATCATACAGGTGTTCTTTCTCATTCATGTAACTTATTACTTATTGGTGTTAGCGAAATTTGTACCAAGTAGCTTCGATAGCTATTTGATTAATCTTAAAAAAAAAAATTTTTTTTTGTTTTTTTGTTTAACTCAGAAACTTTTTGACCGATTTTGTTGAAAATTTGTGTCTAAACTGCTTTCCAATAGGACTAACCTTGCACACTGGGAAATTCCGGCCAAAAATGATTTTTTTTTTTTTTTAATTTTAATAAAATTTTGATGACAGATTAAAGTGAACACTTCAAAACATACAACTTATTTATTATTTTGGCTCTTAGATAACTATTTTACTGTTAATAGTGGAGCAAAGTATATAATTTTTTTTTTATAAATTTAAGGTTTTTAAAATTGATTTTTGTGCTTTGAAATAAAAGTAAGCTATGATTTTTTCTTTTAAGTATTCTTTACAAATAAGCATAAGTGAAGTGATTGTGAGTTACTTTTAAAATAAATAAAACCTAAAGTAAGCCAAATTTAAAGAGACCATAACAAAAAAGGTGGGGCTAGGGGATGTTAAGTGATAATTAGATCTAGTACTGTTAAGTATCAAAAGTAAGTACTATACATTTCAGCTGCCACCACCTGCCACCCTAGTAGCCAGATCATTTTTAGTGATTTCCTATATTTGTATAAGATTAGCGTGACTGACTGGGTGATCATAGCCCAGTCCAAACAACTTAAGCCAGACACTTGAAATTTTGTATGTAGACTCCCTTCTCAATGTGTCAATAAAAAAAGTAGAGAATTTTGGAAATTAAATTCATAAGGGGTTAGAAATGGGTAAAAACGGGTAAAATCAGCAACATTATATCTCGTGATCTAACAGAGGTAGACGTAAAATTCAAAAAATACCATTATTGAATCGAAAATTGAATTATCATGTGTTGGGTACTTTTTTTGAAATTTGCACATTTTGGGTATAAAAAAGGGCAACAATAAAATGTTGGTACTTTTTTGGTAAACAATTTATCTTCTTAAAGTACACAGAAAAAATTATTGCCGAATTATTTTCAAACAAACGGTTGTTTGAAAATTTTTTTTGATTTCTACAAATTTTTTTACTGATTCAATCAATATTTTTGTTTGATTTTTATTTAACCAATAAAAATGTGGACAACTCTTCAAAAGTATAATAAACGCGCTATTGGTTTCAAGTTTTCATAATTTTGTATGAAATATTTAACGCTCTTTAATGTTGTCGTCTTTTTGCATTTTTTATTGATTGTAAGCAACACTTCTTTATGTGAAATATAAGAACTACAACAAAAAATACATGCAGTCTATTTTTGGACGCTTTAAAAAAGTACAGCAATAAGAAAAATGATAAAATAGCGTGACGAGGTTTGTAGTAAAAAAACAACAAAAACAATAGCAGGAAAAAAAACGTTTCATTTTTTTTAAACAACAGAAAAAACACATTATAAGAAACAAAATAAATTTTTGGTTGGTTTCAAAGTTGGTAAAAAAAAAACAAAATCCCGTATTCAATTTTTTCAAATAGTTTGTTTAAATACATCAAATACAAAAATAGAATGATGGCGGAAAACATATCGAGTCGGTCTGCCGCCGTTTTTGGTTACATTTCTTCTTCATTAGCAAAGGAAAGGATAAAGCAACAGTGAGTGATGAAGAAAAACACTGTGAGTATAAATATGACTTCGTTCAAAAATTATTCCAACAAAAAAATGTGTATCAAAGCCAGCCGGCCGCTCTGCTCTGCTTCATCTTCGCCAACAGTGCTTGCTTGTGTGCGCGTCATTGCTTTTGCCAAAACTTTTTTGTTTGATTCAGCAAAATTTGTTTGAAATTTATATGAATTTCAGTAAACTTTTTGTTTGAAAAAATCGGCGTTTTTTTTCAATAAACAATATGCAAATAAATTGTTTGAATATGCGAATTTGTTTGTAGGACCGATTTTAGACAAAAAATTGTTTGATTCTACAAATTTTTTGTTTGAATTGGAAAAATAATTTTTTCTGTGTAATAAAGTTAAATTGTGTTCTCTTCTCTTAAAAAGCTCTTATACAAATTTTGGTACCTTTTGGAAATTCGAATATGTATATAAATACCGTTGGTACTTTTTTCTGTTAAGCTATTATAATTTTTATACTGAATATATGCCCAATATTTGAATGCCAAATTTCAGCTATTTACTGAAAGAACAGATATTTGTTATATATATGTAGCTATGCAGTCGCGAGTACAGGGGAAGAAAAAAGAATTGGTACACATTCTTACCCATCTCAACCCCCACCCACCTTAAACGGAAAAATATATACCATTTCTATGATCATTCCAAATGAAATTTTGCAAAATGTTATGTTTCAGTTGAAGGTTCCAAAACAATCCCCCCGTCACCCATCTCACAGGAGCTCAACTCGGATCCACGTCTCAGTTATGTTAAGATATATATACATATGTTTATGTATTTATATAATCACATTAGTTCACATATTATATTAAAACCATATATGATCATATCTACTTGTATTTGCTCAGGTAGGCAAAAAGATGGGGACAGGAGATGAGCATATATAGATATTCCACAAACTACTAATATAATCGCTACAAATGATCATATTTTATTACACCTCCAAAGCCTTTTATAATTTTGTTCGATACTTTTGGGTCGTCAATGATCTGGCCAACCCCTGTATGTACGTGTCTTAAATTTTACCTAGGGATCAAACATGCTATTCTTAAGTTGGATACCAAATTTCAGCCATTAAAAGAAGTTATGGATTTTTGGCCGGAATTTCCCAGTGTGCCTTGGTGCAAATTTCATCCAAATCGGAAGACATCGATTTAAAAATTGGGTCACTTGACATGAAATCCCCCATATGTATATACCTGCTGTGGGCAACCGCTTATAATTTAGATTTTTACTGTACAGTTATGACTAATCAATGAACACAGCATTAAAATTTTTATTGTGTTTTGTTTGAAACACAACAGTATTTTTATACCCTCCACCACAATTAGTTGTGAAGAGGGTATATAAAGTTTGTCATTCCGTGTGAAACTTTTTTATTATTCATCTCAGACCCCATAAAGTAATTCTAAGTCGATTTAGCCATGTCCGTCTGTCTGTCCGTCTGTTGAAAACACGCTCACTTTCGAACAACTCAAAAGAAATGAACAAACTTAGTGCCAAATTGCTTGTAGTTATCCTAAGCAGTTTGGGATTGAAATTCAGCAAAATGGGTTCAGTAGGACCAGAGCTATGAATCAAAATGTGGAACCACCACCAAAAAAAATTGATAATTTTGTTACAAAAAATAACATAAATGCTGGAACAAGGCACGGAATGAGATAAGATTTTGGAAAAATTTGTTTTATTTGACTGGAAATCACGCTGTCAAATATCGTGAAGATCCGTCCATAATTTACCCTAAGCCCCATATAAACACTACTCCCGGAAAACAGTTTAGTACGCCTAAAACCGTAAAAAATAACGCTAGCGTAACAAAATTTGGTACGTCACAGTTTTTTAGGACTAGAAATAACACTGTGAAATTTCGTGACGATCGGTCCCTAATTTACCCTAGGCCCCATATAAACCCTACTACCGTAAAACAGTTTAGTCGCCTAAAACCATAATTAATAGCAAATCGTCACAGTTTAAGATAATAATAACATCATACAGATATTACTCCTTAAACATTCGAACTGTCGGTGGGGTGGTATCAATGATTCGGCGCAGCACTCTAACTTGTTTTAAATAATTTTAAAATATTATTAAGGACATTATGACGATATGATATTAATAGCAAGCACACCTTGCGAATCCCCCAGTTACCTTTCCAAGTTAAAATTGTACACTAAAAACGATGGCAATAACAGTTTTTCTAAAAAATCGTTATACCAATATCAGTTTTTCCAAAAAAAGAAAAATGTTTTTTTGAGGTTTTGGACGAGATTTTTTCGAAAAATTTACTTTTTTACGCGTTAATTTTTAAGGTTTTTTTTTAATTAGGTATGTTAAAAAAAAATCCCAGATTTCAAATTTTTTAAATACTACATATGTATATCCTATCCAAGGTAAAATTATACGCTTAAAACGATGGTGATATCATTTTTTAAAATCAATTTTTCGACAAAAACTCGTTCAAAATTATTATATTTTTCGAAAAACTGAATCACTATTGCCTTTAACGTGCGAAATTTTTTAGAAATGAGTGAATTTCTTTAGATATGAGAAAATACATAAAAATTGGTTTGAGTTTTAAAAATAACAAAAAAGAGTAAAAATTCGACAAAAACTCGTCTAAAAATCCAAAAAAAAATTTTTTTTTAAATTAATTTTTTTTTCGCTTTAAACGATGGCGATATACATCGCCTCGGGCGCCTCGAAAAAGATTTTTTTTATATGTCGTAGTGGAACTTTTTTTCTCATGCCAAAAACTATCGAAAAATCATTGGCACAATATCGAAAATTTTTGGTCCTTACAAATCGGCCCACCCTAATATGCATACATAAATACATACATACATACATACTCAGTATCTCATAGTTTTCTCTTTGTTTTTTGTTTTAATTTTGTATTAAATTTATTTTTATTAGTTAAGTTTGGGTAAAGAAAAAATTTAGTCTGGAGTAACAACTCGTGGGCAACAGACCCCATCAGCAAGTTGATTGAACTATTAAGAATTTTACAAAAAACTATTTATATATACACATAAATACATACATATTTTTGTATTTTTTAAAAAAAGACAACACTAATTTGTAAGTAAATAGGTATTTTGTATTAAACTGAAAATAAAAAGTGATAAGAATAAATTTAAAAATATTTCGAAAACAGGTGAAAACTCGAAAAGATTTAACAAAATTAAATCATGGTGCTTTTCTAAATACATTAACTACTTGTTAAAAAAAAAATTTCTTAAATTTTCTTAAAATAATAAAAAACTTTTCTTTTTATTAAATTAAAAAGTCGGTCATAAGCACGTGTGTGATAAAAAAAAAAATAGAATTAACAATTTTCAAACAGAAGAAAGTCTTTAGAAAAATATCAAAAAGTTCACTGAGTGGGTGTGATCTTTTGCTAGGGGTGCCCCTTTAACATAATTTCGGTTATCTGTAGGAAAACAACAACAACAACCGCTTGATTTTTAGACTACGTTGTCAAAATTTTTAGTGAAAAACAACTTCAACATCTTTCGAATTTTTTTATATTAAACTAGTTAATGTCAACACAAAGCCACTAAATTGTTGTTGTTGGAGACTATTTCTGGTTATCAATATTTATTGACTTTATTGTTGTTGTTTTTTTTTTTTTAGTAACATTAAAGTGATAACAAAATTTTGTATGTGTGTTGGCTAAAAAGTGGATCTTTTTTTAGAGACTTTTTTTTAACAAAAACGGGCCAATAATGATCAACACATGCCTCTAAAAGCTAAAAAAAAAGAAAATCATTACACGACCTTGACAAGGCGGCTTCAAATGATAATGAAAATGTAGAAAAAACCGAAAGTTGTTTTATACAAAATTATAATCACTGCACACAAAATTGAGAAAATTAGTAGCTTTTTTAAATTGTTTATAAAATATTAAGACCTTTCATTTTCTAGTTGGTGTTTTTATTAGGTTTTTGTTAAAATAAACTAGAACCTAATTTAAACTGGAGTTTTACCCCCATTTCCGACAATAACTCGGTCATTTATAAATCTATTTAGTTAATTTTTACTACTACAGGGTGGCCCAAAATGTCCGAAGGGTCATAAGGTCGCTATAAATTTTTTAATTAAGACATAATTTAAAATGCTTTTTTTTTTAATTAATGGAGAATATTGTAAGTTTTTCCTAATAAATTCCCTATTTTACAAAATTCTGGAAAACCCCCAAGAAAAAATACAAATTAAGGAATTAAGGCCCTTCGGTCATTTTGGGCCACCCTGTTGTATTAAACCACGTTTATTAAAGGTGACGGTAAATAAATAAACTTCATAGATTAAAAAAAAGACATAAAAAATTAATGGTTAAGCTTCGTTCGCAATAGATAGCGGCATTTTCACTGCTGTTCATAGTAGAGTAGCAAATTTTTTCAAAGCCACACATATTTTCAATTAAGAACACGTTTGAAAATTTTTCCCACAACAATATTATGCATTTGTTATTATTCTTTTTTTAACACTTTTTATTTACATTTTCATTCAAAACTAAATGAAATTATTATAAACGTCATTTTCAACTTCATACAAATTGTTGCTGAAGCTGTGTTCACAATGGGAGCAACAATTTCGTATTTTCTTCTATCTTATTTCTTCCCAAAGTATTTCATATCGAGGGCCTGTATTCAAAATCCGCTATCTTAAAAAACATAACTTTTCAGGAGAGCCAAAAAACTGTTTTTTTTCGCGTATTACTTGAGTTATCAAAATTCGGTATTCTACAATATTTTTTAAATCTACCACTGAATCTCACAGATAATTGGTTCATAAAATTTTGCATTATTGGGGACTTTATGCGAGGTAGAGGGTTTTGCTTCTCAAAAATATTCAATATGAATGTATGAAAATGAAAAGATAGAGGGTTTTGCATTTTAATAAAAATAAATTATTTTGAATTTATTTATGCAATCTGTCAGTGTTTAACGTGGCTTATTTAAGATAATGGCTAATAATACAACATAAGACAAAAAACTTAACAATTAACAATATTAAACAAAAAGTTATAGCAACCATTTTTTTTTATTTTTGCTTTTTTAAGCTCTTCAATTCTCGCAAATTCTTCTACTTATTTGGTTGAATTGAAAGTGGATCAGAATATAGAGGTTTTGGTTCAATATTTTCTGTATCAGATTTAATACGAACAGGAAGATCAATGTGATCTGTATCAAAATTTATTTTATATTTTACGCTACCATCTGGAAGATATAAAAGAGATCTTAAATTAGACACTGTATGTCCGTTCTTTACTCGTCCTGGTTTAATTAAAAAAAAAAAAAACGCAAAAATTTTTCATCAATGTAATTATTAAAAAAACTATAATTTAAATATTCTGCCTCAAACGGCTTTTTCACGATCTCATTGTTAATTTTAGCAGTCTTTCTGGCTTCTCTAGTAATTCTAACGGAATCGATTGGCAAGTGTTTAGATTGATTTTTCAACTTAATCTCTATCTTAGCATGGGCATTTGCGTATGGCCTTTCTCTAAGAACTTTTGTTTAATAACTTTAATATTTTTAGTAGCAAAATTGGATAGAGGATTAGATAAATAATGGTTACGGTTTTGGTAGCCACAACCATCCGAGAAAATTGTAATTGGCAACAAATTTGATAAGCAATGCGTTTTTAAATTATGAATAATAAAGGAAACAAATACCGACGCGGACAAATCACCATTGATTTCGCTCCACCAATAGTTTGTTCACTGATGAGTACCTATGTATATTATAAATAGTAAAACTGTGTACCTGAAGGCGTTGCTAAACCCATTTACGCTTGCTGTGCCAATTTGGGAACACTTCATTATTTGCGGCTTATGACAAAGTTTTTGACATTATTCAATATATGTTTGCATAATCGATAAATTAAAAGTTCAGACATTTCTATAACATCAAAAAAAATTTTTTTTTTTTTTAAGTGACCACTGTGCCAATTTTGGTACACCTCTTTAATTTCCAAAAAAAAAAAAAAAAATTTTTTTTGGATTTTTGTTTATATGTAATAAATTTAATAATAAAATAAAAAATATTTTATTTTTTGTCCGGTAGTTTTTGTTTGGGCTAAAATGGGTTAAAGTAAATTGCTGATGCAGTAATATTGGGACACAGTTTTACTGCTTAAGCGTCCATTGTAAAAACGGGACGTAGTACACCATTCTCAGCTGCAATTTTATCAATACTTTTTTCATACTGTGAACGATTTTTTTTTTTTTTGAAATGTGTTGATTATATTCATCAGCTGATTCTATTATGTAAGATTATCACACGATAATATTTTAATTACATACGATTTTAAACATTACTTATTTTGATAATTATATCATAGATGGACACTTTAAAAGAAGACACTTTTTAAGCAAATTCCAACTTTTACCATTTCTTTTTATGCCATGGACATTATGTTTTCTAAAAACAAGCATGAAAAATATTTTAATGATAATCCAGTTTAGAATCGGCTTTCACTATTTTAATAAACCACTAGCTGACCCAGTCCACGTTGCTGGCCCTAAGCAAACATTAGTGTTGTATTACCAGACGATTTAAATTGAGCTTTAAACGAAATTTACGGCCTTTAAAATTTTCCTTCCGTAAAAACCTAAGTTGGACCATGGCGATGATTTTAAAGAATAAATCGTCCAAATCGGTCAAGCCGTTCTCAAGTTATGCGCTTTATAGAAAAAGAGGGCGTAAAAGTAGGCGTGATACATTTTTCTTTCGATGAAAACGTAAAATGGATTAATACGAACATTTTAAAGAAAAATTAGTCAAATCGATGGAGCCGTTTTTTGATTTTAGGAAAATCGAAAAAAGTGGGCGGGGCATAATTTTCTTTCCGTAAAAACCTAAGTTGGACCATGGCAATCATTTTAAAGAAAAAATCGTTTGAATCGCTCAAGCCGTTCTCAACTTATGCGCTTAACAGAAAAAGTGGGCGTAAAAGTAGGCGTGGTAATTTTTTCTTTCGATGAAAACTTAAAATAGATTAATACGAACATTTGAAAGAAAAATTTGTCAAATCGATGGAGCCGTTTTCTAATTTTAGGTAGTTCGAAAAAAGTGGGCCGTAAAAGTGGGCGGAGCAAAATTTTCTTTTCGTATAAATTTTAAAGAAAAAATCGTCCAAATTATTTAGAAGTCATTGGTGGTGCAATATGAAAATTGGATTTTGCAACGCCCCTCCGCCCGCAGACTAAAAATCAAAAATCAGACTTCACAGTGTCACCCTCCTGAATGTTCTGAAGATTCCCTGAAAATTTCATCAAAATCGGACCAGCAGTTTTGGAGTCCATACGTTACATACACACATACATACATCCTATTTTATATATATAGAAGAAAGATAGATCTTTTAATTCAGATCGTATATTATAAATTAAAAATGTCAAATTCATGTTCAGCTTGCAAAAAATAGTAAAACACATGTATTGCAGGAACAAGTTATTCCAAAAAATATTTGAAAATTTGGTTTTGCATTTAGAAAAATTAATTGTATAAGATAGAGAAAATACAAAAATGCAAATAAAACAGCAAAAAAAAATATGTTTGTTATGAAAATCACACCATAGATGAGGGTTGCTTTACTGAACATTTTACCATTAAAAAGTCATTTTCGTGAAAATCAAAGATAGAGGGTTTTGAATATAGGCCCTCGATATATTTTCCATTCAGTTTTCGAACAAAAATGTAACTAAAGTTTTTTTTTTAAAAAGTGAGTCAGTCTACTTCTACTTCAGCAACAATTTGTATGAAATTGAAAATGGCGTTTACAATAATTATACCCACACCACAATAGTGGAGAGGGTATTATGCATTTGTGCTGATGTGTGTAACGTCTTAAAATAGTGGTCCTAGACCCCCATCTTAAAGTATACCGATCTACTCAGAATCACTTTCTGAGTCGAACTAACGATGTCCGTCCGGCTGGCTGGCTGTCCATGTAACCTTGTGCGCAAAGTACAGGTTGCAATTTTGGAGATAATTTGATACAATTTGGGTCATAGGTTCTTATTAGCACAAGGACCAAGCCTATTGAAAATGGGCCGAATCGTGGGACCACGAGGGAAGATAGGGGGAAATTTCTTCCTCTCAGAAACTATCAAACCGATTTTAATGAAATTTAAAACATAGATGGATCCATATCTATAGGGACACATTAGCTATATAGTTTTCAAAAAATAGGACCACAAGGGGAGGCAGGGGGCGATTTCTGTCTCTCACAAACTTTCAAACCGATTTTCATGAAGTGTATAAACATAGATTAATCCATATTTACATGGACACATAAGCATGATATGTTTTTAAATACTGTGGTGTAGGGTATCATAAGGTCGGGCATGACCGACTATACTTTCTTACTTGTTTTATTTAGTTTTGAATGAAAATTTTAACAGAATGTTGTAACAAATAATAATAAATACGTAATTATTGTTCTGGGCAAAATTTGCAAACGGTTTCTTGATTTAAAATGTATGTGGTCGCAGAAGAAAAATTTATTGCTCTATTATGAACACCAGTAAAAATGTTGCTGCCTATTGTGAACAGAGCTTTAGGGGTAATTGTGATTTTTTTATATTGTCTCAGCCATTTTGTGGAGTGATTTAGTAATATAAATATATCATATCTTCGAAAAACCCATTTAAACATATAATAGTTACACATTCAGACAAGCCGATGGAAAGACGGACATCGTTTAATCAATATGTTAGACATTACAAATGAAATGACGAACTTGTATAAAGCGATCTTATATACATCTGTCTAGCAAATAGGAAAAAGTGCTTAAGTTGACTTAAGCAAAATTTTGTGTTAATGTCACAATTTTTTACATTCAAAAGCACAAATGGAAAAGTTTCAATTATTTTGTACGATTTTTCAAGAAGTCACAAAAAGCAAAATTACTTTTTGCTTATCTTTTTTTTAATATGCAACAACATTTTGAATAAAAACTTATCTTTGACGTAAGGAGTATTTAAAAATAACAAATAAGAGTGCTATTATATGCGGCTATGCCGAATCTTATATACCACTCACCATGGTGCGATAAAAACAAAAAGTAATATAAATACCGTTTTTTTATAAATAATTCAGGGGTATAATCACCGCATTCGATACTATCGTATCGAATAAACTATCGAACGTTTTTGCATACGACAGACACTCACGTATCGAATGAAAACTCGATAAATGTAATGTCGAGTTACTCGATAACGAATGCTATTATTTCAAATTCCATAATTTTCATTCGATATCGAGTTTCATGATACCAAAATAAATAATTTCGATAAATTTTGCTCGATATCGTATGCGGTGATTAGACCCCTGTTTTGTGCCACGGCCACATCACTTTCTTCACTCAGACTTTTCGGCATATGCGCCAAACCAATTATGAACTGACGATGTGTAAAAAACGCAATAAGGAGCATTAAAATAAATAAAAAAAAAATCAACTTATGTGAGTACATACATTGTTACTTTCGGTGATGGGTATCAAAAAACAACAACATGGGATTTTTTGAAAAAAATTTGAGGCAGTTGTGGGTTTTTGCTGAAGTCTTACACTGATAGAAAAGGCTTCATAACGCTGATATATTTTGACATCAGTACTATGACAAGTGTCTTCGTTTTTGACCATATGACACTTTTCATCATGGTGATGTCAACCTTAACATCACTTGGCCAAACTGTCATCAAGGTCAAAATTAAATTGTGTCATTAATGGGATGACAACATCGGCATCACAGAAATGACGAACATGTCCTCAGTGCGTTGACGCAGTAACATCGGAGAAACGACACATTAGCATCAACTTTATGACAGTTTGTCATTAAGTCAAAGAATTGACTTAAGTCAAAGTGAGGGAATATTATTATGTACTTACCCGTTACATATGTTTGTTTCACGTTTGTTGAATTGCGACCTTTGTTTACAGCCTCATATGGTTTTCGTAAAAATTTGATGCATTTAACTAAATAATTAAAAAAAATAGAATATAGGAATTTTCGCTTCTTATAATGCATTGTAATTATGAAAACAATGTTAATAATATACAAAATGTGGCATCGAATTGATGTCACTATAGTCATAAAATAGATAACACGTAAAAAATGACAAAATTGTACGAAGACGTTTGTCATTGGATTGATGTTATTTTTTGCTTCATTGATGCCATTTGTAGTAACATTGATGTCACAATTCTGAAGTTAGGGAATCATCAATATGAAGATGCATTTTTCTATTAGTGTAGCCATTTATATTCCTATTTGGCTAAATTTCAATAGCAAAATTAAAGGGAGCAAATGTGGCAGAAATATTTAACAACCAACTTCAACATATCTTGGGTCTCGAAAAACCCAATTCAACAGACACACGGACATCGTCAAATCAACGCTACTAGAAGGGTCGAAGATCAGTATTGGAATGACTAATTTTTATATCCCCTTTTTCACCTGTAGTGAAGGATATTAAAACTTAAAAAATTATAACACCACAAGAAGTGATGTGTTTATTTGAATAAAACTACATTTTTAAAAAAATTACCTTCAAAGTTTAAAATTTATCACCTACAAAACTTATGAAATAGAATTGCCACAGATATACATAAATATATGTACATACATATCTGTGACACTTTGACAAAACATCTTAAGTCGAGAAAAGATAGAAAAAAAGTTTTAAAAATAAACTCGGTGCAAACATAATTTTTATCAAATAAAAATATAAAGCAATATTAAAGAAAAATCTCGTTTATAATACAAAATCTTAAAAACGTTAAAAAAATGTTTTTTTTTAATGAAAATTCGTATGATTTACAACATTTTTTTTTTCAACTTTTTAAATTTGACTTAATACGTGTTCAGTTTTCTCAGTAAAATTTTGAATAAAATCAAAAGTTGTGCACCGAGATCAATAAAACAAATCTCATTTCATTCGAAATTATGTAAAGCTACAGGTTTTTAGACCAAAGCTGTGATTTATGTCGCATTTTTATTTTTTTTATGAATTTTTAAAGAACAAACTAATTTTTTCCAAAATTTTCCCTTTTTTCAAAAATTCAACGATATCTCTGAAGCTACAGGGCAAATTTCAAAACAATGTAATTTTGGGCATAACGGTATGTCATGAAAAGTAGAGCTGATAGAGAAAAATGCAGATTAGATTTGAAATCGCCGACCTCAAATTAGTAAAAATTTGCAATCAAATTCCAGACCGCAAAAAGACTGTTCCGCAGTGTTATCTATTGAAAAGAAAATTTGTATGGAATTTTAGTTTTAAAATACGTTTGAAATCACAACTAATTTTGTGCTCCGGTTTACGGTTTACAACTTAACACAGTTGAGTTGAAATTAAAACGATAAGTTATAATTTTATGATATTTTTTTAACCGCAATATAACAGAGTTGTAAACCATAATACAAAAACTGCATGATTAAGTTCTGTTTTTCAATTTGCAATACACTCTCACTTTCCATTCGGTTGGCAATTTTACTTTCAATTAAACAGCTGAGTCCAAGTTTGTCTTTATAAATTGTGTTCTTGTTGACATCTTGAAAGTAAATTGCTTACAAGTTGAGTGCAGCCTACGTCACAGCTTTCAATTTATGTAAATTTTGACAAGCAGTATATGTATGTAAAAGACTATCAAGAAAAATTTGAACGTGTGGCTGCAAGGTTAACTAGAGTTGAGTTGTAAACCGTAGTAGGGGCATTAGTGAATATTGCCGTATTAACTGTTTTAAATTTATAGTCAAATTTAATTTCATTATTTTACTTAACAAGTTTAAACATTTTATTTTAGGCTAAGAACACAAGTTTAGAGGTTTCATACGAAATGGCAGACAAAGGTATTAAGCTAATTAGCAACAACAACAGCAATTGCTAGCTCAGCTCAAGCACTAGAACTTGTTTAACAAATTTTCCACAAAATTTAACTCGATATTGAAATTTAACTAAACTGTCTTTAAGCATTTTTGAAACTTTCCAAAACGTAGCAGCACGTTTCCTTACTTACTAATCCAATATTTGTTTTTTTATAAGGATAATCACGATGGGTAGTGCAAAGTGTGCAAACGATGCAAATGTGTGCAAAAATACACACATTTGCACAACACAACAACAAAATGTACGTATTTGCAATTTGCTCTTTTTTACTTCGTTTTTTGTGCCGGTTCACACACGTCAAGTTTGACTCGTCAAGTCTAGAGTTTTTAGGAGAGAGGGGAAAAGAAATGGCATTCTCTTTTCCCTTCTCTCCTAAAAGATCAAGACTTGAAGAGTCAAACTTGACGTGTGTGAACCAGCACTTTGCATTAAAAAAACATGAGCAAAGTTAGTAGTGCATATTTGCTCAGTTGCAAACAAATGTAAGCAATAACATTTGACATATTAAATGCCATGTTGATTTTAAGAAAACTTATAACTTGAACATTTTCGCAGATTGTAAAATAAAATAGAGAATTAAATTTAAATTAATTAAAAAGTAAACATTTATTTTAATTTGCATGTGTATAATTGTAAACAAATGCAGATTTTTTACAGTGGTGCCAGAAGTTTTTAGTGTTGCCAGAATACATTTTTAGAAAAATAGCATATTTGCACAAAAATAAAAGTGGTATGCTCGCGATCAATCATAATATGCACTGCAAATTTACACATTGCAAATTTGCACAATGACCATCGGGATTACCCTTTATATTTAACGTTTTCAAAATTGTACAGAAAATAATACTGAATTTAAGTTTTAACTTTTTAATAGAAACTTTGGTCCCAAAATGAACTAACTGCCTTTTTCAGAATTTCGAACTTTAGAAATTCTATGAAATGCATTTAGGTTGTTCACGAAAAGCGGTTTATCAGTTTATATGGTTATGTAGTTATATTACAAGATATATTTAAAACAAATTTAAATAAATGTAAATTGTAGTTGTGAATATACAGGCCTGTTCTGAAAATCACATTTTTTTAAAGTGATTTGAAATCACAAGAAAGGTGTTCTGGGCATATTATTTTGTGATTTCAAAACGTTCAGCTACGTAAACAACTTTTTGAAATCACTTTGTTATTTTTGCGACTATTTTAAGATGGCCGTCATAATAAATTACTTAAATAAAATATTCAATGTGTTGTTTATTAATTGTTTATGCAACAAACTATTTTATATGCGACAAATCCTTTAAAAATAAGAAAATTCGACGACACTAAAAAAATGATATTTGCTTTTGAGACTTCTGTTGTGATTTCAGTTTGTTTTTTTTTAAGTTCAATTAAAGATCTCTAATTTGCTAACAGCGGCATGAAAGTAAAGTATAATATTTATTAAAAATCGTAAGAGCAGTAAAGAATCACTGGAAAAAATCACTTCTATCGCGAAAATGGCTAAATTCGCGAAAAATTGCAAGGTTGTAAACAAGCCCTAAATTTTATTTGAAATCGCTAAATGGGTAAAAAAATATTGCAAAAATGGCGAAAAATTCGCGAAAATTTTTTATATTTCAAACGAGCCATAAAATTGATTGAAAGCCCCATAAACTAAAAATGTCTAAATTAGAGGAAATTTGCAAAAATTTGCTAACAGCGGCATGATAGCAAAAGTCTACTATTTATTATTAATCGTCAAAGCTATAAAGAATCGAAAACTTATGGAAACAAATTGATTTTATCGCGAACATGGCTAAAATTCGCAAAAAATTGCAAAATTTTAAACACACCCTAAACTTAATTTGATATCGATAAATCGGTTAAAAAACAAATTGTTCGAAAATAACATAAAAAGCGTTAAAAATTAGCTATAATTTTGTAAAACACACTTTTCGTATTTTCTTGTGCTTTCGACAATTGGAAATCACACCGAAAAACGGTGTGATTTACAGAGCACCACCAAATCACACGTGTGAATTTAAAAGCACATGTGATTTGAAATCACGTGATTTTCAAAACAGACCTGATAAGTAAATAACCGGAGCCTTTCGTGAACAACCCAATTTAGTTTTTAAAATATTTTCCATATAAAATTTAATGCAAACTTAAGGCCCAACTATAATATGCATAAGCTACTGTCAAAAAATAACAAAAAGCCACTCAACTGCATTTAGAAAAAAAAAATAAAATCAAAAATATTTTATTACGTACGGAAAGTGCGATCTGTTTCGCATCTTGCTTAAGCAAATGCCAATTTTTGTAAAATTAGCCAAAAAGTTTTCTTAAGTTCAATATGATTTGAAACATATGAGTCACATGTATTCGCACAATTGCTTAAGCCAACTTAAGCACATTATAGTTGGGCCTTTTAACGTTCGATATTGCAAAACAGACATAAACCATTTATTTTTAAAGTTTTTAACCTCAATGTTTGAAACTAACTTACCAAACCTTTTTAACTTTGTATGTACTTGTTCAATAATTTTTAAATAGAAAAGATAATTTTTGTAAAAACATTCAGGAATTCACAAATTGCTACCAAAATTCTTTTTTGGTAAACATTTTGGAGAACCAAACTAATTTTGATAGAATATTTTTTTATTAAAACAATATTTTAATAAAAAATTAAAATTTTAATAAAAAGAGCAAAAAAAGTTAAAAAAATATTATATGAAAACGAGTATTTATTAAAAATTTTTAAAGAAAAATAAATTTTCATTGTAAAGTTTTGGAGAAAAACACAAATTTCAAAAAAAAATTTGGAAACGATTTTTAATGAAAATTTTTTCTTAAAACTTATTTTCAGTAAAAAAGTTTCACTTACGGCAAATTTCACCAAGTTCAGTTAAAACTAACTACATATTACTTTAACTTCCAGTTAACAATATGTTTTGACAGTTATAACCAGGGAAACCATAAATATGCAATTGCATGTTTTTCCTTGTGCAACCAATGAAGGCAGAAACAATATATTTATCCGTTTTAGAGCTTTTTATGAATTTTGTCATCGATTTGTTGGTGCATATTTTTGCATATTTTATCATTTGCAGCATATATTGCATTATTTAGTTAATAGAGCCTTTTTGCTGCATATTTTAGGTTTATAGCGCATATTTTGCCTTTTTAAGGCATATTTTGATACAATTTTTTTAGAGTCCTACACAAGCTTTCGCAGCAATTAAATTTATTTTTTTTTTTCGAAAATCTGTTACTTCAATTTTGACATCAACATTCAATTTTTACTCTAAAATTGTAAGATAAAGCAGGTTGTCATTAATGATAAATGTTATGCGTTTTGTATCTAGATTAATCTATTAGTATCCCGATCGACTCAGAATCTCTTTTTAATGTGATCTAACGATGTCCATCCGTCCGCCTGGCTGGCATGTTAGCATTGTGCGCAAAGTACAAGTTCCTATTTTGTATATAATTTGATCAAATATGGACTATAGACTTCGTGGTGAGTGGTGAGAATCGGACTATAATTTCACATTCAAATTAAGACTCTTTGTGTCCGTAAGCTATCTAATTATGCAAATCACATTACTTTCGAATCGATTCACATTCACTCAAAGCTCCCATCCTTAAATAGTTACAGTTCCTTTTAAATGTTAACATTTGTTAACAATTAAGCGACCGTACCTTTAAGACAAATACCCATATCGATTTTAATATCTAGATAATATTCGGCGCAAACATCTCTTACATATATTTTAACCTAATTAGGGCTTACGCGATAATATTTTAAGGTTTTTTTTTAAATTTTGTTATTAAATTGTTCAATATTATGGCTCCTATTACACCGCAATTTAGCAAAGTTGTAAGCCATAATACAAAAATGAAGAAAATACAACTCAACTTAGTTGAGTTGTAAACCGTAATAGGGGCCTTTGTCTTCAAATGAGCAATTTTGGATTTTTTAGGGCATATTTTCCAGTTTTTACTGCATATTTAATGCGCATAAAACGTGTTTTTAAGAGCATATTTCTGGTTTCCCTGGTTATAACTGATACAAAAATTGAAACTGAACTTGGTGAAATCGGCCGTAAAACTAATTTTTTTATGAAAAATTTAACTAAAATTTATTTTTATTAAAAAATGCTTTTTGAATTGAAAACTTTTTTCGAAAAAGTTTTGAATCAAATTTGTTGTTAACGAAATGTTTAAATTTTTAGTAAAAATTTAAAAAAAAAAATCATTCTGAAAGGAAAATTTTTCACTAAATAGAATTTTAAGCGAAAATTTGTTTACTTATGTTCATTATTAATTTTTTTACTGAAAATAATTTTTAAGTGAATATTTTTGGGTGAAATCGATTTAAAATGAAACCTTTTTCTGTTTAAATTAAAACTAACCTATAAAAATGTATTTCTAATTTGTTTTTAATTTCCTAATCATTTTCAAATAAAGTATGTACATATTATTTATTGTATTTACTTAAAATCGCTTACCTTAGCATGATCCACAAAATGTTAAATATGTATGTTGTGAAATGGAAAAAACAAATACTTTCTTCTTGTATCCTTGTTTTTGTGAAACTCCCGCAAATTTTAAATGTCGATACTCTAATTTTCCATTAGGTTTTAATGCTTTTTAGCGAAATTCTGCATGCTTTGTTTTCGTTTTGCTCAAATTTTGCATGATTTTTGAATTTCACTTAATTGTTTTTTTTTTTTTTTTGAAAATCTAATCTGCGTTTTTCATTTTAGACAACATGACCCAACAAGGTCAAGCTTTTGACTCTAACGCCATGACCTTAACACGTTTCGTGTTACAGGAACAGCGTAAATTTAAAAGTGCTACCGGTGATTTGTCTCAGTTATTGAATTGTATTCAGACCTCCATTAAGGCTATTGCTTCCGCTGTACGCAAGGCTGGTATTGCCAAGTTGCATGGTATCGCTGGTAATGTGAATGTTCAGGGCGAAGAAGTCAAGAAGTTGGATGTTTTGTCTAATGAATTGTTTATCAACATGTTGAAATCATCATACACGACTTGTTTGATGGTTTCAGAAGAAAATGAAACTGTAATTGAGGTGGAGGTTGAAAAGCAGGTGAGTGGTTTAATTAGTTAAAATTTATTGATAACAAAAATGTATTAATTTCTCTGTTTGTTGTTGTTATTTTAGGGAAAATATATTGTTTGCTTTGATCCTTTGGACGGTTCATCCAATATTGATTGTTTGGTTTCCATTGGTTCTATTTTCTCTATTTACCGCAAACAAACTGATGGAGCACCCACAGTTAAGGACGCCTTGCAGCCTGGTAACCAAATTGTTGCAGCCGGTTATGCTTTGTATGGCTCAGCCACAGCTATCGTTTTGGCTTTGGGTCCCGGTTCGGGTGTTAATTGTTTCACTTATGATCCTTCTATTGGTGAATTTATTTTGACTGAACCCAATTTGCGTGTGCCAGAAAAGGGAAAAATCTACTCGATTAATGAAGGTTATGCCGCAGACTGGGAAGCCGGTGTTTTCAATTATATTGCTGCCAAAAAAGATCCTAGCAAGGGTAAACCTTACGGTGCCCGTTATGTAGGTTCCATGGTAGCTGATGTTCATCGTACCATCAAATACGGTGGAATTTTCATCTATCCCGCCACCAAATCTGCCCCTAATGGTAAATTGCGTTTGCTGTACGAGTGCAATCCCATGGCTTTTTTGATGACCGAAGCTGGTGGTTTGGCTAGCGATGGCAAGATTCCCATTTTGGATATTGTGCCACAAAAGATCCATGAGAGATCTCCCATTTTCTTGGGCTCAAAATTAGATGTTGAAGAAGCTTTGGAATATTATAAGAAAGCATAAATCTCTTTCCTATTGTGATTCGTTTTTTAGTGTTTAATTTTTTATTAATAAATTTTTTTTTTTTTTATTAAATCAAAGACTTATTAAGAGAAGTCCTGCTGCCTGTTTTTTGATGACGAGCAAAAAACTCACTTGTTTAACTTACATTTAAAACAAAAACAAGTGTTTTTGCGCTCTTCATCAAAAAACAGGCAGCTTATTTTTTTAAATAATAGTTGCTTGGTTTTATTGTCCTTAACTATCTTTTATACATTAATATGAATTGGCTTTATGTTTTGGCACAAAGGTTAAACCTTCTGGCACAGGGCCCAGAAGCATTTCACTTAATTTCACCCAATCTTGAGAGTTGGGAGAACTCATTAAAGTTTCCATCTCATCTCGTCCTTTAAATGTTTGGGGTCTCTGGTTAATTTTTTGTGGAGGTTGTACAATTAAATCATAAGGTATGTAGCGGTATAAGAAAGATTGCCATTCTAGCAAGAAACGTCTGGTATTTTCAATACCTTTAGTATCAGAACCCCAATGTTCTAGGCCATAATTAACATATTTACGCATTATTTCAAATCGTTCTGTAGAAGAAGGATCCCAATTCTTTTGCTCCTTAATTTCTTTAAAGATCCAGGGTTTAATCAAGGCACCGCGGCCAATCATAACTGAGGAGACATGGGGTGCAATTTTCTAAAAAAGAAATAGTGAGATAGTGAAAATTATCGGTAAAAATCAGTAAACATTTTTACTGAAAAAGTTAAAAAGTAAATGTTAATTTAAGTAAAAATAGTTCTGATAAGCGAAATTCAATTTTCCTCGAAAATGTTTCGAAAAATTTTTTATGCAAATAAAATTTATTAAAAATTTCACTTGAAAATGGGATTTAGTAAAAAAAAAATATTAATCCATAAAATAAAATAAATGACTATTGTAAAAATGTATGTGCAAAAAACTGATTGCTTTTGTGTTGTGAAAAATGGATATAATTCTTATAAAAATGTGACTTGAGTTTTTTAAAACCAAATATGTATGTAGGTCCTTAAATTTCAAACTTACCCTCTTTTCCATATAATCTTCATAGCTTAAAATATCACCATTGCCAATAACTGGTATGTTTTTAACTTTGGAAGCACATTTCTCAATATATTCCCAATTTGCATTTTTGGTATAACGTTGTTCACGAGAACGGCCATGTAACTTAAATATGAAAGAACCATAAATTAATTTCAAAATATCTTTATCACAAATGGACATTCTTAATTACCGTTACCGCTGACGCTCCCCATTCTTCCACCAAAGGCATAAGATCATGTGCCACACTTTTATCTGCATATATGCCAGTACGCATTTTAACCGTAAAAGGAATTAAGGGATTCAAAGCAGCACATGAACGCACTGTTAATTCTAATATATTGGTCCTTCTCATTAAGGCACTACCGCCACCCTGCTGGTAAATTAAATCAATGGGACAACCGATATTTAAATCTAGAAAATCTACTTTTGCCGTCTCCTGCAATAGTTGAGCAGTTTGTGCAATAATATTGGGATTATTGCCACATAACTGTACACCAAATATATCTTCCGACTCATGACGTTTAGTTAAGGCCCATTCTTGGGTCATACCTTTAACCAAAGGTACACAACATGCCATTTCACCACATGTAATATCTGCACCAAATTCTTTACAAATTCGACGAAAAGGTAAATTTCCTACGGTCGTTAAAGGAGATAATACCAATTTCTCAGCAAAGTCAATGAGTTTCGATGGCTTTGCATTTCTGTCTTTAGTTTCGTCATCATCTATACAAGATCCTACTGGTTTTTCTTCATTGTCTTTTTCCTCTTTCTGCCTAGCATCACGCAATTTTTCTGCTTGTGCCACCATTTCTTTACTTTTGGAGAAATCATAGTCACGCTTACGTAAACGTATTTGTAATTCCGAGATAATACCATTGCAAGTGGATGGTGGTAAATTTTCATTATATACAGGACTTTTAATATTACGCCCTTCGGCATCAAGATGGGATTTAGCAAAACGGCAAGTAATGCCACGAGGACAAAAGCCCTTTGATTCAAAAACAATACATTTATCTCCTAGATCTTCTCCTTTGGTTGCTAGATATTGTTCCAGATCGTGGACATAGCGACAATTTTCCAAAGGACATTTTTTTTCTGTCGGACCGTTTATTAAGGAATTACAAAGATGCAAGTTACGATCTTCTTTATAAACAGGACGATGCTAAAAATAGCCAAAGAAATTTATAGAAAACATTTAGTAAAAAATACTGATTAAACAAAGTTTTTGGATAAATAAAGTTTTAACAAAACTAATTTTTTAATTTTCCAACACCTTATTACCTTGTTTTGGCCCCTGTTTCGGTCCTTTTTTCCATTTTTTTTAAATTTGTTCCCTTTGAAATTCGGATTATATTTTTGTTCGCCTGCCACTGGGTTAGCTTCCCCTTCAGAATGTTTTCTTTTTTTGTTTTCCTCCTTACTTACATTCTCTTCGGCTACGGCATTTTTCTTGGCATCTTCCACTAAATATCTTCACAAAAATCATTAAATTTCTCTTTAAAATTTTATTATTTTAAGCAAAGACTTACTCAGGTTTAATATAACAAATACCGGGTTCCATGTTTTTCAAAAAATAAATAAATTGTATTTTATTTAAAATAAATAAAATACAAAACAAACCCACTAAAACTGGCAACACGTGCTGCTTTAATGAAAACAAAACTAGAATGAGTGCCTAAGAGAGAAGATGAAACAAAACAGGGTGTTTCATGTATACATTCAGCAATAAAGCTCATGTTGTAAATACGGCTGCCAGATTTGATTCACTGAAGATTTGACGACTTATACGCTAAATTTGCCGATATTTCAAATGACAAATTTTGTACTAGTTTAAAAAAGTTTTAGGTCTTCTTTCGTATTTTTGGATAACTTCATGGATACTTTCGTTTATTTGGTTGACAGTAATTGTCCAGTGTAAACATTTCTTAATATAAATTTAATAATACTGAAACATATTTTTTTAAACAATGATATTATTAGAGTCACGTCTCTGACATTAGATTCTTAAAATTTTGAAGCATATTCGGATATATGACATTCTGAACAGTACCAGCCCAGCAAGGACATATGTTGGGCAAACTTCGAGAATTAACTTATATGTTTATATCGATACCTTCCCATAAGAATGTATTAAGCAACATATCTAAAATTGTGTAGGAAACGAAAAAAACGTCTCATTTAGTTATTTATTTGTGTATTTTATTGAAACGAGCATATTTGGAAAGCGATTTACAGAATAAAATGCAAAACCAAAATTTTAATTAGATAAAAAGTTTTTGTCGCTTAGTACATTTTCGTGGTCAAGACATTGGCGCTTGACACAATGGTAAATGGCGCTTAAATCATTGACATGGACACAAAAAATAAAGGTTTGAAAAAAAATTGTGTCGTTTAATTCATTTTTTATTTTTTCTGTTAAACAATATAAAAACTAACAAAATATTTATTTCAAAACAAAAATTCAAGAATTACACTAAGAGATCAGAACGGAAATTTTAAGATTATTAATAATGATTTTGATTGTCAGACAAATCATATTGTTCGTCTGTCTCTGCCAATTCGTCTTCTTTCTCACCAAATGTATTTTTTATAATATCCTCGTATTCTTGTATGTATCGGTCAGGAATAAACTTTCTTTTGAGCAGACTCTCTAAATACTTTCGTTTTGGGCCTGATATTGGCAGTTTTGAAGAATTGAAAAATTATTTAAACTCAAAAACAATCATAATCTGGAGTGTTATAAGCGACAAAAATGGATAAAGTTCTAGTTGGATGAGTGTGCTAAGCGACAGTTTCGGTTAAGCTAAGCGACATCTAACAAAATTTTTGTGTGGACATTTTGTTGCTTACGACAATTACATTTTTAAAAATGTGGCTTAGCATAACTTCTTTGCCGGATAATACAAATTTCAGGGAGAAACATTATTCCAGTGAGAAAACTCGACGGTTGATACAATTTTATTTTCTCTCTATTTTCCTTTGCATCCATGATAGAGCAGCGAAACCCAGGCCAAAATGTGGCGCTTAACTTCTAGTATAGTTCCACACCAAAAAGTAATTTTCGAAAAAGTGTCGCTTAATACATTCTTATGGGAAGGTATCAATATATTTTTCTATTTTGTGCTATAAAAAAAATGCTTGCCACACTTATTTAAATTAGTCTGTAAAAGAGGTTTAAACTTGGATTTATTTATAGTCAATAGTAAGAACAGCGGTTTTATTTTTAGAGATCTGTCGAGACAAGAAATACATAATTCATATTCATGAAATGTAAAACTTTTTAAATAATTTGATTAAACTAGAATAAAAAAAATGAGAAAATTTAAAAAAAAACAATAACAGCCTGTTCATCGATTTCGAACGTTAACGTTCGCATAGAAAATTATATGTAAAACAAAAACAATATTCGAAAATTTGTTTTTGTTTTAAATGTAGTTTTCTATGCGAACGTTGACGTTCGAAATCGTTAAACAGGCAGTAAATATGGAATAAACATTCCTAATTTGTTTTAATTTACTTAATATTTTAGTATTATTCATTTTTACCGGCCCTACAAGAAATGAATGAGCGAATTATCATAATTTTGACGTTGGCGTTAAGAAAATGATGGGAGGAATGACAGAATATCAAGTTTTCTGTCATTTATCAATTTCTTAACGCTAACGTGAAAAATATGATGATTCGCCCATTCATTTCTTGAAGGGTGGGGCTTTGGTAAAGTATTTAATGTGGCATCCTTTGCTTATAGAACAAAGAGTGAAAACAGTAAACAGCTGTGTTATGTTTTTATTTTGTTGCTGTTTTGGTTAAACCGGGTTGAACAACTCGTTATTTATTAAAAGAAATTTATTTAATTTATTATAAAATGGTGAAAATATTTAGTTTTTTACTTAAAGCCACTAAAAAGGTATGCTATATAATTAACGTTATATAACAATTTAAAAAAGAACATATTCTTTCTAGCCCCAAAGACCTCACATGAGAGGTGGAAATGTTTTCTTAGATACTTTGCGTCTCACCGTTAAAGGAGGTCATGGCGGTAATGGTATACCAAAATATGGAGGCATTGGTGGTCAAGGAGGCTGTGTATATTTAGAAGCCAAAGATGGTGTTACACTTAGAAATTTGGCGCATAAATATCGCGAGAAAAATGTAGCAGCTTCTAGTGGCGAAGACAGTAGTAAAGTGCGTATTTTAGGCAGACGTGGGATGGATGAGAAAATCGAGGTACCAGTTGGTGTGCAAATTTATGATGAGCTAGGAAAACTTATAGCAGATTTAAATGCACCCGGTTCATCATGTATTGCAGCTGGTGGTGGTATAGGAGGTTGTACGGGTACAAATTTTTTGGGCAAACCAGGAGAACACAAGATAGTAAACTTGGATTTAAAGTTAATAGCAGATGTTGGTTTGGTCGGTTTCCCAAATGCTGGTAAAAGTACATTTTTAAAAGCTATTTCAAACGCCAAACCCAAAATTGGCTCGTATCCATGTAAGTCAAATAAAAAATTAGTATTTAATAAAAAAAAAAAAAATGTTTATGAAATACAAGTGGGATAGTCGTATCATCATACATATCAACCTGCAACATTTCATAAAAAAAAAAAATCACAAAAAAATCCATTTTAAGTTTTCCTCACTTCTTTATTATTTAACCACAATTTTTTCCAGTCACGACTATAAGGCCCCAAATTGGTACTATAAACTATTCTGACTTACGTTCAATAACTGTAGCCGATCTTCCCGGTCTTATTGAGGGTGCTCACGCAAATTTCGGTATGGGTCATAAATTTCTCAAGCACATAGAGCGTACTCGCTTACTATTATTTATGGTTGATGTATTTGGTTTTCAACTAAGTCGCAAGCATGACCAGCGCGATTGTGTACAAAATATTTTTGCCCTCAACAAGGAATTGGAACTGTACGACCGCACATTGTTGGAAAAACCTTGTGTTTTATTATTAAATAAAATGGATATGACAGGAGCTAGTGAAATTCTCAAAAATAATAAAACTTATCTAGAAAATCTTGAAAATAAATTATCCGAATGTCCCCCAGAGATAAGACCCGAAAAGGTTTTAAAATTTGAACGTATTATACCAATATCAGCAAAAAATGCAGCCCGAGTAATAGAGGTTAAAAGGGAATTGAGAAAAGTCTTGGACGAACAGGCGGAAAAGGAGCAATTGTGTGATGAGTTGGAGTTGAAAGAGATGTTGAGAAGAAAAATTGGTGAAAGAGGACCTAAAATTACATAATTTTTTTTTAATATTAGCTTGATTTTTTGTTGAAGTGTTACCAGAATACTGTTATCAATAAAGTTATATTTAAACTTACAGATTGCTGGAACTTGTATGAAAATAACCGCTACAAAGGACCTACCTGCAATATAAAATAAATATTCATTATATGGTAGTAGCAAGAAATAAAAACTTAAATTTAAAATTACTACTACTTGAATGTATCAACATATCAATAGAACCAGCGTCAGTAATACGATTCCAGTGATACGCACATGTTCAATGTCTTTACTAAATAAATAGCATTGTTTGGGGTTATATGCAAGTCACTAGTACTGCTGACTGTGTCAATATTAAATCAGTTAAGATTCACTAATGACATTTTCTACAGTGTATTTATACATAAATATATTTATACGTACATATGTATTTATGCAAATTTTCTAATATGTATATGTATTTCGGTTGTAAATAATTCTAATAGTTTTATCAAAGTTTTGTCTTGCAATGATTTATTCTTAGAACCTTTAAGTATTAAAATTATATCAAAATTTTTCTACAATTTTAGACTAGAACATACAAATAAGGAAAGTTATTACAGATTTCTAAAGTTTTTTGAATTGTTATTTTTCGAAGAGATATTTGTTTAAATATTTAAAGGTTCTAGTTTGAATTTAAGTAAAATTTTGCTATAAATATTTCATTCTAATTCACAACTTTGATAAAACTAACTGAAGTAGTTTAAATTTTTAAGTACTCACCAATTCCCATTGATAAACAGGCAATAATAGCAAAAAATTAATTAAAATTGCTCCAAATATTAGCAAGGATTTATAGTAATCCAATATTATAATACAGCCACGTGACTCTACCCCGGATTCGGATGTTTCATGCACATAACCACCATTATAGCTACTGCTACAATTGTGCCAACCCGTTATAGCTACACCAACATAACAATTATATAACCAAACACCAATTATGTTATGCACCAAAGACAACGCATCACGCAGATCTCCTTTGGGAAAGGCAAGAAACAGTAGCAACCCAAAAGCTATCTAAAAAGGAGACATATTAAAAGATTTAAATACAAATATTTTCAAATTATAGAATACCTGCCCAATATAACAATAATAAACAACAAATGCTGGAAAACCGTGTAAATAGTGCCATTCGGGATCTTCCATGTTTAATAGAGAAAAATGCATTAAATAACATATTATCACGTGAAGGAAGGCATGCATATATTTCACTGCACGAGTTTCAACTCCTTGTAATAGGCGAAATAAACTAATGGCTAGAATATTAAATGTAATTATATAAGATTTATTTAAATAGATACATACATATCGCACTTAATCAATAAGAGGGTAATAACTCAAAATTTAAAAAATTTTCATCAGAAGCAAAACATTTTCAATTTTACATTGAAGGCATATGAAAAATAATTTTTAAACCAACCGTTTAATTACAAAAAAGTTAAAAAAATAAAGCACAATATTTTTAGAGCGGCTAGATATGAATATAACGCGTTGATTTTATTCAAAAATTTTGAGTTAATACCTTCTTGTTGATCAAGTGCAATATGTACATAGATTTAAGAATTTTTCGGTTTTACCAAAAGTCATTAGCACTAAAGCCGCTAAACTGTAAATTCCATGCTGAATCGGCGTTTTAAAATAGGAGGATTTTTTATAAAAATAACAAATAGCCCACATTACGGCAGTCAAATTTGCAATGAGAATGGTTAGTACTAGGATAATAGTTATTATTTTCATAGTTTAATTGTTTTTTTTTTTTTTGCCTTTTTATCCCTTTTACTTAGGTAGATATTTGAAAAGTTTTTTTTTTAAACTTGTCAATATAAAGTTTGCAATGCAGTGTTCTATATCGAAATTTTTTAAATATAATTAGTATTGTGGTTATTTTGTTTAACTATTTATGGTTTTTAATCCAAATTTTTAATATTTTTAATTAGGCTTAAGTTCATGAAATTTAATTTTTATTAAATTATTTTTATGAAGAAAGGAATTTTACAACATGAAAATCAATCAAAATTGTTATTGATAATCTTTCATTCTTGACGTGGCTCGGGCTCGAACCCTGGCCGGCAGGTTACCATGACATGTTTCGATCGCAACCACTCGATCTCCTCAGATGGATTTGCCGTCTTACACTCGCAGCCATCGACGACTGCTGACGTCACTAGTGCACGCTTTGAAAGCATGTTATCTATGCACTCTTCACATGTGAAGAATCTTATACATATATTAATCGGCAAAGGTAAAAGAGTTCTCTTCTCTTGTGTTTGTCATCCGATTTGACCAAAAAATACACCATATTAAAATCTAAGGGGATAACAAAGGGTAAAATCGGGTAAAGTCCAATCTCCAAAACTGAAAGATATACCAAAAAAAATTTAAATCTTATCGTTGTTAATTAGTACATTGGTACTTTTTTTGCAATTCGACACTTTTAGAAAGTAAACGGGTAAAACCTTTATTTTGGAACTTCTTTGTCTCACCATCTTTCTATTAAACCAATAAACATAGAAATAAAAATTATATCAAATTCGTAACTTATCTAAAAAATACAAATATAAATTTGGTACTTTTTAGAAATTCAAACGTTTAAGGGGGGTTTAAATCGTACCTATTTTGGTACCTCATTTACTTAACATTTTTACAAATTTGTAGCAATTGTTACAAGTAAATGTTACAAGTCAATGTTAAAAGTAAATTTACAAGTAACAATTGTTCCATATTTGTAACAATTTTTAGTAAATGAGCACAGTTTTTTTATTCAACATTCATTGATATATACATACGAATTAAATTAGGAGCTTACACTACAATATGGACATTTTTGATATGTACTTCAATGTGGAGAAAGAAGTATCAAAAAAGGAACGTGGTAAGTTTTGAATAGTCTATAATAAAGTGCACGGCGTAAAAAAACTAAACTAGCACCATGCTTAATATTTTGCGAAAACAAAAAAGCAAGTTGTTTTTATTTTTTCTTAACCTACTTACAATTACAATTAAGGTTGGAAAAATTCCAAGCAATTGTAGTGCGAAGTGTAAGAAAAGATAAACACACTGTTTTTTGTTTTTGTTTAAGCTTTGATATTGTTACAAGTAAAACTGTTGCTTATAATACTTATTCGCTTAACAGTTTTATTTGTTTAATATCTTTAGTTTTTTTTAAATCTTTGGATGAAGTTTCCTGATGATCTGGCCTAAGCAACCAGTAAAATGCGCATAGGAATAGCGTATCCCATCAACAATAAATTTCAGTATTTTTATCAAGAATAATAATTGGGAATTAACCACGACAAACAAAATCTTTATAATATTTAACTTCGAAACAAAGTTATAGGTGCAATGAGATTCTATAAGATGAAAAATTTTGGTATTCTTTGTTATTCAACAGGTAGATACTTCATGAATTTTTGTTATATTAGACCTAGAAAAATAAAATTAAACATACATGGTGCTAAGTGAATAAAAATCTGTAAAGAGTAGGTTTTTGGTACTACAACTAGTACTTTTTTTAATTTTCGTTCAAATTGGACCTGGAAATAAAAAATTAAACATGAAATTTCCTGCGTGTTTTTGATTTGACCGACTGAGGCTTTTAATTAATTCCGAAGTTTAGGCAGAAGAGATGTTGTGTGTGTGTGTTTTTACATATGTAAATACTTACATACATACATATCGTCGTTTGATTATTTAATTGTCGTATGTGGATACAAATTACATACGACAATTAAATAATCAACCGACGATATATGTACATATGTTCATATTTTCAAAACATTAAACCCAAAAAAAATACATACATACAAACGATTAATCATAATTTTGATAAATTTAAAAAATTTGATTTATCGAATTTCCCTAATTAAAACCCTATTTTGTGTGGTTGATTATGCCCTTAACACTCTTATTAAAAACGCAAAATAAAAACATCGTCAAAGTTCCTATTATTATGTTAGATTTGTACAAACGTTTTAAAGGAAAGTTTTAAAAAAACGACTCTGCACAAATATTTGTACAAAATCCCTAAAAGCCCACAGTACAGCCATTAAATATTCTTATTTGAAAATAAAACTTCAAAATATTAAAATTTAAATTTTTCTTAAAGAAATCCAAGAAAAATTAATACTTATTCCAAAATGATGCCTTATCCCAAAATAATGCTTGATATTAATTCCTATAAAGTGGTAGTATTTTCTATGGAATGTATTTTGTTGTCTATTATAGTTGTTGATTGTTCATTACATAAAATACTATGGACGACTATATTCTACTACTGTCTAACCCAATGTAAGTTAAACATATTTTTGAGTTGAATTAATAATGCCTAATAAGATAATTATAATGTGCATTCATGTATGTACATATCAACATCTTCGAAAAGCTTTAATAATCTTCCGTTTATTTGGACGTCATTTTGGAACAATTTTTTTACATGCTGCTAGCAACTTGGCAATTTTATGTACAATATATTATCACTACTATACAGATTTTGGTAGCGAAGATATCGAATATTATCGAGATGATAATGCAATTGGTTATAAACTGGTATTGGAGCCTAAGCCGAGGATAAGAAATTTGTCCCGTAGAGCAGAATTTATATCATTTTGGCTAACCTATCCATTGGCATTATTGGTAAATTTTTTGTTAACAGTTCAAATTTTATTCTTTTTAAACTTTTCTTTAGGTTTTTGCTTCATTTGCCGGTATGTGTTGCATCATCAGTTTATCCCTACAGGCTCGAAGAATGTTTGCTGCGTTCCATAGTACCCTGGGCCTATGTGTTGTTATGATTTATTTCTTAGTTTGTGTTTTTTATGGTCATTACTTTAAAATCTACGATCATACAGTGACTATAAAAATGTTTTATAATCTGTCATTTATGTTTATACTATTATCTCCGAAACTTATTAATAATACGCAAATTTTAAGCAAAGATTATACCGAATCTGAGGAAGATCAGGATGAGGAAGAGGGTGAAGAGGAAGAGATTATTGTTGAGCGCATTTGAAAATCTCATTATTTAATTCGAATTTCCAATTGTAATATTGATTTAAAATTTTTAATAAATGTTTATTCTTTTTCAAATCAAAATTTTCAAAAGCTTTTTAGTGCAGTTTTTTGGGGTTTTTTTCTGGCAGAACTGCAATAGCAAACTTTAACGGAGTATATACATACATATGTATGTATGTGACATAAATGTATAACAACATATTCCCCCTAGGGTCGTCGGAAAACTCATTTGAACATACGCACAGATGGACATCGTTTAATCAACTGTGATGTTAATATATAAAACTAGTCCCTATCATATCTCGGTAAACCCATTTCAACGGTCGCACGCACAGACGGACATGGTTAAATCAACTTCGCTATACATGTTATATATGTTATGTAAAAAAAGCAGTGTAAAAAAAACAATAAATTGTGCTTTTTTCGGTTATGCCGAATCTTATACACCGTTCACGACTAATCCCGCCTATTTTTTTAGAGAGGTTTATAGATACCCATGATGCTTGCACCTAATTTGGAAACATTTGCTCTTGCCGTTTTCCAGGTATTTAAAAAAAAAGTAATAAAAACGCAACAACAATAAGTGATTAATGGGGTAAATTAGAGAAAGTCGTGGTTTTTAACTCATATATCAAGAAAGTCGTGGTTTTTAACTCATATATAAGTCATTTATGCATCGATCTGGCTGAATTTCCTAACCAAACTTTAACGGTGATTATGTGACATAAATATACAAACAGGTCCCTATAATTTTTGTCGTCTTCGGAAACCAATTTGAACATACACACGGATAGATGGAAATATTCACAAGGATCTCATTGTGTCATTAAAACTATGATTACGGAATTTGCAGTAAAATACTTAAAAAAGCTCGAATTACATCCGAACGCACTAGCTCGAGATATTTTAAATGATAAGGGCCTCGTTAAAGGAGAAGAGGCACTGCAGCACTTACCCATTTTGATGAGATAAACACCTATATATGTGAACGGAACCCGTGATGAAGAGAATTTTTGTCTGGCATAAAATAAAGTGGACATAAAATAAAGTATTAGAATAAGATTGGATTAATTATTGTTACATACATAGTTCATATTTAATATATCAAGATTCAATAAATAAATAAAGAAAAAAAAAATATCTAAGCCATTTATTGACCGATCTAGCAGGCAACTCCGGAGTAGATGTGATATAAGTATATAACAATCTAGTCCCCATCATATCTAGGGTTCGGATATCCTATTTCAGCACACACGGACAGACCGACAGACATCGTTAAATCAAATTCGCTACTGATAAAGACCCAGAATGTATGTGCTTTATAGGGTCTTAGATCAATATTGAAGACATGTCAAACGGAATGACAAGCTTTTATTCACCCTATTACTTCTAGTGAAGGGTATAAAGATCAATATTGAAGACATTTCAAACGGAATGACAAGCTTTTATTCACCCTATTACTTCTAGTGAAGGGTATAAAGAAGTTTTAAAAAAAACTACTAAAGAATTTTTCGCGTCGAAATATTTAAAAAGCACTAAAAACAGTGTGTAACGCACCGAATTGACAACGCTGAATAAATCTACTCTCCTCTCTCCACATTCCCAAGCAGTGTTGTCAAATCGTCAAATTTATTATCTGGTTTTTTTTCAAGTATTTTGAGAATCAACAGTTTTTAAGTTTTTTTAATATCTTTTATAATTAAAGCTTTGTTTACAATAGGCAGCAACATTTTCACTGGTGTTCATAATAGAGCAACAATTTTTTTTCGTGACCACACACATTTTAAATAAAGAAACCGCCTTGAACAATATTACTGAGCTACCTAAACAAGAGCGGCAAGCGTTTTTTCAAACATGAAAATTCTATTGGCAATACATTTTCAATAAAATAAAACGACCAAGCGATCTATCAAATAAGATTTTCCGACCGGGTGGTGTTAAATTTAAATTCTTAAGGTTTGTTTCGTATAAATTGTGTGAAAATAAAACGTTTTGACAAAAAACAGACGCTTGCCGCTCTTATTTAGGTAGCTCAGTAACGTATTTATTATTATTTGTTGGAACATTTTGTTAAAATTTTCATTAAAAACTAAATAAAATTATGTTTAACGTCAGAAACAATTTCATACAAGTTCTAGTTGACTCAACTTTTTTAAAAAAAAAAACTTAAGTTACATTTTTTGTGTGAAAAATTAAAGGAAAATATATAAAATACTTAGGCAAGAAATAAGATAGAAGAAAAAACGAAATTGTTGCTCTGATTGTAAACAAAGCTAAAAATTTTGGAAAATTTTCAGTTTAATTATTTTCAAAATGATTTACTGCCTTTTTCCGATGTGCGAAAGAATTATTTCTTTCCTACAACTACATTTTAAACAAAAACAAAGTTTTTTGAATCTGTTTTTGTTTCAATGTAATTGTTCGAAAGAAAGAATTCTTTCGCACATCATAAATAGGCTATTAAAGAGTAGCTGTAGAGATAAATGCTACTTATCTTTCAAAACTTTTTTGTAGAATATCAATGTAGTTAGGTCTTTGTGTTTCATTAAATAACAAACCAAGAAGGGCGTAACTAACGTAACTTTTTCAATATTAAAAATAACTACTTTTTTTTAGCAGAATTAAATTTGTTGATCCTTTCTAAATTATATTGCCAAATTTTATGATAATTGTAAATATATTTTTCATTTAAACAAGTTTTTATTTTCCTTTAAATTTTTTAAAAATGTTAGATAGGGCGTATTGCATTTTCTGTGACGATATAAACCCCGTACACACTCTGTAAATACTCCATAGAAATCTGTAAATACTGTATGACTATACTTTTTACTTGTTTATTATAATTTATATGTATAAGTATGTAAATATTTTGAAATTATTGAATGTTTGTTTTCAAATAAAGGCCCAACTATATTACGCGTAAGCTGGCTTGAGCAACTTAATCATATGTGATAAGCCAACTTAAGGAAACTTTTTGTAAAGTTTTATGATACTGTCATTAGCTTAAGCAAAGTGCGAAACTGATCGAACATTTCGTACGGAATCAAATGTTTTTGGTTTTTATACCCTTCACCTCAGGTGGAAAAGGGTATATATAAGTTTGTCATTCCGTTTGTAATTTCTACAATAGTGATCTAAGACCCTATAAAGTATATATATTCTGGGTCCTTATGAGGAGAGAACTTGATTTAACGATGTCCGTCCGTCTCTCCGTCTTACGTTTGATATGTGTTTTCCGGAGACTCCAGACACGATAGCGGCTAGGTTGTTTTACATTTATGTCACATATAGTCCACCATTTCGTGCTATTGAAATTCAGCAAGATCGGTCCACAAATGGCTGAGATATGACCAAAAAACCACGACTACCTCTAATTTTTTCCAAAAATCCCTTGTGGTTGTTGTATTTTTATTACTTTTTGCTTCATATCTTTGGAACGGTAAAAGCCAAAGTTTCCAAATTAGGTACACACATTTAGGTTGCCAATACACACCATCCTACAAAATTTCTTTTTAAACACGTCGGTACATAAATCTGTCAAATCGGTTAAAAAATGGCTGAGTTATACAAGTGTGTAAATGTTTATATATAAATATAACTTAAGTAAATGGTAAAATTCTTCCTTGACACGTCGGTATATACAACTATCAAATCGGTTAGACAATGGGTAATTTAGGAGCAAAATACTCCAAAATACATCAAAATTTGTATAAAAACCTAAATTTTAGGGCTGCCATACGTCCTATGGATATGACTTATATACCAAAATATCGGAAATTTTTATGAGTTATCGAGCAAAATTGATCGAAATTATTTATTTTGGTATCTTGAAACTCGATATCGAATGAAATGTATTGAATTTGAAATAAAAGCATTCGACATCGAGTAACTCGACATTACATTTATCGAGTTTTCATTCGATACGCCAGTGTCTATCGTTCAATAGTTTATTCGATACGATAGTATCGAATGCGGTGATTAGACCCCTGAATTCCAAAAAATTACCCTTTTTATACCCTTCACCGAAGGTAAAAAAGGTATATATGTAACTGTAATTTCTACAATATTGATCCTACACCCTATAAAGTATATATATTCTGGGCCCTTATGAAAACCGAAGTTCAAAACCGGTTGTCTCTTATTTTAAAAAATATTTACCAGTTTTATTTAGTTTTGGTCTAGTTGCTCTGTATTCTGCTCGCACAATGGTAAAGGGTATATAAGATTAGGCACAGCCGAATATAGCACTCTTACTTGTTTTATATACATTCGAGAGGTGTTTTGTTAATTTGTAAACAGTTGTTAAAGCAAGCTCATGCATATTATAGTTGGGCCTTAAATAATTTTTTTTCTTTTAGGGCACATTTGTAAAAAATAATGGGAGTACATTTTGATAAAACATAAAAAATGCCTATTTTCATTTTCCCGGTTTAAAAGTTATGTAAGTAAATGACAATTCACACATATTTTTATTATTTATGTATGTATGTTTTTTTTTAAATAAATATCAATAAAACACGATGGAAAACGTTTTTTATAACAAAACGATTTAAAAAAGGATAATATCGCTTTCAGTATCTTTAAAAATTGATTTTTAATACATTTCCTCTGTTTTTCTGTATATATTTTTTAAAATTATTTTCTAATATGATAATTGAACTGTGTTTTGAACAAAATTAATTCAGAAATGGATTTTAAAATCGCTCGAAATTCATCACACATCCTAAAAACGATCGTTTTGAAATCGACCGATTTTCATGACATACCTGAATGATAAGTCCCCTTTTACATGTGACAGACAGAAGGCAGACAGACGAATTTTATTGGTAAGGGGCGACGCTGTATGCGTGACACACTTTACTTTTTTCCTCTCTCGCCTACAAACTTTTGGTCTAAAAAACTTTATTTTTCAGAAATTAAAAGATTTTGGGAAAAATAATTTGACAACACTGTTCCCAACACTAGTTTTTTTAATCAGTTGTCAAAGTGACACCAAAGCGAGTGGTTGTATTTTTTCGTGTACGGAAAATCCGCGTTTGTTTTTTACACAGCTTTTTCATATAAAAATAAAATCAAAATAAACCATAAAAACGCATTTAAATTAACATTCATTTTATTTATGACCATTAATAATTAAGAATCAATAAGAAAATTACAAAAAATTTGCCGAAAATGTGAGATTTTTAATGGAAAATTCAAAAGTGAAAAAATTTTCTAATTGGGAAGAAGTCAGATTACAAAGCTTAACACGAACGAAGCACGAAAAAAAATTAAAGCAGAAAAAATATGTGAATACATAAAGCAAAAAATGGTATATAATGCGAGAGAGTGCAAATAAATAAAGAGAGTGAAAAATGCAATGAAATAATAACAAAGAGAGAAATAGTGAGAGTGTTTATGTTTTGGTTTGGTTTTGTAAATAAATAAATACAAAACAAAAACACACAGCAATAAAAAAACAACAACAACACGAAAAACAACGGCAAAAAGTGTAGCGGTGTTTTTATATTTTGATTTGTTTTTAGCCGGTTTGTTGTTTGTTTATTTTTTATTTTTTCTTTTAACTCGTATGTTTGTTTGTGCATTTCTGCGTACATGTGTAAAAGTGAGTGTATATGTGCGTAAATTTCATAAGAATTATTTGTTTACATTGTTGTTGCACTTAATGTTTACAAAATGTCTCAAAATAATCAACGTAAACATTATCACATACATGCTCCCTATCAACACCCCCAGCAACAGCAGCAGCAACTACAACAACAGCCGCAACATCATCATCAGCATTTGAGCTCAGTGCAGCAACAGCATCACCATCATCAACAACAGCAGCAATGGTATTCGCAACAACATTATCAACATGGACTTCATATAAGAGATTCGCGCCATATTCCACAACATTCTCAACATCCTTCTCATTCCCATCACCACCCACATCATACTCAACCGGCGCAGCAGCACCAACAACCACATCACAATCATGGCATGGCTCCACACATGTTTGCAAGTGGTTATGTTGGTATGTCAACATCAGCAGGAGGAAGCGGAGCAGCAGTTGTTGGAAGTGGTTCGGGTGTTAATAGAGCTAGTGGTGGTGGTGGTGGTGAGGCTCACAATACCACAACAATGCCGGCTTCAGTAAGTTCAACACATCATTATTCCTCAAGTGTGCCGGCTTCTGGTGGTGCGAATATTACAGGGAATCGTAACAGAATGTTTGACCTTGAAATGTTAACAACACAACCTCAACAACTTTCACAACATAGTGCAGCATCTGCTACACATTCCCACTCCATGTTATCAACAGCTAGTACAAGTGGACGTACAGGATTTGATGCCTATTCACACAACTCTTTATATTCACAACAAAATCAACTACATCATACGACTCCCGGCGGCTCTTCGCATCATCCTTTAACCGCTGCTCATCATACAGCACCAGCCCATTCCTTGCATCCTCAACACCACCAACACCATCATCATGGCCAGCAACCACTTCATTCACAGTCCGCACTACATCATCATCCCCAGCACCACCATCAGCAACATCCACAACAGCAGCATCAACATTCTTATTTCCATCATGCTCAACCAACTACTTTGCATCGTCCTCATACACAAGTTATCCCTCCAATGCTGCATCATATTAAATCTGAGCCAGTGGAGCAAATAACAGTAACACCGTCAATACAAACTGAGGAAGTTATCATAAAATGTAAGTTGTATGCTTTTTCTATTTGTTTGTCTTTTCTATGGAAATATTGTTTTGGATTTTTATGGTGTTAAAAAAGAATTTTGACTAAATAAATGGTTTAGTAAAGGTATTTCTGTTACGAGTTCATATAGATTTTTAACTTTTTGCACCTATCATCTAAGCAAATTAAATTATTTGAGTATTGTAAAAAAAATATGGAATTTAATGTTATTTAAACTCAAAAATTTACATAAAGATAAATTTTGATTCTGATTAGAAGCTGTTTATTATTTCCTATTTTTTTTACTTTTGAGTAAAAGAGATTTTACTGATTATTTGTAAGCCTAGGTATAGTTTATTAACGAATTTAACGTCAATTTTAATTTAAACTTTTTATTAAGTTCTTCTTTATTTGCAGTCCTTTCCTATTGTCCACTTTTCATGAAACTCTTCCGTCTGATTTCCTACTTGTTTTGTTGATCCATATTTTGGGATATTAGTTCAAATCATTTATATTTTAGAATACCTATCAATCAAATTATGAATACAAATTTATTGGAGATTTTTTCCTTTATCCCATTTGTACAATTAAGTTTTAAACTAGATGACCCGTGCGAATATTTCGCACCGTTAGTTGTCATTTTTGTAACATAAAATGAAAATAATTAATAGAAATTTTAGTAACTTCAATACATTTTAAAATATAATTTTTATCAATGAAAATATTAATTTTTCAATTTCTAATTATTTTTCGTCATTAGTGTTAGAAATAAGCTTTAAAATGAGATATCATTCATTAAATTTGATGCGGTGGTATGGGAGATATTTGCAACCGACAAAAAAAGTGCTTTAGAAATAATATTTTAAATAGGAAAAATAGGAGAAGGATATAAATGTACTCGGAGAACTTTCGTTCAAAATTGGGTTGTATGTGATCAAGCTAAATTTTAAAACAAATTGAAAATTCATTTAAGACAAAAATGGCCTTACAAGTATTTGTAATGTTTTCGTAAAGAAAATATTTTACACTTTTCGCTAAATCATTTTTTCTGCAAATATAAATTACATTATTTTGTTCTTTTGTATGTATACCTATATCGCACTTGTTCAACATAAGTGTACAAACTTGAAATTTTTATTTTTTTCGCTGTTTGGAAATCAATCTAACCTTTTGGTAATGAAACGGTTGTTTCAAAATTTATTTTTTATATTAATATTGTTGTGCTTTGACTGAAAATGTTTAAATTTTGAGTTAATAGGTACACTATTGTTGAACAAGTGCAATGTATATTTAATAGGGCTAAGAAAATATTAAATACCTACCTATATTAAAGAAAAAAATCGCGAAAATTGTCGAAAAATTTTATTAAAAAGAGTTGAATTGGTTTAAATTGAACAATGAGCCCAAAAGTATAAACAATATCGTTTACTTTAACTTTGAAAATTAGCTTTGAATTCAGTGTACTCGAAATGGCTTTTCTAGTAGGGTGGCCAGCTTGTTAAAATTGCAACTATCAGTGTTATTAAATTTTTATTCACCCCTATCGCAAACAACTACTCCCATGAAAATATTCCCATATTTTTGTATTTCGTATTGTGAATGATTCCCATAAGAATTTTCTTTGGAAATGAATTCCCAAACTTAAAAAATTTGGCATCGCCAATATTAACTCCCGCGAATTTTTTTAATAAATAAATTCCCAACAAGTGTTGATGTGAACGAGAAGGGAACATGTAAATTTTAATTTGTATTCTAAAGTAGGACTAAATTAAATTACTTTTTCCTTTTATTGAAGGAGTGTACATAAAGAAAATGAAGATAAACACTATTCATTATTTATTTTATTATATTTTTATTAGTATTTTATTTTGTATATTTTTCTTTCACAATACAAGCACTGACAAGTTACTCACAATAGAGACTTTTGTTTACAAAGCACTGACAAATAATTCACAATATAAATTTTTACTCCCAAAATATTTGCGATACCGATTTGTTGGGGATGGGAATTTAGGTTTGATCCCACATATCATATTCCCATAACATTCGCGATAGGGGTGATTAAATTGTACTAGTTCATACACGCATGTAAAACGTAGCCCATAAGGGACTAGATAAACAGTGTGTTATGCTAGCTGTCCCATTCTTTTGTATGTAGGTATAAGTAATTTAAAGCCAACATAACCCTCTCTCATGCAGTTACCAGGGGGCTAATTGTGACTGTCGTGATCGAATACTTTTTCGATTCGAAAGCAATTTTATTTCTAATTCTTTCAGCCAAATCGAAGTTATTGTTTTAATTCCTTTATAAAAACTATGTTTCTTCAACAATTTATTAAAAAATGTGTTCTTGTGCTCTTTTACGAAATACTTTATCGAGTTTTGAGTTGCTTCATCGTCGGGGGCATTTTTTAAATGAAATTGATTATCAAATTGAGTGCAGCCTATGCAGGGCTGTCAGACTTGGGGATTTATCCCCAAAGTTGGGGATTTTATGCGAGCAAAAAGGACAAAGAAAGTCATTTGGGGATTGGGGATTTTTTTGGGGATTTAAAAAAAAATTCGGGGATTTTTTGGGGATTAACACTCTTTTAATATATTTTCCCTTTTATTATTTATGCTTATTTTTCTTTGTCTCGTATTAAAAATATGAAAAAAAAGTAGCAAAACTTTTATCTTACTCTTATCAACAACTTATACGGTGTAAAAGGTCCTTATTAAGATTATCATTTTAGTTAAAAGGTAGTGTTAAAGGTACTTTATAAATTTATGTTATTTTTCTTTCAGGGTACAAACAAAATAAAATAACTTTTTTACAAACAATTTTTATTTGGGGATTTTTGGGGATTTCTAATTAAAATTTTTCTTACTATTTTTACTTTAAAAAAAAAAAAATTTTTAAATTTGGCCAGAAAAAAAAAACAAACAGAAAAATATTTACTTATTAAGGTTTTTTTTTCTTAATTTGGTGATTTTTGGGGATATTTTTTTAATTTTTTGGGGACAAGGAAAAAAAGTACCTGGCAGCCCTGAGCCTATGCGACAGCTGTTAATTCAAACAAGTTTTGGCAAGCAGTTTGTGTGAACAACTTGAAAGTGATTTGTTGAACGTGTGATGGTGAAGTAAATCAGATATGGGCAAATCCCAGAAACAGTCCACCAACCAAAAATCTTTTTTTAAGAAATTAGATTTTGTATACCTTATCATGCCAAATTTGCTAAAAATTAGGAAAACGTACTTCAACCTTTGAAGTTATTCCACTTTTTGTAGCGTGCGTCACAAAACTTTGTGATCACTTATTTCGCGACAAATACTTGCTAAGAAATTATGATATATGTATGTATGCCATTCGTAAGTACATATTAAAGTCACTAAATACTATATATAAGTTGAAGCTATATATTTTTAAAGACCAAAAAATGTTTATATTTCAATCAGAAAACGCTTGCGAATGTAGCGTTCGTCACGCAGGATTTGCCCATATATCATTTGTTTCTATACCAAAATATATAAACCAACCCATACTTCATTATACCAAATTATTTGCAAAGTATTGAATAAGAAAAGCTTTTTGAAATAAAAACAAGTTCGAAAGCATACTCGATCAGTCCAGCCCAAATGATACCCACATTACAGAATTTGAAAACAAATTTTCGAGAGTGTTTGGCTATATAAATAGGATCTATTTATGATTTTAATTTCATTAAAATTTGTTAGGTAGTTTCGGAAAGTCAGAAATTGTATCCTATATCCCATTGTTGTCTTATTTCTTTTAAAAATGCATATCTATCTATGTTTTTAATTTCATTTAACTTGGTTTGATAGTAGGCAAAAATAATAGACCGATTCGCCCTATTTTCAATAGTCTTGGCCCTTGTGATCCTTGTTAAGGCGTTACACGCATCAGCACAATCGCATAATACCGTCTCCGCTATTGTGGTGGTGTGGGTATAAATATTATTTCGGTGGTAGACTTGTCAAAGTTTCTATACAAACTATGTAGTTTTTTATGTTAACAAACCTATTTTTTTTTACAAGCAATATTTTTGACAATCCGACCACAGAAGCAGTGTTGTTGTAGAGTTGACCTCACCTTCTAGTCAATTCGCCTGGACACACACGTGTTTGTATGATCATGTTTGTGCTCATTTACTACTACGACGTATATGCGCAGAAAAATAATGTTTTTAAAATTTAAATGCTCTATCATATTTTTTTTATTTCACGGTTTTATATACTGTGAGCGTCAAAATAAAGTGTACAGCTTGTTTTCGAATATAAAAAGATTAATGTTAGTTATAAAAAGTTAAATTTCTACTTTGGCAAAAAAACGTCCTAAAACAGATGGATCAGCCCAATTGTAACTCGATATCAACTCAAGTAAACATCTGGAAACATTTGGACAAACAAATTAAAAAAAACTTTAGCAGCAAGCACTCTCTGTATAAAATTTTGCAGGAAGAGTAGCCAAAATTGTCTATTGAGCTAATTTTAAAATGGGTGGAATTGATGCCAAAGACACTAAAAGCGGTCCTAAAAGCAAACAGAAATCAATCAAAGTATTAGCCACTTCACTTTTCTTAGTATTTTAAAACTGGAGGCTTATTCTGAATTGCGATGCGAAAATCAATGCGATGCGAAAATGCATAAATGCGAACAATTGCTATTCTGTATTGCGATATTCGGAAAGTTTTTTTTTAATCGCCTTTCAAATGCGAAAAGGTGACAAGTCGGTATTCTACATTGCAAAAACAAATGTCAAATTCGCAAAATTTATTCGACAACAAAATAGCATTCGCAAGGTACAAACATGTTAGTGAAAGATAATATTTTATTTATTTATTCATCATATACATATTTATTATTTAATTCAGAGAAGCAAGCAATAAGACCACCAAACCGCGTCAATTTGAAATAATTATAGAATATATGAATAAGCACATCCAATTGGCAAGAGGCCATTTGAAAACACCAAATGCACGTCAGTCGGCAAATACTTTGTGGCACACGTTAACTGAATAACTAAATATCAATGGACCACCTATTAGAGAAGCTGCAGGATGGAAATTGTATGAAATATATAAACCAGTTCAAAAATTTTTGACTTTAGATTAAATTTTAATAGGTTTGGGCCGATTTTAAAGTACACACAAAACATTTTCATTTCCTGCGTCGTCGAACCACAGTGGCACAAAATGCATTTTTATTATTTGTTTTAATTACAGAATGTCCTAAATAAATTGTTTAAACAATTTTCACAGCCAAACAAACAATTTATTTATTTTTAATTTGACGTTTATTGACACTGACGTACATTTGAGCAGCGTTGCCACGATTTGAAATAAATTGCGAATGCGATTGCGAAAGTCTAACAGAATACCAATTTTCTTTCGCATTGATTTTCGCATCGCAATTCAAAATAAGCCTCCTGTATAGGGATGAAACGATACGAGTAAATACAAGTACATATTCGATACTTTTATATAAGTACGAAGTATTTTTGTAATCGATACTTAGCAACCGAGTACTAAGTAGTATCGGTAAAAAAATACTCGGTATCGGTCAAAAGTAATTGTTTAACTTTGGTATTGAAATTAATCTTAAATTTTTGATTATTTTTCAAAGCTGGAGCGGAAGTAACGGTATCAAGAAACCGTTTCACCAGTAAACACTAGGGATGCCAATCCCGAATACCGAAAACCCGGGATTATTCTAAAAATGTAAGTCCCGAATCCCGGGGTTCGATATAAAAATCTCGAGATTTTGGGCTTAGTAAAAATTCAATATTAAATCATACTGGCCATGAATCTAATTTTTAACTGGCCACAAATGAATAAATGTTACATGCAATGCATTATGTACCACGAAAACAAAATCAGATGGTGGGTCTTTTTTCTAAGTGGATAATAATAGAACTGCGCACGCAAAATGCAAGTTGTGCAAAAAGGTGTTAACAATTTTAGGGGGTTCTACCAAAAGTCTTTTGACACATTTAAGTTTATTTTATTAGATTAATACTTGCATATATAAAATTGAGATAAAATAAATTAAATATTGTCATATAGCATATATGTAGTTATTTATTTACGATACCACCCAGAAGTGTTGAATGCGAATATTGGTTTTGTCGGCAGCATATGCTTGCGATAAAATAAGGTATCAATTATCTGACGTCATTAATTTTTTTATAATATAAGTTTTAATACATAATACATAATTTTCTTCATGAATTAATTTGTTTTAATTCTTATACATAAACATTAAATAAACAATTATTATATAAATAATTATATGAATTTTAAAATTGGCTTTTATATATGAAATTCCGAAAAATCCCGATCCGTCCCGGGATCCCTTTTTTGAATTAAAAATCCCGAACCCCGGGTTTCAAACAACCTGGTCCCGTTTGGCATTCCTAGTCCACACATATACACCACAAATCGTCTAGGTCCATTTCCTCAATTTCTGGCTATAGAAAGTCCGTTATCATCCAGCGATAGCGAACACCATTCACGATAATTGCTTGGCCGACCTCATTTTCGAAGACGCCGCCAGCCGCAGAACTAACTGGGGAGCATGCACATATATTTTCCCATTTCCTACAGACCCGGTTTGCTGAAATTTACGCGAAATTCTCCCGATTGTGGAAACATTTGGTCGATTATACTGACCAAAAAAATCACGATGTGCATTAAATGCATTTTGATTTAACGCCAATTTTCGTAAAAGGCTTTATTAATCTTAACGCTCTGCTCAATTGTGTACCTCTTAATAATCGAAGTTGTCAAATACTGAAACAAAGATAGGTAAATTAAAGTGGCGCAAAAAACTTGACCTTAAGGTGTGATTCACAATAAACATCATGGATTATGGTTTTACCATCAGTTATTATATATTTATCAATTTAAACATAAAATACACAAATTATTTAGCGGTGCGCAAAATGACCCCAGGAAATATGGCCCCAAAAGGAAAATGAAAAACGGCCCCAAAATTTTACATGAGACACAACAACACGCAATTTTGGCGCAATTTTTTTGTTTTTTTTGGGGTTATTTTTCATTTTTTCGTTAGGGTGTTTTTGCATTTTAAGTGGAATGAAAAATGACCCCAATATCAAGGAATGAAAAATGGCCCCAAATAAAATCACAATTTTTACTTTGGGGCTATTTTTCATCTACTAATAAAAAATGCAAGTTTAAAGAAATGAAAAATCACCCCAAACATTTTTACACAAATTTTATAAAATTCTATGTAAAAGTTTCTAGGGATAACATAAAAAACCAGAATTCTTATACCAAAGTAGAGAAAATCCTTGCCGGTTATACAGAGATGCTTTAGTTAGCGAAGCCGGTGTTTGTTATACCATAGAGGAAAAAATCCTTGAGCCCGGCCGAAGGCCAGCTATTACGAGAAGAGTTCGTTATACCATAGAAAAGAAAATCCTTGCGCCCGGCCGAAGGCCGGCTATGTAGTGAAGCTTTAGTGAGCGAAGCCAGTGTTCGTTATACCAAAAAGAAGAAAATCATTTCACCCGGCCGAAGGCCGGCTATACAGAGAAGCTTTAGTTAGCGAAGCCAGTGTTCGTTGTACCATAGAGAAAAAAATCCTTGTGCATGGCCGAAAGCCCAACCGTGCTATCAATCGTACGATTTTTAAAACCAAAACTGTATAATTATCCGGATTTTGAAATCGGGATTCTAAATTTGGGATTTTTAGCTTTGGGCATATGAACTCCACCGAAAATGTTTAATGTCACTTTCCTTGTGTTCTTTTTTGGGTTTAAAATTCATTGTAAATTTTGAGGTGATTTTTCATAATGAAGAATAACCCCAAATTTAGGGTCATATTTCATTTAATTTTTAGGGTTATTTTTCATTTGTTGGGGTAATTTTTCATTCAAAAAACGGGGCCATATTGCATTATGAAAAATAGCCCCAAATTTGGGGTCCATTTTCATTTATTTTTTGGGGCCATATTTCGCAGCGCCAAATTATTTAGCTTAATTTCTTCGACCTTTTTAATATTATTTCCTTTTTTAAAAAAATTTGTTTGAAATATAAAAAAACCAAAACATCCCTGAAGAAGCTATCCATTGAGATAGCGAAATATTGGATAAATTTTAAGTAAATATTCTTTATATAAAACGGACCCTGAGCTTGAGAAATTATTGAAAGGAAATAAAATACATATTTACATTTAAAATAAATTCATAGTGACATTGTTGATTTCTGGAATAAAAGGTGAATGAAGGTTGTTATCCTGAACGTTCTATACAATTTTGTTTCCTAAGATAAAAAAGATTTTTCGAAAGGAAATTGGTACTAGGTGGTAACTAAAAGTGGTCTCAATCTATACACTTATTGTTTTGCACAAAAATTCTAATAGGTCGAAGTTCTTATTTTATTGTATAGTAATAAAACACTAGTAAGAACGTTTTTAAATGCTGCTTTCTATTCTTTTATCATACAAACCGATACAAGTACCCATACAAGTAACTAAGTATCGATACTTTTTTCTCGATTCTAAGTAGGTATCGATACTTTACGAGCGATACCACATCGAGTAAAAGTATCGATACCTTAGAGGTATCGTTTCATCCCTACTCCTGTACACTTTTTTTTGACGCGTTTAAAACGAAGTATATTAGTTTTTTTATTATACTGTTTTTGTTGTTTTTGAAGTAGTTCAAATTTTTAATTTTAAATTGTAATAACGTTGTCCAAAGTTTTGTAAGTGATAATAAAGTTCTAAAAATTTGTTCTTTTTTGCTAAAATAACACTTTTTATATTGGAAAACCAGTTGTACACTTTATTTTGACGCTGACAGTATGTACATATATTTTAACCCCCATATTCGCCAACAGCTAAATCAGGCAACGCCGCTGATGTTAAAATATAAAATAAATAAAAAATTTTGTATATTTTAACGGCTTAGCCTAATTTTACTGCTGGCAACTCAACTTCAGTTGTGTTGCTGTCCATAATCAACCCATAAGTTGATTATACATTTTTTGTCCATTATCTCTTAAGGGCAATCAGGCCAGGCCGTCCTTGTTTGTCTGCTTTGAACCGCGTTACGGTTTTACAAAGAACGACATTTATTATTCGGTTGGTTTAACATTACTTTTTGCAACATGCTAGGGCAGTACCAACTATTTTTTTTAATTTATAAAGGGATATAGCTTGTGGAAAAGGAGGTATACGCCCTAATTTGTATTGGCTTTCAAAGGCAAATAATTTCTCTTCAGTGGCTTTGCTGTTGAAGAAATAAGTTAAATCAAAACAAACAAAAAGTGAGGTTATTTTATATCTATAATTAATATAAATTTATTGTACTTTGAACTTCAAGAAGAATTCTTAACAAAAAGTATAAAGAAAAAAAGTAAGGAAGAACTTGTAAATCAATTAAAAAAGATAATCATTCAAAGCAAATTTCGATGTAGGTACCAAAATAAGAATACCATTTGGTTTAAAGATTGATTTTTGACTATTGACTGCCAGCCGTCGTCAATGGCGATGAGTGTTAAACGGCAAATATTTCTGAAGATATAGTGTGGTTGCTATCGCAACATGTCAAATCAACCTGTCCGGGAACGTGGGTTTGATTTCCCGGTAATGAAAAATTATCAATAAATTTAAATTCATTTCATGTTGTAAAATTCTTTTTTTCATAAAAATAGTTTAATGAACATTTAACTTAATGCACTTTAGCCTGATTAAAATATGAAACTTTGGATTAAAAAGCATAAGCAGTTCAAAAAAAAAAAAAAAAAAAAAATAACGACAATACTAATTACAAATTTATAATATAGAAAAATAACTTTTCAACAAAAGCTAAAATTTTGAAGATGGTATTTTTAAAAGCCTCAGTAAGGAATTAAAAAATATACTTTAATTTACTCAATTTAAATAATATATAGTATTAATAAATAAGAACAAAATTCTTTAAGTTGAGAAATCAGAAATGCATTTTAAAATAAAAAAGTTGGCATAAGTTTCTTCAGAAAGAGCGTGAAAACGATTTTAACAATTATAGGAAAATTTTTCCTATAATTGATAACAAATAAAAGTTTTTTTTCAATACCTATAACAAAAAAGATATTACTAATTTCTTTAATTGTAAAATAAACCATTTTTTTGATAAACATTTTTTTTCAAATTCAATTCAAAATAAATCAAAAATTCATTAAATGGGTAGAAAAATTAAAAACGAAAAAAAAACAAAGAAGAAAAACTAAAAAATTGATGATATAATCGAAAAAAATGTTCTACATTGCAATTTTTTATTGTTTAGGTAGAGAGAAATACATTGAAAATTTTTGTAAATGGAAAGAAAATAATCTATAATTTTTAGTATGTATCCAGCAAGAGCTGAGTAAATATTTACAAAGAGCATCATCGTCATCATCATCATTGCCATGAAAATGTGTGTTGTATGGTTGGTTATAGGGTGTGAGGAACGAGGAGTTTAAAACCATCCAACGAACGACAGAGACGACAACCACAATTATAGTTGACGAGGGAGACAAGGGAGACGATGAAGGCAACTACTACAACGTCTGTTATTATTACTTCCACTTGTAAAGTGACTGACCTACCTATCCATTTATCCATTGAATGGAAAGACACGACAGAAAACATGATTTTTTTCTGTATTTTTTTTTTTTTTTTTTTTTTTTTGAGAAAACAAGCAAATTCTTTTAAAAGTTCTCTCTGAAATGAAAATACAAATAAATGGTTTTAAAAATCTATCCATTTACAAACTAACCAAGTCTTATTAAGAAAAAAAAACATGGTAATCAATTTGATTTTCATTCATTTGTACCTATTTCATTTTTATTTTGGAAAATGAATAATAATTTTGCAATATTTTATAAAAAATTTTTTTTTGTAAAAACTCTAGCAAATTATAAAACTGGAAAGTTTATTTTTGGTTAGCGAAAGGCGTTAGTGGGTAGTATTTGAGTTTGGGTTGAGGAATTTTATTTTATATACGAACTATACTTAAATATTATACTCTATAAAAAACAGAATAACAAAAAAAAAAAAAAAACAGCATTTAAGAACAACTTTCATAAAAGTGGAAAAAATACATAAAAGTTTTTAATGCCAAGAAAAGTTTTTGTAACTACGAGTACAAGAACGAGTACGAATTATATTGCCATGAGCCAAAAAATTAAAGACGAACAAAATAATATTATAAAAACGAAAAAAAAAAAAAAAAAAAAATATTGAAAAAGCACGTAGAAACAGCAGTGACTGGTTTGTGGCAGGCAAGGCAAGGCAAGGCAACAGCAATTGGAAATCATCCATCTCTATATACATACGTACATATATAAATTTATTATACCCACAAGATGTATGACTGACTGTATATACATACTTTAGTAATAAAACCGAACAAAACTCAATCTATATGCACATAATTCTTGCTACTACAAACTTTTGTATATGGCACGATGTTGTTGATGGTATACACACCCAAAATTATTGACTCGTTTTAAGTTGTATCCCTATAAATGTAATACTATCCATTTAGACATTTGCACATACTTGCTAAACAAACTATACTGATTTTGAATAAATGGCTGCAGAATATTGCTTTATGTTTAAATATAGTATGTGTGTATACAAACTTAATTCTCTAAAGTATTAACTCTCTTGATGTATTTAATTTTTAAAATTAAACTAATTTTTATTTTTATTAAAAATATAGTTATCAAAAAAAAAAATTTTTTTTAAGTTTTTTATAGAAAACTTTAAAAAATTAAAACATTTATTTCATATTTTCTTTAATTTTGTACATCAAAGCTTTTAAATATTATCAAACTAAAGTGCAAAGTCCAAAAAAAAAAATATATATGTAAATTTTCTGCTTTAAAATCAACTTTGCTTTTAAAGCTTTTATTCTTTTTTCAATACCTTTAAATATTTTCTTTTAATTCAATAATAAAAGTTAAAAAAATATATAATAAATATATTTTTTAATAATAAAAATTGACTGGAATTTTATAATAAATATTTTAACAAACTCTTTAATTTTTCTTTGTTAAGGTTGTTTGGGGTCATTTTATAAGTCTTTTTTCATTTTATTTTCGCTTTATTGCTTAGTTTGCTGTTTTATATTTGAGCAAACTAAATAAATTTTTAGCTTTAAATGTTGTTAATGTTCTTTTTTTTTTTTTTTGGCATTTGACACCTTTTTGTGAGCGGGGTGTTAAAATTTCGTATATATTTTGCTTAATTTGTATTAAAAAGGGTGGTATTTTGCACAAAAGTTTTAAATGAGTTTTACATAATAGATTTTACTTTATGATACAATATATCCACCATTTTGGTACAAGAAGAAAAGTTTTAATGGAATTCTGGGTATATAATTTAAATGATTTCGTTTAATTTAAATAAAATAACTATTCATCTTAATTTAAATATGTATAAGTTTTAAAAATTAAGACAACTAAATTTATTTATTTCCTAAAATGAATTTAATTACTTTTTTTTATTCAAAGTTAAACTTTTTATAATTTTAGACGGTTTAAAGTAATAAAAAAATTAAATGGTGCTTAATTATTTTGTAATTAACAAAATTAAACCCCAATTTCACCAAGTTCAGTTAAAACTAACTATTACTTTAACTTCCAGTTAACAATATGTTTTGACAGCTATAACTGATATTTAATTATAACTGAACTTTGTGAAATTGGGGGTAAATTTAGTAGTACATAATTAAAAATTTGAGTTATTCTTATTAATTTGAGAATTTTTTTTTTTTTTTGTAATTCAATTACTCTTTCATACTTGCATTTATATTTCTTAATTTTCTTGAAGCAAAAATAATATTAATTAGTATAGTCTAAAGTATGTAAATAATTAAAAATTTTGACTTGTTTCAATTATGTAGTTCGTAAATTATTAAATTGTATTTTAATAAAAAAATACAAATTTCTGATATTTTATTAAACAAAATAAGTTTTTAGTATGCACTAATTAGTATTGTGGTTATTTTTGTTGAACTATTATGGTTTTTAATCCAAATTTTTAATATTTTTAATTAGGCTTAAGTTTATCAAATTTAATTTTCATTAAATTATTTTATGAAGAAAGGAATTTTTACAACATGAAAAATAACAAGTAAGAGTGCTATATTCGGCTGTGCCGAATCTTATATACCCTTCACCATTGTGCGAGCAGAATACAGAGCAACTAGACAAAAACTAAATAAAACTGGTAAATATTTTTTTTTTAAATAAGAGACAACCGGTTTTGAACATCGCTTTTCATAAGGGCCCAGAATATATGTACTTTAAAGGGTGTAGGATCAATATTGTATATACCTTTTTACCGTCGGTGAAGGGTATAAAAAGAGTAATTTTCGGGAATTCAGGGTTCTAATCACTGCATTCGATACTATCGTATCGAATAAACTATTGAATTTTTTTGCATACGATAGACACTGGCGTATCGAATGAAAACTCGATAAATGTAATGTCGAGTTACTCGATGTCGAATGCTATTATTTCAAATTCCATACATTTCACTCGATATCGAGTTTCAAGATACCAAAATAAATAATTTCGATGAATTTTGCTCGATATCGTATGCGGTGATTAGACCCCAGTATTTCTGTTATAACTCATACAAATTTCCGACATTTTGATATATAAGTCATATCCATAGGACATATAGCAGCCCTAAAATTTAGGTTTTTTTTTAAAAATTTTGATGTTTTTTAGCCCATTTTTTGAGTATTTTGCTCATAAATTACCCATTGTCTAACCGATTTGATAGTTTTATATACCGACGTGTTAAGGAAGAATTTTACCATTAACTTAAGTTATATTTATATATAAACATTTATATAAACTTGTAAATATATATTTAAACAAAGTTAATTATAAATAAAAAAAAATAATTTTTGTGGATTCAGTATTTTGGTTATAACTCTGCCATTTTTTAACCGATTTGGCAGATTTATATACCGACGTGTTGAAGAAGAAATTTACCATTTACTTTAGTTATAAAGCTTGGACTCGGGGAGATCTATGGTTCCCGAAAGTTGGGTATTTAAAAAAAAAAATTTAATTTTGGTCATAACTTTTTTGTATCAGAACCGATTTTCCCGAGTTTTTTATATGTTCTACTAAAAATTTCCGATATTTTGATATATAAGTCATATCCATAGGACATATGGCAGCCCTTAAATTTAGGTTTTTATAAAATTTTTAATCTTTTTTGTACGGGAGGTACCACGCCCACTTCTCCAATCCCGCCCACATAGGATGGTGTGTATTGGCAACCTAAATGTGTGTACCTAATTTGGAAACTTTGGCTCTTGCCGTTATCAAGATATACAGAAATAAAAAAAATACAACAACAAGGGATTTTTGGAAAAATTTAGAGGTAGTCGTGGTTTTTTGCTCATATCTACGTCATTTTTGGACCGATCTGGCTGAATTTCAATAGCAAGAAATGGTGGACTGTATGTAACATTAATGTAAAACAACCTAGCCGCTATCATGTCTGGATTAGCCGGAAAACACATATCAAACGTAAGACGGACGGACGGACAGACAGACAGACGGACAGACGGTCAGACGGACTTCTCTTCTCATATGGACCCAGAATATATATACTTTATGGGGTCTAAAATCAATATTGTGGAAATTACAAACGTTATGACAAACTTATATATACCCTTTTACACCTGTGGTGAAGGGTATAAAAAAAATTGTTTTTGATAATTTTTCATTCTTGACTTGGCTGGGGCTCGAACCCAGTCCGGCAGGTTACCCTGACATGTTTCGATCGAAAGCACGCGATCTCCTCAGAGGGATTTGCCGTCTCACACTCGCAGCCATCGACGACTGCTGACGTCAATAGTCAAACATCAATCCTTAAACCAAATTGTATTTTAAACTTTGGTAGATCTAAATTGCTTTTTTGAATGATTATCTATTTCAATTGATTTTACATGTTGTTCCTTACTTCTGTTTTTTCGTACTTTTTGTCAAGAATTCTTCTTGAAGTCCAAAGTACATTTTTGTTTTTTCATTTTGTCTTTCTTTTTCTTGTTGACATTTTTCAGCACAACTTGAAGGACAAATGTACACATAGAGGTCGTGCCGTAGCTTTAACAATAAATAGTATTGTGGTTAGTTTTGTTGAACTATTATGGTTTTTTTTTTAATATTTTTAATTAGGCTTAAGTTCATAAAATTTAATTTATTTTATGAAGAAAAGCATTTTTAAAACATGAAAATTAATTAAAACTGTTATTGATAATTTTTCATTCTTGACTTGGCTGGGGCTCAAACCCCGGCCGGTAGGTTACCCTGACATGTTTCGATCGAAACTACTCGATCTCCGCAGAGGGATTTGCCGTCTTACACTCGCACTCTTTAAAATTTATGTACATATATATGTATATTAAAAATTGAAGATGTGTTAATTAACCGAAACAGTTAAAATCAAGAGTAGTCGTAGTAATCTAACTGCATGTTCATCGATATCAAACGAATATGCCTCTTAACTAAAAGGGCACCACTTCTCCTGTCAACAGGGGCGCTACTTTCTATTGCGATGCGAAAGCTAAATGCCAACTTGGTACTCTCTATCACACTCGCAAAATTTTCTGAAAATTAAACAATTCTAGCAATAAAAATTTAAATAAAAAATACGTAAAAAAATTGAAATTGGAAAATTTAAATATATAAAACTAGGTGTCCCGCCAAACGTTGTTTTGCCATAAACCTAATTTCAAGGGAAAGAAAGAGGAATTAACCGCTTTATACCATGACTAGGCTTGCCATTTCTTTTTTGAGAAAAAGAGGACGCGAGCATAAAAAATGTAGGACATTTGCTTGAAAAAAGAGGACACTTTCTAAACAACCTAATTTTAGTAAAATTAACGACGGCATAAAAATTAAAAACCAAAATTTGTTTTTACAAAAAAACTTAATTTGGGTAATTCCATGTCAAATCGACCTAGAGTGGGACTTGACCCCTTTCGATTTGAATTAAATTTGGCGAGAGGGTTTCTTTTAACCCATAAAGAACATATATCAACGAAAAACAATTTTTAAATTTTTTCAAAAGTTATGTCATATTCAAAATATCATAACTTCGCCGAATAAGCCGAATGTGTTGAGTTTATTTTTTTTAATATCTCGAAAACTACTTTACATACGAAGATGATTTTTGTCAGTTTAAAGAGAATACTTGAAAACATGTCTTTGCAAAATATTAAATTTTAAAAATGGACTTAGTCAAAACGCTAGTTTTTTTGCTGATTTTTTTAAATAATTCTTCAAACTCTTCTTTTAAAATCCTGAAACTTTGAAGGATGTACTTTTTTTTAGATATGATTTTTTATTTCTTTCTAAAAATAATCTTAAAATAAAAGTTTAATATGGTCATTTGAGCGATAAGTATTTATTTGAACAAAAGGAACGTCATTGATAAGGTTGCTTTTGCTTATTGGTTGCATTTTTGGGAGCTCCATTTTCAAAGAAAAGTACTCTTTTTGTAACGTTACCTCCCCAAAAATTAAATCATACCTATCTTAAAAAAAAACCAGAGCACCTAGATCTTTTTTTTATTGAGGAGAAAATCCTTGCGCCCGTCCGAAGGCCGGCTATACAGAGAAGCTTTAGTTAGCGAAGACGGTGTTTGTTATACCATAGAGGAGAAAATCCTTGCGACCGGCCGGCTATGGCTGGCATGTCATAACGTCCAGTGTCATAGTGTCCATGGACTCCAAAAAGTGTCACAGTGTCCAAAGGCATTGAGACACTTTGTAAATGGACATTATGTCATTTTAAAACATGTTATAAGGTCCATAATTACTAAAGAAGTTAAATACAAAAAAAGATATACATACACGCAGAGAAAAAACATGTCACAACCAACAAAACTATTTTTAAAGAAAATTATTTAACCATAATATGGTTGTCGGTGACAATGATTTGGTTAAATTAAACATAATATGGTTAACATTTTTTTAAAAAATTATTTTGTTGTTTTTTCTCTGGGTGTATATTTATAATGGTTGTATTCATAAAAATTGCTTAAATTTAATAAAGGTTTATAGAACAAATTTACTATTAAATTATGTTAAATAAACGTTTGTGGAATTTAATAATCGCTTATGAATAAGGGGGTAAATATATAACGAAAACACTTTTGGGCGCAATGATGATATGGTATAACAAATACCAGCTTCGCTAACTAAAGCTTCTCTTCACAGCCGGCCGTCGGCCGATCGCAAGGATTTTCTTTTCTACGGTATAAAAAATACCAGCTTCGCTAACTAAAGCGTCTCGGCATAGACGGCCTTCGGCCGGGCGCAAGGCTTTTCTCCTCTATGATAAAACACGTATCGGCTTCACTAACAAAAGCGTCTCTGCGTTTGAGATTTTAGGAGCTTTATTAAGCGAAGCAGTACCTCAATTCTGTAACTTTTTGAATTTAACTACCGATATCGTTAATTAACGAGAAATCTCGGTTACTTTAACGAATTTGTTATTCTGTATTTTAAATAAACAAATATTTTTGTTTAGAAATATGGACGACAAATATCGGTAAAAATATAAGAACGTCAAAGTAAAAATTGTTTAAAATTAATAAAAAATACAAAATAAATTTGCTTTAATGCATTTATTTTAACAAAACATGAATGAAAACGTGGCAATATTGATTATATTTCTAAACAAATATGTTGGTGTTAAATCTTTTAATATATAGGGAAAATTTTCCAGGTGACTGAGCCACTGTAGCACAACATTCTGCTCTTACTTTTTATACCTACACTAGTGTATGTGAAGAGGATATTATGTGTTTGTACGAATGTGTGTAACACATTTAAATAAAGGTTCTGGGCCTGCCTTTTAGTTTATCGATTAACTCAGAATCAATGTCAGAATCCATTTAACGAAGCCCGTCCTTCTATCAGGATGGCTGGTAGTCTGTCCAAGACAACCTTGTGTCGCAATTTTAAAAATAATTTTATAAAATTTGGCACATATGCGTTTTTTGTCACAAGGTCGAAACCTTTTTATAATGGTGAGAAGCATTTATTTAATTTTTAGCCCACATGAAAACTTCTTTCCGGAATAGGGTTTTGCGCCTATTAATAGCCATCTTGTTTTATAGACATTTGAGTTGAATAAGATCCAAAAATATTTTGTCGTAACCCACATAAATCACCAGAACAAATTTTTTTAGAATCGGTCCATATTTGACCACAGCTCCCATACGAATACACTAATAATGGAAGTAGTAAATTAGATAATATTTGGCACAAAAATGTCTTATGTGAATATTAACCTCACAACATACTCTTTTTGGCGGAAACATGATGGCCCAAATACTGCAATGTAGAGTCGGACTTGATCGACTATACTTTCTTACTTTTTTTGTGTTAAAAATTGGCTACTTTCTCTATATTTTTAATCTGTTAACAGTACATTTGTTGTCGTTATTATTTAACAAGAACTTTTTTTGTGTCGTTAGCTACCGACATTTTTTGCCGATAGAAATTGTTAAAATTTCACTACAGAATAGCTCTTAACGACAACTTTCGTTAGCTAACGAATTTTGACTACTTAACGACAATTTTTTGTCGTTAAAAAGTTACAGAATTTCAGTACTGGTACTTGTTAAACCATAGAGGAGAAAATCCTTCCACCCGGCCGAAGGCCGGCTATGCCGAGACGCTATAGTTAGCGAAGCCGGTATTTGTTATACCGTAGAAAAGAAAATCCTTGCGACTTCCGAAGGCCGGCTGTATAAAGAAGCTTTAGTTAGCGAATACGGTACTTGTTTTATCATAGAGGAGAAAATCCTTGCGCCCGGCCGAAGTCCGGCTTTGCGGAGGAGCTTGCGGCCGGCCAAAGGCTGGCTATGCCGAGCCGCTTAAGTTAGCGAAGTCGGTATTTGTTATACCGTGGAAAAGAAAATCCTTGCGCCCGGCCGATGGCCGGCTATGAAGAGAAGCTTTAGTTAGCGAATCTGGTATTTGTTAAACCACAGAGGAGAAAATCCTTTCGCCCAGCCGAAGGCCGTCTATGCTTTCGAGTTTGTATAAATGTTGTGGACATTATGACACTCTACAAAGTGTCATAACGTCCACGGACACTGCGACTTTTTTTGGAGTGTCATAGTGCTCATGGACACTATTATGACACTGGACGTTTTGACATGCCACCCGGCTATGCTTTCGAGTGTCATAACGTCTAATGACTTTATGACACTGCTCTGATGGACATTATGACACTTTTAAAGTGTCATAAAGTCCATGGACACTGTGACACTTTTTGGAGTGTCATAGTGGGCATAGTGGACGTTATGACATGCCACCGTACCCAGCACAGCCTTACCATTAATGCCCCAATGAGTTTTTTCACACAAAAAAATATGACCTGATAATTCTTAAGGGATCAAAAATTGGAGAAACCGCAAAATAAGTCCCAAAATAATAATGAAGGAGTAATTTTATTATGAAATAGCTCCCCGCCCCACAGTGTACGATTTTTAACTTAAATTTAATTTATAAACAGGAAAAAAGAACAACTGTTTTTTAAAACCAACTATCCAATTAAGTTGTTTCCTTACACATTTTATTTGGAACATAATATTATTTTGCTCGAAATTAATTCAAACTTTGAACATCAAAAAAAAAAATTTTTTATAGTATACTTTTAAATAATGTTTTTTTTTTTAATGAAACAATAATTGTTTCTTAAGCTACGGTCACACTTGTCAAATATTTGACGAAAAAATGGGACGAACAAGCAAACTAAATTACAATTTCCTTTAATTCCAATATTTATTTTGATTAAACATAATACCACATCTTATAAAAACAATTTGTTGCTATGTCTAGTAGTATAATTAGTTTATTTTGTGATATTAATACCATGTTAAATCGCAATAACTATTAACAAAAGTAGGGGTTACGCTTATTTGGTCAAATATTTAGTAAGTGTGACCGTAGCTTTAGTACACATCCTAAATTCTATATATATAAAAATAAGTTGTCCTATGTTCGTGATTTTATAACTCGAGAACCACTAAACCGATTTTCAAACAAGTACATGCGTTGGAAAGGTCTACGTTCATTGGTGGTTTATAAAAAAAACTCCCGATAGGTGGCGCTGTTGTCGTGATATTAAAATTTTTTTTATTGATGGTAGCTAGCGATGGGGTTAAGTTATCAACAAAATTCTCCAGTATTTATTTTTTTATTTTTATTTAGAAAATCCCGAGCAGCGCCGGGACCAAACAGCTAGTTTTATATACATATTTTTGAAAGAAGAAAATTTAAACTATTGTTAGATAAAGGGTGATTTAACCATAATGCACGATGGTAACTGTGAGTCACACCTTAACGTCAAGTTTTTTGCCCTACTTAATTTGACAATTCCTTCATTCATTGTTCGACAAATTCAACCTTGGAGTGGTACACAATTGAACAGCGCGTTAAGATTGTTTAAGATTTTTTCGAAAATGAGCGTTGAAATCAGAAGGCATTTCGTTAATTTCGTGATTTTTTTTGGTCAGCATAATCGACCAAATGTGTCCACAATCGGGAGAATTGGGCGAAAACTTCAGCAAACAGGTTCTGTACGAAATGTTAAAACACCTGTTTGGTGCGGTATATGGGCTGTTGGCGTCTTCTTCGAAAATGAGGTCGGCCAAGCAAATACGGGTAATGGTCAGGGTTGTCAGATTAATTTTGACCTTTTTCGCCAAATCCAATGTCAAAAATCGCCAAAGCCTTTGTTTACAAGTTTTTGACAATAAAATACATATTTTTTAAATTATTAAAAATATTTTTTGTAAATCCTAAAAAATTATTTAGTTCCGTATCGCTAAAATACGCCAAAAATTCCAAAAAATTCGCCATAATATATATTTTGTTTAATTTTTATTTAGAGCGATATAAAAATAGTTAGTGCCAACAAAAAAGGTACGATGTTTACTATAAAATAATTTATAGTAGTCTACTTAAAGCAACAAAAAAAGAATTTTTGCGGTTAGTACTAAACAAATATTAGAAATGCACTATATACAATAGTTGTAGTTTCAATATACATACTTATATCTAAAACGCTTCACCGGCAAGACCCGCTATTTGTCTTCTTATTTGGAATGCATTGTGAGGGTGTTACATTTATTCAACGAAAGTATAAAAGAAGTGCAACACGTGCTATTCCCATTAATATAACTTATAACTCCTAATAACGCGTCTAGAAGTTCGTATTGCATTCTAATTCGAAGGCGAGTTTTAGTGGAGTTCATAGTTTCAACACAGGCATTACTAATTGTAATTACCGCATATAAAGGACAGCCAAAGTAAAGTCCTAAAATTGTACGTACCTGTCGTATCCTTGTAGCTTTAAAATGTTGGCCTTAACTTATATAGTTATCTTTCCAATTGACCAACGCTAATTTTTTTCATTGTGTTTCATAAACGTCCAAAGGTATGATAGGATTCATAAAAATCTTTAAATATCACTAACAACAACGTATTTTATCTGTGATAATAAATTGCCACATACATAATGTAATTGATTTTTTCAAGAGCAATTTTAAATATAAAAAACACTTTTCTAGAAGGTTTTCATTAACTTCATCAGCCATTTGAACTCACCTTCAAATACCTATCATACATATGATTGCCTGAAATTTCTTTCATAGGTCATCAAAAATAGCCAGTTGGCGATTTCTACTATTTTATAAATCGCCATGTCGCCAAATCAAAAATTAGGTCGCCAAACATGTTTGAAAATCGCCACGTTTGGCGAGAAATCGCCACATCTGACAACCCTGGTAATGGTGTTCGCTATGGCGAGATGATAATATCTCAGAGTAATTGAAAATATGTACCATCGGATAGAAGTATGCCAACGAAGTCGTGGTGGCGAGCATTTGGACGATATTTTGTTTCAAACATACTTGTCAAAGTTATTTTGGGAATACTAAATATATTAATAAGATTTCTCTATGACGTGCTAAATTCCCAATTTTTATTTTTTGAAAATAAATTGAAATTAATTTTTGAGCGAAAGCTAGTTTCTATGCGTATTTCACTTGCTGCTTAGGATTATCAGAAAACCTTTTCTAAAGATTTTAGAAAAGCTTAAAATATTATACAAATAAAACTGTAAAGCGAATAAGAATTAAAAACACTCATAGTTTTACCTGTAACAATATCAAAGCTTAAACAAAACACCAAGAATAAACAGTGTGTTTATCTTTTCTTACATTCCCTTACAATTGGTAGGCTTTTTTCCGAATTGAATTGTAGTTGTTAGTGGGTAAAAAGAAAAAAAAAATTGCTTCATTTTATTGTTTTCGTAAGAACAAAAAAAAAACCAACTTGCCATTTAATTTTTTTGCACGCGCACATGCAAATTTATTATCAAAGTTATTTTTGAGAATACAAAATTGTTTATTAAGGGTATTCACGTCACAAGTTTCACCCTTGCAAAAAAGCATTAAGTTTCTTTATGACGTGCAAAATTCCCAATTTTTATTTTTGATAAATGCATTAACTAATTTTCATAGATCCTTCTAAAATAATGAAAAATATTAAGACAATTCTCTTAAAACCTTTTTGTTTTTTTTACAACTAGTTGACACGGCAAACATTGTTTTGCCATATAACTTATATATATATATATATATATATATATATATATATATATATATATATATATATATATATATATATATATATATATATATGTGTGTCCGTGCATGGTGTGCCCAAATCTAAACCGCAAATCAGTGTTGCTAAAACTTGGGGACCAAAAAGGCTAAATTTACGGAAAAAATGGCTAAAAAATGTTTAAAAATGGGCTAAAAAATTGTTAAAAACTTTTTTAAATAAAAACACATATTCACCCCTATCGTGAATAACAAGTGGAATTTTTGTTCCAATGAAATTTTCATTCCCCTCGAAGGGAAAAAAGCAATCGTGAATCTCGTGTGAAAAATTGTTCACGCTATCAGTTCCAGTGAATGTAAAAAAAAGAAGAAAGATTAAAAAATATTAAAAATCCATGAAATTTTTGTTCAAAAATATACAAGTATATATTTTAAAGAAAAGTTAAAATAATTAAGCAAAATATTAAGTACTGGAGGGATAGTTTAATTACAACGTTCGTTTTTTGCACATTTTAAATTTTATGTAGTAAAATATTTTCCAAAATTCTGCCACCAAGTCAATTGAAAGCTTCACAAATCCGCAGGCAATCGACCTGTTGTTTTGCATTTTGTTGAGCAATATATCGGTTTATGTCTAATTAACTTATTAACCCTTAATATTCGATTTATAGGAGGAGCTACTTACATAGATGTTCTGTTCCCTAGCAAAAATAAAGTGAGAAAATCTAAGGGAAATGTGAACAAATTACGGGGGAAAAAATTTTTCACGATAAGGGGAATTTTTCCCGTGAACAATTTTTCACGTTATTATTCTCCTTTGAATTACAATTTTTCATGGGAGTTGTTCATGATCGCAAATATGTGAAAAGGGGAAAAATTACGAGGGAAAAATTATTCACGATAGGGGTGATTAAAATTCAATTACAAAACAGAAATAATTAATTTAAAGTTTTTTACGATGAAATTGTGAGTTAAGATCAATTTGTTAAATAAGAATAAAACGTAAATTAATATTAAAAAATTAAATCATCGAAAAATTCGATGTCGTTATTGTTCATCTCATAGGAATCACTCACTCATTACTTTCAAATAATCACAAGTTTTAAATAATTTGAAGGTAAATCATAATCACGACAACATTTACCAAGCCTTTTGAGTCGAGATCTACAATAAAAAACAAGTAAGAAAGAATAGTCGGTTAAACCCGACTTTATGATACCCTACACCACAGTAGAACCTTTGTACCAAATTTTATCAAATAATCTCTAAATTGCGACCTGTACTTTGCGCACAAGGTTTACATGGACAGCCAGCCAGCCGGAGAAACATCGTTAATTCGACTCAGAAAGTGATTCTGAGTCAAGCGGTATACGTAAAGGTGGGCTAAGGACCAATATTTTAAGGTGTTACAGACATCAGCACAAACGCATAGTGCCCTCTCCACTATTGTGGTGGTGGTATAAATATTGTATTGTTATGGTAAAAATATTTACCTAATTGATAAACTCGAATTAACGGTTGCTTAATGTAACCTATTTCTAAAATTACTTTTAACGATGTTTACTTGGCTAAACAACCTCTCTACTTCAGCATTAGACCATGGAAGTGAGAGCAACTTTATAGTCAATTCTGAAATTTCTAAAACAATTTTGTTACCGCCTGCATCCCTTTATTGAAATACTTGCAACCAGAAAGAAACAGCGATGTTTGTTTTGATCGATTTTATAAATTTAATAGTGGAATACTGTTCCTTTATTTTGAAAGATGTTTCAGCTTCATAGTTTATAGCGATTATCAACATTTGTAAAAGTTGTGATTTAAATTAAAGTCGTTTTAATTGTTCAAAATGTTTATTTTACTTTTATAAATTTTTATAATAAAATGAAAATTATTCTTTTAAAAGAAAAACGGCAAAAAAATTCTATGGCTAAACAAGTTAAAAAATGGCTAAACTCATTTTTTAATGGCTAAACACTATATGGCTAAATTAGAAACACTGCCGCAAATAGACATCGTTTGGCCTTGCGACTTATTGATTGTCGTTGCAAATGCCAATCTGAAAGGAAATTGAACGCTCTTGAATTCAATTGGGACGTCTGTGGAGATCATCGGAGACCGTAGCAGCAAAACATTTTCGTCTCGGAATTAATTATTCAAAATGGTAGCTTCGATAATGTTTTTCATCAATTTGTTAACGACCAATCGTGTACCATTGCACAGCCGTTGTGGGTTTGACACCAATATTCTTCTTTTTGTTGGACGCAGAATACATATATCTATCGGGTATGCTCTGATAATCACAAAACGCTTAACATTTGCGATTCTGACTTGAAATCGTATAATAGGTGTTCTGTAGATCGCAGAGTTTGGCTACTTAAAATTGCAAAATATTATTTTGGGAACTCGAATATTTGAAAGAAACTACAGCGGACCGCAAGCAGAATGCACGAGTTTCAGAACACCACAAAGGTAATCTGGCGATTTGCGACTTAAAACCGTGCGACTGTCAGAACATGGCCGAATATCCTTTTTGTGGTCTGAGATGAATAGTAAAAAAGTTTCACAAACTTTGTATACACTCATCAAAGTTTTTTTTTTGGGGAGTCAAAAAATTAATTAACAATGTTTCGTTTAAATGTACTCATTCACTATTAGTAATGGAGGGTAAACAAATTTTATAAGAATGTTATTAACAGGGACACCATATGCAATTGCATGTTTTTCGTTGTGCGAACTATGACGGCAGAAAAAATATATTTATCCGTTTTTTAGCTTTTTATGAACTTTAGATTCGATTTGTTAGTGTATATTTTACCGTTTGCAGCATTTTTTTTTGCACAATTAAGCTAAAAAAACAATTTTGCAGCATTTTTTAGTTTATAGCGCATATTTTGGCTTTTTATGGCATATTTTGATGCATGTTTATTTAACAGATGGCTTTTAAGACAAAGTATTTTTTCATCAAAGATAAATCTTATTTTAAACTTTAAAATTTATATATAAGCAAAAATTAAGGAAACAGTAATTATATACTTTTTTGGGGGATGTGTTTAATACATAGAAATCTGGACCAATCTTTTAGTATACCGAACGACTCAGAATCACTTTTTAAAGTGATCTTACTATATCCATCTATCCGTCTGCTTGGTTGCCTGTCCATGTAAACCTTGTGCGCAAAGTATAAGTTGCAATTTTGTGGTTAATTTATCTAATTAAGAAAATACATTTTAATTGTACTAAAGACGAAGACTATGTAAATGTTGAGAATCGGTCCATTATTTCACATATTCCCCATAAAAACTTCTTTCTTAATTAGACAATCATTGAATTATGTTGGTATTTTAATAAAATTTGGCCAAATAATATTTTACTGCAAATCAAATTCTTTTCCAATTGGTTAACATTTGCCGAAAGCTCCCATCTTTAAATAATTTTCCAAATAGGGTAACGCCTCGAAAATTCGTCTGTAAATACTGTGGTGCTTGGGCTTTACCGATTATAATTTTAGGACTGTTTTTATTAAATGGAACTGTTATTAAATTGTTGAATATTTTGGTTTCAAAAATGCAACTTTTGAGTCATATTTTTAACAATTTTCAGGGTATATTTTCAAGTTTTTTACTGCATTTTTAATGCCCATAAAACGCGTTTTTAGAGCATACTATATAATTTATTTCTTTCAGATGTTAAAGTGTCTGCATGCCAAATTTTAAGAAAACCGGTTGATAAGTTAGGAAGATAATAAAAATTATAGGCTTTAGTTCTTTCCAGATGTTACACTATCTGCCCGCCAAATTTCAATAAAGTTAGTTGATTAGTTAAGAAGATATAGGGAGGGGGAGCTGTTACTCCTCTTGCCCTATTTCATGCCCTTTCTCTTTCAGATGTTACAGTGTCTGCATGTCAAATTTTAAGAAAACCGGTTGATTAGTTAAGAAGATATAGGGAAGGGAGCTTTTACCCCTCCTGCTTCACTCCCTAAAGATTAAAAATTAAAGGCTATAGTACTTTCCAGCTGTAACACTATTTGGCTGCGAATTTTCAAGAAGATATTGGGAGGGGGAGTTTTTACCCTTCTTGCCCTATTTCACATCCTATTCCCTATTTCCCCGCTCATTAGCTTTAAAGTTATAGGTAAGGGGAGCTTTTACCGCTGCTGCCCTATCTCAAGCCCTATTCCCTATTTCCTTTCAGATGTTACAGTGTCTGCATGCCAAATTTTAAGAAACCCGGTTGATTAGTTTAAAAGATTGGGGAGGGGGGAGCTTTTACCTCTATTGCCCTATTTCACGCCCTAAATAATACAAATTTGAGGCTATAGTTCTTTCCAGATTTTACACTATTTTCCTCCAAGTTTCAAGAAAATCGGTTGATTTGTTAAGCAGTATAGGGAGGGGGAGCTTTTAGTCCTCTTGCCCTATTTAACGCCCTATTCCCTGTTTTCTTTCAGATGTTACAGTGCCTGCATGCCAAATTTTAAGAAAACAGGTTGATTAGCTAAGAAGATATATGGAGGGGGAGCTTATGCCCTATTTTGCGCCCTCTAGCGATATAAAATATACTCTATGACCTATTCTCATACCTAACAAAAACACATACAAAATTTCATAAAAATCAGTAAAGCCGTTTCGAAGAAAATCAAAATGGAAGACATTTTGTTGATATTTGTATGGGAATATATAGGCAAATCTAAATACCATATCTCCGGAACCACTGGGCCTATTTCATGCAAACTTTACATAAACCATCTAGAGACTATCCCCAACGTACCCCAACGTTTTTTTTTTAAATCGGTCTTCCCGTTTTCGCAGTTAGTGGTGACATCAAAGTGTACACTTCTTTTTATATATATATAAATTTCTGGTTTCCCTGGTTATTAGCAAATTCTTAAATACAATTTGACACAGCAAACGTTATGCAAAATGAAACAAATGTTTAATAAAAACATGAAGTGGTTAAGTTATGTCACGTCAAATATTTGTTTAGTGTGACCATAGCTTTTGAAATTTTATGGCTAGTGAATACGGGGTGCTAAGATACAATTTCAGTTTTCGAGATATTCTGATGTTTAACTTTTACTGAACAACCTGTCTTTAAAGAGTTTCGTCCTAATTATGCCCAACCAGACAACAAATAGAAAAATGTTTTTAATACCCATATTTATAATTTACGAAAATTAAGCTTTCATTTAAGTATACATGCATACAATTAAATATGTATTTCTAAGCGGTCAAGTGAATTTTGAGAATACTGTTGAACATTAAAAATTCCTTGTTGTAGTTGTTTCTTTGGCCAGAGTGATGAATTTATGAATATTATTTTTGTCAAGCTAATAGGGCCGAAATTTCTTCAATGTAAATAAAATTCAATTTTTATTCCTTTTTACAGGTTAATCCCTTTGGGTTTTATTATTTACGAGCCGTTTGGTCCCGGCGTGGCGGGAAATTTTTCAAATGACATTAAAGTACTGGTTTTCATTAATTTTTACAACTTTTTACAAAAAGTTAAATAACGTTGGAAATGGAACTAAAAGTGGTATAAATTTAAATAAACTTAAATTTCAACGTCCATTTTATATAAATAGTTCATATCATTATGAAATGAAGTCCAAATAAATTTTTTGGATGTTTATTTCATTTTTATACATACATATAACGAACAAGTTTTTGGGCGCAAGGATTATGACATCTTTGGCATGGTTAGGACTTCGGCCGGGCGCAGAGATTTTCTCCTCTATGGTATAACAAATACCGGCTTCGCTAATTAAAGCTTTAAAATCGACCGGCTATGCGAAGAAGATTTAGTTAGCAAATTTATATCATAGTGGAGAAAATAATTGCGCCCGGCCGAAGTCCTAATCATGCTGTCTATCGCGCGATTCTTAAAACCAAAACGGTACAATTAATTGTATTATACATATTGGGCTCTTATTTCATTTCGTTGGGGGCTTATTTCATTTTCAAAATTTCGGTTTTATTACATATGAAATAAGGGGGTTACTTTACGCTGCCGTTCATTAAAATGAATATACAGTACTTTTCGTTTATAGTCACTACGCTTATAGTCACATTAGCGATATAGTCCATTTTTTCTGTTTATTTTGCCGCTATAAGTTAATTTAATATTAAATATTAACTTTATAGTCCATTTAGCGATATAAGCACATTTGCCATATATGCCATCTATCAACAGTCATCAAAGGGAAAAGTAAAGCAAATTAATGGCGTTATAGGCACATTAGCAAAATTTACTAAGTTCTTTTTAGTTTTCGAATCAAAAATCCATCCAAAGAATGAATGAATTAAATCATTTAATTTTTGTCATCAACTCTCTACTCGTAAAAAATTAGTTTTTGCCCTTGGTATCAGTTATGAAATATCTTGTTATTATTTTAACTATCTTTTATACAGTATGCAACTCTGTTGTAAAACCATACGGCTAATGTCGGTGTAATTTATATGAATTTTTTTATTTCATTTATTCACATAACTTGATTATATTCGAATTCGTTTATATGCGTCATAGTGGCATATATGTGAATTAGCCCTATAGTCACATTAGCGATATAGTCCACGTTATGGTTGCAACTGTAACTCATAAACCAGTGCGTTTAAAAAGGCCGTATATACATAAAAATAGACGCATTGACGTCGCCGAGAACATCAATTACTAACACTCAATGCCTACTACACATGCAGAGACTCTATCTGTAAGAATTGGGGTCTAAGACCGGATATGGTAAATTGGAATTCCACATCGGTGATTAGGCCTATTCTTACTTATGGATGCACTGTTTGATAGGATGCATTGAGAGTGGATGGTTATAGGATGAGGCTCAAAGTGGTGCATCTCTGGGCATTATAGGTGCAAGCAGAAGCACTCCACAGGCAGCGTTAGACTTCCTACTATATCTACCCCCCATTAAACATTTTGTGAAGAGTGTGGCTGCTAGGAAGTTATTTAGACTCTACGAGTCTTCTTTGGTTAGACCTAGGAAAGATGATTAAACTAGAATTTTGTACGAAGAAGGTCTGCTTGATTAGGGTAGTATTCTCGAGGGAATGTCGGATCATAGGATTATGACCTTAGACTTTGATGGAACACCACCAGTAGAGTTCCCGAATAGGGACGATTGGCGTGGATCTAATGAGCTGTTTGCGGGGTGGGCAATATTTACGGACGGGTCAAAGATAGACACTGGCTCTGGTGCTGGTGTTTATTTCGCTGACACTGACGTGAAAAGGTCATTCAGGCTCCCGGATTTGTGCAGTCTCTTCTAGGCTGAGATTCTAGCGATCTGAAGGGCGACTGAGGTTATACTGGAGCACATCGCAGGGGGGTATGTGATGAAAATTTACGTCGATAGTCTGGCCGTTTTGTAGGAGTGCACTGAGGGATCTCATGGGGGCATTCACGGTAAGGCTGTATTGGGTACCCGGACACTGCAGGGTGAATGGTAATGAGGTGGCGGACGAACTCGCGAGAGAGGGTTCTAATCTTGACGTAGGATTAAGGGAGGTGGGCTAAAACCCCCCTTATGTCACTACTATGAGGCAATACGGAATAGATTCCGCGATGCCGTTAACCGGTCCTTTAGGGATAGAACGGATTGCAGAGTGTCTAGGGCATTATGGCACTGTTTGGACGCAGGGGCATCCAGGATTCCATTAGGATTGGATAGGAGTGGTTTTAGCACGCTTATAGATGTCTTAACGAGTCATTGTTCTGTAAGGGCTTTTACGAGTAAATGGGACAATACCATACCGAACTTCTGCAGATTATATGACGATTCTAAGGATCTAGAGACGATTGAGCATGTACTGTGTCACTGTCCTAGGATGCATGGTCTGGATGTTATCCAGTCGATCTACTAGGGTTTGCCAGGGAAATAGGTCGGTTGTGTCTGATGAGGGCACTGCAGAGTAAGTTTTTGTTCTATGTGGTATCTATATTCTATCAACTATCTTAAATCCATCTGTCAAATCCTTTCTTGTGCCCTTGGGAACATAAACGTTTATAACCTAACCTAACACAATGTAACTTATTTTTATATATAGATGTATGTATATGCGATGTTACGAATATTCGTATTCGAAATGCAGAATATTTGCCTATTTTACGACATTCGCATTCGTATTCGATTCGCCATATTTCGCGAATATTTTGATAATACATTACAAAGGAAAAACAAACAAAAAAAAGTGTAAAAAACACATAAAATGAAATAAAAAATTTGTTGTCTTTAACGCAAAATAAAATCCTCGTTAGTGAAGTAAACAACAAACAAACGTTTGAAGTATTGTGCCGCCACAAAAACAATTTATGAAAATTACTAAAGTTGATTTAAATAAGGCGACCAGATTTTGAAAATAAAAACAGAGGACATAAAGAAAAAAAGTTAAAAAATTTTTTGACTTCAAGATTTTTTTACATATTTTACCGACAAATTTACATTCCCATATTAATAAATGTAAAGAAAATTTAAAAAGAATAACATATCGTCGGCTTAATATGCAGACCTGCGAAATCCACTTTTTAAGTAAATTGAGATTTGATGCCGTGTGGTAGAGAAATATATGCCTCGTCGACCAGCATGTAGTTATTCTTCAATTTGAGTCTTGAAGTGTGTCAAATAAACTATATTTTTGGTTCTCCTCTCAAGCAGTAAATAGGAAAAATAAAAAGTTTTTCCTGTAAAATTTGTTGAAAGGGAGTTAGCAGGTTTGCATATTAAGCCGACGATGTATAAAAATTTACATTTACTTAAGTAAAATTAGTTAAAAAAAAAAAAAAAACAACAACTAAACTTTAATAATCATTGCAAAAAATTATTCAAAATTTTATACTGCAAGTGTATAAGAGTCCAGTAGGAGTATGAACAGAACAAGCATGGCACAACATTTTCCATACGATTGCACAGAAGAAACCGTTGATCACCGTAAAATAAAATTTTTATTTTAATTTATAAAAATAAAAGCAAATATTGGTAATGCCTTTAAAAATAAAGAGGACAAAGATGACAGATTATGAAAAAAAGATGATAAAAGAGGACACAAATTTTATAGAGGACAGCAAGTTAAAAAAGAGGATTGTCCTCTAAAAAAGAGTACGACCATACGTACCTTAGATTTAAAGCATTCCTTGATAAACTATCAGTTGCAGCAATTGTCTAATTATCTAATTATTACAACTGGAATGGGTCAATGAAATATAAAAAAGATAATTCCGATCCCATTACACAAATTAGAAATGCGTTCGCTGCGGTGGATTGACATTTAACATTTAAAAAAACACGGAGAGATCTTTTCTGCTTATTTTACAATAATTAGGAGTGCGAAGCTAAACATCTTAATCTTAAGAAACGTCTTGATTATAAAAATTATTTTTTATTACGTATAAAAGTATAAGGAAATTTTACATTGTGAAGTAAATATTTAATTAATGGCGATTTCTTTTCTGAGAAATCGCCATAAATGATCCCAAGATAAAAATTCTAAAGTGTAAAAGTTTGGGCATTTCATGTAAATCAAACAAAATATCTGAAAGAAATTTTTGCTGTTAACTGCATAAAAAATAGTAATTTTGAAATTTCATGGTATAAAATTTCTTTTTATAGAATCTTAAATCAGAGCAAAGCATAGAAATAAAAACGCTTGTACTTTGCTTAAATCGGTAGTTGGTGTTCAATTAATCGGGTTTTATTTTTAATCGATTAAACGATTAATCGATATTTGGCATTTTTAACTTATTCGATTAAACGAATAAAATTTAAAAATTAATCGATTAATCGAATAAATTTAAATCCAGAAATTTTATGAATTACGAGATTTTTTTTTTGATAATTTTAGAAAAAATTAGTACTTGATTAAAAAAAATATTCCTTTTTAAATAAAGCTTGTGAATGTAGCTCCAAATTGTTGCTGCACTTTTGGGCACTTAGATTTTAAAGAGTCAATATAACTTTGAATTTTTTTTTTAACTTTTCAAGGATATTCCATCCTCTGCTATGCTTCTGAAAATAATTTCCTCTAGAGAATCGATCGAAGTATCTTGTTTAAAATATTTATTCATTGGACCACTTGTAGCCCCATTTGATTTTGTTGGTAGAGCATCTTTCTTAAGTTTTATGTTAAGGTCACTGTGTAAGTTGCAAATAAGTAAAGCTGTTGAAGAACATTTACGTTAATACATTTTTGGACACCTGTTCCATTTAGTATTATCAGATTTATCCTTCGTACAATATTTTTAAGCCGAACTCATTTTAAAGTGAGAAACGCATGAACTAGTTGATTAAAAAATATAGGCGTGTTCTAAAAATCGAAATGATGTGGATTTAAAATCGAGCAAATTTTTAAAACGACCCTGTTATGAAAGTTCATAAAAATATTCCTTATTATATGCTACATTCTTTAAGTTTCTATTATTTTTGCAAGAACAACATTTAAAACCTCGAAAAACTACGGTCATTTTGTAAATAATTGAATTTAAATTATCGTTCTATTTCAATTTCACTTCATTTTGATTTCTAGAACATACCCGATAAATTAAAATAATCTTTGAGTAAACATACCTTGTCGTTTTTTCTATTGTGAAATGAATTATTAAATTGTGTTGAAAAAATTTAACAAAAATATAAGCTTAATTACTCACTTAACATGACTTTTTTTTTTTAATTCCAACGGACACATACATTTGGTTTGTTTACTCGACTTAAAACTTTACAAAAATTATAGGTACATTTAACAGAATACACATATATTATTATTACTCGATTAATTGGTATAAATTCCTCGATTAATCCTTTAATCGAAATTAGCAATATTAAATTATTCGAACAATTAATCGTCTAAAATTGCTCGATTATTCGAACAAGAATTAATCGACTGAACACCCTAATCGGGAGTATTTCGGGCAGCCTAAAAATGTTAAAATATTATTAATTTTTTTTTAATTTTGTTAAAAATGAGTTCCTAAAATTTATTTAGTTTTTAATAAAATTTCATACTTTTAATAAAATGTTATCTTGAAAATATTTTAGTATTTTCTTAAATCATTTTTAGCATTTCTGACCTTGTCTATAGACAAGATTTAGCTGCAAACAATTTTAGGATCTGGTCAGTTTCTTAGAGTTAACTAAATGACTTCTTTTAATAGGTGCATACTCATAAATAAGTTTTAATTTATTTTACTCATTAAATCTTGGGGTAGACGGACCCACTTCCGAATACATAGTACACATTATTCTAAATCAATAATATTTTAAAAATATTCGCAATTTGTTGTACAACTTTCATATTTTTCTATTTTAGCTGAGCCCGTAGATGATGTTGTTGGTTATCATCACAAAAGTGCGCCACAAATTGAAAACAATTCTTTCCACATAGAAGAAAAACGTAAACAACATGAACAGCAACAACTACAGCATCAACAACACCAACAACGTGCACAACAACAGCAATTACATGAGCAACAACAACTGCATCAACACCAGATACAACAAGTAAAACAAGAACATTATCATCATCCTCAAAGTAAATATACTCATAATCAAGATGTTTCCCAACAAACACAACAACGTATAAATACCGAGAATTCTACAACTACTGACACTACTATAAAACACCAAACCGCAACAGCAACAGAGGAAAAACAACAATCTGAACAACAACAGCATCAGCAGCAAATATCCTTGACTAATATAAAAGCAGAAGCAAAGGTAAAAAAAAAAGAAATAAAACCAAAACAATATGAATACAAAAGACGAATAAAAAACTCAAAAACAGCAATAACAAGAACAAGAAAAATAAACAATAACATAACCTACAATACTATACCATAAAGAACCGTATATATATATATGTATGTTTGTTTGTTGATAGATTTGTACATGCATAGTTGGTATGTTTTTTTTGTACACACTTTGTTACAATCACACACGTTTTTACTACTACGGTACTACACAAATATTTTCATTCATTTTTTCTCGTTTTTTTTTGTTTTGCTACAAAAATTTATTGTTTGTTGTTCTTGTTGTTGTTATTTTCACTTATTCGGTGTTTTATTCTACTACATTTATTCTATTTTTTTTTTGTTTTTTTTTTTTTTTTATTTATTCTTTACACAGCCCCTCCACTTTCCTCGCCGGAAATTACAAACAGAACGTTCCTCCACTCTGCCCATATGCCAACGTTGTAAACAAGTTTTTCTGAAACGTCAAAACTATACACAACATGTTGCTCTATCCAGTTGCAATATTGTTGAATACGACTTTAAATGTTCTGTCTGCCCCATGTCCTTTATGTCTAATGAGGAATTGCAGGCACATGAACAATTACATCGTTCCAATAGATATTTTTGTCAAAAATATTGTGGCAAATTCTATGAAACAATTGATGACTGTGAACAACATGAATATGGTCAGCATGAATATGAAATGTATAAATGTAATGTAAGTAATAAAATAGAAGATAATTTTTTGTTTGTTTTAGAAGAGTGTTTACATTTCAAGATAAAACTGGGGGGAGGGAAATGTTTTAAATATGTACATTTTTGTAGGCATAGATAAATAATTATGTATGTAGGTATGTATGTTAGTATGTACGGCTGAGTTACAAAACAGTCAAAGTCAAATCATCAAGAAGTTTAACCATGCACAGTTTACTAATTGTTTACTAGGGAGATCGAACGGTTAGTATTCGACCGGGTTTAATCGGGTTTTAAGTTAAGAAGTTGGTTTTTTTCAATGTCTATTTTGCGAATATTAAATAAGCCGGTTAGGAATGCCGAAACTACATATGTACATACATACATAAATCTAACGAAAGAAAAAATAAACACATAATGAACGGTGTAAACACAAATGAGTTCCTGTTTAAAACAAAAAAACAATTGAAAAGATTACAAAAAAATTTACTGAACACTTTTTTGTAAAGGTAAATAGTAATTTGTGTAAAAATATTCTAAATAATAAATATAATATTTTTATACAACTAAGTATTTCTTTTGAAAAGTCTTCTCTTAATTGCATCCCGCTTAACTTTCACTCATAAATGGGTCATATCGTCGGCTCATTATTGGTTTGATCTACCGACCATTTAAAAAAAAATTAGTTAGGTATGAGGAATATATTTTTTTAATACATACATACCTCCTTTCTAAATTTTCATATAAAAAAGTACAAAATAAATTTTACTCTTGCTTTGCTTCATTGAAAAGTTGTGTTTTTTCATGCAATTGTTTTGTGATATCTTCATCATGTTATACACAGAGAGGAAAGTGCGTGTTGCTTTTGGTGTATTTATGCATAGACCTAATAATTGGACCATGAGCAAAAGTAAAATAAAATGACAACAAGAAAAAATTGTTTTATAAAATAATAATACACTTGTTAATAAAAAGGACTTTTTAAAAATATTTTTAGAAAAGTGGCGTATGCGGCTCAAAATAATATTTTTCACTTTCAATAAAATTCTATTAACTTCTAACTTTATTCATGAAAGTTGACAAAAATTTAAATTTTTCTTAAAAACATATGCCGGAAGCAGCGGAGAAAATATAAATTCTATCGCATACATTTTGAGAAATCTTCATGTAAAACTTCTTTGTCGTTTTTCTCCACTCCGACTTTCTGGCATAAGCGCCAAACCAATAATGAGCTGACGACGCACAGTGCTTTGGCCCATAGGCATAAATAAAAAAAAAACAAGTCTTATATTGTTCTTAAAAATGTACAGATCGATAGATAACAAAATAATTCAAATGAATTTTGAAGAATTTTTAAGATTTAACTCTTTTTGGCGGCGCTAGAGGGCGCCAAAGTTTGAGAATTTAAAGTAAAAATCGCTAAACAACTACTTGAGTTTTACATGCTTCAGGAAAACTATTGTAAAACTGTTGTTTTTTGAAGCACGAGATTGAAATTTTTTTCTGTAGTAGTTTGCTATATTTAGAACTAACTGAAAAAAATTTTATTGAAATATTTTCTCATAAGTGTTTTTTTATTGGTTTGAAAAATACTTATTATTTACTTAAGCTCTAAAAATTTCTTAACTTTGATGGAATATTAAAAAAAAAGAAAAATATCGTCTATGGGTTTTTTCCTGATTTCGAATATTTAAACTGTTTTCTAATAACTACAAGAAAAACAATTGAAAAAATTTTACCACAACTTGAAAAAAAAATTTTTTTTCCAAATGGCTATTTTCATGATTTTTGCTCAAATTTTCATAGTTTTCAGGAGTTTAAAAGACAATAAACTACAAATACTGTGAAATATAAATTCAAACTAATACCGTTTAATAAAAAACAACAAAAATCAAAATATGTATAAATTGTTTGTGTTTGTCTGCATTTTACGGCATAAGAGGGCGCTGAAATCACAGATGCCCTTGGTTTTTTATTGTTTCAAGAAAATAATTGTAAAAAATTCATTTTCTGGATTACGAGATTGAAATTGTTTTCTGTAACAGCTAACTGTATTCTTAACCAACTATAAAAAATTTTTTGGTGAATTATTCTCCTATACATATTTTATAATGGTTTGAAAAATGCTTATTATTTACTTAAGCTCTAAAAATTTCTTAACTTTGATGGAATATAAAAAAAAAGAAAAATATCGTCTATGGGTTTTTGCCTGATTTCGAATATTTAGACTGTTTTCTAATAACTACAAGAAAAACAATTTAAAAAATTTTACCACAACTTGAAAAAAAATGTATTTAAAAAAATGCTACTTTCGTGATTTTTGCTCAAATTTTCATACATTGAATTAGTTTAAAAAAAATAAACTAGGAACATAATAAGAAATATTAAGGTATTAAAGTGGCTTTATGTAATTATAATGAAACGTAACTAATAACTAAAATAAATTTCAGGGTGCTTGTCCGAAGAAGCATTGTCTGTCCCATACGAGAAAAACGTCACGAAGATACACTCATAAAGATTTAATGACTCATTTAATTTTATTTATTTAATACTTTCCTCAGATCCGTTGTTTTCTTCAAAAAGGAGTCCAAAGACAAAAAAAAATATATTTTTTGAATTCAACATTTTTTATTTTTTCGAATTTATTCTATGAGCTAAATTTCAGTTATGTATGTATTTTATAAAGCTTTTTTGTAATAGTTCTATTCCTTCAATTTTTCAGAAATGACTTTATACACTACCAGACTATTATATTGTATTTTCTTGTTAGTTGAGTTAAATACATTCAATTTATAAAGTAACACTATCCATTGAGGCACAAAGAATGCTGACGAAGGCCGTAGCGGGCCAGAAAATGCATTACATTCTGCTGGTGTCTAATAATTGTAAATTTTTCTGTACATAAAATATACCTCATTGCTTTCCAAAGGAAAGCTAAGGTAAAATGTAACAAGAAAATACAATATAATAGTCTGGTAGTGTATAAAGTCATTTCTGAAAAATTGAAGGAATATAACTATTACAAAAAAGCTTTATAAAATACATACATAACTGAAATTTAGCTCATAGAATAAATTCGAAAAAATAAAAAATGTTGAATATAATATAAAGTAACCTTCGGAAGGAAATAATTCCCAGTTTCTATATATTTTTTGAAGAAATTGAGAAATATATACTGAGAGAAAATGTTGATGACCCAGTTAAAGATGACGAAACAAATGTTTCGTTGAGCGGCAATATTTTTTTGGAAGAATCCAGTACTGAAGATGATATATTGTAATTAAAAAATATAAACATATGTTAATAATAAATAAATTAGTTTAAAGAAAATAAATTAGGAATATAATAAAAAATAATTCCAAATAATTCGTTAGATCGGCTCAGAATCACTTTCTAAGTCGATCAAACGATGTCCGTCCGGCCGGCTGGCTGCCCATGCAACCTTGTATATTCAGATCGCGAATTCGGAGACAATTTGATGAAATTTGTCCCAGAGGCTCTGACTGGTACAAGGACCAAGCCTATTGAAAATGGAACGAATCGATCCATAATTTCACAAAAACCATCTTATTACATTGGCAAGATTAAATTTGGTCGAAACCAAACTAATATTATTGCAATCAAAATCAGCTTATCAAAATTTATTGGAATCTTTCTATTTTTGAACATAGCTCCCATACAAATCATTCTCCCGAAAGTACTTTTAATGCCAGCTTCCTTAAAAATATTAGTATTTACATACAAATTGTCGACAATGACTTTTACGATAGCTACTATGTCATTTTGACATTGTCCAGGTAGGTCCAAAATAAACCATAGGATCCATATAAACCCTCATCCAAAAAACTAATATATCGTTAGCTAAAATGCAAAAAGACGTAATTAACAAAAATATAATTTTACAGGAGAAGCAAAAAACTTTGTAAAGTGAAAACTATAAACATGTCAGAAAAACATGCATTGATAGGTCGTCCATGGAATTCTTCAACCAATTTTCAAAGAAAACCATTTCATTATATTTTCTTAGAAAAAAAATGTGTAATTACGTCGTTTTGCATACATCAAACAAAAAAACTTGTAGTTACGTCCCTTTGTTTTTTGTTAATAAAATCGCAATTTTTGATCGCAGAAGTGTAAAATTTTGTCAAGACATGTAGTTTTATAGCATTCATAATAATCAATCAAAAACTCGATTTTGAATTTTTTGTTAGTTACGTCTTTTTGCATTTTAGCTAACGATATGTAGATGAGATATCTAAATAATATTCGGCAGAAAGAACTTTTAAACGAATCTTAACATCATAACATAATTTTGTTCTGGCGGGTCCATGATTGCCCAGATAGATTACACTCTAGGAAATTTGGTTTTAAATACTATGCTATAGGGAATCACATGGTCGGGTTTGACCGATTATACTTTCTCACTTGTTATTTTTGCAACAGCATTTTAAGCGTTTTTAACTCATATTTCATTAAATGATGTTTTTGTATTTTTCACATTAATAAATCGGATTCTACCAAAATTTGGCATACATACATATATATCTAACAAATATCAATTTTCATACCAAATTTTATTACGATTGGATAAATTTTGTAAGTGTTATAGCATTTTTAAGAAAAAGGATATATGGCAGGACCTTGAGTCCTTGTTCAGATTTAAATGAAAATTTACACACACATTGCTAGTTGTGTTTGTATCAGCATGACCATTCTTTGTAGTTTTGTGGGCATTATTGAAGCTAAAATTACATTTTTCCATTTCAGGACACATGGGAGGTAGGCGTGTCCTTGGACCGATTTCTCCAAAAATTCATATTTTTCTTAACTAAGCTTTTTTTATGCTAGTGTACCAAATTTCAAAAATTTCTGACAACTCCTTCTATTTATGTCCCTTCGTTATATGGGGACAAAGCACTGTGCGACGCTTTCTGAATTACAATTGACTAATCTGAATAACAATTGACGCTTTCTTAATTATAATTGTCGCTTTCTGAATTACAATAGGAAAAGGTATAGTGTATTGAATTCCTTTAATTTTTTTTTAAACATTCTTTAAAAATTCTAAGCCATAACTGTGGGTCTGTTCGGAAATGCATTGCTGCGCTGCATCTGTGATTAGCTTGCGATGCTCATGCAAATATACATATATATGTATATATGTATATTTTTGAACACAATATCCATCAGCCATTTTTGTAAGGCATGTTTTAGATTTGCTTACCCTTCATTTGTTTGTGTTATGTATTTTTGAACACCTGCTGACATTTGTAGTGCTGACAGTTGATGCTTTTACGAACGCGATGCGCACCCGTTGCAGCACAGTAATGCATTTTCGAACAAGCCATATACAGGGTGTCCGCCGGGAAGGTATACTACTTTGTTTGCCGCTATTTTGGTAAACATTAGTTTTGACTGCTCATATTTGGCAGTCGTGAAGTAGACACGTGGCAAATTTATTATGGAAAAATATTCGATAAACCAACGTGTCTTATCAAAATCAATCATCGATTACTGTGATGATGAGAAAGTTACGTGAAATTTTTGGGAGAAACAACTTGCCAACAAAACGCAATATTTATCGTTTAGTGAATGATTCCGAAGAAAGAAGGTCTGTAGGTGATAGCCCAAGCATGGGCCACAACGTACTGCAAGATCGGCTAAAAACATTACTGCTGCTCAAGAAATTGTTCAAAACAATCCATCAACGTGAAATGTGTGAGAATGTAATGAAAAACGTGCTCAAAAGGGCTCGCATTAGTGAAGCTAGCAGAGGCGGACATTTATCTGATATTGTATTCCATACATAATTGCCGACATTAAATAAAAGATTTATCAGTATAATATCCATTCTCTTTGATTTAATCAAAAATTATAAACAAACAAAGTTGTATACCTTCCCAGACACCCAGACTGGTAGTGAGCTAGTCTATCAGCGCCGGGATTGCGGGCTCGATTCCCGCCAGAGACTCTGTGATTCCTGCAGATAAGCGTAAAGCTTCCCGGGATTAGCTTAGGGAATTAAAAAAAAAAAACAAAAAAAAAAATTATATATTTTTTTTAATCCTTGCCTTTGTGAATTGTCTTGTTTTTATTCAAATAAACTTTTTTTTTCAATAACTAACTTCGTTTTTGTGTTCTTGTTCATTTGCAACCCGGTTTTTAAATTGTAACTATTTGAAATAACCGAAAACCGGGGGTCACAAACGTACGTTCGTACGCTTTTGATGTACAAATGATATAGAAAACAAAACTTTTCCTAACATTTTTTTTGCGATTCGATAGCATTTGGGTAGCTCTTTGTTTAGTGCAAAAGATGGATATCATCGTGTTTAAGTTTTCATAATGATAAACATGTGGTCACGAACGTACTCAAAACAAAAGTCAACTTTGGATGGCAATAGTGAAATGTAAAAATTTGCGTAATGGAACGGAATATTCAAAAATTGATTAATTTATTTTAAAAGTGTATTATTATTGTAGGTCTCAATCCAGTATTTACAAAAGAAAATATCTCTCTTGGTTTTTGTTTAATTGGCTTATGTACCGATCGCGAACGTACGATTTTTTTCCATATGTTTTTTTATTATTATCACCATGCATTTTCCCATAAATATCTTCAAATTTCCTTAACAAAAAAATTAATAGTCCTTTTACAATTGATTGTAATGGAGAGATTATAAAGAAAGAGTTCACACATAACATATTTTTTGCATGTAAAATAAGAAGTCGCTTAAAAAGAAAATATAAAATTTTCCAGTTTCCATCGCAATTTCCTCCAGTAAAACAGCTGAGATATGCTATGAAACCATTCTTTTATAAAAACATAGACTTTTTTTTATAATAATAAACAATAAAAAACGATGATTATCAACATTTTATTTTTTCATCCTGGTAGGCCATTCTGGGGAAATGCCCATATTCGATCTCCCTATTGTGTACGGATCAATAATTTTTTTTTTGCACTTTGTCACAGATAACATTGTAAAAAAATGTTGAATTGCAACTGAAATTTTGGAACTCAGTCAACATAATTATGTACATAAAGGTTGTGTCAAAGACAGAAGATCTAAATTAGGAAGTAATTTTTAAGGAGCGGCTTGGATGCAAAACTCTACGTAGCGTTAAAAAGTCCCATATTTGTGTAAGTTTTTTTATTGTCTTAATTCAACTTGGGTATATACATACATATATAAATACTAGAGTCCGACCGAAAATTTGGCGTGTTTGGTTGCTGTTCGCTGTTCGGAAAAATTTTCGCCAAACACCGAACTTTGTAAAAAAAGTAAAAGTGCTAGCCAAATATTTTATATGTACCCTCCACCATAGTATTAAAATATTTGGAGCCCTATTTGCAATTATATCGTAAGCGGCAAAAGACAAATTTTGCAGAAGGGTTTATTTTATTTTTTTCCTAAGCACTGCAATGCTTTATTTGGATTTAGATGGGCTTTATCTCCGCAACGGTGCAAATTCAAAGTCTATGAATTTGTTGGAACTTATAACCTATTTGCAAGAAAAAAAAACAAAATGTTTATAAATTGTCGCTAACGATATAATCGCAAATAGGGCTTTATTTAATACTGTTAGTATTAAATATATCTGAGCCAAATATGGTTTTCCTAGCTCATATGGTATGGGCGCTATTGTACCAAGAAAAAGATAAATAGTTGTTTATAATTCGGTTATTTATGAGCCGAGTTTGTTCATTTTCACTTTACCAGTATTCTACTAAGTTTATTTCAGGGGGAAACTAAAAAAATTAAGTGCAAAGATTACAACAAGATTAAGATTGACATATCGCTAAGTCGCTTTGTTTTATTGAAAATGTATGGGCAATATAAATTTAATGTTTAGAAAATCGCTTGACGCCCTTGAAGTTCGCACAAGTAATTTTCTTTAAATAATTTTTGAATATCTTTGAAAAAATTTCTATCGATACTTATTGAAAATATGTTAACTAAAGCCGGATTCACGATGGAAACTGGTTACAATGTAAGCAACAATTTTGTTTGCAAGCGCCCCGGAAATCGTTATTTAAAATTATCGATTACTATCGACAGTCACTTGGTATTTTCTAAGGCGCTTTTAAGTCGACGTCGTGCAGAATTGTCTCTGTTTTAGTCGACAGGAAATTTTTTTAAATGAGGTTTAAGAAATTTTAAATATAATGTTAACATATTTATTAAATACGTTTAAAATAAAATTAAAATAAAATTAAATTTTTTTTTTATCTGTATTTAAATAACTTTAAGTTCTTTTGCTCAATATAACCTTTTACCTTCGGTGAAGGGTATAATGAGACATATGAAAAAGGAAATTGTTGCTTCTATTGTGAATTAGGCCTAATTCTTTAAATTCTGTAATGTAAACACTCTTATTCTTTTAAAATTTTTATAATGTATTTTAATACTAACAAAATATGTAATTAAAAAAATTTCCTAGATTTGTTGTATAAGTGTAACACAACGTGATCAATTATTTACCCATCTAAATGAACATAAATATCAGCCACGTTTCGATTGCTGTATATGTCGTTTATGTTTTCAAACTTCAATGGAACTACATGATCATTATATGGCAAATGAAGATTTTTGTGGAAAATTTTACGATAAAAAAGGTAATATTTTTTTAAAGATATATATGTATGTACATAAAAAATTGTTAAAGGACTATCCTTTTTTAAAAATCTATAAAACAAGTCGAAGTCGCGTAGAAATAAAAATAATTATGTTTAAAAAACGAAAATTTAAGCTTTATTAATAGCTTTTTTTATAACGTAAATTTAAACTTATATTTTGTTTTCATTCCAACACAATTTTTGCTTGTCTTTAAAAAGGTTTAAAATGTTAGTTAGCCCTTTCTACTTTTGCAAAAAGAAAAAAAATATTTTCAGTAGTTATTATACACGTTGTAGTTTTTTTTTTTTTTTTGTATAACATATTAAATATTTTTTTCTAGCCTTTAAAAAACCAATTACCTCGTCGTTATCACCTTATTTGGGAAAACCGGAAAGCTCGAATTTGGAAATCGCTCATACATTTTCTTTAAAAGGTATATTCTATTCTGAAATATATTCATATATTTTTTATTATTTAATATATTTTTCAATAGATATACCTCCTGCCAATAGTCATCATTTGGATACTTTATATGCAAAACCCTCCACCTCAAAATCTTCCATGGAACCACCTACAACACCTTCGTCCTCAGCATTCAATACGGTAAATGAATTTTCTGCTTTAGAGCCACATATAGAGGTAAAAACTGAAATTAAAGTAGAACCAGATTTTTATCCACCCATGGATCAAACTGATTATGCTAGCTATGACAATGATTATGGGACACCCGATTATACCTCCGGTTCTAATCAAAGTTTATCTTTTCTTCATGAGTATCAAGATAATGCTTCCAGCTCTACCAATTCATCTTATTCCTTCAACAATAACGAGGCCGTTCAAGATGAAGAAGCCATTTGTTGTGTGCCCAAATGTGGTGTACGCAAATTTTCTTCTCCTTCCTTACAATTTTTTGGCTTTCCTCGGGAGGAGAAGTATTTGTCGCAGTGGCTTCATAATTTGAAAATGGTTTATGACCCCAATGTTAATTATTCTGTGTATAGGATTTGCAGTTTACATTTTCCTAAACGTTGTATAGCAAAGTATTCTCTAAGTTATTGGGCTGTGCCCACTTTTAATTTGGGCCACGATGATGTGGGTAATTTGTATCAGAATAGGGAAAGCTCTGGGGGGTTTCCTGGTGGTGAAATGGCTAAATGCAGTATGCCGGGTTGTTCCTCTCAGCGAGGAGAGACTAATGTAAAATTTCACGTATTTCCCCGGGACTTGAAGACCTTAATAAAGTGGTGCCAGAATTCCCGTTTGCCGGTTCACAGTAAAGATAATAGATTTTTCTGTTCTAGACATTTTGAGGAGAAATGTTTTGGTAAATTCCGTTTAAAGCCCTGGGCCATACCAACTCTAAATTTGGGCACAGTTTATGGTAAGATCCATGATAATCCGAATATATATCAAGAAGAAAAGAAGTGCTTTTTGCCCTTTTGCCGGCGCAGCCGATTTAATGATTGTAATCTATCTTTGTACCGATTTCCACGAGATGAAACTTTATTACGCCGCTGGTGTTATAATTTGAGGTTAGATCCAAATATGTATAGAGGTAAAAATCATAAAATTTGTTCTTCTCATTTTATTAAAGAAGCCTTAGGCTTAAGAAAACTTAATCCAGGGGCAGTGCCTACTTTAAATTTAGGTCATAACGATAGATTTAATATATACGAAAACGAACTGTACACACCACCACCTCCGCCACCACCACCTCAACCCTCCAGCTCGTCTAAGGCTCACAAATATGCCCAGTTATTTAAACAAGAAATGGAAGGTTCATCACACATCTATGATGGTGTTTTCATGAATTCTATGGTGCAAAAGTTCTCTTCCTCGGCATCGTCAAACAGTTCAAATAATTTGGATTTAGGTGATGTTTGTTTGGTGCCTTCCTGCAAAAGAACCCGTCATTCTGATAACATTACTCTACACACCATACCCAAGCGAGCCGAACAACTTAAAAAATGGTGTCATAATTTAAAAATGGTTTTAGGGAAAATGCACAAAAGTGTTAGAATTTGTAGTGCCCATTTTGAAAAGTACTGCATAGGCGGGTGTATGAGACCTTTTGCTGTGCCTACTTTGGAATTGGGTCACGATGATACCAATATTTACCGCAATCCAGACGTTATAAAGAAATTAAATATTAGGGAGACCTGTTGCGTACAATCCTGTAAAAGAAATCGTGATCGAGATCATGCCAATTTGCATAGATTTCCTACTCATCCGGAATTGCTGCAAAAATGGTGTGAGAACTTGCAAAAGCCCATACCAGATGGTACTAAACTTTTTAATGATGCCGTATGTGAAATGCATTTTGAAGATAGATGTTTGCGTAATAAACGTTTAGAGAAGTGGGCTATACCCACCTTAAATTTAGGTTGGGATGAAATTCATCATTGTTTGCCATCGGAGGAGGAAATAAATGAAAACTGGGTTAAGCCTTTTGCTCCCAATAATGGTGATGAACAGGGCGAGTGTTGTGTAGCAAGCTGCAAACGTAATCCCCAAATAGATGATGTGAAACTATACCGGCCCCCGGAGGATGCTGAACAATTGGTTAAATGGGCGCATAACCTACAAGTGGATGTTACCGAGCTACCAAATCTTAAAATCTGTAACTTGCATTTTAAGCAACATTGCATAGGTAAACGTTTATTAAATTGGGCAATGCCCACTTTAAATTTAGGCGGCAAGGTGGAGCATCTTTTCGAAAATCCTCCTCCAATGCCAGCCATTTACAAAAAGAAACTCAAACCTGATAGAATTTTAAATAGCCATGAAGCCATTAAATGGTCCCCAAGATGTTGTCTACCACACTGCCGTAAAATGCGTTCTGTAGACAAAGTACATCTGTTCCGATTTCCTTATAATAATCGTCAAACTTTAGCCAAATGGTGTCACAATTTACAGCTTCCTCTGGTTGGTAGTTCGCACAGACGCATTTGTTCCAGCCACTTTGAGACTTCAGTTCTAACTAAACGTTGTCCCATGACCTTGGCGGTTCCAACTATAGATCTAAATGCTCCGCAAGGCTATAAAATATATCAAAATCCTGCCCGCTTAAAACAAATAAAAATTGGAACCCAAAGGCATTGTGTAATAGAATCTTGTCGCAAGACCAAACTGGATGGTGTAACTCTATTCAGATTTCCCAATAATAGATCTATTTTATATAAATGGCGCCATAATATTAAAAATTGGCCTAAAGGGAAACTGAGTTCCCAAATGAGAATATGTGCAGAACACTTCGAACCTCATTCGGTGGGTATTAGGAAATTATCCCCCGGTGCTATACCTACACTAAAGTTGGGTCATGAGGCCCAGGACTTGTATCCCAATGAAACTAGATCATTTTTCGATTTAGAAAAATGTGTGGTTAGTGGCTGTGATTCTCGCAAGGAAATGGAGGATATAAGGCTTTTCCGTTTCCCCCGAGATGATGAAGAATTACTTAAGAAATGGTGTAATAATCTTAAAATGAATCCCAACGATTGTGTGGGCATTAAAATATGCAGCAAACATTTCGAGGTTGAATGTTTGGGACCCAGGCAGCTGTACAAATGGTGTATACCTACATTAAAGTTAGGCCATAAAGAAGATGAGGAGGTTAACATAATACCGAATCCTCCGCCTGAGCAACGAGCCGGAGAATTCCTTTTCAAATGTTGTGTCCCCACCTGCGGTAAGACACGCAAATACGATGACGCCCAAATGAATAGTTTTCCCAAAAATTTAAAACTATTCCGCAAATGGAAACACAATTTAAAATTAGATTTCCTTAACTTCAAAGAACGAGAAAAATATAAAATTTGCAATGATCATTTCGAATCAATATGTGTTGGAAAGACTAGGCTTAATTTTGGCGCTTTGCCCACTTTAAATTTGGGTCATGATGACATAGATGATTTGTATCAAATTAATCCCGATAGAATCAGACCAAATTTATTTATTAAACAAAAAGATGTGGAAAGAATGGAGAGGAGAAGGTTATTAAGAGAAGAAAATCCAGGACAATACGAGTGCGAGGAACCAGAGGACGATAGTGGTGATCCTTTGAGTTTGGAACCCAGCGATATTAAATGTTGGGTAAGTGACTGTTCAGCTCCCAAGTCTATAATGAGAGAACCATATGATTTACCAGAATCTAAGGAATTAAGGGAAATGTGGCTGAAAGAATTAAGAAAAAGTGAGAACGAAGATTTGACACCAGAAGCTAAAATATGTGGTTTACATTTTCAGTTGGTATTCAAAAACCTTAAGGACTTAATGCCTACAATATTAGACGATAAAGAGGATTTAAAATCCGATTTTAATAAATTGCAATACAATTATCAAAAGTCGAACATATCTTTAGTAATAAACAGCTACCAATGTAGGGTTCAGGATTGTTCCACGAATTTATTAAACTCCTCTATAAGATTATACTTCTTTCCCTATGGTAAACATTTGATTAGCAAGTGGTCTCACAACACCGGCATAATACCCGATGAACATCGTCGTTATATGAATAAGGTGTGTGCTTTACATTTTGAGTCCTTTTGTATAACAGAAAATCAAAGATTGAGATCTTGGGCCATACCCACCCTGAATTTACCTAAATCCGAAGAGGATAAACGCGTATACAAAAATCCTGATCTTACAAAAATCGATAAAAGAATGCTGGGTCCCCAGATACTAAAATGTGCCGTGGCAAATTGCAATTATATGAAAATAGCAGATGATGAGTCCTTAAAGCTTTTTAATTTCCCCAGCGATGACAAGTTATTAAAGAAATGGTGTGATAATTTAAAAATGTCTCACCATTTTACCCCTTTACTTAAAATATGTTCTTTGCATTTCGAAAAAATATGCTTTGGTAGTTGCCGCATACGTTCATGGGCCATACCCACCCTTAATTTAGGTTATGATGAAGCACCAGAACATTTAAATAAAACCACCATAAGGCGAGGGGTGTTTGATGCTCCCGAAGACGTTTCCGAAATTCAACTAAAACAAGTAAAAATCAAAAAGTCACTGGATAGTACTAAATGTTTTATAACCAGCTGCCGCAAAAGTAGACTGAAACATGGTGTACGTTTTTATAGTCTGCCCTCAAGTTTGAAAATTAAACGCAAATGGCTGCATAATTTACAAATAAGGCATCTAAAATCCAGCCATAAACTACAAAATATAAAAATTTGTAATCTTCATTTTCAAAAAAGGTGTTTAGAAGGAAAAATTTTAAAACCCTGGGCTGTGCCTACCATGCATTTGGGTCATAATGAAGCCATTTTTGACAACCCTCGGGTACGAGGTTTACCAATGCCAAAATGTGTCCTAACACACTGTAAGAATTATAACACGTCAAAGGGAGTCCGTCTATTTGTATTTCCCAAGTCACCGGAATTTTTGGAAAAATGGTCCAAGAATTTAAAATTGGATCTTGACAGGTGTAAAGGCAGAATTTGTCAAGATCATTTTGAAAAGGAAGTGATAGGTCTAAAAAAATTAAAAAATGGGGCTGTTCCTACTCTAAATTTGGGCCACGATGATAAGGTTTTCGATAATTTTGAATTATTAGAAAAATTAAAATTAAACCAAATTGAAAAAGAATTTAAACAAAATGCTTGCAAGTCAAAAATTACGGGACGCGAAGATACAGATGAGGAAGTTGAACTAAACACAGAAGATGAAGAAGAAATATGGGAATCAGAAGAAGGCGAGGAAGAACAGGAAGAAGACGAGGATCGAATATATTATGATGATGAAGAAGAAGAGGAGGAGGAAGAGGAGGAAGATAACGAGCAAGAAGATCTGGAAAGACCACAAGAAGATGATGAAGTTAGTGTAAAATCAATATCCGATTGGAGCTCTATAAAATTTAAGGAACTAAGAGTTTCAATTACTCCCTTGACGCCCGAAGACTTAATGGATTTATGTTCTCGTTCTTCTTATGAAAGGGAATTTGGTTCTTTAACACCTGCCAGTAGTTTAAGAGGCCGTCGTTCTGTTACTCCAGCTTCAAGTTGGAAAGATTTACGTTCAGATACACCAGATCAAAAGTCCAACCATTTTACTTCTACTTCTGCACCTGCAACAAATGATAAAAAACGTTTTAACTGTTTTATGGAGCCGCGCTCTGTAACCCCAGAACAAAAAATAGATCAATTCCGGGAACCTAGATCTCCTGAAAGAAAATCGGTTAGTCCTAAAGATCCTTTAGCTGAAAGTTTAGAGGATTCCTGTTCTAACACAGCACACTTGGCCGAATCTTTACTACTAACGCAGGAAACGAAATTCAAACCTGATTTAGCTGCAAATTGTTTGAAAAGAGAGCATTTGGAGACAAAAAGCAATGGTGCTAAACGAGAACGGTTAGATGTTTCAGAAAATAAAACTACATGCAAGAATTTGGCAAATGAAATGGAGAAAAGCAACACTACTAACTTAAGAACAGACAAAGCCCTTAATGCTGTAGCTCCTATTTGTTGTTTGAAACACTGTGGCAGGGAGAAGACTCCAGAACAACACTTAACCACTTTTGGGTTCCCTAAAGATTCTCAACTTTTACAGAAATGGTGCGACAACTTGGGTTTACAACCCGAGGAATGTATAGGTCGCGTTTGCATAGACCATTTTGAATTGAGGATTATAGGCGCTAGAAGATTGAAGCTGGGAGCAGTGCCTACTCTAAATTTAGGACCGAATCGGGTAGCCAAGCACATTAACTCGGAGGAAACACAACAAAAGAAAAGTGTTAGCAAGGAATTTTCGGAAACGGGGAATATGCAAGAACCTGATTCCAATTTAAAACCACCTCCGCCCTACAAAACTCCCAAAACCAGTAAACAATCGGTTTTTCGGCTATGTTGCCTCAAACATTGCAGACGCAAGAAATTTGTAAAACAAGAGAAGAAAGAGAAACAGCAGCAGCAGAAGGAGCAGAAACAGAATGTGGAAAAAATGGATCTCTTGTTTAAATTTCCTACAGGTGAGGAGATTCTAAAAAAATGGTATAAAAACTTAAGACTACCCGAAAAGCTAAGCTTGACTACCGATTTACAGATATGCGCCAAACATTTTGAACCGTGTGCAATAAAAAATGGGAAATTACATCCAAAGGCAGTGCCTACCTTAGAATTAAGTTATGCCAATCGAGAACCTATATACAAAAATAATCTAATCGATTTTAAAGGTCCAGAGCGCAAAAATAAACAGCAATTAAAAGCAAAATGTCTTCTACCACATTGCAAAAATCGAATATCGGGTGAGATATTTTTAATACCTTTTCCTGAGAAGAATACTTTGGCTTTTCGAAAGTGGTGTAAAAACTTAAGACTTAATTATCATTCAACAAAATCCAAGATTTTGAAAATATGTAACAAACACTTTGAGCCTTATGTTTTCTACAAAAGAATAAATTTACGCCAGGGAGCTTTGCCTACTTTAAATCTTGGTCATTCGGATAAAATTATCAGGAATTGCAAGAAATTGCGTTTAAAGAAAGAACAAAAAAGTGTTAAGGAAAAATGTTGCATAAAAGAATGTCAGGCAACTGATCTGAAATTATTTAGTTTTCCCCGAAGTTCGGAACTACGCAAGATATGGTGTAACAATTTGCAAATGCACGCTCTTAACAATCATTTAAAAATCTGTGCTCGACATTTTGCACAAGAAAGTTTTATAGTGGGTTCTGACAATCTTAAAATAAATGCGGTACCTGTTTTGAATTTGGGTGTTAAGGATGAAAGTGTTATGTTATTAACATCCAATACAAATGAAAGTAGATGTATGGTGGAAAACTGTCAAAAGTCTGCCAGTGTGGATAAAGTGAAACTGTTTAATTTTCCTTTGAAACAGGAAATATTAAAGAAATGGGTATTTAATTTAAATTTATCCCAAGATTCTCTCAATGCCCAGGATAAGGTTTGCAGTAAGCATTTTGATAAAACCTGTATTAAAAATGGCGTATTACATGAAAATGCCATACCCACAAAATTTTTAAAAATCTCCCTTAAGGGCTGGTTTTATAAAAACAATGAAGATTTGTTTGAATTACCTAAAAAATGTTGCGTGCTTAATTGTCCACAAACTTCCGAGGAAGCAAAACATTTATACAAATTCCCTAAACACAAAGAGGATTTGGAAAAATGGCTTTATAACCTTAAATTACAAGTAGATGAGTCTGAGGTTAAGGATCTAAGAGTATGTGACAGACATTTTGAACAAAACTGTAAAATTTCTAACAAAGATCTAATTACCCAAGCCTTGCCTACCTTAAATTTAGGACATAATGATACAGATATTTATGGCAATAATTTTATTAAATGCTGTTTGGATAATTGCAGCTTTGAAGGATTTTATTACCACAAATTACCCGAAGATTTGATGCTACAAAGCTTTTGGTTTCAGGAACTGGAAATGGAAACATCTTATAACACTTCCTTGTACATATGCTCTGTGCATTTTGTAGCTTTTTTTGAAAGAATATTGGAAAAATATAGTGCTTTCCTTAAGGAATCTAAGGAATATATTAAACTTTCTTTAACTTATAATGAGCTTAAAGCTCTGCCCGCTTTACAAAGTTTTAAATGCCATATAACAAAATGTAATTCTGGGTTTAAGCTCATATGGAAGTTACTTACGTTTCCTAAAGATGTAACCTTATTTAATAAATGGCTCCACAACTGCGGCTTACAATTTGATTTCGAACAACGTAATTGTTATCGCATCTGTGCCCAACATTTTGAGGAAAGATGTTTAAGCGAGAAACACTTACACCGCTGGGCTTTACCCACCCTTAAGTTGCCTTCCAATAATAGTTTATATGTCAACCCTCCCGAAGCTTTGCCTTCCAACCATGAGAATCTAAAACATTGCTGTGTGGCTAACTGTCTTACCGAAAAAGGGCCATTCTATCAGTTCCCAAAAAGGCCCTCGGAAACAAAGAAGTGGATACATAACTTGGATTTGGGATTGCAGCAATGTACGCTTAACTTAAGAGTATGTTATAAACATTTTGAGAAATATTGTTTCTCTCAGACTTTAGATAAAGTTAAACCGTTAAAAGCTTGGTCAATGCCAACACTAAGATTGAAAAGAAAGTCTCAACTTTACCTTAACCCTCCGGACAAAAAAGCCTTGTATGTTTGCTGCATAAATTCATGTAGGCAGGTTTCAAACAAATCCAAAGACATCTTTCTCGTCAAATTTCCCTTAAGCAATACTTTAAAACAAAAATGGCTGCACAATCTGAATCTTAGGAAAGAAGATTACAAGGAAACAATGAGAATTTGTTCCAATCACTTTGAATCGGATTGTTTTTCTAAATGCCAAAGAATATTGCGTAGACATTCTGTACCCACCTTGTGTTTAAGCAAACCAATTGAAGAACTATATAGAAATCCAAAGCGAAAGGTTGACATGAAATGTTGTGTAAAATTATGCAAAGGACCCTGGAATAATCTAGCAAATTTTCCGAAAGATAAAATATTGTTAAGAAAATGGTGCCACAATTTGCAACTTGATAAAGAAATCCAATTAGAATCTTTGAGAAATTGGAAAATTTGTAATCGACATTTTGCTCAACAATGCTTTAATAAATTTGGTGTAGTGCGAGCTATGGCGGTGCCTACTATGAATCTGGGTCATCGCAAGAAACTGTTTAAGAATCCTAATTTTGAAAAGAATACGGAAACTAAAAAGGAGAAAATAGAGCACGGAGACAATAAGGAGTGTTTAGAAAAGATAAGGGATCATAATGATTTACGATCCAACGTCAAATTAAAAAATCAGCCGCAAGAGGTTGCTTTAGAAGCTGCAAATATTAAAAATAAAAGTGTATTGGCTAATGCTGAGGTACCTATAAAATCTAAGAGCGTAAAGCCTTTGAAAGCTTTAAGTAAACCTCTCATACCTTTTCTTGGTAAACAGAGTACGAGTAAAGTTGTGAATATGAAAGTTTTCAACAAAGACAAAAAAAGCACTAACATTTTGAAAGGAAATGTTAAGGACAAGTTAGCGATAACTAAAAAAAATACAAAATCCCAAATACAAGCTCTCCCATGTACCGAAGAAGTAGAACAGGCCAAGGAAAATTTAACACAAGCAACTATAGAGAAGGAAGATGACAATTTTATTAAGCTAACAAACACAGAAGATGAAGTAAAGGATCCATCAGTACCTTTTACAAAAGGGGAACCCCAAGACTCTGCAACTTATTCATTAACGGAAATTTCTAACACTGAAATTACCGAAACCCTAGATGAGAAACCAAAAACGTTGATTTTAAATGCAGAAAACAATCTACCCGACGATGCTTACTTGGAAAATTTACTGGGAATTTTAACGGATAGTCTGCAGGAAAACGAAATTCTAACAGAAACTCCCGAAGCATTTAATCCGGAATCTGCTAACCCCAATACTCTTTCGGAAATAAACACAGCTTACCCGCAAAAAAATTTATCATATTACGAAAATAAACCGTTGGAACAGTCCACATTTACAAATAATGAAATAAAAGAAGAAATTGTTGAAGATTATAGGCAACAGGACGATGATTATCAGTCAATAGAACAGTATCTCGAAGAACGTCCCGACTATGAACCCAGTGAACACAGTGACGATGAAGAAAAGGAAAAAGAGAAGGAGGAAGAAGAAAAAACTTTAAACCGTTACAAAACTCTAATTTCTTGCTGTATAAAAACCTGTCCAAATCATGACAACTTCAAACTGGAAATACCACTTTTTAAGTTTCCTCTCATTAACAAATTACGTGAGTATTGGCTGCAAAATTGTAAACTTAATCAAAAGCAATACACGGCAAATAATATATTGAAAAGATTAAGAATTTGTATAGAACATTTTGCTAAACAGTGTATAAAGGAGGATCACAGGCTACTATTTGGAGCAGTGCCCACTTTACATTTGGGAAGTAAACTAGATTTCAAGGAACCCCTACAAGAGTTTAGCTATTTAAGATGTCGAGTACAAAGTTGTCAGAGGTCCGGTCAGTATGATAAAATCAATCGTATTAAATTTCCCCCTGAAAGGGATTTAAAAGCAAAATGGTGTTTGAACTTGAATATTAAAGAGGAAACTCTTACGCCAGAGGATTGGATTTGTCATAGACATTTTGAAAGAAAAGCTTTAATAGATTGTCGCAAACCTAAAGCAGGCATGTTACCTACTTTACTACTGGATGGTTTGGAAGAAATATCGAACGACATTGGTGAGAAAACGAAAAATGTTAACAAAAGGAAATGTTGTATTAAGAGTTGTGAGGATACCGTGGCTCAGCTTTATAAAATACCCAGCTCTAATGAGGAACTCTGCAGAAAATGGTTGGACAAATTAAAATTACCCGATACCATGCAAACAAAAAAGCAAACTTATGTTTGCGTAAGACATTTTGAGACCAAATGTTTTTATTTAATTAATAAACGTCTTAAACCAGGCTCGGTGCCCACTTTGCTTTTAGAAGAAAAGCAAAGTGATTTAGGGAATGAAATTAAACTCAAATGCTTATATCCTTTATGTAAAGAAAAGTCTCGGGTACTTAACGATTGGCCTGTTGAAGGTATTTTTGGTATAATATGGATGTTGGTAAAAAAACTGGGCAGGAACGCCGAAAACTCTTTTGCGTGGAAAAAAATGTTGCAACAATTTTTAACGAACCGCGGATCTAAACAAAGTTTGCTGGAAATATCCGAAAAATCACTCAAATTATGTGATGAACATTTTTATATTTTATATAAAACAAACATAAATCAAATAAATGATTTCCAAAACTCAGAAGATATCACTAATTTAAAAGAAAATGTCAAAAAAACGTATAATGTGCTAAATTCTCTTGAAAAAATCTGTACAAAGCAATGTGCAGTTCCGCAATGTTCAACAGATCACAATATACAAGACTTTAAATCGGTTAAGCTTTTCAGTTTTCCTCAAAATCCGGAAGTATTAGAAAAATGGTGTCATAATGTTGGCCTAGAACTCAGCACAGTCAAAACACAGCCTTTTCTAAAAATTTGTGAGATACATTTTGAAGGTTATTGCTTATTAAGAAGACATATTTTAGATTGGGCTGTACCAACCCTAAAACTACCTTCAACTGAAGTAAGCAAAGAAATAATACAAAACGATAGTGATAGATTATTAAGTTTCAATGAAAAATGTTGCATTAAAACTTGTGTTAATGCTTATGCTTTGAGTGAAAACAATTTAATCAGATTTTACAAATTTCCCAAAGATCCCGTCATGCTTAAGAAATGGTTAGATATAACAAATGTTGGGGACATCTATGAGGAAAATAAAACCCAGATATGTGGTATACATTTTCATGAAAAGGATATTATAAATGGGAAAATTAAAGAAAATTCTTTACCGAAATATAACTTGAAATCTGATAATACTGGTAATTGCTCTGTAATAGATGAAGATATACAAGTTAAACAGGAATTGGATAATTCAGAAGAATGGTGTAATTCCATACAACAAGATTCCTTTGTAACTGAAAATTCACCAACAAAAACACAAAGCCGAGAAAGTGAATTTGATTTTACAAATAAAGAAAATCATAAAGAATATGAACAAAATCAATTAATAGAAATAAAACAAGAAATAATAGAAATACAAGAAGAAGAGCCCCAGACTTCTTACTATACCATACAAAAGTTTGAAAGTCCTCAACCGAATGAATTGCTATACTCTAATCAATCCAAACCCTCAGATTTTGTTATAAGTGATGTCAAATCTCAAATCTATTTATGTTGTGTACAAAAATGTACCAATAACTCTGAAACCCCAAATATACGCATGTTTACCGAATTTCCCCCAGACTCGGAAATTTTTATCAAATGGTGTTTTAATTTAAAAATAGATCCCCGCAACTATAAAGAAAAACAATATGCCATATGTCAACAACATTTTGAACCAATATGCTTTACCCATAACAATCTTTTACATCCCTGGTCCGTGCCTACTTTAAATCTCAATCTAAATGAAAATTCATTTATACATCAAAATGAAATACCAGAAAATTTGAAAGCCTCTCCCGAACAATGTATTGTTTATGGTTGTATAAATCCTTTAAAACCTCTTTTTAAATTTCCCTATAATCCTGATATTTCAATTAAATGGTTTGCAAATCTTAAACTCGATTATACCGATTTTAGAGCACAAAATTATCTTATTTGTAAAAGACATTTTCCCTCGACAAGTTTCGAAACTAACAATCTAAATAAACTTAAAACTGAAGCTATACCTACACTATACTTAGGTCATACAGAGAAAATTGTATATTTTAATTCTATGGAAGAACAGCAGCAGTTACAACCCGAAGTTATAGTCGGAGGTTTTAATAATCAGGATAATAGTCGTGGCAGCAGTCAGGGATCTTTTGGCAGATTAATATCGCCAAATGATCTAGAAGATCATGATAGTAGTTATTTTGAAGATTTTGAAGAATATTATGGACAAGAAGATTAGATTTAATATATATTTATACAGACATACACACATACTTATTACTAAAGTAAATATATTAAATATCAAAAAACACTAACTTTAGAAGAAAAAAAAAAAATATTTATATAAACTCATTAAAACGCACTTTTATGTTACAAAAACACATAAATATTAGCGGTATTTAGATGAAAAGCACAAAATTTTAAACAAATTTGAATTTTATTTTAAATAATATAATATATAAATTAAAATATCTAAATTTTATTAAAAAATGTAAAAAATTACTTAACTGATAAAAAAAAAAAAAAAATTATTAATACACATAGTCTTCTTATTTATCATTAAATTCTAAATTAATACAGTATTTTCATTAAATAAGTTCAAAAAACTAGTATTTTATTTTTTCATTGAAAAATTTGAATATTGCCTGTTTTTGAAAGTAAAATAAAAATTATCGTTTGGGAATTTTCATTGAAAACAAAAACAAATTTCAGTTGTTGTTTTTTTATTGTTGTTTCAATGTAAATTCCCAAACTTTTATAATGTTTTCAAAAACTGGCTGTACGTTGCGACCTTGGGGTAACAAGATTCGATCTTACATATAGTTTAGGTGCAAATAGAACATTGTTTTCCTAAGGTGGCGAAATTACTTCTCCAGTTGACTGTTTTTCAAAATGTAAAGAAATACTTTAATAAATTTTAAATTTTTACTAAAATTTTATTTATTTCTTGTTAACAAAATCTAAATAAGAACATTTAAAAATTTTTTTTTTAAGAAACGCTTTTCTTATAAAAGAACATTTAAAAAAATTTTGCCCGCCCCCCCTATATTTTATCCTGGCTACGCCCATGTATTCGTGTATTGTCATCGGGAATATGTATGCCTGCAAAGTTTCATCCATTTGCATTGAGTATAAGGCGGTTAAATTAACGTTACAAGATTTGATTTTCCGAAGTGAAGCTAAAGAAAAGGTTTTAAAAATATTGATTATTCTTCTGATTTCCGTAACTTAATCATTAACAAGAATCTACAAATTGTAAAAACTAAAACTCATTTCCTTTTTGTGTGTTTTCTTAACTTTTCTATTAAAATATTTTAAATCGTAATAAACCAATAAACCACCATAGTACCAGACACCTGTCCGCCTTTTTTTTTAAAGAACAACGATAAGTATTACAGTTTTTTTTGCATCTCATTTAGTTTTAAAGATATAAGGCTATCGAATTACCCTTTATAACTCCTTAACATTCGAATTTCCAAAAATCCCGTCGTAGTGGATTGGTTTGGGGAGAGACCTACCTCCGGTCAAAATTTCATTTTTTTAGCTTCAGGCTAAAGATGCAATAAAACATTCTTACATATAAGAAATTACGTTTGCACAACTTTGCAGTCTGATTGTTCATCTAAGTGAACAAATTTATGGGTAAATTTATAAAATTAGTAAAATCTGAACATTTCTCTATAACAATATCGTAAAATAATCAGTTTTTAATAACTTTTACATTTTCGGTCACGGTGGACCTTTTGACGGAAACGCCCATATATAGTTAAAGATTCTGTCAGTAGATACTAAACGAATCGAAATTATTATTGTAAAGCATTTATTTGAGTTTTCACAACATTGAAAAAAATTATTTCAATTCGTTCAATATCGACTAAAAAAATTAGAAATAAAATTTCGAATCGAACAAGTATTCGATCACGACTGCCAGAATAAGGCAACTGTTACTGAAATAGATTTTTATAATAAAAAGTAATTGATCTTAGACTGCTTCCGACAACGCAGTTTTCCTTCCAAAGTTTTTTAAGTTTTTAGGAGAGAGAAAAAAAGGCATTCTCTTCCGCTTATCTCCTACAAACTTAAAGCTATGCAAAGTAAACTTTGCGTGTTCAAAAGCGGTAGTTTTCTTAATTTTACCATAGTTATAACACTTCCATCCATTTTAAAAGAGAACTTGTTAACAAAGTTTTCACATGTATTAAGTATTAAGTACTGGGTCACGCAGAGCAATTTTAATTGCTTAATTATTGAGTTTACAGAAGAATACGGAGAGGAGAATAAAAAGGAAAACATACTTTCCGATCCAAGTTATTTCATTTTGTTCGGTCATTCGCTTTTTTTTACCGAAGACACGCTTTCTGTGTTTATTCGTTCATATGTCGGTTAACGCACAAAGATTGCTGCATGTAAATTGTATTCTCTTCTCTTTGATTCACTGGGAATAAAATGTTTGTTGTGTTAAAGCGTAAAAGTCAAATGATAACAGTTATTTTTTATTTTTTTCAAGCTAAAATAAAAGCTATTCTAAATATTTTGTTGACTTAATATATCGTGAATAACAAGTGGAATTTTTGTTACCATGAAATTTTCATTCCCCTCGAAGGGAAAAAGCAATCGTAAATCTTATGTGAAAAATTTTTCACGCTATCAGTTCCAGTGAATGTAAAAAAGAAGAAAGATGAAAAAAATAAAAACCAATGAAATTTTTGTTCAAAAATATACACGTATATATTTTAAAGAAAAGTTGAAATAATAAAGCAAAATATTTGGTACTAGCTGACCCGACAAACGTTGTCCTGTCCAAATTAAGAAAAATGTTTGCGTTCGATTTTTAAAATCCGTTAAAAAGATACGAACATTTGAAAGAAAAATTAGTCAAATCGATGGAGCCGTTTTCTGATTTTAGGTAAATCGAAAAAAGTGGGCGTAAAAGTGGGCGTTAAAGTGGGCGGGGCAAAATTTTCTTTCCGTAAAAACCTAAGTTGGACCATGGCGATGATTTTATAGAAGAAATCGGTCAAGCCGTTCTCAAGTTACGCGCTTAATAGAAAAAGTGGGCATAAAAGTAGGCGTGGTCTTTCGATGAAAACTTAAAATGGATTAATACGAAAAAAGCAATCGTAAATCTTATGTGAACAATTTTTCACGCTATCAGTTCCAGTGAATGTAAAAAAGAAGAAAGATGAAAAAAAAAAAAATAAAAACCAATGAAATTTTTGTTCAAAAATATACACGCTGACCCGACAGACGTTTTTCTGTCCAAATTAGGAAAAATGTTTGCGTTCGATTTTTAAAATCCGTTAAAAAGATACGAACATTTGAAAGAAAAATTTGTCAAATCGATGGAGCCGTATTCTGATTTTAGGTAATTCGAAAAAAGTGGGCGGGGAAAAATTTTCTTTTCGTATAAATCTAAGTTGGACCATGGCGATCATTATAAGGAAAAAATCGTCCAAATTATATAGATGTCATTGGTGGTGCAATATGAAAATTTGATTTCGCCACGCCCCTCCGCCCGCAGACCGAAAATAAAAAATCAGACTTCACAGTGACACCCGCTTGAATATTCTGAAGATTCCCTGAAAATTTCATCAAAACCGGCCCAGCCGTTTTGGAGTCCATACGTTACATACATACACACATCCTGTTTTACATATATATATATATAGGAGAAGAAGATAGATTGGAGGGAGTTTGGTTACAACGTTAGTTTTTTGCACTTTTAAGATTTTATGTAGTAAAATATTTTCCAAAATTCTGCCACCACGTATTTCGAAAACTTCACAAATCCGCAGGCAATCGACTTAGAAAGTGAAATGTCAAAATATGCTTGTGTTTTTGACATATCGAGCAACGAAAGCAACAAATAAAATACAATTTTGTGTTTTTGGTGTTGTAAATGCGGTAGTATGGCCACCAACGTATACATGAACTCGCCTTGATCATGGGGATTTCTTATGCATATTAAATTGAACATTTAAAGTCAACCAAATTATTATAACACGTCCATTTCTTTAAAGAATAACTTTTATTTTTGCCCTAAAAATAAAAATAATAAAAAGCAATATATTTCTTATCATAGACTTGTTTCCAATATAGTATACACAAATCCGTTTTCCGACTTTTCTAACTATGTATATGTTTTTTTTTTTTTTGTATTACAATTTCAAAATAACTTTTATTTTCGGTCCCTGTTTATTACCGAAAAAAAGTTGAAACGGATTGCTGCTTGTACTCATATTGGCAACTTAAAAAGGGAATTGAAAAGTAATTGGGGAGCAAAAGTTGAAGTGCATTAACCTAGACTTATGAATAAAACTCCCCACGAGTTGTTTTCTATGCTTTCATTTTTCCTATTTCAATTGTAAAAATGGAAGAAAAGAAAAACTTTTGCGGCTATATTGAAAAAAATCTTGAGCAAAGTTGGGAGATGAAACATATAAAACGCGTTTGGACAAACTTTATATAATTTCATTTTTAAAATTACTACTTTTAAGCTTCGTACAGACGATGGTCAGATCTTACAATGTTGTCATTTTTCTTACAATGGTGCCATTGTCAGATGCATTAATTTTACACATCTTCCAAATGAAAATGAGCTTACAATGTTCACACAGTTGCAAGACATTTTTAGGCAATTTTAATGACAAGATTCTAAGATCTGACCATCGTCTGTACGAAGCTTAACTTAAAATAAATAAATAGACTTTCAACAAAAACTTGCCTAATATTATTTAAAAATTACATTCCAATTTCTGCCAATCTTTTGCTTTGTCTGGGTTTACACTATGAAAGTTTTCTTTCCGAAAATCTGACTTCATTGGTGAGTGGGGAAGAAAACACGCTATTGCTCCCTCCCCTCTCACCAATAAACTCAGACTTTGAAAGAAAACTTTCATAGTATGCATAAACACAAGCAAAGTCGCCAGATGTAAAGGCCTAGTCACATAGAATCCTTCGTACTTTATACGTCGCTTTTTACAACTGACACTAACGTAACAACAGCGAAGTGGTACACAATGAACACGGATATTTAAAATTTTTATTTATTTAATTAATTATTTTATTTTGCATTTTATTTTTGTTATATCAACAACACAAAAAATTTTATTAAAACAAATCAAAAAACAAACTGATAGGTTTCATTAACCTGACCAACTTTAGTACTTTAACGGAAACGTACGATGTGGTACAAAGCTCATAAGAAAACCTGTATATCAACTCAGTTGAAAAAAGGGACCTTTAAAGTAAAAAGTATTCTATGTAACTCGACTTTAACTTTTAAAAAATTTGATTTGATTTTAGAAAAAAATACTTTGTAAACAACCTGTTGTAATATAGCCAGAGAGTCAGGGGGCAAATTATGGCAGTCGTGATCGAATACTTTTTCGATTCGAAAGCAATTTTATTTCTAATTCTTTCTGTTCATACTGAACGGATCGAAATTATTTCTTGAGTGTTGTAAAGCATTTATTTTAGTGTTCATAACACTGAAAAAATAATTACGATACGTTCAGTATCGCCTAAAATAAAATTGCTTTCGAATCGAAAAAGTATTCGATCTCGACTGCCATAATTTGCCCCCAGGTTATCAAACGAGAACTTGAGCGAGAAAAACATTTATTTCTAATAACTAGGGGCGTAACGATACGTTTTTTGTCGATACGATACCAATACTTAAAAAAATATCGGCAATACCGATACGCATATTGAATTCGAATTCAACTTAAAATTAACAAAACTCAAGCAGCGCAATTCTTTTATTATACAAAATTTCAGTGGAAAAATTAACAAAAAATTAATTATATTTTTATAAAAAAAAAACAGTCTAACGGCCAATTTCACCAAGTTTCTTTATAATTAACTATTAGTTATGGATGTCAAAAATTGTTAACTGGAAGTTAATGTTATAGTTAGTTTTAACTAGGGAGATCGATTATTCGACATTTTTCAAAACCCGGTTTTCGAATATTCCGAATAGCTGCTATTGTACAAAACCCGGTTTTCGGTTTAGCATTTTAAAAATAACCGGTTAACCGCTTTTAATTCGAATACATAAAAATACCAAAAACCAAATTAGTTTTTTTTTAATAAAAAGTGAATTTGAATAAAAACAAAACAATCCACGATTGTAAGGAACCAACAAAACACATAGATAGACTTAAGTTATGTTCAGACCTAACAAATATTTGACGATAGAATCCAAAAAATAGCGTGACCAGTAAATTGATCAAATTTAAGCTTTATTTATTAAACTTCTATTAATTTACTTAACTTTATTCCTTAGATCATAATTGTATAATGTAATTTATAAACTGTTAAATATGGTTTGCTCTAGCTAAACGTTTTTCAAAAGAAAACAATTTTTTAAGAAAACTAGTGGTTACGTGTCAAATATTTAATAGCTGTGAACATAGCTTCAAGGCCCAAATACATTGATCAAAATACTCATCAAGCATTGTGGTAGTATTAGTGAAAATGTCTTTGTATGTGTCACACCGACGATGCTGAATGCAAAATCAAAAAAATTAAGATATGAAGGTTGGACTAGCATGTGGCAAGTGTATTTGGGCCTTTAGAATTTTTGAAATCTTTAGTTTAAAAAAATTATAGGAATTAAATTAATTTATTATTAAGGGTTATCACGATGGTCATTGTGCAAATTTGCAGTGCATATTATGATTGATCGTGAGCGTACCACTTTTATTTTTGTGCAAATATGCTATTTTTCTAAAAATGTATTCTGGCAACACTAAAAACTTCTGGCAGCACTGTAAAAAATCTGCATTTTAAAAAAAATTTTTTCTTTTTAATTAATTTACAAATAATTCTCTATTTTATTTAACAATCTGCGAAAATGTTCAATTTATAAGTTTCCTTACAAACAATATGGCGGCTAATATGTCAAATGTTGTTGTTTACATTTTTTTTGCAACTGAGCAAATATGCACCACGAACTTTGCTCATGGTTTTTTAGTGCAAACGAAGTAAAAAAGAGCAAATTGCAAATGCGTATATTTTGTTGTTGTGTTGTGCAAATGTGTGTATTTTTGCACTACCCATCGTGATTTCCCTTATTATTTGTGATATTCTCAAAAATTTATTTTTAATGAGTTTTAATTTGCTGGTGGCTAATCATGTCTATATGAATCAGTAGACTTCCACTATATTTTTTAAAAGTTGCAAACAAAACCTCTTAGCCATGATTATTTATTACAAATTATTTTGTTTCAGCATTATAGAAACGAATAGTAATATGAAAATGCGTTTTGTATGGATTTTGTATGGCATCGTTTGATTCCTTAAATTTTGTTTTAAGTTCTTGGTGTTTTAATAAATAAAATTGATGAATTTTCCCATATCGTTGATTCTACCGGTATGTTTAAGTTTTAGGCATGAAGATATGCTAGAACTACTTAAGAGTTTTTTTTTTATTAATTTTTGGCAGTATTTTAGTATTTTAGTATTTTAGCAAATAATGGGTACGTTCGTAAATGCATCACTGCGCTGAATCAGAAAAGCAAACTTTTTTTTATTATTATTATTGTGTGACTATTATTTTTGTGGAGTATTTCACAATTTTTCGGTCCACATTTACTTCACTGATAAATATATTACCACTTGAAATCACTGATGCAGCGCAGTGATGCATTTACGAGCGCACCCATTATTTGCAGTCTCTTAGGAACAACTTGGAAGAGTAAAGTTTTACTTGGCGTATATGGGTAATTCCCAGACGTACACATCAAAAATGCAATAACATTTTAAGCAAAAAATATTTTAACCCTTAAATTAAAGCACTAAGAAAGCACTGTTATCTATGCTAAAGTTTATGGAGGGCGCGATTCTAGGTCGAAGACAATGGCAAAAGAAGTAGCGGTTCGAACGTGAAAAAAACAGAAGTAGTTTTTTTTTTGCCATGTATAAAAAGGCGTAATTCAGCGAAACCTGGCACAATTTTTTATTCAAACTACTTCCAGAATTTTACGTAGCAATGTAACATTAAAATGTCTTGGTTTGATTTCAAAATCTTCTGTACTTTCTTTTTTTTTAAGCCAAAATCTGGGTCGATACGTGAAATTTCGAACGTGAATTTTTTTCCGTAATAATTTAACTGAATAATGATCAAAATAAAATAAAAATTTACTGTTATTCCGAATAACATATTTCTCTTTGAACTCTTCCTTAGATTACAGACCATGTAAGAACATTTTTTTGGAATAATTTTGATCAAATATTACCTCTTTTAAGAAAGATAAATATAACAGAAAAGATGCAATAAAACATTCTCACGCATAAGAAATTACGTTTGCACAACCTTGCAGTCTGATTGTTCATCTAAGTGAACAAATTTATGGCTTAATTTATAAAATTAGTAAAATCTAAATATTTCTCTATAACAATATCGTAAAATAATCAGCTTTTAATAACTCGGTCACGGTGGACCTTTTGACGGAAATGCCCATATTTATGTCAAGCTTGTGAACTAATTAAAGCTGATTAGTAAGTCGTGACGTTAAAGAACCTTTGCAACTTATTGTCTTACATCTTTATAAAAATATATGTATGTATATCTTATTTAGAATACTGCCCCATTGCAAATTACTTAACATTGTAGTATTTAGAATTGTTTTTGCTTTTTGTTACAAGAACACACGCTTATATAAGCGATTTGTATCTACATTGCTCATTATATTTTTTGACCTTTGTTACATTTTGTTTTGACATTTTTGATAAAAAGTTTAATTAGAACAAGTAAGAGTGCCATATTCGGCTATGCCGAATCTTATATACCCTTCACCATGATGAGATAAGAACAAAAAGTTGTAAACATATATAACGTTCTTTAGATAGGTATAAAATAAATATTAATTGAACCACGCCAACTTTTCATTTCTTCATGCCGAAGAATATAAAAAACAAAAAATTTATATATCTGTGGCCGTATGGAAAAACTAGATAACTCCACTTTTTGAAAACACGAGAAAAACACACTTAGGGCCATTATTATAACTTGGCGTTAGCTGTTATCCGACAGTTAACAGACTCTTTTTGACAGATAACACATTATTATCTGTCAATTTAATCTTTACTTTAGCTAACTTTAAGTTGTAATAATGGCCCTTAAAGTTATAAACATATTTCGCTAATTATTTAATTAGAATTTATGTAACTATGCATGCGCATTTAACAAAACATAATTTTAAATTATGTTTTACATTTCTGGTTCCAATAAACTTATTTTTGGACATTAAAACCGAAAATCAATGTCACTAATCTTGTTTTTTCGAAAAATGCAGTTATCTAGTTTTTCCGAAAAAAATTTTTTTTCTTAAATTATATTGATATTTTTCGGAATTAAGGCAACCTAAGTAATGATTTGTGGAAAAACATTAATTTTTTGACTCAGCACGTTAATTTACCCGTTTATGCTAAGAATAAATGGAGTTATCCAGTTTTTCCAAAAAATATTATTTTCCTTATGCTTATAAATCAAAAAATAAGCTGAGTTTTTGTCTGTTTTTATGCATAAACATAATTAAAAGGTTTACCCTTCTTGATTTTATGAAATTAATTGGCCAGTTTTTGGGACGTGGATTAACGTTATACTCGGTTTAACATAGATTGAACCTGAACAACAGCTATTGACTTTGTAGTTAATCTTATTTTTATAAATATTAAAATTTTAAACCAAAGGTGTTCCGTTAAATTTTTATACTAAACTTGGTAATAAGATCGTTTTTAGCTTTTTAGTTTAGCTGACCAAAAACAATGGGTTAGGCTTCTATTTTGTTTTTTATGTTTTTCATAAAATTTAAAAGATTTTATCATCCGTGCTTAATTCCCAATTTTTATTCCTGATAAAAACACTGAAAATTTATTGTTGATGGGATAAGCTATTCCTATGCGCATTTCACTGGTTGCTTAGGCCAGATTAGTGCAAAAAAATGTAAAAATCAACTCAAGAAAATCCACAATCCGGAAGCAAAACGTGATCGAGAAATTGGACGAAGAACTCGTAAATTTAGAAATAAATACTTCAGAAAACAAAATGAAATCAAGACGGAAAAAGCTCAAGAGAAGTTTTATTGATAAACATTTAACATTGAGAAGATTGTCAAGGTTGCAGAAGAAAATAATTTTATAATATAAAAATTTTATTAGTATTAAATATTGTATAGTGTTAAAAATATGAATGTGTTCTTATGGCGATTTCTTTTCTGAAAACAATATGCTACAGTATATACATGTAACATTTTCTAATGTTACCTATAATCACTGGAAGTGTTACATGTTGTGCAATTTTAATAGAACACAATTAGCTGCTTTTATTTACAACTATTACACTTTCATAATTAATGTACTTCATGAGCGATTTTTAATGCTATTTGAGCGGTTTCTGAACGCAATTATGGCTTGAAAACAAATATTGACATCACTAATGGCTTAGAAAAATTTAAACGATTATAATATAAATAGACTTTTTTTGATTTTAATGTGTAAATATATTTATATTTTCTTTTAAAATAATTTTTTTTACAAAATTATGAGCTGTATGAGTTATGACAAGCAAAATAAAACATTGGTTGTACAAACAAAGTAGTAAGTACCAAAGTTGTAAGACAGGGCAGTATGAACACCTTAAGTAAAAGTAAGGGTAAAACATGCAACATGTTTTGCATGTTTTTTATCAACATATTCACAAAAGAACTTGAAAATTTTTCCCACAGTTGTATTTTATGTACAAACGAACACAAAAATGTAGAACATGTAACATTAATGCAACATTTTTCTCAGAAAAGAAATCGCCATTAGATTTATTTAAAACCAGGGCTGTGGAGTCGGAGTTAAAGAGTCGGAGTTGAGGTTTTTGTACAGGAGTCGGAGTCGAAGTACCCACAAACACTAATGACTCCGATTCCGACTTTTTGGCATTAAAATTTTTTCTAATATTTTTCAAAATAAAAAAATTTTAATGACCAATTTCAGCAATTCTTTTAAAATATCAATTCATATTTAAATATAATTTTTCATATAATTTGAGTTTTATTCCACATAAAAAAACGATTTTTAAACATAAATTGATATTTAAATAAATTGGTGGAATTGGCAATAAGAGGGTCTACTTTTTGAATTTGTGAAGTCAGAAGATAATGACCAGTATACTTTTCATATGAGTAGGGGAGTTAGAAAAATTGAGATAACATCTTATTTTGACAGTTCTTTTAGCAGTTTATGAGAAATATATAGATTGTATCGAAGCATGTCCTTTTCTATGTTTTTATGTGACCTAAAATTTCTGTAACAAAACTCGCTGGTTCACTGTTTGAATTTCGCCAAGATATCCCTAATGAAATAGAGCCGAATTAAGGAAGTTAAAAATTTGTTGTTTTTTATTTATCGTATATTAACAAATATTTTTGTAGCCATGTTCCGATATATGACTTGAAATCTGCTGTAGCTCCTGTGGTGAAAGCATTAAGTAAACTAAATTTTAAGTTCTAACCTTCAAGGTGAATTATAATAGAAAAAAGGAAAAGGAGCTCGGAAAAATACATGACATTGTTCTAAATATAATTCCCATCAATCTGGGGGTAAACCCGAAAAATGATTTGAGAATTCTTTTATCTACTCAATTTAGGAAAAAAAAACATGGAAAATCATATAAACAAACATAAAAACTCATTTCATGTCTGTTTGGCAACCCCTCTTTCTTCTCTACCCCGATCGCCTACAAACAAAACAAACGTGTTTGTTAGACATGTCTGAATAGACACTGTGTAAACTTCCTCTATGAGTTTTTTTCTTTATTTGAGCGGCATATCATATACATACATGAGTTAATGTGTATGTGTATGCGTAAAATTAAACACATTACATACTAATAAAATCACCACTTGTAGTGAAGCGCATAAAAAAACAACAAAAAAACACATTACCAAAATTGAATTGGTTTGTATGGTATGTTTATGTCGTTTTGGTAATACAGTGTTGGTATGGTAATGTCACGTCTAATTGGACCTTAAAAGGAAAAAATGTGAGGCAATCGTGGTTTTTTAGTCATATCTCAGCCATTTGTAGACCGATCTTGCTGAATTTCAATAGCAAACAATTCCGGACCATATGCGACATAAATGTATAATAACCTGGCCCGCATCATATATGGGGTCTTCGGAAAATCCATTTCAACGGACAGACGGACATCGTTAAATCAACTTCGCTCCTCATAAGGACCCAGAAAATATATATTTTATAGGGTCTAACATCAATATTATAGAAACTACAAACAGAATAACAAACTTATATATACCCTTTTCACCACCTGTGGTGAAGGGTATACAAATACTTAATCTACGGGTACATTTATAACAAAAGTAAGGAAAACTTATATAAACTTCTCATTACCAAAATAACCGGTTTATTTTATCAAAATAACCGGTTTATTCGATATTCAAAAATATGCACATTTTTAAATATTCGACTTGAAAACAATAAAATAACCGGTTAAAACCGGTCCAATACTATCCCTCCGATCTCCCTAGTTTTAACCGAACTTGATGAAATTGACTGTAAGAGACTATAAATATCTTAAATTTATAGTTATAAGATTTTTGTTAAAAAAAAAAAAATAATTATGATTTTTACGGAGATTTCGCAAACCTGTTTGAAACAGATTTGCAGTAGAAATAGTCTTTTAGATGGGACAGAATTTATTTGATTAAAAGAATATTCATACATATATAGTCTGCATGCATTTGAGACTTTCAACTGGAATAAAAACAGTTTTTTAAATTTAATTTTTATTTTCATCTTAAATCTTAAAACATTTTTTTCAACTAACTTATTCAAAATAATTTTTTTTTTTTTTTTGTTAAATAAATATAAAAAAATTCTTTTTTAAAAAATGTATTTAACTAAAATACTTTTTAGCTATAAGGTAGAAATCTAATTTGACATTTCAATTCAAAAAACCAATTCTAAGCAAAACTACAATAATTATGTTGAATTTACACAAAAATTTCAAAAAATAAAAATGTCTTAACAAAAATTTCATAGAAATTTTTTTTTATAAATCTTGAATAAAAAAAAAACGTTGAACGTTGCATAAAAGTTTAGACTTCTATATAATAAATTTATACTTCATACAAACATATATTTTTTTTATTTTAACAATACCTGTTTTTATTTACTTTACTTTTTAATGTTCCTTGAAATTTTATATACATTTTATTAGTTCTTAAAATTTTGTTTTAATTGATTAATTTTAAACAATAGAAAACTATATAAGACAGGTTGAAGGAATTTTAAAACAAAAAAAGTTAATACAGATTTTAAAAATAAAAAATCCCTTAATATTGATTCTAAACAAAAAATATTTGTATAATAAAGTTTCAAATTTTTAAAATTTTTTTTTGAGATTGTTACTAAAAATATAACAGTTAATGAACGAAACTAAAATAAAGAATTTTAAATCTTCTTACAGACGGTGGTCAGATCTTACAATGTAAAGCTCAGTTTCATTTGGCAGATGTGTAAAATAAATGAATCTGACAATGGCACAATTGTCTGAAAAATGCCAACATTGTAAGATCTGACCACCGTCTGTAAGAAGATTTAAAATTCTTTATTTTAGTTTCGTTCATTAACTGTTATATTTTTAGCTTTACACTGTAAATTAGTCTGGGATCACACTATGAAAGTTTTCTTTCAGAAAGTTTGAGTTTACTGGTGAGAGAGGAAGAGAACATGCTATTATTCTCTCCCCTCTCACCAATAAGCTCAGAATTTCTGAAAGAAAACTTTCATAGTGTGAATACAACATGCTTCCACCAATTCCAAAGCTATGGCAACTCTTAAAATGACCATAGTTTTAATAATACAGGGTTGGATATACGATTTATTTTTTTAATATTTTTTTTAATATATTCCAAATTCCTTCAACTTCCCTTTAAAAAAACTCTCCATATTTTATTATTACTATTATAATATTCAACAAGTATACTTCCTTTATATTTAATATAATTAAAAATTTGTATGTAAGTAAAGCTTTTTTAGAATAAAATATGCGAAAAGAAAATTAATTGTTAGCAATAAAAACACAAACAAAATACATGAAAAATAAAACATAATCAGACATTAATAAAAATAAATTCTTTTATTTAGTTTACAAAATAAAAACTTAATATTAAAAACAATAACAAAATACTATGTAAAACACAAAAAAAAAACGTATAAATAAAATATATAAAAAAAAATTTTGCTGTTTTAATTACATAATGGGTTAAAAATACCTTGCAAAACCAAATTCACAAAATTAAACAAAAATGTTTTGTTCAGATTAGGGAATTTATTCTCAAATAAAGGGTTTTATTTTGAAAACGAGTTAAAAAAATTAATTTGGGGATTGGGGAGTTTATTTAATTATGGAAATTTTGTTTATTATTGAATTTTTATTTCCATTCTACATAGTTTTTTTTTTTAATTTAGCAATAAAAAAATCAAAGTCCCGGATTTTATGCAAATGCATATTTGCTGTCGTCAGTCTAAGACTACCATATTCTAAATATCTTTGCGGATTAAGAAATTTGCAGTAAAATGGCATCGATTTTTTAGTGCGTATTTTTGCATTTCTTTTGCATCCCAATAGAGAGTAGTCCCCCTGATTAGAGGTAAACGCCATCAAACAAAAACCTTTTTCCACATATCACAATTTTGACTATTTTGAATAAAAAATTATATAAGTCCCAATTTATACTAGGGACATTTCTTGCCGGACATTTTTTGAATTCTCTTTTAATCTTACCCGAAGCGTTTACATATGAAACATTAGAAGTCAGACAGAAATTAATACTTGTATGTAAACTACGAAAAGTAAGAAAGAGAAATGAAAAAATGTCCAGTACAGATAGTCATGTACTACACACTCTACCTTTTCAACCCCTCGCCATCAAACTTCGTCTGTCCGGCAAGAAATGTCCCTAGTGTAAATTGGGACTAACAGAAATTAATTTTAAAAATCTTTAAGGTTCGATCGAATTTCTTGCTCAAGTAATAGTTGGCACTTTGGTGGTCTGGGGCATTATTTATTACAGGGGGTCTACCGCGTATTTCGATTCGAAAAGCAACATTTTTCGAAAGCAATTTCCAATTCGAAAGTTAAACCGTACTGCGAAAGGTATATTTACACAAGGTAAACTCGTTGGCCCATATGTTTGTCAGCTGATTACCCCTAGTTGGTACCTTAACGTCAAATTTCCTGTATATGAGGAAAAATTTGTACATGTGTGCGTTAAATAGTTTTTGTTTTATATGAAGACAATTTTGACAATTTGGTACCTTTTATAGAGCAGCATGTATACGCTCCCAAATGAGTCTACCTTGTGTAAATATACCTTGGTACTGCGTAACTCATTCGAAACGATGACAGAGTTGTATTTATAAACAAATGGGAAAATGGACGAAAATATCCCACAACAAAACAAATAATAAATACTATTCAATGTGTAAAAAATAATATAATTGTGTTTTTTAATAAAAATTTATTGTATGGATTGAAGAATCAACAAAAAAAAACCAACCATTACTTTATACTGCTTTTTGTTTGTAAATGTAATTTTTTTTCTAAATACCAGGCGCAAGGATTTCCCGGAATTTTGGGATTTTTCGGTATTTTTTTTAAATAAACAACACTTTTTATTTATTTATGAATTATTAATAGGTATTATATATATAACATATATTTTTAAAAAAGAAATATAAGAATTATAAAAATAAAAAATACAACTGAAATATTGGCTGAGTTCCTTAACATCATAATACTTTGCAGTCAAAGTCAAAAAAGTATCATAGAGTTTAACTACATCTAGTTTGATTATTGTGTACGCATCGATATTGTTTTTAGTGAACATTGGTACAGATAACATTGTAAAATTTTTCACGGTTGCTTGGTAGAAAGCACTTAAAAAAGCGAGTTGCTTTGCAACTGATGTTTTGGAACTCAACCATAATTTTTAATAATTTTTTTTTTCTATAGAGTATAAAAATTCAATAAAAACGAACAATCCGGGATTAATAAAAATAAATCCTGGGATTTCGGGATTTGGAATCCCTATTTGTCACTAACTAAATAGCTTTCGAACAATTTCCTAACGCTTTTTACATTACTGACGCTTGTTTTCGTAATATGGAATTGGAGTTTCGAAACGGATTTTTATTGTTCGTAGAGGTATAAACAACTTCCGTTCATTCCCTTCGAGGGGAATGAAAATTTCATGGGAACAAAAATTCCACTTGTTATTCACGATAGGGGTGATAATTTTTAATAACTTTTTTTCTATAGAGGGTGTGTGTGAAACGGTAGCAAAGTTCTATGGTGAAATGAAATTTGTTTGTGGTAAAAAAATTTTCATAGTTGTGCTGTGTGAAATTGTAACATTTTTGACAACGTAAAATTTTGACATAAAGAAAAAAACAATTACTAATAGTTTTGTAAAAATCAATAAATTAAACAAACGTTTACCAATAACCACTTCAATTATGTTGGAAATGAGATCGTCACAACTATTTGATGAATTCGTTCTGAGATATTAACAAATGTAAAATCAATTAAAATGGATAATCATTCAGGAAAGCAAATTTCGATCTACCAAATGTTAGAATACAATTTGGTTCAAGGATTGATGTTTGACTATTGACGTCAGCAGTCGTCGATGGCTGCAAGTGTAAGACGGCAAATCACTCTGAGGAGATTGAGTGGTTGCAATCGAAACATGTCATGGTAACCTGCCGGCCGGGGTTCGAGCCCCATCCACGTCAAGAATGAAAGATTATCAATAACAATTTTAATTAATTTTCATGTTGTAAAATTCCTTTTTTCATAAAAATAATTTAATGAACAATTAAATTTCATGAACTTAAGCCTAATTAAAAATATTAAAAATTTGGATTTACATCTTGTATAATTCTTTTTAATTTTTTTGCCACTGGTCCTGCTTCCATATTATTTTTTATTTTATTTAAACAAATTTGATGAAAAAAAAATAATTTTGTGGTTGTCAAAAATTTATACACTAATGTCAAAATTTATACTAGCCCCTAGGGCTAGTGAAATTTTATTCACCTCAATAGTGTCAAAATTTTACTTCCATGAGTACTTTGCTACCGTTTCACACACACCCAGAGTATAAAAATTCAATAAAAACGAACAACGAACAAAATTAAAAAAAAATAAATCCTGGGATTTCGGGATTTCCCGTTTGGCATCCCTATTTGTCACTAACTAAATAGCTTTCGAACAATTTCCTAACGCTTTTTACATTACTGACGCTTGTTTTCGTAATACGGAATTGGAGTTTCGAAACGGATTTTTATTGTTCGTAGAGGTATAAAAAACTTCCGTTCATTCGAAACAAATAGTACGAAAATCGTAATACACAGTACAAAATGTTCGAACTCGTAAATTATTTCTTTCGAATCGAAATACGTGGTAACCCCTCCGATCGTCACCTTAAAGACGAAATAACCTATCTGAAGTTTTTAAAAGTTTACAGGAGAGGAAAAATCGTTATAAAATTGGAAATATTTACAATATTGAAACGAAAATTACACATTTTGAATAAAATTAAACCAGAAATATATATCGGATGAGAAAATTTTGTTTCTGTAAACACAGCTCATGTTATGTCACTTAGGTTATTTGGAATTGTAAAAATCTGAAACCAAATAACCTATTATCATACTAATTAGTATGAATAAATAACAATTTCTTTATACATTTGAATATTATATACATTAAATAATAACAGTTATAGTTTCTTTTACTGGCTTAAGCAAAAAAAGTACTTACAGCCAATCCCACGATGTCACACGTTAACGTTCGCATAGAAAATTACATTTAACGTTATTTTCTATGCGAACGTTAACGTGTGACATCGTGGGACTGGCTATTAATGTTTGTTTAAATTACACTATGCAACAAAATTAAACTTTTATCGTGATTTTTGTTTTTCTCTTTTTTTAATGCGTAACCGTCCTCTAGGTACAAAAACTTTGTCATTTGTAATATAACATGTTCAAAATTTTGCACACATATGCGTTATGATATCTATGTATATACATAAAATAGAATGTCTGTATTTATGTATGTAACGTATGGACTCTAAAACGGCTGGGCCGATTTTGAAGAAATTTTCAGGAAATCTTCAGAATATTCAGGCGGGTGACACTGTGAAGTCTGATTTTTGATTTTCGGTCTGCGGGCGGAGGGGCGTGGCAAAATCCAATTTTCATATTGCACCACCAATGACATCTATATAATTGTGACGATTTTTTCTTTAAAATGATCGCCATGTTCCAACTTTGATTTATACGAAAAGAAAATTTTGCCCCGCCTTTTTTTCGAATTACCTAAAATCAGAAAACGGCTCCATCGATTTGACAAATTTTTCTTTCAAATGTTCGTATTAATCCATTTTTTTTTTTTTTTTTTTTTTTTTTTTTTTTTAATCCCTATGCTAATCCCCGCGAAGCTTGAAGCTTGTCTGCAGGAAAGAAACCAGAGTCTCTGGCGGGAATCGAACCCGCAACCCCAGGGTTGATAGACTAGCTCACTACTTGCTAGCCTATCGGGAAGTTTTGATCGAAAGAAAAATGTATCACGCCTACTTTTACGCCCACTTTTTCTATTAAGTGCATAACTTGAGAACGGCTTGACCGATTTGGACGATTTTTTCCAACTTAGGTTTTTACGGAAAGAAAATTTTGCCCCGCTCACTTTTTTCGATTTACCTAAAATCAAAAAACGGCTCCATCGGTTTGACTAATTTTTCTTTTAAATGTTCGTATTAATCCATTTATCGTTTTCATCGAATGAAAAATGTACCACGCCTAATTTTACGCCCACTTGTTCTATTAAATGCATAACTTGACAATGGCTTGGCCGATTTGGAAGATTTTTGCTTTAAAATCATCGCCATGGTCCAACTTAGGTTTTTACGAAAAGAAAATTTTGCCCCGCCCACTTTTTTCGATTTACCTAAAATCAGAAAACGGCTCCATCGATTTGACAAATTTTTCTTTCAAATGTTCGTATCTTTTTAAAGGATTTTAAAAATCGAACGCAAACATTTTTCCTAATTTGAACAGGACAACGTGTCGGGTCAGCTAGTAGGGAATAAAAATCCATAAAAAACTCAATTATGAAATTTTTGTTGATAGGTTATTAGGTCTTCTGTTTTTTTTTTTTATTAAGATATGGTGAATGAGCAAAAGCAGAACCATTCAATATCAATAACAGATAAATATCTGGTGTATCTGTTTCGACAATACTTACTGATACCCTTGTGCTGGTCTTTATTCCTTACCGATTTTGGGTTTTAAACCTTCTTGAAAACATATGTGTAATTGTATCTACATTTCGATTAATTTATTACCGAGAATGAAAATTTTGCGACTTTTAAAAAATTTGACAAGAACTAAAAACCAATGACTTTTTCTCTTTTATTTGCTATTTAAATTTTCCACCGATTTCCTCTACGACTTTTCCTTATCCAATCGGCACCAAACTTCATATTAAATGCTTTCATATACAAAGAAACCAAATAAGCCCATTTATTTAATTTAGAATTCACTTTAATTTTGTTGGACCTTTTTAATGTATAAATGTATTTTAACATCTTAAAGTGCTACATAGAAAAAAATCGGTTTCTAATATCCTTTTAAAGGATTGTTAAAAAAATTTCCTATTTTCTTTATTGCATTAAATTCTATTTATTTAAAACACAAAATTATTTGAAAAATCATTTTCCTCTTTGATTTGTTGTGGCCATTGGGCGGTTTGGAATATTTGAGCAGCTTGTTGTGGTTGCTGTTGATTATTTTGGGATTGTTGTTGTTGTTGCAATTGTTGTTGTTGTATTTGTTGCTGCTGCTGTTGTAGTTGTTGTTGCTGCTGCTGCAATTGTTGCTGCTGTTGACTAACTTGCTGTATCAAATCTTCCGTATTGAATATAATCATGTGATCAGCATTTATAAGTCCTGCTGTCGACAAATCATTAGCTTGAGTGGTCACCACAGAATCCAAAAGCTGTTGTTGATTATCCAAATTCAAAGATGTGGTAGAGCAAAATGTGTTAGCTCCATTCGTTTTGCGAAAATTTCTTAAACTTTCGTGCTGTTCCGCAAGTGTGGGAGACGGAGATGACGAAGAGCTAATGGTAGACGACATAACGGTAGGCGCAGATGATGTGGTGGAAGTCAAAGTGACCGGAGATGTTAAAGTCATAATATTGGAGTTATTCATGAGATTTGTTAAGGAATTTTTATTGGCATAAGTACGTAAGATAGGCTTGACAACAGGTTCGTCTTTTGTTTGAAACTCAATTTGAAAGTCTGTGGAAATTTGATTGTTATTTGAAGAAGTCGTAGAAGCAGTTGAAGTATCATTAGTATTATTGGAAGCATTGCTATTTATGCTATTATTGGTAGTAAAATGAATGGAATTTTGTGTATTACTAACGCCACTATAACCTAAGGCAGGGAAAAAATTAATGGTTTGAAAGAAAAAATTAACACAAAAATTTTTAAAATTTTATTGGTTTTTTTTTTAAATTAAACACACGGAAATAAAAACAATATAAATATGCTTAATTTAAATTAAAAATTATAATTAATAATTAATTTTAAAAATTAGAAGGTACTTAAAATAAATTTTAAAAATTAAATTAATTTTAAATATTAAATTAAAATTGTTTACCAATTTTTTTGTCAGATAGTTTTTTAGTAAAAAAGTTTTAGACAATTTACACACAGTAAGTTTCCTAGCACAAGACAAGAAAAAAGAAAGGAAAGGAAATGTTCTATTCTACTTTCATTTTACTTTTTATAGTTGATCAAGAAATGCTGCCTTGTGTGTATAAAGATTTGCTTGATTGTTAGATTTTTGTTTAACAAAAGTTTTTAGTTTGTGTTTGTGTAAGAAATTATAGTTTGAAAATTATTGGCAAATTATAATAAATATAACAATTATAAAAACAAAGCAAACAAAATGATGTGCTTAACGCTTTTAGTTCATGTCTTACGAATATCACTAGAAGAATCATCCTGTAATATAGAAGCTTCACTTAACAGATTACGATCACATTTCGTGGCCTAAAAGGAAAGAGTGAAAAACAAAACAAAATTTTAACATAATGAAGAACTACAGCATTTTTTATAAAATTCAAAACTTTAATTGAATAAACAAATTTTTATAAAAAACTACCTTTACCCAGTGCGCTTTGCTACATCAATAGAAATAAAATTAGTTATTTGTTGTGCAAGTTTTAATGTCACCGTTATTAAAAAAGATATGGAAATGTATATTGTCTTTGTATGGGAGGTACCACGCCCACATCTAAAATTCAACCAACTTTTTGACAGATTGATAATGGTTCTTTATTTCCAAATATGAAATATTTTATACTTAACTATCGTTCTTTAGATGTACAGAAATCTTTTTTGTGTAACGCCCACATATTTTTAATACCGCTCCCTTTTTGACTGACGTTGCTGGAAACTTTCTCTTGATATACAGCATTCTAAAATCTAGATTCCACGCCTACTTATCCTCTCATACACGCATTTTGTGTATTAATATGTGTATTAAATTCCACCCATTTTTGACAGCTGTTGTACATTGATATTCAAGAAATGTATACCAAATTTGTAAACTGTATCTGTTGCCGTTCTTCATCTGCATATGTAAATGAAAACCATATTGTATTTTATGGGAGGTGACGGATATTGTGAATTGACAACCCAGCAATGAGTACTAAGTTTGGAAGATGTTCCTCCTACCGTCCTAAAGAAATAAATAAATCTATTTTGTGTCACGCCCACTTCTCCAATTCTGCCTAATTTTTTCCGTGTACACAGAAATGTATGTTGTATATCGGGAAAATTCAGAAAACCTTCTTATTTCATTATTAATTATTATTAATTTTTCGTATAATTCTTATCTAACCGCTAAAGAATGCCTCATAGAAGGCCTTGACTCTTTGGTATAAAAGATAAGATACACCTTCCACACTCACTTCTATGAGAGGGGGGTTTAGAAAGAGTAAAATTTTTTGTATTGTTTTTTTTTGCACAAGCAAAAGAAAATAATTATTATTTTTGATCCCGCTACTATTCTTATGTACCTGCTAAAAAAGCGAGCGAAAGGCCTACTGCCCAATGACGTGTGTAAAAAAGATGAGTATGGAGTGGAGCGAGCAGGTCTAGTACATCCAAAAGGGCACAGAGGCCTTCTAGAATTGTTCCTCCTACTCCTTCTTTTTCCCGCTGGTACCCTCTACACTATTATGGTGTGTGTATAAATATTGTTTGCGATAACGGGTTAAATATTTGAAAACTTGAAATTAACATATCCATAACAAATTTATGACACGAAAAGTAATTATTGAAACGAATTAGTTTTTTTTTTCTTATAAAGTTGAAAATTAAGATTTCCAATGATTCCTTCCTTACCTCTCTATATTTATGCAAATATACGGACAATGGTTCCACATAATTATCAAAACCCAAATTCGAAAATGCATACAATAAATCATCGCCATTCACTGTCTTACGATTCTCCGACATACTCCGCTCTATAGCCTCTGAGGTGATGAAAGAGATAAATTCGGATACACATTCTTGTATACACTCCCGGGCATCTTTCGCTATTTTGCCATTTTCTGGAACAGGAATTTTCATAATCTTTATAATATTGCAAATAGGCAGAAAACGATCCTGTTCTCTTAGCATATAATTAGAATGTGTCTGACGGTTGTCGGAGTCCTCATCTTAAGGTTTGGGTGGAAAAATACTTGAATTTAAACCAGACAAAATTATGTACATAATTTTCAAAGACTCACCAGCAGACATATCTTCATCTTCTCTTTTAATAAATTCATTAGCATATTGTTGTGAGTCGTTATTAGAGGACATTTTTGTTGTTTAATTAATAATTTTATAGTTTTGGTTTAAAATCTATAGAAATTTTAATAAAAATCTTGTCATTTTCTATTAAGGATTTCGTTTGTATACCAGCTGTCAAAACATTGTTTGTTTTGTTTTGATTTTTGTTATTCCTTTTAAACTAAACGTTTTACAACACTATTTTATATTTAGTAGAGCGAGGATGTATATTTTGGTATTGAAAACGGTACATAAAACAATGATGATACAACATTATTTTTAGATAAAATAATTAACAAAATTTTTTTTTTTTTTTTTGGAATACAGAATTTTTAATTTAATATATTTTGTTTGTCTTGCTTAATTTCCAATTTTTATTCTTGATTAAAACACTGAAATTTAAATAATTATCTAACATTAATTAAATTTGAAGAGATTGATATGATTTTATTTAAAAAACAAGTTAGAGTGCTATATTCGGCTGTGCCGAATCTTTGATACCCTCCACCGACAGTTCGAATGTTTAAGGAGTAATATCTGTATGATGTTATTATTATCTTAAACTGTGACGATTTGTTATTAATTATGGATTTAGGCGACTAAACTGTTTTCCGGTAGTAGGGTTTATATGGGGCCTAGGGTAAATTATGGACCGATCTTCACGAAATTTCACAGTCTTTTTCCCAGTTCTATAAAACTTTGATGTACCAAATTTTGTTATGATAGCATTATTTTTTACGGATTTAGGCGTACTAAACTGTTTTCCGGGAGTAAGGTTTATATGGGGCCCAGGGTAAGTTATGGACCGATCTTCACGAAATAACACAATTTTATTTCTTGTCCAATAAAACTTTGATGTACCAAATTTTGTTATGATAGCACTATTTTGTACGTTTTTAAGCGTACTAAGTTGTTTTCCGGGAGTAAAGTTTATATGGGGCCTATGGTAAATTATGAACCGATCTTCACGAAATTTCTAAGATTTATTTTTAGTTCTGTAAAACTTTGATGTACCAAATTTTGTTATTATAGCATTATTTTTTACGTTTTTAGGCGTACTAAGTTGTTTTCCAGAAGTAGGTTTTATATGGGGCCTATGGTAGATTATGGACCGATCTTTACGAAACTTAACAGTTTAATTTCTAGTCCTATGTAACTGTGACTTGCCAAAATTTGTAATGATAGCATTGTTAGTTAGGGTTTTAGGCTTAATATACTGTTTTCCGGGAGTAGGGCTTATATGGGGCCTAGGGTATATTATTGACGGATCTTCACGAAATTTCACAGCGTGATTTCCAGTTGAATAAAACGAATTGTTGCGAAATCTTATATCATTCTGTGCATTTTTCCACCATTTATGTTAGTTTTTGTAACAAAATTATCAATTTTTTTTAGGTGGTGGTTCCACATTTTGATTCATAGCTCAGATCCTATTGAACCGATTTTGCTGAATTTCAATCCCAAACTGCTTAGGATAACTACAAGCAATTTGACACCAAGTTTGTTGATTTCTTTTGAGTTTTTCGAAAGTGAGCGTGTTTTCAACAGACGGACAGACGGACAGACAGACGGACAGACAGACGGACATGGCTAAATCGACTTAGAATTATTCAAGGACCCAGAATATATATACTTTATAGGGTCTGAGATGAATGGTAAAAAAGTTTCACACGGAATGACAAACTGAATATACCCTCTTCACAACTAATTGTGGTGGAGGGTATAAAAACATAAATAGACAAATAGAAAATAGAGAAAAACTCATTACAAAATTTATATTACAATCAGTGGTAACGTTTTGCCGATAAATCGATAAAATATTATTGAATTTGACCTCAATTAGAATAGGAAAGTTTACTTTGCAAAATCTTGAGCTACTGAAAGAGACGGAAAAAATTAATGCGGAAAAATATAAGCTAATTGTACTCCATAATTCGGTTTTTTTTTTGAAGTTCGTAGCTTATACAAGACGTTCGTATCGAATACTTACAATATGTTCAAATGCAAATTGAAACCTAACTTAATCCTGTAAATAAATGCAGCTTAAGAGCTTCAACAAAGTACTAATTTTATATTTTAATTTTTTAGATAAGTAACGAATGTGATATAACTTTTATTTCTATTTTTATTGTTTAAAAGGATAGATGAAGAGAAAAACATAGTTCCAAAGTGCAGGTTATACCTGTTTACTCCCCAACAGGGCCGAATTCTAAAAAAGTATGAAGCTAATGTAGCTTTTTTTTCTCATGAGCAACGGCAAGTATTCAATTTGTTTGTATATCTTTAACGGCAAATTTCACAAAGTTTATTTATAATAAAATATTACTATAACTACCAGTTAACAATATGTTTATGACAATAATGGTGATAGTTATTTTTACTGAACTTGGTGAAATTTACCTTACCCTACGTTTCCACATGCAAGTAATTGCTTGCAAGTAGCGTATACGTATTATCAACGAAAAATCGAGGCAAAAGCCGATTGGCTGAAAGTACAAAAATTATAAGAATGTTAGTGAAAAAATGTGAGTGTATTGAGTTTTTCGAACTTGTACTTGCATGTGGAAACGGGGGGTTATGTTTAGAAGATATGAGGCTACCTAATTTACCAGTTTTTGTCCCGTAAACATTCGAATTCCGAAAAGTTCCAACTTAGTGAAACGATTTGGCGAGAGAATCTTTGGTCCAAATTTCAGCTTTTTAGCTTCAGGCGTTTAGGCTGTGCGAAAATGAATCATTCAGTCAGTCAGTAGCGTCACAACTTTATATAGAAAAGATCTTCATTCTGTTTGTAATTTCTACAACATTAATATAATATACTATAGAATATATATATACTTTAGGCCCTTATGCGCTACTTATAAATTGATTTAGCAATGTCCGAAGACCCCAGATATGATGGAGGCTAGGTTATTATATTTTTGTATTACATATATTTCGGAATATTTTGCTAAATCGGTCCACAAATTACGACTGCTAATAAACAAGTATTTTACTAAACATTAAAGAAAGAGTAAAATTTAAATTTTATATTAATGTAGAGCGCAAAAAACAGTAAAATCAAAATAAATAACAATAACTTTTATATTCATAGAAGCTTGATATTGTATCATGATTTATTATTTGCAGACATACAATAACTTTCTTAATTACGGACTTTTGGCATATGCGCTTAACAAATTCCGACTTGACGATCTTACAAAATGTAAGGACGCCACTAAAATATCGATAATACTGTACTTTATAACCGTCATTTCGAACTGCCCTTTTATTCAACGCTGCAGCGCGAGCGCGTTATTTTTGCTATTTACCTTTTGTGCTGTTATTTCTTAAACGGCAATCTTTTGATTAAATACACTTTTGACATTTCTTTTAACGATCCATACGATCATTTCATCGTGTTATTATCGTTTAGAGTGGTTGTGATTTTTTAACAGTAAATTTTTTTTGGACATTGGGATAAAAGTAAAACAAAATACCTAATTAATAATAAAATTTACAGTTATAAATAAAAACCAATAATTATAAAATATAAGGTAAATGTTACGATTGAAACAAAAAAATGTTGGCAGCGATAAAAATTAAGGAAGAACCTCTTGATGAAATTGAAGATTTGCAGGAAATGTTTAAGCAAAACGAAGATTTGACGAACCAACAAGTTAATGGTGAGTTTTTATTAATTTAATTTGTTATAAGCTAATAGTAATCACCAACAATATGAATTTACGTCTGATAATTTTGTTTTACTTTTAGTATATTTGTGAAGTCACGGTAATTCTTAAAGAATTTAATTTTTTCGCATTAAAAAAAGCAAAAATGCAACAAAATAAAGCAAAAAGAACTTTTATTAAACTCTTTTTGAATGTATGTGTAGTTAGCGTTTTATTAGCATTCTACTAGTGGTTGAAAGATCATTTAATGAATTGTTTGTTGTTGTCATCATTCATTTTGTTTTGCCTGTTTTCTCAATTGTGCGCATTTAGTAGTTGTGTTTTGTTTCCCTTGTTTGTTTACCAAGCACTAAAAAAGCAACCCTGAATTGAGATAAAAAGTAAAGTTGACAGACTTTTATTGAATTAATTAATATCTCTGATAAAATTTTAACGCTTTCTTTATATGTAACCTCTTAAAAATAAAAGTTATTTCTAGGTAATTTTCTTCTAGACTTTCCGTTAAACTGTTTACTGTTTATTTTCAAGTTTTTGTTAAACTTATAAATGTCAGTTTTTTTAACGTGTGGCATCTCTTTGTAAATGACCGTGTTGTCAACAAAGAACCGTTATATCAAGAAAGCATTTTATTTTTTTGTGGTTAAACAATTTGTTAAGTTTATGTTAGGTTTTATTTAAAAAAATAATTTCATAGACACAAAATAAAAAAAAAGGTTTAATTTTTAATATATTTCTTTAGTTGTTAACTAATTTTCTGTATACATACATATGTACGTATTAATTTAAAAAAAATTTCAGCTAACAGCGACCAACTTCCTTCCAATTTCCACATTGTTGAGGAACAGGACAGCATTATAACCGTAAGTGCCGCTGATATGAGGTCTGAAGATGAAATGCGTTTCATAGATTCCATAAATACCACAGATGTAAGTATTTTCAATGAAAATATTGTAAATTTTAAATTTATTTTGTTAAATCTTTAAAGTCTCACAAATTCAAAGGAGTGTGTTCAAAATGCTTAAAAATCTTTACAAATCGTAGCCAATTCCTCAAGCACAGCAGGCGCAATCATTGTATAACAAAACAAAAGTGTCCTGTATGTCCATTAACATTTATAGATGCCAATTCATTGTTAAATCATTTAAATTTACATCGGGATAATTATTTTTTTTGTTCCCAACATTGTGGTGCCAATTTTACAACTTTACCCTTATGTGAAGAACATGAATTAAAGGAACATAAAGTTGTAAGTTTTTTTTCATAAGAAACTTAAAACTGTTTGTAACTGTTAATTTTTTTTTTATCTTTTTAGCAAGTTATACCGAAAAGCCGTTATAAACATTTTTGCTCATTTTGCCGTGAGGGTTTTAAGACCGAACTTCAATTGCATGTGCACTGGCTGCAGCAAAGCCAAGGGTGTGGCAAACTTATGCAAGATATTGTCTTACATTCCACTAATGTTGTCAATAACTATGATACAAATTGCAAGAATATAACAAATATTCCCTTAAACAAAGAAATACAATCAACAACAACAAATTCAGTTACCACTGTACCAATAACCAAATTAAGATTAAAATATTCGTCTACAACTACTCCATCTTCTAAACTAGCAATAACTACTAAAAGACAAAATTTGGAAGAATTTAAAGACAACGATAGTAAACGATTAAAATTAATAAATACAATAAAAACTGAAGTGGAAACAAATCAATTGCCATTTAATTTTGATACCAATATACAAATTAAAGAAGAACCTTTAGATGAAGATGAAAGTTCTTTAACCAACAATCTAATACCAGAAGTTATTATAAAGACAGAGGAGGAAGAAAAGTTACCAGAAGAGCCAAAAACGAATGAAAAACCTTTTATGAAGTCTTTAAACATAAATAACATGATTGGGCCCGAATCAACGGGCAAATTTATACCTTTGGAACAATTTGTCTCCATGGAAGATGTTAAAAATGGACATAAAACCGAAATGAAAACATTTTGCATTAATAATTTGGTTAAATCTAATGCAAATAAAATTATAAATATGAATTCACAAAATTTACCGGTATTGAAACTTATCAGTAATAATAATAGCAATATTAATATAAATAATAATAATAACAATACAATTAACAACAGTAAAAAAACTGAGGGTAGTTTAAGATTGGTAAGGATAGCACCAACTCCAATGCCGGTTACAAATAAAACTTTAAGTAGTTTGAACTTGACAAATCTTAAGAATTGCAGTACAAACAAACTAATGTCTATACAATTTGCCAATGGTCAAAATCTTAATACTAATGACATCAAACCTTTACCGAAAGCTGGTCTACAAATAATAAAATTCTTACCTAATACACAGATTATGAGCATGAAATCTAATATTAACAACACCACAAATAACTCATTTGGCAACAAACAGCCTTTGGTGCTTAAACTAAAAACACCCCCAACTATAGCTAGTCCAATCGCTAACACTAAATCGTTCACAACATTAATCTCCTCAACTACGCCCACAACAGCATGTACTACCTCGTCTACTCCTATTCCTAGCAAAACTTCACCTACTGTATCTATAAAATTGAACTCCCTGGACCAAAATACTACCATAGATGCTGCAGATTTTAAAAAACTTCAAACCGAGGCACTTATTAAAGCCGAAGAACATCATAAAAACTTTTATATACCGAAGACACGTTTAATGATTATTGAAAATATACCCGAGAAAAAACAATTGATCGAGTCCATGAAACAACAAATTGCAGAAGTTGAAACTAAAACGACAGAACAGATTCAAGGCAAACCGGCAGTGAATTTTGTATTAAACTTTAAATCAGACGAAGAACCATCTTCTTTATATTTACCTATATTAACGACCATGGATTTGTCATTGGTGCAAGCTCGCTATCATAATCCTAATCATAGTTATAAGTGGATTTGTCCTTACTGTTTGAAGGATTATGAAATAAAGACGTCTTTAAGATTACATTTGATAAAGGCTCATAATTTAAATAATCGTGATATGGAAAAGATTAATGTACAAGCAAAACCATATCGAATGGAAAGTAAGTTTTTTATTTTATTTTCATTTTCCAAAAAAAGTTTTTATTCACAAAAATATTCTCACCTATCATTAATAAAATTTCTCTTGAAATACGTTTCTTTTTCCCTCAAAACTGTATGTGGAAAAGCAAAATTTTTCCAATGGAAAATTGTTTACTTTTTATTCACGATGGACGTGACTATTTTCCTAAATTTGTATAAAAATCCATTTATCAATTAATTTTTTTTAGAAAATTCACATTTTTGGGAAAACTTCAATTTATTAAGTTAACCTTTAATTCACTTAAAAAATGTTTCTGAAAAATTCCGATTTTACTTAATACATATTTTGCAAAGTACTGATGTTAAAAAGTTGTTCGGATAGTTCTTCTTTTTACAAAATTTTCGTTTACAATAATTTTTTATTTTTTTGAAAATGTTTTCTTACAGTTCTAGACGAACAAACTAGTGAAGTAATAAAACCGCCAATTAAAGAGGAGCCCTTTATACAAGATACTGATTCTCAATCGTTAGCAGCAACTTCTGAAACAGAATCATTAACAATCGACAACACCTCTACCTCGTCTCAGAAATCTCTTAAATTAACGAACATTAAGCAAAGACTTCGATACGAGTGTGATAAATGTGGTCGTACTTGCTCATCCAAAACGATGCTTAGCGATCACATATTGGCCAACTGTAGTCGGGAACCACAATATTCGTGTAAAGAATGTGATAAGAAATTCTATTCACATGGCACTCTACAATGTCATATGACAATTCACACTGGGGAATTGCCGCACAAATGCAGTTATTGTGACAAACGTTTTCGGACCAGGGGACAGGTTAAAGTACACCATCGAACACATACGGGTGAGAGGCCATTCTTTTGTCAGGTGAGTGTGGAGAAAAAAAAAAATTAAGTAGAAGTAAATTTTATATTTTTTTTATTTTCTTCTTTTAGGTTTGCTCTCAACGTTTCACTCATCGTGAGACCTTGATTGCCCATTTATCCCGTCATATTGGTATGAAACGATATAAATGTTATGGCTGTGATAAGCATTTTTCCTGTATTAGTGCTTTGAAGACACATCGTGAAATACGTTCTGATACCTGTGGCAAAGTTAAATTCAATCCTCGTGCCATTGGTCCCCGAGTACGTGTCATACGCGGCAACGTTTTATTTGAACCCCAGCCCGAAATTAATCCATACTTAAAGTCCGAGGACCCCAAAAGTGTCTTGTCCGAATTACAAAATCAGTCTGAGCCACAAATACAGTCATCCTAAGCTTTAAAGCAAAAAACAAAAGACAAATTTCTTTCGATTTTCATCTACTTCTGATTTTCTGTTTAAATAGTTTTTAATGGAATGTTATTTAATTTAAGTTTTTCTTTTAAAATTTTTTAAAATTGTGTATTTTCGCTATTAAAAAGCATTTTTGGTAAGTTTTGATAAATTTTATAAATTTTATTTACATACATCTGAAAAATATTTTTAAACAAAATTTTTGAAGATTTTATTTTATGCAAAATGAATGAATTCGTTTTTAACTTTAATTAAAAAAAAAAAAATTTAACTTTTTAAGTGTTTGTTTATATACATTTTTAATATACAAACTTCATATGCTTGAGTTTTGATTGTTAAAACCGATTTGTAAAAATAAAAAAGGAAAATATTTTTTAAAGAATTGTTATTTTTTCAAACTCTTACGCCAAAATCGGGAACATTTAGGTTTTTATGAGTATTTTTTTAGAACTTTGTACCAAAGCTGAACTTGGGCCAAACAAGAACTGAATAAGAATCTTAACTAGAATCTGAAAACTCAACCTGAAACTGAATTCAAATCTTGAACTAAAAACTGAGCTGGAACTGAAACAGAATCTGAAAATAGAACTAGAAGCGAATTGGAATTGTACTCGAGCTAAACTAGAACTGAACTGGAATTAATGGGTCGTTACGGATGGCAACTAAACAAACAACAACAACAACAACAGAATCACTTTCTGAGTCGAACTAACGATGTCCGTCCGGTTGGCTGTCCATGTAACCTTGTGCGCAAAGTACAGCAGGCTTATTCTGAATTGCGATGCGCAAATGAAATGCGATGCGAAAGAAAATTGGTATTCTGTTAGACTTTCGCAATCGCATTCGCAATTTATTTCAAATCGTGGCAACGCTGCTCAAATATACTTCAGTGTCAATAAACGTCAAATTAAAAATAAATAAATTGTTTGTGTTTGGCTAAGAAAATTGTTTAAAAAATATATTTAGGACATTCTGTAATAAAAAAAAATAATAAAAATGGATTTTGTGGCACTGTGGTTCGACGACGAAGAAAATGAAAATGTTTTGTGAGTACTTTAAAATCGGCTTAAACCTATTAAAATTAAAGTTGAAGTCAAATATTATTTAACTGGTTTATATATTTCATACTTTTTCCATCCTGCAGCTTCTCTAATAGGTGGTCCATTGATATTTAGTTCTTCAGTTAACGTTTGCCACAAAGTATTTGCCGACTGACGTGCATTTGGTGCTTATTCATAAATTCTATCATTATTTCAAATTGACGCGGTTTGGTGGTCTTATTGTTTGCTTCCCTGAATTAAATAATGAAATATTATCTTTCACTAACATGTTTGTACTTTGCGAATGCTATTTTGTTGTCGAATAAATTTTTTATTCTATTTATTTATTTATTTTTATTAAATATCAATACAAAGAAGCCTTCGTGGCCAAGAGCATATATTGTTAGTAAAATATCTATGTATATATGTATGTACACTTGGTAAATATTTAACAGAATATTACTAAATACATAAAAAAATCGAAATAAAAGATAAAAGGCTCCCCAGCCATATAAATATTGTATAAAGCATTTAAAAAATAAGGTCTCTACAGCGAAGTCATAACAATGTAATAGATAATGGATCTGAATTGTAATGCAATTAAATATTTAAAATTGAACTCTGTTAAAATACTCAAGGAGTTTCCTTTTATATGTAAGGTAAGAATACGAAAACAATTTTAAATCATTGGGAAGTATGCTCCAAGTTCTGTGAATTCTAATAAGAAAAGAACAATGAAAAACAGAAAGATGTCCCAGTGGAACACCAATCTGAACGTTACGTGTTGAATTAATAAAAGAAAACATATTTAACAGTCATGTAGGTTGCCTATGTATCATTATTTTGTAAAAATGAAGCAAAATACATAGGCTCAGGTAATCATGAAATTCACATCTTAAAAATATAGGAACAAGCGACGAAACACGATAATGCTCTTGTATATTAACATCAAATACATAACGCACAATTTATCTGACAATTCCCTCAATAATGTGCAAATTATAAGACCAGGTTCCAGAAAAAACCTCAATGTCGTAGTTAACACGTGACATAATTAGAGAATAAACAAGTCGATTTCTAATATACTTTGGTGTATAAGCTTTCAATCGGTAAAGTCTTCTCAAGACTAGACAACATGTGTTAGCTATGGAATTAACATGATCCGAAAACGTTAATTTTGAGTCCAGAATAATACTAAGGCATTTAAGAGAATCTGAAAAACCAATTTCACGGCCACCAATGAATAGTCTGGGGTATGACAAATTTCTATCAGAAGAATAAAATTGCATAGCCTTCGTTTTTGTAGGATTTATCTCAAGCGAATTCGTATGCATCCACATAGATAAAGAACTGAGATGATTATTTAAAGAATTTTCGAAATTGAAATTTTAGTAGTGGATGAAATGGTAGTTTTTCTACTTTGATTGCAGTTTTTTTAATTATTTGAGTAACGCATTGTTTATTAATGTATGTATGTATTGAGGTATGTATAAATGTATGCAGGTGCGTATATATATATATATATACCCGGTGGCGAACATCATAGTGATTCAGCGTGACAAACGCTGACAATATTAAATCATCGATGACAAGTGTTGATTTTACTTTGGTGTCATATATGAATTTTTAAAGTATTTGTCCAAACTGTCATAGATGACCAATGTTGATTTTGTCTTGTAGCCGTCCATTTGTTTGTGAGTCTTAACAAACAATATCATCAACTTTCATTAGTGAATTTTTTCAGGTAGAGTGACAATGAAAACACAGAATGAACTCAAGTAATAAATGGAACAGAAGAAACAGAAAAAAGAAACGGTCCGTTATTTTCTGATTTATTCATTGACGGAGACATGTTGCAGACAGAGTCCTGCAGCGCTCACTTCGTGATCTATTCATAACAGACAATGCCGCTAAGTTTTTTCTTTTAAGGGAACAGTGTCATTGCAAAGCCGTTGTCATGCATAACTCCCTAAATATCAACTTGTTACTGACTCTGGTGCGGTTATTCATCAATGAAAATGTCATAATGACAATGTCGCTCATAAACGCCACCGGGTATGTATGTGTTGATGTATGTATATATGTATGTTTGTATTAATGCATGTATATACATATGTATGTACGTTCGAATATGTATATATGTATGTATTTTCGTATGCATATATGTGTATGTTTGTGTATATATTCCCTCAGCTTAATTTTGTGATTAAAAGTATTTTATTTTTAATTATTATACCCACACCACAATAGTGGAGAGGGTATTATGCATTTGTGCTGATGTATGTAACGCCTTAAAATATTAGTCCTAGACCCACCTTAAAGTATACCGATCGACTCAGAATCACTTTCTGAGTCGAACTAACGATGTCCGTCCGGCTGGCTGGCTGGATGTCCATGTAACCTTGTGCGCAAAGTACAGGTCGCAATTTTGGAGATAATTTGATAAAATTTGGGATATAGGTTCTTATTGACTCAAGGACCAAGCCTATTGAAAATGGGACAAATCGTAGGACCACGAGGGAAGATAGGGGGAAATTTCTTCCTCTCAGAAACTATCAAACCGATTTTAATAAAATTTAAAACTAACATAGAACCATATCTTCATGGACACAAAAGGGATGTATTTTTTAAAAAATAGGACCACGAGGGGAGAAAGGGGCCAATTTCTGCCCCTCACAAACTTTCAACCCGATTTTAATGAAGTTAATAAACAGAGAAATCCATATTTTAAAATTTTTGCGAAAACAATAAAGCAAGTTGTTTTTGTTTTTTCTTAACCAGTTACAACTATAATTAATGTTGGAAGAATTCCAACCAATTGTAGTGGGGAATGTAAGAAAAGATAAACTCGCTTTTTACAAGTAAAACTGTTGCTTATAATTCTTATTCGCTTAACAGTTTTATTTGTTTAATATCTTTAGTTTTTCTTAAAATCTGTGGATGAAGTTTCCTGACGATCTGACCTTAGTAGCCAGTGCAATGCGCGTAGGAATAGCTTATCCCATGAACAATAAATTTCAGTGTTTTTATCAAGAATGAAAATTGTGAACTAAGCACGACCAAGGCCCATTGAAAAGGTCTGCGCAAGAAGCCTGATGATCATTGTTTTCGTTCTTTTGAGCTTTCAAAAGTTGTTTACATACACGTTTTTTCCCAGTTGGCCATGTCTTCAAGACAACGTCGACGACGCGTAGAAGACCCATAGTAAATCCCTGACGACATGTTGGCGACAGCCAACGACAATATGAGCGACATTATCATGCACATTGTCGTTAATGATCATATGGGTAACAATGTGGTTAAAGTTGTCATTGGCGACTATATAAACGAATTTTTTCTCATAAAGTCGTTAATGCCCGATTAGCGACATTACTTTAATATTGTCGTTGATGACGGTATTGCGGACACTGTCTACAATTTAGTCGCTGGTATGAAAGTGACAATTAGGGATGTAACGAAAACCGATATATCGGCGATACTACAGATTTTCCGACATAACCAGGATAAGGGGAACGGGGAAATGGGTCTAACTTGAGGATATATTAGGGCGGGTCGATTTTTTTTTTAAATCGTATAGCAAAAACGTAATCTACATAAAATTCTCCGAAGAAACCATGGGTCTAAAATAAAATCCTAATCCGCGCCTCTCGACTTGAAAATTTTTCTGCCGCCTTTGAAAAAAATTTTTTTTTTTTGAAAAAATATCTTTTTCCAAAAAGAAATCGAATTTTTTGAATAAAATTGTTTAGTAAGGGAGTTCTTTTGCACTTTATATTTTATACACTCAAAATTTTTTTACATTAAAAAAAATTTTCAAGTCGAGAGGCGCGGATTAGGATTTTATTTTAGACCCATGGTTTCTACGGAGAATTTTCTTAGAATTTTTTGTAGATTACGTTTTTGCTATACGATTTTTAATTTTTTTTTCATCCATACAAATCGACCCCCCCTTATATATATACTTAAAGTTCAAATAGGTTTCCTGACGACTGCAGTATATTTTTGGCGGAGGCTCTAGGGATTTAGAAGGCCGTAGAGTTGGTAAAAGGTAACATTGCTGGGGCTCGACGGTCACTTTATATGTGGACAGTTCTAAGGGCCTTGATGGGCTGTGAATTCAAACTAGTAAGGGAATGTGTTCTGAACTAAATATATGGCAATGTAGTCAGCAGGAACATTAATTTCTTTGTGCTTCTTGACCCATCAGTTCACATATGTGAATTTAAGCACTGCCGCGAATAACGTTGTAAGTTACAAAGTAATTGTTCACGAGAACAAAAAAAAAAACGTTTTCTACGTTTAGGATTATTTTTTTTTTTTTAATTTTTTTTTATTATCACAAATAATGATAATAAAAGCAAAATATCAAAAAATTTTTAATTAAATACAAATTTTAAGTTTATAATTTTTTTTAGAGGACAACGTAAGCGACCATTGCATGCATTTTGTCGTCAAAGTGGTTTGAAACACGACAAAATTAATGCAATGGTCACTTACGTTGTCCTCACTGAAGAATTATTCAAGACAAATTTAAAAAATGTCTCCAAATATGTTATATAGGCGACAAATTCAAAAATGTCCTAAAGACATCGTTGACGACATTTGCGTCTATGATAGGGTAGCCAGATTTTAAATTCGGATAAACAGTACATTGAATACAAAAAAACAGTACAACCAAGAAAAAAACAGTACATTTTTTTGACGAAAACATAACCATTTGCTTTAATTAGTAACCCCCAATTTCACCAAGTTCAGCTGTAATTAACTATCAGTTCAAGCTGTCAAAACATATTGTAAGCTGGAAGTTAAAGTAATAGTTAGTTTTAACTGAACTTGCTGAAGTTGGGGTAAATATTTTAAACTTTTGATTGAATATGCAACAACAATTATATTAGGAAATACACTTAAAATGTGTAACGTCAACGGAATTATTTCCATTTTATGGCATTTCAAAAATATATGAAACTACTCCATTTGCGTTTAAAAAGCCAACACCACAAACGAAGCATTTAGCCAGGAAAACCATAACAGTGCTGTAAGCCATATAAGAAAGGAGAAAAGCCTTACTTAGCTCAAAACAATTAACTCATTGATTGTGTTAGTATGATTTTCTTTCAACCTATTCGTATTTAAAGCAATTTTCACTACACACATAGTTGCGCAAATCATATAGAATTTTAGAAAATGTTTTTTTCCTAAATTAATATTCCAATTTAAAAAATTATTTAAATTATTTACGGCTAATTTTACCAAGTTCAGCTATAATTAACTATACTAAAACAATAGGTTTTTTGTCTTTTATAATGAAAGTTAATTAAACCTGAACTTGGTGAAATTGGCCATTAATCTATAAAATCCAAAACAAAAAAATAGTTTGGTTTATTTTTATTTCACAAAATCTGGAAATATTTAAAATCAAGTGCAATTGAAAACGATGAATATTTTTAATAAAATTTTTGTAAAAATTAACTTATCATTTTCTTATTTCAGTAGTTTAGGCAAAGAAAAGTGGTCCTCAAACGTATTAGGTATTTTTAAAAATTTTTAACACGGAGAATTTTCCAAATTTTTTTGTTTTCAATTTCACGGGAATTCGATTTCCAGAACATGCCCGAAAATTAAAAAAAGTTCTAAATTTAGATTTTATTTTCGTCTTTCTCAGGTGTGGAAAGGGAAAGACTATTGGAAGAGGTAGCCATAAAATCATAACAACATGAAAATATACCACCGCTACGAGCCACCCATTATAATTTAGATTTCTACTGTGTATTTATGAGAAAACAATGATCACAGCGTTAAAAACCTTATTATTTTAGAACTTTTTTTTAACACAACATAATTTTTGTAAGCCAGTACTTGTAAATATAGATTGAGCAAAAAACAGTACAAAAAACTGTACAAAGTGTAAAAAACAGTACATTTGCGTACTGTTTTAGGAGTTGTGCATAAAACAGTACAATTGCAAAAAATCAGTACATGTACTGCTTAAAACAGTACGTATGGCAACCCTAGTCTATGACCATTTTGCCAACTGGGTTCCTTTTGCTTTGTATATGTGGTAGTAAGTTTTTCGATTTGAAAGCAATTTTATTTCTAATTCTTTCTGTCCATTCTGAACGGATCGAAATTATTTTTTTAGTGTTGTAAAGCATTTATTTGTGTTTTCACAGCACTGAAATAATAATTACGATTCGTTCAGTATTGACTGAAATAAAATTGCTTTCGAATCGAAAAAGCATTCGATCACGACTGCCATAATTTGGCACCAGGGGGTTAATTACCGCATACGATATCGAGCAAAATTTATCGAAATTTTTTATTTTGGTATTATGACTCTCGATATCGAATGAAATGTATCGTAATTTGAGATGATAGCATTCGATATCGAGTAACCAAAGCCATTACAACTCTCTAGTTTTTATTCGATACGTCAGTATCTATCGAATGCAGAAAAATACGATAGTTTACTCGATACGATAGCGTACTCGATATCTAATGCGGTAATTAGGCCCCAGACCTGATAGATGGGCCTTGAGCACGACAAACAAAATCTTGTTAATTGAAAATTTTGTATTCCCAAAAACTACTTTGATAATGGCTAAGATAACTTTTAATAGTAGCTTCTATTGTACGGGGAGGTTCATAATTTACCATGGGTTCCACAAGCCACAACCCCCTCTATAATTTTTTTTAAAACGTAAATTTATCGTACAGATGTTGATATCCAGAATACATTCGGAAAATATAATTTCTATATGAATCTTCATCTCAACATATTTGTGTGCAGGCGGGTGGGTCCATGATTCCATATACGGGCCTGTTCTGAAAATCACGTGCTTTTGAAATCACACGTGTGATTTTGTGGTGTTCTAAGTCATAAATTTTTTGTGTTTCTCGGTGTGCTTTCGGCAATTAAAGATCACACCAAAACACGCAAAAACGGGACACTAAAGGATCACACGTGTGATTTTAGGAGGCACATGTCATTTCAAATCAAATGATTTGAGTAAAAGTGATTTTCAGAATAGGCCGGATAGAGTAGTTTCTCTAAATGTTAGTAATTTTAAATAGTGTAACACTGGAAAATATTGGTCATAGACCAACCTTAAAGTACATATACCGATCGACTCAGAAAGTGATCTAAAGATGTCCGTGCGGATGGCTGGTTGTCCATGCAAAGTACAGGTCGTTATTATAAAGATTTTTTATTTATGATAAAATTTGATGAAAACATAGGCTCTTATTGGCACAATAACCGAAAGGGGCAAATCGGTCCATAATGTAATATAGCCACCATAAAAATTGCTTTCCGGAATATGGTCTTTGTGCCCACTATCAAACCAATTTTAATGCAATTAAAAATATAGATAGATCCATATTTATATGGACACATAAGCTATGCATTTTTTAAAAAAAATAGTAACTGTTAAACAGATTTTAATGAAATTTAAAACGTAGATAGATTCCTATTCATATAGCCATACACTCTGGAAAATTTGTTTTAAAATACTGTGGTATAGGGTATCATATGGTCGGGCTTGACCGACTATACTTTCTTACTTGTTTTTAGATGTATTTATTTAAAAATGTTGCTTACCTTTGTTTATTTTTTTGTTTATATTTTCAGAAGTAAAACTAAAACGAACTCAATTCTGAAATTCGAAATTAAGTCCGACACCTTTGGGGAAAAACAAATTAACGTCTAAGAATCGGGGGGCTAATTCTAGCGGTCATAATCGAATAATTTTTCGATTCGAAAGCAATTTTATTACTAATTATTTCATTCATAGTGAACTATTTGAAATTTCATTTCGTTCAGTATCGACTAAAAGAATTAGAAATGAAATGGTTTTCTTATCGAAAAAGTATTCGATCAAGACTGCCAGAATTAGCCCCCAGAGTTTTTAAAAGTCGACTTTCAAAACATGTTGTGTGTTTTTTTTTTTGGAATTTTTATTTTGAATTAATCATTTTATTATCATATTTTTAATTGTTGTTTTTGTAGTTAAATATGCTTAGATAATATTAATTGCATTAGGTATTTGATTTTTTTTTATTATTATTAATTTTTTGGTAATTTTGTTTTTGTTCTTGTTTTTACTTGAATTTAGTATTGAAATTATAGTAGATTTTTGAGATTTTTCATTATTTTGTTTTGAATTGTTAAAGATTGTTTTTGGGTTATGTACGTTTCAATAATTAATTTTAAAAAGTGATTTTTGTTTGTTTTTTTTTTGGAAATTTCAGCAAAAGTAAATAAGAAAATTAGAAACTTAAAGAATATTGAATACATACATTCATATCTTAGATTATTGAAATATAATGATAATTAGTTTTATAATATTAATAATAATATGTAATTTAAAAGAAAAAGTAAAATATTGTTTAAAAATTGGCATAATAATATTGTTATAATAATTATAACTGTTATAATAGTTTAACAAATATTTGTTTTAAAAGCTTAAATATACACTTTTCAAAAATTATTTCCAACAATTTAAAAAAAAAAACAAAACATAAAATACGGCCTAAATTTTAGATTTTTTTTATTCTTAGTTTTTTTTTTAATAACAATTTATTTATGTTTTCTTTTTAAATATTTAATATGGGGGTTTTTATATAATTAAAAACGTGTTGTTTTAAAATGAAGCCCTTTTCAATATTTATTGGTTTTATTTCGTTATTTTTAATTTTTTTTTTTTTTTTTTTTGGTGAAAATTTTGAAATTTTTTATTTGGTTTTGAAAATGTTGCAATTGTTGAATATTTATTTTGGTTTTAATATTTTCAAAGTGCTTGTTTTTCTTTTAATTAGAATATCCTTAATTCTGTTTTTGTTTTTTAAATTATTAATTTATTATTGCTCTATATAGTTTTTGGTTTATTTTAATTTTTGATGATGTTTTTTTTTGTTTTTGGTTTTATGTAAAAAAGTAACAAATGTTTTATTTTTTATTTTTTTCTTTTATTTAAATTTCTATTAAATTTATTTTATTTTTATTTAATGTTTTTGTTGTTGTTGTTGTATGTATTTACATAATTTTTATTTTTGTTGTATATAATTATTGCCCTTTTCTCTTGACGCATGGATGTTTGTCATTAAACTTCTTCTAAAAAAATAAAATTTAAATAAATGTTTTTGTGTTTTTTGTTTTTAACAGAATAATTTTTTAATACTTAATTGTAAACTATTTTTAAATCGTTGTTGTTAAATTTAATTTGAAACTACTTACAAAGTTGTTCTTTTTTTTTTTGTTTTTTTTTTTTTTTTAATGTAGAAAAAACAAAGAGAGCGAAAATGAAAATTTTGAAAGAGGTTTGAATAATTTTCAAAGTTAAAACATATTTTTTGAAAATGTTTATAATAAAAACTAAAGCTGGAGGTCCATAACACGCGTTTTTGCCTCCACGCAGCGCATGCTTTTATAACCTTAGTGCTGGTTCACACAGGTCAAGTTTGACTCTTCAAGTCTTGAGCTTTTAGGAGACAGGGGGAATGGAAAGGGGTACATACTTGACCGTACCAGTCAGTTTTGTATTTTTCTTTTCTTTTTTCATCCGTAATATAATAAATAGCTACAAAGTTGAAGGAAAAGAAAACAAAAATTAATTTTGTGCATGAACGTGAACGCAAGTTCAAAAGAAAATTTAAATAAAACTGTTCAAGTAAACTTGACCTGTGTGAACCAGCACTTACTTGCGTTTTACGTTTCAAGTTACATGCAACGCTTTTTAAACCGCAGCAGCACAAGTAAAAATAAAATTTAATTTGTCAAAATCAGCTGATTTGTTCGAACGCTGCTTGTGACGCTTACAAAAGTAGAAAGTAAACCTACTTTTCGCCTCAAGGCATCTACGCTTTTGTGCATGTAACTAACTACGTATAACTACACAGATTCTACTTTTTTGACAGCTTCGTATGCTGCGAAAAAGCGAGTAACGCGTGGTGTGGACCTCCAGCTTAAGAAATTTTAATAAAAGTTTTCAGTTCAGTTAATAAAATTCACAAAACTAAAAACCAAGGCGAATTCATACAAGGTGGTCTTATTTTGAAAACGTTTACAACACTGTAAAATATTTTAACGTTGTGTCAAAAATTCAAACAAATATTTCAAGGCCCATTGAATAGGTCTGCGCAAGAAGCCTGATGATCATTGTTTATGTTCTTTTTAGTTGTCAAAAGTTGTTTACATTTTGCTTACATGTGCTTGTATATGTTTGTTTACGTTTGTTTTTTCCCACACACACGTTTATGGTATGCCACACATACACGCCCGGTTGCGAACGTCATAGTGATTCAGCGTGACAAACGCTGACAATATTAAATCATCGATGACAAGTGTGGATTTTTCTTTGGTGGCATATATGAATTTTTAAAGTATTTGTCCAAACTGTCATAGATGACCAATGTTGATTTTGTCTTGCAGGCGTCCATCTGTTTGTGAGTCCTAACAGACAATATCATCAACTTTCATTAGTGAATTTTTTCAGGTAGAGTGACAATGAAAACACAGAATGAACTCAAGTAATAAATGGAACAGAACAAACAGAAAAAAAGGTCCGTTATTTGCGCCGTTGTCATGCATAACTCCCTAACAGTACGTTTACATTTGACAATACTGGCAAGACAGTAAGAAAATACATATTAGTTTCCAAAAACACTACTAACTGTCTTCGTGACGTAGGCGTCCAGACAGTAGTTGAGACAGTTCACTTTTAAAAATTTGTCAAACGTGAATGTTGCTGTTCAAGTCCAGCTAAACGTGTTTTGCATAAACTAAACAAAATTAAAAACATCTTAAAATAACTATATTGTGTTATTAAACATAACACTTATATAAAATACAAAAAACCAAAGCAAAATATATTTAATTATTTTTTACATTTTGATTTTTTTTCCTTTTGCTAACAAAACTTCAGATTACTGTTAGCAAATGTCAAATCACTGTTCAATTTTACTGTCTGCAAAATTTGCTAGACAGTAGACAAGACAGTTGGAAAAGTGTGCATGTATTAGTAAAAAAGTTTGCATGTATTGCTACTGTCTTGCCAGTACTGGCAAATGTAAACGCTGTGTAAATATCAACTTGCTAATGACTCTGGTACGATTATTCATCGATGAAAATGTCATAATGACAATGTCGCTCATAAACGCCACCGGGCGTTTTTTCCTTTTGCTTTGTATATGTGGTAGTAAGTTTTTGACAACTAAAAAGAAATTTTACACAAACAAAATACATGTCGTTTTTTGTTTTTGTTCAAGTAAGCAGACCTGATCGATGGGCCTTGAAATATTTAATTTTGTTTTTTATTTTAATTTTAAATTTCATAATTTAAAGCGAAAATTAAAGAATTTAGTTAAGATTCCCCAGAGCCACCAGAACGGTATACCATTTTGACACAAGGTTAGTTATCAGCTGTTGCTAACGTAGCAAGATAAGGTCACCTGATGTAAATTCGCCATGCTTAAAACCAATTTTGTTGATGTATTTCAAAAAAAAAAAAACATTTTCCAAATTAATTTCATATTTAAATTTCGAATTTATTACTTTAATACTTATTTTTAAAATTTTTGAATTCAAACTCAAATTTTCTTACTGGCGAGAAATTTTAAAATTTTCCCTCCACCACCACTAGTGGTTAATGAAGGTATACTAAGTTTGTCATTGCGTGTTAAACTTTTTTAACATTCAACTAAAGACACCATAAATAAAAGGGTGATCCAACCAAAATGCACGATGTTAATTGTTAATAAAACAAAAAGTTTTCAGAGAATTATCTTAATTTTTTTTTATTATGATAGAAGGATCTATGACAATTATGTGTGTAACAAAATATCGGCCAAATGCTCGCCACGGCATACCTCTATCCGATGGTCCATATTTTCAACGACTCTGACACATAATTGAGGTTCAATGTCGTTAATGTGCCGAATTATCTCATCCTTTAGCTCTTGAATTTTTCTAGGCTTATTGGCATACACATTTTCATTTAAATATCCTAAAAGAAAGGAGTCTAACGGTGTGAAATTACATGATCGTGACGGCCAATTAACATCGACACGACCTGATATAACACGGCCATTGAATTTCTCGCGCAAAAGAGCCATTGTTGGCTGTGAGACAAGTTGCTCCGTCCTGTTGGAACCATATCCTTAATTTAGGGCCACAAGAAGTCCGTAATCATCTTGCGATAGCGCACGGCTTTCATGGTAATTGCTTCATTTTCAAAGAAGTACGGCCATATGAAGCCGTCAGCCCATAACCGCTGGGCAAGCATGCACAGGTGCTTTCACATTTTCTACAGACCCGGTTTGCTAAAATTTGCGCACAATTCTCCCGATTTTGGACACATTTGGGCGGTTGTGCTGACCAAAAAAATCACGAAGTGCACGAAATGCATTGTGATTTGAACGCCCATTTTCGAAAAAGGCTTCAACAATCTTAATGCGCTGCTCAATTGTGTACCTCACCATGGAAGAAATGTCAAATTAAGTTGGGCAAAAAACTTGACGTTAAGGTGTGACTCACAATTAATATCCTGCATTATGGTTGGATTTAGATTTTCATCAAATTTTGCACAAATTGGTTTTATGTGACTGGTAATTTTGTGTAGATCAGCTTAAAATATACCCCACTTTCGGAAAACACAGAAGTACGCCTAACTAACTAATCAAGTTGTTGGTAGTGAAATTTGGTTTTTTATAGTTTCATACGATTAGAAACCACCCCGAAACTAGCAAAACGTAAAAATCATTCCATAACTTAGCACAGGTCCTATATAAAACCTTATTTCGGAAAAAACTTTAAGATGCCTAAAATAGCAAAGCATAACGATATTGGAGTAAAATTTTGTCTGTCAGAGACCACTCTGATTAAGCTTCAGATTATCAATTCATAGTAACAATAAATCTAATTAAATTTCGAATATTTTTAAAAGTAACAAAATGCAGACAGAATATTTAGTGCTGGTTTTTTATAAAATCCTAAAAATACAGTTTTTTTTACTTGATTTTAAGAAATTAAAATATTTTCTGTTAAAAATTTATATTTTCGGTTAAAGTTCGAAAGCTTTAATGCTGATTTTTTGTTGGTTTTTACTAAAAAGTAATATTTTCGGTTAAAACACTTTTTAAGCCATGTACAACATATTCGAACTAATTTCCGAAAATTTTTAAAGGTTAAAATGCAGAATTTTTTGTTGGTTTTTAATAAAAAGTAATATTTTTTGTTGAAAATTGCAGTTTAAGAAGTTTGTATTTTTTAAGTTTTTATATGACGAATTTTTAAAAACAATTTCCAAATTCTGTGTATTTTAAAATTTTTAGCTTCGAATATGGATATTTTAAGTTAAAGTTCAAATGATAACCTTGTTTTCATAGTAATAGTAAATCTTATTGAAATTACAAACAATTTAAGTTATGTTCGAAATTTCGAACTCATGTTCGAAAATTTTTAAAAGTTATAAAATGCTAAATATTTTATTGGTTTTTAATAAGAAGTAATATTTTTTGTTGAAAATTTCTGTTTAGGAAGTATTTTATAGGATTATAATTTTTGAATTTTACAAAACCATTTTAAAAATTTTTGTTTCGAATTGGAATATTTGAACTAAGTTTTAATAGTAATACTCAGTCTTAATAAAATTATAAACAATTTCAGACATGTTCGAAATTTCGAACTTATGTTCGAAAATTTTAGTAAGACCTGAAAATAAAATTTTTTTTACTTGATTTAAGGAAATTTAAACATTTTCTGTATAGTATAATAAGTACCAGGTATGTTCATTAGGGAGAGTTGTCATTATTTACCCATGCAATGTCAAATTAATTTATTTGATTTTTGACGCTTGTTTGAACTTTTTTTTCATATTTTCTTTTGTTTGAAATTGAGAACAAAATTTCTAATGACTGTACCTTGCACTTATTCTACCATGATTTTCTTTTAAGTCTTAAATTTCTTTAAAATTTTTAAATGTTTTTTATTTCTTTCTCTTTGTTTTTTATTTTTTTTTTCAAAATTTTCAAATTTTTCTATCAAAACCATCTGCTGCTCTACTTTAAGAGTTTTGTAAAAATGTTGTCCAATTTTTATTTTCTTATTTTTCTTAAAATTTATCTAATTAATGTTTTCTTTGTTTTGTTTTAAATACTAACAAATTATATTTTTCTATAAATTTTTTATTTGTTGATTTGTTTTTAAAATTTTTTTTTTGGTTTTTTGTTAAATAAACTTTACTTTTTTAAACTCTTATAAGCTAAAAGCGTATTTAATTACCTTATTTTACATGTCTTTATAAAGTAAAAATTTCAATAATAATTGAGTTTATAATTTCAACTTTTTTCAAACTTTTTCAATTTTAAACTCAAAATTAACCAAAAATTTTTAATGTTACTCCTTTCTTAACTTATTCACTACATAAAAAATAGGTGGGAAAATAAAATCTGATTACTTTTGTTCTTTTTTTTTCTTTTAACATTTTTTTTATTATTTAAATAAAATTTTCTTTTGTTTTATTTCTTTGTTCAAATAAATTAGATTTAAAAATTAATTTTAACTAATAAATTAGTCTACATTATTGTTAACTATGAATTTATATTATATTTCCTTTCAATTCATTCTTTATTATTTTTTCAATAGTTTGTTTTTTCAAATTTTTATATGACAAAAATCTGTTAAAAAATAAATATTAAAAAAAAAAAAAATTATAAAAAAATGTTTCTTAAATGAAATTTTTATGTTTTGATAACGGACGCCATGTTTGAACAAAATTATTTTTCTATGATTTTCAAAACTTTTTGTTAATTTCACCATTTACTGTTTTTATTTTGAATTTAATAAAACATTTTGGAAAATTTTTTTAAAAAAAAAAATCAAATTGTCTCATTAAATTTTAAATTTATATTTAAATCTTAAAGACTAAAGTTTTTAAAATGTTGTGTGATTTTTTTTATTAATCTTAATTAGTTTAAACATTATTCAAAAGTTTTTTTTTTTGAACTTAATTTAATGTTTTTATTTAATATTTTTTTTTATGTGGCAGTTTAAAAATGTTTTTAAAACTAAAAAAAAATTTTTTATAGTTAGTTAAGACAATGTTACCATTTGTTTTATTTGTGTTCATTGTTTTGTGTACGATTTTTTTTAACATGTTATGAAATCTGGCAACCTTTTGCTTTCAATTTGAAAAATTTTGGTTATTCAGTTGGCGAGAGAGATAGAGAGGGGAAAAGTAGACCTGAAAAAATAAGAATAAAGCTTGAAAATATTTAACATTTTTTGTTTGGTTAAAGAAAATACAAACTACTCAAATTAATTAAAAAAAAAAAAATATTGAAAGAACATACCTGTTGGAAATGAATTGGAATAGAACTTAAGGCCCAACTATAAAATGCTTAAGTTGGCTTGAGCAATTGCACAAATACATGTGATTAAAATGTGTTGAACTATGTTAAACTTAAGAAAACTTTTTGGTTAAGTTTATGAAACAGATCGCACTTTTCGTACGGAATAAAATATTTTTTGATTTAATTTTTGTTTTTTTTTACTAACTAACAGTAGCTTAAGCCAGCTTATGCATAGTATAGTTGGACCTTTAAAATCAAAACCTACCAAAAAGCTGAAAAAAATATAAAAAAATTTAGCCAAAATTTGAAAGGACTAAAACATTTCAATTAAAAAAATAATTTTATTAACTAAGAAACATAAAAAAATCCAAAATTCTTTAAACTTTTCCAATCTTAAACAAATTTCAAATTTTTCGAATTTTAAGTTCAAAATTTTTTAAAAATAATTTCATCTTCAAGGAGTAAATTTTTATCCTAATTCTCCAAAAAAAAAAAAAAAAAAATATAAAGTTAAGTTCGAATTTTTCGAATTTCTAAAACACATACTATCCTAAAGAATTTTGAACGCTGAAAACAACTAGACATTGAATTAAAAAAAGCTTATATTAATTTAACAATTTAAAGCACAAACTACAGAAATTCGAAGTCAAATTTTAGAGAAAACTTAATTTTAAGCAATGTTCGAAAAATTAAATCAAAATTAGAATTAAAAAAAAAACTGTTAAAACACGTTAGTCGCAAGCGGAATTAATTTCTTTGATATAAAACCCAATTATGAATAAAAACTTCCCAGGAGCTTTTTCCGTTTTTCCCTTTTCCCATTGAATTTAAGAGGAAAAATTAGAAAAAGGAAAAAACTTTCCTTATTGAATAAATAATAACTTCAATTTAAAGTGCCCATGTTCTGTAACTCTCGCGTCGAGAAACTTATCGATTGAAATGAAACAAAAATGCCATATAATAAAACAAACAGCTGATTTTCTCACAAAACTGTGTCTGTAACATTTTTTGGCGAGTCACGTAAGAAAATTAATTACTCGCCAACTTATAGAAAAAGGTGTGTCTGTAACATTTTTGTGAGAAAAGTTCCCGCTTTAAACTGTCAAATAAGCTCACGAATAAAAATGGAGCGAGAAAAAATTTTAACACTAAAAAAAAATTAAAAATGTAAAGAATAATAATAATTATATATTGTTCTTGGCATATTTTTTCATTGTTTAATTATTTTGCTTTAAACATTTTTATAAAATATACGAATGTTTTCAAAGCTCGTTTGCAACAACAAACCTTAAAGTCGCACTTTACTTTATTTGGTTAGCCGACGGTTGTTTTTTCGCCGTCGTTGTTTGAAATTTTTCGATTTTAGTAAATTTTGGTCGCCGTCATCGATATGTGTTAGTGGCGTTCTTAAAGTCTTCAATGACATTTACAACGTAACGACGTAATCTCTTTTGATAGTTTTCGACATGAGTTACAGACAAAGCTTTTTCTCACTTTTCGAGAAACAATGGAATATTTTGTTTCACATCTTTTCCATGCGAGAAGTTCTCACTAATGTCACAGAACATGGGTACGGGATTAGAATTAGAACTAGAGTTTGAAGATTGAACAAGAACCTGAAATAAAACTTGAACTTAAAAAGCACCTAAACTAGAATTTGATTTAGAATCCAGAAATAAGCCAAACCAAAACCTAAACTACACCCCAGACTAGAACCTGAACTTTGAGGATTCCATTTGAGTGCAGATTTGGTAATATTGCCGTCAGGTTTTCTTAAAATATGACCAATTCACCTCTATTTACGTCTTTCTTAATTTTTTCTTCTATTGGTCTGCTGTTTTTGAGGGCAAGTGGCTCGTTTGTTGATATCGTGCTACGCAAATATATAGACAGTATACGTTTTTGATACTGATTTACGAACGCGTGTAGCTTTTTTATTTAAACCTATGTAATGCCCGATGTTGTAAAGCCATACAACAACACGGATTTTATGCTGCTGTCAAAAAAGACGTAGTTCGACTGATGTTGTTGTTTGACTGCTATATTTTGCACATTGCCTGGAAAGTTACTCTTGCTTTGTTCGCCTTCAGATCCACCGTTTGTCGTTATTAAGCTTCCAAGTTAGCCGAAAGATTCGACGTCATCAATGTAAATACCGTTGATTATCCGAGGTGTTGCAATGTTTGTGCCAATTCGCATTAGTTTTGACTTTTTCATGTTAATTTGAAGACCAATGTATGACGCGTTTTCTAAAAGGCGGTTCAGTTTAGTTTGGATGTCCTCGAAATGGTGAGACATTAGACAAATGTTGCCTGCCTAGACAATATCATTTAAGCAGCAATTTAGGTTTCACTGTATACCTCCTAGGGCTTCATTGTTTGTTTTCTGCAAAACGATGTCTAGCATCATTAGGAATGAATTTGGAGAATGCAGACTTGTTTCGTCTGAAGGCAGTTGAAAAGAGCAACCTTGCTGGTCCACTAAAGCGGTCACGGGATGTCTAGTCCCTGTAGAGTTCATGGATAAGGACCACGATCTTCATCTCAGCAATTCCTTTTTCTGAGAGAATATTCCACAGTGAAAGCTCTTTTCAAATCGACGGACAATAAGTAAAGATGTGTGTTCTTTTCCTTCACTTGCATAACACACAGCTCTTCTTAAACTATAAATGGAGGGCTCAGAGCTGAAGCGAACCAAGTCAAAAAAGAAAATTCGATAATATTTTGAGTTTGAGTAAGTGAATTGTCATTAATTTCTGGAGCCATTGACTTGGGTTTAGTTCCGTTACCTTAGGAACGAAACACTTTTTGATTTGGTCCGTTACAGGACTGGATAAAGTTAAACTTTGCCAAGAATTTCACATCAGCTTTGAAATACATAAGTATATGCATTATATTTAATGACTTTGTTCGGTTCAGCTCTGAACCCTCCAAATAAATTAGAACCTGAACATAAATCAAAATATAACTAAACTAGATTTAAACTACACTTAAACTAAATTAGATTTTAACTGAACTATTCCAGAACTGAACCCAAAACTAATCTAGAACTAAACTAATACTCAACGAGAACTGAGTCAGGTTTTAACTGAACTAGTTTAGAACTGAACTAGTTTAAAACTGAACTAGTTTAGATCTGAACTAAACCTAAACTGTAACACAGTCGTAATCGAATACTTTTTCGATTCGAAAACAATCTTATTTCTAATTCTTTCAATCGATACTGAACGAATGGAAATTATTTTTTCAGTGTTGTGAAAACTTAAATAAATGCTTTACAACACTGGAAAAATAATTCCGATTCGTTCAGTATCGATTGAAAAAATTAAATATAAGATTGCATTCGAATAGAAAAAGCATTCGACCACGACTGCCGGAATTAGACTCATGTACCCATGTTCTCTAACTTTAGTGAGTGAGAGCATCGAAAAGATGTGAAACAAAATATTCGATCGTTTCTCGAAAAGTGAGAAAAAAGTGTGTCTGTAACTCATGTCGAAAACTATCGAAAGAGATTACGTTGTTACGTTATAAATGCCATAATATTTTACTCGAAGCCGATGTGACATTCAGGGATGTTAGATGTGACGATTTTACGTCATTTTGACGATTTTTTTCGATGAATTTACCAAAATGACGATTGACGATTTTTAATGTAGAGTCACTTAGGTTTTGACGATTTAATCCCGTCAATAAATTTATTTTAAACTTTAATCTGGCATCAATTTTATAACACTTCAATCTGGCAAGTAAAGTTTTTTCTTAGTTTGTATATGTGTGTAGAGGCGAATATATATTTATACTAGGGGACCCGACGAACTTTGCCTCGTCCCAATTTAAAGCCTTCAGACAAACTTTAGAGTAATAATACAACACAAATATTTAAATTTTCAATGTGATTTATTTGAATGGAGAGAGCGATTTGATGAACAATGTTTTTCGATATGTTTTCCGGCGCAAAAACAAATAACGAAGACGGTTTCCCAACACGCGAACATGCAACGTACAGCTGACCGTGCGGAAAACAGGGAAATTCGAGATTAATCCCACAGACTTCTAGTGATTGGCTTTGCGATTTATTGATTGTAATTGCAATGCCAATCGAACGGGGAACTTAATCCGCTTGAATTGGAATGGAAGGTCAGTTGGAATAATGGGAATTCGAGGGAAAAATACTTCCTCTCCTTTGAATTTGCCCTTGATGATTGTCGCCTGAATCACATTGTTCATTAGCTTTTTGATGGATTTTTGGAGGATTGGGATTCCGCAACATGATTATGATCTATACCACCTTCAGCTGTAAATTATGCGGCGGTGTTCCTGGTACATCAAGCGAGTTCAAAAATTCCGACGGGTAGCTGGTCGATTAATTTTCGTCGGTCACGCAGTCAATAGATTTGTACGTATGCAGTTGTCCTGCGATTTGACTTTGAATATTTAAGTTTAAGCTATCGACGTCCCTATTCTTCGCTGCTATTATTGCCCGTTCACGAATCCAATCGAGATTTTTGTAGTTTTGTGCAATGCCAGGGAACACTTTGTTGCTGAGTTCCTCCTTGGACAATGTGAATTCACAAACATTTTCAGGGAACGATATCAATCCATTCGAAACATCAACAGGAATTCGGCCGTTGCCAAGCTCCAGCAGTTGTCCCGAGAATTTAGCAGCCGATGGGTCGTTCTGCAACGCGACTCTCATGTTTGTGGTCAAGACGACGATTACAGGCACGCGTTAAGTTCATCCGTAGCAGAAGATTTGGGGATGACAGGAAGTGTTTGTCGAAAATCTCCGGAGAGCAATATCAAAGCCCCACAAAATTGTCTTTAGTATTAAAAATTCTATATTTTTTGGTTTTGTATAATTTTATACTTAATTATTTTTTTATGTTTTCATAGAGTAATTAATCCGTGTTGATAAAAAAACGATTTTTTATATGACGATTTTTTGACGGTTTTTTTCAGAACTAATGACGATTATGACGATTTTTTTCAAATTTTGACGATTATTCGAATCTAACATCACTGGTGACATTGCAGATGTTGAGGACGCCAGTCACACATATCGTTAACGGCGAACAAAATTTACAAAAATTGAAAATTTTTCAACGATGGCGGCGAAAATACAACCGTCGGCTATACCAAATAATGTAAAGTGCGACTTTAATGTTTGTTGTTTCCAAACGAGCTTTGAAAAAATTCGTCTATTTTATAAAGATGCTAAAAGCAAAAGATTTAAACAATAAAACATGTGCCAAGAATAAATTTTTATTATTATGTATTATTCTTTGTATTTTTCATTTTAAATTGTTTTTGGTGCTAAAATTTTTTCTCGCCCCAATATTATTCGTGAGTTTATTTGACAGTTCAAAGCGGAAAGTTTTATCACAAATATGTTACAGACACACTTTTTCTGTAAATTGGCGAGTAATTTCCTTACGTGACAGCTAGTACTCGCCAAAAAAAAGTTACAGACACAGTTTAGTGAGAAAAACAGATGTTTGTTTCAATATATGGCATTTTTGTTTCATTTTACACATTTCAATCGAAAAGTTTCTCGACGCAAAAGTTATAGAACATGGGCACTGAATTAAAATTTTAACTGAACTAGATTTTAACTAGGAGCCAGTATTTGACATAAAGATCAGCGATTAAATTAGAACTAATCTTTGAAATTCGTTTTTGGGTAGTCGATTATTTCATTTTGTTTCCAAGTTTAAACGCCCAAAGTTGGCGGTTTAAACTTGCGACAGAACTTTTCAAAAGTACGAACAGCTTTTAAAAGGAAATATTTTTTTTTATTTAAAGTTTTATTAAATAATCCACCTCATAAGATAAAATATTGCTTGATTATTTTGCTTCTTTTTCGATTTTATTTATTTATTTATATGTATGTATAACACAATACAAAATTCTCGCCTTTTCTTCTTCTTTTTCACGTTAAGAACAGTAATTTGATGACAATTTTTGGCATTTGTTTTAAAATGCCATACTTATACATAAAAGTATTGTCAATTCATATGGCAATGCTAAAAGCTTTAATCTTTCACTTAAAAACGCCAGAGAGGATTAAGGCTAGATTAATTTTATAATAAGATTAACAAATCTTAGTATGATCCTGGTTTAAACTCTAAGTAAAAAACCCGCTCTAAGTAAGTCAAGAGCTTAACTAGATCTTTTTTAACTAGATTTTAACTAAACTAGCCCAGAACCGAACTAGACTTGAAAGAATTTTCTAAAAAACTTAATTTAGAACTTAAGTTCGAATTAAAAAAAAACTCTTTACACGTATTTTAAAAACATGGAGAATTTGCCTAATTTTGCTTGTTTATAAAGTTCTAAAGCCCTTAATATTTTTGACCCAATTTGCCACGTTGCCAAATTTCACAAAATCTAAATTATTGGGCCATGTCACAGGGTACAATTCCATTCGGAATTGAAGAAAACATACATACATATTTGTTTATGAATAGAAAATGTATTTTTATAGTTTTTTGGCCTTTCAGATACAGAAAACTCCCATTCTGTTCATGAAACCAAAAATGGTTTCATTCCGAAAAATGTTTTCGTCATTATCTGAAGCATCAAATTACGGAATGAATTCCGTTTCCGAACGAAATTGTTCTCTGTAACATGGCTGATTATTTTCTTCAAATACAAAAATATCCTTTAAAAAAAAATTTCGAAATAAATAGTTTTTTTAAAATTTTTTTTATTTAATTTTAAACAATTTTTATTTCAAATTTTTGTTATTTTCGGTTGTTGTTTTTAGTTTTTTAATTTTTTAAAAGTAAATTAAATTATATGCTTTCTGTGTTTTGTTTTTCTTTTTTTTTAATTTTTTGTATATGTCATTAAAGTTTTTATTAATAATATTATTTCTTTTTTAAGTTTTGTTAATTTTATTTGGTTTTATTTTTTATATATGAACTTGGACTAATTTATCAACAATTTCTTATGCAATTTTTCAACGGTTTAAAACTCTAAAACTCCATAACAATTTTTTTTTATATTTTAAATTACTCATAATTTTGTTAATGTTTATTATATTTTTTTTTTTTAGTTTTTATAATTATTTTTTTTTTTATCATAATTTTTGGTTTTTTTCTACTTAAAGCATTACCATTTCTTTTCTTTTGTTTGAATTAAATTTTTTTTTTAATTAAAAAGGAAAAAGGAGTAGGAATTTTGTTTAAAAATTAATAAATTTTTTGTTTTTGGCTTAAAAATAAAAACAAAGAACATAATTATTTTTTAACAATTTTTTTTGGGTGTTTTAAATTTATATATAATTTATTTAATAAATTTTAAATATTAACAGGAAAAAGTATGTATGTAGAGTGTTTTGTTCGTTAGTCGTTTTAAGGTAATAATTTTCAAAAGATTTTTTTTGTTGTTAGGAGGAGCAAAAGGATATGTTTTTAAAAATGTTATGTGAGTGTGTTTTTTGTAGGTTTTTTTTTTTGATTTTTTTGTTAATAAATGAGTTTCCTAATAAGTTAATTTATTTTCTTTTTTTTATGTTTTTTAACTTTAGTTTATAATATAGTTTAAGTATATAATTATTTGGAAGAATATGCTTGGATGAGATGTAAATGTATGAAGGTTTAAAACAAATTTATTGAAGAAATTTTTATACAAATAATATTGAAATAACAAAAAGAAAGCTTACAAAAAATTTGAAACGTTTAAAAGTTAGGTTGTTAACATATTTCTGGAAAAGCTTTCATAATATAATATACAAAAAAGACTAACAAGCTTCAAAGAATTTCCTAAAAAGTTTTATCTCTTAAATACGAATTTGAAAAAAAAAACTTTTTTAAAATGCACTAAATGCAGCCAAAATTAGTCTAATTTAGCTTGTTTATAAAATTTCTAAGCCACAAAGCTTTATTTCACAATTTTACTGAGCTGAGGGCAAATAACGGCATTCGATATCAATGGAAATTTCCATATAAGTTGTGTTGTAATTTTAATCGATATCGAATGGCAAAAAAACTAAATAATAAAAAAAACCTTTGGTAGTTCCTGCCCTTAAAGGCCTTTGGAAATTTGTTTATTTCATGCTCTTAAAAAGCAAAGCTTTTTTAAACAATCTTTTAGACTTAAACATTTGTAAGCTTAAAAAGTGAATTCATAAAATATGATTTTTAAATTTCCCTTAAAGCTTAAAAATATTTTTGTTTAACTATTCAAATATTAAAAAAAAAACTTTAAAGCTTCTGATATTTTTAACTTAAGAATTTCGAAACTAGTTTGAGAGCTTAAATTTAAAAAAGTTATAAGCTTTTAAAAAAGTTTAAAATCAAATAGTTAACATTTATGAAAGGTATATTCGTTTTATATATTTTTTTGATAAATCAAGCCTCAAAACTTTTAGGAAAAGATTTATATTTAAAAGCTTTTAATTAAAAAAAAAGCTTTTATTGTTTTTGTTATTTTTTTTAATATTAATTTTAAAACTATTTTTTAAAGCTTTTTTGATTAAAAGCACCGTAAGAGAAATATGTTAATTTTAAATAATAAAAAAGCTTTGAAAAAACTTTTAATGGAAGTAAAAAAAATGCTGACTTTATTTAAGCTTTTAAAAAATATTGTGTTAATTTAAACATTCTTAAAAAGATTTAAATTTTGATGACCTCAAAAAAGATTTGTATCTTTTTAGGTTTTTCTTACTGCAATAACTATTTTAATAACAAAAGCTTTGGAAAAATATAAGTAAGAATACCCATAAAGCTTTAATTTCGAAACAACAAGAAAAGTTTAGATTATAAGTATAGCTTTTATTTTTTTTTAAATAATTAAAAAATTTCCATTTAAACAATTGGAGAAATAAAGAAAAGCTTTAGTAAAGTTTTTCTAAAATGTTTTAGGGGGTTACAAATTTTAAAAAAATTAATAAAAAAAAATGTTAAAATACAAGTTGAAATGTTTTACAAAATAGCCCTCTTAATATTAAAATAGAGCTTTTGTTTTAAAAACCAGAAGAATGAAATATTTAAAATATTTTTTATTTTATTAGAACAATATGAAAACTTAGTTATATTGAAAGTGCTTTCAATAAAGCTCCTTATATAAGGGCTTTTAATGAATATCGAAGGCAGTTAATAATAAGTTTATTTTTTTTGAACGAAACTGTTGTGTCTACCATACACTATTCTCACTTTAGAGCTTTATAAAAAGCTTTAAGCACTAAAGCTTTAAAAGAGTACCTTTACAGCCAGTTCATGGATTTCGAACGTCATCGTTCGCATAGAAAATTACATTTAAAACAAAAACAAAATTCGGACATTGTTCGAAGTTCGATATCGTTAAACTGGCAGTTAGTGTTGAAAATTCTAGAAAAAGGTTTTTATTTACAGCTTTAAGGTAACTCTTTCTCAAAAAAGACATTAACTTGAACGTTTATTGGAGAAGCTTTTAAGTTTTATAAAAGTCTAGTTCGAAATAAAAGTTTTTTCTTTTTATAAAAGCGTAAATAAATGTTGTACTATAAAGAAAACTTTTCAAAAAGCTTTTTCTTAAAAATTATTTAAAAAAAATTATAAATATGAATATTAAATTTAATGATTTGTGATAAATGTTTTCAATGAATGAGCGCTTTTCTAAAATGTAATTCGCGATTTTTCTTCAATTTTTTTAAAATTTAGTTTAATGATTTTTTTTAGTGTTTTTTTATTTGTTTATAATGTAATTAATATTATGTTTTTTGTTGTTGTTTGTTACTCGACTTATTTAATAGTAATACGTACGTTATTTTCTTATATTTTTATGTTAAAAGAATTCAATATTATTTATTCATTTCTCTTCATTTTGTTTTAAATTTTAGTTAATAAAATTTCATTAAGTAGTAGGGAAGGGTGAGAGGGGAGGAGGAGCATTTTTTTTAAAGGGGGATTGTATGTTGTTAAATGTTTTGTCAAAAAATGTCAATGTGTTTTTGTTGTTAAGTTGTTTAGAATGCTTTATAATGTTTTTGTTTATATAATAACAGCCGTATTCATAAACATTTTAAACATCATTTCAAATCTGTTTTAAGCATAAATCGTTAAAATTGTATTCATAAGCGAATATTACCTTAAAAATCCTATTTTAAACCTTGTGTAAATAAGCGAATATTAAAATTGGTTGGATCCTTGTTTAAACCTATTTTAAAATGGCATTTTTGCTTTGTGTTTATGCACATTTTGAAAATTTTTGCGAGAAATTTTCATTCAATATATTATTATGTATTTATGCGTTAATAATAAAATTAAATTCAAAAATATGTATGGATATTATTAATATATTTTTCAATTTCCCAAATTAAAGCTTAAAAAATTATTAATAGTACAAAATTAACTAGTGATGTGTAAACGATCAAAACATATAAAATAAAACTCGTTATTTGAATACTTTTTTTATTAGCAATAAAGTCAACACATAAATTGCACTTTTACTAAATAATTTTTGAACTAATTTTATTTTTTTAAGTAAAAGAGAAACCATCGTACAATTATTCATTTATAAAAAGCAATTTTACTCTCACACACGACAAAAAAAATTGTATATACGAGTACAAGTATGGATTAATAACCACAGTTTTGCATCGTTATGATTCAAGTGGCAAATAAAAGAGTTAGCGTTGCCACCATTTAATTAAAAAATACGGTAAAACGTTTATTAGTTAAAATGCTGATTATGAATACGAATTTTAAAAAAAGCTTTTTTAGGCTTAAAATGTTTTTTAACTAAAATTCATCTAAAACCTGAATTATGATTTTTTTATGAATACGGCTGTAAATGTTTTATAGTTTATTATAATTCTTTTTTGTTTATAAATTATTTTCTGTAAATTATTGCTTTCATATATAGGTTGTTGTTATTATTATGTTTAATTTTTTTTATTAATTATTTTTTAATTTTAAATGCCTAGTTTATGTTTATGTTGTTGGTTTTGTAACTTTTATTTTATTTTTTATTTAAATTTTTTTTTTTTAAATTATTTCGTTAATTTTTGGTTTGTACAAATTTTTTACTATTTAAATCGTTAATTTGTTTTTTGTTTAATTACTGTTACTTTTTGAAAATTTAATTTCTCAATCTTTTTTCTAATATGTTTATTGCTGTTTAGTTAAGAATGTTTTTAATTTGCTTTTTTAATAATTTAAAAAAGGTCTCAAAGTTCTATTTTCATTAGCTTTTTTTTTAATTCTTTAAAGTTGAGTTTTTAAAGTAGAAGTTTTTAATGAGTGCTAAAGGAAAAGTTTCTTATAGTTTTTGGTTTAAGTAAAGCTTTTTTTCTTCATCATGGTTTTTGGAGTATTTTCTTCTTTTGTTTGAACTTAGACAGCTAATCGAGAGCTTTTAGAGGGCTTATAGAGAGTAGTGATAGTATCTTTTAAGGGGAATTTTATTGGATAGTTAGTAAGAGAGTATTTATAATAAAGCAACTTAAATTGTAGAATTGTTAATATTTTTTTTTTGGCTTACAAGTGAAAGCTTTTTCGTAAAAATCGTTTTAATTATAGCATTTTTTAAAAATTTAGTTCTGTATGAATTTTTAAGTTTTTATTATCTTGAGTATATATGTTTATTAACGCAAATTATAGTTTAGATAGTTAATTTAAATATTTTGCTTTAATTTTGTAGTTTAAGAATCAATAATTTTGTGATAAATATAAAGCTTTTTGTAAAAGAGCTTAATTGAAATATAAGAGTTATAGTATGACATTACAAAACTTAATACTAAAAAATATGAAATAAAAAAAAAGATATTAAAAACAATCTCAATAAAATGGCAAAAGCTTTAGTTAGATTAACCAAAAGATTTTGGTCAGGTATAGTAAACGTCACAAAAATAGAACTTTAAAAATTTAAAAGAAAATAATTACTTTTAAGGAAAAAAAAAATTTTATAAAAAGCTTTACTTAAAAGGCTTCAATTAAAACTTTAAATAAGAAAGCTTTGATAAAATAGCTTTAATAAAAAAGTTTAATTGAACAGCTGAAGTAAAACGCTTTAAAAAAATAGCTTTATTAAAATTGCTCTTTTAAAAAAGTTTTAAATACAAGGCATTAGGCAATTTAATTGAAACAAATTTGAGTTCTAAAATTCTCTTAAAATTTATTTTTAATTAAAACTTTTAGTCCTAAAGCTTTAAGGAAAACAATTAATTTTATTGTTTTTTCGAAATCTCTTTGTTTTAGTTAGCAAAGAATAAGCTTTCGACGAAAGCTTTTTATTGTTAATGACAAAAGTTGAAGTTAAAAAAAAACTATTTAAAAGCAAACCACTTTTCTTTTTTTTATATTCTTAAAAAAAGATTTTAATACAATAGTATTTAAGCAAAGTGTTTTTAAAATTTAAAGCTTTCAAAAAAGGTTTGTTGTTTTTCAGTTTCAAAAAGATTTAAATAGAAATTTATTCGAAAACAAACATGACCTAGAAAACTAGAGCTGAACTAAAACTTAACGGGAACTAAAAGAAAAAACTGAACTAGACCTGTATTAAAACTTAAAAAAAAAACTGAACTCGAACAAGAACTAGAACTAGAACCGGAACTAATCTAGAATTTAACTTGAACTGTACTGTCATCAATGTTATTACAAATGGCTTCAATGAGGCAAAACGTGACATCAATCCAACGACGAACGTGATTATAAAATTGTGTCATATTTTATGCGTCATCTATGATATGACTACAGTGACATCAGGGCGATGCCACATTTTGTGTATTATTAATATTATTTTCATTTAAAAAAAGTAAAATAAGAAGCAAAAATTCCCATATTTTATTTATTAAAATTATTTAGTTAAATACATAACATTTTCAAAGTAGAATGATTTCGCAAACCATATCGGACAGGCTGCTGGTGTCTTATGATTAAGAGTTATTTTGTAAACAAACGGAGGACTACAACAAAAGTGACTTAATTCAATCCCAATGACTCAATTTAATGATAGCTTGAACCCTTTCTCCGTAGTTACTTAGTCACCGCATTGATGACTTTTTTATTAAAGTGACTCCGATTCATCATTTCTGTGATGACGATGTGTCATCCTATTGATGACATAATTTCACCTTATGTCAATTTGGCCATGTGATGTTAGGGCTGACATCACAATGATGGAAAGTGTCATGGGGTCAAAATTTAAGACACTGGTCATAGTACAGATGTCAAAATACATCAGCGTTATGACACCTTTTCTATCAGTGTAGAATTAAGTTTGAAATTGAAGTAGATTTGTTTTATATCTTAATAAGAAAAATTAAACCTTAAAAGCTTTTTCAGAATTTGTCATAAAATTAAAAATTTTACAAAAATTAATAATTTTAACAGTTATCATTTTAAATTTACATAAATAAAATCTTTTTTTTGGGTGAATATTTTTTTTAAAGGGGGGTTTAATAAAATTGTATATTTTTATGTATGTTTGTATGTATGAGTATTAGTTGTTAGTATTTTTAGTAACTTATTTTATATTAAAGTCTAAAGAATAGTTAATTTTTTTTTATAATAGAGGAGTTCTTGTATGTTTTTTTTAAGTTAAAGATTTTTATCTAAAGTTTTCGGTTTTTTATTTTAACAACAAAAGTATTTAGTGTTTTTTCAATATATAATAAAATAATATTAAATTTAAATTATAACTTAATAACCATAATAATAATAATAATAATAATTAATAAATAACAATTTCTCTGTTAATGAGCACTTTTGTGTTGTAAATAACACATTTTTACTTAATTCATTTTTTTTTGGATTTTCTTAATTTTTTTAATATAATATTTATTTTTATAATTGTTTATCTATTTTTTATTTTTTTTTTTTTTAGTTTTTTACGTTTTTGGTTTTGTTGCTAAAGTACAATACATTCTTTTTGTTCTTGTTGTTGGTTTCTTAATGATTTTTTTTTAAATATTTATATATTCAATTAATCATGGAAATGATTTGATTTTTTGTATAATTATTCCTTCTTTTTGGTTTATTTAATTAATAAATTGTCTTAATAAACTTACTTAAAAATTATTAACAATTTCTTATATAAATGTTTGGTTTTTCTGGTTTTTACTTTTCATTTTTATTCCTTTTTGCTTATATATGTTTGTATATAAAGTTCTATTTTTTTTGTTGTTTTTTTTTTGTATATATTTTTTGTTGTTCTAATATATTTATATATAATTAATTTATTTGTTTTTGGGTTGTTGTCTCTTACATTTTACACTGGACATGTTATGACATCATATTCAAACATTAACGAAACGGCAACGAAAACGAAATATAACAAAAACATGGTAAAACCTAGACCCTTGTTCATGCGCCAACGGAAGCAGGCAATTGACATAACGACAAATAATAACATCATAAACAATATCGTTATGGAGCAGACCATGCCAACGGAATTGACTTCCACGGGAGCGCCATAGATGATGCCATATAAAAGCCAGGGTATGGGTAGACTGTAAGTAGATAAAGCACAAAATTAGTAAAATTTTAAAGGAATTAGAAGAAAAGCAAAAAAAAAAAAAAAAAAAAAAATTATTAAGCCTCAATGTTGCTAAAAATGTTTATAAGCAATGTTAATATGAAGTGTTTATAAACAGTTTTTAATAGAAATATCTATAACTTATTATACGAATTTAAAAACCTTGTTCAAATATAATGTTTATAAACATTTTTCATATCGTCTTCATTATGTCAATGTTGCTAACAATGTTAATATGATTGTTTATAAACAAAGTTTTTAAGAGAAATATCTAAGTTATTATTAAAAATGTATAAACACCTTGTTCAAATAAAATGTTTATAAACATTTTTCATATCGTCTTCATTCCCTGTAGTTTTTTCGTGACAATTTACCCCAAAAGTTGCAGTACTATACACTGTAGACTGGTTATAAGACTATCCACATTGATATTATACTCTGAAGACTGGGGTCTAATCACTGCATTCGATACTATGGTATCGAATAAACTATCGATGTTTTTTGCATACGATAGACACTGACGCAACGAATGAAAATTCGATAAATGTAATGCAGAGTTCCTCGATATTGAATGCTATTATTTCAAATGCAATATATTTCATTCGATATCGAGTTTCATGATACCAAAATAAAAAATTTCGATCAATTTTGCTTGATATCGTATGCGGTGATTAGACCCCTGGTTATAAAACTATCCACATTGATCGTGTACTCGGAAGACTGGTTCTAAAACTGTGGAAAATTTTACTGTCACTTTGTGCTGGCACTAAGCTGTCTTTTTGTGTCGCAGATGGTGGATAGTAAAAAATGTATGTCATTGAGCATTTTGTTCATTTTATGAGAGAGAGAGAGAGAGAGAGAGAGAGAAACAGAACGTATGACAACACAATCAGAAAAGCAGATTTATGGTTGGTATAAGGAGACAGCTAAGGGTAAGCCAAGAAGAACCGGCTTATGAACTGTCTTTTTGTGGCCTCTTCGTGACAATCTCCCCCCTCGTAGGACATCCCTTTGTTAAAGTGGCCAGTCATTGGCTAGCATTTGGACTGGTTGTGTCATAAAGGGGCTAGTATTATAACCAGCTCGGAGACAGCCACATGAACTACAGGGTTATGTCATATTTTCATTAAGTTTTAAAATATTATAAGTAAAAAATATATATGCATGTATATAAACATTGTTCAAGTAATATGTTTATAAACATTGTTTTTAAACTTTTGTCTTAAAGTCCTAGTTATACTATATTATCAATTAAAGCCTAGTACTCTGTTCGAACCTGCGAAAAATGTTGAGCAACATTGATTATTTCACACGAAAATTTTGTCATGTATCAATGTTATCTATCCTGCAAGTATGCAACATTATTTTTGAATGTAAGCAAAAAACATAGATGGGGGTAGTACAATAAATGTTGACTTAAATCAACATTGCACTCTCACTAAATAAAACGGCAATAAATTATTTTTTACCAAATTTGTACCTTGCAATCAAAAAGCTGTACGAAAACATAATATCACTAAAATTTAAAAAAACTTAATTTTGTACTTGCATTTTTGATTTTTCCGATGATATGCCTAATCATAGAAAATTAAACTAAATGAAATTCTGTCAATAACGGAATAATTCTTGGATTGAATCATGCAAACACAACTTTTGTATTTTAAATTGTGTGCAAAATTTTTAGTCAAATAAGTGAAGAAAAAAAAATTGCAATAAACTGATGATTGCTTGATTTTAAATCAAACTATTTTTTTAGCACAAAATGTTTTAACATTATGTAGTCACTTATGTGAAGTGAGATTGAAAATTTTCAGATGATCACTTAACATTAACAAAATTATTACAATAATTTTAAACAAGTGCACTACCCCCATCTATGACAAAACCATGTGTTTTGAAAAATGTCATTAAATAAAGTAAAACAATTTTATTTTAATTATTTTCTATAGTAAAAACCAAAAAAATTTAATTTGATTGTTAATTTTTGCACTTTTCTACATTTTTATTTTTGAAACGCTTGTTATATACTCCACTCCACTTCACAAAAACAAAATAAAAAATTACAAAAAATGATTAGTTGTTGCTTAAAATTCCGTGCGAAATAAAAGGAGCTGCACTTGTTTCGCACGAAAAATAAAAATGTTGCTAGAAACATTTCGCATGTTTTTCGTATATAAAGAGAGTACAACTTTATCAACATTTTTTCGTTTGTATTTCACAGAAATTTTTTTTATATTGAGTTTGAAAACATTTCGCACGAAATACTGAACAGAGTACCAGGCTTAAGTGGCATTGTCTAATAAAAAATGTTTAGCGATACTGCTTATAACAAGAATGTTTAACAAATTTTCGTTAAACAAAGTTTTGTTGTTTACAAGCAATGTTGCAGGGAAGTGTCAATAAGCCATTTCAATAGATAGATATCTATCTTCCATATAAGTATGTATATAAAATTGCAACGTTATTGACTGACTGACTTACTGATTCATCATCGCACAGCCTAAACGACTGAAGCTAGAAACTGGAAATTCGGAGCAGAGATTGGTCACTCCCAAAATCGATTCACTAAGACGGGATTTTTGGAAATTCGAATGTTTGGGGGGTTAAAAAGGGTAAAAAACGTGAAAATTCGGTAACCTTAAATCTCCAAAACTAAAAGAGATCCAAAAAATGATTAGTTATTGCTTAAAATTCCGTGCGAAATAAAAGGAGCTGCACTGTTTTTCGTATATAAACAGAGTACAACTCTATCAACATTTTTTCGTTTATATTTCACAGAAATTTTTTTTATATTGAGTTTGAAAACATTTCGCACGAAATACTGAACAGAGTACCAGGCTTAAGCCTAGTACTCTGTTCAAATTTGTGAAAAATGTTGAGCAACATTTATTATTTCACACGAAAATTTTGACATGTATCAATGTTACCTATCTTGCGAGTTTGTTTTTTACCTTTGTCCTATAGTCATATTTATGTCGTATTATCATTTAGTTTTAAAGCCCATATAAAGCCTGGTACTCTGTTCAACATTTCACGTGAAATGCTGTCAAAATGCATATGAAAAAAACTTGTGCGGAATATCTATGAAATAATGTTGATAGAGTTGTACTCTGTTTATTTTGTGAAAAAGTTCCGAAATGTTTCTGGCAACATTTTTTTACAACTGCGAAATAAAGTAAGCTGCACTTATTTCACGTGGAATTTTAATCAAAAGCAAAAATGGATGAACTGATTAATTAATAAGAAATTAAAAATTAATATAACACAACCGGTAACAGTTTTTTATCCATATTTACTTTCTTTTTTATTAAAAAAAATTATTTTTAGTAAAATACATGTGGGGTTTGTTTACATACACGAAACAATGTAGCATACTTTGTAGGAATAAAAACGTAAAATTGTACAAACTCGCAAGATTGGTAACATTGATAAATGTCAAAATTTTCGTGTGGAATAATCAATGTTGCTCAACATTTTTCACAACTTTGAACAGAGTACTAGGCTTAATATAAAAAGAATATATGTAAATAAAATGTTTATAAACATTGTTTTTAAATTTTTGTCTTATAGTCCTATTTTATTATAATTTAGCTAAAAATAATTTAAGTAATTAATTAAATAGGAAAATAAAATTTTTATAAACATTGTTCATTAAAAGGTTTGCATTATTGTTTGTTGTAAACAAAATAAGAAAAAATTTTTGTAAAAAGCTCTTTGGCTTAAATTGTTTTATTAAACGTTTGAGAACATCATTTATACACATTGCACACTGGGAAATTCCGGCCAAAAATTTTTTTTTTTTTAATTTTAATAAATTTTTGATGACAGATTATAGCGAACACTTCAAAACATACAACTCATATCTTAATTTGGCTCTTGGATAACTATTTTACTGTTATTACTGGAGTAGAGAGAATTTTTTTTCTTACAAATTTAAGGTTTTCAAAGTTTATTTTTGTACTTTGAAACAAAAGTAAGCTATGATTTTTTCTTTAAAGTATTCTTTGAAAATAAGCACGTTATGTTACACCCGTATTAGTAATTAATCATTCCATGTGATAATTATGATTTTGTGCGCGTTATTTTTTTGGATAAGTGATGTGATTGTGAGTTACTTTAAAAATAAATAAAACCTAAAGTAAGCCAAATTTAAAGTGGGGCTAGGGGAGGTTAAGTGATAATTATATCTAGTACTGTTAAGTATCAAAAGTTAGTACTATACATTTCAGCTGCCACCACCTTCCACTCTTGTAACCAGATCATTTTTAGTGATTTCATATATTTTTATAAGATTAGCGTGACTGACTGGGTGATCATCGCTCAGCCCAAACAACTTAAGCCAGACACTTGAAACTTTTGTATGTAGACTCCCTTCTCAATGTGTCAATAAAAAAAGTAGAGAATTTTGGAAATTAAATTCACAAGGGGTTAGAAATGGGTAAAAACGGGTAAAATCAGTAACATTATATCACGTCATCTAACAGAGGTAGACGTTAAATTTAAAAAATACCATTATTGAATCGCAAATTGAATTGTCATGTGTTTGGTACCTTATTGAAATTTGCAGGTTTTGGGTATAAAAAAGGACAAAAATATAATTTTAATTTAATAATAATTTTATATGATGCCATGTAAGACAGATATTTGTTATATATAGTTATGCAGTCGCGAGTACAGGGGAAGACAAATGAATTGGTAATCATTCCAAACCATCGCAACCCCCAACCACTTTAAACGGAAAAATATATGCCATTTCTATGGTCTTTCCAAAAGAAATTTTGCGAAATAGTATGTTTCAGTTAAAGGTTCCTTAACAATTCCCCACTCACCCATCCTACAGGAGCTCAAGTCGGATCCACGTCTGAGTTATGGTAAAGAATATATATTAGAGCGACTCACCAAAAAAAGTGCTCGATGTACCCTCCTAAAAATGAACCTTGGACTTTTTTAAGATGACATTTTGAATATTTCGGCTCCAGCTTTGACCTCTCGTGAGCTGGACCAGTTTGAAAAAGGGTCTATTTTTGCATGTTTTGTTAATTTAAGCATCTGTTTCCTTACCAACATATACAAATTGGGTATCTTAAGAAAGGTTTTTTTAAGGCGCATCCAACTGTGTATACAATTTGTCCAAGGACGATCATTCATGTCCTTTTTTTTAAGGATTTTCTGTAAAAAAACGGTTTTTGAATTTTTTGTTCGGGATTGTTTCTAATAAAAGTGCCAAATTAACATATTTTAATCTCTAGTCGATTTAATTAAATACGTGTCTCAGCTTTTTTTGAAAATCGTGCTAGTTCGCGTTTTGACAAAAATGGGGTGGCAACCCTTCGTTTGTATATGTTGGTAAGGAAACAGATGCTTAAATTAACAAAACATGAAAAATAGACCCTTTTTCAAACTGGTCCAGCTCACGAGAGGTCAAAGCTGGAGCCGAAATATTCAAAATGTCATCTTAAAAAAGTCCAAGGTTCATTTTTAGGAGGGTACATCGAGCACGAATTTTGCTTCCATACAACTTGAGTCGCTCTAATATATATACATATTAGGGCGGGTCGATTTTTTTTTTTAAAAATCGTGTAGCAAAAACGTAATCTACATCAAATTCTCCGAAGAAACAATGGGTCTAAAATAAAATCCTAATCCGCGCCTCTCGACTTGAAAATTTATATGCCCGCCTTTGCAAAAAAAAATTTTTTTTTGAAAAAATAGCGTTTTCCAAAAAGAAATCGAATTTTTTGAATAAAATTGTATAGTTCTTTTGCACTTTATATTTTTTTACACTCAAAATTTTTTTTACATTAAAAAAAATTTTCACCCAAGTAAAAAAATTTTCAACTCGAGATGCGCGGATTAGGATTTTATTTTAGACCCATGGTTTCTTTGAAGAATTTTCTTAGAATTGTATGTAGATGACGTTTTTGCTATACAATTTGTAATTTTTTTTCATCCATACAAATCGACCCGCCCTAATACATATGTTTATGTATATAATCACATAAGTTTACACATTATATTATAACCATATATGATCATATCTACTTTTATTTGCTCAGGTAGCCAAAAAGATGGGGACAGGAGATGAGATACATAGATATTCCACAAACTATTAATATAATTGCTACAAATGATCATATTTTTGGGTCGTCAATGATAGCCTGGCCAACCCCTGTATGTACGTGTCCATAGTTAGTACCCAGTGATCAAACATGCTATTCTTAAGTTGCATACCAAATTTCCGCTATTTACGTAAAGAAATAAAGAAGTTATGGGTTTTTGGCCGGAATTTCCCAGTGTGCATTGTTGAAAATAAATATTTAAAAATATTTAAAGAACTGTGGGGTAATTCTGTAAATTTTGACTTAAAAATACTTTAAAATTACTACTTAAATAGTTACAGAATTGCCCCACTGATTTGATGAAAATCTTTGGCAAAATTGTTCATAAGTAACATAAAAAGGAAGGTTAAAACATTTACAGTGTTACAAATAATAAAAAAAATGTATTTTTTAACTTCCCAGTAAAAAACGTGCTCCAAAAGGAGCAGGTCTTTTGTATGAATTCATACCTCAAATCGCTTCAAACCTGCTGATGGGATGCATGATTTTTGTATGGGGTGTTCCCGGTTTGGAGGACTATTTTCTGCTGAAAATAAGCGCATCTTTTAACATGCAAACAAAGCGCTCCTAGAGTGCTTTTTTAAGGGCTAACTATATTAACATATTCATTAATGTTTTGCTTTTACTTGTTTAAATGCCTTTTTTCAATCATTTTCGTAAACCATAATATATTTTTTTTTCGCTTAAAAACCCTCTTCGTTGTCAGCACTAAAATAGCAGTTTTTTGTACCCTACAAGAAATTAATGAGCGAGTAGTCACATTTTTCATTTTGGTGTTAAGAAAATGATAGAAAGAAATGACCGAAATAAAGTTTTCGGTCACATTCGGTCATTTCTTTCTATAATTTTCTTAACACCAAAATGAAAAATGTGACTACTCGCTCATTCATTTCTTGTAGGGTATGTTTTATTCGTTATCATTTACTGCTTTATAAGAGCTCTCTAATTGAAGCGCTTGAGTATGCGCTTTTCTCTGTAGTGCTTCAAGAAAACCCAAATTTTTTTTACTGGGTTGATTTAAAAATTTTTACAAACAAATTTTTCTAAATATGTATATTAAGCTAAATTAGTTATCGAAAATGTTTCAAAATGCAGCTTTCAACAATGTTACTAAGCAATGTTGTTTTGCAACAGTTTTTACCCAAAAATTATAAAATTATTTTAAAAGTGTTGAGCAATATTATAAGCTTAAATGGTTATTAAATGGTTTATGAAACGAATTTCTCTTATAAATTAAAAATTTTTTTATGAATATGGGGTATTGTTTATAAACTATGTTGCCTGAATGGTTTTTAATAAAAACAAGTTAGGGTGCTATATTCGGCTGGGCCGAATCATTGCCGTCAGTTCGAATATTTTAGGAGTGATATCTGTATGATATCACTTTATTATTAATTTATTTTATAAAAACAGACATCAACATTAAAATTGGCTGCGGTTTAGACGTATATAAAACTGATTGACCGACAATCAGAAAGTTTTATGTTTTTTTTTTTTAGCAATTTTAACTAGCTTGAGTAAAATATCATGATTCCTAACGGGTTAAGCCGAACTTAAATGATTTTCAGGAGGGGAATTTATATTGGAGCCATGGTAAGCTATGAATTAATCATACCCAAATTCTGCCGAGTGATTTCTAGTATTAAAAAACATAAATTTCAAGACAGCGGTGAAAATAGTTTTAGCGTTTACAGTGAATTTCTGAAGGCTGCTAAATATAGGATTAAGGTAAATTATGGACCGTATGTCACCAAATTGCATACAATTTTTTCTGGCCATATGTAACTAAGTTGGAAGAAATTTTACCAAAATAAATATATCTGCTACGGTTTAAGGCGTATTTAATTAATTTACCGGAGTTGGCTTTATATGGGGCCTTAGTAAATTATGGACTGATCATCACGAAATTTATTAATGTGATTTCTAGTCCTATAAAACTGTGAAGTAATAAATTTTATTCTGGTAGCATAATTAATTACGGTTTTAGGCATACTTAACTGTTTTTCGGGAGTAGGGTTTATATGGGGCCTAGACCTAGACTATAGACCGATCTTTACGAAACTAAACAGTGTCATTTCTAGTCCCGGTAGGTTAGCTGGTAGCAAGCTAGTCTATAAGTCCCGCCAGAGACTCTGGTTTCTTTCCTACAGACAAGCATAGAGCTTCGCGGGATTAGCTTAGGAAATTAAAAAAAAAAAAAAAAAACACATGAACATTAAGGTGGTGGTTCCACATTATGATTCATAGCTCTGATCCTACTGAACCGATTTTGCTGGCTTTCAATCGCAAACTGCTTAGGATAACTACAAGCAATTTCACACCAAGTTTATTAATTTATTTTGAGTATTTCGAAAGTGAGCTTGTTTTCAACAGACGAACATAGTTAAATCGACTTAGAATTACTCAAAGAGCCAGAAAATATATGCTTTATGGGGTCTGAGATGAATAATATCAACGTTTCACACGGACTTAGTATACCCTCTTCACAACTTATTGTGGTAGAGGGTATACAAATTAAATCATATAATAGGCAACTTTAAAAAGTTTATTAACAATAATAATTAAATTATAAAAAAGTAATTTTCCACTTAAATTTGTTTAGGAAAATATTTTTTCACACAAATATTGTTTTTCAACAATAAATCATATTTAACACTTTTGCTGAACTGTTGGTTGTCAACCGAAACGGAGGTCGGAAGAAGGGCGAGGCGCAGCAGTGGAGCGATGCTGCAATAATATTTTCTAATATAAAGAAATCATATCAAACTCTTTTGTTTTTAGACTTTGCTGCTAAAAAAAGTTTATAAACAAATGCTAAGTTAAAAATAAAAAACGGCTTAAGTGGCATTGTCTAACACAGCGTTTACATTTGCCAGTACTGGCAAGACAGTAAGCATATACATATTAGTTGACAAAACAATGCAAAAACAAAATAGCTGTAAAAGTGTTTATGTATTAGTGAAAAAGTTTGAATGAATTGCTACTGTCTTGCCAGTACTGGCAAATGTAAACGCTATGTAATAAAAAATGTTTAGCGATACTGCTTATAACAAGAATGTTTAACAAATTTTGGTTAAACAAAGTTTTGTTGTTTACAAGCAATGTTGCAGGGAAGTGTCAATAAGCCATTTCAATAGATAGATATCTATCTTCCATATAAGTATGTATATACAATTGCAACGTTATTGACTGACTGACTTACTGATTCATCATCGCACAGCCTAAACGACTGAAACTAGAAACTGGAAATTCAGAGCAGAGATTGGTCACTCCCAAAATCGATTCACTAAGACGGGATTTTTGGAAATTCGAATGTTTGGGGGGTTAAAAAGGGTAAAAAACGTGAAAATTCGGTAACCTTAAATCTCCAAAACTAAAAGAGATCCAAACAAGTAGGAAAGTATAGTCGGTCAAGCCCGACCATATGACACCCTACCCCACAGTATTAAAAAACACATCATGCTTATATGTCCATATAAATATGGATTTATCTATGTTTATAAACTTCATTAAAATGGGTTTAAAAGTTTGTGAGAGGCAGAAATTGCCGCCTACCTCCCCTTGTGGTCCTATTTTTGAAAAACTGTATAGCTTATGTGTCCATATAGATATGGAACTATCCATGTCTTAAATTTCATTAAAATCGGTTTGAGAAGCAAAAATTGCCCCAATCTCCCCTCGTGGTCCTATTTTTTAAAAAATGCATCCATTTTGGGTCCATAAAGATATGGTTCTATCGATGTTTTAAATTTCATTAAAATCGGTTTGATAGTTTCTGAGATGAAGAAATTTCCCCCTATCTTCCCTTGTGGTCTTACGATTTCGCCCATTTTCAATAGGTTTGGTCCTTGTGCCAATAACAACCTGTGTCCCAAATTTTATCAAATTACAATCTCCAAAATTGCGACCTGTACTTTGCGCACAAGGTTACATGGACAGCCAGCCAGCCTGCCGGACAGACATCGTTAGTTCGAATCAGAAAGTGATTCTGAGTCGATCGGTATGCTTTAAGGTGGGTCTAGGACCAATATTTTAAGGCGTTATAAACATCAGCACAAATGCATAATACCCTCTCCACTATTGTGGTGTGGGTTTAAAAATTTAGCACTTATTGTTGTTCATTAAAAAAATTTTAAATTTGGTCCTTTTGGGGAGTAAACGCGTAAAACCTGTACATATTTTGGAACCTATTTGTCACGCCATCTATCTTTTAAACCAAAACATTTTCTCCATTCTATGACATAAACGTACTAAATTATGGGCTCCCACTACAACATTGAAATTTTTGATACATAAATGTGCAGAAAAAAGTATCAAAAAGGATAACACGGGAAATTAACTTTCAGAATCTGGGAATTTATTACTCATGGAAAATATTAAAGGAATAAGACTATTAAAGTAGAAAAGCTTTTGAGGATTGTAATTTGACTTCGAATACACATTCGAATAATATAAAAATTTATGAAATTAACTTTCTTTCATTTGCTTTTGTGTTGTACTTTTAACATTTTTGAAAAACATATGAAATGTTTCTAGCAATATTTTTGTTTTGCGTGCGAAACAAGTGCAGCTCATATTGTTTCGCACGGAATTTTAGGCAACAGCTAATAATAATGGATGTTGTATACCTGTAGCTAATAAAAACGTGAAGTATTTGTTTTGAACAGCGTAAAAAAAATAAAAATGTTTAGCTAATTTTGCAAACAAAAGTTATAAAACATGTTGCTTTAGTTTTAATAAATAAGAATGTTTAGCACATTTTGTTTATAATGAATTTAAATGTTTCTAAGCAGTATTGCTAAGACATGTATATAAACAAGCTAATTAACATGTTTGCTGATAAAAAATCCTTATCGAAATTTCAATTGATATCTTTTGTTATTTCAAAGATATGTTTCTCAACATGTTGCTAAGAATTTGTTCTTAAGACTTCCCGTCTTAAATCATATGTTTTAAACGTTGTTTTTGCTATTTTCTTTCTGTTAAATAACAACATACCGCACGATTATAATCTCTTTAATTGTTGATTGTTTATTTTTTATAGGTTTTGGTTTTTTGTTGCATGTTTAGCAATACAAAAATTGAGGTGAAGGTCGTGCCAGCTTTACAAAATAGAAAAATTACCTTAAAACACACACAACAATAGAATACAACCTCTTTTGTCTGTTTTTTAAGTCTAGAAATAGTTTTTCTTTATTGTTTTTTTTTTTTTAACAAAAGAACAAAATTACCGAAGAGAATCACAACCCTTCGTTGTTGTGTCGCAATCATAAACATATAAATAATTGTTAGGCTTTACATAAGCTTCAACACACAAAAAAAAAAAAAAAAAAACAAAAATACAAAAACCCCCAAAGTAAATGTCAACTTGAACTTACTATTTGTATTATTTGTCACAAAATAACTATTATTTATCTTCAGCTTTTCTATGTGTTTTTTGTTTACAAATTCAAATTAAGAATAAAAATCAAATAGAAGCTGACATTTTTATTCATCAAATAAATAAATATGTATATGTATAAATAAATAAATGAATGTAAAGTAAATGTAGATGAATGAGTAAATAAAGAATGTGCATTCATTTGTAGAAAGAAAATGTGACCAGCTGCTGCTTTGCTTAAAATAAACTAAAATTGATTTTAACAAAATTTTGCAAATTTTTGTTATTTGTTTAAACTAAATTTTTTGTAGCGTTTAAAAAGATTAACAATGTTTATAGATGTATCTAAGAATGTTTTTTAGATGTATCTAAGCAATGTTTCGCAGCATGTTGCTTAACTTCTAAAACTTAACATTTTGCTTTAACATTTTTCAAATATAAGCGATTCGCTTCAGTAAAAGTTTTATTATATCTTACGTCAATGTTTAGCAACATGTTGCTGAATTTTTATCTTGTTTGTTGCATTTTGTTCGAACACAATTTTTTGCCAGCATAAACGTGGAAATTTACTGAAGTTTTATTATTTTTTGAACATATTTAGCATAATTTTGCTAAAAATTTAACACTAAACATGCTTAATTTCTTTAAAAGTTTGAATCAGGTTCTTATTTAATTTAAATATTAGTTAAACTATATAAAACATCAATATTTAGCAACATGTTGCTAAACGTTAAGCTATTTGATTTTAGTTTAAGCTCAATTTTATTCTTAATTTTTAACACAAAAAAAAAAAAATATTTTGCAACATGTTGCTTTATGTATATCTAAATGTTGTCATGTTGCTTAAACATTTTTGCAATGTAAAATTGATTATCAATTCTCTGTAGTTCATGTGGCTGTCTCCGAGCTGGTTATAATACTAGCCCCTTTATGACATAACCAGTCCGAATACTAGCCATATGACTGGCCACTTTAACAAGGGGATGTCCTACGAAGGAGTGAATTGTCACTAAGAGGCCACAAAAAGACAGTTCATAAGCCGGTTCTTCTTGGCTTACCCTTAGCTGTCTCCTTATACCAACCATAAATCTGCTTTTCTGATTGTGTTGTCATACGTTCTGTTTCTCTCTCTCTCTCTCTCTCTCATAAAATGAACAAAATGCTCAATGACATACATTTTTTACTATCCACCATCTGACACAAAAAGACAGCTAAGTGCCAGCACAAAGTGACAGTAAAATTTTCCACAGTTTTAGAACCAGTCTTCCGAGTATAGGATCAATGTGGACAGTTTTATAACTAGTCTACAGTGTAAAGTACTGCCACTTTTGGGGTAAATTGTAAATGTTTGACAATTTCTAACAAAAACTTTTCAAGCTTAAAGCCTTGTACTCTGTTCAACATTTCACGTGAAATGCTGTCAAAACACATATGAAAAAAACTTGTGTGGAATATCTATGAAATAATGTTGATAGAGCTGTACTCTTTTTAGTTTGTGAACGAGTTCCGAAATGTTTCTGGCAACATTTTTTTACAACTGTGAAGTAATGAAAGCTGCACTTATTTCACGTGGAATTTTAAGCAAAAGCAAAAAAAAAAAAAATTAAAACAACACAATCCATATTTATTTTCTGTTTTATAAAATTTTTTTATTAAAAAAATATTTTTTAGTAAAATAAATGTGGTGTTTGTTTACATACGCAAAACAATGTCGCATAGTTTGCAGGAATAAAAACGTCAAATTGTACAAACTCGCAAGATAGGTAACATTGATGCATGTCAAAATTTTCGTAACCAATGTTGCTCAACATTTTTCATAAATTTGAACAGAGTAATAGGCTTAAATACCGAAAGCTTTTGAATATTTTTTTGTGAATCGCAATTTGATTCAGCAACATTTCTTAAGCAAAGTTGTAGGAATTTCTTTTAAATGAACAAATTCATAATTTTTCCAGCAGCATGTTGCCTCAACATTTTTTTAGACTACATACTTATCTTACTATTAAAAATTTTTATAACAAGAATTTTTAAACTTTAAGAAGAAATTTTCAGCAACATTGTTTTTCGACATTTCTTTTTGTATCACAAAACATGTTTTTAGTTGGTTCTCTTCAATAAACTCATAACAACCATCATAAACTTGCGTAATAACCTTGCCAAATGCCTTAGACTTTTAATAATGATGAAGGATAATTTTCTAAGAAGGAAATGCTCTCAGATACATAAAAAGGCATTACTCAGCAAGAAGAAGAAGCAGAAGATGTTTACAAAATATAAAACAAAGAAATGGAAAATAAAAATGTATAGAAAAGATATCAAGAAAAAAAAAATGCAAAATGCTTGAATGGAAGGTTGTTGCAAGTATTAGTTGTTTAAATTGTTACTATTTTATTTTAAAGATTTTTCCTTTATCTCTCTCTCTCTCTTTCTCTTCTCTAAATAGTGTAAAAAAGCTGATGTATACAAATCAGTTATGCAAAATGAGATTTTCCGAATTGTACCAAAATGTTAACATAATTGCACTTTTCGGATCCCAATTGTACCAAAAATATGGCTATAAAGAATTGTAGAATGTAGCAAATCATTTGTTTGTATCAAGTTCGAACTGTAGACACGTATTGGCTATTTTGTCGGATTTGAAAATTTTGGCTCTTGCCGTTTTCCAGATGTACATAAAAAATTAATATAATACAACAACAAGGGATTTATGGGTAATATTAGAGGCAGTTGTGGTTTTTTGCTCATATTTTAGGCATTTCTGGACCGATCTGGCGGATTTTCAAAAGCAAACGATTCCGGACTATATGTGAAATAAATATATAGACACCCGGTCCCCATCATATCTGGGCTCTTCGGAAAACCCATTTCAACGGACACACGGAAAGATGTACAGACGGACATCACGATTTGAACTTCTCTTTTTATAAGGATCCCACCAAAAATGTACCAAAAATGGTACAATTAATTGTAGCAACTTTTCCATCCTTGATACAAATGTACATATTTGTATAGGTAAATATACATATACAGTGCAAATACACACAAAAAAGACCACACTCATAGAGAGACATGTAGAACATTTGTTTTTTCAAGTGGAAGTAGGCTGAGTGATAATTAGTTTCATGATTTGTTTGTAAATTTTCTTTTTGTTAACATATGCTACTGTAATAACAACAACAGCAACAACATCTACTACTGTAACGTTTTTCAACAAAAATAATTTATTGTATCTATGTGCGTGTCTAAGTTTGTGTGCGTTTTACAAGTACAAGTTTAACAATGCGTATATATTGCATACTTGTAGGGGTGGCATGTATTTCATTCGTAGTTTCGGTTTTTTTTTTTTTTTTTTTTTTTTTGATTTACACATGTTCTGAGTTGTTGCCTGGTTGGCATTTTCTATTTAATAACTAAAGCAAAATATTTTTTTTAGATTTTTTTTTATAATTCAGTAAAAAAAATCATCTTTATTATCATGTAATTTTCTTAGTTGCTTGTTTGAATTGCTGAAGTACGTTAAGAGAGAAATTTTTTTTAGATTAAATTATAATTTAATTTAAGTTTTTATATGTTTGCTTTTCTTTTTTCATTAACTTAAAATAATACTAACATTTTGTTAGAAAAATCTGTTATTTTACTATCGATCTAGTAACAGATTCCTTGTTAAAACCAAAGTCATTAAAATTTAATTGTTTAATTTTAGATGAATTTTTTTAATGGCTATTTCGAAATAATAATAATATAAGCCACAAAGTGTTAGAATTGCCTTAACTAAAATTAATTAACGACCCCTTAAACCTTAACAATATCCCGAATGAAAGCCAGAATTTAAACTTGAACGAGAAACTAAGCCTAAACCTCCTCCTTAACTTGAACTAGAGCTTTTTAACTAAAATTTTAAGCAGAACATTAACTTAAACTTGAGCTACAACTCTTATCTCGAAAAAATAGTTAAATTAAAATAATACAAGAGCTGAAATAGGACTGAGCTTAAGGGTGGTCCAACCATAATGCACGATGTTAATTGAGAGTCACACCTTAACGTCAAGTTTTTTGCCCAGCTTAATTTGACATTTCTTTGTTTCAGTGCTTGACAAATTCAACCATGGAGAGGTACACGATTGAGCAGCATGTTAAGAATGCTGAAGCCTTCTGCGAAAACGGGCGTTCAAATCAAAATGCATTTCGTGTACCTCGTGATTTTTTTGGTCAGCATAATCGACCAAATGTGTCCACAACCAGGAGAATTGTGCTTAAGTTTAAGCATACCGGGTCTGTAGGGAATGTCAAATACATGCTCGCCAAGCTCGTTCTGCGTCATTTGGCCGTATTTCTCCGAAAATAAGGTCGGCCAAGCAGTTACTTTGAATAGTGTTCGCTATCGCGAGATGATAACAAACTTCTTGTGGCCAGAAGTCGAGGATATGGACCTGAACGAAACAATGGCTCTTTTGCGCGGGAAATTCAAGGGCCGTGTTATCTCAGATCGTGGTGAGGTTAATTGGCCGTTACGATCATTTGATTTCACACCGTATGACTTCTTGCTTTGAGGATGTTTAAAAGAAAAAGTCTACGTTCATAAGCCAAGAAAAATTCAAGAGCTAAGGATGAGATAATTTTGCACATTAACGACATTGAACATCAATTAAGTCTCAGAATCATTGAAAATATGGACCATCGGATAGAGGAATGCCACCGAAGCCGTGGCGAGCATTTGGCCTATATTTTGTTTCACACATAATTGTCAAAGATAATAAAATATATTAAGATAATTCCCGGAAGCTTTTTATTTTATTTACAATTAACATCGTGCTTTTTGGTTGGACGTCGCTTTATAACTAAACTAGAACGATTGAACTGAAACTGAAACCGTACTAAAACCGTTCTAGGCCCGAAGAAGAACTAAATTAGAGCTAAACTAGATCCGAACTAGAGCTAAGCTAGAACTTAACAAGAATTTAACAAGAACTTGACTAGAGCTGAACTAAACTTAAACTAAACTAGAATTGAACTAGAGCTGAACTAGTGCTGAACCAGAAAGGAACTAGAACTAAAAGACTACTTCATAAAGATCAATATAATATATTTGAATCAGTTTGCCGACATTTGTTTGATTTTTTTGTTTTAAAATTTCAAATAGCTGTTTTTTTTTGTTTGTGCCAGAAACATGTCGTAAGTTGTCGAGAAAATGAATAGAGTGCAACTCAATCACGATTATTTCCTAGATATTCCGCACAAGTTTTTTTGATATAAATTTTAATGATGAAACAGATCTGGGGCTGAACGATGTTTTCCATACAATTTGACATAAAATTTTGCCAGAGAATGCGGTCGTGAAATAAAATCAATTTTATTTTGGGGACGTTTTTTCTAATGCTCTCACATATAGACACTTATTCGCTTAACAATGCTACCATACTTTCATTTAATTTCATACATTTTGTAAACAAAGAAAAATAACAACTAAAGAAATCGAAAGAAATGAGAGATAATTTGAAGTTACTATCGACGTTTTAATTATGGGCCAAGGCGAACTTAACAAGGTAAGTGCAACTCTACAACTACAAAAAGCCACATGTATTTTTTGCAATTTAAAAGGCGGCTGTCAAAAATGCTGACAAGGCAAAAATTGATTGAAAAACAAAATAAAAATTTTGTTTGGGTTATAAAAGAGATTATTAAATTCACTTTAATTATTCGCAGTTTTTCTAAGAAATTTTTTCGGTCATTTTGGCGCAAAACATAAGCAAAATTATATTTTGACGTTTCCCTATTTTTTGTTAATTCGCCGTGGAAACAGCTGATGAACGGCTGACGAGTTGAGTTTACCTTCTTAAATTCGCCTTGTTATGTGCTTTAAAAATTTTGCCTGAAGTTAAAGACTCAATTCTGTTATATCATATAATCAGAATTTTACAAAGTTGTGGACAAGGCCCATTGAAAAGGTCTGCGCAAGAATCCTGATGATCATTGTTTTCGTTCTTTTGAGCTTTCAAAAGTTGTTTACATACATGTTTTTTCCTTTTGCTTTGTATATGTGGTAGTAAGTTTTTGACAGCTTAAAAGAAAAAGTTTTTTGTTTTTGTACAAGTAAGCAGACCTGATAGATGTGGATTTCATGTGAGCAAAAAGGATAAAGAAAGTCATTTGGGAACTGGAGACTTTTTTTGGGATTTAAAAAAACATTGGGGATTTTACACATTTTTAATATATTTTCACTTCTTTTATTATTTACGCTTATTTTTCTTTGTTTCGTATATAAAATATAAAAAAAAGTGGCAAAACATTTATCTTACTAATACCAACAACTAATATGGTGTAAAGGGTAATACTTAAGATTTCCATTTTTGTTAAGTGTGTAATAAGCTTGTGTTATTATTCTTGAGTTAGTGATTTAAAAAGAAAGAACAAAAGAATCTAAAACCGTTGACAACACTTACAATTTTTGATTTTTTAAAGACAATTTTCAAGCAAATATGTCTTCCCCAAAAATAATTAAATATGAAAGACAATTGGGAGATTCACAAGATGTGATATTAATTCATATCGTCATAATGTCCTAAATTATATTTTACAATTGTTTAAAAAGAAAGAAAGCATTATTGTGTTTGAAACAAAATAAAAATTTCAATTCTATGTTCATTGATTCGTCATACTTTACAGTAGAAATCTAAATTATAAGCGGTTGTCCACAGCAGTCATATATTTCTTGTAATTATTTTAAGACATATGACTTAACAACTTTATGACAACCTTGGGAATCCCCAAATATAATAAAGTTACGGAAAAAGAATGCTTGGCTATTGGTAAGTAGTACTTACGATGCATCGAAGTATTAAATAAATGACGGATAAATGCTTGGATATTGGTAAGTAGTACTGACGATGCATCGAAGTATTAAATAAATGACGGATAAATGGATTTTTATTGTGGATTTTAAGGATGGCTAAGAACGATTGAACAAGCTACCAACTCTTTTAAATTGGCTCATTCGTTTTTAAAAACAGCATATTGTTCATTCGAATCGCATAAAAAGGATTTAAAAAAACATGCCAAAACCTGTTGCTACAAACAAAATAAAATAATTTTTTTTACTAAAAATTTTTATTTGGGGATTTTTGGGTATTTCTTATAAAATTTTTCTTTCTATTTTTAAAAAAAATTTAAAATTTTGGTGAGAAAAAAAAAACAAAAAGAAAATATAAACTTTTTAAGGTTTTGTTTTTTAATTTGGGGATTTTTGGAATTTTTTTTTTAATTTTTTGGGGAAAATAGTAGCTGGCAGCCCTGATTTCGCATGAAGTGTTCAACATACTACCAGGCTTCAAAATGGGCTTTTTTTTAACGAGTTTTAAAACGCTCAAAACAGTTTTTACTAAGACAGTTTCGTTCTCCCTAGAGTTGGGCAAAATCGTTCCTTTTGTGGAATCGTTCCGACCGATCCGAAAGATCAAAGGAACTAGGTCGTTCCTTTCGTTCCGGTTTTTACTTTGAACAATGATTGAACGAGGAACGAAAAAACTTCTCTGTCGTTCGTTAAAACGTCAACAATCAAATACAGAAGTATTCCTGTTTAACGAACCTTCGATTCTGCGAACATCGCATTTAACGAACACTCAAGTTTGCTTCATTGAAAAATATTTTTTGTGCTCAATTTAGCGAACAAATAGGATTCATAATTTTAGTTTAAAAAAGCATAATGTGAAGTAATTTCTAACTAAAAACAAAGTGAGTAGCAAAAAGTACCGCTATTTTAGATTTTGTTAATGTAGCATTTTTGTTTGATTATGTTTCAATCATCAGTAAAATGAGTACAAGAAAGAGACTTTTTTGTAAAAGAAAAACTAAAAATTGTGGATGGTTACCAAAATGGATTGCGAGTTGTGGATTTGTGCAAAAAGTAACAAGAAGTACAAACTTTGGACATAAAAATAGGAAAGCCATGAAACAAGGTGAATTTCCAAGAATGAAGAAACAATTTTTTTCTGGGTTTTTACGACAACGACGTTCATACATGCATTGTTATAAAAAAAACACAAACATAACTCGACAATTTTTTTATGTAAAATTTTCAAGGAAATTGAAAATGAATTAGAACCTATTTTTCATTAAAATTATTTAAGGGTTTACGCTACTAGAGTAATGAATTGTACAGATCTCAAAACATACTTCAAAATAAACCACAAATAAAACAGTTCTAGTTATTTATGTATTCATAACATGGGTACTAGACATAAGTATGGCATATAACGAACTTTTCAGTTTAACGAACAGGCCTGACAAAGTACTGGTACGTTAAACCGGAAAACTACTGTATATTACATAAGAATTATGTATTTTTTAAAATGTTTGTAGAAAATACTAACAAATAATAATAAGTGGTATATTGCTAAAATATATTGCTTTGGATCACATTAGTAATTGATTTAATTGGAATTTTTTTATGTGTCACGACAAAAATACACAAGTCGGCAACATTGATCAATACACAAAAAATAACGCTACAAAAATACATGTGATCATCCAACGGATTGCAATTGCGAAACGAGGAACGACAAAAAATGAACTATTGAAAAAGTCAGCACCGTTCCTTTTAGGGAATCGTTCACTGGAACTAGGTCGTTAAGAGTGTTCGGTATCTAAGCAATTTATTTTAATATAACAATACTTTTTTATTTTTCAAGCAAAAACTTTGCAAAATCAGGTGTTTTTTTTTTTTTTGGCTACAGAAAAACTTCTTTTGAGCCATTTAACAAAAGCACCATATCATTTAATAGTTAACGAGTTAGATGGAAACTTTTTTGCATTATTTGTGTTAAAATATTCCTCTTAAGTAGAGAATTTATTAAGGAATCAATACGTAAAGTATTGCAAAAGTTTATTTGAATTTACCAAGGAAAACACACACACACACACAGCAGATTAGGAAAGTTTACTTTTGATAAAATACGGTTAAAATGAAACCACAGATGTTTTTTGTTTTGAGAAAGAGACTAGGAGGGAAAGAGGCAGGTGGTATAATGCAAAACTATTCAGTTGATGTAATAGAAAACTAAAAAAAAAAGTTTGTTCCTGGCAAATAATCTTGATTTTTTTTTGCTTAATTTTTGTTCAGAAAATGATAAAATACGTTTTTCTATTATTCAAAGTTATTTGGAACGAATGAGAAAAGGTTAAAGTTTAGTTCTAAACTAACACAATGTTTATCAAATCAGTTTAAATATGTATATAAAATCTAGCAACATGCTGCGTAGGATTTAAGTTATGGAATTCCAAAAAAAAAGAGTACTTAAATATATCCATAATATATTTTGTTTAAATTAATTACATTTTTCAGAACTTTATAACAAGAAATAATAAAAAACAATATAATTTAAATTATCCACAATTTCACCATGTTCAGTTATAATTAATTATCAGTTATAGCTGTCAAAAGATATTGTAAACTGTAAGTTAAAGTAATATATATATATGTTCCTTTCACTCCTCTAGGGAGCATAGGGCCATAACAAGGTTGTTCCAATAATCTCGATCCTCGGCTCGATGCTTGACTTCGTTCCACTTCATGCGCAATCTCGAAAGTTCTGTTGTCAGTTGCCGCTTCCAGGTATGCGCTGGCCTCCCGGCCCGTCTGCTTCCCTGCGGGTTCCAATCTAGGCATTTCTTGGCAATATCATCGTCTGGTTTACGGAGGGTGTGACCTATCCAGCTCCATTTCCGCTTACTTATTTCCGTTCTTATAGGTTGCTGGTTTGCCTTCATCTAGAGTTGGTTGTTGGATATTGTTACAGGCCAGCAAATCCGTAAGATTTGGCGGAGGCATTTGTTGAGAAATACCTAAAGGCTTTGTATGTCACGTGGTGCCATGTTCCAGGTCTCGCATCCATATAATAGAGTGCATTTTATGTTGGAGTTAATTAATTTGAGTTTGGTTTGTTTCGAAATATTAGAAGATTTCCAAACCGGGTTTAACTGGGCAAATGCACTCCGTGCCTTATTTATGCGACTGGATATATCTGCTGCTGAGCCACCAGTTGTATCCATTGTGCTACCCAGATAGCAGAAGGACTTAACATCTTCTTTGTCTTGATCACATGCGAAGAAATGGCTATCTTTTGTCTTGGGTATATTTATCTTCAGTCCAACCAACTTTGCGATGTCACTGATGGTGGAAATTTTTGACTGCACCTCTGAGAATGAGGCTAAGTAGACATATGTCATCGGCATAATCTAGGGCCTCTTACCGTTCTTGTAAGCATAATACCTCTCTTATGATGGCTTGTTGCCTTCTGCATCGCAGCATCGAGGACGCAGTTAAAAAGTAGAGGTGATAAGACACACCCTTGTCTAACTCCTGTGTTCACCGTAATTCGGCTGCTCAGTTGTTTTTCATGCAACACACGACAAGTGGCATTCTTGTACAGGGCTTTTATTAGCCGAGTTAGTTTTTCGGGAACACCTTTGCATAGCAGCGAGTTCCATATAGCGTTATGGTTCAATGTGTCAAAGGCCTTCTCAAAATCTATAAAAATGAGGTATAATGGTGATCTCCATTCCACTGATTGCTCAACTATAATCCTAGAGAGTCTTTTGTTTATAATATGTGCAATAACCTTATTTACCATGCTTAACAGGTTATGCCTCTCCAATTCGTCCTGTTAGTCAAATCACCCTTGTTGGGAAGATTTATAATGACTCCATCAGAAAGCTCGTCAGGTAAAAATTCATGGGCCCAATACGCCCTGATAATGGGTTTCAGAAGTCGTGCAAAGTAATAGTTAGTTTTAACTGAACTTGGTTAAATTAAGGGTTAATATACAACAAAATTAACAGCAGCATCAACGAATTGAAAGGTAAGATGCAAAATGTTTTTTATTTATACTTGTCTCAACTCAAAAACTCGTACGAGTCGTACTTATAAATTTAAGTACGAATAACACTAAAAAGTACTTAAAACAATAAAAAATGGGGAAACTTTTGAAAACCAGTATGCGTGCATACGCGAGTGTTTGTTAAAGTTTGTTGTAGAAACAACAACAACACTATAGAATAAAGTGTAGAAACAACAATAACACTACGAGAAGGAAAACAAACATTATTTTCATGTTAAAAAGTAAAAAAAGCAGCACAAAATTCCCAAATTCTTTTTGTTAAAATTATTGAGTTAGATACATCAAATTTTGAAAGAAGATTGATTACGAAAACCATATCGGGCATACTGATGTTGTATAAAACATTAAGAGTTCTTCTGAATACAACAAAAGTGAAACAAGCATGTGTAACGGGCAAGAAAAGTAAAAAAAATGTTTCTCTCTATTTTTGGATCTCGGATGTAAGTGTTTAGGTTTAGTCCATCTCACTTAAGGATTATTTTAAGTACAAATTCTGGTTTAAACCATTTAAGAAACTTTTAAATCAAGCCCAGTTTGAGATTAACTTTTATCTCACTTTTATTTAGTTCAGTCAATCCCGTTTTCGTATTATTTTAAGTACGGGGCACTAGAATAATCCGTACTTGAATTAAGCATTCTGAATTTGATGTAAGGAAATCCGTGCTTACTTGGCACTGCTTTGGCTTGATTTAAGTACGAATGGATTGATTTTTCTTTTCAGTGTTTACAACGTTAACAACATTATCTAGCAACATGTTAATAATATTATCTAGCAACATGGCTACATGTTTCAGCAACATCTATAAAATAAGTAAAAACTTGTTATTATTAACATTTTTTTTTACATAAGCCAACATTTTACAAAATCCAAGCAATTATTGAGCAACTTTTAAGGGCTCTGGAGACTTTCAAATAAACCCGTCAATCAGTGCATATGTCTTAGTGTCGTTTATTTGAGGCTTTTTTGGAGACGTACAAATAAACCAGTCAATAAAATTTGTAATTTTGATTTCATAGGGTTCGTTTCAAACAATGTCAAGTATTTATATTTTTTTTTCTTCCGTACATGACAACATACACAAAGCAAATAAAATTTTTTTTGTCAATCACAATTGGAGACTATCAAATAATCAGCCATCAAATAAAAAAATCAAAACTTTTTGATTTTCATCAAGCATTGCCGACAACGCGTATGCGTACCCGAAAAAGAACGACTGCACGCACACAACTATGTGATTGATGTATTTATTTGATAGTCTCCCGGGCGTTTTAAAGCAAATTGGGAAAGCAGTATGCTTTGTTTTTATTTCGTAGCCTACTTTTAGGCCTTATTTTAAATTATTTTAGACAGCCTACTTAAAGCAGCTTCGTTATTAGTTGTCTTACAATTTTATTTTATTTTCTTTCAACATTAATAATAATTTCATTTTAAATCACATTTTGTGTTAAAGATTTTTAGTCGCATAAAGCTAATTTATACCAAATATGTGTATATCATTTCCCTTTTGAAAATAAAAAGTCACAATCATTTAAAAGCCATTAAAATTACATTAACTATTTTAAAAATATTTATGTTCAATAACTGTGTAATTTGCTAGGAAAAAGGGTAATCAAAGCAACATTTATTACTTTCACGGTTTGGCATAAAATTTTTTGCTTACATTGTAAGTAAACGTGATGACAAACTTCGCAGTTGATTAAGATCTTTTGTGTAAAATTTAAATTTAAACTGAACTAGAACTGGACAACAAACTGAGCTAAATTTAAGTTAAAACTGAACTTGAACTGACATAAAACGAAACTAGAATTGATCAAGACTTCAACTAGAACTAAACTAAAAATTAAGTAAAGTGGAACTAGAATTGAACTAGATTTAAATTAGATCTAAAATAGAGCAACAAAATAACTTAAATTCAACCACAACTGACATACAACTGAACTAGAAACTACTAGGACTGGTTTTAAATTGAGTTAATCTAGAATTTAACTAAACTGAATTAGAACTGAACTAGAACTGAACTTGAACTGAACTAGAACCGAACTAGAACTGAACTAGAACTGAACTAGAGCTGAACTAGAGCTAAACTAGAACTGAATTAGAACTGGGGCCTGATTCTGGCAGTCGTGATCGAGTACTTTCACGATTGGAAAGCACTTTAATATCTAATTATTTCAGTCAATGACACAGTGACAACGCCACAAACTGTCTCAACACCAAACATTACGCAAAACCACAATATCTCAGAAACTCCTCCATCAATACAGGAAATCCGTTCAGCAATATCTAAACTGAAAAACAATAAATCACCTGGAACGGACAACATAGTGCCAGAACTAATTAAAACCGACCCCGCCTATTTTTCCTCGGTACTTACACCTATCATCGAGGATGTTTGGGCCCAGGGTACTATTCCGAAAAGGTGGACAGAAGGACTTATAATTCCTCTCCCAAAAAAAGGCGATCTCCGCCACTGTAATAATTGGCGTGGAATAACGCTACTAAATACAATACAAAAAATCATCGCATTGGTATTGTTAGATCGCTTGTCCCCGCTCGCAATCAAGATAAGAGATGAACAAGCCGGTTTTAGAGAGGGAAGATCTTGTGCGGATCATATCGCAACGCTCAGAATCATCGTCGAGCAAGCGAAAGAACTGGACTCACCACTCTATGCACTTTTCATTGATTTTGAGCGTGCTTTTGACACTGTACATAGAGATAGTATATGGGATATACTTCGAAGGAACAATGTCCCGGAAAAACTTATAGGCATTATGCAAAGCATGTACGAAGATGCGCCTAACTATGTATACTACAAGGGTAAATTCTCTGAAGTGCTTAAGATAAAGCAGGGCGTTCGGCAGGGATGCGTTCTTTCACCACTATTATTTTTACTTGTTCTTGATGAAGTTATGAAAGCAACCAATAATCAGGCACCCCATGGGATCCAATGGACACCATTTTCAAAATTAAATGACCTGGCATATGCAGATGATCTCTGTCTATTGGCCCACAATTTCGAAAGCATAGAAAGTAAACTAACTGCACTAAGATCAAATGCCCTAAAAGTTGGTTTAAAAATCAATATAAAAAAGACCAAGCTTATGCGTATAGCTACTACAAACACAAACAACCTATACATAAATGGAACAGCTATCGAAAACGTAGTTTCCTTCTGTTATCTCGGATGCATTGTTTCGAAAGATAACGGTGCTAGCGATGATGTTGACAATAGAATTAATAAATCCCGAAATGCTATGTCGAAATTGCAAAGTATATGGCAGTCAAACGAACTATCTCAACGCACAAAGATTAAGATATATAATGCGTGTGTCAAATCGGTTCTTTTGTATGGTTGCGAAACGTGGGGCCTTACAAAATCCCAGATAAGAAAACTGCAAACATTTGAAAATCGATGTCTTCGCAGAATAATACGATGTTTTTGGCCGAATACTATTAGTAATGCCGATTTATTAAGTCAAACCAACCAAAAATCGATCACCTATGAAATAAAAAAGCGGAAATATGGGTGGATCGGTCATATACTAAGGTCAAACAACACCATTGCCAAAATAGCTCTACAGTACAACCCCCAAGGTCAAAGGAGGGTAGGCAGACCTAAAAATACATGGCGCAAAACCGTTGAAAGAGAGTTACAACCGATTGGCTATTCATGGGCAGATGCGATACGAACAGCACCAAACAGAACGAGTTGGAGACTATTAACTGAGGCCGTTTGCTCCCAAGCTGGAGATTAGCGGATATATATATATATATTTCAGTCAATAATACGAAATCGGAATTATTTTTTGAGTGTTATAAAGCATTAATTTGAGTTCAGCATCGACTGAAAGAATTAGAAATAAAATTGCTTTTGGCTCGAGAAAGTAATCAAACACGACTGCTAGAATTAGGCCACAGGACTTCAACAAGATCTGAACTAAAAATGAATTAAAAGGCTGAACTAGATCTTAAATAGAGCTACAAAATAACTTAAATTAAACCACATCTGACATACAACTGAACTAGAAATTACTAGAACTGATTTTAAATTGAATTGAACTAGAACTGAACTACAGCTAAACTAGAACTGAACTAGAACTGAACTAGATCTAAACTAGAACTGAAATTGAACTAGCAATAGGACTGAACTATAACTGAAATAAAGCTGAACTATAACTGAACTAGAACTGAACTAGAACTGAACTATAACTGAACTAGAACTGAACTAGAACTGAACTAGAACTGAACTAGAACTGAACTAAACTGAACACGACCTGAGTTTTTCATTTTGGAATAAGAAATTTCGAAAATTCTATATTTTATTTTTAGCAATAATTTATGTTTGTATATTTTTTTCTTCTCTTAAATAAATTTAACTTACCCCACTGTAACATCAAAGATATTACTTCCAACAGAACTGGAAACAGCCATATCACCAAAACCTTTACGGGCCACAATAACCGAAGTTATCAGATCTGGTATGGAAGTACCAGCCGCCAAAAAGGTTAGACCCATGACCTATTGAGGGGAATAAAGAATTTTCTCAAAATTTATTTCAACATTTATTCATAAATACATTTTTTTTTTTAAATAATATATAAGAGGCCTGCACAATTTAATTTGAGCAAACATTACAATCAATCAATAAGTTTCAAACTGTGTACTGTAGTGTCGCTTTCACAAACACGAACATAAAGAGAAGTGTAGACAACAAATTAACGTAAGTCTGGGATCACACTATGAAAGTTTTCTTTCAGAAAGTCTGAGTTTATTGTTGAGAGGGGCAGAGAACATGCTTTAATTCACTCCTCTCTCACCCATAAACTCAGCCTTTCTGAAAGAAAACTTTCATAGTGTGAACCGAGACTAAGTGTACGAAGGTGCAGAAGCGATTGCTTTACTAAAGTGAAAGTGCGGGTATTTAAAATATACTCTCAAAAATTCACAAGGGGATTAACGCAGCAATGAGAGTGGGAACAAAAAATACACATATTTTTTATTTTTTTCTGTTGAGCTTGGTAGTTGTATGCAAGAATGATAGAAATAAAGATAACGACATCAGGCAGATATAAACATTTTTTACTGCGCATGTAGGAAATGTGGCGTCACACAACCTTCGATCTCATTAGCTAATAATTTTTAGCTCTCAAAGTGTTATGTTTATGTTGAAACATGACAGTGGCACAATTTATTATTTTTCTATTTAAATTATTTGAAAACTGAACATTTTTAATTATAAGTTATTTTTTTCCTCATAGTTTCATTTTAAACTTACATAAATGTATATTATCTCTATATTAGCTAAAGTTTAAAATATAGACATTTAATTAAAAGGATGCAACACGTTAGTTTTTCGCACAATTTTCCCATTTGTTTTTTGCGGCTAATTTGTTGGCATTTGCCCACTGCACACTTTGTGTTTGTACTCTTTTCTGCTCTCTTCTATTGTTATTTATTTTTTATTTTTCTTTATTACACTACTTAAACACACCTTTGAACACTTTTAAAAATTTTATTTATTGCAATAATATTTTTAATATAAAATTTTAAGCAAAATTCTTAGTTTTTTGACAATTGATAAAATATTTTTTATTTGAACTCTCTGAGTAAATTAATTGCAGGGTTGCCATCTGTCACGTAATACATACATTTTTTGTAAGAAATTACGATTTTCACATATAAAAGAGACTTGGTAATCTTTACTAGGGAACTACTACGTCATCAAACGGTAAAACATGCGCAAGGCGTAATCTTTATTTCTATTATTCTTGGTTGTATGTACGAAATATTTTGTATGTTTACTTCTTTAATAATGTTACAACAACAATATTTGTTTGCGTACGTCAAATAAGACACACAAGTTAACATATTAAATTCTTTGTATGGGTCCGTTACATACGTCCGATCATTAAGCATCGTGGGTATTTTCAAATACTGTATCGAAAAGTTTTGAAAGAAACAAGTTCTGTCTGGAGTGTATTTCTTTAAATTCTAATAACCTTCCAACACTATATAAAATGTGCGACGAACAGTAGTATCATAGCATATCATTTGTTATTGTTTTTTGTGTACATTTGATTTTTGTTGTGTGTTTTTATTTCAAATACATTTATGCAGGCCTTTATAGTTAGTATAATATTTTTGTGACCAACTTACCTCAGGAGGTATACCAGCGGTATCACCGGCCACATTAGCCCACCATACCATCAGATATGAAAAGGCCGCTATCCATACAATCGAGCCAATAAATGTAACCGGGAATAATTTTTTACCTTTGGGTGTACGTGTATCCGGTAAAGTCAACCACATGGGAATTAAAAGTGGAGCCACCAAAATATAAGTTAAACGTTTGCGGGCAGTATCGGGCCAAGCCATGCTTAAGGGCTCTGGTTCATCTACGATTTCTTGGGTCTGCTATTAAAGTTTTGATATTTTAAATATAAAGAAAAAATGGCATGTTAATATAATAATAATAATTAGTTAAATAAATAAAGTTTATTTTTAGGGTTTTAAAATTTCGAATTTTGTATAAATTTTTTTTACAAAAGGGAGTATTTAGTTTTAGTATTTTTCAAAATGTTTATACATAACTTTAAATAGTTGTTTGTTTGTTTATTTAAATTTGTTTAGATAGGTAAAAAGATACTGTATAATATATTTATTTAAATTTATTTTATATCCCAGTAAACCATGCGATATCATAAAAGTAATAAAAAGTATCACAAGTGATAATAGTTTTCGCAGCGAAATCGGTTGTTTTTACGGACTAAATTGCACCTTTCCTATTAATTAATTAAAATTAATAAAACGATATATCATAATATAATTTTCGGTAATAACGATAGAGAAACATTTTCTATTTTTATTAAAATTTTTGATGTTTATTCCAAAAGTTTGTTTTTAAATTGGAAAGAAAATATTTGGAAAAAGCGATATCGTTATAATTATTATATCGTTTTCGCTATCATACCGTTCTATGGTTTATTGGGATGGTTAATATAATGTAAGGTGACTATGAATTTAAAAGAAATAAAATTAATTTGTTTTTAATAAAAAGGTGCACTAAAATTTTTTTTTTTAAATTAATGTTAATATTTCTTGTTAATTTAAACGAAATCATAAAAACAAGATAGGTTTTTTTAATGAAAAAAATAATATATAAAAAAATTATGTTTAAAATCTTATGAAAATTTAAAAAAAAATGATTTTTATTGTTTTTATCTATAGTATACTTTTTATGTGAACAAATGTTAAGCCTATTTTTAGGCTTTTAAGAAAAAAAATTAAACAAAATTATTATATAACAGCTTAAAATATATGTATGTAAATAAATTTTGAATAAAAATTAATAAAAAAAATTTACAAAATATTCTAAAGCCTACTTTAAGGCCTTAAAAAAATTTATTAAAAAAAGCCTCAGTAAAGGCGTTTTGTTAGTAAAACTTCATGCCCATACCAGGGTTTGCTAAAAAAAAATTTTAAAATTTACATGCTTTTTGGTATGAATATATTTCATAAAAAAAAAAACACCATGAAAATTCACTTAATTTGAAACATAATTTTATATAATTTAAGCTTTCTTTCATTTTCTTATAATTTTGTGTATAAGGGTGGATCAAAAACTTTATTTCTCTGTTTTTCAAACGATTGGCAATAGAAATAGATTTGTCACATCTATAAGTTAAAATTTTATTACATTATTTAAAGTTTTACAGCCTTTGGATTGCGATAGAAGTTTATAGATAAGCTCGGTACAAAACTGTCCTTTACATAATTTAAGTTTTTAAAATCCTTATGCCTGTATTCATACAAAATTTTTATATTTAATAGAGGCTTAAAGAACAAATTTACTATCAAAATTATCCTTAATAAAGCAAATTTTTTTCCCGGATTCAATCCTTTGCAACTGCCGCGGCTGAAGCAGGCTTACAAATTAACATCGGCAAAAAAAAAAATCCTGGACTGCGAACTTCCAGATATCGGGGCTATTGAATACGTTGAAGGCTTTTGCTATCAAGGAAGTAACATGACATTCAGAACAGACTCCGTAAGTCAATACAGGTTTACGGTGCTCTCAATAAGTCCTGGAGATCGCAAGATATCTCAACGCGTGTTTCTATATGGTTGTAAATGGGCAGTATGCAAGCAGTTATAACCCGGTGCCTACGGCGCATACTCATAAAATTCTGGCCAACCACGATTTCTAATCAAGATCTGCGGACCAAAACTAATCAAATTCCTTTGGGCGCCTTAACAAGACAAGCCGTCGAATTCAATCCTAAAAATTCCAGCAGACAAGGCAGGACTGTCAACACGTGGGGACGCCAGATCGAAGGCGAACTGCAAGAGCGGAGTGTATCCTAGAAGAAGATGAAACTAATGGCGATCGATAAAAAAAACAATGGCACATACTTGTGGTGGCCCTATGTTCCACAAGGAACTTAAGGATAACTTACATTTAAAATATTTATACGTTTAATTCCCGATTGAGATGAATAAGAATATATATAAAAAATTCTATTTGAGTCAAGTTTTCCGATGAAATCATGTACAGAGGATCGCCGATTAAAATAAACTTCATCTTTAGTTCAAAACAATATCGAAGGGCTATTCTTTAAATTATAAATATTAATTAAACATAATTATTATAATTTGATTGGATTAGAAAATGATTTTCTATTCTTTTGAGATAGAAATCATTATTTCTGGATCTTACGAATCTGTGCAAACGCAGGGTATAACTGCGATATCAAAGGTAAACATTTTTTAAAATTTTTGTTTTGTCAATGTAAAAAAGAAGCACTATAGAACATTAAAATATATTGTATGTCTACAGAACCACTACAATTGCTCTGTTTTATAACGAAGAACAGAAAGAACTCTGTATAATATTCGTTACTTTCTTGGTTGTGTTCGTATACACAAACACTAAAAAATTATATATCGTTTCTGGGTGTGTGAGCCGTACTCTTAATAATGTTCTGTTTATTTTCGAACACTGGTACAATTATACTGCCAATGTGTTTATGATGTTCGAAGGTGGCACAATATGTTGGCAACTGTCAAACGATTTTTAATTTTGATTAATTATTATGAAATGTGTTGCCTACATTGTTCAATATAATTAAGTTGCGCTATATTTTTAGTGGAACCATTATGTCACTTATAACCAGGGATACCATAAAAATGCAATTGCATGTTTTTCTTTGTGCGACCAATGCAGGCAGAAACAATATATTTATCCGTTTTAGAGCTTTTTAATAATTTTGGCATCGATTTTTTAGTGCATATTTTTGCATATTTTACCGTTTCCAGCAATTGCTCGCATAATTTAGTTATATTTATTGCGCATATTTTGCCTTTTTGAGGCATATTTTGATACATATGAAATTTTTTATATGCCTATTTCTCAGCAAATAAATTTTTTTTGTGAAATTTTGGCTTTTCTGTTTTAAATATTGAGGGGGGGTGCTTTAAAATCAAGTGAGAATAATTTTTAGGGTCTAAGGAAATCCAAATCGTTTTTGGCGATGTGTGCATAGAAATCTGGACGGACCAATCATTTAGTATACCGAACGGCTGAGAATCACTTTTTAAAGTGATCTAACGATGTCCATCCGTCCGTCTGGCTGGTTGTCTGTTCTTGTTAACCTTGCAATCTTGTAGATAATTTGATCAAATTTGGTAAATACATTTTAATTGAACTAAGGACAAAGTCTATGTAGATGGTGATAATCGGTCTAATTTTTCGCACATTCCCCATTAAAACTTATTTTCGAATTAGACTCTTTGTGCCCGTAAACCATCTAATAATGTTGGCATTTAGATTAAATTCGCCCAGAAAATATTTTACTACAAATCAGGGATGACAAATGAGAAAACCAATATTGTACCAACGAACTTTTAAAATCGTACTTTTTCGGCTCCAATAGTACTAAATCTTTTTTTACAGCTTTACAAATTTAATACAACAAAAACAAAAGGTACTTAAAATTAATTTGTACATGTAAACTATAGAGAGCATAAAATACATGATCGTTAATTATACATAATAATAGGGTGGGTTAAATTTTATCGCGTTAAAAGCACATCGCGATTCTTGTTCTAAAGCTTAGCCAAAGAAACCGTAGGTCAAAAATTAATTTCGCCAGACCTGTATCATGCGGTTTTTAGGGTCGAGAACTCCATTTATTTTTACTTTTGATTGCCGCCAGAGAGCGTTTTCGTACACTTTTTTGAATTTATCGTCTTTTTTTGTGGAAAATTTAAGAATATTTCATAAAATACAATCTCGAATTTTAAACGAAAATAAAATTTTTAAGCGTTCTTCAGGTTGCATTTCCAAATTTATTGTGTTCACAATTTTCAATATGTACTGCAGAAACAGGAAAGGAGTATCAAGTCCGAATATAAACAAATTTATTTAAGCGCTTGTAAAATCTCCTTCAAAATAAATCGGAGTAAAATAATAATGGTTCGGGCTCCCACTGTTCCAATTCTGTTGATTACTTCTTGACGTGACTACCAGGGTTGATAAAACTGCAGTCGAAACCAAAAACTGCCGAACCAAATCTAAAATTTATGTAAAACTTTTCGCTTTTTGAGTTGGTTTGACAGCAACTGTTTACATTTAATGCATTTGAAGTAAAAGAAACAGTTTCTTTTGGCCAATGATAGATGAAGAAGTGGAAAAATTGTGGTTTTTCTACTTTGACTGCAGTTTTTTAAACGCTGCTGACAACCATCTTGTTGACAAATATTTCAAAATATGTATTATGAATTCGTTTCAAAATAATGTTGAATTGGAAGTCGTCTTTTCTACTACAAGTAGTTTCCTATATCTTGTAAAAACTTGTCAGTCAATATCATCAGAAAATGCACGCTTATATGCTGCTGCTGATACTAAATTTTGAATTTGGCATAAGTAGTCGTTTAATGAACCAGTGCAAAAATCTATTCACAATAGCGGAGTTCAGTGTTTGGTGCAAATGGTCTTGCAAAATATCATAGCTGTTTTGTTAAATCCAACAACAAAAAAATAGAGTTTCCCTTAGAATTCATAAAAAAGCTATGACATTTTGCATTTTCGCAAGGCTATTTGCCAGTAAATACGGGCTGCCATTTTATATCAATTATAAATATGTAGGTTTGGAAAATTTTGATATAGTACCAAATGAGTACCTGCGTACTTTTTAGATTTGAATTGTACCAACAAAAGTACAATTGTACCACCTTTATCAAGCCTGCTACAAATCAAATTCTTTTCGAATCATTTCACATTTAGCCAGAGCTTCCATCTATAAACAGATTTTAATTCCTCTTAAATGTTAACATTAATAAACAATTTAGCGACCGTCCCTTAAATCCCTTTTAAACAAAAAATCTCATATGGATGTTTATATCTAGATAATATTTGGTACAAATAACTTTTATATGAATTTTAACCTCTTACCATAACTTTGTTTTGGGAAGCCGATGAATGCCCATCGTTTTCAAATAGGGTGAAATCTCGAAAATTCGTCTGTAAATATTATGGTGTTTGGGCTTTAACGATTATTATTTTAGAATTGTTTTTATTAAATGGAACTGTTATTAAGTTGTTGAATGTTTTGGTTTCAAAAAAGCAATATATATATGACAACGATATTATGGTAGAATTAGTCAACCATCAAGAAGCCACAGCCATATAATGGTTGCCTCCAAACATGTTATTGTTATAAATAACTAAAATATGTTTAACACTTACAATAGCATGGTTGGTTTTCAACCATAGCATGTTGCTCTTGGAAAAGAGGAAAATACTATTGTTAATTTAAAAACAAATTATTGTAATTTTTAACCAAAACATGTTCAGAGGCAACCATAATATGATTGTGACTTCTTGATTAAGTACTAATTCAACCATAACATGGTTGTCGGTGACAATAATATGGTTAAATTAACCACATTATGTTGAAAATTTTCTTTAAAAATAGTTTTGTTGGAGGTGACCATATTTAAACACGTTTTTTCTCTGCGTGCACACACAAAATGAAGAAAGAGCATTCGAAGCTGTGAGTAAAGTGTCACCTACTACAATTATAGCACGATCTATCTAAGCGCTAATTAACCTAGAAAAACACATTTTGAGATACATATAGTCACCTCCAACAAAACTTTTTATCGCAAATTTTATGGTTACACAGAAAAAAATAAAAATTGATTTCAGTTAAAAAAATTGTAATATTAATTTAAAAAAATTAATTAAATTTGCATCAGTAAACAAATTAATAGTTTCAATTAAACGTTTAATTCACTTTATTAAACGTTTAATTCACTTGATTAAACGTTTAATTCACTTGATTAAACGTTTAATTTACTTGATTAAATGTTTAATTCACTTGTTTAAATTTTTAATGATGAAACATTTTGAAAAATCTTTTCTGGGTACTTTAACAATATTATTGCTACCGGCGACCATATTATGGATAAATTAAGTCCTTCATCAAGTATCCACACGTTTATTATGGTTGCCTTCAAACATATTAGCTTCTTGATAAATTGTCTTAAAAAATTTGTGTTTTTGAAATATTTTTAGGCAGTTGAATAAGTGTTTCACTTGATTTCATTACGTTTCATGCAGAATGTTCTAATTAAAACCGTTGGTTTTAAGTTTCTTCAAGGTTTATTTTCTTTATATTTTATTTTAAAAAATGTTTCTTTTTAAGATTTTTTTTTTATTTGGTAAAGTGATTTTACTTGGTTTCTTATTTGAATCCATTTCCTTTATTAATAACTATTTGCATTATGCGCGTTTTTTCACATAATTTTTTTTTTTTTTGCCAAATATTACCTTGACAAAGACTTTAGCATAAGTTTTATTTTAATTTCTCTATATATTTTGTTTCTCTTATTCCACTTGAATACTTTTCAACCATGTCATGTTATTTATTCCTATTTGTCGTACATATTTCTATTGAAAAAATAGAAAAAAACTAAAACATTGAAAAAAATTTGCAACAAAAAATCAATATTTGATTACATTTTCCACTAATTCCGCAACTGAAACAACAACAACAACAAAATATACTTGTAAATTATTTAAACAACAATTGTTCATGATGTTTTGAAAGTTTTCCAAATCAGAGGTTCCCAAAAATGGGGTTAAGGAAACATTTTTGAAATTGCATTCTAAATTGCAATTCAAGTAGGGAATCTCTGATGTCAATACAGCTGCTCAACATACGAGCACAATTAATTTTTTCTCATGTTATTTAAAGCCTTTTCTTTTTCTAATCCGCTTACGGTTTTGGCCAACAACATTTTTACATTTTTATTGTTGTTGCCTCAGTTATTTTGAACAACATGTGTAATGGGTTTTTACACTTGCACGAATGATTGTGTTTAATTTAAAAAATGCTAAATATGAAAATTTTTGTGATACACATATTTCAGTTAAACTCGTATTATGTGGGTAAAATGGCATGTAAAATAACTGTGACAATGACAACGTCATTGATGATTATAGATTTCATTATCATTATCATCACATGCACTAGTTGTGGGAGCATTAGCAGCAACAACAATATCGAACTTATAATAATTATGATTGTAAACGTCATCATTATATTCACTTACTTAAAAAGGGGTTTTAAATATTTAAATCCTTTTCTATCATTTTATAAGTCTCTTTGTCTCTCTAACTGTCATAAACATATGGGTTTAATACAACAACCAAACATAAAATCTTAAATAAGGACATGGGAATCCTTGACTGCTGCTACTGTGAGTGTTGTCGTTGATGTCACTGCTGTTGTTGTTTTATTCATATTTATACAGACATTTAGTATCTGGCTTTATTTTATAAGCACTACATATAGAGAGCTGAGAAATTTAGCCTTAAGAGAAGAATAAAGATAGCGGAGGAGAGGTATGAGCAATTGTTTTTATTAGTTAAGGATTTATTTTTAAATATGAGATGGAAAATTATTGAAATTGTTTTTAGTAAATGGGCACAATACGAGTAGCACAATTGGGTCGTTTTGGGTCAATTTTATAAAATACGTTTATCAGGGCAAAAAAAAAAACCCAAATATTATTATTTTACTTATTTTAATTTTTTTTGACAATACGGCCGTAGCATGCGTAAAGTAAAGCAATTGTTACTCTTACGTCAATATATGCGTTGCTGCTTTGTAAGCTGTTCCGTTTACCTTACCAAGCTTTTTTTTAAATAGGTTATCTTAAGGTGCTATCAGACGGGATGTATTTTACATATGTACTTTCAAATTTTCCATCTGTAAAAGTTGTACACATCGTGTGATATATATGAAACTTTGCATGTGTAAAATACATGTGGAAATACATATGTAAATTTTTCGATTAGAACACGCTCTATTTTCCTGTGGCAAACATAAACAAAACAGTTGGTGTGTTTTGAAACGTAAACAAAAATCTGCTTTTGTTTACATTTATAGGTTATGACATAAGGAAAAACATAAGCAGGTGTGATAGCAAAAATTATGAATCGTATTTAAAATGGAAATTTTGACATACATACGGAATTACATATGGGAAAGAAAAGTGATAGTACATATGTAAACTACATCCCGTCTGATAGCACCTTTACGAAGACTTGACGTTGCGTTGCGCAGGAATCTGAAAAATTAAAATTTTTCTCCGTTTTAGGGTGCGTACAGAGTGGCCGCTTGTTGCCGAGCCGACTGACGCTTATTGCGTGAACTTGTTCATGCGAGAAACAAGTTTGAGTGTGCATAGTGGATACGAGAATCAGCGCTGATATTTTATCTATTATTTGTGTTTTATGTATGTTTGTATACATTTTATTAAAAATAACCCAACACATTGTAGGGGGATGTAAGAAAAGATAAACTCACTGTTTATTGTTGGTGTTTTGTTTAAGCTTTGATATTGTTACAAGTAAGACTTTGAGTGTTTGAAATTCTTATTCGCTTTAGGGTTTTGTTTGTATAAAATCTTTAGCTTTTCTAAAATTTTTGGAAAAGGTTTCCTGATGATCTGACCTAAGCAACCAGTGAAATGCGCATAGAGGCTAGCTTTCCCTCAACAATAAATTTCAGTGTATTTATCAAATATAAAAAATTGGGAATTTAGCACGTCATACAAAAATCTTAATAATAAATTCTGTATTCCCGTAAATAGCTTTGAGAACCCTTTGGAAATTAGAATTTTTCGAAAATTAGAACTACTCATGTAACAAAGAGGTTCTAATTTACGAGAGTCTACTGCAGTTATGATATGAGTTTTGTTTTGTTGAGAAAAAAGAACTGACATTGAGTTTTAAAATTGTACTTTTATAACGCATTTCTTCAATTATTCTTGAAATTTTTATTACATATTTTTTTTAAATTTGGTTTATAAGTTTTTTTTTTTAATATTTTTATAATTGTTATAATTTTATTTAATTTTTATTATTTATTTTTTTGAATAATTAGTATTGTGGTTATTTTATTAAGTTCATGCAATTTAATTTCTATTAAATTATTTTTATGAAGAAAGGAATTTTTTTTTTTTTTTTATTTTTTTTTTTTATTTTTTTTTTATTTTTTTTTTATTTTTTTTTTTACAACATGAAAATTAATTAAAATTGTTATTGATAATCTTTCATTCTTGACGTGGCTCGGGCTCGAACCCTGGCCGGCAGGTTACCATGACATGTTTCGATCGCAACCACTCGATCTCCTCAGATGGATTTGCCGTCTTACACTCGCAGCCATCGACGACTGCTGACGTCACTAGTCAAACATCAATCCTTAAACCAAATTGAATTTTAACATTTGGTAGATCGAAATTTGCTTTCCTGAATGATTATCCATTTTAATTGATTTTACATGTTTTTTCCTTTACTTCTGTTTTTTCTGTTATAATTTTATTTAATTTTTATTATTTATTTTTTGTTTAATTTTTATTTTTTAATTTTTATTTTCTTTTTAATTTTTATTATTTTTTGATTGCATGTTTTTTTTTACTTTTTCTTACATTTTTGTTTTTAATTTTTTTAAATGTTTTCCAAAAAAGTTGAAATCATAACAACATAACATAAACAATAGCTCTGTTTCTTTACTTTTTGGGTAAAGTTAGTGAAAATGAGAGCAAGCATAAATTTCTCTCATAAAGAGACAAAATTACACAAAAGTACGAGAACAGAAGAAACCAAATTTTAAGCACAAAATCCATTGTTTTGATGGTTCTTACAAAACGATAAAAGTTTATGCCACTTTTGAAAAATTTTATATTGTCTGTAGAAATAAACTAGTTTTACCAAAAATTAAACAAAACAAACACTTTTACAATAACTAACATTATGTTTTCCTAATATTTCAACATAAAGCTCTATATTTTAGTACATTATTTTAGCCTACAACACTTTTTCCAAAATTTGGTTCATGATTTTTATACCCACACCACAATAGTGGAGAAGGTATTATGCATTTGTGCTGATGTGTGTAACGCCTTAAAATATTGGTCCTAGACCCACCTTAAAGTATACCGATCGACTCACAATCACTTTCTGATTCGAACTAACGATGTCCGTCCGGCTAGCTGGCAGGCTGGCTGGCTGGCTGGATGTCCATGTAACCTTGTGCACAAAGTACAGGTCGCAATTTTAGAGATAATTTGATAAAATTTGGGATATAGGTTCTTATTGACACAAGGACCAAGCCTATTGAAAATGTGCCAAATCTTAAGATCACGAGGGAAGGTAGGGGGAAATTTCTTCCTCTCAGAAACTGTCGAACCGATTTTAATGAAATTTAACACATACATAGAACCATATCTATATGGACACAAAAGAGATGCATTTTTTTAAAAATAGGACTACGAGGGGAGGTAGGCCAATTTCTGCCTCTCAAACCGATTTTAATGAAACTCAAAACATAGATAGATCCATATCTAAATGGACACATAAGCTATACAGTTTTTCAAAAATAGGACCACAAGGGGAGGTAGGGGGCCCCTTACAAACTTTTAACCCGATTTTAATGAGTTTTATAAACATAGATACATCCATATTTATATGGACATATAAGCATGATGTGTTTTTTAATACTGTGGTGTAGGGTATCATATGGTCGGGCTTGGCCGACTATACTTTCTTACTTGTTTTCCTTTGCATTTCATTGTTTTGTTTATGTTTTACAGCTGTTTGACAATTTGCACGAAGAAAAAGTTTGGGCTGTATCGTGCAAGAAGAAAAAGAATTTTATTCTGTCAAATCCGCTATCATTTACACAAATTAAAAGTACGGGAACGCTTTTCGTGCCAAATTGGGGTCCCGAGGGATCCCAAAGTAGAGTAGAGAAATAGAGCTAATGTTTTCGGCGCTGAAAAACGCTTTGGAGCTGTTTACTCGTATTCAATAAGTTTTGCGCTCTGACCAGCTCGACGCCCACTATGACCTTAAAAATAAAATTTTTACAATTTGTTTTTGTTTCAAATGAGTCGTGCGAAAGAAAGTTATTTCGCATTTAGTGAGACACGCAGTTAATATTTGTACACTGAAAGAAAAATGCTTTATATATTTAATGAATCATTTTCATAAAAAAATTTCCTTGGGTAAATGAAAATTTTCACTGTCTAAATGGATTTTCATAGTAATAACGAAGTATTTTCGTTAAAATCGCTTCATTGGATTTCGTAATTACGTTAAAAATTTTCATTGAATGTATATGAAAACTTAAGTTTGTCCAAGTTAAACAAAAAATTTTATTTGGGAACATTAAAAAAACAATATAAAAACATAACTTTATTCATAAATTAATACAAAATTACATGTTTAATTGCAATTGTTAATCAAAAAATGTAAGTTTTCATTATTTTATACATCTAATTTAATATGCCATTAAATTTATGAAATCAAAAATTTTTTTATAAAAGCAGCATATTTCAATAATGCTTTCATAAATTTAAATTTTCATTATGACACTGAAAAATGTCATTGGCCCCTATTATGAGTTACATTCGATAAACGATTTTCGCTGGCTATCGAACATCGACTATCGAATCTTAATTTGGTATTATGAGTTGGCAGCACTGTCGAAAGTTTCGTTGTGCATCGAATTTTTCAACGAAAACAAATTTGCTTTCGACTGTGTAAATAAATGTAAAAAACTTGTTGAAAATTTAACTATTTGTAAATTTTTTGGTGTTCGTATACCAAATGCAATATTCTTAATCTGTTTTGTTCATTTTATGCAAATCCAACGTCGTTAACAGCAATTGGAAGCGCTCATATTCCTTATGGAACAAAATTCTTTTTTCACCAAATGATTTGTAGCGAAGTTCAGCATGTAAAAAAATGGGATGAAACCCCACTGAAGCTAAATTCGCCGTAATCACGTTTAACTTTAATTTTATTTTTTAAATTTGTAAACAAAAATTTTTTATTTTAAGTGACTGCTGATCGAAAATGTACTACTGTGAATTAACAAAATCACAATAGTAAATTTTTATCGAATGCGCGCCATAATACCAAATGAAAATTCGTTCGATCAGCTAATTCGACTGCTGTCGAAAATCGAATTTAGTTCATAATAGGCACAATTATAATAATGAAACAAAAACTTCCAATCAACGTTGTTATTGTTGTTATGGACAATTTAATCTCATATTTACGCTCTTAATTGAGTAAAAAACATAGTTTTTTTAACCAAAAACTACACTGCCCCGTTAGGCTAGCTGGCAGTGAGCTAGTCTCTCAGCACCGAGGTTGCGCGATCAATTCCCGCCAGAGACAGAAAAAAAAAATAAAATAAAATAAGAAAAATAAAAAAAAAAAATATTAAAAAAAGAAATAAAAAAAAATTTTTTTTTACTTTATTGAAAGTATTCATCCAATGAATAGTTTTCATAGATCATTGATCCAACGAAGCGCTGCATAGGTTCCTTTTTAATGCAATTTTTCATGGGATTAATGTCAAAATTCATTGGTATTGCAAAGAAAATTCTTTCAGTGTAGAAAAGGTACTTTTATGTAAAAAGAAATATTTTTGTAAGCAAGGTGCTTTTTGCAATTTTTTTTTTTGCTAAGAAGACAGTTCTTGATAACACGCAATTTTTTGTAAAAAATTGTACTTTTTGTTAAAAAGCAGAAAAAGGTACTTTGTTACGTAAAAAGAGTTGAAGAGTTACCTGAGTTTGAGTTTGAAAAGAGTTACCTTTTTGTAAAAAGAAGCAGTTTTTTGCCCCAGAAGGGTTCTATTTTTGCAACGAGTTAAATTTTTTTGTATTCTATCAAAGGTTCTTTTTTGACGAATATAAAAAGATACACTTTTTAAATGAATTTTTTTTTTTGACAAAAATATACTATTTTGCTATATGAAAATATGACACTTTTAAAAAGAGGTACTTATTTTTGTTAAAAAGGAATGTTTGAGAAAAAGGAATATTTAAATATTTGTCGTAAAAAAAGTACCGTTCTGCCTTTTTTGTTAAACAGTACTTTTTATTTAACTGGACGATTTGTAAAAAAGAGAAAATATAACTTTTTTTGAAATGGCGCTACAAGTATCTTAAACGTTTTGTTTTTGGAAAGGAGGATTTTCTATATTGCCCTTTTTTGTTTATTTTAAGAAAATTACTTTATTGTTTGAAGATAAATTCTCTTATTTAAAAATTTCTAATTTTTAAGACAAGTACTTTTTATGTACATTGTAATACAATTGCGTTATTGGTTATGGGTTTAGGCGTACTAAAGTGTTTTCCTAGAATGGGCTTTACGCGCCTGTTTTTAGAAAATGAAAACAGGCAGTATATTGGGCCTATGGTGGATTAGGGACCGATCTTCATGAAATTTAGTAAGATGATTTTCAGTCATATAATACGTTTTTTGCAAAACCTTATATAAATTCTTACATTTAAATACAATTTAAAGTTTTTATAACTAAACTATCAATTTTTTATGGTGGTGGTCCCACATTCTTAGAAAGTATGCGTGTTTTCAACAGACGGACATGGATAAATAAATCTACTTGGAACTATTCAAGGACCCAGAATATAAATACAGTCGAACTTCCATAACTCGAACTTCTCTAACTCGAATTTTCTTTAACTCGAACTAATTAGGTTGGCAGTAGCGTTGAGAGAATAAATAACATACAATTCTTCTTCCGTAACTCGAACTTCCACAACTAGAAGTTCTCCATAACTCGAAAGAAATACATACATACGAATTCTATAACTAGAATTTTTTGCTTGGTTTACTGGTTTATTGATTTTGCTTTTTTGTTTTGGTTTGTTTATTTTGTTTTCTTTTGCTTGTTTAGCTGGTTTGTTTATTTTGCTTGCTTTTTTTTCGGGGAAATCCCTTTTTGTACATCTTGTGCTTCTTTTTTTTGCGTAAGTATCAGTACTTTGCATAAATGTCATTCGCCTTAGATGATAAATGTTATAATCGCATTTTATTTTATTACTAGCGGGCCCGTTGCCTGCTTCGCACGGCAAAACAAAATAAGAAAAGAAACACACTTGTTTTTAATAAAGTTGGTTTTCCTGCGGCAAAAACACACTCACTTCACATACGCACCGCACACACATGCGTTATCGGATTTTAACCATGCGCCACTGCCTACGTAGTGTATAAGTTTGGTTGAAATCGCACGACGAGTTTATGAGTAGTTCGGCGACGTACATATACGGACTTATTTTTATATATATAGATCATGGCAACTAAACGTGTTTTAAAATTTTTGTCAATTGAAGAAAAATACAAACTAATAAAAGATGTCGAAGGTGGATTAAAGAAAAAGGATGCAGCTGATAAATATGGTATCCCGGCTAGTACGGTCTCAACGATTTTTAAAAATAGAGAATCAATTATCTACTCTTTTGAATCTGGATTTCGTCTACATAGTAAACGAGTTAAGACCCCAATATTCAAAAATTAACAAAGCAGTCCTCGATTGGTTTACAGCAGCTAGAAGTCAAAACATGCCTATATCTGGAGGAATAATAAAGGAAAAGGCAATGGAGTTCGCAAAGCGTTTTGGTGATGATAATTTTACGGCGAGCACTGGTTGGCTTGATAAATGGAAGCAAAGGTATTGAGCTAAACGTTTAATTGATGAAACGTTTAATTAATTTTTTTAATTTTAGACATGAAGTGGGCTATAAAAAAGCGTGCGGTGAAAGTAATGACGTTAATGAAGTGGACTGCGAAAAGTGGAAAAAAGACGTTTTGCCGAATTTAATGCAAAAGTACTGTGAACGGGATGTTTTTAATGCGGATGAAACAGGATTGTTTTTTAAATGTTTACCAGATAAAAGCCTAACTTTTAAAAACCAGCAATGCCACGGGGGCAAAAATAGCAAGCCGCGTGTTACGTTAATGCTGGCAGCAAATATGGATGGTTCTGAAAAACTTAAAATTCTATTGATTGGAAAAAGTGCAAAACCTCGCTGCTTTCGTGGTGTTAAATGGTTACCCGTAGATTATAAAGCAAGCTCCAAGGCCTGGATGACTGGACAACTTTTTGAAGAATGGGTTCTAAAATTAGATAAGCATTTTCAAAGTAGTGGCCGAAAAATTTTATTCAGGTATGTGATGGAAAGCGATTTTGAAAACAAAACGATTTGAAAACGATAATATCGTTTTCGGTATCTTTAAAAATTGATTTCTAATATATTTTCCTCCGTTTTCTTTTATATATTCTGTTTAATTCTTTATTAAAAATATTAATTGAACTATATTTTGAACAAAAATTAAAGACTTTACTTCAGAAATGGATTTTAAAATCGGTCGAAATTCATCACACCTGCTAAAAACTATCATTTTGAAAACGATCGTTTTTCATCACATACCTGATTGTTTATTGATAATTGTCCAGCACATCCAAAAGACGTACAAAGCAAATTGAATGCCATTGAATTGGCATTTTTTCCACCGAATATGACGTCTAAATTACAACCTCTTGATCAGGGAGTAATTCAAAACTTGAAAGTTTTCTATCGTAGCAGAATAGTAAAAGAAGCACTAAAGCGCATAGAGGCAAACGAAAAACAAGATATTACACTATTGGATTGTATCAATCATGTCACAAAAGCTTGGGATATTCATGTCAGTAAACCAACCATAGCGAATTGCTTCAAAAAAGCTGGATTTGGTCAGTATTCTGAATGTTTTTGAGGAATATTGATGAAAATGAAAACGAAATTGAAGCTGACTACGAAGCATATTTAAAAGCAAACAAAATAACTTGTAATGCTACTCTTCAGGATTATATTGAAGTAGATAATGAGCTTTGCACAACTGACTTTCCGACAGATGATGATATTGTTGAGCGTTACTATCCTGTATCAGAGGATCCAGCCTTGAGCGGATCGGAGAGTGATGGCGAGGTTTCGGTTGAAGAAACTATTTATCAGCCTTCCAAAAATGATATAGAAAATTCTTTCCAAACATTGAATTTATATTTAAATACGAATGACACTACAACTGATGAGCACTATAAGGCTTTTAACAAGTTAGAGTCATTTTTTACTAAAAATAACAAAAAAAAAAAAATAAATTTTCAGTCACTAATTTCAAAATATTTTACTTCATTGTAGCTTTGTATGTAGTTTTCAGTAACTACCTGTTTAAAATATAACAGCCTGTTCATGGATTTCGAACGTCATCGTTCGCATAGAAAATAACATTAAAAACAAAAACAAAAATCGAACATTGTTCGATTTTTGTTTTTGTTTTAAATGTAATTTTCTATGCGAACGATGACGTTCGATATCGTTAAACAGGCAGTAAAATTCAAACTATAGACACGTGCTTGCAATTGATTATTTTTTTTAAATTTTTTTCTGTAACTCGAAGTCTCCGTAAGTCGAAGTTTTTTTTGGGATAATGATGATTCGAATTATAGAAGTTCGACTGTACATATCGCACATCTAGTTTGAAAGTGACTCAACTCAAAATTTTCTTTTTTCGGGCTTATATGCTTAAAAAATTATGCGCAATACACTTGTTAATCTATATAAAAAATATCAGTATATTTTATTGTTGTTAACTGTTATTAAAAATCAGTTATGTCTTTCTTTATGTTTCAATTAGTATAAAGTTGCAAACCATAAAACTGGCTTATTTTTAGTTGTGTCGAAAATATAATGGTAGTTTTTCCCTACTGCTAAGTGCTGAATTGTGATACTTTTGATAAAACAAATCTTTGTTGGAGTTTCTATTTATTCTTTTTATTAGACTTATTTAAAAAAAAAATGCAATTTGGTGTCTGTTTCTTAAAAATTTTTCTCCCGAAAAGGTTGAGTTTTATAGAATTAAACAAGCCAACCTTGCAGACACCAAATTGCATTTTTTTAAATAAAATGTCACATTTTTTTGTAGAAAAGAAAACACCATAAGTATACCCTCATTCACCACAAGTGGTGAAGGGAATAAGAAATACATACTGCTTTCCTTAATATTTGATTTTTCCTGAAAAGGTACTTCTTTTTCCCAAGGTACTTTTCTTAACATTAAAATTTTTTTTAATTTAATTTGTTTAATTCATTTTTATTTTAAATTTCATTATGAAAACAAATTGCCTTTTAAATATTTTCTTTTCTTTCTTCGTTTTTGTTTGTTTGCTTTTTTTGTCATTGTTGCTGATTATTGTAGAATGTATGTATGTATGTATGAATGTGTTCAAGCATTTGTTGCAGTTGCCTTTGTGTTATTGTTGCTTGTGTTGCAGTTGTCTTTTTCATTGCAAAAATGTCCTTCACTTATCTGCTGCTTTTAACTCAATTTTCTTAATATTTTTTTCTTCTTGTTTTTTACATACATACATACTTATGTATGTATGTACTAGAGTTGTCAACCGATTAAGAATAATTCGATTATTCGATCAAACAAAACCAAACTCTTGTTCGAATAATTTTAAAATGGCGATTTTCGAATAACGAATAAATTGATTAATAAATGTCGATTAATCGAACAATTTTTTTTTTTTATCAAAAAATTAATTAAATAAAAGCTTAGGATTTGATTTATTCTTACCAGCGACCGAAAATAACAGTTATATTGGAATTTTAAAACAAAAAAAAAGCATATAGAATTAAATGTCGTAAAACTGATTCAATTATACCATATTGTTCCTCATGCACTTGTCAATGATAAAATATATTCATATATATGTTAAAACTGTTCAAAAAAAAAAATAAAAATCAAAAAATAACAGTTATTTTTGTTCAAAAAAATAAAAATCAAAAAATAACTGTTATTTTTGCTCAAAAAAATAAAAATCAAAAAATAACAGTTATCATATGACTTTTATGAAAAAAGGCATAACTGTTACGGTCCCTGATTCTTACACGTTTTTCGTGATTTTGTAAGGGATGGTCCCACCAAAACGCACGATGTTAATTGTAAATAAAACATTTTTTGAAAAATTATCTTTATATTTTTTATTACTATAGAAGGTTCTATGACACCTATTTGTGAAACAAAATATCAGCAAAATGCTCGCCACCTCTTCGGTGGCATACCTCTTTCCGATGGTCCATACATATTTTCATTGACTCTGAGATATAATTAAAAGGTTCAATATCGTTAATGTGCCGTATAATCTCATCCTTTAGCTCTTGAATTGTTCTTGACTTGTTTACGTACACTTGTTCTTGGCAAAAGAGCCATTTCTTCGTTGGATGTGTGGCAAGTTGCACTATTCTGTTGGAACCGCATATCTTCCATGTCCATATTCTCAATTTATGGCTACAAGAATTCCGATATCATCTCGCGATAGCGAACACTTTTCACAGTAACTGCTTGGCCGACCTCATTGTCGAAGAAGTACGGTCCGATGACGCCACCAGTCCATATAAGAATTGGGCGAGCAAGCACAGGTGTTTTCACATTTCCTAGAGAACCGGTTTGCTGAAATTTGGGCACAATTCTCATTCCCATGAAATGCATTCTGATTTGAACGCCTATTTTCGTAAGTGGCTGAAAAATCTGAACGCGCTGCTTATTATGTACCTCTCCAATTTTGAATATGTCAAAAACTGAAACAAAGAAATGTCAAATTCAGTTGGTCAAACAACTTGACCTAAAGGTGTGACTCACAATTATAGGAAAGTTAAAAACTATTTTAGCCCTGTTTGTAATTAATCTCAGTGTTTAGTAAGAAAAATCGTGTTAAGTACGCATAGTATTTCAAAAATGTATTTAATGTTCTTATTAAACAAATATTTGACAGGCAATTTTATCAGTTGTTTTCTTTTTAAATCAAATGTTAACAAATTTTCAAGACAGGGGATTTTTCACTCTCGGGTGAAAAACTTAGAAATAAACAAAAAGGTAAACAAATAAAGAATCGTTTTATATAAATTATATCATAAAAGAAAAAATTGTGTTATTATATTATATTTGCGCAACTGTCACAATATTACCATAGAAAACGATGCCGTGGAAGACAATCCAACGACATCAAAAAATGCAGAGCTTAGTTCATAGGAAAAATACATAAAGAGATACAGCGGTTGTTCTATATAGAAGAAATTGTATGCAGACGAATGGCTGAAGATGGTTGGTCTGCAAACGATTTTCCAAAATCCAAAGTAATATCGGATTATTTAAGAATTAGGGGTTTTACGATGTGTTTAAGTAATACATACAACGGTAGGGAAATATGATGAAAAGTTTTACGCATAAAAAAAAGATGAAGTCAAAGCGGATTTGAGAAAAATATTAAGAAAAAATGGAAGATTTTCCATAATTGAAGATAAATGAACATATATGTATATCTATTTAAAATACGTAACTTTTTTGCTAAACTAATTTTTTTTATTCGTTATTCTCATCGATTAATCGAATAATTTTAAAGGTTTAATCGTTTGATCGAACGAACAAAAACAATTATTTGAATTATTCGAACAAAGTTGAAAGGCGAATAATTGACAACTCTAGTATGTACATACATGCATGACTGCACATGTACCCGCATGCAGGAGATTGTATGTTAACGTGACACTGTGTGTGAGTTTATTTAAATAAATGTACCGTTTATTCATGGATGAACATTCATTCAAACGAAAATATCCCATCATACAACCACCTATTTCTTGTAGGGAGACTCATACAACCGCTTAAAATATTTTATACTATTTATTGTCACTTTTGTGAACATTTTATTGTGTTATTTTTGTTGTTGTATCTATTTGTGAGTCAAACTCGTACTCCATGACTACTCGAATTAAAGTATGAAATTGAAAAAAACAAGATGCCGTCTCGTGTATGTCTTCCTTCATTTTGTTAATAAAATTTGTGTAACAGAGAGAGAGAGAGAGAGAGAGAGAGAGAGTATGTATGTTTTCATTGCAGGATTGGCAAAATTGGTATATATCCAATTTTTGGTACTATTTAAGCTCATACTCAAATTACTAAAACCAGTTTTAGTAATTTTATATGGCATCTTAGCATTTCAGTAATCCCTGCAGACAAAGTAACTAGTATTTAGCTAGAAATATACTGGTTGGTTTTTACTTTAAATATGCCAAGCTTTCGTATTCAATGTTCGATTATCATAGGAGCCCAACTAGTTAATTTTTATGCATTTTTGTAGCAGTTTAAAACACAGAGCACACAGAGGCGTCACGAGACAGAAACTATTGTGTTTTTTTTTGTGTTTTTCTTTGAAAGCTGCCCTTTTTGCATTTTTGTTTTGATCACGCAATTTGTGTTGATTGTGACGGCCTGTTTTTACACATCGTCACTTCACTACCAAAAACGGGTTCTTTCTCTTTCTTCGAAAGCTGCCCTCACAAATTATTTTTGCATTTTTCATACGTCACTTTTTTCATCTCTGTATTATCTGTATGTTTAAAATTAGGTGCTTTATTAACACTATTAGTCCGATATGGTTTTCGTCATCATTGCAAATACATATAACTAAATACATAATAATAAAAAAAGAATTCGGCTATTTTCCTTCTTTTCATTTATTTTTTAAACATGAAAATAATTGGCTTTGGCCTATTCTTGCAGCATATCTGTAGATAAAACTATGTTTTCTTTATATCTGAGGTGTAGGGTATGTTCAGCAAATATTTTCGTGGAACATATTAACCCTCAAACTCCCTATCATAACTGCATTTTTGGCTTTATTCTTACAAATTGTTAAAAACACCCCAATGGATGGCAATGATGAAATTACTATGTATGTATGTCTCAAAACACCAAAGCCCAAAACTTAACACATATGTATACCAAAACCAGTCAAATTCAAGATTCAATTGCTATGATGTAAATATACCACATAACTTCGTATCAATTTTGTAATTCTGATCTCAAAATCTAATTGAAAACCAGTACGTAGCTTCTTTATCTTAACAAACAGTTTATATACCAAACTGAATTGCTTTTTGGTGTCTTATAGTTTATAAGTACAAAAAAGATTTATTATACTAAAAAACAGTCTTCTAGTACAATTTAGGTCAAAAAGTACAACAATAAAGGTTGTGGGTACAATTTTAAAATTGCCAATGCCATCCCTGGTTCATTGGCTTCTACGACACACATTCTTACTCAAATATTTACAGTTTGTTACGTTTACTTTTATATACAATTAGGTGAAAAGAGGGAGAAGGTGAGAGAGTGTATTAAGATATAGAAAAACAAATTTCATCACATCATCGTCATCGTGATGATATTGAACACTTTGATGCTATAAAATGTTGTGTTACATCAACTTAAACTATTTAAGAGACTCTTAAAGGGTTGGTGGGCTGCCTGTTATAGGAAATTGGTAATATCGTAGAAAATTATTTTATCGAAAATGAAATCCAAAACTGATTGAATTGATGGAGAAAGAAAAATAAACACGAAAAAAGATGAGGTATAATAAAACTAAAACCCTGTTATTAAGAGAGAATAACAATATTTTCATTTAACACGTTTTTTACGAAATTATAAAAATGGTGGAGTCGAAAAAAACATTTTAAGAAGTAGCTTTTTTAAAAAACTTTTAGAACGTTTTTTTTCACAAAAAGTATCATTCTTTGAAAAGAAACCTTTTAGCACTTATTATTAAAAAGTACCTTAGATACGAAAAAAATTTTATAATTTAGCAAAAAAGTACTTTTTTAAATAAGATTCTTTACAAGAAAGTACTCTTTCAACAAAACATCACCATTTTATATAAAATCTACAATTTTACAAGAAAGTACTTTTTTCAGAATATTTAATACAACAGTTCTTTTTTTTAAATAGCTTTTAACGAAGAGTTTCCTTTTAACAAGAACCTAAATATGTACAATAAAATACTTTTTTACAAAAATAAACTTTCTTTAAGAGTATTTATTAGCAAGAAAGTTAATTTTAGAAAAAGTATTTGTTTTACTAAGGAGTACTGTAAAAAATACATTTTTTTAAAAAGTACGTTTTAAAAAAAGTACGTTTTTTAAAACACTACATTCTTTTAAAAAGTACTTTTTTTATGAAAAGTACTTTATAAAAACAAAATAATTAAAAAAGTATGTTTTGGAAAAAAGTACTTTTCTTGGAAAAAAACCTTTTAAAAAAGTAATTGTTTTTAAAAAGTACCTTATTTAAAAAAGGTAACATTCTATAAAAGCACATATTTTTAAAAAGGAACCATTTTTAAAAAGAATATTATTATAAAAAAGTACCTTTAACAAAAATTATGGCTTCTGACTAAAAAGTACCTTTTCGGAAAATGTGCCTTCCAAAATAAAATGATTTTTTAAATCCTAAATATTGTGAATTCTTCTTGCATTTTCTTTATATTCTATTTGTGCACGTGTTCAAAAAAATTAATCTTCCCATTAATTCTTGCAAGCACGTTTCATACAACAAATATTAAAAATAATTTTGAAAAGAAAAGCAAAAGAAATAAAAAACTATTTCAATTTCTTTCTTTTCTTTAAAATTGATGACCAAAGTGATTGATATTGCTGTTATTGCTCTTTCAATTCGTTGTCCCTCCTTCTTTAAACATTCAGTGTGGAAAACATGTTCGACTGAATTAAACCTAAGCGAAAGCTTCCATATCGCTTCATCATAAATTACCAAGGACAGAAATGGCTTTCGATTCATACCATTCGTTTCTTTTAACGCTGTATGGCTCGATAAAAGGTTGAATTTGGTTTGTTATTGCTTCAAGTTGATTAAAAGAATGCAACGACTTTCGTTTCAATCTGATGCACTAATTTCGTAGTATTCTTAAGCTCTGCACATGAATATTGTCGGCAATAAATTGTATTGAATACAAAAAAACTTTGGCAGCAAAAAAAAAAAAAAAATACATTCGACTAAATCAGGACATGATGGCTGGCTGGTGGGTTCCTTTTGGCAAAAAAGGAGTAAAAATCCTTTTTGGGTGATATTTCTGTTTTGTTGCACATACAAGTGTTAACATGTAAACATGAACCACTACTACTACCCACTAAACTTGTTAAATATACACACACACTTGATTATATAGACTCTATATATGTATTACATATCTGTATATTGTATATTTTAGAGCATTCAAACATTTGCACTCAATTACAGTCAATGCTCTTAACATGAATCCCTGAAATTGCTCTTAAACATTGTGTTAGTGAATGTTTGCTTTAATGTATGTGTATGCATGGTTGTGTTCTTTATTGTTTGTAAGTCTGTAAACATGTTTTAGTCCTTGTTGTTGTTGCTTTTCGACCAAATTTCAAATCAATTGATTTTTTTGTCATTTCTTTCTTGTTTGTTAAAATTAAAAACAAAAATCAACGATTTATAGAGCTACTTTTGTGGTGCAGTGTCGACGTTATATTGCCACCAGCATAAGACTCTTTAGTAATAGAGAACATTGGTTAGTTATCTAAAAATGAGAGGGTAAAATTTTTTTAATAAAATAATAGGATTTAAAAATTGCGGCTTTTGTATAAAAATTTGTTTGATAAACCTTTTATTAGGCTGTTTTATTTTTTATGGCCTAAGCAGCCAGTGAAATGCGCATAGGAATAGCTTATCCCTTCAACAATAAATTTCAGTTTATCAATAGTATGAAATGGGAATTAAGCACATTTAAACGAAACCTTGTAAATTAATTTTTTGAATCCCAAGAAAAACTATGATAACTAATATGCATGTGGCAGTGTAAATAAAACTGGACTGGCAAAATAAAATAAAGAAATTTGTTTTTATTTTTTTTTTTCTTTACCCACTTACAACTACATTTAGAGTTGACAAAAAATCATCCAATAGTAGTCGGGACTGTAAGAAAAGATAAACTCACTGTTTATTGTTGTTGTTTTTGCTTAAGCTTTGATATTGTTACAAGTAAAACTGGGGTTTATTTCTATAATATCTTTAGTTTTTCTAAAATCTTTGGTTAAAGTTTCCTGACGATCTGGCCTAAGCAACCAGTGAATAGCTTATCCCATCAACAATAAATTTCAGTTTGTCAATAGTATGAAATGGGAATTTAGCACATTTAAACGAAACCTTGTAAGGTCAATTATATTTATTGTGCTTATCGTGCAACTTCTTTAACATACGGATGATGAAAATATTAGAAAACGAAAACGTTAATAAAACAGGCACTTGTTCACAAACGGTTCGAGAACAGTGAGAAACCGGTCCGAAGAAAGTACATCTTCGCTTTGTATGCCTAACAGTTAGTAGTGAAAATCTTAAAACTGAAAATTACTCTGACTCTGGCAGAATATTAATGTTTTGGAGGCTCTCGACTTATCGGGTTGTAAGATCGGCTCTTCGACGCTCGTTCGCGTTTGAAGTTGTTCAAGCGATTTTGGATTCTCATCGAGTTTAATAATATATTTAGCAAGGACTTTGCGAAATTCATCTTTTATCATTGGAATCTCTAAATACCTATTAATGTTCTCATTTCTTACATAACACGGCCCTCTGGATCTGCTAGCCGTTCGCCATAATTAAATATCATATGTCCAAATCGGGTTTAAAACGGTTTAATACAGGCTGACTTTATAGTCCAGGGCAAGTTTAGATTTGTCACTTATTAGCCGGTGGAGCCTAGAGGCTGTTAACTACAAGTGAAGTCATTTGGTTTCCGTGTGTTGATGCCAAGTCAGCCGCAGCAAAATCAGAATGGGGTATTGTAAAATTAAGTATGGGATGGGAGGTGGACAATTTCCCTTCTTGAGCGTAAACGTAACGTGTTTACTTTTTAACTCATTTACTCGAACTCGCAAATTTTTCAACCAAGTTTTCACTAGACTAAAACAGTCGTTAAGTTAAAGAGAAGGCACTTGCGGTTCACATGCGAATTTAGAAAAGCTGTATTATCCGCAAATGTGGAAATGGTTAATTTATCGCATATGTACGCAGAGAAAAAACATGTTTAAATATGGTCACCTCAAACAAAACTATTTTTAAAGAAAATTTTAAACATATTATGTTTAATTTAACTATAATAATATCACCTACAACCATATTATGATTAAATTAGTCCTCCATCAAGAAGCCACAACCATACTATTGTTGCCTCTTAACATGTTATGGTTAAATATGACAATAATTTGTTTTTAAATAAACAATAGTATTTTCCTCTTTTCCAAGAGCAACATGCTACACAGAAAAAATAAAAACTGATTTCAATTAAAAAATTTGTGATATTAATTAAAAAATTAATTAAATTTGCACCAGTAAACAAATTATTAGTATCAATTAAACGTTTCATTCATTTGATTAAACGTTTACTTCACTTGATTAAATTTTTAATTCACTTGATTAAATTTGTAATTAAAACTGTTTTTATTTTTGATCAACGCTTTAATTGGTAAAAACTTCTGGAGATTGTTTTTCTGTCTATGGTTGAAAAACCAACATGCTATTATAAGAATGACACATATTTTAGTTGTTATTAACCATAACATGTTCGGATGCAGCCATAATATGGTTGTGTCTTCTTGTTGTCGGTTACAATAATATGGTTAAGTTAAACATAAAAGTTTTAAAATTTTCTTTAAAAATAGTTTTGTTGGAGGTGACCATATTTAAACATGTTTTTTTTTTTGGGTGTGGGCAAATTACAGGTTAAAAAAAACATTTTAAAAATAGTATTTTCTTGTAAATTCAGGTTCAGATTTATAATCGTTTTGAAAACAACGAAAGCTTAATAAAATAATAATGAAGTTTTTTGTAGATCCGGACAAGAAAATTGTATATATCGGACTTGATCAGCAATAGGGTATTAACTCAAAATTTAAAAATTTTCAGTAGAACCAAAACAATTTTTAATTTAACATTAAAGGCATATATGCATTAAAGGCATATATGGTTAAAAAAGTTTTTTTTCATATATGACCTTTTGATAAAATAGCATGATATTTTTACAGCAGGTAGATATGAATATTACGTGTCTATTTCTTCCAAAAAGCGAAAAATTTACTTTTTGAGTTAATACCCTCTTGTTGTTTAAGGGCGATATGTTTGTATATAGATTTTTCTTAAATTGGTTTATCTTTTAGAAAAAGGACTCGCGACCCGCTGTTTTGATCATTTCTCTGTCAAAATTCAAAAACCATCTTTTTATAAACTTCCATTTCTTCCGTTCCTCTTTTTTCCTGAAATGTAATTTCATTAGCAGCACCCTGCTTAAAAAAATATTTGTCCTTGTTAATTTTTTCTCTACATATTTTATTTCATTCACCGTTTTTTTTTCTTTTCTGTTGTGTTTAATAGTTTTAGCTGTTTTTTTATTTTCTAAATTTTTTTGTTTGTATATAATTTAACAGAACTATCACATCCTTTCTTTTAGCCATGGTTGAATTAAGGTTTGGCACTACAACTATATTAAAAGCCCCAATATCCACCCCACAACTACACACAAACTATATTGGCGTCCTTTTTTTCATAATCAGTGAACAATTTTAGTTTAGTTGTCTTTAAGTTGGTTAAAACATTAAACGGAGATTATTGGAAATTTATTAAGAATTTTACAACAATTTTGTTGGCAATTTGTCAAGAAAATTCATTTTGAAGGATATTTCGTGTTTTTGGTTAATGGAAAAACAAAAATCATGGAAATTTTTCTTAATTTCTTAGTTCAAGGAATAAAAATCAATAATAAATTTAACAGAAATAAAATTTCTGTACTCGCTTAGCCAAAATTTACTAGACGAATAATTAAAACTTGTTAGATTTTAGCTCAATGTTTTAATTCCATTTTGTTCCTTGTATTAAGTTTTCTGAAAAGGCTTATAAATTGAGTTTATTTTACTAAAAAATTATTATATTACGCTTAATATTGTGCTATTTTAAGCATAATGTTTCATTTCCATTTTGTTTCTGATAAATTTTTTTTTTTAATCAAAATATTTCAATTTCATTCCAATTATAATTAAATTTTTTCTAAACGAAACTTAAATTGTGTTAATTCATGTTTTTGTTTAAGTAAAATGTTTTAATTTAATTTTATTCCCTTTAAAATCTTAAAATTTCCAGGGAAGTTTTAATTTAATTCGAAGCTTTTTAAAATCCATTTCATTTCACAAGTTTTTACAAATTAGTTTGTAATTCACGTTTAAATTGTATTTTGACTTTATTTTTGTTAAAGCTTTAAAGATTTTTCAATTCCATTTTGTTTCTTGTCTGTATGTCACTCTAGAAATGTTAACATTTTTAATTATTTTCGCTTTTCTTTTGTAAATATATTGCAAATGTTGTAAGTATTTTGTATTAATTGTTTAGTGAAGTAAATTGTTTCGTTTCCATTATGTACCTTTTGGTTAATAATTCATACAAATATTGATATTTTTCTACAGTAGCAAGTTAAACTTTCTAAAAATCCATTTTTTCACTTTTCAAGTGCGTTGACAAATGTGTTTTAAGTCCATTTTGCTTCAATTTAGGTTTTTTTAATTGAAACAAAATAGAATTGAAACACATTTCTAAAAGAGGTTAAATCAAAATTAATTGCTATTTGCCAACCTATTTTTAAAATGTTTTCGAAATGTGTTTCGATTCTATTTTGTTTCTATTTTTTTGGTTTCTCTGACAAATCTTTAAGAAAAAAGTCAAGTTTATGGCAGTTTATGTACTTTTAGACCAAAAAGGCAGAATTGGTCTTAATATGGAGAGAATGTTTTAATATCATTTCATTTCTGTTGTAGTTTTTTAATTTCTTTAAAAAAAAAAAATAAAAATTTTGCTATATTAAGCTTAGTGCTGGTTCACACAGGTCAAGTTTGACTCTTCAAGTCTCAAGCTTTTAGGAGAGAGGGATAAAGAGAATGGAAAGGGGTACATACTTGACCGTACCAGTCAGTTTTGTATTTTTCTTTTCTTTTTTCATCCGTAATATAATAAAAAGCTACAAAGTTGAAGGAAAAGAAAACAAAAATTAATTTTGAACCAGCACTTTAATATGCACCTTATTGTTTTTTTGTTTTTTGCGGTTATACATTTTTGCGGTAAATGTATAGAAGTCTTTATTTGAACTTAAAGTTTCAGTTCCATTTCGTAAGGTTTCTTAAAAAAAGTAAATGTGTAACATTATTATAAATTTGTTAAGCATATGTCATATTTAATTTCTTTGCTAAAATTAGACATTTTTAAAAAATGTTTCAATTCCATTTTGTTTATTTTTTAGTATTTCTTTATATTTATATTTACGATCTAGTTTAGTTATTAAACTTTTACCAAATGTTTCAATTTCATTACGTTTCTTTTTAGGTTTTTGAAAACTTTTATATAAAATTATGTTTCTAAAAAATATTTTTAAGGCATGCATAAGTTTAAACCTTTAGAAAATATACAAAAAGTTTGTTTTTGAAAAATATTTTACATATTTGTTTTAAATATTTTTAACAACATTTAAAGCCATGGCAATTACACAAGTTTGATTTTTGTTGTATACTTTAAGGTGCCAATACAATTACTAATTACATACTGATTCAATGCTAAATTAATTTTATGAATAAAAACACAGAGAAAAAATTACTAAATTTTTAAATAAGAAATAAAAATTTTTTAATAAAAAAAAAAAAAAAAAACAGTTTGATTTTTTCTAATTTGAAAATGGAATTTTAATAATTTCTTTGAATTTAATATAAAAAATTTAAATTAAAATACAACTTAAAAATAATAATTTATTAAAAAAAGAAAATTAGGGTGGATGTGTTTATTGAAAGAAAATTAAGAATAAGTTTAGCTAATTATTTAAAGCTTGTCTAAAAAATATTTGTAAAATTATTTGTCTAAAGTTTAAAGAATATCAATTAGTTAATTTGTTACATAAACATAATAATCAATTGGAAATTATTTGTATTTTTTTTGTTATAATTTTTGTAATAAAAGCAGTCAAAATATTTTTAAAGTTTTTTAAAAATTTTAAATTGAGTTTTAAATAAATTAATAGAAAATATTTATGGCTTAATTTTTTTGTTTGTTTTTGATTGTTTTGTTAAGAAAAAAAAAAATATTTTTTGTTTTAAGATAAAAAGTTAAAGAAAATTAAATTATTGAAGTGAAACTAACTTTGATGCTAAATTTTCGCGTTTGAATTTTGACCCTTTGATCTATCCAGCTGGGACGACGACCACTTAACGATGGCTTTAAATTTGTCAATTTCAGTGTTAACAAATTTATTTTAGTTAGTATTATTATTATTATTATTTTTTTTAATTATCATAATTGTTTATTTTTCACAAAAAATAGAACGTAATTTGTGTGAAGAAGAAAAAAAAATAATATATGAATTAATTTAAAAAACAATTTCTTTTACTTAAATATTTAATAAATACACAAAAACAAATTTACTTAAAGTTAAATTAAAAAAAAAAAATAGTATTTACTAAATAAGTTTATTAAACAAATACCATAAACTAAATAAAAAAAGCTTTTTTTTTGTACTCATTTCATTAAGTGTTATGAAACTTTGAAGAGAGAGGGGTTATACGAAAGTTATAGGAAGAGATAGATAGAGAGATAGAAATACAAAGACAGCAAGACAGCAAAAGTTTTATAAATGGAAATTTATATCTTTTAAAATTTTTTAAACCAAAAGCCTGATTTTGTACCAAATAGGAACAATTTTTTTTGTCTTTAAGAGAAATGTTTAGGCCCAACTCGGAAAGCTTAAAAAGTAAACAAAGATATAAAAACTAAAAAAAAAACAAATCATAAAATCATTAAACATCGAAATCAAAATACTTTGAAAAATAAATTTTATAGCTTTGCTTTGTCTGTTTGCTTATGTTTAATATTTTAATTTTTATAATAAATTTTTTGTAATTTTTTTTTAACTACTATTTAACTCAAGTAAGCTGAATTAAGTGTACTGTAAACAAGCTTTTTTAGAAAATATATGAACATGATAATTTTGTGTCATATATATACACATACACACAAAATTGCAACTAACTAAATATTGAAAAGCAATCAAAATGCTAAAATGCTTTAAAAAAATATAGTAAAGTATGAAGTAAAACGAAAAAAAGAAAGGGACCTTATGTTTTAAAGAAAAGTTTATTTTTTTGTAAAAAGGTACTTTTTTGATAAAAGTACTTTTTTTTTGTAATAAGGTTCTGTTTTTTTAAATGTATTTTTCCTTAGGCCGGTTTTAGTCTGAAACTGGGATTTTTCCGGCGAAATGTGATTTTTTGTATTATAGAGACCAAAATTTTAAGCAAAACTTAACTGTTCCATCAAAATTTTGAATACAAACTTGGTAATAAGACAGTGATGTTTAAAATACAGTCTTAAAAAGGTACTTCTTTAAAAAAAGTACCTTTCTTAAAGGTACTTTTTTAAAAAAGTACCTTTTTTTTAAAAGGTACTTGTTTAAAAGGTTCTTTTTTTAAAAAGGTTATTTTTTTAAGAAGGTATTTTTTTTTTAAATAAAGGTACTTTATTGAAAAGTTACTTTTATATAATTTTTAGAAGAATTTTTTGAAAGGGATGTTAAAAATTTTTATTTGTAAAAAGATATTTTTTTTAATTACCTTTTTTTTAACAAAAAAAAGTACGTACTTTTTGTGAAAAGGTGCTTTCGTTTAATTAACTTTTACAAGAAATATGACAAATACCGTTAAGTGTCTCTTATTTCGGAAAATTTAGTAAGATAAGGGATGAAAGGGCGGTCCGTATATCTGGCGTATTGCGTTCTAGTTCTGGGGCTAATTCTGGAAGTCGTGATCGAATACTTTTTCGATTCGAAAGCAATTTTATTACTGATTTTTCAGTCGATACTGGAAGAATCTTAATTATTTTTTCAGTGTTTAGAAAACTCAAATTAATGCTTTACAACATTTCGAAAAAATTAGAAATAAATCGAGAAAGTATTCGATCACGACTGCCAGAATTAGCCCCCAGATCTTGGGTCGATCTAATGTGATAAATAAAGTGTAATTGTTAGAAATAAACTTCAGGGCGTTTAAGTCAAAATCACAACAAATACGTAATCGCTCAGAAAATGTTACCAATTGCCGACCCAGAATTCCCAGGCTTTGGGGCTACCGATTTCAACGAGTAATATTTGGTGGTACTTCTTAACAAACTTTTTGTTAGTTATGAAATTAAAACTATGGCCCTTTTAATCTCAATAAACTTTAATAATATCCTGCTATTTATTGCATCGAAAATGGTACTTGAAATAGTTTTGACTATCATTTTATTTCGGTTTTGCTAAATTTGGAATATACATCTTTAATTTTAAAGCGAATATGCTTAAATTGATCTGAAAATAAATATTGGATTAGGATCCAGCTTTCATGGTCTTTAATCTATTAGGACCTTTTATATGTTAAAGAATAAAGCGTGATTTTTAAAAGTTGTTAGCGAAAGTATGAAAATAAATTTTGTTAGTTTTGAAATTATTTTAAACCTTTGGTCCTTTAAATCTTAAGTACTTTAAAGAAGGTTCAATGAATTTTTGTATTGATAAAAGAGGGTCGTAGCAACGGTTTGACTTATTTTTAAGTACAAATCTTTAACTTTTAACGAAAATTAAGACGGTTCGCATTTAAAAAAAATTATTATTACTTTTGCGATTCTTATAAAAATAAGGTCCTTCGAACCGCGTAAGATTTTGAAAATTCCTTACTTTTATATCTTTTACTATATTTTTTTAAAGTTTTTTTTTTAAAGTGATTTAATGATTTTTTTATTTAAAAATTTTATTTGATTTTATAAAAAGCTTTGAAATAATCTAAAACTGTTACTAATCTAAAACTTAAAGACAAAGCAAATGTCAATTGACCAAATTCCTTTAAAATAAAACCAAGAATCTATAGAAATTATAGAAACTTTATTTAAAATATAATTCCGAATTAGGTCTATGGTAAAAAAGTTAAAAATATGCTGATCTAAAAAAAAACCGAAATAAGGAAGAACTCGAAATAAAAAAAAAAACTAAAATTAATTTTAAAAAATCTGATGAAAAATATTGGCCAGTGTAAAGTAAGAGATTTTAAAAAGAGTTGAAATTGGAACAAAAGAGAAACAAATGTGGGTTTTTAATTTTTTAAAGGTGGCAGGTGATAAATGAGAGCGAGATTTTTTTTAAAGTTTATTTTTCTCTTAAGGTTTTTTTTTATAAACTTTGATTTGAAAAAAGTATTTAAACATTATAACTTTTAACAATTCAATTAAATATGTTTAAAATTAAAAGAGACATAAGTATAATAATGATCAAATAGAAAGATAGTTAGGGGTTAAATAGCAGATAGAGACATACAATAGTTTAAGAAAAATAATAGAGAAATATTTATATAATTTAAGATTTTTTTTTGTAAAGTCACACATAATCGTTGCATTTTGTTATTTTTTTTTTCAATATTCAAACATTTAAAAAGTTGTTTAAGGAAAACATAAAATCAATAAAAATTTTATTCTTAAACATCAAATAGTTATCTAAAGTTAAAAAAAAAAAAAATTAAATAAAAACTAAAAATTTAAAAGTTTTCCACACAAAAAACACGCACGCTCAAGGCACACCAAAAATTTCAAGAAATTAAATCAAAATTTGTTAAAATATTAAAAACAATTAATTTAAACCATAAGACAATAAAACAAAGCAATTAAAAATGTGTGTGTGTGATTCGGTAATTTATTTTTTTAATGGCTTTTCGAACCCTATTAAAAAAATATTTATGGCAGTTCTTATGTTCGATTTTTATGGTCCTTCGAAAGTTTATTGAAAAAGGTATTCATACTAAAAAAAAAAAAATAACAGGAAGGAAGATTTGTTTTCACCATTACGAGAAGTAATTGTTTCGTTTTCTTTCAGTTTTGGTAAATTTGTTTTTGAGAGGAAAGACACGAAAGAGAGAAGGCATACAAAATACTGAAATGCTGCAAATAAAAAGTTTAACTGTTTAAACTTGAATGCCGTTTCAAAAACAAGTGAAAAAAGTAAAATATAGACGGAGATTTAAAATTTGTAAAACTGATTTGAGTAACAGACTGTAGTCTGGAGTCCCAACACAAATTTCTTTCCGTAATGGAGTATTTGTTCCCACAAATCATCTAATTATGTTGGTATTTAGATAAAACTTGGCCAACAACTTTTTGATTTCAGCCTAAATCAGCTCTTTTTGGAATCGATTTAGGGTGATTTTGTAGCTATTATCTTTTTGGCAACACTAGACGCACGTTTCGTGTTTTGTTTCACTGTCAAACATTTTCAGTTTGGTCTATAATTTAACCATGAATCGTCCTGCAAACGAACAACGCTTGCAAATTATTGAATTTTATTATCAAAATGCGTGCTCTGTTAAGAAAGTTTATCGCGCGCTTCTTGTGTTCAGTGACGAAGCTCATTTTTAGCTCAATGGGTACGTTAATAAGCAGCATTGTCGATTTTGGAGTTAAGATCAGCCAGAAGCATTGCAAGAGCTACCAATGCATCCAGATAAAGTCACAGTTTGGTGCGGTTTATGGGCTGGTGGCATCATTGGACCGTACTTCTTCAAAGATGATGCGAATCGTAACGTAACTGTGAATGGTGAGCGCTACCGTGAGATGATATCCAACTTTTTTTTGCCCAAAATGCAAGAGCTTGACTTGCATGACATGTGGTTTCAACAAGACGGTGCCACATGCCACACAGCACGCTTAGCAATGGACTTATGTTTGTTAGCTCCAAAACGCACACTTGTTACTTGGGTATACCAAGAAAGACTACTGAAAAAGTAGGTAAACCCTGCGGGAAATTTGTGTCAATTGGTCCAACAGACTGGTCCTGGGATTTGTGAAAATAGAACAAGTACAACAAGAAAGAATTCATGGCCAGTGAAAGGAGAACCAATCATTTACCTGGTTCATGCAGAACAAAAACGTAGAAAAAGTAATGAAATACAGTACAGTCTTCAGCTGTAGTGTGACACATTTTTTGGGACTTTCTAAAATTTGGTTCTTGAATTTAATTCTAGGACTTGTTTTATTAAAATAATACTACATTGTATTGAAGTTATACTACATTGAAGTAACTGACACTAAACACGTTCATTGAGAATAGATGTGTGACTGGTCAAATGGTGTCAATTGACCCCCTCCAATGACAACCCCATGTAAAAGTGATAAGTTTATTCATATAAAGTGTTAGAACTAGAACCGGCGTCTACCTCCAAAGACCTATCACGGGACTTCTTTGGTACCAGTTCGCTTCCCTCTAGGGAACATATAAAAACTTGTATCTAGTCGATACCCTTTCACGTCCAGTGCGGCAGTTAAAACAGAATTGGGACTAGAAATTTATACTAGAACTGTAAGAAGACGGCTAGAAGAATTTAATATATTCGAGAGATCCTCAAGGAAAATGCCAGACTGCTCAACGAAAATGCCACTGCTAACAAAAAGACATCGCCGAAATCGACTAATATTCGCAAAAGCTCATAAGTATTGAGATGACCCTGTTCGTTGAAAAAAGTTGCGCAATCTGCTTTGGTCAAACGAATCTAAAATCAATTTAATTGGAAACGATGGTAAAACATGGGTAAGGCATCCCAAAAAGCGCAGAATTGAACCCACGTTACACTACTTTAACATTTAAGCATGAAGGAGGAAACATAATGGTGTGGAGATGCTTTTCCTGGCATGGTGTTGGGCCATTATTTTGGATAAAAACGAACATGGACCAATATTTGAACGTTGAAGTCCTGAGTGAAATAATGCTGTCTTGGCACTTAATTGGCTGTTTCAACAGGGTAACGATCTGAAACACACTTCGAGTCTTGCAAAAAAAAAAAAAAAAATGGATTTTAGACAACGGAGTTGATTTTATGTGTTGGACTGCGCAATCCCCGGATCGAAGTCCCACAGAAAATTTGTGGAAGATTGTTAAAGAAAGGATTGGGCCAATAAAATCCCAAAAAAAAAACGATCTGTGGGAGAACATTTAAAAGGCATGGTAAGCTATTCCAAACAGATTTGTGGTGGCTCGGTTCAATGCCAAAACGATGTTAGGCTGTGCTTTCTAATAAAAGACATGTCAACAAATATTAGAATTAAAGTATATTTTTTTAAACGTTATTGTGATTTTTTTAGATGACCCTTTTTATTGTCATTTAAAAATCGTAGACATAAATGGACTTATAATTTTTTTTTTTATTAAATTTAGTGAATTTCTTTAAGTTTTTGGTAAAAATATTAGCAACGAGTTCTACAAGGAATATAATAAAAAATTTTACACAAAAACATGTTTGTTTTATATATATGTTTTTGATATAATATAAACTTGGAATAAGTGACCCTATTTTTTTGTCCGTAACTGTATAACGATTTTGACGATTTTTCAACAAAATTTTACGATTTTTAACGAACTTTATTTGGCAACTATGCCAGTCAGTCAGTCATCTTCCTTCTTTAAAGAAGCCGGTGGAAAAAACAAAAAATAACGTTTCCCTGTTTGTCGTCTTTCGAACACAAAAATGATACTGTTTATATCCAACTCAACAAAAGATGAGAACATTTAATTCCGTTCGGGGTTTTTTTTTAACCACAAACAGGGCTGCCAGATAAATTTTTGAATAAATCTTAAATTTCCTGAGAAAAAATAAAAAAATCGTCTTTCACGTTTCGAAAAAACGTCAAAAAATCGGAAAACTTAAAATTTAGTGTTTTTAACAATGTTTTGTGACACGACTGATATTTTTCCAAAGCACAGCGAAAGGCGCTACTTCAATCGTTGTGGGAATCATTTAAAGGCCTAACCAAAATGTGCTTAAGTTGGATAAAGCAAATGTGCGAATACATTTAAATCATATGAAGCAAATCATATTGAACTTACGGAAACTTTTTGTTAAGTTTTATGAAACTGTCATTTGTTTAAGCAAAGTGCGAAACTAATCGCACATTCCGTACGGAATCAAATGTTTTTTGATTGTGTTATAGTTTTTTTTTAATACATTTGAGAGACTTTTTGGTAATTTTTGACAGTAGGTTAAGCACGGCTATGCATATTATGTTGGGCCTTAAGATGTGGGTAAAGATTATCTATCGAGTCTTTCATGTCAATAATCGTATGAGACTCATGTAGCTACAACTCGTTAAATGTTCGCCATAAATTGTTGAAAAATGATTTATACAGAGAGTCGTAAAAGATTCATTCGATGATGGTTTGACGAAAGATAAACAAAGTGTTTCATTGTTGTTTTTGTATTCTGAAAATAATCATTTCAAGATTTTCCTAAACCTTTCATATTACAGCCGTACCTAAACAAAAGCAGCACGCGTTTTCTAGTTTTTGAATAGAGCGGCCTATTTAATAGTTTGATAGTGAAGTTTGCCGCTATAGTTTAGCTATTTTTTGGTCAATCTAAAGTTTTTATCTCTATTTTTATTTACAATTTGTTAGTTTTATTAAACAAGAAAGCTATCACTTCTGTTCGTGACACAACGTTGACGCTCTTGCTTAGGTATGGTATATCAGTGTAAAAGCTTAGCGAAAGAAAACGTTCCACCTTCCGCTATTGTTAAGGTACGGCAGTTAAACATTCCAATATTAAAAAACGAACGTGTCAGAAAATTTAATGCTTTATTCAGACTTTGGAGACTAATAAAAATCGTAATTTTTTAGAAAAAAATCAGCAAATCGTCACTTTGCTAATTTCGGAACAAAAAATCGTCAAAATGACGATAAATCGTCAAATCTGGCAGCCCCGACCACAAACTTCTTGTGTTCGGTTCAGCTCATTAATGTTCGTTAGTTTCTGTTGTGCGTAGCGCTCTTTTGGCTGGTAAAAAAACCATAAATTTTTTACAAAAACAAAATACACAAACGAAGAAAAAAATGCCAGCAAAATAATTTTACACAAACAAAACATATACCAAGCTGTTCGTGGTGCGGTCGCTGCTAAAATTTTTTGTTTGTTGATTTCTTTATGAAAGGAAAAAAAAGAAACATTATAGAACATTAAAATATAATCTTCGTCTACAGTATCACTTTAATTGTACTGTTTTTTAACGAAAAACAGAACACTATGTAACGTTCGGCTCTTTCTTCAAAATAGTTACGAACGGTTTTAATGGTTGTGTTCGTCTACACAAACACTAAAGAAACGCTAAATAATCTTCTGGATAAAATTCAAAATTACGCCATGCGCATTATTTCCCGTTAGATGTCGTAGCTTGTGCGCGACAAGGGCTGCCATGTATACAAGATTTAAGGATTCACAAGACTCTGCAATTGAACAACAACTATCTTAGGCAGTGTTGCCAACTCTTGGGACACTAAACGCTTAAGGACCTTTGAAAAACGAGCTGAAAAAAGTTAAATTGAACAACTGACGTTGTCGTGGCAAAAGTGGCAAAAGTAAATTTTCACAAGATTCCAATTATACCCTTCACCACAGGTGGTGAAAAGGGTATACATAAGTTTGTCATTCCGTTTGTTATTTCTATAACATTGATGTTAGACCCTATAAAGTATATATATTCTGGGTCCTTATGAGGAGCGAAGTTGACTTAACGATCTCCGTCTGTCCGTTGAAATGGATTTTCCGAAGACCCCATATATGATTGGGGCCAGGTTATTATACATTTATATCACATATGGTCCGGAAATGTGTGCTATTGAAATTCAGCAAGATCGGTCCACAAATGGCTGCGATATGAGTAAAAAACCACGACTGCCTCAAATTTTTTCCTTAAAGATCCAATTAGACGTGACAATAAAAACAACACTGTATTACCAAAACGACATAAACATACAATACAAACCAATTCAATTTTCGTTTCTACGGTCATACAGTGGCTATGGTAATACACGCAAAGAAAAAACATGTTTGTGGTAAACATATTCTAAGAGCAACATATTATGATAAGAATTATGATTGTAGTCACCATATTAAGATTATTATTGAATCATATTATGACTAAATATACTCGTACTATTACATCATAATATTTTTCCCTTAATCATATTATTATTCTGTTAATCATACTAAGTTAAGAAGTAATCAAATTATTGTCATGTTAATCATAATAAGCTAAGAAATTAATCATATTATTGTCATGTTAATCATAATAAGCTAAGAAGTAGTCATCATGTTAATCATATTAAATTTAGAAGCAATCATATTATGATACAGCACCTTTCAAAGCTATCATAAAAATACAAAATAAATTAAAATATGTTTGCATCGATTTTTTATTTTGTGGCTTTTTATAATTTTTCTTAATGTTAATCAAATAGCGGAGTTCAATATAAGCCTTGCAAAAGAGCAAATGCAAAATCTGTGGTTTTCATGGACAACAGCGTGTGTCCATTTTTTCGATTTTAAGATGTTGATGCTATATTGCCTAATTTTGAACGCTCTTTACATTTTTTTGAAAAAAGATGGATCAATTCCGATTTTTTAACGTAATGAAAAAGTTTAAAAAGTGCAATATATAGCCCATAGTTTGACCTAGAATGGATTTTCGGCTGTCCTGAAAAATTTGTTTTAAGACATACGCGGTTGCCCAAGAAAACCACAGAAATATCGTAGCACTTTTATAAAATATACCGAAATCTCTGTGTGTTTTGTTGTTGGATTTTACAAAAAAAACTATGATATTTTGCACCATTACATCACTAATACTTGAATGAACTCCGCTAATATTTTAGTTTTTTAATTTCTTTTAACTTATTTTTTTTATGGAATTTTATCTTTTAATTGATTAAAATGGCGCTAACATAATATAATTAGAGTAAAAATAGTTTGATTGCATCTTTAACATAATATGATAAATGTATAGAAAGTTATCATGTTATGGCTATTAAATATCATGATATGGTTGTGAGAAATATAATATGTTTAGAAAGTTATCATAATTAAGTTGTTAGAAAAATAATTATTTTTCGGTCAACAATACTCAAATTCATAATTGCGATAAACATTGATATGTTTACAGTAAATATAATATTGTTGATATTAAATAAAAATAACAATTATTTGTGTACGACAACAATATATTGTTACATTAAACATAGTGTTGTTGCCGTAACCATGCCCAACCATATTTTTTCTCTGCGTGCACATTGTTGGTAATGTGTTTTTTTTGTTGTTTTTTTATACCCTTCACTACAAGTGGTGGATTTTATTTGTAATGTGTTTAATTTTACGCATACACATACACATTAATGCATGTATATGATATCCCGCTCAAATAAAGAAACAAACACATAGACTCAATATATTTTAATTTAACGCTTCTTCAGTAAAAGCATTCGTAGCCGAGTTGTTAAGTTCTCTCCTGAGACTGATGTTCGAATCCCAAAAATAATTTTTTTTTCATCTTTTTTTAATTTAATTTTTTATGTTTTAAAAAATGATTTTAAGATTATGAAACGAATTTCAAACATCAACTTTGGCAAAAGAGGAAACGGGCTTAGGTACATATATATACATTTTTTCTTTTTGTATTCTTCGGCATGACGAAATGAAAAGTTGGCGTGGCTCAATTAATATTTATTTATACCTATCTAAAGAACGTTATTTATGTATATATCTCATCATGGTGAAGGGTATATAAGATTAAGCATAGCCGAATATAGCACTCTTACTTGTTTTTACTTTCCTAATCCTATTTCAATCAAATATTGCCTAAAATATTTAAAATTGTTAATTAACTTTCATTTGAATTTTTTTCAGTTTTCCCACAATTTACTGTGAATTCTAGTCCATTTCCATTTTTGTTTGAGGTTTTGATTTCAAACCATTTTATGTTATCACAAGCCAGTACATTTGTACGCATGCTAAAGTAAATATAATAAATCTATGTATATCTCTTTTCATTTGTATATACCTAAAGCTTTCTATATAAATATCAATTAAGGTAATTGAATCCACTACCAAAAGCAGTGTTTTTTTATTTTTATAAAACTCAGTTAAATTTTGAACAGACGACCATTAAACCAACCAAAAATAACCTCTAACATTTGAGAGAATTCAACTATTTGTTTATTTATACAACTCCAACATTTATTCCAAGAAATTTTTTTAAAGAAATAAGTGAGTGAATAGCCAAGGTAATAATGAAATAAAAGCTTACTTGCAGTATTTGAAGAAATTTTTTAATGTGTTTTTTTAAACAAATTTTATATTTTATTCTCAGAAAAAAATAATAAAGAATTTGTCAATGAAAAATAATGAAGCATAAACCATGGCCGGAATTTTTATATATGAAATGTAGCATATGTTACGGTGTCACGTTCCATTTGTTTTATGATGCGGGAGTCCCTTTTTTTAAATGTATCTCGTTCGCTTTTTTAATTTTATATTTTATTGGTTGCCAGAGCGACTTGTACATTGTTCAATGGCATAAATATTCATTGCGATATTCGTAAATTTCCCACAGTTTTATTTATTGATCGAAACACACACACAAACACAATTTAATTGCAGAAAATTAAAAATATAAAATAAGATAAAAAATATACAAATCCAACACTTTTTATTGTTGGAATAAAATGTTAAATAAAAGAAACTATTTTAAACAACATAAAATTTAATTATTTATCTTTAAAATTAAAATGAGGGAATTCATTTGAACACAAATCCTTGATTTTGTTTGATTTAAATGGGTTATTTTCAAAATATTTAAATGAAATTAGTTGAAAAAATTGAACCAATCGATTTTAGAAATATTTTATTGATTTCCCTTAGTGCCGGTTCAATTATGTAAAGTTTGACTCGTCAAGTCTTGGGTTTTTAGGAGAGAGTGGAAAAGAAATGGCATTCTCTTTTCGCTTCTCTCCTAAAAGCTCAAGACTTGACAAGTCCAACTTGATGTGTGTGTACCGGCACTTAGGAAAAAGAAATGCTGATTAAAATCGTACATTTTTTAAAGAAAAATAAATTCGAGAATTAAAAGGATTTTAACCAAAATTGTTTTCTATGCTAATTATTTTGAAATCTTCAAAATCTTGAAAAAAATATATATTTATTTTAATACGATACAAAATCCCCCAAAAATATGTCTTTCTTACACATTTACTCTAAGAACATTTTTAATATTTGATTATCTAGCAATTATCCAAATTTTTAAAGTTGTTAATAGTCCTTCAAACATAAAAAGGTATAAAAATATTATTTGAAATCTCAAAATATTTTTTTTTTCATTATTTATTTATTGAATCTTCATATATTTATCTCTAAATATGTGCACAAAAAGGAATTTACTTAAAAGAAAACTAAAATTAATTTCTTAAATAAAATATTGAAAATGGGCCTTCGAATCTCTTAAAGCTGAAATTGCTATAATAGCATTTCAAACCTTTAAGGCCCGTTTTCACAACTTACCGATAGCTTAAAGTAGACTTTAAATGGCCTTATAAAACTTGTTCCATTATTAAAACTTTACTTTAACCTAAAGAAACCGATAAAGTAGATTAAGGTTAATCCTGCCTGGTAGGTTAAAGTAAAGTTGTAATAACGAAACACTTTTTATACGGCCGATAAAATCTTACCTTTAGCTATCGGTAAGTAGTGAAAACGGGCCTAAGACGGTTTTGAAATTGTTACATTTTAGCTGTTAGTAAACATATCTTGAAATTAATATTATTAATTAAAAAAAATTAAATTTCAAAATAGTCCTTCGAACCTCCCAAAGCGGAAAAATGCTACCAAACTAGAATTTAACTAGACGAAGAAAAAAAAGAATTTAACTAAAAATAGAACAAAAAACTAGATAAAGAATTTTTGATAGTCAATTTCTTTAAATCTTGTCAAAATTTGAATTCCTTTTAATCTTGTCTTAATTTTCAAATTATGGTTTAAAAGGGAATTTTGTTTTTCTTAAAATTAATCTGAAGTTAAAATCCATTTAAATTCATGATTTTGAAATAATTTGAAAAATATGGTAAAAAAAAATTACTTAAATAAATAATTAATAATCAAATGAAAACTTAAGGACATATGCAGCGGATATTGTGTGACCTAGAATTGGGTTTGATATTTTTAGAATGATTGTTTTTGTTTCTAAAGACTTTTGCTTTAAAAAAATATTACTAGCAAATATTGCATTCAGTAAGAGTTAAAAAAATACTTAAAAACTTTAATGGATAATTTAAGGCAAAATAAATCTAACGTAAATTTCAAGTTCAGTTCATCTAAAATACAGATTGAATGATTTTTCGAACAATTTACTTTTTTGTTAAAGTTTTAAATTCTTACTTAAACTTAGCGCTCTTATTTTAATTTATTTGGGGTTTTCACAAGACCCGTTTTATCGGCTGTATGTTGTATTAAAATACAAGGGTCTTGTAAATACCTCAATTGTAAACTTTTTTTTTTGTATTTAGAGTTAAAAGATTTCCGTTGATCTTGAGGCTTTTATCTAACTTTTAAGGCTCATTTATGTGGAAACTGTTTAACCGTTAAGTAAAGCTTTAAATGTCTTTGTTAAAACTTAAATAACTTTATTTGAGAATTGAAGTCTCTTTTGTAAGCGAGAAACTTTTATGTAAGCTTTAAGCTTATGTTTTATCTTGAAAATATTTATTTATGTTCTGTTAGAGCTTTGAAACCCTATTTGAACTTTTATAAATTCAAGCAGAGCCCTAAAACTTTCTTTTTAATTGTTTTCCTTTATTTTATATTTTAAAGGCCTTTGTTAAGAATAATGAGCTTTTATTTAACATTAAGTGCTGATTCACACTCTTCAAGTCTTACCCGTCAAATTTTGAGTTTTTAGGAGAGAGAGAGAGAGAGAGAGAGAGAGAGAGGAAAATAAATGGCATTCTCTTTTCCCTTCTTTCCCAAAAGCTTAAGACTTGATGGCTTAAACTTGAAGAGTGTGAACCAGCACTAAGGTTATAATTCGAACTTAATGGCTCATTTAAAATAAATTTAGTTTAGCTTTTAAGCTTTTATTTAATATTTAAAAACTCTTATAGGAAGCTTTTGTTTGATCCTAAAAGGCTCCAATATGAGAATAGAAAAGCTTTTATGTGTTCTTTAAGTCAAAAGAGATTCAAACGCTTTTTTTTGAGCATTAAATAAAATAAGATCCTCTTTGAGAATTAAACATTTTTTTTTAATTCAAGTTCAACTTAAACTTAAAACTTTAGTTCCAGCTAAATTAAGCCTGATTTGTTTTTACGAGAGTTATATATTTATTTCCGAATTTTAAAAGCTCTTATCTGAACTGTTTAAGTTCTTATTTATACAATAAAAATTCTTAATGAGCATTTTTCATTTTTCGAATTTATTCTATGAGCTAAATTTCAGTTATGTATTTTTTATAAAGCTTTTTTGTAATAGTTCTATTCCTACAATTTTTCAGAAATGACTTTATACACTACCAGACTATTATATTGTATTTTCTTTTTACATTTTTACCTCATAGAATAAATTCGAAAAATGAAAAATGTTGAATATAAAATAAAGTTACCTTCGGAAGGAAATAATTCCCAGTTTCTAATTCTTAATGAGACTTAAAAAAATATTTTTTAAGCTTAAAGCTTTAGTTGTTCTAAAGTTTTCTTTAGGCTTAAAGATATGTGTTGGCCTTTGAACTGTAAAAGCTTTTCTTTAAGATTTTACAGCTTCTACTTATAGCTTAAGCTCTCTTTAGGATAAAACAGCATCTACTTTTGCTCAAAGTTCGCCCTAAAGATTTAAAAAGTTTTGTTTAAAATTGTTTAGTTTAAAGCTTTTAATTTTAAATTTAAAGCTTTTACTCAATGAAACCTTAGGCTTTCGTTCAATATATATTATATGCTGTGGCAAAAGTGTTTTTGCTTAAAGACGTAAAGCTTTAAGCACTTTACCAGATTTATGGTTAGAATTTTGCCTTAAATTATATATTTATATTTTTTGGATAAGTTTCTAGCAAAATACTTAAAGTTAACTAAATATTTTATTTTAAAGAAATATATTTTTGAGGTTTTCAAATACAGAACTTTTTGTACTTACCGAATCTAAAGTTGTGTCAATATTGCCATTTGGACGATCAGCTAATGTGGTCTCTTTCAAGTTAATCTTCACATGATTGGCAGCCGAGGTGGTAGCACCACCTCTTTGGGGTTTTGTTGCATCCAGCAGAACCTTCAGCGAGGCGATTGCATGTAATTGTGTTGCCTTTTCGTCCACTTTGCCTGGAACATCATCTTTGTCATTGTCATTGTTGTGTTGAATGTTTTTTTTTTAAATTTTAGTTTCAGTGTTTTTTTTATTTAATTAATTTTTTTAAGAATTTTTAAAGAAAAATTTTTTTGCAATTTATTTTTTTATTGGAAAATTGAAGGAAATATTTAAAAAAAGTTCAAGTTTTTTTTTTGTATTCAAAACAGAAAGTGACAAAAAAAAGTTCAATTTCACAGTGACCATTTTTTTTAATATGAAAAAAAAACAAGTGAATTGTTTTTTTATTTTGAGATTGATTTGAATTTGAAAAACGGAAAATCCAAGTTGATTTTTTTTGGTTTATATTTTATATATATTTTTGAAAAATCATAAAAAATAGAAGAAGAAAAAAAGAAAACGAGAATTTTAATCGATTAAAAAATCGAATTAAATAATTTTTTTTAAATTTATTTTTGTTTAAAAAATTTGTTTAATTTTTTTTAGAGAAAATTAAAAAAAATAAAGAAGATTTTTATTTTATTTTTTTTTTGTTTTAGAAAAAATATTTATTTTGAATTTATTATTTTGGAAATAAAATAAAATAATTTTTGTGTTTTTTGCTAAAGAGTAAAATAGAGCTAATCAGTTATGGAGATAGTTTTTTTTAATTAATAAATATTTTTTTTAATAAATAAATAAGAGTTTGTTTAAGATAAAGAGTTAAAATATAACACTACTAAAGAGTAAAAGAAAGTACTCGTTAAAAAATCTACTTTAAAAACAGCCAAAGCTGAATAAAAGAATTATGTTTAAAGGGATAAAGATAGAGTTACAGTTTAAGATAGAATTAAGCTTTAAACAGCCGTACCTTAACTTTAACGCTGATATGGCAACGTTGTAACACGAACAGTAGTGTTAACTCTCTTGTATAATAAGAGAGTTATTTAATAAGTGAATTAACACTACTTTTCGTGACACAACCTTAACGCTCTGGCTTAAGAATGGCATATCAGTGTGAAAGCGAAGCGGAAGAAAACGTTGCGTCTTTCGCTCTTGTTAAGGCACGGCTGTTATGTTAGGAAAACAACTCATTAAAGGAAATCAAACAGTTAAGAGAGATAACTAGAACTGAACCAGAACTGGAAGAGATCTAAAATTGAAAGAGAAGTATTAGAATTTAACTAGAACTAAAATTAAACTTGAACTGAGGTAAAACTGAACAAAAACCGAGCTAGAGCTCAACTAGAACTGAACTATTTATTTTCTTTTTGTATTATTTTTGATTTATTTATTATTGAAACATATTTTATAACAAATATGATCATGATAATCCCGCGAAGCTTTACGGACTGAAGTCGAACTAAACTAGTACCTTTTTTTCTCTAAACAGAACTATAACCGAACTAGAACTGACCTAGAACTGAACTAGAATGGAAATAGAAATAAATTAGAACGGAACTAGATGTTTTTTCTCTAAAATGTTCTAAAACTGAATTAGAACTGAATTAGAACGGAACTAGAACTGAAGTAGAACTGAACCAGAACTAAACTAGAACTGAACTAGAACTGAGCTAGAACTGAACTAGAGCTGAACTTAAACTGAACTAGAACTGAACTAGAGCTACAACTGAACTAAAACTAGAGCTACAACTGAACTAGAACTGAACTAGAACTGAATTAGTACCGAACTAGAACTAGAACTGAACTACAACTGAACTAGAACTGGACTAGAGCTGAACTAGAACTGAACTAGAACTAAACTAGAACTGAACTGAACTAGAACTGAACTAGAATTGAACTAGAACTAAACTCGAACTGAACTAGAGCTGAATTTAAATATAACTAGAATCTTAAGCTGAGCTCAAACTGAACAAGAACTAAAATAGAACTGAAAAATAACATGTATAGAACTGAACAATGCCTTTTTTCTCTAAACTGAACCAGAACTAAGCTAGAACTGAGCTAGAATGGAACTAGAACTGATCTAAAACTGAGCTAGAACTAAACTTCAACTTAACTTAACCTAAATTACAACCGAAAACGCTAAAAGTGAACAAAGGAGAGATAAGGTTTATTATGGCAAGAAAGAGGCAATAAAAAAGTTTTTCTAAAAAGAGACAGTTTTAAGGCAGTTCAAAATAATTTCAAACATTTAAGGAGATTTTAAAGGAGTTTTAAACTAATGAGTATTAGAAGAGTTAAACTAGAAAGTAAGAACAGTTAAACTTGGGTTTTTTTTTCAAACAAAAGTTCAAGTTGGTTTAGGGAATTTTAAATAAAGTTAAACTAAGTTTAAGGAAGAAGAGAATAAGAAAAAATTTTAACATTAAAACCAATTTAAAATTTAAACAAATCATAAAGTTACTTCAACAAAATTTTCTGTATAAAATATTTCTTTGGTAGCAAAATTCGTCTTGTTCAATGGCAAATTGTTGTTATTAAAATAAATCTAAAAAAAAAAAAAATTAAAAAGTTTTGTTTTTTTTATTTAAATGTTCACTACAATTATAAATTCCACTACATATATTTACCACGCCACGGCCAAAAACTTTTGATTTGGATTGAATATTTTTCAATAATGTTTCATTTGCTATTTTATATTTTTTGAGATATTTTTGGTGAAAAAGGGTTTAATCTCGAATAAAAATGTAATGTTGAGCTGCTTTAGAAAAAAATATATATGAATATATACTTTTTTGTGGTCTACTGGTAAAAGCGTTGTTGTTTTTATTGAAAAAATGTATTGCATATTTTAAAGAGCATAAGGCTAATGGGTGTTAAAAGAAATGGTTGTATATTAACACTGAGAGATAGACAGAGAAAGAGTCGGAAGTTGAAGGGGGATAATCAGGAAAAGTGTTAAAACTAAAAGGTGGTGTCGATTTTTTCCTTAAAATTTTTAGGTTCTTCTAGAGCTAACAAAGTTGTTAAGATATATGTATGTATATTCTTTACATTAAAGGTTGCTGTCTACGCTAATTAAAAAGCTTTAGCTAGTGTAAATTTTTTAATCCTTTAAAGCTTTTTTGGTATAGTGAGTTTTTTCTTTCGGGATTTAAGGAAATACAATTTACAGGATTTAGTAGTGGGATATTTTTGTCATTAAAAATTTCCTATCGAACTTAAAAAAGCCTCTATCTACAATAAAAGCTTTTAATAATTTTCCTTATAATAAAAAAAAAAAACAATATAAAAATATCTATTGAATATAATGTCATGTTATCTATATTAAAATTATTTTAATAATATTAAACACTTATTTAAAAGCTTTTTTTATTCTAAGAACATAAACAAAAATTTTGAAACAAAATTTAACATAACTTTTAAACAACAACATGCCAATTAACTTTTTAACTCAAACAATTAAACTACAATAATTTAAACGTAGGAAACAGTATATTTTCTACATAAAATATAACAAAGTTTTGTTGTAAAAAGCTTATAATTGTTATAAACGTAAAAATTTACCTCAATTTAGCAAAACTTAATGATAAAGCTTTCATTTTAAACATAGATTTACATAGCTTTAAAAAATAATTTAGCAAAAACTTAATTTAAATTATTCAAAAGCTTTATAAAACGGCAACAAAAGTTTTGTATAAGAACTAGTTTGGAATTTATAAACTTAAGCTTTTCCTTAATTTAAGCTTGACTTAATATCCACTTTTCATGATGTTGATGCTTTTAGGTTAGCTTTTTGTTTTTAGAATTCATACTTGTTTAAAACAAAATAAATTTAATGTACCTATGAATAGACTTTTCGGAATATATTAAGCTTTTAAGGCTTTTTATTTGTATTAAAAAGACCTAAGCTTAAAATATCCTGGTTATTCTTATATCAAAATAATAATAGAAATGAAAGCATTTTAATATAAAAAGTTTTGTTTTCATAAATAAACTTATACGAAAGCTCCCAAAAAGCTTCTATATAATATTGCCTTAAAGTGTGGATAATACTTAAAATCTAATTAAAACGCTTCGAAAGTACCTTCTTAAATTTGGGCAATACTTATGTTTAAAAAAAGCTTTAAAAAGCTTTTTCTAAACTTGCAAAAACCTAAAGCTTTTTGCTAAAAAACCTAAATCTTTTTGCTAAAAAACCTAAAAAAAGCTTAAATATCCTCAGAAAATTGTCTCTTATTCAAGAAAAAAGAAAGCTTCAAGAAATTTTATGTTTTGCAGTTACATCAAAAAGCCTAAAAAATCTATTCTTTTAAAAAGTATAATTTTTAATATATTTGTGCGTTTTTAAGAAATTGTCCATTTTAAATGTAAATTCCTATGTCGTAAGTGTTTTAATTTTAATAAATGAAACGCTTAACTATATTTTTATTATATTTCTTTGACTTTAATCTTTTTCATCTTTTATACAACTCATTTTGACCCTGACCTTTCTAAATTTAATTTGCTTGAAAAAAAATCCACGTATGTATGCCAACAATTAAAAAGAGCAAAGCCTAAAAAAGCTAATTAGTTTTTTAAGATAAGCTGCAAATACAATTTTTGGCTTTTAAAATTAACCTTATAAATTTATGGCTAACAAAGCATAAATTTAGGCTTTGGGAAAGAAAACTGCAACAATAGTACGAAGAAAAAAAATGAAAGCAGATTTTAAGGAAGTCATTATTAAAGAAAAATAAACAAGAAAATATTAAAACAAAGCATAAGCTTAAGGCTATTAAGAAAACAAAAACAAGGGTATACTTTAAGGGGTTCTATTAGATGTTCTTAAGAACTTCTTCTAAAATGTTTCAAAATTTTTTAAATATTTTAGAAATTTTCTAACGAAAAAAACCTTATTTATTTTTTTGAAGAAATTATTAATTAAACAAAACTTTTTAGCAAATTTGTAATAAATTTCGTATAAATTTTATCTGTTTGTTTAATGAGTCGTATTAAAGTGCAAAACTTTTTTTATTTCTAGTTTTGCGCCAATATTTCTTTCTTTATTTACTTGCCATGATTTACTTTTTAAGGGAGGGGGGGGGGGGGGGGGGGTGTGGGGTGGCATTTGAAGAAAACTTTGTTGCGTATGAAAGTATATACACAAATTTTTAAATTGTTTTGGACATAAAGTGGCAATTGGTTGGAAAGAATTACAATTTCTAGAGCAATTTTTTTTTTTTTTTTGTTTTTTTGAACATGAGCCAAATTATGCAAAGCAAAAAAACTGATTTAGATAAAACTTAATGAGGTTTTAGAATTTGTTTTTAATATTTTCTTAAGTTCCTTAGACATAATCAAAAATCAATTAATGATATGGAATGCACGCTCGAAGCCAAAAATTATAAAACAGAATTGAACTTAACCCAGAGACAGAAACAGGAAGTTTACTTAGATCTTAAAAGGAGTTTTAAATACAAGTTTAACTAGATACATATAGATATAGATTATAACCAACGGATCCCCGCGATGGCGAATTTCACCATTAAGATCATTTCTCGATATGCAGGGAATTCTTCTACTACATTATGCCGATTGTAGAATTGTGCGAAGCCAGATGACCAGTAGTATGAGAACTCAATACCTCCAGAAGACTTGTATACTCTAGAAAGCCAATTTTTTTTAAATTCCCTAAGCTAAAACCCATGAAGCTCTGCGCTTGTCTGCAGGAAAGAAACCAGAGTCTCTGGCGGGAATCGAACCCGCAACCCCAGCGCAACTCCAGCCAAGATCTAGCGGCTCGGTTTCTTGCTATCGAAAAAGGTTTAGGATGCAATGATTAACTGTAAGCAACATGAATGCAGGATACAGAAGCAGCTACATATATAGGTTCCGTACAAAGTTCGTCGCCTTAATTGCCTTACGGCCAAGACAACACAGAAGGAAAATTTCTACAGCCATATAAATAGTGTCCTATCCACGATTCTCCGCGAAGATATCATTACAATCATGGCTGATTTGAATGTACAGTTAGTTCCCCGCAAAACAGGTCACAAACAAATAATGGAAAGCACGAACTTCACTGAGACATGCGGCAACGCATATCTTGTGATAGGAAGCACTTTATTTCCCCACAGTGGTATTGCCAGTGGGAAGTGCCAGATAATGTGACGGAGAATCAAATCGATCACATAACCATAAGCAGGACTTGGCGCAGAAGCCTCTTAGATGTACGAGTATAACGTGGTGCTGATTGCAGCTCATACCATCATCCGGTTGTTGGAAGCTTACGGTAAACTGCAACTGCAAACCCAAAACTACTGCTCGAAAATATGATGTTTTAATGCTACAAAATCAACAAACTCTTCACACATACGTAGAAGGATTAAGAGCTGGGCTGGCTGTATAACAATCCTGTCCTACATCGGAATGGCCAACAATAATTAGTAACTTTATCGATGCTGCAAGTAGCAAAATACCTAAGAGAACTAATAAAATGTCAGACGCTACCTGGAACCACATTCTCGCAAGAAAGATGTTTAAAGTGAAAATGCAGCAATGATAAAGGAGTCACATTCACAACATGACAAGCTGGTCAAACGTAGCGTTTGAGCTAGTCTATCAGCGCCGGGGTTGCGGGTTCGATTCCCGCCAGAGACTCTGGTTTCTTTCCTGCAGACAAGCGTAGAGCTTCGCGTTATTAGCTAAGGAAATTAAAAAAAAAAAAAAAAGATTTATATAGCATAACGAATCGGCTTAAAAGGAAATACTTTTAAGGCACCAGGCCATTAAAAATCATCGAGGGCAAATAAACAGCATCTGCGAAAGACCAGCTGGAAATATGGAAACAGCATAAGTCCAAAATGCTCTCTTCTTTAGTTTCAAGCTATCTGCTGCCGCGTTTCCCATTAAGATATCCTAGGTATATTAATTGAATGTGCAAAAATTGTAGAAGTTGTTAGCGCAGTTAGTTGAATAAGGTCCCTGAAATAGTCACCCGGAATGATTTAGGGTGATTCTCAGACTACAGCTAATATATTGCTACCCTTGATCTAGATTTTCTGGCGCTCTAATGAACTTGATCCAAACTTGAAAGAAGGCCTTATTCTGCAAGAACTGGCGGCTCATCACCATTCTGAGCGCCATCCTGACACAAATTATCAACATAAGAATATTTTTCATAATACTACGAGATCCTGGTCCTGAACAAGCTGTCTTCTGGCCCCAAAAATCCTGTGTAGACCACATTAAAAGCTCAAGAATAAGCATCCAACAGTCTGCGGAGGATCGTTCTCCGCATTACCTGTTATTTATAGACTTTGAGAAAGCTTTTGATTTTATTTTTGATTAATGCTTTTACTGGTGCAACATTTTTTTTTGTGAAATAACTCCAAAAACTACGTTTCAAATGTTTATAGCCCTTAAAATTATGTTATTAATAATATAAACATTTTTTATTAAAATATTTTTTTTTTATTTGCCGGTTTAAATGTACAGAGAAGGGTCTAACGACACACATTATTTATAATCAACAAAATATTTTCTTCAAAACCATGTTAAGCTATTTTTTACAAAAAAATATAATACATGATAAAATGTTAATGTGTCAAATAAATGAATGTCATTAAAACTACAATAATATGTGTCAGTACAATAAGCCCAGAGAAGTAGGCTATACAAAATAATTTATTAAAGAAGAAATATTTGCTTATTTTCATTAATTATTATTTTTTTTTACTATAAATTTCTGAAGAATAGGAAGTTGGAGCAGCCAAAAAAGTAGAGTAGATAATAGCAAAGTCAATAGGAAACCATTAATATTTTTTTTTAGACTCTTTCCTTTTTTATTTTTTGTTGTTGGTGATATGCAATTTGGGAATAGAAATCTAAGAATAGAAATATAAAAGACTTTGGTTAGAGAAAGGAAGGAAGGCAAGCTATAAATGTAATACATTTCCCATATTAGATGCGTGCATGTATATGGCCATTAGTGCTAACAAATAAATTAAAGCCTACTTTGAGGAGTTGGTATTGTAGGTAAAGTAAATGTATGCATGTACGCTATTGTCAAAACACATGCTTTTAAAAATTTCGTTGGTACTAATTTTAATTTTTAATGAAATTTAATTTAAAAAAAATAGTAATTTGCCTTTAGCACATGAATGCGTAAATGCATCTGATGTTGCTAACGCTTTCAATGCAATTAAATCCAATGCAATTAAATCCAATGCAATAGGTTTAGATAATATTGATCCCAGGTTTGTTAAAATTATTCTGCCATGGATTATTCGTTATATCACCCTTTTTAACACCATAATTACCACCAATAGATTCCCAATGGAGTGGAAACATGCCAAAATTATTCCAATACCTAAAACCGGATCTGAATATCTTCCAATTGCAATTCTGCCATATCTTTCTAAAGTTTTTGAAAATTTATTGCATAAACAAATTTATGAGCATGTCAATGCTAACAATTTATTAACTGATCGCCAATCTGGATTTAGACCACAACGTAGCTGTATTACAGTACTAACTGATGTAATAGAGGAAATTCGAAATAGTTTAGATGATAATAAATTAACGTTCCTTGTGTTATTAATCATTCAAAGGCACTTGATACTGTACACTAGGGATATAACTTTTTGCAATTTTTGCAGATATCAAAAATACTACCTCATATCCGTGTGGGGCATAAAAAAATATAAAAAATAGGGTGTCACTTTTCCTCTTTCGTGAAAAAAGTTTCCGCACCGAAAGCGTTGAAGTTGTTTTTTTATTTATTTATTTTCATCATTAAATCAGTTATTCTTGTCTTAAATAAGTTCGTTTTTGTTAAATTCATATATAATCTTCAACATTAAACCATTTTTCATAATTCTAATGCAAAAACAAATGGGTTTCAATTTCCAAAAATAAAATTCACACATAATATGGAGTTTTTGGAATCGCTTACGGTGCGGAAATTTTTTTCACCGAATCAGCTTAAAAACCTGTTTTTTATTATCAGAACAAAATTCCCCACATGCTGCTGGAGTGGTATTTTGCACTCAAAAAAAGTTATAACCCTACTGTACACCACTCAATGTTATGCATGAAATTGTTGAAATTATTTAATTTTTCAACACTAGCAGTGGAATTCATATCGTCGTATCTCTCAAATAGATATCAATCAGTTGCAAACAATGGTTCCTTATCACGAGCTTTACAGCTAACAAGAGGTATCCCTCAAGGCTCTATTCTTGGACCGCTTCTATACTCATTATATGCCAACGATCTTCCAAAACAAATCAAATATTCCAAAATACAAATGTATGCTGACGACGTTCAGCTGTATCTTAGTAGCAACAGAGATTCAATTACGACAAGAATACAAGAATTAAATCATGATCTTGACAAAATATATACATGGGCTTTAGCTAATGGATTACGTCTTAATCCAAGCAAATCAAAGTGTCTAATAGTATGCAAAAAAGCAGCTCGAATAGATTTTGATATAGACATATTGCTTGGGGGTTTAAAAATTGATATTGTGGATTCAGTAAGAAACTTGAGAGTAACATTTAATAAACATCTAACTTGGTCAAATCACATTACTCAAGCGTGTGGTAGAATATACGGTATGTTGCGTAATTTATATGCCACTCAGCACTGTACGCCTTTGAAAATAAGGAAATTACTAGCAAAAATTTATCTCTCGCCTACACTTTTATATACGTCCGAAATTTGTAACACAAAGGACATGAGAAAACTTGCCGTTACGTACAACAACATCATCCGCTATATATTCTCGTTAAAAGGTTAAGATACTTTACGACAGCCAGGCGGCTCTTAAGGCCTTGATGGGCTGTTATGTGAACTCCAGGCTAGTGGTTGATTGCAGGAAGGCTTTAGGAGAAATCTTAGGTAATTATGTGGTGAGGCTGTGCTGGGTACCGCTTCACTGCAACATCACCGGTAACGAGATAGCTGATGAGTTGGCGAGACTGGGCTCGGATATGGAGGATTTTGGCAGTTCGCAGGCGGTTAGGCTTCCAATATGCTTCTACTTTCGAAGAATTAGGGAGTGGGTACTGATTGGGACTAACCGGCTTTCGCGCACGCTGTGGCCGGTGCTGAGTAGGTCAAAGTCGGATTTGCAGCAGAGTAAGAGTAGGGCCTGTGTCAGGACCATGATAGATATTATCACGGGACACTGTATGATAGGCAGGATGGCGGTGAGAATGGGATCTGCTTTGGCTGTTATATGTAGGTTGTGCGAGGACCCAGAGGAGTTGAAGACAGTTGAGCACTTTCTGTGCCACTGTCCCAGGCTGCAGAAAAGGAGGCTGAGGTTTGTTGCTTGTGCTGTCCGATTTTTAGCTTCCACTGCTTTCTATTCTTTCCTGCGCTTTTACTCTTTACTTCTCCTCTTCTTTCATACTACAATTATTTCTTTATCTAATACCGTGTTCAGATATACCTTTTTTTTGAGTCAATATTCGGTTTAATGACATAATTATCTTTCTGTTCACACATACTTAATTTAGCTTACTCAATTAGCAATTGGCAATTAACTTAGCAAAATGTAAACAACATTTGACATCTCTAAAGAAAAACAAAATAAGTTTCTGGCTTTTGCGCAGACCTAATGGATGGACCTATGTTTTTGTTGTTTTGTGGTTGGCAAAAATGTCAAAACACTTTGTTTAGTGAGTTAGGTTTTGAGCTTAATAATGGCATTTATTGCGTTAAACTCAGTTAAGGTGCATATCTGAACACGGTATAAGGCGTCACAATGTACCATATTGGTCTCTGGGTGAGGGTGTGAGGTTTACTTCACACCAGCCTTTCAACCTAACGAAACTTGAGCTACTTCAAGGCGGTAATTCTGTTGTTTTTAATTTAAATGCTGCCTATATTTAAGCGTTTATTAAATTGCTTCTAATAAGGGTTCCTTAAAGACCTTCTTTTCATTTATAACTTATTTTTTTACTGAAAAATGCGTTAAATATCAATAGACGCTTTTTTGATTATTCTTAAATCAATTCTTCTTATGTAAAAATAACTTAGAGTCAATTTCTTAACGTTTCTGTCATCGTTTCGTGCTTAAAAGGATTGACTGATTGGGCCAAGGCCTCTGGTCTTTGTGTTAGGGCTGGAGACATACCTCTAGGCCAGGGAAAGGTTACAGGGCATATTACTGCTGAGCTTCAGGGACCAGTTGTTATCACTTGTCACCATTTTCCTGAGACGCATCGGTGTGAGCATGTCAGCACTGAGCGCCTTCTCCAATTGGCTGTTTTCAAGACCGAAAGTCTTGAGTTAGTTGGGAAATTCAAACAGAGGAATTGCTTTGTACCCGTTTAATAAACCCCGTTCTGAACTCTTCTTACTACCATAAATATGCTTAAAATGTTGCCTACTTTAAGGCAAAAAATAATTGTCTGTTAAAATTTATATTGCCAATTGTACTGTTAGTATATTTTTTGCTATTAAATATACAAAGTTATAAGAATCTGCATTAAGGCTTAAAAATAAAGTTTTCATTTGGTTAACCTTTTTTTGTTTTGTCCTGAAATATAAAATTCGATTAAATTTAGTTAGCTTTTATCGTTAAAAAAATATGAATTAACTGAAATATTGCCTACTTTTAGGCTTTTAAAGCGAATTTTATAAACAGAACAACTACACAAATATTTGAAAATTTCAATGTACATATGTATTATTAAAATTTATAATTCTTTCTGTACTTCTTAAAGGTTGTAATACATTTTGCTTAAAATTTCTATTGTCTACTTTTAGGCGTTAATTATGTAACCTAATTTAACTGTACTTTAAGGCTCGCTTTTTTCCTTATTTTCTCATACCTTCTCTTAACGATCAATTTATCTTTTTATTTAGCCCCAGCTAAAGATATTTTGCATTGCTTTCTTTGCTTTAAGCCAAACAAATCTTGGTCTTTTTTATTCGTCTAGCATTTGAATTTAAACAAGCAAATAATATAACGCCTTTTCCATGTATTTTTAGTTTAGCTTCTCCTTCTTAGAAACAAGTCAAGAGGGATGAAAATTTAAAGCTATTTTTATGGTATTTATACAATTTAAATTTAGACAATTTATTAAAAAAAAAAAAAACAGAAAAAGTCTTATCGTTTTATTTGTGGTTTTCCCCGAAAAAAAAAAATTACTAAGAAGAAAAAGGCGAGTAGAATTATATGTGTCAGAAAAGAAAGATTTGTTTTAAGATTTCCTTTTCATTAAATACATTTTTATTTTTTTCGTTTTTGTCAAATTCAAACTATTGTTTTCGTTTTGGATTTTATTTTAGTTTTTTTTTTTTTGTTCTTTTGTTTCAGGTATTCAATTCAATTCAATTCAATTCTTTTTTTTTTTAAACTTTGCTTAACAATTCCTTTTTGCCTTAAACTAGGCTATGCTTTTTTATTTGACTATGTACCTTTGTCTGTATATGTTGTACTGTTCAGCCTAAATGTAGGCTATACAACTTTATTTTTATTGTATTTTTTTATAATTTTTCAAATCGTTTGTTTTATATTTCTGTAGCATTTTCTTTTGTGACTTTTTATTTATTTTGTATTTTTAGTTTTTATCTTAAGTTTTTACGGTTTCCATTTTGTTGTGGTTTTCCTTATTTTATATATTGAATTTTTTTTTTTTTGTGAATTAGTTAATGTCTTGTGACAATATTTATAGCTGGTGACCATTGAAAATATTTGTGTCAGGGGAGTCGTAAACGAAAAGTGTTTTCTATTATAGTTAAAGAAGTTTTCGTCTGTTATTTTTTGGGGAAAAAAATTAAGCATACTTTAAGGCTTTTTGTTTAATTTTTTCTTACTTATTGGTATCTTAAAAAAAATTGTTTTAAGCATTTTTTCTTTTAGGGGGATTTACAAAGACATTTTTAGAATTTTTTTGTGAAAAGAAAATTCATTTAATTTTAAATGAAATGTGTTTAAACAAGAAAACTTAGCATTTTTCGAAGTATTATTTGTCAAACAGATAAAGAGCTTTAACAAAAATTAAAAACACTGTTGATATGAAAGCTTTACAAATTTAAATGATGTATAGTGAACAGAACTAATTTTGATTTTGAAGCCTGAAAATATACTCTGTTTTTTGTTTAAAATTATTGTAAAATACTGCAGAAATTTTTTGATTTAAATTCAAGTTAATCCACCTTATTTAAATAAATTTTATACAAAATAAAAAAATGTTATAGCCGTTTTCAAACATTTCGAAAATAATTAATAACAATCATACGCCGTCAATTGAAATAAAAGCGAAAAATCTAATGCAATCAAAATTTGAAATGCATTTCACCTAAAATTACTTTGAAAAACAATCTTTAAAATATTTTGCAAAAAAAAAAAAAAAAATGTCTTTCATTTTAATAATTTCCTCTTTATTTATAAAATTTCTTCCATCTATTCATTCAGAACTCTTGCTCCTTTTATTAAGTGATGCATTAAGGTAATTATTATTAAATATTTTATGCTAACAATAGACAAAAGGAGAAAAAAACTTTATAATTTTATTACATAACAAGTCGTTCAAAGTACTTTAATAGAATTATTATAAGAAAGTATTATAACACATTCTATTGTCCTGTTAGTAGGGAGAGAACAAAGCACAAGACAAAAGAATACAAAACAACTTTTGAACTTTTTTTTTAATTTTAAATTTAGTAATTGTTAAAAATGTTAACTATTAACAATTTCATGGAATAAGAAAGAAGACTTAAAATAAAAAATAAATTGTGAGATTTAAAAGCCTTATGCTGTAGTAAATAAGTATTAAAATAAATTGTTAACGAAAAGAAACAATATTTTATAAAGATTTCAATATAAAAGAAGCTACAATTTCAAATATTTCTATATGTTTTGTTACAAGATTAACAGTCTTAACAGGGATCCTATCCTGTAACACGAGAGTCAGTAGCCCCCGATGGCAAGCCGACAGACTGACTATTGATTGAGGTCTCCGTAAGCATGCTTCTTGCTGCACATGCTTTCTTTTTTTCAGGGAAGCATTTTACGGATGCTTCGCCTGTCCACTGTCAGGATACTTTCCGGGATTACGTGGTGATTGTGGCTTACTAGTAAAAGTCACGGGAAGGGATTTTACTGAAAAGCATACAAAAGGGCGGATTTTTTACCACTTGCTAGAGGGTGCGGTCTGAGGGAGTATAATCCCTAGGTGCTGTTGCTATTCAACAGAAGCTGCTGGCCTTTTTTCAAAAGCATTTAAGATTAGATAGCTCCTTAATAAGAGTTCGGGCTGAGTGATGAACATCTCAAGGTGCTGTTGCTATTCAACAGAAGCTGTTGGTTTTTTTTTCCAAAAGCAGGTAGATAGCTCTTGCTCCTAAACAAGCGGCGAGTGCATAATCTTTTTGGATTATACACTCAAAATTTTAACCTGGGTGTGTTGGTTGCTCTCACCTCCAGCGGTAGGGTGGGTTGCTAAGCGTATTGTTTGTCACCAATTTGGTTGATATCCACCATGAAATAAGGCCATATAGCAGGTGCTCATGTCATTATTTTCCAAAACTGTAAATACTAAACTCTTAAGATTTTTTAAGAGCTATAGGAAAGTTAAAAAAAACACATAAAATTCAGAAAAATTCATGAAATCTTTATTTGAATCGATAGAACGGTCCATATAATTTAATGTTTGAAGATTATTTCATGCAAATGTTGACCGTGACTACGCCTCAAATGGTCCATCCGCTTAGTCCAATTTTGGCATACTCTTTCCAACATTTCGGCCGGTATCTCATGAATAAATGCTTCAATGTTGTCTTCCAATGCGTCAGTTGAAGCAGGCATGTGTGTATAGACATGAGCTTTAACACAACCCCACAAAAAATAGTCTAGAGGCGTTAAATCGAACGATCTAAGCGGCCAATTGACCGGTCCCGAACGTGAAATAAAATGTTCACTGAACTCGCCTCTCAATAAGGCCATTGTTAAGCGTGCTGTGTGGCATGTGGCACCGTCTTGTTAAAACCACATGTCATGCAAGTCAAGCTCTTGCATTTTTGGCAAAAAATAGTTGGATATCATCTTACGGTAGCGCTCATCATTCACAGTTACATTACGATTCACATCATCTTTGAAGAAGTACGGTCCAATAATGCCACCAACCCATAAACCGCACCAAACTGTGACTTTTTCTGGATGCATTGGTAGCTTTTGCAATGCTTCTGGCTGATCTTCACTCTAAAATCGACAATTCTGCTTATTAACGTACCCATTGAGCCAAAAATGAGCTGACCATGGAAGAAGCACGCGATGAACTTTCTTAACAGAGCACGCATTTTGATAATAAAATTCAATAATTTGCAAGCGTTGTTCGTTTGTAAGACGATTCATGGTTAAATTATAGACCAAACTGAAGATGTTTGACAGTGAAACAAAACACGAAACGTGCGTCAGCTGTTTAAACCAATGTTGCCAAAAAGATAATAGCTAAAAAATCACCCGATATATTCAACACTTTGGACTAGTATTCAGTCTTCACTCTAGTCTATATTATACGTTGTGGTCCAGCCTACATCTACACTAAGGTCTTGTCTTTACACGGAAAGAATTATTTAGCAAATATGGCTTGAACCAAGAACATTTTGCATTATTCTCGTCCAAGCCAAATAAAATATTTCTTTATTTAAGAAAATTTTACTAAATACGAACAAATAAGTTAAAATCAAGAACTTATTTTTAAATTTTGGATTTACTTGTTTTAAGAAACGAAATTGATTACTTTAGAAAATAAACCGCTTTCCGTGTAGTCTAATCTATAGTTAAATTTTGACTTCTATGTGTAGTATCAACTGTACTCTAGTCTATAGCCGAATAAAAGGTCTAATCTATCGGGTGATTATTTAAGCTATTATTTTTTTGGCAGCACTGGTTTCAACAGCTGACGCACGTTTCGTGTTTTGCTTTACTGTCAAACATCTTCAGTTTGGTCTATAATCTAACCATGAATCGTCTTTCAAACGAACAACGCTTGCAAATTATTGAATTTTATTATCAAAATGCGTGCTCTGTTAAGAAAGTTCATCGCGCGCTTCTTGAGTTTAGCGACGAAGCTCATTTTTGGCTCAATGGGTACGTTAATAAGCAGAATTGTCGATTTTCAAGTGAAGATCAGCCAGAAGCATTGCAAGAGCTACCAATGCATCCAGAAAAACTCATAATTTGGTGCGGTTTATGAGCTGGTGGTTTCATTGGACCGTACTTCTTTAAAGATGATACTAATCGTAACGTAACTGTGAATGGTGAGCGCTACCGTGAGATGATATCCAACTTTTTTTTGCCCAAAATGCACGAGCTTGACTTGCATGACATGTGGTTTCAACAAGACGGTGCCACATGCAACACAGCACGCTTAACAGTGGACTTATTGAGAGGCGAGTTCGGTGAACGTTTTATTTCACGTTCGTGACCGGTCAATTGGCCGCCTAGATCGTGCGATTTAACGCCTTTACACTATTTTTTGTGGGGCTATGTTAAAGCTCATGTCTATACACACATGCCCGCTTCAATTGGCGCATTGAAAGACAACATTAAAGCATTTATTCATGAGATACCGGCCGAAATGTTGGAAAGAGTATGCCAAAATTGGACTTAGCGGATGGCCCATTTGAGGCGCAGTCACGGTCAACATTTGCATGAAATAATCTTCAAACATTAAATTATATGGACCGTACTATCGAGTCAAAAAGAGATTTTTTGAATTTTTCTGAATTTAATGTATTTTTTTTAAAATTTTTCTATAGGTCTTAAAAACCACCCATTCTGTTGTGGTCTAGTCTACATTCTACCCAATAATCTTATATACAGTCTTCTTTATACATAATTTTATCTTTTCAACATTTTTATTTCTCTGCAAATTTTCTTTAAGCTTAAAGCATTTTTCTTCACAAATTCTAATCTTTTTGTTATGTTTTTCCTTTTGTTATAGATTTTCATAATTTTTGTGTTTATCTTACCCTTAAAATAGACTTTGATTTTTCAAAATAAAGTCTCCTCTAACTAATAAGCTAATTAAATCTGTTTTATAGTCTACTTTTGGTTGCATCTAATTAAAGAAGAAAAACCCACTATTGTTTTTATATTAACGTCAACATGAGTCATCATTTTATACAATCTTACAAAATAAATCTCTTCTATATCTTTTCAACACCTTAGCTACACCTTAAGAATTAAGTGCAACACTTCTTTCTTTCTGTTTAATCATATAAAGAAAACGAGATTATAAAAAAAATCATGTCAATTAGTGCATATTTTCAGGCTAAACAAGCAATTTTATTGATTAGTTCTTTACACATTCATTTTTATTTTCAACAACAAACAAAATTGGTTTCTGATCTTTTTAATTTTATGTTTTGCGTAGTTGGGAAATATTTTTATAATTTTTTCAATTTGTTTTTTAAAATCTTTTCCCCTTTAGTTTTATTTTCTTTTTTTTTTCGTTTGCCATTATGTAGAATGCATTCAGGCATTAATTGTTATATGTTGTATGCCTGCATTTTATAGCCCTATAATTATACTACAGTTTGTTATTTTTTTTTTGTATTATTTTTAAGTAAGTAAGAGACAGAACGAGAAGAGCCTGGCAAATGTGTGTTAGTTAGCAAAAAAAAAAAAAAAAAAAAAAAAAAAACAAACATTTGTTATACAAAATAATAAATTAGTTAAAAAAGATAACAGCAGGATGAAAACAAGCATGGCATACTTTTAGGTTTTTAAATTGTTGCCTATTTTAAGTGTGTTTTATTAAAACAACGGCTGTTATGAATTGTTACATGATTTAAAATAAAAAAAAATATTTTAGCCATTTTGCTTCTGATCTAAAAAAGAGTTTTTAATGTTAATTACACAATCATGCTTCAAATTAGGGAATTTAAATTAGAAAATTTTAAAGAGCTTTGAAAAATATGGTAAGCCGAAACTTTTTTGAATTAATTTAAAAATTTAATTTAAAGTTTTAAAGAGTTAAATAACCCAGTATATTTTATGTATATATCGGCTTATACCCTTTAAAATAAACCTTTGAGTTATCTTAATTTGCAAATCAAAGCAAACACACTAGAGTTGTCAACCGATTAAGAATTATTCGAATATTCGATTAATCGATCAAACAAAACCAAACTCTTGTTCGAATAATTTTAAAACAACGATTTTCGAATTACGAATTAATCGATTAATTAATGTCGATTAATCGAAAAAATTTTTTTATTAAAAGATAAATTAAATGAAAGCTTAGAATTTGATTTATTCTAATACGTTTTTAGTGATTTTATACAAAATGAAGGAAAGTTAAAAAATATTCTTGCAATAGCCCTGGTTGTAACACTATGGAACATTTTTGGTATTATTGCCTAGGGGGTGAGAAATTCCAAGTCAGGGTGATGGTACTAGGTCAGTATAGTAAAACCCTCAAAGGGTTTGGCGTTCGTATGTGTCAGTTTTTTTTATGACATTTAAAATTTTTTCCTTATCTTGATGTTTTTTTGCTTAACATAACTCGAGAACCACTTGTCCGATTTTGCTAAAACAAACTCAAAAAAATTTAGAATTACAATTTCTTTAATCCGTTCATATAACGTTTTTCTTTATAATCAACAGTTTTGCCGGTAAAAATAAATTTGTGGAGAATTATAATTGATAAGTGCAAAAAAATGTTCAAGCCTGGATGTATGCAGCAGATTTTATCACAAACCTGCACTGCAATTTTTGTGACTTTTTTTAAGCGATCGGTGAAAATCGTCGGACTTTTGTTTGTTATTTGAAAGAATACACCCACAATCAGTGATGCCAACAGTAGGGGATTTCCCCTTTTCTAGGGATTTTTTTTTCGGATCATTTTTATCTTCAATCGGATCTTAAGTACTTCTTTTTATGGTGTAATCATAATATGATGGAGCTGAATCTTGTGAAATGCAAAAGCATGCGTTTTTATAGAAATAACTGTATTGCTGTTAATTATGCTTTTGGTGGTCATCAACTGGAGTTGGTTGATTCGTTTCTTGATATTGGAGTCTTACTGGATCCTAAATTAAACTTTGTTTCTCATATTACATTAACTGTTAATAAAGCTCGAGGCGTTCTTGGCTTTATTAAGCGCTGGGTTAAAAATTCACCGATCCATACATAACGAAGCCACTTTACGTATCACTCGTTAGACCAATCTTAGAATATGGGTCAATCATTTGGGATCCATTTTACAACATTCACAATTCTCGTATTGAATCGGTCCAAAAACAATTTTTATTATTCTGTTTACGTGATCTTCATTGGAGTTACTCAACAAACTTTCCTTCCTATGCTAGAAGACTGGCATTAATAAAATTACCATCGCTCAAAAGTCGTCGTACAATGTTAAATGTTTCTTTTATGGTTAATCTTATTAATGGTAATGTTTGTTGTGATTTTCTGTAGAGTCTGCTAAATTTAATATACCTTGTCGCAATACGCGTCATTATAATCTGCTTTTTGTTAATTTTTTTTAGAGAAAATTACGCTATTGCTGATCCTTTTTCGAGGTTATGTAGACAATTTAATTCTATGTCACAATTTGTTGATTTTTCTTATTGTTTTTCTTTATTCGTAAATTTTTATGTACTACATATATTCTGTAAATTTGTAGTATATTTTAAAATGCATATTGTTATTCATTTATTTTAAGTCAATATTGTTATTAGTCAGTAAGGATAATATCCATTGATTAAATAAATAAATAAATAAATATGCCCTAAAATAAAAAATTGTGTCCTCTTTTCCCTACGGTTGAAATTTTCCGAAAAAAATCTCTAGAAAAGGGGAAATCCCCTACCGTTGGCATCACTGAATGTGGGTGTATTCTTTCAAATAACAAACAAAAGTCCGACGATTTTCACCGATCGCTTACAAAAAGTCACAAAAATTGCAGTGCAGGTTTGTGATAAAATCTGCTGCATACATCCAGGCTTGAACATTTTTTTGCACTTATCAATTATAATTCTCCACAAATTTATTTTTACCGGCAAAACTGTTGATTATAAAGAAAAACGTTATATGAACGGATTAAAGAAATTGTAATTCTCAATTTTTTTATGTTTGTTTTAGCAAAATCGGACAAGTGGTTCTCGAGTTATGTTAAACAAAAAAACATCAAGATAAGGAAAAAATTTAAAATGTCATAAAAAAAAAACGGACACATACGAACGCCAAACCCTTTGAGGGTTTAACTATACTGACCTAGTACCATCACCCTGACTTGGAATTTCTCACCCCCCAGATTGGCTGTTGTACTGTGCAATTAATCTCAATGTTTAGTGAGCAAAAGCCGTCTTGAGTACTCATTGTATTTTAAAAATGTATTTTATGTTCTTATTAAGCAAATCTTAACAAACAAGTGAGTAGGTGAGTTGCAAAATTCGTTCGTTACAAAATTAAAAATACGAGATGACAATTGATTCTAAGTCTGAATTTACACGTTTCATCTTTTGATGCTCAACTTCTTTCCAATTTCCTTTTAAAGATGCCAATAAAATCACACGCAGCAATCGGTTTCAACTTTTTTCGGCTCAAAACAACAAAATTTTTTTTTAACAGCGAATCAAAGAGAAAAAGAAAAGAAAAAAATTACATGCAGCGTGGTTGTGCATATACCAACGAATAAAAACACAAAGCGTACTGACCGAGTACAGGCATCTCCGTACCAAGCTCCTTTTTACTTTCTTGGTTTAATGTAGTATGTATGTGAAAAAGAAAAAAGGGGCTTAATTTGGAGGCGTGTCATAGAAGTGAGCATATTTAAATCTATACATACGTAGTTTTATAAGGACTTTCTTGGACCGTCAAAAAAATTGGACATTTGGGGGAAGGATCCGAGATGGCATAAGTGGCGCCCAGAATTTCAGGTCGGATTGAAAAGTTACCAAAGACAAAAATAAAGCCACTATCAAGCCATGAATAACGATATGCGATATGATGAGATCGGACTTTCAATGGCAGCGCTACATATACAATACCAAAAGTGCTGTGTTTTGGGGCGTGGCAAAAAAATTTTTTTTCCTGTTTTAGAAACTTCATTGACATATCTTTCATTCTAGGGGGTGACTGGCACAACTTTTTTTTTCAACCCACCCTACAGTACATGCATATGTGTACTCGTTTCTTTTCTTTGGATTTATTTAGGCCTCACTCGCCAATTTGGTGGGTATTGATAAAAAAAGAACTCAAAAAAATGTTTAGGACGGTCGGCGAAGGCTAATTCGTTCCTCAAGCCCACCAAAGTTTGAGAAAAATTATAATTTTGCATGAAATCTGACTTTTATGTTTAATAACTTAGAAAATATTAATTTTGTAGAAAATTTGTTAACAAGTTTTTCTTGATCTCGTATTAAACTGAAAATATCGAATAAGCCACTAAAAAATCTAATTTTTAATTCATTAAAGAAACGCATTTTCTATGAATTAGTTTTGTTGAAAAACATTTTTATTATTTATTTAAAAACAAAAACCGGCCAGTCGGGCACCTGGCGTTTTACTCTAATTCGGGTTTGCTGAATTCAGTGGTGCTAACCGTTTTTTAGGTTAACTCTTGTTTTCAAAATTTCGAAAACGGAGGAGGTCGCCCAGCGTAACTCAAAAACGGTTTAGCTTATAAAATAAACTAAAAAAAACGAAATTCCTAAATAATATTACCTTTAACAATTGTTATAGGTTTTTCTAATATGCGTAGTCGTTTTAGAAACCAAATTTTTTTTTTGGCAATGGGGATAAAACAAATTATGTGAGGTTGGTCATACATTTGACCCAACTAAGGGCAATCTTGGCGCTGCAGTGGCCAAATTTAAGAATTATATTAAACCGGCATATTTGTATGGGAGCCCCCCTAAAGGGTGGAGATATAAGGTAAGTATGTTTTAAGAAAATGTTAAGCACAAAAAACTAATGAAGGTCCGTCATATATTTAATCCCGCTAGGTGCGATTCCTTGGCAGTTCTGGGGCTGTTTCTTCAATATATTTCTAGTCTGTGTTGACAATTTTATATGAGAGCCCCCTTAAAGAATAAAGAAAGCGTGCAGGTATGTTACAGGAATGATAAATGAGAAAACCAATATCGTACTAATGAACTTCTAAAATCGTACTTTTTCGACCCCAATAGTAATAAAAAAATTTTTTTTTTTTTATAAAAGAAAAAGACTTTTGTTTCGGTTACACTTGAAACCATTGGTACATACGGTACATACGCCGCTGATACTTGATTTAGAATGTGGCATATGCAATCGTCCAATGATCAAGTGCAAAAATCTATTCACAATAGCGAAGTTTGGTGTTTGGTGCAAATGGTCTTGCAAAGAGCAAATGCAAAATATCATAGCTGTTTTGTTAAATCCAACAACAAAATACACAGAGTTTCCTTAAGATTTCATAAAAACGCTACGAAATTTTGCATTTGCACTTTGGCAAAACCATTTGCACCAAACACTGAAATCCGTTGAATGAATATATCATTGAACAGTAAATACGAGTTTCTATTTTATATCAATTATAAATATTTAGGTTTGAAAAATTTGGAAATAGTACCAAATGAGTCACGGGGGTACCACCGTACTTTTTGGCTTTGAATTGTATCAAAAAAGTACAATTGCACCAACTTTATCAACCGTGGTACGTTAGAAACAAATGATATGCGTTTGACTATTTTTTTAAGCAAACGCACACAAACACAAATATTAGAGCTGAATTGACGTTTTGCTGCTGTTTACTTTTTATTTTAATTAGGTTTTGTTCAGTATGAGTTTTAGAGAAAACTTGTTAAGGCAAAAGTTGTTGGAAACTTTACTAACAACAACTTCTTAGAAAACGATTTTTATGTAAAATTAATATTTTCCTAAATATAAGTCATACAAGTCGGACTTAACGATTTTTCTCAAACTTTGGCGGGCGTGAGGGGCTTAGCCGTCGCCGATTGTTTTATAAATACCCACCGAATTGGGGGGGGGGGGGGGGGGGGGGTTAGAGCATGGAAAAATAGAAAAAAAATTTGATCCATACAGTACACGACAACCCTACTGTTCTATAGAATAATTTGGAGACAGAAGTTTGGCTGAAGATGGTAGGTCCACCAACGCCTTTAGAAAATCCAGAGTAATATCGTATTATAAAGGAATTAAGGGGTTTGCGATGCCTTTAAGTAATACAACGATATTGAGTTAAGATGGAAAATTTTATGCATCAAAAAAAGAAGAAGTCATAGCGGATGGAATGGAAGATTTTCCATAGTGATTTTTTTTAAACATATTTTTTTTTCGTTATTCTCATCGATTAATCGAATAATTTTTTAGATTAAATCGATTGATCGAACGAACAAAAACAATTATTTGAATTATTCGAACAAAGTTGAAAGGCGAATAATGGACAACTCTAATATACACGCACTTATTCAGCTTAACAAACTTTATTAAAATAAATAATAACGTTCATAAAATTTTTAAGAACCTTCTTGTTGATTCCAGAACATTCTGTTTACGCATAAATAATAATTTACAAGATAACTTATAACTAAAACTATGAATAATTCTGAGATAAATCTAGTTTCGTAATAATATTTTAAGGAATGAAATTAATGAATCTAGATTAAAAAAAATAAAATAAAGAGTAATTTTTTAGCAGTTTGTGGTTTGAAAAATTAACAAAAACTTAGAAAATTTGCAAAAGTGAATGAAATACTTATTTGGGACAATAAATTAATACTTTTTAAAGATTATTTCATATAAATATCTGCCGCGGCTACGCCGTAGTTGATCCAACCGCTAGCTTCAATTTGGCATACTTTTTTTTTAGCATTTCAGCCGGCATCGACCCGGTAGGCTAGTGAGCTAGTCTATCAGCGCCGGGCTTGCGGGTTCGATTCCTGCCAGAGGCTCTGGCTTCTTTCCTGCAGACAAGCAAAGAGCTTAGCGGGATTAGCTTAGGAAATTAAAAAAAACCAGCAACTTTAATATTGTCTTTTAGGGCTGTAATTGCAGTTTTACTGGCCCTGTTCACGAAAAACTTCACCTATCTCCACAAAAATTAGTCTAGTGGGGTCAAATCGCATGATTTTTGCGGCTAATTGACTGCTCGAAAACGTGTGATTAATTGCTAACCAAACCCTCCTCTCAATTGGATCATGGTATCGCGTGCCCTATGGTATGTGGCACCGTCTTTTTGAAACCACATTTAACAAAGTTCTAGTTCCATTTTAACTGTAACTTTGTGGTTTTCTGCTGCTCTTGAATAAGAACGGTCCAATAATGCTGCCGGATTACAAAGTGCACTAAACAGTGTTTTTTTCAGAGTGCATCATTGGCAGCTTTTAAACTGCCTCTGGCTGCTCTTCACACCAAATTCGGCAATTCTGCTTGTCACGAATTTTGATAATTCAATTCAAAGATTCGCAAGCGTTGTGCGGTTGTTAGTCTATTCATGGTGAAATGGCAACCTTACTGAGCATTTTTGGCATTGCCATATGTCACGAATCTTTTTTTACACAAAAAAAATTTACACTTAACAAGAAAATAGCAAAAAAAAAAAAAAAAAAAAAATCACCTTTAATAAAACATAAATTCTACCAAACTTTTTTAATAAACAAATAATGAAAATTTTTAACAGAAAATCGCAGATAATTTTCTATAGAAAACAGTCGTATACATTAAATTTTCCATAAAAAATTGCTTAATACAGAAAGAAATTATACAGAAAATTGCCTCATTCAAAAAGTTTGAATAGAAAATTGTCTTATACAAAAAACAAGAGATTGTCTTATGGTGTTTTCTTTTCTAAAAAAAAATGTGACACTTTATGCAATTTGGTGTATGCCTAGTTTAAGTTTTTTTAGTACTAAAAATCACTCTACCGAATTTTGTGCTTAAGCGATTCAAAATTTAACATTGGTCCAATATTAAATCCCTTTCTAAAAAATCACTATATAATATTTCTGAAGCAAATCATGATAATTTCTTTAAATTCGGCAACGAATAACAATAATGCGAGGTCAGTGGTGCGATTCACTAACTTTTAACGATCCGACAATCGTAATATTTGTCGACATTTATATTCGCTTGCAGTAACGATAGTGTGATTCTGTAATTTTTTTTAACGATAGTACACAGCTGTTTTTTTTGTAACATCTCTGTCTACAAAATGTTAAAAAAAAACTAAAAGCACAAAAGAGAATAAAATAAAAACATATGAAATTGTTCTTAACCCCCCTTGTTACACATATTTTTTCATTTAAAATGCACTGAAAAAGGTCTGGCCAGACTCATAAGTAAGACGAAGGGTTAATTTGTGGTTTTATATTTTTTTTTTGTGAGTTTTACATTTAGAATTTTATTTTTGTTCTTAATTTGCTTTCTTTTTGCAAATTTTAAATTTATTATTTTGTTTTTGTTCATACATATACATATGAATATATCTTTGTATGTATGTAAGCTATTTTAAACATAAAAAACATTTTATCGATAAAATAAACACAAACTAAATTATTGTCGCTAAGATAACGACAAAAAAATTGCTTAAAGTAACAGCTGACTTTAAACGACAGCGAATATCGTTAAAAATTTTACAGAATAGCATATTCGATAAATTTTCGTTATACTTATTTTAACGATTCGATTATCGTTATAAAAGTTAGTGAATCGCACTACAGGTTTTATAAAAATTGGCTTAGTATGAGTTTTAGATTCGTTATCAAGCCCACTACTGAAATATATGAACTCTCGGCGGAGGCTATTTAAAAATATAACATTCTTATTAGTTTTTCGCCTGCTTTTATGTAGAAAATTATAATGAAAGCATACTTTTAGGCTTTTGTTTAGGAAAAGGTTGTTAATTTTATTATTTTTCTTAATCTTAAGGGCACAAAAACTGTTAAGTTGCTTGCCATCACGGCAAATTCACTCGTGTACGTGTGCTTTACGTAATACCTAAATAAGTTGGATTTTCCATCCAGCATGACCGGTGTCACACATACAAACACATATTCACTTATACTACCTTCTATAGCGCTTGATGAGTAATTTAATCAAATTATTTTAGATTTTAAGTGATTAAAATCACTTTGGTTAGCTGACAGGCTTTTTAGTATAAATGTTTTTTTTTTTTGGATGACACTCTGGATAAAACCTCCATTAAAGAATATCCAAACACATTCTGCCGTTAATCTGACGCAGAATAATTTTTAATTTGGATGAAGTTTCCTGACGATCTGGCCTAGGCAACCAGTGAAATGCGCATAGGAATTGCTTATCCCTTCAACAATAAATTTCAGTGTTTTTAGCAAGAAAAAAAATTGGGAATTAAGCACGACTAACAAAATCTTGTAAATTAAAAAGTTATCTTAGTCATGTTTCAACATATTAAAAATGATTGTAGGCATTTAAAAATATGAAAAAATTCAAAAAATATTCAACCACAAAACAGCGAAAAAGTTTTATAAAAATCCGCCAAATAAATCTACATCTCAACAGCTGATTTACTTAAGAAAAGGAGGAGCTACTCAAGTATTTTCTAGTCAAAAAAGATAAATGAACTAAACAAATTGAAATTAAAGCTTCCCTGTAAAAAACCTGTAATGCCTCCAAGTTGCTGCCAACAAAGCGTATACATTAGACCGTACCTCAATAGAAAAAATATTCCCCGTGCACCCTCTAATAATGGGTGATTTTTTAGCTATTATCTTTTTGGCAACACTGATTTAAACAGCTGACGCACGTTTCGTGTTTTGTTTCATTGTCAAACATCTTTAGTTTGGTCTATAATTTAACCATGAATCGTCCTGCAAACGAACAACGCTTGCAAATTATTGAATTTTATTATCAAAATGCTTGCTCTGTTTAGAAAGTTCATCGCGCGCTTCTTGAGTTCAGCGACGACGCTCATTTTTGGCTCAATGTTTACGTTAATAAGCAGAATTGTCGATTTTGGAGTGAAGATCATCCAGAAGCATTGAAAGAGCTACCAATGCATCCAGAAAAAGTCACAGTTTGGTGCGGTTTATGGGCTGGTGGCATCATTGGACCGTACTTCTTCAAAGATGATGCGAATCGTAACGTAACTGTGAATGGTGAGCGCTACCGTGAGATGATATCCAACTTTTTTTTGCCCAAAATGCAAGAGCTTGACTTGCATGACATGTGGTTCCAACAAGACGGTGCCAGATGCCACACACCACGCTTAACAATGGACTTGTTGAGAGCCGAGTTCGATGAACATTTTATTTCACGTTCGAGACCGGTCAATTGGCCGACTAGATCGTGCGATTTTGCGCCTTTAGACTTTTTTTGTGGGGCTATGCTAAAGCTCATGCCTATAAACACATGCCCGCTTCAATTGACGCATTGGAAGACAAGATTGAAGCATTTATTCATGAGATAGCGGCCGAAATGTTGGAAAGAGTATGCCAAAATTTGACTTAGGGGATGGACCATTTGAGGCGAAGTCACCGTCAACATTTGCATGCAATAATCTTTAAACATTAAATTATATGGACCGTACTATCGATTCAAATAAAGATTTCATGAATTTTATGTGTTTTTTTTAAACTTTCCTTTAGCTCTTAAAAAATTACCCGATAGTTATAAAGTATTTTTGCAAGTAGGTTTCAAAAAATTTATTAATTTTCTTAAATTCCTAAATTTGGACCGTGAAAGCGCGTAGGATGCTTCTATACGGGTCGAATGTTTGACCCGCCGCACTTTATTTTTCGTCCCCATCATCTTTTTCTAACATATGTACCTACGCCCTATCTCCACCCCTTAGGGGGGCTCCCATTAAAATATGGGGTTTTGTGAAATTCTTAAATTTAATTACAATATTTTCGTCTTTCATGAATAAACTCAATAGTTGTAAACAGATTTAAATTATTTATGGCTTTATTTGTTTGGAGCTTCGTTTTCTATACGTATAGAGAAAAATTAGAGGCATAGCTGAACTTTCCAAAAAAACTTACAATTATATATAAAAACTTCCAAGACACACAGGTAAATATAAGGAAAGTGAGGCACCAAAAAAAAGAGAATGAGAGTAAAAAAACATTAAAAACTGTTACTGTTTCAGGTAACAGTAATTGACATAAACCAACACATGAACAAGCAAAAATATCTAAGCAGACATACATGTCGTTGGTTTCATGCAGAAAGGCCGTAACTTACATAATTGCAGCTTAACAGGAGAAGGTAAAAACATAATAGAAACGTTATGTTTCATAGTATAAAGTTGCCTGTACAATTGCATTACATTTTTACAATGTTGCATATTATGCAAACTGTTTGGTATTTTAGCGTTTATCGTATACATATGAAATCCTTCGTTAATAGCGGCGTTTGTTTTTGTTAATAAAATCGCTAATTTTGATTGAAAGATTCCAAATTTTTTTTGTGGAGAACGCAGCAGATACCACGAAAAGTCGATTTGTAATTTTTAGTTAGTAAGGGCCTTTTGTGTTGTAGGTAAAGATACGTAAGTATATTAAACATACATGATATATATTTTATGTAATACAAAATGACATTTTTTCCGGAGCACATTTTTAGAAACTGTCTTGTGTAGTCTATTTTTTTCCCTGCTGCTAAGTGTTAACTTAAAAATCTCATTGTTTATGCCAACGAACATCACTCACATTGTGTGCATAAAATAGCAACTGATTTTTTCTTGCTTCCCTTCTTATAATTTAAAACTGTCATTTAAAAGAAGCAAAAAAACAAAGTGAATTTATTGTTTTGTCATTTTGTTTAAAACAAAATGCTACAAATGCGAACAGCAAAACTATTTTCCAAAGCAATATAAATCTTCCTAAATGTTTGTTACTTGTAACATTTTTATTGATGGGCTTATTTCACTTTTGATGACATTAACCAAAAGGGATTTCAAATTTGCTTTTTTTCTTCATTTAAAACCTGCAAAAACTATGTAAAGCTATTAAATCTAAAAACAAAAATACAACAAATAAAGGATTTATTGTAAATATTGTCTTTAAAGTTTTATAGCATACTTTTAGGCGCTTCTTTTTGTACAAATAACCGTAAATATTTTAGTGTTTATTCGTTTTTTGCTGCACATGTGTTTTTAACATAATGCTTAATAGCTGTGCGAAAAAATTCATGTTATAAGCTAATAAAGTTTTTTTTTCGGTTTTGTTTTCAAAGCCTACCTTTAGGCTGTCATAAAACTTTATTGTATGAGCATATGTAGCGTTACACTTCGGGAGATATTCAATAAATTGTGTGGTTTTAGCAATTTTGTTAAAGTAAATTTTTGTTGTAGGAAACAGTGAATGATTTAATTTTGGGCTTAATCCTATAAATAGGCTATAGATTTTTGTGTTGAAGGAAAAGCTTGTTAATGTTAAAGCTGTAGAGTTAATTATTGTTATAATTATATATAAAAATTATATATATATTAAGAGTAAACAAAATTTTTTGTTGTTGATTTTCCACAAAAAATAGTCAAATCAAATAATTTAAACGTTCGCCCTGAAGGAAGCTATAATTTAAATATGTATAAGTATAAGTGGAAATAGGTAATGACTTTTATATTTAAAACATATAAAAGACTTGATTTTATTTAAAAAAAAAAGAAAAATTCTTGACGAAAGTACGAAAAAACAGAAGTAAAGGAAAAAACATGTAAAATCAATTAAAATGGATAATCATTCAGGAAAGCAAATTTCGATCTACCAAATGTTAAAATACAATTTGGTTTAAGGATTGATGTTTGACTAGTGACGTCAGCAGTCGTCGATGGCTGCGAGTGTAAGACGGCAAATCCATCTGAGGAGATCGAGTGGTTGCGATCGAAACATGTCATGGTAACCTGCCGGCCAGGGTTCGAGCCCGAGCCACGTCAAGAATGAAAGATTATCAATAACAATTTTAATTAATTTTCATGTTGTAAAATTCCTTTCTTCACAAAAATAATTTAATAAAAATTAAATTTCATGAACTTAAGCCTAATTAAAAATATTAAAAATTTGGATTAAAAACCATAAATAGTTCAACAAAATAACCACAATACTAATTATTAAAAAAACTATTGTAATTTTTAAAAATCAATTTGTGTAAAGTGAAATAATATTTTTTCGATGTAATTCTTTTATTTACTTAAACCCCTAATATAGAGAATAGTTATTAATTTAACCCTAAAGTAGGCAATTTTTAAAAAGTTTTTGTAAAGTAAAAACTTTTAATTTCAAGTCGTTGTGAATGAGTTTTTTTTTTATTAATTTATTAAAAACAAAATCCATAATATAAAAGTTTAAATTTTAATATTTGCCAGCCTAAAAGTAGGCAATCATATTTATAATTATCTTTAAAATAGGAAGTGGTCGTGGAATACTTGTACATATATTCCAAAAAATATATTCATAGTTTTATATTTTGAGGGACTCAATTTTCTTAAATGTATCCCGTTAAGTAGGCAACAAATTTTGTATAAATTTTATACAGCTTATATTGTATAGTTTCTGTAACTTTAAAAAGGTGTTAATTTACCCTTTAAGTACCCAACATCTTTTAAATTTGAAAAGCTAGCATTGTTTTTTTTTGTGAAGTAAAAACTTTTGATTTTCAGTTAACACGAATATGTATTATCCCTTAAATTATGCAACAGTTTTAGAAAATGCGGTTAAATCTATTTTATTACGTTATGGATTTGCTAGCCCAAAAGTATGCAATTTTTTTCAAAATTATCTTAAAAATAGGAAGTGGTCGTTCAATCAGAGTTGCCATTTTAGCGCCTTTGGCGCTAGATTTAGCGCTTTTTAACTGTCGAAAAGGTGCATATTTTTTCCTTAGCGCTTTTTATAAAAAGAGCGCTAAATTAGCGCTTTTATTGATACCCAACATTTGATAAATGATAAATCAACTAAATTATAATTTATACAATTGTTGCGTTCTCGAACATCACACAATATGAGTGAGGCGAATATTCGGTTTCGCATTCGCATTTGCAAACTATTCGCTGATTTTTGTCGTATGCACAGAGTTGCCAATTTAGCGCCTTTGGCCTTATTTGCATGGAAAAATTAATTAAGAAATAATTTTGAAAATAAATATTTGTAAAAGATCAATATCGTTCGCAAGTTATGATAAAATGTATGTAGCATAAATGCCTTATTTCAGTCAAAAGTCTAGCCCATAAAACATGATAGAAAAAACTGAAAACGGATTTGAATTTAGCGCAGTAGTATCTTTGTTTTTCATATACTTTTATTTAAAACGATTTTTTTGACGGCCAGTGTAATTAATAAAACTTGGTTCTTAAACATTTCATTAAGATTTTTATTTAAATTTTATTTAGCGCTTTTTAGCGCTTTTTGATTATGGACACAGCGCTTTTTGATTAGAAATAGTTCACAACCCTGCGTTAATACCTTAAAACTTGTAAAAATATTATTTAAAAATTGTCACAGTTTTATTTTTTGAGGGGATAAATTTACTAAATTAATTTATCCCATAAAGTAGGCAACAAATTTTATATGTTTTTAAAAAAATTACTTTCATTTGCTTGGTATAGCTTTGGACTTATCTCAATATGTAACTATAATATTAAATTTACTGTTAAATTTATTAAAAACAAAATTTTCAGCTCATTTAATTAGTTAATTAAATTGCTTTTTATAACAATTTTATTTTCCTTTCACTAATCAATTTATTTAATTGTCTGCCTTGAAGTATACTTTAATTAATTGCTTACCTTTATTGATATCTTCAACAAATTATAAGACAATCAACTCATTCAATGACTCTGTTGCAAAAAAAAGATTTTATCTAGGTAAAGAAGTTGATTTAATTATCAAATTTAGTTAAAACTTACTGTCTGCTTTTAAGCTCTCAAGCTTATTACAAAAAGTTCTAGTTATAACTTTATCTAGTTATAAAATAATTCTTTAATATTTTTTAACAATGTCTAAACTTTTTTATAGAAAAATTTTAGACCTATGAGAAAGGCAATTTAGCGTAAATGTTCCTACTTAATTACCTAATAAGAAACTCCTGAAAGTATGCAATCTAGTTTTAAAAGGTTAATAGACCAGGAAGTGTATACAAAAATAGACAAGAGTTTTATAATTTCATTAACAATTGTAAATATTTTTCTAACGTCATTGATTTTTTTTGTCCAATTTAAATTAATTTTAATATAAAAAAATGTTTCTCTCTTTTCATGTTTGATTGAATAAATATTAGATTTCTTTTTTATTATATTTGTTTGCTTTCCTGGCAACATGTCATCCCTACAATTATTTTACATTGTTTCAGATTGCAGCTGGCGGTGATGATGCTGATGATGATGACCTCAAACCAAATAAAGAAAAGAAAAATAAACTAAAAGAAAAACGTATAAGCAGAAATGGAACTATATCAAGAGTATTAAAAACGTAAGCAATTTAAAGTTTTTCATTACTTGGTCTAATAAAACACATGAATGGCAACATCCGGAGGAACCAGCATCATCATTGTCTTGCTGATAAGGTCCTAGTATGGGTATTGAAAGAGGAGAAATAGAAACTCCGGCAAATGTGTTAACAGTCACGTTCATACCTTGGGTAATTGAACGTTAGTTATTTAAGACAAGACCCCACAGAGAAAGAGAGACAGCAAAACAGATGGATGAAGAAAGGAAATTAAAATCATAAAATTAAGGGAGGGGGCAAAATCTTAAACTTATATGGCAAATATTTAAAATGTCTAACATAAAAAAGCTGGCCCTTAAGAATATAAAAAAAGCTTAATTTATTCAAGAAATCTGCCAATTCTTTTAAAACCCATAAATTTTTTTTCTTTTTGTTAAACCAACATGTTTTCATCGAAATTTTTTTGGTTTTAAGCTAAAAAGTTTAACTTCAGTCTAAATTGCACTCTATTTTTATGGTTAATCGCAATCTATTTTTAGGACATAGTTTTCTTTCTGGCCTGTAAATATTCTAAACTTTTAACTATACATACGCAGGGAATTTTTGTTAAATTTGTCCTTGTTAAAAAGTATTCATTTTGCAAGCATGCTATAATTGCAATCAAAATACCAGTACGTGCTTTAATTATTCTTAAAAAAAACGCCCTAAAACAGGCAACATTTTCCAAGCAATTATGTAGTTAAAACAAATTTATGAAGAATTAAAACCATAAATACATTTTGTGGTAAATTCCAATTAAGTAATAGAGTAATAGTTGAGTGTTATACAAACACAACATAATTAAAATTTACTGCATTATTTTAGGCGGGGAATTATAAAGAAAATTATAACAAATGGCTATAAAAGAAGACCGAAAAAGTTTTTTTTTGCAAACGCTTCTTCTTTTAAGAAAACACAAGTAAGAAAATAAAGTCGGTCAAGCCCGACCATTAAACCACAATATTTAACAACAAATTTTCAAGAGTGTATCTTACGAGGTTAATGTAATGTTCTTTGCATCGAATATTATTTAGATATCTTCATCTATATGGTGGACGGCCTTGGCTAAAATATCGTACAGGAATATGCTAACGGGAGTACAGAGACTCGCTGAACATAGTATTACCTCTGCTTTGCGTAGAACACCGACTTCGGCACTGGATGTGAACCTGCCCTTGCCACCGATTCATCTAGTGGCAGAAGGAACTGCAAGGAAGTCTGCGATCCGCTTAATGGCAACTGGACAATTCGTATACAGACCTTATGGTCACGTCAGTGTTATAAGGGGAATAAATTGTAGCAGTGACTACACCATTCCGAGACTGACTTTTGGAAGTCCTGCCAACGGCTGGTTGGCAGGACTCCGATCTGGCCATAGAACCATCAGTTTCTACACTAACGCCTCCAAAATGGAGGACGGAGTTGGAGCAGCAGTCTACTGCCGGGAACTTGGTATTCGGGAATTTTATAAGCTTTCCGATTACTGCAGCATATTCCAGGCGGAGATATTTGCGGCCAGGATGGCTGCTGATTTGGCACGTTGTTCCAATACTAGGAACTCGCACATAAACTTTTTCATCGATAGTCTGGCGGCGGTATCCGCTAAATATTCATATTCTTCAATCTTCCAAGAGTGTAAGCACTCGATAGATAGACTCAGTTCCAACAGGAGAGTACACATCTACTGGGTTCGCGGCCACCAGGGTATACAGGCCAACGAGGAGGCGGACGAATTGGCAAAACGGGGGGCCACTTACCATACGATAGGGTGATGGCCGTTCCGGCTCCAATTCAGAATATTAGGAGAAATATGGAAATCGGAGGCATTATTTTAAAAGAGAGGTTGTGTTTTGATAACCAAAATGTTTGTATCTAATTTGGAAACTTTGGCTCTTCCCGTTCTCTAGATAAACCATTATTTACGAACTGATCTGGCTGAATTTTAGCAAACTTTAGCGGAGTACATGTGACATAAATATATAACAACCTAGTCCCCATCATGTCTGGGAAGACATGTCTTCGGAAAACCCATTTCAACATACAAACGGATAGACGGACATCGTTAAATCAACACTGTTCCACATAAGAACCCATAATAGATAACTTTGTATAATCTATGATCAATATTTTAGAAATTAAATATGGAAAAACAAACTTATATTTATATGCCCTTTAACCTTCGGTGAAGGGTACAACAACAAGAAGAAATTAATGGGTAAAATAAGAGGCATCCGTGGTTTTTCACTCATGTTTCAGCCATGTGTGGACCGATTAGGCTGATTTTCAATAGCAAGCAACTCCAGACTTTATGTGACATAAATATATAAACAAATTGTTCCCATCATACCTGGGGTATTCGAAAAACCCATTTCAACGGACACACAGATTGACTGACGGACGGATGGACATGAAGATTTGAGCTTCTCTTCTCATAAGGATACTGTATATATACCTTATGGGGTCTAGGATCAATGTTGCAGAAATTACTAACCGAATCGATGGCTTCATTTAAAAAAGGCGTTATTCGATTTTATTCTGGTAGACAAATACCACATGTATCTTGTTTTAAAATTTTTAGGGTCTGTAGTATAAACTTTGTTGTATCTGTTTTATTAAAAATGGCATTAAAAGTTTTTTTATTTTACTGATTTTAGTAAGTTTTTTTTTCTTCCCCTGTTAACGGAAAAAATGTAGTTAGGCCTTTTTAATATAAAGCCATCGATATATTCTTTAACTGCGTTAAGGGGTATACAAAAGTACCTGTGACAAAAGACCACATTTTTGTCAAACAGTATCTTTGCTACAAAAGAGTACTATTTTACAAAAGAGTACTATTTTACAAAAGAGTACTATTTTACAAAAGAGTACTATTTTACAAAGGAGTACTATTTTACAAAAGAGTACTATTTTACAAAAGAGTACTATTTTACAAAAGAGTACTATTTTACAAAAGAGTACTATTTTACAAAAGAGTACTATTTTACAAAAGAGTACTATTTTACAAAAGAGTACTATTTTACAAAAGAAGGTACTTTTTTAAAAATTTTCCTTAAGTAGTTTCTGGCAAATTTTTTTTTTCAATAATTTCGCAATAGTCATTGTCTAGATAAGCATAAATGATTTGTCATTTATATTTCCTGTCCATAAATTGATAATTTGTTTGAAGCAACGGACAAAGAGAATACATCAATGTCATTTCCTTTGCTATTTTCTGTGATTTTTTGAACTAAAACTTTTCTGAGTATGAACATTTTATTTGTATTACTATTTTTATTTTTTTTTTTTTTTTTGCATACAATTTGTTGTTTGTATTTATACAAAACATTCAATCACTGTTCTTTATCAAAAACAACTATTCCTTTTTTTATTTTTTTACTACAATTTTTTACAACGATATAGAACAATATTTTTTAACGAAAGCTCCAGCAAAATATCTACATGTCATCTTAATGCCTTTCATTACAAAAGCCATTTAATGAAGGACATTTTAGTACCCATCCCATCCTGCACAAAACATACATTTAACGAAAGATGAAACCACAATTTAATACACAGACAAATCGTCTTCTATTAAAAGTACAAGGAAAAAAAACTACAAAAATTTTGCAAAATTTGCGGAAAAAAGATGATGACGACAACGCTGATGAGGACGATAATTCATGTTAATACCCATGTAGTTTTTAAGACTCTGACAACGTACAAGGGGTGTTGGTAGCTATTTTTACTTCTTTTTTTATATTTTTATATTTAAAATTTAAATGGGAAAAATTAATGTCTACACATTAGTAACAAAGTCCATCATCAAGCTGGATTTAGTTTTGTTTTTTATAGACCCTTTTTTTTTTGAAAAATCAGCACAAATGGCAGAAAATAAAACTTATAGTTGATTTTATTTTTTATTTGCGCCACAGCCAACTCATGTACCCACTTCAAGAGTTTGTCAGTTTTTAAGCTTAATTTAAAATCACTCACAATGGACAATGAATAGAGATAAACAAGCAGACAGACAGACGAACAGAGAGTCTAATTTTGAGACAAATAGGTTTTGGAAAAATGCACGCAAATCTAAATACTTCCGCTGGCATTTAAGCAGTCATCAGGAGCGAATTGGTTAGAGGTCAATATGCAAAATTGAAATCGACCTATGGGCAATTGCACAGAAATGTTTACTTTTCTGAGTACGTTAAGCCTAGTACTCTGTTAAAATTTGTGAAAAATGTGTAGCAACATTGATTATTTCACACGCAAATTTTGCAATGTATTAATGTTACCTATCTTTCGAGTTTGCACAATTTGACGGTTTTATTCCTTCAAAGTATGCGACATTGTTTTGCATATGTAAACATCACCCCACATGTATTTTACCAAAAACAATTTTTTTTTTTAATAAAAAATTTAATAAAAAAGAATGTAAATATGGATAAAAACTGTTACCGGTTGCGTAATTTAATTTTTTATATCTTATTTAATATTAAGTTCATACTTTTTTACTTTTGCTTTAACTTCCACGTGAAATAAGTGCAGCTTACATTATTTCGTAGTTGTAAACAAATGTTGCCAGAAACATTTCGAAACCTTATCACAAAATGAACAGAGTACAACTCAATAAACATTATTTTATAGATACAGTAGACGCTCGGTTATATGAGTACCCAGTTATATGAACATCCAGAATAGTGAACAACAAATTTTGTACACATGAGGTTCTAAAGAGTGAATACAACCTATCTCTATTACAACTACTATTTGTTGAAAAGGGTGTTTTTTAGAGTATCACAACTTTGAATTGGCATCACTGCTTTATTTGAACACCCATTTAACAGCTGATAGTTGCTTTTTGTTTAGTTTGCTTTGAAATTTCATTATGAATCGACTTATCGAGCAACGCGCAAATACTTGAAATTTTTAATCAAAATAATTCGGCAAATGGGCTGAAGCACAAATTGATAGTGATTTTGTATTTCCACTCAAAATTTTATTTTCCGATGCAGCCCATTTCTGGTTGGAGTGAGTAGAATCCACAACAATTACTGTTTGGTGCGCTTTATGGGCTGGCGGAGTCATTGGCCCATTTGTCTTCAAAAACGAAGAGGGTAATAATGCGAAAAGTTGTTGAAAATTGGCGAGAAATGTGTATATACGAATGCAAAGAAAAATTTATAAGATGGTTGGTGTTTGAAAAGTTAATGCTTGAAGTGAAAATAATATAAATAATGATATTTGGCATTGCGAAAATGCAGGGACAATGCATTCCAGAAATCCCTTAAAGCAAAAATATATAACCGACTACTGTCATGTACATTTTTTATTAACAAACTAATTTAAAATAAAAACTTAATATAGGTTATGTATGTACAGTGTACATTGTACACATATTAAAAATGATTTGAAATACTTATTTTATATTGTATCGATTATATGAACTTTTCCATTTAGTGAACATGCCCTGTCTGAATTAGTTCATATAAGCGAGCGTCTACTGTATTCGCACAAGTTTTTATACCCTCCACCACAATTAGTTGTGAAGAGGGTATACTAAGTTTGTCATTCAGTGTGAAACTTTTTTATTATTCATCTCAAACCCCATATCCCCATATCCTTGAGTAATTCTAAGGGCTAATAAATCAATGCAAGTTCAACTCTCTTTTTAGTTTAAAATGTGTTAAAACCAGCAAATCTATTTATCAGTAAATATTTTAGCCATCTTTTAACGCTTAAAATTGGGCGTTTAAACTACCAATACAAACCATACGAATTAGACAACATTTATCGTAGTGCTGCCACATTATTATTTTTTAACTATGGGACACTGATTTACATCTGTTCAGTTTAAACTAGATATAAATTTAAGTTTAGTTAAACTAAACCAGCGTTTAAGCCATCAGTGATTTATTAGCCATAAGTCGATTAAGCCATGTCCATCTGTCTGTCCGTCTCTTGAAAACACGCTCTTTTATTTTTTTATTATGGGACACTGATTTACATCTGTTCAGTTTAAACTACATATAAATTTAAGTTTAGTTAAACTAAACCAGCGGTTAAGCCATCAGTGATTTATTAGCCATAAGTCGATTAAGCCATGTCCATATTTCTGTCCGTCTGTTAAAAACACGCTCACTCTCGTAAAAAAGATATGAACAAACTTGGTGTCAAATTGCTTGTAAACAGTTTGGGATAAAAATCCAGTTAAATCAAAATGTGGAACCACCACCCTTAAAAATTGATAATTTTGTTACAAAAACTTGCATAAATGGTGGAAAAATGTACTGAATGATTTAAGATTTTCAACAAATTTGTTTTAATCGACTGAAATTCACACTGTTAAATTTCGTAAAGATCCATAATTTACCCTAGACCCCATATAAACCCTACTCCCGGAAAACAATTTAGTACGCCCAAACCCGTAATAAATAATGATATCAGAATAAAATTTAAAACTTCACAGTTTTATAGGACTAAAAGTTACACTGCCAAACTTTGTGAAGATCCCAGTATATTCTGGGTCCATGAATAATTCCCAGTCGATTTGGCCATGTCTATCTGTCCGTCGGTTGAAAACACGATCACTTTCGAAAGACTTAACAGAAAAGTACAATATTGGTGTCAAATTATTAAATTTTATCCTAAAGCAACTTGGAATTAAAAGCCTGAACAATCGGTTAAGTAGGAAAAGAGTTATGAATCCAAATGTGCAGCAGCCTCAAACAACAGTTTAGTATACCTAAAACAGTTACGAATTTTGAAATTATTATAAAATTTGTTCTATCATAGTTTTGTGAAAGTATAAATTATACTGTCAAATTTCGTGTTAATCGGTCCAAAATTCACCATAGACACCAAATAAAGCCCAATCTTGGAAAACTCTTTAGTACGTACGCCTTAAAGCGTAACGAATTATGATATTGTAGTAAAATGTGGTGTGTCAGAATTTTATAAGATTTTAAATTACTGTAAAAAATTTTAGGAAGATCGGTCCATAACTCACTACAGACCCCATAATTAGACCACTATCGGGCTCAATAGTTAAAAGATCCCAAATAGAGCCCACTCTTGAAATATTCTAACGGTCGGTGGAGGGTATCAAAGATTCAGCACAGCCTATTATATCGCGCTCTTACTTGTTTTTTTGTAATAAGACTTTTTTTCCATCCTTTCCATTCACCCAAGTATTTATAAATAAATTATGCCACATCTGTTGATGTGTTAGGTCGATAGCAAAAAAACAACCAATACAGAGTTGCTTATCTGCAAAGTGTGTGCATAATTTTGATTTTCTGCAGTTAAGCGAGAACTATATGAAAGGAAAGGAGACACAGACACTTTAATGAATATATGTATATATTTTTTAAAGCACACACACTTACCGATGAATGTACCAGAAATGTTTAGTTTAAACGCTTTAATTGACACTTTAGCTGGGGTATTTTGTGTCGTTATAAAAGAGGTAAAATATTGCATTAATATCCCAACAACGATATGTGTGTTTGGGTTACAGCTCACACACACAAATGAAGAGGAGAAAACAAAAAGGTATAGCACTGCGTATACATGTGTATCTTAATGTTTGTGTTTTAACCAGTCCTTATGAAATAAAAACTACAACAACGTAAGCAATGTTTGCTGGTGATAGTACTGTCACTTCCGTTTCCGTTGGAAATAGCACTCATATACATACACATTTTATTAAACAATGTCTGGTTGTAGGTATTTATTTTTCGACTTTTTTTGTTGTATAATTGTGTGTGTTTTTAATTTTTTTTTCAAGTAAAAAAAAAAATAAAGGAAAAAGAAACACATGTAAATGACACATTTTCTCTAGAGCATCATACAGCAAAATATGCTATAGAGCTAGAAACAGTTATTTATGTATCAGGGAGAGAGAGAGAGAGAGAGAGAGTATAAAGAGAGGAGAAACAGAAAGTGCTGAAAACACCTAGACTGTAGAAATATGATAATGGGTAGTTGGTTAAACAAGTTAAGCATAATAAACTTTACAATGGGTTACAGACTAGACTAGTCTTAAGCGAATTCTAGAGATACAGAAGAATACAGATTAGTCTTTAGACTAGACTATAGGCTAGCCTTTGCACTAGACCTTAAGCTAGTTTTAAGAATAGACTATTAGCCATTGCTTATATTTTATTCTTAAGTCTAGTCTGTGGTCTAGTCTTAAGATTAGTCTATAGTCCAGTCTTAAAACAAATCAATAGCAGTGGTGGCCAAAATCAGACAATCACAATTATGTGCATGTGATAGAAGCAGTAAAACAAGAAGTTACAATTTTGAGTAGCTTAAAAAAGTTGCATAGCGAGTTTATACTTCAACGATATCGTGATTCTTAATAAGATTTCTGTAAGACGTGCTAAATCCCCAAATTTTTCATATTTGATAAATGCACTGAAATATATTGCTGAGGGAAAGCTAGCTTCTACGCTCTTTGTTGAAATGTAAACAAAACAACAGCTGAATGTTCTTGAGCCCATTGTGCAACTCTGGTTAAACTTAAAACTGGTCAAAAATAATAATATAAAATCCTAGAGTATAAGCAAAGAACCAAACGGATGTTGGCCTAAACACAATAAAATTTAATACACACGCTCTTTCTCAAAACAGAGTTTCATGGAGATTTTTGATTGCGTATTTTAGTTGGAACTTTTCCTAACTTTTATGCCATTATTCCCTTGATTATTTTAACTTTCTGTTAGGTTTTGTGGCAACTATTTTTTTTCTCTTTTGCGGGGGAGAAGTTTGGAAGATAAACTTTGTAACACATGCTTGTTTATCTGGTTTAAATTAGTGCTTTTTTGTTGTTGTTGGGGTTTTTGGGCAGGAAGAGAATTTTTATGTTATTGTAAGTTGAGAGTGTGTTGTTTGTTTCGTTTTGCGGTTTTTGTTTTGGGTTTTTTTGTATAAAACAAAACTTATTCTACTGTTCGGATGTTTAATGTAATTGTAATCATGTTTTTAGCATGTTTGTCCATGTTGGCATAACTTAATTTAAATAACATAAATTTTTATTTTAGAAAAACAAAAATTTATTATGAATTTAAATTACATAATTACATAAAAAAAAATTATTTTGAGCACCTAAAAAACAAAAGAGAATTAATTTTTGTTTAGTTAAATTAATTATTAATTTCAAAAGATTTTGTTATTCGTGCTTAATTCCCAGTTTTTATTCTTGATAAAAACACTTGAAATTTATTGTTGATGGGATAAGCTATTCCTATGCATTTCACTGGTTGCTTAGGCCAGATCATCAGGAAACTTTATCCATAAAGATTTTAGACAAACTAAAGATATTAAACCAAATAAAACTGTTAAACGTATAAGACTTATAGCAACAGTTTTACTTGTAACAATATCAAAGCTTGAACAAAATACATCAACAATAAAAAATTATTTTTAAGTGCATTTTCCTAATTTCCTTGTTGTTTTATTTAAGCCATTTATTTCCGCTTTCGATAGAATCATAAATTTTTAACAAAAATCTTTAAGAAGTGCTTTGTGATCCATAAAATTAATTTTAAAACATTTTTGAAAATTTAATTTCCCCTTCCTTCATTTGTGTTTGGCACAATATTTCTCTACAGCTGGCCTTAATGGCCTTTTCAATAAAAAAAAAAATCAGTCTTTTATTTTATTAAAACACCTTAATTTATTTCTCTTTTTTTATTTTTGTTCCATTCAGCTTTGTAGTTTTTACCTTTTACGATGTGAAACATTAAGCATAAAAGAATTGCTGTGCAAAAAAAAAAAAAAAAACATAATGAAATGAACGGTTAAAACATGTCCTCGTAATTAATAAAGAATTTATAAAAAAAAACTGACATTTCAACAGGCAACCGACCGATTGACCCGCCAACCAGCAGCAGCAGGACATTTGTCAGGTCTCAATATTCGTTAAACAAAATTTTTATTTCGAAAACCTTTAAATATTCTCGTACATGACCTTTAAGTGAAAGAGAAGTTTAAAGCTTTTTTTTTTGTTTTTGATAACAAAAGCTGGTGTATAGAAAAGAAGCTTTACAAAAGAAAATACAAATAATAATGTTGATGCTTTTTAAGGCGGACAAAAAAAAAAATAAATAAATAAAGACGAAAAAATGGACCAAAACATCAAAAAGAAAGTAAAAATAAACACATGTTTTTTAAGTTAAGGATATTTTCATTGTCGCTTTTTAAATGTAGAAAAAAAGATGATGATATTTGTTTTTAATATTTCTAAGTTAAAAACCATGAAAATAGAATAAAATAAAACTTTCAATATTAAAATGCCAAAACTGTCTAAAAACTTTTATATTAAGACTGGGTTTTTGAGATCTCAGTTAAACTAAGTTTAATTTATCTGAAAACAGCTTTGTGCCGCCATTACCAAGTTTGTAAACAAAATTTTGACGCATGGCTTAGTTTGGCTTAAAATTTTGGCCTTTAATTAAGTAATAAAAAAAATTGCATTTCGCCAGAAAAATCCAAGTTTCGGACTACGTTAAACTAAGTTTCAGCCTTAGTGTAAATGAAAAATTTTATATGCAAAACCCGACCCATTGTGCTTAAATGCTGCCTTTATTGTATATAATGCGGACCCTAAACGTTGCGACTTTTTGTACAATTCAATCAAGCTGTCCAACCAATTGTTCCGTTAGAGTTTTGGTTGGTCTTCGGTTAAATATAAAATTAAAAGAGAACTTGATTTTCATTCCACCGGTTTATTTAACTCAATTGTACGACCATCTGCAACGTGAAGAGGACGCATAAAAATTTAAATGCGTTTCTTTCTTTGTTCCCTATAGACTCCTAAGTTCCTCAGCCGATTTTCGAAACATTTTTGCAGTAATTTCTGATTGTCCGGCGCTATAAGAATTTGTAAATCTTCAAGTGGGCCTGGCGCACGTCATGTACAAACTCAGCAAAAGAAGCCCCACCAGCACATGAAAAATACAAAATGCTTTAACTCATAAGCAGTTGGCAGTACCAAACACAGCACGCAAAAATCTCTATGCCAATATAGCAAAGTCAATAACACAATGTAGACGGCAGCACGATATTCCAAATACACCACACTGTACTTGTCCGTAAGCAAGAGTTAGCAATAATCTGGTCTTTGTACCAATGTTTAGGCAAGGCTTTAGACTAGACGATATGCCAGCCAGTCTTTATGCAAGACTATAGACTAGGCTAAAGATTTATAACTATGGACTAGTTGAGAGACTAGTCTGTGGATTAGACTATAAACAAGTCTTAAGACTAAACGATATACAAATCTTTATATGATACCATAGACTAGACTAAAGATTTATAACAATGGTCCAGTTAAGAGACTTGTCTTCGAAATGTACTATAGAATAGTCTTTAACCCTTAAGAAAACACCTAATTTGTGTGGCACAAACTGCCACCTGGGCCTGGCTGGGACCACTTGTATTTTGTATGGAGTTTTTTGTGGGTACAGGAAAAAGTCACACTAACGAACCCCTGGGCCTGGCTGGGACTACTTTTTTATGTTTGGAGTTTCTGGCTATAGCAGGAACATTTTGTTTTCAAATAGAAACATTTTTCGAAAGAAACAATTCTTATGTGTAGCGTGTGCTTTTCGATACGTTTCGTTTTGATTTTATTTACCACAGTACATATATTATAGAGTAGGGCCTGGCCAGGCCCTGGTGGATATAATAATTTTTATTTGTTTAATTGCCACGCCCACGGTGTTTAAATTTACAATTTTTTCTCATTTTCTTGTAAAAAACACTTTGATTGAGGAATACATAAAGTTTCGTTCTAATATATTTAAAAATTAAAGGAAAAAAACTGGAAAAAATTAAAAAAATTCCTGGCCAGGACCTGGTGTTCGCTTAAGGGTTAAACAAGTCTTTGAACTAGACGATAGACTAAATATTTATAGCTATGGTCTAGTTTGAAAACTAGTATTTGGATTGAACTATAGACTACATATTAGTCTAGACAGTAGGCTTGACCTTTTCCTATTCTTTGAACCAGATTTTATATAAGACTAGCCTTTATACAAGACTGTGTGTGGACTTGACTACAGACTGTTTTTAAGAATAGATTATAGACTTTTTTAAAACTAGAATATGAATGTGTTCTTGCGTTAGAATATATATAATAAACTATTAGTATTAACACTAAACTTTAAACACGGCTTTAACATTTTCCAAAGCGTTTTTGTTTTTTATTCTCTAAGCCCAAACATTTAAAAAAAAAATTAAGCAAAGCTCCAAATTAAAATTTACTAAAACAAGCCGAACAATTTAAAACATAACTCTCTGAATATATGCCATAAACAAAACCGGTTGAGGATTTTTAGCAGCTTTATTGCTTAATATCGTTAACATAACTGTATCTGTTACAACACATAAATTGCTAGTTTTTCTTGCCAAAATAAATTTCATAACTGCCTTAAAACTTTTTCCAAAAAAAAAAAACCAAATCCCTGATTTTTTTTTTTATAAATATACAATATTTTGTTATGGTTTTGCATAAATATTTACTGTTGAAACTATACAGAAAGTAGAGAGAGTTTTTAACAAAATGGTTGTTGTCTATAGTTTTGTTTAATAATAGTCCAAAAAACAAAAACAAAAAAAAAAACATTCGTTTGCATATGTATTTTAAAATATGTGTGTTTATTTGCTTATGTGTAAGAGAATAAGTAACTGTCGAAATGCGAAAGGGGTTTACCGTTAAAAACTTTTTTATATGTCAACAGCACAGACAACGACTAGAATAGAAGGGGGGGGCAGAAGAAAATTTAAGTTACAATTTTCCGAAGTTCTCGACCAAGGCGAATTGAATACTAGGTGGCCCTATCGCTACAACAATAAAAAAAACAATACGCAATTCGGTAGGAACAACTTTATTAATCTGCAGCCGTATTCTATAACTCGCTTAGCTAAAGCTAAATCTCGATCGCTAAAATGCCTCAAATACACTGATCAAATACTCTTCAAGCATTGTGGTAGTATTAGTGAAAATGTGTTTGTATGTGTCACACCGACAATGCTGGATGGAAAATCCAAAAATTTAGATATGACGGCGAATATTACGTCCAGCACACGTACGCGTGTGAATTCGCCTGCTAGAGAAGCATTTGACAAGAGTATTTGGCCCTTAAGAGAATACAAAATATAAAAAATTTAAACGATGAAATTAAAAGCTAAAATTGCGACGAATGAAATTTTTATGGCATTGCCAAATTTAGCGATGCACGTTACAAAGCTACATTCGTAGCCAAAAATCGTTAAATCTACTTTATAGATTTTTTGCGATAGAGGTTAAGCTTAAGTGAATTACGGCATACGGCGGCTGTAAAGAATTTTGGCACAGCTTTCGAAATCTCTTAAAGACACACAATAAAATTAATGAAAGCCAACATGAAAACATAAACCATTTTTGACACTTCGGATTTGAATAGCGAATGACGAAGCTAATCAAGCCAACAAGCATAAAATTCGCCTTGTCATCGATCATGTTATAAAATATTTGCTGTGGAAACTTTCTTTGTCTAGGATCACACTATGAAAGTTTTCTTTCAGAAAGTCTAAGTTTATGGGTGAGTGAGGAGAGAAAAAAGCATGTTTTCTTCCCCTCTCACCAAGAAACTCAGACTTTCTGAAAGAAAACTTTCATAGTGTGAACCCAGACTATTGAAACTTCATTCGTGCCCATGCAATGAAACTTTTGTTTTGCAGCGTTTAAGTATTTTATAACCCTTCTCCCTTTCTTTTTATTTCGCTCGATTACAAACTCATAAAAACTGCATGCACATAAAACCATATGTACACTTTTTCCCTTATCCCGAACAAAGTCAAATGCTTCGCAGCAAATCAATCAAAGAGCTTTTTTTCTTCTCTTACTTTGCCTTAAACTAAAGATTCGTTCAAACGGTGGTCAGATGTTATTTTTTTTTCTGTTAGGACCAGCACTCAGGGGATGACCCCTACTAATGCATTGCATTGTGTTGGAACTAGGAAAATAGGTTGTGGGAAGGAGGATAGAGGGAGTAGTGTTTGTGAACATTCGATTTGAACTTAATCATGTTGTAAGTGAGAGGGAAGACTTCTGCAGGAAGGTAATTTCACATACGAACAGTCCGGGGAAAAAAAGAATTCTCTCTGTAATGCGTTGTACGATTCGTTGTTCGCCCACATAAGGATGGGCTCTTGAGGAAAAACGTGTATTGCGAACAAACGTACGGGTTTCGGGAACCAGATCCCTAATTTCGTCAGAACACATCCTATTGTAGTAACGATAAAACAGGCAAATACAACCCACAATGCGACGGTGCTCAAGGGAGTCAATAGAATTGGATTCCCTACTGTCACCATGAGAGTTGTATTCCATACGCTGTCGGATATAGGTGGTATAAATAGTAAGGAGATCAGATGGAGTGAAGTATATCTTACGTCTTAGAAAACCGAGGCACTTGAATGCTTCTTTCGACACCATGAATATATATCCCCATGCCCAGAACATCAAGAGATTCTGATTCCTCAATAATTATACCACCCATATATACAGATGAGGCACCTTGATTTGTCGCGCGTTTATGCGTCAGCACGCAACATTGGGGTTTTCGGGCATTAAAATCGACCCTATTTGTACGACCCCATTCCGAGACTATGTCAAGGTCTCGGCCGAGCGTATCATTCATATTCTGCCTGTTTCGATTGTAGCCAAGAATGAAAATTATCAATAAATTTTAATTCATTTCATGTTGTAAAATTCCTTTCTTCATAAAAATAATTTAATGAATATTAAATTTAATGATCTTTATTATTAACAAGATTTCTGTATGACGTGCCAAATTCCCAATTCTAGCTTCTAGGCGCTTTAAACTTAAGCCTGGTTAAAATATCAAAATTTTTTTATTTTGTTTTAAATTTTGCAAAATTAAAATTCTTTTGGTTTTTCTTTTCACTTATGCATATCAGGCATGGAAACTTTGGTACATGGTACTTTTTTTTTATACATTGGTGGCTCAGTTAAAAATTTTTTTCGTAATTAATAAAAAGTCTTTTTTTCTTAATATAAATATCAAGAGAAGAGTGGTTAGGTTAGGTTCCATTGGCAGCCGTGATCAAGCACAGCTCACGTGGGTCCATTAATAAGTTCCCATTGTGTTACCATGTCACACCGTCTCCCATGGGTCCTATGTTGTCTGGCTGCTAGTGCTCCCACGCAGCCATCTGGTCGATTCAGTAAAGGAGTGGATCCTGTTTACATCAACATCAGAGAGACAAGTTTTGTCTCCAAGGGCTCTTCGACCAAACATTTTGAGTCTTAGATCTCCGAATGCCGGGCAATTACAGAGAAGATGTTCCGTTGACTCTTCCTCCTCCTCGCCGCAACTTCTACATAAGTCATTGTAAGGGAGCCCCAGCCTCTGGGCGTGCCTCCCAATGGGCCAATGGCCGGTTATAACCGCAATCAGGTTTCTAAGATGATGTCTGGAAAGCTGTAATGCCCGCCGTGTCCTTTTTTCATCTATGATGGGCCAGATTTTCCTGGTTTCCCCACAGGTAGTTTCAACGAGCCACCTCTGACTGGCGATGATATGAAACTTGTGCGCAATGAGTTGCTTACTCCATGGGAGTGAAACACCTACATTATATGTCGAGCCGTCTCGATTCAAGGTGGTACCTGCATACGCCAACGAATCCGCCATGCAGTTCCCCGGTATGTCCCTGTGTCCGGGGACCCAATTAAGGGTGACCAGTGAATGTTTCGCTATCTCCTCCAGAGACATCCGGCATTCTCGGACAATTCTCGATGTGATGACACATTCTCCAGGGATCTTATGGCCGCCTTGCTATCGGTAATAATGTGAATATCCCTTCTAGATATATCACCGTACCGGATGCGTCTCGCGGCTGTGTAGATGGCCATTATCTCGGCCTGGATGACACTGCAGTGGTCCGGCAGCCTTATATGAATGCTCCAGTTTAGCTGCTCGGAGTATATGCCAGAACCCACACCAAACAGTGTTCTAGACCCGTCCGTGAAAATTTGAATCGCGTTCGCGGGAATTTGTAGGTCATCATAGTGAACCACATTATCCAAAATGCTTACCGTGAAGCCAGGATCAAAGATTGGCTCGGGTGTGACATAATCAACATCCATGTTCCAATTAATTTCGTTCAGAATATTAGCATGTCCGATATTGTAATCCCTCCATGCTCCGGTGGCCCTTAGTCTTACCGCCGCGTTCGCAGAGAAGAGTGAGAAAATATAAAATTGGTACCGTCATAGTCTCTAAACTTCTTTTTGTTAATAAAGTTGAACAAAATCCCAAACCCCATTTTCCATCCCTGCTACATATGTATTTGAAGCGTTGCCAATAGAAAAAGATCTATGACATTTTCTGATGCATATACTTCTCACATCTGACAATAAAAAAATAAACTTCCAACGTCTGAAAATGATCTGTTTGCCAATGGAAATGAAGAGTTTTCACACGATTATCAGGTATCTTACAATATTGTTGTTTTACAATGGACTGACAATGCTTTTTCTGACTATGTTGTCAAACAAAAATTGATAGTTCACATGGTTGCAAGATATTTTTAGCTTATTGTGCTGACAATATTGTTAGTTCTGACAAACGTCTGTACGAAGCTGTTCTTTAAAACTTTTTCTTCTAACCACTTTAAACCATTAACACATATAAAAGCTTTTCTCTTGAAATTTGCTTAAGATATATTAAAAATAATACTTAATATTTTCAAAAATACCTTAAATAAATAATTTTTTTTTTATAAAATTTGATATATCGCACTTGTTCAACAATAGTGTATTAAATTAAAAATTTTTATAAATTTATTTTTTCGAAAAAAAAAAAAAAAATCGACATGTAATATTCATATCTAATATGGGTAATTCCACAGAAGTGTCATGTTACAACACCAAGCAATTTATCTTGTATATTAAACCTATGTTGTTTAAAATTTTCCTAGACTTTTCTATGGAAATACAAATTTGCCATGTTATATGCCTTAAGCTCGATGCACCCATGCGTTCCGAACAATATTTTTGTCTGGACAAAACTTTTTTTATATTAAGTTTGACGTCTTGCTTCTGAGAGAGAGAGAGAGAGAGAGAAATTATTTTGTTCGGCAAGCTTTGTCTGGAATTGGTTTAATTCTAATTTTTGTTCAGAACAAAGTGAAGAAAAGATAAACTCACTGTTTATTGTTAGTGTTTTGTTTAAGCTTTGATATTGTTACAAGTAAGACTTTGAGTGTTTAAAATTCTTATTCGCTTTAGGGTTTTATTTGTATAATATTTTTAGCTTTCCTAAAATCTTTGGAAAAGGTTTCCTGATGATCCGGCCTAAGCAACCAGTGAAATGCGCACAGAAGCTAGCTTTCCCTCAACAATAAATTTCAGTGTATTTATCAAATATGAAAAATTGGGAATTAAGCACGTCATACAAAAATCTTAATAATAAATTTTGTATTCCCGTAAATAACTTTGATAATATACTTGCATGTGCCCGTGCAGAAAACTGAATTGCCAAATTGGTTTTTTTTTTTGTTGTTTTCTTGCGAAGACAATAGAATGAAACAATTTGTTTTTTAATTTTGTTTTTTATTTTTACCCACTTACAACTACAATTCGAGTCGGAAAGAACCCAACCAATTGTAGGGTATGTAAGAAAAAATAAACTCACTGTTTATTGTAAGTGTTTTGTTTAAGCTTTGATATTGTTACAAGTAAGACTTTGAGTGTTTACAATTCTCATTCCCTTTAGGATTTTATTTGTATAATATTTTTAACTTTTCTAAAATCTTTGGAAAAGGTTTCCTGATGATCCGGCCTAAGCAACCAGTGAAATGCGCACAGAAGCTAGCTTTCCCTCAACAATAAATTTCAGTGTATTTATCAAATATGAAAAATTGGGAATTTAGCACGTCATACAAAAATCTTAATAACAAAATGAACTGAGTTGCCACTTTTTTTCAATTTGTACATAAAAGTTGAAATGATTGTTTTTTTGCTGAATAATTAAATAAAAAAAAAAAATAATATAATTGATAATAATAATATCACTTTCCTTTTTTCCTCCATTTTCTTTAACACACTTTATGAAAACATTCCAAAACAAGTGGTTTGCTAGTTTTGCTGCCATTTTGTATAATTGTTTATATATGAAAACCATATGGTAGCTTTGTTTTTCCCGACAAATTTCCCAAAATGGGTGAATGGTTCTGCAGAACACTCTCAGTAAGAAAATTATTTTCCGGATGAAAATATTGTTCAGAATGCATGAATGACTCCCCTTTATATGTAAAGCAGCCCATATACTTGCAATATTATTGTATATTATATTCACTATATTATTTCCATTTTGTCCTATACTATATAATAAGTCGCACAATGGTTTCATTCATTCAACAAAAAGGTGAACATAATCTATAGAAATAACATAAACAGCATTATACAATATTGCCAACACACTTCACTTTCTTTTAGTGGTGCAATAAAAATCAAAAATCTTTTGATTGTTGCCAATATATTGTGCCACCTTTGAATATCATGTACACATTGGCGATATAATTCGACAAAACGTAAAATTGAACAATTTTATTGCAAGAGTATGAGCCGCTTAACATTAAAAATTGTTTTGCCTATACTGAAAATTTTTAAATTTGGAGTTAGTACAGTATTGTTGAACAAGTGTGTTTTATTAGTTTAAAATATTTAAGAGTTGAAAAATTTTTTTCTACTTAAGAACTTTTTAAAATAATTTTTGAACTTTTAACAAAGAACTGTCTACATTTTCTAGAAAATATTCATTAAAACGTAATAATAAAAAAAAAATAACTCCAAACTGACAACAAACAACACAAATATTATTTTATATAAATATTAACAATAATTTTTTAAATATTTATAGGTTATGTTAATAATACGAATATATTAAAAAAATATATATAAAATTATTTTATTTAATTTCTATACTTTTATAACTAAAATGGAATCTAAATCAAACTAAATTTGGAAAAAAATTATAAACAAATTTTTCTTTTTTAAATTTTATATAAAAAAAATAATATAGAAAATCACAATTTTAGATTGGTTTTCAAGAATTTTTAACGCTGTCTTGAAAAACTTATTTGAATTTTCTTTTTTTTTTTTTTTTATTAAAGAAAAAGAAACAAATGATTTTCCATATTAATTTAAACTGAAATTTAATTAAATCAAAAAAAATTTTAAATTTCTTTCAACAATAATTTTATATACAGGGTGATACTTTATTGACTTGTGTAAGAATTTTTAGTATTTTTAAACTTTTAATTAATAATTTTTTCTTTCAATTTATTTAAAAATTTAATAAAATTTATATTTTTAATTGATTTTAAATATTTTTTTCTGTCAGAAAATTTAAAAATTTAAATAACGCACGTACAAACACTGAAACTACTGATAGACAGTTATTATATAATAAAGAGTATTAGTTAAGAGTATTAAGTGAGAGATTTTTTATTGTATTTTTTTTATATATATGTATATATTTAAAAAAAGGAAAGAGAGATAGGAATTTGTGTTGTTTTTTATTTTAAAGTGTTTTGCATTTTATATATAAAAATTTTTAGTATTCAAAATTTTATATATAAAACTAGAGTTTTATATTACAAAAGAAAGAATTAAGTGTCTTGTTAGGATTGTTGTTTTGTTTCTCTTAAGGATCGACTAATCATTTGCGAGAGAGAGAGAGAGAAAGAAATAGAGTTAGAGAGTGTAAAGAGTGAGTTTAGGCGTTTTAGAGCGCAAATAGTCAACTTCTTTTACGATTTTATATTGCGAGACAATTAAGAAACAAAGAACTATTTTAAAAGCTCAATTACATATCGACAGCTCAATTCCAAAAGATGACAAGTCGAAAAAGTGAGTTTTGCAGGAGAAGCTATTAAAGTTTACCGGCGATGCAACATTCAGTTGTTTGCTAAGTACTTTTTTGCGCATTATATTCTGATTAACACCAACATTATACAGAATTTAAGTTGAATAATACTTAATTTATGATTGAAATTAAGCTGTCGATGGGTGATTCTCATTTCAAATGAATTTCACAAAGTACATTTATTTTTATTATTTTATAATTCAAGTATATGGAAAATTATTCTGGTAATAATTTTATTTTTTAATCATTAGTTTTTTTCCACAGTTCTGTGTCTTGAGCGTTATACTTTTTTAGATGCTTTTTTACTCAAGGTTATTGTTGAAATCGCATTATTAACATACACTTAATAACAGTTTCTTTTTGTCATTTTATCCTTTAAAATGTCTTGAGTGTTATCCATAATTTTTTAAATTAATGAAAAATTTGTATGTATAATTAAGGATTTTTTGTTAAAACTCATCGAAGATTATACATCTTAATTATTAGAAATTTAGCATATACTTTGTTTTGTGGAAAAATATGAAATACGCAAAACATGTATTGTGCGTTATATCAGCAAAATGTTATACTTATATAATTTATCTGTACATTTTAGAACGGCGAAATAAGTTAACACCAGCAGAAAGGGAGAAACGATTTATTTTTTATTTATTATTTCATATTATCAAAAAGTAATTTCAATTTTTGGGAATACAAAATTTTAATTTTAAAAGATTTTGTTATTCGTGCTTAATTCCCAGTTTTTATTCTTGATAAAAACACTTGGAATTTATTGTTGATGGGATAAGCTATTCCTATGCGCATTTCACTGGTTGCTTAGGCCAGATCATCAGGAAACTTCATCCATAAAGATTTTAGAAAAACTAAAGATATTAAACCAAATAAAACTGTTAAACGTATAAGACTTATAGCAACAGTTCTACTTGTAATAATATCAAAGTTTAAACAAAACACATCAACAATAAACAGTGGGTTTATCTCATCTTACATTCCCCACTACAATTAGTTAAAATTCTCTCAACATTTATTTGGTTTAATATCTTTAGTTTTTCTAAAATCTTTATGGATGAAGTTTCCTGATGATCTGGCCTAAGCAACCAGTGAAATGCGCATAGGAATAGCTTATCCCATCAACAATAAATTTCAAGTGTTTTTATCAAGAATAAAAACTGGGAATAAGCACGAATAACAAAATCTTTTAAAATTATTATTTCATATTTTTATTTAATTTATATTCTTTTTTTGAATGTTTTTAATAAAAATAATTTCTTTGCTCGAGCGATTACATGTTATTATACCCACACCAAAATAGTGGACAGGGTGTTGTGCATTTGTACTAATGTTTGCTACAACTTTTAGTATACCGATTAGTTTAGAATCGCTTTTTGAATCGATCTAACGATATCCATCCGTTCGTCTGGCTTTCCATGTTTACCTTGGGAGGAGAGCGCAGGTCGCCATTTTGGTGATAATTTGATTAAATTTGGTGATAAGGTCTTAATTGTTACAAGGATCAAGTCTTATAAAAATGGTGACCGTGTTATTATACTTGCTTAAGGAATTAATTTCATCCCAACTTATTTTTTTCATCTTACCCAATTTTATTGTAATCGATACATATATGACCCTTACAAATACTACTCCCGAAAAAAGCTTTAAGCGCCATGACTTTCTTGTAAACGCTGGGATTAACACAAGTATTGTCATCAGTTTTCAAATAATAGTTGTTTTTGAAAGAAAAGTTGTCCTGCTTTTTAAGCATGTAAAATTTTTCGGAAATAAATAATTTGTAAAATTATAATTTTGAACTTTTTTGTGGGATCCTAATTAAAAAATTTAAAAATCATTTGAAAATTTAATTTCCATCTAAGATCATTTAGGTTTTTTTAAAAAAGTAATTATTGCCAGAACAACTGTGAATGTAACGCTCAAGGTAGAAAAAGGCAAACGTGTGAAATGTATTACGTTTTTTCAGGATCCATTCTTTTCGTAAAAATCATTGCCAGAACAACCGTGAAAACCGTGTAACGCTCAAGACATAAACATGTTAAAAATGCGAAAAATATAATTTTATTTCGTGATCCATTGAATGAGGCGAACACTATAATATGATTCTTACATTCTCTTGTTTTTATAATTACATACATTTAAGTTTGCGTTAAAAAAAAGAATACAAAATTAACTCTTGAAATGAGAATCACCCATATACAACACGTGCTTAGTTGCCTATAAATGTGAATAAGGAAAAAATGTTTTCTAAACTTTTAATTGTCGCTTGATTTAACAATCGTAAAACTAGTTGAGTAATTGAGTGCTTAGCGAGCATAAGTTTTAAGGTATTGTGCTTTTTTTATTGATGTTGAATAAGCAGCTTACAGAAGCTTTTTTTTATTATGTGTATGAAAATGTTAAAATGTTTTGATGATTTATTTTGAATTTATTAACATTTCTTTAAAATTATTTTGTTAACTACAAATTTTTTAAGCATACAAATCATGCCTGATTATTTTTTTTGTTGACATAGATTGAAAAGAGCTTTTTTTGGTTGCTTGTGGAAAAGTGTAGTTGTTTTATGTTTTTTTTTATAGATAAAAGAGAAAACTTTAAAGTTTTTCGGTTAGTGTTGAGAATGATAAAACAATAGTTTTAGACATAAAGCAAATTTAATATAAAAGCTTTTTACTAAAGAAAATGCTACTTAAAAGCTTTTTTAAGAAGTTTATACAAAAACAGCATTTAAAGAAAACATTAAAAACAATGCAATATAAAAGTTTACAAAGTTGTATAAATATTCTTTTATAAAAGATTTTTACATAAAAAAGCTTTTGAAGTGTACATTTAAGATTAAGATTAAAAAAAAAATGTTTTAACGTGTAATATAAAAGCTTTTAAAATTACTTATTCTACATAAAAAAGTTTTTAAAGTATAGATTGAAGATATGCAATATAAGAATTTTTAAATGTATTTGGAAAAGCTTTTAAAATATTTTATATACAAGAGCTTAAAATGTTAATGTTAAGTTTGCACACAAAAAAGCTTTTGACTTTAATGTTAAAACAAAGATTTATTTATTTAAATCAGAATAAAATTGATTTCTTTCATTACAAGGAAAAAAAGAAGACAAGGCTTTTGGAAAGCTTTCTTAAAACTGTTATATATAAATAAATATGTTTAAGTACTCTTTAAGAGATTAACAACTATTTTTGAGTAAAATTTTCTTTTACTTTTTCCCAAAAGTAGAAATAGGTTTTATAGCTTTAAAAATTTAAGAATTCGGAGATTGTGAATAAAAATAATATTTGCTCTAATACAATGGGTTTTCTCTAGAAATATTTTATCTCTTATAAAAGCTTATTTAATATTTTGAAGCAAAACTTTTATCTCGTATTCAGTGTTTTTCAAAAATAATTTTTATTATACTGTTTTCGAAAGCGTTCGCCGTAAAGCTATAAGATCGCAATTTTTTTTAATAAAGCTCTTATAAGCATTTGTTTTAAATTTATCTAAATCTTTGTGAAGAAAATTAACATTAGAAGAAACTTTTAAACGCTTTTAAACTTTGTTATGCTTTTAAAAGTTTTGTATTGCACTTTATAAAAATTTTGTCAAAAAGCTTTTCTCTATAAGAAGCTTTTTTGTGCCCTTGTAATCTGTTTTTAAGTGCTTTCTTTTTATAAATATTCTACATAATTCAATGATATATCACCAGCTTACGGGAGCTTTTTTTGTTCTAAAAGCTTAAAAAAAATTGTGTGTTTTTTCTGATTTTAAATTAACAAAGGTTTTTTTTAAATTTTCAAGCTTTTTACAACTAAAAAAGTTTTCTCTTCTTCTTGATTTTGTTTAATCACCCTGCATATAATAATTTTTCAATTGTGTTTAAGTTTTTAATTTGTTCAACACATTTATCAAGCATTAAATAAACAAAGATTTTTGTTAATAAATTTGCCAATTTCGTAACAAACTCAAACGCAAAATAAAGCAAATGAAAACATTTACACTAAAAGCTTTTTTTTAAATATTTTTCTTAAACATTTTAGATAAAAAGCTCAAACTGTTAAAATTTTTGTTGTTGTTTTTTGAAAATTTGCATAAATATTAAAAAACTTAAGCTCTTTTCTTTTTTTTAGTATATTTAAACTTTTGCAGTAAAATTTTTAACAATAAAATTTCAAACTAATTTTTTTTTCTTTTTTTGTAAAACTGAATGAAAAGGCAGCTTTTGATAATGAAATACTGACTGATATTTGTTAAGAGGTTTTGATATGGATTGATATAAACAAGGAGCTTTTTAACTTTTTATGAATTTTTTTAAGAAGAGGTATTTTTATAACAAGGATCATACTTTTTGTGTTTTTAATTCATTTAATTATATAGAAAGGGAAAGTGTTTTGTATTAGAGAGGGGTATGGTTTTTGGTTTGGGGGAGAGGGAGAGGGAAGAAGGGAACAAATTTGAGTGGTTTAATTAATGTGTGTGGTGTCGGTGTTTTTTGAAAATTGTGTCTGAGAGTGTCAGTGAGTGAGTGAGTGTGCAAAACACTATGGAAACATCATGAACTCACCATCATGTAGCGGATCTATTGTGTGAATCATAAGCTGCAATAGGCCATGACGAAATTTTGCACCAGTCTGTGTACTACCCGCATTTCCACCACTGCTATTACCTGTAGCGCCAGCACCACTACTGGATCCAGGTGGTCCCGATCTTGACTCCGAGGCTGCTCTCGATGTTACCGAACCACCAGGCTGTGTGGCCATTGAGGTTTCCGAGGAATTGGCAGCATTGCCCTTTTTTAAGGGGAGACATAAGAAGGAAAAACAAGAAAACAAAATGAAAAAAAGAGAAAACAAAGTAGAGGATAGGAAGAAAAAGTAAATGAAATAAAATAAAATAAAGATGACAAATATTGTGATGAAGATGATTGAATTTTTTATTAATTTAATGCATTACGAGGCAAAAAAAGAAAGAGAAAAAAAGAAGTGGAGAAGAAAATAATAGGCAAAGAGAGAGAAAAAAAGGATATTATGTTATTAAATATTTAGCTCTTTTTTGAGGTTTTTCAAATAAAGGTAGACATGAATATTTAAACGTAAACAAAATGTGTTAAAGAAATTACAATAAAAATGTGTTTTTGTTGAAAGAAGAGCGTTTAGGGTTTAAATCTTTATTTGTAGAAAACTTTAAAAGAAAGATTCAACTAACAAATATTTATTTTAACTTTTTAAAATGGAATAAAAAACCTTTTAATGTAAATAATTGTAAGGTATTTTTAGCTTTTAACACAAGAGCTTATTTCAAAAGCTTTATAATACGAAACCGTCTTTTAAACGCCTTCTATTATGAAAGCTTTCTTAAAAAGCTTTAAATATCAAATACTTTGTAATTTTTGTTTTCATAGCATAAAAATTGTAATATAAAATAGATTTATTAAAGCTTTTTTTATTTTGTTGACTTGATTTTCTAATTAATAGATTATTTTAAATATAACTGGGTACAACTATAATATGAACATAACTTTTTAAAGATTTTATAAAAAGCTTTTAGCAGAAATTTTATAATGCAAAGAACTTATTTTCTAACAATCTTTTTATTTATTTTAAAATTATTTAAAACTTTTAACTTAAATAAAAACTGTTTTAAAAATTTGTTTTAAAATGAAGCATTTATCAAAAATACTACTAAGTGCTTTCTTTAAAAAACTTAGTAAAAGCTTTTAGTGGAAATGCTAAACAAAAGCTTATTTTAAAAGAGCCTAATAATATATTTTATTAGAAGATGTATGTAGAACAGACATTTTATCAAACACCTTAAGAAAAGCGTTTTATTTAAAAGAATTAGCAAAAGTTTTTTATTTATAGGCTTAGTAATTACTTTTAGAAAGTAATTGTGTTTTAACAGATAAAAAACTAGTTGTGAAATAGCTTTTAAAAAAAGTTTTTTATTAAAACCTTTGAAAAAGCTTCTTATCAAAAGGCTTTATTTTTAATAAATTAAAATTTAATTTATTTATTTAATTTAATTATTAAATCATTCTTTTAAAGTTTTTGATTTTGTTAATTAAATTTGTTATTTATTTATTTATTTTATTTGTATTCTTTTTGAATCTTTTAAAGCATTTTGAATTAAACTCGTTTAAAGTTTTCTATAAATTTTTTTTTTTTTAAGAAATTTTTAGTTTTTTTTGGAAAATTCTTTTGAAGATAAAATTTCCAGTTTTTTGCTGCAAAAAGAAAAATTATATTAAGAATGTTATTATATTTAGAAAGTTATTTAAGAACTTTCTAAAAGCTCTCATTTTAACACATTTTTATTGTTATTACTTTAATATAAATATATTTAATGCCAATTAGTTTTAACAAACTTAAAACATTTAACAACTTAACTTTTAAATAAAATTATAAATTTAAACAACTAAAACTTTTAATGGAACTAAAAATTTAAACTTTGTTGATTTTGTTGTATTAAAAGCTTGCATTTTTTTTTAAATTTTTTTTAGTGAGTGAACAAATAAAGCATTACGATTTTAAGTTTTCTTTTTTTTTAGAAAAAAATCAAAAAAAGTAAAATGTGGTACTGAGGGCAAAAATTTATTGAAATCGAAACTAAAAACAAATTAGGAAAAAAAGTTGAAAGCTTTTTATTATAGTTTGAGCTTTTAAAGGCAATAATTTCACATAGATTTTTGCTTAACACCACACAAATCATTTAATTTATTTATTTAAAACAAAAAGATATCCATTAAAAAAATTAAAACCCATTAAACAATTCAACATTTAGTAAAAAGAATGAATTCTTTGAAAACTTAAAAAACACTTAAAAGCTTTTTATTTTCAAAAAGGAAACAAAAACTAAAAATAAAAGTACTTAAACATAAGGGAAAGTACAATCGAAAATAAGGAATAAAATTTGTTAGTTTTTTTTTAAACTTTTAAATAAATAAAACTTTATGATAAAAAAAAACAAAATTAAAAAAATAGATTTTTGTCATTGTATTATTTTGTTTTAAATATTTATTTATTTTTTAATATAAAAGCGCAGTGGGAAGTTTTTGTTGTATTTTATTTCATTTCTGTTTTATTATTCTTTTTGTACTTGTCGGTTTTTTTTTTTTTTTTTGTTTTATTCTTGTTAATCAAGAGTTTTTTTTTACTTTTTTTTGGAGAAAAAAATTTCAAAACAAAAATAAGATAAAAAAGTTAGAATTTAAAAGGAAAAATTAGTTAAAACAAATAAACTTAAGAGATCTAACGAAGCCTTAATAAAAAAAAAGCTTAACAAAGGCTTAATAACAAGAGCTTAACAAAAAATGCTTAAAAAGATTTACAGACATAACAAGCTATTTACTTATAAAGGAACTATAAAATATATAATATGGAAAATATTAAAGCTTAAAGCTTTTTTATAAATAAAAAAAGCTGTAGTTTGTTGAGAAAAGCTTAAGAACAGGAACAAGTTTAAACTAAAATATAACAATTACAAATTAATTAAAACAAATATTCAAACGTTTTAGAGTTTTTTAAATTCAAGTTTTAAAATTAACTTCAAATTAGTGCTGGTTCATACACATCAAGTTCTACTCGTCAAATCTTGAGTGTTTAGGAGAGAGTGTAAAAAGGAATAGAAAGTGGTAAATACTTGACTGTACTCGTCAATTTTCTTTTTTCATTTTGTTTTTGTATTCGTTATATGCTAGATAAGTTAGAAGGTCTAACAGGAAGTTAAAGAAAACAGGTTCAGCCAAACCTGATGTGTCTGAAACAGCTCTACTTACAGTTATGTTAATAAAGTTGTATTTTCTCGGTTTTTAAACACTGAAATAAGTCTTATTTATGTTTTTCTGAAAACTACTTTAAAAAACGCTTTTAGGATGATTTTTAATAAATTTTAAATTAAAACTCAAACTTTAGAAAAAAACACAAGTAAGAGTGATGTAATCGGCTAAGAAAAATCTAATATACCCTTTATCATGGTGCAATAAGAACAGAAAGTAAAATAAATACTGTTTTCCGATTCCTCCCACATTTTGTCGGATATGGTATTTCTACATAGATATAAAGAAATTTAAAATGTATTTGTAAGGGAGGTGCCACGCCCACTTCTCCAACCCGCCCACATTTCTTCGGATGTTGTGTATTGATAACCAATGTTTGTTTTTCGCGAAAAGCTTTTTGTTATAACCCTGCGGGAAATTTGTGTCAATTAGTCCAACAGACTGGTCCTGGGAGTTGTGAAAATAGAACAGGTACAAAAAGAAAGAACTCAGAAACCGGTGAAAGGAGAGCCAATCATGAAACTGGTTTATGAAGAACGAAAAGGTAGAAAAAGCAATGACAACCCCATGTAAAAGTGATAGGTCTTATTCATAGAAAGTGTTTAAACAAAAACCGGTCTCTACCACCAAGCCCCTATCACGGGACTACTTTGGTGTCAGTTTGCTTCCCTCTAGGGAACCTAACAGTTTTGATAATAATCTTCTTTCTTAAGCTTTTATAGCTTTGCTTAACAAAGCTTTAATAAAAAAAGCTGCTTTTAATAATTATAATAATTTATATGTTTTTTTTTGAAACAAGTATGTATCTGTAAATTTTGAAAATTCCTTTTAAAGCTTTTTGTATAAAAAGCTTTTAGTTTATGAGTTTTGTAATTTGCAATTTTCTATGAGAAATAGCTGTTTAAAACTTTTTTTGTAATAGTCTTTTATTAGCACTTATTATGTAAAGCTTTTCTAAGCAACAACTTTGGACTTGAAGCGGTTCTTTCATAAGATATTCGAAAACGTTCTGATTTGCATAAAAACTCTTTTATAAAGATGATTCAAAAACTTTTATTATTCCTTTCTAAACTTTTTACTTTTCTCAAAAGCTTTTAAAACCAAGATTTTTCCATATATTGATCATTACGTTACTATGGTAAATAATAATTTAGTTTTGCAAAATTATGGAATAGAGTCATTAAACAAACAAAATAATTCTACATTTTACATAAAATTACAAGAACAAAAGGTTTTCTACTAAATAAAAATCAAAAAATTTTAAGGGTTCTTATAAAGGATTTAATGAAAATTATATAATTTTTATAGTTTAATAACAAATAAATGAACATAGTACTTAGCAAACTACTGTTAAGATTAAATAAAGAAAATGTCAAAGAATTGTATTCTTTTGCTAAATTGCAATAGAGCTGTTTTTTGTATTTTTAAATTGATTTAATTTAAAAAAATTCCCATCTAAATTAATGGGTCGATTACGGATAGCAGCACAACTAAAGTTGAGTTGCCAGCAGCAAAACAAGGCAACGCCGCTCATGTTAAAATTTGCAAAATTTGCCCGATTTCGCTGCTGGCTACTTAACTTTATTTTAGTGGATGACGATTGCAAGTTTCATATTTGCCCAATTAAAGTCTGCTCATTAAATATGTATACTTTTTCATTCTAAATCACAAGAAAATAAAGTCAATTCTTTATAGCAAATTCAAAGCTTAAGTTTGAAAGTTTTAAATCTAACAAACCGTTTTTAAATGTAAACCTTTTTTAAATGTTAATAAGAAAATGTGATGTTAAAAGTTTTGAAAATGAATCATTTTACATTTATATCAAGCTCCTTATTTGTTCGGAATGACAAATGCTTTTCTTTAAACAAAGTCTCATTACTCTAAAAAGCTGTTTTAAACAAGATTTGCTTTAAAAACTTTTTAAATTAAGTTTTCTAAAAAAACTATTCATTAAAAAAGATTTTCTTTAAAAATTTCTTCCTGTTTTAAAGCTTTAATCTTTTTAAAGAAATCACTAAAAAAGCCTTTGTATAAGAGCTTTTGGTTGAATTCTTTTTAAAAAAGACATAAAGAAGCTTTTCATTTCAAGGTTAAATAATATTTTTATTTAAAGCTTTAAGCTTCATTTACAATAGGCAGCAAAATTTTCACATAGACAACAATTTTTTTTCGCGACCACACACATTTTAAATAAAGAAACCGTTTGCAAATTTTGCCCAATACAATGTAACGCATTTATTATTATTTGTTGGAACATTTTGTTAAAAGTTTTATTCCAAACTTAATAAAATTATTATAAACGTCATAAACAATTTCATACAAATTGTTGTTGAAGCAGAAGTTGACTCAACTTTTTAAAAAAAACTTTAGTTACATTTTTGTTTGAAAAATTAAAGGAAAATATCTGAAATAGTTTGGGAAGAAATAAGACGAAATTGTTGCTCTTGTTGTGAACAAAGCTTCAAAATAAATATTTCTTGGAAAATGTTTTATTAGAGATTTTGAGAGCATCAATAAGAAACTATATCTATAAGAAACTTGTCATTACAATGCTTTGCTGTTTTACAATGCTTTGCTGTTAAAGTTTTTGAAAGAACTTAGATTGAAAAATATATGAAGGATATTTATTAATAGATTTTAAAATACTTCAGTTCAATTTGAATTGCAAAAAGGGTTCCTTCAAGCTTTAAAATCTATTTAACAGAAATTTTTTTAATTCTTGCTTTAGTAAACGCCCTATGCTCCAGTAGGAGTTAAAGGAAATCATATATATATATATTAGTAAACGTTTGATAAAAACTTAAAAATGTTTTAATCGTTCTTTAAATCCTTTAACTGAAAGCTTTTACATAATTTTTTAAAAGCTTTACTTAAAATTTACATAAGCTTTTTCCAATATTAATAGAATATGTGTTAGATGAAGGGCGTCAAAATTTTTATCAAAATTAAAATAATACCTCCATTTTGGACACCCTTTATATGAATACTTAAGCAAAACTTTAAATAAGCTTTTTTGGGTTATTTTCCTTTAAAATTTTTAAGAATGTTCTTTTTGCTTTTAAATATTTATGAAATTAAAGCTCTATCAACGTTATTTATGCAATTTCCAAAAAAAGCTTTTGTAAATAAAAGCTTTAAAATCTTTTGAAATAAAATTTTGTTGGAAAGTGTTCTAATCAAGATAAAAAAAAACTTTATTTAACAGTTTAAATAGGTTCTTTAATTATGTTAAAACTTTATATTGAAAGCTTTAAATTTTTATAAAAGCTAAAATGCTTTTAAATAAAACTTTTTATTTTATTTTATTGATTATTTTTAAGCTTTACGAAAACCCCTCCTCTAGTGGCTTTTAACAAGCTTTTTTTGTCGAAAAAGATTTTTATTTATCCTTCACAATAAACTTTATTTTTTGTTGGTCTTTGAAAAGTCCATATTTGCTTAGTTTCCTTACTATATACACAAGGTTCAAAAAACATGGGTCATGGTAAACAATTGCAAAAAAAAAAAACTAGTGCAAAATAAAAATTAATACACATACTTTGTGTATGTGTTTTGTATGATGGCAGTGCTTTCAAGCACTAGTATTCCATAAACGTATGCCCAGCGGGAAAAAGAAGGAGAACTGATGCCTTCTAGAAGGCCCCTGTACTCCTTCTTTTGGATGTACAAACAAAGCAAAAATTGTTACTCCTTTCCTTCTCCCTTCTCATAGATGGGAAAGTGGAATGTGCATCTTTTATTTTATACGAAAGAGCCGAGGCCTTCAATGAGGCATTCTTTAAAAGTTAATTAAGAATGGTAATTGAATCAAAACATTTTTTAGTAGGCCTTTCATAAGGCCTGAACTTATTGGGTCTTCTGAGTTTTTCCGCTGGGTACATATGTAGTTTGGTATTCTTATCACACACACAATCAAACACAGTTCTTTAAATACCCCTGCAGGAAATGTCACTAGTAAAACTGTACTCCTTCACTACTGACACAGTCACCAGTACTAGTGACTTTTTTTTACCCCAGACAATGTTATTTCCTATAGACATTTAACATGTGCGTGTCATTGAAAATCTACTACTGACGTTTTTACTATTGACTAGGTAGCTCTTTTGGGACCATATCTAAACATTGCAAACAGGGAACCACTAGTACATTTTAGAAAATCTAATGTACACTTTTGGTACTTTTTAAAGTAGATGTCGAAAGGAAAATTGTTTCTTTTTAATATTTAATAATTTTTTTTAACATTAAATTATTTAAGTTGAGTAGCACTTCGTTGACAATGTCGCCGAACAGTCACCAAAATAGTAGACAAAACTTATGATTTGGGGACACTTGCACCCAGGTTTCCTACAGGGATATTTCCTCATACATATGTACGTAAGTCTATTACACATACAAGTACAAGGTAAAAATTAGTTTTTGTTTATTTTGAATAGCTCGCATTTGACAGAGTCAAGGAGTGTTTACATTTAACTCTCCTTTTAATCATTCACTCTTGTTTTTTTTAAATGCTCTTCTTCCCCCTTCTTTTCTTTTTCTTGCTCCTCACTCACGAAGGCACAGACACAGAGACATACACACACTCAAACGCATGCAAAATAAATGCCGTTTTATTTGTATGAATTTGAGTGGGTGTGAAATTTTCTTCCTTTTGCTATTTTAATAAAATCTAACTGTTTAAGAGAGCGGGGAACGGGAGGGGAGGGGAGGGGCGGGGTATAGGGGATAGTTGGAGAAAATAGTGTAAAAGAGTAAATAATGCGTTTTATTATGATTTTGCTGTTAAAAATTTTCACTTTGTATGTATTGTATGAGTATTTTAAAAGGTTTGTATGAGTTTGTTGGCTATTTCAATGAATTGTGGGATATTGTGACATTTCGTTTGTATGTGAGAGTGCGTGTTTGTGAACAAGTGTTCGTATGAGTATTTATCTGAAGGTTAACATGCAAACCCATTTAAATGTGTCATAAAAATATGCATGTAATTTGGTATATGTAGTTTTGTGTTTTGTGTTTCTTTGCTTATTGTACTTTTTATGAGTGTTTAAAAGTTTAAAGCTAAAAATTCAATACATCTACATAATTTCGAATGTTTTGTGCTTGATGAATTTTGTGGTTTAAACTAAAAATTTTAACAAATTAAACAAAAACTACTTTACACGTTATTTGTTATTTTATTTACATACATCCGTTTTATTACACAAGTTCGTAACAAAGATCCCATCATTTTGAAAAAACCATAAATGACTACAATGATGGTTGCCTGTCAATAACTATAAAAGAATAAAACGGATCAAATACACAAACCATTGAGTCCATTGTATTTTAGTGAAACAAAATTTTAATTGTTTTATGTCGAGAAAAAAATAACATTGTTACACATGTTTTAAAACAACAAAGTTAGACTATGTCCTCGCTGGTATCATCACTTGTTTTACAAATTACAAAAACAAGAATAAAACGATGTTACAGTATCCTTGCAGTAGGTAAATGTCATTCGTTTAGTTTGTGGTTTCAATACAATAAAATGAATTAAAGATTTTTCTTCCAATTGAATAATCAAAAGCAGACTAAAAGCTGAATAATTTAAGACAAAGTTATGACACAGGACAGTAAATTTTTAAAGGAATTTAAAAAAGATAACCTTTACCTTAAAGTTCTTTAATTAAAATTCTTTTACTAATTTTTAAGCTTAATTCCTTGTTTCAACAATCTCTTAACACCAACCAAATTCCCTTAATGTCCTTTGAAAGCCTTGAGGGTTGTTAAACAAAAGAAGAAGAAAACATCCAAAAATGTCTTATCTTAAAACAGACTCTATTGAAACAACAAAAAATACAAAAATCATATCGTTAACAAAAAATATTTAACAAAATGTTTTAACAATATCACACTTGTTTTAATTCAAAAGAATGAGTCCAGCAGTACAAGATTAGCATTGGGATGGTATTAAAGAGCGTGAGTAAGTGCTGGTAAAGATAAATATATCGAATGTCTATTATCCTTAATAACATCAAACAACACTGGCAGACGCCCGTTGTAATACATTTTTATTACAAAAAAAAAAACCAAAGGGAAGTTTAAAAGACATTTCAGGGTTAGATTGAATTGAAATTAAAAAAGGATTTATTTTCCGGGATTTAATGAGTGCATTAAATTTTTTTTTAATATTGATATACAAGCTACTTCTAGAAGCTTTTGTTTTTATTTATTAAAAGCTTCAAATACAATTACAAAAAAATTATATTCTAACTTCATTTACCGAGCAATAGTAACGTAGATCTTTAGACCGTTGTAGTTAAACAGTCCAGAATCTTAAGCGGGAATCGACCCCGCATTGCAAAACTAGCACACCTGATCATAATAAACAACAGAAAGCTTTTATTTTTATAATAAAAGCTTACTTAACAGTGATTTGTATCAAAAGTTTTATATACAATTATTTTTTCAAAAGCCCTTAATATAAAATACAAACTTTTTCTTTAAAGCCTTTAGCTTTTTTAGTTTCCTAAACTTTTTAAATTTTTCTTTCCATTCAAAAGAGTTTGCTATAGAGCCTGATTAATTTATTTTTTTATTGAGTTTCTTTAAAAAGCTTTCTTAAAAGAATTGTTTGAAAACTTACAGCCATAACCAAACAAGAGCGGAAAGTGACAAAAATGCTCACGTCCATAAAATTAGTATGAAGAATTAGAAAATCCGATTTTGACAGCGCGTTGAAAAGTGAAGTTGGCCGCAGTCGTTAATAAAAAATAGCAATTTAGCTATTTTTAAGTAAATCAAGCGATATAATCTACAATTTTTATTCTTTTTATGTGGGTTTTATTAAACAAGAAAGCTAACACTACTGTTCGAGTCACAACGTTGACGCTCTTGCTTAGGTATGGCATATCAGCGTAAAAGCTTAGCGGAAGAAAACGTTCCGCTTTACGCTCTTGTTATACTATGGCCATTAAAACACATCGGACTTTAGAAATAATATAATTTATATCTATTGCTACAAGTTAATTTAAAATTTGGGTGCTGGTAGGCTAGATGGTAGTTAGCTAGTCTCTCAGTGCGAGAGTTGCCGGTTTAATTCCCGCCAGTGACTCTGGTATACTTCACTACAACAGGCTAAAGGTCTCTGTTATTATTGCTCGTTTAATAAAGCTAGAATATAATTTGTAATTGTATTTGTAACTCTTATAAAATAAATAAATAAACTTAAAATTTCATTTGAAGGATTTATGCCCTTGAAAGTTTTTTATATGCATTACTAGCTTAACCCGGTGCGCTTCGCTACACTTCTTTAACCACTTCTTCAGTTGAGAGATATTTAATATATGCATCCTATGGGAGGTATTTCCCCCCTGCGCCTTCCCGCTTTATTTTTATGTTCAATAGTGAAGTATACCATCAGAGTGACTTCTACAAAGTTTGAAGATTCTTCCTATAACAGTTCTTAAGATATGCGATATTAAACATTGGCGTCCTATGGTGGGTACCACTTCCCCCGCTGCTATTTCATTTGAATTTTTGGGCTCAGAATATCCTACTACCAAAAGTTCAACAAAATGCGTGCAGCGGCTCTTAATTATATTTCTATCTATGAGGGGTACTGCTCCTCCTCTGTCAACCCCGCCCATTTTTATATTGATATTTATAGTTTACCATAATAGTAGCTTTAACCACGTTTGAAGACTGTCGCTTCAATAGTTCTTCAGTTGAGCGATATTTAATATATGCATCCTATGGGAGGTATTTCCACCCCTACGCATGCCCGCTTTATTTATATGTATTTCCAATACAATAAGAGTGACTTCTACAAAGTTTGAACATTCTCACTATAACAGTTCTCAAGATATGCGACATTAAACACCGGCGTCCTATGGGGGGCAACACTTCCCCCGCTGTTATTTTGTTTCAATTTTGGGGCTCAGAAGATCCTACTACCAAAAGTTCAACAAATTGCTTGCAGCGGCTCATATTAATATTTCTATCTATGAGGGGAACTGCTCCTCCTCTGTCCACCCCGCCCATAACTATATTGAAATTTAAAGTTTGCTATAATAGTAGCTTTAACCACGTTTGAAGACTCTCCCTTTAATAGTTCTTCAGTTGAGCGATATTTAATATATGCATCCTATGAAAGGTATTCCCCCCCTGCGCCTACCCGCTTTATTTTTATTTTCAATAGTGTAGTATACCATAAGAGTGACTTCTACAAAGTTTGAACACTCTCACTATAGCAGTTCTTAAGATATGCGATATTAAATATTGGCGTCCTATGGGGGAAACCACTTCCCCCGCTGCTACTTTATTTCAATTTTGGGGCTCAGAAGATTTTACTACCAAAAGTTCAACAAAATGCGTGAATCGGCTCTTAAGATATGCTATATTTAATATTGGCATACAATGGGGGGTACAAATTCCCCTGCCCCTTTCGAAAAAATAAGAAGCCTTTTAGGGCTCACGTGATGCTACTGTAAAAATTTTAGGAAAATCGGTACAGTAGTTAAGGAGTATATAAGCCAACAACCCTTAAAATATAATCAAATCATAACATTTGTTAAAGATAATCTTACGTAAAATATACGCATTGTTTTAACCTGCTATATTGCTTTATTTTTTGATTAATTAAGAACAAACTAAAAATATGCATTTTATTTTTACATTTATATTAAATAAAAATACAAAAATTTAAAATACACATAACATAAATAACAGCAACTTATTCAAGCTAAATAAAAATACATAAATGAAATATTTCGAAAGTCCATGCGTAAAATTTACGCGAATCATCTTTCAAGGGTTAAAAGCTTTGTTAAACTTTTTCTTGAAAGCTTTCTTTAAGGTATTTTCTTTAAAATCTAAAAATGATAAATACTTAATTTTTTTTTTAATAATTTACTTGAAAAATTTTCTGCAAACATGCTTAAAATCCCCATTTAAAAATTTTTATAAAAGCTATTTTAATAGCTTTTAAAATTTTTTTGTGTGTTATTATTAAAATACTATTTGACAGCCGTCTTTAAATTAATATGAAAGCTTGCTTACCGAACTTTTTTAAAAAGTTTTTTAAAAACCACTCTTATTGCTTAAATGAATTTTTATAGTGAAGTTTTTGAAAAGTGCCTTTTAGCTATTCTAAAATTTTTTTACATTTATTCTTAAAAAGTTGTTACAGAAAACTTAGAAATTTTCTTAAGAGTTTTTATTTTTATTTTATTTATTCTTTTGAAAGCTTTTTTAAGTTTAATTTTTAATTAAGCTCCATAAATGGTGTTTGTATTTTTTTTTTATAAGTTAAGCTTTTTTAAGGGGCATTAAGAAGATTTTTTTCTTAAGTTTGTTTTAAGCTTTTTCGAAGGTTTTTACTTATAAACTTTAAAGCACTTATTTTAAGTGTTTTTAAACAAAAGCCTTTCCTAGCCATTTATTTTGCTGAAAACATTCTTGTAGTTAACTTTATTTTAAAAGAGCTTTTATAAAAGTTTACGTTTAACGCTTTCTTAGAATCTTTTTTAAGACAATTTCAAAATTAAATGTACTTTGTACCAACAAAACGTATTATTCAAAAATGTTTGTTAAAAAGCTTTCATTCAAAGACTTTTATTAAGGAGGGTGGTTCAAAGACTTTTATTAAGATGTGTGGTTCAACCATAATGAACGATTTTATTTTGTTTTAAAATTTTTTTAAAATAGCTTTTATAAAAGTTTACGTCTTAAGCTTTCTTAGAATCTTTTTTAGAGGCAATTATTTATAAAATTAAAAATATTTGGTACTAACAAAACCTCTTAGTAGAAAATTTTTGTTTGAAAACTTTTCATTCAAAGACTTTTATTAAGGGTGCTTCACAATAATGCAAAATGGTGTTGTGAATCACACTTTTAAGTCATGTTTTTTGCACAGCTTAATCTGATGTTTCTGTATTTCAGTGTTTGACAAATTTAACCATGAAGTGTGTGCCTCATTGAGCAGCGCGTTAAGATTGGTGAAGCCTTTTACGAAAATGAAAAAAAAACAAAAAATCATATTCAGCGACGAGGCACACTTTCACCTTAGTGGATTCGTAAGCAAGCAGAATTGCCGCATTTTGCCATCAGGCCGGGCCGTACTTCTTCGAAAATTAGGTCGGCCACATAGTTACCGTGAGTGGTGTTCACTATCGCGAGATGTTAACAGACTTCTTGTGACTGGTAATTGAGGATATGGAACTGTACGATATGTGGTTCCAACAGGATGTTGACACTTGCAACACGGCCAACGAAACAATGGCTCTTTTGCGCGATAAATTTAATGCCCGTGTTATCTCACGCCGCACATTGGTTCAAGTTCATAGAACGAGCGGGAAAAAATAGAAGCAGTTGTCGAAGGATAATGAAACTTGCCACATAGACATTTTTTGTTTGAACCAAGAAAAAATGGAAAAATCAAAATGATCTGCCCACTTTTACGCCCACCTCCCATACAAAGTAAAAATTAAATTTTAAGCTACGGCATTGTTTTTTGGCACATAGCATTTTTAAACACTATTAATCATTTGTGTGAAATTTGAAAAATATCCGCCCACTTTTACGCCCACTTCCCATACAACTCAATTTTCACAAAAAAAAAATATTATAATTGTAGAATGGACTCCCGAAAACATGTACCTGTTCCGCCCACTTTAACGCCCACCTCCCATAGAAAAAACAAAATAGAAAAAACATATATACGTAATTTAACATCGTTATCGTACTCCAATTTTTTGATTTGCAGCTTTTAGCGAAATCTATTTATAAATGGGCCTGAAGACAATAAAAGATTATGCATTACGTCTTCATAGTGCCTACACGTTCAATTCTTCGCGAATGATGTAATCTATAGCCTCTATGGTCTTTGTTCCTCGCTTCCTGAGCTTCCTCAGACAGCATACCTAATACAAATAATCAATTAAAATGTAAAAAATAAAAATAAAATCAGTGAATAAGGGCCTTTAGATAGAGACATACCTATTTGTAGAATAGCTTCTGCTATAATTTTGCTACAATGCACTAGAATCTTATGCACAGTTACAGGCATGTAGTACCAGCCATGAACGAAAATTCATGTTTTGTTACTTTATCATTTTATAGTTTTTACTGTTTTTTTTTTGGAAAGCAGCAGGTAGGAGCAGCTGAATTTTTTTTAACTTTAAGCTGAGACTTCATGCTATAATTTGACATCTTTTGTTAAACAGCGCTCCACAGCGCTAAAAGATGCAATCCACTGAAGTTGATGAACATTGAAATTTTGATGTTGTTTATATTTTGTTCTACGAAATTTTTTATATGACACTTTTTCCAACTTTTTTTAATGCAAATAGCCTGGTACTCTGTTCAGTATTTCGTGCGAAATGTTTTCAAACTCAATATAAAAAAAATTTCTGTGAAATACAAACGAAAAAATGTTGATAGAGTTGTACCCTGTTTATATACGAAAAACATGCGAAATGTTTCTAGCAACATTTTTATTTTCCGTGCGAAACAAGTGCAGCTCCTATTATTTCGCACGGAATTTTAAGCAACAACTAATCATTTTTTGTAATTTTTTATTTTGTTTTTGTGAAGTGGTGTGGAGTATATAACAAGCGTTTCAAAAATAAAAATGTAGAAAACTGCAAAAATTAATAATCAAATGAAATTTTTTTGTTTTTTACTATAGAACATAATTAAAATAAAATTGTTTACTTTTTTTAATGACATTCATCAAAACACATGGTTTTGTCATAGATGGGGGTAGTGCACTTGTTTAAAATTATTGTAATAATTTTGTTAATGTTAAGTGATCATCTGAAAATTTTCAATCTCACTTCACATAAGTGACTACATAATGTTAAAACATTTTGTGCTAAAAAAATAGTTTGATTTAAAATCAAGAAATCATCAGTTTATGGCAATTTTTTTTTTCTTCACTTATTTGACTAAAAATTTTGCACACAATTTAAAATACAAAACTTGCGTTTGCATGATTAAATCCAAGAATTAATCCGTTATTGACAGAATTTCATTTAGTTTAATTTTCTATGATTATGCATATCATCGGAAAATCGAAAACCATGCAAGTACAAAATTAAATTTTTTTTAATTTTAGTGATATTATGTTTTCGTACAGCTTTTTAATTGCAAGTTTAAATTTTGAACTACAAATTTGGATTGAGTGCAGATTTTATGCAGACAATCACAGTTAAGGCTAGATTACACTATCTCACAAGTCTTACGTATTCCATAATACTTTGTGAGATAGAAATCTAATGAGTTTTGTTGCGACTGTCAAAAAATCTAATTTTACATGACAGTTTGTGTTCACACCATCACACAAAGTTTTAACATTCATACATGAAATAAAATGCAACCCTGATCCAATGAAAGTATTATTGTTTAGAAATTTTTCAAAAAACGATGAAGTCGTATGGGATGTCAAACTTGTTTCATAATACTTGTCATTTTTGTGACACACTATCACACTTTGTCATATTACTTAAGTTTTTGACATGTATTAATACAAAGTATAATAGTGAAATCTGGCCTTTAGCGATAGTGAACAAATTTACAATACCAATTAATTTTTTTAGTGCTAGTAAAAAAAAAAAAAAATACCAATCATCACTAAAGCTGGTACAAATTTGTAAAAAATAATTTATTGCAGTTTTATTTAGTGAGAGTGCAATGTTGATTTAAGTCAACATTTATTGTACTACCCCCATCTATGTTTTTTGCTTACATTCAAAAATAATGTTGCATACTTGCAGGATAGATAACATTGATACATGACAAAATTTTCGTGTGAAATAATAAATGTTGCTCAACATTTTTCGCAGGGTCGAACAGAGTACTAGGCCAATCTCATCTTTAACAATTGCTATTTACGAAAATATACAAAAAAGTCAAATGGTAAATTTACTGTGATTGTACCAAAAGATTGAACATACAGTAAATTTGCATGCCATTTTAAGCAAGCGAACATATTTGAACTTTGAGCGTGTCGGTCCAAGCAAATAATAAATATATCAGGCTTATATTTCGGAATCATAATATTCAGATATCTGCCAACAAAATACCAAAAAATTATCCAAATCGGCGAAAATGAAAAAAATTAATTAATGCCGCTCTTGAACCAATGAGCGTCGTGGCGATGTTAATTTATCGTCACGATAATGTGTTTTGACACCGTTGGACTATTTTCTTTGAGGATTTTTAAAAGAAACAGTGTACGTCAAGTAGCCAAGAACAATTCAAGAGCTAAGGGATGTGGTAATTTGGCACATTAACGACATTGAACCTTAATTATGTCTCAGAGTCATTGAAAATATAGATCATCGATAAAAGTATGCCACCGAAACCGTGGCGAGCATTTGCCCGATATTTTGTTTCACACATAATTGTCAAAGATCCTTCTATCATAATAAAAAATATTAAGATAATTCTCTGAAAACTTTTTGTTATATTTACAATTAACATCGTGCGTTTATTAAGAGATTAACAAGAAGCTCTTTTCTTTTCGCATTAAATGATTTTCAAATAAACCTTTTAAGATAATTTGAATAATCAGGATTTTTGCTGTAAAAGCTTACAAATTCATTCTCGGAATATTATTATTTTCTTTTTTCTAAATTGTGCTAATATTTTTTGTAACAATATTCTATTTAACACGTTTAATTCCCATAGCGATTACTTCTTTTATTATGGTATTTATTTCTCCGACTCTTTAACTCTAACAATGGATGAGTTTTTTTTTCCAACCCAAATAATTATATACCATTTTGTAAATTTTATACAAAATACTACAAAAAAAAAAAAAAAAAAATCAATTAACAAATTGTTATAAGCCTTTATGAAAAAAACAAATATGATAAAATAAAGCCAGAACAAAAAATTATAATGAAAACAATTTATGCACATGGTGTCACAACACAAAATAAATCAATGCAAAAAAAAGAAAAATAAAAATGAAAAACTATATACAACCAATAAACCTACTCTTTATTAAAAAGTGTATGCATGTATGTATGTATATGTAGATAAATACATACCCTGCAAATAATAGGACTAGTCTAAACACGCGTGTAAAGAGTAGCCCACAAGGGACTCAGACTAGTCCAAAAGTAACCCAAACGTATGGAAAAAACATGGTATATTTAATATAACGATGTCCTAGGGGAGGACCATATAACCCAGCTTTGGACTAAACGGCTCCACGAAAAGCCCCCCAATGAAATAACGCCCAAACGAGAAATGAAATATTCCCCAATTTTTTTTTTCATACATTTTTGGGTGTTATTTCATATGAAAAAACTCCCAATTTTTTGGGCCGTTTTTCATTTTTTTTGGTTATTATTTCATTCTTCATTTGGGGTTTTCAAATTATGAAATAATCTCCAATGAAATAACACCCAACAAATTTTTAAAATTCGGGGCTTGTTTCATAGCGTGTTTAATTTGGGTGTTATTTCATTTTTAATTCGGAGGTTATTTCATTTTTAACACCAAAGTTAAGTATTGAAATCTGGCTTCGCATACTTAAGTTTTTCTGCGTGACGGCCTGCGGCCGTGCTTAGGGATTTTTTCCTCCAGTAGGACGCGGCAGGTGGCTTCGCTGAATGAAGTTTTCCTGCGTGCGTCACAAGAATAAAAAAATGTTTTTCAATGATAACTAAGGATTTTCCCTTTTACAGAATGTTGACACCATGCGTAACACTATTCTGGAAAAGTATGGCTTTGTCTCTCATTTGTGAAAAAAAAAATATGGCTATATCTCTCATTTCGCAAAATTTTAAATATGACCTTACCTCTCAATGATTGGGCGATAAGACCATAACGGCTTTATCTCCCATTCAATTGAGCAATAAAGCCATTATGGCCTTACCTCCCATGGTTAAAAAGCACCCCCCGCCCCCCTCCCCGTGTAAAGGCCAAACGTAGAAGGCAAATTGCCTTCCGAACTGCAAAAATAGAGCAGGGCTACAAGGATCTAAGGGCGGGTAAAATAACTACAGCAATATTTTTGAACCGAATATATCCTTATTATTAAGAAGACGCCTGCGGGCCTCCACACGATTTAGTTCAATAATTTTGCGACTTTGCTGTTGGTCCATATTGACTTCATGAAATCCTTGGTGAAACTGACTCTTTTATGAATTTTGGGCATAATTTCATTTTTGTTGCTGATGGGGTTAATTTCATTGGGGGTTATTTTATTTTCATCATTGGGTGTTACTTCATATGAAATAACATCAAAATATTGGGGGTTGTTTCGTTTTCGTTTTGGGGTTTATTTCATTTATTTTTCGATGTTATTTCATTCACTGCTTTTGGGTGTTATTTCCTATTTTTTGGGGATTATTTCATTGGGGGCTATTTCCTGGGCGTTATTTCATTGGGGGGCTTTTCGTGGAGCCGACTAAACTACCCCATGGTAAACTCAAGAGGATTAGTTTTGAAGTCACTACAAACACTTTTTAACAATGACATGGTCCATGCTTGCATTACATCGGACCAGTCCATGGAGTAGTCCATTTTATCAAAATGGATCTGGTGGTCCAATATTATTTTCAGGGTAAATACGTAAATGAATAAACTAATACACTGACAGTCATACAGCTGTCCTTGTAAAATGTTATTATACTAGCACGTATATTATAACTCTTGATATGGCATGGCCTTCTTCTCTCCCACTCTTTTGCTTGGATAAATTAATAGATTTAAAATTGTTGGTTTATTAATATTGTCACATTCCCCCTAGTTGTATTAAAAGATCCTAGTGCTTTAATGAAAGTGATTACATACTTAACCCAAATTTATTTTATATTGACCATTTGACACTTTACTGTTTACTTGTGGTCCAATATGCGTTTACTCGCTATGAGAAAATTATTTCTTAAATATGTTTTTTTTTTTACTTAATATTGTGTATAACTTGAAAATGCAGGATTCTTAACATACAGTCACACAGATAATAGTACCCCTTAAAAATTCTTTAATTTTCTAAAAATTGGTGATATTAAAAAAAGTTAATAAACCGAAAATTTGGAAATTAAAGCAAGTATTTATTTCATTATTGGAATTTAAGACTATTGATTTGTCCGCATACTTAATTTCGAAGTCGAGTCGATTTTTTCTGTTTATATCCGTAATTAATGTTTTTGTTTCTTGGTACGCGGCTATGGAATCCGCTTTTTCGCAGAACACTTCACTCTGTTTCTGAATGAACATTAATATTGTGTTAATTTTCCAGTGTTTCGAATTTCCACGGCTGTTGTTTGGGGATTTTTACTAACAATACTTTTTATAAAGCACTCACTCGTGGGGAAATTTTTGGTGGACGTCTAGTTTTTGGCTTGCTTGCTAGGGATTGAGACTCAGACAAATGTTTTTTTTATAGTCTGCACTGTAGACTTGGCACGTCCAACAATTTCAAAAATTGAGCCCAAGGAATTCCCATCGTTCCTTTATTTTACAATATGTTTACGCATTTCAGTAAAAATGTCCTTTGTTTTCTTACTTATTTTAACAAAACAGTAAATTTATTTTCCAAAAATTACTGCAGTCTTTAAGAATTTGCTTGAACCACTTTCCGTTTATTATTTTTTCTTTAATTCTAATTAATTTAAAAAGGACTGTTAGAACAAGAAGGGCCCTGTCTATCATGAGCAGCTAAGATTTAGTCAGAAGCTGTAAAGGATCCTAGCCGGAACACAATGGATTCGTTTAAAACGGGAATTTCAGGCCTGTTCTAAAAATCACGTGATTTCAAATCACGTGTTTTTGAAATCACACGTGTGATTTTGTTTGGTTCTGAAAGTCATACCGTTTTTGTGCTTCTCGATGTGCTTTCGGCAATTGAATATCACACCAAAACACACAAAAACGGGGCACTAAGATATCACACGTGTGATTTTAGTAGGCATATGTGATTTGAGTAAAAGTCATTTGCAGAACAGGCCTGTTTGTCAATAAATGCCTGAATATGGGACCAGACGTAAAGCAGTAATATTTCTTAAAGACAACGCTCAGCCTCATGTTACAACATAAGTTCAAAACTATTAAGAAAATAGGGGCTGGGAAGTTTTATCTTGCCCACTTAATACTCCAAACCTTGTCCCGTTCGACTACCATATGCTTTGATCGATACCGAAAGCTCTTTGTTGAAAACGCTTTACTTCAAAATAAAGTATCCAAAATTAACTTGATACGATACTGTCTTAAAAAAAAAAATAAGTTAAGGAATCCATAAGTTTCTAGAAAGTTTGAAATAGCACTTAGCAAATGATGTCCGATACATTGAATTTATATATTATGCACGAATATTTCACAAAAAACGCTCAAAATTTACCAAAAAAAAATATTGCTTTTTTAGTTATAAATTCAAGGGAGTCCTGAGAGGAGAATGGGTCTAGAATTCAATGCCGACTGTAGAAGCTGTCACTGCAAGGAGGAAGAGGTTTAATGTCAATAACCGGCAATTCAGAATATTAGCTAGAGCTATCTGAGGAAACCAACATTTGTCTGTTTGGACGATCTATCAAAGATAGATAGAATTCAAATTGGTTGAATTCTGCAGTGACGTCATTTGAGATACTGCTCAGTAGGATGGGCATTGGTGCTGGGTATCGCATAGGGATCCACGAAATCTTAGTTATAAATGAAAAAATTAATATTTCTTTTGAAATTTTAACACAAAAAGTTTTAAAAATGTGTGGCAACAATTTTTTAAAACCTGATTAAGTTTGCTTAAAGTAAAACAAAAAATGATTTAGGTTTACCATGACGTATGATTATTATTAATGGAAAGTTTATTGATTCTTAAGGGCTGTTTTTTTTGTATATAAGAGATAATTAAAGTTTTAAAGTTTCTTATCCAAATTGTGATATTTTTTAATCAGGCTAAAGCTCATTCAATTTAATTTTCATTAAATAATTTTTACGCAGAAAGGAATTTTACAACATGAAATTAATTAAAATTTATTGATAATTTTTTAATTAGATACTCATTAAAAAACAAAAGTTTTTCAGAAGAGATCGTGGCCTTCATCCATATAAGATCCTTCTGGTGGAAAAATTAAATCCAGCGGACAATCAATTGCGTCGAATGTTCCGGTGAATGGGATAAGAATCAACTAGAAGTGAAACCAACTTTTTATCGTCAAATCATCTTCAGCGAAAAGGCTCGTTTCAGGCGAAACGGGTATGTAAACAAGTAGAATTGCCACTTTTGAAGAGAGCACAATAATCATGAGATTCTTGAGACTCCATTACAGCCAACTTAAGACTATAATGGGTTGTGTTCTGATGAAATTAGGGATCTGGTTTCCGAAACCCGTGCGTTTGTTCATAATACATGTTTTTCTTCAATAGCCCATTATTTTGTGGTCGATTGGCAGGTGAATCGTACAACGCATTACAGGTTGTGTGGAATAACCTTCCTGCTGAAGTCTTTTCTCTCACTTTCAACATGAATAAATTCAAGTCGAATGTTCACAACCACTACTCTCTCTTTCCTCCTTCCTCCTTCCCATAACCTATTTTCCTAGTTCCAACACAATGAAATGCATTAATAGGGGTCATCCCCAGAGTGCTGGTCCTTCAAAAAAAAAAATCAGTATTTGGTACGGTTTACATGCCGAAAGAGTTATTAGCCTGTTTGTCTTTAATTCCGAAATCGGCGCAAATGTTATCGTGAATGGTGAATCCTCATGTCAATGCAAATCAATAGGAGTACACACAGAAAACAAATTGGTTGGAAAACGGTTGCAGTTATAAAATATTGATCAATAAATATAATTTTCTGTTGCAACTAATAAAAATGTATAGATCTAACTGATTTTTAATTCTCTTGATTATTAAAACGTTATTCTAACTGAAATATGATTCCTTCAATTCTTTTATTAGTTATGATAACTAATTTAATGGTATTCTAAAAATTAGTACAAATGGTTAGAATCACAACCGAATTTAATACAGGGCAATACTGAATATTGGTCTTTGCTATTAATAATTTGTTTTCGTCAATAAATGTTGTAATATAAATGTTCATTCATTTAATGCAGCTAATTATCGATTGCGAGTATAGTTTCAATTCGAGTACAACAACTGAAAATATAATAATTTGGTATTCACAACCAAAAAAAAGCTATATGTCCCAATTGTTTACTAAATTTTCTGTCAAAACATTTAAAAAAATAAAATACATTCATACATCATTTTTTATTTTATATTTAAATAAAAAATACAATCTTGGGGTCAAAAACGGAAAATGTGCAAGAACTTTATTAGTAGGGGTAAGTAATTTACGTATTTTTAATACTTTTTCTTATAAAAACATACATACATATGTATTTACCACCTAGCATTTTCAATCGTGATCGTCGACGAGCGCAATTTTTAAATGCAGAAGATTCCTCGCACTGTGAGATACTTTTTCACCACAGCGATATACGCTTATATCAAGCATAAAGGGATTCATTTAAAATTTCTGCAAAGATTATCTAATGAGTCTTTCAGAAAGCACATCAACAATCGTATGAGACTCATGTAGGAATTCTTTTTCAACTCGTGAAATGCTAAGCGATATAACTAAGCCATCTAAACAAGAACATCAAGCTTCTTTTCCATGGCCTTAAGATAAGGAATTCAAAACTTTGTTTAAAAAAAAAAAATTCGAAATCTTTTATTGAGTATTTGCATAACAATTTTCTGTTTTCAGATAAATTTTTACAATTGTGAGTTATTTGATCGGCGTTTTTATATTTGCTATAATCGTTGGACAGGTTGGTAATGTAATAAACAATCGTAATGCAAATGGTCTGGAGTTTGAACGTCTTTCATATGGTAACAAAACCTACATGCGGCATCATAAGGTTAGATAATTTTCAATAAATAATTTTTTTTTTATTTAATTATTTTGTTTTCTTAATCAAGATGCCTGGAGGAATGAAGCGTCGTGTTTTACGTTGGTATGATTACAGATGGTCAAGAGGGAACACTGCTTTAGGCTTTTGCCCGAAAAACTCAAAACGGAACTAGCCTTTCATGTAAATCTAAGTGTTTGGAAAAAGGTAATAATTTTTCAAGAATGTCAGGCCGAGTTCCTTCACGATTTGCTTTGAAAATGAAGGCGTACTCACTCAATATGCCGTAAAGGAGAGGTGGCCTGCGAAATATTTTTAATAGCCGATGGTATTTTAGAAGTTTTAAGCGAGACCGGAAAAGTACTAAAGTAAGCAAGGTGTTTCAACAAAAAATGTGCTAAGACATAGAAAGAAGCTACACGTCACCAAGGGACCCACCACCATGTGAATCAAAGCGATAGCAGTGAAAACAGTACCTCAAAGAAAATTGTCGATAAATTGAGACACGACGTTAAGGGCTTCCGAAGTGTTCTTAAAAATTCACGTTATTTAGAGTATCAGGTTTAAAATATGTTGTCAATTTTAGCTGCTTGATTCATATGATGTCACTTTCGGAGCTCGTCTTAAGAAAATGTCATAAAATATTTTCGTAAAAATAACGTATAGTATTTAAGAGCTCTTTTAACTCATTTCGAGTCATTATAGAAAGGGACTACTACCCAGTTTTAATTCCTAGTATTTAACTACAATTTCCTTTTCAATCCCATTGGCAGGCATTTAAAGTAGACAGCGTATTTTAAGCCCAATTAAATTTTTTCAAAATACAATGATTTTATTAACAAATACTGGATCTAAAAATAAATCTTAAGTCATCCTTGTATGAACTTAAAGATAAAACTTTATCATTATACTCTCAAGCATTGGTCGCTTTGTATATCAAGCAACGCTATATATATCACCCACCCTAACGGTTTGAACTTTTCTAATTCCACGAAAATTTTCTGCATCAAATTTTACTAGGGGTCTTTTAAGACCAAAAGTTCGTGCAATTTATGTAAAACGGATATTCGAAATTCCTAACCACCTGTTTTACATAAATTGTATGAACTTTTGGTCTTAGAAGACCCCTAGTAAAATTTGATGCAAAAAATATTTGTGCAACATTTTAACCCTCTTAAGTGCCGGTTTAGAAAACTTTTGTTGGGAAGTTAAAAAAAGGACAAAAATTACCCCATAAAATTAGTGTTAGATGGTTAATATATCGTAAGAAAAGAATCGCCATACGATTTTACTGAAGACATCTGAAATTTGTTTCAGCTCAGAAGTACATTAAGTATATTTTTTTTGAGTTATACCAAACGCCTTTTCAAAAAATTTAAAAACTTTAGGGGCCAATATTTCGGGAACCCAAGCTATCTTTTCAAAACCTTTTGGCAGATTTGCTCTACCAACATCCTAGTTTCATTCCGCGTTGCAAGTATTGAGGCTGGTTTGTTTTGTTGCACAGTGTATTGATTGTAGGCGAATTCGTTTGAGGTTTTTTTTTTCCGACTTTCAATTTATTTATTGAATCTTTCTATAATAAGAAAATAACAATAAGTATTAAAATCTTAAATTAATTAATAATTTCTGGGTCTATTGCCGTTGCAATAGAAACCCCATTTTTGTTTCGTAAAGTTTCATCTTCCATGCATTTGTGCGAGAGCCAGCGTGTCGACCCTCTTGAGGCGGGTATGTCCACTATAAGACAGTAGATCCTGTGCAAGAGGATTCGGATGAGTTGCCAGTTTTCGTGCATATTTGGAGCAGTAGGTTTTTATTTCGTCGCGAACAAATGGAATCTTGAGGTCCTTATGAATATTTGCGTTTCTAATGTACCACGGGTCACCAGTAATTTGTCGCAATATTTTATTTTGTCGTCTTTGTAATTTCTCTATATTGGAAGCAGAAGCTGTTCCCCATAGTTGGATACCATAGGTCCATATTGGCTTAATAATAGCTTTGTAGAGTAGAACCTTGTAGTTTAGGTTGAGAGCAGAATGAGAGCAAATAAGCCACTGAAGCTGTAGTGTTTTAAGTTTGAGCTGTGTGGATTTGGATTCAATATGTTGAGACCAGGTGAGGCGACGATCGAGGTGTATACCAAGATATTTTATATGATTTTGTTGAGGGATTTCGATATTATTAATCTTAAGTTTGGGACAGTCGCCCTTTCTCAAGGTGAAAGTGACATGTGCACACTTTGTTGGATTTACTTTTATTTTCCATTTGTTAAGCCATTTTTCGAGTTCTTTAATATAAGTCTGCAGACAACTAGAAGCAGTTACTGGATTTTTATGTACGCTTATAAACGCTGTGTCGTCAGCAAAAGTTGACGTGTGTATCAGATTACTTGTGGGCATATCTGAGGTGTAAAGTATATACATGAGAGGACCAAGTATACTGCCTTGGGGAACTCCTGCTGCGATTCTTCTTGAGTTTGAGATATAGTCTTTATATTTTACTACAAACGAGCGATTTAATAAATAATTTCGCAGTAAGTTATGGGTATTTTGGGGTTACAAGGACCTTATTTTATATAAAAGCCCGTCGTGCCACACTTTGTCAAAGGCTTGAGAAATATCTATGAAGAGTGATGAGCAATAGTGTTTGTGCTCAAAGCCTTTTCTGATAAGAGTAACTATGCGATGAACCTGTTCTATGGTGCTATGATCCTTTCGGAATCTAAACTGATGAACTGGAATGATGTGACGGTCGTTCAAATATGGGGTCAATGCATTTAAAAATAACTTCTCAAAGAGCTTTGATAAAATTGAAAGTAAGCTTATCGGACGATAAGATGACACTTGACTAGCGTCCTTACCTGGCTTAGGTATCATGATTATTTCTGATATTTTCCATGATGTAGGGTAAAAACCGGTTCGCAGGATGGCATTGAAAATGAATAAAATTAGCCTTAGGGCAGATGTTGGTAGTTCACGAATCATTTTTCCTGAAATTTTGTCCATGCCAGGGGATTTATTTGTTTTGATTTTTTTGATTGCTGAATTTAAGGACGAGAAATCTGTAAAAATACTGGACATCCCCTGTAGTTTGCGGTGTGATTACCACCACAGTTGCTACACTTTTTGTTTCTGGGGTCGCTTTTAATTTTCGTGCATTCAGAAGTTTTATGAACATCACCACAGATTACACATACTGATGGAAGCTTGCAATAACTTGTAGTGTGCCCGAATTCTTGGCAGTTTAAGCATTGTGGTGGGTCTTTACGTTTGCGAGGTTCTTCTACAGAAATTCTTCGGTGAAGAAGGTATCGAAGGTTATAAATTGGATGGGGGTCATTTCCCTTTAGTTTGCTAGATTCAAAAGTAATTTCGACTTTAAAAAGTGGTTGCGGTATTTTATCCCTATTATTTATGTTGTGTACTGACTTTACCTTGTAGCCTTCGTTTTCTATAGCATTTGCTATTTCACTTGTTGGAACGTTGCTTTCAATGCCTTTTATGACGATTGATAAGCATTTTGCGCTTTTAAGCTGATGGGTATAAAAACGCTCTTTTAAAAACGCTCTTTTAAAAACGCTCTTACTTAGGTAGCTCAGTAATTGTTATATGACTCATAAGGAGAGCCGGAAAAGGTTCATTCCAAGATTAAAAGACATCCTATTGGCACATAGAAAGTAGTTGCGCCGATGGAAAATCTAACATTGATTTCTTGTAACGCACCTAATATATATACATGTACTTATTGTTTATATTTTGCTCTGCGTGTATATTGGGCAAACAAATATGTTATAAGTACATTAGATAAAAATCGCTCAGTTTTTTTAGTGATTTTTATATTAATTTACAGCTTCAATCACTGTTCGTATTATAAATACCACATGTTAATTATTCTGTTTTACTTCAGACACAGAGAACAAGACGACATTGATAAATTAAATTGCATTGAACTGAAGCCAAAGATTGTTTTTGTTGGTACACTAAGCGACAAGCTGTCACCCTTTGGAAATCCGTTGGATAATGTAAAAAGCTGCATGTATGTTTTTGTTTAAAATTAATTATTTGTAAACTATACATAAACATATTAATAAATAAATATACTAACAAAAAGTGGAGTTTATTGCAATTATTTTGATTTTCTATCTAATAAATCGGGAAAATGGTTTATGTAACCGATTAAAAAAATTTATTGATAAAGGCAATCAAATCTTTTGTTATGAACACCAATTATGGGTTTATTCAGTTGCATCTATCATATATTCGGGTGTAAGCATATTTTGATTTCTAATAATCATACTTACAACTAACAATATCTGTTGTCATAACTGATAGTGTACTAAAATTCAAATGTTGCTATCAAAAATATTATGCTTAGCAACGAAATTTTCAGTAATTGTAACCGAATTGTGTGATAGTACATGCAACCGACGAAATTCGATTGGCGCCAAATTCGGTTGTGATAAAGAATCTGTTTTCTCTGTGTAGATAAAGTTCCAAGACAAGACGGCTCAACAAGCCGTAATACGTTTGGTGACCAAATTATCTCAAGAAATAGGCCTGTAAATTAATCACCTCGTTCGTTTGCTTTGATAACTTTGAACTACTTTTATGGCGGTACGTCAAATCTCTGGTCTACACTGACAAACTAGCAACGATTGATCTATAAGTAGCCAACAGTCGACAAACTTTGAGAAAATAAGACCGGTTATGTTCGAAAAAGTGGTGCAAAGTTAATCCAACAGGATGGCATTAATAAAGCGCAGTAGCGGAGGCCATATGTCAGAAATGATTTTAAAAGATTAGATGCCATGAAATGTGTGAGCTAATAAAGGCAAAATTTTGGTAATTTCATTGACTTATTTTGGGTTTTATCTTAAAAAAAAAGTGCTATGACTCGAAACATGCACCCCTTTTAAAAAAATATTAAGGGCGAGCTATTTCAAGCTAAAACAAGTAAGAAAGTATAGTCGGTCAAGCCCGACCATATGATAGCCTACACCACAGTATTTAAAAACATATCATGCTTATGTGTCCATGTAAATATGGATTTATCTATGTTTATAAACTTCATGAAAATTGGTTTGAAAGTTTGTGAGAGGCAGAAATTGTTCCCTACCTCCCCTTGGGGTCCTATTTTTAAAAAAACTACATAGCTTATGTGTCTATATAAATATATTTCTATCTATGATTTAAATTTCATTAAAATCGGTTAGAAAGTTTCTGAGATGCAGAAATTTCCCAGTATCTTCCCTGGTGATCCTTCGATTTTATCAAATTATCTACAAAACTGCGACCTGTACTTTGCGCACAAGGTCACATGGGCAGCCAGCCAGCCAGCCTGCCAGCCAGCCAGCCAGCCTGCCAGCCAGCCAGCCGGAAGTGATTCTAAGTCGATCGGTATCCTTTAAGGTGGGTCTAGGACCAATATTTAAGGCGTTACACACATCAGCACAAATGCATGATACCCTCTCCACTATTGTAGTGTGGGTATAAAGAAGTAATTTTGACCACTGTAGCGTGTAACTAATATTATTTAAATATGTTTTGCTTAGAAATCTTTATTTTTTTATAATAAAAATCTAGTGAAGCTTTTAAAGCTTCAAATTAAAGATAAGGTTTTAAGCTTTAGTTAAATAATAAAAAGCGTAAGAAAGATAGTACAAATTTTTCCCAATTTTTATTCTTGATAAAAACAATGATATTAAACAAAGATATTCAACAAATAAAACTGTAAAGCGAATAAGAATTATAAACACCAGTTTTACTTGTAACAACATCAAAGCTTAAAAAAAGCAACAAAAATAAACAGTGATATTTTCTTATTTTAAACACGACAAACGAAATCTTTTTAATTTAAAGTTTTATATTCCCAAAAATTGCTTTGATTAAAAAAAGGCAATCTTTAATTTGCGAAAACGGTGGATAATTGCATTTATGGCCACTGTAACGTATGATTAATATTTAAAATGGGTTTAATGCTTAAAAACCTTTAAAATTTATCCTACAAAAAAGCTAAAGCAACATAAAAAGCTTTCAACGAAATCTAAAATTTTAAGCTTTAATAGAATATTTTAAAATTTTTTTTAAATTAAAAAATTTGGAGATATTACAAAATGTTTGCTTAAACCAAAACAAATTTATTTTTCAAACATTTAACTGAAACGACATTGAAACATTCTAACAAGAATGCTATACAATCATTATTCATTGAAATTGTTGGAAATTAAATATATTTTACAATTAAAACTGACATAGAGAAAATTTAACTAAAATCAGCATGTGAATAAAAACCATAAAAAAAGATAAATTCCCTTCTACTCCTTTTACAAGCAGAGAACAAAAAAGTTAGAAAACAACAAAAATTAAAAAAAAAATGAGATAACTTTTTTTTGTTTTTAAAATGCAACTGAACAAAAAAAACTTGTATCCTGGAAAACTATTTTATAAAAGCAGAACATTTTTTGTTTTCTTTTATATTTTATTAAAAAAAAAACTCTAATTTTTTGTCTATTTTGAAAAAAAAACGCTAACAAAATATTTCACATAAACAAAAAAAAAAAAAAACACCCATATACGAAATGTCCCTGAAAGTATGCAGTACGTCCAACTTCCACACTCTGTGGGTTTGTGTCTACAATATAGTTTTTATCTTAATCAAATTAAGTTTATTTTTAACATAAAAACTGCTAAATACGAGTGCGAATAAGTATTTTAATGAAACCGATGGTGATATAAAAAGTTTCAACATTTTTTGCAGCGTTTTTTAACGTTTTTTACAAAGGAAATAAAATTATTATGTTACGGCTTTTCTTTTTTTTTGTTAAGCAGTCAATTAAAATGAGAAAGTCAAAGAGTATTGCATACTTTTAGTAAATAAGTTTTATAGGATCCAACATTAATGTATGCCTTTAGTTATACTACAGAGTTATTAGCATGAAGTTATACTACAGAACATAATTCTATAGATTTATCAAAGTAAAAATATAGTCAGAGCAAAACTATGCTACAAAGAAATTAAAATTTATGGTATTTAATTTATTTAAAACTGCAATACCATAAAACTAATAATCCAAACCCTTAAACGGTACACAAATTGTTAAAAGCAAGAGATAGACAACAATTTTCTCTAACACCCCTTCAGAATATTTTGCAGGAGAGACAAAAAACTTTTAATATTTCATATTTGCAGCTTGAGAGGAAAACCAAAAAGATAGTGTTATTTTTACACACTTTAAGACTCAAGTTAAAGAAAAACTACATGCTGGTCGACGAGGCATAAATTTCTCTACCACATGGCATCATCTAATAAAGTGGATTTAGCAGGTTTTGATATTAAGCCGACGATATAATTAAGTGCCTGAAATTAGACTTTATAACCCCAAATGCTTAAATTCCCTTAAAAAGAACGAATAATAATAAAAAGTGTAATATATTTTTCACCTCCTACTTTAAAGCCCTAAACTATACTACAATATTAAGTAAAAGCCTGAGTGATTTAAGAGAATACAAAAACAAAGACAAAATTGTCAGACTAAATCTGGGCGGTACAAAGAAGCTCTAAGGCTATTTCATGGTTAGGTTAGGTTAGGTTAAAAGGCTAGTGCGAAGTCAACTTCACACCCTCCCTCACGCAGAGACCAATATGGTCCATTGTGACGTCTAAGATAGTGATAGAATTCTAAAAAGGAATGAAGAGAAGACATTAAGAGTGAATGTAAAGAATAGAGAAAATAGTGGAAGATAAATATTGAACAAAAGAAGCAAGAACAACCCTAAACAGAAACCTGCCCGACATTTATCCAGTCCCAGGTCTCTTGCTGGGCAGCCAGGTCATTCTCATTACGAATCCCGTCAGATTCTCGAGCCCACAGTCCGAGACATCTCCCAATTTGAGCAAGAATCTACTACCTAGCCAACTCAGCCTGCTGTTCTGTAGCCTGGGACAGTGACACAGAATGTGCTCAACTGTCTGCAACACCTCTGGTTCCTTAGTGAGGACTCCACACACAATCTACAAATATCTGACAAGTCAGATCCCATTCTCACCGCCATCCTGCCTATCATGAAGTGGCCCGTGATAATACCTATGCATCATGGTCCTCGTACCTAGCTGTGAACCCGAATCGGAATTCCTAAGCACCAGCCACAGCGAACGCAGTACCCTGCAGTCTCTGCGGCTCCCCAGGCTCGATTAGTCACATTTAGAACCTATTACCTGATTCTTCCAAAGCAGAAGCCCATTGGAGGCCTGACCGCTTCCAAACCGTCAGAATCCTTTTTTCCAAGTCTCGTAAACTCATCAGTCATCGCATTGCCTTACCACATATTACCCTAAGATTTCTTCTAGAGCCCTCCTACAATCATTCACTAGCTTGGAGTTCACAAAACAGCTCATCAAGGCCCTAAGAGCCGCCTGGCTGTCAACATATATATTGACCTCCGAGCCCCTGGTAATGTTGCCCCTCACAAACTCTGCGGCCCTCAAGATCCCCAGAAACTCCGCGTGAAATACTCTGCAGTCGTCAGGAAGTCTATATAACCTTCTGATGCCCAGTTACCCAGTGTAGACCGCCGCACAGTGCTTTGGCCCATAGACATAAATCAAAAAAAAAAACAAGTCTTATATTGTACTTAAAAATGTACAGATCGATAGATAACAAAATAATTAAAATGAATTTTGCAGAATTTTTAAGATTTAACTCTTTTTGGCGGCGCTAGAGGGCGCCAAAGTTTGAGAATTTATAGTAAAAATGGCCAAACAACTACTTGAGTTTTACATGCTTTAGGAAAACTGTTGTAAAACTGTTGTTTCTTAAAGCACGAGATTGAAATTTTTTCTGTAGTAGTTTACAGATTTTTTTTATTGGTTTGAAAAATGCTTATTATTAACTTAAGCTCTAAAAATTTTCTAACTTTGATGGAATATTAAAAAAAAAGAAAAATACCGTCTATGGGTTTTTTTCTGATTTCGAATATTCAAACTGTTTTCTAATAACTCCAAGAAAAACAATTGAAAAAATTTTACCACAACTTGAAAAAAAAAAAAAAATTTTTTAAATGGCTATTTTCATGATTTTTGCTCAAATTTTGATAGTTTTCAGGAGTTTAAAAGACAATAAACTACAAATACTGTGAAATATTAATTCAAACTTATACCGTTCAATAAAAAACAACAAAAATCAAAATATGTATAAAAAATTTTTTGTGTTTGTCTGCATTTTGCGGCATAAGAGGGCGCTGAAATCACAAATGCCCTTGGTGTTTTATTGTTTCAAGAAAATAATTGTAAAAAATTCATTTTCTGGATTACGAGATTCAAATTTTTTTCTGTAACACGCAACTATATTCAAAACCAACTATAAAAAAATTTTAGGGGAATTATGCTCCTATACATATTTTTTAATGGTTTGAAAAATGCTTATTATTTAGTTAAGCTCTAAAAATTTCTTAACTTTGATGGAATATTAAAAAAAAAAAGAAAAATATCGTCTATGGGATTTTTTCTGATTTCGAATTTTTAGACTGTTTTCTAATAACTACAAGAAAAAAAATTGAAAAAATTTTACCACAACTTGAAAAAAATGTATTTAAAAAAATGCTATTTTCGTAATTTTTGCTCAAATTTTCATAGATTCAATTAGTTTAAAAAAAATAAACTAGGAACATAATAAGAAATATTAAGGTATAAAACTGGCTTTATGTAATTATAATGAAACGTAACTAATAAAAAAAATAAATTTCAGGGTACTTGTCCGAAGAATCATTGGAAGCCAACCACAAAATCGTGAGAAAGACCAGACTGTCCCACGACGACACTCATAAAGATTTAATGACTCATTTAATACTTTCCTTAGATCCGTTGTTATCTTCAAAAAGGAATCCAAAGACTAAAAAAAGTGAAAGAACAAAAAATGTACTTGGACTTCAAGAAAAATTCTTGACGAAAGTACGAAAAAACAGAAGTAAAGGAAATAACATGTAAAATCGATTAAAATGGATAATCATTCAGGAAAGCAAATTTCGATCTACCAAATGTTAAAATACAATTTGGTTTAAGGATTGATGTTTGACTAGTGACGTCAGCAGTCGTCGATGGCTGCGAGTGTAAGACGGCAAATCCATCTGAGGAGATCGAGTGGTTGCGATCGAAACATGTCATGGTAACCTGCCGGCCAGGGTTCGAGCCCGAGCCACGTCAAGAATGAAAGATTATCAATAACAATTTTAATTAATTTTCATGTTGTAAAATTCCTTTCTTCACAAAAATAATTTAATGAAAATTAAATTTCATGAACTTAAGCCTAATTAAAAATATTAAAAATTTGGAAAAAAATATATTTTTTGAAGAAATTGAGAAATATATACTGAGAGAAAATGTTGATGAACCAGCTAAAGATGACGAAACAAATGTTTCGTTGAGCGGCAATATTTTTTTGGAAGAATCCAGTACTGAAGATGATTTATTGTAATTAAAAAAATGACCATATTATGTAAATGTAATAAATAAATTAGTTTAAAGAAAATTAATTAGGAATATAATAAGAAATAATTCCAAATAATTCGTAATATCGGCTCAGAATCACTTTCTGAGTCGATCTAACGATGTCCGTCCGGCCAGCTGGCTGTCAATGCAACCTTGTGCATACAGATCACAAATTCGGAGACAATTTGATGAAAATTGTCACAGAGGCTCTGACTGGTACAAGGAACAAGCCTATAGAAAATGGAACGAATCGGTCCATTATTTTACAAAAACCATCTTATTACATCGGCAAGATTAAATTTGGTTCAAACCAAACTAATTTTATTGCAATCAAAATCAGCATATCAAATTTTATTGGAATCTTTCTTTTTTTGAGCATAGCTCCCATACAAATCATTCTCCCTAAAATAGCTTTTAATGCCAGCTTCCTTAAAAATATTAATATTTACATACAAATTAGCGACAATGACTTTTACGATAGCTACTATGTCATGACAAAATGTTGTCCAGGTAGTTCCAAATTAAACCATAGGTTCCATATAAACCCTCATCCAAAAAACTCCTATATGCAGATGAAGATATCTAAATAATATTCGGCAGAAAGAACTTTTAAACGAATCTTAGCCTCATAACATAATTTTGTTCTGGCGGGTCCATGATTGCCCAAATAGATTACACACTAGGAAATTTGATTACACTCTAGGAAATTTGTTTTTAAATACTATGCTATAGGGTATCACATGGTCGGGTTTACCGATTATACTTTCTTACTTGTTATTTTTGCAAGAGCGTTTTTAACTTATTTTTCATTAAATGATGTTTTTGTATTTTTCACATTAATAAATCGGATTCTACCAAAATTTGGCATACATACATATATATCTAACAAATATCAATTTTCATAACAAATTTTAATACGATTGGACAGTTCTTGTAAATGTTATAGCATTTTTAAGAAAAAGGACCTTGAGTCCTTGTTCAGATTTAAATGAAAATTTGCACACAGGTTTTTTGTAGTTTTGTGGGCATTATTGAAGCTAAAATTAGATTTTTCCATTTCAGCACACATGGGAGGTAGGCGTGTCCTTATACCGATTTGTCCAAAAATCCTTATTTTTCTTAACTAAGCTATTTTATGCTGGTGTACCAAATTTCAAAAATTTCTGACAAGTCCTTCTATTTTTGTCCCTTCGTTATATGGGGACAAAGCACTGTGCGCCGCACCCGTGCCCCTTATCTTTTATTTTAAATTAATCATAAAATTAAAAACTGAATTTTCGCACAAAATTCAATTAATTTTTTTTTATCAAAACTGGATTTTTCACAAAAATTTCAATTGTTGGACAATAAATTGATTTTTTTCTTTACCAAAAATTAAATTTTCCACCAAAATTAAAAGTAGTTGCCAAAAACTAAATTTTTTACAATAAAAGAAATTTTTCACATGATTCTATTTTTTCACAAGGGAAATATGTTTTAACAAAAAGTTAAGGTTCTTTTCTTATTGTACCAAAAAAAGTTTGTGGTTCGCAAAAGCGAATAGAATTAAAAAAAAAAAATATCTTGTCTTCAAAAAGTACATCTTATAAAAAAGTTAATTTTTTTACCAAAAACTCTCAAGTACTTTTCTCAAAAAAAATTAACTTTTAAGTGAAACTTTATTTTTTGTTTAAAAAAAGTTAATCTGTTAAAAATAAGGAATATTTTTTTAATCAATTAAAACAAATGAATGTTCTGCTTAATAGTTTTAAATTTTATTGCATTTTAATTTACTTACGCCTAAATTAATGCTTTAAAATTTTTATCGATCGTAATTCTGCGGTTAATATACATAAAACTTTGTAAGCTTGTTTTTGCCATTTAAAAATAATAATTAATTGGCTTTAGAATTAAGTTTTTCATTGTATTTTTTCTCCTTCCACTTCATTTTTAAAATTACATTTATTAATTTAATACTTTTCAAAGGGTTTGTTTTTTTCCTGTATGAAAACAAATCCTTGCTTGCTGTTGCTGTTAAACAGATTTTTATAATTTACTAATAACTATATTTATTTAAATGTGGTTATTTTACTTATTTTTTTTTATGTGAAAGAGAAAAATAAATAAAAACATTTAAAAAAACCAACCCATTTAAACGAGAGCATTTTACATTGAAAGGAAAAGGGAAAATGAAAAACCATCCAACATTATAATTAATTATTCCCCATTGCTGTGTATTAAACTTTAATTAGTTGCTCATATTATAATTAAAAACTCACTTGTGTATGTTTTAATATGTTTTTGTTGTTGGTGTTTTTTAAATTTTTTGCTGCTGCTGGTACTGCTGTACAATTGCAGGGTTAAACAGCGCTTTACAAAATACTGGGATTTTGTGTTAAAAAAAAAACAACCGTCATATTTAAAATCAAGTGAAGGAGAAATTTCAAAATTACATGATACATTTACAATTACACCATAACAACAATAAGAACAATAAAATTTCTGTGGAAACTTTATAACAACAACAACTAAGTATGTATGCATGTATAATAATTATATGTTATAAAAAATTTATGCATAAACAATTGCTATGAAACATACAATAATGGAAAAACGAAAACATTAAAACCAGAGATTTATGAGAAATTAATGGATCGTTATTGTTAAATGTCAATTTAAATTAGAGTTTTTATGTTAAAATAAAAAATATTTCATTTGAAATGGTTTTGATTTAGACATTTTTTTAAAATATAAGAAATTAAAAGCTAATTATGGCATGTTTAAAGCACACTTTTAGGCGTCATAAATTTGTATAGAAAGAAACTAAGAAAAGTAGGTAAATTCCCAACCGTAAACAAAATCCTTGAAATTTATTTAAATAAACGAGCAAAAATATTTGTTGAACAAGTTAAAAAACAATGTTGTCAAAAACAATTAAACAAAAATTTATGATGCTACAAACTTCCCAGGCTTGGCTGTGATTAATTTTTTTTACTTTAAACTCTGTAAAACTAATTAGGATTTTGAGTAATTAGAATTAAACGTAAAGAAGTTTTGTAAATGTATTGCTATAAGAAATAAAAAGTATTTATATCATGTTTCAAGTTTGAAGCATACTTCTAGGCGTTGTAAATTTTTTAAATGTAAATCATATTTAAATTATGGTAGGAATTATTATAAAATTTAGTGGAATAACCGCGCAGGAGATACACTTTTAAAGAATAAACAATGTTGTCAGAAACAGAAAAAAAATATTTTATGGTACTACAAAATTTCCAACCTCGGCTGTGATGTAGTTTCATTACTTAAAACTATGTACAACTTATAAGGATTCTTAAACTTTTGAATTACAGATCAAGAAATTTAGAAACTGTTATTGATAAAAGCAATTAAAAGCTATTTATATCATGTGTCAAGTTTAAAGAATACTTTTAGGAGAAAAAAATTTCATAAACATTTTCAAATGTTAATAATTTTTAAACTTTTGTAGAAATTATTATTAAAATTCGTATAAATAGAGAGAAAATATACACTTTTAAAGCAATAAGCAATGTTATCAGAAGCAATAAAAAAAAAATTTGTGATGCTACAAACTTCCCAACCTTGTTTGTAATTAACTTTTAATACTTAAAACTCTGTAAAGCACTTTTTAATTTAAAAAATTGGTGGAAAAATCGAGCACTAAGAACCAAAACTATTAGTAAACGGAGAAAACCATGGTTTTCTTCGGATATTAAACGAGCTATACAGTATAGGGATCTGTCTTTTTCACGATGGAAACGTTTCAAAACTGATGAACTTTATGAAGAATATCGTATTGCCAGAAGAGTAACGAACAGGATGATTAAAAAAGCTAAATCCGATTTTTTTTCTGCCAAATTCACTTCCGCCTTAGGTTCTAAAAGAACATGGCAAACTATTCGCGAAATTGGTATTGGTAAAGTTACTGCACAGGAGCCGATTACTGTGGATGTTGATTCAGTTAATAAGAATTTGTTGAACATACCCATGGTCGGGGCAGACTGTAACTACTACAATGACTATAATGTTGTTCATGAAAGTGACGAATTTGTATTTAAAAATGTGGATCAATGTGATGTACTTAATAGTTGTTTGTCTATTAAGTCCAACGCTGTTGGCGATGATGGTATTCATCCAAGATTCATAAAAATCCTTCTTCCCAGTTTACTTCCTTTTATTACATTAATTTTCAACAACATTCTTACTACCAGCTTATATCCTACAAAATGGAAAAATGCTAGGATAATTCCGATACCTAAAACGAAATCTGAATACCGCCCAATCGCGATTCTACCATACCTTTCTAAAGTTTTTGAAAGGCTTATTCATACACAAATAAGTAAATTTTTGGACAATAATAATTTGTTAACTAAGCGGCAATCCGGCTTTCGTAAAGGCCATAGTTGCACAACTGCTTTGGTAGATGTTGCTGAGGAAATTAGAAATGAGATTGAAAGCAATAATATTACTTTTTTGGTACTTTTGGATCATTCAAAAGCGTTCGATACAGTCGATCATAGCATTTTATGCTTTAAATTAAGAAAAATTTTTAATTTTTCTCGAACAGCTACGCATTTAATCTCAACGTATCTTGGGGGTAGATCACAATATGTTGAGTCATCTAATACTAAATCAAGCTCCCTCCCGGTAAGTCGGGGTGTACCACAAGGGTCGATTCTTGGACCTCTTCTGTTCTCAGTCTATTTAAATGATCTCCCGGATACACTTGAGCTATGTAAATCTAGAATGTATGCGGATGATGTCCAACTTCATGTTAGTTGTAAAGTAAATTCAATTGATTTATGCGTAAAAAATCTAAATCGTGAACTGCACAGAATTTTTATATGGGCCTCGGCAAATGGTCTTAGTATAAACCCAAGGAAATCAAAATGCCTAGTAATTAGGAAGCGATTAACAGTCATCAATTTTGTACCTGTCATAACTCTTAATGATCAACAAATTGAAATAGTAGACTCCGTGAAGAATCTTGGAGTATATTTCAACAACACTCTCACGTGGTCTGACCATATTAATTATGCTTGTGGTCGGACTTTTTCCATGTTGAGAACACTCTGGCAAACACAGCACTGCACGCCAATAAATATTAGAATACTTCTTGCTAAAACCTATTTAATACCTACTCTCATATATGGGTGTGAAATTTTTGCTAGTTGTGACACACAAAGTAAAAGAAAACTTAACGTCGTTTTTAATAATATCGCCCGATATGTTTATGGTTTGAAACGATTTGATAGGGTTTCAGCGTTTTCGATAAAGTTGTATGGCATAAGTTTTGATAGTCTTCTTAAAACTAGAATATTACTATTCCTACATAAGATTATTTACACTAAACAACCACAGCATTTATATGATCGATTGAATTTTTCAAGATCCAATAGGGGAAGAAGATTGATACTCTTTAGACATCATAGTTTGATGTCCGAATGGCAACTCTTTTTATACGCTACTCGTCTCTGGAATAAACTTCCATATGACTCTCAAGTTATAAGTAATGCACTTCAGTTCAAAAATAACATTATTTGCTTATTCAAATGAAGAAACTGTATTTTTGTTTTTCCTTTTTTTTTTTACTTGGTTATGTAAAATTAATTATTATATGATTTTATACTTAGTTTAATTTAAGTTATTTTGTTTATGTTTTTATGTTTTTTGTTTCCAATTTGAAAATATTGTAAATTGATAATAAATATGTAATATTTTTATGTTATTAGTTTTTAAGTTTTTAATAACAAAACCTGCAATTTTACAAAAGCTCAGTTCTGTACTGCAATATGAGACTCTAAGTCTTGTGTACGGAACATCAAATAAATAAATAAATACTAAATACTGATTCAAAAACGATTAACAATACTTTCAGAAACAATTTAAAAGTGATTTTTAAACTTCCCAACCCCGGTGCGTGATAAAATGTCACAAAACTCTGTAAGGTAATAAAGTTTTTTTAAAAACTAGATTTAAAAACAAAGAACTTTTGACATTTTAATAATATAAGCAATAAAAAGCTATTAATGTCATGTTTCAAGTTTAAGGCATACTTTTAGGCGTCATAACATTTCAAAAATTCCCAAATGCAAATAATTTTAAAACTGTTGCAAAAACTTCCCAGCCTCGGTTGTGGTAAAATGTCAATACTCATAATACTGTAAAACATTTAAAGATTATTTTTAAATTAGAATTATAGACCAAGAATTTTTGAATATTTATTGATATTAGAAATTGAAGAATTAAAGGTTATAGCATACTTTAAGGCGGCCAAAATTTTCATAGAAATTTTCAAATGACAATAATTTATAAACTATTAAAGAGGTTTGTATAACAAATAAGTAGATTAATAGAGCAAGAGATACTCTTTTAAAAGAACAAAACAATGTGATCACAAACAATTAAAAAAAAATTGTGATGCTACAAAACTCCCAGCCACGTTTGTAATAAAATTTCAATACTTTAAACTTTGGAAAATATAATGGAATTTAAAAAAGTTTTAATAATAAACCAAGAAGTTTTGAAACTTTATTGGTAAAATCAATTAAAAGCTTTTTATATCATGTTTCAAATTTAAGCATACCTCTGGGCGCAGTAAAATTGCATTAACAATTTTTTAATATTGATAATTTCTAAACCTTTCAGGAAATTCGGATGAATTCTAATGGAAAAATAGAGTAAAAAAAGTTTTCTGAAATACATATTTAAATAAATTTAAGTAAATATTGTTGCGTAAATATTGTTGCGTAAAATGTACTTCAGTTCTTCACTTTAAACGAATATATATTATTTTAAAAACGTTTTAATAGAATTAAATAGAGTTGCAGATTACGACTAGATTTTGTTAGGTTAGATAAGAATAGGTGGAAATGGCAGGTACTCATTTGACATACTTAGACTTAAAGATATATTCTAATATCATGAAGATCCACTAAACAGAACCAACCCGAACTTCTAACGAATTTTTAAATGCCATCCAGTTCAACGCAAGAGATATCATACCATTCGACCAGTCGCCTTCTCGCCAGTGTGGAACAGTGACAAAGATGTTGTTCCACGTCCTTCTCCTCACCGAATATCGTAATCAAAGCTTCGGCAGTAATCATAGAGTCCGGCTCCCAGACGCTGTTTAATACAGGTGAGTTTCAGATCTTGTAAGTTTAAAAAAAGTTTTTTTTTTTTGACATTTTGTAAAAAACTATCATTTTTAAATGCTCCTTTAAAATGAAAAAATATACACGCAGAGCAAAAACATGTTTAAATATGGTCACCTCCAATAAAACTATTTTGAAGAAACCACAAACATATTATGGTTGCCTATAAGAATGCTATGTTTAAATATGACAATAGTTTGTTTTAAAGTTAACAATAGTATTTTCCTCTTTTCCAAGAGCAACATGTTATGATTGAAAACCAACCATGCTATTATAATTGTTAAACATATTTTAGTTATTTTGATCCATAACATGTTCGGAGGCAACCATGATATGGTTGTGCTTTCTGGATGAAGGACTGATTCAACCATAATATGGTTGACGATGACAATAATATGGTTAAATTAAACATAAATAATATGTTTAAAATTTCCTTTTAAAATAGTTTTGTTGGAGGTGACCATATTTAATCATGTTTTTACTCTGGGTGTACTGAGTGTAATTCCTTTAGTCTGCTTTCACACGTTTCATCTTTTGATGCTCAACTCTTATGTTTTTAGGTGAAAGAGAAGAAAGAAGAAAGGGGGTTAGATCTCCTCGATTTTCCGTTTCTTTTATTCAGCACAAGATTGTTTTTTCATGTAGACTAATTTTTAAAATAAAGCAAATTAAAATTAAATTCATAAAATTACTCCAACTTCCAGCCCTGGTGGAGTACTAAAAGATGTGTGAGAAAAATTAAAAAAAAAATAGGAAGGGTTTTTTTTCCTTCATAAACCGACTTTCCAAACTCCCGGGGAATATTATTCATATTTGCGTTGCATATTTTTAATTAAAAGCATACTTTTAAGAGTCAAGGACTTTTAAGGAGAATATTAAAGTCTACAAAAGTTATTACCTATTTAAGCGTATGTTATAAAATTTCGTGGAATAATAAGGCAACAGCTATTATTTTAGAATTCAAGAAAATTATAAAACTAAAGCCTACTCGAAGGCGTAATTAAATTTTAAGGAAAAGCTTTAAGTCCATCCTTTTAGAAATAGTGAAAATATTTGTTAGCAATTAACCTTGTTATAATCCAATAAGCTTCACTATAGCAGTTATAAGCAACTTTCAAATAACTTTAGTAAAAATGCTACGATTTCTAAAAATTTTAACTTCGCCAATTAAGCAAACAAATACAAATTCATATTTTATTCAATAACATCAAAAATTAAATATTCTCTCTAGTTGACCTTTTGACCTTTTTTTTAATTTGCCTCAAAAAATGTTTTAAAAAGGTAAGAAAAAATTTAGAAAAAGTTTAAAGATAGTTTTTTAATAAAATTTCATATTCTAAAATGCTTTAGCAAAATTTAATACTAAATCTATATGTTGTTAAATAAAATCCCAGAAAAAAGTTTAAACCTTGACTTTTTAAGTTTAAAATGTTCAAATCTTTCCTTTTATCATTTCTTTACTTCAAAAAACCCACTTCAACTTAAATTTAAAAGCCACTAACGATGTTTACTTCGCATTAGCAAAAAATTCAAAATCTTTTCCGTCTTCTTACCAAAAACAAAAAAAAAAAAAAAAATAATAAAAATCCTTCAAAATATACAGTTTCTTCATACTTCATTCATATTATATTTTAGCTTAAAACAACTTAAATATCACCACTACAAATCTATACAATACATTAACATTTTGTATATACACTATGCACAATATGTATAAGATTAAAACAAACCCAAACATGCTTTTAAATAATCATAAAATATCCTTGACTTGTCAGTTGCTGCTTTTACTGATGGCTGTTTTAAACACAAAAAAAGGATAAAAAAAGAAAATAAAACTAAAAGCAAAGGTAAACTTGAAAAAATACATAATCAAGAAAGCCTAAAACTAGGCTACACAAAAAAATATACTTTAGTTTAGCATGAAATAGTGGCAGTATTATTTGTGGTAGCTCTCGTTAAATTCAGTCTATAGCAGCAGCAGCAGTTATACAGCAAACAAGATGTTTTTAGCTGTCTAAGCAGAAAAAAAAATAATATTTTTCTCTAGTTCACATCATATTCATCAACATTATGGATTTAAGCTGCATTTATATGTAGAATGCATTTAAATGCAACAAAAACTAAAAAATGTGTCAAAAAGTGTGGTATAAAGGAGATTTTGCGTCCAATTGTTTATATCTTCTTAGTTTAAAACAGAGTTAGAGCTTTCAGTTAAAGCCCTAAAATATGTTTAAGAGTTTACAGCCTTAAAGAAGACATGGGACTTTCAGCATAGGTGCACGTAGTGCGGAAAGTTTTCTAACTGTCATTCACTTGGGACTGAACAGTAACGAACCCTCTGTTTGACTGTCCAAGCAACTCACTACTTTCGGTCCTAGACTAAGTATTTCCCGGGCAATGGCTTTTCAGATTCCTCTGAAAGCTAGCTAAAGTGAGAAGGCGCCCAGTCATGAAGCTTGAATGGTTAAAATATATCTTAACGTCTCAGGCAAGTAGGCAAATTGCATGAATATTTGCAGAAGCATGACTGCATCGTGGGATTGGACACGAAGATAGCAGCACTATCACCAATCTCAGAAAGAAGGCCCAGCAACCCACTTTTCCGAAATATAATTTGCTTACGAATCGCCTATTGGCGCCCTATGCTCCAATGGGAGCTAGAGGCATATATATTAACCGTTAAACGCACCAAACGGTCACTCTTTTTTGGATACATCGGCTTTTCAACAATCACTCGTGGATTCTCATTTTCCCAAAAACGGCAATTCTGCTTGTTAACGAATTCTCTGAGGTGAAAGTGGGCCTCGTCGCTGAAGATGATTTTCTTTTTAAAGTCACAATTAACGTCAGTCAGTCTGTTCAACCAACCAATTTGTTAAACACTGAAACAAGGAAATGACAAATTTAGTTGGGCAAAAAACTTGTCGTTAAGGTGCGAAATACAATTAACATCGTGCGTTATGGCTGGAGCACCCTTTAGAATCAGATTGAGGAATAAATTGCCAACTTAAATGTTTAATTGTGTCGAACATACAGGTATAACGACTAAATTGCTTTTGCATATTTGAAGCTTTCGATATTAATAAGTTTTATACCCACACCACAATAGTCGAGAGAGTAATTTTCGTTTGTGATAATGTTTGTAATACATTTGTCATACCGACCGATTCGGAATCACTTTTTAACAATGTCCGTTCGTTCGGCTGGCTGGCTTTGTGAACAATTTTCAGGTCGCAGTTTTGGATATAATTTGATAAAATTTGCATGCAGAGAAAAAAATATGGTTGGGCATGGTTACGGCAACTTAACTATGTTAATTGTAACAATATATTGTTGTCGTACACAAATAATCGCAATTATAAATTTGAGTACAGGTAATATTCGGTGCAGATAATTTATCTTTATTAAAAAAAAAAAACAAGTTAGAGTGCTATATTCGGCTGTGCCGAATCTTTGATACCCTCCATCGACAGTTCGAAAGTTAAAGGGGTTATATCTGTAATATATTATTATTATCTTAAACTGTGACGATTTGTTATTAATTATGGTCTTAGGCGACTAAACTGTTTTCCGGGAGTAGGGTTTCTATGGGGCCTAAGGTTAATTATGGACGGATCTTCACGAAATTTAACAGCGTGATTTCCAGTCAAAAAAAAAATAATTTTTGCAAAATTTTATCTCATTCCGTGCCTTGTTCCAGCATTTATGTTATTTTTTGTAACAAAATTATCAATTTTTTTAGGTGGTGGTTCCACATTTTGATTCATAGCTCTGGTCCTACTAAACCGATTTTGCTGGATTTGAATCCCAAACTGTTTAGGATAACTACAAGCAATTTGGCACCAAGTTTGTTCATTTCTTTTGAGTTGTTCGAAAGTGAGCGTGTTTTCAACAGACGGACAGACAGACGGGCATGGCCAAATCGACTTAGAATTACTCAAGGACCCAGAATATATATACTTTATGGGGTCTGAGATGAATAATAAAAACGTTTCACACGGAATGACAAACTTAATATACCCTCTTCACAACTAATTGTGGTGGAGGGTATAAAAAGAATATGAAAATGTGAATTATAAGTAAACTATTAAATAAGTTAAGATAATATCATTGAAGCACTTTGTGATAAACAATATTTTTCGTTTTGTTGTCAGGTGCGAAAATGAACAAAGAGGATGGCTTTCCGACGCGGGAACATGCGACATAGAGTTGACCGTGTGAAAAACAGTCGTTCTCCAAATTAAGACCACAAACACTCAATGATTGCCCTTGGGATTTGTTGATTGTCATGGCAAATGCGAGACGAATTGGAAATTGGATTCGTTTAAACTCGAATGGCATATCGGTTAGGATCATTGGAATTCTCGGAATAAGAACTTCCTCTCCTTTAAACTTTCCTTTTAGCACTCCATACAAAATGTATGAGAAAATGAATTTTCTTTATAATTTCTTTTTTCTAAAATATTTTAGACATTTTTTTGCTAACAGATCAAAGCATGATCAATTGCATAGCTTACGATTTGATTCATTTTCAATGGCACTTCTTGTCGGAAATTGTTCATACCAACATAGAAACCTTTGCCGGCTCATGCGCAACAACTATACTAAAGACCATAGCATGATCAAATGATATAATTTATTTTGAGTAATTTTCAATGGTGCCGCCTAGCGGAAATTGGTCATACCAACCTAGAAACCTTTGTATGGTAATGCTCAACAGCTGTGCCAAAGATCATAGCATGATCAAATGCACAGTTTATGATTTAACTCATTTCGAGTCATTTTCAGTGGCGCCACCTGTCTGAAATTGGCCATTTCAACTTATAAACCTTCGCCGGATCATGCTCAACAGCTTTGCTAAAGATCATAGCATCGTCAAATGCAGAGTTTAAGATTTAATTCATACTGAATAATTTTCAATGGCGCCACCTATTTCAGATTTTTTGCTATTCTTCTTAATTGGTCAGAGACCATTCCGAATTGGTAAGAATCATCGAAATCGGTCCAGCCGTTCTTTAGTTATAAACGTAGTAACTAACGCCACCTTCTTTTATATAAATAGATTTATTAAAAATTGGAAAATGCAGTTAGGCTTCTAATTTTTTGAAGACATATAAAAAACGAAGCTCCAAACAAAACAAAGCATAAATGATTTTATTCACAAAATTAATTTAAGAATTTCATAAAACGCAATATTTGTTTGGGAGCCCCCCTAAGAAGTGGTGATAAGGGGCGAATATGTCTCGAGAAAATGTTAAGAAGAAAAAACTAATTGAGGTCGGTCATACATGTTATCTTACTAGGGACAACTCCTAGGCATTTATGGGACTTTTTCGAGTCTGCATTGAACATTTTGTATAGGAGCCCCCTTAAGGAAGGGAGATAGCGGGTAGGTTAGAAATAAATGATTGAGATGAAAAAAAGTTTATGAATTTTCAAAAAAACAAAAATTTCCGAATTTTGATATACATGGTATGCTTAAGATGCAATCAAAAAATATTTTCGCTAATCATATTTTATTATCGCCATTTGTAAAATAATTTGCAATCAGTTGTGTGTATCGTTTTCTTTTTCCGTCCTTCTTATCAAAGGATCTAAAATGGGTCGACGTCCAGCGAGATGTTATCGTTGTTGCAAAAACACGCTAAATCCCAAATCTCAATTCTGTCGTCGTGTTCCAGATTCCAAAACTCGAATTTTTGATTTGGGGAGAAAGTATGCTACTGTAGAAGATTTTCCTGTTTGTGTCCATTTGGTGTCTGATGAATATGAACAACTAAGTAGTGAGGCTTTGTAAGCTGAACGTATTTGTTGCAATAAGTGCTTGGTTATATATTGCGGAAAAGATCCATTTCATAATATGAAATGAAATTTCTTATATTATAAGAACGCGTTTGCATCCTTTCCATTTGATTCGCATTAACAAAATGTTGTCATGTGCCGGAGCGTACAGGCTTCAAACAGGAATGCGTGGTACTTTTGGAAAACCGCAAGTATCATCATAATATGATTACTTCGTAATTTTTTATGATTAACATGACAATAATATGATTTCATGCACTAAAAAATCAAAAATATGCGCTTAAAATATGCACTAAAAGATTCAAAATATGTACTCAAAAAAATAAAAAATATGCACTAAAAACTTAAAAAATTTCCATAAAAAATCGCTTTTTTTTAAGAAAAATTTAAAATATTCAGTCTATTGTTATTCAAATATCTTTAAGAAACTTAAAAAGCTTATTAAAATAAAAAAGAACTGTTTAATCAAATGTAAAACTTTGTCCTGTATTTAAAGAATGCTAATGAATATTGAAAAAATTGCATTTTCATATCCCACTTCGATTTCAGTTTAGATCAAAAACATTTTAAATTTATTTTATTTTTTTAATTTCCTAATTTTTTCTTGCAAAACATTTTGGATTTATTTTTTATTTGTCGGGTTATTCTTCCTTCCACATTGCTAATTTTACTTTCTGCAATATCAATTTATATGACTTGAGTATTAAGTTAACTAAATTCCTCCTAATTGTTATTTTTTCACCAATATATCCGTAGTTGGAAATGCAAATGCTAATTAGTATGGATGCGATTTCCATGCAAATTCATGTTTTTGTCGACAGTCTAAAAACGATGCCGACCAATTACACTATGGAACATTTTTGGGATTATTGTCTGGGTGGTGAGAAATTCCAAGTCAGAGTGATGGTACTAGGTCAGTATAGTAAGACCCTCAAAGGGTTTGGCGTTCGTATGTGTCAGTTTTTTTTTTATGACATTTTAAATTTTTTCCTTATCTTGATGTTTTTTTGTTTAACATAACTCGAGAACCACTTGTCCGATTTTGCTGAAACAAACTCAAAAAAATTAAGAATTACAATTTCTTTAATCCGTTCATATAACGTATGTATGCAGCAGATTTTATCACAAACCTGCACTGGAATTTTTTTGACTTTTTTTAAAATCGTCGGACTTTTGTTTGTTATTTGAAAGAATACACCCACATTCAGTGATGCCAACAGTAGGGGACTTTCCCTTTTCTAGGGATTTTTTTTCGGATCATTTTTATCTTCAATCGGATCTTAATAACTTCTTTTTATAGTGTAATCATAATATGATGGAGCTGAATCTTGTGAAATGCAAAAGCATGCGTTTTTATAGAAATAATTGTATTGCTGTTAATTATGCTTTTGGTGGTCATTAACTGGAGTTGGTTGATTCGTTTCTTGATATTGGTGTCTTACTGGATCCTTAATTAAACTTTGTTTCTCATATTACATTAACTGTTAATAAAGCTCGAGGCGTTCTTGGCTTTATTAAGCGCTGGGTTAAAAATTCACCGATCCATACATAACGAAGCAACTTTACGTATCACTCGTTAGACCAATCTTAGAATATGGGTCAATCATTTGGGATCCATTTTACAAAATTCACAATTCTCGTATTGAATCGGTCCAAAAACAATTTTTATTATTCTGTTTACGTGATCTTCATTGGACTTACTCGACAAACTTTCCTTCCTATGCTAGAAGACTGGCATTAATAAAATTACCATCGCTCAAAAGTCGTCGTACAATGTTAAATGTTTCTTTTATGGTTAATCTTATTAATGGTAATGTTTGTTGTGATTTTCTGTAGAGTCTGCTAAATTTAATATACCTTGTCGCAATACGCGTCACTATAATCTGCTTTTTGCTAAATTTTTTTAGAGAAAATTACGCTATTGCTGATCCTTTTTCGAGGTTATGTAGACAATTTAATTCTATGTTACAATTTGTTGATTTTTCTTATTGTTTTTCTTTATTCGTAAATTTTTATGTACTACATATATTCTGTAAATTTGTAGTATATTTTAAAATGCATATTGTTATTCATTAATTTTAAGTCAATATTGTTATTAGTCAGTAAGGATAATATCCATTGATTAAATAAATAAATAAATAAATATGCCCTAAAATAAAAAATTGTGTCCTCTTTTCCCTACGGTTGAAATTTTCCGAAAAAAAACCCTAGAAAAGGGGAAATCCCCTACTGTTGGCATTCAGTGATGCCAACAGTAGGGTGGGTGTATTTTTTCAAATAACAAACAAAAGTCCGACGATTTTCACCGATCGCTTAAAAAAAGTCACAAAAATTCCAGTGCAGGTTTGTGATAAAATCTGCTGCATACATCCAGGCTTGAAAATTTTTTTGCACTTATCAATTATAATTCTCCACAAATTTATTTTTACCGGCAAAACTGTTGATTATAAAGAAAAACGTTATATGAACGGATTAAAGAAATTGTAATTCTAAATTTTTTTGAGTTTGTTTTAGCAAAATCGGACAAGTGGTTCTCGAGTTATGTTAAACAAAAAAACATCAAGATAAGGAAAAAATTTAAAATGTCATAAAAAAAAAACTGACACATACGAACGTCAAACCCTTGAGGGTTTTACTATACTGACCTAGTACCATCACCCTGACTTGGAATTTCTCACCCCCCAAATTGGCTGTTGTACTGTGTTATCTTTCCGAATCATTAAATTTTCGTTAAAATGGCATCGATTTGTTTTTGCATATTTTGGTGAAAATGCATATTTTTGCATACTTTGGTTATAAATGCATATTTTAGCATTTTTGAGAGACATATTTTTTAAATTTCCATATTTTAAAAAAGTTCTTTAACAAATTTCAAAATTGAACAAAAAAATTTAATTTTTTTATTGTTGTTGTTGTTTCTTTGGCCAGAGTGATGAATTGATAAATGTAGCTAATTTTTTATTTAAAAAAAAGTTCGGTATTACGAATCTCTTAGTTTAACGAAAGGGGCTGGCATTATATCATTCGTTATACCGGGCTTTGCTGGTATGTATTTTTGATCTATTGGCATCCTTTAAGTATGCTTCAGCTTCGGTTGACTTTGAGAGATCATTTTCCATGTACAAAGGTTTACCTTTGATGATATAAAAAAGTATTTATTTGTTTGTGCAAACAAAAATTTAAATCATATAGTTATTTACATCCTACTCATCGAAATCTTTAAACAGGCAGTTAAATGAAGTATTAAAATATATTATGCCTATGAATATATTTTTTTAATACATATTTTGGAGTTTTTAGTGCATATTTTATGCGCATATTTTCGATTCTTTAGTGTATGAAAATCTCATCCCTACTTATTAGATTTTACTGTTATTAAAATTTAATAGTTCGTTTAATCTTTTAATTGCATAATCTTCGGTATCAGGAAGCTCTTCAAACATTCAGTAATTACTTAAAGTTTTTTGTATAGAATTCTGAAGGTCTAGCAAAGCCCTATATTGTTACTACTGGCTGCGGTAGAAGGGGAACCAAGGGATTCCTTTCATTAAAAATTGCAATATTATCGAATTGGCTTCTAATTTCTTCTGCAACGCGTTATAACCCATGTGCCAAGCAAGTATCTTGTAACAGTCTTGGATAAAATATTTTGAACCCATTGGAAGGGTGAAATCTTAAAAATCTTTTATTTAAAGCAAAGCTCCAAAAGTATTTTGATTTTAAACATTTTTTGGAAGTTTTTTTTTGTATTTAAAAAATCTTTTTTATTATGAGGAAATTAAAGTAAAAATCACTCAAAATTTCAAAATATGACAATACATATATGTACTTAAAATCTAAATATGCAAAAATATGCATTTTCACCAAAATATGCAAAAACAAATCGATGTCATTTTAAAGCAAATTAAATGATTCGGAAAGATAATTGGTCGGCATCGTTTTTAGACTGTCGACAAAAAACATGCATTTGCATGGTAATCGCATCCCTACTTATTATGATTGACATGCTAATAATATGATTACTTCTTATTATTTTTATAAGAATATGATTAAGGGAAAAATATTATGATGTAATATTACGAATATATTTAGTCATAATATGATTTAACCATATTGAAAATGGTAAGAATCGGTCCACAGTTTTACATAGTCCCCGTTTCCGGAATATAGTCCCTGTGGACTAGGGTTTTTTTGCAGGGATTTCCCGTCCCGGGAATTCTCGGAAATTTCAATTATCATTTTTCCCGGGATTTTTGTTGCGGGTATCGCGGGAAATAAAAAGTTCCTCATAGTTTCAGAAAAAAGCTATTTATACTTTGAAATTTAGTTTTCCATTCTCCAAAAATTAGCATCTGTTGATGGATTGTCCATTAGATCAGTTAAAAGAAGTGATTACAAAGCAATGTCTACTGGTGCAATAAATCTACTAAAAGTAGGATTAGCAGTGCCGCAGCTGATAATTAATAAATTTAGTGAAGTGAAGAGTTAATAAAGAACATAAATTAAAAACATGATGCAGGCAGTAAGTGTTCAATATCCATGTACAAGTCTTAAAAATAGGAGATACCTAAACATATTGCTCCTTTATTGCAACAAAGTCATATCTCCTAAAATTAAAAATTTTAAGTTAATTAGGCAAAGTGTTCCTTCATCACTTCTCGCAACAAACAATCAGTATTATATCTCAAACTGAACCGAAGTTATAGCAAAATATATCATATATCGATAAATTATATCATTTGATCATGCTATGGTCTTTAGTAAAGTTGTTGCGCATGAGCCGGCAAAGGTTTCTATGTTGGTATGAACAATTTCCGACAAGAAGTGCCATTGAAAATGAATCAAATCGTAAGCTATGCAATTGATCATGCTTTGATCTGTTAGCAAAAAAATGTCTAAAATATTCCAGAAAAAAGAAATTATAAAGAAAATTCATTTTCTCATACATTTTGTATAGAGTGCTAAAATGAAAGTTTAAAGGAGAGGAAGTTCTCATTCCGAGAATTCCAATGATCCTAACCGATATGGCATTCGAGTTTAAACGAATCCAATTTCCAATTCGTCTCGCATTCGCCATGACAATCAACAAACCCCGAGGAAGTTCCCTTACGCTTTTTTAAAAAAAAGTTTTTTTCATCAATTTAAAACAAATTAACTTGTATTATTTATATGAAGCGGGATCCCTGGAAATTTAAAAAAATTTCCCGCTTTCACGGGAATCGAAAAACTCCGGGAAAAAACTCTACTGTGGACTTAAAACCTCTTGCTATGTTGGTATTTAGGTTAAATTTCACCTAACTTTTTTTTATTGCAATCTAAATAATATTACCAAGTTTTATTGGAATCTTTCCATACTTGACCAAAGCTACTCCCAAAAATAGCTTTTATAACTTTATTTATAACTTCGTTATAGCAATAAGGGCAAACAAATCTCATCTCATGCAGATGAAAATATCAAAATAATGGTATTTTACTTTCTCTGAGGCATAATTGACATTTTTTTTTGGTAGAAAAGAAACACCAAAATATTCGGCACACAGAACTTTTACATTAATCTTGATCTCGTAAATAACATAATTTTGTGCTGGCGGGTCCACGATTGCTCATGGGTTCGAAGCTCACGAACATTTTCTTTTCAATACTCTGGTGTAAGTAATCATATGGTCTAGCTTGGCGGCCGTCTATATTTTCTTACTTGTTACTAGGAGTAATATTTGACAAAAAGGAACCTTTTTACAAAACCGGGTTCTTTTAAGAGAATAATCTACTTTTTAAACGTTTAGCTTAATTTAGTTTATTTTCAAACAGTTCCTAAAGAAATTCCTTCTAATGTATACTTTCATATGAAACTGTCGCTCCCCCCTTAAAATATGCAATAGTATTTAAGTATGTGTACTATTTCTTTTTTATTTGAAAAAAAACCTGAATATTTTCCATTTGCTTAATATTTTTTTTAACATGTTCTTCTTTTCGTCTTTATTCTCTCTTTTTTTCTACAACGTATTTAGAATTTTAAGTTTTTATATAAGCATTTTTTTTCCGCATAATACACTTGAAGAATAAATAATAATAAAAAATCTTTGTTTGTCCATGAAGTTGGGTTTTCTAATAACCACCCAAACCCCTCCCCCTTATGTCATTCTACCAATTTTCAGTTTTAAGCAGATGTTTTTCATATTTTTTCCAAGACTTTTTTCAATTCGTTGTTACTTGGCGAGTGTACATTCATTTAAAGAAGAAGGAATTTTGTTTACCGGCCGTTAAATGTTACAAGCATTTTTTTTAAACATTTATGATTATTGGGCTTAAAATGGTCTGAAAATAGTTTTGGGAAAAATGTTTGTTTAAGAAAAAGTGTTACGAGCATGAGATGAAAAATGTCATAAATGAAAAGAAGATGATTTTAAAATGTATGAAGTAGAAATGCTTGGTTGGTTGGCATAAGTAACGTGACAAGACATGTGAGACCTAGAAAAGTATCTAACTAGCTGGAAATAATAAAAAAAAGTAAGCTGTTGTATAAAGATGTTTGAAATTGTTTAAGTAGGCTTTAAGAATAAATTTCATTTAAGATAAGAAATGTTAAAAAAAAACTTTATAAAATCATCAGTGACAAAAGAAATTTTTAAATTATCTTTTCAAACTTAGTTTTTAAAAATACCCGCCTCAAATTATACTTCATATTTTACAGGAAAATCTGCCTAAAAGTATATGGTCTCTGGTTTTCTCTTTAATAAGTCTATTACCTTTGAATTTTGTATTTGCTTAAATTTAGTTAGAAAAATAATCTTTATTCTTATGAAATTTGATTTAAGAAACAATTTCGTTTAAACTTTGAAGCATACTTTTAGGCTGTTGCATTAACTTAATATATTATCAAAGATTATAAATAAACATTTAAAATAATTTAAAAATAAGTTTATTTTCATTTGAAATTCTTAATTTAAATACTTTATATCATTACATAAATTTGTTTTTCTCTCTTTCTTTAAACTTTAATTCATTCGAAACATTTTATTTTCCTTCTCTTGTTAAAAAAGCAAAAAAAAAACTTTAATTCCTTAATTCTACAAAACTCCTAATTAGTTTAAAATGTAAAGATGTTATATAATTTTCCGCTTAAAAATTAGTTAAAGAAACTTTTAACTAGTTTGCTGTAGATTTATCAAACAACAATCAAATTAAAGTTTAAAATTTCTCGGTAACTCGCACTCATATGAAACCTTAAGCAGACATTCATTCTACAAATTCCAAATATTTAATATTTTTTGTTGTTGTACCAACAAAGTTTAAACTTTATTTATTTTTTGCCACTGCATGAAAATATAATTCAAGAAACCAGCATGTAATTGCTCTTTATAGCATACTTTTAGGCGGTAGAATCAGGAAAAAATTTAAGTGTAAACTTTTTTCGGCAAATAATGCTAAAGATTTTTTTTTTTTGTGGGTAAAAGTTCATAAAATATTCGAATATTTGAAATGTTTTATTATGAAAATGATTTTATAATCAGCTACTAAAACTTTTTTCCACCTTGTTGTACCTCCTGTTTGTATGCTGCTGTTATAGCTATAAGCACATAGCTGTAAAGTATGCTACATAGTTTTTTTGAATAAAAAATTTCTTCTACCTTGAAAATGATGAAGTATATTTTTCAACTTGTCAGTAAAATGAAAAATATATTTAACGTTGAAAAAAAAACGGAAGGTTATTTTTTAAGCATCATCATTCTATGGAGGAGGATTTTTTTATTCCTTAATAAAATATATAATATAATGCCTTAATATTTGTTTTATAAAATAAAAGAGAAAGAATTTTGTAAATAAATTTTGAGAAAATGTTATTTTATGGAAATTTTTTATTTTTTCAATAGAGATTAAGAAAAACGCCAACATCAAATGCAAAGAAAAAGTTTTGATTTGATTAAAATTTTGCAATAAATAGCAAAAAACTGAAGAAAATTTTAATTCCTGTAAAAAAAAAAAGAAATGCCCAAAATCCCAGCAACATTATTTTTTAGCTTAACTAAGTAAACATGTTAAAATTAAAGATTTTGTAGAAATTTCTCTTATAAAAACAAAATAGAAATGTTATTCCTTTGAAAAAAATTGCACATACCCAAATTACTAGAAATAGGATTTTAAGTAAAATCATTAGAAAATTAAAATCTTTTGCTTTTATTAAATTTTACAATGATTTCTAGCTACTTTTCTGAGAAAAACCGAAAAAAGAATAATTGCTATGTAAAAACTTCAAATCCCCAAAATCCCAGAAAAATTTTTAAAACCTAGCTGAGTAAAACTCTAAACAAAAATGTTTAAAATAACGATTTTAGAGAAACTTCTCTAGCATTTCAAGTCAAATTTCTAGAAAATGTAAATAATTTGTATTAAATAATGTTTATACAAAATTGTTTATACTTTTGTAAAACAAATAAAAAATTAAAATTACCAAAATCCTAGAAACATTTTATTAAACTTAACTAAGCAAAACCCCATACTAAAGTGTTAAAAATAACTAATTTATAGAAATTTCTGTTATTAGAACGTAATAAACATGCTATTCCTATGAAAAAATGCAAATACCCAAATTACCAGAAATAGGATTTTTTAATAAGATGTCTAGAAAATTAAAATGTTTTGCTTAAATAATATGCTACGCCAAATTACTTCTTACAACTTTTCAGATTAAACCCAAACAAATAAAAATTCCTATAAAAATAAGTTAAATTGCCCAAAATCCCAGAAATATTTTTTTATTAATGGTGTTTTCTTTTCTAAAAAATAATGATGCATTATTAATTTTTCTAAATTACAATGGAACAAAATAATAGCTACGTTTTACACTCAACGCTGATGTGTATTTAGCGTGTTAAATATTGCATGCAAAGTTTGTATTAAAAGCGATATTCACCACGCTTGTAGCAATTTTCAACATTAAATTTTCTTACAATTCCAATAAGCGTTAACAGCACTGATTTTAAATAATTAATGTCAGCTGTTGTTAAAAATTTTGCGACAAAAAATATAATAAAAGTAAAACAAACGAAAAACAAAAAGTTTTTATATCCATCACAATATAACTAAAAATCGCAACATAACGCAAATTGTCCGCAAACACAAGAAAAAAAAATACTTGCTTGCATAAAAAAGTACTTTACGCAGATGCAAAAAAGGGTATTATCTCACACTCAGTTATAACTGCGGGTAAGAAATGGAACAAATTTGCCATTTATTGTTGCTACATGTTTAGAAAGGAAAACGACAACTTCTCACATTTTTGCATATGTTTTTAGAATGGAACAAAAACCCGCACGAATGGTAGCATATATGGAACATTATTGTCAGAAAAGAAAACACCATAAGTTTAACTAAGTAAAACTCTTTATCAAATGTAAAATGAAAGATTTTGTAGAAATTTATCTTCTAAAAACATAATAAAAATTTTATTCTTATAAAAAAATTGCAAATACCCAGATAACCAGAAATATGACTTTAAATGTTTTACTTAGATAAAATTTTACACCAAATTTTTAATACTTCTTAATGAAAGTCGAAAAAATAATAATTCCTATGACAAAAACTTCAAATGTCCAAAATCCCAGAAACATCCCTACAGATAATATTGGACTACGTGATCCATTGTGGCTTAAATGGACTACTTACAACATGGTCCAATGTACTGTAGTATGGACCATGTGATAAGAAATTAACATGCAGTGCTGCCAACAGCTGCATGATGTATCCTTTTCTATAGTTTACAGTATTACACATTCGTAGCCCTGATGGTGTCCATTATTAATTGTTTATTTAAAAGTGAAAGTTTATGAAATTTGTGGAAAAAAGGTAAAAAAATTAAAAATACCAAGCAAATATACTTAATATTAGCAGAAATAGACTACAGTACATACCATAAAAGGCGATTAGTAAAAAATGAAAAAGAAAAATGCTTAAACTACCCTCTAAGTGTACTCCATACTGTTGTAACATGGAGTACTTTTAAAACTAACCCACTTAAGTACTCTATGGAGTAGTTTTAAGACTACTTCGGTGGGTTATATGGACCCCTCCTAGGACATCGTAATGTTAATTGGACCACCTTTTATCCATATATTTGGAGTAGTTTTGGAGTACTCCTACTCCTTTATGGACTACTCGTTACATGCATGTACGGACTAGTCTTGTTATCTGCAGGGGGACTACTCGTTACTCGCATGTATGGGCTAGTCTCGTTTTCTGCAGGGATTATTTTAAGCAAAATTAGTTTAAGCATGCTTGTATAATTTATAAAATGTATAAAAACTTTTCTTTGAAAACTATAATAAGAAGGTTATTCCTATGAAAAAATTCCAAATACACAAAATTCAAATTTAGGATTTTCGGAAATCAATTAGAGTACAAGCATTTTTTGTTTATTCAAATATTTCATAAATCATCAATCTTGATTTATTTTTAATGAAATCCACAGAAAAATTATAATTCCTATAAAAAAAATTTAAGTTACCAAAATTTAAAAAAAATTAGGAAACATTATTTCATGATAAATTAAAAGTATGAATTGACATGCTTTGCGCTGCGTCTCCACGTTTTTTTTTTTTTTTTTTGCTAAACACAAACAAGTGGCGAAATAATTGCTGATTATATTGCTGGAGAACACATAAAATTGCCTTGCCAGAAACAAATGTTAAGAGAAATGAAATGTCAGGTAAATAAGAACTGATTTGTTAGCAGATCGCTAAGTGCCGGTTCACACACGTCAAGTTTGACTCGTTAAGTCTTGAGGTTTTAGGAGAGAAGGGAAAATAGAATGCCATTTAATTTCACTGCTAAAGAAATCAGAGGAGCAATCATTGCGTAATGGATTGCCACCCATGGCAATATGCGGTCCAAACATCGCAAATATAATGGAGCAATCACATTTGACGTTTGCCGCAATAAATATTGCTTCGAGGAGATCCGGGGAGAGGGAAAAATTATGTCTCTTCTTATAAAACCATAAGAAAAATTTTATACATTTTAAAAAATTAAAAATTTTTTTCTATATTTTTAAAAAAAGTCACATTTTTAGAAAAAAATATATTAAAATTTTTTGTATTTTATTGGATAAATTTTTAGATGAATTATGTGAAATCCCAGATATGATATTTTGTGTTAAATTTTTAAAAACTCCAAAAAAATTTCTAGATTTAAGAACAGTATTAAGAAAATCAAATTGAAATTTGAAAACTTAAAAAACAAACGAACAAAAATTTAAATTTTATAGAACAATTTTTTTACTCCCCAAAAATCCCAAAATTAGGTTTTTATGTAACATTAATAACAAATTTTTAATATTTTTAATAAGGCTTAAGTTCATGAAATTTAATTATCATTAAATTATTTTTATGAAGAAAGGAATTTTACAACATGAAAATAGTTCAACAAAATAACCACAATCATATATATTATTTCTAAAGCACTTTTTTTTTGTCGGTTGCAAATATCTCCCATACCACCGCATCAAATTTAATGAATGATATCTCATTTTAAAGCTTATTTCTAACGCTAATGACGAAAGATAATTAGAAATTGAAAAAATAATATTTTCATTGATAAAGGATTCGTACGGGCAAAAAGTTAACGATGATCATGTCATTACCACTAACATTGTATTCAAAGAAGTATTATAAAAGCATTTAAACATATGTTTTTATGTATGTAAATATGTATGATATATATTATGATTTCTAATATTATTATACTTTTAATAAAATGTATTGAAGTTACTAAAATTTCTATTAATTATTTTCATTTTATGTTACAAAAATGACAACTAACGGTGCGAAATATTCGCACGGGTCATCTAGTACTAATTATTGTTAAAGCTAAGGCACGAGCTCTATGTGTACATTTGTCCTTCAAGTTGTGCTGAAAAAGGTCAACGGAAAGGAGAAAGACAAAATGAAAAAACAAAACAAATGTACTTGGACTTCAAGAAAAATTCTTGACAAAAGTACGAAAAAACAGAAGTAAGGAAAAAACAAGTAAAATCAATTAAAGTGGATAATCATTCGGGAAAGCAAATTTCGATCTACCAAATGTAAAAATACAATTTGGTTTAAGGATTGATGTTTGACTATTGACGTCAGCAGTCGTCGATGGCTGCGAGTGTAAGACGGCAAGTCCATCTGAGGAGATCGAGTGGTTGCGATCGAAACATGCCATGGTAACCTGCCGGCCGGGGTTCGAGCCCCAGCCACGTCAAGAATGAAAAGATTATCAACAACAATTTTAATTAATTTTCATGTTGTAAAATTCCTTTCTTCATAAAAATAATTTAATGAAAATTAAATTTCATGAACTTAAGCCTAATTAAAAATATTAAAAATTTGGATTAAAAACCATAAATAGTTCAACAAAATAACCACAACACTTATTATTAAGTTTTTTTTTTTAATTCCCTATGTTAACCCCGCGAAGCTTTACGCTTGTCTGCAGGAAAGAAACCAGAGTCTCTGGCGGGAATCGAACCCGCAACCCCGGGGTTGATAGACTACCTCACTACTAGCTAGCCTACCGGGGCACTCCATGTAGAAATTACAGTTTGGTTTATGTCTTCAAATTCAGAATTCTATATCTTAAAATTCCGCAGTTCATCAAATGCCGAGTTTTGTTATCGAAGCTGGTGTTTGTTTTAATATAGAAGAGCAAATTGCTGCGCCCGGCTGAATGCCCGCTATACAGAGAAGCTTTGGTTAGTGATTCGAGATTTTGGAATTCGGGATTTAAAATTTCGGGCTGGGGTCATATCGTCGCTCTTTTTACTAATCTAACTGAAATTCTTTGGAAAATTAAGTTTAGTATTTAAAATAAAAATATTTGCCTTTTTCTTTTTTTAACACTTAACAAAAGATGTTATACTTCATAACGAATAATGCATAAGCCCAATTTCATTCGTATTTTGGCTAAAAAATTACTACATTTAAGACAAAAAACCTTAAAAGTGCTCTCCTGTAAAATTTGTTAAATGGTAGTTAGGTCAATTAGTAAAAACAGCGACGATATATCCGAGATTTTTTTTAAAGAAACCAACAAAATAAAAAAATCCAAACAAAAAAATTGGAATGGAAATTTTAGTATAATTCTTATACTGGGTATATTTTAGAAAGTCCATTTCATTTACAACTAGATTTATTGTTAATACTATTTTTTTTTAAGTTATTACATTCCATAAGCTATTTTTTTAACCACAAAACTGTATTAAAAATAAATAAGCGATAGTCATATGTCAGATAAAATACTTTATTTAATAATTACACATACGCTTTAAACTCGCTTTCAAATTCGGCATTTATTTATTACAATAAAGCAGACTGATTACATTTATAAAGTATTTCCATATTATGAGTTTTTCTTTTTCATTTCGATTGGAAATATTCCTCATTTAACTTATTTATTGAGAAATAATATTTCTAATCAATATAAATCATACATTACAACAAATCCCACAATGTTATTACAAATTGTAAAAAAAATAAAGTTATCTATCTCCCTAGAAAGTTTCCTCATAAGGCTTTATCTCTTCATATTCCGCCTTACGTTTTGTTATCCAACAATTTCATTTCATCGGTATAGGGCGGTAAATCCGATGGCATTTCCGTGCTGACCGGTTCGGTAGAAGTCGTTGTCGGCTTTAAAGCAACCTCCTGACTGTTCTCAGCAATATCTCCGGGTCTTTTAGGCGCTTTAGCTTTAGTGGCACTCAAATTTTGCATTTCCTTTGGTTTTGGCCTCTTGCCACTAGCGGCTCTCTTGCTTTTTGGTGATTTGGGTTTTTGGACTTTTGTAAAAGTCTTTAAATCTTGGGCATCCCGAAGATCAATTTCGCCACGTTCCAAACGTTCTAACTGGCGTTGTATGGTGATTTTTCGTACTCTCCTTTTTACTTCTTGTTTTATGTAGCAGTGATCGACAATACGATTAATCAGCCAATAGACGACAATCAAGATGAAAAGCAGGGTTGTGTATTGAATGAAATAGTCCATTACGCCGTAGGGACTTAGTACATTGTGTTGGTTGAGTAAAATAACAAGCCATGGTACAAAACACAGCCAAAAGCCGGCAAATATGAAAACTTGTATGAATTTTTTAAGCATTAAAAAAAGTGTTTAAATGCGATATTAAAAAAAAAAATAATAATCGAATCATCCGTTGTTCGAGAGGGTTTCTAGCAGACTAAAAATGACAAACAACAAGATAAAATATTCAGTCGTTTGCATTGAAATCAGATGATTTAGACGCTTGTGGTTAAAAGAAGAAATACTTTTAGAAATCAGATTTTTACACAATAAAAGAGAAAAAAGTAAATTATTTATAAAATAATTGAATTCTAGAAATGAAAGTTTAAAGATACTTTCTTGGAAAATGGTGTTTTTTTTTAGGAAAAAGGTACTTTCTTAGAACTGTACTTTGTTTAAAATGTTACTTTTTTGTAGACACTTTTTTTAAAAAAGGTACTTCTATGTAAAAAGGTAAAATTTTGGAAAAGGGTACTTTGTTGTAAAAAAGTACTTTTTTAAAAAGGTACTTTTACTTTTTTGGAAAAAGGTACTTTGTTGTAAAAAAGTACTTTTTGTAAAAAGGTACTTTGTTTTAAAAACTTTTTTGAATAACGTCACTTATTTTTGAATAAAGGTACTTTTGTAGAACTGAACTTTGTTAAAAAAAGGTACTTTTTTGTAAAGAGGTAATTTTTGTTAAACGACACTTTTTTTGGAAAACGAAACTTGTTGTAAAAAGATACTTTTTTTAAAAAAGATACTTTTGGAAAAATTTACTTTGTTGTAAAAAAGTAATTTTTTGTAAAAAGGTACTTTGTTTTAAAAACTTTTTTGAATAACGGCACTTATTTTTGAATAAAGGTACTTTTGTAGAACTGAACTTTGTTAAAAAAAGGTACTTTTTTGTAAAGAGGTAATTTTTGTTAAACGACACTTTTTTTGGAAAACGAAACTTGTTGTAAAAAGGTACTTTTTTTAAAAAAGATACTTTTGGAAAAATTTACTTTGTTGTAAAAAAGTACTTTTTTGTAAAAAGGTACTTTGTTGTAAGAAAGTAATTTGTCGTAAAAAAGTACTTTTTTGTAATATGGTACTTTTTTGAATAACACAACTTTTTTGTAAAACGATACTTTTTTGTAAAACGACACTTTTTTATAAGAAATTATATTTCTATGGCATTTACCGAAGATTTAGTACCTTTAAAAAAAAGGAGAAAATCAGAGATCAATTTAATAAAAGGTAAAAGTATCAAGTTGGTTGTACCATAATCGATTATTACTCGCTTGTTTTTGCTTTTTATCTCTAAAGAGATTTTGTTTGGTCAAAAGAAGTACATTTTGGGCCTTAAGTTGGTAAAAAAAGTCATTTGTTAATAAAAGTGGTTTTTATTTCTAGTGTTGAAAGTTCCATTTAAAAACAAAATGGCATTTAAAAGTTCTATTAATCCATATAAACAAATCAAAGATATTTTCAAAGATGTTTTGCTTGTTTAGCTCCATTACATTGGAATAAATTCATCATCACTAAAATCGTTGTATTAAAATGATTCATAATAGAAACCGAACAAAGGCAGCCACAGGCAACCACTAGAATAAATTTGTAATTCTTACACAGAAACCAATAATCCTCCATACACAGACAACCATTGACATCACTCTACAGAAATCTGCGTAAACAATTTAAAATGATAAAGACACCAAATGCAGCAGCCCTCACATGTAGACGTTAAACGAATGACCAAATCGAACCAACAAATCAACCAACCAACAATTCCTCCAGTCTTTTAGTCACACAACTATTTTGCCTCAAACTCAATTGAATTGAAATAGACGCTCTAGCGCACGAAACGTCTGTTATAAAATGAGGCTCTAAACAGTTTTCTTTGGAATTCAAAACACGTAGAACTGAGTTCTAAATTGGAAATCATTCGGAAATTTCGCTTTATAAATAAACTTGGCAATGTTCGGTTATCGCCTCCTAAAATTTTTCACCTTTTTCATCTACTGGCTGGGCTTTGCACCCTGGTTGGTGTTGCTTCTACGCAAAGAGGAAATTTTAAATGCCTTCACTTTGCAAGACATATTCTTGCAATACACTACCGTCTTATTTATTTTAATACTCCTGTACTTGATCATAAATCGAGTTTTTGAATATTTCTATTTAAGACATAAAATCAAGAAAACTGTGCGCAAAATTACAATTAGACACCAATTGAAAAGATTTAAGAGAGGAGAAATAGATTTGATAGCTGCCCAAAGGCTTTCGACCTTTACGAAACTCAAAGAGTGTGAGCCTAAGAAAAGGGTGCCCAGCGGTACATCGAAGACAAAAGAGAAGGATAAAAGGGAAGCAAAGGCTGTTAATAGTAAGAAATCACCCAAAAATACAGAAAAGGAAGATGGGTTAGAGAAAGCAGAAAAAGGAGAAATTAAAAATAAAGTGGCAGAAACTGGGGAAATAAATAAAATTGATCTGGATAAGCAGCTTGAAGGAAAAAAGAGGCCACCCTCCTACCAGGAAGTAATAGTACATGAGAGAAGAGAGAGTACGAATAAAAAGGAAGTAACAACATAAACTTTTTTTGTTTAGTTTTCTAAATATATTAAGGACATCATAAGTTAAGTTAAAAGATATTAAATTAAAAAATAAATCCTATTTTAAGGCAAAATAAAGCGAAAGCAATGCCTGTTTGTTTACTTGCTCTTAGATTTAAACAGAGAAATATAAAGTGCACTTAACAAAAGAAGTAAGAGCGATACCTTTTTTGAATTTCGGCACTTTTAAGGAGTGAACGGGTGAAACTTGTAAATCGAAACTTTTTTGTCGCCCCATTTATAAATTAAACATATAAACCAGTGTTTGGTAATAAACACTAAATATCGTTCCTTTTTTTCAAATTTATTTTTATTATTGAATCTTTCTTATCGAAATTTACAATTTGTATTCAAATCTTAATTCTACTTGTTGTTTATTAGTTGTTACCATTGTAACCACTAACTGGTGTATTCAAATTTTAAAAATGTCTTCTAGTTAGGCTCAAAGTATCGGTTCTTTTTAGCCTGCTGTGACCTTCGCACTGAAGCAGACCCCGTTCCTTAGTGTTCGGTTCGGTAGATTTGTGGAAAACACAAACGCTTATAGTGTTTGTGTAGAAAATCATTAAAAAAATAATGTTTACCTGTTTGTCAACTTTCGAACACAAAAATAATACTGTTTTTATCCAACTCAACAAAAGATAAGAACATTAAATTCCGTTCAGTTTTTTTTTTCTTTTAAACCACAAACTTCATTGTATTCGATTCGGCTCATTAACGTTCGTCGTTTTTGGCTGGTTAAAAACAACCAAAAATTTTTTGCAAAAACAAAATACACATACGAAAAACAAATAAAAAGCCAGCAAAATAATTTTACACAAACAAAACGTATACACAATACACGCACAAGCTGTTCGTGCTGCGGTCGTCGCTAAAATTTTTGTTTGTTCATTTCTTTATCAATGTAAAACAAGAAACATTATAGAACATTAAAATATAATGTTTGTCTACAGTATCACTTCTGTTTTTAAACGCAGAACAGAACATTATATAATGTTTGGCTCTTTCTTAAAAATAGTTACGAACGGTATTAAGGGTTGTGTTCGTCTACACAATCCCTTAAAAAAATAGATATCGTTCTTGAGCGTGTGAGCCGAACGCTAAATACTGTACTGTTTATTTTCGAACACTGATATAAACATAAAAATTTAAATTAATTACATTTGCAACTTATCTAAGAAATACGAATACGAATTCGGTACTCTTTCGAGTTCGATGAATTGGCGCTTTCTTTACAAAACATTTTTCTTTATTCATTAATATGCACATACGTACTAAATAATTAACTCTCACCGCAATATTAAAATACTTCAATGGGGGAAAAAGTACCAAAAATGGAAAATTCAGGAAGTTAAATTTCTTTCTTGTACTTTTCCATTCCACATGGGTTACTTTTTGAAATTTTTTACTACATTACACTTCGAAACATAAAATTATAGGTGCAGGGTGAATGAGAATGAATGAATGAGAACCTATAAGATGCAAAACATTGGTACTTTTTTTTCTAAGATCTTGAAATATAAACTTTGGCACACAAATATGTACACGAAGGAAATTGAGACGCTAATGGACTAGTAGGTTTAAAAGCTATACATAATACCGGAGTTACACTAAAATGATCCGTTACTGATATCGAACAACGACAGCCATTTTAACCACTAGAGCAAACTTTTAGTTTTTACACTGAAATATTTATTTCGTATAGTGTAAAACAGTAAAAAAAAGATTAGGACAGCAGACAGCAACGTGTTGATAAGTAAATAATCAAACTAATCCACTAACCAACTGACTATTCTATCAGTCTCACAACTCTTTTAGCTTAAGCTCAATTAAAACTAAAGGCAACATGTTTTTGTTTTTATGCGACCTTCAGAATGTCATATTCGATTTTGCTTAAAAGTGGAAACTCGGCAGTTTTCGTTTCAAATGTGTAACCTTTCTCGCTAATAGAACAAAAAAAAAAACATTTCTTGAACCGAACTTTAAGCAAAAGAAAACAAGTGAAATCCCTTCCCCTTCACCATGGTGCGTTAAGAACAGAAAGTTAAATTAATACCGTTCTTAAGATATAAATAAATCTATTTTTTCCACGCCCACTTCTTCAATCCCACCCATATTTTTTCGGCTGTTGTGCATTGATAACGAAGATGCTTGTATCTCATTTAGAAACTTTGACTCTTGCTGTTCTCCAATTTGGACGATTTTTCTCTTTCCGTTCTTAAGACATAAATAAATCTATTTTGTGCCACGCCCACTTCTTCACTCTCACCTAAATTTTTTGTCGGATGTCTATTGATAACCAAGACGCTTGTACCTCACTTGGAAATTTTCGTTCTTGCCGTTCGCCAGATAAACAGAAATCTATAAGGGCTTTGTATGGGAAGCGCCACACCCACTTATGTTCCAACAGGAACTAGGGGACTATTTATATATAGCAGGACTACACATACCCTTCTAACGTTAATGTTTGTATTTAGTTCCATCTAAATATATTAAATACAGCCTAAAATTACACTTTGAATATAAGTTTATTAAACCCTTAAAGTAGGCTTTGAATCTGGTGTTAGTTTTGCTAAAGAGCCTTACGGGTTCCACTGCACTTGGAAGGCGTTGGGGAACCACTGCTCTCTTGCAAACACGAACTTCAGCGATCGACTATCGATAATCAGGTATGCGATGGAAAACGATTTTGGAAATTCAAAAGATTATAGAAAATTCAAAAGATTATGACAGAAAAAGAGGAAAATGTGTTATAAATCAATGTTTAAAGATAACGAAAACAAAATTATCGATTAAAAATCGATTTTTTTCCAAAATCGTTTTCCATCGCATACCTGATTATCGGTAGTAAAGAAATGGATTTGTTATAAAGGATACAGTCTTATAGCGTCTTTGATTACTGCCGCAGCTGCCATGACGAAAATGTGGGGAACGACGAACACCTTCTCTGTCACAGTTCTGCATTGCCGAGAAGGCGACTTTCCGAAATAGAATTCGCCGCCTTCGACTGATTGTATGATATCTCTGGCGTTGAACTCGAGCTTATTTAAAACTTCGTTAGAAGTTAAAGTTGGTTCTACGTTGGGGGTTCTGTTGAGTGGAACTCCTTGCTATCACAATAAGTCATATGGTTTAAGTGGGTCAGATAAGTACTAACTGACTTTTCTACCTAACCTAAGCTACTGGCAGCATAAGAAAACTTTGCTTTTACTTAAAAGGGTTTATATTTTAGTACATGTAGCCCCTAAAGTAGACTTAAAATATTGATTTACTTAACATGTACCTTATATAGGCTCTGCTTGTTTTATAGGTTCTTTCAACAAGCGTCAAAGAAAGCTTTAAATGTATAAAAGACTAGCTGAACCCGGTGCGCTTCGCTACACTGATTTAACCAGTTCTTCAGTTGAGAGATATTTTATATATGCATCCTATGGGAGGTATTTCCCCCCTTCTGCAAAGTTTGAACATTCTCAGTATAACAGTTCTTAAGATATGCGATATTAAACATTGGCGTCCTATGGGGGTACCACTTCCTCCACTGCTAATATATTTAAATTTTGGGGCTCAGAAGATCCTACTACGAAAAGTTCAACAAAATGCGTGCAGCGGCTCTTATTTATATTTCTATCTATGAGGGGTACTGCTCCTCCTCTGTCTACCCCGCCCATTTCTATATTTAAATTTATAGTTTACCATAATAGTAGCTTTAACCACGTTTGAACACTCTCCCTTTATAATAGTTCTTCAGTTGATCGATATTTAATATATGCATCCTATGGGAGGTATTTTCCCCCCTGCGCTTACCCGCTTTATTTTTATTTTCGATAGTGTAGCATACCATAAGAGTGACTTCTACAAAGTTTGAACATACTCACTATAACAGTTCTTAAGATATGCGATATTAAACATTGGCGTCCTATTTGGGGAACCACTTCCCCCGCTGCTATTTTGTATCAATTTTAGGGCTCAGAAGATCCTACTACCAAAAGTTCAACAAAATGCGGGCAGCAGCTCTTAAGATATGCGATATTTAATATTGGCATCCAATGGGGGTACCAATTCCCCTGCCCCTATCCAAATTTCGTAATTTTTTCTTACATAAGAACCTTCTCCTAATAATAACAAATACAACAAAAAAAGAATTAGTGAAATCGGTCCAGCCATTCACGCGTGATGCCGTGACCAAGGGAAAAAGGGATTAATTTTTATATATTTAGATATCTTTGCTTTTTATTTTGCCTTAAAGTAGGCTTTAGTTTTTTATGTAACATATTTAAATAAACCTTTCAATATTTTTAATATTTCTGTTAATAAATTTTTCCGAATTTTAAGAAAATAAGCACTTGATTTTACTTTTCCAATTTCCAATTTCTATTTGTTTTTGCAATAACAGAGAACTTAAAACTAATTGTCAGCAAAGATTTGAAATGTCCACACAAGGTTTACCGCAGTGGTTTCATAGTTACAAGATTGGTTTAATGTTTGATTAAGCCTTATTTCGTTTACCAAAACTATTAAAGTTTCCAAAATTTCCTCATCTTTCAAATAACCAAAAATACGCAATCCCTTTGTTCATAAAAAGTAGTAAGATTGTTTTTTTTTCAGAAATTTTTCCCAACAAAAGAAACCACAAAGTTCTTAAAAAGAATAACAAAAGATGTGAAGTATTACAAATATTTTTCTCTAAAAAGTCAAAAATATGTAACTAAAGACCAGCAGAGCTGTAGCAGCAATTCATTTGTAGCTTAAGCACATACTGCAAACTTTATACAGAGGCACATCACACACATCATTTTGTATTTGGAATTTTAAATGCAGTTACAACCAGTCAAGCCTGCTTAACTAAATGTAAGCACACAATACTCTAGAGTAACTGTAAATACAGTATACAGAACTTAAACCAACTCATCAGTATGTCAGAGACACTTTGGAATACATGCTAGATTTGAAGTCTCTTTATAGTTAAATGGATATTTGCCACAAATTCTTAGGTTTTTTTTTTTTATATCGTTTTTGGTGTAGTTTCGAATGAATGTGTCATAAAAATTGTCATAAATATATTAAACTATAATAAATACCAAAAATATTTAAAGCCTATAAGCAGGCTGTAGATTTTGTTAAACAAAATTATTTTTTTATATCAACTTAAGGAATATTTTTCGTAATTGGGAATTAAAGAATTATAAATTTTGTTGGAAGAAAGTTTTTTAAAAACTTAAGTAAAAGTCCAGAAATCCTTATTTTTTTAATTTTCTTAGTAAAACAATGAAAATAAGTTCAAATAGTCAAATAAGTATGCTTTCATTTATTTTTATACTAAATGTATGCTAAGCTAAAAGTTAGAAAAAGCAAATATTTTTATATCGTGAATAACAAAAGCTAAAGTAATCAATAACCAGAGAAATAAATACATGTTTTGCTATTTTTAGATAATTTTACCACAGAAACGAAATGGAATTAAATTAAAAGCATTAATAAATTTCTTTATATGCATTAACTACTGCTTTTTGTTTATATATATTTGAATAATCGATTAAATCAAGAACATTTTGTTAAAGGAACGAAATAAAATTTTATGAAACACAACAAAAATTTAAATTTTTTTTTTTTTTTTGATTAACAAATGTTTACAAGAGTGTTTTCTCTTTTTCTACATTATAAGCAAAAAAAAAAAACATATATAATATGCCTACAATATTGAAAGAGGAACAAAATGGAAACTCCTTAAACACACCTAAACACCCAAATATTTGTTTTTAATAAAGCCTTTTTTGTTTGATATTTTGTTTCTTTATATTGAAAGCAAAAAAGCTATACATTTTGTGATATTTAGCCAAAGGAACGAAATGGAACTGCTATAAAACTAAGAAACACCGTACAGTTTTTTAAAATTAATATTTATTTTTACTACATTCCACTTATTACATATCAAGAAACCAGATTTACATAACTTACATTACTTTACTAATGGAAACAAATGAAATTTAGTGAAACACTAACAAATTTAAAAAATTATTATGGAAAAACATGTTTTCTATTATTTGCTGATAAAAAAATAAAAAAGATAATCACAAAACATTTAAGTTTTTGTTTGTGAAACAAAATGGAATTTAGTGAAACAGTCAAAAAAATTCAGTTTTATTAAATTTTTCTTTGTTATTCTTGTTTTAATTTAAATTTTTATTATAGATTACAAATACATAGTAATAATATTTTGAATTTTCAAGTAAGGAACGAAATCGAATTTAGCGAAACGTGTGTTTTATGTAAGACGTTAGCCTTTAAGGGAATAATATATTTCCTAGAAATCACTTTGAAAGCGTTAAAAATTAAAAATTAATTTAGTTAAACACTAAATTAAGGATATCTAAATTGAATTTATAAGAAATTGGAAGATATTTTAAAAATGTTTGAATAAGGAACAGAATAAATTAAAATACTTTTTTGAATTTTTATTGTGTATTTTTGTATTCATTTTTCAATTGTCTTCTAATTTTTAAAGCTGCAAAAATGCAAATAAAATTAAAGGAACAAAATGGAATGAAACACTAGAGATTTTGCCATTTAAACTTATTTTTTTCAGTAACATTTAAATTTCGTATATTTCTTTAAATGAATTGGTTTAAAAATTATGCAATTTTAAAATATTTTAAAAAAGGAACGTAATGGAATTTGGTGAAACATGTCAGGTTCTTCATAACTGAGTAGGAAAATAGAATAAAATTTATACTTTAAGGCAGCAAAGAATTTTTTAGTACTGAAAATTTTAAAATTAATCAGCTTTTCATAGAGGATTGAAATGGAATTTGGTAAAACATATTTCGCTAAACGTATACTGAAACGTATTTGCTATAAAACTAAGAATAAAAACAAGTAAAATCTATTAAGAAATCACTTGAAATACAAAAACCTAGGAAAATTATTTATATTTTGAAGGATTATGGATAAAAATACTTTTTAAACGATATTAAATGCAAAACGCAATTATTTTAGCGATTTGCAGGATTTCTCTGTAAAAAAATACTTTGAGATTTTTTAAAAATAAATTATGTATGTTTTCGAACGTTTACAAAGCCAACATAATTTCACTTTAAATTCCCTCCTTCAAAATGTTTGAATCTTTTATTTGTTCAAGGAGCAAAAAGCATTTAGGGCTTATTTTTTTTTATTTTATTTATTTTCCCTTTAAATGAAATACATAAAAATATTATTTTTAATGTCAAAGTTGGAAATGAACACCCCCATCTTTGTACAGCACACTCTTTCAAACATCTAGTTCTCTTCCTCTCCCACTTAAGCACACACTTCATTTACACAACCCTACAAATATGCTTCATTATGTTAATGTTTGCCTCTTACTCCTGATGATTTTCGTTTCATTACATTAAAAAAAACTAACCAACACATGCAATAATGCGTGTGTATTAATTTTATTTTACACTTCTTATTTTTTTTTTTTAATGTCAAGGCATCTCAACTTTCGTATTTCTCTGTATAAGAGAGTATGCCAAAAGGATGTTGTATAGTTTCCTTGGCAAGCTTTTTTGTTATTCTATATATATTTGAGCTTTTTTTTCCATAAAATAGGTACTATATTTTTATTATATTAAATTTCCTTTTGAGTGGTTTCAAATGAAATGATTTTAATACTATAGGTGTTTAAGTTCAGGTATAAGAGAGAAAGAGACAGAGTGAAATTAAGTGGAAAGCCCATCTGATTTTGTTAAATTCTTGTTTGCCAAATGCTCTAGATCTTAAACATGAAATGTTAATCATTATATTAATGCTAATGAAGTGTACAATTGCGTAGATTTATTTAACCCAAGAGTACAATCTTCCTTCCTGTCTGTCTCATTCTCTCCCTCCATCCACACTTGTTTTTTTGTTTTTTCTTTTTTCAATTATATGAATGTTTAACTTTGCGTTTGACCTTCATGTTACAGGCGAAAACAGGTTTTGTCTTTATTTCCTAATAGGAAATATTTATTTTTGAACAAAACATGTTTCATTAAAATTTTAATTAAAAATTTAAAAAAACTAGGACAAGACATCCAAATATAAATTAATAGCATATCGTACTTTAATATAGAAAAGCCGTAACTAACGTTTTCCTTACTTTACAGAGGAAGGAAAAAACTTAAAAAAATTGTAGTATTGTAGTTGCGATTTTTTTTAAACGCAGTTATTTTTTAAATTGTTTAGAGAATATAATAAAAAAAACTGCGTTTAATAAAGTCGCGACTACAAGACCAAAACTTTTATTAAGTTTTTTCCTTCTCTTGTAAAGTAAGGAAAACGTTAGTTAGGACTTTTCTATATTAAAGTAACGATATACAGTGAAGACTTTTGCCGAAATGGGAAAAGTTTTATGCGAAAAAATGTACTTGGATTGTATGTTAGGCGGGTGGTGGGCGTTGCGAATTTATATAAAATTCCATTTTTTTCTTAGTTTAGTCAATATAATGCTCGGTGCATACTTTGAATGATCCAGGACCACTCCTTATACTTTTTGCACAAAAATGTATGAAGCAATCACTCTGTGCGAGCTTTCGGTAACATTTTGTTTGCTGACAAAAGATCTCCGTCAACGAGATAATTATTTTTAATGTATCAAGATGACATTTAGTAAACCATGGGAATTAAAGAGATGTCCGGCGGAAAAAGCTCTCTGTGAGTAGAGCTTTCACTGTAATTTTCAGTTACTAAAGAACACTTTTGGGCAAAGTTTGGTCGGGATTTATGTATTTTTTTATATTTTTCCTAACGACAGCTTATTAGCTTTTAAAATAAATCTTAAGGAATTATTAAATTAAAGCTTTAAAAACAAAAATATAATGACGCTTATTAAAAAATACACTTAAAGCGCTTTAAAAACGAAAGTAATAAACGAAAAAATTTGCTGAAAAAAAATTAATTAAACAAACTTATATTCATTCAAGATGAATTTTTTATACGAGTTTTTCCATAGAACATAATGAAAAAGAGTTTTCTGAGTAAAGAAGCTCTATTTTGTAAAAGAAGAACAATAAAGAAAAAAAATGGAATGTTTTTCCTTTAGAAATTCTCTAGTTGTTTTTTTTTTAGATTGGAAAAATCTTTGCATACTATTTTTTTCAAAGAAAAACTGTACAGAAAGTTCTTTCCATAGAAAAAGCTTTGCATAAGAGTTTTTTATTAATCGAACCGAGTTTTTCTAAAGAGCTTTGTCTTTAAAAAAAGCTACGAAAACAACTGTTTCCATCAAAAAACTTCTATGTAAAAGAGTTTTGCTAAAGAAAAGGCTTTTTAAAAATGTTTTTGTTTTTGCTATAAAAAAAAGTTTCGAATTAAAGTTTTTCTTTAGAAAAAACTTTTTTGAATAATTTGTTTATATAAAAAGCTCTGTAAAGAGCTCCTTCTATAAAAAAAATTCTGTATAAGTGGATTTTTCTAAGGAAAAGTTGTGTTCTAAAGTTTTTATAAAAAAGATGTTCTACATAAGATTATTTTAAGAAAAAATTTCTGTATAAGAGATTATTTTGAATTAAATCTTTTTTCTAAAAGCTTTTTAACAAAAAGTTTTGTAGAAAAATTAAAAAAAAATTTAAAAATTTTTCTGAAGAAATCGATTTTTTTATAAAATTAAAAGTTTTGTATAATATTGTTTTTTTATCGAAAAAGTTTTGTATAAGAGTTGTTGCTATAGGAAGTTTTGTAAACAGGATTTTTTATATACGACCATATGTTGCAGAGATTTCTTATAAAAATATGTAAAGCGATATTTTCTACGGAAAAATGAGATGCAGGGAAATTTTTTTTTTAGAAAACTCTTATACTTAAATCTGTCAACAGACAAATGCATTGTAGTTTGTACTTTTTTAATAGATGTTATACCAAATTATATATTTTGTAAATATGTAGTGTTATAATTAAATTTTTCTAAAGAAACGTTTTTCTTAAAAATAATATTTCAAATCTGTAATACTCAAATTTTTCTATCATAAAGAATATGTTATACGTAAGTTTTTTTTTCGAAAAATGTCTTATGCAAAACAATTTTTCCAGAAGCCTGTTATATATTATATAAACTATTACACACCTTGGTTAAACTGTTATACAAAAATTGTAATATAAAAAAACTGTTTCACACTCATTTTTTAATAATAAAACCCATGTTGTATTTACTATTTCTAATAACTACACTATGATAAAGGGTGTATATGTATACTTTATACTTTGGGATAACTGTTATATACATTGGTATCTTTAGAATATACGTATATTTAGAGCATATACATATGTAACGTGTTATTTAAAAAAAAATCAATAAAAATTTAAAACACCTGTTTTCTAGAAAATTATATGTGATGTTGCTAATTTATCCATCGAAAAATGTGTTATACTGATATTCTTTTACATTTATTTAGTTATCTGTTATAAACGTTATACAAATTTGAGTATAAAAACACTTTATAAATGAATATTATCGAAGGAAATACATTTTTTTTTGTTTAGTTTTCATCCCAAAGCTGTTATACACATTGCTATTTTACGAATTAACTGTTATACAAAATATTAGAATAATGAAAATACACGTTTTTTTTAAAGAAGGGACTTTAAGTGCTTTTTATCTTGATAAAAACCTTAAACTAAAATTTATTTTTCACTTTTTTTGGCATTTGGAAACATTTTTTTGGTATTTGGAAATATCTTTAAATTTATTTCTTTTATTAAACTTAAAAAAAAAACAACATCAAAATTTATTAAGCACCATAAAAATCTTGGCCATCGTAGTACAGCGAACAACTTGTGATAAATCTCACATTCTTTCTTTCTTCGTCCATTAAAGGCTCCTCAATGCACACCAATCCCGGTTTTTGATTAGTAGGTGGCACTGACTCGTATACCACAGCGTCGGGTTTTCGGACTTTCGTCTTGGGTTCAGTTTCTTTTGTGGCGGTGGTGGTGGTGGGAGAGTATACAGGATTTTCGGCGCCTCTTTTAGTGGAGCTGGGCCAAAATCTCTTATGCGAGGCAGAAGATTCCTTGGGTTTGCAGCAGCATTTAATAAGGCAATAAAGCAGGCAATAGCAAAATAATAATATGACTGCTAATAATATCGCTGTAAAAACGCTGGAGGAAAAAAAGTCCGCGCTGACCAGAAACCAAATAATGGGAAAGAACAGAAACCAATAAAGGCAGAATACGATTAACTGCCAATATTGAAGGCGATTAAAACGGGCCATTTCGAAAAATTTTCTATTTTCTATTATTTTTTTTTTTAGATTTCTAAATTCGATTTGCTTTTTTTCTCTTTCTTTTTTTCAATGTTGTTTTTATGCGGGCTTAATAGAAACTAATTTAGTTATATCGTATTCGTTTGGAAATATTTTTTTCTTCTTTTACTCCATGTGGTCAGAGAGTTTGTTTTTGTGCGGTTTTGAAATTCCTACAAACGAGCGGTTGAGCTGCATTTAACCTTGACTCAAGATTCAGTTGTTTGATAAAAATTTTTGTTTTAGTTCGTTTTAAAAGAATTTCAAAGGTTTGGTTGAAAAACAAAATAAAAAATAAAGAATTTCAATTAAAAATTCTTTACAAGAAATAAAACAAAAGTTTAGTTTCAAGATAAGAAACACAAATTTTGTAATTGTATTAAAGAATTTTATCAATATTAAAAAAAAAAAAAACACAAAAAATTTCCCCAACCGATTTTATAATGCAATTTTAAATCTTATTTGAACAGAAAATTCAATTATTTTTTTAAATATAAAAGAGACTGAAAATTGAAACATCAAAAAAAAATGGAGGATTTCAATGAACATTTTCATTAATTTAATATATTTGAAATCCAACATTTATGAGAATTTAAGCTAATTTTTAAACAAATTTTTTTTTTAAATAAATCTAATACAAAATTTTTCTTAGGCCGTTACTTCTATATAAAACATTTCTTTTAGAAAAAGGTCTTATTCAAAACCTTTTCTTCACTTAAAAGTATTACACAAATTGTTTTAATAGAAACAAGTCTTATACAAAATAAATAAATAATATAATAACCTTGCTCTTCTCTAGGAAAAAGTTGTAAAAATGAGTATGTAGTATAAAATAATTCTTTTTCAACCCTATTTTTATAAAGCAATAGAAAATAGACGTATACAAAACTGATTCTATATAAACAAAGTCTTATACAAAACCTTATCCAAAGAAGATAGTCTTACTTCAAACATTCGATTTCAAAACATTTTTATAGCAAAATTTGTAAACGAAACTATTTCATTAAAACCAAGTCTTATGCAAAAAGATTTCTACAGAAATTAGATTTATACAAAACATTGTCTATGGAAAAATTACTTTTTCAACAACTTCTCTGTCGAATTAAGTTTAATTTGAAAAATTGTCTATAAAAACAAATACATTAACAAAAGGGCTTCTACGAAAAGTCTTATAAAAACATTTTCTACAGAAAAAGTCTTATACAAAACCTTTTATTAGGATAAACTTTCAAGAAAATCGTTTTCTAAAAAAAATCCCTAAGCAAATATTTTTCTTTAGGAAAGTGTGGATACATGTAAAGCTTTTTCTATAGAAAAAAATGCTCTGTAATAAAAAGGTTTTATAGAAAAAAACTATTTTACAAAAAACTTTTCTTTAGAAAAATGTATTATTTTAAACGTTTTCTATATAAAAAGTCTTACAGAAAACTTTTTCTACAAAGTCTTATACAAAAAAGAAAATGTTCTATAGAAAAATCTATTATGTATTTCAAATGTTTTTTTATAGAAAAAGTAATATTTGAAACTTTTTCTATGCGGCCACACGGTCAAGTTGTTCTTGATAGCCTTGTACTTATCGACCCCTTTGCGCGAAATTATCGTATGTTACAAACACCAAATTTTACAGGAGAGCAATTTTTCTACTTTTCTCTGCTTTCACTTGCAATATAAAAATTAAAATATACATTCAATTTTTGGAGCAACGAAGTGGAATTCGCCTACAATATTTTGTCAGGCGACGTCTCTTTGAATGTAGAACAAGATTGCATCAAAAACTCAATTTCAAAAAAATTGGCATATACGATAATTTCGCGCAAATGAGTCGATGTACTCCTTGTCAAAATTTACATAAATTGAAAGCTGTGACGTAGGCTGCATTAAATTTTTGAGCAATTTACTTTTAAGATGTCGTCAAGAAAACAATTTATAAAGACAAACGAAAAATTTGCTCACTAACCTTGAAATCAGCTGTTTTCTTGAACGTAAATTGAAACACTCACTGGAAAGAGAATTTTAAAGCAGGGACCGAAAATAACAGTTATATTGGAATTTTAAAACAAAAAAAGCACATAGAAGTAAACGTCGAAAAACTGATTCAAGTATACCATATTGTTCCTTATGCACTTGTCAATGATAAAATATATTGATTTTTAAAATTTTGATTTTTATTTTTTCAATCAAAAATAACAGTTATTTTTTGATTTTTATTTTTTCGAGCAAAAATAACTGTTATTTTTTGATTTTTATTTTTTCGATCAAAAGCAAAAATAAAAGTTTTTCTTTAAAGAAATGTACGCGATTTAATAATTTAGTTGAATTAAAATTTTTATTTTAATGTGTAATTATTATTGGAATTTCTTATGCACATTAAAATAATTATTAAAAGTCATTTAAATTATTAAAACACGTACATTTCTTTAGAGAACAACTTTTATTTTTGCTTGAAAAAATAAAAATCAAAAAATAACAGTTATTTTTGCTCGAAAAAATAAAAATCAAAAAATAACTGTTATTTTTGATCGAAAAAATAAAAATCAAAAAATAACTGTTATTTTTGTTCAAAAAAATAAAAATCAAAAAATAACTGTTTTCATCTGACTTTTATGAAAAAAGTTATAAATGTTACGGTCCCTGTTTTAAAGGCAAGTTCGTATCAATTTTTAAAAGTATGAGTGCGTTGGTAAAAAAGTGTAAGTGTATTAAAACTTGATAGGCAAAACTTGATCGTATAACCCTCAAGTTACAAAAAGGTCTTACTTAAATCCATTTCTATAGAAAAAATCTTGTACATACATACAAAACAGCTTATTTCGATAGGTCTTATTAAAATTGTTTGTAGAGAAGTCTTGTGAATACAAAGTGTTTTCTGTAGCAGAAAATGTTCTTTAGCAAAAGGTTCTAAAGAAAACACTATTGTACAAAAAACTTTTTCTATAGAAAAAGTCTTATACAAAAGTTTTTCTATAAAAAATACTTATACAAACCCATTTCTATAGAAAAAAATTTTATTAACAAAAGGTTTTATAAAAATAATTTTCTGTAGAAAAATCATTAGCAAATAATTTTCTGTAGAAAACACTTATACATATGAAGTTTTTTATAGAGAAGAAAAAGTCTTTCCATAGAAAAAGTTTTATACAAAAGGCTTTTACAAAAGCTCTTATAAAAGTCCATTTCTATAGAAAAGTCATAACATGCAATGTTTTTTTATAAAAAATATTTTCTGTAGAAAAAGGTTCTATAGAAAAAACTAAAATACCAAAAAGTTTTTAGAAATTGTCTTATTTTAAACTTTTTCTATAGAAAAAGTCTTGTTCAAAAATTTTACTAAAAAATATCTTATACAAATTATTTGCTATACAAAAAGTCTTTTACAAAAACTTTTTATTTAGAAAAATTGCTTACAAAAATCTCTTCTGTAGAAAAACAAAAAAACATTTTCTTGTAGAAAAGTCTTATATATCTAAAGGGAAAAGAGTTCAATAGAAAAAACATTATAAAGTGAAAATTAATATACAAACTTTTCTATAGAAAAAATATTAATTTAATACTTTTACTTAAAATTTCTATAAAAAAAAGTTTTATACAAATCATTTTATTAAAAAAATGTCTTACTAAAATCGTTTTCTGTAGAAAAATCTGCAAAAAACCTTATCCTATAAAAAAGTCTTATACATTTAAAGCTTTTTATATGAAAAAAATTTTTAATAGAAAAAAAAGTTTTTTTTTATAGTTTTTTTTTAACAAAGATCTTATAAAAAACTTTTTCAATAATTTAATACGAATTTAATTTGCATTTTTGCTTCGGATTTTATCAGTAATTTTGTATTTTTGTTTTGGTAATCAGAATTGCTTAAAAATGCAGTGTATGAAATCCGGCAGGAAACTTTCTAGAATTTGTTGTACCCTCCAACTTGAACTGCTTTCAGACTTCAGTTATTTATTTTATTTTTTTTTTTTAATAAAATGCCATTTTTCAACGTTGTGATGTTGGGTTTTTGCATTATTTAGTAAAAAACTTTCTTCATGTAATATTTTTAAAGTACAGCATATAAAGGAAAGGAAAAATATGAGTTAAACTAGAATAGTTTGTACAAAGAAATAAAATTAAGGAATAAATTGTTGTGCACATTTTTTTTTTCTGTTTCAAATTACACAATTTAATCCGAAAATATCCTTAAGAAAAAACTTTGCTTAAAAATCGGTTAAAAAAAAATTCTATACAAAAAAATTTCGAAAAGCATTTATTTTTAGGAAAAAATTAATAGCTACGCAATTTTTTTTCGATTAAAAATTTTACACATACAATTTCATGTTAAAATAACTATTTGACGCAATTTTTTTGCTCTGAAAATGTCTTATTTACATTTTTCCAAGAAAACTTTAGAATAACCGTAAGTTTAAAATATTTATTTAGAAAAACTCTTATACACTATTTTTTTTTTTTTAATGGAAACAATATTTTTATGAGAAACTAGTTTTTTACCCAGCGTTTACAAAACTGCGGTCATAACCAAAAACCGTCCAAGAAAAACCGAAAATTTGTGTATAACTTTTCGCTCTTTGAGTTGGTGTGACAGCGAATGTTTGCAGTTAAAAAAATCAGAAGTAAAAGCAACAGGTTTTTTTTGGCCAATATCAAATTAGAAGTGGATGAAATGGCAGTTTTTCTTTCTTTGACTACAGTTTTTTAAACGCTGCGCCGCCCTTATATGAAACTTATATTATAGAAAAAGTCTTATACAAAATATTTTCACTAAAAAAATAATAAATTATACACAAATTTATGCAGAAAAAAAACTTAAACAAAACTTTTTCAAGAGAAAAATCTCTTATACATAATCTTTTCTATAAAAAAATACTCTTATAAAAAATCATTTCAATAGAAAAAACTCTTATTTAACTTTTTTTCTTTAAAAAGCACTTATACACAATTTTTTCCTTAGAAAAAACACTTATACGATTTTTTTTAAAACTTCTTATAAAAAAATATTTTTATAGAAAAATCTCTTTAGTACAAGTTTAAAAAAAAAATTATAAAAATGAAATACTGTTATACAATTTTTTTGCCGATAAAAATCTTATAGCTACATTTTTCAATCGTTTCAATAGAAAAAAACTCTTATTAAACTTTTAACTTATAAAAAACTTTTTTCCTTTGAAAAAACTCTTCTGCAATTTTTTACACTCGTAAACGATTTTTAAACAAAACTTGTTCAAGAGAAACATCTCTTATACAAAATCTTTTCTATAAAAAAATACTCTTATAAAAAATCTTTTCAATAGAAAAAACTCTTATTTAACTTTCTTTTATTTAAAAAGCACTTATACACAATTTTCTCCTTAGAAAAAACTCTTATACGATTTTTTTTTAAACCTTCTATAAAAAAAAAAATATTTTTTATAGAAAAATCCCTTTAAAACAAATTTTATAAGTTTTCTTTTAAAAGAAAAACTGATATACAAATTTGATGTTGATAAAAACTCTTATATATATATTTTTTTGGTTTTTTTTTAGAAGAACAACTTTTTCTTTTACAACTTAAGAAAAAACTCTTAAATTTAATTTGTTCTACAGAAAAGCTTCTACTGAAACATTTGTTAAAAAAAAAAACATTTATAGGTTAACACTTTTTTTTATAGTAAAAACACTTCGCTCTAACACAAGTTTGACTAAGTTTCGTCTTCAAATTCTTTTTAAACTTTTTTCCCTTCCTTTTGTCGTTTTTCTCGTTCTTCTGCAGTTGATGTTGTCGCTTACGTTGTTGTTATTTTAATATTTAGTACATGACTTTAGTACGTCAACAACTCAGAGTTCTCGAACAATGGAAACTATACAAAGAGGGGCTTGTGAGTAACAGCACAGTGTGTTTGTATATGTTCTATGTGTGTTACTTTGTATATATGTATGTGTGTATTGTATATTTATGTCATGCTTTATGTATTACCAGAGTATTTATTTTATTGTATTTTGTATCGCATTTCATTGCATTATTATGAAATTTGTTAAAATTCTTGTTGCTGTTATAGACTTCAAGTCAAGTTGATTTGAGTGGCAAACAACAGAGCCCGAACTGGTGTAGCAGAGTGTTGCAATGCAGTTGTTTTGGGATATACATAGTTTTTTTTTGGGTATCAAAAAAAAAAAAAAAATAAAAAAATTTTGGTAACGGAAGTCTGTTAACGTTTGTAAGGGGGATTCCTTTGAGAAGTTTTGTTAAGGAAAAATGTAAAAGAGGAAGAGAAAACAGCCCTTGGCAATTTTTGTATTAAAATACTTAAGAGTATTTAAAAGTGTACAGAAAGTTACTAACAAGCTATTGTTATAAATGACATAAATTTATGTGAAGAATTAAGGAATATAAAAGAAAAATTATAGAAATTTAAATGGTTATCGAGAAAATGCAAAAAGTATATGGCTGAGGTTAAGAGGAAGGAAAGAACTCTTTAACATTTCGATAATCATTAAGATTTGGTAGTTCATGGTTATCAAAATTAGATTAAATGCAATTATTATCCTTTTTTTTTTAAAGACAATTAGTCCAATTTCATAACATTTGGTTTAAAGATTGATGTTTGGCTATTGACTGTCAGCCGTCGTCAATGGCGGCTAGTGCTTAACGGCAAACCCCTTTAAAGAGAAGGTGTGGTTACTATCGAAACATGTCAGGGCAAACCTGTCCGTGAAAACCTGCGTTCGATTCCCAGCCTGCCAAGCCAGTTGGTGGGGTGGGGGGAGGGGGAGGTTCCTTGGCCTTCATAATTTTTAAAAGAAACCTATTTGTAATAAGCGAAAATAAAAATATTTTTAATATTTAAAAAAAAACTCTTTTTATTCTCAACTTAAGTGTAGGAAGGCGATCGTTTAAACCAGACCTGCAGTGGAAAAAGCCTCTCTGATGTGTCAGAACTCATTTGAAAACTAAAGTATTTCTGTTATTGTTTATAACATATCAAAGCGCCAGTTTGCAAGCAAATCTTCGTCTCATAAAATATTAAGAGATCTTAGATATCTCTCCATGTCTTTAATAGCTCCACCGGAAGGGCAGAGGATTAAAATGTACAAAAATAAAGTAGATTTAGCAATAATAACATTTCACTACTATGGTGTAAAGAAAAAAACGGCTAAGAATTAAAAGATATAATTTAATTAGTCTGATTAATTTAAGCTCTGCTTTTCGATGAGTTATTTCTCTTAGTTGTTATGCAAAAAATAAGAATTGAATACAAAATTTTTTGTGCAAAAAAAGTTTTATAAAAATTTAAGAAATTTTGTCGTTTCGACCGTTAAATATCGCCGACACAGCTACATATATACGAAAATCTGAAATATCACCGATATATCGGTTACATGTCTAATTAAAAGTTATTGCAAAAAAAAACTTAAAAAATTATCTTATGCATCACTAAGCGCATGATTAATTTTAATTAAATTAATATCAATCATACGCTACCTTTCTTCGAGGTAGAAGGTTCTTTATTTTACAAAAAACTTTCCTAACGAAAAATTTCTTACTTTAAACGCAAAAAAATCTTATACAAACCCTTTTTTATAGAAAAAGTCTTATACAGAAAATTTTATTTCGAAAGATCTTATTAAAATCCTTTCCTGAAGAAAAATCTTAAACAAACAATTTTCTGTTGAAAAGTCTTAGAAGAAAATGTTCTCTAGCAAGTGGTATAGCGAAAACGAGTATACAAAAAACTTTTTCTTTAGATTTTCTTATACAAATGGTTTTCTACCAAATTTTAGATTTAGGGATTTAAATTGTTAAATTATTAAATATTAAATATATGAAAAAGTTTTACTTTTTTTTCTTTATACATATAATTATCAAAAAGAAAACTTTTTAATCCTTTTTTTTTTTTGTTTTTGCCTGAGTTTTAAGTTCAACAAAAAGACTTAATTTTCTTCAGTTGTAAAAAAAAAAAATGTTTTAAAAAGTATCCTACTTAACTTAAATAACAACTTTCCTTTCCAAAAAAAAAAAAAAAAAACAAAAGAATAAACAAAACTAGCAATATAAATATATGTTTGTATGTCTTTAAACATGTTTCAAAAACACACAATACACAAACTGCATTTACTTAAGAAAATTATAAGAATGCTTATTTCAAAAAACTGTGTGGAAGGCAGACATGGGAATGTGACAAAAAGTGTGGCAGTAATGAAATGTAGCAAAATATGTGTTAGATAAACCCAGCAAAATTGTAAAAAAAGTAATTAAAGTAAACATTCAGCTTCATTAGAATTACAACTTTATTAAATATAAAAGGCGGTCCAACCATAATGCACGATGTTCATTGTGTGTCACACCTTAACGTCAAGTTGTTTGCCCAACTTAATGTGACATTTCTGTGAAAAGTTCAACAAGAAAAAGAAAGACGAAAAGGAAAAAAAACAAAAATGTACTTTGGACTTCAAGAAAAATTCTTGACAAAAAGTACAAATGGATAATCTTTCAAAAAAAGCAAATTTCGATCTACCAAAAGGTTAAAATATAATTTGGTTTCAAGATTGATGTTGGACTATTGACGTCAGCAGTCATCGATGGCTGCGAGTGTAAGACGGCAAATCCCTCTGAAGAGATCAAGTGGTTATGATCGAAACATGTCAGGGTAACCAGCCGCCTGGGTTCGAATCTCGGGCCATCCGCCTGTGTTCGAATCACAGGTCAGAATGAAAAATAATCAATAACAATTTTATTTAATTTTCATGTTGTAAAATTCCTTTCTTCATAAAAATAATTTAATGAAAAATAAAATTTGATGAACTCAAGCCTGATTAAAAATATTAAAATTTGGATTAAAAAACCATAAATAGTTCGACAAAAAATAACCACAATACTAAAATTGGTTTCAGTATTTGACAAATTCAACCATGGATAGCTACATAATTGAGCAGCGCGTTTGCTGAAGCCCTTAACTAAAATGGACGCTCAAATCAAAATGAAATTCGAGCACTTCGCGGTTTTATTTGGTCAGCATTATCGACCAAATGTGTTCACAATCGGAAGAATTGTGCTAAAATTTTAGCAAACCTGGTCTGTAGGAAATGTTAAATCACCTGCGCATGCTCGCCCAGTTCGTTCTGCGGCATCGGGCCGTACTTCTTCGAAAATGAGATCGGCCAAGCAGTAACCGTGAATGGTGTTCGCTATTGCGAGATGATAACGGACATTTTGGCCCAAAAATGGAGGAAATGGACCTGGACGATATGTGGTTGCAACAGAACGGTACCCCATGCTGCACAGTCAACGAAACAATTGCTCTTTTGCGTGAGAAATTCAATGGCCGTGTTATCTTAGGTCGTTGCGAAGTTTATTTGGCCGTTACGATCATTTGATTTGACACCTTTTGACTTCTTGCTTTGAGGATGTTTAAAAGAAAAAGTCTACGGCCATAAGCCAAGAACAATTAAAGCGCTAAAGGATGAAATAACTTGGCACATTTACATCAAAGATATCTCAGAGTTATAAAAAATGGACCATCGGATAGAGGTATGCCACCGAAGCCGTGGCGATATTTTGTTTCACACATGACTGTCATAGATCCTTCTTTCATAATAAAAAATATTAATATAATTATCTGAAAACTTTTTGTTTTGCATACAATTAACATCGTGCATTATGGTTGGACCTTCCGTTACAATTTTTATTTTATTTTGTCTACAAAAAATTTAAACTTTCATTAATTACATAATTAGTTTTTTTTTCAATCTGGTTATGGTTTTTAGCCCAAATTAGATTTTTCTTTTAAATCAGGCTCATGTTCATCAAATTTTATTTTCTTTAAATTATCTTAATGAAGGAAGGAGTTTTACAACATGAAATGGATTAAAATTTTTATTGATAATTTTTTTTTTTTTAACTGAACGAGGCCTTGAACTCGGCTCGAACTTACATGTTTCGAAAACAACCACATTCTCATCATCAGAGTTCTTTACAGTTTAACTTTTTCCATTTCATATTGTAAAATAACTTTCTCCATTAAAATAATTTAATACAAATTAAACTTCCTCTAATTATTTTTAATATTCTTTTACATAGATATATGTTTTTCCATCCCTGTTTCCCAAAACTAAGAATTGTTTCCTTCCTTGAAACTAAAGTATGGGTTTGTTTTTTACTTTCACAATAGCATTTAATCACTCATTCTCACATACAGGCACGCACTTGTTCTCCTTTTGTCATTGCTTGGAAACAAAAACTCAACAATAGAAACATTAAAAAAAATTTTACAAAACCAAAAACTACACAATTCTTCCAAAAAAAAAAAGGAAGAAAAACAACAATACCAAATACACATCTTAGCAAATAGGGAAAATAACTCTCAAAAAGAGAGAAGACATGCTTAACAATTGTTTTGTAAGTGCTCACAGTTGTTGTTGTTGCTGGTGTTTTATTTTTTTCTTTAGTTTGTTTTTGTTTAAGTTAAACTACAGCTATTCTACCAGCGTTACCAGTGTGATACTAAAGTATCAAAATAACTCTTTTTAGACGCTAATGGTACCTTTAATGACCTTTTTTTTAATAACCCTTTTCTATAATTTTTAATTACTTCGTGCCACTTTTTTCGAAAAAGGAATCTTACATTTTGTTTGTTGGCAACACAGATTTTGTGATTAATTAGCAAAAATATTCATGTCGCAGGCGGCTTTTTTATGCACAACGTTGCCCCTTTAGTGGTAATTTTTACTATTGTTTTAAGTGACATGCTTGCCATTTTAATGCGCCTTTTTTAAAAGTACCCTTTTGTAATTATTTAAAGAAAAAATACCTTTTTGTATCAAGAATAAATAAAAAAGAAACAAAAATAAATGTTTTTAAGATTTTTGGAACTGGTATTTATAAAATTCAAACAAGATGTATTAAGCGACATTTCTAAAATTGTGTAGGAAACGAAAAATCGTCTCATTTAGTTATTTATTTTTCGGATTTTATTGAAAGGAACATATTTGGAAAGCGATTTTCAGAATACAAAACATATTTAAAAATGTGGCTGAGCATAATTTCTTTGGCGGATAATACAAATTACAGGGTGCAACATTATTTCAGGGAGAAAACTTGACGGCTGATACAATTTAATTTTCACTCTAGTTTCCTTTGCATCCATGATAGGGCAGCGAAACCCAGTCCAAAATGTGGCGCTTAACTTCTAGTATAGTTCCACATCAAAAAGTCATTTTCGAAAAAAGTGTCGCTTAATACATTCTTATGGGAAGGTATCGATATTATCTTGAAATTGTTTCCGAATTCAAGATATCTTTTTAAAGCAGAGGCTTTTGCCAACAAATTTAAGTTATACGACAGTAAGATAAATGACAAAATGTCTGAAGCCAAAAGCGGAAAAGTTTTATTTTGAGGTCGGTAATTTTAAAAATTGATTTAACAAAAAAATTATATGAAATAATTTATTTTAAATTTAATTTGAGATTGGGTGGGACTCTAAAATTTAAAGTTTAAAATATAAAACATAATGTATGTATGTATGTATGAGAGACGTATAATAATTGTATAAATGTGCACACTAAGCAAACGCGCCTAAAATCATACTCCGTGCAATATGCGCATACATAAATTCGCATAGCTTTTAAACTAATTGAGGGCACGTTATAAAACTTTACCAATATAATAAGGACATTATAAGCTAATTTTGGTTAAAAAAAAATTTTGGACTAAGTTAGAAAAATTTTGATTTAAATTTGACATTTCCGGTTTTGCAGATGAAAATTTTTTTTTTCAAATGAATTTTTTTTAATTTTTGATATTCTTTAATTAGGCTTGAGCTCATCAAGTTTAATTTTCATTAAATTATTTTCACTAAGGGAAGGAATTTAACAACTTGGAATTTTTATTAAAATTTATTGATAATTTTTCTTGGCTGATCTGGGATTTGAACCCGGGTTGATCTTTACATATTTCAAGAATCACCACATTCTATCGTCGGAAGATCTTTGAGTTCTACCCATTGCACCACTGCGATTCCCGTTAGCCAACAGAAAAACATCAATCTTTAACCAGTAGTACTGGTGGTTCGAAAATTGCTGTTATTATCACTTAAATATCAAATTACATGTTGCCTCCTTTCCTCTGTTTTTTTCGTATTCTTTCTTTCAAGACTTTGTCTTGTAAAGCTGAATACATTTGTTTATTATGTCCACTTTCGTCGACATTTTATTTGTACAAATGTAAAAATTAGAGCTTGTGCCATAGCTATTTTAAGAACAAGAATATCAAAAGCCAGCAGTGTTAATTTGAACATCGTCGCTGTGCTAGTTGACGGTCTTACGTTTTTCGCACCTACTGCGTTTAAAAGCCATTTTTTCAGCAATCGGACTTCAAATTCGTGTTTTACAAAATAAATGCATCCTTAAATCAAAATTATTGAAATCAAATAATTCGTATTTGATTTACAGTGGTTAAAGGGTTAATTTAAAGATCAATCGATTTCCTATAAAAATCACTTCTTTTTTTTTTTTTTGTTTCATGAGTTTAAAATAATAATTTAAGAATCATTTTACCCCATATCTCGACAATGAAACATCATACAAAAAAAGATTTTCGCACACTCATTAATATCTACTAGAACTATAGTGATGACAAACTAATTTTTGGGCTGTCTTCACAATAATACTCTATATTTGTAAATTTTTAAATATCGCGACAAGTTTCTAACTGAATTTTTTTTCAAAATACCGCATCACTAAAAATCGACTACTCTCTTTCGATTGGCGTTCTTTGTTTTCGTCTATCGCTTACAGCATCTGAGACATTTTTTACAACTTGGTTCTAACTGCGCATTTTTTGGTTTGAGATTTCCTTAACAAAGTTCTAACTGACAGATATGATAGAACCTTGTTAACTTAGAAAGCCTATATAATTTTGCAGATAGAACAATGTGAAAGCTTTAATTGCATGTTGCACAGATTAAAAATTTTATAATGCACAAATAGAACCAAACTGACTCAAAAAACGGTTGCAGTAGTGGTCAATATTGTACGTTCTTGCAAAGACTAACATAAGTATCCAATTACTCAACTATAACTTTAAGGAGATCTACTTTTTGAGTTAAAAAAATAGATTTAATCAACATATCGAGCCCTTAGCGCAAAAAAAGCTTAAGCGACAAAAACGAAATTTTACAGGACTAGTTTTTTTTATTTTATTTCAAAATTTTTTTTATGGATGTTGTCACTTAAGCTAAAATTGTTTGTGCTATAAACGTAATGGTACCTTATTTGACCATGCCATTTTAGGAGATGATGCAAGTGTTGCCAACAAATTCATTTATTAAAATAAAAATAGGAAATAATGTCGCTTAAGCTATTTTTGCGGTAAGAGTTCATTATTAACTTTTATATTATTAAATATTTTTACCAAGATTTTACTTGCCAAAAGAATCATCCCAATTAAAGGTAGGTCAAAGGTAGCAGGTTTGTAGGGGAGAAATGTAAAAGTTTCGCTTACCATCTCGCTCACGGAAAAGATACATTTTATACTTATACTTGACTGGTGAGGGTCCCGATCAGCTTTACTGAACTAGATTCTTTGTTCGATTAAGCCGGCCAAAACTCAGTCTATTGTACAAGTATTCTGGTTCACGGGAGTTAATAATTTTATGTAAGAAAAGTAATGATCTTATTTTCAATGAATCATCAAACTGAACGCCATATAATTTCTTAGAATACGCGGAAATGTGATCAAACCTTTTAAGTCCATACACATATCTTGTTATGTTGTTGAAAAGAACATTAATTGCTTTAAGAGCTTTAAATATGACTATTAAAAAGTTGTTACACAAAACAAACGTTAGGAATACTTTAGGGATTTTAACTATTTTTTGAAATCAACTAAGAGATTTTAAAGTGTTCGAAAAGGAATAAATCGAAGAAAATACTTTTTAAGCTACTTTGTAGAATTGTAGCTGGTGTACTAGCTAAAAGATGCGATAAAGGTTTGAAGTCCATAAAACGAATACTCTGAACTTAAAACATAATTTCCAAGAATACACGCAGAGAAAAAACATGTTAAAATATGGTCACCTTCAACAAAAGAAGAACATTTTAAGCATATTATGTTTAATTTAACTGTATTGTCACCGCCAACCATATTATTCTTGAATTAGTCCTCCATCAAGAAGCCACAACCATTCTATGGTTGCCTCTAGACATGTTATAGTTAAATATGACAAAAATTTGTTTTTAAATTAACAATAGTATTTTCCTCTTTTCCAAGAGCAACATCTTATGGTTGAAAAACAACCATGCTTTTTTAAGTGTGCTTAATATATTTTAGTTATTATTAACCATAACATGATCGGAGGCAAACATTATATGGTTGTGGCTTCTTGATTGAGGACTAATTAAACCATAATTTGGTTGTGGGTGGCAATCGTATGGTTAAATTAAAAATATTATGTTTACAATTTTCTTTGAAAATAGTTTTGTTGGAGTTGACCATAATTAAACATGTTTTTTCTCTGGGTGTAGAGGCCTTACAAGAATGTGCATAACGTGGCTTAAGAAACTGTGGGAATACATTTGAATCATATGTGTGAAACCATATTGAACTTAAGGAAACTTTATGTCAAGTTTTATGAAACTGTCATTCGCCAAAGCAAAGTGCAAAAACTGATCGCACATTCCGTATGGCATCAATGTTTTTTATTTTGTTTTATTTTTTTTTTTAAATGGTTAAGCTTATTTCACCTTTTTTTTGGAAAATTCCTTTTGCGCGACACTTCAAGAAAATTTTCAATGGCAACGCTGTATTCCACCCACAAATCATAAACACATTTTAAGAACTCTTCCCATACGCCATATTTGTTTTTTGTTCTCCCTCTCAGATGTTTTTTTTTCTTGTAGTGGCATAATCACACAAACCTGTATTATTTCTATATAATAAACACGACATTGTTTAACGATTGTTTTTAACGAAGTAAAACAAAGAATTAAAAAAAATTCACGATTACACAAATACGAGTGAAAACAGAAAAAACAATACTACAAGAAAACTGCAAGTACATATTTTTGTTGGTTTTATAGTTGTAGTCAGTGGAAATGTGTGTACTTTAACAAAACTTAACAAAATAAATATAAATTTGAATGCATACTTAAAGGGGCTTGAAATAATGTAACGTATTTTTTGGAATAATTATTAAATTATAATTTAACTTAAAAGTCTTTAATATTTAATTAAAAAAATAAAAATAAATTATTGAAACATAAAGTCTTTGTAATTCATTAAAAAAAAAAAAACATTTAACACATTTACATAACTCTTAAAAACAATTTTAATAATTTTTTAATTAACCAAAAACTAAAACATTTGGAAGATTGTTTTTTTTAAATCATCGGTATGAGTCTTTTTTAAGTACCTTTGGTGATTAAAAACTAATTAATCACTTACACGCTTAAAAATCAACACAAAAATTACTCGCGCTTATGATTTAAAAGTGTTTGATTGAAAATTCAATAATAAAAATAAGTTAGAAAGTATAGTCGGTCAAGCCCGACCATATGATAGCCTACACCACAGTATTTAAAAACACATCATGCTTATGTGTCCATATAAATATGGATTTATCTACATATGTTTATAAACTTCATTAAAATCGGTTTGAAAGTTTGTAAGAGGCAGAAATTGCCACCTACCTCCCCTTGTGGTCCTATTTTTGAAAAACTGTATAGCTTATGTATCCATATAGATATGGATCTATCTTTGCTTTAAATTTTATTAAAATCGGCTTGAGACGCAAAAATCGACAATATCTCCCCTCGTGGTCCTATTTTTTTAAAAAAAATTAATACCTTTTTTGTCCATATATGTAGATATGAATCTATCTATGTTTTAAATTTCATTAAAATCGGTTTGATAGTTTCTGAGAGGAAGAAAATTTCCCATATCTTCCCTCGTGGTCCTACGATTTGGCCCATTTTCAATAGGCTTGGTCCTTGTGCCAATAAGAACCAATGTACAAAATGTTATCAAATTATCTCCAAAATTGCTGTTCTTTGCGCACAAGGTTACATGGACAGCCAGCCTGCCAGCCGGGCGGACATCGTGATTCTGAGTCGATCGGTATTCTTTAAGGTGGGTTACTGGCATTCCAACAAACCACGTCTTATTTCATTTGTTTCAACTATTCTTATTTCTGTGTTGTATTTTATGAAAAATATGGAAAACCCATTTATGAATAAACAAATATATCGAGCCGGGTAAGAAAAATTGGAACATATATTAAATATTATGTGCATCAGGGTTGATAAAGTTGGTACAGTTGTACTTTTTTTGGTACAATTCGAAACTAAAAAGTACGCTGGTACCCCCGTGACTCATTGGGTACTATTTCCAAATTTTCCAAACCTACATATTTATGTATAATTAATATTAAATAGCAACTCGTATTTACTGTCCAATGAATTTATTGTTGGATTTATCAAAACAGCTATGATATTTTGCATTTGCTCTTTTGAAAGACCATTTGCACCAAACACTGAACACCGCTACTGTGAATAATTTTTTGCACTTGTTGATTGAACGATTAATTATGCCACATTCTAAATTTAGATCAGCGTTAGCATATAAGCGTGCATTCTCTGATGATATTGACAAGTTTTGACAAGTGCAAAAGTTATACATACATTGTAGAAGAGACGATATCATCTCAATAATATTTTCAAATATTCTTCAACAAGATGGTTGTCACATTAAGAAGAAATCAACAGAATTTTGGAACAGTGGGAGCCCACTCCATTATTATTTTACTCCGAGTTATTTTGAAGGAGATTTTACAAGCGCTAAATTAAATATTATTATATTCCGACTTTCTACTACTTTCCTCTTTTTGCAGTACATATTGAAAATTGTAAAAACAATAAGTTTGGAAATGCAATCCGAAGATGTTGGTATGCACACATTTTTAGAACGCATAAAAAGTTTATTTTCTTTTAAAATTCGAGATTGCATTTTGAGAAATATTCGTAAATTTTCCACAAAAAAGACGATAAATTGTAAAAGAAATTATGAAAACGCTCTCTGGTGGCAATCAAAAATAAAAATTTATGGATTTCTCGACTTTAAAAACCGCATAAAACAGGTCTGGCTAAATCAAATACAATTTGTTTGCCTCTATTCTTGAATATTTTGGAAATCTAACTATTTTCAAAAATCCGGGGCTCGCAATAATTTTTTGACGTATGATTTCTTTGGCAAAGTTTCTTGGTATGACTTATAGAAAAAGAATCGCGATGTGCTTTTGACGCGAAAAAATTTTACCCACCCTATTATTATGTATAATTAATGTACAAATGAATTTTCAGTACCTTTTGTTTTTGTTGTATTTAATTTTTGTTTTTAAAAATAAAATAAAAAAAATTTATAAAAAAAGATTTAGTACTATTGGGACCGAAAAAGTACGATTTTAAAATTTCGTTGGTACGATATTGGTTTTCTCATTTATCATCCCTGATGTGCATATTTGTTATTTTTTGTTTGTTGTTATTGGTAAATAAGTGTAATGATTCAATTGATATAAAAAAATTATGACAAAATGTTATGCCCCGCTCATATAGTGACTTTGAGTGCAACGTGATACCATGACCGACCAAATATCTTTTCATATATTGACTTACAGTTTTTGAAATATTGAATGAACTGACTGCCCTTGACGATAATATTTTCAATGACTTTGACATTGACGCCATTCCACTATTATATGGAGCCGATACTGAGCAAGATACCGATGAAAGCGATGATGGCATAAAGCAAATCTTAATGATCTCGGTCCAACATTATTATTTACGGAATGTGAAGAAATTACTGCGACCCTTATCATATATTGGAATATGTACTTCAGGCACGATACGAGAAGGGCGAAGAGAAAAATGTCCTCTTCGCTCAATCCCGGTAATGAAAAAAGAAGAAATGGGACCTGTAAATCACAGATTTACAAAAAAATTTAAGCATATTTCTCAAACGAAGGAATTTTGTCACAATTGCAATACATTTTGATGTCAATAAAATAGGATCATCCCAACGATTCGTTGAAGGAAGGGATGCTGTATGTATTTTCAAACCAAATGTGTTTCATCGATATAATATGGACATGAAGGTGTTGATAGGACGGAAGAATTAGTTGTAGTCTACCACTCGCGAATCAGACAAAAGAAATGGTGGTGGCCAATCTTTGCATATCTCCTTGATGCCTCATTCGTTAATGCATGACTGCGGATGAAGAAGTTGTATCCCAATGATCCGACAAGTGCGTCTCTTCTTATTTTTCTCTGAAACCTTGCTACATCCTACCTTGAAACGTATGGTACTCCATTTACAAAAGGTTCGCGCACTTATTCAAAAACTGATAAACGGAAAAAACCAACTTCATTTGCAATGAATCTTAAAACGGGCTTCAGAATGATTTAAAATTAATTATACGTCAAGTGTACCTACTGCGCAGTGTCCCTTAAAAGGGACGGTCCATAACTCCAAAACTATAATTTCTTTTTATAAAATGTTTTTGAACCGAATTAATCACATCATTGTTATTAATTATTGGTGAAAATAATTGGGGAAAGTGGACAGGGAACTTCGTCCACTAATGGGTTAAACAAGTGTCAAAAATGTCTCTAAACTAATAAAATAAAACGAATCACAAATGACTCTTCAAGAAGAGTCGCGGTATCATTTATGATCAGAAAACGAGCGCATATTCTGGTATTTTAATCGCACTGAATTGTACTTAAATATCCATTCATATTTAAATATACTAATATTTCGTTTAATTCTTGACATGAAAATCGAATTTGGAACATAAATTGATATTTAAATAAATTGGTGAAATTGAACAAAAGACTTCTTTTTAAAAACGTTATTTAAGTATTTTGTATTTTCAAATCTTTCACAGGCCAATGTCAAATATTTTCTTATTATTTTAAAACAAAAACTTGTTAAATTTGTTTTTAAATTTGAAGTTGTGCTTAAATTTAAATGTAAATGTATTTGTATGCAGGTCTTTTAGCTTGCATTAAAATTTTCCTAAAAAAAACACAACAAAAAAAAACTTTAAGACACAATACGTGTACAAGTTGCTTTTTAGTTATAATTTCTTTAGAATTTTCTTCTTAATAAGTTTTTGTTTCTACATGTCTTCGTTTTTATACCCTCCATCTCAATTAGCTGTGAAGAGGGTATATTAAGTTTGTCATTCCGTGTGAAACTTTTTTATTATTCATCTCAGACCCCATAAAGTATATATATTCTGGGTCCTTGAGTAATTCTAAGTCGATTTAGCCATGTCCGTCTGTCTGTCCGTCTGTCCGTCTGTTGAAAACACGCTCACTTTCGAACAACTCAAAAGAAATGAACAAACTTGGTGCCAAATTGCTTGTAGTTATCCTAAGCAGTTTGGAATTGAAATTCAGCAAAATCGGTTCAGTAGGACCAGAGCTATGAATCAAAATGTGGAACCACCACCTAAAAAAATTGATAATTTTGTTACAAAAAATAATATAAATGCTGGAACAAGGCACGGAATGAGATAAGATTTTGAAAAAATTTGTTTTTTTTGACTGGAAATCACGCTGTTAAATTTCGTGAAGATCCGTCCATAATTTACCCTAAGCCCCATATAAACACTACTCCCGGAAAACAGTTTAGTACGCCTAAAACCGTAAAAAATAATGCAATCATAACAAATTTTGGCTCGTCACAGTTTTATAGGACTATAAATGATACTGCGAAATTTCGTGAAGATCGGTACATAATTTACGCTAGGCCCCATAGAAACCCTACTCCCGGAAAACAGTTTAGTACACCTTAAACCGTAAAAAATAATGCAATCATAGCAAATTTTGGCTAGTCACAGTTTTATAGGACTATAAATGATACTGTGAAATTTCGTGAAGATCGGTACATAATTTACCCTAGACCCCATAGAAACCGTACTCCCGGAAACCGGTTTAGTACACCTAAAACCATAATTAAAAATTCTATCATAACAGAAATTGGTACGTCACAGTTTTAATGGACTCGAAATGACGCTGTGAAATTTCGTGATGATCGGTCCATAATTTACCCTAGGCCCCATATAAACCCTACTACCGAAAAACAGTTTAGTCGCCTAAAACAATAATTAATAACAAATCGTCGCAGTTTAAGATAATAATAACATCATACAGATATTACTCCTTAAACATTCGAACTGTCGGTGGAGGGTATCAAAGATTCGGCACAGCCGAATATAGCACTCTAAATTGTTTTTTTTTTCTTTCTTTCTTCTTAAAGGTGGGTGTTCAATTAATTTTATACTACTTGTAATTTTTTGCAAAATAATTGCATTTTATAAATGAGATTTGCAGGGGAAAAAAGAAATATTGTGCTTCATAATTATAATGACAATTTGTCTAGGTAAGCACTTTTATTTGAACAATGTTTTATGTGTTTTTATAAAGACAAAAGTTTTAAAATAGTTGTGAAAATGGTCTAAGAGTTTCATTTAAATGCAGGTGGAGAAGAAACTGTTGACAGAGTAAAATAAAGATTTTTTTGCTGTGCAAACAACTATTAATAAGAAATTAAAAGAAAAGGACATTTAAGTTATATTTTGGTTTAAAGGAATGTCAAAAAAAAAAATATAACAAAATTATAATTTTTGTTTAAACATTTTTTGGCAACACTTTTTTTTGTATGATAGAACATCTCGTTGGACAGTGTAAGAATAATCGTCTGCATGACTTTAATCTAGCTTGGTACCATCTTCAGGTACTTTCTTCAAAATGCTGGGACCAGAGGGTGATAAAAAATAAACGCACTATGCAACTTATACACCTAAATGTAAAGGAATATTTCAGGGTTGCTTGTAGTTATTCATGAGGCATTAGGTGATAGGTAAAGAATGCCAGGCACTCACAGTCTGCGGAAACAGCCACACACTATTCTTTCTTGATAAGATATCTTAGTCTAGTATATATTACGATCTTAATGACAATATGAGTGATATGGGCTTGACAAAACATAGTTCTGGAAGTTAGTGATTGCTCACGAAAAAATAGGCATACTTTAAGGCTCATAACTATAACAATAATTGAAAAAAATGAATACTGTTACGTTGGTGTTGTTGCTCATTTGATTTACTAGCCACGTGTTAACTGTCATAACCAGGGAAACCATAAATATGCAATTGCATGTTTTTCATTGTGCAACCAATGAAGGCAGAAACAATATATTTATCCGTTTAAGAGCTTTTTATGAATTTTGGCATCGATTTGTTGGTGCATATTTTTGCATATTTTATCATTTGCAGCATTTTTTAGCATTACTTAGTTAAAAGAGTCTTTTTGCAGCATATTTTAGGTTTAAAGCGTATATTTTGCCTTTTTAAGGCATATTTTGATACAATTTTTTTTCGAAAATCTGTCACTTCAATTTCGACATCTACATTCAATTTTTACTCTAAAATTGTTAGATAAAGCAGGTTGTCATTAAGGATAAATGTTATGCGATTTGTATCTAGACCAATCTTTTAGTTTCCCGATCTTCTCAGAATCACTTTTAAAAGTGATCTAACGATGTCCATCCGTCCGTCTGGCTGGCATGTTAGCATTGTGCGCAAAGTACAAGTTCCAATTTTGTATATAATTTGATCAAATATGAACAATAGACTTCGTTGTCAGTGGTGGGAATCGGTGTATAATTTCACATCCAAATAAGACTCGTTGTGTCCATAAGCTATCTAATTATGATGGTATTTAAATTAAATTCGTACCAAAAATATTTACTGCAAATTAAATTACTTTCGAATCGGTTCTCATTCGCTCAAAGCTCCTATCCTTAAAAAGCTTTAACTTCCTTTTAAATGTTAACATTTGTTAACAATTTAGCGACCGTACCTTAAATTCCTTTAAGACAAAAACCCCATATGGATGTTAATATCTAGATAATATTCGGCGCAAACATCTCTTAAGCTTAAGCTATAATATTTTTAGTTTTTTTTTTTAAATTTTGTTATTAAATTGTTCAATATTTTGTCTTCAAATGAGCAATTTTGGATTTTTTAGGGCATCTTTTTAGCAATTTTCAGGGCATATTTTCCAGTTTTTAATGCCTAATTTCTGCGCATTAACTATAACGAAATAAGTTTTTTTGAAAATGGATGCCAAACAAGAATACATAATTGAAATAAGTTGCAAATTTTGTTTTTGTGCGCACTCCTTAGTTGCTGACAGAAATACAATTTTTTTTTGTTCTTTGAGAATTAAAAAATAAAAATGCGTCAAAAATCACAGTTTTGGTCTAAAAGTTTTTTTTATATACATATATTTCGAAAAAATTAAGCTTTATTTGCAATTGCTGCACAATTGATAATTCCATTCAATTTCAATTTTGTTCGAACATACACATTTAAAAATGTTTTTTTTTATGGAAATTTAATTATTTTCAATTCAGTTTTCTCAGTAAATTGTGAACAAAATCAAGAGTTGTTCACCGATAACAATGAAATAAACCACATTTGATTCGAAATATGTTTAACTTAACGTTTTTAAAACAAAACAGTGATTTTCGTCAAGAGATGTGCACCGATTACAATGAAATAAGCCACATTTGATTCGAAATATTTTTAACTAAACGTTTTCAAAACAAAACAGTGATTTTTGTCAAGAGTTGTGCACCGATTACAATAAAATAAACCACATTTGATTCGAAATATGTTTAACTTAGCGTTTTGAAACCAAAACAGTGATTTTTGTCGAATTTTTATTTTTTATGAATTTTTAAAGAACAAAAATTATATTTTTTTCAAAACTTCAACGATATCTCTAAAAATCTAAAACTAATGTAAGCAGAGCTTAAAGATAATATCGGTGGTGAATATAGAATTTCTTTTTTAACTTAATATGCGGAACCGTTTTCAAGGTTTTGCAATATACATATGTAGCGGAAGTGCCTTAATTTTGGACATGATGGCACAACTCGCAAAGTCGAGCTCATAGAAATAAACTAAGTGCAGATTTGGATTCAGGTCTGAGTAAATAAAAACCCTGTTCTCTTGTATTATTGATGCCTAGTTTGATTTTTGTTTGTCGATAACTTTAATTATACACACACGCAGAGAAAAAAACATGTTCAAACATGTTTTAAGTACGGTTACCTTCAAGAAAACAATTTTTAAAGAAAACTTTAAACATAATGGCCCATATTCATAGTCAAAAATAAAGTCGACTTTTTCTAAAGTCTACTTTAGAATAATGGTGCTGACAACCATTTAAAGTCGGTTTTAACTTCAAGTCGACTTTATTTTGACTTTGAATATGGGCCAATATGTTTAATTTAACCATATTATTTTTACCGACAACCATATTATTGTTAAATTAGTCCTTTATCAAGAAGTCATAGCCATGTTATGGTTGCAACTAAACATGTTATGGTTAAATATGAAAATAGTTTGTTTAGAAATTAACAATAGTATTCCTCTTTTCCAAGAGCAACATGCTATAATTGAAAACCAACCATGTTTTTATAAGTTTGAAACATTTTTATTAACCATACCATGTTCGAAGGCAACCATAATATGGTTGTGGCTTTTTTAAGAAGAACTAATTAGATATGAAGCAACAATCATATTATGGTTGCCTATGAGCATGATATGCATAATAATAACAACAATTTGTTTACCACTAATACTTGTAAGGTTATTAACACCAGACATATGCTCTATAAAAGGCGTTTTATGCGCATTAAATATGCAGTAAAATCTGGAAAGTATGCCATGAGAAATGTTAAAAATATGCCTTAAAAACTAAAAATTGCTCATTTGAAGACAAAATATTCAACAATTTAATAATAAAACATAAAAAAAAGCTAAAAATATTATCGCTTAAGCCCATATTATAGGTTAAAATTCATATAAGAGATGTTTGCGCCGAATATTGTTGTCTTAAAGGAATTTTAGGTACGGCCGCTAAATTGTTAACAAATGTTAACATTTAAAATGAAGTTAAAGGTATTTAAGGATGGGAGCTTTGAGCAAATGTGAACCGATTCGAAAATAATTTAATTTGCAGTAAAGTATTTTTGGGACAAGCTTAATTTAAATACCATCGTAATTAGATAGCTTGAGGACACAAAGAGTCTAATATGGATGTGAAATTATAGACCGATTCTCACCATTTGCATAGACTTCGTCCATATTTGACCTTTGCGCACAAGGCTAACATGGACAGACAACCCGCCAGACGTACGGATGGACAGTGTTAGATCTCTTTAAAAAGTGATTCTGATTCGATCGGAATACTAAAAGATTGGTCTAGATACAAACCGCATAACATTTATCCTTAATGGCAACCTGCATTCTCTTACAAATTTAGATCAAAAATTAAATGTGGATGTCGAAATTGCAGTAAAAGATTTTCGAAAAAAAAAAATTATTTGCTGCGAAAGCTATTTATTGTAGGCATTTAATATGTATCAAAATATGCCTTAAAAAGGCAAAACATGCTGTATAAACATAAAAATGCTGCAAAAAGGCTCTTTTAACTAAATTATGCAAAAAAAAATGCTGCAACCGGTAAAATATGCAAAAATATGCACTAACAAATCAATGCCAAAATTCATAAAAAGCTGTAAAACGGCTAAATATATTGTTTCTGCCTTCCTGGCTCGCACAAGGCAAAACATGCAATTGCATATTTATGGCTTCCCTGGTTATTAATTTACAAAAACCTTTTATACTTTGCCATGTTATGGTTAAAAATCAACCATACTATGTTTTATAAGTGGGCAACAATTTATTGTAATTATAAATTAGAACATGTTTGGAGTTAACCATAAAATGGTTGTCGCTTTTTGATAAAGGACTAACACAACCACAATAGGGTTAATTTTTATGAAATTTCAAAGTATTAACATGTTTTCGTTAAACTAATTTGCTAGAAAAAATAATAAATGTACGACGGCAAATCCCTCTGAGGAGATCGAGTGGTAGCGATCGAAACATGTCAGGGTAACCAGCCGCCTGGGTTCGAATCTCAGGTCAGTCAAGAATGAATGATTATCGATAATAATTTTAATTAATTTTCATGTTGTAAAATTCCTTTGTTCATAAAAATAATTTAATGAAAATTAAATTTGGTGAACTTAAGCCTGATTGGAACTATTGAAAATTTAGATTAAGAACCATAAATAGTTCAACAAAATTACCACAATACTAATTATTAAAAATAATAAATTTTCTAAAAACAATAAAAAAAAACACTTATATTTAACACTAAATACATGTTAATGCTAAATGCTAAACTAAATAAATGCAATTCACTTTAAAACATGCAATTTAACAGTAAAAAGTGCAATTTGTTTATAAACAAAAATGTAATTAAAATTAATAAATAAAACAAATAGAAAAACTAAAAATAAATTAAATTTTAAGAATTTTTCCTTTTTCAATTTAAAAAAAAAAACCCACAAAACCAAAATTAATCTAAATTCTCTAATAAATTAACAAACAACCAATTAAAGCCAATTAGTGAGAGAAAAAAAATCATTTAATAAATTAAAATAACAATTAAACCAACAACAAATTTATAAAAAAAAAAATTAAAAATACTGGCAATAATGTAATATCCTTTTCATATTCAAATTAATTGAAGACAAATTGGAAAAAAGGATATTTTTGTTTTTAATTTTAAAAATTATTATTATTCTTGTTAATTTTTTTTTATTTTTTTTTTTTTTTTTGTTTTTTAAATATTAAACATCAAATTTGTTTTGTGTTTTCAAATTTAATTCAATTTTTTATTGTTTTCTTTTTCTTTTTTTTTTTTGCAAAAAAACTTCCCAACTACTTACTGCTGGCATAAGCTGATCTGTACTTCGGACGCGAGTCACCTTATTTTTCGTTATCACTCTCTTGACGCACGTCTCCACCTCCACGTTCCATTTCATAAAGGTCACATAGGCACAGTAAATGCAGAACAGGATCAACGACTCCCACCAATAGATCAGATTATCCCGAAAGAAGTATATCAATACCAATAAACTAATACTGTAGAATGTGCAATCACGAAATAGGGGCCACCACGTCAACGTTAGGATCGTTTTCGAAAATAGCGCACACATACCGATCACAAAGAGTATATTGAAGACGGCCGAGCCGACAATTGTACCGATGCCAACATCATCGAACGATACAAAGACGCCAATAACGCTGGTAAATAATTCGGGCGCACTGCCGCCGGCTGCCATAAATGTGGCGCCCGCAACATCATCTGTAATGCCCAATTTTTCGATGATCACATCCAAGGAAGGCACAAAGAATTCATCGCACACGATGGCCAAGGCTACGAACATGTATATCACACCGATAATGTGACATATAACAGCACCATTTTCGAGTTGCTCTCTGGTAAAGAGATCTTTCGGGAAGAGCGGCGTTTTAATGACGGTTGTATTATCATAATGGGTATCTGGAAAGGCAAACAAAAAGGAAAGTTACAATTAAGTTTATGAAGTATCAAATAAAATTTAGATATTTTTGATATAAGCGGTGTTCACTATTTGATGCAAAAGATCTAGCGAAAAAGCAAATGCAAAATATTGTAGCGCTTTTGATTAAATCTAACAATCTAAAAGATAAAAGGGCTTCAATATTTTGCATTTACTCCTTCGCAAGACCTTTTTGAATTCCACTTTTGCAAAACCATTTCAGCAAAATGCATAAATATATTATCAAGAAAACTTAAATTGTTTTACTTTAATTAATTAAAGTTTTTTTCAAAATCTTTAATTTTCTCGAACTAAACATTTTATACATCAAATGAAATCTTATAGGCTTGACTTTGGAACAAGGTTAATAAAATTTGTATAAATGACATCCCTTTGAATTTATTTGAAAATTGTACCTAAAAAAACATTTAATTTATAAATGGTTTACAATAACAACAAAAATTCTATAACACTAACATTATATCTCTGAATAGAAAACAATATATAGCAAATGAAAGGTTAAAGTCTAAAAATAAAGCAAACATAATCCGAAAGAATTGAACGCAAAGAGTGTCAGTTAAGGCTAGTTTACACTTTTATAATTTATTAACACATGTCCAAAGCTCAAGTAATATGAGAAAGTGTGAAAGTGTGAATGCAATGTGTTATGAAATTTACAAGTATTAAGAAAAACAATTTGACATCCCATACGACTTCATCGTTTTCTAAAATTTTTTAAAACAATAATACATTTTATTTCATCAGGGTTGCATTTTAACAAACGCATGTCCATGTGTGATAGTGTGACTACAAACTGTAATGTTACATTCGAATTTTTGACAATGGCAATCAGCCGAACCTTATTTGTCCAAATTTCGTGCGTTTTGCGTTTCATTTCGCATTGGCTAACGTCCCAGTAAAAACTTACATTGCAAAGTAATGAGTTAAAAAGCTAATATAACGACTCTTCACTACTTATACATTGGCATTTTAACTCATTATTTTAACACGGTGATGTCATTGGAGGCAAGTACTTACCTCCCTCGCTTACAAATAGGGAGTTAAAAAGTTATTACTCCGATGTCACCAAAATTACAACTAACATTGAATGACTTTAAAAAAATTTTTTTTTTGTTAGTTTTTTTTTATTATTTTTTCTTATTTTATTTTACTTTATTTTTTTTCTATTTTTTCTTATTTTATTTTACTTTGTTTTATTTTTTATTTTGTCTCTGGTGGGATTCGATCGCGCAACCTCGGTGCTGATAGACTAGCTCACTACCAGCTAGTCTACCGGGGCAGTGTAGTTTTTGTATAAAAAACGTTGTTTTACTCAATTAAGAGCGTAAATATGAGATTAAATTATTGTAGGCAACTACTTACCACCCTCGCTTACAAATAGGGAGTTAAATAAGTCATTACCAAACTACTTCTATGTAATGAAGATGGTATGTGGTAGTCATTGAAAAGTAAGTTGTTCAGTAATGGCATGTCATTACCAAGATTTTGCTGGGGTACTATCAGTTCTTAACCTTAACCATATCGCAGACTAAAACATCACAACACAAAATTTTCAAAATCGTTTCATTTTCCTATAAGCCAGTTTACAAATCAAATCTATTACGTTTCGTATGCGTCACTGTTTTTTTTAACTTTTATTCTTCAACATTTATGGAATTCAATTTGATTTAAAAAAAATTTCTACCATGTTTTTGAAGCCATTTTTTGCCTTCCTTATGTTTATGATTTAATGTGCGATATGTAATCGTTTTTAACCCTAATGGTGGAGAACCGATTAAAACTCGGATTTGTCTAGGTGGAGTACCACATACCTTATAATTCAGATACTTGAGATAACTTAGATACAGATTACTAGTGGAGTATCATTGAAAACTCAGATTTATTGCTAGTGAAGAACATAATATAGGGAACGCTGCCAAAACGGACACCTTCCAAGACAGGACATATTTTATTTTCTCTTTTAACCGGACGGGGACACTAAATTAAAAAAAACCTTTTTAGTATTTCTAATAAGCGGACTGCAGCGTTTTGAAATACCCCAACAAGGATTATATTTTATAAGAAGTTCTTCTTTTTGCCACCCTGTTTCCATGTTCTGTAACTCCCGTGTCGAGAAAAATCTGAAATATGTGTCGATTGAAATGTGAGAAATTTATCAAAAATCCCATAAATTTAAAGAAACAACTGTTTCTCACTGCGTCTTTAACATTTTTGGCGATAAATAGCTGTCACGTAAGGAAAATACTCGCCAATTTACAGAAAAAGTGTGTCTGTAAAATTTTTGCGAGAGAGTTGCTGCTTTGAACTGTCAAATAAACTCACGAATAAAAACGTGGTGCGAAAAAAAAAATATATTAAAAAGGCAATTTGCAATAAATAATAACACGGAAGAGGTAAGTCTTGGTTTACACTATGTATGTGTTCTTGCAGAAAGTCTGAGTTTATTGATGAGAGGAGAAGAGAATATGCTATTATTATCTCCCCTCTCACCAATAAAGAAAACTTTCATAGTGTGAACCCAGACTAACTACAGTGTTCATAAAAAATTAAAATGGTTTTGAAATGCATTTTATGAAAAATTTTGCCTTAAAATACATTTTAAACTTATTTTATGTTTTATGAATACGGCAGTAAGTAGTTTTTTCTTGGCATCAATTTTGTAACAACAAATATTAAAGTCACACTTTACGTTATTTGGTATAGCCGACTGTTGTATTTTCGCCGTCCTCGGGATAAGCCTTTAAATTTTAGTAAATTTTGCTCGCCGGCAACAACATGTTTTTTTGGCGTTCTCAACGTCTACAATTTCATATCGACTTCGAATGGAATATTATGACACTTATAACGTAATGACGTAATATCTTTTGATTGTTTTCGGCATGAGTTACGGACACACTTTTTTCTCATTTTTTGAGAAACGATTGAATATTTTGTTTCACATCTTTCGATGCGAGAAGTTCTCACTAAAGTTACAGAACGTAGGTACTGATTAATATTTGGGTTAATGCCAATGATTTCTCTGTTAAAATAAAGATTAACATTCAGTACCCATGTTCTGTAACTTTAGTGAGAACTTTTTGCATCGAAAAGATGTGAAACAAAATATTCCATCGTTTCTCGAAAAGTGAGAGAAATGCGTGTCTGTAACTCATGTCGAAAACTATCAAAAGAGATTAAGTCGTTACGTTATAAATTTCATAATATTGCACTCGAAGCCGATGTGACATTGCAGACCAAAATTTACCAAAAATTTAAAATTTTTCAACGACGGCGGCGAAAATACAGCCGTCGGCTATACCAAATTGTGTACAGAGCGAATTTAATGTTTGTTGTTTGCAAACGAGCTTTGAAGACATTCGTATATTTTATTAAAATGTTAAAAGCAAAATAATAAAACAATGAAAAATGTGCCAAGAACAAAATATTATTATTATTATTCTTTGCATTTTGCATTTTTAATTGTTTTTTAGTGTTAAAATTTTTTCTCGCCCCATTTTTATTCATGAGTTTATTTGACAGTTCAAAGCGGTAACTTTTCTCACCAAAATGTTACAGACACACTTTTTCTGTAAATTGGCAAGTCATTTTCTTACGTGACAGCTTGTACTCGCCAAAAAAAGTTACAGACACAGTTAAGTGAGAAAAACAGCTGTTTGTTTTAATTTATGGCATTTTTGTTTCATTTCACACATTTCAATCGAAAACTTTCTCGACGCGAGAGTTACTTCTGTAACACAGGTGTTGAAAATGGCAAAGAAGTTGCTGTTTATTTGGAGAAGCTGCTTGTTTAGCTCTTGTTGTCCGCTTTAGAACCAAACGAAAAGCTAGATTATCATTAGTCACTTGCAACGTTCACAAATTTTATAGAATTATTCGCTCAATCAAATCGCTTTAGCATACAAGCGCAGTTATAGAGATAAGTCGTTCTGAAGACTATGAAGACGAGATACGTGTAGAAGTATCGGATTACATATGATGAAGAAGAAATATAAATTGCCCAATTAAATAATTTTACTAGAGAAAGAAAGTCATTTTCAAAATCTCAACAGCTCAAATTCAACAGATCTAAGCTAAAAGCGGTCTACTTTAAATACATTTGTTAAGCCACAATAGACTAGTCTACCTTTGCTTTAATGAAATGTAACATTATAAACTAAAAAACTCAAAATGAGTCATAAGCGGACATCTCCCAATATCGGCTTTAAAAAATGCGGCGGTGAGTTACCGGTTATGGGAGCTTTCACTGCATTCAGAAGCGATTTCTAGAAGTTTTCGAGACGCATGTTTAGGTCGATCGATAACTATCAAGAAGGCTTCTAAAAAAGTTAGCCAACAAATTTATCAAGAGAATAAGAATTTATTGCTGCATGTTTTTAGAAGGCGAGCACACTAGAGAATAAGAATTTACTAATGTTTAAAATTTTGAAATTTTGTTTTTGTTTTAAATGTTAGTTAAATGAGTCACTTTTGCGCTCGCCTTCTAAAAACAGACAGTTCATTTTTTTTGTAAGAATTCTATATCTTTTTTTACAAATTGTAGGAATTTTTTTGGAATATAAAGTGTTTCCAAATATTTATTATCATCGCTATTATTACTATTATTTATTTGTGCCGCATGCGCCACTTTTCTTAATTTATTCTTCAACTGCTGTGAGTAAAAATGCTGTAATTGAAATTTTTTTCTGCTTTCACAACCTTTTTCTAACGGCAATGAACCAAAGCAAGAGTCAAATTTATTTTGTATGAGGAAATTGCAAAGTTTGCCAAACAGTTGCGTCTAGAGCAAAATAACACTTAAAAAGCTTTACAATAGTTGATATGCAGCAAAATGAATGCTTCATATCGCAGAAAACACAAAAAATTTCGTCAAACAGGTTTTGGATTCAGAAAGAAGGTATTTAAAATTTATATACCCCATATCTAACTAATTTTTTTTAAATGGTCGGTAGGTCAAACCAATAATAAGCTGTTGCTTTGTTTTTTTTTATTAAAACTATTGGGCGTAAGCTTAAATCATAATGCAATACAATCGGAATTCAAAGCAAGATATAATAAAAATTCTTTAAATAAAAAAATCGATATGACCCCTTTCAGACTTGGCAAGTTAGTTGCGTAAGTTACTTGGCGAGAACAACAAAGTCTAAAAAAATTTATTTTTTCTACTTACCCCGACATTACCGCTTACGTCTACAAACCAAGAGTTGCGCAAGAGACTTTCGCAAGTAACTTGCCGAGTGTGAAAGGGTTCCATTAGAAGAAAAAGGGCAAAAAAGTAGTAAAGTTTTAAAAAACGTATAAACTGACTTGAATAGAATTAAACCAATGCATTGACATTACTAATATGCTTTTATGGACATCCTTCCGATAACATTTATATAAAGTGTAAACATTAAAGAAAAATGATTTTATGAATTTAAAGGGTGTCCAAATTTGAGGTATCCATCTGTCAGGGGAAATCGCTACAAGGAGATGATCCGAAGCTTTTTGTGGTGAAAAATTGATGATCTAAACGTCAAGAGCAGTGAAGGGTTCTTTTGCAAATCCTATGTACGCGTGCATAGGAAAAAAATGCTGCTTGTGTGACATCGACACATGTACACTATGAACTTCTTGGTGTTTTCACTGACAATGTACATTCGGCTGTTGCTTTGTTGTTTATTTCTTCATCAGTTGCAGACACGGAGCAGATAAGCACTTGTTGATGAGCTTTATTCGTTTCTGCTGCTTCCCACACAAGCAAAAGAGTATGTTGTTTCAACAAAATGGTGCCACTTATCACACAGCAAGAGAAACAATGGATATTTTGAAAGAAAAGTTCGAAAATCGCATTATTTCCCGTAGTGGATGAGTGAAAACAACATTATCGAGCAGATATTAACCTTTAACACTAGTTTACTGCAAAACGTGATTGGGAGTTTCGGTAAAAGATTGGGAGTCTGCTGAGCCAGTATGGTACGGGCACTTGACCAACACATTTTTTTTTTTATTTTTAACCGGAACCCATTTTTAGTAAACTAAAATAAAAATATTTTTAGTATCTTAGAAAAAAAACTATTTTTTTATATTAAATGCCAGGATGGTTTGAACCCGGGCAACGCCGGGTTTTAAAATCTAGTTTTTTTTATATACATATATATTTTGAAATTTGATTTTAAATTTAGTTTAAATATTTGCCTTTTTTCATTTCAAAGTGATTAATTTAAAATTAAAAGTTATTGCAATAAACACGTTTTCAAGGAAATTAGAAAATGATTCATTCAAATTCTAATGTAAATAACAATAAACAATTTATTAACATTTTAATGAAAAAAAAAAAAAAAATATTCTAAAAATATTTTTCTTTAGAAAAAAAAAACAAGTTGCATATAAAAAAAAATACGACAGAAAGATAACAAGATTATGGCTTGTTTTTATACCCTACACCACTAGTTGTGAATAAAGATATACTAAGTATTAGGGTATTCATTCGGTTAACCGATTAATTACTGCCCGATTAACTGATCGGTAAATTTGAAATTGGCTATTTTCAATTAACGATTAAACCGGTTAATTTCAGTCGATTAACCGATTAACCGGTGTTGTAAAATGTTTAGCTTTTTGTAGTATTATAACATATTTTTTCATACAATATACATCCTTCTAGCAATACATTCTTAAAACAATTTACTGAGAAAACTGGATATCGATTTTCATACAAAAATAACATTTTAAATAGAGTAACTTCGGGTATTGTGGAATAGGCGGGTATTGTGGAACCCGCCTTTATTTCTTAAACTAAATGTTATTTAGTAACGGTTACTGTAAGTTTACATAGCGTACAGAAAAATATAAACATAACGGCTTTTGCTATGCAAATGGTTGCGCTGTTACTTTTCAGTTCATGTGTAAGTGAAAACAAGTGTAGTTGACTTTGTTTTGTGCGCATAGTCAAACAGTTACTTCGCTCCACACATTGATATTTTATTTGTGTTTTTTGACAAGGTTTACAAATTGTTAACGAAATAATACTTTTAATTGGTAAGTGTGGCAATTTGATAAGTCTTGTAATTTTTATAAGATTTTTTTTTAAAAATTTGACAATCGGCTAATGTGGAATACCTAAAGGCGGGTATTGTGGAACCATATTCCACTTAAATCATTAGCCATGAAGGCTAAGAAATAATTTTTAATTGATTTTTAAGATAAGAAGTTATGCCAAGAAGGTAGTTTTATGTTTAAAATTAAACTAAATAAAGAATTATATGCTCAACTGAATTCCTTTTAATATTACTTTTTTGCTTCTGGTAAAATGGAATGGTATTCCACATTATCCACCTAGGGGGTTCCACATTACCCTCCAATTTTTAAAATGACTGTTTTGCAGGTATCTCAGATTTTTCATGTATAACTTTTTTTAGTATTATCAAAAAGTAATTTCAATTTTTGGGAATAAAAAATTTTAATTTCAAAAGATTTTGTTATTTGTGCTTAATTCCCAGTTTTTATTCTTGATAAAAACACTTGAAATTTATTGTTGATGGGATAAGCTATTCCTATGCATTTCACTGGTTGCTTAGGCCAGATCATCAGGAAACTTCATCCATAAAGATTTTAGACAAACTAAAGATATTAAACCAAATAAAACTGTTAAACGTATAAGACTTATAGCAACAGTTTTACTTGTAACAATATCAAAGCTTGAACAAAATACATCAACAATAAAAAAGTGGGTTTATCTCGTCTTACACTCCCCACTACAATTAGTTGAAATTCTCTCAACATTAATTGTAGTTGTAAGTAGGTTAAGAAAAACAAAATAAAAAACAAACAACAACTTACAAAAGATGTTGTCAATTAAGTGTTTTTTTAGGCCGTGCACTTGCCTGTTTATTATCAAAAAGTAATTTCAATTTTTGGGAATAAAAAATTTTAATTTCAAAAGATTTTGTTATTTGTGCTTAATTCCCAGTTTTTATTCTTGATAAAAACACTTGAAATTTATTGTTGATGGGATAAGCTATTCCTATGCATTTCACTGGTTGCTTAGGCCAGATCATCAGGAAACTTCATCCACAAAGATTTTAGACAAACTAAAGATATTAAACCAAATAAAACTGTTAAACGTATAAGACTTATAGCAACAGTTTTACTTGTAACATACATAGGAATAGCTTATCCCATCAACAATAAATTTCAAGTGTTTTTATCAAGAATAAAAACTGGGAATTAAGCACAAATAACAAAATCTTTTGAAATTAAAATTTTTTATTCCCAAAAATTGAAATTACTTTTTGATAATAAACAGGCAAGTGCATGGCCTAAAAAAACACTTAATTGACAACATCTTTTGTAAGTTGTTGTTTGTTTTTTATTTTGTTTTTCTTAACCTACTTACAACTACAATTAATGTTGAGAGAATTTCAACTAATTGTAGTGGGGAGTGTAAGACGAGATAAACCCACTTTTTTATTGTTGATGTATTTTGTTCAAGCTTTGATATTGTTACAAGTAAAACTGTTGCTATAAGTCTTATACGTTTAACAGTTTTATTTGGTTTAATATCTTTAGTTTGTCTAAAATCTTTATGGATGAAGTTTCCTGATGATCTGGCCTAAGCAACCAGTGAAATGCATAGGAATAGCTTATCCCATCAACAATAAATTTCAAGTGTTTTTATCAAGAATAAAAACTGGGAATTAAGCACAAATAACAAAATCTTTTGAAATTAAAATTTTTTATTCCCAAAAATTGAAATTACTTTTTGATAATAAACAGGCAAGTGCACGGCCTAAAAAAACACTTAATTGACAACATCTTTTGTAAGTTGTTGTTTGTTTTTTATTTTGTTTTTCTTAACCTACTTACAACTACAATTAATGTTGAGAGAATTTCAACTAATTGTAGTGGGGAGTGTAAGACGAGATAAACCCACTTTTTTATTGTTGATGTATTTTGTTCAAGCTTTGATATTGTTACAAGTAAAACTGTTGCTATAAGTCTTATACGTTTAACAGTTTTATTTGGTTTAATATCTTTAGTTTGTCTAAAATCTTTATGGATGAAGTTTCCTGATGATCTGGCCTAAGCAACCAGTGAAATGCATAGGAATAGCTTATCCCATCAACAATAAATTTCAAGTGTTTTTATCAAGAATAAAAACTGGGAATTAAGCACAAATAACAAAATCTTTTGAAATTTTTTTAGTATTAATAAAATATTATATTTCTGATGAACCTAGTTAGGCAATCGATTCAAAAACACATTCCAATTATTCAGATAAAGAGTTGGCTAATAGTCTCTTAAATATCGCCAAAACAAGAATAGGGGTTCCACAATACCCGAGGTTACTCTATGTGTGTGTAATGAATTTTTTGCCTACTAAGTATGTCATTCCGTGTGAAATTTTTTTAATATTCATAAAGTTTATATATTTTGGATCCTGGAATAATTTTAAGTCGTTTTAGTACTGTCCGTCTGTTGAAATCACTTCCGAAATAATCAAACAAAATAAATAAATATTGGTGTCCACTTGTGTTTCTTGTTTTCTAAGCATTTTGGGATTGAAGGCCACCATAATCCGTTCTGGGGCTGAACGATGTTTTCCATACAATTTGACATAAAATTTTGCCAGAGAATGCGGTCGTGAAATAAAATCAATTTTATTTTGAGGACGTTTTTTCTAATGCTCTCACATATAGAGACTTATTCTCTTTCATATATTTTGTAAACAATGAAAAAAAGAACAAAAGAAAACGAAAGAAATGAGAGAGAATTTGAAGTTACTGCCGACGTTTTAATTAAGGGCTTTAGAATTTTTGCCTGAAGTTGAAGACTCAATTCTGTTTCATCATTTATAGACCCAAATGTGAAACAACCATCTTAAAAAATTAATATTTCTGTTAAAAAAAAAACGAACATAAATTGCGGGCCGAATGACCGCTTGTCTTCAAATTTTGCAGAAATTCGTGTTATATGACTGGAAATCATACCATGTAAAGCCCAATCTCGGTAACTCATGACAAAAAATGCTATTGTGGTAAAATTTTTTTATCATAATTTTTAAAAATTAGAAACCTTAAAAACCAAATTTCTCAAAGATCGGTCAACAATTTACAATGGGCTTTATATAAAGCCAAACCCTAAACATACTTTTTGAAAACTTTTTCACAACTTCGATACACAATAGTGTATCAACAATTCGATATTGATAGCACTTCTGAAATATTTTACTATCGATGAAGGGTATCCAAGATTCGACCCAGTCGAATATATCACTTGTATTGGTTGTTGCTCTAATCGTTTGCAGACTTTAAGAGTCATAATTTAATCATTAAGAATATATTTAAATAAACATATAAAACAAATTATTCTTTAAAAGTATTAAAAAAAAAACTTCAACTTTATCAGCATTCAGAAAAAATAAAACACTGGCATACAACCCTACAAAAAACGATAAGAAATTTAATTCAAATTAAAATAAATAATTTTTTGTTTTATAAAAACACATTCTGATAAGAATAAATAGACAAAAAAAAATTAAGCATTTGTTTGGCGCAAACATTTTTATTTAAATTAATTGAAGATTTAATTAAAATACAAGTTTCTGATTACACGCAGAGAAAAAATATTATTGGGCATGGTTACGGCAACAACACTTTGTTTATTGTAACAATATATTGTTGTCGTACACAAAAAATTGTTATTTTAATTTAATATCAACAATATTATAGTTACTGTAAACATATCATTGTCTATCGCAATTATAAATTTGAGTATTGTTGACCGAAAAATTATTTTTTTTCTAACAACTAAATTATGATAACTCTCAAAACATATTATATTACTCACAACCATATCATGATATTTAAAAGCCATGACATGATAACTTGCTTTACATTATTATGTTAAAGATGCACTTAAACTATTTTTTCTTTAATAATATTATGCTAGCGCCATTTGTAAAATAATTTTCAAACAGTTGCGTCGTTTGTTTTATATGTGAGCGGTTAAACAAGATAAATTACCAGAAAAAAATAATAAATTTAAAGAAATTAAAATATTAGCGGAGTTCAGTATTAGTGATGTAATAGTGCAAAATATCGTTGTAAAATCCAACAACAAAACACGCAGAGATTTCGTTTTATTTTGTCAAAGTGTTGCGATATTTTGCATTTGCTCTTTTGTAAGCCAAATATTGAACTCCGCTATTTTATTTATATCAACAACAATTGTAAAGAGTCACAAAATAAAAAATCGATACATAAAAATTTTAATTTATTTTGTATTGTTATGACAGTTATTAAAAGACCTGTATCATAATATGATTGCTTCTAAATTTATTATGATTAACATGATGATGATATGATTACTTCTTAGCCTATTATGATAAACATGACAATAATATGATTAATTTCTTAAGTTATTATGATTAACATGATAATAATATGATTGCTTCTTAACTTATTACGATTAACAGAATAATATTATGATTAAGGGAAAAATATTATGATGAAATATTACGTAATATTACAATCTTGAATCTAATCATAATATGTTGCTCTTAGAATATGTTTACCACAACCATGTTTTTTCTTTGCGTGTAGGCATTTAAAAAACATTAATCTTATTTATAGTGTTATAAAATGTGTTATATTTACACTATTAAAATACTTTATATAGGAGATGAAAGCTAGAAGTCTTGGCTTAGTTCCCTTTCCCTTAGGGTAAGATCAGCTAGCTGCTTTTCGCCAAAGCAAAAGAAAACATTTGTTAAACTGATTTGGGTGTAGAAGCATCTGGCACGTCATTGTTATTTGTTCATAATTGCAATCAAGCCTCTCTTTTTGGTTGCCTTCGCGTGTTCTACAATTCGTCGTCATTGGTAAGCCCTCTAACGATATGCCTTATGGCAGCTATAACTTTTTGTACTCTTTTAAGCAAAGTTTTAATATACTTATGGCCATTTTCTCATTAGGCGATTATCTTTTTTCCCAACGAAAAACTGCACATTAATGATATTTGGTTTTCTCAATGTCTCATTTGCTTCGTTTTAATCGCAAAGCTAACCGGCACTCATCTGCCAATTATTTATTTTCCTTTTATTTGCCGTACAGATAAATTCAATCAGCTGACTCCCATCTTTTACATGTATTTTGAGTGGCGTTGCCAGCTGAAAACTTTGTTTTTGTCGGTTTATTGAGAAACCCAAAATCGTTAACGGACAGTTTATCGGTCCAATAAATTTATGTTGAAATTAACTAACAGATAGTTTGTCGATACATTGAGAAAATGGCCATTAAATTGTTGTTTGTATACACACAGAAAACAAATTGGTTGGAAAACGGTTGCAGTAATAAAATATTGATCAAGAAATACAATTTACTATTTACTATTAAAAATGTATAGATCTAACTGATTTTTAATTCTCTTGATTATTTAAACGTTATTCTAACTGAAATATGATTCCTTCAATTCTTTTATTAGTTATGATAACTAATTTAATTAATTTCTAAAAATTAGTACAAATGGTTAGAATCACAACCGAATTTAATATAGGGCAATACTGACTATTGGTCTTTGCAATTAATAATTTGCTGTCGTCAATAAATTTTTAAAATATAAATGTTAATTCATTTATTGCAGCTAATTATCGATTGCTAGTATAGTTTCAATTCGAGTACAACAAATGAAAATATAATTATTTGGTATTCACAACCGAATAAAAAGCTATATGTCCCAATTGTTTACTAATTTTCTGTCAAAACATTAAATATAATAAAATAATTTTAATTTTATATTAAAATAAAAAGTTTGCGTTCAAAAACGAAAAGTGTGCAAAAACCTAATAAATAGGGGTAAGTAATTTACGAATTTTTATTATTATGTACATTTGCACGTACATATGTACATATGTATGTATTGTATTTCTTATAAAATTTGATGCAAAAAATATTTGTGGAACATTTTAACCATCTAAAGTGGCGTTTTAAAATACTTTTGTTGGGAAGTTTAAAAAAGGACAAAAATGACCCCTTAAAATGAGTGTTAGAGGCTTAATATATCCTAAGAAAAGAATAGCCATACGATTTTACTGAAATGAGTGTTAGAGGGTTATTATATCCTAAGAAAAGAATCGCAATTCGATTTTACTGAAGACATCTGATTTTTTTTTAGCTCAGAAGTACATTTAGTATATTTTTTTTTTGAGTTATACCAAACGCTTTTTCAAAAAATTCAAAAACTTTAGGGGCCAATATTTCGGGAACCCAAGCTTACTTTTTAAAACCCTTTGGCAGATTTGTTCTACTGATATGCTAGTTTCATTTGGCGTTGCAAGTTTTGAGGCTGGTTTGTTTTGATTTATAGTGTATTGATCGTAGGCGAATTCGTTTGAGATTTCTGTAAAGATTTTCTAATGAGGCTTTCAGAAAGCTCATCAAAAATCGTATGCGACTCTTGTAGGAATTCCCTTACAACGTGTGGAATGCTTACACATATAACTGAGCCACCCAAACAAGAGCATCAAGCTTCTTTTTCATACAATTTATACGAAACAAACCTTTAGATAAGGAATTCAACAACAATCCTCTTGGAAAATCTTATTTGGCAGATCCTAACGTCGGCTTGTTTAAGTAAAATTGTATTAACAAGTGAATTTTCATGTTTTAAAAACGCTCTTATTTAGGTAGCTCAGTAATTGTTATATGACTCATAAGGAGAGCCGCAAAAGGTTCATTCCAAGATTAAAAGACAAGCATGTCAGAAAATATATAAAAAAGTAATAAATAAAATATTTTGATGTTTTTATTATTGTTGCCCATCAGATAATCATCAAAAGATTATTTGAGGAGTTAGACAATCATCTAACGAACATCCGGTGCTATCTGGGCAATATCTTAGGCATATATACATACGTACAATACATATTGTTTATATTTTGCTCCGAGTGTACATTGGCCAAACAAATATGTTATAAGTACATAAGATAAAAATCGCTCAGTTTTTTAGTGATTTTCATATTAATTTACAGCTTCAATCACTGTTGGTATTGTAAAAACCACATGTTAATTATTCTGTTTTACTTTAGACACTAGAACAAGACGACATTATTGAAAGAAATTGCAGTGAACTCTGAAGCCAAAGATTATTTTTGTTGGTACATTAAGGGATAATCTACACCTTTGGAAATCCGTTGGATGATGTGGAAAGCTGCATGTATGTATTTGTATAAAATTAAATAATTTGTAAACTGTACATAAAAATATTAATGAATAAATACACTAACAAAAAATGGAGTTTATTGCAATTATTTTGATTTTCTATCTTATAAATCGGGAAAATGGTTTATGTAACCGGTTAAAAAAATATATTGATAAAGACAATCAAATCTTTTGTTATGAACACCAATTATGTGTTTATTCAGTTGCATCTATCATATATTCGGGTGTAAGCATAATTTTTATTTCTAATAATCATACTAACAACTAACAATATCTGTTGTCATAACTGATAGTGTACTAAAATTTAAATGTTGCTATCAAAAATATTATGCTAAGCACCGAAATTAGTAATTGTAACCGAATTGTGTGATAGTACATGCAACCGACAAAATTCGATTGGCGCCAAATTTCGGTTGTGATCACGATTTTGTTTTCTCTGTGTACCTAATTTTTTTAAATATTTTATTTCAATGTGAATTAAATGGAGAATTTATTTAAACTTGTTTTCCAACACTTTTGTTTTTAATATGACTTTAGGTAACATTAAAGTTTGGAAATGCATTTCAAAAAATTTCTTCTTCGACCGTTAAAGGGATAAAGGTTTGCGATTTTCGACATTAATTAATCGTTGTTAGCCTAACTTTTTGCAATGTGAAAGAGAACCAACTGATACTGATTGTAGTAAATTTAAGAAGCTGTTTTTGGAAGCTTTGCCTTCCTACATTAAGATGTAGTTCTTGTAGAGGATGCTTCTCAGACGTAGTGTCGGAATTCGTGATGGATTTATGAATATTCCCTTGCCAAATAAGTCCTCTTCAGTGGCCTTTCTGTTGAAGGGATAACGTAAAGATCATGTGATAGTACATGCAACCGACGATATTCGATTGGCGCCAAATTCGGTTGTGATCACGAATCTGTTTTCTCTGTGTGGATAAAACTACAGAAAATAATTTAATTTTCCTTTTTTTTTGTTTAAATAACAACACAGAGAAAACAGATTCGTGATCACAACCGAATTTGGCGCCAATCGAATTTCGTCGGTTGCATGTACTATCACAAAATTCGGTTACAATTACTGAAAATTTCGTTGCTTAGATTAATATTTTTGATAGCAACATTTGAATTTTAGTACACTATCAGTTATAACAACTGATATTGTTAGTTGTTAGTATGATTATTAGAAACAAAATTATGCTTATACCCCAATATATGGTAGATGCAACTGAATTAACACATAATTAGTGTTCGTAACAAAAGTTTTGATTGCATTTACCAACATTTTTTTTCAACCGCTTGCATAAACCATTTACCCGATTTTTAAATAGGAAATCAAATTAATTGCAATAAAATCTATTTTTTATTTTAATTTTTTTTATTTTTTTTATTTTTATAATTTCTACATTGTTTAACTTTATGCAAACACATGCATATGTATGTATGTGTTTGTATGTATTACATTTTTAAGTTAGTCAATTTTAATAAGTTACAAATTTATATATGTATGCATAAATGTTGAGCTTAACGTTAAAGATAAATTTTAATTATTACATAACACAATAATACATTACAAATAATAAACAATCCCATATATAAATTCGTCTTTTTCGTCCAATTTCTGATAACTTTTTGCGTTAATTGTTGTGAGGATCATAAAGTTTTCCTTAAGCTTACTGACCATTTTCGGCAGGAGAATAGTAAAGTTCAACAAGCTCACTTGGCAAAACTTTATTTACAATCTAAAACAATAAAAATCTGTTTTATAATAAAGTTTTTTATGCATATATATATACATATACACTGTTAGTAAAATTTTCACTTCGAAATGACACAGAAAAACGCCAAAACTTAATTTTGGGCTGTAGAATACAGTGGTACACTCCGTTTTAAAAAATTAGGTCAAAGTGAAGAGATATTGCATTTTTGATTTTGTATTGTCTCTCAAACAATTTGTTGGTGATTTAAGAAAACAAAATCTAAATATCTTCTGAAATTACTTTAGCTTTTGTTTATTTGTCGAAATAAAACTCTTATGATGATGGCCTTCCACTTTCCGGCTAGCACACTTAATTTATTTTTAATGTGAAGTATTATTTAATCCAATTTTTGTATATATGCATATAATTGATAAATTTATACTAAAAAGTGGCATAGAGTGAAAATAATTGAATTGTGTCCACCTGAACATAGACGGCTATCATTGTTAGAGTTTAGCATCGCTAAGCAAATAATAAATAATGTTATTTGAAATGTTATTTTTCCATATATTTATGTGTAGTGGAATGGAATACCTCTTGATTTTGACCTTATCTTTTAAAATGGAGAATACCACCAAATACGATCACTATTTTTTTAAAAGTTCGTGGAAACTACTTACCCCTTTTAAATAAGCACAGTTTCCGACCACGAAAATATTTTTTAGCTATGAAATTAAAATTTATTTTTTTATTTACATATTTTTTTTATTCACAAATTTGATTGTTAATTTTGACAGAAATTTCAGTTGTATATCAAAAAAATTAATTTAGTACTCACAGTAAACAATTGGGACTTGTAACCGAATTGAAACCTATACTTACAATCAATAATTAGCTGCAATAAATGAATATACATTTATATTACAAAATTTATTGACAGAAGCAAATTTTTGATTGTAACGACCAATATTCAGTATTGCACTGTATTATATTTGGTTGTGATTGCCATTTTTCGTACTAATGTTTAGTATTAACTGAAATTAGTTATCATAACTAATAAATGAATTGAAAGAATTATATTTCAGTTAGAATTACGTTTTAATATTCATTAGTATTAAAAATCTGTCGGAGTTACACATTTTTAATAGTAGCAATAAGATATTATATAACTTGATCAATATTTTATTACTGCAACCGTTTTCCAACCAATTTGTTTTCTTTGTGAACTCTTGCGAGTTCAAGTCACTATCACAAATGTAATATACGAGTGTCTGACACATGCCCGACAAATTCTTAAACAAATTTTACAAAATTCTTTTTGTATTTATTTTTGTTTAGGGGCTTTTCCCTATTCCCCCTTGCTGAGCTAAAGTAAGTTTTTTTTTTCAAGACTTTTTTCAATTATGTACTCCCCCTCTTTTATAGACAAAAAAAAAAAAAACTTAATTGCTTGTGTACTTAAAAGCACCCTATCCAATATATACAATAATTGATTGAATGCTTAAATACAATTAATAAAAAAAAGTATGCCAACAAATAATTCAATTTTAAAACTTTTTTTCTAGTTATTGTTGTTTTTTTTTAAATTAAAATGTGTATGATAATGTTAAGTGAGTCATACATAAACAACTTCGAACTTGCGGTTGTTCATTCAAAAAATGCAAAATTTTTTTTATGTATAAAAGTAACAATAAATTAACAACCGGTTTTACATAAACATTATTAACACTTTTTTTGTTAAACAAATAATTTAATAACAAAATAAAAAAAAACTTGAAAAAAATAATGAGTTAAGTAGACTTAATGACGTCTGAAAATGTTAAATCAATAAAAATTTTAAAAATTGTTTGTATTTATAAAAGTTTTTTAAAATTGTTTTTTTTTAAATTTTACATAATTTTTTAATTATTTTTTTTTTCAAAACTATATTTGAATATGCCCAGTACTTTGACTTTCGGTTTAACACACAATGCACGGCACAATGTGCCAATACAATTCGTGTTGATTAAATAAATAATTTAGGCACGTTCTTAAAACGTCTTTTTCAGTTGCCCATGTTCTTATGAAAAGTGCTAAAAATAATTTTTTTTTTATGAAAAGAATAAATTATTGTTTGGTTTTTAAATAAAAATATAATAATATTATTTATTTACTTAAACGGCAACTGGTATTGAACTTTAAAAAAAAAGACCACAACCAACACATTTATTAAGTTTAAAAACAACAAAGTTTTTACAAAAAAAAAAAAAATCAACGATTAAAAATAAATATGGATAAGGAATTATTGAAAACAAAAGTTAAGGCTTATCAATTTAATTTAAGATTTTTTTATTTCTACTGTAGGCCTTATTAAAACCAACACAATGGCCTGGGTTGGGAAAAAATTGTTAAAAAAAATTGAAAACAAAATAGCCAAAATTATAACATAATTATTTTAATGTGTATACAAAAACCCAAATTAAATTCTTTTAACACTCGGGGCTCGGAGGTCACTGTATATGTGGACAGCCAGGTAGCTCTTATGGCTGTGAGGGATTGTTATGTGAACTCCAAGCTGGTTGATGATTGTAGGAGGCCTCTGGAGGGAGTCTTAGGGGAATATGTGTTAAGGCTGTGCTGGGTGCAGGGTCATTCCAACATAATCGGCAATGAGGTAGCTGATGAGTTGGCAAGACAGGGCTCCGAGATGGAGGATCCGGACTGTATGGAGTCAGTTAGGCTTCCAATGGGCTTCTTCCCTGGAAGGATCAGGGAATGGATTCTGGGCGCGACCAACCGGGCCTGGGGGAACCGGATGGACTGCCGGGTATCAAGGGCACTGTGGCCGGTGCTTAGGAAGTCCGATTCGGAGTCGCTGCTGGGCAGGAGTAGGGTCTGTGTTAGGACCATGATGGGAGTTATCACGGGCCACTGTATGTTAGGCCGGATGGCGGTGAGATTGGGATCCGACTTATCGGATGTGTGCAGGTTGTGTGAGGATCCGGCGGAGCTGGAGACAGTTGAGCACATTCTGTGTCACTGTCCCAGGCTCCAGGACAGCAGGCTGAGGTGGCTCGGCAGTAGATTCCTGGGCGAATGTCTCGGGGTGTGGACTCGAGGGTCTGATAGGATTCGAAATTGGGATGACCTGGCTGCACGAGAGGAGACGGGGTGCTGGCCGCACGAAGGACGAATTTTGGTTTGATCTGTTGCTATCTTTTACTATCTATCTTTCGAATCTCATGCTGTCGTTCTTTATTTCATCTACTTTCCTTCTTTCACTTGTCTATTCCTAAATAAGTCGTCACAATGGTCCATATTGGTCTCTGGGTAAAGTAGATCGACAATGTAAGCGCGCGATTTGCTTAATGGATTGCATACAAATTTGCACCCCACTATGTGCCGATTTACATTATGGGTGATGTCGCTGCGACAACGTTTACGCTCTCTTTTGGAGTCCCTTATTAAATGAAGACTAATTTGTCGCAACAGTCAGGGAACTTTTCGTCATTAAATTGATCAATGCTTCTAACTCGTTCATTCGTAGCATTCTTGAAATGTGGAATTAATATTGTTCCGAAAGTAACTTTAGTTAAGTATTAGTCCAGACTTTTTCAAGTTTACTTAAAACGTTTAAGTGTGCCGATCATTAATAGAGGTCGCAATAATAAATTACAAGTGTTGAAGTGACTAAGTACTAAATATAGTTGTGTAAATTGTAAACAGTGTTTAAAGTGTTGTGTTTTATTTAGTTTTATTTGAATTGCAATTAAAGAACTCGAAACGGTTTATTATTATAAAGGAAATAAGCCAAAACGATATTGAAAGGCAGTAATGTAACAATTGGTGTCAGACGTGGGATTCGAACCCGCGCCTGCAGAGAAGACTGCGATTAAATTTGAAGAACTTAAAGTGGAACAGCTCAAGAAAGAGTTGAGCAAGTTGGATCTGCCAACTGCAGGTAATAAAGCACAGTTGCAGAAGAGACTATTAGATAAATTCGAGCGACGCAATATTGACATTGTGAGTTACAAATTTGAGGATAAAGAAGACATAGAGGTCTGTACTCGTACAGTTGCTAGCGGTATGTATTTAAATACGATGTTTACCGCTATGATGGAGCAAATGAAGAAAATTTGTGAAAAAAATTCTAGAATTACAAAAGAAAATTCGAGCGAAACTTCTAGAAAAATTGATCAAAAGTCCAAGAGCTAAAATGAAAGTTGTTCATTTAGAACAATTTGCCCCTTATAAGTGGGGGCAGTGTTACGAAGGTAACTTTAGTTAAGTATTAGTTCAGACTTTTTCAAGTTTACTTTAAACGTTAAGGTGTGCAGATCATTAATAGAGGTGGCAATAATAAATTACAAGTGTTAAAGTGACTAAGTACTAAATAAAGTTGTGTAAATTTTTAACACTATAATTTATTATTGCGACCACTATAAATGATCTGCACACTTAAACGTTTTAAGTAAACTTGACAAAGTCTGAACTTATTGTCCATATTTATATACCAAAGTAGCCGCTTGAGTAAATATTTAACTTTTACTAAAAGAATTTTTATAAATCTCAAACTCTTTTTAAAATTCTTTCCAAATTTTCCAAAAGCAAAAGTCATAAGTTTTCTAATGTTGTCCGTTTTTTTTTTTTCATACACAGAAAAAATTAAAAACCTACTTCCATTAACATGTTAGTTTGAAATTTATTTGTACTAAAAATAATTTAATTAATTTAATTAACAAATTGATTTTATCAATCAACATATTTGTAAGTTCGAGCTTTTTTACTGTAAGTTTCACTCAATAGGTTTAATTGAAATGAAGCTTTAAAATATTTTAAAGTTTGTGTGTATGATTTCATATTTGCAGATGTTCACACAAACATTATAATTTTTTATTTTCAATTAATGGAAATTAATTGGAACAATTTAAAGAATTGTTTAAAACAGCATTATTGAGTTAATTGAAAAAATTTAGGTGAACATTTTTTCTGTGTAGTAGAATAATTGTCAAGCAAGTGGCTTATGATGTCGTTTGCTTTAAAGAATTCTTTTTAACAAATTTAAGTTGTTGTTTGCCGGGTTCATACCACTGTGCTTTGTAATACATTTTATTGAAATTCCTACATATTTGTAGACATATTAAGTGATTGTAAATGAATTAGTGTCAACAATATTAAACAATAACAATAATTTATTGTGTGTAATAATTCCTACAAATACTTTTACATAAATGATTCATTTTGACATTTTTAAATTTGATACTACAAATTGTGGGTTTAAATATATTTTTTTGCTTTATTTATTTAATATATCAAAAGCGTATTTAAATATGTTTTTAAAAACTTAAATTCAGGAGAATGTTTTTAAATTGAAGATTGATTTGTGACCTAGAATTTTTTTTAAAGTTAAGAGCTGTTTTTTTAGTTCTTTTTGCAACATTTAAAGCAATTTGTTTGCCGAACACGTTCAGTCTTGTAAGAAAAAAAATTTTTTATTACATAAAAGATTTATATATTAAGCAATGGAATTTTGAGAATAATTAGTACAGCTCTAGTTAAGTTCAGTTCTGGGTCAATTCATGTTCAGCTCTAGTTTTGGGCCAATTCATGTTCAGTTCTAATTCAGTTCGAGTACAGTTAAGTTCAGTTCTAGGTCAGTTCTTGTTTAGTTCTAGTTCAGTTCTAGTTCAGTTCTAGTTCAGTTCTAGTTCAGTTCTAGTTCAGTTCTAGTTCAATTCTAGTTCAGTTCTAGTTCAGTTCTAGTTCAGTTCTAGTTCAGTTCTAGTTCAGTTCTAGTTCAGTTCTAGCTCAGTTCTAGTTCAGTTCTAGTTCAGTTCTAGTTCAGTTCTAGTTCAGTTCTAGTTCAGTTCTAGTTCAGTTCTAGTTCAATTCTAGTTCAGTTCTAGTTCAGTTCTAGTTCAGTTCTAGTTCAGTTCTAGTTCAGTTCAGTTCTAGTTCAGTTCTAGTTCAGTTCTAGTTTAGTTCAAGTTCTGTTCTAGTCAGTTCTTGTTCAGTTCTAGTTCAGTTCGAGTTATGTTCTAGTTCAGCTCTAATTTAAGCTCAGTTCTAGCTTTTTTTATATTTTTAGCTATAAACTTATAGCTTTCTAGCAAACACCCGCTACTTCGTTAGCGTCACCTTTTGCTTCGTGGACATATCTTAATGCCAAAGTTTATTTTTCTAGGTTTAAACTTGTTTAAATTCTAGCATTTAACCCGCTACTTTAGTAGAACCAAAAAGCTAAAGAAAAGTGTAAAATTTCCCGTATTTCCTTTTTTGGGTACTATATTTTTCCCCCATTAAAGTATCAAAAATTTCAGTACTGCAGTGGTAGCCCATAATTTAATACGAAGGAGGAACATGTTTTGCAAAAAAAGTACCAAAAATAGTAACGATTTTCACCCCTTAAATGTTCGAATTTCGAAAAATTACCAAATTATTATACGTATTTTTTTGACAAGTTTCTAATGTGGTATTAACTTTGTTTCAATGTTTATTGGTTCAAAAGATGGCAAAAAGTACTAAAATTCAGATTTTACCCGTTTACTCCCTAATAGGGCCGAATTTAAAAAAAAGTACCAGACACCTGACCGCTTATTTTTCTAAAGAACAACGATAAGTATTACATTTATTTTGCATCTCTTTTAGTTTTGGAGATATAAGGTTACCGAACTTTCCCGTTTTCCCGTTTTTACCCCCTAAATATTCGAATTTCGAAAAATCCAGTCTTAGTGGATCGATCTGGGGAGTAACTAATCGCTGGTCCAAATTTCAAGTTTCTAGGGTCAGCGGTTTGGGCTGGGCCATGATGAATGAGTCAGTCACTCTCGCAACTCTTTTATGTATAGAGATTTCTATTCAATTCTGGTAGTCCTGATCAAATATTTTTTTGATTCAAAATAAATTTTTCTTTCTAATTCTTGCAGTCTTTACAGAACGTTTTAATTTTTTTCAGTGTTGTGAAATCTCAAACAAATGCTGAACAACACTACAAAAATAACTGCGCTTCTTTCAGTATCTGAACAATTAGAAGTACAATTTATTTCGAATTGAAAAAGTATTCGATCGCTACTTCGATCACAATTAGCCCCAAATTCTAGTTCAATTCTAGTTTTTTTATTTTTTTAAATGTAGATATATAATTTCAAAATATAAATAAATTATAAAAAAAAAAAAATTCTAGTTCATTTCTATATACTTAAGTTCTAGTTCAATTCTGGTTGAGTTCTAGTTCAGTTCTAGCTTAAATCTAGTTCAGTTTTAGTTCCGTTTCAGTTCAGCTCAATTTTTTATATCGCATACTAAATCATAAACAGGAAGAACTCAAAATTAATTAGAATAATTTTTTTTATAAACCAGTTCATAAATCAAATTTATAACGTCTACGAAAATTTAGTTTGCGTCACGTTTCTTTTTTAAAATCTGTTTTCTTTAAACTCAATTTGATTAGAAAATTGCAACCATATTTTTGAAGCCAGCTTTCTGCCTCTCCTAAACATTCTTGACTTTTGAGTTGTGCCTTTTTATAATTAAGTGAGGGATATGTAAAACTGTTTAATTTTTTTTAAATATTCAAGCCATTAAGATTTTAAAAGTCATCAAGAATTTGCTAGAAATTGTTCTTAAGGCAGTTTTGTACATTCAAATTTCCTTGCTCTCATTTTGGGCGTTTCAATAGCAACTTCTATTTTATTTATTAGTTTTACTTTTTTAGTTGAACAACAAAATATGAAGTCACTATTAACAATGAGCTACGTACAGTGGGCCAGACGTGTAAGTGTTTTAAACACAATTCAAATATATTAAAACAATTATTAGGAATATATAATTATTATAATGAAATGCTCATAGGAATAGCTTATCCCATCAACAATAAATTTTAGTGTTTTTATTAAGATTAAAAATTAGGAACTAAGCACGAATAACAAAATCTGTTGAATTAAAATTTTGTATTCCCAAAAATTACTTTGATAATAAACTGGCAAGTGCATGGCTTAAAAAACTTAAACTGGCAACATGCTTTTGCTTTCATTTTGTTGTTTCTTAACCTACTTACAACTACAATTAATGTTGCAAGAATTCCAATCAATTGTAGTGGGGAATGTGAGAAAAGATAAACTCACTGTTTATTGTTGAAGTTTTTGTTTAAACTTTGATATTGTTACAAGCAGAACTGTTGCTAATAATTCTTATACGCTTAACAGTTGTATTCGGTTTAACATCTTTAGTTTTTCTAAAGTCTTTTTGGATGAAGTTTCCTGACGATCTGGCATAAGCAACCAGTGAAATACGCATGGGAATAGCTTATCCCACCAACAATAAATTTCAGTGTTTTTATCAAGAATAAAAATTGGGAATTAAGCATGAATAACAAAATATGTATCGGTTGATTTTTTAGCTATTATCTTTTTGGCAACACTGGTTTAAACAGCTGACGCACGTTTCGTGTTTTGTTTCACTGTCAAACATCTTCAGCTTGGTCTATAATTTAAACATGAATCGTCGTACAAACGAACAACGCTTGCAAATTATTGAATTTTATTATCAAAATGCGTGCCTGTTAAGAAAGTTCATCGCGCGCTCCTTTCATTTTATGGTTAGCTCATTTTTGCCTCAATGGGTACGTTAATAAGCAGAACTGTCGAATTTGGAGTGAAGATCAGCCAGAAGCATTGCAAGAGCTACCAATGCATCCAGAAAAAGTCACAGTTTGGTTCGGTTTATGGGCTGGTGGCATCATTGGACCGTACTTCTTCAAAGGTGATGCGAATCGTAACGTAAATGTGAATGGTGAGCGCATCCGTGAGATGATATCCAACTTTTTTTTTGCCCAAAATGCAAGAGATTGACTTGCATGACATGTGGCTTCAACAAGACGGTGCCACATGCCACACACCCCGCTTAACAATGGACTTATTAAGAGGCGAGTTCGGTGAACATTTTATTTCACGTTCGGGAACGGTCAATTGGCCGCCTAGATCGTGCGATTTAACGCCTTTAGACTATTTTTGTGGGGCTATGTTAAAGCTCATGTCTATACACACATGCCCGCTTCAATCGACGCATTGGAAGACAACATTGAAGCATTTATTCATGAGATACCGTCCGAAATGTTGGAAAGAGTATACCAAAATTGGACTAAGCGGATGGACCATTTGAGGCGCAGTCACGGTCAACATTAACATAAAATAATCTTTAAACATTAAATTATATGGACCGTACTATCGATTCAAATAAAGATTTCATGCATTTTTCTGAAATTTATGTGTTTTTTTTAACTTTCCTATAGCTCTTAAAAATCACCCATTATTTAAAAATATAGTTATAGTATTGTATTTTGTTTAAATAAATTTAAATTAAGCCGTCGTCAATGGCGGTGAGTGTTAAACGGTAGGCCCCTCTGAAGTGGTTGCAATCGAAACATGTCAGGGCAACCTGTCCGTGAAAACCTGGGTTCGGTTCCAAGCTTAGTCAATAATGAAAAATTATCAATAAATTTTAATTAATTTCATGTTGTTGAATTCTTTTCTTTATAAAAATAATTTAATAGAAATTAAATTTGATGAACTTTAGCCTAATTAAAATATCAAAATTTGGATTTAAACCCATAAACGGTTCAACAAAGTGACCACAAACTAATTAAATTTATATTTTTTTTAAATTTTATACATTTTTTCAGACACATTGAGATTTTGATTTATAAGCAAACCTTATTTCAATATCCGACTCCTCCCTTATTGATACACCTCAATTATTTTCTGGATTGATGATCTTTTTTTTATTGCTAATCAGCTCCACTGTGTTTTAGCGCTGACTTACTCATTCATTCTGCCTGCATTTCAAGATAAAAAGAATAAAAAAAAAAAACTAGTAACGAACGAACAATAAAAATAAAATAACAACAAATTTAAAACAATAGCGGAATTCACACCGAGCTTGTTAGTTTGTTAGTCGTTAATCGTTACTTTTTTACACGCATTTTGTTTTTGTATATTTAACGCGCTACCGTATTAACATTTAACAAATTAACGACACGGCACCCCAGATAAAATAGTTGTTAGTTGGTAACACACTTCTTACCGTCAGCAAACGTTATTTCTGTCAAAGCATGAGTAATTAAATGGTTGACAATTGTTTTTTTACACTTTCTCGTGGCATGTTTTATTTTTTTCAGAATAATAAATTGTGTCAGAATAATAAATCAGTTGTTTTACTACGAAAGTTACCAGACTAACAAAGTTTTAAAAAGGGGGTCGTTCACAGTTGGTAACTTTAACAAATTAACAAACTACCGAGTAACAAATTAACAAGTTCGGTGTGAATACCACTAATAATAATTTTGAAGTAACAAACATAAACTCATTTTAAATGCAAACAATATCGTAGGTTTTTTTTATATTTCTTTCGTTAAAAAACATCAAAATGAGTAAGAGACTCTAGCAGGGTGATGACAATTCTAAAAGACGCACAACGAAGTTTAAAAACAGCAGAAACAAAACAAAAGCAACAACAATATAACAAGAAAAAAAACTTATTAATAAAATTGATTTTTGTAGCAATTTTTAAACCCACTCAGAAGACAACAAAACAGTTGAAATTTAAGCGTGAAAGAGATACCAGGCACTCTCATCAATCGAACAAATAAGAAAAATAAAAAATAAAACAGAATTATTGAAAATGGCTTTATCCTCAGCTTTACCACTGACCACTTATCCCGAGGAGCCTAAAATCTATATTTCCTCCTCGACTTTGAATTTGAAGCCCTACAAACGCACCAACTCCCTTAATCGCGGAGAACTTTTGGATAATTTATCTTTTGAATGGCACACAAATGTCAGCACTCCGCCAAATACTCCTGTGGCACCTGTCATAGAGAAACCCGTTCACCAAACCTCTAACCAGGCCTCTCAGCAACAGATTCACGAACGTTCAACAGATCTATTTTTACCCGCCTTCACTTTCGAAGAAGAGGATAATTTGCCCACAAAAGTGGACAAATTTATGGCCTGCGAACGTTATCACAGTCAATATCAACAGGCCATGAACAAAAGCACAAATTTGTGACTACTGATTTTATGGATTTTTATTAATTTAGCTTTTAATATGTGGCGAGTTGAAGTGGAAGAGAGTTAAGAGACAATATTTAAATTTAAGTTGAAAAAAACAAAATTAAGAAATTATAGATATTTTACGAAGAAATAAATTTTGTTTAAAATAATAGATCATAAAGAGTGTTTTATTAAAATAAAAAAAAAAATTAAAAGTGACATAACGATTTAAGTCGTTTTGACGATATCATTTGTTCAACAAATTCTAAAATGAAAGTGAATTAAACTATAAAAATAAAAAAGATTCTGAACTGTAATAACTGCCCGTCTACACCAGAGATAAATATCTCGAAATATATTGCAGTAAAAGTCAAAATGATATTATCTTTAATGTAGAAAGCAATTTTTTGTACATATGGGCATTTCCGTCAAAAGGTGCACCGTGACCGAAAATTAAAACGTTATTAAAAGCTGATTATTTTACGATATTGTTATAGAGAAATATTTAGATTTTACTAATTTTATAAATTTACCCATAAATTTGTCCACTTATATGAACAATCAGACTGCAAAGTTGTGCAAACGTAATTTCTTATTTTTGAGAATGTTTTCTTTAATATTATCTTCCTGAAAAGAGGTAATATTTGATAAAATTTATTCCAAAAAAATTTCTTACATGGTCTGTAATCTAAAGAAGATTTCAAAGAGCAATATGTTATTCGGATTAACGGTAAATTTTGATTTTGTTTTAATCATTATTCAGTTCAAATATTATGGAAAAAATTTCACGTTCGAAATGTCACGTATCGACACAGATTTCGGCTTAAAAAAAATACAGAAGATTTTGGAATCAAACCAAAGACATTTAAATGGTTCATTGCTACGTAAAATTCTGAAAGTAGTTTGACTAAAAAATTGTGCCAGGTTTCGCTGAATTACGCCTTTTCAAAAAATCTACTTCTATTTTTATCACGTTCGAACCGCTACTTCTTTTGTCATTATCTTTGACCTAGAATCGCGCCCTCCATAAACTTTAGCATAGATAACAGTGCTTTCTTAGTGCTATAATTTAAGGGTTAAGAGACGTAAAAATATTTGTTGTTTAAAATGTTATTACATTTTTGATGCGTACGACTGTCACGTTCAACACTTTGGATTTACCCATATCTATTGCCGACAATTTATGTTGCAATAATTGTTAGTCTATTCTCGTTGAAAATTATTGCTAACATATAACGTCAAATTTGGTTGTAAATTAAAAAATAGAAGCTAAAGAAAATGGAAGCAAATTGTGTGGGAAAGAAATTAAGTTGGTGAAATGGTAGCAAATAATAAAGAAAGTAAAAAAATTAAATAAACACTAAAATAAAATTGCGATTGCAACCACTCAATCTCCTCAGATGGATTTGCCGTCTTACACTATTGACGTCAGCAGTCGTCGATGGCTGCGAGTGTAAGACGGCAAATCCATCTGAGGAGATTGAGTGGTTGCAATCGAAACATGTCATGGTAACCTGCCGGCCGGGGTTCGAGCCCCAGCCACGGCAAGAATGAAAGATTATCAATAATAATTTTAATTAATTTTCATGTTGTAAAATTCCTTTCTTCATAAAAATAATTTAATGAAAAATTAAATTTCATGAACTTAAGCCTAATTAAAAATATTAAAAAAAAAAAAAAAAAAATATTAATAATTTACAAGATTTTGTTTGTCGTGCTTAATTCCCAATTTTAATTCTTGATAAAAACAATGAAATTTATTGTTGATGGGATAAGCTGTTCCCATGCGCATTTCACTGGTTGCTTAGGCCAGATCGTCAGGAAACTTCATCCAAAAAGACTTTAGAAAAACTAAAGATATAAAACCGAATAGAACTGTTAATCTTAAAAGAATTATAAGCAACAGTTCTACTTGTAACAATATCAAAGTTTAAACAAAAACATCAACAATAAACAGTGAGTTTATCTCTTCTTTCATTCCCCACTTCAATTGATTGAAATTCTTCCAACATTAATTGTAGTTGTAAGTAGGTTAAGAAAAACATAATGAAAACAAAAACAACTTGCAAAAGCATGTTGCCAGTTTAAGTTTTTTTTAAGCCATGCACTTGCCAGTTTATTATCAAAGTAATTTTCAGGAATACAAAATTTTTTTTATTTCATAAAATTTTGTTTGCCGTGCTTAATTCCCAATTTTAATTCTTGATAAAAACACTGAAATTTATTGTTACATGTTAAACTGTGGCTTGTTATTCTTATTTGCTTAACAGTTTAATTTGTTTAATATTGTTACGTTTTTCCTTTAATAAACGCGTTTGAGTTCTTTTAATTGCAAATCCGAATAAAAACACACACTTATTCAACTTAACAAACTTTATTGAAATTAATTATTTTGTTCACAATTGTTAGTTACGAACAGAACCGTTTTTCAAAACAGACTAAACAAATTTTACATGAGTCACCCCTTTTTATATTTCATAATTATTTCTAGATTTTTCCTGAACCTTCCCGTAAAAACTATTTATTATGTTCTATAACCATTTAGAAATGACTAGGAAATTTATATAGGAATTATTTTTAAAATAACAGTTGTGTTGAAAATTATACATGACAATTTTAAGTAACATAAAACTATAACTTACAAGATAACTTATAACTATAACTATAAATAATTCTTAGATAATTTAACTTTCGAAACAATATCTTCAGTTTTTGAAAATCTTTGGATGAAGTTTCCTGACGATCTGGCCTAAGCAACCAGTGAAATGCGCATGGGAATAGCTTATCCCATCAACTATAAATTTCAGTGTTTTTTTTCAAGAATAAAAATTGGGAATTAAGCACGACAAACAAAATCTTATAAATTAAAAAAAATTTGTATTCCCAAAAATTACTTTGATAACACTATGCGACAGTCAAAATCGGGATGGGATGAAACCAACGGGAAATGTTATATCGGTAAAAAAGAAGTTATACGTGTCCCGGCGTTTCGCTGGGTCAAGTCTAGGAATCGAGATATATCGATTTGAAAAATGGGCTAAAAAACATCAACATTTTTATAAAAACCTAAATTTTAGGGCTGCCATACGTCCTATGGACATGACTTATATACCAAAATATCGGTAGAACATATAAAAAAAATCGGAAAAATATCGGTTCAAATACAAAAAAGTTATGACCAAAAATTTTTTTTTTAAATATCCACTTTCGGGAACCAACTCAAGTAAATGGTAAATTTCTTCTTAAACACGTCGGTATATAAGTCTGTCAAATCGGTTAAAAAATGGCTGAGTTATAACCGAAATACTGAATCCCCAAAAATAACTTATATATACATACCCTTTTTACCTTCGGTGAAGGGTATAAAAAGGGTAATTTTTGGGGACACGTATAACTTCTTTTTTACCGATATAACTTTCCCCGGTAGTTTGAACCCTTCCCGATCACTGACCCCTGCCATTTGTCGCACAGTGTAATAAAAATATTGATTTTATTTAAACAAAAAAAAAAAAAAAAAAAAATAATTATATTTTTATATAAAACAAGTTAGAGTGCTATATTCGGCTCTGCCGAATCTTTGAAACCCTCCACCGACACTTCGAATGTTTTAGGAGTAATATCTGTATGATGTCTATTTTTTATTATAATCTTTGTAAAAACAGACCTCTGCATTAAAATTTGTTGCGGTTTAGACCTATATAAAATTATTGATCGACAATCAGAATCAATTTTAAAAAGTTTGAGTAGAATATCAGTTTAAGATGAACTTAAATGATTTTCAAGAGAACAAATTATTTAAAAGCCATGGTAAGCTATGAACCAATCTTCCCAAATTCTGCAGAACGATTTCTGGTAATAAAAAACATAAATTTCAATACAGCGGTGCAATTAGTTGCGTTTGTAGTAAATTTCAGAAGGCTGCTAAAATGGAATCTAAGGAAAATTATGGACCGTATATCACAAAATTGCATAACATTTTTTCTGGCCATATGAAGCTAAACTGGAAGAAAGTTTACCGCGTATTTAATTATTTTACCAGAGTGGGCTTTATATGAGGCCTATGGTAAGTTATGCACCGATCTTCACCAAATTTCACAGTGTCATTTCTAGTTCTATAAAACTGTGATGTATCAAATTTTGTTATGATAGCGTTATTTTTTACGTTTTTAGGCGTACTAAGCTGTTTTCCGGAAGTAAGGTTTATATGGGGCCTAAGGTGAATTATGAACTGATCTTCACGAAATTTCACAGTCTTATTTCTAGTCCTGTAAAACTTATATGTTCCAAATTTTGTTATGATAGCATTATTTTTTACGTATTTAGGTTTACTAAGCTGTTTTCCGGGAGTAAGGTTTATATGGGGCCTATGGTAAATGATGGACCGTTCTTCACAAAATTTTAAAGTCTTATTTCTCGTTCAATAAAACTGTGATGTACCAAATTTTGTTATGATAGCATTCTTTTTTACGTTTTTAGGCGTACTAAACTGTTTTCCGGGAGTAAGGTTTATATGGGGCCTATGGTAAATTATGGACCGATCTTCACGAAATTTTACAGCGTGATTTCCAGTTAAATAAAACGAACTGTTGCAAAATCTTATATCATTCTGTGCATTTATGTTAGTTTTAGTAACAAAATTATCAATTTTTTTTAGGTGGTGGTTCCACATTTTGATTCATAGCTCAGATCCTATAGAACCGATTTTGCTGGATTTCAATCCCAAACTGCTTAGGATAACTACAAGCAATTTGACACCGTTTATTTGTTTATTTCTTTTGAGTTTTTCGAAAGTGAGCGTGTTTTAAACAGACGGACAGACGGACAGACAGACGGACATGGCTAAATCGACGTAAAATTACTCAAGGCCCAGAATATATATACTTTATAGGGTCTGAGATGAATAATAAAAAAGTTTCACACGGAATGACAAACTTAATATACCCTCTTCACAACTAATTGTGGTGGAGGGTATAAAAAGACCTCAAGCTAAAACAAATTAATATACATTAAAATAATAAAGTCGAATAAGAAAGAATTTATTTATTAATAAAAATAATTTTTGCAAGATGGCGGGAGTTTTTACACTGCACCTTCTTCCTTAATTTTTTTCAAATTATGAGTGTAACATAAATACGTTTTCCCACGCCCTTAACATAAGCTGAGCAATAAGAAATATTGATCTGTTATTCTGCCGACGTTATTGCCAACTTGTTGAGATATTTATCTTTAGTGTACCCTTGGGGTCAAGGCTCAACCAAAATGTGCATGAGCTGGTTTAAACAACTGTGCATAATAATGATGAAATAATTAAATATTTCTTCATATTCAATAAAACATATATTTGAATCAAAGTAAAGATAGTATTTTTACAACTCTTGTCAATTTGTAATTCTCATTCGCTTTGCAGTATTTTTGTATAATATCTTTAGTTTTTCCAAAATCTTTGAAAAAGGTATCCTGATGATCTGGTCTATGCAAACGGCGAAATGCGCAAAAGAACTAGCATATTCCCCTCCATAATACATTTTAGTGTATTTCTTAAAGAATAAAAATTGGGAGTTTGGCACATCATAAGTAATAAACCAAAAAAAAAAAAGATGCAATAAAAATTTTGTTTGACTTTTTTTATTGACTCAATAAACTTAGTTGTTGTCTAAAAATTCAATAACTAAACCTACAAACTTTTTTATCAATACCGCAAAAATAGTCATTGAAGAAAATTAAAAAAATTTTTTAATCAAACATGCGATTTTCGTATTCAAAAATTAAATTTTTTTTCTGTGGGCGCAATACTTAACTTATCCATGTTTAATCCTGAATTCGTACTTGAAATAATTAGAAAATGAGATTGATTTAAGTAAAACTAAGACTGAATCAATCTCAAAATGCGCTTGATTCAAATATTATAAAGTTGATTTTATCCCGAATTCGTACTTGGAATAAACCAAAAAAGAAATTAGAAGGATAATTTTATTATGATTGATTTATTTTCCCGTTTTACAACTTACAGAATTTCAATTCAATGCTGACTACTATTTTTGCCTTATTGTATGGTAATCTATTGTATTAGTCAAACTTTTTTATATATGTTACATTTATGACTAGTGAATAATGAACAGTGCTATAAAAAAGACTCGTTCTTGCTGCACTGTGTACCAAATAAATAAAATTATAAAACACCAGCATTATTCCCGATATGGTTTTTACTTTAAAAACTTAATGTACATATGTATATAACTGAAAATATAAACTAAATAAGAAGCCAGATTTCTTAATTTTACTTTTTAAACATGAAAATAATGTGTTTATATCTTGTTCTGTTGTTTTTGTTGTTTCTACACACAACAAGCAAATCTATTTTTAACTACTTGTGTGGTGTTGTTGTAGTAGTCTTCAACAAACTTTGATAAATTAAATGAGTTTAAAATGCTCACTTTGTAATTTTACTCTCAGAGTGGCACTACCAACGAAATGTTTAATCTTTTTTTATACTTGATTCAAGAATTTTATACTGATTTCAAGAAATTCCGAGATTAATTTTCGAAAGTTATGCCATTTAGGATTGCTTTTTGTATACGACTTGTACTTAAAGTAAGTTTAAAAACTTAATTTATCCTGAGTGTTTTTCTTACTGTATAGTTATTCTGCATTTACGTATTCTTCCTTGCTTCTGTTTTTGTCAAGAACTCCTCTTGAAGTCCAAAGTAAATTTTTATGTTTATTCTTTAATAAATTGAGGCTTTGATTTAAACGTGAATCTCAACTATAATCGAAAATAGGAATAACACAAGAAGCTTGATATATCATATGATCAAAATTCTAGGCTGGCATCTAATAAATTATTCGTACTTAAGTCTAAATTTAAATCTGAAAAATTATTGGAACTGATAGCTGCGCTAAACAGCTAGGAAACTTAAACTGACGTAGCATTTGTGATTTCTTCCGATTGTGATTTTTACAATATTGATCTTTGACGCTATAAAGTGTTATTATATTATGGATTCTTATGAGAAGCGAAGTGGATTTAACGATGTCCGTCTGTCCGTTGAAATAGGTTTCCCGCCTACCCCAGAAAGGATGAGGACAAGGTTGTTATATATTTATAGTTCATATACTCCGCATAAGTTTCCTACCGAAATTCAGCCAGATCAGCCCGTAAAGGACTGAGATAACAGCAAGAAACCACGATTGACTCTTATATTACCCCTAAATCTCTTGTTGTGATTTTTTTCTATGTACCTAGAGAACGGCAAGAGCCAAAGATTTGTAATTAGGTACAAGATTATTGTTTACCAATACACAAGCTCTTTAAAAATGGCGTGGATTGGATACAAAGACATTATAGATTTCTGTATATCTGTAGAATACATTGAAAGAACATCTTGGCTAGCAATACACAACATCCGAGAAAATGCGGGCGCGGGATTGGAGAGGTGGGCGTTGTACAAAATTGATTTATTTATATCTAAAGAACGGTAAGAGAAAAATTGCCCAAATTTGTTTCACAGGGCTGGGTTATCAATACACAAAGTCTTTTAAGAAAAATGAGCGGAATTGAAGAAGTGGGAGTGGCACCACACATACGAATAAAAAATAGATTTTTGCATGAAGAATCTAAGCAGTAAAGTTTCCAAATTTGGCACAAATAGCTCCGGTTACAATGGCAAAAAGTGGGAGTAGTACGAAATACATTTAATTATATCTGGAAAACGGTGGAAGTTGTCCATTGTATAAGTTGTTATTGAGTAAGTGGGCGTAACACCTTCCATACAAATACAAAATAGATCAGTAACAGTTAAAGTTACAAAATTTAGTACAAGACATTCGAAAAAAAGTGGGCGGTGCTTATTAATATAACTTTCTGTTCTTATCGCGTGCTGCTTAAGGGTATATATTTTGTTTTTAATTTAATTTAATGTAAAATATTAACTGTTGTACGTCCAACAATCTGATTAAGGACTGTTTTTACAACTTGAAGTTAGCTAAAGTTAAGATTATCTGTTAAAAAGCTTCTGCTATCTGCCGGATAACAGCTAACGCCAAGTTATAATAATGACCCTAAGAGCCTTAAGGAAAACTAGAAGCTGATTATGAGTCCTATTTTAAACTCAAAATAAATAAGTGTCTTGGATCTTTGGGTGTTGTTTAATTTTAATACACTTTCTTTTAATTTCTTGTTGAGTTTTATTTCAGTTTTCGTTCAATTCTAGTCCAATTTAGTTCTAGTATTCTAGAACTGAACTAAAACTGAGCTAGAGATAAACTAGAACCGAAGAAGAATTTAACGAAAACTGTATAAAAACAAATCTAAAACTGAGCTTACATTAAATAAAGAATGTTGCCTTAAATATTCATTTGGAATAAGAATTAGGATTAAGCTTTGAATACATATTGTTATCTTCGACAAGAAAGATTCAATAAAAAAAAAAAATTGGAATACGAATCTGATTGCGAATCTTAGGGAAATCGAAATTCGTAAAAAACCTAACCTGTAATCTAAACTTGAACATTATTCAGATACTGAACTAGAGGCTAAAGCGTTGTGTGAATTGCAATAACTATTACGTTTTTTGCTTAAGCAATTACTATCTTTTTAAATTTTGCACGTTTCTTTTATTTATTTAAAATTAAGCAGAATTATCAATTATTTCCGGTTTGTTAGAGAATTTCCTGTTTAGTTTTTAAAAACAATTTTTATTATTTCAACAAAAAATGCGACGATTTTTATTGCAAAACAAACACTTGACAACAATAAATTAAATTTTTTTCTATTCTTTACGCTGAACTGGAAAATAATGAGTAGAATTACCAAAAAAAAAAAAAAGCATATTTCTCGGCTTCGTGCAGCCTCAATTAAAACTTTAGCAAAAAAAAACCTTTAAGCAGTTAACAAGCGAATTGCTTAAAATAACCTTGTTTATCATCAAAATAAACAAATTAATAAACATTTTCGATAACAGTGTAAAAAAGCTTAACTGAAAACAAAAATAAAATTTTTACTTTTTTGCCTTTTTACACTAAACAAATAAAACTTGTTTATTTAAGAATTAAACAAAATTAAGTGATAAAACAGATAAACTTTTTAAAAACATAATTCAGCACAGAAATGTAAATAAATATTTTCCGTTTCAAAAATTGTTTTCCCATGTTGTCAAATGTTTATTTAACAGCCCGATTGGTTTGCCTGCAGCTTCCATTTTATTTGAGTTTTTTTTAATTTATGATTATCATTTAAAAAGTCCAGTATCTTTTTAAAATAAATACTTAGTTTGGAGCTATTTGTGCTTGTTGTTTAGAAGTTCTTGACATTGTTATCAAATTATCCCACTGTGCGTATGATTAATATTAATTTTGTGGATGTTGGATAAAAGTCCTTATAACTTTTTAATAAAAAGCGCTAGAATAGTTCCAAAAACTGATTTGGGAAGCTACCTAAGCTAGGGTTCTTACATTGGTTTTCTTTTATAAAAACATTTTGTGAAATTTCTTTAAGAATTAAGCAGACAACAAGTTTTCCAAGTCATACATTTTTAAAGTATCCAAAAAATTTTTTAGTTTAATTTCTTACTCTATTTTTGAAATTTCAAACTTAAATAATTTGTCAAACTAATTCCTTAACAAGGCTTTAAATACCTTTCCTTTATCCATTTATATTAAGTCAACTTTAAGAAATCATACGCAAATGTTATATTCGTTTTTATTTTTTTATAACGGAAATCTAACTTATGAACTTATACCATCCTTCAGTATTCGATTCTTCAGCATGTACTTGTGCTTACACTACTTACGAAACGTGAGGCTTCACTTTTTTAGCATGCATATCAAGCTACCACCACAATTTCCGTAACATTTCATTTCCGGCAAAGGTTATAAATTTTTTTAAACTTCCTGGAAGTTTAAATGTAAAACCAAGAAATAGAAAAATATATTATCAAGTCATAATATAAAGAAATGATTTTAAGCATTTTAATCTAAAGAAAAAGAAAAACTTTAAAATGTATTCAATTCTAACTTGTTATCGTTTAAATTTGTTCCCTATGATTTTCCAGTTTTGCATGTCTGCGCACTTGAAATACTAGTTTTTTCACAAAGTCCTTTTTTCGTATTTACCTTTTAACACACAAAAAAATGGAAACTAAGGGGGTGGTGTAGTAAGTCCTTTCACATTTTTAATTTCTTCTTGTTTGTATGAAAACATTTTTGAAGTGCGAGTTTAAGTGTTTTAGAAAATAAAGGGGTTATTTTGCTGTTAAAATTGTTTCTGTGTGGCTTAAGGAGCACCATAAAAAATAGTTTATTACTTTATTGCTACTTTAAAAAAAAAAACCCCCTCTCAGGTCTGGGACTCCAGCAAACGGATTTCATTTTGCAATTCCAGTATACAAGCACAGTAGTTTTATCCTTTTGCAATTATTGTATTCTGCGTTGCTGGCCATTGTGTGAATGTGTGTGCACATAGGAGTATCTCTGTACTGTGTCAGAACAGCACATATATTTTAGTTATTTTCTACTTTTTAGTTCTGTATTTATTTTGATTCGAATGCTACCATGTGGGTTTTGACTATCGATTTTTTTCTGTTTTTTTCTGTAAATGTGTAGTAACATTTGCTGCTTGAAACTTAAGACTAAAAGCAATTATTCCTGTTGAGTTTGTATTTCAAGTGAAATGCAAAAAATTCTTGAGCTGTAAAAGCAACTCTCATGTAGTAACAGAAATATGAGAAAAAGTTAAAAAAAAATTATCAAAGTGTTTTAAAGATTTTTCAAGGTCTGAAATAAAATATTTTAAGAAACATTAAAACTATTTGAAGACACTTATAAATTATTTTGAGTTTAAAATAGGACTCATAATCAGCTTCTGGTTTTCCTTAATGCTCTTAGGGCAGTGTTCGAAAATAAACAGTACATTATTAAGCGTTCGGCTCACACACCCAAAAATGATATCTATTTTTTTAGTGATTGTGTAAACGAACACAACCCTTTATACCGTTCGTAACTATTTTCAAGAAAGAACTGTACATTATATAATGTTCTGTTCTTCGTTAAAAAAAAAACAGAACAATTGTAGTGATACTGTAGACAAACATTATATTTTAATGATCTATAATGTTTCTTTTTTTACATAAATAAATAAATGAACAAACAAAAAGTTTAAGCCTCGACCGCACCACGATCAGCTTGTGTTTGTATTGTGTATGTGTTTTGTTTGTGTAAAAATATTTTGCTGGCTTTTTGTTGTTGTTTTTCGTATTTGTATTTTTTTTTTGTTAAAAAATTTTTGATTTTTTTCCTAGCCAAAAGGGACAAACATTAATGGCCCAAACCGAACACAATGAATTTTGTGGATTTGAAAAAAGCCGAACGGAATTAAATGTTCTCATCTTTTGTTAAATTTGATGAAAACAGTATTACTTTCGTGTTCGAAAGATGACTTACAGAGAAACGTTATTTTTTTAATGATTTGCTACACAAACACTATTAGTGTTAGTGTTTTCCACAAATCTGCCGAACCGAACATTAAGGAACAATATTTAGTGTTTATTTTTGAACACTGTCTTAAAAGAAGTTTGTTTTGAAAGCAGCGTTACCATTTGTCAAGTTTTATCTTTTATTGCAATGTTTTTTGTTAAGTATTTTTTATATTTTTAAACAAATTGAACTTTTAATACATTTTTGAGTTTTCTTTTTAAATGTTGGCACTTTTGTGAGAAAAAAAAAACATTTTAAATTTAAAATTTTTTTTTCAAAAATGGTGACATTTTTGCTTGATGTTATATGTTAGATGTGAGCAATGTAAACGAGTGTTTCACATTTTCTACATCTTTGATGGTAGATGTTAGATGTTGATCAGTGTAAAAAGCCTATTAGGGTGTTTATTATAACTTGGCGTTAGCTGTTATCCGGCAGATAGCAGACGCTTTTTACAGATAACCTTAACTTTAGCTAACTTCAAGTTGTAATTACAGTCCTTAATCAGATTGTTGGACGTACAACAGTTAAAATTTAACATTAAATTAAATTAAAATCAAAATATATACCCTTCACCAACATGTGATAAGAACAGAAAGTTATATTAATAAACACCGCCCACTTTTTTCGAATGTCTTGTACTAAATTTTGTAACTTTAACTGTTACTGATCTTTTTTGTATTTGTATGGAAGGTGTTGCGCCCACTTATTCAATAACACCTTTTTCAATTGACAACCTCTACCGTTTTCCAGATATAATTAAATGTATTTTGAACCACGCCCATGTTTTGCCAGATGGCACACATTGTCAACGGAGCTATTTGTGCCAAATTTGGAAATTTTACTGCTTAGATTCTTCATACAAAAATATTTCGTATGGGACGTGTCACTCCCACTTCTTTAATCTCACTCATTTTTCTTAAAAGACTTTGTGTATTGATAACCCAGCCCTGTGAAACAATTTTGGACAATTTTTCTCTTACCGTTCTTAAGATATAAATAAATCAATTTTGTGCAACGCCCACCTCTCCAATCCCGCGCCCGCACTTTGAAACAGTTGTGATAATTAAAAAAGAGTGTGACTTTGTCGGATGTTGTGTATTGCTAACCAAGATGTTTGTTCAAAATATTGCTCATACCGTTCTACAGATATACAGAAATCTATAATGTCTGTGTATCCAATCCACGCCATTTTTAAAGAGCTTGTGTATTGGTAAACAAGAATCTTGTACCTAATTACAAATCTTTGGCTCTTGCCGTTCTCTAGGTACATAGAAAAAAATCACAACAAGAGATTTAGGGGTAATATGAGAGTCAATCGTGGTTTCTTGCTGCTAACTCAGTCCTGCTAACTGATCTGGCTGAATTTCGATAGCAAACTTTAGCGGAGTATATGCACTATAAATATATAACAACCTAGTCCTCATCCTTTCTGGGGTAGTCGGGAAACCTATTTCAACGGACGGACGGACATCGTTAAATCCACTTCGCTGCTTATAAGAATCCATAATATAAATGAACTTTATAGCGTCAAAGATCAATATTGAAGAAGTCACAAACGGAAGAAATCACAAATGCTACGTCAGTTTAAGTTTTCTAGCTATTTAGCGCAGCTATCAGTTCCAATCCTTTTTCAGATTTAAATTTAGACTTAAGTACGAATAATATATTAGATGCCAGCCTAGAATTTTGATCATATGATATATCAAGTTTCTTGTTTTAGTTCTATTTTCAATGATAATTGAGATTCAAGTTTAAATTAAAGGGTTAATTTATTAAAGAATAAACATAAAAATATACTTTGGACTTCAAGAAGAATTCTTGGCAAAAATTATGAAAAACAGAGGTAAGGAAGAACACGTAAATGGAGAATAACTATACAGAAATAAAAACACTCGGGATAAATTAAGTTTTTTTTATACTTGCTTAAAGTACAAGTCGTATAAAAAAACACTAAGACGTACTTAAAACAATCCTTAATTGCATAACTTTCGAAAATTAATCTCGGAATTTATTGAAATCAGTATAAAATTCTTGAATCCTTAATGGCATAACTTTCGAAAATTAATCTCGGAATTTCTTGAAATCAGTATAAAATTCTTGAATCAAGTATAAAAAAAGATTAAAAATTTCGTTGGTAGTGCCACTCTGAGAGTAAAATTACAAAGTGAGCATTTTAAACTCATTTAACTTATCAAAGTTTGTTTTAGACTACTAAAACAACACCACACAAGTAGTTAAAAAGCGATTTGCTTGTTGTGTGTAGAAACAACAAAAACAACAGAATAAGACAAAAACACATTATTTTCATGTTTAAAAAGTAAAATTGCGAACTCTTGCTTCTCATTTAGTTTATATTTTCAGTTAAATATGTACATTAAGTTTTTAAAGTAAAAACCATATCGGAAATGGTGCTGTTGTTTTATAATTAAAATTCTGTAAGGTGTAAAACGGGCAAATTAATCAAGTATTTCAAGTACGAATTCGCGATAAAATCAACTTAATAAAACTTGAATCAAGCGCATTTTGAGATTGATTCAGTCTTGGCTTTACTTAAATCAATCATATTTTCGGATTATTTTAAGAACTCGGGATTGAATATGGTCGTTCTTGATTCAATCTTTCTGTACTTGATTCAAGAATACTCGATTGATAAATACTTTTGATCATAACTTCATTAGATTTCTACACACTAAAACCAATGTTTTGTTGTAGAAGTTCCAAATAAATGAAGTAAATAAATAAATGAAAAAAAAATTAAAAAAACATGTCAGATTGCCCTGACCGTGAAGGTGCGTTCGGTTCCCCAGTAAGTCAAGAATGAAAAATTATCAATAAATTCAAATAATTTTCATGTTGTAAAATTCCTTTTTTCATAAAAGTAATTTAAAGAAAATTAAACTTGATGAACTTTAGCCTGATACTCAAATCAATCCGAAGCGGGATTGATAGTACGGTGAGTACGGATTTTCTTGAATCAAGTACAGAAAGATTGATTCAAGTACGGATTTTTAATCCCAAAATACTTAAATTATCCATATTCAATCCCGATTTCGTACTTGAAGTAATCCGAAAATGAGATTGATTTAAGTAAAACTAAGATTCAATCAATCTCAAAATGCGCTTGATTCAAGAATTATAAAATTGTTTTAATCCGAACTCGTACTTAAAATAATCCGAAAATGAGATTGATTTAAGTAAAATTAAGATTGAATCAATCTCAAAACGCGCTTGATTCAAGTATGATAAAGTTGATTTTATCTACAATTTGTGCTTGAAAAAAACCAAAAAAGAAATTAGAAAGAAAAAATTATTATGATTGATTTACTTACCCGTTTTACACCTTAAAAAATGATAAAACACCAACATCATGCCCTATAATGGTTTTTACTTTAAAAATCTTATGTACATATTTAACTTAAAATATAAACTAAATGAGAAGCAAGATTTCAAGTATACTTTTTAACCCTTCGTGGTACACATGAGTCTGGCCAGACCTTTGTTAAATGTGTATAGATAATCAAAACATGCGTAAGCCGGAAGGTTAAACATGAAAATAATACATACATATATATGTATATGTTTTTCTTCTTGTTGTTACTACAAACAAAAATCAAATCGTTTTGTTCGAACTTGTGTTGTTGTAATTGTACAATAAATTTTGAAAAACACACACGTACGCACGCATAAAAGAATGCAATGCTGAGAGATGAGACTAATAAGTTTTATGAGATTAAAACCCTCATTTTGTAATTTTACTCTCAGAGTGGCGCTATCAACGAAAAGTTTAATCATTTTTGTACTTAATTTAAGCATTCTTTACTTATTTAAAGAAATATCGGGATTGATTTTTTTAAAGTAATCCCATTTAGGATTGATTTAAGTACGTTTTAGTGTTATTTTAGTGTTATTCGTACTTGAAGTTTTAAGTACGATTCGTGATTAAAGTAAGTATAAAAAGATTAATTTTTCCCGAGTGTTTTTCTTTCTGTGTAGGAACTCAATTGAGTCGTACATCGTATGAACACGCTTCACTTACCCACAATGCTGTCGGAAACCTTTTTGGTTTTCTCTTGAAAATAATCGAGGGTTATTTTTCAAATAGTGCTATCTGCAATTTTTCAAAAAGGTCATTTAAATTTGGAAAAAAAAAATTTTTCCCAAAAAGTTTTTTTTTATAAATATTATTTGTGCTATCTAACACACACGTTTTTTTTTCCTTTGTAAAAAGTGCTTTCTACATAAAAAATATTTCTTCATATAATAAAATGATAAAAATGTTTATTACAAAGTAGACATATTATACATCAAAGGGTTGGGAATTGTGTCTAGATTTCATAAACTAATATAATTTTAAAATTCGTTGCAGAAATTTTGCAAAATAACTGCAAAAAATTTATTTGTGATTTTTGGAAACAATATAAATTTTATTATTAATACGATTTTCGTATGACGTGCTAAATTCCCAGTTTTTCATATTTGATAAATATGTACACTGAAATTGTACATATTGAAAATGCGGATGACGTTGCAGTTGTGGCTCTGGGTAAGGATCCCAGAATATGGTCTGAACTAATGGAGTCCGCATTGGATGTCCTAACAAAATGGTGCCAGGGATGTGGACTGGATGTAAATCCTGCCAAAACGGAACTGGTACTTTTCACAAGGAGATACAAAATTCCCGAATTTGATACCCCGAAGATAAAGGGGATCTCACTGGAACTGTCTGACAGCGCCTGATCTTGGGCTAATATTGGACAGCAAACTGAACTGGAGGATGAACACCATTAATTATTAATCCGAGAAATGTATACAGGCTATACGAATGTGTCATTAAACCCATTATATTCCACGGGGCAGCTGTTTGGTGGCCGGCGCTCGAGGTGAAGAGTCATCAACTAGGTTTGAAAGTACAATGAGAATGGTTGCGATAGCGGTAACAGGTGCCATTAGAACAACCCCCTCTAAGGCACTGTTTACGATTTTAATCTGGTTACCACCAGACATTTGGCGGCGGTAAGACTAAGGGCCACTAGAGCATGGAGGGATTACAATATCGGACATGCTAATATTCTGAACGAAATCAATTGGCACATGGATGTTGATTATGTCACACCCGAGCCAATCTTTGATCCTGGCTTCACGGTAAGCATTTTGGGTAACGTGGTCCACTATGATGACCTACAAATTCCCGCGAACGCGATTCAAATTTTCAGGGACGGGTCTAAAACACTGCATGGTGTCAGTTCGGGCATATACTCCGAGCAGCTAAACTGGAGCATTCCTATAATGCTGTCGGACCACTGCAGTGTCATCCAGGCCGAGATAATGGCCATACACACAGCCGCGAGACGCATCCGGTACGGTGATATATCTGGAAGGGAAATTCACATTATTACTGATAGCAAGGCGGCCATAAGATCCCTGGAGAATGTGTTTATCACATCGAGAATAGTCCGAGAATGCCGGATGTCTCTGGAGGAGACATTCACTGGTCACCCTTTATTGGGTCCCCGGACACAGGGACATACTGGGGAACTGCATGGCGGATTCGTTGGCGTATATAGGCACCACCTTGAATCGAGACGGTTCAACATATAATGTAGGTGTTTCACTCCCAAGGAGTAAGCAAGTCATGGCGCACAAGTTTCATATTATCGCCAGTCAGAGGTGGCACGATGAAACTACATGTGGGGAAACCAGGAAAATCTGGCCCATCATAGATGAAAAAAGGACACGGCGGGCATTACAGCTGTCCAGACATCATCTTAGGAACCTGATTGCGGTTATAACTGGCCACGGGCCAATTGGGAGGCACGCCCAGAGGCTGGGGCTCCCTTACAGTGACTTATGTAGAAGTTGCGGCGAGGAGGAGGAGGAGGAAGAGTCAACGGAACATATTCTCTGTAATTGCCCGGCATTCGGAGATCTAAGACTCAAAATGTTTGGTCGAAGAGCCCTTGGGGACAAAACTTGTCTCTCTGATTTTGATGTAAACAGGATTCATTCCTTAACTGAATCGACCGGATGGCTGCGTGGGAACACTAGCAGCCAGATAACATAGGACCCATGCGAGACGGTGTGACATGGTAACGCAGCGGCAACTAATTAATGGACCCACGTGAGCTGTGCTTGATCACGGCTGCCAGTGGAACCTAACCTAACCTACACTGAAATTGTGAGTGAGTTTATCTTTTCTAACATCCCACTACAATTGGTTGGGTTCTTTCCGAAATGAAATTTTACAAGTACAATTTTTAAAGTGATGATTAATACAAACCAGCTCAAAATTATTAAACTTACAAAACGAATCCGACAATTCCCAAAAAGCAGCCGAAAATTCCTAAAACTTAGTGTTGTTTAGAAATAAAATGGCTACCAAGCTCGGGTCTTAGTATTCGTATTGCACAATAATTATAAACATATCGGGTAATATAAACTCGAACGAGTCGTCCAAAATTGGACCGTTCGAAAGGACCACCTCAGACGAAGTCATGACCAACATTTACATGATATTATACAAATAAAACTGTTAAGCGAACCAGTGAAATGCGTATAGGAATAGCTTGTCCCATCAACAATAAATTTCAGTATTTTTATCAAAAATAAAAGTTATTTTTCGCATCCAGCTAAAATTAAGAATTAAGGATCGTTTTTAGTTTTTGCTATACCCGAGATGTCCTAATTTGGGAACCTATAGCATCTCTCCTTTTAAGTCTATAGACCTCAAATCCAAGATTTAAACTCGACTACTAGTTTTAATTGTCACCTTAAACTGTTTTCCAATCGGCCCAACCGTCTATAAAATATAGAATTATTTTCTTTTTTTCCCGAATTTCCCACATTGTGCAGCGATTATATAAATAGAAGCGAAACCCTTACAATCTGACCCCCGTTCTTTTCAACTAAGCAAACGGATGCATTTCCAGAGCATTGAACTCTGCTATTTCAAGAATATCATTATTTTTATGATAATTTAAAATATGTGGATAAAGTTTAATATTTATTGCTTTTCAATAAACGTTAGTGTAAAATTTTTTCTAAATTTCAAGTTCTGTTAGCATGATTACGCGTTTGTATAATTTTTTCAATAAACGTTAGTGTAAAATTTTTTCTAAATTTCGAGTTCTGTTAGCATGATTACGCGTTTGTATAATTTTTACAAATTATTTTTATAAAAATTCGTGTAACTTAAACAAAAGTCTCAAATAGTTTTCCTTAAATCTCATTTTAATTTTTGTTCAAATAGTGATATCTGCTTATTTCAATGTTTAAATCGATAACATTTTAATTTGTAAAAACATAGTGCTATCAGACATATAAGCGCGAATATCTGGAAATAAGAAAAAAATTAACATATGCATGATTTAGACGTTGTTTTTTAATAATATTGAAATTGTGATTTTGCTGATTTGAAAAATAACCCTCGTAATATTAAAAAAATTCCATTTTTATTCAAGCTACTGTTAATTTTTCTATTCTTTTATTTTGTTATCAAATATTCAATTTGAAAACACAAAAATAAATATATTTCATATTTTTCAATTTCTTTTTCTATAACAATACGTTCGTACTAAAGGTCTGCATGACTACATTTAAAAGGCATATGAATACATTCATTTCTTTTTTAACTAGGTAAAGTTAAGTACAACAAACGATTTAAGTACGCAGTGCTTTACATTTTATGTTAAAAAAACAAATGAATAAACACACAAGGCAAAAGAGAAAAGAAAACAACTGTATTTAAACAGAAACAAATACTACCACATTCAAATAAAACAGACATAATAAAATGTGTATAAGTTTCGAATATAATATTATTTGAATGTTTTACTCATAACATGAATACATTAATATTATTACTAGCAACTTTTGTTATGGAAATCGAAAACGTAAAACGCAAGAATTTTAAAGTCCCTTTTAATATACTTTTAATCCAATTTTTATAATTTTTGTTGCAAAATTCTGTTTGATAGAGATATATTTGTAATGAGAATAAACATAAGTACTAATTTTACTATGTAGTATTTCTTGCACACAGGTAACTGTTACCATATACTTGTGTGTGTTTGCATTTTCAAATTGAGTAAATAAATATTCAAAGAAAAAGAGTAAATAGAATGTGTGCCTTTGTTGTGATAAAGTAAAACACAGACTACACTCTCTTTTATATTTTAACTCTTAAACTCTGTAAACCAGTACTTAACTATTTAAATATTTGAATGAATATTGGAATGCTTGTGTGTAATAAACAAATGAATGTATTCTTGCAGCCCTTTAGTTCGTACACAGAAAAAATTATCGCCGAATTATTTTCAAACAAACGCTTGTTTGAAAATTTTTTTAATTTCTATAAATTTTTTTACTGATTCAAACAATATTTTTGTTTGATTTTTATTTAACCAACAAAAATGTGGACAACTCTTCAAAAATATAATAAACGCGTTATTTGGTGTCAAGTTTTCATAATTTTGTATGAAATATTTAACGCTCTTTAATGTTGTCGTCTTTTTGCATTTTCTTATTTGATCGTAAGCAACACTTCTTTATGTGAAATATAAGAACAACAACAAAAAACACACACAGTCTATTTTTGGACGCTTTAAAAAAGTGCAACTATAAGAAAAAAAATAGCAGAAACAACATTACAAGAAACAAAATCCCGTATCCAATTTTTTCAAACTGTTTACTTAAATGCATCATATACAAAAATAGAATGATGGCGAAAAACAAATCGAGTCGGTCTGCTGCCGTTTTTGGTTACATTTCTTCTTTAGCAAAGGAAAGGATACAGCAACAGAGAGAGATAATGAAAAACATTGTGTTGTGTATATAAATAAGACTTCGTTCAAAAATTATTCTAACAAAAAAAATGTGTCTCAAAGCCAGCCGGCGGCTCTGCTCTGCCGTCATCTTCTCATACAGTGCTTACTTGTGTCCGCGTCATTGCTTGGGCAAAAACTTTTTTATTTTTATTTTGAAATTTAGTATATGAATTTCAGTAAACTTTTTGTTTGATTCAGTTAAACTATTTGTTTGAAAAAATCAGTGTTTTTTTCAATAAACGAAATGCAAATAAATTGTTTGAATATGCAAATTTGTTTATAGGACCGATTTCAGACAAAAAATTGTTTGATTCTACAAATTTTTTGTTTGAATTGGAAAAAAAATTTTTCTGTGTAACAGGCATATGATATAGAATTAGATCTACTTATGTCGACAAAAGACGCAGATACGCTTTTACGTTCACGCTAGCTTTTGTGTGCCTTTATATCAGTGATGTCAATTGTGGTTGTATTGATTTATATGAGTATTAGTGAAGAAAGAGACAAGTACTCTTAATAAAAACAAAAAAATACGTAAGCATCCGCCGCATGTGCACTCATCGCATGATAATCGACGACTGAATTGTGTACTCTCGTGCACTAAATGAAAGAGCGTAAGAATGCGTGTGAAGAATGTGTATGACTTAATTTCCACAGTTTTGTATAACGCTGACATCCCTGCTTTATATCAAATATTATACGTATTAATTTAACAACGTATGTATCTACGTCGTACGCTACTACGTTGTAAAATACGGCAAAATATAAGAAATTGGATTTATGATGAATTTTATTTTAGATTCTTATTCAGATTCTACTTCTCTTTATATTCTACAACCGATTCTTGTTAAAATAATTATTTCTGTCGCATTTTGACAAAACATCTTAAGACGAGATAAGATGGCAAAAAAAGTTTAAAAAAAAACTCGGCGAAAAAATCATTTTTATCAAAAATTTAAATAAACTTAAAAATTAAGATTATCATACAAAATTTTAAAATCGTAAACAAAATATTTTTGAAGTAAAATTCGTATAATTAACAGGATTTTTTCAACTTTTTAAATTTGACTTAGACAAGACATCTTGTCAAAAGGTCACATATTTATATTCCGGTTCAGATTTAAGGTCAAATTATAGTTCATATTCCTGTTAACACTAAATTCTAGTTAAGAAACTTGTTAAGATTTAAGTTAAGAATTTGTTTTAGTTCAAGTTCAGATTTTTCTTTAGTGTCTTGTTGAGCTCTAGTTTAACTCCAGTCGGGTTCTAGTACAGTTCTTATTTAGTTCTAGTTCTGTTCTACGTTAGATCTTGTTTTAATAAATTAAGGTATAGTTCATTTCTACTTTAGTTTTATTTCAGTTCTAGTTTAATACAAGTTTAAGTTTAGTTAAGTTCTAGCACAACATGTTTATATATTAAATTTTTATTTTAAATCTCCAAAAATTATTTTTAACAGAAAATCATTGAAGTTAACGAAATATAAATATTACCATGAAACAAATTACTTTAACCTTCTGCGAAACAGCGATATATATTTCCCTACATGTTCTCTGTTGGCTTGCCACCCTCCTAACTAACCTTGACAAATAGCCCAGAGTTTGTAAAACAAATTAATGTAGAAAGTAATTTACAGTTGCAATAAATCACTACAAAATGTTCAATTTAAAAGGGGAAAAAACGTAAAACAACTTCAAGTTCTCAATCGAGAGGTGTCAGCAAACCGGAAACATCACTAGTTGATAAGCTAACAAAGTTGGAGAATATAAATAAGTATAGCATGCTTATAGGCTGTTAAGGAAATCTTAAATTTTCCTTGTTACTTCTTCTAGGCTTTGCTGCTTTAGAGACGTTACAACAATAAAAATGGCATAAAAAACATTCGAAAAATCCATGTGCTTAGAAAATGTCAGGGTCTAATGTATGAGTAGTGTAAGAAAAAAATGGAAAGCCTAATAAATGAGTAGGAAATTTATCCTAGAGGAGCCAACTTGTCTAGTGTTGAAATTCAAATAAACCATCGGTCGATTTAATCATTGAAGAGAAAACTTGCTTAAATAAGAGTGCGAAATGAAAATTTTAATATAACTGACACATAATAAGTGTGTCAGTGGCTGGCTTCTTTTAGGCTTAAACAAATTAAAATATTTATACAGCAACAACAAAGCGCCATTAGAAAAACAGCAATAACACAAAAGCAAATTCAAGCATTCACATAGCACACGTCAATAACAACCAATGATGTATACACCACTGCTCTCCCCCATATAGAGAACCACATGATATTATTTTCTATCTGTTTTTTTTTAATTTTCATTCAAATACATGTAGTTCAGTTTTAATTTCAATTGTTAGTTTATGTCAAGCAAAAAAAAAAGTACAAAGAAAATAAAATTAAGCCATAGAAGACTACAGCTACCAGCAATCTAGCGAAAAAAAAAAACCTTAAATAAAAATGCAATTAAATATTTACACAGCCAGACAAACAGACCTGCCAGATGTTTGAATTTCATTATCGTTGGCTTTGAGAGTAAAGTTGTTTTTCATTGACCGTAATGTGAAAACAAATTTAAGTTTAACACTAGAACTACAATCTGAACTGAGAAATCTAAACTAGAATCTGAAGAAAATTGAAGTAGAAATGAGCTTTAATTATACCAGAATTGAAGTAGAACTGAACTTTAATTATACTAAAACTGAACTTGAACTGATCTAAAACTGAACTATAGCTGAACTAGAACCGAGCTAGAAGTGAACTAGAAATGAACTAGAACTAGAGCTAGAACTGAAGTAGAGCTAAACTAGAACTAAACTAGAACTGAACTAGAACTGAGCTAGAGCTGAACTGGAACTGAACTAGAACTAAACCAGAGCTGAACTAGAGCGGAACTTGAAATGAGCTACAACTGAACTGGAACTAAACTAGAAGTAAGCAAGACCTGAACTAGAACAGAACTAGAACTGAACTAGAACTGAACTAGAACTGAACTACAACTGAACTAGAACTGAACTAGAACTGAACTAGAACTAAACTAGAACTGCTCTAGAAGTGAACCAGATCTGAACTAGAACTTAACTAGAACTGAACTATAACTAAACTAGAACTTAACTAGAGCTGAACTAGAAATGAACGTGGACTTAAGTAGAATTGAACAAGAACTTTTTTTTTTTATTAAATTTTTACAATTTTATTTAACAATTCATATTACAGTAGCACTGAACTAGTGCTGAACTATAACTGAACTAGAGTTGAACCAGAACTGAACAAGAACTAAACTAGAACCGATATAGAACTGAACTAGAACTCAACATGACTTGAAACTATAATCCGAGCTAGAGCTTAACAAAAACTAAAAACAGCTTAAAAATGTCTAAAAAAAACTGTACTAGAAATTAGCTTGAACTGAAAAAAACTTAACTTGAACTGAGCTGGTTATAAATAATAGTCTATGAACTGAAAACTGAACCATAATGTATCAGGCATTTTATTTTCAATCTGTACTGAAATTTAATTTACAAACTGAACTGGAATATAAACTGTAATCTTATTTTAAGTCTGACATAGAAACTAAACCAGAATCCTAAATAAAATCTTATTTAAAGTCTTGACTACAATCTGAATTAGGTCCCTAACTAAAATCGTATTAAAAACTTAATCCAAAATTTAAACTAGACTTTAAACTGAAGTCTTAACTATATATTTTTAAATGGAATTATATTTCTGCTTTGTTTAAATGGGTTAATTCGCATCTTTTGGCCAAATTTCCTTAAATTAATTTCGTGTTTTTTTCTACCATTAACACTGATGCGCTTCATTTATCTTGTGTTACTCTTTTGCTTAATGCAATGTACATATCGTTGGTTTCATGTAGAAAGGCCCCAACTCCATATTTTTGAAATTAAATTTTTTGAAATTAATTGCAATACACTTCATACAAATACACATAAATACATACATACAGTTTCTATTTTATTTTTATTATGTGAGTTAAGGCGATCCTACGTGAGACCAACGATATATTTTTTTGTTGTTGTTCTTATTTTGATAAAATACAACTTTCAATCAATTTGACCATTAAAACTAATTATATGTTCACGTGTGTACGAGCCCAGCAACAAAATTTTAAATAAATAAAATGAAAAATAAACATGAGAAGTCATTAAAAGCACTCAAGCGTATTTATATTTACAAGAAGAGTTTATACATATGAAGTGCTCGTTTTCATTTTTTTTTTTTTTTTTTTACTCCTACATGTGAATAAGGTTTTTAAAGTGAGTAAGTGGAGGGTAGTGGAAACAAGTAAATAATTGTTTGCTGTCCAATAGTTAGTTAAAACATTTTATTTTTGCTATTGTTGTATTCGCTGTTAATACATATAAAATGTATAAAACCTCACATGTAAACAATGTAATTAAACAAAAGGCTCAACAAAGAATTACAGTTTACAAGAAGAACCAAAAATATTTTCTGTGTATGAGAGAGAGAAATATAAGGCAACAATACTTTACTTTCAAGACCCCTCCTAAAAGTATGCCCTTGTTTAACTTTATAGAGCTATAAAATATTTACAGCAAAATATTTAAACTTAAAAAAAAGAAAATTAAAACCCAGCAACTTCTAAAAAAATAAAAATAAACAATGCGAAATTTATTTCGTCTGTAAGTTTTGCATTTGTGAAGAATGCATTAATCGCTTAGTTGAATTTGTTTCTTTCAATTCCAACCACAAAAATTTATACGGTTGAAATATTTACCTTGAGTTCAGCTTTAAAAAAACAAAAATTTTGTTTATTTTCAAATTTGATTTTTCGAAGCATACAAATAGGAGTCAATGGTAAAGAATTAGCGTAAATGTTAGTTGGGCTTGATGTTAAACAAATGTTTTGGTTTTTCTTTTTTTTTGCATATTATTTTGATGGCTTTTAGTGTTTTATTTTTTCATCTTTTTTCAACTTTTTGTGCATGCTTAATAGCAAAACCATTTTACGGCGAGAGGTTTTCAAAAAAAAAAACTACAAATTCAACCGCACAAAAGGTGGATGTATTCGTATGAAATTGTGGCTCGTTTTCAGTTCGTTTCATTTTTTTAATCGTTAAAATATCAATCTGTAAAAGTTTAAATGGCTTAATGCTTAATAAAATGTGAAATATTTTCGCAAAATATTGTAAATAGAATTAAGCTTAACTGAACTAAAACTGAAATAGAAATAAACTAGAACTGAACTAGAAAAACGCTAGAACTGAACTAGAACTTTTTTTTTTAATTCAAAATTTATTTATTTTTTTTTTTAAATTAAATTCATTTTTATTAATCAATAAATATTTTACATAATACATAATGTTATATAATTTTACAAAGTTTTTAATTCTAACTGAACTAGAACGGAAATAGAACTGAACTAGAACTGAACTAGAACTGAACTAGAAATGAACTAGAACTGAACTAGAAATGAACTAGAACTGAAGTAGAACTGAACTAGAACTGAACTAGAACTCAGCTAGAACTTAACTAGAACTGAACTAGAACTGAACTAGAACTGAGCTAGAACTGAACTAGAACTGAACTAGAACTAAACTAGATAGGAACTAGAACTGAACTAGAACTGAACTAGAACTGAAGTAGAACGGAACTAGAACTGAACTAGAACTGAACTAGAACTGAACTAGAACTGAACTAGAACTGAACTAGAACTGAACTAGAACTGAACTAGAACTGAACTAGAACTGAACTAGAACTGAACTAGAACTGAACTTGAACGGAACTAGAACTGAACTAGAACTGAACTAGAACTCAACTAGAACTGAACTAGAACTGAACTAAAACTGAACTAGAACTTAGTTCTTAATGGACGGAGCACAATGTGTTAACGAAATGACAACTGAATGTTGTCAATATACCAACGGTGTGTTATCAAAAATTAAAACATGTTTTCGGAATGATACCATTATGGCGATAATATATTAACAGTTTGTTGTCAGATTGAAAAGAAATAGCGACAAAATGACAACGAAGTGGTTAAAAAATTTTGATACCATCCGTTATTTAATTGAACACGAACATAGTAGGCTTTTTTTTGAAAACGATTGTGCCAATTTTGGTATCTTTATACCGGATTTTTTAACTCTGGGTAACCTAAATATAATCTGAACTATATTTTAAACCAAAATCTTATCTAGATTTGAAAGTTTAATCTAAAAAGGAACTGTTTAAGCCTGTTTTTTTACTTTTACCAAACATACTGCTAAAACCAATTATTAATTATGTTTAAAAGCTCCTAATTTTATACTTTGTAGTATCAAACAAGTTAGAGTGCTATATTCGGCTGTGCCGAATCTTTGATACCCTCCACCGACAGTTCGAATGTTTAAGGAGTAATATCTGTATGATGTTATTATTATTGTCTTAAACTGTGACGAATTGTTATTAATTATGGTTTTAGGCGACTAAACTGTTTTCCGGTAGTAAGGTTTATATGGGGCCTAGGGTAAATTATGGACCGATCCTCACGACATTTCACAGCGTCATTTCTAGTCCTTTAAAACTGTGACGTACCAATTTCTGTTATGATAGCATTATTAATTATGGTTATAGGTGTACTAAACTGTTTTCCGGGAGTAGGGTTTCTATGGGGCCTAGGGTAAATTATGTACCCGTCTTCACGAAATTTCACAGTATCGTTTATAGTCCTATAAAACTGTGACGAGACAAAATTTGTTATGATTGCATTATTTTTTACGGTTTTAGGCGTACTAAACTGTTTTCCGGTAGTAGGGTTTATATGGGGCCTAGGGTAAATTATAGACCGATCGTCACGAAATTTCCCAGTATTATTTCTAGTCCTAAAAAACTGTGGCGTACCAAATTTTGTTACGCTAGCGTTATTTTTTACGGTTTTAGGCGTACTAAACTGTTTTCCGGGAGTAGTGTTTATATGGGGCTTAGGGTAAATTATGGACGGATCTTCACGAAATTTAACAGCGTGATTTTCAGTCAAATAAAACAAACTTTTGCAAAATCTTATCTCATTCCGTGCCTTGTTCCAGCATTTATGTTATTTTTTGTAACAAAATTATCAATTTTTTTAGGTGGTGGTTCCACATTTTGATTCATAGCTCTGGTCCTACTGAACCGATTTTGCTGGATTTCAATCCCAAACTGCTTAGGATAACTACAAGCCATTTGGCTTCAAGTTTGTTCATTTCTTTTGAGTTGTTCGAAAGTGAGCGTGTTTTCAACAGACGGACAGACGGACGGACAGACGGACATGGCTAAATCGACTTAGAATTACTCACTGAGATGAATAATAAAAAAGTTTCACACGGAATGACAAACTTAATATACCCTCTTCACAACTAATTGCGGTGGAGGGTATAAAAAGCGTCTTAGTCCTTTTAAAGTTTTTTTTATTTATTTTTTTTTTTTTCACCCTTAATGTCTAGCAGGCATTTGTTGGTTATTGTTTAACTTACAGTCTTATTTATTATTTTTTCTCTGAAGGTTCTTTTTATGTAATTTATATTTTTTAATGTATCTGCCTATACTATGGCCTGCCTTTCTTTGAGCGAATGTATTTTTCCAGATCATAAAATTATAAAATTTTTAAAATAAACACAGAGTCAAAACAAACAAGAAAACCAATTTATGTAATTTTTAATAAAAAAAAAATAAGCCTAAAAATAGGCAGCACAAAATAGAAATGTCTATTTTTGTCTATAAATTGCCTACACAATAGGAGAAAATAAAGAACATAAAACAAAATGTCATTTAAAGAAAACTAATTATAGAAATAATAAAAATAAGTGTAACCATAAAGGTTTTGTGTGCAGGAAAAAAGATTTCCGTGACGAGAACTTACTTGTATTTTCAGTAAAAATTGTACCTTTCTTAAAAAAAAAACAAATGTTTGTACAATATATTTGTTTAAAATTGTTACACTCTTTTTCAATTTCATATATTAAATTTTAATTTTCCAAAATTTTACCAATTTCTATCGCTAAAAACCAATACAATAGCTTAACAACTGTAAGATTTTCTAGCTTCTGAAGCACATCCCTGGTTTTTTTTTACCTCTCCTAGTTCAATTAGATAATATTAATATAACAAAATGTAGGTACCTGGGTATAACAATAATTTCAAGCTTTAAATATTTATGTATAAAGAAACCAAACCTCTCTATTTAAAGATAAAAATAAATACAAATACTTTAAGGCTTTATGGAATAACTAAGTAAACAGTAAAATAATAAAGATGTTTTACGAAAAGAGTTCATAAGGAAGGCAAAAAAATGGTAACGAAGCTAAAAATAAATAAACAAAAAATAAACAAGCAAGAAATAAAAAAAGTTGTGTTTATTTTAAACTTATTAGGCCAGGGAACTGTTTCCATAAAAAACAAGGCATAAGAGTACCAAACAGCCATTTAAGGGTAGAGGAAAGAACGCTTCAAATAACTAGAGTCCAATTAGTTTATAAAATACACAAACACACAGATTTAAGATCAAACATATTGCCTTAAACAGACTTCTAAGAGTATTACTCTCACCTTTTACTAAAGCCACACAATCACAATCATTCATGCAACCTGTTTTAGAAACAGGTTTACATCCTCCATTTGTTCATATACACCTCTAGCAATTGCTTATGAGTGTGTTAGTTCTACACTTTTATATATTATTAGTCTTATCTAAAAAAAGAGATTGTTATTTTATACACAATACTGTAATAATAGTCTTATGCCTAAAAATAGTCTTAAGTTTTTCTAATTATTTCCAAAGTTATTTGAGATTGCTTGTTTCCCTTTTTCTATTCAGCTAATAGGCGACAAAAAATAATTGAAAATGCAGGGTGGTACAAATAAGACTCTGCCAGTGTAAGGAAAGCATGTATGATTTTTTTATTTTGTACTATAATTTTTTTTTTTCAGGTTTTAACTGAATTCTTGAAAATTTATAATGAATGCATACATTACAAAAGAAAGCAATAAAATGTATCTATTCTTGTCAGCCATTATTTATTATAATGCAGCAAGACTATCTTCAATATTTGTATTCAAGATCATTCCCTAATGATAGGGAATTCAGTCGGACGTTGTTTTTAAACGGGGTTCAGTGATCGACCATCCTGGAAAAAGTGTTTATTAGGGTATTTACAAGAAATCAATCTTGGATTTTCTATCGGCGCAACTCCCTAATATGTGCCAATAGCATATAAAATGCAATTAAAAAAGTTTCAGTCCAATCGAATAACGTTAACACGTGCCTCATTAAGCATAATTTAGATTTTTCACTAAAATTTGTATTTCTTTGTCCTTAATTAATGCTAAATATCTCTTAACCTATTGGTATAAGGAACAAAACTATCAATATCAAAATTAATAAGAATAAAATTTCCTATAAAACAAGACTCGACTCAGGTTCCTAAAATGAATGGTTTCGGTTATAAAGATAAAGAAATACGAATTTAAGTGAAAAATCGCGGTTTTTCTTAATTTATGCTCAATGAGACACATGTTAGCGTTATCCGATTGGGCTGAAACTTCATCAATCGCATTTTCTATGCCATTGGCACATATAAGGCGGATGCCCCGACAGAAAATCCAGCATTGATTTCTGGTAACCACCCTATAAGGGTCGTAACAAGATATGGTAAATTTTTTTGAGGGTTCTCCCCTCTAAAATATGCCAACAGCCTAAAAAATCCGATTGACAAAGTTCAAGACCAATCGGATAACGCCAACACGTGCCTCATTGAGCATAAATTAGGGGAAAACAGCGATTTTTCACTAAAATTCGTATTTCTTTGTCCTTAATTAATGCTAAATATCACTTTATCTATTGGTATAAGGAACAAAACTATCGATATCAAAATTAATAAGAATAAAATTTCCTATAAAACAAGACTCGAATCAGGTTCCTCGAATGAATGGTTTCGGTTATAAAGGCAAAGAAATACGAATTTTAGTGAAAATCGCTGTTTTTCCTTAACCCATTAAGGCCCGAGCCATTATCCCGTTGAGTTATAATGACGAAACTTTTAAAATTTTATTGTTTATACCTAAATAAGAAAGAAAACAAATTTTGGGCAAATCGGATACGTGGGAGCCCAGATAACCCCCGTTGCGAAAACGCAACGTTGGGCCTTAACGATATAAAAATTAAGCGCATTTGCAAACATTTTAAATTAAAATTTGTTATTCACGTCTTTAGGAAAAAAAAATTAAAAAAGATATTCATATACATTTCATTTTTAATTCAATTATGATATGTTCCAAAGCACTTTGGGTGCATTTCTCACGTTTGTAATTGATTGGTCCATTATTTACCATAGGCCCCATAAAAGCCCATTCTCGAAAAACACTTTAGTAGTATAACACCATAACAAATAATTCTATTGTAATAAATTTTGTTCTGTCACAGTTTTATAATGACTAGCAATCACACTGTCAACTTTCGTAAAGATCGGTTCATAATTTACCACAGGTACAATATAATGCCCACTCCTGAAATATCCTAGCTGTCAGTGGATGGTATCAAATATTTGGCATAGCCGAATATAGCACTCTTACTGGTTTTTCTTTAATATCCTGGGAGAGGATAATTTCACATTAATTGTTCGATTTTCTCTTATTGTACCTATTGAAGAACCCTGGGGGAAATTTGTGTCAATTGTTCCAACAGTTTGGTCCTGGGATTTGTGAAAATAGAACAAGTTCAAAAAGATAAAATCCTGGGATGGATAATTTCACATTACTTGTTCGATTTTCTCTTATTGTACCTATTGAAGAACCCTGGGGGAAATTTGTATCAATTGTTCCAACAGTTTGGTCCTGGGATTTGTGAAAATAGAACAAGGAGAACTTATCATCTAACTGGTATATTAAGAACAAAAATGTTAAAAACTAATGAATTACAGTACATTCTTCACCGATGGGGTGACACTTTTTTTTGGGACTTTCTCAAATTTGATTCTTAAATCTAGTTCTGGGGACTTGTTTTATTGACATAGTACTACATTGTATCGAAATAATCTAACATTGTTATAACTAACACTAAACACGTTCATTAAGAATAGATGTTAGACTGGTCAAATAATGTCAATTGACCAATGACAACCCCATGTTAAAGTGATATTTCTTATCTTATCACCAAAGACCTATCACGGGTCTACTTTGGTGTAAGTTCGCTTTCCTTTAGGAAAATAACACACTTTGGGCATAAGAAAAAAAAAAGGAATTGTCATAGAGAATTTACCTTCTGCGAAATATCCTGCATTTTAAAAATTGGAAATTAGTTTGAAAAAGGTGAAAAATTATCGAAAATTTCAAAACACATAAATAACAACAACTTATAATTAACATACGTACATGTTTTTATTATGCTGTTTTTAATAGCAAGTGATTGTATAAATATGTTTGTATTTGAAAATTGTATGTAATTTGTATATCGTTTAGACCAAGTGTTGCGTTTTCGCATCACGGATATATACAATCATAAAAAAAGTCTCAAATATCTACGATGATTGGATTTTTCAGTAGAAATAATAATGTTCGTATGTTAGCTATCTCCTTCAGAAGTTTCCGATAGGTATATTATATATTACTTTTTTTTAACTTTTTTCAAAAGTACCCAAAAAAACAGGAAAAATTCAAAATTTAAATTAAAAATTTTTATAAAAAAACTTATGTATGATACAAATCCAAAAACAGGGGTCTAATCACCGCATACGATATCGAGCAAAATTGATCGAAATTATTTATTTTGGTATCATGAAACTCGATATCGAATGAAAATTATGGAATTTGAAATAATAGCATTTGTTATCGAGTAACTCGACATTAGATTTATCGAGTTTTCATTCGATACGTCAGTGTCTGTCGTATTCAAAAACATTCGATAGTTTATTCGATACGATAGTATCGAATGCGGTGATTAGACCCCAGGTCGATTAGATATTAAGTTAAATTTTAACTGTGCTTTATAACAATATCACGTAACAACAAAATGCCTGAGGGGAGGGAACGTTGCGAAAACGCAACGCAGGGCCTTAATGGGTTAATTTATTCTCAATGAGGCACATGTTAGCGTTATCCGATTGGAACTTTGTCAATTACATTTTCTATGCTATTGGCACTTATTAGGGGGTTGCGCTGATGGAAAATCCAACATTGATTTCTTGTAACCACCCTAGTGTTCCTCAATATATTCGCACTGCTAGCGAAATGCATAAAAACTACATTTTTCTTATTAAATTTATTCTCAAACTTGAAATAGTTCTTCCTTTTACCCCCTCAAACTTATAATTATATAATTTTTTCTTTCTCTCTCTCTCTCTTTCTCTCTCTTTTTTTTCTCCCCCTTAAATTATGCTCGTTAGTTTTCAATTATTATTGAAAAAAATTTATTTAACATACTGTAATGAGCACAAATAAAAAAAAATGTTTAATATAAAATATTATTGCCTGCTTTCCGCGAGTAAAATATAATTTTTATTATCACTCTTCACAAGATTCTCCTAAAGCTGAAAATTTATGTTCAACATAATATGATTTTCACGCTCCATTATTTGCAGCAGCCGACAAAAAAGCCAGCAAGAATAAAAATTCATATAAATTTCCCTTAAGGTAAATGAGGATACTTAAAATAATTCAAAAGCAGCAACAAAAACAATTACATAACCAAGTCAAGTACAAAAACATAAATTACTTTTAGTCAATGAAAATTATAGCATAACACAAGGAGTTTTCATATTTTTTCTCTATTAAAGCATAAAGAATACATTAAAAAATTTGTGGTAAAAATATTATGGTTTATGTTGGAAAGAATGTGTGTGAATGTGTTCGTGTAAAAAAAATACACACACACACAAACTCACTATCTGAATTGTTTATGTAAATAAGCCAGGGAGTATGTAAGTGTATTTATAAGCATTAATACATTTACGAAATTGTATAATGTTTTACATTAATTTTAACATATTCCTTCTGTTTATACAATCTTTGTTGTTTTTCCTTTCACACAGTTAAAACCATAAAATTAAACAAGTATGTCGTAAAAATTTGCTTTTTTCCCCAATATTGTTATTAACTCAATACAATCTTATGTTTAAAGACATACTTGTATACAGAGAATTACTTTAGATATGTATGCATGTATATAAAAATATGTTTAACAACTTCCTCTTCTACCTTCTATGGAATCTCTAACGTTTGATTCAGTTAAATATTAATTTAATGCAGTCGTAAACAACACTTTCGTGTAGAATCGGATTAAGGAAGACACAAAAAAATTTATATTTATTAGAAAGTTGCATAATTTTACAAAAGAAACAAAATGGAATTAAGAAACACACATCATTTGGATACATTTTAAGCAGTTTGTAACAGGCAAGTGTAGGGAAAGATAATTATTTTGAAAATTAATACAGCATTCAGAAAAAAAGAGAAATTGGAACGAAACGCGATTTAATGAAACATAAAATATATAAAATATAAAAAATGTATGTATATTAAAGTAGATTGTGAAAAAAAGTATTAAATAACTTATAACTTTCGAGCAAAATTTCTAAATTTTAGTTGAATTTGCTTAGGGAACTTTATATACTTTTTGCTGGAAGATAGAAGAATGGCTTTAATGCAATCAATTCTACACAATATATATTTAATTTTAAGAAATTTTGCTAAGAGGAACGAAATGAAATAAGGTGGAACATAAGCATGTTGTAATAGATGAAAGTAAATTATATAAAAAAGGTGAATTTTTATTAAATACATGGCATATTTGAGCAATTAGATGATTTTTAAAGGAACAAAATGGAATTTAATGAAACATTAATAAAAGTAAAAGAAGACTTTTTTAAAGGAACAAAATGGAATTTAATGAAACATTAATAAAAGTAAAAGAAGACTTTTTTAAAGGAACAAAATGGAATTTAATGAAACATTAGGTAAAAGTTTGTTAACTTAAATTTTTTATTGCTATTTTAACTAGCCCTGTACTTTAGGTAACAGTAAAATTGTAGTAATGAGTAACTTTTCTTACGTCCAATAATATTCTACCTTTAACACACGCCAAGTTGTAGCTAAGGGCCTTGAGGGTACTTTGCACTATCATACAAGTCTAACATATTTTGAGGAAAGCATAGGTCCTATTCAGAAATTGAGGTTTAGGTTATCATTTGGTTTTAGATTAGTGTTTGGGGCTACTGGGGCTATCAGCATGGCCTCCAGGCAATTTGAGTAATAATTATAAAGATCCTAAGCTTGGGAGCGCTGTTTGTCCGCTCTCCACTGTCTGCAGGCTGTGCACGATCCGATAGCAATCTTATGTTCTTTCGCACACTGGGCAGCGTACAACAAACTTGAACAAGACCATTAACAACATTTTCGTCTGCTGCACACATTGCACTCTTATAAAAATTTGTCTGCATATTAATGTTGCCCTTACATCTGAATTGTGACTTCAATGTTAATACAAATAGCATCAATGTGGTAGAAAGTGTCATCAATCCAATGACAAACAACTTCATAAAATTTTATCATATTTTACGCGTCATCTATGCTATGACTACAGTGACAACAATTCGATGCCACATTATGTGCATTATTCTATTTATTCAAATTATTTATTTAACTAAATAATTCAAATTTTCAAAGTGGAAAAATTACGAATAGCAGCATATCGGGCATGCTGCTGGTGTCCTTTAATTGAGAGCTATTCTGTAAACAAAGGGCGGAAGACAACAAAAGTGAAACAAACATATGTAACGGGCAAGTAAATAGTAATACTCACACACTCGGACAGTTTGTCATTTAATTGAGCATAATGAGTCCTTTCTCCAATGTTACTTAGTCATCGCACAGATGACATTTTTTATTAAACTGACTCCGATTCATCATTTCTGTGATGCCGGTGTGTCATCCCATTGATGACATAATTTCACATGTTAACAATTTTGCCAAGTAATATTAAGAAAAGTATCATTGGGTCAAAATCGAAGACACTTTTTACTGTACTGATATCAACATATATCAGCGCTATGACAACTTTTCTATCAGTGCACTCTTAGTGGCGAGCATAAAATTTAAGATACAAAATAAAATTTAAAATATTGTAATAAAATTAAGTCTGTCATAGTTTCAAAAAAATGAAATTATACTACTGACTTTCGTAAAGATTGATCCATAATTTATCATACGATGATAGAAAAATGCATCTTCATATTGATGATGCCCTAACATCAAAATTGTGCCATTTATGTTACTACAAATGGCATCAATGATGCAAAAAGTAACATCAATCCAATGACTAACGTTTTCGTACAATTTTGTCATTTTTTACGTGTCATCTATTTGATGACTATAGTGACATCAATTCGATGCCACATTTTGTGTATTATTAACATTATTTTCATGATTACAATGTATTATAAGAAGCAAAAATTCCTATATTATATTTTTTTAAATTATTAAATTAAATACATCAAATTTTTAAAGTGGAATGATTACGAAAACCAAATGGGGCATGGTGCTGGTGTCTTATTATTGAGAGTTCTGCTGTTAACAAAGGTCGTAATTCAACAAACGTGAAATAAACATATGTAACGGTTAAGTAAATAAGAGTATTCTCTCACTTTGACTTAAGTCAATTGCAATGACTTTGACTTAACGACAAACTGTCTTTAAATTGATGCTAATGTGTCCTTTCTCCGATGTTACTGCGTCATCGGACCGAGGACATGTTCGTCATTTCTGTGAGGCCGATGTGTCATGCCATTGATGACATAATTTCATTTTGACCCTGATGACACTTTGCCCAACCATGTTAAGGTTGACATCACCATAATGAAAAGTGTCATGGGGTCAAAAACGAAGACACTTGTCATAGTACTGATGTCAAAATATATCAGCGTTGTGACGCCTTTTCTATCAGTGTAGGCCCCAGATAACGTCTGTCATAGTTTTATAAGACTAAAAATAGCACTGTCAAATTTCGTAAAGATTATTAACTATATGTTCCATATAAAGTCCACTCTGAAAAATATCGTAAGTCTCATAGACATCAGTCTTCAGAAACGCTCTTTAAAACGCATAAGCCGCTAAAAGGCCATCAATCCCTTTAATTTAGTCATAAATTTTTTTTTGGATTAGACTTTTAGTTTAGAAATTGTGATTTTTCCGCCTTATTTCCCAGTGTGTTACACAGAAAAAAAATAAAAATGGATTTCAATAAAAAAAATTGTAATATTAATTAAAAAAACTAATTAAATTTGCACCAGTTAACAAATTAATAGTATCAATTAAACCTTTAATTCACTTGATTAAATGTTTAATGCACTTGATTAAGTGTTGAATTAAAACTGATTTAATTATTTTGAAAAAGCTTTAATTGTTAACAAATTTTGAAGAATTTTTTCTGTGTATCAGGAAATCAACTAGAACAGTCTTTCCCCTGGAAGAAATGGCAGTTTTTATACTTTGACTGCAGTTTTTTCAATGCTGGTTTAAATAAAATCGATCGAAAGAGCAATAAATATAAAAAGGTAGATAGATATATTTCTCGAAGTCGAGTTCAAGTTAAAATAAAAACGAAAAAATTTCGAAAACGACCTTGTTTTGAAAGATTTTAAATCTTATCCTTGTTATATAGTTTACACTTTGAGTATCAATGGCCTTAACGAGAAACCAGGTGTTTTTTATTAATTGAACGAAAAATTTTGTTCAATTTGAATTCCACTTGATTTTGACTTAAATGGAATTAAATAAATCATATTGCAAAAATTAAGTAAGAGTTTGACGTGTTTCTTTTTAATATTTACATATTTTAAAGTTAAAGAAATCCAAAAGAACGGTTTTTTTTGGTAGTATTGTTTAGAAAGGAAAATACTTTTACCCCAAGCTTATAAGTACATTTGAACAAAATTTAAATATCTTGAAAAATCATCATCTAAATAAATAAAAGTTATAAAAATCGATATAAAAAGTTTTAATAAAAGAGATAAATTGTTAATGTTCAAGTACAAATGAGTAAATGGTAAAGTCTGTGTGTTTGTGTATGCCCTGCAAATAAAATTGGACCACCTGATCCATTTTGATAAAATGGACTACTCCATGGTCCGATGTAAAGCAAGCATGGACCATGTCAATGTTAAAAAGTGTTTGTAGTGAGACGACATGTCTTCGTTTTTTAACGACATGCTTTCGTTTTTAAACGACTTCAAAACTAATCCTCTTGAGTATACCATGGAGTAGTTTTAAAACTACTCCTTAGTGGTCCAAAGGTGGGTTATGTGGTCCTCTCCTAGGACATCGTAATGTTAAATAGACCATGGGTTTTCCATACGTTTGGGTTACTTTTGGACTAGTCCTGGTCCCTTGTGGACTACTCTTTACACGCGTGTTTGGACTGGTCCTATTACTTGCAGGGTGTGTATGTTTTCGATTTAAGTCATAAAATATGCTATAAAATACAGTCATACAATGACGACAACTCATAAAATAGCAGAAAGATTGGCAAAGAGTAATTTTAACCTTAAACACATACAAACATTCATTTAAAACACAAGCTGAAGTATTGTTTGGATTTCGTTGTGTGATCACAAATACACACACACACACACTAACAAAAACCCATATCATTATGTCAACAACAATAAAAAAAATCTGTCATATTAAATCATAGATACACAAACCCATACATACATACATACATACATACATACATACACTCTGGGAAGAAGAAATATTTAAATAAAAAGGAAACAAACGACAGAGTGAGAGAAGAGGAAACAACAATAATGTATTTTAACACTTCCCCTCTAACACACACACACACTAACACCCACATTTAAAATATTCATTTACATACAGTAGTTTATCATAAATATTATTAAAAAATAATTCTTTTTTTTTTGCATTTTAGCATTCGAAGATAAAAAATATTAAATGGTTTAATAAAAATATGAAAAAAGGAAAATATAAAATCATTTTTTTTTTATTTTTTCAAAAATTACTATATTGAAACTAAGTACGTGTCGTCTTTGCTCCTTAAAAGAGCACATGTATTTTATGTCATTTTTTTCTTTTTTTTTTTAAGGAAAGAGGATTTAAAACTTTGTTGGAACACTGGAAAACGAGTAGTTTATTTTTCGTGTAAAAATGTTGTTACAACAGCTAATGGATAATTTTATATATAAACATTAACACGTACACACATTTCAAACTCCCACAAAAATATAATAAAGATATTTGAATAAATAAAAAATTTTGTAAAATGATGCTTATAGTAACAATATTCAACACATTTTTTTAAATGAAACAAAAAAAAAATATGACGAAAATCCTTAAGCAAAAAAAAAACATGAAATTTTTAAGGTTATGTACATTTTTGAGCAAAGAAACGAAAGGGAAATAAGAGAAACACGCCCAAAAAAGAACTTTTAATATGAACTATTTTAAAAAATAAAGCAAAGTATATTAAAAATTTTGGAAATTTCACTAAAACTTTGGAAATTGTCTAGAAGGAACGAAATGGAATTAAACGAAACAATTAAAAAAGAAAAAATTTGCTTTTGGTTTTTAAATTCAAAGCAAATTGCGAACAATTTGCAAAAGTTTTTAAGCATTACTAAAAATTTTCTATAAGTTTATGAGCAAAGAAACGGAATGGAATTGAAACTGACAAAATTTAACTTTTAGCTTAAATTTTTCAGCAAAGTGCTTTAAAATTATGCAAATTGCACTCGAACTTAAGAAATGATCTAGAAGGAACACAATGGAATTAAAAGAACCGTTAAAATAAAATAAAAATGTTTTTAAATTCTTTTTAAACTTTATAAAAATTTGTTTAAGAAAATCAAAATTTTGTTTATTGAAACGAATTAGAATTTAAAAAATTACTGCTAAAAACTTAAAAATTTTTTCAAAGGCCAATAGGATTCATAAAAATAGGAGGAAAATTCCAAATCATTAAAATATTTGTCATTTCAAAGGAACGAAACAACCATAAAATTCATACAATAAAAAAGATAGCAATAGAAATATGTACATAAATATAAAAACTCAAATTTGCAAATATTTGACTAAGAATCAAAAATTTTTTCGAGAAACGAACTGCAATTATCTAAAACCCAGGAAGAAACGAATTTTTGCAAAACTAAAGCTAATTGCTTGGTTAAGGTCGAAATTTTTCAGCAAATCTCAGAAATTTTAAGAAGTTTTAGAAAGAAACGAAATGGCATTAAGTGAACAACAAAAAAGAACATATCAGAGAACGGCTTTGTGCGATTGCAAAAAATTCGCATTAAATCAACAACATCAAATACACCCATTTGTGTTCATGCACTCAAACTTTCTCAGCCACACACATCGGTGTTGTTTTAAAATTCATTCAAGTCATGCACAGCGTATTGGCTTTGCCATTCATACCATGTTTAGCTTGGCTCGAGAATTATTGCTTTGTTATAAAACATATACAAAGAAAAATACACAAAAATCATTGCTCAGATGACTATTCAGCATCTGAAACAATTTCCATAGAAACAGAAGACGTTTTTTTTTATGTACAATGTATTGTTGTTAATGTTGCTTGTTACGCTTTTAAAAAAATACCGTGCAAATAATAGGACTAGTCCAAACACGCGTGTAAAATATAGCCGATAAGGGACTAGGACTAGTCCAAAAGTAACCCAAACATATAGAAAAAACATGGTCTATTTAACATTACGATGTCCTAGGTGTGGATTACAAAGGAGTAGTATTAAAACTACTCCATGGTATACTCAAGAGGATTAGTTTTGAAGTCGATTAAAAACGAACACATTTCGTTAAAAAATGAAGACATGTCGTCTCACTACAAACACTTTTTAACAATGACATGGTCCATGCTTGCATTACATCGGACTAGTCCAATGAGTAGTCCATTTGATCAAAATCAGGTGTTCCAATATTATTTGCAGGGTAAACACAAAAACAAATTGGACAATACAACCATTTTATTTGAAATTATGCCTACAACAATCATACCAACAAAGCGACTCGTACTCATACCAATTTACATTCGTCGTTGTGTCATGCAAAAGCAAAAGAATAAATGCCGTTTGACTTTAATTTTTGTTATTGCATGCGCAACAATAAATGCAAACAAACAAAGCACTTTCAATAAAAAACTCACACATGCACAAATCAAATTTGTACAAAACGATGTCAAAATTACCAACTTGAACTTTGTTTTGCAGGCATAGTTAATGTAAATTATAGCGTATGAGTAAATCAACAAAAATAGTGGATTTTGCAGTTCTCTGTAACATACATATTTATTGAAAAAAAACAAAAATTAAATAATTTCAAAAATTAAAAAAGTTAGCAATTATTTTAAAATTTTCTAAGATTTACGAAATTGAAATTGATGAAACACTCAAAAAAAATTAGAATAATTATCTGAAATTGGAAAAAACAAATAATTGATTAAAAATGTCAACATTTTTTTAGAAAAACCTTAATAAATTTGAAGAATTATTTAAACTTGAATGAAATCAAATTAAAATTTAACCAATTCCTTAAAAGTCTTTGAAAAAGAGTACAATTTGCTTTTTTACTTAAAAAAAATTACAGAATATTTAAAAAAAATTTTGCGAGGAACAAAATGGAAATTAGTGAAACAATTAAGAAAGAACATAAAAATGTAAATTTTCTTAACTTTGACTAATATTAGTAAAATTTATAAAATGCTGTGAGAAAACCAAAAACTTTTAAATTTTTTTTTTTTAAGGAACAGAGCGGATTTTATACGAAACATTGAAATAAGAATCTTCTTACATCTTAATATAAAAAAAAAAACAAAATATCTTAAAATTTAAAAAAAAAAGTAGAAAATAAGAACATTTTTAAAATGTTCGCTAGAGGAACGACATGGATATTCATGAATCATGGATGAAAACTACCATATACAAATATTGTAATACATAAATTTAATTGGATGTTTTGGTTATGGAATTTGATGAAAAATTATTTTTTTTTTTTTATTCAATACAAAATTTAAATAAAAACTATTTCAAAATACATTTAAAAGCAACAAATAAATTAAATTGTAAAATTAATAGCCCAATTCACAATCTTGTGCAAATGGTCTTGCATCGTAGCATTTGCAAAATGGTATAGTAAATACTGTAGTATACTTTTGATTGGCTTGGTTCACAGAGTGTTAGCTGTCGATTTACAATCAAGTGTTGCAAAAGTCGAGTAAATATAAACTATTGGTTTTAGGCGTTGCATATTTGCAAAAGAGTAGCAAGTGCATTGCTGTATATTTTGTTGGTGTAGAGTAAAAATTTACTATACCATTTTGCAAATGCTCCCAAAAGTATGCTACAGTATTTACTATACCATTTTGCAAATGCTACGATGCAAGACCATTTGCACAAGATTGTGAATTGAGCTAATATATTTTCCATAAGAAAACGAAATTTAATCTATTAAAACAGTGCTAATTGTGGAAAATTTTGTGGTTTATTTACATATTTATAATTAATTTATTTTTCTTAAAAATCAATTTAAATTAAAAAGATTTTTTTAAATGTTTACCATTTTTTCACAAAAATTTTTTTTAGAAACGAAATGGAATTTAATTAACCATACTGCAATAACTAAAATTTTAAGAGGAAAAGTACTTTTAATAAGAACAATTATGCTTTTGAATTTTAATAGGCGAACAAATTGTGTGTAGTTAATTATAGGAACGAAAAGGAATCATATGAAACACATCATTATTTTCATTTTTTTGGACTCAAGACATTGAGTGATATAATTTTACTTAAGAAAAAATAGGAAAAAATGTATGATTAACTAGATAAACGAACTGAAATTTAATGAAACACTTAAAAATTCTGCCAAGTTAGATTAAATTTTTACTGAAATATTGTTCATGTTTAAAATAAAAGAAGAGTTTTAAAATGTTTTACATCTTTTTTAACTATTTATATTCAAGGAACAAAATGGAATTTAATGAAACATTATTCAATTATACATATTTTAAATAAATTGTACAATTTTTACTTCTGAACAAAATTGAGAAAAATTTTTATTTTTACTAAGTGAAACGAAGTGGAATTTAATGAACTACAAAAATTTTTACAAAATTAGCTTAAATTATAAAACAACTATGACTTTAAATAAAAGTTTGTCTTTAAATAAAACTGGATCTTGAAAAATATTCAACTTAGTTTAAATATTTTATTTAAGAAACTAAATGAAATTAATGAAACATAATTAAGTTTTTAAGAAAATTCAAGAAAAAAATCAAATAATCATTTAAAGCTACACTGATTTTATATCTAAAAGAAAAGACTTTAGAGAATAGCTGTTTTTAGTTTTAGAAACAAAATGGAAATTTATGAAACACAATTTTTTGAATTTTATTAAGAAGAAAACTTTAAAAAATCTTAACTTCAGTAGAACACAAAAAAGCCCAATAGAAAAATAACTATTTTTTGCCTAAAGGAACAAAATGGAATTAATTGAAACAATATAAAGTTGCATATTTACATCCATGCATGAAATTTTGAAAGAAATTTTCTTAGTACTTCTTTGTTTCTTAAAGGCCAAATACACTTGCCAAATGCTTATCCAGCAGGCGAATTCACTCGTTCATATCATATTCATATCTAAATTTTTTGATTTTCCATCCAGCATCGTTGGTGTGACACAAACAAACACATTTTCACTAATACTACCACAATGCTTGATGAGTATTTTGATCAGTGTATTTGAGCCTTTTAAATAATAATTTTTGTTTATATTTTGCTTTAATGTTATTTTTTCTACCACTTTTTAGAGTCAATAGTTGTTTCCAAGAATTTAAAAAAAAACAAGATAATGAAGATGTAGAGGGATAATTTTATGATTTTTACAAGACTTTTATTATCTTTTTTTTCTTGAATTGTTGTATTGCTGCTGTTGCTAAAAATGTTAACTATATAAAGCAAAAAGGTCAAAGTTGAACAAGGATTTTATTGAAAAGAAACAGAGAATTATTTGCTAAAATATAGAAAAAAACATATGACAAATTTTTAACTCTCTACAAAACGTATGAATGTATTAATGTAACAAAAGTATATTTTATGTATATATTTTCTTTCATAAATAAAAAAAGACATTTCAAAGCATTTACACTCTTAGGGAAAATAGTGCTGAAAAAAACTAAAAAAAATATAAAGAAAATATCCTTTTAAAATATCAGTGACAGTTAAAGCTTTTGAAAAATATTTTTATGTACAATACTATTCTTTCTTTTTTATACAACAAAAAAAAAAACTAAAATGTAAACTCTAGTTCAAAAAGGACCTACAACTAAAAGAAAATAAAAAAAGTCCTTAAAAGTCAAAGCAAGTAATAATTGAGTCGGAAGGGATGGGAGGACGTCTGCTAAACAAATAAAAAGAAAAAGTCATATTAAAACTTGGCCAAGCGGAAAAATCATTAGTCACTACAAGAACATTTCCAATTGAAAATGCAAAAAAAAAAACAAGGAAAGATTGTTGGAAAACTTTAATTTAAATACAAAAGCGAAATATATTGCAGTTTGTAACCGAAAACAGCAAAAAACGTTCAAAAATATTTGGTAATAAAACTTAATTTGTTCAGTTACAGCGTAAATGAAATATAGCAGAAGATTAAAAAATCTAAACAAACTTGCTTAAGAGTATAAGACTTTAAGGAAATTTAAAAATACATATTATTTCTTAAGCAAATTTCTTAACATTAAACTTTTATTAAAACAATAGTTCAAGAGTTTAAAGAAATAAATTCCATTCCGTTCCTTTAGCAACAACTAAAAATTTTCTAATTTTTTGCTATTTAAAAGCTATTTTTGATAAATTAAATCTATTTTTCTTCGAAAAGTTTTTAAGCTGTACATATTTCAAGTTATTCCAAATCGTTCCTCTTACAAAATTCGTTATTTTTCTCTAGAAATAACCATTTAAAAGGCTTTGCTTTATGCTTAGAAACATGTTTACTAAACAATCATAAAAATTTCAGAGGTTCATAATATTCCATTTTGTTCCGGTTAAAAATATAAAAAAATTATAATTTCTTTTTCGTTATAACTAAAAAAATTACCAAGAAAATTATGAAATATTATTAATTTCACCTTTCTATTCTGTTCCTTTAAGAAATTTAATAATTCTTAAAAGGTTTTTTTATTTAAAAAAATCCATAATTCCAATATACTTTTCTATAAAAATTTCTCAAAGTCCCCTAATAAAATGTATAATTTTTGCAATAAAAACCATCAAAAATGCCATTCCTTCATGCAAAAACATGATTGCTTAACAATGATAAAAATATAGCCATTTTTCATTATATTCCATTTCGTTCCTCTCTCAAAAATTAACCAAATTTAAATATTCTACCTATTACTTTTTTACTCTTCATATAAGAAAACGAATCAGAAAATTACAAATAAACAATTATTTAAACTAAAATTAAGTAAAATAGCACTATTCCATCCGTTCCGTGCTATTTTTATAAAAATTCTCCAAAGAGTGCACACGTTTCAATAAATTTAATATTGGTCCTCTAACAAAGTGTGTTCTTTCTTGCAAAAAAAAACCATCAAAAATTGCTAAGCAATCATAAAATTAAAGCCATGTTTCATATAATTCCATTTCGTTCCTCTTTTAAAAATTAACAAAATTTATAAATTCTACTACTTTTTAGCTTTTCATACAAGAATTCGAATCAAGAAAATAACACATTAGTAATTATTTAAGCAAAAATTAAGTGTTTCACTATTCCATTCCGCTCCTTTGCGAAATTTAATTACTCTTAAAAGGTTTTTTTATTAAAAAAAGAATGTTCATACCAATTTTTAAAGTTTGAAAGAAGAGCAAAGTGAAAATTTGCTCTTTTACTTTTTTTTTAAAGCGATAATTGTGAAACAACATTGCATTGACATATTTTCTAAATTTCTGTTAAAGATAAGATCATGTGCCGTAAGCGTTTATGTTTTTTTAAGACTTGTTTTTATCTTTTCTTTTTCAAGAAGTAACTTTTGAATTTATAGTTTTTATTTATTTTGAATATTTTAATTTGTTCCCTTTTTTAAAATTCTTTTAAATATATTGTTTTATTGCATTTGCCATTCAACATTTCAATTCAAGTTTTTGGAGTTTTTTTTCCTTAAGAACCAATTGTTTTTTAAACAAATAAATCACTAGATTTGGCAAAATTTCAAGTGTTGTTTGGTCTAGGAAAAAATTCTTTACTTGACCTTTTTTCCTTTTTGTTTCGCTGGCTGATTTTGATTTGTGTAGGATTCAATATTTACAACAACTAAAACCAGAACAGAAATAGTTCTAATGGAAGTTGTTTTTTTTTTTATCATGTAAAAGTATGCTATGGTTTTTAGGTCTTTTGTTATTATTTATTGAGCGCACACGTACTTTTAGGCGTAAGCCGTAAAGTATGCTAAAAGTTTTCTGTTTTAGTTTTTAAAGTTAAAGGAGAATTGTTAATTTAGTTTAACAAAAATGTCTGCCAAATATTTAAAAAAAAAAAAACCATTAAAAAGAAATTATGTCAACTTTTTTAAAATTACCTTAAAAATATTCTATTACTACCCAGATTTTAAAAATTAATTCATTAAGTTTTTTCGTTCTTTTTATTACACAAATTTCAAGATTCCTTAATAACAATGACATCACTTTTTCTGCAATTTTTCCTCGTTCAACAAAAATTTAGCGCATAATGAAACTTAAACATGAACGAGGAACAACACAAACAACAAAAAAACTTGTCCAAGGAAACTTATTTTAGCCACTATTAATGCCAAAATTTGCCATGTTGGGGAAAACATACAATCAACTTGGAAAACGTGCTACAAAATTTATGCCAAAAACTGTTCAAGATGTTGAACAAAACATACATTGAAAATTTTACTATCAAACACGAAATCAGCCAACAAATTCAAAAAGGAAAAGAAAAAGAAACAAGACTGCTCTCGAATAATTCAAATGCATTATGTATTTTAAAGCATTATCCTTCAAAGACCAACGTGCTTCTCAATTTATTCCTTGGCAACACACACACATAAATGCTCGTTATCTCCTTACAAAGATATAAAGACTTTATTAAATGCACTTTTAGATCAGAAATCTACTTCTGCTCGACAAGAATCAACCCAGAGAATTAAATTGCTGTTAGAACTTGGAACTTAAACAATGTTGCCAACTTTTTCGCATGGCTTCCCGCTAAATTGTACTACAAAAACCGTTAGAAACCGCTAAAATTTTCATATAGCGGGGAAAAATTAGAAATAATCGCTATAAATTTAAAAAATCTTTAAATGAATAACAAAAAGCTAATATTAGTGGTTATTTCTATCATAAATATGTATGTATGATACAATTGCACGTTATTTTATTTCAATCTTAACAAATTTTACATACAAACACATTAACATTGATATATATATATATATATATATATATATATATATATATATATATATATATTAATCCGTTTTATAAACCCTTAATAAAACTGTTTTATTTTTTAAAACTTAGCGGGTTAGTTTTAAGTTTATTTATACATTTGTTTCATTAAATTAAATTATTTAATTTGAAATTTAAAGTTTTAAGAATATATCATTTGGCGCTTAATTTGAGCCCATATCTGTTAAATTAAAGTCTTGTACATTAGTGATGTAACGAATATTCGTATTCGAAATGCCGAATATTCGCCTATTTTACGATGTTCGTATTCGTCTGCATTAGACTATGGTAGTGACAAAATTTCTAAGGCAAAATCTTTGTAAGTGTTATTTCCAGCAGAGTCTTTATAATTAAAAACTTCCATCCAAAATAATATTGTTGATGTAACTTCTTTCCATTTTGTAAAAGAAATACTACTGTATTGCGAATTGATTGTATCTATTGTATCTTTCTTGTTTGAAAACATGGAAATTAGAGGAATTATACATTCTTTGTTTTGTCTTAAAATATTATCCACTGATAAAATGTTGACCATTTTTAACATTTTAAAATTAACAGGTAGTCTAGAAAGTTAAAAATGTTGGCAATTAAAAAAACAAACAAAACTTCTTTAGCTGAATTATTAAATAAATAACAAAATTTAGACAATTGACTCTTAATTGTTTTTCTATGTTAGCATCAATTTAGTTTTTGTATTGTAGCAAATACGTTTCAAAAGAATATCCCAAATATCGATTATAGCATACATATGTAATTTTCTACTTCAGTAGAAAAAATAAGTTTAGTTTGATCTGCGTTTTGGCTTTAAAAACTTTTGTTTAACATTTACAGATTTGTAAGAATAGGTTTCAAAAGAAATTCTTTAGTAAAATTTGGATTTAAAACAATCTTTATTATACTTGTACACTTGGTTCTATGCAAACGTATTATTTTTGCATCTTCAAAGTTTATCTTGCATAAATCTGTAAGGTGTTCCACTGAATTGTTAGATGTGAGCTAAAGCAATTTCCTGCCTTTTGGATTTGTCTGCCACCTCAGGTGCAAAATCCAATTTGCGCCAAGACGAACCTATAAGGGAACCAGCAGCTTTATGCTTTTGGGTTTCCCCGTGACATAATATATCGGATAATTTGCCGGCCAATGTAGAACTGCAGTATTTACAAAAACTTTTTGATGGATCATTTTCATTATGTGCAAGCCATCCCTGTAATTTAAAATGGTCCAGCCATTCAAGTCTAAGCTTTTGGGCATATTTGGGCGCCATTACCTTTTCATAAGAAAAAAACATGCATTTTCTAAAAACTTTCAGTATACTATTTAGAACTTACTGCTCTGTATTTTCAAACAACTTTAAAAAAAAACGCAAACACACGTTCAATTAATTCATTATTTTTTAGTTTGTTTTATTTAAAACTTAAATTTGTTTGCATCAGAGCCTCTTATTTGTTTGCACACATAACTTTTTTACTTTTCTTTTTTCTTGATGTTTTCTATTAACCGTTATTTATTGGTTTTATATTTTGTTATTATGGTAAAATTTTAAAACGTTTGTGACTTATATCCAAAACTGCTATAAGAAATTAATAGTTTTTGTGCATTGTTGTTGTAAAATTCCATAAATAAATAAACAGCTGTTATATTGAATACACCTTGTGAAATGTACTGAAATCTGAAATTTATCAACTATGAATACGTGTGGCGTACGCATTTGATACCAAATGTTTACCAACAAACGCTTTTGAAAAATCGCTAAATTTCCCGCTAACCGCCAAATCCAATTTTTTCCCGCTTTTGACACTAAAAACCCGCTAGATTCGCGGTAAACCCGTCAAATTGGCAACAGTGAACTTAAACATGAAACGAGACGTACAATAATCAGAGACCACCGAACAAATTTTTTTTGGAATAACATACAGGAACCCCAGTTTTTCACTAATAATATTTAGCAAAGTTGTTGCTGCGGTAAAGCTGAACAACTCTTGTGAATATTTCACTGCAATCTGATCATGTCTAGGTACTCTTAAGAGCTCATAAAGATCAATTTGTTGTACCTTACAAATTGTAGTTAGTTTTGTTAAAAAAGTATGACCGTCTTCGGAATATTTAAAATATCTTCAAGACTTAATTTTTATTAGAAAAATCTCTACACATATTCAACTCTTCGCCACAGTCATATTTATCCTATCATCGTCATCTGATTTCTCGTAATTCTCTTTGTCAATTACTTTCATCTGCTCTGCCCTCTTCGAAATCTAAGTCTTCCAATACATTTTTTGCGCGCCATCAAATTTCTGCAAGTATGATATCCAGGGACCCATTTAATAACGAAGTAATTTGTACCAATTTTAGCTATTTCTACTGTTATCATTTTTTAGTATTAAAGGTTCCACTCACTCTCAATTTTCCAGTTCAGCTCTCAATTGTTAACAAATTTTTTGTGTTGATAAGCAAACTATTTTTTCCATATTATGAAACTGTTACTTTTTCTGCAAATATACTGTAATTTATAGTGTTTTTGTATGGGAGGTGCCACGCCCACTTAATAATTAACCAACACTTAAAGCCTTTGTTAAGTGCCGGGTAATCAGGAAATTACTATGGAAATTTCCAGAATATTGGCTCAGTAGTTTAGCAGTCCATAGGGAACAAAGAAAAGAAATTTTGCCTCTTTCGAAGAAAAGAGAAATGTTTTCTTCTAAGAAGAAGTTTACTTTTGACTTTTTCAAAACTAAAAGGTTTTTTTTAAAAGAAAAGTTTGATTTATTTTAAGGTTTTTCTCTAGAAAAGAGTAACATTTTCCGCAGATAAAATTTCTCTTAAACAAGTTAGAGTGCTATATTCGGCTGTGCCGAATCTTTGATACCCTCCACCGACAGTTCAAACGTTTAAGGAGTAATATCTGTATGATGTTATTATTATCTTAAACTGTGACGATTTGTTATTAATTATGGTTTTAGGCGTACTAAACTGTTTTCCGGTAGTAGGGTTTATATGGGGCCTAAGGTAAATTATTTACCGATCATCACGAAATTTCACAGCGTTATTTCTGGTCCTTTAAAACTGTGACGTACCAATTTCTGTTATGATAGCATTATTAATTATTGTTTTAGGTGTACTAAACTGTTTTCCGGGAGTAGAGTTTCTATGGGGTTTAGGGTAATTTATATACCGATCTTCACGAAATTTCACAGTATCATTTATAGTCCTATAAAACTGTGACGTAAAGTAAATTATGGACCGATCGTCACGAAATATCACAGTGTTATTTCTAGTCCTAAAAAACTGTGACGTAACAAATTTTGTTACGCTAGCGTAACACGCACGCATGCACGCATAGTCTTTAGACGTGCTATACAATCTCTTAATTTGCGACATTTACTTTCCGCACAATATCTACATGCACAGTAGACCGTACCTCATAAAAAGTCTCCCCGTAATCCCTCTAATATAAAGTAGCTTTGCAAGGAGGTAGGGGTCTCCTTTTTACATTTTTCGCTATATTTAAGACATTTACAGTCCGATCTTAAAGTTAATGGTGTTTTCTTTTCAACAAAAAATGTGACATTTTATTTAAAAAAAATGCAATTTGGAGTCTGTTTTTTAAAAATTTTGCTCCCTAAAAGGGTGGCTTATTTTATTCTTAAAAACTCACCCTTTTTTGGAAGCAAAATTTGTATGAAACAGACACCAAATTGCATTTTTTTAAATAAAATGTCACACTTTTTTGTAGAAAAGAAAACACCATAAGTTAATCAATGTTTTTCTCTCGAAAAAAACCAATGTTTTGCCCTTAGGTGCCATTGACCCCAAGTATCTCGTTCTAGTATTTATCCACCAGATCTCTGTTCGTACAACCCTATTGTCAAAATATCAAAGCTCGCAAGAAACTATTAAACTTTTGCTAATTCCGATAATTGCAACAGAAACATCTTTTAAATATTATTAGAAAATTTAAGCTCGCAAAAAATATATCATACTCAAAGATCGGACTGTAAATGCCTAAGATATAACGAAAAATGACCACTACGTTCGGCAAAAAAAAAATTTTTGTTCGAAACCTCCGTGCAAAAATACTTTATATTAGAGGGTATACGCCGCACTTTGTTTTTCTTTGTAACGTGGTACGTTCTTATGTACAGCCAACAAGCCGGACAGGCGGACATTGTTAGATCAATTCAAAAGTGATTGCTAGTCGCTCGGTATACTAAAAGGTGGCTCTAGGTCCAATATTTGAAGGTGTTACAAAAATTAGCACAAACTTATAATACCCTCTCCACTATTGTATTGTGGGTACAAAAACAAGAGCAATCTCTATGAAAATTATATTTCTTTAGAAAAAAGAGCAAGTTTCTCTGGAAAATGTTTCTCTTAAGAAACTTTTGTTCTCGACCAGAAGATTTTTTGAACAAAATAAGATTTGAAGATTTTTTTCTAAAATTAAGATTTTTCTAATTTTAGAAATAAAGATTTTTAAATTTAAATTGTACAACATACATAATTTTTTTACAGTTTTTTAAACAGTACATTTTTAAAACAAAGAGGTTTTATAGATATCAGCTTGTTGTCTATTGATTTCTGGGCATCAAAACATTAAAAAAGCATCATAGATTCGCGGTTATTCATTTTGGCAAAATTGATAAAAAACAATCATCTGTGAAAAGAAAAAATGTATTTTTATAAAGATTAATTTATTAAAGAACAAAAAAGTTCATGTATTTAGTACCAAAAGGTAAAACTAATGGAACTTAACCCTAGGACGGTAGTCTTGGTCTGGCCAGACCAAATTTGTGTTTTCCTTGCAATAATTTTCGAATATTACAAAAACACAGGGGCGTGAGTTCTATAAATGATACGTGCTGAATCGAATGAAACTAATTTGGATTCTATTGGAGCAAACTAATGGGGTGAAATTTATTTTTATATAAAAGTCTATGAAATTACCTTCTTGGCCAAACCAAATTCTTGTTTTCTTGCAATATTTTTCAAATAGGAAAAAATATCAAAAAAACAGAAACGTGAATTCTATAAATGTTATGTTCTGAATTGAATGAATCAAGTTTGAATCAAATGTGTGGTAGATGCGAAAAAGCAATGTGCAAAATTAAAGACTACATATTCGGTGACTTGACTGTAATACTAAATAATAAAATCACAGTAGATGCTCGATAATATGAATACCCAGTTATATAAACATCTAAAATAGTGAACAACAAAATTTTAACGCATGAGGTTCTAAAGAGTGTACACAACCTATCTCTATTATGTGAACAACTTACAACCGTTGATTTTTTTTGTAGCTATGTGTTGTAAAGGGGGTTTTTTAGAGTACTACAACTTTGAGCTGGCATTACTGCTTTATTTAACAGCTGATTGTTGCTTTTTGTTTACTTTTCTTTGAAATTGCAATATGAATCGACTTACACCAGAGCAACGCGTGCAAATTGTTGGAAGCAAAATAATTCGGCGAACTGGCTGAAGCACAAAATGATATTGATTTTGAATTTCCACTCAAAATTTTATTTTCCGATGAAGCCCATTTCTGGCTGAATGGGTACGTAAATAATAGGGTATTCATTCGGTTAATCGTCAATCGGTTAACCGATTAATTACTACCCGATTAACTGATCGGTTAATTTCAAATTGGCTTTTTTCGATTAACGATTAAACCGATTAATTTCAGTCGATTAACCGATTAACCGATGTGATAAAATTTTCAATATTTTGTAGTATTATAACACATTTTTTTGTGATTTTAGAAAATATTTTTTCATAAAAACAAATAAGGTGTTCAGTGATTTTTATTTTAACACATTTTCCGCCGACTGCTGACTAAAATTACAATGTTTTTTATCTTTATCATCGATCAACAGGAATCTGGCGAAAAATGGGTTAAATTTTTGATTACCAACACGTTTTTTCTGTTTTAAGTACGTGTTAGTATTGTATTTGTTTCTTCTCATATCTTCTCATATCAGTCTTTTAACAGAATTAACCGAAACAATACGAAGTGTTTAAAATTAAAAAAAAAAAAACTCTAAAGGCATAATGGAGTATTTTATATGTTTAGAGAAAGGACTGAGAAATTAGATATTCATCTACGATAAGTGAAAGAATTTTTTCCAGTTTTGGCAAAAAAAAATTTTTTTTTACATAATTATTTTAAAAGAAATCCTATAACTACTGAAATTATCTCAGTTTATTTTTTTATAAAAACATATTTGGGGGATATACAAGATAGTCATAAAGTCTTCTGTTTTTAAAAAATTACAAGAAATATATATCGTCAGCTTAATATGCAAACCGGCTAAATCCACTTTTTATGTTAATTGAGATTTTGATGCCATGTGGCAGAGAAAGGTACACCTCGTCGACCAGCATGTGGTTTTTATTCTATTTAAGTCTTGAAGGGTGTTAAACTTACTGCATTTTTAGTTTTTATCAAGCTGCAAATAGGAAAATTAAGAAGTTTTTCGTCTCTCCTGTTAAATGTGCTGAAAGGATATTAAGCAGACGATATAACTGTTGTGGGCAGTTATGAAGAATCAATGAACACAGCATTATTTTGTTTGAAAAACAACAACAATATTTATTTTAAACAATTGTAAAATATTATTTGGGATGATATGGCGATATGACTCGATAGCACACCCTGTGTTTTAATTGAAAAATGCATATTAAATATTTATGAATTGTTTTTTTTTTGCTCGTTTTAGTTCAAGAATTTGGTATGTTATTGTTTTTTTACTAATAAACTCCAAATAATAAACAATTAATGCGTTTTTATATATTGGAATTACTTAATTTACAAAAAAAAACATTATTAATCGGTTAACCGATCAAAAACAAAATTAACCGATTAGTAACCGATTAAGCCAAAACCTCGGTTAATTAATCGGGCGATTAACCGATTAAAGCAAAAGGCCGATTAAATGAATACCCTAGTAAATAAGCAGAATTGTGGCATTTGGAGTGAGTAGAATCCACAAGCTTTTGTCGAAACTAGGTCTGGGATACTATCGATATTTTCTTCTATCGATATTTATCGATAGTTCTGATTTCACTATCGATATATCGATATTACTATCGACTGAATGTTTTTACTTGTGCGGGAAAACTTTAATTATTTTTTTATAAGGCTATAGTCCGTTGTTTTGATCACTTTATTGAATGTATGAGAAGTTTGTATAAACGCACGTTATTTTCGATGGCAGTTTTTTAAAAATTGAGAAGTACTTTTCTGAAAGTACCGAAGTAACAGGAACTATAAGATATTCCATTGCAACTTTAAAAAATTTTCTAAATTCTAAACCCAAAAAGGTAATCGATCTAGCGGATTTATCCTCTAATGGTCGTTCATTGTTTTGTCCTATGCTTGCAGTTGCATTTGGATTTGCATATTTCAGTCCCTATATAAACATTTACAAATTTCGACTGAAAGGCCTTTAATTAGCAGTAAAAAGCACAGCTAAGCAATCCATTCCACCTGCCATTCTTGTTGTTTGTATGCATTGCTGTAATTCAGCGCGAATTAATAATAGCAAGTAAAAATTTGCGGCAAAAAACTGTGTGTGTATAGCTGCTGTAAGATGTCTTCATAGCTGTATTTTAAATAATAAAAATATCGATATTTATATTTTTCCTATCGATATTTTCGATATTTTAGGACTATCGATAATATCGATAGTTTCCCAGCACTAGTCGAAACACCATTACATCCACAAAAATTACTGTTTGGTGCGCTTTATGGGCTGGCGGAGTCATTGGTCCATATGTCTTCAAAAACGATGATGGTTAGAATGCGAAAAGTTGTTGAAAATTGTCTCCTTCTACTCGCCAGTCGTGGCGGCCATATGACAGAAATAATATTTAAAATTCATAAAATTTTCATTCATATAAAGCCTGTTTTATTAATATTAAAAATATATTTCCTTGCTTTATTATGATTTAAACTTGTGTCACTCCATTAAAAAAACACCCTTCATTATAAATTTGTTCTTCCCCGAATTACATATACGAATGCAAAGGGAAATTTATGTTGTAAAGTTATTGATTGGAGTGAAAATAATATATCTGATTATGATATTCGACATTGCGAAAATGCAGGGACAAAGCATTACAGAAATCCCTTAAAGCAAAAAAATATAACCGACTTCTTTCATGTACATTTATTATTAACAAACTAATGTAAAATAAAATTTCAAAAGATTTTGTTATTCGTGCTTAATTCCCAGTTTTTATTATTGATAAAAACACTTGAAATTTATTGTTGATGGGATAAGCTATTCCTATGCGCATTTTACTGGTTGCTTAGGCCAGATCATCAGTAAACTTCATCCATAAAGATTTTAGAAAAACTAAAGATATTAAACCAAATAAAACTGTTAAACGTATAAGACTTATAGCAACAGTTCTACTTGTAATACCCAATAAAAAATTTAATCATTTTGCGAAGCACTAATGGTACATTAAAAAAAATAAGCGCACAATTATGCGCTACGCAATAAGACATACAGAAATGCAGTAAAGTAACTCTTAACAATTTTTATAAAAAATAAATAAAATTTCAAGTGCTACGGCATTCCCTTACTACGAAGCAGGTTTGTAAGGGAGAATACTAAAAAATAGCTGTAAAAAAACATTCAGTGTGTGAAGCTGTTCGTTACATCCAACAATTTTTTTATGCGCTGAATAATGCGCTTTATGTGTCAAAAATGTATTGCTTCAAAGTGGGAACTCGCCATATAAAATTCATGTCTTCCGTAAGCGCAATGGTAAGCGAAACTCTTACATTTCTCCCTTACAAACCTGCTTCGCTCGAAGCTCAATTTTTTATTGGGTAATATCAAAGTTTAAACAAAACACATCAACAATTAAAAGTTTGTAAAATAAAAACTTAATATAGGTTATGTATGTACACATATTAAAAATGATTTGATATATAATAATAATAAAAGGATAATACTTATTTTATATTGTCTCGATTATGTGAACTTTTCCGTTTAGTGAACAGGCCCTGTCTGAATTAGTTCATATAAGCGAGCGTCTACTGTATGTAATAAATTCGTATAATCTAGCATACACGCAGAGAAAAAATATGGTTGGGCATGGTTACGGCAACAACACTATGTTTAATGTAACAATATATTGTTGTCGTACACAAATAATTGTTATTTTTATTTAATATCAACAATATTATAGTTACTGTAAACATATCAATGTTTATCGCAATTATGAATTTTAGTATTGTTGAGCGAAAAATAATTATTTTTCTAACAACTAAATTATGATAACTTTCAAAACATATTATATTACCCACAAGCATATCATGAAATTTAATAGCCATAACATGATAACTTTCTATACATTTATCATATTATGTTAAAGATGCAATCAAACTATTTTTACTCTAATGATATTATGTTAGCGCCATTTGTAAAATAATTTTGAAGCGGTTGTGTCGTTTTTTTATTTGTGAGCGGTTAAACAATTAAAAGATAAAATTCCATAAAAAAAATAAGTTTAAAGAGATTAAAAAATTAAAATATTAGCGGAGTTCATTCAAGTATTAGTGATGTAATAGTGCAAATGCAAAATATCATAGTTTTTTTGTAAAATCCAACAACAAAACACACAGAGATTTCGTTATATTTTATAAAAGTGCTACGATATTTCATTAACATCATAAAATCGAAAAAATTGACACACGCGGTTGCCCATGAAAACCCCAGATTTTTCATTTGCTCTTTTGCAAGCCTTATATTGAACTCCGCTATTTGATTAACATTAAGATAAATTGTAAAAAGCCACAAAATAAAAAATCGATGCAAAAACATTTTAATTTATTTTGTATTTTTATGACAGCTATGAAAGGTGCTGTATCATAGTATGATTGCTTCTAAATTTATTATGATTAACATGATGATATTATGATTACTTCTTAGCTTATTATGATTAACATGACAATAATATGATTAATTTCTTAGCTTATTATGATTAACATGACAATAATATGATTACTTCTTAACTTAGTATGATTAACAGAATAATACTATGATTAAGGGAAAAATATTATGATGTAATAGTACGAGTATATTTAGTCATAATATGATTCAATAATAATCTTAATATGGTGACTACAATTCTTATCATAATATGTTGCTCTTAGAATATGGTTACCACAACCATGTTTTTTCTTTGCGTGTAATAAGCATGTTCAATAAAAATATATTTATTTACTTTTTATTTAATTGGGTTTCTTCTCCAAGAGGAAAACTTAGTGGTAAAAAGTTAGCGAGAATCCTAGGGCTAAGAAGCTTTTGGTTTGAAAATTGCACATTCCATGTTTATGATAATTTTTAAACAAAGTATATATACATAAGTGCTTAAGAATATCTTTTAAAAAGTGTACCAATATTATTTTAATAAAAATTCCATTAGGAATATAGTTAGGAAAATTCATATGTTTAATGAGCTTTTTTTAAATCCAATTTTCTCAAAATGCCTTCGATATAACAACGGTATCAAAAAATATAATACTAAAATGAGAACCCACAAGATTTCATATGATGCATGAGCTTCATAGCTTCTTTATATAGATGGACTTTTCACGTTGTTATTTATTACAAATTAAATGCATTAAATGGAAAATATGACTTAAAACACAATTTTAAACCTACAATCTAATTTTATATAATTAAAATCATCCATAATAAAAAGTAGTTTCTTTTAAAAAATTAATAATTTTTACTTTTTTGCCCTTATTATAAAAAATTTTAAGATTTTTGTCTTCAAAATAAGATTTTTTTCCTTAAAAGAATATTTTCCCTCCAAATCTTCTGGCAACGCTGTTCTCGACAATGATTTTATTTAGCAAAGTGAGCATTTTTTTCTAGAAAATGTGTTTCTTAAAAAAAGATATCGAATTTTCTCTACAAAACTTTTTTTTTAGAAAAGAAAGTGATTTTCTCTTATAACCAAGAGCTGTTTTCTCTAGAAAAGGACAAAAATTTCACCAGAATACTTGTTCAACTTTTTGTAAAAAACGTTTCACTCTTGGTTTATTTTCACTAAAAATATTTGAAAATGAGAAAAATTTTATTTAGAAAATATTTATCTTTAAAAATAAGTAATTTTGTCTAGAAAATAGTTGTTTTCAGAAAAGCGAGCAATTTTTTCATAAAAACGCTTCTTCTTAAAAAAAAAGAGAAGATTTCATTTAGCAAGAAATTTTGAGCTTTCAAAAAATAGAGACATTTTCTATAGAATTTTGTATTCGCTTAAAGCAATTAATTTTTTTTAAAGAGATATTTTTTTATTTTTTTTTTTTTGTAATTATCTACCTTAAGCCGCCCAAGGCACATTCATATAGTTATAGTGGCTGCCAATTTTTGTTTTCTTTTATGGAGTTTGACATTTAGAATATATAAAACTACAAAAAACAAAAGGGACTGTCTCTCTCTCTCTCTTTCTAATGCATATACCTTGTATAAATATACCTTGAAACCCCCAAAATATTTTGTTTTATTTTCCTTAAAGGTTCTCGTTTTTTTTATAAAGAATGAATTGGGCCAAAATACAAACTTTAACACAATAACGTCATTGTAATCAAGTTCTTAACTTCTTGTTGTCAAATAATAAAATGCCCAGGAATGATCTTGGTTTGCTGTTGGTTCTCTATCAATTCAAAAGGGGGAAATAGACAGACTTTTAAACTCATAAATGACTTAACTGAGCTAGAACTTTAATGAACAATTTGTTAAGGCTGTCAGTCAGGCAGTCAGTCAAGACAAGGTATTTTTACGGGGATTTATTTATTATAATAGAGAAAAAATATAAAAATTAGAATAAACTTTATAAATGAAATGATTACGTTTTTATTAACACAAAAGTTCTTATGACGTAGTTTGGCGGAATTTTCTCATTTTTCCTTTTTATTTTCATTTTTGTCTTGTTGTATTTAAGTTTCAGCAAAAAGTGATTACGTGTATGAATTTTGAGTAGAGTAAACAACAACAACAAAAAATCTTTGATAAAAAGTTGGTTGTTTGGCAAGCACTCATACTTACACACACACACACGCAAACATACATACATACATGAACCTTTCAGGAATGTGTTTGTGTGCTATTGAATATATGACCTCATTTATAAATAAATTCTTTCATTTACAATAAATAATTTCAAAGATTTTTTTCGATTAAATATGAAATTATAATTATATTTAATTGTTTACATTGTTAACATGCCGAGTTAGTTTGCCAGAGATATTATTTTATTTGTGTATTTCGCATAAGAGATTATTGGTTTAGGAGAGAGTAAAGTTAAAAAAAAATTTAATACTTAACGTGATATAAAGGTTGTTTGCATTGTTTACATGAGGTAAAATTTAATGTAAAAGAAATATTTTTAGCATAGATCTTTATAAATTTACATAAAATAAAACAAAATTTAAAGAAAAAAATTAACATTTTAATTGTTTACATAATGTAAGCAATTGTTTACCCATAAGGTAAACAATCTCTAAAGAAAATATTTATGCTTTTCATTTAAAGGTGTTTTTTGGTTCAAGAATAAATGAAATCTGATGTTATTTTTTATTTTTACTTTAGTTTTTATAAAGTAAATTTAACGTAAAAATATATTTTGACAAAAAAATCTTTAATTTGTTTTTTTTGCAACAAAATTGTTCTATTATTTAAATGATGTAAACAATTATTTGCCTTTCATTTTAATAATTTCTAGAGGTAAATTTCAGGCCAACTGTCATAAATGAAAGCTAAGGAATTTGTAATATTTATTTTACATGCGATACATTGTTTACATGAGGTAAGATTTAATGTAAAAGAAATATTTATAGCAAACATATTTTTGAATTTACCTAAAATAAAACAAAAGTTATAGAAAAAAAATAAATATTTTAATTGTTTACATAATGTAAGCAATTGTTTACCCATAAGGTAAACAATCTCTAAGGAAAAGATTTATACTTTTTATTTGAAGGTGTTTTTTGGTTCAAGAATAATGAAATCTAATGTAATTTTTGTTTTTACTTTAGTTTTTATAAAGTAAATTTAACGTGAAAACATATTTTGACAAAAAAATCTTTAATTTGTTTTTTTTTTTGCAACAAAATTGTTGTATTATTTAAATGATGTAAACAATTATTTGCCTTTCGTTTTAATAATTTCTAGAGGTAAATTTCAGGCCAACTGTCATAAATGAAAGCTAGGGAATTTATAATATTTATTTTAAATGCGGTACATTGTTTACATGAGGTAAGATTCAATGTAAAAGAAATATTTATAGCTAACATATTTTCGAATTTACCTAAAATAAAACAAAATTTATAGAAAAAATAGTTTGCTTGTTTACATAATATAAGCAATTGTTTACCCATAAGGCAAACAATCTCTAAGGAAAAGATTTATACTTTTTATTTGAAGGTATTTTTTGGTTTAAAAATAAATGAAATCTGATGTAATTTTTGTTTTTACTTTAGTTTTTATAAAGTAAATTTAACGTGACAAACATATTTTGACAAAAAAATCTTTAATTTGTTTTTTTTTTTTGCAACAAAATTGCTGTATTATTAAAATGATGTAAACAATTATTTACCTGTCATTTTAATAATTTCTAGAGGTAAATTTCAGTCCAACTATCATAAATGAAAGCTAAAGAACTTGTTATATTTATTTTACATGCGATACATTGTTTATATGCGGTAAAAATTACCTTAGGAAACTTATTTAAATAAAAAGTCTGTAAATTTACCTTAAATAAAACAAAATTTGGTAAAAGCTTAAATTTTTTTTATTATTTACTTAATGTAAACATTTGCTTACACGTCATGTAAATATAAACTGTAAGTGAAAGTTAAGTCAAGTATTATTTTTGAGCAGAATAAGACATCATCATTAATTATATATTTTATGTAAATAATGGTTTACATTCTTTACATGTCACATACATACTTTTTTGATGCCTGGGCAGGTAATTTATTTAAGAAATCTATCAATGTATTTTAACTAATATTCATTTTATAATAATATTAAATATTTTTATTGTTTACACCATGTAAAGAATTGTTTAATTGCTTTACATCTCATGAAAATAGTGAATTGAGATCAAGTTCAATTAAATCGACATTTTTTTAACAAAAAAATCATTAAATTCATTTTAATAATTACACAATGCGTAGGAATACCAAGAAAAAATACTTTTTATCTACAACAAGTAAACAGTTATTTAAGTTATTGACACGTTGCACAAAAGGCTGATTTATTTAAAATAAAGACAAACTTTAAGTTTTCAAGCTTTATCTCATTAAATTGCCTTAATTAAATCCGAATTAAAAAAAGCAATTAATTATTTATACTATGTAAATAATTGCTTTCTTCTTTACACGTCGTGTTAATAACTTCTTAAAGTAAAATTAAAGTAAAGACAAATTTTTCTTAGCTTACTTTCATTGATTTGAATTAATCTGATATTTATTAAGCTATTACAATGCATTAATTATTTACACAACGTAAACAGTTCTTTAATTTTTTTTTTTTAATTTCGTAAAAAAAACTTTAAAAAGTAAAATTTAAGCAATTGAATGTTTGTATTACCAATTTTTTATAAATTTTACATTAATTTGCAATTCATACATATTATTAAATATGTTTATTATTCACAAGTTGTAAACAATTATTTACATTATTTACATATCTTGTCAGTAATAGCTAGAGCTAATATTTACCTCATGAGATTTTCTGATTTAAACAAAATACATTGAATTTACTAACGTATAAATAAGAATAAATTTGTAAAAAGTTTTAAAGTTTTTTACTATTTACATGATGTAAACAATAATTGTATGTACTTTGCAAGCGATGTAAATCGGGTAAAATATAGACCAATGCAAATGAATTATAATAAAATTACCACTAATTAGGTAAAATAAGGTAATACATATGCTATTCACATGAAGTAAATACTAAATTTTTTCCACACGGTCAATAATTAAGTAGACGATGTAAATAATTAATAAACAAAATGAAAGTTTTATGAAATATTAGGAAAATTTCGACTAAACTATTTTTTACAACATTCTAGACTTTTGTACCTTACCTTACATGATGTAACAAAATATTTTACATTATTTACACAGCATTTTAATATTATAATTAAGCCAATTTCAACACAGTAAAACCCTGCAGATATAACAATTGATTTTTGAGTAAATATTAAATTTCTTAAACAAGGTAAACAATTTGAAAAATCATCGCAAACTCTTAAAACAAGTTGATTAATTTAACTTAAAAGTAGAGGTTTTTAAAGAATATGTAGATAGTGTAAACAATGTAAAAAGATGTAAAAATTAATATTTATATAATTTTAATATCTACAGTTGGATATAAAAATGTTGAAGGAACAATTTCAATTATTTACATAAAGTCAAAAATTATGAGAACCATGTAAACAAGTAGTAAAATCCTCAATTATAAATATTTTAAGAAAATTCTTAAACGGTCTTTAAGTTTACGTCTCAAGCAAAGTGTTTCCAATTCTTTACATCATATCATTTATCTACACGAGGTAAAATTAAATGAATATTCTTAAATTGAAAAACATTAACTAGACATTTTAAAACCATTTAATTGTTAAAACAACATAAACAATCTGGTAAAATGGGAAAATAATTTGTAGCACATAACATATTTTTGATATTTTAAGATAAGTTTCAAAACAGTAACATAATAAGCAGTGTTTACACGATATAAACAATTAGAAAAACGAGGTAAAGAACTAATTTTGAGGCAAATTTTTAGATTTTGAGTCTACGATATTTTTCATCTAAATTTTTGGTGAGAGTAGAGAGAAAAATAAAGTGGGTGAAGATAAATACGCCGAGTTAAATACGTTTTATGACGTAAAACGTTACGTTATTAAAAACGTAGCTGAGCTACGCGTAGCTGATTAAAAACGTAGCTCAGCTACGCATATTTCAGCTACGCGTAGCTCAGCTACGTTTTTATTTAATTTTTTTCTTAATTTTGAGCGGTGTGTATGGGAGAGATTTTTTAAATTGCGGCCGAACCAAAAAAGATTACGGAACGGGAGAGGCACCAAATTAGAGGTAATCAACTCTACTTTCGTAATCTTTAATCAAAATTTAAGATATATAAATTTTTCTATTTTTAAAAAATTCTATAAATTTTGGCTAGTGTATCTGGGAGAGATTTTTTTAAGTTGCGACCGAACCAAAAGAGATTACGGAACGGGAGTAGCACCAAATTAGAGGTAATCAACTCTACTTTCGTAATCTTTAATCAAAATTTAAGAAATATAAATTTTTCTATTTTTAAAAAATTCTATAAATTTATATAATATGTATTTTTATTCGACCTTTATTATTTTAATATGTAAAATAAATGTTCAAGCTTAAGGTCTTATTGTTTTATATAAAAAACTTTTTTTATAAAATTTATTTTCACCAATATTTCGGCACTTTCTTTGAGTGCCTTCTTCAGGGTTTTTTTCTTTCAACAAAATTAACAATTTTAAAAAACAGAATTAACAATAAAATGACAAAAATTTAAAAATTTTTTTTTGTAATTGAATATGAAAATAATTTTCAATACAAACTAGATCTATTACAATTTACATAAATTATTAACTTTCCGTTTTTTTAAATTTTTGTCATTTTATTGTTAATTCTGTTTTTAAAATTGTTAATTTTGTGGAAAGAAACAAACCCTGAAGAAGGCACTCAAAGAAAGTGCCGAAATATTGGTGAAAATAAATTTTATAAAAAAAGTTTTTTATATAAAACAATAAGACCTTAAGCTTGAACATTTATTTTACATATTAAAATAATAAAGGTCGAATAAAAATACTTATTATATAAATTTATAGAATTTTTTAAAAATAGAAAAATTTATATTTCTTAAATTTTGATTAAAGATTACGAAAGTAGAGTTGATTACCTCTAATTTGGTGCTACTCCCGTTCCGTAATCTCTTTTGGTTCGGTCGCAACTTAAAAAAATCTCTCCCAGATACACTAGCCAAAATTTATAGAATTTTTTAAAAATAGAAAAATTTATATATCTTAAATTTTGATTAAAGATTACGAAAGTAGAGTTGATTCCCTCTAATTTGGTGCTACTCCCGTTCCGTAATCTTTTTTGGTTCGGTCACAACTTAAAAAAATTTCTTTCAGATACACTAGCCAAAATTTAAAGAATTTTTTAAAAATAGAAAAATTTATATTTCTTAAATTTTGAATAAAGATAACGAAAGTAGAGTTGATTACCTCTAATTTGGTGCTACTCCCGTTCCGTAATCTCTTTTGGTTCGGTCGCAACTTAAAAAAATCTCTCCCAGATACACTAGCCAAAATTTATAGAATTTTTTAAAAATAGAAAAATTTATATATCTTAAATTTTGATTAAAGATTACGAAAGTAGAGTTGATTCCCTCTAATTTGGTGCTACTCCCGTTCCGTAATCTTTTTTGGTTCGGTCACAACTTAAAAAAATTTCTTTCAGATACACTAGCCAAAATTTAAAGAATTGTTTTAAAAATAGAAAAATTTATATATCTTAAATTTTGATTAAAGATTACGAAAGTAGAGTTGATTCCCTCTAATTTGGTGCTACTCCCGTTCCGTAATCTTTTTTGGTTCGGTCACAACTTAAAAAAATCTCTTTCAGATACACTAGCCAAAATTTAAAGAATTTTTTAAAAATAGAAAAATTTATATTTCTTAAATTTTGATTAAAGATTACGAAAGTAGAGTTGATTACCTATAATTTGGTGCTACTCCCGTTCCGTAATCTTTTTTGGTTCGGTCACAACTTAAAAAAATTTCTTTCAGATACACTAGCCAAAATTTAAAGAATTTTTTAAAAATAGAAAAATTTATATTTCTAAAATTTTGGTTAAAGATTACGAAAGTAGAGTTGATTTCCTCTAATTTGGTGCTACTCCCGTTCTGTAATCTTTTTTGGTTCGGCCGCAATTTAAAAAATCTCTCCCATACACACCGCTCAAAATTAAGAAAAAAATTAAATAAAAACGTAGCTGAGCTACGCGTAGCTGAAATGTGCGTAGCTGTGCTACGTTTTTAATCAGCTACGCGTAGCTCAGCTACGTTTTTAATAACGTAACGTTTTACGTCATAAAACATATTTAACTCGGCGTATTTATCTTCACCCACTTAGAAAAATAGCATGTTCTCTTCCCCTCTCATCAATAAACACAGACTTTTTGAGAGAAAACCTTGATAGTGTGAAGCAAGACTAAGCAAAAAAGTTATCAATTTCCTTAAGAAATTTTTGATTTTTGCATAAATTTGAGAAAATCCTTAATTTTTAATATTTTAAGGAAATGTTTCCAATGTTTACAATTCTTAACATCATATACAATTCTTAACATCATATGCAAAAGGTAAAATTTAGGGGACTATTACGGTTTACAACTCAACTCAGTTGAGCTGTAATTTCTTAATTTCTTAATTTTTGCATTATGGTTTACAACTTTGCTATATTGCAGTGAACAAAAACATAACAAAAATTACAACTGATCCCAACCAGTTGCCTCAATTACAACTCAACTGAGTTGAGTTGTAAACCGTAATAGGAGCCTAAATGAATATTCCTAAATTAAAAAACATTAACTAGACATTTGTAACCCATTTAATTGTTAAAACAACTTAAACAATCTGGTATAATAGGAAAATAATTTGTAACACATAACCTATTTTCGATATTTTTAGATAAGTTCCAAGCCAGTTACATAATAAGCAGTGTTTACACGATATAAACAATTAGTAAAACGAGGTAAAGAATTCATTTTGAAGCAAATTTTTAGATTTTGAGTGTACGATAATGAAAACTTTTTGGTGAGAGTAGAGATAAACATAGCATGTTCTCTTCCCCTCTCATCAATCAACTCAGACTTTCTGGGAGAAAACTTTCATAGTGTGAACACAGACCTTAGAAATTTTTGATTTTTGCAGAAATTTGAGAAATTGAAATTAAATTTTCTTAAGCAATGTTTCGCTCTTAAAATAAAAAATGAGAAATTTGTTTTGAATATTGAGAGAGTCACTGTTTAAACAAATTATCGGTTTTTGAAAAATAAACTGAGAAATTATTGTCAGAGAGTTTTCTTTTTTTGTAGAAAAGTGCGAACTTTTCTTTAAAAATCTCCGATAAATAAATTTGCTTAGAACTTTTCTTTTTTTGCAAAATAAGTTAAATGTTGCTAATTAAAAATTTTCTTAAGAAAAAGTTTGTTTTTTCAACTTCTGTTGAAATAAAGTTTAATTTTCATTTCAATGTTTTCTATTCACAAAAAACAAGGCATTTCTTTACGAGGTTATCTCTTTGCAAAAATAGAGAATAATTCATTACAAAATTTACTTTTTCAAATTATGAAAATTGTCCCCTAAAACTTTTAAAGAAGAACAAAGTACTTTGCTTATAGATCTTTTTTTCTTCTTCAAAAAGTGGTGAATTTTCTCTAGAAAATATTCCGTGTGCCATAAAAAGTAGAGCAATTTTCCATAAAAGAAATTCTTTTTGACGAATTAAAGCTAATTTTTTTAGAAAATTATTTCGGAATTAGATGGATATTATTTAAAGAAAAAGTATGATTTTGTTCTTTTAATCTTAAATTATTTCAATTTTGCCAGTTGATTTTTTTATGAAATTTGTTTAATCTGTTCGCAATTATCTACTCACCATTATCAAATTTTTCATAAGAATCACGTTCCTCCTCATTAACTTCGTTTATGCTCTCATTCTCCAAATCAAAATTTCTCTCATCCGAATCTAAAATGTATTCGGTTTCCTCTTCATTCGATGTTTGCGATGAAATAACTTGATACGAGGGCGGTGTCAATACCGTGCCCTCCTTATCAATATGGACATTATCCGCACCGGCAGCATAAGCAATATTCGGTTTATCCTGCTGATGTTGTTGCTGTTGTTGTTGCAGGTGATTATTGTTGTTGTTGTTATGTTGTTGCTGGGTAGCCGATTTGGGTTTGGCAGCCTCAGCGAGAGCTGATGAATGGTGGCATGGAAGTATTAGGAGCGTTGTTAAGAAGAGAAAGGCAAAGAGATGGAATTTCGATGATGATGATGATGATGTTGTTGTTGCTGGAGATAATGATGACGATAAAGTTTGTGTTTTACGTTTAGGGGGATTAATATAATTATTGTTAATTATTTCAATTTGAATTTTGTTTATTAAAGATAATACTAAATTTTTATTTGTTTTTGGTTTTTGTTGTTGTTTTATTTGTTTCTGTTTTAGTTTTTGTTGTTGTGGTTTAGGTTTATTTACAAAATTGTTTATTTGCTTAATAAACTTTAACATTTTCATTATTATTAACGTTGTTATTACTTTAGCAACATTGCTTAGATACTTTGTTGCTGGCACATAATTCTCATTGTTTTTAAGACTGTCGTCTATTTCTTCATTTAACCTTAGACGCCCTCTTCTACGTCTGCTATTAAAATCTAATCTTTCCTTTTTGATATTTAATACATTTAGAGGCTTTTCGTGTTGCTGTTTTGGTTTTTGGGGCAACATGTTGCTTATATTCTCCATGGCTTGGTTAGTTTTAGTTAAAAGAGAATTTCTTGGCTCTTGTTGTTGTTGTTGCGGAAAAATTTGTGCCTTAATGTTGTTTAGATTTTTTGGGAAAATTAAACAGGGCCCTGGATTATTATTGCCTTTTGCTAAGCCCAGTTTAAATTCTTGTGCATTTTGCCCATTTACCTTTAAGGCCCATGATGTTGCTAATGTTCTAGCAACATTTTTTTTAATGGCAATGCTGCTAATGGGGCTATGCAAGGCAACATTTTTGCTTAGTTGTAGGTTTTGTGAATGCTGCTGTGTTGGGTGTTTTCCGAAAGCCCCGGTTAAGAGAGGATTTACTGTTATCCCTTGTTGAGAGAGTGTGTGGGTTTTAAGAGTAAATTCATGTTTGTGGTTTAAACATGTTTTTAATTTGGCTGTTGTTGTTGGTATTAGTGCTGAGGCTGATGCTGAGTTTGTAAAAGTTGTTGTTATAGATTTTGTTGTTAGTAAAGGTTGCTGTAAACATGTTGCGTATTGCTGCAACATTGGACCCTTTAATTAAATGTGATTTTTATAATTTTTTTTTTAAATTGTGCGATTTTTTTTAATAATTAAAGGGTTTTTGTTATGGAAATTGTCGAAATTGTTAAGTTTTTGTAATAAAACCGTTAGTTAATCGTTGTTGCCGTTTGTTTAAGTTAATTTTTTATAGATTAAGCTAGTGTTTTTAATAAAATTTCTTTTAATTCATATTTATTATAATTTTTTTTTTTTTGCTAAATAGTTATAAAGGTGCGTGTTTTATAGTAAAATTTTATAGTTGTTTTAAAAGTAAATTAATTTGTTTAAATAATTTTTCGAATTTATTTTTCATAGAAGACTTATGTTAAGTTTTTTTCTTTAATTATTTTGGTAATTTTATTAAACGCTTATTACTTGTTTTAATAATTTTATTATTTTTTTAGAAGTTTATTAAATTTAAATTTATATATTAAATTTTTTATATTATCACATTTTCTTGATTTTTTTTTTAACTTTTTACATTTTGGCTTAATTTTTAAGAATTTATTTTATTTTTTAAAAACATTTTTTATAATAAAGAGTATTAAATCATAATTAAACAAAATTAAAACACTTTCTACTAAAAAAAAAAACCGTTATAACATCAAAAAACCAAATATTTTTTTTATTTATTAGCCATTTTCCTTCGTTATTTTTAATTCCTTTAATTTCTAACAAAAACTCGAAATATTCTTTACATTTTATTGAATTTCTTTTTATTTCAAACCAAAACCCAGAAACCTCCTTCACTTTAGCCTATTTTTAGGCTGTTTTTTCTTAACTTTAAATTTTTCTTTTGATTTTGCTTTACACTTGTTTCTTTTTCACAAATTTTTGCTAAAACAAAAAAATTGTAACAAAAAAAATTCTCTTTAAGCGCTTTTTAGATGTGATTGAGACGCGTACCTTTACCGTTATGATAACTCGTTAATTTTTCTAGTTTTCGTAAAGCTATTTTTATAGCAAAACGTCTAGGCGCACGCTTTGGTTTTTTTCTTTTGCCTACAGAAAGGGGGTGAGTGAATATTTTCGTTTCTTTTAGAATTTTGTTGTTAACACCAGAAAAAAAAGCTTTTTTCGTTGTTAAATGTCATGTAATTTTTGTGATTTTGGTTTTGTCTTTTTTTTTTTATTTTAAAAGCAAAAACACTCAGAGAGTAATAAAAGCACTCTAGAATGAGTGATATCCAGAAGAGGGCTCATTTGAAGAGCTTTAAAGCTGAAATGAGAAAAAGAGAAAACAAATTTTTAGTAAAATATTATAACAGACAAAATTGAGCAAAAAAATAAAGTAAAAAATATTACAAAAAAATTAATTTATTTTAATTCAATTATACAAAATATTAAATTTTTAAACAAAAGCTTAAAATGAAGAAAAGCAAAATTTTTCAAATAATTTAAACTTAAAATCTATTAAATTTCCTCAATTTCATATGATTTTCAAAATTTTGGAATAAAGTTCGAATTTTCGGAATTAAGTTCGAATTTTCGGAATTAAGTTCGAGTTTTCGGAATTAAGTTCGAATTTTCGGAATTCAGATCGAAAATGACAAAAAAAAATTTTATTCTTAATTATTTTCAACTTAACAAGTTAAAAAGATTGTTTTCTTTTAAATTTGTCCAGTAAATTAGATGGCACCTAAAATAAAAGATTGGCAAGAACGGAAACCCACTCAAAAAAAATTATCTTTCGAAATGAAAAGTTACAACAACAAATTAAACATATCTATTACGGACAAAATAATAGAGTTAGGTTTTTTACCAGCTCAATTCGTTTTTATTGAGTCTCTCCTTCTCTTTCTTTTCTAGCCAATCTTAATTAAATAAATTAAATATATTAATAATATTTTTAATATTTTTAATTAGGCTTAAGTTCATCAAATTTAATTTTCATTAAATTATTTTTATGAAGAAAGGAATTTTACAACATGAAAATTAATTAAAACTGTTATTGATAATATTTCATTCTTGACCGTGGCCGGGGCTCGAACCCTGGCCGGCAGGTTGCCATGACATGTTTCGATCGCAACCACTCGATCTCTTCAGATGGATTTGCCGTCTTTGGATTAAAATCCATAAATAGTTCAACAAAATAACCACAATACTAATTATATTAATAATATTAAAGTTTTCGTTATTAAGATTACTTTAGTTTTGAATAAGTGCATTTTTAAGACCCCTATCACAGCCTGTACAGGTTGTTAGCAAAGTTGATTTGCTTTACGTTTAATATAGCAATTTTGTGTATTCATTATAATTTTCTTTTGCTTCAAAAATAATTATTCCCCCTAAAAATTCTTAAATACCTACTTTAAAGAAATTTTGTTTGCAGTCTATAATTTTTGGGCTCATCACTTCTCAAATTGAGCAATAGTTTAAAGACTATGTATTTCTTTCAAACACTTTTAACACTGACCACTTTTGGCATTTAAGGTAGTGAACTTTGCCCAATTCCTCGTCTTTAATTTGTATAAAAAATGTTTTTTTATAAATCTTTGATTTAACAAAATAATTGTTTTTGTTTCATGAAAAGAGTTTTAAGGCTGGTTTTAATTTATCAAGCACAACAACAAACAATAAAAAATTAATAAACAACAAGAACTGCCATATTAAAAATTTATTTAAAATAAAGTCACGTTATCAAAATAGAATTCAAACTTGCAGTTCTCTAAAAATATTATTAAAAACTCATTTATTTTAAGCTCGAAAAGCTTTAACTACAATAACAAGAACAACAACAACAACAAAAAATAAATCAAGAAAGTCAGTGATTAAGAGAGTGCTTTTAAAATTTGCTTAAACATGTGTTCATTATTATTTTTTTTCCATAGCAATTTATTGTTGTTTTGAACAATAACAAAACACAATCAGCTGTCTTGTTTTAAGAAAACTCCTTAAAGTATGCTCTGCAAAAAGTAAAACAAAATATACTGTAAAACAAAAGCGCTCTGGTTATGAAATTATAATTCTCTGGTTCGAAATATGTATTCTCGTTGGGTAATTGAGTATGTGCGTGTGTGTGTGTGAGTGTGTTTTTATATGTAAAATGTTCTTCAGTGATGACAACTTAGCTATTATGGGGCTAGAATTAGATTTTTTTAATAACTCCTGGCTCTGATTTTAAAAAAGAGCTCTTTTCAATCGTGATATTGGAACGTTTGACACTTTTAACATCTATCAATAAATACTACCCTTTTTACCCTCTTGCTTCGTCTTTGGCTCAATTTTATATGTGCACACATTTTTTTGCTTGTGTTTAAAAACTGGATTAAAAGATCCGTCAAAAGCTTTTTATGCAGATATTACAATTCAATAATAAAAGCTTAACATTTTCATTTAGAACGCCATTCATAGACTCAAAAATATAAAAAAGTATGGCGCCATTTAACGATATTCTACTATCCCAACTAGATAAATAATTTCCGCCAAATGTTCCGACAGAAACGTGAATTGCACATGCAAATCTTGCTTTATATACACAATTTTTAACAATGAATAATCCTTGCAAAGCAAACGTGTTTGTAAAAGTAAATTCAGTTGAAACATATAAAAAGTCAAAATTTTATATAAAAACAAACATTTGGCCAGAAGAAGAATTTTTGAAAATGTTTAATTCTATTTATTGAAGTGTTGTAATCATGTTATGTAAATATTTGAGTAGAATTTTTAAGTTATTTGAAGTAAAATAATGAAAAATAAATGGATTTAAAACAGAACCATCTTTGATTTTTAAATTTAGCACTTTTTAGCTCTTTTTCACTGACTGCTCGGTCGGGCACGTTTTGCCATTGAATAGTTGGCATCTCTGATGTTCTTTGTTTTGTGAATTTCCTTTTAAACCGTTATTTGCCACTACTAACACTGATACCCAGTTTTTGATTTCTGTCGTTGTTGTCGTTGTTGTTAGCTTTTTTATTTTTGTCATTTTTGCTACCACCTCCTAGTTTGTGCCAATTTGGCTTTTTTTACTTTTTTCATTTAGCTCTTTGTCATATTTTCCTTTTTTTATCATTGACGTTGTTGTTGTTAAATTGTAGGTTTTGTTTATGGTTGTTGTTATTTTTGCACCACAAAAATCCTTAATAGTTTTATTTAGTCTATTTAAGTGTATTTGTGTGCTTAAGTGTTTGTTTTTTCATTTCGTTTATTTTCTTAGTACGTTTTGGTTTTTAAATTCGTTTTTATCGGTGTGTATGTTGCTGTTTTTTTCTTTTTTATTAATAATTTGTTGTTTCTTTTTATTTTTTCAAATGTAAGCGAGTTGTATACCAGAAACCATTTTACAGAAATAAATTGCCGCGGCTGTTGTGTTGTAGGTTTTTGTTAAGGATTAAGGGGTTTTGTTGCTGCTGCTGCTGCTTTTGGTGCTGCAACTGCTGTCTGTTGTCGTTAACGAGTGTGTTCTCTGTTCTACTCTAGTTTAGACAAACGTAGTTTATCTTGTTTTTAGTATAAAGGATTTTTTTGTTGTTGCTCTTGTAGTTTTGCACTAATTTTTCATGTTGCTTGTTTTTATGGTTTAATGAGGGACAGTGGGTTAAGAAGAAACAATTTTAATATTGTTAGGGTAAGTTATTTAAATAATGGATTTTAGGGGGGGGGGGGGGGTGCTTTAATACCATGGTAGATAAGGCCATGATGGCTTTATCTCTCATTCAATAGGAAGATGAAGCCTTTTTTGTTTTTTTTTTTTTTATTTGAATGGGAAAAGAAGCCATCATGGCCTTAGCTCACATTAGCAATACTAGAAAATGGCTTTATCTCTCATTTCAGTTCCGGAGACACTAAACTTAAGAATTGAAATCTGGCTTCGCGGCCGTCCTTAGGGTTTTTTTTCCTCCAGTAGGACGCAACAGGTACCTTCGCTGAATAAAGTTTTCCTGCTTGCGTCACAAGAATAAAAAAATTTTTTCAATGACAACTAAGGATTTTCCATTTTACATAATGTTTACACCATGCAAAACAATTTTCTAAAAAAATATGGCTTTATCTCTCATTTGCGAAAAAAAATATGGCTATATCTCTCATTTCGCAAAATTTTAAATATGACCTTACCTCTCAAAGGCCATGATGGCTTTATCTCCCATTCAATTGAGCAAAAATGCCATCATGGCCTTATCTACCATGGTGTTAAAGCAACCCCCCCCCCCCCCGGATTTTATTATACAAAAATCTTTCGATAATTCTTTGTTATATGGAGCCCTTTTTGCGATTTTATCGTTAGCGACATCATAAAAACTATCGCAAACGACAGGTACTAAGATCCATTGAATTTCAGCATGCTCTTGAAAACTATTGAATGCGCGTTTTATAATTTTAAGAAAAAAATAAATGCATAACGTGAAACCAAATAAAGTGCTGCACTTCTTAAGAAAAAATAATGTAAAATTTGGCTTTTGTCGCTTAAATTTTACCACGTTCACAAAATACAGAATACAGAATGTAGCAAAATTTCATAATTTTTTTTTTAATTTATCAATTTTTAAATTTTTTTTTAATGACATAATTTTTAAATTCCCTTTTTATGTTTTAACAAGATTTTTTGACAAATTCAATTGCTGCACCGTGGACGACTAGGCCAAGAATTCCACATTACAGATACACGGGCGAATGTGGACAATAAATTTCAAGCTAAAAGGCAATAAAAATTTCTTCGAATATTCTTGGTATGGCAAGATATTTTCACTAGTGGTAGGAGGAGCAAGTCTTTCGTGACCACAGGTTCAATAACTTCTGAAGTTTATATACAAAGAATGCTTGGAAAAGCGTTTTAAGCTTTTTGTTAGACAGCCCGACCAAGGCTCTTGCCATTACAGATAAGCGCCCTTGGAGTTTAACGTAAATAATAATGTGCTTTTGTTACATCGAGAAGCAAATCCACTATACTGTCCACAACTGCGCCCAGTGGAAAGATACTGGGCTTTGGTAAAAAGAGAGATTAAGGCTACAAAAAGTCGCCTAAAATGTCAAAGATTTCCGAGACAAGAGATATTTAGCAGCCCGAAACATATCTCATGATGCCATAAAAGCGTTGATGGAAAGGGTATCGGAAAATTTCAAAATTATTGTACAATTAATAAAAAAAATAAAAATGTGTAAATAGTTTATTAACACTGTGCGACAATTGGTAGGGGTCAGTGATTGGGAAGGGTTCAAACTACCGGGGAAAGTTATATCGGAAAAAAAGAAGTTATACGTGTCCCGGCTTTTCGTCTAGGAATCGAGATATATGGTTCCCGAAAGTGGGTATTTAAAAAAAAAATTTAATTTTGGTTTTTAATTCAAATTTTTTTTTTAATATTTTTAATTAGGCTTAAGTTCATGATATTTAATTTTTCATTAAATTATTTTTATGAAGAAAGGAATTTTACAACATGAAAATTAATTAAAATTGTTATTGATAATCTTTCATTCTTGACGTGGCTGGGGCTCGAACCCCGGCCGGCAGATTACCATGACATGTTTCGATTGCAACCACTCAATCTCCTCAGATGGATTTGCCGTCTTACACTCGCAGCCATCGACGATTGCTGACGTCAATAGACAAACATCAATCCTTAAACCAAATTGTATTCTAACATTTGGTAGATCGAAATTTGCTTTCCTGAATGATTATCCATTTTAATTGATTTTACATGTTTTTTCCTTACTTCTGTTTTTTCGTACTTTTGTCAAGAATTTTTCTTGAAGTCCAAGTACATTTTTTTGTTTTTTCATTTTGTCTTTTTCTTTTCCGTTGACCTTTTTCAGTACAACTTGAAGGACAAATGTACACATGAATTAAAAACCATAAATAGTTCAACAAAATAACCACAATACTAATTATTTAATTTTGGTCATAACTTTTTGAATCTGAACCGATTTTTCCGAGTTTTTTATAAAATATGTTCTACTAAAAATATCCGATATTTTGGTATATAAGTCATATCTATAGGACGTATGGCAGTCCTAAAATTTAGGTTTTTAAAGAAATGTTGATGTTTTTTAGCCATATCTCGATTCCTAGACTTGACCCAGCGAAACGCCGGGACACGTATAACTTATTTTTTACCGCTTTATCATTTCCCGTTGGTTTCATCCCATCCCGCTTTTGACTGTCGCATAGTGTAATAATCCTAATAAAAACGAATTAATAAAAAAGCTTTTAATTTTAAAATTTAATGACTGGTTCAGCAGATTTTTAGAATTATGTGATGGAAGTTTATCATTCCGGTTGTTATTTTTACAATATTGATCTTTGACTCTTTAAAGTGCGTATATACTGAGTCCTAATGGATAGCCAGATCATTTGACGATGGCCGTCTGTCCATCTGATCGTCTGTTCGCTTGTTTGTTTAAATGGATTTTTCGTAGACCCCATGAAGGGTGAGGAATAGGTTGTTATATATTTATGTCACATATACTTTAAGTTTTCTATTGAAATAATAGCCAAATTGTTCTATAAATAACTGAAATGTGAGAAAAAAAACCACGATTTTTGTTGTGATGTATTTTTTAACACATAACAAATTTCAGTTGATTTTTTAGCTGTTATCTTTTTGGCAACACTGGTTTAAACAGCTGACGCACGTTTCTTATTTTGTTTCACTGTCAAACTTCTTCAGTTTGGTCTATAATTTAACCATGAAACGTCTTACAAACGAACAACGCTTGCAAATTATTGAATTTTATTATCAAAATGCGTGCTCTGTTAAGAAAGTTCATCGCGCGCTTCTTGTGTTCAGCGACAAAGCTCATTTTTGGCTCAATGGGTACGTTAATAAGCAGAATTGTCGATTTTGGAGTGAAGATCAGCCAGAAACATTGCAAGAGCTACCAATGCATCCAGAAAAAGTCACAGTTTGGTGCGGTTTATGGGCTGGTGGCATCATTGGACCATACTTCTTCAAAGATGATGCGAATCGTAACTTAACTGTGAATGGTGAGCGCTGCCGTGAGATGATATCCAACTTTTGTTTGCCCAAAATACAAGAGCTTTACTTGCATGACATGTGGTTTCAACAAGACGGTGCCACATGCCACACAGCACGCTTAACAATGGACTTATTGAGAGGCGAGTTCGGTGAACATTTTATTTCACGTTCGGGACCAGTCAATTGGCCACCTAGATCGTGTGATTTAACGCCTTTAGACTATTTTTTGTGTGGCTATGTTAAAGCTCATGTCTATACACACATGCCCGCTTCAATTGAAGCATTTATTCATGAGATACCAGCCGAAATGTTGGAAAGAGTATATGCCAAAATTGGACTAAGCGGATGGATCATTTGAGGCGCAGTCACGGTCAACATTTGCATGAAATAAGCTTAAAACATTAAATTATATGGACCGTACTATCGATTCAAATAAAGGTTTCATGCATTTTTGTTAATTTTATGTGTTTTTTTTTAACTTTAGCCTATAAAATAACCCATTACATCAAATTTTTAAAGTGAAATAATTGCGAAGCCACATCGATCATGCTTCTGGTGTCTAATAGTTGTGAGTTTTTCTGTAAACAACGGGGTCAGTACAACAAAAGTCGAACAAACGTGTGTAACGGGGTAAGTAAACAAGTTGGTACAATTGTACTTTTTTTGGTACAATTCACAACTAAAAAGTACGCTGGTACCCCCGTGACTCAATTGGTACTATTTCCCAATTGTTTGAAACCTACATATTTATAATTGATATACAATGGCAACTCGTATTAACTGTCAAATGAATTTATTGTTGAATTTAACAAAACAGCTATAATATTTCGCATTTGCTCTTTTACAAGACCATTTGCACCAAACACTTAACTTCGCTACTGTGAATAGATTTTTGCAATTGTTGATTGAACGATAGCTTATGCCACATTCTAAATTTAGTATCAGTGGCAGCATATAAGCGTGCATTTTCTAATGATATGGACAAGTTTTTAAAAGATATAGGAAACCACTTCTGCAAAAGTTCTACATTGAAGAGACGAATTCCTCGAGATTGCATTTTGAGAAATATACGTCAATTTTCCACAAAAAAAGACGATAAATTCTAAAAAGTGTATGAAAGCGCTCTCTGGCGGCAATAAAAATTAAAAATTAATGGAGTTCTCGACTCTAAAAACCGCATGATACAGGTCTGGCTAGATCAAATACAATTTGTTCGCCTCTATTCTTGAATGTTTTGGAAAAACTAACTATTTTAAAAAATCCGGGGCTCGAAATTTACTTTTGACCTATGGTTTCTTTTGCAAAGTTTCTTGGAATGACTTATATAATAAGAATCGCGATGTGCTTTTGACGCGAAAACATTTTACCCACCTTATAATTATGTATAATTAATGAACAAATGAATTTTAAATACCTTTTGTTTTTGTTGTATTAAATATTTGTTTAAAAAAAAAAAAAAAAGGTTTAGTACTATTGGGACTGAAAAAGTACAATTTCAAAAGTTCGTTGGTACGATATTGGTTTCCTCATATATCATCCCTGTAAGTAAATGATAATATTCTCTCTCTCTCTCTACAAGATTTTGTTTGTAGTGCTTAATTCCCAATTATTATTCTTGATAAAAACACTGATTTATTTATTTATTGTTGAAGAAGAACAATCGGACAGGTGTCTGTCTGTCTGGTATTTTTTAGAAATTCGGCTCTTTTGTGGAGTAAACGAAAATTACTGAATTTAATAAAATAACAGAATATTTCTTTGTTTTTTAAATGAGCTTTTCGTTAAAAACAAATGAGAAATAAGTAGAGCGGTTTTTAACTGAATTTTCATTTATTTTATATTAAAATTTCAGTTAATTTTACGTATAGAATATTGTGAGTGTACTTGTTTTAAATTATTTTGTTATTCCAGCGATTTTTTAAGATTTTTTTAAAAGTTTTGGTATAAATTCATCGAATCTTCATAGATTTCTTTATTTTTAAATAAATAAATTATTTATAATTGCCTTTCTTAAGCAACAAGATATAAAATCTTATGAATAACAGATCTAGAATCAGATGAGTTTTTCTTATCCGAGACTACAATTTACTTCAAATTAAAAAGATTTTTCTTTTTAAACCGTTTTTCCTAAGCTTTTTTCAAATTAAAAAAGTTATTTTCCATAATTCAATTCGATTTGAAATCAAGAGTTAAATGATGATAAAGTTTTTTTTTTTATTAATAATCAGTATTGTGGTTATTTTGTTGAACTATTTATGTTTTTTTTTTATTTTTTAATATTTCATCGAATTTTTTAAATTAATTTGTTTCTTTGTGGTTAATCAAACTCTTTATGGTCTGTAATCCAAATTTAATTTAATTTTAAATCAGGATCGAGTTCATCAAATTTTCATTAAATTATTGAAGGAAGGACTTTTTCAACATGAAATGAATAATTCTCGAAGTTCGATCCGAGTTCAACCCCTCGTTCAGTCAAGAATAAAAATTATAAATAAATTGTAACACATTTCATGTTGTAAAATTCCCTTTTTCATAAAAATAATTCAATTAAACTTAAATGTTATGTGGTATTAACGATTTAAGCAAATTTAGTATTTCTTGTATCTTCATGTACCATTCAGTTAGTGTATAAAGTCATTTATAAGAATAAGTACATAACTATTGCTTCAATATTAACCAAAGGTTCGCTTAAGCAAAAAGGTTTGTGAACTACATATTGAGAGAATAAAGGCCAACCATAATAGGCATAGCCTTGCTTAAACTTCTCTCTAAGACCAACAAAAACTCTCTCAAATGTTAAAAAAACAATATCAAAATCAAAAAACATTTGTTTCCGTACGGAATGCTTAATCTGTTTCGCACTTTGCTTAAGCAAATGACAATTTCATAAAACTTAAAAAAAAGCTTACTTAAGTTTAATATGTTTTGCCTCTTGTGATTTACATGTATTCGCACATTTGCTTAAGCCAACTTAAGTACATTATGGTAGGGCCTTAAGACTATTGTAAAAAGCTCCATAAATTGAAATTCAACTTATAGAAGCACATTCGAAAAAATGGTTAATATAATTAAAATAAATAATTTATTAAAAAGAAATAATTCCCACATTCTATATTCTTAAAGTTTTTTTAAAAATATCTTTCTGATTTAGAAAAAAATTTTTTTTGTGATCTTAGCGATTTTCTAAGCTAAAGCTTTTTTTACTAAAAATAATTTTTATTCGCTCCTGAAAGCCCCACTTTGACATCATTGGTACCTTTTGCTCGTTAATTAATTTTCCGAACTCAAGAAGGGCTTTACGTTTTCAAGCAATTTGATTAAACAATCTCTGAATTAATATTAATCATACGTCACGGTGTTTGGCAATTAAAAGATAGAGAATTTCTTGTAAGACTACACATTTTTTTTAATCTTTTGTTTTAAATAACTTTTTTAAAGCAAAATTCTGCAAAACGAGCAAAAAAATGTTATGTAAACATGATTTCTAAGCATTAGAGCGACTCACCAAAAAAAGTGCTCGATGTACCCTCCTAAAAATGAACCTTGGACTTTTTTAAGATGACATTTTAAATATTTCGGCTCCAGCTTTGACCTCTCGTGAGCTGGACCAGTTTGAAAAAGGGTCTATTTTTTGCATGTTTTGTTAATTTAAGAATCTGTTTGCTTACCAACGTAGTATCGTAATCCTATTTTCATCCATACATGATCTAGAAACAAAATCCGCTATCATATAAGAGTTACCACAAAATTGCATTTGAATATATTCCAGAGCACCGTGTAAAATGCTTCTAATTTGCACAAATCTAAATTATTTACATACAAAGATACCCATATTGCCCTATTTAAAACGAAGGGTTACCACCCGTTTGCATTTTTGTCAAAACGCGAACTAGCACGAATTTCAAAAAAAAAGCTGAGACACGTATTTAATAAAATCGACTAAAGATTAAAATATGTTAATTTGGCACTTTTATTACAAACAACCCCGAACAAAAAATTCAAAAACCGTTTTTTTTTACAGAAAATCCTTAAAAAAAGGACATGGATGATCGTCCTTGGACAAATTTTATATACAGTTGGACGCGCCTTAAAAAAACCTTTCTTACGATACCCAACTTGTATATGTTGGTAAGCAAACAGATTCTTAAATTAACAAAACATGCAAAAATATACCCTTTTTCAAACTGGTCCAGCTCACGAGAGGTCAAAGCTGAAGCCGAAATATTTAAAATGTCATCTTAAAAAAGTCCAAAGTTTATTTTTAGGAGGGTACATCGAATACGAATTTAGCTTCCATATAACTTGAGTCGCTCTACTAAGCATATTAAATAAAATTTCTTTATTTTTTAACTCTTTACTTTACTTTACTTTACTTTACTTTACTTTACTTTACTTTACTTTAATTTACTTTACTTTACTTTACTTTACTTTACTTTACTTTACTTTACTTTACTTTACTTTACTTTACTTTACTTTACTTTACTTTACTTTACTTTACTTTACTTTACTTTACTTTACTTTACTTTACTTTACTTTACTTTACTTTACTTTACTTTACTTTACTTTACTTTACTTTACTTTACTTTACTTTACTTTACTTTACTTTACTTTACTTTACTTTACTTTACTTTACTTTACTTTACTTTACTTTACTTTACTTTACTTTACTTTACTTTACTTTACTTTACTTTACTTTACTTTACTTTACTTTACTTTACTTTACTTTACTTTACTTTACTTTACTTTACTTTACTTTACTTTACTTTACTTTACTTTACTTTACTTTACTTTACTTTACTTTACTTTGCTTTACTTTACTTTACTTTACTTTACTTTACTTTACTTTACTTTACTTTACTTTACTTTACTTTACTTTACTTTACTTTACTTTACTTTACTTTACTTTACTTTACTTTACTTTACTTTACTTTACTTTACTTTACTTTACTTTACTTTACTTTACTTTACTTTACTTTACTTTACTTTACTTTACTTTACTTTACTTTACTTTACTTTACTTTACTTTACTTTACTTTACTTTACTTTACTTTACTTTACTTTACTTTACTTTACTTTACTTTACTTTACTTTACTTTACTTTACTTTACTTTACTTTACTTTACTTTACTTTACTTTACTTTACTTTACTTTACTTTACTTTACTTTACTTTACTTTACTTTACTTTACTTTACTTTACTTTACTTTACTTTACTTTACTTTACTTTACTTTACTTTACTTTACTTTACTTTACTTTACTTTACTTTACTTTACTTTACTTTACTTTACTTTACTTTACTTTACCGACTAAATTTAACAATTTCAACCATACAAATATGGTGGTTTTATGAATTTTTTTAGTTTGGCCCCTGCCGCGCGTAGGATGCCCCTAGTTGGGTCAAATGTATGACCAACCCCATTTTATTTTTCATCTAAATCATTCATTTTTAACATACCCACCCGATATGTTCAAAATGTTCAACACAGACTAGAAATATATTGAAGAAAAAGTCCCACTAATGCCCAGGAGTCGCCCCTAGTGGGATAAAATTAATGAACGACCTCAATTAGTTTTTTTGGCCTTAACATATTCTCGAGACATACTTGCCCCTTATCTCGACTTCTTAAATTAATAACAATTTTTCGACTTTTGTGAATAAAATCAAAAGTTGATAACAGATTTTACTCATTTATCTTGTCTTGTTTGGAAGCCTAGCTGCATTTTCCAATTTTTTTATTTTTTTAAAACTACTGCTCATATAAAGCTAAGATCCCACTATCGACGCAGTGTACCAATTTTTGGCATATTTCATGTGCCGATAGTGTGAATGGTCAAAATGTTTTAATATGTGACAATCTGTGCCGAAATTGTGCTGACTGTTGACAATCAAAATTAACCTTGACGCGCCGATAATGTGAACACTATTTTGCACAATGTGGAGCAATCATCTTGTTTAATATGTACCGATTTTTATCGGCCACTTGTGTGCCGATCACAGTCGCCAATCAGCGCCGATACAAGGGATGGCAAAACGAAATTTTTAAATTGCACAAACTGGCTACTAAAATTTTACTTTTTTTAGCTTAATTGTACCAAAATTACATTTGTTTTATCTATTATTTATGTATTGAAACGTTAATTAGTACATTTGTACTACTAAATGAAAGAAAACAATTCGCCTTAACCAAAACATTGCAGTTGTATCGATGTTACCATCGCTGGTTTGTAAACATCTGTTTACAAAACAACAATTACAAAAAAAAAAGAACAAGTGCAGTAAGTTTGAATGAAATTGAATATATTTTTTATTATACATATATTAATATATTATTTAAAATTGTTAGGAAACGTAGGGTGTTTCTTTTTTGTTGACCTGTGTTGTTATGTGTGATTATTTATTTGTTTCGGCTAAAGGTCTTGGATCATAAAATTAAAATAAAAACAACTTTTTTATTTTATTATGTTTCCGATAGGAAACATAATTTAATATTCGGACGGAGAATGTTGCGAATTTTTAAAGTAAAATTATGTCTGCCAACAAGTAAATTAACAAAAACATTTGATTTAAATTGCCCAAATAGCACGATAGTGTGACCGCATTGTACCGATTGTTGTCGCAATTGAGTTTTGGCCGATATGAACCGAACAAAATTGTCACAATGTGCGACGATAATGGGACCACCCAAGAATAAATTGTGCAATGTTTTTAAATGTGCGCCGATATAGCACGATAAAAATCGTCACAGATTGTGCTATTTGAGCCGATAGTGGGATCTTAGCTTAAGGAAACATAATTTTATATTCGGACGGAGAATTTTCCGAATTTCTAAAGTAAAATTATGTCTGCCAACAAGTAAATAAACAAAAACATTTGATTTAATTTGCTCAAATAGCACGATAGTGTGACCGCATTGTACCGATTATTGTTGCAATTGAGTTTTGGCCGATATGAACCGAAAAAAATTGTCAAAATGTGCGACGATAATGGGACCACCTAAGAATAAATTGCGCAATGTTTTTAAATGTGCGCCGATATAGCACGATAAAAATCGTCACAGATTGTGCTATTTGAGCCGATAGTGGGATCTTAGCTTTAGGAAAAAGTTTTACCTTTCTTAAAGGAAAAATTATTGCGGAATTTTGGAATTTTTTTGAGTAATTTTAATAGTAATTTTTGAGTTACGCGAATATATGTTGTGCAACCTCCTCCATTTTCGAAATAACGGTATATCTCGAAAACCAGAGCCAATCTAAAAAAAAACCGAGAGCACCACTGGATTCAGCATACCCGAATTATGTTAAATCGCCATGTGTCCGGCTTGTCTATTTTTTCGACTAGCCCAGTGTGATTATTTACATGATTTACGAAGAGAAGAGCGTTACCCGAGTCGTCTGCATAGTTGTGAGGGTAGTGTGATGGTGTGTGGGGCAATTTCGTGCTATGGAATATGTGAGCTTCAATTTCTTTCATCTAGAACAAACGCGAATAGTTACAAAAATGTAGTTTAGAAGGCTCTTCCACATTTTTATAATGTTTTTGTAGCTATTCCGTCAACAAGATAATGCCACGATCCATACAGCAAGAAATGTGAAAATTTTGGAGTGGCCACCATATTCTCCTGAGCCGAATATTATAGAAAATGTATGGGGATTACATTCTCAAAAAGTCAATGAGTCGGGCAGGCAATATGCAACAAAATAAGCTTTAATTGAAGGAGTAAAAAAGCTTGGGCCGAAATTTCCTTGACATAAACTCAGAATCTTTACAACTCCCTCCCAAATCGTATTTTGACATAATATCCAATAAAGGAGGATATACTCATTATTTAATCTTATTAAAATATTATAAAACTTCCCAGTAAAAACTTCGTCTACCAAATAATGTGTTAAGTAATCAGAAAAACTTAAAAGCACTACTTACAATTTTACTGAAAGAACCAATGAATTTTACAAGGGATGTCCCAAAATGAACGCATTTAAATGTAAGTCATTATTTTTTTACCTTCGTACATTCAGAAATAAGTAGTTTTAGAAGTTGTTAAAGAAGCAGTTATAGAAGAAAGCTACTAAGCAATGAGTGAGAGAAGCTATTCATTTTGAAAAAGTAAGCGAAGTTTTTACTGGGTTCTTTAGAAATAAAAAAAAAATTTAATGAAAATTATATTTTCTTGTTTGTTTTTTTTTTTTTAATTCATGTCCTTGAACCTATTTAAATGAGCCAAGAAATTGTGTTCCAAGATATCAGATACATATAAATTATTCCTGTCATTTTTGTTTTTTAATGATATATAATGCAATATTTAAATATATAAAAATTTTACGTTACAAACATATTGTTAACTGGAGGTTAAAGTAAATGTTAGCTTCAATTAAACTTGGTAAAATTGGCCGTTAATAATTACTTTTGCAATAAATGTAAAGGAAATATTAGAATAAGAGCTTTTTAACATAAAATATACCCGTCATATTTACTTTTATATGATTATTTGTCTACGCAGGTACATACAACCAATAAGCCCAATTTTTTATAGGCAGTTTCAAAACTCCATTTTCAATTTTGTAAAAATTTGTTGAACAAATTTTAGAATTTTTTGATCATCACATTGGAATATATTGAGGTTATAATATGAAATAAAAATATGAAAAAATTATGTCAATACCTCCCAAAGTTTCTTCGTAACTGCGATTTAAATTTTGGGATTTTCTGGAAAAACTCATTTTTATGGCCATATTTTGGCGAATAAGCCCAATTTACTTAATATAATGAATTTTAAGTAAAGCTTTCTAAGAATGTTAGATAACTTTAAATATACTCTCAAGATTTTACTAAGATCGGAAAAAATAAATCCCAAGATCATGAAGTTCAAGGTCAAATTTTGACCTATTTCGAATTTCTAAAGGAAAGATAACGAAATATTGTATATTTATGTGCCGATTTCTATGAAACTGTAGAAAAATATATACTCTAAAGTCATACAAAGACAAAACAGTGAAAAGCATGAAGATTAACCCCTAAATCCACTTGGGGTCTAAATGACCCCGAATTTTGAAAATTCAATGAAGCGGAGATGCTTCCTGGAAAATTAAGTACCACGCTTAAACTTTTGCCATATTACCTGCTCGTTTTTCGATGTATAGGTCCCAATTGAATTTGTTTTTTTTTTAATGTTTTAAGTTAGTTATATTAAAAAGAATTTAAGATAAACTTTCATTAACAAAAACTCAATGCAAAATTTGCAACGACATGTCCCTAAATGTAATTTTTTTAGGAAGATATCGTCCCTATCATTTTCTCCGCCATTGTGGATATCAGATTTTTTAAATTATCGTCTAACCTTTCGAATGTAAGTTATTTTCGTTCCAGACATTGTGAGTCACGAGATGATGAGGGACTTATTGTGGCCAGAAATTGAGAATACGGACCTGGACGATATGTGATTTTTTTTTTTTTTAAATTCATTTATTTATTGACATTTTGAAATAATTTACATTTTACTAATAGTATTTTCCCGCGAAGCCATGTGGCTTATCTGCAGGATAAGTTCTATTCTAGTGTTAAAAGTAATATAAATGAAAAAAAGATAATAATAATAATTCAGGATTCAGTGGCCGTGGCTATATGTTAATATATTCTAATAGTTCAATATTTCATTGCGAATTTAAAATATACGATTGTATTAATTTTTTTCTTTTGTTTGTGTTTGGTAGGTTAATTAAATTAGTGGGTAATTTGTTGACCAGGGCTGGAAGTACAACACTAAGACATTTTTTTCCATAATTGTTGTGAAATCGTTCTACTTTATATCTTCCTTCTGCTTTTCGTCTTGTGTTGTAATTATGGTCTATAGGTTTAAGGTATTTTGAGTCGTTCCAGAATTCATTTATTAGTGCAATATTATATAAGCTTCTGATATTTAGAACTTCTAGTTTTGTTGCTATATTCCCTACTGTTTTTATTCTCCTGTTCCTTCTATTTGTGGCGCTGTTATTGTTGTATGTGTTGTTGTTTACTGTTGTGTTGCTGCTTGCGTTAGTGTTGTTTCCGTTCATGTAATTGAAAACGTGAGTGTTGTTGCCGTTTACGATTTGGATGTTGTTGCCGCTTACGTATTGGATGTTGTTGCCGCGTGTATTGTTATTGACGTTTTGTGTGTTGTTGTTGCCATATGAGTTGTTATAATCGTAAATATTGTTAATGCTTATGTTGTTGTTGTTTACATGAGTGTTGATTACGTGTATAGTGTTGTTTGTTTGTGAGTTATTGTTTACGTTTGTGTTGATGTTAACGTTTGTGTTATTGTTTACGTGTGGGTTATTGTTAACGTGAGTGTTGTTATCGTTTTGGTTGTTGCTGACGTTTGTGTTGTTGTTAACGTACGTGTTGTTGTTAGCATGTGGGCTGTTGTTAGCGTGGGTATTATTTAGGATGGTATTGTGGATTGCGAGTGGGTTAATTTTGACCGGTGAGTTGTTTGCCGGTATGTTGTTTACGATTGTGCTTAGAAGTGTGTTATTTGCTAGTGTGTTGTTTAAGAGTGTCGGGATAACAAGTGTGTTTTGATTGGAGTGCATGTTGTTTGTGTCACTATATATCATGGAATACTGTATTTGTTGGTTGTGTTGCTTGTTTTTTAGCAGAATTTTTAAAATTTGGTTTTGTGTTTGCTGTAGGCTGCTACAATACGTAGAGCTTCCCCATGCTGTAATACCATGCCTTAGGTATGATTCGGCCAAAGAGAAGTATGCTTGCTTTAGGACTGTGAATGGGCTACAATTACTTAGGTGAAAGAGGCTGTAAGCTGACTTTTTTAACTTTTTTCGAAGGTTTTGCACATGGGTTAGCCACTTAAAGTTTTCGTCCACGTATATACCTAAATATTTATATGTTTTTACCTTTTCTATAATGGTGCTACATGTATCACTATTATAAACGTTTGTTTTGTGTATGCATTGATTATCATGAAAAACCAGGTTAAATTGGTGATGCAGAAGATGGGGCGGTTTTATATGCATTAATTTTGTTTTTGATGCATTAATAACGAGGCCATTGTCATGACTCCATTTTGCTATTATATTGAGTTCATTTTGCATGATTTTTTCAGCCTCATCGATTTTTTTGTTAGAAACAATAACTGCAGTATCGTCTGCATATGCAAAAGCTTCGCTGTTTTTAAGAACGTTTATCATCTCATTTGCGTATATCAAGTACAAGATTGGACCTAGTTTTGAGCCCTGAGGTACACCAGTATTTTCCGAAAAAGTTTCGTTACTTAAAATATTGTTAATTTTGACCCTGTAGCTTCTTAGTTCTAAATAATTTTTTAACCACTGTAAGCAATTTCCTCTAATTCCATATCGTTCTAGAATTTCAAGAAGGTTGCTGTGACAAATAGTGTCGAAAGTGCCCTTTTGCGCGAGAAAATCAATGGCCGTGTTAACCCACGTCGTGGCGATGTTGATTGGCCGTCACGATCATGAGATTTGACACCGTTAGACTTCTTTCTTGGGGAAGATTTAAAAGAAAAATTGTACGTCAATAAGCCAAGAACAATTCAAAAGCTAAAGGATGAGATAATTCGATAAAAACGGCATTGAACCTTAATTATGTCTCAGGATCATTGAAAATATGGACCATCGGATAGACGTTTGCCACCGAAGCCGTTGCGAGCATTTGCCCGATATTTTGTTTCACACATAATTGCCATAGATCATTCTATAACAATAAAAAATGTTAAGATAATTCTTTGAAAAAATTTTGTTTTATTTACAATTAACATCGTGCGTTTTGGTTAGACCACCCTTTAGAATATATTGAAGTGACTTTTATTTATAAAAAAAAATTGAAAAGCTTAATTCTAACTTAAAACTTCAAGTTATGAAGTTTTTGAAAAGTTCAGCTTTGTTATTGTTTATCTAGCCCACTGTTTAAGGAACACTTTATAGGGGCTAATATGACACACACAAAAACCTACACGCAAAGAAAACACTATTGCTAGCATAAATTTTTTAAACATATTATGTTCGAAAGTAAACATAAGATTATTGCCGGTGACAAATATATGTTTAAAGTAGCCATTATAAATTTGTTTTAAAAAATGTTCATTCAAAATTGTTTTGTTGGATGTGACCATGTCAAAAGATGTGTTTTCTTAACGTGTAGTTTTTCTAGTTTACTATGTAAAGTAAGTTCTCTAAATCTCTCTCATACCTACAAAATCTCTCCCATACATTCGTTTGGGCAAAATTTTTGCACACTCATAAAATCTCTCCCATACATACATTCAGGCAAAATATTTGCACACTCATACAAATATAAACCGACAAATACTCACAATACAAATACTAGTGTTTCAGAAAATGTAGAGGTAAAAATTGTAACAATGTTGTTCCAAAAACAGGCCGAAATACAAAAGTATCAATGTGCAATTTTAATGGAAATATCTAGCAGACTTTTTAATACTTACAAACACATACACACTGTTTTTGTGTGTGTGTGTGTGTGAGTGTGTTGTATAGTAGGAATGTGTTCGTGTTTGTAGGAGTTTATTTGGTAGGATTTTTTTTTTAGCTTTAGAGATAAACTGTGATTATATTTGCAAGCAAAAAACACACATGCACACTGGGTTAAAAAACACCATTATGTACATTAGGGTGGTTACAAGAAATCAATGTTTGATTTTCTATCGGCGCAACTCCCAAATATGTGCCAATAGCATAGAAAATGCAATTGACAAAGTTTCAGCTCAATCGGATCAATTAAATTTTTTATGCTATTGGCACATATTAGGGGGTTGCGCTGATGGAAAATCAAACATTGATTTCTTGTAACCACCCTAATGTACATACTTACTATACAATAAATGTTTCAGTGTTTGAGATCTATTTTTTCTATTTGTTTCCCGTTTTATATCCTTTAAAACTTTTCATTATGTGTGTAGTCATTTTCGTAATTAACGTATGCGTATATTTTTTATTGTCCGCTTTAAATTTTATAGAAATTCCTATTTCAGATTTTCTTCCTTGTTTTTAAGCTTTTCTTTTAACTCTTTTATCTTACACTTGTATAAAACAATTTCTTATTCTCTTTTCCTTCTATCTTTTCTTTTGTAGTCGTTTTCTTCGTTTTCCATGAAACAAATGTCCTTAATGTAGCTTAAATTTTGTTTAGCGTGGCGTGTTAAATAAACATGCTGCAAAAATTAAAATAATAATAACAATTTTTGCTAAAGCATATCATTAGGGGCTAATTAAATTATATAGAGCATAGCATTATTTCAGGCAGTTAATGAAATTAAGCGTGTAAATACAGAATTGCTGAACATTTTTTGCAATGCTAATAACAAGTTTAATATTTGAATGCAGTTATATAAAATAAAATTTATGGTCAAACAAAATAATAAAAATTATGTAGAAATTAAAAAAAAATTTTTTAACAGACTTTTAAGAGAAATAGTAAAAGCTTTAATGGCAAAAAAGCTCTATTTAAACCTACCGTTTAGGTTGTTGTTCAAGTTCTAGTTTAGATTTAAGTCCAAGTGAGAATTTAGGTTCTAGTTCATACTCTAATTCCTAGTTAAGGTTTAAGTTCAGAGCCAAATAGATTTTAGTACAGGTTCTCGTTTGGGCTTAGTTCGGGTTTTAGTTATGCTTTAGTTCAGGCTCATGTTTAGTTCAAGTTTTATTGTAGTTATAGATTTAGTTTCTTGTTCAGGTTCTGCACCCAGGTCACCTCCAACCAAACTATTTTTAAAGAAAATTTTAAACATTTTATGTTTATTATAACCATATTATTGTCGGCAATAACCATATTATGGTTATATTGGGCCTCCATCAAGAAGCCCAACTCATATTATTGTTGCTTTCAAACATGTGATGATCAATAATAACTAAAATTTGTTAAGCACTTACAATATCATGGTTGGTTTTCAACTATAGTACTTATGTTGCTCTTGGAAAGAGGATAATACTACTGTAAATTTAAAAACAAATTATTGTCATATTTTACCATAACATTTTTAAAAGCAACCATAATATGGTTGTGGGTTCTTTATGGAGGACTAATTTAACCATAATATGGTAGTCGCTGTTATGGTTATATTAACCATAATATGTTTAAAATTTTCTTTAAAAGTAGTTTGGTTGGAGGTGGCCTTATTTAAACATATGTTTTCTCTACGTATAGTTAAGGTTTTAATTTAGTTGCTTGGTGAGGCTCTATTTAGTTCAGGTACGATTGAAAAATTTTGAATTAATAACGAGTAGCTACAGGGTGTCAAACTAGACTGCTTCAAGTAAGAAAAAAAAACTTTTTTTCTAAAAATTAAAAACTTCCCTTTTTTCTTAACTCCTGTACCAATTAAAAAATTTTGTTTATTAAGATTGTAAAGGGTGGTCCAACCGAAATGTACGATGTTAATTGTAAATAAAACGAAATGCGTTCAGATATTTATCTTAATATTTTTTATCCAAGACAATTATGCTCGCCACGACTTCGGTGGCATACCTCTATCCGATGATCCATATTTTCAATGACTCTGAGATATACAATTAAGGTTCAATGATGTTAATGTACCGAATTGTCTCTTCCTTAAGCTTTAAAATCGTTCTTGGCTTATTAACGTACAATTTTTCTTTTTAATCTCCCCAAAGAAAGAAGTCCAACGACGTTTGATCACATGATATTGACGGCCAATTAACATCGCCACGACGTGAGATAACACGGCCATTGATTTTCTCGCGCAAAAGAGCCCTTGTTTCGTTGGGTGTTTGGCAAGTGACACTTTCCGGTTGGAACCGCATATCGTCTAGGTACTCGGCATGCTCAATTTCTGGCAACAAGAAGTCCATTGTCATCTTACGATAGTTAACACTTTTCACAGTAACTGCTTGGCCGACCTCATTTTCGAGGAAATAAGTCCCGACGACGCCGCCAGCCCATAACCGTGAATGTGAAAACATTTCCTACAAACACGTTTTGCTGAAATTTGCGCACAATTCTCCCGATTGTGGGCACATTTGGTCGATTATGCTGACCAAAAAATCACAAAGTGCACGAAACGCATTTTGATTTGAACGTCCATTTTCGTAAAAGGATTCAACAATTTTAAAGCGCTGCTCAAGTGTGTACCTCAACATGGTTGAATTTGTCAAGTACTAAGACAGAGAAATGTCAAATTAAGTTAGGCAAAAAACGTAACGTTAAGATGTGACTCGCAATTAACATCGTGCATTATGGTTGAACCACCGTTAAGTAGAAGTTTTGAGAAAGTTAAGGGCCTCTTAGTTCTTGCCTAAGACACAGCAGAGATTTCATATATCCAAATATTTGAACATAAGTTTGGCACCTCCAAATTTGTCGTGCCGGTTGCCGAAGCAGGAGCCTTTTTCAGAAATTTCGAATCACCCCTTCTAAACTGTATTTAGTATACTTGTGTTGAACTTATGTTTGTTTAACATCATTTAATCTTAATACTTTTAGGTGAATACATGCAAATGCCGTGGCTTAAACTGGGCCGCGTGCCATTCATAAGCAAACATACCAGTCGACTCAATCCCTGCCTGGTCATGATACTTAAGAACCAACTGCAATTCTTTAGACTAGATTTTGGTCACCTCTGGATTTTTTATTTCCAACTTTCCAAATTTGCAAATGGTCAAAAAAATTCTTAAAAAACAATGGAAATTAGATTCTTTATTACAGCTTCTTTAACACAAAAATCTAAGAGGAGTATCTAAGATTTCGCCAAATAATCTATTAACGCAACCTGAACTTATGCAGGATGAACTACAAGGCATGCAAGGTAATAAAAACATAATAAGATAGAAAAAAAATATTATATTATTCTTCTGAACTTCAAGTCAGTCAAATAATCACGCCGCTTATATACAGGATGGCATACAAGATCATAAATTTTATTCAAAATGTATATTCTCTACTTATTTTTATAAAAATCTTAAATTAAGTATTAAAAACAATTCCCTTTTAAATAATAAAGAACATGTGTAAGTTTTCTTTTCCTTAAAACAAAAAAAAAAAAAAAAAACAAACTAAACACCCCTCAAAAAACTATTATTCATTCTCTTAAATTCAAGTCTTTTTGTTGATTATTGTATAATTAAAAAATTGCCCTTCTGTGCCTTTTTACTTAAAACGCCCATTAAGTTTTCCTCTAACTATCTGCCGCAATAAAAATATTTAAAATTTTTTACTGTCCACATTTCTCATTTCATTCCAGCTTTTCTTAACGGAAAGTTTTAATTAAGAATTTCAACATTTTGAAAATACTTAGTGCTTTATTTTCCTAACAACAAAAACAACAACATTTGCAGCACAGACAACAAATATGTATAAAGAATTTTATAATTTTATTACAGCGTAGTTTTTCGGTGGCTGCCTTAATGCCCTATTTGAGTTTAAAAGAAAAAAAGAAAACACATCCTTAATTTTCACACTGACATTTCCTGTTGTTGGCTTTGGGTATGCAAAGTCCTCTTTTCTTCCTAAGATATGTGTAAGATTAAATTTATGAGAGTGTATCTAAATGTAAGTGTATGTGTGTAGGTGTTAACGTATGTATGTTTGAGAGCAAACATGCTCGCATATAAAAGGACTGCCATTTATTATGCAGGACTTAATACAAAATTAAAAACCTACCTACGCCTGAAAATTGCTTGTTATGATAACACAGAGGCGCTAATCTGTTCATGCAATATTAATATGTATTTGCAATAGAGTACGAGTGTAAAAAAGGGGGGAAAGAGTACACAGAAAGAAAAAAGTGTATAAAAATTGAAAAATAAATTTTAAACCAACTAAACGAAAACCTGATCTAAAATGTAAAAAAAAAATTGAATTAGAACTTATCTAGAACTGAGCTATAACTGAACTAGAAATTAACTAGAACTGAACTCGAACTGAACTCGAACTGAACTAGAACTGAACTAGATTTGAACTAGAACTGAATTAGAACTGAACAAGAACTGAACTAGAAAATGACTAGTTTGAACCAAAACTGAACTAGAACTTATTTGGAACTGAACTAGAACTGGACTAGAACTAAATTATAGCTAAACTAGAACTGAACTTAACTTAATAAAACTTAACTACAACTATAACTGAACCAAATCTGAAATAAAACTAAAATATAGCTTTAATAAGAATCTTTACAGAAATTTGAATTAGATTCTAGGCGAAAACCTTAACCCAAATCGGAACTTGTAGCTGGTCTAGAATATAAACTACAAACTAACCTGGAATCTAAGCTAAAATCTGAACGACAATCCGTTTAAGAACCTTCATAAACTAAAATCCTGGCTATAACCTGAACTAGATGCTAGACTAAAACCTAAACTTATATAAACTGGAATGTAAGAAAGAATCTCAGAATGTGTACTAGAAACTTAACAAGAATTTTATATCTTGCAGAAACTTTTTACAGAATAATCCCATCTCAATTGTTAAAAAAAGTCATACGGAGTAAAATATCCTTGTAATTATTATTAATCATAGGCCTGGTAGTTTAATTTCATAAAATATTGAATATCTTCCTTCTTTGTATAAATTTTGTTCAGTGTTTGTCTGACTTTAACATTTATTAGACATCAATTCAATTCAAAGCATATTTTTTGGGGGATTAATTAAATATAAATGCATTAAAAGGTTTTTTAATACCCAGATATCTGTTAAATAAATATTTTTTGTATATAAAACAACTAAATATTTTATTATAAATGAGAATTGTATTATAAAGAATAAATTGGTTTGTGTTTGCTCTCAACCCATTCGCTGTGTTTAATTTAAGCAAATTTATATTTCTTTGTTATCTTTTACCTTTATTTAATATAAAAAAAAATAAAGTTTTAAGTCGCTATTATGTTGTTAAAAAGGTTTTGGTTTTTTTATTAGTCTTTTCTTCTTGTGTGTATATTTGTATACATTTTCTCTTTACCGTCAGCTTTATTGCTGATTGTGTAACAAATTTTCTTTAAGACGAGAGCTGTTGGCATACAAATGAAATGAATGCATGAAAAAATAAACACAAGAAACGTGAAATATAATCAGGGGATTTTTTTTAGCAAACAAAAACGAAATGAATAAAAAATCAGGCTCTTTTAAGGATCAATACACACAAGAGAAATAGGAATTTAAAGGAGTGGAAACTTGTTTTAAGATAAAAACTTAAAAAAAAAAACAATTAGCTGACCAAGAACTTACACTAGAATCTGAATACACAATTTTAAATAAATCCAAAGTAGAAACCTGAACTAGATCCTAAACTAGAACTGGACAGAATCTAAATTTAGACAGTGAACTCCTTTAAATAGCTGCTTAATAACTAAATACTCTACAAAGTACTCAGATTTAAAAAATAAAATCAGGCATTGCCTAACAAATACGTACGTGTGGAATAACAAACATTTTACGTTTTTATTGCTTTTCTTTTATATTCTTTCAATTCCTGTTTTCCTAAAAGTTTTTTTTTTCATTTTCTTTTTCAAAACTTGTACAAAAAGAAAAGACCAAAAAGAGCAGAAGCAAAATAAAAAAATTAAAGAAAAATGTGTATAAGTAGAAGAAAGTGGAGTGCGTGCTGTGAAGTGTAGATTTTTACTTTTGGTAAGTGTCTTGGTATTTTGGTAGTAAAGAAATACATTTTAAACCCAATCACTTCATTTCAGTTTTTTTCTCTCTATTTGCTTTTAAAGATTAACATTATTTTCTTGATTTTATTGTTATTACAACTAATTTTTCTTCCTGCAATGTTGGCTAATATTTTTGTGTTTCCTTGCTATTTATTGCCATTTTTATTTGATTTTTGTTTAAGGATATTCTTTTAAATTTTTATTTGCGTAATAAAATCGTCAAAAAAAAGATTAGGGACCTGGATTATCGATAAAGATGGCTGCTATTTAATTGATTGGAGCTACCAGTTAGAGAAATTTAATATTAAACATTTACGTAATGAGTCAATTGTGAAAAAATCCTTTAAGTGGGGCTAATAACATTGTTTAAAAAAGTTTTTAAAAATGACTTAAAAATAGTGGATTTTTCGAACAATTTACAAATTCGAATAAAAATATAATAAAATTGTATGTTCCAAGGATTTAACCAACTTTTAAAAAATAAGTCTCAATAACCGGGTATTTATTTTGCAAGTAATATATTTTCCTTATAACCTCTTTTATATTTTTACCGTATTCATTAGCAACTGAATTGGAACTGAACTAGAACTGAGCTAGAGCTGAACTAGAACTGAACTAAAACTGAATTAGAACTGAATTAGAACTAGAACTGAACAAGAACTGAACTAGAACTGAACTAGAACTGAACTAGAATTGAACTTGAACTGAATTAGAACTAGAACTGAACTAGAACTGAACTAGAACTGAACAAGAACTGAACTAGAACTGAACTAGAACTGGAATAGAACTGAACTTGAACTGAACTAGAACTTAATTAGAACTGAACTAGAACTGAACTAGAACTGGAAAAGAACTGAACTAGAACTGAACTAGAACTAAACTAGATCTTTTTTTTTTTTTTTTTTAAAGTTATTTAAATCATAAACAGTTTTTTCATTTTTCGAATTTATTCTATGAGTTAAATTTCAGTTATGTATTTTGTAAAGCTTTTTTGTAATAGTTCTATTCCTTTAATTTTTCAGAAATGACTTTATACACTACCAGACTATTATATTGTATTTTCTTTTTACATTTTACCTTAGCCTTCCTTTGGAAAGCAATTAGGTATATTGAATGTTCAGAAAAATTTACAATTATTAGACACCAGCAGAATGTAATGCATTTTCTGGCCCGCTACGGCCTTCGTCAGCATTCTTTGTGTCTCACTGGATAGTGTTACTTTATAAATTGAATGTATTTAACTCAACTATTTTAACAATTAGAAATTGGGAATTATTTCCTTGTGAAGGTTACTTTATATTATTATAAACATTTTTTTCAGTTTTCGAATTTATTCTATGAGTTAAATTTCAGTTATTTAAATCATTTATTCACATTTTGAGATTATAAACATGTCACTTACGAGCTAGTCCCGCGAAGCCATGTGGCTTATTTGAACTAGAACTGAACTAGAACTGAACTAGAACTGAACTAGAACTGAACAAGAACTGAACTAGAACTGAACTAGAACTGAACTAGAACTGAACTAGAACTGAACTAGAACTGTACTAGAACTGAACTAGAACTGAACTAGAACTGAACTAGAACTGAATTAGAACTGAACTAGAACAGAATTAGAATTGAACTATAACTGAACTAGACTGAACTATAACAGTACTAGAAGTGAACTACAAATGAACTAGAATTAAACTTGAATCTGAACTAGAACCCGAACTAGAACTAAACTTGAATCTGAACTACAACCCGAACTATAATCTAAACCAAAAACTCAACAATAAACTTTAATCTGAACTAAAATCTTAATTAAACGTGATTATAAACGAGAATTCGAACATAAAATTTAACTAGAATTTTAACTAGAATCTCAACATGAAACCGACCCAAAATCTTAGCTAATATCCAGAATCTCGACTTAATTTGTTATTATTGTAGTATATTAATAATAAATTAGATCTTCTCCCAACAAGCATGAAGTCAAACCTTTGATATTGAATGACTTTATCATTTGACATCAAACACAATTCTCAAACGTTTTTCAATTGTTTGATTTTAACATTTAAACTCAAATGGTAAAATATTTTTATTTATGTTTTTCCTAAAAATGAACTAGAACTTAACTAAAATCTAAACAAGAACCCGAGTTTTAATTAAGTTTAAACAAATTTAGATTCCAGAATCTAGACTTAACTCAGAATAATATTAGTATGTTAAATCTTAACAAGAATTTCAGTAATAGCTTATCGCTGGCATTAACACACAATGGCACAGTTCGTGCCTGGGAAACCACACTGCAAACGATCAAGTCAAACAGGGTTGTCTCTTGAACGGCATGTTCGTCGATGACCGGATTTGCATTTCAATGGCTCGCTGCAGAAATCCTATTCAACTTTAGTCGTAGAGGGAAGCTCAATAAAGGTGGCATGATGGGAACACTTGCTGTTTGGCCAGAATGTTATGGCCTGGTTATGATGCAAGAATGGCCCGCGTTCGTCTTTGATACTTTAGTAAGGACCAAATTTGAATAATGGCATCGGTCATAACGAGTCACTGGCTGATAAAACCCCATGCGATGAGGCTGGGCTTGGATAACAATGACTTGCACAAAAATTATCAGAATGAGGATAAGGAGGTGGAGGAAAGCATGAGACGGTCTTTTTAAAGCCATTTTGGGAGACTATCATTGCTTTGTTTAGGTGTTCTAAGGGCGATCTGTCTTTTCAGCAAGGACTCTAATTGGTTGGAGGCTGCAGGGATGTGTGTGAAGTACTCTAGTTTAAACACTAGCTTGACAGTCGTTACTGGCTCAGATCATCACAAAGGGACCTCTATAAGGACCCAAGTGAGACGTCCTTGGCACGACTGCCCACTATTCGATAATTTAAACACTATATTAAAAGCAACCAGAAATAAACACCCGCACCATCAACAAGCTAAACCGTCTAAGGACTATGTCAAAGAACAAAAAGAACCTCTTAAGCACATACACATACACACACACACACTAGAGCGAAGAGAAAGTAGAATAAAATAGTGAAAGACAAAAGAAAAACCTTTATTAAAAAAAAATTTAAAAAAACACACACTTTCATACAAATAAATAATAAATATTCATGCAATTTGTTTATATGTTTATACTCGTAAAACGGACCTTTGACTTGAGTTTTTTATGGCAATTTTTTTTTCTTTTTGCTACTGTTTTCTTTAAATTCCTTTTTAAAACTTTTCGAATGATACAATACTTGTTTGCTGCTCTGGTTCTCGTTGTTTTGGTTTTTATTTAAGTTTGCTTTAAGCACCGACAACACACACACTTTGGAGTTATTTGTAGCACGCACATAAATACAAGACACTTACACATACACATTGAATATTTTAAAGGAACACGCGCGCTCATTTAAATGTTATACACAGTGTATACATAAAAACCGTTATACATAAAAGTGTACAACAACAAAAGAAAATACCGCTACAAATATACCAAGCAAACACTTTCAGACAAACAAACACACACATTTTAAGTCACACACATACATAAGGAAAACCATTTATATAGAGAAGAAAACAGAGGTTGAAAGGAATAGAGTTTTCTTACACATCTTTAAATTTTAACGAAATTTCTTAAGCAGAAACAACTTAAAAAAAAAATAATAGTTTAAGTCTTTCAATCAACTTTAGGATTTGAATAGACAAGTGATTTTAACGAAATTCCTTGTCAGGAAGGAACAAACTCAAAGGAATTTATTGTACGTATAAGGAGACGTATGATTAATATTAATGCAGAGGTTGTCGGCTTTAAATGGTTACTAATTCTATATTTTAAATGCGAAATTTTCCGAATTTTTATTTTGAAAATATTTTATTAGCAGTTCCTCTAAAAAAGATAAATTTTAACCCCATAAATTAAACTTCACTTAGGAAAATTTTAAAATATTTAAATAATTAAGAACAATTTTTGATTTTTAGTTGAACTGTTAATTTTTAATTTTTGATATTCTTTAATTAGGCTTGAGTTCACCCGGCTTGAGAACACAAAGATCTTCTGACGATAGAAAGTGGTGTTTCTTGAAACATGTAAAGATCAACCCGGGTTCAAATCCCAGCTCAGCCAAGAAAAATTATCAATAAATTTTAATAAAAATTCCAAGTTGTAAAATTCCTTCCCTCAGTGAAAATAATTTAATGAAAATTAAATTTGATGAACTATTTAAATAATTTTTAATATTTTAATCAGGCTATAGTTAATTATATTTAATTTTCATTAAATTATTTTATTTAGAAAACTTAAACAGATCTATAAAATTACCACAATACTAATTACAATTGAACAATTTTATATAGTTTTTCATGGTTATGAAAAAAAAATAGTTTTTAATGACATTTAAATCTTGTAAAAAAACTAGTAAAAGGTATAAAATTATTTAAGTCCTTAGTCCTCGTCCATATTATGAGACATTTGCTGCGAAACATTTGAGTTTGTTAATAAAAAGGGAAAGACGAATAGAAAAGTGTAGAGAAGGCATACAATATTATTTAATGCTTTTCTATAGACAAAAATACAGTTTCAAAAGAGAATTAAGGAAAGTTTCTGAAGCAAATGTTTCATAATATGGACTAGGACTTAGGGCATCTAGCGAATAATATAGAAATTGCGTACCCAGCGCATGATTAATATTAATTTAAAAGTTGTTGGCTTTAAATTACCATATCTACATTTCTGAAGGCAATAGGAGCATTCCGGTAAGGCCTGATATACCCACTGAAAGACCATCACTGATGGAAGTAAGCAAAGCTATCAAGGCCTTAAAGCTTAACGAAGCCCCGGGAACCGACAACATCGCGCCAGAAATGTTAAAAGCAGATCTCAATGTCAGTGCGCGATTAATCCTCCCGATTATCGAAGAATTTTGAAGAACGGAGTGCCTGCATGATGAGCTTAAGGAGGGAATCATTGTGAAAGTACCAAAAAAGGGAAATTTGTCGGAATGCAACAACTGGAGAGGAATCACTCTTCTGAGTATGGTAAATAAGGTGGTAGCGCATATCATCACAGGCCGACTCAGTGCCTTGGAACCAGATCTCCGTCCGGAACAAGCTGGCTTTCGACCACGAAAATCCTGTGTGGACCAAGTGAATACCCCAAGAGTAATCGTTGAACAGTCTGTGGAGTGGATATCCCCCTTATGTCTCGTTTTCATAGACTTCGAAAAAGCATTTGATAAGCTCTCCCATCACACCATATGGAAGGCATTTGAATGCAAAGGCACCCCACCGAAACTTGTCTCGCTTATAAGAAGTCTATACAATGGGTCTTCATGTAGAGTACTACATGAAAACAATCTTGGCAATAAAATAAATGTAAACACCGGGGTACGGCAGGGTTGCGTTATGTCACCTCTACTTTTCAACATCGTTCTTGATGTGTTGATGAATACCGCAACAGAAAACTCCTCTGGAATTCAATGGCTAGGTGATTTAGATTACGCTGATGACATCTGTATCCTGGCACACACGTACAGCGACATGTCTCGAAAGCTAAGGCTGCTAGAAGCGGCGACAGCGAAAGCAGGACTGAAAATAAACATATCCAAGACTAAATCCATGCGTGTGAACACCGACAACAAGCAGCACCTTGGGATGAATGGCACCGTGCTTGAGGATATTAACAGCTTCTGCTATCTCGGCAGTATTATCAGCAACAATGGAGGATCAAGTGAGGTTATAGTAAACCGTATCAACTGTGCCCGGCGGTCCGTTGGCCTCCTGCGTCCTGTATGGAAGGCTTCTCATACATCAACTAGAACGAAAATCCGCTTATTCAACTCCAGTGTAAAGTCAACCCTATTGTATGGATGTGAAACTTGGAATGCTGCTGCGCGCGACATAACTTCGCTTCAAGTTTTTACCAATAAATGTCTGAGGAGAATTTTGAAAATATTTTGGCCAAATATGATATCCAACCTCGACCTATGGACAGTCACAAAACAAGCTCCTCTACGCACCGAAATACTTAGACGTAAGTGGAACTGGCTAGGTCACACACTACGTAAACCAGCAGATGGCCTAACACGGGCAGCCATTGGCTGGACTGTGGATTCCAGCTAGGTACTAGAGGAAGAGGAAGACCCGCCCACACGTGGAGAAGACAGTTGGATTCTGAGGTAGCATCTACAAGAAAATCCTAGAACGAAATAAAACTAATAGCGTGTAACAGATCACAATGGAATACATTTGTAATGGCCCTATGCTCCAAATTGGAACGACGGGAATAAATATGTATATAGGAGCATTGTGAAAATGGCTTTTGAAAACTTAAATATTAGAAATTTTTAATAAAAAAAGATATGGCTTATTTGTTTAGAAAGTTGAAGTTTTTTTTAAATTTTAACATACAAAAACTAAAATTGATATTTCAGATTGATTGAAATTAACGATGCAAAACTTTTAAAAATGAAAATAAAAATATAAAATTTTCAAAAACAAATTTTAATATTTAACAATTTTGAAAATTTTCCACCAATTTGTAATATTTTGAAAAAAAATCTATTTAAATTCTAATTTATTTAAAAAAATTCCTATAAAAATTAATAAATTTTCAAATATTTCGTTTTTAATAAGAAACAATAAAAAAATTTTTCAAAAAAAAATTATGAAAAAAAATTTTTTTAAAAAATATTATGAAAAAAAATTTTTTTTTAAAAATTATGTAAAAAAATTTTGAAAAAATTTTCTAAAAAAAAAGGAAATTTTTTGTAGCACTTCCTATAAAAGAAAGGTATTAAAACGGGTGAGGTATCATCGGTCAATAAAAATCGCTACAGGCACATGATCCGAAGCTTTTCGAGGCGGAAAACTGATGGTTTAGACATACAGCATATGCGGTTACAACAGGATGGTGCCACTTGCCACCAACAATGGATCTTTTCAAAGAAAAGTTTAAAAATCGCATTATTTGTCGTAGAGGAGAAGTGAATTGGCCACCAAGATCGTGCGATTTGACGCCTTAAGACTATTTTTTGTGGGGTTTTTTGAAATTGAAGGTGTACGGCGATAATTCCACAACAGTACAAGAGCTTAAGAACAACATTATCGAGCAGACATCAACCTTTGACAGCACTTTATTGAAAAACGTCAACGAAAATTTTGGTAAAGAATTTGGGAGCCTGCCGATCCAGTAGGAGGGTTCACTTGACCGGCATAATTTTTCATTTTTAACCGAAAACTTTTTGCAATAAACTGAAATAAGAATATTTTTTAACTCAAAAAAAAAATCTTTTATTATTAAAATTAAAATGATACCTCAATTTTCGGAAACTCTTTATTTAAAAATTAAAAAAAAAATAAATAATAATAATAAATTTTTATTTCGAAAATTTCGAATTACCATTTGCGAGTCACTGCTAAAACGAAGCTTGGCTGGCAAGTTTAAAATGCATTTACTATTTAGCCCAAAACTTGCACCTTCAGATTATCATTTCTTCCGATATCTGCAGAACTCTCTTAATGGTGTAACTTTCAGTTCCTTTGAAGGCTGCAAAATGCAATTGGATCAGTTTTTCGCTTAGAAAACCCAGCAGATCTACGCTGATGATTTCATTATGGCAGATAATTGGTTTGTTTCAAATATATGAAAAAAAATTTTAAATTCTGATCGAATTTGTAACCAAGCTTATTCGAACTTATATTTTTATTTCGGAATATGTATTTCAAGACCGCTATCGTGAATTCGCAGCACGCGAATAGAGTACCTTTACTTGGTGTACATATCACCAAGTGTTGCCACCTATTGGGTAATTACCCAAATTGGTTTTAATTAAACTGTCGTGTGTAGAGTGTGGGTTATTTCTTGTGAAGGTGTAGATCAGGTATATTTTAAAATTATTTCGTTTTAAAACCAAAATATATAAAGATTTGATTTATTTTAAGAAAAAAAAAATTATTCCATTTTAAATATTGTTCTTCAAAAAAAAAAAAAAAAGAGATGCAGTCTTTTCAACTTAAGTCACGTTTTCTTATTGAGAAGATTTCTATCGTTTAATATGGATTTTCAAAAGCTTTTTTTCATTTTTAACCGAAAACTTTTTGCAATAAACTGAAATAAGAATATTTTTTAACTCAAAAAAAACTCTTTTTTTATTAAAATTAAAATGATACCTCAATTTTCGGAAACTCTTTATTTAAAAATTTAAAAAAAAATAAATAATAATAATAAATTTTTATTTCGAGAATAATATTTTCAATAAAATTTGCATAATTTTTATTTCAAAATAGAAAATGTTTTCTTAAAAAAATTTTTAATTTTTTCGAAATATTTAGAAAATTTCATTAAAAAAAAATATTTTTAAAAAACTTCCTTAAAAAAAACCATTAAATGTTACTTTTTAGAAAAATTGTTGGAAAAATTTTCTTTTAAAAATTGGATTTTTTTAAAAATAAAATTAAAAATGTTCATGTAAAATCTCTGCGGAATTCTAGTAATCTCTATATCTCCCGGCTGAAATCAAGGAAGATGCAATCATTAAACTCCCTAAAAAGGGTGGCCTCACCGGCTGTGAGAACTGGCCTTTTGAGCATGATCAATAAAATGATTGCGCAAATAATTCACGCTCGTATATCTACAGTTCCTTCAACAGAGATAAGATGCGAACAGGCGGATTTGAGAACGAACCGTTCCTGTATCGACCACGTCTACAGTTTTCCAATTATCGTGGAAAAATCCGTTGAATGGCGTTCCCCACTATATATGGGGTTCATAGGGCAATATGGGAGGCACTTAGATGCAAATCTGTTTCAATTTATCTTATTGGAGCTCTTTATGACAACAATACGTGTCGAGTGCTCCACAAAAAAGATGTTAGGTCCACCGATAACTGTAAATACAGGTGTACGCCAAGGATGTGTGCTGATCCCTTTACTATTCAGCATAGTGTTGGACATTATAATATCGACAATTGAAAGAAGGAAATAACAGGGGCCATCAAAGGCGGCTAGACTATGCCGATGATATCAGTTTATTATATCATAACTTTACAGATATGAAAGTAAAATTAAAGCGGTTGCAGAATCTGGCCTTGGAAGTTGAACTTCTTATAAGTTTAAATAAAACGAAGGTACTACGAATAAATTCGAATAATACCAATAACTTTGTCACTGATGGCATCGAACTTGAAAAAGTTTAATCCTTCTGTTATTTAGGCAGTATCTTGACCAACATCGTAGGCGCAGATGCAGATGTCTCCAACCGCCTTAGAAAGGTCGAACAAGCCTTTGGAGCACTGCAAAAAACAAGGAGATTATCATAAATTCAAATACAAACAAAAGTCCTCCTTCTTTCTTCAAATGTTAAATTCACTCCTCTATACGGGTGCGAATCTTGGAAAACTTCCGCGCAGGAAATACGGTGCTTTCCAAGTTTTCATTAACCGTTCTTTGTGCAAAATAATAAGAATTTTCTGGCCAAATGTTATCTCCAATATGCAAATATGTGGCGACGAACTGGTGAAACTTCAATACGGCTAGAAATTATCCGCCGAAAATGGAAGTGGATTGCTAATGTTCTAAGAAGACCAAACGGAGATTTATCAAGAATTGCAATTGAATGGAGTCCTAAAGGCAACAGGAGAGCTGGCAGGGCATCAATAACCTGCAGACAGTCGGTACAAGAACAAATACGTTTGATGGGAATATCTTGTTTCGAAACTAAAACGCTGGCACTGAACAGACCTGGGTGGAAGAATTTTGTTGTGGCCCATTGTTCCAGGCTTAGGAAACAATATGTATATACATATATATCTCTGATAAAAATTAATTGCAGCAGGCAACACTTTAGCTTGTTTGAAAGGTTTTTATACCCTCCACCACAATTAGTTGTGAAGAGGGTATATTCAGTTTGTCATTCCGTGTGAAACTTTTTTACTATTCATCTCAGACCCTATAAAGTATATATATTCTGGGTCCTTGAGTAATTTTAAGTCGATTTAGCCATGTCCGTCTGTCTGTCCGTCTGTCCGTCTGTTGAAAACACGCTCACTTTCGAAAAACTCAAAAGAAATCAACAAACTTGGTGTCAAATTGCTTGTAGTTATCCTAAGCAGTTTGGGATTGAAATTCAGCAAAATCGGTTCAATAGGATCTGAGCTATGAATCAAAATGTGGAACCACCACCTAAAAAAAATTGATAATTTTGTTACAAAAACTAACATAAATGGTGGAAAAATGCACAGAATGATATAAGAGTTCGCAACAATTCGTTTTATTCAACAGGAAATCACGCTGTGAAATTTCGTGAAGATTCGTCAATAATTTACCCTAGGCCCCATATAAGCCCTACTCCCGGAAAACACTATATTAAGCCTAAAACCCTAACTAACCATGCTATCATTACAAATTTTGGCAAGTCACAGTTACATAGGACTAGAAATTAAACTGTTAAGTTTCGTGAAGATCGGTCCATAATTTACCATAGACCCCATATAAAACCTACTTCCGGAAAACAACTTAGTACGCCTAAAAACGTAAAAAATAATGCTATCATAACAAAATTTGGTACATCAAAGTTTTATAGAACTAAAAATAAATCTTTGAAATTTCGTGAAGATCGGTTCATAATTTACCATAGGCCCCATATAAACTTTACTCCCGGAAAACAACTTAGTACGCCTAAAAACGTAAAAAATAATGCTATCATAACAAAATTTGGTACATCAAAGTTTTATTGGACAAGAAATAAAATTGTGTAATTTCGTGAAGATCGGTCCATAATTTACCCTGGGCCCCATATAAACCCTACTCCCGGAAAACAGTTTAGTACGCCTAAAACCGTAAAAAATAACGCTAGCGTAACAAAATTTGGTACGTCACCGTTTTATAGGACTATAAATGATACTGTGAAATTTCGTGAAGATCGGTACATAATTTACCCTGGGCCCCATAGAAGCCCTACTCCCGGAAAACAGTTCAGTACACCTAAAACCATAATTAATAATGCTATCATAACAGAAATTGCTACGTCACAGTTTTAAAGGACTAGAAATGACGCTGTGAAATTTCGTGATGATCGGTCCATAATTTACCCTAGGCACCATATAAACCCTTCTACCGGGAAACAGTTTGGTTGCCTTAAACCATAATTAATAACAAATCGTCACAGTTTAAGATTATAATAACATCATACAGATATTACTCCTTAAACATTCGAACTGTCGGTGGAGGGTATCAAAGATTCGGCACAGCCGAATATAGCACTCTAACTTGTTTTATATTAGCTTCACTTTGTTGGTAGACATAAGAAAAATCGCATTATTCTCTAAAAAGCTATCTTGGTTTAAAAATGAGTGTAAATTCGAAACATTTTAAGGTCATAAATTGATTTTCTATTATAGACAAGTTAAAAAATAATCTCGATGTTTGGGTGCCACATGAATTAACACTAAATAATTCAATGCACCGAATTACCATTTGCGAGTCACTGCTAAAACGAAGCTTGGCTGGCAAGTTTAAAATGCATTTACTATTTAGCCCAAAACTTGCACCTTCAGATTATCATTTCTTCCGATATCTGCAGAACTCTCTTAATGGTGTAACTTTCAGTTCCTTTGAAGGCTGCAAAATGCAATTGGATCAGTTTTTCGCTTAGAAAACCCAGCAGATCTACGCTGATGATTTCATTATGGCAGATAATTGGTTTGTTTCAAATATATGAAAAAAAATTTTAAATTTTGATTGAATTTGTAACTAAGCTTATTCGAACTTATATTTTTATCTATCGTGAATTCGCAGCACGCGAATAGAGTACCTTTACTTGGTGTACATATCAACAAGTGTTGCCAGTTATTGGGTAATTACCCGAATTGGATTTTATTTAAACTGTCGTGTGAAGAGTGTGGGTTATTTCTTGTGTAGGTGTTGATCAGGTATATTTTAACATTATTTCGTTTTAAAACCAAAATATATAAAGATTTGATTTATTTTAAGAAAAAAAAATTATTCCATTTTAAATATTGTTCATCAAAAAAAAAAAAAAAAAGAGTTGCAGTCTTTTCAACTAAAGTCACGTTTTCTTATTGAGAAGATTTCTATCGTTTAATATGGATTTTCAAAAGCTTGATAATGAATGACGCTAGATAGATTCTTAGATTTCGATTAATAGTGATTTAGAACCCGAAGTTTATTGCAAAAAAGTATTGAAACTAAAATATATATTTCCCATAGTTTAGAAGTAAAAAATTTCCTTTATTTTGCCATTTAACAGTTGTAAAACTGACTTTAGAAACAGACTGTTGTCCGAAACCATAAAGTATAATTTTTTACGCCCATAAAACATGAAATTGTAAAAAAAAGAGTACAAAAAAAACCCTTTTTAAACTTTAACGTTTGTAAATGCTTACGGAAAAAGGGCACCGCGCGGCTCTTCTTGACGAAACACATTCAGAACTTTAATTTTCGGGCGTATCTCACAAATAATACGAACAATGTTCGCCGGCATTAATTGTTGCTGATTTATCAGCATGAACCAGTGTCAAGTCGCGTAACCTTGGGGGCTAATGGATAGGTCCTTTTTCTCGAAATTAAGCTTTTGGCATATTTTTTGTTAAAAATGGGGTCCAATGTTGCCGCCAGCGTGTAAACTGGCTGCAATGGATGTTGTTAGGGTTCGGTCTTATTTAATATGCGGCAGTTTTGTTCATTAACAAACATAAGGAGTCGCTTTTAAGTTGCTCATAATTGGTAGCGTTTTTATAAAATAAAACGTTAAGTTTTTATTAGGTGTAATTTTATTTATTTTTTTTAAATCGGATAATTTTTCTTCAAGTGCAATTTTGAATTTTGCTGTTGGTAACACTACCTTCGGCCACTGGCCCATTAGGAGGCACGCCTAAAGGCTAGGGCTCCCTTACAATGACTTATGAGGAAGTTGCGGCGACGAGTAGGAGGAAGAGTCAATAGGGAACATCATCTCTGTTATTGTCCGGCATTCGGAGACTGAAGACTTGAACTGTCTGGTTTTTTGAACGAAACTTGTCTCTTTGGTATTGATTTGAGCAGGATCTACTCCTTTATTAAGTCAACCGGGTGGCTGAGTGAGAACATTAGCAGCCAGGTTACATACACTCACAATATTATAACAGTAACGGACTGTAGTTTATTTAAGAAGTATTCGGCTCAGTCATTTTTAAAACAATAAACATTTCAAATTCCAAGCAAATTTATTTTTAACTGATTTTAACAGTTATTCAAAAAACCAAGTGCATATTAATACGGATTTTCAGTTACATTTGATATTGTCCGTTGATTGAATTTAAAGTAACGAAATATTCCTTTGTTTTCACGGAATATTCAGTTAATATTTTGATAGTTATCTTTCTATATATATAAAAGTAAGTTGCATTGTGTTAGTAGTTGATGTTCTCTGTAATGCGTGAACCGATTTTGTTTCTGCAGAGTGGAAGGTGACGTCAATACCAAGGTTTTTATGTATTAACGGTCTTCAAATGTGTATTGGATCATGAGTTATAGCCATTTTAATGAACACTGCATTCATTCCGAAACATGTAGTAATATTCCCATACAAATATCAACAAAATGCGCTCCATTTTGAACTTCTCCAAAACGGCTTGACCGATTTTTATGAAATGTTGTATGTGTATTTGTTAGGTATGAGAATAGGTCGAAGAGTATACTTTTTATCGCTAGGGGGCGCCAAATATAGTGCAATAGGGGTAAAAGCTCCCACTCCCCAATCTTCTAAGCTAATCAAAAGGTTTTCTTAAAATTTGGCATGCAGACAATGTAACATCTGAAAGAGAATAGGGAATAGGGTGTGAAATAGGGTAAGAGGGCTAAAAGCTCCCCCTCCCTATATCTTTGTAACTAAACAACCGATTTTTTTTTAAATTTCGCAGGCAAATAGTGTTACAGTTAGAAAGAATTATAACTTATAGTTTTTATTATTTAGGGCGTGAAATAGAGCAAGAGGGGTAAAAGCTCCCCCACCCTCTATCTTCTTAACTAATCAACCGGTTTTCTTAAAATTTGGCATGCATACACTGTAACGTCGGAAAGAGGACGGGGCATTAAATAGGGCAAGAGGGGTAAAAGCTCCGCCTTCTTAACTAATCAAATAATTTTCTTGAAATTTGGCAGGCAAATAGTGTAACATCTGGAAAGAACTATAGCCTTTAATTTTTTAAATGCAGTTTTAATTGACCTTTTTCAATAATATTTTGAATGTTTTTAATTTTAAGCTCCAGGTCTTTTTTCCATAATTATTATTGTTTGTGTTATTAAAAATATTGTTAATTTCTTTTCCAGAGGATGCTAACCAAAGGTTAGTGAAATATCAAAATAATAATTAAATAAATTAATATTTTTTATATAAAATAATTTTTTCTTAGAATTTGGCTTGCACACACTGGTACTTCTGAAAGAAATAAGTTATGTGGCAAAACAACGTTTGCCGGGCCAGCTAGTTTTATATAAAATAACTGAATATTCATTTGTTTTAACGGAACATGGAGTGGAATTTTTGACAGTAAAAATTAAATGAACTTTTGGTTAAAAATAAATAAAAAAATAAGTAGACCGGTTTTTAACAGAGTTTTTATTTATTTTAAATTACAATTTTAGTTAATTTTACGTACTGAATATTGTGAGTTTGGGACCCTTAGTAGACGGAGTTACTGGGTAACACAACAGAGACTAATTAACCGACCTAAATGAGCTGTGCTTGATTACGGCTGGCAACTTAACACTACCTTCAGCACAAGTGGAAAGGATTTGTCATTCCTACAATATTGATTTTAGACCCAATAAAATATATTTATTCTTTGTCCTAATAAGTAGCAATGTTGATTCAACGATGTCCATCTGCCGGGCAGTCTGTTGAAATGGGTTTTCCGAAGGCCCCAGAAATGTTGGGAACTGGGTTATTATATATTTCTGTCACATATGCAGCATTTTATTTTGCTATTGAAATTTAGCTAGATCAATCCATAAATGAGTGAGATATAAGCAAATACCACGATTGCCTCTTATTATACCCTCCACCGCAATTAGTTGTGAAGAGGGTATATTAAGTTTGTAATTCCGTGTGAAACTGTTTTATTATTCATCTCAGACCCCATAAAGTATTTATATTCTAGGTCCTTGAATAATTCTAAGTCGATTTAGCAATGTCCGTCCGTCTGTCCGTCTGTCCGTCTGTCCGTCTGTTGAAAACACGATCACTTTCGAGCAACTCAAGAGAAATGAACAAACTTGGTGCCAAATTGCTTGTAGTTATCCTAAGCAGTTTGGGATTGAAATCCAGCAAAATCGGTTCAGTAGGACCAGAGCTATGAATCAAAAGGTAGAACCACCACCTAAAAAAATTGATAATTTTGTTACAAAAAATAACATAAATACTGAAACAAGGCACGGAATAAGATAAGATTTTGCAAAAGTTTGTTTTATTTGACTGGAAATCACGCTGTTAAATTTCGTGAAGATCCGTTCATAATTTACCCTTAGCCCCATATAAACACTACTCCCGGAAAAATGTTTAGTACGCCTAAAACCGTAACAAAAAACGCTATCGTAACAAAATTTGGTACGTCACAGTTTTTTAGGAATAAAAATAACACCGTGACGATCGTGACGAATTTACCTTAGGCCCCATATAAACCCTACTACCGGAAAACAGTTTAGTACGCCTAAAACCGTAAAAAATAATGCAATCATAGCAAATTTTGGCTCGTCCCAGTTTTATACGACTATAACTGATACTGTGAAATTTCGTGAAGATCGGTACATAATTTACCCTAGACCCCATAGAAACCCTACTCCCGGAAACCGGTTTAGTACACCTAAAACCATAATTAATAATGCTATCATAACAGAAATTGGTACGTCACAGTTTTAAAGGACTAGAAATGACGCTGTGAAATTTCGTGATGATCGGTTAATAATTTACCTTAGGCCCCACTAAACCCTACTACCGGAAAACAGTTTAGTACGCCTAAAACCGTAAAAAATAATGCAATCATAATAAATTTTGGCTCGTCACAGTTTTATAGGACTATATATGAAGCTGTGAAATTTCGTGATGATCGGTTAATAATTTACCTTAGGCCCCATATAAACCCTTCTACCGGAAAACAGTTTAGTCGCCTAAAACCATAATTAACAACAAATAGTCACAGTTTAAGATAATAATAACATCATACAGATATTACTCCTTAAACATTCGAACTGTCGGTGGAGGGTATCAAAGAATTGTTTTTGTCATAAAATCCCCTGTTGCTGTTTTTTTTTTTTTTTTGTGGGTGATTGGTCTATTCTGTTAAATGAAGTGTGTTTAAGGTTCGGCGCAGCCGAATATATCACTGTTACTTGTTTTATTAATAATGCTAAACGAGTAACTTTTTTTTTTTTTTTTTTTTTTTGTTTAGGAAATTATTTCAGAAAACTTTTTAAATATTTTCCTAAAATAATCGAAAATTTTAGGAGAAGGATGGCAAGTAGCATGTCTTATTTATGGTATTGGAAAAAAAAGTATACTTATATAAATTAATAAATAAAAATAAGCTTAAAGCATTAAGTTATATAGTTTAAAAAAAAATTTAATTTTTTACTTAAGACTTTGGCAAGCTATTTAAAAATATATTTATTTATGTAATCAATTAAGGGCTTCAGGTAATGAAAGGTCATGTCATTAGCCGTTGAAAGTTGGCATAAAATTTGGCGTTTTCTAAAAACTTTATTTTGAATATTATAAATTTTTTTTTTTTTTTTTTTTGTTGCTTAAAAATTATGTTTTTTTAAGAAAAAAATTAACATTAAGTTGTTATATTGTTTTCTACATTTAAAAAATGTTTTCTTTATTTTGAGTCTAGTTTTTTTTTTTTTTTTTTTTGTTTTCTAGTTTAATTTGTTAAATTTTTCTTCTTTACCATTTTACACATACACACCCTGGTTTCCAGTTTTATTACACAAACTTTTTCTTACATTCACACACACACACACTTTCATCACACTCGCACATACAATTTTCCTTTAACAATTTTGTTATTTTTTGATTTTTTTTTTTTTGTACTTTTTTCTGCTTCTTTTGCAGTTGTGCTGGTTTATTCTCTCTACATTTGCAGCTGCTTTTTTTTCCTATTTTTTGACGTTGTTGTAGTTGTTTTGATTACTTGATTATATAAAAAAATCAAGAAGAAAATTGGGACTATAAATTTTTCCACCCAAAAAAAAAACACACAAAAGAAAAATTACAAATAAAGTTGCAAACTTAATTTTAAAAAAAGAAATTTTATTAAAAAATAATAAAAATTAAAAAAAATTTCCAAAGATTTTTAAATTTTTTCCAATTTCTGAAAATTTTTCTTAAACTTATTTTTAACTTTTTTTTAAATTTCTTACTTTTTTATTGATTTTTTTTTTTTTTTTTTTTATTAGAAAATTTTTTTTCCTTAAGAAGTTTCTTTTATATTTTAAATTAAAGTTTCCTTTTTTTTCTTGTTTATAACTTAAAAAAGATTATTTTCTTTCATTTTGCAAAAAAAAAACCTTCCTTCAAGATTTTTGTGTAACTTTTGCAAAACTTGTTTTAAAGTTTTTGTACATTTTTGTTAAATATTTCCAAAAAACGTGCGCGTTTTTAAACGAATTTAACACCGCAACGTATAATAACGTTATAGAGCTTAAATTTTCTTTTGGCCAAATCTTAAGGTCCTGTTTTTAAATGTTACACTTTTACACACATATACACCTTTAGAAAGCAAAAAAAAAAAAAAGCATAAAAATGGCAGAAAAGCTTTTTACTAGGAGTCAGCTTTAGATGCGCTCTTTATCTCTCTCTCCATCTCTGTTTTAAATAGGCGAGAAAGAGAAAACATGGTTAGTCCATTTTAAAATGAATACGTTTCTTTAAATTAGAAAATAGTTCATGTGTGTTGTAAAATATTACAACACATTAAGAAAAATGAGCACAAAAGCCGCTTATCAGGTGAAGAAACAGAAAACTAAGGACAAGAAAATAAAACAGGATGGAAACAAACAAGAAAGCGGAAAAAATTAAACAACACACAAACACACCGAAAATTTGCTAATAAATCATAGAAAATAGAAAAAAAAAAAAGAACCAAAAAAATCAAAAAAAAAGCTTTTTCTCAAAAAAAACATAGAATACAAACATTAAAAGGATTTCCCTAAAAAAATCCCAAAAGAAAGTTATCAAAAGATTTTCTTCAAATTTTTAAATTATGTTTAAAACTTTTATTTAATAATTTTCTTATTTAATTAAAAAAAACTTAATGAAGCATAAATTTAAACTTATAATTAAATACAAACAAACAAACAGAAAAAAAAACAGGTATTAAACCCAAAAGCTTTCTTAACAAAAATGCTACTTTTAAAAGCAAAACACATTTTAACAAAACACTCTCAATTCCTTCATATTCAAGTGGTTCACTCTCTCTCTCTCTCTCCATTTTACTTAAACTTTAACATACAGCAGTTTTAAGTAAACAAATGTCTCGCTAATTGTTTACAAAAAGCTTAAACTCAACTTTAAAGCTTTTGAGTGCAAAAACTCTCTATACAAAATACTTGCTTTTCAAATAACTTTACTAAATTTGAGTTGATTTCTCTTAAAAAAGGCGAATTAAAAAAAAAATATAGTTGAACTTTATTTAAAGGGACTAACTGCCTGTTTTTTGATGACGAGCGCAAAGCTCACTCGTTTAATTTACACTTAAAACTAAAACAAATTTTTTAAAATTTTGTTTCTATTTTAAATGTTAGTAAAACGAACGAGTTTTGCGCTCGTCATAAAAAAACAGGCAATAAAATTCGAAACCAAAAAGTATTTAGTTGTTGAGAAACGAGACATGAGAGAGTATTTAAAGAATTATGTGCACGTGACTGAATGTCTAGTAAAATTTACATGAAAAACACTCAAAAAACTTGAGTGCTTTTCAAAAAAATTTTACTACACGTTTAATCACTTGTGCTGTGAAAACGGCACATTAAAAACGGAACTAAGATGATAAAAATTGTACCAAATTTTAGCAATTTGAAACATTAAGGACCTCAATAGATTTTAGATTTAAAGACAATTAACTCAATTTGAGTGAATTTTTTACAGAATTTGAGACCTTTTTAGAAACAACTAAGTTGTTAAATATATTTAAATGTATTTCGGGTCCAAAAAAAGGATTAAAATGATTTTATCTACAAAATGAAGTGAGTTAACAGCGATAAAATTTTTGCGATTATTAAAATTGTAACGGTTCTGCAAAATGTTTGCTGTGTCTAATTCTGTCCCTATTCTTTATGAGATCTGAAGATTTTTTGGATAAGATTTAGAAGAAATTAAAATCCTTTAAAATTCCTATAAGGAACATAGGGCTTCAATAGATTTCTGTCTGATGCTGCTTTTCTTACTTCACTTTTGGTTAAGTTGACAGATTTTTATTCCGCTTCAAGCCATGTATTTTTAGGACGGCCTCTTCTTATTGCTCGTTGCAGGTTGTAGTCAAGGGTTTTCCTATTGATGTAATCACCTTTGTATTCCGTAGCGTATTTTCTAGCCATCTTTACTTGAGTATTTGATTTCATGGTTATTTGGTGGCTGTTGCGTGAACCATATCTCAGAGTTTGTTTAAGTTTGCGGCCAGCATATTTCAACGCAAGCTTCTGTTAGCGAATACTTGGAGTTTTTGAACATCCTGGTTCGTACAGCTTCAGATCTTCGAGCCATACAGCAAGACGGGTTTTAAATTGCTTTGATTTTGGAAGACAATGCAATATTAGTGGACCTCCAAAATTTTTTTATATTCCAAAACCTTGCTTAGCCTTAACCAGTCTGTTCCAAGTATCCTCGGCACATCCACCGGAAGTAGCAATATTGCTACCCAAGTAGCAGAATGTTGAGACATTTGCGAGTTGTTGTCCCATAAGCGAGAAGGTTAATCAGCTGTAAACATTGTCCTTGTTACGTTTATAATCAGTCTTCCAAAAGATGCTTTGGCTGAGATGGTGTTAAGTATTGCTGCATATTTTGCTAATAGATGTCATCACCATAGACCAAGTCAGAAAGTCATACCTTAATTCGTTACAACATCAAGTACGATGTTGAATTATAAAGGGGATAAGACGCACCACTGCATTACGTCTGCTTTAACGTTAATGTGTTTGAAGTAGAAATAATGGACTTTAAAGTTGACCGTTTTAACAACAGTTCCTATTGAAAGATCACTTAACTGGGTAAAGAGCTTTAAATTGAGGGTTCAGAGCTGCACCAAACCAAGACATAAAGTATAATCCGTAAATGTTTCTGAAAACTTGTGCGAAATACTCCGCAAAGTTTTACTTTATCCAGTTCTGTAACGGACTTAATCAAAAAGAGTTTTGCTCCTAAGGTAACGGTTATAAGCCCAAGTCATTGGCTCCAGAAATTAATTTCAGTTCACTCATTCAAACTAAAAATATTTTCGAATTTTCTTTTTGACTTGGATCGCTTCAACTCTGAGCCCTCCAAACAACATTAAGATTTCTTTGTATTGAAAAGGGTAAAAAATCTAGAAAGCGCAATGAAGGTCAACTCCTCAAGCCAGTTGGGGATTAATTTTGAACTTAATCTAACGAATTTAGGCAACAACTTTTTCAAGATGCTTTTGAACTTTGTATTTTATTTTCAGACAGAAACTACCGGGATTGATAAACTGGTCTTTAAGTACGATTTTAGGCTGTCTTAGCGTGGTGGAGTTGAAAGGGTAAAAGTTTAGGCTTTACTCAATAAGGTTTAGCGCCTAATCTGCCCCACTTTAGCTTTTATTTATTTATTTATTTATTTAATATATATAATTAGGTCTATGGATAAATCCTTACAGCCTAATACAAATGAGTATTTAACTTAAGTATAATATTACGTTTAACAATATTTAAATCCAGAGAAAAATCAATAAATTCAAACATTTCATTGAAGCAACAACACAGTTTTCTAAATGGGACTGCCATAGCATAGTTAGTTCGGAAAGTTTTTATAAATAAGGGATTATAGTACCGTACCGTACGTCGTGGAATGTTAAATGATAAACTACTTAATAAAAAATTCGAGCATACTTTTCCATTTATTAAGTTAATTACAAATGATACATTTGGCATAACTCTGCGACTTTTCAGTGTTGGCAAACGTATTAAAGATAATCTTGTAGAATATGAGGGGAGATTATCATATCCTCGATATGTATCTCTCAGGCAAAAGAGCAAGAATTGTTTTTGAATGGATTCAAAATGATCACTATGAACCATATAATGTGGATCCCATACAATCGAACCGAATTCCAAGATTGGTCTAACGAGAGATGTGTAAAATTGTTTAGTGACGAAAGGATCATCGAATTCTTTCGCCCAACGTTTAATAAAAGCCAGAGTACAACGAGCCCTGTTGACAGTCATTGTTATGTGTTGAATAAAATCCAATTTTACATCCAGCAAGATGCCAAGATCCATAATTGTGTCAACTATCTCGATTTTATAGTCACCGAGTTTATAGTTATTTAAAATACTACGTTTTCTAGAAAAGCGCATATGTTTACATTTCATTAGGTTTAAATCCATTAGGTTATGTTTACACCAATTATAAAAAGTATCCAAGTCTTCTTGAAGATAAATATGGTCTAAAGTGTTCGTGAAGTTTAAAAAAATTTTTACATCATCTGCGAACATTAGTAAATGTGAATGTTTAATAATATCAGGCATGTCGTTGATAAAGAGCAGAAACAAAAGAGGGCCAAGGCCTTGCGGAACACCGGATTTTACCAATTTAGGTTTAGAAGTTGAAAACCCAAATTTAACGCATTGTTTTCTGCCGACAAGATATGACCTTAGCCAGCTTAAATAAGTTTTGTCGAAACCCATAATATCAATTTTTCTCAAAAGAAGGTTGTGATTTACCTTATCAAATGCCTTACTGAAGTCGGTATATATAACGTCGGTATGCTGGTTGTTGACGAATCCCTCATTTACCAAAGTTGTCAGTTCTAAAATATTTGTCATAGTTGATGATTCGTTACGAAATCCGTGTTGAAAAGGTCTTAATAACGGTGAAACGTGATGAACCAATGAATCTAAAATGCATTTTTCAAAAAGTTTTGGAATTGCGCTAAGTTTGGCTATACCTCTGTAATTAATTATATTTGATTTATTTCCAGATTTGAACAAAGGAATTAAATATGACTCTTTCCATATTTTTGGAAAATAGCCATTTTTCAAAGAAATATTAAAAATAATTGACAACGGAATTGCTAAAGCTTCCATACATTTGATTAAAATACTGCTTGGTATACCATCAGGACCCATTGAGTTTGAATATTTAAAAGATTTTAAGCAATTGATAATATTAAGTGTGGTTATTGGTGAAAATGAAATAGTTTGACTATACTATATTAAATGGATATTTGACATTTTCAGCACAATGTGCATCAGAATGTGTGGACGAAAAAAAGTCCGCGAATAAATCACTGATTTCCTTTTCATCGTGTGTTTCTGTACCCAAATATTTCATGACCTTCGGTGCGCCAGAGATCTTTCTTTTCGAATTTACAAATTTATAGACTGATCTTGGATCGTATTTTAAGTTGTTTTTTATTTTAATCAAATAATCGTTATATAATTTAGCATTTAGCAAATTGTATTTTGCACGAAGGACGGAATACTTGCTGTAATCGCAGTGGGATCCAGATTTCTTATATTTTCTGTAATTCTTGTTTTTTAAGTTTTTTAACGAAGAAAGTTGTTTATTACCCCATGGTGGTCCTGATTTTGAGCTCAGTGAAAATTTTGGTATACATTCATTCATATATTGTTTTATTGTACTGTAGAAATTATTAAACATTTTATCGATTGTTTCTGGTGCGCCAATGCGAATGGATAACAATTGAATCCAATTTGTGTTAATTAAAAGGTTATGTAGGTCGTTGTAATTTGCCCTTTTAAAACAAAACACCTTTTCTTTTTTATGGAAATTTTGAACACGATGACAGTTAAAAATGTCGCAGCTAATTTCAATTGTAGGGTGGTAACGATCTTCTGGGAGTGTTATAGGATCAACACGATTTATTGTACATTCCTTAGGCTCATTAACAAATACCAGGTCAAGTAATTTACCATATATATTGTAGACGCCATTTATCGGATGTAGACATAAATTTGTAATGCTGCCGAATATATCATCACTAATGTTATCAGAACGATTAGGAATGTAAGTTTTACTTTCTGTGGAGAAATGCCAGGTAATCTGAGGTATATTAAAATCGCCAAGGACTAACATGAAGTCACCCAAACTGATTTTTGAAGCCACTTGTTCCATTGCCAAAATGTGTTGTTGATAAGTAATTATATCAGATTGAGGTGGGATATACGAACATGTAATAAATATTTTAATGTTGTTTACTTTTACTACCACTGCAATAAATTCAATTTTACTTGCTAAGTTTAATATTAGCTCTTCAGCTGGAAACGTATATAAGACAGCTATTAAAACGCCACCGCCAGTAGTAACTGTAGTTCTATCGCGCCGGAATACATGAAAATTATTGCAAACAATTTCGGTATTTAAGAAAGTATTATTTAGCCAAGTCTCAGTAAGACAAGTTATGTGGTGATTGAAATTAAAACTATCGAGATAAAATTTGGAGCATTTAGTCCTCATTCCACGTACGTTTTGGTATATAATAATGAGTTGATCGTCGGGTATACAGGTTCTCCTGCTATACGTTCATAAATCCGTTAAAAAAGGAGGCCTGCGGGAGTGAAAATCACGTTGCCGTACGTTTAAGGCATTATGGGAATTATGAAGATTTTTTAAAAACTATCCTTCTATTTAAGTATAGGAATTTCAACGTTCTCATATCAGACAGGGATCAATGGGAAGACCAAATTAAGTGACAAATTTTGCACATCCAGTGTGGTTTACCGATGGTTCGAAACAGACTAACATGGCGATACCAGTTCAGGTAAATTTGGTACAAATTTCAAAAGGGACCTTCGTATGTGTTAACAACCATTGTTTTTTCAGGCGGAAATTAACACTGTCATTACAAGAGCCAGGAAATGTTTGAGGAGAGATTGGAGGTTATTTGTAATGCCGGATAGCCAGGCTGGTCTTAGAACGCAGTCAGGGTGGTCAAGGATCTAAAGAAACTTAAAAACTTGGCTTTATGGTGGGCGCCGTCCCACGCGGACAACGAAAGAACAGATTTTTTGGCAAATAGGGGCGGCCGCCACTTATTTATTGCCTAAAAGCCCTTTTACAGTATCCTAGCTGGTAACATAAGGGAGACGATAAAACCTGGCTAAAAACTGGCTTTCAAAAAAACTAAAAGATTTGTCACTTTATCCCATGGTAAATCACGTAGGCCTAGCGGCTCATAGACATAGACGGCCATCATGGATCCAAAAGAAAATTGTGCTCTCTGCCTGCCAAAAAATCCAATGGAACGGAGTGCTTATTGCTTCCTATTATTAAACATCTAAGCAAAAATTTGGCAGTATGCATCTTACAATATCCAGCCCCTCAGTTATGGCAGAAAACAAATGAACTAAATATATTTCACATTTTCTGGACGTGATGAGAGCAAGCACCGAAACATCAAGGAGAAAAAGAGGCTAGGGCTTTCTTGACGCTGTTTAAGGCTTGAATTTGACTGTGATGCTGTATTCTTTAAAAAGATCTGTCGACGTTGCTTGTCTGGAGCTTAAAGTTGACAGGATTTGTATTTGGTACCAACAGACTCCCGGGATTAATAAGAACTGTACTGTTATTTTTAGGAGCCTTCAAATCGGTAGTTTCCTGCCGTTTAAAGCCGAAGCACGGTAAAAACTAAAATACTGGCTATGAAGCTCAACTTCGGATTAAATTTGACCTGCTTAGGAATGGCACATAAGGATGCTTTTGCTGTTTTATGCGTACACTGAAGCAAAATATACTAAATTGGTAACTTCATTATAATTTTTCATGCAAAACCACTAAAGCGTATGAGCTATAATTAATTCGATTAATATTAATCATACTCCCTGTTCATTAATTTTAATAATTCCTAATTTTTCATCAGGTTTAATCTCTGTCTCGCTCACTCTTTATCACTTCCATTGCAGATTTTCTTCATTCAGGGGGTGCCTGCCGTGTAAACCCAAAACACAGTAGGAGAGATCTCTGAAAAAATGGTTATGAAGCTGATTTTTGTCCTTAACTTCGGACAAAATATGACCTGCTAACGAAAAGCCTTATTTGCTTTTGCCGCTTTCATGCGTACAGTGAAGCAAAATATACTTAATTCTTTACTTCATTATAATTATTCACACAAAACCACTAAAGCGTATGACTTATAATTAATTCGATTAATATTAATCAGACGCCTTATTCATTAATTTTAATAATTTATCATTTTTCTTCAGGTTTTTTCTCTGTCGCTCTCTCACTTTCCTTTCAGATTTTATTCTAGTTTGTTATGAAATTTTGTTAATACTTATTTTATTTATAGTTTTCTTAAACAATTAATTATAACTTTTTTTCCTTATGCTCATCTCCCTTTAAGTGGAATTTATGTTTGGCTCCTTTTTTAGTTTTGTTTTCTTTTTTTCAAAAATAATAAATTATTTTTGACTTCAAGGTTTCATATTTTGATAAAAATTCTATTTTTAAATACGCACACATATTGGCATAAGCACACACACACACACACACAAATGATGATACGTCGTCTTTGTAGTCATTTTCTCGCCAGAAATTGACATTTGAAAATTTTTATCTTTCAGTCTTGTATTTTATGGTCGATTCTTTGCCCGTAAAGAAAGACTTTGGATTTTTTTCTTGGTTATATTTTTTTTTTTTTTTTTTTTTTGTTTTGTTTTCTTTTGAATGGTCAATGAAGGCCTAAAATATTTATATGAATAAAAAGGATGTATTAGAATGAAACATATGAAAATGTTTGAGAAGAGAATGAGAAACTTACATACACACATCAAGACCCCTACAACTTTAAATGTTTGGCGTGTGTCTGTGGTATTTATGTGTTAAGCTAAAAGAATTTATATGTATGGGTGTAAAGTTGTATGCTTTGTATAAGCAAGTCTTGTTTATGTGTGTGGTTTTTGACATGTAAAACTATAGTTATAAATTGTGGTCTTCGGTGTTTATTGTTTGTCAGTTTAACACTCTCCACTTGATTCTACTCTTTCTGCATTTAATCTATAAACATCAAATGTAAACTGAAAGTTTGCTAAGATTTACGTGTGTATTTGTGCTCTCTTAGAGAAGAAAAACAACAAAACAACATGCGGACCCAAGAAAAGGTATTTAGAAATTAATTTATGTTAATCACAAAACAGTGGTTTGTATTGACAAAACTAGTAGCCATAAAGATAACTTGTGTATCCAAAAAACATGAAAGGAGGGAAAAAGCTTTCATAAAATTTAATTCCATATCAACCTGTTGAAACACAAGAAGCGATGCAGGATTTCAAAGTTACAAGAACAGCATATTTTTTATCATCATATTTTTCAACAAATTTCACGTACAAATTCTAAACAACTTTATAATCCTTTATAATTCCTTAAAAAAGCCTTTCAATGGAAAAACAAGCGAAATCAGTTTTTTAATCTGGTTTATGTAAAATATGAAAAAATCGCTAATGATTAATATTTCAGTTAATAATCGTTAAATGGAAAAACAAGCCAGGTTTTTTGCTAAAATCGATTTCAGTTTGTCCTGAACTTTTAAGTTCTTTTAAATTTGTTTAACCCTAGATGGTTACTATTCGTCGAATCGACAAAGCTTATTTACACTGTATCGTATAACTTTTTTATGTGCATCCAAATTATGATCTTGTTTTCCACATGAAAACTTTAAAAAAATAAATAATTTGAAAATCCAAAAAAATGTTAAAATTCGCTTAAAATTTTAAAAGAAAATAAAAACTTTTATTTTTTATATTTTATTGTGTTTTAATTATTTTATTTTAGTTTTTTTATTAAGAAGGCTACGTTATAATGTGCTTAATTCCCATTTCATTCTATTGACAAACTGAAGTTTATTGTTTATTGTTTATTGTTGTATTGAAGTTTATTCCCATGCGCATATCACTGGTTGCTTAGGCCAGATCATCAGGAAACTTCATCCAAAGATTTTAGAAAAACTAAAGATATTAAACCAAATAAAACTGTTAAGCGAATAAGAATTATAAGCCCCAGTTTTACTTGTAATAATATCAAAGCTTAAACAAAAACAACAACAATAAACAGTGAGTTTATCTTTTCTTTTATTTTATTTTGTTTTATTTTATTTTATTTTATTTTATTTTATTTTGTTTTATTTTATTTCCTTTCTTTTCTTTTATTTTATTTTATTTTATTTTATTTTATTTTATTTTATTTTATTTTATTTAATTTTATTTTATTGTATTTTATTTTATTTTTTTAAATTTTATTTTATTTTATTTTTTTTAATTTTATTTAATTTTCTTTTATTTTCTTTTCTTTTATTTTATTTTATTGATTTGATTTTATTTTATTGATTTTATTTTATTTTACTTTACTTTATTTTATTTTATTTTATTTTATTTTATTTTATATATTTTTAATTAGGCTTAAGTTCATGAAATTTAATTTTTCATTAAATTATTTTTATGAAGAAAGGAATTGTACAACATGAAAATTAATTAAAATTGTTATTGATAATCTTTCATTCTTGGCGTGGCTGGGGCTCGAACCCCGGCCGGCAGGTTACCATGACATGTTTCGATCACAACCACTCGATCTCCTCAGATGGATTTGCCGTCTTACATTCGTAGCCATCGACGACTGCTGACGTCAATAGTCAAACATCAATCCTTAAACCAAATTGTATTCTAACATTTGGTAGATCGAAATTTGCTTTCCTTAATGATTATCCATTTTAATTGATTTTACATGTGTTTTCCTTACTTCTGTTCTTTCGTTCTTTTGTCATGAATTTTTCTTGAAGTCCAAGTACAATTTGGTTTAAGGATTGATGTTTGACTATTGACGTCAGCAGTCGTCGATGGCTGCGAGTGTAAGACGGCAAATCCATCTGAGGAGATCGAGTGGTTGCGATCGAAACATGTCATGCTAACCTGCCGGCCAGGGTTCGAGCCCCAGCCACGTCAAGAATGAAAGATTATCAATTACAATTTTAATTAATTTTCATGTTGTACAATTCCTTTCTTCATAAAAATAATTTAATGAAAAATTAAATTTCATGAACTTAAGCCTAATTAAAAAATATTAAAAATTTGGATTAAAAACCATAAATAGTTCAACAAAATAACCACAATACTAATTATTGTTAAAGCTAAGGCACGAGCTCTAAAAAAGGTCAACAGAAAAGAAAAAGACAAAATTAAAAAACAAAAAATTGTACTTGGACTTCAAGAAAAATTCTTGACAAAAGTACGAAAAAACAGAAGTAAGGAAAAAACATGTAAAATCAATTAAAATGGATAATCATTCAGGAAAGCAAATTTCGATCTACCAAATGTTAGAATACAATTTGGTGTAAGGATTGATGTTTGACTATTGACGTCAGCAGTCGTCGATGGCTGCGAGTGTAAGACGGCAAATCCATCTGAGGAGATTGAGTGGTTGCAATCGAAACATGTCATGGTAACCTGCCGGCCGGGGTTCGAGCCCCAGCCACGTCAAGAATGAAAGATTATCAATAACAATTTTAATTAATTTTCATGTTGTGAAATTCCTTTCTTCATAAAAATAATTTAATGAAAAATTAAATTTCATGAACTTAAGCCTAATTAAAAATATTAAAAATCTGGATTAAAAACCATAAATAGTTCAACAAAATAACCACAATACTTATTTTATTTTGTTTTATTTTATTTTATTTTATTTTATTTTATTTCCTTTCTTTTCTTTTCTTTTCTTTTATTTTATTTTATTTTATTTTATTTTATTTTATTTTATTGTATTTTATTTTTTTAAATTTTATTGTATTTTATTTTATTTTTTTTTTAATTTTATTTAATTTTCTTTTATTTTATTTTATTTTATTTTATTTTATTTTATTTTATTTTATTGATTTGATTTTATTTTATTGATTTTACTTTATTTTATTTTATTTTATTTTTCTTTATTTTATTTTATTTATATTAATATGCTTTACTTAAAAAATTTTATTTGATCCTTAACTTTAAAAATCGTTCCGCTAGATCGTTCCGAACAGTAACCTTAATGTACTAAAATGAAGATTAACCTTTCAGGGTTAAATATGCCACAAATACGAAAAGGTATGTGATAATATACCGTTTTTGTTTACTGCCGCAGTCATGACAATGCCAACTTTATGCCGCTAGACAAGATTAAGGTGCTCGTCACTATATACTTCCCTTTCTCTCTCTCTCTTTTTCTCCTCTAGCAAAATTTAAAAATCTTAATTTATAAATCATTTGTATACTTTTAGAAGGGATTTAATTAATAATTTTATTGGGATTTTATTTTCTTTTCAGCAATTTTTTCTTTTTTTATTGCTGAGGCCTGGTTCTGACTGTCGTGATCGTGTACTTTCTCGATTCGAAAGCAATTTATTGTTTAACTATTTCAGTCAATACTGAACGAATCGGAATTATTTTTTCTTATTTTTTCAGTGTTGTAAAGCATTAATTTGACTTTCACAATACTGAAAAAATAGTTTCGATTCTTGCAGTATCGACTGAATGAATTAGAAATAAAATTACTTTCGATTCGAGAAAGTACACGAAGAGAAAACAGCCATAAAAAGAACAAAAAATTTAACAGCCTGTTCAACGATTTCGAACGTTAACGTTCGCATAGAATGTTACATTTAAAACAAAAACCAATTTTCGAATTTTGTTATTGTTTTAAATATAATTTTCTATGCGAACGATGACGTTCGACATCGTTAAACCGGCAGTAAATTACTTTTTATTAAAATTTTATTTTTATTTACCAAAGGAAAAGAAACAATATGCGACAATAAAGGGCACAAAAATAATTTCTTAAATTAATTTTTTTTTTTTTAACAATAAAAAGAAATTATTACAAAAAAAATTATAATACTAAAACTATTAAAAACATCAAAACAGTTCAGGCAACCAACAACTGGACAGCCTGACAAGCAAACCCATTCCAGCCTGTTTATTACAAATTAAGCCACGATGACAACAACAAGAGTCATTATTTATAAATTTACAAATGCATTTATTCACACATACATATTCTCAAATACATACACACCAAAAAAGAATGCCCAGCAAACAAAAATTAGGGTACGTTTTTAAATGCAGTTGTTTGGCATCACTGGCGCATCGGTTAAATTGAATGTTTGTAATGCTGGGTACACACAGTGCAACCTACATGGAAACTGTTTCAATGCAACCTCAAAATATCAAAGCGTTTTGATGTGTATGCAATCTGAAATGAATGAAAATGAATTTAATTCACTGGATTGCGTAAACGTGTTGCATAGTGTGTACCCAGCATAAAAGCATCACCTGCAAGAAACTTGTCATCACTTATATACAGCTATTGGCAACAGGGTTATCAGATTTTTTTGAGCTCCATCGCCAAACCGGATGTCAGAAATCGCAAAAAATCGCTAAACGTCAATTTTGTTTAGTTTTGTAAATTTTTTTTTTTAATTAAATTTTGTATACAAAAAAACACTAGTATAATATTTCAGTCAAAAATCGCCAAAAACTGGGAAAAATACAAAAAAGTCGCCGAAAGTAAATTTTGTGTTGTTTCTGTAATTTTTTTTCTAAATAACATAAAATGGAGATCATATATGTATTCAGTTGAAAAACTTTCATTAAGTACAAAAGTCTATAAGATCGTACACTTCAGCCTCACCGAATTCATTACTGGAGTTTTGACCTGCATACATACTACATATTTGAATTAAATAGTGACTGAATATAAAATCCATTTGACATGATAACAAAACAAAACACATGTGAAAAAAAGTCGCAAGTTCTTTTGTGTTAGTAATGATAACAAAAAATTACAAGCTGTTAAACAAAATCGCCGAAATAATATAAATGGTAAAAATAGCCAAGTTAATCGCCAGCTATATCAGAAATCGCCATACAAGTCGCCAGTCGCCAAATGGGAAATCCCATCGCCAAACACGTTTTAAAATCGCCACGTTTGGCGAGAAATCGCCATGTCTGACAGCCCTGATTGGCAAATTCAAAATAAAAATTCAAAAAGAGCGAACGATGTGTATACATACACAAAAAACAAAGAGCAAAAGAGCATAACACCAACAAATGCAAACGTAAACAAACCAATACAATGCCACACATGCAAAGCTTTCAATGAAGTGGTGCCCATACCTGCTTATATAAATACTTCAAAAGTTTTTTTTTATGTAGTGGTGCCGCTGCTCTGCAGCGAATTATGGCGTCAGTTAATTATACCAATACCAAAATAGTGGAGAGATCGGGCTTGACCGACTACGCTTTCTTACTTGTTTTCTGATGCAATAATTTTTGACATGAAAGAAATTATTTTATTTTTCTTTTTTATGCTTTTTCTGGTTATTAATAAAAAATACTGTTACTTTTTGGTGCAATATTTTCAAAAGAACTTGTTATTGCTAGTGTTGATCAAATCTTATTATTATTTTTTTAATGTTCGCTAATCAAACTTTTGAAATTTACATATGCAAACGTGTTTTAAAGTTTAATATATGCACAGCTGTTGTGCAGTAGAAAAGCATTTAAACATCACAAATGCAACAGGTGATCACACATCACCAGCAACATTTTGCATCACTCGCAACGTGGGTTGTATTTGCCTGTTTTATCGTTACTTCAATGGGATCTGGTTCCCGAAACCCGTACGTTTGTTCGTAATACACGTTTTTCCTCAAGAGCCCATCCTTATGTGGTCGATTGGCAGGTGAATCGTACAACGCATTAGAGAGAGAATTCGTTTTTTTGCCGGACTGTTCGTATGTGGAATAACCTTCCTGCAGAAGTCTTCCCTCTCACTTACAACATGATTAAGTTCAAACACTACTCCCTATATCCTCCTTCCCACAACCTATTTTTCTAGTTCCAACACAATGCATTGCATTAGTAGGGGTCATCCCCTGAGTGCTGGTCCTAACAGTAAAAAAAAAATAAAATAAAAAAAAACTTTTTTTAATTTTTAAATGAATATCAAATCAGTTTCTAATCTTTAGCATTTAAAAAAATTTTAAATTTTCAATCGTTCTTAACTGGTTTAAAGTTTTAAGATTTGCTGGGTTACTTCTTCATACAAATACAAGCAGTATTAAATCTTATTGACGACATTATTTGGTATAAGTCAATGTGTGTGTCAGAGTGTGAGAGCAGTTGAATACGACACAACATGTTTTATTCCCCATGTTTTTTTTTTTGTTTTTGTAGATGCATTGCGTGCATTTTAATTAGTAACGTAGAGAATTATAAAAAACGCACACATCCACACACACACAGCAGCACAGACACATCTATTAAAATGCACCCCCAACATTCGTGCGACTAAAAGGAGGTTGGTTTTAAAATTCATTTAAAGGGAAGACATTTTGTTTTATAGTCATTCGTTAAACTTAATTTTTTATATGACTTTTTTGCTTATGGGGAACAGTTATGAAAAAAGTAATTTTCTTAAGAAAAGATTTCTATTAAGAATAATTTTGTTTTTGTAAAAAGGAACAGACATGACTTTTAACTGAAGGCAAAGATTGAAAAAAGGCATGCAGTATTCAAAGACCTTTCTGAATCATTTGCCCGAAAAAAATTCAAAATTATACCTGCCCTCCCCCCAAAACAAACATTTTTACTCTCAAACTATTATTCTTTTTTACTTTTTCTGATAAAAAGAAAGTCATGACTTTCAATTTCAATAGGCATTGTTTATACACATACTTCTTCTCCTACAAAATTCAAAGTCTAGCCAAGAATCCCACACTGAAAGAAAAATGCTTCATATATTTAATGAATCATTTTCATAAAAAAGTTTTCCTTGGGTAAATGAAAATTTTCATTGTCTAAATGGAATTTCATAGGTTTGATGAAGTATTTTCGTTAAAATCGCTTCATTAGATTTCGTAATTACGTTAAAAATTTTCATTGGATATATGAAAACTTAAGTTTGTCCAAGTTAAACAAAAAATTTTAATTGGGAACTTAAAAAAACAATATACAAACATAACTACATATATTCATAAATTAATACAAAATTATAGTTTCCTTAAAAAAATGTTTAATTGTTATTTAAAAAATGTAAGATTTAATAACTTCATACATCTAATGTTACATGTATGCCATTAAATTTATGAAATCAAAAAATTTTTTTATAAAAGCAACATATTTCAATAATTGCCTTCATTAATTTTAATTTTCATTATGACAATAAAAATGTCATAATAGTAATGAAACAAAAACTTGCAATCCACTTTCAATCAACGTTGTTATTGTTATTATGGACAATTTAATCTCATATTTACGGTCTTAATTGAGAAAAAAACATAGTTTTTTTATACAAAAACTACACTGCCCCGGTAGACTAGCTGGTAGTGAGCTAGTCTATCAGCACCGAGGTTACATGTTCGAATCCCACCAGAGACAGAAAAAAAATAAAAAATAAAATAAAGTAAAATAAAATAAGAAAAAAGAAAAAAAAAAATAAAAAAAAAAAAAAAATTTTACTTTATTGAAAGTATTCATCCAATGAATAATATTCATGGATCTAATGTAATGTTTCATTAAGTCCTTTTAATGAAACAGGTTTCCTTGATCCAACGAAGCGCTGCATAGGTTCCTTTATAATGCAATTTTTCATGGGATTAATGTCAAAATTCGTTAGTATTGCGAAGAAAATTCTTTCAGTGCAATACAAATTTAATTTAAAGAGAATTTGTGACTTTTTCTTAACAACCTCGTCGTTAAAAAACTAAAACAAATTAAGAAAAACTTATGATTGTTAAAACTCAACTGCACTTAACAAGCAGCAGAGCGCGCAATCATCCAGTATTTCATTTTTATCCTTTCCCCGTTTTCCCCGCCTTGTCACTATTTTCTCCTCGAAATTGTGCAATTATTTGTCTACATTGACTTATGAAGATAAATTTCATACAGACACATCTACACAATCCCTACCCCTTTACTTTTTATACCCTCTTTAGCTTACAAATTTTTATCGAAGTGCTAAATAGAGTATCCACGCGATTAATCGTTGTTCGAATATTCGAAGAAACCCTTAAAAAAGCAAGGTGGCGCAATTTATCTATTAGCAACAATCAAAGGACTTTTGATTTTTTTTTGCACAACGTAAAGAAGTGAAATGTGTTGGCAACAGTGCAAACTGTTGTTTTGCTTATAGGTTATGTTTACCTTTTTATTGAAAGTTGCGCCATATTTTCATTGAAACCATTGTGCTATTGCACAGAGCTTCTCTTTTTGTTTGTCACGTCTTTAAATTCGTCTTAAAAACCTTAGTGTTCTTAGCAGTGTTTAAAAACTGCAGTCAAATTAGAAATATTGCTATTTCTTCGACTTTTTAAGTTTTTTGTGGACAAACACAAACTGCTGCTTTCACTTCTGATTCTAATGGCCATTTTCTCATTAGGCGATTATCTTTTTTCCCAATGAAAAACTGCACATTAAAGAAATTTGGTTTTCTCATTTGCTTCGATTCATCCGCCAATTATTTTTTTTTTTTTTCCTTTTATTTGCCGTACAGATAAATTCAATCAGCTGACTCCCAACTTTTACATGTATTTTGAGTGGTGTTGCCAACTGAAAACAATGTTTTTTGTCGGTATATTGAGAAACCCAAAATCGTAAACGGACAGTTTATCGGTCCAATAAATTTATGTTGACATTAAGTAACAGACAGTTTGTCGATACATTGAGAAAATGGCCATTAAAATGTTAACAGTCAACGGAAAAGTTATACGTGACAAAGTACTTCGGCTGTCGACACGTTGGAAAGTGTAACGTTTGATTGATTAAAACGTTTATTTTTCTTTTCATTTCGCAGCTTGAACTAGTGTTCGGAAATAAACATTAAATATTGTTCGTAAGTTTTCGGTACGGTAGATATATGGAAAACACAAACGTTAATAGTGTTTGTGTGGTAAATCATTAAAAAAAAATGTCTCTGTTTGTAATCTTCGAACACAAACATAATACTGTACTTATCCAACTTAACAAAAAGATGAAAAAATTTTATTGCGTTTTGTTTATTATTGTTGTGTTGTTCGGTTGTTCGTTGTGTTCGGTTCAGCACATTATTGTTCGAAGATTTCAGTTGTGCTTTGCGCTCTTTTGACTGGTATAGAAAACAAAAATTTTTTATGAAAACAAACTAAACATCCAAAAAAAAAGCCATCAAGAAATTTTTACAGGAACAAAACATGTACGCAATAAACACACAAGCTGTTCGTGCTGTGGTCTTGAAAATTGCCAAGCAACAACAACTAGAGCTTTGCTAAAATTTCAAATAAAAAAATGTCAATGTAAAACAGGCACTATAGAACATTAAAATGTATTGTATGTTTACAGAACCACTACAATTGTTTTATTTTTAACGAAAAACACAACACTATACGAGGAGGTCCATAACAAAACGCAACAATTCCACTTTTTAAATTTCATGTTTTTTTACTGAAAAATATTGTTAATACTAAAATCTTTAAAGTCCTTGTTTTAACGAATTAATATACTTTTAATCGGATCAAAACGCAACAATTGCACATACAAACATACATGGTACTTAAACGTCTGAAACTAAAAGGTTGACATTTGGACCGGAGGCCAAATCGATCCTGCTATCCTCATATCTCCTAAACTAAAACAGATACACAAAATTTAATAATTATTATTGTTCATTAAAAAAATAACAGGGCAGGTGTCTGGTCCTTTTTTATAATTTGTAATAAAAGTATCAAAATTATTTGAAATATTCGATTAAATTTAAACTCTTATTCGATTAATCGAGCAATATTAAAATTGTATAATTAATTAATTCTTTACTCGAACAAACCCTAAAGTCAAATATTTGGATACTCTAACAAACATACAATACAATGCAATACAAGCGACTACTGTGTTCAAAGTAACCTTGAAATTCTTCACAAAAAAAACACACACACACAAACCCACTATGGCATTAATTTAAAACAAAACACACAAATAAACAGAAATATATTAAAACAAAACTTAAACATAAAGCAAAAACAATCCGGAGAAAATGTGTAAAAAAACATATGACATTCATAAACGTCACTTCAATTATAGTGAAATTTTTATTCACACGTTCTTTTCTGCCATAGTATTTTATATTTTTGTTGTATTTTTTCATTTTCCTTTTTTGTATTTTTAAGTGATGCAACAAAAACAGCATCAAGACTTACTGTCTCAGCGGCTTTAAACCTAACACACACACACACACACACACACTCTAAAGAACTCTTAACGAACGCACGCACTTACTAAAATAAAACATAATAAAACCCAGCGGGAAAAAGAAGTAGTAAAGAGGCCTTGTAAAAGGCCTCCCTGCCGCTTTCCAACTTAATTTGTAGTTTACACGGTTAACGAAGGTAAAACTTCGTACAGTTTTGTGCAAAAAAAATATAAGGAGTAGTCCTAGATGAAAAAAAGTTGGCACCGAGCCTTATATTAACTTAATTAACAAGTGAGAGTACTACATTCGGCTATGCCGAATCTTATATGCCCTTCACAATGGTGAGATAAGGACAGAAAGTTTTACAAATAAATAACGGCCACATATTTTGTCGGTTGTCTTGTGTTGTTATCGAAGCTATATGTACTTAATTTTGTTAATGTAACTGCTATTGATCTATATTGTATTTGTTTGGGTGGTGCCACGCCCACTTATCTAATAGCAGCCACTTCTTGACGGTGTAGTGTATGCACACTTATGCACAACACTGTACTATTAGGGTGTGCTGGAAATCGCAAACGCAAAACGCAAGAATTTGCAGGCTGTTTATAAGACACTTATAATCAAATTTTTATAATTTTTTTTATAAAATTCTGTTTAATAGAGAAATGTTTGTATAATAGTTGTCATAAAATTCTTTTATTATTGAAATCTTACTAAAAAACGACTTTTTAAATTCTTGCGTTTTGCGTTTGCGATTTCCAGCACACCCATGTATATCTAACATAAGACACTAAATGCAAAAATTGTTAAATTTAATTTAAATAAAAGAAATTTATGTTGAGTCAGCAGAAATTGTCGCAACAGAAATATTTGTTAGTGTTTAAAGAAAATTAAATTCAATAAATTGTATTTTTAGCGTGAGAATTTGGATTGATGGCACTGTCGTCAAAAATCAATTTGTTCATGAGAAATGCTGACTAATAGAATATTTTAGTTTAAAAGCCATTATAATTATTCAATAAAATGAGAATAAATTCAACTCTCAATTGATTTGTTTTATTTCTCGAAATTCGTGCATTTTAATGTTCGGTAAAAAGCGGCAGAAGTGCTAAAGGAGCGTATAGACGACATGTTTTTGTCATCTGACATGCCAAATTTCCCACTGCAAAACACATACATGTCGTATGTTACCTTTTTAAAGGAGCATATAGACGACATGTTTTTGTCATCTGACATGCCAAATTTCCCACTGCAAAACACATACATGTCGTATGTTACCTTTTTAACTTTGCTTCTGTGAAAATCAGACGCAAAGTCATCTGACAAAATTTCAATTAGAGCGTGCTCTATTTTCTTCTGACAAACCATCTGACATCAGAAATCTATGCCGGGAAGAAACTGGCAGCGGCGTCAACTATTGACGGAATCATTAGCCGGCTGAAGTTAATATTTTACAATACCAAGATATGTATGCTCATCTTACCATTGAATAGAATTTATGTAAATAAAAAACCGTTTCATTATAAAATTCTAAATTGGTATCTTTAAAATAAAAGAAAAAAATGTTAAGATGGCTAAATTATTTTACGGCGCAAATAAATATTTTCGTGGCGGCAGCAAGCTATTTTGAAACCGAGAACTACTTTGGTTTCTGCAATAACAATGCGAAAAAAACAGAGACAATGTCAGAAGCAAGTTACATGTACGTTTGTGACCGAATATTATAAACGTTATGTAAAACAGCAATTTTGACAGACATGAACAATTACATGTGACTTGAAAATTTGACATGTCAGATGACAAATACATACATGTCGTGTACGGGCGCCTTAAGACAATACTTAAAATTTTCTTTTACAAACTACACCTTTTATTACATCACTACACACATTTCCATCAATTATCTTTACATGGCGATCCTGCCAGGAGTAAATTAATTTCTGTCAACTCTTTTCGATCCTGCCCAACATTAATTAATTTCTGTCAATTGTTTTTGATCCTGTCCAACTTAAATTAATCCCGCACAGCATAAATTATTTCAAAGCATAAAAATTTTCTTTTAATGTCCCAAATAGAAATAGATAAAATTTTTAAGAAGTGGGAAGAATTACTGGAATACGTCTCCACTCCAGTATGCAGCAACAATCCTAATCCACCGAAGTATACCCCTCAACCGAAATCTGCTGGTCCTAAACCTATCTCTATAGAAGAGTATAGAGAAAGACAAGTTAAATACAAGAGAGAATTGTGTGTGTCCAAAGAACCACAAAAATCAAATCAGGCAAAGAAAAGAGGAGGAAAAAAAAGGAAATTCCAAAAAGCATGCACTGAATTACAAAGGATAATCAATATAAGCGTTGGAACCAGTGTTCGAAAATAAACACTAAATATCGTTTCTTAATGTTCGGTTCGGTAGATTTGTGGAAAACACAAACGCTAATAGTGTTTGTGTAGAAAATTATTAAAAAAAATAACGTTTCCCTGTTAGCCATCTTTCGAACACAAAAATATTACTGTTTTTATCAAACTCAACAAAAGATGTGAACATTTAATTCCGTTTGGTTTTTTTTTGAAAATCCACGAACTTCAATGTGTTTGGTTCGGCTCGGTAATGTTCGTCGCTTTTTGCTGATAAAAAAAAACCAAACATTTTTTACAAAAACAAAATACACACACGAAAAAAACATTATAGAACATTAAAATATAATGTTTGTCTACAGTATCACTACAATTGTTCTGTTTTTTAACGAAGAACCAAACATTATATAATGTTCGGTTCTTTCTTGAAAATAGTTACGAACGTTATTAAGGGTTGTGTATCTCTACACAGTCACTAAAAAAATAGATATCGGTCCTGGGTGTGTGAGCAGAACGTTAAATAATGTACTGTTTATTTTCGAACACTGGAACTAATTAAAAAACTAAAGAAATTAAAAGAAGACGGCTGGCAATGATGAGGTAATGACTTTTGAAATATTCAAGATAACTGAAAAGGAAAGACAAGAAATTATACTCGAAAATATAAAAATGGGAATAGCAGATGCAACAGTTCAAGAACTGGCAAATGCCTATGCAATAAATGATAATAAAGTAACCATTAGTTTAGAACTAGTTATAATTTTACTAATTATAATTATATTATTAGGATTATGAAAATTCTTACAAAATTATATAAAAACAAGTTGGAGTGTTATATTCGGCTGTGCCGAATCTTTGATACCCTCCACCGACAGTTCAAATGTTTAAGGAGCAATATCTGTATGATGTTATTATTATCTTAAACTGCGACGATTTGTTATAAATTATGGTTTTAGGCGACTAAGCTGTTTTCCGGTAGTAGGGTTTATATGGGGCCTAAGGTAAATTATGGACCGATCATCACGAAATTTCACAGCGTCATTTCTAGTCCTTTAAAACTGCGACGTACCAATTTCTGTTATGCTAGCATTAGTAGTTATGGTTTTAGGTGTACTAAACTGTTTTCCGGGAGTAGGGTTTCTATGGGGCCTAGGGTAAATTATGTACCGATCTTCACGAAATTTTACAGTATCATTTATAGTCCTATAAAACTGTGACGAGCCAAAATTTGTTATGATTGCATTATTTTTTACAGTTTTAGGCGTACTAAACTGTTTTCCGGGAGTATTGTTTATATGGGGCTTAGGGTAAATTATGGACGGATCTTAACGAAATTTTACAGCATGATTTCCAGTCAAATAAAACAAACTTTTGCAAAATCTTATCTCATTCCGTGCTTTGTTCCAGCATTTATGTTATTTTTTGTAACAAAATTATCAATTTTTTTAGGTGGTGGTTCCACATTTTGATTCATAGCTCTGGTCCTACAGAACCGATTTTGCTGGATTTCAATCCCAAACTGCTTAGGATAACTACAAGCAATTTGGCACCAAGGTTGTTTATTTCTTTTGAGTTGTTCGAAAGTGAGCGTGTTTTCAACAGACGGACAGACGGACAGACAGACGGACATGGCTAAATCGACTAAAAATTACTCAAGGACCCAGAATATATATACTTTATGGGATCTGAGATGAATAATAAAAAAGTTTCACACGGAATGACAAACTTAATATACCCTCTTCACAAATAATTGTGGTGGAGGGTATAAAAACACACAGCAATTAATGCCGTAAGAAACTAATAAAAAACAAAAAAAAAAGATTTGTAATGGAAAAAATATTCGAAGAACTTAAAAAAATAATTATAAATACAAAGAAATCTAGCCGTAGAAAGTATACAAAAGACACAGTAAAAGAAAAACTTTATTTAATAGATCAGCTTAGTTTGCAGTTTGGAAAATTAGTAGGTCATCTTTCCAATCCAAATAGACAGGAAAAGATAATAGAGTATAGAGCAGTGATAACCAAGCCCCGAACTAAGAAAGCCCCGAACGCACGCACACAAAGATATTATGTGCTTGAGTGCGGTCGCAGAGACCGATGATAGTCTGATGTTTTGAAACGAACAAAGTTGTAATATACATGTGAATTGCCGACCGTGTCTGTGTGAAAAATACGATTATTGGCACTGGTATAGAGACTTCAAACATACAGCGATTAGAATATTAATGGAACACTTAGAAAACAGTAAAGAAAATATATCAAGTGCAACAATCATGTCGAATTTTAACAGTAAACAGGCTTCGGATACAATTCCAATCTTTGAAGGAAAACATAAAATCCCCAAACATTTTTATCGATGGTAGAATTAGTATCTAGCGAATTAAATGAACAGGAAAAAAAAATTTAATTAAACATGTTGTAGCAACAAAACTGTGTATTGTGTATTGTGTATTGACAACCCAGCTATATGTACCAAATTTCGTAAAACTTTCTCCTACCATTCTTCAAAAACGTATTTTTAGCCACGCCCACTTCTCCAAACCCGCCCACTTTTTGTTAGATGTCATGCATTGACACCGAAGCTATTTGTTCCAAGTTTAGAAGCTATTACTGCTACAATATATCTCCATATATACAGATATCAATTTTTTTGTATGGGACGTGCCACTCCCACTTCTTTAGTCCATCCCCCCTATTTTTTTGAAAGAAGTTGTGTATCGCTAAACCAGCTATGTTTACCAAATTTTGGACAATTTTTCCATAGCCGTTCTTTAGATTTAAATAAAACTATTTTGTGCCACGCCCACTTCTCAAATCCAGCCCACATTCTGCAAATGTTTCCTATAGCTAATTTTGAAGCTTTGGCTCATGCCGTTCTCTAGATATACCGAAATCTATAATTTATTTGTATGGCAAGTTCCTTGCCTTCTTCTCAAATTCCGCACATTTTTGAAAGAATTTGTATATTGATAACCCGGATGCTTGTACCTAATTTGGAAACTTTGGCTCCTGCCGTGCTTTAGATATACAAAAAACTGGAAAACGCCAACAAGGGAAATATGGGTGAAATAAGAGGCAGTCATGGTTTTTTGCCCATATCTCAGTCATTTACGGACCGCTCTGGCTGAATTTTGATAGCAATACGGAATAGCTATAACGGAAAATATGTTTCATAAATATTAAACAACCTTGTTCACATTGTTTACGGGGTCTTCGAAAAACCCATTTTAAATCAATTAAATTAAATCAACTTCGCTACTCATTATATATATGTTCCCATTGATCCTATAAGGAGCATTGGGTCTCTACTTTTTAGTAACCAGAATATATATACTTACACTCAAAAGAAAAATCAATCCAAACGTACTCAAATCAATCCGAAGCGGTATTGATAGTACGGTGAGTACGGATTTTCTTGAATCAAGTACAGAAAGATTGATTCAAGTACGGATTTTTAATCCCAAAATACTTAAATTATCCATATTCAATCCCGATTACGTACTTAATGTAATCCGAAAATGAGATTGGTTTAAGTAAAACTAAGATTGAATCAATCTCAAAATGCGTTTGATTCAAGAATTATAAAATTGTTTCAATCCGAACTCGTACTTAAAATTCTCCGAAAATGAGATTGATTTAAGTAAAACTAAGATTGAATTAATCTCAAAATGCGTTTGATTTTAGTATTATAAAGTTGATTTTATCTCCAATTTGTTCTTGAAAAAAAACCAAAAAAGAAATTAGAAAGAAACAATTGAAGCACAGCCGCGAATAACGTTTTAAGTTACAAAATAATAATTTTTCAGGAGAGCAAAAAAACGTTTTTTGACAAGCAGCATTATTTGTTTTAAAATTTTTTTTTTCTATTATTTAAAATAGTGATAATAAAAACTTTAATGCAAAAGGCTTTTAAAACATTATTCCGCACTGCAAAACCATTTCGGTTTCATCATTATGTTAGTAACTTGTAATGTTCTTCCACTGGCTGACACTTTGTACGCCATTTTGAAGGCGTTAAGGTGCATAGTTTTGGTTGATTTGATGTTTAAACTGTGTAAGAGAGTAAAGTCAACGTTTATCTGCAAAGAAACAGTTTTTGCAAAATGTGGCGTTTACAACGTTTTTCGCGGCTGTGCTTCAATTATTGATTACTTACCCGTTTTACACCTTAAAGAATGATAAAACACCAACATCATGCCCTATATGCTTTTTATTTAAAAAATCTTATGTACATATTTAACTAAAAATATAAACTAAATGAGACGCAATTTTCAAATTTACTTTTTAACCCTTCGTGATACACATGTGCCTGGCCGGACCTTTGTTTAATGTGTATAGATAATCAAAACATGCGTAAGCCGGAGGGTTAAACATAAAAATAATACATACATATATATATATATATATATATATATATATGTTTTTCTTCTTCTGTTGTTTTTGTTGTTACCTAGGGTTTACACTTGCAAGTGCAAGTTCGAAAAACTCAATACACTCACACATTTTTACTAACACCATCACATTTTTCGTACTTGCAGCCCAACTTGCAAGAGAATTTGCTTGCAAGTAAATTTTTGACACTTGCAGCAAGTAAAATGACAAATGAAGAAACAGTGTTACCATGGATGACTTTTGTATCAATTTACTAGTACTTAGTAATATAAAAGTTATGTTTATAGCGGATTTTCTGTGTATTTATAAAAAATAACACGTAAAAAAGAGAACAACTATACAACAACCCATCTCAATGGTAATTTTATCATAAATTTCAAGCATTTTGAAAAAAAAAATTGTTAATGAAAATGTTTTCTCAGTAATATTATGAAATCGCCACTACGGCAATACTGGAGTCAGAAATTTTATAAAATAAACATAATTTTTTCATCAAGATGGACCAAAAATTAAATAAAGAAGGAATTATTTAATTTATTTTGTTATAACTTGTTAATAATTTTAACATGGTAATGTTGTTAAACCAAAAAAACAAAGTTTTTTTATAGGATGTTTTCGCTTCGAGAACATTTGAAAAATGAACTTACAACTGACTGTGTAAACACTCAAGCTACTTGCAAGACTTTCGGCTTTTTCTTCGACTTTTTCGTTGATAATACGTATATACTACTTGCAAGTAATTACTTGCATGTGTAAAGGCAGGGTTACTACAAACAAAATGCAAATCGTTTTGTTCTAACTTGTGTTGTTTTGTTGTAATTGTACAAAAAATTTTGAAAGACACACACGTACGCACGCATAAAAAAATGCAATGCTGAGAGATGAGACTAATAAGTTTTATGAGATAAAACCCTCATTTTGTAATTTTACTCTCAGAGCGGCACTTTCAACGAAAAGTTTAATCTTTTTTTTACTTGATTTAAGCATTTTATACTTATTTCAAGAAATATCGGGATTGATTTTTTAAAGTAATCCCATTTAGGGTTGATTTAAGTACGTTTAAGTGTTATTCGTACTTGGATTTTTAAGTACGATTCGTGATTGAAGTAAGTATAAAAAGATTAATTTATCCCGAGTGTTTTTCTTTCTGTGTAATAGTGTCAAAGATCATAGTTGTAGAAATTACAAACAGAATGACTAATAAATATGTATGTACTTATGTATATTCCCTTTCCACCTGTGGTTAAGGGTGTAAAAATTATATTTCATTAAAATTATTATCAATATCGTTATGTTGCTCTTTAAAATTGCTGTCGATCAATTATTAATTTAATTGTTGTAATAATTTACAAAATTCAGAAAACTTCGTATGTATATGATCGTTCATATTTACGCATTGATGACTTTCCTCATGAACAAGAAATCAAAAATGTATGACCTTTTTCAAGTCATAAATAAATTGGTAATTTTTCGAGTATTCACTCCTGAACGTTAGGAATAAAGAAAATTTTTCATTTCCTAACTCATGAGGAATGAGAAAACAAAAAATTTTAACACCACTCCTCACTAGTATTGTAGTGTTTGATGGATAATTTGCATGACGACAACACGAATAGCCTGTGAAGAGTTTTAATATGAATAAACCAAATTTTTCATATCTGAAAAGGTCACATATGAATTTCACTTTTCATGAGTGAGGAAATTCGAATTGTTTTATTCCTCACCCTCATGAAGATGAAAAAGAAACAAAATTTTTAAGCGTTAACGCTCGCTCACGACTGAATAATAAGTGCTCTGAAAATTAATAACTGAAATATCATTAAAAAAAAATTAGGCCTAGATGTATGGAACAGATTTGATCACAAACCTGCATTGCAATATTCGTGACATTTTTTTAAAAAAATTTATAAGTTGGTTCAGCGATCAGTAAAAAATCAATGGACTTTTTTAGGTGAATTCATGGAATACTCCCGCATCCTTCATTTGATTCCAGTAAGAAGACGAATGTAGCCGGAGCTAACTTTCTTTTTTTTTAAGTAAAAATTTTTGGAAAGTATTAGTCGAAAAATTGGGTATTTGCCACCAAAATTTTAACAACACTCCTCACAAGTATTGTAGTGTTTGATGGATAATTTGCATGACGACAGCACGAATGGCCTGTGTGTATACATGTTTTGTTTGTTTTTTTTTTTTCCTTGTGAAGAATTTTTATATGAATAAACCAAACGTTTCATATCTGAAAAATTCACATATGAATTTTACTTTTCATGAGTGAGGAAATTCAAATTGTTTTATTCCTCACCCTCGTGAAGATGAAAAAGAAGCAAAATTTTAAAGCGTTAACGGTCGCTCATGACTGAATAATAAGTGACCGTTTTAATACTCTGAAAATTAATAACTGAAATATCATTAAAAAAAAATTAGGCCTAGATGTATGCAACAGATTTTATCACAATCCTGCATTTTTTTAAAAAAATTTATAAGTTGGTTCAGCGATCAGTAAAAAATCAATGGACTTTTTTAGGTAAATTCATGGAATACACCCTCATCCTTCACTTGATTTCAGTAAGATTTTGAAAAGTAAAATTGAGTATTTGCCACCAAAATCCCTCTTTCTGGGGTTTCATTGGAGACCAAGAACTTGTGTTCTCGCATCTACTTTGTAGGCTTGTAGGCATTTTAAAAATGAATAAGAATTAAGGTTTATCTCAGGATTATTTTTGTTACTAACAATGCAAAGTGAGTAAATTAATAACTATTAATCTTGTGTATTTAAGAAGTAATTCCTACAGGTACCCTTATAACTACTAAAAGAATTTAAACTTGTTAAATATTTTTTAAAAGAAATTCTAAAAGACCTTTTCAAAGAAGGCAAAGTAGAATGAGTAAAAGTATATTTAAAATACTTCTTAGAGGCCTCAAACCTGGAAGCGCTTCAAAATGTATCCCGCTGGGAACATAACACAACACACACACACATTCACACTAAGAAATTCCCTTAGAAAATACCTCAAACCCGTACCCTGCTCCACAATCACTCATAGTCAGTTCCCCATTACAACAGAAAAGTACCGAGAGAACTGAAATAAAACACGCCACAACTTCTGCCCCCACCCACACATCTCTACACGAAATAGACAAAAACAAAAATTCAAATAAATACAATTTAAGTAAATGCACATACTTGGTGAATAATAACAGCAACAACAACAAATAGTTCTACTAATGCAACAACAGGAAAACAAACTTTAACAACAACAAAATGTTTTTATATAGAAAAATTTTATAATGTTTTCAAAATGTGTACAAAACGCAAAAAAATGTGTCCTTTAAGGGGTTTTAAAGGAAATAAAATTTAAAATTATCAAAATTAAATATAAAAAAAGAAAACACAATTTCTTTTAAAAAAAACCTAACAAAAAACAGAAAATTATCTATTTACTTTAGAATTTCTATAAACCATAAAAAAAATAGTTTGTTTTCAAAAAAAAAAAAAAAAAAATATTTTAAAGAAAATAATTTCATAAAAAAAGAGAAATTTGTAACAAAAAAAAATATTTTTTTATAAAAATAAATGAAAAAAAAAAAAAATTTTGTTTTCTTAAAAAAAGAAAAATAACAAAAAATAATATTTTGTCTAATGGTGTTTTCTTTTTTATAAAAAAATGTGACATTTTATTGAAAAAAAAATGGAATTTGGTGTCTGTGTCTTAAAAATTTTGCTGCCGAAAAGGGTGGCCTGTTTTGTTCTTAAAAACTAATTTAATAAAAGAAAAAAAAATTATGTTTCTAAAACGACTGCGCATATAAGTCGTTTTATAAAATAATATTCGCGCACAAATTAAACAAGACAATACATAATTTATTTACACAAACAAAAAAAAAGATTGAGTGCAGGGATCAACATGATGTTGTTTATCAAATTGAATGTGACGGCGGCAGGCCTGCCATTTTTGCCGATTTATCGGCATTTTGCCGGTTATTTGCCCCTAAATTATCAAAGTGCCGTTTTGCCGATTTTTGCTCCAAAAATGCCGATTTTTTCACTAACACGTAAAAGGCGATTACTTTTTGTTTGTTTGATAATAATTCACTAACTTTAAGCGATACTGAAACAGTTGTAACATTGAAAAGAGACAACTGTTATTAAGTCAGCGCTTCTACTAAAGAAAAAGGGGTTAGTTTTATTCAATATTAAATGCAGTGTTTGTAATGTGAGTTGGGTTAATACATTTTTATTTGAAAAATATTCCACTATGAAGAATTAAAGGCCAAAGTTAAAAAAGAAATAATTTTTAAGCCTAAAATAATAATAATAATAATTTGTTGCTTTTACGCCAAATCGTGGGCGCATAGTGCCAAAATAATTCAGTTAAAATTTCTTTTTCTATTAGGAAAATACACAACACTTTATATTTGTGTTTGAAAATGGATAGATAAATACTTACAAAAGAATAAAGGTAACCCTGCAAAAAAAGATATCCCCTAAGACAATAGTTTATCAATATCCCCAAATTGTCATCTAAAAGAAAATAATCAAAGTAAGTTTTTATTATCTTCCTTTTATAATTTTCGAGAAAATTACGCAAAATAAACAGAATAAAAACTAAAAAATAATGTACGTCATAAATTAAAAAATAAAAATTAATCAAATTATAAAATCTAAGAAATTAGTTCTCAAAATAATCTGCAAATGGTAAATATTTAAATTCAATAAATCTGTTAAATATTAATCTGTTTCCTGTTTAATATAGTCAAGATATTTCTCAACCCTGGATGCTATTTTAAAGAAGTGGTAGGTGGAAACTAAATATTTATGTACATATATTATTTTATTTTGTTTTAATTATTTTTTAATAATAAATAAAAAAATGTGCTTCTTTGTACGTAAATGACAATTTTTTAAAACGCAAAATCTTCTTTTTATCATCCCAATGATATTTTGGCGATATCTTCCTATTTTCTATTAAGTGGTTATCAGGCGATATTACTAGATAATCATCTAGAAGTGTCGCTTTCGTATTGCTGAGAAGTATTGCCATCGAGACACGTTTCTTCCCGAAGGAAGTATCTTCCGCAATACGAAATCGATTATTGCCGCAATAATATTTTTCATCCTGGCAATACGTTTGGCAATACATGAGGTGTATTTCTGTGTTTGCTGGGAAGATAAATTTATATTCACTATCAATGAATATAATTGTAATAATAATTACTTTGATAATTAAATAATTTTTGTTTTTTTTTAGATTATAACGCAATTGAGGACGATGTTAGTACATAAATTCAATAGCCACTTCTTATGTAAGGAAAATTAAATAAATTTGCAAACTTTTTGGCAAAAAATTTCTGATTTATAACGTGAACATTTTATGACAGCATTTGGTACAATTTTTGGTCCTTCCACATTCTTCCGCAAATGTGGAAAGAATTTTTTAATGTAACAGAGTTTTGATGTTCACTGGAAAATTTATCTTTGCAAGTTATTCGTTTTTTAAAGATTATTCAAAAATTAATAATTTAAACCTGTGTTCGAAAATAAACACTAAATATCGTTCTTTAATGTTCGGGTCGGTAGATTTGTTTATTTTCGAACACTGATTTAAGCCAGTGTTCGAAAAACAGTACATTATTAAGCGTTCGGCTCACACACCGAAGAACGATATCTATTTTTTTAGTGTTTGTGTAAACATACACAAACCTTAATAACGTTCGTAACTATTTTCAAGAAAGAACCGAACATTATATAATGTTCGGTTCTTCGTTAAAAAACAGAACAATTGTAGTGATACTGTAGAAAAACATTATATTTTAATGTTCTATAATGTTGTTTTCGTGTGTGTATTTTGTTTTTGTAAAAAATGTTTGGTTTTTTTTTTTTATCAGCAAAAAGCGACGAACATTAATGAGCCGAACCGAACACATTGAAGTTCGTGAATTTTCAAAAAAAACCGAACGGAATTTAATGTTCTCATCATTTGTTGAGTATGATGAAAACAGCATTATTTTTGTGTTCGAAAGATGACAAACAGGGAAACGTTATTTTTTTTAATGAATTTCTACACAAACACTATTAGCGTTTGTGTTTTCCACAAATCTATCGAATCGAACATTAAAGAACGATATTTAGTGTTTATTTTCGAACACTGATTTAAACTGTTTTGATATTAATATTAAAACGGATTTAATAAAAATGTCAAACTCAAATATTAGTATATGGGATATACTTAATTATAAGAAAGATAAAAAAAACTTTATATTTAACTACAATTTCTTTGTAAAACGTTTATTTTGATTGATTCTTTTGAAATTATAAAGTTATAAACATTAGATAATTCTGAATTGTTCTTATTTGTAAGTAATAATATGTTTTATTGTATTTAAAATAGGTAGTGCCGATAATGCCAAATTTTTTTTTTTTAAATATGCCGATTTTTTATCAAAATTATCTGGCACCCCTGGACGGCGGTGATAATGAGGAGTGTGGAAAATTCTACATTGGTACAACGAAAAGAAATTTAGGCGTGAGAATAGACGAACATAAAGCTGACATAAAAAGAGGAAAGCATTCAACTGCACTTGCACAACACTGCATTGAAAACGGACACAAGCCAAACTTTGAAAAAGTGAGAATTTTAGATAAAGAGAAAAGGGAAAATAAGAGATACACGTTGGAGAGCTTAAGAATACAACAAAAATCGACAAGTGCAATAAACACAAAAGAAGACAAAGACAATACAAATGCAAACTACACCATTGCAATACTTTAGTAATAATAATAATTGTGATCTAAAAAGGACAAATTTTCTGTGATAATTTTTAAATTTACATATATTTATTTTAATATTTTAAGTTTTGTGTTGCGTTGTACACCTATACAAAATACTGTGATATATTTTATAAATGATGTAAACTGACGAAAAAGATTATTGTAAGTTAATTTGTCAAAAATTAAGATTATAATTATTGTTATTATTGACTACTTTTTTTCATGGACCGAAAATAACAGTTATATTGGAATTTTAAAACAAAAAAAGCACAAAGAAGTAAACGTCAAAAAACTGATTCAAGTATACCATATTGTTCCTTATTAGAGTTTTTTTTCCCCGGAGTTTTTCGATTCCCGGGAAAGCGGGAAATTTTTTTGAATTTCCGGGGATCCCGCTCTATGTAAATAATACACAGTAAATTTGTTTTTAAAAAATGAAAAAAAGTAAGTAAAAGAAATCCTTAAATACTACAAAATTAAATGAAGATTAAAAGAGGAACTTGAATTATTATTACCTTACGGTTTTATATGTAAATTCCGTATTATTATTATGCTCTAGATACAAGATAAAAAATGAAGATAAACATTACAATTTAATTCATAAAACAATAATAAAAACAAACACAAATTGAGTTACTCAAGATATGAGATCAAAAAGTTAATTCATAAAATAGATAAAATATTTTAAATAAATATATTAACATTTTTTAACGGCTTAGGAAATAACTTTCTGACACACTCAAAGCGCTTAGTAAGTCGTCAAAAAGTATATTGATTATTTTATTTACTTACATTTTTTTTACCGAGGTTGGATAGTCTGGGATCACACTATGAAAGTTTTCTTTCAGAAAGTCTTAGTTTATGGGTGAGAGAGGAGAAAGGAAAAGCATGTTCTCTTCCCCTCTCACCAATAAACTTAGACTTTCTGAAAGAAAACTTTCATAGTGTGATCCCAGACATAAATAGTTAAAAGTGCACCGTTGTAGAAGGCTTTTGATTCACAATAAGAAGCATTTTTTTTTATAAACAACGTCTATAGCAGTCAAATGTATGTCAAAGTTCATGCAAACCTTACAAACCTTTTCATTTCATTAGGTCTATCTGTAATCTTTAGGACAATGTGTTTTTCAAATTGTATGTTGTAGTATCTTACACAAGTTTCAAAATTTTTTTATTTTCGGTTTCCCCGCACTTCAAGGGTATATAAACCAACACAAATTGAAAAAAATTTGTGTTTATCACCTAATAAACATATCGCTCCTTCATTGCAACATAGTCATATCTCAAAAAATCAAAAATTGTAAGTTATTTAAGCAAAGAGTTCCTTCATGCCTTCTCGTATTTTATCTCAAACTGAACCGAAGTTATAGCAAAATATATCTTTAAATCGGTACATTTTGAAAACTTTAATCGCATTTTGCCAAGTTCATTTGTTTTTGTAGATATGACTATGTTACAATAAAGGAGCTATATGTTTAGGTATCTGCTAATTTTAAGACTTGTCCATGGACAATTAAACTTTACTACCTGCATCTTAGTTTGAATTAATGTTCTTTATTAACTTTTCACTTCACTAAATTTATTAATTATCAACTGTTGCACTGACTATTCTGCTTTAAGTAGATTTATTGCATCAGGAGACATTGATTTACGTATGTACTCACTTCTTGTAATTGATATAATCGACAACCCATCCACAGATGCTTATTTTAAAGGAATAGACAACTAAATTTCAAAGTATAAATAGCTGTTTTCTTAAACTATGAGGAATTTTTTATTTCCCGGGATCCCGCATGAAAAATCCCGGGAAAGCGGGAAATATAATCATTGAATCCCGTCCCGGGAATTCCCGGGAAATAACCCTATTCCTTATGCACTTGTCAATGATAAAATATATTGATTTTTAAAATTTTGATTTTTATTTTTTCGATCAAAAACAACAGTTATTTTTTGATTTTTATTTTTTTGAACAAAAATTACAGTTATTTTTTGATTTTTATTTTTTCGATCAAAAACAACAGTTATTTTTTGATTTTTATTTTTTCGATCAAAAGTAACAGTTATTTTTTGATTTTTATTTTTTCGAGCAAAAATAAAAGTTATTCTCTAAAGAAATGTACGTGTTTTAATAATTTAGATGACTTTTAATAATTATTTTAATGTGCATAAGAAATTCCAATGATAATTACACACTAAAATACAAATTTTAATTCAACTAAATTATTAAATCACGTACATTTCTTTAGAGAATAACTCTTATTTTTGCTCGAAAAAATTAAAATCAAAAAATAACTGTTACTTTTGATCGAAAAAATAAAAATCAAAAAATAACAGTTATTTTTGTTCAAAAAAATAAAAATCAAAAAATAACTGTTTTCATCTGACTTTTATGAAAAAAGGTATAACTGTTACGGTCCCTGCTTTTTTTACTTTGTATCTTTACAATGTTGCCAGATTTTAATAAAACTCAAATCCCTGAAGAAGTTGGAAAGAATACCAACGAAACGTCGGGGATTTTATTGATAATTAAATAAATAATCTCATTTCTTCCTTTTTTTAAATCAAGCTCAAGGTCAGGTTAAGAAAAATATATTTTTATTTATTTTATCCAAAATTTAAATTTAAATTTTGTTTTATAAAAATTTGTTTAAAATTTATAAACTTAAGATCCCTGAAGAAGCTGTCCATTGTGGCAGCGAAATATTGGATAAAATAAATTAAAATATATTTTTCTTAACCTGACCTTGAGCTTGATTTAAAAAAAGGAAGAAATAAAATTAAAAGGTCGAAAAAATAGACTAAATAATTTGAAATAAATAATCTTTTATTTACATTCAATAAATGACCTTGAAAGCCTGTGTATAGAAAACTATAAAAACTATTTAGAGTAATCAAAAAAGGTCGATAAATACTTGTAATTATAAAACGTTTTACCTTTCTTAAAGTAAATTTTATTGCGGAATTTCGGTTTTCTTTAGTTTTTCAATAAGCTAAAGAGATTTTGAGTTACGCGAATATATGTTGTGCAACCTCCTTAATTTTCGAAATAACGGTATATCTCGAAAACCAAAGCCAACATAAAGAAAAAAGTTTTAACTTTCTTAAAGTAAATTTTATTGCGGAATTTCGGTTTTTTTTAGTTTTTCAATAAGCTAAAGCGTTTTTGAGTTACGCGAACATATGTTATGCAACCTCCTTAATTTTCGAAATAACGGTATATCTCGAAAACCAAAGCCAATATAAAGAAAAAAGTTTTTACTTTCTTAAAGTAAATTTTATTGCGGAATTTCGGTTTTCTTTAGTTTTTCAATAAGCTAAAGCGATTTTGAGTTACGCGAATATATGTTGTGCAACCTCCTTAATTTTCGAAATAACGGTATATCTCGAAAACCAAAGCCAATATAAAGAAAAAACTTTTAACTTTCTTAAAGTAAATTTTATTGCGGAATTTCGGTTTTTTTTTAGTTTTTCAATAAGCTAAAGCGTTTTTGAGTTGCGCGAACATATGTTGTGCAACATCCTTAATTTTCGAAATAACGGTATATCTCGAAAACCAAAGCTAACATAAAAAACGGCTAGCACCACTGGATTCAGCGACCCCGAATTAGGTTAAAAATCTTTCGTTCGTATCATACTTAAATATTAAACAGCAAATACTTTAATCTATCTATACAATATATAATTTCTTAGTATGTCAGGATGTTTGCATGTATGTCCTATTCTTTCCGTAACTTTCTGAAGCCATCTGATGACAAGGAAGCTGAAATTTGGCACACTTGAAGTACTTTCTCTGCGGAAGATCGTAACGAAGCCATATTTTTTATTTTCGGCTTTTCAACTACAAGGGACCGACCATTTCTTACGAATTATAGGGGTTTTCGATTTAGCGGGGTTAAAATAAAATAAATACGAATTAACGGGGTTTTTCAATTTATTTACCAAAACGATAAAAAAACATAAAAAACAATTGTTAAAAATAAAATGTATAAAAATTATATATAAAAATTATTCATGTAACAAACTGATCTAAAGAAAATAAACACACACACAAGCAAAAGCAAAAACCCACGAAAAAATAGCGGTAAACAAAAAATCATTCTTTCAATGTTTCTGTGGTTTTTATTACGAATTATAAGTTGTAGTTAGCAAACAATTACGATTTTTAAGAGGTAAAGAAGATTTTATTTGAAAAAAAAATTACGAATTAGCGAGGGGACCAAAATGTATGGAAATGTTACGAATTAACGAGATTTTTTCAAGGCACCGACAGTTTATTACGAATTATCGGGAATTACGATTTATCGGGGTACGAATTATCGGGATTTGACTGTAGTATAACTGTAATGATCTGATAGAAAATATGTTTTTTTTTTATAATATGGGGAACTTTGGGCCCCACCCGGCACGGCTAGGCACCGTCGGATTGACCTGAAAAATTAGATCATGATTTCTTACACCAAACCTCATATTTTAAGCAGCGCAAACAATTAAATTAAAAAAAAAAAAATTGCGACCAGTCTAATGTACATATATATCTATATCTATATATATAAAAATGAAAAATGTTTGTATGTTTGTGTGTTTGTGTGTTTGTTTGTTTGTTTGTTTGTTTGTTTGTTTGTTGGCTTATAGACTCCTAAACTACTGAACCGATTTTCCTGAAATTTTTACAGATACATCACGTGAGCCCTAAAAATAAAATAGGCTACTTATTTTTTCGATAGGGGCAGGGGAATTGGTATCCCCCATAGGATGCCAATATTAATTATCGCATATATTAAGATCCGCTGCACGCATTATGCAGAACTTTTGGTAGTAAGATCTTCTGAGCCCCAAAATTAAAATAAAATAGCAGCGGGGGAAGTGGAATCCCCCATAGGACGCCAATGTTTAACATCGCATATCTTAAGAACTGTTATAGTGAGAATGTTCAAACTTTCTAGAAGTCACTCTTATGGTATACTACACTTTTGAAAATAAAAATAAAGCGGGTAGGCGCAGGGGGGGAAATACCTCCCTTAGGATGCATACATTAAATATCGCTCAACTGAAGAACTATTAAAGGGAGAGTCTTCAAACGTGGTTTAAGCTACTATTATAGTAAACTATAAATTTTCTATATAAAAATGGACGGGAGAGAGAGGGGAGGAGCAGTACCCCTCATAGATAGAAATATTAATAAGAGCCATTGAACGCATTTTGTTCAACTTTTGGTAGTACGATCTTCTGAGCCCCAAAATTGAAATAAAATAGCAGCGGGGGAAGTGTTACACCCTATAGGACGCCAATGCTTAATATCGGATATCTGAAAAACTGTAAAAGTGAGAATGTTCAAACTTTGTAGAAGTCACTCTTATGGTATACACTTTTAAAAATAAAAATTAAGCGGGTAGGCGCAGGGGAGAAATACCTTCCATAGGATGCATATATTAAATATATCTCAATCGATAAAATGGTTAAAGCAGTGTTGCGAAGCGCACCGGGTTAAGCTAGTTTTTAATAAAAAAGAAATTAAAAAAAATGTTCTCTTCAAATAGAGAAAAAAATTAAAAAAAATTATTTTTCTATAAGATTTTCTCCTTTATTTTTCGAAAAAAAATTAAAAAAAATTTTTTTAAGAGAGAAGTCTCTAATGAAAAATTGTCTCTCTAGTTATAAGAGAAACAAGTATTAACTTTCCAAATTTCTGTTTTTTTTTAGAAAATAATTCCTTTAAAGAAGGGAACTTTGAAAAAAAAAATATTTTTTATAGAAAAGAAATTTTAATAAAATTGTTCTCTTAAGAAAGAGAAAAAAATCAGAAAAAAAATTATGATTTTTTAATTGTAATTTTCCATTTTTTTTTTTTTTTTTTTTTTAGAAAAAATTTTTTAAAAAATTAAGTCTTGGAAATTTAAACAAAAAAAAAAGAAATGTTTTTTTTAAATATCTATTTTATTTGTCCAAATTTTTCATAAAACGGACATATTTTCTTTTCAAATTTCCCACTTTTTAAAGAAAGAAATTTCCTAAAGGAACGAAAAAAATCGTTAGTCTGAGTTCACACCATGAAAGTTTTCTTTCGGAAAGTCTGCGATAATTGGCGAGAGGGGAGGGAATAAAAGCATAATCTCTTCCCCTCTCATCAATACACACACACTTTCAGCAAGAAAACTTTCACAATATTAACCCAGACATAAGAAATTATTTTCATAAAAATTAGATATTTGGAAAGAAAATATTTTTTTTCCTCCAAAGAAAGAAAATAAAAGAAATTTCGGGTCCTTTGAAAAAACTTTTGTTTTTTTTTTTGTGAAATTGGTTTTTCAATAAAATAAATATTTTTCTGATTTTATGTAGCATTTTTTAATTTCATAAAAACACATATTTTTACAAAATCTCAAGTTTTCGAGATTTCTAAAACACAAGAGCCAGTATTTCTCAAATTCTGTTGCAAGTGTGTGTGTGTGTGTGTGTTTGTGAGTACCCTGCAAATAATAGGACCAGTCCAAACACGCGTGTAAAGAGTAGTCCACAAGGGACCAGGACTAGTCCAAAACTAACCCAAACGTATGAAAAAAACCTGGTCTATTTAACATTACGATGTCCTAGGAGAGGACCATATAACCCACCTTTGGACCACTAAGGAGTAGTTTTAAAACTTCTCCATGGTGTACACAAGAGGATTAGTTTTGAAGTCGTTTAAAAACGAAAGTATGTCGTTAAAAAACGAAGACATGTCGTCTCACTACAAACACTTTTTAACAATGACATGGTCCATGCTTGCATTACATCGGACCAGTCCATGGAGTAGTCCATTTTATCAAAATGGATCAGGTGGTCCCATTTTATTTGCAGGGTATGAGTTCGTGTGTGTGTGTGTTCGTGTACATGTTCGTATTGTCGTAATATTACAAGCATTTACTTGAACAACTAACTGTGTGTTTTACACTCAGTGAATATAAACAAATTTGTCCTTTATTTGTAGTTGGCAAAAAAAAAAAAAAAACCGACAAAAAAATCCTTAAAAGACGACAAATTAAAGCTTTTAAAAATATATTTTCTACAATCTTTTAGATGGGAAAGAAATGAATAAAAATGTAGATGTAGTTAAAAACTGCACCGGACTCTTCTGCTCTTCTTTCCTGGCCCTCTCTCAACCTATCTCTTTCGATCTCTTCTACTTTTGCTACTTAATGCCCGTATATTTAGTAGGATTTTAGGCGCATTACATGTGTTCGCGTGGTGTGTGCGTGTGTGGGACAGTTTTTACTTGCAAGCAATTGCTTTGTTTTGTTTGTTTGTTTGAGGGTGTGTGTATTGCACTTAATGCATGCATTACAATTATTTTAGATAAAAGTGTACACGTGAGTGTGTGTGTGTGTGTGTATGTATGTCTGCCTATTTTTTTGTGTTTTCGAAACATAAAAATGCATGTTATAAACTACTTGCATTAGCAGCCACTTGTGTTGTTCGTGTTGTTTTGTTTTATTTGTGCGATTTTCTTTCTTAACGATTATACGGATACAATTTTTTTTATTATTTCTTTTTAAAAAGATTTCTTTCTTTGTGCTGTATGTAAGTGTTTAGTGCCATATGTTTGTGTGTGTGTGTGTCGTTGCTTGTTTGCATTAACATTTAGTAGTTTTTAAATTTTTTTCATATTAAAAAAAACCTCAACAAATCTTATGAAATACAAAATATGTTTGAATATAAAAATATATGTGTGCTTTATGCAAAAAAAAATATGTCTGTATGTTGCTAAATTAACAGCAGATTGTTTATTTAGTGTGGCAGTTTTCCCATCATGTTTAAAAAAAAAGAACACAGAATGAATTTAAAAGTGTCTTATTTATATTTATTATTAAATATTGCAAAATTAAAATTTAAATTTATAAATAACCAGCTGTTAAATCCCAGCGTTACCCAGGGTCGATAAAAAAGTTTTTATTACATGTAAGAATTTGTAAAAATATTATAGCAAGAAATATGTATGTTTGTATATATTGAATAAAGATTAAAAGGTACATGTTAATGATGCCAATTATTTAATTCTATTTCACCCTTTTTAGCTGTTTTGCCTAACTAAACTCTTACATAAAGTATATTAATTGTATCTCGAACCTGAAACTCGTTTTTTAAATTTCCATAAAATTTTTTTTGAAAAAATTTTTTTTTACAAAAAGTACCAAAAGTACAAAACTTTTCCCGTTTTGTTCCTCCCAGCCAAAAGTTTTAAAATTTTCAACCTTAACGATATTTTCTAGTAAAAATCAATAAACTTTTAAAATTTCAAGTCTCTAGATTGTTTTTACTTTAAAGAAAACTAAATTTCCCTTTTTTTTGTACTATTTGTATCACTTTTCCTTGTATAATGCACTTATTGTGCACTAAAGTAACTACCTTTTATTCGGATTGTACTTTTGCTGCTTTTATGTTTTAGAATTAAGGTTTCAAGTTTGCTCAAAGTTATTTTGAAAAAAAACTTGTTTATAAAAAGTACGAATTTTAACCCTGTTTTGGCCCTCAAATGTACTTTTTTTTTGTTTTCTGCCTTTATTTTAAAGAACAAAGGTTTAAGTTTTCCTAAAATTATTTTGAAAAAACGGATTTATAAAAAGTACCAAAAGTACGAATTTTTTCCCTACTTTGCTTCATTTATTAACTTTATTTTTTTGTTGCCTTAATGTTAAAGAGCATAGATTTTAAGTTCTCCCAAAAAAATTTTGAAAAAAAACATGTTTATAAATTGTACCAAAAGTACGATTTTTTACCCCTTTTTGCCCCATTTGTACTTTTTTGTTTGCCTCTTTTATTTTAAAGAACATAGGTTTGAAGTTTTTCCAAAATTATTTTGAATTAATAAACGTGTTTATAAAAAGTACCACAAGTACGAATTTTTAACCCGTTTTCCTCCATAAATGAACTTTATTTTTTTGTTGCCTTTATGTTAAAAAACATAAAATTCAAGTTTTCCCAAAATTATTTTGAAGAAAACGTGTTGACACATACATAGTACTAAAAGTACGAATTTTTACCCTGTTTTGCCCCATAAATGTACTTTATCCCTTTAGCTGCCTTTATCACAAAGAAAATAAGTTTAAATTTTAAGCCAAATTAGTTTGAAAAAACCTGTTTAAAAGAAGTTCTTAATAGTACGAATTTTTACCCTGTTTTGCCCCATAAATGAACTTTATCCACTTTAGCTGCCTTTATCATAAAAAAAATAAGTTAAAATTTTAAGCCAAATTAGTTTGAAAAAACATGTTTAAAAGAAGTTCTTAATAGTACGTATTTTTACCCTGTTTTGTCGACATTTATTATTTCCGTAGCAATTACAAACAAACTCGCAAAAGTTTCACTTCGATAACTGTGAAGAGATTAATTGAAAAATTCAGCGAGATCCAATCTGCCGCAATATTGACGTTTAAACGGCTTGTTTTTGGACGACCAGTTTGTTTGGCGTCTCTAAAGGATCCAGCCTACCTGATTTTTTTCAATTAATCTCTTCACAGTTGACGAAGCCAAAACACTATTCCGACCATATAAATCAATATATATAAAATTGTAATGTTACTGACTGACTGATTCATCATCGTACAGCCTAAACGTCTAAAACTAAGCAAATTTGGACCGCATGTTGGTCTTTCCCCAAATTTATCCACTAAGACGGGATTTTTTGGAAACTCGAAGGTTAATGGGGTAAAAAAAGTAACAACAGGTAAATTCTGTAACCGTATATCTACAAAACTAATAAAGATACAAAAAAATTTAATACTTATCGTTGGTCCTTAGAAGAATAAGCGGACAGGTGTCTGGTACTTTTTGGAAGTGCGGCTCTTTTAGGAAGCAAACGGGTAAATCTTGTATTTTGGTACCTTTTGTCACCTTATCTATCGTTTAAACCAATTAACATAGAATGATTTCAAAAAATGTATCCCTATCTTAAGCTTAAGGTTCGCACAAAGCATTCTAGGCTTTTTCGCATCCTAAGCAGCTGTCAAAAAAGTACGATTGGTGTTGTATAACATGCACAAAAGCGTAGAATGCCTTGAGGCATTAAATGCGTAATTCTTCACAACAGTATTCGAACAAATCAGTTGATTTTGACAAATAAAATATCATTTTTACTTGTGGTTATGCCACATAAATAGCATTGGTTTTAACTTGAAACGTAAAATGCAAGTTAATCATTTTAATTAGTTAATCATTTAATTTTAATAAAATTTTTTTAATATTTTAATCAGGCTAAAGTTCATTTAATTTAATTTTCATTAAATTATTTTATGAAGAAATGAATAAAAATGTATTGATAATTTTTCATTCTTGACTGACGATGGGCTCGAAATCACGTTCAAGAACAGGTTGATCTGACATGTTTCGATAGTCACCACAATCATCAGAGATCTTTGCCAATCATTTTATCCTAAACAATTTGCCATTTGAGAAGAGAGCAATTCAGTGTTGAAAAAATGCTCTTTGTAAAGAGAGTTTTTTTGACAAAAATAGAAAAATAGTAAAGGGTAAAGGCCTCGTTACTCTTACGTAAATATTGCGGATACGTAAACGTTACGGTCGACTTGAAATGTTGGTAGATACTAAAAATACGTAAACGTGTCAAATGGTGTTGAAATGTATGTGTGTACTTATACATATGTATGTATGTTTGTTTTGATTTTGCTCACAGTCATGTTCCAAAGCATGTTGCTAACACTCTTGTTTAAAAACGCCAATACATAACGATATCGGCGCTTTTGTACAAAAAAGTTAAATACTCTATAGATACTGTATATTTACATATAAAGCACTAAAATTGCTTTGAAAATAAAAATTGTTTATCTTTAGGTTTTAGGAGTTATGGAACTTAAAATATTTTAAGTCATCGTTAATATCTCTTTAAATAAAACTTGATATAACCCCTATATTTTTTTTTATAATTTTTTATTGTTAATTTAATTTAATTTCCTAAAGATGCTAACCAAACGTTAGCGAAATATTGAGAAAAATAAATAATATAAAATTTTATTAAAAAATACCTTAATCTTGAACAATTCAAAATAATTATAAAAAAAGAAAGGTTAAATAAAACTAAAGAATATACATATATATTTAACATAATTATGTTAAGGCGGATATTCGGAAATATGTGCTGATTTTTTCTTATTTGCATTCCCTCTAATGAATGCAAATATTAATTTTATTATAAAACCGATAATCGAATCAGCTGTTTTATGTTTTAGCTCATGTCTTTACACTGTAAACTTTACAGCCTTAAATGCAATTTTTGTTTCATAATTTTGTTAATTATGATTTTTGCGTTTAAATATTGTTAAAACTTGTTTTTTTAATAAATGAAAACTTAAGAAAAGATTATAAGAAGTGGAAATACAGCAAACATACAAATGTACATATGTATGAAATAAATGCCATCGTTGTAAATCGTTGCCATCGTTTTGTAAATATATAAAGCGAATTTATTAAAAATACCAAAAAATTTGTATTAAAAAACACATCATCCTTATATGTCAATATTAATATGGATTTATCTATGTTTATAAACTTCATTAAAATTGGTTTGAAAGTTTGTGAGAGGCAGAAATTGGCGCCTACCTCCCCTTGTGGTCCTATTTTCGAAATACTGTATAGCTTATGTGCCCATACAGGTATGGATCTATCTAAGTTTTAAATTTCATTCAAATCGGGCTGAGAGGTAGAAATTTCCTCTATCTCCCCTCGTGGCCCTATAGGCTTGGTCCTTGTGCCAATAAGAACCTATTTCCCAAATTTTATCAAATTATCTTCAAAATTGCGAACCTGTACTTTGCACTCAAGGTTACATGGACAGCCAGCCGGACGGACATCGTTAGTTTGACTCAGAAAGAGATTCTGATTCGATCGGTATACTTAAAGGTGGGTCTAGGATCAATATTTTAAGGCGTTACACACATCAGCACAAATGCATAATACCCTGTCCACTATTGTGGTGTGGGTATAAAAATTACCATATAGAAAGTGAAAAAATGCTTTTGCAAATTTGAAGCAGCCCGCTGCCGGAGACTGCCGGAAACATGCAAAAAATACTATTTTAACTATATATCAATTTAATTTACTTCCATCTATTTAAATAATCGTACTGTTGAATAAAATAAAATAAAAAAATTAAGCTTTTAACAACAATATTTTTTTCCAATGAAAAAAAAACGACATAACATTGGTTTCTGTGACACCCGAAGCGGACGCTAATTTCAGTTCGAACAAAAAACCCATAATATTTCATGACACCAATTTTTAATTAATGTTTTGATGAGAATCTCATTAATAAAATTTTAAAGTAAACCGCTGGTTAATATGTTTTGTTGACAACACTGCTTGAAAATAAAAATAAAATTCTTAACAGCTGATACGTAAAAACGGATAGAAATTTTAATTTTATCAGGTTCATCCGCAACGCAACGTTACGTTTACGTGTGAGTACCTATTTACACATAAGCTTGGTAAGGAAAACGGAACAGCTGATCTGCAACGTATACGTTTACGTTAGAGTAACGAGGCCTTAACATTTTTTTCTAAAAGTCTTTTCTTCAAAAATGTTTCATAGAAATTTTTAAGGAAAACAAAACAGTTTTCTTCTTTTTATATTTAAGATTTTTTTTAACAACTTTGACAAAGACAGATTGACGTGCAGACACTGTAGCATCTGAAAGGAAATAGGGAATAGGGCATGCGTTAGGGCAATAGCGGTAGAAGCTCTCCTTCCTTATATCTTTAAAGCTAATGAACGCGTTTTCTTAAAATTTGGCATGCAGACACTGTAATATCTGAAAGGAAATAGAATGTGAAATAGGGCAAGAAGGGTAAAAGCTCCCCCTCCCAATATCTTCTTAACTAATTGACCGATTTTCTTGAAATTCTGCAGGCAAAAAGTGTTACAGCTGGAAAGTGTTATAGTCTATAGTTCAGGAAGACTTCAAGAAGAATTCGTGACAAAAAGTACGAAAAAACAGAGGTAAAGGAAAAACATGTAAAACCAATTAAAAATGGATAATCATTCAAAAAAGCAAATTTCGATCTACCAAAAGTTAAAATACAATTTGGTTTAAGGATTGATGTTTGACTATTGACGTCAGCAGTTGTCGATGGATGCGAGTGTAAGACGGCAAATCCCTCTGAGGAGATCGAGTGGTAGCGATCGAAACATGTCAGGGTAACCAGCCGCCTGGGTTCGAATCTCAGGTCAGTCAAGAATGAATGATTATCAATAACAATTTTAATTAATTTTCATGTTGTAAAATTCCTTTCTTCATAAAAATAATTTAATGAAAATTAAATTTGATTAAAAATATTGAAAATTTGGATTAAAAACCATAAATAGTTCAAAAAAATTACCACAATACTAATTATAGTTTTTATTATTTAGGGCGTGAAGCATGAGGGGTAAAAGCTCCCCCTCCCTATATCTTCTTAGCTAATCAACCGGTTTTCTTAAAATTTGGCATGCAGACACTGTAACATCTGAAAGAGAACTGGGCATGAAATAGGGCAAGAGGAGTAAAAGCTTCCCCTCCCTATATCTTCTTAAATTATCGACTGATATTCTTGAAATTTGGCATGCAGACACTGTAATATCTAAAATAAATAAGTTATATGGCAAAACAACGTTTGCCGGGTCAGCTTGTTATTAAATAAAATCAATATTTCTTTTTATTTTTGATTTTTTTTTTCATTTTTCTCTTAGTGAACTTGTCTTATCACTGCGAATGTATTTAAAATGGAAAAATGAATTCTTTTATGTTGCTCTCAAATGAAAAAACAAGAAAAATCTTATCAATTGTATTAATCATTTTCTTTTTTATCGGCCTTTTGTGTTAAAATATTTCTCCGTGAACTAAAGAGAGGACGACTTATTGCTTGTGTATGTTGTGATAATTAAATTATCACTTATCAATATCATTACCATCTTCTTTTCTTTTTTTTTAGTTTGCTATTTAAAAGATTAATGCAATAAGAAAAGAAGGCTTTAAGAATTTACAACTTGTTTAAGAAAAAAGCAACAAAGATGTGAAAAAGGACATTAAATAAGAGGGAGGGTCATGTTTAATGGTAGACAGACTGTTTTCACACATCAAACCTTGTTTTTACAAAATAACACAACTCAGCAAATTTTCGTTTTTTTTAGATAAAATGTTGTTATGCAAAAAAAATAAAATAAAAACAAAACGAAACGAAACGAAACAAGAAAAAGTCCAAAATCTAAAAAAAAAATAAAAGAAAAAAGTTGAACAGAATTGGCCACCGGCTGAATTTGGCCCACCAAATGAACGTTTAAAAACGGCAAAGCAAAGATACATAGAGAGAAAGAGAGAGATAGAGAGAAAAATACCCAAATCAAATTTAAGTGTTTGATTTTAAGCATAATTTATTAGCCGACTGTTTTTGTATCTGTAAACGTTAATCTTTATCTGTTTCGTAATTTCATGTTACCACATCTGTATTTAAAACGGTATGTGTATTTGTATCTATGTACATTAGAGCGACTCAAGTTGTATGGAAGCAAAATTCGTGCTCGATGTACCCTCCTAAAAATGAACCTTGGACTTTTTTAAGATTACATTTTGACATGGATATGGATCATTTCTTTTTTTCTTTCTTTAGTCCTATTTTCATCTATACATGATCAAGAAACTAAATCCGGTATCATATTAGAGTTACTACAAAATTGCATTTTTATATATTCCAGAGCACCGTGTAAAATGCATCTAATTTGCAAAAATCTAAACTATTTACATACAAAGATGATATACTTGCCAAAAGATAAAATTTGATACCCATATTGCCCTATTTAAAACGAAGGGTTACCACCCCATTGCATTTTTGCCAAAACACGAACCAGCACGAATTTCAAAAAAAGCTGAGACACGTATTTAATTAAATCGACTAAAGTTTAAAATATGTTAATTTGGCACTTTTATTACAAACAACCCCGAACAAAAAATTCAAAAACCGTTTTTTTTTTTAAAGAAAATCCTTTAAAAAAAGGACATGGATGATCGTCCTTGGACAAATTGTATATACAGTTGGATGCGCCTTAAAAAAACCTTTCTTACCATACCCAATTTGTATAAGTTGGTAAGGAAACAGATTCTCAAATTAACAAAACATGCAAAAATAGACCCTTTTTCAAACTGGTCCAGCTCACGAGAGGTCAAAGCTGGAGCCGAAAAATTTAAAATGTCATCTTAAAAAAGTCCAAGGTTCATTTTTAGGAGGGTACATCGAGCACTTTTTTTGGTGAGTCGCTCTAATGTACATAAGTGTATCCCCTACAGACAAAGTGACTAGTATTAAGCTAGAAATATACTGGTTGGTATTTACTTTAAACTTGTTGCACTTTTGTTTCTATTCATGTATCAAACTATCGTATTTAACTAGTTTATTTTTATGCATTTTTTTATAGCTTAAAACTAGTTGCTTTATTTGCTGTTTAGGGACTAATAAAAGCAATAGTACATTCGACAATTTCCCTCAATATTTTTTTTATACTTAACTACTGTTTTATATTATATTTTAGATAAATTCTAAGCACTTACCCCTGGAACCAGAGATAGAGTATATTGTATAAGTTATTTTCCTGTTACAACGCCATGTTTTAATTTTCTTGAATTCCCCTTTGTTTACCGATTTATAAGAAACTAGCAGAATGCCCAGATATGGTTTTTTCATCATTCTACATTGAAGAATTTTAACAAAAAGAATACGGAAAGTTTCCTTCTGTTTATTTATTTTTTTATACATGAATATAATTTGTTAACTCTTAAACCAAACAAAAATTTATCTTTTTTTCTTGTAGTGATGTTGTTGCTTCTACAACAAACAAGTAAATTGTTTTTTATCTGCGTTTGTAGAGTTGTCGTTGTTCCTACAACGAACAAGTACTTTCGGTTTTTTACCAACGGCGCCAAAATTTCATCATTTTACTCTTTTTTCGACGACTAACGACTAGTAATAAACTAGTCCAAGCCCTAACTAGTAACAATTTCAGCTGCAGGGTCTCCATTTGTATCCCTGCCAGTACTTGTGTGCTTTAGAATTCATTCGTGAATGTATTACTGAATAATGTGTATGTGTAGGTGAACCTGTGTAAATGTTGCTATTTTTTTTTTTTAAATTAATAAACAAATGTGAAAAATAAAAATATAAAGTGAAAAAATTGTTAAGAAACGCTTTAGCCCATTACAAGTTGAGAACATTTTACGCTCATAAGATAGAAAAGTATAGAATGAGTATCCAAATGTTTGTTTTTACATAAAAACAATTTTTTTTAATAAAAAAGTTGGCCTTAACATTTAAGATTAATTTTTTAATAATTTTACTTAAAATGTATAAATTTTTTTAAATAATGGGTGATTTTTTAAATTCTGAAAAATGCATGAACTCTTTATTTGAATCGATAGTACGGTCCATATAATTTAATGTTTGAAGATTATTTCATGCAAATGTTGACCGTGACTGCGCCTCAAATGGTCCATCCGCTTAGTCCAATTTTGGTATACTCTTTCCAACATTTCGGACGGTATCTCATAAATAAATGCTTCAATGTTGTCTTCGAATGCGTCAATTGAAGTGGGCATGTGTGTATAGACATGAGCTTTAACATAGCCCCACAAAAAATAGTCTATATTGTCCAATTGACCGGTCCCGAACTTAAAATAAAATGTTCACCGAACTCGCCTCTCAATAAGTCCATTGTTAAGCGTGCTGTGTGGCATGTGGCACTGTCTTGTTGAAACCACATGTCATGCAAGTCAAGCTCTTGTATTTTGGGCAAAAAAAAGTTGAATATCATCTCACGGTAGCGCTCACCATTCACTGTTACGTTATGATTCGCATCATCTTTGAAGAAGTACGATCCAATGATGCCACCAGCCAAGAAACCGCACCAAACTGTGACTTTTTCTGGATGCATTGGTAGCTCTTGCAATGCTTCTGGCTGTTCTTCACTCCAAAATCGAAAATTCTGCTTATTAACGTACCCATTAGAGGTCTGCAAGAATAAATAAAAACCAATTTCAACACACTCATTTGTTTTTCAACTACAATGTGTCGAACCCCCAATAATAAAGAAACAAATGAAAGAATAACCAAAGACAAAACGAATAAAAACTCATTCAATTCAGTCAATTCAAGTCAAATGAGTGAAATATTCATATATAATTTGAATGTAAATTTTCTGTACCTACACATTACGTATGTATGTGTAAGCTTAACTCTTACAAATAAAAGAAGCCACAAGCTTACACACGTATTATGTCAATGTATTCAAATAAATGTATGGACATTCAATAATTCAAAAATTATTCGAATATTTTTTTTAAACTTGCTTTCTCTAACGGGTCATTCCACTGTTTTGTTATTTATGAATGACTCTCAAATTCATTTACAGCAAACAAGTATTTTATTCAATTCATTCTCTTATTTTTGTATATGGTTTACTCTTTTCTTACATTTTTGAATGTTTAATATTTGAGTAAATGTTGTGCACTTTGAATAAAGGCAAACAAGTGAATTATTCAAAGCAGACCTCTAGTACCCATTGAGCCAAAATTAGCTGCGTCGCTGAACACAAGAAGCGCCCGATGAACTTTCTTAACAGAGCACGCATTTTGATGTTAAAATTCAATAATTTGCAAGCGTTGTTCGTTTGTAAGACGATTCATGGTTAAATTATAGACCAAACTGAAGATGTTTGCCAGTGAAACAAAACACGAAACGTGCGTCAGCTGTTTAAACCAGTGTTGCCAAAAAGATATTAGCTAAAAAATCACCCGATAGTTTAATTTTTAATATTATTTCATTTTAATGTCCTTAATACCCAATTCGTACTCTCAATAAACACATTACATTAAGAGTTATTGTTGTTTTGCTTAAGCTTTGATATCGTTGCGGGTAAAACTTGAGTGATTGTAATTCTCATCCGCTTAACATTTTTATTTGTCTAATAAATAAAGCTTTTCTAAAATCTTTCCGCAAATTCACTAGTTTTATCCCATCAACAATAAACTTCGGGGTGTTTATCAGGAGTACGATTTGGAAACTTAGCCTATTAAAATTAAATATGTTATTAATGAATTTTTTACTCCCAAGAAAAACTTTGATTTTAATTTTATTTTTAATTACAAAGTTTAAAAATAAACACTTTTCCCTGACTTGTTTCAATTGTAACCACGCAATCTCTGCAGAGGGGTTTGCCGGCAGCTTGTCTGTGAAAACCTGGGTTCGATTCCCAGCTCGTCCAGAACGAAAAATTCTCAATAAATTATAATTCATTACATGTTGTAAAATTCCTTTCTTCATAAAAATAATTGAATAATTAAATAAACTTAAGCTTGATTAAAATATCACAATTTGGATTCAAAACCACAAACAGTTCAATAAAATAACCACCACAATACTAATTATTTAAACACTTTTATTTAAAAGACAGTATCTTTTATACAATCATTTCATCAGCTAATTATTGGTTTGAACTGCCGGCCATTTTTATTTATATTTATTTGAATGTTTATTTAATATTGTTTTGCACTACATGCCACTGTTTGGCGAATGCTGCAAATTCCAAATACAAAAATGTACAAAATGAATTTCACACTTGCTTTGCAAAACAAAATGACAACAAGAAAATAAATTTTACTCTTGCTTCGCCGTATGACAAAAATTTTTTTAGCAAAAGCAAAATAAAATGTCGACAACTTAATACACAGCAGCAATTTTACGTATGCAGCACAAAAAGCTACTTTTAAAAAATATATATAATAAAGTGGCGTACATATGTGGCCGAAAACAATAACTTGCACTTTCAATTATAAACTATTAACATCATTCATGAAAGTTCCACAAAAAATTTACATTTTTCTTCAAAATATATGCTGGAAGCAGTACTCAAAATACAAAAAAGTACTATCAAGTATATTTTTAGAAAAGTTCATAAAAACCATCATTGTCGTGTTTCTCCATATACATATGCGCCAAACGATTAATAAGCGATAATGATGACGTGTACATAAATTTGTATAGTGACTAATAGCATCTTTCCAAAAATAATAAATTAAAATAATACAAAAAACAAGTAAGAGTGATGCGCCGAATCTTTAATAACCTTCACCTAAAGTAATGTAGCGTCTTAGACCACTCACCCACAAACATACATTATCAAATCGAATTAAAAATATGTATTAAGTATATTTTTTTTTTTTTTTTTTTTTTTTGTTTAAAATACATTTCTCTTTTTAAGCAGCATATCATGTTAAGTGTGAAAAAAAGAAACAACAACAACGGAAATTGTATGACAAAAATTAAAGAAAATCGTGGTTTTTTGCTCATATATCAATCATTTATAGACCGAGCTGGTTAAATTTAATTAGCAAAATTTAACGTAGCATATGTAACTGAAATACATAACAACCAGGATTCCACCATTTCTGGGGTCTTCGGAAAACCCATTTCAACAGACAGACAGACATCGTTTTTTCTCATATTTCAGTCATTTATGGACCGAGCTGGCTAAATTTTAATAGCAAAATTTAACGTAGCATACATATGTAACAGAAATATATAACAACCCGGTTTCCACCATTTCTGGGGTCTTCGGAAAATGCATTTCAACAGACAGACAGACATAGTTTTTTCTCATATTTCAGTTATTTATGGACCGAGCGTGCTGAATTTTAATAGCAAAATTTAACGTAGCATATGTAACAGAAATATATAACAACCATGTTTCCGCCATTTCTGGAGTCTTCGAAAAACCCATTTCAATAGACAGGCATACAGACAGACATCTTGTTTCTCATATCTCAGTAATTTATGGACCATGCTGGCTGAATTTTAATAACAAAATTAAAAGTAAGATATGTAACAGAAATATATAACAACCAGGTTTCTACAATTTCTGGGACCTTCGGAAAACCCATTTCAACAGACAGGCAGATAAACAGACATACAGTCATTTATGGAAGTAAGTGCATTTATGTTAGTGCAATTTTTAAAGAAGAATGTATTGGAATTTGTCTACCAGAATAACAAAAACTATTTAAAAAAACTGAGTTACGCCTTTTTTGTATTAAGCCATCGATATACCCTTTCCACCTGCTGCGAAGGGCATAAAAACACATTTAAGTCAGTGGCACACACGTATTTTTATATCTACTGCTAGTGGTTTTAGCACAAATAATGACAGTTTTTTTTTTGCTTTTTTGTAGTTGTTGTATGTATGTATATAGTTTTTAATACTTGTCAACATGAAAAAGCATTATCATTTATGATCATGCACATCATTCAACTATCATTATATTTTTTGCTTTTTTCAGATACATTCACATGTGATTTTATTAATTTGCAAGTGTAATTGTGGGTGTGTTCGTTGCCTTATATTGAAATATAGAGATTTTCCTTATAACTAACCATATAGTACATCGCAAACAACAACAACAACAAGAATAAAAAAATAAAATAAGACAAAATAAAACGAAATACATGTTTGTATTTTCTTCTTTTTTTTCTACACATACCTCAAGGCGCTTTAATTGATTGACACTAACAATGATGTACATGAACATTGAGTATTTATCATACAATGAAGACAACAACAGAAAAAGCAGTGTAGAGAAGAAAAACATAAAGATGCGGCGAACAACAGTCAGTAGTAACATCAACACAAAGAACTACAAAAAGCAGATGCCTTGATTTAAGTAACGCACAGTGTTGCCGGAATCCAAATTCAATTTTACACAGCCAAAGCTTTAAAATTTTCCAAAATTTTATAAATTACACAAAATAAATTTGGTGTTTGATAACACTGGTCTGGAAAATACAAAAATATTAAAACTATAAAGTTGTTAACGCGCTAAGTTCTTATTCTGTTTGAGTTTTCTTCTATCGGGCTCAGATTTTTTTTTAATGGGCTGAACTAATATTTCGCCCGAAATAAGGCGATTATGCTGATACATTTTATCATAACTTAAGAACGATTTGTCCGATTTTGACCAAAACACCAACCAATGCCAGATTTACTTTAAAACGACAAAATTATGATCCATAAAGTGGGACCAATCCAAAATGGACTCCATAGCATATAGAAAAATGCAACGTTTGGTGAAGTTAATAAGCTTGTGGCATCATTATACAGGTAACCCTCCTACAAGACGGCTTCCTACAAAACGATTTCGATCTTACACGAAAAATAATTTGCGGAAATCTCATCATCTACAACACGGTAAAATTGTACCAAAATAGTATAAAAGTACTAAGTTTTGCATCCCTGTTACGATTTAGCTAGATTTCAGTGATTCAGCAATATGTATGAACATATTTCTAATAAAGACAATGAATTTAAAGAAAATATTTAATTAAAAAAAAAAAAATATATTTTACACTGTCTCCTAGCCTCATATTACACGTTTTCCTACAACACGGCGTTTTCTAGGAACCTATCTACCGTGTTGTAGGAGGGTTACCTGTACCTTATTTCTTATTAAGGCGCTATTATCAGCTTTGTTTGAAAATAGAGGTTTACCAGGATGTCACTACGCACCATACGACGACCGCAATCATCGACTAATTATAAAAAAAATTCGGCGATGAATTGATTTCGATTATTTCTTGTGGAGCTACTTGACCACTCTTTATTTCAAAACCTTTTAACCAATAGCATCCAAATTGTCAAAACATAAAAATAATATGCAAATGTTTGATTGTAAATGTACGAAATAAAAAACTTAATTCTCGATATTCTCTAATTAGGCTTGAGTTCATCAAATTTAATTTCCATTAAATTATTTTCACTGAGGGAATGAATTTTACAACCTGGAATTTTCTATTAAAATTTATTGATAATTTTCCCTGGCTAAGCTGGAATTTGAACCCGGGTTGATCTTTACATGTTTCAAGAAACACCACTTTCTATCGTCAGAAGATCTTTGTGTTCTACCCACTGCACCACTGCGGTGCCCGTTAGCCTACAGTCAAACATCAATCTTTAACCAGTAGTACTGGTGGTTCGAAATTTGCTGTTATTATCACTTAAATTTCAAATTACATGTTGCCTCCGTTTTCCTCTGTTTCTTCGTATTCTTTCTTTCAAGAGTTTTTCTTGAAAACCTGAATTCATTCGGTTATTATGTTTCTTTGTCCACTTTCGTCGACATTTTTATTTGTGCAAATTAAAGTACAAATGTAAACATTAGAGCTTGTGCCATAGCTATTTCCAAGAACAATTTTGATTTTTAGTTAAACTGTTAGTTTTTAATTCTCGATATTCTCTAATTAGGCTTGAGTTCATCAAATTTAGTTGATGGGTTCAAATCCCAGCTCAGCCAGGGAAAATTATCAATAAATTTCAATAGAAAATTCCAGGTTGTAAAATTCCTTCCCTCAGTGAAAATAATTTGATGAACTCAAGCCTAATTAGAGAATATCGAGAATTAAAAATTAACAGTTCAACTAAAAATCAAAACTGTTCTTGGAAATAAAAAACTTTTGAAATGAAATGAAAATGTTTGATTGAAAAATTAACTTGAGGCGAATTGTTGAATTTCTTTTTGTTTGGCCAAGTGAATTGATATTCTAGATTTTGTTGCTTTCAAGCTAATAAGCCTAAAATTTCTTTGTTATAAAAACAAAATTTTTTTAATTACAATTTTCCCAACGCAAATTTTATGATCCAAAAAAATTTTTGTACCATTTTAAGATGATTACACGAAGTCGGCAACACTGGTGCCACATAGTCCCTTTAAAGAAAGCATAGTGGGAAATTGGAAAACTTAAAGTTTATTAGCCAAATTTCAAGATTTTAAAACAGAAACATAAAATGGTTTAAAAGCATTTAAGCCATTCCTGTTCAAATCAAACAAAGCTTTTTAAAAAAAAATCAATATTTATGGCAGGCAAGTCTGCAAATCGGCTCACTGTTTCCCACATTTCCCAACGAATAGACGCCTGCACTTTCTTATGAATATTTGAAAATTTCTTTCATTGTGTGTGCATGCAATTTATTCTTTGAGAGAAAAAATTCTTAAAAATAATATAAATAAACTAAGGTTAAATATTCACTTTTAACACACAAAAAAAAACCCACACACACACACGTACGCATAATTACAAGCACACACATTATAGGCAATAGTTGACGACAACAGCAAAAAAAAAATAGAATTAGCAACAAAAACAACAAACATACACGTTTTTATAAACAGGCCTAAAGTAACAGGCTTTCAGTAAAATAACAAAAACCAAAATAATTACAACAACAATAACAAAGACATATTTTTATTCATAAAGGTAAATAAAGAAAAACATAATAATGTAGAACAATATTAACAATATTTTTTTTAGATAAAAAAACTTTTTTTAAAAAACATGCACAAAATGTACTTTTAATACAAAAGTACTTTTTATACAAAGATAATGCATCTTTTTAAAGGTAATTTTTGTACAAAGGAAAGTTTTGTACAGAGATTATTTTTTGTATAAAGATTCCATTATCTAACAAATACTTTTTATGTTAGAAGGTACTTTTCATGTAAGAGAGTACTTATTTTGTAAAAAGGTACTTTTCGTGTCAAAATGTCCTTTTTCTGTAAAACGATCAGTGTGACCAGATTTTTTAAAAATATTAAGCTAAATCATGTTTGAAATAGATCTAAAAAAAAAGCTAAAGAAGGAAACTTAAAGCCAAAAAATAAAGCTTAATTTTTTTTATAGCTTCTTGGAGTAGCTTTTAAATATTTTGATATTTTTCATAGATTAAGTATTGCTTATGTAATTATAGCTGAGAATATATATGGAAAAAAAATCCAAAAAAAGCTTGGCCAGTAAATTGATCAAACTTTAGATTTATTTTTAACAATTTCTATGGATTTGCTTAACTTTGTTTGTAAGAAGATAATTGTATAATGTAATTAAAAAACTGTATAATGATGTTTGATCTAGCTAAACGTTTTGCAAAAGCAAATCAGCCTTATTCCAGTTGTCGTTTTCGTAATCGCTCAAGTCGTTTTTTGTAAGAGATTAAAGTAACACACAACCAGTGTTCTTTAATCTCTTACAAAAAACGATTTTATCGATTACGACAACGACAACCGTCCCTTGTTTTTTATTTAAACAAGGGACGCCAAATATTTAATAGGTATGAACATAACTTAACTAGTAAAATTTTTACTAGCAGAAATTTCAAAAAATTGTTGACGGAAGTCGTTATCGTGATCGAAATCGTAGCCGTTTGAAATTCGAAATCATGACAACGACAATGTAAAACACATTGTTTGCCGTACATATGTCGTTTTCGTCAATCATAATACCAACTTTTAAAAACGACTATATTTCGACCACGACAACAACACTCATAAGAAGGCCAAACAATATATTTTTCCCTGATACCTAAGCCAAAAACTAATTTTTTTTATGTTGAAAAAAATACGCGATTTAATTCTTAGTTCTTTTAATGGTTCGAGTCTTCGAAAATTAAAAAGAACGTAGAACGTTTAGCCTATAACGCCCATAATTCGATTTACTTTTGCTCTTGATGCCTGCTTTTAGATGAAATAAGTATGTGGCAAATATGCTTTCATCGCTAAATGGACTATCCTTTATATTAAATTTACTTATAACGGCAGAAAAAACAGATAAATTGTAATATACATATCGCTAAAGTTGCTAGACACTGTAGTGAATATAAACGAAAAAAAACGAAAAGTACTGTATGCTTAAACCTTATTTTTAAATTCTCATGCAATAGGCATAGGCATAAAACTTGCTCTAAGCTTTGCTTTTGTTCAATAATTGATTTGTGGTCTTGCTATTATCACTGAAATATGGAATAGAAATATGTATGTTTTTTGTTCTTATAAACCACATAAATTTACTGTTTATTCAAGAAATTTTTCGAAATGAAACTTTTGACAAAAATTCTTAGTTTTTTTGGAAAATAGCGTATCTTTTGTATTCTTCCCCTCGCAGCACTGTTGTGTATGTAAAATTTACATTGTAAATCAAATCTGCAACAGCGATTTCTTCAGCGCTGCCAGACTATTACCCTTTTAACTAAATCACACATAAGTTTATGTATTCGAATAAACTGTTTAATTTATTTTAAAATATAAATAAACACGAAATTGAAATTAAAAAAAGGCTAGGAAAAGCTTAATGCATCGTTGAAAAAAGCTGATAAAAAAGCTAAATGAAATATCTCAAGCTGAAAAGGAAAAAATAAAGCTAAATTTAGCTCGAAAAATGCTTATATGGTCACACTGAAAACGATTCTTTTTATGTAAAAACGTACTTTTCGTGTCGAAATTTACTTTTTCTCTAAAACGGTACTTTTTATGTAAGAAGCTAATTTTTTTGTAAGAAGTAGTAGGGCAAAAATATAGATTTTTAAAAAAAAAATTTGGATGTATATAGTCGATATTTAAGATACTGAAATATCGATATATCGAGAATGACGACTATCAAATTCGATATTTTTGAGAACTTTATATAAGAAAATTCAAAATGGTATCCGCTTTTCAACTGCATCATATGGTTTTTTACCTAATACTAAGAAAAAGGGGAATTTAAGGCGAAAAAATTTAAAAAAAGTTTCTTTTATGTGGTTTTGGTGAAAAATTGTTGATTTGTGTAAAGAACAACATATGTCTTCCTTGTGCAAGTGTTTAAAAAAAAGGCAAATAACGAACTTCCTCCGACAATTTACATAGAAAGAGATACAAAAATTTTAAAAGAAATTAAAAAAAAAATCCTTTAAAGTTTTGTGTGAATTGTCGACATTTTACGACTGTTCTTTCGAAAACTGGCTTAAAATACTTGATCTGTTGGCTTTCTTAGTATCGTCCGAAGGGTTGCTTCGGCTGTAGATTTTGCAGTGCGGGAAAAAAGAAGATTAGCAGGAGAACACATAAAACAGAGAGCGCTCCTGACGTCCATATCTGTTGAGTACTGATTTGACAAAAACATTGCTAGTCAAAGTTGTGCAATTAAAACTTTAAGGTAAATTAGTACTTCCGTGACTTAATCCTTCTTTTTTTTACTTTATCGTAATTAACTTTTATTATTTCATAAATAAACGTGCTTTTGGGAATTAACGAACTGGTTTTTTATTAAATTTTTTGTATTTATTTGAAAACAAAATGAAACTCTGAAAAGTTACAATGGAATTACATGTAATATATCGATATATCGAAATGTCGATATTTTTAAGTAATAAATACCGATACTCTTAAGAAATATCGATTCGATATAGTTTTCCAATTCGCTCATCCCTAGTAAAAAGACACTTTTTATGTAAAAAGATACTTTTTATGAAAAAGATACTTTTAATGTAAAAAGATACTTTTTATGTAAAAAGATACTTTTTATGTAAAAAGATACTTTTTATGTAAAAAGATACTTTTTATGTAAAAAGATACTTTTTATGTAAAAAGATACTTTTTATGTAAAAAGATACTTTTTATGTAAAAATATACTTTTTATGTAAAAGATACTTTTTATGTAAAAAGATACTTTTTATGTTTAAAGATACTTTTTATGTAAAAAGATACTTTTTGAGTAAAAAGATACTTTTGATGTAAAAAGATACTTTTTGAGTAAAAAGATACTTTTGATGTAAAAAAAAAAATACTTTTTATGTAAAAAGATTCTTTTTTTATGTAAAAAAGATACTTTTTATGTAAAAAGATACTTTCAATGTAAAAAAGATACTTTTTATGTAAACAGATACTTTTTATGTAAAAAGATACTTTTTATGTAAACAGATACTTTTTATGTAAAGAGATACTTTTTATGTAAAAAGATACTTTTTATGTAAAAAGATACTTTTTATGTTTAAAGATACTTTTTATGTAAAAAGATACTTTTTGAGTAAAAAGATACTTTTGATGTAAAAAGATACTTTTTGAGTAAAAAGATACTTTTGATGTAAAAAAAAAATACGAAAAAACAGAAGTAAAGGAAAAAACGTGTAAAATCAATTAAAATGGATAATCATTCAGGAAAGCAAATTTCGATCTACCAAATGTTAAAATACAATTTGGTTTGAGGATTGATGTTTGACTAGTGACGTCAGCAGTCGTCGATGGCTGCGAGTGTAAGACGGCAAATCCATCTGAGGAGATCGAGTGGTTGCGATCGAAACATGTCATGGTAACCTGCCGGCCAGGCTTCGAGCCCGAGCCACGTCAAGAATGAAAGATTATCAATAACAATTTTAATTAATTTTCATGTTGTAAAATTCCTTTCTTCATAAAAATTAAATTTCATGAACTTAAGCCTAATTAAAAATATTAAAAATTTGGATTAAAAACCATAAATAGTTCAACAAAATAACCACAATACTAATTATTGTTAAAGCTAAGGCACGAGCTCTATGTGTACATTTGTCCTTCAAGTTGTGCTGAAAAAGGTCAAGAGAAAAGAGAAAGACAAAGTGAAAAAACAAAAAATGTACTTGGACTTCAAGAAAAATTCTTGACGAAAGTACGAAAAAACAGAAGTAAAGGAAAAAACGTGTAAAATCAATTAAAATGGATAATCATTCAGGAAAGCAAATTTCGATCTACCAAATGTTAAAATACAATTTGGTTTGAGGATTGATGTTTGACTAGTGACGTCAGCAGTCGTCGATGGCTGCGAGTGTAAGACGGCAAATCCATCTGAGGAGATCGAGTGGTTGCGATCGAAACATGTCATGGTAACCTGCCGGCCAGGCTTCGAGCCCGAGCCACGTCAAGAATGAAAGATTATCAATAACAATTTTAATTAATTTTCATGTTGTAAAATTCCTTTCTTCATAAAAATTAAATTTCATGAACTTAAGCCTAATTAAAAATATTAAAAATTTGGATTAAAAACCATAAATAGTTCAACAAAATAACCACAATACTAATTAAAATACTTTTTATGTAAAAAGATTCTTTTTTAATGTAAAAAAGATACTTTTTATGTAAAAAAGATACTTTTTATGTAAAAAGATACTTTTAATGTAAAAAGATACTTTTTATGTAGAAAGATACTTTTTATGTAAAAAGATACTTTTTATGTAGAAAGATACTTTTTATGTTAAATAGTACTTTTTCTGTAAAATGGTACTTTTTCTGTAAAACGGTTCCTTTTATGTAAAAAGATACTTTTTATGTAAAAAGATACATACTTGTAAGGTAAAAAGGTACATACTTGTAAGGTAAAAATATACTTTTTATTTCAAATGGTACTTTTTCTGTAAAATGATACTTTTTCTGTAAAAAAGTACTAATTTGGCAAAAAGGTACTTTTTGTGTAAAAAAGTACTAATTTGGCAAAAAGGTACTTTTTGTGTAAAAATTTACTTTTTCTGTAAAACGGTACATTTCATGTAAAAGAGTAAACTTTATGTTAAAAAAAGTATTTTTAATTAAAAAGTAGAAAGCTCCTTTATGTAGAAAGGACATTTATTAAAAAAGTACTTTTATATAAAAAATACTTTAAGGTATAACGTATTTTTATGTAAAAAGTACCTTTCTGTAAAAAGTTCTTTTATGTAAAAAGTACTTTTTTGTAAAATGTAAAATGTAAACCGACACTTACGTCATAACAGCAACAATTTTCTATAGAAAATTCGATCTTCTGTATCATTTTTTAATGGAAAATTCATTCTTTATAGAGAAAGTCTACAGTGATTATTTAATACAAAAAAAGTACTTTTTATGAAATAAGAAAAAAACTTATTATCAGCCTGGCCCACGATTTCGACCGCTATCACTTTCATGCATTTCCAACGACAAAAATCTGGTTGGTGCCCCACTTAAAGTTTTTAGCACAACAAGTCAATCGACAATGCAAGCTAGCGATAACGTAATAGTCTTCATACAAAGTTGCTCCACACTTTTACATTTTATACGACCACAAATGTCAAAATCAGTCACTTGTGTTGTGGTTGTCGACAGAGGCAATTTGTTGGAATTTTTAGCGAAATTATTTCTTGAAACACCAACACTGAATATTTATTTATAACTAGCATTTAACCCGCTACTTCGTTAGCGTCTCCTTTTCCTTCGTGGACATATTTGTATGCCAAAGCTTATTTTTCTAAATTTAAATTTGTTTAAATTCTAGCATTTAACCCGCTACTTTGTAATCCAATATGTAAATAGGTTTAAGCAAAATACTTCCAAAATTTTTCATCTCATAGGTTGATATTGACACAGGACTTTGCACCTATAATTTTTGCTTCTAATGCCCGTAATTTCTACAAAAATAAAGCTAGTCGTGTTCGTACCTAACAGTTAAATTTACCTTTTTCGACTAACGTCTGGCCAACGTGTGTTAACCTTCAGTTTTCTTTTAAAATATGGCAGCTTTTGCACCATCGATTTCTATACACTGCTAGATTTATTTTTGTAGAAATTACGGGCATAAGTTCAATATAGAAAATTCAAAAAGTACGACTCGTAGAACACAAAAGCAAATGAAAGAAAGTTAGTTTCCAGAATTATCCTTTTTGATACTTTTTTCTCCCCATTTATGTATTAAAAATTTCAATGTTGTAGTTGGAGCCTATAGTTTAGTACGTTTTTGTCATAGGATGAAAAAACTTTGGTGGGCGTGAGGGACTTCGCCAATTGAGCAAAAAAAAATTGAACTTAAAAAATGTGTTTTATTATCCCATATTGCCCATAAGATATAGTCCCTTGGGGCAATGATGTCAAGAAAAATTGTGTCTCTAATGTACATACAGAGGTAGCGTGACAAAAAGGTTTCAAAATATGTACAGGTTTTAGGCGTTTACTCCCCAAAAGGACCAAATTTCGAAAAAGTACTAGACACCTGTCCTCTTATTTTTCAAATGAACAACATTAAGTGTTAAATTTTTTGTATCTCTTTTAGTTTTGGATTTTTGTTAGCGGGATCGAGTTGGTGAGAGGCCAGCCTCCGGTCCAAATGTCAGCTTTTTAGCTTCAATATCTTAGTAACTTTACAGTTTTATATTATATAGAAAGATGGAGAAAAATGTTGTAAAAAAAGTAATAAAACTATGAACGCTTTTCTCACCTTAAACCTTTGAATTTCAAAACAGGTCCAAATCTGTTTTGTATTTTTTAGATAAGCTAGAATGTGATATAATTTTTATTTAAAGATAAATAGATGGCGAAAACATCTTTTGGAAAAGTAACAAACATAGGTACAATTTTCATTCCTTAAACGTTCATATTTCGAAAAAGTACCAGATATGCATTTGTATTTATTTTTTAGATAAGCTACAAATGTTATGTAATTTTTTTTATTTAATTTGTATTAAAACGGCCAAATTTCGTAAAAGTACCAGACAATTATTTACTTTTTTTATTTATTGCACAAAAATAAATATTAAATTAGATCCAATAAATGCGGAAATTAAAAAGCTACCAGTTAAAGAACACAATAGTACTTACACCCCTCTTACAGATTCGCATTCACTCAGAACCTTGCATGTTTCATTTTATCTTTTTTGGGTCCAATACTAACGGAAAATCAAAAAGTACCTGTTAATGAATAAAAAAGTACCAAAAAGTTCCCTCTTATAGATTCTCGTCCACTCAGGACGTTGAATGTTGAATTTAATTATTCTAGGTTCAATATTAACGGAAATTCAAAAAGTACCAGTTAGAGAACGAAAAAGTACCAAAGATCCCTCTAACAGATTGTCATTCGCTCAGGACCTTGCATAATTAATTTCATGTTTCTAGGTCCAATACTAACGGAAATTCAAAAAGTACCAGCTAATGAACAAACAAGTACCAAAAAATTCCCTCTTATAGATTCTCATCCATGCAGGACATTGCATGTTTAATTTTATTTTTACAGGTCCAATACTAACGGAAATTCAAAAAGTACCAGTTAATGATCAGAAAAGTACCAAGAACTTCCCCTTATGGGTTCTTATCCACTCAGGACATTGCATGTTTATTTTTTTTTTTTATTTTTTTTTTTTTTTAATTATATTTATTTATTTATTTATTTAATTTAAGTCTATGGACAAATTCCTTACAGACTATCTTAATGTATTAATGTATTAACATAATAATTTATTTATTTAAGCAAAGAAAGAAAGTTTAGAATAAACATTATTGATTCAAATATAATATGATATTGCTTTTTATGATATTAATGTTCAGAGAATAGTCGATAAAGTTATACATTTCATTGAAACAGCTGCATAATTTTCTTTTTGGATCTGACATCGCAAAGTTTGTTCGGCATTTTCTGAGATATAGAGGGTTGAAAAAACGAAGTGAACGTTGAGGAATATTAAAAGTTACGTTACTCAATAAAAATTTAATCTTATGTTTTAAGGTTAAGGGGTATTTCCCCTTTTTGGTACTATTTCTTCCCCCATTTAAGTATTTAAAATTTCAGTATTGTAGTGGGAGCCCATAATTTAGTACGAATATGTCAATGAATGGAGAAAAATGTTCGAATTTCGGACAAGTACCAAATTCGTATTTGCATTTTTTTGATAAGTTTCGAATGTGGTATAAACTTTGTTTCTATGTTTATTGGTTCAAAAGATAGATGGGGTGGCAAAAAAGTACTAAAATTCCGATTTTACCCGTTTACTCCCTATTAGGGCCGAATTTCAAAAAAGTACCAGACACCTGTCCGCTTATTTTTCTAAAGAACAACGATAAGTATTACATTTTTTTTTTTAATTTATCTTTTAGTTTTGGAGATATAAGGTTACCGAATTATCCCGTTTTTACCCTTTTTACCCTTTTTACCCCCTAAACATTCGAATTTCCAAAAATCCCGTCTTAGTGGATCAATTTGGGGAGTGACCAATCTCTGGTCCAAATTTCAAGTTTTTAGCTTCAGGCGTTTAGGCTGTGCGATGATGAATCCGTCAGTGAGTCAGTCAGTAACGTTACAATTTTATATATATAGATTTTGTTTCTTTAAAACTAAAACACTAACAAAATGTGATTGTTTTATAAAATAAATTTCACAAAACTTTTTCGTTCAAAACAGCTGTTCTTTGTTAACTGCTTTGTTGTCATTTGTAGCAATTCAAGAAGTACAGAGCTGTATTTTATGGCTTAATTTACATGTTTTGCCGATTTTTATTATCAAAAACTAGCGTTTTATTTGTAAATAGTTGATATAGCAACATAGTCATTTCGTCGGTTGATTTATTAATTGTCGTATATGGATACAAATTACATACGACATACGGCAATTTAATAATCAACCGACGATTTGACAATGAATAAATGGATTACGCTGGAAACAAGGCGAATAAATTTATCAGGTTGCGTTAAAAGCACAGCTGCGTTACTTTTTTTCTTATTACGAAACAAAATACAATGTTTTTTTTTTTTTGGTGTTGTACTTGTTGTAGTATCGCCACCACAGTTTACATGAATTCGCCTTGGTTGGAAACGTAAAATCTGAGGACATATAAGTCGGCAGTTAGTGGTGCGCTTATGAGAACGGAAATTACGCCTTGTTATCCCACGCTTAAGTTTTCGATCAACATCGTGGACCATCACTCTTACGCCAAACAACAAACTTTTTTTATAGGAAATTCTATCTTCTGTATCATTTTTCTATCGAACATTTTTAACTTCAATCGGAAAAGTGAAATTTTTCTATTATCAATTTTTGTTTATAAATAAAAAATAAAATACTCTACTAACTGCAATTTGTCATTTGTTTAAACAATTCTTTGTGTCTTTGTGTATTATTATGCTTGTTTATCATCTTAGAGTTCTTTTAAAAAAAAGCTTATCTCCGTAATTGTTGTTATTTCAGTTAGGGAATTGGGAACGAGGGGAGGGGTTGATTTGTGGTTTTGTGTGCTTGTGTAATTTGTCCCTTAACTACGCTGACACTTAAAAATAATATAAATAAACAAAAAATGTTAAATTTGTATGCCATATTTTTCTAATGAAAAATAGATTTTTATGTGATTAAATACAATGAAACATGACATCATCACCTCTATCGTGAATAAAAATTCCTTGGGAGTTTTTTCCCTTTTCCCATTTTTACAATTGAATTAACATAGGAAAAATGAAAAAAGGGAACAAATTCCCAAGGAATTTTTATTCACGATAGGGGTGAATGTGTTAATGGATAACGGCCCTATGCAAAAATAATTTATGTGAACTTGAAGTGTTCGTTTACGCCGAGTTTTTTTTTTGAAAATTATCACCAGTGATATTTTCTATAGAAAATTATCACCAATGATATATTCCATAGAAAATTATCGTTAATAATATTTTCTAAAGAAAAATATCACCAATGATATTTTCTATAGAAAATTATCACCAATGATATTTTCTATAGAAAATTATCACCAATGATATTTTCCATAGAAAATTATCACCAATGATATTTTCCATAGAAAATTATCACCAATGATATTTTCCATAGAAAATTATCGTCAATTATATTTTCTATTGAATAATATCACCAATTTTATTTTTTATAGAAAAATATCACCAATCATATTTTTTAAAGAAAATTATCAACAATAATATATTTTAAAGAATATTAACACCAATGATACTTTCTATAAAAAATTATCGTCAATGTTATTTTCTATAGAAAATTATCGGCAATGATATATTCTATAGAAAATAATCACCAATGAAATTATCACCAATGATATTTTCTATAGAAAATTGACAACGATTATATATTTTATAGAGAATTATCACCAACACTTCAAGTTCTCATTAATTTTTTTGCAAAAGGCCGTAAGAATTAACGAAAAAGAGCAGTTTTTTTTAAATATGGGCATTTCCACAGAATGGTCTACCAGGATGAAAAAATAAAATGTTGATTATCATCGTCTTTTATTGTTTATTATTAGAAAAAAAAAAAGTCTATGTTCTCAAAAAAGAATGGTTTCCTAGCATATTTGAGCTGTTCTACTTGAGGAAATTGGGCTGGAAACTGGAAAATTTTATAATTTCCTGTATTTTCTACTTCTAAAGACATTTTTATATACTTATTTTACATGCAAAATATATGTTATGTTTACACTCTTTCTTCATAATCTCTCCATTACAATCAATTGTAAAAGGAGTATTAAGTTTTTTTGTTAAGGAAATTTGAAGACATTTATGGTAAAATGCATGGAGATAATAATAAAAAAACATATGGAAAAATCGTACGTTCGCGATCCGTAAGTTCGCGACCGGTACATAAGCCAATTAAATAAAAACCAAGAGAGATATTTTATTTTGTAAATACTGGCTGGAGACCTAGATTAATTCACTTTTGAAAATTCCGTTTCATTACGCAGATTTTTACATTTCACTACTGTCAGCCGAAGTTGACTTCTATTTTGCGTACGTTCGTGACCACACGTTTGTAAATCTTATTATGAAAACTTAAACTCGATGAAATCCATCTTTTGTACTAAACATAGAGCTACCTAAATGCTATCGACTTGCAAACAAATGCTAGGAAAAGTTTTGTTTTCTATATTATTTGTACATCAAAAGCGTACGTTCGTGTCCCCAAGAAATGCCCATATTATTTTGCAAAAATCAATATTTTTAAATAATTATAGGATAAAACCTTACTTACAAAAAAAAAAAAACTTTTTCAAAGTAGTTTTTGCACAACAAAACTTTTTTTATAATAATTTACTAAATTTGTTCTAGTTGAATCTTATATATTGTCTATTTAAACAAATTTTTTATAACAAACAATTTTGTTAAAATTTTTAATTAAATAATTTATTAAAAGTTGCATAAACGCACAAATTTGTATACAATTGAAAACAAAACACACAAATGAATACAATTACGCACGCACATGCATACATTAAATTAATCAAATTATTATTTTATGAAAACTGCACAAAAGAAATAAATAAAATCTAATTAATTAAATTTGCAACTTTATTTATGTTAAATTATTAAATGCAGCAAATTTAAAGAAATATAAAAAGTTAGTGCAAAAAGAATTCAAATGGTATTAATTTGCAATAAAGCATTTATCACAGACAACAATTTTCTTTAGAACAGGTGTCACAAATGAATATTGAGGAGGCTTTTTTCAAAACTTGACTATTTCACTTTCGACAGAAGTGATTTTCTTTTTGGTAGCACTAAAAGTAAAATTGGGACAAAACTCTTTAATTAGCACTGATAATAATTTCCTACAGAGAATTAATCACTTACGGTTATCTATATATATAAAAATGAAAAATGTTTGTATGTTTGTTTGTTTGTTTGTTTGTATGTTGGCGTATAGACTCCTAAACTACTGAACCGATTTTCCTAAAATTTTACAGTAGCATCACGTGAGCCCTAAAAATAAAATAGGCTACTTATTTTTTCGATAGGGGCAGGGGAATTGGTACCCCCCATTGGATGCCAATATTAAATATCGCATATCTCAAGAGCCGCTTCACGCATTTTGTTGAACTTTTGGTAGTAGGATCTTCTTAGCTCCAAAATTGAAATAGCAGCGTGGGAAATGGTTTCCCTCATAGGACGGCAATGTTTAATATCGAATATCTTAAGAACTGTTATAGTGAGAATGTTCAAACTTTGTAGAAGTCACTCTTATGGTATACTACAATATTTAAAATAAAAATAAAGCGGGTAGGCGCAGGGGGGAAATACCTCCCATAGGATGCATATATTAAATATCGCTCAACTGAAGAACTATTAAAGTTACAGTCTTCAAACGTGGTTAAAGCTACTATTATGGTAAAATATAAATTTCAATATAAAAATGGGCGGGGTTGACAGGGGAGGAGCAGTACCCCTCATAGATAGAAATATAATTAAGAGCCGCTGCACGCATTTTGTTGAACTTTTGGTAGTAGGATCTTCAGAGCCCCAAAATTGAAATAAAATAGCAGCGGGGGAAGTGGTACCCACCATAGGACGCCAGTGGTTAATATCGCATATTTTAAGAACTTTTATAGTGAGAATGTTCAAACTTTGCAGAAGTCTCTCTTATGGTATACTACACTTTTGAAAATAAAAATACAGCGGGTAGGGGCAAGGGGGGAAATACCTTCCATAGGATGCATAAATTAAATATCGCTCAACAGAAGAACTATTAAAGGGAGAATCTTCAAACGTGGTTACAGCTACTACTATGGTAAACTATAAATTCCAATATAAAAATGGGCGGGGTAGACAGAGGAGGAGCAGTACCCCTTATATATATAAATATAATTAAGAGCCGCTGCAATCAATTTATTGAACTTTTGGTAGTAGGATCTTCTGAGCCCCAAAATTGAAACATAATAGCAGCGGGGGAAGTGGTTCCCCCCATAGGACGCCAATGTTTAATATCGCATATCTTGAGAACTGTTATAGTGAGAATGTTCAAACTTTGTAGAAGTCACTCTTATGGTATACTACACTACTGAAAATAAAAACAAAGCGAGCATGCGCAGGGGTGGAAATACCTTCGATAGGATGCATATATTAAATATCTCGCAACTGAAGAAGTGGCTAAAGCAGTGTAGCGAAGCGCACCGGGTTAAGCTAGTATATATATAAAAATGAAAAATGTTTGTATGTTTGTTTGTATGTTGGCGTATAGACTCCTAAACTACTGAACCGATTTTCCTGAAATTTTTACAGTAGCATCACGTGAGCCCTAAAAATAAAATAGGCTACTTATTTGTTCGATAGGGGCAGGGGAATTGGTACCCCCATTGGATGCCAATATTTAATATCGCATATCTTAAGAACCGCTTCACGCATTTTGTTGAACTTTTGTTAGAAGGATCTTCTGAGCCCCAAAATTGAAATAGCAGCGTGGGAAGTGGTTTCCCCCATAGGACGGCAATGTTTAATATCGAATATCTTAAGAACTGTTATAGTGAGAAGAAGTCACTCTTATGATATACTACACTATTTAAAATAAAAATAAAGCGGGTAGGCGCTGTGGGGAAATACCTCTCATAGGATGCATATATTAAATATCGCTCAACTGAAGAACTATTAAAGGAAGAGTCATCAAACGTGGTTAAAGCTACTGTTATGGCTAACTTTAAATTTCAATATAGTAATGGGCGGGGTAGACAAAGAAGGAGCAGTTCCCCTCATAGATAGAAATATTAAAAGGAGCCGCTGCACATATTTTGTTGAACTTTTAGTAGTAGGATCCTCTGAGCCCAAAAATTGTAATAAAATAGCAGCGGGACGCCAATGTTTAATATCGCATATCTTCATTGGTGATAATTTTTTATAGAATAATTTTTTATAGAAAATACAATTGGTAATAATTTTCTCTAGAAAATATCATTGGTGATAATTTTATATAGAAACTATTATTGGTGATATTTTTCTATAGAAAATATCATTGGTGATATTCTTCTATAGAAAATATCATATATATGTATATAAATATAACCAATCATATTTTCAATAGAATATTATCGTTAAGGCTTAAGGGGCAAAAACAAAATTTTACAGGAGAAGGTTTTTTTATTTTATTTCATATAAATTTTGTATCAAGTTTGTCGCTTACAATAAAATTGTCGATTAAAATTATCACCAACGTTATGTTCTATAGAAAATAATCATCAGTGATATTTTTTATAGAAAATTATCGTCAATGATATTTTCTAGAGAAAATTATCGTCAATGATATTTTCTATAGAAAATTATCGTCAATGATATTTTCTAGAGAAAATTATCGTTAATGATATTTTCTATAGAAAATTATCGACAATGATATTTTCTAAAGAAAATTATCGTCAATGACATTTTCTAAAGAAAATTATCGTCAATGATAATTTTCTATAAAAAATATCATTGGTGATAATTTTCTATCAAAATATCATTGCTGATAATTTTCTATAAAAAATATCATTGGTGATAATTTTCTATAAAAATATTATTGTTGATAATTTTCTATATGAAATATTATTGTTGATAATTTTCTATCAAAAATATCATTGACGATAATTTTCTATAAAAAATATCAGTGACGATAATATTCTATAGAAAATATCATTGGTGATATTTATCTATAGAAAATATCATTGGTGATAATTTTCTCTAGAAAATATCAATGAATTTTTTATAGAAAATATCATTGTCGATAATTTTCTCTAGAAAATATCATTGACGATAGTTTTCTATAGAAAATATCATTGACGATAATTTTCTGTAGAAAATATCATTGACGATAATTTTTTATAGAAAATATCATTGACGATAATTTTCTTTAGAAAATATCATTGACGATAATTTTCTTTAGAAAATATCATTGACGATAATTTTCTCTAGAAAATATCATTGACGATAATTTTTTATAGAAAATATCATTGACGATAATTTTATCTAGAAAATATCATTGACGATAATTTTCTCTAGAAAATATCATTGACGATAATTTTCTCTAGAAAATATCATTGACGATAATTTTCTATAAAAAATATCACTGATGATTATTTTCTATAGAACATAACGTTGGTGATAATTTTAATCGACAATTTTATTGTAAGCGACAAACTTGATACAAAATTTATATGAAATAAAATAAAAAAACCTTCTCCTGTAAAATTTTGTTTTTGCCCCTTAAGCTTTTTTTGAGGATATGACTCGATAAGTAAAGGGTTGTTAAATTGTAAGGGCCGATGTTGAATGTGAACCACACCTAAACGCCAAGTTTTTTTCCGAATTTTATTTGACATTTCTCTATTTCAGACTTACTCAATTTGAACCATGGAGAGATACACAATCCAACAACGTGTTAAAGTTATCCAGACTTATTATGAAAATGGGCGTTCAAATCAAAATGCATATCGTGCACTTCGTGATTTTTTTGGTCATTTTGATCGTCCAAATGTGAGTACAATCGCAAAAGTCGCGGAAAAATTCGAGCAAACCGGGTCTGTAGAAGATGTGAGAACACCAGTGCATGCTCGTACAGCTCGTACTGCAGAAAATATTGCTGCTGTTCGCGATAGTGTGGCTGAAGAGCCGTCCACCTCAACTCGTCGTCGTGCCCAACAATTGCACCTCTCACGCTCGTCGTTGGTGAACATTATGCATAAAGACTTGCATTTACACGCTTACAAGGTGCAATTGGCTCAAGAACTAAAGCCTCTTGACCATTCCAAACGTCGTGAATGGGCAGAATGGTGGCAAGAAATGGCAACAGTGGATGATCAATTTTCGAAGAAAATCACCTTCAGTGATGAGGCACATTTTCACCTCAGTGGATTCGTCAATAAACAGAATTGCCGCATTTGAGCGAATGAGAATCCAAGAGTGATTGTCGAAAAACCAATGCACCCACAGAGAGTGACTGTTTGGTGCGGTTTATGGGCTAGCGACATCATCGGGCCGTATTTTTTCCAAAATGAGGCCGGTCAGGCAGTTACTGTGAATGGTGTTCGCTATCGTGAGATGATAACGAACTTTTTATGGCCGGAATTGGAAGATATGGATGTGGACGATATGTGGTTTCAGCAGGACGGTGCCACTTGCCACACAGCTAACGAAACAATGGCTCTTTTGCAACAAATTCAATGGCCGTGTTATCTCACGTAATGGCGATGTCAATTGGCCGCCAGGATTATGTGATTTGACACCGTTGGACTTTTTTCTTTGGGGTTATTTGAAAGAAAAGGTGTACGTCGATAAGCCAGCAACAATTCAAGAGCTAAAGGATGAGATAATTCGGCACATTAACGGCATAGAACCTCCATTATGCCTCAGGGTCATCGAAAATTTGGACCATCGGATGGAGGTGTGCCGCCGTGGTCGCGGCGCCCATTTGGCCGATATTTTGTTCCATACACAATTGAATAATACCAATATATCATAATAAAATAAAATTACAATAATTTCCTAAATAGTTTGTGTTTTATTCAAAATCAACATCGGCCCTTGAAATTTAACCACCCTTTATATATTTTTTCAAAACTAGGACCACGATTGGAGGTAGGGGGAGGAAGAAAAGAAAAGAAAAAGGGGAAGGGGCAACTTCTGGCTCTCTGAAACATTCGAACTAATTTTAATAAAACCCTTTCATTAATAATGAACTTTTTAGCGTAGTAGGCCACGCCGGGTATCCGCTTAAGGCTCAGTTAGCCGGGAGTAACATTTACTTAACCTTGCCGTAAAAAAGAAAGACCAATTTATTTCTTACAAATTGAGACGTAACATCTTACTGCTAACTAACTATTATCGTTCTAATTGCTTTACATATGTATGTACATTAGCGTGGCCGTTAGTTGTATGGAGAACTTTTTTTTTTTGATTTCTCATATTCTCCCCCCCCAAATCGGTTCAGTTTTATGTAAAAAAAAATACAAAAAAATTTCGTAGCGATAAGTTGTGTTTTAGGGGGGGCGTCGGCCCCTCAAAGTTTGCATTAAGCCATTTATTCAAATGTAATTTGTTTGCATATGACTATCTCTTAAAAAAACAACATTTTACAAGAACATAATATATGGCAATATTTTAGCTCTTCTAGTCAATAACATTAGCCTCGAAGAAAGTTTTTTGCTAAAATTAATATTTAAGAAAATAATTAAGAAAATAACAACAAAATTCCAAACATTTTATATACGTTTTATATATATAAAAGAGGGATTTAATGTCAAGTGAACTAATTTTGAAATCGATGTCTTTCGATTTGGATGAAATTTGCACCAACGTAAGTCCTATTGAATAGTAGTTTAGACACAAATTTTCAACAACATCGGTCAAAAAGTTTTTGAGTTTGGGGGGGTCAGAGTTTGAAATTTTGGCCATATAGGTGTTCTTTCACATCCATGTAACTTATTACCAATTGGGGTTAGCAAAATTTGTCCCAAGCAGCTTAGATAGCTATTTGATCAATCTTTTAAAAAAAATTTTTTTACATATTTTTTTTATATTTAAAACTTTTTTTTTTTTATTTTTTTTTTTTGCCAAGTTTTAAATTTAAAAAAAAAAATTTTAAAAAATTAAAAAAAAACAAAAAATTTGTTTTTTAAAAAGATTGATCAAATAGCTATCTAAGCTGCTTGGGACAAATTTTGCTAACCCCAATTGGTAATAAGTTACATGGATGTGAAAGAACACCTATATGGCCAAAATTTCAAACTCTGACCCCCCCAAACTCAAAAACTTTTTGACCGATGTTGTTGAAAATTTGTGTCTAAATCCCTCTTTTATATATATAAAATGTTTGGAATTTTGTTGTTATTTTCTTAATTATTTTCTTAAATATTTATTTTAGCAAAAAACTTTCTTCGAGGCTTATGTTGTTGACTAGAAGAGCTAAAATATTGCCATATATCATGTTCTTGTAAAATGTTGTTTTTAAGAGATAGTCATACGCAAACAAATTACATTTGAATAAATGGCTTGATGGCAAACTTTGAGGGGCGGACGCCCCCCCTAAAACACAACTTATCGCTACGAAATTTTTTTGTATTTTTTTTTACATAAAACTGAACCGATTTGGTGGGGGAGAATATAAGAAATCAAAAAAAAGAAAATAACGGCCACCCTAATGTACATACTTATGTACAACAAAATGAAGCAGCTGATTTGCGACGTTACTGTTACTCCCGGCTAATGAACTTAAATTTGCTAAAAAAAAAAAAAAAACTGTATTACTTTTGTAAGAAAATGCATCACGCATTTTTTTTTTAAATGTATAACTGTTGATAATTTCCCTATTAAAATTTTTATCTTCATTGACAATTTTCTTCAAAAACGTTTGAATTTTCTTTTAGACTTTTGACATTTAATTTTTATGAGTAGGTATGCAATTTCTTTTTTGTTTTTTTTTTTCTTAAGTTGTTGTTGTCAATATTGTAATTTTTAGGTTAAAAGAGGTTTAATTTTTTATTGCTTTTCTTTTGGATTTTTACATAATTTATTTGTTTCTTTTCTTTTTCTATATTTATCAATAATATATTTTAGTTAGTTATTTGTTGGAAAATAAAATAAATAAAAAAAGTTTCGTATTGTTCCCTGTCATAACCTTGAGTTCATAAATCAAAAATAAGAGTAAGATGTTTTTCAATTGTTTTTGCCGTTGTTGTTATTGCTGTTGTTTGCTCTCATAACGGCTTTTTAAAGTTTTCCACTTGTTTTTTTTTTTTAATTTTTCTTTTCCTTTATTTTATTTTCATTCTGAGTCTTTCGTTACGATGAAATAAAAAATTTCGTCATCATCGAGCAGGTTTTACTAACGAAAACAACGATTTTATTGTTGGTTTTTTATTTGTTGTTGCTATATTTATGTACATAGTTCAGTTTTGTTGCAAAAGTTCAAGTCCGCATCAAAACAAAATGACAACAATCAAAACAATAACAACATGAAGACCAAAAGAAATACAAAAAACAACAACAACATCAACAAGAACGAGTTGGATGGGTTTACCTTTCCAAAGTGTTTTGTTACCGAATGTTGCATTCCAAAATTGTCGTTGTTGATACATTTCATTATTATTGTTGTCGTCATTGTTTTTTAAAGAAAAACTAGTTCATTGCCAGCCTGGCATGCTATTAGCAGAAGCATTATTTGCATGAGTAAGACTGTAAGAACATTCAAATCATGTGTTGAGGTGAATATAAAATGTGAGTGAGTGGGTGGTGCGTGAATAGGAAGATGGGTTAAGCCGTGGGTATAAGAAATGCATTACAGCTTAAGCTTTTTATATGCATGTGTGTAATTACTTGTGTTCATGTTCGGGATGTTATTGTTGGTTATGTTATTGTTGTTGTTGCTATTCCATGAGTACAATGATGATCAAGTTTTATACGTTGAGAATTGTAATTGGAGTGATGACGACTGCTTCGCTTTGTTGTTAAAGTCTTAAAATTGAAATGAGTGTATACAATTTTAAGCAGAGATGAAGGTATTAACTCAATTGCATCAATAATATTTGGACATTTTTATTAATTTTCTAAAGTTATTAAAGAAGTTTTCTATTTGAAATATTAAAAAATCTACAGAAACTAATCAAATGTGATGATTATCGGTAAGTTTTTTTTTAAGGAAAATTAACATAAGTGGTACATTTGAAAATTATCATCGGCAACACTTTTTTTAACAAAGGGTGGTTAAATTTTAAGGTCCGATGTTGATTTTGAATAAAACATAAATTATTTAGGAAATTATTGTCATTTCTCTTATTATGGTAATATTGGTATGGTTCAATTATGTATGGAAAAAAAATATCGGCCAAATGGCCGCCGCGACCTCGTCGTAATTGAGGTTCTATGCCGTTAATGTGCCGAATCATCTCAGCCTTTAGCTCTTGAACTGTTGCAGGATTATCGTCAAACACCTTTTCTTTCAAATAACCCTAAAGAAAGAAGTTCAACGGTTTCAAATCACAAATCTTAGCGGCCAATTGACATCGCCACCACGTGAGATAACACGTCCATTGAACTTGTCGCGCAAAAGAGCCATTGTTTCGTTAGCTGAGTGGCAAATTTCTGTTAAGAAAACATATTGTCCACATCCATATCTTTCAATTCGGGCATTTAAAAGTTCGTTATCATCTCACGATAGCGAACACCATTCACAGTAACTGCCTGACCGGCCTTATTTTGGAAAAAAGAACGGCCCGATGATGCCGCCAGCCCCATAAACCTCACCAAACAGTCACTCTTTGTGGGTGCATTGGTTTTTTGACAATCACTCTTGAATTACCATTCGCCCAAATGCGGCAATTCTGCTTATTGACTAATCCACTGAGGTGAAAATGTCCATCATCACTGAAGATGATTTTCTTTGAAAATTTATCATCTACTGTTGCCATTTCTTTAATTACTTTAAAGCGTTGCTCGATTGTGTATCTTGCCATGGTTCAAAATGAGTTACACCCAATTTTCATGATGATATTTTCCCCTATTTTAGTTTGAAAGCGACCGGGGGAGATAAGTAAGCAGGGTAGAAAAAAAGACATGAATCGTATTTTCTGTGTTTTTTTCGACATTCCTCTTTGCATTTAATTTTGTTTTTGAATTTAGGTTGTATTTTTATTTCAAAATGACAATTGCTTATTAAAATATAAAAAAATAAAAAAAATTTAATTCAAAAAATATCAATACAAAGAAGGCGTTCATTTGCTTTAAATTTCAATTTACAAAAATTTTTATTTTAAAATTAAATTTTCCAAGTCCCACCTCTGCTGTTATTTATTGTTGCTGGCAGCATTCCCTTTATTTCAAAGCAAAAGTCACAACCATATTAAGTTGTTATTTGTTTGGTTGTTGTCTTTGCTTAGTAATACGAATTAGAGGTGTATTCGTTTTACGTGGTGAATTGTTTAAGTTTGTAGCTCTGACGAACGTTATTAATAAAAAAATTTTAAGGTAAATCAAAAATGCTTGCAAAATTCAAATTGTTAAAAATTAAAAAAAAATTTCAATGTCGTAAATGATAAATCTATAATTTTTATTGGATCCTTTTCACGCCTACATTATAGACGATACATCATTTGAAAGATTTTTTTTGTCACAAAAGCGCACTATAAACATGTTTCTAAAATCTGTTCAGTTATAGCGGAGTTATATTAGGGTTTTAAGGCGAAAGTAATGACATCTCAAATGTCACATCCAGTAGGGTAATAACAGGTAACCCATTATCTGACAGTACTTTGTTTACAAATTTATAACGGCTATTGAATTTTTTTTAAGAATTTGACGTTTATACTCATCGTTTAAAAAACTGCAGTCAAAGTAGGAAATCTGCCATTTCTTCATTTGTCATTGGCCAAAAAATATTTGCTTTTACTTTTGATTCATTAAATGTAAGAAATTAGTTTTAATCGATTAATTGACATAAATTGTTCGAGTTATTCGAAATTGGCTATTTTAATTATTCAATCAAATAACGGCGGAAAATTCCTCGATTAATCGTTGTTGTGGATACTGTACTAACAATGCAATGCAAAAAATCCTGTGTTGTTTCTGTTGTTTTTGGATTGTTGTAGTTCCGACACCACCTGTAGTTGAATTCGCCTTGGTTCTATCGGAGTAAAAAAAACAACAACATACAAACATATGGCACCTCCAATGCAATGCGATGTAAGTGCAATTCTCCTAAATGTTCAGGAATCCACGTTCAATCTTTTCTTCACGTCCTAAAAATTCGCCTACAGAATTGACTTCAAGAGTCTGTAGCTGACTTTTCTGTTAGTGAATTAATTTTATTAATACATATTTATATTTTGCACTTATCAATAAATTTTCGAGTGTTTCGAGGACGGACTTGCCAAAACAAAAGAAAAAACTTTAAAATAAATACCATTTTGCTTACCCCTTTAAACCTAACCATTCGTCGTTCGACGAGCACTTTTTGGGCGTATAATGTTAAACATATATGGGGTATTCACAAGGTGGGCTATCATGTTAGATTGTCATAATGTTCTAACATTTTGCAATGGTTTAAAAATATTGTTGTTGCTTTGTAAACAAAAAGTGTCTTAAATAAATAGAACTTTGCTTCCTATGTTTATTGTGTTGTCGTAATTAATCAGAAGAGACTTGCCCTGAGCGGCTGAGCCGATCCGCATTAGTTTTTGTAGCCGTCGCCGTTGAAGGTATAGTTTTATCCGGCTAATCAACAACAACGATTAATCGAGGAATTTTCCGCCATTATTTGATTGAATAATTAAAATTTCGAATAACGAATAACTCGAACAATTTATGTCAATTAATCGATTAAAACTAATTTCTTACATTTAATGAATCAAAAGTAAAAGCAAAAGTTTTTTTGGCCAATGACAAATGAATAAATGGCAGATTTCCTACTTTGACTGCAGTTTTTTAAACGCTGAATCAGAATTTAACCTGCGGCTAGCAATTTTTGCAGCAAAACACTTGCGGCGTCAAATTATATTGGCTTAGGACTCTGATGTTTGGTAAACAAACAAAATAAAATTTATTTGTGATTTGCGTCTAAAATATAAAAAATAGTCAGGTAAGTCTGGGTTTACACTATGAAAGTTTTCTTTCAGAAAATCTAAGTTTATTGATGAGAGGTGAGAGAAAAATTGCATGTTCTCTTCCCCTCTCACCTAGCAACTCAGACATTCTGAAAGAAAACATTCATAGTTTGAACCCAGACTAAGATCTAATTTAATTTATTAATAAATGGATAAGAATTGAAAAATACTTTCGATGTTAGGTAAATATTTATTTTTTATATTTGTTTTAAATCAGCTGATTTAAATTCAAAATAGCACACTAAATTATGAAGGGTTGTTCACAAGAGGCGTATTTTTTCATGTTATTATTTTAAGACATATGACTTTATGACACCTTGTGAATCCCCCAATAATATTTTATTTCGAAGGCAAACGTATCTTTAGCAAAGTACTATGTTAGTAAATAAAATAATGTATTTCTATTTAACTCAAGTTCGCACAAGTTCCTCTAAATAGAGTCAACTTAAAATTTACAAATTTTCAGTAGAGGTAAAGTTTTTTTTTAATATTTACAATGAATATTTAAAACTATAATGTTATTGTAAAGAAATACCAGTAAAGCGGCTCATACACTTGCAATAATGTTGTTCAATTTAACGTATTGTGCAATTATATCGCCAATGTGTATGTAATATTCAAACGTGGCACAATATATTGGCAACACTCAAAAGACTTTTGATTTTTATTGCACAACGATAAGAAAGTTAAGTGTGTTGGCAACATTGTACAATGCTGTTGATGTTATTCCTTTTTATTGAATGAATGAAACCATTGTGCGACTTATTGCTTAATATAGGACAAAATGGAAATAATATGGCGATTATCATATACAATAATATTGCAAGTGTATGGGCCGCTTAAGAAATACACAACGGTAGTTGGTTTATGTAGTTATTTTAAGGGATTATCGAAATTGCCCCCAGTTTTTTGAGTTGTGGATAGAGTTGTCAATTATTGGCCTTTCAGCTTTTGCGAATAATTCAAATAATTGTTTTTGTTCGTTCGTTCAAACGATTAAATCCGTAAAATTATTCGATTAATCGATGAGAATAACGAATAAAAAATTGTTTTAAAAAAATACCTATTTTAAATAAGATACATCCGTCTATTAATTTGCAACTATGGAAAATCTTTTATTTTCTTCTTTATATTTTCTCAAATCCACTTTGACTTCTTCTTTTTTTGATACGTACAACTTTTCATCTTAACTCCATATCGTTGTATTACTTAAAGGAATCGTAAAATCCCAAATTCTTAAATAATCCGATAAAACTTTGGATTTTCAAAAGGCGTTTGTAGACCTTCCATCTTCAGCCAAACTTCTGTGTACAATTTCGTGTATAGAACAATCGCTGTCCCTCTTCATGTATCTTTCCATTGGAACAAGTTCGGCATTTTTTTTATGTCGTTGGATTATCTTTTACTACATCGTTTCCAATGGCAATATTGTGACACTTATACTATAAATGTTCACACTTAGATTTTTTAAGCAACTCTAACGTGATTAAGCTCTAATCACATCAAAATCGAGATGATTATCCATACATTGAAGTAATTTGTTAATCACTTCAAATTGAAATGATTTCAACTAAATCACTTCTTTAATCACATCGAATCCTCTGAACATACCTCAAACTGAGTATAATATAGAATCGGTCACCATGAACGTACCCCTCACGTGTACAACCAACCACGATTTCTTCTTAATGTTATTATTTTTCCTTAAATCATTCATACATTTTAACAATTTCATCATAAATACATATGTTTAAAATAATCTTCTGATTACTTTATTAAAGTATTTTTATCCATTTTTAATAATTTAAAGAAATATAAATTTGTCTGTTGTGTTTTTTTTTTTTCTTAATCAACTGTCATTTTAATCATCTTAATCATCATGTAATGTGAACGGCTCTGATAAACTTAATCAACATTTAGCTTAAACGTGTTTAAAACCCCAAGTGTGAACATAGTATTACGCAAATTGCAAAGATATATGTATACAAATTAAATCCTGGATAGAATTTTTTAATAAAAAAATTAATTGTTGTGCGCGGATGGCGACACAACAATGTTCTTTATTTGGTATAAAAACTAAAAGTAACAATATTCTTAAAAACTACCCTACTTATTAACAGGTTTTGTTGATCACGCCATTCGAGTATTTGGTATCAGCAGACGGCGCGTGCGATGTTGTTGCTATCGTTGTGCAATGTTGTTGATGGGAATTTGTTGAGTTGCAGTATTCCTGGCTGTTGGCAGTCATCCCATGTGGGTATCGGATATCAACCATTGGCATGTGCAATGGAATTATTGTGAAATAAGCTGCGTTGTTGTATTGCAAAATAAGCAACGTCAGCTTGTGAACTTATTTTGTGTCTTATTTAGTTATTTCCAAAAAAATAGATTTTAAACATAATTTGTGTTAACTCCTCCCTCCTTAAATGCGATCGTCCCGATTGCTTAAAATGTATGGATGTCGTAAATGGTGGAGTTCTTTTTCCCAGTTTTCCTTTCTGTGGGTTTTATAGTAATTGGAGATTCCGGTTGAGTTACTTCCATTTCTATTGTTTCGTTTTTTGGTTTTGTTTTCTTCTTCTTAGCGATCCAAATGATAGTGGCACAAACGGATATAACGATAATGATGCTTGATGTCATTAGAAATTTATTTTTGTTTTCTAATACTTCCAATCTTCTGATGTTTCCCACATTAAGTTTTTGTAGTCTCTGTAATGAGAGAATTTCTTCAGTTTTGCTATTCCATGCTTTTGGTTGTAGAGAGGCTGGAAGAGGTTTATTGCCGCTTATTTCTTTCGAGTAATATTCTCGACCATCGATGTTGACTGTTGTGTTAAAGTATTTCACTAAATAAGTTCCATTCAATTTTATCTCTTCTTTGTTCACTGTAATTTTCCCAATATATTGATTCAGTAGTAGTAAGTCGCTTCCAATTTCCTCTATGGCGGGTACGTGTTCGTTGTTAACCTGTGTGCAGCTTCCTATTTTATTTCTAAATAAACTAGTTATACAAAAGTTATCATTTAATTGTACGAGCTTATCTCTATTACATATAGTTAATTCATTGTAGCTTTTGCAGCTATCCTTGATAGCGAATAAATTATTATTACAATCCAAAATTTTTTCATATTCTATTTTATCAATTGTATTTCCAATCTTTACTGGCTTTGCTAAGAAAATTTTACAAATATCATTTTGGGCAATGGGAATACTTAAAATATATAAAATTTCTTTATTATTTGTTACAATTTTTACACTTCCAAAAGATAACAATTCATCTACATTAAAAATGGGAATATTGTAATTTTCTAAAACATGATTTAAATTTTCAATTTCAGTTTTTGACAAAATAAATGAATTTACGATGCTTACTTTAGCCCATTGGATTGCATATTCAATGTTTTGTAATTCTTTTTCAATTAACGTTAATTTGTGTTCTAATGTATTTGCCAGTTCATTATTAAAATCTTCCCGTTTTACTTTTAATATTTCATTTGTAATATTTGAAATGTCTTGTATTCTGCTAGTTGTCAGTTCGTTTATAATCATTTGTCTATTGTTATTCTCCAATAAATTTTTAATTTTCTGATTTAAGATTTCAAAATCGTGGCTGTCTGGAGTTCCAGCAACCCATTTCCATGCACTACCAATAATATCGATAGATCTTTTCCTCATTTTCGGGCTTAATCGTTTGAGGAGTCCATTAATATCGGACACTTGTTGTCTTAAAAACGGACGGAGCGGATGACTATATGTAATATTACTGTTCAATGTGGATTCGATATCTTGTGACAAAACTCGATATTGTTCTAGGTCAATGGAATGTATAACTTTAAAGGTGCCGTTCTGTTTTCTTGCGATTCCGTTCTGGATGGTTATCAGTCTCGCATTAGAGTAGTCAAGAATGTTAAAATCCGCAAGGACGCTAGTAATTAGTAAACTGAAAAAAAAGGAAAAAAAAAGGTGAGGAATAAGATGTAGAAATTTATCAATTTCTGATGTGACTCTTGTGGATAACTCGCCCACTTTCCGTAACTATAGTTGTATTACGGTTTTCCTTCACTATCTCCTCTTTAAACCGGCCAGAAAGTTTTGTCCCTAGTCTTTTATTTGTCTTAACGTAGACCAATTGACCCGGTACGTATTCCTTTACTGGTTTCCTATTTTTATTATGGAATGTCAAGTCATTTTCCTGTTTGCGCTTCAGTCGGTCAACGTTGGATAATCTGGTTATCTCCAAATCTTGAGGTGAGAAGTCTACTGTTCGACCAAAGTAGAGATCTACAGGTCTCTTCTTGATCGTCGAATGAATGGTATGGTTGTATTCATTCACAGATCTTTCCAACAGTTCCTCGAAGTTCCTAGATGTGCCATCACTCTTCAAACATCTCATTATCTCCGCTAAAGTGGAATGGAACCGTTCTATTTGTCCATTCGCTTCGCTTCTATAGGATGGGGTGGTAAAGACGTTTATTTTCAAATCGTCCCTCATCATGAATAGGATTGAGGCTGAATTTAAAGAAGGTTCGTTATCCATGACAATATTCTTTGGTACCCCGTAAAAAAATAAAATCTCTCTAAGAGGTCCCCTAACATCTTCTATCGATCGCCCTTTTAGTAATCTGGTCTGGGCATACTTTGAAAATTTGTCAATTGACGTTAGTATCAATTTTTTGTCTGTGGAAAAAATGTCAAGGTGGACCGTGTGACCAGGATGAGTTGGTATAGGTGTCTCTTTTAATTCAGGCGTATTGGGATGCCTTTCATACTTATTTCTCTTACAAGTGGAACATAATTTTATGACCCTTTTAATCTTGTTTGCCATTCCCGGAAAGTAAAACTTTTCCATAATTTGTAACCTATTTTCCTTTTCATTACGATGGGCTCTATTGTGTGTCTCCACGATTATATTTTCCTGGTCGTTTTCTGACGTTATATCGTCGACCACCAGTTGTGTAAATCGACATTTGTAGCTTGAAAAATGATTCGGATAGATTGTCTGAATTTTCCCCATTATCGGTTCAGGAGTTTTTATGCCATTAATAACGGACGGATTCAAGTACCTTTTCAGAATTTCTGTCAGTTTTTGTTCGTCATAGTTAGGTTCGTTTATCAGATGTCGATGAAACCCTGGAAATATAATTTTAAATTGGTACGTGGATGGTTCGCCTATGGTGAGGAAGATTTGATTTTTGAACACGTTTATTGGTGTTTCTATGCTTGGAATAAGGTCCTGTGGAGAACTGTCACTACTGTGCACTGTACCTGACAGGGAATTTATGCTTGTCTCTGGAGGCCTAGAGAGTGCGTCTGCCACCACATTACTTTTCCCGGGTTTATATCTCATTTCATAATTATACTCTTCCAAGATGGCTTTCCATCTCTTCATCTTACTATTGTTATTCTTCGTACTAAGTGCATATGTCAGTGGTTGGTGATCTGTAAAGATAACGACTTTAGCTGACCCATACAAGTAATTCCGAAGATTCCCTAATGCCCATATTATGGCTAGCATCTCCTTCTCATTAGCCGCATAATGTTCCTCTACTTCTGACAAGGTTCTAGATATAAATGCTATCGGCTGATCATCCTGACTCAGTACGGCTCCCAATGCTACATTAGAAGCGTCTGTTGTCAACTGAAACTCTTTTCTAAAATCAGGATATGCGAGTATTACTTCTCCAGATACCAATGCATTTTTTAATGAATCGACGGCGTTTCTAGCTTCATGATCCAATTCAATTTTCCAACGGTTCGACTCCGATTTGGAAATCGCACCTGCATCCCCCCGTAATAATTTAGTCAGGGGTTTTGCCAAGTCTGCGTAGCCCCTTATGAACCTTCTGTAATATCCTGAAAGTCCTAGGAAAGATCGGAGCTCTTTAAGCGTAGTGGGATAGGAAAATTTTACTATGGCTTCGAACTTTTTAGGATTAGCCTTTATTCCATTGTAAGAGACAATGAACCCTAAGAATTCCACTTCCTCCTTAAGGAACTCGCACTTGTCCAACTGGACCTTCATATTGGCAGCATTCAGTGTTCCAAAAATGTCATTCAAGTGTTTGAAATGATCGTCTTCGTTTTTACTAAAGATTATTACATCGTCGATATAGACGTAGCATGTCTTGCCAATGTGTTCCCTGAGAATATCATCGAGTGTTCTCTGAAATATAGATGGGGCGTTTTTCAGCCCAAAGGGGAGTCTTGTAAACTCATATTTACCATTGTTGACCGAAAAGGCCGTTTTCTCTATGTCCTCCTCCCTAAGGGGTATCTGATGAAACCCACTTTTTAAATCTATTACAGTAAAAAACCTATTACCTCCCAATTGGGAGAGAACCTCATTTATCTCCGGGATGGGGTACCTATCTGGTATTGTAATCGAATTCAGTTTCCTGAAATATATTACCAGTCTATACTTCTGTTTACCTGAAGCGTCTTGCTTCTTTGAGACAATCCATATAGGTGAGTTATATGGTGATCGTGATGGTCTTATTATACCATCTTCTAATAATTTATTAATTTCCTCCTCGACCACTGTTTTCATAGCCATTGGGTATGGGTAATTCCTGGTATAGGTCGGTGTGTCTGTGGAAGTACGTATATCACCCACAACCCTGGTCGTATAGGTGAGCTTTTCGTCTGGGTCTGCGAATAAGCTTCTATGGCGACTCACAATGTTCTCGAGAGAAATCCTTTGATTTTCTGACAGGTGTTTCATTCTAATTTCTATATTATTGACGTCTTGGGAAATATATTGGAATATCGGGATTTTTATCTCTCCTTTTACAGTAAAATAATTCTTTGATGTATAAATCACGGCTGATAATTCTTTCAAACTATCGTTGCCCAATATTCCATCAAAGGTTCGTAGCCCTGGTAATATGAAGAATTTTATGGGAACATCATTGATGCCAAACATTTTCAAAAGTGCATGATGTGTTATTTCCACATCTCCCGTAATCGATTTTGCGCTAAATTTCTCCTGGTTAGGTATATGATTAGTAACTAAACTTGGCTTTACATAATTCTTATTACTACCCGTATCTAAAAGGAATTTGAGAGTTTGGCCGTTCCTCGTTCTAACTCGAAAGTATGGGAGCGAGGAACTATTTAACCAAAAAAATTCAGGTCATTGATTAAATCTTCCTGTGGATAGTCAGTTGTTCTGGGGTCATTCTCCCCAATTTCCGAATTTTCAGGCGGATACTCAGCCATCTCCAGCCCGCTATTGGCAAATTGCCTATAATATTCGTCAATTTCATTCATTCCACCAACTGCGCCCTCTTCCTGGTAGTAATTATTGACATCATGGGATGGTTGTTGAATTCTACTTTCGTTGTTCGTTACAACGTGGAAATTCCTTTGCATCTTTTTCTGAGGGGCCTGTATGGATGTAGGTGCCCTCTTGAAGGCTGTATCGTGTGGTCTATTCATGTAATTAACCTGTCTGGATTGTATGGATCTATCTACCTCCATAGGTTCTACTTTAGGTGCCGGTGTAGGATAATTCGGGGTTGAATATTGGGGTCTGTTATAATGGTTCTGGAAACCATTTGGGTTTCCTTGATTAAACTGTGGTCTTGGGCCGAATTGTTGGTAACCGATTGGTCGAAAGTTCTGGTTGGGACTGTAATTTGGGTTATAGTTCGGTACAGGAGTATTACGGGGTGGCAATGGTGGTCTTCTATGTACCGTACCGACAACATAAGCAAGCTCGGGAAAGAATTTTTGTCTATTTCCCGTGAACGGATTGGTAATTCCAATTCTGTCCCTCTGTATGTTCCCCTTTGATATTTGTCCATGTGCATAGTTCATGCGAAATGCCATGTTGTCTAACTTTAAGCAGATGTGTAGTGCCTCAGGCAAGGAAGCAGGTTCACGGACGCTTAACAACCGTGGAAGATCGCCGTTTAGACCCCTAACGAACGTGTCCAAGGCTTTATCCCTATATGTGTTCGTCATTGATCGAAGGCTTCCCTCATCTAGATTCAAACATGATACTTTGTCAAGTATCAGTGAAAGATGCTGATAAACAGCTTGATAAAACTCAGTTATAGGCCTATTGCCTTGGCACAGAACTGTCATTTGATACTCCAAAGTTCCGATATCTCTTTTATCGGAATAGTGCATCATCAGACATTTCTTCATCCTGGGCCAATCCAAAGGTGTTCTGTATGACTCTAATGCAGTATCTGCATCACCAGTTATCTTTGTTCTAATGGTGTGCAAAATTGCATAATATCGTCCTGTCCCCTGGAGGGACTTAAAGAGTTCCATTACCCTATCCACCGATTTACGCCAGGAGTTAAATTCCCCCGGTTGCCCAGAAAATTCACGTAGCGTCCGTACAATGTCCAGTACTTTGTCTAATTCCTCTAATTTCGTTACAGTTCCGATGGGTTGATCTATTTCCTCCTCCAAGTGAGGACTTTGTTATCCCAGAACTTCGTTCAGAATCTCCCTTATATGTTCCCTCTGAATGTTATTAAGCCCCGAGGAGCCACTGTTATGGACGGATGATCCATTTAAACTCATATTTAATGTTCTATTTAATCTGTCTGTCAGTTGATATATAGTCTCGTCTTCTGACATTGTTTTCGGAAATATTTTATGTTAACAGATGAAATAATAAAAGTTTCACTTTTTTTCTTTTAACAATCTGATTCTTGAATACTCAAATATGAAAAAAAAAATAATAATAATAAAAAAAAGGAATAATCTTACATTAATCTAAGAACCATACTGCTCTCCTGGATGATTTTGAGGCACTTGATGACTGATGAGTAGCTGGTGTTGTTGATATTGTTTGTTATAGCTGACGTTATTTCCAAGTTCACAATTTAATCACAATACAAATAATTTTTATTTATTACAAATTTTCTAATGCTTTTGCTATTTGCACCTTTTTAGGAAGAGTTATTTTTCGAAATTGCACTTATTTTTATGTATTCTTAATGGTTATTTCTTTTAATTTTCTATTTACTTCCTTAGTTTTCCCTCTAATTCTTGTGTCACTGTTTCCAAAAAAAATTTTCTATAATTTTATATAAAAAAAGAATTGTTTTTCCTTCGTTTCACTCTTCTTTTAATGTCACTGTTTTTTTTTCCAAAATTTTCGATATTAATTTTTATTTAAAATTTTTAAAATTTTGTTTTAATGTTACTATATTTTTTTTATAATTTTTTCTCATTTAAACATTTCCTTTTAAACTTTGTCGTCACTGTTTTTTTTCAGCATTAATTTTTATTTAAAATTTGTCACTATTTTTTTATAATTTTTCCTATATTAATTTTCATTTAAAAATTTTCTTTTAAACTTTGTTGTCACTGTTTTTTTTCAGAATTAATTTTTTATTTAAAATTTTTCTTTTAAAATTTTGTTTTAATGTTACTATTTTTTTATAATTTTTTCTCATTTAAACATTTCCTTTTAAACTTTGTCGTCACTGTTTTTTTTTCAGCATTAATTTTTATTTAAAATTTGTCACTATTTTTTTTATAATTTTTCTATATTAATTTTCATTTAAAAATTTTCTTTTAAACTTTGTTGTCACTGTTTTTTTTCAGAATTAATTTTTTTATTTAAAATTTTTCCTTTAAAATTTTGTTTTAATGTTACTATTTTTTTATAATTTTTTCATTTAAAAATTTTCCTTTAAACTTTGTCATCACTGTTTTTTTCAGAATTAATTTTTTATTTAAAATTTTTCCTTTAAAATTTTGTTTTAGTGTCACTATTTTTATTTTTATTAATTTTTTAAAATTTTTTTGTTTCACTTTTCCTTATTTATAATTTCTATTATCTAGTTAATCCGCGGGGCACGGGCTTACCAAGCTGTGACTTCACGTCACTCCTGTTTATCGTTTACGGATTACTGAGGGGCTTGGCAAGGCTTGACTTTTGTTTTTTTTCGATACCGGGGGACCTTTTATCCTTGGGTCCCTGCTCGGGCGCCAATTAAATCCTGGATAGAATTTTTTAATAAAAAAATTAATTGTTGTGCGCGGATGGCGACACAACAATGTTCTTTATTTGGTATAAAAACTAAAAGTAACAATATTCTTAAAAACTACCCTACTTATTAACAGGTTTTGTTGATCACGCCATTCGAGTATTTGGTATCAGCAGACGGCGCGTGCGATGTTGTTGCTATCGTTGTGCAATGTTGTTGATGGGAATTTGTTGAGTTGCAGTATTCCTGGCTGTTGGCAGTCATCCCATGTGGGTATCGGATATCAACCATTGGCATGTGCAATGGAATTATTGTGAAATAAGCTGCGTTGTTGTATTGCAAAATACGCAACGTCAGCTTGTGAACTTATTTTGTGTCTTATTTAGTTATTTCCAAAAAAATAGATTTTAAACATAATTTGTGTTAACTTACATACACATATATACTTATATATACATATATTACACTGCTTTACAAATTTTTAATTTGGAAAATTACCAAGAACGCCACGTGCCTAAATAAGTTAACTTTGACTTCCTGAACACGAAAAACGCTGTAATTTTTTTTCATTAGTTAAGTTTTTTAGATAACGGTACTTTTGTGTTTTTCGGTGTATGGTCCCACTCAAACCCTTGTGGAGCCCAACCGAAAAGTCCGATTGAGATAAATGGCATATCGTTGGAAAGGCAACTGAATGCCTTTTCCGTCGATATGCTAAAAGCGTAATTTGAAAAAAATCGGATGAAAAATAAAGTTTTTATTAAGGATTTTGTGGAACGACAATATTTTCATCCCATATAAAATTCCGCCTTTTTTTTAACCATCAGCTTTAACGTATTTAAAAAAAACGGCTTAATTGCGCTTAAAACGTTGGTAATCAAATATACTATTTGGTTAAAACATAAAACATTCCAGATATTTTACATAACGTAGAAAAAAAACGAAATAAAAATGAAAAATTTTGAAAAAAACGTAAAAACTAGGCAAATTTCGAACTTTGAGGTGCCATAACTCAGCCAATTCTTATCAGATAAAAATTTTTAGCATATCGACGGAAAAGGCATTCCCTTTCCAACGATATGCCATTTATCTCGATCGGACTTTTCGGTTGGGCTCCACAAGGGTTTGAGTGGGACCATACACCGAAAAACACAAAAGTACCGTTATCTAAAAAACTTAACTAATGAAAAAAAAATTACAGCGTTTTTCGTGTTCAGGAGGTCAAAGTTAACTTATCTAGGCACGTGGCGTTCTTGGTAATTTTTGGCTGTGAACCAGTGCTATGTATAATACTAATATTTTCTACTTTCATGAAAGATCCCATTTCTTGAAAACTGTAACGCTGGGTCTCCACGTAGCAATTTTTATTGCTAAGTACAAGCAATAACGTCGGCAGAACAATGACACAACAATGGAGCAATTATTGCTGATTATATTGCTGGAGAACACTTGTTATTGCTTTGCCATAAATTTGCAATTTTCACCTCGAGTAGTTGTATAAAGTTTTGTGGCTGTATTTATAACAAATGTTTTATGTTGTGTTTTGAAGTAATTGTTAAATTTTCTTTTTTAAATTTATTAATTAAATTAATAAAATAATTAATTGTTATTGTCGTAGCTGTGTTTTGTATTGCTTTTTTGTTTATTTGCGTATGAAAAAAACATAAAACTTGTATTGTTCTATTGAAAAAATAAAAATTTTACAAAAAAAAAACAAATTCGTCGTTTGCTTTTGTTGATATTGACGTTTATTTAAAACTTTAATATATAAAAACTTTTTCTGTATTTTGTTGAAGTATTTTTTCACTTTTTTTAATAAATAAACACACTAATAAATAACCAACCGTACAGAGAAATGAAATGTCAGATAAATTACAAATGATTTGACAGCAGATTGCTAAGCAATAATTGCTCAAGCAATAAGAAGAGCAATCATTGCGCAATGGATTGCCACTCGTGACAATATGCGGTCTATACGTCGCAAATTTTATGGAGCAATAAAATTTGACGTTTGCCGCAATAAATATTGCTACGTGGAGACCCGGGGTTAATGTTTGATTTAAGAAAACAGCTGTTACAATTGTTTGTCAAAGATTTGTTTAATAAGAACATAAAATAAAGTTTTGAAATACTATGAAGACTCAAAACGGTTTTTGCTAACTAAACATTGAGAATAAAATCAGGGCTATAGGTACAATATTTTTTACATTTTGTATAAAATCGCTAAAAACGTATAAGAATAAATCAAATTTTTAGCTTTTATTTCTTATTAGTCTTTTATTATTAATTTATTAAAAAAAAAAATTGTTCGATTAATCGATTTATTCGTTATTCGAAAATCGCCATTTTAAAATTATTCGAACAAGAGTTTTTTTTTTTTTTTGTTTAATCGATTACTCGAATTATTCTTAATCGGTTGACAACTCTGGTTGTGTCTCTTTATGTAAAATTTGTTAATTTATATAGTGGTGTCAGTCATTTCATGCCTGATTTCTCTGCTGGCAACTCAACTTCAATTCAGTCGTCATCTGTAATCGACCCCTGAGTTTCTTTGTTTTTATATAAAAACAATTTACCTATGCACGCCTTGGTAAAATAACCTTGATTTTTTGTTTTTGTGTGTATTGTGTGCCTTTGTATGAAAATTTATACGTTTAGTTAAGTCGTACGCTACTACGTTCATATTGCGTAATTATGTTCTAACCATTTATCTTGATATATTAAATTTCTATGAAAATCTTTGACCCTTTCTTAAAATATTTTACGCAATACTCATTTCTTTTTTTAATCGAATGTAAAAAATATTTTTGTTTACGCGCTTTTTCCGCTATCAACACCTTTGGGGGCTTGATTGAAGGAAAAACCAGAGTGGTAGCGCACGCAGTTAACTATTGAACAGTTATAAAGATTAGATTGTGTATTCAAGGTATTGTTTTATATTTTAGAAAACACTGATAAACTATTGAAATTTAAGCGCAAAAATATAATCTTTTTTTTTAAACAACACTTTTGTTTTAGCTCAAAGTTTTAATTTTCCAAATTTGTGTGCGTTATAATTGTAAACATTTTAAAATAATTGATAGTGCGATAATCGTCCTTGAATATTGCAAGTGTTTTAAATTAGAAAACAATACGCAATTTTACAATAGTAAATTATTAAATATGACAAATATTTAATAACAATGAAACCCCTACAGTTGTGTTTGTTAGAAAAATATATAATAATAAATAGATAACAAAACAACCCAGCGGTAAATAATGAAAGGACTGCAAGTGGCAGGCCTTTTTGACGGCCTCTATACTCCTTTCTAAAAGATTCGCTTTGCATGATATCCTGCCTTCAGAAGTATGCCTTCTAGAAGGTATAAACTTCTTTTTAAAAGACCTTCTGAAAGATTCAGTACACATTCGCTACTCCCTTCTTTGAGAAGGGAGAAAGGAAGGTGTTGTTTTATTTACTTTTTATTTTTAGTGACCTTCCTTACTCCCTTCTTTGGGAAGGGATCGAAGTTGTTTTTAAAGGAAGTGTGGAAGGCCTTGCGCCCAATGAAAACCTGTGTAAAAAATAAATATGTATGGAATACGGCGAGAAGGGCTTCTGACTGCTTGTGACTGCTAAATAAGGCCTTCTATTAGGCCTCTTTACTCATTCTAGTTACCGCTGGGAATGCACACGATTTTAAAAAGTGTTCTTATTGAATCAAAAAAAAAATTATTTTAGAACAGGAATTGAATCAATTATTTAAACAATAATTCTAAATTTATTGAATATTTATTTATTAATCAAAAACTTTAACAAAATTCCATGTCATTCACAAACTTTGTTTATATTTAAAACCTTAGGAAAATTTTTCTTTAATTATTGCCATGTTTCATTAAAATCCCATTTTGTTTCTCATAAAAACTTTAACCTAAAATCTAACAAAATTAATTAAGATATGATTTTTTGCAAAGAAAATAAAGTTTTTCTTATATTTAAAATCCAAATTTTACTGAATTCCATTTCGTTCTCTTAACAAATTTTAAAAAAACGTACTGTTACAAGTAACAATGGTACTTTTAGGTTATTTTGACTTAATTTAAAGAACATTTTTACAGTGCTTTTTAAAATTCCATTTTGTTTCCCACAAAATTATAATCGCTAAATGTAAAAAAAAAAACTAAATAAATTTTCAAAGTTATTTTCGGGAATACAAAGTTTACTAGATGACCCGTGCGAATATTTCGCACCGTTAGTTGTCATTTTTGTAACATAAAATGAAAATAATTAATAGAAATTTTAGTAACTTCAATACATTTTAAAATTTAATTTTTATCAATGAAAATATTAATTTTTCAATTTCTAATTATTTTTCGTCATTAGTGTTAGAAATAAGCTTTAAAATGAGATAACATTCATTAAATTTGATGCGGTGGTATGGGAGATATTTGCAACCGACAAAAAAAAGTGCTTTAGAAATAAAATATATGATTATTAATACGATTTCCGTATGACGTGCAAAATTCCCAGTTTTTCATATTTGATAAATACACTGAAATTAATTGTTGAGGGAAAGCTAGCTTCTATGCGCATTTCACTGGTTGCTTAGACCAGCTCATCAGGAAACCTTTTCCAAAGATTTTAGAAAAGCCAAAAATATTAAACAAATAAAACCCTAAAGCGAATAAGAATTATAAACACTCTAAGTCTTACTTGTAACAATATCAAAGCTTAAACAAAACACCAACAATAAACAGTGAGTTATTTTTTCTTGCATCCCCCTGCAATTGGTTGAGTTCTTTTCGACTCGAATTGTGTTGTAAGTGGGTTAAAAGAAAAAACAAAATTAAAAAATAAACCGCTTTCTTCTATTGTCTTATCCAAGAAAACAACATTTTTTTTTTAATTTTAAATCTAAGTTTTACTATGTTGCAACAAGTTTCATTTCATTCCTCTCAAAAATTTGTCAATTAAACAAAAAAAAAGTTTTAAAAAATGTCTTCTTTTTCTTTAAACATTTTTGTATAATCTGTTTCTTAAACTTAAAACTTTAGAAACATATTCTTTAATGTTTGCCATGTTTTTTATACCCTCCACCACAATTAGTTGTGAAGAGGGTATATTAAGTTTGTCATTCCGTGTGAAACTTTTTTATTATTCATCTCAGACCCTATAAAGTATATATATTCTGGGTCCTTGAGTAATTTTAAGTCGATTTAGCCATGTCCATCTGTCTGTCCGTCTGTTGAAAACACGCTCACTTTCGAAAAACTCAAAAGAAATAAACAAAATTGGTGTCAAATTGCTTGTAGTTATCCTAAGCAGTTTGGGATTGAAATCCAGAAAAATCGGTTCAATAGTATCTGAGCTATGAATCAAAATGTGGAACCACCACCTAAAAAAAAATGATAATTTTGTTACAAAAACTAACATAAATGGTGGAAAAATGCACAGAATGATATAAGATTTCGCAACAGTTCGTTTTATTTAACTGGAAATCACGCTGTAAAATTTCTTGAAGATCCGTCCATGATTTACCCTAGGCCCCATATAAGCCCTACTCCCGGAAAACAGTATAGTAAGCCTAAAACCCTAACTAACAATGCTATCATAACAAATTTGGCACGTCACAGTTAAATAGGACTAGAAATGAAACTATTAAGTTTCGTGAAGATCGGTCCATAATTTACCATAGGTCCCATATAAAGCCCACTTTGGTAAAATAATTAAATAATTCCGGAAAACAGTTTAGTACGCCTAAATCCGTAAAAAATAATGCTATCATAACAAAATTTGGTACATCAAAATTTTTTAGAACTAAAAATAAAACTGTGAAATTTCGTGAAGATCGGTCCATAATTTACCATAGGCCCCATATAAACCTTACTCCCGGAAAACAGCTTAGTACGCCTAAAAACGTAAAAAAGAATTCTATCATAACAAAATATGGTACATCACAGTTTTGTAGAACTAGAAATGACACTGTGAAATTTGGTGAAGATCGGTGCATAATTTACCATAGGCCTCATATAAAGCCCACTTTGGTAAAATAATTAAATACGCGGTAAACTTTCTTCCAGTTTAGCTTCATATGGCCAGAAAAAATGTTATGCAATTTTGTGATATACGGTCCATAATTTTCCTTAGATTCCATTTTAGCAGCCTTCTGAAATTTACTGCAAACGCTTAAACTAATTGCACCGCTGTATTGAAATTTATGTTTTTTAATACCAGAAATCGTTCTGCAGAATTTGGGGGATTGGTTCATAGCTTACCATGGCTTTCATATAATTTGTTCTCTTGAAAATCATTTAAGTTCAGCTTAAACTGATATTATACTCAAACTTTTTAAAATTGATTCTGATTGTCGATCAATTATTTTATATAGGTCTAAACCGCAACAAATTGTAATGCAGATGTCTGGTTTTACAAAGATTATAATAATAAATAGACATCATACAGATATTACTCCTAAAACATTCTAAGTGTCGGTGGAGGGTATCAAAGATTCGGCACAGCCGAATATAGCACTCTAACTTGTTTTTATTTAATTTCATTTTGTTTTTCATCAATATTTAAAACCAAAATCTAACAAAATTTATTAAGATAAGATTTTCTGCAAAGAAAATAAGTATTCAAAATTTTACTAAATTCCATTCCGTTCCTATAAAACATTTTAATTTAATTTTAAAGAAATTATAGTGTAACAAGTAAATTTGGTACTTTAAAGTTATTCTGACTTCATTAAAAAAAATATTACCGGGTTTTACAAAATTCCATTCCGTTCCTCGTACAAAGTAAATGGTGAAATGTTAAAAATAAAGCCTAAATAAATATGATACTTTAAAGTTATATTGACTTAAGTAAAGAAGTATTACCGTATTTTACAAAATTCCATTCCGCTCCGGGGAACTCCCCAGGGAGGGGTGCTCTCACCAATGCTTTGGACGCTTGTCGTCAACGAACTTCTCAATGGACTTCAGGACGGGGCGGCAAAGATAACCACATACGCAGGTGACGTGGCGGTGTTAGTTGCTGGCTAGGATCTGAACACTATTAGTTCTGTAATGGAGGCTGCGCTGGCGATGATCAACCAGTGGGCAGCCGGAGTAGGACTGGGAGTTAATCCCGAGAAGACGGACCTAGTACTATTTACGAAAAGGTACAATGTTGGTCCATGGAGGAAACCTAAACTAGGGGGTACTAGCCTGGAACTTAAATACCACACAAAGTACCTGGGAGTAATACTGGATAGCAAACTGTCGTGGAGATTGAATGTGGAGGAGAGGGTGAAAAAGGCGACGAATGCGCTCTACGCATGAAGGGGAATGCTGGGCAAGACGTGGGGTCTAACCCCTGCTCTTACACATTGGGTCTACATATCGGTGGCGAGACCAATCTTACTCTACGGGATACTTGTATGGTGGACGGCATTGGATAAGAAATCGTACCGGAATATGCTAACGGGCGTACAGAGACTCGCCGAACTTAGTATCACCGGTGCCTTGCGTAGTACACCGACTGCGACACTGGATGTGATCCTGGACTTGCAACCGATTTTTCTAGTGGCAGAAGGAACAGCGAGGAAGTCTGCGATCCGCTTAAGGGCGACGGGACAGTTTGCATACGGACCTTATGGTCATGACAGTATTATAAGGGGAATAGATTGTAGCAGTGACTACACCATTCCGAGGCTGACATTTGAAAGGAAACCACGAGTTACCTTGGTGGAGGACGGCTGGTTGGCAGGACTCCGATCTGGCCATGGGACCTTCAGTTTCTACACTGATGGTTCCAAAATGGAGGACGGAGTTGGAGCTGCAGTCTACTGCCGGCGGGAATCTTATATGCTTCCCGATTACTGCAGCATATTCCAGGCGGAGATATTTGCGGCCAAGATGGCTGCTGATTTGGCACGTAATTACATTACTGGGAACTCGCACGTGAATTTTTTCATCGATAGTCAGGCGGCGATCAGGGCGATAACCGCTGATTATTCTTCGATCGTCCAGGAGTGTAGGGACTTGATGGATGGACTCTGTGCGAATAATAGAGTTCACATATATTGGGTTCGTGGCCACCAGGGCATAGAAGGCAACGAGGAGGCGGACGAATTGGCGAAACGGGGGGTCCATTTACCTTACAATACGGTGATGGCCATTCCGGCTCCGATTCAGAACATAAGGAGGGATACGGACTTTGCTATACGGAGGAGATCAGAGGCGATTTGGGAAAACACCAGAACGTGCAGGGTCTCTAGGGTAATGTGGGGATCCTATGATCCGGAATCGACAAAAATTCTTCTGTCGCTGCCGAGAAGGGACTGTAGACTTCTGGTAGGCTTTTTGAAGGGTCATTGTTGGACTGCGGTACACGCCCGGAGGGCGGGGCGGTTGGATAGTGACAACTGTAGATTCTGTGGGGTACCAATTTTTTCTTTAATTTGAAGTCAATATTTTACTTTGTTTCAACAATTTCCATTTTGTTCCTCTCAAAAATTTGTGAAATTAACGAAAAAAGTTGAAAGCAAGACTGCTTTTTAAAATCAATAAAATACATACATATTTTTTGGATACAACTGAACAATTTCATTCCATTTTGTTCCTCTTACAAATTTTGTTTTATTAAAGTGAATTTCTTATACAATTAATAGAAAAAGTTTTGCTTTACATTAAACACATTTTATGCATGTTTAAGATATTTAATTTTATTCCTCCAATAAATTTTTAAAAAATTTAACTTTAATTTAGATTTTCAAAACAAAAAAAGTTTGTTATTTATTTAATTAAAATTCTTTTAAAAAGATTCACAAAAGTTCGTTTTATTCCTCAACATTTTTTTATTTAGTAAAAAAAACATCACGAAGAATTTATATACTTTATAAAATTGTTTTTTTTTAGAATTAAACAAAAAAACTTACTGGGAATTAAAATGTTTGCATAAATTCCTGGAATTGAACTCCATTCTGTACCTGTAAGAAAAAAATATATATTTTTATGGATAATTAAATAAAAATAATTAATTTTGATACAAAAAATCTTAAGGAATTTTCATGTTTTACAAACTTTCAGTTCGTGACATTTATCAAAGATGTTAAAAATTATGTAAAAAAATGTTAAATTTCCTCTTACAAAATTTTAAATAAATTAATGTGTTGTTTCCAGGTGACAAGCATAATTTTTCTACACAGTTAACTGTTTGTCACCTGGAAACAGCACATAAATTTTTTTTTAATATTCAACCCAATGAACCAATTGGAATTTTATTTGCTTTAAAAATTTTAAAAATATGATTAACTTTTAGGGTTTCATCAAATTCCATTTTGTTCCTTAGATAAAAATTGCAAAAAATATTTAAAAATTTTAGTATTTTTAATAAAAAACAACTACTATGAACATACTATTACAGAAAAAAAATATTTTGTCGAAGTGTTTCACTTAATTCTATTTCGTTTCTTTCAAGAAAAATATAATAGTACATGCATAACAAACAATAAGTTATAAGAGGTTTGAAGTTAAAAATGTATATTAAGCATCTTTTTATGTTTCATTAAATTTCATTTTGTTCCTTTGGTTATTAAAACAATAAGCGAAGCGAAGTTTCTTAAAAATTTCCAATATTCAACCATTTCGAACATTATTATTATTATCTTTTAGTTTTTATGTTTATTTGTATCTTTATTTTTGTTTTTATTATTATCTTAATTTATGTAAAATGATGTTCTATTGCACTAAGTTTAGTTTCTTTGCTTAAACAGTAAACAAAACTTTCAAGTTTTACACCTTATAAACATCATTTTCTTAATATGTATTTATTTAAATTGTGGTCTTTTCAAGTGTTGTATTTAATTCCAAATCGTGCCTTTGATTAAAAATTTTATAAAAATTTAATCAATTATCTAGAAATTTTTAACCATTCAAATAGGGAATTTCTTGGATTTTTCAAGTGTTTTATTTTATTCCATTTTGTTTCTTTTACTTTAAATTGTAAAAATAAAATTATTTTCCAAACAAACTCCAACTTTCAATCATTACAAGCAATAATATTTTTTTTATTTCTCTTAAATCACGACTTTTTAAGTATTTCATTATATTCCATTTTGTTCCATTGCTTCGAATCGTTGAAAATTAGGCAAATTTCAAGCAAAAAATTTTAACATTCAACTATAAGTAAATAAATTTTCTTCTTAATGGTTTAAACTATATATTTTTGAGGTCTAAAATAAGATTCCATATCGTTCTTCTAGCAAAAATTTTGTAACTGTACTTAATTTTTGATTTTTTCCTTATAAAATATTAAAAACTTTTTGACAACTTTCTTCTAAATAATTGTTTTATTCAACTTAGCATAATGATTTTTCTCAATTAAAAAATCTTAATTTCACATTATCTGAGAATTTAAATCTGTATGTAGCTTCTAATGTATGCAAAAGTAAGATTATTTCACTCAATTGACGTCATTTTGAGATTAAATAATTAGCAAATAGAGACTTCCTTATACGTAAATTAAAGAAAAGATTTTCTAAAAATATGATTTGAAAAATATAATTTTTAACCCAATTTCAGAAAAAAAAATCTTTTAATTATCAGGAATTCGACAAAATTTTAATGTAATTATAATTTTTTTTTCTTTTTTTAAACAGCATCGAACTAGTCACGTCTTTAAATTAAGAAAAATATAACTTTAACAAAACCAGATAAAAATTTTTGACTAAAAAAAAGCTTGAAGTCATTTTTATTAAAATACAAACACGTTTTCAAATGGTGTTTTTTTTTTTTAATTTAATTAACATTTTAATATGTTTTTCAAGCCATTCAAAATCCTACAGCCGTTGCCATAAATTAATTTTAGGCTCGAAAATTGTGTTGAATATTGACGAATTACTTGATGCATTTGTGACTAATATAAAATAAATATTATATTGAATTTCGTAAATGTTAATACATAATAATACATATTAAAAAACAAATATTACAAGGCATGACAAAGCATGTTATCTACTATATGAATTTTATATATGAAAAAATAAAAAGCAAAAAAGAAAGGAAACATCTACAAATTATAATAATTATTGAAATATGTACTTATTTAAGGCAAAAAAAGTTAAAAAAAAGCAAAGAAACAAAATGGAATTCAATGAAACACTATAATAATAAAGCGGCTCATACACTTGCAATAAAATTTTAATTTTTACGTATTGTACAATTATATCGCGACTGTGTATGCGATATTCGATGGTAGCACAATATATTGGCAACAATCAAAAGACTTTGGATTTTTATTGCACAACGAAAAGAAAGTGAAATGTATTGGCAACATTGTACAATGCTGTTTATGTTATTCCTATAGTTTATGTTCACCTTTTTATTGAATGAATTAAACCATTGTGCGACTTATTGCATAATATAGGACAAAATTGAAATAATATGGCGAATATCATATACAATATTATTGCAAGTGTATGGGCCGCTTAAGAGTTAGTACAATATATTTTCAAAAACCTTTCAAGTATACCAACAATACCTCAAACTCCGAAAAGTGTTCAATGGAACGAAATGAAAATATGTGAATCACAACCAGAGTTGCCAATCTAGCGCCTTTGGCGCTAGATTTAGCGCTTTTTAATTGTCGAAAATGCGCATATTTCTTCCTTAGCGCTTTTTTTTTAAAGAGCGCTAAATTAGCGCTTTTTTAGATACCCAACATATTTGTACTTTTATTTGCATACATTAAAATTAAGACACATTAAAACAAAATTTGTTTCCGTTTTTTAAATTCTTTTGATGTATAGTACTCTGAAATGCATACTATACAAGGAAAGAAGTTTATTATTTTCTAAAGTAATCCATTTCGTTTCTTAAAACAAAAAAATTCAAAAATAATTTCCTGATTTTAACTTGTTTTGTTCCTATGTATTTAGTAAAACTTTCTGAAATAAACAAATATTTTCTCATGATCAAAAAATTCACGTTTTTGGTATATGATCAAAAATTTCTTAAAACAAGATATACAAAAGTAGCTTAGTTTTATTAAAAACAAGAAAGATATTTCTGAAATCAAGCAGCATTTATTAAATATTAGTCTGATTTTTTTGATTTTTAAACAGAATCGAATTTCTTGCATCAAGAAACAAATTGACTTTAGCGTGCTGAATCCAAATAGTTTATTCAACCACGTCTAGTTAACATTTTGTTTACTGATCGTCATGATTTCATGTCTTATTTTATTCATAATATACCTGGAGTTCTTATAAATGAGGTTAGCGCTGTAAAATCTTTGTATTTGATATATTTCTATTTAAAACGATTTTCTTTTTGACGGCCAGTGTAATAAATAAAACTTGGTTCTTAATCATTTCATTAAGTTTTTTGTTATTTAAATTTTAATTAGCGCTTTTTAGCGCTTTTTGATTGGGGGCACGGCGCTTTTTGATTAGAAATAGTTCACAACCCTGATCACAACAGACAACAAGCTTAAATTGTTTACTTTAAGCAACACATTAAAAGATTTAAAAATTTTCTAAAAAACACCTTAAAATTTAAACGTTTGATAAATTATAACCAAATGGAATTTGGGAAAACACTTCAAAACATATCTGACTATATCTGACTTTGATTTAAATGACATATCTGACTATGATTTTAAAAATATTTTGTATTTTTATTAATTTATACGGAAAATTGCAATTTCTTTAAAAGTCAAATGAAATGTTAATGAAACGAAGTGAGATAACATGAAACACAACAAAAAAATAAGCTTAAAATGTTTAGTTAAAAAAAACGTTCAAATGTAAACATTTAATAAAGTGTAACAAAATGGAATTTTGTAATAGTCTAAAAAAAATGTCTGAAAGATTATGATTTGTCAAAAATATTTTATATTTTTATAAATTCATACGGAAAATAGCAATTTCATTAAAAGTGAAACGAAATTTCCAATAGAACGAAATGAAATTACGTGAAACACAACAAAAAAAAAATAAGCTTAAATTGTTTGGTTGAAGAAATATATTAAATTTAAAAAAATGTTCAAATTTAAACATATTAAAACGTGGAACGAAATGATTTCTTTGATTTCAAAAATATTTTATATTTTTATTAATCCATACGGAAAATGGTAATTTCTTTAAAAATGAAACGAAATGTTTACTGCACCGAAATGAAATTACGTGAAACAGAACAAAAACATAAGCTTAAAATGTTTAGTTAAAGAAAAACTTTAAAAATATTATGTACATTAAAAAAAAAACAAGTAAGAAAGTATAGTCGGTCAAGCCCGACCATATGATACCCTACACCACGGTATTTAAAAACACATCATGCTTATGTGTCCATATAAATATAGATTTATCTATGTTTTTTCTGTTTTGCAAAAATTATATAGGTATCATTTCAAAAACATAAAACTGGTTTTATTAGGATACTAATCAATTTGAAGAACATATTTTTATTATCTGTTTAATTTCATTAAAGGAACGAAATGGAAATTAGTAAAAATCAAGAATTTTTATGCCAAACCTAGATTTGATTTAGTTTTCCAAGCTAACAAATAAATGTCAGTTCCTTTATTTTCTTTTACATTCTTCGAATTTCTTATTGTTAATTTAAGGCTTTTTTGACAATTAGAAACCATTTAAACTTGACATACTTTAATGTCACATGCTCGTTGAGAGACAAACCCCATTTAATAAACAAAAACAACAACACAATTCATTTAAAACATCATTTAAAATAGAAAACAATAAACACATTGACCATTTCACGTTGTTGGTTGCTGGTTATTGATTTCTCAGAGCTTTTTTTAATTGAAAAATTTTAAAATTTTATGGATTCTACGCATTTTTTATAATATTTCATTGCTTTATTGGAGACAAGCCTTCCTAACCGGTAGAAAATATTCAAAATAACTTAATTGGGCAACATAAGAGCAAATATTTTTATTTTAATAAGCTTTTGTGTTTATATTTCCGTATTAAAATGTTTTTAATTTTGTTTTCACAAAAAAGCGTTCTCACAAAATGGAACATATGCTGCGAAAAACCATACCCCCTGCTACACACGCACGCACCTTCTTTTCAAACAAGAAAAATACAAGCAAAAAGCTTTTTATGACTCACCTTTCATTCATAGAATGTAAAATTACAAACTTTTTTCTTAAAACACATTTACTCTCTGGTCTTTTTAAAAATCTTTCCCTCTCTCTCCCTTTGAATGACATTGAAATCTTTTGTTAGTTTAAAAATGTGATAATAGAGACGATACTTTTTAGATAAAAGATAGGTAAAATAAGTTTATCCTAAAGTTTGCAGTAACGACAAGAAGAACAATATAAAAAACATGTCCTTGAAAATAAAAAGTTCTAGTACAGTTTTAGTTCAAATTCAAGGTCTGTCAAGGTTTCTGTTTAAGTTCAGTTTTAGTTAAGACTCTAGTTCATAGCTATATTTCAACTCTATTTGAGTTCTAGTTCAGATAGTTCAATTCTACTTCTAGTTCAGTTCGAGCTTAGTTTTAGTTCAGTTCTAGCTTTGTTTTAGTTTAGCTCTAGTGCTGTTTTAGCTCAGTTCTAGTTTAGTTCTGGCTTAAATATAGTTCAGTTATAATTCAGGGGCCTGATTCCGGCAGTCGTGATCGAGTACTTTCTCGATTCGAAAGCAGTTTTATATCTAATTATTTTAGTCAATACTAGAGTTGTCAATTATTCGCCGTTCAGCTTTGTTCGAATAATTCAAATAATTGTTTTTGTTCTTTCGATCAAACGATTTAATCTGTAAAATTATTCGATTAATCGATGAGAATAACGATTAAAAAAATTATTTAAAAAAAAGACATATTTTTCGGTCCATTAATTTATAACTATGGAAAATCTTTAATTTTCTTTATTTTTTCTCAAATACTCTATGACTTCTTTTTATGATGCGTACAACTTTTCATTTTAACTCGATATCGTTGTATTACTTAAAGAAATCGTAAAATCCCTAATTCTTAAATAATCCGATACAACTTTGGATTTTCGAAAGGCGTTTGCAGACCTTCTATCTTCAGCCAAACTTCTGCGTACAATTTTGTCTATAGAACAACCGCTGTCCCTCTTTATTTATTTTGCCATTGGGACAAGTTCTGCATTTATTGATGTCGTTGGATTATATTCTACTACATCGTTTTCAATGGTAATATTGTGCCACTTATACTATGTTCACACTTGGGTTCTTTAAGCATCTCGAACGTGATTAACTCTAACCACATCAAAATCGAGATAATTAACCACATACTGAAGTGACTAAAACTAAATCACTTCATTAATCACATCGAATGCTCTGAACATACTTCAAATTTTTTTATTTTTCCTTAAATAATTCATAAATTTTCATAATTCTATCATTGATATGTTTAAAATAACCTTCTGACAACTTTTTTAAATTATTTTTATCCATTTTTAATACTTTAAAGAAATATAAATCTGTTTATTGCGTTTTTTTCTTAATCAACTTTCATCTTAATCATCTCATATGTAATGTGAACGGCTCTGATTAACTTAATCAACATTTCGCTTAAACGGGTTTAAAAACCCGAGTGTGAAATTAGCATTACACAAATAGCAAAGATATATATAACTTTAAATATATATATACATATATAGTATGTATAATTCCAATATTTTCTACTTTAATGATGTGATTTCTATAGATCAATTCTTTATTTTTTAGCTTATTGTTTATTTCTAAGTTTTTCGCCCGAGAGTGAAAGAAAACGTTTGATTTAAAAAGAATACAGCTGTTACAATTGTTTGTCAAAGATTTGATTAATAAGAACATAAAATATATTTTTGAAATATATACATACTATGAATCAGTGTTCGAAAATAAACAGTACATTATTTAACGTTCCTAACTATTTTCAAGAAAGAACCGAACATTATATCGGTTCTTCGTTAAAAAACAGAACAATTGTAGCGATGCTGTAGACAAACATTATATTTTAATGTTCTGTAATGTTTTTTTCGTGTGTGTATTTTGTTTTTGAAAAAAATGTTTGATTTTTTACCAGCCATAAGGGACGAACATTAATGAGCCGAACCGAACACATTGAAGTTCGTGGATTTTCAAAAAAACCCGAACGGAATTAATTGTTCACATCTTTTGTTGAGTTTGATAAAAACAGTAATATTTTTGTGTTCGAAAAATGACTAACAGGGAAACGTTATTTTTTTAATAATTTTCTACACAAACACTATTAGCGTTTGTGTTTTCCACAAATCTACCGAACCGAACATTAAGAAACGATATTTAGTGTTTATTTTCGAACACTGCTATGAATACTCAACACGGTTTTTGCTAACTTAACATTGAGATTAATTACAATTAGGGCTATAGCTACAATGTGTTTACCTTTCCTACAGTTTGTAAAAAATCGCTAAAAACGTATGGGAATAAATCAAATTCTAAGCTTTTATTTCTTATTAGTCTTTTATTATTAATTTATTTTTTAATAAAAAAAATTGTTCGATTAATCGACATAATTTAATCGATTTATTCGTTATTCGAAAATCGCCATTTTAAAATTATTCGAACAAGAGTTTGTTTTTGTCTGATCGATTAATCGAATTATTCTTAATCGGTTGACAACTCTAGTCAAAACTGAACGAATCGGAATTATTTTTTCAGTGTTGTAAAGCACTAATTTGAGTTTCACAACACTGAAAAAACAATTTCGATTCGTTCAGTATCAGCGGAAAGAATAAGATATAAAATTGCTTTCGAATCGAGGAAGTACTCCATCAAGACTGCCAGAAATAGGCCCCAGTTCTGGTTCAGTTCTATTTCATTTCTAAATCAATGTCAGTTCAATTTTAATTCAGTTCTAGATCTAGTTCAGTTCAGTTTAGGCTTGCCAGACGTACTATTTTCAGCAGTATGCATACCATTAAAGAAGTACGCAATTGTACTTGTTTTAGGTTCTGTACTTCATTTTGTACCTTTTTTTTAACGTTTGCTGCATACATATATATATAAAGTACAAAAAATTTTCGACATCAACTACAAAGACTGCAAATCTGAAAGTAATGCTTGAATTTTGCAATTTTGAATGGTTTGAAATGCTGCGTCATGCACCAACTCGATGACGCCTGAAGTTTAAAGATTTTTAAAAAACTATCCAGCTGCAAAAGCTTACTTGTCGTTCCAAAGCTGTTGTTGACCTGTTTTGAGCCAATTTTTTAAAATTAACTTGATGTAGCAAACCTTGGCTTTGTGCACAACATAGGATATACTTTATTACGCATTTAAAAAGAAATAGAGGATAATGACAACCTAAAATTAATTGACATGTTCGCAACTTTGCGAAAAATTAAAACAACAAAAGAATCATTTTTAAAAAGAATTAAAAAGCGTGCAGATAAGTTTATATCGAAAACGAAACTTAGTTTCCGAAAACGTTTCAGCCTAAACCATAATACATTTGAAAAACTTTCCAATTTAAGCCTTAATTCAAACATTTCAATTATTTTTTATTAATAATTTGTTCGTATCATTGAAAGATTTTGCTGAAAAAATTTGAAAAGAAAAACACGTAGAAATTAAATGAAAAGAATTTCTACAAAGTTGATTATTACCCAATTTCGAAAATATTCGGGTTTTCACTTCCTTATTCAAACAACTGAAAGAATTTTTAGTTTAATATTTTGGAGGAAAGACCGAAGTTAAATTTTGATTGAAAATTAAGAGGGTGAATTTATTATAAAAACTAATTATAGATCGATCATCACCAAATTCGATGGAGCGATTTTTTGTTTAAAAACACCTAAATTGGATGCATCTTCAGTTTGGACCCCAAACAAAATCACCGCGTTTGGCAGAAATCGCCAGACCTGACAGCCCAGGCTAAAACTGTTTAAACCACAGCGTACTATGCAGAGGTGTCACGACGCGAAAGATATTGCGTTTTTATGTCTCTTTCTTCGAAAGCTGCCCTTTTTCATTTCTTTTTGCACCATTTTTTATGCCGCAATGCAATGAAGACAAATTTATTTAGTTGAGATTTATTTGCAAAACTGTTGTAAAAATTTACTTTTAAGTTTACCACAACACGAGTAAATAGGTATAAGTTAAGTAAGTAAATAACTAAATAAATAATTTTGTTTTGCACAAAACAAAGCGTTTGTTGAACTAATGCTTTTGTTGAACGTTGTTTGTCTTTTGTTTTGATTACGCAGTTTGTATTGATTATAGCAGCCTGTTTTTACACATGGCTGCTTCACTACCAAAAACCGGTTTCTGTCTTTCGCAATTGATGTGGGTCTTTTTTTCACCTCTGTCACTTATTTCACCTCTGTATAGTACTCTGTGGATAAAACATCTCAATTTTTTATTAAATATGTAGTAAAATGGAATAGATAAATAATAATGTGAAAACAAATGAAGTACTAAATTGTGAATAAAAAATGAATAGTTTTTCACTTGAAATTTTGCTTTTCCCCAAAAAAAATTTTGATTAAGCTATTTTCGTTATGACAAAAAAAAATCTTGCTTAAGTCAAAAAAAATGTGCAATGTAAACGACGTAGCTATTAAGAAAGATTTCAAACCCAATCTACGAGATTTCGGTAAACAGGTTTGTTTGTTAAATCAATATCTATAATATTGAAACAGTTTCGTTGTATAGGGTTCCAAAATGTTCGCTATAAAATCTGATTCCCAACAATAGGCATTTGTTTCTCATTTAGAAACTCTTTATCTTAAATTTTCTCTCTTTATTTTTCTCTATTCAGGGTTCCCAGTTCTATTTTATATCTTATTCCCAATTTGTCAAATTCCGAAATCGGCAAAATATTTATTTTGTTATCTCCAAAAATTTCCACAGATCCTTAAAAATAAAATAATAATATGTCAAAGGAAAAATATGCAAACATTTATTCATTTAAACTAATCCATTTGTATAGTATTTAAACTAATTTTACCTTAAGTTCTATACATCTACATATATACACGCAAAGGAAACAAGTAAGAAAGTATAGTCGGTCAAGCCCGACCATATGATACCCTACACCACAGTATTAAAAAGCACGTCATGCTTATATGTCCATATAAATATGGATTTATCTATATTCAGTCATTAAAATCGGTTTAAAAGTTTGTAAGAGGCAGAAATTGCCCCCTACCTCCCCTTGTGGTCCTATTTTTAAAAAACTGTTTAGCTTATGTGTCCATATAGATATGGATCTATCTATGTTTTGAATTTCATCAAAATCGGTTTGAGAGGCAGAAATTGGCCATATCTCCCCTCGTGGTCCTATTTTTTAAAAAATGCATCCCTTTTGTGTCCATAAAGATATGGTTTTATGTATGTTTTAAATTTCATTAAAATCGGGTTGATAGTTTCTGAGAGGAAGAAATTTCCCCCTATCTTCCCTCGTGGTCCTACGATTTGAATAAGAACCTATGACCCAAATTTGATCAAATTATCTCCAAAATTGCGACCTGTACTTTGCGCACAAGGTTACATGGACAACCAGCCAGCCGGACGGACATCGTTAGTTCGACTCAGAAAGTGATTCTGAGTCGATCGGTATACTTTAAGTGGGTCTAGGACCAATATTTTAAGGGGTTACACACATCAGCACAAATGCATAATTATCTCTCCACTATTGTGGTGTGGGTATAAAAAGACGTAAAAAACACTAAATCGTGTTCTGTTCTTTGTTAAAGAAAACAGAAGAATTGTAGTGGTACTGTAGACAACCATTATATCTATTATGTAACATTTTTACATTGATTAAGAAATGGCAATCCAGAAATTTTAGCAACGACCACAGCACGGATAGATTGTGTGTGTACTGTGTATGTGTTTTGTTTGTGTAAAATTTTGTACTGCCTTTTTGTTTTTGTTCGTATATGTATTTTGTTTTTGTAAACATTTTTAGTTTTGTCAGCCAAAAGGGCCCTAGCATAACTGAAACGAACGAACATTAATGAGCTATACCGAACACATAGAAGTTTGTGGTTTTTTCAAAAAAAAAACCGAACGGAATTAAATGATCTCATCTCTTTGTTAAGTTGGATAAGAACAGTATTATTTTTGTGCTCGAAGATGGCAAACAGGGAAACGTTATTTTTTTAATTATTTACTACACAATCACTTTAAACGTTTGTGTTTTTCAGAAATCTACCGAACCGAACACTAAGAAGCGATATTTAAAGTTTTTTTTCAACACTGTTTAAAACTATTTCATAAAGCTCTTGAAAAGATTTCGAAAAAAAATCAACTACAAAAGCCTTAAATTTGTACCCACATCTTGACCAAATCGGACTTGCCATTGCACACATTTATATTAATATATTATCCCCAAAAATTCCGAGCGAAAAAAACGAAGATCTTGAAAGCCTGTCTATAGAAAAATATAGAAAATATTAAAAACGTCAAGAATGAAAGATTATCAATAACAATTTTAATTAATTTTCATGTTGTAAAATTCCTTTCTTCATAAAAATAATTTAATGAAAAATTAAATTTCATGAACTTAAGCCTAATTAAAAAATATTAAAAATTTGGATTAAAAACCATAAATAGTTCAACAAAATAACCACAATACTAAGAAAAAAAACTATTTTCTCAAAAAAAAAAATGCCCTGGGGATTAAAACAAAAATTTGTTTCCCCAATTACAAAAAAAAATCCCCTTTTTGGGGACAAATCCGCAAAACTGAGAACGCTGTGTCTATTTATGTTCTGTTATATGAATTTTATTGTTTGGTGTCTGTCCGTCTGTCTTTCAAAGCTTTTTTATGATGTGGTATGATTTTGTTTTTGTATCTGCCCAAAACAACTGTCAGCTGTTAGTAAATGTTTGTTGACTGCTGTTGTTGTTGTTGTTGCTGCGCATAGATCATTAGCGAAAAAATCGTAAAAGCTTCTCCGAATGTACTAGTGTTTACAAAATGTGACGAAAGCAGAAACAGAAACAAACAACACATCATACTTATTATCGTGCCACTACCCACTTTTTTGTTATGACTTTATTGAACGTGTTACATACAGTCAGTAGTCAGTTTTAGTTTGCAAATTTACGCAGAAAGAACAGACGTTTTGGGGAAATACTAAATAAAATTCAAAGATAAATAAATAAAAACAACAAATCATAAATAAATCATTTAATTAAAACAAATAAAAAAATCAGTGATAATCTTGTGTTAAATAAGTCAATTTAGACAATAAAATGATGAGGGTTTTTGTAAATCATTTTTATGGATTTTGGCAAAGACCAATAAATTTTTAAAGAGTTTTAACAAAATATTACTAAAAAAAGAAGAATTAGCAAGAAAATCAAGGTAAAATAAGAGTTAAACCAAGAGTTTCTAACCAGTACAACTTAAATTTAAACAAAAATTAACTAAATATGTATTTAAATACCAAGTCAAAAAAAAATTGGTGTTGGTGTTTTGAAATGGTTTTAGAAATGTTTTATGTTAGATGTTTCAATAAATTTAATTCCTTTCAACCAGTTAATACCAAAATCAAACAAAATGTTCAAATTAATTTAAATTGTAATTTGAATCCAATAACTTCAATTTTCAAAACATTTCGTAAATATTCCATAATAAATTTCAGTGTTTTTATCAAGAATAAAAATTAAGAATTAAGCACGACAAACGAAATAATCCCTTACTAAAACTCATTATGTTATTTTGGCTTTTGTCAAGGATTTGTTGGAAACATAAATTTTTAAGTGTTCCACTAAATTTCATTTTGTTGCTCAACGAAAACTGAACTTTTTTGAAGTAATTAATAGGTAAAAGCTATTGTTTTTTTAATAAGATTTCTTTTAGTAAAACAGCACCCTATTCCTATATTTCACCCTATTCCATTTCGTTCCTTAACAGAAATTGGACTTTAATCTAAGATTTAAAAGAGAAATATCTTTTTTAATAATGTTCACCATTTTCTTTAAACTTGGGAGTGTTTCACACAATTCCATTTTGTTTCTCTAAAAAAACTAGCTTTAATTGAAGTATTTAAGAAAAAGCTTTAGTTGTTTTTTCTTAATATGACATTTATTGAAATAATTTTGAATATTTTACCAAATTCCATTGTGTTTCTTTACAAAAATTTTACTTTAATCAACGGTTTTTTGAGAAGAAAACTTTTTTACATTAAATTGAGTTCTCCAAGATTTCTTTAGAAACACAATTTGTTTAAAATCTTTATGTTTCACTTGATTTCATTCGTTCCTGTTAATAAAGTTTTCATATTTTCGGTTATGTAAGTAACATTAATTTTGTAGGGAAAATTTTCTCCAAAGCAGTTTTTTAGTTAACTGATATTTTTTGTGTGGTGCTTTACTTAATTCCATATCGTTCCTCCACAGAAAATACTTTTAGTTTTTATTTTTTTTTACTAATTCGAAATACAATGTTCTTCAAATGTTAAATGTTTCACTTAATACTTTAGCTTGCTGCTTTTCAGCTTTGTTTTCTAAAGCCATTTTTTTATTTAAGGGGATTTTTAATTGCATTTTTCTTGATACTATTTTGCTCTATTTATATCGGAAAATGTTTGTACAGGAAATAAAGTAGTTTTTCAAAAAACTTTTTTTAAATTAGATATCTTAAATAAAAAAAACAAAAAAATTTAAATGTTTCACTCTATTCCATCTCGTTCCTTTTTGAAAAAAACTTGTATTTTTTTTATTTTAAGATTTATTTGGCTGTATTAATTTTATCCAAAAAAATGTTATTTTATTTCATAGATTTTTTTTCACTTGATTCCATTTCGTTCCTTTTAAAAACATTTTCTATTTCAGGCGAATATTGTAAATACTTGTAATAGAATTGTTCCCTATAACAATATCTGTTATTTTAGGGAATTTTTATAACGGCCCACCATATTTCATTTCGCTCCTTTGCAGAAATTACTAATAAATTTAAATTTTTTTTTATTATCGAAATGTTGGGTACATTAAATTTTATTTTGTTCCACTAATTTGAATTTTTTTATAATAGCTAACAGTTTTAAATATAAGGAAATTATAGCTTTTCTTCCAAAGTTTAAGTTTTCTTATTAATTTTATCTTATAGCTTCTAAAAATCTTTTTAATTATCTTTAGTTATGGTTTGGGATTTAGTTAATAACATAAAACTTTCCCTTTTCTATTTGTATACATTTTTTTCTCTCCATCTTTTGGGTTACCCACTAAAGACACTGTATTATTCATTATTTCTACAAATGGTTTAGACCAACAGTTTGACTAGACTTACTTAACTGGTACGAGTATTACAAACTTTTCCAAATACAAAAACAATATTTGCAATACATATGGATTAACAAGCTTTTTTTAATTATTACATTCACAGCCATACATATACAAACACATTTGTGTTGGGAACTATTATTTAAGTAAACGTGACGTTAACAACTACTGGTTCATATGTATTACATACTTAAAACTATTTTTGTATATAGTGTAATTAATAATTAAATAATTTTAATTACAATTCTGCTGTAAAAGCAACGAAAACAATTGTTGGGTTAAGTAAACCGGTAGTTTTTTTAAATAAAACAACAAAACCTATTGTATTATTTACAAACAATAACAAGAACTTTGAAGTTCTTAACTAAATGTGCAAAACGTAAACTAAAGTAAACACTTAAGTGTATAAAACAATATGTAGTTGGCAACAATAACAAGAACGTTATATTTAATTGAAAGTGAGAGTTGTAAACAAACAAAACAAGCGAAAAATGAGATTTAAAGAATTAACGGTAAAAAAACTTTAATTGGAAAACTGATATACATTCAATGGTTAACAACAACAACAAGTGAAACTGAGATTTAACTTTAAGAGAGTTCAAAAGCAGCTGAAAGTTAAAATGTCTGTATATAAAAACTTTAAAAGAATGTTATTTTTTGGCGAATATGTTTAACTACACCACAATAGTGGAAAGGGGTCCAGTGGCGTTTAAAGTTTTCAAAATGTACTCTTATAGATGCATATGGGTAATTCCAAAGTGTTGAACATGACAGTCGTACGCATCAAAAATGCAATAACATTTTAAACAAAAAATATTTTTACGTTCTCTTAACACTTAAATTATAGCACTAATAAAGCACTGTTATCTATGCTAAAGTTTATGGGGGCGCGATTCTAGGTCAAAGATAATGGCAAAAGAAGTAGCGGTTCGAACGTGAAAAAAACAGAAGTAGTTTTTGTGGCCATGTATAAAAAGGCGTAATTCAGCGAAACCTGGCACAATTTTTTAGTCAAAGAACTTTCAGAATTTTACGTAGCAATGTAACATTTAAATGTCTTTGGTTTGATTCCAAAATCTTCTGTATTATTTTTTTTTAGCCAAAATCTGGGTCGATACGTAAATTTTTTCCATAATAATTTAACTGAATAATGATTAAAACAAAATAAAAATTTACCGTTAATCCGAATAACATATTTCTCTTTGAACTCTTCCATAGATTACAGACCATGTAAGAAAATTTTTTGGAATAATTTTTATCAAATACCAACTTTTTTAAGAAAGACAAATATTAAAGAAAACATATAATAAAACATTCTCACATATAAGAAATTACGTTTGCACAACTTTGCAGGTAAATTTATAAAATTAGTAAAATCTAAATATTTCTCTATAACAATATCGTAAAATAATCAGCTTTTAAAAACTTTTAAATTTTCGGTCACGGTGAACCTTTTGACGGAAATGCCCATATACAGATTTAATAAATTATATTTTGCTATAACTTCGGTTCAGTGTCAGATATAATTCTTATTTTTTTACATATGGGTAAATCCGAAGTGTTGAACGTGACAGTCGTACGCATCAAAAATGTAATAACATTTAAAACAACATATATTTTTACGTTCTCTTTACCCTTAAATTAAAGAAAGCACTGTTATCTATGCTAAAGTTTACGGAGGGCGCGATTCTAGGTCAAAGATAATGGCAAAAGAAGTAGCGGTTCAAACGTGAAAAATTAGAAGTAGGTTTTTGTATCCATGTATAAAAAGGCGTAATTCAGCGAAACCTGACACAATTTTTTAGTCAAACTACTTTCAGAATTTTACGTAGCAATGTAACATTAAAATGTCTTTGGTTTGATTCCAAAATCTTCTGTACTATTTTTTTTTTAGCCAAAATCTGGGTCGATACGTGACATTTCGAACGTGAAATTTTTTCCATAATAATTTAACTGAATAATGATTAAAACAAAATAAACAAGTTAGAGTGCTATATTCGGCTGTGCCGAATCTTTGATACCCTCCACCGACAGTTCAAATGTTTAAGGAGTAATATCTATTATGAAAGTCGACATCGACACAAGTCGACGGCACCTGAACATTAATGGTATTTTCTGAGTGGTTGTTGACAATAATCGATTACTTTTGACAGTCAAGTGATATTTTCTAAGGCGCTTTTAAGTCGACGTCGAGTAGTATTGTCTCCGTTTTAGTCGACAGGAAATTTTGCGACGACTCAAATGAAAGTTAAAGAAATTTTAAATGAAATGTTAACATATTTATTGAATACGTTTGAAATAAAAAATGCAAATTTAAAAGAAGTTATGGGCACAAATTTTATTAGTAAATTTAACGCGAAAATTCGGAAACATTTGCAAAAATAGCGAAATTTCGCGAACATTTTTAATATATAACGAAAGCCCTAAAACTATAAGAAATGGCAAAAATTTTGCTCAGTGATAATCTTGTGTTAAATAAGTCAATTTAGACAATAAAATGATGAGGGTTTTTGTAAATCATTTTTATGGATTTTGGCAAAGACCAATAAATTTTTAAAGAGTTTTAACAAAATATTACTAAAAAAAGAAGAATTAGCAAGAAAATCAAGGTAAAATAAGAGTTAAACCAAGAGTTTCTAACCAGTACAACTTAAATTTAAACAAAAATTAACTAAATATGTATTTAAATACCAAGTCAAAAAAAAATTGGTGTTGGTGTTTTGAAATGGTTTTAGAAATGTTTTATGTTAGATGTTTCAATAAATTTAATTCCTTTCAACCAGTTAATACCAAAATCAAACAAAATGTTCAAATTAATTTAAATTGTAATTTGAATCCAATAACTTCAATTTTCAAAACATTTCGTAAATATTCCATAATAAATTTCAGTGTTTTTATCAAGAATAAAAATTAAGAATTAAGCACGACAAACGAAATAATCCCTTACTAAAACTCATTATGTTATTTTGGCTTTTGTCAAGGATTTGTTGGAAACATAAATTTTTAAGTGTTCCACTAAATTTCATTTTGTTGCTCAACGAAAACTGAACTTTTTTGAAGTAATTAATAGGTAAAAGCTATTGTTTTTTTAATAAGATTTCTTTTAGTAAAACAGCACCCTATTCCTATATTTCACCCTATTCCATTTCGTTCCTTAACAGAAATTGGACTTTAATCTAAGATTTAAAAGAGAAATATCTTTTTTAATAATGTTCACCATTTTCTTTAAACTTGGGAGTGTTTCACACAATTCCATTTTGTTTCTCTAAAAAAACTAGCTTTAATTGAAGTATTTAAGAAAAAGCTTTAGTTGTTTTTTCTTAATATGACATTTATTGAAATAATTTTGAATATTTTACCAAATTCCATTGTGTTTCTTTACAAAAATTTTACTTTAATCAACGGTTTTTTGAGAAGAAAACTTTTTTACATTAAATTGAGTTCTCCAAGATTTCTTTAGAAACACAATTTGTTTAAAATCTTTATGTTTCACTTGATTTCATTCGTTCCTGTTAATAAAGTTTTCATATTTTCGGTTATGTAAGTAACATTAATTTTGTAGGGAAAATTTTCTCCAAAGCAGTTTTTTAGTTAACTGATATTTTTTGTGTGGTGCTTTACTTAATTCCATATCGTTCCTCCACAGAAAATACTTTTAGTTTTTATTTTTTTTTACTAATTCGAAATACAATGTTCTTCAAATGTTAAATGTTTCACTTAATACTTTAGCTTGCTGCTTTTCAGCTTTGTTTTCTAAAGCCATTTTTTTATTTAAGGGGATTTTTAATTGCATTTTTCTTGATACTATTTTGCTCTATTTATATCGGAAAATGTTTGTACAGGAAATAAAGTAGTTTTTCAAAAAACTTTTTTTAAATTAGATATCTTAAATAAAAAAAACAAAAAAATTTAAATGTTTCACTCTATTCCATCTCGTTCCTTTTTGAAAAAAACTTGTATTTTTTTTATTTTAAGATTTATTTGGCTGTATTAATTTTATCCAAAAAAATGTTATTTTATTTCATAGATTTTTTTTCACTTGATTCCATTTCGTTCCTTTTAAAAACATTTTCTATTTCAGGCGAATATTGTAAATACTTGTAATAGAATTGTTCCCTATAACAATATCTGTTATTTTAGGGAATTTTTATAACGGCCCACCATATTTCATTTCGCTCCTTTGCAGAAATTACTAATAAATTTAAATTTTTTTTTATTATCGAAATGTTGGGTACATTAAATTTTATTTTGTTCCACTAATTTGAATTTTTTTATAATAGCTAACAGTTTTAAATATAAGGAAATTATAGCTTTTCTTCCAAAGTTTAAGTTTTCTTATTAATTTTATCTTATAGCTTCTAAAAATCTTTTTAATTATCTTTAGTTATGGTTTGGGATTTAGTTAATAACATAAAACTTTCCCTTTTCTATTTGTATACATTTTTTTCTCTCCATCTTTTGGGTTACCCACTAAAGACACTGTATTATTCATTATTTCTACAAATGGTTTAGACCAACAGTTTGACTAGACTTACTTAACTGGTACGAGTATTACAAACTTTTCCAAATACAAAAACAATATTTGCAATACATATGGATTAACAAGCTTTTTTTAATTATTACATTCACAGCCATACATATACAAACACATTTGTGTTGGGAACTATTATTTAAGTAAACGTGACGTTAACAACTACTGGTTCATATGTATTACATACTTAAAACTATTTTTGTATATAGTGTAATTAATAATTAAATAATTTTAATTACAATTCTGCTGTAAAAGCAACGAAAACAATTGTTGGGTTAAGTAAACCGGTAGTTTTTTTAAATAAAACAACAAAACCTATTGTATTATTTACAAACAATAACAAGAACTTTGAAGTTCTTAACTAAATGTGCAAAACGTAAACTAAAGTAAACACTTAAGTGTATAAAACAATATGTAGTTGGCAACAATAACAAGAACGTTATATTTAATTGAAAGTGAGAGTTGTAAACAAACAAAACAAGCGAAAAATGAGATTTAAAGAATTAACGGTAAAAAAACTTTAATTGGAAAACTGATATACATTCAATGGTTAACAACAACAACAAGTGAAACTGAGATTTAACTTTAAGAGAGTTCAAAAGCAGCTGAAAGTTAAAATGTCTGTATATAAAAACTTTAAAAGAATGTTATTTTTTGGCGAATATGTTTAACTACACCACAATAGTGGAAAGGGGTCCAGTGGCGTTTAAAGTTTTCAAAATGTACTCTTATAGATGCATATGGGTAATTCCAAAGTGTTGAACATGACAGTCGTACGCATCAAAAATGCAATAACATTTTAAACAAAAAATATTTTTACGTTCTCTTAACACTTAAATTATAGCACTAATAAAGCACTGTTATCTATGCTAAAGTTTATGGGGGCGCGATTCTAGGTCAAAGATAATGGCAAAAGAAGTAGCGGTTCGAACGTGAAAAAAACAGAAGTAGTTTTTGTGGCCATGTATAAAAAGGCGTAATTCAGCGAAACCTGGCACAATTTTTTAGTCAAAGAACTTTCAGAATTTTACGTAGCAATGTAACATTTAAATGTCTTTGGTTTGATTCCAAAATCTTCTGTATTATTTTTTTTTAGCCAAAATCTGGGTCGATACGTAAATTTTTTCCATAATAATTTAACTGAATAATGATTAAAACAAAATAAAAATTTACCGTTAATCCGAATAACATATTTCTCTTTGAACTCTTCCATAGATTACAGACCATGTAAGAAAATTTTTTGGAATAATTTTTATCAAATACCAACTTTTTTAAGAAAGACAAATATTAAAGAAAACATATAATAAAACATTCTCACATATAAGAAATTACGTTTGCACAACTTTGCAGGTAAATTTATAAAATTAGTAAAATCTAAATATTTCTCTATAACAATATCGTAAAATAATCAGCTTTTAAAAACTTTTAAATTTTCGGTCACGGTGAACCTTTTGACGGAAATGCCCATATACAGATTTAATAAATTATATTTTGCTATAACTTCGGTTCAGTGTCAGATATAATTCTTATTTTTTTACATATGGGTAAATCCGAAGTGTTGAACGTGACAGTCGTACGCATCAAAAATGTAATAACATTTAAAACAACATATATTTTTACGTTCTCTTTACCCTTAAATTAAAGAAAGCACTGTTATCTATGCTAAAGTTTACGGAGGGCGCGATTCTAGGTCAAAGATAATGGCAAAAGAAGTAGCGGTTCAAACGTGAAAAATTAGAAGTAGGTTTTTGTATCCATGTATAAAAAGGCGTAATTCAGCGAAACCTGACACAATTTTTTAGTCAAACTACTTTCAGAATTTTACGTAGCAATGTAACATTAAAATGTCTTTGGTTTGATTCCAAAATCTTCTGTACTATTTTTTTTTTAGCCAAAATCTGGGTCGATACGTGACATTTCGAACGTGAAATTTTTTCCATAATAATTTAACTGAATAATGATTAAAACAAAATAAACAAGTTAGAGTGCTATATTCGGCTGTGCCGAATCTTTGATACCCTCCACCGACAGTTCAAATGTTTAAGGAGTAATATCTATTATGAAAGTCGACATCGACACAAGTCGACGGCACCTGAACATTAATGGTATTTTCTGAGTGGTTGTTGACAATAATCGATTACTTTTGACAGTCAAGTGATATTTTCTAAGGCGCTTTTAAGTCGACGTCGAGTAGTATTGTCTCCGTTTTAGTCGACAGGAAATTTTGCGACGACTCAAATGAAAGTTAAAGAAATTTTAAATGAAATGTTAACATATTTATTGAATACGTTTGAAATAAAAAATGCAAATTTAAAAGAAGTTATGGGCACAAATTTTATTAGTAAATTTAACGCGAAAATTCGGAAACATTTGCAAAAATAGCGAAATTTCGCGAACATTTTTAATATATAACGAAAGCCCTAAAACTATAAGAAATGGCAAAAATTTTGCTCAGTGATAATCTTGTGTTAAATAAGTCAATTTAGACAATAAAATGATGAGGGTTTTTGTAAATCATTTTTATGGATTTTGGCAAAGACCAATAAATTTTTAAAGAGTTTTAACAAAATATTACTAAAAAAAGAAGAATTAGCAAGAAAATCAAGGTAAAATAAGAGTTAAACCAAGAGTTTCTAACCAGTACAACTTAAATTTAAACAAAAATTAACTAAATATGTATTTAAATACCAAGTCAAAAAAAAATTGGTGTTGGTGTTTTGAAATGGTTTTAGAAATGTTTTATGTTAGATGTTTCAATAAATTTAATTCCTTTCAACCAGTTAATACCAAAATCAAACAAAATGTTCAAATTAATTTAAATTGTAATTTGAATCCAATAACTTCAATTTTCAAAACATTTCGTAAATATTCCATAATAAATTTCAGTGTTTTTATCAAGAATAAAAATTAAGAATTAAGCACGACAAACGAAATAATCCCTTACTAAAACTCATTATGTTATTTTGGCTTTTGTCAAGGATTTGTTGGAAACATAAATTTTTAAGTGTTCCACTAAATTTCATTTTGTTGCTCAACGAAAACTGAACTTTTTTGAAGTAATTAATAGGTAAAAGCTATTGTTTTTTTAATAAGATTTCTTTTAGTAAAACAGCACCCTATTCCTATATTTCACCCTATTCCATTTCGTTCCTTAACAGAAATTGGACTTTAATCTAAGATTTAAAAGAGAAATATCTTTTTTAATAATGTTCACCATTTTCTTTAAACTTGGGAGTGTTTCACACAATTCCATTTTGTTTCTCTAAAAAAACTAGCTTTAATTGAAGTATTTAAGAAAAAGCTTTAGTTGTTTTTTCTTAATATGACATTTATTGAAATAATTTTGAATATTTTACCAAATTCCATTGTGTTTCTTTACAAAAATTTTACTTTAATCAACGGTTTTTTGAGAAGAAAACTTTTTTACATTAAATTGAGTTCTCCAAGATTTCTTTAGAAACACAATTTGTTTAAAATCTTTATGTTTCACTTGATTTCATTCGTTCCTGTTAATAAAGTTTTCATATTTTCGGTTATGTAAGTAACATTAATTTTGTAGGGAAAATTTTCTCCAAAGCAGTTTTTTAGTTAACTGATATTTTTTTGTGTGGTGCTTTACTTAATTCCATATCGTTCCTCCACAGAAAATACTTTTAGTTTTTATTTTTTTTTACTAATTCGAAATACAATGTTCTTCAAATGTTAAATGTTTCACTTAATACTTTAGCTTGCTGCTTTTCAGCTTTGTTTTCTAAAGCCATTTTTTTATTTAAGGGGATTTTTAATTGCATTTTTCTTGATACTATTTTGCTCTATTTATATCGGAAAATGTTTGTACAGGAAATAAAGTAGTTTTTCAAAAAACTTTTTTTAAATTAGATATCTTAAATAAAAAAAACAAAAAAATTTAAATGTTTCACTCTATTCCATCTCGTTCCTTTTTGAAAAAAACTTGTATTTTTTTTATTTTAAGATTTATTTGGCTGTATTAATTTTATCCAAAAAAATGTTATTTTATTTCATAGATTTTTTTTCACTTGATTCCATTTCGTTCCTTTTAAAAACATTTTCTATTTCAGGCGAATATTGTAAATACTTGTAATAGAATTGTTCCCTATAACAATATCTGTTATTTTAGGGAATTTTTATAACGGCCCACCATATTTCATTTCGCTCCTTTGCAGAAATTACTAATAAATTTAAATTTTTTTTTATTATCGAAATGTTGGGTACATTAAATTTTATTTTGTTCCACTAATTTGAATTTTTTTATAATAGCTAACAGTTTTAAATATAAGGAAATTATAGCTTTTCTTCCAAAGTTTAAGTTTTCTTATTAATTTTATCTTATAGCTTCTAAAAATCTTTTTAATTATCTTTAGTTATGGTTTGGGATTTAGTTAATAACATAAAACTTTCCCTTTTCTATTTGTATACATTTTTTTCTCTCCATCTTTTGGGTTACCCACTAAAGACACTGTATTATTCATTATTTCTACAAATGGTTTAGACCAACAGTTTGACTAGACTTACTTAACTGGTACGAGTATTACAAACTTTTCCAAACACAAAAACAATATTTGCAATACATATGGATTAACAAGCTTTTTTTAATTATTACATTCACAGCCATACATATACAAACACATTTGTGTTGGGAACTATTATTTAAGTAAACGTGACGTTAACAACTACTGGTTCATATGTATTGCATACTTAAAACTATTTTTGTATATAGTGTAATTAATAATTAAATAATTTTAATTACAATTCTGCTGTAAAAGCAACGAAAACAATTGTTGGGTTAAGTAAACCGGTAGTTTTTTTAAATAAAACAACAAAACCTATTGTATTATTTACAAACAATAACAAGAACTTTGAAGTTCTTAACTAAATGTGCAAAACGTAAACTAAAGTAAACACTTAAGTGTATAAAACAATATGTAGTTGGCAACAATAACAAGAACGTTATATTTAATTGAAAGTGAGAGTTGTAAACAAACAAAACAAGCGAAAAATGAGATTTAAAGAATTAACGGTAAAAAAACTTTAATTGGAAAACTGATATACATTCAATGGTTAACAACAACAACAAGTGAAACTGAGATTTAACTTTAAGAGAGTTCAAAAGCAGCTGAAAGTTAAAATGTCTGTATATAAAAACTTTAAAAGAATGTTATTTTTTGGCGAATATGTTTAACTACACCACAATAGTGGAAAGGGGTCCAGTGGCGTTTAAAGTTTTCAAAATGTACTCTTATAGATGCATATGGGTAATTCCAAAGTGTTGAACATGACAGTCGTACGCATCAAAAATGCAATAACATTTTAAACAAAAAATATTTTTACGTTCTCTTAACACTTAAATTATAGCACTAATAAAGCACTGTTATCTATGCTAAAGTTTATGGGGGCGCGATTCTAGGTCAAAGATAATGGCAAAAGAAGTAGCGGTTCGAACGTGAAAAAAACAGAAGTAGTTTTTGTGGCCATGTATAAAAAGGCGTAATTCAGCGAAACCTGGCACAATTTTTTAGTCAAAGAACTTTCAGAATTTTACGTAGCAATGTAACATTTAAATGTCTTTGGTTTGATTCCAAAATCTTCTGTATTATTTTTTTTTAGCCAAAATCTGGGTCGATACGTAAATTTTTTCCATAATAATTTAACTGAATAATGATTAAAACAAAATAAAAATTTACCGTTAATCCGAATAACATATTTCTCTTTGAACTCTTCCATAGATTACAGACCATGTAAGAAAATTTTTTGGAATAATTTTTATCAAATACCAACTTTTTTAAGAAAGACAAATATTAAAGAAAACATATAATAAAACATTCTCACATATAAGAAATTACGTTTGCACAACTTTGCAGGTAAATTTATAAAATTAGTAAAATCTAAATATTTCTCTATAACAATATCGTAAAATAATCAGCTTTTAAAAACTTTTAAATTTTCGGTCACGGTGAACCTTTTGACGGAAATGCCCATATACAGATTTAATAAATTATATTTTGCTATAACTTCGGTTCAGTGTCAGATATAATTCTTATTTTTTTACATATGGGTAAATCCGAAGTGTTGAACGTGACAGTCGTACGCATCAAAAATGTAATAACATTTAAAACAACATATATTTTTACGTTCTCTTTACCCTTAAATTAAAGAAAGCACTGTTATCTATGCTAAAGTTTACGGAGGGCGCGATTCTAGGTCAAAGATAATGGCAAAAGAAGTAGCGGTTCAAACGTGAAAAATTAGAAGTAGGTTTTTGTATCCATGTATAAAAAGGCGTAATTCAGCGAAACCTGACACAATTTTTTAGTCAAACTACTTTCAGAATTTTACGTAGCAATGTAACATTAAAATGTCTTTGGTTTGATTCCAAAATCTTCTGTACTATTTTTTTTTTAGCCAAAATCTGGGTCGATACGTGACATTTCGAACGTGAAATTTTTTCCATAATAATTTAACTGAATAATGATTAAAACAAAATAAACAAGTTAGAGTGCTATATTCGGCTGTGCCGAATCTTTGATACCCTCCACCGACAGTTCAAATGTTTAAGGAGTAATATCTATTATGAAAGTCGACATCGACACAAGTCGACGGCACCTGAACATTAATGGTATTTTCTGAGTGGTTGTTGACAATAATCGATTACTTTTGACAGTCAAGTGATATTTTCTAAGGCGCTTTTAAGTCGACGTCGAGTAGTATTGTCTCCGTTTTAGTCGACAGGAAATTTTGCGACGACTCAAATGAAAGTTAAAGAAATTTTAAATGAAATGTTAACATATTTATTGAATACGTTTGAAATAAAAAATGCAAATTTAAAAGAAGTTATGGGCACAAATTTTATTAGTAAATTTAACGCGAAAATTCGGAAACATTTGCAAAAATAGCGAAATTTCGCGAACATTTTTAATATATAACGAAAGCCCTAAAACTATAAGAAATGGCAAAAATTTTGCTAAAATTGTAAAATTAGCGGAAATTCGCAAAAAATTGCTACATGATAGCAAAGTCTAATATTTATTAAAAATCGTTAAAGCTGTAAAGAATCAGAAAACTTTTAGGAACAAATCGCTGCTATCGCGAGCATGGCTAAAATAAGCAAAAAATTGCAAACTTTAAAACAAACCCTTAAATTGGTTTGAAATCGCTAAATCGGCTAAAAAACAAAATGTCGGGAAGTTACAAAAAAAATATGCAAAAAACAGCGAAAATTCGCGAAAATTTCTTAATTAACGGAAATTCGCAAAAATTTGCTAACAGCGGCATGAAAAAAAGTCTTATATTTATGAATAAACGTTAAAGCTATAAAGAATCAGAAAACTTACAGTAAAAATATCTTTTATCAAAAACATGTTAAAAATTCGCGAACAAAATTAAAAATTGGAAACAAACTCTACACTTTATTTTAAAAAGCTAAATCGGTTAAAAAATATGTCGGAAAATAACATAAATAGCGTTAAAAAGTGAGTGAAGACCAAAAATTAAAAAAAAAAAACAATTAGAGATGGGATTTTTTTGTCAAATTTTCGATAACTAGTTGACGTCGACACAACATTCTTATAAAATACCAAATTAACGTCGAAGTGATGTAGTCGTCGCCTTGATGTGACAACAATTAAAAATTAATGTCGACGTCGACAACGCCTTACATAATAGGGGTGATTATCTTAAACTGTGACGATTTGTTATTAACTATGGTTTTAGGCGACTAAACTGTTTTCCGGTAGTAGGGTTTATATGGGGCATAGGGTAAATTATGGACCGATCATCACGAAATTTCACAGCGTCATTTCTAGTCCTTTCAAACTGTGACGTGCCAATTTCTGTTATGATTGCATTATAAATTATGGTTTTAGGTGTACTAAACTGTTTTCCGGGAGTAGGGTTTCTATGGGGCCTAGGGTAAATTATGTACCGATCTTCACGAATTTTCACAGTATCATTTATAGTCCTATAAAACTGTGACGAGCCAAAATTTGTTACGCTAGGGTCCTTGAGTAATTCTAAGTCGATTTAGCCATGTCCGTCTGTCTGTCCGTCTGTTGAAAACATGCTCACTTTCGAACAACTCAAAAGAAATGAACAAACTTGAAGCCAAACTGCTTGTAGTTATCCTAAGCAGTTTGGGATTGAAATCCAGCAAAATCGGTTCAGTAGGACCAGAGCTATGAATCAAAATGTGGAACCACCACCTAAAAAAATTGATAATTTTGTTACAAAAAATAACATAAATGCTGGAACAAGGCACGGAATGAGATAAGATTTTGCAAAAATTTGTTTTATTTGACTGGGAATCACTCTGTTAAATTTCGTGAAGATCCGTCCATAATTTACCCTAAACCCCATTTAAACACTACTCCCGGAAAATAGATAGAATAAATAGACATCATACAGATATTACTCTTTAAACATTCGAACGGTCGGTGGAGGGTAACAAAGATTCGGCACAGCCGAATATAGCACTCTAACTTGTTCTTTTTATAATCGAAGTAGCGTTTTCTTTCTTAATTGCTACATTCAAAATTTTCTGAAATTTTAATTTTTCACTTTTGTCACCATTAAATAGTATTTACTGCATTTTCAAAATCTTATGCAAAAAACCTTTTATGGAGCTGTTCTGTATATAAAATCATTAAATTGTTTGAAGCAAGTGGGAACTACTTTTTTCGTTTTTATAAAATAAATCTGGGTTGTTAAGAAACATTTTAAATTGTGTCTATTTTTCAATCCTCTTCTTTTACGAGTTTGAAATTTCACTGCGTCAAACTTTAAACATTAACTTGCTTATCGGATTTGAATAAATAATTTACAATTATATCAGCGGCAAAGTTGCCATAAGTAGATAGAAAAAAATCCCGGGAATTTCTGCACTTATTTTACAGGCTTTTTGTCCCGAAAAATTTTCGGGATGCCGGGATTTTTGTCCCGTGAAATCCCGTATGAAGAAGTTGTAATGCAAAGCTGGGTTATATGGTCCAGCATCTAGGATATCGTAATGTTAAATATACCATGTTTTTTAAATAAGTTTGGTTAATCTTTAAACTACACAGAAAAAATTATTTTTCCAATTCAAACAAAAAATTTTTAGAATCAAACAATTTTTTGTCTGAAATCGGTCCTATAAACAAATTCGCATATTTAAACAATTTATTTGCATTTTGTTTATTGAAAAAAAACACTGATTTTTTCAAACAAATAATTTAACTGAATCAAACAAAAAGTTTACTGAAATTCTTATACTAAATTTCAAAATAAAAAAAAAAAGTTTTTGCACAAGCAATGACGCGCACACAAGTAAGCACTGTATGAGAAGATGACGGCAGAGCAGAGCCGCCGGCTGGCTTTGAGACACATTTTTTTTGTTGGAATCATTTTTGAACGAAGTCTTATTTATACACACAACACAATGTTTTTCTTTATCACTCTCTGTTGCTGTATCCTTTCCTTTGCTAAAGAAGAAATGTAACCAAAAACGGCAGCAGACCGACTCGATATGTTTTTCGTCATCATTATATTTTTGTATTTGATGTATTTAACCGAACAGTTTTAAAAAATTGAATACGGGATTTTGTTTCTTATAATGTTGTTTCTGCTATTGTTTTCGTTATAGTTGCACTTTTTTAAAGCGTCCAAAAATATACTGTGTGTTTTTTGTTGTTGTTCTTATGTTGAATGTGAACCACACCTAAACGCCAAGTTTTTTTCCGAATTTTATTTGACATTTCTCTATTTAAGACTTACTCAATTTGAACCATGGAGAGATACACAATCCAACAACGTGTTAAAGTTATCCAGACTTATTATGAAAATGGGCGTTCAAATCAAAATGCATATCGTGCACTTCGTGATTCAGTGATGAGGCACATTTTCACCTCAGTGGATTCGTCAATAAGCAGAATTGCCGCACTTGGGCGAATGATAATCCAAGAGTGATTGTCGAAAAACCAATGCACCCACAAAGAGTGACTGTTTGGTGCGGTTTATTGGCTGGCGGCATCATCGGGCCTTATTTTTTCCAAAATGAGGCCGGTCAGGCAGTTACTGTGAATGGTGTTCGCTATCGTGAGATGATAACGAACTTTTTATGGCCCGAATTGGAAGATATGGATGTGGACGATATGTGGTTTTAGCAGGACGGTGCCACTTGCCACACAGCTAACGAAACAATGGCTCTTTTGCGCAACAAATTCAATGGCCGTGTTATCTCACGTAATGGCGATGTCAATTGGCCGCCAAGATCATGTGATTTGACACCGTTGGACTTTTTTCTTTGGGGTTATTTGAAAGAAAAGGTGTACGTCGATAAGCCAGCAACAATTCAAGAGCTAAAGGATGAGATAATTCGGCACATTAACGGCATAGAACCTCCATTATGCCTCAGGGTCATCGAAAATTTGGACCATCGGATGGAGGTGTGCCGCCGTGGTCGCGGCGCCCATTTGGCCGATATTTTGTTCCATACATAATTGAGTAATACCAATATATCATAATAAAATAAAATTACAATAATTTCCTAAATAGTTTGTGTTTTATTCAAAATCAACATCGGCCCTTGAAATTTAACCACCCTTTATTTCAAATAAAGAAGTGTTGCTTACGATCAAATAAAAAAATGCAAAAAGACGACAACATTAAAGAGTGTTAAATATTTCATACAAAATTATGAAAATTTGACACCAATAACGCGTTTATTATCTTTTTGAAGAGTTGTTCACATTTTTGTTGGTTAAATAAAAATCAAACAAAACTATTGTTTGAATCAGTAAAAAAATTTATAGAAATTAAAAAAATTTTCAAACAAGCGTTTGTTTGAAAATAATTCGGCAATAATTTTTTCTGTGTAGTCTTACACAAAAAGAATTATTTACTAAATTTAGCTTGACTCTCGTTCAAGCCAAAAATTTCTTGATTTTAACTTATTTTGTTCTTATGTATTGAGTAAAATTTTCTTAAATAAAGAAATATTTTGCTTCAACCAAGTCACACATATATTTAGAATAAGCAAAATGTTCTTGATTCAAGGTATATAAATAAATAGTTCTTTCCGTCTAGTCCCTTATGGGCAATATTTTACATGCGTGTATGAACTAGTCGAATTATTTGCAGGGTTAGGACTCACTAATACGCCTACCGAACAAAATCAATTCCGGTCATCTTTGATGTTTTGGAAAATTGCTTAAAAATTCATAAATGATGCCAAATGCAGCATATATCATTAATGATTAAACATTGTCATTATTTTTCACAATTAATCATCACGACGTTTGCCACCGGGATTTTATGCGTTTATTCTGATGTTTGTAACAACTTTAAATATTGGCCCTATACCATAGGCAAACAATTCATAGCACAGTTGTGCTGATACCACTTCACACATGTTCTTATGTTGAGTACACACAGTGCAACCTACATGCAATCTGTTTCAATGCAACCTCAAAATATCAAAGCGTTTTGATGTTGATGCAATCTGAAATGAATGAAAATGAATTAAATTCACTAGATTGCATAAACGTGTTGCATAGTGTGTACCCAGCATTACGCTTTTTCATTAAGTCGTCAATGAGACAATACTTATTCAGCAAACCTTTCAAATTCATAATTATTCATTTTTAACACATTTTGTAACTTGCAATGACTCTTGTGTTAACAAATATTTAAAGAAACAAAAAAAGAAGGTCAGTTAAACCAATAATGCTGGGTACACACAGTGCAGCCTACATGCAATCTGTTTCAATGCAACCTCAAAATACCAAAGCGTTTTGATGTTGATGCAATCTGGAATGAATGAAAATAAATTTAATTCACTAGATTGCGTAAATGCGTTGCATAGTGTGTACCCAACGTAATGATGCTTTTCATAGTTTTTGGAATTATTTTGAAATGGAACTGAAAATATTTCGAAGCGAATTTAGTGCTCCAGAGAAAATTAATGCTATAGATAAAATATATCCTGAACATGGAAAAAATTTTCTAAAATATTTGTGGTTTTTTTCCTCTTTTCACTGTGAGAAAATATTTTCTAACATTAACTTTAACAGGCGTCATCATAATGAAAATTTGGCATAAAGTTAGCAAAAAGTTTATTCATAATACACTAACCAAACTCTGGCTAACGATTTGCTAAACTCTTGTTAACGAGCTGCCAAACGTTTGCCAACTTGTGAAAAAATCCGTTTAATATCAAACAATTTTGTTGTTGTTTTTTTTTAATTAACTGTTTTTTTTTTTTTTAATTTACTGTCTTTTACTTATGTGAAGGCAAAAACAAAAAAATTACAATTTCAGCGATGATTAATGCAAAACAGACGATGGTCAGATCTTACAATGTTGTAATTTTTCTTTACATTTTTAGGCAATTTTTATGACGACATTGTAAGATCTGACCATCGGCTGTACGAAGCTTAATACAATGTGGCATCATAAAAATTCAGGGTTGATTTATTAAAAGGTTGGCAGATGGAGAAAAGTTCGTTATGAATTAACACTGTGCCAACAAGCTGCTAAGCTTAATCGGCATTCAAGTTAAAGGCATAATAAAATTCACAAAAGGCTTGGCAAATATATCAAAATTTTACGTTTGTACAAACATTTTGTGTTGTTAATTGGGGTGTTTGCTGTTTGGACAAAAATTTAAAGCAATGTTTGCAGAAATATTAAAAATTTTTAATATTTGGCAGACATGTTGGATATTTGTCAAACTTTTTGTGGCGTCTAATGCTAAATGTATTCAATTCAATTAATTTTTAATATTAAATTATATTTTTTTAGTAGTATTGCTTGCCACAAAACAAGTCATTGTTTAAATCACTTTTTGCTGTAAATTTTTTGCCTTTATTTTATAATTTCTTCTCCGTTTTAAGCAAAAAGCAACAAATTTTTCGCAGCACTATTGGCATCTGCATTCATTGAAAACAAAACAAAAATGAAAATTAATGTTTGGACGGAGAATATTTGTGTTGTTTGTTGGCAAACCCCAAACGGAAACAACGTGTGTGTTTGCCAAGCATTTTGTGTGGTTTATTATGCCCTTTAGCAGTTCGTTGTACGTAGTGTACAAACTGTGGCTAACTTTTTGTTATGAATATGACTGTAATTGTTCAAAGCAACGCAATAAGTTCAATTCGTTGTCATTTTATTAATTTTGAAACAGACAATTTTATTGTATGAATAAATTCTGTTTGCTGGGTAGTTTTCTCACTAACACAACTTCATTTTAAGCTTTGGCTGACTATGTTCTTCCCACTCTCGTAAAACTGCTCTGAGTGGAGAAGCAGCTCGCGCTCTTTGTCAGTTTCTTAAAGGACAATCAGGTCGTTCTTGTTTGTCTGCTTTTAGTGCGTTTTGCGGTGTCACCCCGCATTGGTTAATGGCTTGGCGTCGTATAACTGTACAGAGTTACGGTTTTTGCGGCTGTCACCATTGATTTTGTGCAATCGTGTTTAACCTCAATTTAAGGTTTTGTCTGGTGGAGAACCATAAATAACTCAACGTGACTGGTGGAGAACCAAATACAACGAGGTCTTGTGGTTGACGCTCTGGAAATTGTGTGATACCCTGGCATTATAACCTAAATTGGTTAGCCAAAAATTTTGTTCGTGTGATACCCTGGCAATATAACTTTCATAGTTAGCCAAAATACTTTTTAGTTTTAAGTAAAGCCAAAAAAAAAAAATTTTCTTCCCATCTTTTAGCACACCAATCGACTCGGAATCACTTTCTGAGCCGATCTTACGTTGTCTATCCGTCCGTTCGGTTGGCTGTTTACCTGTCCATGTTACCTTGTACAATTTTGAAGATAATTTGATAATTTGTTTCATGCGTCTGAGTTGTCATAAGGACGAAGCCTATTAAAAATGGTGGAATCGGTCCATCATTTCACATAGCCCCCACACAAAATATTTTCCGGCATAGTCTTTGTGCCCGTAAACTGTCTGTTTACGTTGGCATTAAGATTGAAATTTCACTCAAAAATATTTTTTGCAACTCGGTGATAACTACTTTGTACTGGTAGGTCAAAAATTGACGTTAGGTCTCATATAAAACCCCTATCCAAAACCACTTTAAGACGAACAAAATGCATATAGATGTTGATATTAAGATAATATTCGGCAAATATAACTCTTATATGAATCTTAACATAATTTTGTGTTCAAGGGTACATTCTCGAAAATTTGCCTATATATACAGTGGTGTCGGGTGTTAAATGGTTGGGATTAACCGAATATACTTCCTCACTTGTCTTATTTGAATTTAATTGGGTTAATAAATTTTTTTAAAGTTTATCAACATTAAAATTTAATTTTTTAATTAGCTTTAACTTCAAATAATGCAAAAAATAAATTTTAACATTAATTGAATTCCTTAATAAATTCAAACGCCTTGACATAATTTTTAAGCAAATACATACATATGTATGTATGTACAAATGTATGTTTTTCAAAAAAATTATATTTGAAATCAGAAAAGTTTATTACAGATAAAAAAATGCATTTAAAAAAATAAAACATGTCATACATAATTAAATTAAAAAAAAATAGATTAAATAAAAAATATTCCTCAGAAACATATTTTTACTTAAGGTTTTATTTGATTTCATTTTATTTCTTTAATTACTTAACAAATGTTTTCGAAATGCGAAATGTTGTAAATATGCATGTTTTTTAAAATTCCATTTTGTTCCTTTAAAAATAAAGTAAAAATTTATGAAATTTTTTTATTCCTTTTTTTATAAATAACTAGCTTAACCCGGTGCGCTTCGCTACACTGCTTTAACCACTTCTTCAGTTGAGAGATATTTAATATATGCATCCTATGGAATGTTTTTTCCCCTGCGCATTCCCGCTTTATTTTTATTTTCAAAAGTGTAGTATACCATAGGAGTGACTTCTACTAAGTTTGAACATTCTTACTTTAACAGTTCTTAAGATATGCGATATTTAACATTGGCGTCCTATGGGGGTTAACACTTCCCCCGCTGCTATTTTGCTTCAATTTTGGGGCTCAGAAGATCCTACTACCAAAAGTTCAACAAATTGCTTGCAGCGGCTCTTCATTACATTTCTATCTATGAGGGGAACTGCTCCTCCTCTGTCTACCCCGCCCATTACTATATTGAAATTTAAAGTTTGCCATAATAGTAGTTTTAACTACGTTTGAAGACCCTCCCTTTAATAGTTCTTCAGTTGAGCGATATTTAATGTATGGATCCTATGGGAGGTATTTCCCCCCCTGCGCCTATCCGCTTTATTTTTATTTTCAATAGTGTAGTATACCATATGAGTGACTTCTACAAAGTTTGAACATTCTCACTATAACAGTTCTTAAGATATGCGATATTAAACATTGGCGTCCTATGGGGAAAACCACTTCCCCCGCTGCTACTTTATTTCAATTTTGGGACTCAGAAGATCCTACTACCAAAATTTCAACAAAATGCGTGCAGTGGCTCTTATTAATATTTCTATCTATGAGGGGTACTGCTCCTCCCCTGTATCTCCCGCCCATTTTTATATTGAAAATTTATAGTTTACTATAATAGTAGCTTAAACCACGTTTGAAGACTCTCCCCTTAATAGTTCTTCAGTTGAGCGATATTTAATGTATGCATCCTATGGGAGGTATTTCCCCCCCTGCGCCTACCCGCTTTATTTTTATTTTCCAAAGTGTAGTATACCATAAGAGTGACTTCTAGAAAGTTTGAACATTCTCACTATAACAGTTCTAAAGATATGCGATGTTAAACATTGGCGTCCTATGGGGGATTCAAATACCCCCGCTGCTATTTTATTTCAATTTCGGGGCTCAGAAGATCCTACTACAAAAAGTACAGCAAAATGCGTCCAGCGGCTCTTAAGATATGCGATAATAAATATTGGCATCCTATGGGGGGTACCAATTCCCCTGCCCCTATCGAAAAAATAAGTAGCCTATTTTATTTTTAGGGCTCACGTGATGTTACTGTAAAAATTTCAGGAAAATCGGTTCAGTAGTTTCGGAGTCTATAAGCCAACAAACAAACAAACACACAAACATACAAACATTTTTCATTTTTATATATATAGATTTTATTTTGACTGTTTTACTAATTTTGTTTAAACGTTAAGCAGATTCCATTTTGTTCCTCTTGGCAAATGTCTAATGTTTTACCATTTACACCAATAAATAATAATAAAACAATATTATTTGTAAAAAGAAAATGTTTTAAAATTTTTTTTTTACTTAATTCCATTTCATTCTTTTAAAAAAAAAATATTTTTTTTTAGAGAATTTTATAAAAAAAATTTTATATTCATGAATTTTCAAACATCTTTAAAGTGTTTCATTATTTACCATTTTGCTCCATTTGTTTTATTGTTAAAAATTCATAATTTTTTTTTACCTTTTTTATAGATACTTAATAGTAATAGTGAGTAAAAATTTTAATTTTGTAAACATTAAATAAAGTTTCACTAAATTCCATTTCGTTTCCAAGTTTTATAACAAGCAATATTTAGAATTTCTCTTTATTGTTGATAAATTTATTAATTTCTAAAAATTCAAAGTAGTTTTAGTTATATTTTGACTGTGTTTCACAAAATTCCACTTCGTTTCACTATCTTAAAATAATTTTTTTTTTTTTTTTTTTTTTTTTTTTGGCTTTGTTCTACAAAACTTCAGATCAGTCAGTTGGTTGACTTTTCTAAACATGATAATTTCAAGGTTTTTTAAAACATACATACGTAATATTTACTAGATTTTTTAATGTTAAAGGTTAATTAACTTTAACTTTTAAAAATTACATTAAATACCTATTCGTTTTACTTCTTCAAAAATATATTTTTTTATTGTTTAACTTTTTTATTGTTATTTCTTACATTTATTATGTATGTTTTAAGACACTTTGCTTTTGTTCAAAAGCCAAAAACGTGTCATTTACTAGATATTTTACAGTCTTTTTTGTGTGATTTTTTTTTTTTTTGCTATATTTCTTTCTTTGCAATTGCATTTTTAAAAATCATGTTTTTTAATCTATTTTATTTTTTTTCAGATTTAAAAGACCTAGACAATCCATTAGAAACAAAGGAAGATTACAGTGCCATTTTATTTTTTTAACGCACCACCAGCAACAATCTTTATTTTTTAATGTTACAATTTCATAGTTTATAATAAACTTTACACAAAAATCAACGTCATTTATCAGTTTAAAAAAAAAGTGTGGCAAAAAAATCTTATCAGTTTGGAAAAAATAACTGAAACATTTTTTTCTCAATGAAGGCAGAAGTAAACACAATAATTTCAATTAATAGAAATATATATGCATTTAATAATAATTGCATTTATTATTTAAAGATTAATATATTGTATTTTAAAAGTAAATAAAACAACATTTTCAGAAGGGGGTTTAAAAAAAAATCCAAAACAAAAGTGTATGAACCAAAACGAAATTTTAAATAAAATAATCTAACGATTTCCATTCGAAAAACAAAACTATATTTCAAAGTAAATATTAGTAACAAATATTATCTGCGATGAACAATACGAAAAATAAAGTGTTCAAAATTATTTTTACTCACACACGCACACATTGAACGTAGAAAAGTTAAAAAGGCAAGCAGCATATGCCAACTTCGGCACAGTCCAGTCTAAGTGGGTCAACAGCTTGGACGCGCTTCATCGAATACTAAGAAAAGCTGTGTTTTTAAAATTATTTTGTTTTTAGCAAAAAAAAAAAATAAAATAATTGTTAAAGAAGTTGTTTAAATTTACAACTAAAAGTTTTTGTGTATTAACTAGTGTTAGGTTTTTTTATTGCAAAACAATTTTCCAAAAATAAAATTAAATATAACAAGCTGCCTTAATAGAGTTTGCACAATACTTAAACATTTCAACAAATAAAATAAAACATAAAAATTTATAAAAACTTGTATTAAAAAATACCTATTTACATTTTAATTTATTTAAAAAAAAATAACTACCAAAATGTTAATAAAAAGTGTTAAAAGAAGTAAAAATCTATGCCACTATCTACTTCAAATATTCCTAATAACAAATTTTACCTGTCAATTACAAATTGCGGAAGCATTTAAAGTAACGGTAAGTTTTTTAACCTTAAAAAATCACAAACTAACAAGAATTTGCATTTCATTAACATAACCAAAGCACACTCAAACACACATAACTAACAAATGGCTTAAACACTTTAGCAAAGGTAAATCCACCATTTTCAAGTTCAAAGTCAACTTCATATAAGAAAAAAACGCTGACAGCAATTTTAGAGTTTTTTTTATGACAAAAAATTGTCAAGTGAACCCCATGTTACAAACCAAAATGACCGAGTTTTTTCTTATTTGTTTTCTTTTTAATTGAATTGTTTTTTTTTTCGAACAATTTGCACAAACCACACAAACACATGTACAAATTTAGAGATTACCAAAACTGCAATAACAAACCATAAAAAACTCAAGTGAATGAATAGTAAACACAACACGTCATTTTTCAAGTTCAAAGTTAATTTTATTTAAGATGAAGCATTAATCGACAGCACAACAAAGAGTCAAAAAAATTGTGTTGTTTTTTTTTCATAAAATTTTTTTTTGCTTATTAATGGTGGTGTAGGAGGGAGGTTTAATGATTAGCATAAATGAGACATTGTGAGCAGTGTTGCCGTTGGAAATTTTCTAAAAGGGCAACGAAAAGGGGATTTTCCAAAAAAAGGTTTACAAAAAAAATATTTCAAAGTAGAAAAAGGTCAGGATTTTTTAAGCAGTATGAACCAATAAAAAGTTCGCAAAAAGTTCATTTTAAAGAAGAAACTAAAACCAATTTTTTTTATAAACAAAACGATTTATTTCATTTTTATTTAGCAAACCAAACAAAGAATTTTAATAATTATTGGCTCTTGGCCATGGCACGTACATAATTCTCAAAAAACTTAAGATTATTTACAAACATACATAGATTTAATTAATATTTGTCTTATTCTAACTAAAAATAAAAAATATTCATACATACATACATACATGTAAATATGTAAAAACAAGTGTGCTAAATTAGGCTATGCCGAATTTTATATACCCTTCACCATGGTGCAGAAAGAACTGAAAGTTATGTCAATACTGTTATAAATAAGATATAAATAAATCTATTTTGGGCCAAGCCTAATTTTCCAATAACGCCCCGGTTTGTTGGATGTTGTGTAGCTATGTAATTTGGAAACTTTTGGTCTTTCCGGTCTCCAGATATGTAGACAAAAAAATAGACGGACATCGTTAAAGCAACTTCGCTTTACATGTGCTACGTATTTCGCATTTTAAAAAAATAGAAAAATAAACAAACGGACATCATGTAATCAATCAATGCATGTACAGCACAGCACGGATTTGTTATGTGTAATAAAACGCAAAAAAGTTTAAGAAAAACAGACGGACAGACGGACTTCGTTAAATAAACTGTGTTGCACGTGTACGTATTTGTTATGTGTTACAAAACCCAAAAAAAGTCTTAACAAAGAAAAACAAAAAAATAATTTATTTGATAGACATATAAAAACAACAACAAGGTATTTTATGGGAAAAATTAGAAGCAGTCTTGGTTTTTTGCTTATATCTCAGCCATTTGTGGACCGATCTTGCTGAATTTGTATAGCAAACAATTCCGACTATATGTGACATAAATGTACATATATAAACCTAGCTCCCATCATATCTGGGGTCTTCGGAAAACCCATTTTAACGGTCAGACGAACATCGTTAAATCAACTTCGCTCCTCATAAGGAACGCGAATATTCATGTGTACTTTAAAGGGTCTAAGATCAATATTGTAGGAATGACAAACTTACATACATATATACTTATACCCTTTTACCTTCGATGAAAGGTATAATAGGAAATATGTAAATGAATTATGCTATTAGGGAAATTGTACTTTAAGTTTAAACTTTATTATCGTACAATTAATTTATACATATGTAAGTGGTAAACAAATGTTTTAAAAAAAACTATTTACGCATACTTACTAGCAACTTTTAGGAATGTTTATTCTTTTTTTTTTTTAATAAATCTTTACTTGAATTCCATTCTTCTACCTCCGTTTCGAAAATATTAAGAAACGAAAGCATAGAATCGCAAATTTTTTACTTTGAGTCTGTTCAAACGTTTATTTTTAAGCAATGCCAATTTTGAACACTCGTTTAGCTGAAGCGCTACTTTGGGGTAAAGAAAAAATAATTGCAATGAATTTATTTTAATTTAAGTTAATATTTTTGTTAAATCAGTTTTTTAAATTTCCGACCTTAAACTAAAAGTTTTCTGCATTTGGCTTGATACATTTTGTCATTTATGTATCATACAACGGCAATGATGGTTGAAAGAGCGGTTAAATATTATTATTTCTGCTTTAAAATGGCTTTAAGATAAAATAATATGACAGAAAAAAAAAATACGAAAGAGTGTGGACGAAGTAGAAGTTTTAGGAAAGAATAGTAATTATATTTAAAAAAAAACTGAAAATTTCTTTTAAAGACATTTAAAAGCATTTTCAGTATTTGTTTGTGACAGCAACACTACAGTATAGAGTTTGAAAATTGTTCACACTACAAATGGAATTGTACAATTGAAGCACAGCCGCGAATAATGTTTTAAGTTACAAAATAACACTACGTGACAAAATTTCAACAAAGTCGTGACCAAATGAATCTGACAGCTAATCTTTATGTAAAATTTTCCGCTGAATCCGAAACAGTTTTTGAGATATTTCAAAATAACCGTTATTTGTGTTTTTAAAAAAGATGATGTGACTGAAATGCAAATACCCAAAAAATAAAATGTTAGCCTCTTTCAATACGAACATTTGTTCTACTTTTGACAATTCTGACTTCATATTCGGATTCAGCGGAAAATTTTACATAAAGATTAGGCGTCAAATTCATTTGGTCAAAAAATTGTCACGTAGTGTAATTTTTCAGGAGAGCAAAAAAACGATTTTTGACATTTATTTGTTTTAGAATTTTTTTGTTTCTATTATTAAAAATAATGATAATAAAAACTTTAATGCAAAAGGCTTTTAAAACATTATTCCGCACTGCAAAACCATTTCGGTTTCATCATTTTGTTAGTAACTTGCAATGTTCTTTCACTGGCTGACACTTTGTACGCCATTTTAAAGGCGTTAAGAAGCATAATTTTGGTTGATTTGATGTTTAAACTGTGTAAGAGAGTAAGGTCAACGGTTGTCTGCATAAAAACAGTTTTAGCAAAATGTGGCGTTTACAACGTTATTCGCGGCTGTGCTTCAATTGTACATACACACATATATATTGGCTAAAGGTCCTCTGAATCAAAAAAAAAAACAGCTTCTTAAGTTTTTCAATATTTTGTTAACCTTTTTCAAGAAATATAAATCTTGTTAAAGCGTCTTTATCGCCCAAATTTATAGCTAAAACACAAAAATTATCAACTACTAAAATTATTAAAGTGTTTCTACACTTTAATAACACAGAACAAAACAGTGTTGCTATACTTAAAAAAAGGACCTATAGGTCTAATAGTGCATTTACACTTGTAATTTTCAAACTAGTTTACGATCATAAACTATACCGTTTACATCAGCATTTTTGACAGTTAAGTTGTTTATCTTTGACAAGTTCTTAGCCCCAATAATAAAAAAAAAAACGTTGATGCACATACATACGAACATATAAACAAACCTTTTATTTCCGTTGTCCATCTAAAAGAAAATATGTAAAAAAACTAACATTTCTTATACATTTGGAATTTGTTTAAACATTTTCTTTGTTTATATTATTATACCCACACCACAATAGTGGAGAGGGTATTATGCATTTGTGCTGTTGTGTGTAACGCCTTAAAGTATACCGATCTACTCAGAATCACTTTCTGAGTCGAACTAACGATGTCCGTCCGGCTGGCTGGCTGGCTGGCTGTCCATGTAACCTTGTGCGCAAAGTACAGGTCGCAATTTTTGGAGATAATTTGATAAAATTTGGGTCATAGGTTTTTATTGGCACACGGACCAAGCCTATTGAAAATGGGCCGAATCGTAGGACCACGAGGGAAGATAGGGGGAAATTTCTTCCTCTCAGAAACTATCAAACCGATATTTATGAAATTTAAAACATAGATAGATCCATATCTATAGAGACACATAAGCTATTCAGTTTTTAAAAAAATAGGACCACAAGGGGAGGCAGGGGGCAATTTCTGCCTCTCACAAACTTTCAAACCGATTTTCATGAAGTTTATAAACATAGATAAATCCATATTGATATGGACACATAAGCATGATGTGTTTTTAAAAACTGTGGTGTAGGGTATCATATGGTCGGGCTTGACCGACTATACTTTCTTACTTGTTTTTCTTACTATTGTTTTGGCTTTTTTTACAGATAAAAGTAAATTTTTTTTCACTTGATTTTTTTTTATTTTTGAGGAAATGTCAAATATCACTAGCATTGCCAGAACAAAATTTGAAAAACAGAGTTGCATTAACAAAAACTGGTTGTTTGTAACTAGTTTATCTCAAAAGCTAGTTACAAACGTGTTTATAATTTGTATGGATAAACAAGTTTCTCAAACTAGTTTATCATCATAAACAACTTATAACCTGTTTATGGCGTAGTTGTAAATGCACTATAACTATAGTTATTTAAATAAAACAAAAAAGCACGAATTCCTTTAAAAATCGCTAAAATTAGAAAGATATGAATTTTGCAAACGAATCATAAGAACCTGAAAAATTATTCTTTATTTACTTATTTAAAACTATAATCAAATTTTTATAAAACAAACCGCAAAACTAAAAATTCCTTCAAATCAGCCAAATCCGAAAGCAACGCAAATTTCGCAAAATAAAACTTAAAGACTTTTTTATTTAAACCCCCTTTTGCGTTTAATATGCTTAAGTTTATGTACATATGAAACTACATACATGAATACATATATTTTTGAAAATTCTACTCCGTAAATTAAAACTAATTACGCCTTTAAACATATTGAAAACAAATTATATGTATGTATATGAAAATGCGTTCAATAAACCTTTTACTAATCTAAAATACATACTTTTATGAAAAAAAAAGTGTTATTATTCAGTTTAAATCCCCCCGCAAAAAGAAACTCCCAAATACTTAGCTTAAACAATTTAAATTGTTCCTGAAAATTTTAAATACCTACTTAATTAAGTATTTTCTCATGTATGTAATTATGTATGTGATTGCTTTATTTATAATAAGTGTTATTATTGCTGTTTTATTAAATGCCTTTTAAAAAATCTCTGGAATTAGTGAAAACATCAACAACAATAAATAAATAAGGAAATTATTAATGATGTTGTCATCACTTTTAGCTAGAGACTAGAAGAATTTTTTTGAGAGCAAAGTTGCCAAATACAGGTGAAATTGTAAATAGAATCAGCGATAAGAGTAAAAACGTAAACAACAACAATTACAAATTTTATGGAATAATCTAAACATTACTACAACGTAATTTCTTGCTTGCAAGGTTGCCTTATGCAGAAGATCATATTAAAACAAGTAATAAAGTATAGTCGCTTAAGCTCGACCATATGATACCCTAAATCACAGTATTTAAAAACAAATACATATATGAGAGTGTACCCTATTTAGGACGAAGGAATGGGCCTACCAGAACAAAATTATGTTATGAGATTAAGATCATGTAAAAGTTCTTTGTGCCGAATATTATTTAAATATGTTCATCTACTTATACATACATACATACATACATACATACATATGAGATTTGTTTGCCTTTAAGTGATTTTAGGATAAGGGTTTATATGGGACAATAACTTCACATGGCCGCTATGCAAACTTCTTTCTGGAATTATCTCTGATGCCATAAACCATCTTATTATGTTGGTATTTAGATTTAATTTGGTACAAAAATATTTTTTTACTACATAAATCGCCCTTCCAAATTGAATGACATAACTTTTTTATATTTAAATGTTGGTATCATACAAAAATTTGGCGACGATAACTTTTGTAAAAGCATTTCAAAATTTTGTTCTGGTAGGTTCAGAAGTGATCATGTGTCCCATATAAACCCACTCTCGAAAAATTGGGTTTATTAAGTGCCGTGTACGGGATCAAATGATCGGGCTTGGAGACTATAGTTTGTTTGAAGTGCGATAGTGTAGACGCAAAATGTAATGAAGAAGATTTTCTGCTTTATTTATAGACAGTCAGACCGAAAATCATTTTATTTTTGTGATAGTGAAAATTTTAAGAATTGTAGAATAGTGTTAAAGGGGGCTTAAGTATTATCAAAATAAATGCAATAATTTATTCTGTTTTTAACCATGACTTATTAAATTATCTTTTTAAGATATTCAGACCCATAATGTGTGTGGTAGTCGCAAGCTAGTAATTTTTAAAAAATCTTAATATGATTATTAGACGCCTACAACTGACATGAAATTTTTAACTCTTAACACTAATATGATGTTAGTGTTAAGTATAGACTCATCATGTTGGAGTTCTTCTTATGTTATAACACGGTTGTTAATGCAGATGTTTTAACGCTTTTATAACAGTATGTTATAACAGCGTTTATAACATTAGTTTTATTAATTTTACAACTATAAAAAATTGTGAAACAAATTATAACGAAATAATATGTACTTTCTTTTAGAACAACAATATAAAAAAAATTTTTTTTTAAACAGATTGTTTGATTTCAATTTATGGTGCAAGCAATTTCTTTTGTTTTATTATCAAAAATTATAATTATCGATAAGTCAATTATAAATTTATGGAGTAGTAACCAGTGATGCCAACAGAAATGAATTTTCCCTTTTTGTAGGGATTTTTCCGGAAAATTTCAAGCGTAGGGAAAAAAGGACAGATTTTTTATTTAATAAGAGAAATCAAAAAATACAATTTCGAATTTTTTAAAAATTTTTGATGATGGAAGGATTTATTTTTAAAAGGAAATATCTTTATGTTTTTATACATTTTTAAAACTCTACAGAATCTTCCCTTTTATTTGGTACCGAATTTGCTTGAAATTTTTAGTCTATATATATAAAACAGGATGTGTGTATGTATGTATGTATGTATGTAACGTATGGACTCCAAAACGGCTGGGCCGATTTTGATGAAATTTTCAGGGAATCTTCAGAATATTCAGGCGGGTGACACTGTGAAGTCTGATTTTTGATTTTCGATCTGCGGGCGGAGGGGCGTGGCAAATTCCAATTTTCATATTGCACCACATCTATATAATTTGGACGATTTTTTCTTTAAAATGATCGCCATGGTCCAACTTAGATTTAAACGAAAATAAAATTTTGCCCCGCCCCTTTTTTTTGAATTACCTAAAATCAGAAAACGGCTCCATCGATTTGACAAATTTTTCCTTCAAGTGTTCGTATTAATCCATTTTAAGTTTTCATCGAAAGAAAAATTTACCACGCCTACTTTTACGCCCACTTTTTCTATTAAGCGCATAACATGAGAACGACTTGACCAATTTGGACGATATTTTCTTTAAAATGATCGCCATGGTCCAACTTAGGTTTTTTTTTTCCCCGCCTACTTTCACGCCCACTTTTTTCGATTTACCTAAAATCAAAAAACGGCTGCATCAATTTGACTAATTTTTCTAGCAAATGTATATTTTTTACTTCGCTCTATTATGGTTTACAACTCAACTCAGTTGAGTTGTAATAAAGACAACTGGTTGTGATCAGTGGTAATTTTTGTTATGTTTTTGTTCACCGCAATTAAGCAAAGTTGTAAACCGTAATACAATAATTAAGAAATTACAACTATACTGAGTTGAGTTGTAAACCGCAATAGGGGCCTTCATCTCGCTATCAATTTTCATTTGCCATGTGTGCGCTGGTGGGCCTCTTCTGCGATTTCCCTGAGAATTCCACTTGATAGCATTTCAGGAAATTTCAGAAATCCAGTTCCACTTTCTTCTCTGTATTTCCACACATAAACGTCTTTGATGAGTTTCACCGCCAAAGACTATTGTTTGAGATGGCTCGTGGCCAGAAGATTCGTAGAATTCGTTGGAGACATTTGTTTTCGAGAACTGGAAAAGCGTTATTGTCTCAAGAGGCAGAGTTCAAGTTTCACAACAATATTCCAATGTTTATTTGAACGTGGCGTGATATTGAAGAAGATTATTATATCTTAGGGAGATAACCAAAAGATTTCAGATTCTAGTTTATTTTTAAATCTAGTTAAGGTTAAAGTTCATTTTCTTAGTCATGTTCTAGTTTGTGTTTTAATTCAGATTATAGTTTTCATAAGCAAATGTTCTTATCATTTACAAGTTCAAATAATATTTCGCGTTAATTTGTAAGTTTTTTTTTTTAGTTTTTAATTCTAGCAAAGCTTTTGTAGTTTTATATTCCTCGCATACATATATTTTTGATAATTCTTAAGGTTATTTTCTGATAGCCATTATTATTTTTTGTTGGGGGTCTTTCAGCGCGTGTATTCTTATTTATATTAAGAAGGGGCGATTATTTCCAAAGTAGTTCACAAAATTTTGATTATTTGCAGTAGTAAATAAAAATATGATAGTGTTATCATTAACATAAAATAATAATGATATTTTTAAAATTATCTATAAAACAAAACAGTAAAATTAAAAAGAAAAATACATAATAATTTAATCAAGAGGAAATAAAATAGCTTAATTATTCTAAAATATCGAGCCCTTCTTGCGATTATATCGTAAGCAACACCAATAAAACTCGGGACCTTTGGACAACAAGTTAGTATCTTACATGTAGTTTAGGTGCAAATAGAATCTAGTCATCGTGAGGTTCCGAACACTATCGTAAACGACAGGTACTATGATCAAGTGAATCTCAGCATGCCCTTGAAAACTACTGAATGTGCGTTTATAATTTAAAAAATAAATAACTGCGTAACATGGAACCAAATAAAGTGCTGCACTACTTAAATTTGCCTTTTGCCGCTTACAATATAATCGCAAATAGGGCTCTATATAGAATAATAAAAAAATGTTAAAGTGCTATCTATGTATATTCGGCTTTGCCGAATTTTAAATACCCATCAAAATTGCGGCTCAAAAATTACATTTTAAAAACATTAAAGCCAAGGCTCATCTATCAGGTCTGCTTACTTGAACAAAAACAAAAAACGATTCTTTTTAGTTGTCAAAAATTTACTACCACATATACAAAGCAAAAGGAAAAAACGTTTATGTGTGGCATACCATAAACGTAAACAAACGTATACATGCACATGTAAGCAAAATGTAAACAACTTTTGACAACTAAAAAGAACATAAACAATGATCATCAGGCTTCTTGCGCAGACCTTTTCAATGGGCCTTGATTAAAACATATTAAAAATTTGTTCATAATCACACAAACAGTTTTTTGTGGTCAAACTTTATTTGGCCGTTTAGTTATTTCTAAGTTTATAAAAATTGTTTGCAAAAAAAAAAACAAAAATCACATTTTCCTTACAAAAAGGTTTTTCTATCTACGACTTTAAGAGCCCGGGTTTTTTTTAAATGACGATTCATATCTTATCTACAATAAATTTATAAAAACATGTTTATAATTTTTTTTTCCTACAATGGACTTTAAAACTTTGAAAAGTTCAGTCATAACGAAAATACGTTTATCTGATGTACGTAATAAAATGTTTAGGAAATTTCATATGGGCAATTCCATGTTAAATCGACCAAGAGTGGGACCCGACCTCTTTCGATTTTAACGAAATTTGATGAGGAAAAAAATTAAATTTTTTTTTTCAAAAGTTATGTCATAGGCGTATGCAGGTACCATCTTGAATCGGGACGGTTCCACATATTATGTAGGTGCTTCACTCCCAAGGTGTAAGCAACTTATAGCGCACAAGTTTCATCTTATCGTCAGTCAGGGGTGGCTCGATGAAACCACCTGTGGGGATACCAGGAAAATCTGGCCCATCATAGATGAAAAAAGGACACGGCGGGCATTACAGATGTCCAGGCATCATCTAAGAAACCTAATTGCGGTAATAACTGGCCACTGGCCCATTGGGAGGCACGCCCAGAGGCTGGGGATACCTTATAATGACTTGTGTAGAAGTTGCAGCGGTGATGAGGAGGAAGAGTCAACGGAACATCATCTCTGTAATTGCCCGGCATTCGGAAACTTCAGACTCGAAATGTTTGGTCGAAGAGCCCTTGGGGACAAAACTTGTCTCTCTGATGTTGATGTAAACAGGATCCACTCCTTTATTGAATCGACCGGATGGCTGCATGGGAATACTAGCAGCCAGATTTCATAGGACCCATGGGAGACGTGTGATATGGTAACACAACGGGAACTAATTAATGGACCCACGTGAGCTGTGCTTGATCACGGCAGCCAATGGAACCTAACCTATGTCATATTCAAAATGTCATAATTTCGCCAAATAAGCCGAATGTGTTGACCTTATTTCTTCAATATCTCGAAAACTACTTTACAAACGAAGATGATTTTGATGTAATTTTAAAGAGAATACTTGGAGCTACAAACCATACATTGAAAAAAAAAATTTGTTTTTGAAAAATGTAATATCTCGTTACTTGAATATAGAAAAGCCCTAACTAACGTTTTCCTTACTTTACAGGAGAAGGAAAAAACTTAATAAAAATTATAGTCTTGTAGTCGCGATTTTTTTCAAACGCAGTTTTTTATTAAATTGCTTAGAGAATTTAATGAAAAACTACGTTTGAAAAAATTGCTTAGAGAATTTAATGAAAAACTGCGTTTGAAAAATATCGCGACTACAAGACTATAATTTTTAATAAGTTTTTTCCTTCTCCTGTAAAGTAAGGAAGACGTTAGTTTGGGCTTTCCTATATTAAAGTAACGATCTGCAAAATATTAAATTTTAAAAACGGACTAAGTCAAAAACCTATTTTTTTATTTGGCTGATTTTTTTTTTATATAATACCTCAAACCGTTTTTACCTAATTGGGGCTCGCTGAATCCAGTGGTGCTAACCGTTTTTTAGGTAGGCACTGACAAAATGGAATTTTTTTAAAGCAGCGTTACCACTTGTCAAGCTTTTACCTTTTTGCAAGTCTTTTTTTGTTTAAATTTTTTTTTATTACATATTAAACAAAAATAATTCCAAGTATGTTCATTTTGGTATTTTCTTTTAAAATGTTGACACTTTTGTAGAAAAAAAGTATTTAAAAAAATAAGTTTTTTTTAGAAATGGTGACATTTTTGATTGATGTTAGATGTTGCATATTTTCAACATTTTCCTTGCGTTCGACCGAAATGTATGCAAGTGTGAAAAGGCATTAAGAGTAAAGATCCAAACAAACAGAATGTGCATAAACAAACTTAAGCTACTTTTTAAACTAATGCGTTTAAAAAAGAAAAATTAAATTTAAAAAAAAAACATTTGATTCCGTACGGAATGTGCGCGATCAGTTTCACACTTTGTTTAAGCAAATTACAGTTTCATAAAGCTTAACAAAAAGTTTCCTTGAGGCCCAGAACAGACGGTGAACCGCAACTGCAACGAATTTGCAACTTCTACTTATTTTCGAGAGTCATTTGAGTTTATGCCATAGACTCCTTTGAGGGACCACACACGACGCTACCATTTTGAGACCGGTTTGAAATGCATTGGAAATCAGTTGCATTGAAGCCGGCGTGCAGGAAACTCGTGTTTGTGTTTCATCTGTTCTGTTCTGTTCTTTTTTTTTTTTTTTTTTTTTAAAAATTTTTTTTATTTTTTTTAATTAAATTTTTTTTTTTTTTTAATTAATTAAAGAAAATCGAAATGATTGTGATAATTTCTTTACATTCTGGTACAATTTAGGTTGCAGGGTGTTCGGAAAACGATTGAAACTGGTTTCAAAACAATAATTTCTAAAGGGTTTCGTTGCAGTTGCGTTTTACCGTCTGTTCTGGGCCTGAGTATAAAATCCGGCTGCTAGTGCAGTTGCAATACATATTTGAAAATATATTAGAAACTTCTAGAAAATCGTTAAGAGGAGCTACTACCACTATTTGAAGATCCCTTCAATTAAATGGCAATAAAATGGAGTACAACGTAAGAAGCCTTTTTTTTTTGTGTCGAACACGTTTTTGAATCGAAAATTACTTTGAAAGAGTCTTTTATGACTTGTTTTTCTGATCTATTACGACTCATTTTCGAGGCAGTTTGTGCTAGTACTAACAATTAATTGCGAAACTTTTCCGAGTCATTTTTCAGTTCTTTTACGCGCCACTTACGAATTATACTCGCATCTAAACGTATTTTTGATGTAGTCACTCTTTAAACATTTCTGAAAATCATTTTTGAGTCTTGTTTAAAGCGCACCCACTAATTTATTAGTTTTTTAATGGGATGATTTTTGCTAAAACAATCTTGTACATGCTGACTGGGAAATGACAAAAAGGTTAAAGACAGTAAACAAAGGTGCAAAAATATAAAAAATAATCGGTAATCTAAGAAAGTATCACATTAAAAAAAACTTTTACTACGTATGTATGTATGTATTTTTATAAATATCATTCGATTATACATACATACTATGTACATGTGATTTTGTTTTGCTTTTAAATCTATTAAAAATATATTGATAGAGAGAGGCGGAGGTGTTATTCAGCAGACTGGAATATAAGAGAACGTGTGAATATTTTTTTTGATGATTTAAAATACGTTGTTTGTGTGGACCAAAATGTATTAACAAAGTGACCTCAGTACTACAACAATGAAACAATAAAAAAAACAACATGCATTTTGTTGCTAGAATTGAGACGGCAAGTGTCAAAATGCCTTATAAAAAACAGTAAATAAACAAAAAAAATGACGACAAACGTCACACACGAAGAAAATCACTGCAAACAGCTGCGCTTGTGAGGTCACTTTATTAGTACATTCTGGTGTGGACTTTGTATCTGAAAAAACACCCACTTTCATACAAACATTTTTTTTTCATTTTTTTTTTTTTTTTTTTTTTTTTGTTACTTGACGTTTCCTCTGATGATTTTACTTTTTCAACATTGCTCTTCCTTATACGCTCACTAAAATTATTCAATCAAAAATGATTAGCAAGAAATCTTTAGTCATTGTATGACTTATAAAAAGTGTTTTCCTTAAGTGTTTACAAAATGTTTAGAAGTAATAAATAAACCTTATGGCTAACAATATAAAATGTTTAAGTTTTTTTTTTTTGGCAAACATTTAAAAAATAAATAAATAATATATACATATCTATATCTATATATATAAAAGTGAATGTATGTATATATATTTGTATATATATATATATTTGTGCCTTATAGGAGGCCAAACCACTTGACCGATGAACTTGAAATTTTCACAGCATGTAACTGTGACCCTGGAAGAGACATTAGGCTATATAAAATTGTGACTGGGCAAAGGGGCGATGCCACGCCCATACAACCCAAAATTTAAATTCGTGTTATCTATGACATTTTTTGCCCTACGGCGATAATATTTGGTATATTTGTTTTTTGGCATGAACAGAAATACGTTTAATTAAAAAAGTGGGCGTGGCCCCACCCCTTTATAGAAAAAGTAAAAAACGTTATATCTAATAAACTACTGAACCGATCGTCACTAAATTTTCACAGAAGGCTATTGTTCTGAATTAATGTGTCGTTGGGTTCAAAGAGGTGTGGTTGGACAAAGGGGCGGTGCCATATTTTTTTGTGGATGTCAATAATAAATAGCTCATATTTTAAGAGCCGCTGCAAGCATTTTGTTGAACTTTTGGTAGTAGGATCTTCTGAGCCACAAAATTGAAATAAAATAGCAGAGGTGGAAGTGGTACCCCCCATAGGATGCAAATATTAAATATCACGTTACTGAAGAACTATGAGTCTTCAAACGTGGAAAAATCCACTATTATGGTAAATTTTAAAAGAAAAATGGGCGGGGTTGACGGAGGGAGAGCAATACCCCCCATAAAATTAAACTACTGAATGCCACGGAATTCTCTTACTACGAAGCAGTTAATAATTTAATAAATACATTTTTGTTTAAATATATTAAAAATACTTATATATTTTATAACGATGGGGGTAGCGAAGCACACCGGGTTAAGCTAGTATGTATATAAAGATGAAAAATGTTTGTGTGCTTGTTGGCTTATAGACTCCTAAACTACTGAACCGATTTTTCTGAAATTTTGACAGTAACATCATGTGACCCCTAAAAATAAAATAGGCTACTTATTTTTTCGATAGGGGCAGGGGAATTGGTACCCCCCATTGGATGCCAATATTAAATATCGCATATTTTAAGAGCCGCTGCATGCATTTTGTTGAACTTTTGGTATTAGGATCTTCTACGCCCCAAAATTCAAATAAAATAGCAACGGGGGAAGTGGTTCCCCTCATAGGACGCCAATGTTTAATATCGCATATCTTAAGAACTGTTATAGTGAGAAAGTTCAAACTTTGTAGAAGTCACTCTTATACTATACTACACTTTTGAAAATAAAAATAAAGCGGGTAGGCGCAGGGCGAAATACCTCCCATAGGATGCATATATTAAATATCGCTCAACTGAAGAACTATTAAAGGGAGAGTCTTCAAATGTGGTTAAAGCTATTATTATGGTAGACTATAAATTTCAATATAGAAATGGGCGGGGTAGACAGAGGAGGAGCAGTACCCCTCATAGATAGAAATATTAATAAGAGTCACTGCACGCGTTTTGTTGAACTTTTGGTAGTAGGATCTTTTGAGCCCAAAAATTCAAATAAAATAGCAGCGGGGGAAGTGGTACCCACCATAGGACGCCAATGTTTAATATCGCATATCTTAAGAACTGTTATAGGGAGAATGTTCAAACAATGTAGAAGTCACTCTTATGGTATACTTTACTTTTGTAAATAAAAGTAAAGTGGGTAGGCGGGGGGGTGGGGGGGGGGAGGGGGAAGGAAATACCCCCCATTTGATGCATATATTAAATATCGCTCAACTGTAGAACTATTAAAGGGAAAGTCTTCAAACGTGGTTAAAGCTATTATTATGGTAGACTATAAATTTCAATATAGAAAAGGGCGGGGTAGACAGAGGAGAAGCAGTACCCCTCATAGATAGAAATATTAATAAGAGTCATATCGCTCAACTGTAGAACTATTAAAGGGAAAGTCTTCAAACGTGGTTAAAGCTACAATTATAGTAAACTGTAGATTTCAATATAAAAATGGGCGGGGTAGACAGAGGCGGAGCAGAACCCCTCATAGATACAAATATTTATAAGAGCCGCTGCACGCATTTTGTAGAACTTTTGGTAGTAGGATCTTGTGAGCCCCAAGACTGAAATTATATAGCAGCGGGGGAAGTGGTACCTCCCATAAAACGCCAATGTTTAATATTGCATATCTTAAGAACTGTTATAGTAAGAATGTTCAAACTTAGTAGAAGTAGGATGCATATATTAAATTTCTCTCAATTGAAGAACCATTAAAGGGAGAGTCTTCAAACGTGGCTAAAGCAGTGTAGCGAAGCGCACCGGGTTATGCTAGTGTATAATAAATTTTAAATAAAAATTTTCTAGGTATTTTCTCTATTTAAAAACACAAAAAAATAATTTAAAAAAAAGCCTTTTTAATAATATGCATACTAAGGTGGATCGAAAAAGAAGATAGTTATACTAGTCCCCCTAGATTCTAGGTCCTAGAATGAAGATATGTCAATGAAGTTTCTAAAACAGAAAAAAAATGTTTTCCACGCTCCAAAATACAGGCGTTGTTAATACATGGCGCTACCATTTAAAGTCCGATCTCATCATATCGCATATCGTATGTATATCAGGTATGTTGGCGCGTGGCAAAAAAAATTTTAGAAACTCCATTGAAATATCTTTCATTCTAGGGAGTGACTGACACAGCTTTTTTTTTTTGTATATGACCAGACCCGCTTTAATGCATACTATATTGTATTTGTTTCTATAATGAGTAACTTCCTCATTTTTTTTTTAATTAAAGTCATGAATTATTTATTTATTCATTAAATGGTTGTCTTATTAATTACATTTAATTGTTGGCAGACTTAAAAATAGTGATTTTTTTAGTGAAAAATTTAAAAATAAATATGGGTAATTCCAAAGTGTTGAACGTGACAGTCGTACGCATCAAAAAAGCAATAACATTTTAAACAACAAATATTTTAACCCTTAAATTAAAGCACTAAGAAAGCACTGTAATCTTTGCTGAAGTATATGGTGGGCGCGATTCTAGGTCAAAGATAATGGCAAAAGAAGTAGCGGTTCGAACGTGAAAAAAATAGAAGTAGTTTTTGTGGCCATGTATAAAAAGGCGTAATTCAGTGAGACCTGGCACAATTTTTTAGTCAAACTACTTTCAGAATTTTACGTAGCAATGTAACATTAAAATGTCTTTGGTTTGATTCCAAAATCTTCTATATTTTCTTTTTTTTTAAGCCAAAATCTGGGTCGATACGTGACATTTCGAACGTGAAATTTTTTCCTTAATAATTTAACTGAATAATGATAAAAAAAAATAAAAATTTACCGTTAATCCGAATAACATATTTCTTTTCGAACTCTTCCTTAGATTACAGATCATGTAAGAAAATTTTTTTGGAATAATTTTTATCAAATATCACCTCTTTTAAGGAAGATAATATTAGAGAAAACATACAATAAAACATTCTCACAAATAAGAAATTACGTTTGCACAACTTTGCAGTCTGATTGTTCATCTAAGTGCACAAATTTATGGGTAAATTTATAAAATACGTAAAATCTAAATAATTCTCTATAACAATATCGTAAAATAATCAGCTTTTAATAACTTTTAAATTTTCGGTCACGATGGTCCTTTTGATGGAAATGCCCATATTTAATTTGCGAAGAACTTTCGACTGTCATAAAGGTCGAAATAAACCACACAAAATGCTTGGCAAACACAAACTTTGCTTCCCTTTTGTGTTTGGCAATAAACCACAAAAATATATTCCGTACAAACATTAATAACCTGTTTAACGATTTCGAACGTCAACGTTCGCATAGTAAATCTATCTATCTTCTTCTATCTATTCTTCTATATACATATATACAAAACAGGATGTGTGTATGTATGTATGTATGTATGTATGTATGTATGTATGTATGTATGTATTTTTGTATGTATGTAACGTATGGACTCCAAAACGGCTAGGCCGATTTTTTTTTCAGGGAATCTTCAGAATATTCAGGCGGGTGACACTGTGAAGTCTGATTTTTTATTTTCGGTCTGCGGGCGGAGGGGCGTGGCAAAATACAATTTTCATATTGCACCACCAATGACATCTTTATAGTTTGGAAAATTTTTTCTTTAAAATTATCGCCATGGTCTAACTTAGATTTATACGAAAAGAACATTTTGCCCCGCCCACTTTTTTCGAATTACCTTAAATCAGAAAACGGCTCCATCGATTTGACAAATTTTTCTTTCAAATGTTCGTATTAATCCATTTTAAGTTTTCATCGAAAGAAAAATTTACCACGCCTAATTTTACGCCCACTTTTTCTATTAAGCGCATAACTTGAGAACGGCTTGACCGATGTGAACGATTTTTTCTTTAAAATCATCGCCATGGTCAAACTTAGGTTTTTACGGAAAGAAAATGTTGTCCCGCCCACTTTAACGCCCACTTTTTTCGATTTACCTAAAATCAGAAAACGGCCCCATCGATTTGACTTATTTTTCTTTCAAATGTTCGTATCTTTTTAACGGATTTTAAAAACCGAACGCAAACATTTTTCCTTATTTGGACAGGACAACGTCTGTCGGGTCAGCTAGTTACATTTAAAACAAAAACAAATTTTAGATTTTAAATGTAATTGTCTATGCGAACGTTAGCGTTCGAAATCGATGAACAGGCTGTAATTTTTCATTTTGGTTTTGTGTGCAATTTTGTTGCTTTTTGCTTAAAACGTAGAAGAAATATAAAATAAAGGCAAAGAATTTATAGTTGAAAGTGATTTAAATAACAACTTGTTTTGTGGCAAACAATACTGCTAAAAAATTTAATTTACTATTGAAAATTATTTTATTGTTTCTTTTCCAACGTCTTCACTCTGAAATGAATACATTAGCATTAGACGCCACAAATAGTTTGACAAATATGGGCAGTTCCAGCGAAAAGTCTACTTTTTGTCACATAACGCCAGAAGTAATTTTAATTGTTTCTCAAACAATTTTATATGTATAGTTTACTTTTTTATATTTTGGTGTAAAGCGCAACTAGCTTTACATTTTGTAACAAAAGGGATAACATTCGAAAAACATGGTTCTAAAATACAAGCTTTTTTGCATTCTGGCGTTACATTAAAAAAAAAGTAGACTTTTCGCTGAAAATGTCCATATGTACATACCTTAAAACGAGCAAAGATGTTTTAATTTGGTAGCTTGAAAAATAAATCTATATAAGGCCAAATCTTACTAAAAAAGATTTTATACAAAACGTCATGCTCAATTCGCAGTCTTATTCAGTTTTGTAATGCAAGCCAAAAAACACTTCCGTTTTTTTTAACCTCACGCCAGCGCATATTTTTGCTTATATCTGCAAATCCTTAGCGTCGATTTCTGTAATTTTTTTTCTGAATATAGTGCTACTTCATTACTTTGTATATAAAAAACCCCGTTTTACTAATTTGACTTCATTTAAATTTTTTAACTTTTGTGGTACAAATATCACGACACGTCAAAATGGAAATGCCCATATACAACATGTCTGCAAATATTAAAAAGTTTTAATATTTTTACAAACATGCTTCAAATGTTTGTCAAAACAGCAAATACCCCAATTAACAACACAAAATATTTGTAAAAATTTAAAATTTTGACATGTTTGGCAAGCAATTTATGGGGTTATTTTGCCCTAAGCAAAACAGTTTATAGCCAGTGTTGCCATAACGGTTTGATAACTGCTAAAATCGCAAAATAAAAAAGATAAGCTAAAAATCTGCTAAGAAAATTCATTCTGTCTTACTTTTTGAACTGAAATTTTGGCAATAACTGTTATTTTCGATCCCTATTAATGATTTTGTAATTTTTCCTTTACTTAAGCATTTTTTAATATTTTAAAATTTTTTGAAAAAACGATTACTTATGTAAAAAAAATTTGTTAAGTTTTCAAATTTGTGAGACCCCTTTCACAGTCGGCAAGTTACTTGCACAAGTCTCTTGCACAACTTTTGGTTCATAGACGTCAGCTGTAAGGTCAGGGTAAGGAAAACAATTTTGCACAGACTTTATTGTACTCGGCAAGTAACTTGCGCAACTAACTTGCCGATTCTGACAGGGGTCTTAGAGGCTTGTATTTGTGTAAGTTAGCATTCATTTATTGAATAAAAGATTTTTTCGATATCAACGAATTCATGTTAAGTTGAAGATTTATTAAAATCGAATAAATTTTTTTTTTGATTAATTTTTAAATTAAAAATTAAAGTTGCTTTTTTCACCTTTTTAATAAACTTTTCGGATTTTCCTAATTTTTTTTTAGGCCAAATTGATCTCAAATTACAATTACCCCGTCGAGGAACACACCGTTTATACTCTTGACGACTACATATTAACCATTTATCGCATACCCGACTCGCCAAAATTAAATAGCCGCAATAATACCGTGAAACCTATAGTATTCCTGCAACATGGTATTCTGTGTGCCTCGGACGATTGGATTATTAATGGTCCAGAGGCCTCTTTGGCCTACATTTTTGCCGACATGGGTTACGATGTGTGGCTAGGAAATGCTCGTGGCAATACCTATTCACGCCGTCACAAGCATAAACATCCAGATTCTTCAGATTTTTGGAATTTCAGTTGGCATGAAATCGGAGTTTACGATTTAGCGGCTACGTTGGATTACGTTTTGGAGGAAACAAAACAGAAATCGTTGCATTTTGTCGCTCATTCCCAGGGTACAACAACATTCTTTGTTCTAATGTCTTCGCTGCCCTGGTATAATGAGAAAGTGAGAACGGTTCATTTGTTGGCACCCATTGCCTTTATGAAGAATCATTCGTTTTTGTTGTCGAAAGTGGGCAGGATATTTTTGGGTTATCCCTCGTTTATGAGCATGATTGTAGGTGGTTTGGAATTACTACCCACGACCAGTATACAGAAATTGTTTTGTGAATATGTGTGTTCGCATGACTCGCTTAAGTTCTTGTGTTCGGGCATATTAAATTTTATTGGCGGTTGGGGTACAAGACATTTTAATCATGTAAGTATTCTGATAAAAACAAATTACTAGTACACTTTTCTTAAGTTTTTTTCTAATAAAGGAATGCTATTTTAGCAAAAGAAAAAACTTCTAAGATTAAAGGAAATTTTCAATAAAATTATTCTAAGTTTCTTTCTTTATAATTTTCAGACTCTATTGCCTCATGTTTGTGAAACTCATCCCGCCGGTGCCTCTACTACACAAATCATTCACTATTTGCAATTGTATACCTCAGGGGATTTTAAACAATTCGATCATGGCATAGATCTAAACCTTAAGAAGTACAATCAAGAAACGCCACCCCATTACGAGGTGGGCAACATTAAAAGTTGTGTCAATATGTACTACAGTAATAACGACTACATGTCCGCGGTGGCAGATGTAGAATATTTGGCCACTCTTCTACCCTGCACTGAACTCTTTCGAATACCCTATGATGATTGGAATCATTATGATTTCCTGTGGTCTGTCAATGTCAAAGAAGTTATTAATGATAGAATTATAGAAAAAATTGAACACTACGAAAAAACTCACAGTCAATTGCAAATTTTATAGTTTTTCTTTTTAGTAATCAAAGAGATTATAAATCTAAAATGAAACTGGAGTAAGAAAAATTTGTAAATAGTTTATTTTTGTAAATAATGTTATTTTGTATTTAAGACTTTTATTTGAAAAACGAACAGAATTATAAACGACAACAACAAAGAACAAGGTGATACTATTTAATAGGACTTAATTAATGGTTAAGAGAAAAAAGTTTCTTTTTTTTATAATTAGTTTTAAGAAACAAAGAACACAAACGATTAACAAAAACAACATTAATAAAATTAATGAAAAATTTGTATAAGAAATTAGTGGAATTAAAAATATAAGTATGTTAACATTTTTGCTAAAGAATATTTATAAAAGAAAACAAAAATAAATACAAAAAATGTAAAAAAATATAAATTTCAATCAAAAGTTTTTTCTTTAAAAAGGAACAATGTCGATAAGAAAATTTTTTTCGTATACAACATTTACATTGAAAACAAAAACCAATGAAAATTTCTTATCAAAATTGTGGGCCAGGCAGTGAAAGAAACCATGTTTATTTTTTGGAAAACGTATACTGTTACGTAATACTTCATACTTTAAGTTCCACTTATCTTTACCAAAACTACATTTAAAATTAGAAAAAAATACGATCATTTAAATCCATTTCAATTTCCTAAAACATGGCCGTATACACGCATTTTTGCGAAAATTAAAAAAATAGTAGTTAAGTTCCTTAAAAAAATAAGCAAAATAGATTAACGGTTTTTTTAAATAAACTCAAAACTACTCAGCACCCTCTATATGTCACGTTAGTTTCACATTTACCAACACTGTATACATTAAATCAAGTTCTCTCTACTTTCAATCACCTGGCATCTCTTTACTTATATGCAGTGTGAGAAAAGTTTTCACTTACAACAAGCCACACAAAGCAGCCATATTTAATAGAGCATACATCGCCATAACAGACGTGTCGATTTTTTAAGGTGTATACAAAGAGAGCGAGAAAAGAAGAAAAAATCACTTTTTTCTTCATTGTACAATTTTTGCGATTGAAAAAATTATTTTTTACCAGAAATTTTTTAATGTGTAAAAATTAAAAGAAGACAAATGCAAAAAAAATATAAACAAACAAAATTTAAACAACACATCAACAAAAAATTTTCAATTTGCGGCAAGTGTTTTACAAATGAAATAAGAAAAAATTTACAAATGCATTAAAAAAGTAAGAAGCAAAAAAATGTGATAATTACGAACAAAAACTACAAAAATAAAGAAACAAAGAAAGAAAAAAAAAACAGAATTGATAAAATAATCTTTACCCTTAAACCATTTCAACGTTTCGTGAAAGCAAGCATAAATAAAAATGGGTAAGTTTTTTTTAATATTCTTGAGGTTCTTTCAATAATTGTTAGTTTTTTTTTTTAACAAGACACACACTTATTTATTTTTCTTACATTTAATTTGAGCACTGAATTAATTGTTCATCAATATTTCCCACTTTTTTTCTTTGCAATAAATAAACAAGTGTCAAAAAAGTGCCGCTATGCCAGGGATGTATTTTTCTAATAAGAAAAATTCTCTTTGAGGCATTTACACGATCAAATTGCTTGCTGTCAAGCGCGTACAAGAGCTTAACCTTTATGTCAACAGCTACATACCCGGGTATGTTTTGAAATTTAAAAACTCTGTATCTCTGAAAGTGGCTATCATAGCGGTCTGAAATTTCATGATATCCTCACTGGAAGTGTTTTTTAACATATTCTGAAGTTTGGATTAAATTGGACAAAATTGGACCATGGATGTGGCCATTTTGTCATTCCTACCCCTTACGTCAACAGCTGCATACCTGGGTATGTATATAAAAACAAATGAAAATGGAATAATATTGCATGTTTATTTCATAAGGTTTAAGATTTTTAATAAAGTAAAAAAGTAAAAATAAAATTAATATAAAGAAAATAAAATTAAATTAATTCATATAAATTATAATTTAACCAAATAATAAGAGAAAACATGTAAAAATTTTAATTATTGAATGATTTTTAAATGCAATTTTTGCATTTCGGAATTTCAGTGGAATGTGCAGCACATACGGGTTTCTTGCATAATGAGCAAGATTTCCTGGTAGGTCGACGCTTAGTACATATGTAGCAATTACCTTTGGTTTTAATTCTGCCGGTGCTATCCCTTTCTACCACACTTTCTGCAGCATCTGCAATGCCTAAAGGACCTCCATTTATGGCTTCAATTGCATTCCGGGTAGAGAATACTCTAGTAATATAGATATTCTTGGCTCTATTTTCTATTTCAGGCTTAGCCAGTTGCTCGCTGAGATTGTGTAAGAATATCCTACGACTACTTGTGGAAGTCTTCAACTGTGGATTATTTTCAACATAAATAATGTACGCTGCAAAGGCAGCCACATCTAGAATATTGTAGAAGAATGCTAAAGGCCATCTATTTGTTCTTCGCTTTGTAGAATATTCCGCCAAAGATTTATCCATGTTGTCAACGCATCCTTTATATTTGTTGTAGTCCAATATCAAAAGTGGCTTCTTATTTGGACCCCCCACTTCGCTTGTATTATGCGTTGTTGAAAGGACCACAACTGATCTATTTTTCTTTGGGATGTAGGAACACATGGAAATGTTGTTGTTGTAACCAAAAATAGTTGATTCTACTTCACGTCCTTTTGGAACAACAAATTGCGGTGGTACAAAAACACGTCGTTTATTTACTGTACCTAACATTTACTGTCCAACATCAAACTATTCGCTAAATTGTAACTTGTAAAGAAATTATCACAAACAATATTCCGTCCACTTCCACGAAAAAGATTGACACACAAATCCTTGACTACTCTTTCGCCTACGTTTTTCTCTCGTTCACCGGATGCCAACAAACCAGTATAAATTTGTCCTTTAATTGGATAAGAGGAGACGGAGTCACATACCCACCAAACTTTTATTCCGTACTTGGCGGGTTTTGATGGTATATACTGAGTAAAACCAGTTCCACCACGGAAAGGATACAACTGTTCATCAACTGTTACATTGGCTCCTGCTACGTAATTTTTATGTAGATTATCGTTTAACATTAAAAATATATCCGTTATGGCTGCAGCGTTGTCGGTTTCCTTACGCTGTTGGCGTGTATTTCCGTTGTCGAAACGTATAAAACGGCCAATCGCCCAAAATCGGCGTACACTGATTGAAGCACGATATAACGGATGTGAGGTTGTTTTCCATAAGTCTTTGGTATGTACGTAGCTGGAATGTGTCACGCCGCTAAGCAACAGGAGACCCAAATATGCATCAAATTCAATTATTGTTAATGCTTTCCATGTACACTGCTCTCTTGTTTGATTTCCCGCATTGTTACGTTCATAGAATTGGTTCGCTTTTCTATTTGTCTCGCGTATGATAATGTCACACATTTCATTCGTAAATATTAATTTGAAAGTATCTACTATTGGTAGACCTTGTGTTTTTCTTACTGGCCCATAATTAGCAGATCTTAGAATATTATGAGCACGGAATCTGGCAGTATGTGTTGGTAAGACAAACCAAATTGTTCCATCTTTGCTAACATAGCCTGTGCCACTTTCACGGGGTATATCAGCGAGTTCTTCATCATCTTCAGTTTCGTCTTCCAGGTTATATTCTGGTAGCTGGATTTCTTCAATACCGGAGTCATCTGGAGCTACTTCAGCCTCGTTTTCTTCTGCAATACCTTCGAATGCTATCGGTTCATCATCACTATTATCTTCTTGTAACTCTTGGAGCCTTTGCCGAATATACTCTTGTTGGTTCTCATAATTAAGAGCGCTCACTTGACGCGGAGAAAGCCATTCACCATCTGCCATTATTATTGATTGTACTAAACGGTATCACTATATTTTTTCTTCTTTAGTTTTTATTTTTTTATTCACTTGCCAAAACTACACCGCACAAGCAACGATAACCAACTAACAAGTGTTTGCTAAAAAGTCCCTTATTGTAAATTTTCATACATGAAAGCTAAGTCAAAATACACAAATCTTTTCTTAAGCTACCGTTATTTTAAGCATAGAAACAGATCAAACTAGGAAAAAACACAAGCAAAAGACAAATAGAACAAAAAAAAAACACACACACAAAAAAAAAACAGAAATATACTTAGCAACACGTGAATTCTCATATAAATTGTGCTTGCATACCCGGGTATGCTTGCTGTTGACGTAAGTACAATTTTTCTACTGTTGACATAAAGGTTAAAGCTAGTTTACACTATCTCACGTATTCTTACGTATTCCATAATATTTTGTGAGATCTAAGTCTGAGTTCATACGGCTCATGTCTTATTGACAAGATTCTTCCTTTTTCTTCTTTGAACATGAAATGATTCATGTCATGTTGACGACATATGCTTTTTTGATATAGAAAACAATAACAAAAATAAACCACGAATGAAAAAGCAAAACGTAAAGACAGTACATGCATCTGTGTACTCGTTTCATTTCCCCTCGTCCCTCTCGCCTATAAAGTAGCAATCTTGTCAATAATACATGAGCCGTATGAACTCAGACTAATTAGTTTTGTTGCGACTGTCAAAAAATTTAATTTAACATGACTGTGTTCACACTATCATACAAAGTATAAACACTCACACATGAACTAAAATGCAACCCTGATCCAATGAAAAGTAGGTATTATTGTTTAGAAATTTTTCAAAAAACGATGAAGTCGTATGGGATGTCAAAGTTTTTTCATACTATCACACTTTGTCATATAACTTGAGTTTTTGGCATGTATTAAAACAAAGTATAATAGTGTAATCTAGCCTTTAACATGAATTTAATGGATCAAACGAATCAAATTTTAAACCAATTTGATATGAAATGTCTTTTCAAAGATTGTACGGTTTCTATATCAAAGGAGTAGCGATTTGTATCAAAAAGATCAAAAAAGATTACTTGAACATTCTTAAATTAAATACATAATGCTAAAAATACTAAATATGTAGTAAAAAAATGCTAACTGGTAAATGGAAAATTTGCAGCTAAATCAGACAAAAAATATTTAGCTGCAAAAATCCAAAATGGCGACGCTGGTATACAGATACGGTCAAGTCGAATTCAACTACAGGTGGTGTCGGAACTACAATCCAGAAACAAAAGGGTTTTTTGCATTGCATTGTTTTTGTTTACTGCTCAAAATGTCAGCAACTCTTAGCAAAACACTAACAAATCAAGACAAGTAGGTTCAAGCTGTCAAAATGGAGTCTCGACACCACCTCTAGTTAAATGCGCTTTGGATACGGACATCGTCCAAATACTAGGTCTGCGCAAGACGACAATAATTTTCAAAATATTATCTAATTTTCAATATATTGTGAAGAAATACCAAAAAATAATCGTATTATTTTCATTTAAAAATTAATATTTGGGTTCGCACTTACGACCAATTTCCTTATTTTTGCCATTTGCATTCGAACTCTCATTCGTTAAAGGTATGCAAATATTAAAAGAGAATATCTAATGAATGAAATTTTTTAATAGAAATTAATTTGTACCAAGGAAAATCCAATCACACCTTCTAAACTAAGAGAAATAAAATCATACATTTCGAATATTTAAAAACTTTTTAATGAAACGTGATTGACGAATTTAAAATACGCCTTGGAATAGACTAAAGAAAATAAGTTCACGTTCTCTTTAATCTATTACCAAACAGTCTTGGGCGTATTTTAAATTACCACGATAAGGGTTATTATGTATGTATGTCAAAAAAAGCATTAGAAACTTTTTCTTTTTTTAAAAGTCTCTTGAGTAAAAAATAATGTGATTTCAAAATCATTTTAATTACTCTCTTGCAGCCGATACCAGTGTTGCGTCGACCTCATCAGCTGCTGCAGATCAGCAAGCAATGTTAGTTAAACTATCCACGGATGGCGTGCCCAAACTCTTTTGCCCGGTATGCAATAAAGCCTTAGTTTCCTTAGCGGGATATGTAAAACACGTCAAAAAGCATGAGCCTCCAGGAGGTTTTATATGTCGCTATTGTGAGGCCCGTTTCTGTTCCGACGATGAACTAAAAAAACATCGGGAATCTGAACATACCACTATAGCTTGTCGCCTCTGCAAAGATGTAACCTTTACAAATGAAGATGATTATCGAGCCCACATCAGTGATGTACATCAGGGCGTGGATAGAGAAATATTTACTTGTGAAAAATGTGGAGCCACTTATAAAACAGTTGATCCGTATAGAAGGCATATGGAAACAGAATGTGGTCGTATAAAACCGTACAAATGTGATAAATGCCCCATGGCATTTGTAACGAAATATAATTTGAAGCAACATTTGGAAAATCATTCGGGGGAGTTGAAGTTTTGTTGCAGTTATTGTGGAAGGAATTTTAAACAGAAGGCGAGATTGGTGGAACATGAAAGGACACATACGGGAGAAAAACCTTATAAATGTGATGTAAGCTAAAGAATAATTTCATAAATATGTAATTCAAATATCTTAATTTTCTTAAAATGTTTTTTAAAAATTCCTTTTGGTTTTGCTAAACTTTTCAAAAGACTTGATTTAATTCATTGTTAATTTATAAAATATTAAAACTTCTTTTTTAAGGTCTGTGGTAAAAGTTTTTCCCACCGTGAAAGTATCGTTACGCATTCTTCAATTCATACTGGAATACGTTTAGTAGAATGTAGGGGTTGTGGATCCAGGTTTTCCTGCTATTCTAATCTTATCAAACATCGAAGAAATCGCCCAGATACTTGCGGTTTGCCCGAGTTTGATCCTCCACGAAATCGTGTTAGAAAATATACTTCAAGAAGTAAGTATTATAGACCTACTCAAAAATTTTTAAATTTCTTTAAACCCAATTTTTTTCCTAATATTTTAGTTCCAGCCACCTTAAATCCTACCTCCGAAATCAAGGTAGTAAATGTGAATAAAATCATTAAACCCGATGATCAGGTAAAAATGGCAGCCCTTAAAAAAGAAGCTCCTGAAAAGCATGTAAAAACAAAACCAACTGCACGTAAACGTACTGGTATTGGACCAGCAAAATCAGCACCGACTCTGCGCAAGAGAACTCCAAGAAAAAAGTTAATTATTTCTGATATTATCGAAGATGATAACATGAAAATAGAGGGATTCGAAGATGAGGAAGATGATGAAGATGATTTTCCTCTTAAACCCAAACAGAAAACAGAAATAAAAAATCTTAATGAGAATAGTATGCCACCATCAGCATCTGAAGTTAAAATGACTGATAAGCCTTTGAAAAATCAGAATAGCACACAATGGTCTGATGATAGTGAAGATGAATATGTACCAGATTTTGAGCCAACCGATTCCGATTCGGAAGATGATGATAAGGCTCTTAAAGATTTTAAAATACCACTACCAGCCGCTTCCATTAAGCAGGAAAATTATGATGAAAATGAAAATGATGAGCCTATAACCACAAATTTACAGATCGAACCTCTTGGGGATTTTGAATACACTCGTATGGATTCCTACTGTGCCGAGGTGAAATATGAAGATGAAGAGGATAACTTATTCGATGAAAAAGATCGTATACTGGAGCATTTATTAAATGAAAATGATTATAGTCAATTAGGTGATGGAGGAGCGGAAAAAACTCCTCAAGCTAAAAGGAAAAACAAACGTAATCATGAAAGAAAAGAATGTCAAGACGATATTTTAAAAGAGGCTGAGGTAGTTTTTATAAAATATGAAGATAGTGATGAACAAGAAGATGAAAAAGAAGATATTTTGAAAGAAAAATATAAGGTAAAAGTCCTATTTCTTCTTGTAATCAACCTATTTTTAATGTTTATTTTTTTTATATAATTAGGCCACTGAAGTTACCGAGGATGACTTAAAGAACTGCTATGTCGTACTGGAAGATGTCACCACTTGCTTTCCTGACTTAAAAGAATCTTCAACTGTAAAAGTACCCCGCAATGCTCAACCTTTCTTTTCGAAATCAGATAAAATTAAAAAATTCATTAAAAAACGAGGCAAATATCGCCCTAGAAAATCAAAAGCCATTAAAGCAGAACCAGGTTCAGATGAAGACTCAAAATTAGGAAAGTCTTATCGTCTGGCTTCTATATCGGCCAAGCAGTTAAGAGAGCGATTGAAACTCTTAAAAAAACGTGATAAGTCTTGGCAATGTCCTGACTGTATAAAAATTTATTATATGCGTAAACCTTATGAAAAGCATTTAAGAGAAGACCACAAAAAGTCTGAGGAATTTATTAAGGAAATATTTAAAGATATTTTGGAAGAAGTCTCCAACGAAGATGTCTTTAAATGTCATATATGCGATAAAATCTACCTAATGGAAAAACGTTTAGTATCGCATATTCCCAAGCACGGACCAGATGGTACTTTGATACACAAATGTCCTTGTTATTGTTCTTTATATTTCCGAACAAGAGAAGAGGCTACTGCCCACGCTCAGGACAAGCATAAAGATCTGTTGTGGTGTGATATATGTGAGAAATTTATGACCGGCTGCGATGCACTAAAATCGCATAAGGCGCGCATACATGGCGGCACTAAGGATCATAAAAATTCACGTAATTTGGTTTGCGTGAAATGTGGCAAAAAATTTATGGGTCGTACCCAGTTGACAGACCATGAACGATCCGATTGCGGCCGCTTGCCATTGTATCAGTGTCAGGAGTGTGGTAAATGTTTAACCACAGCTGGTATACTTAAAACTCATATGTTATTGCATAATGACGCTAGGCCATTTCAGTGTGATAAGTGTGGTAAAACTTTTAAGATTAAGGCACAATACAAAACACACATTAAATATTCCCATACTGATGAGAAGAGGTTTAAGTGTCATGTAAGTTTGCTTATTTCTTTATTAAGAACAAAAGAAGATTGCTGGTTAAAATAATGTATTTTTGTACTTCCAGCTTTGTCCCAAAGAGTATCCTTATCGCGAGAGTTTACTGACCCACATGTCAGTGCATACAGGCATTAAACGTTTTATGTGCAATGGGTGTTGCAAACGTTTCACTTGTGTTTCTAATCTTCAGGCTCATCGCAAAGTTCAGGCTGACACTTGTGGTTTATTGCCTTTAAATGCTAGGGCTACTCAGTATATGGGCGTGCAGAAAGGTAATCTTTTAATGGGTGCAAAACCTGAACCCGGTCTGGATTATGTGGAAACTAGAACCTTTGTTGCCAAAGAGGTTATTACTCACGACCTGCCCATGGCCCAGGAACTTAACCAATCTAGAAATATGCAACAAGATGCTGCATTAAGTGATGGTATTCCTTTAAACTATGTAACCTCGGGATCTGAAATTATACTAATGTATAATAGAGATTAAACAATTAAAATCTGCCTCCTTCTATAAGTTTTATAGAAAAAGACAAATGGTAAATTAAATTATAATTGAGTTCAGTTATTTTAAAAATGTAATTAACTTTTAAACAAGTTAAAGTTCAGATTTAAAATCTGTATTAGTAAATAGGCTTAATTTTCACAAAAGGAATTATTAAAAATAAAAAATTACACACAGACAGGAAGAGTTTTTTTTTAGTATAATAGGTTTGGTTTTTTTTATTATAATTTTGTTTTTATATAGAAAATTTTTAATAGATTTATCTGTTATACAACAAATATATAAAAGAAATCAATAAACAAAGAAAGCAACTTATAGAAACAATAACATATTGCTAATTGTAATGAAAAAAAGAGAGGCTTTATCTGAGGTTTTATATATGTTTATATTTAAGTTAAAAATGATTAATAAAAAGAATAAGAGAACATGTCTCTTTTTTGGGAAAACAGTCTCAAACTGTAAGCACAGATTTCTTATAACAAATCTTGTGTCTTCTTTAAAAAAAAACGTTAACGTTTATTCTAATAATCATCGCCACGTGATACAACTTCTTTACAAGTGGGACGCAACATAATAGTGTGTTCGTATTGGGCGGTAAAACAACCCTTAATATCGCACAATGGAGGATAGGCCTCAACAACACCCTTGTCACACAAATCCTTCAAAGCCATTTGATATTTAGTGGCACCAGCACGATCTAACCAACGTTTACAGAAAGCCAATGTACCAAAATTTTTGTTAATTGTACTCAACAACTTGCTGGAAGATTGCAGACGTAATGGCACAAAAGGTGCATCATAATTCTTCATGTAATGAGAACATTCCATATCATCATGTACAAGACCACGGCCGGTGGAACCAAACGTTTCAATGGCATAAAATTCATTTTCCTCCATACGGGTTGAGTCTCCTCCCTTGACAATGGGCACAGTTTTACCAGAGTGAATGCCTAAATGGTTAACAAAAGAAGTATTATAAACAAACAAAAATAGTAAAAATTTATTTTTTATATACATACATACATACTAGTGCTGGGAAACTATCGATAGTACTATCGATAGACTTAAACTATCGAAAATATCGATAGGAAAAAAATCGATATTATTATTATTTAAGACAGCTTCCTATGAAGACATGTTGCAGCAGCTATACACACACAGTTTTTTGCCACAAGTTTTTACTTGCTACATATTATTAATTCGCGCAAAATTACAGCAATGAATACAAACAACAAGAATGGCAGGTGGTATGGATTGTTTAGCTGTGCTTTTTTCCTACTAACTTAAGGCCTTTATGCCGGAATTTTTATATGTTTAAATAGGGACTGAAATGTCAGATAGTTTTATGATGTAAAAAAATCAAATAAAAATGGAATTGCAATTGCAATTGCGAGCATAGGATAAAACAATGAACGGCCATTAGAGGAAAAGTCCGCTAGATTGATTACCTTTTGGGTTGAGAATCAAATCCAATTTAGAACATTATCTAAAGTTGCAATAAAATATAGTCCAGTCCCTGTTACTTTGGTTCCTTCAGAAAGGTGCTTATCAGCATCACAATTTTTAAAAACAGTCATCTAAAATAACGTGTACATACATACGTCTCATACGTTCAATAAAGTGGTTAAAACAACGATATTTAGCCTGATAAAAAACTAGTTAAAGTTTTGCTCCTTGAGTACAAACATTCAGTCGATAGTAATATCGATAGTGAAATCTGAACTATCGATAGTATCCCAGCACTAATACATACATACCAAGGCACATTGACACAAGGTAGACTCATTAGCGGACAGATTTAAACCCAATTGTCAAATTTAGTATGAATGAGCCAAGTTTTGTATTGCTCTCCCAAATGAGTCTACCTTGTGTAAATGTACCTTGATAGAAAAATATTTCGAAAATTACAAAATAACAAGCATTTGAGATTTGAGCTTTTTGCGTTAAAATTAAATTTTTTGTTTTTGTCGGTTTTATAAAATATAGTCAAATATGTATGCGTTTTGTCGATTTGATTGCATGAAACTAAAATAAATATTTCGAAATTTTATTAAGCGATATTTTACCAAAATTGGTAACTAAGTAATTTTTTAGTAAAATTCTTTTTATAGACTTTAATAAAGTTGGATTTAATTGAAATTGGTTTAAGCAATAGTTTTCGAAAATCTTATTTTTTGCCATATAAGATGTCAGTAATATTCTACTATTTATTTTGACTATCCGTTGAGATGCGAATACAATTTCGATGAGAAAGCCAAGTTGGCATTGGTAATCTCTAACACTTTCGCAAAATTTTTTGAAAATGAAGCAAAACTGGCAATAAAAGTAGAAGATGGCCCAGATTGAGAATAATGAAATATCAAAATATGTAAATAAAATAAATTGAAAAACGTAAAGAAAATAAAAAGTGATGCTTTGCGAAAAGAGAAAACTAAAAAGATGAGAAATACAAATGCGCAAACGCATTAAAGAGTACCAAACACTTGATTTGCTACCATTTTCTTTCGCATCTCAATAGAGTAGCCCCCCGTGGTTTTTAATTTAAGCGATTTAAAAAAAAATAGTTATCAGTTTTAGTTATTTCGGCATTTTTGTTATTCCGATCACATCGCTGTTTTCTTATTTTGGTATGTATTATTTGTAACCAAAATAACGACTTTGATGTAAAATTTACAATATTCCCAAGTTCAGAACAAGTTTTCACTCAACTTAAAAATATTTAATTAAAAAAAAAAAAAAAAATACTCACGATAAGGACTAATTGAGTGACCATTCAAATTACGTATCGCCTTTACACCATACACTTGACCATCCAACTCAACTTCATATGATTCCATAACTTCCTGAATCGCAGCACCAATATCACATAGACGTACATCAATACCAGCCTCTTTGATGCCAGTGTTGGTGGCATCTTTAACGGCCTGAAGCAAAGCATCGTATTTATTGTTAAAAGTCAAAGTAAATGCGCAATCAATGATGCGACCGTTAATATGCGTGCCAAAATCGATTTTGCAAACATCATCGTATTGCAGCACAGTAGTGTCACCAGCATTAGGTGTATAATGGGCAGCACAATGATTGAGAGAGCAACCAGTGGGGAAAGCCAAACCGGATTCCAAACCATTTTCGCCTATCAATCGGCGAGCAGTGTTTTCGAGTTGTTCACAGATTTGTATCATGGTCATGCCCGGCTTAATGTAACGTTGCATATATTGACGTGTTTGCCGATGAGCTTCGGCAGCTTGACGTAATTCCTGATAGATATCATTATGAGCCCGGTCTAGAGCACGTTTTTCCTCGGAAGTAAAACGATTGGCGGCCACTGTATCATCAGGTAAATGTTTGGGTTTAGGATGTTGCATAATTTCACCCTCTGGGAAGTTGCCATCAGAGAAAAGTTCAGCAATGGGTACAGAAGGAGGATCAGTTTGAGCTTTTTTCTGAGTTTTATTTTTGTTCTTATTCTTTTTCTTATTGGCCAATTTTTTCTCCTCATCTCCGATAACATTTTCTCCATTTACTTCAGTTTTTATCTCGTCAGCCGGTGTATCACCCTCAACACCATCGGCAGCCTTTTTGGCAGCAGCTTCAGCTTGAATTAAAAATTAAATTTGGTGTCGAATTGTATTCTTTAAAAAAAATTTGTTTGCATTACCTTGTCTCAATTTCTTATTATTCGGTTTAGGTTTCTTCTGTTTTTTAACCTCGTCTTGTGCCACTTCATCAGAAACCTCATTGGCTCCGACAGCTTTTTCATCATTTGAGGGCATATTTCCATCAACTTTGTTTTCCCCTACGCTGGACATTTTATTTTTTAATTTATTTATAAAAATATACAATATTTTAATAACTTGTACTAATCAACAACCGTACAAAATGTAGTTTTCTGCAAAAAGAAGGAATATGGAGGAAAAAGGAACACGAGTTTTTTTCCCAACTAAACGAAAAGTCAGCAAAAACACCAAAATAGTAGAAACTGTCAAAAAACTGCAATTACTAAAAGGACAAAAACCATTTCACAACACTTAAATAGATACAGCCATAATCAAATGTTATTTCACACTTGGAAAAATTTAAAATGAATAACCAAGAAACAATAAATATGTAACCCTAGTTTTACAACGAGGAAAACAACATGTATTTTGTTGTAAAAAAAAAATATGAGTATTTTTAGCAACAATACATATTCTTATTTGTAAAGCGGCCAATACACTTGCAATATTATTGTGTATGACTTTCGCCATATTATTTTCATTTTGTCCTATATTATGCAATAAGCCGCACATTGGTTTATTTCATTCAATAAAAAGGTAAATATAACCTATATAGCATTGTACAATGTTGCCAACACATTTCATCTTCATTTCGTTGTGGAATAAAAATCAAAAGTCTTTTGATTGTTGCCAATACATTGTGGCACAATCGAATATCACACACACATTGGCGATATAATTGTACAATACGTACAGTTTAACAATTTTATTGCAAGTGTATGAGCCGCTTAAGCAAACAAAATTTAAACCAATTGTGTCCAAGGTGTCGGAACTACAACAATCCAAAAACAGCAGAAATAACATAGGGTGTTTTGCATTGCATTGTTAGTGCTTATAGCTCGAAATATCAACCATTCTTAGCAAAACATTAACAAATCGAGACAAATAAGCTCGAACTGTCAAAGTCAGATGCCGTTTCAACACCACCTGCAGTTAATTCGCCTTTATTGTGTCATAGTAGGTGTGATCCCGTACTCAACGTTGGGAGCCCGCGGGATCCCAATCTTACCGAAAACTGTTCCCGTACTCAAAGTTTGGTAAAGTAAGAGAGCTTTTAAGAGAAAAATATTCTTCTTATTGCTCGAAGTAGCCCGTACTTTTTCTTTGGGATGATTGGGAAAATTGTTAAGCAATCAGCTGTGTCAAAAAATAAACAATAAAAAACTGCAAGAAAGTATTACCAAAAGAATTAAAATCACAAATATTAATAAAATAAGCAGTAGAAAAGCTAAAATAATTTAAGTACATGCTTGAATTTTACTGTTATACATGCTAATGTGTAATTTATGAATTTATTTGAACGTTTTCTTTTGGAGTAGAAATTTGGTTTTTATTGTTCCCGTACTTTTGTACATATTTGCCTTTTAGTGAGGCAAGTTATTGTTTGCTCTCATTTTACCGAAGGTTCGTGAACATTTTCAGTTTTTTTAAGCTCGGTACTGGGGTTACTTTATTAATTGTACCATGCCCAATACTTTTGCTGTGGAAAAAAATTTATATGGGAAAAATTGTGGCTGATGTATTTCCAGAGGTGTTTAGAGAAAATGGAAGCCAAATTTAAAAAAAATAGCGGTAAAGGTTGTAAAAAAAAATAGAAATAAGGCCTCAAGTTTTTTTCCCAATTTAAGTAAAAATTATGTTGGGAGATACCAGCTCCAGCCCATGTCTCTGTGCATTCTTTTGGTTTGAATTTTAAGGAGGGTACTCATTGAGTCTACTATCTCCAACCCATGTCTCAGTAGTTTTTTTGTTGGTTTGTAGGGATTTTATGTTCTTGGAAGCTGAAAAAAAGAAAAATATAATAATATAATGATTTCAATGAAATAAATAATCAAGCTCGAAGTCAGTATTGTATTAAGTATTTATTTCTTTGAGATTGTAAAAAGAAAAGGTCGAATAAAAAAAGACTGGAACGACTTATATTTACCCAAACTTAGTTCCCAATTAGTGTCCAAATCTTCTGCAAATAGAAAAAAAGGAAACATACTTCTTTACGTGTGCATCTTTTTTTGAGAATCGAAATGTTGAAATTAGCCATATGATATTTTACTGAACTTAGTACTATATTCAACTTGTTTCAATACATGTTAATTGCATACGCTACATATAAAATATATACGTGTCCGTTATTAATGTGACACATGTGGGAAAAATTACAGCTATTCGCATGTCAGCTGTGAAAAGTGTGTTTAGTATTTATAAGTTGGCAGTGCACTTTCATAGTAAAAGAAGGCAGGGTTGAAGTTTTCATTAAAAAATAGCAAACTGTAAAAATCAAATTTTGAAAAATTGTAAATTATGAATGAAAGATTTTACGTGTTTATTTAGACAGGGAACACTTGGCACATTTATTTGCATTGTTCTCGTTTTCTTTGTTGACATTTACTTTGCTTGTTAACAAAAAAGGAGCAATTTAACGGAGTGTTTCCGGCAACATGTTCGTCTGTGTGACCGCCAATGAAACAAATAAAAGTGAATTCCAGATATTTTCCTTCGTCTAAACTCGGACAATGCAGCTTAAATCGCTGATTGTAGGGGGTGAATTATAGAAAGAATCATGTAGAAGATATGTATTTATTTCTTTTTAGTATTTGTTAATTTATTTGGTTTTGTAGAAGCGGGGAAATACCGCTGAAACTGTTTATTTAATAATAATTTATTTAAAATATAAGGATTTGCGGGATAATTAGTTGAGGGCCTACTACAACCTGAGAAACGTACGTTGTTTAGCGTGAAAATTAACATACATAATAAAGGTAAAAAGCTAGCAAGAAAATGTCCTAATATGGGCATGAACTTAGTAAATAAGAATTTGGTATAAAGGGTGTGTGTGAAACGGTAGCAAAGTACTCATAGAAGTAAAATTTTTACACTATTGAGGTGAATAAAATTTCACTAGCCCTAGGGACTAGTATAAATTTTGACATTAGTGTAGAAATTTTTGACAACCACAAAATTATTTTTTTTCATCAAATTTGTTTATACAAAATAAAAAATAATATGGAAGCAGGACCAGTGTCAAAAAAAATTAAAAAGAAGTATACATGATTTAAATATTTAAATATGTATAAGCTTTTTTGCCCAAACTTTTTGTAAAAATTGTTAAAATATCAGAACGAATTCATCAAATAGTTGGGACGATCTCATTTCCAACATAATTGAAATGATTATTGGTAAACGTTTGCTTAATTTATTCATTTTCACAAAACTATTAGTAATTGTTTTTTTCTTTATGTCAAAAATGTTACAATTTCACACAGCACAAATATGAAAATTTTCTACCACAAACAAATTTCATTTCACCATAGAATTTTGCTACCGTTTCACACACACCCAAAAGTAGAAAAAAGTAGGATTATAAGGTGTTGTGAAGTGTTCAGTGAAATTGAATATTTAAAAAAAAAATTATATAAAAAAGTACTAGATTAATTTGAGCTTATTAGTAAATAAAGTTATTTAAAGTTGTGTTGTTGTGAAAACTTATTGTGTTCGTCGAGAGTGTAGTATTAAACGCATTTATGTATGTTGATACTAGTGAGGCCTGCAACAGTAAACGATAATATTCGTATATCTTAAAATGTTTTTAGTAAAAACGGAAATACGTAAAGAAAAGAATAATAAGCTTAAATTTAGTTAGTGCTGGTTCACACACGTCAAGTTTGACTCTTCAAGTCTTGATCTTTTAGGAGAGAAGGGAAAAGAGAATGCCATTTCTTTTCCCTTCTCTCCTTAGGTGCTGTTGGGTATAACGTCATTAGGGGGCTCCTTCAGGCGTAAGAAATTATCTCTTTTGTACATCCGTATTGAGGTTATTACCACTTTAATATTTAATAAAGCTTAGGAAAATAGAAAATAATAAAAAGAATTAATTAGTATTGTGGTTATTTTGTTGAACTATTTATATAAAAAGAATTTTAACAAATTGAAGAAGAAAAGAAATGTTTGAAGTAAAATAAAGATTTTTTAAGATATAATTATTGACACAGGAAATAGAATATTTGAAAACAAAAAGTAAAGGCAAAATAAAAAGTCTAGGATGGAAGCTGAATAAAGAAATAAATTAAAATATTTAATGGTTTTATTAATTATGTGTTTTTTATATCTGTGGCATTTTCACAAAACATCTTAAGTCAAATTTAAAAAGTTTTGTTAATCATACAAATTTTTATTTAGTTTCTATTTGACCTTGTTTAATTTAATAACTGCTTTATTTTTTTATTCAAGCTCTAGGTCTTTTTAATATTTAATTAAAAATATTAAAAAAATATTAAATATAAAAAGTTTTTATTCAAAAAACATTTTTGTTTACGTTTTTAAAATTTTGTATTATAAAAGGAATTTTTCTTTTCTATATTTTATTATTGTGATATACCTTTGAGTAATTAATAATTTTATGGGAATGTTGAATTCTAAAGGGCGACAAAAGGTGGCCTTATGGGACCGTAGCAAACAAATATATGGAGATATTGCGGTCACGGTTGGGAAATTGGCGGTCGGAAGTCAACATATATGTACCTCCCTATGAATTTATATTCCAGGTAAAGTAAGTGTGTTTATTTTGTGGAGTTTTTGTTTTCACTTTCTATTCTGGCTGCAAACAAGGGTTGAACTCTATATTTTGATCAAAATACTAAAGTTAAAAAAGCCCTGTATTATAACAGGAAATCAAAATTCAAAATCTTGCATCACTAAGATTATTTGTGAAACTCTTGTCTACCAGTCCGATATACTGCAAGTGATTATGGTTATATAATCTTAATTAGCTTGCATTTAAAACTTTATCCTCCTCCACTATATAAGTACGCAATTTCAAATTAATTAAAGTATCATAAGCATATACCTAATTTAGTGTCATTTAAAAAAAAATACTTTTATTCTTGCTCAAAAAAATAAAAATCAGAAAGAAACTGTTATTTTTCCTCCAAATTCTTTTGCAAAGTATTTTACTAAAATCTAAGGGTTAAAGATTTGACTACAATGCAAAAAAATAGAACAAAATTAAAGTTGAGCGACTTCTATAATCGAATTTATAAAGATATTTTAAATAACGCAAACCACTTAATTTGTGGTTTAAATTAAAATTTCTAACAAATGTTGATATCGCTATAAAAATCGGATACAATAACCAAAATGTAAACCTAAAGCTACATTATTAAGTTATTTTTTACAAAAATCATCTTAATATATCAATAAACAAGAAAAAAAAAACAACAAAACATGTATAAATAAAAAAAAATCGCTTATTTTAATTACAAATTAGGTTAATTTTATATCAAAGAAAACAAAATAAAATTTAAATCTTCACTCCAATTATAAAGGGGTTTATTTTAGAGTGTCATATCTTTGAGATGGCACAACTAGTTTATTTGAGCACACATTTAACAGCTGATAGTTTATTTTTGCTTAGTTTGCTTTGAAATTTCATTATGAATCGAATTACACCAGAGCAACGCCTGCAAATTGTTGAAATTTTTAATCAAAATAATTCGGCGGATGAGCTGAAGCCCAAATTGATACTAATTTTGAATTTCCATTCAAAATTTTATTTTCCCATGAAGCCCATTTCTGGTTTTGAATGGGTACTTAAATAAGCATAATTGTCACATTTGAAGTAACGAGAATCTACAAGCTTTTGTCGAAACACCATTACATCCACAGAAAATTACTGTTTGGTGCGCTTTATGGGCTGGCGGAGTCATTGGCCCATATGACTTCAAAAACGATGATAGAATTGGAAAGGTTGCTTTAGTTAGCGAATCCGGTGTTTGTTATACCATAAAGGAGAAAACCTTGCGCCTGAACGAAGGCCTGCTATGCAGAGAAGCTTTAGTTAGCGAAGCCGGTATTTGTTATACCATAGAGGAGAAAATGCTTGTGCCTGGCCGAAGGCCGGCTATGCAGAGGGGCTCTAGCTAGCAAAGCTGATCTTTGTTATAACATGGAGCAGAAAATCCTTGCGTCCGGCCGAAGGCCGGTAATGCAGGAAAGCTTTAGTTAGCGAAGCCGGTTTTTGTTATACCATAAAACATTTAAAAATACAAAGTATTTACAATAGTGAGTAAATCACCTTTAATTTGAGTACCCACACATATAAGTGGATTGGGCCACTTTTTTTGAGGGCCCCAGAAGTCTCGCCCGCCCCAAATTTTATTATTTTCGTTGTTCTTGTACAATTACCTTTAATTTGAGTACCCACACATTTCACTAAGTGGGCGGGGCGGTTTTTTGATCCATGCGGGCGCACGGGCCTCAGCCCCTCAAATTTAAATTTTGGTTGTTTTGTTTTTAATTCCAGAGGGGTTAAATTTTTTTTCCCACGCCCCGTCGGCTACACTTTTGCCAACAATAATTTCATAAAATTGTCTTTCCAATAAAGCCCGTTTCATTGATATTAAAAATATATTTCCTTGCTTTATTTTGATTTAAACTTGTGTCACTATAAAAAACATCCTTTACTAGCATAAACATAACCATTTTAATGACATTTTATCTTCTTTAAAAGCCCGTTTTCCAACACTACTAATATCATAAACACAGCCACAAATGTCATTTCAACACATTTGTAAACAAATCCAAAAAACAAACAAAAGCTTTTATTCAAAATGGATGATATTTTCTTTCCCACACAAAAATCTTCCAACTTAAATGATTCCGATGAAGTGGATTTAAAATTTTTCGAGTCTCATCATGAACACAATAAAACCACAAGCGAGAGTAGCCAGAACTCGGATTCGGATAATAAGACAGACGATAATAAGGACTCTGATTCCAAAACAGAAACCAACATAGAGGTAAAAAAAGAAAATTTAGACAATAAAATTGATTTAGATGATCCCCAGCCCCTAAGCCGCAAACAAAAATCAAAAAAAGAAATGGAGGAAGAGGAAAGAGAGAAAATGCAGTAAGTTTTTCACCTCCAAACCAATAGGTTCAAGAATTTTCCCTATAACAATATTTTTTAGAGTTTTAGTATCCAATTTTACTGAAGAACAATTAGATCGTTATGAAATGTATCGCAGATCAGCATTTCCCAAAGCTGCAGTGAAAAGAATAATGCAAACTATTACCGGTTGCTCCGTTTCACAAAATGTGGTCATAGCCATGTCTGGTATAGCCAAAGTATTTGTGGGAGAGATTGTAGAGGAAGGTAAGCGTGATATGTAAAGTATAAAATTGATTTTTAGTATTTTATTATTTTTTTTTTGTTATAAAGCTTTGGATGTCATGGAAGAAATGGGTGATACTGGTGCTTTGCAACCAAAATATCTGCGAGAGGCTGTTAGACGCTTGCGTCAACGCAATCGTATGCCTATAGGAAAATTTCAAAAACCTTATTTTAGATTAAATTGATGCTTTAATACTACTAATTTTTGTATTTTCTAGTTTTCTTTTTATTTTTGTAAACTTAAATTAAAAAAACTCAGTTTTTAAGTTAAAATAAAAAAATGTGATTTATGTTCTGCACTGTTCGTTATTCTAACCATAGACTATGAAATTCTAACTGAAGGCCAACTATAACAGTTTCACAAAATGTAACAAGAAATGTTCTTAATTCACTATGGTTAGACACATATGATTAAGATGTACATATATTTAACTATGTATCAGCCAAATCTATCTATGTAAATAAAAATTAACTGATGTTCGTTGGTTATCGCATCACATGAGAACGGGTTTACCGATTTTCCTATTTTTTTAATGTTCGAAATAGTCCGAATAATGTTTGTAAAGAAAGAAAAGTCGTCCACGCCCACTTTAACCGATATATATAAAATTTCTATTTAAACTTATTCGTACTATACAATTATGAATAAAAATTCCCAATTATGAATAAAAATTCCCCGGGAGTTTTTTCCCTTTTCCCATTTTTGCAATTGAACTAACATAGGAAAAATGAGAGAAGGAAAAAATCTCCCGGGGAATTTGTATTCATAATTGGGCTGATAGGTATATAAAAAAATTAATATCTTTTTAGATTCAGCTCAAACTTGGTACAAATGATTTCTTATCCTTGGGTAATGAAACGTTCACGTATAACTGACCACGCAAATTTTTACGACCAATTTTGGGAAAATTAAATCGATATACGTTGACCACTAAAGATATTTTTCTTTCTATTTTAAAATATTAATTATATGTAGTCCGAATTAGGTTTTTGGGGTAAGAAAAATTAGAAACTGCTTTTTTCTATGGGATTTTTTTTTAAGAACTCAAGTCCATAACTAAGAATTTAAGAGATGTTTGGTTTTTTTTGTGGTCCTGCTTTGTTTCTTATGGTTCGGGAAATTCGCAGAAATACATATTTTTGTATACTCTCGATCATGACTGGCAATAGCTACGTATTTATTTATTTTATTTCTTCAATTACATAACCGAGCCCTTAGACCCTTTTATGGTTAATAAAAGCTACTAACTAGACAACAAACTTCAGGTAATTATCAAAAACAATATACAGTTACGGACAAAAAAATAGGGTCACCTGAAAATTATTTTTATAAAGGGAGCATAATTCTTTATTTCTAGGACGTCTAACCCACCTTTTTCCATCACTTCCAATCAAGTTGATCTTTGATTCATTCGACCACAACACGTTTCGCCATTTTTTCGCAAGTGCGGAATCTTCGCAATTCAAATGTGTTCTTGCAAACAGTAATCTATTTTGCCGGTGTCGTTTTGTCAACATAGGGACTTTCGAGAAGATCTCCCAAACAGGTTTTTTTCTAATAACCTTCGTCTTACAGTCCTAGTAGAGACCCCAACTCCTAGCTCAGTTTTCATGGCTTCAGCAGATTTGAAAGGGTCCCAGTTGACAACAGCTTAATATGATTATCTTCTTTCACTGAAGTTTTACGTGGTCTACCTCTTAACAAATGACATTTTCTAGCTTTTAAAGCATTAAATACAAAATTTTGTGATCTTCCTATATTTTTGGCGGTTTGGCGCTGACTTTGACCCTTGTTTTTTAAATTTTTTATGATGCGACGCTCAAAGAAAACTTTTGGAAACTTTATGAATTTTTATTAATTTTTTAAAATTTTACGTTTTTTATACGTGACCCTATTTTTGTAATAAACAAAAGTTGTATGTATATAAAACTTAACGTAACAATCTTACAAACTATAAAGAAAACCTAAGTTAAAAAAATGACAAAGACATAAAGAATGCTATGTATTCTATTTCCATATTACGCAGAAAGAAAATTCCAACACATTGGCCATTATTCGTTTTAGTGAATTGACATGTTATTTAGCGCTGCAAATTCCAACAACTTAGATTTTAATAGGTGCAGCGAATATGAAAATGTTCTTAGTTCTCTTGGCAACGTATTCCAGATTTTTGAAACCCGAATCTGATATGATTGTCCAAAAGTGTTCAAACAAGATATAACATTTAACAGTTTGTATCGCAAAACAAGCAAATAAAAAATAACCAGCTGGCTTTCCGAGACTACCTGCTATAAATATACATTGTGTTCAAACGTCTAATAGGAAAAATAATTTGAGGATTCCATGTTGACCGAGAGAAATTAAAATTTTCAACAATATAATCAGGGTTACCATTTGCAATGCATTTATAGAAAAATAATAATATTCTTATGACAATAAAATTTTCAAAAGATGTCCGTAGAAAGGTAAGCGTATGCCGATTTACATGATCCCGAAATCTCAAACCAAAAACATAACGATATTCCCCATATATTGTGAATATCCCCTTTCTAAATCCAAAACCTGTTTCACGAAATTTGTTATGAGATATTAAGCATTAATTTCGCTCCATATATTCAATTTTTTTTAAATGGTCGGTGGGTCAAACCAAAAATGATCTCATTATGAACTGTCAATTTTGATTGTCATTTCTAATAAGTTTGTTTTTCCGCGTCTTATGTACATACACAGAACAAATAAACTTGAGCTGTGAAAAAATAAAAAGTTAATTAATCGTGTGTGTTCTAGAATCCGAATCCACTCGAAAGTGGACTCCTTTAGCATTTTTGGAATTCTACATTTCACATCCCCATGTTTGTATTCCTTTTCAATTAGAGTAGTAAATGGGTGGTGAAAGTAAAACGAATCGACTTTAAATCTAATATGTGAAACATTTTTATCAATAAAAAAAAAGAATTTAATCAAAAATGTATCGTTACCTAAAACGCAAAAGGCCCAAACTAACCTAAAATTAAAAATGGACTTTTTTTTATTGATTTTGATGTAATTATAGCTCATTTTTAAACGCTTTTTATGTTATTTTCCAACAATTGGTTTTTTTCAATCGATTTAGCGATCTTAAATTAGTTTTTGGGATTGTTTCAAATTTTGCAATTTTTCTCGAATTTTAGCCATGTTCGCGTTAAAAGCCTGTAAGTTTTCTGATTCTTTACAGCTTTACGAATTTATAATAAAAAGTAGACTTTGTTGTCATCATGCCGCTGTTGGCAAATTTTTGCGAATTTCCGCTTATTTAACAATTTTTACCGAAGTTTTGCCATTTCTTATAGTTTTAGGGACTTTAAATCAATTGTATGGCTTGTTTAAAATATTAAAAATGTTCGCGAGTTTTCGATATTTTTGCAACTTTTTTTGTTATTTTCCGACATTTTTGTGCGGAAAACGATTGAAACTGGTTTCAAAACAATAATTTCTAAAGGGCTTCGCTGCAGTTGCGTTTTACCGTCTGTTCTGGGCCTTACAGCTTTCATAAATTTTTATAAATATTATCCTTTGCTATCATACTTCGGTTAGCCAATTAGCGATCTTCAGTTCAACAAAATTTTTTTCGAACCAAAACTTCGAATACACAAAAACATGCGGATTTGAGAACATCAATTTATGAATTATGCGGATTCAAAAAATTTTTCGTTTTCAATTCGAGTCGAAACCTAGAACATACCTGAATATAAACAAATGAAAAGTAAATAAAAATATATACTTATATTTGCAGATATATCGTTTTTTCAGACTAACACAGTAATTGTATGCTTATACACGACGAATTTTCTTAATTAATGTTCAGTACACAGTACGAGCTCTCCACCTCAGAACATAATCTTGTACATGAACATATTTGTGCCGTTATTATTTATTTATTTATTTTATTAAATATCAATACAAAGAAAGCCTCGACGTTATTGCTTAAGCGGCCCATACACTTTCCATATTATAGTTTATGATATTCGCCATATTATTTCCATTTTGTCCTATATTATGCAATAGGTCGCACAATGGTTTCATTCATTCAATAGAAAGGTGAACATAACCTATAGGAATAACATAAACAACATTGTATAATGTTGCAAACACATTTCACTTTCTATTTGTTGTGCAATAAAAATCAAAAGTCTTTTGATTGCTGCCAATATATTGTGCCACCTTCGAATATCACATACACATTGGCGATATAATTATACAATACGAAAAATTTAACAATTTTATTGCAAGTGTATGAGCCGCTTTAAGTTTGGAAATTAATATTGTACCTGGAGACGTGTAGTAAAAAATACTCTTTTATATGAATAATTTTTCTATGTGTAATTTGTTTACGAAAACTCAACTCTGTCATTTGTTTTGCATTCAACAAATCTAACGGTATTTCCTTAGCTTTGTTATTGTTGTCTAAAGAGTGAAAAAAATAATATTAGAAAAATTGTGAAATAAATAATAAAAATTGCAATAAAAAGTGAAGTTAATTGAAAAGTTGTTATAAAATTATGTAAGTAAATATACATATAATAACAAAGTCAAAGCATTATATAATAGGTACAGCAAATGAAAGCAGGAGTGTTCTAGAATTTGTATGTATCCCATTTTTAACAATTAGTTTCTTTACCTTCACTGAAAAACTATTTGAATACATATTTTATAAATAAATTGAATAAAACCCGTAATTGTAAATTTGGGAACAAGTCTAGTTTACCAACGCAGCTCTAAATAAAAAAAGTACATAGGGTGATAGAAAATTGAAAAAAAAGAAGAAAAATAAAATGGCAAAATTCTCGGAAAAGCATAGTTTCCGAGTTATGGACCTCGGAAGTTTTCATATAAACTTGCGATTTCCCTCTACATTTCTGAACGTATGTATATGGCCAATATTTGTACTATTTGAAAGCATTTGAACATATCTTTCTGGAAATGCAAAATTTATTTAAAACTTTTTAAATCTTTAGCTCCTAATACTGTTTTTACAAAATTTATATCAAAATGTTACGGAAGTGCACTAGGTAATAAAAATGTAATCAAATAAATCCCAGCTTCTCTAAATAAAGCTTCTCTGCATAGACGGCCTTCGGCCGGGCGCAAGGATTTTATCCTCTATGGTATAACAAACACCGGCTTCGCTAACTAAAGCTTCTCTGCATAGCAGGCCTTCGGCCGGTCGCAAGGATTTTCTCCTCTATGGTATGACAAATACCGGCTTCGCTAACTAAAGCTTCTCTGCATAGCCGGCCTTCGGCCGGTCGCAAGGATTTTCTCCTCTATGGTACAACAAACACCGTCTTCGCTAAATAAAGCTTCTCTGCTAGCCGGCCTTCGGCCGGGCGCAAGGATTTTCTGCTTTATGGTATAACAAACACCGGCTTCGCTAAATAAAGCTTCTCCGCATAGCCGGCTCCTTAATCCTTAATGGATTAATAATATTTAAATAAAATGTTTATGTATAGAAAAATGTATTCAAAAGCTTTTAAATGATACCAATATTGGCTATATACATACGTTCAAAAATGTAGTGGGAAATCGCGAATTTATATGAAAACTTCAAAGGTCCATAACTCTGAAACTATGCGTTTCCGAGAATTTTGTCATTTTATTTTTTCTTCTTATTTTTCAATTTTCTATCACACTATGTACTTTTTTTTATTTGGAGCTGCGTTGGTAAACTAGACTTAAGCCTAAATTTGAATATAAATTGTTTACCCATTTATTCATTAAGGGTTGTTTCTGTTTCGTAAAGGTATTACAGTAGTTTTGACTAGATGCACAAACTCCTTTGCACGATTTTTTGTGCAGGTAAATCAAAAATGCAGTTATCTTAAATGCATTTACCTGCCTTAATAGGCAGGTACACAATTGTGGTTACCTGCATAAAAGTGCAGCTAAAGTAAAGTGTTTTATTTAAAAGTAGAATAAATAAAAACATCAATTTATATTTTATTAAAATTTTATTTCAATCCAGCTAGCATTTTCAATCGTCTAGGAGCTTTTTCAATTGCAGACTATGAGAGATTATTCCATAACGCAGCGCAAAACACATATTAGGGAATCGTTTTTGATGTATGTTGAGATTATCTAACGAGTCTTTCAAAAAAGCATGCCAAGAGTCGTATGAGACTCATGTAGGTATTATTTTACAACTTGTGCAATGATAAGTCGTATGAATAAGCTAACTAATTAAGGGAATCAAGCGTATTTTTCATGCCAAAACTTCTAATTTTCATACAATTTCTATAAAACAAACCTTAAGGTCGCGAAATCAACACCTTCCTGTCGGAAAATCCTTCCTTCATACTTCAAAAACGGTCTTATTTAGGTAATTCAGTAATTGTTATACGACTCTTACAGAGAGTCCCAAAAGGTTCATTCCAAGATTTAAAGACGAGCGTGTCAAAAAAAAAAAAAAAAAATAAATAAATTAAAAAAAGATTTAGACGTTTTTGTTACTCGTCAGATAATCATCAGAAGATTCTTTTAGGAGTTGTATATTAAACATAATCGTCTAACAAACAGCCTCTGCTAGCTGGGAAATAACAGATCATTTTATACATGTATGTATGTATGTATGTTTATTTAATATAAAAGAAACATTAACAAAAACAATGAGAATTTACAAAGAACATAAAAAAACAAAATAATTGCGATTTATATTTTTAAAAACAGCTTAAATTGGATATTTATATGAAAAAGTGGCCACCATATATTTTGATGTTTTGTATGAAAATATTTTAAAGCTGCCCAAAAATATGAAAAATGTGCAGGTATAAAAAAGCACGTAAACAAGGATTTTGAAGAATAATTCCAGAAAATATTTATTTTGGGCAGTTAAGTCAAAGTGCAGCTAACTTGGATTTTTTGTATGAAAATAATTATAAAATGCCAAAAATTTTGTGCATTTATCTTAAATGTGCTGGTATAGAAAGTGCACTTAAAAAAGAAATTTGTATGGAATTAGAAAGAATTAAGCTGCGTTCACAATCAAAAAAACATTTTCACTTGGTGTTCATAATAGAGCAACAATTTCTTTTTTAACTACACACATTTTGCATCAAGAAACCGTTTGCAAATTTTAGCCACAACAATATTATGCATTTATTTTTATTTTTGAAAACATTTTGTTAAAATTTTCATTCAAAACTAAATAAAATTATTTTAAACGTCAGAAACAATTTCATACAAATTGTTGCTGGAGTTCTAGTTGACTCAACTTTAGTTACATTTTTAAAAAAATTTTCATTTTTTCATCTATCTTTTGTCTTCCCAAAGTATTTCATATATTTTCCTTTCATTTTTAGAACAAAAATGTAACTAAAATTTTTTTAAAAATGTAACTTCAGTTGAGTCAACTAGAACTTCAGCAACAATTTGTATGAAATTGTTTCTGACGTTTAAAATAATTTCATTAAGTTTTGAATGAAAATTTTAACAAAATGTTTACAAAAATAAAAATAAAAGCAGAATACTGTTGTGGCTAAAATTTGCAGACGGTTTCTTGATGCAAAATGTGAGTAGTTACAAAAGAAATTGTTGCTGTATTATGAACACCAAGTGAAAATGTTTTTATGATTGTGAACGAAGCTTAATTCCAAAAATTATAACTTTTGTGCAGTTAAGTCAAAAGTGCACGTAAACAAAAGGCAGTTAAGTCAAAACTGCTGTATTGTAAGCATTTAAATAGGAATATCATACTGGTGCCCCTTTGTAAACCTGAAATATTTTTATAAATTAATTTTTTATTTATTGCAAAAAATACTATTTTAACAATTTTATTAACTTCCATATACACAAAAAATCTAACTGTTGAAAAAAAAAGATAAACTTTCAACAACTATGTACATATATGTATTATGTATTTCGAATAAAAAACAAGGGATGTAAGCTGCGTGGTTAATTTTTGATAAAAAAAACTGTTAATATTAGTTTCTGTGAAACCTAAAACCGACACTTATTTCATTTCGAACAAAAAACCCATTACATGACACCAACGTATTGTTTTTGTCGGTTTCAAATCCAATTCCAATAAAATTGGTTTCTATGACAACCCAGAATATTGGAGGGATCTTCAAGAAGACACAAAAAAACCTCAGGTAATTTATCTTCGCAGGCGAGATACATATGTTCAAAACTTACTTATATAACTTACATAGTTGATATTGCCCACGTAAACGCTCTCGATATAATGCAAATACATAGATAAATATAAACAATATTTACAGTGTTGGCGGGAAAACGAGCGCCCGGTTGTTTAGGTGGAGTTTATATGACATGTACTAGAAAGTAGAACAACGCAGGGAACGATTATTCTAGCAGTTCAGATGAGGATAATTCCATTTTGCTTGTGAATTTATGGACTAATCCAGAACCCCTAGCATTACAACCTAATGCAAGTCGAGAATAAATAATTTTATGACTAAAAAATTGGAGTTTGCATAAAATAGATGCCAATAAGGGGTTCAGTGCTCTTGGATACACGAGTAGTTAAGTTCCCATCAATAAGTCGTTTATTCAATATTTTCGTACACAAATACGACTATGAACCGACTAATAGTAAAAGTATTCACGTCACAAGTTGCACCCTTGCAAAAAAGCAAAAGTGCAAAAACATAACAACAACCACAAAGAAAATTATTTACGCACAAATAATTGTCTGTGTGGTTGTTGTTATATTTTAGCACTTTTGCTTTTTTGCAAGGGTGCAACTTGTGACGTGAATAGCCTTAGTATTAAATTGAATTGCCAAAAGTTGTTATTCTACACTGTCCCGATATCTTGAAATGATGAGAATAGAAAAACGTAGTTGTGTTGAGAATAATATTATCCTTGATGATAACACTTATAAATTATTTTTAATAAATCACGTAGGGATGCGATATAAATTGTTTTATATGTATATCGTCGGCCTAATATGCAAACCTGCTAACTACCTCTCAACAAATTTTACAGGAGAGACAGAAAACTTTTTATTTTTCCTATTTGCTGCTTTAGAGGAAACCCAAAAATATAGTTGATTTGACACACTTTTAGACTCAAATTGAAGAAAAATACTTGCTGGTCGACGAGGCATATTTTTCTCTCATACGGCATCAAAATCTCAATTTACTCGAAAATTGGATTTAGCTGATTTGCTTATAAAGCCGACGATATTAGTCGTTTATTTCACATGCGGCTCTATTCGACACCTTTGTCGTCAATTCAGCACGTGTTAACGTTATTTTAGTAAGCTGATATTTTGCATTTAAGTGCTTGGAACCAAATATAAATTAGTAGGGTATTCGTAAAGAATTTCTTAAAAATATGTAAAGTAGGCGTTGCAAATTTTTCTTTCGATGGGCCTTGAAATGGATTAACACGAACATTTGAAAGAAAAAAAAAAAAAAATCAAATCGACGGAGCCGTTTTATGGTAAATCGAAAAAAGTTGACGGTGCCGGATTAGAAAGAAAAACTCGTCCAAATCGGTCCAACCGTTCTCAACTGATGCAATGACCAACGAACAACATTGATTTTTATTTATGTATGTACATATATAGATGCTTATTAAAGACCAAACAATTTTACATTTTGATTGCTAATTTAAATAGTTTGGGCCTGTTTGTAAATGCATCACTGCTGTGCATCAGCACGAGCTGTGCTGTGCATCATACAAGCAAACATTGCTTACACTACCAATACAAGTTTGCTGATCATCTTTTATAAAAGAAGTCATTTCTCTAAATTTTAATTTGCAAAGCAGTGATGCATTTATGAACATACTCTTTATTACATATTAATTTCTCCGAATTACAATTCAATAAGCTAAATTGATGGGTGTAGTTATATTTATGTATATATCAGTGTTGCCATTGAAATTTCGAGAAAGATACATTTTATGGCGATTTCTTTTCTGAAAACAATATGCTACAGTATATACATGTAACATTTTCTAATGTTACCTATAATCACTGGAAGTGTTACATGTTGTGCAATTTTAATAGAACACAATTAGCTGCTTTTATTTACAACTATTACACTTTCATAATTAATGTACTTCATGAGCGATTTTTAATGCTATTTGAGCGGTTTCTGAACGCAATTATGGCTTGAAAACAAATATTGACATCACTAATGGCTTAGAAAAATTTAAACGATTATAATATAATAGACTTTTTTTGATTTTAATGTGTAAATATATTTATATTTTCTTTTAAAATAATTTTTTTTACAAAATTATGAGCTGTATGAGTTATGACAAGCAAAATAAAACATTGGTTGTACAAACAAAGTAGTAAGTACCAAAGTTGTAAGACAGGGCAGTATGAACACCTTAAGTAAAAGTAAGGGTAAAACATGCAACATGTTTTGCATGTTTTTTATCAACATATTCACAAAAGAACTTGAAAATTTTTCCCACAGTTGTATTTTATGTACAAACGAACACAAAAATGTAGAACATGTAACATTAATGCAACATTTTTCTCAGAAAAGAAATCGCCATTAGTTTCCAAAAAGATACACTTTTTCTCAAAAAGATACATTTTGAAAAAAAATTTCAAGTTAATTTTTAACGTTTAACATTTATTAACATTACATTTTTATAATATTTTTAATTAGGCTAAAGTTCATCAAATTTAATTTTCATTAAATTATTTTTATGAAGAAAGGAATTTTACAACATGAAATTAATTAAAATTTATTGATAATTTTTCATTCTTGGCTGAAGTGGGCTCGAACCCAGGCGTTTTTACGGACAGGTTACCCTTACATGTTTCGATTGCAACCACTCAATCTCTTCAGAGGGCTCGCAGCCATCGAAGACTGCTGACGTCAATAGTCAAACATCAATCCTCAAACCAAATTGTATTTAACCTTTGGTAGATCGAAATTTGCTTTGAATGATTATCTATTTTAACCTATTTTACATGTTTTTCCTTACTTCTGTTTTTTCGTACTTTTGTCAAGAATTCTTATTGAAGTTCAAAGTACATTTTTTTTTGTTTTCTTGTTTTTTCAATTTTTTTGTCTTTCTTTTTCTTGTTGACCTTTTTCAGCACAACTTGAAGGACAAATGTAAACATAGAGCTCGTTCCTTAGCTTTAACAATAATCAGTATTGTGGTTATTTTGTTGAACTATTTATGGTTTTTAATCCAAATTTTTTTAATATTTTTAATTGGGCTAAAGTTCATCAAATTTTATTTTCATTAAATTATTTTTATGAAGAAAGGAATTTTACAACATGAAATTAATTAAAATTTATTGATAATTTTTCATTCTTGACTGAAGCTGGGCTCGAACCCAGGCGTTTTTACGGACAGGTTACCCTTACATGTTTCGATTGCACCCACTCAATCTCTTCAGAGGGCTTGCCTGGGTTCGAGCCCAGCTTCAGTCAAGAATGAAAAGTTATCAATAATTTTTAATTAATTTCATGTTGTAAAATTCGTTTCTTCATAGAAATAATTTAATGAAAATTAAATTTGATGAACTTTAGCCTAGTTAAAAAATATTAAAAAAATTTGGATTAAAAACCATAAATAGTTCAGCAAAATAACCACAATACTGATCATTACATTTTTATTTCATATTAAATGAATATTGTAAAGAAAATTATATCATATAAAATCATTTTTATTTTTATTTAGGTCATAAATATAAGGTATGTAATTTTTAAAAATACAAAAAACTAACATTAAAATGAATTGTATGTAACTATCTTTGGATGTTATCGAAACAAATTCATTTTTGTAAAAATTAATATACGAGTTAAGTCGTTAATACCAAGATTATATCAAAAAGTTCATAAACATTTCCTGAATATAAAAGATGTTCATATTTCCTACGAACAACTTCGCACTACTTGAATTCCTCGATTTAGGTGCATCGTATGTTGAAACTTCCTAAATGTTTTTTTTTTTTCACTATTATGAAAGCTGTTATTGTATAAGTATTGAGTCGGTTACGATGATCAGTCTTAATACATTTTAGTACATTTTGCATACAGATTCAAAAGATACGAGAAATGGCAGGATTATACATGCAACGTAAAGCCATCAAAAGATACGAAAAATGTATCTTTCGTATCCTAACGGCAACACTGGTATATATACAAGCTATTTTTATAGATTAGGTTAAATACTATACTCAGGATTGTATTGCTATGAAATACTTACGCTTTGGCCTTAATGGCTTTGTATTACAATATGAATCAATAAATTAATAAATAAAATAAATAAACTTTATTATTTAAAATAAAAACTAAATAATTTTAATTTTAAATTCCTTAAAATTAATTTTTTTGCCTCTTATACAATTGTAATATAACATTATGTTTAAATATTTGCATATCCACTGGCTGTTTAGGATTTATTTCTTTCCAGCATAGATTATAAACTAATGGTGGATCCTCATCTTCTAAAATTTCAGCATCTTTCTCCGTTGCAATAGTTAAAATTGATAATTTACGCTCCAATTTCAATTTCCAATTATCTAAATAGAAGGCAAAGAATTTTCCAGTAGCAAAATAGATAATTTCAATATAACTTATAATGCTAAAGCCATACATCAAAGACATAATGCCACCAAAGCGATCTGTAAAGCAATAGATTTTCAGAAGTATATTTGAAACTATTTCAACTCTTTTAATACTTAATAAAACCACCCAGTCGCCTACAATATCCATTTGAGTAGACTGAACATGACGTAGTTTAAAATACAGTTTGACAATGGCTAAAGGTTTTTTACTAGTAAGACCTTTTCTAAATAAAAAAAAAAGAAAATTTAAAGATTAAGTTCAATTTATGTGTTACTTGAATATTTGGCTCCGGCGAACAAAGACCGGGTGAGTTCCAAAACGTCAGTTACAAAGAAACTCGCTGCATTCTACAATACAACTGTGCAGTATTGCCAAAATAAAAAATAAGTTTAGCCATAAGCCATTGTTTTTAGCCATACAATTTTTTTGCCGTTTTTCTTTTAAAAGAGCAATTTTTATTTTATTATAAAAATTTATAAAAGTAAAATAGGCATTTTTAATTTTTAAAAGCGTTTTTAATTTAAATCAAAACTTTTACAAATGTTGAAAATCGCTTTTAACGACGGTGATGAAACATCTTTCAAAATAAAGGAACAGTATTCCACTATTAAATTTATAAAATGGATCAACACAAACATCGCTGTTTCTTTCTGGTTGAAGTATTTCAATAAACGGATGCAGGCGGTAATAAAATTGTTTTAGACATTTCAGAATTGACTATAAAGTTGCCTTTACTTCCATGGTTTAATGCTGAAGTAGAGAGGGTGTTTAGCCAAGTAAACATCGTTCAAAGTAATTTGAGAAATAGGTTACATTAAGCAACCGTTAATTCGATTTTTTCAATTAGGTAAACATTTTTACCACAACAATACAATATTTATACCACCACAATAGTGGAGAGGGTACCATTCGTTTGTGCTGATGTCTGTAACACCTTAAAATATTGGTCTTTAGCCCACCTTTACGTTTACCGATTAACTCAGAATCACTTTCTGAGTCGAATTAACGATGTTTGTCCGGCTGGCTGGCTGTCCATGTAAACCTTGTGCGCAAAGTACAGGTCGCAATTTAGAGATTATTTGATAAAATTTGGTACAAAGGTTCTAATGTGGTGTAGGGTATCATAAAGTCGGGTTTAACCGACTATACTATCTTACTTGTTTTTTATTGTAGATCTGGACTCAAAAGGTTGGGTAAATGTTGTCGTGATTATGATTTACCTTCAAATTATTTAAAACTTATGATTATTTGAAACTTATGAGTGATTCCTATGAGATGAACAATAACGACATCGAATTTTTCGATGATATAATTTTTTAATATTAATTTACGTTTATTCTTATTTAACAAATTGATCTTAACTCACAATTTCATCGTAAACAACTTTAAATGAATTATTTCTGTTTTGTTATTCAATTTTGATGTGTTTTTATTTAAAAAAGCTTTTAGCCCATTTTTAGCCTTTTTTTTCATAAATTTAGCCATTTTGGTCACCAAGTTTTGGCAACACTGCAACCGTGTAAGATTTTATTAGAGCTGTTACCGAAATTTGCGGCCCTTTAAAGGCTTAAAGTACCGTTTTATTATTTACCAGGGAAACCAAAAATATGCAATTGCATGTTTTTCCTTGTGCGATGAATGAAGGCAAAAGCAATATATTTATCCTGTTTAGAGCTTTTCATGACTTTTGGCATAGATTTGTTAGTGCATAATTTTTTGCAGGGGGAGCATACCTGCTTGATGGCCAGAACTTTATGGCCTGGCTATGACACGGCCAGACTAGATAAGGTAAGGACAGTGATATCGGTCATTAAGGGTCACTGGGTTAAAAGGACACTCATGCGAGGAGAATGGGTCTTGATTATAATGACTACTACAGAAGTTGTCATGGTGAGGAGGAGGAGACGGCGTTTTACTTTCTCTGTCAATGCCCCGATCTGGAGGCATCAGGTTTAGCATTTTGGGAGACTGGAATTGCCGTGTCTGGACGATATGTCCAATGTGGGGCTAAAATCGAGCTCTCCGTTGTGCAAGGAGTCGGGGTGGTTCGAGACTGCAGTGATCTCTGCGGAATTATCTGCTCAACACTGGCTGACTCTTGTCACTGGCTAAAGGCTCAGTTAGCCGGGAGTAATAGTAACAGTAATCTTACCGTAAAAAAGTAAGACCAATCTATTTCTTACAGATTGAGACGTCACATCTTACTGCTAACTGTAATCGTTCTAATTACTTTACATACAACAAAATGAAACAGCTGATTTGCAACGTTACTGTTACTCCCGGCTAACTGAGCCTTAAGGGTATCACAAAGGGACCGCTATAAGGACCCAATTGATCCATCGTCGTGACGGCTGCCCATTGAACCTAACCTAAACTAGTGCATATTTTTGCATATTTTACCGTTTGAAGTTTTTTTTTTTTGCATAATTTTGCAATGTAATAAATTTGCATGTTTTTAGTGCATATTTAGCCTTTTTGAGGCATATTTTGATACATGTAAAATATAAAAAAAAAATTCAATTCGACAACTACATTTAATTTTTACTCGAAACTGTTTAGACAAAGCAGTTTGTCATTTAACTCCATTTTATTAACTGAGACACATGGGTCTGCAATCACACACATTTAAGATAAATGTTATTTTAAACTTTAAAATTTTACATGCATATAAGCAAAAATTAAGGAAAACACAATCATATAAGTTTTTGGCAATGTGTATAATACATAGAAATCTGGAAAATCTTTGAGTACACCGATCGATTTGGAATCAACTTTTTAAGGTGATCTAACGATAACCACCCGTCCGTCTGGCTGGTGACCTGTCATGTTAATTTTGTGCGCAAAGTACAAGTGGCAATCTTGTATATATGTTATTTGATCAAATTTGGTAGATAACTTTTAATTGTACTAAGGACGAATTCTATCTAAAAGTAGAGAATCGGTCTATAATTTTACATATTCCCAATAAAAACTTATGTCCGTAAACCATATAATTATGTTGGCATTTAAATTAAATTCGCCCCAAAAATATTTTACTGCAAATTAAATTCTTTTCGAATTAGTCACATTTCTCCAAAGCTTCCATCTATAAATAGCTTTAATTTATTTTTATATGAATTATATGGATGTTAATATCTTGATAATATTCGGCACAAATAACTCTTTTATAAATTTGAACCTTTTAACATAAGTTTGTTTTTGTGAGGTGATGGCTGCCCATCGTTTCCAAAAAGGAAAAATTCGTCAGTTCATACTATGGTGTTTGGGCTTTGCCGATTAGAATTTTCGGATTGTTTTTATTAAATGGAACTGGTTTTAAATTGATGAATATTTTGTTTTCAAATTAGCATATTTTTTTAATGCACCTAAAACGTGTTTTTAGAGTATATTTTTGGTGTCCCTGTTCATTACATTATCGTTCTAAATTGGTAGAAATGCAACCTTCTCTTTACACTTACAATATGCCATATTTATAGAACTGCCTGTATGTAGGTCTCAAAGTCATTTCATTAACTTCTAAATTAAAATCGACCCCATTACAACTTGGCAAACATTTTGGACATTTATGGCCTGTGGTTAAATCATCCTGCATATTTTTACCATTCTCTTGCACATAATCGAAATAACTCCAGCCATACCAAATGGATTTCCATTTCATTAAGCAGGGTAAATTCATAAAGTTACAATAGGTAATATTTTTCTCCGTGCCCGCCATGGGTGGCGTAACACAGCCACAATATTTTATCATAGAAGACATGCGACATAGTAGGAGGCATTCGTCAATGGAATAGTAGGACCTGAAACAATGTTTTTTAAAATAATTTCTACAATTTATTCTACTTAAAAATAAATAACTGATTGAGCAGCTTCTGACCCTCATCTGGAAAATAGCAATTTCGTACATCTGGGCCAAATTGACGTACTTGATGGGTGGAACTGAAAAATTGAGGTTCTACAGGTACCTCCACTATAGTGCTGTGATCAACTAATATTTCTCCAATACGTTTTGATTGTATTGTGGCATAATCTTCTCGAGGAAAGATATATAGCTGTAAAATGGTAAAGAAAACACAAAATATTGAAAAAGAAATTTATATTTTATTTTTTTTTAATTCCCCAAAGTCTCACCTGAAATGCTCTATTGTGAAATTCCGTTATTGTAAAATCATCCGGTTCACTTTGCAAAACAAATTGCATGGAATTTAATATTGAATTTGATTGGAATTTTATTTTCTGAGAATTATCGGCAACTTTATGATCTTTATTGCGTGTTTTCCTGAAATCACAAAAAAAAAAACATTTTAAAACTTCCATAAAACTTTTGAACCACAATTTTGCTTTACTAACGGATTTGGTGAATAACTCCTTCGATTATAATTAAACATACAGCAAACACTTGACGATGTTAATTTTTTAATAAAATAATCCATGGTATTTATCTCAGTTCCGTAAATAGTTCCTCTTATAACCAAATTTTCACAATCTGGGGCTAAATTTGTTAAATAATCTCTTATGGGGTAATCTGTAGTATTGAACATGAAAGTGAATATATTATTTAAACGATACAAAACAGTTAAATTCAGTGGCTCATTGTCGTAGGGATAAATGTAAAAACTTTTTAAATTAAACAAATATTGAACCATTTCTTCAATTGAGTGGGCCAGATAGTAGGGGTGATAAAGTTGTTGCTTCTCAAAGCTTATAGAAAAAAGAAAGAGGAATAGAAAGAAAGAAATAAAGCAGATTATGTTAAAAATATTTTTTTAGTGCGAAAAGTATGTGGGAAGTATTTTCACACTTGTGAACTTTAAAAATAAGCTTATCTTAGGAACACAATTGCATCGTATGAACGTAGAAGCATTAAACTTTTGAATTTGCGATTTCATATTCGAACGTATAATATTTTATACAAAGGCACACAACAGCTGGCGCAAACGGAATAGCGTATCTACGTCGTATGCGGACATATCGTCAGCTCATTTTGGTTTGACCCACTAAATTAAGTAAGGTATAAGATATATATATATATTTTGAATCAGTGTTCGAAAATAAACAGTACATTATTTAACGTTCGGCTCACACACCCAGGAACGATATATATTTTTTTTAGTGATTGTGTAGACATACACAACCCTTAATACCGTTCGTAACTATTTTCAAGAAAGAACCGAAAATTATATAATGTTCGGTTCTTCGTTAAAAAACAGAAAAATTGTAGTGATACTGTAGACAAACATTATATTTTAATGTTCTATAATGTTTTTTTCGTGTGTGTATTTTGTTTTTGCAAAATTGTTTTTTTTTTACCAGCCACAAGGGACGAACATTAACGAGCCGAACCGAACACATTGAAGTTTGTGGATTTAAAAAAAAAAAACCGAACGGAATTACATGATCTCATCTTTTGTTGAGTTTGATAAAAACAGTAATATTTTTGTGTTCGAAAGATGACTAACAGGGAAACGTTATTTTTTTTAATGATTTTCTACACAAACACTATTAGCGTTTGTGTTTTCCACAAATCTACCGAACCGAACATTAAAAAACGATATTTAGTGTTTATTTTCAAACACTGTTTTGAATACCCCCTTTCTGAACCCAAAACCGGTTTCGCGAAATTTTTTTAGCGTTTCTGAGATATTAAGCACTCATTTTGCTTTATGTCCACTTTTTTAAAGTTTTTTATACCCTCCACCACAATTAGTTGTGAAGAGGGTATATTAAGTTTGTCATTCCGTGTAAAACTTTTTTAATATTCATCTCAGACCCCATAAAGCATATATATTCTGGGTCCTTGAGTAATTCTAAGTCGATTTAGCCATGTCCGTATGTCTGTCCGTCTGTTGAAAACACGCTCACTTTTGAACAACTCAAAAGAAATGAACAAACTTGGTGCCAAATTGCTTGTAGTTATCCGAAGCAGTTTGGGATTGAAATCCAGCAAAATTGGTTCAGTAGGACCAGAGCTATGAATCAAAATGTGGAACCACCACCTAAAAAAATTGATAATTTTGTTACAAAAAATAACATAAATGCTGGAACAAGGCACGGAATGAGATAAGATTTTGCAAAAATTTGTTTTATTTGACTGGAAATCACGCTGTTAAATTTCGTGATGATCCGTCCATAATTTACCCTAGGCCCCATATAAACCCTACTACCGGAAAACGGTTTAGTCGCCTAAAACCATAATTAATAACAAACCGTCACAGTTTAAGATAATAATGACATCATACAGATATTACTCCTTAAACATTCGAACTGCCGGTGAAGGGTATCAAAGATTCGGCACAGCCGAATATAGCACTCTAATTTTTTTTCAATTTATTATTACATTATAACAATATTTTGCCTCAGCGCCGAATTGGATTTATAGAGGCTAAGGGCAACTATTTACATTTTTCCACAAAGATATTATAAATATTATAAAGTATAAAAAACAAGTTAGAGTGCTATATTCGGCTGTGCCGCATCTTTGATACCCTTCACCGGCAGTTCGAATGTTTAAGGAGTAATATCTGTATGATGTTATTATTATCTTAAACTGTGACGATTTGTTATTAATTATGGTTTTAGGTGTACGAAACTCTTTTCCGGTAGTAGGGTTTATATGGGGCCTAAGGTAAATTATGGAACGATCGTCACGCAATTTCACAGTGTTATTTCTAGTCCTAAAAAACTGTGACGTACCAAATTTTGTTGCGCTAGCGTTATTTTTTACGGTTTTAGGCGTACTTAACTGTTTTCCGGGAGTAGTGTTTATATGGGGCTTAGGGTAAATTATGGACGGATCTTCACGAAATTTAACAGCGTGATTTCCAGTCAAATAAAACAAATTTTTGCAAAATCTTATCTCATTCCGTGCTTTGTTCCAGCATTTATGTTATTTTTTTGTAACAAAATTATCAATTTTTTTAGGTGGTGGTTCCACATTTTGATTCATAGCTCTGATCCTACTGAACCGATTTTGCTGGATTTCAATCCCAAACTGCTTAGGATAACTACAAGCAATTTGGCACCAAGTTTGTTCATTTCTTTTGAGTTGCTCGAAAGTGAGCGTGTTTTCAACAGACGGACATGGCTAAATCGACTTAGAGTTACTCAAGGACCCAGAATATATATACTTTATGTGGTCTGAGATGAGTAATAAAAAAGTTTCACACGGAATGACAAACTTAATATACCCTCTTCACAACTAATTTTGGTGGAGGTTATAAAAAAAAGATATGTTAGCTAAATTGTCTAAATAAATATGTACATATATACAGTTTTTTAATTGTTTTATGTAATAATTTGAAGTATTTCTGTGTTTTCCAACAAGTGTCCTTTTAATTTATTTTTAAAAGTTGATATTAACGGAATATTCTTTAAGCTTTCTGGCAATCTATTATATTCAGTTGGTCCACTGTAACCAATGCGTTGTTTAGTGAGTTCAAGACGACACCTTATAGTATGCAAATTACTTGACTGTCTCGTAATTACTTGTGTTATTGATGTATTCCGGGGAAATGAAATAGGATGTGAGCCAATTGCTTTTAAACACTTAAAAACAAATAGCAGTAACTGTTGCTTACAGAGTCCTCTTACAGAAGGTACATTTTTGGCATAGTCTTGATATAGATTTATTGTCGAAAACCGTAATGGTAGATTGAAAACGATTTTCAGCGCCTTATTCTGAGCTGATTGCAACGTCTTTAAGCTAGTGTTTCTTCGAAACCCATAAATCATAGGAAGGTATGTTAAATGCGAATGAATTAAGGACTGGTAAAGTAGAAGTTTGGTTTTAGTATCCAATATATTTTTAAATTTGCAAAGAATTCCAATTCCTGACGAAATTTGTGCCTTTATTCTATTAATGTGGTTATCCCATAGTAAATTTTGACATAGATATATGCCGAGATATTTAACGTTTGCAGATTCACATATTAAGTTGCCATCAACATGTACTTTCATAGGCTCTTCATTCCTGCCAATATAAGGTTTAAATCTGATAAATTTAGTCTTATTTCTATTTAATAAGAGTTTGTTTATTCTAAAGAATTCGGATAAAATTGCTGCATCATACTCAATCTGCACTTGTAAGATTTTTTCATGCTCATATTTATAGAACAGGCATATATCGTCTGCATACATAAACAAATGTAAACAAAGTTCATTTTGTATTGTTTTAAGGAACATACCACTGTTTGGCGGTTGGACCGAATTCTTCATACAAAAATGTACAAAATAAATTTCACTCTTGCTTAGCTTCATTTTCGTAAGGAAAGAAATAGTTAAAGCGAAAGCAAAATAAAATGACAGCACAAAAATAAACTCACTGTTTTTGTTTAAGCTTTCTTATTGTTACAAGTTAAACTAGTGTTTATAATTCTTATTCGCTTAACAGTTTTATTTGTATAATATCTTTAGTTTGAATCTTAGGATGAAGTTTCCTGATTATCTGGCCTAAGCAACCAGTGAAATGCGCATAGGAATAGCTTATCCCATAAATTTTAGTTTATCAATATGTAGTATAAATTGGGAATTTAGCACTTTTAAGCGGAACCTTCTTAATGACCTTGTTTTGACTCCCAAGATAACCTTTGACAAAAATAATTTTGTTGCAGATACATAGTTTAAAAAAATTAATAAAATAAATTATAAAAATTAATAAAAAAAAAAAAAATAATAATTTTATCTTCACCACTTCCAGATATAATGAATTAAGTATGTATAACTGATGTTACGAATATTCGAATTCGAAATGCCGAATATTCGCCTATTTTACGTATTCGTATTCGCCAAAATCAAGCGAATATTTCATGAATATATTCACCCCTATCGTGAATAATTTTACCCCGTAATTTTTCACCTTTTTACATATTTGCGATCATGAAAAACTCCCATGAAAAAAGATAATTCAAAGGAGAATAATAACGTGAACAAATTTTCACGGGAAAGAATTCCCCTTATCGTGAAAAATTTTTTCCCTCGTAATTTGTTCACATTTCCCTTAGATGTTCTCAATTTATTTTTGCTAGGGAACAAAACATGTATGTAAGTAGTTCTTCCTTTAAATCGAATATTTAAAGGAGTTAATAAGGCACAAACCGATATATTGGTCAACAAAATGCAAAAAGTCAGGTCGATTGCCTGCGGATTTGTGAAGCTTTCGAAAGACGTGGTGGCAGAATTTTGGAAAATATTTAACTACATAAAATTTAAAAAGTTCAAAAAACTAACTTTAGTCTAACTATCCCTTCAATACTAAATATTTTGCATTATTATTTTAACTTTTCATTAAAATATATACAGTGTTTATTTTTGAACAAAAATTTCATTGATTTTTAATTTTTTTTTAATCTTTCTTCTTTTTTTTACATTCACTGGAACTGATAGCGTGAATAATTTTTCACATGAGATTCACGATTGCTTTTATCCCTTCGAGGGGAATGAAAATTTCATGGGAACAAAAATTCCACTTGTTATTCACGATAGGGGTGATTGTTAATACATTCCAAAAGAAAAAAAAAATACAAAAGTATAAAAAATACATAAAATGAAACAAAAATATTAATTTTTATGCAAAAAAAAAAACTTTCGTATTTAACGCAAAATAAAATCTTCTTTCAGTAAAGTAAAAAATAAACAAACATTAGAAGTATTGTGCCGTCACAGGTTTTTTTTAGGTTAGCTCTTGTTTTCGAAATATTCAGGAGGTTGCACAATACATATTCGCGTAACTCAAAAACCGTTTAGTTTATTAAAATTACTACAAAAAAACCGAAATTAAAGGAAATAAAATTTCCTTTAAGAAAAGTAAAAATTTCCTTACTTACTTTTTTTTTTTTAATATGAGCAGTCGTTTTAGAAACATAATTTTTTTTTTAAAATTTCGAAATTTTTGTTTTTTAAAAATTCGTAAAAAATTGGAAAATGCAGCTAGACCTCTATTTTTTTGCAATTTTTAATGAATTGTTAAAAAACAAAAATTTCGAAATTTTGAAAAAAAATTAATTTTTTTTCCAAAAAAAAATTATGTTTCTAAAACGACTGCTCATATTAAAAAAAGTAAGTAAGGAAATTTTATTGCCGAATTTAATTTTTTTTAGTTATTTTAATAAACTAAACGGGTTTTGAGTTACGCGAATATATGAGGGGTATAGATGCAAAGACTGCAATGTCCACATTTATAGTTTTCGTAATAAATAGTAAAAACCTCTAGCTCAAAGTATATTCATATTTATGTATTGTATATCATGCTAATCAGTAAACAGGAATATGATGAAGATATGACGTAAGTTTCAACCAAATCGATATAGCGGTTTGCTGGCAATTGATGTTGATTTTGAATAAAACACAAACTATTTAGGAAATTATTGTAATTTTATTTTATTATGATATATTGGTATTACTCAATTATGTATGGAACAAAATATCGGCCAAATGGGCGCCGCAACCACGGCGGCACACCTCCATCCGATGGTCCAAATTTTCGATGACCCTGAGGCATAATGGAGGTTCTATGCCGTTAATGTGCCGAATTATCTCATCCTTTAGCTCTTGAATTGTTGCTGGCTTATCGACGTACACCTTTTCTTTCAAATAACCCCAAAGAAAAAAGTCCAACGGTGTCAAATCACATGATCTTGGCGGCCAATTGACATCGCCATTACGTGAGATAACACGGATATTGAATTTGTTGCGCAAAAGAGCCATTGTTTCGTTAGCTGTGTGGCAAGTGGCACCGTCCTGCTGAAACCACATATCGTCCACATCCATATCTTCCAATTCAGGCCATAAAAAGTTCGTTATCATCTCACGATAGCGAACACCATTCGCAGTAACTGCCTGACCGGCCTCATTTTGGAAAAAATACGGCCCGATGATGCCGCCAGCCCATAAACCGCACCAAACAGTCACTCTTTGTGGGTGCATTGGTTTTTCGACAATCACTCTTGGATTCTCATTCGCCCAAATGCGGCAATTCTGTTTATTGACGAATCCACTGAGGTGAAAATGTGCCTCATCACTGAAGATGATTTTCTTCGAAAATTGACCATCCACTGTTGCCATTTCTTGCCACCATTCTGCCCATTCACGACTTTTGGAATGGTCAAGAGGCTTTAGTTCTTGAGCCAATTGCACCTTGTAAGCGTGTAAATGCAAGTCTTTATGCATAATGTTCATCAACGACGAGCGTGAGAGGTGCAATTGTTGGGCACGACGACGAGTTGAGGTGGACGGCTCTTCAGCCACACTATCGCGAACAGCAGCAATATTTCCTGCAGTACGAGCTGTACGAGCATGCACTGGTGTTCTCACATCTTCTACAGAACCGGTTTGCTCGAATTTTTCCACGATTTTTGCGATTGTACGCACATTTGGACGATCAAATTGACCAAAAAAAAATCACGAAGTGCACGATATGCATTTTGATTTGAACGCCCATTTTCATAATAAGTCTGGATTACTTTAACACGTTGTTGGATTGTGTATCTCTCCATGGTTCAAATTGAGTAAGTCTGAAATAGAGAAATGTCAAATAAAATTCGGAGAAAAACTTGGCGTTTAGGTGTGGTTCACATTCAACATCGGCCCTTACAATTTAACCACCCTTTATAATAATAAAATTGGAGATTGCTGTGTTTGCTCTAATCAAATGGACATTGCTGCTTTTTTAGCATTAGCAAGGACTTAAAAAAATCAGTAGTTATAAAATTCTTAAGCTTAACAAAGGCTTAGTTTTTCTTAATTGCTTTGGAGGAACTGCATAACAACAAAGTTATAAAATTAACAATAAAACAAACTGTTTTATATAAAAAATAATTTGTTATATTTTTAAATTTCTCTTTAGTTTTGTTTTGCAAAAAAGAAAAAACAAAATAAAAAAATAGCATGCATTTTCGAAAATAGTTGAGCGAAAAAGCGCTTAACAAAATGTGATCATTGCAAAAACGGCAATGTCCATTGGAGATTCTTAATATTTGAACATACTTTTTTATGGGATAAAAGTGTTTCTGTTAATGTAATATTCAATAATTGAAAGCATTTTCATTCAATACAACTAAGAGGTATTATTAGTTACGTTTGTGAAAAAAGTGGACATTGCAGTCTTTGCATCTATACCCCTCATATGTTGTGCAACCTCCTCCATTTTCGAAATAACGATATGTCTCAAAAACAAAAGCTAACCTAAAAAAAACGGCGGGCAACATTTGATTCAGCGTACCCTAATTTTGCAACTAGCACAGTGTTATTAAAGGACATGAATTTCAAATTTAATGTGCGTGTTGTTTTTGGCTACATGTATAAGTACAAATAAAAATAAAAAAAAAAAATAATTTTAAAAACCGCGAAAAATTAATCAGCCTTATTCCGGACAATGATGGCGCATGCCAATGCGCTGTCAAGTACTCACCACGAACTGAGCCTAGGGGTTTATACTGATGGTTCGAGGAAGGGTGTAAGAGCTGGCGGAGGTTTCTACATAGAGGAACTGGATGTGAGAGTTTCCTTTCGTCTGCCGGATGGATGTAGTGTCCTGCAGGCGGAGATCTCGGCTATAAGGCGGGCGGTAAATTGGCTGAGGTATCATCGCATATCGGGAGATATACGTATATTTACTGACAGCAAGGCTGCCCTTGCTTCCCTAGCGGGTGTCTATACGACATCTAGGTTAACTGTAGAATGTCGGATGTCTTTGAATGAGATTGCGAAACATTCAAGGGTAACGCTAATATGGATTCCGGGTCACTCAGAGTGCCCGGGTAATCTAGTGGCAGATGGGCTGGCCAAACAAGGTGGTCGCATGGATGATATATTCATCGATCAGTTTGTTGGTCTTCCAATGGCTCACTGTAAATTAATTATCAGGCGCGAGTCTTATAGAGTCGCGCAGATGCGGTGGACTAGTGAGTCCACCTGCTTGATATCCAGGCTATTATGGCCTGGTCATGATGAACGGAGGACAAGCTCTCTACTTAGGTTCAGAAGGGACCAGATTAGGACAGTTGTATCGGTTATTACTGGGCACTGGCCGGTGGGGACTCATGCTGAAAGAATGGGTCTGGAATTCAATGACTACTGTAGAAGTTGTCAGGATGAGGAGGAGGAGGAGACTGTGCTACACTTTCTCTGTCAATGCCCTGGGTTGCGGGGTATTAGGGAGGAATGTCTGGGGAAACCGGCATTTGCCTGCCTAGAGGATCTATCCAAGATTGAACTGAGATCGCTGATTCTCTTCATTAGGAGGACGAAGTGGCTGGATTCTGCAGTGACGCCATCTGAGTAACTGCTCTACAGGATGGGCATTGGCGCTGGGTATCACAAAGGGACCAATAAAGGACCCAAGTGAGCTGTCTGTTGATAGCTGCCCATGGAACCTAACCTAACCTAACCTTATTCCGGTTGTAAGAGATTTAAGAACATTGGCTGTGTGTTACTTTAATCTCTAACAAAAAACGACTTGAGCGATTACGCAACGACAACTGGAATAAGGCTAAAAAATGGGAATAAGTTAAACCCCTATTGTACAGGTACAAAAGTACAATATTTTTTAAAACTTACAGCCTGGCCCACGATGTCGACAAGAACATTTCTTTCGTATATTTTTATTGAAAACAAGAAAACAAATGTTAGTTTTTTTTATTATTCTTTTCAATATTAATATGCGAAAGAAATGTTCTGGTCGACATTGTGGGGGGTGGCAGTTAATTTAAATTTCTTATTTAAACGTTTGTTTGCATAAACAAATAAATAATTTTTTATATTATCAAAAGTGAACCTGCTCGGACGCAAAAAACTTTTGTACATGGAAAACAATCTCTCAACGTCAACCGAAGTTATAGGAGCGCACTTGAAGGATGCCAATTAGAGAAAATATATGTTTTAATTCAGATCCCACATTTGATTCCAGTAGCTCGTTTCTGTAATTCCCGCATCGTAAAATTTCTCACATGAAGTGTGAAACAAAAAATTCCATCGTTTCTCGATTTGTGAGAAAAAAGTGTTTCTGTATTTGAATGCGAAAACAGACAACACAGATTCTGTTTTACCTGGGGTTTACACTTGCAAGTGCAAGTTCGAAAAACTCAATACACTCACACATTTTTACTAACACCATCACATTTTTCGTACTTGCAGCCCAACTTGCAAGTAAATTTTTGACACTTGCAGCAAGTAAAATGACAAATGAGAAACAGTGTTACCATGTATGACTTTTGTATCAATTTACTAGTACTTAGTAATATAAAAGTTATGTTTATAGCGGATTTTCTGTGTATTTATAAAAAATAACACGTAAAAAATAGAACAACTATACAACAACCCATCTCAATGGTAATTTTATCATAAATTTCAAACATTTTGAAAAAAAATTGTTAATCAAAATATTTTCTTAGTAATATTATGAAATCGCCACTACGGCAATACTGGAGTCAGATATTTTATAAAATAAACATAATTTTTTCATCAAAATTAAATAAAGAAGGAATTATTAATTTTATTTTGTTATAACTTGTTAATATTTTTAACATGGTAATGTTGTTAAACCGAAAAACAAAGTTTTTTTTATAGGATGTTTTCGCTTCGAGAACATTTGAAAAATGAACTCACAACTGACTGTGTAAACACTCAAGCTACTTGCAAGATTTTCGGCTTTTTCTTCGACTTTTTAGTTGATAATACGTGTATACTACTTGCAAGTAATTACTTGCATGTGTAAAGGCAGGGTTAATTGGAATAATTCCAGTAATTAACTGTCAAATAAAAGCGAAACTTCAAGAAAAGAAATAAATATAATAAAAACAGGGCTGCCAGATTTGACGATTTATCGTCATTTTAACGATTTTCTTGTTCCGAAATTAGCAAAGTGCCGGTTTGCTGATTTTTTTCTAAAAAAGGGACGATATTATTTAGTCTTTGAAATAAGACAATTTTAAATCTTGTTATATGTTTGGTTACTAGGCATTACAAACAAAGATATCTTTAGAAACAAGGCAGCCTTAATTTTCATATTTATCCCTATTGTGAAAATTGTCCTCGAAATTGTTTGTCTCTTACCTAAAAAATATATTGGCAAAAGCAAAATTTCGAGGGAGAAGTGTTTACTTTTTATTCCCGTGATTATTTAATACAATTGTTTGTGTTCAAAACATTTATGTGGTGTTTATAGAACACGAGCGCCTTACTCGTCCGTTCAACTTACATTTAAAACAAAAACAAATTTCGAAATTTTGTTTTTGTTTTAAATGTAAGTTGAACGAACGAGTAAGGCGCTCGTGTTCTATAAACTACACGTAAACCATAACCCCATTTTTCTGTCAATATAGAAAAAAGTTTGAGTCAAGATGATTTAAAAAAAACAATTTAAAGTGCTATATTCGGCTAATTTCGAGAGGATACTTGCTTGTATGAGGACCAGGTGAAGTAATGAACCGACTTGGCTTTTTTCTATAAAAATATTTGTTTTATTTTTTGTTCAATGTGATATTTTGTCGCGCCTTTGTGTGACTTCTTCAGGGAAAAATAACAACTTAAAATTGTTATCGGATTAAAGAAAATAAATAGTTTTTTAAAAAATAGACCTCAATCTTAATAAAATAAGAATAAATTAAAAAAAATTCATGTCGTACAATAGACAATTTATATGTATGTATGTATAAAATACCCAACCATCTAGCATTTGGGTGATTATTTTTTGTAAAAATCTCCTTAATGAATCTTTTCAGATCAGTTTTGTTGATTAAAAACGGATTTATCACTTGAATGATAGAAAATGGATTCATATATGAATCATTTATATGTTTCAATAATGATTTTTAAATATTTTGAATTTTTGTTTTTGCCAAATCAAAATAATAGAAAAAAGCTTGGATAAAAAAGAAGCCCAAAAATTATTGACAATTTATGAGCATAAATGTTAGTGCAAATTGTTTCTTTTCTTCTTTTTTTGTTGTTCAAAATGAAGCTTGAATAATCAAAAGCCATAATGGTACAGATTTTATCGGAGAAAAATTAAAAAAAAAAAATGGCAATGAAAAAATGAATGATATATAATTTCAATAATGATTATAAAAACTAACATTAAAAGGATCAAAATTGTATCACATATGATTCTTTCAGGTGATTCATCTGTAGGGTACCATTTTCTAACAACGAGAGTATTATTTATGATTGAAAAATGAGCTCATAAACGGGTATTTTGCTCGTGAAGCTGATTTCTAACTGATTAGATTATGATACAAAATGCCTAGCTGGGCATGCATGAACATATGCGTAAATTTGTCTAATTTAGAGTCATATGGCCATTTTCTCATTACGCAATTATTTTTTTTCCCAACGAAAAACGGCACATTAAAGAAATTTGGTTTTCTCAATGTCTCATTTGCTTCGATTTTATCGCAAAGCTAACCGGCACTCATCTGCCAATTATTTATTTTCCTTTTATTTGCCGTACAGATAAATTCAATCAGCTGACTCCCAACTTTTACATGTATTTTGAGTGGCGTTGCCAGCTGAAAACAATGTTTTTTGTCGGTATATTGAGAAACCCAAAATCGTTAACGGACAGTTTATCGTTCCAATAAATTTAGGTAGACATTAAGTAACAGACAGTTTGTCGATACATTGAGAAAATGGCCATTAGACTTTATTGCCAATTCATTTTTTTTTTTTTTGTTCAATTGTTAAGAATACTTTTCTATCATTAAGTTTTATTTGTACCTTAACAGTCGCTAACAAAAAGGTTCAGAAATACATTTAATCAATATTATGTCTGCCCCAAATGTTGCCGACCCCCCCCTTGAACATTAACTTATTTTTCTTTTTATACCCTCCACCACAATTAGTTGTGAAGAGGGTATATTAAGTTTGTCATTTCGTGTGAAACTTTTTTATTATTCATCTCAGACCCCATAAAGTATATATATTCTGTGTCCTTGAGTAATTCTAAGTCGATTTAGCCATGTCCGTCTGTCTGTCCGTCTGTCCGTCTGTTGAAAACACGCTCACTTTCGAACAACTCAAAAGAAAAGAACAAACTTGATGCCAAATTGCTTGTAGTTATCCTACGCAGTTTGGGATTTAAATCCAGCAAAATCGGTTCAGTAGGACCAGAGCTATGAATAAAAATGTGGAACCACCACCTAAAAAAATTGATAATTTTGTTACAAAAAATAACATAAATGCTTGAACAAGGCACGGAATGAGTTAAGACTTTGCAAAAATTTGTTTTATTTGACTGAAAATCACGCTGTTAAATTTCGTAAAGATCCGTCCATAATTTACCCTAAGCCCCGTATAAACACTTCTCCCGGAAAACAGTTTAGTACGCCTAAAACCGTAAAAAATAACGCTAGCGTAACAAAAGTTGGTACGTCACGCTTTTTATACCCTTCACCGAAGGTAAGAGGGTATATATAACTTTGTCATTCCGTTTGTATGTTCCACAATATTGATCCTACACCCTATAATGTATATATATTCTGGGTCCTTATGAAAAGCGAAGTTCAAATCCGGTTGTCCGTCTGTCCGTCTGTCCGTGTGTATGTTGAAATGGGTTTTCCAAAAACCCCAGAAATGATGTGGACTAGGTTGATGTATGTTTATATCACATATACTCCGTTTAAGTTTGCTATTGAATTTCAGCCAGATCGGTCCAAAAATGACGGAGATATGAGCAAAAAACCACGACTGCCTCTGATTTTGCCCAAAAATCCCTTGTTGTTGTTGTATTTTTTTATTTCTGTATATCTTGAGAACGACAAGAGCCAAAGTTTCTAAATTTGGTACAAACATTTAGATTATGCAGATACAGTATCCCACAAAATGCGGGCGGGATTGGAGAAGTGGGCGTGGTACCTCCCGTACAAAAATTATTAAAAATTGTAGAAAAACCTGAAGCACTCGGGAAAATCGGTTCAGATACGAAAAAGTTATGACCAAAATATAATTTTTTTTTTCGGGAACCATAGATCTTCCCGAGTCCAAGTTTTATAATCAAAATAACTGGCAAATTTCTTCTTTAACACGTCGATACATAAATCTGTCAAATCGGTTAAGAAATAGCAGAGTTATGACCAAAATACTGCAATCCCAAAAATTACTTTTTTTATACCCTTCACCGAAGGTAAGAGGGTATATATAACTTTGTCATTCCGTTTGTATGTTTCACAATATTCATCCTACACCCTATAAAGTATATATATTCTGGGTCCTTATGAAAAGCGAAGTTCAAATCCGGTTGTCCGTCTGTCCGTCTGTCCGTGTGTATGTTGAAATGGGTTTTCCAAAAACCCCAGAAATGATGTGGACTAGGTTGATGTATGTTTATATCACATATACTCCGTTTAAGTTTGCTATTGAATTTCAGCCAGATCGGTCCAAAAATGACGGAGATATGAGCAAAAAACCACGAATGCCTCTGATTTTGCCCAAAAATCCCTTGTTGTTGTTGTATTTTTTTATTTCTGTATATCTTGAGAACGACAAGAGCCAAAGTTTCTAAATTTGGTACAAACATTTAGATTATGCAGATACAGTATCCCACAAAATGCGGGCGGGATTGGAGAAGTGGGCGTGGTACCTCCCGTACAAAAATTATTAAAAATTGTAGAAAAACCTGAAACACTCGGGAAAATCGGTTCAGATACGAAAAAGTTATGACCAAAATATAATTTTTTTTTTCGGGAACCATAGATCTTCCCGAGTCCAAGTTTTATAATCAAAATAACTGGCAAATTTCTTCTTTAACACGTCGATATATAAATCTGTCAAATCGGTTAAGAAATAGCAGAGTTATGACCAAAATACTGCAATCCCAAAAATTACTTTTTATAATTAAGTTTGTTTAAATATGTATACATATATGTAAGTATATATATATATACCTATAACCCAATTTAATGGTAATATTATTCTTAAGCACGTTGGTATATAAATCTGCTAAATCGGTTAAAAATGGTTAAGTTATGGGCAAAATACTCAAAAAAAGCACTAAAAAACATTAAAATTTTTATTATAAAAACTAAAATTTTAGAGCTGTAATATGACCTATTCATACGTTTTAGATATCAAAATATCGGAAAATCGGGGAAAAAAATGATATGGCAAATATATAGCTTTTTTTAAATACCTATTTTCGGGAACCATAGATCTTCCCGACTCCAAGTTTTATTACCAAAGTAAATGGTAATTTTATACTTTAAGATGTCGGTATAAAAATCTGTCAAATCTGTTACAAAATGGCCGAGTTATGACCAAATTCTAAAATTTGATCAAAACTAAACTAACTATACTTAAACTCTTAATATATTTAATAGCACGCAAGCATGTGCAAATAATTAAATAAAACTAAACAATACATATTATATAATATACATGTATATATACACTCAAAATATTATGTAGTTAAATTCAAACGAAAATTCATTTGAAACAAATTAAAATTCATTTAAAAAACGGATCATTTACATTTCATTTAAAACAAATGATTTTTTCAGTAATTTCTAAGTTTTTTATTTATTGAACATCATATTCGTTAAAATTGAATAGTTTTTACTTTTAAAAAATATATTTTAACCGATAAAAATCAAACAAATTAACAAAAAAAAATACGGAAAACATTATTTTTTGGTAGTTTGTTTTTTTAATAACAAACATAAATGTTGAAAAATAAATTTATTCGTAAAATAACTATATTTTTATTCAATTTTAACAGTACCGAAAACGAATTTAATAACCTACAATCAGTTACTGTAATAATTTTATGAGTGTACATATATTTAGATATCCATATATATAAACTTCTGTTCTTTCCAAACCATGGTGAAGGGTTTATAAGATTCGGCATAGCCGAATATAGCCCTCTTACTTGTTTTGGACTAGAAATAACACTGTGAAATTTCGTGACGATCGGTTCATAATTTACCTTAGGCCCCATATAAACCCTACTACCGGAAAACAGTTTAGTACGCCTAAAACCGTAAAAAATAATGCATTGATAACAAATTTTGGCTCGTCACAGTTTTATAGGACTATATACTGTGAAATTTCGTGAAGATCGGTACATAATTTACGCTACGCCCCATAGAAACCCTACTACCGGAAAACAGTTTAGTCGCCTAAAACCATAATTAATAACAAATCGTCACAGTTTAAGATAATAATAATATCATACAGATATTACTCCTTAAACATTCGAACTGTCGGTGGAGGGTATCAAAGATTCGGCACAGCCGAATATAACACTCTAACTTGTTTCTTGTGTAATAATCTAATTAATATGCAGACAACATACAAACCTTAAACTAACCAAATGAACTGGATTATTCTTCGTTTCAAATTGTTTTGTAACAAAACGAGCACATTTTAAAGTTATCAGTTCTAACTCTTTTTTTTCATTTACGCAAGTACTTGTTTACCCAAACTATGCATGTGGTAGAATATAATCGTCAAGTGATAACTCTTCCTAAGAAATACGTTTAAATGGTTTTTTTCTTTCAATTTAATTAACTAGTGGCTCGTTATCTTTCGCTTTTCTAAAAATCCCTATAAAAGCAATTGTAAAGGCGTGCGACAGCGACTATTTGTCGAAAGTACGCGTGACATGAAGTATTTAACCATCGTCCTAGTGGTGGCCATATTTGGCTTTGTCGCAGTTTGCTCTGCTCGCTCAAAAGTTCGTTTCGATAATTATCATGTTTACGAATTGAATCCTCAAAACCGTGAACAATTGGAAGTGGTTAAGAAGTTGGAAAGTGCTCGCAACTCTCACATTTTCTTGGATGCAGTACACTACTTGAATTCAAAGATAAATGTTTTAGTCTCACCCCAAAGTGTGCCAAATTTTGTTAAGATAATGCTTACAAATGCTGTGCCTTTTAAACTTGTGGATAGTAATGCGCAAGCTTCTTTGGAAGATGATGTCGTAGCTGATCCCAAGAGACGCAACATTGATTATTCCTGGACTGAATATCATGAATTGGAAGATACTTACAACTGGCTACACAGTTTGGCTGAAAAATACCCTAATGTTGTGTCGGTATTTGTTGCTGGTGAAACTTATGAAGGCCGCGAAATTTTGGGTATCAAAATTTCTTATAGTCCTAACAAAAAGGTCATCTTTTTAGAGGGTGGTATGCATGCCCGTGAATGGATTGGACCTGCCACCGTCACATACATCGCTAACCAACTGCTAAGCAGCAAAGATAAGGATGTACGAATGATTGCCGAAAGCTTCGATTGGTATATTGTTCCTCATGCTAATCCCGATGGTTTTGTCTATACGCACACCACCAACCGTTTGTGGCGGAAGACCCGTACTCCGTATCCAAATGGCTGCAGGGGTGCTGATCCCAACCGTAACTGGTCATTCCATTGGAATGAAACTGGCGCCTCTGGCGATCCCTGCTCGGACACTTATGCTGGTCCCTTTGCTTTCTCCGAAATTGAAACTAAATCACTGTCGGATTTCATTGCTAACAAATTGAAGGGTAAACTCTTCTTGTACCTGTCCTTCCATGCCTATTCCCAATTGTTGTTGTTCCCATATGGCCATACCCCCAAATTGCCACCCAATTATACTGATTTAAAACGTGTATTTGATGCTGCCGTCTCTGCTATAGGCCAACGTTACGGTACAAAATATACAGGTGGTAATATTTATGATGCCATCTATCCTGCTTCTGGTGCTAGTACAGATTGGGCTTATGGTGAACAAAATGTTAAATATGCCTACTGCTATGAATTGCGTCCTTCTTCGAAAGCTTACTGGACTGGTTTCAAATTGCCAGCCGCGCAAATCATACCCACCGGGAAGGAAACTTTGGACTCTGTAGTAGCCCTGATTACCGAAGCTGGTAATACAAGTTTCTTCTAAAAAAATTACTGCAATAAAATTGTATTTTTACGAGAAACTAAGAGAAAGTGTTGCTTATTTTATAATTTACTAGAACTGTGTGTTTCTTTTGTAAAACTATTTTTTTTTAGAAATGGTCTTTTGATTCATTTGGGTTCTATGGGCCGTATGTCTCTTAAACAGCTTAAAATTGATTTCTTATATTCGTAAAATGTTCATTATTTTTTTTATTCTGCCGTTAATGCTAATTTTATTTTATTATAGAAGTGGCAAAAATCAATGCAAAATTTTTAATATTTTTTATCTGGGCACTTCCACAGAAAAGCTCTCTTTTTGTCACGTCACGTCACCTAGCAATTATTCTTGTATTTTAGAACCACGTTGTTAAAATTTTTCCTCTCTTTCACTAAATGAAAACCTAGTTGCGCTCTACACCCAAATGCAAAAACGTAAATAATATTCTCATTATTCTTTGAGAAACAATTAAAAATGTTTGGTGACGTTACGTGACAAAAAGTAGACATTTCTGTGGAAATGCCAATCTGCAATTTCTTCAAAGCTTTCGATTTCTCTCAAGAATAATTAATTTGTTATCATTTGATTATTTAAATAAAATAATGATTAAAAAAATAATCCACACAATATTTTTTTTTTTTTTTTTTTTTTTTTTTTTTTTGTCATTATTTTTTATTGAATCTTCATATATTAAATATGAACTAACAATAATTAATCAAATCTTAACCTAATACGTTATTTTATCTCCTGCCAGTGCCAGACAAAATTTTCTTCATCACGGGTTATGTTCACTTTTATAGGTGTTTATCGCTCATCTAATTGGGTAAGTGCTGCAGTGTCTCTTCTTCTTAAGCGAGTGTGGCCGCCATGATTTAAAATATTTCGAGCTAGTGGATTTGGGTGTTGTTCAAGCCTTTTTAAATATTTTATTGCATATTTTGTAATCATAGATTTCACTAATGGCACATTGAGATCCTTATGAATGTTTGAGTTTTTAACATACCAGGGAGCGGCTGTGATTATTCGAAGAAGTTTATTTTGGCGCCTTTGAATTTTGTCGATATTAGAGGCCGAGGCAGTGCCCCATAGTTGAATACCGTAGCACCAGATAGGCTTTAAGATAGAGTTGTAAAGTAGAAGCTTGCAATCGAGACTAAGGACAGAATTTCTTCCAATAAGCCAATGAATTTGAATGGCTTTTAGTTTAATTTGAGTTAATTTTGCCTCTATATGGCATTTCCACGTTAATCGCCGATCCAGATGTATACCGAGATATTTAACATGCGAATGTTGAGGAATTATTTGATTATTGATTGTAATAGGGGGGCAAGATTCCCGGCGCAAAGTGAATGTTATATGTACACATTTTTGCTCATTGACCATTATCCTCCATTGTCTTAACCATATTTCTAGTTGAAATATATGATGCTGTAAGTAACGCGATGCTTCATAACGATTTTCGTGGACGCTTAGAAAAGCTGTATCGTCTGCAAATGTTGAAGTTTGTGTGTAGTTGCTTGTTGGCATGTCCGAAGTATAAATTAAGTATAATAGGGGGCCCAGGATGCTGCCTTGTGGGACTCCAGCGGCAATGGGCTGAGGTGAACTTAAGAAATTTCCTTCTTTAATAATAAATTGACGACCGACTAAGTAGCTTTCTAGCAGCTTGTGTGTGTTTGCTGGTAAATTTTGCTTCAATTTGTGTAATAAGCCTTCATGCCAGACTTTGTCAAAAGCTTGCGAAACATCGATGAAGAGTGCTGAGCAATATTTCTTTTCTTCAAATGCTTTTCTTATGACATTTACTATTCGATGAGTCTGCTCGATTGTGCTGTGTTTTCTTCTAAATCCGAACTGATGGTTTGGAATACATCTATTTTCACTTAAAATTGGTGTTAATTTTGAAACTAATAATTTCTCAAACAGCTTTGACATATTTGATAATAAGCTAATAGGTCTATAAGACTCAACTTTTGTATGATCTTTACCTGGCTTTGGTATCATGGTAACTAAGGAAACCTTCCATTTTTCAGGATAGTATTCAAGGCGTAAAATAGCATTAAAAATAAAAAGAATAATTTTCTTTGCTATGCGAGGTAGCTCCAAAAGCATTTTATTACTGATTTTATCAATACCAGGTGCCTTCTTAGTGTTTAAGTCACAAATAGCCTTTTCGATTTCTCTTATCTCAAATCTGAGGGGAATAGCTGCTCTAGCATCAACAGGTGGTAACTCGACCGCAATATTGTGAGATATATTTGGTGTAAATACGTTTTTCAAATGATTTACAAACAGGTTTCCTTTTTCATTATCATTTCTTGCCCAACTACCATTCAAGTTTCTTAATGGTGGCTTAGATATAACTGGCCTTTTTAGATTTCTAGCTGCACGCCATAATGAGTAGTCAGATTGTGGAGTTGCATCAAGTTCCTTAAGATATTTTTCTAGAGAAGCCGTTTTCTGATTCTGTAGCAACTTTCTTAGCCTTTTTGTGCATTCTTTTAATAAAATCTTAAGTTGCGGGGATCTGTAAAGTTGCCACTCTCTTCGAACTCTCCTTTTTTCAGTCAAGAGCCGCTCGACATCTGAAGAACATATTTTATTATTTTTAATTTTTTTGGGGGTAACGCTGGAGTGTTGAACAGCTAGTTTAAGATAACTGTCAAAGTTAACAAGAGAGAGATCCACATTCTCCGGTGTACTAAGCGGAATATTTTCTGTGCAATGGGCACTGAGAAATTTTTTATATTTTAACCAATTTATTTGTGTGGCTGGCGTCGCTAAGTAACCTGACGGAAATACAATTCTATTTGGGTTCGATATAGTAACAATTGTAGGTGTGTGGTCGGATGATAATTCTAAGGAAGCTTCAACATGAATCGTTTCTGTGGGGATGTTTTTAACCACGCCAAAGTCGATAACATCTGGAATTTTTTGCTGATCAGTAGGCCAATATGTTGGTTGCCCGCTCGCGACCACATTTAAACCCATTTTAGAGATTGTGTTAAACAAAACACGACCTTTTGGTGTTATAAGTCGTGACCCCCAGAAGGTATGTTTAGCGTTATAATCGCCAGCGGCCAGAAAACAGGGTCCTAATGATTTATAATATTTATAATATTGGCCTTCTGATATGGAAAATCTAGGTGGAGAGTATAAAGAAGAAATTACTATGTTTCGATTTAGCTCCTCAACACAAATAGTCGTTGCTTGCAGATATTCTTCACGGTGATCACACATAATGTAGTGTTTGACTCGAGTTTTTATTAAGATGGCAGAACCTCCACAAGCTCTATCTCGAGGGTCCTTGGTATCATATAGTATATAACCATTGATTTTAAATTTATTTCTTGAGGTCAAATGAGTTTCAGAAATCATCATGACATCAATTTTTTTATTTTTAAGAAAGTATTCTAATTCATTTTTATGTTGGCGGATGCCGTTTGCGTTCCAAAAACAAATTTTTAAACAGTTCATGGTTTGTTAAGTACAGCTTGCAATAACATCGATTGCATTCTAAGCATTTCCTGCATCATATTACCCATTGTGTTCGTAAAATTATTTACTGTTTGCACTAATGTTTCCATGGTTATTTCTAAACGACTTAAATTAGAAACCGGAGTTTCATCATTACTTGGCGAGGCACCTTGCATTGGCTGATGGTTTGATTTTAGGACGTTAGCGTAAGAGGTTCTGTTATTACTAGGCTGGGGGGCTTGAATTGCATTTGTGTTTACCTGATTTGCAACCTGCATTTGAGGGGTATTTGTTTTCGGTCCAACCGTCTGCTTGACAATATTATATACTGGGCATCCTCTATAATTGGCAGTGTGATTACCGCCACAGTTGCTACATTTTTTTACGTTGGGGTCGGTTTTAGACTTATCGCAAGAAACTGTACCGTGTAGTTCACCACATACTACGCAGACAGGGGGTAAGTAGCAGTATGCCTTGGTATGGCCAAATTCTTGGCAGTTTAAGCACTGAACAGGTCCATTTTTTTTGTGCGGCTCTTCTATAGTTATTCTTCTGTAGAGAATATATTTTAAATTGTAAATAGGATGTGTTTCGTTTTTTTTAAGTTTTACGTCGCCGGGTTCAAACTCCACTCGAAAAAGTGGTTGGGGAATTTTTTCTCTATTTTTAATATTTACTACATGTTTTACCTTGAAGCCTTTTTCTTCTAGGAATGTTTTAACCTCTTCTGGGTCCACACATGAGTCAATACCCTTAATCACTACCTGTAGACCTTTACTGCTTTTCAGTTGGTAGGTATAAAAGTTTTTTTTAAGCGTTTCGAAGTTGTTTACTATTTTGCGAAAATCATTCTCATTATTGACTTGTATTTTTGTCTCGTTTATACTTCCACGCTTTATAGCCGCTACGTAAAACGAATTTTCACCTATCACCGATATCAAACTCTTTATGAGCTCATTTGAATTTTGCTCCCTTAGATATATCGGGGGAGGCTTGGATGGTTTAATGACGTTTGGTGCTTCAGAGGATTCATCCTCCAGAATTGCAAAACGATTTTGAGTATTTATTTTATCAAAAGATGGTACTTTTGAGGCCGAAGCAACTGCTGCAGAGGTAGGGCTGCGTCCCCGTTTAAGCACTGCTATGTACCTGTCCATACCAACTTGTACTGTAGGCTTTTGACAACTTTTTACAGGGGGGTTTTCCATTGCATTTGTGTTTGAGTTCATGGTATCATTTCCCACTAAATTTGTTTTTGACGTCACGGCAATACTTGCTGGCCTGGCAACACTTGTCACCAAATCTTGTTGTAGTTTTTTTAATGAGTTACTATCCACCGTTTGTGTAAATACCGAGGGTGAGAGGGAACGTGTTCGAGTAATTGGCTTAGCCGTTAGGTAGTTAATATTGTTTTGTTTTGTTTTATTTATTTATGCATTATTTTCATTTGCATTAACTAAAACGTAAACGTTTCTTTCATTTTGTCTTAGTGTTGTTTCACTGTTTGTACTCATGCAAAGAGTTGTTTTTGTTTTTCACCGTTTTGCTTTGCTTTAATATTTTTATTATTTATTGTATTTTACAACAACAAAAGAAAAAACCAGAATTTAAATGTTTTGTTCAGAATATGTATACACATGTATGAACATTCATACGTACATACATATATATTTTTACTGTTTTATTTTATTTAATTTTATCGTTTTAAATTGTTCACTATTATGTTAAGTAATTTAAATAACAAAATATATTATTTTTTTTTTAAGCGTCCATTCGCTGCTTATATTTATGTATTACAAAATCAAATGTGATTAATTAATAGTTCAAATCGTATGCGGGGCTAAAAATACACGTCTGTATCACAACAAAGCACAAACCGAACTTGATTTTTGATTTGATTTGATTTGATTAGAAATGGGCAAGCAAAGAAATTACGTTTACCAACTTACAATCTTATCTTTTCTTATACGCTTCAGATGATTTACAATACATTTATTGGTAGAATTTGTTTTAAAGATTAAAAAAACCACAAAAATTCCCATAGTTAAAAAAATAAGAAGTGGGTCTCAGATTACACTGGTCTACACCTAAATCCTCCTTTTAATAAAATTATAATGAACACGTCAACACCGCCACTTAAAAACAACAGTTACTTGTAACCATTTTTTTTTAAAAGCCATATTTAAAAAGTTATTCACGCCTATCGTGAATAAAAATTCCTTGGGAGTTTTTTCCCTTTTCCCATTTTAACAATTGAATTAACATAGGAAAAATGGGAAAAAAACTCCCAATTAATTTTTATTCACGATAGGGGTGATTAAGTTTTTTCCTTTTCTAAAAAATGGGTTGTTGGCGCTATTTTTGAGGTTGAGGTCGCTCAAATCGAATTTTTGGAAAAAAATCGGGATTGCCGGTCGTTTTTTGAGTTTTCTTCATAACTTTGTCAAAAACCACGGTCTTCTTATCTTTTAAGGAAATAATTTAAAAGAAAAATGTCCAATTTTATTTTTGTGTGTTTTTGCTCATTTATGTACATTAAAATTTTTCGTAATTTTTCGATAAAGTTTGTAAATAAAGCTTTATAACAGTGATAACCAAGCAACAAACAAAGTGTTTGTATACATATGAATTGCCGACCGTGTCTGTGTAAAAAATACGATTATTGACTGCCTCGCGAGACCATGGAGTAGCCCGAACAAAGTTGTTGTATACATGTGAATTTCCGACCGTGTCTGTGTTAAAAATACAATTATTGACTGCTCGCGAGTATATGGAGTGGTTATGACTGCTTTATAACATTAAATATTTTTATGAAAATAAAAAAAAAAACCGAAATTCAGTTTGAAAGATCAATTAATTCTAAATAGTTTAGAAACACCAATTTTTGAATTGGCTCTTACCGTTCCTGAATTGTACCGGTTTTTAGCTTTGTACCCAGCTTATGATTTTATTACTCCTACGCAACAAACAAATAAAAATCAAACGTTTTGTTTTTTGCTTTCTTTAAAATTTATTGGGGGTCTTACGATGTAGGGAATGGTAAATGGATCGATTTTCGATTTTTCGATCGACTGTTTTTATTTCGATTTTTGATTTTCGGTCTGCGGGCGGAGGGGCGTGGCAAAACCCAATTTTCATATTGCACCACCAATGACATACATATGTACATATATTTGTTTGCTGCCTTTTTTATTTTTTTTTTATTTTTGAAAGCCGTTGTCATGTTTTTCAAAACGAGATATCAAACTCTTAAATCGGTTTTGTAATTCCGAAGATATTTAAAAAAACATATGTTAATAATGATCCAATATCAAAATTCCGATGATTTCCAACGATTAACCATTCCAATTCAAGCGGCTCCAATTCCCTTTACGTCTTGCCTTTGCTATTACCATCAGCAAAGCACAAGGCCTATCATTGACTATTGCTGACTTAAACGGCCAGTTGAATGTGGCTTGCTCACGAGTTGGCACACAAAAAAATTTATACGTTTTTATACCAAATAAACACCAAAAAACATTGTATATCGGCTGGCCTTAAGATGATGTAATAAATAAATAAATTTTCCAATTTGCCTTAAATACATGCGTTTCTTTTTTGATTGAGCCCATATCTACACCAGAGAACGGCTTTCTGCGATTGCAAAAAAATCGCAGTAAATGAACACCAACAAATACACTCGCTTGCGGTCATACAATCAAACTTGCGCAACCGCAAACATTCGCTGCTGGTTTGCAGCACCTCGTGCTTTGTTATTTATTCCATCGTTTAGCTTCGTTTGTCAGTTAAGATGTTTGTGTGTTTGGTCCGACAATGATTGTTTTGGCAAAGAAAACAAAATACAAACAAAAAAGCCAGAAATCAAGCAATTATTACTAATGTAGACATTCAGCAGTTACCATGTAGTACAAGAAAAAAAAAATTGAAATGAAACTAAACGCACATATGTAGGTACAAACAATTTCCATAGAAACAGAAGACTTTTTTTTATCATCTTAAAAAGTACAGTAGTTCTGTATGTACAATGTATTCTTGTTACTGTTGTTTTTTTGTTGTTAATTTTAACAAAGCGTCTCATCGAGTGGTTTATTGTTGTTAATGTTAACAAAACGTCTCATCGAGTGGACAATGACTACTTGAATCCAAAAGTATAAGAATGTGTGCCTTTTGACTTTACACAAATAAGTTATATTGCGTGCGCAACAAAAATGCAAACAAAGCACTTTCAGTAAAAAACGCACACATGCAAAAATCAAATGTGTACGAAACGATGTAAAAATTACCAACGTTGAACTTTGTTTTGCAGGCAAAGAGTGAATGTAAATTTGAGCGTATGAATAAATCAAGAAAAATATTGATTTTGCAGTTCTCTGCTCTACACCTTATGTAAGTTATTCTGTAAAAAAAACTTTATGGTATTCCATGGATTTTTATTTGAAGGCCGTAAATTTAATTTAAAGCTCAATTTAAATCGTGTGGTAATACAACACTAATGTTTGCTTAGGGCCAGCAACGCGGACCGGGTCAGCTAGTATTAGTATAAAAGTAGAATCGTTTTACTTTCACCAACCCCTTACTACTCCAATTGAAAACGAATAAAAATATTATTACGATACATATCTACATAAATAAAAATTAATCAAGCTCGAGGCCAGTGTTTTTTTGTAAATAAAAATTCCTTTTTATTTGCTTCCAATATTTCGATCTTCTTTGAAGATCATCATCAGGGATTTCTTTTCAGTGAATTTTTACAAAGCACTCAGTGCAAGTCTAGATGTCGATGTGTGAACCACATAGTTTCAAGTTTTTGTGTTTATAAAAATTCACTGAAAAGAAATCCCTGATGATGATCTTCAAAGAAGATCGAAATATTGGAAGCAAATAAAAAGGAATTTTTTTTTACAAAAAAACACTGGCCTCGAGCTTGATTAATTTTTATTTATTTAAATTTCGAAAGGTCGAATAAGAACATTTTTGATTATTAAGATATCTTCATCTATATGCGATTTGTTTACCTTTAAGTGATTTTAGGAAGGATGTTAATATGGGACTTATAGTTTATTTTGGATCCGCCAGCGCAATATGTTTTCTTGACAAAGTGGCTATTGTAAAAGTTATTGTCGCGAATTTTTATATCAATACCAATATTTAAAAAGTAGTCGTCAAATAAGGACCGATTCCAATAAAAAATGGTAAGACGATTTAGATTGCAATAAATTAAGTCTGGTCCAAATTTAATCTAAGTAAGTAATAGGATGGTTTATATGCAATAACACTATTCCAGAAAGAATTTTGTATGGGGACATGCGAAATTATAGACTGATTCTCACCATTTTTAGAAGGCTTTGTTCTTATGAATTGAAACCTGTTCAAAATTTCATCGAATTACCGTTAAAATTGCGACCTGTACTTTACGCACAAGGTTACACGGACAGACAACCAACAAGCCAGCCGGACGGAGGGACATCGTTATATCGACTCAGAAAGTATTAGTTTGTAGTGTTACACACATCAGCACAATCACATAATACCCTCTTAACTATTGTGATACGGGTATAAAAATTAAGAAGAAGCAAAAATTTGTGTATTTCTCTTTTTTCTTAAAGGCAGACAAAAATGTAGACACTTAGTTGACAATCGACTAAAGTGGCGATTTGGAGACACTTAATCCTAGGCTTCTACATGATTACGAGCACATATACTTATGTTTGTATTTACTTTATATGTTAGTATAATAGCCGAACATTAATTAACAATAATACAATTTTGGTAGTTCTGGCCACGGTTGTTATTTAAAATTTTATTATTTTGCATTTGCACTTTTGCAAGCCTCATACTGAACTCCACTATTGAAAAGAAAAGTGAATTAATCCACCTCAAAGAAGGGATGCAACTTCGTGGGTATTTTTTTCTAAATTGTACCAAAAAGGGGTGAATTGAACCAGTGTACCAAATTTGGTACAATTGTACCACAAATCCCATCAGTGGTATAAATAACGAATATGGGTAAATCCAAAGTGTTGAACGTGATAGTCGTACGCATCAAAAATGCAATAACATTTTAAACAACAAATATTTTAACGTTCTCTTAACCCTTAAATAATAGCACTAAGAAAGCACTGTTATCTATGGTAAAGCTTATGGAGGGCGCGATTCTAGGCCAAAGATAATGCCAAAAGAAGTAGCGGTTCGAAAGTGAAAAAAATAGAATTAGTTTTTGTGGCCATGTATAAAAAGGCGTAATTCAGCGAAACCTGACACAATTTTTAGTCAAACTACTTTTAGAATTTTACGTAGCAATGTTTCATTAAAATGTCTGGTTTGATTCCAAAATCTTCTGTATTTTCTTTTTTTAAGCCAAAATCTGGGTCGATACGTGACATTTCGAATGTGAAATTTTTTCCATAATAATTGAACTGAATAATGATTAAAACAAAATAAAAATTAACCGTTAATCCGAATATCATATTGCTCTTTCAACTCTTCCTAAGATTACAGGCCATGCAAGAAAATTTTTTCGGAATAATTTTTATCAAATATCACCTCTTTTCAGGAAGATAATATTAAAGAAAACATGCAATAAAACAGTCTCAAAAATAAGAAAATACGATTGCACAACTTTGCAGTCTGATTGTTCATCGAAGTGAACAAATTTATGGTTAAATTTATAAAATTGGTAAAATCTAAATATTTCTCTATAATAATATCGTAACATAATCAGCTTTTAATAACTTTAAAATTTTCGGTCACGGTGCGCCTTTTGACGGATATTCCCATATGTTCTTTTATAGGTATGCGTGCGCGAAATTCTGTTCAGGGCTGCCAGGTACTTTTTTTCGTCCTCCCTAAACTTTAGCCCCTGTAAAAAAATACAAAATTTTTAACGGATAAATTAAATATTTAATTGAGTTTTTCTTTTACTATGTACTACAAGAGATAATTTTTATCTTAAGGAAACATGTAGTTGTGTTTTATATATATGCTTATATTTATTTTATTTATATACAGTCGAACTTTCCTATAATGAATCTGCATGGACACATAAAATCACTTTAACAAACTTTATTATTTCAAATATTAATAAATTTTCGAGCTTGAGGTCTTTTAAAAAAAAAAAACTTTCTAACGTTTATTTATTAATATTTTAAATAATAAAGGTCGTATAAAATATGTACATATTAGAAACTTCATTATACTGAATAAATTTTATTTCCACTTCTGTTAAAAAATCAGGCAGTTCTAGTTTGGATTACACTCCCACGTGCAGCGGTTATCCATTATAATAGAGGTTTAAAGACTTTTGCGTTTAGTTTAGTCCAATGTAACGTACCGTAACGTACTGTATTTTCTTTAATTGGTAACTTATATCTCACAATTTGAGTCTTTTGAATAAAAAATTATATTGCACAGATCAATTTCAAAATGTTTAAGGTGTGGGCTCGCATTTCTGCTACAAGTAATTATTGGCACAACTAAACCGACTTTGGGTTTTTTTATCTTTTTGGAAACATAATGGTATCTACATTTTGATTTATTTATCATCTAGAATAAAAACTTTTGCGGCATTTAAAATTATACAAAAATTAAAAGAGTGATTTTTTCGCCTTCTATTCTACTATTCAAGTTTTCCATCGCCTTTTTTTTATCCAACCTTCCCTAAACTTTATATTTTTATATACAACTAGCTTTACCCGGTGCGCTTCGCTACACTGCTTTAACCACTTATTTAATATATGCATCCTATGGGAGGTATTTCGCCCTGCTCCTACCTGCTTTATTTTTATTTTCAAAAGTATAGTATACCATAAGTGGGACTTCTACAAAGTTTGAACATTCTTACTTAAACAGTTCTTAAGATATTTATAATATACATATGAGTCATTCCATGTCAGACCGAACACCTTTTTTACACCACCTCTTCCGATTTTCTTTAAATTTGCCAGACGTATTAAACATAAAAAAATATTTTACACGTGTTTCGGGGAAAAAATTTAAAATTTTTTTTTAAAAAGTTATTTGCATTTGAAAATCGTCAAAATCGTGAAAAATCTTCCGACATGACAACATTTAAACTAATGTTTTTATGAAACTAGTGAATGGATTTTGAAGTTCAATACCTTATTTTAAAGGCATTTGAACCTTCTTTTTTAAAAAAATATTATTTTTTATAAATTAATTTTTTTTTAGAAATTGGGAATTATTTCCTTGTGAAGGTTACTTTATATTATTATAAACATTTTTTTCATTTTTCGAATTTATTCTATGAGTTAAATTTCAGTTATGTATTTTGTAAAGCTTTTTGTAATAGTTCTAAAAATTTGGTTTTTTTACTTAATTTCTGTTTTCCACAATCTTCGAACAAGTCGAAAAATCTGAAAAAAATATTTTCTTAAAGGTTAATATATTCTTAACATTCCCTCAAAATTTCTGAGTGGAGGTCGAATGGATTCTATTTTTTTACGATTTTTTTCCATTGCAGCACCACAAAAAAATTACATTTTGTATATAAACATTTTATTTTCAAGCATGTTAACGAAAATGTCAACACATGTATGTATGTGTGTATGTATTCAAAAACACACAAAACTTGATACTTAAGTAAATCCCAGCAAAAACTCGGTAATAGGTTGGTATTACGGAACACGTTACCTGGTAATATCGCTGTCAATTATTGGCATTTTATTTAGTTTTAGTCGACAATGACCACAAATTCTAAGCCTTCTATTCAAGGTTTGCAAATTTAATTTTAGCTTTTGTTGAAAATTTTCCACATTTATCCAACGTAAATTTTTCAGTTTAGTTTTTTTATGTTTGACAACATTAAACGGATTGCAACAAAATCTGTAATTCGGTTTCATTATTTTAATTTACTTAACAATTTTTTATTCCCTCTGAAAGCACTGAACTGAGATAAACGAACTTTTTTGTAAACTAAAAATCACCTGCAACATTGCTTTTTTTAAAATAGAACATACAAAAAAATTCTAACGGCAAAATAGAAAAAGCAAAACAAACAAGAACAATATGAATTTTGATTAAATATTTACTTAAGTATCAAATTTTGTGTGTTTTTGAATACATACACACATACATACATGCGTTGACATTTTCGTTAACATGCTTGAAAATAAAATGTTTATATACAAAATGTAATTTTTTTGTGGTGCTGCAATGGAAAAAAATCGTAAAAAAATAGAATCCATTCGACCTCCACTCTGAAATTTTGAGGGAATGTTAAGAATATATATACCTTTAAGAAAATATTTTTTTCAGATTTTTCGACTTGTTCGAAGATTGTGGAAAACAGAAATTAAGTAAAAAAACCAAATTTTAATAATAAAAAAAATTAATTTATAAAAAAATAATATTTTTTTAAAAAGAAGGTTCAAATACCTTTAAAATAAGGTATTGAACTGCAAAATCCATTCACTAGTTTTACAAAAACATTAGTTTAAATGTTGTCATGTCGGAAGATTTTTCACGATTTTGACGATTTTCAAAAGCAAATAACTTTTTTAAAAAAAATTTTTAATTTTTTTCCCGAAACACGTGTAAAATATTTTTTAATGAAGACTTCGTTCTTTTTAGCAAAAATCGTACGGTTTGACATGGAATGACTCATATGCATCAGAGAACTGCAAAATCACTATTTTTCTTGATTTATTCATACGCTCAAATTTACATTGACTCTTTGCTTGCAAAACAAAGTTCAACGTTGGTAATTTTTACATCGTTTCGTACACATTTGATTTTCGCATGTATTCGTTTTTTATTGAAAGTGCTTTGTTTGCATTTTTGTTGCGCACGCAATATAACGCAACTGTGTAAATTCAAAAGGAACACATTCTTATACTTTTGCATTCAAGTAGTCATTGCTCACTCGATGAGACGCTTTGTTAACATTAACAACAATAAACCACTCGATGAGACGCTTTGTTAAAATTAACAACAATAAAAACAGCAATAACAAAAATACATTGTACCTACATACAGAACTACTGTACTTTTTAAGATGTTTCTGTGGAAATTGTTTGTACCTACATATGTGCGTTTAGTTTCATTTCAATTTTTTTTCTTGTACTACATAGTTACTGCTGAATGTCTTCATGAGTAATAATTGCTTGATTTCTGGCTTTTTTGTTTGTATTTTTTTTTTTTTTTTCTTTACCAAAACAATCATTGTCGAACACACAAACATCTTTATTAAAAGACGAAGCTAACGATTGTATAAATAACAAAGCACGATGTGCATTATTTAAATGACTGCAAACCAGCAGCGAATGTTTGCGGTTGCGCAAGTTTGATTGTATGACCGCAAGTGAGTGTATTTGTTAATGTTCATTTAATGCGATTTTTTTGCAATTGCACAAAGCCGTTCTCTGATATGCATCCAATGGGAGGTGTTTACCACCTGCGCCTACCCGCTTTATTTTTGTTTTCAATAGTGTAGTATACCATAAGAGTGACTTCTACAAAGTTGGATCATTCTCACTATAACAGTTCTTAAGATATGCGATATGGCGTCCTATGGTGGGTACCACTTCCCCCGCTGCTATTTTATTTCAATTTTGGGGCTTAGAAGATCCTACTTCCAAAAGTTCAAGAAAATGCGTGCAGCGGCTTTAATTATATTTCTATCTATGAGGAGAACTGCTCCTTCTCTGCCAACCCCGCCCATTTTTATATTGAAAATTATAGTTTACCATAATGGTAGCTTTAACCACGTTTGAAGAATCTCCCTTTAATAGTTCTTCAGTTGAGCGATATATAATATACATATGCATCCTATGGGAGGTATTTCCCCCCCTTGCGCCATAAGAGTGACTTCTACAAAGTTTGAACATTCTCACTACAACAGTTCTTAAGATATGCGATATTAAACATTGGCGTCTTATTTATTTCAATTTCGGGGCTCAGAAGATTCTAGGGCTCACGTGATGTTACTGTAAAAATTTCAGGAAAATCGGTTCAGTAGTTTAGGAGTCCATAAGCCAACAAACAAACAAACAAACATACAAACATTTTTCATTTTTATATATATGTATATAGATGGAACCCAATAAGCCAATTCATTGACCTAGAGTTAGTTCACCTTAATTTTTTTGAACACCTCTTATATACAGAAACTTGTCTAGGAGAATACAAATTTTGAAGGGGGGGGGGGGGGGGGGGCTTTAAAACCATGGGAGATAAGGCCATGATGGCTTTATTGTTCAATTGAATGGGAGATAAAGCCATAATGGCCTTATTGCCCAATTATTGAGAGGTAAGGTCATATTTAAAATTTTGCGAAATGAGAGATAAAGCCATATTTTTCCAGAATATTGTTATGCATGGTGTAAACATTTTGTAAAAGGGGAAATCCTTAGTTATCATTGAAGAAGGGGGGGTGCTTTAAAACCATGTGAGATAAGGCCATGATAGCTTTATTGCTCAATTGAATGGGAGATAAAGCTATAATGGCTTTATTGCCCAATCATTGAGAGGTAAGGTCATATTTAAAATTTTGCGAAATGATAGATATAGCCATATTTTTTTTCGCAAATGAGAGATAAAGCCATATTTTTTCAGAATATTGTTATGCATGGTGTAAACATTCTGTAAAAGGGAAAATCCTTAGTTGTCATTGAAAAACATTGTTTTTATTCTTGTGACGCATGCAGGAAAACTTTATGCAGCGAAGCCACCTGCCGCGTCCTACTGGAGGAAAAAACCCCTAAGCATGGCCCGCCACGCAGAAAACCTTTAGTATGCGAAGCCAGATATCAATACTTAACTTTATTGTCTCCGGAACTGAAATGACAGATAAAGCCATTTTCTAATAGTGCTAATGTGAGCTAAGGCCATGATGGCTTTATCTCGCATTCAAATTATAAAAAGGCTTTATCTCCCTATTGAATGAGAGGTAAAGCCATCATAACCTTATCTCACATGGTATTAAAGCACCCCCATTTTGGACTTATTATACATAATCAAATTATTGACAAATTAGCTTCAAATTTTTCAGATATTTTTTGTCTTTTATAGAAAAATTAAACTCGTATTTTTTATTTCCCCAAAAAATCCAATTTTTTTTTAATATCCCCAGTGCAAACCCCAAATACAAATTTTTGTCCCTTTTAACAACAAGACAACCCCTTAATTGGGTAAAAACGCCAAAACTGGCAGCCCTGATTATTTTTAAAATAGCAACTCAAATATTTTCGTTAACTTGGTGGCCACACGATCAAGTTTTGCCTTTCAATTCCTTTCAATTTGCAATACACTCTCAGTTTTTTACTAACACACTCACACTTTTTAAATTGACCACGAGATGGCTTTCAATTTCACCTTTCCATTTGGTTGGCAATTTACTTTCAATTTAACAGCTGAGTACAAGTTTGTCTCTGTTGTTGTTGACATCTTGGAAGTAAATTGCTTACAAATTGAGTGCAGCCTACGTCACAGCTTTCAATTTATGTTAATTTTGACAAGCAGTATATGTAAAAGACTATCAAGAACAACTTGAATGTGTGGCCCCAGGGTAAGCCATTATGACAAAACATTTTTTATTCATTGAATTGAAACGGTAAATGTTAGAAAGAGTAAACTGCAAAAAATATAAACAAAGTTTTTTTAGTTTTTTCTTTTGTTTATTTAAATAAGAAGCATAAAAATAAAACAAACAAAATAGCAGTAAATCGCCGAATTTGCCCATAAACCGCTGATTCAGCAACACTTTTAATATTTCAACCTTGAAATGTCAATTTTAAGTTGAAAAATTTAAAATTTTTTTAATAAACAAAATAAAAAAGGCAAGAAACACACGAATGGTTAGTGTGATTTTTAACTTCTCATTTTCTTTACACATTTGGTACGCATATCAAATACACACACAACAATCACTTGGCTCCAAACAGCGTTGCCAAGACGGATTTTGTTATACCATAGAGGAGAAAATCCATGCGGCCGGCCGAAGGCCGTCTATGCAGAGAAGCTTTAGTTAGCAATGCCGGGTTTTGTTATACCATAGAGGAGAAAATCCTTGCGTCCAAAAGTGTTTTCGTTATATATTTAATATATACACCCAGAGAAAAAGCAGCAAAACCATTTTTAAAAAGACATAATGTCCATATTAAAAAGGAGTTTATGTCCGCGGGCATTATGACGTTTTCCATCGAAGGGCGTCATAATGTCCATGGACATTATGTCCGTGGACACTATGACATGCCACTAGGGAATATATATAGCAACTCTTACTTGTTTCTCTATATGAAAGATCACCGCACAATGAACCGGTAAGCTCTTACATTTCCGCGTTGATGCGACGCCTTTATAAGCACTTGTCTGGGTTATTCAACTTTTAAAGCAGTGGGCGAATGGCGTAGACCCGTAACTTAATTAACACCACAATAAAAACTCTAGCGCAGTCAAATTGCACGATCTTGGCGGATAATTTACGATTTATCCGTAAGAGGTTGCCATACTCTCAAAGAGCTTAGGTAGTATATTTATTGTAGTGTTCGCTGCATAACAACTAATTATTCAAAAGGGGACAGCAGATAATGGTTATCATTGGTTTGTGTGCTTTAGACCTACCAGCACAATTTGGGCACTTCTCAATACCTTGACGGGTTACAGTGGTGGATTCAGTCTTTTTTGAAAACTAAAAATTAATGTAATATTGTTACAATTTGTTTCAATCAATTTGATGTTACACTTTCGAATATATAAAAAAATTTTTACTATTGCCATTATCACACCATAAAAAAAATCTAAAAATCTTAAGACACTCATAAGAAATAAGACTTATTCTATAGCGATTTCAATTTATAATTTACGTTAAAAAGGCTTTATTTTGATTGAAAGTGAACGGCACATAAATCAAACCAAAAGAATCTAAAGTACATATTGCAAATTCTAAAGATACGATATTTGAAAATTTACAACCGTTTGATAACCTAAAAGAATAAAACGAGTGCTTGGTGTTATCTCGTTATTTTCTACTGTTTTATCAATTTAACCCAGTCAAACGCTGAATGGGTTGCAATTTATTTGTTTGTATTGGAAATAGATTGGAAATTGTTTGACTATAAAAAGTTTTGTTTTCTTGCAAAAACTTAACATTCGCTTCTGCGATTACAATAAAACAACCAAAAAATGCTATTTAAAATCATCTTGGGCCTGTGCCTATTGGCCATTGTCTGCCAGGCAGAACGAGCCCGCTACGACAACTATCGTGTGTATAAGGCTACCGCTTCCAGTGAATCGGCATTGGAGATTTTAAAACGTTTGGAAGGTGCTTCGGATTCCATTATGTTCTTGGATGGCATACACACCATTAACAAACCCATCAGTGTAGTTGTGGCTCCCCATAAGGTACCTGATTTTTTGGAAATTATGGGTACTAATAAAATCTCCTACGAAATGGTCGAAAGTAACTTGCAAAGCCAATTGGAAGATGATGAAGAACAAGTAGCTAAAACTAATCCCATGGCTCGTTCTGTTTCCTATAACTGGAATCAATACTATCAATTGGATGACACCTACAAATGGTTGCAACAATTGGCCGAGCAGAACCCTGGTGTTGTGACTTTGATAGAGGGCGGTAAAACCTATCAAGGACGTTCGATTTTGGGTGTTAAAATATCCAAAAGTAAATCGGAAAAACCTGGTGTTTTTATTGAAGCTGGTATTCATGCCCGTGAATGGATTGCTCCCGCTACCGCAACCTATTTAATCAACCAACTGCTAAACTCAAATGTGGCAGATATTCAAAAAATAGCCGAGAACTATAACTGGTATATTTTCCCCCATGCCAATCCGGATGGTTATGTTTATACCCACATTACCGATCGTATGTGGCGTAAGACTCGTACTCCTTACGGCAGCTGCTTTGGTGCCGATCCCAACCGCAACTGGGGCTTCCAATGGAATGTGGTGGGCTCTAGCAACAATAACTGCTCTGATACCTTTGCTGGTCCTTTTGCTTTCTCCGAAATTGAGACACGTTCTTTGGCTGACTACCTCCAGAGCCAGAAGGAAAAACTTTCCCTGTACATTTCCTTCCATGCCTACTCTCAATTATTGTTGTTCCCCTACGGCCATACTGACTCTATGCCTCGCAACTTCAAGGATTTGAAACAGGTATACGATGTAAGTATTGCTGCCATCAACAAACGCTACGGCACCAAATACACTGGAGGAAATATCCACGATGCCATTTATCCAGCTTCTGGGGCCTCAGTCGATTATGCCTATGAAATTATTGGCACCAAAATGGCCTTCTGCTATGAATTGCGACCTTCCTCGAACTCTTACCTTGTTGGTTTCAAACTACCTGCCTCTCAAATTGAGGCCACTGGTCAGGAGACTATTGACTCTATTGTTGCAATGGTAAATGAGGTTGAAAATTTAGGTTACTTTAAATAAGAAAATTACTATTTCTCTCAAGGGAAATCGTTTAAATAAAGTGATACGACTAATTAAATAACAACTGAAGTGTTTTTTTCTTCCTCTCCAGACACTTAAACTATTTGTTTGGATAAAATGTAACCCAGATTTTTTCCTTTAATTAATAAAGACAATATTGGCTTAAGTACTTAAAGATTAAAAAAAAACACATATGAACAACATATTGCAAATAACGCAATCTTACAGAATTTTAATGGATTTAACAGAATGGATTTTAATGAAAAATATTCACCCTTATTGTGGTTGGTGTTTTTGTTGCGAAAGTAAGACGCTTTTAAAAAATCTTATGTAAAGTGGTTAGCAAAAACGACAGCAAATATGCACTGTTTACAAAACCTTTACAAAAAGGTTAATCGAGTCGTCTTAATACGCCTACGCCAACCATAACATTAAAAAGAATAATAAATGGTTTCTTTTAATTCTTAGGCACGCGTTCTATGTGTACGTACCTTTTTTTTAACTTTTTTTAAGACGCATGCTTAAGCAGAAAGTAATCCTCCTTCATGCTTTCGATACGTATAAAGGGCAGCCAGCAGGGTTGCCAGATACATTTGTGAAAAATCGTAAATTTCCTGAGAAAAAATAAAAAAACGCCGTTCTCGCTTTACAAAAATCGTCAAAAAAAATCGGACAACGTAAAATTTAAGGCCCAACCATAATATGCATAGCCTTGCTTAGCCTACTCTCAAAAATCAACAAAATAACTCTCAAATGTATTTAAAAAAACAAAAACAAAATCAACAAACATTTGATTCCGTACGAATGTGCGATCAGTTTCGTAATTTGCTTAAGCAAATTACATATCCTCATATAAATAACATGTAATCGTACATTTGCTTAAGCCAACTTAAGCACTTTATGGTTCGGCCTTTAGTTTTATTTAACAATTTTTGTTTGATTTTTATAAAAAAAAAATATAAAAACAAAAACATGACTTCATACCCAGTTAGCATTTTCAATCGAGTAAGAGCTACTGGGAGTCGCATGAAGAGCGTTTTATTCGTCGAGTGATATTCATTATCAAAGTTTTTCTTGGGATTCAAAAATATTGACAAACTGAAGTTTATTGTTGATGGGATAAGCTATTCCTATAACACGGCTAAAGACGCTTACTTTAATCGTTGTGGGAATCGTTTGAGATGTGGGTAAAGATTATTTGACGAGTCTTTCAACAAGCATGAATCGTATGAGACTCATGTAAATATTATCTTACAACACGTGAAATGCTCGCCATATAATTGAAGCACAGTCGCGAATAACGTTGTAAACGCCACATTTTGCAAAAACTGTTTCTTTGCAGATAACCGTTGACCTTACTCTCTTACACAGTTTAAACATCAAATCAACCAAAACTATGCACTTTAACGCCTTTAAAATGGCGTACAAAGTGTCAGCCAGTGGCAGAACATTGCAAGTTACTAACAAAATGATGAAACCGAAATGGTTTTGCAGTGCGGAATAATGTTTTAAAAGCCTTTTGCATTAAAGTTTTTATTATCATTATTTTTAATAATAGAAAAAAAAAAAACTTAAAACAAATAATGCTGCCTGTAAAAAAAGTTTTTTTGCTCTCCTGAAAAATTATTATTTTGTAACTTAAAACGTTATTCGCGGCTGTGCTTCAATTGTTAAAAATACGATTTATACAGAAGGTCGCAAAAGGTTAATTCGATGATGTATCGACGAAAGATAAGCAAAGTGTAACATTGTTGATTTTTCTATTCTGGAAATAATCGGTTTAAGATTTTTTTAAGATGTTACAACCCTACCTTAACAAAAGCGGCACGTATTTTTTTATTTGTCAAAAATTGTCATCCCCATACAATATGTATGAAGCATCCCTAACTAGCGCGGCGTCAACGCTTTGAAATTGGAACAACCAATTTTGGCAACGCGTTTGTAAAAAAATAATAGCAATTTAGTTTTTTTTTTTTGGTCAATCTTGCGTTTTTATCTCCTCACGCAGAGAAAAAATATGGTTGGGCATGGTTACGGCAACAACACTATGTTTAATGTAACAATATATTGTTGTCGTACACAAGTAATTGTTATTTTTATTTAATATCAACAAAATTATAATTACTGTAAACACATCAATGTTTATCGCAATTATAAATTTGAGTATTGTTGACCGAAAAATAATTATTTTTCTAGCAACTTAATTATGATAACTTTCTAAACATATTATATTACTCACAACCATATCATGACATTTAATAGCCATAACATGCTAACTTTCTATAAATTTATCATATTATGTTTAAGATGCAATCAAACTATTTTTACTATAATAATATTATGTAAGCGCCATTTGTAAAATAATTTTGAAGGCTGTAGGAAATATAGCCCAAAGAAAAATGGCCCAAAAAAAAAAAAAAAATGAAAAATCGCCCAAATGAAGAATCGCCCAAACGAACATGAAAAATGACCCAAACAGTTAAATATGAAATTTTGCCTAAACAAAACGAAGAAGGGACCAAAAAAAAAAAAATTAAAACTTACCCAAAAAGCAAAAACGAATTTTTTCCAAAAAAAAAAAATTACCCAATTTGCAAAAAACCAACAAAACTATTTTTAAAGAAACTTATTTTACCAAAACAAAAACCGGCTTCGCTAACTTAAGCTTCTCTGCATAGCCGGCCTTTGGCCGGGCCAAAGGGTTTTCTCCTCTATGGTATAACACAGACCGGCTCCACTAACTAAAGCTTCTCTGCGTAGACGGCCTTGGGGGGGCGCAAGAATTTTTTCCTTTATGGTATACCAAGTACCGGTTTCTCTAAGTAAAGCTTCTAAAATCTGCCATGTTTCCGAACGAAGGCCGACTTCGCAGAGTAGCTTTAATAAGCGAAGCCGGTCTTTGTTATACCATAGAGGAGAAAATCCTTGCTCCCGGCCGAAGGCCGGCTGTGCACAGAAGCTTTAGTTAGCGAAGCCGGTACTTGTTTTATCAATGAGGAGAAAATCCTTGCGCCCGGCCGAAGGCCGGCTATGCTTTCGAGTTTGTAAGCATGTTGTGGACATTATGACACTCTACAAAGTGACATAACGTCCACGGACTTTATGACACTGCTCTGTTGGGCATTATGACACTTAAAAGTGTCATAAAGTCCATGGACACTGGAGTGTCATAGTTATTTTTACAAATAACATGTAGGAATTCGACGTATAATGATAATGAATGATTTAGACAAATATTATGTAAGATTTGGAAGAAATTTAAAAAATTAAAGATGGCTCGAAAAAATGGGCTATTTTTCATACAATATTTTTGGGTGATTTTTTATTATGAAATTTAAAAAATTTAAAAAACGAAAAATCACCCAACAATAACGAAAAATAGCCCACAAATTTTGGGTCACTTTTTATATGAATTCAGGCCCAATTTTACATTGAATTTTTTTGGGCGATTTTTCATTATTTTTTTGGGGCATTTTTCTTTGGGCGATTTTTCCTACAGCCAATTTTGAATCAGTTGCGTCTTTTATTTTATACCCAGCAAAAACTTTACTTACAATCCTATTTTTAATGACTTCAAGAATTCATTACTTTGTAGCTTTATTCGCCACTTTTTGGATTATTAGTTATATATTAAATAATAACTTTATTATTATATCTTAAATATACAGAAAAATTAATATTTTCATTATGACAATAAAAATGTCATTATAGTCATTATTGTCAAAAAACATAGTTTATTAATACAAAAACTACACTGCCCCGGTAGACTAGCTGGTAGAGAGCTAGTCTATCAGCACCGAGGTTGCGGGATCAAATCCCGCCAGAGACAGAAAAAAAAAATAAAAAATAAAATAAAGTAAAATAGAATAAGAAAAAATAAAAATAAAATAATTAAAAAAAAAAAAAAAAAAAAAAAAAAAAATTAAAAAAAATAAAAAAAATTTTTCTTTATTGACTTTGTGTAACTATAATATATATAAAAAAAGCTTAAGTGACAAAAACAAAATTTTACAGGAGAGGGTTTTTTTATTTTATTTTATAAAAATTTTGTATGAATATTGTCGCTTGAGATACAATTGTTTTTACTATAAAATCGTAACGGTTCCTTATGTGACCATGACATTTTAGGAGATGATGCAAGTGTTGCCAATAAAGTCGTTTATTAAAAAAAAAAGAAAATGCAAAATGGTGTTACTTAAGCTTATTTTGCGGTTATGCCTCGATATATTTTTATAAAAATTTTAAGTATAAAAAAAAACATATTATTTTTTAGATTATAATAGGCTAAATTATAAAGGATTACTTTTGGGACATCTCGAACAAAAATAAATACTTTTTCTAGTAGAAAAGTAAGTAGACGGCTCGTCAAATTCTCATTATTTTTCTGCTTGGCTGAAAAATCACCCAAAAAAATTCCATGTAAAATTGGGCCTTAATTCATATGAAAAGTGACCCAAAATTTTTGGGCTTTTTTTCGTTATTATTGGGTAATTTTTCGTTTTTTAAATTGGGTGATTTTTCGTTATGAAAAATAACCCAAAAATATTATATGAAAAATAGCCCATTTTTTCGGGCCATCTTTATTTAATATAATTGTAATTTATTTAAAAATAAGTTTGTTTTTTTTTCTCTGGGTGTTTATATTAAATATATAACGAAAACACTTTTGTGCGCAAGGATTTTCTCCTCAAGGATATAATATATACCGGCTGCGCTAACTAAAGCTTCTCTGCAAAGCCGGCCTTCGGCCGGGCGCATGGATTTTCTCCTCTATGGTATAACAAACACCGGCTTCGCTAACTAAAGCTTCTCTGTATAGCCGGCCTTCGGCCGGGCGCAAGGATTTTCTCCTCTATGGTATAACAAACACCGGCTTCGCTAACTAAAGCTTCACTGTATAGCCGGCCTTCGGCCGGGCGCAAGGATTTCCCCTCTATGGTATAACAAACACCGGCTTCGCTAACTATTCTTCATTTGGGCGATTTTTAATTTTTTTTTTTTTGGCCATTTTTCTTTGGGCGATATTTCCTACAGCCTTTCTGCTTATTTTGTAAGCAAAGTTTTTGCTGGGTATATGAGTCGTTAAACAATTTAAAGATAAATTCCCATAAAAAAAATAAATTTAAAGAAATTAAAACAAACATTTTTCATTTTTTTTTATAAAGTATTAGTGATGTAATAGTGCAAATGCAAAATATCGTAGTTTTTTTTGCAAAATCCAACAACAAAACACACAGAGTTATATATTAAAAATGTGCTACGATGTTTCTGCGGTTTTCATGGGCCACCGCGTATGTCTTAAAACAAATTTTTCAGGAGAGCCGAAAACCCATTCTAGATAAAACTATGGTCTAGGTATTGCACTTTTTAAACTTTGTCACTACGTTAAAAAATCAGAATTGATCCATCTTTTTTCAAAAAAATGTAAAGAGCGTTTAAAATTAGGCAATATGGCATCAACATCTCAAAATCGGAAAAATGGACATACGCGGTTTCCCATGAAAACCTCAGATTTTGCATTTGCTCTTTTGCAAGACTTATTTTGAACTCCGCTATTTGATTTACATTAAGAAAAATTGTAAAAAGCCACAAAATAAAAAATCGATGCAAAGAAATTTTAATTTATTTTGTATTTTTATGACAGCTGTGAAATGTGCTGTATCATAATTTGATTGCTTCTAAATTTATTATGATTAACATGATGATAATATGATTACTTCTTAGCTTATTGTGATGAACACGACAATAATTTGATTACTTCTTAACTAAGTATGATTAACAGAATAATAATATGATTAAGGGAAAAATATTATGATGTAACAGTCATAAAATGATTCAATAATAATCTTAATATGGTGAGTACAATCATGAATCTTATCATAATATGTTGCTCTAAGAATATGTTTACCACAACCATGTTTTTTCTTTGCGTGCATTTTTATTTATAATATTGTAGGATTTATTAACCAAGAAAGTTATTACTGCTGTCCGTGACACAATGCTGATACTCTTGTTTGGGAATGTCATATCAGCGTAAATGCTTAGCGTAAGAAAAATCGCGCGTCAGTGAACAGTTTTTTTCTATAACATTTTTAGGGGAAAAAACCTAAACAATGTTTCTTTTTATAAAATTTTTTTTTCAGCGTATAAACATATAAAAACATTAACGCCTGTATTTATAAAAAATTTTCATACAAATTTTGTATGAAAAATCTCCTTAATAAACGTTTGTAAAATGTAATAATCGTTTATAAATACGGGGGTTAAAACTTTCTTTTTTTGGAGACTGAATAAAATCGTCAATTTTTAGAAAAAAAATCAGCAAATCGGCACTTTGCTAATTTCGGAGCAAAAAATCGTCAAATTGACTATAAATCGTTAAATTGAATTAAAAAAATCCGCAAATTAAAAAACAAAACCTTAAAAAGTTAATAAGGGTAATCACGATGGTCATTGTGCAAATTTGCAACGTGTAAATTTGCAGTGCATATTATGATTGTTCGTGAGCATACCACTTTTATTTTTGGGCAAATATGCTATTTTTCTAAAAATGTATTCTGGCAACACTAAAAACTTCTGGCAGCACTGTAAAAAATCTGCATTTGTTTACAATTAAACACAGGCAAATTAAAATAAATGGTTTCTTTTTAATTAATTTAAATTTAATTCTCTATTTTATTTTACAATCTGCGAAAATGTTCAATTTATAAGTTTTCTTAAAATCAATATGGCACTTAATATGTCAAATGTTATTGTTTACATTTGTTTGCAACTGAGCAAATATGCACTACTAACTTTGCTCATGGTTTTTTAGTGCAAACGAAGTAAAAAAGAGCAAATTGCAAACACGTACATTTTGTTGTTGTGTTGTGCAAATGTGTGTATTTTTGCACGCATTTGCATCGTTTGCACACTTTGCACTACCCATCCTGATTTCCCTTAATATTTTTTTCTGACCAAATTACATTTTTTTTTAAAAATAGTAACAAAAATTTTAATTAGCAAAAATCCCCAATTAAAAATTTTTAGTAAAAAAATTATTTTGTTTTGTTTGAAGCGACTGGTTTCGGCATGTTTTTTTAAATCCTTTTTATGCGATTCCAGTGAGGAATTACAAGCAGCACAATAGGCTGTTTTTGAAGACGAATGAGCCAATTTATAAGAATTTGGAGCTTGTTCAATCGGTTTTAGCTATCCTTAAAACCAGCAATAAAAATACATTCATATATCCGTCATTTATTTAATACTTCTATGCATCATAAGTACCTACCAAAAGCCCAGCATTCTTTTTCCCAAACTTTACTATATTGTTTTTCATATTTACCTATTTTTGGGGAAGACATATTTGCTTGAAAATTGTCTTTAAAAAGTCAAAAATTCAACGGCTTAAGATTCTTTTTTTCAAATTCTTCTTTTTAAAACACTCACTTAAGATAAATAACATAAGTTTATTAAGTACCTTTTACACACTTAAAAAATGGTTGTCTTAACTAGGACTCTTTACACCGTATAAGTTGTTAATAAGGGTACGATAAAAGTTTTGTTACTTTTTTTATATTTTATCTACGAAGCAAAGAAAAATAAGCATAAATAATAAAAGAAAGGAAAATATATTAAAAATGTGTAAAATCCCCGAATATTTTTTTTAATCCCCAAATGACTTTCTTTGTCCTTTTTTCTCGCATTAAATCCCCAATGTTGGGGATAAATCCCCAAGTCTGGCAGCCCTGTACGTATATGCCTTCTGCGCGTTTTCTGTGTGAAATCTTCCTTAATAATCTTTTAAAAAGAGTATACAGTTTAAATGCTTATGATTGACACCATTTCTTTCTTTTGTTTTGATGAAACTTGATTTATAAAAGATTCTTTCACTTATTACACTGGTTTACAGCCAAAAAATACCAAGAACGCCACATGCCTAGATAAGTTAATTGAGACCTCCTGAACACGAAAAACGCTGGTCCCACTCCCACCCCTTGTGGAGCCCTACCGAAAAGTCCGATCGATATAAATGGCATATGGAAAGGTAATTGAATGCCTTTTCCGTCGATATGCTTTCTATCTGTTAAGAAATGGCTGAGTTATGGCACCTCAAAGTTCAAAATTTGCCTATTTTTTACGTTTGTTTCAAAATTTTTCATTTTTATTTCGTTTTTTTTTTCTACGTTATAACAAAGATCCTGGAATGTTTTATTTTTTACCAAATAGTTTATTTAATTTTGCGTTTTTTTTCGGATGGATCTTCGCGAATAACCAACAATAGTCTGCCATCATTTGTTAAATAAAGTTTTAATTAAGGATTTTGTCGAATAGGTGCCATAAGTCAGCCATTTCTTATTATTTATATCGATCGGACTTTTCGGTTGGCCTGTAGAAGGGTTTGAGTAGACCATACACCGAAAAACAATAGTACCGTTATCTCAAAAACGGTACTAAGAAAAAAAATTACTCAATTCTTGGTATTTTTCCAAATTAAAAATTTGTAAAGCAGTGTTATTGACGTTGTAGAGATTGAAAGTAAAGCATTATAGAGCATATCCAATTTCTCGGTTTTTTTCTTGTCTTTTCTAAAAACTGGTCGTCTTCCGTTAAACCACTTGAATACCTTTTTGATTTTTTAATAATTTTAATAGTTTTGTTAAGGTCTGGTAGACGGTTGTTTTCATTCGTCTCAAAAAAATCAACTTCTTAACCTGAATCATTGTGGTAAAAGTCTGTACTTAACATTTTTAAAAATTAATTACAATTCCCAAACTTTTTAGCTTCAGTCTTTGTACCAGTGTTCGAAAATAAACATTAAATATCGCTCCTTAGTATTCGGCTCGGTAGATTTGTGGAAAATACACGCTAATATGGTTTGTGTAGTAAATCATTAAAATAAAAAACCTTTCCCTGTTTGTCATTTTTCGAACACAAAAATAATATTGTTCTTATCCAACTCAACAAAAAGATGAGAACTTTTAATTCTGTAGGTTTTTTTTTTTAAACCACAAACTTCATTGTGTTCGGTTCAGCTCATTAATGTTCGTTTGTTTCTGTTGTGCGTAGCGCACTTTTGGCTGGCAAAAAAAAAAAACAAACAAAATACACATACGAAAAAATAATTTTACACAGATAAAACATATACGCAATACAGACACAAGCTGTTCGTGTTGCGGGCGTTGCTAAAATTTTGTGTTTGTTCATTTCTTTATCAATGTAAAAAAAGAAACATTAAAGAACATTAAAATATAATGTTTGTCTTCAGTATCACTTCAATTGTTCTTTATTTTAACGAAGAACAGAACACTATATAATTTTCGTCTCTTTCGTGAAAAAAGTTACGAACGGTATTAAGGGTTGTGTGTTTGTCTACACAAACACTAATAATAAAGATATCGTTCCGAACGCTAAATAATGTTCTGTTTGTTTTCCAACACTGCTTTATACTATACTATATTTAAAAAAATTGTTACTAGAAGAAAATGTTCCTGAGTTAAGAAACAATAAAAGTGTATTTTGAACGTACTGGCTTGTTTTTTTACATGAAAGAAAAAAAAAAAACAAATACTGTGAAAAAACTAATTTTCGACTAATCGATTAATCGATATATATTCACCCCTATCGCAAACAACTACTCCCATGAAAATATTCAACAAATTTTTTGGGAATGAAATCACAAACTTAAAAAATTTGGCATCGCCAATGTTTACTCCCACGAATTTTTTTTACTAAATAAATTCCCAACAAGTGTTAATGTGAACGAGAAGGGAACATGTAAATTGTAATTTGTATTCTTAAGTAGGACGAAATTAAATTACTTTTTCCTTTTATTGAAGGAGTGTTAATAAAGAATATGAAGATAAACAGTATTCATTATTAATTTTATTATATTTTTATTAGTATTTTATTTTGTATATTTTTCTTTCACAATACAAGCACTGACAAGTTACTCATAATAGAGACTTTTGCTTACAAATCACTGACAAATAATTCACAATAGAAATTTTTACTCCCAAAATATTTGCGATACCGATTTGTTGGGGATGGGAATTTACGTTTAATCCCATATATCATGTTCCCATAACATTCGTGATAGGGGTGATTATTCGAATTGTTCGTTTATCGAAAATAAGCAATTTTAAATTATACGAACAGTTAATCTGCCAAAATTAATCGATTAATCGGACAACGGCTAATCTATTCAAACGAAACCTAAGAAATTACAAACGGAATGACAAACTTAAATAATCCCTTTTACTTTTTGTGAAATAAATGTTTGTGTTAATTTTCTATTCGGTCGCTTTTTGATACATGATATCGATTTTTAATAAAAAAAAATTGGATTTTCTTTGAAATACATAAGGATTTGCAGATTTTCATTGTTTTATCGGTTGTAATAAGTAATCACTAGAAATGCGATTTCCATGCAAATGAATATTTTTTTGTCGTTAGTCTACACTGAAAGAATTTTCCTTTGCAATACCAATGAATTTTGACATTAATCCCATGAAAAATTGCATTAAAAAGGAACATATGCAGCGCTTCGTTGGATTAATGAAACCTGTTTCATTAAGATTATTTAATGAAACATTACATTAGATCTATGAATATTATTCATTGGATGAAAACTTTCAATAAAGTAAAAAAAAATTCTTCTTTAACTTTTTTTTTATTTAATTTAATTTTTTTCTGTCTCTGGCGGGAATCGATCGCGCAACCTCGGTGCTGATAGACTAGCTCACTACCAGCTAGCCTACCCACAGTGGTCCAAGATGCCAATCTAGCTGGAAAAAAGTCATAACCTCTCTTCGGAAGCAGCTAGAAGGATGAAACCTTGGTATTATGTACTTCTTATTGAAAGCATTCCTTGCGCAAAAAGTGGGCGTTGTAGATAAAATGGGCGTGGCAATTTTTAATGGCGTTTTAAGAATATCAAAATGTAACGATTTAGAATGTTATTGTATTAATTAAGAAGAGGAGAAAACTCATTTTGGAAATTTTAAAATTCGACTGCATATGCGCAATCGAACAAGGCTTTCGGGCACAGCTTTTTAATATTAATAATAAATATGAAAAATTTTAAAATAACAAATTCTTTGTAATACATAATTGCGAAATTTTCATTAAAAAGTTTTATTTGAATTTAACATATAACATACATATCTGTGGCATTTTGACAAAACATCTTAAGTCGAGATAAGATAGCAAAAAAGTTTTTAAAAAAAACTCGGTGAAAACATCACTTTTACCAAATAATGAAATTAACCAAAATTAAAGAAAAATTTCGTTAATAATACAAAATTTTAAAAACGTAAACAAAAAGGTTTTTTGAATGAAAATTCGTATGATTATCAACATTTTTTTCAACTTTTTAAATTTGAATTAAGATGTTTTGTCAAAATGCCACAGATATGTACATAAATATCATGAATCATTTTACTTAATTTCAATACATAACATTTAAAATTAAGTTCATAAGTTGTATGCTTTTCTTCATACTTTTCCAAATATCAGGAAAAAATGGGACTTCAAAAAAATATTTTATTTTAATTTCTAAAAAAAATGTTATGAAGAAAGTTAAAAATTTTTTACGTTTTTGGATTATCACGATCACATTTCAGCAAAATATAGGGAGTAAGTATATGCGTGATGTTTTTCTGAAACATTAGAAGTTTTTCCGGAATGAATTGAGCGATTTGAAAAGCATTCAAGAAAGCGCGTAAATTCGCTTATTTTTATGTTATTTGTTTGCAATTTTTCTCCTAAAATCTCTGCAATATACTTACATACCATAAACTATTCATAACTTTCATTTTATTTGCGAAAAACTCAGTATTAAGGCAATAATTTGCACCATGAATAAAGTTCTAATATTTATGAGCAAGTTTTTAAAATCCAATGAAAAAGTTTTGGGGGAAAAAATTCATGCAAGATTCATAATATTTATTAAAAAATTCGTGGCAAATATGTATTTCTTTTTTCTGTGTACATACAAAACAACATAATAATATTAATATATAAAAAAAAATAATCTTTTATTTAAATTATTCTATATCTTCCTGTATGAAAGGATCTAAAAGTAACGAAATTTCTTCATCATCTAATAGTTCTTCATTTCGAGGGCTTAGAAATGGTTTTGTTGAAAAAGACGAAGTTAATGGATCTGATGACATAAGCAAATATTTAAAAAGATCTTCCATTGTTGTCTCTCGTGACATCTTTCTAGTGTGATGTTCCCGAATAAATCTGAAATCTTTGTTCCGAGACTCAAGCGCATCCTCCGACATCATTCCTATCGGAAGTGCCGCATTTTGAATTATGTCTGCGCCGTGTATCAAAATTTTGTGCACACACGATGGCATATAGTACCATTCGTACAATTCCACGTATAGTTCCGCAGTATCCATTGTATACTTTCGGAACGCTTCCACATTAATTGCATAACCAGATGACATAGTTCTCAAAATTATTCCTAGCCTTTTTATTAAATTTTCATTTACTCCTGTTATTTGAGAAGTTAAGGAAGGTTGCTGAAAAAATTTTCTAGCGGTATTACCGTCATTTGAACTTCCCTCTCCCGGCTTTGGAATATCAAAAAGCAAATTCATTTCTGATTTCAGAGCATTAATTATCTCTTTTTTTCTGTTATTCTGTGAAGCTTTATCAGATTCACTACGAGCTTGCCATTTTTTAATTTCAATTTTGTAAGATATATGCAATACACATTCCAGGCACCTTATCCACGCATGCAATGTCGATAATCCATATTCGTAAAAGTTGGCCCTTACACTCAAGGCTTTAATTTCATTTAATTTATTCATAGTGGTTGGCGTTGCTCCACAAATACCTCATGTTTGAGTAGAGGAATCGCTAAGAATTGAGAAAACCTTGCCATCAATCATTGTCAAATAAAAAACATGTTTAACAATAACTGTGTTATCTTCAATTTTAGTGGATGTTGACACAATTGCATCAATTTGATTTTGTGTATAATTAGTTTCGCTTTGAATCAAAGATTTTGTTTCCTTTTCAAAAATCAGTTTAATCGGTCTGCAAAAACGTGTAGATGATGGACGTGGGTTTTCCCATACAATATCGTCACCGGACTTTAGCTGCAAAGGCACCAAGCAAATTGCAAACAAATATTGATCTGTTTTACGGGAATCATTTGAACTAAATTTTTGCTTATAGGTTGAGTGTCAATCAAAGTCAATTCCGTACAACTAAAGTTATTTATGACCTCTTTTTGTAACTTTACAATTCTACATGCAGTGTGATCAACTAAGTCCTGCAGAGGCACTTCTGCTATAACATCGGATACTTTTATTCCATTACTTGGGTAGCACTTTTGTTTAGCTTCTAAAATGCTATGATATGATGGGTATATGTCTGCGTTACGAATCTTAGCACCAGCACGCATCGCATTATAACTTGCTTTCGTATATTTTCTATCGATAAACAGACGTAATGCTTCTTCATCTGTATATGGTATTGGTTCCTTCGATTGTCCACTAAGAATTTTTTTAATCTTAGTTGCTCTTGTTGGAGATTCATTTATGTTTTTTGGAATCGCGGCAGCATCCCTCTTGCCAGATTTATAAAGACTAACGCCAGCAGCGAAAGCTAGTTTCTCAGGTGAACATTCACCAACTAAAGCTGACACTTCCAAGCGCTTTCCCTTTTCAGATTTAGCCAAAAAATCTGATCGAGGTCTGCCAAAATTTGACGTTGACGGTTGGATCCCTAAATCCTCTGGAATTTTTAATGTGTTTTCAGAAGGAAGACAAAAAAGTCCATCTAACCAAATTTTGTTGGAGTCTTCAAAATGTTTTTTAGATCTTTTTGCTTTTATCCATCTTTCGTTAATTGAATACGTTAGTCTCCGTACAGCTAACTTAACTTTATCGCAATAATCTTCCGTTTTAATTTTCCGTAACCCACTCTTAGCAAAAAAATACCTAATAACAGCATTTGCCTTTTCTTTGCTTTGTATTTCGGCAATCCACACATTATATAGTTCTCTCCGTGTTATGGGTATGTTATCTATTTATGTATATAAAAAGTTTACCGGTCAATAATTGCAGCTAATTTTTTTATCATCTAAAGTGGACATTACACAGATAAACACGGCACAATTCATTTCACGGGAATCCACGGGAATCCTATTTAAAAGTTACTCTAAAAACCATAAAATGCTAAATATTGACTTCACAAAATACATATTTCCTCTTACCCATTATTTTACATACAAAACATTTAAATTCAACATTTATTTATAATATAGATAGAACATACCTGACATAATGCAGTATAAAAAAAATTAATTCAAAAAGTGTTATTGTTTGATGTTACAAACAGTTCAAAAGTGATGCTGTGAATCGACTGGCCTTCTATAACAACAGAGACAATGCAGTTGATCATTTTCGAAACATCATAACAAAGCAAATAAGAAAAAAATAAAAAAACCTGATATACAGTTATGTACAGTGGATAGTTGTCTAACAAATACCAAACAAATTATGTGAATTTTGAAACATAAAAAAATTGACTTTTTTCCAGCTAGATTGGCATCTTGGACCACTGTGCTACCGGGGCAGTGTAGTTTTTGCATAAAAAAAACTATGTTTTTTACTCAATTAAGAGCGTAAATATGAGATTAAATTGTCCATAACAACAATCACAACGGTGGTTGAAAGTTTTTGGTTCATTACTATAATGACATTTTTCATTGTCATAATGAAAACTAAAATTTATTATAGTTGGTTATTATTGAAATATGTTGCTTTTATAAAAAAAATTTTGATTTCATAAATTTAATGGCATTTTACATTAGATGTATGAAATAATAAAATCTTACATTTTTTGATTAACAATTATTTTTTTTAAGGAAACTATAATTTTGTATTAATTTATGAATATTGTTATGTTTGTATATTGTTTTTTATGTTCCCAATTAAAATTTTTTGTTTAACTTGGACAAACTTAAGTTTTCATATATCCAATGAAAATTTTCAACGTAATTACGAAATCCAATGAAGCAATTTTAACGAAAATACTTCATTAAAACTATGAAATTCCATTTAGACAATGAAAATTTTCATTTACCCAAGGAAAATTTTTTTATGAAAATAATTCATTAAATATATGAAGCATTTTCCTTTCAGTGTAAGAGCGATATCGACCAATTGTCTTTCCGAATCATTAAATTTGCGTTAAAATGGCATCGATTTGTTTTTGCATATTTTGGTGAAAATTCAATTGTTTGCATATTTAGGTTTTAAATGCATATTTTTGTAATTTTTGAGAGCTTTTTTAAACTACCATAATGTAAAAAGTTCTTCAAAAATTTTTAAAATACACCAATGAAAAACTTCCCAAAAAATTTTTAACTAATAAATAAATTCTTTTGGAGCTTTGCTTTAAACACAAGATTTTAAACCGATGCAGCACTTTATTACATGGTAAAGGCTTCCAATGGACTCAAAATATTTTGTCTAAAACTGTTACAAGTTACTTGTTTGGCACATGGGTTTTACCCACAAAGCATACATAGATGAAAAAAGTGACGTATGAAAAATGCCTTAATCATTTGCGTGGGCAGCTTTCGAAGAAAAAGAAAGAAAACGTGGTTTGGAAGTGAATTGGCAATGTGTAAAAACAGGCCGCTTCTATCAACACAAATTGCGGAATCAAAAAGGGCAGCTTTCGAAGAAAAAGACGGAAAAAATACAATCACCCTTATCGTGTTTGGCGTATTTAAAATACGCCTACGACTGTTTGGTAATAGATTAAAGAGAACGTGAACTTATTTTCTTTAATCTATTACCAAACAGTCGTAGGCGTATTTTAAATACGCCAAACACGATAAGGGTGAATATTTTCTGTCTCGTGACGCCTCTGTGTGCTCTGTGGTTTTACCGCTTTGCAGCGAATTTAGAAGCCAATTCGATAATATTGCAGTTTTTAGTGAAATGTATCCCTTGATTCCCCTTCCACCGCAGCCAATAATAGCAACATGGTGGCCTGGTTAGAAGCTTCAGAATTCTATCAAAAAAACTTTAAATAACAATATCCTGAACTTTTTATATTTTGTTTTTAGTAAAATAAAAAAACGATCTTTTATGGACATTTTTTAAGTTGTAAGTGTATATTTTTTATTTTTTAGTCCATATTTTGGATTTTTTAGTGCATATTTTAAGCGAATATTTTGGATTTTTTAGTGCATGAATATCTTATCTCAAGTAATCACAGATTAAAAGCCATGTTCTGCAGATCGAAATTGGGTGAAATCGAAATCGATGATGACTTCCTGTTAAATTTTTTGAAAACTACCATGGTTTTTCCTGATTTTAAGAGTAGTTCGGATGAAGATAAGCTTTACTCATGGTATGAAATGCACAAAGTGTCCGACCGAGGCCAATTTCTTAGGCCGATGCCGAAGTTTGGCCCAATTGGCTACCGAAGCCGAAGACGAACTTTACTTATCCGAATTCACAACAAGAAAAAACTTCAAAATTTTCAAGATAAATTAATTTATTAACCAGTACCCATGTTCTGTAACTTTAGTGTGAACTTCTTGCATCGAAAAGATGTGAAACAAAATATTCCATCGTTTCTCGAAAAGTGAAAAAATGTGTGTTTGTAACTCATGTCGAAAACTATCAAAAGAGATTTAGTCGTTACGTTATAAATGTCATACTATTGCACTCGAAGCCGATGTGACATTGCGACCAAAATTTACTAAAACTGAACATTTTTCAACGACGGCGGCGAATATACAACCGTCGGCTATACCAAATTGTGTAAAGAGCGACTTTAATGTTTGTTTTTTGCAAACGAGCTTTGAAGACATTCGTATATTTTATAAAAATGTTAAGAGCAAAATAATAAAACAATGAAAAATGTGCCAAGAACAATATATTATTATTATTATTTTTCGCATTTTTAATTGTTTTTTAGTGTTAAGATTTTTTCTCGCCCCATTTTTATTCGTGAGTTTATTTGACAGTTCAAAGCGGGAACTTTTCTCACCAAAATGTTACAGACACACTTTTCTGTAAATTGGCGAGTAATTTCCTTACGTGACAGCTTGTACTCGCCAAAAAGTTACAGACGCAGTTGAGTGAGAAAAACAGCTGTTTGTTTCAATTTATGGCATTTTTGTTTCATTTCACACATTTCAATCGAAAACTTTCTCGACGCGAAAGTTACAAAACATGTGCACAGAAAACCCCATTTATTTATACAACTTTTTCCTTTTCGAGTATTTTTTTATAATTTTCTTCCACTGCAATGTGAGGAATTAAGCCCTGCATTTTTCATATAGGAACTTTAATATGTTTTCTTCTTTAGGTTCGATATTGCTTGCTTGTTTACCTTTTTTAGAAACAATATAATTAACCACAATAGAATTTTTGATAAAATATTTTAGTGGATTATTTATGCATGATTTTGTAAAATTTTCAGCCTTCGGCAAAAATCGGCCAAATTAATGTAAAACACCGACTATTGGCTGATTAGCAATTATTGGCCAATACTGAAGCCGATTAATCGTATTACAATTATCATTAATGATTTACTTACTCGTATTACACTTTACAGAATGATAAAACGCCAACATCATGCCCGATATTGTTTTTACTTTAGAAACTTTATGTACATATTTAACCAAAAATATAAACTAAATGAGAAGCAAGAGTTAAAATTTACTGTTTAACCCTTCGTGGTACACATAAGTCTGGTCGGACCTTTTTTCAATGTGTATAGAAAATCAAAACATGCGCAAGCCGGAGGGCTAAACACAACGAAAAGTCTAATCTTTTTTTACTTGATTTAAGAATTTTATAATTATTTCAATAAATTCCGGGATTGATTTTCGAAAGTAATCCTATTTAGGATTGTTTTGAGTACGTTTTAGTGTTATTCGTTCTTGAATTTTTGAGTACGACTCGTACTTAAAGTACTCATAAAAACCTTGATTTATCCCGAGTGTTTTACTTTCTGTATATAAAACGGAATATTTAAATGAACTTTAAACACTGGATCGTTTTTAATGATTGTTCGGTTTAAGTTTTACTCGATTCCGATTTCTAGAAAACGGCTGTATTGCTCCTTTGCCAATTATGCCCTTGTTTATAAAGGAAATAAGTCCCGATATAAAAAAAGATTTTAAATGAAAACAATTGACTTCTGGTGTCAAAAATGTAATAAATTTTTTTGTTTGTTTTCCGATTAAACCCTAATTAAAGACGATGTTAGTTTTTTTTTTAGTTAAAAAAAAAATCGATTTTTTTTTTAAAGATTTGTATTATGTTTTAGATTAAAAGGTTTCTTTTATACAATCGTTTTTTTTAGAAAATATATTATCGATTTTGAAAAATGGAATTTACATTATCACAGATTGAAGACGCTTATTTAAGGATTTGGAGTTAATAATCAACCATGTCACAGAGTACATTTCCGTTCGGAATGAATCCGTTTGGAATCGAAGAAAACATATTTCTTTATTGATAAAAAGTGTATTTTGATAGTTTTTTGGCCCTTCAGATACAGAAAACTCCCATTCCGATCATGAAAACAAAAATGGTTTCATACCGAAAAATTTTTTCGTTATTTTCTTTCTGAAGCACCAAAAAACGGAATGAATTCCGTTTTCGAATGGAATTATACTCTGTGACATGGCTGAATTTTTTTTTATTTTCTTCCCAAGTTTTTTTATCATAGTACTTACACTCTTTCAGCAAAGTCTAGTAGTTTTGTGTAACTTAACCTGTTGGCACTACAGACAGCCACTCCCGGGAAGGGAGTGTTTGAAACATGCACTAATTTAGTGGACATACGCACTTCTGTTGGCTGCTGAATGTATTGAATAGTTAAAGACTTTATAGTCATATGTGTCCAAATTATAATGGCAATTAGGAAACAAGTCCATATAAATCTAAAATTAAAAAAACATTTTTGAATAACTTGTGATATTTTTTTTAAATTTTTTCTTAAATACCTGGCATATTTAAAAGGAGTGTAATAGAGCAAGAGACGCAGTCCATGTATTGAACTTTCATTGAGAAAGTTTTTAATATGTTTCTTTTTTAGAAAACCTCTAAACATGTCACTTTACTAAACTGTTACAGATTTCCAATAGTGTTTGAGCTTTTATAGTTTTTTTTCTTTGAGGAATTAGTAATCATTTAATATGTATGTAGGGGAGTTTTCTCGTAAGTGACAGATAATAATTTTATTTGATTTTTGGAATATGTCAAATTGATTGACAGCTTTTTTTAAGAATGAGCGAGAACCATTGAACATAGGGAAACGACTCGAGAAGAAACTTCCTTAAAGCAAAGTTAAAAATTCTCTTTAATTTCCACGTACGTCTGCAGTTATAACAACAAAGCAAACACATTTCTTACTAACATAATCATAGAGTTGGGTTTTCCCCTCTTTCTGTTCTTGTCGTTTTCTATGCTATTGAAGACGTTAATAGGCGTTTACCTTTAAAAGGAAAAAGAAATAAACTATCTCTGCCAGGCCTGTCAGATGTGGTGATTTTGTGTTAATCGTGGCGTTTTCTTGTTTTATTAAAACTTTATGTTTTAAAAGAGAAAAAACTTAACTTACAAAAAATCAATCATTCATTTTAAATGCTGTTTTCGTTTCCGTTGAAAATAATGGGTGATTTTTTAAGAGCTATAGGAAAGTTAAAAAAAAAACACATAAAATTCAGAAAAACGCATGAAATCTTTATTTGAATCGACAGTACGGTCCATATAAATTAATGTTTGATGATTATTTCATGCAAATGTTGACCGTGACTGCGCCTCAAATGGTCCAGCCGCTTAGTCCAATTTTGGCATACTCTTTCCAATATTTCGGCCGGTATCTCATGAATAAATGCTTCAATGTTGTCTTCCAATGCGTCAATTGAAGCGGGCATGTGTGTATAGACATGAGCTTTAAAATAGCCTTACAAAAAATAGTCTAAAGGCGTTAAATCGCACGATCATGCATGTCAAGCTCTTGGATTTTGGGCAAACAAAAGTTGGATATCATCTCACGGTAGCGCTCACCATTCACAGTTACGTTACGATTCGCATCATCTTTGAAGAAGTACGGCCCAATGATGCCACCACCAAACTGTGACTTTTTCTGGATGCATCTCTTGCAATGCTTCTGGCTGATCTTCACTCCAAAATCGACAATTCTGCTTATTAACCTACCCATTAAGACAAAAATGAGCTTCGTCGCTAAACACAAGAAGCGCGCGATGAACTTTCTTAACAGAGCACGCATTTTGATGATAAAATTCAATAATGTGCAAGCGTTGTTCGTTTGTAAGACGATTCATGGTTAAATTATAGACCAAACTGAAGATGTTTGACAGTGAAACAAAACACGAAACGTGCGTCAACTGTTTAAACCAGTGTTGCCAAAAAGATAATAGCTAAAAAATCATCCGATATATATCGCACATTTACTTTAATAGTGACATAACTCAAAAAATTTTATTTTTGAATTAAAGATGCAGAATTGTCCGCTGTGTTTTTTTATATTCAGCCTTATTCCGGTTGTCGTTGTCGTAATCAATCAAGTCGTTTTTTGTAAGAGATTAAAGAACAATGGTTGTGTGTTACTTTATTCCGGTTTTCGTATCGATCAAGTCGTTTTTTGTTAGAGATTAAAGAACACTGGTTGTGTGTTACTTAAATCTCTTACAAAAATCGACTTGATCAATTACGACACCGGAATAAGTCTGATTTAGTATACAATTCATCTGTATATCTTTGATACCTTCCCCCTTTGAAGAGAATGTGTCGTTATATTTCCTAAGTGATTTAAAACATATCAAAAAGCTTTATATCGAAATGGATTTTTTTGAGTTCGGTCACTGTTGAAATAAATGAGCGATATAATAAAATATTTCATAAAATAAACATATAAATTTGAAAATTAAACCCGCTTTAGCGTTCAAAACAAAGAACGAAAATACTTGTTTTACTCTCTCCATACGAAATGCTGTGCCCTTTTTGCATGCTGTCCCTGTTCCACATTTAGAAACTATGAATTTCTCAAGGAACGAGAGTAAATTTATAGAGTACTTAAAGTGTTTGTCGAAAATAAAGTTTATTATAAATTTTGTTTAATAATTTGTTTGCAGCTCTGTGTCTTGAGCGTTATTTTTTTTTAATAAGCTTCATTGCTCAATTTAATTGTTGAAATCGCATTGAAAACATACACTCATAAAATTATTACAGTAACTGATTGAAGGTTATTTAATTCGTTTTCCGTTCTGTTAAAATTGAATAAAAATATAGTTATTTTACGAAAAATTTTATTTTTATTATTAAAACTTATGTTTATTATTCAAAAAACAAACTACCAAAAAATGTTTTTTCGTATTTATTTTGTTATTATCAGGCCTGTTCTGAAAATCACTTTAACTCAAATTACGTGATTTCAAATCACATGTCCTTTCTAAAATCCCACGTGTGATATTTCAGCGTCCCGTTTTTGTGTGTTTTGGTATGATCTTTAATTGCAGAAAGCACACCGAGAAACACAACAACGGGATGACTTTCAAAACACCACAAAATCACACGTGTGATTTCAAAAGCACGTGATTTTCAGAACAGGCCCGTATGTAGCAAGGCGAATTCAACTACAGGTGGTGTCGAAACGGCATCTGTTTCTGACAGTTAGGACTTATTTGTTTTGATTTGTTAGTGTTTTGCTTATAATGGTTGACATTTCGAGCTAATGGCACTAAAAATGCAATGCAAAAAACCGTATGTTGTTTCTGTTGTTTTTGGATTGTTGTAGTTCCGACAACACCTGTAGTTGAATTCACCTTGTTTCACTGTCAAACATCTTCAGTTTGGTCTATAATTTAACCATGAATCGTCTTACAAACGAACAACGTTTGCAAATTATTGAATTTTATTATCAAAATGCGTGCTCTGTTAAGAAAGTTCATCGCGCGCTTCTTCCATTTTATGGTCAGTTTAATCGACCCACTGAAGCGGCTATTCGGGCTATTGTGACTAAATTTCGCACCAAATTTACATTGTTGGACATAAGACCACCAACACGCTTACGTAGAGTGCGAAGTGAAGAAAATATCGCAGCTGTATCGGCCAGTGTTAATGATGACCATCAATTATCGATTCGTCTCCGTTCGCAGCAATTGGGCCTTTGTTACTCAACAACGTGGATGATATCCAACTTTTTTTTGCCCAAAATGCAAGAGCTTGACTTGCATGACACGTGGTTTCAACAAGACGGTGCCACATGCCACACAGCACGCTTAACAATGGACTTATTGAGAGGCGAGTTCGGTGAACATTTTATTTCACGTTCGGGACCGGTCAATTGGCCGCCTAAATCGTTCGATTTAACGCCTTTAGACTATTTTTTGTGGGGCTATGTTAATGCTCATGTCTATACACACAAGCCCGCTTCAATTGACGCATTGGAAGACAACATTTAAGCATTTATTCATGAGATACCGGCCGAAATATTGGAAAGAGTATGCCAAAATTGGACTAAGCGGATGGACCATTTGAGGTGCAGTCACGGTCAACATTTGCATGAAATAATCTTCAAACATTAAATTATAAAAGCATGAAATCTTTTTCTGAATTGTATGTGTTGTTTTTTCTTAATTTCCTATAGCTCTTAAAAAATACCCATTACAACATAATATTTTGAGTGTACACTAAAATAATAGCATCGCTCTGTCATTTTAAATGCTTAAAAGTTTAATAAATTTGTTAAATATTGTGGTTATATTGCAAAACGGTTTCATCGATTGTATACCTCAATTGTTATAAATTCAATACAGGCATTTCCGTCAAAAGGTCCACCGTGACCGAAAATTTAAAAGTTATTAAAAGCTGATTATTTTACGATATTATTATAGAGAAATATTTAGATTTTACCAATTTTATAAATTTACCCATAAATTTGTTCACTTAGATGAACAATCAGACTGCAAAGTTGTGCAAACGTAATTTCTTATTTGTGAGAATGTTTCATTGTATGTTTTCTTTAATATTTATCTTTCTTAAAAGAGGTGATATTTTATAAAAATTATTCAAAAAAAAATTTCTTACATGCTCTGTTATCTAAAGAAGAGTTCGAAGAGAAATATGTTATTCGGATTAACGGTAAATTTTTATTTTATTTTGATCATTATTCAGTTAAATTATTATGGAAAAAAATTCACGTTCAAAATGTCACGTATCGACCCAGATTTTGCCTTAAAAAAAAGAGAATACAAAAGGTTTTGGAATCAAACCAGGACATTTTAATGTTAAATTGCTACGTAAAATCCTGAAAATAGTTTGACTAAAAAATTGTGCCAGGTTTCGCTGAATTATGTCTTTTTATAAATGGCCAAAAAAACTACTTCTGTTTATTTCACGTTCGAACCGCTACTTCTTTTGCCATTATATTTGACCTAGAATCGCGCCCTCCATAAACTTAACCATAGATAACAGTGCTTTCTTAGTGCTATAATTTAAGGCTTAAGAGAAAGTAAAAATATTTTTTTGTTTAAAATGTTATCGCATTTTTGATGCGTACGACTGTCACGTTCAACACTTTGGAATTACCCACATATAGTTTGTGTTGCAAAAATTATGAAATTCGTAAATAAAATATATTAAGCGTGGCATTTTTTTATTTCATATTTTATTTATTGATTCTTTATATTGTACATATATCGTCGGTTGATTATTTAATTGTCGTATGTGGATACAAATTACATACGACATACGATAATTAAATAATCAATCGACGATATGTATTTAATATGAACTAACAATAATTCATCAAATTCTATTATAATTCCTAAGTTTACGTCCTGCCACTGTCTGAAGAAAATTCTACTGATCACGGTTCCCGTTCACATAGGTGTTCATTCAGTCCACGCCCATATTATGAAATATTTAGTGCAGACACTTTCTTTAATTCTCTTGACAAACTGCATTCGTGTCTTTACAATTAAACTTTTGCTTTGCAGTTAAATATTTTTTTCGTCTTTCGTCTTTTCATTCGTCTTTCTCCTGTCATCATCAAACTCAAATGTTTCCCAGCAAATGTTTCTTAATATGTGCTCTTAGTGCTCTTCTGATCGAAAAAATATTGTAGTATTTCTTCTCCTCTCTTTTAAGATAATTACAATATGTATCATCATCATATATATTATTTCTAAAGCACTTTTTTTTGTCGGTTACAAATATCTCCCATACCACCGCATCAAATTTAATGAATGATATCTCATTTTAAAGCTTATTTCTAACACTAATGATGAAAAATAATTAGAAATTGAAAAATTAATATTTTCATTGATAAAAATTATATTTTAAAATGTATTGAAGTTACTAAAATTTCTATTAATTATTTTCATTTTATGTTACAAAGATGACAACTAACGGTGCGAAATATTCCATCCAAATACGATTTTTCTAAACTAAACTCGCCTTTAAATTTGGCGTCCAAATTAGGAAAAAATCAAAATGTATGATCACATGTTTTGATATTTTCGATTTTCATGAAAAAAAAAAAATGTTTGTTTATATACCTAATTTAATTGCATATTTTCCGCCATATTCATAAAAAGTTCTTATTTTAAGCTTATAGTATGTAATAACCAGGGCAAGGGACTTCATGCAAATGCATGTTTGTTGTCGGTACTCTGAGACCCACCTAAAGTTAATATCTTTGCGAATCACAATATTTCCAGTAAAATGGCATCAATTTGTTAGTGCATATTTTTGCATATTTTGCTTTAAATGCATGTTTTTGCATATTTTGATATAAATGCATATTTTTCGTCATATTTTGTTATAAATTCACATTTTTCGTCATATTTTATAATATTTATAAAAAAAATTGCTCTTTTCTTAGTTTTTTGTTTAGAAATATCTTTCTGTTCAAGGCGAATTCATTATAAGGTGTAGTCAGTGAATCAGCTGGTTATAGTTGTTTCAGCCCTGAAGCTGTCAAACAGTCAAAATAGTATGGAAAAATCTGCTAACTTCGACATTTTCAAGGAGCAAAAACAACATGTTGGTGCTTGGTACTGAATTACCTTCATTTTATTATAAATTCACCTTGTTTCTTTTACTTTTAAAAAGAAGCACATACAAAAATTATACAATTTGTATAATTGTGCACATAATTGTAGAAGTAACAATAAAACAGTTTTTGACATTTCATTTTGTTCGCGGTTTTTTTTACTTGAAGAAACGGCAAATAAAAATAATGTTCGGCGAAGAAAAAATAGAACTCAACATAATATTTTTGATTTACGGTGTTAGAAGTATGACCTAAAATCCAAAAAGTATTAATAAAAAAAATTGTTTCTAAGGAAAAAAATGCCAAAAGAAAAAATATCAAAAAATAATCTTTTAAATAAGTGTGTTTTTGAGTCTTCAAAATAGAGGGGAAAGTACTTTTTTGCAAAGTTTACAAAAAGGTGTTTCATTTAAAAATTTCAAGTAAATCAGCACCTTCAAAGCCAGAAACACAAAGATTTATGATTTATGAAAACGTTTCGCAAACTTTAATTTCAAGAAAATCAACTTTTGGGGATAAGACTAGCAAATTTAGTTTTGAATTGTATAATGCTCTGGTGTCTGCAGATATACCTCTATATTAGCTAATCAACCAAAATTATAGAATTTTTTTAAACAAATATAACAATGAAACCATTCCTACGGAAACAACCCTTATAAAAACTTATATCGCCAAGTTGTACACTATACAACTATGTGACATTGTTGAAAGAATTAAGTGACATAATTTGTGGCTGTCTATTGACGAAGCAATGGACACTGAAGGACGTTTCGTTGTCTACGTAATTGGGATCTTGAATGCAGAAGAAGATCTTGAATGCAGAAGAAGAACAGAGTAAACACAAATTTTTTTTAAATATTGTAAAGTTTGAAAAGGTGGATCATGCTTCAATAGCCCGAACTTTCAAAGATTCAATTTCTCTTTTAGAATCCTTTAATAAAAATAAAATTTTGCTCTACTTGACCTTTTTTTTAAGATATCTTACTCAAAAATGTTAGCTCATGCCATGCATGAACGATTTTAAAGTCTCCTTTGCGTTTCAAGATGGGGTACCTGGTTGCAGGCAGTTGAGTATTATGCCAAAAATTTTGAAGAATTTAAAGATGTGGTAAATAATTTTAACGAAAATAATGCAGTCGCGATAAAAAAGTGAACAATATTTTAAATGTACCTAATATAAAGGCTCAATTAGAATTTATACACTCAAACAATGGGTTTCTAGTCGAGACAATAACCGAACTTCAATGGTTTAAATCATTAAAATAAGAAAAGTAGAAGGTCAAATCGGCGAAAAAATAAAAGCCAAAATTTATGCAGTTTTAAAAAAGAATGCCGGATTTAAAAAAGTTAAAGAAATTGGTAATATTTTTAATTTACCTTTCAGTAAAGAAAAAATTGTAGACAATGAATATTTTACAAAGGAGTTGACCACTTTTAAATATCCACCTATTACATCCGTTGATGTCGAACGAACACTTTCAATGCTTAAAACTGTTTTAAGTTAAGACCAAATAGAATGAGTTTTACATTTGATAACTTAAAAAAAACTTATTTATTTATATATGTAAATATATCTTTATCTACTACTACTTTTTAAACTATGTTTTAAGTTTTTAAAACTGAATGAAATGTATTTATGTTTTTTTTTTGTTAAATATGGTTAAATAAATATATTTTTAATGCATATTTTTTACTTTTATTTTTGCATATTTTACGATTTTTAGTGCATGTTTTATGCGCATATTTTGCGATTTTAAGTACATGAACTTCCTTGCCCTGGTAATAACTATTAAACGCTTTTTGACTTATAATCCTCTTAAAAAATTTGTATTCAACTGTTGCTGCCATTTTATTGCTAGTGGTGCATGAAACTTCTATTCGGTTCACATGATATTCTATATTTAATATATTTTATAATTTTTTTTATTTATAGACCTTAAAAATTATTTTTATCAAATAAAACCACATTATTATTTTAGTTTCTGAACAAAATGTTGCCGAAAGGTACACAGAAAAAATTATTGCCGAGTTATTTTCAAACAAACGCTTGTTTGAAATTTTTTTTAATTTCTACAAATTTTTTTACTGATTCAATTAATATTTTTGTTTGATTTTCATTTAACCAACAAAAATGTGGCCAACTATTCAATATACGCGTTATTGGTTTCAAGTTTTCATAATTTTGTATGAAATATTTAACGCTCTTTATTGTTGTCGTCTTTTTGCATTTTTTTTTTTATTTGATCGAAAGCAACACTTCTTTATTGTGACATATAAGAACTACAACAAAAAACACATAGGTACTGTCTATTTTTGGACACTTTAAAAAAGTACAACAGTAAGAAAGATGATAAAATAGCATGACGAGGTTTGTATTAAAAAAAATGCAAAAAATAACAGGTAAAAAAACGTTTTACTCTTTTTAAACAACAGAAACAACAACAACATTATAAGAAACAAAATAAATTTTTGGTTGGTTTCAAAGTTGTTAAAAAAAAACAAAATCCCGTATTAAATTATTTCAAACTATTTAGTTAAATACATTAAATACAAAAATAAAATGATGACGAAAAACATATCGAGTCGGTCTGCCGCCGTTTTTGGTTACATTTCTTCTTCATTACCCTGCAAATAATAGGACCAGTCCAAAAACGCGTGTAAAGAGTAGCCCACAAGGCACCAGGACTAGTCCAAAAGTAACCCAAACGTATGGAAAAAACATGGTTTATTTAACATTAATATGTTCTAGGGGAGGACCATATAACCCACCTTTGGACTACTTAGGAGTAGTTTTAAAACTACTCCATGGTATACTCAAGAGGATTAGTTTTGAAGTCGTTTAAAAACGAAAGCATGTCGTTAAAAAACGAAGACATGTCGTCTCACTACAAACACTTTTTAACAATGACATGGTCCATGCTTGCATTACATCGGACCAGTCCATGGAGTAGTCCATTTTACCAAAATGGATCAGGTGGTCCAATTTTATTTGCTGGGCAGCAAAGGACACGATTCAGCAACAGTGAGTGATGAAGAAAAACATTGTGTTGACTCGTTTAAAAATTATTCCAACAAAAAAATATGTCTCAAAGCCAGCCGGCCGCACAGTGGTATTTTTTTGGCAAAAAGTCTATTTTTTTACAGGTATTTTTTAGAAATCTTATGATGCAATTCTGTAGAGAAATGTTTCATTAGTAGAAACCCATGATTTGTTTTCGAAAAAAATAAAATTTTGTATAAAAAAGAGTGTGGTAAAGTTATCTAAATATTATACAACGAAAACTGATGAAAATTTTACTACATTTCAGTTGGTTATACAATAAATATGGTTTAACTACGAATAATTTTAGAGCATTCTTATTAAAATAAAGTATTTTAAATTTAATAGGAAAGAAAAATTATTTAAATTACATATATGTATAGTTTAAGAGATCTGAGCAAATCAAAAATGATTCCAAAAAATTTAGCATTTGCAGTTTTCATTAGAAAAATAAATAAGTTAGCTCGGTCTACCTCCGTGTTAGTACTACTACTAAATTAAAGTTTGGAATGTTTTCTTTCATTTTATGCAAAAAAATTCTGCGACTTTTTGCGATCGCTGAACAAATTTATAAATTTTGTGATAAGACTCACGTATTTTTTGTGAATATTTACAATAAATTGCAATGCATATTAACAGTAAAAGGTTTTGTATACTTTTAGGCTTTTACTTTTACTTTTTAATAACTGATTGACAGCAATATCGAAAAAGTGCATAACAAAAAAAGAAAAACAAAACCATATGATTATTTGAAATAATAATATTTGCCAAAAAAAAGTTTAAGAAAACTATTAAGCCTAACTAATTTTTAAAATGGGTTCCTTTTGTGTTTCATATAGTGAATTGTGCAAGGAACTACTTATAAATTGCAATAACAATGTGGATTTATTAACTGATTTCATTTTGGGTTCTATGGGCGGTGGGTGGAGGGCGTGGCCAATTTTGATTAAACTTTATATTTTTCTTAATTGAGCTAAATAAAGGCTCAGAGCAAAATTTCAAAAACTTTGGTCCAAAAAAAATTTTGGGTTCTATGGGCGGTGGGTGGAGGGCGTGGCCAATTTTTATGAAACTTTATTTTTTATTTAATTAAGCTAAATACAGGCTCAGAGCAAAATTTCAAAAACTTTGGGCCAAAAAAAAATTTTGGGTTCTATGGGCGGTGGGTGGAGGGCGTGGCGAATTTTGATGAAACTTTATATTTTCCTTAATTGAGCGAACCAAAGGCCCAGAGCAAAATTTCAACATTCTACGAGCACTCCTTATATTTTTTGCCAAACATTTTATGGACAAATCCCTCTGTTGGCCGCTCTGCTCTGCTGCATCTTCTCTAACAGTGCTTGCTTGTGTGCGCGTCATTGCTTGCCCAAAAACTTTTTTGTTTGATTCAGTAAAATTATTTGTTTGAAATTTATAAGAATTTCAGTAAACTTTTTGTTTGATTCAGTTAAATTATTTGTTTGAAAAAAATCGGTGTTTTTTTCAATAAACAAAATGCAAATAAATTGTTTGAATATGCGAATTTATTTATAGGACCGATTTCAGACAAAAAATTGTTTGATTCTACAAATTTTTTTTTTGAATTGGAAAAATTATTTTTTCTGTGTATAATAAAAACTTTTGTTTGATCCTTCTTAGCTTATACGATAAGAAAGTACATATTCGAATAAAAAGATTTTTAACTTTTTATTAACATCACTATTATTATGATTTGTTTATTTTATTTTTTTAATATTTTTGAACAATAGCTTGTTGTTTTTAGACAAAAAAAAAAAAAAAAAACAACTAGTTGTAATAATTAAATAAATCATTAAAGAGAATATCTGCATTTGCCCCTGAACATATTCATTTAAATCATCTAAATTTTTTTTAAATAATTATCAATAAAACTTTAAATTGGTTGTCTAAAATAAAAAAAAATTTGTAAAATGTATTTAACATGTCCATATTAATAAATAAAACATTTTTGTCATTATTTTTCAACATATTTCACAAAAACATAATTAAAATTTACCTTACATCAAACTATTTTTTTAATTCTTATCCATTTATTAATACATTCAATTAGATTTTACCTGACTATTTTCCATATTTTAGACGCAAATCACAAAAAAAAAATTTTATTTTGTTAGTCTACCAAACATCGGAGTCCTGAGCCGCAAGTGTTTTGTTGCATAAATTGCTAGCCACAGGTTCATTTCGGATATTAGCCGGATTAAACTATACCATCAACGACGACGGCTACAAAAACTAATGCGGATCGGCTCAGCCGCTTAGCGCAGGTCTCTTCTGATTAATTACGACAACACAATGAACATGCAAGCAAATTTATTTAAGACACTTTTTGTTTACAAAGCAACAACAATATTTTTAATCCATTGTAAAATGTTAGAACATTATGACAATATAACATGATAGCACACCTTATGAATACCTCATATGTCTTTTTTGGTTTACAACTTGCATAACCGCATTTTATGAATGGTTTATTAAAGGCTTAATAGACTATTATTCGTTTATGAATACAACTTAAGCAATTTTTACTAAAAAAAAACGGTTAATTAATCCTAAATAAGTCTTTATGAATGCGGCTGTTAATCTTTTTTTTTTAAATTTTAAAAATTAACGATTATTAAAATAATTAAAAATCGGTCTAAAAGTCAGAAAATATATAAATTCAAAAGCTGTGACAATACTAAACCCCATGATCAGGCCCAAAAGACCGCCAAAAGAAGCTGCAAAACAAGAAATCAAATTTATATATCTTTTACAATGAACACTTTACAAAAATGTACCTAGAGCCGATAACCAGTCCTGATGGATTTCGTTGCGATATCTGGTAGACATAAGGTCACTATAAAATACATGCAGCAAAATGTTGTTGTCTTCAGTGGGAGCTTTTCTAAAAAAGAAAATTAATAAAGAAATTTATAAACTTTTTCAAGTATTGAAAAAAATTGATAATAATCTTGCGAAATAAAAAAAAAAAAAACAGAAATTTTTTTAGTTTCTAAAAGATTCAATATTTTTTTTTCAGGAATTAAGACACATTTTAACTTTTAAATTGAAAAATGTTTAAGCATTGAAAAAACCTAAAGATCGAATAAAATTACAACTGACACTTTTTGACACTTTTTTTGTGACAAGCAGGGCACCTGGCGTTTTAACCTTATTCGGGTACGCTGAGTCCAGTGGTGCTAACGGTTTTTTTTAGGTTAGCTCTTGTTTTCAAGATATACCGTTATTTCGAAAATGGAGGAGATTTCCCAACTCATAATTCCGCAATAAAATTTCCTTTAAGTGTAAGTTTAAAAATGTTTCCAATATGCGCAATCGTTTTAAAAACTATTTTTTTTTTTAGCAAAATATCGAAATTTTTGGTTTGTTAATTCATTACAAATTGAAAAATGCAGTTATGCAAGTTGTAAACCAAAAAAGACATATGGGGTATTCAAAAGGTGTGCTATCATGTTATATTGTCATAATATTCTAACATTTTACAATGGTTTAAAAATATTGTTGTTGCTTTGTAAACAAAAAGTGTCTTAAATAAATTTGCTTGCTATGTTCATTGTGTTGTCGTAATTAATCAGAAGAGACCTGCGCTAAGCGGCTGAGCCGATCCGCATTAGTTTTTGTAGCCGTCGTCTTTGATGGTTTAGTTTAATTCGGCTAATATCCGAAATTAACCTGTGGCTAGCAATTTATGCAACAAAACACTTGCGGCGTCAAATTATATCGGCTTAGGACAAAATAAATTTTTTTTTGTGATTTGCGTCTAAAATATGGAAAATAGTCTGGTAAGATCTAATTTAATTTATTAATAAATGGATAAGAATTAAAAAATACTTTGATGTAAGGTACATTTTAATAATGAGGGGTTGTTTACAACAGTCGTATTTTTTCATGTTATTATTTAAGACTTATGACTTGTTATTATTAATTTATGACACGTAGTGAATGCCCCAATAAATGATTAAAATCTGTTTACAACTTTTGATTTTATTCACAAAAGACGAACAAAAATATAATCTTTCAAAAAAAAGCAAATTTCGATATACCAAAGGTTAAAATACAATTTGGTTTAAGGATTGATGTTTGGCTATTGACGTCAGCAGTCATCGATGGCTGCGAGTGTAAGACGGCAAATCCCTCTGAGGAGATCGAGTGGTAGCGATCGAAACATGTCAGGGTAACCAGCCGCCTGGGTTCGAATCTAAAGCCAGCCGCCTGGGTTCGAATCTCAGGTCAGTCAAGAATGAAAAATTATCAATGCCAATTTTAATTAATTTTCATGTTGTAAGATTCCTTTCTTCATGAAAATAAATTAATGAAAAATTAAATTTGATGAACTTAAGCCTGATTAAAAATATAAAAGTTTGGATTAGATAAATTTAAGAATTTCATAAATCGCAATATTTGTATGGGAGCCTTCCTAAGAAGTGGAGATAAAGCGCACGTATGTCTTGGGAAAACGTTAAGAACAAAAAAAAAAAATGGAAGTCGGTCTTACATTTTATAACTCTAGGGGCGACTCCTTGGAAGTTATGGGGACTTGTCATCAATATTTTTCTAGTTTGAATAGAACATTTTGTATGTGTGCAAGTCTAGATGTCGATGTGTAAAAAACATATTTTTAAGTTTTTGTGCTTATAAAAAATTCACTGAAAAGATATCCCTGATGATGATCTTTAAAGAAGATCGAAATATTGGAAACAAATAAAAAAACAAATTTTTATTTACAAAAAACACTGGCCTCGAGCTTGACTAATTTTACTTATTTATAATCAATAAAATAATATTAACGTTCTTTTAGGAATTGAAAAAAATACCCTTTTTTGACAAGACCACTTCACTACTCAGGTGTATTGTCCTTTTCATTGTAATTTATACTTATGTAGTTTAAAATCCAGTAAAACATCGTATAGTTTTTTAAATTCTTTTAATAACTTCTTTAAAGAATAAAAATTCCCATAAGCCCTTTCAATTATCCCTCTCTCTTTCTCACATTACAAATTAAATACTTTTCAATATAAAATAACTTACAATAAATCTTCCTGTTGAAAATCCAATTTCGTATTCATTTTTCCCATAGTTATCTCGGAAACATAAGAATTACTCTCACAATCCGGCATACAATCACAGGAAAACGTTTCCGTACTCATAATAGGAGAAAATGTTTTATTATACTCATTTAAAGCTCGGTTAAAGTTTTCTGCAGGAAATAAATCAAATTATTAAAAAAAAAACTAATAAAGCCCCTTTTCTCTTCTTACCTCTAATATCTAAAATGCACTTTAACTCCTTTATGCCGCATTTCGGAAATGAACTATTATTGGGTAAATTTTCCGGTACACAACCACATTTTTCTACCGCTTCTTTTATGCGACACTCTGACATGCAGTTTACAAACGAATATCTCTGCATAACCGCTAAATTGCGTTCGTTATAGAATAAACAATTTCTTAACGTCAAATCCATACTCTTAACGTCATTTGTCGCATAGGTGGACTCGGGAATAAGGCGTACAAAACTTTCTCTTGTTATGGTTATTACTTTTGTTTCGGCATTTTCGTCGGGATAATCGTAAGCATCATGTATCATTAAACGAAAACCATAGCTGCTGAAAAAGGTACCAAAATAATCGGAGGCCAGGGGATTGAGTTGTATAGAAAGCCCGGTGGGATAACCACAACCCGTAACTCGGTAGGGTCTTTTAGGTATTTGATAGGCAATTTTTCTGGAAAGGTAGCGAACAAAATAATATTATTAAGCATTAATTTTTTTTATATCAGGTGACAAATATATCGAGCCCTAATAGCAAAAATTATGTAACCAACAACGTTTTAGATTTTTGTTTTTTGCTGAAAATCGATAATTTTTGATCATTTGCATCATCCTTAAAAAATCTCATATCTCTGGGAAGTACCGTTACGAAATAAGAGCCAAAGCAATTTCAAACGAAACCCTAGACGTGAAGCAAAAGTACTAAAAAAAAACCTTCTCCTGTAAAATTTTATTTTTGTTGGTTACATCATTTGTGCTATAAGGGCTCGATATAAGTAATCACAAATGTTGAATCGTTAATGAAATCGAAGCCGACTTTCGATGGAAAATATAGCTGTTATGCCTGTCCCTGCCAGCCAGGAAGAAAAATTCTCCGCCCACAGTCCAAAAATCCGGCTACGTAAGGATTTGGCCTAGGTGTTTTACTATATGCATGAAAATTTGTCCGCTTTAAAGACCATCAATGGGCTTCAAAAAGCTCTTGGTAGACAAAAAAAGAGGAACACACCGTTAAGGAAATTATATACATACTGGCATTTAACCCACTACTTATTAACCTTGTCCCTTTCTTTCATGAACATATTTATATGCCAAAGTGTAGGTTTCTAGGTTTTAACAAAGAAGTTGCAACATTTTTCATCTTATAGGTAAAAGTACCAAAAATATCCCTCTAATAAATTCTCTTTCTAATATTTACAAAAAGATCCATTTAACAGATTCTCATCCACTCAGGACCTTGCATGTTTAATTTTATGTCTCTAGGTCCAATACTAATGGAAATTCAAAAAGTACCAGTTATAGAACAAAAAAGTACCAAAAAGCCCTCTCGCTCAGGACCTTGCATGTTTAATTTTATGTTTCTAGGTCCAATATTACCGATAATTAAAAAAAGTAGAATCTGGCGAATCAAAAAGCTAAAGAAAGAAATTAAATTTCCCGTATTTTCCCTTTTTGGTACTTCTTTTTCCCCATTGAAGTATAACAAATTTCAATATTGTAGTGGGAGCCTATTATTTAATACGTATATGTCAATGAATAGAGAAAAATGTTTTGAAAAATGTACCAAAAATAGTAACGATTTTCACCCATTAAACGTTCGAATTTCGAAAAAGTACCAAATTTGTATTTTTTAGATAAGTTTCGAATGTGAAATAACATTTATTTCTATGTTTATTGGTTTAAAAGATCTATCTCGAGTGACAAAAAAGAACCAAAATACAGGTTTTACCCTTTTACGCCCTAAAACGGCCGAATTTCAAAAAAAGTACCAGACACCTGTCCGCTTATTTTTCTAAAGAATTACAAGTATTACGTTTTTTTGTATCTCTTTTAGCTATGGAGATATTTGAGGTTAACGAATTCACCCGTTTTTATCCTTCTTTACTCCTTAAACATTCGAATTTCCATAAATTCCGTCTTAGAGGATCGATTTGGGGAGAGACCAACCTCCTGTCCAAATTGCAAGTTTTTAGTTTCAGGCGCAACAATTTTATTTATATAGAAGACTAGCTTAACCCGGTGAGCTTGCTTCCCCTATCAAAATAATATTGGTACAATTTTTTTAAAACAGATCTCGTGTATTGATAACAAAGCATCTTGTACTAAATTTAAATGCTTTTATAGTAACCGATCAACAGATATACATAAATTTCAAGTATATTCAGGTACCATGCCTACTTTTCCATTGAACCTACTTTTTAAAAATTGTTGTGCATTATTATCTAAGCTATTTGTACAAAAGTACAATACTTTCACTGTTATAGTACTCCAAATTTGTAGAAATCTTTACTGCTATTGTGGGGGAGGTGTCAGCCAACTTGAAAGTCTGAGTTCATACGGCTCATGTCTTATTGACAAGATTGCTACTTTATAGGCGAGAGGGACGAGGGGAAAAGAAACGAGTACACAGAAGCAAGTACTATCTTTACGTTTTGCTTTTTCATTCGTTGTTTAATTTTGTTATTGTTTTCAATATCAAAAAAGCACATGTCGTCAACATGACATGAATCATTTGAACGCCAATTCATGTTCAAAGAAGAAAAAGGAAGAATCTTGTCAATAAGACATGAGCCGTATGAACTCCGACAAAGTTAAGAAAAGATAATAGCCTATGTTGAGCGCCGGGCTATCAGAAAATTACTGTGAACATTTAATTTAGGTTCAGTACACTGAAAGAAAAATGCTTCATATATTTAATGAATCATTTTCATAAAAAAGTTTTCCTTGGGTAAATGAAAATTTTCATTGTCTAAATGGAATTTCATAGGTTTGATGAAGTATTTTCGTTAAAATCGCTTCATTAGATTTCGTAATTACGTTAAAAATTTTCATTGGATATATGAAAACTTAAGGTTGTCCAAGTTAAACCAAAAATTTGAATTGGGAACTTAAAAAAACAACATACAAACATAACTATATTCATAAATTAATACAAAATTATAGTTTCCTTAAATGTAAAAAATGTAAGATTTAATAACTTCATACATCAAATGTTACATGTATGCCATTAAATTTATGAAATCAAAAAATTTTTTTATAAAAGCAACATATTTCAATAATTGCCTTCATAAATTTAAATTTTCATTATGACAATAAAAATGTCATTATAGTAATGAAACAAAAACTTTCAATCCACTTTCAATCAACGTTGTTATTGTTATTATGTACAATTTAATCTCATATTTACGGTCTTAATTGAGAAAAAAACATAGTTTTTTTATACAAAAACTACACTGCCCCGGTAGACTAGCTGGTAGTGAGCTAGTCTATCAGCACCGAGGTTACATGTTCTCGAATCCCACCAGAGACAGAAAAAAATAAAAAATAAAATAAAGTAAAATAAAATAAGAAAAAAGAAAAAAAAAATAAATAAAAAAAAAAAAAATAAAAAAAAAATAAAAAATTTTACTTTATTGAAAGTATTCATCCAATGAATAATATTCATGGATCTAATGTAATGTTTCATATGGTCCTTTTAATGAAACAGGTTTCATTGATCCAACGAAGCGCTGCATAGGTTCTTTTATAATGCAATTTTTCATGGGATTATGTCAAAATTCGTTAGTATTGCGAAGAAAATTCTTTCAGTGTAGTTTAGGAGTCTATAGGGAACAAACAAATAAAAGCTTTTTCATTTATATATTAACCCCTATTGTGAATAAAAATTTCTTGGGAGTTTTTTCCCTTTTCCCATTTTTACAATTGAATAAACATAGGAAAAATGGAAAAAGGGAAAAAACTCCCAAGGAATTTTTATTCACGATAGGGGTGATTACTTTTTGCTTATCTTCCACCTTCGCCCTTGATTTTTATTTATTTTGAAAGGTGTAGCTTACCATTAGAGTGGGTCCTACAAAGCTTTAAGACTTTTGTTTTGAGATATTCGGTATTTAGTATTTTCGTCCGTTAAACCCGCCCATTTTTATTTAGAAATTTACCGTTATAGTGGCTTGAACTACGTTTAGAGACTCTAGCTATAATAGTTCTTCAGTAATGCAATATTAAATATATGCATCCTATGGGAGGTGTTGCTCCCTCTGCGCCTACCACCTTAATTATTTTAAAAGGTGTAGTTAACAATAAGAGTAACTCCTACTAAGTTTGAGCATTCTCACTTTAACAGTTCTTAAGATATGCGATATTTAGCATTGGTGTCCTGTGGGGAAGTGGTCCCCTGCTGATATCTTATTTTAATTTCGTGGATTAGAAGATCCTATTGCAAAAAGTATAAGAAAATGGGTGCAGCGGCTCTTAAAATATGCGATACTTAATATTGACATCCTATGGGGAATATCACTACGTGTATTACTGAAAAAATTTCAGAAACATCGGTTTGGTAGTTTAGGAGTCTATAAGCCAACAAACAAACAGACAAACTTTTTCCATTTTTAGATATATAGATTTATTGCTCCACCTGTACCTACCCCTTAATTTTTGTTTTGAAAGGTGTATTTTGAAGCTTGAAGACTTTTGTCTTCAGATATTCGGTACTTCATAGTTCGTTCTATGGGGGGTACTGCACTTCCTCCGTCTACCCCGCCCATTTTTATTTTAAAATGCAAAGTTAGCCATAATAGGGGCCTAAATTACGTTTGAAGACTCTAGCTATAATAGTTGTTCAGTTACGCGATATTTAAATAATGCATCCTATGGGGGGTATTGTTCCACCTAAGCCTACCCTCTTAATTTTTATTTTTGAGGGTGTAATTTACTATAAGAGTGAGTCCTACCAAGTGAGTGCTACTTAGTTTAACAGTTCTTAAGATATGCGATATTTAACAATGGCGTCCTATGGGGGGTACCACTTCCCCTGCTGATATCTTATTTCAATTTCGGGGCTTAGAAGATCCTTTGAAAAAGTTTAAGAAAATGGGTGCAGCGGCGATACTTAATATTGGCATTCTATAGATGGTACCACTTCCCCTGCCCCTATCGAAAAAGTAAGTAGTCTATTTTATTTTCGGGGGTAACAACAAGTTTACAGTAAAAATTTCTGGAAAATTGGTTCAGTAGTTTGGGAGTCTATAAGCCAACAGACAAACATTTTTCATTTTTATAAATGTATATAGACTAGCTGTTTGGTCCCAGCGTTGCTTGGGATTTTCTAAATATAATTTATATAAATAATTATTTTCTAAAGTTAAATACTGAAGAATTTTGTTAATAGCTTGACCCCAGCGCTATCAATCAGGCCAAAATTAAATCAGGAAACTTATTTTTGTTTAATAAATATATTTTGGGAATTTTAGCCAAATCGTAACATAAATAAAAAAAATTTTAATAACACGACAAAAGCGCCACCTATCGGGATTCAACTTAAGAGAAACCTGGCTCCCGACTTAAATAGTTTATTGCTGAAGTTTGGCGTCAATTAGTTAGTACAGCGGTTCTTGAGTTTAAGGAGCACATACACAGCAAAAACGTTTTTATATATGTATGCAGTATATAGATAAAACGTTAAATGAGTACAGGATTTTAGAATTTTTCAAAAAATATCGTTTTAAAATCGATTGATTTTTATCACATGACCTAAAAATTATTATTTTTTACGTCGCGACGTAAAAAATTATTATTTTTTACGTCGCGACGTACTATTTAAATTGTTTTTAGAGCGTACATTTTATATGGGGCCTATGATAAATAATTACTTGGTTTCCACGAAATTTAGTGGTTTGATTTCGAGTCTACTCAAACCTTACCACAAAAGCATTATGCTAGAAACACAACTGGCACGAACGACGAATTATTCGCAACGAATATTCGTCACCAGAAATAGAACACATTGGTGCATATTAAAGTACACACAATCAAAGCGATGACCGAAATTCGTCGTGCGTAACGAACTCTGCGAGAGGTTTATTTATATTTCTTACGCAGACGAACGACGAATAAATTGGGAAAGGGACAGCGCAGCATGATAGCAAAGTTCAATATTTATTAAAAGTCGTGAAATCTGTAAAGAATTACAGGGACAATTCGGTTCTATTGCGAACTTGGCTAAAATTCGCGAAAAAATTGCAAAATTTTAAACAAACACTAAAATTTATTAGAAATCGCTAAATTAGTGAAAAAAACAAAATGTCGGAAAATGGCAAACAAAAAATTTGCAAAAGTGGCGAAAAATCGCGAACATTTTTAATATTTCAAACAAGCCATAAAAATGATTAAAAGTCCCTAAAACTATAAGGAATGGCTAAAATTCGGTAAAAATTGCTAAATTAGAGGAAAGTTGCAAAAATTTGCTAACAGCATCATGATAGCAAAGTCTACTATATATTATAAATCGTGAAACCTGTAAAGAATTAGAAAACTTACAGGAACAAATCGCGAACATGGCTGAAATTTGCGAAAAATTGCAAAATTTTAAACAAACCCAAAAACTAATTTGAGATCGCCAAATCGAAATGCAGAACAGCAAAAATGCTGAAGAAATCCATTTCGAGTGGATTCGGATTTTAGGACACACCCGATTAATAGTTTTTTATAAATTAAAAAAAAATGTTTGGTTCACGCACTTATTGTGTCTCATTTGACGAATTTAAGCAACGAATTCTTGCCGACGAATTCGTCGTACTATGCGAAGTTCGTCGTTCGTCCCAGTTGTGTTTCTAGCATTATTCTTTAAGATTTAAGCCATACTAACGTGATTTTCGGAGGGGTCTTTATATGGTGCCTAAGTCTGAGTTCATACGGCTCATGTCTTATTGACAAGATTCTTCCTTTTTCTTCTTTGAACATGAATTGGCGTTCAAATGATTCATGTCATGTTGACGACATGTGCTTTTTTGATATTGAAAACAATAACAAAATTAAACAACGAATGAAAAAGCAAAACGTAAAGACAGTACATGCATCTGTGAACTCGTTTCTTTTCCCCTCGTCCCTCTGGCCTATAAAGTAGCAATCATGTCAATAAGACAAGAGCCGTATAAAATGATGGAACGATCCTCACGGAATTCAGTTCTAATCATACAAAGCGATAACGTGTAAAATGGAACGACAATCGGTAAATACCGCCACCAAAAGTATAAAAAGTTCTCGATTTTTTTAATATGGTGTAGTTTGTAATAAATCTGTTTTATACTTTGCTTGGATAATGGCGGAAATATTATTTAGTTTTTTTTTTTGGATTCAAAATTTTTCAATCTTCTTAAATCGGAAATAAAACTTATTTATAACTTACTCTGGAAAATTGTTTTTCGCCAGACCAAAAAAATTAAAAGAACAACAGGTTCCCTCGATTGTAGAAATTGTTTGAAATAGACTATCACATCGGGAATTGGTACCCTTCCATATACACTTCGCCACCATATCCAAACAATTGGGCATTAAACTTTCCGTTAACTCCGATAAGGTCATATTATTCAATTCCAAAATCTTCTTAGCCAAAGTAACGTTAATACTCGATTGATTTAGGGCAAAACTATAATACATGATAATAGGAAAAGTACGTAGGACTTCTTCGTCGGTGGTATTAGGGGGACGTTGTCTGGAGAAAGGATTTTCAAATCAATAAATTGAACAACTATAAAATAAAAAGATACTTACAAAACTTTAACCAAATTCAAGGCCTTTTCCCGGGATATTTTATTAAAATTACAAAAGGTTATAGCCGGAAATGGTATATTCCAGGTAGGATGATGAGAACTTTCGATTACGGTCACCGTGGGGTTTTCACGGTTCCATAGGTATGATACTATCACTAAAACTATGGAAATTATTATAGAAATTATTACCACAAAAAGCCAAAAATAACGTTCTTTCGGAGTCATATCCGAACGCGTTATATAATTAAATCCATGCAAGGAAGTTGTATTGCAATAATTACGCAAATTTCCCATAAACCAGTTCTGAATATATTTTAAAGTTGACAGTCTTTGTTTTTTCATTTGGGATTTTCTCAACACTGAAGTCGTGGCCGAGAAGGTATAGGAGGTTTTTTCAAACTTCTGGTGGTGATTGGTATACGGCATGACATTGCGTACAGTAAAAATCGGTTGTACTTTACGAGACGACATTAGCGCTTAAATAAAAAACGACTTTTTTAGGTCATAGAAGCTCTTCACAGACTAAATACAAACAATAAAATTCAACTTTTGACAGGTAAATTTAATTAACTGTTCTTAATCGATTACCTTTAATATTCCCCTTAATTAAGTACTACACATACAACTTAATTATGGGTTTCTTTTTAATTTTAAGTACTCAAATATTTATTTTGATGTTCTGGTTAATTGCATGGTACAAGTACACAAGGCATGACTCGTTGGTCCATATGTTTGTCAGTTGTTTACCCCAGTTAAACCCCAAATGTCAAAAATATGTTATGTTTGTTTACATATAAACATTTTTATATTAAAAAAATAAAAAAACAGTTTTTTATATAAAAATTTGATTAATGTAATTAAAATAAAAAAAACAAAAAGTGTGTCTGCGCAAAAACAAATACTTTAAGGGAGCACGACCGGAACGAAAGAATCATAGACAAAGGCCAGAAAAACGATATCTAGTGTATATGATTCAGAGAAGCAAAAGTTTTTGTTGAAAGACATGAAGAACGACGATGATGATGAAGACAACGAGGTTGTTAAAGAGTTGTCGCCATTTGAAGAGAAGTCAAGCTTTTTGAATCAGAATTAGGAGGATGCCAAAGTTAAGCATGGTCTATACACAAAAGTGGAATACTTTGGCCTATTCTTAATAGGCATACAGCAGTTTACAAAAAAGTTGGAAAAATTAAGAAGGATTCCAAAGAAAATGAGCTGCGCACGTGAAAGTCTAACACAGCCAGTCCAACATACATTTAGATTTCGAAATAAATATTTCCATATCAGCCGATGAGGTTGTAGCAGTGGGATGCGCACGCCAAACTCTTTACATAGAGGATTGTGAAAAACTAGTTTTGGAATCGTCGGAAGAATGAATGTGTGGCCGAAGAAGTGACTATATGGCACGGTTCAGTGGAGGATGATGAAATCTTTTGAATCATGTACCCATGTTCTGTAACTTTAGTGAGAACTTCTTGCATCGAAGAGATGTGAAACAAAATATTCCATCGTTTCTCGAAAAGTGAGAAAAATGTGTGTCTGTAACCCATGTCGAAAACGATCAAAAGAGATTACGTCGTTACGTTATAAAAGTCATAATATTGCACTCGAAGCCGATGTGACATTGCATACGTTCAGAACGCCAGTAACACATATCGTTGACGGCGACCAAAATTTACTAAAATTGAAAATTTTTACAACCGTCGGCTATACCAAATTGTGTAAAGAGCGACTTTAGTGTTTGTTATTTGCAAACGAGCTTTGAAGACATTCGTATATTTTATAAAAATTTTAAAAGAAAAATAATAAAACAATGAAAAATGTGCCAAGAACAAAATGTTTTTATTATTATTCTTTGCATTTTTAATTGTTTTTTAGTGTTAAAATTTTTTCTCGCCCCATTTTTATTCGTGAGTTTATTTGACAGTTCAAAGCGGGAACTTTTCTCACCAAAATGTTACAGACACACTTTTTCTGTAAATTGGCGAGTAATTTCCTTACGTGACAGCTTGTACTCGCCAAAAAAAGTTACAGACACAGTTAAGTGAGAAAAACAGCTGTTTGTTTCAATTTATGGCATTTTTGTTTCATTTCACACATTTCAATCGAAAACTTTCTCGACGCGAGAGTTACAGAACATGGGCACTGGAGATGTTTTGCCCAAAACTGTTGTTTTAAAAATAATATTAAAATACTTCGGTCGACTCTGAAGTATTTTAATTGCGTTTTGGTTCAAAAATCAATGAGGTACATATCAAGAAGGCTGAAGTACCTGAGGAAAGATTTGTTCGTCTGGAGGCAGAAATACAAAAGGCTGATAATAGTACGATTTAATAATGTACATGATAGATAAGAAGCATAAATATAGAAATGACTCAAATATTGTTTTAAAAAACGCCTTAAAAATGCTTTTTTAGAATTAATTTTTCTTTTATTAAACATTAATTAATAAAATTTTGTAAAATGCAATAAAAAACTCGTTTTCTGTATAATAAAAGACCTACATATCTTCTTTATTAATAGCTGTGTTCATTTACTAAAAATTGTTACAAATTTGTCCCGTAGCCGAGTGAATGCAAAAAGGAGCTTTTAGTAAATGGTTAAAGCCCTTGGTAACATTTAGATGTAAACGGTGATAAAAACAGCCTTATTGGACTTCTTTAAATATATTTATTAACCTTCTTGGCCACTCTGAAGCAGTTGCGTTACAACGCATTGTGTTGGCATAACATCATCACGAGCTTGAGCCCCATCTTGTAAATTATTTAGCAAAAATTTTACCGATTAAGTGCTGAATATAACACCCTTTTACAATTGTTATTAACATCCGAATTTATTTAGGCAAATTTAATCACCTTATTTAAAGCACGAACTTCTATTTTTCCCGCTCCTACAAATATCACTCAAATCTCTTACAGCAGCATCATACATATTTCGAATAATTTGATACCGAAATCTACATATAAAGCTTTTTTACGACCTGCCATCGGGCAATAGGTGATCATGGGCCTGCGAGGCATACCTACATACATATATCATAGATTCTAATTGCAAAACACTCAATTGACCACTTTGTATTGTATCCGTAGGAATGGATAATAATGGAATAAATAATAATACATCAAATTATTTTAATTTTTCTGTTTTTTACGGCAAACAAAAAAAAAATAAAAAAAATAACCAATTAAAAGAACATTTTAAAAAGTTTTATTATTTTCCTTCACGTTTTTTATTTTGTTTTTTTTTTTTTTTAAATTTGTATTTTTAATTTGTTTCTTAAGGCGCAGTTTGCTCTTTTTTGAAGTCTCGTGTAAAAAAACAAAAACAAATTGCCTGTTGTTTTTGTCTTGTTGTAGCAACGAGTCTACCTTGTGTAGTTGTACCATGGTTAATTGTTTTATTTATTTTTTTTTATTGCTTCACTGCCTACCATTTAACCTAAATATGCTCTGGACAATATGGCCTCATACGTAGCCAGGCTTGTATAGTTTCCTGTATTAGCTTTTCCGCTTCTTTTTTCCTTTTACATTCTTCTTCTTGTTTTAATTTCTTTTCACGTTTTTCTCTGCGATATTTTATTTGTTTTTTAGTCAACCAATTGCAAGCGGGTCGAATAAATACTAGAAATATTAGCTCGAAACCGGAAAGCAGACTATAACCCATATATAGACCGGTAATGCCACCAAATGTTCCTATAAAAGACAACCAGTTTTCATAGACATCTAAGCGTAAGCGTTCCGCATGAAGTTCACCAAGGTAGACCCGCAGTAAAATGGGTTGGGTGACATTAATGGCGCTGCTGTAAAGGATAAAATCGGTAAGTGTAAAAGATAGAAATATTTAACTTCAAAAATTTTTTTTAAATTTTTAAGGGAGGGGAGGGTAGAGTGGTTCGAAAAATTGTTTTTTGTTAGTCCCCCATAGGATTAAAGATAATCTAAAAACAATTGCAAAAATTATTTTTTTTATTTTTTTGCCACGCCTAGAAATACCACCCTTTTTAGTTTTTTGTTCACTGTGTCGCCATTTTTAGGCCGATCATAACATTTTGTATATCGGTGTTTATGACTCTGTAAGGGCTACATTTCTGTCTAATACAGTACTTTTCGCTTATAGTCACATCCTTTAGTTGCAACCATAACGTGGACTATATCGGTAATGTGACTATAAGGCTAATTCACATACATATATGCCACTATGACGCATATAACCGAATTCAAATATAATCAAGTTATGTGAATAACTTTTAGTTCAAAAATATTTAGCGTTTGGGAGGGTATAAACCAGTGTTCGAAAATAAACAGTACATTATTTAACGTTCGGCTCACACACCCAGGAACGATATCTATTTTTTTAGTGATTGTGTTTGTTAATGCTGTTTTTCAAATTTTGTTCTGGCAATGCTAGTGATATTTGACATTTCCTCAAAAATAAAAAAAATCAAGTGAAAAAAAAATTTACTTTTATCTGTAAAAAAAGCCAAAACAATAGTAAGAAAAATAAAATAAACAAAGAAAATATTTAAAATAATTCCAAATTTATAAGAAATTTTAGTTTTTTTTACATATTTTCTTTTAGATGGACAACGGAAATAAAAGGTTTGTTTATATGTTCGTATGTATGTGGATCAACGTTTTTTTTTTATTATTGGGGCTAAGAACTTGTCAAAGATAAACAACTTAACTGTCAAAAATTCTGATGTAAACGGTATAGTTTATGAAAGTAGTTTACGATCGTAAACTAGTTTGAAAATTACAAGTGTAAATGCACTATAACAGGGAAACGTTATTTTTTTTAATGATTTTCTACACAAACACTATTAGCGTTTGTGTTTTCCACAAATCTACCGAACCGAATATTAAGAAACGATATTTAGTGTTTATTTTCGAACACTGGTATAAACCGAGCTTTTGAAAGACATGACTAGAATTTGCGTGGTATAAAAAAACTATTAAAGACAAAAATGAAGCCCTTACAGAGCCATGAACACCGATTTACAAAATGTTATGATCGAACTAAAAATGGCGACACAGCGAACAAAAAACTAAAAGGGCGATATTTCTAGGCGTGGCAAAAAAATTAAAAAAACAATTTTTGGAATTGTTTTTACATTATCTTTAATCCTAGGGGGGACTGACAAAAAAAATTTTTTCAAACCACTCTAGGGGAGGGGGTTTTGATTAATTTCGGGATTTTCTTTTTTTCTTAAAAACTTTAAAATTTTTGCGTTTTTGGGAGCTATAAGGTTCAGTGTTGCCAATGAAGAATTCGGAATTTACATATGACTGCGTCACAAATTAAACATATAAAGCAAAATTACACACACAATACCACTCGATAGTCTTGAAATAAACTGAACAAAGATTTTTTTTTAAACATAAGGAACAAATGTTAAAAAAATTACAATCAAATATATTAATTTGTTATATTCTGAAATAATGTTTTCGCAATGTTTTCGCAATGTATGTGCACATAAATGTTTTTGATACACAAGGACATATTCATACAAAGTTGCAAATTTATTGCTCGTGAAGTGCTCATGTAACATTTCATTATACATTTGTGCTGGAAAGTAAAATAAAATGAAAACAGTCAGAGTTTGAAAAACAAGTTTGACTGTGAAGGAGCCTGAAAAAATTACAAAAAATCAATTTTTGAAAAGAAAAACTTGACTGTTAAAAATAATGAAAATATTGAACTCAAAGTAAAATTACTCACAGTTTACACATGAAACTAATTACACATGGGCTACACATGCAAGTAGAAATTACACACAATATGTGTAATTACACACGGATTGGTAGCACTGAAAATGTTTTAAATGTTTTATTATTCATATTTTTAATTCTACATTTTTTCGGGATTTTCCGGTGTCGAAATTCTAAGATTCTAAAAAAGAAGAAGAAATCATAGGAATTTATTTTTTTGAAAAAATTTTGTATTTTCCCGGTGCAGCGAAATGTTATCCCAGAAAATATGCATTTTTAGGGTTTTTTATTTTTGATTTTTTTGCATGCTTTCATTGGGGTGTTTTTGCAACTAAAGTGGCCCCAAATAACAAGGAGTGAAAATGGCCCCAACTAAAGATTTTAGAAAAACTAAAGACATTATACAACTAAAATTTTGAATTCCCAAAAATTACTTTGATAATAAACTGGTAGGTGAATGGCCTAAAAAAACTGAATTGGCAACTTGCATTATTTTTTGATTTTCTTGCGAAAACAATAACGCAAGTTGTTTTTGCTTAACCATCTTACAACTACAATTAATGTTGGGATAATTCCAACCAATTGTAATGGGGAATTTAAGAAAAGATAAACTCAGTGTTTATTGTTGTTTTTTTTTGTTTAAGCTTTGATTTTGTAACAAGCTTAATTAATGCTTATAATTCTTATTCGCTTAACAGTTTCATATGTATAAAATCTTTAGTTTTTCTAAAACCTTTGGATTTCCCATTAACAGAAAATTTCAGTGTTTTTATCAAGAATAAAAATTGGGAATTAAGCACGATTACCAATTTTAGGAGATTTTTCGTTAAGACAAAAATACCCTATATTAAGGGCCTATTTAATTTTATTTTAGGTCTGTTTTTGCATTATTTTGGAGTGACAGTTTATTTAAGAATTGGGTTACATTGCATTATGAAAAATATCCCTTAATTTGGGGTCCCGTTTCATTTGCAGGGCTATATACCTGGGGGCATATTTCGCAGAGCCTACAAATTTTTCGGCGGCATGAAATAACCCCCCAAAGAAATAATGAAATAACCCCCCAAAGCGTGGGGCCTTATTTCAAATGCAATAAAGGCCCAATTTTGAAAATGAAATTATCCCCCAACGTAATGAAATAACGCCCCAAGCATTAATTAAATAATTCCCTAATTATTGGGGGCTTATTTCATATGAAATAAAACCCCAATTTCTGAAATGAAATAAGAGCCCAATTAATACAAGTACAATTAATTATACATTTTTGCTTTAAAGAATCATGCGATAGATATCATGATATGATGTACCAAACACAAGCTTCGCCAACTAAGGCTTTTCTGCATAGCCGGCCTTCGGCCGGCCGCAATGACTTTTTGCTCTATGGTATAACAAACACCGGCTTCGCTAACTAAAATTTCTCTGCATAGCGCCAGAATTTTCTCCTCTATAGTATAAAAATACCGACTCGACCCGGCTACGCAGAGAAGCTTTAGTTAGCGAAGCCGGTGTTTGGTATACCGCAGCTTTATTTATTGAAGCCGGTGTTCTGTATACCAAAGTTGATAAATCCTTGCGCCCAAAAACGTTTTCATTATAAATTTGAAAATAAAATAATCCCCCAAAAAATAAATTGGGGCTTTATTTCATAATGATTTTTTGGGGGATAATTTCAAATGAAATAATACCCCAATTAAAAAAATTAAATTACACAAATGAAATAACCCCCCAAAAATCGTTTTTGTTGTTCTCTGTACAAACTTTTGGCGGGTTATTTTATTATTTTTTTGGGTGGTTATATTTTGGGGGGTTATTTCATGCCGTCAAATTTTTCCCGATTTTGAAATTAACAAAAAATGTTGGCGTATTTCAGTATTCTCATTTGTTGGAAATTTCAATTTTGTTTTATTTTTTTAATTTTTCTTATTTTAGATTTGAGGGAATCTTATGAAGCTTGAAAAACACCTGTTTTTTTTAAATTTTTTTATATCCATTTTTGAAGATCTTTTAAGCTTTTGCTTTTTTTAATTTTGGAAGTTTTTTTTCTTTTTTTTTGTTTAATTTTGGGGTTTCCTTTTTTGGGGTTTAATTAAGTTTTAGCCATATTCTGCTTAAGAATTCATGAATTTTAACCCTCTGCGACTGACGTGATACAGTTATCACAATTCTAATGACGTGGTAGACTGCCAGACACCATTTCCGTGGCTAATATTTTCCAAGTTCCGTTTTGTAAACCTAATAAAACCATTTTTGTTTATTGTTTATGAGTATAAGTTATTATTTATATAGTTATTTTTCTATTTCAAAGCGAAAATTCGTGTTGAATGTTATTTATCGGCATGGCATAAATTTTCAGTAAAAAACTTAGACCGAAACTAGAACAGAAAAATAAAAATTCAAAAATAAATTTTTTTGAACAAATGCTTTTTATTTTTAATTATTTAGATTTAAATTTATCATTTGGTAACAAAAAAAATTAAATTCTGTGGTTAAAAAAAATTCATAAACATTTCAATTGGCACATCAAAGCCCATAACTTAAACAAAAAATATTTCATTTCATAATTTATATAGCAAAATTTTAGATTTGGCTGATTTGCACTTAAGTTAATAAGTCATAAGACGTGTGGATCTTGAGATGTGTTGGAATGCTCCATAACAACATAACCAAAAAAAAAAAAAGCAATTTTGCAGACGTGTTGTTTGACAGACACTAAGAAAATATAATATTTTACTGACATGTTGTCCAGCAGACACTATGCAAATATAACAAAAATATTGATGTGATTGTCTCTCAGACACCTACTTTAATATTGATGTGGTTGACTCTCAGACACTTATTGCTTGCACTGGCACGTGTGATTACTAGTCTTGGGCTTAATCGTTCATTTAGGTGACTTTTCATTAGAGTTCATTTAAAAAAAGTGAACTAGTTCGCTCTTTTAGTTCAGTAGTTCACTTTTAGTCAGTCAGTCTTTTGAGCCAGCTGTATATTTCGTCAGTCAGTTCATTTAAGTCAGTTCATGTATGTAGTTTAAAGGTTCATTTACTTCAGTTGCTTGTTTTGATTTCTTATTCTGTTGTTGTTTATTTTTGTGTGTGTCAAGCTTTGAAAAAATTAATAAAAATTTAAATACTTAAAAAAACTTATTTAAATTTTTAATAAATATTTAAATATAATAAATATAATGTAATAAATATAAATTTTTAATAAAGTTCAAAAACACAATTGTGAATTTTTTAAAAAATTTCCTTTTCTTTGTTTTTCAACAAATAAATTTGACATTCCTCATTTTACAAAAACAAAATGCATAGTATTTTTCATGCTCTTTACCGAATTGATAGAAAAGAGACAACAATATTATTAGTTTCTATATGTTATAATATACTTGTTTCTTTTACTCATTGCCAGACTACTAAAATATGTTCATAATATAATCAGGGCTGCCATATTAAGAGATGTCTCGCCACATGTGGCAATTTTCAAACATTTTGACTACACTGCGATTTATAAAATATATGACGATTTTTTTATTATTAAAAAGATTTCCGTACGACGTGCTAAATTTCCAATTATTATTTTTGATAAATACACTGAAATTAGATAAGCTATTAATTTATTTTAAGACTCTAATACTATGTTTCCACTATCAGCTTGTTGTCAACTTGTTTTGAGCAAAACGTGTCAGAGTGCTTCCATTATGTAAAACTGGTTTTGGTTTTCGAAATCAATTTGGCATTAATGTTGTTTACAAACATGAAAGCAAAAAATATTTTTGTAAAATAATAAATATTTTCTTATTTGTTTTTTAATACACATTATACATATAATTTAATAAGTCTTGTTATTTTGGTAAATCTGTAATTTTTTTCGAAATTGTTAATCACCAATAATGGAAAACTCTGAGTTTTTTCATGGTTTTCGACATTTTTTGGAGCAAAACTAGTATTTATTTGAGTTTTTCGAACATGAAAACTGTATGGGAAAACAAGTAGCAGAACACTTGTTTTGCTGCAAATGTAGTTTTGTGGCCCAAAACATGTAAAGCGGCCCATACACTTGCAATATTATTGTATATGATATTCGCCATATCATTTCCATTTTGTCCTATATTTTACAATAAGTCGCACAATAATTTCATTCATTCAATAAAAAGGCGAACATAACCTATAGGAATAATATAAACAGCATTGTATAATGTTGCCAACACACTTCTCTTTCTTTTCGTTGTGCAATAAAAATCAAGTCTTTTGATTGTTGCCAATATATTGTTCCACCTTCGAATATCACATACACATTGGCGATATAATTGTACTATACGTAAAATTTAACAATTTTATTCTAAACTAAAAACTAAGAACATGTAAGTTTTAATTTGTATTTTAAGGTAGGGCTCAATTAAATTACTTTTTTCTTTTATTGAAGGAGTATTAATAAGAAAAATTAAGATAAACATTATTCATTATTTATTTTATCATATAATTATTAGTGTTTTATTTTGTATATTTTTCTTTCAGAATACAAGCTCTGACAATTTATTCACAATAGAGACATTTGTTTATAAAGCACTGACAAATAATGCACAATATAAATTTTTACTCCCAAAATATTTGCGATGACAAAAAATTGTCAGGTGAAAACGCTATGTTAATGCCGACAAAATCACCTCAACAATAAATTTCAGCATGTCCTACGGAAATCTTAAGAGGCCCATAGACGCATACTGCTGACACCTACTGCCGATGAATCCTTCGTATACGTGTGTGATTGATATTTTACTACACACCTATCAATCATCATTTTAAAATAAATGTCATTTCGTGAAATTCAAGAGAACCCCTACTTTCTGCACACGTTTTTTTCTCAGAAACTATTTTAAATTTGTTTTAATTTAAATTGAAAGAAAAATATATCATAAAATTTATAATTTTTGTTATTGTTCATTGAACAACTGTCAGCAGTATGAGTTCATTTTGAAATCAAACCTATTTTGGTTTTTCATACTGCATTGTCTGTGTGACGCATACATAAATAAAAATTTCAAATTTACAAACACATGCTGATTGCATGAGCATGAGAAGTATGTGTCTATGTGACCCTTTATAAATAATACAAAATATTTTATAAATTGCCGAAAAAATCGCAGCTAGACATCTCTAAGTATGGCAGCCTTGATTTTATTATGAAAATGTTTAAAGTTATCTGGCCATGAGTAAAAGAAACAATATAATGTTAAACATAGAGACACTAATACTATTGTTGTTTCTTTTCAATCAGTGCGGTAAACAATAAAATCAAGTGGACAAGCAACTGAAGTAAATGAACCTGTGAACTAAATGAATTGAACTAAATGAATTGAACTAAATGAATTGAACTAAATGAACCCTCTCAAAAGACTGCTGACGCAAAAGACAAAGTGACGAAAAGTGAACTGTTGAACTAAAAGGAACTGTCAGACTGAATGACAGTTCAACGTTCATCTGACTGACTAGTTCAATTGAACTAGTTCGTTCATGAACTACCCAACTCTAGTGATTACATCAATAGATCTTAACATAATAACATACGCATGAGTACACAATAAAAAGGTACAGAGAACCCGAGAGTAGATGTTTGGAAACTAACGGTACAAAATACTCTTTTGTGTTTGTTGGTGTCTGCTAGACTACCACATCAGTCGCAGAGGGTTAATCGAAGAAATATTGGAATTCTCGTTAAATTATAACTTAAGCGGTTGACAAATTATGACAAACTGATTTTGAGTTTAATTTGAATGAAATTATTTTCCTTCAAAAACTATTTTAGAACAGATGATTTTCAGTAAAAAACATTTTATCACAAAAAATCGTCTGAAATATCATTTGAAAAAAATGAATTTATGTTTAAAAACATTTAACAATAATTAGTATTGTGGTAATTTTGTTGAACTATTTATGGTTTTTAATCAAAATTTTCAATATTTTTAATCAGGCTTAAGTCCATCAAATTTAATTTTCATTAAATTATTTTTATGCAGAAAGGAATTTTACAACATGAAGCTGAATTAAAATTGTTATGGATAATTTTTCATTCTTGACTGCCGCGGGGCTCGAACCCAGGCTTTCACGGACGGGTAACCTGTCATGTTTGAATTCTAACCACTCAATCTCTTCAGAGGATTGTGCTGTTTAACACTCACAGCCATTGACGACCGCTGGCAGTCAATACTCAAACATCAATCTTTAAACCAAATTGTATTTAACACTTCTTCTATTTTAATTGATGTACATGTTCTTCCTAACTTCTGTTTGTTCGTACTTTTTGTCAAGAATTCTTCTCGAAGTCCAACATTTAAGACAAAGGCTTTTCAATTTAAAAACCATTTGGGACAAATTACTTTGTATATAAAGACATTTGGGACAAATGATTTTTCTTAAAAAAACTATTTGAAACAACTGATTTAACATAGATAACAAACTGGCACACATGATCTTCCATTAAAAACCCATTTGGAACACATACTTAATTTAAAAAAAAAAATCGTTGATCAAAAAATTAAATTACATTTGGCACAAATAATGTTCATTTGCGACAACAAATCTGCTATAGAAAATTATTTGAGAAGAATTTGGCAGACATTTTCAAACACATCATGCTTATGTGTCCATATAAATATAGATTTATCTTAGTCTATGAACTTCATGAAAATCGGTTTGAAAGTTTGTGAGAGGCAGAAATTGCCCCCTACCTCTTGTTGTGGTCATATTTTTGGAAAACTGTATAGCTTATGTGTCCATATAGATATGGATCTATCTATGTTTTAAATTTCATTAAAATCGGTTTGAGAGGCAGAAATTGCCCCTATCTCCCCTGGTGGTCCTATTTTTTAAAAAATGCATACATTTTGTGTCCATATAGATATGGTTCTATATATGTTTTAAATTTCATTGAAATCGGTTTGATAGTTCTGAGAGGAAGAAATTTCCCCCTATCTTGCCTCGTGGTCCTACGATTGGGCCCATTTTCAATAGGCTTGGTCCTTGTGCCAATAAAAACCTATGACCCAAATTTCATCAAATTATCTCCAAAATTGCCAGCCAGCCAGCCGGACGGACATCGTTAGTTCGACTCAGAAAGTGATTCCAAGACGATCGGTATACTTTAAGGTGGGTCTAGGACCAATATTTTAAGGCGTTACACACATCAGCACAAATGCATAATACCCTTTCCACTATTGTGGTATGGGTATAAAAATAACTTACTATAACCGTTTCTCCGTCAACGAATAGTTTCTTGTCAATCTCGCCGAATCCATGGCAATGCTGTATAAATTAAAATCGCACAAAGGATAACAATCACATATTTCAATATTATTATTCACAATGGCCAGCAACAAAGCTGCAATTTTTTTATAAATGGACATAATTAAAGTTTTTTTTTTTTAAATTATTCTGGGAAAACTTACGTGTGTAACATTTAATCTCCTCTAAACCACAGAAAGTCCAATTCTCCATTCGCGGTATATGGGGCAGGGTGCAATGACACTTTTCATAAATCTTAGACGAATGACATTCGGCCAAACAATTTGTCTGAGAATATGAACCAAAATGATACATTTTTCTTTCGTTGGGTAAATAACATCTACGAGTTTCTATTTTTTCCGAACTGATATAATCGGTAGCGTAAGTCTGGTGAGTCCGGATACTGATTTTATTAGAAGTTCCCGGAGTAACTATACGTTGCATGGTATGAATATTGGGATAATCATGCGAATCATGTATTAGAACCTGAAAGCCAGCTGTCGGAGTTAAACCAGCTTTATAATCATCTATTTGGGGATCTAGTAGTACTGAAAGTCCCGTTAGATAACCGCAGTTTGGTACATACTGCAAATAATCGTTAAGCACATAATCGATACGTTTAGTATGTACTTTCTTCAATGCATTGTAGTTAAACGAACAGCATTGGCCGAACGATGTTTGTATTTTACGAAAAAGGAATTCACATTTCGAAAAGTGTCCCTGCCAGATACATCTCAACAGTTGATTTTGACAGTCGGGAGTGATTTGGTCTAGTAGTTCAAGCATGGTGTAGTTGTTTAATGTGAGAATTTCATTGAGCCTTTTGTTATCTTTGAAAGAGGCTTTTAGGTTAACGGTGGTGAAAAGTGCAATGTTGAAAAGTTTGGTTAGCTCCTGAAGGGTTAAGTTGGTGGTTTGTTGGCTGAAATCAAAACTAGTTTTTTAATATACATTTTACTACACGTTCATTCATTTGTGTTGTGGAAACCGCAAAACCACACATTAATATTTTTCTAGGGGGTTTTTTCAATTTCAGAGATTTACCATTTGTAATAATTTTCAAAAGTTATTTTAAAAAAAACTTTAAAAAGTCTTAGGTTTTTTGGAAATTCTGGAATTTTTTTTTTAATTTCCAAGTTTTTTTTCTTAGTTACATATTTTAAAATTTTGAACACCAATCAGATAATTTTGAAAATTTCAATAGTTTATAAGATTTCCCGATTTGGGATTTTTTCCATTATTTTGGGATTTATAGTGATTTACATTCTCTTTTTTTAAATTGAAACATTCCTTAAATTGTGGAAAGTAGAACTAAATCCCGTTTTTAGGAATTCTTGGATTTTTTTTTTATCAATTTTCTAGTTTTTTAAAGTTTTATGGTATTATCTTATTTGAGCCGTTTATTTTGAAAGTGGCATAAGTCACTTTTTCAAAAAAATCGAGTTAATAATAGATAATAATAATAAATACTGAGAAAAATATCAGTATCATGATATATCAAATACAAGTGAATCTTCTCGAAAGTTAGCATCCATATTTTTAAACGTGTTAAAACGCAAACCCTTAAATATCTCGACTTAAAAACAAAATGACTTATGCCACTTTCAAAATAAACGGCTCATTTGTAGTATTTCGAGAATTGAAAAGAAAAACAAGTTAGAGTGCTATATACGGTTGTGCCAAATCTTTGATACCCTCCACCGACAGTTCGAATGTTTAAGGAGTAATATCTGTATGATGTTATTATTATCTTAAACTGTGACGTTTGTTATTAAATATGGTTTTAGGTGAACTTAACTGTTTTCCGGGAGTAGGGTTTATATGGGGCCTAGGGTAAATTATGGACCGATCTTCACGAAACTTCACAGTATCATTTCTAGTCCTATAAAACTGTGACGAGCCAAAATTTGTTATGATTGCATTCTTTTTTACGAGTTTAGGCGTACTAAACTGTTTTCCGGTAGGAGGGTTTATATGGGGCCTAAGGTAAATTATGGACCGATCGTCACGAAATTTCACAGTGTTATTTCTAGTCCTAAAAAACTTTGAAGTACCAAATTTTGTTACGATAGCGTTATTTTTAACGGTCAAATAAACAAATTTTTGCAAAATCTTATCTCATTCCGTGCCTTGTTCCAGCATTTATGTAATTTTTTGTAACAAAATTATCAATTTTTTATCTTCACCGAAGGTAAAATGGTAAACTATATAACTTTTTCATTCCGTTTGTAATTTCTACAAAATTGATCCTACACCCTATAAAGTATATATATTCTGGGTCCTTATGAAAAGCGAAGTTCAAATCCGGCTGTCCGTATGTCCGTCTGTCTGTTGAAATGGGTTTTCCGATGCCCCCAGATATGATGGGGACTTGGTTGGGGTATATTTATGTCAGGTATTCTTATTATAATTTTGCTATTGAAATTCAGCCAGATCGGTCCAAAAATGGTTGTTGTAATTTTATTACGTTTTTCTGTATATCTAGATAACGGCAAGAGCCAAAGTTCCAAATGAGGTACAAACATTTAGGTTGTCAATACACACCATCCCACAAAATGTGGGCGGGATTGGAGAAGTGGACGTGGTACCTCCCGTGCAAAAAATATCAAAAATTTTATAAAAACCGGAATTTTTGGACTGTCATATGACCTATGGTTACGCCTTATATATATCAAAAGACCGGAAATCTTTAGTAGAAGATATTATCTAAACATTTCGGAAAAATCGGTTCAGATACGTTATTTTCCAAAGTTTATGAACAATTTTCCGGAATTTTGGTTATTCAAACTACTCCCAGCTAAAACTTTACTTAATGGTTAGTTAGCAAGTAATGTTGGAGAAAAGTAAACTCTACTTATTTTTCGGCTGAATAACTACTTGTTTTGTTTGAGGTGTCCACAGAATTCAGTACTTACAATAAACTTACTAGAAGTAAAAAAATATCTAGTTATTATTTAACTACTGGTAAGTTGAATTGTAAGTGCTTACAATATACTTAACAGAAGCCAAAAAATCACTAGTTAATAGGCCTAATAAGTAGTTATTGAGTACGTTACCAGTAAGTAAATATTCAGTACTGAAAACAACACAACTAATAAGTAGTTATTGAGCTGATTATTAGTAAGCAAATGTTCAGTACCCAGTAAAAACTTCGCTTACTTTTTCAAAATGAATAGCTTCTCTCACTTATTATTTAGTAGCTTTCTTCTTTAACTGCTTCTATAACAACTTCTATGACTACTTATTTCTGGATGTATGCTTGTAAAAAAATAATGACTTGCTTTTGAATGCGTTGAATTTGGGACATCCCTTGTAAAATTCATTGGTTCTTTCAGTAGAATTGTAAGAAGTGCTTTAAAGTTTTTCTGATTACTTAACACATTATTTTGTAGGAGAAGTTTTTACTGGGAAATAATAGCAGTACATAATAAGTAGTTGTTGAGGTCATTACTAGTAAGTACTTATTGAAGTTTTTAGAATAATAACAACTGTAATGACAGCTACTTACCATGTAACGTGTGAAATTACTACCACCTATTACTAAAAATCAAAAAGTTTTTCCTGGGATTATGGGCGATTTTACAAAATTTGGTTTTTAACAATTTTTAGAAGTTTTTGTTCTCTAGTTTTAAAATTTAACAAATATTTCTGGACAATTATTTTTTCGAAATTTTTAAAGAACTTTAAGGAATTTATGTTTTCAGAATTTTTGTGGAGATGTTTTAAAAGTTTTTTAGATTTTAAACGTGTTTTTAATGATAATTTTTTTGTTTCTGAATTTTTAAAATATTCGAAAACATTAAAATAAAAACCTTTTAAGGATACTCACAATTTTGCCGCCAAATTCTCAGCCTTCCTTTTCGATATCTGATTTAAATTACATATGGTTACTGCCGGAAACGGTATGGACCAGGAGGGATATTGCGTATTTTCCGAATACAATACCGTAGGAGTATTGGTGTTCATATAGTGCGACAAAAGTAATATAGCTCCCGACATTATGACCGCTAATAGAACAACAGAAAACCAGAAAGCTCTTTGCCAAGTAGTAGCTCCGACAAAATTTATAAAACCATGAATACTAGCGATCTCACAATAGATTTCAAAGCCAGATTTACGCTTACACACGACCTGATCATTGCGAGCGTGCAAAAACTTTAAAAATTTAGGTAACTTCAGGTTGGGTATAGCAAATTTTGGAAAACTTGTAGGCCGATTTGGGGAAATTTTAGGAATTTTGTTTTTTAGGGAAATTTTAAAAGGTTTAGCGAATTTCCGAAGTTTCCAATTAAACTGTTTTGTGATTTTCTCTTTTAATGTATCCCATTTCGTTTTGCGTCCCGCAACTAAGACCGGGTGCTCTAAAAGCCTTAAACTTAATTGCGATTTTTGTAAGTTTTTTTTCACCAAGACTGGGGAATTTGTTTTTTGAATACTTTTAGGCTTTAAATAATCTTCGATGGAAATATGGTAGATGGGTACAGCTGAAGAGTTCTTAACACGTTTCTTGCTCCAGAACATACTTGAAAGTGTTTTCTTTCAAATAACTTTAATGGAATAAATAAATTTCTAAAATTTTCTTTTATTTTTATAGAAAACAAATCTAATAAGATTTCAATCTTTAAATAAAAAAGAAACACCTTTTTGATGTCTTAACTGTTTGGCTTTAAGAAGTCTGTAATTATTATTTTACTGCCCAAAAGTATGTTTTACTTATTTAACTTAAAGTTAAAAACAGTTTTTGCTTGGTTCTTTAAGCAGTGTGACCATATTGGTATTTTTCAGTTAAATTTAACATTAAACAGTTTTGACAATTGGCATTTTATATAGTCGTTTTAAAGAATCTTTTTAGCTTTAATTAAAAAATTTCAAGGAACAGTTTTATTGATTAAATTTACATACAAATTATATTATTATTATTATAAGTTACTAGCCCAGAGTGAATTTGTGATTAACTATAAAGAAAGGCTTTGTGTTTTATTGTGTGTAGATCGATCTACATAAGATCTTATTTCCATCAATAACGAAATTGCCCAACTGTCCCTTCATATTCCTAGCTTCGAAAAACTTATTAACCTCTTCAAATTTCATCAAAATCGGTTACATATTTTCGGAGTGGCAGTATTTCTCCGTAATTCTTGGTCGAACGGCGAGATAGACTGGAGGTTTAATGAAGGGTGAATAGCGTAGCCATGTTAAAACGGCGTTCTTTTTCTTTTAAGTACGGAAACTTTAGAGAACTCTTACAGATTCGTATTCACTCAGGATCTTGTATGGTTAATTTGATGTTTCCAGGTCCAATACTAATGACAAAAAAGTACCAGTTAAAGAAGAAATAACTTTCATAAAGCCCTGTTACAGATTCTCATCCACTCAGGATCTTGCATGTTGAATTTTATGTTCATAGGTCTAATACTAAAGAAAATAAAAAAAGTACCAGCTAAAGAACGAAAAAGTACCAACAAGATTCCTTTCTCATTCGCTCACTTGCATTGTTAGTTTTATGTTTTACGTGCAGTACTGACGGAAATTCAAAAAGTACCAGTTAAAGACCAAAAAAGTGCCAAAAAGTTTCTCTATAGAGTCATCACTCAAGATATTGCATGTTGAATTTTATATTACTAGGTCCAATATTAACGGTAATTAAAAAAAGTACCACACTGAAAGAATTTTCTTCACAATACCAATGAATTTTTACATTAATCCCATGAAAAATTGCATTAAAAGGGAACCTATGAAGCGCTTCGGTGGATCAATGAAACCTGTTTCATTAAAATGTATGTAATGAAACACTACATTAGATCTATGAATATTATTCATTGGATGAATACTTTCAATAAAGAAAAACATTTTATTTTTTTTAATAATTCCCTAAACTAATCCCGCGAAGCTTTACGCTTGTCTGCAGGACAAACAATTAAACAATTTTTTAAGAAAACTATAATTTTGTATTAATTTATGAATAAAGTTATGTTTGTATATTGTTTTTTATTGATCCCAATTAAAATTTTTTTGTTTAACTTGGGCAAACTTAAGTTTTCATATATCTAATTAAAATTTTTAACGTAATTACGAAATCCAATGAAGCGATTTTAACGAAAATACTTCATTATAACTTTGAAATTCCATTTAGACAATGAAAATTTTCATTTAACTATGACGCATTTTTCTTTCAGTGTAGTTGTAGAACCAAGAAAGAATTTAATTTTTCGTATTTCCCATTTTTTGTACTTATTTCTTACCATTGAAGTATAAAAAATTTCAATATTTTAGTTGGAGCCTATTTAATACGTATAAGCCAAAGAATGGAGAAATATACTTTGCAAAAAAAAGTACCAACAATAGTTACGAATTTCACCTCTTGAACGTTTGAATTTCTAAAAAGTACCGAATCTGTATTTTATTTGTTTATTTTTACGTTTATTGGTTTAAAAGATAGACACAGTAACAAAAAAGTATCTAAATTCAGGTTTTACCCGTTTACACTCTTAAAGGACCGAATTTCAAAAAAGTACCAGACACCTGTCCGCTTTTTTTCTTCTAAAGAACAACGATAAGTATTACATTTCTTTTGTATCTCTTTTAGTTTTGGAGATATGAGTGAGGTTAGAATAGAAGATTTGATTTTGCACCCCAAAACCGTCAAATATGGCAGCCGTGGTTGTGCACCGATTACAATGAAATAAACCTAATTTCATTCGAAATATGTTAAGCTAAATGTTTTAAGACCAAAACTGTGATTTTTGTCGTATATTTATTTTTTTTTTGTGAATTTTTAAAGAACAATAAAATTGTTTTTTTAATGTTCGTTTTTTTTTTTCAAAAATTCAACGATATCGCTGAAACTACAGGGCAAACTTAAAGTATAAGCAAGGCTTAAAGATAATATTGTTGCCGAGTTTCGGATTTTTTTTCACTGAATATGGTCAACCGTTTTCAAGTTATTCTTATATATGTAGTGAAAGTGCCTTAATTTTGGACATAACGGTATATCTCGAACAGATAGAGAAAAATGGAGAAAAGATTTGAAATTAGATTTGGAGGGTCACGGGAGGCTAGCTGGTGGTGAGCTAGTCTATCAGCGCCGCGGTTGCGGGTTCGATTCCCGCCCGAGAGTCTGGTTTCATTCCTGCAGACAAGCGTAGAGCTTCGCGGGATCAAAAAGGAAACAAATTAGCGACCTCTAATTAGTAAAAATTTGCAATCAAATTCCAGACCGAACAAAAAAAGGTGAAATTTGTTCCCTTGCTTATTTATACGTATCGAACGCAGGTTTACTTTTTACTTAGAACGCGTGGCGTTATAAATAAAAGCCATATTGACTGTAATTGTAGGTTTTATATTGGTTGTCGTGCCCAGTGTTGCCAAAACTTGGTGACCAAAAATGGCAAAATTTACGGAAAAAAATGGCTAAAAATGGGCTAAAAAATGGCTAAAAGCTTTTTTAAATAAAAACACATTAAAATTCAAAAAAAAAACAAAAAATAATTATTTAAAGTTGTTCACGATGAAATTGTGAGTTAAGATTAATTTGTTAATAAGAATAAACGTAAATTAACATTAAAATAAATTAATATTAAAGAATTAAATAATCGAAAAATTCGTGTCGTTATTGTTCATCTCATAGGAATCACTCATTAGTTTAAAATAATTATAAGTTTTAAATAATTTGTAGGTAAATCATTATCACGACAACATTTACCCCACCTTTTGAGTCCAGATCTACAATAAAAAAACAAGTAAGAAAGAAGAGTCGGTTACCTTTGTACCAAATTTTATCAAATAATCTCTAAATTGCGCCCTGTACTTTGCGCACAAGGTTTACATGGACAGCCAGCCAGCCGGACAAACATCGTTAATTCGACTCAGAAAGTTATTCCAAGTCAATCGGTATACGTAAAGGTGGGCTTAGGACCAATATTTTAAGGTGTTACAGACATCAGCACAAACGGATGGTACCCTCTCCACTATTGTGGTGGTGGTATAAATATTGTATTGTTATGGTAAAAATATTTACCTAATTGAAAAAATCGAATTAACGGTTGCTTAATGTAACCTATTTCTCAAATTACTTTGATGTAATGTAATGCTTAATGTAACCTATTTCTCAAATTACTTTGAACGATGTTTACTTGGCTAAACACCCTCTCTACTTCAGCATTAAACCATGGAAGTAAAGGCAACTTTATAGTCAATTCTAAAATTTCTAAAACAATTTTATTAACGCCTGCATCCGTTTATTGAAATACTTCAACCAGAAAGAAACAGCGATGTTTGTGTTGATCCATTTTATAAATTTAATAGTGGAATACTGTTCCTTTATTTTGAAAGATGTTTCATCATCGTCGTTAAAAGCGATTTTCAACATTTTTAAAAGTTGTGATTTAAATTGTTCAAAATGTTTATTTTACTTTTATAAATTTTTATAATAAAATAAAAATTATTCTTTTAAAAGAAAAACGGCAAAAAATGTTTATGGCTAATCAAGTTGAAAAATGGCTAATGGCTAAATTCATTTTTTAATGGCTAAACAGGGCGAAAAATGGCTAAATCTAGCCACTAAATGGCTTAATTGGCAACACTGGTCGTGCCATACGTTTTCCCCACAACATGAAAAAATTATTCTGCCAACGCACAGTGTGGCCGTTCGCAATAATGTAGTAATATGAATATCCTTAACTATTTCTCGGGTTACAAAATGATGTTTGCATGAGTCGCAAAGGGGGACATAGGCTTTAAGAAAACGGAGTTTGTGACCACCCTGTTAGAATACAAGATTATACACATGGTGTCTTTGTATATCACTTGTAACTTGTGCAAATATTAACAGATTTTAATGAATAAATGAACGTCGAAAGCCGATATTAAAGATCTAAGAATGAAATATTTCAAATCCACTTCATTTCAATTTCTAGAACATGCCCGAATATGTATATTAGCGTGGCCGTTAGTTGTATGGAGACATTTTTTCTTATATTCTCTCCCCCAAATCGGTTCAGTTTTATGTAAAAAAATGCAAAAAAAATTCGTAGCGATAAGTTGTGTTTTAGGGGGGCGTCCGCCCCTCAAAGTTTGCCTTCAAGCCATTTATTCAAATCTTATTTATTTGCATATGATTATCTCTTAAAAAAAACATTTTACAAGAATATGATATATGGCAATATTTTAGCTCTTTTAGTCAACAACATTAGCCTCGAAGAAAGTTTTTTGCTAAAATTAATTTTTAAGAAAATAATTAAGAAAATAACAACAAAGTACCAAACATTTTATATACGTTTTATAGCTATAAAAGGGGGATTTAATGTCAAGTGACCCAATTTTGAAATCGATGTCTTCCGATTTGGATGAAAACCAACGTTAGTCCTATTGAATAGTAGTTTAGAAACAAATTTTCAACAAGATCGGTCAAAGAGTTTCAGAGTTAGAGGGGGACAAGTTTTGCCATACAGGTTTTCTTTCTCATCCATGTAACTTATTAGTAATTGGGGTTAGCAAAATTTGTCCCAAACAGCTTAGATAGCTATTTGATCAATCTTTAAAAAAAAAATTTTTTTTGTTTTTTTTTGAATTTTTTAAAATTTTTTTTTTAAATTTACAACTTGGCAGACCCCCCTAACTCAGAAACTTTTTGACCGATCTTGTTGAAAATTTGTGTCTAATCTACTATCAAATAGGACGAACCACGGTGTATCCAAATCGAAAGACATCGATTTCAAAATTGGGTCACTTGACATTAAATCCCCCTTTTATAGCTATAAAACGTATATAAAATGTTTGGTATTTTGTTGTTATTTTCTTAATTATTTTCTTAAAAATTAATTTTAGCAAAAATCTTTCTTCGAGGCTAATGTTGTTGACTAAAAGAGCTAAAATATTGCCATATATCGCTCATTTGCTGCAAGAGCGGCATAACTCAAAAAATCCATTTCGAGATAAACGCATTTAAAGTTTTTGATTTTATCTAACTACTTAGAAAAAAAGAAGACACATTCTCTTCAAACTGGGAAAGTATAAAAGATGAATTTAATACACAATATAAAGAAAAACAAAGCGAACAATTCTGCATCTCTAACTCCAAAATTTAATTTTTTGAGTTATGCCGGTCTTGCAGCAAATGAGCGATATTATATTTCTGTAAAATATTTTTTTTAAGAGATAGTCATATGTAAACAAATTACATTTGAATAAATGGCTTGAGGGCAAACTTTGGTGGTTGGACGCCCCCCTTAAAACACAACTTATCGCTACGAAATTTTTTTGTATTTTTTTTTTTTTACATAAAACTGAACCGATTTGGGGGGGGGGGGGGGGGGAGAATATAAGAAATCAAAAAAAAAAAAAAAAATAACGGCCACCCTAATGTATGTATATACATTAGAGCGACTCACCAAAAAAAAGTGCTCGATGTACCCTCCTCAAAATGAACCTTGGACTTTTTTAAGATGACATTTTAAATATTTTGACTCTAGGGTTGACCTCTCGTGAGCTGGACCAGTTTGAAAAAGGGTATATTTTTGCATGTTTTGTTACTTTAAGCATCTGTTTCCTTATTAACATATACAAGTTGGGTATCGTAAGAGAGGGGGTTTTAAGGCAAGTCCAACTGTATATAAGATTTGTCCAAGGACGATCATCCATGTCCTTTTTTTTAAGTAAAAAAAACGGTTTTTAAATTTTTTGTTCGGGGTTGTTTGTAATAAAAGTGTCAAATTAACATATTTTAATCTTTAGTCGATTTAATTAAATACGTGTCTCAGCTTTTTTTGAAATTCGTGCTAGTTCGCGTTTTGACAAAAATGCAAGGGGGTGGTAACCCTTCGTTTTAAATAGGGCAATATGGGTATCAAATTTTATCTTTTGCCAAGTATATCATCTTTGTATGTAAATAATTTTTATTTGTGCAAATTAGATGCATTTTACACGGATCGTCCTTGGACAAATTTTATATACAGTTGGACGCGCCTTAAAAAAACCTTTCTTACGATACCCAACTTGTATATGTTGGTAAGGAAACAGATTCGTAAAGTAACAAAACATGCAAAAATATGCCCTTTTTCAAACTGGTCCAGCTCACGAGAGGTCAACCCTGGAGCCGAAATATTTAAAATGTCATCTTAAAAAAGTCCAAGGTTCATTTTTAGGAGGGTACATCGAGCACGAATTTTGCTTCCATACAACTTGAGTCGCTCTAATATACATATGTATGTTCCCGTCGTTCCTATGAGGAGCATATGGCCTTAATATTGATATTCAAAACTCTGCTAAAAACTTTTTCGGAAAGCCAGAATTTCTAGCAAAAATTTTAACTCTAATTATTTGTATAGTGTTATTCCCCCGGGGGAAGTGCTACTCCTCTCAGGCGGTGTAGTAAAGCATCTTGAGGATTTTAAACCTCTTGGATATAACATACGCCTTGGGAATATTCAGGTTCGGTCAATACATGTCAATTGACCATGTACCATAGAGAAGCCATTGGAAAATATCGAATGATTTTTCTTTTCCGTTTTATAACCGTACCGCCTTGGAGTTCTTTTAAGAGAGATATGGTGGATGGGCTAAAGTAGCATAACAGTTTCTGTTGTGTCAATATTCCTTCTTTGGACTTTGAAAATCTATGGGCGTATCAGGTATGTGTACAACTGGGACGCGAAAAACATCCAAAATGGCAGGGTTCATAAAGTCTTCCTGAGACCGGGGTAATCACTAGAGTACACTTTGCTCTACTGGTGCTACAGGAGTCAGTAGCTCCAGGGAAACATGCACATCGGACTGACTATTGGCTGAAGCCTCCGCTAGTACGCTTCTTGCGAAAAATGCTTCCAGTCTTTCGGGTTGCTCTTCTTTAAGGGGATACTTTCGGGGATTATGTAGTTAGTTGCTGTGGTTTAAATTCAAAACCGAGGAAGGAAAATTACTGAAATCCTACTAAAGGTAGGATTGTAGCAAAGTTCGTCCCGAGGAAGCCCTAGGTGCGTGCTGTAGGTATTCAACAGAAGATGATGAATTGAATATAGCTGAGTGATTAATTTTTCGAATTATATACTCAAAATTGCTACCTGTGTGTAAAGTTCCATTTACACACGAGGGCGGTTGGTAAACGAAAAATTTGACACAAACGTGGATTGGATCCACCATGGAGTGAAACCGGTACACATGTAAATCCTTTTTATATTGTGCTATTGTCAAAAATATTATGTATTTTTAAATAAAGTACTATTAAAGATATTGTAAATTACACATAAAATTAATAATATCTATCAAGTTATTATAAGGGTGTTCACGTCACAAGTTGCACCCTTGTAAAAAATCAAAAGTGCAAAAATATAACAACAACCACACAGACAGTTAGTTGTGCGTAAATAATTGTCTTTGTGGTTGTTGTTATGTTTTTGCACTTTTACTTTTTTGCAAAGTTGCAACTTGTTACGTGCATACCCTTTATGTTTTTTTTTTGGAAATTTTAAAGACAAAAAAAATTTAGTGAGTTTGAAATACTTAGGCCCGTTTTCACAACTTACCGATAGCTTAAAGTAGACTTTAAACGGCCTTATAAAAACTGTTCCATTATTAAAACTTTATTTAAATCAAAAGTGAGCGATAAAGTAAATTAAGGTCCATCCTACTTGGTAGGTAAAAGTTAAGTTGCAGTAATGGAACAGGTTTTATACGTCCGACAAAATCCTACCTTTAGCTATCGGTAAGTTGTGAAAACGGGCCTTAGTTAGATATCAACTAACTACCTGTGCTATGTTCCTACATACATACAGTGGATGTTTTATCAGAATCAGCACACTTGTTTAAATAAAAAAAATAATAAAACATTTTTTTTTTGAATGAGTCACTTGTATTTATTTAGTTTTGAATAAAATTTCATATTGTGAATAAACTGAAAAAAATCTTGAAGAAATTTTAGCATATATTTTTTTATTAGATATGGTCACACTGTCCTTAAGTTCCCCTACTACGCTTTTCTCCCTCTCTCTCTCTCTCCATCACTCTATCTCTGCTACCACCCTTACAAACTTCAATTTCCTTCGTCTTTTACACCAACTTAATTCATTAGAATTTTTTACATTTTCTTTTAACCCTGCTCTTCCCACCAACGTTTTACCACCAAACTACTGCAAACTGTGGTTACCATTTATTTGGCTATTAATTCTTGTTCATTCTGTAGATTTTGTTGTTTATTTGTTTTGTTCGCTTTATTTGCTGCATAATCTATTATTTATTAAGCAAAACAATTGAAATATTTACAATAAGTTTTTTTTTTTGCATTTTCACCAGAATTTTAATGGAAAATAATTTCTAAAACTTTTTTATTTTACTTGCAAAAATGTTTACATTTCATGAGGAAGTACGAAACAATTCTGTGAATTAATTTTATTTATGGCAGTGGTCTAAAAAAAAGCCCCACATAGTACGATGCGTGTGCGACAATGCTGCTGGTGTGCTAAGATCCATGTGAGATTAAAGAAAATGAAATGCGTTTTAGAAAATTTAACATTTATTGGAAATGCATAAAATCGGTTTTTATATAACAGAAGAATAAAATTGAAGAAAAATTAAGTTAAATTATTGAAGTATAGAGCTTAATGGACTTTCAAGTTCGTCCTTTTGTTGTGTCTATAGAATTTTTAAAGATGACTTGAAGACGGTTACAAGTTTAAAAAGTCATGTGTACATATTTTGTTAATGACTTTAACCAGACATACAGACAAATTGATATATTAGCTTTCACACATTTCCACTATAATTTGGTTAAATGTCGAACATTATTAAAAAAAACTAACAAACTAGTTTAAAAGTTTGCCTTTCGGTATCCAGGGAAGGAAAAGCGTGAATTATACATTTCTTTCCCTCATATTGGATTAAAGGCGCCACTGTGAAATTGTCTTACAGTATTATTAAAGCCCTTGTGACACTATTTTTTATTCATTTATAGAAAGAAACAGTAAATGTTGGAAAGAGCAAACTATAAAAAATGTAAACAAAAATTTTTTTTTCAGTGTTTCTTTTGTTATGATTTTGTTCATTTGATTAAATGTTGTCAACTTTTTCTTTATGAGAAACATAAAAACAAAACAACAAAAAGTGGTAAATCGCTGAATTTGCCCATAAACCGCTGATTCTGCAACCCTTTTTAATATTTCAAGCTTGAAATGTCAATTTTAAGTTGAACAATTTATATTTTTTTTTGACATAACTTAATCTTTTCTCGATAACTTTTTAAAAATTGTTGACAGTTTGATATTTATCGTAATACAGCTAAACTTTTTGCACTTGGTAAATTTATCTGTTACATTATTTTTGCACTGTTCACCAAAACTTGAACAATGCCTTATAAATGTAGTGTCTTAAGGGCTTAAATAATACTCGTAAACCAATTTTCTAAATTGTTAAGACTGACGAATTCGCTTAAAGCATGTTTAACTTGATGACTTCTTTATTTGTTTATGACCGTCAAAATCCGAACCTGATCGGGCATTTGGTTTCCCACAACTTTTTTGTTATTATTTTATTTAAGCGTTTTTTTTATTTTTCCATAAAACGCACTTAAATGCAATAGTAACAACTTGGCAGCACTGCCATCATGCCTCAACTTATTCTAGCTTTAAGCGTTTTTTATTTTTACATATTTTACATTTACTTGGCAACAGTGCCAGCATGCTCCAACCTTTTCTGGCTTTAAGCGTTTTTTATATTTCAATAAAAAAAAGCGCAAAAATTCAAAAATAACAACTTGGCAGCACTGCCAGCATCTCCAACTTTTTCTGGTTTTAAGCCTTTTTATTTTTCAATAAAAAATCACTTAAATGAAAGAAAAACTTGGCAGCACTGTCAGCATGTTCCAGCTTAAACATACTACTAAAGAGTGATTAAATTTTAATGGCCGATGTTGATTTTAAATAAAACACAAATTATTTAGGAAATTATTGTCATTTCTTTTTGTTATTATGCTAATATTGGTATGGCTCAATTATGTATAGAACAAAATATCGGCCAAATGACCGCCGCGACCTATGCGGCACACCTCCATCCGATGATCCAAATTTTCCATGGCGCTGAGGCATAATTGAGGTTCTATGCCGTTAACGTGCCGAATTATCTCATCCTTAAGCTCTTGAATTGTTGCTGGCTTATCGACGTACACCTTTTCTTTCAAATAACCCCAAAGAAAGAAGTCCAACGGTGTCAAATCACATAATCTTGGCTGCCAATTGACATCGCCACCACGTGAGATAAACGGCCATTGAATTTGTCGCGCAAAAGAGCCATTGTTTGGGTAGCTGTGTGGCAACGTCCTGTTGAAACCACATATCGTCCAAATCCATATCTTTCAATTCGGGCTATAAAAAGTTCGTTGTCATCTCACGTTAGTGAACACCATTCACAGTAACTGCCTGACCGGCCACATTTTAGAAAAATACGGCCCGATGATGCCGCCAGCACATAAACCGCACCAAACAGTCACTCTTTGTAGGTGCATTGGTTTTTCGACAATCACACTTGGATTATCATTCGCCCAAATGCGGCAATTCTGCTTATTGACGAATCCACTGAGGTGAAAATATGCCTCATCACTGAAGATGATTTTCTTCGAAAATTGATCATCCACTGTTGCTATTTCTTGCCACCATTCTGACCATTGACGACGTTTGGAATGGTCAAGAGGCTTTAGTTCTTGAATCAATTGCACCTTCTAAGCTTGTAAATGCAAGTCTTTGTGCATAATGTTCACCAACGACGAGCGTGAGATGTTGCAATTGTTGGGCACGACGATGAGTAGAGGTGGACGGCTCTTCAGCCACACTATCGCGAACAGCAGCAATATTTTTTGCAGTACGAGCATGCACTGGTCTTTTCACATCTCCTACAGACCCGGTTTGCTGAAATTTTTGCACGATTTTTCCGATTGTACGCACATTTGGACGAATAAATTGACCGAAAAAATCATAAAGTGAAAGGATATGCATTTTAATTTAAACGCCCATTTTCATAATAAACCTGAATGACTTTAACTTTCCATGGATCAAATTGTGATAGTCTGAAATTGAGAAATGTCAAATGAAATGCAGAAAAAAACTTGGCGTTTAGGTGTGGTTCACATTCAATATCGGCCCTTAAAATTTAACCATTGCCTTTTGACCATTTTTAAATAATTGGCATCACCTTCTGTCGGTATTGCCAAACTGAACTTATGCATAACTTCAGTGCAACTGTTTTACATTTTAATTATATTCATTATCCTGACATTGATGATGCTGATAATGATCGTCATCATATTTGCCATTGTGTTTTCAATTAATAATAAAAATAAACAACAGCAGCAGCTTTAATTAAGCAGTTACAATGAGTTTTCACGTTAAACATCTGCGTGTTTGTTTTTTAACACTTTTTTGTTTATGAGATTTTTGTTATTTGCTGAGTTTTTTATGTCACACTTTGATTGAAACAAATCAATATTAAATGAATTTGTATTGTATATTTCTGTTTTGTATTTTTTTGCTTGTTTCCCATCATACAATAGAACAAATCACATGCTAAAAATGTTTAAATTAAAATATTGTTGTTTATAAAACAACAAAAACATTGTTCTAAAAACAAACAAAAACGTTTTTTTGTGAATAAATGATTTTTAATTGAGTTAAAAAGAATTGTAATGTTTTGGGGTGTCTTCGGGACTTGCCTCTTTTTTCTAGCTTTTTTGTACAGTCAAACAACCTCTTAAATTTAAATAAACGTAAAATAAAGTCGATTAAGACAAAAAAAACTATATTCTTAAAATAGAATAAATATAGAAATGGTTTAAGATAAATATTTATGCAAAACAAAAAATTTTATTCGTTATGTTTAAAATTCAAAGTGTTTCGCGCTATTTTATTGTTTTCTTTAAAAAAAAACTTGCTTAAAGAAGTAGGTTTGAAACATGGCATTTAATGTGTAAGGAAATTATATATTTTTGCGAAATTTAAAATAATAACGAAACCCGAAGTTTACATGTCGTCAGCTCAATATTGGTCTAGCGCCAGGCGCGGATCTAGCTTGAGCCTTAGGGAGGGGGGGGGGGGGGGGGGAATTTTGTTTGATACCAAAAAGTCGTATAGACCGTTAAAAAATATTAAGGAATGATGTATTACTTTTTCGCGATCGTGAAGAAAGTTTCCGCACCAAACGCGATAAAGTTTTAAATTTCCTTACTATACAAAATTAACATTTAATTATCCGTGTTGCCACTTTGTGGGTAATTACCCGAATTTGGTATAATTTTTACGGTCGTGGGTAGAGCGTGGGTAATTTCTCTTAGGTGTAATTCATGTGTAATTTGAAATTTTTACTTCAGATGCCCAAATAACATCAAGATTCGATTTCAGTGATGACATGCACAGCCTTTTGAACCAAAGTATCGGTTGCTTTTTAAGAAACGACTTCAATCATTAAACATACATACATATTTTTCAAATGTTTGGTAATGAATGTCGCAAGATGGACCCTTAGATTTGGATAAAGATGCCTATCATAGTGATTTAGAACCTGAAGTTTATTGAAAAAAGTTATTCAAACTAAAAACTTGCCTGGGGGAAGATTTGTTTCCAATTAATTTTATTTCTACCTTGTTACTTTTTAATGCTTTAGTTTAAAGAATATTTAACGCCTTTTACAGTTGTAAAACTGAATTACGAAACGGACAGTTGTATAAAACTCTGCAGGCATTTTGTTTACTAAATAAGGTATAAAGGGTATTTTTTAACACCATGAAACTTAAAATGGTAGGCAACACAAAAAAAAAATTAAGTTTAATCGCAGATTGATACACGGCATAACCATTTGAAACTGATTTAAAACAAATAGACGCCTGTCCTTGACGAAACGCATTGCAGACGTCTAATTTTGTTTCTCTTTTTCGAATAAAATGAACAATGTTGACCTGCAAGACACCGATTGTTGCTGGTTTATCAGCATTATCCACTGACTTCACAGCCCTACGGAAAACAATCAATAAGTGTCACATCGCCAGGCCTTGAAGTCAAATTGACAGTTTATTTTCTCTAAATCAACACATCGCCTTCATTTGTGAAAAAAGTTGCGTTATTTAAGTCATGAAGTCACCTTTAAGTTGCGAAAATCGATGGCTGATTTTCAAAGTATATTTGGATAATTTGGTGGCTTTGTTCAAGCATGAATCTATTCATTATGATGCGCCTGATTAAAAAGTGAAACAGTATGGCAGTTCGTTTGGCAGCTAACCTTTCGTAAGCTCTATGGGGCTAAAAAGCATCCATTATAAAGCAATGACAAGGAAGATTTTAAACCTTGCCAAGATATATCAACCAAATGTGGAAGTTAAACTCATTATTTTAGCAGTTTTATTTTATGTTTTATTAATTTTTTTTTTAGGTCTTTAATGTTATTTTTGTTAATTTTAATAAAATTAACAGCTTGACTAATATCGATCTTGTTTTAATAAGTTTGTTGTGTTTTTGCTTCTTTGTAAATGTCTTTTTATTTAATAAAACTTCAATTTTATATCAGGTGTAATTTCATTTAAATTGGGTAATTTTGCTTCATATCAAGATTAATTTTGACTTTTGCTGGTGGTAACACTGATTTAATTACAAAATTTTAAGTATTTTCTAATAATTTCATGAATATAACAAGATCTTACCATTTATACGGAAGAGCGCAAAAAAATCGCGAGTCTATTTCGCGGATTTTTTAATAAACTAAATTTTAATGGCAAATGTAGATGTTGTGATAGATGAGTTGTTTGGCGGATATATGAAACAGTGATAATTTTCAGCAGCGTAGTAATATGTGCGCGGAACAAGCTATTGAAGTTGCACAAGATATTTTTCCATTATGTAAATCAACTCGCACTTTAAACTTAAAATGTATATCATTAAACCCAGTTCCTTATATTATGTATTTATGTCTGTATTCATAAAAATATTTTAAATTTAATAAAGGCTTGATAACCAAATTTTCTATGAAAATTTTCCTTAATAAACGTTTATTAAATTTTATAATCATTTATGAATATGGGGGGTTAAATATAGCATATATAAACAATAAATGTACCATATAAAATGTGTATGGAAATTAAAAAAAGCTTTAGAAATTGCATTTGGTGCGGAAACTTTTTTGGCCTAAAAAAAATTATTTTCATTCACCCCTATCGCAAACAACTACTCCCATGAAAATATTCCCATATTTTTTTATTTCGTATTGTGAATGATTCCCATAACAAATTTTTTGGGAATGAATTCCCAAACTTAAAAAATTTGGCATCGCCAATGTTTACTCCAGCGAAGTTTTTTAATAAATAAATTCCCAACAATTGTGTTGATGTTGAACGAGAAAGAGAACATGTAAATTTAATTTGTATTCTAAAGTAGGACTAAATTAAATTACTTTTTCCTCTTATTGAAGGAGTGCACATAATGAAAATGAAGATAAACAATATTCATTAGTTATTTAATCATATTTTTATTAGTATTTTATTTTGTATATTTTTTTCACAATACAGGCACTGACAAGTTACTCACAATAGAGACTTTTGTTTACAAAGCACTGAAAAATAATTCACAATATAAATTTTTACTCCCAAAATATTTGCGATACCGATTTGTTGGGGATGGGAATTTAGGATTGATCCCATGTAGCATATTCCCATAACATTCGCGATAGGGGTGATTATCAATACTTAATTGCCCATCGCGTGGTGGGATGAAGAAATTTTGTCGAAAAAAATCATTACCTATCCTAATTAAAAAAACCCAACAAAAAGGTTAAATAAAGTATAAGATCAGTTCAATATACATTAACCTTTTTAAATAAGCAATTTATGATTTTCTTGTGAGGCAAATTTAGACAGTACAGTCTATCTTCTGTCATTGTTGATCCGAGCCATGTTTTTATTCGACGAAGGGTAGAAAATGACATCCCTTTGAAATATTTTTCTTAGATTTGGGTAGATATCTTCATCACAGTTTACTAAAGCATCTACAACGTTATCTGATAGATCAGGCTCAAGTTTAGATCTTAATAGGTGTTTATCTCTTTTATTAAATATAATCAGCTCGTTGTGGCTTTACCAGTTTTGTATCTGTATATGACTTGATAACACTTTGTAGTAGAAGTTTAGGTATGTTCAATACATTTGGGATATCTATTGGGAAAGTTGTTATGAGATCTTCTAAAATAAATTCAATAAGAGGAATGTAACCTACAACTCGGTAGTAATTTTCAGCATTTCGATTGGAACCTCGATTTGAACGCAAATAACTTTAACTTTTTCAAAAATCGCTTGAAATTGTTCGTCGGCTTTATTTCTTTTTTCTTCAAGGCACATGATTAAAATTTTGATAAGGCTTGATCTTTTCTGAAGATCTATATCTTGCTTTTGTAAAATGATACTAAGTGGCTGTGTTACAATAGGTATCACACTTAATATGTATATTCCGCAAATAAATTTAAAAGTACTAAGTGAGTTCCTTAGTATAAAGGTAGAGATACTACCTTTCCACTCAGATATTTTTTTTTTTTTTTTGTTGCAAAGACGCATAATGAAGAGAGTTTGGCTCCCAAATATTTTGCTAAAACTGTTTTTCGCTTGGGATGATTATATTTAAAAAATTTTGTCGTTTCTTTAACAAATGATACAACTTTTTGTATTAATGGCACTTATTGATTTTAGAAATTGAGTTGTTCGATTTATGGCAAGGCGTTTGTTTCGCATTTGTCGCTTTTCCAGAAATTTTAAACAGCTCCATTTTTTGCTGACATCGGAGTACACCCATCTGTTCCATCTCCTACACAATTTTTTAGGTCAGGACCAAAATTTGTCAAAGCTTTAAGAACTATTGATGATAGTTCCTTCGCATCAAATGACACATCGATGTCATCAATATCTTTTGAAGCCTCTTCAAATGCGTTTACAACAAAGCCAATAAATTCTTCCCTAAAAACTTTTTGTTGTATGTTGAAATATCTTAAAGATAAGGAAACCTGGCTTTTCCCCGACAAATCCGTGCTTTCGTCAAAAATTATCGAATAGAATTTTGATTCATATAACACATATACATATATGTACATTAGAGCGACTCAAGTTGTATGGAAGCAAAATTCGTGCTCGATGTACCCTCCTAAAAATAAACCTTGGACTTTTTTAAGAAGACATTTTGAATATTTCGGCTCCAGCTTTGACCTTTCGTGAGCTGGACCAGTTTGAAAAAGGGTCTATTTTTGCATGTTTTGTTAATTTAAGAATCTGTTTCCTTACCAACATATACAAACTGGGTATCGTAAGAAAGGTTTTTTTTAAAGCGCGTCCAAATGTGTATACAATTTGTACAAGGACGATTATCCATGTCCTTTTTTTTAAAGGATTTTCTGTAAAAAAAAAGGTTTTTGAATTTTTTGTTCGGGGTTGTTTGTTATAAAAGTGCCAAATTAACATATTTTAATCTTTAGTCGATTTAATTAAATACGTGTCTCAGCTTTTTTTGAAAATCGTGCTAGTTCGCGTTTTGACAAAAATGCAATGGGGTGGCAACCCTTCGTTTAAAAAAGGGCAATATGGGTATCAAATTTTATCTTTTGGCAAGTATGTAAATAGTTTAGATTTTTGCAAATTAGATGCATTTTACACGGTGCTCTGGAATAAATATAAATGCAATTTTGTAGTAACTCTAATATGATAGCGGATTTAGTTTCTAGATCATGTATGTATGAAAATAGGACTAAAGAATGAAAAAAAGAAATGATCCACGACTTGAATTTTTTTTTAATTTGCCAAAAAAATATGCCGCCAAAAAGTCGTGGATCATTTGTTTTTTTCTTTCTTTAGTCCTATTTTCATCCATACATGATCTAGAAACTAAATCCGGTATCATATTAGAGTTACTACAAAATTGCATTTATATTTATTCCAGAGCACCGTGTAAAATGCATCTAATTTGCAAAAATCTAAAATATTTACATACAAAGATGATATACTTGCCAAAAGATAAAATTTGATACCCATATTGCCCTATTTTAAACGAAGGGTTGCCACACCGTTGCATTTTTGTCAAAACGCGAACTAGCACGATTTTCAAAAAAAGCTGAGACACGTGTTTAATTTAATCGACTGAAGATTAAAATATGTTAATTTGGCACTTTTATTACAAACAACCCCGAACAAAAATTTCAAAAACCGTTTTTTTTTGCAGAAAATCCTTAAAAAAAGGACATGGATGATCGTCCTTGGAAAAATTGCATACGCAGCTGGACGCGCCTTAAAAAAAAACCTTTCTTACGATACCCAATTTGTATATGTTGGTAAGGAAACAGATTCTTAAATTAACAAAACATGCAAAAATAGACCCTTTTTCAAACTGGTCCAGCTCACGAGAGGTCAAAGCTGGAGCCGAAATATTCAAAATGTCATCTTAAAAAGGTTCATTTTTAGGAGGGTACATCGAGCATTTTTTTTGGTGAGTCGCTCTAATGTACATGAATATTGCAAATACTAAGGCTTTTTAATAATTCAACCGCACGCATTATCAAGTCAAACGTTTAGTTTTGGATATACATAGATGGCACCTGCTGGGATTGAATGTAGAATAATAAGTAATTGAATACGGTAAACTAGATGTTTCTTTGTAAATATCTAATAAATAACTATTTGGATTTAGATATGGATACTTATTGAAAATTTCGTTAGAGATTCCATAAAAAAAAAAAACAAAAAAAACCTTGCTGGGATTTCCAAAAATTTTGTACATTAAAAAAAATATTATTATTGGGAATTCTTGTATTATCGAAATTTACAAAACATATTTTTAAAATTTAAGGGGGGGAAATTTCCTTATTTGCCCCCCTGAATATGCGCCTGCGAGCAAATCTGCCAAAGGGTTTGAAAAAGTTAACTCGGGCTCCTGAAATATGGGCCCCTAAAATGTTTGAATTTTTTAAAAAAGGCGTTTGGCATAAGTCAAAAAAAAAATATACTAAATGTACTTCTGAGCTAAAAAATTATTTCAGATGTCTTCAGTAGAATCGTATGGCGATTCTTTTCTTAGAATTTATTAACCCTCTAACTCTCATTTAAAGGGGTCATTTATATCCTTTTACACAAAAGTATACTTAAACGGCACTTTTAAGGGTTACAATTTTGTACGAATATTTTCTGCATCAAATTTTATTAAGGTTCTTCTAAGACCAAAGTTTCGTTCAATGTATCTTAAACGAATTCTCGAAATTTCGGGCATTGAAATTTTTGAATTTCTTGAAAAGGCGTTTGGTTAAAATTGCTTACGTTCAAAACTAAAAAAATAAGCACGTTTCTCTATTGCCACAGATATATTCCGGGTCCTTCTTAGGAGCGAAGTTGTCTTAACGATGTCCGTCTGTCTGTTAAAATGGGGTTTCAAGTTGGCATCACTAAAAATACATTGAATATCTGTGTTGCCACATCTTGTAAAAAAAAATGTATATACTTGGGCGTCATTTTTACCATTCTCGCCATGATAATTAATTATTGACACACACAGACAAAATCAATGTAAAATCCTCGAAATCAAGGTTGATTTTACATTTATCGGCAGTGATTTTGCTTCATAGTTACTTCATGACTTTACAATAACTTGCGAATAACATTATTTTCTTTTAAAATAACGATAATTCATGTTAATGTTAACATTCCTTTAAAGTTAAAGCATCAGCCATCGATTTTTGCAACGTAAAGGCGACTTCATGATTTAAATGACGCAACTAGAGATTTAGAGAAAATAAGCTGTCACTTAAAATGACACCACTTGATTGGTTTCGTAGGCCTGTGAAGTCACTGGTCTATGCTGATAAACCAGCAACAACTGGCGCCTTGGAGGTCAACATTGTACATTTTATTCGTGACATACAGCCAGTAATGCTCGAAAAGTGGGAAAAAGTGGACGTCTGCATTGAGTTCAAATGGTGATGCCGTGTATGAATCTGCGATTCAAATTTATTTGTTTTGTGTTTGCTACCATTTTATGTCTCATGGTCTTAAAAAAAATACTCTTTATACCATATTTAGTAAACAAAAAGCCTGCAGGGTTTTATACAACTGTCCCTTTCGTAATTCAGTTTTTAAACTGTTAAGGGCATTAAATATTTTTCAAACTAAAGCATTTGAAGTTTCCAGACACAAACAAAATTAATTATATGTTGGAATATTTTAAACATTTCTAGCCCACGCTAGTTTGTAGGTTGAATAACTTTTTTCAATAAACTTCAGGTTCTAAATCACTATGATAGTCATATTTATCCAAATCAAAGAGTCCATCTCGCGACATTTGTTACCAAACTCTTGAAAATAGTTATACATATATTTAATGATTGAAATCTTTTCCTTAAAAGAAACCGAGACTTTGGTTCAGAAGACTGTGAATTTTTTATCAACAATATTTAAAAAGAAATAAATGTCATCACTGAAATCGAATCATGATTTTATTTGGTTATCTGAAGTAAGAATTTCAAATAACACCTGAATTACACCTAAGAGAAATTACCCACGCTCTACCCACGACAGTAAAAATTCTACCGAATTCGGGTAATTACCCTCAAAGTGGCAACACTGGACAACATATGCATTAATTTGAGAAACATTTAAACACTTACCTGAAGAACCAGAGAGAGAGAGAGACAGAGAATATACATATATAATTATTTATTTTTCTGTAAAACATGTTTTACTTTTTTGTTTTCCCCTTTGTTCTCAGAAGCACTCACAATTAAAAGACACCAGCAGAATGACCCGATATAATTTTCATCATCATTCTACTTCGTAAATTTGATGTACTACAGTAGTTCCCGCTTAAGTGCGTATCGAAAAATTTTCAGTTTTCTACGCATTTAAACGGGGAATCATTTAACCGATAACCCGGATAAATTAGCAATCAACGCATTTATAAAAACTTCACTTAAAAACAAAATAATAATTTAAAAGAACTTTTTAGTTATAAGGAAAAATTAAATTTATTTTACCTATTTCTCATCCGAAATTTAATATATATTAAAACTAAAACTAATTCCATAAACATTCTTACATAAATACATATAAATATGTATGTATTTATAAAAAATATAAATATGTTTTTTATATAATGTGTATTTTATTTGACCTTTATTATTTTTAAATATTAATAAATTGTCGACCTTTAGTTCCTTAGTTTATTCGAACCAATATTTCGGCAATGTTAACGCCGTGTTAATATTATTAAAACCATTTATTGTGTCTTCCTTTCATGGTTTAAATTTCGTTGGTGCATTTATTTTGTTACACAAAGTATCTACGGATAAAAGCTTCAATTATTTCCTATTCTTCATCATCGGAAGATTCCGATAACTCTTTAAAATTATTCTCTATGATTTTCGAAATTCAAGAGAAATTTACTTATTTACTTCAACTGCCGTTTTAAATATTTGTGTTCCCATTCATATAGCATGCAGTCTACAACTGACATGAAATTCTTAACTTTAATGCAAATGTTTTAACAACGCTTTTATAACATCAAGTTATAACAGCAAATGATGTCAGTTGTAGACGTGCAGTTATTAAAAAAATACTTTTACTAACTTTATAAATGCCTTGCCGGATATTTAGAAAAAACGCAAGTTTTTAGGTTACTCATTTAAGCGATTTATTTTGTTCAAATGTATGTAATTTTGAACAATAATAATGAATCATTAAAAAGGGGAACGCATTTAACCGAGGTCATTTAAGCGGGACTTTGTTCATGTAATTATGTGAAAATTTAGCTTGCCAGTACATTTTGCGCATTTAAGAGGGGTAATCATTTAAGCGGGGTGCATATAAGCGGGAACTAGTGTATTTAACTAAATAATTTTAATAAAAAGGAAACGGGAATTTTTTCTTTTTGTAAATAATTTTAAACATGAAAATAAAAAAAAAAAATGTATGCTTTTCTTTTTATAGTGCTGTTTTTGTTTCGATACACACGATTATAACAGGATTTTTTGGATCCAATATGTATTGAACAATGTTATTTTAACATTTTTCATTTAAAATTAACATGAAACAAAGATAATTTTAAATAAAGTCCATACTTTTGCAGAAATCTACTATGATTTCTAATCAAAATTGCGCCATGTTAATATGTTGATATTTTTTTCTGTGTGCAATAATAACAAGAAGTTTTATTTTGTTTTTTATTTTATTTAATATGACGTTTGTAACTGAAATGATAAGTATGTTGTTGTCGTAATCTATTTTTATTATTCAAGCGTCACGATTAAAATCACTTTTCATTTAAATACACACATTTCGATATTTTGAACACAAAAAACAACAACAAAGTGACAAGTACATGACACGACATGTTTTGTAAATCTTCTTTTAATAAAAAAAAAATGTTTATTATGCGTGTGTGTGTGTGTATTAATAATTAAATAAAAATTATAATAAATTAAAAAAAAATATCATGAAACCAGTCACTCATAATAAAGTAGTTTAACTGGGGAAATGTAAGTAAGTATCATGGATAAGGTTGATTATTGGTGGTGTAAAAAGTGATTTCTTAAGGATCTGGACTACGTAGTTTTAACGATAGTGTAAATTTTAAACTAAAGGGTGTTTTTTTAACTGCATGAGAGCTTAAAATGATAATACAAGACAGAAATATGATTTTTTTTTTTTTGCTATAATCTGGCATTAATTTTTTAAATATGATTTCCGGCATGTGTCCGCCGAAAACTACGTGTTCTGTTGCTGTGTTTTATATCCACGTAAGCCAAGTTCCTTACGTAAAATGTTCCACGTAGTCGAAGGATAAAGGCTCAGTTAGCCGGGAGTAACAGTAACGTTGAAAATCAGCTGATTCATTTTGTTGTATGTAAAGCAATTAGAGCGATTACAGTTAGTAAGGTTACTGTTACTCCCGGCTAACTGAGCCTTTAAGGTCAACAATTTAAGAACGACGAAGAATTTACATTTCGGCGTCTTCTTCAATACTTTGCGTTACAGCCACAATTTTCTCTTCGGTACGCATATTTCTTTGCCTTGTTAATGGTGTTGAATCGAATAGAGAAAAATTAGTGCACGAATTGCTTGCTGACTTGGCCGATTATGTTGACCGCAAAATGGACGAAGTGCTCTATGAATTTCGCGAACACAATTATTTTTTCAGAGTAAATTTCAACAACGCTTCCATTGTTTTAACCTAAAACGATTCATGAAGACTTGCCAAATCTTACTGAACAGAAATGTCAAAACTGTTTGATAGGTTCTATAGCATAGTCTTTATTTATTGTAAACTATGTATGTGCCCCGGGGGGCTAGTTGGTAATCTATCATAACAGGGGTTGCGGGTTCGACTCCCGCTAGAGACTCTGTTCTCTTGCAGATAAGCGTAGAGCTTCGCGGGATTAGAAGAAAAACAAGTAAGAGTGCTATATTCCGCTATGTCGAATCTTATATACCCTTCACCATAATGAGATAAGAACAAAAAGTTATATACATAAATAACGTTCTTTAGATAGGTATCAATAAATATTAATTGAGCCACGCCAACTTTTCATTTCGTCATGCCGAAGAATATAAAAAAACAACAAATTTATATATGAACCTAATACTATGTTCACATTTGGGTTTTTAAACGCGTTTAAGCAAAATGTTGATTAAGTTAATCAAAGCTGTTCACACTACATTTGAGATGATTAAGATGACAGATGATTAAGAAACAAAAACACAACAAACAAATTTATATTTGTTTAAAGTATTAAAAATGGATAAAAATGCTTTTATAAAGTTATCAGAAGATTATTTTAATCATTTAAATGATGAAATTGTGAAAATTTATGAATTATTCAAGGAAAAAAATAAAAACATTAAGCAGAAATCGTGGCCGGTTGTACACGATAATGTTGGCGATTCTACATTACACTCAGTTTGAGGTATGTTCAGTGGATTCTATGTGGTTAATGAAGTGATTTAGTTGTAATCATGTCAATATGAAGTGATTAACAAATCACTTCAATGTATGGGTAATCATCTCGATTTTGAAGTGATTAGAGCTTAATCACGTTCGAGATGCTTAAACGCGTTTAAGAACCCAAGTGTGAACATAGTATAAGCCCGTTTCCTCTTTTGCCAAAGTTGATGTTTGAAATTCGTTTTATAATCTTAAAATCGTTTTTTAGAACATTAAAAAATAAATAAAAAAATTAAACAAAATTCTTTTTGGGATTCGAACTGGCAATATCATCAGTCTCAGGAGAGAACTTAATAACTCGGCTACGAATGCTGTTACTAAAGAAACGTTAAATTAAAATATATTGAGTCTATGAGTTTGTTTCTTTATTTGAGCGGCAAATAAAATCCACCACTTGTAGTAAAGGGTATTAAAAAAAACAACAAGAAAACCACATTACCAACACGGTATTACCATAGCCACTGTATGACCGTAGAAACCAAAATTGAATTGGTTTGTATGGTATGTTTATGTCGTTTTTATAATACAGTGTTGGTATGGTAATGTCACGTCTAATTGGAACTTTAGAGAAAAAAATTGGAGGCAGTCGTGGTTTTTTACTCATATCTCAGCCATTTGTGAACCGATCTTGCTGAATTTCAATAGCAAACAATTCCGGACCGTATGTGGCATGAATGTATAATAACCTGGCCCCCATCATATATGGGGTTCATTTCAACGGACAGACGGACATCGTTAAATCAACTTCGCTCCTCATAACATCAATATTATAGAAATTACAAACGGAATGACAAACTTATATATACCCTATTCACCACCTGTGGGGAAGGGTATAAAAAGTATACATTTTGCTTACGCTTTTATACTTCTAATTATTTAATTAAAAGTAACCAAAAAGCCTTTGAATGGCCAAAAACTTATTACAAGTTAAATTTAAATTATAGTGTTTCTTAGAGTTTTTTCGGGTAAAGCGGACTCTTACCGACTTATCCCAACTCCATCGTCATCACCACACACCGCGATACTGGCCCGCTCTCATGTTAACAAAAAGCCTCTCAAATGCTTAAAAAACAAAACCGAAATCAAAAAACATTTGATTCCATACGGAATTTGCGTTCAGTTTCTCACTTTGCTTAAACAAACAACAGTTTCATTAAATGTTACAAAAAGTTTCCTTGAGTACAATAAACCAGCTAATGCATATTATAGTTGGGAGCCTTAAATGTATTTGAAAAATCAAACACACAACAAAAATCAAATGCGTGTACAAAACTTTTATTTCCAACTGTTCGTCGCAGAATTTAAATCGTGTTGTGATGGTACATGAATTCAAAGCAATGCACTTCAGACAGTCCTTGTTTCTTTCAAGACCTTTCAATGCAGTACAAATTATTGCCTTTTTTATCTTCTGCAGTTTGCGAGAGTACGCATGCAACGAATTTTTTTTATTAAAAAAAAAAAAAAAAACCAAATATTTCGTACACCGATATCCCAAACACACATTAAAAAAATTGCGTATTTTTTATTCCCACTTTCATCCCCTTAAAAGTTTTTGAGTATTTTTTATACTCGCACTTATGTATACTGTAGTGAAACATTTGTTTTTTGCTTCTACATCTTCCCACTCTTCTCTTCAGCACTGGTTTGTAACAGTGACACTACAGTATAGACTTTGCAACATTTTGAATGCTTTGAATGTGTGATCAAATGAAATTGTTCAGGCCTCTACTATTCAATAAAATGCAGCTCTATTTCGTATTCGGATTCGGTCTAAAAAATGCGTTCGGTCGGACATTACCAATCATTTGTAACCTTTGCGAAAATCTCTTTTTCTCCTCAACACACAATTCAATATTCTCTACCATTGCTCTGTCTGCCTCAAAAACGCTTCAATCATGATCATTTTGTTTCCTTCATAATTGGAGTGAATAAACAACAAAACATTCTTCTGAAAAACAACAATTTCACTTCTTCAACTGAAAATAAATCTTGGAAAAAAAGAGTTACTGACGTCAAATTATTCAGCTGAAGTGAAGTAGAAAGAAGATTCTTTCTTTCATTGAATTTGCTTTGTTCTTTTATGGGAATTTAATTAATGATTTCTTTGTTTTATTATTGTGTTATTTTTTTAAGATTTTTTCTGTTATTCAACGACTGTTGAAAGCATTTTAAATAGAACAAAAATATTTGAGGCAATATGGCTTTCATTTTATAGCAAATTTTGTTTTCAGATAAAAAAAAATTAAATTCCAATGAAGAAAAAAAAAAATAATTATTGCACTACTTATGATTTTGTTTATTTTAAAATTATAATAATATATTTTAATAGATATTAAAAAAAAAATTAAATTATTTTTGGCAAATGTTTAAGCTAATAAATAAACACATAATGTTGTGGAACAGTGGGATAGCTTAATGAAAGATTCTAAAAAAAAAACTAAGAAAAAAATTTTGTTATTTCGGCAAATGTTTTATTTTTGTGTTGAAATTCGATTTTTCTTTTTATTTACATTAATCTTGCGTTTTTTTTAAGTTGGCTTCTTTAGCGGCTTGCCGATTTTTTTTTTAATTTTTTAAGATCTGAAATGTTTTATAAAATTTTTGATTTTCTATTTAATCTACGTGTTTTCTTCACTCTAGAGTTTTTAATTTGATTTGTTATTTTAGTGATTTTCTAAAAATTTATTTGCTAATTTTCAAATTTTTTTTTTGCGTTTTATTTTTTACCAAATAATATAACAATTTTTCATAAATATTGCAATTTTTTTTTTATATTTATTTGAATATAAGAGATTTCATGTGTTTTTATTTTAAATTATCGATTTTTTGTGAATATGGGCATTTCCTTCTAAAGGTCCACTGTGACCGAAAATTTTAAAGTTGTTAAACGCATATTTTTTATGATTTTGTTATAGGGAAATATTGAGATCTTACAAATTTTATAAATTCCCACAAAAATTCGTTTGCTTAGACGAACCAGTAGACTGCAAAGAAGCACAAACGTAATATCTTATTTGTGAGAAAGTTTTATAGTATGTTTTCTTTAATATTATCTTCTTTAAAAGAGGTGATACATGATAGCAATTATACCAAAAAAGTTCCTTACATGGTCTGTAATCTAAGGAAGAGTTCGAAGAGAAATAACTTATTCCGATTAACGGTAAATTTTTATTTTGTTTTCATCATTATTCTGTTAAACTATTATGGAAAAAATTCCACGTTCGAAATGTCCCGTATCGACACAGATTTTGGCTTAAAAAAATACAGAAGATTTTGGGATCAAACCAAAGACATTTTAATGTTACATTGTTATGTACGTAAAATTCTGAAAGTACTTTGACTATAAAATTGTGCTAGGTTTCGCTGAATTGCGCCTTTTTATAGGTGGCATGTCATAACGTCCAGTGTCATAGTGTCATAACGTCCATCGAAGAAATGTCATAGCGTCCGCGGACGTTATGACACTTTGCAAAGTGTCCTAATGTCCACAAAATAACTTATAATGAAAAATTTTAAAATGTAAACAAATTTGGGATCATAGCCGGCCTTCGGCTGGGCGCAAGGATTTTCTTCTCTATGGTATAAAAAATACCGGCTTCGCTAACTAAAGCTTCTCTGCACAGCCGGCCTTCGGCCGGGACCAAGGATTGTCTCCTCTATGGTATAACAAACACCGGCTTCGCTAAGTAAAGCTTCTAAAATCTGCCTTGTTTCCGAACGAAAGCCGACTATGCAGAGAAGCTTTAGTTAGCGAAGCCGGTGTTTGTTATACCATAGAATAGAAAAACCTTGCGCCCGGCCGAAGGCCGGCTGTGCAGTGAAGCTTTAGTTAGCGAAGCCGGTATTTGTTATACCATAGAGGAGAAAATCCTTGCGCCCAAAAGTGTTTTCGTTATATACCCAGTAAAAACTTCGCCTACAAAATAATGTGTTGAGTAATCAGAAAAACATAAGAGCACTACTTACAATTCTACTGAAAGAACCAATGAATTTTACAAGGGATGTCCCAAAATGAACGCATTAAAAAGTAAGTCATTATTTTTTTTTACCTGCATACATCCATAAAAAAGTAGTTATGGAATTTGTTTAGATGTAGTTATAGAAGAAAGCTACAAAATAATGAGTTAAAGAAGCTATTCATTTTAAAAAAGTAGGCGAAGTTTTTACTGGGTATTTAATATAAACACCCAGAGAAAAAGCAGCAAAACCATTTTTAAAATTTTTTTACCATATTATGTTTCATTTAACCAAATCATTCTCACCGACAACCATATTATGGTTAAATTAGTTTCTTTAAAAATAGTTTTGTTGGTTGGGACCATAATGAAACATGGTTTTCTCTGCGTGTATGCAGATCATTTTTTTGTATTTAACTTCTTTAGTAATTATGGACACTATGACACTTTTTGGAGTGTCATAACGTCCATGGACACTATGACACTGGACATTATGACATGCCACCTTTTTATACATGGCCACAAAAACTACTGCTATTTTTTTCACATTCGAACCGCTACTTTTTTTGCTCTTATCTTTGACCTAGAATCGCTCCCTCCATCAACTTTAGCGATCCTGATGATTTTTCTAAATTTAAGCCGATTTTAGGTTTAAAAAGCGTTTTTTGATTTAAGCGTTTTTCTATGAAATTTACCATTTGGTGGCTGGCCTTATAATATAATATCATGTTATGATAAAGTTTTTTTTTTAAATATGTTAGTTTCGAACGGTTTATTTGCTAATTTGCAAATTTTCGTTATTGTATCGACTCCTTTGCGCGAAATTATCGTATGTTACAAAAACCAAATTTTACAGGAGAGCCATTTTTATACTTTTCTCTGCTATCACTTGCAATATATGTAAATATGAAAATATACATTCAATTTTTGGAGCAACGAAGTGGAATTCGCCTACAATATTTTGTCAGGCGATGTCTCTTTGAATGTAGAACAAGATTGCATCAAAAACTCAATTTCAAAAAAATTGGCAATACGATAATTTCGCGCAAATGGGTCGGTATATTAAATCAGAAATTTTTTAAATCTAGCGATTTTATAGATTAAGCGATTTTTTTTTTATTTTTATAAATTTCGTGGTTTTAAACGATTTTTTTTTGGTAATTTATTTCCTTATTTCAAATTGTTTTTTTTTTTATTGTTTAATGCCCAATTTTTAGGATTGATATTAAAACACATTTATGTTTAAAATCGTTTTACATACAAATTTAATTTCTTCACTAAACACTTAAATGTGACTTATAGCCATTTCACACTTGTCAACATTTAACATTTAACATCAATTTGCGAAGATGTTGGAAGAAATACATGGGGCTAAAAATCAAAATTTCTCAACATCTTTACAGAATGTTACTAACTCATTTTGTTTCCTTTTACATTTTTCGATTCTTTTAGTGTCATCACTAGAAAAGTGGCAATAAATTCTGTTATTATTGTGGCATCACTGATAAAATGGAAGTTGCTTTGAAAGCAGCGTTACCATTTCTCAAGTTTTTCCTTTTTTGCAAGCCTTATTTTGCTTAATTTTGCTAAAATTATTAAACGAAATGAATTAAAAATACATTTTGATGTCATCTTTTGAAATGTTGACACTTTTGTAGAAAAAAAGTATTTAAAAAAAATAAAAGTTTTTTTTCAGAAATGGTGACATTTTTTTATTGATAGTAGATGTTAGATGTTTCAAGTGGGAACGCGTATTTCACATTTTCAACATCTTCCATGCGTTCCTCCGAAATGTATGCAAGTTAACAAAGGGTATTAATTCAGGTGGCATGTCATAACGTCCAGTGTCATAGTGTACATGGACACTGTGATAATTCAAAAAGTGTCTTAGTGTCCATGGACTTTATGACGCTTTTGAAAGTGTCATAATGTCCGTGGGCATTAAGACACTTTGCAAATAGACATTTGGAGGATTCATAAGGTGTCATAAAGTCATATGTCTTAAAATAATAACATGAAAAATACGACTGTTGTGAACAACCCCTCATAATTAAGGTGTACGACAGCACAATAAACATAGCAAGCAAAGTTCTATTTATTTAGGACACTTTTTGTTTACAAAGCAACAACAATATTTTTAAGCCATTGTAAAATGTTAGAACATTATGACAATATAACATGATAGCACACCTTGTGAATACCCCAAATATGTAATTTTTAAAAATGTCATAAGGTCCATAATTACTAAAGAAGTTAAATACAAAAAAAGATATACATACACGCAGGAAAAACATGTTTTATTATGGTCACAACCAACAAAACTATTTTTAAAGAAACTTATTTTACCATAATATGGTTGTTGGTGCCTTTGATTTGGTTAAATTAAACATAATATGGTTAAACATTTTTTAAAAACGGGTTTGTTGTTTTTTCTCGGTGCATATATTAAATATATAACGAAAACACTTTTGGGCGCAATTATTTTCTCCCCTATTGTGTCACCAATACCGACTGCGCTTACTAAATCGTCTCGGCATAGCCGGCCTTCGGCCGGGCGCAAGGATTTTCTACTCTATGGTATAACAAATACCGGCTTCGCTAACTAAAACTTCTCTGCACAGCCGGCCTTCGGCCGGGCGCAAGGATTTTTTCCTTTATGATATAACAAGTACCGGTTTCGCTAAGTAGAAATTCTAAAATCTGCCTTGTTTCCGAACGAAGGCCGACTGCGCAGAGAAGCTTTAGTTAGCGAAGCTAGTATTTGTTATACCATAGAGGAGAAAATCCTTGCGCCCGGCCAAAGGCCGGCTATACAGAAAAGCTTTAGTTAGCGAAGCTGGTGTTTGTTATACCATAGAGGAGAAAGGCCGGCTGTGCAGAGAAACTTTAGTTAGCGAAGCCGGTACTTGCTTTTATCATAGCTTCTCTGCACAGCCGGCCTTCGTCCGGGCGCAAGGATTTTTTCCTTTATGATATAACAAGTACCGGTTTCGCTAAGTAGAAATTCTAAAATCTGCCTTGTTTCCGAACGAAGGCCGACTTCGCAGAGAAGCTTTAGTTATCGAAGCTAGTATTTGTTATACCATAGAGGAGAAAATCCTTGCGCCCGGCCAAAGGCCGGCTATACAGATAAGCTTTAGTTAGTGAAGCTGGTGTTTGTTGTACCATAGAGGAGAAAGGCCGGATGTGCAGAGAAGCTTTAGTTAGCGAAGCCGGTACTTGTTTTTATCATAGAGGAGAAAATTCTTGCGCCTGGCCGAAGGCCGTCCATGCTTTCGAAATTGTAAGCATGTTGTGGACATTATGACACTCTACAAAGTGTCATAACGTCCACTGACTTTATGGCACTGCTCTGATGGACATTATGACACTTTTAAAATCTTTTTATCAATTCTTTAAATTCTTGTTACAATTTTTTTTTAGTTCTAATTAAAGCTCGTTTGTATTATCGAGTTGTCCGGACTGTAGTAGTGAAAATTTTTGCAATAATCTAAGTGAATTAAGACTTGAATTTATTCTTTTGTATTAATACATTTATATTTAGACAACGAATACCATGCCGGAACTTAAATTTATCTAACCTGCCTAAGCTCGCTAAAACATCGTTCTTTACAGTTATTTTTACATAGAAGAATTTGGCCTTTGCTTTTAAAATGTTTGATGAAATCGGGATTCAATGTTTACTTCTTGCAAAAACCATGTCTAAAGCGCTTTCTCTCCTTCTAAATTTTCTGCTTTTTTCATTTCCTAAAATCGTTGTATGTTGTGAAAATGGTGTAATAGATTGTTTTAGTTCAAATGTTACCGGGTTCGTTATAAGCAGGGAAACCAGAAATATTCTATAAAAAACACGTTTTTTGCCCTGAAAAGTGTTAAAAATATGCCATAAAAATTAAAAATTGCTCATTTGAAGACACAATATTCAACAATTTAATAACAAAATCTAAAAAAAAAACCTAAAAAAGGTTAAAAATCATATAAGAGATGTTTGCTCCGAATATTATCTAGATATTAACATCCATATGGGTTTTTGTATTAAAGGGATTTAAGGCACGGTCGCTAAATTGTTTACAAATGTTAACATTTAAAAGGAATTTAAAGCTAGTTAAGGATGGAATCTTTGAGCAAATGTGAACCGATTCGAAAATAATTTAATTTTAAGTAAAATATTTTTGGCACGATTTTAATTTAAATACCATCGTAATTAGATAGCTTGTGGACACAAAGAGTCTAATTTGGATGTGAAATTATAGATCGAATCTCACCATTAGCATAGACTTTGTCCATATTTGATCAAATTATCTACAAAATTGGAACTTGTACTCTGCGCACAAGGCTAACATGGAAAGACAACCAGCCAGGCGGATGGATGGACATCGTTAGATCACTTTAAAAAGTGATTCTGAGTCGATCGGAATACTAAAAGATTGGTCTAGATACAAATCGCATAACATTTATCCGTAATAAAAACCTTACAATTTGAGAGCAAAAAATTAAATGTAGATATCGAAATTGTAGTTACAGATTTTCGAAAAAAAAAAATTTTTTTATTTGCTGCGAAATCTATTGTAGGCATCTAAAAAATTGAATGCTGCAAAAAGGCTATTTTAACTAAAATATGCCAAAAAAAAAAAACGCTGCAACCGGTAAAATATGCAAAAATATGCACTAACAAATCGATGCCAAAATTCATAAAAAGCTCTAAAACGGATAAATATATTGTTTCTGCCTTCATTAGTCGCACAAGGAAAAACATGCAATTGCATATTTCTGGTTTCCCTGTTTATCATGTCGGAAGACAAAATATTTCGGTAACATGCCTAATAGTTTTTCCCTCTTGGTACGAAATAAGACAAATACGCTTGCGAAGGAAAGAACCGCAACTGAAGCAATGACAGTGAAAAATATAAATCAAAGTGTGAAATGCAATACATGCGAAGTAAAAACGGCAAAACAATGGCATTTAATTTGTGTTGCTGCAGAAGAAAAAAAAAAATTTGTTTGGATTGTAGAGGTTGAATCGTCCGAATTATTGGAGTGACCGGTCTGGCGCATGTCCGAACAATCGAAGTTGCTCTGTACGAAAAAAACAAAATCTGTTTTTGTACCCTTCACCGAAGGTAAAAAAGTCATTCCGTTTCTAATAATTCTACAATATTGATCCTAGACCCTATAGAGTATATATTAGGGTATTCATTTTATCGAACTTTTGCTTTAATCGGTTATTCGCTCGATTAATAAACCGAGGTTTTGGTTTAACCGGTTAATAATCGGTTAATTTAGTTTTTGATCGGTAAACCGATTAATAAAGTTTTTTTTTATAAATTAAGTAATTTCAATATATAAAAATGCATTAATTGCTTATTATTTGGAGTTTATAAGTAAAAAAAAAACAATAAAATACCAAACATAACAATTCCTGAACTAAAACGAGCAAGCAAAAAAACAATTAATAAAAATTTAATATGCATTTTCCAATTAATGCACAAGGTGTGGTATCAAGTCATTTCGTCATAATATCCTAAATAAAATTTAAAATTTTTTAAAGCAAATATTTCAAACAAAATGAAAATTGTAATGCTGTGTTCATTGATTTGTCACAACTGTATATTTTAATTCAAAATAAAAGCAGTAGCTTACGGCAGTCATATCGTTGGCTTAATATGCAAACCTGCTAACTCAATTTAAGCACATTTTACTGAAGAGAAAAAAAACTTTTTATTTTTCCTATTTGAAGCTTGATAGAAAATTAAAATTACAGTCAGTTTTACACACTTCAAGACTTAAATAGAAGAAAAACTACATGCTGGTCGACGAGGCGTATCTTTCTCTACCACACGGCATCAAAATCTCAATTTACGTAAAAAGTGGATTGAGAAGGTTTGCATATTAATCCGACGATATATATTTCCTGTAATTATTTATGACTACCTTGTGAATCCCCCAAATATTTACATATTTATACAAAAATAAACTGAGATAATTTTATTAGTTATTTCAATAGTTAAAGGATATCTTATAAAATAATCTTTAAAAAAAGTTATTTATTTTAAATGTTCAGGAATAAAGCGACTCTTTTCTTTCGTTTAACAAAATTTGACTTGGAAAATATTATTTCACTTATCGTAGATGAATGTCTAATTTCTCAGTCCTTTTCCAGGATTTCTCTAAACATATAAAATACTCCATTATGCCATTAAAGTTGTTTTAAATTTTTAACACTTCTAATTGTTTCGGTTAATTCTGTTAAAAGACTGATATGAGAAGAAACAAATAACTAAACACATCCCAAAAAAGTACGTAAAACAAAAAAAGGTGTTGGCAATCAAATATTTAACCCATTTTTCGCCACATTCATGTTGATCGATGATGAAGATAAAAAAACATTGAAAAATATTGTAATTTTAGTCATCGGTCGGCGGAAAATAGGTTAAAATTAATATAACTGAACACCTTCTTTGTTTGCATTAAAAAATATTTTCTAAACAAATATATATGAGACGAAACAAATAATTAAAAACACAAAAAAATATGTTATAATACTACAAAATATTGAAAATTTTGTTACTTCGGTTAATCGGTTAATCGACTGAAATTAACCGGTTTAATCGTTAATCGAAAAAAGCCAATTTGAAATTAACCGATCAGTTTATCGGGTAGTAATTAATCGGTTAACCGGTTGACGGTTAACCGAATGAATACCCTAGTATATATATTCTGGCTATTTTACAGAATATGATTGATAAACTTTATACGTACTGCAACATTTGGTCCCTAAAGCCTGGTACTCTGTTCAACATTTCACGTGAAATGCTGTCAAAACGCATATGAAAAAAACTTGTGCGGAATATCTATGAAATAATGTTGATAGAGTTGTACTCTGTTCATTTTGTGAAAAAGTTCCGAAATGTTTCTGGCAACATTTTTTTACAACTGCGAAATAAAGTAAGCTGCACTTATTTCACGTGGAATTTTAATCAAAAGCAAAAATGGATGAACTGATTAATTAATAAGAAATAAAAAATTAATATAACACAACCGGTAACAGTTTTATATCCATATTTACTTTCTTTTTTATTAAAAAAAAATTATTTTTAGTAAAATACATGTGGGGTTTGTTTACATACGCAAAACAATGTCGCATACTTTGCAGGAATAAAATCGGCAAATTTTACAAACTCGCATGATAGGTAACATCGATACATGTCAAAATTTTCGTGTGAAATAATAAATGTTGCTCAACTTTTTTCACAAATTTGAACAGAGTACTAGGCTTAAAGGTAAATCTTGCTAAGTCTAAAATATTAATATTTCGCAGTGGAACAAGAATATCGAATAGTCTGAAATGGAATTATGGCGAAGATGACATAAAAATCGTTAATAACTACAGATATTTGGGCATGGACCTTAATTTCAGCTTGTCTTTCAAAAAACACATAGAAAATAAAATAACTACTTCTAAAATGGCGATTTCTTCAACATGGGCAAGATACATAAACCACCCCAAAATTTCAAACAGCAACAAACTAAAAATATTTAATGCAGCATCAAAATCTATTATGTTTTACGGAGCCCAAATCTGGGGTTTTAAAAAATATGATGAAGTTGAAAAATTGTTCAGGTTCTTTTATAAAAAAGAGGCTTTTTTTACCAAGCAATAAACCAAATTACATGCTTTATATTGAAACTGGCTTAAACTCTTTATACGTTAATACTTTAAAGCTCCACTTTGATTACATTAATAAAGCACTGTGCATGCCTAGTTGCAGATTGCCACGTATTTTAGCTGAAAAGGTAATAGCAAAAAAGACGTATTGGGCAGAGGAATGGATCACTTTATGTGGAAATATTAAATTTGTACCCGACAATGCTGAAAACCCTATGTGTCTGTACTCAAAACAAATTCTAGACCTTTTATCAACTGAGGAAAGAGAAGAACTATTGGTTAACGCAAGAAACTCTCAATTTCACGATTTATATTCGCAGGTTGATTATTGCATGAAACCCCTTTCTGCTTTAGATTTGTCTTCTCGAGCTGCAAGTTTAACAATAAGAGCAAGAGGTAGATTATTAGATATTAATGTCAGGGCCTTCAAAAGTTCATCAGTTGGCCTGTGCTCACTTTGCAATCTAGACGCTACAGAAAACACTCTACACCTAATTGGAATATGTCCAATATACTACGAGTTCAGATTAAAATATTTTGGAAAAACTACCTAAGATTTGCATGAAGTTCTGAATATATTAAATGGTTTTGAATTTGATTACTTTACATTGTATAAATATTTGGAAACTGGTCTTTAATACAGAAAACTAATATTAAATGAATTTGAATAAACTCTGTATAAATTTGGAAACAACGTAAATAAATGAAATAACTCATAGCTTTATATATGCCAATCTGGCTCACAACTATCATGTTATGCCAAATATAGATAATATAGTAATATTTAATCTCTAAGATTGTAAATATTTATTTTATTTATTTATTTATTTATTTATTTTATTAATTTATTTATCAATACAATACAACAAGAACAAGTCTTATGTTACAGTATTGGGTAGTAATTTGTTAGATAAATAGGATTTATATTTAATAGTATGAAAATACAATTAATTTAAAAAAGAAGAAGAAAAAAAATAATAAAGAATGAAAAATAAAATGACTATAAATTTTGTGTACAAATAATTATATATATTAACAAATAAGTAAATGTTAAGTAAGGATATTTTAACTGAAGTACTCAAATAGGGCAGATTTAAAATGGCTTGCATTGCTTATGATTTGGATTCGAGGGGGTAGTTGGCTCCAGAGACGAATCGAGTTAATAAAGAAGTGTTGATTAGAAATTGATTTGTTATACCTGATCCTATTAATCTTGTGACCTCTGTTCGATCTAGAAAAAGTGATTCGATCATAAAGGTAGGACGGCTGTTGACTATATATAATCTTATGCAAAAATAATAGAGTTCGGCAAGTCAATAAGTTATCAAATGTTATGTTACATATCTGTGTCGCATATTGTGAGATGCTATGGTTCCTTTTTATTCCAAATACATATCTAGCAATATTATTGTATGTTACGTTGAGCCTTCGCCTACTAACCGAATCGCAACTTGAAAAAAGCTCGCACCCATACATGAGTGTTGGAAACAAATACGTTTTAGCTAATAGCATTCGGATGTGAATCGGTGTATAATATTGTGACATCCATAAGTTCCTTAGCATAGAAAAGGTTTTTCCACAGCTTATTTTCACATGGTCTGACCAATTAAGTTGATTGTTAAAAACAACACCAAGATTTTTTGCAGTATCAACATAATTAATTGTCATTTCATTAACCTTTATTGGTGGTAGACACGTGTTTATATATTTTAATGGTCCAATAACAATAGCAACTGATTTTTTTGGGTTTAAGCTTAGACCATTTGCAGATGCCCAATGATAAATATGATTGAGATCTTCGTTTATAAGTTGAATGCAATTTGCGGCGTCTGATATTTTACAGCTTATATAGAGTTGCACGTCGTCAGCATACATTTGAATTTTACAATGTTTCACTTGCAAAGGCAGATCATTAGCGTATATAGAATACAATAGAGGTCCAAGAATTGAACCCTGTGGCACACCTCTGGGCATTAAGCAACGTTCAGAGACATTTGTTCCGTGGGATACGCTTTGACATCTGGCACTTAGATATGACGTTAATAGTTTTAATGCTGTTGAGGAAAAATTGCACATGTGCTTTAATTTAAGACAGAGAATGGAATGATGAACTGTGTCAAAGGCTTTGGAGTGATCAAGCAGTATTAGGAATGACATCATTTGTCGTTTATCAATTTGGCATCTTATTTCCTCCGTGACATCAATCAGAGCAGTAGTACAGCTGTGCTTGGGTCTAAATCATTTAACATGGAGTTTGTATAAAGGTAGTGGCTTATTTGCGAGTGTATTATTTTCTCACAGACTTTTGACAAATAAGGCAAAATTGAAATCGGTCGGTAGCTCTTATCAGATTTCAAGATCGGTATAATTTTAGCATGCTTCCATTCAGACGGGAACGTAGACGTTGTGATTATCGTGTTAAAAATATAAGTTAAGTGGGTTAGTATGTAGGGAAGAGTAAGCTTGATAAACTTTGGATGCAATCCATCATAACCAACGGCATTAGATTTGATATGTAGAAGTGTTTCAAGTACAGTTTCCTTGGTTACGTGTGTAAATTGAAAGGAAGTTATTTGGTTGTGACTACTGCCCAAGTTATTATAAAAATTTGTGTTTATTGGGGGCATAGGTGTGCCAGCAAATTGAAAGTTTAATTCGTTCACGTCAAGGACCTCTGCAGAGACATTCCTACGATTTACTAAGCCCATTTTACGAATTTCCCTCCATTTTCTACCAGAGTCAATATATGTTTGAAACTTATTGTGATAAAACGTCGATTTAGCCATTCTGATTTTTAAGTTTACGGCAGCCCTAGCATTTTTAAAGATACTATATAATTCTGGCATTCTGAAACGTTTCCACCTATTGTAAGCATGATTTCTGCGCTCAATTAGACTTTTTATCTCGTTTGTAAACCATGGTTTCTCATTTCGTATAACTTTTGCTTTTAAAGGAACATATTTATTAAAAAGATAGATCAAATTTTGTTGTAGAAAATTTAATTGTTCGTCAACAGTAGCCATATAGTAAATATCATTCCAGTTTAAGGATGATAACTCAGTATCGAGCGACTGAAAGTCGATATTCTTGTAATCTCTATATTCTAGTAATCGTGGTGTAGTGTTATTTACAATATTAAAGTCATAACATACAAACAACAAGTCATGTTTGGAGAACACGGATGCCGATAGCTGGTCAAACAGAAGCAGATGTGATTTGTTACAAGTAAAGCATATGTAATATAAATATCTATTAAATAAATAAATAATTTAAATAAAATAAATATATTCTGGATCCTTATATCACGATGTCCGTTTATCCGTGTGACCGTTGAAATTGGTTTTCCGATGACTTCGGATATAAAGAGGACGAGGTGTTTTTAAATTTATGTCCCATATAGTCCGGAATTGTTTGCTATTGAAATTCAGCCTGATCGGTTTACAAATGGCTGAGATATGACCAAAAAACAACAATCGCCTTTTATTTTACCCATAAATTCCTTGTTGTTGTTTTTATTTTTAAGTATATCTGGAGAACGGCAAGAGCCGTAATCCGACAAAAAGAAGGCGTGGATCCGGAGAACAGCAAGACCCAAAGTTTCCAAATTAGGAACAAGCATCTTGGTTATCAATAGACAACATGAAAAATCTGGGCGGGAGTTAAGAAATGGGCATGGCATGAAATATATTTATCGGTCATGTTCTGACAATCGCATGATTTGAAATCGCAAAACGCCAGATTTATTTTATGGTTTTCTTTCACTCGTGCGTTGAGCTTGCGATCTGCTATAGTTTTTTACAAATATTCTAGTTCGCTTTTGCAATTTGAAGTCGTCAAACTTCTTGCTATTGCGATTTACAGAACACCTAATATGCAATTTTAAGTCAGAATCGCCAATTTTAAGCGTTTTCCGATTGTCAGAACATTCCCGTATGTATGTATATCTGAAGAACGGTAAGAGAAAATGTTCAAAATTGGTAGAGATAGCTGGGTTACCGATGCACAATCTCTCTAGAAAAATAGGCGGTATTCTGTTCTTATCGAACCATGGTGAAGCCTTTATAAGATTCGTCGTAGCCGAATATAGAGCACTCTTGTTTTTTCTGATATGTTTTTTTAACTACTTCCAGATAAAGTTTATTAAATAAATAAAAAAATTGTTATTGTTTTACTTAAGTTTGTTTATAATTTTCGACATTGGTCTTGTGTTTTTTTCACTGCCTCCGAAATTTTTATTGCTGGCATTTCATTAAATAGATTATATATTTTTTTAAGATATTTTGAAGGTGTTTTTTAAAAAAATTTTGTTAGAAAAATAAACAAAACTGTTAAAATTTTATGGTTTTCTTTTTTGTGGATGTCAAATATTTGTTTTCTTTGGAATAAGGAAAAAACAGTGAAACATTGAAATAAGAAAAAAACAAAAATTTAAGGCCAAGGCAAATACATGTGGCTAACGTAAAAATTACATAACCTAAAAAACTGATTGTTAATGTAAAAAAATAAAATACATTTTTTTGTGTTTATTTACTAAATCTTCATATACTTGCATACATACATACATATAAAAATATATGAATTAACAAAAATTAATCAAATCTTAATCTAGTTCTAAAGTCTACGGCAGCGACGTCGTGCCTGACAAAAATTCACGGTTCCCCCGTTCACATAGGTGTTAAGCGCTATTCTAATCGGATAAAATATTTCGAGCTGAGTGCGATAACAGTCTTTTTAAATATATGTGGTTAAATTATAAGGGCCGATGATGATTTTGAATAAAACGCAAATTATTTAGGAAATTATTGTCATATCTTTTTATTATGATAATATTGGTATAGTTCAACTATGTTTGGAACAAAATATAGGCCAAATGGCCGCCGCAACCTCGGCGGCACACCTCCATCCGATGGTCCAAATTTTCGTTGACGCTGAGGCATAATTGAGGTTCTATGCCGTTAATGTGCTGAATTATCTCATCCTTTAGCTCTTGTATTGTTGCTGGCTTATCGACGTACACCTTTTCTTTCAAATAACCCCAAAGAAAGAAGTTCAACGGTGTCATATCACATGACCACCACGTGAGATACCACGGCCATTGAATTTGTCGAGCAAAAGAGCCATTGTTTCGTTAGCTGTGTGGCAAGTGGCACCGTCCTGTTGAACCCACATATCGTCCTCATCCATATCTTCCAATTCGGACCATAAAAAGTTCGTTATCATCACGATAGCGAACACTATTCACAGTAACTGCCTGACCGGCCTCATTTGGAAAAAATACGGCCCGATGATGCCGCCACCCCATAAACCGCACCAAACAGTCACTCTTTGTGGGTGCATTGGTTTTCGTCAATCACTCTTGGGTTATCATTCGCCCAAATGTGGCAATTCTGCTCATTGAAGAATCCACTGAGGTGAAAATGTGCCTCATCAGTAAAGATGATTTTCTTCGAAAATTTACCATCCACTGTTGCCATTTCTTGCCACCATTCTGATTATTGACGACGTTTGGAATGGTCAAGAGGCTTTAGTTCTTGACTCAATTGCACCTTGTAAGCGTGTTAATGCAAGTCTTTATGCATAATGCTCATCAACGGCGAGCGTAAGAGGGGTCAATTGTTGGGCACGACGACGAGTTGAGGTGGACGGCCACACTATCGCGAACAGCAGCAATTTTTTCTGCAGAACGAGCTATACGAGCATGCACTGGTCTTTTCACATCTCCTACAGACCCGGTTTGCTGAAATTTTTGCACGATTTTTCCGATTGTACGCACATTTGTACGATTAAATTGAGCGAAAAAATCACGAAGTGCATTTTGATTTGAACGCCGTTTTTCATAATAAGCCTGAATGACTTTAACGCGTTGCTGGATTGTGTATCTTTCCATGGTTCAGCATCGGCCCTTAAAATTTAACCACCCGTTATAATTGATTACTTTGTGATCTAAGTTTTTACTGATGACTTACTTATTGAGGTCTTTGTAAATGTTCGAGTTTTGTACATACCAGGGAGCGGATGTAATGATTCGAACAATATTGTTTTGGCGTCTTTGAATTTTGTTGAAGGCCGAGGCAGTGCCCCATGAAAAATTTAAATTTACAATTATTTACACTATTACAAAAAAGCTTTATAAAATACATAACTGAAATTTAGCTCATAGAATAAATTCGAAAAATGAAAAATGTTGAATATACAGTATTCCACGGATAATTACCTCGACAAAAATGCCAATATTTTTGGGTAATTATGCGGGGTAAGCATTTAAACGAATACGCTTAACTACCTCGTTGAGGTAATAATAAGAATACGGTTAACTACCTCATTGAGGTAATTAAGCGAATTCGTTTAAATAGCTCAGTGAGGTAATTAGACTTATTTATTTACAAGAGAACTTAACTTTGATGTATGAAAAAATTTAAGAAAGGTATTTTTACATGTATCAGCTTAATCTTAAGAGATAGCAATAAAAAACAATGGGATTTGTTGTCTTAAATTTTGTCTGTAGGGCTTTCTGAGATATCCTGTCATATTCTACTACTACACATGGAAGACGTTAATATGCAGTTGCATGGTTTTTCTTGTGCGACCAATGAAAGCAGAAACAATATATTTATGCGTTTAGAGCATTTAATGAATTTTGGTATCGATTTGTTTGTAAATAATTTCCATATTGTAGCCATTGCTGCATTTTTATTGCACACATAATTTAAGTTTTTAAAAAATAAATAAAAAAATTGCTTAAAAATCTGGTTAACAGATGAGTTTTCTGTTGCCTTAATTTCGCCACCTACATTAAATTTTCACTGTACAATTTTAAGCCATAGCAAGTTTTTGTTGAAGATAAATGTTTTTCGCAACTTATAACATAGAAACCTAGACGCATCGTTTAGTAAACGATCGAATCAGAAACACTTGTTTAGGTAATCTTTTCGTGTCCGTCCGTCCGTCCATCCATCTTGCTGGTTGTATGTCCATGTAAACCTTGTGCGAAAAGTTAAGGTAGCAGTTTTTAGATAATTTGATCAAATTGGGTAAATACGTTTAATTGTCATAAAAACGAAACATAGTCCCCATGCAAACTTCAAAGTTTAATCTTTTAAGACAAAATATCTTATAAATTTGGTGTATCTAGATTATATATAACTCTTATATGAATCTTGATCGCAAACTTATAACATAACTTTTAATGCAAATATTAATTTGTTGAATATTTTGCTTTTAATCAAGCCACATTTTGTTTTTTAGGCATATTTTTTTAAAAAAATTTTAGTGCATATTTTCAAATTATTAACATGTAAAACTTGGTTGCATTACTTGCTGTGCTTTTGTCAAATAGTACTGAGGCAATTAAACGAATAAAATTTAGGTATAATTTTGTTTTGGGAGTTAAATTTTTAAGGCAATTATCCGAATCGGGTAATTAAGCGTATGGCAATTAAACGTGGATTTTTGTCTAACAAATGGAAGAAAAAAATCGGGGATTTAAAACTCGAGGTAAATAAGCGTGAAAGGCATTTAAGCGTGGGGTAATTAACCGGGTTATACTGTAATATAAAGTAACCTTCGGAAGGAAATAATTCCCAGTTTCTATTTGTTAAAATAGTTGAGTTAAATACATTCAATTTATAAAGTAACACTATCCAGTGAGACACAAAGAATGCTGACGAAGGCCGTAGCGGGCCAGAAAATGCATTACATTCTGCTGGTGTCTAATAATTGTAAATTTTTCTGTACATACAATATACCTCATTGCTTTCCAAAGGAAGGCTAAGGTAAAATATAAAAAGAAAATACAATAAATTAGTCTGGTAGTGAATAAAGTCATTTCTGAAAAATTGAAGGAATAGAACTATTACAAAAAAGCTTTATAAAATACATAACTGAAATTTAGCTCATAGAATAAATTCGAAAAATGAAAAATGTTGAATATAATAAATAATTTTTTTATTCACATTTTTACGAACGACAGAAAAGTTTTTTCGTTCCTCGTTAAATATTTGACCAAATAAGTGTAAACACTACTTTTGTTAATAGTCAGTGAGATTTAACATGACCTTAATATGACAAAATAAACTAATAAATTATTTAGTTTGCTTGTTGATCAGGTTTTTTTTTTGTCAAATATTTGACAAGTGTAACCGTAGTTTTAGTTTATCTTTTCTTACATGTTTCTAAAATTATAGTACAAGAGGTAACAGTTAGTGATCTGTTAACGAATTGATTTTCTAAAATAACAAAAAATCAGAAAGTGAGAAAGAAACATGTGAAAAAATTTATCTTTGACTCTAGACTGCCAGCCGTCGCAGTGGCGGAAAAAGGGTAAAATTGCAAATAATTCTGATGATGAGAATCTGGTTGTTCTCGAAACCTGTTAATTCGTCCCGAGTTCGAGTACTGATTCAGTCAAGAATGAGAATGTCAATACATTTTTATTAATTTCATGTTGTAAAATTCCTTCCTTCATTAAAAATAATTAATAAAAATTAAATTTGATGAATTTAAGCCTGATTAAAACAGAATTTTTTTTAAATAACTTAAGAAAAATAAAATGTTAACCTAAAGGCTTAAATAAAGACCAATTAAGTTAAGCTGAAAATAACATAAAAAAACTGAGTGTAAACGGTACGGTTGAACAAATTTAAATTGTGTTAAATATGGTCACAATAACAGATTTCTTGAAAATATAATTACCTCTTACATATTTAAAATATTTAAAAATAACACAAATATGTAACACTCAATGTGAACTTAACGGATTTTGAATGGAAATTACGTAAAAAAAGGTCACAAGATTATTAAACCAACAGTCGTAAAAAGCGATTTAGTTAAATCATTAAAAAATGTTTAAATGACGCCCCAAATCGACTCATATAAAATAAAACAAACCCTACAAAATTATTCCACTTGCAATAATACTTTAACACTTAATTAAATTTAACACTCAGCAGTTACGACATTTACAAAAAATAATTAAATACACATAAAAAAAAAATCCATCCATATTACGAAACAGCAAACAATGACGTTATCGTCCGTTCCCATCTCAAGATTTCGTTAAATTACTCGTTTCTGTCGTAAGTTTAATGATCTTTTGGCACATATTTCATATATAATTCCCCCCGGCAATATTTATTTTGCTAATTTCCCAGCCGTTATAATTAAACAAAATTAACAAAAACTTTTTACTAAAAAAAAAAAAAAAACCTGTATAAAAATTTTCAGGTTTTAAATTTAGATTTTTACATTGATATTTATAATTATTTATAAGACAAAATAAACTTTGTTTAACTTTAAAATGACGTCACACTAAATAACGGTTAAATAGCGGTAAAAGTTTCGTTTTAAATTTATGACAGTTGCAAATAATTTCTCATGAGAGTCATTGGAATTTATAAAGAATAAAAAATTAATCACAGGAAAAAAGTTTTTAAATTTCTTTTACAATTTTAGCAGACCCTTTAAAAACGTAAATTACTAATTCAAAATTAGCAATAAGTTCATTAAGATTTATTTAAAAGAATCTATTATGCGTTTAATCATAAATTATTATTTTTTTTTTTTTTTTAAATGCATTAATTTTACACATCTGCCAAATGAAAATGAGCTTACAATGTTCAAACAGTTGCAAGACATTTTTAGGCAATTTTAATGACAACATTGTAAGATCCGACCATCGTCTGTATGAAACTTAACTATAGTAGGAGCAATAAACGAGAAGTAAAGACTATATTCCCAGCAAAAACTTACATTGCAAAGTAATGAGTTAAAAAGCTAATATAACTACTCTTCACTACTTATACATTGGCATTTTAACTCATTATTTTAACACGGTGATGTCATTGGAGGCAAGTACTTACCACCCTCGCTTACAAATAGGGAGTTAAATAAGTTATTACTCCGATGTCACCAAAATTACAACTAACATGTCATGACTTTAAAAAAAAAATTTTTTTATTATTTTTTTTAAATTATTTTTTTTCTATTTTTTCTTATTTTATTTTTCTTTACTTTATGTTTTTTCCTATTTTTTCTTATTTTATTTTACTTTGTTTTATTTTTTATTTTTTTTTCTGTCTCTGGCGGGATTCGATCGCGCAACCTCGGTGCTGATAGACTAGCTCACTACCAGTAAAATATGAGATTAAATTATTGGAGGCAACCACTTACCACCCTCGCTTACAAATAGGGAGTTAAAAAAGTCATTACCACATTCGCTTACAAATAGGAAGTTAAATAAGTCATTACCACATTCGCTTACAAATAGGGACTTAAATAACTTATTACTCCGATGTCACCAAAATTACAACTAACATGTCATGACTATAAAATTTCAGTACAGCATAATTTTTCATATTCAAATTTATTACAAATTGTTTTTTATTTATAATAAAAAAAAAAACAAATTGTAAGAACAAATATTTTAAATCAATTTGTATTAGATTTGAAAAAACTTCAACCGTAGATGCATTTTATTACGAATGAATTATACATTTTGTAATCAACTCATACACAAGTACTTAGGTATCAGATTATATGTCAGCCATTACCAAACTACTTCTATGTAATGCAGATGGTATGGAGTAGTCATTGAAAAGTAAGTTGTTCAGTAATGGCAAGTCATTACCATGGTTTTGCTGGGTTGTTTGCACTAAAGTCTTACTAAAGCTTAAGTATTGACTAGGCTATAGTCTTTTGTTCTCGGGGTAAATTCTTTTTTCGCGTAAAAAAATTCAACAATTAATCATCCTTATTCTGGTTGTCGTTGTCGTCATCGACAGTGTCGTTTTTTTTAACAGATTAAAGTGACAAACAGCCTGTGTTCTTAATCTTCAACAAAAAACGACACTAACAATGACGACAACGACAACCGGAATAATGCTGATGAATTCGGCGGTAGCTAAAGTGAATACGTTTGTCAATAGTATGAAATGGGAATTAAGCACATTATAACGAAACCTTGATAAATTTTTGAATCCCAAGAAAAACTTTGATAACTAATATGCATGTGGCAGTGTAAATAAAACTGAACTGGCAAAATAAAATAAAGAAATTTGTTTTAAATTTGTTTTTTCTTTACCCACTTACAACTACATTTAGAGTTGACAAAAAATCAACCAATTGTGGTCGGGATTGTAAGAAAAGATAAACTCACTGTTTATTGTTGTTGTTTTTGTTTAAGCTTTGATATTATTACAGCTAAAACTGGGGCTTATAATTCTTATTCGCTTAACAGTTTTATTTGGAAAATATCTTTAGTTTTTCTAAAATCTTTGGATGAAGTTTCCTGACGATCTGGCCTAAGCAACCAGCGAAATGCGCATAGGAATAGCTTATCCCATCAACAATAAACTTCAGTTTGTCAATAGTATGAAATGGGAATTTAGCACATTATAACGAAACCTTGAATACGTTGCATCCCCGGAGTTATTTTGATTATTGACATTGTGGCTGTGCAACAAGTTTAAGAAAAACAATTTAATAAACAGTTTAAAAGAATGTCAAATACTTGCAAGTTCTTAATTAAAAATTTCTTCTGTAATACAACCTCGACGTATGATTTTATTCCTATAGGTTTAAGAGCCCTTTTTAACAACTTGAAGTTAGTTTAAGGTATGATTTTGTTGGATGTATAGGGCCATGCATTTGTTGTGGATTCGAAAAATCATGTAAATTTAGGTATGAATTGGCGAGTCTGGTGCTGGGGCTCCCAATTAAAGCATCCAGTAGTGTGATTCACTATGCTTTTTTAGCCATAATTGTTTCGTTAAAAAATGTTAACCACAAAATTTACCATTTTGCTATTCACTAACACTTTTAACGACATCTGCTAGTGCTTAAAGCCAGCAGTTTCAGTCAGGTGATATTTTTAACAAAACAAATTGTGGTTTATTAACACCAACATTTTTGGTGTGGTTTAATACGCTTAGAAAAGTGTCTATTTATCGTTGTTCCTATATGGTCGTTAAATTCTTGTCACACATAAATTTTCAGTGGATCTTCTTATTTATTTATCCTAAAGCCAACCATTTGACTCAAACAAAATTTTAAAATTAAAAAAATTTAAAAAGAACTAAATTAATAAAATCTATATATATAAAAATTAGTCCGTATATGTACGTCGCCGAACTACTCATAAACGCGTCGTGCGATTTCAACCAACTTATACTTATACACTACGTAGGCAGTGGCCCATATATGGTTTATATTAAGTTTGGTTGAAATCCGATAACGCATGTGTGTGCGGTGCGTATGTGAAGTGAGTGTGTTTTTGCCGCAGGAAAACCAACTTTATTAAAAACAAGTGTGTTTCTTTTCTTATTTTGTTTTGCCGTGCGAAGCAGGCAACGGGCCCGCTAGTAAAATAATAAAAATTAGTAATGTTTTACGCACTTTGCACAATATCATTTAAAATCTATAAATTGAAAGGTTTTTGTTTTGTTTTTTTATTCTTCTTCGTTATTTTATCCTATTTTGATGTTTCTCTGGGCAGAGTTGCCACGATATATCAATTTGAATAGAGAGAAATGTAAAACTCTTTACCATGGTTATAAATAAGTTAGTGAATCACAAAGTGGTTAGTGCATACATCAAAATGTGTGGTTAAAGTTAACCCTTTTTAAAGTGTTAAAAGTTAGTGAATCGCACTACAGACGTACTTTTGTTCGCATCATCTGAGGTTGTGCTATTGGTTTTGTTGGTTGGCGCCATTTATTCGCCACACCTTCAAAAGGGTCATAGGCAAACTCGAAATTTGATGGGAGCTCGAAAGTTCCTCCGAGACTCTCCCCTTATGACCGCTGACCGTCCGCGGCTGCCCATATCAGCTACTCCACATATCTTCGGAATATCAGCTGTGTTCCCATAAGCAAATAATATACCATCCATTGCTGCAAAGTTTAAATTGCATGCTATATTATCCGCAGAGCAAACTGTTATAGTGAAAAACTTTTTATACGGGGGAAAAAAATCCTTTCTTTAACTAACGCCTAGTTGAAATAATGGCCCTTAAAGTTATTTTTTCAAGGAAAAAATTCTTTAAAATGTTTCACCAATTAAAGCATTAATCAAAAATAAAATCAATTTAAAAAAAAAATTTAATCAAGTCAATCAAACGTTTAATTGATACTATTAGTTTGTTAAGTGAATGGCTTTGATTAGCTAAACCAATATTTTTCATAAACGTGCTTAAAAACCCAAGTGTGAACATAGTATTAGACATACCAGCTATAGGCTAGTTTACACTATTATACTTTGTATTATTGTTTTTTGAAACATTTCTAAACAATAATACTTTTCATTGGATCAGGATAGCATTTTATTTCATGTGTAAGTGTTTATACTTTGTGTGATGGTGTGAACACAAACTGTCATGTTAAATTAGATTTTTTGACAGTGGCAACAAAACTCATTAGAGTTTTATCTCACAAAGTATTATGGAACACGTAACACTTGTGAGATAGTGTAAACTTTCCTTAAGGAAATTTCGAATTTATTAAATACGATAAGCAATGATACAAACACAGTAAGAGAACCTGGTGTTTTGTAGAAAGAAAGAAATCTATTTACAAGTGTTCAAAATAAGAGGAGGTGGGAGGGGGAGGTTCTAACTTACATACGTTAAAATCGAACAAATTTTTAAAACTCTCTCTTGTGCCAAGTTCATAAAAATATTTTCTTTTATTTACCTCATACTTTGAGAACCACTTACTTGCCCATACCTAAACCACTTTTGAAATCAGGAAAAGTTACGCTCTTTTTACAAATTTCGATTTCCAGAACAAGGCCGATAAACTAATATCTAACATTTATACCTAGAAAGCGTGAAGAGTTATTGTATCATGTCAAAGAGCCTACAGGGGGTACCTATAACTCGTTGCACATGACATGAAAGAAAGTTTTAGAGGGAAGCGAACAGACACCAAAGTAGTCCCGTGATAGGTCTTTGGTGGTAGAGACCGGTTCTAGTTCAAACACTTTATATGAATAAGACCTATCACTTTTACATGGGGTTGTCATTGGATTGACACCATTTGACCAGTCACACGTCTATTCTCAATGAGCGTGTTTAGTGTCAGTTACTACAATGTTGCATTATTTCAATACAATGTAGTATTATTTCAATACAACAAGTCCTATAAATTGATTCAAGAATCAAATTTTAGAAAGTCCCAAAAAATGTGTCATACCACCGGTGAAGACTGTATTGTAATTCATTACTTTTTCTACCTTTTTGTTCTTCATACCCCAGTTAAATGATTGGTTCTCCTTCCACTTGTATGAGTTCTTTATTTTGTACTTGTTTAATTTTCACAAATCCCAGGACCAGTCTGTTGGATCAATTGACACAAATTTCCCGCAGGGATACTTTAGTTTTTAATTTAGACTACACATACATACAGATTAATATACACGGAAAAAATTCTAGCCAGCTTTTTTGTCAATGAAATTATTAATCAGAAATAAAATCAGTTTTTATTAAAAATTTAATCGAGTGAATTAAACGTTTACTTATATCAACAATATTACAAAAATAACAAAATAACAAAAAAAAATTTATCAAAGTTATTTACGGGAATACAAAATTTATTATCAAGATTTTTGTATGACGTGCTAAATTCCCAATTTTTCATATTTGATAAATACACTGAAATTTATTGTTGAGGGAAAGCTAGCTTCTATTTCACCGGTTGCTTAGGCCAGATCATTAGGAAACCTTTTCCAAAAATTTTAGAAAAGCCAAAAATATGATACAAATAAAACCCTAAAGCGAATAAGAATTTTAAACACTCAAAATCTTACTTGTAACAATATCAAAGCTTTAGCAAAACACCAACAATAAACAGTTAGTTTATCTTTTTATTTAATTGATACTATTAATTTGCTTACTGGTGCAAATTTAATTTTTTTTTAAATAAATATCACAAATTTTTTAATTCAAATCATTTTTTTTTTTTTTTGTGTATGTGGACTTTAGCGCGTAAAGTGAACTTGAAAATATTTTACACCTCAGTCTAGCCTTTTTAGAGAACTATATTAGAGATCCTTTTAGGATCAATTGTTGATTATTTTTTTTTTGCCATTCGAGGAAATAAAGTTAATTAAATTTCATTCATTTTAAATCAAATTTTATTTTTAGTAATTTATTTAATTTTACAACTTTTTCAATTGACGCCAAAGGCACGTGAATTATTTTTCTTTAAACTTTAAAAGAAAACCGCGCCAATCTTCTGCATATTTGCCGTCTGGAGCTTCGTATGAAAGGAGACAGACAGACACCTTATGTAAATTGTCCCACAAAAAAAAAATAAAAATAAGAGTTCATTGAATTCTCGCCTCTGTCTACATAAATACTACAAATAAATTAGCAAAATATTTAACAATCTTTAACTCTTTCACGAGGCTGTTAAAGAAAAACAAATTCCTGAAAATTTTATGTTTTTTTAGGCGATAAAACGAATTAATTTTGTCTGGGTCTTTGACCGTTATTTTAAATATTTACGTATGGTAAAATTTTACAAAAAACCACAAAAACAACTTAAAAAAACGTACAATGACTTGAATTGAAATAGTCGTACATAAAGATATCCATCCTAAAAGGGATAAGAATAAAAAACAAAAAAAAATCTGTTAAAAAAAAATTAAATCGTATGATGTTTTTATTTCAACATTTTGTTTTAATTATTAGATTAACTTTTCTTTATACATTTTATTTTAATAAAAAAAAGAAGCAATTAAAATATTTCTTTATAGTATTCGTAGTTCAGTGATAATATTACGTTGAAAGCCATAACCATCATCATAATTGATAATCAGTTTATTGTTTATTTTTTATTATATATTTAAATTTATTAGGACCGTGGTTTTTTCAAATACGTCAGCTTATAATTTTTTATTAAGTTGCTTAGATTTTTTTCAAAAGCTTTGGCCGTATTTTTTCTACTCACTAGTCTGTAACATAATTTTCAAAATGGAATTATTGATTATTCATTAAGAAAATCCCCGCTTCAAATTTAAACTAAAGAGAAATTCGCCTTAAACAAACGTTGGATTTCGATTGAATTTATTTTGTGGTAAAATTGTATGTCGGAGAAATTTTGATAAAATTATTATTAATTTAGGATTTTTGCAAAAGAGATGCTAAAAAAATACTTATATCAAAAATTCCTTACAATCATAATTCAGTGTTAAACCAGACCCCGGCAAACACATTCATTGTTAAAATTTTCCGCTAAATAATAAAAATTTTAAATGTTTGCCTTTATCATTTTCTTTTATGAATTTTTGCAAACAAAATATCAAGCCCTTACCACAAAAATAGCTTAAGCGACATCATTTTCAATTTAGTGTTTTTTTATTAAATGAAATTATTTGCAACACTTGCATCATCATGCCATGGTCACATAAGGTACCGTTACGATTTTATAGCAAAAACAATTTTAGCTTAAGCGCCAACCTTCATACAAAACTTTTATGAAATATAATAATAAAAACATCCGGTAAAATTATGTTTTTGTCGCTTAAGCTTTTTTGCGGTAAGGGCTCGATATTTGTATGTACACAGAAAAAATTTTCACCAATTAAAGCATTAATCAAAAATAAAATCAGTTTTAATTAAAAATTTAATCAAGTGAATTAAACGTTTAATCAAGTAAATTAAACTTTTAATTAATACTATTAACTGGTTTAATTGATACTATTAATTTGTTTACTGGTGCAAATTTAATTAATTTTTTAATTAATGTCACAAATTTTTTAATTGAAATCAATTTTTATTTTGTTCTGTGTAGCTTTAATTTTTAATTAATAAAAAATTTTAACGCCATTTATTTCTGAATTTCTCCGAAACTGTTGAAAAAATAAAAAAAAACTGTTAAATAAAATGATAATTTTTTCCAAATCGGACAAATCTTTTTCAAGTCATAATGAAACGTATTAGCATAACCGCCTTATTTCGGGAAAAATATTAGCCCGGCCCATAAAAAAAGCTAAACGGGATAGAAGAAAACTGAAATGGATTTAAGTTTATTTCATATATTTTTTTAAAACAATTTTTTTTTGCCGACTATTATTTAAGGCTTAACAAACATATCGCTCATTAACTTCAATAGTGGCATAACTCAAAAATTTAAATTTTGGAGTTAGTGGTGCAGAATTGTTCGCCATGTTTTTCTTTATATTTGGGGTATTCGCAAGGTGTGCTATTATGTTATATTGTCATAATTTTCTAACATTTTACAAGGGTTTAAAAATATTGTTGTTGCTTTGTAAACAAAAAGTGTCTTAAATTAATAGAACTTTGAGTGCTATGTTTATTGTGCTGGCGTTATTAATTAGAAGAAGACAGTGCTGAGCGGCTGAGCCGTGTCGCATTAGTTTTTGTAGCCGTCGCCGTTGATGATATAGTTTTATCCGGCTAACATCCGTATTTAACCTGCGGCTAGCAATTTTTGGGACTCTGCTGTTTGGTAAACAAACAAAATAAAATTTATTTACAAGGTTTCGTTAAAATGTGCTGAATTTCCATTTCATACTATTGATATTCCTATGCGCATTTGCGTCTGAAAAATAGTCAGGCAAGATTTAATTTAATTTATTAATTCATGGATTAGAATTAAAAAGAAATTTTTATTTTAGATAAATATTTATGTATTGTTTCATAAAAGAAGAAATTAATTAAGCTCGAGGTCCAATTAATTAATTACTTCTTTTATGTTAGAATAAAAAGGTCGAAAAAAATAAACTTAAATAATATTGTATTGTTTATATTAGCGGTATTCACACCGAACTTGTTAATCGTTACTTTTTTACACGCATTTTGTTTTTGTATATTTAACGCGCTACCTGATTAACATTTAACATATTAACGACACGGCACCCCTGATAAAATAGTTGTTAGTTGGTAACTCACTACTTACCGTCAGCAAACGTTATTTGTGTCAAAGCATGAGTAATTAAATGGTTTACAATTGTTTTTTTTTACACTTTCTCGTTGCATGTTTTATTTTTTCCAGAATAATAAATTGTGTCAGAACAATAAATCATATTTTTATTTAGGCTTAAGTTCATGAAATTTAATTTTTCATTAAATTATTTTTATGAAGAAAGGAATTTTACAACATGAAAGTTGTTTTACTACGAAAGTTACCAGACTAACAAAGTTTTAAAAAGGGGGTCGTTCACAGTTGGTAAATTTGACAAATTAACAAAGTACCGAGTAACAAATTAACAAGTTTGGTGTGAATACCACTATTATAAGGGGATGTTCACAATAGTCGTATTTTTTCATGTTATTATAGAGTGAATCCTTGTCAAACCGTTAAGTCGTTCGGCATCATCACCTCCGATTTGAATGAAATTCAACACAAATGTTGAATGTTATTGGACTTTAACAAAACATAAATTTTCAGACCCCAGATTCTTTCGGCTTCCGAAATATGACGTCATAAAAGATGAGAAAAATGTGAAAAAACCTCAAAAGTCTCCTTACAAAAGGGGATAGAACTCTTGAACTACGCAAGATAATTTAGTTTTATTGGTATGGTTTTAAAGGTGAAAGTGCACCCTTTAAAATGATATGCATATTGTGTTTTTCTAAGAAAAGGTCAAAGCTCAATTATTGGGGTCTTGAGTTCAAAGCTCCATATCTAGAAAAGTATATTTTTTAAAATTCTTAAAAAAATATATGTTAAGTATTATACCCTCTTCAACATTTGCAGAAAATTTAAAGGTGGAGACTCGATTGGTGTTAGAGTTATATACCAGAACGTGATTCTAAGTATGTTTTGTGTTCAAAAATCCCTTGTTGTTGTTGTATTTTAATTATTTTTTTCAGTATATCTGGAGAACGGCAAGAGCCAAAGTTTCCAAATTTTGTACACAAATTTTAGTTATCAATACACACCATCCCACGAAATGTGGTCGGGATTGGAGAAGTGGGCGTGGTACCTCCCGTACAAGAAATATCAAAAATTGTATAAAAACCTGAATCTTTGGACTGTCATATGATCTATGGTTACGCCGTATATGTCAAAAGATCGGAAATCTTTAGTAGGAAATATTCTCTGAAAAACTCGGAAAAATCGGTTCAGATACAAAAAATTTTTGATATTTTTTGTACGGGAGGTACCACGCCCACTTCTCCAGTCCCGCCCACTTTTTGTGGGATGGTGTGTATTGATAACTAAAATTTGTGTACTAAATTTGGAAACTTTGGCTCTTGCCGTTCTCCAGATATACTGAAAAAAATAATTAAAATACAACAACAACAAGGGATTTTTGAACACAAAACATACTTAGAATCACGTTCTGGTATATAACTCTGACCCCAATCGAGTCTCCACCATTAAATTTTCTGCAAATGTTGAAGAGGGTATAATACTTAACATATATTTTTTTAAGAATTTTAAAAAATATACTTTTCTAGATATGGACCTTTGAACTCAAGACCCCAAAAATGTACCTTTGACCTTTTCTTAGAAAAACACAATATGCATATCATTTTAATGGGTGCACTTTTACCTTTAAAACGATACCAAAAAAACTAAATTATCTTGCGTAGTTCAAGAGTTCTATCCCCTTTTGTAAGGAGACTTTTGTGTTTTTTTAAACATTTTTCACATTTTTATGACGTCATATTTCGGATGCCGAAAGAATGTGGGGTCTGAAATTTATGTTTTGTTTAAGTCCAATTACATATAGCATTTGTGTTGAATTTCATTCAAATCGGAGGTGCTGATGCCGAAAATGCCATTTTTTCGTGATGGTTTGACGTGTTTTAACTCTATATTAAGATATATGACTTTATGACACCTTGTGAATCCCCCAATTATATCATAAAAGACAAATTATTTGTTTACATTTTTACACTAAAATTTTTTTAAATATACAGAATTCCATTTTGTGTCACGTCCACTTATCTAATCCCGGCCATTTTATGACTCATGTTGTGTATTGGTAATCAAGCTTTTTGTACCAAATTTGATAACTTTAGCTATTGCCGTTCTCTAAATATTCATAACTCTATATTGTTCCACGACCACGTCCCCAATCCCGCCCACTTTACAGAAGCTGTGTATTAACAATTTGTTAATGTGTTAATAAAAAAAATCTATTTTATGTCACGCCCACTTCTCCAATCCCGCTAATATTTTGTAAAATATTGTGTTTTGATAACCAAGATGTTTGTACATAATTTGGAAACTTTGGCTCTAGCCGTTTTCCAGATAAACAGAAATTTATAATGTCTTTGCATGTAAGGTTCCACGCCCACTTCGCCATTTCTGCCCATTTTTCTAAGAGAAGTTGTTTATTGATATCCCGGCTATGTGTGTTAAATTTGAACATTTTGTATCCTACCTTTCTTCAGATATAAAGAAATACATTTTGTGCCACGCCCACTTCTCCAAGCAAGATATTTAAACCAAATTTGGAAACAATAGCACTTGCCGTTCTAAAGATTTACATAAATCTATATTGTATTGTATAAGAGGTGCCCCACCTTCCTAAAATTTAAAAAAGAAAAGCATATAACCTATAGCTTGTCCCCAAAAAATAAAAATTAAATCCCCAAATTAAAAAACAAAATTTTTTTTTCTGACCAAATTTAAAATTTTTTAAAAAATATATCTGGTTTTTTCTTATATACGATTTTCTTTTATAGAAAATTTCTTTTATGAAAAGTACAGAAAGTTGCATGCTGTTGGTCCACTTACTTATAAGCGGGTTTTTTTTATTTATGTGATGTGCTTATAACCGGTAAATTGCAAAAATTGTTTGCTATAAGTACTGCTTTTTATTTTTTTAATTTTTTACAAATGAAACACAACAAATTCAATGGAATGAACAAAATTTTTGCTTTTAAGTTCACAAATTTCATGGCATTTAATGTTTAAAATGTTAAAAATTATTTTTTGGCAAAATTCATCCGCGACTGCGCCTTATGAACGCCATCCGGTCGGTCCACTTCTGCACCACTTGTTCTTGTTGGCTTTTGAATTGTGAATTGTTGCTGGCTTATCAGCATAGACAAGAGATTTGACGTAACCCACAAAAAGTAGTCCAAAGTTTCTAAATCACACGAACGAAGTGGCCAACGTCCATTTCTTGAGATAATTTGATTACCAAACGTTTGGCTATGGCTTGTTGCAATGGCATGAGTATTAAAAGAGTCACGAATCATTTGCTTGTTGCTTTAACTATTCACGGTAATGTTGACACCGGTTTTGGGCTTAAACACAAATAGGACGATGGCGCCTCCTTTGGCATGCAAACCGCACCAAACAGTGAGTTTTCGGGATGCAATAGAGTCTCATGAGGATTGTGGTCTTTCCAAAAACACCAACTCAGCTTGCTTACATACCCGTTAAGCCAGAACTTAACGATATGACGATAAAAATCTGGTTCAAATTCCAATTAATTTTCTACCCATTCTTCACAGAACAAACGACGTAATTGATGATTCGCTGGCTTTAATTCTTTCACTAGCTGGATCTAGAAAAGTAAATTTTACGCAGGTTATCGTTCTAGGGTTAATAAAAAGCCACTTACACAATTAAGGCCCGTTTCCACGACTTAACGATAGCTAAATGTAGGAAGTTATCGAACAGATAATGAGTTTTTAATTATCACAAGTTCCCTTTAATAAGGTAAATAGATGAAGGATAACGTAAAGAGAGGAACGTTTTACCTTTAACTTTTGTCGTAAGGTTTAGATTTGAGATTGCCATATTATATTCACATTTTTTTTATATATGGCAACTCCAATTATACGTATGTATATATTGTAAATTAATAACAAACTCGTATTTTGACAAATAAAATTTACAAAATATTTAATTCGCGTGTACGCGGTTTTTTATTAATATTTGCCATTATTAAAAAATATTTTAAAATGAGAAAAGTAAAAGAAAGTACGTAGTTGCCAATTCATATTTTTATTTTGGCAAAAATAATCGGTATTTACTTTAGTATTGGCCACATTTTTAAAAATGTTAAGTTTGTTTTATACAGAAGTTGTGAAAACGAAAAATAGTTGAAGGTAGGAATGGGCAAAAAATATCGATATATCAAAATATCGATATTTTAAAAAAAATAATCGATATATATCGCCGATATTTAAAACACCGATATATCGATATTGAAATACGACTATCGATTCGAAGTTTTTAAAGTCAGTTTTCTTTAAAAACTCAAAATTTTAGCCGTTTTTTCAAACAATATGTATTTAAAAATTGGCATCACTGCAAGCATCATATGTTTTTTTTAAACTAATATGAAGATCTATAACTCCCCGTCTTCAACAGACATGATTTGTTGTTACACCATGGTTATTAAAGCGTTGTTAAAACATTTGCATTAACAAACATGTTACAACATGAGAAAACCTCTGACATTATGAGTCTATACTTAACACTCACATCATATTAGTGTTAATGTTAAGCATTTCATGTCAGTTGTAGACTGCATGTATTAGAATAAGAATTAAGAAAGAAGGCGGGTTTTTACCTTGCAGATTTCTAATTAATACAGTAAAGTCAAACGAACTTGAAAAGATTTATTTTATGCTGTTTTGGAACAATATATGTGCCTATATATGTTTGGAATAATAATAAGATTTGGGCATATATATAAAAATTTTTAATTTGGTAATACGTTCGATATATCGATACATCGATATTTTTGAAAAAAAAATCGATACACTTAAAAAATATCGATTCGATATATATCGATATATTTTTTCAATTTGCCCATCCCTAGTTGAAGGTAACTTTATTCCTCAGTGTGCCAAATGTACCATCAACTATATCGATCTTTAAAGGTAAGTCGTGAAAACGGGCCTAAGACTTTCTTTTAAACAACAATTAAGTCAACATAATGCATTTTATAGTAAGTTTAGTGTACAGATAAATTTATGGTTAAATACATAATTTAATTAACTTTTTTGTCTATATTTTAATAAACAAAATAATAACTTATAAAAAGGAATAATTCTCACATTCTTTTTATAAAATATTTATTTCATAGTTTTGTCTATAGTTCGATCTGTACTTAAATCTACAGGTTAATTAATAGTATAGCCTATATATCAGTCGATAGTTTAGTATATATTTTATTCTATAGTTAAGACTATAATTTAGTTTATAGTTTGTTCTAAAGTTTAGTAATACATATATAATTTAGTATTTAATTCAGTTCATAGTTCATTGTATAGATTAGTGTATTGATTATTTTATAGATTATTTTGAAGTTTAGTTCATATTTATACTTAGTTCATGGCTGAGTTTATAGTTTACTTATTATTATTTATTAATTTAATGTTAGAAATAAAATTAAAAATTATATTGTTACTTAATATACCAAGCGATAGTAACTTATAGTTTATGTCTAGAGTCTTTGGCGGGAATCGGAGCCGCAACCCTCGCACAGATAGACACACTCACTACCAACTAGCCTACCGGGGACCCATTTACTTCAATTCTTTAGTTTTCTACAGTTTGGGTCGCAGAGACCCAGTTGGCCAGATTGCCGTTGACGACATCGTCGTCAATGTTGTATGCGCGACTTGTCCACTGTTGTTTAGGTTTTCTAGAAGATAATTTGCAGGAAATCGTCGGGCACGGCAGTTTGAGCGACGTTGTCTTATAATTTATCTTCTATTTAGCTTTATATTGGTCAGTATGAACTAAAGAGCTGTAAGTGCCGGTTCACACACGTCAAGTTTGGCTCGTCAAGTCTGGAGTTTTTAGGAGAGAGGGGAAAAGAAATGGCATTCTCTTTTCCCTTCTCTCCTAAAAGCTCAAGACTTGAAGAGTCAAACTTGACGTGTGTGAACCGGCACCAAGAATACATTCATTTGTTTATTACACACAAGCATTCCAATATTCATTCAAATATTTAAATAGTTAAAGAGTGGTTTACAGAGTTTAAGAGTTAAAATATAAAAGAGAGTGTAGTCTGTGTTTTACTCAGTGATGCCAACTTTTTGAGAGCAAAAAGCACTTTAAAATTTAAAAAAAGCACTGTTTTTAACAAAAAAAATCCTAAAAAAGCACTAAGCCATTTTTACAATTTAATTAAACACAAAACAAGTTTCATTCGGCTGTGGCGAATATTATATACATACCTTCAAAATTTAACAAAAGGTGACGGCTTTGATGGGTGACCATTTTTATTTAAAATTAAAAAATAAATATATTTGCATTTGTATATAAACATTTTTAAATGTATTGCTAAAAGGGCCAATGTCAATATTTTTCTGTTTTGAGTTAATCGTTGCATTAGGTGTTTTCCTTCAACATTTTTTTTTTTTTTGATGCAACAGCCAATGTTTTTAGCCACGAACAGATTCATAAGGATTTTGCTAGCAAATTTCAGTAAGAACTCTTCTCTAAAAAAAATTTTATTTAAATTTTCTCAAAAGTAAATATTTTGACATTGGCCCTTTTAGCACCAAGCCACAGATATTCAATAAAAATAATATCATCCAAATCATTTGGATCACCATCAGCTGAGTTTGAACTGGCCATAAAACAGTTTTAAAGTTATACAGTGCGAGCTCGATTTTAGTAGCTCGAAAAAATCTGTCCTGTTGCAATTACCGAAAATTTGCAATGATAGGAAGCAGGGTTGTCAGATTTTTTTGAGCTCCATCGCCAAACCGGATGTCAGAAATCGCCAAAAATCGCCAAACGTCGATTTTATTCGGTTTTTGTAAAATTTTCTTTTTTTTAAACTAAAGTTTGCATTCAAAAAACGCTAGTATAATTTTTCAGTCAAAAATCGCCAAAAACTGAGAAAAAATACAAAAAGTCGCCGATGTAAATTTTGTTTTGTTTCTGTAATTTTTTTTTAAATAACATAAAATGGAGATCATATACATATGTATTCAGTTAAAAACTTAAATTAAGTACACAAGCCTTTAAGATCGTACACTTCAGCCTCACCGATTTCATTACTGGAGTTTTGACCTACATATTATTAGAATTACATACATACTATTAAAATTAAATAGTGACTGAATATAAAATTCACTTAATAGGTATGTATTTTTATATAAGTAATGATAACAAAAATGACAAGTTGTTAAACAAAATTGCCGAAATAATATAAATGGTAAAAATAGCCAAGTTAATCGCCAGTTATATCAGAAATCGCCATAAAAGTCGCCAATCGCCAAATGGGAAATCCCATCGCCAAACACTTTTCAAAATCGCCACGTTTGGCGAGAAATCGCCATATCTGACAGCCCTGATAGGAAGCCTTGCTCTAGCCTCGTAAATAATTTTTTTAGTAAAACGAATTCAACTTTATTTTATCACTTTTTTTTATCATTTGAAATCTTAAAATCTTTAGAGGCCTTCTCAAAATTGTACCCCAAATAGCAAATCTCATCTAAATCATCCTCTATATCAGTGACGGGCACATTTGCAAATCCTATGTACGCGTGCATAGGAACAAAAATGCTGCTTGTGGTACGTCGACACATGTACACTATAAACTTCTTTGTGTTTCTGTGACAATGTACGTTCGGCTGTTGCTTTGTTGTTATTTCGTCAACACAAGCATAAATATGATAGTATGTGTGTGCCCTTCACTGCTTTATATAGTCGAAGTTTTAAAAAATGGTAAAATAAATAAAAATTGTAAAAAGCACTAAAGGCACTAACGAAAAATTGAAAAAGCACCAAGTTAGTGCTTTTTCTTAGTTTGGCACTATAGATAAAATTTTGGCGTTTTGAGGCATCAAAAAGCACCATAAATAGTGCCAAAAGCACTAAGTTGGCATCACTGGTTTTACTTTATCATAACAAAGGCACACATTCTATTCACTCTTTTTCTTTGAATATTTATTTACTCAATTTGCAAATGCAAACACACGCAAGTATATGGTAACAGTTAGACTGTGTGCAAGAAATAATACATAGTAAAATTAGTACTTATGTTTATTCTCATTACAAATATATCTCTATTAAACGGAATTTGGAACAAAAATTATAAAAATTGGATTAAAATTATATTAAAAAGGACTTTAAAATTCTTGCGTTTTACGTTTTCGATTTCCATAACAAAAGTTACTAGTAATAATATTAATGTATTCATGTAATGAGTAAAACATTCAAATAATATTTAGGGGATTCACAAGGTGTGCTATCAAGTCATATCGTCATAATGTCCTAAATAATATTTTACAATTGCTAAAAAAAATATTGTTGTGTTTAAAACAAAATAAAAATTTGTATGCTGTGTTCATTGATTCGTCATAGCTGTGCAGTAGAATTCTAAATTGTAAGCGGTTGCCCACAGCAGTCATATATATTTCTTGTAATTATTTTAAGTCATATGGCATTACAACTTTATGACTACCTTGTGAATCCCCCAATTATGTATATTCGAAACTTATACACATTTTATTATGTCTGTTTTATTTGAATGTTGTAGTATTTTTTTCTGTTTAAATACAGTTGTTTTCTTTTCTCTTTCGCCTTGTGTGTTCATTCATTTGTTTTTTTTAACATAAAATGTAAAGCACTGCGTACTTAAATCGTTTGTTGTATTTAACTTTACCTACTTAAAAAACAAATGAATGTATTCATATGCCTTTTAAATGTAGTTTTAAATGTTTTTATTAAAATTCTCGCATTCTTTTTTTGTTAATTGTTGATTTAAATACCTACAAAAAATTTAGAAATTAGTTCTAAACAGTAAAACCGAAAATGCTGACGAAATTATCAGCGGGCTGAAAAATGGATTACATGCAGTTAATAGTTCACTGTCAACTCTAGGATTGCTTGCTTATAGGAGTCGAATATAAAACGTATGTATAACAGAAATTAAAATTCCAACTATACTAAAAAACTGTCTGAATTAGATAACCAGATAATAATTTTTGTCGTGGACGTCGAAATAGACGACATTGTCATGCATGTAGTCGTTGATGATAAAGTAGGCGACATTGTTTTTATTTGTGTCGTGCACGATTTTCGCGACACTTGTTCGAAAATGTCGTTGATGATTTGTTCCCACACATGTCGTTTAGAAAATAATAGTCTGATGTTTTGAAACGAACAAAGTTGTTGTATACATATGAATTGCCGACCGCGTCTGTGTGAAAAAATACGATTATTGATTGCCTCGCGAGGCTATGGAGTGGCTATCACTGGTTTAAAATGTGGTCAGTAGTTAAGTCTATTCGACTGCAATCGAAATAGCTGATCAAAAGAATTTTTATTTGGTATTGTGGCGCACATTCGATCAAAAAAAGTACTATTGTAAATTTTAATTATTTAGTTCATTCACAGTAGTAAATCCGTACCAACTGGCACTTTAAATTAAAATAATTTAGCTTATACATTTTTTTTCGGCTGTGAAACCCTCCACCGACAGTTCGAATATTTCAGAAGTTATATCTATTTATTATTAATTTATCTTTATAAAAACAGGCGTGAGCATTAAAATTGATTGTGGTTTAGACCTATATTAAATTATTGACCGACAATCAGAAAGTTGTATGCTTTTTTTTTTGGCAATTTTTACTAGCTTGATTAAAATATCATGATACGTAACAGTTTAAGCCGAACTTAAATGATTTTCAGGAGGGGGATTTATATTGAAGCCATGATAAGTTAAGACCCAATCATCCCAAAATTCTGCAGAGTGATTTATAGTATTAAAAAACATAAATTTCAATACAGCGGTGAAATAAGTTTTAGCGTTTACAGTGATATTCAGAAGGCTGCTAAATATGGGATCTAAGGTAAATTATGGACCGTATATCTCAAAATTGACATTTTTTCTGGCCCTATGAAGCTAAGTTGGAAGAAATTTAACTACAATAGCTATATCTGCTACGGTTTAAGGCGTATTTAGTTAATTTACCAGAGTGGGCCTTATATGGGGCCTATAGTGAATTCCGGACCGATCATCACGAAATTTATTAGTGTGATTTCTAGTCCTATAAAATTGTGAAGTATTGAATTTTATTCTGATAGCATTATTTATTACGGTTTTAGGCGTATTAAACTGTTTTCCGGGAGTAGGGTTTAAAAGGGGCCTAGGGTAAATGATAGACCGATATTAACGAAATTTTACAGTGTGATTTCCATTCGAATAAAACCAATTTTTGCAAAATCTTATATCATTCCGTGCATTGTTCCACCAGTTATGTTAGTTTTTGTAACAAAATGATTAATTCTTAAGGGTGGTTATTCCAAATTTTGATTCATAGCTCTGATCCTACTGAACCGATTTTGCTGGATTTCAATCCCAAACTTCTTAGGATTTCAGAAGCAATTTGACACCAAGTGTGTTCATTTCTTTTGAGATTTCGAAAGTGAGAGTGTTTTCAACAGACGGACAGACAGACGGGCATGGCTAAATCGACTAAAAATTACTCAAGGAGCCAGAATATATATACTTTATGGGGTATGATGAGATGAATAATAAAAAAGATTCACACGGAATGACGTCCTTAGTATACCTTCTTCACAAATAATTTAAATAAATCACGACCACGGTAAATTAATGGTTCGATGATTTACATGAACTTAACGCCCAACCCTAATATACATAGCCGTGCTTTATCTACTGTCTAAAATTACCAAAAAGTCTCTCAAATGTATTTAGAAAAACAATAACAAAATCAAAAAACATTTGATTCCGTACGGAATGTGCGATCAGTTTCGCACCTTGCTTAGCAAATGACAGTTTCATAATTCTTAACAAAAAGTTTCCGTAAGTTCAATTTGGTTTGCTTCATATGATTAACATGTATTCGCACATTTGCTTAATCCAACTTAAGCACATTATGGTTAGGCCTTTACGTACTGGAATAGGGCGAAGGAAAAACATGTTGAGGGAATGAAGCAATTTAGCTCCTGCGTGATTTCATCCCACTGTTTTACAGCCTTAACTTTTATACAAAAAGTCTATGGAATTATTAAGGCTTATATTTTTTCTCCAGGAAGAAAAATATGTGGTTGAATGTAACCATATTCTAAGTGCAACATACTTGGATTTTAGAAATGTTATGGTTAAACATGACCATAATGTTGTTAAAAATAAGCATAATTTGGACGAAACTAGCCATATTATGGTAAAAATTAAACAAAATGTGATTAAAAGTAACCATATGGTCAAATAGAACAAGGATAAGGTCGAAATTAATCATATTATAGTAAAAATTTTAAAAAATTTGATAAAAAGTCACCATATTGTGGTCAGAATTAACAATAGAATTGGTCATTGTTAACCATATCTAGGGAATTTATTTCAGCCAATTTTTTAATTTACTTATTGAGTCAAGTTGTAATTTTATTTCGTTTTTTACTCCCTACATGGTCTATGTCCAACACACTTGTTTGTTATTCTTCATAAATTTATGTATTTAAATTAATAAGAAGAAGAAAGAGAATGTGAGATTTTAAGCAAACCAAGCGAGTAGCTACAGTAGAGAGCAAAATAAATGTAACACTGGTATTCAAATTTGGAAAAAAAATTGACTGCAGAAACGAAGCATGTTTTTTAAATAATCCTTTGTGCGCTGAATTCGAATCTGGCATAAAAATTGGGCTATCGCGTCTTGTTATTTTTTTATCGCATGCTGGCAATACTGTAAAACAGTCAATACTGACACTACAATTTCACAATTATTAATTTGACAGAAGCCCACATTCATTCTAAATCTTCATAATAGTAGCGTTTAAGCATGGCAGGGAGATCGTGCGTTAATGATTCAAGCTATTTATGCTTTGTGTGTGGGGAATATTTGGTTGGGAAAAAGGGATACGCAATTTCAGAATCATTGAAATTTGCATATTTAAATTATTTTGGTTTTGAAGTCCGAAACTTGGACAAACCGTGGACACCGACAATGTTTTGCATACTCTTCATTCGAAATTAGACTATTTTCCAAAAAAAAAAAAAAAAAAAAAAAAAAAAAAAAAAAAAACTAGATGCAGTGAGCGCGAACAAGGGGAACGTGCTCACCAAGATCTATATATAAATCGGCTAAGGCAAACAGTTAAGAACACTTTCCTCCTCTGTATGTCAACCGATTTGAACAAAATATGCACCATTTGAGAGGTATTTACTCAAAGAAGTGCACAATATATATTTTATCAAAATCTTTTTAATAGTTTCAGAGTTATAAGCGTTCAAAATTGCTACTAATACAAATGCAAAATACATAAATAAAAATCAATTATCAAATAAAAAAAAATTAGGGTGATCGATTATTCGCCATTTTTCAGAAATCGGTTTTCGAATATTTCGACTATATAAATCTTATGTATAAATCGGACCAGGCAAAACAGTGATGAACGCTTTCTTCCTTTGTTTGTCAACTGAACCACTATGGCGAGAACAAAGGGGAAATACGGGAAACTAAATTTCTTTTTTTACTTTTCTGTGCTTCATGTGATAATTTTAAAATTTTTTATAATATTGAAGTTAGAACCATAACATTATAGGTGTAGGGTCCTGAGTGAATAATAAAATATAAGATACAAAATGTTGCTACTTTTTGTTTTTCATCTGGAACTATTTGAATTTTCGTTCGATCTATAAAGATAAAATAATACATTAAACTGGGTGAATAAGAACATGTTAGGGGAGCTTTTCGGTACTTTTTCGTTCAACAGCTGGTACTTCGATTAATTTTCGTTAATATTAGACATAGAAACATAAAATTAAACGTGCAACGTCCTGAGTGGATGACAATGTATAAAGCATAATAATTTTCAATTGGTATTTCTTATATTGAACTTACAAAATTAAATTAACTCTCGTAGAAGATAAAATATGAACCGGAGGTTGGTCCCTCGACAAATCGATCCACTTCGAAACAAATAAATTCATATATACTTCATATTTACATTAAAATTTATGGTCGAATTTTGACCATAAGGCGAACATTAGTTTAAAGAATTCTTCCAAGGATTGTGAGACAAAAGCATGCTGGGAGACTATCGCTATACTCTAAAACGTGAAACCGAACCAACAAAATATAAACGACGTTCAAATAACGCTATTCACTTGGGAAAATTCATTGATTTAATAAACTAGTGATTTTTTATGTTCACTGAAAGAATTATGCTTTATTAATCTAATGAATCAATTTCATTTAATTTTTTGTGCATTAATCCAATGAAAAATTTCATGACGGGAATGAAATTTTACAAATATAATGAAGCAATCATTAACCCTATCAAAAGAAAAATTTGACTTATTGTTATACATAATTTCGTTTTTTTAATTAAATTTTTAGCGATAGACATGAAAATATATGAAAAAAAAAATGTAAATTTTAATGCATAGCTGGGGAATTTGGATTAGAATAAGAAATCATTACGATTAGAGAAATAAAATAATCTAATCATTAGAATTGAATTTTGATAAAAATTTCAGATTACTAATTGATTTAATTAGAAATAATCAAAAATCTAATCACAATTAGTGACGATTAGCATTTCTAATCAAAACTAATCCAAAAAATAATTGATTAGATTTCTTGATTATTTTTGATTAGATTTGATTAGAAATGTAATCGTCACTAATTGTGATTAGATAAATAAAAGAAAAAAACTCCGTGCATTTTTGCTTACCAATAATTTTTAACACTTTAATTTGAATAAAACAAAAATTACAATCTTACAAAACAAAGATTTTACTTTCAATGTTAAGTAAACAAAAAAGTTATACTTCTACTTCCTCAAAACACGTTGAAAATTAACATTAATAATAACACAACAACAAAGTGAACCAGCTGTGTCCAGTGTTTAGTTTAAGAACAGGGTGGTCCGCATGCAATATTCAAAAACTGTTACATTATGTAAATATAGCAACAAATGTGATAAATAAATATTTTCTTTTCACAAAAATAGTAAAAAATAGTTGATCTAATCAAATCTAATCAAAAATAATCAAGAAATCTAATCAATTATTTTATGGACTAGTTTTGATTAGATTTGATTAGAAATGCTAATCGTCACTAATTGTGATTAGATTTTTGATTATTTCTAATCTAATCAATTAGTAATCGTCTAAAATGGCTGACTAATCATAATTAATCAATTTTTCAGCACAATTACAATTTCTAATCCAATTGCTAATCATTAGGATTTCTAATCATTATTCCCAAGCTATGTTTTAATGTTTCATAACATTAATGAAAAAAATTCATTACGATAAAGAAATACTGATATTAGCTAAATGTAAAAAATATTTAGGTTCAAAAACAAACAACAAAATTGTTAATTTGAATAAAAGAAGGCAGATGAAGGTCGTTGCGGGCTGAAAAATGAATTTAGTACCATTTGCTTAAAGGTAAGCTTATGAAAGTAGAACATAACATGATGTAAAGGAAATAAAAAACGAAAAAAAACTTGATGATTTGAAACAGGAATAAAAAAAAATCACAACTTCAAACGCACATTGAAAAAAAGGATAAAATAAATTAAAAATTTTATTTAAATACTATAAAAACATTTATATTAAAATAATAAAAAAATTTCTTTAAGCGTTTGACAAAAAAATAATGCAAAATTTTCATTGATTTTATGAAACATTTTATTAACGGGGGGCTTATGTAACATTCTTCATTAATCCAATGAAGGGTTACATAGGTTGACTTTTAATGTAAGAAACAAATAAAAACATTTTTTATCTCGAAAACCTGATGTGATAGAGAAAAACCAATTACAGATTCGAATTCAGCCCACCAAATTACACTAGGAAAGATACATATTTGGTTGTCCCAGTCCAAAACCTTGTTGGCTAGTGTAATCTTGTAACTTTTAAACAAAAAAAACTTACAAAAAAGCTTTATAAAATACATAACTGAAATTTAGCTCATAGAATAAATTCGAAAAAAAATGAAAAGTGTTGAATATAATATAAAGTAACCTTCGGAAGGAAATAATTCCCAGTTTATATTAGTTTTAATTTTAATTAATTTCATACATATTATTGTTTTTATTAATTATAACATGCTCGGAGACAACCATGATATGGTTGTGACTTTTGTATGCAGGACTAGTTGTACCAAAATATGGTTGCTGGTGACCACAATATGTTAACTATACTAGTGTATGGTTGTAGCTAAATTTTGTTAAAACATTATATTGTTAAATATAGCCACTTTTGAAGTTTCTGTTGGAAGACAAACATTTTACTGTTAAATAAAAGCAAAAGTTTATTAATCGTGACAAAAGAAGTCTTTAAAACAACCAAAGCTTGTTTGTTGCCATTGAGCGGACCATAAAGGTGGAAGTACATAACACGCGTTTGTTCGTCGAAAAGCATCGTGCGTTTAAAAACTTTTATTATTTTTATATAAATATTGTATGTTTTTTAAGCTCTTCAATAAGTTTTTCTTTCATGATTCACAAATATGTTAAATTATTCTTTTTATTGTCAGCTGATTACCTGTCAAAAATACACAACGCGTTAAAATGTTCAAAGTTAACCAACTTTCTGGCGCAAACGCGTCAAAAAATTTGGCATGTAGCTTGTTTTATGAAATTACTCTAGCTTAACTTTTTTTGACAGAAGTCTACAGAGCGCACGTGCACTAACGCGTGTTATGTACTTCTACCTTAATATTATTTTTTAACTATACTTCAACCATGTATTTTTCTGCGCGTAATTTAGTTTAATTAAACCAGTTTATACTTAATTGCAGATAATTTGTGGCTCAATGAAGTTTAAGTGGTGGAGTACCCCACAGTGAAAAAAAAAGATATTTCTCTCAAAATATTTTTAAAGAAGTGGCTAAAGAATTCGTCTAAGCCGATGAAATAAATTTAATTAACTGCTTAATTTCTATATTTAGTAAAACAAGTAGACACAATTCTATTTCATTTAAAACAATGAAATTTGTATTGTTGCTTAAATGCTTAAACTAAACAAATAGTTTGAAATTGTGTCAAATAGTTGGAAATTCAAGAGTGAGGCTTAAAACTAAAGGCGTCAAGAAAATCATCAGTAGTTTAAAGCGAATTCATTAATATTTAAAACTATAAATTTTTATTGTAAGAAACACCCAAAAGACAACGGATATGCGTCACATATTTGTTTGAGCAGCCCCTATGAATACCAACCATAGAGTTTGTCATCAGTCCATAAACTACACTTTTGTTTTTATTTTTCATAATTTTCTAGCATCTGTATCAGAAATAGTAATTATTAAAATGAAATTACACCATATGGTATTATTGTTAATCATCATTTTTTTTTTTTTTTTTTTTTGTAGTTTATAAACAATTTGAAATGGGCGTTTCAGGGAAATGAAATAGTTGTAGTATTAGAATTAATTTTTCTTGGAAATTAAGGGAATTATGTACGTTTTTTTTGCTGTTTAAAAAAAGAAAATCACTTGATTATAACTACGTTTTTACCTGGGGCTTACACATGCAAGCGCAAGTTCGAAAAACGCCATACACTCTCATTTCTTAACTAAAGCTTCGTACAGACGGTAGTCAGATCTAAGAATATTATTAGAAAAATGTGCTAAAAATTATGTCTTTCAACCGGGTGATTTTTTTCGACATCGTTGTTAGGAAAAGCGTTGTCCTTCCATTGTAAGACAACAATATTGTTAGATATCTGACAATCGTCGGAACACTCTTCTAGCAAATTGGCATATCATTGTCAGACATTGGAAACTTATTTATTATTGTAAAATGTGCGAAGTTTACGTTTCTGACAATGGCATCATTGTCAGAGGCATTTTTCTATTGGCAACGCTGCAAATACATACGTATCAGGGATGGAAAATGGGCTTTAGGTTTTTTTTTTTACCAACTTCAATAACGAACCCTAGTTTTGAGTAGGGTGTTCAGTCGATTAATTTTTATTCGATTAATCGAACAATTTTATACGATTAATGGATTAATCGAAGAATTTATACCGATTAATCGAGTAATAATAATATATAGTATTTCTGTGAAATGTATAATTTTTTTAAAGTTTTTAGTCGATTAAAACAAACCAAATGAATGCAACCGTTGGAATTAAAAAAAAAACAGTGAGTAATTTAGCTTATATTTTTGTTAAATTTTTTCAAGACAATTTAATAATTCCTTTTACAAAAGAAAAAACGTCAAAGGTATGTTAACTCAAAGATTTATATAAATTGATCGGGTATGTTCTAGAAAACGAAATGGAGTGAAATTAAAATCGACCGATAATTTTAACTTAATATTTACAAAATGACCGTAGTTTTTCGTGGTTTTAAGTGTTGTTCTTGCAAATATAGTAGATACATACATACTTAAAAAATGAAGTAAATAAAATGGAATATTTTTATGAACTTTCATTACAGGGTCGTTTTTACAATTTGCTTGATTTTAATTCCACTTTATTTCGATTGCTAGAACACGCCCGTATTTTTTTAACTAAATAATTCATGCATTTCTCTCTTTAGAATGAGTTTGGTTTAAAAATATTGCACGAAGAATAAATCTAAGAATGTTAAATGTAACGGGTGTCCAAAAATTTATAAACGCAAATGTTCGTCAACAACTTTTCAAAAAAAGAATGTTTATATAGTCAAGTACTAATTTTTTCTAAAATTATCGAAAAAAAATCGTAATAAAATTTCTGGATTTAGAATTATTCGATTACTTTTAAAATTTTTTTCGTTTAATCGAATAAGTTAAAAATGCCAAATATCGATTTATCGTTTGATCGAACAAAAAAAACCCGATTAATTGAATACCCTAGTTTTGAGACTATGCGCCACCAATTTCATATTTTCTGGCTCATCTCTTGATATATTTATATAGAAAGGGACTTTATTAATTAGTAATTTTTTTTAAGATGTATAGAAAAAAAGTACAACTGCACTATAGTTTCCCTCCCTGATATGCATGAGCGAAAAGAAAAAAAGTTTCATTTTGCAAAATTAAAATTAATTTTAACAAAAAATCAATGAAACCTATTTTAAACAACTTAAAACAGTAAAAATCCTTGCTAATGCTTTTTCCCTTCAAAAAAATATTTCCACTTTTTCAATTTATAAAAATACTCGCAATTTTAAATTTCTGACAATATCTAAAAACAGATCTGGCAATTCTTGCCATGCAATTAACTGATAACAATGTGAACTGACAATATTTGCTGGCAGTTTAATTTTTTGTCCGACAATTGTCTGACAATGAAATTGTAGGGTTCTCCTACAATCGTCTGAACTGACAGTTTACTAATGGTGGCAATTTTTCTTTGGCAGAATATTTTCAGCACATTGCCAGACCTTACATTATTGTAAGATGTGACCATCATATGTACGAAGCTTAACACACACACTTTTTGTACTTTCAGTCAATTTTTTGTGAAAAGTACTTAGTGCCGGTTCACACACGTCAAGTTTGGCTTGTCAAGTCTTGAGTTTTTAGGACAGAGGGGAAAAGAATTGGCATTCTCTTTTCCCTTCTCTCCTAAAAGCTCAAGACTTGACGAGTCAAACTTGACGTGTGTGAACCGGCACTCACTCTGCTTTCAAGCAAGTACTTGCGTGTGTAAACGGGGGGTAAGATACAAATGTTATAATGGCGTCAGAATTTGCAGTCATTACCAAATTTTACAGTGTTGTAAACGTTTTCAAAATAAGAACACCTGGTATGAATTCGCCTTGCTTGAGATCTAAACCGAAATAAAGGAGTCTGACATTTGCTTTAACCATAAGTTGTTTTCTTTATAAGTTCGCTTTTTAATTAGTATGACAATATAATAAATAAATCTACATATATTAACAAATTTACGTTGTAATTAAATTTAAACTCCAATTAAATCTGTTGAAAAATAGTTTTCAAGGCGAATTCATACAAGATTGTCTTATTTTTAAAACGTTAACAACACTGTAAAATACTTTAACATTGTGTCAAAAATAATACAACACTGTAGTAAACAATTCAAAAAAATTTTTCATTTTGTTTTTAATTTAAAATTGTGTGTTTTGAAATTTAATAGTTTAAAAAATTTTAAATTTCATAATTTTAAGCGAATATTAGAGAATTTAGTTAAGATTCCCCAGAACCACCAGGACAATACACAATTCTGGCACATGGTAAGTTATCAACTGTTGCTTACGTAGCAAGATAATTTCACCTGGTGTAAATTCGGCTTGATAGTTTTGAAGCTCTATGCTTTTAAGTATTCACTATTAATTCAAACATGGCGGCTGTCCACAAACAGATTTATGGCGCCAATTTATTAGGTTCTTCTAATGGCCATGAACTTTTTTTATTCTTTGAAATGCAAACAAAAAAACACAACATACATGAAATATGCAAAATTTTTGCAGAATAATAAACAATAAAAAACATTTTTTTTTTTATTTGTTTTTAAAGCATAGAATTTGAATTTCAATTATCTTAAAGAAACTGCTGCATTTTGATTAAATTTAACAAGAATAAAAAGTTAGTGAACTTTTTGAAATACATAAATAAAAAAAAATAAACGCAGTATATTTAATTGATAGATAACTAAAAAGCCAAAGAGAATTGATGCATTTAAAATTTAAGTCGTTTATTTTTTGCTAACACGCGTCAGGCGTTTTTTTTTTTTTTTGTTGCTTAAATTATAATAATTCTTCTTAAAAAAAATCTATAAAATAAACACAACAAATTATTTTTATTATAAATCTGGTTTTATTTCTAAAAAAAAAAAAAAAAATAAAATTTGATACAAAATTGACGTCAGAGAAATTTTGACTTGTTGCACTTTTGGATTAAGAAAAATTTATGATTAAAAAATAAACCAAAAAATGGTTAATTTTTTTGCGATAAAAAAAATACATTATAATTTTTTAATTCAATAAAATAAAGGAATATTTTTTACTTAAAGCCTGGTACTCTGTTCAACATTTCACGTGAAATGCTGTCAAAACGCATATGAAAAAACTTGTGCGGAATATCTATGAAATAATGTTGATAGAGTTGTACTCTGTTCATATTGTGAAAAAGTTCCGAAATGTTTCTGGCAACATTTTTTTACAACTGCGAAATAATGTAATGGCGATTTCTATTCTGAGAAAAAAATGCTACAGTATATGCATGTAACACTTTTTCATGTTACCTATAATCACTCGAAGTGTTACATGTTGTACAACTTCAATCGAACAGAATTAGCTGCCTTTATTTACAACTGTTACACTTTTATTATTAATGTAGCTCATTAGCGATTTTTAAAACTATTCGACTATTTTCTGCACACTTACTTTACGGTTTGGAAACAGAGATTGACATCACTTATTGCTTGAACAAATTTAAAACAATAATAAATACATATTTTCCACCAAAATAAAAAAACGATTTAATTCAAAATGGAGTATGCCGTCGCACAGTAGCGCCCGTAGAGCAAACGAGGTTGCAAAAATCAAAATTTTCATGAGCACCGACGAAGTTTTGAATAAACTCATGTTATAGGAAACTTTTCAACGATTTCAAATCTGCCACTCTTAATAATATCACATTTTTAGTTTAGAAGATATAGCCGTTCAAAGTTGACCGACTTTCGGTTTTCAAAAAAACACACAATTTTTAGTAAATTTGTTGCGATTTCAGGTGTAATATCACGAAAAATAGGTAACGAATCGCCTTATTTTTTGTTTGTATTGATTGATGCATTTATTAAATGTGTAATGATAAAAAAAAAATTAACTGTTTGCTTTGTGTTTCTCCTGGTAAATCACTATTTAAAAACTATCCGTTTTTTCACTATTTTTCAACTTTGACGGAAAATAACAAAAATCTATATTTTTCTATATTTGCCATATTTGCAAAATCTGTTCTTTGATTATTTCTTTACATAATTCAAAAATTTTATCTGCCCGTACGTGCCCGTTTGGCTTCTAGAGGTAAAAAAGGTTAAAAAGACATGGTTGCAGAAATTGTATGACAGTAGTTTGATCTAAAATCTAAAAAAACTACTCATTGAAATTAGCAGGTACGTACCTCACTTAAACAATACTTTGGCGTACAAATGGTCAAGAACAATATTGACTACAGGTAGGCACAAATCTTATTTGGACACGTGCATAATATCAAAATTGCATTATTCAGCCTAATTCCATTTGTATGCAGGGAACAGGTAAATTTTTCGCATGGTAGCATAAGCCTATATATTGCAAATGGTCAAGAACAATATTGACTACAGGTAGGCACAAATCTTATTTGGACACGTGCATAATATAAAAATGCATTATTCAGCCTAAATCCATATGTATGTAGGGAACAGGTACATTTTTCGGCATGGTAGCATAAGCCTATATATTGCAAAATAAGCATAATGCCTGGATTAGTCTACGACTGAAAGTTGGCGCAACAATTACTGAAACCATTAAACAATTTAAGTACTGAAAACATGTCGTTGAACAATTTTAAATTATTTGAACTGTTTAGAAAGTCAACCACACCAAATTTTTTCACGGAAGCTGCTTTAGAAGAACTTGATAGCTTATACGGAAATATTGAGAGAAGCGAAATTATAAAAAATAATTTTTATCTGATATATGCAAATATTAAGGCAAAATGGGTGAAATCTAATCGAACCATTCAGAACTTCAACTCCAAATACGAGGACTGGCTTAATGAAGATACCATCCTGGATATATTGGCAGTAGATAAACCCACCACATCAACCAGAGGAGCAAAAGGAAGGCCAAAAAAAAGTATTGAGGAGTGTTCAATTTTCACAAGAAAGAGGAAACTTGCCGATGCCACCAATGACTTGACCACGAAGCAATTATCGGAAGCGCTGTCTATTAAATTTACAAAGGATAGTGAAAGAGTTAGGTCGCACATAACCAAATCTGTTGCTGATGCAAGCCCACTGCGACTAAAAAGGATTAAGGAAAGCATTCCCACGCCCACAAACGCACACATTAAAAAGTATGGTTCCGAAGAAGCCTTGGCCTTGTTTATGGACTTAGAACTTTCCAAAGAGAAATATGAGAAACTACGGGCATCTTTAACGCGACACGGCGCTGACGTTTTACCCGGATACAAGCATATTACGCAAGCCAAAATAAATTCACGACCACTGCATACGGAATTTACGGAAGTCTCTGCGAAAGCCAATCTGCAGGATCTCATGGGCCATACAGCAAAACGGTTGTTGGAGAGTCTTCCTGAAAATGAGGTGAAAATTCTTCCTGAGAAGTTGACATTGATCAGCAAATGGGGCTGCGATGGATCATCCGGACAAAGCGTTTATAAGCAAAGGATATCTTCCGATGACGCTACAATATCGGACGGAAATATGTTTATGGCATCTGTTGTTCCTTTGCGGCTTAAATCGGATGTTTCCCTTCACTGGAAAAATCCACGTCCGTCATCAGTGCATTATTGCCGACCAATAATGTTTCAGTTTGCAAGGGAATCGGCAGAACTCATAAGGACCACGGTGAAGGACATTGAAGAACAAATAAGCAAGATTAAGCCTACAAAGCTGCAAATTGGAGAAGGAAAATATATTGAATGCAATTACGAGTTCCATCTGACCATGGTTGACGGAAAAGTCGTAAACGAACTGACAGGAACAACCTCAACAATGTCATGCCCGATTTGCAAAAAGAGTCAGAAGAACTTTGGTAATTTAAACGATTCTACAAATGAGGAGAATTACGAATATGGAATGTCACCATTGCACGCAAGGATAAGGTGTATGGAATTCTTGCTAAAACTGGCGTATACCCTACCACAAGAGGAGGAAAACTTCGATGAAAATACATCAATAAAGGATAAGGAAAAGATCAGAAAGAAGCAAATACAGGATGCTTTTTTTAAACAAGTTGGACTAAAAGTAGACTGTCCCAAGCACGGATACGGTAACTCAAACGATGGAAACACTTCTAGGAGATTTTTTGAAAATGATGAGGCAGTAACTAGAATCACTGGAATTGACAATCAAATCGTGAAAAGATTGGGAACGATCTTGGATGTTTTAAACTGCAAAGAAAATGTCAATTCTACAAAATATGGAGAATATGCGTCGAAAACTGCATCTCTTTTAGCAGAAATGTATCCACAGAAGAAGTTGACCCCGACCGTCCATAAAATATTGGCGCATGGCAAAGATATAATTGAGTACCAGTCTTTGCCAATTGGAGAGCTTTCTGAAGAAGCACAGGAGTCTCTTAACAAATTTTATAAAAAATATAGATTGCAGAACACATTCAAAGCATCAAGGGTAAGGCAAAATGAGGACCTCTTCAACATGTTGGCAGCATCTTCCGATCCACTTATATCTTCCCTGCGGCATGTGAAGTCACGAATAGAGTTAGAAAATAATTATAGTTTAGAAATGGTTAGTCTTTTAGATATACCTTCTCTTACGAACTGTGATGAATATTTTACAGAAAATTGAAAAAATAAATTTAAAAAAAAATAATTTTTTTTTTAATTTGTTGGGTAATAATTTAAAACATAAAAACCTAAAGAAAAAAAATAAAAACAATCTAAAAATGTAAAAATAATTTTTTTTAGTTACCATAAAATTGATTTTTCTACTAATTTTAACTTTGATAACCCATAATTAGGCCCCTACAGAGCGTAGCACCCTTTCCAAACGCTCATTTCATAGGCTGAACAGTTATCTATCATATGCTGTTTAAACTGTTCAATTATCTTATTCGGTTCAAAAGATATGATTTTTGCAACGAAAAAACTCAAATGGCGCCACTGTGCGTCGAAGAATATTTAGATGTAGAATTGCTTGAATCCCCCAAATTATATAAAAGAGTTCAAGGTATGTAAGAATTTATTTTCGTGTAAAAAATATATTTGTTTATTTATGTACATATGCATTTAAATTTTTCTTAAGTGTGGACAGATGGAGAGACCAGGAAGCTGTTGGATTTGTATTCAAATTATATGGCAGATATAGGCCCGTTAAAAAAATTTAAAACCAAAAAAGATATGTGGGCCAGTATAGCATCCGAGATCTCAGGAAAAACAGCCAATCAGTGCGAAGAAAGATACAAAACTGTTTTAAGAAGAAAAAAGTTGGTGGTAGACAATAATAATGCGTCCGGTTCGAAAAGAAAGGCGATCGAATTCGAGGATGAGATCGCAAAAATAAGTTTAAGGGATGATTACATTGAACCAGACATTCAAATTAGTGCCAATGATTGCATAAGAGCTAATAAAAATGAAAAATTTGAACCAAAACCAAGAAAAAGGAGTAAGACTATTCAGGAAACATTACTAGAAATATCAAAAGAAAAGGAGGAAGCAAGGGAAAGGCGTCATAAAGAAAAAATGGAGCTATTGAAGAAGATTTTACAGAATAACGAAAACTTATAAAATGTTCAATTTATTATACTTTATAACTTTTGAATTTATTGTACTTTGTACCTTTTTAATTTGAATAACTAATATTTAAACCTCCCAAAAAACTATTTTTAACGAAAATTTTAAACATATGTGCCTTTATTTACAAAAACTTTTAAAATTTAATAAAGGTTTGAACAACAAATTTACTATAAAAATTATCCTTAATAAACGTTTGTTAAATTTAATAATCGTTTGTGAATACGAGGGTTAGTATTTTTTCCGTTTATTTAGTTGAATGTATTTTATTTTGTTTTACAGAGTATTTACATACATATATAATGCAGTTAAACTTCTATAAATCGAACTTTTGTAAGTCGAAAATTCTTTAAGTTGAACGGAATCTCTTGGCAATAGCGGTAGACAGTCCAATTCACATGATTTCATTTCTAAAACTTGAACTCTAGAACTTCTTTGTATTGAATTTTTCTATAACTCAAAGTAGTCGAATTTTATTTCCAAAAATTGTTTTCCATCTTAAATTTTTGTTTTATTTAAAACAAATTAGCATTTAAAATATGGCATTTATCTTTTGTTTAAAAAAATTTGATAAATCGTTTTTTTTTTATATTTAAAATTCATCTTTATTAAATTATTGGATTATATACACATTACATTTTTCGAGATTTTATCTATAGATATTATAGCGAATTATATTTTTAATCACAGATATTGAGTATATAATTTTATCTACTAAAAGTTTGATAAATCTAAATACATGTAAACACTTATCGAATCACACAATATTTCAATAAAATAAATCTTTAAATATGTATGTACATATGCAATTGTACGAAATAAAATTAAAATAACATGAATACCGAACGAATTTAATTTTTTGCTGTGCATTTATTACAAAACGCTCCAACTTGGAGTTTCTGTAAATCGAACTTTTTTGTCGGGATAATGGAGTTATAGAAGTTCAACTGTATTTGTTTGACCTTTTACCATTCGTACACAGAGTTCCATAAAAGAGTTTTTATTTCATTTCTCTTCAATTGTCCTAGTTGAGTTAACACGTTGTCGCGTCTATTTTCATCGAAGCTTTCAAAAGTCAAGAGGATTTCACTATTTTTTACTTCGTCCTCCTGAACGTCATCATTATCAATACAAATGTTGTGAAGAACACACGCTGCAATAACAAATTGCGCCATAATTTCAACGCTGTGAAAGTCTAGGCGTATTAGTTGCCGAAAACGATTCTTTAAAGCACCAAAAGCGTTCTCTATTTTTACGCGGGATTGACAAAACTTCTTATTGTAATACTTCTCACATTCACTTAAAGAACCGTAATCACGATATGGCGTTAAGAGGTATTCTCTTAATGGGTATGCTGAATCCCCCAATATATGGTACGTTGGTGCACACAAGAGCGGTAGTTTCTTTCCAATAAAAGAAAGTTTTAATATTCTGGAGTCATGAATTTTACTAGGAACACCTGTAAAACATCTAGAAACCGCAGGTTTGAGTCGCAAATGCCCTGTAAAGTTATAGACACAGAGTCGTGTCTATTAGCGTAGGTGGAACGTATTTTGTGCTTTGGTGTTCTTACAGAAATGTAACTTCCATCCACACAGCCCAATATATTGGGAAATCCTGAAATCTAAAAATCAAATATCTTAAAACAAATTTCCATATTTCAAAACTGTATTCTTGATTCTTAGAAATATCTCGAATAATATAAATAAACTATGTTTTCAACACATTTTCCAAACCTTTTCAAACTCTTTGGCAACAGATTCTTTTTCATTGTCTGTTTGGGGAAATTTTATAACTTCTGGAGCCATTGTATGTAAGAGGAATTGCAGCACCTTTTTGAATGATGCATGCACATTTGATAAAGACATATCGAATACATTCGCTACTTCTCTAAACGTTGTTTTGTTGCCAATAAACCTAAGAAATATTTATATCTATTATGTTCCTAGTTAATTTAAAAAGCTACAAAGGTTACCATAAAAATGAAAGAATTGGAGTTTCTGGTGTTGACTGCTTTCTTCCTCCTTGATAAGTTCTTTTTAAACTTAAAACCGAATATCTTTCTAGCAGGTAAAAGGCACTTTTTCGGCTAAGCCGCAAATTTTTTTTAAACTGCAAAGAAATGAAATTGAATTGCAAATATCGTACAACAATAATTAATATTTACTTACATCAATTTCAGAATAGCAATGAACTACTTCTATAAAATTTTTTACTCTTGGTATATATGTTCGTTGCAAAAGTACAGCATTAAATTCTTCATCATCAGATGAAGACGATGTGTCCAGCACATTTTCTATAACGATATTTTTTTTTTTTTTATCTTTATCCATTTTAATTTAAAACAATCTTTTGACAAAACTTTTAAAATATTATGACGAACAAAATAAAATATCGGTTGTACAAATAAAGTATTAAGTACCAAAGTTGTAAAACAGGGCAATATGAACCCTTAAGTAAAAGTAAGGGTAAAACATGTAACATGTTTTGCATGTTTTTCATCAACATTTTCACCAAAGAACTTGAACATTTTTCCCACAGTTGTATTTTTTGTACAAACGAACACAAAATGTAGAACATGTAACATTAATGCAACATTTTTCTCAGAAAAGAAATCGCCATAAGCTGCATTTATTTCATGCGGAATTTTAAGCAAAAACAAAAAAAAAAAAATGAACTGATTATTTAATAAGAAATAAAAAATTAATATAACACAACCGGTAACAGTTTTTTATCCATATTGACTTCCTTTTTTATTAAATTTTTTATTAATAATTAGTATTGTGGTTATTTTGTTGAACTATTTATGGTTTTTAATCCAAATTTTTAACATTTTTAATTAGGCTTAAGTTCATGAAATTTAATTTTTTTTTTTTTTTTTTTTTTTTTTTTTTTATTAAATTATTTTTATGAAGAAAGGAATTTTACAACATGAAAATCAATTAAAATTTTTATTGATAATCTTTCATTCTTGACGTGGATCGGGCTCGAACCCTGGCCGGCAGGTTACCATGACATGTTTCGATCGCAATTACTCGATCTCCTCAGATGGATTTGCCGTCTTACACTCGCAGCCATCGACGACTGCTGACGTCACTAGTCAAACATCAATCCTTAAACCAAATTGTATTTTAACATTTGGTAGATCGAAATTTGCTTTCCTGAATGATTATCCATTTTTAATTGATTTTACATGTTTTTTCCTTTTACTTCTGTTTTTTCCTACTTTCGTCAAGAATTTTTCTTGAAGTCCAAGTACATTTTTTTTTTTTTTTTTTTTGTTTTTTCACTTTGTCTTTCTCTTTTCTGTTGACCTTTTTCAGCACAACTTGAAGGACAAATGTACACATAGAGCTCGTGCCTTAGCTTTTAACAATAATTAGTATTGTGGTTATTTTGTTGAACTATTTATGGTTTTTAATCCAAATTTTTAACATTTTTAATTAGGCTTAAGTTCATGAAATTTAATTTTTTTTTTTTTTTTATTAAATTATTTTTATGAAGAAAGGAATTTTACAACATGAAAATCAATTGAAATTGTTATTGATAATCTTTCATTCTTGACGTGGCTCGGGCTCGAACCCTGGCCGGCAGGTTACCATGACATGTTTCGATCGCAACCACTCGATCTCCTCAGATGGATTTGCCGTCTTACACTCGCAGCCATCGACGACTGCTGACGTCACTTGTCAAACATCAATCCTTAAACCAAATTGTATTTTAACATTTGGTAGATCGAAATTTGCTTTCCTGAATGATTATCCATTTTTAATTGATTTTACATGTTTTTAAAATTATTTTTAGTAAAATACATGTGGGGTTTGTTTACATACGCAAAACAATGCCGCATACTTTGCAGGAATAAAATCGGCGAATTGTACAAACTCGCATGATAGGTAACATCGATACATGTCAAAATTTTCGTGTGAAATAATAAATGTTACTGTTACTAATTAATCATTTCACACGAAAATGTTGACATGTCTCAATGTTACCTATCATGCGAGTTTGTAAAATTTGACGTTTTTATACCTGCAAAGTATGCGGCATTGTTTTGCGTAAGTAAACAAACCCCACATGTATTTTACTAAAAACTATTTTTTTAATAAAAAAGAAAGTAAATATGGATAAAAAACTGTTCCCGGTTGTGTTATTTTAATTTTTTTATTTCTTATTTAATAAACAGTTCATACTTTTTTGGTTTTGGCTTAAAATTCCACGTGAAATAAGTAAGTGCAGCTTACATTATTTCGCAGTTGTAAAAAAATGTTGCCAGAAACATTTCGGCACTTTTTCACAAAATGAACAGAGTACAACTGTATCAACATTATTTCATAGATATTCCGCACAAGTTTTTTTCATATGCGTTTTGACAGCATTTCACGTGAAATGTTCAGCAGAGTACCAACATTTTATTAAAGCTGAAATTATCTGGAAATTTGATTTTTTTTTCAATAAAAACTGTACTAAATCAAAGCTATTTTTGTCCTAAAATCAGACTGAGTCTTTTTTACCACTCAAAAAGTGCCTTTCTTAGAGCGATACAAATGCGTTTTAAATTTTTTTTTTTTACACACCTAAATTGGGTTTTCCCATACGGTAATAACATTTTTTACGTATTACTACAAACAAAACTTATTAAAATTCAATAGGGGTTTTTAATTATTTACTCGCATTACAATATTATGTTTATTGTTTTTTTAAACTGAATTAATATTTATTTGCAAACAACAGCAATTTATAGTTATATTTATCATAATAAATGGCGTCAAATTTCGAAACATTTAGTTTAGAAGAAGAACCAAATTTAAAAATTTCGCTCTATAAACAATCTTATGTCACACGTATCAAAAAATGTGTTGTCACTCTTTAGACTGTACTATACACTTTAAACTACACTATGGTCTACAATATAGACCAAATTATATTCTAGACTATAGCCCTCAATATACCCTACACTGTAGTCTACATTATTGTCATACCAAAGTCTTCACCATAACCTACACTATAGTCTTCACCAGTGTATGAAAGCAAACGAAACATTTGGGGAAGGGCACAATAACTTTTTTCTTCATATATATATTTATATATTGAATCTTTACTTGATATTTGTGATCAAACAATAATAAATCAACTCTTGAAACTAATACTTAATTATTTAGTTAAGACAATGCCACACAAAAATTTATTGGTACATAATACATATAACCATAATTAAGGGTTCGTTGATTGTTTTCCTCCATTTTCATATAACGAGATCTGAAGTGTCCCCTATTCGTAGGCGTTGGTGTATGCGATTATTAAGTGAGTTTTGTGCTAGAAGGTTCGGGTAAGATTCCAATTTTTCCAAATATGTTGCACTATATCTGATAATTTCCTCTTTTCTGTGCAACTGTTGGTTTCTCCAATTCCAATTTTTCCAAATATGTTGCACTATATCTGATAATTTCCTCTTTTCTGTGCAACTGTTGGTTTCTCCAATTCCAATTTTTCCAAATATGTTGCACTATATCTGATAATTTCCTCTTTTCTGTGCAACTGTTGGTTTCTCACTCAATACCACAGAGCACCTGTAATCGTTTTAAAAATCTTGTTTTGGTTTTTTTGTAATTTTTCCATATAAGAGGCTGACGCAGTCTCCTATAATTGTATACCGTACCTCCAAAAAAAAATTTTGGTTGAAAATAACCATTATTAAAAAAAAATATTTTTTTTGGTTACTATGTACTTCAAAAAATTCGGCTTTTTCAGTGCATTACGAATGAAGAAATTACACTGTGCATGATCGAAACTCAGTTATCACACTAAAATAATTCAACATAACTCAGGAAAAAGTCAGTCCACATATAACCAATATATCGGTCCAAAACTTATATTTTTAACACATATATCTAAAACCAAGAACCTGAGTATGCCCTAAAGTCCTGAAACATGATTTAAAGAACTCTTTCGACGTTGAAAATTTACATATGTTAATGATTTTTTTTTTTAATTATGTTCCTATACATATGTATGTATTTGTTGTCAGGCTTTCAATATCAGTTTTTAAACTCAACATACACATAAGTTTGTTATACTTAAATGTAGAAAGCCTAACGTAGAATCACACTTAAAGAATTCAACGCAATCTTAAAGAAGTTGGTCTCATTTATTAACATTTTTGCTTAATTTAACAAACATTAGGGATCTTAAAGAATTCTCTGAGAGGTAACATCTAAGATCACTAAGGACCAGTTCCAGGGCTGAGAATGCGCGCTCCACACTGACTTCAGTTGCTGGAGCTGCTTGAACAATATCCACCAGCTGTTTTAAAAATGGAAACGTAGATTTTTTTTCTTCCCAGTATTCTAAAAGGTTGGTATCTATATCTACTCTTCCTTCCCAGTAAATGCCAATTTCTCCGAAAGTGTTTAAAAGCCTTTTGACACTGCGCTTGGAGTTTCATCATCTGAAGACGAATCGACATCCAAGCTTCGTAAGGTCTGGCGAATCAATGAAGACGTGCTCGTTTGTGACGTTTCATCAATAAAAACATCGCTTAATAGAGGACTCTGCATCGCTTGTGGGAGATTTCTGTCGACCTGAAACAGAACAAAGCGGTCGACATAAATATAATGCAAATGTAAACATAAACACTTTCTAACCTGTTCTATTGCATTTAATTGTGTTGCCAGCTTTTTTAAGTGAGCTTTCGCTTCTTCCTTTTTATTTGGTGAAAGCAAGCGCCGGAAACGTGGGTCCAAAAATATTGCTGCGTTAAGAACGTGGGCGTTTAGCAAATTCGGCTCTCTCGCTTTGATGCAGTCCAATACAGCCGTTGATGCCTCTATATTTAAGGATTCTATTTTAACCTTGAGCTCAAACCAAACTTTATAACAATCGCCCATGCAAAGCTGCTCACCTTTCAATTTCAAGGTAGTTTCATGAAGGGGACTGCTAACCTTGCAATTTCAGGGTAATTTCATGAAGGGGACTTAAAATAATAATTTAAGTTTATCCCATTCTTCATTTGTTATTGGCTGATTTAAATTTTCATTACAAAAGTCCCTATACTTTAAAAGCTTGTCAATCATTAAAAATGTAGAACTTCACCGTGTAGGTTCATCAAGAGAAGCATTTGTAGGAATTGTCTAAACAAAGGAAAAGATATGGGTAAAAGCTATTTTTTGGCACTTTTGTACCTTTACCATTCTTTGCAGCTGAATTGATTTGAGTCATATAAATAAAGATTACGTAAATGTAATCAGCTATATATTATAAATCCTTGCTTGACGTATCAACTAATTTAATTATTAGGCACATTGAAAGGGATTTACAATTGAAAGCAAAATATAGCACCCTCACTTGGTTTTTGAATCCGATTGGTAAAGGGTATCCAGAATTCGACATAGCTGAATGTATTTGTTAAGCCTCGTCAATTTGTTCTAACTTACCTGCACTTTGGCGTTCTTAAAGTTTTTACTACCTGCCTCGCCTTTTCAACCGCTGTAGTAATGTTTGCTTTTAGGATAAAGTCTTTCACGATTAAATGCAATGTGTGAGCCGAACATTTAACAGAAAAAATATTTCTATACTCTTCGATGAAAGTATTTTCAAACTCTTCAAAGTTCAATAGCGATTGTCCAGAGTCATATTCAGGATTTTCTTCATGCGTAGTTTCAGCAAGCATATCAACTGCCTTCAGCATATTTCGGCCATTGTCGGTAGTGATTGTGTATATTTGTTTTTTAGCTATATTAAATTCACGCAAAATTTCTTCTAATTTTAAGTTCACAGCAGTCTGTGCAGGGTTGTTAGGCTTTTTTCTTCAAATATCGTCAAAAGTTTAAAAAAAATTCGTCAAAATCGTCACAAACATTTAACAAAATCGTCAATAATTCGTCAAATATTTAAATTTTACAAATTAGAGACAATTTATAGCATTGATTGGTTCAAAATTTTTAATATGTTTAATATGGTTAAAGGCTCAGTTAGTCTTTACTTTCTGTTTCTGTTCTGTTCCGTGCCGTTCTGTTACGAAATTGTAATATTTACTTTTTCTGTAGTAACTTATCAGCCATTTATGACAAATTTATTAGTTTTTCACCGTCCATTATTTTATTTCAATAACTTTAATGCACATAAATTTAAAGAAATTAAATTTTATGAATTCTTAAAATCAAAAAATAGTTTTTTTTTTCAATATAAATATGCATTTTTTATTATTTATTTGGCTGTCACTTACAATTACTTAACAAGTTTTTAATATTAACAAACTGAACCGCAACAGAACAGAAAAACTAATCAATTTCATAGGCTTTTTAATAACAAAAACAAATCAGCTGATTTCTAACAGTACAGAAAGTAAAGACTAACTCGGCCTTAAGTTTTATTCTATTTGTTTGAGCAAGTGGGCTGAAATATATTAATCATTTGAAAAGAAATACATAAGAAAAAATATATTTTTATAAAAACATAACAAAAATTTATTTATTTCATTTATCCATAGAACTGTGTATCAAAAGATTTTAATCAAGGGCAAGTTTTGAGCCCCTGCCTATTAACCATGCGAGTTGCACGCAGTGTTCAAAAATAAACAGAACATTAATTGGCGTTTGGTTCACACACCCAGGGATACGTTCCTGTTATTATTTTTTATTGTTTGTGTAGACGATCACAACCCTTAATACCGTTTTCAATTAGAGCCAAACATCATTTAGTGTTCTGTTCTTCGTTTAAAAACAGAACAATTGCTGTGATACTGTAGACAAACATTATATTTTAATGTTCTATAATGTTTCTTTTTTTTTTTACATAAAAACGTTTTTTAATTGTTTGATTTAAACATTTAAATTCAAATTGATAATGATTTGAAAATAAACATTTGACATCAAATGTTTTATCAATTTGATGTCAAATTGGTATCAAATGTCAAAATTCAAATCAAAACTAAACTTGGCAATACTTACGCGAATAATAAATGTAAACATTAAAAAGGGCGATTAGTTAAATTTTTATTTCTTGTGAAAAATAAAAATTATTTGTGAGTATGTAGTAACAATGATTTAGAATACGAATTCAAAATAAATTAAAACGGGAAAGTGAAGAAATTATAAGTGTGTTGTATGATCGCGGTGCTACAATCCACAAAATAAAAGGTAGCCAAGTTTGCGTCTTTACAAGAATTAGAGGACGGAAATAACATTATTTCATCTTTTAGCTATGGTGCCGAATGTTTATCTCACAGTTTATTTAAATAAATAATGAATTTAAATTAAAAAAATAAAATGTTTTTTTTATATAATAATACAATGTTATAATCCAAATATATAATATCCCCTTTTTGTTAAGAATGCTATGATTTTCAAATCATTAGCAAACATTTATGCTTTGAGAAAACTATTAATTTCAAATCATTTTCAATTTGAAATCAAACCATAGCACGAACAAGTTGTGTGTGTATTGTGTGTATGTTTTGTTTGTGTAAAATTATTTTGCTGGCTTTTTGGTTTTTTTTCGTAAGTGTTTTTCGTTTTTGTAAAAGATGATTGGTTTTTTTTCAAGTCAAAAGGGCGGTGCGCACAACAGAAACGAACGAACACTAATGAGCTGAACCCAACATAATAAAGTTTGTGGTTTAAAAAAAAAACCGAACGCAATTAAATGTTCTCATCTTTTTGTTGAGTTGAATAAGAACCGTATTATTGTGTTGGAGAGATGACAAACAGGGAAAAGTTATTTTTTTAATGATTTACCACACAAACTATTAGCGTTTGTATTTTCTACAAATCTAGCGAACCGAACACTAAGGAGCGAAATTTAGTGTTTATATAAGTACACTGGTTGCACGAGTATCAATTTTATCTGAGTAAATTTTGCCTCTATGTGGGGGATTCCAAGTCTGCCGGCAATCAAGGTGAATACCGAGTTATTTTACTTTAGAATGCTGGGGTACATACTGGTTGCTGATTCGAATTCGGGGGCAAGTTTCCTTTCGGAAACTTAAAGTAAAATGGATACACTTCTGTTCATTAACTGTTAATTCTCCACTTAGTCAGCCATACTTCCAATTGTTCGCCAGTAAAAAATTAATCTTCAAACGAAGCAGGTTTGTAAGGGAAACATTAAAGAGTTTCGCTTACCATCTCTCTTAGGGAAGGCATGAACATTATTTGTTGAGTTTCCATTTGAAGCAATACATTTTTGACACAAAAAGCTCATTTTGTTAACGCATATAAAAATTGGTAAACGTTGCGTTCTTTCTATACCCTCCACCACAATTAGTTGTGAAGACGGTATATTAAGTTTGTCATTCTGTGTGAAACTTTTTTATTATTCATCTCAGACCCCATAAAGTATATATATTCTGGGTCCTTGAGTAATTCTAAGTCGATTTAGCCATGTCCGTCTGTCTGTCCGTCTGTGGAAAACACGCTCACTTTCGAACAACTCAAAAGAAATGAACAAACTTGGTGCCAAATTGCTTGTAGTTATCCTAAGCAGATTGGGATTGAAATCCAGCAAAATCGGTTCAGTAGGACCAGAGCTATGAATCAAAATATGGAAGCACCACCTAAAAAAATTGATAATTTTGTTACAAAAAGTAAAATAAATGCTGGAACAAGGCACCGAATGAGATCAGATTTTGCAAAAATTTGTTTTATTGGACTGGAAATAACGCTGTTAAATTTCGTGAAGATCCATCCATTTACCCTAAGCCCCATATAAACCCTACTACCGGAAAACAGTTTAGTACGCCTAAAACCGTAAAAAATAATGCTACCGTAACAAAATTTGGTACATCCCAGTTTTTTAGGACTAGAAATGATACTGTGAAGTTTCGTGAAGATCGGTCCATAATTTACCCTAGGCCCCATATAAACCCTACTCCCGGAAAACAGTTTAGTACACCTAAAACCATATTTAATAACAAAAGTCACAGTTTAAGATAATAATAACATCATACAGATATTACTCCTTAAACATTCGAACTGTCGGTGAAGGGGATTAAAGATTCGGCACAGCCGAATATAGCACTCTAACTTGTTTATACACTAAATGTTTTTTTACAGTTATTTTTAGTATTATCCCTATCAAACATGCTTCGCAGTAAGGGAATGCCGTAGCACTTGAAATGTTATTTTTTCTTTAATAAACTTGTTAAGATTTCTTTCACTTACTTTACTGCATCGCCGTATGTCTTATTGCGTAGCGCATAATTGTGCGTTTATTTTTATAAATATAGCATATGAGCTTCGCAAAATGATACAATTTTTTATTGGGCCTTGCAAAGGCATAGATTTCCGATGTAAACGTTCAAAAATAATGCATTATTATTTTTACACTACTCAAGTGATAACGAATTAATAATAATGCACTATTTATGATGTGCTTTATAATAACGCAAAAGTAATGCATTAATTGGTGTACAATTTAAAGGTATTTAAAAATAATGCATTAATTTGGTAAGAAAATAATGAAGTCCAAAAAATAGTGCATATAAATGGTTGAAGTTGAAGAATTTCCAAATTAAATGAATAAAAATTGTCATTGCATTAACAAATTTAATGCATTTGCACCAGGTTGGTATATAAGCTTGTCATGCCTTTTTTAGTTTCTACAATATTTATCTTAGACCCTATAAAGTATTTATATTCTGGGTCCTTTTGAGTATCGAAGTTCATTTAACAATGTCCATCTGTCCGTTGAATTGAGGTTTCCAAAGACCACAGAAATGATGTGGACTAAGTGGCCACAGAAATCAATTCCGATCGAAAGTGATTTCGTTTCTTGGAGAAGCAAAATACGAAATCACTTTCGATCAGAATTGATTTCTGTGACAGGCGTGTATATATATTATATCGAATATACTCTGATAAGGCTAGTTTTTGAAAATCAGCCAGATCGGTTCATAAGTGATTGAGATATAAACAGAAATCCATGAGTGCCTCTAATTTTTGTCATAGAACCCCCTGTATTTTATTTTTAATGTGTAGGCTTATTTTGCTTTCTTTACACATAACAAATACATACATGATTTGTCCCTTAAATAGAGAAATGTGTTTTAAACGAAAAAAAAAATGTACTCAATATATTTTTTGAGTGTTTTTTTAATGTTTGATAATGTTTGTTAGTGGGTGAGTGTGGTAAAACGGTGCAATTGGGTTAGGGGAAGGGTATTAAAGATTCGGCACAGCCGTAATTACAACTTTTACTTGTTTTTTGTTGGTTTTCATACTCTGGTTCTCTTTAGTCTAGACTCTAGACTATAGTTTACATAATATCCTACAATATAGTTTACACCATGGTCTAGTCTACATTTTACACTATCGACTACACTATTAGCTGGCCTTGTCAGCCAGCAATTTTGCCACACTTTTCTTTTGCGTCACTTTTTTTTAATTAGAATAAGGTTTATTTATAACCTAACGAAATATTTTTATGAATAATTTGCTTATTCTATATTCTTATTCTATACAAAAATATTAAAAAAATTACATTTGAGTCGCAAAAAAATGAACTAAAAAAGGAACATCACTTTGCTGTTTTAATTAATGAAAAAAATATATCAAATCTATAACAAAACAATGTCTATTTTTGTAAAATGTAAGAAAACTTTACAATACAATACGCAATAACAAATTAATAAACAACAAGTAACTTTATTTGTCATGCAAACATGCCAGACAAACAAGTAAATAAATAAATTAAACAAACACTTTCATTACAATTTACACATTCAAATGACAAAGATGCTTGCCCCCACATCCAACGTAACTAACAAGATTCTAGAATAATTGAAAGTCTAAAATGTTCACACTTGCGGGCTGGGCTGTAGGTGACAAACAAATATCAACGTCATTTAACTTTCCTAAATTCTTTATTTTTTATCTGCCAGCTGTCAAATTTGTTTTTCTAAAGAACGTCAATATTTTGCATTGAAATTAATACGATTGACTGACCTCGACTTCTTTTAAATCGGTTTAGTATAAAAAACCAAAGGATTTTGACACGAAAGATGTGTGAATAATTTAATTTCTTAATTTTTTTTTTCTTTTTCTTTCTGCCTCCATTCCATTTAAATTGCAATGATGTGTGTACACACAAACTTACGCATATACTTAAATAGCATTTGAGATAAAAAAAAAGAATTTAGCAAAAAGAAAAAAAATCTAAATTGAATAACATTTGTATTGTTGTATCTTTTTTTTTTTTTGTTATTTTTACCTATTTTTTGCATTTAATTTCCATGGGTTTTGTAATCACCAATGAATGCATGTAAACAACAAAAAAATTAAAATTGTGGCAACAATAAAACTAGAATGGGAGCAACAGGACGTATAGGAAGGCTGCCAGATGTCTTCTATAATGTCAACACCATAGGATTCTAGTCAGTAATTGACATAATACCTAATAAAAAAATGGAGCTTCCAACGAGGCAGGTTTGGAAGGGAGAAATGTTAAAGTTTCGCTTAGGTATCGCTTACGGAAGACAAGCACAGAAAACAAAATGTTCTGCAATTAGAGCATTAATCAAATATTAAACGTTTAATTGACACTATTAATTTGCACCGGTAACAAATTCACTTGATTAAATGTTGACTTTATTTGATTATGATTTATTTTGATTTATGCTTAATTGGTGAACAAAATTTTTTCTGTGTAAATTTTATATGGCGAGCTCCCACTTTGAAGCAATACATTTTTGACTCGGAAAGCGCTTAATTCAGCGCATATAAAAATTGGTGAATGCAACGATCAGCTTTACTCACTGATTTTTGTTATTGTCGGTATTTTTTAATTTTCTCCCTGATAAACCTGTTTCGTAGTAAGAGAATGTCGTGGCTCTTCAAACGTTATATACATATTTTTTCATTAATTTGCTAAGAATTCGTTAACTTACATTACTGAATCTCTGTATGTCTTATTGCGTAGCGCATAAATTTGCGCTTTCTTTTTAAAATTTATTATTAGTGCTTCGTAAAACAAGAAAGTTGTTTTATTGGGCAGCTAAGTCAAGTCGGTAGTCAACATTATATTCTAGGCGAATTAATGTAAACGGTGTTGGCAATGCTACAACAAGTACAATATGTCAAACACACAAGCAACTTTAGACATAGCGTTTAAAAAACTGTAGTTAAAGTGAAAAACTGAAATTTCTTCCACTTCTGTATTTGTCATTAGCCAAAAAAAACCGGTTGCTTCCAATTTGGATTCATTAAATGTAAACAGTCGCTGACAAAAAAACTCAAAAAGCGAAAAGTTGTACATAAATTTTTCGTTTTTTGTTCGACAGTTTTTGGTTTCGACTGCAGTTTTTTAAAGCCTGTTTTGACATTGCTCTCTCTAAGTAAGTAAAAAAGTAGCTCAACTGCTTTTAACGCCACCTGAAAAATAAATTGGCGTTATTCTAGTCTTTAGTCTATTTAGTTAACAGTGGACAAAATTCTTTAGGTAATATTTGAAACTATTGTCTGGTTAATAGAAGACACAAGTCACTTCAGTAGTCCACACTACATTCTAGTCAATAGTTGACACCATTGTATAATCCATAAAAAGGCCTTTTTACAGTTTAATACTCAGTAAAGTAACAGCGTAGCGCATAAGTGACGTTATGATTTATTGAATGAATAACTTTAGAAGCTAGCTTTCCCTCAACAATAAATCTCAGTGTATTTTCAAGTATGAAACTTAGCACGTCATACAGAAATTTTATTAATAATAAATTTTGTATTCCCAAAAATAACTTTGATAATATCTTGCATGTGCCCGTGCAAAAAAAAACTGAACTGGCAAATTGTTTTCTTGTTGTTTTCTTAAGAAGACAATAAAATGAAGCAATTTGTTTTTTTTTTTTGTTTTTTCTTCTTACTCACATACAACTACAATTCGAGTCGGAAAAAGCCAACCAATTGTAGGGGAATGTAAGAAAAGATAAACTCACTGTTTATTGTTGGTGTTTTGTTTAAGCTTTGATATTGGTACAAGAAAGACTTATTCGCTTTAAGGGTTTTATTTGTATAATATTTTTGGCTTTTCTAAAATCTTTGGAAAAGGTTTCCTGATGAGCTGGCCTAAGCAACCAGTGAAATGCGCATAGAAACTAGCTTTCCCTCAACAATAAATCTCAGTGTATTTATCAAATATGAAAAATTGGGAACTTCGCACGTCATACAAAAATCTTTTTAATAATAACTTTTTTCTTTCTGATCTTATTTAACGTTGGCATTTATTAAATTTTTGATTATAGTATGGAAATATGTTAACATTATGTTTCAAGATTGTTTGCTTCGACCTGACGTGCTTCCATAACCTTTCTTAGAATCTCAGGTCCCAGTGCCCTCACTTCTTCTGGGATATTTGCATTATGCTGTTGGATGGTTTTTGACTTTTTGGCATACAGCTTACCCTTAATGAAACCCCAAAGAAACAAATATTCGGTCGCCAAAAATTTCGCGCAGAAGAGCCATATTTGGACGAGCTGTGTATACTCTGGCTCCTTCTCCATCTATGGATCCACAATTCTGGATTGTTCTCTACCTTAAACCTTACAAATTTTTCAATCATTGCCCGGTATTTTAGGTGCACCATATTCTGCAATTTTGCTTATTCACGTGATAATTGAGTTGAAAATGGGCCTCAACGCTCATCATTCGGTATGATCTTTGTGTCTGAATAATCGAGTGCTAATTTTCAAAATTAAATTGAACAACTTTGGTTCTCTGTTCTGTGCTGAGTCTTGCCATCGTAAATTTCCCAAGTTTTTCATAATTAATTCTGAAAAAAAAAATGCAAAACAAATAAACTTAAACACTTTTTTAACCATAACGTTGCTAATGCACAACCCGTTACATGTCCACACATCAAATAATTGCATAATGTATAATAGTGCACGAACAATTTGTTATGAAAATTTAAATTTTGTTAATTTTCACAGTTATTTTTTTTCTAATAAAAAAATGCAAAATGGGTTTAATAAATATAACATTTTAAGTGCATTCATTTTAATTTAAAATTCGTCACATTAATTTGTTGTAAAAAAAAATAATTAAATACGGTACCTAGACGAAAAAAATGTGAAAAAATATAAGCGTATCAAATTTTGCCCCATCAAAGAAAATAACAAAAGCAACTGTTGAATAATTTGGTGTCAGCATCAGAATAAAAATTATTAAATAAAGGGTGATTTTTTAGCTATTAAGTTTTTGGCAACACTGGTTTAAACAGCTGACGCACGTTTCGTGTTTTGTTTCACTGTCAAACATCTTCAGTTTGGTCTATAATTTAACCATGAATCGTCTTACAAACGAACAACGCTTGCAAATTATTGAATTTTATTATCAAAATGCGTTCTCTGTTAAGAAAGGTCATCGCGCGCTTCTTGTGTTCAGCGACGAAGCTCATTTTTGGCTCAATGGGTACATTAATAAACAGAATTGTCGATTTTGGAGTGAAGATCAGCCAGAAGCATTGCAAGAGCTACCAATGCATCCAGAAAAAGACACAGTTTGGTGCGGTTTATGGGCTGGTGGCATCATTGGACCGTACTTCTTCAAAGATGATGCGAATCGTATCGTAACTGTGAATGGTGAGCGCTACCGTGAGATGATATCCAACTTTTTTTGCCCAAACTGTAAGAGCTTGACTTGCATGACATGTGGTTTTAAACAAGACGGTACCACATGCCACACAGCACGCTTAACAATGGACTTATTGAGAGGCTAGTTCGGTGAACATTTTATTTCACGTTCGTGACCGGTCAATTGGCCGCCTAGATCGTGCGATATAACGCATTTAGACTATTTTTGTGGGGCTATGTTAAAGCTCATGGCTATACACACATGCCCGCTTCAATTGACGCATTAAAAGACAACATTGAAGCATTTATTCATGAGATACCGGCCGAAATGTTGGAAAGAGTTGGAAATTGTACTAAGCGGATGGACCATTTTAGGCGCAGTCACGCTCAACATTGGCATGAAATAATCTTCAAACGTTAATGTGGTGTTTATAGAACACGAGCGGCTTACCCGTCCGTTCAACTTACATTTAAAACAAAAACAAACTTCCAAATTTTGTTCTATAAACTACACATAAATTATATGGACCGTACTATCGATTCAAATAAAGATTTCATGCATTTTTCTGAATTTTATGTGTTTTTTTTAAACTTTCCTATAGCTCTTAAAAAATCACCCGATATTAATACAAAAACATTTACAATTGTTTATTTTTAATAGCTTTCAAAATCACGCCAACATTTTAAATGCACCTTAAATAAAAAAAAAAATAAATGTTTTTTGGGTGCACAGCAGTTAATATTCTAGCAAAATATAATAAACAAAATTTTCTTTTTGATTTTTAAACAGTCCGTCATTTGACTTTGCGAGTGCAGAAATCTTAAGACTTGTAGAATAGTGTGAAAGGGGTTTAAGAAATAAAGGGTTTTTTTTGACGTATAGAACTTCCGTATAGAACTAGTGAAGTCTGTTGGACTTTTTTGCCAGTATACTTTGGCAAATCATAATGCCAAGGCATACATGGTCCATCCGTTTACAAATCGTGGAAATTAATTTCCCAAATTTTCGCTCTGTTCGCCAAACTTATAGAGCACTATTCAAAGTTTACCATGAGGCTCATTTCTGGCTTAAGAAAAATGTTCGTTTTTTGATAAATCCCAAAAAATTAATGTTTGTTGCGGGTACGGATTGATCATTTAGAAGCATTAGAAAAATAAGTGAACATGTGGCTGGTCCTTTTTTGAAAGTCGGCCCATTTAGGGATTAAACGAGCATAACCTGTATTTTGGAACTTCTTTGAACCCCATCTATCTTTAAAACCAAGTAGCATAGAAATAAAGATTCTTTCAAGTTCGTAACTTATCTAAAAATACAAATATATATTTGGTACTTTTTCGAAATTCGAACGATCGTACCTATTTTTGGTACTTTTTTACAAAACAATTTTCTTCATGATTTAACATATACATAAGTATTAAATTATGGGCTCCCACTATGCTTTTGAAATTGTTTATACTTCAATGGGGAGAAAAAAAGTATCAAAAAGGGGAAATACGGGAAATTAAATTTCTTTCCTTTTCTTGCTGCATGTGGAAATTTTTGAATTTTCTTTAATACTGAACTTAGAAACATAAAATTAAAGGTGCAGGGTCCTGAGTGTAAAAGAACCCATAAGATGAAAAATGTTGGTATTCTTTTGTTCTCCAACTGGTACTTTTTGAATTTTCGTTAATATTGGGCCTAGAAACATAAAGTTAAGCATGCATGGTCCTAAGAGATTAAGAATCTATAGTACTTTTTAGTTATACACTTCATAATTTTTTGATAAAAACATAAAATTAAACATGCAAGGTCCTCAGTGGATGAAAATCTATAAGAGGAAACTTTTTGGTACTTTTTTGTTCTTCATCTAGTTCTTTTTGAATTTCCGTTAATATTGGACCTAGAAGAATAAAATTAAAGATGCAAGGTCCTAAGTTTATAATAACCTGTAAGAAGAATCTTTTAAGTACTTTTTCGTTCTGTAATTGGTATTTTTTTAATTTTTATTATTACTTAACCTAGTAACATAGAATTCAGCATGCAGAGTCCAGAGTTATTGAGTAACTATAAGAGGAGACTTTTTGGTACTTTTTTGTTTTTTCAAATGGTACTTACTGATTTTTTTTATATAATTGAACTAACAGAGGTTGGAGGTTGGTCCCTCGCCAAATTGATCTACTAGAATAAAAAAAAAACAAATGATCGAAACATGTAAATTCATTTATACTTATATTTTTGTTTTCTTCAAATTTGCATAAATAATTGTGGTCGAATTTCGTCCACTGGGCAAACACTAGTGTGCAAATGCCAAGAGATAAACTGTAAAAAAGAGATGAGGGAAATTAAAGAATACTACTAACAGGTTAAAAAATCTCCAGCTAAAATCAAAAATCTAAAATCTGCAAAAATATATTATTAAAGATTCCGTTGGAAGCTGTAAATGCCAAAGAATACATTGTATGTGAGATAGAAAAATAACAACTGCAGATTTAATAATAACGCTTTTCGCTTTTTAATAGCACTAAATAAAATGTTACAATTGCAGCATGATTTCCATCCCTGGCCATTTCTACGAAAACTTTAGTTCAAATTCAACCAAAGGATGCCACCTTAATTCTCCCACACAACGCCAAAAACCCCCCAAACTCATTGCAGGTTGTCGCCGGCAGCTGTTATTGTAAATCTAATAGAAGATATGTATAAGCAAAAATTAGTTTTGTTTAAAGCGACTAAAAGCACATGTCAGTACGCGTGCGCTGGTAGAAACTTTTTACGGGCCGACTACAAAGACTGCGTAGACAATTTGCATTAAATTACAAAAAAGTCAATATTCTTGCCAAAGGTCACCGTCATTTATTTATTCTCGTAAAAAAAAGTGAACATATTTGTTTTTATTATTTAGATACATATCCATACATACATACATACATATTTTCCTTGGGTAAATAGTTGGCTGGATGATTGAGAGAGGTTAAGATTTGTTTCATAAATATTTAAAAACTAGTACGATTACAGACTAAAGAATTCATACTAAATTTTTTAAAAATTAAAACGATTTTGAATCAATGAATTTGTAATTAGAGTGATAAGCCACGTTTTTGTTTAGCAAATTTATTGAAATAATGATATTAAATTTTTTTTAGAATCAATTTCATTTTTAGTTTAATGAGTTAATTAAACTTATAATTACAAAATTGCAATCGTTATCAATCTGTGATAATGTATTGTAATTTTTTCCACAAGTTAAGTGCAAGTGTCCTTAAATATAGTTTAACGTTAAGTTTTGTACTACATGCATTAAAAAAATGTGATTGCAGTGATAAGAATTATAGACAATTAACAAGATTTTTCTGTTATAATTATAATTAGAAATGTATTGTTTATTGTAAGGCATTTAGAAAAACTAGAAAAAATTGAATATATGTATCAAGTATATCATTAAGATGCCTGCTGATCAGGTTACCAGATTTTTAAGTTGTTATACCTACAATAGGACAGGATATTAATAAAATGTTCATTATAATCAGCGTTCTTATTTTTGGGGATTTTTCCCCAAATTAGGGATTTGTTTTTGTAATTGGGAAAATTCCAAGGGGATCTTTTGGGGAAAAGCCCTTTTTGCGCTGGGGATTTTTGGGGATAATATATTATTATAAATTCCATTTTTGCAATGGCAAGACCGATTTGGTCAAGATTCGTGTACAAATTTAAGTCTCTTTTGCTGTTTAAATCTTTTTCAAGAGCTTGTTGAAATAGTTTTAAATATGTTTCTTGTACCAAAAAGCGTTACTTCTGTTGAACGAGTCTTTTTCTATAACGAATACAACCAAAATCAATATTTGCAACAGAATGCAATAGGTATAAGTTATTAAAATAAATAAGATTAAATACACACTTTAAAATAATGCAGCTTGCTGTGACAAATTTATTCAATCATCTCAAATGCACTTTTTAAACAAACAGCATGTAAAAAAAAATTGCATTGGCTGATGAATCAGAAGATTCTGGTTCCCTAGTTTTTGAAATGATAAATATTGACGCATAATTATTTTTCTTTCACGGTTTTACGTAACCCTTGTTACTTACTATATATGTGCTTTAAGATATGTATAAAGAATAAATAAAAAGTACACAAATAGATTTATTTTAATAAATCAATGTATGAATATTTTTCAATTGACATAAGATTATGTATTTTATTTTTTAAGGAAATGTGGGAATTTTTGGGGATAACAAAATAGCTATTTTGGTGATTTTTGGGGATGAGAAATCGCGAATTGCGGATAAGGCTTAAAATAAAACTGGGAACCCTGATCATAATACCCAAAACATCATAGTGGAGGTGGTATAAGGCGTTTGTCACGATGCACGATGCACGAGCAGGCACGCGCAATCAAGTGATTGTGCCAGCCGATTGACAGTGTATGTGTTTTTGGTGTGAATGTACGTTTTGCTGATGGTTTTGCAGTATTGTAACGATGGCCATCCGTTCTGTATTATACAGAACAGTACTGTATTTTAGAGCTTTGTGCTGGGTTAATAATTTTTTAGTCAAAAACCTTTAATTGTTCTGTATTTTATTTAATGTTCTGTATTTTTACTGTACTTGATAACATAACTAAAAGAACTGCATTACCTATTAATCTGACTTTTCTCATAACCAGGGCTGCCTGATAAATTTGTGAGAAAATCACGTTTCGAAAAATCGTCAAAAAATCGAACAACTTAAAATTTTGTTTTTTTTTTTAACAATTTTTGTTCGATTTTTATAAAAAAAACATACAAACAAAAACTAATTACTTCAAACCCAGCTACCATTTTCAATCGCTTAGGATATACTGAAAGGCGTCTTTGATCGTCGATAACCGGATTTTTTAATAGTTGAAGATTCCTCGCACGGGAAAACTGTAACACGACTGAGATTCTTCCATAGCACAGCGAAAGACGCTTCTTCAATCGTTGCGGGACTCGTTTAAGACGTGGGTAAAGATAATCTAATGAGTCTTTCATGTCAAGAATCGCATGAGACTCATGTAGATATTATCTTACAACTCGTGAAATGTTCGCCGTATATTTGTGGAAAATATGATTTATATAGAGAGAGTCGTAAAAGGTTCATTCGATGATGGTTTGACGAAAGATAAACAAAGTTAACATTGTTGTTTTTGTATTCTGAAGATAATAATTTAAAGATTTTCTTAAAGCTTGCATTATACAGCCGTACCTAAACAAAAGCGGCACTCGTTTTCTAGTTTTTGAATAGAGCGCCTCGACGCTTTGCAATTAGAAAATACGATTTTGACAGCTCGTTTAATAGTGAAGTTTGCCGCTATTGATGATTAATAATGGCAATTGAGATATTTTTTGGTCAATCTAGCGTTTTTATTTTTATTTATAATTTGTGGGTTTTCTTAAAAAATAGCGCTATCACTACTGTTCGTGATACAACGTTGACGCTCTTGCTTAGGTATGGAATATCAGCGTAAAAGCTAACTGCCTGTTTTTCGTACTCAAGCGCAAAAGTGACTTGTTTGTTTTTGTTTTAAATGCAGTTCAACGAGTCACTTTTGCACTCGCGTTCTTACAACAGGCAGTAAGCAAAGTTAAACGTTCCGCCTTCACTTTTGTTAAGGTACGGATGTCAAACATTCCAAGATAAAAAACGATCGGGTCAGAAAATTTAATGTTTTATTAAGACTTTGGGGACAAAAAAAATCTTCACTTTTTAGAAAAAAATCAGCAAATCGGCACTTTGCTAACTTCGGAACAAAAAATCGTCAAAATGACGATAAATCGTCAAATCTGGCAGCCCTGCTCATAACTAAAAAAAAAAAAAACAAAGAAAGAGTAAACAATCTTACTTTATGCCTTATTTACAACAAATTTTTGGAAATCGACACAGAAAGAAAAACACTCGGGATAATTTAACAGCCGTATTCATAACAAAAAGTTAGCCACAGTTTGTACACTACGTACAACCAGCTGCTAACTAGAATGCCGATTAAGCTTAGCAGCTTGTTGGCACAAAGTTAATTCATAACGAACTTTTCTCCATCTGCCAACTATTAATAAATCAACTCTGAATTTTAATGATGCCACATTGTTTTACTCAAAAATGCAACGCGTTTTGCATTAATCATCGCTGAATTTCTCATTTTTTCTTTTTTTGTTTTTCGCTTCACATATAAAAATTTTAAAAAGTTTTTAAAATTAAAATAAATTAAGTAAAAGACAGTTAATTGAAAAAAACAGTTATTTTAAAAAAACCAACAAAATTGTTTGACATTAAATGGCTGTTTTTCACAAGATGGCAAACGTTTGGCATCTCGTTAACAAGAGTTTAGTAAATCGTTAGCCAGAGTTTGTTAAGTGTATTACGTATAAACTTTTTGCTAACTTCATGCCAAATTTTCATTATGAATACGGCTGTAAGTCTTTATTGATTACTTTAAGTACGAGTCGTACTCAAAAATTCAAGTACGAATAACACTAAAACGTACTCAAAACTATTCTAAACGGAATTAATTTCGAAAATCAATCCCGGAATTTCTTAAAATAAGTATAAAATTCTCAAATCAAGTAAAAAAAAAGATTAAATTTTTCGTTGTGCTTAAGCCTCCGGCTTACGCATGGCTAGACTCATGGGTACCACGATGGGTTAAAAAGTAGATTTAAACTCTTGCTTTTCATTTAGTTTATATTTTTGGTTAAATATGTACATAAGATTTCTAAAGTAAAAACCATATCAGGCATGATGTTGGTGTTTTATCATTTAGTAAGGTGTAAAACGGGAAAGTAAATCAATCACAATATTTTTTTCTTTATAACTCGATCGAAATTCGAAAATCAACTTTATAATATTTAAATCAAGCGCATTTTGAGATTGATTCAATCTTAGTTTTACTTAAATCAATCTCATTTTCGGATTATTTCAATTACGAAATCGGGATTAAATATGGATAATTTAAGTATTTTGCGATTGAAAATCCGTACGGATGGATTGATTTTTCTTTTGAGTGTAGTTTTTTAAACTCGAACTGGCAAATTGCTTTATTTTGATTTAAAAAAAAATTGTTTTTTAACTTTATTTTTTCTTAACCCACTTACAACTACAACTAATGTTGGGAGAATTCCAACTAATTGTAGTGGGGAATGTAAAAGAAAAGATAAACTTACTGTTTATTGTTGGTATTTTGTTTAAGTTTTGATATCGTTGCAGAGAAAACTTGACTGTTTGTAATTCTCATTCACCCTACAGTTTTATAAGCAAAATATCTTTAGCTTTTCTTAAGTTTTTTGGAAAATGTTTGCTGATGATCTGGCCTAAGCAACCAGTGAAATGCGCATAGGAACAAGCTTATCCTCAAACAATAAATTTCAGTGTATTTATCAAGAATGAAAATTGGGTATTAAGCTAGACAAACAAAATATTTTTAATTAAAAATTTTTATAAATTTTTTGTAGGATCCAACTTTCATAAATCTATTACTGCTTTTAATAATTTAGGCGATTCTTTGCATAATTCCAGGATTCCTGTCCGGAATATTTTTCCGCGTTGGTTATTTTGGTGTCATCTCTTGAACAACCGAGACAAAACTGAACGTTTTTAACATACACTACACAAGTTCACTGTACATCGTTTTGATTTTTTACTCAGTTCACTGCGTAAAAAGCAATAAAAAAAACCGTCATACACTACACAAATGCACTGTACAGTGCTAGACTTCTTCACTGAACTTGTGTAGTGTATGGCCAGCATAAGTCACGGAAGTACCAACTAAACTTTAAACTTGAGTTGTACCACAAATAGTACCGACTTTAACAAGCAATATTTTTGATTGTTTTAGTACTTTCTCGATTCGAAATAAATTTTATTTCTAATTCTTTCAGTCAATACTGAACGAATCGAAATTATTTTTTCAGTATCGTGAAACTCATATTATTGCTTTACAACACTGAAAAAATAATTCCGATTCGTTCAGTATTGACTGAAATAATTAGATATTAAATTGCTTTCGAATCGACAAACTACTCGATCACGACTACCAGAATCAGGCCCCAGTACTCCTCCGACATGGACATCAGGAGTTCTCTTTGTTTTATGTGTTCTGTCAAGCTTCTTTATCCGGCACTACATTTACTACGATACTTTTAAATGGGTTCCTTGTAAAATCACTTTAAGATAAAAAAAAAATTCTCTTATACACAAATGTATACATATATATAGATAACATTGGGCACAAAAACTCTCAGTACATGAATATTAACTTAACATAATTTAGTTTTGCCGGCTACTTGATTTCCCAACGTAGGGTACAGTCTCAAATTGTTGTCTGTAAATACTGTGGTGTAGGGTACTAAATGGTCAAGCTGGACGGAATATACTGCTTGTTTACTTGTTTTGGGTTTTTATTGGTTTGTTCAAAATAAATTTCTATATTTTCTTTTTAATTCCTTATTTAATTCAACACACATTTAACAAATACCATTTAAATTTCTCTCAGTGTCATTAAGAATCGCTAAATACACTCAAACATGATGACTTTATCACAATATTTCTCACCGAAATAAAGAAAAATGTTGTTATTTAGTAGAAAAAAAGACTCAAAAAGAAATTTATTTTTTATATACATTATTAAATACATTATTATTTAATTCTTAATGCTACGATCCATGCTAATACAATTTATATCCAATTATGACTACAATGCCACTCGCCAACCACCGCAGCCATAAATTATTGTTGCTTGACCTACAACCAGTTGATGGATACAATGTCATGGTGGCATATAGTTTTAAATCTTTTAGTGGACTGATATAATTTTCTGTAATTTCATCAATTGTTTTGTTATTCAAAAGATCATCATCACCAATATAATTAGGGTCATAATTATCATTATCGCGATTGATTTGATCAGCATTATTGTTACTGTCTGAGCCGAATTTGTCAGATTCTGTGGAATAATTGGGGAATTCAACTTGATATGGAAATTAAATTAAAAAAAAAACACAAATTGTATTTCGAGTTTATTAAGAATTACAAGAATTTAGATCACAAACCTTCTCCGCCTGTAGCAAAACGTAAAATCTTACTACTATCACTCCAACCAAATTGATTTCGAGCCAATACAACTACTTGATAAATGCTGGCGGGATGAAGACCGTGCAAAGTATAGGTGTTGGTATAAATGGGACCTATAAAGAGCAAATATTAGAAAAACCAATCAAAATTTTCCAATAATCGACGAAAATCTTTTTAATAATTGTTTTGATTTATTAGTGAAAATCGATAAAAATTGAGGTTATTAATAAAATCGACTGGTAACACTGTCCTTTCTTGTGACTTTTAATTGCTGTGTTTCCATATTTTTTATGGAGTCAAGTTAACTTTTCGTCTAGTTTAGCCCAGAAACTAGTTTTTCTTTAAGTAAGGAAGGTGTAAATCTTACGATTTTCGATGGATCATTGACATTATGGATATTTCGAATTCTTAACGACTGAAACGCCTCCTTCGCCTTTCAAACACCCAAATACTTGTCTGCAACCTAGTCTTGACACTAGTCTAGCCCAGAGCCTATTTCATTTTCTAGTCTTCAGTCTAGCCCGTAGAATAATCTATAGTCTTGTCTTTATGCTATGGACTAGACTAATCTACAGTCTTGTCCAAAGACTAGTTAATAGTTTAGTCCAGAGACTACTATTTAGTATGTATTCTAGTGAAGCGACTAAATATTCAGTTGCTAAGTCTGGGTTCACACTATGAAAGTTTTCTAATAGAAAGTCTGAGTTTATTGGTAAGAGGGGAGAGAATAATAGCATGTTCTAGACTTAGGGACGAGTCTATCAACTAGATTCTTTCCTGTGGCCGTATTCTGTAATTCGCTAAAGCTAAATCTCTATCGCAAAAAATCTATAAAATTGATTAAGCGATTTTTGGCTACGAATGCAATACTGTAACGTACATTGTTTGTTTTGGCAGTGCCATAAAAATGGAGTTCGACGAAATTGTAGTTTTTAATCTCTTCGCTAAAATTTTTAAATTTTGTATTCTCTAAGGCATTTTAGCGATCGAAATTTAGCTAAGCGAATTACAGAATACGGCTGCTGGTCCATATAGTATTTTGACCCTTTTAAAATAATCTGGCAACCAAGAGTCTCTCTCATTGCAGTGTTGCCAGAATTTGTGCGAAAAAATAAAATTATAAATTAAAATTTTACATACAACTGACCTCGAGCTTAAGCATTTTTACTTAATATTGAATTTTAAAGGTCCAATAAAAATACAACTTAGGAAAAATTTTAAATTACCAGTAAATATTAAATACATCTCATAACATTTTTACTAAAAACCTACGCACACCAAGAATTTCAAACATCAAACTGTAAAGCACAAATACTTTAAAAACCCCCCTGAGAATTTTATTCTTTTTGCAGCAAATACACTTAATACTCACCTATTGAAATTGAGGAGGGTATTGTTAGCTCTGTCCATTCTGATGCATATGTTGTCGTCGTCACCGTTGTTGTGGTATAAATATAATTGCTGTCTGTAAATTGAAAAGAAAAAAAAAAAAAAAAAAAATAAATGTGTAAAAAAATTAAACGAAAACTTTTTGTATTCCCCCTCTCAATTAATCAATTAATCTTAATGTACAATTTCGTTTACTACTTACCAGATGGCACTTGTCTAAATTTAAGTTTAAATTCAATAATTGGCGAGTAACTTTCCGTTTGCCACACCAATATATGCGCCGTGGGACTCTGCATGTCAGGGCTAATCTTAAATGTGCATGGCATTGGACGGAATGTGACTTCCATATAGGCACTTTGTATGCCAATTGTATTCTCAGCTCTACATTCAAACATGCCCATATCGGATTCGCGAGCATTTTTAATTATTAGGGAATGTTTCATATCGGAATAGTAACGTGGTCCTAACGTGCTATTGTATGGTAATTCTTCCGTATCTTGACGTCCAAAGTAGGGACCATAGGATATAGGTTTACTAGAATGGAACCAACGAACTTTAGCTAGAGGTGCTGATTCAACAAAACAATCCAGTTGCAGGCGTCCGGCAATTTTAGAATAGTAGATTTTACGTGATGTATGAATTTCAGGTGGAACTGGGTAGGGATATTTTTTTTCAAGGAAATTAAAAAGTAGTAAAGAAAAATTAAAAAGTGTTTATTAACATTTAAAAATTAAAACGAAATGAGAGCATGCATATTAGTGTTTATTTTATTTTATTTAATATTTTAAATATGATTGAGGCTTTTGGATGGCCCGGTAGGATTATGGGTTCGATTCCCACCAGAGACGTTGGTCTAATCCACTACAACGGAATAAAGGTCTAAGCGACTTTTATAATTAAGTTAAAATATAATTTGTTACTCTAACACGCCGTCCAGATTGTACATTGCTATGTGTGCACAAGAAGAAAACTTTAGGGGAATAATATACTTACACAGAAAAAAGTAAAAATTTATTTCAATTGAAAAATTTGTGATATTAATTAAAATAATTATTTAATTTGCACCAGTAAACAAATAAATAGTATTAATTAATTGACTTAATTAAAGGTTTAATTCCATTGATTAAATTTGTAATTAAGACTGATTTTATTTTTGATTACTGCTTTGATTGCTTTTTACGTAAATGGGCGCCTAAATCATAATGCATTTCGTGCACTTCATCTTCAGCGACGAGTCATACTTTAACCTTAGTGGATTCGTTAACAAACAGAGTTAACGCCTTTGGTCAAATGAGAATCCACAAGTGATTCTTGCAAAGCCTATGCATCCGCAAAGAGTGACTGTTTGGTGCGGTTAATGGACTGGCGGCGTCGTCGGGCCGTACTTCTCCAAAAATGAGGTCGGCCAAGCAGGTATCGTGAATAGTGTTCACTTTCGCGAGATGATAACAGACTTCTTGTGGCCAGAAATTGAGGATATGCAACTTGACGATATGTGCCCGCCACAATCATTGATTTGACACCGTTGAATTTCTTTCTTTTAGGATATTTAAAAGAAAAAGTGTACGTCTATAAGCCAAGAACAATTCAAGAGCTAAAGGAAGAGATATTTCGGCACATTAACGACATTGAACATCAACTATGTCTCAGAGTCATCGAAAATATGAACCATCGGATAGAAGTATGCCACTGAAGCGGTGGCGATCATTTGGCCCATATTTTGTTTTAAACACTATCATAATAAAAAATATTAAGATAATTCTCTAAAAATTGTTGGTGTTTAGCTTAAGCTTTGCTATTGTTACAAGTAAGACTTTGAGTGTTTAAAATTCTAATTCACTTTAGGGTTTTATTTGTATAATATTTTTAGCTTTTCTTAAATTTTTGGAAAAGGTTTCCTGATGATCTGGCCTAAGCAACCAGTGAAATGCGCATAGAAGCTACCTTTCCCTCAACAATACATTTCAGTGTATTTATCAAATATAAAAAATTGAGAACGGCATACAAAAATCTTTACTCTAAAAACTTTTGTTTTATTTACAATTAGCATCGTGCATTTTAGTTAGACCACCCCTTAGCATTGCAGCAGTGATGCAAGACAAATGTTTCAACAAGAACAAAACATCGCCCAGAGCGTCTTCACGATCCAAATTCATGAGGAGATCGAGTGGTTTCGATCGAAACATGTCAGGGTAACCTGCCGGCCAGGGTTCGAGCCCCAGCCACAGCAAGAATGGAAAATTATCAACTACAATTTTAATTAATTTTCATGTTGTAAAATTTCTTTCTTCATAAAAATAATTTAGTAAAAATTTAATTTGATGAACTTAAGCCAAATTAAAAAAAATTTTAAATTTTGATTAAAAACCATAATAGTTCAACAAAATAACCACAATACTAATGATAATGTTTATAGTTTTAACATAGCGATGGCCAATCTCAACGGTGTGTTATCTGTACTACTAAATGTTTGTTCAAACTTCTAAACTTTAATTTGATATAATTAATAAAAGTTAAATTGCTTAAGATTTATTCTGAATTTATTAAATTAGTTTTTTTTTCATACCCAAGGTTTTTTTGGACCTTGTGGTAATGCATGACTTAGATGTAGAAATTCCAAACTAAAAAATTTTAAGTTCCACTATAAAAGTATAAATGAAAGCATTTCTTATGGTCTTATAACTTGTTAATGCAAGGTGGACAGATTTCTTGATATCCCTAATTTTAATTATTTTTTTTAATAATATTGCAAATCACAAAGCTCCATTAGTTCATAAGATGTTGCCAGAGCCTTAGAATTGGATTTATAACTAACTAGAACAGCAGCCGTATTCTGTAATTCGCTAAAGCTAAATCTCTATCGCTAAAAATCTTAAAAATTGATTTAGCGATTTTTGGCTACGAATTCAACTTTTTTAACGTGTATTGCTTAATTTGGCAATGCCATAAACACTAAATTCGCTGCAATTTTAGCTTTTTATTTCATCGCTAAAATGTTTAAATTTTTTATTCTCTAAGGCATTTAAGCGATTGAGATTAAGGTTTAGCTAAGCGATTTACAGAATACGGCTGCAGATCTGAAATTAAACAAGGAACGATTTTTAATGAACTTAAACTAAAAGAAAACTGAACTGAGATCCGAAACAGTATCTGAACCAGAATCTAAACATGACTTTTATAAAAGAGCAATAAAACTGTACCTTAATAGGAGTTAAAAAAGAAATGAACTAAAAGTGAACTAAAACAAAATATGGACTGAACTAAAAAGAAAAGGAACTAAACTATAACTGGACTAGGTCTGAACCTTAACTTGAAAAAATTTTGCTGAACTTTAATTGATCCCAAACCGAATTAGAACTAAACTTAAACTAAAAATTAAAAAAAAACTTATAAAACAAGTTAAGTATGGAAGCCATGTTAATTTTTTTCTCACAGAAAAATGATATTTTTAATTTTAATTAAAAATATGATCTACAACTTTGCCGTTTCAAGCAATGTGTTGATTGATTTAATTAAATATAGAGCTCAGGTTTTGACAATTCCCAACAACAATTCTACGAGTTTTAATTTTAATTAAAAATATGATATACAACTTTGCCGTTTCAAGCAATGTGTTGATTGATTTAATTAAATATAGAGTTCTGGTTTTGACAATTCCCAACAACAATTCTACGAGTTTAAATTATTTTATTTTAAACGAAGAAATCAATTAAGATTTTTTGTAATTTAATTAAAATTTTTATTTCAAAACAACTAAAATGTTAATTAATCAAAATTATATTTTTAATTTTCTTCCAACAAAAAAATAATTGATTCAATTATCACATTAATTAAATTGAAATACTTTTTAAACAATTTTTTTTTTAATTGATTAAAAGCAACTTATAATTTTTTCTGTGCTGTTTTTGCAAAATTGTAATTTATTTTGAATCTACTTACACAACACCATTAACTCGACACCATCTGAAACCGTTTGACCCACACCATTCTGACCCGTGCACTGAATATTACCCGACATATTACGCGATTTTATTTCTACTATATGAATCTGGCGATTTCCTACCAAATAATCGATAACAGTCTCATTGTTATGAGTCCAGCTAACTGCAGGCTGGGGCACTCCTTCCGCTTCACATATAACCTCCAAAACAGCTCCTATCGGTAGTTCAATAAAACCACTAGGAGTGGTATAAATACGTGGAGCATATTGAACTTCAATGGCGTGGGTCTGAACAGCTTTACTTTCTTTAGTGACAATTTCGCAAATATATTTGCCTGTATCCATGGCTTGAACATTCATAACCTCCAAACTGCCATTGGCCAGCAAATGAAAACGATCCATAAAAACCGGTTCGAATTTCGGAGATTCCATAAGGAAATCTTCATCTTTAAGCCAGCGTACCGAGAGATAGGGCACTAGAATTTTGGGTAGTTTAAATTAGATTTTTTTTATTTATTTTTTTTTTTTTTTTTTTTGTTTTTTTGTTTATAAACTTACACTTGTAACCACAAGGCAGTAATACGGTATCATTTTCATAGGTTTTCACAGTGGTCGGCACTGTATAAAAATCCCGACTAGATAATTCTTCATTTTGCACTATATTTACTTCATTCGCCTGTGTTATTAACGATAAGGGTCTAAGGATTAGCATTATTAACAAACCACACACACTTTTAAATAAAATCATAGTCTTTTTCATACAAAGTTTTTCTTTAAAAAGAATTGTTTGTTCTTAAACTTTTAATTGGGTTTTCTAAAATTTTTTTTTTAATTTTCTTCAATTTTGTTCTTTTATTTTTTAAGAATTTTTTCTTTTATTTAATTTTTTACACCGCCTGTGACCAACGCTTGACTTGAACTGTTTGATTTGAAGATGCCGTCAGATCTTGATCTTGTCATTTTTTTTTGGTCACCACTTTTCCCTCTACATTTTCTTCTTTTTTTTTTTTTTTTTTTTTTTTTTTTTTTTGCTACAATAACAAAATGGACAACAACGTACATACAACACAACAATAACAAATAATTGTCATTTGAACTAATAATAATAAATAATTGTTCGCCTGCGCATTTGCTATTGTTATTTTGTTTGTTATTATTATTCAATTAAGACGTGCTTTTGTTGCAGAGGTGCAGATAATGCGCGCTCTATATTTGTTATGAAAAGGTGTGTGTGTGTGTGTGTGTGTGCGTATAGTTCATGCACGGCAAATGTCTTACATGTTTTGTGTGATTCCATGATAGAGAAAGAGAGAAAAGCGCGTATATTATTAGTGTTTTCCTGTGATATTTATTCATTCAATAGGCCCCCATCAAATATAAGTTTGATTCTTTTATATTTTTTAAATATAAAAAAAAAATTTTTTAGAAAATTCCCTAAAATACAAAAAAGAAATGAAAATTAAAATGCATGAAATTAATTCGAAACTGAATTTTGTTCATATTTTCAAAAAAAAAACTGCACTTTTGAATTTGGGCGTCAAAATAACGGACATTTTCAAAACTTAAATAATATATCTATATACATATATAAAAATAAGTTGCATTGTGTTAGTAATTGATGGTCTCTGAAATGCGTGAACCGATTTTGTTTCTATGTTTCAACGGTCTTCAAATGTGTATCGGTTCTTGAGTTATAGCCATTTAAGTGAACACTGCATTCATTTCGAAACATGTATTTATATTCCCATACAAATATCAACAAAATGCCCTCCATTTTGAACTTCTCCGAAACGGCTTGACCGATGTTTATGAAATTTTGTATGTGTATTTGTTAGACATGAGAATAGGACGTAGAGTATACTTTATATCGCTAGAGGGCGCAAAATATTGCAAAAGGGGTAAAAGCTCCCACTCCTAAATCGTCTAAACTAATCAACCGGTTTTCTTAAAATTTGGCATGCAGACAATGTAACATCTGAGAGAGAATAAGGAACAGGGTGTGAAACAGGGTAAGAGGGCTAAAAGCTCCCCCTCCCTATATATTTCGCAGGCAAATAGTGTTACAGTTGGAAAGAACTATAGCCTATAGTTTTTATTATTTAGGGGCGTGAAATAGAGCAAGAGGGGTAAAAGATTCCCTTCCCTCTATCTTCTTAACTAATCAACCGGTTTTCTTAAAATTTGGCATGCATACACTGTAACATCGGAAAGAGGACAGGACATTAAATAGAGCAAGAGGGGTAAAAGCTCCGCCTCCCTATATCTTCTTAACTAAACAATTAATTTTCTTGAAATTGGGCAGGCAAATAGTGTAACATCTGGAAAGAACTGTAGCCCATAATTTTTTCTTAACATTTCGCTAGCAGACACTGTTACATCTGAAAGAAATAAGTTATGTGGCAAAACAACGTTTGCCGGGCCAGCTAGTTAATTATAAACGAAACTAGGGAATTAAAACCAAAATAAGCCATAACTTAACTCAAACTAAATTACTACTGAAATAATACAGATCTTGAACCTAACTAGAACTGAGTTAGAATTAAACAGGAATCAAACAAAGAATTAAAGAATAACTGTAACAACAAACAAGCTACACTGCTATATTCGGCGGTGCGGAATCTTTGAAGCCCTTCTCTAATGGCTAGATTATTTCAAGAAAAGACTTTATATGGGATCTATAAATTGTAAAACAATCTGTAATCGAACTGACCTCACAGTTTAAAAAAATACAGTCAAAGTCGAAACCCGCTATTTCTTCCACTTCTTCATTTGTCATTGGCAAAAACAAAAAAATTAAATGTAAACAGTCGCTGTCAAACCAACTCAAAAAGCGAAATATTGTACACAAATTTTCTGTTTATGTTAGACAGTTTTGGTTTCGACTAAAGTATTTTAAACCCTGTTATTTCGTTGCGGTGTCAGAAGTATTTAAATCTATTTCAAAAAGTCAAATAAAACTTAATTTGAATTAATTTAAATAAAATAAAGTCGACGCTCGTCTATATGAATACCCAGTTATATTAACATCCAGAAAAGTGAACAACAAAATTGTTACACATGAGGTTTTAAAGAGTGAACACAACCTATCTCTTTTATGTGAACAACTTGCAACCATTTATTTGTTTGTAACTATCTGTTGTAAAGGGTGTTTTTTTAGAGTATCGCAACATTGAGTTAGCATCACTGCTTTATTTGAGCACCCATTTAACAGCTGATAGTTGCTTTTTGTTGAGTTTGCTTTGAAATTTCAGTATGAATCGACTTATGATTTATTATGAATCGAGCAACGCGCAAATTGTTGAAATTTTTAATCAAAATAATTCGGCAAAGGGGCTTTAGCACAGAATGATATTGATTTTGAATTTCGACTCAAAATTTAATTTTCCGATCAAGCCCATTTCTGGTTCAATGGGTACGTAAATAAGCAGAATTGTCGCATTTGGAGTGAGTAGAATCCGCAAATTTTTGTCGAAAAACCATTACATCCACAAAAATTACTATTTGCTGCGCTTTATCGGCTGGCCCATATGTCTTCAAAAACGATGATGGTCAGAATGCCAAAAATTGGCGCCTTCTACATGACAGCCGTGGCGGCCACATGGCAGAAATCATATTTAAATATCATAAAATTTTATTACCAATAAAGCCCATTTCATTGATATTAAAAATATATTTCCTTGTCTTATTATGATTTATTTATTTATTTAAAAAATTTATAAAAATAATGAATTACGAATATAAAGAGAAAAAAAGGGTACTAACAACATAGGTTTTCGACCATGATTTGAACTTGTGTCATTCTATAAAAAACACGCTTTATTAGAAATCTGTTCTTCCCCGAAATAAGCTAGTTAATGTGTATATACGAATGCAAAGGAAAATTTGTAAGATGGTTTGTTGATGTTGGTAAAGTTATTGCTTGGAGTGAAAATAATATATCTGATAATGATATTTGGCATTGCGAAGATGCAGGGACAAGGCATTACAGAAATCCCTTGAAGCAAAAAAATATAACCGACTACTTTAACGTACATTTATTATTTACAACCTTATTTCAAATAAAAACTTAATATAGGTTATGTACATATGTGCACTAGGGCGGGTCAAATTGTATGAAACGATTTTTTTTGATGAAGCGTATAGCAAAAACATAATCTATAGGTGATTCTGACAAATTTTGCTCAAGAGACCATAGCTCTAAGTCGGGTTTGGAGCCCCCAAAATTTCAAAATAGGTATTTTTCCATATATACATAGAATAATCTATAATCTTCTATCTTCTTCTTCTATATATATAAAAATGAAAAATGTTTGTATGTTTGTGTGTTTGTTTGTTTGTTGGCTTATAGACTCCGAAACTACTGAACCGATTTTCCTGAAATTTTTACAGTAACATCACGTGAGCCCTAAAAATAAAATAGGCTACTTATTTTTTCGATAGGGGCAGGGGAATTGGTACCCCTCATAGGATGCCAATATTTATTATCGCATATCTTAAGAGCCGCTGGACGCATTTTGCTAAACTTTTTGTAGTAACATCTTCTGAGCCCCGAAATTGAAATAAAATAGCAGCGGGGGTATTTGAATCCCCCATAGGACGCCAATGTTTAACATCGCATATCTTAAGAACTGTTATAGTGAGAATGTTCAAACTTTCTAGAAGTCACTCTTATGGTATACTACACTTTTGAAAATAAAAATAAAGCGGGTAGGCGCAGGGGGGGAAATACCTCCCATAGGATGCATGCATTAAATATCGCTCAACTGAAGAACTATTAAAGGGAGAGTCTTCAAACGTGGTTTAAGCTACTATTATAGTAAACTATAAATTTTCAATATAAAAATGGGCGGGAGAGACAGGGGAGGAGCAGTACCCCTCATAGATAGAAATATTAATAAGAGCCACTGCACGCATTTTGTTGAAATTTTGGTAGTAGGATCTTCTGAGTCCCAAAATTGAAATAAAGTAGCAGCGGGGAAGTGGTTTTCCCCATAGGACGCCAATGTTTAACATCGCATATATTTAGAACTGTTATAGTGAGAATGTTCAAACTTTGTAGAAGTCACTCATATGGTATACTACACTATTGAAAATAAAAATAAAGCGGATAGGCGCAGGGGGGAAATACCTCCCATAGGATCCATACATTAAATATCGCTCAACTAAAGAACTATTAAAGGGAGGGTCTTCAAACGTAGTTAAAACTACTATTATGGCAAACTTTAAATTTCAATATAGTAATGGGCGGGGTAGACAGAGGAGGAGCAGTTCCCCTTATAGATAGAAATGTAATGAAGAGCCGCTGCAAGCAATTTGTTGAACTTTTGGTAGTAGGATCTTCTGAGCCCCAAAATTGAAGCAAAATAGCAGCGGGGGAAGCGTTACCCCCCATAGGACGCCAATGTTTAATATCGGATATCTTAAAAACTGTTATAGTGAAAATGTTCAAACTTTGTAGAAGTCACTCTTATGGTATACTACACTTTTGAAAATAAAAATAAAGCGGGTAGGCGCATGGGGAAAACACCTCACATAGGATGCATATATTAAATATCGCTCAACTGAAAAACTATTAAAGGTAAAGTCTTCAAAAGTGGTTACAGCTACTATTAGGGTAAACTATAAATTTCAATATAAAAATAGGCGTGGAAGACAGGAGAGGAGCAGTACCCCTCATAGATAGAAATATTAATAACAGCCACTGCACGCATTTTGTTGAACTTTTGGTAGTAGGATCTTCTGAGTCCCAAAATTGAAACAAACTAGCAGCGGGGGAAGTGGTACCCACCATAGGACGCCAATGTTTAATATCGCATATCTTAAGAACTGTAATAGTGAGAATGTTCAAACTTTCTAGAAGTCACTCTTATGGTATACTACACTATTGAAAATAAAAATAGAGCGGGTAGGCGCTGGGGGGAAATACCTCTCATAGGATGCATATATTAAATATCGCTCAACTGAAGAACTATTAAAGGGCGAGTCTTCAAAAGTAGTTAAAACTACTATTATGGCAAACTTTAAATTTCAATATAGTAATGGGCGGGGTAGACAGAGGAGCAGCAGTTCCCCTCATAGATAGAAATATTAATAAGAGTCGCTGCAAGCATTTTGTTGAACTTTTGGTAGTAGGATCCTCTGAGCCCCAAAATTGAAATAAAATAGCAGCGGAGGAAGTGTTACACCCTATAGGACGCCAATGCTTAATATCTGAAAAACTGTTAAAGTGAGAATGTTCAAACTTTGTAGAAGTCACTATTATGGTATACTACACTTTTAAAAATAAAAATTAAGCGGGTAGGCGCAGGGGAGAAATACCTTCCATAGGATGCATATATTAAATATCTCTCAATCGATAAAGTGGTTAAAGCAGTGTTGCGAAGCGCACCGGGTTAAGCTAGTATGTATATAAAGATGAAAAACGTTTGTATGCTTATTGGCTTATAGACTCCTAAACTACTGAACCGATTTTCCTGAAATTTTGACAGTAACATCATGTGACCCCTAAAAATAAAATAGGCTACTTATTTTTTCGATAGGGGCAGGGGAATTGGTACCCCCCATTGGATGCCAATATTAAATATCGCATATTTTAAGAGCCGCTGCATGCATTTTGTTGAACTTTTGGTATTAGGATCTTCTAAGCCCCAAAATTCAAATAATATAGCAACGGGGGAAGTGGTTCCCCTCATAGGACGCCAATGTTTAATATCGCATATATTAAGAACTGTTATAGTGAGAAAGTTCAAACTTTGTAGAAGTCACTCTTATACTATACTACACTTTTGAAAATAAAGCGGGTAGGCGCAGGGCGAAATACCTCCCATAGGATGCATATACATATTAAATATCTTTTTAATCCAAATTTTTAATATTTTTAATTAGGCTTAAGTTCATGAAATTTAATTTTTATTAAATTATTTTTGTGAAGAAAGGAATTTTACAACATGAAAATTAATTAAAATTGTTATTGATAATCTTTCATTCTTGACGTGGCTCGGGCTCGAACCCTGGCCGGCAGGTTACCATGACATGTTTCGATCGCAACCACTCGATCTCCTCAGATGGATTTGCCGTCTTACACTCGCAGCCATCGACGACTGCTGACGTCACTAGTCAAACATCAATCCTTAAACCAAATTGTATTTTAACATTTGGTAGATCGAAATTTGCTTTCCTGAATGATTATCCACTTTAATTGATTTTACATGTTTTTTCCTTTACTTCTGTTTTTTCGTACTTTCGTCAAGAATTTTTCTTGAAGTCCAAGTACATTTTTTGTTTTTTCACTTTGTCTTTCTCTTTTCTGTTGACCTTTTTCAGCACAACTTGAAGGACAAATGTACACATAGAGCTCGTGCCTTAGCTTTAACAATAATTAGTATTGTGGTTATTTTGTTGAACTATTTATGGTTTTTAATCCAAATTTTTAATATTTTTAATTAGACTTAAGTTCATGAAATTTAATTTTTATTAAATTATTTTTGTGAAGAAAGGAATTTTACAACATGAAAATTAATTAAAATTGTTATTGATAATCTTTCATTCTTGACGTGGCTCGGGCTCGAACCCTGGCCGGCAGGTTACCATGACATGTTTCGATCGCAACCACTCGATCTCCTCAGATGGATTTGCCGTCTTACACTCGCAGCCATCGACGACTGCTGACGTCACTAGTCAAACATCAATCCTTAAACCAAATTGTATTTTAACATTTGGTAGATCGAAATTTGCTTTCCTGAATGATTATCCACTTTAATTGATTTTACATGTTTTTTCCTTTACTTCTGTTTTTTCGTACTTTCGTCAAGAATTTTTCTTGAAGTCCAAGTACATTTTTTGTTTTTTCACTTTGTCTTTCTCTTTTCTGTTGACCTTTTTCAGCACAACTTGAAGGACAAATGTACACATAGAGCTCGTGCCTTAGCTTTAACAATAATTAGTATTGTGGTTATTTTGTTGAACTATTTATGGTTTTAAATATCGCTCAACTGAAGAACTATTAAAAGGAGAGTCTTCAAATGTGGTTAAAGCTATTATTATGGTAGATTATAAATTTCAATATAGAAATGGGCGGGGTAGACAGAGGAGGAGCAGTACCCCTCATAGATAGAAATATTAATAAGAATCACTGCACGCATTTTGTTGAACTTTTGGTAGTAGGATCTTTTGAGCCCAAAAATTCAAATAAAATAGCAGCGGAGGAAGTGGTACCCACCATAGGACGCCAATGTTTAATATCGCATATCTTAAGAACTGTTATAGGGAGAATGTTTAAACATTGTAGAAGTCACTCTTATGGTATACTATACTTTTGTAAATAAAAGTAAAGTGGGTAAGCGCAGGGGGAAGGAAATACCTCCCATTTGATGCATATATTAAATATCGCTCAACTGAAGAACTATTAAAGGGAAAGTCTTCAAACGTGGTTAAAGCTACTATTATAGTAAACTGTAGATTTCAATATAAAAATGGGCGGGGTAGACAGAGGCGGAGCAGAACCCCTCATAGATCCAAATATTTATAAGAGCCGCTGCACGCATTTTGTAGAACTTTTGGTAGTAGGATCTTGTGAGCCCCAAAACTGAAATAATATAGCAGCGGGGGAAGTGGTACCTCCCATAAAACGCCAATGTTTAATATTGCATATCTTAAGAACTGTTATAGTAAGAATGTTCAAACTTAGTAGAAGTAGGATGCATATATTAAATTTCTCTCAACTGAAGAACCATTAAAGGGAGAGTCTTCAAACGTGGCTAAAGCAGTGTAGCGAAGCGCACCGGGTTAAGCTAGTCTTATATATAAATACGGGAACAATTTTTTTGTGGTTGATTTTTAAGTTTCTTATACCCCACCGATTTTAATGAAACATATATCGTTTTAAAGAAATTTGTGTGAAGATATGCACAATATATTTTTTTCTAAATTTTTGGAATTAAATGTATTTGAAAAGCGTTTTAATTTATCTTACAGACTACGTACAAAGTTGGGTGAATAGTGCATTTCTCTTAAAATGTATACTTTTTTGTTGTATAACGCACAGGTTTTCTCGAAAGTAAATGTCAAGTGGCCACCGGGCGATCCTAGTTTAATTATATTCGTCATAAAATCGGATAGAATTAGAGTAGATTTCTCAATCTTGTTTGATAGGTATTTTTATTACCTTTCAAAAAAGCCCTTTCGTAGAGATATTAGGAATGTTTTGTCGAAAAATAGCCTAAAATGAACTTTTAACTAATAAATTCTGAATTTTCTTCGATCGATTTTCTTACAAAAAGGAGTTCGAAAACAAAAAAAATTGATCGTAATAAAAGTTGTTGGAAATTATCTGAACTTTCATAATCTGCAAAAAAATCTCGAAGAAAATTCAGAATTTATTAAAATATGGAAAATATCTATTTTTAAATTTCAATATACACAGAAAAAAATAATTTTCATATTTAAATACGAAAACCGCATATTTGGTTTAAAAAATTTTAGAATTTCCTGCGATGACGATTTTCGCCGTAGATATTTATAAAAAAGTTTGAAGGTATAGTTATTGAATTTTTAGTCAACAACCAAGTTTATTGAGTCAATCAAAAAAGTTGTTGCCCAAAATTATTTTTTTCAACAAAATGTTTACGTGATTTGTTAAAATAAATTGTTGGAAATGTTGAATAAATTAAATTAAATTATCGAATCTTTATTTACTTATTTATTAATTATAATGTGCTTAATTCCCAATTTTTCATATTTGATAAATCACTGAAACTTATTGTTGAGGGAAAGCTAGCTTCTATGCGCATTTCACTGGTTGCTTAGGCCAGATCATCAGGAAACCTCTTCCAAAGATTTTAGAAAAGCAAAATATACACAAATAAAGCCTTAAAGCGAATAAGAATTATAAACACTCAAAGTCTTACTTGTTACAATATCAAAGCGCATAGAAGCTAGCTTTCCCTTAACAATAAATTTCAGTGTATTTATACGGAACATCATTATCAATTTTCGTTTTTTTAATAAATGACTTTATTGGCAACACTTGCATCATCACCTAAAATGTCATGGTCACATAACTCCCCGCCTACAACTGACATGATTTGCTGTTATAACATGATGTTATAAAAGGTTTGTTAAAACATTTGCATTAACAACCGTGTTATAACATGAGAAAACCTCTAACATGATGAGTCTATACTTAACACTAACATCATTTTAGTGTTAATGATAAGCATTTCATGTTAGTTGTAGACTGTATGTAAGGAACCGTTACGATTTTATAACAAAATTTATATGAATATTATTAAAAAAAAAATCTCCTATAAAATTAGATTTTTGGCGCTTAAAAATTGTAAAAAAAAAATAACTATACACGTATGGAAAAATTTATATGAAAAACATTCAAAAAACTGATTTTATTACACGATCAATCACTTGACCAAATAAATTTGTAAAAAAAAAAATTATATGCTGAAATTAATGACTGTTTACTAGGGTATTCATTCGGTTAACCGTCAATCGGTAAACCGATTAATTACTACCCTCTTAACTGATTGGTTAATTTCAAATTCGTTTTTTTCGATTAACGATTAAACCGATTAATTTCAGTCGATTAACCGATTAACCGCTGTAACAAAATTTTCAATATTTTGTATTATTATTATTTGTTTATTATTTTTAATTATTTGTTTCGTCTCATATACAAAATGTATGTGTTTAGAAAATATTTTTTCATACAAACAAAGAAGATGTTCAGTGATCTTAATTTTAACCCATTTTCCACCGACCGGTGACTAAAATTACAATGTTTTTTATCTTCATCTTCGATCAACAGGAAAGGAATGTGGCGAAAAATGGGTTAAATTTTTGATTGCCAACACCTTTTTTTTTTGTTTCACGTTCTTTTTATATGTACATATCGACCCCTAACCGCAAAAATAACGTAAGCGCCAAAAATCAAATTTTACAGGAGAGAGTTTTTTTATTTAATTAATTTAAATTTTGTATGAAATTTGTCGCTTACAAAAAAATTGTTCTTGCTATAAAATCGTAACATAGCGTCTTCACCTGACAATTTTTTGTCATAACAAACGTCAAAGTCTATATAAAAAACACTCGAAAATTTTTGTCAGCGTTTTTTTAATATGAAGTTTGACGTTTGGTATGACAAAAAATTGTCAGGTGAAGACGCTATGTAACGGTACCTTATTTGACCATGCCATTTTAGGAGATGATGGAAGTGTTGCCAATTAAGTAATTTATTAAAAAAAACGAAAATTGAAAATCATGTCGCTTACGTTAATTTCGCGGTTAGGGCTCGATATGTGTTTAGTTATTTGTTTCTTCTCGTATTTTCTCATATCAATTTTTTAACAGAATCTTAGAATCTCAGAAAGTCTTATGTCTTAAAATAATTACAAGAAATATATGTATATCGTCGGCTTAATATGCAAACCGGCTAAATCTACTTTTTATGTAAATTGAGATTTTGATGCCGTGTGGTAGAGAAAGGTACGCCTCGTCGACAAGCATGTAGTTTTTATTCTATTTAAGTCGTAAAGTGTGTAAAACTAACTGTATTTTTAATTTTCTATCAAGCTGCAAATAGGAAAAAATAAAAAGTTTTTTGTCTCTCCTGTAAAATGTGCTAGAAGTGAGTTAGGTTTGCATATATGACAAATTTTTGGCATTGGTTTTGATTTCAATGTTATTTTTGGCGTTGCGTTTTTTCACAATTAGGGCTTTAATCTTGTGTATGGAACGACAAATAAATAAATAAATAATCGGCTAACCGATCAAAAACAAAATTAACCGATTAAACCAAAACCTCGGTTAATTAATCGAGCGATTAACCGATTAAAGCAAAAGGTCGATTAAATGAATACCCTACTGTTTACACAATACAAGTGACTAGAAGTGTAGTAAAATGTATTTATTTAAATTTTAAGAGTATTAAAACTCAATAAATTTTTCATTATTTAATTCTTTTCGACAAAAGTTTGCTCAAAAATATTAATGTGTTGTTTCCCGGGGCAAGCAATTGATTGTGCAGTAAAATTTATATGAAAAGCACTCAAAAAACTGAGCGATTTTCATATAAATTTTTATGCACAATCAATTACGTGTCATCTGGAAACAGCACATAAATTAATGAGCAAATGCATGTGTATTTTTTAATGAAATTCTGTTGTTCAGGAGTCCATATGCGTTTTTTTTTTTTTTTGTTCATGCAAATTATTAAAGGCATATGACTATCTTTTTTTTAATAAAATTTCTTTGTAATTTATTTTTATAACAGCATTTCAATTTAATCATATTTTTATTATTTGTTTTGCCTAAAAGCGTCATACATTTTGGTGCCAATGAATTTCTTTTCCTATCATATTGCAATTTTCAAATGTAATAAATCAAAATTTATTTATAAAAAATATATCAAAACAAAGAATATTTATTTATTTTGGCATTTAAACAATTAAATTAATAAAAGCAAATAGAAATTTAATATTAATAAAATTTTTATAATTTCTTAAATAATGCGGTAAATTAAAAGGGATGTTTAATAAATATGGCAACTCCTTTTTAAGGGGTGCAGTTAGTTAGAGTTTCAAGTGCGGATTAATACGCATCAGGTTTTAGTCGTCAAATCGTGAATATTTAGAAGAGAGGGAAAATAGAGTAGAAAAGGGTAAAGATTCATAATATTCAAAATGAGTTTTAGTTCAAGGTAAAGAATCTTCACGAACCATACAGTTCGGGTATGAACGTAAGCGCAGGTTCAAAAGTAAATTAAACAACAATGCATTTTTTGAAGAAGAGTCTAAAATTTTGACTCTAAATTAATGTGGTAGCTTTATTTAAAAATAAGATGTCAAGCAATAAATATTTGCAGAAATTATAGTTATTATGCCAACAGAAGTATTAGAAAATGGCGAAAGAACACACTAATTTCGACTTTAAAGATTTGGGGAGTTAAAATTATACCATATTCAAGGGCGTATTTTTAATATTTATGATTAATTTTTTTAGGGTTATTATTTTGGAAAGCGTATTTTGTCCACATTCGTTTTTTGTTATGAGTTTCGTTTATCGTCACCTAAAACGCAAAAGGCCCTTACTAACAAAAAATTAAAAATCGACTTTTTCATTAAATCTAATAACCAAATTTACACAACAAATTTTGGAATCTTTCGCCCAATATTAACGGATTTATTGGCAAAAACAAATCTACAAAAGATTTTATGATAAACGCTTAATGACCTTACAGTTTGTAAAATATGCAACATTGTTAATTATGAAAACAACTGGTAGGTTTTACCAGAAAAATTAATTATAAATAGTTAAATGCAAGTTATCAATTTATCATATTAATTAGTTGTTTTCTTTTTGTGTAAAATTTTCAAAATGTTAGATAGTTTCTTTGCGTTTTAGGCGACGTTATACTGTTAGCAGATTTGAAATTCATTCAAATTTGAAGTATATAATGTTTTTTGGCTTACCTTCCCAACTTTGACTAGGATTTTAACTGTTGGCGCAGTTTGCCGCCGATCTAGTCTTAACATAAAATTAAGGTTTAACTTATAATATAAAATACATATCAAATCTGGCTGCCTTTTCGTGCCTATAAACAAACTGCATGCAAAAATGTTAAGCAACTCAGAAATTAAAGAAAAAAAAAATTTATTTAATTAGCTTTTTTATCTTGGCAGTTTTGCGTTTCTTATTAAACAAGAAATTAATTTACGTGATTTGTCAAACTTAATCTCTATAATCGACTTACACGGTTGGGCTTTTTACAAAAAGAAGCGAATGTAAAAATTAATAATTTTAAGTTCTAAATGTGCCTATTAACGCTTGCATACAATGCAAGATAAGAGGCGTTTTGAATTTCAAAAGCCTCATAGCTTGTGGCGTTGAAAATTTTAAAATGGTACAGGAATTTCTGTAGAAAGCAACATCAAAATAACAAAATATTTGTGACTCTGTTTTTGCTTTCAATGTAATTCTTTGGCGTTTCGTTGCGATTTACATAATTAGGACCTAAAAGATGTTCCTATCTCATGTTGTTTCATTTAACATTTTTCGATTATTTTAGTGTCATCACTAGAAAAAAACAATTATTTTGCTAAAAAGTATATACCATCACTAGAGAAAAATATATAAAAAATACAAAAGAGCAGGACAGCAATGTCATTTATTTAGTTTTTATTCGCACTAAGTCTGAGTTCATACGGCTCATGACTTATTGACAAGATTCTTCCTTTTTCTTCTTTGAACATGAATTGGCGTTCAAATGATTCATGTCATGTTGACGACATGTGCTTTTTTGATATTGAAAACAATAACAGAATTAAACAACGAATGAAAAAGCAAAACGTAAAGACAGTACATGCATCTGTGTACTCGTTTCTTTTCCCCTCATCCCTCTCGCCTATAAAGTATGAATCTTGTCAATAAGACATGAGCCGTATGAACACAGGTTTACACGTGAAAATAAATATTTTTATGATGAAAGATGTTACAAATGTTAAAAAGTTTTTTTTAATTCTCAACATCATCCACGCATTTCTCTAAGATGTGCTCAAGTGTAAATAAGCTATAAAAAATATTCGGCGAAAATAACAATTTTTGTGGCGGCAGTGAGCTACATACTTTGGTTTCTATAATAGCTATGGGAAAAAACAGAGGCAATGTCAGAAGCAAACTACATGTACGCTTGTGACCGATTATTACAGTTGTAGGCTTTTTATACTGATCGACATCTAACATCTATCATCAATTTGCGAATAAAAATTTGCATAAAAAAACATACATAGTGCTAAAAATCAACATCTTTACAAGATGTTCCTATCTCATTCCATTCTACGTCTTTCGATTATTTTAGTGTCATGCCTACACTGAAAGAATTTTCTTCGCAATACGAATGAATTTTGACATTAATCCCATGAAAAATTGCATTAAAAAGGATCCTATGCAGCGCTTCGTTGGATCAATGAAACCTGTTTCATTAAAATGTATTTAATGAAACATTACATTAGATCTATGAATATTATTCATTGGATGAATACTTTTAATAAAGTAAAAAATTTTTTTTTTAAATTTTTTTTTTATTTAATTTTATTTTTAATTTTTTTTTCTGTCTCTGGCGGGAATCGATCGCGCAACCTCGGTGCTGATAAAGTAGCTCACTACCAGCTAGCCTACCGGGGCAGTGTAGTTTTTGGGTAAAAAACTATGTTTTTACTCAATAAGAGCGTAAATATGAGATTAAATTGTCCATAACAGCAATAACAACGTTGATTGAAAGTTTTTGTTTCATTACTATAATGACATTTTTCATTGTGATAATGAAAATTTAAATTTTTGAAAGCATTATTCAAATATGTTGCTTTTATAAAAAAATTTTTGATTTCATAAATTAAATGGCATATTACATTAGATGTATGAAATAATTAAATCTTAAATTTTTTGTTTAACAATTAAACATTTTTTTAAGGAAACTTTAATTTTGTATTAATTTATGAATATAGTTATGTTTGTATATTGTTTTTTTATGTTTCCAATTAAAATTTTTTGCTTAACTTGGACAATAACGTAATTACGAAATCCAATGAAGCGATTTTAACGAAAATACTTCATTATAACTATGAAATTCCATTTAGACAATGAAAATTTTCATTTACCCAAGGAAATTTTTTTATGAAAATGATTCATTAAATATCTATATGAAGCATTTTTCTTTCAGTGTAGAAAAGTGGCAATAAGTTATTTTATTATTGTGGCACCACTGACAAAAAGACGTTTAATTTTAAAACAGCGTTACCATTTGTCAAATTCTCCCTCTTCAATGTTTTTTGCTAAATATTTTGTATATTTTTAAACAAATTGAATTTTAAATACATTTTTGTGTTTTCTTTTAAAAATTTTCCAATTTTGTGGAAAAAGTTTTATTTTTTTTTTTTATAATTTTTTCAAAAATGGTAACATTTTTGTTTAATGGTAGATGTTAGATGTGAACAATGTAAACGAGTGTTTCATATTTCCTACATGTTTGATGGTAGATGTTAGTAAGATGTTGATCAGTGTAAAAAGCCTATTACATGTGACTTGAAAAGTTGACAAGTCAGACGTAAAAAACATGTCGTGTAAATGTACCTTAAGTATTCGATCGTCTACGACTGGCAAAATTTGCCACCTGGTATTTTTCGTGCAAGATGAAGAATTTTGTGTTCTCAAAACCGCCCTCATTTACACAAACTTAAAGTACGGGAACGCTTTTCGTGTAAATTGGGATCTTAAATTAGTCTGAAGAAGCATACCTATTCTATAGATTATTAAATTCTTCCAAATTACTTTGATTTATTAGTTAACATTTTTTAAAACTTTATTCGGTTTTTTTTATTTTTTTTTGAAAGCATCTTTTAATTATGCAATACAAAACTGATTCAATTACATGAAGCATTTTTTTTTTATTTATTAACATTATTGTTTTTTTTTTTGTGTTTTGTTCAAATTCATAAAGTAAACAAATTGAACAAATTTCCTATTTTATATACTTGTATTGTTTTTAAAAATAGCTTGACAAATTGTAAATTTATATGTATGTTCTTCAGAATTAATTATTATACTATTTTAATTAATTTGAAAACCACATAAAAACGAGTCTCACTAAAAACTGAATGGACGTGAATAATTGTCTATGCAAAGTATTCTCTCACAACTATAAAAAAAACGTGACTATTATTTTATGTCTTACAAATACTTAATATTTATTAAATTTTTTAAAATTTTGTTTAATTTGAAATTGTTATTTTTCATGCAGTTAAGTTTTTTTTTCTAATTCTATAAATAAAAACAATAAAATTAACGAAATTGTATCCTATTGATATGACAATTAGTTTAAAAATGTCATTAACATGTCTATCTATGACAAACAAATTAACCATATTATTGAAAAAAAGAAGCATGTTATTGGAAGAGTATGTTTTGCTGAAGTTTTATTTGCGCAGTTTTTTCCTTAAATGGCCATTTTCTCAATGTATCGACAAACTGTCTGTTACTTAATGTCAACATAAATTTATTGGACCGATAAACTGTCCGTTAACGATTTTGGGTTTCTCAATATACCGACAAAAAACAAAGTTTTCAGCTGGCAACGCCACTCAAAATACATGTAAAACTTTTACAGTAAAAGATGGGAGTCAGCTGATTGAAATAAAAGGAAAATAAATAATTGGCAGATGAGTGCCGGTTAGCTTTGCGGTTAAATCGAAGCAAATGAGACATTGATAAAACCAAATTTCTTAAATGTGCAGTTTTTCGTTGGGAAAAAAGATAATCGCCTAATGAGAAAACGGCCATAAGCCAACGATATGTATGTACTTTATGGGTTCTTGGATGTTTGCAACTAGGTGTGTATGGTAATAATAACCTTAAAAAAGGTAATAAGTAGGGATGTGATTTTCATGCACTTAAAAATCGAAAATATGCGCATAAAAAATGTACTAAAAACTCTAAAATATGCATTAAAAATTAAAAAAATATGCACTAAAAACTTGAACATTTTCAATAAAAAGCGTTTGTTTTTTTAATTTTATTTAAAACAAACAAAAAAAAAAAAAAAAATCTGTTGTTGTTTTTATTTCATTGTTATTCAAAGGTTTAACATTTTTTAAAACTTTATTTAAATAACTACATCATTTTAATTTTTGTTTGCATAATCGAATAAATACTTTTTATACCCACACCACAATAGTGGAGAGGGTATTATGCATTTGTGCTGATGTGTGTAACGCCTTAAAATATTGGTCCTAGACCCACCTTAAAGTATACCGATCGACTCAGAATCACTTTCTGAGTCGAACTAACGATGTCCGTCCGGCTGGCTGGCTGGATGTCCATGTAACCTTGTGCGCAAAGTACAGGTCGCAATTTTGGAGATAATTTGATAAAATTTGGGACATAGGTTCTTATTGGCACAAGGACCAAGCCTATTGAAAATGGGCCGAATCGTAGGACCACGAGGGAATATAGGGGGAAATTTCTTCCTCTCAGAAACTATCAAACCGATTTTAATGAAATTTAAAACTTACATAGAACCATATCTTCATGGACACAAAAGGGATGTATTTTTAAAAAAATAGGACCACGGGGGAGATAGGGCCAATTTCTACCTCTTACCGATTTTAGCGAAATTCAAAACATAGATAGATCCATATCTATATGGACAAGGGAAGGTAGGGGGCAATTTCTGCCCCTCACAAATTTTTAACCAGATTTTAATGAGTTTTATAAACATAGATAAATCCATATTTATATGGACATATAAGCATGATGTGTTCTTTAATACTGTGGTGTAGGGTATCATATGGTCGGGCTTGACCGACTATACTTTCTTACTTGTTTATATCATCAAACGTAAACCTTTGTCTGTTAAAAAGCTTTTGTACATGGACAATTATCTCTCAACGTCAACCAAAGTTGAAGCATACTTGAAGTATGACAATTAATTTGGAGAATATTAATTTTCTAATTCAGATCCCGCATTTGATTCTAGATCAAAAATAGTTGAAATTTGCTTTATTGTTTGAAATTCTATAATTTTTTGCAAAACGTTTAGGATTTTTTTTAATTTGTAGGGCTATTTTTCCTTCCACATTGTGTCCCGTATGAAATCAATATTATCGAATTGGCTTGAATCTCCTCTGCAACTCGATGTAACCTATGTGCCAAGCAAGTTACATTTAACAGTTTTGGATAAATTGTTTTAGGCCACTTGACAGCATTAACCATGCAAGGTGCTGCAACGGTTAAAAACTGAAGAATCTTCTGTTAAAATCTTGTATTTTAAGCAGAGGTCAAAAAAATGTATTTATTGGTTTAAAAAAATTTTTATATTGGAACATTATTTTCATACAATTTTGAAATTTTTTGAAAGATAATTGGTCGACATGAATCTAAGACTATCGACAAAAAACATGCAATTGCATGGAAATCGCATCCCTAGTAATGAATATTGTTGAAAGTTAACTAGTTTTTGGATAAGTTAGCCAGCCAGTTTGTTTGCATTTTTCTTTGAGATATTTTAGGTAAGAAAATGTTCTTACACATGACCCATCGTTTATAAAATTTGCCTCAAAATGTGTTTCCCTTTTTCCAAAAAAAAAAAGAATATGGGGAAGAGCAAAACGGTTTACTTTTCCCACAATAGCCGGAGTAATTATTTCACTTATTCCGACAATTCCTTATCTCTTCTTTTTTATTTAATTGCCCAAAATTTTGACCAAATACATACCTTATATTTGTTTACACAAAATAAATAAATACTTATCTTTCACATTTTTCTTCGAAAAATTATAATCCACATTTTTGTGCTAACGGAAATAGTTATTTTTCAACAATTAATAACTACGTGCAAAGAACAATATAAAGCTACAGCAAGATCTTGTATTAAAAAAAAGGCTAAATATTCACATTCTCTTTTCAAAATGATTTACCAAAATAAATTAATTGTATTTTGTGAATGACGGCATAAAGTATAAAGAAGATTTAAATAGAGCATTAAAATAAAAAATTTACTTCTGAATTTATGCATCATACCGAAAATAATTAAAATTTAAATTTTGTTAAATAAGTGACGAACGTTTTAAATTGTATCGCTTCATCATATTCTGCTGCAAGCAATCGATGTACACATGTATTTAATCTCTAACGTTGGAGATATAAAATTAAAAGTTCTTAAAAATGTATTTTATATATAAAATCTCTTATAAGAGAAAAGTGAAGCAAAAAATTAGGCAACTTCGCCCACTGCGCCTACTACCTGTCATATACATAAATTTCTGTCTTGCGCTCCGTTTGTGTACAGTACCCATGTTCTGTAACTTTAGTGAGAACTTTTTGCATCGAAAAGATGTGAAACAAAATATTCCACCGTTTCTCGAAAAGTGAGAGAAATGTGCGTCTGTAACTCATGTCGAAAACTATCAAAAGAGATTACGTCGTTACGTTATAAATGTCATAATATTGCACTCGAAACCGATGTGACATTGCAGACGGTCAGAAAGCCAGTAACACATATCGTTGACGGCGACCAAAATTTACCAAAAATTAAAAATTTTTCAACGACGGCGGCGAAAATACAACCGTCGGCTATACCAAATTGTGTAAAGAGCGACTTTAATGTTTGTTGTTTGCAAACGAGCTTTGAAGACATTCGTATATTTTATTAAAATGTTATAAGCAAAATAATAGAACAATGAAAAATGTGTCAAGAACAAAATATTATTATTATTATTCTTTGCATTTTTAATTATTTTTTAGTGTTGAAATTTTTTCTCGCCCCATTTTTATGCGTGAGTTTATTTGACAGTTCAAAGCGGGAACTTTTCTCACCAAAATGTTACAGACACACTTTTTCTGTAAATTGGCAAGTAATTTTCTTACGTGACAGCTTGTACTCGCCGAAATAGTTACAGACACAGTTAAGTGAGAAAAACAGCTGTTTGTTTCAATTTATGGCATTTTTATTTCATTTCACACATTTCAATCGAAAACTTTCTCGACGCGAGAGTTACAGAACATGGGCACAGGATGACTTATGAAAGAATTGAGCTATTAACGTGAAATTCGATATATGTATGTATAAGCGTTTCAATATAAAATCTCTTTTAGGACTTTGAATAAAATTGTTTTTGTGGGCGTGATACCTCAAATATAACTCTAGGTTATGAAATACGGTTGTTTATACTTAACTTTAGTAAAAATCAATACAGAATTTTGATATTTGATATTTATTATTGATTTTTTTTAATGTATGAATGTATATATTATGTATGTATTAATAAATGTTTATAACATGGTACTTATTATTTAATATAAAACAATTACCAAAAAGTGCTGAATAAAAAATAATAAAAGAATTGCCATAACAATTACACTGTGTTAGTTGAATAAACAGATAAGCCGGGTATATGGCGTTTTAACATAATTCGGGTACGCTGAATCCAATGGTGCTAACCGTTTTTTTTTTAAGTTAGCTCTTGTTTTCGAGAAATACCTTTATTTCGAAAATGGAGGAGTTTGCACAACAGATGTAAGCGTAACTCAAAAACGCTTTAGCTTATTGAAAAAACTAAAAAAAAAACCGAAATTCTGCAAGAAATCTTAAATTTGGCCCCTGCAGCGCCTAGGATGACCCTAGATGGGTCAAATATATGGATCAAAATCATCAAGGTTGTAAATTTCAAAATTGATTTTATGCCAGAAAAAATTTTAAGCTACAATGATGGCTCTAGGTTTATACTTTTGCAAAATTTTTATATTAATAAACTTTGACAGGGCAGCGCAAAAAATTCTAAACTTTTTTTATAAAACTGCTTTTTAGTGAATATCTTTCCGAAAACCATCATTTCGGGAACGTTTTTCTAAGTTTGATTAAATTAACAAAAACAACACAAAGTACATAACTTAAGCATCGTTTAATAATACGGGTTTATTATGAATCTATCAGGTATGTTCTAGTTTTCGACTCGAATTGAAAACGAAAAATTTTTTAAATCCGCATAATTCATAAATTGGTGTTCTCAAATCCGCATGTTTTTGTGTATTCGAAGTTTTTGTTCGAAAAACTTTTTTTGGACTAAAGATCGCTAATTTGCTAACCGCAGCATGACAGCAATGTTTAATAGTTTTTTAAAATCGTGAAAGCTGTAAAGAATCACAGGAAAAAAACAGCTTCTATCGCGAACATGGCTAAAATTCGCGAAAAATTGCAAACTTTTAAACAAACACTAAAATTTATTTGCAATCGCTAAATCGGTAAAAGAAAACAAAATGTCGGAAAACAACAAAAAAAAATTGCAAAAATAGCGAAAAATCGCGTAAATTTTTAATATTTCAAACCAGCCTATAATTGATTAAAAGTCCCTTAAACTATTAGGATTGGCATAAATTAGGTAAAAATTGCTAAATTCGCGGAAATTCGCAAAAATTTGCTAACATCGGCATGATAGCAAAGTCTACTGTTTATTATAAATCGTTAAAGCTGTAAAGAATCAGAAAACTTACTGAAACAAATCGCGAACATGGCTAAAATTCGCGAAAAATCGCAAAATTTTAAACAAACAAAAAACTTATTGAGATCGCTAAATTGATTAACAAAAAAAAATTGTCTGAAAATAACAAAACAAAATCGTTAAAAAAATAAGCTGTAATTACATCAAAATAATGAAAATGTCGATTTTAAATTTAGGGTAAGTTAGGGACTTTTGCATTTTAGATAACGATATATTTTTGATTAAATTGGATAAAGAAGATTTTAAGCTAAAAACAAAATTTATTTTTTTGTTAAAAATGTTATCAAATATTAGAATAAAAGTCGATTCGTTTTACTTTCACCAACCCATTACTACTCTAATTGAAAACGAATAAAAACTTGTGGATGTGAAATGCAGAACACCAAAAATGCTAAAGTAATCCACTTTCGAGTGGATTCGGATTCTAGAACACACCCGTATATTATATAAACATAAGTAAAAACAATACATACAAAATCCTTTTCAAGCAAAATACGCCAAAAAATAAAAGAAGTTGCTATTATCGTGCATAAAATTTTTTGTAAAATCAAAATTTTAAAAACTCTTATGATCGAATTAACGCTACATGAACAGAATAAAAGTTGTGTTATAAAATAAACTACGATTTATTCTATGTAAATCGTTCCCGGAATGACAAAACTGTTACCGAAATGATTATATTGATATCATAAGGTATGGAAATGTTTGAATTGTAAGCAACGGTTTAAATATTAAAGTTATTTATTTAGAAGATAAGCTAGCAAAAAAATATTAAAAAAAAATCCATCAAATAATAATATTTTCGATTTGTTTTTTCTTTTTTAAGCAATGGTTTATTCTGCTGACGAAGAGATTTAAGCTCCTTCTGTTGTTCAGTCATCTTATCCATAAAAAATTGTAAGGGAGTCGCCCTAGGAAACAATAATTATCATTCCGAGAACGCAACAGTCATTTCGGGAACGTGCCAAAATATACGGAAACGTTCCCGAAATGATCGTTCACGAAATGACGATTTCAAATAAATGCGCGACTTGCTTATACAGCGGCTAGTTTAAATGCGACCTGACTTTGTCAATAGTAAAATATTACGGCTACTTTAATATTTCTTGTCGTAATAAAGACGTTCACGAAATGACGGACTATTGATGTACGCTCTACGAATAATGAATTAAAAGTTACTTACCACTTTAATATAACTTATTTGACAATAAATGCATTGACAGTTGGCTTTTGTATTGTTTTCTTCTTCTACTGCCGTTGAACACCTGATGGCTATCTTCACTTAAAATAATTCTTTTTTGATTATTGGTGCGTTCACTGAAATGACTTGTGCACTATCGGACAAACTATTTTGCATTTTTATAATAAGAAATAAATAATGTTTTAGTATCCTTTTCAAAAATAGTTTTTGTGTAATAATTACGGTGTATTTAATAATGACTGGTGTTAAATACCTTAAATTGTTCATTAATATCTTGGACTTGTTTTTGAAGATCGTAGTAAGGACGCGTTCCCGAAATGACTTTCTCTGCGTGTATTTTGATTTAGTTAAAAAATTACTTCTTTATATAAATTTATTGTTTGATGTACACATAAAACAGATTATTTGTAGTAATTTATAAATTTTCTTTTTTCAATATCAAGTCAAGATTTAATATATTAAATTGCTAGCAAAACCAATTCTGCACCTTGATTTTGAGCCATATGACCAACCCCACTTTATTTTTCATCTCAATCATTTATATCTATCTATATTTATATCTAACATACCTACCCGCTATCTCCAATCCTTACCTCCCGTTTCCACATGCAAGTGCAACCCACTAAACACGAAGTCAAACCTTTGATATGAAATGACTTCATCATTTGACATCAAATACAATTCTCAAACGTTTTTCAATTGTTTGATTTAACATTTAAACTCAAATTGATAATGATTTGAAAATAAAAATTTTATATCAAATGTTTTATCAATTTGATGTCAAATGTATGTCAAATGTTAAATTCAAATCAAAAATTACTTGGCAATACTAAAGCGAAAAATAAATGTAATCATTAAAAATTGCGTTTAAAGTTACATTTTTTACTTTGTGGTTACATGTGTTTTACTATTAAAAATAAATTTTAATATAAAGTGAACAGCTTATTTCCTGTGAAAAATAAAAATTATTTGTGAATAATTACAAACATTAAAAATACGAAAAAAAGGAAAATAAATAGAAAAGGGAAGAAAGTTTGTTAAACGATCGCGGTGCTACAATCCTCAAAATAAAAGGGAGCCAAGTAGTTTGTCTTTCCAAGAATTTGAGGACGGAAAGAACATTTTGTCATCTTTTAGCTATGGCGCCGAATGTAAATCTCACAGTTTATTTAAATAAATAATAAATTTAAATAAAAAAAAAAATAAATATTTTTATTTATATTCCACATTGTATTATATTATATTTGAAAAACATTTGAGAATTACGTTTGAAAGCAAGTTTAAAATAAAGGCATTTTTCAATTAGAAAATAAATTCCCCTTTTTGAAATTCGGAATTTTCAAATGATTTTCAAATAATTATCAAACGTTTGTCGTTTAAGAAAACGTTTGATTTCAAATCATTTTCAATTTGAAATCAAACCTCCGTGTTTGTTGGGAAGTCCGAAAAACTGAATACACTCACTAATTTACTATTACTATTGTGAATTATTTGTTAGTATTTTATAAACAAACCTCTCTCTTGTGAATAACTTGTCAGTGCTTGTATCGTGAAAGAAAAATATACAAAATAAAATACTAATAAAAATATAATAAAATAAATAATGAATAGTGTTTATATTAATTTTCTTAATTAAAACTCCTTCAATAAAAGAAAAAATAAATTTAATTGAGTCCTACCTTAGAATACAAATTAAAATTTACATATTCCCTTCTCGTTCACATTAACACTTGTTGGGAATTTATTTAGTAAAAATACTCGCGGGAGAAAACATTAACGATGCCAAATTTTTTAAGTTTGGGAATTCATTCACAATACAAAATAAAAAAATATGGGAAGATTTTCATGGGAGTAGTTGTTTGCGATAGGGCTGAATACGTATACACTACTTGCATGTGGAAACGTAGAGTTAAAGGGGCTCCCATACAAAAAAAGGCAATACAGAAAAGAAATGTATTTAAGAAAAAGTCCCATTAATGCCCAGGAGTCGCCCGACCTTAATTAATTTTTTGTCCTTAATATATCTCGAGACATACTTGCTTTTATCTCCACTTATTAGGGGGGCTCCCATACAAATAATGGATTTTATGAAATTCTTAAATTAATTAAAAAATTTTCAACTTTTGTGAATAAAATCAAAAGTTGCTAACAGATATTAATCGTTAATGGCTTGTTTGCAGCTTCGTTTTTAATATGTCTGCAAAAAATTTTCCAATTTTTTATTAATTTTTAAAAAACAAAAATTTCGAATTTTTGATAAAGAAAACTATTTTGTTTTTCCAAAAAAAAAAAAAAATTGTGTTAAAGTTTTACTTTTTTTTAGTTTTTTTCAACAAGCTAAAGCGTTTTTGGGTTACGCAAACATATGTTGTGCAACCTCCTCCATTTTCGAAATAACGGTATATCTCGAAACCAGAGCTAACCTGAAAAAATGGCTAGAACAACGGATTCAGCGTACCCGAATTAAGTTAAAACGCCAGGTGCCCAGCTTGTCTCAACAAAAAAAGTGTAAATTTCTTGCACAGTGTTATTACTAATTTAAATTTGAATTTACTAGTTGCTCTCACTTCCATGGTACAATGATAAAGTAGAGAGGGTATTTAGCCAAGTAAACATCGTTTAAAGTAATTGGAGAAAAAGTTTACATTTAACAACCGTTAATTCGATCTTTTTAATTAGAAAAATATTTTTACCTTGACAATAAGATAAATATTTATACCCACACCACAATAGTTGGCAGGATCCCAGTTGGCCATATTGCCGTTGACGACATCGTCGTCGGGATGTCTGGCTAGCTGGCTGTCCATGTAAACCTTGTGCGCAAAGTACAAGTCGGAATTTTGGGGATAACTTGATAAAATTTGATACACAGGTTCTAATGTTGTATAGGGTAGCAAATAGCGGTTTCGACCGACTATACTTTCTTACTTTCTTTTATACCCTCCACCACAACTAGTTGTGAAAAGGGTATACTAAGTTTTTCATTCCGTTTGAAACTTTATTTAATATTCATCTAAGACCCCATAAAGTATTTATGTATATATTCTGAGTAATTCTAAGTCGACTTAGCCATTTCCATCTGCATGTCCGTCTGTTGAAATCTCGCTCATTTCCGATCGACTCAAAAGAATAGAACGATATTGTATAAAATAATTTCTCGTTCTCCTAAGCAGTTTGAAATGAAAACCCTGCAACAGCGGTAGTTATGATTAAAAAGGTGAAACAACCACCCTAAAAAATTGACTATTTTGTTACAAATGCTACACTGAAAGAATTTTCTTCGCAATACCAATGAATTTTGACATTAATCCCATGAAAAATTGCATTAAAAAGGAAACTATGCAGCGCTTCGTTGGATCGATGAAACCTGTTTCATTAAAAGGATTTAATGAAACATTACATTAGATCTATGAATATTATTCATTGGATGAATACTTTAAATAAAGTAAAAATATTTTTTTTTTTTTTTAATTATTTAATTTTTATATTTTTTTTAATTATTTTTTTTTTTATCTTTTCTTTTTTTTATTTTACTTTATTTAATTTTTAATTTTTTTTCTGTCTCTGGCGGGATTCGATCGCTCAACCTCGGTGCTGATAGACTAGCTCGCTACCAGCTAGTCTAGCGGGGCAGTGTAGTTTTTGTATTAAAAAACTATGTTTTTTACTCAATTAAGAGCGTAAATATGAGATTAAATTGTCCATAATAACAATAACAACGTTGATTGAAAGTTTTTGTTTCATTACTATAATGACATTTTTAATTGTCATAATGAAAATTTAAATTTATGAAGGCAATTATTGAAATATGTTGGTTTTATAAAAAAATTTTTTGATTTCATAAATTTAGTGGCATACATGTAACATTCGATGTATGAAATTATTAAATCTTACATTTTTTAATTAACAATTAAAAATTTTTTTAAAGAAACTATAATTTTGTATTAATTTATGAATATAGTTATGTTTGTATATTGTTTTTTTATGTTCCCAATTAAAATTTTTTTTTTAACTTGGACAAACTTAAGTTTTCATATATCCAATGAAAATTTTTAACGTAATTACGAAATCCAATGAAGCGATTTTAACGAAAATACTTCATTAAAACTATGAAATTCCATTTAGACAATGAACGTTTTCATTTACCCAAGGAAAGTTTTTTTATGAAAATGATTCATTAAATATATGAAGCATTTTTCTTTCAGTGTAGCAAACATGGTCCGGCACCATGTTGATATGAGATTTGCACAAATTCGTATGAATAGAAATGATACCACGAAATTTCGTGAAAATCGGTCCATAATTTACGATAGACCCCTTATAAAGCCCATTCTCAAAAAAAAAAAAAAACACTTTAGTCCGACTAAAAATGTAACGAATAATTCTATTGTGGAACAGTTTTATTTTAATAGAAACCCCACTGTCAAATTTCGTGAAGATCCTAGCTTTTGGTGGAGGGTATCAAAGATTCGGCACAGCCGAATATAGCACTGTTACTTGTTTATTGTAGATTTGGACTCAAAAGGTTGGGTAAATGTTGTCATGATTATGATTTACCTTCAAAATATTTAAAACTAATAGACACGAGTGATTCCTATGAGATTGGAAAATACAAATGTCAATTGGCTTCTGATGTTATCTAAATTTAATATTTCCTTTACTTTTTTTAATTGCATTATCACCGGTATCAACAAGCTCTTATAACATTCTTAAATTACTCAAACTTTTTTCAATGGAATTCTAAAGCTAAAGCTAGGCCGCCACCTTTTTATTACTGGCTGTCGGATACATTTCATTAAAATTGGTATATTATCGAATTGGCTAATAATTTCCTCTGCAACACGGTATAACCCATGTGCCAAGCAAGTAACTTGTAGCAGTTTTGGATAAAATATTTTTAATCAATTGGAAGCCTTAACCATTTATGGTGCTACATCGGTTTTAAATAGAAGGATATTTTGTCGAAATCTTGAAAATCTTAGAATATATTTATTGATCTTAAAATTTTCTTGGAAGTTTTTTTGTGAATTTAAAAATGTTTTTAAGAACTTTTCTATAATAAGGAAATAAAAAAAAATAACTCAAAAATGTCAAAATATGCAAAAAATATGCATTTAAACCCTAAATATGCAAAAATATGAATTTTCACCAAAATATGCAACAATATGCAAAAACAAATCGTTTGAGTTCTTAGATATGTATAAGCTTACAATGAAATCATAGAAATTCATGTTAGTTTGACAATTAGTTGTCAGATAGAGTGGCCAATTTTCGTTTTTAATTAACTTTTTGTTTTTGCCTAAAATCTAGAATCAACTGAATTGAGTAGCGAACCGTAATAGGGGCCATAAGCTTTAAGGGCAACACAACCAAGGGATTATCCATCCCATCCTATTTCTAATATCTGTAATCCTACCCTCAATCCCATCCCACTTCCCCAAGGGTTAAGGTCAAGGTGTTTAGTAGCAGTGCCGAGTGGCTAGTAAGTGGCGCCGATGGCAAGGTCATAATCTGTCACTGAGCGAGATGCCCCGTTTTGAACGTGCGTACTCGTGGGACAAAAAGCTGCAGGAATATGAACATTATTATAATCATATGAACAAAAAAAATCTGATAAGTATGGAGAGGATATCCTGGACCAGTGATGTACAAAATGTAAATTGTGATTGTATGGCTTTATATTACTATTAGTGAATAAAGCGACAAATATTCTTAATAAAAACACAAAAAATATGTAAGCATCCGCCGGATGTGCACTCGTCGCTTGAGAATCGACGACTGAATTGTGTACTCTCGTGGACTAAATGAAAGAGCGTAAGAATGCGGGTGAAGAATGTATGTGAATCAATTTCCACAATTGTGGTATGGGCTGGACACCAATGTCCTGGACGTCATTGATATTGACAACTCAGTAAGGTTGGTCAGATATAGGCTCGGGTCTACTGGGTGTCCATGGGGATGTTCTCTATCAGGATGGTCAGCTAATAACCGAACTGATACGGCGAATTCTTAAGAGAGTGTATCAAAGCCAATGGTTCGGCAGGATTCGACAGAACAGGTCATATCCGACAACCGAACGAAAGATGAAAAGCGAAAGAATCTTCTAGTATTTCTGGAAAACAATAGCCAAGGAAGCCTCCTCGCTGCACGGAATAGGCATCTGCTGAGAAAGCACAGAAAGAACGTTGCTAGATAAGAACGAATCCACGGTTCGATTGGGAATCCTGGGGCTTCCCTATCCTGCTAGATAAAAAGACCTCAAACAGTTGAGCACATTCTGTGTAACTGTCCTAGACTACAGAACAGCAGGCTGAGATGGCTGGGTAGTAGGTTCATATGCAAAATGGGAGATGTCTCGGACTGTGGACTCAAGGCTCTGACGGGATTCTTAATAAGAATAACCTGGCTGCATAACAAGCGGCGGGGCAATGGATGTATGTTGAAATATTGTGTGTGGTAGTGCAGTTTTTCTGTTTCTTGTCCGAAATCTTTTCCACTATCTAAAACTATACTTAAACGATTGTGTTTACTATCGATAGTTTCCCATCACAACTTTAAATACCTTCTAATTTTATAAAATTCTCTTTAATTCATTAAATAAAAAGGTAACAAAATGTAAAGGCTCTGCTACTGCTCTGTCGACTTCCTAGAGACTCAAAACGAAGTAAAATGCAACTTAATTCTGCCCATCTTATTTTTCAAAATTCTAAAGCTGTTTGAGATAAATTTATTTTTATATTCCAAAAATTCAGTAAAATTTACTCTCATATCAAAAATTTAAGAAACATATACTAAGTTTTTCTATCCTTTGAACATTTTTGAATTTTCAAACCCTGATCTATTTTTTTTTTCTTTAAACTAATAAAATATGTTAAAATTTTTTTATTACACATTTTAATTGTCTGCATTTTAATAGCAACAATTTTAAACTTAATGATAACAATTAAAAAAAAATTCTCTTCAAACATACAACAATTATTTCTCTTTATTCATTTAAAAATGATTTGAAATCAAATTTACTGCCTGGCCCACGATGTCGACAAGAACATTTCTTTCGTATATTTATATTGAAAACAAAAACCAATTTTAGATTTGTATTATTGTTTTAATATAAAAATGCGAAAGAATTGTTCTTGTCGACAGTGTGGGCCTGAAAGTAAAACACTTGAAAATAAAATGTATTAAAAAATATGTTAACAAATGAGAAAAATTAAAAAAAGAGAGTTATTAAAAGTTAGAGAAAAACAGCGTGTTATAGAGAGGAAAGCAGCGTTGCCGTTGGAAAATTTCTTAAAGGGGCACAAAAATGGGATTTTCCACAAAAAAAGGGGTCACAATATGGGTATTTCAAAACAAAAGCGTCAGTTTTTTATAACAAAAAATTGCTCAGTTTTAGTAAAAAAAAAACCAAGAAATTTAACAATTATTAGCTCATGGTCATAGCAGGTAGCGCTCCAAAAACGTTCGTTTATTTATTTATTAATAATTTAAGTTATTCAATAAATAAAAAATGTATACATATATGAGGTAGTGCTGGGATACTATCGATATTTTCTACTATCGATATTTATCGATAGTTCAGATTTCACTATCGATATATCGATATTACTATCGACTGAATGTTTGTACTTGTGCAGGAAAACTTTAATTATTTTTTTATAAGGCTTCGTTCGTTGTTTTTATCACTTTATTGAATGTGTGAGACGTATGTATATACGCACGTTATTTTAGATGGCAGTTTTTTAAAAATTGATAAGTACCTTTCTCAAGGAACCGAAGTAACAAGGACTATAAGATATTCCATTGCAACTTTAAGAATTGTCTAAATTCTAAACCAAAAAACTTATCCTCTAATGGTCGTTCATTGTTTTGTCTTATGCCTGCAATTGCATTTGCATTTTTTTTTTACAACATTACAAAAATATTTGACATTTCAGTCCTTATATAAACATATAAAAAATTTCGACTTAAAGGCCTTAAATTAGCAGTAAAAGGCGCTGCTAAGCAATCCATACCACTTGTCATTCTTGTTGTTTGTATTCATTGCTGTAATTATGCGTAAATTAATAATATCAAGTAAAAATTTGCGGCAAAAAACTGTGTGTGTATAGCTGCTGTTAGATGTCTTCATAGCTGTATTTTAGATAATAAAAATATCGATATTTATATTTTTCCTATCGATATTATCGATAGTCTTAAAAGTCTATCGATAGTTTCCCAGCACTAATATGAGGCTATCAGCGCAGAAGTGTTGTAACCCCAGACTACTTATTATGAGGCAATGAGGAGTTAACACAACTCTTGCACTATAGTTCTTGGTTGTAACGGCACGTGCAAAAACTATGTTTATAGCGCCATCTGTTTTGGATACAAACAGTTGTCCTATTCGATTATTGCACTGTAAAGCACCGTGCAAAGAACATATCTTACACCAGAACCGTAACCAAATTAAATTGTGCTGATAGCCTCATATAACAAATACTAATTTCTACTTTACATTTGAATTTATTTAAGAAAAAAATGTTTTAACAAAAACTTTTTACGCAATTTGCACTTTATATTTTGTTATTAAATCATCACTTAAAGTCCATTCTTCCAGCTCCGTTTCGGACAAATTAAGTAACAAAAGCAACGAATCGCAAGTTTCTACATTGAGTATGTTCGAAAGTTTATTTTTAAGCAATGCCAATTGCAAAAACACTCGTTTGGGGATTATTTTTGTATACCCTTCACCGAAGGTAAAAGGGTATATATAACTTTGTCATTCCGTTTGTAATTTCTACAATATTGATCCTACACCCTATAAAGTATATATATTCTGGGTCCTTATGAAAAGCGAAGTTCAAATCCAGTTGTCCGTCTGTCCGTCTGTCTGTTGAAATGGGTTTTCCGAAGCCCCCAGATATGATGGGGGCTTGGTTGGGTTATCTTTCTGTCAGGTATTCTTATTATAATTTTGCTATTGCAATTCAGCCAGATTCAGCCAGAATGGCAGAGATATGAGCAAAAAACCACGACTACCTCTAATTTTTTCCAAAAATCCCTTGTGTTTGTTGTATTTTTATTACTTTTTGCTGTATATCTGGGGAACGGCAAAAGCCAAAGTTTCCAAATTAGGTACACACAGGTTGCCAATACACACCATCCTACAAAATGTGGGCGGGATTGGAGAAGTGGGCGTGGTACTTCCCGTACAAAAAAAATTAAAAATTGTATAAAAACCTAAATTTTAAGGCTGCCATATGTCCTATGGATATGATTTATATAATAAAGCTACATAATAAGTATTGGAGGAATAGGTTAATTACAACGTTAGTTTTTTGCACTTTTTAAATTTTATGTAGTAAAATATTTTCCAAAATACTACCACCACGTCTTTCGAAAGCTTCACAAATTCGCCGACAATCAACCTTTTGTTTTGCATTTTGTTGACCAATATATCGGTTTGTACTTTATTAACGGATCTAGCCTCTAATATTCGATTTATAGGAGGAACAATAGAGTGGTTCGAAAAAAAATTTTTTTTTTCAGGATTAAAGATAATGTAAAAACAATTCCAAAAATTATTTTTTTGCCAAGCCTAGAAATACCGCCCTTTTAGTTTTTTGTAAACTGTGTCGCCATTTTTAGTCCGATCATAACATTTTGTATATCGGTATTAAAGACATGTCTGTCTTTAATAGTTTTTTTATACAGAAGTTCTATCATAATAACACAGCTTCATTTTAGTTCAAAAATATTTAGCGTTTGGGAGGGTATAAACCGAGTTTTTGAAAGACATGACTAGAATTTGCGTGGTATAAAGTCTAAGGGAAACGTGAACACATTACGAGGGAAAAAACTTTTCACGATAAGGGGAATTTATTCCCGTGAACATTTTGTCACGTTTTTATTCTCCTTTGAATTCCTTTTGTTCATGGGAGTTTTTCATGATTACAAATATGTGAAAAGGGAAAAATTACGAGGGAAAAATTATTCACGATAGGGGTGAATATGTTCGTTAAATCTATTTTTTTAAATTTTCGACCTCAAACTAAAGTTTTTGCGCATTTGGCTTCATACGTTTTGTAATTTTTCTTACTTTCTTATAACATGTCTTGACATCGAAACCATTTTATGATAATATGCGTATGCATCTTGTTGGATTTTATAAATACGGATTCTACAAATCTTAAAAGTATTTATTCCCGTATCTTTTTCATTTATTCTTGATACAAATTCGTTACATGATTTCAAAAATGGTGAAAAAGTAGCATGAACTGCTTTAAAATTATACAAAAGGTTACTTTAAAAAAGGGGCATAAAAGTGGGAAGGTCCTCAAAAAAGTCTCAATTTTGCTACTTAAAGTGAACAACGGCAACGCTGGAGTAGAGAAATTACACAAAAAACGAATATTTTTTTATATAAACAAACGAATACAATTAGAAATCGAAGAGTTAATCAATATTAAATAACAGAGAGTTTATTATTGACTAACGATCGGCTAGAGAGAAGCAGAGAGAAATAAAATTGGTAAATAAAAAAGCCTTTTTTTTCTTTACGTGAGTATTTATTTCAAATGGGGGAATTCGTTTAAAAAAGACGATGTTATTTCAAACGATTCGTTTTAGCTTCATTTCAGAGGAGTGCGAGTAGCTGTTTTTTAAAGCAAAAACTCGCTGTTATAAACCGAAACCAGTTAGTCGCATCGCTACGAGCAAATGTTAAACAGCTTAATTTAAAGCGAAAGAATAAGTACAAGATCTTTTTCGTAAAAATAAATACAATTACAAAAAAGTTGAATTAAAAAAAAAAGCTTAATGAAAAAATAGTATCTATTGCATAAAAAACAAGTTTCATGTAAAATGCATACATAAAGCACGCAAAATAAGACCTATGTATCTATATATATAAAAATGAAAAATGTTTGTATGTGTGTTTGTTTGTTTGTTTGTTGGCTTATAGACTCCTAAACTACTGAACCGATTTTCCTGAAATTTTTACAGATACATCACGTGAGCCCTAAAAATAAAATAGGCTACTTATTTTTTCGATAGGGGCAGGGGAATTGGTATCCCCCATAGGATGCCAATATTAATTATCGCATATATTAAGATCCGCTGCACGCATTATGCAGAACTTTTGGTAGTAAGATCTTCTGAGCCCCAAAATTCAAATAAAATAGCAGCGGGGGAAGTGGAATCCCCAATAGGACGCCAATGTTTAACATCGCATATCTAAAGAACTGTAATAGTGAGAATGTTCAAACTTTCTAGAAGTCACTCTTATGGTATTCAACACTTTTGAAAATAACAATAAAGCGGGTAGGCGCAGGGGGGGAAATACCTCCCATAGGATGCATATATTAAATATCGCTCAACTGAAGAATTATTAAAGGGAGAGTCTTCAAAAGTGGTTAAAGCTATTATTATAGTAAACTATAAATTTCAATATACAAATGGGCGGGGTAGACGGGGGAGGAGCAGTACCCCTCATATATAGAAATATTAATAAGAGCCACTGAACGCATTTTGTTGAACTTTGGGTAGTACGATCTTCTGAGCCCCGAAATTTAAATAAAGTATCAGCGGGGGAAGTGGTTTTCCCCATAGGACGCCAATGTTTAACATCGCATATCTTAAGAACTGTAATAGTGAGAATGTTCAAACTTTCTAGAAGTCACTCTTATGGTATACTACACTTTTGAAAATAAAAATAAAGCGGGTAGGCGCAGAGGGCGAAATACCTCCCATAGGATGCATATATTAAATATCGCTCAACTGAAGAACTATTAAAGGGAGAGTCTTCAAACGTGGTTAAAGCTGCTATTAGGGTAAACTATAAATTTCAATATAAAAATGGGCGGGGTAGACAGGGGAGGAGCAGTACCCCTCATAGATAGAAATATTAATAACAGCCACTGCACGCATTTTGTTGAACTTTTAGTAGTAGGATCTCCTGAGCCCCAAAGTTGAAATAAAATAGAAGCAGGGGAAGTGGTACCCACCATAGAACACCAATTTTAAATATCGCATATCTTAAGAACTGTTGTAGTGAGAATGTTCAAACTTTGTGGAAGTCACTCTAATGGTGAACTACACTTTTGAAAATAAAAATAAAGCGGGAAGGCGCAGGGGGAAACACCTCCCGTAGGATGCATATATTAAATATTGTTCAACTGAAGAAACATTAAAGGGACAGCCTTCAAACGTGATTAGAGCTACTTTTATGGTAAACTATAAATTTCAATATAAAAATGGGCGGGGTAGACAGAGTAGGAGCAGTACCCCTCATATATAGAAATATTAATAAGAGCCGCTGCACGCATTTTGTTGAACTTTTGGTAGTAAGATCTTCTGAGCGCAAAAATTCAAATGATATAGCAGCGGGGGAAGTGGTACCCCCCATAGAACGACGATGTTTAATATCTCTTATCTTAAGAACTGTTATAGTAAGAATGTTCAAACTTTGTAGAAGTCACTCTTATGGTATACTACACTTTTGAAAATAAAAATAAATATCTCTCTACTAAAGAACTATTAAAGGGAGAGTCTTCAAAGTTGGCTAAAGCATTGTAGCGAAGCGCAACGGGTTAAGCTAGTATTCAATAAAAAAGCCTTAACTACGACAAAAATAAAGTGCTAGAAATAAAAAAAAAAATTTCTATTAAAAGCAGTTATGAATTAAAAAAATACTAAAAATATTAGATAAAATCTTTGGTAATGTCTTATTTATAAAAGAAAATAAAAAAAAAAAACATTTTTATAGATAAAAGTACTTAACTGTTTTATTAAGAAAAATATAAAAAGTGAAATTTGTTAAAAAATATTTAAAAATACAAATTAATACAAAGAATGACTTCAACTGTATTGCAACCCCCTTCAACAACAACAGCAACAGAATCTTCTACAATGGGTTGGTCTCATGATAAATTGAGATTTTCATGTGTTGACAGCATTGGTTTGAAACAATTATGGAAACTAATTGCATTGGATACAAATGCAACAACAGCAACAGCTACATCTTCACACACTAACACAACTTCAGTTACGAATTGTGATAAGAACAACAAAAATAACAACAACAACAATAATGAGGTAAGTTGGCGTGTTTTTTTTTCAAATTTTTATATTGACACGGAAGTTTATTTTATTATTTTCGAAGTTTTATTTATTTATTTTTTTTTTCGTAAAAAATTTTAATGTTTTTGTTTTTCGGGAGCGAAATTTGTAAATTTTGCTTAGCACGAGTACTTTAACTGCCTGTTTTTAGAATACGAGCGAAAAACTCGTTCGTTAAACTTATGTACACTAAAAACAAAATTAATTTTGTCTTAAATGTATAAAATTGGTTAAATAAAACAAAATATTATTTTTTAATAAATTTGTAAGATAAATAAGATGCATATTTTCTTTATACAGTATATATCGTTTATATGAATTTCATTATTTCCACGTCTTATGGTTCTTTTAAGCGATAAATGAACCTATTAAAACTCGCTTATTGCACATACATACAGTGCTTTAAAGAAAAACTCGCCTAAATTTAATTAAAATAAGCAAATTTAACTTAACTAGAATAATATTGTACAATTTATTGTAATTGGCTTAATTGTGAAACGATGCCTTAAGGAGAATATGTTAAAAGCAATTTAAAAAAAAATATATTAACAGCCTGTTCAACGATTTCGAACGTTAACGTTCGCATAGAATATTACATTTAAAACAAAAACAAATTTTCGAATTTTGTTAATTATTATGCATAGATGCGTTATATGGATAAAAGCAAATGCTTCTACACAAAATAATTTCGGCTTTTTTTAGATAGCAAACTAATTTTGCACAAGCTGGGATACATAAAAACGTTAATTGCTAATAGCCGGCGTGTACATAAGCGACAAGCACTGTATTATTAAACTATTATAAATCAAAAATAATATTAAGTTAATCAATTTATTACCTTCAAAAACGGTATAAAAATAAAATTTTTAAAAATATGTATCTGCCATTTTGCGAAAACCTTATTTTAATTAAGTTTATATTTTACTTGATATGTAGTATACAACTTTGCTTTAACCATTAAACCCAAAAAAAACACACTTAATTTTAAACTAATAGCCAAATTTCCAATTTCTGAAAAATTTAATGCAAAATTTTGATTTTTTTATAAAATTTGTTCTTCACGCCTTTTGAAATTTAGACATTTTATTTTTTATTTATTGTTATGAGATATTTCCAGAATTTTTTTTTTCTAGGAGATAAAAAAGAATTTTTAGTAATAAATTTTTTTTTAAATTTAATTTTTTTAACAAGGTTTCGTTTAAATGTGCTTAATTTCCCATTTCATACTGTTGATAAACTGAATTTATTGTTGATGGAAAAAGCTATTCCTATGCGCATTTCACTGGTTGCTTAGGCTAGATCGTCAGGAAACTTCATCCAAAGATTTTAGAAAAACTAAAGATATTATTCAAATAAAACTGTTAAGCGAATAAGAATTAGAAACACTAGTTTAACTTGAAACAATATCATAGCTTAAACAACAACAATAAACTGAGTTTATCTTTTGTTAATTTTCTTAATTTCCCTTTTGCATAAAACCTATGAATACTTAAACTGTAATTTGTGTTGTATGAGTGGATATTAACCCTGCAAATAAAATTGGACCACCTGATCCATTTTGATAAAATGGACTACTCCATGGACTGGACCGAGGTAATGCAAGCATGGACCATGTCATTGTTAAAAAGTGTTTGTAGCTTTCGTTTTTAAACGACTTCAAAACTAATCCTCTTGTGTATACCATGGAGTAGTTTTTAAACTACTCCTTAGTGGTCCAAAGGTGGGTTATATGGTCCTCTCCTAGGACATCGTAATGTTAAATAGACCAGGATTTTTCCATATGTTTGGGTTAGTTTTCGACTAGTCCTGGTCCCATGTGGACTACTCTTTACACGCGTGTTTGGACTGGTCCTATTATTTGCAGGGAAAGACTCTACTCCTTCAGTCAAAAAAAAAAACACATAATTTTACTTTTGTCTCGCCTCAACGAAACTTAAAAAATAATATGCATAAATTTTTATTTAATTAAAGAAAATAATTAAAATAAAAATGTAAAACTATTTAAACCACTTAGGCCGAGTTTTTGAGATGTGGATTAAGTTTAAACATAGTTTAACGTAGTATGAAACTCGGATTTTTCTGGCGAAATGTTATTTTTTTTTATTATTTCGTTAAGGCCCAACGTTTTTAGCAAAACTAAGCTGTTCCATCAAAATTTTGTATACAAACGTGGTAATGGCGGCACAAATCAGTTTTCAGATTACCTAAACCTAGGGGCCTACTCTCTATTGAGATGCGAAAGAAAATTGTAGCAAATCTATCGATTGGTACTCTTCAATACGTTTGCGCATGTGACTTTCGCATCTTTTAATTGTTTTTCTTTTCGTAAATCATCACTTTATTTTATTTAAATTTTCCAATTTCAAATATTTTTACACACTTTGGCATTTCATTACTGTAAATCCGCGCCATCTTTAATTTTTATGGCCACTATCGCTTCATTTTCAGAAAATTTTGCGAAAGTGATAGAGAGTACCAAGTTGGCATTTAGCTTTCGCATCGAAATTGTTTTCGCATCGCAATAGAGAGTAGACCCCCTAGTTTAACTGAGATCTCGAAAACCCAGCCTTAGTACATAGTACATATATATTTTTAAAAAGTTATACTTTTTAAAAAAAATTAAACTTTACTATTAGGCATGACTCAATTTTTGTTTTCTTATACATATTTAAACGTCACTAAACCACTTACTTTTCCTTTTTGTGAAACAATTTCTTATTTAAATACACATACATACATTACTACATAAACATACATACATATATGTATAAGATAAAAGTAATTTCAATCAATGAACTTATTCATAATCTTTCTTAGACACTTAAACAAACATTTCTTGAGTTTAAAATTAATCAAAATACAAACGTACATAATTAAACAACCATACAAATGTACATAATAAAACACAAACGTGATTTGCGTCATCAGCTTCTTAAATCCACAAATAACAAACATTGTTCAGTTGGCAACATTGGCTGGTTAACATTTATATTGTTATAATCAATCAATCCTCTTATACACACACTAACAACAACAACACAAACAAATTATGTAAACCGTTATAATTATTGACACTCTTCTTCACACTTTGATCATAAACGCACACCCATTGACGCATCCATGTATATGCACATGTATAAACATAGCAAAACTTTCTTTAATTATTTTTTTATAAAGAGAGACAAAGGCGGCAGAGAGGGAATTAGGCAAACATAAGAAAAAGTTGTCAATTTGTAAACACGGATATCCGTTGCATGCCAAAGACATGTGTAACCAACCAACCATTCATAGTATTATTTGAAAGTATGACTTAAATGAAACCAAATGTACCTAATATATATGGTGTTTTTTTAGCTACATCAGAACTTAAAAAAAAAATACAAGACAGAAATATTGTTCTAGCGTTAAACGATTCATTGCGACTTGTCAAACCTAACTGAACAGAAATATCAACACTCTTTGACATTCTCAGCTTTTAAACCATGGTTATCGATATCGAAAGTTATCATGCAGCTAAAAAAAACTACATTCATTCATACATAAGTATGTTAAGCTGCCAACCTTTCTATGCATTTTTTTTTTTTTTTTTTTTCTTTAACTAAATATTTTCGTATTCAACGTATAAATAAATAAAACACGTATTAACAATTTAAAAAAAAACCACACAATTCTTTTTTTTATAAGGAATTAACAGACAATTGACGTCACAAATGTGCCAGAAACCGAATGATGGTGGTTTAAAAAAAAAATAATACATAAGAAAAAAATAGAGAACATTGACTAAAAAAATGATAAATTTCGAGGTAAAAATCATTATTTTTTTTTTATTGCCTTAAAAGTAATAAAAAAAATTCTAAAACAACAAAATATTAAATAAATTTTTTAATAAAACAGGGGTCTAATCACCACATTCGATACTATCGTATCGAATAAACTATCGATTTTTTTTGCATACGATAGACACTGACGCATCGAATTAAAACTCGATAAATGTAATGTTGAGTTACTCGATATCGAATGCTATTATTTAAAATTCAATACATTTTATTTGATATCGAGTTTCATGATACCAAAATAAATAATTTCGGTCAATTTTGCTCGATATCGTATGCCCCTGAGTTTTAATTTTTAACTATAGTTTACATATTTGCAAGTTTTGTTGAAATTATTTTAAATCGTTATTAAGTTGAGTTGATTGCAATTATTTAGTGCTTATTCACACGCATCAGGTTTTAATCGTCAAGATTAAGTATCGAAAAGAGAAGAGGAAAAGAGAATAAAAGGAATACAGATTTGATCGTGTATTAATTAAGTGACCTCAGTTCTAGAACAATGCAACAATAGAAAATGAAACAGGCATTTTGTTGCTAAAATTATGAGGATTAATGTCAAAATAAGCTTATTCGCCTTTATAAATACTGTAGACAAGCAACAAGTTGACATCTAACGTCACACAAGGAAAAAAACATTACGGTCAGTTACGTTACTGCTCCTATCTTTTTATTGCATCATGATCGTACCGGTTAATTTTCTTTTGTTTAAGATAAAGTAAAAAAAACTTGATGAAACAAAAAGTTATTTTCAATGCGAATTGAGCCAATTGGCTATTAAAAGAATAAATGTCAAAAATTGATTATGTTTTCATGTTGACTTTCTTTAATTTTATTGTGCGTTTTTTGAAAGTTGTGGCAAAATTTTTGACAGATTGGTAAAGTTGTACTAAGCAAATTGCCCTTTTTTTAACTGTTGTATTATTGGAGCGATAGGGCCACATAGTATTCAAAACGCAGGTTCAAAAGAAAATTAATCCAAAACTGGCCTTCTAAACCGGATCGGTGTGAATCAGTACTATGACAAATTTTATTTTATATAATAAAATATACTTATAAAATAAGTCTTCATTTAATTAAATATTTAAGTTAATTCATTGCTTAAACTATAAAAACCCTGATATCAAGCTTTTGAAAGCTGTTTAAAAAAACGGCGTTTGAAAGTTTTTGCAATAAAAAATTAATAATAAATGATGTTGCCAACTCCTGAAGTTTAAAATTTAAGCAAAATTGTTTACCCGATACAAAAATAATTAAGAAATATCTTGTTTTTCTAAATTTTCTCTGCTAGAAATTTTTTTTGTTACTTCTGAAAATCCCCATTTGTAGTCTTAAGCTAAAATGCGAACACGCATTTAGCATGTGAAATTAAGTTGCTAATCATTAGGTTGGAATTTCAAGCTGGGTTGTTAGCCTGATTAAGTCAAGAACAAAAGAATACCTACAAAAAAATTTAAATAGGTATCATTAATTTTTTAATCTCTTCATGTATTTCTTAAGCTTTTTTTAACATTTCTGAAAAAAAAACTCATTATTTTAATCTCAAACCTTTAAATAAATTATTTTGAACACCAGCAACACGTGAAACAGACATGCGATTTTAAATTACTCTAGACAGTCTTAACCTTAAAACGGCGTTGGCTACTAAGCTTTTAATTCTTTTAATTATTAAAAAAAAAAACTTAAATACAAATCAATTTAAAATTTTTCAAACTCAAATTAAAACTAATTTTTGAAATCAATCTTTAAAAAAGGAAAAACAGTTTAAAATTCTAAACAAACATAAGCTTTTTTTAAACAAATTTTAATCACATTCTGTTTTCAATCTTATCATTTTTAGTCGTGCCTTTAATTTTTTTTAGGTAAAATTGTTGTCAATTGTTTTTTAATATCATTTCAAAATTATTTCATGCTAAAGTCAAAGGTGTGTGCAATATTTCTCTAAATATCAGTAAAAATTTTAAAGTTGGAATACATTTAAATTTATATAAACTGTATATATTTTTTTTTTGTTAAAGGGTAGTTATTGTTTTCTGTTTTTTTTTTTAGTTTATTTATTAATTTTTAAATTTTTTGTTAACAAAGATAAAAATAATTAAATTTAATTCTTAAAAGATCGTTTGTTTATATTTTAAAATCACGTATTTTTTTAATGTACAATGACTTCCTAAAACGAGACCCTGAATAAATAGAACTATTGTTATTATAACTAAGTATGTATACAAAAAAAAAGTTATATGAATTTATTAAACAAATGAGTTACGTGTTTTATTGCAATTTAAGTTAAACAACATTTAACAAAATTTCGTAATAATATAATTCTTATAACCTATGAATAAATTTAAAGAATTAGTTCATGATTAAGAAACTTTACGCTTAATTTTGCTCTTTAACTTTTTTTTTCGTTTTTATTTATTTCAAATTAAGGTTAATTTTATTTATATTTTTGTATTTAAACTTAAAATTCCATATTTACACATTTGCACAATAACTTTTAACATTATTTATGCTTTTTTCTTGCAAACGGCTGGCATCACTTTTATTTTAACCTTAAGTCTGGGTTCACACCATGAAAGTTTTTCTTCAAAAAGTCTAAGTTTATTGGTAAGAGGGGAAGAGAACATGCTATTATTCTCTCCCCTCTCATCAATAAACACAGATTTTCTGAAAGAAAACTTTCTAAGGGCATTTATTACAACTTGAAGCTAGCTAAAGTTAAGATTAAATTGACAGATAATAATGTGTTATCTGTCAAAAAGCGTCTGTTAACTGTCGGATAACAACTAACGCCAAGTTATAATAATGGCCCTAAGTGTTAACCCACCCATACTAAATTAATTTCAATTATCTTGAATTTATGTGAAATTAAAATTTAATGCCCGTTTACATTTTTTTACTTTGCTTTTATTTTGTTTGCCTTTTTTCAAGAACACACGCTTAACAAAAAATAACAAATTCACGCCAAAACTAAAACCAATTTTCTGTCAAATGATGGAACAAAGTAAATCGCAAAAGCACTTGCACATTTGTGCCCTTTTTAATTTCTAACTCCCCTCTCGCACACAAAGTAAGAATTGCAGAGAGAAAAAACGCTTAATGTAAACAAGTACTTATAATACCGTAAAATCAATCAATATCTCAATCAATCGAATTTACTACAAGTGGCGGCAAAAAGCTTGCAATCTTTTACAGTTAAACCAAAACACTAACAATGCAATGCAAAACGCCTTTGCTGTTTCTCTTGTTTTTTGTAGTATTGGTGAATATTCACCTTGTCTAAAATCTAAAAATAATAATTTTTTTCATATTTTTATCCACAATTACTAAAAAACTTATATTGAACTACCATATACCCGCTACTTCGTTAGCGCCTCCTTTTTCTTCGTGGACATATTTTTATCACAAAGTTTTGTTTTCTAGGCTTAAACTTGTTTAAATTCTAGCATTTAACCCGCTACTTTAGTAGAACCAAAAAGCTAAAGAAAAATATCAAATTTCCCGTATTTCCTTTTTTGGGTACTATAAAAAAGTACTAAAATTCAGATTTTACCCGTTTACTCCCTAATAGGGCCGAATTTCAAAAAAGTACCAGACACCTGTCCGCATATTTTTCTAAAGAACAGCGATAAGTACTACATTTATTTTGCATCTCTTTTAGTTTTGGAGATATAAGGTTACCGAATTTTCCCGTTTTTACCTTTTTTACCCCCTAATCATTCGAATTTCGAAAAATCCCGTCTTAGTGGATCGATTTGGGTAGTGACCAATCGCTAGTCAGTTATTCACGCAACTCTTTTATATATATAGATAAACTTTAAGTTTAATTTGAAAAATTAAGTCTTATGGCCATTTTCTCAATGTATCGACAAACTGCTTGTTACTTAATGTCAACATAAATTTATTGGTCCGATAAACTGTCCGTTAACGATTTTGGGTTTCTCAATATACCGACAAAAAACATTGTTTTAAGCTGGCAACGCCACTCAAAATACATGTAAAAGTTGGGAGTCAGCTGATTGAATTTATCTGTACGGCAAATAAAAGGAAAATAAATAATTGGCAGATGAGTGCCGGTTAGCTTTGCAATAAAATCGAAGCAAATGAGACATTGAGAAAACCAAATTTCTTTAATGTGCAGTTTTTCGTTGGGAAAAAAGATAATTGCCTAATGAGAAAATGGCCATTAGTCGACCTACGGCCAATTTCCCCAAGTTATAATTTTTTGGCAGTTATAGTGATAGATAAATATAACTGAAATCAAACTTAATTATATAACTTTGTACAAAACAAAAAATAAAACTTTTAATAACTTAAAGTTCATTTACCTTAAACTTGAAATTAATAGATTATCATAGTGTTGGCTTGATTTGTTTTGGAAAACGTGCTATATTTACATTTTTTTTTTTAATTGTTATAAAACATTTTAATTAATAATCAATTATTTCCGGCATATATATTTCTTAAAAATTTTTGTAAGTAATTTGAAATAATTCCCACGCCAATAAATGATAAGCAGCAAGTTCTATTTAACAGTCAAGGTCAGGCTAGCATAATTACGTACAAATTTAAAAATATTAAACAAAATTTGTTTTTTTTTTTTTTTAGATAAAAAAAAATAAACTTAAGATGAAGGGAAAAAAATTACAAACTACAGTTTTTTGTTTAATTTTTTTAAGGTTTTGCTAGACTGTGAATCCCTTTTGTTAAATATATTTTAATATTCTTAACGTCTGTTGTTTTTCTTTAATAAAGACAGACGCGTGTTTAATTTTTTTTATGCTTTTTAAGTCACGGTTTCATTATGTTTGTAATATTGTTATTTTTTTTATACATACATACATAATATAAAATTGTTTACAACGTAAGCGGTTTCACAAGGTATTTTTGTGGTACTTCTCATTTTGTTTTTAATTTTGTCTGAGGTGGAATCTAGAACTTTGTATTTAGTTCATTTAACTCAAGGTTTAGATTACTTAACGGCAGCAGTTAATACATATAAACTGTAAATGTTTAGTTAAATGCATACAACCCTGCAGGAAATGTCACTAGTGAATCTGTACTGATTCGCTATTGACACAGTCGCCAGGACTAGTGACTTATTATACCCCAGGCAATGTAATTTACAATAGACATTTAACATGTGCGTATCGTACGTACTGACGTTGGTACTACTGACTAGGTACTGACATATTACATACTTTTTGTAAGAATACGAAATCATAACAATCTTTTTTTATAACTTCTTCAACATTTATAGGAATTGTACTTCTCAGTTTTAAAATCTTTTTCGTATTAAAGCCAAATAAAGTGGCAAATGTAATGTAGTGTAGACACTTCGTTGACAATGTCACCAATATAGCATACAAAACTGGTGACTTGGAGACACTTGCACCCAGGTTTCCTTCAGGGAATTTATAAAAATAAGCAAGTAATTGTATGTACATACATATGTCTCAATAAAAGCTAAATTAAGCACTCACTGCAAAATAGGTATAAACACAAATTTTCAACTTTAATATATAACTTTTATGCATTTTCACTTTTAAACGTTTAATAAAAACAAACGGTAGAATGTAATAAATATACATTTTGGCAACACTGTCTACATAACCGTCTCGTGCTTCTATTTCTCTCTTATGTTATGGTAAATCCTTACAGGTACATACATACATTAAAATGTTAATAAGTAAAAAAGATAAACATAACAAATAAGTAGCTGTAAAGATTTACTTTCCTACATCTAACAGAATCTCTGCAAAATCTTTTTTACACAAAATGTTTTTGAAAACATATGACTCAGAATTAGGGTTTCTAATTTCCCGGACTTTTTCTGTTCCCGGGAAACGAAACAAAAAAAATCTTATTCCCGGGATTCTTTGAAGAAAACAAATGATTTTATTAAATGAGTTCAAGGCAAAAGTTTTTACTTTTTTAAATGAATATACACATACATATACAACAGTCCAAAAAAATGTGCTCTATTAATTCCACAGAAAACCAAAACAAAACCAAATAAATTGTTACATTCATATGTACATTAGGTATGGATTAGTGCACGCCTTTTTGATTTCGATACGCTAGAACCCCCAATTTTGTGAAGTTTGTAAAAAAAACGCATGAGCCAAACAATTAGGGGTGTAGGATGGGGGTAAATGGCTCCTCATCGGGGTCAAAGTTAGGGGAAAACGATTCACAAAAGCCAAAAAAGCTTCACAACTGTCCCTGAGTCGCTCCTAGAGGGGTAAAATGTAAGATTTTTCCTGGCTTTGGTATTTTCTTGACATTTATTTTTTTTAAATTTGTAGATGGTTATGGTGTCTCGTGTACATTATAATTTTCTACTACAAGAAGCTTTTTATACATTTCATCAGCAATTTAAAAGACCATTGATTTGTTGGCGTAGGAACAATAGTTCGATTTGTAACTAGTTTTTAGTAATTTTAGTAAATAATATATTTTTATTGCTCGTTTTTTGACTTTAACGTTGCTAACAAATTAAAATATCAAAAAAAATTATTTTTGAAATTCCCGGAAAAAAATTCCCGGGATTAATTAAAAAAAAATGTCCCGGGATTTCCGGGAATTCTTTCCCGCGTAGAAACTCTACTCAGAATCTTAATTTGGGCAGATTTTCATACATTTCTGTAGATATTTTTCAAAACAAATTTCACGTTTTTGATTCATATTCAAACATTTCGTTTTTTATTTTATTTATATATTCACATTTCTTATAAACGGACGTAAATTGTTTAAAATTGCACAAAAGATAAAAATGGGCCTTACTTCATGAAACAAGTCTCGCAAGTTTGCACAAATGGCAAGTTTAAGCGATTGTATGAAAACCTTTATTGACAAATTTTATAAATATTTGACTTTTCATCATTTTTCAGTTGTTTATGTATGTACATACATACCTACATATATGTTATATTTTTTAATATGTGTATATATTTATTTTAAAGTTTATTAACCTTGCCTTAATTTTTATTTAAAATATATTTCCATTTATTATAAAAAAATAAAAGATGTTTATAAAAGTTGTATAAAACAAATTTCAAAGAAAATCTGTTTCATAAAACTTTTATAAACATGTTTTATTTTTCATAAATAAGGCTTTTGTATTTAAAAAATTATGCCTGTATTCATAAAATCTTTTTAAATTTAATAAAGGCTTTAAGAAAAAATTTACTATGAAAATTATCATTTATAAACGTTTGTTAAATTTAATAAACCTAAAATAGTATTTAGTAGAATTTTAGATATGTACATATAATTAAAAAGTTGTTTCTTTAATCTATCTTGGATGTATCCCATTTTTATAATTTTAATTGCTTCTTCTTTTTTTCTTTTTGAAAAATACCCAATACAAAATTGAGCTTCAAACGAAGCAGTCTTGTAAGGTAGAAATGTAAGAGTTTCGCTTACCGTCTCGCTTACGGAAGGCATGAATTTTATATGGGGAGTTCCCACTTTGAAGCAATACATTTTTGACACAAAAAACGCTGTATTCAACAAAAACTGGCGAACATTTTAGCTTTACACACTGAATGTTTTTTTACAGTTATTTTTTAGTTTCCTTCCTTACAAACCTGCTTCGTAGTAAGGGAATGTCGTTGCACTTAAAATACTATTTTTTTTAAACCTTGTTAAGAGTTCGTTCACTTACTTTACTTGAGGGTTACACGATCAAGTTTTGCCTATCAATTTTTAATACACTCACACTTTTTTACCAATACACTCATACTTTTAAAAATTGAGACGAACTTGCCTTTAAAATTCTCTTGCCAGTGAGTGTTTCAATTGACGTTCAAGAAAACAGCTGATTTCAAGGTAAGTGAGCAAATTTTTCATTTATCTTTATAAATTGTTTTATTGATGACATCTTGAAAGTAAATTGCTCAAAAATTGAATGCAGCCTACTTCACAGCTTTCAATTTATGGAAATTTTAACAAGCAGTATATGTAAAAGACAATCAAGAACAACTTGACCGTGTGGCCGCAGGGTTACTGCATCTCTGTATGTCTTATTACGTAGCGCATAATTGTGCGCTTATTTTTTTAAATGTACCTTTTGTGCTTCGCAAAATGATAAAATTTTCTATTGGGTAACTATTTTTAGTAAAAATCGTTGTGTTAACACACTTTTTTAGCTTTCAACAATATTTCTTTTTTTTTTCATTTTTACCGTTATACCATTTAATGGATCTGTTGTTTGTGTTTTACATGTCAAAATGTATTTAAAGGAGTTACCAAAGGTTTTGCAGGATATTTAAGCGCTTTTCACGTTGCCAATATTATTTAGTATTATTGTTCGATTTGAGGATTTTTTGTAAATAAGTATTAATTATTTTGTAAAACTTTTTATAACTATAGGGTATTAAGATTCGTTTCAATTTGTTTTATTTTGTTTTTTATAATATTTATTTATTTTATTATATTTTTTTGGGAAAGCTCCAATCATAAACTTACTTACTAATCGTCACGACTAATTTAAGAGTAATTAATACAATATGTTTTTATTTGTAATTTCAAACTAATTAGTGTTAAATATGAAATATTTACTCAAGAATTTCATTTTCAACTAAATTACTAACTATGTAATGTAAAATTTAATTCCTTATAGAAATAACTACAGGTGTTTTAATTGTAGCAAAATTGTTCAATATATTTTATTACTACTTTCTACAATTGAATATAAAATGACGTCAATTAAAAAAGTGTCTATTGTTTTAATAAAAATTGATGAACTTAAATAAAATCTGTTAAGAAAAAAAAGATTTATTGCACAATTTTCTATTAAGAATTGTTTCATTAATTGGCTACAAATTGTTCTTGGCAACATAAATTGTTTGTTAAATAAATATTCTTTAGTAGGTTATTAAAGACAATAAAAAAAATTAAAGATGATTTTGTTATTTTTCTAAAATTTTGATAAAAATGTTTAAAGCTTGTTAAGAAAATGTCATAAAGTGACTTTTAAGTTTTAAAGATTTGTAAATATTTCTTTATCATGTTGCTGTTGTTGTAAATAAAAGTCAACAACGCTTTTTTAATTCATAATGTTTATCAAATAATAAATAAAGCTTTGCAGTGTTTTAATTTTTTTTTTTTTTTTTTTTTGGTTAGATAAAATATTTTTAAAGATTTAATAATTTCTTAAAAAACATTATTGCGTGAAGTTTACAAACAAACAATTTTAGCAAATATTGTTATCGGCAAAAATAAAGAATACAACAAGAAAATCCTCCTTATACATTTTTAGCTTCAATTCACCTAAAGAAAGTTTTTAGCGTTATGATGAAGAGAATAATAAGGCAAAATAATTTATTTAAGAACATCTTTTTAATTTAATGGTCTTTTACCTTGCAAAGTAGCGGTAATATTATAAAAAATACAAAATCAACATGCAAAAAACAAAACAGCTGTTACTTTCAGGCCGTCTTGTAAATTAATACACTTTATAAGTTTCTTTAATTTAGTTTAACAGGCGTTTCATTTTATTTTTTTTATATTTAATAGTGCTACAATACTTTAATCTTAATTAAATAAAATACATCAAGTATCAACTCTAGTTAAATACAACTTAAATTTAATAAAAACTCAATATGCATTTAAATACGAATTCAAAAACAGGCCATAAGAGTTATAAATACAAGTGACTTAGACCTTCAGCCCGTTGTTGTGAGACAGACCAGAGTCATTGACGTGAATCGAACCAGCCACCCTCGCACTTATAAACTAGTTACTACCAACAGGCCTGGCACCCGATTGGCTAATAATTTTAAATAAACCATTTAAAATGTTATTATTATTTATGAACATTCGTTAAAAATTTTGTTATTGTTTTTAACCAAAACATGATTCACAGTTTGCAAAAAGAACAATATAAAAGATCGCTGCTTAAAAGTGTGTGCGTGTTTTTTAATGCGCAATATTATTCGCTAAGTCTGTGTTAATACGGCTCTTATCTTATTGACATGATTACTACTTTATAGGCGAGAGGGACGAGGGGAAAAGAAACGAGTACACAGATGCATGTACTGTCTTTACGTTTTACTTTTTCATTCGTTATTTAATTTTGTTATTGTTTTCAATATCAAAAAAGCACATGTCGTCAACATGACATGAATCATTTGAACGCCAATTCATGTTCAAAGAAGAACAATAAGACATGAGCCGTATGAACTTAGACTAACATTGTCTTTTTTGTATAGTATGAATAAACTATTAAAAAAAGTCATTGTCTGGTTTCACACTATGAAAGTTTTCTTTCAGAAAGCTGAATTTATGGGTGTAAGAAGAGAGAAGAAAAGCATGTTATTTTCCCCTCTCACCAATAAACCCAAACTTTCTAAAAGAAAACTTTCATAGTGTGATCCTAGACATTGATTAAAAATTTTAAAAGCACATTGAAAAGAATAATAAACTCTATTAAAGCTTCTTGTTTCAAAAATGACATTCAATATTGTATGTTTTTGCAATATGAAATAACAAAACAACAAAGTGTCATTAACGTTTAACCATAAATTTTATTGTTTGTAAAAATGTAAAAAAAAAACAATAATAATAATAAATGTGGGTGGTTTATTATTTTTTTAATATGCTAAATACTTTCATTATACATATTTTTATTATATTATTTAAAACACAAAACAGGTTTCAGCGATAAAAAAAAAGTAATAACATCAAAAAAATTAACAAAAATATTATTAATATTTCCATTTTTTTAGATATGATCAAAGAAAAAATGTGCAAAAAATATTTAAAATGAAGAAATTCTAAATTTTACCATGACTAAAAAATGAATAGTTTACTTAAATCTTTTAAGAAATAATGTGTAACATTTCCGTTTTTGACACGTTGCCAACTTTAAAGGTTGATCCAAATTTCCTTTACCCCGGGTCTCCACGTAGCAATATTTATTGCGGCAAACTTCAAATATGATTGCTCCATCAAATTTGCGACGTATAGACCGCATATTGCCATGAGTGGCAATCCATTGCGCAATGATTGCTCTTCTTATTGCTTGAGCAATCAGCTGTTATTTATCTGACATTTAATTTCTCTGTACGTTTGTTTTTGGCAAAGAAATTTCACGTGTTCTCCAGCAATATAGTCAGTATGGTTCTGCCGAAGTTATTGTCTGTGCTAAGCAAAAAAAATTGATACGTGGAGACCTAGCGTTATACCGTGTTCAGATATACCTTTTTTATTGAGTCAATATTCGGTTAATTGACATAATTATCTTTCTGTTCACATATACACAATTTAGCTAACTCAATTTATATTACTACTACATACAACATTCAACGTAAACAAAAATGTACATGTATAAGAAAATGTAAACAACTTTTGACATCTTTAAGGAATAAACATCTGGTTTTTGCGCAGACCAAATGGATTAGCCTTTTATTTGTTGTTATTCTATTGCCAAATGTCAAAACACCGTTTAGTAAGTTGTGTTTTGCTTAATAAACACACTTGTTACAGTGTCGCATTTTATTTTTACTCAATATTTATAACAATTTCGTATTAATTGAGCAATAACTAAATTGCTAAATTGTATGGAAAATTGAGCTCAATAATTGCATTTATTGCGTAAAACTCAATTAAGGTGCATATCTGAACACGGTATTACTTAACTTTTTTATTTACGATTATTTCTGTGGTCATATGGATGAGTAGCTTACAGGTTTTAATGCTTATTTTTTCTAATTTTAGCCAATAATAACTAACCTAATTTGCCACATAACTTTTGTTCTAAAATGCAACTGCAGTTTGCTAAATTGAGGGTGCCATTTTTCTTTTTTTTTCAAAATTTTTTTCTGTTCCTTAATGTTATTTTTAAACTTGTTTAAAACATTTATTGTATTTCTATGCAAATTTGTTTTTCAGTTTTTTGCATTAATATTACTATTTTTATTATAAATTCTTACACGTTTGTAAGTTAAAGAAACTAGTCGTCGCTAGTCAGCTTACTGTTGGAATTTTAATAATAAAATTCTATAGAGAAAAAAAAAGGTAAAATAAAACATGAAATGAATATCTAAAATACCATTAGAAATGTTATTAGAATATTAGTTTCAGAAATACACACATATATTTACAAAAAAAAAATAAATATAAGTATATATACATATGTATATAAAAGGAAGACTGTGACAAGAGGAAAAATAAATTAACATATAAATGTTAATGAAAATATAACAAGTATGTACTATATTTAAAAAATAAATAAATATTATAAAATTAAAAAAAAAAAAAAAAAAAAAACAAAAGCTTAGCTAAATTGTTTTAACTTAAAAAAATCTTTTTTAACATATAAGCAAAAACATAGTTTAAATCACTGGCATTTTTTCCGTTTCTTAAAAAAGTCTTGGTTTTGCTTTGCTTAAGTTGGTTTTAGACGACATGTATTTATATTTTGACATATCTGTCAAAAATAGCAAATTTCATAATTTATAATTTTTGCTTTCACACGTTCGTTTTTGGTTTTATCTGACATAACCTAAAATCGTTCACAACAGCAACTTATAACTTATTTATAGTTCTTTTCACTTTAAATTGTATTTCGGTTAATTAAAAGTTTTGTTTTTTTTTTAAAGAATATGAGTAAATAAATGGATTTTAATGTGTATTTACCGCCATAAACAAATGACTTGCAAAACAGCTGATTTCATAGGATAATTCGCAGTTTGCTCTTATTGAAAATTTTTTTTACTGCAAATTCGAGCTGACATTTAAAGAATCCAATTTTTCTTTTTCCTTTTAAATGACATGTATGCATTTTGCATACCTTAAACCACCTTTAAGGTCATCTCTAAAGCGGCTCATACACTTGCAATAAAATTTTCAATTTTACGCATTGTACAATTAAATCACCAATGTGTATGTGATATTCGAAGGTGGCACAATATATATTGGCAACAATCAAAAGACTTGATTTTTATTGCACAACGAAAAGAAAGTGAAATGTGTTGGCAACATTGTACAATGCTGTTTATGTTATTCCTATAGGTTATGTTCATTTTTTTATTGAATGAATGAAACCATTGAACGACTTATTGCATAATATAGGACAAAATGGAAATAATATGGCGGATATCATATACCATAATATTTCAAGTGTATGGGCCGCTTAATAAGCAACTAAAGGCTAGATTACACTATTATACTTTGTATTAATACATGCCAAAAACTCAAGTAATATGACAAAGTGTGATAGTGTGAATGCAATGTGTCACGAAAATTACAAGTACAGTCAAATCCCGATAATTCGTACCCCGATAAATCGTAATTCCCGATAATTCGTAATAAACTGTCAGTCCCTTGAAAAAATCTCGTTAATTCGTAAAATTTCCATACATTTTGGTCCCCTCGCTAATTCGTAATTGTTTTTTTCAAATAAAATCTTCTTTACCTCTAATAAATCGTAATTGTTTGCTAACTACCACTTACAATTCGTAATAAAAACAACAGAAACATGGAAATAATGATTTTTTGTTTACCGATTTGATTTTTGTTGCGTGGGTTTTGATTGTGTGTGTGTTAATCTTCTTAAGATCAGTTTGTTACATGACTAATTTTTATAAATTTTATTTTTAACAAATCGTTAGCTCAGAATTGGTTTGGCACATTTGATGGTTAAATTACCATGATATGCGCTAAGCCAATTCTGAGCTGACGAAATGTCTTTTATGTTTTTTTATCGTTTTGGTAAATAAATTGAAAACCCCCGTTAATTCGTATTTATTTTATTTTAACCCCGTTAAATATAAACCCCGCTAAATCGAAAAACCCTATAATTAGTAAGAAATGGCCGGTCCCTTGCGATTACGAATTATCGGGATTCTACTGTATTACGAAAAAAGTTTGACATCCCATACGACTTCGGTTTTTGAAAAATTTCTAAACAATAATACTTTTCATTGGATCAGGGTTGCATTTTATTTCATGTGTGAGTGTTTATACTTTGTGTGATGGTGTGAACACAAACTATCATGTTAAATTATATTTTTTGACAGTCGCAACAAAACTCATTAGATTTCTATCTCACAAAGTATTATGGAATACGTAAGACTTGTGAGAAAGTGTAAACAAGCTTTAAGCATGTTTAAAGAGTTTCCAGATTGCTTATCTATAAAATGCTAAGAACTGCATAAATGTATTTCAAATTTTGTGCAATACTTTTTGTGTTGTATTAAATAGAATTTAAAACAAACATCGATGTCATGTTTTTGCACAATAATAATACAAATATATTATGCTTATTTTAATGCTATATATATATGAACATTAATTTTTAAATCTTATAAATTATTTTTCACCAAAATTGTTAAAAAAAAAAAATCATTATTAAACCATAATTTATACAATTAAAGTACATACATTTGTTTACTTGTGTGATACATTTTTCTGTAATCTTTAAAACAAAAACAGGAAATGTATGTTTTTGCGCTTACATTATTACCTAAGTAATATATTTTTATTATTAAAAATTAATGTTAAACTACAAGGTATAATTTTTTAGATGACGTTTAACTTTTATTTTTTTTTTTATAAATTAATGAAATTATATATGGCCCAATTATGAATAAAAATTCCCCGGGAGTTTTCTCCCTTCTCCCATTTTTGCAATAGAATTTACATAGGAAAAATGGGAGAAGGGAGAAAACTCCCGGGGAATTTTTATTCATAATAGGGTTGATAATTTAATTGGAAAAAATTACTAAAACTAAATTTTAAAAACTATGATTATTGTATGTAGGGTGAAAGGGATTTTGAATTAAAAAAAAAAGTTAATAAATATTATAATTTTGGCTTTTGTTAAGCCGCAAAATATTGTGAACAAAATTTATTCAAGTGACGTCAATGAAGACTCACCAATATTTGTGTATGTATGTGTGTATTTTTTTTTTTTTTTTTTTTTTTTTTGATACCAGTTTTTGGCTAAATTTACGTCAGTATTAAATAAAAACAATTTTTTATATACCTATAATGACTATTAAATTAAACGTTTAAAAACAGTTTTAGTTTAACGACAAAAGAAGTCCTAAAATCAATCTTGAAAACTATTTGTTTTTTTTTTTTTTTATATAAATAACTCCCTTAAAACTTCACTTTAACAAATAAAGTTTTAAGTTTATAGAAATTTTTATAACGTTCATATGTATGTATGTAGTTTAAGTTAAATTATTAAGGTCAGTTTTGACGTCACTAGCTACTAAACAATAAATATTTTTTTTTACTTAGCTAGTCTTCAACAAGAAAAAAATTAAAACATAAAACAAAAAAAAAATACAAAAAAAAAATCTTTTTTTTCATTTTTCGAATTTATTCTATGAGTTAAATTTCAGTTATGTATTTTGTAAAGCTTTTTTGTAATAGTTCTATTCCTTTAATTTTTCAGAAATGACTTTATACACTACCAGACTATTATATTGTATTTTATTTTTACATTTTACCTTAGCCTTCCTTTGGAAAGCAATGAGGTATATTGAATGTTCAGAAAAATTTACAATTATTAGACACCAGCAGAAAATGCATTACATTACATTACAAAAAAAATCTTTAAAATAAATATATTCAAAAAAAACAACAAATTTTTTGCACATTTACCAATTAATATTTAAATGAAATTTTTTCCAATTATTCTGGTACATATAATATTTTAATAAGTTTTTTAAAAAATAGGGCAAGAAAAAATAATCAAGAAATATAAAAAATAAGCAAATCAACCCATAAATGTTATTAAAAGTGTAACATTATTCACCCAGTTGGCCAGATTGCCGTTGACGACATCGTCGTCAATGATGTATGCACGACTTGTCCCCCGTTGCTTAGGTTTTCTAGAAGACAAATTACAGGAAATCGTCGTGCACGACAGTTTGAGCGCCGTTGTCTTGTAAGTTGTCTTCTATTTAGCTTTATATGGGACAGTATGAGCGACTTTGTCTTATAAGTTGTCCTCTATTAAACTCTATGTGGGACAGTATGAGCGACACTGTCTTATAAGTTGTCTTGTATAAAAGCTACTGACGACAAAGTTTTCTTGAATGCTATTCAATCACTTGCTTTGTTTTCTTAAAATTCTCACATTCTTTTTTTTTTTTTTAATTGTTGATTTAACTACCTACAACAAATTTACCAATTAGTTCTAAACAGTAAAACCAAAAATGATGATGAAATTATTCGTGGGCGGGAAAATGGATTACATGCAGTTAGTACTTCACTGTCAACTTTAGGATTGCTTATAGGAGTCGAATATAAAACGTTTAACAGAAATTAAAATTCCAACTATACTAAAAACCTGTCTGAATTAGATAACCATATAATAATTTTTGTCGTGGACGTCGAAATAGACGACATTTTCATGCAGGTAGTCGTTACTGATAAAGTAGGCGACATTGTCTTTCTTTGTGTCGTGCACGATTTTCGCGACACTTGTTCGAAAATGTCGTTGACGATTTGTTCCCGCTGTCCCTCACATGTCGTGCAGAAATTAACATTGTCGTGCATCCGTCTTCGAGGATGACTTAAAGACGTGGCCAACTGGGCAAATAAAGAACACTTACCAATACTAAGTTCTTTTTTAAGAAACCGTTAACATCGATTAAGCAATCAAAAGTCATTTATCAAACAAACACATAAACATGTTAAAATTTCCGTAACAGTTTTTAGGTTTTGGTGTAAAGTTGACAAACCTTTTTTTTGCCTTAACAATTGTTGCGTTGTCGTTTATTGTTAAATACAAGCTTTTGGTTTTAATTTATTAAAGTAGTTGTAAATTATTTTGTTTAACGTATTTTTTCTTGGTTTTTTTATTTTATCAAAATTGTTATAAATTTTTTTAAAAATTTAAGTTGTTTAATGATAAAAAAAAAACATTAAAAGTGGTTTTGGTGTATTGTTTAAAGAACGTGATAAGGATGTTGTCAGATAAAAAAAAAAAACAATTATATTTTTTTTTTAATATCAGAAAAGGTTTTGTAGTCTATTTTATAATTAAACAAGGGCTATTTAAATTAAAATCATAAAAGGTAATTTCAGTGTATTATTAAAATTTAAACAACAAACAAGTGAAATAAAAAAAAGTAAAAAAAAAATAAAGAAATATGGATTCAAAGGTAAAACTCTGCATAGAGATCATGTTTTTTTATACAAATTTAGGAAAAAAATTAATAAAAATTTTACAAAATTGAAAAAACTTTTTATTTTAAAATTTTTATCTATATATATAAAAAGAAGTGTACATTTTGATTGTCACTCCATAACTCGAGAACGGCTCGGCCGATTGCCATAAAATTTTTAGGGAAGGTACAGGGAGGAGTGATGATGGTTAGTTGATTTTGAAATCCAAAATCGGTCTATCTGGGGGCGGAGGGGCGTGGCAAAATCCATAACTTGAGAACGGCTTGACCGATTTGAACGATTTTTTCTTTAAAATGATCGCCATGGTCCAACTTAGGTTTTTACGGAAAGAACATTTTGCCCCGCCTACTTTTACGCCCACTTTTTTCAATTTACCTAAAATCAGAAAACGGCTCCATCGAGTTGACTAATTTTTCTTTCAAATGTTCGTAGTAATCAACTTTAACTTTTCATCGAAAGAAAAATTTACCACGCCTACTTTTACGCCCACTTTTTCTATTAAGCGCATTACTGGCGAACGGCTTGACCGATTTGAACGATTTTTTCTTTAAAACTATCGCTATGGTCTAACTAAGGTTTTGCGGAAAGAAAATGTTGCCCCGCCCACTTTTACGCCCACTTTTTTCGAATTACCTTAAATCAGAAAACGGCTCCATCGATTTGACAAATTTTTCTTTCAAATGTTCGCATTAATCCATTTTAAGTTTTCATCGAAAGAAAAATTTATCACGCCTACTTTTACGCCAACTTTTTCTATTAGGCGCATAAGTTGAGAACGGCTTGACCAATTTAAACGATTTTTTCTTTAAAATGATTACCATGGTTCAACTTAGGTTTTTACGGAAAGAAAAGTTTGCCCCGCACACTTTTTTCGATTTACCTGAAATCAAAAACCGGCTCCATCGATTTGACAAATTTTTCTTTTAAATGTTCGTATTACTCCATTTTACGTTTTCATCGAAAGAAAAATGTATCACGCCTATTTTTACGCCCACTTTTTCTATTAAGCGCATAACTTGAGAACGGCTTGACCGATTTGGATGATTTTTTCTTTAAAATCGTCTCTTAGGTTTTTACGGAAGGAAAATTTTAAAGGCCGTAAATTTCGTTTAAAGCTAAAATTAAATCGTCTGGTAATTATGTTTGCTTAGGGCCAGCAACGCGGACCGGCTCAGCTAGTATTTTATATAATTTAAAATATGTTTTGTTTTTTTTTTAACAATTCTAAATGCTTTCAAATCTTATTTAGTTTTTTTTCGTAAGAATTAGAATTTCTTAAAATTTAAATTTAATTGTTTATTAATTTATGGAAAATCTTTTATTAATTTACACCTTTTTTTTTCTTTTTAGAATTTTTCCTACGGGAATTGCGAAAATATAACAGATTACTTGGGTCAACGTGATTTTGATGCACCCAGCCGCATGTCTTTGTTAAAATTTCTGGCTATTGTAAGTATTAATGAATTGTTTAAATATTAAAAGGTTTTTATATAATTTTTTAAGTGTTAATTATAAATTACAGTATGGGCAAACAATTAAAAGTGGAGAGAGAAAAAGAAAATAAAAATTCAAGAAAAATTTTCCATGAATGGAATTTTTCTTAAGTTTAAAAAAGGCAAAGATTTAATAAATTCAATACAAACAAAACAAAGTGTTATTAAATATTATCATAAACTTTTGCTTTAAAAAAAAAAAGAAAAATAAAGACTGTATTAAAAGTTCCCAGGCCCAGCTAGTAATTATAGGAAAATAGGAACTTTTCTGGAAATTGATTTAGTTTTTTGAAAGCAAAATACGAAATCACGTCCTCTTTCGGTCGGATCATATTTCTGTGACAGGCCTGTATATATACTTTTAGTGTATCATTATCAGGCAAATCATAAATATGCAATTGTAGGTTTTTCCTTGTGCGACCAATGAAGGCAGAAACAATATATTTATCCGTTTTAGAGCTTTTTATGAATTTTGGCATCGATTTGTTAGTGCATATTTTTGCATATTTTATCGTTTGCAGCATTTTTTTAGCATTTGTTAGGTTTACTGTGCATATTTTGCCTTTTTAAGGCATATTTTGATACATTATAAATTTTTTTAGATGTCTTCAGTAGCTTTCGCAGCAAATAAAATTTAATTTTTTTCGAAAATCTGTTACTTCAATTTCGACATCTACATTAAACTTTTACTCTAAAATTGAAAGACAAAGCGATTGTCATTAAGGTTATTCCGATCGACTCAGAATTACTTTTTAAAGTGATCCAACGATGTCCATCCATCTGCCTGGCTGGTTGTCTGTCTGCCCATGTTATAATTTGATCAAATATGGACGAAGTCTATGCAAATGGTGAGATTCGGTCTATAATTTCACATCCAAATTAGACTCTTTGTGTCCGCAAGCTATCTAATTATGAATTAAATTCGTCAAAAATATTTTACTGCAAATTAAATTATTTTCGAATCGGTTCACATTTGCTCAAAGATTCCATCCTTAACTAGCTTTAAATTGCTTTTAAATGTTAACATTTGTAAACAATTTAGCGACCGTGCCTAAAATCCCTTTAAGACAAAAACCCATTTGGATGTTAATATCTAGATAATATTCGGAGCAAACATCTCTTATATGAATTTTAAACTAATATGGGCTTAAGCGATAATATTTTTTGGTTTCTTTTTTAAATTTTGTAATTAAATTGTTGAATTTTTTGTCCTTTGATGAGCAATTTTTAATTTTTAGGGCATATTTTTAAAATTTTTCAGGGCATATTTAATGCGCATAAAACGCGTTTTTTAGAGCATATTTCTGGTTTCCCTGATCATTATAAATTGGTTAATCTGGTAAATCTATAAAATAAAGAAAGAAAATATGTATGTGGCATTTAAAAACAATGAAAATTAAAATCTTGTTTTATTAAAAAATAATACCTTAAGAGTTATTGTGCCATAGGATGATGTTTATGTCAGCAGTGAATGTAAAGAATTTTAAAAAACGTTTCCAAAAACCATTATTCATCAAATAAAATCTGATTGGGTACCATTTAACCTAACTGCTCTTGAAAAGAAAATACTGTCTAAACTAGATGTTAAAGCGTTTTTGTTCAAAATGTATGTTGTTTTTTATGTTACTCTTCTTCTTTGATTTTCTTATGTTACTTTTAATATTATTTTTGTTCGATTTTTTGTATTATTTTTAAATGAAATTTATGTACCTGTTCCCATGTTCTGTAACTCTCGTGTCGAGAAAGTTTTCAAATGAAATGAAACAAAAATGCCATAAATTAAAACAAACAGCTGTTTTTCTCACTAAACTGCGTCTGTTACTTTTTTTGGTGAGTACAAGCTGTCCCGTAAGGAAATTACTCGCCAATTTACAGAAAAAGTGTGTCGGTAACATTTTGGTGAGAAAAGTTCCCGCTCTGAACTGTCAAATAAACTCACGAATAAAAATGGGGCGAGAAACAATTTTAACACTAAAAAACAAATAAAAATGCAAAGAATAATAATAATAATATTTTGTTATTGGCACATTTTTCATTGTTTTATTATTTTGCTTTTAACATTTTTATAAAATATACGAATGAATGCCTTCAAAGCTCGTTTCCAAACAACAAACATTAAAGTTGTTCTTTACACAATTTGGTATAGCCGACGGTTGTATTTTCGCCGCCGTCGTTAAAAAATATTCAATTTTGGTCGCCGTCAACGATATGTGTTACTGGCGCTCTGAACGTCTGCAATGTCACATCGGCTTCGAGTGCAATATTATGAAATTTATAACGTAACGACTTAATCTCTTTTGATAGTTTTCAACATGAGTTACAGACACACAATTTTTCTCACTTTTCGAGAAACGATGGAATATTTTGTTTCACATCTTTTCGATGCAAGAAGTTCTCACTTAAGTTACAGAACATGGGTGCTGGAAAAAAAATTTACAAGTTAAAAATTTTTCCGTGGGATAAAATTAAGAAAGAAAAAGTGTCCCTACAGACAAAAAGGGGTTTTTTCATATGCGTAGGGATTTAAAAACAAAACTCCTGGCATCACTATTTAGAACTATGTTTTATAAATCTTATTTTGTTTGTCGTTATAAAAAATTTTTTTAAAAATCTAAAAAAAAATACAATAACAAAAATTAATAAAAATGGTGATAAAGAAAGACATTTTTTAATTGGCTGATGCAATTTATTGAATTTTCAAAAGAAGATATTTTGATATTTTTCTCAACCTTGTCAACCCCAAAAATCAGATGAAATCCTTAATTCTTTTTCGTTTTTTGTTTCTGTTTTATTATTAACCTATTTAAAAAATTGCACAAGGTTTTTTTAATTGTCACCTTATCTTTGTAAACCCAGCTTGACCAGTCAATTAATCAATCACTGAATTTGCTTACTGCAACCAATTTATTTGCGTCATTTGGTCACTTTTAAATTACAAAGTCCCTTTTAATTTACTACCTGTTTTTCAAACTAAAATAAAAATTTTCGTTTGGAAATTTATATTGAAAACAAAAACAATTTTGAGTTTTTTTATTGTTGTTTGTTTCAATATAAATTCCCAAGCTAATGTGCTGTTTTCACAACACAAGTGGCTAAATGTGTAATAAAATTTATATGAAAAGCACTCAGTTTGTTGAGTGTTTTCCATATAAATTTTACTACTCGTTCAGTCACTTGTGTTGTGTAAAGAGCACATAATTTTTTTTTATATTTACAAAACAGGCAGTTGAATTAAAAGTAAAATTTTTATGAAAAGCACTCAAAAAAAACTGAGTACTTTTTATATAACTTTTATTATAACGTTCAGATACAGTCAAATCCCGATAATTCGTACCCCGATAAATCGTAATTCCCGATAATTCGTAATAAACTGTCGGTCCCTTGAAAAAATCTCGTTTATTCGTAAAATTTCCATACATTTTGGTCCCCTCGATAATTCGTATTTTTTTTCGAACAAAATCGTCTTTACATCTTATAAATCGTAATTGTTTGCTAACTACCACTTATAATTCGTAATAAAAACAACAGAAACATGGAAATAATGATTTTTTGTTTACCGTTTTTTTTTTGCGTGGGTTTTTGCTTGTTCGTGTGTTTATTTTCTTAAGATCAGTTTGTTACATAAATAATTTTTATAGGTATATTTTATTTTTAACAATTGTCTTTTATGTGTTTTTTATTGTTTTAGTAAATAAATTGAAAAACCCCGTTAATTCGTATTAATTTTATTTAAACCTCGGTAAATCGAAATCCCGCTAAATCGAAAACCCCTATAATTCGTAAGAAATGGCCGGTCCCTTGCGATTACGAATTATCGCGATTTTACTGTACTTGAATTGTGGAAACAGCACAGCACAGCACATTGTAGTCTTATAATAATTGTAAATTTCCTAAAAATAAAATAAAAAACATTAAAACAACAAATGAAATAAGACAAGATTTTTTTTACTATAACGCATCAATAATTATCTTGCACTTTTTATACTCCAAATAATACGTTTTGCTTAAAAACATATTAGAAAATATACCTACATATATGAATATATGTATGTATGTATATTAAAATTGCATTGATAAGAAATTAAACACACCCTTCTTTTTTTTGTGGTGTGTTCATAAGTTAAATGAAGCGAAAGAAAATTTATTAAATAATGAAATAACAATTATGATTTTATATTGAAGTATTGGTTTTTAATTAAAGTTTTTGATATTTTAAGGCTGGGTTTTTGAGATCTCAGTTAAACTAGGTTTAATTTGTATACAACATTTTGTCGGAACAGCTTAGTTTTGCTTAAAATGTTGGTCTTTGATGAAATAATATAAAAAAAAACACATTTTGCCGAAAAAATCCGACTTTCCGACTACTAATGTGTAGTTTATACAGGGTGGGCCAAAAGTTAACATGGGGTTTAAAAGTTTAATAACTTTTTCGTTTATTAATTTTTTAAAAAATATTTTTTTAGATTATATAATTAACACTTGGAGAATAAATAATGGAGAGATACACAACTGAACAAAGAACCAGATTAATAGAATTTTATAATTTAAATCAGGGATCAATTACTTTAACGCAAACTTTTAAGTCAAATTTTTGGAGAGCGAATAATTTCCAGTAAATTTTGCTGGTTCGGTTTCCCGTATAAAGGCTCAGTTAGTCTTTACTTTCTGTTGCTGTTCTGTTGCGTGCCATTTATGACAAATTTATTAGTTTTGCACCGTCCATTGTTTTACTTCAATAACTTTGATGCACATTAATTTGAAGAAATTTAATTTTATGAATTCTTAAAATCAAAAACAGTTTATTTCAATATAAATGTGTATTTTTTATTATTTTTTTTGCTGTCACTTACAATTACTTAACAAGTTTTTGATTTTAATAAACTGAACCGCAACAGAACAGAAAAACTAATCAATTTCATAGGTTTTTCAATAACAAAAACAAATCAGCTGATTCGTAACAGAACAGAAAGTAAAGACTAACTGAGCCTTAAGAGTCCAGCAATAGTCTCCCAGCATGCTTTTGTCCCAAAATTTTTGATCATTTCTCTCAATTTTCATTAAATCTTGGTGAGCACGCTCCCCTTGTTCGTCGCTCATCGCACCTAGGTTTTGTGAAAAAAAATATAAATGCGAATAAAGAAACTGCAGAACAATGTAAATATGGATATTTAAAAGATTCTGATATTGCATATCCTTTTTTTTCCAACCAAATATTCCCCACACACAAAACAAAAATAGCTTAAATCAGTAACACATGATCTCCCTGACATGCTAAAACGCTACTATTAAAAAACATGCTTCGCTTCTGCAGTCAATTAGTTTTTCCAAATTTGTAGACCAGTGTTATTAGTGTTATCCTGTGCAAGTATTAACTCTTTAATGCTTTCACTTAAGCTTGAGGTCCACACTTCATAAACTGAAGTGAAAAATTTTCATTCAACTGCCAAATTTATATTATTTTACAGTTACATATTTTAAACTTGTATTGCAATGGCTAAACAAAGAAAAATAATTGCACTAATGGGTATTGCAGAATGCATTGATGATGAAAAAAAGAGAAGCGACGAAGAATTTAATCAAAAGAATGGTTGAAGAACAAGAATAAAAAATTTTAAAAATTTAGTAATGAAACTGAAAACAACAGAACCGGTCATTTTTATATTTTTTATTTAAAATTCAATGAAATTAAAGACAATTTTAAAAATACTTAACTTTTTCTTTGCAAACAAAAACTTCAAACATATACTTTGGCAGCTGATCCAGAGACTCGAACACACACCGCACAATCGAATTAAAAGACTTATAGCCTTTTTACACTGATCAACATCTAACATCTACCATCAATTTGCGTAGATGTTAACATCTTTCCATAAGAAATACATAGGGCTAAGAACCAACATCTTTCAACATCTTTAAAAGATGTTCCTATCTCATTTTATTCCATTCTACATCTTTCGATTATTTTAGTGTCATCACTAGAAAAGTGGCAATAAGTTCTATTATTATTGTGGCATCACTAACAAAAAGAAGTTTGTTTTGAAAGCAGCGTTACCATTTGTTAAGTTTACTCTTTTATTGCAATGTTTTTTTGTAAAGTATTTTTTATTTTTTTAAACAAATTGAACTTCAAATACATTTTTAAGTTTTATTTTTAAATTTTGGCACTTTTGTGAGAAAAAAAAATTTTTAATTTAAACAATTTTTTTTTTCAAAAATGGTGACATTTTTGTTTGATGGTAAAATGTTAGATGTGAACAATGTAAACGAGTGTTTCACATTTTCTACATCTTTGATGGTAGATGTTAGATGTTGATCAGTGTAAAAAGCCTATTACTTACTTACTTATTTAAAAAAAAATAAAATCTTTTGATTTTTTTTAATCAACTTGACAATTGCCAAACTAATCAATTGACAGAGCCATACAAGCCTTGATTTGGACAACAATCTACTCAGTTGCCAATTGGATTGAAACGTGTATGGGGTGCCTTAAACCAATACACTTAGGCCGAGGCCACGCAATGAGCGGCAGAGCGGTAAGCGGCAAAAAGTTAAAGCATATAAAATATTACTGAAGTGGCATTGCAATGAGCGGCATTTCTGAGCGGCTAAGCACCGCCGCTCAGCAGTACAACTTGTTCTAAATTTTTGTTGTTTTCTGAGCGGCCAAAAATAAACATGGCCAACGTGAATGTGGAGCCTGTAATTTTACAGACATACGGCAGGATTCAAAAATTATTTAACAAAGTTTCGTTTAAATGTGCTAAATTGCCATTTGGCAGTATTGCCAAAATCTGTCTAGAAATTTGCGTATGTCTAATCAAATCGTTGCTTGTTACTGTTTCTACAAACCAAACAGTTGGCATAACTGCCACATACTCTATTTTAGCTTAAAAAGTACTTTTTTAACAGTTTCTTCAAATGTAACACAAAATTTAAAATAAGTTTGGGACTTTAGTATAAAACTATAGGCATTTTTCACTCGTTATTTTATCGTTTGTGTTTAGCTTAGTCATCTAAGTGCATACTTTGTGGTTTCTTAATACGAGTGTATATTGACACATTTATGTCTGCTTTTCTATATTAGACTCGTTGCTTTTTGCCTATGAACTATTATTTTAACAATAGAATTGTTTTTTTTATTAATAAACGTCTTAATTATTTCAATTGCACAAATAATTTATAATCAATAAAAGCTTAAAATATGCATACACTTTTTAGAAGTGTGGCATTTTAAGTACTTTTTAATGTGTTTATGACTAATGCAAAAACTTTGTATGTATGTACCTTTAAAATCTAATTTAATTAAACATTTTTTAAATTAAATTCAAAAGTTAATTTACGAAAAAGTTCAGGGTTTTGAGTATATCTTTAAACAAATTTACGGCCAATTTCACCAAGTTCGGTTATAATTAGCTATGGGTTATAATTAACTATGGGTTATAACTGTCAAAAACAAATTGTTAACTGGAAGTTAAATTAATAGCTAGTTTTAACAGAACTTGGTAAAATTGGCCGTTAGAAATATATTATTGAAAAATTTAGTTCTATAGTGTAACTAAAGTTAAAATTATATTTTAAACTTTTAAATTAACACTAGTTTTAACCAGAAATTTAAGTTTTAATGACACAGCCAGCATAAGATCAGCTTTTTGTTTTTGAGGAATTAAACATTTTTAATCTCAAATCCCTTAATTCGCAGTTCTACGTCTGTCTACCCATTGAAAAAATATCCATTTTTATAATTCTTTTTTTCTGTTTAAATGTTTGCTCAATTTGTAATTTCCAAAATATGTTTTTAAAAAATTTATAATGTACATAAAGAAAAATGTTAGCTTTTCACTAATAAATTATTTGTTTGATTTAATTGCAGAACGCCTTAGAATTAAGTGCGCCAGCAACACCGGTGCTACTTCAGCAACAGCAGCAACAACAACAACAACAAAATAATAAACCTTATGGCTGGTTGCAGCTTTCAGGGCACCCAGAAAGTATAGTTCCCTGTTCAAGTGGTGTGGTACGTAAACGTGTTGCCACCTTTTCCGATTACGAAGTTTTGGCTTATCAGCAGTTGTCGCAAGAGCCCCAGACTTCAAAAATTGTACCAGAATTTTATGGCTGTGTACAATTAGAATCGGGAGAAATGTTTATTGAACTGCAAGATTTACTAAAAGGTTTCAAAGATCCCTGTGTTATGGATATTAAAATGGGTTGCCGTACTTTTTTGGAATCAGAAGTGGGTAATAAAACTTTAAGACCTGACCTTTATCAAAAGATGATAAAGGTAGATCCTTCAGCACCCACCGAAGAAGAGCACCAACAAAAGGCTATAACCAAACTACGTTATATGCTGTTTAGAGAAGCCATGTCCTCATCACAATCAAAAGGTTTTCGCATAGAGGCTCTGCGATTAAAAGGAAAGCCTCCTATGAAAGATTTAAAAACAGTAAGGACTAATGAACAAATTGTTCAAACTATAGAGGAGTTTGTAAACAATAAGAAGGTGGTGCAAAAGGATTTGTTAAAGCGGTTAAAGCATATGCGAAGCGTAATGGAAAAATCAAAATTTTTCCAAGGCCATGAAATAGTGGGCTCAAGTATTTTTATAGTTTATGATGAGACTAAAGTAGGCTGCTGGTTAATTGACTTTGCCAAGTCAAGGCCTTTGACACAAAAGGTGACTGTGAATCATAGAACAGAATGGGTGCCGGGAAATCGTGAGGAAGGTCTACTAAAAGGCATGGATGAACTTATACACTCTTTTGAAGTAGTATACAACAAACAATATACTTCCAGCACAAGGAAATTTTTACAAATTTAAAAAATTTCCTAAAAGGGTTATTTACTAAAAGCGTTTCAGGCGTTGCCACAAAAAAAATCTGTTACAAATGGTAATGGATAATTGTCAAAGTAAACAGATATCAACGCAAATGCTTATCCAGAACACACCTTGAAGTAAAATACCACTTTAAAATATAAAAAAGAAGACTGATCATATGAAAACGTTTTGTATTAAGTGTCATCCACTGTGAATCTTTTAACTCACACTTTTTTATTTTTCCCATTAAAATCATTAAAACTTAGAAATAGAATTTAATATTTTTATATATTTTCCATATTGGAAACTATGTTTGTAGTTAATTAAAAGACTTAAAAAAACAAATAAGTTTAGTAAAAAAATGTTTTGATTTTGTATTCAACAAAGCAAAATTATTTTGAAGAGTATTTTATTGCATAATTTAATTTTAAATTAGTAGAAAAAATGAAATCATTAAGTGTTTTTTATTTATGTTAGATCAACAAAAAATGTGTTTACTTTTCGTTTATTTGCTGTTGCAATTGTTTAAAAGAAAAACATCAAAAGTAAAACGAAAATGTTAAACACATGTTAATCATTTACTTAATTATTTGGTTAAGTTTAGCCTATAATTATTATTAATATTCAATATGTAAACATGTAATGTATACAATATTGTAATTAGAAAATTAATATACATAAATATATACAAATTTGCAATGTCTATGTTAAAAAAAAATTTTGAAAAAATGTGTTTTTATTTCGTTTTTTTATGCTTACAAAGTTCTTAACTTTGAATTGAAGATAATCATTTTGTTATAAATAATAAAGCAGTCTGGACCATAAGACATTACAATTAATTATATTACTGTAGTCTTGAGAACAAGATTGTAATCTTAATTATAGGACAGTAGTCATGAGCAGGGAAACCGGAAATATGAAAACAATCTTTAATTTAATAATATTTGCATATCGTTACGTAAAATTCAAAACGCCCTAACTATACACAATTTAAAAATCGAGTTTTTTCATTGATTCTGATGTATGGCATCAACACAAATATTCACAAAATTTGGAATCTTTCGACCAAAATTAGAGATTTCATTAACAAAAAACAAAAGATGATAAAGGCAAAAAGACCTAACCCTGGTCCAATTAGTAGGTCTGCTCGAATCGCCTGCTGATTTTTTGCAGAGTTGTGTTTTTTACGTGCAATTGTTTTTGTAGCAATTTTTTACACAAACAAAATGCGTGTGGTTTTTTCTATTTTTGGATTGTTGTATCGTGTGATTTTTTAGCTATTATCTTTTTGGCAACAATGGTTTAAACAGCTGACGCACGTTTCGTGTTTTGTTTCCCTGTCAAACATCTTCAGTTTGGTCTATAATTTAACCATGAATCGTCTTACAAACGAACAACGAATTTTGTTATCAAAATGCGTGATCTGTTAAGAAAGTTCATCGCGCGCTTCTTGTGTTCAGCGACGAAGCTCATTTTTGGCTCAATGGGTACGTTAATAAGCAGAATTGTCGATTTTGGAGTGAAGATCAGCCAGAAGCATTGCAAGAGCGACCAATGCATCCAGAAAAAGACACAGTTTGGTGCGGTTTATGGGCTGGTGGCATTATTGGACCGTACTTCTTCAATGATGATGCGAATCGTAACGATTTTAAACTTATTTTATTTTTCATGAATACGGCAGTTAGTATTAGAGGGATAGTTTGATTACAACGTTAGTTTTTTGCCATTTTTTAAATTTTATGTAGTAAAATATTTTCTTAAATTCTGCCAACACGTCTTTAGAAAGCTTCACAAATCAGCAGGTAATCGACCTTTTGTATTGCATTTTGTTGATCAATATATCGGTTTGTGCCTTATAAACGGATCTAGCCCTTAATATTCGATTTATAGGAGGAACTACTAACATACATGTGCCACAGCAAAAATAAAGTGAGAAAATATAAAGGAAACGTGAACAAATAACGAGGGAAAAAAGTATTCACGATAAGGGGAATTTTTCCTCCGTGAACATTTTTTCACGTTATTTTTTTTCATGGGAGTTTTTCATGATCGCAAATATGTGAAAAGGGGAAAAATTACGATGGAAAAATTATTCACGAAAGGGGTGAATACTTGCCATTTTCATCACACATGCATTCACACTATCAGACTTTTACATATTACTTGAGTTTTTGACATGTATTAATACAAAGTATAATAGTGTAAACTAGCCTTTAAGCATACATACATAAGTGTTCCTTTATACCTCCCTTATATGTAAAAAAGAATTATAACTCAAACTTAACCGAAGTTATAGCAAAATATAGATTATTAAATCTGTATACAAAGGTGAATTTTAATCGAATTTTGCCAAGTATGATTTTTTTTTTAATATGACTTTGTTGCAATACAGGAACGATATAAGTCTGGGATCACACTATGAAAGTTTTCTTTCAGAAAGTCTGAGTTTATGGGTGAGAGAGGAGAGAAGAAAAGCATGTTCTCTTCCCCTCTCACCAATAAACTCAGACTTTCTGAAAGAAAACTTTCATAGTGTGAACCCAGACTAACATCTTCTTGCATGCATGGAAATTACTCTTAATATGAGGTGACGTTACACACTTCAAATAATAAATATAAAATAAACTATTTGTTAAATAACCAAATTTTTTATAACTTTTTTTAAATAACTTTATTACAATACAAAATCTTACGCACTTGCGATCATCAGCGTAGAAATAATAAGAATAATTGATTGTTTGCCTAACGTTACGTTATCTTTAAATATCATTAAAAGTAAATCAAAATTGTATCGTTAATAGTTATGTTATTGTGTTTTTAATGGCATTTATTAAACGGTTAGTTTTTACTGTAGTAAAAAATTATTCTTAGAAATTCTAATTTTAAAAAGATGCCTTTAACTTTGTAGCCGTATCAAATAAGGAAAGCCTTGAAATATTTGATTTAATTAACTTTGTATATTTTTCTTTAATAAAACAAGTAAGAAAATACGGATGGTTATGTTTTAATTTTTCCGTCTGGGTGGATCTTTCGGTGGAATTCCCATTTAGTCCTGATTATATGTTAGTCTGCATGTTGACAAGATTTTTTTTAAATTCCTGTTTATAAGATGCTAATCTTTATTTATTTCAAAACATTAAAACTTCCCTTTGTTATTCACAATATTAAAAATTATAAGTCCGTTGTTAATCATAGGTCAAATAAAAAATTATTATCTTTCATTCCCAACAAACACGAAGTCAAACCTTTGATATCAAATGACTTTATCATTTCACGTCAAACACAATTCTCAAACTTTTTCAATTGTTTGATTCAACATTTAAATTCAAATTGATAATGATTTGAAAATAAACATTGTATATCAAATGTTTTATCAACTTGATGTCAAATGTTAAATTCAAATCAAAAATAAACTTGGCAATACTAAAGCGAAAAATAAATGTGATCATTAAAAATGGCGATTAAAGTTAAATTTTTTACTTTGTGGTTACATGTGTTTTACTATTAAAAATATGATGATGATGATCTGGCCTAAGCAACCAGTGAAATGCGCATAGGAATAGCTTATCCCATCAACAATAAATTTCAAGTGTTTTTTGTCAAGAATAAAAACTGGGAATTAAACACGAATAACAAAATCTTTTGAAATTAAAAATAAATGTTAATATAGGGTGAACAGTTTATTTCTTGTGAAAAATAAAAATTATTTGTGAGTAATTACAATGATTAAAAATACGAAAAAAAGGAAAATAAAACGGGAAAGTGGAGAAAGTTTGTTGAACGATCGCGGTGCTACAATCCTCAAAATAAAAGGGAGCCAAGTAGTTTGTCTTTCCAAGAATTCGAGGACGGAAAGAACATTATTTCATCTTTTAGCTATGGCGCCGAATGTTTATTTAAATAAATAATAAATTTTAATTAAAAAAAATAAAATGTTTTTATTTATATTCCACATTGTATTATAATTAACATTTGAAAAACATTTGAGAATTAAGGCAGAATTAGTCTTTACTTTCTGTTCTGTTACAAATCAGCTGATTTGTTTTTGTTATTAAAAAACCTGTGAAATTGATTAGTTTTATTGTTCTGTTGCGGTTCAGTTTGTTAAAATCAAAAACTTGTTAAGTTATTGTAAGTGACAGCAAAATAAATAATAAAAAATAAAAAAAATACATATTTATGTTGAAATAAACTATTTTTTGATTTTAATTTCTTCAAATTTATTTGCAAAACTAATAAATTTGTAACAAATGGCTGATATGTTGCTACAGAAAAAGTAACTATTACAATTTCGTAACAGAACGGCACGGAACAGAACAGAAACATAAAGTAAAGACTAATTCTGCCTTTACGTTTTAATGCAAGTTGAAAATAAAGGCATTTTTCAATTTGAAAATAATTTCCCCTTTTTGTTGAGAACGTTATGATTTTGAAATGATTTTCAAATCATTATCAAACGTTTGTCGTTTGAGAAAACGTTTGATTTCAAATCATTTTCAATTTGAAATCAAACCTCCGTGTTTGTTGGCTTAGTGTAAACACAAATGTTCCGCATTGCGTATGATAATTATTATTTCATCCAATTACATACCTCTACTTCGTATTAGTAATGTTTTCAAAAGAATGGTATACGTAATATTTAAACATAGAAATATAAAAAATACTTATTTTTACCAACCGGAATTAGTTCAAACAAAAAACAAGCATCTTCAACGGAAAATTACAAAACAGATAAAAGAAATTGTTGATAAAAAAGCGTGCTGCAGCGAAAATTTATATAATACATACATATGTATGCATCAGTATGTAGATTTCTACAAAAAAACACATAGAAACTATTTTTAAGAACAAGATAAATAAAAACAACAACATAGAAATAAATTTATCTATACAAGAAAAACAACTGCAAACAAAAGTAAACAAACAACTAATGACTACAAAACTAAACAAAAACATTAACACAAACCATTTTTAGTCGGGCAACCCACCATAATAAAAAGAGCGTACATATTTAGAATGAGAAAGAGATTCGAAATAAATGACATTACTACAACCATTTGACAAATGTATTAGAACAATATACAAAAATTACTGCAAAATTAAACAAACATGCACACCAACTCAAAGCATAAAGAGAACATAATATTACATGATTACAACCGGCAAAATTTTGAGGCAAAAATAATATTTGCTATTGAGTTTCTAAAACCGTAAAACAAAAAAAATAATGCTGGGTACAGCAGAAACCAAAGATTTAATAGTAAGTACTCAAAAAAAATTAAAGTTTAATAAAAAATACTTCTTTTTTATAAATAAAGTCTGTGATTATTACTGTGTTAAATGGTGGCCAATGGATTGATAAGTGTATGGAATCGATTATTAAACAAACAGCTGTACAATCACATGTCGAAATGCAGCAAGAGCATTTTAAACATTTCCACCACCAACAACAGCAACACCTAGAAGCAGTCCGAAAACTGCATAATTTTAAAGCGCCGAATCCATTTATGTCAACGAAGAACAACTCACCAACCTCCTCAGTTACACCAACAATAAAAACATCAGCAACAGACCCCAAACTAAATAACTTAGCAACGAGTTATTTAAACAATTTGATATCCCTCATAGAGGTTTGTGTCTTTGATGATTGCAGTAGTGATAGCACTCTCAAAATTCTTCACAAATGGCGGTTAGAATTAAGAAAGAATTTTAATATTGAAATGCATATTGTGGAAAATATAACGGGTAAATCTAAAGGAGGTAAATTTTTAAAGAAAATATTTTTCGTTGTTCCTTTTTTTAGTTCTTGCAAATTCCAGTTGGTTACGGACGTAATAGAGCTATAGAGGCTTCCAAAGGGAATTATTTGTGTTTTCAAGACATAGACGATGAAATGTTGCCAGAACGTATTTGGAAACAGTATAAGTTAGCAAAGGAATATAAAAATGCGGTAATTTTTTCTAATTTGTAAACAAATTTGGGTTATTATTTACTTTAAAGACTAGACGACCCACAACCTTATACTATTAACTTACACTTATTGTAAAGACTACCGTGTTTAAAGATCCGACTTATACTGATGATTACTGTGATATACCCAATAGTTACGTCTTATAATTTTTAAACTCAAGACTACCGTCTTAGAATCTATCCTTCAGTCTTGTATTACTAAGACTTCTTATCAAGAATACTACCCAAGACTACCGTCTTATAATTAAAAAATGCCATCTAACACTTAACAATGTTATAAGACTCGATTATGGCTTTACATTTGTAGAATAACTTCTTGTTTGAAATACTTTAATCTTATAATTAAGATTTTAGTCTGGTATTCGAGATTATTGCACTAAATTCAAGACTACTGGTCATGTACTGGACATCGAAATCAAGTGAAATTAAAATGGATTGATATTTTCAATTAAATTTTTTCAAAATAACCGTAGTTTTTACAGATTTTAAGACTGGCTCTGGTAAAGATAATTGGTCTGCAAATAATGAGGCAAATAAAAAGAAATATTTAAAAAAAAATTTAAACATACCATAGTTTTAAAAATTTGTTCGATTTCAATATCACTTGATTTTGATTTCCAGAAAATGTCTGAATGACTTAAAATATGGTAACACTAAACAAATATTTGACAACCCACAAGTAACTACTTTTATATTAAACATTTGTTTTATTTTGCATAACATTGGATTTTTCTTTAAGATTATCGGTTCGAAATTTATACGAACACCCTCTAATTCCACATGCCGATTTACTCGATGGGCCAATAATTTAAGCACTGACAAATTAACACTGCAAATCTATACATCAAATGGACCCACTATTATAATGCCAACTTGGCTGTGCCACCGTCAAGTTTACGATGAAATAGCGGGAGGTTTTTCCGAAGAAGGCAAAGGTTGTCCCGAGGACTTAATATTTTTCTATCAACATTTGGACAATCAAGGCTTGATAAAAAGAGTAGACGAATGTCTGCTAAAATATCGTTATCATACTGGGGCTACTACATTTACAGTGCAAGCAAAAACAATAAGCCAAATAAGACTTAAACATTTATTAAATAATGTTTTGAAGAAACCACCTTGGTCCAAAGGATTTTCTATATGGAATGCTGGGAAACAGGGTAGAAAATTTTTCCGCGATTTGCCCGAAGACCAAAAGAAGATGGTAAATACTTTTTGTGATGTGGATAAAAGTAAGTTTGATTTTTTTATTGAGGAACTACATAATTTTAAATGTTTTGAATTTTAGATAAAATAAAAAAGCTCTATAAATTTTTTGATGGCGTTCTAAGAGAAACAACATTTTCGGTGCCAATCGTACACTTCACCCAAGTCCAACCGCCGGTAGTAATTTGCATGAAATTGGATTTAACAAATGGAGATTTTGAAAAGAATTTACAAAGTTTGCATTTTGTAGAAGGAAGAGATTATATATTGTTTACATAAAAGTGATTTTTGAATCGGTGCACTATATTAAAGTCGCTTTAATGTAGTCAAGGCATTATAAATACCGTTTGATATTTTAATTTCAATATTTAGTGGACCATAGTGATATTTTTGAAATATTATACATATTAGACTTAATAAAATAGAGCACAAAACGAATTTAAATAATTTTTAGGAAAATTTTGGTAATAGGTAATAAATTTATAAAAAGAAGGTAATTTAAGAATTGTTTAAAATTTTCGGAGAGTTTTAAGTGTTTAACAAAAGTAATAATTTGTATTGCAAAACAGTATTTAAAACTTTAAATAAGACTGTTAAATTTTGTAATAAAAATTTTGATATAATGACGACAAAATTATATTAAAAGGTTATGTTTCTTAAATATTAAAGGCCTTATTCATAAATAATATATCAGGTTTATAAAGGTTTTTAAAGCTGGGTTCACAATCAAAAAAACCTTTTTTAACTTGGTGTTCATAATAGAGCAACAATTTCTTTTGTAACTAAACACATTTTGCATCAAGAAACCGTTTGCAAATTTTAGCCACAACAATATTATGCATTTATTTTTATTTATGTTAACGTTTTGTTAAAATTTTCATTCAAAACTAAATAAAATTATTTTCAACGTCAGAAACACAATCAAAAAAACGTTCACAATCAAAAAAAAAATTTCGTTTTTCTTCTATCTTTTTTCTTCCCAAAGTATTTCATATATTTTCCTTTCATTTTTAGAACAAAAATGTAACTAAATTTTTTTTAAAAATGTTACTAAAGTTGAGTCAACTAGAACTTCAGCAACAATTTGTATGAAATTATTTCTGACGTTTAAAATAATTTTATTTAGTTTTGAATGAAAATTTTAAAAAAATGTTTATAAAAATAACTATAAATGCATAATATTGTTGTGGCTGAAATTTGCCAGCGGTTTTCTAATGCAAAATGTGTTTGGTTGCAAAAGAAATTGTTGCTCTATTATGAACACCAAATGAAAATGTTTTTTTGATTGTGAACGTAGCTTAAAAATCAAAAATATTTTTTTAGGATAATTTTAATATAAGCTAAGAAATTAACAAAAATGTTAATCTGGCATTTTCGAAAAATGTGTAGCAATTCAAGATGTTGGTATAAAAATTAAACATTTAGGCAATTCACAGTGTTCTATTGTGTCATATTGTGTTGGCGACAGTAAATTTTACGATAAGTACTAAGTCCTGACAAAATGTTGTTCTAGTTATTCCAAAATTCCACTAAAGTGCTTAGAATAGAGTCCAGGACCGCTAAACCTTCTATTTTAACCTCAATTACATCTCCAAAGACAGAAAAAAAATGTAGTACTTATCGGAATTCTTTAGAAAAATGTCTGGTGACTGGTACTTTTTTGAAATTCGGTCCTTTTAGGGAGTTAATGGGTAAAACCTGAATTTTTGTCACCCCCGTCTATCTTTTGAACCAATAAACGTAAAAATAAACATAATATCACGTTCGAAACTTATCTACAAAATAAAACTTCGGTCCTTTTTTGTAATTTGAGCGTTTAAGGGGTGTAATTCGTAACTATTGTTGGTACTTTTTTTGCAAAGTATTTTTCTCCATTCTTTGGCTTATACGTATTAAATGGGCTCCCAGTGCAATATGAAATTGTTGATACTTCAATGGGGAGAAAAAGTACCAAAAAGGGGAAATACGGAAAATTAAATTTCTTTCTTGGTTCTACAACTGGTACTTTTTTTAATTACCATTAATGTTGGACCTAAAAAAAATAAAATTCAATATCCTGAGTGATAAGACTCTAAAAGGGGAACTTTTTGGTACTTTTTTGGCTTTTAACTGGTACTTTTTGAATTTCCGTTAGTATTGGACTAAAAACATAAAATTAGCAATGCAAAGTCATGAGTGAATGAGAATCTTTAAAGGAATCTTGGTTCTTTAACCGGTACTTTTTTATTTTCGTTAATATTGGGCCTATGAACACATAATTAAACATGCAAGATCCTGAGTGGAAGAGAATCCGTAACAGGGCTTTTTGTTAGTTATTATTTCTTTAACTGGTACTTTTTATATATCCGTTAATATTGGACCTAGAAACTTCAAATTAAACATGCAAGGCCCTGAGTGAATTAGAATCTGTAAGAAGTTATTTTGGTTTCAGGGCCGCTAAACCTCCTATATTCAGAAAATATTAATTATCGTTGAGAGATCTATTAAAGCAATAGTTTCCGCACTCAAAAGAAAAAGAAAGACATTTTTTCCGCCACCAGCCTATCTCTCCGCTCGACCGTCCCCAGACCGAATGCGGAAGCGATAAAGAGGGGACATACGGAGAATTACCGCCACTCCATATAATATCTAAACCAGTGTTCGAAAATAAACAGTACATTATTTAACGTTCGTCTCACACACCCAGGAACGATATCTATTTTTTTAGTGATTGTGTAGACATACACAACCCTTAATACCGTTCGTAACTTTTTTATATATAATGTTTGGTTCTTCGTTAAAAAACAGAACAATTGTAGTGATACTGTAGACAAACATTATATTTTAATGTTCTATAATGTTTTTTCGTGTGTGTATTTTGTTTTTGTAAAAGATGTTTGGTTTTTTTTACCAGCCAAAAGGGACGAACATTAATGAGCCGAACCGAACACATTGAAGTTTGTGGATTTTCAAAAAAAAACCGAACGAAATTAAATGTTAAAATCTTTTGTTGAGTTTGATAAAAACAGTTATATTTTTGTGTTCGAAAGATGACTAACAGGGAAACGTTATTTTTAATGATTTTCTACACAAACACTATTAGCGTTTGTGTTTTCCACAAATCTACCGAACCGAACATTAAGAAACGATATTTAGTGTTTATTTTCGAACACTGATCTAAACAATTTTGATGAAATTTGAATAGATAGATCAGCGTAATTAAAACACGCAGTGTTTATATGTTTTTCAAAGCTAGGAATATTTCGATTTTGATGAAATTTAAAAATTAATCGATCTACACACAATAAAACACACAGGCTTTATATTTCTTTATGATTAGTCATAAATTCATTTTGGGCGACAACTCCGCGGGAACGACTTGTATTTTATAAAAATAACACAGTTTAATTTTTGATATTCTTTTAATTAAGCTTGAGTTCATCAAATTCAATTTTCATTAAATTATTTTCATTAAAAGAATATCAAAAATTAAAAAAACAGTTCAACTAATAATCAAAATTGTTAATAACACAGTTTTTAAAACCAGTTAGAAGCAAATGAACTACTATTTGCACCAAAAATGTCTGTGCGCTTTTGTTTTGAGTCAGCTGTTTAACATTTTAAATAACACTGTCCTAATTAAAAAATGTAAAAAATGGGAGTCCCGGCGCACAGTACTTTGTTCCACATGCAAAAATAAGGTGAAACAATGTTGGTCCAATGTTTAAAAAAATTACTGTACTTTATTTGTATCTTAATAAATTACATGTGGGAAGAACATTTTTTTATGTAAATGCGTTTCGTCGCTGCTACAGGTCGCTAAAGTGTCCTAATTTTTAATAAAATTTTCCAAGAAAAACCAGGCTTAGAAACAAGATTGTGCAAAACCGATTCTTGTATAGAAAAATAATAGCATATCTCTGTTTTTATAGTAATTATTATACAGCCCAATTAAGAATAAAAATTCCCCGGGAGTTTTCTCCCTTCTCCCATTTTTCCTATGTAGATTCAATTCTAAAAATGGGAAAAGGGAAAAAAACTCCCGGGGAATTTTTATTCATAATTGGGCTAGTAAAAAAAATAATAAATCGAGCAGGATTTGAATTTTTATATTCCTAAAATTCAAGGCGAATTCATACAAGGTGACCTTGGCTTGCTACGTAAGCAACAGCTGATAACTAACTATATGTCAAAATGATATTCCGTTTCTTTTTTTTGACATTTATATTTAAATATTTATTTAAACTCAATATAAATTTCAAGATGCACGCAAAACCTTAAACCTAAAAAGAAAGAAGTGGAGTACTTCCAGCTTGACGAACATCGTTATATCGGCTCAGAAAGTGATTCTGAGAGTATATGTACTTAAGGATTGTCTAGGAACAATATTTGAAGGTGCTACAAACATCTTCACAAACGAATCCTAGCTAGCATAGGCTGTTTAGTAGGCGATGGTATTTAATATACAACTCCTAAAATAATCTTCTGATGATTATTTGACGAGTAATCTTGGAATGGTAGCCATGCAAGTCCTAACTATCATTTAATAATTATTTCAAGAGTACAAAAACTACAATATTACACTTAGTTCATCCTTTGTTAAAACATCATCGAATTAATCTTTTAAGACTCCCTGTATGAGTCATTTAACAATTACTGAGCTTCCTTAATAAGAGCGTTTTTTTAAACATGCAAATTCCATTGTCAAAACAATTTCAATAAAACAAAACGACTTTAAGATCTTTCAAATAAGATTTTCTGACATGAAAAAAACGCTTGAAGCTCTTACTTAGGAAGTTCATTTGTACGGCTGAGCATTTCACGAGCTGTAAAATAATTCCTGCATGAAACTCATGCGAATATTGACATGCTTTCTGAAAGACTCGTGAGATAATCTTTACACATATCTCAAACGCCTAATATAAGCGTCTTTCTCTGTGTTGTTTCTCCCGTGCGAGGAATCATTTACGATTTAAAAATGAGCTCTTCGACGATGAAAAACGCTCTTCATGAGATTCCTAGTAGACTCTTGCACAATTAAAAATGCTGGCTGGGATAATACCAACTCCACTATTGTGATGAGGGTATAAACATAACTCTTTTTCCATTGAGTTCTTAAAACTATGTAGGTTTAAAAGTTTTACTTGTGAATACAATGAAACCTTATCAGAAAAAGATTCCATGAGCAATCGGTCTGCTTCGTCTGCACTTTTTTTTAAATAAAAAAAGCAAAACTTCTTGCAAATAAGGTTTTCTAAGCACATTTTTAAATTATTGCATTCTACAAAACACGATTTAAAATTAAAATTAAAAACAAAATGAAATATGACAGCATATATTTTTGACACACAGCTAATTTCAGTAATTTACAGACCACCTTGTATGAATTCGCCTTGCTAAAATTCGAATTGAAAATAATTTGTTAAAAAGTTTTATTTGAATTTGAAATGTCGCAAAAAGTTTAGTCAAATTAAAAAAAAATTAGGATAAAAATTCAGAAGCAAAAAATGTTGACTCTTAAATTGATTGTATAATCTAAAGTTTATGAAATAATTCTAAGATGTTATTAATAAACTGCTACTTTTAAACTAACAATACGTTTACATTTGACAGTACTGCCAAGACAGTAAGAAAATACATATTAGTTTCCAAAAACACTACTAACTGTCTTCGTGACGTGGACGACAGTTGTTAAGACAGTTCACTTTTAAAAATATCTCAAACGTGAAGGTTGCTGTTCCAGTCCAGCTAAACGTGTTTTACATGAACTAAACAAACTTAAAAACAGTTTTAAATAACTATATTGTGTTAACAAACATAACACTTAACTAAAATATAAAAAATCAAAGCAAAATATGTTTACAGCCTGTATAACGATTTCGAACGTCAACGTTCGCATAGAAAATTACATATAAAACAAAAACAAATTTTCGAATTTTGTTTTAAATATAATTTTCTATGCGAACGTTAACGTTCGAAATCGATGAACAGGCTGTTAATTTTTTTTACATTTAGATTTTTTCCCCCCTTTTGCTAACAAAACTTCCGATTACTGTTAGCAAATGTCAAATCACTGTCCAATTTTAATGTCTGCAAAATTTGCTAGACAGTAGACAAGACAGTTGGAAAAGTGTGCATGTATTAGTAAAAAATTTGCATGTATTGCTACTGTCTTGCCAGTACTGGCAAATGTAAACGCCATGTAAAGTTAATTTTTAATATGTAGATGGTATTTATTTTTTTGTAAACTCTATAATGAAATTAAACAAAAACTGGTTATTTGTTTTTATTATGTATTACCAGAAAATTGTATACATTTACTTGGTGTTAATTTTTTTTAAATTATTAAATTTTTAGAATCATTTTTAAATAAAAATTATAAAAAACTAAACATATTCTTACCTTATAAAGCAAGGTACTTAAAAAAAGAACTTAAGTAGAAACTAAAAATGTAGTTGAATAACGTTGGTTTGTTGTTTTATGATAAGCATTAGGCGCATAACAAATTCTTGCAGTGATGTTAAATTTAACTGTTATAACCTAATCTATCAAAAACTGAACCGGATTTCGAACTCTTAGGTGAAGATTTTTCGATATTAACTCTGCCCAAGCGTTTTGATATGGTTGACACAGCTGAGTTTGAAGTGGACGTTGTGAATGAGGACTTGCCCAAACGTTTGTGTATGGGTAAATCATGGCGATTTATTAAATCATCGGCTTTCATTTTTGATATTGCTTTCAATTTTAAGGGAAGCGAAGCCTTGAGATTTACAGATTTCTTTGTGGTGTGCAGTTTAGAATCTAAAAAACAAAATAGGTAATAGGTAATGTAAAAATAAAATAAATAATTAAAGGTAGGCATGTTTAAGTAGAAAATATATTTATACTTACTTAAACCTAAACGAGCTTTCACACTAGCCGATTTATCTTTTACGAAATCTTGTCTAGCCCTAAAACTTTTTCTTGTCGGTGAACTGTGCCGGCGTGGTGCAATCTCTCTTACTTCTGCTGTTGAGGCAAATTTTACGAATTTTTCACTACCCCCCGATATATCAATATCATCGTACACGTCCTCATCTGAGGTCCCCATGCTTTCATCATCATCACTGTTCTTTTTAAGCGGAATTTTTTTTACCAATATTACCTTTTGCTTCATGGGTTTAACAATTGTGGGTGCTACTGTTTTAGCTTTAACAATAGTAGAGAGACGCTGGAAGGAATTGAGTAAAAAAATGGGTTAATACGATAGTGTACATTCGTATAGAAAACTTATTCCTTTAGAAGAATTTGAATAGAACACATTCTTCTTTAGAAACAATTTTATATATATTTTTCATCTTTGAGAAATGAATTAGAATCTTAATTAAAGAACACTACCATCTTTGGCCATCAGGTCATGATTGTCGAAATACATGTCGTCAGCGCATTATTGTGAAGAAAAACGAAAATGAAGAGTTACATGAAGTTTTCTAAAAATATAGCCGATAAATTGTTTTTGTATTTTTACCACTGCTTGTGGCATATGTTTTGAAGAATAATTTAAAGTTTTTCAAATGTTCATTAACGAACTTAGAATTTAATAGCATTTTATTTAAAGTGAAAAATTATTGTTTTGTGCCGCATACGCCACTTTTCTAATCTTATTTCTAAAAAGTAGCTTTTTGTGCTGCATACGTACAGTGTATTAAGTTGTTAAAATGTTATTTTGCTTTTACTACTTTTTTCTTGCGGAAATGAAGATAAGCAAAAGAAAAGACCCAACTATAATATGCAAAAGATTGATAAAGCTACTGTCAAAAATTTACAAAAAGTTTTCTTAAGCTCAATATAGTTCGACACATATGAATCAGATATATTCGCACAATTGCTTTAGCCAACTTATGCATATTACATATGGGCTTAAAATGTATTGTTTATTGTCATTTTATTCTGCTTTCGCTTTAACTATTTGTTTTTTTTTTACTGCAATGAAGCAAAGCAAGAGTGAAAATTATTTTGTACGATTTTGTTTAACGTTGTATGGCAAATTTATAAACCGAATTATAAAGACAATGAAAATGCTTATTTATTTCCTTTGTATGTTAAAACATAAAATATGAAGTTTGGTACTGATTGAATAAGGAAAAGTCGAGGCGGAAATCAATTGAAAATTGTAATAGTAAATACAAGGCAAAAAATTAACTTTTTTTTTAGGTATTGTCAATTAATGTGATTATTGTAAAATTGTAATTATAGTTTTAACTTGTTAAAACTATTAACAACACAGTTTTTGAAACAAAATGTTCTGGGGGGTTATTATATAGTACGATTCGAAAAAAAAGATTTACGAATTCGTACAAATTGTATTGTGTAGTACGTTTTTCGAAAATTTATTTTCGAACGTTCGGAAATATTTTATTTTTGCGGGATTTTTTTCCACTTTTCGTAAATTAAAAATTACCCTTTTACAATTGCAACTATGTAATACGAAGCAAATGTCAGTTCATTTAAATTGTTCGTAAATTATTCGAAAGTGGCACAATTTATACCATGTGTTTGTTGTCACAACTCTTTTTGTTTTTAGTCTGAAAATTTGTATACATGCTTTTAAATGCTTTAGGGAAAGCTCAAACAAAGCAATGTTTACAAAACCAAGACATTATGAGGTGATGGTTGATTTTATGGTTGCACATGCAGATTTAGCAATGGGCCACCTTAATGTTACAAATGCTAAAAGCAAGTCGAAGAATTTGTGGCAAAGACTGTCAAAGGATTTAGATGCGGTTGGACCACCGTATAGTGAATTGGAAAAAAGTGAGTTTTCATTTAATCGACTTTGTGTTAACTATTTTTACAAATGTGCTTTGTTACTAGGTATGGGAAGACTATAAAGAACTCGTTAAAGTTAAATGTCTGTTTTCGGTTGAAGTATAAATGCTCATCGTTACTTGGCCCTATTACTTGAATGTGAGTGCCGTCTACTCCAAGTATTCCCCATTAATTAAACAAAAATATCTTCGCCTGCTTTTGTTTCTTCAGTCATTTCAAAGATAATATGCTTCGGGCAAAGATTTGGTTCGATTATTTCGCATACCTCAGATAAGCATATGGAAATTGATGGGTGTGAAAGTCCCACAAGGCGATCATGGCCAATCAGATGTTGGTATCCAACTAGTGCCAACATTTTAATGTGGCAGCTAATTTTTTCAAAGGTGCAATGACTGTCGATCTTTCAGGTGGCTTTAAATCGCATTTTATTCAATTGTAGATATACATAAATGAATTTTTATTAACCCGAAAGTTTTTCACGAAACTAAAAGTAGTATTTTTATGATTTCATAATTAATTAATTAGAAAAATCTTTCTTACGTACTATTAGCAAGGCTCATAATCTCGGATGTATCTCTTATTATTTTCTGTTGAACTCTTTCTGCAATTACATCACTTTCTTTATCGCTATCTTCCAACTACAATGCAACAGAATCCATGTTCTTAAACCGTTATTTATTTATTAATAATTATTTGTTATAGGTATTATTTTGTTCGGAAGTTTTCATTTATATTTACGTTTTGCGGAAAATTTAACGTTTTTTTTAAAGCTTGTTTTTCAAAAAAAGTTCTGTCAATATTGAGAGGTACTGTCAAATTTATTGTGTATAAATTTGGCAGCACTTTGTTTATCCCTTTTTTAACAAATACAAATCTGTGGTGCTTTTGAACGGATTAGAAAATACCATTTCATTTTCGATACGGAAATTTCTTTCGAAAGTATTTTCGTTTCGAATCGAATTACATAATAACCCCCCTGTACCAAAAATGGGGTCACTAAATAAAAATATTTTAACTTATTATTTTTATCGAAAAACTTCTGTAAATTTTGGTATAACAGTTTGCTTACATTTTTTGCTGTGTTTTTCAATATCGGCTTAATTTGTTTGGTTACGGTATCATCACTTGATTTTCCACCAAGTCTAGAAAATATTGAGGCTGATGTTTGTAATGTCTTGCTACCCACTCCTGTAATTCTCATTTTAATATTATCCGATCCTTCTGAAGATGTTTCGTTATAATCTTCAAATTCAATGGTATCTTTAGAATTTTTAGCCAATCTTTGAAAAATGTCCGATTTTTCTTTAGCCGCCTCTCTATCAGAATATACTACAAAAGAAAAATAATGTGTATAGAAAATACACAAAACCCATTATAATAAATTTAGCTTACATTTAGCTTGTTTGGCCAAAATTTGTTTACTTCTCTCCGTTGTGCCTGAAGGCAGTTTGATTTTATATTTCCCCTCATGTTCCGGCAAGACACGTCGTGGTTTAACAGCAGTTAAGGGAGGCACAACAGCTGCCGAACTCGTTGATGCCACAGTAGCTGTAGCTAGAACACAGTTTACGTAGTATTTTTGTTTTTTATCTTTATTTTTATTTTACTTACATTTTAAACGAATTTTGGTTTTTTCTAAGGGGATTATGGGATTTGCCGGCACAGCTGCTATGGGTACATGTGTTTCTGAGCTTAATACTTTTTCACGGGCAGTTTGATCGCATACAGTTTTTGCATGTCTTCAAAAAAAGTTGTTAGTTTCTTTATTTACACATTTAAAACTTATTAACTACCTTAATATGGCTATAATATCACCCATTAATGATATGCCCATTTCTCTTAAATATTCCTTATTCAAGTCCATTAACATATCAACCTGTATACGGTTTTCCACAAAAATATGAGCATAAGTGGCAGCAGCCGGCGAGGGTATGCCCGAGGCATTAAAAAATTTTACCCATTGTCCTAAAGATCCAAACAAATTTTACTTAAGATATAGTTTTACTAAGTTATAATTAAGGTATTTTAATCATTTTTAAATGTTAGGCTATAACTTTGTTAAAATGTTTATGTAAACCAGAGATTGTTTAACTTTTGTATTATATTACTAACCAGCTGAGGTCGTCGACATTTTGTTTTTTTTTAATTTGTTATTAAGTATTTTTTTAGATATTTACGGGTTTTTACTTAAAATATATTCTTTCACAAAATTTTCTCAGAGGTCGCCATGTCAAAAAAAACAAACTAGATGTCAACTGGCTCGACCATGCAGAAGTTTGGTGTTGGCAACTCAGTGTTTTTGAACGAAAATAGCAAGCATATGTTAATATTAATAAGGTCAGCCGAGTAGCCCAGCTGAATAATGGTTAAAGTGTTTTTACACGATACGTATTTTGCAGTGGGCTTGTCAGTTGTAAAATCCAGATGTAATTTCTCATGTCTGTCAATATTGACAAATACAGAATGTTTATAATTTTTGTTTTTACATGACATAACCTACAATCGTTCATACCACCAACTTATTTACATATTTATAGTTTTATTCAATTTCTTGTATTTCAGTTAAGGCCAGTTTACACGGTAATACAATGTATTACGACTTTGTAGAATCAAAATAATATGAAATTCTCTCCGTGTTTAAAAAAAAAATAAAAGTCTGTTGAGAGTACACTTTATGTTTACACGGCTGGTATAAGTAAAATCAAAAATAATAACAAAAAAGCAGATGGTTGCAGTTTTACAATTTTTACAAAAACAACATGAACATTTCTTGAGTTGATTTTAGTTGTTTTTGTAATTGTATAAAAATGCTACCACCTTCAATATACTTCGTTAAAATGCACCTCTGGTGTGATGAAAATACATAAGTTTCTAAAATGGTTTAGAAAAAAACCATTTACCGACCGCTTTTCAGATTTTGTATTCGTATTCTCTCTTACTCAATGCATTTTGCTTTTACATGATATGATTTCTCTCATTCTACATTATGTCGTAATACAATGTATTACCGTGTAAACTGGCCTTTAGTCTGAGTTCATACGGCTCATGTCTTATTGACAAGATTCTTTCTTTTTCTTCTTTGAACATGAATTGGCGTAAAAATGACCTAGTCATGTTGACGACATGTGCTGTTTTGATATTGAAAACAATAACAAAATTAAACAACGAATGAAAAAGCAAAACGTAAAGACAGTACATGCATCTGTGTACTCGTTTCTTTTCCCCTCGTCCCTCTCGCCTATAAAGTAGCAATCTTGTCAATAAGACATGAGCCGTATGAACTCAGACTTAATAAAAATGTGTAAATTAATAAAATCATCATCTGGCGTAGTAATGCTACCTGTTTATTTCATCCCGAATCTATCACGCTGGGTCTCCACGAAGCAATTTTTTTTTTTTTTTTTGTTTAAACAAATTTGATGAAAAAAAATTATTTTGTGGTTGTCAAAAATTTCTACACTAATGTCAAAATTTATACTAGCCCCTAGGGCTAGTGAAATTTTATTCACCTCAATAGTGTCACCATTTTACTTCCATGAGTACTTTGCTACCGATTCACACACACCCGAAGCAATCAAATTTGACGATTGCCGCAATAAATATTGCTACGTGGAGACCCGGGGTCAGGTTTTTCTATTGTTTAACTCAATTCACATGAGGGCTTTTACGACGTCGTTTTATCTTGATTCCCTTTTAAAGCAACTTCCAAAATCTCTTTGCGTTCATACGATGATTTTTGGTTGCATGTCTTTTTTTTATTTACAGTATGGCCTTGATTACCCGTCATTCGATTAACCGGCAGCTTCAATAAAATGGAAAACAAACATTTTTTTGCACTGATTTAAATTGCCTCTATTATCCGAAATTATAAACAAATTATCTTTTTTTCGTTTAATTTTGAACAATCAAAAGAAATTTAAATAAACGAAGAAAGAGAATATCTTAACGGTGTGGAAGCATGTTCTGCCAAATTTACTCTTTTCCTCATGTTTACATAATAAAACGTTATATATTTACATAAAATAAGAAACACACCAAAAAAAATAAATAATCAAGAATTCTGCCGATCCCGTCTATTTTAGATAATCGAGGTCTCACTGTATTTTCAACCACACACTTCAAAGTAAGAAAAAGAATAAAACGTAAACAGAAAAAGTTAAAAGAGAAATGTAAAAAACGACATGCAAAATACAAAACGAGTCATTTTGTTAACCCCTCTTTCTTTTCTACACCGCTCACTAACAAACCAAAAGTGACGTCGACAAAGCGACGTCGTAAAAGCCCTCATCTAAACTGAGTGTTTTTATTTGTTGTTAGTGCTGCCATATTTATTTTAAAAATATCTGAAAATTTCCAAACAAAAATCTGTTTTTATGCGACAAAAACTGCTCCTTAAAAAAAGGATAAAACCTTTTCTGTATATTTAAAATTAAATTTTATTCAGGCAAAAAAAACAATTTTCTATTATATTATATATATCTATATAAAAAAATACAAATCTTTAACGAAAACGCAATAACTAACATTTTGAAAATTGTATTAAAAAATATAATTTCCATATCTTTTGTTTGTACGAAAATGTTTGCAATTAAAATTATCTTTGTTTTTAAAAGTTTTTGGTTCTCAAAATTCCACATCACATAAAGTAGATATATCTAAACTATTTCTTGTTTTAGTGTTGACTAAATAAATTTGAAAAAATGTCCATTCAACGTTGGCTGTATACACTTATTTGACGAAATTGCATAAATTATTATTATTTTAATCGGAAATTGTTCTGAACCATCGCAACATTTTGTACTAAATATGCTTAAAATTTTTTCTTTCAAAAGAGACTGCAAGTTATAACATTGTTGCATTAGAAGAAATATTTGTTGATCATGTTAATTACTAAAAGCTTCTATATGTGTTTTAATTACAATTTTAAAAACTTTTTTTGAAGTTAAAATCAACTAAACGATTTGACCAAGGTTTTAAAAGCTTTCGCCATTTTAGAAAAAGCAGTAAAATGTTGCCTTTTTCTAATTAAAAAAAATCGAAATTAAAAAGCCGAAAAGTTCCACTGCTAAAAAAGCCCACACTTTTCAAAAGCAGCCGCAAAATAAACACACGGTTTTGGAAAAGTAACTTTTTAATGGGCACTGGCTTTTTCCAACTCAAAAAGCAACGGCAATCACTTTTATGTTGTAGAAAAAAATATTTAGGAAAAATAATAAAACAAACAGCTGCCAAATCAAAAACCAATGTATGCTAAAAATTTATTAAAAAATCGTATGTTGCAAATCTGCAACACTATGCATTTACATAAAAACAAGAATTTGGTTTATAAATGAAAGTTTTTAAAACAATTTTTTTCTTTAGTAAAGCAAAGAGCTACTTCACACTTTTCACATTTTGTTTGTGTGTATCCCTTACAGCCTGGCATTTTACAGCGACTACGCACACAATTATCAGGCCAGTGACCAATATTATCTTGCCGTAAATCCTTAGGTGGAACATGTTGTACTGGTCCTCGTTTCTTCTTTGCTTGTATTCCATCTTCTATGATATTGCTGCTAGGCCTTCCACGTTTGTTACAAACTGGTATTGTGTCGTTTATGCTTCCTAGTACTTCAGCTAATTCCAATCTGTATTTGCATAAATTTAATGTGGGTGAATTCTCAGTTTTATCTTTCAAATCTTTCAAATCATGTCTAACAAGTGGTAAAATATGCGCATATACCACTACCGGCTTCTCATTTTAATGCGATATCTGCCGATAAAACTGGCCATAAGGTCGACTCCGGCCATATGAGCATTATAGTCTTTTATAATTTTCGGACAAGTTATAGAAATAATCTTTTTGTTGACTTTGTCAAACCTTTCTATTTGCGATGAGGGCTCTGCTCCAACATATGATGCCAGGCAAGTGACAATTTTATTATCTTTCCAAGTAACTGCTGTTAGATCTACTCCTTGAAAAGATGTCATTTGTTCTTCATAGAACCCACGAGAAATACATCTTTTCATTAGTTTATTTTTGTCTGGTAGTTTGCAGTTTACTAATCTGTTGGGCTGAACTGTACCTAGGCACAGAGGTGTAGAAATTATCGAAGTATATAATGTGGTTTGTATGCCTTAGTACATTTCTGGCTAGCCGGATGACAACATTACCCACTGGCCCAAAATCTGGTTCATTTGGAAGCCGCTTGTGATCTTCACCTGTATATATTTCGAATTTATTAGCAAATCCTTTTACGCTGCACATGACATAAAACTTGAACCCCCATTTATGAGGCTTGCTTGGCAAATACTGCTTCATAAAATGTTTTACTTTTGTCGCACACATTTGTTCATCTATTGACAACCTCTGCTCCATTGGTACTGTAGCAAACTTGCCATTTAGGTGGACTATCATTGGTCTAATTTTGTGCAGCCTGTCATGTTCTGGGTGACCTCTGGGTAAATAGTTATCAGTATTATTGAAATGAAGAAAACTTCGGATAGTTTCGAATCTATTAACCGTCATTAACTCTTTTACTGGTTCAAATCCCACAGTGTTTGACCAATACAAGCGAGTATTTGGATATTGTATAATGGACATATATATCAATGTAGATAAGAACTTTCTGAGCTCAGATTCGGTCAAATTCAAAGGGTTCGTTACGTTTTTTTGCACAGAATAGAGATTAGATTCTTCTACAATGTTTTGAATAATTTCTGGTGTAAAAAATTATGAAAAAAATGTGTAAGGACTGTTTTTTTTAACTCAACTCTATAGGATAAGTACTATCGCCAAGAAACTTAGTATTATCATTATTCAAAACAAAGCCTTTTGTCTTCCAAACAAGTCCCTTCACTGAAGCTCGTCGACTCGCCTAACTTGAACTTGGAAATATCTCTTGATTTGTTGCGTCTGGTGGGTCAACTGCCTGATGTTCGTCAAAAGCCAGTGGGTCATCATCAAAATCGTTTACATCAGTCTCAATATTGGTCTCTAAATCTTGAATGCTAGTGTCTAGTGCCTCTCGGTTAATAGAAAAAACCCCATCTTCTTCCTCTGACTCATCTAAATCATCCTCCGATATTTCTCCATCACATATTTTATTTAAATATTCTTCAATTCCTTTGGAATCTAAAAACCGCATCTAAAAAATTTAATAACATGTTTTGAAATTTCGTCATACACAACTACTGCACTAAATGCATAGTGTTGCAGTTTTACAACATTCTAAAATAGGTCAAATTAACTAAAAAAAAAACATTATTTTCGTTTACGACCAAGTAAGTTTCTTTGAAAATATATGTTATTTTATACAAAATCAATTTTTGTTAACACTTACTTTTGAAAATCAAAAAATTATACTTCTCACAAAAACACAAATTGCACTTGATAAAAGAATTTTATAACCGTTACTTTGTCCACGAAAAATTCACAATCAAAAAGATTGCAAAACGTAACCGAACTTGGTGAAAATGGCCTTTAATGTAATATCGTTCCCAGCAAACACGGAGGTTTGATTTCAAATTGAAATCAAAAAATGCCTTTATTTTTAACTTGCTTTCAAACGTTATTCTCAAATGTTTTTCAAATGTGGATTATAATACAATGTGGAATATAAATAAAAATATTTTTTTTTTTAATTTAAATTTATTATTTATTTAAATAAGCTGTGAGATAAACATTCGGCACCATAGCTTAAAGATGAAATAATGTTCTTTCCGTCCTCTAATTCTTGGAAAGACAAACTACTTGGCTCCCTTTTGTTTTGAGGATTGTACACCGCGATCGTTTAACAAACTGTCTTCACTTTCCCGTTGTATTTTCCTTTTTTTCGTATTTTTAATCATTGTAATTACTCACAAACACACAACCAAGGTATAAGAAACGTTTTGGAAGTCAGCCAATGTAATCGCCATTTTTAATGATTACATTTATTTTTCGCTTTAGTATTGCCAAGTTTATTTTTGATTTGAATTTAACATTTGACATCAAATTGATTAAAAATTTCATATCAAAGGTTTATTTTCAAATTATTATCAATTTGAATTTAAATGTTAAATCAAACAATTGAAAAACGTTTGAGAATTGTATTTGATGTCAAATGATAAAGTCATTTCATATCAAAGGTTTGACTTCGTGTTTGTTGGGTTGGTTGTTTTTTCAATGGGCCTTGGATCTGTTCCTCTGGCAACGTCATGACAACTCTGACCAAAAACACATTGACAGCTACAAATACCAAAAACTCAAAATCGTCTTCATAAAACAATATTTATATAAAAAAATATATTTATTTTAATAATTTAAATATATTATAATAACACGAAATGCTGTTAATGAACTACGATTATGTCGAAAAATTTATAGAAATCTTTAAATTCTATTTGGCTTTTGTCAATTTCATTGATGTCGCTGTCCCCAATCATAATCGTACATTGTGGACGCGTGAAGAGTTTCGCCAGAATGAACGCGAACTATACAGTTTATACAATGATCTACTAGAGTTGATAAAACAACATAATAGTCGCGAGTTTCGTAAATTTACGCGCATCAATGTCTCCACATATCAATATTTGATTAAAATTTTAAAAAAGAAATTGTGTAAATATTCGCTGCGTAAACCAATTCCGCCAGAATGTAGGCTGATGTTGACGTTAATGTAAGTCGCGGTACATACATATACTTACATGTACATATGTATACAGTTCTACAAATTGAAATGAAGTGGATTAAAAAAAAAACAAAAACGGCGGTTATTTGGCAAATAATTGAAATATAATTCTCATTCGATTTAAGTTCACTTCATTTTGATTTCTAAAGAAGCATGCTCGATTTGTAGTGTACTTATATGTAGGTAGATATGTATGTATATTTTAAATGATACTTTTACGTGGTCGAACCACATTGACCCAGCATTGTACACCTTTAAGAATAAGAACACTCGTAAAACTGCTCTAAGTGGAGAAGCAGCTCGCGCTTTTTGTCATTATTTCTTAAGGGCAAACAGGTCGTTTTTGTTTCTGCTTTTGTTGCGTTTTGCGTTGTCAGCCCGCATTGGTTAGTGCTTCGGCGTCGTATAACTGTACCGTGTTACAGTTTTTGCGGTATCTGCATTAACTATATGCAATCGTTTTTAACCTCAATTTGAGAATTTGTCTGGTGGAGAACCATTAATAACTCATGTGACTGGTGGAGAACCAATATGTATAACTCAGACTTTTTACTGGTGGAGTACCAAGTAAAAAACTCAGAAGATTACTAGTGGAGACCAATATACTCTGGAGCGGATTCTGGAAGCTCTCGCCTTCCTATACGAAGGTTTAGGTCGAACGAGGACTTTGCGGTTGAGGCTCCTAAAATTTGTGTGATACCCTGGCAATGTAACTATAATTAGTTCGCCAAAAAGTTTTTAGTTTTAAGAAAGCAAAAAAAAAAAGTAAGAATGCTACTTGCCAAAACTTGTCTGATGCCCGTTTTACTGTATGGATGTGAGCTTTTTGCTTAATGTGATACAATATTGTAAAGCAAAAACGTTGCATTTAATAACATAGTCCGCTATGTGTATCGACTTAATAGGCATCTAGTATATCTTTGCTTCCATCTCGGCTATATGGTATTTCTTTAAATAATCTGCTGAAGATGAGAGTTTTAGTTTTTTTACATAAGATTATACAGTACTTTTCGCTTATAGTCACTTCCTTAAGTTGCAACCATAACGTGGACTATATCGCTAATGTGACTATAAGGCTAATTCACATATCGTTACTTTAATATAGAAAAGCCCTAACTAACGTTTTCCTTACTTTACAGGAATAGTTAAAATAATAACAACATATTTCATAACTGATACCAACGGCAAAAACGAAGTTTTTACGAGTAGAGAGTTGATGACAAAAATTAAATGATTTAATTTATTCTTTCTTTGGATGGATTTTTGATTCGAAAACTAAAAAGAATTGAGTAAATTTTGCTAATGTGACTATAACGCTATTAATTTGCTTTACTTTTTCCCTTTGACTACTGTGGATAAATGGCATATATGGCAAATGTGCTTATATCGCTAATGGACTATAACGTAAATACTTTATATTAAATTAACTTATAGCGGAAAAATAAACAGATAAAATGGAATATATCGCTAATGTGACTATAAGCGTAGTGACTATAAACGAAAAGTACTGTATATACTTTGTATTTCAGATATAAGCAAGGGAAGAAGAATTAGACGTTTGGGTACAAAACGCATAACAATTTGAAACATAATTATTTGAGGTTAAAGGACATCAGTCCAAATATGAATACAGATTCCCCGGGAGTTTTTTTCCTTTTTCCCATTCTTACAATTGAATTTACATAGGAAAAGTTGGAGAAGGGAGGAAACTCCCGGTGAATTTTTATTCATAATTGAGCTGCATAATATGATTAAATAACTTAATTTTTTTTTTATTTTTAATGGTTTGGCTTTATATAAAAAAATTTTAACTAGTTATTAAGTTGTTAATTTATTAATGATTTATAATTTTACATATTCTCAGTTCCATACTCAAAAATTTAAACTCGAATGAATTTTTTTTTAATTTAATTTAATTAATTTACCTCATAGTGGGATAATACTGTAACTTTTTAACGACAAAAAATTGTCGTAAAGTAGTAAGTATTTCTAAGTATTTTTAAATAAAAATTTTCTACTTAACGACAAATTTTTGTTACAGTTACAGAAAAGTTACAGAATTACCCCACTGACTTATTTTACACAAAAAAAATTTAATTTTTTCCTTTTTTCTTTAATTTCAACATTCCAGCTATCTAGCCCATGATTCCGCTAAAGTTTTATTATCCTTGGCTTTTCGCATGGGTAAATCGACAGTACGTGAAATAATTTTAGATACTTGTCAAGTAATATGCGAAGAATTAGGACCGTCCTACCTAAAAACCTCCACAGCTGATGATTATTTTGTTTTGGCGGAAGAGTTTGAACAAGAATTAGGGCTCCCTAATTGTGTTGGCTGTTTGGATGTCATCGAACTTCAACATGAAAAAAAATGTTTTTCGCCCATTATTTGTATGACCGCCTGTAGTGCTAAATATCAATTTACCCATGTAGATGTGGCTTTAGCCAAAGAAACTAAAGAAAAGGACAATTTCGTTAATCGTTTAATACAAAAACAACTGCCTCTGCCTAATGATATGGTTATGCCGGATACTGGTTTAATGTTAGCTCCGTATTTTGTTACACCTTCAAATTTTCCTTTAGTAGATAACATCATGAGAACCTTTCCGGGTAAAATTTTGACTCCAGAAAAACACAATTTAAATGAACATTTAAAGGTAGGTTCTAAAATGCTTGAAAACACCTTGGGATTATGGATTTGGAAATGGAAGGTGTTGCAAAACAAATTCACTTGTCGCATTGACACCGCGGTGGAACACATTGTAAAGGCCACCATGATTTTACACAATTTTGCGATGACACATGATCCCACATATTTTCATAAGAAATTTGTTGATCATTATGATGAAACAAATATGTCATACGTAACGGGTTTATGGCGTCAACAAGGTTTCGATATAACACATTCGAAAATCTATTATGATAGTAATGCTAGAGAGCAAGCGTTTGCTAATCGAGATTTATTAAAAGATTATTTATATAATAAACAAGTTAATCAATAAAATATAGTACATGTATTAACGTTAAACTAAAAATATCAAATGTTATATCTGTTGTATATTATTCTGTTGCTGATGTTGAACAATTTCTAATGTTACCATTTCCAATATCCTTTGCTGCAAACGCATTTGTGTTAAAGCTGGTAAATTGGCTTCTTCAACTTGTAAAGCTAAACTATTAAAGAAAACCTGATTAGAGGAGGGTGGAGTAAAATGTTTTTTAGCATTTTGTAAAAGACTTGTCATTTCCTGGCATGCCTCCTGTATCAAAGCTTCTTTATCGTATTTTTTCTTTTTATTTTGTTCTGGTTCAGGCCGATAACTGTTGACATTGTTGTTGTTGCTTGCTAAGGAAATATTGGGATTTGTGGTGTTGGCATTAGTGGTGGTAGTTGGGTTATCTATTTTCTTAACATAATCATTTAAGTCGAAATTTTCAATTTCAAAATCAGCATCATTTGATAGTTCCTGTTCATTGTAAATGGAAACATCGAATTGTTGAACTTCCGAGTCCGTTTGATTTAGATTGCTGATGGCTGCATCTGTTTCATCGTCATAGTTTTCTTCAGTTTTAAACATTATATTTCTGAAAGGCGGTAAGAAGGAGAACAGCTTGATTTTTATTGTTATTAAATTTGTTTAGCAATACATAAATTCTCATTCTCTAATATAAATAAAACATCCTAGTCCATACACAAAGATAGAAAGTTAACTTAAAGGCTTAATATGAGTATGTATTGGGAATACATGTTTGAAGAATAATTAAAATCCTGTAGTTATAAGAAAAGAACTAAAAGCTCTCTTAAGTAACCAGACAGACATAATATGCATAAAAACTGCATTAAATATTTTTGGCACAACTAATTACTTTGATCAAATTTAAGCCACTCTTACAAAGTATACAAAAATTAACGCCAACATTATGCTGACTTTGAAATCTGCTTTAAACTCTAACTAATATTATTGAAAATCCCAAAAGTAAATTGTTATTATAGGTATTCCGCTGAGCTACTTACTCTTCAAATTGATTATTTAGAAAAGACATTGCATTGTAATATTGCCAGGTCTTGGTATTTAATACATCTCCATCATCTCCTTTTTTCATTTTCTGTTTGTAGGAACGTAAATAAGTGTCTCTTAAGTGTTTCCATTTCTGGCGCACTACAGCAGCTAAAAAGTAAACTACAACTTAAAAACAAATTTATACTGCAAACATCAGTTTCTCCAAACTTACGATCTTTACGCAAAATTCTTCCAATTTCCTGCCATTTTGCTTTTTTTTCCTCTAAATATTTTATAGTTCGATATTGTTTTTCATATAAAAGAGGATTCTTTTTAATAAATTCAATTAGTCTATATTCCATTTTGAGCATAAAATTATTTATTTGAACAAATTAGAAAAGCGTCATACACTCACGGAAAATTATTAAAAAAAATGACAACAAGCAGATGTGTTATCAACTTGCCAGACTTTGTTACAAAAAATGTAAACAAAGTATAAACATATTGCACTCCCTGAACATGTTCTTTAGAAAATGTAAATAAAGTTGATTTATTTTTCTTTTTGCTTTGACAACACGCGGTTGTATTTTAATTTTTTTTTCACGAATATCAAGAAAAATGTCGAATTTTGAATTATTAAGTGATCAAGGTTTACGTTTGGATGGTCGTAGGCCTCATGAATTGCGAAGAATTAAATGTAAATTGGGTGTATTTGAACAACCAGATGGAAGTGCCTACTTGGAGCAAGGTAATACCAAAGTATTGGCCGCTGTTTATGGTCCCCATCAAGCAACAAGTAAAAAATTGGATGTTAATGAAGTAGTCATTAATTGTCAATATAGTATGGCCACATTTTCCACAGCAGAAAGGAAAAATCGACCAAGAGGTGATCGAAAATCACAGGAAATTACTTTGTATTTAAGACAGGCCTTAAGGGCAGCCATAAAAACAGAATTATATCCCCGTTCTCAGGTTGACGTTTACGTTGAAGTCTTGCAAGCTGATGGTGCTAATTATGCTGTAGGTCTAAACGCCGCCACGTTGGCTTTAGTTGATGCTGGTATTTGCCTTAAAGAATATGTAGTGGCTTGTACAGCCTCTTTAAGTAAAAACAATATTCCTCTAACAGATGTCTGTCATTTTGAAGAAGTTTCAGGGGGTCCCACATTAACTGTGGCTTCTTTGCCTACGTCCAATAAAATTGCTTTTATGGAAATGTCTCAACGTTTTCATTTAGATAATTTGCCAAAAGTTATGGAACAGGCTTTGGCCGGCTGTAGAGAGATACAGGCTATAATGGAAACTGCAGTGCGCAAGCATTTAATGCAAATGGGTTCGGCTGGTGATTGGAGTAATATAGCAAAATAAAAACAAATTTTTGAAATTGAAAACTAACATTTTTTTTAATAAAAATTTTGAAATTAGTTAAATATCTTTCTGCTCCTTCCATATTTCTACCATTTCAGCTAAACGTTTTCTACGAAATTCTGTGGCTATTTTTTGTATAAGATTATTTAGATGTTCTCCTCCCTCCAGAAATTCTTTAAGATTGTGCACGGTACCACCTTGTATGCGATGATCAGTTATACGATCTTGCACAAAATTATAAGTGCGAATTTTCTCATTACGATCAAGGTTTCCTTGTTGAGCCTTTCGAGTTGCTTTGGTAGTAGACTCGGACGATTCTAATTGTATTTGCAGTAATTTAGCTTTTAGCTTTTTTAAAGCAATTTCTTTATTTTTGATTTGGGACCTTTCGGTTTGACTTTCTATAGCTATACCCGTGGGAATGTGCAGTATGCGTACTGCAGAATCAGTAGTATTGACGTGTTGTCCTCCAGCACCACTAGCTCTTTTAGTTTCAATTTTCAAATCCTTATCGGCTATAACAAGATTAATATCTGCTGGTCTAGGTATAATAGCCACTGAGGCAGTGCTGGTATGTATTCGTCCTGATTTCTCAGTAGCCGGTACTCTTTGAACACGATGAACACCAGCTTCATAACGCAAATGTTTAAATGAATCCTCACTGTTCACAATGACATTTGCATGCCTTAAACCACCAATATCCGTTGAATCCTCCGCTAAAATCTCATAATCCCAGTTGTTGTTATTAAAATAATTGATATACATATCATAAAGCTCTTTAGCAAACAACATGGCTTCTTGGCCACCAGCTCCAGCGTTTACTTCAAAAATCAAAGACGGATAATACTCGGTGTCGGCTAATATCAACATTTTCTCCATTAACTCTCCTTCCGTCTTTTTCATGAGCTGAATATAAACATCACCTTCCTCTTTTATTAACTGCTTCATTTCTTCATCTTTTTCCGCTTCAATATCTTCTTGGGATGGCAAATTTCCCTTTAAAGCACGATGTTGTTCATACATTTTTACTATTTCTGATAACAGAGCCATTCGTCTGTAGTCTTCTTCTGTTCCAGAGGCATTTGTACGTAATATATAAAATTCTTTGCGTAAAGATTCTAAATAATTTTGTAATTTTTCATCGTGGAAATTTGAAATATTTGGAACTGTTGTCAATAAACGAACGTTTTTTAAGTTATTCACACTTTTATGTATGTTATTTAAGTATTGTAATAAGTTGTTTTTATTAGAAACTTTTAAGAGTTTATTAACAAACATTTTTAAGAAACAAAAAATTTACTTCGTTAAGTAACTTGCTAACCGTTTTGCAAAACAGCTGACAAACTGTTTATATTTATTACATTTTCAAAACACCGACTTTTAAAAATGACATGTGCTTTCTTTGCGATTTTAAAAACAGGGTTGCTAGATAGTACAAGTGATGAATATGAGAATAGTATATACGATTTTTAGCCGAAGGTCTGCAACAGTTTCCGTAGTGTAGTGGTTATCACGTGTGCTTCACACGCACAAGGTCCCCGGTTCGAACCCGGGCGGAAACAGTCGTACGCAAGTTCTTTCTCCGATCGAATACTTTGTTTTTATTGGAAATTAAAATTTGTTATTGCAAATTAAAGTTATCACTGTTTTATAAAAGAAATTATTAAATTAACTTTAATTATTCGCAGTTTTGAAATTTTTTTTATTATAAGTTAAGTTAAATTAACTTTAATTATTCGCAGTTTTGAATTTTTTTTTTAGGCTTAAGTCTAGTTTACCAACGCAGCTCCAAATAAAAAAAAAAGTACATAGGGTTATAGAAAATTGAAAAATAAGAAGAAACAATAAAAAGACAAAATTCTCGGCAACGCATTGTTTCAGAGTTATGGACCTTTGAAGTTTTCATATAAGTTTGCGATTTCCCACTACATTTTTGAACGTATATAGCTAATATTGGTATCATTTAAAAGCTTTTGAATACATTTTTCTAGATATAAACATTTTATTTAAATATTATTATTCCATTAAGGATTAAGAAGCCGGCTATGCGGAGAAGCTTTATTTAGCGAAGCCGGTGTTTGTTATACCATAGAGGAGAAAATCCTTGCGCCCGGCCGAAGGCCGGCTATGCACAGAAGCTTTATTTAGCGAAACCGGTGCTTGTTATACCATAAAGGAGAAAATCCTTGCGCCCGTCCGAAGGCCGGCTATGCAGAGAAGCTTTAGTTAGCGAAGCCGGTGTTTGTTATACCATAGAGGAGAAAATCCTTGCGCCCGGCCAAAGGCCGGCTATGCAGAGAAGCTTAATTTAGCGAAGCCGGTGTTTGTTATAACATAGAGGATAAAATCCTTGCGCCCTGCCGCAGAGCAGCTTTATTTAGAGAAGCTGGGGTTTATTTGATTACATTTTTATTACCTAGTGCATTTCCGTAACATTTTGATATAAATTTTGTAAAAACAGTATTAGGAGCTAAAGATTTAAAAAGTTTTAAATACATTTTGCATTTCCAGAAAGATCTGTTCAAATGCTTTCAAATAATACCAATATTGGCCATATACGTTCAGAAATGTAGAGGGAAATCGCAAGTTTATATGAAAACTTCAGAGGTCCATAACTCGGAAACTATGCGTTTGCGAGAATTTTGCCTTTTAATTTTTTCTTCTTATTTTTCAATTTTCTATCACCCTATGTACCTTTTTTTTATTTAGAGCTGCGTTGGTAAACTAGATAATATTTTTAGCACTTTTCAATCAACTTCTTCTCAAAACAAAATTATATTTTTACAATTACGTATTTTTTTTAATTCGCCGTGGAGACAGCTGGTGAACGGCTGACGAGTTGAGTTTACCTTTTTATAATTTGCCTTGATAGTTGTTATAAGTGCTGGTTCACACACGTCAAGTTTGACTCTTCAAGTCTTGAGCTTTTAGGAGAGAAGGGAAAAGAGAATGCCATTTATTTTCCCCTCTCTCCTAAACACTCAAGACTTGATGAGTCAAACTTGACGTGTGTGAACCGGCACCACAAAGTATACAGAGATGAAAAAGTGACGTATGAAAAATGCCTAAATCATTTGCGAGGGCAGCTTTCGAAGAAAGAGAAAGAAAACGTTTTTTGTTAGTGAAGTGACAATGCGTAAAAACAGCCCGCTACTATCTACACAAATTGCATAATCAAAACAAAAAACGCAAAAAGGGCAGCTTTCGAAGAAAAAGACAGAAAAAACACAATATTTTCTGTCTCGTGACGCCTCTGTATACTCTGTGCCGGCACCAAGGCGAATTAACTACAGGTGGTGTCGAAACGGCATCTGATTTTGATAGCTCGGGCTTATTTGTTTTGATTTGTTAGTGTTTTGCTAATAATGGTTGACATTTCGAGCTAATGGCACTAACAATGCAATGCAAAAAACCGTATGTTGTTTCTGTTGTTTTTGGATTGTTGTAGTTCCGACACCACCTGTAGTTGAATTCGCCTTGGCCGGCACTAAGATTTTTTATAACAACTGTCTCATAACCAGTGATGCCAACTTTTTTGAGCAAAAAGCACTTTAAAATTTTAAAAAAGCACTAAAAAGCACCATTTTGAACAAAAAAAAGCGTAAAAAGCACTAAGCCATTTTTACAATTTAATTAAACACAAAACAAGTCTCATTCGGCTGTGCTGAATATTATATACATACCTACTAAATTTAAAAAAAGGTGAGGTTGATGGGTGACCTTTTTCATTTAAAATTAAATAATAAATATATTTACATTTGTATATAAACATTTTTAAATGTATTACTATTATATTCAATAAAAATATTATCATCCAAATCATTTGGATCACCATCAAATTGGCCATAAAACAGTTTTAAAGTTATACAGTGCGAGCTCGATTTTCGTAGTTCGAAAAAGTCTGTCCTGTTGCAATTACCGAAAATTTGTAATGACCGACGATTGTTTATTAAACTTAATTAAAACCCATATTTTAATAAAAAAACCTTATATTTTATCGTTAAAATAAATCTAAATTAAAATCGTGCAAAGTTTAATAAAATAATTGGATCATACGCCTGTTTAACCAATTATTTTAACCTATGTACGCTTCTGAATAAAGAACACACATAAGGTGTAAATAGAAAAAAACATGTATGTTTGTAATCTGATACTAAGTCAATTTCAATAGCACTAGAGGTAGAAGTGCACAACACGCCGTTATTTGGAGACGAGTGTCGTGCGTTTGAAAACTAAAGCGCATTAAAATGGCAGGTTACACAACGCTCGTTATAAAAGCATTTTCTGCTAGCTGTTTATAATTTATTTAACACTTTCCTTATAGCAAGTTACAGCTCTTTTTTTGTTTTTAAAGTTCTTTTGTACGGTTCCAATACGTTTTTCTACATGACTTAAAATCGTTGTTTATTTTTCCATTTTCTATTTTTGAAACAGTGTCTATATCTTAAAAAAAATGTTTACGATTACTAAATATGTTGTCAACGCTAAAAAGTGCAACGTTTTATGATTTATCTAAATTGATAGGAAGCCTTGCTCTAACCTCCTAAATAATTTTTTTTAATTAAAACGAATCCAACTTTATTTTATCACTTTTTTTATCATTTGAAATCTTAAAATCTTTAGAGACCTTCTCAAAATTGTACCGCAAATAGCAAATCTCATCTAAATCATCCTCTTTATAGTCGAAGTTTTAAGAACTGGTAAAAAAAATTAAAATTGTAAAAAGCACTAAAGGCACTAACGAAAAATTGAAAAAGCACTTTGGCACTATAGATAAAATTTTGGCGTTTTGAGGCATCAAAAAGCACCATAAATAGTGCCAATAGCACTAAGTTGGCATCACTGCTCATAACATTTATTATAATATTAATACCAAGGCAAGGCGAACTAACCACAGGGGGTGTCGAAACGGTATCTGATTTTGACAGTTCGGGCTTATTTGTTTTGATTTGTTAGTGTTTTGCTAATAATGGTTGACATTTCGAGCTAATGGCACTAACAATGCAATGCAAAAAACCGTATGTTGTTTCTGTTGTTTTTGGACCAAGGCGAATTGACTAGAAGGTGAGGTCAACTCTACAACTACAATGCTTCTGTGGTCGGGTTGTCAAAAATATTGCTAGTAAAAAAAACAGGTTTGTTTACATAAAAAACCAGTTTGTATACAAACTTTGACAAGTCGACCACCGAAAAAAACACCACATGTTGACTTGACCCCACCTTCTAGTCAGTTCGTCTTGGTTCCGACCAAGGCGAATTCATTTTTCAGGTGGTGTTGAAAGCACAGCAGTGCAATTTTTTTTTTAAATTAGAGAGAGGAATGTCAAAAGTTACTTGTGTTTTTGACATATCGGCCAACGAAAGCAGCAACAAAATAAATTGTTGTGTTTTTGGTGTTGTTACTTGTTGTAGTATCGACACCACCGTTTACATGAATTCGCCTTGGTTCCGACACCACATGTAGTTGAATACGCTTTGATACCAAGGTACATATATTTATAGCAGGTAACCGCGAGATTACAACAACTGTACAATAAACCAAACAACAGGGCTTTTTATTGTTGTTATGTGATACGAACTGGCAAACAGCAAAGTGGTTGATAAGAGACAAAAACTTGTTTACTTGTTTACTATACAACATTTTACAGTTTGTATCACAAAACAAGCAAATAAAAAAATAAACAGCTGCTTTTCCGAGACTACCTGCTATAAATATACCTTAATTAATACTAACACTATTTGAGAGTTCAGAAATTCTGAGCTATAAAACCTCTATATAGCGAAGTATTTTTTCAAAAGCCTCTAAACAACGAAACTATAATTGAGAAATACATATATATAACATTTTAAGTGTGTAAAGCGGCACATACACTTGCAATAAAATTGTTCATTTTACGCATTGTACAATTATATCGCCAATGTGTATGTGATATTCGGATGTGACACAATATATTGGCAACAATCCAAAGACTTTTGATTTTTATTGCACAACGAAAAGAAAGTGAAATGTGTTGGCAACATTGAACTATGCTGTTTATGTTATTCCTATAGGTTATGTTCATCTTTTTATTAAATGAATGAAACTATTATGCGGCTTATTGTATAATATAGGACAAAATGGAAATAATATGGCGAATATCATATACAATAATATTGCAAGTGTATGGGCCGCTTAAGTCATTAAAATCCCGTTATCAAAATCCTCTACATAACGAAGTCTTGAACTATAGCCTCCATACAACGAAGTTAGAATGAAGCAAAATTAAATTTTTAACAAAACGGGGAAGTCCCTTTTAAAAACAACGAAAGGTACATAAATGTCTTTGCATATGTAAAGCGCCACAAATGCAGTCAGTTCTGTTTTGATTCTTTGCCAAATAAAAACATAATGTTTTATTAACCTCTTAAATATTGAATTTTTATTATGTACATAGTATTTTCGTGATAAATAGAATTTGGCCAAAAAATAAAACTGTAGTTGTAACGAATTTTTTTCATATTTTTTAAATTTCGATATACCACGGTTTCACAATGCATATGTAAAACGAATCAATAGCTATAACGAAGTATTTTTCGATCCCCTCCAGATTCGTTGTATCGAAGTTTCACTGTACATATGCCAGTATAAAAAGCTTAAAATGTTTTAAATACGCCATAAATCCGTTCTAATCGAGAAAAGGACGTTATTCTCTTATCAATTTATTTGTCACCAAAAAAAGATTTTTTATACTAAAGCGGCTCATACACTTGCAATAAAATTGTTCAATTTTACATATTGTACAATTATATCGCCAATGTGTATGTGATATTCGAAGGTGGCACAACGTATTGGCAACAATCAAAAGACTTTTGATTTTTATTGCACAACCAAAAGAAAGTGAAGTGTGTTGGCAACATTCTACAATGCTGTGTAGTTATTCCTATAGGTTATGTTCACCTTTTTATTGAATGAATGAAACGATTGTGCGACTTATTGCATAATATAGGTCAAAATGGAAATAATATGGCGAATATCATATAAAATAATATTGCAAGTGTATGCAAACAACTAAAAATTGGTGTAATTTCTTAAATAACACTCTAATTGAGAAAAATATGTTAATCCGTGATCACCTCTATTTTTCATTAGAAATTCTATCAATTTATATGAGTTTTGACAACCAGTTTGTTTGAACAGCTTGAAAGTGATTTTTTCTCATGTTCAGTGAGAATGCAGGGTTAAAATATTATTTTATACCGATATTTTATTTCAGCGTTATCGATAACACTATTATTATTTACTAAATATGGCATCCCCATTAAATTATCTAAATTTGTTTTTTCTCTCATTTGTTTCTTCTTCTCAACAATTGTCAAACTAGTCTAGTCAGCTGGCAAGTTTTTGTACACAAAAAATTTTCTTTTTTGCTTTTGCTCTAATCGGAAAAAAGGCGTTAAACTTCATTAAGAAATATGTGATTTATTAAGTAAAAATTTCAATTATTGCAAACATTCATTGAAAATTATTTTTGTTGGTGTTTAAATAACATTTAAAACTTTTTTAATTGGTTGTAAAACGAAAATTAAAAAAGGACATAATAAAAATATTGTTCACCCAAAAGCAAAAAAATAAAAAGAAAAACAAAGTACAGAAAAAATCGAAAAAAAATTGCTGGCCAATTAAAATTAATTAAGACTAATTAAAGAAAAACTTAACTAACAACAAACCCAAGTTAGTAAGCGATAATAAGAAACTTTACACGGAAAACAAGTGGGTGTTAAAAAGAATTTTGTTTTTTTCTATTCCTTTGATGAAAAGTAAATTTGTAACTTTGTTGTAATATGCCTCCTTTAAAATCATATTCTCCACAAAATGAATATAATGGTAATGGCAACAATTCACCTACCGACGCTTCAGGAGCTAGTGGTACCGATTCATCGGCATCCAGCTCCAATGGCACCACCTCATTAAATATTAATTCGCAACGTTCCACCAACAAAGCACCACCGTATTGTAACGGCCAGTATCCCTTTAAGGTATTGACAAATCTTAACCAATTACGTTCACAAAGTCGTTTTTGTGATGTTGACATTGTGGCCGGCGGAGCCACATATGCAGCTCATCGTGTTATCCTAAGTGCGGCAAGTGCCTATTTTGAAGCCATGTTTAGACCGGAATTGGGGTTAAATGAAGTTAATCAGAAAACAGTGGTATTGCACACAATTGATGGTGAAATTTTAAATATTTTGTTGGATTTTATTTATACGGGAAGATGTGAAATAACACAGGTAAGTGCATGCGATTTTGTTACCATTAAAACAAAAACCTTAAAAAAAATTTCGAAATATACATACCTACCTACCTTTAAATATAAAACAAACTAAAAATATAATAATTTTTAGAAAATTAAAAAATAATTTCACCAAATAGGTATATTGTTAAAAACAAAAAAATCTAAAACTTACAATAAATCGCGGACCCTAGGACAACAAGGTTCCATCCAGTGATGTTAACCGTACGGTAATTACCCTTTTTTATGGTAGTTTTGAACCGCAAAAGGTAGCAAGGTAATTTTATTTAAAATACAGTAATTTAAAGAAATTTGGATTTTGGTATATAATTTTAACTCTTAAGAGGTAATAATGACTTGCATTAGTTTAAGTACGGATGAATTGATTTTTCTTCTGACTTTAACAATTTAAAAATTATTATAGTACATACATGAATGAAATGTTTAATAAAAGTGTTAAAAAATAAAAATGAATATATAATATTGTGGGAAAAATTTGCAAACGTTTCCTTAATTAAAAATATGTGTGGTAGCGAAAAAAATTGTTGTTCCATTATGAACACCAGTGGAAAATGTTGCTGCCTATTGTAAACGAAGCTTTATTCATAAAAAATACAATAATTTTTGTTAAAACTGTATTTAAAGACAAAGAATGTTATTCAAATTTTTCTTAAAACACATTTAAAATTTAAATAAATAGTTAATGAATACTGATCTTATGTGCTGTGCTGCTGTTCATATAAATTTTACCATACAATCAATCAATCGCCTGTCATTTGGAAACAGCACATTATGTTTTGATTAAAAATCTTTACGTACGGTAATTTCTTCTCAAAAACGGTAATTTTTAGAGGGCCGTACGGTAATGAAAAAATAAAAGTTAACATCACTGGTTCCATCTGACATTTATTTCCAAAAATTAGTTATATATCACATTGTATAAATTGACTACGTTCTTTTGATTGGCGTTCTCAGTTTTTGTATATCTCTTACAGCTTCTGAGATATTTTTTATAACTAGGTTTTAAACACGCTCTACTGGTTGAGATTCAGGAAATAAGGTTCTAACTGACTGATAGAACCTTGTTAACTTAGACAGCCTATATGTTAATCTTTAATTGCAAATATGTTTAAACCATTTCAAAAACGGTTGCCTTACCGAATGGTATTTTCAGTAGTGGCCCATATTGTACTTTCTTTCAATGACTTACATAAGTATCTATTTACTCCATTATAATTTTAAGGAAATTTTCGCATAGAAAATTATATTTAAAACAAAATTCTATAACTTGTTTTAGTTTTAAATGTAATTTTCTATGCGAACGTTGAGGTTTGAAATCGTTTAACGGGCAGTAAATAAACTTTTATATTGTTAAATAGTTTAACTACGCTTTTGATTGCCAAAAGAACCATCCCAATAAAAATAAAGCTTCAAACGTAGCTGGTTTGTAATGGAGAAATGTAAAAGTTTGGCTTACCATCTCGCTCAAGGAAGACAAACGCATATAAAAACTGGTGAGGGTGACGATCAACTTTACAGACTGAATTTGTTTAAGTTATTATTTAATATTCTCCCTTACAAACCTGCTTTGGAGTAAGAGAATGCTGTGGCCCTTTAAATGCTATATTTTTTTTTATACAATTAGTTAAGTACATACATATTCGTTCTCTTAACTTACTTTCAGGGGTGTGCTGAAAATCGAAAACGCAAAACGCAAGAAATTTAAACGTCGTTTTTTAATAAGATTTCTGTAATAAAAGAATTTTATGACAAATATGATACAAACATTTCTCTATGTAACAGAATTGTATAACAACAATTATTAAAATTAGAAAAACAGCCTAAAAATTCTTGCGTTTTACGTTTTCGATTTCCAGCACACACTTGTTTGTCTCATTCCGTGGCATATAAATGTGCGATTAATTTTAAATTGTACTGTAGAGCTTCGCGAAATAAGAAAAGTTTTCATTGGGATGGTGGGCAGATTTTGTTATTAAAAATTTTATAAGTTTGGAACAAGCAGTCATCGAGGAAAACTATGTGGTAGAGGATGGGATGTTGCATTAACCTCTGAAAGATCGCAAAAGCTGGCCATAAACCAACAATTTTGGAACCAAAACATATTTTCATACAACAAGACATACATACATACATCTTATAATTATAGTATGGAACTAGAAGAAGTTATGGTAATACAATTTTATTTAAAAAAAAGTATTGTTGGAAATTAAATGAAACGCTGAAGTTTATTTTAATTCACTTTATTACAAAAAAGAAAAATTTTAAAAATGCTGAAAATATAATTCATAATTACTTAAACTTAATTTTAATATTCAATGTACATTTCATTTAATTTACTTCAGTGTAGTTTCACAATAACAAATAAATTTTATTAAAATTTTATGTCCTTTAATAATTTAAGATTTTAAGCAACGTGGTATTTCAATAAAGTTACAATCTCAATTCTTCTTCTTTTTACGGTGGAATTCTACAAAGTGTCAAATATAATAAACAAAGCAAATAAGAAGTTAACTGGTACTAGAGTTGCCGGGTTTTTTAACATTCCCCCCCGGTATGTCCTGTGGACCTACCGAAGTATCAATAGGAAGCACGGCAATTTTAGTAGCTGGTCTCTCATATGTTCCAGTGGTAGTTTTGATGTATGCACTTCGGACTTGTCCATCTGCTCCCTTTTTTACGTTGACTATTAACCCTTTTGGCCAGCAGTTCCTAGGGTTATTTGGGTCCGCAATATACGCTACATTCCCGATTTCTATGGGTTTACGGGTCCAAAATGAGTCAGCTATTTGCTGGGCAACTTTCCATCCCCGTCGGAGAGACATATAACCGTCATCATTAGGTGGAGCTACAGGTTTCATTACATTGGAACTTCCATGTATAAAATGGTTAGGCGTAAATGATTCGTCTTCATCATGTTCAAGCGGTATATAAGTGAGAGGACGCGAGTTTATTATATTTTCCACTTCGGCAAATGCTCCTCGAAGTTATTCATCTGTAAGCCCATATCTGGGTTAGAATTGACGATAGCGAAGATTTCACTGATCTTACTAGCCTTCCCAGGCCATTCCCATATGGGGTGAGGACGGTGGAATAAAGTTCCAGGTCGTTGAGGAAGTAGTAAAGGCGTTTATAATATCATTTTTATTCATTAAGTTGACAGCGCTACTCAGTTCACGCTCCGCTCCACGAAAGTTGGTGCCATTGTCACTCCACCATTCCCTCGTCGGGCTATAAAACATCTTATAGCAACAATGCACGAGTCTGTAGAGAGTGAATTCGCTATCTCCAGGTGTATAGCGCGGGTCGTTAGACAAGTAAACAACACTCCGTAACGTTTCTCAGAACTACGTCTAATTACAACTGAAATTGGCAGAATGAAGCTAATCTTGGTGCTGGTAATATGACTTCCCGCCAAAACTATCATCCGGCATCAAAACACTATTTGCACCTTGGGCAAATTGAAAAAGCCAAGAAGCAAAGTGTTCTAAATTACACGCAACTAGAGTCCTTTTGTACACTGCCCAGAAGGCTCCTATAATTCCGGGAAGTTTACACACAAGCTCTTGCTCAAGTTCTGGGTTGTTCAAATAATTCCCCAGATCGGCGGCATTTATGGTAGCAATAATGTTTTGAACCTTTAATGCAAAATCTACCATTGTTTCTAGCTTGTTCTCTTTGATAGGGCTTAGCTCTCTCACCCGTTTTAGCAGGATGCTAAGCACCATTTCTGGCCTGCCATATTTGATTCTCAATGTCTCTATAATCTGCGGAACACAACCAGCATGGAACAGTAAATTTTTAACTGCCTTTAACGCGTCACCCTCTAATGACATTGTTTAATTCAGCGGATACTGAATTGGGTTAAACTAGTTTGTTTAACCTTATTTTGTTTGTTGAGCCTATTCTACAGGGCAATGAGCCGAGTAGCGTTTGGAGAATTGTTCCGGCAGTAACACCAGGACAATTAGATTTAGTAACTCAAGCACTTGGAACTTGGTTACAAATGGCGAGGAGAAAGTAATCACAATGTTAGTTTTGGTTGCTTATTAAAAACCTTCTCATTTCTTTATTTAGATTTTTTGTCTTATATACTAATTAATTAATTACTAAAACTTGCAAACAAAAAAAAACATTAAAATTAAAAACAAAAAGAACAATTTAAAGTGCTGAGTAATTTCAACCTTGCAATAAAGTATCAAGTCACAAAAAAATGTTGAATTAAAAAAAATAACAAACTCTAAAACCAGAAAAGTTAATAAACTCTAAAAACATTGTATCTTGCTGACCAGGTATTTATGTCGTTATGTGGGTCATTGCATGCAACGATCAGTTCTGCTTGTTCAGCAGAAGGGTGCAAAGAACTCTAGCAGACAAACAAATAGAACTAAATAATCAAACAAAAATATAAATCAGCAAAATACAATGTGATAAAAAATAATTGATACAATAAAAAAGTTAAAATATTAAAAATAATTGATGCAATAAACAAAGACTATTTTATTAACTATATTTATTGTAAAGATGAACTGTGAATGTATGAACATGCACCCCCCGTTGACGCTACGCTCAATTAGCATTTATCTTCAAACTTGGATAGTAAATTTTTGTCGAGGGGCTGGCGACGGAGCTTGAATGTTGTTAGATGTTTGAGGTATTTCTGGAATTTGGGTAGGATTTGACCTTTTGCGTAACCATGCTCTAATTAAGAGGTAAATGATGGATATTGCACTGATGATTAACGCAGAGTATGCAATGGTGGTGTTGTGTTTTGAGGATGGGTGAGATTGCAGCTTGGACGCGTTCAGGGCTTCTAGTTTCTGTTGCGCAGCTGTCAATTTGATGAGTTGTTGTGCGATTTGGTCTGGGCTTGGTAAAGCGGTAGTGCCATTGATGTGGTTAATTCTAGACGTGTATTGATCGGATAATTCTGAAATATTTCCCAGGCTAGTGTAGGATGAAGAGATATTTGTTGATATTGATTGTTGTCCATATATGTGGATGGAATCATGCTTAAGAATGCATTCTGGATTGATGGTTAGAACACCTGATCCGACTAGGTTTATTGGTATAATTTCTTTCCTGCAAACGGCCACAGCATGTGTAAGAGATGAAGATGAGTACAACCATTTATTTTTGTGAGTTAAAGGAGTCCAAGTTACGTTAGTCGGGAAATTCTTTAGAGGACACTTTGGTATGGTTATATTGTTGAATAAGTTGATTTCACAAGAACATTTTTCAGCTCCAAAGTTATATTGTAGTTGCACATTATAGCATATAAATATATTCAGACCGACCGGATCGCATCCTTTTAACTGCGCTGATGATACTGGGAAGTAACGCCGTAAGGTTGGGTTTATCGCTATCGTCGTACTGCAGACGTCAATTGTTAGCATAGTATGATTTATAGCAGTCGGGACAGGGACTAAGTTGTACAGTTTAAATCTTTCATGTTCTATTAATGGTAGAGTTATCTTAAACACAGCAAGTTCCCGAGTGAGGCCACCCTGTATTTTCATTAATTTGTAGAACTCTAGTAGGTCATATTCTGGTGCTGGCAGCTTCAATGACTGAGGTATGTGGGTTTTGATTTTTTGTATTTCAGTTTCTAGTTGCGGTGGGGTAAGCAGTAAAGGATGAATTTTTCCGTAGTGAGTGTCAGTCAGTGCATCCAGAATGTAGGTTTGTATTCTTTGCAAATTGTTGGCAATAAGCAAAAGTTGCATCATGCCCGTGCTGAACAGCTGCGCTAGCTTCAATTGACATAGCTCTTGCGTTAATGTATCTTCGGATTTCATGATTTCATTTATTTTTGATACAATCTGGTCAAACTTGAACCTTGAGGCTGTTAGACCTTGCTTCACAATATTCATGGTTGAATTGATTATGGATGTGTGTTCTTTTATCAGGTTTAAGATGTGTGAGTCGTTTTCTTGCAGGTTTGAGATTGTTGCGGACATTTTTTCTGCGTATTCAGAGTCAAGTACCCCGAACAATGAATGAGCAATGTTCCCGATTACATCAACAGCACCTCTTCTCTGTCTTGATTTGTGAAGTAATCTGTTGTCCAATCGCAGCTCTGTTTCAACGTGTCGAAGATGTTCTAATGTGTTGCGGCATGATGTATTGTGTTCCATTTTGTCACATAGTGTGTTCAAGGAGTGGATTCCTTGTCCTAAGAATCCCATGTCAGTCCAGTATGATGATAGATTATAGTACACCACCAGCTTCCACTGACTTGTTGATATGTAAGTTGAGCCCATTTCCTCGAAATGAATTCCTAGCTTGGACCCAAATTGTACATGATTGATTGGTCCTCCTAGTATCATTGGGAATATCAGAAATAGCGCCAACAATGTAAGGCCTAGATTGCTAGCTGGTAGCCGTAATCTTTTGGGTTTAGGCTCAGAGGATTCCTCTTCAGAATTGCTTTCATTTTTGTCTTCGATCGGTTCTCGGGGGAGTGGTGCTAGATACTGAACTGCTCTTTTGAGTATACCTGACGTAGTTTTGACATCTGCCACTCTGACAATGCCATCGTCTCCCTTGTAGGTTTTGATTACTCGGCCTAAGGGCCATTTCATCACTGGGCTGTTATCTTCCTTGAGGATGACGATAGTTCCGGGTTGTAGATTTCTTGATTGTTCCTTCCACTTGTTGCGGTATTGCAATTCATTGATGTAGTCTCGGGACCACCTTCCCCAGAAGTTGTGTTTGAGGGCAGATACTAATTTCCAACGAGTAGCTAAATTTGCCCTTTCCGATATTGCATTAGTATCAACTTGCGCCGTTAGAGGTTCGCCAATCAAAAAATGGCCTGGAGTCAGTGCACCTATGTCATTAGGATCATTTGACATTGGTGAAATTGGTCTGGAATTTAATATAGCTTCGACCTCGATGACCAGTGTTTCTAGCTCTTCGTAAGTTAATGATGCATTAGCGAGGCTTCTGATTAACAAGTGTTTGGTAGATTTAACTGCAGCTTCCCACAGTCCTCCAAAATGTGGCGCTCTGGGTGGTATGAACTGAAATTGTATGCCCTTTTTACTGCATGCATTCTCAATTGCTGCCTTTGCTTCATTTGAGTAAATTGCGGATGATAGTTCAGGCAATTTATTTCTTGCCCCTACAAAGTTTGTGGCAATATCGCAGTAAAGATTTTGGCAATGTCCACGTCGACCGACAAATCGTTTGATGGCTCCGATGAATGCGTCGGTGGTTAGATCGCTTACCAGCTCCAAATGTACTGCCTTCGTCGCAAAACAACAAAAGACAGCAATGTATGCCTTGTGTGGCCGTTTGCCCCTCCCCTTGTAGTGAACTATGATTGGACCGCAATAGTCTACTCCAGAGTTAATGAACGGTCTTGCTGGCGTTACTCGGGTGGATGGCAGGTTTCCCATGACTTGCTGAAGCAGAGCTGGCTTGGCCCTAGTGCAGGTTGTGCATTGATGAATTGTTGCTCTTGCCATGACTTTCCCTTTAATTGGCCAAAATCGTTGTCTCACTGTTCCTAGCAGTGTTTGTGCCCCACAATGTTTGTTGTCCTTATGAGTCATTTCAAATAAAAGTTTTGCAATTGGATCATTGTACGGGATCAGATATTGGTGTTTTGAGTCATAGTCGAATGGAGAGGCTTCAAGTCGACCTCCTACACGGATTAAACCATCTGTATCCAAAAAAGGTGACAGGTTACTTAGGTTGCTTGTTCCGCGTAGCTCTTTGTATTTAGTAAGTTGATGGATTTCTTGTTTAAAATCCGTTGCTTGCATTTGCTTTATGATCAATTTTAGAGCATTGTTTAACTCAGTTGTTGTTAATGATTCTTTACTATGCCTTAAGCCTTTCTTGCATCTGGTTTGAGTGATGAAGCGCAGAACGTATCCAAGGATGTGCTGAAGGCGCCTGAAGGAGTTCTTGTGGTTTATTTTGTATATAAATTCTGCGTCCGTTGACGTCATTGTTAGCGACTGTTTAACTTTTCTTTCCAGATCCGTTGAAATAGCATGGGCTGGATTATATTTGGGAGGCCAAGCTAGTTCTTGGCCATGTAAAAATAGGGGGCCAAAGAACCGTAAAGAACAGTCTTTGAGGCGTCTGGGTGCGATCCCCCGTGATAAGATGTCTGCGGGATTGATTTTTGTGCTGACGTGTCGCCATTGTGTTGCTTGCGTTGTTTGTAAAATGCTTGACACTCGATTGGCTACAAAGGTGTTGAGTGATGCTGGTGAATTTATCCATGATAATACAATTTCTGAGTCTGTCCAGTACCACACTTGGCTTGTTAGTTGAAGGTCCCTTGTGATTATTGCGGCTAGCTGTGCTCCTAATGCCGCAGCGCAAAGCTCCAGTCGAGGTATCGTTTGAGTTTTAAGTGGAGCGACCCGGGATTTCGCGCACAGTAATCGTGTTATAATTGAACCGTTTTTCTCAGTGGATCGAATGTAAGCCGCTGCTCCATATGCCTTTTCTGAAGCATCTGTGAAAATATGTAGTTGGATGGATTCGGGAATTCCTCCATTGAAGATATGTCTTGGTAGCTGCAATGTCTTTAACTCATTTAATTCTGTGCGGAAACTGATCCATTTAGTATGCATGTGTTCAGGGAGTGATTGATCCCAATCGAGTTTTAGTTTCCACAATTCTTGAATGAATATCTTGGCGGTAACGGCTATAGGCGATAGTAGGCCTAAGGGGTCAAAGATTTTTGCAAGATCCGATGTGACGGAACGCTTGGTGATTCTTTTTATGTCGGTTATGTTTACCTTTATTCCTAACTTATCATCTTTTGGTAGCCAAATAATCCCTAACGTGGTTATCGAGTCCATCTTGTTACTCTCGAAGTCTAGATTGACTTCTACGTCTCCTTGTGGTACATTGTGGAGCAATTTTGGGTGATTGGCGCACCATTTACGCAAAGTGAAGCCACTTTCCTTCAGAATTTGCACAAGTTGTTCTTGTATTTGGAGTGCGGTTGCTAGGCTATCAGCCCCACCCAGGCCGTCATCTACGTAAAAATTCTCTTGGAGAAACTTGGAAGCGAGAGGGAATCTGATAGCATTTTCTTTGGCTATATGCTGGAGGCATTTAGTTGCCAAATATGGAGCAGCTCTGGTGCCATATGTCACTGTGTTGAGTTTGTAATATGTGATAGGGTCCGTATTGTTCTTCCTCCAAATAATAAGTTGGTACTGGCGATCGTCGGGAGCTACTAAGATCTGTCTGTACATTTTTGCAATGTCCGTGGTAAACACGAATCTTGGCATTCGAAATCTTAGTAAGATGGACAGTAACTCACTTTGCAATGTTGGCCCTGTGTACATCAGATCGTTTAACGAGTATCCTGATGAGGTTTTAGCCGAGGCATCAAATACCACCCTAAGCTTAGTGGTTGAACTTTCGGGCCTCAAGACACAATGATGTGGGATGTAGTAGGCTGGGGAAGCTGTGGATGTTGGTATCCATTTTGTCATATGCCCCAGTGACTCGTATTCGTTCATGAATTCGGTATATTTGGTCTTCAATTCAGGATTTTTCTGTAGCCGGCGCTCAAGAGCAAGAAATCGATTAAGCGCAATACCGTGAGACTCGCCTAGAGCATTAGGATTTTTGCAAAATGGTATTCGTACTACAAACTGATTTTGATTATTTCTTGTTGTATTTCCTTCAAAATGTTCTTCGCATAACCTTTCTGGTATCGATAACGGTTTTTCAGTAGTTGTAATATCCTCTAATTCCCAGAGCCGAGCGATTGATGCTTCAAGATCTTCATCTGATGTTAGTATTCCGCATGTTGCATTAGATGGATGTTCGCCGTGTATTCTTCCTGCTACAATCCAACCCAGTACAGTGTTTTGTAAGATTGGAAGCTTTTCAGACAACTTTATTTGTCCGATTGCCAGTAGCTGGTGGTAATGCTCCGCGCCTAGTAAGAGATCGATTTTGTTTGATCGGTTAAAACCGGGATCTGCTAACATCAGGTTCTTCGGTAGTGGCCAGTCCTCAATATCAATGAACTGTGATGGTTGAGGTGCAATGATACGAGGTAGAACAAGTGCCTCCAGGCGGGTTGAGAAGCCGTTGAGTCGAGAGTGCAGGGAAACATTTACGCGATGTTGAGTTTTGGTGTTAGTATTACCGATGCCATTGATGTTGATATATGATGGCTGTTTTGAAATGCGGAGCCGTTGTACTAAACGTTCTGTAATTAAGTTTACTTGAGAGCCTGAATCAAGCAAAGCGCGACATTCAATTTCGGTTCCTTAATTTTTAATTTTTACCATTGCTGTGCTGAGTAGGACATATGAATTATTTAATTGGTTGTGTGCTGTTGCTAGTGAAGCTGCGTCAGATAACTGATTTGCTGCTGGCTCAACTTCAGTTGTCGTCGCTGATGCTGTCATCTCTGAGCTGCTCTTACTTGTTCTAGTTTGGTGATTATTGTTTTCCAAATGCAGTAGTGAATTATGTTTTTTCTTGCATTTGGTGCATGATCCTGACGTGCAAGATATGGCCGAGTGCCCTGCCCTTACAGTTTACACAAAGCTTTTGGTTTTGAACGTGAGTAAGGCGCCTTGACGGGGATAACTCTTGGAATTTTTTACAGCGATAAAGTGGATGATGGCCTGTTTTACACAGTGAGCAGGTACCTGTACCTTGTTGAGTTGAGGCCGCCGATACGGACACCTTTGAGGGTTTCTCCTTGTAGCTCATTGCTTCCAAAGATTGAAAGCGCGTTTCAAGAAACGCCAAGAAATGTGTTATTTGTGGTAGCTCCTTCGGGTTCACAATTGACCTCTCATATAGAACGTGTGTGCTTCGATCCAGTTTTTTTTATCAATATGTGGAGAAGCATTGGGTCCCAAGATGCAGTATCAATTCCGATATTGTTCAATGCGTGTAAACATTCCTTCGTGGTGTCATGTAATTGTTTTATTGATGACGCAGAAGGCCCTGCATTGGGTTGATCCAATAGCTGTTGCATTGTGGTTGTTACAATAATGCGATGATTATCATAGGGTTCTTTTAATAGCCTCCAAGCAGTGGTGTAGTTATCTGCTGTTGCTGAAAGATGGCTGATTAGTTTTTCAGCCTCGCCTCCCAAATTTGACTTCAGATACCACATTTTTTGTGCCTTTGGGAGTTGTTGACTATCCACTAGTTGCGAGAATAGGTCAGAAAAAGCTCTCCACTTTACATAATCCCCACTGAACTTTGGAATTGTCACCTTTGGAAGCGGAAGAACGTTAGGTTGCGCGAACTCGCTACCTTGCTGTGATCCTTGTGACGACAGCTTAAAGTTTTCAATTATTAATTTTTCCAGATCAATGTAGGTTTCCACGTTGTACCCTTCTTGTAGTGGATCATCGCTGGCCTCCCAAATTGCGAAATGCAACTCTTGAATTTGTGCCCAAAGTTTTTCTTTAAGCTGCATATTTGTTGCTGATGGGTCCCTGCTGAGTAGCCGTTTAAGGGATGCCATCATAACGTTTTGCCTTCTAACTAATGAATTAGAGGTGGTAGATGCGCCGCCTTTAGACGTCGCTGATCTAGCTGGTGGTAAAGGAGCACTGATGGTTACCTGTTGATCAGTGTCCTTTGTTGACGCCTTCGGAGCTTCCATCATAGCTGCTTCAAATATTTCCCGGTAGCTGGTTGTAAGATTCGATATTTTATCGTAATAACCTTCAGTGAAATATTCGTGGTCTAGTGGCGGCTGCTCGAGGCATCGTATTTTGTTGTCGCCGATTTCAAACTCCGCCCATGCTGCATCCAGTCGGTTGAGTCGCTCTTCATAGTAATGCAAGGTTTTCCTTGAAGCAGGATCCTTTTTGAAGTTCCTGATGATGTTTTGTATGACTTCTCCTGTCGTGTGCTGGGCTGTAGCGAGTTGATCCATCGGGGTGGTCATTGTGGTGTTCACAAAGTGTAGTGAGATTTTATCTAAATTGATGTATGATCCTATAAAAGGAATTTGTTGAACTGGTCAGCTGAGTTGCTGATCGTTGTTTGAATTTTGTAACAGACTTGTCCAGGTAGTGCCACCAGGACGAGTTTTTCAACGTATAACACAAGTACTTGGACTTGGTTACAACTTCTGCAGGGCTAGTTGTCAAACAGAAGAAAAAGATCACGTCGGGGTCACCAATGTTTAATTCAGCGGATACTGAATTGGGTTAAACTAGTTTGTTTAACCTTATTTTGTTTGTTGAGCCTATTCTACAGGGCAATGAGCCGAGTAGCGTTTGGAGAATTGTTCCGGCAGTAACACCAGGACAATTAGATTTAGTAACTCAAGCACTTGGAACTTGGTCACAAATGGCGAGGAGAAAGTAATCACAATGTTAGTTTTGGTTGCTTATTAAAAACCTTCTCATTTCTTTATTTAGATTTTTTGTCTTATATACTAATTAATTAATTACTAAAACTTGCAAACAAAAAAAAAACATTAAAATTAAAAACAAAAAGAACAATTTAAAGTGCTGAGTAATTTCAACCTTGCAATAAAGTATCAAGTCACAAAAAAAATGTTGAATTAAAAAAAATAACAAACTCTAAAACCAGAAAAGTTAATAAACTCTAAAAACATTGTATCTTGCTGACCAGGTATTTATGTCGTTATGTGGGTCATTGCATGCAACGATCAGTTCTGCTTGTTCAGCAGAAGGGTGCAAAGAACTCTAGCAGACAAACAAATAGAACTAAATAATCAAACAAAAATATAAATCAGCAAAGTACAATGTGATAAAAAATAATTGATACAATAAAAAAGTTAAAATATTAAAAATAATTGATGCAATAAACAAAGACTATATTATTAACTATATTTATTGTAAAGATGAACTGTGAATGTATGAACAGACATTCTAAGACGAAGTAAGTTTTCGTTGCCATTAAACCCGCATAAGTCATTTGTTTGCTGGTACGTAGCAAGAAATAATGGCCAGTCTTCAGGATTGCCAGAAAATTTTTGCAAGTCTTTCGCAAATTTGCTTCTAGCTGCGATTTGTTCCCGCGTAAGCCGTCTCAACACATTTTTAGGAGCCGTAGGTAGACTTGCCTGCACCGACATATCGGGAAAAACACCGGGTAACCATTGAGAAGTCGAACTTTGTTCCCGTGCAGTATTGCCTTTTAACTATAATTCTGCCATTTTACCCATAAATGCATTTATAGTATTTCGCATTTGAGAAAGACCGGCATCATCATTTAATGTTAATGAATTGTCATGTTCCTCAAATTCGGGATCCTTTGTACTTTCGGCACTGGGCCGGCAATCTTTATGCGTCGGGCCGGTACTTTCTTCGTTATCGCTGTCAGTCTCCAGTTGCTTGAGCAGTTCTTTCTTTTTCTTTAAAAGCTCTTCCTTTCTACGCAAAATCTGTTCTTCTTCTTTCAAGATTTTCACTTATTCTTAATTCGTTTGGAAGATGTTGTATGTACTGAAGTTTTTTTTGCAACCCCCAAATCGGAAGTGAGGTTAGGTTGAATAGACTCGCCGGCTTGAGAAGCAGCGGATAAATTGGAGTGGTTATTTTGCGAAGCCCTTGCCACTGAGTCGGTCAGACTGGTGCAGGAACTACATACCCACTCGACATTAGCAATTGATTCCGTGACTCCAACGCAAGCAAAATGGTACCAACCATCGCATTTAGCGCAACATAACATTTCCTCATTGTCCTCTTCAACGCACAAGGTACAGCTTTTAGTGCTGCTTTCAGTTGTTGGCATCTTGGAACTTGTAGTATTATAAAGATTGAAGATTTTTAAAAGATGTTGAAAATTAAATGAAACGCTGAAGTTTATTATACCCTCCACCACAATTAGTTGTGAAGAGGGTATATTAAGTTTGTCATTCCGTGTCAAACTTTTTTATTATTCATCTCAGACCCCATAAAGTGTATATATTCTGGGTCCTTGAGTAATTCTAAGCCGATTCAGCCATGTCCGTCTGTCTGTCCGTCTGTTGAAAATACGCTCACTTTTGAACAACTCAAAAGAAATGAACAAACTTGGTGCCAAATTGCTTGTAGTTATCCTAAGCAGTTTGGGATTGAAATCCAGCAAAATCGGTTCAGTAGGACCAGTGCTATGAATCAAAATGTGGAACCACCACCTAAAAAAATTGATAATTTTGTTACAAAAACATAACATAAATGCTGGAACAAGCCACGGAATGAGATAAGATTTTGCAAAAATTTGTTTTATTTGACTGGAAATCACGCTGTTAAATTTCGTGATGATCCGTCCATAATTTACCCTAAGCCCCATATAAACAATACTCCCGGAAAACAGTTTAGTACGCCTAAAACCGTAAAAAATAACGCTAGCGTAACAAAATTTTGTACGTCACAGTTTTTTAGGACTAGAAATAACACTGTGAAATTTCGTGACGATCGGTCCATAATTTACCTTAGGTCCCATATAAACCCTACTACCGGAAAACAGTTTAGTACGCCTAAAACCGTTAAAAATAATGCAATCATAACATCATAAATCATAAAATTTTGTACGTCACAGTTTTATAGGACTATAAATGATACTGTGAAATTTCGTAAAGATCGGTACATAATTTACCCTAGGCCCCATAGAAACCCTACTCCCGGAAAACAGTTTAGTACACCTAAACCCATAATTAATAATGCTAGCATAACAGAAATTGGTACGTCACAGTTTTAAAGGACAAGAAATGCCGCTGTGAAATTTCGTGATGATCGGTCCATAATTTACCCTAGGCCCCATATAAACCCTACTACCGGAAAAGAGTTTAGTCGCCTAAAACCATAATTAATAACAAACCGTCACAGTTTAAGATTATAATAACATCATACAGATATTACTCCTTAAACATTCGAACTGTCGGTTGAGGGTATCAAAGATTCGGCACAGCCGAATATAGCACTATAACTTGTTTCAATTCACTTTGTTACAAAAAAGAAAAATTTTAAAAATCCTGAAAATAGAATTCATAATTACTTAAACTTAATTTTAATATTCAATGTAGATTTAATTTAATTTACTTCAGTGTAGTTCCACAATAACAAATAAATTTTATTAAAATTTTATTTCCTTTAATAATTAAGATTTTAAGCAACGTGGTATTTTAATAAAGTTACAATGTCAATTCTTCTTCTTTTTAACGGTGGAATTCTACAAAGTATCAAATATAATAAACAAAGCAAATAAGAAGTTAACTGGTACTAGAGTTGCCGGGTTTTTTAACAAGTATGAAAAATTTAAGGATCAAAAAATTAAAAAAATGGAAAAAAATTCAATTTAATTAAATTTAAATTAAAAAAGTTCAAATGTTTTGTTATTTCGGTGTTAAAAAAATGTCTCTCTTTTTGCCTTATCCTTATTCTTATTACTTTTTAACTTTTGAAATTTGAACTTTTCTAATTACACATGGCTCTATCTACAAAAATTATTTTTTTACCGTAACACAAAGTTCCATTTGATTCGGGTTTTTGAGACTCAATTTGTGCAAAAACTAATAGTTGCTGTCCATGTAACCTTGTGCGCAAAGTACAGGTCGCAATTTTGGAGATAATTTGATGAAATTTGGGTCATAGGTTTTTATTGGCACAAGGACCAAGCCTATTGAAAATGGGCCGAATCGTAGGACCACGAGGGAAGATAGGGGGAAATTTCTTCCTCTCAGAAATTATCAAACCGATTTCAATGAAATTTAAAACATAGATAGAACCATATCTATATGGACACAAAATGTAAAATTTTTTAAAAAATAGGACCACGAGGGGAGATAGGGGCAATTTCTGCCTCTCAAACCGATTTTAATGAAATTTAAAACATAGATAGATCCATATCTATAGGGACACATTAGCTATACAGTTTTTAAAAAATAGGACCACAAGGGGAGGCAGGGGGCAATTTCTGCCTCTCACAAACTTTCAACCCGATATTCATGAAGTTTATAAACATGGATAAATCCATATTTACATAAACACATAAGCATGATGTGTTTTTAAATACTGTGGTGTAGGGTATCATATGGTCGGGCTTGACCGACTATACTTTCTTACTTGTTTATTTTGTTTTTGTTCGCTTTTACACGTGAAAATAAATATTTTTATGATGAAAGATGTTAGAAATGTAAACAAGTTTTTTTAATTTTTAACATCTTCTACGCATTCCTCTAAGATATGCTCAAGTGTAAAAAGGCTATTATGCGTTAACTACTTTTATTTTTTATTATTTATTATTAAATTACATACTAATTATTATTAAAAACCATAGTGCCCATGTTCTGTAACTCTCGCGTCGAGAAACTTTTCGATTGAAATGTGTGAAATTAAACAAAAATGCGATATATAGTGAAACAAACAGCTGTTTTTCCCTCTAAACTGTGTCTGTAACTTTTTTTTGGCGAGTACAAGCTGTCACGTAAGAAAATTACTAAAGGCCAGTTTACACGGTAATACAATGTATTAGGACTTTGTAGAATCAAAATATTATGAAATTTTCTCCGTGTTTAAAAGAAAATAATAAAAGTCTGCTGTATGTATTTTTCATGTTTACACAGATGGTATAAGTAAAATCAAAAATAATAACAACAAGTAAGAGTGCTATATTCGGCTGTGCCGAATCTTATTTACCCTTCACCATTTTGCGAGCAGAATACAGAGGAACTAGACAAAAACTAAATAAAACTGGTAAATATTTTTTTTTAAATAAGAGACAACCGGTTTTGAACTTCGCTTTTCATAAGGGCCCAGAATATATATACTTTATACGGTGTAGGATCAATATTGTAGAAATTACAGTTATATATACCTTTTTTACCTTCGGTGAAGGTATAAAAAGAGTAATTTTCGGGAATTCAGGGGTCTAATCACAGCATTCGATACAATCGTATCGAATAAACTATTGAATTTTTTTGCAAACGATAGACACTGGCGTATCGAATGAAAACTCAATAAATGTAATGTCGAGTTACTCGATATCGAATGCTATTATTTCAAATTCAATACATTTCATTCGATATCGAGTTTCAAGATACCAAAATAAATAATTTCGATGAATTTTGCTCGATATCGTATGCGGTGATTAGACCCCAGTATTTCGGTTATAACTCATACAAATTTCCGACATTTTGGTTTATAAGTCATATACATAGGACATATGGCAGCCCTAAAATTTAGGTTTTTATAAAAATTTTGATGTTTTTTAGCCCATTTTTGGAGTATTTTGCTCATAAATTACCCATTATCTAACCGATTTGATATTTTTATATACCGACGTGTTAAGGAAGAATTTAACTATTTACTTAAGCTATATTTATATGTAAACATTTATATTTACTTGTATACATATATTTTAACAAAGTTAATTATAAAAAAGAGTAATTTTTGGGGATTCAGTATTTCAGTTATAACTCAGCCATTTTTTAACCGATTTGGCAGATTTATATACCGACGTGTTTAAGAAGAAATTTACCATTTACTTGAGTTATAAAGCTTGGACTCGGGGAGATCTATGGTTCCCGAAAGTGGGTATTTAAAAAAAAATAATTTAATTTTGGTCATAACTTTTTTGTATCTAAACCGATTTTTCCGAGTTTTTTTTATAAAATATATTCTACTAAAAATTTCCGATATTTTGATATATAAGTCATATCCATAGGACATATGGCAGCCCTTAAATTTAGGTTTTTATAAAATTTTTAATTTTTTTTGTACGGGAGGTACCACGCCTACTTCTCCAATCCCGCCCACATTTTGTAGGATGGTGTGTATTGGCAACCTAAATGTGTGTACCTAATTTGGAAACTTTGGCTCTTGCCGTTCTCAAGATATACAGAAATAAAAAAATACAACAACAACAACAAGGGATTTTTGGAAAAATTTAGAGGTAGTCGTGGTTTTTTGCTCATATCTCCGTCATTTTTGGACCGATCTGGCTGAATTTCATTAGCAAACTTAAACGGAGTATATGTGACATAAATATACATCAACCTAGTACACATCATTTCTGGGGTTTTCGGAAACCCCGTTTCAACATACACACGGACAGACGGACAACCGGATTTGAACTTCGCTTTTCATAAGGACCCAAAATATATATACTTTATAGGGTGTAGGATCAATATTGTGGAACATACAAACGGAATGACAAAGTTATATATACCCTCTACCTTCGGTGAAGGGTATAAAAAAGCAGATGGTTACAGTTTTACAATTTTTACAAAAACAACATGAAAATTTCTTGAGTTGATTTTATTTGTTTTTGTAATTGTATAAAAATGCTACCACCTTTAATGTACTCTGTTAAAATACACCTCTGGTGTGATGAAAATACATAAGTTTCTAAAATGGTTTAGAAAAAAAACCATTTACCGACCGCTTGTCAGATTTTGTATTCGTATTCTCTCTTACTCAATGCATTTATTTATTTATTCAATATTACACAAAAACCGAGCCCAGAGGGCCATATATGGTTTAAAAATACACCTCAAAACATAATACTCAACAAACAATATGAATATGGTTTAAAAATACACCTCAAAACGATAATAAAGCGATAAATTTCAAAACGAAGATAATAAAGACTGAAAAAATATGCAATGTATTAGAAAACAACTAAAAACGACATTATAGATTTAAATCGTTTTGTTTCAAATTCATTTTCCATCACATACTTGATTAGTAAAAAAAGAAGTTAAGTTATCAATTGAAATAATCCTGATATAAGATAAAGCTAAAATTTATAGGTAAATTTTGCTTTTAAATGGTATGATTTCTCTCATTCTACATCATGTCGTAATACAATGTATTACCGTGTAAACTAGACTTAAAGGCCCAGTTAGGCGAACGTTGCTGTACCCGTAATGTACCGCACCGTACTGTAAGTACGTTGGTGCATGGTGAAATAAACAGGTGGCAGCACTACGTCAGATGACGATTTTTTGTTCTTGCATTGTTTGTCTAGGACTATGTCAAAGTTTTGTTTATGTTTACAAAAAGTCCACGTTTTGTGCTGTGATTATTGTGTTTTATTAAAGTTTTTGATAATTTTAAATTAAAATAAATAAGATATTGACCATAATTAAATAAAAATTGGCTAACAATTCATTTATTTCAACACGTTTAGCGGCACGCTTTGATTTTTGTTTAAAGTATTTTTTGACGTAAACGGTGATGTAATTTCCATCTTTGTTGTAATGTTGTATTTGTTGCCGTAACGATGCCACCTGCTCATTCCAACATTTAAAAACGTGTCATATGTTTTTCCCATACATAAGGTGCGTTTGAGTACTTTTACAGTAAAATGCAGTAAATAAGAAACAGTGCTGCCAGCTTTGGGGTCTTGACCCCAAATTAGGGGTTTTCTTGTTACTTAAAGGGACAAAAAATTTGATTTGGGGTTTACATTGGGGATCTTAAAATAAAAATAAGGATTTTTTTTGGGGAAATACACGGAAAGAATTATTTACTAAAGCACCACAAAATAAGGCTTGAACTAAAAATATGTTGCACCATTCTCGTCCAAGCCAAAATTTTCTTATGTTAAATTTATGTGTGGCTTGGTTTTAGCAAAAAGTTATGACTTAAAGCGAACTATAACCAGTGTTTAAATTGCTTGCTTTAAAATAGCAACTGCACCGAAATTTTTGCTTTGTTTACATGTTTTGCTGCAAATTAAAAAACTGTATTTTTCAATGCCTTTTATTACTTTGATAGAGAGTAAGCAAAAGCAAAAAAGCAAAAGCAGAAAAAGAGAGAGTAAATAATTTTTTTAGTCTCGCTATGTGTATCAGTGATGGAAAATTCAGTACTATGGTACTATTTTCAGTACATTTTCCTTTAAAAAATACCACGGTACCCCCACGTCCGTTTTAGTACTCTTTTCTTGTTATGCTTCTTTGTTTAGAAATTAAGCTTTGTTATTATTTTAACATTGACAACCAGGGCTGTGGAGTCGTCAACAAAAAGTACTAACTCCGACTCCAACTACTGAAATACCAACTGCGACTCCTAATCTTACCTGAATGCTAAATGTTTATGAGACTGATCCTTATTTGACTTTAAACTTTTTTAATGCAGTACCTTTTAAATGGTAAAATAAAGCAAGAAAAGGATTTAGTATTAGTAACATTTTCGAATCAATATTTTAAATATTGCATCGCCAGTTTCGAAGTATTTTTATTTTAAAAATTATGTATTAGAATATTTTTTTTAAATTTCTTATGCCGAAAAATTTTGGTGTCCCAGTCGCGAAAATTTCGTGTTTTATTCAAGTCCGACTCAGGTACAAGGACCAAAACTACGCCTCTACAACTTCAACTCCACAACTTTCTTGACAGCATTGCCTACACAAATATTATTCTTATCAAAAGTATATATGCTTGTGGGTATATTTTAATGTCAGATATCCTACTCAGAACTTTGCTGTTGAAATTTAGCCAGCTCAGTTCATAAATGGCTGAGATATAAGCAAAAAAAAAAAAAAAAAATAAAGTATTTTAGTTTTTTATATTAAAGTTAATTTAAAAAAAATAAAAAAATATGTTTGAAAAAAGTACCAACATGTTGAAAAAGTACTCTTTCGCTTGGTGGTTAGTACCATCTAAATTTTTCAGTTTTCCATCACTGATGTGTATGTTCTTTGCTTAATCAGTCAGCAACGCAACAACTTCCCAGCGGGAAAATGGAATTAATAGGAATCGAGAAAGTAATACATATCTTGTATGATATTTGATTCCAGAATTCATTATTCTTAACACAGACCATGTCCTAGGATTGTAATAAATTATTTTAATGTAGGTATCCTGCGAATGAATTTAATAATTCATTCTTTGGAATAAATTATATTATTCAAAAGTCTTATAATAAAAGTCTTCTCCAATGCCGTTTGGAATACATTTTTTAATACCTGTTTACTTTAAATCAGGGACCGGAAATAAGAGTTATTTTTTAATTTTTGAAGAAATAAATCATACATAAATGAACACCGTAGAAAACTTTTAATTACACCATCATGATTTTTAGGCGAAATTCATCCAACATATTGCATGATATTTAAATTTTTGATTTTTATTTTAACAATCAAAAATAAGAGTTATTTTTGATTTTTATTTTTTTAAATGAAAAATAAAAGTTATTTTTGATTTTTATATTTTTAAATGAAAAATAAAAGTTATATTTGATTTTTATATTTTTAAATGAAAAATAAAAGTTATTTTTGATTTTTATATCAATAATAAAAATCAATTCAAAACTCTTATTTATTTGTTGATGCCGTATGTATTATAATATGCTGCTTAGAGCGACTCACCAAAAAAAGTGCTCGATGTACCCTCCTAAAAATGAACCTTGGCCTTTTTTAAGATGACATTTTGAATATTTCGGCTCCAGCTTTGACCTCTCGTGAGCTGGACCAGTTTGAAAAAGGGTCTATTTTTGTATGTTTTGTTAATTAAAGAATCCGTTTCCTTACCAACATATACAAATAGGATATGGTAAGAAAGGTTTTTAAGGCGCATCCAACTGTATATACAATTTGTCCAAGGACGATCATGTCCTTTTTTTAAGGATTTTCTGTAAAAAAACGGTTTTTGAATTTTTTGTTCGGGGTTGTTTGTAATAAAAGTGCCAAATTAACATACATTAATCTTTAGTCGACTTAATTAAATACGTGTCTCAGCTTTTTTGAAATTCGTGCTAGTTCGCGTTTTGGCAAAAATGCAATGGGGTGGTAACCCTTCGTTTTAAATAGGGCAATATGGGTATCAAATTTTATATTTTGGCAAGTATATCATCTTTGTATGTAAATAATTTAGATTTTTGCAAATTAGATGCATTTTACACGGTGCTCTGGAATATATATAAATGCAATTTTGTAGTAATTCTAATATGATAGCGGATTTAGTTTTTAGATCATGTATGAATGAAAATATGACTTAAGAAAGAAAAAAAGAAATTATCCACGACTTTTTGGCGGCCTATTTTTTTTCGCAAATTAAAAAAAAATTCATTCAAATTTCTATATGAATATATTATGTGACTTATCCATTTTCAGCTATAAAAACATGAATGCATAGAAAGAGCTTTATAAGTTTTGGCTGCCATTCAAATCAGTGTTAAAAGGTCGTTTTCAGGTGTTCAATTTTACCATCATAATTGATTTTAAATGTTCCTCAGATAAATTATATCTCAAATCTCCCAATATTAATCTGAGTGCTGAAAATGACCTTTCTACACTGACTTGCGTGGCAGGTACAGAATGAACAATTAAAGCTAATTTTCGAAGCCATGGAAACACAAATTTTTTGCTCTCCCAATATTCCAATAAATTAGCAGAAGTATCGAAACGCATTTCTTTGTAATTGTCTATTTCAAAATAAGCTTTGCGTACGCTGTCATTTATTGTCGTAGGAGTATCATCGTCGTCCGAAGACGAATAATTCATCTCCATTGACCTTAAACCGTCTGCTAAAACAGACGGAGCTTTCATCTATTACAAATAAGTTTTCTTCAACAGGTGGCCTACCGCAGGAAAATCGCTGAGTTTCAGTGTTATGCTAAATACAAATAAAAAAAATATTAAAAATATATTATAAATTATTTTAAATTTATTGTCTTAGCTCACCACTTTTACTAACTGGAGTACAATTTTCTTTAAATGATTTTTCGCAGATTTTATTTTGTCATGTGACAACACACGCTTAAATCTGGGGTCTAAAAATAAGGCTGCATATACAGTGTCGCATTCAAGCAACTTTGTTTGCCTTTTTCGACGTGATCCAGAAGTTGCCTGGTCATCTCTGTATTAGAGCCTTTTAGAGTAAAAATTAGCTCTAGCCAATTTTTATAAAAATCTCCGAACAGTAAATTAGATTTTTGTAGATTCAGCGTCAGAGTATTTACTGGTTGAAGAGCCTGTATAATTTGTTCTAGTTCCGTCCACTCATGTATTTGGAGCTGCTCAGATGATGGCAAATGTTCACAGCAAAATTCTTTTAGGTCTAGCAGTCGCTTCAACATATTATAAGTGGAGCTCCAACGTGTTGGTACGTCGATTATTGGTTTGAGGTTTTGGCTTCTTTTGATACTATGTCTGGAATAAAATGAAAAATTTAACAAACACACATTTTGCACATGAAAAGTTTAAGGAAATAACTTACCGATATGCAGGTGTTCTCAAATATTTTACACTTTTCCTTGATTTATGTACTACATTTGTATTTAAGTTATCTAAAAAATCTTTAACTGCTAACTGCAATGTGTGGGCAGCACATTTAATAGAAATAATATTTTCGAATCTTACATTATCCAATATACTTTCGTAATTGTCTTCAATTTCACTGTCACTTTCTTCGTCATAACTATGCAATGATAACAGCTCCACCGCTTTCACCATATTTCTGCCATTATCCGTGGTTATTGCATAAACTTGCGTCTTATCTATATTGAAACTTTTCAAAACATTTTCAACTTGAGTCGTTAAATATTGTGCAGTATGTTTCTGCTTCAATTCAAGCATGGCCAGTGTGAATATTTGAAGAGTATTGGATGAGATTATTTGCAGATTTATGCCCAAAATAGCACGATCATGGCGAGTAGCTGTATCCATTTTTATGCAAACTATTTTATTTTTTGTTATATTTTTTATATTATTTTGCAACTTATCAAATTTATCTTCCAAATGTTGTAAAATATTTCTAGAATTTATTTTTGGAATATGAAGACCATCAAATATTGGTTTTGTTAATGTATTAAATGGCTCACTATCAAAAAATGACAAGGGCACTGATTGTTTGGTTAGCAAAGTAATACAAGCATTAACAACTTCATTCACGGACATTTCAATAGTGAATTTAATTTTTTTATTATTTTCGCATGTATCTCTGCTTTTTATTTTATCCCTTTTTCCATCACATTGGTCACTATGGTCCTTTTGTAAATGTCTTTTCAGATTAGTTAAACATATCGCACTCAATTTTTTTTTACAAATTTAACATTCTCCATTGGAGCCATCAATAATATAGAAATCACGTATGTATATATTCCGTTTTCTTCCCATTATCAAATTATGTAATTTTTACCTTTATAAATAAGCAGTGCTTGTCAGAACTTCTCCGTCGCGATTGAATGTTATTACTTAATATACAATTTGCATTGCAATTAATAAATTAATAACAACAATAAGATTACGCTAATAATAACAACAACAAAAATGAAAGAACAAATAATAGCGGTATTTCAAGTTCAAGGGCAATGCACAGCGTAATTTAGAAACTTTGTTACACATATTTTGTTGTTCTATGTGTGTACTTTATTTTTACTTTAATACCCCAGCGGGAAAACTCAGAAGACCTTCTTACTTCAGGCCTTTTTAAAGGCCTGCTTAAAAAATGTTTTGATTTAATTACTATTCTTACGTAACTGCTAAAGAATGCCTTATAGAAGGCCTCGGCTCTTTGGTATGAAAAAAGCGAGAAAAGAAGGAGTAGCATTTTTTGTTTTGTTTTTTTGCACAAGCAAAAGCAAAAGAGTTCAGATCCCTTTACAAAAACAAAGTAACACATGTTGTAAATCATTTTCGTTGAAGTTGAAAAGAGAAAGAGTAAAATTTTTTGTTTTGTTTTTTTCGCCAAAGCGAAAGATCCCGTTATAAAAACAAAGTAACAAAGTAGGTACATATTAAAATACAAAATAAAAACAATAATGTAAATTATTTCAGTTCAGTTTTGTTCATTAAGGAAGATAGGTACTTGTGCTTAAAAGCTTTTTTGTTATTATATACATACATACTTTTATTTACAATCTATTTTACAATATTTAGCAAATTTGATTATTTCAATAAAAAAATAGGTACCTATCACATGTGTTATTAAACTACAATAAGTTGAATAAAATATATAAACATACGTTTGTAAAATAGGTATACATACTATATAAAAAGTTAAGTGTTCATTTTCTATATTGGAGATCTGATATGTACATAAAACCTATTCAGTCTTCTAATTTCATTTGTAAGGAAATATTCATTAATGTTTTAGACTGATAGCCTTTCAATATGACCTTTAATGCATTTGTAGAAGGATAGTCTGAAAGGCCTTCTAAGAGCCATTACCTTTTGCCATACCTTTCTTAAAAACCCTTCAAGATAACCTTTTTGCTAAGGCTTTTTGACAGTCATTCTCTGGAAAGCCTTCTAAAAGACATTTATTTGAAGGCCTTTAAGAAGCTCTGGGGAAGAAAGGAAAGCGGAAGGCCTTCTCCCCAATGACAACGCGTGTAAAAAAGATATGAGTATGGAATGGAGCGAGAAGGGCTTGTTTATCCAAAAGAAGGGGTACAGAGGCCTTCTGGAAGGCCTCCGTACTCCTTCTTTTTCCCGCTGGGACGTAACAAAGATTAATAAACATATTACCTATGTCACGAATTTTGAATTGATTTTTATTATTGATATAAAAATATAAAAATCAAAAATAACTTTTATAATTGATATAAAAATATAAAAATCGAAAATAACTTTTCTTTTTCATTTAAAAATATAAAAATCAAAAATAACTTTTATTTTTCATTTAAAATAATAAATATCAAAAATAACTCTTATTTTCTATCTAAAAATATAAAAATCAAAAATAACTCTTATTTCTTGATTTTTTTGATAAAAGTCATAACAGTTACGGTCCCTGCTTTAAATAACTTTGACCCACAGACATATAATTTGTGCTTTGACCGTACGCTTTCAAACACAAACTGCGACTAAAATAAAAATTATAAGTAGGCGACATAAAGGCAGCAAAAAATAACGGATTTTTATTAAGCAAATATGTATGTAAAGCAAAAACACGAATAATTGTTACTAACAGAAACAATACATTCCTTGTTCTGCATGTGGGAATATACGTGGTAATCAGTGCTTAAATTTTGTGTCTGATGAAATTACCTTCTCGATTCCAATGAATGCATTATTATTCTTTCGAAAATAATGCATTATTTTTTTAATTATTTATGTAATAACTTCCTCATTTTCCCGCTTAATTAAGTAATTAATAAATTTTGTTCATGTTTTTTTTCTGCTTTTCATGCGCTTAAAGTCAGCAAGTTAACTTCTTTGCTGTTGCTGGCTGGCACTTCATACCAGGGGTGCCAGATAATTTTGATAAAAAATCGGCATATTTTTAAAAAAAAATCGGCTTTATCGGCACTTTAATACAAAAAAATCGGCAAATTAAAAATACCTATTTTAAATACAATAAAACCTATTCTTACTTACTAATAAGAACAATTCAGAATTAACTAAAGCTTATAACTTATGAAATTTCAAAAGAATCAATCAAAATAAACGTTTTACAAAGAAATTGTAGTTAAAAATAAAGTTTTTTTTAACTTTCTTATAATTAAGTATATTCCATATACAAATATTTGAGTTTGACATTTTTATTAAATCCGTTTTAATATTACAGTACTTTTCGCTTATAGTCACATCCTTTAGTTGCAACTATAACGTGGACTATATCGCTAATGTGACTATAAGGCTAATTCACATATATGCCACTTTGACGCATAAAACCGAATTCGAATATAATCAAGCTATGTGAATAAAGGAAATTAAAAATGCATATAAATTACACCGACATCAGGCTTATGGCTTTACAACAGAGTCACATACTGTATAAAAATAGTTAAAATAATAACAATATATTTCCTAACTGATACCAACGGCAAAAACTAATGTTTTACGAGTAGAGAGTTGATGACAAAAATTAAATGATTTAATTCATTCTTTCTTTGGATAGATTTTTTTTTCAAAAACTAAAAAGAACTTAGTCAATTTTGCTTATGTGACTATAACGCCATTAATTTGCTTTACTTATCCCTTTGATGACTGTTGATGGATGGCATATATGGCAAATGTGCTTATATCGCTAAATGGACTATAACGTTAATATTTTATATTAAATTAACTTATAGCCGCAAAATAAACAGATAAAATGGACTATATCGCCAATGTGACTATAAGCGTTGTGACTATAAACGAAAAGTACTGTACCATCAAAACAGTTTAAATTATTAATTCTTAATAATCTTTAAAAAACGAATAACTTGCAAAGATGAATATTCCAGTGAACATCAATACTCTGTTACATTAAAAAAAAGGACCAAAAATTGTACCAAATGCTGCCATAAAATGTTCACGTTATAAACCAGAAATTTTTTGCCAAAAAAGTTTGCAAATTTATTTAATTTTCCTTACATTTATGTACTAACATCGTCCTCAATTGCGTTATTCTTAAAAAAAAAATTATTTTATTATCAAAGTAATTATTATTTAAATTATATTCATTGGTAGTGAATATAAATTTGTCTTCCTTTATTCTTTTGTAAGTATTTATCTATCCATTTTCAAACACAAATATAAAGTGTTTAATATTTTCCTAATAGAAAAAGAAATTTTAACTGAATTATTTTAGGCTTAAGAATTATTTCTTTTTAACTTTGGCCTTTAATTCTTCATAGTGGAATATTTTTCAAATAAAAATGTATTAACCCAACATTACAAACACTGCATTTCAATGTTAAAACTGTTTCAGTATCGCTTAAAGTTAGTGTATTATTATCAAACAAACAAAAAGTAATCGCCTTTTACGTGTTAGTCAAAAAATCAGCATTTTTGAAGCAAAAATCGGCAAATCGGCACTTTGATAATTTTAGCGCAAAAAATCGGCAAAATGCCGATAAATCGGCAAAAATGACAGACCTGCTTCATACATATGTATATTTTGAATATTTTGAATTTCTTAGTATTTTTGCAGAGAGAATTGTTAAAAGATCATTATCGTTAGATGTTTTTTTTTTGCGAAAAACCTAATTTTTGTTCTTTTATTTAATGAGTTACGCAAAACCATATTTTTAGGTACCTATTTCTTTAATGTTTTTAGTATTTTTTCTCAATAAATATGAAAATACATACATATAAAATAAATAAAACTTCACATGTAAGATTAAAAACTCGTATCACTTTTTAACATATGTATGTATGTGAGCAAATTTTACAATTTTTAATTATTCTTCGATTTACACGCGGCGCCATAATTCTTAAGCTGGAGGTCCACACCACGCGTTACTCGCTTTTTCGTAGCTGTCAAAAAAGTAGAATCTGTGTAGTTATACGTAGTAAATTACATGCACAAAAGCGTAGATGCCTTGAGGCGAAAAGTAGGTTTACTTTCTACTTTTGTAAGCGTCACAAGCAGCGTTCGAACAAATTAGCTGTTTTTGACAAATTAAATTTTATTTTTACTTGTGCTGCTGCTGCATAAAAAGCGTTGCATGTAACTTGAAAGGAAGAACGCAAGTAAGGTTATAAAAGCATGCGCTGCGTGGAGGCGAAAACGCGTGATATGCACCTCCATCTTTAGTTCTTACCGTCAAAGATTTTTTCAAAACTAATTTCTGCAACAGCGATCAAGTCAAAAAATGTTTAAACAGCCAGCCAAGCAACTACACAAAAAAAAAAAAACAAAAACATATTACTTACAGCAACAGCATTATTTTTTTAGTGGTTGCTTGGCTAAATGTTTTAACTTTAAGCTGAGAACATACACATAGTGATAGTAAATACTCACTTTTTCTGCTTTTGCTTTTTGCTTTTACTGTGTTCTTTTTCTTAAGTTAAGTTTAGCAATTACAAAAGTATTAAAAATAGTCAAGCATTTTAAAACCCTGACTATAACTATATACAGCTAAAAAAAAAATAAAGTATTCGTTGCTTATGGCCAATTTCAAAAATTCAATTTAAATATCAATTCATATTTAAATATAGTTGTTCCTATAATATTATTATTATTTGACATGAAAAACTAATTTCAAACATAAATTGGTATTTAAATAAATTAGTGAAATCGGCTATTAATATTTCGAATGTTTAAGGAGTAATATCTGTATGATGTTATTAATATCTTAAACTGTGACGATTTGTTATTAATTATGGATTTAGGCGACTAAACTGTTTTCCGGTAGTAGGGTTTATATGGGGCCTAGGGTAAATTATGGACCTATCTTCACGAAATTTCACAGTCTTTTTTCCAGTTCTAAAAAACTTTGATGTACCAAATTTTGTTATGATAGCATTATTTTTTACGGATTTAGGCGTACTAAACTGTTTTCCGGGAGTAAGGTTTATATGGGGCCCAGGGTAAGTTATGGACCGATCTTCACGAAATAACACAATTTTATTTCTTGTCCAATAAAACTTTGATGTACCAAATTTTGTTATGATAGCATTATTTTTTACGTTTTTAGGCGTACTAAGTTGTTTTCCGGGAGTAAAGTTTATATGGGGCCTATGGTAAATTATGAACCGATCTTCACGAAATTTCAAAGATTTATTTTTAGTTCTATAAAACTTTGATGTACCAAATTTTGTTATGATAGCATTATTTTTTACGTTTTTAGGCGTACTAAGTTGTTTTCCGGAAGTAGGTTTTATATGGGGCCTATGGTAAATTATGGACCGATCTTCACGAAATTTAACAGTTTAATTTCTAGTCCTATGTAACTGTGACTTGCCAAAATTTGTAATGATAGCATTGTTAGTTAGGGTTTTAGGCTTAATATACTCTTTTCCGGGAGTAGGGCTTATATGGGGCCTAGGGTAAATTATTGACGGATCTTCACGAAATTTCACAGCGTGATTTCCAGTTGAATAAAACGAATTATTGCGAAATCTTATATCATTCTGTGCATTTTTCCACCATTTATGTTAGTTTTTGTAACAAAATTATCAATTTTTTTTAGGTGGTGGGTCCACATTTTGATTCATAGCTCAGATCCTATTGAACCGATTTTGCTGAATTTCAATCCCAAACTGCTTAGGATAACTACAAGCAATTTGACACCAAGTTTGTTGATTTCTTTTGAGTTTTTCGAAAGTGAGCGTGTTTTCAACAGACGGACAGACGGACAGACGGACAGACAGACAGACAGACGGACATGGCTAAATCGACTTAAAATTACTCAAGGACCCAGAATATATATACTTTATAGGGTCTGAGATGAATAGTAAAAAAGTTTCACACGGAATGACAAACTGAATATACCCTCTTCACAACTAATTGTGGTGGAGGGTATAAAAAGAAACTTTTTATTGATTTGCTTAACATGTCGATTCAAATAAAAATTGATTGAATTAAACCAAGTTTTCTTGAACGTTTTTGAAAAATTAAAAAAAGTCCCTAGTATTTGTTTCTTGATGCCAGAAATTCGATTCTTTTAATTAATCAAGATAACCAGATTAATATTAAATAAATGCAGCTTGATTTAAGCAAAATCTTTCTTATTTTTAATAAAAACAAGCTTCTTTTGTATTTCTTGTCTTAAGAAATTTTTGATCATATACCAAAAACATGAATTTTTTGATCATGAGAAAATGTTTGTTTATTCAAGAAAATTTTACTAAATACGAACAAAGTATTTATGTTAAAATCATAAAACTTTTATTGGATTTTCTGTGTTAAGAAAGGAAATTGGTTACTTTAGAAAATAAACTTATTTCCGTGTAAAAAATATGAGTTTTTTTTTTGATTTTGCTTAAACACTAAAAAATTTTTGGCTAACTATCTAGAGTTATATTGCCAGGGTATCACACGGTTTGTTGGAGCCTCATCCACAAGTCCTCGATCGACCTAGACCTTCGTATAGGAAGGGGAAGAGCTTTTTAAAATAAGCTCCAGAGTATATCTTGTCTCCACAGTAAAACGTCTGAGTTATTTCCTTGGTACTCCACCAGTAAAACGTCTGAGTTATATTGGTTCTCCACCAGTCACATGAGTTATTAATGGTTCTCCACCAGACAAAACCTCAAATTGAGGTTAAAAACGATTGCATATAGTTAATGCAGATACCGCAAAAACTCGCAAAAACTCGTAACTCGGTACAGTTATACGACGACGAAACACTAACCAATGCGGGGTGACAACGCAAAACGCAACAAAAGCAGACAAACAGAAACGACCTGTTCGCCCTTAAGAAATAATGACAAAAAGCGCGAGCTGCTTCTCCACTCAGAGCAGTTTTACGAGTGAGAAAAATATGAGTTTAATTTTTCTATAGGATATAACTCATGGTGTAATAAGCAGGTGGCATCGTTACGGCAACAAATACAACATTACAACAAAAATGGAAATTATATAACCGTTAACGTCAAAAAATATTTTAAACAAAAATCAAATAGTGCCGCTGATCGTGATGAAATAAATAAATTTTTAGACGATTTTTATTTAATTATGGTCAATATCTTATTAATATTAATTTAAAATTATTAACAACTTTAATAAAATACAATAACCACAGCACAAAACGTGGACTTTTTGTAAACATAAACAAAACTTTGACATAAACCTAGACAAACAATGCAAGAGCAAAAAATCGTCATCTGGCGTAGTGCTGCCACCTGTTTATTTCACCATGATATAACTAAGTTTTAGGCACACATAAACATTAGGGTGGCCATTTTTTCAATATCACTTAATATCAATAAACACCGGGTAAAAAAGTTGTTTTTTTTATAAAAAAAAAAAAAAAAAAAAACCATATATGAAAAGTTTGAAGCTAATTTGTCAAAAATATGATTATGTATAAGTACAAAATTTGTATTTTCCTAGAGAAGTACATGTATGTACATATACTTATTAGACGTGTTAAAAAAATTAAAATGAACTCTTAAGTCAATGAATTTTGTTTCTTTGTATATACATATAAACATAAATTATGAAGTTTGGTGACAATTGGGTAAAGAAAAGTCGATTGATAAGTTGAATAGTGAATACAAGGCGAAAAAATCTCTTATTTTAGTTTTTGTCAATTTTTTAAATGTCGTAAGCTTTTCTTCTAGATGATAAAGTAATCAAAGTGTAGATACAATTATGTTTTCAGTGCAGATTCATTATAGGGAAGTTCGACTGTATATATACATACCCAGCAAATAAAATTATACCACCTGATCCATTTTGATAAAATGGACTGGTCCGATGTAATGCAAGCATGGACCATGTCATTGTCAAAAAGTGTTTGTAGTGAGACGACATATCTTCGTTTTTTAACGACATGCTTTCGTTTTTAAATGACTTCAAAACTAATCCTCTTGAGTATACCATGGAGTAGTTTTAAAACTTCTCCTTAGTAGTCCAAAGGTGGGTTATATGGTAATGTTAAAATGACCATGTTTTTTTCCATACTTTTGGACTAGTGCTGGTCCCTTGTGGGCTACTCTTTACACGCGTGTTTGGACTGGTCCTATTATTTGCAGGGTATATATAAACTATATATGTATGTTTTTTATACAACTAAATATTTCCCTACAATAAAAATGATCTCTTGTAGAACAAAGTATAAACACAGGCTCAGTTAGGCTAACGTTGCCGTACCGTATCTGTGCTGTATCCATCAACTGTTCGCTTTTGTTTTATGAAAACCAATACAAAAGCTTACCGAAATGCAATGTACCGTAGTTGCAACGTACCATTCTGTACGGTACTCGATTAAATACTTTTTATAACACGAACATTTTTGGAAAATACAAACAAACTATTTTATGTAATCTTTCATATTTGTTTGTTATACCCACACCACAATAGTGGAGAGGGTATTATTCATTTGTGCTGATGTGTGTTAGCCTTAAAATAGTGGTCCTGACCAGTGAAGGGCACATTTGCAAATCCTATGTACGCGTGCATAGGAATAAAAAGGCTGCTTGTGTGATGTTGACACATGTACACTACATATAAACTTCTTTGTGTGGTCTGTGACAATGTACGTTCGGCTGTTGCTTTGTTGTTATTTCGTCAACACAAGCATACATGTGATAGAATGTGTGTGCCCTTCATAGTCCTAGACCCACCTTAAAGTATACCGATCTACTCAGAATCACTTTCTGTGTCGAACTAACGATGTCCGTCCGGCTGGCTGTCCATGTAACCTTGTGCGCAAAGTACAGGTCGCAATTTTGGAGATAATTTGTAACATTTGGGTCATAGGTTCTTATTGGCACAAGGACCAAGCCTATTGAAAATGGGCGGAATCGTAGGACCACGAGGGAAGATAGGGGCAAATTTCTTCCTCTCAGAAACTATTAAACCGATTTTAATGAAATTTAAAACATAGATAGAACCATGTACACAAAATGTATAAATTTTTAAAAAAATCGGACCACGAGGGGAGATTGGGGCAATTTATTTAAATGAAATTTAAAACATAGATAGATCCATATCTATAGGGACCAGAGAACGGCTTCATGCAATTGCAAAAAAATCGCATTAAATGAACAGCAACAAATACACTCACTTGCGGTCATACAATCAAACTTGCGCAACCGCAAATATTCGCTGCTGGTTTGCAGTCATTCAAATAATGCACATCGTGCTTTGTTATTTATACCATCGTTAGCTTCGTTTTTTAATAAAGATGTTTGTGTGTTCGGTGCGACAATGATTGTTTTGGTAAAGAAAAAAAAATACAAGCAAAAAAGCCAGAAATCGAGCAATTATTACTCATGAAGACATTCAGCAGTAACTATGTATGCAGGACAAGACAAACAAATTGAAATGAAACTAAACGCACATATGTAGGTACATACAATTTCCATAGCAACAGACTGACTTTTTTTTATCATCTTAAAAAGCACAGTAGTTCTGTATGTATGTATGTAGGTACAATGTTATTGTTGTTTTTATTGTTGTTAATTTTAACAAAGCGTCTCATCGAGTGGTTTATTGTTGATATTGTTGTTAATGTTAACAAAGCGTCTCATCGAGTGGACAATGACTACTTGAATGCAAAAGTATAAGAATGTGTTCCTTTTAAATTTACACAGTTGTGTTATATTGCGTGTGCAACAAAAATGCAAAGAAAGCACTTTCAATAAATAACGAATACATGCAAAAGTCAAATGTGTACGAAACGATCTGGGCTGCCAGATAAATTTGTAAAGAAATCGTCAATTTCCTGAGAAAAAATAAAAAAATCGTCTTACGTTTCGAAAAATCGTCAAAAAATCGGAAAACTTAAAATTTAATTTTTTTTAAACAAATTTTGTTCGATTTTTGTAAAAAAAAAAACTTTCAAACAAAAACATAATTAATTCATACCCAGCTAGCATTTTCAATGTAAGAGATAATAAGAGTCTCATGAAGAGCGTATTTTATCGTCAATGACCACATTTTTTAATCGTAGAAGATTCCTCACGCGGGAAAACCTGTAAGACGACTGAGATTCTTCCATAGCACAGCGAAAGGCGATTCGTTCAAGACGTGGGTAAAGATTGTCTAACGAGTCTTTCATGTCAAGAATCGTATGAGACTCATGTAAATATAATCTTACTACCCGTGAAATTTTCGCCGTATAATTGTTAAAAATATGATTTATACACAGTCGCACAGTGGCTGAAAATTTTATTTCATTGGCCAAAAGTCCAATTTTTGTTTTTCACCGATTTCAAAAATTTAAATTTGATTTAATAGTAAACATATTAAAACTAAGGTAGCCAAATAATTTGGTCAAAATATTGGTAATTGTGGGTGTGACATGTTGTTAAACACAACTTTTTTTTTTAATTCAGAAAAAAGTATTTTTTTTTTTGAATATTTAATCCGAAAGAAATTATCATTGCACAAAAACTATAAGCGATAATGACCTGCTTGCTTTTCTGCTAGGTTGGTAGTCTTGTTATCTTTAAAAAGGTAATATTTGCGACTGTTGTGTTATTTATATTTGAGATGCTAGGACATATTTTCTAAACTACTATATTTTTGTCAAATTTCAACTTTAGTAGAATAGAACTTTTGCGGCCCAAAAGGGACCAAGAAGGTGAAACCACTGATAGAAAGGTGAAAGTGTTTTCTTTTACCCTGTATATACTCTTGTACCCGTCAGTTTAACACTTTTTTAATTTTAATGAAATTACTCAAAAAAAAATTTCTAAACTACTATATTTTTGTCAAATTTCAACTTTAGTACAATAGAACTTTTGCGGCCCAAAAGGGACCAAGAAGGTGAAACCACTGATAGAAAGGTGAAAGTGTTTTCTTTTACCCTGTATATACTCTTGTACCCGTTTGGACCCGTCTGTTTAACACTTTTTTAATTTTAATGAAATTACTCAAAAAAAAATTTCTAAACTACTATATTTTTGTCATATTTCAACTTTAGAAGAATAGAACTTTTGCGGCCCAAAAGGGATTAAGAAGGTAAAACCGCTGATAGAAAGGTAATTTTAATGAAATTACTCAGAAAAAAAAATTTTTTTTAAATTGTTTTTTACAATTTTTTTTATTCCGCAAAAATGTTTGCAGAAGTAACAGAAATCATGTGCTATTGTCTTCAAAAAATTTTGTGATATAGGGAAAATTGATCGTGATCGAACATAATACAGGTAGTACATATAAAAAATTTTATTAATGTTACACAATCAGAAAAACGTATAGCTACCCTGATTCATCCTTATCCGTTACACTACGTTCACACTAGCGTATTCTATAGTAGAATAAAGAGCTTATACACGCGTTTACGCTAAACAGGTATATTATGACTCCCACCTTAGAAGGGCTTTTTAAATTTTGTTTGGTCTTTTTATTTTATCTGTTTTTATGACTCTAATAATAGTCCATGACCCTATAGCTATGCAATGCGTTGTTAAATTTGTGTCAGGTATTTTATAGCATATAAATAAAAGGATTTTAAGTTTTTTAATCCTTTTTATTCTACCTGTACTTGGTATGAAAAAAAGTATGAAAAGGTTTAAAAGCAAGTGACATTCGGATGCAAACTCAGTGGATATAATATATCTGAGCAATAACAACGTTTTTCATAAACATGGAGAGCTTCAGCTATAAAGAATTGGCCGGAGAGTATTTTAGAAACAAAAACGAGGAAGATGTTAAGAATTACATTCGAAAAAAAGGAAACTTAAATTCCTATAGCACTGAAATACAATCGGACTTAGAAAATAAATTATATGTTTTCATCAAACATTTAAAACAGCGATACAGGAAAGTTGATTACAGCAAAGATAGATTTTATAAGAGCTTTGCAAACTGGTTAGAGAACGAAATTTCTGTCCAGATCGCTTCAGAAACTACAAATCAAAACACACGTGGGAGACCACAAAAATCGCTGGACAACTGTAGCGATAGATCCAAGAGGCGGAAGCCTAAGGATATAAATGAAGAAATCGGATATGAAAATATTCAAGATACTTTCCTACATCAATTGCGATCACAGAAACAATTGACAAAAGTGGATATCATTGAAAAAGTTGTTAAAGCTAGTCCATTGAGAACAAAACGGATTCTTAAAAGTATACCAACTCCAAACGATGCAACAATGATAGATGGAAAAGTAGGCCAGGCTTTGACTAACACGAAGGCTGTATCCAGCTGCATCATATGCCATGCAACATCAAGCCAATTAAACCAAGTCCCGACAAAATCATTAGATAATACTGATGCATATGAATTTGGATTATCACCACTACAAGCAAGAATACGACTTATGGAACACATACTTAAAATCAGTTATGATTTGGATTTCGGATATTCAGGATCAATAAGAAACAACGAAACCAACAAGGAGTTAAGAAGTTCAAAAAGGAAACATGTTCAAGATGAATATCGCAAATTTGGGTTGATTATAGATCAGCCGAAACAAGGGTCAGGCAATACAAATGATGGCAATACCGCAAGAAGCTTTTTAGATCCAGAAACAGCATCTGAAATAACAGGTGTTGATTTTAACCTAATTTTTAGATTTAAAATAATCCTAGAAGTACTTGCGTGCAATGAAGAAATTGACTCTGAAAATTTGGAGATTTTGCTAAGGAAACTGCAAAAATATATACAACCAAGTACCCATGGAGAAATATGTCTGCTACAGTTCACAAAATCCTTAATCATGGAGAAGATGTCATTAAATATCAGTTGGTGCCACTTGGAGATTTATCAGAGGAAGCTCAGGAAAAAAGGAATAAGGATTACAGATTTTATAGAGAGCACAATACTAGAAACATTTCACAAAATTCCACTTATAAAGATCTATTAAATATATTATTGGCAACGTCAGATCCGTTTATCTCCAGTATTCGAAATCAATGGAAAGTGGAACATCGGGATTTAGATGAAGAAGTCAAAAAACTACTTAAGAACAGAAATAAAAAAACCATATTGCACGCTAAATTAAAAAAAAATTTAAAGTTCCACTTTGACCTTAAATTCCTCAATAACTACTCAACCGATTTTAATGAAATTTAAAGTGAAGAAAGTTTAAGAATCGTTAAAAAAAAATTTCACTAAAATATCTCCTTCGGTTCAAAAGTTGCAGATTTTTGGCCAATGAAAAACGATTTTCAGCCACTGTGAGTCGTAAAAGATTCATTCGATGATGGTTTGACGAAAGATAAACAAAGTGTAACATTGTAGTTTGTACTCTGAAAATAATCAAAGATTTTGCATATAACAGCCGTACCTAAACAAAAGTTTTTCTAGTTTTTGAATATGAACGCTTTTGAAAAACCCGATATTGGCAGCTCGTTAAGTAGTGAAGTTTGCCCCTATTTTTAATCAATAATGGCAATTTAGCTATTTTTGGGTCAATCAAGCGTTTTTATCTCTATTTTTATTTATAACTTGTGGGTTTTATTAAAAAAGAAAGCTATCAGCGTAAAAGCTAAGCGAAAGAGAACGTTCCGCCTTCCGCTCTTGTAAACGTACGGCTGTTAAATATTCCAAGATTAAAAAACGAAATTGTCAGAAAATGTAATGTTTTGTTCAGACTTTGGAGTCTGAAAAAAATCGTCACTTTTTAGAATAAAATCAGCAAATCGGCACTTTGCTAATTTCGGAACAAAAAATCGTCAAAATGACGATAAATCGTCAAATCTGGCAGGCCTGGAAACGATGTAAAAATTACCAACGTTGAACTTTGTTTTGCAAGCAAAGAGTGAATGTAAATTTAAGCGTATGAATAAATCAAGAAAAATAGTGATTTTGCAGTTCTCTGATAGGGTCACATTAGCTATACAGTTTCTAAAAAATAGGACCACAATGGGAGGCAGGGGACAATTTCTGCCTCTCACAAACTTTCAAACCGATTTTCATGAAGTTTATAAACATAGATAAATCCATATTTACATGGACACATAAGCATGATGTGTTTTTAAATACTGTGGTGTAGGGTATCATATGGTCGGGCTTGACCGACTATACTTTCTTACTTGTTTTTTATTGTATTTGATTTTACTAATTTGTAGCGGGTTAAATTATTTAAAAGAACATGAATAATTTTTTTGCCCAAAGTACCCAAATACTTCACACTTTTACAACTCTAAAAAATTAACATAACAAAAAAATTTCAAAAGTTTGTATTTAGCCAAATAAATGCTTCACAAACAAGTTTAATTAATTAATATTTATTCACTTTTTGTTTTGGTTTAATTTTTATGTATTTCAAACTTTTGTGTTCTCGAACGCAGTTATAAACGAAAAGCAATAGTATACATGAAACAATACGCAGTGATGGGAATCAAAAATGTTTAAATGGTGGCCGCTGTGCAGAAAAAGTACCCAAGTGATTTAATTAGTATTTTGTGTATGTAAAAAACGTTTATAATTAAATATTTATTTTATAGATTTGCAATAAACAATTAAGTATTTTAGTGTATATATTTTTAGCATACATATTAGGGTGTCCCAAAAAATTTTTTCTTTCTGATTTTCTTAGGTGCTCAATTAAAATTTAAAAGCTTATAGGGTAAAGTATTTTTGGTTTTTTTTTTAAGAATTTTCGGAATAGGTTTAGAGGTCGCGCAAATGGAGATTTCATAAAAAAAAGGAGTTTTCCGCCTTTACTCATAACTTGGTTAATACCACGAGTTTTAAAGAAAAGTATCCAAGTTTTATTCCTGTGTGAAAAAATTATAAGTTTTTGTGATGAGTTTACTCATTTAGATACCCTTAATTACAATTTTTCGTAATTTTTTAAAAAATTTTGTAATAACGCTTTACAAATTTTTAGGTTTAAATAAAAACGAAAAAAACTAATGATGCAGTTTGAAAGACAAATTAATTCTTATTAATATGAATAAACAATTTTGAAATTTGTTCTTATCGTTCCTGAGTTATACCCGTTTTTATCTTTATACCCATTATATGTTATTATAAGCTGTTTGCCAGTTCACCAATCTTACCCAATCAACAAAAAAAATGGCTGGCTTTTGAAATGAATTGTTGAATTTCTTTATTTCTAAAGTTTTCTTCTGTTAAAGTTACATTTACTACTTCATAATCGCTGCATGGAGTATCTGCAAGTTTTTTTTGTCATTAAGTGCAAAGTTTTGGTGTCGATACGTTCATCAAAAGACGCTGAGGCAGCCAATTTCGGAGTTAAGTACCATTGATGACCTAGAAAAGTTTTAAGAGAGGCTTTTGCAACTGCTTTGTTAATTAATAATTTTATAACTATCAACAAATTCCTTTAATAGGCTCAGATCATTGAGAGGAGCGAATCGAGGGCACTGGCAGGGGTACCAATATTTGGTATATATTCTTAAAATAAATGAACTAAATTCAAGCAAGGCATCAACTGTTGATTTGTCTATATAAGATTGCAACTGGTTTCGGAAAATGCATATTTTCAAAGAATATATCATTTTCATCATCCAGCGAGCCCGATTGATAGCTCCACATAAAATAGAAAGTGAATATGGCAGCGTGCAACGATTTAGATCAATAAATGTCAGAAGTTAATGACAGTTAAAACCTAACTATAAAAATTTATGGAAATATACAATAATTATAACGAAAAAAGTATCACCATTTTTAAGGTACAAACTATAAAAATAGTGTAACTCTGAAACTGTAGGACAAAATTCCATTTTTGTTTTTCTTAATTGTTTAGAACTTATCGGTATTCAAAATCGCGTCACAAGTTTTTATACCTTTCATATAAATTTGAAAAGTAATTAACCGTTTTTTACAGAATTTGTTAAAAAATTACAAAAATACTCAATATGTGGAATCGTAATGGACAAAAATATTGCCGGAACTTAAAGTTTTAGCATATGGAAATAAAGTTTGGGAAATTTTCTTTAGAAATATTCACAAAGTTATGAGTCAAGTTTGAAGAAAGGCCGAAAAACCAGATTTTTAACAAAGACTTGATTTGCGCGACCTCTAAACCTCTTCCTAAAAATCTAAAAAAAAATTCAAAAATACTGGACCCTATAAGCTTTCAAATCATGCTTGAGCCTTTGACAAAAAAAATTTTGGGACACCCTAATACATATATTGTAAATATGCATACACCAAACAAGGTTTTGATACCATTCAAAGCCGTTTATGTTTCTCATTTCCATTGTATGTGTATATGCATTTGATTATTTTGTACTTGAAACGAGAATGTAATACATATATTGATAAATATTTCATTCCAGAACTCATTATTCTTAACACAGAACTTGTCCTTGGATTGTAATAAATTATTTAAATGTATACTGGGAATGACTTAAATAATTCTAAAAAATACTAATAATTGTCACGAACAGAAGAAAAAACACGAAAAATTTTTACGAAAAGAAACAATACATTCCTTGTTCTGCAAATGTGAGAATATACAGTGAACGTCAATATAAAGTGTACAGCTTGTTTTCCAATATAAAAAGGGTTATGTTAGTTATAAAAAGTTAAATTTCTACTTTGCCAAATTTGATCAGACTTCAAGCTTGCTGTAATCTGTGAAAAATACGTTGCTCCAAAAAGTTACAAAAGCAAGTTGGACAAAAAAAACGTGATAAAAGGTAGAAATAAGAAATTCAACGGAAAAAATATAGTATCTAAAGTGAAGCGTGATGGGGTTAGCTTTTATGAAACCTCCTAAAACAGATGGATCAGCCCAATAGTCGCTCGATGTCAACTCAAGTAAACATCTGAAAACATTTGGACAGACAAATTAAAAAAAAAAACATTAGCAGCAAGCACTCTCCGAATAAAATTCTGCATAAAGGGTAGCCAAAATTGTCTACTGCGCTAACTTTAAAATGGGTGGAATTGATTCCAAAGAGACTAGAAGCCGTCCTAAAAGCAAAAAGAAATCAATCAAAGTATTAGCCACTTCACTTTTCTTAGTATTTTAAAACTGTACATTTTTTTTTTTTTGACGCGTTTAAAACGGAGTATATTAGTTTTTTTATTGTATTGTTTTTGTTGTTTTTGAAGTATTTAAAATTTTTAATTTTAAATTATGATGACATTGTCCAAAGTTTTGTAAATAGTAATAAACTTCTAAAAATTTTAATTATTTTTTGCTAAAATAACACTTTTTATATTATAAAACCATCTGTACACTTTATTTTGACGCTGACAGTACGTGGTAATCAAATCATAATTATTGTGTCAATTAAATTACCTTTTCGATTCCCATGAATGCATTATAATTCTTGCGAAAATAAAACATTATTTTTTTTTTAGTTATTTTTGTAATCAATTCCTTATTTTCCCGCTGGGTATTTTCTGAAAAATTCATTAACAAACACCTTTATTGTTGTTTTTCTCCACTACGGCTTTATGACATATGCGCCAATCCAATAATGAGCTGACGAAATAAAATTAAAAAATATTTTATGGATTTTTATTTGTTTTATCCAATGTTTGTTCGCTTTTTTGAAGGTGTACTTTTACTGCCATAAGAATATTGCTTACATATAAATATATTGCCGTGCTTAGAAAAAACACTTACTACATTTTCCTAATATCGATGCCACTAAATTCCTTTAATTTTTTTCTACTTATTAATTATAAAATAAACTATTAAAAATTTTAATTTAAATTAAGAGCAATCTTTAAATATTTAAAAATAAAAAAATTTAAATTTCAGTTTTCTATGATGTTCATTTTTATACTTTTAATTATTTATTTAAGTCCATGAATTTAAACCCTTACAGACTATTATTAAGTTACAAACATTATTATTAGGTTATGTATTTGAAAGAAAAACCAACCAAATTATACACAGAGAAAACAGATTCGTGATCACAACCGAATTTGGCGCCAATCGAATTTGTCGGTTGCATGTACTATCACACAATTCGGTTCCAATTACTGGAAATTTCGTTGCTTAGCATAATAGGTTTGATAGCAACATTTGAATTGTAGTACACTATCAGTCATAACAACAGATATTGTTAGTTGTTAGTATGATTATTAGAAACAAAATTGTGCTTATACCCGAATAAATGATAGGTGAAACTGAATTAACACATAATTGGTGTTCATAAAAAGAGATTTGATTGTCGTTATCAATTTATTTTTTTTAACCGGTCAAATGTAGCCCATAAGGGCAAGGACTTGTCCAAAGCTAATCTCAATGAATGGAAAAACTGGGTTATTTTACAGTACGATGTCCTAGGGCAGGACCATATAACCCAGCTTGCATTACAAAGGGGAAGTCTTAAAGCTACTCCATGGTATACTCCAGAGGATTAGTTTTGAAATCGTTTCAAAACGAAAACATGTCGTTAAAAAACGAAGACATGTCGTTTCACTGCAAACTCTTTTTTGTATAATGACATGGTTCATACTTGCACTACATTGGACCAGTCCAGGATCAAAATGGATCAAGAAGTCCAATATAATTTGCAGGGTATAAAAAATAATACATACATTCATACATACATATGTATGTACGTGTATATGTGCATACCAATAAGAAAATGTAAATTACTTACCCCTATTTATTAACAGCCAATCCCACGATGTCACACGTTAATGTTCGCATAGAAAATTACATTTAAAACAAAAACAATTTCTAATTTTGTGACATCGTGGGACTGGCTGTAAGTTTTTCACATTTTCCATTTTTTGCCGCAAATATATTTTTTAAATATAATATTTAAAATTAATTTAATCTATCAAATGTTTTGACAGAAAATTTAGTAAGCAATTGGGGCTTTTAACAATTTATTGGTTGTGAATTCCGAATAATTATATTTTCATTTGTTGTACTCGAATTGAATCTGTTCCAACAATCAATAATTAGCTGCAATAAATGAATAATCATTTATATTACAAAATTTATTGACGGAAGCAAATTATTGATTGCAATGACCAATATTCAGTATTTCCCTATATTAAATTCGGCTGTGATTCTAACCATTTGTACTAATTTTTAGAACTTAATTAAATTAGTTATCATAACTAATAAAAGAATTGAAGGAATCATATTTCAGTTGGAACATAATTTTTATAATCAGGAGAATTAAAAATCAGTTAGAACTATACATTTTTAATAGTTGCAATAATAAATCATGTTACTTGATCAATATTTTATTACTGCAACCGTTTCCCAACCAATTTGTTTTCTGTGTGTATATTTCATTAAAGTCTCTGTAAAATTGCCAGTTGATCGTTGAGAAACGTTGACTTTAACATGATTAAGCAGGAATTCAGAACAAACATTAATGTTAAGCATTTTTCTTCGGCTTTTTAGTGAAGGAAATTTTACTCGTTAACATCTTAATAATAATATTAAATATTTTAATTTTAACACTTTGATAAATCTTAAAAACTTTATACATACATACATATGAAACATTTCTTAATGCAAGGTAAATGAATTTACAAAAAAACCCCTTAATAAAATCTTATAATATTTTTTTCTTGTTATTCCTAAGTTTTAGTATTTTTCTTTCTTTTTCTATACATTTTCATAATTCGCTGTTAAAGTCTAATGTCCAAGAATTATTGGCTGCCGCTGATATGTTGCAATTACATGAAGTAGTGGATGGTTGTTGTGAATTCTTGTGTCGTGAATTACATGCCAGCAATGCATTAGGCATTTTACGGTTTGCTGAAGCTCACAATTGCGAAGCCTTAGCTAAAAGTGCATTAAACTTTGTGCATGCCAATTTCCCTGCGGTGAGTGTTAAATTGAATAGATATTGTGTGCAATTTGTTAACTGAACTATTGCATATTACATTTTGTTTTCTTGTTTATAAAGATTACTCAGGAAGATGAATTTTTAGAAACACCACAAACTTTATTATCACAACTTTTAACCTCAGAACTATTGCGTGTTGATTCTGAATCTCAAGTGTTTCAGGCTGCATTACGTTGGATTAAACATGATGTCACCCAGCGTAGATGTTTCGTTTTTGATATTTTATCTTTGGTACGTTTGGCTTTAGTCCCAGTCAAAGTTATCGACCAGGCATTAAGAGATTGCCGCGATATGTCAGTCAAAATTGCTTTAAGATCAATATGTCGCGATATAGCCTCTAAGCGAGGCCAATTGGTGCCTTTACGTGTTTGTCCTCGCCAGTTGGCAAAGAAAAATATCTACATAATAGGAGGTTCAAGGCGAGAGACTACTTCTACTTGGAATCCAGCTGATGATATATTTGATACTGTCGCCAAGTTCGACATTTTTCGCAGGGAATGGACGGAAACGGCCCCGATGGAAATTGGTCGTATTTTACCAGGGGTGGCGGCTTTAAATGGTAAAATCTATGTTATAGGCGGAGAGAGAGGAGCTCAGATACTGGCCAATGGTGAAGTATATGATCCACAAAATGATTGTTGGTCTCCAATAGCTCCTATGATAGTGCCACGTTGCGAGTTTGGCCTGTGTGCCATGGACAATAGTCTTTTGGCTGTGGGCGGCTGGATAGGTGATGATATTGGTGGCTCCATGGAACGTTATGATCCCGATAAAGATGTTTGGCAAATTATAGGCAATTTGCCAGAACCTCGTTTCAGCATGGGAGTTGTTAGTTTTGAGGGTTTGATTTATATTGTGGGAGGTTGTACTATATCTAGTCGCCATTTACCGGATTTAGTAAGGTAAATTTAAATATTAATACAAAAATATATAAATTAAAACTTACCCAGCTACACTTTATTCTAATTTTAGCTATAATCCCGTTACCCAAGAGTGGCAACCTTTGGCAAGAATGCAAGTGGCCCGCTGTCAAATGGGTGTGGCTATATTGGATCGTTATTTGTATGTGGTGGGCGGTAATAGTAGTTCTCAGGCTGTTTTAAGTTCAGTAGAACGTTACAGTTTTGATGATAACACTTGGTCTACAGTGTGTGCCATGTCAGTACCAAGAGCTATACCTGCCGTAGCAGCCGCCGATGGTTTATTATATGTAGCAGGCGGTGATCAGGTAAAAATATTCAATAATAATTAAATAATTTCATTTTATTAAACTTTAATTGTATATAGCCCTGCGAGGCCACATTTTACCGTGCCCAAGTCACTATAAGTGCTGTCGAGTGTTATGACCCTTTAACAGATACTTGGAAAAATTGCCCTGATTTACCCGTTAGCCGCTCGGAAGCGGGTGCTGTTGTTGTTTAACCCTAAATCCAAGATTTACGCGGTGGTATCAAAACTATAAGCTGCCCATCTTTCAATCAAATTTTATTTAGGTATTATGGTAACACTTACATTATGTATGGAAAATGAAGCGGTATATTCTGTATAGTATTTTAAATTTATATATTTTATGTTTTTTTTTTTATTTTAAATTTATTTTTTATACTCAATTTTCTATATATTAATTTTCAAGCCAAAAAATTAATGCTAAGCCAATCTACTTGAAAAAATCCTTTTAAAGGCTAAAACAGTCATTACATACATAGGTTCAAAAAGTTAAACAAGACCCAGCTAAATGTAAAAATAAAATAATCTCAAACAACAAATCATAATTATTAAATTGATGTAATATTGAATTTAAAAATTATTTAAAATAAAGCGGTAAACCCTGAAAAAATATTAAAAAGTTTTTGAAGTTAAGAATTAATAAGAAGAATATGGTCTGAAATTGAAGTTACAACTAGAGGTGTACACGTGACGTCATGTGATAGGTATGTATTGTATGTACTTAAATTTTAGATAACTGCTAAAAAGATTTTAAAGAAGGCAAACGTGTATTTTCTACGTCTGGATGTATTTTAGAAGAAAGACGCCGCACAGTGCTCGATTTTTTAATTTAGGTGGCCAAAATTAATAACTGAAAAAAATGTAAAAAAACGATTTTTGGCATAGTTACATAATAGAGAAGGGTGGTACTAACAATTAGACAAATCCGCCTACGGGCACGTCAACTTTTCATAAACAAATTACTATAAAAAAACTCAAAATTTGAAATAATTTTTGTACAATTTTATAACATTTTAAAAAGAAATTAAAACAAGTAAGAAAGTATAGTAGGTTAAGCCCGACCATATGATACCCTACACCACAGTATTTAAAAACACATCATGCTTATGTGTCCATATACATACATAAATATAGATTTATCTATGCTTATAAACTTCATGAAAATCGGTTTGAAAGTTTGTGAGAGGCAGAAATTGCTGCCTACCTCCCTTGTGGTCCTATTTTAGAAAAACTGTATAGCTAATGTGTCCATATAGATATGGATCTATCTATGTTTTAAATTTCATTAAAATCGGTTTGAGAGGCAGAAACTGCCCCTATCTCCCCTCGTCGTCCTATTTTTTAAAAAATGCATACATTTTGTGTCCATATAGATATGGTTCTATCTATGTTTTAAATTTCATTGAAATCGGTTTGATAGTTTCTGAGAGGAAGGAATTTCCCTCTATCTTCCCTCGTGGTCCTACTATTCGGCCCATTTTCAATAGGCTTGGTCCTTGTGTCAATAAGAACCTATGACCCAAATTTCATCAAATTATCTCAAAAATTGCGACCTGTACTTTGCGCACAAGGTTACATGGACAGCCAGCCAGCCGAACGGACATCGTTAGTTCGACTCAGAAAGTGATTCTAAGACGATCGGTATACTTTAAGGTGGGTTTAGGACCAATATTTTAAGGCGTTACACACATCAGCACAAATGCATAATACCCTCTCCACTATTGTGGTGTGGGTATAAATATCCAATTGATTTTTTAAAGAAAAAAATAGAAAAGTGAAGCAAAATAAAAAAATCATGAGGGATGCATGTTCTTCCTTGCTTCCGTTTTTTCGTACTTTTTGTCAAGAATTCTTCTTGAAGTCCAAAGTACATTTTTCTGTTTTTCATATTTTTGTTTTTTAAATCAATTAACCCTTTGTCGCAGGATGGTACTTAAAAGAACCCTTTTTTATTTTTTTTGCCCTACATATTAGGCAGACATATTTTTTGCATTGCATGCCCATTAGTTCTCTAAATTACCTTATTTCCTTCTATTTAGAAAAAAATTTTATGTTTTTTTTCATTCATATTTCTAAAAACAGCAGTTTTCCCCAAAAGTTCCAGTGTACCTTTTATATATGTACATAAAATTGTATATGTGCATTTCAAGTTCTTAAATTGCTAAATAAATAGTCAGCTATCTACACAAACTCATAGTTATTTTATAGTAAACATTTTTCTATTTATACTTATATTTTTACCGTGGACTGGTTGTTGTTGTTATAACAGCTTGACCTGAGAAACAAGCATGTATAAAATTTATTTTTCTATTCTTCTCCTTCATCTTCGCTCTGTCCATCCAACCCAGCTAAATCAAGGCACAGTAGCTGTGCTACCTCACGTGAGCGGGTCCATAACGGACAATGCTTCTAGCTGAGTTGGGTTTGCACTGCAGTTCCTATTCCACATGCAGGGATGGTGCTATTTATTATTGACCAGTACGAGTTTAGACGTGCGCACCATCCCGATCTCAATTGCGCCAATGTCACCCTCGTCCGTCGTGGTAGGTCCCGCTCTTCGTTTGCAACTGGTGGTGGACGACCTCCTAACACGATATTGTCTCGGTGGCTGTTCATCGCACCTTTCACCGACTCCCTGTGAACTGCATTCAGAGTCCAGGTGTTGTTGGATTTCACTCTCATACCAGCGAAGATCTTTCCAGACATGTCGCGGGGGGGGGGGGGGGGTCCAACTCCATCAGACAATGGTTCGGATGTCCCCTCCGATGAGGGAACTGCTTTGTCAGCATTATGTTGTGTTCCTTGACCGTCATCATCTTCGCTTCATCATGCAGGTGTTCTATTGACTTTATCTGCACACAACCTGTTACGCTCCTTAAGGCGGCATTTTGGCAGCTCTGAAGCTTCTTCCACTGAGTATCGCTGACTCTTGGGGTCCACTAGAATCGTTCTTACACACGGTCGGGCTTGATTAAGGCCGTGGCTGATTTATGTGGAGATGGCGGTAAGAACAGTTGTTTTACTGTACTGCTTGCAGAATCCATGCTGATAGTTCGCCAATTGGAAATGTTCCACTAGCTCCGGGAGGAGTAGTGCCACAAGTATCTTGGCGACTGGTGATAGCAGGGAGATTGACCTGTATGAGTCTCCCTGAGTCGCATCTTTCCCCGGCTTTAGCAGGAGAACCACCCTACCCAATTTCCAGGCTTCAGGTATTATTAGGGTGGTTAGTGATAAGTTGAGGACGTTTGTTAGGTACTTTACTCCGGGCTCGTCCAGATTTTTGAGCATAAGCAAGGATGTACCGTCGGGGCCAAGGGATTTGGATGATTTAGCGGCCCTGATGACCTGTTCAACCTCACTCGATGAAAAAGCGTATGGTGTGTCAGTAACTCGAAGACCGTGTACCTTCCTCACAATACTTCTTTTCGCCTTATCCCTCACGGGGTGCTCTATAAATTGCCGCGCAAAGTAGTTCGAGCACCTTTTGGGGTCTGATATGGTATTTCCATCGAAGGTAATCGAGACCCTGTCGTCACGCTTCTGCGGATTCGTCAGAGATCTGACAGTCGCCCATAGCTTGCTGGCTCCTGGGGTTAGGTTGCACGTATTTAAATGATTTAGCCCTTTGTTGACCGATTCGGGGATCACTCGGGTGCCAGAGCTCGTGATTAGCATTTAAATATCCCATCACAATACGTGTATAACCCTCAAGAAGGAATCCAATGTTCGGATACCCTGCTGGTAGGCTGTTGACCGGTGGAATAAACACATTGTACAATTCTTTTCGGCAGCCCCTGGCCTGACCGCTATGCCCTGTAGTTCCATATATGGATCCGGTATGCTCTGGCCAGGCGAATTAGAACTGTACTGCACAGAGTTGTGGACGATAAACGCGATGCCTCCACCGCCGCACAGTGGCTGAAAATCGTTCTTCATCGGCCAAAAATCTGTTACTTTTGAACCGATAGAGATAATTTTGCAATTTTTTTTGCAGGAGAGAAGACTTCTTGAACTTTAATTTTGTTAAAATCGGTTCAGTAGTTGTTGAGAAATTTAAGGTCTAAGTTAAACTTTTGATGTTTTTTAGCATTTAGTATGAAAATGCTAATGATTGAGATTGAGAATTGTGGTGTTTTTTATTTAAAAAGTGGGATGTTTTTCAGCCCACTGTTTTAAGAACTTTTTAATCTACATTACGGCACAGTTCGGTTTGTGCCCTGTTGTGATACAGACGTGTATTTTTAATCCCGCATACGATTTGAACTATTTATTAATCACATTTGATTTTTACATATATCAGCAGCGAATGGACGCTTAAAAATAAATGATATATTTTGTTATTCAAATTATTTAACATAATAGTGAACAATTAAAACGATAAAATTAAATTAAATAAAAAAGTAAAAATATATACATACTAGACTGGTCGCATCTTGTATGGGATTTTTTTTTAAATTTAATTGTTTGCGCTGCTTAAAATATGAGGTTTGGTGTAAGAAATCATGATCTAATTTTTCAGGTCAATCCGACGGTGCCTAGCCGTGCCGGCTGGTACCCAAAGTTCCCCATATTATAAAAAAAACATCTTTTCTATCAGATCTTTATAGTTATACTAGTTGAAAAGCCGAAAATCATGTTAATATATCTATACAATTGTTGCGGGTGACTTGTGAACGTTTCCCATGTGTACGCCACTGAACTATAGGGTCTCTGGCCGGAAAAAAATTTTGCGTGGCGGAGTCTTAGGAAAAGCGTCGGGAGGGGGTTGAAATTAAGACTTAAGACCCCGGGTCCCTAAACGCAATAAAATAAGCAAATTGGGAGGGGTGCCCAGCCCGAGTCCCATAAATAGAACTCACAATTGAAGTGAGAACATTTTATTGTGGCAAGATCTTGCCATTAACTTTGTTTGTTGTTGTTTTTTTTTTTGTATTTTAGCTGAAATGAAGGAAAAGAAATAAATGTATTAATATTTAAGCATAAAAAAATAGGAACGATGTACTTATTTACCCTTGATGATAAACCTCCGACCAATTGATATTTGAAGACCTGAAAATAGAAAAAAAGAACCAAAATTATTCTAAAATTAATTATACTTACATTACACATGCTGCCATGAATTGTCTTTTTTTTGTAGTAAAACATATGTTTGATACTTGTGCATATGTATGTGTGTACTTGGTATTTGTAATACAAAGTTGGTAACGCGTAAAAATAACGTAAAGTAGCGTATTTTCTTGTATTTTCATTCAGAATATTTTGGAGGCAATTCAAATCAAAATAAAATAATATGAAATATTGAATGAAATTATAATACTTATTAAAATTGCTGTGCGCCTGGTGTACAATAGTAAGGATAGAGTTTTATAATAGGGTAGAGTCTGGTAGATTTGATTTAAACAGATAAATAATAATTAATTAATATGGGAAATAACCGCCTAAAATAAATATTTAAAATTTTCCTGTACAAAAACAAAAGGGACAATAATTTCATGCAAAATATTTAATAAATAAATATTCTTGTTATATAAACCGTGGCGGGAACTAGGAGATACATAAGGTCTTAGTTTGTAAATAGCTCCGCGGCGGGAAAAACTTTAAATATTTATTTGTATGTAAGGTAAAAAGAGAGAATTTGAAAGCGGGAAAATATCTAGCACATACATTCGCGGAGGTATTTAAGGAAAGTAAATAAGATGACGAGTTTAGAAATAAAGTTAAAGTCGATGCGAGCACTAGTGTTTTTTTTAATAAAGTAAAATTTAAAAATATTAAGAATAAGAAAAGTATATATATTCAGGATTACGGAAAGAAGTCCTTCTTAGTGAGTGTTTTGTTGTTTTTAAACGATTATTTGAGGAGATTTTTTTTTGGTGGTAGTGCAAAAATTAAAACGTAAGTGCTGGAAAAAAAAAAAGAAAATAAAAAGAAATATCCTGTGAAGTAGAAACCGGAATATTAAAGTGTTTTTTTTTCTTGTTTTGATAGCTGGCTATTCACGTATTTATATATGAAGAGGAACGATTGGGAAAACTTTACCCTGTAAGTCGAGCCGGATCGAATAGCCAGGTAACAGATTTTTTTTTTTTTTAAATAATAAATTGGAAAGGCGTATGAATAAGGCGGAGTAATTGAATCAATAATTAATAAACGGCGAGAAAATCAATTATCATATTTATGTAAGAGTTTATAAAATATCAATTGCTGACTGCAGGAGATATTTGGTTGAACAAAATTTATCAAAAAAAAAAAGGAAAAGAAAGCAATTAAAAACCTAGTGTCAGAAATAATATATAGAAAAGGATATAGCAGAAATAAAAAAAAAAAAAAATAAGAATAATAATAAGGATTAAGTTAATATTAAGTTAGTAGTGTGAAGGTGATAAGAAAAATTGTGTGTATCGAGAGTGTTGTGTTGAGTGTGTAGCCTAAGTAAACCAAGTCCCATTATGGTTAGTTGGCCTAAAAAAAAAATTAGAGAAGAATTGAGAAATGTATGAAGCAAAATAAATATATGCGTATCTAGGAATAGAAAATTTTTATTATAGAAATACTAAGGGCTCAAATTACGCGCGGAAATAAGAAATAATATATAGTGCCTACTGTGCTTGGAAGAACTACTTCAGGGAGCTCCTTTAAGATAGGTTAAAGAAAAAGAAGATTTTGCGAATGTCCAGTAGTGTGGATGAACAGACTAGTTTGAGGCCTAACAGAGAAAATTAGAAATAAAAGAAAAGTTGGAAAAATTAGTAGATACACATATATTGGAAAAAAAAATAAGAGCAAATAAAAATTAAATTGGAAAATAGATAAATATAGAAGTACGGCCGAAATTTAGAAATATAAAGAAGAATAAATTAAAAATAATTAATAATTAAAAATTAAAAGTAGATTTATTTATGTATATGTTGTATTTTTGTAAAATAGTATTTAAGTGGTTTATTATTGTTATTTTCAATATTTAGTGTATTTAATAAAAACAAAGGTCTTGATAGTGTTATGTAAGAGAAAAAAATAATGTGTGCTTAAATTATTGAATATGGGTTGTTGATGTGGTAAGTGTGAAAAGGGATGCGGTTATTAGGGGTCATCTTTGTAATCGTCAGGGTATTAGATGACCATGGTTGGGTCAGGGCAATAAGAGGTTTACACCTACCTCTCTATTCCGCGTATGTTCGTTTTGTTTGCAGTTAGTTTTTGTTTCAAATTTTATTTGTTTACCTGTCAATGGGCTATAGTGAGGGATGAATCCCACCCGGGAAGACGCCGATCGTGAGCTAGTTGGCGATTCACTGTAGTGCCAATAACTGACACGTAACAATATGGCGCCCAAACGAAAAGGCTTCAGCGTTTTACGCTGGTTTCACCAAAGAAAAGCTGACGAGTGTATACGACCAAAACACAGTACAATATACCAATAGGGAAGTGAAATAGAAGAAATTAATTTGTTTTATGTTGTTTAGATGTTTATAGTTCATGTTTTGTAGCCATTCGTATGTTATAGTGAGCAAATGTTGTATAGAAACAGGAATTATAGACCAGAACAGCAATAGGACAAAGGATTAAAGTGCATAAAGATAATGTTAGTTCATCGGAGTTCGAAATTGAATCCTGTTAGTACTAATGTTTCTTCAGTTTTTGTGTAGTAGTTTCAGCTTTATGTTAGTTATTAGTCTAGCAGTATTATATGTATTTGGACGATAGCCGCTTTAAATAATGTTTTTTTTTAAAGGTCTGTAGTATCGGAAGATATTGAATCTGTTAGCGTGATAATATTAATAGAAAAGTGGATATGGTTATATCAGAATAACTAACCTTGTTATGTTTCCTTTGTGTTAGAATGATTTACAACATATGACGGAAAAGATTAAGAAATAGATAAAACCGCTTCACACGTAATATCAACAACCCTAGAAAGAAGAAATAGTAAACATATAATTATTTTTTTTTTATCAATTTTTTTTTCCTTTATTATATTAATTTAGTTACTTTTTTATCAATTTATTTTTATTAATTATTTTTGTTTATCGATTTATTTTTATTGATTTGTGTGTTTTTATAAATTTCTTTATTTAGTTATTTTAGTTTATCAAATTATTTTCATAATTATTTTATTATTTAGTTAGATTTTTTTTACTATCGATTTATTTTTTTTTTTTGATATTCTTATTTACATAATTATTTTTAAATTATCAATTTATTTTTATCAAGTAATTTCTTTATTTGTCAATATAGTTTTTTTTAGTATTTTTTTTAATTTTTTTTTGCTATTTTTTTTTAATATCAATTTAGTTTTCATTAATATTTTTTTTGAACTATTTTTTTTTGCGTTTGCTGTTATAGCGTTTTTAACTATAATTTGTTTTTGCATGGTGAATATTTTGATTAATTGGTTTTAGCATCGAAAGTTTTCTTGGGATTGGTTCTCTGAGTTTTTTTTTGTTTTTAAACTTCAAGTACTATATATTAATTTTTGTTAAAGTGTTTTTTTTTGTGCGTATTTTTTTTTTATAATTACGTTAGTCCGCATATTAAACCAAAAAGTGTAGAATCTAATAGTTTGTACCTACTGAATAGATTTCTAAGCCACACGCTTGTAGGTTAGCCTAGCGTATCCAGTATTTTTTTTTATTATGAGTAGAGAGACAAGGTCTCAGGCACAGAATAGGAAAAGAAATAGACAACCATATTTCGATCTTAATAGATCTATTCCACATTGGCTTCCAAAAGTACCCAAAACAAATAGAAGAAATATGAATACAAATCCTGAAGATTCAAGACCTCAATTTATGGACCTATCTCAGACGATAAATGTTAGGAGGGAAAGTTTCGGAAATGTGAAAAATAACCTACAATCTAGTGTGAATATTACACCGGGCGAAAATATAGCACCGGAAGTTAGGGAAATGGTAGTAGATGAGGCAATGATGGTTCAAAGAACATTAGAGGAAAAAGTGAAAAAAATGGTTCAAGATGAAATGACTGATATGAAAAGAACCATTACAGATTTGACTAATTCGATGGTAAATTTAACTAGAATAGTGCAGGCTCAAAGTGGCAGTGAGAATACATCCGCAAATAGTCGACCAATAGAAAATAGAATGAATCCAAGAAATAATTCTGAAAATTTTTCTGAGGAAAGTAATCTAAATAGTACAGGAAGGATAAATGACCCAGTTATGCGGGGAATCTTACAAGGCCCTATATTACATAATATCGACCAGCAAAGAATAAGGATAGATAAGTTAGGGGTAGTGTTCGATGGAAACTCCGCGCACATGGGGGTTGAAGATTTTATATTTCGATTAGAACATCTTCAAAGCCATTATCAAATTCCATGGTCTGAGGTTCTACGCGATTTTCATCTCTTAGTTTCTGGTGCTGCAAGGGAATGGTATTGGTTATGTGTGAAAACACAAGGCATATTAGATTGGAACGGACTCCGGCATGCGCTATTAGGTCGATTCCAATCGACCCGGTCTAATTTTGAAATAATGCGTGATCTTGTGGAAAGAAAACAGCAGTTCAACGAAAGTATAGACGATTATTTCCACATTATGAACAAAATCCGTTCAAAACTAATTCAACCCGTGTCAGAATATGATATGATCAAAATAATGAAGAAAAATATCAAAGAAAGTTTGGGAAAAATCGTCTACCCAATAGCTGTGTCATCAGTTGAGCAGTTAAGGGTTGAATGCCATGAAGCTGAACGCTATTTCCCTAGAAAAGAAAATAAAAACATGCCACCACCACCACCTAGGCAACAAAGATATGTAAATGAAATCTTTGAAGAACCGATAGAGCCAGATGTCGATCAACCAGTTTGCGTCGAAGAGGTTACAGCGCTTAGAAATACTCAACAAAACAGGCAACCAATCACCTGTTGGAATTGCAGACAGCCAGGTCATATATTTATGGATTGCCCACTTACAGAAAGAAACCTTTTCTGCTATAGATGCGGTAAGCCCAACACGATTACGCCTAAATGTCCAGTTTGTCAATCGGGAAACTGGAATCGGGGCTTGGGAACGAAGGGGGACCCTCGTCAAACCGAGAAGATCTCCTCCTTAAAAGATTAGATATTAATGGTCAGACTTATGTGCCAGGAATGAGACATTACTTATCAGCTGATGTAAGACAGGAAAACTACGACAAAGTTAGGGCACGAATTTTTGGTGATAGTGGACGGAAGTATGTATCAAGAAGAATTAGAAGAGTTCGGGAAAAATTCGCTAGGAGGAAAAAAATTAGAAGAATTTTTGTGGAATCAATAAATAGGGCAATAATAACCGGAAATGATAATAGGATTTTTGCGAATGTTGAGGTTAAGGGAAGACAGATGTTAGGACTATTGGATACCGGGGCTTCGGTTAGTTTATTAGGTAAAGGATGTAGGGAATTGACTGAGGAACTAGAAATGAATATTCTGCCTGTGCGGACCAATGTCATAACTGCCAGTGGTCAGCCTTATAGAATTCTAGGAAAAGTAAACGTATCCATAATGTACAAAGATCAAAAGAAAGAAATTATTTTGTATCTTTGTCCTGATTTGGAACAGAATTTATATCTAGGGATAGACTTTTGGAGGTTGTTTGAATTGGCTCCGGAAATTCTTACGGCAGAGGAGGTAAATATTAAGAGAATCGATGGTGAATTTGATGAGGGGAGGAGTGAATATACTCTTAGACAGCACAACCTGACCGTAGGGCAACAAGAACAACTGCAGGATGTATTAAGAAAATTTGACACATTTGAGGAAAAAGGTTTAGGACTGACACACTTGGAGAAACACACTATAAAATTAGTCGAGGGAACTGTTCCAGTAAAGGATCGATATTACCCAATATCCCCAGCGGTACAGCAGATTACTTATCAGGAAATAGATAATATGCTTAATTTGGGAGTGATAGAACTCAGCGATAGTCCCTGGAGCAATCGGACAACAATAGTGAAAAAACCAGGAAAAAATCGATTTTGTCTGGATGCACGTAAATTGAATAAGGTAACTATAAAAGATGCATATCCTCTACAAAACATAGATGGCATTCTGAGCAGAATCGATGAAACACACTATATAAGTAGTGTTGACCTTAAATACGCTTTCTGGCAAATTGAGCTGGATGAGGAAAGTAGAGCATATACAGCGTTTACAGTGGCTGGGAGGCCATTGTATCAATTTAGAGTAATGCCATTCGGTTTATGTAACGCTGCTCAGAGACTATGCAGATTAATGGACAGAGTTATTCCTCAAAATTTGAAGGAGAACGTTTTTATATACTTGGACGATTTGCTAATAATTTCCGGATCGTTTGAGGAGCATATGAAATTACTCGAACAGGTTGCTAGTTGTCTGAGTGAGGCTAAATTGACGATAGGTTTAGGTAAATCAAAATTTTGTTTTCAGGAACTGAAATATTTAGGTTTTATTATAGGGGGAGGTACCTTGAAAACTGACCCGGATAAAATCCTGGCTATTAGGGAAATACGACTGCCGAGAACTGTAAGGGAGGTGAGAAGTTTTTTAGGAACTGCAGGGTGGTATAGGCGTTTTATTAAGAATTTTGCTACGATTTCCGCACCGCTCACCGACACTTTAAAGAAAGCAAAAAAATTTGTAATGACGCCTGAGGCGAAGGATGCGTTTGAAAAATTAAAAAAGGCATTAACAACCGCTCCCGTTCTGAGACATGCTGATTTCTCAAGGCGGTTTTACATCCAATGTGATGCTTCTGATTACGGGATAGGTGCTGTGCTGTATCAGCTTAACGCAAAGGATGAGGAACATCCCATAGCATTTTATTCGCAAAAATTAAATCCATGCCAAAGGAACTATACAGTCACAGAGAAAGAATGTTTAGCTGCTGTAATGGCAGTGCGCAAATTCAGACCGTATGTAGAAATGATGCCATTTACCATCATTACCGACCACGCCAGTCTGAAGTGGCTCATGACACTAAAAGACTTGAGCGGAAGACTCGCTAGATGGTCTCTACAACTACAAGCTTTCGATTTTGATATTGAACATCGAAAAGGGTCAGAAAATATAGTGGCAGACATGCTCTCTAGAGTCCCTATTGATGCTGTAGTCGAAGAAGTTGAAACTGAAGAGCTTCTAGATTGGGAAACTCTGGAGTTCGAAAGCGAAGAGTATTTGAGTCTTATAGAAGAAATCACAAATAATGTACACAGACTGCCTGATTTGAAAATTGTAGATGGAAAAATTTATAAGAAAACGCACTGTTATCAAGATCTGGGTGAAGTTCAATGGAAACTATGGGTTCCGTCAAATTTAACAAATGCCTTAATAGAAAAAGCCCATACTGCATTGACTTCTGCTCATGGTGGTATAGCAAAAACACTAGAAAGGCTAAAAAGATTTTACTACTGGCCGAAAATGGCATATCAAATTAGGGAATTTATCAAAAGATGTCAAATATGTAAAGAAACAAAACCCGCTAATATCAATCTGATGCCAGAAATTGGTCAAGAGGTAGTAACCGAACGCCCATTTCAAAAACTTTACATTGATTTTTTGGGAAAATATCCTCGATCGAAATCTGGGAATTGCTATATATTTATAGTAATGGACCATTTCTCAAAATTCGTGTTTTTAAAGGCAATGAAAGAGGCAACAACTACTAATGTAGTACAATTTCTAGTACATGAAATTTTCCACAAATTTGGAGTACCAGAAGTTATACACAGTGACAATGGTTCACAATTCACTGCTAAGGGATTTGCAGAAATGATAAAAATCTATAAAATTAATCATTTAAGAACAGCCGTGTATTCACCACAATCAAATGCATCGGAACGAGTAAACCAATCTGTATTGGCAGCTATAAGAGCTTATTTAGAAAATGATCATAGGGATTGGGATTTATACCTTTCAGAAATAGAGTGCGCATTGAGAACCTCGATACACTCAGCGACAGGAATGACACCTTTTTTCGCTTTATTTGGGATGCATATGTTTGGCAGTGGAGTTGATTATAGGTTAGCTAGAAAACTACAGTCACTGTCAGACCATGAGATTAGTCATATAGAAAATAAAGATAGACTAGAAATTATAAGAGAAAAGATTAAAAAGAATATGCATGAGGCCTATGAAAAAAGTGCGGTAAGATACAACCAAAGGGCAAGAAATATAAAGTTAGTGCCTGGTCAGGAGGTATATCGGCGTAATACTGTACTCAGTGACTTTGGAAAAAATTTAAATGCAAAATTTTGTAGAAAATTTATTAAATGTCGTGTTCTGAGGCCAATAGGAAACAATATGTACGAGTTAGAGTCGCTACAGGGAAGTCCGATCGGAGTGTTTCATTCAAAGGACATTAAATTATAATCTAATATTTAGAGCAAATAAACTGTGATAATTAAAATAAGGTGCAATATTTAGGTTAAGAAAGAGCTGTGATATTAGAATAAATAATGATAACAGAAATTTCGACAAAATGTTAAACAGCAAATCCTAAAGTACCTGATTTTTTTTATGTCGTTTATGTGGTTAAATGTTGAATTGTGTTTTTTTGTCTCACCGAATGTTAATCAATTATAGCGATTATTCTGACAAGAAACTGGTGGCCGATAATCCAGAATGCATGACGAAATTGATATGAAAAACCTATGTAAAGAGGAAAAAATCATCACAAAGCGAAAGTTCAAGTCGTAAAAAAAAAAAAAAAAAAAAAAAAAAGTTAATATATTGCTACTTATCTGATAGTGTTGTATCGTTTTATTCTATTTTCGTGGTAAATGTATCCGAAGATAGTAAATAGCAGATTTTGATAGCTTTAGTATGCCCGGCTCTGGGTATATCAGGGTGTGGGAGTTCCCCACGTTGTATAAAGCTATTCCACACTTGGTTTGTCCGCACACCGTCCGCTCTCTCAGTTTTCAGTGCGACCGGAGTTTTGTTGCGGGTGACTTGTGAACGTTTCCCATGTGTACGCCACTGAACTATAGGGTCTCTGGCCGGAAAAAAATTTTGCGTGGCGGAGTCTTAGGAAAAGCGTCGGGAGGGGGTTGAAATTAAGACTTAAGACCCCGGGTCCCTAAACGCAATAAAATAAGCAAATTGGGAGGGGTGCCCAGCCCGAGTCCCATAAATAGAACTCACAATTGAAGTGAGAACATTTTATTGTGGCAAGATCTTGCCATTAACTTTGTTTGTTGTTGTTTTTTTTTTGTATTTTAGCTGAAATGAAGGAAAAGAAATAAATGTATTAATATTTAAGCATAAAAAAATAGGAACGATGTACTTATTTACCCTTGATGATAAACCTCCGACCAATTGATATTTGAAGACCTGAAAATAGAAAAAAAGAACCAAAATTATTCTAAAATTAATTATACTTACATTACACATGCTGCCATGAATTGTCTTTTTTTTGTAGTAAAACATATGTTTGATACTTGTGCATATGTATGTGGGTACTTGGTATTTGTAATACAAAGTTGGTAACGCGTAAAAATAACGTAAAGTAGCGTATTTTCTTGTATTTTCATTCAGAATATTTTGGAGGCAATTCAAATCAAAATAAAATAATATGAAATATTGAATGAAATTATAATACTTATTAAAATTGCTGTGCGCCTGGTGTACAATAGTAAGGATAGAGTTTTATAATAGGGTAGAGTCTGGTAGATTTGATTTAAACAGATAAATAATAATTAATTAATATGGGAAATAACCGCCTAAAATAAATATTTAAAATTTTCCTGTACAAAAACAAAAGGGACAATAATTTCATGCAAAATATTTAATAAATAAATATTCTTGTTATATAAACCGTGGCGGGAACTAGGAGATACATAAGGTCTTAGTTTGTAAATAGCTCCGCGGCGGGAAAAACTTTAAATATTTATTTGTATGTAAGGTAAAAAGAGAGAATTTGAAAGCGGGAAAATATCTAGCACATAGATTCGCGGAGGTATTTAAGGAAAGTAAATAAGATGACGAGTTTAGAAATAAAGTTAAAGTCGATGCGAGCACTAGTGTTTTTTTTAATAAAGTAAAATTTAAAAATATTAAGAATAAGAAAAGTATATATATTCAGGATTACGGAAAGAAGTCCTTCTTAGTGAGTGTTTTGTTGTTTTTAAACGATTATTGGAGGAGATTTTTTTTTGGTGGTAGTGCAAAAATTAAAACGTAAGTGCTGGAAAAAAAAAAAGAAAATAAAAAGAAATATCCTGTGAAGTAGAAACCGGAATATTAAAGTGTTTTTTTTTCTTGTTTTGATAGCTGGCTATTCACGTATTTATATATGAAGAGGAACGATTGGGAAAACTTTACCCTGTAAGTCGAGCCGGATCGAATAGCCAGGTAACAGATTTTTTTTTTTTTTAAATAATAAATTGGAAAGGCGTATGAATAAGGCGGAGTAATTGAATCAATAATTAATAAACGGCGAGAAAATCAATTATCATATTTATGTAAGAGTTTATAAAATATCAATTGCTGACTGCAGGAGATATTTGGTTGAACAAAATTTATCAAAAAAAAAAGGAAAAGAAAGCAATTAAAAACCTAGTGTCAGAAATAATATATAGAAAAGGATATAGCAGAAATAAAAAAAAAAAAAATAAGAATAATAATAAGGATTAAGTTAATATTAAGTTAGTAGTGTGAAGGTGATAAGAAAAATTGTGTGTATCGAGAGTGTTGTGTTGAGTGTGTAGCCTAAGTAAACCAAGTCCCATTATGGTTAGTTGGCCTAAAAAAAAAAAATTAGAGAAGAATTGAGAAATTTATGAAGCAAAATAAATATATGCGTATCTAGGAATAGAAAATTTTTATTATAGAAATACTTAGGGCTCAAATTACGCGCGGAAATAAGAAATAATATATAGTGCCTACTGTGCTTGGAAGAACTACTTCAGGGAGCTCCTTTAAGATAGGTTAAAGAAAAAGAAGATTTTGCGAATGTCCAGTAGTGTGGATGAACAGACTAGTTTGAGGCCTAACAGAGAAAATTAGAAATAAAAGAAAAGTTGGAAAAATTAGTAGATACACATATATTGGAAAAAAAAAATAAGAGCAAATAAAAATTAAATTGGAAAATAGATAAATATAGAAGTACGGCCGAAATTTAGAAATATAAAGAAGAATAAATTAAAAATAATTAATAATTAAAAATTAAAAGTAGATTTATTTATGTATATGTTGTATTTTTGTAAAATAGTATTTAAGTGGTTTATTATTGTTATTTTCAATATTTAGTGTATTTAATAAAAACAAAGGTCTTGATAGTGTTATGTAAGAGAAAAAAATAATGTGTGCTTAAATTATTGAATATGGGTTGTTGATGTGGTAAGTGTGAAAAGGGATGCGGTTATTAGGGGTCATCTTTGTAATCGTCAGGGTATTAGATGACCATGGTTGGGTCAGGGCAATAAGAGGTTTACACCTACCTCTCTATTCCGCGTATGTTCGTTTTGTTTGCAGTTAGTTTTTGTTTCAAATTTTATTTGTTTACCTGTCAATGGGCTATAGTGAGGGATGAATCCCACCCGGGAAGACGCCGATCGTGAGCTAGTTGGCGATTCACTGTAGTGCCAATAACTGACACGTAACACAATATATATTTTCTTAGTATGTTAGGATGTTTGCATGTATGTCCTATTCTTTTCGCAACTTTCTGAAGCCATCTGATGACATAGGAAGCTGAAATTTGGCACACTTGAAGTACTTTATCTGCGGAAGATCGTAACGAAGCCATATTTTTGATTTTCGTCTTTTCAACTAGTATAACTATAAAGATCTGATAGAAAAGATGTTTTTTTTTATAATATGGGGAACTTTGGGCCCCACCAGTCTAAGGCCGAGGCCACGCAATGAGCGGCTAAGCGTCAAGCGGCTAAGCGTCAAGCGGCTGAGCGATGAGCGTCAAAGCGTCAAGTTTGAGCTGCAAGTGGCTTATTACTGAGCGTCACTTCTGAGCGGTTAGTTTTACAATGCCATTGTAAATAGTGGCTTGTTCAATGTTATTACCCGAAAATCGTATTCATAAAAATGTAATGCGTTTTTTAAGAAAAAAAAAATTGCAGCCTGTTCGTCGATTTCGAGCGAAGACTTCGTTCGCTTAACTTATATTTAAAACAAAAACAAATTATATCCAAGTAAGAAAGTATAGTCGGTCAAGCCCGACCATATGGCGCCCTACAACACAGTATTAATAAACACATCATGCTAATGTGTCCATATTTATCAAGCAAGGGGAATTAAACCATTTATATACAAATCTACCTAATACAATACTGCCGTATGTCTGTGAAATGCTTTGATTTGCTGTTGCTAAAAGTTAACACCAAATTGACAAAACAAAAAAAAAAAAAAAAAATAATTTCTGGGTCATATTTTTATAATTTGATAATATGTCTTGCCATAATTCGGTCGGCTTTGTACGGATGAAATCATAAGCTCCATATTAACTTTTGCCATGTTTATTTTTTGACGCTCAGAAAACAACTAAAAATTAGAACAAGTTTTATTCCTGAGCGACGCCGCTTAGCCGCTCAAAAATTTCGCTCGCATGCGGCTCATTTCGTGGCCACTTCAATAGTATTTCATATGTTTTAATTTTTTGACGCTCATCGCTCAGCCGCTTGACGCTTAGCCGCTCATTGCGTGGCCTCGGCCTAATATATACGTATGAATGTTCATACATGTATGTATGTATGTATACATATTCTGAACAAAAACATTTAATACCCTTTGTACACTTGCATACATTTCGGAGGAACGCATGGAATATGCTGAAAATGTGAAATACGCGTTCACACTTGAAACATCTAACATCTACTATCAATAAAAAATGTCACCATTTCTGAAAAAAAACTTTTATTTTTTTAAATACTTTTTTTCTACAAAAGTGCCAACATTTTAAAAGATGACACCAAAATGTATTTCTAATTCATTTCGTTAAATAATTTGACCAAAATTTAGCAAAGGCTTGCAAAAAAGGAAAAACTTGAGAAATGGTAACGCTGCTTTCAAAGCAACTTCCATTTTGTCAGTGATGCCACAATAATAACAGAATTTATTGCCACTTTTCTAGTGATGACACTAAAAGAATCGAAAAATGTAAAAGGGAACAAAATGAGATGGTAACATTCTGTAAAAATGTTGAAAAATTTTAGGCCCTAAATTTGTAAAACGCAACGCAATCACAAAAATAACATTGAAAGCAAAAACAATGTCAAAAATTTGTCAAAATTTTGTTGTTGCTTTCTACAGAAATACATGTTGCGTTTTAAAATTATCAACGCCACAAGATATGCAGCGTTTAATATTTAAAAATTCAATATTCATTTCTATAGAAAACAACAACAAAATTATGAAATATTTTCGATTTTGTTTTTGCTTTCAATATAATTTTTGGCGTTGCGTTTGCGTTTTACAAATTTAGGGCCTTAATTTTTAGCCCTATGTATTTCTTATTTGAAAATTCCAACATTTTCGCAAATTGATGTTAATGTTAAATGTTGACAAGTGTGAAAAGGCTATAAGTTTAAATTTCTTATTTTTTTGTGTTGTTGTAATACAACAAATAATAACAAGTAAGAGTGCTATATTCGGCTGTACCGAATCTTATATACCTTTCACCATTGTGCGAGCAGAATACAGAGCAACTAGACAAAAACTAAATAAAACTGGTAAATAGTTTTTTAAAATCGTGTTTAGAACATACAAATTAAAAAAAAAAATTCTCTTTGAAAAACCAAGATTTTAACCAGAGGACTAACAGTTTCTAAACTCAGCCCCCTAGACGACTGAACCATAAACGAACGTTGTTTGAATATCATTTAAATGAAATATGGCCCGAATAAGAGACAACCGGTTTTGAACTTCGCTTTTCATAAGGACTTGAGTTGTCAACCGATTAAGAATAATTCGATTAATCGATTAAACAAAAACAAATTCTTGTTCGAATAATTTTAAAATGTCGATTTTCGAATAACGAATAAATCGATTAAATTATGTCGATTAATCGAACAATTTTTTTTATTAAAAAATAAATTAGTAAAAGACTAATAAGAAATAAAAGCTTGATTTATTGTCATATGTTTTTAGCGATTTTATACAAAATGTAGAAAAAGTAAAAATTATTGTTTCTATAGCCCTCATTGTAATTATTCTCAATGTTTAGTAAAGGCTAGATTACACTATTATACTTTGTATTAATACATGTCAAAAACTCAAGTAATATGACAAAGTGTGATAGTGTGAATGCAATGTTTCACGAAAATGACAAGTATTATGAAAAAAGGTTTGACATTCATCGTTTTTTGAAAAATTTCTAAACAATAATAATTTTCATTGGATCAGGGTTGAATTTTATTTCATGTGTGAGTGTTCATAGTTTGTGTGATGGTGTGAACATAATCTGTCATGTTAAATTAGAATTTTTGACAGTCGCAACAAAACTCTTTAGATTTCTATCTCACAAAGTATTATGGAATACGTAAGACTTGTGAGGAAGTGTAAGCTAGCTTTAAGCAAAAACCGTGTTAAGTATTCATTTTATTTCAAAAATGTATTTTATATTCGTATTAAACAAATCTTTGACAAACAATTGCAACAGCTGTTTTCTTTTTAAATCAAACGTTAAACAAATTTCATGAAATGTTTATTAAAGGTGCTATCAGACGGTATGTATTTTACATATGCACTGTCAAATTTTGCATCTGTAAAAGTTGTACACATCGTGTGATACATATGAAACTTTGCATGTGTAAAATACATGTGGAAATACATATGTAAATTTTTCGATTAGAACACGCTCTATTTTCCTGTGGCAAACATAAACAAAACAGCTGGTTTGTTTTGAAACGTAAACAACAGTCAGCTTTTGTTTACATTTATAGGTTATGTCATAAGGAAAAACATAAGCAGGTGTGATAGCAAAAATAATGAATCGTATGTAAAATGGAAATTTTGACATGCATACGGAATTACATATGGGAAAGAAAAGTGACAATACATATGTAAAATACATCCCGTCTGATAGCACCTTAAGTTAGTCAGAGCCGTTTACATATATGACATTTGAGATGATTAAGATGACAGATGATAAAGAAAAAAAAAACGCAAGAAAAAAATTTATATTTCTTTAAAGTAATCATCATCATTTTAAACATATTAATTATGGAATTGTGAAAATTTACGAGTTATTTAAAGTCAAATTAAAACATAAAGAATAAATCGTGGTCGGTTGTACACGCTAGGGATACGTTCATGGTGACCGTTTGAGGTATGTTCAGAGGATTCGATGTGATTAATGAAGTGATTTAGTTGAAATCATGTTGATTTGAAGTGATGAACAGATGACTTCAATATATGGTTAATCATCTCGATTTTGATGTGATAAGAGCTTAATCACGTTCGAGTTGCTTAAACGCTTTTGAAGTGTGAACATAGTATAAGTGTCACAATATTACAATTGAAAACGATGTAGTTGAAGAAAATGCAATTACATCAAAAAATATGCCGAACTTATTCCAATGGAAAAATACATAAAAAGACAGCGGTTGTTTTATAGAAGTTTAGCTGAAGATGGAAGGTCTGCAAAAGCCTTTCAAAAATTTAAAGTTGTATCGGATTATTTAAGAATTGAGGATTTTACGATTCCTTTCAGTAATGCAATGATATGGAGCTATGATGAAAATTCTACGCATCAAAAAAAGAAGTCATAGTAGATTTGAGAAAAAATAAAGAAGAAAATGGAAGATTTTCCATATTTGTAAATTAACGGACGGATGTACCTTATTTAATGTTTTCTTTCGAAAAATATAAACATTTTTATATATTTCTGGAGAAATTCGTATTACCTTTATATGCATATACATTCGCCTCGTATATGCCAGTATACCTTTAAAAAAAATGCATAGGCATGTAATAATACCTATGATCATTTTGTGAATAGGTTTCTACATTATCAACTCTACAACAGGTTCAACTGGAACCAGTTCCACTAGAATACTTTTTAGATTAAAAAAAAAAATAAGTGTTAATTTTAAAATTGTTATATTCTTTTTTATTTAAATAACAATAAGGACAAAAAACATATTTTTTGCTTAAATAATAATAAAAGTTAATTATATCTACTATTCATTCGGTTGGAAAATTGCCTCCAAATATTCCATATTTGGTTTTGTATTACCTCTGTCCTGTAGCAGCCCTTTTGCTTCTTCATCTAAGTCCCGATGTTCTATTTTCCATTGACTTGGAATGCTAGAGATCAGCGGATCTGACGTTGCCAACAATATATTAAACAGATCTTCGTTTGTAAAATCTCGTGACATTTTTCTGGTATTGTGCTCCCTATAAAATCTCTAATCTTTGTTCCTTTTTTCCTGGACTTCCTCTCACAGATCTCCTAGTGGTACTAAATGATGCCTAATGACATCATCCTCTCCATGATTAAGGATTTTATGAACTGTTGCAAACATATTTCATGGATATTTGGTAGTATAAATTCGTGCTGTTTCTTTGGCATAATCCCCAAATTTTCTATAATCAATTCGTTCATTGCATGCAAGTACATCAATGATTGTTTTAAATCTTGATATAAGATTTATATCAACACCTGTTATTTCAGATGCTTTTTTGGGATCAGAAAATAACTTGCTGCATTCCCATCATTCGTATTGCCTGATCTTTGTTTTGGTTGGTCTATAATCAACCTACATTTGCGAAATTCATCCTGAACATGCTTCTTTTTTATACTTCTTAAATCCTTGTTGGTGTCATTGTTTCTTATTGATCCTGTAGGTCCAAAACCCAAATCATAACTGATTTTTAGTATGTGCTCTATAATTTGTATTCTTGTATGTAGCGGCGATAATCCAAATTCATATGCATTAGTATTATCTAATGATTTTTCCGGGACTTGGTTTAATTTGATTGATGTGGTTTGGCATATAATGCAGCTGGATGAAGCCTTTGTGTCAGTCAAAGCCTGGCCTACTTTTCCATCTATCATCTTTAGCACTAATTGATAGTTAACTTCAATTATATGGCCATCTGTTTCTAATTCTAATGGTAGAATAAAAAACTAAAATGGGCTGAAGTAGGATACGCTTAAAATCCCACAGGTATTGGTAATTATATAATATAAAATACCTAGCACAACTTGGCTTGGTACACCTATATTTCAGTTATATGAATAGGTTAAATAAAAAGAGCAAAAGAAATGTTGCGAATAATTTTACACAAACTAAAAAAGTGTTCTATAGGCTTGTCCAAATAGGTACAAGAGTGCATTTGGGTTTAAAGTGGATACTTTCACCTTCCTACAGCTAGTAAAATCTCTCTAACCCCTTTTGACCCTCATAAATTCTATTCTTCTGAACTTCAATTTGACTAAAATATAGAACCTGAATAAAAATATTTAATAACACAGCAGGTATAATCGGTACAGTAATACAACATAACATTGTTTAAAGACTGCATTACTGCCAATATAAAAAATGTTGAACACACTATTGATAACAGTTTGACATAAAACATAAGAAAAGAAAAATCGTTATAAAATCAAGCCAAAAAAATGCGTTTTATCCGAATATCTCCAATTGAAGCATATTTTTTGTAACTCAGCTTAAGTTTAATTTTTTTGCAATCCATAAATATATTTTTGGTGAATTTTTTAAAAGTTTGAATTTCCGATGTTTCCAATTTTAGAGGTCCGCAAGTCACTCTCCCGACCCTCCATGGACCCGTGGTCTTTCAATTAAACTTAAAAGCAACCCGGCCATGTAAGTTTAAAATTTCATTCAAATATGTTCAGCCGTTCATAAGAAGCAAAATAATTTTTTAAAACAAAACGTTCGTATTGTGTTATATTTCATTCATATGAGCAGCTTAAATAAAAATAGCAAAAAAAAAATGTTGCGAGTAATTTCATTAAAATGAAAAAAGTGTTCAACAGACAGTTCCAAACAGTTGCACAAGTATATATATATACGCTTAAAATCCCACAGGTATTGGTAATTATATAATATAAAATACCTAGCACAACTTGGCTTGGTACACCTATATTTCAGTTATATGAATAGGTTAAATAAAAAGAGCAAAAGAAATGTTGCGAATAATTTTACACAAACTAAAAAAGTGTTCTATAGGCTTGTCCAAATAGGTACAAGAGTGCATTTGGGTTTAAAGTGGATACTTTCACCTTCCTACAGCTAGTAAAATCTCTCTAACCCCTTTTGACCCTCATAAATTCTATTCTTCTGAACTTCAATTTGACTAAAATATAGAACCTGAATAAAAATATTTAATAACACAGCAGGTATAATCGGTACAGTAATACAACATAACATTGTTTAAAGACTGCATTACTGCCAATATAAAAAATGTTGAACCCACTATTGATAACAGTTTGACATAAAACATAAGAAAAGAAAAATCGTTATAAAATCAAGCCAAAAAAAATGCGTTTTATCCGAATATCTCCAATTGAAGCATATTTTTTGTAACTCAGCTTAAGTTTAATTTTTTTGCAATCCATAAATATATTTTTGGTGAATTTTTTAAAAGTTTGAATTTCCGATGTTTCCAATTTTAGAGGTCCGCAAGTCACTCTCCCGACCCTCCATGGACCCGTGGTCTTTCAATTAAACTTAAAAGCAACCCGGCCATGACAGTTTAAAATTTCATTCAAATATGTTCAGCCGTTCATAAGAAGCAAAATAATTTTTCAAAACAAAACGTTCGTATTGTGTTATATTTCATTCATATGGAGCAGCTTAAATAAAAATAGCAAAAAAAAAATGTTGCGAGTAATTTCATTAAAATGAAAAAAGTGTTCAACAGACAGTTCCAAACAGTTGCACAAGTATATATGGGGTTAAAGAGGACACTTTCAGCTTTCTGATGGTACTAAAATCTCTTTAACCCCTTTTGACCCTAACAAGTTCTACTCCTCTAAAATTCGGATTTAACTAAAATATAGAACCTGGGGAAACATTTAATAACACATCAGGTATAAATGATACAGTGATGTAATGAACCATTTCTTAAAGAATACAATCCCACTAACATAACTAAAAAAATTTCGACCAATTATTGATAACGGTTTGCAAGAAATCATAATTAAGTTCTGATCAAATTTACAAAAATTAATTTTTTTCTAAAAAAAAACATAAAATATTTGTTTCCAGCAGCATGCCACAGCCGCAAATACCAATATTTTAATCTAGTTTTTTGGATACCTTCCCAGCAAAAACTTGGTAATGACTTGCCATTACTGAACAACTTACTTTTCAATGACTACTTCATACCATCTGCATTACATAGAAGTAGTTTGGTAATGGCTGACATATAATCTGATACCTAAGTACTTGTGTATGAGTTGATTAACGAAATTTATAATCCATTCGTAATAAAATGCATCTACGGTTGAAGTTTTTTCAAATCTAATACAAATTGATTTAAAATATTTGTTCTTACAATTTGTTTTTGCCTCCAATAATTTAATCTCATATTTACGCTCTTAATTGAGTAAAAAACATCGTTTTTTTATACAAAAACTACACTGCCCCGGTAGACTAGCTGGTAGTGAGCTAATCTATCAGCACCGAGGTTGCGCGATCGAATCCCGCCAGAGACAGAAAAAAAATAAAACAAAGTAAAATAAAATAAGAAAAAATAGAAAAAAAAACATAAAGTAAAGTAAAATAAAATAAGAAAAAATAGAAAAAAAATAATTTAAAAAAAATAATAAAAAAAAAAAAATTTTAAAGTCATGACATGTTAGTTGTAATTTGGTGACATCGGAGTAATAATTTATTTAAGTCCCTATTTGTAAGCGAATGTGGTAATGACTTATTTAACTCTCTATTTGTAAGCGAGGGTGGTAAGTACTTGCCTCCAATGACATCACCGTGTTAAAATAATGAGTTAAAATGCCAATGTATAAGTAGTGAAGAGTCGTTATATTAGCTTTTTAACTCATTACTTTGCAATGTTAGTTTTTGCTGGGTTAGTTCTAATATGTTTGCTATCGAATGGCGTTAACATTTTTGAAATCGGCGATGACAAAAAATTGGACTTTTGGCCGATGAAATTCAATTTTCAGCCACAGTGCGCCGGTGCGAGTGCGATCCACCCTCAGAATAATGTAGTTATTACAACTCTGTAGTCGGCAGCTGGGTGTTAGTTTCGTCTCTTGGATCGCTGAGATCACGATATTATTTTGGAGGCAGTTACAATTCAACAGCATTAATATTGTCACTTCAGGAATATTAGCAGCAATTTGTGGCGTGAACATCAACGTTTCCGCGACAATTGGGTCTACGTACCGGAACGACTCGGACCATCAATTGCGCCGACCAAAGATTGTCAACTCAGCAACACTAACACCGTGGACTGGTAAGTACCGTTGGTCCGACGCACGTAAATTGAGTAATGTATTCCAAAAAAAATTTTTGAGTTTTGGGAAAAGTATGTCAGGAATTCGTCCTGAAGATTATGGTGGGGACACTGATATAGAAACTGATGAAGATGGTTGTGTCGATGATTTTGAAAACGACGAGCTTAGTAGGCACGATGGCGGTGAGGATGGTATCTGCCTTGTCGGATATATGCGAGTTGTGTGAGGACCTGGAAAAGTTGGAAACAGTTGAGCACATTCTGTGTCGCTGCTCCAGGCTATAGAACAGCAGGCTGAGGTGACTAGGTAGTAGGTTCTTAGGTGAATTAGGACATGTCTCGGGTTGTGGACTCGAGAATTTTACGTAATCGTAATGGGCATGACCTGGCTGCGCAACAGCAGGCTGGGTACTGGGTAGATGTAGGGCGGATTTCAGTTTAATAGGGTTGTATCTTGTCTGGTCCGATTTTCCACCATTTTTTCTATTCTTGGGCTTTCACTATTTATTTCTCCTATTATTTTTCCAATCAGTATCCGATCACTAACTGAGGCGTATTGGTCTCTGGGTAGAAGTGTGAAAATTACTTCGGATCGGCATTTCTAACTAACCTAACCCAGTAGTTATTAGAGATTATATTACCTTTATGGGGGCGTGGACCACGCACATCAATTTCGTTCCTCTTGTGGCCTAGATCGAAAGTCCAAAAATGGTGGCATAAAAGGTTCTGGGCCCTTATGAGGTTGCACTTATTAATTTTTACATTGTATTTTGTCATGAAAAACGGTTCAAAAGTTGCCTAAGGATTAATGACATTTTAGAAAGATCATGAAACTTCTAGCAATAAACGGAGCATTGGAAACTGAATCTGTTACCCCAGATGTAAGACTGGGTAGCATTGGTGTACACTGGCCTAAATTTGTAGAAAGTCAAGGATGATGCGAGCTCTGTAGCATTAGAAAAGTCCAGTTGAGACCATATTAAAAATGCAGCCACTGCGATGTTTTTTGTATTTCACTCAGTAACATGGCATAAATTAAATATCTAATCTTTTATTTTCACATGATCTCTTTTTTTGTAACTGTATTAATGCTTTAATATATATACTAATGAATTCCTTTGTTTTTGTTAAGCTAACATTAAATAAAATTTATAATTTTTGGTACTAAAATACGATTTATTTTGGAAAAATTTTGCGAAATCGGTTTCTATTGACTCAAAGGTAATTCTAAGTACCAGGGATACTACATATCCTTATTGATCCGTCAAAAATATGAAACTTTGTTTTTGTGCTTAAATTATGCCAAAAACATGGATTCCGTAAAAAAAAAAAAATTTTGTAAATTAAAAAAATAACATAAAAGCACATACCCAAGACCTATCCAATTGGATAGACCTTGCACATACCTTTAAATATTTACATTTTCATTTTCTTATAAATATGTATGTATTTACATAAGTGCCGGTTCACACCACTGTTGGGATTTGACAATTCTTAAATTGTACCATCTCAATGACAAAATTGTACCAAATTGACATGAATTGTATGTACCAAATTTTGGCTATAAAATAAAAAAGCATACATAGTAAAAATTTATACATAGCTACTTTTTATTCAATAAAACAATTTAGAAAGTATAGTCGATTAAGCTCGGCCATTTGATACCCTACACCACAGTTCATAAGGAAAAAATTTCTAGAGTATGTGAAAGTTCTTTGGGTGGAATATTATAAAGATCTTCATCTTTATACGATTTGGTTGTCTTTAAGTGATTTTAGGAAGGGAGATTACATGGGAGCTATGTTCAATTTGGGCCTACCAGCACAATATTTTGTCATGACATAGCAGCTCTCGTAGAAGTTATTGTCGCCAATTTTTATGTCAATATCAACATTTATAGGTAATGAAGTTAGGTTTAAAAGCTTTATTCGGGAGTAGTATTTGTATGGGAGCTATCGTCAAATATGGATCAATTCTAATAAAATTTAGTAAGATGATTTGAATTGCAATAAGTTTGCTCAAAATTTATTCTTAATACCATCAGCATCAGCAGCACTCAACACCGTTCAACATACGTATGCTTTTGGCTAAGACATATCTTATTCCAGCTTTAATATATGGCAGCGAGGTTTTTGCAAGCTGTGATCAAAAAAGCACCAGGAAATTAACTTCTACATATAATGCCATTCTGAGATATGTCTTCAACTTAGGACGTTTCTCACATGTTACACCCTATGAAAGTAAACTTTATGGAGTGCGTTTTTCTGACCCCTTTTGACCCTAACAAGTTCTACTCCTCTAAAATTCGGATTTAACTAAAATATAGAACCTGGGGAAACATTTAATAACACATCAGGTATAAATGATACAGTGATGTAATGAACCATTTCTTAAAGAATACAATCCCACTAACATAACTAAAAAAATTTCGACCAATTATTGATAACGGTTTGCAAGAAATCATAATTAAGTTCTGATCAAATTTACAAAAATTAATTTTTTTCTAAAAAAAAACATAAAATATTTGTTTCCAGCAGCATGCCACAGCCGCAAATACCAATATTTTAATCTAGTTTTTTGGATACCTTCCCAGCAAAAACTTGGTAATGACTTGCCATTACTGAACAACTTACTTTTCAATGACTACTTCATACCATCTGCATTACATAGAAGTAGTTTGGTAATGGCTGACATATAATCTGATACCTAAGTACTTGTGTATGAGTTGATTAACGAAATTTATAATCCATTCGTAATAAAATGCATCTACGGTTGAAGTTTTTTCAAATCTAATACAAATTGATTTAAAATATTTGTTCTTACAATTTGTTTTTGCCTCCAATAATTTAATCTCATATTTACGCTCTTAATTGAGTAAAAAACATCGTTTTTTTATACAAAAACTACACTGCCCCGGTAGACTAGCTGGTAGTGAGCTAATCTATCAGCACCGAGGTTGCGCGATCGAATCCCGCCAGAGACAGAAAAAAAATAAAACAAAGTAAAATAAAATAAGAAAAAATAGAAAAAAAAACATAAAGTAAAGTAAAATAAAATAAGAAAAAATAGAAAAAAAATAATTTAAAAAAAATAATAAAAAAAAAAAAATTTTAAAGTCATGACATGTTAGTTGTAATTTGGTGACATCGGAGTAATAATTTATTTAAGTCCCTATTTGTAAGCGAATGTGGTAATGACTTATTTAACTCTCTATTTGTAAGCGAGGGTGGTAAGTACTTGCCTCCAATGACATCACCGTGTTAAAATAATGAGTTAAAATGCCAATGTATAAGTAGTGAAGAGTCGTTATATTAGCTTTTTAACTCATTACTTTGCAATGTTAGTTTTTGCTGGGTTAGTTCTAATATGTTTGCTATCGAATGGCGTTAACATTTTTGAAATCGGCGATGACAAAAAATTGGACTTTTGGCCGATGAAATTCAATTTTCAGCCACAGTGCGCCGGTGCGAGTGCGATCCACCCTCAGAATAATGTAGTTATTACAACTCTGTAGTCGGCAGCTGGGTGTTAGTTTCGTCTCTTGGATCGCTGAGATCACGATATTATTTTGGAGGCAGTTACAATTCAACAGCATTAATATTGTCACTTCAGGAATATTAGCAGCAATTTGTGGCGTGAACATCAACGTTTCCGCGACAATTGGGTCTACGTACCGGAACGACTCGGACCATCAATTGCGCCGACCAAAGATTGTCAACTCAGCAACACTAACACCGTGGACTGGTAAGTACCGTTGGTCCGACGCACGTAAATTGAGTAATGTATTCCAAAAAAAATTTTTGAGTTTTGGGAAAAGTATGTCAGGAATTCGTCCTGAAGATTATGGTGGGGACACTGATATAGAAACTGATGAAGATGGTTGTGTCGATGATTTTGAAAACGACGAGCTTAGTAGGCACGATGGCGGTGAGGATGGTATCTGCCTTGTCGGATATATGCGAGTTGTGTGAGGACCTGGAAAAGTTGGAAACAGTTGAGCACATTCTGTGTCGCTGCTCCAGGCTATAGAACAGCAGGCTGAGGTGACTAGGTAGTAGGTTCTTAGGTGAATTAGGACATGTCTCGGGTTGTGGACTCGAGAATTTTACGTAATCGTAATGGGCATGACCTGGCTGCGCAACAGCAGGCTGGGTACTGGGTAGATGTAGGGCGGATTTCAGTTTAATAGGGTTGTATCTTGTCTGGTCCGATTTTCCACCATTTTTTCTATTCTTGGGCTTTCACTATTTATTTCTCCTATTATTTTTCCAATCAGTATCCGATCACTAACTGAGGCGTATTGGTCTCTGGGTAGAAGTGTGAAAATTACTTCGGATCGGCATTTCTAACTAACCTAACCCAGTAGTTATTAGAGATTATATTACCTTTATGGGGGCGTGGACCACGCACATCAATTTCGTTCCTCTTGTGGCCTAGATCGAAAGTCCAAAAATGGTGGCATAAAAGGTTCTGGGCCCTTATGAGGTTGCACTTATTAATTTTTACATTCACCCCTATTATGTAAGGCGTTGTCGACGTCGACATTAATTTTTAATTGTTGTCACACCAAGGCGACGACTACATCACTTCGACGTTAATTTGGTATTTTATAAGAATGTTGTGTCGACGTCGACTAGTTATCGAAAATTTGACAAAAAAAATCCCATCTCCAATTGTTTTTTTTTTATTTTTTGTTCTTCACTCACTTTTTAACGCTATTTATGCTATTTTACGACATATTTTTTTAACCGATTTAGCTTTTTAAAATAAAGTGTAGAGTTTGTTTCCAATTTAGAATTTTTTTCGCGAATTTTTGGCATGTTTTTGATAAAAGATATTTTTACTGTAAGTTTTCTGATTCTTTATAGCTTTAACGTTTATTAATAAATATAAGACTTTTCTTTCATGCCGCTGTTAGCAAATTTTTGCGAATTTTCGTTAATTTAGCAATTTTCACCGAATTTTTGCCATTCCTTTCAGTTTAAGGGACTTTTAATCACTTTTATGGCTTGTTTGATATATTAAAAATTTTCGCGAATTTTCCTTGTTTTTGCATATTTTTTTTGTAACTTTCCGACATTTTGTTTTTTAGCCGATTTAGCGATTTCAAACCAATTTGAGGGTTTGTTTCAAAGTTTGCAATTTTTGCTAATTTTAGCCATGCTCGCGATAGAAGCGAAAGTTTTCTGATTCTTTACAGCTTTAACGATTTTTAATAAATATTAGACTTTGCTATCATGTAGCTGTTAGCAATTTTTTACGAATTTCCGCTAATTTTCCAATTATAACCAAATTTTTGCCATTTCTTATAGTTTTAGGGAATTTTAATCAATTTTATGGCTTTTTTTAAATGTTTGCGAATTTTCGCAATTTTGGTTCTTTGAGGCGTTCGTCTTAAATTAAAAATTTTCGCGAAATTTCGCTATTTTAGCAAATTTTTCCGAACTTTCGCAATTTTCGCGGTTAATTTACTAATAAAATTTGTGCCCATAACTTCTTTTAAATTTGCATTTTTTATTTCAAACGTATTCAATAAATATGTTTACATTTCATTTAAAATTTCTTTAACTTTCATTTGAGTCGTCGCAAAATTTCCTGTCGACTTAAACGTAGACAATACTACTTGACGTCGACTTGAAAGCGCCTTAGAAAATATCAATTGACTGTCAATAGTAATCGATTATTGTCAACAACGACTCAGAAAATACCATTACTGTTCAGGTGCCGTCGACTTGTGTCGATGTCGACTTTCATAATAGGGGTGATTGTATTTTGTCATGAAAAACGGTTCAAAAGTTGCCTAAGGATTAATGACATTTTAGAAAGATCATGAAACTTCTAGCAATAAACGGAGCATTGGAAACTGAATCTGTTACCCCAGATGTAAGACTGGGTAGCATTGGTGTACACTGGCCTAAATTTGTAGAAAGTCAAGGATGATGCGAGCTCTGTAGCATTAGAAAAGTCCAGTTGAGACCATATTAAAAATGCAGCCACTGCGATGTTTTTTGTATTTCACTCAGTAACATGGCATAAATTAAATATCTAATCTTTTATTTTCACATGATCTCTTTTTTTGTAACTGTATTAATGCTTTAATATATATACTAATGAATTCCTTTGTTTTTGTTAAGCTAACATTAAATAAAATTTATAATTTTTGGTACTAAAATACGATTTATTTTGGAAAAATTTTGCGAAATCGGTTTCTATTGACTCAAAGGTAATTCTAAGTACCAGGGATACTACATATCCTTATTGATCCGTCAAAAATATGAAACTTTGTTTTTGTGCTTAAATTATGCCAAAAACATGGATTCCGTAAAAAAAAAAAAATTTTGTAAATTAAAAAAATAACATAAAAGCACATACCCAAGACCTATCCAATTGGATAGACCTTGCACATACCTTTAAATATTTACATTTTCATTTTCTTATAAATATGTATGTATTTACATAAGTGCCGGTTCACACCACTGTTGGGATTTGACAATTCTTAAATTGTACCATCTCAATGACAAAATTGTACCAAATTGACATGAATTGTATGTACCAAATTTTGGCTATAAAATAAAAAAGCATACATAGTAAAAATTTATACATAGCTACTTTTTATTCAATAAAACAATTTAGAAAGTATAGTCGATTAAGCTCGGCCATTTGATACCCTACACCACAGTTCATAAGGAAAAAATTTCTAGAGTATGTGAAAGTTCTTTGGGTGGAATATTATAAAGATCTTCATCTTTATACGATTTGGTTGTCTTTAAGTGATTTTAGGAAGGGAGATTACATGGGAGCTATGTTCAATTTGGGCCTACCAGCACAATATTTTGTCATGACATAGCAGCTCTCGTAGAAGTTATTGTCGCCAATTTTTATGTCAATATCAACATTTATAGGTAATGAAGTTAGGTTTAAAAGCTTTATTCGGGAGTAGTATTTGTATGGGAGCTATCGTCAAATATGGATCAATTCTAATAAAATTTAGTAAGATGATTTGAATTGCAATAAGTTTGCTCAAAATTTATTCTTAATACCATCAGCATCAGCAGCACTCAACACCGTTCAACATACGTATGCTTTTGGCTAAGACATATCTTATTCCAGCTTTAATATATGGCAGCGAGGTTTTTGCAAGCTGTGATCAAAAAAGCACCAGGAAATTAACTTCTACATATAATGCCATTCTGAGATATGTCTTCAACTTAGGACGTTTCTCACATGTTACACCCTATGAAAGTAAACTTTATGGAGTGCGTTTTTCTGACATGTTAAATATTCGATGCCTAACTCTTCTGCATAAAATAATCTATACTGGCATGCCGACTTATCTATTTGAACGTGTTACTTTTACGCAGTCAAGAAGAAATAACAATCTGATCCCGATAAGATTCAAGAAGTTAGTTTCTGAATGGCAGTTTTTCGTTCACAGTATTCGTCTTTGGAACACACTACCAGCAACTGTTCAATTTACTAGTAATGCAACGCAGTTTAGGAAATGTATTTTTAATTTTTATTCCCGTACTTAAAAATGAATGTCTTTATGTCTAAAATTGTTTGATTTATTGCTTTATTGTATTAATTTCTTTTATTTTAATGTTTATTGTTATAATCTTTTATTGTGTGACACATAAGAAATTGCTACGAATTGTTTATCCTGTACTATAATTATAAGACTTTAAGTCCTGTTGTATAGGAATACCAATAAATAAATAAATAATAAGAATGTTTATAGGAGCAAACACTATTCCGGAAAGAATTTTGTTTGAAGACCATGTGATATTATGGACCGATTCTCACCATTTTCAATAGGCTTAGCGTCTATGAATTGAAACCTTTTTACAAAATTTCATCAAATTACCTTTAAAATTGCCACCTGTACCTTTCGAACAAGGTGTCATGGACAGACATCCAGCCAGCCGGACCAAGGGACATCGTTAAATCGACTCAGAAATTGAAGAGTAAAAGCCACTTTTTGCAAAATCAATTTTGTTTTTGCAAATAATCGTTAACATTACTCCCTTACATTGTTTAAACATCATGTCATCCAAAATATGCACCTTAACATCTTCAAAATGCAATACAACGATTCAGCCAGTGAAAGAACGTTGTAAGTTACATACTAAAAAAAATGATACAATAGGATGGTTTTTCAAATTGGAATAACTTTTTAAAAGCCGCTTGCGCAGTGGAAAAGCGTTTTAAATGACATCGCGATTGTGGATATGCAACGTTTTTCCACTAAAAAAGTTTTAAACTTTAAATTTGAATTATATTTCAAATTTATATATAATCATTTATTTTAATAATCTAAAAAAAAACAAGTAAGAATGTATAGTCGGTCAAGCCCGACCATATGATACCCTACACCACAGTATTTAAAAACACATCATTCTTATATGTCCATGTAAATATGGATTTATCTATGTTTATAAACTTCATGAAAATCGGTTTGAAAGTTTGTGAGAGGCAGAAATTGCCCCCTGCCTCCCCTTGTGGTTCTATTTTTTAAAAACTGTATAGCTAATGTGTCCCTATAGATATGGATCTATCTATGTTTTAAATTTCATAAAAATCGGTTTGAGAGGCAGAAATTGCCCCTATCTCCCCTCGTGGTCCAATTTTTTTAAAAATTTATTTAGTTTGTGTCCATATAGATATGATTCTATCTACGTTTTAAATTTCATTAAAATTGGTTTGATAGTTTCTGAGAGGAAGAAATTTTCCCCTATCTTCCCTCGTGGTCCTATGATTCGGCCCATTTTCAATAGGCTTAGTCCTTGTGCCAGTGAGAACCTATGACCAAAATTTTATCAAATTATCGCCAGCCAGCCTGCCAGCCAGCCGGACGGACATCGTTAGTTTGACTCAGAAAGTGATTCTGAGTAGATCGGTATACTTAAAGGTGGGTCTAGTACCACTATTTTTAGGCGTTACACACATCAGCACAAATGCATAATACCCTCTCCACTATTGTGGTGTGGGTATAATTAATAATAAGTAATCCTGCTTTTTAAAAACGTTTTTTTTTTGCTCTCCTGAAAAAAAAATTATTTTGTCACTTACAACGTTATTCGCGGCTGTGCTTCAATTGTAGTTCTGGTCAGGGCTGGAGATATGTATGTATTTAGAAATGTTATTATTGAAAATAAAACAAGCGAGTTAATCCACTTCAAAGAAATGAACTTCGTGGGTATTTGTTTTTTAATTGTACCAAAAAAGGATTAATTGTACTGGTGTTTCGTTTGTACCAAATTTGGTACAATTGTGCCACAAGTCCCATCAGAGGTTCACACACGTCAAGTCTTGAGTTTTCTAAAACACAAAGCATACAGAGGGTGTGTGTGAAACGGTAGCAAAGTTCTATGGTGAAATTAAATTTATTTGTGGTAGAAAATTTTCATATTTGTGCTGTGTGAAATTGTAACATTTTTGACAACGTAAAATTTTGACATAAAGAAAAAAACAATTACTAATAGTTTTGTGGAAATGAATAAATTAAACAAACGTTTACCAATAATCATTTCAATTATGTTGGAAATGAGATCGTCCCAATTATCTATATATAAATCGGCTAAGGCAAAACAGTTAAGAACACTTTCCTCCTCTGTATGTGAACCGATTTGAACATAATATACACAATTTAAAAGATATTTACTTACAGAAGTGCACAAAATATATTTTATTAAAATCTGTTCAATAATTTCAGAGTTATAGGCGTTCAAATTTGCTACTAACACAAATACAAAAAATTTGATTTTTTCAATTATCAAATAATAAAAAAATAGGGTTTCGATTATTCGATATTTTTTAGAAACCGGTTTTCGAATATTTAGACTATATAAAGTCGGAAAATGGAATGTGATCATTTTTAAATGTTCTATAATATTAAACTTAGAAACTTTATGTTATAGGTGCATGGTCCTGAGTGAATGAAACCCTATGAGATTAAAAATGTTGTACTTTTTATTTTTGCTTTGGTATTTTTTGAATTTTTGTTAATATTCGACCTATAAATATAAAATTAAAAATGCATGGTCCTGGGGTAATAAGAACATGTAAGGGGAGCTTTTTGGTACTTTTTCGTTCAACATCTGGTACATTGATTAATTTTCGTTAATATTAGACATTAACAAATAAAATTAAACTTGCAATGTCCTGATTGACAATCTATTAAGGAGATTTTTTGATACTTTTTTGTTTTATCAATTCTAATGATATTGAACTTATAAAATAAAATTAACTCTCGTGGAAGTTAAACTATGAAACGGAGGTTGGTCCCTCGCCAAATCGATCAACTAAGACGGAAAAAATGCTCGAAACATGTAAATTCATATACACATAGATGTTCTATGTTTTCTTCTTATTAACATGGAAATGTATGGTCGAATTTTGACCATAAGGCGAACACTAGTTTGATGAATTCGTTCTGATATATTAACAATTTTTACAAAGAGTGTAGGCAAAAAATCTTATACATATTTAAATATTTACATCTTGTATAATTCTTTTTAATTTTTTTGCCACTGGTCCTGCTTCCATATTATTTTTTGTTTTGTTTAAACAAATTTGATGAAAAAAATAATTTTGTGGTTGTCAAAAATTTCTACACTATTGTCAAAATTTATACTAGCCCCCAGGGCCAGTGAATTTTTATTCACCTCAATAGTGTCAAAATTTTACTTCCATGAGTACTTTGCTACCGTTTCACAAAGTGACGTGTGGAAAAGGCCCAAATCAGTTGCGAGGGCATCTTTCGAAGATAGAGTGTGTTTTTTGTAGTGGAGCGGTAATGTGTAAAAACAGACCGCTATCAAGGTATATTTATAGCAGGTAGCCGCGAGATTACAACAATTTTACAATAAAACAAACAATATGGCTTTTTATTGTTGTTATGTGATACGAACTGTCAAACAGCAAAGGGGTTGAAAAGAGACAAAAAAGACAAAAGATAAATACAAAAAACTTGTTTACTCGTTTACTATGGAACATTTGACAGTTTGTATCACAAAACAAGCAAATAAAAAATAACCAGCTGGCTTTCCGAGACTACCTGCTATAAATATACCTTGGCCGCTACCAAGGCGAATTTATAACAGGTAAGTGCAACTCTACAACTACAAAAAGCCCCATGTATGCCCCATGTATTTTGTTTTTGCAATTTTCTTACTTGTTGTCAAATTTCAGTACAGAAACAAAACAATATTTTGACGTTTCACCATTTTTTTAATTCGCCGTGGATACAGCTGACGAACGGCTGCCGAGTTGAGCTTACCTGGAGTTAATTCGCCTTGGCCGCTACTATCAACACAAATTGCGTGATCAAAACAAAAATGCAAAAAAGGCTGTTTTCGAAGAAAAAGACAGAAAAAAAACAATATTTTTTGTCTCGTGACGCCTCTGTGTGTCGGCAGAACAATGGCGCAATAATTGCTGATTATATTGCTGGAGAACACGTGAAATTGCTTTACCATAAACAAACATACAGATAAATGACAACTGATTTTACAGCAGATTGCTAAGCAATAATTGTTCAAGCAATCTGAAGAGCAATCATAGCGCAATGGACTGCCACTCATGGCAATATGCAATTTATTTGCGTGTTATGAAAAACAGCAAACTAAACACCGACGCATTTTTATATAAAATTAAAATTTTCACTTTTTTATAAAAGGAATTAATAGTTTCACTTTAATATTTATACCTATTTGTTTTATTATAAAAATATTTTTCACACGAATCAAATTTTTCCGAGAAATTTTTTCTTTTATTATGGCGCAGAACATAAAAAACGCATTTTTTGAAGCTTGTAAATCATATATTGAATTCGCCGTGGAGACAGCTGATGAACGGATGAACAGAGCACTTACCTTGATTAGGGGATACAAAATCACAAATTGGGGATAACGTTTAAAAAAACTGGGAACCCTGCTTTCGGTTAATGTCACAATCAAGGCGAATTCATAACTTAAATTCGCCTTGGCCTCAACAGAAAATAAAAACAGTTCAATAAAATTAACTATTTTCTACAAGTTTCCTGGAAAAGGATAAATAATTATGAATACATTACGACCTTGCGGCTGTAAAGGTGTTCGCACCTGTTTGAAATGTGAAACCGATTTTAATATTCAAAAACCCAATCTCCAGCAAGACGTACAAAAACTGGAACCCTGGTCGTGGTGTATAAAATGTAAACGTTTATACCCTGGATGGGATTGTCAGAAAGTTCAAACGGAACATCCGGAACACAACCAAGAAAAAAGCCTTCAAATATCGGGCATTTTTGTTAAAGAAGATTTTCTAACATCTAAAGAAGGTGAAGAAATCATAAAACGGTTAGACGGATTACCTTGGTGTTTATCCCAAAGTGGCAGAAGAAAACAAAATTATGGACCTAAAACTAATTTCAAAAAAAAGAAATTGCAAAATGGCTTATTTAAAGGGTTTCCCCAGACCACACAGTTCATACAAGAAAAATTCAAGAATGAAGAATTATTGAAAAATTTCCATACTATAGAACAATGTTCTTTGGAATATGATCCTACAAAAGGCGCCTCCATTGATCCTCATATAGATGATTGTTGGGTTTGGGGAGAACGTGTGGTAACAGTAAATTGTCTGGGCGATTCGGTTTTGACTTTAACGGTATACAGAAATGTTTTAAAAAATAATTTGAAGGAGATAAGCAAATATAATTTAGATTTGGTGTCAAAATATGAAAATAAATTATTTAGGCCCTTATACACGCCAGAGGAATTAGAAAAATTTGAAGATAAGGTTGTAAGAATTGTCATGCCAAAGTAAGTAGACTTATATATGTAATCAAATTTAAATCGAAGTTCTTTTATACTTCTTATAAAACAATTTAAAATTATTTTTTAGTTTATCCCTTATGGTGTTATATGGTCCCGTTCGCTATCAATTTGAACATTCTGTTTTACGTCAAGATGTTTTGGAGCGACGAGTTTGCTTGGCATATAGAGAATTTACTCCCATGTACTTGGAAAATGGTGAGTCCTACGAAAAAGGTAGAGAAATTAACAAAAATGCTTCAAATTTTTGGCTGTCCGAAACTCGGGAAGTAATTGACCATTTTGATTAATTAATTGATTAAATAAAATAAATCAGTATCAGTTTAAGCTAGAAAAGTATGCGAAAGTCAGGAGTGTTTTTGTTTTATCGATTAATTATATATCTTATGTAGCAGTGGACGTAAAAACTGTCACTACAATCCTTTAAACATTATCTATCTCTTTTAGTCATAATAACTGCGGCTAACTTCATAAACGCAGTATTGCAATGCAACACTTAAACGAATGGCTTCATAGACTCCACAACTTTTCTGTAGACAATGCTTTGAATTCAATATGAAATTCGTGCATTGTTTTTATTTTTAATGCCTTTTAAACGCATTTGCTTTCAGTGATGCTTTGCAATACTGCGTTTATGAAATCAGCCTGAATTTCTACAACCGACTCTACTTATCCACGTTTGTATTGCCTTGTTCAAAATATAATGGCAAAAACAAAAAAAAAAAAATGTTTGTAAATAATTTAAAAGTACATATCGACCCCTAACAGCGAAAATAATGTAAGCGCCAAAAATCAAATTTTACAGGAGAGAGCTTTTTTGTTTTATTTCATATTAATTTTGTATGAAATTTGTCGCTTACACTAAAATTGTTTTTGCTATAAAATCGTAACGGTACATTATGTGACCATGATATTTTAGGAGATGATGCAAGTGTTGCCAATAAAGTCATTTATTAAAAAAAACGAGAATTGAAAATCATGTCGCTTACGTTATTTTCGCTGTTAGGGCTCGATATAATTGTTGCGTTAATTTTTCAACTACCTTTAATTCAGTAAAATGATATAAAAAGAAAAAAGGCACAATAAAATTAAACTAAATTTACATGACGGATAACGCTAATTTCAATTCGAAAGAAATAATCTACGAGTTTGAACAATTTGTACTGTATTATACGATTATTGTACTTTTTGTTACGACCCATAAAAATCGATAAATGTGTAAAACATTCAAATTATCATAGCTGTAAGATATGAATTAAATACAAAATTAAAATACTTTTTTTTAATTTTAATCTCTATTTTATAAAAGAAAATAAAAACAATTTTAGGTTAAGATTTTTTGTTAAAATGTTTGTGGTATTAATTTTATTAAAATGGAATAAAATTCTGATTTATTAAGATATTTTTAATTAAAATTACCTATAAAAAGAATTATTTAAACTTTTTAATATTAAATAAGTTGGATTCTCAAAAATTTTCTATAAATTTTTTTATATTCAAACATTCTAAGCTGAATATCGAGGGCCTATATTCAAAACCCTCTATCTTTGATTTTCACGAAAATGACTTTTTAATGGTAAAATGTTCAGTAAAGCAACCCTCATCTATGGTGTGATATTCATAACAAACATATTTTTTTTTTGCTGTTTTATTTGCATTTTTGTATTTTCTCTATCTTATACAATTAATTTTTCTGAATGCAAAACCCTCTATCTTTTCTAATAACAAATTTTCAAATATTTTTTTGAATAACTTGTTTCTGCAATGCATGTGTTTTACTATTTTTTGCAAGCTGAACATGAATTTGACATTTTTAATGGTTTATTTAAATATCGAAAGCCGATTCTGAACTGGATTATCATTTCAATATTTTGCATGCTTAAAGTTGGAATTTGCTGTAGGAGTGTCTTCTTTTAAAGTGTCCATCTATGATATAATTGTCAAAAATAAGTAAAGTTTAAAATCGTATGTAATTAAAATATTGTTACGTTACTGCCTTTCAATAACGTTTTGGTTTATTTCCTTTATAATAAACCGTTTCGAGTTCTTTTATTGCAATTCAAATAAAACAAATAAACACAACACTTTAATATATAACACTTATTTATTAAGAACTTAGTCACTTTAACAACCGAAATGTACAGCTTTTATTTACAACTCACTATTGTAATCAACACACTTCAAACGTTTATTGTTTTCTCCGCGTGATGCACTCTTAACTTGACAAAGTCTGAACTAATACTTGATGCTAGCCGCCGCAAGTATTTATACTGTAATTCAGCCATCTAGAACATTCGAAATGTTTCAATTATGATTGGTGGCGGCACTTACGTTAACATAATTTCACCACTTATACTAAAGCTTTTTTAACGGTCATTTCTAGTTCCTTCTGCACATTGGGATTGAAGTGTACTAAATTATAACAATTTTTAATAACAATGTAAACTAATAAAATAACTAACAAATACTTAATAACTAATCCATACAAGATAAATAATTATTACAACTAATTCTTAAACAATAATTACAACTAACCTAAGTTACTTTCGTAACAATATTAGTTGCGTTCGAGAACACAAAAGTTTTTACTATTTTTTACTAAATTTTACTGCATTTTACGAAATTGCGTTCGAGTACACAAAATGCAGTAAATGAGTACATAAATTGAGAGCGAAAAGTGACAGTTCTTGTCTGAGTATTTAAAAATTTTTACTGCAGAAATTTTTGCAGTAAAATTTAGTAAATCAAAAAAGCATATGTTTCAAAAGGTAAACAAACAAAAGTAAAAAACAAGTAAGAGTGCTATATTCGGCTATGCCGAATCTTATATACCCTTCACCATGGTTTGGAAAGAACAGAAGTTTATATATATATTTAAATACATGTATATTTATAAAATATATATCGTTTAGTTTTATTTAATTATTTGCACATGATTGCGTGCTATTAAATATATTAAAAGTTTAATTAATATATAGCACGTTAAGTTTTGATCGAATTTCAGTATTTGGTCATACCGACATCTTAAAGTATAAAATTACCATTTACTTTGGTGATAAAACTTGTAGTCGGGAAGTTCTATGGTTCACGAAAATAGGTATTAAAAAAAAACTATATTTTTGACATTACTTTTTTTTTACCGATATTCCGAGTTTTTCTAAAGATTTCCGATATTTTGATATCTAAAACGTATGAATAGGTCATAATACAGCTCTAAAATTTTAGTTTTTATAAAAATGTTAATGTTTTTAGTCCTTTTTTGGAGTATTTTGCACATAACTTAACCATTTTTAACCGATTTGGCAGATTTATATACCAACGTGCTTAAAAATAATATTTCCATTAAATTGGCTTATAGGCATATATATATATATATACCTACATATTTGTACATATATTTAAGCAAACTTAATTATAAAAAAAACAAACTTAATTATAAAATAAAAAACAAACTCGGGAAGATCCATGGTTACCGAAAATGGGTATTTAAATAATACAGCTGTAAAATTTTAGTTTTTATAGAAATGTTAATGTTTTTAGTCCTTTTTTGGAGTATTTTGCACATAACTTAACCATTTTTATTTTGGCAGATTTATATACCAACGTGCTTAAAAATAACATTTCCATTAAATTGGCTTTTAGCAAAGAATATAAATCATATAGAATGCGCATCATGTAGAAGCAAAATTTCTTATGGCGGGGTTTATCATTACGCCCCGCTCTCATATAATTTCGCTCACAAATTTTGCAAAGGCAATTTGTTGTTGGTTTGTGTTTTCACTTAGAGAACTGAAGAGAGCATCCAAAATGTGCAGCATTAACACATACACATGTTTGCTGTTTTTGCCAGCCAAAGTGTGTGTGTTTGTGTTTTTTTTTTTCGTTGAAACGGGTTTTTGGTATTTTTTTAATTGATTTTGTTTTGTTTTAAAACAATTTATGTGCAAATAACCTACGTAAGAGCGAATGCGACCAATTGCGTAATTGTAGGGCAACAGTATGTGTTTTATTTTTGTAAAAACTAAACTATATCGATTTGCACCGAATTATAAAACCATTTTTTAGATTATTTAATTATGTACTTACCATGTGTGTATGTATATTAATGGAATTTATAAATAAAGGAGTGGCATAATTATAAATAGGTATTTCTCCTTGATTGTTTGTTAAATAAATTTCATATTGCTCAGTTTGTGAACATTTATTAAATTAGTACTCCTCCGAAAACATTGCTTTTGGTCTTTAGAAAAAGGAAGTTCCAAGAAAAAAAAAATACAAGTTTTATCAAACGAATGATTTAATTTATTAAAATATTAGGGTGGTTGATATCCTCATTAAATTCTTTTTAAATATGTATGTATTTGTATCGCTTTGGTTGATTGAAAATTTAATTGGAAATAATTTTATTTTTGTAAATATCATTTTTTTTACATTTGTGAATAGACATAAAGTTAGAAATAAATTAAATTTATTCCGAATATATGAGAACTAAATTTTTTTAATTTCCAAGCAACATGATTAAATAAAAACCAAACAAAATTCCTTAAGAAGGAATAATAATATGTTTTATTTTAATCTATTTTTAAATATCTTTAATAAGAATATTAATACTGCACAGCTATGAAATAAATATATAACATGGTTTGACAAAAGACCCCAAAAGCATTGTGTGGCCATGCCGCTTTAATAAACATAAACTATTTTTTATGAACCAGGCAGTTTATGTTTTTAGATATTTTTATATTCCTATAAATCTTTAATTTTACAGAAAAACTGCATCTGAATTTCGGTGCGAACCGATATAGTTTTATCTGTACAACAATAAAACACATACTCTTACCCTACAATTACACAATCGGTCACATTTGCTTTTACGAAGGTTATTTGTACAAAAATTGCAAGAAACAAAAATTCTTTTGTTAGGTTTTTGTTTTATTTTTTACTTAATGTGTTTTTTTTTTTTGACTTGGCAATGTACATACATACACACTCGTGCACGCACATACATATACGCTGATAAATGAGAATTAAAAGTTCTCATAAACAACGAGAGAACGATGCATTGTTACGCTCTTTGTTTTTGGTTCTTCCCTTTTGTCTTCCCGCCCGCATCATGCATTTTTTTTCAAAAATATTTTAGTTTTCCTTGAGATGCGCATTCTATATGATTTATATTCTTTGCTTTTAGGCATATATATATATATACCTACATATGTGTACATATATTTAAGCAAACTTAATTATAAAAAAAACAAACTTAATTATAAAAAAGAGTAACTTTTGGGATTTCAGTATTTTGATTATAACTCAGCCATTTTTTAACCGATTTGACAGATTTATATACCGACGTGTTGAGCAAAAATTTACCATTTATTTGTGTTATAAAACTTGGACTCGGGAAGATCCATGGTTACCGAAAATGGGTATTTAAAAAAAAAAAATAATTTTGGTCATAACTTTTTTCTATCTGAACCGATTTTCCCGAGTTCTTTATAAAATATGTTCTACTAAAAATTTCCGATATTTTGGTATAAAAGTCATATCCATAGGATATATGACAGCCCTAAAATTTAGGTTTTTATACAATTTTTACTTTTTTTTGTACGGGAGGTACCACGCCCACTTCTCCGATCCCGCCCACATTTTGTAGGGTGGTGTGTATTGACAACCAAAATATGTGTACCCAATTTGGAAACTTTGGCTCTTACCGTTCTCCAGATATACAGAAAAAAGCAATAAAAATACAACAACAACAAGGGATTTTTGGAAAAAATTAGAGGCAGTCGTGGTTTTTTGATCATATCTCAGCCATTTGTGGACCGATCTTGCTGAATTTCAATAGCACGAAATGGTGGACTATATGTGACATAAATGTAAAACAACCTAGCCGCTATCATGTCTGGTTTTCCCGGAAAACACATATCAAGCGTAAGACGGACAGACGGACAGACGGTCAGACGGACAGACGGACAGACGGACATCGTTAAATCAACTTCTCTTCTCATATGGACCCAGAATATATATACTTTATGGGGTCTAAAATCAATATTGTGGAAATTACAAACGTAATGACAAACTTATATATACCCTTTTACACCTCTGGTGAAGGGTATAAAAAAAGCATACAAATTGTGAAAAAATTGTTAAATAAGAGAAAAGCTGAAATAAAAATTAAACCGAAACGAAAAGTGTATACATAAATATTAATTAATTAAACTTGTTTGTGAAGCATTTATTTGGCTAAATACAAACTTTTGAAATTTTTTTTGTTATGTTAATTTTTTAGAGTTGTAAAAGTGTGAAGTATTTGGGTACTTAAGTAATCCATAGCAAAAAAATTATTCATGTTCTTTTAAATAATTTTACGCTCTACAAATTAATAAAATCAAAAAAAAATAAACAACAAACAAATATGAAAGATTACATAAAATAGTTTGTTTGTATTTTACAAAAATGTTGGTATTATAAAAAGTATTTAATCGAGTACTAATAAGAAAACGAGTTAAGTAGTCAAAAGTGTCAATATTTTTCAACACTTCAATCATTTGCCATCAGCTGTTGCCTTTATTTTACGAATTTTTACAAATTTTGCGTTCGCGTACTTTTTTGGACAACAGCTTTTTGTGAGAGAAAATTTTTTAGTTTACTCATTTACTGCATTTTACTGTAAAAGTACTCAAACGCACCTATTATTATCGTGTGATAAACTTACATAATAGTATCGGCTGATGAATAAAATCAACACGTTTAATATAAAAAACATCGTGCACAGTATGAAAAAAGTATTGATAAAATTGCAGCTAAGAATGGTGTCCGTCACGTTTTTACAATGGACGCTTAACCAGTTAAACTTTGTCAAAATGTTAATGCATCAGCAACTTACTTTAAGCAACGCCTTCAGGTACACAGTTGTACTATTTATAATAGGTGTGTTCCACAAGATCTCGGGCAAGTTCGGACTAAAGAGAGTAAAATGAAAATTACTCTAAATTTGCCGAATTACCCAAAACTGCTGGAACGCAGAAAACAATTTTCGCACTTCTTCAAATACTAATGCTGCTTACTTTTCAAATTAAGATCTATTTAAGTGATTTTAGACGTTTAAAAGTAATAACATTATTAAACCAAAACATTTGCATCATTGTAATTTTTTATATTTTGTTTTTTTATATTAAAGATTAGGGGAAATATGTATGCAATAACGTTTTTACCACTTTAATTTTTTTGCAAAAACCTTAAATTTGGTTTTTTAATATGTTTTTTAATTGAAACTCAAGGTATATTTACACATAATATATAATATGATTAAAACTAAACTTTTCCTTTTGCTGGTAAATTTCCTGAATTATTTATCAGTTCATATGTAAACACAAACAGCTGATTGTTTTTTATTGTCCGAACTTACCCAAAGAAAAAGTTCGTGCAAATTTGTACAGGAAATGAAAAATATTACACTCGCAATAACTCTCTTAATTGCACAAAAATTGTTATATGGAACGCTTTTGGGTAACTTTATGCAAGTTCGGACTGTTTCGTTATGCATGTGGAACAGAGCTATGTATTATAGGTACTCATCAGTGAACAAACTATTGGTGGAGCGAAATGAATGGTGATTTGTTCCTTTATAATTCATCATTTAAAAACGTATTGCTTAACAGATTTATTGCCAATTACAATTGTCTCGGATGGATGTGGCTACCAAAACCGTAACCATTATTTATCTAATGCTCTATCCAATTTTGTTGTTGAAAATAATAAAGTTATTGAACAGAAGTTCTTAGAGAAAGGCCATACGCAAATGCCCATTCTAAGATAGAGATTAAGTTGAAAAATCAATCTAAACACTTGCCAATCGATTCCGTTCCTTATTTAAGATCTCTTTTATATCTTCCAGATGGTAGCGTAAAATATAAAATAAATTTTGATACAGATCACATTGATCTTCCTGTTCGTATTAAACCTTATACAGAAAATATTGGACCAAAACCTCTATATTCTGCTCCACTTTCAATTCAACCAAATAAGTGGAAGAATTTGCGAGATTTGAAGAGCATTATACCACCGGAATACCATTATTTTTATGATCATCAAACTCGAAACATACTTAAAAAAGCAAAAACAAAAAAAAAAAAAAATGTTGCTATAACTTTTTGTTTAATATTGTTAATTGTTAAGTTTTTGTTATCTTACATATGTTGTATTATTAGCCATTATCTTAAATAAGCCACGTTAAACACTAACAGATGGCATAAATAAATTCAAAATAATTACATACATACATATTGAATATTTTTGAGAAGCAAAACCCTCTATCTCGCAAAAAGTCCCCAGTAATGCAAATTTTTATGAACCAATTACCTGTAAGATTCAGTAGTAGATTTCAAAAGTATTGTAGAAGACCGAATTTAAATAACTCAAGTAATACGCGAAAAAAACAGTTTTTTGGCTCTCCTGTAAAGTTGTGTTTTTTAAGATAGAGGATTTTGAATATAGGCCCTCGATATATTCAAATCAATTTTATTCAAATAAAAAAAATTGCTTTTTAGTTTTAGAATTTTTATTCAACAAAATTGGTAGAATATAAAATTATTCAAACAAAAAATTTTAAATACAAAAATTTCTATAAATTAATTTCTATTTTAAAATTTTTCCTTTAAAAATGAGGAAGACAATGTAATTAAATACTGGGATAAAAAAAGTGCAGCTCCATTTGGTTACTTAACTCACACAAGGTTCTTTTCCATGGCATTTAGACATAAATTCGGCGGAAAACTGGCCAGAACTAAAAGCAATATTATATTCCTTGAATAAGAACGGATTATGAGTTATTCAAAAAATTTTTGTTGAATTACTATATTTAGGCATTTTTTTTTAAATTATAAGATTTTTTTATACGAAGTCTGAAATTTTTTTATTCAACAAGTTTTATACAAATTTATTTCATTTGCTTCTTTTAAATTAAATTTTTTTTCAAACAAATTTGTGTGCTTTTCTATTGATTTGAATATATTTTTATAATATTAATTTGAATAATATAAATTGAAATATCTGTGGTTTTCATGGGCAACCGCGTATGTCTTAAAATAAAATTTTTCAGGAGAGTCGAAAAAACCTTTCGAGATCAAACTATGGGTTAGGAATTGCACCTTTTGAACTTTGTAATTGAGTTAAAACATCGGAATGGGTCTAGCTATTATCAAAACTTTTTAAAAAAATGTAAAGAGCGCTTATTTATTGAATTTAACTTCCAAGAGAAGAAATAAAATTTGAAAGACATTATCGTAAATTATTTGAAACTGATTTATATTTAATTTAAAGAATTATTAAATAAATTTAAAATAGAAACTGGGAATTATTTCCTTCCGAAGGTTACTTTATATTATATTCAACATTTTTCGTTTTTCGAATTTATTCTATGAGCTGAATTTCAGTTATGTATTTTATAAAGATTTTTTGTAAGGTTTTATTCCTGAAATTTTTCAGAAATGACTTTATACACTACCAGACTATTATATTGTATTTTCAATTATTAGTATTGTGGTTATTTTATTGAACTATTTGTATTTTCTTTTTACATTTTACCTTAGCCTTCCTTTGGACAGCAATGAGGTATATTGTATGTACAGAAAAATTTACAATTATTAGACACCAGCAGAATGTAATGCATTTTTTGGCCCGCTACTGCCTTCGTCAGCATTCTTTGTGTCACACTGGATAGTGATACTGTATAAATTGAATGTATTTAACTCAACAATTTTAACAAATAGAAACTGGGAATTATTTCCTTCCGAAGGTTACTTTATATAATATTCAACATTTTTCATTTTTCGAATTTATTCTATGTATTTTATAAAGCTTTTTTGTAATAGTTCACTTCTAAAAAATTGAAGGAATAGAACATAGAAAGAATAGAAAATAATTTAAAATGAACAGCTATGCAAATTATACCCAATAATGCTAGATTTGATATAATATAAAATAAATGTTTACTAATGTTATTCACCCTTATTGTGTAACACAATAAAAAACAAAATACTTTTTTTTTAATAAAAACATAGTTATAACATTTGTCACACATTGAATATTAAATAGTTCTTCGTTTTAAGGTATTTTCGTCTATTTTGGTATTTTAATAGCAAAGCTACCAACTTTTTTTTTTTTTTAACTTCCGAATCGAAAATTGCTTTTGAAAAATTATACTTATACTATACGCGGTAGCCCCTCAGGAATAAGTAATATTTTTTAAATTAAAAAATTGATTTCATTAAATGGGTTTTAAAATATTTTCATAATTTTTTTTTTTAAAATTCTAAAAATTTTATATAAAAAAATTTTTAACGCAAGGTGAAGGAATCCAGGCAGAAAAAGACAATCACTACGACGATGTGCCGACGTTGCAGGGGGTACTATCAACATCAATACAACGTACTGTTTACCAAATTTACAATGTTGTCGCAATATTAAAATGATAACGCCAAATGTGCGTCTTCCGACTCTTCTTTTTAGTGTTGTCACAGTACTGTAAATCTAAATTTACAATGTTGGATTCACGAATTTACAACGAAGTCACAACCGTCTTCCAACTCTTATTTTCAATATTAGGTGCGTTTGAGTACTTTTACAGTAAAATGCAGTAAATGAGTAAACTGAAAAATTTGCTCTCACAAAAAGCTGTTGTCCAAAAAAGTACGCGAACGCAAAATTTGTAAAAATTCGTAAAATAAAGGCAACAGCTGATGGCAAATAATTGAAGTGTTGAAAAATGTTGACACTTTTGACTACTTAACTCGTTTTCTTATCGGTACTCGATTAAATTCTTTTTATAACACGAACATTTTTGGAAAATACAAACAAACTATTTTATGTAATCTCTCATATTTGTTTGTTTTTTATTTTATTTGATTTTACTAATTTGTAGCGGGTTAAATTATTTAAAAGAACATGAATAATTTTTTGCTATTGATTACTTAAGTACCCAAATATTTCACACATTTACATCTCTAAAAAATTAACATAACAATAAAAATTTCAAAAGTTTGTATTTAGCCAAATTAATGCTTCACAAACAAGTTTAATTAATTAATATTTATTCACTTTTTGTTTTGGTTAAATTTTTTTTCAACTTTTCTTTTATTTAACAATTTTTTCACAATTTATATGCTTATGATTTGTTTACCTTTTGAAACATATGTTTTTCTGATTTACTAAATTTTTACTGCAAAAATTTCTGCAGCAAAAATTTGTAAATACTCAGACAAGAACTGTCACTTTTCGTTCTCAATTTATGTTCTCATTTACTGCATTTTGTGTACCACTGTTGGGATCTGGAAAATCTTAAACTGAACGGTCTAAATGGCAAAATTGTACCAAATTGACATAAATTGTACCAAAATTTCGCTATAAAATAAAAGAGCATACATAGTAAGAATTCATTACACTTTTTTATTCAATACTAACCAAACAAGTAAGAAAGTAAAGTCCGTCCACCACGTCATATAAATACAAAATTTTGATAGTGTACCCTATTTGGGACCCATGGGCAATCATGAACCCGCCAGAACAAAATCATGTTAGGGGGTAAAGATTCATGTGAAATGTGAAGAAAGTAAATTTTGGACCTACCGGCACAATATTTTATTATGACATAGCAGCTATAACAAAAGTTATCGTCCCCAATTTTTATATCAATACCAACATTTATAAGGAAGTTGTGGTATTAAAAGCTATATGGGGAGTAGTATTTGTATGGAGCTATCGTCAAATATAGACCGATTCTAATAACATTTGGTAAGATGGAACAAATTTAATCTAAATATGTATCAACATAATAAGATAGTTTATTGGCACAAACACTGTTCCAGAAAGAAGTTGGTATGGGGGCCATGTAAAATTATAAAAAATGTATCAATTTCTATTTTTTATCAAAGGCAGACAAAAATGTAGATGCTTGGTTATTAGTGTCACAAAAACAATCGACAAATGTGGCGATTTGGACACACTTGATCTCCGTCTTTCTACAGGGATACGAGTACACATCTTTATGTATGTACTTAATATACAAGTACATATTAGCATAACACCATGAAAATAAATTAAAAATCGTTAAATTTTTAATAGTTCTGGTTAGGGCTAGAGGTATGTTATTATAAGAAAAGTAAATGATAAAACTTCGTGTCTTTTTTTTTTTAAATTGTACCATAAAAGGATGAATTGTACCAGTGTACCAATAAAGATTCGACTGTACCAAATTTGGTACAATTGTACCACAAATCCCATCAGTGTTGTGTACTCGAACGCAATTTCGTAAAATGCAGTAAAGTTTAGTAAAAAATAGTAAAAACTTTTGTGTTCTCGAACGCAACTATTGTTACAAATACAAATTCGCTAAATAAACAAGCAAAAATTTTTATATTTTCTAACCTAAAATAGTTTTTGTGTTTTCATTTTAATACGACACTATTAAATTAATAAGACTAAATTTGTGTATATATGTATAGCGTTGTAGCGGTATAGAATTATTATAAACACGGTATTAGGAAATAAAGGTTTAATTCTTTTATGTACAGTGTTGTAGCGGTATAGTTTTATGGTAAATACGACTTTAAAAAACTAAAAGTCGTATCTTTGTACATAGGGTGTTGTACCGGTGTTGAATCTTATTTAAAAACGGTACTAAAAAGCTAAGGTTGTAATTTTGTATTTACAGTGTTGTGATGGTACCATATTTTTGGTAGTCACAATTTTGTATTTACAGGGTTGTGGCGGTACATAATATTTAGAAGTCTTAATTTCTTCCTGGGAATTTACGAAAAAACCTCCCAAATTTGTTTATTTAATTACAAATTATTTTAAATTCCACCACAATCTTCTGTAAACATTTCTAAACATTCATCATTTTCCCACAAGTATTGCGAATTAAAATCTATATCTGAGGATGCTAGTTCTTCCTGTAAAATATCCTCTTCATTTTCGAGATTATTTTCTTCCAGAGACGTTGATTTAATAAAATCTATTAAAGTTACTTTAGCCGGTAATTTAATGCGATGTACTCGTTTAATATGATGCCTTAAATTTGTTTGTGAGCTGAGCATCTTATGGCAAATAACACATTTATGTTCTGTGTGCACTTCCCGTATATGTTTAAAGAGCGCCTCTGTAACACTAAAAGATTGTGTGCAGAATTTACAAACGTGAGATTTTTGTATGTGTGTTTTAAGGTAATCGGATTTGGCAAAAGCCTGTGGACAGTATTGACATACATAGACAGCAGATTCAGCAAAATCACCATTTGATAATTGAGGAGTTTCTGGCCTTTTAAGATTTTCAAGATCGCAGACTTCTACAGCTTTTAAATTTACTGTTCGCAAATGTTGAGGAGGTTGATAGTCTTCTTCAGTTTCTTTGGTTTGTTGTGCAGAATATCGTTTGATAGGTTCTATTGTGGTGGGTATAAATTGAGTTATAATGAATGCATCATTTTTATCTGGCGTTATTTGATTAGAATGATTTGTTTTATTTGAAAAATGTAAATGTTTAGCTTCATGTTCTCCGTAGTATGGTATATTTGAAATTAGCTCCGCCTCTTCTTCGAGAATTTCAATTACATTTGATTGTATTATTTCATTAGTTTCGGGAACATCGTTTTCTTCAAGTACTTCTAGATGTTCTTCTTCGCACTGATTTAACGTGTCTTGGTATAGATTTTTTATTTGCGCATTTGCAAGCTTGATTTTTTCATAGAAAATATAACAAAATTTTAAATTCTCTAAACATTGCCAACATAGTAGGGGGAATTCTTCCGTGAAATGAAATAAGTCCTGGGTAAAATATAAATTATGAAATTTATTAAAATTTTATTTTAGTTTATTCGCATTTATTTTTCACTTGACATTAGCAAAATATAACAAAATATTTTTTAAAACCTTGTTTTATTTTAGGAATTTTCTATTGTCATTATTACCTGATTATTAGAAAATATATTCATGATTTCCATAACAGATTTTTCTGTCGAGACATCAATATTAAAGAAATTTTGTTCCATATCTGATTCTGGTTTTGTTTCAACTTTACAATTCCATATATTTATATCACCTTTTTGTAAGCAAATCCTACACTGTTGTTGTAGCGTTTCAAAATTTATATTTAAGTCCATTTTAATTAAGAATATCTAAATATTTCTTTAATAAATTATTTATTTATTTTGAAGATAAAACAAAATTTGCCTTTCTGTAAACAAATGTTATCAATTTACTGTGTGTGTTATTTTCGCTGCAGTCGCACGCAGTGTAGTCAACTTTGAAATTTGAAAACAAACCTTGGCACCAATTTTTTTTATTTAAAATTTTTAACAAAAAGAAAAATGTGATCAAGGCGAATTCAACTACAGGTGGTGGTGAAACGGCATCTGATATTGACAGTTCGAGCTTATTTGTTTTGATTTGTTACCCCACGTCTCCATGCTCTTTCGATTAGAACATGACATGACCATAACGCCGGCAGGGCAACGGTATTATTTTGTTCATGTTCTTGTATGTGGCGAATACGATGTGATGTTCATGTTCTGATTGACCACAATTTTTGTTGTTGTGCGTTTGGTTGTATACAGAAAATATATTGTATGGCCAACATCATGCCGCACATGGATGCTAAGACGAATGTTTAGGCAACGATGGCAGCATATGGACGAAACATGAACATGAACAGTCTACACGAGTAGATTTCATGTGCGACATGATGTTCTTACCAAGTTGATGGATGGTGGAGACGGGCAGTTAAGGTAGAAGTACATAGCACGTAGACTTTTGTCAAAAAAGTTAAACAAGTGTATTTTCATAAAAAAATTTACATGCATTTTCGTTTGCGCCAGAAAGTTGGTTAACTTTGATTTTTTAACGCGTTGTGTATTTTTGACAAGTAATCAGCTGACAATAAAAAATAATAATTTAACAAATTTGTAAATCATGAAAGAAAAACTTATTGGAGATGAAACTTTTTTGTAATAGTCCTATTCCTTCAATTTTTCAGAAATTACTTTATACACTACCAGACTATTATATTGTATTTTCTTGTTACATTTTACGTTTGCTTTCCTTTGGACAGCAATAAGGTATATTGTATGTACAGAAAAATGTACAATTATTAGACACCAGCAGAATGTAATGCATTTTCTGGCCCCCTACGGCCTTCGTCAGCATTCTTGGTGTCACATTGGATAGTGATACTTTATAAATTGAATGTATTTAACTCAACAATTTTAACAAATATAAACTGGGAATTATTTCCTTTCGAAGGTAACTTTATATTATATTCAACATTTTTCATTTTTTTGGAATTTAGTCTATGAGCTAAATTTCAGTTATGTATTTTATAAAGCTTTTTTGTAATAGTCCTATTCCTTCAATTTTTTAGAAATGACTTTATACACTACCAGACTTTTATATTGTATCTTTTTGTTACATTTTACCTTAGCTTTCCTTTGGACAGCAATGAAGTATATTGTATGTACAGAAAAATTTACAATTATTAGAAACCAGCAGAATGTAATGCATTTTCTGGCCCGCTACGGCCTTCGTCAGCATTCCTTGTGTCACACTGGATAGTGATACTTTATAAATTGAATGTATTTAACTCAACAATTTCAACAAGTAGAAACTGGGAATTATTTCCTTCCGAAGGTTACTTTATATCCCATTTTACATTTTTCTGTACATACAATATACATCATTACTGTCCAAAGGAAAGCTAAGGTAAAATGTAACAAGCAAATACAATATAATAGTCTGGTAGTGTATAAAGTAATTTCTGAAAAATTTAAGGAATAGGACTCTTACATAAAAGCTTTATAAAATACATAACTGAAATTTAGCTCATAGAATAAATTCGAAAATATGAAAAATGTTGAATTCCCAGTTTCTTATTGGAGATGTTTAAAACCATAAAATATATATAAATACAACAAATTCAATGAAATTAAAAAAAAATCTTGATATATTTTCGAATCCATTTTAGGGATCCCAAACGAGAAATCCCGGGATTTTCTAAAATCAATCCCGATTGGCATCCCTAATCCATTTTCAATGTAAAAATAAGTAAACAAATAAAAAACAGCTGACAGGAATGGCTTTTGTAAAGCGCACAACAAACGTCAACGAATTAACGCGTGTTATGTACTTCTACCCTTAGTGTTTTGCTAAAGGGATCTGTACACGGTCCAGCATTTTTTATCAAGCGCTATGGTAGTATTAGTAAAATGTGTTTGAGTGTATGACACCAACGATGCTGGATGAAAAATCAAGACATTTAGATTTGACGGCCAATATTACGTCACGCACTCGTACGAGTGAATGGAGTCTTCATCTAACACAGGGTCTCCACCTTAGATATATAATAATCTCTCATTCTTCCGACGTTCTCTCACATATTATGTAAGATATTATCTTAGGTGAAGACCCCATGTAAAAACAACTTTCTCATAACATTTATTATAATATTAATACATACTAACACTATTTGAGAGTGCACACGTAAGATAATACTTTCTGCGATTGAATTTGACGTTTGCTCATATAACAAGTAAGAGTGCTATATTCGGCAGTGCCGAATCTTATATACCTTTCACCATTGTGGGAACAGAATACAGAGCAACTAGACAAAAACTAAATAATTTTTACATATGTATACATACATATTTATAATACTTTAAACTTCATTATAAATTAAATTTAAAAAGCGAAAACTGGTAAATATTTTTTTTAAATGGTTTTAGAACATAAAAAAAATAAAAATTAAAAAAAAAATTTCTTTTTTAAAAAACAAGATTCGAACCAGAGAACTCACAGTTTCTAACTTAACACACCCCCTAGACAACTAAACCATGAAGGAACGTTGTTTGAATATCATTTAAATGAAATATGGCCCGTTTAATGATCACTGTGTTGAGTTGTAATTACTTTTGATGTTCTTGTTCACCACAATAGCAAAGTTGTAAACCATAAAACTTATTTCAGTTGTGAACCGAAATATGGAAATATATTCACCAAAATAGTTTGTGGCATGTAAGTATGCGTGCTTGTTTTCTTTTATCTTTTTGGGGAGTTTTAAAGTAGCAAAAAAACAGAAAAATTCCTAGTTTCGATTTGTTTAATGAAAATTAAATAGATGAAATAATAAAGAAGGATGATAACGAAAATCATATTGAGCATTATGCTAGTATATGTAAACAAATGTGAAGGGGGAGGGGGGGGGGGGGGGGGGGGGTAGGACAGACGGACAACCGGATTTGAACTTCGCTTTTCATAAGGACCCAGAATATATATACTTTATAGGGTGTAGGATCAATATTGTAGAAATTACAAACAGAATGACAAAGTTATATATACCCTTTTACCTTCGGTGAAGGGTATAAAAATCTTATCTCAGGTTGAGACCTATTAATGTGAGATGCTAGCTGTTTCAAGCGGGAATGCATGTTTCACTTTTTCATCATCTTTACATAACTCCCCGTCTACAACTGACATGATTTGCTGTTATAACATGATGTTATAAAAGCGTTGTTAAAACATTTGCATTAATAGCCGTGTTATAACATGAGTAAACCTCTAACATGATGAGTCTATACTTAACACTAACATCATTTTAGTGTTAATGTTAAGCATTTCATGTCAGTTGTAGACTGTATGTAATGCACATATTCAACGCGTTTCATCAAGTTGTTGGTCAATGTAAAAAGGCTGTAAAATTAGTGAACACATGTTATTAGTTTACAGTGAATGGTACTTAGGGAATGTCATAAAACAAAAAATATGGTAGCACTCTTTCTTCTAAAAATACCGTTAGCTTTATACATTACGGTAAATAAAGACTATAATATTATCCGTGTTCTTTTTTAACGAAAAATATATTTAAAATGAGTTATTTATGCTCAATTATTGAACTGATACAAAATATGGGTGCTGAAGATGCAGATGCCAACGACATACTTAAGGAAATTGAAGAAATAAATCAAAAAAATAAAACATGTGAAAATCAATTGGAAGGTAAGTTAAATTATAATTAAAGTTATATGGAGTATATGTTTACAAGTTAAATTTAATTAAAACAGAACTAGATCGTGAACATGTAAGGCTTCAAATTGAGCTTTATAATTTGGAAACCATCACATCCCATCATGATTCTATAGCTTTTGGAAATTACCAACAAACATTTTTGAAAATGTTTAAAGATTCTGTGGAATTAAAATATCTAATCGATAATATAGATTTTACCAAAATTTTACAATGTTATCATATGGAAATGGAAACAAAGTGTCGTAAAGAATGGCAACCAATTCAAGACTGTTTTGTTAAGACTATAAAATGGCACGAAAAGATGGAAAAAAGACAAATTGTACAAAATTATTATCAAGCTGAAATTGCTTTACGAGAGGCCGAGGCTGACAATAAAAATCAATTGGCTTCCATGGAAAAGTCCTTTAAACAGAGCTTGGACCTAATAAGTCAGGCAAAAGAAAAAAGAAATGAATTGATAGTAAATTTGGTAAGAGGGGGAAAGGAATTCGAACTTTTAAAGGAAAAGGTAAAATTTTGTTTTTAGGTGATAAGATAATAAAAATGGTTTCTTAAATAACTTTTTTTTAAAGCTGGAGAAATTGGAAGAATATCGTGTTCATATAGAAGCTTTAAGACAAGAGAAATTTCAGGTGGCTAATCGACTGGAACAAATGCAACTTAAGGTAAGAAGATGCGCCGTAGTGTAAAAAAGTTAAAAGAAGCAACATTTGAAAATATTAAAACAAAATAAAAAATTAATCTCTTACGAATTTTCTAAGTTTAACCTCTCCTTCAAAATTATATAAATTTTATTAGGGATTTTCTTCCTAAAAAAATTACTTTAAACTTAAAAATTACATTTTTTCATACTGAATAACGAAGCCATATCGTTAGCTAAAATGCAAAACCAAGTAGCTAACAAAAAATGCGAAATCATGTTTTTGATTAATTATGATCGATATCAACATCATACATATCCTCTCCAAATTTAACTCTCAGTTAATCGAATAGTAGCAAGGCTGCATATGTATGTATGTTTTTAAAGAAGTTAGGTTAGGTTAAGAAGGATTATGTTCCCAAGGACACACTTCCACTCGGAGACCAATACGGTCCATTATGAATCCGTTCAGTGAAAAAAGGGCAGAGAAAGAGAAAAGTAAAGAAAAGAAGTATAAGGTGGATAGTAGTTAGTAGGCGCCACGAAGAACTTTTACCCTCTCTACAGTCCCCTCAACAAAAACAACCGCACTATTTCCCTGACAAACCCCAGGAGATCAGCCGGATTACATCCAGCGATGCACCCCAGTTCGTCTTGAAATCTATCTTCTAGCCAGTTCTGTCTGAGACTCTGCATCCTAGGACATTGGCTCGGTCGTCTCCAGCTCTTAAAGAAGTTACATATCGTTACTTTAATATAGAAAAGACCTATTAAATTGCTTAGAGAATTTAATGAAAAACTGCGTTTAAAAAAATTGCGACTACGAGACTATAATTTTTATTAAGTTTTTTCCTTCTCCTGTAAAGTAAGGAAAACTTTAGCTAGGGCTTCTCTATATTAAAGTAACGATATAAGGAATATAAACCCCTTCGGTAATTTTGAGCCAAAATTACAGGTAATGCATTCCATATCTCATAGACTTGGAAGAACCTTCAACATCATCGGAGAGCTCAGAGATATAGCTGCATGATAACGAAGATGGAGACAACTGTTAAAAGCCTATTTCCAGTATAAAGGCATGGGTGTGTTCGTAAATGCATCACTGCGCTGCATTAGTGATTGCAAATCGTTATATATTTATCAGTGAAGTAAATTTGGACCAACAAATTGTGAAATACTCCACAAAAATAATAGTCATACAACAAAAGTTTGCTTTTCTGATGCAGCGCAGTGATGCATTTAACAACGCAACCTATTATTTATATATACCTAATAAAAACTCGTTGAAACATTTGGTTTCTATCGGTTAAAAGTTTGGAGATCCCACTGTCAATATGATTGGTGGAATCATTTATTTTAAAATGTAGCAAATTAGTATAAGGAACTTCAGTAAATAATTGAAAATTAACAGAAGGAACGTAATGGTTTTATTAAACATAAGAATAAAACTATGTATTTAAATAAAAAAAATAAATAAAAAATATCTATATCGGGGTACGTAGATAGATCCCTCTTTATATGGACACATTAGCTATGTATTTTTTTCAATAAAAGGACTACGCCTGGTATCCGCAAGTATTTAATATATAAATCGGCAAAACAATAAGGAACATTTCCTCCTCTGTTTGTCAACTGATTTGAATTAATAGTACACCAGTTAAAAGGTATTAAATCTGTGGCGGTAAAAACGGGTAAATTGGGTAACCTCATATCTCCAAAATTAGAACAGATTAAGAGAGTAAACGTGTATTACCTCTATTTTGGAACATCTTTGTCATCCCATCTATCTTTTTAACCAAACTATACCCAATTCACTGATCTAAAAAAAAAAACAAAAATGGTACATTTTCGAAATTCCAAAGCTTAATGTGTGAAAATCTCACCTATTTTTGGTATGGAGAAAAATCTCCATTCATTGAAATTCGTATCGTCAGCACATTATTGGTTTGAACTACCGACCATTTTTAATGCCGTAAGAAAAACAAGTAGTTACAGCGAAAGCAAAATAAACAGACAGCAAGAAAATAAGTTTTACTCTGGCTTCGCTTCATTGCCATAAACAAAAAATAGTAAAAGCTAAATAAAATGTCACCATCTCAATACACAGCATTAAGTGTACGTATGCAACACAAAAAGCTACATTTTGAAATAAATTTAGAAAAGTGGCGTAAATGGCACAAAACAATAATTTTCACTTTCAATAAAATACTATTAACTCCTAAGTTCGTTAATAAACGTTCACAAATATTTACATTTTTCTTCAAAACATATGCCAGGAGCAGATGAGAAAATATAAAAAAATCTAATGGGTTTATTGTCAGAAAACTCCCAAGTAAGCCTTCATTGTCGTTTTTCTTCGCTACGACTTTTTGACATATCCGCCAAACCAATGAGCTGACGATATACATATTAAATTAAGTGCAAAAATATTGAAATTATTGATACTTCAATGGGATGTGACAAAGCTGTGACACTCTAAAAAAACACCCTTTACATATATTCTGGTTCATTGAGTAATTCTTAGTAGATTAAGCCTTGGCCGTCTGTCGGTCTCTGTTGAAATCACGCTCACTTTCGAATGACTCAAAAGAAAAGAACAATATTGGTGTCAAATTGTTTCTAGTTCTCCTAAGCAGTTTGAAATTAAAACCCAGCAACATTGCTTCAGAAGGATAAGAGTTTTGGTATTGTTATAAGTTTTGGTCTGTAACAGTTTTATATGAATAGAAATCACACTGTCAAATTTCGTGAAGATCGGTTCAAAATTTATAATACCTCCCATATAAAGCTCCCTCTTGAAAAATATTTAGTACGCCTAAAACCATTACAGATCATGGTATTGTAATTTTAGTCTGTCGCAGTTTTATAAGAGTGGAAATCAAAAGAAAAAATAAAATGTCGTAAAGATCGGTCCATAACTTTCTCTCGGAAAACCGTTTAGTGCAAATTATGCTTTTGTAGTTTTATACGACTAGAAATTACACTGTAAAATTTCGTGAAGATCGGTTCATAATTTACCACAGGTCCGATATAAGGCCCACTACTGTCAGTGGAGGGAATCAAAGATTCGGCACAGCCGAATATAGCACTCTTATTTGTCTAATGTGAAATATTCAAAATTTTAGTTACGTGGTTTTGCATTTCAGCTATATATACCTGTAACAACAGCCGCAATAATACAGTTAGAGACAGCCAATAGTTATCAAAAGACATTTTTTCTACAGATTTGGCACCAAATCTTAAAAAGTTAAATAAAATTATGTTCACTTGGTTTAAAATTTTTCTATTTTTTATTTCTTTAGGCTTTTAATCCCATGCTTAGCCTTAATAGCACTCAGTTCAACTGTCATGAAAATTCGAAATCGATTTCAGAAACTTGCAATTACCTTATGCCGGAGTTACCCTCCTTTAATGATATTTTAAAAAGCTTTAATCAACCTGATAAAATTACGATTGAAAATACAACTAATATTTGTGTAAAGTCAATTTTACATACTTCCAGCTTTAATCAATCGATAACTACAAAACAAACCAAAAATGTAAGATTCAAAATGCAATTGGAGGAATATCATGAAGTAGAAGAATCTAAACAAAAATTATATATCAGCGAAACAGAATCTGAAATTGACACTGATATAGAAAACGACGCAGTACCTACCCAACTACCAATGGAAACAAATGAATTCTCGAAAGAAAATTTACAAGAAAAAACAGATTTGGAAAAATCTGATGATATGGAAATTGTAGATTTGTTAACACCAGCTGAAAGTGTAAAGGAACCAAATGAAGAAAAACTAGAGGTAATGGATTCTTCAGACAGTGTTCCAAATGCTTATGAACAAACTCTGAAAAAGCCTTTAATAGAAATACAAGATTGTATAATTTTTAAAACACCATTTCCTATACAAGAAGTCTCTAAAATACAAGAAACAGAAAATGTTTTAAACATCACCGCCAGTTGCTCTAAACAATTTACAAATTCATACTCTTCACTAACATCTTCTAATGAGGACATTAAGGAGTTATTAAATTCTAATAATAAATCGTTTTATGGGGAATTTCTAAATGTATCTTTATCTTCAGAGTCGTCTCCAAAGACTCAGGGAGATAAAAAACCCTCTTTACAAAAGGATTTTGCGACTTTTTTAAATGATAAAGAATTTTCATTAGCCTTTAAAGAATCGAAAGAGGAGAATGTATCGCAAGATATAACGGATAAAACTATAACACCTGAATTACAAGAAGAAGTTTTTGATTTTGGCTGTAATAAAGGTTTTACCTTTGATTCCGACGATAATATGCTGGATAATTATAATAAGGGAAGTATGGATTTTTTGTAAACGTTAAAAAATTAAAAATTTTAAATTAATTAAAAAAGTTAATGGAATTAAAACAACAAAAAAGTAAAAATTTTAATGGATAACTGCAAAATTTTCTTTTACTCGCAGAGATAAAATACTTACATTAGAATTGACTGAATTCCTAATTACAGGCAGCAAGCAGCGTTCTCAATTTAGGTAAATTGCCCAAAATATGAGATTTTTTTTGTAATTGGGGATAAAAATTTGGTGAAAATCTTTAGGGAGGTTTTTTTTTTTTGAGAAAAAGCACTTTTTATGCTGGGGATTTTTAGGATAATATCCTACTAATAGTATAAAAGTGACAACTTGTATTATTATTTTTGTTTTCATTAATTTTATAAAGATAAAATTGAATAAACTTTTTTTTTATACCCTCCACCACAATTAGTTGTGAAGAGGGTATATTAAGTTTGTCATTCCGTGTGAAACTTTTTTATTATTCATCTCAGACCCCATAAAGTATATATATTCTGGGTCCTTGAGTAATTCTAAGTCGATTTAGCCATGTCCGTCTGTCTGTCCGTCTGTTGAAAACACGCTCACTTTCGAACAACTTAAAAGTAATGAACAAACTTGGTGCCAAATTGCTTGTAGTTATCCTAAGCAGTTTGGGATTGAAATCTAGCAAAATCGGTTCAGTAGGACCAGAGCTATGCGCCCATGTTCTGAAAAGCGCAAAACGCTTAAAATTTCCGTTTTCAATTTGAAAACGCCAAACAGGTGTTCTGAAAAACGAAAACGCTAGAAATTTGGCGTTTTCAAACCGCTAGTGTATACTTAAGCGATCTGGTCTATTTTATTAAAACTGCACTTTAAAGAGAAAAGGAAATGGCCCACAATTTCAATTTAATATGTTTTCTATTTATTAAAGGAAAAACTTGTAACATTTTTTTTACGATTTTAATTAATAAAAAGCAATTTAAAAATTTGCTTTGAGTTTGTCAATTGTTTGTCGCGGTAGTTTACTTATGAACATGTAAGAACGCTGTAGGCATTTTAGTTTAAAATTTCTTTCACAGAACTAATTTGTAAATTATTTGTTTGTTTACGTTTTGTTATGATAAAACATATGTTTTCTTTGCTCAAACACAACTTCGAAAAAAAGCAAAACGCTAGCAAATCGCCTGGCTTTCATAACATGCTGAAATGCGTTTTGCGTAAGCGCTGCGTTTTCCAGAACATGGACGATGAATCAAAATGTGGAACCACCACCTAAAAAAATTGATAATTTTGTTACAAAAAATAACATAAATGCTGGAACAAGGCACGGAATAAGATAAGATTTTGCGAAAATTTGTTTTATTTGACTGGAAATCACGCTGTTTAATTTCGTTAAGATCGGTCCATAATTTACTCTAAGCCCCATATAAACACTACTCCCGGAAAACCGTTTAGTACGCATAAAACCGCAAAAAAAACGCTAGCGTAACAAAATTTGGTACGTCACAGTTTTTTTAGGACCAGAAATAACACTGTGAAATTTCGTGACGATCGGTCCATAATTTACCTTAGGCCCCATATAAACCCTACTACCGGAAAACAGTTTAGTACGCCTAAAACCGTAAAAAATAATGCAATCATAACAAATTTTGGCTCGTCACAGTTTTATAGGACTATAAATGATACTGTGAAATTTCGTGAAGATTGGTACATATTTTACCCTAGGCCCCATAGAAACCCTACTCCCGGAAAACAGTTTAGTACACCTAAAACCATAATTAATAATGTTATCATAACATAAATTGGTACGTCACAGTTTCAAAGGACTAGAAATGACGCTGTGAAATTTCGTGATGATCGGTCCATAATTTACCCTAGGCCCCATATAAACCCTACTACCGACAACAGTTTAGTCGCCTTAAACCATAATTAATAACAAATCGTCACAATTTAAGATAATAATAACATCATACAGATATTACTCCTTTAACATTCGAACTGTCGGTGGAGGGTATCAAAGATTCGGCACAGCCGAATATAGCACTCTAACTTGTTTAAATATAAAAACATTTCGGACTCGTCACAACGTGTTACTTTGAATACTCCCTCTCGAAAATTCTCAATGTTTTGCTCTTTCATTAACCGCTCATTATAATCTTAAATATCACTTAATCTACTACATTTGGCACAATAACACATACATTATTGAGAATAACTCAATTGGTTACCTTTTATTACACAAGATGGTGCTTAAACTTCAGCGTTTCAAAGTTCAACTAAAACTTTAAACTTAAATTCCATTTCATCATCTTCATATGATTAAATATTTAATAATGTATTTATAAAAACTTGCAAAAAATGGAGAAAACGTGACAAATGGCAACGCTGGTTAAAAGTAAAATTAAATAAAAAGAAAAAATTCAATAAAATTAAACTAAACTGTCCTTTAGAGAGAGAGAGAAAGAAAGAGAGGGAGATAGAAGTTTCTTCTGCTATTAGTTAAATTTTTGTGGAAAGATTAAGAAAGGCCAAATAAAGAAACAAAAAGCGCTCTTTAAATAAGTTTTTTTTTATTACTTAATCATTTATTATCATTTTTCAATATCTCTTAATTGTTTTCTTTTATCAAAAACTTTTTGAAGTTAAGATTATTAATTTATAACACGACCCTAAAACTATTTACTTAAAAAATAAAAATAAATAATTTGAATATAAGTATAATTCTTTTCTACAGGTAATTTTAATTTTAAAAACATTAAAAAATAATAATATTACTTCATAGAAGAAAGAAACCAAAAAAAGAATCTTCAGCATTAAGTACCAAACAGAATATTACGAAACAGTTTGACTGTTAAGAAATATTTTTTTTGACACGCTTCAGGAATTCAATAATATTTAATATACATATATAAATATGTACTCGTTTAGTTAATGAAGTTGGTATGTATGTAAGTTTATGAGTATAAAAGCAGTGAATTGTATTTAAATATTAAACTAATAATCAGCTAAATCAAAATCCTCATTATCTAGTTCGTCGAGTTGCATACTTTGGAAATCCACCTTGTAGCGTAAAATACCTGAAGAGAAGGAAGAGAATAAATTGAAATAAAAAGAAAAAATTAACAAAATCAATTAAAAAAAAAAAAAAATAAATGTAATTAAAACAAAAAATAATTGTTAAAATAAAAAAAAAAATTGTTATACTTCAATGTTATACTTTATTTAAGTTACTGCCTGTTTAACGATATCGAACGTAATCGTTCGCATAGAAAATTACATTTAAAACAAAAACAAATATTCGAATTTTGTTTTTGTTTTAACTGCCTGTTTTTAGAAAACGTAAGCAAGTGAGTGAGTGAGAAATTATATTGAAAACAAAAACAAATTTTCGTTTTTTATTGTTGTTTTCAATATAATTTCTCACTCACTCACTTGCTTACGTTTTCTAAAAACAGGCAGTAAATGTAATTTTCTATGCGAACGATGACGTTCGAAATCCATGAACAGGCTGGTAATGTTTTTTTTTTTTTAATAAATAATATGGCTCTGCGAAATATGGCCTTAAAAATAAAATTAAAATTAACCCGAATATTGGGGATATTTATATAATGCAATATGAGCACATTTTTTAAGGAAAAATTATACCAAAAAAATTAAAAATAGCTCCAAAAATAAAATTAAATATGGCTCTAAATTTGGGGTAATTCTTCATAAGGAAAAATCACCTCAAAATTGTTAATGAATTTAACCCAAAAAAAAAGTTAAAAGGGAAAAAAACAAAGAAAGTAATATTAAAAATTTGGTTTGGGTCCATATGCCCGAAGCTTAAAAATTCCAAATTTAAAATCTCAAATTTTAAAATCCAAAATTTCAAAATCCTGAATTTTAATATCCCAAATAATTATACAGTTTAAGTTTAAAAATCGCACGACTGATAGCATTGTTGTGCGTTCTACCGGCCGCAATCATTTTTTCCTCTATGGTATAACGAGCACTGGCTTCGTTAAATAAAACTGCTCGACACAGCCGGCCTTCGTCTGTGGGCAAAGATTTTCTACTCTATGGTATAACGAACTCTGGCTTAGCCAACTAAAGCGCAAATGAGACTTTCACAAAACGTCACAAAACTCAGCCTTTTTCACAAAAGTCAGGGTTTCACAAGGTCACGTTTTTACAAAAAGTCACAAAATTATTAAAGTCACTTTTTTTCGCAAAAAGTCACAAAATTAATAAAAAGTTATCCTTTTTTTTACACTCCCTTTTGAAACAACTTCCAAAATCTCTTTGCGTTTGTATCTACGATGATTTTTGGTTGCATGTTTTTTTTATTGATAATCTTTAATTCGATTAACCGCCCGCATCCATTAACCAGAAAATAAAAAAATTTTTGCATTGATTTAAATTACCTCTATTATCCGGCATTACCTCTGTTAACCGAAATTATAAACAACTTATCTTTTTTTCGTTTACTTTTGAATAAACAAAAAAAATTTAAGTAAATAAAGAAAGAGAATATCCCAATGTACTAGAAACATGTTCTCCCAAAATTACTTTTTTCCTCATAGTTAAATATTAACATAATACATTTTATAATATAAATTTTCATATAAATCGAATGTGTATTAGGTATGGATAAGTGCACGACTTTTTGATTTCGAAACGCTATAACCCCGAATTTTGTGAAGTTTGTAAAAAAAAAAACGCATGAGCCAAATAATAAGTGGGTGGGATGGGGGTAAATGGCTCCTCATCGGGTTCAAAGTTAGGGGAAAACGATACAAAAGCCAAAAAAAGCTTCACAACTGTCCCTGAGTCGCTCCTAGAGGGGTAAAATGTAAGACTGACTCATACTAATATTTCCCTCTGTACATTTTTTATTAACATACTAGCCCCCATCTGTGCTCCTTAAGGGTGCTCCCATACTGAATATTGTTTTTTATAAAATTATAGCCCCAGAGTGGCCCTAGAGGAGTCAAATATATGACGGACCTCCAATATTTTTGCTACCCGAGCATTTTTTCAGAACATACCTAGTCTCCATCTTTAATCATTAGGGTGGTCCCCGCACAAAAATTTCGAAAATGGCGGAGTTGCACAACATATGTTCGCAAAACTCAAAAACGCTTTAGCTTATTGAAAAAACCAAAAAAAAACGAAAAAACAAGCTTCACAAAATTGGGGGTTCTAGCGTATCAAAATCTAACTGCTAAGGATTTCCATATAACACTAATCCACCCCTAATGTGTATTCTAAGTCAAATTACAATTTATAAAGCTTTTACATTTAAATAGTCTTATTCCTTCAATATTTTCCAGGAATATTTTCTATTAAGGTAATATAAAAATTTATATATTAAACTAGCTGACCCGACAGACGTTGTCCTGTCCAAATTAGAAAAAAATTTTGTGTTCGATTTTTAAAATCCGTTAAAAAAAGGAAAAAAGTATTTTTAAATTAAAATTTTATTCATATACACAGAAAAAATTACAAATACAAAATATTTTCAAATAAACTGTTGTTTTAAATTGTTCTTTACTATCTATAAATATTTTGTTTTTAGCAGCAATTAATCATTTTCAACGCATCATTGTTGGAAATTAAAATATGCTTGCTGCTTGTGCATTATAATTCGTAAAAATTAAATATATTTGTTTTGGTAAATATTTATATTTACAAAAAATTTTTTGGATAAAATATTGGAAAATGTTTTACTGAATTTACGAATTTCTTCATAGGACCTAAATTAAACAAAAATTTGTTTGATTGTGCAAATTTCTTTACTGAAATCGATTTTCAGTTTTTTCTGTGTAGATTTGGGGTATGTTTGATTTACATTTGATTTGAAAATACATATGTATGTATGTGCTGTGAATCTTATAGTATTCTTTTTACATTTTAATTGATAGATCAATATTCAGGTAACCAGTAAAAAAAAAATAAAACTTATTCGATTGCTTTGCAAGGATATGTTCATTGCAATGCTTTGTGATATACGACATTTTTTGTTTGGTTGTCTGGTGCGTAAACAAATAATGCTAATGGACTTCCGACGCGGGAACAGGCGACATATAATTGACCATGCGAGAAGCATGGATTCTCAAGGTTAATGCCGCAAACACGCAATGAATGCCCTTGAGATTTGTTGATTGTCATTGCATATGCAAGCCTTACTGGAAACTGCAAGCGCTTAAAATCGAATGGCATGTCGGTTGGAATCATTGGGATCCGAGGTATCAAAACATTTTCTCCTTTGTACTTTCCTTTAAGTATTGTTGCTTCGATGACGTTATTCATCAACTTTTTTATCGTAAGTCGGGTGCCATTACAAAGACGTGGTTGGTTTATATTTCGTAACATTATGATTACCGATCCAACTTTTAGTCGGAGAATATGAGGCGGTAATCCGGGTAATTCCAGGGAGTTTAAAAATTCGATTGGATAGTTGACGACATCGTTCTGAGAAGAAACGGAATCCACCGATTTGTACATCTTCAATTCGCCAGCGATTTCACTTTGAATCTTAAAATTCAATTCGTCGAAATCAACGTTTTTCGCAGCCAATATAGCACGTTCGCTCAACCAATCATGATTTCTGTAATTTTGTGTAATGTTTGGAAACACCTTTCGGATGAGTTCGGACTTTGATTCGGTGAACTGGCAGAAATCGACGGGAAATTGAATACAGCCGGTCGAAATATCCACCGGGATTTTGCCGTTTCCTATGTCCAGCAATTGTTTGGAAAATACGTCTCGAGATTGATCGTTCTGCAGCTCGACACGCATGTTCAGAGTCAGTTTGAGTTTCCTGACGTATTTCCACAAAGCAGCCGACTTCAAACATGCATTAAGTTCATCGGCTGGCGTTGATCGTGGTATCACTGGCAGCGTTTGCCGAAAATCACCTGCCAACAGAATCATCGCACCTCCAAATCGGCTTTGATTGTTTCGTAAATCTTGCAACGTTTTGTCTAATGCCTCCAAAGATTTTTTATGCGCCATTGTACATTCATCCCAAACGATCAGTTTGCTTTGCTGCAAAACTTTGGCCATCGAACTGTTCTTCGATATGTTGCATGTTGGATTTTCATTGGTTTGCATATAAATTTAAAATTAAAAAGAAAGTCCAACTGTTAAATTAAAAAATTTAAATATCATAAGCATTTTCTTAAACTTACAGAAAACTTAAATTGGATTGCTGCGAATATTTGAAAGAGAAATTAGCCAAATCGGTGCAACTGTTTTCCGATTTTAGATAAAACGAAAAAAGTGGGCGTAAAAGCAGGCGTGGCAAATTTTTTTTTCGATGAAAACTTAAAATGGATTACTACTAACATTTGAAAGAAAAATTAGTCAAATCGATGGAGCCGTTTTCTGATTTTAGGTAAATCGAAAAAAGTGGGCGTGAAAGTGGGCGGGGAACAATTTTCTTTCCGTGTAAACCTAAGTTGGACCATGGCGATCACGTTAAAGAAAAAATCGTCCAAATCGGTCAAGCCATCCTCAAGTTATGTGCTTAATAGAAAAAGTGGTCGTAAAAGTAGGCGTGGTAAATTTTTCTTTCGATGGAAACTTAAAATGCATTGATACGAACATTTGAAAGAAAAATTAGTCAAATCGATGGAGCCGTTTTCTGATTTTAGGTAAATCGAAAAAAGTGGGCGTGAAAGTGGGCGTGGCAAAATTTTCTTTCCGTAAAAACCTAAGTTGGACCATGACGATCATTAGAAAAAAAAACTGTCCAAATCGGTCCAGCCGTTCTCAACTGATGCAATTACCAACGAACAACATTGATTTTTATTTATATAGATAGATGTTACTCACCATGAGAAATAAATTCCCGGATTATATTTATTTAAATACATTTTATATTTACATAAAAAAAGAAACACACAAAAAAATTTACTATCAGGAATGCTCCCGGTCCTGTCTGTTATCCATAATCGAGGTCTTACTGTATTTTCAAGTAACAAGAAAAAGTTTAAAGAGAAATATAAAAAACGTCATGAAATATCTATAAATTTTCGGCGGTGGCGGCTGTTAAAAATAATCGGCGGCTCAACCGGCTTCAGCCGTCAAGGCGCAGGTCTCTGCCTAAAAGCCCTCATATTAAAATGCAAAAACAACGAAAACATTAAAAAAAAAACGCAAAAGCAAAATTGCATGTTGTTATTATGTCTCATGGAAAATGTTGGGGCCATACTTAATTTTCTTTTTGGGGTCATTTTGCGCACCGCAAAATAACATAACTACGAATTAAGCAACAGAATAACTAAACACAGCAAGTTTTTTTTGGGAAAGTCTACAAGTTTAAACTTAAAAACAATTCTAAACCTTACAGCTTATTTCCGATGTGCGAAAGAATTCTTTCTTTTGTACAACTGCATTTTAAACAAAAACAAAGTTTTTAGAATTTGATTTTGTTTTAAATGTAATTGTTCGAAAAAAAAGAATTATTTCGCTTATCGGAAAGAGGCTATTAATAATTTTTGAGAAAACTTGTGTGTATATTAGTTTTTAAAGAAAAAATTCTTTATAGATTTCATAAAAATATAAAATAATAACCACTATTAAATAAGTATTTAAGCATTTGAGGGGTATAGATGCAAAGACTGCAAAGTCCACGTTTTCATAAACGTAACTAATAATACCTCTTAGTTGTATTTAATGAATGCTTCCAATTCGTGAATATTACATTACCAGAAACATTTTTATCCCATAAAAAATTATGTTCAAAAATTAAGAATTGATGCAAAAACGGCAATGTCCATTGGAGATTGTCGTTTTTGCAATGATCACAGTTTGTTAAGCTCTTTTTCTCTCAACTATTTTCGAAAATGCATGCTATTTTTTTTTATTTTGTTTCTTTTTTGCAAAACAAAACTAAAAAGAAATTTAAATATATAACAAATTAGTTAGTTTTATTGTTCATTTTATAACTTTGTCATTAGTCGTAATTATGGAGCTAAGTTGTTATGAAGTTCCTCCAAATCAATCAAGAAAAAACTAAGCCTTTGTTAAGTTTAAGAATTTAATAACTACTGATTTTTTTAAGTACTTGCCAATGCTTAAAAAGCAGCAATGTCCATTTGATTAGAGCAAACACAGCAATCTCCAATTTTATTATTATAATTGCCAGCAAACCGTTATATCGATTTGGTTGAAACTTGCGTCATATCTTCATCATATTCTTATTAACTGGATAGCAGATATACAATACATAAATATGAATATACTTTGAGCTAGAGGTTTTTACTATTTGTTACGAAAACTATAAATGTGGACATTGCAGCCTTTGCATCTATACCCCTCATTTAGTCTTTTTAATTCAATTCAATGTTTTTATTACGGTAATCATTTGTTTCTTTTTTGTTTAAACTCATACTACGTGGATAGCAGCTTGTAGATTAAAAAAAAGTAAAATTTTGGAAATTAAAAAAACTAAAAAATTACTCATTACATGTCGTTACATTCACTCGCAAAGGAGCTAAAAGTCCACATTTTTTGAAAATTCAGTTTTTGATGCAGTTCGATATAGTACACAAAAATCAATAGTTTGCAGAAAAAAATGCTGTTTTACACATATGTTTTATTTTATATGTTTAAAAGTGCTAAGTTTCGTTTTAATACAGTATGTGATGAAAAACGATCGTTTTCAAAAGGTGTGATGAATTTCGATAGATTCTAAAATCCATTTCTGAATAAGTGTTAAATAACATATAAAAAAAAATTTATAGAAGAAGAATAAAGTCATGTCACAGAGTACAATTCCGTTCGGAAACGGATTCATTCCTTATGTGATTTAAGTAAATTTTTTTAAGATACTGAAAACGATATTTTCGATTTAAATAGCGATGTGGAATTCATTCATTTTTAATTGGAAAATATGCACATAATACTTACATGCTTCAAAAAAAAATCAAAATATGCTTTAAAAGGTAATGAAATATGAAATTAGTATTTAACGAGAAGCTGTCAAAACAAATCCATATTTAGTATCTTAGTGCCCATTTACATTATACGATTTTTGTCGTTGCGATTATTGTCGTTTCTTCTTTGAAGTCGGTCTTATATTAACATTGTTCGAGTTTTGTTATTACAACCACTGTGACCCTTTTAGCATTTTCACCGCTAAATTTAGCATTATTTATTTTGATTTAGCAGCGAATTTTTCAAATTGCATTAAGCATAATTTTTAGCATTTTTCTAATATTTTTTAGCATTCTTTAGCATTTTTTAATCTTATAAATTTAATATATTGCCTAACATTTCTGTCAATCTCTATCATTGTATTTTTACATTTATACGTTTATACAAATGAATAATAATAGCAACCCTATAACTTTATAAACACCAAAAAACATTAAAGAAGAAATGGTAGATTTTACTACAGAAGAAGCAAATTTAGCGATTGGTACTCTTCAATACGTTTACGCATATGTCTTTCGCATCTTTAAATTTTTTTCTTTACGTAAATCATCACTTTATTTTAATTAAAAATTCAAATTTCAAATATTTTTACACACTTTGGCATTACTGTAAATCCGCACCATCTTTAATTTTTATTGCCACTATTGCTTCATTTTCAGAAAATTTTGCGAAAGTTATCGAGAGTACCAAGTTGGCATTTAGCTCTCGCATCGAAATTGTTTTCGCATTGCAATAGAGAGTAGACCTCCTGGATAGGTGTTTATGAGTACAGAAACGCTTTAAAATAATATGCTTTCAACGAGTTAGCTTCCTTTGTTATGACGTTTTTGGTTTTGCCATTTAGTAACGCGGGAGTTGAAAGAATTTTTAGCGGTATGAACCTTATTAAAACCAAGATTAGAAATAGGATGGTATTGAATTCATTGATTTACGTTAGATGTGGACTAAAAAGGCTAAACAAAATGTTGCAGAGATTTTATTATTACTGTTGATCTTATAAAAATATGTGATAAAAACAGATCATATTTCTAATGGTATTTTTGGTATTTTGACCAACACTTTGGAAGTTAAGGAAAACTATTCATAAAATTATGTGTTTAATGTGTAATTAAATTTACTGAAAATGCTGATGAATAGCCTTTTATGTTTTCAATGATAGTTTTTGTTTTTAATTATATTTTGTATTTAATAATATAAGTATATGTGTGTATAACGTTACCTAAAACGCAAAAAGACCTATCTAACATTTTGAAGATTTTACAAAAAACTATTTAAAATTATAAATTTATTAATCGCTTTAACGGCCATTTTCACCAAGTTCGGTTATAATTAACCATCGGTTATAGCTGTCAAAACGTATTGGTAACCGGAACTTAAATTGAAAGTTAGTTTTAACCGAACTTGGTGAAAATGGCCGTAAACTGTTTATGATTAGAAAAAAAAATATATATATCTAATTTTCTTCCAGATCCTAACAGTTTTTTTTGACAGTTGACAATGTTGGATATTTTGCAAACCGTAGGTTAGGTTAAGCGTTCATCATGTGATATTTTGTAGAATGGGCCTTTTGTTTATTTGGTTAACAAATCGCTTACTTTTGTCAAACTACTGAATTGTTTTTATTAAATAAATCTATGTATGTATATATTTATACCCTTCACCACAGGTGGAAAAGGGTATATATAAGTTTGTCATTCCGTTTGTAATTTCTACAATATTGATCTTAGACCCTATAAAGTATATATATTCTGGGTCCTTATGAGGAGAGAAGTTGATTTAACGATATCCGTCCGTCCGTCCGTCTGTCCGTCTTACGTTTGATATGTGTTTTCCGGAGACTCCAGACATGATAGCGACTACGTTGTTTTACATTTATGTCACATATAGTCCACCATTTCTTGCTATTGAAATTCAGCCAGATCGGTACAACAATGGCTGAGATATGACCAAAAAACCACGACTGCCTCTAATTTTTCCAAGAAATCCCTTGTGGTTGTTTTATTTTTATTACTTTTTTTCTGTATATCTGGAGAACGGCAAGAGCCAAAGCTTAAAAATTAGGTACAAACATTTAGGTTATAAATATACACCATCCTACAAAATGTGGGCGGGATTGGAGAAGTAGGCGTGGTACCTCTCATACAAAAAGTATTAAAAATTGGATAAAAACCTGAATTTTTTGACTGTTATATGACCTATGGTTACGTCTTATTTATCAGAAGATCGGAAATTTTTAATAGAAAATATTTTCTGAAAAACTCGGGAAAATCGGTTCAGGGGGCAAATTACGGCAGTCGTGATCGAATACTTTTTCGATTCGAAAGCAATTTTATTTCTTTTTCCTTCAGTCCATACTGTACGGATCGAAATTATTTCTAAAGTGTTGTAAAGCATTTATTTAAGTGTTTACAACACTGAAAAAATAATTACGATACGTTCAGTCTCGACTAAAATAAAATTGCTTTCGAATCGAAAAAGTATTCGATCACGACTGCCGTAATTTGCCCCCAGATACGAAAAAGTTATGACCAAAATATTATTTTTTTTTTTGAAAAATGCCCATTTTCAGGAACCATAGATCTTCCCTAGTCCAAGTTTTAAAGCCAAAATAACTTTTCTTTTTTAACACGTCGGTATATAAATCTGTCAAATCGGTTAAGAAATAGCAGAGTTATGACCAAAATACTGAAATCCCAAAAATTACTCTTTTTATAATTAAGTTTGTTTTTTATACCCTTCACCGAAGGTCCTAAACCCAATAAAGTATATATATTCTGGGTCCTTATGCAAAGCGAAGTTCAAATCCGGTTGTCGTCTCTTCTTCCAATCCCCTCACCCCCCCTTCGTATTTGTTTACATATACTAGCATAATGCCCAATATGATTTTCGTTATCACCCTTCTTTATTTTTTCATATATTTAACGAAATAATTTTAATAAATAGAAACTAAAAACGATTTAAAAAAAATATTTACCAGTTTTCGCTTTTTAAATTTCATTTATAATGAAGTTTTAAGTATTGTAAATATGTATGTATATGTAAAAATTATTTAGTTGCTCTCTATTCTACTCGCGCAATGGTGAAGGGTATATAAGATTCGGCACAGCGGAATATAGCACTCTTACTTGTTTTTCAATATAAACTTCCCAGTTAACCACGTCTTTAAGACATCCTCGAAGACGGATGCACGACAATTTTAATTTCTGCACGACATGTGGGGGACAGGGGGAACAAATCGTCAACGACTTTTTCGAACAAGTGTCGCGAAAATCGTGCACGACATCATTATCATCAAAGACTACATGCATGTCAATGTCGTCTATTTCGACGTCCATGACAAAAATTATTATATGGTTATCTAATTCAGACAGTTTTTTAGTATAGTTGAATTTTAATTTCTGTTATATGTTTTATATTCGACTCCTATAAGCAATCCTAAAGTTGACTGACAGTGTAGTATTAACTGCATGTAATCCATATTTTCCAGACCGCGAGAATAATTTCATCAGAATTTTCGGTTTTACTGTTTAGCACAGAATTTGTAAATTTTTTGTAGGTATTTAAATCAACAAATAAAAAAAAGAATATGAGAATTTTAAGAAAACCAAGCAAGTGATTGAATAAACAACAGGGGACAAGTCGTGCATACATCATTGGCCAACTGGGTTCGTTTTATTAAAAAAAATATAATATTTGCAGGTAGATTAATATATAATTCATTCATTATTTACGAAAATTTAGCATTTTTCAACATTTTCAAATTTTATTTTTAGCATTGTTTTAAGCCCCATTTAGCATCCAATTTTTTTTTTTAGTTGTTGTCACACTAATATTCTGCAGATTTTGTGTATTCCGGGCTTATTATATTTTATTCTTTCAAAAGAGCCATTTTAAGCTTATTTTGGTTTGAAGTCTGATTGATGTTCTCTCATTTTCGTTAAAGTTTTTGCCACAAGTATTTTATTAAATTCATTACATTCAAGATATACATAATAGCCATTCCTTAACAAAGCCAGAATTATTTTATGTCTTTAATTCTAATGTTTTCTGCACTTTGCTTCTTGAGGTTGTTTTTTAATATATTTAAAGATTGCATTTGCCCATAATGCCCTCAATAAACTGCAATAAACCAATGCCAACAGACGAATTAGCACCTCAGACCAGTGATGTTATACGTAGGGGAAATCCCTATTCGTATTAAAAAAAATGGACGTAGGGACAAAAGGACAGCTATTTTAAAATCATTAAAATGTAGGGACTTTTCAAAAATGTGGCAAAACTGTATATATTTGACAATCTTTTTTGATACGGCAACAATACAAATTGTTAAATTTCTTTGAGTGACCGCTTGCTGCCATTTGAACTTAGATTTTAAGGTAAATTTGTGAAACTCTCCTTTAGAAGAATGGAGATGCTGTGAATTCATTTTCAGAGCAATAAATAGATAATTTGCTTAAGATGGGATTAAAAAAGTTTTCGCGAAAATTCACCATTTTAATAAAAATTTAATTTTCCCCCTTTAGTCAAAATTAGCTATTCTTTAATTTATTACTACCACATGCCAATACAGATAGAAATTGATGTCCATATTTGTTCTTCTTTTTTAGCCAATATTTTTATTTGCTCGGCAATGAATCATATATGAGTCCTTTTTCAATCACTCAAGTGATAAATCAGTTTTTAATCCTCAAAAGTCTCTGAAATGTCGAGCCAAATTTTACTAAAAATTTAACAACTAAAAATTTTGAGTCAACACACTACGTTGAACATTAACACAAGTGGCTTAATTTTTGTTGGTTTTTTATCATCAAAAAGTTGTAGGGATTTTTGTAGAGACAATTTTTTTTTAGCGAGTAGGGAAAAATAGTAATTTTTTCCGGGCTGCGTAAGGACTTTTCAAAAAAGTGTATAACATCACTGTCTCAGACTATCACATGCCAACCACCATGTCGGACACAAATGTTTGGGATTTATTTCTTGGTTGAGTTTTTCCAGAGGTTTACTCTTCCGTCTAACCGGAAAAGATTACATTGACATCTTCCGTTAATAAAACGTGTTTCCAGAACGAAAAGTCTATTCCAGCATAATTGTGTGCAAACTACAATCTAACATTTTTATTTTTTTTAAGTTACAAACGGTTTCTTAGTTTCATTCAACTTTAATTAAAATTATTACAAACGTCTTTTATAATTTCATATACATCGTTGCTGAAGTAGAAGTAAGTTTTGAAAAAATCTTTAGTTAATTTCTTTTTCGAAAAATGAAAGGAAAATACATACATACATACATATGTATATGAAACGGGCAGTCAAGCCTGTCCCTGCCAGGCAGGAAGTAAAATAACTTAAAGGTAAGCCCCAACGTCAGTACCATACGCTTGGAAATTCTTAGCTTCATTGATCTTTAGGAGGCTTCAAAATTAGCTAATATATAAAATAACACAATTTTGCCACACCCCTTTTCCTCTCAATTATCCGCTCGCAGTCCAAAAATTGTAAGTTCGACTACTTTAAAATGCCATCGCCATATTAGCAAATCCCTTTTTCCTAGTTAAAATAAAAATCAGAATTTCAAAAGCAGCAGCAAAATAAATACACTATTTTTGAAAAGTAACTTTTTAAAGGGCACTGGTTTCTACCAACTATAGCCTTTTTAACAGTGGCAAACTTCTCTTAGTTGAGGGAACATGTAAAGAAAGAAAACAAACAGCTCTGTCTGTAAACCGCCAAATCAAAAGGGACAGGCTTAGCAGCTAGTTTTATATATTGTCCTTTCATTTTTCGAAAAAAAAAAACAAAATGTAACAATTTTTTTTAAAAAAGTTGAGTCTACTTTTACATCGCAAGGCGAATTCATACAGGAGACGTTTTCGAGTCATCTGTTTATTTATTTATGTGTATACTGAAATAAACAAAAAAAATCCTTTTTTGATTTTTAGTTGAACTGTTAATTTTTAATTTCTGATATTCTCTAATTAGGCTTGAGTTCATCAAATTTAATTTTCATCAAATTTAATTTTCATTAAATTATTTTCACTGAGGGAAGGAATTTTACAACTTGGAATTTTTATTAAAATTTATTGATAATTTTTCCTGACTGAGCTGGGATCCTTTTTATATCTTCAACAAATAATTTTGACATTCACTCTAACTAAAAAAAGGAATAGCTAGCATAACTCTATCTCACGATGCGTTCACCTGTATGAATTCGCCTTGCTACTTCAGCAACAATTTGTATGAAATTATAAATGACGTTTATAATAATTTTGTTTAGTTTTTAATAGAAATTTTAACAAAATGTTTTAAAAATTAATAATAAATAAATAATACTGTTGTGGGCAAAGTTTGCAAACGCTTTCTTAATTAAAAATGTGTGTGGTTGCGTTGTTTTAGTGTGAACACCAAGTGAAAATGTTGCTGTCAATGGGAACAAAGCTTAAAAGCACCAAATATTTAACAAAAACATTTCTAAAACAAAGATCTAAAATGTTTAATTGTCTAGGGGTTGCATGTCAAAAAAAGTTGACGATAGAACTAAACTGCATTTACAGATTTAAGAAATATTGATTTTTTTAACAAGTTTTTTTTTCTCTCCTGTAAAATTTATTAAATTGGACTTATCTGCTTTTACGAGTGAATGTTACGATATTACATATTTTATATGTATTTAATTTATTTTGTATAGTACTTGGGGAAATATTTAAAAAATAATTTAACTAAAAATTTATGCATTTAAAAAACTACTAGCCACCATATATGCATGTCAGGTTTTTAAATATAAGTATATAGTAATGACCGTTTTTTTTAAGTGTTTTTCTTAATTTTTATAATAATAATTTTTATAAATATTAATGTGAGATGAACAAGCTGCTTCTTTGTTTGTTGGTTTGTTACGATTCTTTTTCTTGTTTTAGTTTGTTTGAAATATGAAAAATGCTGAAAAAAATATATATAAGAGACTGAAAATAACAAATTTAATAATCGTCAAGATCAACATCTTCCAAAGGTTCATCAGCTTGTAGGGACTGAAAATCAACTTTATAGCGTAAAATACCTTTTTGTTTTTGATTGTTGGTTAAAATACAAAAAGCGTTTTAAAAAATTATAAGGGTTCAATTAAAAGCAATGAGAAAGAAATGGGGAGAGAGAAGAAAAAAGTATACAAAAGCAAGTTTAGTTTTTTTTTGTTTTGTTAGAGGGAACAAGTAATATCTAGCATACATTTGTTATAGTCTATTAAATATTGTTTAAAAGTTTAAAAAAATTTTGTAAAATAAACTTACCACCAATGCCGCCAAATCCTCTTACAAATTGGCTTCCCTCTTGAGATTTGTCAGTAATTATTTCTAGAGTGGCACCAAACATTTTATAATTGTTCGCCAGCCATTCCAATAAAGGCTGAGATTCAATTAGTTCCATTTCTACGCCAGTCTGAAAAAAAAAAATTTGATTAAAAATATTTTTAGAATTTTATTCTTTCGAAAAATAATTTTGTAATACAAACTTTGTTCGAAAAACAAAATTAAAATTAAAACTTTGTCGAAAAAGAAAATTTAATTTCAAATTTCAATTATATTCGAAAAACATATGATAGTGAACATTTTGCTTAAAACAAGACGATGTTTTCCATTTGACGAGAGAGAGAGAGAGAGAGTGTTATGCCGACTATCCTTTTTTGTATGTAGTAAAAGGCAGGGCTGATAGTTTTGGGGTTATGACTCCAAATTAGGGGTGTGCTTGTTGCTAAAATATACAACAATTTTTACTTGGGATTTGGGGTTTGCATTGGAGACATTTAAAAACAAATTCCATGCAATCATATACATTAAGGTGGCCATTCTTACAACATCACTTTATTTATAAAGTTTATTTATTATCTAAAAAAATATCTGAAAAGTTTGAAGCTAAACTGTCAATAATTCGATTATGTATATGTATATAAGTCCAAAATGAAATGTTGAATAGTGAATACAAGGCGAAAAAATAACTTTTTTTTAGTTTTTGTCAAAAATTTTAAATATCGTTTTGTTCTAGATGATAAATGAATGAAATTGACGATGCAATTATGTTTTCAAAAAATATAAAAACCCAAAAATGCTTTTGAACTAGCCCAGTAAATACTAATGCCCCAGACCAATAATGAGCCAATTATTACATGACGGAGAAATGCGAGCACACAGCTTAAACAATTTTGAAATTGATTTGTGCAAAACAATTTTTTATCTAAAAGACTCAAAATTGTTTGGTATTGTTACGAAAGCTAAATTATCTAAGAATTATTTATAGTTTTAGTTATAAGTTATCTTGTAAGTTTTATTTTTATGTTACTTAAAATTGTCATATATAATTTTCAACACAACTGTTATTTTAAAATAATTCCTATATAAATTTCCCAGTCATTTCTAGAAATGGTTATAGAACATAATAAATAGTTTTAACGGGAAGGTTCAGGAAAAATCTAGAAATAATTATGAAATATAAAAAGGGGCGACTCATGTATAATAGTTTTAGTTTGCTTTGAGAAACGGTTCTGTTCGTAACTAACAATTGTTAACAAAAAAATAAAGTTTGTAAAGTTGAATAAGTGTGTGTACTTATTTTTATTTGCAATTAAAAGAACTCAACGGTTTATTATAAAGGGAGTAAACCGAACGCGTTTATTGAAGGAAAACGTAACAATATTATCAAAGTAATTGATATTAATTACTAGGGATGCAATTTCCATGCAAATGCATGTTTTTTGTCGATAGTCTAAAACCGATGTCGACCAATTATCTTTCCGAATCATTAAGTTTGCGTTAAAATGGCATCGATTTGTTTTTGCATATTGTTGCATATTTTGGTGAAAATTCATATTGTTGCATATTTTCGTGAAAATTCATATTTTTGCATATTTTGGTTTTAAATGCATATTTTTGCATATTTTAACAGTTTTGAGTGTGTTATCCAAACTAGAGCTGCCTGTATAATAATGTTTCTTAAAAATTAAGTGATTTTTCATTTTAGGGAAGTTCGACTGTATACACATATGTATGTATATAATAAACTAGCTGACCCGACAGACGTTGTCCTGTGCAAATTCGAAAAAAGGTTGCGTTCGATTTTTAAAATCCGTTAAAAAGATACGAACATTTGAAAGAAAAATTAGTCAAATCGATGGAGCTGTTTTCTGATTTTAGGTAAATCGAAAAAAGTGGGCGTTAAATGGGCGGGGCAAAATTTTCTTTCCGTAAAAACCTAAGTTGGACCATGGCGATGATTTTAAAGAAGAAATCGTCCAAATCGGTCAAGCCTTTCTCAAGTTATGCGCTTAATAGAAAAAGTGGGCGTAAAAGTAGGTGTGGTAAATTTATCTTTCGATGAAACTTAAGATGGATTAATACGAACATTTGAAAGAAAAATTTGTCAAATTGATGGAGCCGTTTTCTGATTTTAGGTAATTCGAAAAAGTGGGCGTAAAAGTGGGCAGGGCAAAATTTTCTTTTCGTATAAATCTAAGTTGGACCATGGCGATCATTTTAAAGAAAAAATCGTCCAAATTATATATGTAGATGTCATTGGTGGTGCAATATGAAAATTTGGATTTTGCCACGACCCTCCGCCCGCAGACCGAAAATCAAAAATCAGACTTCACAGTGTCACCCGCCTCATCAAAATCGACCCAGCCGTTTTGGAGTCCATACTTTACATACATACTAGGGTATTCATTCGGTTAACCGATTAATTACTACCCGATTAACTGATCGGTTTATTTAAAATTGGCTATTTTCGATTAACGATTAAACCGGTTAATTTCAGTCGGTTAACCGATTAACCGATGTAACAAAATTTTGAATTTTTTTGTAGATCATAATATTTTTTTTGTGTTTTTAATTATTTTTTTCATCTCATATACAAAAGTTATGTGATTAGAAAATATTTTTTTATACAATATATTTCCTACATTCTTAAAGTACAGTACAAACAGAAACTTAGAAATTCGGAAATAAATTTTTTGCAAAATGTTCTGTGCTGAGCTTTGCTAGGATGAGTCATATGATGACCTAACAACAGAAGAGACTTTCGATAATAACGCAAACAACCTTTTAACAGAATCAGAGTAAACCATTAGAAGTGTTAAAAATTAAAAAAAAAATTAAAACAGGACTTTAATGGCATAATGGAAGATTTTTAGTTTTTCTATATTTGTGGCATTTTGACAAAACATCTTAAGTAGAGAAAAGATAGCAAAAAAGTTTTTAAAACAAACTCGGTGAAAAAATGATTTTTATCAAATAATTAAATACACCGAAATTAAAGAATAATTTTGTTAGTAATACAAAATTTTAAAAACGTAAGCAAAAATATTTTTTGAATGAAAATTTGTACGATTAACAACATTTTTTTCAACTTTTTAAATTTGACTTAAGATGTTTTGTCAAAATGCCACAGATATTATACGCTACTTTCGATTTCTTCAACATCTACGATAAATGAAAGAGTGCTTTCCAAGTGAAGTTTAATCGAAACAAATGAAAAGAATCGCCTAAATCCATAACATAAAAACCAAATTGTTTTTCTAAAAGATTATTTTATAAGATCTCCTTAAACTATTGAAATAACTAAAAAATGATCTCACAGCATTAATTAAAAAATATGTATTTCATATTTATGAATTATTTTTTTGTTTGGTCGTTTGAGATCACGAAATGTTATGTTTGTTTTGTTATTGTTGTTTTTTTTTACTATTAAACTCCAAATAATAAAAAATTATTTAATGAAATTACTAAATTTATAAGAAAAACATTATTAATCGGTTAACCGATCAAAAACAAAATAAACCGATTATCAACCGATTAAACCAAGACCTCGGTTAATTAATCGTGCGATTAACCGATTAAAGCAAAGGCCCGATTAAATGAATACCCTAGTGATTACTAGGGATGCGATTTCCATGCAAATTCATGTTTTTAGTCGATAGTCTCAGAATGATGTCGACCAATTAATCATTAAATTTGCGTTAAAATGGCATCGATTTGTTAATGCATATTTTGTTGAAAATGCATATTTTCGCATATTTAGGTTATAAATGCATATTTTCTGCAAAAGTTCCTTAAAAAATGTTTAAATACACAAAAAAGGGGTGTTCTGGAAATCGAAAACGCAAAACAAAAGAACTTGAAGGTTGTTTTTAATACACTTTTAATCTAATCTTTATAATTTTTGTTATAAAGTTCTGTTGAATAGAGAAATATTTGTATAAGAATCAGTATTGTGGTTATTTTGTTGAACTATTTATGGGTTTTAATCCATATTTTTTAATATTTTAATTAGGCTAAAGTTCATTAAATTATCTTTTATGAGGAATTGAATTTTACAACATGAAAATTTATTAAAGCCCCAGCTGCAGTCAAGAATGAAAAATTATCAATAACAATTTTAATTAATTTTCATGTTGTAAAATTCCTTTCTTCATAAAAAATAATCCGCGTTGCAGAGGAAAATAGAAGCCAATTCGATAATATTCCACCGCAGCCAGTAGTATCAAGATGGCTAGATGCTTCAGAATTATATTCAAAAAAACTTTGAGTAATTTAATAATGTTAGAAGAGCTTGTTGATACCGATGATTATGTAATAAAAAAAACAAGTTTTAAATTTAAATAACATCAGAAGTAAATAAGAATTTGTATTTTCCAATTACAGATATATTGGTGAAACAATAACTTATTAGGAGTGATTTAATTCCTTAATGCTGAACTCTAATTAATTGATATTGCAGAAAGTAAAATTAACAATGTGGAAGAAAGAATAGCCTTACAAATTAGAAAAAAAATCCAAAACGTTTTGCAAAAAAAATTAAGGATTTCAAAAAATAAAATGCATTTCAAATATTTTTGAGCTGATCTTTTATCAAAGTGGGATCAGAAAATAAATTTCTTAAAAATGCATTGGCATTCTTCAAGCACATACAAGACAGTTTTAATTTTAATAAAAAAAAGTACTTACTTATTTAAACAAACAAAAATTTAAATTAGTTATTAAAGTTATTTAAAGATATTTGAAAAACAAAACACTGAATTTTATATATTTGAAGTAATATGTTTTAAAAAAACGATTTTTGAAACTCAAAAAACTTAGTGATTTTCATATAAATTTTTCTACTCAATTAATTGTTTGTCACCTGGAAACAGCACATAAGTTTTGGTAATTTCTTTTAGTTTCCATCACAGACAAACTTGCTTTTAAACCCTGACTTTTTTCACTTTCCATTCAGTGTTGCCACGACCAAAAAAAATTTGTAACCAAAATGTAAAAATAAAGTAACCAAATGCAATAAAAAGTAACCAAAATAATTACGTATTAAAAACACTATATTATTTTCATTTCAGTAAAAATATATTATATATAAGTATGTATATAAAAACCTTAACCTCTGGATCGATTTCGCCCCTTTGCAAAATTGCATGAGTAAGTGCTTTCAAACTTTTGAAGAATCAACAGACTATGTACAAAATCAGGTTTCATATTGCCACGGTAGGAGTAGAGAAAAGGATAGCCCTGATCAGTGATCTTATAATTTCTTTTAGAAAGTCCCTATGCAAGGAAAAATTTGCTTCTCTAGGATATAACAATCACTGGCTTCGCTTACTATTAAACGTTATCTGCATAATCCTGACCATATGCAAAGTATAAAATTTTCTCCGATTTCCCTCTTAAAAAGTACCCTATGTTTGAACCTGGGCCATATGCTGTCTGTCTACCAAATTCCATCCAAATCCATTAAGCGGGTTTAGCGTGATTGACCCACAATCTAACAAAGATCCTAATATCTAAACATACATACTTTCACATTTGTAATATGTATTAGTCGGATGTAAATAAGAATACATTTTTATCCATGTTATAATTAACAAGGAAAGTTGTCAGTATTTAAGACGAAAATAGATTTAAATTTGTTTTAAATGTTTTTAATACACTTGCCTCTTTATCCGTAAAATGCGATTTATCTTTTTCTTGTTCCGGCGTTAAATGCAAAACCGTAGTTGATGTTGAATTGGCGTGATTTTTTAAAACATAACGTTGTATGTCCAAATTTTCCCAACATATTAATGTTTCGACAGAACCCAATTCTAAAGCCCGTAAAGTATCTTCAACGCCAAAACAATATTTGCCCGTATCCTTAAAATAATAATAATAATGAAAAAATTAAATTAAACGAATAATATAAAACTTTTTCACGAATTTAAAAATTTTCAGCAATACCTGAGAAATTTCATCAAAATAACGACCAATTAATTTTTTTTCCTGAATAAATTTAACATTTTGTAAAGATTCCGCTGCCAATTCGATAGCTTGATTGAAACCATTCTCACCGCCATAAGAAACGTCCACGAGTTTTATGACTTTTGATTGAAGCCTCTAAAAAGGGATGATTTTAAATAAAAAAAGTTATTTCTAATATAAACTTACCGGATCAAACATATCAGATTGACTTAGTTCAGTTTTAAAATCCGCACTACCCGCTAATATCAGCCCCGCAATATTAGGTTTATCATTCGTTATAAATAATTGTGTAGCAACCTCGGCCACTTTGCGCACATAGTTGTGACGTTTTTCCATACGCAAACGAGCAAAACGCAAAGCAGATTGACCACCACGACCATGTTTTTTCGGCAGATCAACTGTAAATTTGTGCAAAACTTCACGGGTATTTCCCTGCAAGGTGCCAAACAACGCACCATTACCATCCATAACAATAAAGCCAAATTTATTGTCATCAGCCAAAAGGGCGGTCAAAGCTTCAGTGTGAAATTTATTGTCACACAAATACAATGATGTATTAATGGGCTTAAAGGGTTCAAAATCAATATTAACCTTCTTTTCTTTACCCTCTTCGGTGACAATAGTACCACAGTAAATTACCAAACCATTTGGAGGCACTATTAGGGATGACGTTTTATAGGGGTTAGGAAAAACAATAATTGATTCAAACGTCTTACCTTTGGTGTACAATTTAAGTCTATGTTGGACCGAGGTGATAGCACCCAATACCGAGAGACGATTAACGCGAGACTTGATGTTGGAGGCGGTTCCAAATTCGTCGGCCAACATTTTACTCACTCTTGATATTTGATCCTTGGGTGGAATAATTAGAGATATCATGCTAGTGCCATTGCTTTAAAAAAACACGAAAATATGAAAATGTTTTATGAGCGTATTAAATAAACATATTGCTGAATATAACCTTTCTGGCATAAATGGCTTAATTACTTTATGTTTATATGAATCTAAAAAAAACTTACCCACGAGCCATTTCCAGACTTTTTATTAATTTTTTTATTTTCCATATTTCTACATTGCGATCTGCTGACGTTTCTTCTCCCGACATGTTTTAACAGTTTTTCACTTCCCACAAATGTATAAATTAGATTAGAACTCAGAAAACTTTCTCTACTACCCGTTCGATGAAACGCCCCTTCGTCTAGTGGCCTTTATTCCAAGTCTTTGTTAAAAATTTATAAATTTTTTTATTGCTTTTTACACTCCAATAGTATTTGAATTTTAATTTTTTTTTCTTATTCCCCTGTTTGGCTTCGTTGTCTGACGTCCTTCTACTGCAAAAATACGAGAAAAAAGAAAAAAACTTAATCATGAACTATATTGAAAGAAAAAGGCGCAGGTCATTATTGTGGTGTGTATATGTTACAAAATGTGTTTTAAAATCATTTTATTTCTTTTTTTGAGGTACATATAAACATTTAAAATCTTTAAGTTATTTTATGAATATTAAATAAATACTTACTCTCAGTCAGAGCCAGTTAAAAATGGACTCCTTTATAAATTTTTCAAGGAAATTTTGTTAAATTTTAATACATTTATTACTTTAAGGATTAACAATGAAAAACACTGAGAAAGGAGATGCCAGAATTTTCTTCTTGTTAAACTTAAAACATACACACAAAAAAATAATTTAGGTAATTTTCACACAAATTCCTTGCAAAGGAAGAGCCACAAATTTTCCAGATTTTACCCTATTAGGAAACTATGGGCAGTCGTGGGCTCACAGGTTAAAATTAATATAAAAGTGTCATTAGATCATTAAATTAAATGGTACAAATTATGAATTGATTAATAAAATATAATGAAATTAAAAATGTAGTTAATTTTATTTAAGTATGTAACTAAAAAAAGTACATAGTTTTTTAAAAAATGATTTTTTATTAAAAAAAAAAAAATAGTAAATTTACCTAAAACCTATGTTCTTGTACAAAATTTAACTTAGATAACTTTTCTAAAATATAAATTTAAACTAACTTTGCTATCATTGGTAAATTTTCAAAGTTTCTTAGTAATTTTAACAAAATATTTAGATTCTTTTTCGAAAATAGAAATTACCTAAGTTAAACGTTTTATTACCTAAGAAACTTAGATACTGCCATGCTACCCTTGCGCTTAGTTAATTTTATACCATATTTTTAGGTAATTTTACCTATGATTTTTTTGTGTGTAGGTATAAAAGTTTAATTCATCACTCATCTGAACAATATACAATTTCTCGTATGCTTTGACAAATATCTATGTATAATATCGCTCATTTGCTGCAAGACCGGCATAAATCAAAAAACACAATTTTGGAGTTAGTGATGCAGAAATGTTCGCTATGTTTTTCTTTATATTGTGTATAAAATTCATCTTTATATCTTTTGTACTTTCCCCATTTGAAGAGAATGTATCGTTAATTTTTCTAAGTGATTAGAGCAAATCAAAAACTTTAAACGCGTTTATCTCGAAATGGATTTTTTTTGTGTTATGCCGGTCTTGCAGCAAATGAGCGATTTATTATTATAAAACAACCAATAACTTATTTACCTTAAAAATTAAAATCATCACCAAAAACTTTATGTATGTACATAAACTTTTTTTTATTACTGAAAACGATATTTAAAAAAATAAATTTGTTTTTTTTTTTCAATATATATATATATGAAAGAAATTTCATTAGCGCAGTAAATTCGAATTTGTAATAAGAACCAAATTTCTAACAATAGCTTAAAATTCCAAATACTATTTAAATTTGAATGTAAATTTAAATCCCCAAAGGATTATTTAATTCCTCAGTCAGAATGCGAAAAAACTCTTTGAAATTAACAAATTTAAAAAGTTATCACGTACTCCTCTATAATTTAATTATAAAGAAACTTCATTAAACAGAAGTTATTTCTTATTCCGCTTTTGCTTAAAATAATTTTAGTTTGGATTTAACTTATCTACGTGCTGCGGTTTTCTGTCTGAGCATTGCATTTAGTGCTTAATTACCTATCTTCTACATTTTTAAAATAACTGACTTTTTTATAATAAATTTCTAAAATTGTTGCGAATAAGAGCTAATTCAATTTTTTTAAAGAGAACTGAGTTGAATGAAAATAAATTTTTTTGATTTTTTATTCAACAACCCCACTTCTAACGTAACAATTGGTTGCACAACTTGATCAAACTGTATAACAAGTCGCAACGTGTGGGCCGCATTATGATTATTTGTTAAAAAAATATAATTTTTTAAGTTTTGTGTGATGATTTTTTTTTAAAACCTAAATTTTTGCTCACTTTTTATTAATGTATTAAAATAAAATAAAACTTGTTAAAAAATATATTAAAAAGGTAAATATTTTTGCAGGACAAACTGTTTGTGGTTACTAAATGATTAATTCTTATAAATAGTCTGGTATCTCTTTTAACATTCACAAATGCTTGATAACGCAAAAATTCATAAGGGATGTTTTATTTTTTTTTCGAATTTTATGAATGAGCGCCAAAAAGAACTAGAATAGTTTTTGTGTACAACTTGAAAACTGCAACATTTTGCGGCGCTTGCTAAAAAAAGAAAAAATAGATTGCAAACCAGTTTTGAATAAAATAATTTTATTTTTTAATTCAAAATAAGAAAATTTAAATAATCAAGACAAAAATGCCACCCAAGAAAGCATCCAGTAAAAAATCAGCAACAAAAGTTTCAGCATCAGTAGACGCCGAAGTTTTAAACAATGGCGAAAAAGTGGTGGCAGAACTAGCAATTGATATTAAAGATTTGCCAAATGGTTCGGAACTCGACGAAGTAGAAGACGCCGCCCCAAAATCTAAGGCAGCTAAACGTGGCGGAGGCCGTGCAAAAAATGTTGACACCGTGTTGGAAACAGAAGCTCCTATCAAGAAGCCGGCTACTAAAGGTAGGGGTAAAAAGAAATCGAATGAAAATGAGGTTATAGAGAATATAAGTCAAGAAGCTGAAGAAACGGCAAAAAAAGAAAATGAAGAATTGATAACGAAACCTAAAGGAAGAGGTGGTGGTGTTAATAGCAAAAAAACTGGAGCGAACACAAAAAAGTCTTCAAAGGCTAAAGAAGCTGATAATATTGAAACGGAAAGTGTAGCTGAGGAAGAAGACGATGAAGCTAAAGAGCCTGAAAAAAAGGCAAAGGCGTCGGTAGGTAGAAAAAAGAAGCAAGAAATAGCATCCAAGCCGGTAATGGAAATAGAAGTAAAAGACGAGTTGGAGCTAAAAGTAGAGGAGGAAAAAGGTAGGTATTTCTTTGGCAATGGTTAATTCAAACAGTAACTTGTCAAATTTTTGATTTATTTTCCAGTTTCTAAGAAATCTTATAGAAATACTAAGAAAACTACCGAAGTTATTGAAGAAATTGAACCGCCTAAGAAAAAAGGAAGATCGGTTAAAAAAGCGAAGCCTGTAGAAAAAGATGAGGAAGAAATGGCAGCAACAGAAGAAATTACAGCCGAAGAAGAAGTCAAGGAAAAGAAAGCTACTAAACGTGGCAAAGGTACTGCTAAAACTGTAATTGAAACTCGAGAAGAGGCTGCAGCTAATGGTGACGCCGAAGAAGTATTACCAAAAAGTAATAAAGAAAACTTATCTGTTTAGGGTTATTTAATAAAAAAAAATTTTAATTGTAGAACGTTCTCGCAAGGCACCTAGTGTTGAAAAAGAGATTGTTAAGGACAAACCTAAAAGGGGTCGTGCCAAGAAAGCTGATAAATTGGAAGAGAAAGTAGTAGAAGATGATGCACCTGTACAGGGAAAAGAAGAAGGAGAAGTTGAAAATGCCACAAACGGACAAATTAAACAGGATAACATAGAAGAGACAGAAGGTAAACATTAAAATAATGGTTGCCTCTTTTACTTTGATCGTGTCATATAATAGAAATCGAACCCAAAGGTTTTTAAAATAAATTTATTTGGCAATAGCTTAAAATTTTTTTCTTTGTAATATCGTTTGGAAAATACTTTCGGTTAGGATTTTAGGGATATTTTACATTTGTGCTGAAAATGTATTTAAAAATGTCAATAACGGACATAATTTTAATTGCAATAATGGCAGCATGTTGTGATCTTTTTTCGTAAAAATAATTTTTTAGAAAGGTTTATGAAAACTTTTTGTAAAAAATATGTTTACAATAGCCATTTTTTAAAGTTGTTTTATAAAAATTGTTTAACAAAACATTGTACAAAAATGTTTGTAAATGCTTGTTTGAACAAGGATCTGAAAATTGCTCAGTAAAAGGTATTTTCAAGAAGTTTAAAAAAAGCTTTTTTCAAAATTCTTAAGGTTTATTCATAATTTATGTATATTCATTAATTTTAAAATATATAAAAAACATGTCCCGCTTCAAAAGAAACTAAAATATCTATGTATGTATGTATATCAACAACTAAAAATCTCCTTAAACCGCTCAAACTTTTCTAGAATCCCCTAGCTCAAATAAAAACAACGAATATCAAACAAATACTGCTGCCGTAGTAACAAAAGGAAAGGGTGGTCGTAAACGTGCCGCACCGTCTGCTAACAACAAAAAATCAGATAAATCGAAAGCAGATAAAGGTGACGACAACCAGGAGTTGGACGATGGTGTGGATAATGCTGAATTGGAAGACGAAGCAGATGGTTCGAAATGTAAGTTAGATATGACGTGCGGCACGCAACTGAAAAATCTCTTATTTTCATGTTTTACAGCTTCTAAGACAAAAAAGAGCAAAACTGACAAGGCTCCATTAAATTCCACCGCCACCAAATACAATAAAGAAGACTTTGACTTGCCCCCACCCAGCGATGGTCAAACATTTGAAGAGCCAAGATTTAATTTAAAAATTTCCAGTTGGAATGTGGCTGGTCTCAGATCGTGGCTGAAGAAGGAAGGTTTGAAATTTTTAGAATACGAACAACCCGATATATTTTGTATGCAAGAAACAAAATGTACCATCGATCAATTGCCTGAAGAAGTGGAACGCATACCAGGTTATCATCCCTATTGGTTGTGTATGCCGGGCGGTTATGCTGGTGTGGCGATCTATTCAAAAACTATGCCCATTAATGTGGAGTATGGTATAGGCAGCAAAGAATTTGATGATTCTGGTAGACTTATTACCGCAGAATATGAGAAATTCTTTTTGATAAATGTTTATGTACCCAATTCGGGTAGAAAATTGGTAAACTTGGAGGCACGCATGAAATGGGAGAAATTATTCCAACAATTTGTACAAAATCTAGATGCCCGCAAGCCGGTTATCATATGCGGTGATATGAATGTATCACATCAAGAGCATGATTTAGCCAATCCGAAGACCAATACCCGTAGTGCTGGCTTCACCAAGGAGGAAAGAAATAAAATGTCTGAACTATTGGCTTTGGGTTATATAGACAGTTTCCGGCACTTGTATCCGGAACGTAAAGGGGCTTATACTTTTTGGACTTATATGGGCAATGCAAGATCGCGTAATGTGGGCTGGCGTTTGGATTATTTCATTGTTTCTGAACGTTTTATTAAACGTGTCGTTGATAATTGTATACGTAGTCAATGTATGGGTAGTGATCATTGTCCTATTACTTTATTTTTAAAATTGTAATAAAATAATACCGGTCTTAAATGTTGGAATTAAAATAATTTCAAATCTTTTTTTAAATAAAAAAGTCTTGATTAATTTTACTTAATTCTGTTCGTTATATACCTACAAAAAATTTTAAGAGATAAGCTTAACTTTTTTATTTGTTCGTTTTTAAAATTTAACTTGTGTTAAGGCTCAGTTAGTCTTTACTTTCTGTTTCTGTTCTGTTCCGTGCCGTTCTGTTACGAAATTGTGGTAGTTACTTTTTCTGTAGTAACTTATCAGCCATTTATGACAAATTTATTAGTTTTGCGCCATTCGTTGTTTATTTCAATAACTTTAATGCACATGAAATTGAAGTAATTAAATTTTATGAATTCTTAAAATCAAAAAACAGTTTATTTCAATAAAAATATGTATTTTTTTATTATTTTTTTTTGCTGTCACTTACAATTACTTAACAAGTTTTTGATTTAAACAACTGAACCGAAACAGAACAGAAAAACTAATCAATTTCATAGGTTTTTTAATAACAAAAAAGAATCAGCTGATTCGTAACAGAACGGAAAGTAAAGACTAATTCTGCCTTTAGACTTTTTAAAACGTGTTACGTTTTTTTCTTTTTTATTTTAAAATACATTTTTGGTCATTGTAATTTCAAATTTGTTTAAGTTTTCTGAATTTTATTTTAACTATTTCTATTCTTTACGTGTATAAGGAGCGAAAAATACTCTTAAAATAACTTTCGTTTTATTTAGTTTCCGTATCTAGTTGAAATACTAAGTGGAAATTGTATGTTTTGTTTTAGTACTTCAATTTCAAATATGTATATTAGTATTAAAAAATAAAGTGTTTTAAAAGTAAAATAAATATGCCAATTAAAAACGTAAAACTAATGATGTAGTTGCTTCTTATATAATTTGGTAATTAGTTTTTAAATTAAGAACTTTAAAAATGTTTAGGAGCGAATCTTTGGCAACCAGTTCCTGACTAATAAACTGTGCTATTTGAGTTTTTTTTGTGCAATGGCTGGGCAATTCAAAATGTGGATATTCTGAAGACCCTGTCGCAAACAGAGGCCTCACAGTGAATAATTATAACAAAATCTTGTCCACCATCAAAAATAAAAAAATCCTTAAAGCAAATATTAAAGTAGTTCTAGGCCATAAAATTAAGCATTATGTATACTATATGTATTGTTGAGTTTGGCGCAGTGATACTGAGATACGATTGATCTAATGTCATATTCGTATCGAACATCGTATACATGGTATTGCGACAAGAAATCAGATGGTTTTAAATAGGCTTATTTACCATAAACTTCATTTTATGCATTTTAAATTAGGATTTCATACATGGAAAATAAGAAACAGTTTTTAAAGAGGAACAATGTTATTTATTTTGGTCTTTGCAGATAGCTGCAAAATCAGAGATACTCTAAAAAACTTGGCCTAGAGGTAACGTTTTCGAAGAGTAGTTGTACAATAAGTAATGTTCTTTAGTTGCATTCAAATACTGATTCATGCGGAAAAGTATGGGTTTCCATACACCTCTGATATGCTGGTATGTTCTGACAATCGCAAATCGCTTAACATTTGAAATCTGACATGAAATCGCATAATAGTTGCTCTGTAAACCGCAATCGAAAGAAGTTTGGCGACTTCAAATTGCAGAAGTATAGGTATGTTCGTAAATGCATCACTGCGCTGCATCAGAAAATCAAACTTTTTTAAGCCGATAAAAAAATAATTACAATTTTTTTATTGCGTGACTATTATTTTTGTCGAGTAGGTATTTGACAATTTTTTGGTCCACATCTACTTCACTGATATTTATTTAAGCATTTAAAATATCTAATGCAGCAGTGATGCATTTCCGAACAGGCCCTATGCTCAAGGGAACTAGAATATTTGTAAGAAACTATGGCGCATCGAAAGCAAAACGCACGTGTTTAAAACTACCATAAAATAAATCTGGCGTTTTGCGATTTTAAGTCGTGCAATTGTCAGAACATGACCGATGGTTTAAAACGAAGTGAAATATATAGCCAAGTTATGAATATTCCCAGGGAGTTTTTTCCCATTTTTAAAATAGAATAGGAGTTTTTCCCTTTTTCCAATTTTAAAATAGAATTGAAATAGAAAAAATGGGAGAAGAAAAAAACTCCCGGGGAATTTTTATTCTTATTAGGGTTGATAATGACGATTTTAGACTTTGCTGCAAAATCCCCGAAAAACTTACCCTAACCTTCCTTTAAAGTTTATCGTTTGTCTACTGCCTTTTTTCAGGCCGAATTATATGTACGATATAATCTTAGATACCGACGATGATAGGGAAGAAATATTTCACAGCATTTCACAGGATCTGCAGCCCTATTTTCCCCCGTTCAAACGGCTTATCTTAACGTAACCTTAACCTAAGAAAACGTTACAGTTAATTTATTTATACATATTTTTTTAAATCAATTCGTAATTACAGGGCAAATTTGTCTATTTATAAATTCGCCTAAACCGTTCGAACTTTCTTATCGTTGAAATTAGCTTTTCTTTCAAAACTTTGGGAGGCTCTTAAAGTTTGTCTTCTTAGGACAAAAAAAAAAATTTGTTTTCAAAATTGTCATCAGGACTTTCTTAAAGCGGAGTCACAACTTAAACTTATTTTAAAATTATCAAACAGTAATTTCAATTTTTGGGAATACAAAATTTTAATTTCAAAAGATTTTGGTATTCGTGCTTAATTCCCAGTTTTTATTATTGATAAAAACACTTGAAATTTATTGTTGATGGGATAAGCTATTCCTATGCGCATACTGGTTGTTTAGGCCAGATCATCAGGAAACTTCATCCATAAAGATTTTAGAAAAACTAAAGATATTAAACCAAATAAACTGTTCTACGTATAAGACTTATAGCAACAGTTCTACTTGTAATAATATCAAAGTTTAAACAAAACACATCAACAATAAACAGTGGGTTTATCTCATCTTACATTCATTTAAAAATCTAATGAGAAACCACGCAGTCAGAAAATAACAATCGGCCCAACGTTGGCAAAGCATTTGCTAATTAAATGTATATTATATTCATGCATACACATGTTTATTTTTAAACTTACTAAACATGTAACACTTAAATTTTATATGCGGTACATATTAAAGTTTTAGCAGTTTTAAATCGCTACCAAAACGCCCTTAAGCCTAGCTAGAAAACTCAGAATTAAAGAGCGAGTTTTCTTTAATTCGATAAAAATTATAGGTGGTGGAACTGCTCAAAGAAAAAAAGTAGTTTGAAAAAAAGGCACTTTAGAATTCGTGTCAGAAATTTTGCCGTTTGATCACTACTTTTTAGGTATGTTTTTAAAGGTGTGTTTTTTTTCCAAATAAATATCAAAATGTTTATCACATTCCCCACTCTCTCGGTAGTAGCCATCAGATACAGTAAATTTAAGGCATTTTTAGAAATAAAAATAGAGCATATCTAAAAATGGCCAAAACTAGTCTCATCCATATTTTCTGAACAATAAGTTGCAACTTTAGGTGAAATAAGAAGAAAACTGTTACAATATTATAGCGAAAAATACAACAACTTCATTAAATAAAAAAGAGTAATTTCAGTGGTTTGGTAATAACTCGCCCATTTTTTTTATACCGATTTGACAGATTTATATACCGAATTCTTAAGGAAGAAAGCTACCATTCTGTAATAAAAGTCGGACTCAGGAAGATCTATGGTTCTCGAAAATATTTATTTTTAAATATTTTTATTTTGGTCAAAACTTTTTTGTATTTGAACCGATTTTTCCGAGTTTTTCAGAAATATTTTCTAATATTTTCTAATATGTTCTACTAAAGATTTCCGATCTATAATACATACATTGGTATGAATAGGCTCAAAAATCGAAAAAGCTTTTTTTCGACAAAGACTCGTCTAAATAAAAAAGAAACATTTTTTTTAAATGATAACGCCATAGTTTTAAGCGTACAATTTTACCTTGGATAGACTATATACATATATAAAAAAGTTGAAATCCGAATATTTTTTAAGCATACCTACTAAATAAAAAACCTTAAAAAGGAACGCGTAAAAAATAAATTTTTCGACAAAAACTCGTCCAAAACCTAAAGAAAAACATTTTTTTTTTTGGAAAAACTGCTATCGCCATTGGAAGAGTAATACATATTTAAAAAAAATTAAATCAGCCGATATTTTTTTTATTATTAACGAAAAACAACCTTAAGAATAAAAGTTGAGACAAAGTAAAAAAATTTAAATTTGGACGCCTCAAAAATGATTTTTTTGATATGTCGTAGTCGAATTTTTTTCATCATGCCAGAAGCTATTGAAAAATCGATGGCACAATATCGATTGCTAAGGCGACCCACCCTAATGATTAGTCTTAAAGATATACATACATACATTCATACCTTCTTTTACGGACTCTGAGCAATATTTCATAAAAAATTAAAAAAATTTTTTTTTTAAATCTTTTCTGGATTAATGTTAAATTATACATACAGTACTTTTCGTTTATAGTCCACTACTATAGTTGCACAACTTTTGTGGACTATAAGCGAATTTTGACTATAACCGATTTTTTTTTATAAGCCATTTTATAGATAATAAGTGAAACCTTGTATAATCCTCATTTTGGACTATATAAAAATGATTTTCTTCAATAAAACCACTCTTTTTAAACAAAAGAAAAGTATATTTAAAACATAATCAAATATTGATTTGTTTTAAATAAATACCCAGTAAAAACTTCGCCTACTTTTTCAAAATAAATAGCTTCTTTTACTCATTATTTAGAAGCTTTGTTCTATAACTACATCTATAACTACTTTTTTCTGGATGTATGCAGGAAAAAAAAAATAATGACTTACTTTTTAATGCGTTCTTTTTGGGACATCCCTTGTAAAATTCATTGGTTCTTTCAGTAGAATTGTAAGTAGTGCTCTTATGTTTTTCTGATTACTCAACACATTATTTTGTAGGCGAAGTTTTTACTGGGTAGTTAAAACAAAAATCTTTTTTATTAATAATTCAAATGCTTTAAAAGATTTCAATATAAACAAATGAGTTTGAGATTCATTTTAATTCTTTGGATGGCGAAATCAAACACAACATAAATATCAAATTCATAGGATTTTTACCTGACAATTTTTTGTTATACCAAACGTCAAAGTCTATATGAAAAAACTCTAATATTTTTATTAGCGTTTTTTTCTATGAAGTTTGACTGTTGCCAGTTGATTATAAAAATTTTAGAAAACAGAGTGGACTATAGCGAACATTTTTGCATGAATAATTATATACGCATGCTAAGAAAATGTGGCTTTTAAACGAAAATGGACTACAAGCGAAATGGACCTTAGAACAAATAATTTGTATGAAATTCGAAAAAATCTGCGTGTGAATAGGACAGTTTTGGCTTATATCCGTTTTTGGCCTTTAAGCGAAATGGACTATAAGCGAAAAGTACTGTATAAGCATTTGAAAAGAAACATAAAAAATCAAAAATTTTAAGATATTTTATTTTAATTACCAAAAAAATGTAATTTCCCACAAAATTTAGTAGGCACCGACAAAATTAAAAAATATTTTTGCTTCTTTGAATTTATCAACTGATTCTAGTTAATTTGGGTGCGCTGAATTCAAAACTGTAATCAGTTTGTCTCTACCAGCTCTAGTTTTCATGCTATAACTTTTTATACCCTCCACTTATGACCTCCAATTACACCAATTACCCAAATTTTTTTTCCAAAATTTTTTTTTTTTATCAAAATTTTTTATTTACTGTTATAGTTATTGCCAAAAAAAAAACCCAAATTTTTTTAAGTATTTTTTTTTTTTTTTTTAATATATCTGTATGAAACAGTTTTACTTCTTTTTATTTTTTTAAATTCCTATGGAAAAGTTTTACTTTCTAAATACTTAAAAAAATTTGGGAGTTTTTTTTTTTGGCAATAACTGTAACAGTAAATAAAAAATTTTGATAAAAAAAAAAATTTTTGGAAAAAAAATTTGGGTAATTGGTGTAATTGGAGGTCATAAGTGGAGGATATAAAAAGTTATATCATGAAAACTAGAGCTGATAGAGACAAACTGATTACAGTTTTGAATTCAGCGCACCCAAATTAACTAGAATCAGTTGATAAATTCAATGAAGCAAAAATATTTTTTAATTTTGTCGGGCTGTGTAATTGATCAACCTATGAAATATGTGTTTGAAGAGGTGAAATTGGAGGTCATAAGTGGAGGGTATATAAATTGATAAATTCAAAGAAGCAAATTGAGTGTTGGCCTGTGTTATCTATCACACGCCTTTTAAATTTTTTGATTATCTCATTTGGTTCAAAAATTATGATTTTTGCAACGAAAAAACTCAAATGGCGCCACTGCAGTGGCTGCAGTACTGTGCACTGTGTGCCGTTCCGAAGTAGTATCGAAATGAAATTTGGCATTGATAATGTCTATTCTTAAGTAAAGCTTTGTAGAAAATTGGGTGCAGTCCTCCCACTTATTATTATTGGTAGCCCCCATGACTTGTGAAGAAAAGTTGTCTGTAAATTTGACCAGATCCACCTACCTACATACATATGGGCATTTCCGTCAAAAGGTCCACCGTGACCGAAAATTTAAAAGTTATTAAAAGATGATTATTTTACGATATTGTTATAGAGAAATGTTCAGATTTTACTAATTTTATAAATTCACCCATAAATTTGTTCACTTAGATGAACAATCAGACGGCAAAGTTGTGCAAACGTAATTTCTTATTTGTGAGAATGTTTTATTGTTTGTTTTTTTAATATTTATCTTTCTTAGAAGAGGTGATATTTGATAAAAATTATTCCAAAAAAATGTTCTTACATGGTCTGTAATCTAAGGAAGAGTTCAAAGAGAAATATGTTGTTCGGATTAACGGTAAATTTTTATTTTATTTTAATCATTATTCAGTTAAATTATTATGGAAAAAATTTCACGTTCGAAATGTCACGTATCGACCCAGATTTTGACTTAAAAAAAAAGAAAATACAGAAGATTTTGGAATCAAACTAAAACATTTTAATGTTACATTGCTACGTAAAATTTTCAAAGTAGTTTTACTAAAAAATTGGGCCAGGTTTCGCTGAATTACGCCTTTTTATACGTGGCCACAAAAACTACTTCTGTTTTTTTCACGTTCGAACCGCTACTTCTTTTGCCATTATCTTAAACCTAGAATCGCGCCCCCCATAAACTTTAGCATAGATAACAGTGCTTTCTTAGTGCTATAATTTACGGGTTAAGAGAACGTAAAAATATTTGTTTTTTAAAATGTTATTGCATTTTTGATGCGTACGACTGTCACGTTAAACACTTTGGATTTATACCATATGGGCAAATCCTACGTGACGAACGCTACATTCGCACGCGTTTTCTAATTGAAATATACACATTTTTTGGTCTTTCAATAAAGATAGCTTCAACTTATATATAGTATTTACTGACATTAATATGTACTTACAAATGGCATATATCATAATTTCTTAGCAAGCATTTGTTGCGAAATAATTGATCACAAAGTTTTGTGACGCACGCTACAAAAAGTGGAAGTAACTGCAAAGGTTGAAGTGCGTTTTCCTAATTTTTAACGAATTTTGCATGATAAGGTATACAAAATCTGATTCCTAAATGAAAGATGAGTATAAGAGAATTCTAAACGCACTTATTTGCAGCCAAAAAATGTTGTGATTTTTTGACATAAGCCGTGAACCTTTTGTGACGTAGTAGTATTTTATTATTATATTTTATTTATTTTAACAAAACAAATTATATTTTTATGAATTGCATTTCTTAAACTAATTTGTTAACTAATGAACATCAACTTTTATTTTAACGAAATTTATATTTTGATAAGTTTGCTCTAAGTTCTATTTTAAGCACAAAAATCACCTAAAATAATGCTAAATTCACGTATTTTATTAAAAAATCAGCAGTGGGGTAGGATTTGGTAAAAATTATTGCATTGATGATCATTGAAATACATATTTTTAAATATAAAAATGAAATTAAACATCTAGTCTTATATTCCGTTAAAAAAAATTAATTTGAAAAATTTTTGGTTGGTGGACTGTTTCTGGGATTTGCCCATATGTATGTATCAGTGATGCAAAAGGTGGCACAATTGGGCCATTTTTGGCACTTTTGAATGTTTGATGGCCCTGTGGAAATCTATTTTGGCCCCTTTAGCCCCTTACAGCTGCATGATAGGCAGAGCCTACTATTTATTATAAATCGTTAAAGGTGTAAATAATCAGAAATCTTACAGGAACAAATCGCTTCCATCGCGAACATGACTAAAATCGCAAAAAATTGCAAAATTTTAAACAGACCCTAAAACTAATTTTAGATCTTAATAGGATAAAAAACAAATTGTCAAAAAATAACATACATAAAAAGCGTTAAAAATTTCGCTGTAATTTTGTAGAACAAACTTGTTGTGTTTGCTTGTGCTTTCGACAATTGAAAATCACACCGAAATCACAAAAACGGCGTAATTTACAGAACATCACAAAATCACATGTAATTTAAAATCCCGTGATTTTCAGAACATACCTGATAATAATCACATATATTAAAAATTTTTTTTTGGCCCTTTCAAAGGTATGTTGACCCTTTTTAATCGCCAATTTGGCCCAAAACAAAAAAAAACTGAACATGCATCACTGCAGCCGTATTCTGTAATCGCTAAAGCTAAATCTCTATCGCTAAAAATCTATAAAGTTTATTTAGCAACTAGCTGACCCGGTCCGCGTTGCTGGCCCTAAGCAAACATTAGTGTTGTATTACTTAAATTGAGCTTTAAACGAACTTTATGGCCTTTAAAATTTTCCTTTCGTAAAAAGTTGGGCCATGGCGATGATTTTAAAGAAAAAATCGTCCAAATCGGTTAAGCCGTTCTCAAGTTATGCGTTTAATAGAAAACGTGGGCGTCAAAGTAGGCGTGATACATTTTTCTTTCGATGAAAACGTAAAATGGATTAATACGAACATTTAAAAGAAAAATTAGTCAAATCGAAGGAGCCGTTTTTTGATTTTAGGTAATTTGAAAAAAGTGGGCGTAAAAGTGGGCGGGGCAAAATTTTCTTTTCGTATAAATCTAAGTTGGACCATGGCGATCATTTTAAAGAAAAAATCGTTCAAATCGGTCAAGCCGTTCTCAAGTTATGGATTTTGCCACGCCCCTCCGCCCCCAGACCGAAAATCAAAAATCAGACTTCACAGTGTCACCCGCTTGAATATTCTGAAGATTCCCTGAAAATTTCATCAAAATCGGCCCAGCCGTTTTGGAGTCCATACGTTACATACATACACACATACACACACACATCCAATTTTATATATATAGATTTTTGGCTACGAATGCAATTCTGTAAAGTGCATTGCTAAATTTTCCAATGCCACCTTACCTTATTCGCCGCAATGTAAGCTTTTAATGTCATCGCTAAAATTTAAACTTTTGTATTCTCAAAGGCATTTTAGATCGAGATTAAGCTTAAGCTAAGCGAATTACAGAATACGGCTGCTGGTATGTATAATAAAAGTGAATATTTATCTGTGGCATTTTGACAAAACATCTTAAGTCGAGATAAGATAGCAAAAAAAGTTAAAAAAAAACTCGGTGAAAAAATCATTTTTGTCAAATAATAAATTAAACCGAAATTAAAGAAAAAATTTGTTTACAGGTTTTTTAAAGGAAACTTCGAATAATTAACAGCATTTTTTTCAACTTTTTAAATTTGACTTAAGATTTTTTATCAAAAGGCCACATACATATGTACATATATAAAAATCTACCTAATATGTATATACATTTCTGTGGTATTTTAATAAAAAATCTTTATAAACTGATTTATATATAAATAAATAAAAATAAAAACATTTTTTCATTGAAAAATATCATGCACAATGTTTTGGTTTTTTCTTCTATAAAAGTGATTTCCCATTGCTACAATTTGTTTACGGCTGACATTTTTGCCTGGGCTTCTCCCAGATGCAAACACAGTAAAAAATAAAATCAAATTTTCTTAAATAAATTTTATGTTTGCAAACTCGTCCAAACTACATACATATGCATTTATTAATAAATATTTTTTTAATTCAATAAATCTCTTAAAAGTTATATACAATTAACACAAAAGTTCCACTTAATACTATTAAAAAAACTTAATTTTATTAAAAAGAATTTTCTTAAATGTATAATAGATATAAACAATCATTAGAAATCACTGGCTCTGTTTAAAATTATCAGTTAATCATTATAAATTTATCACAATTGTTGGTTATTTTATAAGGACAATCTATAGGCACACTCCTTTCATAGTCTACTGCCCTTGAAGATTATTAAAATTTAAATTCGCTCGTCTCTTTAGGATCTCACCCATATACAAGGCAGCCCTTTGCTTTTGCAGTATCAAGGCAAATGTTTGAGGATTAAATTGATAGTGTTGTAAACGATAGCAGGGATTTATCATCATGGGAGAGGGATTAACAAAATTTGTATTGTCAATTAAAAAAGCTGGTGGAGACGGAGAAGGTGTTGGTGGAGCCGAGATAGCAGTTTTTTTAAATATCATTTCACATTCTTCACCAGCTGGTTCAGTTTGTAGTTCGTGATGTTTCCTTTTTCGGGGTGTTTTATCGGGCAAAGCATAGGGCCTAAATAAATCGTCGGTTGATCGTTGTTTTGTGGTTGCTGTAGAGGTGTTATTGTTCTGGGGTATGATTTCTTCTGGATTTTTCTGTTTAGCACTTTCCAATTTTGGCGGTGAAGAATATAATCTACTACCAAATTTCTTATGTGAATAATTGCATTTTCCTTGAAACTTTTTGTGGGTGTATTTATCGTTGTTTTCACTTGTAATATTCATAATTAAAGCGGGTGCCATTGTTTTAATATTCGTTAGATTTTTAAATTATATTCACAAACTTTTCAAATTAATTGGTCTTTTTTCTTTCGCGTTAAGTAAATGATCTTTCCTCATTGATGTCTTAAAGCAATCTGTTGCGTTTTTCCAGATGATCTGTGATTTTATATAACAAGTCACCCTTTTTTCTTAGCGGCCTGTGTTCCCCCTCCCATAAACAGGTAAAAATATTTGTGATCATACATGACCCTTGAGACGTTTGTTTCATCAATAAATTATCATTAACCGTAAAATTTCTGACACCTTTAACAAAGTTTGTGTAATGGAGTACATGTATTCAGGTTGTACATGAATAGTGCCTGCCTTAAAAACTGACCTGACTATCCTCATAAACGCTCTAGTTGATTCTGAAAATGAGAATATTTTTCTAAACAATTTAAACGAGTCATAAAAATCATAAGGGATTTTTTCTTTCTTGTTCCTTTATATTACAACACAAGATGTGTCATCTTGTCATGTTTTTTATATCGGGTTTCGGTACCTGAGGTGTCTCACAATTGTCTAATAGGTATGTATGTATGTTCCTTTGTGTTTTAGAGACTTACTTAAAATGGGAACTCATAATTTTCTTTTTAAATCAGTGTTTGTTCATTTACCTGTTAGAAGAAGATTTTAGAGAAGGTAACAAAATGTTGAATGTCTGCAATGAAAACCAATTAATTTTTCATTTAGTTATGTTCTTTTAATCCGTTTTGTATTAGTTAAAGGTATGTTCGTACTTATACATAATTCCCTGCCGGGTTTCTTTTTATTTTACAGCTTGTTATAATTTAACCAGAAAATTCATTAAATATTCTAAAATAATCTTTAACGAGGTTGTTAAAGGAAAAAACAAATCAAATTGTTCTTCTATAACGCAAGTTTTTAACTTATAGAATGTTCTTAAGCTAATTTTATATGTATGTATGCATGTATGAATTTACATTAAAATTAGATTACAAAACTGATTATTTTTAAAAAATTGATATACTTTTTTTTATCTATGATCTTTTCAGTTAACAACAAAAAAAAATATTATTTACAAAGCTAGTAAATTATTAAAAAATATGTTTTTAAGTATGTATAATTTTTGCTTTAATTTTTTCCAATTTCCTTTTTGTATGCTTTTAATACGTTTTATTCCATGTTAATCTTTGCATTCTCTTTTATTGATTTATTTTTGATAAGCAATTATCGGTTACTCATGCTTATTACCTTGTCGATTCTTAACGATTTTTATTTGCTTTTCTGGTTTTCATATAAAAAAAATTTAAGTTAGTAAATTTTTGTTTTTTATACCCACACCACAATAGTGGAGAGGGGTTTTATGCATTTGTGCTGATGTGTGTAACGCCTTAAAATATTGGTCCTAGACCCACCTTAAGGTATACCGATCGACTCAGAATCACTTTCTGAGTCGAACTAACGATGTCCGTCCGGCTGGCTGGCTGGCAGGCTGGCTGTCCATGTAACCTTGTGCGCAAAGTACAGGTCGCAATTTTAGAGATAATTTGATAAAATTTGGGACATAGGTTCCTATTAGCACAAGGACCAAGCCTATTGAAAATGGGCCAAATTGAAGGACCACTAGGGAAGATAGGGGGAAATTTCTTCCTCTCAGAAACTATCAAACCGATTTTAATGAACTTCAAAACATAGATTTTAAAAAAAAAAAAAAACAAGTAAGAAAGTATAGTCGGTCAAGCCCGACCATATGATACCCTACACCACAAAATTTAATAACACATCATGCTCATGTGTCCATATTAATATGGATTTATCTATGTTTATAAACTTCATTCAAATCGGTTTGAAAGTTTGTGAGAGGCAGAAATTGCCCCCTACCTGGCCTTGTGGTCCTATTTTTGAAAAACTGTATAGCTTATGTGTCCATATAGATATGGATCTATCTACATATGTTTTGAATTTCATTAAATAGGTTTGAGATGCAGAAATTGGCCCTATCTCCCCTCATGGTCCTACTTTCTTAAAAATGCATAGCTTATGTGTCCGTACAAATATGGATCTATCTATGTTTTACATTTTATTAAAATCGGTTTGATGGTTTCTGAGAGGAAGAAATTTCCCCCTCTCTTCTCTCGTGGTCCTACGATTCGGCCCATTTTCAATAGGCTTGGTCCTTGTGCCAATAAGAACCTATGACCCAAATTTTATCAAATTATCTTCAAAATTACGACCTGTACTTTGCGCACAAGGTTACATGGACAGCCAGCCAGCCAGCCGGACGGACATCGTTAGTTCGACTCAGAAAGTGATTCTAAGTCGATCGGTATACTTTAAGGTGGGTCTAGGGCCAATATTTTAAGGCGTTACACACATCAGCACAATACATAATACCCTCTCCACTATTGTGGTGTGGGTATAAAAAATAGAACCACAAGGGGAGGTAGGGGCAATTTCTGCCCATCACAAACTTTCAAACCAATTTTAATGAAGTTTATTAACATAGATAAATCCATATTTATATGGACATATAAGCATGATGTGTTTTTTAATACTGTGGTGTAGGGTATCATATGATCGGGCTTGACCGACTATACTTTCTTACTTGTTTAAATTTGGAATATTGGGACACTAATTTTGAATGTTGATTGGTCTTGTATAGTCTTGGAATAAGCAAAAATATCGATATATCAAAATATCGATACTAAAAAAATAGTCGATATAAATATCGCCGATATTTAAAATAACCATGTATTGTTATTTTCTTACGACTATCGAAATCGATATTTTTACGAACTATGCTTACAATACTATTGTTCTATTTTAAATTGCTTCATAAATTTTTAAATTATATTAAAAAAAACGGGGTCTTTTTATCGTAAATTTTCATAGTTTTCACAGTCAAGGAGAAGAATAGTGGGTTTTGTCTAATTGTAGAAGTTTTTCAAAAAAAAAAAGCACATAACGAACCTGCTTCTTGCAATAAACTTTTAGAAAGAAAATCAGATCCTGTAACTTATTCCGTGACTTATAAACTTATACATTTTTCGTAATTTACTTTTTTAGATTTTATATGGCGAATTTTTTTCTTCCCTTTTTTGTTTTTATTGTAGTGGGGGATTTTTTAGCTATTATCTTTTTGGCAACACTGGTTTAAACAGCTGACGCACGTTTCGTGTTTTGTTTCACTGTCAAACATCTTCAGTTTGGTCTATAATTTAACCATGAATCGTCTTACAAACGAACGACGCTTGCAAGTTGTTGAATTTTATTATCAAAATGCGTGCTCTGTTAAGAAAGTTCATCGCGCGCTTCTTCCATTTTATGGTCAGTTTAATCAGGCTCAATGGGTACGTTAATAAGCAGAATTGTCGATTTTGGAGTGAAGATCAGCCAGAAGCATTGCAAGAGCTACCAATGCATCACAGTTTGGGGCGGTTTATGGGCTGGTGGCATCATTGGACCGTACTCATGTCTATACACACATGCCCGCTTCAATTGACGCATTGGAAGACAACATTGAAGCATTTATTCATGAGATACCGGCCGAAATGTTGGAAAGAGTATGCAAAAATTGGACCGTCAACATTCGCATGAAATAATCTTCAAAAATTAAATTATATGAACCGTACTATCGATTCAAATAAAGATTTCATGAATTTTTCTGAATATTATGTGTTTTTTTTAAACTTTTCTATAGCTCTTAAAAAATCACCCGATAGAATTAAATTAAAAATAAGAAGCAACAATTATTAGTATTGTGGTTATTTTGTTGAACTATTTATGGTTTTTAATCCAAATTTTTAATTAGGCTTAAGTTCATGAAATTTAATTTTTCATTAAATTATTTTTATATATAACCACAATACTAATTATTGTTAAAGCTAAGGCACGAGCTCTATGTGTACATTTGTCCTTCAAGTTGTGCTGAAAAAGGTCAACAGAAAAGAAAAAGACAAAATGAAAAAACAAAAAATGTACTTGGACTTCAAGAAAAATTCTTGACAAAAGTACGAAAAAACAGAAGTAAGGAAAAGACATGTAAAATCAATTAAAATGGATAATCATTCAGGAAAGCAAATTTCGATCTACCAAATGTTGGAATACAATTTGGTTTAAGGATTGATGTTTGACGTCAGCAGTCGTCGATGGCTGCGAGTGTAAGACGGCAAATCCATCTGAGGAGATTGAGTGGTTGCAATCGAAACATGTCATGGTAACCTGCCGGCCGGGGTTCGAGCCCCAGCCACGTCAAGAATGAAAGATTATCAATAACAATTCTAATTGATTTTCATGTTGTAAAATTCCTTTCTTCATAAAAATAAGAAGCAACAATAAAAAGTTAAAATGGAATTTCATGTAATACCTAAGTATGTGTGTACATAAATATTAACTGCCATATGTAAAAAATAAAACAAGTTTGAAATGTGTTTTAGGCAAAATTTTCTTACAAATTTTTCTTAAAATATATTTAAAATCTATTTTAATTTTTTATGAATACGGTAGTAAAAGTTTTTAAATTTGGTAATAATTTAAGCTAAATGCGTTCGTACTAGGGATGCCAATCCCGAAATCCCGATCCCGAAAATCCCGGGATTTTCGGGATTCAACAAATCCCGAATCCCGGGATTTAAATTTTGTAATCCCGGGATTTTCGGGACTAAGTATATCCCGAAATTGTTAACAAAACTTTCTTGCTTTACCTTTTTTTATAAAAAGAAATGCATCATTACATCCCCCCTTAAGAGCATAGGGAACAAAATACTGATATTTAATATTTACTTGATTATTTCTGTTAATACTGTCATTGAAAACGAAACAAAAAAGTTAAACTTTGTTTGTTTTAAGCTAGTTCAACAATTATAAAGAAATTTGAATGAGAAGTGAAGAAAATAATTAAAAAAGAAAATAAATAAAGGAAAAATGTCTTTTGAAATGCACAAAACATTCCAAAGGGAACCAAATTCTACATTAAAACTTTACTCTTCACAGGGTTAGAATTATAGAAGTGTTGTACTAGAGTAGGCATAGGAACTAGGGCAATTTATGGAGCGATTTTACAAAATTAAGTAGTGTATTTTAAACACTACACAATGCCTAGCACTTTTTGGTGGGTATAAAAATGTTTTTTTGTTAAAAGAAGATTTTTGTGGTTAACTAAATAAATTTATTTTGATAATTAATTTCGAATTCAAATTTGCATTATTGATTCTAATTTACTTAATAAAAATTTTAAAAGAATCTTAAAATAAATCAATTACCTACAAGTTTGCTCTTTTCAATTACAATATTTAATTTTTTTTAATAAATTTGGATCAACTGAGGTAATTGAATAAAATATAAAGTTTATAGAAATTATTTTTTAGTTGAATCAATTAACAGATTGTTAGAAATCGTACGTTGTTTTTTTTATCATATTTTTTATTAAATCAATCATAAATTAAGAAAAACATCTCAATTTTAAATGTTAGTAATAAATATAACATTATCTTTAACTTTAAAATAACAAATTAATATAAAACTTTTGCTTGTAAACCGCTTTTAAAGCCGTTTTTTTTTAAATAAATATCTATAAAAGCATTTATCTTCTAATTTTCAAAAATCCCGAATCCCGAAAAATCCCGATATCCCGGAAAATCCCGGGATCCCGTAAAATCCCGGGATCCCGAAAAATCCCGGGATCCCGGGATTTGATTTTTTGAAATCCCGAATCCCGGGATTTGCGAAAACCAGTCCCGATTGGCATCCCTAGTTCGTACATACTTACATACATATATCGAAATATCGATTTTTAATAAGTAAATACCGATACTCTTAAGAAATATTGATACGATATACATATATCGATATATTTTTTTAATTTACACTTACTGGCTGTTTTTAAGAACGCGAGTGCAAAAGTGACTTGTTTAACTAACATTTTTTAAAACAAAATTTCAAAATTTGTGGATGAATGGCTAAAGTTCATGAAAAATTTAATTTTTATTAAATTATTTTTGTGAAGAAAGGAATTTTACAACATGAAAATTAATTAAAATTGTTATTGATAATCTTTCATTCTTGACGTGGCTCGGGCTCGAACCCTGGCCGGCAGGTTACCATGACATGTTTCGATCGCAACCACTCGATCTCCTCAGATGGATTTCCCGTCTTACACTCGCAGCCATCGATGACTGCTGACGTCACTAGTCAAACATCAATCCTTAAACCAAATTGTATTTTAACATTTGGTAGATCGAAATTTGCTTTCCTGAATGATTATCCATTTTAATTGATTTTACATGTTTTTTCCTTTACTTCTGTTTTTTCGCACTTTCGTCAAGAATTTTTCTTTAAGTCCACAATACTAATTATTGTTAAAGCTAAGGCACGAGCTCTATGTGTACATTTGTCCTTCAAGTTGTGCTGAAAAAGGTCAACAGAAAAGAGAAAGACAATGTGAAAAAACAAAAAATGTACTTGGACTTCAAGAAAAATTCTTGACGAAAGTACGAAAAAACAGAAGTAAAGGAAAAAACATGTAAAATCAATTAAAATGGATAATCATTCAGGAAAGCAAATTTCGATCTACCAAATGTTAAAATACAATTTGGTTTAAGGATTGATGTTTGACTAGTGAGGTCAGCAGTCATCGATGGCTGCGAGTGTAAGACGGCAAATCCATCTGAGGAGATCGAGTGGTTGCGATCGAAACATGTCATGGTAACCTGCCGGCCAGGGTTCGAGCCCGAGCCACGTCAAGAATGAAAGATTATCAATAACAATTTTAATTAATTTTCATGTTGTAAAATTCCTTTCTTCACAAAAATAATTTAATAAAAATTAAATTTTTCATGAACTTAAGCCTAATTAAAAAATATTAAAAATTTGGATTAAAAACCATAAATAGTTCAACAAAATAACCACAATACTAATTTTGTGGATGAATGTTTAAATTTAGTTAAACGTAGTCTAAATCACGGATTTTTTCAGCGAAATGTGATTTTTTTTTTATATTTTCATTAAAAACCAAAATTTTTAGCAAAACTAAGCTGTTCGGTCAAAATTGTGTACACAAACTTGTAAAGATTAACTAAACCTAGTTTAACTTAGATCTCAAAAAACCCAGCATAAAAGTGATTCAATATGAAGTTTTTAAAACTGCATTATATTTTTTTAAACACAAAAGTCATCTTCTAATATTCATTTTGAAACGTTTTTGAATTTGTTTTAAATATAAATTTTTGCATGTATGTATTTTGATTTATTTTTAATGTTAAGAAATGTATGACTGGAAATTGCACTAAAATTTTGTCAAGATGAGCCCATAATTTATCATAGCCCCATATATAGCAGTCTTCCGAAAAGCATTTTAAGAAGCATTAAATTATAAAAAAATTTTATTACTGAAATTTGGTCTAATTTAAGTTTTTTTTTTAAATATTTTTAATATTTGTTACTAACGATACATAGCACGGTGTTACAAAAAAAGATTGAAACAGAAATATCTGGGATGCGATAAATTTTTTCTAGTAGGTTTTGTCGAGCACAACAAGACTCTGTCCTTGAAATTTGGGAAACACCTCCAAAATCTCGAGTTACGGGTAAAAAGACGGGGTTTCGTACCTTTTGCATTTATATGCCAGTAACTTTGTTGAATGACAACCGATTTTTAATTTCTCAGCGGATTTGGAAAGCACAAACTGACCCCTTTTGAAGAAGTCAACTTGATATTTGAGTAATATGAAGTAACTATGCGTATTTCTCCAGCAAACCCAATTTTTTTAAAAAATTTTTTAACTTTGGAGATGTTTTCGCACATTTTTTATTTAGCAACAGCATTATTTATGAATTTATTATTAAAAGAAAAACATAAGAGCACTACTTACAATTCTACTGAAAGAACCAATGAATTTTACAAGGGATGACCCATAATGAACGCATTAAAAAGTAAGTCATTATTTTTTTTACATGCATATACCAGAAAATGTAGTTATAAATAGAAGAAAGCTACAAAATAATTAGTTAAAGAAGCTATTAGTTTTGAAAAAGTAGGCGAAGTTTTTTTTTTTTTTTGGAAGTGTTTCCCAAATTTCAAGGACAGAGTCTTCTTGTGCTTGACAAGACCTACTAGAAAAACGGTATCGCAACCCAGGTATTTTTTCCTATCGCACTGTGTAGTTTACATTCGGTTCAATATAAAATCCGTTCCGGAAAATCACTTTAATACACCTTATAATATTTCTGAAACATATGAGGAGCTCCATATCAAAACGGAACAATTCCACTTTTACAATTTTTGGATAAATGAACAAACAATTATATAAAAAACAAATTTTTTAAACCAGTACGATGTTTGTATGTTTATGAAATTGTTGAGTTTTGATGCGATTAAAAGTAAATAAATTCGTTAAAACAATGACTATAAGGATGTTAGTATGTACAATCAGTGTTGGGCAAAATACATGGTTTGCGGTATTTAAAATACAAAATACTTGCTTGTCATGTATTTAAAATACAAAATACTTTCAGGTTATGTATTTAAAATACAAAATACAGGCAAAGCTCGATATAACAAATACTCACTTTAACGAAAATGCGATATAACGAATGAGCAGATTTTTTCATTAGTTACCTTATATAAGGAACGATCAACATTTGTTTGTCCCAGTTTAACGACTGGTTAAATGTTGGATATGCTTTTTTTTGTTACAAAGTAATACAACACGTAGATTAGTTTTAGGCATAATAGAAGAGTTTTGTTTGAAGCACAGAGCACAGTTTGAAGTGTTGTGGAAACTAGATGAGTGCCCCGGTAGGCTAGCTGGTAGCGAACTAGTCTATAAGCGCCGGGGTTGCGGGTTCGATTCCCGCCAGAGACTCTGGTTTCTTTCCTGCAGACAAGCACAAAGAGCTTTGCGGGATTAGCGTAGAAAATTAAAAAAAAAAAAAAAAAAAAAATGTTAAATAGAAAAAGAATATTATTCAGTGAAATATTAAAATTTTAAAAGAATGTAAAAAGGTGTAGGTAGGTCTTTCTCTAATATCCCAAAAGTATGGAATACCAGTCTTCGGTTTGCAATTTAAAAAAATATGGTAAATAAAGTTGATTACACAAATCTTGAGCGATGAGAGTATTGCAAGAAAAAGCAGTTGAAAAAAGTTTGCAAGCTTCATACAAATAATAATTTATTACTTATTTTTTAGACAAATAATTTTCTAATATGTAATCACGCACTTACGTATGCAAGTTTAATAAAAAGCTAGATTTAGTGATAAATGTAGCTAATTTTGTATTTAAAAAAAAGTTCGGTATTATGAATCTCTCAGTTTAACGAAAGGAGCTGACATTATATCATTCGTTATACAGGGCTTTGCCTGTACTTCCATTTATTGTACGTATTTCAAATACAAAATACTTCCACGTCATGTACATGTATGTATTTAAAATACGAAATACACCATTTTTATTCAAGCCAAAAAATACTTTTGATAAAACTAATAAACAAAACAATGGTTTTCTTCTGTCGTGATGTTTTCTGGCAGCCAAGCATCTTATAACCAGGATGACAACAGGAGGCCAAAATAGCTTTATTTATTTCCGGTGATAGTTTAAAAAACTTATCGAATCTTTTTTCCAAGCTCTCTTTAAGAAGTGATATAATAGGACTTAGATGTCTTAAATTGTTTCCAATCAACCGATTTAATCTTGTTCTAACAGACATTAAAGTCGGCAAAAGTTTTCCGAAATAACAGTTGTTACCCTGAGGGTAATCTAAAGAGGTGGCAATAGGTTTTAAAACTACAATGAATACCTCAAAATATTCCAGTTCTTTAGCCGCGAAATTATGTATTTAAAATACAAACTACTTCTATTTATTGTATGTATTTAAAATACAAAATATTTGCTGAACATGTATTCAAAATACAAAATACTTGCACGTCATGTATTTAAAATACAAATACAAAATACTAATTTGTATTTTAAATACGTATTTCAAATACTGCCCAGACCTGTGAACTATAATATTTAGTCGAAAAAGCATTACCTCCTCATATGTACGATGTTTTAATTAAATTAGGCAACGAATTGTAATACTGTGAGGTTAGATTTTATGAAGATTGGCTTATAGTTTATAGATCCGATCCATCCATCGGTGGAACGTATTAAAGATTCGGCACGGCCGAATATAGCACTCTTACTTCTTGGTATTTTATTTCCCTTTTAATTGTAAAACACAATAAAATACTAATTCATGTCAATTTATATTATGTTAATAATTTTGTTCTGTGAAATTAAATTGCTTCTCTTTGTATTTTAACAAAATATTTTTTGGCACCTTTTCAAGCATTTTTTTTTGGCATATTTTAGCATTTTTTAGTGTGTGATATGTATGAAGGTATATCCAGGAAATATTTCTTAGGGTTATGACAATAGTTCTTGTTCGGTGATGACCAGGGAAACCAGAAATATGCTCTAAAAACACGTTTTATGCGCATTAAATATGCAGTAAAAACTGTAAAATATGCCCTGAAAAATGTTAAAAATATGCCCTAAAAATTGCTCATTTGAAGACACAATATTCAACAATTTAATAACAAAATCTAAAAAATATAAAATTCATATAAGAGACGTTTGCGCCAAATATTATCTAGATATTAACATCCATATGGGTTTTTGTCTTAAAGAGATTTTAGGTACGGTCGCTAAATTGTTAACAAATGTTAACATTTAAAAGGAATTTAAGGCTAGTTAAGGATGGGAGCTTTAAGCAAATGTGAACCGATTCGAAAATATTTTAATTTGAAGTAAAATATTTTTGGCACGAATTTAATTTAAATACCATCATAATTAGATAGCTTGCGGACACAAAGAGTCTAATTTGGATGTGAAATTATAGACCGATTCCCACCATTTGCATAGACTTCGTCCATATTTGATCAAATTATCTACAAAATTGGAACTTGTACTCTGCGCACAAGGCTTTCATGGACAGACAACCAGCCAGGCGGATGGATGGACATCGTTAGATCGCTTTAAAAAGTGATTCTGAGTCGATCGGAATACTAAAAGATTGGTCTAGATACAAATCGCATAACATTTATCCTTAATAACAACCTGCTTTGTCTTACAATTTTAAAGTAAAAATTAAATGTAGATGTCGAAATTGAAGTAACAGATTTTCGAAAAAAAAAATTTTTTTTATTTGTTGAAAAAGCTATTGTAGGCATCTAAAAACTTGAATATGTATCAAAATATGCATTAAAAAGGCCAAATTTGCACTATAAACCTAAAAAATGCTGCAAAAAGGCTCTTTCAACTAAAATATGCCAAGAAATGCTGCAAACGGTAAAATATGCACTAACAAATCGATGCCAAAATTCATAAAATGCTCTAAAACGGATAAATATATTGTTTCTGCCTTCATTAGTCGCACAAGGAAAAAAATGCAATTGCATATTTCTGGTTTCCCTGGTGATAACTGTTTCTCTGCTAAGTTATTAATAAGTTAGGTTAAGAAAACAAAGGTTTGCTTTGCATTGCATTGATGTCGGACGAATACAGAGATATTCCCTTGCAATTTTGTATTTGTTGTGATAAATTACTTTCTGTTTTTCCACTCTTCTAATGGATTTAAATATTGCTCGCACAATGGTCAGTTTAAATATTGGCGTAATTCAATAGGAATGCTATGGCTGGATTCACCTGTTGTGTTTCTCTGATATTATCATGAATTTCACAAAGCTTACTGTCAATTTTTGGTTCGCTACGATAGGTATACAACTGTTTTGTTAACTGTTCATTTATGACTTAAATTTCTTAAGAAAAATCGAACCTTTATTAAAGTTGAAAGTATACCAAGGGTACTTAAAGGTAAATACGTAAAACTACAACTGTTCTCTTTACTTCAAACTTGGCACACTGCACAAACATAACTACAACCGTAAGTACACTCTAATAAATATTTCAAGTTGTATTGTGCATATATTTTATTGGTTTAATAGAGATAAAGATTAATATTAACAAATTATAAAATATTGTTTTTGTTTTACATGTAAGTTATGCGAACGAAGTTTTCGTTCAAAATCGACGATCTGAGAATTGGAAATTTGATAAAAAACAACAATTCATTATAATAAGGAACACTTCATTAAATCATAACAATAAAATCTTTTTTAAAAACTGTCATTCATTGTCAGAACGAACAAATTCATTGGACAAAAATTAATAAATTTTTCATTTGCTCAACGTAAATTGTGTTGTCTCTACGCATGTTTTTGATTCAGTGTGTGGCATGCATTTTTGTTTTTTCAATCCATCGCAGCGAATGCACTTCCAATTTGTGTAATGGGAATGAAATAATCTAGATATTTAATTGACCCATTCCAGCTGTCGACAATTTTCTTACGATGACTAGAAAATTGCTTCAAATGAAATGATAAAAATAAAAATTTTTCTAAATTTTTTTTTTCGTGGCGGCACAATACTGCAAATGTTTGTTTGTTTTTTTTTGCTTTACTAAAGGAAGATTTTGTTTTGCGTTTTTTTTTAATAAAAATTATTTAAAGTTAATATTTTTTAAAATTTTTTATTTTAATTTTTGAAACGTATTCGCAAATTATTCGCGAAATATATACTTGAATTTGGCGAATACGAATGTCATAACATAGCCGAATATTCAGCGTTTCGAATACGAATATGTATTCACTAATAAAAACATCGATCAATTACAGAGTGCAAAAACAAAAAAGGGAATGGGATGAAACCAACTGCATATGAAAGCAGACATTATCCATAACAAAACCTTCAAGGGTTTTTAGTTAAGTGACAGATTTTTTACACACATTTGAAGTTGTTGATTTTGGAACGCTGTCTAACAAGAAAAGATCATTGAAAATAAAATAAAAAAAGCTTATTTATTTGTTTTTTTTATTTTTGGCCACTTTCTTTTGTTTATATTTATTTCATTAAAATAAAAATTTGTATTTTTATTTTCACAAAGCTTAATTCACTTGATTTAACGTTCTATTCACTTGATTAAACGTTTAATTCACTTGATTAAATTTTTAATTAAAATTAATTTTATTTTTGATTAATGCTTTTACTGCAAAATTCTGTGAACGGAGTTAGACCTCACCAGCTAAATAAACATAAACAAATATATAAATACAAAATAAGCTTATTTATATTTATTACCCTGGAAAGTTGTGGTATCTTCTTGTTTTTGAGGTCGAGGAATTCATTTTTTATATATATTTTTACCCAAAACTCACGTTAGATGGCGCAGTCATACAAATGGTGCTATTTCTAGTAGATTTTCATAGAAAAACAGTGTACATTTTTACTTTTTTTAGGCTAAAAAATCTATTTTTTATGTTGTCTTCATTGTTAAACATATTTCTAATGATATTACTAAGTACTAGTGCTGGGAAACTATCGATATTTTCTACTATCGATATTTATCGATAGTTCAGATTTCCCTATCGATATATCGATATTACTATCGACTGAATGTTTGTACTTGTGCAGGAAAACTTTAATTTTTTTTTTTGTACGGCTACAATTCGTTGTTTTCATCACTTTATTGAATGTATGAGACGTATGAATATACGCACGTTATTTAAGATGGCAGTTGTTTAAAAAATGATAAGTGCCTTTCTGAAGGAACCGAAGTAACAGGGACTATAAGATATTCCATTGCAACTTTAAAAAATTTTCTAAGTTCTAAACCCAAAAAGGTAATCAATCTAGCGGACTTATCCTCTTATGGTCGTTCATTGTTTTGTCCTATGCTTGCAATTGCATTTGGATTTGCATTTTTACAACATTACAAATATATTTGACATTTCAATCCCTATATAAACATGTAAAAATTTCGACTTAAAGGACTTTAATTAGCAGTATAAAGCACTGCTAAGCAATCCATACCACTTACCATTCTTGTTGTTTGTATTCATTGCTGTAATTCAGCGCGAATTAATAATAGCAAGTAAAAATTTGCGGCAAAAACTGTGTGTGTATAGCTGCTGTTAGCTGTATTTTAAATAATAAAAATATCGATATTTATATTTTTCCTATCGATATTTTCGATATTTTAAGACTATCGATAATATCGATAGTTTCCCAGCACTACTAAGTACATTTTGTTATTCGCAGTACAACAATTACAAGCAGTATTGTTGTGTTTTTTATTGGAAAAAATTATATATATTATAACATAGAAGCTAGCTTTTCCTCAACAATAAATTTCAGTGTATTTATCAAATATAAAAATTGGGAATTTAGCACGTCATACGGAAATCTTTGTATTCCCGAAAATAACTTTCATAATATAATTGCATGTGCCCGTGCATAAAACTGAATTGGCAAATTGGTTTTTTTTTTGTTGTTTTCTTACGAAGACAATAGCATGACGCAGTTTGTTTTTTCTTTTAACCCACTTACAACTACAATTCAAGTCGGAAAGAACCCACCCAATTGTAGGGAGATGTAAGAAAAGATAAACTCACTGTTTATTGTTGATGGTTTGTTTAAGCTTTAATATTGTTACAAGTAAGACTTTGAGTGTTTATAATTCTTATTCGCTTTAGGGTTTTATTTGTTTAATATTTTTGGCTTTTCTAAAATCTTTGGAAAAGGTTTCCTGATGAGCTGGTCCAATCAACTAGTGAAATGCGCATTTCCCTAGCTTTCCCTCAACAATAAATTTCAGTGTATTTATCAAATATAAAAAATTGGGAATTTAGCACGCCATACGGAAATCGTATTAATAATAAACTTTGTATTCCCGAAAATAATTTTCGTTACTAACAAAAAAATAATTTTACAGGAGAAGCAAAAAACTTTGTAAAGTGAAAACTATAAACATGTCAGTCGTCTATCGAATTCTTCAACCAATTTTCAAAAAAAAAAAAACCATTTCATTATATTTTCTTAGCAAAAAAAAAAAAAAAATGTGTAATTACGTCGTTTTTCATACATCTAACAAAAAAACTTGTAGTTACGTCTCTTTGTTTTTTGTTATTAAAAGGGCAATTTATGATCGCAGAAGTGTAAAATTTTGTCAAGACATGTAGTTTTATAGCATTCATAATAATCAATCAAAAACTCGATTTTGAATTTTTTGTTAGTTACGTCTTTTTGCATTTTAGCTAACGATATATGTTATTTTATCTTATTTGGATCCCATTTTGGATCCGCTTAATCATCATCACTATCATCATGTTTGAAGTAAACTAAAACAAAACAGCTTACTAGAACCTGGGGTAAGAATAACTGCTTATTGTAATCGTCAAGCAGTATTTTAAAAATATTTCTCTGTCAACGAAGAAAATACAGCATTTTTATTATACTACAATACCAAAAAATCAACTATTTCATACGATTTGAACACTAAAGAAACCTGTGAAACAGTAAAATATCTACTGGAATCAGTGAATTATGCTGTGATTTAAAAATGGTGTCCTTACTTTTTGGTTTACAAGGTGGCTATATGAAAACACGTGCTTTATATGCTTGTGGAACACGCGTTACAAAGCAAATCAATATCATAAGTGTGACTAGGAAAACAGAAACGTTTTTCGTGTTGGAGCGGTTAATGTTATCCATAGTTCCTCTTGTACCAGCAGATAAAATATTGCTGCCACCACTTGATATTAAATTGGGTCTTTTCCAAAAATTTGTAAGAGTGTTTTCTGTAGATGGACCAGCTTTTACTACATTAAGATCTACAGTTCCATGACTCAGTGCTAGCGAAGTAAAATAAGGTATTGCATACAAATAAAATAAATGATTTTTAAAAATGAATATCCAATATTTGTTTCTAATTGTAATGGTCCAGCCATTAGAAGATTGATGAAAAATAATGATTTTGATAATTCTTTGGATCAAAATCAATTAATTGCAATTAAAGACGTAATCGAAAATGTTCTTGGTAAAAAACGAGAAGCAGAAAGTGCACAAAGAGCTAAACGTCTCTTAAAAGCCCTTGGTTTTAATATGTCATTTAAAATTAATTTCTCCATTACCATTTGGTTTGGTTTGAAAACCCACTTTCCACCCAATCTGATGAGCATAGTGAACCTTTTCATCAAGTAACTTTAACCATCCAAACTAGATACAGAGGAAAAAAACTTGATTCTATGTTAGGTGATTTATGCTGGTGGTTAAAGAGAACAACCGATGAAGAGGATACTGATGAAGAGCAAGAATATGACACATACAGAGATCCACAACAAACAACTTCTGGAGCTTTTGCTTCTTCAAATATGCAAATTGAAAGTGATAGTGATGATGAATAAACGGATCTAAAATTAGATTCAAATAAGATATAATACTTTTAAACAATAAAGTTGTTTTTGTAATAAAAAAAAATAATTTTTTCCAATAAAAAACACAATTTTTTTCCATAAAAATTGCATTTTTGTAATAGTAATGTACTGAGAATAATCTTCGTCATATCATTAGAAATATGTTTTACATTAAAGCTTACATCAAACATCGATTTTTCAGCCTAAAAAAGTAAATATGTACACCGTTTTTTCGACGAAAATCTATTAGAAATGTCCCTACAAGAACAGTGACAGTCATTTGACCTGTCATATGACTAGCATTGCTGATGCGAATACCCATCATCGCGTAGAACAAAGTTTCTATCATTTTCTTAAGGCAAAGGTGAAAAAACTGATGAACACTTACACAAGTACGTGTGATTTTGCATCCTTCTTTAACCTATCAATTTAGTGGTTGATAAAACATACATCTGAGCTGTTTACTCTTATACTCTTTAAAGATCAGTACTTATGTATGTATAAATCTGCGGACACAGCTGATTAGTTAGTACTGGTGTATATACCGGACACCTTTAAAAAATAATATTTTTTTTTTAAATTTTAATTTTAAATTAAAATTTTTACTAAATAAATTCTTATCGAGTACAAATTTGTATGCCTCATATTAGCTGCGAAATCTAGCAAACGGCCGGTTGTTCCAAAAACCAGTTCTACTCCACTTTCTAAATTATTGCGTACATTCACACGAGAACCAAAAACATCCGCGTCATTTTTATCTATTGAGCCAATTCTCTGCATGGGTCTGGATCTCGTTTTAGGATCTTCTTTATAAAAGTTCATTTGAAATTGAGGTTAACGTATTTGTGACCAATTAGTTTCTCGTATATCTTAAAAATCCAATTTATTTTGTTAATATTTTAAATCCGTTTTATGCGATTCCAGTGAGAAATTACAAGCAGAACAATAGGCTGTTTTTGAAGACTAATGAGCCAATTTATAAGAATATGTTCAATCGGTCTTAGCTATCCTTAAAACCAGCAATAAAAATACATTCATATATCCGTCATTTATTCAAAACTTCTATACATCATAAGTACCTACCAATAGCCCAGCATTCTTTTTCCCAAACATTACTATATTGTTTTTCATATTTACCTATTTTTGGGGAAGACATATTTGCTTGAAAATTGTCTTTAAAAAGTCAAAAAATCAACGGCTTAAGATTCTTTTTTTCAAATTCTTCTTTTTAAAAAACTCACTTAAGATAAATAACATAAGTTTATTAAGTACCTTTTACACACTTAAAAAAATGGTTGTCTTAACTAGGACCCTTTATACCGTATAAGTTGTTAATAAAGGTAAGATAAAAGTTTTGTTACTTTTTTTTATATTTTATATACGAAGCAAAGAAAAATAAGCATAAATAATAAAAGAAAGGAAAATATATTAAAAATGTGTAAAATCCCCGAATATTTTTTTTAATCCCCAAATGACTTTCTTTGTCCTTTTTTCTCGCATTAAATCCCCAATTTTGGGGATAAATCCCCAAGTCTGGCAGACCTGTACGTATATGCCTTCTACGCGTTTTCTGTGTAAAATCTTCTTAAATAATCTTTTAAAAAGAGTATACGAATCAATCCATGTCAAACCGTTAAGTCGTGGGACTGGAGAAGTGGGCGTGGTACCTCCCGTACAAAAAATATCAAAAAAATTTTGTATCTGAACCGATTTTTCCGAGTTTTTTAGAGAATATACTAAAGATTTCCGATCTTTTGATATATACGGCGTAACCATGGATCATATGACAGTCCAAAGATTCAGGTTTTTATACAATTTTTGATATTTCTTGTACGGGCGGTACCACGCCCACTTCTCCAGTCCCACCCACATTTTGTGGGATGGTGTGTATTGATAACTAAAATTTGTGTACTAAATTTGGAAACTTTGGCTCTTGCCGTTCTCCAGATATACTGAAAAAAATATTTAAAATACAACAACAACAAGGGATTTTTGAACACAAAACATACTTAGAATCACGTTCTGGTATATAACTCTGACACCAATCGAGTCTCCACCTTTAAATTTTCTGCAAATGTTGAAGAGGGTATAATACTTAACATATATTTTTTTAAGAATTTTAAAAAATATACTTTTCTAGATATGGACCTTTGAACTCAAGACCCCAAAAATTTACCTTTGACCTTTTCTTAGAAAAACACAATATGCATATCATTTTAAAGGGTGCACTTTCACCTTTAAAACGATACCAAAAAAACTAAATTATCTTGCGTAGTTCAAGAGTTCTATCCCCTTTTGTAAGGAGACTTTTGAGTTTTTTTTTCAATCTGGGGTCTGAAAATTTATGTTTTGTTAAAGTCCAATTACATATAACATTTGTGTTGAATTTCATTCAAATCGGAGGTGCTGATGCCGAAAATGCCATATTTTCGTGATGATTTGAAGTGTTTTAACTCATACAGTTTAAATGCTTATGATTGACACGATTTCTTTCTTTTGTTTTGATGAAACTTGAATTATAAAAGATTCTTTCACTTATTACACTAGCTAAGTTAATTGGGACCTCCTGAACACGAAAAACGCTGGCCCCACTCCCACCCCTTGTGGAGCCCAACCGAAAAGTCCGATCGATATAAATGGCATATGGAAAGGTAATTAAATGCCTTTTCCGTCGATATGCTGCAAATTTCTATCTGTTAAGAAATGGCTGAGTTATGGCACCTCAAAGTTCAAAATTTGCCTATTTTTTACGTTTGTTTAAAAATTTTTCATTTTTATTTCGTTTTTTTTCTACGTTATAGCAAAGATCTGGAATGTTTTATTTTTTAACAAATAGTTTATTTAATTACCAACATTTTAAGCGTAATTTGAACTTTTGCGTTTTTTTTCGGATGGATCTTTGCGAATGACCAACAATAGTCTGCCATCATTTGTTAAATAAAGTTTTAATTAAGGATTTTCTCGAATAGGTGCCATAACTCAGCCATTTCTTATCATTTATATCGATCGGACTTTTCGTTTGACCTGTAGAAGGGTTTGAGTGGCCCATACACCGAAAAACAATTACAGCATTTTTCGTGTTCAGGAGGTCTCAATTAACTTATCTAGGCATGTGGTGTTCTTGGTATTTTTCCAAATTAAAAATTTGTAAAGCAGTGTTATTGACGTTGTAGAGATTGAAAGTATTATAGAGCATATCCAATTTCTCGGTTTTTTTCTTGTCTTTTCTAAAAACATTTATATTTTGCAGTATTAAATTTAACAATAAACAATTTTCGCAAGTATGAGCCAGTAAAGCATATGACAAAAATTTATTAAAAAATGGCATTTTTTTGTGAAGTGTTTTTAGTTGTTTTACTCTAACATATGTGATAGTGTGGTACATCTAACAGCCGTACCTAAATAAGAGCGGAACGCGGAACATTTTCTTCCGCTTAGTTTTTACGCTGATATGCCATACCTAAACAAGAGCGTCAACGTTGTGCCACAAACAGTAGTGTTAACTTTCTTGTTTAATAAAACCCACATAATAGATATAATAAAAAGAAGAGAAAAAGACCGCTAGATTGACAGAAAAATAGCTGAATTGACATTATTTATTAACATTAGCGACCAACTTCACTATTAAGCGCGCTGTCAAAATCGGATTTTCCAATTGTAAAGCATTGAACCCGCGCTATTTAGGGATGCTTCATACAAATTGTATGGGCATGAGAATTTTTGACAGCTAGAAAACGCTTTCCGCTCTTGTTTAGGTATGGCTGTAATGTAAAATTGTTGCATGTGTGTAAGCAAAAAATTTTTTTTTAGTTTTGGTCATGCATTTCTTGCAGGGATGTAGCACCATTTGTATGACAGCGCCATCTAGCGTGAGTTATAGTTAACAATATATATCAAAAATGAATTCTTCGACCCTAAAAACAGTAAGATACCACAACTTTCCAGGATTATAAAAATAAATAAGCATTATTTTATCAAATTTTCAATGATAATTTCTTGTTAGTCAGCGTTCCAAAACCACCAACTTCAAATGCGTGTAAAAAAAATCTCACACTGAACTAAAAAATACCCTTGAAGGTTTTGTTATGAATAATGTCAACTTTCATTTACAATTGGTTTCATCTCATTCCCATTCGGAAAGTTCGATTTGTATCACTGTGTTATTCTCCATTATAATTCAATAATAAATTTCAAAAATGATTTTCAATGATGTCATTATAGCTGTAAGATGAATTTATTTTATATATTTTTAATGAAATCCATTGGACAGCAAATGTTACATTTCCCTTGATTACGTCTGCTATTGTTTTATACGAAAAATAATAATTTAAGATCATTTATCAATTGGAATAAATACTAGAACAATATCGAAACGATCAGTTATAAATCAAACATTTTGTTCATTGAGATTTAATTTTATATTGATCATTATTAAACAAACTACCGAATATTTTTCTTCAATACTTTCTTTTCCAAAACAATAAAAAAATATTGTCGGATTTTCATTCACTCATTTCTAGGTAATAATATTACTTAGACACAGAAGAAAGGGCACCTTTTATCTTTAAGGGATTTTCTTTTATAATTTACTAACTTTCTACCTGATTGGAATTCACATGCATAACTCTCTTCATTGTACGTGCACCTTTCTTCAGAATAAGACCATAAAATAACAATTTGCAAAATACGAAGTCATAAGAAAACACCTTTATGACCGAATGTTTATAGAAAACAATCTGCTGAGCAAATGTTTTTTTTTTCTAAAGAATTGAATTTCGTAAATGAATTCTTACTTAAATTGAGCTGAAAACGCTTATAGTACTGGCGCTTAATGGCGAAATACTTAAACTGTGCATAGAAACTGCTTAACAAGAAATTGACAAATTCTCGGATTTGATTCTAAGGAATTTACAAGCTAAATTGAGGCTAAGGTCGAATATAATATTTTTGTGCTATTTACGAAACACTATACGAATTTTATTACCAAATTCGTTACAGGATATTCATTTGTGGTTTAAGACAATCCTTAGGGATAACGTTAATTAGAAGCATAAACAAACTGTCGGAAAATACAGTTAGATGAACAAAAAGAAGTTGGAAATGGATAAGGAAATTCCAAATTATTATTGAGAGATCAAAGAAGCACAAAGTCAATTCACTTCTATTACGAGATCCGGTTTTATCACACGCTTCGTTAGTAATTACACTCCACAGGAAATTGTTAATCCAACACCTGGCTTAAACCAAGAAGCCTATTGGTTAAAGGGGTAATTATTTTGCAGACGAAGTTGCTTCAATGATTAAATTAAATTCCACAATTAAGGCCGTATTACACTCTCACACAAGTCTTAAGTATTTTGACAAAAATGCTTCCATGTTCTTATTACTGTTTGAAAATTTTCAAAAAACAATAACAATTTATCACGACAGGGTAGCATTTTCCTCAAAATACTTAAGACTTGTGTGATAATGTAAAGTACCCTAAAGCGATAATCTACAGAGTGATCTGAGGTAAAGCTCCGAAAGAGATGGAATATAAGGACTTGCATTAACACCTGAACTACGGAACTATATAAAATGGAACAAATCTATTATCCTGAATGTCACCTAACTTACCATGCGGAGAGTTAGAAAGGTGACGGTACTGCTGTAAACGAACCAGTGCTCGTATATCTGATTATTAACTTCAAACTATTTACTCGACTTACAATTTCCAATATTTATATACGCCGTTACAGTTGTGTAGAAAAAGATCTTTCCGTGGTCCAGCTATTATGCCTTCGTAAAACTTTAACAATGTGACAAAAACAAATAGGAAAAACCACACACACGCAATAGAAAAAACCACACGCATCTGTGTAAAACATGATAAAGATGTCAAAAACAACCGCATTTGTTTGTGTAAAAAATGATAAAGGGTGCGTTCTTAAATGCATCACTGCGCTGCATCAGAAAAGCAAACTTTTTTTAATGGCGATAAAAGAATAATTTTAATTTTTTTATTGTGCGACTATTAATTTTGTGGAGTATTTTACAATTTTTTGGTCCACATTTACTTCACTGATCTATATATATAAAAATAAGTCCGTATACCTATGTACGTCGCCGAACTACTCCTAAACGCGTCGTGCGTACACTACGTAGGCAGTGGCCCATATATGGTTTATATGAAGTTTGGTTGAAATCCGATAACGCATGTGTGTGCGGTGCGTATGTGAAGTGAGTGTGTTTTTGCCGCAGGAAAACCAACTTTATTAAAAACAAGTGTGTTTCTTTTCTTATTTTGTTTTGCCGTGCGAAGCAGGCAACGGGCCCGCTAGTAAATATATAACCATTTGAAATCACTGATGCAGCGCATTGATGCATTTACGAACGCACCCAAAGTTGTGCAAAACAATTGCACGAAAAACACAACTCTGCAAAAAATCAGCAGACCTTTTTCCCAGACCTACTAATTAAACCATAGACCTTCCCAAAAAAGTTTACGAAATTTTCCTCAATGCTTGCCATAAATACTTTTTGTATTACATCGATAGATGCGTTGGGTGTTCTTTTAAATATACATTGCTATAATTTGACCAATTCTTCTATACAGGGTTATCGCAACGAGGTCAGTTCTAGACAAAAATACTTTTCCAGGTAAGTTTGATGGAAATTTTAGATTTTAAAACACTGGGGTCTAATTACCGCATACGATATCGTGCAAAATTGATCGAAATTTTTTTATTTTGGTATTATGACTCTCGATATCGAATGAAATGTATCGTAATTTGAGATGATAGCATTCGATATCGAGTAACCAAAGCCATTACATCTCTCTATCACAGAAAAAATTATTTTTCCAATTCAAACAAAAAATTTGTAGAATCAAACAATTTTTTGTCTAAAATCGGTCCTACAAACAAATTCGCATATTCAAACAATTTATTTGCATTTTGTTTATTGAAAAAAAACGGCGATTTTTTCAAACAAATAATTTTACAGAATCAAACAAAAAGTTTACTGAAATTCATATAAATTTCAAATAAATAATTTTGCTGAATCAAACAAAAAAGTTTTGGCACAAGCAATGACGCACACACAAGCAATCACTGTTGGCGAAGATGAAGCAGAGCAGAGCAGCCGGCTGGCTTTGAGACACATTTTTTTTGTTGGAACAATTTTTGAACGAAGTCATATTTATACTCACAGTGTTTTTCTTCATCACTCACTGTTGCTTTATCCTTTCCTTTGCTAATGAAGAAGAAATGTAACCAAAAACGGCGGCAGACCGACTCGATATGTTTTCCGCCATCATTCACTTTTTTTATTTGATGTATTTAAGCAAACTATTTGAAAAAATTGAATACGGGATTTTGTTTTTTTTTAACAACTTTGAAACCAACCAACCAAAAATTTATTTTGTTTCTTATAATGTGTTTTTTCTGTTGTTTAAAAAAAATGAAACGTTTTTTTTTTACCTGCTATTGTTTTTGTTGTTTTTTTTACTACAAACCTCGTCACGCTATTTTATCATTTTTCTTATTGCTGTACTTTTTTAAAGCGTCCAAAAATAGACTGCATGTGTTTTTTGTTGTAGTTCTTATATTTCACATAAAGAAGTGTTGCTTACAATCAATAAAAAAATGCAAAAAGACGACAACATTAAAGAGCGTTAAATATTTCATACAAAATAATGAAAACTTCAAACCAATAGCGCGCTTATTAAATTTTTAAAGAGTTGTCCACATTTTTGTTGGTTAAATAACAATCAAACAAAAATATTGATTGAATCAGTAAAAAATTTTGTAGAAATCAAAAAAATTTTCAAACAAGCGTTTGTTTGAAAATAATTCGGCAATAATTTTTTCTATAGTTTTCATTCGATACGTCAGTGTCTATCGTATGCAGAAAAATACGATAGTTTACTCGATACGATAGCTTACTCGATATCGAATGCGGTAATTAGGCCCACTGAAGTTTGACTCTCAGTTCTTAAATAATATGCATCCGGCCAAAATTAATTGAATTTAATTATTTTCATAAAGAAAGGAATTTTACAACATGAAATGAGTTACAATTTATTGATAATTTTTCATTCTTGATTGAGCTGGGAAATGAAACCAGTTTCACACGGACAGGTTGCCCTTACATGTTTCAACTGTAACCACACAATCAATTCAGAGGAGCTTGCCGTTTAACCTCACCGCCATTAACGATGGCTGGCAGTCAATAGTAAAACATCAATATTTTAACCAAATGGTATTTTGACTTTGGTAGATCGAAATTTGTTTTGAATGATTATCTATTTTAATTGATTTATAATTAGTATTGTGGTTATATTTATTTATTTATTTATTTATTTATTGATTTATATTTACATTTTTATTAAAACAAAACTAAAAAATAAGGGTTTTCACGATGGCAATTGTGCAAATTTGCAGTACATATTATGATTGATTGTAAGCATACCGTTTTTTACCCACACCACAATAGTGGAGAGGGTATTATGCATTTGTGCTGATGTGTGTAACGCCTTAAAATAGTGGTCCTAGACCCACCTTAAAGTATACCGATCTACTCAGAATCACTTTCTGAGTCGAACTAACGATGTCCGTCCGGCTGGCTGGCTGGCTGTCCATGTAACCTTGTGCGCAAAGTACAGGTCGCAATTATGGATATAATTTGATAAAATTTGGGTCATAGGTTCTTATTGGCACAAGGACCAAGCCTATTGAAAATGGGCCGAATCGTAGGACCACGAGGGAAGATAGGGGGACATTTCTTCCTCTCAGAAACTATCAAACCGATTTTAATGAAATTTAAAACATAGATAGAACCATATCTATATGGACACAAAATGTAATAATTTTTAAAAAAATCGGACCACGAGGGGATATAGGGGCAATTTCTGCCTCTCAAACCGATTTTAATCAAATTTAAAACATGGATAGATCCATATCTACAGGGACACATTAGCTATACAGTTTTTAAAAAATAGGACCACAAGGGGGACAGGGGGCAATTTCTGCCTCTCACAAACTTTCAAACTGATTTTCATGAAGTTTATAAACATAGATAAACCCATATTTACATGGACACATAAGCATGATGTGTGTTTAAATACTGTGGTGTAGGGTATCATATGGTCGGCCTTGACCGACTATACTTTCTTACTTGTTTTTTTGTGAAAATGTGCTATTTTTTAAAATGTATCCTCAAGAGCCTATCATTTTGTGATCGATTGGCAGGTTAATCGTAGAACGCATTACAGGGAGATTTCGTTTTTTCCCGAACTGTTCATATGTGGAATAACATTCCTGCTGAAGTCTTCCCTGTCACTTTCAACATGAATATGTTCAAGTCTATTCCCTTCCCATAATCTATTTCCTAGTTCCAACGCAATGCAATGCATTAGTAGGGGTCATCCCCTGAGTGCTAGTCCTTACAAAAAAAATATTAAAGAAATTTGGTTTTCTCAATGTCTCGTTTACTTCTATTCTGTCGTAAATCTAACCAGCACTCATCTGCCAATCAATTATTTTCCCTTTATTTGCCGTACAGAAAAAATCAATCAGCTGATTTACAACTTTTACATGTATTTTGAGAGGTGTTGCCAACTGAAAACAATGTTTTTTGTCGGTATATTAGGTGCGATCCCGTACTTTTTGGGTAAAGTTCGTTTTAATGAGAGTAAACAAGAATTTTTCTCACTAATAGACAAAAATGTACAAAAGTACGGGAACAATAAAAACCAAATTTTTACCCCAAAAGCAAACATTGCAATGAAAACGTTTAAAAAAATACATAAATGACACATTAGCATGTACAAAAGTAAAATTAAAACATGTACCTACATTTTTTAACATTTTCTTTTGTTTATTTTATTAATATTTTTAATTTTATTTCTTTTGGAAATACTTGTTTGTAGTTTTTATTGTTTATTTTTTGTCACAGCTGAATGTTTAACAATTTTCCCAATCAGCCCAAAGAAAAAGTACGGGCTACTTCGTGCGAGAAGAAGAAGAATATTTTTCTCTTAAAAGCTCTCTCACTTTACCAAACTTTGAGTACGGGGACAGTTTTCGGTAAGATTGGGATCCCGCGGGCTCCCAAAGTTGAGTACGGGATCACACCTATTGTGAAACCCAAAATCGTTAACCGCCAGTTTATCGGTCTAATAAATTTATGTTGACTTAAGTAACAGACAGTTTGTCGATACAAACTAAGATTGAATCAATCTCAAAATAAGCTTGAATCAAGAATTATAAAATATTATAAAATTGTTTTAATCCGAATTCGTGCTTAAAATAATCCGAAAATGAGATTGATTTAAGTAAAACTAAGAATCAGAAAGAAAAACTTATTATGATTGATTTAAGGCCCAACCACAATGGGCTTAAGTTGGCTTAAGTCAATGAGCGAATACATGTAAATTATATGAGGCAAACCATATTTAACTTAAGGAAACTTTATGCTAAGATTAATGAAACTGTCATTTGCTTAAGCATGGTGCGAATCTAATCACACATTCCGTACGGAATCAAATGTTTTTTTTTTTTTGAGAGACTTTTTGTTAATTTTTGACAGTAGGTTAAGCAAGGCTTTACTTACCCGTATTACACCTTACAGAATGATAAAGCACCAACATCATGCCCGATATGGTGTTTACATTAGAAATCTTATGTACATATTTAACCAAAAATTTACTTTTTAACCCTTCGTGGTACACATGAGTCTGGCCAGGCCTTTTTTCAATGTTTATAGAAAATCAAAACAAGCGTAAGCCGGCGGGTTAAACACACCGAAAAGTTTAATATTTTTTTACTTGATTTAAGAATTAACAATTACACTGTGCTAGTTAAAAAAACAGACAAGCCGGGCACATGGCGTTTTAACATAATTCGGGTACGCTGAATCCAATGATGCTTTTTTAGGTTAGCTCTTCGAGATATACCGTTATTTCGAAAATGGAGAAGGTTGCACAACATATGTTCGCGTAACTTAAAAAATTCCGCAATAAAATTTCCTTTAATAATAGTAAAACTGTTTTCTAAGATACACAGTCGTTTTAGAAACATATTTTTTTTGGCAAAAATAAAAAATAATTTTTTAGCCACATTTTAAAATTTTTGTTCCTTAAAAATTCATCAATAATTGGAAAATGCAGATATGCTTCTTATTTATTTGCAGACATATAAAAAACGAAGCTGCAAACAAAATAAGCCATAAATGATTAAAATCTGTTAGTTACTTTTGATTTTATTCACAAAAGTTTAAATTAATATAAGATAAGGGTCAAGTATATCTCGAGAAAATGTTAAGGACAAAAAAAATTAATCGAGGTGGGTCATACATGAATTTATGGGACTATTTCCTCAATATATTTCTAGTCTGCATTGAACATTTTGTATGGGAGCCCCCTTAAGAAATGGATATAGCGGGTAGATATGTTAGAAATAAATGATAGAGATGAAAAATAAAGTGGGGTTGGTCATACATTTGACCCATCTAGGGGCTACATTTAAGAATATCACTAAACGGCCATATTTGTATGGGAGCCCCCTAAAGTTACATGTTTAATGAGTATTGAATATTTCTGTTACCTATTTTATATAATTGTTATTGTATTCTTACATTTAAACTTTTATTTTTGTAATTTATTGTTACTTGTTTTATTATTAGGTTCGTTTGAGTACTTTTACAGTAAAATGCAGTAAATTCGTAAAATAAAGGCAACAGCTGATGGCAAATAATTGAAATGTTGAAAAATATTGACACTTTTGACTACTTAACTCGTTTTCTTACCGCTACTCGATTAAATACTTTTTATAACACGAACATTTTTGAAAAATACAAACAAACTATTTTATGTTATCTTTCATATTTGTTTGTTTTTTATTTTATTTGATTTTACTAATTTGTAGCGGGTTAAATTATTTAAAAGAACATGAATAATTTTTTTGCTATTGATTACTTAGGAACCCAAATACTTTACACTTTTACAACTCTAAAAAATTAGCATAACAAAAAAAATTTCAAAAGTTTGTATTTAGCCAAATAAATGCTTCACAAACAAGTTTAATTAATTAATATTAATTCACTTGTTGTTTTGGTTTAATTTTTATTTCAACTTTTCTTTTATTTAACAATTTTTTCACAATTTGTATGCTTTTTATTTGTTACTTTTGTTTGTTTACCTTTTGAAACATATGTTTTTTTGATTTACTAAATTTTACTGCAAAAATTTCTGCAGTAAAAATTTGTAAATACTCAGACAAGAACTGTCACTTTTCGCTCTCAATTTATGTTCTTATTTGCTGCATTTTATGTACTCGAACGCAATTTCGCAAAATGCGTCTTCCCTTATTTTTAAATTATAAAAATATTGATATATAAAAAATATAGTTTAGTTCTTTAAAAACTTTTTTGAAGAAAAAATATTAAAAATAAATAAATAAATAAAATAAAAATTATATTTTTTTTTAAATATCTCTTTTTTATTTAAACATAAGTATTCTTCTTAATTAAATTTACTGGAGCAGTCGGTTTTCGAACTAAATTTATTTTAAAGTTAAAAAACTATCGTTCTTTAAATGAGGATGTAAAAAAGTTTTTGACGGAGAAAGAATAAATGAAAATTGTTAAAATCGTTTTTAATTGAGGTTCAAACGAATTTTAAATCATTTGTTTGAAGAGAAAAATACATTGCCTTTGAAAAAAAGAACATTAATTTTCAAAACTTTAAGAAGCGACCAAAAGAAGGAAGAAAAAACTGATTATTAACAGGAAAAGAAAACTAAAACTTTTTACCAATAGTCTCAAGTTTATGCACAGCAATTGGCTAACAAAAGCAAGCAACAGCTAGATATCAATCAACATTAAAATATTAATAACAATCAATACTGCAGTGGCTCTCAATGCGTTTACTCTCTTAGATGGTGTACTAGAATTTGATGGAAAAGCAGAAGAATTAGAAATGTTCACCAAGCATGTTGAGGAACTTCGCAAACATGTTGATGCAGCTCTACTATCACTATTCGATTTAAGAGTAAGAAATAAAATTATATCAAAAGCAAATAATGCTCTTATTTATAACAACAATCCAGTGAAATGGGATGAAATTAAGGTATTATTAAGAATTAATTTTAATATAGCAGAAAGTATTGAGTCTATTGTTAACAACATTAAAACGGCAGAATTTAGAAATGATGTTAGTGATTTATATGAATTTATGTTAAAATTATTAACCAAATTAAATCTAAAAACCAGTATTGATAGGGAAACAAATCAATGGTATAGTTGCGCTAATAATAAAACGATGGTTTTAAAAAATTTTATATCTAAATTGCCTAACCAACCCGAGTTATTATTAAATTCTAGAAACCCTCATACGCCATTAAAAGCGAAAGAAATTCTAATAGAAGCGGAATATTTTTACATAAAAAAATACAAATTTGCTTCAAATCATTTGGGAAATGAAAACAAAAATAGAAATAAGTTTTATAGACAAGAATTTACAAATTCTCAATCAAATTCACAATCTTTTATTCCTAATTTTAATAAATTTTTACGTCATAGTAATAGAGATAATAATAGCAATTGTAATTCTAAATTTAGGAATCAATTCGAACACGCTAATGGAAATTTTTTCAAGTTGGTAAATATAGTTTTCCAAATTATCGGAACGGTCAAAATTTTTCTGAAAATTTTCAGAATAAGACTAAAAGTTTTGATAATACAAGTAAAAATACTAGAAACAACTCTGAACAATCTAAACAAAAATCAATTAATAGCTCGGATAAAATGGAAGTTGATAAGGTGTCAAATTTTCAATTACTGGCCGGAGACCTTTACCCTGTATAATAGTGAAAACTAAGACTCTTCCAATAAAATTATTAATAGATACAGGATCAGGTATTACACTCGTAAGAAGAGGCTTATTTCATAATTCTTTCAGAACAGAATTAGAAAGACCAATTACACTTAGTTCTATTTGCTCTAAGACCGCATATATTTGCCATATATGTTTTAAGAAAATGTTAAGGACAAAAAATTAATTGAGGTCGGTCATACATTATATCCCACTAGGGGTGACTCCTGGGAATTTATGGGACTGTTTCTTCAATATAATTTTAGTCTGCATTGAATATTTTATATGGGAGCCCCCTTAAGGCATGAGATAGCAGGTTAGAAATAAATGATTGAGATGAAAAATAAAGTGGGGTTGGTCATACATTTGATCCATCTAGGAGCATCCTATGCGCTTTACAGGCTAAATTTCAGAATTTCATCCATACAAATATGGCGGTTTAATGAAATACTTAAATTTGGCACCTGCAGTGCCTAGGATGCCCCTAGATAGGTCAAAGTATGACCAACCCCACTTTATTTGAAGAAAAAGTCCTTTTACTGCTTAACATTTCTCGAGATATACTTGCTTGCCCCTTATCACCACTTCTTAGGTGGGCTCCCATACAAATATTTTTAAATTAATTAAAATTTTTCGACTTTTGTGAATAAAATCAAACAGATTTTAATAATTTATGTCTTATTTTGTTTGCAGCTTCGTTTTTTATATCTGCAAAAAATAGGAAGCATAGCTGCATTTTCCAATTATTGATGATTTTTTAAGGAAACAAAATTTTAAAATGTGGCTAAAAAATTATTTTTTTTTGCCAAAAAAATTATGTTTCTAAAACGATTGCGTATCTTAAACCAGAGCTAACCTAAAAAAAAAAAAACAACTAGCACCACTGGATTCAGCGTACCGGAATTAGGTTAAAAAGCCAGGTGCCCAGCTTGTCTCCAAAAAAAAGTGTCAATTTCTTGCACAGTGTTATGCAACTTCCTATTAAATAGAGCATAACTCCTTTCCGTCAAAACCAGTCAAAGAAATCTTGCACTATTTTGTAGCCTGAACCCTCCTCTACATTCCGTCCGTGTGAACCATAAACAATTTTTAGACCCAAGGTCAGATATTTCGTGCATAATTTTTGAATACAAAAGTTGAAATTTTATGTGGGAGATCCTTTAAGGAATGGAGAATGCGGGTAGGTATGTTTGCAACAAATTTAACCCGTCTAGGGCAATCTAGGCGCTGCAGGGGCCTATCTTATTAAACTTATCTTTTTAAACTGCCATAGTTGTGTGGAAGTCCCTCTAAGGGGTGGTGATAAGAGACAAGTATTTTTGAGAAAATGTTTGGGGTGAAAAACTAATGGAGGCCGGTCATTTATTTTATCCCCCTAAGAGGGATTTCTTTGCAATTATATATAATGGGTTTTTGTTGTTCCCGCTGTTAAACATACGAAAAATGGAGACACCTCAAAGTACAACAAAAAACGAAAGTTAAAGCGTCAATCGGCTGCACTTCGAAACGAAGTCAATATCATCCGCTCTGTGTTGTAAACTTTGGCTCTAATGATGAGCAAGAAATAACTGTAATTAACGCTCGTTGACAGAACTAGATGACTGAACCATCGGCTTCCTCGGAGACACAAGAGACAGAGAGAATATGTATCAAAACTCATAGTGCGGCTGGATGCGACATCACAAGTCATATCCGACGGCCGAACGTAGGACGAAAAGGGCAAGAGCGGCGTGAGAGTCTCCTTAGCCTTTGTGGAAAATATAGCCAAGTTAGATTTTTCGTTGCACGATGGGCAACGTTGCTGGATTCGAATGAATTTATGGTACTATGGGGCTTTCCTATCCTGTTTAATTTACAGCAAAAGTTGTTGAAGAATCAACTATTGTCAGAACGCCGCAGCATGTCAGTAAGATAATTGTAAATACGAAAAGATTATCGATTATTGTATCCACTAACTGAAGGCTCGTTTATGTCAACTTTAAATGAAATTGATACGAGTCGGAACTAAAACTAACATCATAGGATACTGCTTGAATGCTGTATAAGCTGAACTAATAATCATTTCTCATGTAAATAAATCTCTAATGAAGAATACGATAAAATCCTACCTTCAATCCTTAAAAGGAGGAATATCTGTGATTGCTTGGATTTTCTTTAAAGTTCATTAAATATTTTATTAAATAAAACTCCTTGAAGACTTCAAAGTTTTAAATAATTTTCGAAATATTTATTTGTATCTTAGTTTTTTTTTAATAAATAATTTAGTCTTTTGTCTCTTTTTTCTTACTATTTACATTAAAAAACACTTAAACTTTAATTTTTGGTGAAATAAAAGTTATAGAACTATTCTTTAAAAGAATATTTATCACGCTATAGCTAAAAACAACAAGTTGACAACTTTCTTTAAAAAGTGTTTGATCCAAAATGTTAACAACCATTAAAAATGGGAGCTGTGACATTGGGGTACCCCATGGGATAATTCATTGCAGCGGTAGTTTGTTGCGCTTGAGCCATATAGCGCATATAGAGGGCAGCTCTTTGTCTTTGCAAACGCATAGCGTAGGAATTGGGACTTAAAGCGGAAGTTTCACAAGTTTTCTTGGGTGCAGCCAAAGCTGGAGAGGAGCTGCTGGCGGCTATAGGTATCGGATTTTGCAAATGCTGGCCTTGCAGATTTAAAGCTACTGGTGTGGTTTGGGGTGTGCTGACAGGAGTAGTATAATTCTCTTCAGATGATTCGGAGGATCTTGAGATTTTACGTTTCCTGGGGGTATTGTTCTCATCCAAAGCATAAGGACGGAAAAGTCCTTTTGAATTATTGTTATTCTTTACTTGCTCGATTTGAGGTTGTGAAATATTTTCTTTGTTTTCCCGCTCTCTTTGCCTCAGTCGTAGTCCCAATTTTTTGTGAGAATAGCCACAATTGAACTTCTTGTGGGTGTATCCTTGGCCCAAAGTTTGTTCTTGTTGATGTTCCATTTGTGAGGGAGCCATGTTTTTTTTTTAAATAAGTTTATTCTTTAATATTTTTTAGAGTTTATTGTGTTTTCGTATTTCTTGTTGCAAGCTGACTGATACTGGTTCTGAAATTTCACCCTGCTTTTATACTGCTCGCCTCTCTTCTTTGACTATTTTTGCCTCTTGCAGGTAGTGGAATTTTCTTTTTAGTTCCTTTCAGTGATGGAAAATTAGATTATTAAATGGTGCATTTACCTAACGGAAAAGTACTTTTTTTAAAAAAAAGTACTAAGCGGTTTTATGCACCTCCAGTGCTTTCTGTGTGTATAGCGAAGAGTCGTTCTTAGATATTTCATTAAATTACGGTAATCACTAACTTTTAGTATGGTGTGACTTAAAACTACAATTGAGTGACAGATTTTTTTTCATAAGTCTGCTCGGCTAGAACATGTTGCGAGTGATAGTTTTTTGCTGTTTTTGTGAGAGTGTGTCGTTGACATCAGATTTGTTCAGACATTTGTTCTATGCCGGACAGTATTTGGTTTGATTTTCGTAAAAATGATTCGTACTATTGTGTACGATAGACTAAGCATGAATTTGTATACTTGAACCACCTTCGGATTTTTTTGATTTGGACTTTATTTGTTGCCGAATGCAATTTTTTCTTTCTTTCCCGGAGTTATATGCAAAGAATAATTTAAAAATTTGCAACATTTTTGACAATCAGTGGTCATTTTATGCAATAAAACTGTTGGATCTATGGTATTGTCTGAAATATGATTTAGACAATAGAGTCCATAAGAAGCCGCTCAGTTTGGTCTTTGTTTCAAAATGCTTGTTATAATCGTCAAATCTCCTCAACGGATCACAAACGATTTTAGAAAACAAATTTTAATAAAAATGAGGGGACTTAATTTTAAAATCAGAAGATATTTCCGTTTCATAATGTTTAAGATTTTATAAAGTTTCTGTCGTACGATTAGTCGAAATCATTTCCTAATCCAAAAGTCGTGATATTTTCTTCCAACTTTTATTGTTGATAAATTACTTGTGAAGGCAATTTTTTTTTTGGTAGAAAAAGTATGAAAGTATTGAAGTCTTAAATTTGTTTCAAAATATTTTCTTTAATATTTTTTAATATCGGATAATACTTGATGAAAATTGTCTAAGGCCGAGATTGACGAGCGAACATTTGGAAGGAAAACACACAGACGAACATATTCTGTTACTATTCTTTTCTTTTTTTCCTCAACAGGCAAAGTAAATGTCAACAAAGAAAATGAGAACAAAGCGTGTCGACGAGTACCGAACACAAAACACATTCTCATCCCAAACCGTAATTTTCTTCAAACAAAATGTTTCCATTTCAAAATGGGTACTAAGGAGAAAAAAATTACTTTTTACGTCGTGGAGGTATTGCGGTATTCCATCTTAAAAGGTACTGGAAAAACTACAATATACGGAACTTTCCATGCCTGGCTACTTTCTTAGACCTTTTTGACGTTAATCAACTTATCTTAAGTATTTCTTCTTTTGTTTTTTGTTTTTTGTTTTCCATTTTTCACCTTTTAAAAACTTGTTCTTGTTTCCAAAATTCTTTCAAATCCTTTGTTATCTTTGAGTAGAATTATTTTATGAGAATACGGGATTTCATTGTTTGTTCCATAACCCAAAGCGATTTAGAAGTAGTAGTTGCTACAAAAACATAACTGAAGCGACAGGCGATATTAAAATTTTAACCCCCGTATTCACAAACGATTATTAAATTTAACAAACGTTTATTAAGCAAAATTTTCATAGTAAATTGTTCTTTAAGCCTTTATTAAATTTAAAATTTTTATCAAAGCAATTTTTGGGAATACAAAATTTTAATTTAAAAGATTTTTTTATTCGTGCATAATTCCCAATTTTTATTCTTGATAAAAACACTGAAATTTATTGTTGATGGGATAAGCTATTCCAATGCGCATTTCACTGGTTGCTTAGGCCAGATCGTCAGGAAACTTCATCCAAAGATTTTAGAAAAACTAAAGATATTAAACCAAATAAAACTGTTAAGCATATATAATTCTTAAATGCTTAACAGTTTTATTTGGTTTAATATCTTTAGTTTTTCTAAAATCTTTGGATGAAGTTTCCTGACGATCTGGCCTAAGCAACCAGTGAAATGCGCATAAGAATAGCTTATCCCATCAACAATAAATTTCAGTGTTTTTATCAAGAATAAAAATTGGGAACTAAGCACGAATAAAAAAATCTTTTATATTTAAAATTTTTTTATGAATACTGGCATAAATGTTTAGGGCGGCATGAAATAACCCCCCAAAATATAACCCCCCAAAAAAATAATGAAATAACCCCCCAAAGCGTGGGGTGTTATTTCATATGCAATAAAGCCCCAATTTTGAAAATGAAATTAACCCCCAACGAAATGAAATAACGCCCCAAACATAAATGAAATAATTCCCTAATTTTTGGGGGCTTATTTCATATGAAATAAAACCCCAATTTCCGAAATGAAATAAGAGCCCAGTATATTTAATACAATCAATTATACACTTTTACTTTAAAGAATCACGCAATAGATATCATGGTATGATATACCAAACACAAGCTTCGCCAACTAAGGTTTTCTGCATAGCCGGCCTTCGGCCGGGCGCAATGACTTTTTCCTCTATGGTATACCACACACCAGCTTCGCTAACTAAAGCTTCTCTGCATAGCGCCACGATTTTCTCCTCTATAGTACAAAAATACCGAATCGACCCGGCTACGCAGAGAAGCTTTAGTAAGCGAAGCCGGTGTTTGGTTTACCATATAGAAGAAAACCATTGCGCCCGGCCGAAGGCCTGCTATGCAGAGCAGCTTTATTTATCGAAGCCGGTGTTCTGTATACCAAAGTGGATAAATTCTTGCGCCCAAAAACTTTTCATTATAAATTTGAAAATTAAATAATCCCCCAAAAAATATATTGGGGCTTTATTTCATAATGATTTTTTGGGGGATAATTTCATATGAAATAATACCCCAATTAAAAAAATGAAATAACACCCCAAACAAAATGAAATAATCCCCCAAAAATCGTTTTTATTGTTCTCTGTACAAACTTTTGGGGGGTTATTTCATTATTTTTTTGGGGGGTTATATTTTGGGGGGTTATTTCATGCCGCCAATGTTTAGTTTTTCTGTTTCTTCAAATATTTGACTTTGGTCGTTTTGATTATGCTTTAATTTAGCTGAAACTTTTGATTTCGAATGAAAATGTTATAATACGAATGCTAAAACAGTTAAAAAAAAGTTTAATAATTTTTCGGGATAAATCGATTCTACTGGCTACTAAGTGTCACTCTTGGATACTAAAGATGAGCTTTCCCTTAGGGGTATAATTTTGTTTTGTAATCAATCCGGAACATTAATTTGTTAGAATCATTGGAATTTTTGCAAAGACTTCGTATTAACACATTTTCGTAACAAACTACAAATATGAATAAACCCTTTTTTAGCGGCGAAATGTCGTTCGTGTTATTAACTCCTTTTAATTACGATTGGCTGTAAGACAGAATGCCAGCGGCAGCGATAATACAATTTCTATAAAATTTTTTATTCTTTAATACAAAAAATTGTAACCTAACTTTTTGAACATGGTTCTCCACTTTTGTAACAGTTTAGTCTTCGTTGGTAAATTCACATTGCCATTCTCAACTCAACTGGCAGTTGTATATCTGTTTTTTTTCGTGGTATTGCCGTTTTCAACTTTGAAAAAGTTTGGTCGACAAAAATGTCAAATACACACAACTGCTAAAAAGTAGTTGTGTTATTGGCCGTTAAAGTTTATTTTTTTTTAAATTCGGTTAAAATTGAAAACAAAATGGAGAAATCGTATGTAATAACTTTTTTGGTTTTTTTTAAATTTGATTAGTTTGAAAATAAAAACGAAAGCTCAATTTCAGCGGCTCGTCCAGCTTGTTTAGAGAAACTTAAAAATTGTTTGCGGAAAACACCAAAGTTTTGTTGATGGAAAATGCATGTATGGAGTTATGGAAAGAGTTTATAGTAGAGTTAAATAGTTTGGGACCACGACAAAAACTTCTTTTAAACCTTTAAAATCTTCTTAATATTATTATAATATTCTTGGCACAGGTTTGAATACACTACAAGGCAAGTATAAAGAAAAACCTCGTCAACTATAAAAGAAAAACTCAAGCGACAGGGGGAAGGCTATCACAAGAAGTTCCATTGAATAGCCTTGAGAATACTGTTTCTCAGCTCTTGTATTGCAAGTCCGGTCAAGTATTTGATGTTGAAAATATTCCACCATCAAGTGACAATTTTACTGAGTCAGTTGAACCAATATTACAACCAGCAGATTGGCCAACAGCTACCCCAGCCAGAAGAAGAACTCATCAGGCACAAGAAAAATTCGTTACTTATTAGAAGTTTTTACGTGGCACTGGGAAGTTCAAGAGGATTGTAATCATCACGAATTTGTCTTCTTGTACGTAGCGCATCTGTACAAGGTTTTCCTTTTCGTAATCATAAAATAAATCGACATTAATATCAATTATAAATACTTTTTTTCAACACCATAATTAAAAATACTTTTAGCTTAAAAAATTATTTAATTTTATAAAATTTTCACTTGTCTTGTTGGCAAATCGATATTTTAAGTTGGCAACTTTATAGCAAACTCAACAAAAAATAGTTGGGTATCACAATACCTAAAATGAGTTTGGTTGTGCATAAGTTGGGTTGACTCCAACACGACCAAACTGAGTTGAGTGGAGAACCGCAATAGAGGCATTAATTTAGATTTAATTTACAACAAAAACATAAACTAGCGATTTTACTAATTACTTAGAGTTGCTTTTGTGTCTGACGAGAAACTCTAAAATTCAAAATCTCATTGTGACTACTGCTTAACGCCACAACTCTCTTATGGTTCATAGAAAATCCTAACAATGTTTTATTAACTATCCTGCTTGTGTTATCAATCTCTCTCTCTCTCTAGGATTTCCTTTGTTTTCAAGTATAAAAAATTATTTATTTTTCATTTCGAAGTACCTTAGAAGACAAAAAACACATTTCTTGTTAATTAATGTACATATGAATCTGTCCTTTTAAATCCATTTCTTTTTTTTTTACAATTCTCTATTGTTTAAGCACCCTGCTGCGTTTAAGATACTTAAATGTATCTTCGATGCACACAATGTTCTGACGAGCCCTCCCATCTTATCACGTTTTCTCATAATACGTTAAAGAAAGAAATAACAGACATTTGTCTTCGGATTTAATCGTCTCTATATTTTGTTGTTTTATTTTAATCTTTGAAATCGATTGAGAGGCGTTCCAATAGCAGGTGAAAAATGTAATAGTTTTTCTGTTCTTAATAAATCCCTTGTGTGTCTATAAAAATAAGGATATGTAGTATATAAAACATACGGAATTCTATTGTTTCAAATATTGATGACATTGATCTTTCTTAAGATCAACTTGTTGTAAAAGATTACGCAAGGGATTTTTGTGAAATTCAGGTTGCTGTTTTACGAATGTTATTGTTTATAGTCTTAGGGGATTTTCTAGGACTTATTTGTTAAGCTTTTTTAACAACTAACTAAATTCGTTGTATCCATTTTGTAAGATTGGAGCAACATTTTTGGAGACATATTAATATTGTTTGAAAGTCTAACCCCCTTATGCAAAAAAAGTTAAAGTTCACATAAGCTAACCAACACATAAAACCCCATACAGTTTTGCTGTGCTTAATGTGTTGGCTAACTTATGTGAAGTTTAACTTGTTTTTGCATAAGGGGGTAATACTTTTACATTAAGCCTAGATCCATTATTAAAACTTAATAAATTTGAAGAAACAATCAATTTTAAATACATAATATGAATAAATTATAATATTTATTACCTGCATTACATTTTTCTAAAAACGTGGCTATTTTTTTACAAAAACTCAAGCAATAATTTCACATCGCTCCGATACAAGCTTCTTGACCGAAGAAGAGTCCTTGTTAGGAATGGACAAAAATTATCGATATATCAAAATATCAATATTTAAAAAAAATAATCGATATATATCGCCGATATTTGAAATACCGATATTTAAATATTGAAATACGACTGTCGAATTCGATATTTTTTAAAGTCAGTCTTTATTTAAAACTCAAATTTTTAGCCGTTTTTCAAGCAATATGTTTTTTTAAGAATTGGCATCACTGCATGCATCATATGTTTTTTTAAAACTAATATGAAGATCTAAAAGGGTTGGCATTTATAAGAAGAAGAATTAAGAAAAAAAAACGAGGGTTTCACATTGCAGATTTCTAATTAAAACAGTAAAGTCAAACGAACTTGAAAAGATTTATTTTATGCGGTTTTGGAACAATATATGAGCAACTTCAAAAATTTACGACACCTAGACATTTTTTTTTTAATTTTTTTTTTTTTTGTCTGACATCAATGTTGATTTGCGTGTGTATAAATTAATCATTTTTATTACACGGCGCAAATTTTACTGCGGTTTAAAGTTAAAAATTAAAAAAAAAATATAAAAATTACAGTTTTTGTTAAAATTGAAAAAGGATAACGCGAGTGGATAATACCCCTTAAGGGCTTTCTTAGCACACTAAAATATTTGTAAAAGCTTGAATACTTTTTAAAATACACTGGAAAAAAAAATATAAAAAAATTTTTTTTGATCGTGTATGCATATAAAAATTTATTTAAAATTGTTAAACATTTTACAAAATTACGGCTAGTATAAAACATAATTTGCAATATTTTGGGAAAAAAACTATTTGGCTATCGCTAATGGCTTAAGAGATATAACCATTTAAACTTTACCACTCATGATTTTTTTACCAAATTATATATTTAGATCAGTAATACTCAAATATTTATTCTTAGAAGCACTCAGCAAAAGCTACTACCCAGTAAAAAAAATTTGGGTTTTTTGGAGCACTACAGAGAAAAAGCACATAATCAAGCGCTTTAATTAGAGAGCTTTTATAAAGCAGTAAATGATAACGAATAAAACATACAAAAAAGCTGCTATTTTAGTGCTGACAACGAAGATGGTTTTAAAGCGAAAAAAATAAACATATGCGAAAATTATTGAAAAAAGGCATATAAACAAGTAAAAGTAAAACATTAATGAATATCTTAATATAGGGGGGTGTGCTGGAAATCGCAAACGCAAGAACTTGGAGGCTGTTTATAATACACTTTTTATCAAATTTTTATAATTTTTGTTATAAAATTCAGTTTAATAGAGAAATGTTTGTATAATAATTGTCATAAAATTCTTTTATTACAGAAATCTTACTAAAAAACGACTTTTAAAATTCTTGCGTTTTGCGTTTGCGATTTCCAGCACACCCCTGATAGTTAGCCCTTAAAAAAGCACTTTATGAGCGCTTTGTTTGCATGTTAAAAGAAGCGCTTATTGTCAGCAAAAAATAGTCCTCGAAACCGGGAACACCCCATACAAAAATCAGGCATCCCATCAGCAGGTTTGAAGCGATTTGAGGTATGAATTCATACAAAAAACCTGCTCCTTTTGGAGCACATTTTTTACTGGGTATGATCATAATTTGTTTCGCTTCTCAGTTTTTTTTAACGAATTTTAGAAATTTTAAAATGTATATTCTGAAACCAAATCAAATATTTCATACAAGGATGCTTTTTGAGGTTAGAAACATTTTGTTTCTCCATAAAATTTTAAATCCTTAAAATTTTTTGGTGCGTTTTCAATTTTAGTATCAAGCTCAGTAAAGTCTTCTATTCGATGTACGTTTGAGCGGAATTGATACAGCGCTTCAGTTGTCACAAAGCGAAATGTGTTTGGAAATAACTGCCGCTGCACGCGCCTGGGTTGAAAAAAATTATTTTTTTTTGCACTTTATCAGTTTAGTCCGTCGCGAACAATCTATTTAGATACCTTAACATGTGCCCATGACATGTTTTGATATTAAAAAAAGCTTAAAAATAAATTGTTTTTTTGCAAAAATGTTCAAAAGTTCATAAAATTTTTGCGTTTAAAAATTTTAAAGTGCGTTTTCGCCTCGGAGGTGCCCTTTACGAAGTTACTCACATCACGCAATACACTAGCCAACTTAAAAGGCAATTCAGATTGTCAGACGCAAAAAAGATACATTTTTAAAAAATTTACGCTAATTTCTTTTAAGTTTGTGATGTCCGTGATACGTTATTGGTGCGCTGACACCATCTTGATACACCTCAAACTTTATAAAATTACGCAGTTTTTTTAATTCTGCGCTTAAAACTCATTTTTATTAAACGGCGCAAAAACTCTATGCAAATTCTTCAAAAATTTCTAAATTCGGAAAATTTTGGTTTCACTTTAAAACACCATGCAACTTTTCACGTAGCAGCGATATCAAAATTTTTTTTTAGTGGATATATCCTCCAAGTCTAGTGACTAAATTTTGTATGGGTTTGGATCTAAAAGCTTAAAACTATTACAAAGAAAACGGAATGAATGAAAAAACTCTTGGAAGTTTCAAGTCGTTTTTTTAATTTTTCGAATTTTAGATGACCACCAATTCTTAAGGTGAGGACTTTTCAACGTAAAACTTTGCACGTCATATCCTTCAAGTATAGTCATCCAAACCCTGTACAACGTTTTTTTTCAATTCATAAAACTTAACGAAATAAGAGCCATAGTATGTCGGTTTCAGCAGGTGCTCAAAAAATTTTAAGTAGCCCATATATGTGCCTACATATACATATATATATATTTGGAATAATAATAAGATTTGTGGATGTATATAAAGGGTGGTTAAATTTTAAGTGCTCATGCTGAATGTGAACCATGAACCACACCTAAACGTCCAGTTTTTTCTGCATTTCATTTGCCATTTCTCAATTTTAGACTAAGGTACTCAATTTGAACCATGGAAATTTACACAATCGAGCAACGCGTTACAGTTATTCAGGCTTATTATGTAAATGGGCGTTCAAATCAAAATGCATATCGAAGAAAATCATCTTCAGTGATGAGGCACATTTTGACCTCAGTGGATTCGTCAATAAGCAGACTTGCCGTATTTGCCGTATATGATAATCCAAGAGTGATTGTCGAAAAGCCAATACACCCACAAAGAGTGACTGTTTTGTGCGATTTATGGGCTGGCGGCATCATCGGGCCGTATTTTTTTCCAAAATGAGGCCGGTCAAGCAGTAACTGTGAATGGTGTTCGCTATCGTGAGATGATATGGAACTTTTTATGGCCCGAATTGGAAGATATAAATGTGGACGATGTGCCACTTCTGCCACTTCTTGCCACACAGATAACGCAACAGTGGATCTTATGCGCGATAAATTCAATGGCCGTGTTATCTCACGTGGTGGCGATGTCAATTGGCTTCCAGGATCATGTGATTTGACACCGTTGGACTTCTTTTTTTTGGGGTTATTTGAAAGAAAAGGTGTACGCCGATAAGCCAGCAAAAATTCAAGAGCTAAAGAATGAGATAATTCGGCTCGTTAACGGCATAGAACCTTAATTATGCCTCAACGTCATCGAAAATTTGAACCATCGGATAGAGGTGTGCCGCCGCCCCATTGGCCCCATTTCGCCAATATTTTGTTCAGTACATAATTGAATCATACCAATATTATCATAATAAAGAAAAATGACAATAATTTCCAAAATAATTTGTGTTTTATTCAAAATCAACGTCGGCCCTTAAAATTAAACCACCTATGTATTAAATTTTTTGATTTGGTAATAGTTTCAGCAAAATACGTTCGATATATCGATATTTTTTAAATAATAAATATCAATACTTCTAAAAATATCGATTCGATATATATCGTTATATTTTTTCAATTTGCCCATCCCTTGTGCCCATAATCCATTTTATTATGTTGGTATGTCTGGGTTCACACTATGAAAGTTTTCTTTCAGAAAGTTTGAGTTAATGGGTGAGATGGGAGAGGGGAAAAAAGAATAGCCTGTTCTCTTCCCCTCTCACCTATAAAGTCAGACTTTCTGGAAGAAAGCTTTCATTGTGTAAACCCAGACTATTTGGATGAAATTTCGGGATTCAGCAAATCTCAAATCCCGGAAATTTCGGGTTTTAGTCAATTTTGGAAAATAACCTACTCAATTACTAGTTTGTATACCCTCCACCACAATTAGTTGTGAAGAGGGTATATTAAGTTTGTCATTCCGTGTGAAACTTTTTTGTTATTCATCTCAGACCCCATAAAGTATATATATTCTGGGTCCTTGAGTAATTCTAAGTCGATTTAGTTATGTCCGTCTGTCTGTCCGTCTGTCCGTCTGTTGAAAACACGATAATTTCGAACAACTCAAAAGAAATGAACAAACTTGGTGCCAAATTGCTTGTAGTTATCCTAAGCAGTTTGAGATTGAAATCCAGCAAAATCGGTTCAGTAGGACCAGAGCTATGAATAAAAATGTGGAACAACCACCGAAAAAAATTGATAATTTTGTTACAAAAAATAACATAAATGCTGGAACAAGGCACGGAATGAAATAAGATTTTGCAAAAATTTGTGTTATTTGACTGGAAATCACGCTGTTTAATTTCGTGAAGATCCGTCCATAATTTACCCTAAGCCCCATATAAACAATACTCCCGGAAAACAGTTTAGTACGCCTAAAACCGTAACAAATAACGCTAGCGTAACAAAATTTGGTACGTCACACTTTTTTAGGACTAAAAATAACACTGTGAAATGTCGTGACGATCGGTCCATAATTTACCTTAGGCCCCATATAAACCCTACTACCGGAAAACAGTTTAGTACGCCTAAAACCGTAAAAAATAACGCTAGCGTAACAAAATTTGGTACGTCACAGTTTTTTAGGACTAGAAATAACACTGTGAAATTTCGTGAAGATCGGTACATAATTTACCCTAGGCCCCATAGAAACCCTACTCCCGGAAAACAGTTTAGTACACCTAAAACCATAATTAATAATGCTTTCATAACAGAAATTGGTACGTCACAGTTTTAAAGGACTAGAAATGACGCTGTGAAATTTCGTGATGATCGGTGCATAATTTACCCTAGGCCCCATATAAACCCTACTACCGGAAAACAGTTTAGTCGCCTAAAAAGTAACATTATACAGATATTACTCCTTAAACATTCGAACTGTCGGTGGAGGGTATCAAAGATTCGGCATAGCCGAATAAAGCACTCTAACTTGTTTCTATTCAATTACCCTATACAACAGGTAAATGGTGCAAAATCAATAAATTGTTTGCTTGATTCTACGAATTTGGTGATTCAAATCCATTTTTTCTGTATTCATGACAGATTCATTAATATTAACGAACAATTTTCTTATGTTCATTATGCACAGAAAACTAAAATATTGCCCCCATAACCAGTGTTGCCAATTTAGCATTTTTCATGCTAGATCTAGTAATTTTTTTAAGTCATTTGGCATGAAAAAAACTGATTTGGCATGTAGCATTATTTAAAAATTCCTAGCATTTTTAAGTTCTTGTGATATTTTTAATAAGAGAGCACAAAAGTGTTACGGGCATAACTTAAAGCAAGCTTTCTAAAGAATTTGCTCCAAAGTTCAGCAGTAGCGACATTAAGTTTATGTGCTGTGCATAGTTCGATTGCACATGTCAAGTATCTGACATCTTTATTAAAAGCAATTTGAAATTTCGTCGTTGAACCTGAAGGACAATATGCAGAATTTTATTCAAAACTTATTGGCCCTTACTTAAATGAAGATCTTTCTATATTTTTCATATTAATTTTTTTTAGCATTTGTTTTAGCATTTATTTAGCATTTTTTTTTTAACGAAATCTAGAATTTTTCCCTCAATAAATTTTGGCAGCACTACTAATCACCAAATTAATAGAACCAAGCAAACAATTTGTTGATTTTGCAATTTTGAATATGTTTTTTTTTAATAAATGATATGTTTAATTTTCAGATCATTTCTCCATCTCAACAGGTTTTCAAGACGTTATAACTGCGCGAATTAATCTATCTAATACAGATAGTTTTTGCTTTTACACGTTCGTTTTTTTATATTATGTATATCTTTACCTGAAACGCAAAAGGGCCTAACTAACCAAAAATTAAAAATGAACTGTTTTATTGATTCTAATGTATTGCATCAACACAAATGTCTACAAAGAATTTTGGAATCTTTCGAGCAAAATTTGCGATTTTATTAGCTAAAAACAAGAGGCCCCATCTACAAAAGATTATATGGTAACGGCTAAAAGGACTAATTAATAGTTTGAATAATATACAACATTGCCAATTGTCAAAACAACTGGTAGCTTTTGCTAGAAAAATAAATTGTAAATATTATAGGTCGAACTTTGACCTAATTTAAATAAAATATGTACCATGATTCAGTTTCAGTTTTTGTCTAATTAAAGTGATTTTATGGAGGGCATTTTATATGAGACCAATTGTAAATTATGAACCAACCATCACAAAATAAAAAAATAAAAGAATTAAAAGTTTTACCAATTTCGTTTTGAAAAGTTCTCTGAGAGTGGGGCTTATGGTTAATTATAGGCCGATCTTCACGAAATTTTGTTATGTGATTTTTCGTCTTATGAAACTATGGCAGACAAAATGTTACTACAATAGCATAATTCGTTACGTTTTTAGAATTACGAAAGTGTTTTCCGAGACAGGGCTTTATATGAGAAATTTTGTGGTGCAATAGAAAACAAGTTTGTCCGAAAGTAATAACAAACGAAACATTCCTACACTCATAGAAAAATGCATCTTCATATTGATGATACCCTAACATTAGAATTGTGACATCAATGTTATTACAAATGGTATCAGTGAAGCAAAAATTTACATCAACCCAATGACGAACGTAATCATAAAGTTTTGTCATATTTTATGCGTCATCTGTGCTGCGACTACAGTGACATCAATTCGATTCCACATTTTGTGTATTATTAACATTATATTCATGTGTAAAAAGTAAAATAAGAAGCAAAAATTTCCATATTATATTTGCACTTTTAAGGGTTTAAATGTTCTACGAATATTTTCTGCATGAAATTTCACTAGGGTTCTTCTGTGACCAAAAATCCTGCAATGTATGGAAAACGGGTTTTCAAAAATTTCTAGGACCGAAATATCGAAAATCCGTTTTAAATACATCACACGAACTTTAGGTCTTAGAAGACCCCTAGTGAAATTTGATGCAGAAACTATTTGAAGAACATTTTAACCCTTAAAAGGGCCGTTTTAGTATGTTTGTGTAAGAGTTGGGAAAAGGGAGAAAAATGTCCCCTTTAAATGAGAGTAAGAGGGTTAGTAAATTCTAAGAAAAGAATCGCCTTACGATTCTACTGAAGGTATCTGAAATTATTTTTTTTGCTTAGAAGCACACTTTTTTTGACTTATACCAAACGCCTTTTCAAAAAATTCAAAAACTTTAGGGACCCATATTTCGGGTCCCTTTGGCAGATTTGCTCTACTTGTAGTCTACTTTCATTCGCGCTGCAAGTGTTGAGGCTGGCGGCGATGACCCGAATTTTATTGCACTGTGTATAGTGAAACAAACATGTGTAACGGGTAAGTAAATAATAATATTCTCTCACTTTGACTTAAGTCAATCCCAATAACTCAATTTAATTGACAGTTTGTGTTTCACCTGATGACAATTTGGCCGAGTTATGTTAAGGCTGACATCACAATAATGAAAAGTATCATGTGGTCAAAAAAAAGACACTTGTCATAGTACTATATACGTTTTGACAGCATTTCACGTGAAATGTTGAACAGAGTAACAGACTTGTATTCTAAAATGAAAGAGCAACCCCACAAATGTAGAAATTCTTGGTTTAATTTTCATTTCTTTAAAATTTGCCTTTTATATTAGTTAATGAACAATAGTCCAAAAGAAAAAATGTTATTTGGTATCACTTTTCATTCCTTGATGTTGGGGTCAATTCACTTAAAATGCAAAAACACCACAACAAAAAATGCAAAAAAAAACTAAAAAAATTTCCCAAAATTGCATAATGTTGGGTTTTATGTAAAGTTTTAGGGCCATTCTTCATCATGATACAAAGAAAACAAGATACGCATTCAGCTTTAAAAAATGAAATGTTTCTGCGCATCTACGTGACATCAGCGTATAAGTACAGCTTAAATATAGAAACACAAGCAAACAAACATGTGTATAAAATTCTGATATGACGTCATATTAAACAGTTATATTTTGTAAACATGCGCAATGCGTAATCTTGTTTTTATCATTCTTAATTCTTCATTAAGTACTTTGGGCCATATTTCATGTGGTCACATTTCGGGCTCCCCAAATGCTTGGGGTTATTTTTCGTAATAAAATATGTCCCCATTTTTTAATGAAAACTTACCCCAAAACAAATAAATTAGCCCTAAAAATAAAACGAAATATGACCCTAGATTTTTATTGAATTTTCGCTAACTAAAGCTTCATCATCTCTTCATAGCTGGAAAAGATTTTCTCCTATTATTTGATATAAGAATTCGGGACTTTGGCACTAGCCCTAGAAATTTTTATATAATATTTTTCGGGGTCATTATTCATTTAAACAAATTTGCATTATATACATATTATTAAATTAAAAATAGTCCGAAAATGAAAATTTTGATTTTATTAGGGGCCAGTTTTTATTCCTTGATCTTGGGATCATTTTTCTTTTCACTTAAAATTCAAAAATGCAAAAAATACCAAAATTAAAAAAAGCCGCAAAAAATATAAATATTTCTTGGAGTTATTTTGCGCACCGCCTTAAAAGAGAATTAAAAAAGTTTCACACCGAATGACAAACACTTACACTTTTTCACACATTCACACAAGCAGGGTTACCGTTGGCAATTTTCGAAACGGGTCACAAAAAGGGGATTTTCCAGAAAAAGGGGTCAAAAAAAGGGTATTCCAATAAAAAAAGGGTCAAGTTTTTTATAAGCAGTATTTCCCATTTAAATGAACATAATAAGACCAAGTTTTTTTTATAAGCAAACAAAAAAATAATATTTCAGGTAGGAAAAGCTCAAAAACTTAATTTTTTTATGGAATGCTCTGTCCTGTTTTAAACAACTGACAAATAGTTTATTCTTTATCATTATAGCTAATTTTTTAATTCTTTTTATGTAATTTTCCGATTTAGCGATGTCAAATAAATGTTAGTGTTTGATTTAAATTTTGCAATCGTTCGCGAATTGTAACCAGTGTCAGATTTTTTTAAAGCTTTTACGATTTTTAATAAATATAAGACTTTGCTATCATACCGCTGTTACCAAATATTTGGGAATTTCCGCTAATTTAGCAATTTTTACCACTTGTTTTCATTTCTGTTAGGGCACTCTCAACACTGTCGATTCAAAAGGGGGCGAAAAGTTGAATACCTTTTGCCATTATTAAGGGCGAATTTGTTTGAATAAAACATGCTTCTCTTTAGGAGAGCAAAACACCAAATTGCATTTTTTAATAAAATCTCAAATTTTTGTTTTGAAAAGAAACCACCGTAAAAAATAACAAATATGTGCATATATGACTTATGTTTGCTTTTAGGGAAATTGTACTTTACTATCAAAAATCAAGGAGAAGAAAGCATGGAATTTTAAGTTTATACTTTGAGTCTGTTCCATATCAAGCAAGGCTGATTTCGAAAACATTTGTTTAGCACTTCTGTTTCGCAGTGTTGACAAAAAACAAAATGTAAAAGCTATTTCCAAAAAAGGGTCAAAAAGTGTCACAAAATAGGTGATAATGATACAAAAGTGTATTTTAAAAAAGGGTCATAAAAGGTATCAACACCGTCGAAAAAGGGTCAAATTGATACTTTAGTATCACAACGGTAACACACCAAATTGGCCCAAAACTGCTTGTTGTTATGTCTCATTCTTCATTTTCTTTTAGGGCCATATTTCTTGGGTTCATGATTCACAACGAATAACAAACTTAATATAGCCTTATTCATCACAAGTGGTAGAGGGTATAAAAGCAATACTCAATTTCAAAATAATTTTAGCCAAAGTCCCAATACTTTCATTTTTTATTTTTTAATTTCTTTTAGAATCGGTCATGGTGTAAGTGCGAACTTCATAGAAATCCAGGAATTAATGAATTGCAGTCTGGATTTATAACTGTCAAAAAAAAAAAAAAAACAAAAACAAAACATAAAAATAAAGATTGTAATATGATACACTCTTCAAACAGCCTAACAAAAGCAACAATATTTGATGATTAATGAAACTATGCCATTGTATCTAATAGATCTAACACATTTTGTAACCGGCATATCCTGTTTTTTCTTCTGTTGTTCTTCTTCAGACTTTATGAAAAGAATAATTAAAACAAATGTTAAATGTGGGGTCGAACACTTTGTCGGGTCATATATATTTTGGCAGACAGACGAAGAAACTATTAGTAAATTGAAAAAGGGAGATATAAGAAGCGACAATGACCTTTAAATGTTTCAGGGCAGAGAATATCTTTTCCTTGAAATTTATATGTGTCTTGTCTACTTGTGTTTAAATCGTCAAATTTTTATTTGACATGCGGCGTCTAAGTGTTTTTTTTTCTTATTTCGTCTAAAACCAACAAGGTTAATCCCTGCCTTGTCTGTTAGAGTGAGAATGTTTAAGAGAGTGCGTAAGTGAACATTAAAGTGTGACCTGGTCCTTTAAGGGAAATACCCTCCATACATTTTTATGAGTTCCTTAGAAAAATGTAAAACACCATGAAATTTTCTTTTAAAGATTAAATCAGCAAATAGTGTATTTTATTAACTAACAAAAGGATATTTTTGTTGTTATTCTCTGTGTCTTTAAAATTGGTTTGCTTGCCTGTAAAAGGATCCTGAATTTGCTAAGTACCTGAGAACAAATACTCTGGGGTAATTACAAAAAATAAAAAATCAAACATTTGTTTCTCTTTTTTTCTTCTTTTAAATCTCCTGCTTTTGCTGTTAGTTTAGGTTCAGGTTCGTTTTTGTTTAAATGTAAAAATGATCCTTTTGTCCAGAAGTGCGAAATTAATGAATGAAACAAACAATAGACATTTAATGACAAGAGAAGTTGTGTCATATGGATTTACAATTGTTTGCTTGGAATACAATAGATCATAAAATATATTCGAAAATGACATAGAATCTTTTAGATTCTTAAGGACACAGTATTTTATTATGGTTTATCAAAGGACTTAGGATTTGTAAATGGCATGACCATTTAGTTCTGTTGTCAATGCCAAATTCCTGTTTTAAAATTTATTTGTCTTGCTGGCTGAGTGTGCGGGATTTTCAGAATTTTTCTTTTCTAATCTAAAACAAATGGTTAATTGTGTTCTGTTTACTAGAAAGGTTCACATACGATTTTAATATGAATTTAATAGTGTTTAAGATGTACAAATACGATAGGAAACTGAATAAATTTTATTACAAATTAAAAAGAAAATAAACTTGAATTTTGCTTTAATTATTAAAAGACCTTGGGTCGTTTTAATTGCGAAAAAGTGAAATGAGTTACAATCATTGTTCAAAGAATCAATGATGTAAAAAGTGAAAAAAAGATTATTTAAATTAAAAACATTTCAGGAAAACAAACAAAAAAAAAAAAAAAAAATTTAAATCAAAAACGTAATACAAATTCACTAACGAAATAACCGACATATCCACCAAGGCTTTACAGTGTAAAACGGTTGTCTAAGGCAAAATTTTCGACGAATCCGCATAGCTTCGGCTAAATTATAGCGATAGGCTTAATTATATCTGTGGCTTAATGCTAAAAAGGGAATATCAATTTTTTGTATTTTTTTTAGTTAATCGTTGCATTATGTTCCTTTTTTAACTCTCTTTTATTTTGCTAAAATAGCCAATTCCTAATTTAACACAGAACATCTTCATTAGGGGTTCGCTAGCCAATTTCACCAAGTCATCGTCCAGCCTTGCAATTTTTGTTTTGGGAAGGGGTACTCATTTTCATGTACTCTGCCAGCAGCGTTACCGTTATGCGACTAAAGTCGCATTTTTGCCCCTTTTTTACTACCGTGCCACTTTTTTGGCCCCTTTGTTTAAATCCCCTTTTGTATCATTTGTGGTTTTTGTGCCCCTTTTAATATTAGCGATAAGAGACTGAGTTCATTAAAGGTTTTAGATCCAGTATTTGTTAATTCAGCTGAAGACATAAGTTACTTCGAAATTGTTTCCGTTTTTATTGATATAATTACTAACCCAGAGGATTTTGTAAAAAAGTTTAAACTTTTAGAAAACAGATCAAACGATAAAAGCTATGAAGCAATTTTTAAAATATATTAGACTGAAACATTTTTGTACGAAATTAGCAATTTAAAAAACTGGGTGACAATTTATACCCAAACTTGTACAAAATTGCTTCGTATGTTTTTACTTTACCACATAGTAGTGCATCCGCTGAGCGGATTTTTTCTAAGTTAGCATTATTAAAAATAAATTGTCAAATAGACTGAAAGTAGATACCTGTCAGTCCATGTTATCCGCTTTAAATTTGTATCAAAATAACTTAGAAAATTGGATTCCAAGTGAATAAATATTAGAGTTGTCAGCCGATTAAGAATAATTCGATTAATCGATCAAACAAAACCAAACTCTTACTCGATTAATTTTAAAATGGCGATTTTCGAATAATGAATAAATCGATTAATTAATGCCGATTAATCGAACAAGAATTTGATTTATTCTGATACGTTTTTAATGGTTTTATAAAGGGCGGTCTAACCAAAATGCACGATGTTAATTGTAAATAAAACATTAAGTTTTCAGAGAATATTTTTTATTGTTATAGAAAGATCTATGATAACTATGTTTGAAACAAAATATCGGCCAAATGCTCGCCACGGCTACAGTGGCATACCGCTTTTCGATGGCCCATATTTTCAATGATTCTGAGACAAAATTAAGGTCGTATATCGTTAATGTGCTAAATTATCTTATCCTTTAGCTCTTGAATTGTTCTTGGCTTATTGACGTACAATTTTTCATTTAACACGACCATCGAATTTGTCACGAAAAAGAGCCAAAAGAGCGCAAAAGAGTTGGAACCACATATCCTCCATGTTCATATCCTCTATTTCTGGCTACAAGAAGTCCGTTGTCATGTCGTGATACCGAACACCATTGTCGAAGATATGCGGCCCGATGACGCCACCAGCCCATCAACGGGCTGCGCGAGCATGCAGAGCTGTTTTCACATTTTCTACAAACCCGGTTTGCTCAAATTAACGCACAATTCTCCCGATTATGGACACATTAAGTCGATTATGCTGACCAATAAAACCACGAAGTGGCCGAAATGCATTTGGATTTGAACGCCCATTTTCGTAAAAGGCTACAACAATCATAACGCGCTGCTCAATTGCGTACCTTTCCATGGTTGAATTTGTCAAACACTAAAACAGAGACATGTCAAATTAAGGTTGTCAAAAAAATTTACAATAAAGTGCGACTCACAATTAACATCGTGCATTATAGTTGGACCCCCCTTTAAAAAAAATGTAGAAGAGTTAAAAAATATTGTAGCTATAGCCCTGATTGTAATTAAACCTTGTTTAGTAATTAAACCTTGTTTAGTAGTATAGTACATAGTATTTCAAAAATGTATTTTATGTTCTTATTAAACAAATATTTAACAAGCAATTATAAAAATAAAGAAGATAGTTATACATTAATGTAATGGAATATAATAATAATAATAATATTTTTTATTCGTTATTCTCATCGATTAATCGAATAATTTTTTAGATTTAATCGTTTGATCGAACGAACAAAAACAATTATTTGAATTATTCGAACAAAGTTGAAAGGCGAATAATTGACAACTCTAATAAATATACATAGAGTTACGTTTTCAAAAAAACCTGATATTAACTATCCTCCTATCAATACTTTTATATGCTTTTTCCTCGAGGTTTTTTCGTAACTTAAATTTTTTGGTAAAAAAGTAAAATAATCCAAGTGCCAAATATTTATGTACATACATCTCATATATACATATCTCTATCTATGTTTTTAAATGTAATTTTTTTTGTCTCAAATCATATTATGAATTATTTTTTGATTTTATAAGAAGTGTATTACACTATTTTAAGCTCGTTCTCAGCGTTGCCAGAATGAAGATTTTATATTATGTGTATTTGAAGATTTTTTTGGCCAAAATATGATTTAAAGATTTTTTTTTTTCACAAATTAAGATTTTTAACTTTAAGTTATAAATAATTTTTTCCACAGTTTCTTAAACAGTAAATTTTTAAAACAATAAGGTTTTGTATCGGCTTGTTGTTCCTTGGTTTTTCAAAATGTATTTTTAGAAAAATTTTTATACAAAATTTAACTAAAAATTTTGTATAAATATTATGTATTTCAATTTAAATAGTTTCCATAAGAAGAATTACATATCGATGGTTTTCTTCCGAAACCACGTAACTCGATTTTTTTCGATTTACGATTTTTTGTTTTAACCGGAAAAGTCATCAGTAAATAACGCCTTACAATTTTGCAATTTTTTTGTTTGGCGGAATATCGGAATTTTTCCTAACTTTTGGATTATAAAAGAATATATAGCAAAAAGTTTTAAATATTTGGTAAAAAAGAGGTATTTTGTCTCTTCCGAAAAGTAGTTGTTTTTGAGTTACGAGGTTGCGGAAGAAAACTATCGATATGTTCTTAAGAAAAATTATTAATTTTTACCTTTTTGCCCTTGTTATAAAAAATTTTAAGATTTCTCTCTTCAAAATAAGATTTTTTTTCGCTAAATGAAGATTTTCCTTCCTAATCTTCTGACAACGCTGCTCGTTCTATATACAAGTAATTAGTTATTTTTTTTTGTTAAAATAATTTAATAAAAATTGTATGCAACAGTTCATGAACGTTTACTTGCAAACAAGACATGGATTTTAACGATATAGGTACTCTGAAGGAAACCTGGGTGCAAGTGTCTCAAAGTCACCAGTTTTGTCGACTATATTGGTGACATTGTCAACGAAGTGTCTACACTACATTACATTTGTCACTATATTTGGCTTTAATACGAAAAAGACTTTATCAATAACAACTGAGAAGAACAATTCCTATAAAAGTTGAAGAAATAATAAAAAAAGATTGTTATGATTTCGTATTCTTATAAGAAGTGTAGACTACTTTTACTAAAATGTACCCAATAAAAAATTTTATCATATTGCGAAGCACTAATGGTACATTTAAAAAAATAAGCGCACAAATATGCGCTACGCAATAAGACATACAGAAATGCAGTAAAGTAAGTGAAAGAACTCTCCACAACTTTTATTAAAAAAAATAACATTTCAAGTGCTACGGCATTCCCTTACCACGAAGCAGGTTTGTAAGGGAGAATACTAAAAAATAACAGTATCAAAACATTCAGTGTGTAAAGCTGATCGTTACATCCAACAATTTTTTTATGCGCTGAATAATGCGCTTCATGTGTCAAAAATTTATTGCTTCAAAGTGGGAACTCGCCATATAAAATTCATGGTTTCCGTATGCGCAATGGTAAGCGCAACTCTTATGTTTCTCCCTTACAAACCTGCTTCGTTGGAAGCTCCATTTTTTACTGGGTACTAGCGATTCTCTAGTTCCAATGTCTACATATGTTCCCAAAGGAACTACCTAGTCAGTAGTACCAACGTCAGTAGTAGATTTCCAATGACACGCACATGTTAAATGTCTATTGTAAATAACATTGCCTGGGTTATAATAAGTCACTAGTACTGGTGACTGTGTCAATAATGAATCAGTACAGATTCACTAGTGACATTTCCTGCAGGCTATGTATACATTAGACTGGTCGCATCTTGTATGGGATTTTTTTTTTAAGTAAGTAAATTTTATTAGGGAATTTCAGTTTTTTTAGTTTTTCAATAAGCTTAAGCGTTTTTGAGTTACGCAAATATATGTTGTGCAACCTCCTTAATTTTCGAAATAACGGTATATCTCGAAAACAAAACCATATACATATGTGTGTGTGTGTGTGTTGTTCGCAAACAATTTGTAATATATAATGTATTTTTTTAAAAATATGAAGCTTATTTTTTGTTATGATTAGTTTATATTTCCACATACGAATAATTTGTATGAAAACCCGGAACGAAAATATGTATTTAGTAAAACATCTCAATTAGTAGGTCGCAAGTGGTCAAGTTTTATATACATTGGAAGCTGCTTCAAAAACTCTTTTCGATTATCAAATTTTATCTATGTCGTCTTAAGCCTGGTACTCTGTTCAACATTTCACGTGAAATGCTGTCAAAACGCATATGAAAAAAACTTGTGCGGAATATCTATGAAATAATGTTGATTGAGTTGTACTCTGTTTATTTTGTGAAAAAGTTCCGAAATGTTTCTGGCAACATTTTTTTACAACTGCGAAATAAAGTAAGATGCACTTATTTCACGTGGAATTTTAAGCAAAATCAAAAAAAGGTTGAACTGATTATTTAAAAAGAAATACAAAATTAATATAACACAACCGTTAAAAGTTTTTTATCTATATTTACTTTATTTTTGATTAAATTTTGTATTAAAAAAAATTATTTTTAGTAAAATACATGTGGGGTTTGTTTACATACGCAAATCAATGTCGCATACTTTGCAGGAATAAAATCGGCAAATTGTACAAACTCGCATGATAGGTAACATCGATACATGTCAAAATTTTCGTGTGAAATAATAAATGTTGCTCAACATTTTTCACAAATTTGAACAGAGTACTAGGCTTTAGAGTAAAGTACAAAAAAAAAATCAAAAACTGAAAAAATACCTTTTTTAAAAATGGTCCAGCTCATGGATGGTCAACGCTAGAACCAAAATATTTTGGAAATCATCATAAATCATATCAAGCTTCATTTTCAGAGGGGTAACCAAATCACTTTTATCAGCTCCATACAAGTTTAGTCGGTCTACTAAACATATAAACCATCTTTAAACGCATAAAATTGGCCGTTTAAACTACCAATACATCCCACATGAATTTGATAAGATTCCTCGCAGTGCTGCCACATGTTATTTTTATTTAACAACATGCAACTGATATAGCCATGTCCGTCTGTCTGTTGAAAACTCAAAAAATTAACAAACAACTTTGTGTCAAATTGCTTGTAGTTATCCTAAGCAGTTTTGGATTGAAATCCAGCAAAATCGGTTCAGTAGGATCAGAGCTATGAATCAAGATGTGTAACCACCACCTAAAAAAAATTGAAAATTTTGTTACAAAAACTAACATAAATGGTGGAATAATGCACAGAATGATATAGGATTTAGCAAAAGTTCGTTTTATTCGACTGGAAATCACACTGTAAAATTTCTTGAAGATCGGTCCAAAAATTACCCTAGACCCCATATAAACCCTTCTCCCGGAAAACAGTTTAGTACGCCTAAAACCGTAATAAATAATGCTATCAGAATAAAATTTAATACTTCACAGTTTTATAGAACTACACAAAAAAAAAAAAAAAAAAAACAAAGTTAAAATAAAATGGTGAAATGTTGATCGATAATCATGGTAAATTTCAGCAAAAGTATGCTCTTTATTTAAATTTATCATTATTTCATATTAATTTTAAATGAAAAATATTAAAATAACCTTAAATAACGTTTATTTTATTTTATTCACTGTTAAAATAACTTTGTTCAATATTGAACCTGTTTTATATTTGAATCAAAAGTTTATCATGTTAAATTAACATGCATACATACTTAAGTATGTACATTTTTTTATTTTCATGTTTAAAATATGTTATAAAAAGAAGACCAGTGATGTCAGATGTAGGGAAAATTCCCTACTTGTAGGGAATTTTTCTCCAAAAATCGGACTGTAGGGAAAAAGCCGGTTTTTTATTTTCGTAAAAATGTAGGGAATTTTTCCTTTGCATGTAAATTAAAATATAATTTAACTGACTTGGAAGAAAACCTCTGTGGTATTAAAGCACATCGCTTCAATAATCACAATCTGGCTACTTTGTTATTGAATAATTGCTTTTGAGTATCAAGTACCCAAGTACTCAATAATTTTACAACTCTTAAAGCGACAATTATTATTCTTAGAAGACAATCCCCGTATTCTTTTAATTAAAATTATTTAGTTAAATAGTACATCAAGTTTTCAAAGTAGAATGATGACGAAAACCATATCGGGCCACTCTGCTGATGCTTATGTTAACAAAGGAAATACAAAATAAGTGAAACATGTGTTACAGGGGTAAGTGTTTTGAATTATTCTTAAATAAATGCATATGTTGTCTTCACACTGTTATATCACACTCCAACCAATTTGATTCGACATGAAATTAACGTTGTTTCAACTTGAAATTTCTTTCATTCAACGTATTTCGGATTGTTATTTCAATATTAATGACATTTTGCTCTAACTTTACTGAAATGTTAAATTAACATGAATTATAGTTATTTTAAAAGAAGAAAAAAATGTTGTTCGCAAGTTATTGTAAAATCATGTTTAATTAACATGAAACAACAATGAAGCAAAATCACTACTGAAAAATGTAAAATCAACCTTGTTTTGAACGAATTTACATTGATTTTTTCTGTGTGTAGAAATCACCTTGTAAAATTTCGTGAAGATCGGTCCATAACTTACTATAGGCCCCATATAAAGCCCACCCTGGTAAATTAATTAAAAACGCCTAAAACCGTAGCAGATATATTTATTGTGGTAAAATTTCTTCAGACTTAGTTTAATATGGCCAGAAAAAATGTTAAGCAATTTTGTGATATACGGTACATAATTTACTTTAAATCCCATATTTAGCAGCCTTCTAAAATTCACTGAAAACGGTAAAACTAATTTCACCGCTGTTTTGAAATTTATTTAAAATTTATGTTTTTAATACCAGAAATTACTCTGCATAATTTTAGGATGATAAGTTCATAACTTACCATGCCTCCAATATACATATATTCTCCTTCTGAAACTTTAAGATCGGCTTAAACTGTTACGAATCATGATATTTTACTCAAGCTAGTTAAAATTGATAAAAAACAAGAAAGAGTGCTATATTTGGCTGTACCGAATCTTATATACCCTTCACCATTGTGCGAGCAGAATTTTGATTATAACTTAGTCATTTTTAAACCGATTTGACAGATTTAAATACCGGCGTGTTAAGGAAGAAATTTACCATTTATTTGAGTTATAAAGCTTGGACTCGGGAAAATCTATGGTTCCCGAAAATGGGTATTTTAAATTTTTTTTAATTTGGCCATAACTTTTTCGTATCTATTAAAGATTTCCGGTGTTTTGATATATAAGGCGTAATCATAGGTCATATGACAGTTCAAAAATTCAGGTTTTTATACAATTTTTGATATTTTTTGTACGGGAGGTACCACGCCCACTTCTCCAATCCCGCCCACATTTTGTGGGACGGTGTGTATTGACAACCTAAATGTTTGTACCTAATTTAAAAACTTTAGCTCTTACCGTTCTATAGATATACAGACAAAAGTAATAAAATTACAACAACAACAAGGGATTTTTGGAAAAATTCGAGGTAGTCGTGGTTTTTTGCTCATATCTCAGCTATTTTCGGACCGATCTGGCTGAATTTCAATAGCAAAATTATAATAAGAATACCTAACATAAAGATACCCCAAACAAGCCCCATCATATCTGGGGGTTTCGGAAAACCCATTTCAACAGACAGACGGACAACCGGATTTGAACTTCGCTTTTCATAAGGACCCAGAATATATGTATATACTTTATAGGGTGTAGGATCAATAGTGTAGAAATTACAAACGGAATAACAAAGTTATACATACCCTTTTACCTTTGGTGAAGGGTTTAAAAAAGCATAAAACTTTCTGATTGTCGGTCAATAATTTAATATAAGTCTAAACCGCAACCAATGTTTTCAACATTAATAATAAATAGATATCATATAGATCCTATAGACAGGTGATGTAGATATAGATCGGTAGAGGGTAGCAAAGATTCGGCACAGCCGGATATAGCACTCTTACTTGTTTTATATCAACTTAAGTCTGTGTTCATACGGCTCATGTCTTATTGACATGATTGCTACTTTATAGGCGAGAGGTACGAGGGGAAAAGAAACGAGTACTGTCTTTACGTTTTGCTTTCTCATTCGTTGTTTAATTTTGTTATTGTTTTCAATATCAATAACTTTTTCGTATCTACTAAAGATTTCCGGTGTTTTGATATATAAGGCGTAACCATAGGTCATATGACAGTTCATAAATTCAGGTTTTTATAAAATTTTTAATATTTTTTGTACGGGAGGTACCACGCCCACTTCTCCAATCCCGCCCACATTTTGTGGGATGGTGTGTTTTGACAACCTAAATGTTTGTACCTAATTTAAAAACTTTGGCTCTTACCGTCCTATAGATATACAGACAAAAGTAATAAAATTACAACAACAACAAGGGATTTTTGGAAAAATTCGAGGTAGTCGTGGTTTTTTGCTCATATCTCAGCCATTTTCGGACCGATCTGGCTGAATTTCAATAGCAAAATTATAATAAGAATACCTAATATAAAGATACCCCAACCAAGCCCCATCATATCTGGGGGTTTCGGAAAACCCATTTCAACAGACAGACGGACAACCGGATTTGAACTTCGCTTTTCATAAGGACCCAGAATATATGTATATACTTTATAGGGTGTAGGATCAATAGTGCTGAAATTACAAACGGAATAACAAAGTTATACATACCCTTTTACCTTTGGTGAAGGGTTTAAAAAAGCATAAAACTTTCTGATTGTCGGTCAATAATTTAATATAAGTCTAAACCGCAACCAATGTTTTCATAAAGATACATTAATAATAAATAGATATCATATAGATCCTATAGATAGGTGATGTAGATATAGATCGGTAGAGGGTAGCAAAGATTCGGCACAGCCGGATATAGCACTCTTACTTGTTTTATATCAACTTAAGTCTGTGTTCATACGGCTCATGTCTTATTGACATGATTGCTACTTTATAGGCGAGAGGTACGAGGGGAAAAGAAACGAGTACTGTCTTTACGTTTTGCTTTCTCATTCGTTGTTTAATTTTGTTATTGTTTTCAATATCAAAAAAGCGCACATGAATACGCACGACTATACAAAATAAAAAACATGTCGTCAACATGACATGAATCATTTGAACACCAATTCATGTTCAAAGAAGAAAAAGGATGAATCTTGTCAATAAGACATGAGTCGTATGAACTCAGACTTACCAAAAACACAGAGCAGACATACAAACGCATAACTGTCAAAAACTATTTTTTTTAATAGCAATAAAATAACCCTACAAGAAATGAATGAGCGAATCATTTGGGGGATTCACAAGGTGTCAAAAGTCATATGTCTTAAAATAATAACATGAAAAATACGACTGTTGTTAACAACCCCTCATAATTTAGTATGCTATTTTGAATTTAAATCAGCTGATTCAAAATATTTTTTAATTCTTTTCCATGAATTAATAAATTAAATTGGATCTTACCTGACTATTTTCCATTTTGCAGACGCAAATAAGAAATAAATTTTATTTTGTTTGTCTACCAAACAGCAGAGTCATAAGTCGATCTTATTTGACGCCGCAAGTGATTTCTTGCAAAAATTTCTAGCCGCAGGTCAAATTTTGATGTTAACCGGATAAAATTATACCATCAACGGCGACGGCTACAAGAACTAACGCGATACGGCTTAGCCGCTCAGCTCTGGTCTCTTCTGATTAATTAGGACAGCACAATAAACATAGCAAGCAACGTTCTATTAATTTAAGACACTTTTTGTTTACAAAGCAACAACAATATTTTTAAACCATTGTAAAATGTTAGAACATTATGACAATATAACATGATAGCACACCTTGTGAATACCCCAATTATATTTTTCACGTTAGCGTTAAGAAAATGATGGAAGAAATGATAGAAAGTCATGTTTTCATATGATGATTCGCTCATTCATTTCTTTAAGGGTCAGACTGTATTTCTAACAGCCCTTAATTATAAGGCCATGTTCTGAAAATCGCACGATTTGAAATCGCAAAATACCAGATTAATTTTGTGATGTTCTGAAAATCGTGCGTTTTGCTTGCTGTTCTGCCCTAGTTTCTTAAAAATATTCCCTTGACCATACTGCTGCGATTTGAAGTAATCAAACTACTTGCGATTTACAGAACACCTATTATGCGATTTCAAGTCAGAATAGCAAATGTCAGAACATGTCCGATAAAAAATGTCATTATAAAATATATGTAAGTTGTTAATTTGACCTAATTTTACCATACAACTACCGACTATTCGTTTCCGTTTTAGGCGTATAAAACAATTTTTCGAGAATGAGCTTTATATTGAAACTTAGGTAAATTATAGACAGATTTTTTATGAAGGTTGTTAGTGTGATTTCTAATTTAAAAATACTTAGTTTTACCAATATTTATTACAATATAAAATTTATTACAATAGAAAGCGATTCTAAGTCGGTCGGTATAATAAAAAGTCTAATTTTTAATGGGTTAGAAACATTAGCACAAACCCATTATACCTTTCTCACTTTTGTAGTGTGGGTAAAAAAATGTAACAAAAGTATAAAAATGGATTGCAAAAATATGGTGGTGCGCAAAATGACCCCAGGAAATATTGCCCCAAAAGAAAAGTAAAAAACGGCCACAAAATTTTACATGAGACATTACAACACGCAATTTTGGGGAAATTTGTTGGTTTTTTGGGGTTATTTTTCATTTTTTCGTTAGGGTGTTTTTGCATTTTAAGTGGAATGAAAAATGACCCCAATATCATGGAATGAATAAAATCACAATTTTTACTTTGGGCTATTTTTCCTTTACTAATTAAAGTTTCTAGGAATAGTATAAAAAACCCAAATTCTTAGACCAAAGTGGAAAAAATGCTTGCCAGTTATGCACAGATGCTTTACTTAGCGAAGCCGGTGTTTGTTATACCATAAAGGAAAACATTCTTTCGATCGGCCGAAGGCCTGCTATTCAGAGAAGCTTTACTGAGGGAAGCCAGTGTTCGTTATACCATAGTAAACAAAATCCTTGCGCCCGTCCGAAGGCCGGCTATAACATGAAGCTTTAGTAAGCAAAGCCAGTGTTCGTTATACCATAGACTCTATGGCATAGAGGAAAACATATCTTTCGCATGGCCCAACCATTAAAACCAAAATTGTATTGTAATTATTCGGATTTTGAAATCGGGATTCTAAATTTGGGATTTTAAGTTTTGGGCGTATGAATTCCACCCAAAATGTTTAATATAACTTTCTTTGTGTTCTTTTTTGGGGTAAAAATTTATTATAAATTTTGAGGTGATTTTTCATAATGAAGAAGTACCCTAAAATTTAGCGTCATATTATTTTTAGGGTTATTTTTCTTTTTTTGGGGTTATTTTTCATTAAAAAAATGGGGTCATATTGCATTATGAGAAATAGTCCCAAATTTGGGGTCAATTTTAATTTATTTTTGGGGCCCTATTTCGCAGCTGCCAAAAATATCAAAAGCAGGAAATAATTTGTTATTTCGAATCTTATGTTTGGTTAAATTGTTTGGATTAAGGCCGATTTTAAAGCATTTAGAGTTACTAAATTCAATCAACAGAATTTGTAATTTATATTATTCTTTGATTTTCTCTTCTGAAGCCTCTAAATAAACATCTTATTCGTCATAAAGCTTAAAAAATGTTTCCGCAGGTCACTAATCAAACTTCATGGACTACAAGGGATTAATAAAATTCTTCGTGGACATGCAGTTTAACAAAGAATATAGTAAGACTTTACTTTTAAGAAAACATGCAAACAATAATTCGATAACAATGCAGCATGTAGCTAACTACTTACAAACACGTTGCGTGAAGGATAACGATGTCCTTTTTGAAAAAAAAGAAATTGAAAAAGAAAACACCATAAAAATCAATCTTTAAGAATTTTAAATGAAGCGACAACTAACGATTAAAAGCATGCAAAATTGATTAGAACGCCGGCAAAATACCAAACAGAAAAGGAAGAACGAAGGATACACAGGTAAAACATGACTACAGGGTAGACATTTACAAGGAATCATGCATTTAAGGATATAAGAGCGTTAGCTAGTTATAAAAGAAAACCGTTAGATAATACACAAGGATCAAAATTTGTATACAGTAAACCGTTACAGGATAAGTCTAGTCATAAACAAAAGGATTTCGAATACATATTCTATTGTTTCGTTATGAAAAAGAAGAAATGGCTTAAGAACAAGAACAAATGACCTTAACTCACTGATAAAGTTAGAAATTTTTTTTCAACACATGGTCTACATATGAATATTGATCCTTAAATAGAAACAACAAAAAGGACAGACGGTTACATATATTTCAGGTAGAAACGAATTGCTATAAAAGGCCCAGCAAATAACGGAAACATCATCATTCAATCATTTAATAGCAAACTATTTACAACTTATTTTCACAAATCAATTTATAAAAATGGCTCCTTCTCAAAATCAAGATTTGGAAAGCCTTCAGTATACCCACAAAAAATTTAACTGTGGCTACTCTCACAAAAAGCTGGGCATGCGTTTGATACGCCGCAACAGTCAAGAGGAAGAACTAAAGCAAAACGATACAAATACAAAAAACAACTCTTTTAAAACTTTACTCTTCAGACCATACGAATTGGATAATAATCAGGAAAACCAAACAAAGTCTACACAACTTCATAATCCCCAAGTTCCAGAAACTCACCCGACTTCTACTCCATATACACCGCAGTCTACTCTTTATACGACTTTTTATGCTCTCCAGCTAACTGCTCAACAATCTCAGGAAGAATACGCTCTCAAATTGCAAAGACAACGTGCCGCTCTCTATATGAAACATGTCATGCAATTCTATGAGAATGGCAATGGTTGGCCCTCGGTACACCCCAATGCCATTAATAATCCGGCTTTTTCTCAACATTTTTAAGAAGAATGTATCCCCATTAACATATTTTAAAATATTAAAAATCTAGTCTAGTGATATATTCTTTGAGAAGACGTTTTGTAGCGGGATTGTTGGTGTTTTATAAAAAAGTTCATTATTATTATTTAGTTTTTTAGTCCATATTTTGATTTTTTGATCGAATAAAAGAAAAAGATTTTTTGTGTTTGAAAAAAAACCGAAACAAATTAAAATTTTTTCATTTATGCAAAATTCAAACCGATAAAAACTACAATTAGGCTAAAATTTGTATTCCCAATATTTTTATCAGCTTACTTTCTTGACCAAGCTGAATCAATAAACTGATTAGTTTAATAAGTTTTAAAAAATTACGGCCGTTTTCATAATGAAAATTTGACATAAAGTTAGCAAAAAGTTTTTTCATAATACAGTAACCAAACTCTGGCTAACGTTGGCAAACGTTTGCCAACTTGTGAAAAACAGACGTTTAATGTCAAACAATTTTGTTGGTTTTTTTTTAATAACTGTTGTTTTTTAATTTACTGTCTTTTCTAAATTTATTTTAATTTTAAAAACTTTTTTAAATTTTTATAATCGCCATTCTAGTCAGCAGCTCGTTGTATGTAGAATACAAACTATCAGGCGCGGATCCAGCTTGAGCCTTAGGGGGGAAATTTTGTATGATACAAAAAAGTAAAAAATTTGTTTTTAAAAGTTTATTAAAAACAATATGTGTATTAGGGTAAGTACTGTTTGCAATTTTTGCGAATATCAAATTCTGCATCACATAGCCGTATACACCGTGAAAAAATATTAAGAAATGATGTATTACTTTTTCGCGATCGTGAAGAAAGTTTCCGCACCAAACGCGATAAAGTTTTGAATTTCAATTTTTCTCCGTACTATACAAAATTACCTAGCGGTAACTAGAATGAGTAAAGAGGCCTAATAGAAGGCCTTATTTAGCAGTCACAAGCAGTCAGAAGCTCTTCTCGCCGCATTCCATTCTTATTTATTTTTTACACAGGTGGTCATTGGACGCAAGGCCTTCCACACTTCCTTTAAAAACAACTTCGATCCCTTCCCAAAGAAGGGAGTAAGGAAGGTCACTAAAAATAAAAAGTAAATAAAACAGAACACCTTCCTTTCTCCCTTCTCAAAGAAGGGAGTGGCGAATGTGTACTGAATATTTCAGAAGGTCTTTTAAAAAGAAGTTTATGCCTTCTAGAAGGCATACTTCTGAAGGCAGGACATCATGCGAAGCGAATCTTTTAGAAAGGAGTATAGAGGCCTTCAAAAAGGCCTTCTACTTGCGGTCCTTTCAATATTTACCGCTGGGTAACATTTAATTACAAAATGTTAAGTATTTTTTAATAATTTCATGAATATAACAAGATCTTACCAAATCGCGACTCTATTATTTCGCGGTTTATTAAATAACTAAATTTTAATGGCAAAAGATAAATGTTGTGATAGATGAGTTGTTTGGCGGATATATGAAACAGTGATAATTTTCAGCAGCTTAGTAATATATGCGCGGAACGAGCTATTAAAGTTGCACAAGATATTTTTCCATTATGTAAATCAACTGGCACTTTAAACTTAAAATATATTTCATTAAACCAAAAAAAAGACTTTACATTGTTGTTAACCAGTTGCTTATTTTATTTATTTATGCCTGTATTCATAAAAATATTTTAAATTTAATAAAGGCTTGAAAACCAAATTTTCTATGAAAATTTTCCTTAATAAACATTTATTAAATTTTATAATCATCTATGAATATGGAGGGCTAATTATATTTTGGAAATTAAAAAAAAAATTTTTTTTTGAGGAGCTTTAGAAATTGCATTTGGTGAGGAAACTTCTTTGGCCAAAATGGCCTAAAAAAATTATTTTCATTATCAATACTAAATTGCCCATCGCGTGGTGGGATGAAGAAAATTTTGTCCAAAAAAAGTCATGACCCTAATGTGTATATTATATTAAAAAAAACTCAACAAAAAGGTTAAATAAAATATAAGATCAGTTCGATTTATGATTTCCTTGTGAGGCAAATTTAGACAGTACAGTCTATCTTCTGTCATGGTTGATCTGAGCCATGTTTTTATTCGACGAAGGGTAGGAAATGACCTCCCGCTCGTAGCTTTACTGACGAGCATTGAAGATAAAATTTTAAATATTTTTCTTAGAGTTGGGTAGATATCTTTATCACAGTTTATTAAAGCATATACAACGTTATCTGATAGATCAGGCTCAAGTTTAGATCTTAGTAGGTGTTTTTCTTTTTTATCAAATATAATCAGCTCATCAGCTACCCAGTGTGCCAAACGGATCCGCATCTTCGTATTTTCTATCCGTAACGGATCCGCAAGCGGGAGAAATTCCTCTCGAAAAAACGGATTCAAAAACGGATTTTATGTCCGTTTTTTGGATACGTTACGGACTCGTTATGGACCCGTCCTATCTTAGTTACCATAAACCAATCACTGACTGTACGGACGAGAGGAGTTTTTAGTGGATGAAAGTCCCACACTGACATTTGGCTTTTAATGCTTTTCTCCTATTAAAAAAAAAAAAAAAAAAAAAATCATTTCAAAAAAGTTATTACAAATTCATTTTGCTGGGTCCACACAAGGACCTTTTCATAAAAAAACACTCAATTATTAAAAACTGATTTTGCTGGGTCCACACAATGACCTTTTCTTAAAAAAACTCAATTAGCGATTACACTGATTCCGTTTCTAAGTTTTTTACGGATCCGAAACGGGTCAGAAACGGATCAGTCAAATCGCGATTACACTGATTCCGTTTCTAACTTTTTTACGGATCCGTAACGAGTCAGAAACGGATCCGTAAATTCGTGATTGCACTGATTCCGTTTTTAACTTTTTTACGGATCCGAAACGGGTCAGAAACGGATCAGTCAAATCGCGATTACACTGATTCCGTTTCTTACTTTTTTACGGATCCGGAACGGGTCCGTAACGGATCCGCATCCGTTTTTGTGCACATTGGGTAGTTGTGGTTTTAACAGTTTTGTATCTGTATATGGCTTGATTACACTTTGGGGTAGAAGTTTAGGTATGTTCAATACATTTGGGATATCTATTGGCAAAGTTGTTATGAGATCTTCTAAAATAAATTCAATAAGAGAAATGTAACCTACAACTCGGTAGTACTTTTCAACATTTTGGTTGTGATTATTTCGTTCAAATCTTGTCTTTTAGATTGGAACCAGAGAACCTCAAAACTCACTATTTTTGTGCATTTATTCATACGCTAAAATTTACAATAACTCTATACATGCAAAACAAAGTTCAACGTTGGTAATTTTTTTTTCCTTTCGTACACATTTGATATTTTCATTTATTCGTTTTTTATTGAAAGTGCTTTATTTGCATTTTTGTTGCTCACGCAATATAACACAACTGAGTAAATTCAAAAGAGCACATTCTCTATACTTTTGTTTACATTAACAACAACAACAATAAACAACGATGAGACGCTTTTTCAAAATTAACAACAATAACAAAAATACATTGTACCTACTTTTTTTCCTTATTCCCCCCCCCCCCCCCCCCCCTGAATCCGCGCCTGCAAACTATGGCTAAGATTTTGTTATGAATACGGCTGTAAGTATTTAATATCAATAATGCTAGGAAAATTGGATCAAACATCGCGGTATAGGACGTAGTTGTTGTTAATTGAATCGTGTATTTGAGAAACCCGTCGTCAACTAACATTTAAAAATGGCGCAGGGTTTCTGAAATAAACGATTCAGTTATACCCTTCAATGATGTTACGAATATGCGTATTCGAAATGCCGAGTATTCGGCTATTTTATGACATTCGTATTAGTATTTGCCAAATTCAAGCAAATATTTTGCGAATACATTAAAAACAAGTTAGAGTGCTATATTCGGCTATGCCGAATCTTTGATACCCTCCACCGACAGTTCGAATGTTTAAGGAGTAATATCTGTATGATGTTATTATTATCTTAAACTGTGACGATTTGTTATTAATTATGGTTTTAGGCGACTAAACTGTTTTCCGGTAGTAGGGTTTATATGGGGCCTAGGGTAAGTTATGGACCGATCATCACGAAATTTCACAGCGTCATTTCTAGTCTTTTAAAACTGTGACGTACCAATTTCTGTTATGATAGCATTATTAATTATGGTTTAAGGCGTACTAAACTATTTTCCGGGAGTAGTGTTTATATAGGGCTTAGGGTAAATTATGGACGGATCTTCACGAAATTTAACATCGTGATTTCCAGTCAAATAAAACCAATTTTTGCAAAATCTTATCTCATTCCGTGCCTTGTTCCAGCATTTATGTTAATTTTTGTAACAAAATTATCAATTTTTTTAGGTGGTGGTTCCACATTTTGATTCATAGCTCTGGTCCTACTGAACCGATTTTGCTGGATTTCAATCCCAAACTGCTTAGGATAACTACAAGCAATTTGGCACCAAGTTTGTTTATTTCTTTTGAGTTGTTCGAAAGTGAGCGTATTTTCAACAGACGGACAGACGGACAGACAGACCGACATGGCTAAATCGACATAGAATTACTCAAGGACCCAGAATATATATACTTCTGAGATGAATAATAAAAAATTTTTACACGGAATGACAAACTTAATATACCCTCTTCGCAACTAATTGTGGTGGAGGGTATAAAAATACATTAAATGAGACAAAAAATATTAACTTTTGATAATTTTTATTAAAAAAAAAACCTTTGTCTTTAACGCAAAATAAAATCTTCTTTAAGTAAAGTAAAAAACAATCAAAAATAATTTATGAAAAATACTCAAGTTGTTAAGAATTTCTTGATATACTATCCAGTGTTGCCACGACCAAAAAAATTTGTAACCAAAATTTAAAAATAAAGTAACTAAACGCAATACAAAGTAGCCAAAATATTTATGTGTTAAAAACACTATTTTATTTGCACTTAAGCTAAAAAATATTATATATTAGAATGTTTATAGACACCTAAGCCTCTGGATCGATTTTTATCAAATTTTAACAGTATGTTACTTGGTCTGGAAGGTACAATAGGCCTTTTAATTTTTCAAAGTTTTTTTGTGGAATTGGCACCGCCCAAACAGAGCTAACACTTATTTTCGTCTATTTATAAAACTGTATTCGCTAGAGCTTTAAATTAAGAATCAACAGACTATAAATCTATGTATATTATTAGGTTTCATATTGCTTCGGTAGAAATGGAGAAAAGGATACCCCAGATCAGTGATGTTATATTTTTTTTGAAGTCCCTACACAGCTTACAAAATACGTATTTTTCCCTACGCACTCCAACAAATTGTCCCCACAAAAACCCCTACAACTTTAAAACAAATCGCATAATTTTAATGATTTCAAAAATATTTCCCTATGGGCATTCTTTTTAGAAAAAATCCCTACGAATATGGATTTTCCCTACGTATAATATCAGTTATCGGTATAAAGTGAATAAAAATTGTATAAATGTTGAATACATCAATAACATACACAACTACATATAAAAAATTTGCTGCAAGACCGGCATAACTCAAAAAATGAAATTTTGGAGTTAGAGATGCAGAATTCTTCGCTTTGTTTTTCTTTATATTGTGTATTAAATTTATCTTTATATCTTTTATACTTTCCCAGTTTGAAGAAAATGTGTCTTCTTTTTTTGTAAGTAATTAGAGCAAATCAAAAACTTTAAATGCGTTTATCTCGAAATGGATTTTTTTGAGTTAAGCCGGTCTTGCAGCAAATGAGCGATATGTCCAGAAAAGCGGAGTGGGTAATGGTAGTAATAACCCTGCAGCCACACGACCAACTACTGCTTTCAAGTTTTTTGCACATGCTGATGGTCAAAATTCAGGCTTATGTAGGCTGCACGCAATTTTAAAGCAATTTATTTTCAAACTGTCATCGAGAAAACAACTCTGTAGTTTTTATGGGCAACCGCGTATGTCCATTTTTTTTGGATTTTGAAATGTTGACGCTATATTGCTTAATTTTAAACGCTCTTTCGATGGTTCTAAACATTAAAAAATTTATTTTTAACGTGTTTGGCCATGAAAACCACAGAACTTCTAAAGAAAATCGAAAAAGATGCTCATTGAAATTGTAATTAGCTGTTTTCTTGAATGTAAATTGAAACACTCAACTTGAAAGAGAAACTGAAAACCTTAATTTTGAAAAGTATGAGTGAATTGGTAAAGCCCTTATGACACTACATTTTTAATGCATTGTTCAAGTTTTGGTGAACAGTGGAAATATAAAGTAATAGAAAAATTTACCAAGTGCGAAGGGTTCAGCTGTATTAAGATAAAGGCCAAGCTGTCAAATATTTTACTAAAGTTATCGATAAATAACAGTTCCATTTAATAAAAACAATCCTAAAATTATAACCGGTAAAGCCCAAACACTATAGTATTAACAAACGAATTTTCAAGATTTTCCCCTATTTATAAATGATGAGCAGTCATGGGCTCAGAAAAAAAAGTTATGTTAAGAGGTTAAAATTCATATAAGAGTTATTTGTGCCGAATACTATCTAGATATTGACATCCATATGAGATTTTTTTGTCTTAAAAGGATTTTAGGGACGGTCCCTAAATTGTTTATTAATTTTAACATTTATAAGAACATTTAAAAAAAAATTTTTTAAGAAAAGCTTTTCTTAAAAAAGAACATTTAAAAAAAAAATTTTGCCCCCCTAGATTTTATCCTGGCTACGCCCATGTATTCGTGTATTGTCATCGGGAATATGCATGCCTGCAAAGTTTCATCCATTTGCATTGAGTAAAAGACGATCAAAAAAGCATTTTACAAAAAAAAAAAACATTTTGCCCCCCCCACCCATAGCTTTTATCCCGGCTTCGCCCATGTATTCGTGTATTGTCATCGGGAATATGTATGCCTGTAAAGTTTCATCCATTTGAATTGAGTATAAGGCGGTTAAATTAACGTTACAAGATTTGATTTTCCGAAGTGAAGCTAAAGAAAAGGGTTTAAAAAATTTTGCCCGCCCCCCCTAGATTTTATCCTGGCTACGGCCATGTATTCGTGTACTGTCATCGGGAATATGTATGCCTGCAAAGTTTCATCCATTTGCATTGAGTATAAGGCGGTTAAATTAACGTTACAAGATTTGATTTTCCGAAGTAAAGCTAAAGAAAAGGTTTTAAAAATGAAGTTATTTAAAAACAAGTTAGAGTGCTATATTCGGCTGTGCCGAATCTTTGATACCCTCCACTGACAGTTCGAATGTTTAAGGAGTAATATCTGTATGATGTTATTATAATCTTAAACTGTGACGATTTGTTATTAATTATGGTTTAAGGCAACCAAACTGTTTTCCGGTAGAAGGGTTTATATGGGGCCTAGGGTAAATTATGGACCGATCATCACGAAATTTCACAGCGTCATTTCTAGTCCTTTAAAACGGTGACGTACCAATTTCTGTTATGATAGCATTATTAATTATGGTTTTAGGTGTACTGAACTGTTTTCCGGGAGTAGGGTTTCTATGGGGCCTAGGGTAAATTATGTACCGATCTTCACGAAATTTCACAGTATCATTTATAGTCCTATAAAACTGTGACGGGCCAAAATTTGCTATGATCGCATTATTTTTTACGGTTTTAGGCGTACTAAACTGTTTTCCGGGAGTAGGGTTTATATGGGGCTCAGGGTAAATTATGGACCGATCTTCACGAAATTACACAGTTTTATTTCTTGTCCTATAAAACTTTGATGTACCAAATTTTGTTATGATAGCATTATTTTTTACGTTTTTAGGCGTACTAAGTTGTTTTCCGGGAGTAAAGTTTATATGGGGCCTATGGTAAATTATGAACCGATCTTCACGAAATTTCAAAGATTTATTTTTAGTTCTATAAAATTTTGATGTACCAAATTTTGTTATGATAGCATTATTTTTTACGTTTTTAGGCGTACTAAGTTGTTTTCCGGAAGTAGGTTTTATATGTGGCCTATGGTACATTATGGACCGATCTTCACGAAACTTAACAGTTTCTAGTCCTATGTAACTGTGACTGGCCAAAATTTGTAATGATAGCATTGTTAGTTAGGGTTTTAGGCTTAATATACTGTTTTCCGGGAGTAGGGCTTATATGGGGCCTAGGGTAAATTATTGACGGATCTTCACGAAAATTCACAGCGTAATTTCCAGTTGAATAAAACGAATTGCTGCGAAATCTTATATCATTCTGTGCATTTTTCCACCATTTATGTTAGTTTTTGTAACAAAATTATCAATTTTTTTTAGGTGGTGGTTCCACATTTTGATTCATAGCTCAGATCCTATTGAACCGATTTTGCTGAATTTCAATCCCAAACTGCTTAGGATAACTACAAGCAATTTGACACCAAGTTTGTTGATTTCTTTTGAGTTTTTCGAAAGTGAGCGTGTTTTCAACAGACGGACAGACAGACGGACATGACTAAATCGACTTAAAATTACTCAAGGACCCAGAATATATATACTTTATAGGGTCTGAGATGAATAGTAAAAAAGTTTCACACGGAATGACAAACTGAATATACCCTCTTCACAACTAATTGTGGTGGAGGGTATAAAAAATGTAAAATTGTTCAACTTAAAACTGACATTTCAAGCTTGAAATATTAAAAATGTTGCTAAATCAGCGGTTTATTCAGCGATTTACCGCCTTTTGTTTTTAGGTTTCTCATAAACAAAAAGTTGGCAACATTTAATAAAATGAACAGAACAGGGATGGCTAAGTTGTTTTAATTGTACTTTTTTGCTGATACTTTTTAAGCTCAGATTTATAATACCTTTTTGTGGTGTTTTTAAAAACATAAATAAAATTAATTTCAACTAAAACAATCTTTTAGTACAATTAGGCTAAAAAAGTACAATTTTTAAAGGTTGTTGGTACAATTTTAAAAATTCTCAACGCCATCCCTGAAACGAAACCATAACAAGAGAAAAAAAAACTAAAAAACTTTGTTTACATTTTTTATAGTTTGCTCTCTCTAGCATTTACTGTTTCTTTCTATCAATTCTATATCAATTAATGAATTAAAAAATGTAGTTTCATAAGGACTTTAAAAAGGTTGGGGGTTTTAAAAAAAAGTACAAATCTTGATCGTCGACGTAAGGCAAATTTAAAGGCTCAGTTAGGCGAACGTTGCTGTACCCGTAAAGTAACGCACCGTACTGTTAGCACGTTGGTGCACTTATAGAACGTTTAAAAACGTGTCATATGTTTTCCCATACATAAACAAAAGGCAATAGTATACATTAAACAAAACAAACAGTGATGAGAATTAAAAATGTTCATATGGTGACCGTTGTGCAGAAAAGGTACCACGTGATTTAAATGGTATTAAAACCGTATTTGGTGTATGTAAAAAATGCAAATAATTTAATATTTATATTATAGATTTACAATAAATAAATTTGTATTTTAGCATATATACATTTTTAGCATACATATATTGTAAATGTGCATACACCAAACAAGGTTTTGATACCATTTAGGGCCATTATTACAACTTGAAGTTAGCTAAAGTTAAGATTAAATTGACAGATAATAATGTGTTATCTGTCAAAAAGCGTCTGTTAACTGTCGGATAACAGCTAACGCCAAGTTATAATAATGGCCCTTAAAGTCTTTTATATGTTTCCCTTTTTCATTGTATGTGTATATGCATTTGTTTATTTTAAACATCTAAACATCTAAACATATGTATATTTGTATATTTGAAAATATGTTGTATTGTAAGTTGTTTTGTCGCAATTCCATAGATATACTGAAAAAAGTACCAAAAAAAAGAGCAAAATTACCCGCATTCAATGTAACATACAAGCCGCCCATCACTGTCCTACAAATGTCACGTAACAACGGCATGAAATTCTATTTTATACAGATTGGTACGTTGCAACTACGGTACATTGCATTTCGGTAAGCTTTTGTATTGGTTTTCATATAACAAAAAGCGAACAGGTGATTGATACAGTACAGATACGGTACAGCAACGTTCGCCTAACTGAGCCTTAAGTAATTTTTCAGTTGAAAAAAAGTTGCAAGTACATATTGAGAAAAAAAACTAACCAATTTTGATAAAAACTAACCAAACGGCAACGCTGATACTATTATTTGAAGCAATTGTTTAATTAGTTGCGTTCGAGAACACAAAAGTTTTTACTATTTTTTACTAAACTTTACTGCATTTTACGAAATTGCGTTATTCATGTTCTTTTTAATAATTAAACCCGCTTCAAATTAGTAAAATCAAATAAAATAAAAAACAAACAAATATTAAAGATTGCATAAAATAGTTTGTTTGTATTTTCTAAAAATGGTCGTGTTATAAAAAGTATTTAATCGAGTACTAATAAGAAAACGAGCTAAGTAGTCAAAAGTGTCAATATTTTTCAACACTTCAATTATTTGCCATCAGCTGTTGCCTTTATTTTACGAATTTTTACAAATTTTGCGTTCGCGTACTTCTTTGGACAACAGCTTTTTGTGAGAGAAAATTTTTTAGTTTACTTATTTACTGCATTTTACTGTAAAAGTACTCAAACGCAACTATTATCGTAAACAAAGTTATCGAAGACTAGAATGGGTGAATATTATTAGGTGTTAGTCTGAGTTCATACGGCTCATGTCTTATTGACAAGATTCTTCCTTTTTCTTGTTTGAACATGAATTGGCGTTCAAATGATTTATGTCATGTTGACGACATGTGCGTTTTTGATATTGAAAACAATAACAAAATTAAACAACGAATGAAAAAGCAAAACGTTAAGACAGTACATGCATCTGTGTACTTGTTTCTTTTCCCCTCGTCCCTCTCGCCTATAAAGTAGCAATCATGTCAATAAGACAAGAGCCGTGTGAACACAGACTAACAAAAAATTGTCAGTTGAAGACCCCATGTAGTGTTGTCAGTGGATTTTTCGAAACAATACCTACACATGCTAAAACAAAATCCGATTTTTCCCGACATGTTGAAAAAATTTCTCCTACAAAAATCGCTACGCATTATTGTCATTAAAAGAGAAGAAAACAACTAATTATAAAAAAAATTTTGCTCGAATATGTTTATTAAAGCTTTGACAAAAATTAAGTACAAAATAAATTCAATTAAATCTTTCAACATTGAATAATATCCCAGTGGTTAAAGAAAGAACCATTGTCATTAGCAGGGAAGCCAGAAATATGCTATAAAAAACACGTTTTATGCGCATTGAATATGCAGTAGAAACTTGAAAATATGCCCTCAAAAATTTTAAAAATATGCCCTTAAAATAAAAAATTGCTCATTTGAAGACACAATATTCAACAATTTAATAAAAAATTTAAAAAAAACCTAAAAAAGGTTAATATGTATTCGTATAAGAGATGTTTGCGCCGAATATTATCTAGATATTAACATCCATATGGGTTTTTGTCTTAAAGGGATTTTAGGTACGGTCGCTAAATTGTTAACAAATGTTAACATTTAAAAGGAATTTAAGGCTATTTAAGGACGGGAGCTTTAAGCAAATGTGAACCGATTCGCAAATAATTTAATATGAAGTAAATACCATCGTAATTAGATAGCTTGCGGACACAACGATTCTAATTTGGAAATTATAGACCGATTCTCACCATTTGCATAGACTTCGTCCATATTTGATCAAATTATCTACAAAATTGAAACTTGTACTCTGCGCACAAGGCTAACATGGACAGACAACCAGCCAGGATGGAAGGACATCGTTAGATCACTTTAAAAAGTGATTCTGAGTCGATCGGAATACTAAAAGATTGGTCTAGATACAAATCGCATAACATTTATCCTTAATGACAACCTGCTTTGTCTTACAATTTTAAAGTAAAAATTAAATGTAGATGTCGAAATTGAAGTAACAGATTTTCGAAAAAAAAAAATTTTTTATTTGCTGAAAAAGCTATTGTAGGCATCTAAAAACTTGAATATGTATCAAAATATGCATTAAAAAGGCCAAATATGCACTATAAACCTAAAAAATGCTGCAAAAAGGCTCTTTCAACTAAAATATGCCAAGAAATGCTGCAAACGGTAAAATATGCACTAACAAATCGATGCCAAAATTCATAAAAAGCTCTATAACGGATAAATATGTTGTTTCTGCTTTCATAAGTCGGACAAGGAAAAACATGCAATTGCATATTTTTGGTTTCCCTGGTCATTAGTCACTAGTGAAATGGTTGGCATATTCACTCTATACGCCAGACACTTATAGCTGTAAAAATTGGTACCCACTATTCTTCGCTAACCCTAAGTTATGCAGGAAACATATTTTTTTCTAAGATAAATTCTTTATTTGTCACTAAGGCAATGATGTCCATTTCAGAAAACAATTGAAGCACAGCCGCGAATAACGTTGTAAACGTCACATTTTGGAAAAACCGTTTTTTTGCAGATAACCGTTGACCTTACTCTCTTACAGAGTTTAAACATCAAATCAACCAAAACTATGCACTTTAACGCCTTCAAAATGGCGTACAAAGTGTCAGCCAGTGGCAGAACATTGCAAGTTACTAACAAAATGATGAAACCGAAATGGTTTTGCAGTGCGGAATTATGTTTTAAATGCCTTTTGCATAAAAGTTTTTATTACCATTATTTTTAATAATAGAAAAAAAAAAAATTTTAAAACAAATAATGCTGCCTGTCAAAAAACGGTTTTTTGCTCTCCTGAAAAATTATTATTTTGTAACTTAAAACGTTATTCGCGGCTGTGCTTCAATTGTTTAGAAACCCCAATACTTTGTTTTTTAAGATATCTTAGAAAAACATTTTGGACAAGAAAATGTACTAAAAATACGCTTTTTTCTGCATTTATTTAATGAATAATGCGATATGACGAAAACTTTTCCCTACTCTTCTATTTAAGTATTAAAAATACATACAATACCTACATTTTCCCCTACTTCTGGCAACACTGACCCCATGTAAGAGATGATAACAAAAGATAACTATTTACACTTAAGAAAATTTTTAATGCAGCAATCAGTAAAGCTAACTCGTTCAAAGAAAATCATTTTCTTTAAAAAGAGATTACAAGTTTTTGAAAAGATAAATGCTCAGCAATATATAAAAAAATTTTTTGCTGCACATCAAGCGCGGATAAATTATAAAAATATGTTTTGTTTATTTTGATAATAGAAGAATTCCCAATAATAATATTTTTTTTAAATGTACAAAATAAGTGTCCAAATCTTAATCCTAATAGTTATTTAGGATAAGTTATTTATTTCCAATGAAACATCTAGTTTACTGTATTCAAATACTTACTGCCGTATTCATAAAAAATAAAATAAGTTTAAAATGTGTTTTAAGCCAAAATTGTAATACAAATTTTTCTTAAAATGCATTTCAAATCCATTTTAATTTTTTATGAATACGGGGGTTATTATTCTACATTCAATCCCAGCAGGTGCCATCTATATCCAAAGAGTAAACGTTTGACTTGAAAAAGCGCGCGGTTGAATTATTAATAAGCCTTAGTAAGGCATATACTAAATGTATAAATGTATGTGTTATATGACTTAAAATTCTATTCGATAATTTTTGACGAAACCACGGGTTTGAAGAGCCTTCAAAGGATATTGATAATGACGTTGATGTGTCAATTGATGCGATCATCTTTAGTTCTTAAAGCTTTGACTTATTTTGGTATTCACCAAAAACATTGTGTAGGAGTTGGAACAGATGGGTGTCCTCTGATGTCAGAAGAAAATGGAGCTGTCAAAAAAATTCTGGAAACCGGGACAAATGCGAAACAAACGCCTTGCTATTCCCATAAATCAAACAACTCAATTTCTAAAAGCAAATTAGTGCCATGAATGCAAAAAGTTGTATCATTTCTTTAAGAAACGAAAACAATTTTTAGATATAACACTAGTAGTAGTAGTAGTAGTAATTCTTTATTTGGTATTTTCTTTGTTTTTTTTAAAAACGTTATAAAAATATCTTAAAGAATATACGGCTGTGACTATGTCGTTAGCCGGAAAAAAAGAGTTTCACATAAAAAATATAATTTAATTTTACAATGTATTGATTTTTAATCATTATATTCAAATATTAGTGTTTTACGATAAGCTAAAGCACTGATAATGTATTGCACTAAATTCTGCCAATTGTTTTCCCCATTTAAATTTCTAATTATTTCCTCATCAGATAGAGTTATCTTATTAAACCATTTTAATCTAAAGTATTGCATCTAAAGTAAGATATAACACTACGTCACAAACTTTCAACAAAGTGGTGACCAAATTAATCTTTATGTAAAATATTCCGCTGAATGCGAATATGAAGTCCGAATTGTCAAAAGTAGAACAGTTTTTGAGATATTCCAATATAACCGTTATTTGTGTTTTTAAAAAGATGATGCGACTGAAATGCAAATATCTTCAAAATTTTTTTAACGGATTATGTATTTCTTTCTTCTAAGTAAAAGATAATAAAAATTTGTGAAGGTTAGTCAAAAAATTACGGAGTTACAGTGGACAAAAGTTCAAACTTCATAAAACATTTGATGTGTTTGTTCAATTTTGCTCTTTTCAAGTTATTTTTTTAAAACCAATGATTTAAAAATCTTAATGTTTTATTGCATGCGACATTAGATTATTTTAATATGAACATGTGGTTTCTTATTGGGCACAGAATGTATGTATTGAAATAGGCTAACGTCGTTAGCGATAAAACTTAAAAAAATTTTGAAAAATTGCAAAAATTCATCAAATTTATTATGAAGTCTAAAATTTTGTCCACTATAAATCTGGCATTTATTGACTAATCTTCACAAGCGACCCATGGTTATTTTAGAAATGTTATAACCTTTCACTAAAAAGAAAGAAATACAAAGTTCATTTAAAATTTTTGAAGATATTTGCATTTCAGTCATATCATCTTCATCTTTTTAAAAATACAAATAACGGCTATTTTGAAATATCTCAAAAACTGTTCTACTTTTCACAATTCTGACTTCATATTCGGATTCATCGGACAATTTTACAATTTTACATTAGGCGTCAGATTCATTTGGTCAAAAAACTGTCACGTAGTGTAATCATCCTAAGCGAAACGCAGTTTTAGCAAAGTATTTGGGAGCCAAACTCTCTACATTATGCGAGACAAGATGGGTTGACCGTCACGACCCATTTTTACACTTTGCAATAAGTGTACTTCATATAGTAGAAGCTTTGGAAAAAATATCTGAGGGGAAAGGTAGAGATACTTCATCAAAAGCCTTATATTAAGGAACTCACTTAGTACTTTTGAATTTATCTGCGGAATAAACATATTAAGTGTGATTACTGAAGATTACTAGCGAGTTGTAGGTTACATTCCTCCTATTGAATTTAATTTAGAAGATCTCAAAACACCTTTCCCAATAGATATCCTAAATGTATTGAACATACCTAAACTTCTACCTCAAAGTGTAATCAAGTCATATACAGATACAAAACTTTTAAAATCACAACTAGCTGATGAGCTGATTATGTTTGATAAAAGAGATAAACACCTACTAACAACTAAACTTCAGCCTGAACTGTTGTATTGGCAACAAACATGGAAAATATCGGAAAATCTATCAGATAACGTTGTAGATGCTTTAATAAACTGTTATGAAGATATCTACCCAAATCTAAGACAAATATTTCAATTTTTCGTTTCAATGCTCGTCAGTAATGCTACGAGCGAGAGGGCATTTCCTACCCTTTGTCGAATAAAAACATGGCTTGGATCAACAAAGACAGAAGATAGACTGTACTATCTAAATTTGCCTCACAAAGAAATCATAAATTGCTTATTTAAAAAGATAAATTTATATTAATTTATATTGAATATTTTATTTAACCTTATTGTTGAGTTTTTTTTTAATATATAGTAGTTTTGACTTAACTGCCTTTTGTTTATGTGCACTTTTGACTTAGCTGCACAAAATTGATAATTTTTGGAATTATTTTTTATAATTCTATACAAATTCCTTTTTTAAGTGCACTTTCTATACCTGCACATTTAAGATTAGTGCCCAAAACTTTTGGCTTTTTAAAATTATTTTCATACAAAAAATCAAGGTTAGCTGCACTTTGACTTAACTGCCCAAAATACATATTTTCTGGAATTATTCTTCAAAATACTTGTTTACGTGCATTTTGTATACCTGCACATTTTTCATATTTTTGGGCAGCTTTAAAATATTTTCATACAAAACATCAAAGTTAGCTGCACACATAAAAATATATGGTGGCCACTTTTTCACATAAATATCCAATTTAAGCTATTTATAAAAATATAAATCGCAATTATATTGTTTTTTCCATCAATTTTTATGTTCTTTGTTAATTCTTATTGTTTTTGTTAATATTTCTTTTATATTAAATAAACATACATACTTGTTATTTCTCAGCTAGCATAGGCTGTTTGTTAGACGATTATGTTTAATATACAACTCCTAAAAGAATCTTTGGATGATTATCTGATGAGTAACAAAAACATCTAAATTCCTTTTTAATTTATTATTTTTTGACACGATCATCTTTAAATCTTGGAATGAACCTTTTGAGATTCTCTGTAAGAGTCGTATAACAATTACTGGGCTAACTAAATAAGACCGTTTTTGAACTAAGAAAATGATATTGCCAATACAATTTTAATAATACAAACCGGCCTAAGGATCCTTTAAAAAGGATTTTCCGACAGGATGGTGTTGATTTCGCGACCTTAAGGTTTGTTTTATAAAAGTTGTATGAAAATTAGAAGTTTTGGCATGAAAAATACGCTTGATGCCCTTATTTAGGCAGCTTAGTAATACGGCTGAGCATTTCATTAGTTGTAAAATAATACCTACATGAGTCTCATACGACTCTTGGCATGCTTTTTGAAAGACTCATTAGATAATCCCTACATGCATCATTAACGATTCCCTTTACGATTAATATATGTGTTTTTCGCTGCGTTATGAAATAATCTCTCATAGGAATCAGCACGTGTAACAGTTTCTCCCGTGCGAGGAATTCTCTACAATTAAAAAATGAGCTCGTCGATCAACTATTTGTGAGATTTCCAGTAGACTCCTAGACGATTGAAAATGCTAGTTGGGTTGAAATAATAAAATAATTTTTTTATTCTACTTTTAAATCAAACACTTTACTTTAGCTGCACTTTTGTGCAGTTTTGACTTGTTTGTCAAGCCGTTTGTGTAGTTTATTTTGCCCTAATGTAAAGATTTTATTCAAACTTCATATTTGATTTCTTTTAATTAGAACATTTGAATTTTGGCTGTTAGCTCATACGTTAAACACGATTAGCTGATTTTATTAATTATAATAAAACAAAACTATTCATAACTTAAAAGCAAATCTGATGTTATTAAAACACTATTGACTTTTTTTAGCAGTAAAATTATTCTCTTTATAACCAAAATGGTGAATTTCTTCCTTAAGTTCTCCTGCACCACTTAGGGCGAATTAGCTGAACAATATTTACTTTAACTTAAAGATGGACTTTTAGTTAAAGTCGATCTTGCCTAAATATGAACTCAAAAATATTGTTGCAAATTGACCTTTCCCGAAGGTTTCAAGTGTGCGAGCAAAATTGGTTATTTGTGCAAATGTAGAAGATAATCCGTTATCAATACTAATTAATGGTTGTAAATTCCAAATAAACACAAAACAACTGAAAAAGATTTAAGGGATATAGGACTTAAAGCAATATCCGGTTTTGCTAGATTTAAGCGGTATTTGTAATTGCCATAAATGATAATTAATGGGAGGAACCTAAAACAGATTTGGACAATAGTATAGTTAGTTTAAGATTCCTCAAGGTTTAAACTGTAAAACTAAAACGTGTACAAAAGAGATTTACAGCAATTATAAAAGGCGCATAGACCGCAGGAAAAAAGGAAACACCTACAAGGATTAGAACAAAGGAAAAAAGATTTAACACTTACCTGACATTTTAAGTATAACAGAATTTTGCTACGCTAATTATTTTATGGCTACTGGTAAATACCAAGAATAAGAAACATATGCTGTCCCGAAATCCTATTATACAAAGATTATACATACAGGTAGATGAGGAAAAACAGAACCTAAACAAAGTCCTTTGTTCAATGAGTAAGGGATTGTTAAGTATCTGAGAAAAAAAAAGGAAAAAATATGTTAAAGATTATATAATAACGATTATTTTAGAAAATCTATAGACTCCTGCACAAATATTCAATGTATAAAAACAAGGCTCTCTTTTTAAAACTCATCATTCCAAACTAAAACATCAAGGTGATAACATCGGAAATCGAAAAAAAAAATAAAAATTACTTAAACATTTTAAACAAAATGAATACCAACCCAAAACATCAACCTAACTTGGCTGCTGACACTCAGGAATTTACACACAAGAAATGCAGCAATCAAAAACGTCCCTGCAAAGAGAATCCGGAGTCATTCAACAATAACTGCAAGAAATTGTTCAAACCCAGACAACCTAAGGCACTTTTCCGGCCATGGTGTACTAACCAAACCACTGAAATTGTTAAGGAAACAATTAACAACAAAAAAGACTTTTCAGCTACCCAAACACAACCCAAAGTTGATTTAGCCTCGGCTCCACTCCACCTAACACCATATCAAATGGCCATGCAACAGCAACAACATCAAAATTCTTTGGCTCTACAACAGGCCATGTACCAACAGCAGTTATTTATGACCCATATTTGGGTCCAACAACGCCAGCAGCATCAACAAAATCTTATGATGTATCATCAGCAAATTCGCCAACAATTATTTGAATATGGCCAAAACCCAGGACACAAATAGATGAAGAAATATCTATTTAAATTTAGTTTTAAATTAGAAATTAAAAAAAAAAAAAATAAACAAAATTGAGAAACTGTGATATTATTATATGTAGTTAAATGGTGTTATTTAGTATTATTTAATAATAGGAAATAAATACATTAACATCAAAAATATTTAAACAAATTTTTTCATTTCTTTAATTTATTCATTTTCGTTATTAGCTGCGTTCGAGAACACAAAAGTTTTTACTATTTTTTACTAAACTTTACTGCATTTTACGAAATTGCGTTCGAGTACACAAAATGCAGTAAATGAGAACATAAATTGAGAGCGAAAAGTGACAGTTCTTGTCTGAGTATTTACAAATTTTTACTGCAGAAATTTTTGCAGTAAAATTTAGTAATTCAAAAAAACATATGTTTCAAAAGGTAAACAAACAAATAAAAAGCATACAAATTGTGAAAAAGTTGTTGAATAAAAGAAAAGTTGAAATAAAAATTAAACCAAAACAAAAAGTGAATAAATATTAATTAATTCAACTTGTTTGTGAAGCATTTATTTGGCTAAATATAAACCAATTGTAGGGGGATGTAAGAAAAGATAAACTCACTGTTTATTGTTGGTGTTTTGTTTAAGCTTTGATATTGTTACAAGTAAGACTTAGAGTGTTTATAACTCTTATTCGCTTAAGGTTTTATTTGTTTAATATTTTTGGCTTTTCTAAAATCTTTGGAAAAGGTTTCCTGATGAGCTGGTGTAAGCAACCGGCGAAATGCGCATAGAGGCTTGCTTTCTTTCAACAATAAATTTCAGTGTATTTATCATATATGAAAAACTGGGAATTTAGCACGTCATACGAAGATCGTATTAATAATAAAGTTTGTATTCCCGAAAATAACTTTGATAATATAACTGCATGTGCCCGCGCATGAAACTGAATTGGCAAATTGGTTTAGTTCGTTGTTTTCTTACGAAGACATTGGAATGAAGCGGTTTGTTTTTTAATTTTGTTTTTTCTTTTAACCCACTTACAACTACAATTCGAGCCGGAAAGAACCCAACCAATTGTAGGGGGATGTAAGAAAAGATAAACTCACTGTTTATTGTTGGTGTTTTGTTTAAGCTTTGATATTGTTACAAGTAAGACTTAGAGTGTTTATAACTCTTATTCGCTTAAGGTTTTATTTGTTTAATATTTTTGGCACGTCATACGAAGATCGTATTAATAATAAACTTTTGAAATTTTTTTTTGTTATGTTAATTTGTTTAGAGTTGTTAAAGTGTGAAGTATTTGGGTACTTAAGTAATCAATAGCAAAAAAATTATTCATGTTCTTTTAAATAATTTAACCCGCTACAAATTAGTAAAATCAAATAAAATAAAAAACAAACAAATATGAAAAATTACATAAAATAGTTTGTTTGTATTTTCCAAAAATGTTCGTGCTATAAAAAGTATTTAATCGAGTACCGAAAAGAAAACGAGTTAAGTAATCAAAAGTGTAAACATTTTTCAACACTAATTAGCATTGTGGTTATTTTGTTGAAATATTTATGGTTTTTAATCCAAATTTTTAATTAGGCTTAAGTTCATGAAATTTAATTTTTCATTAAATTATTTTTATGAAGAAAGGAATTTTACAACATGAAAATCAACCAAAATTGTTATTGATAATCTTTCATTCTTGACGTGGCAGGGGCTCGAACCCCGGCCGGCAGGTTACCATGACATGTTTCGATTGCAACCACTCAATCTCCTCAGATGGATTTGCCGTCTTACACTCGCAGCCATCGACGACTGCTGACGTCAATAGTCAAATATCAATCCTTAAACCAAATTGTATTCTAACATTTGGTAGATCGAAATTTGCTTTCCTGAATGATTATCCATCTTAATTGATTTTACATGTTTTTTTCGTACTTTTGTCAAGAATTTTTCTTGAAGTCCAAGTACATTTTTTGTTTTTTCATTTTTTCCCTTTCCTTTCTGTTGACCTTTTTCAGCACAACTGGAAGGACAAATGTACACATAGAGCTCGTGCCTTAGCTTTAACAATAATTAGCATTGTGGTTATTTTGTTGAACTATTTATGGTTTTTAATCCAAATTTTTAATATTTTTAATTAGGCTTAAGTTCATGAAATTTAATTTTTCATTAAATTATTTTTATGAAGAACTTTAATTATTTTGCACCAGCTGTTGCCTTTATTTTACGAATTTTTACAAATTATGCGTTCGCGTACTATTTTGGACAACAGCTTTTTGCGAGAGCAAATTTTTTAGTTTACTCATTTACTGCATTTTACTGTAAAAGTTCTCAAACGCACCTAATGATGCTTTAATATTCGTTAACATATTGTTATTGACAACACAGCTGCTGTGTTTTATTTCCCTTGTATTAAGAGTAGTGCTGGCAGAACTTTTAGAGGTAAAATCGGCAAAAAAAAAAAACATAATTTTTTAACAAAAAATCTGCAAAATCAGCGCCAAGATTTTAAAAATCTTCAATAAATCTTCAAAACACAGTTATTACATTTTTTTATGTAGTTTATTTAAAAAAAGATATAACAAGTCATTTCAAAATATACGGCCTATGTTCTTTAATTGGAAATCGATGGAAGTTTTAAAAGTAGTTCTGGTAAATATCTATAAGTCGTCCTTGAAAAGGGAAATATATTTTGGAATTTTCAACACAGAAAAGAATGCGATTTCAAAACATGGCTGATAATTTTTGGATATTTTTACATTAAAAATATCTTTTCAAATTTAATTACTCAGGCTAAGCCAGGATTAATCACATCTTTGTTATTTTAAACAAGAAATTAAAAATTAATTGCTTGACATGTTATTCAACATGTTATTGAAAATTTACGAGAGAATAACTATTGAAACTATTAAAGATATTTATACATTAGTACATATGAATATATACGTACATACATATCGATCCCTTTGCGCGAAATGATCGTATGTTACAAAAACCAAATTTTACAGTAGTGCCATTTTTCTACTTTTCTCTGCTATCACTTGCAATATAAAAATGAAAATATGTATACATTAAATTTTTGGAGCAACGAAGTGGAATTCGCCTACAATATTTTTTCAGGTGACGTCTCTTTGAATGTAGAACAAGATTGCATCAAAAACTCAATTTTTAAAAAATTGGCATATACGATAATTTCGCGCAAAAGGGTCGATATCGTTTGCTAAAATGCAAAAAGGCGTAACTAACAAAAAATTTAAAACCGTGTTTTTATCTTTACTTTTTCTAAAATCTTTGAATGAAGTTTCCTGACGATAACCTTCAGTTTGTCAATAGTATGAAATGGGAATTTAGCACATTATAACGTAACCTTGTTAATTAATTTTTGAATCCCAAGAAAAACTTTGATAGCAAAACGCAACAAATTGCAAGTTGTTTTTAATACACTTTTAATCAAATTTTTATAATTTCTTATATAAAATTATGTTTAATAGATAAATATTTGTATAAAATTCTTTTATTACAGAAATCTTATTAAAAAACGACGTTTAAAAAATCTTGCGTTTTCGATTTCCCGAACACCCCTGTATAATATTTATGTTTCATTTCTCACATTTTGTTTGAAAAGTTTCTAGACGCGGGAGCAGGATTATAGTTCGCCCGAATAAAATCGTAATTTGATCCTTTTTTTAGCGGCCTGCGACTTTTTGTGAGACTTTTTTATCACCGACTTTTTCGACTTTTTTAATTTTATTGCGACCTTTTACCATTTTTTTTGTAAAGTTTCTCACAAAAAAACATTTAATTTGCAGTAAATTATAAATTTTCTTATTATTTTTATAAAAAAAAAAATCGTCAAAATAACGTCGTCAAAATTTAATAACATTTCACAGATAATTGTTCTTTTGGCAACAATTTGATTACTTTCTTTGTCTGAGTTCATACGGCTCATGTCTTATTGACAGGATTCTTCCTTTTTCTTTTTTGAACATGAATTGGCGTTCAAATGAATCATGTCATGTTCACGACATGTTTTTTATTTTGTTTTATTTGATATTGAAAACAAAGAAGAAAACAATTTTAAAACGAAAAAATTAAACAACGAATAAGAAAGCAAACGTAAAGACAGTACATGCATCTGTATACTCGTTTCTTTTCCCCTCGTCCCTCTCGCTTATAAGGTAGCAATCATATCAATAAGACATGAGCCGTATGAACACAGACTTTGCAACCTTGTCACGTTTACAATATAATTTTCCGCAAAAGCTTACAACAATAGTTTTAGTAAAAAAGCTTTATACAGTACTTTTCGTTTATAGTCACTACCGTTTATAGTCACATTAGCGATATAGTCCATTTTATCTGTTTAATTTGCCGCTATAAGTCAATTTATTGTAAGGTATTAACGTTATAGTCCATTTAGCGATATAAGCACATTTGCCATATATTCCATCTATCAACAGTCATCAAAGGGAAAAGTGAAGCAAATTAATGGCGTTATAGTCACATTAGCAATATTAACTAAGTTCTTTTTAGTTTTCGAAACCACAATCCATCGAAAGAAAGAAAGAATTAAATCGTTTAATTTTTGTCATCAACTCTTTAGTTTTTTCATTCGCTATCAGTTATGAAATATCTTGTTATTATTTTAACCATTTTTTATTTTCTATATTCACATAACTTGATTATATTCGAATTCGGTTATATGCCTCATAGTGGCATATATGTGAATTAGCCTTAAGCTAAGATCCCACTATCGGCGCAATGTACCAATTTTTGTCTTATTTCATGTGCCGATAGTGTGAAAGGTCAATATTTTTTAATTTGCGACAATATGTGCCGAAATTGTTCTGACTGTGGACAATCAAAATTACTTTGATGCGCCGATAATGTGAACACTCTTTTACACAATGTGGAGCAATCAAATTGTTTAATATGTACCGATTTTTATCGGCCACTTGTGTGCCGATCACAGTCGCCAATCAGCGCCGATACAAGGGATGGCAAAACGAAATTTTTAAAGTGCACCAACTGGCTACTAAAATTTTACTTTTTTGAGCTTAATTGTACCAAAATTACATTTGTTTTATCTATTATTTATGTATTAAAAAGTTAAATAGTATATTTGTGCTGTTAAATGAAAGAAAACAATTTGCTTTAACGAAAACATTGCAGTTGTATCGATGTTGCCATCCCTGCTTTGTAAACATCTGTTTACAGAACAACAATTACAAAAAAAAAAAAAAAACAAGTGCAGTAAGTTTGAATAGAATTGAATACATTTTTAATTTTATATAAATATATTATTTAAAATTGCTAGGAAACTAATAATGGAATATTCAGACGGAGAATTTTGCGAATTTTTAAAGTAAAATTAAGTCGCAAACAAACAAATAAACCAAAATATATGATTAAATTGGCCCAAATAACACGATAGTGTGACCGCATTGTACCGATTATTGTCTCAAGTGAGTTTTGGCCGATATGAACCGAAAAAAATTCTCACAATGTGCGACGATAACGGGACCACCCAAGAATAAACTGTGCAATGTTTTTTAATGTGCGCCGATACAGCACAATAAAAATCGTCACAGATTTTGCTATTTGAGCCGATAGTGGGATCTTAGCTTTAGAGTCACATTAGCGATATAGTCCACGTTTTGTCTGCATCTAAAGGATGTGACTATATGCAAAAAGTACTGTAAAATAAAAAATTGTGGTGTTTGCAGTGCTAATTTTACAAAATTATTTTTAGCCGCCGAGTCAATGAAAGACGAAGTTGTCGTAAAACATGGAAAACATGTTCTAACTAAGATCTAACTTTAAAAATAAAATTTATTTTATTCTTTGAGTTCGGTTTGTGCTTTGTTGTGATACAGACGTGTATTTTTAGCCCCGCATACGATTTGAACTATTAATTAATCACATTTGATTTTGTAATACATAAATATAAGCAGCGAATGGACGCTTAAAAAAAATAATAATATATTTTGTTATTTAAATTACTTAACATAATAGTGAACAATTTAAAACGATAAAATTAAATAAAATAAAACAGTAAAAATATATATGTATGTACGTATGAATGTTCATACATGTGTATACATATTCTGAACAAAACATTTAAATTCTGGTTTTTTCTTTTTTTGTTGTTGTAAAATACAATAAATAATAAAAATATTAAAGCAAAGCAAAACGGTGAAAAACAAAAACAACTCTTTGCATGAGTACAAACAGTGAAACAACACTAAGACAAAATGAAAGAAACGTTTACGTTTTAGTTAATGCAAATGAAAATAATGCAGAAATAAATAAAACAAAACAAAACAATATTAACTACCTAACGGCTAAGCCAATTACTCGAACACGTTCCCTCTCACCCTCGGTATTTACACAAACGGTGGATAGTAACTCATTAAAAAAACTACAACAAGATTTGGTGACAAGTGTTGCCAGGCCAGCAAGTATTGCCGTGACGTCAAAAACAAATTTAGTGGGAAATGATACCATGAACTCAAACACAAATGCAATGGAAAACCCCCCCTGTAAAAAGTTGTCAAAAGCCTACAGTACAAGTTGGTATGGACAGGTACATAACAGTGCTTAAACGGGGACGCAGCCCTACCTCTGCAGCAGTTGCTTCGGCCTCAAAAGTACCATCTTTTGATAAAATAAATACTCAAAATCGTTTTGCAATTCTGGAGGATGAATCCTCTGAAGCACCAAACGTCATTAAACCATCCAAGCCTCCCCCGATATATCTAAGGGAGCAAAATTCAAATGAGCTCATAAAGAGTTTGATATCGGTGATAGGTGAAAATTCGTTTTACGTAGCGGCTATAAAGCGTGGAAGTATAAACGAGACAAAAATACAAGTCAATAATGAGAATGATTTTCGCAAAATAGTAAACAACTTTGAAACGCTTAAAAAAAACTTTTATACCTACCAACTGAAAAGCAGTAAAGGTCTACAGGTAGTGATTAAGGGTATTGACTCATGTGTGGACCCAGAAGAGGTTAAAACATTCCTAGAAGAAAAAGGCTTCAAGGTAAAACATGTAGTAAATATTAAAAATAGAGACAAAATTCCCCAACCACTTTTTCGAGTGGAGTTTGAACCCGGCGACGTAAAACTAAAAAAAAACGAAACACATCCTATTTACAATTTAAAATATATTCTCTACAGAAGAATAACTATAGAAGAGCCGCACAAAAAAAATGGACCTGTTCAGTGCTTAAACTGCCAAGAATTTGGCCATACCAAGGCATACTGCTACTTACCCCCTGTCTGCGTAGTATGTGGGGAACTACACGGTACAGTTTCTTGCGATAAGTCTAAAACCGACCCCAACGTAAAAAAATGTAGCAACTGTGGCGGTAATCACACTGCCAATTATAGAGGATGCCCAGTATATAATATTGTCAAGCAGACGGTTGGACCGAAAACAAATACCCCTCAAATGCAGGTTGCAAATCAGGTAAACACAAATGCAATTCAAGCCCCCCAGCCTAGTAATATCAGAACTTCTTACGCTAACGTCCTAAAATCAAACCATCAGCCAATGCAAGGTGCCTCGCCAAGTAATGATGAAACTCCGGTTTCTAATTTAAGTCGTTTAGAAAAAACCATGGAAACATTAGTGCAAACAGTAAATAATTTTACGAACACAATGGGTAATATGATGCAGGAAATGCTTAGAATGCAATCGATGTTATTGCAAGCTGTACTTAACAAACCATGAACTGTTTAAAAATTTGTTTTTGGAACGCAAACGGCATCCGCCAACATAAAAATGAATTAGAATACTTTCTTAAAAATAAACAAATTGATGTCATGATGATTTCTGAAACTCATTTGACCTCAAGAAATACGTTTAAAATCAATGGTTATATACTATATGATACCAAGGACCCTCGAGATAGAGCTTGTGGAGGTTCTGCCATCTTAATAAAAACTCGAGTCAAACACTACATTATGTGTGATCACCGTGAAGACTATCTGCAAGCAACGACTATTTGTGTTGAGGAGCTAAATCGAAACATAGTAATTTCTTCTTTATACTCTCCACCTAGATTTTCCATATCAGAAGGCCAATATTATAAATATTATAAATCATTAGGACCCTGTTTTCTGGCCGCTAGCGATTATAACGCTAAACATACCTTCTGGGGGTCACGACTTATAACACCAAAAGGTCGTGTTTTGTTTAACACAATCTCTAAAATGGGTTTAAATGTGGTCGCGAGCGGGCAACCAACATATTGGCCTACTGATCAGCAAAAAATTCCAGATGTTGCAAATCAGGTAAACACAAATGCAATTCAAGCCCCCCAGCCTAGTAATATCAGAACTTCTTACGCTAACGTCCTAAAATCAAACCATCAGCCAATGCAAGGTGCCTCGCCAAGTAATGATGAAACTCCGGTTTCTAATTTAAGTCGTTTAGAAAAAACCATGGAAACATTAGTGCAAACAGTAAATAATTTTACGAACACAATGGGTAATATGATGCAGGAAATGCTTAGAATGCAATCGATGTTATTGCAAGCTGTACTTAACAAACCATGAACTGTTTAAAAATTTGTTTTTGGAACGCAAACGGCATCCGCCAACATAAAAATGAATTAGAATACTTTCTTAAAAATAAACAAATTGATGTCATGATGATTTCTGAAACTCATTTGACCTCAAGAAATACGTTTAAAATCAATGGTTATATACTATATGATACCAAGGACCCTCGAGATAGAGCTTGTGGAGGTTCTGCCATCTTAATAAAAACTCGAGTCAAACACTACATTATGTGTGATCACCGTGAAGACTATCTGCAAGCAACGACTATTTGTGTTGAGGAGCTAAATCGAAACATAGTAATTTCTTCTTTATACTCTCCACCTAGATTTTCCATATCAGAAGGCCAATATTATAAATATTATAAATCATTAGGACCCTGTTTTCTGGCCGCTAGCGATTATAACGCTAAACATACCTTCTGGGGGTCACGACTTATAACACCAAAAGGTCGTGTTTTGTTTAACACAATCTCTAAAATGGGTTTAAATGTGGTCGCGAGCGGGCAACCAACATATTGGCCTACTGATCAGCAAAAAATTCCAGATGTTATCGACTTTGGCGTGGTTAAAAACATCCCCACAGAAACGATTCATGTTGAAGCTTCCTTAGAATTATCATCCGACCACACACCTACAATTGTTACTATATCGAACCCAAATAGAATTGTATTTCCGTCAGGTTACTTAGCGACGCCAGCCACACAAATAAATTGGTTAAAATATAAAAAATTTCTCAGTGCCCATTGCACAGAAAATATTCCGCTTAGTACACCGGAGAATGTGGATCTCTCTCTTGTTAACTTTGACAGTTATCTTAAACTAGCTGTTCAACACTCCAGCGTTACCCCCAAAAAAATTAAAAATAATAAAATATGTTCTTCAGATGTCGAGCGGCTCTTGACTGAAAAAAGGAGAGTTCGAAGAGAGTGGCAACTTTACAGATCCCCGCAACTTAAGATTTTATCAAAAGAATGCACAAAAAGGCTAAGAAAGTTACTACAGAATCAGAAAACGGCTTCTCTAGAAAAATATCTTAAGGAACTTGATGCAACTCCACAATCTGACTACTCATTATGGCGTGCAGCTAGAAATCTAAAAAGGCCAGTTATATCTAAGCCACCATTAAGAAACTTGAATGGTAGTTGGGCAAGAAATGATAATGAAAAAGGAAACCTGTTTGTAAATCATTTGAAAAAAGTATTTACACCAAATATATCTCACAATATTGCGGTCGAGTTACCACCTGTTGATGCTAGAGCAGCTATTCCCCTCAGATTTGAGATAAGAGAAATCGAAAAGGCTATTTGTGACTTAAACACTAAGAAGGCACCTGGTATTGATAAAATCAGTAATAAAATGCTTTTGGAGCTACCTCGCATAGCAAAGAAAATTATTCTTTTTATTTTTAATGCTATTTTACGCCTTGAATACTATCCTGAAAAATGGAAGGTTTCCTTAGTTACCATGATACCAAAGCCAGGTAAAGATCATACAAAAGTTGAGTCTTATAGACCTATTAGCTTATTATCAAATATGTCAAAGCTGTTTGAGAAATTATTAGTTTCAAAATTAACACCAATTTTAAGTGAAAATAGATGTATTCCAAACCATCAGTTCGGATTTAGAAGAAAACACAGCACAATCGAGCAGACTCATCGAATAGTAAATGTCATAAGAAAAGCATTTGAAGAAAAGAAATATTGCTCAGCACTCTTCATCGATGTTTCGCAAGCTTTTGACAAAGTCTGGCATGAAGGCTTATTACACAAATTGAAGCAAAATTTACCAGCAAACACACACAAGCTGCTAGAAAGCTACTTATTCGGTCGTCAATTTATTATTAAAGAAGGAAATTTCTTAAGTTCACCTCAGCCCATTGCCGCTGGAGTCCCACAAGGCAGCATCCTGGGCCCCCTATTATACTTAATTTATACTTCGGACATGCCAACAAGCAACTACACACAAACTTCAACATTTGCAGACGATACAGCTTTTCTAAGCGTCCACGAAAATCGTTATGAAGCATCGCGTTACTTACAGCATCATATATTTCAACTAGAAATATGGTTAAGACAATGGAGGATAATGGTCAATGAGCAAAAATGTGTACATATAACATTCACTTTGCGCCGGGAATCTTGCCCCCCTATTACAATCAATAATCAAATAATTCCTCAACATTCGCATGTTAAATATCTCGGTATACATCTGGATCGGCGATTAACGTGGAAATGCCATATAGAGGCAAAATTAACTCAAATGAAACTAAAAGCCATTCAAATTCATTGGCTTATTGGAAGAAATTCCTTATTCCTGTCCTTAGTCTCGATTGCAAGCTTCTACTTTACAACTCTATCTTAAAGCCTATCTGGTGCTACGGTATTCAACTATGGGGCACTGCCTCGGCCTCTAATATCGACAAAATTCAAAGGCGCCAAAATAAACTTCTTCGAATAATCACAGCCGCTCCCTGGTATGTTAAAAACTCAAACATTCATAAGGATCTCAATGTGCCATTAGTGAAATCTATGATTACAAAATATGCAATAAAATATTTAAAAAGGCTTGAACAACACCCAAATCCACTAGCTCGAAATATTTTAAATCATGGCGGCCACACTCGCTTAAGAAGAAGAGACACTGCAGCACTTACCCAATTAGATGAGCGATAAACACCTATAAAAGTGAACATAACCCGTGATGAAGAAAATTTTGTCTGGCACTGGCAGGAGATAAAATAACGTATTAGATTAAGATTTGATTAATTATTGTTAGTTCATATTTAATATATGAAGATTCAATAAAAAAATAATGACAAAAAAAAAAAAAAAAAATTCTTTGAATAAGTTTTCTTGTTAAAACGCATAGAAAATCGAAAAATTAAATTAAGCTAGAAATACGTGTTCAGAGGCAGAGAAAACTACAAAGACTGAGACGGATAACGTGAACATCGCTGCAGGCCCTTCCAAGAAACGTAATATTTCTTGATATTATTCGACAGACAGGGAACTGAAGTATAAATGGCTTAACCAAGACATGGATTCAAAGCGGGCGTTTTGTAGTGTTTGAAAACAGCTTTTAGTGAACTAAAAGAACCATCTTCAGCGTCATGGAAAAACAAAAAAAAAAAAAAAAAATAGATTCTGAAAATGAAAAAATTCAACTGACTGTTTTGTTTCAATTTTGTTTTTTGTCTTACTATGCTTTTAATTAGTAAAAAAATGTTAAAAAAGATGTGCGACTTTTATTATCTCAAACGACTTTTTTGTGCGACTTTTTTTTAAAATAAAACGACGTTTTGTGCGACTTTTCAAAAAGTCCTAGCGGTAGCCCTGCGCGGGAGCTCAGAGCATACAGAGATGAAAAAGTGACGTAAGAAAACTGGCCAAGTCATTTGCAAGGGCATCTTCCGAAGAAAGAGAAAGAAATCGTTTTTTTTTGTAGTGAAGTGGCAAATTGCATTATCTAAACAAAAATGTAAAAAGGACAGATTTCAACGAAAAATACCCAATAATTAGTATTGTGGCTATTTTGTTGAAATATTTATGGGTTTTTAATTACATTTTTTTAGTATTTTTTTAATTAGGCTTAAGTTCATCAAATTTAATTTTCATAAAATTATTTTTATGAAGAAAGGAAAAGGAAGTTAAGAAAAAACATGTAAAATCAATTAAATGGATAATCATTCAGAAAAGCAAATTTCGATGTTAAAATACAATTTGGTTTAAGGATGGATGTTTGACTATTGACGTCAGCAGTCGTCGATGGCTGCGAATGTAAGACGGCAAATCCATCTGAGGAGATCGAGTGGTTGCGATCGAAACATGTCATGGTAACCTGCCGGCCAGGGTTCGAGCCCCGGCCACGGTCAAAAATGAAAGATTATCAATAACAATTTTAACTAATTTTAATGTTGTAAAATTCCTTTCTTCATAAAAATAATTAAATGAAAATTAAATTTGATGAAAATTTTGATTAAAAAAACATAAATAGTTCAACAAAATAACCACAATACTAATTATTGATAAAGCTAAGGCACGAGCTCTATGTGTACATTTGTCCTTCAAGTTGTAGTGGAAAAGGTCAACAGAAAAAAGAAAGACAAAAATGAAAAAACAAAAAATGTACTTCAAGAAGAATTCTTGACAAAAGTACGAGAAAAAAGAAGTTAGGAAAAAACATGTAAAATCAATTAAATGGATAATCATTCAGAAAAGTCACTGAATTAAATTGGGATACATAATTGCATTCATATTAAATAAAGTATATTAAATGAAAGTTTTCAAACTAAACTAAGGCTTTTATTTTGAGTTCTATACATACCAACATACGAGATTTTCCACACATGTGTCCCACTAAAAACTATTAAATAGTATACAAATCTATTATAAATCTTACAACCCGGATAATGTCCCTGATATTTCCAATTCCTTAAATTTTCTTATTATTATTTTTCTTCTTATTCCTTTTAATTTAAACAATCCTGTCATCAATTTTCTAAAGAAAAAGGTTTTCAGAAAAAAGAACAATCTACTGTTTTATAAAAAAAAATCAGGTCAGCTAAAACTAAATAAGGAAAAAAATGTAAAACACATAAATTTCCAAAGAAATCAGTAAAAAAACATTATTATTTAAAAAAAAACGAAATTCTACTAAAAACACCTTTTTTACAATGCCAATAATACCTGGAATATAAAAAAATTTGAAGTGAAAAATCTACCTAGAAATTTGGAAACCCTTAAAAAGAGAGATAAAAAATAAAACTGTAACTAATCTTTTTGTTCGAGATTAAGAAGGTTCCATAACTGATGACATTTTTCCCTAATTAGCCACACAAATACAAATCATTTAAAAAAAAGGACAATCTCCTATAAAAAGATTAAGAGACAGTCTGACTTACACAGAAAAGAAACACAGGATGGACGGACTAAAACAAACAAATACAATACAAACAACAATAACAATTTGTAAAAAGTAAGGTTATGCTATGATTTTTAAAACAACAAAATTGATTTTCTTAAGATTTTATTACATTGTCGGCTTTGTATTTGAAACATGTCAAGGTCTTTTTTTTTAATTGCCTGAATAATATTCTTTTATTTTTAGAAAAAAAAAATTGTTCAAGAAAAAAAGGTGAAAATTGTATATTTTAAAGCGTAAGAAAAAAAAAGACAAAAATCATTTGTAGTAGATTAAATTTTTGTCTTTGGGTTTGATACGCTGATCAAAGTTGTTTAACAAAAGATTTCAATTGTGGTTTTAAGGAAAACACATGCTGCAGTTTTAGGACGTATTGTTAGCAAAAAGCGGCTTATTTTTGAAACTGATAAATCTCTTAAAACCCGCTACAAGGGTTTAAAATGAAACAGGAGATTTTCATTTAGCTGTGTCTAATTTTAAGTATTGTTTTTGAATTTAAGAAGCATGATTAAAAATAAACACTACTAATTAGTTGGGATTTTAAGTGAAATTGTTGTTTTGTTGGTCGGAGTAACTTAAAAAGATGTTGGGAATTATTTTGAGAGAAATGAACTTTTAGAAAGTATAATATGACTTAAATTTAAGGCGAGATAATGAAAAGTATATACATATAAATATATATATATAAGATTTTGCTTAAGAACTCAAACTATAGTTTTTTTTTACTAACGAAAAAAGTTATATATAAAAGGTTTACGAGCTTATACTCAATAACACAGACTGTGATGTAGTCTTTTAATGTATACTAAAACTATTTATTTAACACTGCCACCTTATAGACACTCCAAACAGCATTTTTCTTAAGCTACTTTTACAAGTTATGTATTTTACAGTGGCTTTGTCAGTGGTACGATCCATCTGTTAGTGTACTTGTCTGTCAAAATTGACAATTAACAGACGGTTAAGGCCAGTTTACACGGTAATACAATGTATTACGACTTTGTAGAATCAAAATATTATGAAATTCTCTCCGTGTTTAAAAGAAAAAAATAAAAATCTTTTGTAAGTATAGTTCATGTTTACACGGATGGTAAAAGTAAAATCCAAAATAATAACAAAAAATCAGATGGTTGCAGTTTTAAATATTTACAAAAACAACATGAAAATTTCCTGAGTTGATTTTAGTTGTTTTTGTAATCGTATAAAAATGCTATCACCTTCAATATACTCTGTTAAAATACACCTCTGGTGTGATGAGAATACATAAGTTTCTAAAATGGTTTAGAAAAAAATCATTTACTCAATACATTTTCCTTTTACATGATAAGATTTTTCTCATTCTACATAATCTTTCGACATGTCGTAATACATTGTATTACCGTGTAAACTGGCCTTTAATAATTTTTGCTTTCACACATACACTAACCCGCCACATGAATATTTCCCCCCTTTGTACTAAATACAATTGCGATTCTCTCCGATATTTGCGATTATCGGTGGTTTGTTTTGTGTTTTATGTTTACTCCGAGATAAAATTTGTGTCCTGGAAAAGTCCCGTTAGAATTTTCTTTTTTATTTTGCTTTGTGGTTGATCAAAATGTCTATATTTTTTGTTAAAGTTACCCTGGGTCTCCACGTAGCAATTTTTATTGCTAAGTACAAGCAATAATGTCGGCAGAACAATAACAGAACAATGGAGCAATAATTGCTAATTATATTGATATAGATGTATAAAGTTTTGTAGCTGTATTTATGAAAAATGTTTTATGTTGTGTTTTGAAGTAGTTGTTAATTTTTTTTTTTTTAAATTAATAAATTATATTAATAAAATAATTAATTGTAATTGTCGTAGTTGTGTTTTGTATTACTTTTTTGTTTATTTGCGTTTGCTTTTGTTGATATTGACGTTTATTTAAAAATATAATATATAAAATTTTTTTCTGTATTTTGTTGAAGTATTTTTTCACTTGGCGGCTTTTTCTTGATTGTTTTTTTAATAAATAAACACACTTATAAATAAACAACCGTACAGAGCAATGAAATGTCAGATAAATTACAACTGATTTGACAGTAGATTGCTTTGCAATAATTGCTCAAGCAATAAGAAGAGCAATCATTGCGCAATGGATTGCCACTCATGACAATTTGCGGTCTATACGTCGCAAATTTAATGGAGCAATCAAATTTGACGTTTGCCGCAATAAATATTGCTACGTGGAGACCCGGGGTTAAGTTTTCTTAAAGGTCAGTTTACACGATAAAATAAAAGTCTGTTGTAAGCAGTGTTGCCAGAGGATTTCTCGAAAAAATACCTATACATGCCAAAAAAAAAAAAATCCGATTTTTCCCTACATGTTGAAAAATATTCCCCTACAAAAATGCCTACGCATTTTTGTCATTAAAATAAAAGAAACAACATTATAATTAATTAATTAATTAATTATAAAAAATAAATTTTATTCGAATATGTATATTAAAGCTTTGACAAAAATAAGTACAAAACTAAAACAAATAAAAAAAAACATAGTTGGGTTGTTCACTGAAGGCTGGTTATCCGGTTATGCAGTTATAAATATTAACAAAAACAAAATACACATATTTATTTTTTTTTTTAAAACATGTTGTTGCTGTTAATATAACTATTCGTTATTTCCGCTTAATTGAAATATGCACGACTTTTGACGCAATTAAACGGGAACTCAATTAAGCAGTACTCGGTTAATTGAATCGCCGACGCAATTAAAACGAAAATCGCTTAATTGAGCAAGATGTGCAATAAAGCGGAACACCCATGTGTAGATAGAAAATAAAACCATTTCTTTATTTATTGAGTTAAAAAATGGCTTAGGTTTTTTAAAACTAAATAAAATTCAGGTACGTTCATCGTACAAGCTTTCTTGCCGCAAAATAATTTTTTTATTTTGCGAAACAATCAACCGAAACATTTGCTCTTGTTTTTCGCAATGCGGTTTTATTTTGCGAAATAATTAAGCGGGTTACGCAATTAAACCGAACTCAACTAAACGGGTATTTTTACATAGACAGTTATACTGAATGATTTCGTTCCATGATTTTTGGTGCAATAAAACGGGATTACCATATAACCTGATAATCCGTCTTCTGTTAAGAATCCTAGTATGTATGGACTTTTAATTAAATTCAATAAAACCTTTCAACATTGAGTGATATCTTGGAAAAAATATAGACATACATATTAGTATCGCCAACATATTAAACCACAAACAATTCTGAGAATATATTTTAAGCGATTTTAGGAAAAAGAAAAGTTTTCAATCGTTTTGAACAAGAAAATATCACTAAAAAACGTTTTTTCTGCATTTATTTCATAAATAATGCGATATTACAAAACATTTTGGAGATTATTAAAAATCTGTCCGATTTTCCCTTCGTTTCTATTTTAATATCAAAAATACCTTCATGTAGGGATTTTCCTCTACTTCTGGCAACACTGTTTGTTACAACTTGTAAGTATATTTCACGTTTACACGGATGGTATAAGTTTGTCTGGAATCACACTATGAAAATTTTCTTTCAGAAAGTCTGAGTTTATTGGTGAGAGGGGAAGAGAACATGCTTTTCTTCTCTGCTCTCTCACCCATAAACTCAGACTTTCTGAAAGAAAACTTTCATAATGTGAACCCAGACTTAAATCAAAAATAATAACACAAAAGCAGATGGTTGCAGTTTTAAAATTTTTACAAAAACAAAATGAAAATTTCCTGAGTTGATTTTAGTTGTTTTTGTAATTGTATGAAAATGTTACCACCATCAATATATGCTGTAAAAATACACCTCCGGTGTGATGAGAATGCATACTTAAGTTTCAAAATGGTTTAGAAAAAAAAACATTTACCGACCGCTTGTAAGATTTTGTTTCGTTTTCTCTCCTGCTCAATACATTTTGCTTTTACATGATATGATTTTTCTCATTCTATATCATGTCGTAATACATTGTATTACCGTGTAACTAGTAAACAACCAAGCCGAGAAAAACTTTAACAGATGTTGAACAAATAAAAATTAAGATTTATAAGGAATCTGGATAATTGATCCACAAAATTGCTAAACGAATAACAGTGTACTTTCGGGCTGTTCTTAGAGCAGCATCAAATTCTCACGACGCGTCTGAATAAATTAATGCTAAAACTGGTGTTTCGGCAAGCGAAAGAAAAGTGCAGGGTGTAATTTTGATGGCTGATCATCTGTAGCAATTAAAACTTAAGAAAAAACCACCACTTAACGATGCTCGAAAAAATATGCGCTTGGGGTTTTGTCGAACTCACATGACGTGGACTAACGAATGGATCCGTGTCGTATTTTCAGATGTAAGAAAAATTTAATTAAGAAGGCCCTTCTGGCATCAATTATTATTTTCACGATCTCCGAGTAGAGGAGCAGCAATTGTTTCGTTTGCATAGCAGAGTGGGAGGAGTTATGATGTGCGAACTGAAATTTTGGTACGGCATCAGGAACGCTAATTGCTTTATTGGAGTGCTACAAGAAGCATTTCCTTACTTTTAGAACATTAAAAGCTTACAGTGGACATTGCGTCATGACAAACGTAAGAGCCCAGCCAGAATATAAGATTTTACTTATAGTATGAAGTATATGAAACGAAATAATTTAATGAACTTTAAACACTGGATCGTTTTCAAAGTTTGTTCGATATAAATTTCACTCGAATACGATTTCCAGAACATGTCTGATAACTATTTGTTTAGCTACATATACTACATATACATTTTGTATTGCTATTTGTCGATTTTAATAACTCTATAGCTTTAGTTGTAAGTAAAAATGTTTGAAACATTTTGCGGCTTTCATCACAATTTTGCCTTAATAAAATTGTAGCCTTTATTTGGTCAAAGGAATGGTTTCTTGTGAGTAAACATTATTAAAAATACCTTTAGTCCTTTCACAAAAAGTATTGCTTATGGGCATGAATAGCAAACGAGATAAATTTATATAGATTTTGGTCGTTTTTTTTCTATCGGATTTTTGAAAACCGGACCGAATCTTGTTATTTGAAATGTCTTTCGCAAATTTAAAATGTTTTCTTCACTATTTATTTGCTTGGTATAAGATTTTGTTCTGTACAAAATATTAATTTACTTATTAAGAAATATAATTAATAAAAAAGTAGTTTTTCAAAATGGAAAAAAGGTTTTTAGCTTGTTAAATTGTATTTTAGGTGGTACCTAGACACTGTAAAATAAATATCATGTAATACCACCTTTAGGACTACCGTTTTATATTCCAGACTAGACTTCTATACTCAAAACTTCAGCCTTATAATGTAGTGCGCGGTATACCCCCTGATATAAAGTATTTTTGCAAGGCGGTTTCGAACAATATTCTTTTTTTTTGCCGAACGCAGGTGTCGCTTTTTCAAATTTGTCTTTATATCATGGTATTTACGGTCGGATAATATCAAAGTTTTTGTCTCAAAAAATCAATGTTTTGCTCTAAAAGCCATTGACCTCAAGTATCCCGTTCTACCAACTACATCTCTGTTTCTACCAATCTAAAATAAGTAATTCGATAAGTCTAGCAAAAACATGTTAAAATTACAAAAAACTTTACATAAGGAGGTGTACGGGGATTTTTTTTTGAGGTACAGTCTGCTTGCTGTACAGTCTTTCTGTCTTATGAAGTTCAAACTACTGTTTTATACTCCAGACAACCTAATACTTAAGACTAACTACAATATACAGTTTTGTAATTAAAACAGTAATATTAGGCGGGTACTTTAAAACCATGTAAGATAAGGGGCCATGATGGCTTTATTGCTCAATTGAATGGGAGATAAAGCCACAATGACCTTATTGCCCAATCATTGAGAGGTAAGGTCATATTTAAAATTTTGCGAAATGAGAGATATAGCCATATTTTTTTTCGCAAATGAGAGATAAAGCCATATTTTTTCAGAATATTATTATGCATGGTGCAAACATTCTGTAAAAGGGAAAATCCTTAGTTATCATTGAAAAACATTTTTTTGTGCTTGCGACGCACGCAGGAAAACTTTATTCAGCGAAGGCACATGGAGGAAAAAACCCCTAAGCACGACCGCAGGCCGCCACGCAGAAAATCTTTAGTATGCGAAGCCAGATTTCAATACTTAACTTTAGTGTCTCCGGAACTGAAATGAGAGATGAAGCCATTTTATAATATTGCTAATGTGAGCTAAGGCCATGATGGCTTTATCTCCCATAAAAATGAAAAAAAGACAAAAAGCTTTATCTCCCTATTGAATGAGAGATAAAGCCATCATGACCTTATCTCACATGGTATTAAAGCACCCCCTAATATTATTCTTTGGACTAAGTTCTTTTCACAATCGTTATATTGTACTCAACATTAGTGTCTTGCATAGCCGACACAAACGTCTAATATAATATATGAGTGGGTGAGTTGCAAAGCTCGTTCGTAACAAAATTAAAAATACGAGATGATAATTAATTCTAATAGTTCTTTTAGTGCTTTATGCGAAGAAATATACAAATTGTATCAATGCATGTCGGCTTCCATGCTGTTCCAAGGACATGTATTCATACAATCAGTATATTTCCTCTCACAAAGCGCTAAAAGAACTGTGAGAATCAGTTGTCATCTCTTACTTTAACTCATATATAACACCATATAAAGTTTGATCTCTTAGTATCGCATATCATTGTTTATGGTTTGACCGTGACTTAAGAATGTTATACGTAATGCTGAGATCGGAGTTTAAATGGCTGAGCTATTTGCAAAAAAGCTAAGTGCTGTAATTGGGGGCGCGTGAGAAATTTGTTCTCCTGTTTTAGAAATAACGATGACATATCATGAATGTAGGCAAAATGACCCAAAGCAATCTGGGTGTGCTTGAAATCGAACACGTAAAACGCAAGAATTTGGAAGTTGTTGTCAATGCACTTATAATCTAATTTTTGGTAAAAAATTCTGCTTAGTGTAAAAATGTTTGTATAAAATTCTTTTATCACAGAAATCTTATTAAAAAACGACTTTTAAAATTCTTGCGTTTGACGTTTTCGATTTCCAGCTAGAGTTTCTACACGGGAAAGAATTCCCGGGAATCCCGGGACATTTTTTTAAAATTAATCCCGGGAAATTTTTTTCGGGAATTTCAAATTAAATTTGTAGGCATCGTAAAAATCAAAAACGAGCAATAATAATTTATTCTTTACCAGTGTTGCAAAATTGAAATTTTGAAATGGTACTGAACTTTAACTAAAAGAGTATTTCTCCCACCAAATGGTACTTTTTGTTAAAAACAAAAACAATAATTTATGAAAATAAAAGGAACAAAAAATAATTTAATTGGAATCCATTTATCAAAGTATTTAATAGCAAACAGTATTTTTATTTAAGGTGCAGATATAAATAATATTTCTGCTATACATACATATGCTATTTGCCATATTATTTCTATATTACCCAATATTATTCAATAAGTGGCACAATGGTTTCAATTAAAATATGGCGCAATTCTTATTAAAAAAAACATAAACTTTAAAGGAAAACAACAAGGTTCATCGTTGCCAACACATTTCCCGGTATATTGCACTTCTTTTCTGATTTCGATTCTTGCCAAAATATTGTGTCACCTTCGAATATCACAAACACATTGACAATAAATTGAACAGTTATATTATAAGTGTATGAGCCGCTTAAGGTACGTTTTTTCAGTATTTTCTAAAAAAAATATTTGAAGTAGTTCATATATTAATGAATAACTAAATAAATAAAAATTTTTTTTTTATCAACATAAATTTATACTGGTATTTATATTTTAACCTTTGGAAAGTTACATTATTCAGACTTTTACATATTTTACATACTTAGAACTAAAATCTAAAAAAAGCTTAAAGCATTAATGTTTAAAAATAAAGATTTTAATTCAGTGTTATAAGATAAAGCAAATTTACTTTAAGATATCATAAGATATTGTTACGTTTTTCCTTTAATAAACGCGTTCAGTTTACTCCCTTTATAATAAACCGTTGAGTTCTTTTAATTGCAAATAAAAATAAATGCACACACTTATTCAACTTAACAAACTTTATTGAAATTAATTATTTTGTTCACAATTGTTAGTTACGAACAGAACCGTTTTTCAAAACAGACTAAAACTAATTTTACATGAGTCACCCCTTTTTATATTTCATAATTATTTCTAGATTTTTCCTGAACCTTCCCGTAAAAACTATTTATTATGTTCTATAACCATTTCTAGAAATTACTGGGAAATTTATATAGGAATTATTTTTAAAATAACAGTTGTGTTGAAAATTATACATGACAATTTTAAGTAACATAAAACTATAACTTACAAGATAACTTATAACTATAACTATAAATAATTCTTAGATAATTTAACTTTCGTAACAATATATTATAACTACAACAGCAACTACCAGTTGATTTTAATAGATCTTTAGTTTTTATCAAACTTGAAACAGTTTCTACGTGTAAACGATTTCTTCCTTTGCTTTTAACATCATTTTGCATTTGAAAATGTGCGTTCAATTGATGCTCAGAAATGTGGTATCGATAAAATACCAAAAGCAATATGTGAAATGTCAGCAATCATTAGTTTCGTTCTTAATATTTGCTGTATTTTTCCAAGTAATTTAAATATATTCAGTTCTGAAATGCTTTATTTCTGAAAGATCCGCTAGAACACGGAATTGAGAATTAATATTATTATAGTTTTCTTTATCGTTTGTAAATAACATTAATAACATCAGTATTAAGCTAATGGTTTTTCCGGAAACAATATTTTTGGATTGAAGCTGATTATTACTTTTAAGGTTTTATGTTCAAAACAAAATTTAGTTCTTAATCACCCTTATCATGAATAAAATTTCACATATAAATTTCCGAATGTGTGAAGAGTTGGTATCATGAATAAAATTTCCGAATGTTTTCATTTTAAAACTCCGAAAAAATTTCTTTCGAATTTGCTTCTTTTTAAAAAACTTCACACGATTGTGAATAGCTCACATGTGAAATATTTTACCAATTTATGAAGAAAATAATTCACAAAGATTTGTCTGTCGGGAAAGGAAGAAAATGTAAGTTTGTATTTAAAATTAAAAAAAAAAAAAACAAGTTAGAGTGCTATATTCGGCTGGGCCGAATCTTTAATACCCTCCACCGATATGAAGCATATGGTAAATTATGGGCCGATCTTCACGAAATTTTACAGTATAATTTCTAGTTCTACAAAACTGTCACGTACCGAATTTTATTATAGCGTTATTTAAAACGGTTTTAGGCGTACGGAATGACAAACTTAGTATACCGTCATTCACCACTGATGGTGGTGGAGGGTATAACAACGTTTCAAATGCACAAATTTCATTTACATACATATGTAAAATGGTAAATAAGGAGCTAATAAATATTTTTTTATAATTTCCTTATAACCGATTTCGCGATTTCAAATAAATTGTAGAATTTTGCGATAAGAGCTAATTTTACTGTAAGTTTTCTGATTCTTTATAGCTTTACCGATTATTAATTAATATATTTGCTATCATGACGCGCTTAGCAAATTTTTGCGAATTTCCGTTAATTTAGCAATTTTTACCAAAATTTTGCCATTCCTTATAGTTTCAGGGACTTTTAATTCATTTTATGGCTTGTTTGAAATATTAAAAATTTTCGCGAATTTTCGCTATTTTTGTAAATTTTTTTTTTTTTGTTATTTTCCGACATTTTGTTTCTTTTGCCGTTTTAGCGATTTCAAATAAATTTTAGAGTTTGTTTCCAAGTTTGCAATTTTTCGCAAATTTTAGCCATGTTGGCGATAGAAACGATTTTTTCCTATGAGTTTTCTGATTCTTTACAGCTTTAACGATTTTTAATATATATAAGACTTTGCTATCATGCAAATGTTAGCAAATTTCCGCTAATTTTGCAATTTTTACCGAATTTGTGCAATTCCTTATAGTTTCAGGGCCTTTTAATTCATTTTATGGCTTGTTTAAAATATTAAAAATTTTCGCAAATTTTCGCTATTTTTGCAAACTTTTCCGAATTTCAGCAATTTTCGCGTAGTTTTGTTGCTCTTTGAAGTAATCGTCTTAAATTACAAATCAATAGTAACAATAGTACAACAGCATGTTGTTCGCGAAAATCTTCTTCCTGTCACAAAACCTTTACATTTTCAAATTTTCCCGAAAAAATGTAGTTCCATAAATTTCCAAAAACAGTTTTCTTAAATACATTAATGGTTTCTTGTTTACAACTCCGAATATAATGACACAGGATTTTAAAATCAGGTATGTTATTTTATTCACATGGAATTCATGATAAGAAATTAAAATCCATATGAATAAAAAATTATATGCGGAAATTTTCACATGTGGAATTCATGATAAGGGTTAATGTTTCGCAAATTGTCGAATAAAACGGTTTCGCAGTTTCTTTTACTATATAATCCATTTTCTTAACATTGTATATTTCTACAAATATGGTTAACATTTAAATTTTCCACTAATATATTATCCAATGCATCTCTTTATAAATTTTCTTGCAACGTGTAAGAACAACTATCCCATTCTGGAAAACGAAATATGAATCCTGGCGTCCACGCTTTGCATTTTAATATTAATGTCGTTAATTATTTTTAAAAAAGAATAACATCAATTTTGCAACAAACACATGATGACCAAAACCAGCTATCGAAACGATCACATCACAGTTAAAAAGTTAAGAGTTTAAAAGCTCAAAGGATAAAAAAGTGCTAAAAACAACGCGGGGGTACTGCGGTATTTTAAATATGAAAAAGTACTGAAAAAAGTACCAAAGTACTGAATTTTTCAACACTGTTATTTACTAAAAACTACCTACAAATCGAACTATTTTTCCTACGCCAATAAATCCATGGTCTTTTTAATTGCTGATGAGATGTCTAAAAAGCTCATTGAAGAAGATAATGAAAATTCACACGATACATCATTTCTAACACCAGATGATGAACATCTATCTTTAAAGAACACCTTGAAAATATATACTAAAGCTTCTCTGAGCAAGAATTTTTCTCCTCAATGGTACCTAGAGGGAAGCGAACTGACACCAAAGTAGTAGAGACCGGTTCTAGGTTAAACACTTTTACATCGGGTTGTCATTGGAGGGGGTCAATTGACACCATTTGACCAGTCACACATCTATTCTCAATGGACGTGTTTAGTGACAGTTACTACAGTGTATCATTATTTCAATACAATGTATTGTTTCAATAAAAGAAGTCCTAGAATTAAATTCAAGAACCAAATTTTAGAAAGTGCCAAAAAATGTGTCATACCACCGGTAAATACTGTACTGTAATTCATTACTTTTTCTACCTTTTTGTTCTCCACAAACCAGTTACATGATTGGTTCTCCTTTCACTGTGCATGAGTTCTTTCTTTTTGTACTGTTCTTTTTTCACAACTCCCAGGACCAGTCTGTTGGACCAATTGACATACATTTTCCGCAGGGGTATAAAAAACACCGGTTTCGACTAAAGCTTCTTAGTTCGGCATTGCGAGTTTAGGCGATTTTTTACATATTGCTTTGGTTCATTTTGCCTATATGTAGCCACATATTATTTACACGACAGTATGTATTTAAGTATTGTATACCAGATATCAGTCTTATTCTGCGGACTAAACTCAAGGCAATTGTCTTATACTTTAAACAATATTGTTGTCCTATACTAGCGTTACCCTGCAAGCAATTTGGTAGTCTACTACAAAAATAACGCATTTATAATTAACTTTTTATAAACTAACTATAAGCTAACTATAAATAAATGCAGAAATACCTTACAAACTTTTAGCTAACTACTACCTAACTCACTTTAAGCTAACTAATAAGTAGCTATTTTTAAGTTAGTTGAAAAGTTATGCAGAGTCGGACAATTGACTACTTCCTATGACATGCCAATGTTAAAGTAGTCAGTTGACTCCATTAAAAAAATCCAGGCATCAACCACAACTAGCTTAAAAAAAGTTTACTTAAAGTTAGTTTAAAGTTAACTGAGTTGCTTGCAGGGTACCAACGTATACTCATCAGAGAACTGCAAAATCACTATTTTTCTTGATTTATTCATACGCTCAAATTTACATTCACTCTTTGCTTGCAAAACAAAGTTCAACGTTGGTAATTTTTACATCGTTTCGTACACATTTGATTTTTGCATGTATTCGTTTTTTATTGAAAGGGCTTTATTTGCATTATTGTTGCGCACGCAATATAACACAACTGTGTAAATTCAAAAGGAACAGATTCTTATACTTTTGCATTCAAGTAGTCATTGTCCACTCGATGAGACGCTTTGTTAACATTAACAACAATAACAAGAATACATTGTACCGTACTTTTTAAGATGAAAAAAAGTCTGTTTCTATGGAAATTGTTTGTACCTACATATGTGCGTTTAGTTTCATTTCAATTTTTTTCTTGTACTACACAGCAACTGGTGAATGTCTTCATTAGTAATAATTGCTTCGTTTCTGGCTTTTTTGTTTGTATCTTTTTTTTCTTTACCAAAACAATCATTGTCGCACCGAACACAAAAACATCTTTATTAAAAAACGAAGCTAACGATGGAATAAATAACAAAGCACGATGTTCATTATTTGAATGACTGCAAGTTTGATTGTATGACCGCAAGTGAGTGTATTTGTTGCTGTTGATTTTATGCGATTTTTTTACAATTGCACAAAGCCGTTCTCTGATACTCATACACTGCAGTCTTATAATTAAAATTGCAATCTTACGTTTATATGCAAATATTTTATACGCAAGAAAACAGTTTTATAGTAAATATAAATCTTTGTTTTGTCATCTTTTATTCAACCAACGACTTATACTCAAGATTAAAATTCAATTTTTATAATTTAAAGTAGATTAAAAATAAATTAGATGGGAAACGGATTTAATTTCACCTTACATATTTTTAATTTTAGTCAAATTGAAATCTTTAATGGCAACTAATTTTCCTCCAATTATTTAGTTTCCTAAAATTTGGTTTTTCCAGTTTGTTTTTTTTTTTTTATTATCCCAACATTTAACTAGAAACTCTGCAGGTAAAAAATAATTTTTTTTCGGGTATAGTTCTTATAAATGGATAACTAAAATAAAGTACTTAACTTATATGACCGCACAAAGAACAACAAGATCATATGGAAAATATTGTTTATAGGTAAAAACAGCACCATGAAATTATACAACAGGTAATAAAATATCTAGAAGCCTAAATGGAAATTCTGCAATACGAAAGCGAAACAACCCAGACAACAATACACAGGTAATTAGTTAAAGGATATTCAAAATTGCGTATAAATATTATGTTTAGTCAAGCAACAACATCATTCAATTGAAGCCCAGCAAACACTCAACATCAAACTCTACAAAAAGGCAAACATTTTACAAAATGGCTTTGAACTATCAACATAAAAATTCCATTTTGAATACCGAACAATTTGGATTGCATTTAAACAAACGCAAGCGTGAGGACATGGAATGTGCTCAAACTTTATTGGATCTAGCGGCTCGTGAAACCCAAAATCTTCAACCTATTGCAAAGAGGAAACAAACAAAACCTCTATTCAGACCCTGGTTGGATAAAGATGACACAAAGAAATCGGAAACTAAATCCACTCCAACAATACCCATCAATGTCTTACCATACCATTCCAGTATGGCTCGCCAGCGTCCAGCTAAAACGCGCTCGGAGAAAGAAGAACAAAGGCGTAAACGCAACAATTTGGCTAGTCTTATCAGCAGACGCAACAAACAGGCCGAACATTTAATAATACAACAGCAATATGCAGCATTTAAACAGCACCAGGCCTTTATAATGGAACAGAATATTAGAACAGCATTATATTTGAGGCATTTGCAACAGTTGGCTTTACAGCGAACCGAGCAAGTATTTGTCTTTGGTCAGCAAGAATAGATAAACCATGTTCTAATACCGATATAGAATAACTTTGAAATGATAATTACTAATTAAACTAGAGTTAATTATAAGTTTAATTAAGCTTAACTTATTTATTGGTAAAATATTTATTTATTTACAAACAATATAAATTAATAAAAATTTATATAATCTCAAATTTGATTTTATTTTTTATTAAGCTTCGTTCACAATGGTAGCAACAATAACGTTTTTTCTTCTGTCTTATTTCTTCCCAAATTATTTCATATATTTTTCTTTCATTTTTCGAACAAAAATTTAACTTAAGTTTTTTTTTTTTTAAATAATTAAATGGGAAATTGTTTTGGGAAAATTTTGCAAAGGGATTTTTAATTGAAAATATGTGTGGTTGTGAAAAAAATGTTGGTTTATTAAGAACACCAAGTGAAAATGTTGCTGCTATGTTTATTGTGCTGTCGTAATTAATCAGAAGAAACCTGCGCTGAGCGGCTGAGCCGAGCGGCTATGTTTTTGTAGCCGTCGCCATTTATGGTAAAGTTTTATCCGGCTAACATCCCAATTTAACATGCGGCTAGCAATTTTTGAAACAAAACACTTGCGGCGTCAAATTAGATCGGCTTAGGACTCTGATGTTTGGTAAACAAACAAAATAAAATTTATTTGTGGCTTGCGTCTGAAAAATGGAAACTAGTCAGGAAAGATCTAATTTAATTTATTAATTCATGGATTAGAATTAAAAAATATTTTGATTTAAGGAACATAATTATTTTTTTATATTTGTTTTAAATCAGCTGATTTAAATTTAAAATAGCACACTAATTTATGAGGGGTTGTTCACAATAGTCGTATTTTTTCATGTTATCATTTTAAGACATATGGCTTTATGACATCTTGTGAATCCCCAATTATCTTATGTAAAAAAACTAAAACTCTCATGTTCAGCAGATTATCCAAGGAAAGGCCATTCAGCCGAGATGAAAACAAAGAAACACTAGAACGCCTTTTAAGTCCATACACGTACCGTACAATATTGTTAAACGCAACGTTTAATTTTGCCTTACTAATCGTATCAGATTTAGCAAATAGCTCAGAGCCATACCGTAACACTGGCATCAGATAAGTTTTAGCAAGAAGCATTCTTATTCTTAAAGGTGTACACTGCTGGGCAAGCATAGTTAATGTGGTTCGACCACGTAAGAGTGTCATTGAAAAATATTCATAGATTCTTAGCAGATTTTACTATTTTAATCTGCTGATTATTTATTAATATATAAGGTATAATATTAAGTTTATTTAGTCGCTTTTGAATAACTATGCATTTAGATTTTTTTGGACTTATTTTCAAGCCGTTTGCCGTTTCCCACGTATAAATACGATGAAGTTGTTCATTAAGAGATATAATACACTGGTAGATTAAGGCATTATTACAACTGGTATAAACTTGAACGTCATCCGCGTACATTCTTACATTACAATTCATTAGGACGCCTGGGAGGTCATTTGAGTACAGTGAGAATAATAGTGGCCCAACAATGGACCCCTGAGGCATCCCTCTTGTTACAGGCAGTGCCCTGGATTTCCGTATTCCAGTTTCAACATACTGATACCTGTTACCCAAGTATGTTGACAATAACTGAGTAGCGGTCGAAGAGAAATTGAAGAAATGTTCAAGTTTGTAACAGAAAATGTTATGATCCACAGTATCAAACGCATTTGAATGATCCAAAAGTATTAAAAATGTAGTCTTGCCATCATCAAGTTTCGCCCTAATCTCCTCCGTAACATCGTAACATCAACTAACGCTGTTATGCAGCTGTTGTTCTTTCTGAACCCAGATTGACGATCTGTTAGTAAGTTATTGTTATCCAAAAAACAAGTCATTTGGTTATGCATAATACGTGCAAATACTTTGGAGAGAAATGGAAGAATGGCTATTGGTCTAAAATCGGAACCAGTTTTGGATATTGGAACGATTTTAGCTATTTTCCAGTTCGAGGGAAAGTAACTTGTGGTTAATATTTTGTTAAAGAAAAATGTAATAATAGGAAGAAGTTGAGGAAAAAGAATCTTTAGAAACTTTGGATTAATTCCGTCCACTCCTATAGAGTTGGATTTTATAGCCAATAGGCTAGATAAAACGTCACATTAGTCTACTGCAGCAAAAGAAAAAAAAAGAGCTGGAATTGTTATTCGAATGGTTATTGGTATAATAATTTTGATCTGCTTGCACAATAGGGATATTTAAAAACTTCTTATTGATTGTATCGGCATCAATTTGACATGGTTCTGTGTTCGTAGATTTACCGATACCAACTTCGCGTATCGTTTGCCATGTTCTTTTGGAGCCAATGGCCGAAGAACATTTTTCAGCATAAGAAACAGATTTGGCCCTTTTAATCATTTTATTTGTTTTTCTTATAGCAGTCAGATAATCCTCATGTAATGTTATAGTTTTAAATATTTTCCAACGTGCATACGCAAAATTTCTTTGATTCATATAATCTTTTATTTCAGAAGAAATACAGGGTTTTTGTTTATTACCAATAATTTTTGTCCGTATTGGTACAGTTAGATCAAACAGATAATTTAGGTTTTGTTCTAGAAAAAGGAGTTGGTCATCTACCGAATATAAAGAATAAAAAATAATACAATTGATTTTAAGAAATTCTTCCCCGAGTAATCTGAAATTAATATTCTTGAAATCTCGAAAAGTAATTCTCTCAACTGGTATTTCAAGTTGGAAATTATAAGTTATAAAAATTAGGTCATGTTTAGAGAAACATGACGCAGATAATTGATTATAGAGCAGTATATTAGTTTCATTACTCACGAGAAAAAAATCCAAAAGTTATTATTGGTTGCAGTGAAGTGTAGGATTCAAAGTATTAGGTGATGTTAAACCAAGCGCGGCACAGTCATCAGAAAAACTACTATTTACAAGTAGGTTTGAAATAAAATCTCCTGCTATAATAACATCATCATACAAAGCCGTTTGCGTTTCCAAGTTCCGAACAAACCGCCTGGTACAAAGATTCTTATTGGGTAAATAAGCACTCCCTATAAGCAACTTCCTACCTTCATTGTTTACCTCGACAAATATATACTCAGTTAAATCTAAAGGTTCAGTATTATTGATGTCCTCAAACTCACAGTTTTCCTTAGATGTACACTTGACACTAAAAGATATACCCTTTTTTATGTATATAGCAACACCGCCATATCCATCTTCTCTATAGATTTTGCGTAAATTATATCCATCCAATGAAACATAAAAGTCCGTAATTTCGGAAATTAAACCATGTTTCTGATACACATATAAAATCGATACCTGAGTTTTTGAAAATCAATCTAAATTCATCAATCTTTTTCCTTAAGCTTTGGGCATTAATATGACATATTTTAACACCTGTATTTTGATTCGCAAGGACTCTAAATATAATCGCAACATTATCTCTGGATCTAGTTCTATGTGTTTTGTTCATTGATTAATTTTAAAATTGATGAACGAGTAACGCACGAAAAAAATATTTTTATAAGATACAAGTTACTATCAATAAATACATTTTTAGTCAAACTATTAATTTGAAAAGAGATACTAAATTTGTATATACGAAAATATGAATGTTTAGGAATTGTACGAATTGTCAAAAATGGAGCAAGATAGATTGAAAATAAATTTTTAATAAGAATTAGGGCCAGTTTTCATTCCACTTTGCAAAAACACAAAAAAAAAAAACCAAAAAATTGCCCTAAAATTGCGTGTTGCTGTGTCTCATGTGAAATTTTGGGGCCGTTCTTCACTTTCGTTTTGGGTCCATATTTCCTGGGGTCATTTTGCCCACTATCGTAATATCTTTTAATATAACGATTCATGATAAAAATGTGCTTTTATAACAAAATACGCAAAATAATTCACTTAAATTAAATAGTGAGGCATTATTCGTGAAGCGGTCATACAAAAAAATTGTGTGCGGAAATTTCTTCATATTTGGCATAACTATAGCCCTACCAGATATGAATGTGTGCCGTTTTTTCGTTTTGTTTCACACTAGAAACAAATGAAACAACAAAATTAAGATAAGTGATTCCTATAGTAAATCGTTTGATCTTATTTAAAACGTATTACCAGGAAAACCGTAACTTAGCAATTTCATGTTTTTCCTCATGCGACCAATGAAGGCAGAAACAATGGCCCATAACTATAGTCATAAACAAAGCATACTTTAAGAGTTCTAAAGTAAACTTTTATTAAAAATATGCTTTTGATCTACTATAGACAAGCAAAAGCATACTTTACACGTTAAACCCGATGTTAATTTTAAAACCAGCTGAAGTTGTGTTTAACTCATTTAACAACAGCATCAGCTGTTTTTCGCCAAATAAAAAAGTACTTGCAAAAAGTTAAAAATGTTTATGTTATAAGATGTTGGCTGATATTTTGCAATTATTAATGATTTGCAGGAAAACTTTTATGGAAAGAAACACAAAATATATATGTATAGGTCCTAATTGTGTAAAACGCTAGGCAATTTTGTTGTTGCTTTCTACATAAAATCATATTGCGTGTTTCAACCGTACAAGATATACAGTGTTTTATTTATATTTTAATTTTCAATGTCGGCTGCTTAAAGTTGCCACTTGCTTATATTTTGTTGTATGTTGTATGAAAAATTTGCTACATTTGAGGTGGCACCCAGTTAAAGTCGGTTCAATTTAAAACATACTCTAGTTTCGACTATTGTAGCAAAATATTTAAAAGAATGTTTTTATTTTAAAGTTGTTTTTAAATAGAACCGACTTTAGCGTTTGACTATGATTATGGGCCAATATATTTATATATTTATCCGTTTTGCATATTTTACCGTTTGCAGCATTTTTTTTGCATAATTTAGTTAAGAACCTTTTTGCAACATTTTTTAAGTTTTTAGCGCATATTTTGCCTTTTTGAGGCATATTTTGATAAATGTAATTTTTTTTGGATGCCTACAAGGCTTTCGCAGCAAAAAAAATTTGTAGTATCTGCTGGGTATCATGTTGTTTCAATTTCGCCATCTAAATTTAATTTTTGCTCGCAATTGTAAGACATAGCAGGTTGTCAGTAGAGATAAATGTTATTAAAAACTTTTAAATTTTATATATGAATAAGCAAACATTAAGGAAGGTGAATTTTTAATTTAAGTTGATAAAAATGATTGAATAACTTCACATTATCCCTAATAAATAAGAGGTTGTAAAGGAATAATTAAAATCATTATTTGAAATAAAAATTCACGAACAATATTCGAAGTGCTTCTGTTATTCCCTTACATGGAATCAGGTTGTATTGCGATGATTTTAAAATGTGTGTACGACAGGGATGATAAATGAGAAAACCAATATCGTACCAACGAACTTTTAAAATCGTACTTTTTCGGCCCCAATAGTACTAAGTCATTTTTTTTATAAATTTTTTTTTATTTTATTATTAAAAACAAAAATTTAATACAACAAAAACAAAAGGTAATTAAAATTTATTTGTACATTTCTACATAGCAAAAAAATCCAGGATCATTAATTATACATATGTAATAATAGGGTGGGTAAAATTTTTTCGCGTCAAAAGCACATCGCGATTCTTGTTATATAAGTCATTCCAAGAAACTTTGCCAAAGATACCATATGTCAAAAATGAATTTCGAGCCCCGGATTTTTCAAAATAGTTAGTCCAAAATATTTAAGAATACAAACAAATTGTATTTGGTCCAGCCAGACTTGTATAATGCGGTTTTTAGAGTCGAGAAGTACATTAGTTTTTATTTTTGATTGCCGCCAGAGAGCGTTTTCATACCCTTTTTAGAATTTATCGTATTTTTTGTGGAAAACTGACGAATATTTCTCAAAATGCAATCTCGAATTTTAAACGAAAATAAAATTTTTAAGCTTTGTAAAAATATGTGCATACGAGCATCTTCGTCTTGCATTTCCAAATTTATTGTGTGTACAATTTTCAATATCTACTCTAGCAACAGGAAAGACATTTTATAAGGTGGAGTAGAAAGTTCGGATATAAAAAAATTTAATTTAGCGCTTGTAAAATCTCCTTCAAAATAATTCGGAGTAAAATAATAATGAAGTGGGCTCCCACTGTTCCAAAATTTTGTTGATTACTTCTGGACGTGACAACCATCTTGTTGACGAATATTTGAAAATATTATGAGTTCGTTCCAAAATAATCTTGAATTGAGAGTGAAGAACTTTTGCAATAGTGGTTTCCTATATCTTTTAAAAACTTGTCAATATCATCCAGAAATGCACGCTTACATCCTGCCGCTGATACTAAGCTTAGAATGTGGCATACGCAATCGTTCAATGAACAAGTTCAAAAATCTATTCACAATAGCGGAGTTCAGTGTTTAGAGCAAATGCAAAATATCATAGCTGTTTTGTTAAATCCAACAACAACAAAATAGTTTCCCTTAAGGCCCAAATACACTTGTCAAATGCTTGACATCAAGCTCGCGTACGTGTGCTTGACATTAGAACATACATTTGCTGGATGAGCTGTCAAGCATTCATTTTGCATTTTATTTTGAAGTGACAACAGCAGGAGCAAAAAATATTAAAATATAGATAAAAAGTGTTTAATTGTGATTACATACTTTTAACTGTGTTGCTTTTTAATAAATAAAAAAAGAATTGAAGAAAAGAAGGAGAAAATTATTAAATAACATTGTTTTTCCTCCAAAGCATTTTTTTGTTTTTCATCCGAAATTTTTAGTGTCTGTTCGGTTTGAAATCACGTTTAAAGTGTGTGGGTGCTTGAAGAGTAACGCCAATACATTCATCAAAATCACTCGTCAAGCATGCTAAATATCTAAATTTTTTGATTTTCCATCAAGCATCGTCAGTGTCACACATACAAACTCATTTTCACTAATACTACCTTAGTGCTGGATGGGAATTTGACCAGTGTATTTTGGCCTTTAGATTTCATAAAAAAGCTACGACTGCACCAAACACTAAACTCCGCTTATTTTCATTGGGCAATAAATACGAGTTGCCATTTTATATCAATTATAAACATGTATGTAGGTTTAAAAAATTTGGAAATAGTACCAAATGAGTCACGGGAGTACCAGCGTACTTTTTAGTGTTGAATTGTACCAAAAAAAGTACAATTGTACCAACTTTATCAACCCTGGTGTACGATCTTTCTCGAAATATTACCGAACGTAGAAATTAAATTTTTTATAACGCAATCAGTCATCAAATTGTTTTTTCGCCATATAAAAATCATGCCTCTTATAAGCAGGTTTGTAAGGGTGTATTGTGCTTCTCTCCCTTACAAAACCGCTTATCAGTAAGCTCCATTTTTTGCTGGGTATATACGTTTTTGACGATGTGTGTATTACATAGAAATCTGGACCAATATTTAAGTACATCGATCAATTTAGAATCACTTGTTAAAGTGATTTAACGATAACCATCCGTCCGTCTGTCTGGTTGCCTGTCCTTGTGAACCTTGTGCGCACAGAAAAAGTTGCAATCTTATAGATAATTTGATCGAATTTGGAAAATACATTTTAACTGTACTAAGGAAGAAGTCTTTGTAAATGATTACAATCGGTCTATAATTTCACATATTCCTCATACAAACTTCTTTCCAAATAAGACTCTTTGTGTTCGTAAACAAAATCTTATTATGTTGGTACTTATATTAAATTCGCCACTAAAATATTCTACTGCAAATTAAATTCTTTTCGAATCAATTCAAATTTGCCCAAGGCCTACATCTAAAAATAGCTTTAACTTTTTTTCAAATGTTAACATTAACAAACAATTTAGCGCACGTCCCTAAAAACCCTTTAAAATAAAAAAATCTCATATGCATGTTAATTTCTAGATAATATTCGGCACAAATAAATCTTATACGAATTTTTACGTCTTAACATAACTATGTTTTTGTGAGCCGATGACTGCCCATCGTTTAAAATAGGGTTAAATTCGTCTATAAATACGTTGGCTTATGGGGCTTTACCGATTATAATTTTAGCATTGTTTTTATTATTAAATTGTTGAATATTTTGTTTTCAAATTAGCAATTTTCGATTCATATTTTTAACAATTTTCAGGGCATATTTTCAAGTTTTTTCTGCATATTTAATGCGCATAAAACGGGGTTTTAAGATTTTTAAAACATATTTTTGGTTTTCCAGCTTATTTAATACTCTTTAATACCGTCCTTTAATCAAGCCCATATTTTAACTACCATTTTATCATATTAACGGCTTGCTTTTAGAACGCGAGTTTCTGTTTTAAATGCTAGTTAAACGATTAAACAAAATTTCAAAATTTGTTTTTGTCTTAAATGTTAGTTAAACGAGTCACGTTTGACTTGTGCTAGAGACAGTTTTTTTTTTAAGGCTAACTATTCACTCACGACTACATAGCTTCTGATAACCAAGACTACTATCGTTTAAAACTAGGGTGTTCAATTAATCGGGTTTTATTTTTGTTCGATTAAACGATTAATCGATATTTGGTATTTTTTACTTATTCGATTAAACGAATAAAATTTTAAAATTAATCGATTAATCGAATAATTCTTAATTTGAAATTTTATAAATTAGTTATTGAGTAAATAAACATTCTTGTTCAAATAAAACTTTTCAATGTAGCTCCAAATTTTTGCTTCACTTCAGGCACTTAAATTTTAAGAGAGTCTTTGAATTGTTTGCTACTTTTCACGGGCATTCCATCCTCTATGCCTCTATCCGCTATGATTCTTCAAATAATTTCCTCTAGAGAAACACATGAACTATTTTGTTAAAATATACGGGGGTGTTCTAGAAATCGAAATGAAGTGGATTTAAAATAAAGCTAATTTTAAAAACGACCCTGTACTGAAAGTTCCTAAAAATATTCCATTTTATCTACTTCATTCTTTAAGTATCTCTTATTTTGCAAGAACAACACTTAAAACCACGAAAAACTACGGTCAGTTCGTAAATAATTGAATTTAAATTCAAGTTCGATTTCAATCTCACTTCATTTCGATTTCTAGAATATACCCGATAAATTTATATAAATCTTTGAGTTACCATACCTTTGTCGATTTTCTTTTGTGAAATGAATTATTAAATTGTGTTGAAAAAATTTAACAAAAATATAAGCTTAGGCCCTAATTTTGTTAATCGCAACGCAACGCCAATAAATTAACGCCTCATAACTTGTGGCGTTGAAAATTTTAAAATGGTACATGAATTTCTGTAGAAAGCAACAACAAAATAACGAAATATTTTTGACTTTGTTTTTGCTTTCAATGTAATTCTTTGGCGTTGCGTTTTTTATAATTAGGGCCTAAATTACTCACTAAACGTGACTGTTTTTTTTTTAATTCCAAGGGACACAAACATTTTGTTGGTTTATTCGACTTAAAACTTTTATAAAAATAATACATTTAACTGAAATATTATATATTGTTATCATTCGATTAATCGGTGTAAATTCTTCGTAATCCTTTAATCGAAATTAGCAATTTTAAATTATTCGAACAATTAATCGTCTAAAATTGTTCGATTAATCGAACAATAATTAGTCGATTGAACACACTATTTAAAACTCAAAGTTATCATCTTAAACTTTAAAATATTGTGTTAAACTAAAGACTGCTGTGTTATTTCTATCGTCTTCAAATCTCGACTGTCTACTTATAATCCAGTTTATACTTGAGACCACACTCATTTGCTCGAGGGTAACGTTTTATACTTAAGAATAAATACAAGATTATCTAAGTCTTATACTAAATACGTCTTATACTAAAAAATAATGTATTGTACTAAAAACTATCGCTTTTACCAAAGACAATCGTGTTATATACGGAAGTGGAGTCCTTAAAGAAGGCTAAAATAAATGCGTGCAAATAAGAATGTAATCTTATACTTTGAGAACACTCCTATTCTCAAGTCTATTATCTTGTGCTCATGAAACAATCTAACTAACTTTGTTTCGCATAGAGTCTAATACTTAAGACAATGACTTATACATATTTATATTCAAGACTACGACCTTATATTAACACACTATACATATGTATTTACAATTGTTATTATTCTGGAAAGTTGAATTTATTTTCAAAAACAGGCTGCCATTTAGAAACTAAAAATTTGGTTTTTACAAAATTTAGTAACATACAAATTTATTAACGGATAAAGAGACTAGAGGTATTTGATTTTATGGCCACAATAGGAATAATAAAAAAGGGAACTGTAAACGAAATATAAGGATTTTCAAGCATAACAAATTAAGTTCATGAAATTGGGGCAGGTAAAAAAGGTACCCCTATAAAGAAACTGCAAAAACCTAAAAAGATTTAACATAGACAAATTGGCAAGGGAAGACGGCTACAGGTAACAACAGCTCTTTAGAAAAAGGTTAAAAGCCAATTAGCAAATTGATATAAATATTAAGAGCGTAGAACAGCCTACCAACATTCACCAAAAATAATTCAAACGTTAAACATCTAAATTCGAAAATCTAAGATTTGAAAAATTTAAAAATGGCTTCCCCAAACTTGTATCTACATAAAAAGTTCGATTTAAGTCCCGAACAATATAATCACAAGAAATTTGGTTTACATTTAAACAAACGCAAGCATGAAGAAATGGAGAATAAAATAAATTTCGAAACAGCTCAGACTATATTGAATTTGGCCGTTCATCAAACAACACAACAGCAGCCTCCAGCTAAGAGAAAACAAACCAAGCCTTTATTTAGGCCTTGGTTAGATGAAGATGAGAAGAAACCCCAATCAACAACAGTTTTAACAACAAAACCCAACTGTGTCAAGTCTTATAAAACTCAGCAGGTTCTGCAAAAGTCTGCTAAATTGAACCAACACAAATCAAAACGCAATTTAACTGCCCTTATAGCTCGTTACAATGAGCAGGCCCAACAGTGGATTTTGCAGCAACAATATGTTTACTATCAGCATCAACAGGCCGCCATAATGGCCCATAATACCAATTATTTAAGGCAATTGCAGCAACAGCTGGCTGTACAGAGACAAGGACAACTGTTTGTTTTTGGTCAGCCAGCAGTAAATCTGGGGTCTTGAAGAAATATCGTTTTTTAAATGACTGAATTATGGAAGAACTAAAAGTGATAATTGCTAGCTAAACTAGTGTTATTTATAAGTTTAATTTAAGTAAATTATTGCTAAATTATTTATTGATAATAAAATTATACGTTAAATAAAAAAAATAATTAAAGCTAATTGTATTTTATTGAATTTTATATTTACTTTTCGAAATTAAAAAAATAAACTGTCTTACACTTAAAATAAGCGTTTTATACTAAAAAATATAGTTTTCCACGCAAAGCGCAATACTGAATTAATGAGTCTTATACTCAGTTTTAAATCTTATACATAGATATTCGTAATAACCATGTTATACTCAAGACTCACGGTAATGAATGCGATCTTACTCTCAAGACTACCATAATGAAATATTTATCTTATACTTACAGCTTTTGCCTCTAATCTACCGTCTTATACTTTACCTTTTAAGCTTAACTCAAGACAACAATCCCATACTCAAAACCATGATACAAATACACAAGGTAGTTCCACTTCTCTCTCACAATATTTTTTCTGAAGTTTATTGGAATTATTTGAAGTTAGATTTTTTGTAAATATTAAAAAAGCGTTGCCACATATAAAATAATTAAATAAATTTCCTTTTGGAAGTTATTAGTTAAAATGTGTTATTTGTCTTACAAATTATCGATATTTTATTTTGATATTAGTAAGAAAGTATACTTGGCCATATGATATCAGGGCGAATTCTCTACCCGTGTTTTGATTTTAGAATGTTTGTTTAGAAATGGTTGCTTTGTGTGATATCAATCATATGGCAGGCAAAGTTTCGGGAGTATATCCTCTTGGGCAATCAAGGACCTAAAGAAATTAAATTATGTAAGATTCATATAAGTGTTCTTTGTGCCGAATATTATTTGTTCTTCATGAAGTGGTTTGATGAAGGGAGTTTTTATTGGGCCTATGTTTAATTCTAAGCATAACATTTTGCCATGACAGTGTAGCTTTTACAAAAGATCTCGTGTCCAATTTGTTTATCACTACCATTATATACCAATACATTTATAAGGAAGCTATAGACTAAAAAGCCTATATATGTTCAGGAGTTTGATAAAAGGATTTGAAATTATCGGGTCGGTTCTGAAAATCGGTGTGCTTTCGGCATTTGAAAATCACATCGAAACACACGAAAACGGAACACTAAAATATCACATGTGTGATTTTAAAAGGCACATGTGATTTGAGTTAAATTGGTTTTCAAAAAAGACCTGTATAACCGATTCCACCATTTTTATTTAGTTAAAATTTTATAATATTGTATCCGAAATGTTGTACTTGGTAGGTCACAGTTTTGCGCACAATGTTTACACGGACAGATAACCAGCCGGACATCGTTAGATAGGTTAAAATAGTGATTATTTTTCTGAGTTACACACATTAGCACACATTTACATTTTTTATTACTGTTTTGTATATTAAATACAAAAGTAATACCATGCTAATGGGATTCACCACTTTTGTTGAATATTAAATTTCATCTTGACAGTCTCTTGATAATTCAAATTCTTAATCCGCTTTAGCCCGATGGTCATCAAAAGTAAAGGTAGGACGGTTTTTAATAATTTCCTTTAACTTAATGTTGCCAGTAAAGGTAATATTGAAAAGTAACTACTCGTCGTCATTGGCTCCCGCCACATAATTTCCTTTAACTTGCCGTTAAAGGGAATTTTGAAAAGAAACTCTTCATCGGCATTACTTTAAACAAACTCCGCTAAGTCCAAACGCTTTTCATTTGGTTCAAATACTTTACCACTACCTTCCGATTCTTCATTTAAACATTTCAGGTTTTCCCCATCGATCTTTTGTTACAGACTGTATTTTATGCCCTTTTTCTACGGCATGTTCATCATCGGTGGCCTCATGACTACAATTTATTAATTCACATGAATATTAAAAGTTTTTTAATATACATAAATGTTCTTCAATCTTTTGTAATTTAAAATTAAATTTGTCTAAACTTCAAAAAAAAAAAAAAAAAAAAAAAAATAAAACAAAAACAGAAACAGAAAATTTGGATTACTTAATGAAATATGGTAGCACAAATATTGATAATTCCCATAAACGTTAATATGGCGATAAAAAGAGAGAGTGGAACTACCTTCTGTATTTGTTCCATGCTCAAAACTACTATTTTATACAAAAACACAAAGTCATCTTTATTCATTCAACACAACTGCCTTCTAATCAAAATTACCACATTTTTTAAATAAATCACCCTTGTCGTTGTAATAGATTAAAGGAAATAAGTTCATGTTCTCTTTAATCTATTACCAATCAGTCGCAGGCGTATTTTAAATTCAACAACCATGATAAGGGTGAATGTCTGAATTTTAATATTAAATTTTTTTAAGTACCAAGCCAAATGTATTTTATTAAAAATTGTAATTTATATTCAATACCATTTTATACGCTTTATACTCAAGCCATTCTAGACTGCCGTTTTTAACACAGACCACAGTCTTATATTCAAGTCAATCTTATACGATAATTATCATATTGCTGACATTTTCAATACATTGTAGAACACAAGATCTATGTAACATTATATACTCGAAGAAGGTATTTTACTTCAGAGTAGCGCCTTATTCTTTACATTGCCATTGCCGTCTATCACATAATTGGTTTTGTGGACCTAATAACTTTATAAACTAGTGCTGGGAAACTATCGATAGACTATCGATATTATCGATAGTCTTAAAATATCGAAAATATCGATAGGAAAAATATAAATATCGATATTTTTATTATTTAAAATACAGCTATGAAGACATCTAACAGCTGCTATACACACACACAGTTTTTTGCCGCAAATTTTTACTTGCTATTATTAATTCGCGCTGAATTACAGCAATGAATACAAACAACAAGAATGGCAAGTGGTATGGATTGCTTAGGTGGGATTTTTACTGCTAATTAAAGGCCTTTAAGTCGAAATTTGTACATGTTTATATAGGGACTGAAATGTCAAATATTTTTGTAATGTTGTAAAAAAAAAAAAATGCAAATCCAAATGCAATTGCAAGCATAGGACAAAACAATGAACGCCCATTAGAGGATAAGTCCGCTAGATTGATAACCTTTTTGGGTTTAGAATTTAGAAAATTTTTTAAAGATTCAATGGAATATCTTATAGCCCCTGTTACTACGGTTCCTTCAGAAAGGTTCTTATAAATTTTTAAAAAATTGCCATCTAAAATAACGTGCGTATATTAGAGCGACTCAAGTTGTATGGAAGCAAAATTCGTGCTCGATGTACCCTCCTAAAAATGAACCCTGGGCTTTTTTAAGATGACATTTTAAATATTTCGGCTCCAGCTTTGAGCTCTCGTGAGCTGGACCAGTTTGAAAATGGGTATATTTTTGCATGTTTTGTTAATTTGTGAATCTGTTCCCTTACCAACATATACAAATTAGGTATCGTAATAAAGGTTTTTTTAAGGCGCGTCCAACTGTATATACAATTTGTCCAAGGACGATCATCCATATCCTTTTTTTTTAAGGATTTTCTGTAAAAATAACGGTTTTTGATTTTTTTGTTCGGGGTTGTTTTTAATATAAGTGCCAAATTAACATATTTTATTCTTTTGTCGATTTGATTAAACACGTGTCTCAGCTTTTTTTGAAATTCGTGCTAGTTCGCGTTTTGACAAAAATGCAACGGGGTGGTAACCCTTCGTTTTATATAGGGCAATATGGGTATCAAATTTTTTCTTTTGCCAAGTACATCATCTTTGCATGTAAATAATTTAGATTTTTGCAAATTATATGGATTTTCCACGGTGCTCTGGAATATATATAAATGCCATTTTGTAGTAACGCTAATATGATAGCAGATTTAGTTTCTAGACTATGTATGGATGAAAATGGGACTAAAGAAAGAAAAAAAGAAAGGATCCACGACTTTTTTGCGGCATATTTTTTCGCAAATTAAAAAAAAATTCTAGTCGTGGATCCTTTCTTTTTTTCTTTCTTTAGTCCCATTTTCATCCATACATGGTCTAGAAACTAAATACACTATCATATTAGAGTTACTGCAAAATGGCATTTATATATATTCCAGAGCACCGAGTAAAATCCATCCAAACCTTTCTTACGATACCTAATTTGTATATGTTGGTAAGTGAACAGATTCACAAATTAACAAAACATGCAAAAATAGACCCTTTTTCAAACTGGTCCAGCTCACGAGAGCTCAAAGCTGGAGCCGAAATATTTAAAATGTAATCTTAAAAAAGTCCAAGGTTCATTTTAAGGATGGTACATCGAGCACTTTTTTTGGTGAGTCGCTCTAGCGTATTTACATACGTCTCATACATTCAATAAAGTGATAAAAACAACGGACTGTAGCCTTATAAAAAAATAATTAAAGTTTTCCTGCACAAGTACAAACATTCAGTCGATAGTAATATCGATATATCGATAGTGAAATCTGAACTATCGATAAATATCGATAGTATCCCAGCACTATTATAAACTAGTCAAATTCTAAAAATTTAAAACAAAAAATGTTAAAAAAGATAACTCACTGTTTATGGTTGGTATTTTATTTAAGCTTTGATATCTTTGATATCTTAAGCTTTGATATTTTTCTTCGTAAAAATAATTTAATGAAAATTAAATTCAATAAAGTTCATCTGTTTGTATTTCCTTCTTAAGCTAATACGGCCTATAATATTTAATGTAATTAAAAACACAATTTTAATACATTTTTTCCCGACGTTTCGTCGATTTTTTGTCGACTTCTTCTGGGGATCGTATTTTTTATATATTATTACATTAAAAAACAAACTTTAAAAACAAAAATTTTTACATTTAACATATATAATACATAAAACATAAAAACTTCGAATTATTTTTAAACACATAATATTTAACAACTGTGATACAAGTTTATTTGATGGCTACCTCCTGATGGCAGCCTGATTAAAATATTAAAATTTGGATTAAAAACCATAAACAGTTCAATAAAATAACCACAAAACTAATTGTGTGCAAATAAGACTTAAGTGTTTGTAATTCTAATTTACTCCGCAGTTTTATTATCATACCTTTACCTTTTCTAAAGCCTTTAGGAAAAGGTTTCCTGATGATCTGGCCTAAGCAACCAGTGAAATGCGCATAGAAACTCGCTTATCCTCCAACAATAATTTTCGGTGTATTTATCGAGAACAAACAAACTTATGAACAACAAAAAATTTGAAAAGTTTGAAAGAAAAAAAATTATTTTTCGTAAAATGTTTAATTTTTAAATTTAAAGTTTGAATTTTAAAATATGTATGTATACAACTTTTATATAATTTTTTAGCTTAAAATTTTTTTAGGATTTATTATTGAAAGCTTACTTGAATTAAACATTAATCTTTGTTTACAATAACAGCAACATTTTCGTTTTTTCTTCTATCTTTTTTCTGCTCAAAGTATTTCATATATTTTCCTTTAATTTTTCGAAAAAAAAAACATAGCAACATTTTTATTTAAAAGTTGCGTCTACTTCAACTTCAGCAGCAATTTATATGAAACTAGCTGACCCGACATACGTTGTCCTGTCCAAATTAGGAGAAATGTTTGCGTTCAATTTTTTAAATCCGTTAAAAAGATACGAACATTTGAAAGAAAAATTAGTCAAATCGATGGAGCGTTTTCTGATTTTAGGTAAATCAAAAAAAGTGGGCGTTTAAGTGGGCGGGGCAAAATTTTCTTTCCGTAAAAACCTAAGTTGGACCATGGCGATGATTTTAAAGACAAAATCGTCCAAATCGGTCAAGCCGTTCTCAAGTTATGCGCTTAATAGAAAAAGTGGGCGTAAAAGTAGGCGTGGTACATTTTTCTTTCGATGAAAACGTAAAATGGATTAATAAGAACATTTAAAAGAAAAATTAGCCAAATCCATGGAGCCGTTTTTTGATTTAAGGTAAATCGAAAAAAGTGGGCGGGGCAAAATCGTAGAAATCGGTCAAGCCGTTCTCAAGTTATGCGATTAATAGAAAAAGTGGGCGTAAAAGTAGGCGTGGTAAATTGTTCTTTCGATGAAAACTTAAAATGGGTTAATACGAACATTTGAAAGAAACATTTGTCAAATCGATGGAGCCGTTTTCTGATTTTAGGTTATTCGAAAAAAGTGGGCGGGGCAAAAAGTTTTGAATAGAAATTTTAATAAAATGTTTAAAAAAAATAATAACACTGTGTATGTAAAAAGACAGACAAGCTGGCCACCTGGCTTTTTAATATAATTCGGGTTACCATTAAGCAAAGATAAACTTTTTCTTAAATGCGCAGTTGTTTCTGAAACAAAATTTGGTTTTGACAAATAATGGCCATATACACTGCAGAAATAATGGCCATATACACTGCAGGAATATTCACAGTTTTACCAATAGCAAGGTGGCCATCAGATCGCTGGAGAATGTGTTCATCACATCGAAAATTGTTCAAGAATGCCGGATGTCTCTGGAGGAGATATAGACATTCAGTTGTTAAGCTGGAGGTCCATACCACGCGTTTTCGCCACCACGCAGCGCATGATTTTATAACCTTAATTGCGTTCTACGTTTCAAGTTACATGCAAAGCTTTTTATGCAGCAGCAGCACAAGTAAAAATTAAATTTAATTTGTCAAAATCAGCTTGTTCGAACGCTGCTTGTGACGATTACAAAAGTAGAAAGTAAACATACTTTTCGCCTCAAGGCATCTACGCTTTTGTGCATGTAACTTACTACGTATAACTACACAGATTCTACTTTTTTGACAGCTGCGTATGCTGCGTAAAATCGACTAACACGTGGCGTGGACCTCCAGCTTTATCCTTAAGTGGGTCCCCGGACACAGGGACATACAAGGTAACAGTATGGCGGACTCGTTTGCTACTTTGAATCAAAACGATTCAACAAATGATAAGGGTGTTCTACTCCCAAGGAGTAAGCAACTTTTGGCACATAAGTTTCATCTTATTGCCGGCCAGCAGAGCTGTAAATGAATCATTCTTTATTGATTTTTATTCGCTATGAATTAGCTCAATTTTGAATTCATTCTTTTCACAACAAAAAAGAATTGAATGAAATTGAAATGAAATAGAATGAAGCAGTTTGATTTTTAATTTTTTTTTCTTTAAACCCACTTACAACTACAATTCGAGTCGGAAAAAAACCCAACCAATTGTAGGGGAATGTAAGAAAGGATAAACTCACTGTTTATTGTTGGTGTTTTGTTTAAGCTTTGATATTGTTACAAGTAAGACTCACGAGTGTTTATAATTCTTATTCGCTTTAGGGTTTTATTTGTTTAATATTTTTGGCTTTTCTAAAATCTTTGGAAAAGGTTTCCTGATGAGCTGGCCTAAGCAACCAGTGAAATGCGCATAGAAGCTAGCTTTCCCTCAACAGTAAATTTCAGTGTATTTATCATGTATGAAAAATTGGGAATTTAGCACGTCATGCGGAAATCGTATTGATAATGAAATTTGAATCAATTCAAACGAACTAGGCAGAAATGAATTTCAAATCGTTGTCAATTCAAATGAATTAGTTAAAGCGAATTATCCAATTCGCTTAAATTGAATTGAGCTTTAATTCATTCAAATGAATAAGAACAATACATTGCAATTCAAATTAATGAAATCAAAAATGAGTGTCAATTAGGGTATTCATTCGGTTTACCGTCAACCGGTTAACCGATTAATTACTACCCGATTAACTGATCGGTTAATTTCAAATTGCCTTTTTTCGATTAACGATTAAACCGGTTAATTTCAGTCGATTAACCGAAGTAACAAAATTTTCAATATTTTGTAGTATTATTTTTTTTGTGTTTTTAATTATTTGTTTCGTCTCATATACAAAATGTATTTGTTTAGAAAATATTTTTTCATACAAACAAAGAAGGTGTTCAGTGATCTTCATTTTAACCCATTTTCCGCCGACCGATGACTAAAATTACATTGTTTTTCAATGTTTTTTTTATCTTCATCATCGATCAACAGGAATGTGGCGAAAAATGGGTTAAATATATGATTGCCAACACATTTTTTTTGTTTCATGTACTTTTTATATGTTTGTGTTTAGTTATTTGTTTCTTATCATATCGTCTCATATCAGTCTTTTAACAAAATTAACCGAAACAATTAGAAGTGTTAAACATTTTTAAAAACTCAAATGGCATAATGGAGTATTTTATATGTTTAGAGAAATCCTGGAAAAGTACTGAGAAATTAGATATTCATCTACGATAAGTGAAAGAATTTTTTTCCAAGTCAACTTTTTTCAAAACTAAAGAAAAAGATCGCTTTAATCCTAAACATTTAAACCAAACTACTTTTCTAAAAGATTATTTTATAAGCTGTCCTTTAACTATTGAAATAACTAATAAAATTATCTCAGTTTATTTTTGAATAAATATGTAAATATTTTGTGGATTCACAAGGTAGTCATAAAGTCTTATGTCTGAAAATAATTACAGGAACTATATATCGTCGGCTTAATATGCAAACCGGCTAAATCCACTTTTTATGTAAATTGAGATTTTGATGCCGTGTGGTAGAGAAAGATACGCCTCGTCGACCAGCATGTAGTTTTTCTTCTATTTAACAGCCTGTTCATGGATTTCGAACGTCATCGTTCGCATAGAAAATAATATTAAAAACAAAAACAAACTTCGAACAATGTTCGATTTTTGTTTTTGTTTTAAATGTTATTTTCTATGCGAACGATGACGTTCGATATCGTTAAACAGGCAGTAAGTCTTGAAGTGTGTAAAACTGACTGTAATTTTAATTTTCTATCAAGCTGCAAATAGGAAAAATAAAAAAAAGTGTTTTGTCTCTCCTGTAAACTGTGCTGAAAGTGAGTTAGCAGGTTTGCATATTAAGCCAACGATATGACTGTTGTAAGCTACCGCTTATAATTTAGATTTCTACTATACAGTTATGACGAATCAATGAACACAGCATTACAATTTTTATTTTGTTTGAAAGACAACAATATTTATTTTAAACAATTTTAAATATTATTTAGGATATTATGACGATATGACTTGATACTACACCTTGTGCATTAATTGAAAAATGCATATTACATATTTATTTGGTTTTCATGGGCAACCGCATATGTCTTAAAACAAATTTTTCAGGAGAGCCGAAAAACTATTCTAGATCAAACTATGGGCTAGGTATTGCACTTTTTAAAACTTTGTCATTACGTTAAAAAAATCGTAATTGATCCATATTTTTTCAAAAATTTAAAGAAACATGCAAAGAGCGTTTAAAATTAGGCAATATGGCATGAACATCTCAAAATCGGAAAAATGGACATACGCGGTTGCCCATGAAAGCCACAGATTTATGAATTGTTTTTTTTTGCTTGCTCGTTTTAGTTCAGGAATTGTTATTTTTGGTATGTTATTGTTTTTTTTTTTTTACTTATAAACTCCAAGTAATAAGCAATTAATGCATTTTTATATATTGAAATTACTTCATTTACAAAAAAACTTTATTAATCGGTTAACCGATCAAAAACAAAATTAACCGATTATTAACTGATTGCACCAAAACCTCGGTTAATTAATCGAGCGATTAACCGATTAAAGCAAAAGGTCGATTAAATGAATACCCTAGTGTCAATCCATCAAATTCAAGAGCAAAAAGTTCGTTTACTTACTGCAATTTACTATTTTTACTACAGCTGGTGGTTTTCAATACAAAAAGCAAAAAAAAAATTTTCCTATTGTAGTAAAAGTAGTAAGAATTTCGAGTAAACGAATACAGTTGCACATTTACAAAAACAAATTTCAAAATTTTTAATTTTTTTCGAATTTATTCTATGAGCTAAATTTCAGTTATGTATTTTCATAAAGCTTTTTTGTAATAGTTCTATTCCTTCAATTTTTCAGAAATGAAAAAAAGCTTTATAAAAATACATAACTGAAATTTAGCTCATAGAATAAATACGAAAAAAAATGAAAAATGTTGAATATAATATAAAAGTAACCTTCGGAAGGAAATAATTCCCAGTTTCTATTTGTTCAAAACAAATTTCGAAATTTTGTTTTTGTTTTAAATGTAAGTTGAACGGACGAGTAAGGCGCTCGTGTTCTATAAACACCACATAAGTTTCTTTTAGCAAATAAACAAAAATTTCCCAATTTTATAGGATTTTCGCCGATACCTAAGAATTCAATTCCTATTCTGCCGCTACCTGACAATTCCAGTATATTATGGGAATTTAATATCTAACAATTTTTTGTCTTTGGACTATACTAGGTGAAATACAAATGGGGAGTAATTCTTGCTGTCTTGTACATAAAAAATTATTTAAATAACAAAACGACTGTGATGCTTACTGTTGATTTACATAAAAAACAATTCAAATTTTAATCAATTCACTTCAAATTAATTGAAAATGAATTGCAAGTCATTTGACAAATTCATTGGAATTGGAAATGAATTGCAATTCATTTGAATTGACTAAAATTTCATTCAATTCATTTTTTTGTGTAAAAAGAATTTATTAAAAATTTGCTAATTCCGTGCATGAATGATATTAATTTAAAAATGAATTATTCATTTACAGCTCTGTCGGTCAGAGATGGCTTGATGAAACCACCTGTGGGGAAGCCAGGAAAATCTGGCCCATCATAGATGAAAAAAAGGACTAGGCGGGCTTTACAGCTGTACATCACCACAGAAACCTAAATGCGGTTATAACTGGCCACCTGTTCTCTTCCGCTTTCACCTATAAAGTCAGACTTTCTAAAAAAAACTTTCATTGTGTAAACCCAGACAGAAATATAAAAAAAACAAGAGCCATACGACTGCTTAAATTCTTAACGTATTTTTTACATTTCATAACAAATTGTTTGCACACCGTTATACGTTTTAAATTTATTTGAGTTTTTGAAATGTTGCACTACTCAGTATTATAGTGTAAAAGGGCCTTAATGACTGTTATTTTATACACTTAAGATTATCGTCTAAAGCCTTGTACTCTGTTTCACATTTCACGCGAAATTCTGTCAAAACTTATACCAAAAACAGCTTGTGCGGAATACATATTTTTGAAATAATGTTGATACGGTTGTACTCTGTTTGATGGATGAAAAAGTTGGGAAATGTTTCTGGCAATATTTGTTTACAGCTACGAAATAATATGAGTTGTGCTCATTTTACGCGAAATTAAAGCAATCGGTTTTGATATAACTTTTTTCTAAACGTCAATATAAAAAAACATGTAGGTTTTTTTTACAAAACAATCAAAACGTCAAATTTTGCAAACTCGCGAGAAGGGTAACATTGATACGTGTCAATAACAAATGTTGCTAAACATTTTTCACAAATTAAAACAGGCTAACTTAGTTAACCGTCCTCTTTGAAACACTACTTTATGCTCAAGACTTCTATATATTTAACTATGGTTGGCATAGAGTCTAAAGCCGCAAATGCACCAATATGACACAATTTTGATTGTGCTTTATTATAATAATGAAATTGCACCAATCAAATATTCTGAAATCCCATGATTGCCATTTTTTATAAAAATTTAGTTGCCGCTAGTTGGTATATAGTGAAATGGGTTCAATAATTGGCGCAGCACAGTCACACGATTGTTCTTACTTGACAACTGCGAAAACAGCTGTTGTGGTAGCTGTTTTATTTGTTTGGAAGTTCTAAACAAATTTAAATTCTATTTGAAAATATATAAAGAAAAAAATAGAATATTTCCGATTTTCATGTAAATGCATGTTTTTTGTCGATAGTCTAAAGGTGGGATCACACGATTGCCGCAATGCACCAATTTTCACACTTTTTAATACACCAATCGTGTGACTGTTTACTATGCAACCCCGCGTCAATAAAAATAACAAAAATGCACCAATATTTATTGTCTTCTCGTGCGGCAATCAAACACAATACGCGCCAATATTTGCCTTTTTTAATAAATTTTACATTTTTATGTTTCCTTTAGTAAGTAATGAAGATAAATATGTTCATATTTAATTATTATGCATTTTAGTTTTTTTTTTTAATTTTTGCTATACTATGTAGCTGTTAAGTGCGAATATTTTATTGAAGATATTTAATAAAACTTAGTATTATGTAATTTGTTAATTTTTGGATTTTCATAAATTTTTCTTAAAATATTTCAAATAAAACTATTCAACAAAAAATTGTATAGTAGGTACCTATATGAGCAAATTTTTCGTTTTTAATGAACATACCAACTAGAACTTCCAAACAAATGAAAAAGCTACCACAACAGCTGTTTTCGCAGTTGTCAAGTAAGAACAATCGTGTGACTGTGCTGCGGGAATAATTGTACACATTTCACTTTGTACCAACTAGCGGCAATTAAATTAGTATAAAACAGGGCAATCGTGTGGTTTCAGAATATTTGATTGGTGTAATTTCTTTATTGTGCGTCATTAAAGCACAATCAAAATTTTGCCATATTGGTGCATTTGCGGCAATCGTGTGATCCCAGCTTAAGATCGATGTCGACCAATTATCTTTCTGAATCATTAAATTTGCGTTAAAATGGCATCGATCTGTTTTTGCATATTGTTGCATATTTTGGTTAAAATGCATATATTTGCATATTTTGGTTTTAAATGCATATTTTTACCTAATTTAACATTTTTGAGTGATAAATTTTTTAATTTACATATTATAAAAAATTTCTCCAACAAATTTCCATGTAAAGCCTAGTACTCAGTTCGAACCTGCGAAAAATGTTGAGCAACATTGATTATTTCACACGAAAATGTTGTCATGTATCAATATTATCTATCCTGCGGTTTTTAAAAACTTACCGTTTTTATTAGTTACAAGTATGCAACATTATTTTTGAAGGTAAGCAAAAACCATAGATGGGGGTAGTACAATAAATGTTGACTTAAATCAACATTGCACTCTCACTAAATAAAACTGCAATAAACTATTTTTTACAAATTTGTACCAGCTTTAGTGATGATTGGTATTTTTTTCACTAGCACTAAAAAATTAATTGGTATTGTAAATTTTTTCACTACTATCGCTAAGTCCCAATTCACACGTTGCAAGTCTTATTGATCAACTTGCTACTTTATAACGAGAGTGAAGAGAGGAAAATAAAGGTGTCTCTCTCACTCTCTCTCGCCTATAAGGTAGCAAGCTGATCAATAAGACTTGCAACGTGTGAATTGGCACTTACTGTGATTGTCTGCATAAAATCTGCACTCAATCCAAATTTGTAGTTCAAAAAGCTCTACGAAAACATAAATCACTAAAATTTAAAAAAATTTAATTTTGTACATGCATGGTTTTTGATTTTTCCGATGATATGCCTAATCATAGAAAATTAAACTAAATGAAATTCTGTCAATAACGGAATAATTCTTGGATTTAATCATGCAAACACAAGTTTTGTATTTTTAATTGTGTGCAAAAATTTTTTTTTTTTTCAAATAAGTGAAGAAAAAAAAATTGCAATAAACTGATGATTGCTTGATTTTAAATCAAACTATTTTTTTAAGCACAAAATGTTTTAACATTATAGTCACTTATGTGTAGTAAGATTGAAAATTTTCAGTTCATCACTTAACATTAACAAAATTATTACAATAATTTTAAACAAGTGCACTACCCCCATCCATGACAAAGCCATGTGTTTTGAAAAATGTCATTAAAAAAAGCAAAACAATTTTATTTTAATTATTTTCTATAGTAAAAAACAAAAAAATTTCATTTGATTATTAATCAAGGCGAATAAATCCCAGGTAATCTCGTTACTACAACAAGTACAACTCGTACAAAAACCGCAAGCAGTTTGTTTTTGTAAAATCATTGTACAATGTCAAAAACAGAAATAAAACAAAACAGAAACAAAGATAATAAAAGAGAATAAACAAAATTTTGACATCCAACAGTGATTTTAGCTAATATCAGCAGGTCTTTTAAGAACACCTGTAATAAATTCGCCTTGTTATTAATTTTAGCACTTTTCTACATTTTTATTTTTGAAACGCTTGTTATAAACTCCACTTTACAAAAACAAAATAAAAAATTACAAAAAATGATTAGTTTTTGCTTAAAATTCCGTGCGAAATAAAAGCAGCTGCACTTGTTTCGCACGAAAAATAAAAATGTTGCTAGAAACATTTCGCATGGTTTTCGTATATAAACAGAGTACAACTCTATCAACATTTTTTCGTTTGTATTTCAGAGAAATTTTTTCTATATTGAGTTTGAAAACATTTCGCACGAAATACTGAACAGAGTACCAGGCTTAAACAAAAAAAAATTTTCAAAAAAATTTTTTTTAAATCAATAAATATGTACATTTTTTTTAGCTCTGCTTAAAATACAAGATTTTCAAAATTTTGACAAAAGATCCTTCTATTTTTAACCAATTTAGGCCCTTGCATGGCTAATGCTTCCAATGGGCTTAAAATATTTTATTCAAAACCGTTACATGTTACTTGCTTGGTACATGAGTTACACCGAGTTGCAGAAGAAATTAGAATCTTATTCGATAATATTGATTTATTGGTTTTATACGGGAAAAATATATTTTTAAAGGCTCCTCACGAGTTGCAATTTTTAATGAAAAGTATCTTTTGGTGCCCTTAAGCCCTTATGACACTACATTTTTTATTTATTATTTGATATAGAATGGACAGAAAGAAACATTAAATGCTAGAAAGAGCAAACTATAAAAAATGTTAACAAAGTTTTTTAGTTTTTTTTTCTCTTGTTATGGTTTTGTTTCAGGGATAGCGTTGAGAATTTTTAAAATTGTACCAACAACCTTTTAAAATTGTACTTTTTTAGCCTAATTGTACTAAAAGATTGTTTTACTTTACGATCAAGTTTTGCCAATCAAGTTTTAATACACTCACACTTTTTTACCAATACACTCATACTTTTAAAAATTGATACGAACTTGCCTCTAAAATTCTCTTGCCAGTGAGTGTATCAATTTTCGTTCAAGAAAACATCTTATTACAAATCTTTTGAAGTTGTTTTTGTTTTTTTTTTCACAAATATTTTGCCGGCAAAAGCTGAAGTTCTTTTTTTTTACAAATTGTTGCGGGAATTTTAAAATTTTAACTAAAAACCTAAAAAATAGTGAAATATGTTTATTAATAAAATTTATTTATAAAATTAATAAGCAAAATGATGTTCTGCGATTCATAGAGCTGTACAGAAGCCATGAAATTTTATGAATCTTTCATCATATAGGCGAACTGATTTGAAAATAAAAGCCTACGAGTCTATAGCTTCTGAAACAAAAATGCCAGTGGAAGAAGTAAAGAAAAAAATAAAGTCCCTTCGAACAGCCTACAGTGCAGAAAAATCAAAAGTGGAAAATAGCAAAAAATTTTGAGTTGTTTTCTCGGCGACGACATCTTGAAAAAGTAAATTGCTTTCAACTTGCGCGCAGCCTACGTCACAGCTGCCAATTTTTGCATATTTTGACAAACAGTATATGTAAAAGACTATTAACAAAAGCTTGATCGTGTGGCTGCAATGTTAGTTGAAATTAATTTTATTTATGTTTTTAAAAACACCACAAAAAGGTATTATAAATCTTAGTTTAAAAAGTATCAACGATAAAGTACAATTAAAACAACTTAGCCATCCCTGTTCTGTTAATTTTTTTAAATGTTGCCAACTTTTTGTTTATGAGAAACCTAAAAACAAAAAGCGGTTAATCGCTGAATTTGCCCATAAACCGCTAATTCAACAACACTTTTAATATTTCAAGCTTGAAATGTCAATTTTAAATTGAACAATTTTACATTTTTTTTGACATAACTTAATTTTTTATCGATAAATTTTTTAAAATTTTTGAAAGTGTGCCATTTATCTTAATACAGCTGAACCCTTCGCTTATGGTAAATTTTTCTATTACTTTATATTTGCACTGTTCACCAAAACTTGAACAATGCATTAAAAATGTAGTGTCATAAAAGCTTTACCACCGCATTCAGTATTGACAAGATGGGGAACCTGGCTTGATGCTGTAGAATACTTTTCAAAAAACTTTGAGCAATTTAAGAGTGTTATTAAAGAACTTGTTGCTACCGTTGCTTATGCAATTTAAAAAAGTAAAAGATTAATAAGAATTTGTATTTTCCAATTACGAATATATTGATGAAACATTAACTAAATTGAATTGATACTGCAGAAAGTAATATTATGTGGCGGTTTAATAAAATCCTTAAATTAATTAAAATTTTTCGTCTTTTGTGAATACATAAAATCAAAAGTTGGTTACAGATTTTAATCATTTATAGCTTGTTTTGTTTGCAATGTTGTTTTTGATATGTCTGCATAAAATTAGAAGCATAGCTGCATTTTTAAATTTTTTATGAATTTCTAAAAACAAAAATTCCGAAATTTTAATAAAAAAATTATTTTTTTTCCAGAAAAAAAAAATTATGTTTCTAAAACGACAGCGCACATAAGAAAAACGGTTTACCTTTCTTAAAGTAAATTTTATTACGGAATTTCGGTTTTTTTTTAGTTTTTCACTAGGCTAAAGCGTTTTTGACTTACGCGTACATATGTTGTGCAACCTCCTTAATTTTCGAAATAATGGTATATCTCGAAAACCAAAGCCAACATAAAGAAAAAAGTTTTAACTTTCTTAAAGTAAATTTTATTGCGGAGTTTCGGTTTTTTTAGTTTTTCAAATAACTAAAGCGTTTTTGAGTTACGCGAACATATGTTGTGTAACCTCCTTAATTTTGGAAATAACGGTATATCTCGAAAACCAAAACCAACATAAAGAAAAAGTTTCAACTTTCTTAAAGTAAATTTTATTGCGGAATTTCGGTTTTTTTAAGTTTTTCAATAAGCTAAAGCGTTTTTGAGTTGCGCGAACATATGTTGTGCAACCTCCTTAATTTTCGAAATAACGGTATATCTCGAAAACCAAAGCTAACCTAAAAAAACGGCTAGCATCACTGGATTCAGCGACCCCGAATTAGGTTAAAAATCTTTCGTTCGTATCATACTAAAATATTAAACAGCAAATACTTTAATCTATCTATACAATATATAATTTCTTAGTATGTCAGGATGTTTGCATGTGTGTCCTATCCTTTCCGCAACTTTCTGAAGCCATCTGATGACATAGGAAGCTGAAATTTGGCACACTTGAAGTACCTTCTCTGCGGAAGATCGTAACGAAGCCATATATTTGATTTTCGGCTTTTCAACTAGTATAACTATGTATAAAGATCTGATAGAAAAGATGTTTTTTTTTTATAATATGGGGAACTTTGGGCCCCACCCAGCACGGCTAGGCACCGTCGGATTGACCTGAAAAATTAGATCATGATTACTTATACCAAACCTCATATTTGAAGCAGCGCAAACAATTAAATTAAAAAAAAAAAAAATCCCATACAAGATGCGACCAGTCTAATATACACGTACATATGAGTCATTCCATGTCAAACCGTACGATTTATGCTAAAAATTGACTTTGATGTCTCCGATGTCTTTCAAAATTTGAGAACGAAGTCTTCATTAAAAAAAAAATTTACACGTGTTTCGGGAAAAAATTAAAAATTTTTTTTTAAAAAGTTATTTGCATTTGAAAATCGTCAAAATCGTGAAAAATCTTCCGACATGACAACATTTAAACTAATGTTTTTATAAAACTAGTGAATGGATTTTGAAGTTCAATACCTTATTTTAAAGGTATTTGAACCTTCTTTTAAAAAAAAATATAATTTTTTATAAATTAATTTTTTTTATTATTAAAATTTGGTTTTTTTACTTAATTTCTGTTTTCCACAATCTTCGAACAAGTCGAAAAATCTGAAAAAAATATTTTCTTAAAGGTTAATATATTCTTAACATTCCCTCAAAATTTCAGAGTGGAGGTCGAATGGATTCTATTTTTTTACGATTTTTTTTCATTGCAGCACCACAAATATTACATTTTGTATATAAACATTTTATTTTCAAGCATGTTAACGAAAATGTCAACGCATGCATGCATGTGTGTATGTATTCAAAAACACACAAAATTTGATACTTAAGTAAATCCCAGCAAAAACTCGGTAATAGGTTGGTATTACGGAACACGTTACCTGGTAATAAGTTAAACTCCTTACCCTCGTATTTTTTTATAACTAAAATGTAACCACTTACTCGTAATATAATATCTAACTACCCCATTAGTAATAACGAATTCACATGTTTCAATATTTTTATGGTACACTCAGTTCGTTTCTTTGAAAATTTTAATAAAATTATAATTATAATATAATTTGTTGCAATTTTCTTTTAACTATTGGCGATTCATTCAAAAACTGCAAAGATTCATTAAATTTTTCAATATTTTGTGTGTGTAGTGTGTTCTGGTCTGGATCGGTTCTCATAGCCCATGGGCTCGTTGTTCTAGGGTTAGGGGATAAACTTCCTGTCGAAACACAATCGCTGTCAATTATTGGCATTTTATTTAGTTTTAGTCGACAATGACCACAAATTCTAAGCCTTCCATTCAAGGTTTGCAAATTTAATTTTAGCTTTTGTTGAAAATTTTCCACATTTATCCAACGTAAATTTTTCAGTTTAGTTTTTTTATGTTTGACAACATTAAACGAATTAAACTTAACAATTTTTTATTTCCTCTAAAAGCACTGAACTGAGATAAACGAAATTTTCTTGTAATCTAAAAATCACCTGCAACATTGCTTTTTTTAAAATAGAACATACAAAAAAATTCTAACGGCAAAATAGAAAAAGCAAAACAAACAAATCTCCAGAACAATATGAATTTTTATTAAATATTTACTTAAGTATCAAATTTTGTGTGTTTTTGAATACATACACACATACATACAAGCGTTGACATTTTCGTTAACATGCTTGAAAATAAAATGTTTATATACAAAATGTAATTTTTTTGTGGTGAAAAAATGGAAAAAAATCGTAAAAAAATAGAATCCATTCGACCTCCACTCTGAAATTTTGAGGGAATGTTAAGAATATATTAACCTTTAAGAAAATATTTTTTTCAGATTTTTCGACTTGTTCGAAGATTGTGGAAAACAGAAATTAAGTAAAAAAACCAAATTTTAATAATAAAAAAAAATTAATTTATAAAAAATAATATTTTTTTTTTAAAAGAAGGTTCAAATACCTTTAAAATAAGGTATTGAACTTCAAAATCCATTCACAAGTTTTATAAAAACATTAGTTTAAATGTTGTCATGTCGGAAGATTTTTCACGATTTTGACGATTTTCAAATGCAAATAACTTTTTAAAAAAAAAATTTTAATTTTTTTCCCGAAACACGTGTAAAATATTTTTTTATGTTTAATACGTCTGGCAAATTTAAAGAAAATCGGAAGAGGTGGTGTAAAAAAGGTGTTCGGTCTGACATGGAATGACTATATGTATGTATGTATTATTTTTTTTATACCCTGCAAATTATATTGGACTACTTGATCCATTTTGATCGTGAGCTGGTCCAATGTAATGCAAGTATGGACCATGTCGTTGTTAAAAAGAGTTTGGAGTGAAACGACATGTATTCGTTTTTTAACGAAATGTTTTCGTCTTGAAACGACTTTAAAGCGAATACTTTGGAGTATACCATGGATTAGTTTTAAGACTACTCCTTTGTAATGCAAGCTGGGTTATATGGTCCTGACCTAGGACATCGTAATGTTAAATATGCCATGTTTTTTCTATTAATTGGGGTTACCTTTGGACTAGTCCTTGCCCCTTATGGGCTACATTTGACATGTCTGTGTGGACTAGTCGCATTATTTTCAAGGTAAATACAAACATGCATACATACAGACATAAGAATGTACCCAGCTAGCATTTTTAATCGAAAGAATCTACTGGAAGTCTCATGAAGAGCGTTTTTGATCGTCGACGATTTTTAATCGTAGAAGATTCCTCGCACGGGAAAATTTTGTTACACAAGCTGATTCCTCTGTGAGATACTTCTACAACACAGCGAAAGACGCTTATATTAAACGCAGACGGATTCGTTTGAGATTTGTGTAAATATTATCTAATGCGTCTTTTAGAAAGCACATAAAAAATCTTATGAGACTCATGTAGGAATGCTTAGAATAACTGAGCCACCTTAACAAGAGCATCAAGCTTCTTTTTAAGGAAGAAACTTTTGACTTTCATACAATTTATACGAAAGAAACCATAAGATCAGGAATTAAACACCATCCTGTTGGAAAATCTTATTTGGCAGATCCTTACGTCGGGGTTCTTTTAAAAAAAACTGTATTGACAATACTAAAAACGCTCATTTTAAGGTAGCTCAGTAATTGTTACATGACTCATAAGGAGAGTCGCAAAAGGTTAATTCAAGATTAAAAGACAAGCGTGTCAGAAAATGTATAAAAAACTAATAAACAAACAATTTAAATGTTTTTACAGTAGTTTTGACTTAGCTGCCTTTTATTTACGTGCACTTTTGACTTAACTGCATAAAATTTATAATTTTTGGCATTATTCTTTATAATCCCGTACAAATTCCTTCTTTAAGTGCACTTTTTTTACCTGCACATTTAAGATAAGTGCCCAACATTTTTGGCATTTTAAAATTATTTTCTTACAAATAATTTAAGTTAGCTGCACTTTGACTTAACTGCCCAAAATACATATTTTCTGTAATTATTCTTCAAAATCCTTGTTTACGTGCATTTTGTATACCTGCACATTTTCCATATTTTTAGGCAGCTTTGAAATATTTTCATATAAAACTTCAAAGATAGCTGCATACATGAAAAAATATGGTGGCCACTTTTTCACATAAATCCAATAAATCCAATTTAAGTTGCAATAAAAACATAAATCGCAATCAAGTCAAGTTGAGCATTATACATATTTCATTTATTTTGTTTAAATGTAGCTACATTTATGCATATGGGTTGCGGTTACAGCAACTTTGCCACGAATATATGAAAGGAATAGCAAATCTTAGGTCTGGAACAGAATAAAGTAGTTGTAGTATTATTTGAAGCTGACGAATGCTCTGTAGCGCAACAAAGTTCAAAATTTTTAGCTTTTCACAGCTTGCAGCGCTATTGTTAACGTTGAACTACAGCGACTTTTCAGTTCCACACTTTATTGTTACAAATTTGGATACATCATTCATTATAAAAATGCATAACAAATGACTGCAGGTTGTTTGAACGTCATTGTTATTATCAATTTATTAATAAAAACGTTGTTACTTCTCTTTCAAACACTTTACTTTAGCTGTACTTTTATGCAGGTAACCACAATTGCGTACCTGCACATTAAAGCAGCTAAATGCATTTAAGATAGCTGCATTTTTGATTTACCTGCACAAAAATTCGTGCAAAGGAGATTGTGCAGCTAAGTCAAAATTACTGTATTATTATTACTCGTCAGATAATCATTAGAAGATTCTTTTAGAAGTTGAATATAAAACACTATCGTCTAACAAACATCCTACCAGTGATGTTAACTTTTATTTTTTTATTACCGTACGGCCCTCTAAAAATTACCGTTTTTGAGAAAAAATTACCGTACGCAAAGATTTTTAATCAAAACTTTAATTTATTTGAAAAGCACTCAGATAATCGTTTGGAAACAGCACATAAGAGCACTATTTATAAGCAGCTTATTTAAATTTTAAATGTGTTTAAAGAAAAAATTAAATGGAAATTTTTGTCTTAAAATATATTTTTAAGAATTACATATAAATAATAAAGGTCCATTTAACTAATAATATTTTTATGAATGTTAATTTTGTCAAGCTAATTGGGCCTAAATTTCTTCAATGTAAATAAAATTCAATTTTTAATTACAATATTTTGTTCCCGACGTTTAGTACGGGATTTCTTAAATCACGTACAGAATGCAAGTGCAAAACACGTAAGTCACGTTTAGTCCCTGATCCGTCCTTAAAATAGTCCAAAAACTATAGTTAAATTTATAACATTGAGACTATTTTATATGTTTAAAAGGTGGCATGTCATAACGTCCAGTGTCATAGTGTCCATGGACACTATGACACTCCAAAAAGTATCCATGGACTTTATGACACTTTTAAAAGTGTCATAATGTCCATCAGAGCAGTGTCATAACGTCCGCGGAAAGTGCAAAGTGTCATAATATCCACAACTAAACTTATAACCAAAAATATTAAAATGTGTAAAATTGGTTTTAAAATACCGTTAAAATTTCAAGTGGTTATCAAAACTTCAGAAAAAACATTATTATTTATTGATAGAAATTTTTTGCAATTCGAATCTTTGGCTTTTCATACAGACTATGAAGCAGCTTTAAGGCAGGCATTAGAAAATGTGTTTCCTAATGCGTCATTAAAAGGTTGCTGGTTCCTTTACTGCCAAGCTTTGTGACGCAGAGGTCAAAAGATAAGCAGGTTTGGAAATTTAATAAAAAAAAAAAATAAAGACTGTGGTAATTAGTACCAAGCAATCCTAAGTCTGCCATTAGTAGGCTTCGCTAACTAAAGCTTCTCCTCTATGGTATAAAAAACCGCCTTCGCTTACTAAAGCTTCTCTGCGTAGTCAGCCTTCGTTCGGAAAGAAGGCAGATTTTAGAAGCTTTACTCAGCTCAACCGGTACTTGTTATACCATAAAGGAGAAAATCCTTGCGCCCGGCCGAAGACCGGCTGTGCAGAGAAGCTTTAGTTAGCGAAGCCGGTTTTTTTTATACCATTGAGGAGAAAATCCTTGCGCCCGGCCGAAGGCCGGCTATGCAGAGAAGCTTTAGTTAGCGAAGCCGGTTTTAGTTATACCATAGAGGAGAAAATCATTGCGCCTGGATGAAGGCCGGCTGTGCGGAGAATCTTTAGTTAGCGAAGCCGGTATTTGTAATAAGATAGAGGAGAAAATCCTTGCGCCCAAAAGTGTTTTCGTTACACATAGAGTGTCATAGTGTGGACACTATGACACTGGACGTTATGACATGCCACCGTTTAAAAAGTTTAATTCAAAATTAATAATATACAAGAGTAATTTAACTTTTCTTATTTTGTACTTTTCGCTGTTATGAAAACATTTGCAGAAACATAATGTTCTAAACTGTTTGATATAACATCTATATATTTAAATTGAAAATCAGCTTTTTAAAGTTAAACTTATTAAACCTACAAATGTAAGTATATTTGAGGCGCTCAGCGCCAAAACGGCCTAACCCTCATTTTCAAAAAAATCAAACTGACTATACTGATGTAACCGGAACCTTCTGAAATAAATACTAAAAAAACTCCCTATTGCATAGTATAATACTAGGTTATACTACCTGCTGAAAACTGTTTTTCCTCTATGCAAAGTTCAAAAAAATGTGGATGCCATAATGGCCTAAGCCGCTTAGGCCAAATCGAATCCTAGAAATAAAAAATATGTGTGGGTTAGGCTAAAAACGTATGTTAAAGTAAAAACCATAGTTTAAGTAATAAAGTTTAATTACGCCATCACCTGTTGCGATTTTTGTTCCAAAATGCATTTTAATCAACCTTGGTTTCATAGTTTGTTTTGATTGTTGCTTCTACCCATTAAATGTCAAACAGTAATTTTGAATAGCTCGTTAAATAGTTATTTTTGTTTAAATAATAAATCCACTATTTTGTCAAAGGTAAGTTCATAAGATCTATTGAAGTGTGTTATCAGTTTTTTTAATTGAAAATGTATTAGCAAGAAAAAAAAATAGTACGTGAATAAACATGTCTGATGCTGACTCCATGAGTTTACAAGACTTCGAAAATTCTGGATCGGAGTATGTCCCAACACCAAGTGGGTCATCAGTTTCATCGCTCTCTTCCGAACATACATTGCCTGGGCCATCGGGACTAACAGAAAATGAAAGCAGGTCAGCTGAACCAGATATAGAAGTTGAAAGCAGCAATGAATTGAAAATATCTACTAGAAAACGGTTTGCCAAGAAATCTAACTGGAAAAAACACGTAAGTAAAGTTCAGAGAAATTCTGGAAAATCTTATAAAACTGTGAAAGGAGTTATGAAGCCAGCTAAAACACTTAATGCACTTGAATGTCCATGCCAAAGAAGAAGATATTTAGGAAGAATACGAATAACTATTATTATTAATTTGTATTATTTAAAACGCTAAAAATTATTTTTGTTATTTATCTGAAGAAATTTTGTATGTTTTAATAAATGTAGCCAAAATGGCCTAATAGTGGAAGGCCAATGTACGCGGCATGCGGCTGCGGGCGATAATAGCATTGCCATTGTAAAAATGTTAGCATTGTTGACAAAAATGTTCATACAAAAAAAAAGACATCACAAAAATTAAGACTTGGTATTACTTGGAAAAGATGCCGCGCGGCAAAGTTGAATTTTTTCAACTTTTGTTTTAAGCCGCGTGAAGTAGACGTTGCCATACACACACATAATTATTTAACAAAAGAAATTTAAAAAAACATTACAAATGAAGTGGAAAAAAATCCAATTTGATAAGTAAATTCTTATTATGTTCAAATCAATCGTTCTTTTATAGATTGAACATTTTTTAACAGCTTATTCTACATTTGCCGCTTTAAAATGTGCCGCTTTCATTTGCCTTACAAAAAAATTTCAAGCGAAAAACTAAACAGCTGATCGCCGCCCGCAGCCGCATGCCTCGTACATTGGCCTTCCACTATAACCCTCAGTTCTTATCAATATATCAATGAATTCCAAAATGGCCTAAGCCACTTTAATTTTTGTATTAACTGTTGAAAACTTTATCTAAGTTAATTAAGACCTAATAATTAACCTAAAACAAATATTTATTAACGATTAATAAAAAAAAATAAAAAATATTTTAAAAACTTATTTTCTTTTAACTTTGTTTTTCTCAGAACCATTTTTTTGGGCTTAGGCCGTTTTGGCGCTGAGCGCCTCATTTATACAAAAAAATTCAAATATCTTTAAATTACCGTATTTTAAATAAAATTACCTTGCGACCTTTTGCGGCCCAAAATTACCCAAAAAAAGCTGGGTAATATCTTAGACATACATACATATGAACGCATTGTTTATATTTTGCTCCGTGTGTACATTGGTCAAACAAATATGTTATACATACATTATATGAAAATCGCTCAGTTTTATAGTGAATTTCATAATAATTTACAACTTCAATCACTGTTCGTATTGTGAAACCACACGTTAATTATTCTGTTTTACTTCAGACAATGGAACAAGACGACATTGATAAAAGTAATTGCAGCCAAAGATTGTTTTTTTTTTTGGTACATTAAGTGATCATCTGTACCTTTGAAAATCCGTTGGATGATGAGGAAAGCTGTATGCGTGTGTTTGAATAAAATTAAATAATGTGAAAACTTTAAATAAAAATACATACTAAAAAATAAATATACTTTAAAAAATGGATTTTATTGGAACTATTTTGATTTTGTATCTAATACATATATCGGGAAAAAGGTTTATGCAACCGGTTAAAAAAAAAAAATATATTGATAACGACAATCAAATCTCTTGTTATGAACACCAATTATGTGTTAATTCAGTTGTAGCTATCATATATTCGGGTATAAGCACAATTTTGTTTCTATTAATCATACTAACAACTAACAGTATCAGTTGTTATGACTGATATTGTACTAAAATTAAAATGTTGCTTTCAAAAATATTATGCTAAGCAACGAAATTTTCAGTAATTGTAACCAAATTGTGTGAAGGTACATGCAACCGACGAAATTCGATTTGCGTCAAATTCGGTTGTTATCACGAATCTGTTTTCTCTGTGCAGTCACACGATCGCCGCACCAGGCTTGCATTTTATTGTTAAAAGTAAGCACAATATTGTCCTCGATTGGGGTATTAAAAAGTGTGCAAATTGGTACATTGCGTCAATCGTGTAATCCCAGCTTAACACTTATACATACTTTTTTATTCAAGACTGAGACCTTTTTATAGCATGGTGAATTTCTTTCCAAAAACAAGCTGCGACTTAGGAACTAAAACATTTGTTATTACAAAATTAAGATACATGAAAATTTATTAGCGGATAAAGGCAATAAAGGAATTAAGTTTTAGGACCACAATGGAATTACAAAATAGGGAACTTCAAGCAAAAAACAAGTAAATAAAATTGGGTCAGGTAAAAAAGGTACCCCTAGCCATTGCAAAAATCATTAACACCCACAAACATGAAAGGCAAAAAGGCTGCAGGTACCAACAGCTCTTTAGAAAAAGGTTGAAAACCAATTAGCAAATTGGTATAAATATTAAGAGCGTAGAACAGTCTAATAACATTCACTTAAAATAATTCAAACGTTAAACATCTAAATTCGAAAATCAAAGATTTGAAAATTTAAAAACAAAAAAAAAAAAATGGCTTCTACAAACGTGTATCTACATAAAAAGTTTGATTTAAAAGCCGAACAATATAATCACAAGAAATTTGGTTTACATTTAAACAAACGCAAGCGCGAAGAAATGGAGAATAAAGAAAATTTTGAAACAGCCCAGACTATATTGGATTTGGCCATTCATCAAACAACACAACAGCAGCCTCCAGCAAAGAGAAAACAAGCTAAACCTTTATTTAGGCCTTGGTTAGATGAAGATGAGAAGAAACCCCAATCAAAAACAGTTTTAACAACAAAACCCAACAGTGTCCAGTCCTATAAAACTCAGCAGGGTTCGCAAAAGTCTGCCAAATTGAACCAACACAAATCAAAACGCAATTTATCTGCCCTTATAGCTCGTTACAATGAGCAGGCGCAACAGTGGATTTTGCAGCAACAATATGTTTACTATCAGCATCAACAGGCCGCCATAATGGCTCATAACGCTAATTATCTAAGACAATTGCAGCAACAGCTGGCTGTACAGAGACAACGACAACAGTTTGTTTTTGGTCAGCAGTAAATCTGGGGTCTTCAACAAGTATCTTTTTCTAAATGACTGAGTTATGGAACAACTAAAAGTGATAATTGCTAGTTAAACTAGTGTTATTTATAAGTTTAATTTAAGTAAATTATTGCTAAAATATTTATTGATAATAAAATTATACATTAAATAAAAAAAAAATAATTAAAACTAATTGTATATTATATTTAATTTTCGAAATTAAAAAAGAAACTGTCTTTCACTTAAAATAAGCGTTTTATACTAAAAATATCGTTTTCCACTCGAAGCGCAATACTGAATTAATGAGTCTTATACTCATTTTTTAAGTCTTATACATAGATATTCATAACAACCATGTTATAGGTACGCAAGACTTGCGCTAATGAAGGCGATCTTATTTTCAAGATTACCATCATGAAATATATCGATGGCTTTTTCCGCAACCTCGTTACTCAAAAACAACTACTTTTCAGAAGAGAAAAAATAAATTTTTTTAACCAAATATTTGAAACATTTTGCTATAATCCAAGAATTAGGAAAAATTCCGATATTCCGCCAAACAAAAAAATTCCAAAATTGTAAGGCGGTATTTCTGGTTAAAACAAAAAATCGGAACAATAGAGTTACTTGGTTGCGGAAGAAAACCATCGATATATCTTATACTTAAAGCTATTGCCACTAATCTACCATCTAAAGCTGGGATCACACGATTGCCGCAAATGCACCAATATGGCACAATTTTGATTGTGCCTTATTGACGCACAATAAAGAAATTGCACCAATCAAATATTCTGAAATCACACGGTTGCCCTGTTTTAAACTAATTTAATTGCCGCTAGTTGGTACAAACAGCTGTTGTGGTAGCTTTCTCATTTGTTTGGAAGTTCTAGTTGATATGTTCATTAAAAACGAAAAATTTGTTCATGTAGGTGCCTACTATACAATTTTTTGTTGAATAGTTTTATTTGAAATATTTTAAGAAAAATTTATGAAAATCCAAAAATTAACAAATTACATAATATGTACTAAGTTTTATTAAATATCTTCAATAAAATATTCGCACTTAACAGCTACATAGTATAGCAAAAATTAAAAAAAAAAACTAAAATGCATAATAAATAAATATGAACATATTTATCTTCATTACTTACTAAAGGAAACACAAAAATGTAAAATTTATTAAAAAAGGCAAATATTGGCGCGTATTGTGTTGTTTGATTGCCGCACGAGAAGACAATAAATATTGGTGCATTTTTGTTATTTTTATTGACGCGCGGTTGCATAGTAAACAGTCACACGATTGCTGCCAAAGGTTGCTTTTGATTGGTAAAAGTAAGCACAATTTTGTCCTCGATTGGTACAAGAGCCAATTGGTTGTGCAGTCACACGATTGGTGTATTAAAAAGTTTGAAAATTAGTGCATTACGGCAATCGTGTGATCCCAGCTTTATACTTTAAATTTACCATCTTAACCTTAACTCAAGACAACAATTTCTTAGCCTGTGTTCATACGGCTCATGACTTATTGACATGATTGCTACTTTATAGGCGAGAGGGACGTGGGGAAAAGAAACGAGTACACAGATGCATGTACTGCCTTTACGTTTTGCTTTTTCATTCGTTGTTTAATTTTGTTAGTGTTTTCAATATCAAAAAAGCACACATGCATACGCACGACTATACAAAATAAAAAACATGTCGTCAACATGACATGAATCATTTGAACGCCAATTCATGTTCAAAGAAGAAAAAGGAAGAATCTTGTCAATAAGACATGAGCCTTTTGAACGCAGACTTACTCAAAACTCCTATTTTATACAAAAACACAAAGTCATCATTACACTGGTTTACAGCCAAAAAAAAATACCAAGCATGCCACATGCCTAGATAAGTTAATGGGGATCTCCTGAACACGAAAAACGCTGTAATTTTTTTTTCTATTATTATTATTATTATTTTCTGTTATTAAGATAACGGTACTTTTGTGTTTTTCGGTGTAAGGTACTACTCAAACCCTTGTGGAGCCCAACCGAATCGAGATAAATGGCATATCGTTGGAAAGGTAATTAAATGCCTTTTCCAACGATAAGCTGCAATTTTCTATCTGATAAGAAATGGCTGAGTTATTCACCAGGAAATTGAAGAAATCGAGACACACAGAAAAAAATACCAATGTTAAAATAACATGGCGAAATGTTGTTTGAGAATCATGGTAAATTTCTGCAAAAGTATTTTATTTATATTTATCATTATTTCATATTAATTTTAAATGAAAAATATTAAAATAATCTTAAATCACGTTTATTTAATACTATTCACTGTTAAAATAACATTGTTCAATATTGAATCCATAAAAACCTGTTTTATATTAAAATCAAAAGCTTATCTTGTTAAATTAACATACATACACACTTAAGTATGTACATCTTTTTATTTTCATGTTTAAAATATGTTATAAAAAGAAGACAATTCCCGTATTCTTTTAATTAAAATAATTTAGTTAAATAGTACATCAAGTTTTCAAAGTAGAATGATGACGAAAACGATATCGGGCCATTCTGCTGATGCTTCTGTTAACAAAGGAGATACAAAATAAGTGAAACATGTGTTACAGGGGTAAGTGTTTTGAATTATTCTTAAATAAATGCATATGTTGTCTTCACACTGTTATATAACACTCCAACCAATTTGATTCTACATGAAATTCACGTTGTTTCAACTTTAAATAACTTTCATTCAACGTGATTCGGATTGTTATTTCAATATTAATTACATTTTCCTCTAACTTTACTGCAATGTTAAATTAACATGAATTATAGTTATTTTAAAAGAAAAAAATTTTGTTCGCAAGTTATTGTAAAATCATGTTAAATTAACATGAAACAACAATGAAGCAAAATCACTACTGAAAAATGTAAAATCAACCTTGTTTTGAACGAATTTACATTGATTTTTTTCTGTGTGGAGACGTTACAAGGGCTGGTGGGATGAACAAATGATGGCGGACTATTGTTGGTTCCTCATTCGAGAAGATCCATCCGAAAAAAACGCAAAGGTTCAAGTCGCTCGTCATTTAAATTTAATTTTTTTGAATTTACGCCGAATATAGTGTGTGAGCAATGAAAATTAAAATATTGTCGTTTAACAAAATCCTTAATAAAAACTTTATTTTTCATCCGCTTAAAATGTTGATAATTAAATAAACTATTTGTTAAAAAAATAAAACATTCCAGGTCTTTACTATAACGTAGAAAAAAAATGAAAAATTTTAAAACAATCGTAAAAAATACGCAAATTTTGAGGTGCCATAACTCAGCCATTTCTTATCAGATTGAAAATTGCAGCTTATTGACGGAAAAGGCATTCAATTACCTTTTCAGCGATATGCCATTTATCTCGATTCGGTTGGGCTACACAAGGGTTTGAGTGGGACCATACACCGTAAATACACAAAAGTACCGTTATCTAAAAAACGGTACTTAGAAAAAACAAATTACTGCGTTTTTTGTGTTCAGGAAGTCCCAATTAACTTATCTAGGCATGAGGCGTTCTTGGTATTTTCCCAAATTAAAAATTTGTAAAGCAGTGTTATTCATTCAACACAACTGCCTTCTAATCAATATTTATTTTAATACAAGAGTTTTTTTTGGAGCCAAACCAAACCTCTTTTAGTAAAAACTAGGATATTCATTTAATCGACCTTTTGCTTTAATCGGTTAATCGGTCGATTAATTAACGGAGGTTTTGGTTTAATCGGTTAATTTTGTTTTTGATCGGTTAACCGATTAATCAAGTTTTTTTTTTATAAATTAAGTAATTTTAATATATAAAAATGCATTAATTGTTTATTATTTAGAGTATATTAGTAAAAAAAAAAACAATAACATACCAAACATAACAATCCTTAAACTAAAACGAGCAAACAAAAAAACAATTCATAAATATGTAATAGGCATTTTTTCAGTTAATACACAAGGTGTGCTATCAAGTCATATCGTCATAATATCCTAAATAATCACCCCTATTATGTAAGGCGTTGTCGACGTCGACATTAATTTTTAATTGTTGTCACATCAAGGCGACGACTACAACACTTCGACCTTAATTTGGTATTTTATAAGAATGTTGTGTCAACGTCGACTAGTTATCGAAAATTTGACAAAAAAAAAGAAATCCCATCTCCAATTGTTTTTTTTTTTTTTTTTTTGACAAGATTCTTCCTTTTTCTTCTTTGAACATGAATTGGCGTTCAAATGATTCATGTCATGTTGACGACATGTGCTTTTTTGGTATTGAAAACAATAACAAAATTAAACAACGAATGAAAAAGCAAAACGTAAAGACAGTTCATGCATCTGTGTACTCGTTTCTTTTCCCCTCGTCCCTCTCGCCTATAAAGTAGCAATCATGTCAATAAGACAAGAGCCGTATGAACACAGACTATTTATGCTAAATGCCGACATATTTTTTTAACTGATTTAGCTTTTTAAAATAAAGTGTAGAGTTTGTTTCCAATTTTGAATTTTTTTCGCGAATTTTTGGCATGCTTTAGATAAAAGATATTTTTACTGTAAGTTTTCTGATTCTTTATAGCTTTAACGTTTATTAATAAATATAAGACTTTTCTTTCATGCCGCTGTTAGCAAATTTTTGCGAAAGTTAATTTAGCAATTTTCACCGAATTTTTGCCATTTCTTTCAGTTTAAGGGACGTTTAATCAATTTTATGGCTTGTTTGATATATTAAAAATTTTCGCTGTTTTTGCATATTTTTTTTGATCTTCCCGACATTTTGTTCTTTAGCCGTTTAGCGATTTCAATCCAATTTGAGGGTTTGTTTCAAAGTTTGCAATTTTTGATAATTTTAGCCATGCTCGCGATAGAAGCGAAAGTTTTCTGATTCTTTACAGCTTTAACGATTTTTAATAAATATTAGACTTTGCTATCATGTAGCTGTTAGCAATTTTTTACGAATTTCCGCTAATTTTGCAATTTTAACCAAATTTTTGCCATTTCTTATAGTTTTAGGGAATTTAAATCAATTTTATGGCTTTTTTTTATATATTCAAAATGTTCGCGAATTTTCGCTATTTTTGCAAATGTTTGCGAATTTTCGCATTTTTGGTTCTTTGAGGCGTTCGTCTTAAATTAAAAATTTTCGAGAAATTTCGCTATTTTAGCAAACTTTTCCGAACTTTCGCAATTTTCGCGTTAAATTTACTAATAAAATTTGTGCCCATAACTTCTTTTAAATTTGCATTTTTTATTTCAAACGTACTCAATAAATATGTTCACATTTCATTTAAAATTTCTTTAACTTTCATTTGAGTCGTCGCAAAATTTCCTGTCGACTAAAACGGAGACAATACGAGTAGTCGACTTGAAAGCGCCTTAGAAAATATCAATTGACTGTCAATAGTAATCGATTATTGTCAACAACGACTCAGAAAATACACATTACTGTTCAGGTGCCGTCGACTTGTGTCGATGTCGACTTTCACAATAGGGGTGAATATTTTACAATTGTTTAAAACAGTGTTCGAAAATAAACAGAACATTATTTAACGTTCGGCTCACACACCAAGGAACGATATCTATTTTTTTTAGTGATTGTGTAGACATACACAACCCTTAATACCGTTCGTAACTATTTTCAAGAAAGAACCGAACATTATATAATGTTAAAAAACAGAACAATTTTAGTGATACTGTAGACAAACATTATATTTTAATGTTCTATAATGTTTTTTTCGTGTGTGTATTTAGTTTTTGTAACAAATGTTTGGTTTTTTTTTACCAGCCAAAAGGGACGAACATTAACGAGCCGAACCGAACATATTGAAGTTTGTGGATTTTCAAAAAAAAAAAAAAAACCGAACGGAATTAAATGTTCACATCTTTTGTTGAGTTTGATAAAAACCGTAATATTTTTGTGTTCGAAAGATGACTAACAGGGAAACGTTATTTTTTTTTTAATGATTTTCTACACAAACACTATTACCGATTGTGTTTTCCACAAATCTACCGAACCGAACATTAGGAAACGATATTTAGTGTTTATTTTCGAACCCTGGTTTAAAATAAATAACAATTTTAATGTTGTGTTCATTGATTCGCCATAACCAGGGTTGTAAGGTGTGACGATTTTTCGTAATTTTGACGATTTTTTTGAGAAAATACAGTGAAATGACGATTGACGATTTTTCTTTCTAAAAGTTATAGTGTTATGACGATTTCTGGCATCAATAAAACACTTACAAGAAATATTTACAATTATATTGGGAACAGTCCAAAACGTCAAAATCAAATTTTCAAAATATAAAAATTATTGGAAATTAAACAAAAAAAAAAAAAAAAAAAAAAAATTCTTCCCCCATCACAAATCAGGTGGATTTGATTAGAAGCATTAGTACTTCAAATTCCACAATTACATATGAGGAGGTCCATAACAAAACGCAATAATTACACCATTACATTTTTTTTTTGATAAACGAAAAAATGTAGTAGCACATAATTTTTTTAAAAAACAATTATTGAACAAAAACTTATATTAATCACAAATTAATTATTTTATCTGACAGGTTGTTTTAAAGTTTTTTAGATAACAAATTTTGAATTATTGCGTTTTGGTCCGAATCATAATATTTTTCTTTGAACTGTATGTAGCAAAAGCGGTAAGTGAAAGTAAGCCGAATCGACTTTTATTCTAATATGTGATAACCAGGGAAACCAGAAATATGTAATTGCATGTTTTTCCTTGTGCGACAAATGAAGGCAGAAACAATATATTTATCCGTTTAAGAGCTTTTTATGAATTTTGGCATCGATTTGTTAGTGCATATTTTACCGTTTGCAGCATTTTTTTTTTCATATTTTAGTTAAAAGAGCCTTTTTGCAGCATTTTTTAGGTTTATAGCGCATATTTTGCCTTTTTAATGCATATTTTGATACATACTCAATTTTTAGTTGCCTACAATAGATTTCGCAGCAAATAAAAACATTTTTTTTTCGAAAATCTGTTAGTCTGGGTTCACACTACGAAAGTTTTCTTTCAGAAAGTCTGAGTTTATGGATGAGAGAGGCGAGAATAAAAGCATGTTATCTTCCCCTCTCACCAATAAACTCAGACTTTCTGAAAGAAAACTTTCATAGTGTGATCCCAGACTTACTTCAATTTCGACATCTACATTTAATTTTTACTCTAAATTTGTAAGACAAAGCAGGTTGTCATTAAGGATAAATGTTATGCGACTTGTATCTAAGCCAATCTTTTAGTATTCCGATCGACTCAGAATCACTTTTTAAAATGATCTAACGATGTCCTTCCATCCGCCTGGCTGGTTGTCTGTCCATGTTAGCCTTGTGCGCAGAGTACAAGTTCCAATTTTGTAGATAATTTCATCAAATATGGACGAAGTCTATGCAAATGGTGAAAATCGGTCTATAATTTCACATCCAAATTAGCCTCTTTGTGTCCGCAAGCTATCTAATTACGATGGTATTTAAATAAAATTCGTGCCAGAAATATTTTACTTAAAATTAAATTATTTTCGAATCGGTTCACATTTGCTCAAAGCTCCCATCCTTAACTAGCTGTAAATTCCTTTTAAATGTTAACATTTGTTAACAATTTAGCGACCGTACCTAAAATCCCTTTAAGACAAAAACCCATATGGATCACTTCGGAAAATCAAATCTTGTAACGTTAATTTAACCGCCTTATACTCAATGCAAATGGATGAAACTTTGCAGGCATAGATATTCCCGATGATAATACACGAATACATGGGCGTAGCCGGGAGAAAATCTAGGGAGGGGGGGGGGGGGGTGTTAAAAATTTTTAAAACCTTTTCTTTAGCTTCACTTCGGAGAATCAAATCTTGTAACGATAATTTAACCGCCTTATACTCAATGCAAATGGATGAAACTTTGCAGGCATACATATTTCCGATGACAATACACGAATACATGGGCGTATCCAGAATCAAATCTAGGGGGGGCAAACATTTTTTTTTTGGGAAAATGCTTTTTTGACCCCCTTTTACTCAAAGCAAACTTTACAGGCATACATATTCCCGATGACAATACACGAATACATGGGCGTAGCCAGGATAAAATCTAGGGGGGGCAAATTTTTTTTTAAATGTTCTTATTTAGGTTGTTTTTTAATTTTGTTATTATATTGTTGAATATTGTGTCTTCAAATGAGCAATTTTTTATTTTTAGGGCATATTTTTAAAAATTTTCAGGACATATTTTCCAGTTTTTCCGCATAAAACGTATTTTTTAGAGCATATTTCTGGATTCTCTGGTGATAACATTTCTCAAAAAATATTTTGTTTTTAGTTTAAAGTGTTCTTTATCCAATTTAATTAAAAATATATCGTTACTTAAAACGCAAAAGGGCCTAACTTACCAAACATTTTAAATCGACTTTTTCATTGATTTTATTTCAAAAGGTGTCAACTAAACAAAAATTCCTTACGTTTAGCAGTTATATAAGAGTTACCACCAGTTCATAATTTATTTCAATCCAAAAACTTGAAAAATGTTATTATTGCGTTTTGTTATGGACATCCTCATATATGCATGCCACCAATACTGCAAAAAATATACACTAGAGTCCCGATTTGAGTCGCTTTTTAAAAATTGGTTAAATCCGCTTCGCGTTTTTATGATTTCGATTTGCCATGTGAAGAATTTTTCTATTTGCGTGTAAAAAGTATAGTTGCGTGTAAGGAAGTAAGAAGTTAGTTCTTAATAAGAAATTGTGTAGAAAAATTAGTGCAAAGAAAAGAAAATGTATTAGTTTGGAACTAAAATTGGAAGTAATAAAACGTTTCAAGTCGGGTGAAAAGGCTGTTGATATAGACAGAACCCTTGGTTTAGCACCTTCAACAGTAAAAACCATTTGCAATAGTGATAGTGCTAGTAATTAATCATTTAAAGATAGCTCGAGTTAATAGCAAATGAGATTTTCTTGTTTTATTTAATGTTTTTGTGAATATGGATAAATGAAATAAATAAATTTTTGTTATGTTTTTATGAAAATATACTTTTACTTATGTATTTCTTTTCAAATGATAAAGAAATAAAACTTAGCCATATCACTTTCCTTATCATAAATAGAATTTCTTGTTTAAAGTTTATATTTCTGAACCAATCAATGCAATAAATTGTCTCTGATTTGTAAAATTAAAATATTTGACGACCAGGGCTGTCAGATTTGGCGATTTCTCGCCAAACGTGGCGATTTTGAAACGTGTCTGGCGATGGGATTTCCCATTTGGCGACCGGCGACTTTTATGGCGATTTCTGATATAAATGGCGATTAACTTGGCTATTTTTAGCATTTATATTATTTCGGCGATTTTGTTTAACAACTTGTCATTTTTTGTTATCATTACTAATATAAAAAAAACATATTAAGTGAATTTTATATTCAGTCACTATTTAATTCTATAAGTATGTAGGTCAAAACTCCAGTAATGAAATCGGTGAGGCTGAAGTGTACGATATTATAGACTTGTGTACTTAATTTAAGTTTTTAGCTGAATACTCATGAATATAATCTCCATTTTATTTAATTTAAAAAAAAAATTATAGAAACAAAACAAAATTTACTTCGGCGACTTTTTTGTATTTTTTCTTAGTTTTTGGCGATTTTTGACTGAAAAATTATACTAGAGTTTTTTGTATGCAAAATTTAATTAAAAAAAAAAAAATTTACCAACACTGAACAAAATCGACGTTTGGCGATTTTTGGCGATTTCTGACATCCGGTTTGGCGATGGAGCTCAAAAAAATCTGACAACCCTGTTGACGACTTTTGACGATGTTTTAAGAAAAAAACCTAACAACCCTGGTCTACAGTATCACTAAAATTGTTCTGTTTTTTTAAAGAAGAACAGAACCCTAGTAATGTTCTGTTTATTTTAGAACGCTGGTTGTCATATTTTTTCTAGATTTAAGCTTAAATTCGAATTTTCGAACATTTGAAAATTTTCATTTTAACATCTGTAAAATAAAATAAAAAATTGTGCAAAAAAACATTTTTGTTGGGGATAATGATCGTTTCAGAAATAATTTAAGATAGTTTTTAAAATTCGAACTTAACTTCGAATTTTCGAACATTCGAAAAAACATTTACAGTAGAATCCTGATAATTCGCAATCGCAAGGGACCGGCCATTTTTTACGAATAATAGGGGTTTTCGATTTAGCGGGGTTTCGATTTAACGGGGTTAAAATAAAATAAATACGAATAAACGGTGTTTTTCAATTTATTTACTAAAACGATAAGAAAACATAAAAAACAATTATTAAAAATAAAATATATAAAAATTATGCAAGTAACAAACTGATATTAAGAAAATAAATCCACACACAAGCAAAAACCCACGCAAAAATAAAAAAATGGTAAGCAAAAAATCATTCATTCCATGTTTTTATTACGAATTATAAGTGGTAGTTATCAAACAATTACGATTTATAAGAGGTAAAGAAGATTTTATTTGAAAAAAAAATTACGAATTATCGAGGGGACCAAAATGTATGGAAATTTTACGAATTAACGAGATTTTATCAAGGGACCGACAGTTTATTACGAATTATCGGGAATTACGATTTATCGGGGTACGAATTATCGGGATTTGACTGTATTTGTAATTTATAAGCTTAAAAACTTAACAAATAACATTTTATTTTAAAGTTTCATTAAAAAGATTAAGTTCGAATTTCGAAATCAGCTAAAAAACTGAAAAAATTGGTAGAGTTAAATACTTTTCGTTTTTTTTATCACTTAATGATTTATTTTAAATGTTTTAAATTAAAGCTTGGGTTTGAATTTTCAATTACTTAAGATTTTGTAAAATATGTAAAGGGTATTTTATTAATTTGAAATACATATTTTTAACAAAATATGTATCAATTTTATTTTATTGGTTAAAATGAACTTGATAAATAGTTTTAAAGAAGAATATTTGTTCTCTATAGTTTTAGTAGACGATTTCTAGATGTCAAAGGTTAAATAGATTCCAGTTAAGCCATTTGTTTATATTTTATTCTATTAAATTTATAATATTTGTTTTTGCAAAAAAAAAACCAAGTTTTATTCTCTTGTTTTCAAAACAATATTTAAAACAAAAACAAATTCGCAATTTTCTTAAAATTGTATAGTATTGTATTTATGTAAGTATTAAAAACAAAAGATAAGCCTTTTGTTTGTCAAACGTTCGTTTAAGTTGTTGTTTGAATTGTTTGGTCACGCAGGCGCATGTCTTATCTATACGACTTAAATCCAACATTTAACGCACAGCAGGTTGCAATTGTTCCACTTTGGTAAACACATGCCTAAGTTAATTGTTTAATTTTTTGTTGAATTTTCTTTTAAATTATCATCTTGTATTTGTTTAGGTCTTGTTAGATTTAGATTTTTTTTTTTTTTTGGACAAAATTGATAAATTTTGTATAAGCGTTTTGTGAAAACTGAAATTGTATCATGCTGTGTTTATTTTTGATAGTAAGTATGTATGTAGTTTTAAAAAATTTTGTTTGTTTCTCTAAAATGTATTTCAGTGCTTAAAGGTTAAGGGCTGTGATTATCTGAAAGTCTACTTAAAGGTATTGTCCAATTACTGGGAATTAATTATCAGTATGTTCAACAAGACAAAAGGGATTTGTTGGGAAAAACAAATAGAATAACTTAAAGTGGTTTATTAATAAATATTTTACAATAATTACACCAGTGAACAAAAAAGTTTTTTTTTTCTACGGTTTGTGTTTTAATGCATACATTGTGATGATAGACATCGATATCGAAAATCTTCTTAGTTTTCAATCCTAGTTTTTAAAGTTTGCTTTTGTCTGTTTTACGTCGATAAGTAAGTTTTGAACATTTACGTCGATTTTAAAATCACCAGTGGGTAGCAATTAGATCAACATTGCTCTTCACTAAGCTTAAAAGCCGCCCTTCTTCACAATGGAAACCATATTACATATAAGGCATCCCGTGGCGCATTGTGTAATGCTTAGAGAAAACTATGACAGTGTAGTGACAGTGTAAAATGGTATGTATTGGAAAAATGACAATATACAGAATCCAACTATCCATTAATAGGAGACTTCAAGATGATAGCTTTTCTAATGGGAATGGAAGGTGTGTAAACTATTGAATTTCAGATTCAATACACTATCAGCAGCGAACATGGCCTGACCGAATCGTGTTTCAGATATAAAAAATTGCGTCATGTGGACACCTTTTGTAGATCCTCAAAATAAATTAATGACATCGTTGCATATAAAATTAGGCTTTATGAAACAATTTGTAGAAGAGATTCTTTCCCAAATTATCCGAAGCGAAGGTAAAATCAGATATATTTGTAATACCACAAATGAAAAAATAAAAAATATGAATTCTCGTAATTGCTTAAAAAAGGGTGCCCAAATTTGAGGTATTTTTGGTCAATGGAAATCGCTACAGGGAGAGTCTTTTAAAATCGAAAGTGTACAATCCCACAACAGTTCAAGAGCTTAAAAACAACATTATCGAGCTGATATCAACCATTGACAACCGTTTATTGAACAACGTGAATGAGAATATTGGGAGACTGCTAATCCAGTAGGGGTACCCCCTACCCGAGATAATTTTTCATTTTTAACTGGGAGCTATTTTTATAAACTTAAGTAAAAATATTTTTAATATGTCAAAAAAACCTTTTTTTTTTATTAAAATTTAAATGATACCTCAATTTTTGACACCCTATACTATTAAAAAACAACAATGATTAAGATGGGCTGCCGGGTGTTCCATAAAGTTTTTATGCTTCATGCTATCCTTGAATAATTTAAGGATATTATGGGTGCCTACTCAGAAGAGCAAGAAGAGAGTTTTCATCAAGATAATATTTGATGATATATGAAGATTCAATAAATAAATAATGAAGAAAAAAAAAACAAGATGTGAAGGACTTCAAACGACATTACCAAGGGTAGAAAATATGATGGGATACTTGTACTACATATGTATGGGGCTTAATACGAGAAAGTCCACAAAAAAATGGGAATGCGACTAAAAATCACAGAGCATAGAGATAAAAAAGTGACGTTAGAAAAATGCCCAAATCACCTGCGAGGGCAGCTTTCGAAGAAAGAGGAAGAAAGCGTTTTTTTTGAGTGAAGTGGCAAGGCGGTTAAACAGGCCGCTACAATCAACACAAACTGCGTGAACAAAAATAAAAATGCAAAATGGGCAGCTTTCGAAGAAAAGACAGAAAAAACACAATATTTTCTGTCTCGTGACGCCTCTATATGCTTTGTGCTAAAAATATTAGTGGTATTCAGTGTTTGGTGCATCTAAGGTTGCAACCGTTTTTTCTTGCAATAATTTTGTCATTGACAGTGAGCGATAGCTCAAGCAACTTTGCAATACTAGATTAGGTAACAGCTGATATACAGAATTATTGGTCATGAAAATTAATCAAAAACGTGTTTGGTTTTTTTCTAAAATTGTTTTAAAATACCACGAAGAAGTGTAAAAGAAAATATGTGACCCGGTCTATGAAAAGGTGGCGTATGACTCAAAAACAAAATTTCGAAAAATCAGCTGTTAAAGATAAACAATGCATTTCGTCAGTTTGTCGGTAGTTGTTTTCCTTCGTTCTGTTTCTGTTAGTCTTTTCCGTTATAAACTACACTAATAAAAAAGTTTTGCTAAAATTAGCAAAACGATCTGCTGGCCTAAAATTAGCAAATTTTCTGTAATAATTTTATAGACTTTTTTATTTGAGTGCAGTGAAGTTTTGAGGAAAAATAACTGTGTACGGTTGATGTTGTTAAAATGTCATTTATTTTCAATTTCACCTTTTCCACTATAGGAATTTTGACGTGAATACCTATGATGTCTGTTGATGAAGAATTTTGCGAGGGTTTTAAAAAATATTTTGTTGAAGATGAGGATTATTTCAAGCTGAAGATCAAATGGAAGTTGAACAAATTTTTTTTTACAATGGACTTGTCTACTATAGATAACAATGAAAACTAATTGATAAGTTAATTTATTTCGAAAGATTGCTGTAATAAGAAATGCCAAAATATGATACCGCGAAAGATAATAGAAAATGCAAGAAACAACTATCTAGAATTATCAAAACATGAACTTGATTTGGTTATGCTCAGCCATATCGAATCAGCAATAATGTGCAGAGACAAACTTGGTGATGCCTACACAAAAATGACGAAATGGAGGGAACATAAAAGGCAAAAAGGTAAAGATGTTGAAAGTCATAAATTGATGTTTACTTTTTATCACTTACCTGTTTGCCGCTCTGCGCATGTGTGTGGAAGAAAACGTTTTGAAAATTTACTTCGACTTTTTCATACACATGGTGCCATAACACGGGTACATGCGCTGATATCCAAAAAGCTGTCAAATTTATTGAGTAAACAGACGATCTATTGGCTCTTCCACTGCCAGGACGTTTACCCAATTTTAAAGATTATCGTGCAATGAAGTTACCATCGAATGAGACAAAGGCCTCAGTTTATCGGATATAAAACCAGCGAATGATCTCTGTGATTACTGTCGTAGTAAGTAAGCCATTGTTTACTTCTTTTTAAGTTGTATCGATTGTAATTAAAATTGTCGTTTTCTTCAATAGTGAACACAATATCAATTACGCTAGCCAAAAACATTCCTGACCCTAAACGTAAAGAAAAGCTGAATCAATTTCTAGATCACCTCCACAAAGCTCGAAATCCACGTGCATACTATCAAAAATGGTGTGACAATACTGATGATACTGTAAAGGTCTTATCATTTGATTTCGCCCAAACTGTTCATTATCCAGTGAGTCCTCAACAACCAGGTACAGCTCACTTCAAGGCAACAAAGAAGTGCGCAGTCTCTGGAATTACAGATGAAAAAGGAAAAATACAGGTTAGTATTTCATTGTACAAATTCAAATCACTTGCTTTGAAAGCATCTTGACTATTTTTTTTTCGATAGTATAATTACATGATAGATGAGGAACATGATATTGGCAAAGGTCCAAACACCGTTGTGAGCATCCTGCCTTATCACTTGGAAACGTATTGCAAAAATGTCAAAACAATTTTTTTTCTGTGATAACTTCGAAGGATTATATTATAATAACTAATGACAGATTATTGACAAATATCAGTTGTTCGAGTATCAGGTATTGAAACGCAATGCACGTAGCTATACAAATTTAGTATTGCGCAAAAGCAATGATGGGATAATTGCAATTATGTGTATTTTGTTGTTGGATTGCAAAGAAATGCCGCATTATTTTGCACTTGCACTTTCGCAATACCGTTTGCATCGAACACTGAACTCCTCTTCTATTTTTTGAACTAAATTTTTTTGGTTTTTTTTTTTATTCTAAACTATTATTAATCATTATTCGTCAATTTAAAAAAGACTAAGATGCTCGATGTAATAAAATTTTGAGAAAATCCGTTAGTAGAAAGAGAAAATCGAAAAGTTGCTTTTATTTCTAAAAGCAAACTTTGATAAAAAAAAAAAATTTTCCTAAATTAGTAACATAAAAGGATCTTAAATTTTATACTTCAAAGTAAGACCCAAAAATCGTGTCGTTTGGTGTTATAAAAAATACGATTTTAAATGACTCCAAAAAAATTAGGGGTTATCACAGGTAACAGAATGCTATTGCAAAGAGGTCTCTTAAATTCAAAACAAAAGGCTTAAAGATGCAAAGAGGTCCCTTAAATTCAAAACAAACGGCTTAAATATTCCTTGTCGCACACATGTCCTTTAAAACAATAAAACTACTGTCCTAAAATCTCTTATATTCATAAGCAATATTTTAAAATTATCACAAAAACTTGATGGTATTTAGACTTTTCACAGTTTGTTGAGTAATACAAGTTTTAATATCTTTATTACTCACTTCCCTACAATACAAATAATTACCTCTTCTTTCCTCTCTATTTTCTTCTCTTTTATGTGTCTTCTATCTACCAAATTGTGTTACAATATATAAATAAATTATACACAGTTTCTTTAAACTTAACAATAACAAAAATCAACCATGTTTAAACAAAATATTTATTAAATATTGTTGTTTATAAAACATCAACAACAAAATTAACTAAATTATAAGAGAATAAGTTGAAGACTTCCGTTGCCAAACAATATGAAACACCAAATCGGTAATTGGTAAATTTAATCATAAACCGGTAAAAGTTAAAAGCACTTAAGTCATTTTTTTCGAAATAAATTTCGAAATTTGGAAAATGCTTGTATTAAAATTTTTTAAATAAAAATGCATAAAAGATATATAAACTTTACTAAATTAAAATTAATATTTTTAACGTTTTGAGAGAATTTAGAAAAATTTGGATCAGTTAATTGATGTTTATCGGTCATGTATAAGACAACGTTAGTGGTGGTGACCAATTTTCGCATATCTGTTAGATGCTTCCATTGTTAATGGTTGGCTACTAATGAGAATGCTGCATCCAAATGATCTAGATTGCTCAAACTTGTTGCAATTCCGTAGATATATAGCGACTTCTTACCTAAAAACGTACGCACACCTATGTAAGAGATTACAGACCATAGATTTTCAGTGCTGTCAATCGATATGACGGTAGAAATCACATAATAGACTACTTCAAAACGGATAAAGATGTGCAAACTGCGATAACAAGTCTAATTTAATTTGCAACAAAGAATGTTTCAAAAAATTTCACATATCATGTGACGATATTGCATAATGTCCCTTATAAGGGACTCCTTATAAAGTTGTTCAAAAAAATTTTATTCAAATAAAACTTCTAAAAATTATTTTAATAGTTGTTTTAAATTACGTGTTCAAAAAGAATTTTGTCAAAGAGTACTTGGGGAACTTCATGCACTAATGGGTTAAGTTCGAATTTTCGAAAATTATTGTAGAAGTACTTTTAAAATAAATTTAATTGAATTTTACATAAGTTTTAAAAATGTATTGCAAAAGTAGACTTTTTACTTAAAAAAAAATTTTGTAAAAATTCGAAATTATATTCGAATTTTAAAACATAATATAGAAATAAAAAACATTATTTAAATACAAAATAAAAAAATGTGTGAAATATAAGATTTCAGCTTTCGGAAATTAAGTTTGAATTTTCGAAAAAAAAATTTTGTAAAAATTCGAAATTATATTCGAATTTTAAAACATAATATAGAAATTATAAAAAAATTATTGAAATACAAAATAAAAAAATTGTGTGAAGTATAAGATTTCAGCTTTCGAAAATTAAGTTCGAATTTTCGAAAAAAAAAAAATTTTGTAAAAATTCGAAATTATATTCGAATTTTAAAACATAATATAGAAATATCGTAATAAAAAAAAGTTATTTAAATATAAAATAAGAAAATATGAGAAATATAATAAGATTTCAGCTTTCGAAAATTAAGTTCGAATTTTCGAATGTGCTTAAATTGAAAATACACAACGACAACTTGATTTAGTAAAGTCAGTCAGACATTTTAAGTCCATTTTTCTTTAAAAAAAAAAAAAAAAAATTATCAACAAATTTTAAATAATTTCATGTTGTAAAATTCCTTTCTTTATAAAAATAACTAAATGAAAATTAAATTTGATGAACTTTAGCCTGATTTGAAATATGAAAATTAAGAGTAAAAAAATTAATTAAATTAAAATTTCTCTTTTCGTATAAATATTTATGCAAAATTTGAAATATTTCCATTTAACTCATTTAATCTGTAAATCTTTGCAAACATATTTATTACTTATTTCGTCTGCCATGTGTATAAAAATGAAATGAATGTTAATTATTTTGTAGTTTTATTGTTAAACTTTTTTTTGTTGTATCTCTTTTCTTTTTTTGCCCATAAAACTATAATTTTCATTGAAAATGCAACCAAGTAAAAAGAAGTTTCCGTTTTGTTTTTTACCAAAAGTTGTCGCTTGAATTCATGTATGAAATAAGTTTTGAAAATTTTAATAATCAAATCTTTGATTAAAAAGACTAGAAATGACATAATATTGTTTGTTTTTTTGATATTTAATAATTCAGAAATTATATAAAATTTTCTGAGATAATATTAAAAAAAGGAGTTTAAAGTTGATTTAGAAATATCAGACATTTAAATGCACACTTTGTGTTCTTATAGTCTGGGATCACATTATGAAAGTTTTCTTTCAGAAAGTCAGAGTTTATGGATGAGAAGGGAAAAATTAACAGCATGTTCTCTTCCCCTCTCACCAATAAACTCAGAATTTCTGAAAGAAAACTTTCATACTGTGAACCTAGACTAGAAAATTATAAAAGAAAAATGGCAACATTATTTTTATAAGCACCACAACTCGTAATACAGGTGATGAATTATTAATTAGAAATCTCATGAGGTATTCATAGTCTGTTGAAATTAGTGTAATTTTTAAAAGAATTAACAGAAAGTCCATTTTTAAGCACTGGAGGATTGAAAACCAGCAAAATCCGTCAAACGACCAAAGAATGGCAAGTTTCTATACTCTTAATAACAATTATTCAAATTTTAATTAACAAGGTTACGTTATAATGTGCTAAATTCTCATTTCATACTATTGAAAAACTGATGTTTATTGTTTATGGGATAAGCTATTCCTATGCGCATTTCACTGGTTGCTTAGGCCAGATCGTCAGGAAACTTCATCCAAAGATTTTCGAAAAACTAAAGATATTATACAAATAAAACTGTTAAGCGAATAAGAATTATAAGCCCCAGTTTTAGCTATAACAATATCAAAGCTTAAACAAAAACAACAACAATAAACAGTGAGTTTATCTTTTCTTACAATCCCGACCACAATTGGTTGATTTTTTGTCAACTCTAAAAGTAGTTGTAAGTGGGTAAAGAAAAAACGAAAATAAAACCAATTTCTTTATTTTATTCTGCAAGTTCAGTTTTATTTACACTGCCACATGCATATTAATTATCAAAGTTTTTCTTGGGATTGGACAGTACAAAATATACGTCCTCTTACCTATTGTAGCATTTTTACTTGTCAAATGTTTCTGTTATTGGATTTTCATTACTAACAAAAAAGCCAAAGTGAATTATACTTGCACAGTAAATTCAAAAGGCTGCATTCTTCTCGCATACGCAGACGATATTGACATTGTTGAAAAGATAAAGGGAGTTGTAACCAATGCTTTTTCCAGAATCAAGAACGAGTGGGAGACGATGGGTCCGATGGTAAACAGGGACTAGTAGTCCTATTCCTTTAATTTAAAGGAATGACTTTATACACTACCAGACTATTTATTATCTTGTATCTTCTTGTTACATTTTAACTTATGAAAGCAAATAATTCCCAAATTCTATGTTTTAAATTAAATTAAAAGAAAACATGAGTATTTTCAGACATTTCTCGTTAAGGCTGGGGTTTTAAGATCTCAGTGAAACTAGGTTTAGTGAATCTAAAACCATATTTGTGCAGTCATTACCAAGTTTGTAAACAAAATTTGGACGAAACAACTTAGCTTTGCTTTAAATGTTGGTCTTAAATGAAATAATAAAAAATCACATTTCGCCAGAAAAATTTGGGAGTTTCAGAGTAAGTTATTTTAAGTTTAAACTGAATCCACATCTCAAAAACCCGGCCTATAATTTGAAAATCTATATTTTAAATATAACATTCAGCAGCTCTAACGCAAGTATTATTCATAAACATCAACGATAACTAAACGAATTATTATGATTATTTTTAATTGTATATATCATGTGGCATCATCATCATTTTGAATTTGAATTTTTATCAAGGTTGGCAACCGAAACCAATTTTGGTATCAGTATAAAAGTATTTGTTTTTTTTTAATTCATTCTGTTCTCTGGTACCTAAGACTGTTTTCTTAAAAGAAAAATCTTTCACAAATCTATGGCTTAATCTGCGTTAAAAGAGCGTATAGGCATCGAACAACCCGTGAACTGTATGAACTTTTTACCGACATGAACGAAATTAATCAAAATATAGAGATTGCGCTAGCTGGGTCATATCGATTAAAGCGCTTCAATCAGAAAGGCGTTGTATTAAAATTACCGCGAAATACATAGACAGGGAAGACCGAGACTACGGTTAAGGGGCAAAGTGAAAGAAGACATGCAAATCCTTGGTATCGCAAGCTAAAGAAAGACCGTGCAAGATGGAAGTGCTTGGAAATATCATTAAGGTTAAGAAAGGTTATGCGCCCAAGGGTACACCTCGACTCGGAGACCAATGCGGTTCATTGTGAATTTGAAAATCATTCATTAGACATGCCAGGACCAACAACAGGCTGTATCAAGGTTGGCAACCGAAACCAATTTTGGTATCAGTATAAAAGTATTTGTTATGTGCACTGAAAACGAAAGAGGACAAAAATAACACGAATGCAATGTATACAATTACAATATTTTGGTTTTGATAGTGTTGACGTCTGGCTGGTGTAAACAATTATTTTGTTTACCCGTGTGGGCAGTGACTGTTGTTCCTTCGTGTGGAACGGGATTTAATGGTGCCATCTGGCAACCCATCATGTGATATGTGGCTCAGCTGTGGTATTAACTAGAGTTTGCTAAAAACCGTAAAAATTAGAAACCGCGGTTTCGGTTTTAAAATGATTAAAACCGGTCGGTTTCGGTTCGGTTTTCGGTTTTGAAAATATCAAAGTTAAACTTCAAACATAAACATATATACACATATTTTTTTTTTATGTAATACAATTTTTTTATATGTTTCAATACAGGTATTTTTATTAACCCTTAAGCGTATACCTGTGACTGGCCAAGCATTTTTAAAGTTTTTCCATTTTTTTTGTAAACACCGTGGGCAATTGGCCAAATGAAAATTTTGTGCATATTGTATCCACCTGGGCTTGGTCAGGTCCTGCCCTATTATATATGTACTGCAGTAAATAAAATCAAAATAAAACGTATCAAAAAGCATACGGAACACATAAAAATTCTTTTTTACTGTGTTTTTGAAGTATTATTCCCGACAAAATGTTCTTGCTATAGCCATACCTATAAAATGAGTACCAGCCTTGCCCAGGGGTTCGTAAGTGTGAGTTTTTTCTATAGCCACAAAAACTCCATACAAAATACTAGTGGTCCCAGCCAGGCCCAGGTAGTAGTTTGTGCCACACAAAGCAGGTGTCTACTTAAGAGTTAAAAACATAACATTTGTTCTTCTTAGTACTTACTTACAGCCTGTTCATGGATTTCGAACGTCATCGTTCGCATAGAAAATAACATTTAAAACAAAAACAAAAATCGAACATTTTTCGAACATTTGCGAACGATGAAGTTCGATATCGTTAAACAGGCAGTTAGAATTTTGAAATACCTTGCCATTGTTACAGGCTGTTATGTATAAAGTTTTTGTATATAAAGTTCGAGTAGTATGTATAATTTGCAATTTTTTTAAGCATAAATATATTGTTAAAGTCAATCCTAAAACCGAGGTTTTTTTTGTCGGTTTTCGGTTTCGGGTTTTAGGCATTAAAAACCGCGGTTTCGATTTCGGTTAAAACCGAACAGCAATCCCTACTATTAACGCCACCTGCAAAATGAATTCGCTTTGATCACTGCTTTTAATAAAACCGAACCAGCCAGACGTCGGCAGATAATAAATAAAAATGATTAAATTAAATGTAAATTGGGCCAAAGTGAAAATAAAGTGAAAGAAAATAAAGAAATAAATAAAACAAATTAAAGAAGAAAAAGTGATTTTTATTAAACATAAAAGAGCCACAAGGTAAAAAGGCCACTGAACCACCAAAAAATAAGGGTGGGTTTTAATATACTCTAAAGTGAAGTGAGTGTGTGTGTGCGCGCCAGCCGCTAACTGACCTGTCTCAACAAACCACTTCAGTGGGGTCCAGTGCCACTTTGTAATTCCAGACAACGTACCCAAGCAACAGGTAACCAGCTCCATTTACAACCCAACAGATAGTTTCCCTACTGTGATATAGTTTAATAGGAATTTATTAGTGTCCGACCGAAGCCGCTTTTTAGGCCGATGCCGAAGTTCGGCCTAAATGGCTTAATTCGGCCGAAGCGGAAGCGTAAATTTACAATTTTTAAATATATTAATTTATTAACCAGAAAACCCCATTTTTTAAAAAAAATTTTCCTTTTCGAGAATTTTTTTTCATTATATTCTTCCACCGCAATGTGAGAAATTAAGTCATGCATTTCGATTATTGGCCGATTCGCAATTTTTTTCCAATACCAAAGCCGAAGCCGATTTATCTGTCGGACAATTGAATTTGTAGTTAAACATTAATTTTTTAATAATAAAAAGTTTTTTCATTTGTGTTGTTAATAAAAATGTTTGTTTTATGGTACAAACACAACTGAGTCGTACGTCGTATGAACGTAGGACGTAATACCGTAAATTTTAAGAAACACGCTTCACGTACCCATTTTGTTGTCAAATATTGAAATTGAAAACACAAAAATAATATCATTTTATATTTTTTTTTTCTATGACAATACGGTCGTAACCGCCGTTTGAAATAGAATAAGATCTATGTCAACGTATGACGTAGATACGCTTTCACGTCTACGCCAGCTATTGTATGCTTTTGTATAAAATGTTATACGTTTTAATTTGACAACGTATCTACACTGAAAGAAAAATGCTTCATATATTTAATGAATCATTTTTATAAAAAAACTTTCCTTGGGTAAATGAAAACGTTCATTGTCTAAATGGAATTTCATAGTTATAATGAAGTATTTTCGTTAAAATCGCTTCATTGGATTTCGTAATTACGTTAAAAATTTTCATTGGATATATGAAAACTTAAGTTTGTCCAAGTTAAAAAAAAAATTTTATTGGGAACATAAAAAAACAATAAACAAACATAACTATATTCATAAATTAATACAAAATTATAGTTTCATTAAAAAAATGTTTAATTGTTAATTAAAAAATGTAAGATTTAATAATTTCGTACATCGAATGTTACATGTATGCCACTAAATTTATGAAATCAAAAAAAATTTTTTATAAAAGCAACATATTTCAATAATTGCCTTCATAAATTTAAATTTTCATTATGACAATAAAAATGTCGTTATAGTAATGAAACAAAAACATTCAATCCACTTTCAATCAACGTTGTTATTGTTATTATGGACAATTTAATCTTATATTTACGCTCTTAATTGAGTAAAAAACATCGTTTTTTAATACAAAAACTACACTGCCCCGGTAGACTAGCTGGAAGCGAGCTTGTCTATCAGCACCGAGGTTGAGGGATCGAATCCCGCCAGAGACAGAAAAAAATTAAAAATAAAATAAAGTAAAATAAAAAAAAAGAAAAGATAAAAAAAATAATTAAAAAAAATAAAAAAATAAAATAATTTAAAAAAAAAAAAAAATTTACTTTATTTAAAGTATTCATTAAATGAATAATATTCATAGATCTAATGTAATGTTTCATTAAATCCTTTTAATGAAACAGGTTTCATCGATCCATCGAAGCGCTGCATAGGTTCCTTTTTAATGCAATTTTTCATGGGATTAATGTCAAAATTCATTGGTATTGCGAAGAAAATTCTTTCAGTGTACGTCGTACGCTACTACGTCCATTCGGTGCAATTGTGTTCCAACGGTAATGTTGTGAGGATAAAACTAAATTTGTTAAATACTTACTGCCGTATTCATAAAAAATAAAATAACTTTGAAATGTGTTCATACAAATTTTTCTTAAAATGCATTTCAAATCCATTTTCATTTTTTATGAATACAGGTAAAATGAAAACAATTGACGAAAAGATTTTATGTGAGTTATATTATTGCTGTTAAAGTATTTTGTTTTGTTTTTTTACTAAACAATTGTTTTTCTATTGTTTATTTACATTTTGATTACCAGCAGCCGTATTCTGTAATTCGCTAAAGCTAAATCTCTATCGCTAAAAATCTATAAAGTTGATTTAGCGATTTTTGGCTACGAATGCAGCTCTGTAACGTGCATTGCTAAATTTTGCAATGCCATGAAAATCGAATTCGCAACAATTAAAGCTTTTAATGTCATCGCTAAAATTTTCAACTTTTGTATTCTCTAAGGCATTTTAGCGATCGAGATTTAGCTTTAGCTAAGCGAATTACAGAATACGGCTGCAGATCAATTAAAATATCTCCCCGAAGATGTCGGGAATCTCCAACGAAACCTTAATAAGCCCTTTAGAGTTTTCTAGTGCGAAAACGCAATTCTTGTGATATCGCTGGGTGCGATATCCAGGGAAACTAACGATTGTGGATTAAGGCAATTAAAGGGGTTTGGTGTGCTGTAGCCCAGAGCGCTTCGTTGTAATATGCGCAGGCTAAAAGATTCGCATTTTTCTGCGTAGACAGCAATTAACAAATGATTGGATAGTACCGACATACTTCGAGGCGCCGTTTTCTGATTCATAGCCGGAAAGGAATCAGAAAACCGCTTTTAGTATGTCATTTGCAAGCCTTTCCTTCCAAGTCTGTTCTAAATGTTTTGGGAGGAGCCCCCCGAATTCGAAATGACAGAGCCACGATATGCAAAACACCCTACATCTTCAAGGGAGCCATCAGACAGCATGTTTGAATATTTTCTGTGCTGATGTGCATTGCTTTCTTCTTAATGGAGTTTATTTTAAAGCCCACCTTTGCCGTCTTCAGCTCAACCATACGTAGCTTTTCCTGCATGTCCGTTAAATTATGCGTAAGTAAGCAAATATCATCTGCGTAATCCAGATCCTCTAAACGGCTCTGGAGGCCCCAACGAATGGCTTTATTTGGCTGAGTTGCTTTGAACATTATGTCGTGCAAGACCATAGATGGGGTTAGTGCAATCATTTTGCAGTTTCTATTCACACTTAGTGATAGTGCAAAAATATTGAAATCATTTTGTTGTTGTTGAGTGATAAATTGAAAATTTGCAGCCCCACTAAACATGAGTGATAGTGATGTTAAAAAATTTTGTACTCATTTTAGTGAGACAATATTTGTACGCAGCTTTTTTTGATTGCAAGCTCTTATTTTGCACTGTTTGAATTGAGTGCAGATTTTTGCATTCAATCTGCGTTTAGTGATAGTGAAAAAATTCGCGATATCACTAAATTTTCTTAGTAAATCTGGTAAAAAAGAGTGCAAACTATTTTTTTTTGCAGTTTCGTTTAGTTATAGTGCACTGCTGATATAAATCAATATTGAGTGCACTACTCCCAACTATGTATGTGCAAGACGATGTTGAATAATAGTGGGGATATCGCGCAACCCCGTCTGACACTCTTTCTGACAGCCACTATATCACCGAGATGGTTTCCATGTAGTACAAGGCAGTTAGTATCGGGGTACAGGCTTTCTATAATTGAGGTTATTTTTCGGAAACACCCCTAATGTAAATGCCACTCAAACAGCTTCGTGTGACAGGGTATTAAACCCCTTCTCAAAGTCCAGAAATGCAAGGTAGAGCTTTGAACGGCAATGAACTTATTGTTTTACTATCATTGTGAGGCTGTTGGGGTGTCAGTGCACGCTTTTGGAGGTTAAAAAGCCTGTTCTGTTTTAATCGAAGAAAAATTCTCTTTTAAATTGCAAAATTAAAAAAAATTGGTTTTCTATTTGGAAATTATTCCCTATCAGTATTTAAAGGTAAACTTTTAAAAGGTCTAATAAAAATACAACTTAAGGAACAACTTTTTTTCAAATTTTTTTTATTTTTTTAAGTAAAACATTTTTATTTTATATTTACACTTAATTCTTAACTTAAACTTTAAAAAAAATACAAATTATTTGAATTTTCTACAAACTACAATTATTTTCTTTTAATAAAAAAAATCACACAGTGATTATAAATTTTTTTAAGTATGAATACAAAATTTTTTAAAAACTTTTATGTTTTTCTTTTTTTTTAAATTGCAAGTTTCTTATAAAAAAAAAACTCTTCGCTTATTACTCCTTCCCCGTTAAAAAGGCAACAGTAAACGGCTTCTTAGTTTGGCCTGATGATAAAGGCATTTCGTTTAACATTTTGGGACTTTCAGTTTTTATTTCACCGCCTTGAGAACAAGAAGACAATTTCATTAACTCATGCAAATAAGCTGTGATTCTCATGGACTTTTCAATGATGGCAAAAGTTTGTTGAGAAAATTCCTTGTACTGCTCTTCAATGGCAATGTGTTCCAATTTCTTTACTCTCCGGCTCATGCGACAGGCAATGGTGTTCTTGTTACGTCTCTCTTGATCCTTGGGAGTTCTTTCTTTTTTAGGGAATTTTCTTACCATATTACCATGATATTTGCAAATGCTGTGTAAAGTTTCATTACTTATTTTGGGCAGAATAGCGGTGGCCGGAGGTACCCCGGTTGCGGTTGTTGAGGCATTAAAAGGTGTAGAGGTATGACGGAGAGAAGTTAAAGGTGAAAAGGAAGATACGTTACTGCTGCTATCACTGAAGGAACCCAGTCGGGGTCTTTTGGCTTCGGGTAAGTTGAAAGAGTCTTCGCTCTTTACGGTAGGGCTGCTGGTTCTTTTCAATGTGTTCTCCGCTTTACACCAGTTTAGGGATGAAAAGTTATCTCTAGTGATTTGTGGTTGGAAGACTTTATCTATTCTCTCAATTTCCACTCGAATACACTCATAGTCACCACTAGAGGAACTTAAAGAATCCGAACGCAAGCGTTTGCTTTGATCGAATTTTTTATGGCGGTATTCAAAAGTCTCTTCTAAATTCGAGATCATGTTGTAGGTGTTCATTTTTAAAATTGCTCTTTGTAAATTTTTAACAAAACTGTGATGATGATGCTCTTGTTTTGCCGTCTTATTGACGACTATGATTCTTGTCACTTTTTCACGAGTTATTTATACTAAAGGATTTTCAATTTTGTTTTCTTATCACAGGCATGTTTGGCTAATTATTTTGTTTTTCTTATTTTCTTAAACAAAAACAAACAAAAATGTAAATTTTATGACTTTGTTTGTTTATGTTACGAAAAAGTTTGCGACCACTGATATTATTGTTTGTGCGTGAAATTATCACAAGCACTTTTGAGCACTTGTAGTAGGTAGTGGCAGACATGGTGTAGTGATAATCCAGTTGTTTACTCGGAGATTGTGTAAACAAACAGGCAAAGTTTTTGCAGGCATGCATGAGCAAAACATGTGTTATAAAAATAACAACATAAATTTTAAAAATCGTTGTGTAAGGTCAAAATACATTTATACATACACACCTACATACATACAAACACACATATGTATGTATGTAATGTATGTAAATATTGAAAGTACCACAAGTGGCAGACCTTTTTGAATGGGTCTTTACTCCTTTCTAACAGATTCGCTTCGCATGATATCCTGCCTTCAGAAGTATGTATGTACTTATGTCTTAAAGAAGGTATAAATTTCTTTTTGAAAGACCTTCCAAAATATTCAGTGCACATTCTCTACTCCCTTCTTAAGGAAGGGAGAAAGGAAATTGTTCAGTATTTTTAGTGACCTTTCTTAAGGTCTTCCATTAGGCCTCTTTACTCATTCTTGTGAAGTGAGTTTTCACTTTTTTGGTATACTTTGGCAAACCGCCATGCAAGGACTTGTACCAGAACAACGTTTACAAATCGTGGACATTTAACTCCAAAATTTGCGTTCTGTTCGCCAAACTTATAGAGGTACTTCTTCAAGTTTACGGTGTGCATAATCTTCCACCTAAGCAGCACAATAATATAGATTTATTCATGAACACATTCACTCTTTTGGATTATCTTCATCCAAAACGAGCCCGTTACGTTCGTATAGAAGAAAGCATCGCCGTTGTAGGCGTGAGTGTGACAGAGGACTTGAATTTATCGATCTGACTCCGTTCTCAGCAACTCGGACTCTGCCCTTGTACTACTTGACAAATTTTGAGATAAGATATTGGGGTTCATCCATATAAGATCCAACTAGTGCAAGAATAAAGTAAGCGTGTGTTCAGTGAATGAAACCAGATAATTATTGTAAAATTATCTTCAGCGACGAGGCTAACTTTTGGCTTAACGGGTATGTAAACAAACCTTTTTTGGAGAAAGCACAATCCTCATATTATCGGACGTAATGGGTTAAAAGGGAATTTTATTATATGGTAATTGGTGGGACAAAAAGGGTAAAATTTTGTACTCTAGGTACTTCTTGTTAAAATATTTTTTTTTTCAAATAATTTTAAAAATGCTGATGCAAGTACAAGTATAATCCCTATTAAGAACAACCAACAAGACTTTATAAAATGGAAATGTAGACGAGACTATATCTTCAACCCAGACCATGCATAATTTTACGCTTAGTCTGTGTTCATACGGCTCTTGTCTTATTGACATGATTGCTACTTTATAGGCGAGAGGGACGAGGGGAAAAGAAACGAATACACAGATGCATTTACTGTCGTTACGTTTTGCTTTTTCATTCGTTGTTTAATTTTGTTATTGTTTTCAATATCAAAAAAGCACATGTCGTCAACATGACATGAATCATTTGAACGCCAATTCATGTTCAAAGAAGAAAAAGAAAGAATCTTGTCAATAAGACATGAGCCGTATGAACTCCGACTTACTTCAACAAGAACTTTGGTTAATTTTAAAGCTTTAATTTATGTACGCCTGTGTGTTAAAATATATTTTTTTTATAAAATATGCGTGGAAAGAGAAGTGTATTTAAACCAGTGCTGTGGAGTAGGAGTTGAGGTTTTTTTTACCGGAGTCGGATTACCCACAAAAACTCGCGACACCGACTCCAAATTTTTTTTGGCATTAAAAAGTTTTCCAAAATGAAAATTCTTCGAAATTGGCGAGGCAATATTTAAAATATCGATTTGAATTTTTTACAAAATAACTTTCTTGCTATATTTAAACATTTTAAAGGTACTGCATTTAAAAGAGAGCTTAAAGTCAAATAAGGACCAGTCTCAGAGTTGGAGTGGGAAATTGAAGTCGGAGTCGGGCTTAAAGTATTTTAGCGCTTGGAGTTAGAACTATTTTTCAACTTAGATTTCATACAGCTTTTAGTTCGAATTCCAAAAAGTTATATTTCTACGCAAACTTAGAAACCGGCAAGTATGGTAACAAGAAAATTTTCTTCAAAGGATTTCAATAAGAAACATGTATGTATATTACATTGCACATAAAAATTTCTATGCACTTTTGCTTTCTCAACAAAAACAGATTTTCTAATGAAATGTTAACATTACTTAACTATTTGAAAAAATTTAAAAACAGCTTATGGAATTATAAAAAATAATAAAAATCAATATTTAAATGTTATTTGGAAAATCCTATACCAGCGCCGGGACCAAACTACTAGTATATGTTTTAAATCTTATTAATAATCAAGTTCTTAAGTAAAGTCTTAACAAAATAGCAATTTTTTTAACGTTCCTATTGAAATGGATTTGGAACGAAATTATAACTAACAACTTACATGCATGAATGCTTAAGAACATTTTATAATTTTTTAAAGATTGTTAATTAACACTTCCCAGAAAAAAATATAATTAATTAACATTATTTTTTAAAACGTTCCTATAAAAATGAAATTGAAACAAAGTAAAATTATAAAAAAATTTATATAAAATATAAAGAGAATTTAATAGCAAATACAATTTTTTTTTTAAATTCAATAATATCAAAATTTTTCAAAACGTTCCTATGAAAGTGGAATTAAAACATAATATTTAAAACAATAGTTTTGAAAAGAGTCTTAAGAAATTTGTATAAAACAAGATTTTGTTATACAAATTTAATTAAATCGAAATTTTTTTTAAACGTTATAAAACAAATAGAATTGAAACATTAAGACCGCATTTAGATCTATGCAATTAACGCCGAGTTTTTTTCTATTTTCTTTTAAAGTAGTTTCTACAAAACACTTTTCACATTTACATTTACATTTTTTTCAAGCATTTTTTCAACTTTTTTAACCCCGTTTTCTTCCCTACACCTCTTGCTAACAAACAAAAAGTTGCACGCGAAAGTTGCAGCCAGTTGCGGCGTTAATTGCATAATGAAAATATGGTCTTAATCTGTAATAAAATTTATAATGTTGCAGTAGAAACAAAAAGGGGAAAACAACTGTTTTTTTTTTTTTTTTTTTTTTTTTTGGCAAAATACTAGAGGAACTGATCTAAGATTTTTATAGTGGGTAGATATGACCACTGTTTATGGTTTTCTTGCAAAAGATGAAAATGTGTCAATATTGAGTTGACTTCCTTTAAAGGAACCGGTGCGTTTTGTATATATAAAAATGTAGTCGGGATATAAATTAATTTGGTTTTCGTTGTAAGAAATTTAATACATTAACTGGGGTATTTTTAATGAAACTTTAACAAACTGTACATTTTAAAATTTGTTTCTATAGAAATAGAATTGAAACAAAAAATTAAATTTTTTTTAGATAAACAAAAAAAAAAAAAAAAAAAATTCTTAATATAATTATTTTGTTATCTTTGAGAAACAGAATATAATCACTGATCAGTTATAAATCACTTAAAAATAAACAAAAAATTATATTTAAAAAATTCATCAAATTTCAAAATTTTTTAAAACTAAATTATTTTTACCTTAATTATTCCCTGAATAGCTGGTGTTTAAATCTCTTCATAATTTCCATTTGTTAATTAAGTGTCATAGAACCGCATAATCATCATTTTTCATCACGTTTTTTTTTTGCAATCAATTAATCTAGAGTTAATTGTTCTACTAATAAAATTATTATCTATCGCAAGTAAAAATTTGCATAAGTCCATTAAAATTAAAATGTAAGTCGTATAATTAAATGTCTAGATTTTCACAAAAACTCATAAAATATTAACCGATTTAATTAAATTTTTTTTAAATTACTTGACATTTTGCATTACGTTTATAAAAAATTAATAAACAATGAAAAACCACAAACAAAACTATATATAATTGTTTTTTTTTTTTGCTTTATTTATATTTTATAGAATTAATAATTGTTGGTTTAAAAGGAAAAGTTAAAGTTTTTTAATTGATTTACACATACATACTTATGTATGTATATAATAATAAAAATTAGACAAATAATAAGCGTTTCAAAGCAGTTAGAAGATAATTAATAATCAAAAAGCAAAATGGAAAGTTTCGCAAAAAATATTGATTTACAAAGAATAATTTAAAGTTAATTTTTTAACTCAAACTATATAAGTTGATAAAAATTTCCATTAAGAATATTAAAAGATAACAAAATCCCATACGTTCCTATTTAATTAAATATGAAACATAAATTTTACTATTTTAAACATTTTTTTTAGAAAATGATGTCAACAATTTGCAGTTAAAACAATTTTTTTTAAGAAAAAGTAAAAATTTTTCTTAACGTTCCTAAGAAAAGTGGAATTGAAACACAATTTTTTTAATTGAATTTTATTAAAATAAAACCAGGAATCTGGTTTATATTATCCAATAAAATTATTTTAACGTATCTTTAAAAAATGAATTGAAACGATATATGTATACAGATATAAATAAAGTTAAAAATTTGGTTTTAACAGAAAATTTTTTGTCTGATAATAAAATTAATATATAAAATATTTAACAAAAAAAAATTGGAAATGATGTCAGGGCTCTAAGCAAAATTTTTTTGTAAATCGTTTCTAAAAAAATTAACTTTTTGCTAAAAATTTATTGCAATTAGAGTAAAGCTTATAAAAGAAATCTGATAGCACACTTAAAAACCAATACCCAATACTCAATACTCAACATTTAGTAAAATTAAAGTGAGAAATCTTTATTTTAATAAATCTAATATGTAATCAAACATTTTTAAAATGTTCCTATGAAAATGGAATTGAAACATTTTTATCCATTTAACTTTTTGCAAAAGAAGCAAGAATTCTGTTTTAACTAACATTTTGTTGAAAAAATCTAATTATATCAAAAATGTTCAAAACATTCTACTAAAAATGGTAATGAAACGTATTTTTTCGAAAAAAATTTATGTTTAAAATTTATGAAAATAGTACTTGAAATAAAGAAAAAATTGAATATTTTATAAAAATCATGGTCAAAGTCCATCAAAAAATAAAATTCTGTAATAAAATTGGATAAAGTTTTAACTTTTATTAAGCGTTCCTATAGAAATGGAATTAAAACAACACAATTTTGTAAGAATATATAAAATTAAAAGAGTAATTTGAAAAGATAAAAAAATTGCGAAATTAAAAAAAAAAATAGTAAATATTTTAAAATGTTCCTATACAAATGGAACTGAAAAAAAATTTTATTACTAGTTCTTTATCTAATTTTCCTTTAATAATGCTAACAATAGTTAAAAACTATAAAATACAAGAGTAGTTAACAAAAATTGGCAATGCTTAAACGAAAATCGAATTGAAACATTAGAAAATTTAGAATTTGTATCTAATTTATTATCAAAATAATTTTTGGGAATACAATTTAGTTTCAAACTTGCTTTATTTTATTAAGTGATAAATTCTAGACAGGTTTTTGTGTTTTTATAAAGTCATTATATTATTAGTCATGGTTTTTTTTGTTGATTTGTAAAAAAAATTATTAAATAAGCCAATTATTTTATAGCTTACTGATAGATTTATTGAATTAAATATTCATATTTTATAATTTGTTATTTGTGGCTAATTTTATATTACAAAGTTGTAGTGATATATAAACAGTATTTTTTTTACGAAAATAATATTTAAATGATTAAACTTAGATTTGTGTGTATAATTAAGGCAAACAATAAACTGCAAACCAACTCGTAATTAAAATAAAGAAAACTCAATTCTATAAACTGTATTCCGATAAATGCAACAAACTTATGTTAAACAAATTTTTTATACAGTTATAAATATATTAATTAAAATAACAAATTTTAAAGTGGGCCTATGGAAATGGAATTAGCACACATCTTTTTTTAAAAACATTAATTGAAAATTAAGCGCAGAACCTGTTTTAATAATATTTCGTAACAAAAACCAAAAAAATCTAAATTTTTTAAAGCGTTCCTATCGAAATGGAATTGAAACGTAGTTACTTTAATTGTATTTTAAGTCGGGAATCTGTATTCACCAACAATTTTTGCTAAACAAATCTTATAATATTAAAATTTCCAAAACGTTCCTATGAAAGTGGAATTAAAGCAACATAAAAGGATTTAAATTTTTTGTAAAATATAGTGAGAATTTGATGCCAAATAAAATTTCGTTAAAAAGAAAAATGAAAATTTTTCAAAACGATCCTATAAAAGCAGAATTAAAACCTAATATTTTAAACAGTATTTTTGATAACGACTCAAGAAATTTGTATAAAACAAGGTTTTGTTTTATGTACAAATTTATTATAATCCGAATTTTTTTGGAACGTAATAACACAAATGGAATTGAAACAAAAATTTGCTATAACATACAACCTACATATGGCTATTTCCACAAAAACGTCAACCACAAAAAATGGAAAAAAAAAATTTTCCTTTCCAAGATTTATTTAGAGAATTGCTTATATTTTTTTAATATATGCGTATAAATTAATTGATTCGAAAAAAAGATAAATGGCAAACGAAGTACTACAACTTTTAGCACATACTTGTGTATATTAGAAAATATGCATTTGGAACAACAATACTCTAATCTAAGGCATATTTATGATCTGAAAAACATTTTTTATTAAGTTTCTTATATAAAGGATTATAAATAGCAACATAAAAAATTTTTAAATCATGGTGGAAAAATTGTCCCGTTTACAATGTCCCGTATACAATTTCTTTAACAATTTATTTAAAAAAATGTAATTCATATTTTATTTTGAAATCAAAACCATTTTAAGGGCACATTAGTACGCAACATTTTAAAATTAATCCCAATAAAATATTGTGTCAGGTTTCGTAGAAATCACTGTTTAAACGGTTACCCCTTAAAACCAACTTCCGTTTTTTGTCCCGTTTACAATCACTGGTTTTTTGCAATTATCTCGGAAACCACGACAGTAAGCGAAAAATTTCATTTGCGGAAATTAAAGAGCTAATTGAGAGTTAAACGAATCATTAATTTAACAAATGAAAATCAGGTTGTTTTTTACAGTTTTGTCAATATAAACGTGTGCGAATGTCCCGTTTACAATCTTGGAAGTGCCCATATATACAAAATAAGGTCAGAAAGTTAATTAATTTGTTTTTCCTATAAAACATTGATCAAAGATTTAGATTTAAACTCAGTTTTAAAACTTAATTTCCTTACAAATTTTGCAAAGCTTTTCAAAATGACTCAATACAAATTTCATTAATTACTGAATTTGAAAGAGAAAAATACATTGAAATGAACTAGAATTCCTGCATTTACTTAATTAAGTTATAAAAATGAAATTAAACTAAACTCGATTTAAGAAAAATAATAAAAAAAAAACAATAATTTTTCAATAAAAGTTACTGCAAATGAAGTCAGAAATCTACACTAACCGAAAACAGTGTGTATTTTGAAAATTCCTATAAAAAAAAATTAAAACAAAATTTTTACGAAAAAAGTAGAAAACCTGTATTAGCAAAAACGGTTTTTCAACATTTTTCATTTTTCGAATTTATTCTATGAGCTAAATTTCAGTTATGTATTTTATAAAGCTTTTTTGTAATAGTTCTATTCCTTCAATTTTTCAGAAATGACTTTATACACTACCAGACTATTATATTTGGGCTTTTCACAAGGTAGTTACAAAGTTGTAAAGTCATATGTCTTAAAATAATTACATGAAATATATACGACCGCTGTGGGCAAACGCTTATAATTTAGATTTCTAATGTACAGTAACGACGAAATAATGAACACAGCATTAAAATTTTTATTTTGTTTCAAACACAACAATATTTTTTTTAAACAATTGTAAAATATTATTTAGGACATTATGACGCTATGGCTTGATAGCACACCTTGTGAATAGCCCAATTGTATTTTCTTTTTACATTTTACCTTAGCCTTCCTTTGGAAAGCAATGAGGTATATTGAATGTACAGAAAAATTTACAATGATTAGACACCAGCAGAATGTAATGCATTTTCTGGTAGTGTATAAAGTAATTTCTGAAAAATTGAAGGAATAGAACTATTACAAAAAAGCTTTATAAAATACATAACTGAAATTTAGCTCATAGAATAAATTCGAAAAAAGAAAAATGTTGAATATAATATAAAGTAACCTTCGGAAGGAAATAATTCCCAGTTTTCAAAATGGTTTTTATAACAATTAAAAAAAAACTTGAAAATATTTTGAAACGTTCCTATGAAAATGGATTTGAGCTGCATTATATAAAAAAATTAATACACGACATCTGAAATTGTTATTAGATTTTTATTCTTTAATCGTTTTTATAAAAATGGAACAGAAACATTATTTTAATAAAAGAAATTCGTTTTAAATGACGTCAGAAATCTGTCTATTTATTTATATGAAATTTTGTTTTAATATAACTTTTTCAATAAATGTTGTAATAAGACCAGGGCCCTGTTTCTCAAAACTACAAGTTAAAAATCTACAAGTAAAAAACATTAGAAAAAGCAACCATTTTACAATTTTTGTTTCAAATATATTTTACTTGTAGATTTATAACTGGTGGTTTTGAGAAACAGGGCCCAGGAATTTGTGCTACACAAGGGAATCGAAACATTATTCAGAAACATAAAAACCAACAGACGTCTTCTTCTGAAATTCTTGACGCGCACTTCAGCATAGGGCCTAAACTATCCTCTGTTTGACTGACGTCATTCCATGAGTCGTTTCTTGCTAGAAACTCTGCATCTTTCTACCTTCTCCACGTTTTAAAAGGTGCACTTACACGCCAGCCTCTGTCTTATGTGTACCACCAATGTGCTTGTCAAGCAATATGGTTAGTTGGCCTTCGAAGTGTGTGTCCTATCCACCGCCATTTCCGCCGAAATACTTCCACAGAAGCAGAGATTTTGTTCACTGCACTCAGCTGATAAGCTAAACTTTATAACACAAAAACTTAAAAACAAACATTTCTTTTAAAGTTCCTATTAAAATTAAACTGAAACATGGTTTTTTTGCAATAACATGAATAAAAAACTCTGTTACAAACATCTGATAATATTAAATATGTTCGAAACGTTCCTATGAAATTGGAATTGAAACATTTATTTTTTAACTCTAAGTTTATTTGGAAATTAGCCCCTTTATTCATAAAAAATATTTTTGTGGTATAAACGGCCTTAATAAGGCCCTACGTATTTACTCAAAGCAAGTTGCAAGATAAAGAAATTGTTCCAATGCAAATGGAATCGAAACATTATTATGTATTGCTAACAAAATTTTATTATAAAAACTCTATTAAATTAATTTTTTTCAAACGTTCCTATAAGAATGGAATTGAAACAATTTGTTTTCAATAAAATTTATTAAAAATTACGTCTGAACCAAACTTGTTTTAATAACACATTAGTTTTTTATAGTAGTATAGCTTATATTTCTTTCCATTTTTTTTTTTCAAAACTTAGCCGGTAAAACTAAAAAATCGACTAAGTCATATATCAAAAATTCTCTCTTTATCTATTAGATTTTATTCGTTTGTAAAATTTAAGTAGTTTTATTTATGTACTAGTAAAAAACAAATAGTTAATTAACTTATTATTTTCATCACATTCATAATAAAGACTGTTCTTTTCCGTCCGTCCGTCCATCCGTCTGTCTAGCTAAATGTACAAACAAGTCTGCTTGCTTATGTGCCAGTAGTGACCAATACTTCAAATTTATAAGTATATTCTAAAACAAAAAAGCTCATTATTTATTTGTATCGTAAAGTACAATAACAAAAAAAAAATTATTTAATCGTGATTTTTGTTTAATCGTCATTTGGATTTAGCTATTTCGTTTTAATTTATTGATTACGTTGGCGCTGGTTGTATTGCAAATAGTTTTATTTCATTTAAGTAATTTAAGTTGCTCTTCTCTGCGTTTAAAAATAAATATGTAATTTTTTTCCTACATAGCCAATAAATACAAGGTTGACAATTATTTTGAAGTTTAGATAGGGTCTAGACTTGGCGTAACACGGCTGAAAAAGTTTAAGCGTTTGGTTAAGGAAGTTTTTGGTAAAGAGACTTGAAGTAAAGATAAAAAAAGGATTTGAGCTAAGCAAAAAACAAAACTCCGGAGTATAAAAATCAAATAAAAAAAAATGTTAAGAAATTTCAATATTTTTGTAGTTTTAAGTTTGAGTGTGTGGATGATTCTGGCAGCACCACAGCTTCCTACACTGAAAGATGTAACCGAAATACGTGAGTGAAAATATTCTTCGAAAAAAATCTTACAAAAGAATAGAAAAAATTATAAACTAGGACTTTTTTAAATAAAAAAAAACAATTGAAATTGAAATTAAAAAAACCACTAGTTTATATCAATATCCTACTTAAATTCAAACAATTATAAAGCGAAATTTTATCAGTTAAAAAACAAAATACAAAAACTTCCAAAATAAAATAAAAACAAGGTTGTTTTAATCCTCAAAATCTTCAAAAAGACTTGAAGAAGTGAAATATCAAATAAAAAATTAAATTAAAAAAAAGGTTATACAATCTAAAAAGTAATTAAATGGCTAAATCGACTTAATCCACAGCTCAAAAACCCGGCCTTAAAATTACTTAAGAGCCCATAATAAACGATTCATATTCTTAATGGTTTCCTTTAAGAACGTTTCTTCGTGCGAAACATTGAAATTTAAACATATTTTGACGTTAGTTCACCACTTTTGGTGGTGGAGGTTAAAAAAATAACGAAAGAACAAATATTTTTAGGACTAAAAATTTTTGGAATTTTTTTTTAATGTAAAATCATAAGATTTTAAGACTTTTGAAAGGATTCTCTAGAATTATCAATTACAATTATAATAAATAAATAATTATTTATAATTTAATACTAACAAATTTGCTTTTACTTAGCCAGTTCTTAAGTTGAGTGTTTTAACAATTATTTAACTTAAATGTAATAACATTTAGCACCTTAGCAAGTTTATTACTTAAATATTTGTTTTTATATACTGTTAACTGTTAGTAATAAGTTTTAATGACGCAAAACAATTTTTTGACACTTTTATAGGCAACTGGTTAAAGTTCAACAAAAAATAAATTAACAGTAAAGGCCGTTTTACAATATCACACCAAGTGTTACGTATTTTGACGAAAATTGTCAAAAAATAATAACACTTTATCATAACATTACGTAAGACTTGTGTGATAGTGTGAAGTACCCTTAAACAATTCTAAATAAAAATAAAAAATATACATAAATGGGGAGTTGCATAACAAAACGCAACAATCAGATTTTTTAAATTTAATGCTTTAATTCATTTTCGTTTGTTCATTTATCCAAAAACTGTAAAAGTGGAATTATTCCGTTTTGTTATGGAGCTTTTCAAATGTATAATACGACATTTAAACTAAGTACCAAAATTCGAAAATAAATTTTAACAAATATGCAAACTATTTTTTATCTCTTCAAAAATGCAACTAAGGCGTCTAGACGTTTTACCGCTAAAATAAAGAGAATTTTTTAAACTTTAATTATTATGGTTTTTAAGCATATCCATTTCAATTTCTTAATTCAAATCTTTTTATATACAACCGTTAAGTTGTCAAAAGTTTTTGTAAATGCGATTTCAGAAAAATTTCATTATGATATATTGCTAATCAGCTGAGAAATTATAATTTCAGCTAAGCCATTTAAACAAATTATTAAGACCAACATAAGTTTTAATAGATTCAAACGAATTTTTTTTCTATTCAGCTACAAATACTTCAATTCAGCTTACTAATTATTTAATTTAGTTTATAAATAAAGTTTAACAAATTCTAAAGCCCAACATAAATGCTAATAGATTTAAATTAATATTTTTTCTATTCAGCTACAAATACTTCGATTCAGCTTTCTAGTTATTTAGTTTGGTTTTTAAATAAAGTTTAACAAATTCTTAAGCCCAACATAAATGTTAATAGATTTTAATGAATATTTTTCCAATTCAGCTAGAAATACTTTATTTCTAATTCTTTAAATTGGTTTTTAAAAAAATTTTAACAAATTGTAGGGCCCAACATAAATATTAATAGATTTTAATGAATATTTTTCCTATTCAGCTAGAAATACTTCAATTCAGCTTTCTAATTCTTTAAATTGGATTCTAAATAAATTTTAACAAATTCTAGAAATACCAATTCAGCTAGAAATACTTTATTTCTAATTCTTTAAATTGGTTTTTAAAAAAATTTTAACAAATTGTAAAGCCCAACATAAATATTAATAGATTTTAATGAATATTTTTCCTATTCAGCTAAAAATGTTTCAATTCAGCTTTCTAATTATTTAATTTGGTTTTTAAATAAATTTTAACAAATTCTTAAGCCCAACATAAATGTTAATAGATTTTAATGAAATTTTTTTCAATTCTGCTAGAAATACTTTATTTCTAATTCTTTAAATTGGTTGTTAAATAAATTTAAACAAATTGTAAAGCCCAACATAAATGTTAATAGATTTAAATTAATACTTTTCCTATTCAGCTAGAAATACTTCCATTCAGCTTTCTAATTCTTTAAATTGGGTTTTAAATAAATTTTAACAAATTGTAATGCCCAACATTAATGTTAATAGATTTAAATAAATATTTTTCCTATTCAGCTACAAATATTTCAATTCAGCTTTCTAATTATTAAATTTGGTTTTTAAATAAATTTTAACAAATTGTAAAGCCCAACATAAATGTTAATAGATTTAAATGAATATTTTGCCTATTCAGCTACCAATATTTCAATTCAGCTTTCTAATTATTTAGTTTGGTTTTAAAATTAATTTTAACAAATTGTAAAGCCCAACATTAATGTTAATAGATTTAAATGAATATTTTTCCTATTCAGCTACCAATATTTCAATTCAGCTTTCTAATTATTTCATTTGGTTTAAAAATAAATTTTAACAAATTATAAAGCCCAACATAAATGTTAATAGATTTTTATAAATATTTTTCCTATTCAGCTAGAAATACTTCAATTCAGCTTTCTTATTCTTTAAATTGGTTTTTAAATAAATTTTAACAAATTGTAAAGTCCAACATTAATGTTAATAGATTTAAATGAATATTTTTTCTATTCAGCTACAAATATTTCAATTCAGCTTTCTAATTACTAGTTTGGTTTTTAAATAAATTTTAACAAATTCTTAAGCCCAACATAAATGTTAAAAGATTTTAATGAATATTTTTCCAATTCAGCTAGAAATACTTTATTTCTAATTCTTTAAATTGGTTTTTAAAAAAATTTTAACAAATTGTAAAGCCCAACATAAATGTTAATAGATTTTTATGAATATTTTTCCTATTCAGCTAGAAATACTTCAATTCAGCTTTCTTATTCTTTAAATTGGTTTTTAAATAAATTTTAACATTAATGTTAATAGATTTAAATGAATATTTTTCCTATTCCGCTACCAATATTTCAATTCAGCTTTCTACTTATTTAGTTTGGTTTTTAAATAAATTTTAACAAATTCTTAAGCCCAACATAAATGTTAAAAGATTTTAATGAATATTTTTATATAAATATAAATTTTAACAAATTCTTAAGTCCAACATTAATGTTAATAGATTTTAATAAATAGTTTTCCTATTCAGCTAGAAATACTTTAATTCAGCTTTATAAATATTTAATTTGGTTTATAAAAAACGTTAATTGTATAGATCTTATATTATTCAGCTGGGAACTATTATACAATTTGTCATGATAAATTAAAAAACAAGACAGGCATTTTAAAATTCTTCTAGCATTTATCTAATTCTCAAAATAATTTTAATTTTCATTTTCATTTTTAGTTTCTAATTTTAATTTTCTTAAACATTTTACTATTATCGATTATTATTTTCAAATTAACGTCTCTAATCAAGCGTAAACCAGATTGCACGTTTCGCTGTAATCTTTTATAATTGAGCGTTTCACAAACAAATTACCGTTAATAAAGATAATTATTATTTACAACTGTTGGACTCTCCCACTCTCTTGCTAATTTTCTAACAACAAACACCATTTTGTTAACAAAACTAAATTCATTTTTGAAACAAATTTATTGTTAATAGAATATAGATTGTGACCTTGCAAACAGTGTTGCCTCGGAAAAAAAAAATTGTAGCCAAAATGTTTTTATATTTTTTATATTAAAGCCCTTATTCATAGAAATACACCAATTTACGATGAAAATTTATTTAATAAGCCTTTTATAAAACTGAAATATTTTTTATGAATAAGAGGGTAAAAATATTAAAGAAACTGTGTTTCTTTGTACCATGTATAGGCCTAAATTTTGATAGTAACCCAATAAAAGGTTTTCTTATTTTGCCAATAAAATAGATTCTTATTTTGCGAATATTAAAGAATACCTGTAACAACAACAAATTCAGTATGTAAAGCTGGTCGTTACATGGGGTCTTCATCTGACAAAATATGTGTTACAAGGTTTTGAGTTTTACTCAATAAGTGCAAGTAACAAGGATAATCCCAAAGTAATTACTTAAAGTATGTCATTTAGAAAACTTCATCAAATCACGTGATTTCAAATCACGCGTTTTTCAAATCACACGTGTAATTCTGTGGTGTTCTGAAAATCACATAAAAAAGGGACACCACAATATCACACATGTGATTTAAAAGGGACATGTGATTTAAAATCAAGTGATCTGAATAAATGTAATTTTCAGAACAGGCCTGATAGATGCTTAAGCCGAGTAAAATCATATTGATCGGGGTGGGATCGAAGACTGAAACACCTTTCACCTTATTTCGAAAAATATTTTAGTTTGATCTATGAAGCATTAAAAGCAGCAGGTGGTGTCTATATACATTTCAAATGACTTATCTAATTTATATGTTTTATATGTTATACAGTTTAATGTCTGTATGCATAAAAATATATTAAATTAAGTAAACACTTTGAAAACAAATTTTCTTAATAAACGTAATACACAAATAAAAATAATACACAATTGTTAAGGTTCAGAAAAGCACTAGAAAAAAATGATTACAAAGCTTTTACAAAAATGGTAACAAAAAGTCCCAAATGCACATTGAGAAAAAGTACCCAATTCTTGTTAAAAGTAAAAAAATCGGCAACGCTGCATTCAATAATACTCTCTCCTTTTCTTTCTCTTCCTCTCCATCTTAACAAAACAATAGTGTTTTTATGACGGCGTAAATTAATTTAAAATTCAAATCAAAATCTACTTGCACTTTTTTTTTAACTCTTAAAAAGGGAAGTTTTAAAAATGGAATTCAAACACGATTTTGTTAACATGAACTTGACAATGAATTTGTTTTTTAGCAAGTCTTGTTTATTTTTTAATTAAATTTTGTTTTGTTTTATTTTACGTAAAACTGTTAGAGAATATGATGGCTTAGGAATTTATGGCCAATTAATAGAAACATGTGTTTATTTGATATAGTGCACGTTCTTGTCAAATAAATTCAATTTAATGTTTTTTAAGATAATAAAAAAATGATTTAAAATAAAGCAATAAAAAAACAAATTGAACTTAGACGAGTGGATATTAAAAAAAAAAAAAACATTAAAAAATGTGTATTTGAAAAAAAATGTTTTGAAATATTTGTAATTTTCTTAGAATCAAGTATGTCACTTAAGTCTTTTGTTTGAAATAGGGAATGTTTTTTAATGTTAAAAGTTTATTTGAAACGATTTTATATACTCAGCTAAAAAATGAGTGGCTTTAAGACTTAAGAAAACTCATTCTAGCCCATAAAATCTTCAGTTTTGCGCGAAAAATATCAATTCAGCTAGACAAATATGTAAAAAACATAACACTAGAGTTCAGAAAGGGTTCTAATTGAATGAAATTATATTAAAAGCAAAATATATTCCTATTCAGCTGCAAGAAATAGTATATGAAGAATTCAGCAAGAAAATACTTAAATAAAAACTCAAAAAATTCTTTAAACACCCAAATAAACTTATTCAGCTGAATAATTTGTAATTCAGCGTTCAAAATTATTAAATTTAAAAGGAATTTATCGAAGAGTGTATATAAAATCTATAGATTTTTAGCTATTCAGCTATTTCAAATCAAAATAAATTCATCTAGAATTATATTAAATCATTAAGAAGAATCAAGGTTTAAAAAAGCGTTTAAATTTCAGTTATCCTTATTCAGCGGCTAAAGTTCTATATTAAAAAAAAAATTTTAATTTTGTTAAAAAACTTTTTAAGATTATTAAAAATTCAGCTAAAATACATACATATATGGAAAATAAGACCACAAAATATAAAATACATAAATTTATAAATTATTTAACAATACTTTTTTTCCGCTAACAAAAATTTAATACATAATTTGAAATTAAGCTATCAATTGGATTTAATTTTATAGGAATTTATCGAATAGTGTATAAATTCTATAGATTTTGAGCTATTCAGCTATTTAAAATCTTAATAAATTCATCTAGAAAATGGGGTACTGATAATGAAGAATCAAGGTTTAAAAAGTTTTGAACTTATCATATCCTAATTCAGCTGTTTTATATACAATTCAACTGCTAAAATTCTATAACATAAAGAAATTTAAATTTTCTTTAAAACTTTTTTAGATTATTGCAGCTAAAATATATGTAGCAGCTAAAATATATGTAAAGTAAGACCACAAGCTACAAAGTACATATATTATTGTATATTAATTAATTATAAACATTTTTTGTTCAGCGAACAAAAATATAAAACATCCCATAAAATTTTTGCAACTCGGCTAAACAATTTTTTTAAAAAAAAATTAAAAAAAAAAACATAAGAAAAGTCGTAAATCACTTAATATAAAATAAAAAAAATTACATTTTTCGAATTATTCTTATAGTTAATTAGTTGACAGATAACATTAAGCACAAGCATTTGGAATATATTAATAGTAAATGTAATGTTGGAAGAATTTAATGATTAAATGTTGGTATTCCACTGAGGAATTTTTAATTCAGCTATGAAATTTAAACAAATTCTACAGCCCAACATTAATATTAATGGAATTTAGTGAATATTTTTGCTATTCAGCTAAGCAAATTGTAATGCAGCAAAGCAGTTTAAGGTTTGTCTAAAAGGGAATTAACTTTTTTGGCAAATAACAGTTTAGTTAAGATCAGAAAAGAGTATTGCTTAATGTTTAAGCTGCTTTAAGTGGCATTTAGTTCGAAATTAGATAAATTCAGCTCTTTATTAATTAGCTTAATAGCTTTATTGTTCGCGAAGTTGCTCTTTTGTAAACTATAACTTTACCAAAAATCTAAATTCAACTTATATCTTATAAGACAATTTTAATAAATTATATTATTTAACAAATGTTTAGCTGAATTAAATTTGTTCAAGCTGAATATTAACTTTTTGTAGCTATATTGGCTAAAAGCTTAACATTTTCTTAATATATCGTTTCAGAAACGGTTTCTATAAAAATTTCGTTTATTCAGCTGTTATAATCTTAGCTGAATATCATATTTTTTACCTGAATGGCTTTTTCTTCAACTGACTTGCATTGGAAATTAATTTAATTGCAAATAAACTGTGATATTATTAAAATTCTTATTATTAAACAATTATTTCATTTGTTTAAATGAAAAAATTAGTTAAATGTAAAAGTTTTTTTTATCTAAATAGCTTTAATGTTTAATAATTTTAAAAAGAGGCTGTGTTAAAATTCCAAAAAATTGCTTAAATTTTAATTCAGCTGAGATATTACAAATTAATTCCAATTTATTTTACTATTTTTAAAAAAGTTTTTTATATTTAACTAGTTCTTTGGCTGAATTGCATAAGTTAAAGCCGAATAGTAAAGTTTTTTAGCCGAATAGATATATAAAAAATTAAAATGTTTTTTTTTTTTTTAAAGATACTAGATTTAAGTTAATTTTTTTATAAATTTTAAAAATTTTCTTTACAATTTTGTTTATGTTTTACCTACAGCCAGCGATATACCCCTTTGCAGTGAGACTGATCACAATCTAAACGAATGCCTGCGCAATAGTTTTCAGCAAATGATACCAAGAGCCAAAAATGGCATACCTGAACTTAATGTACCACCAATGGATCCCTTAGTAATTGATAAAACCAATTATGAGTTTACTAATAACATTATTCAAGGAAGAGTAGCTTTACGAAACCTCAAAATTACTGGTCTGAGTAACACTGTCATCAATGATGTTAATTACAAAAGGGAGGGCGATAATTTTAAATTAGAGATCAAGTCTAAAACACCTAAAATATTTATAGAGGGTCAATATAAGGCCGAGGTTAAAGTAAATGATGCCAAGATGAATTCTAAAGGATTGTTCAATTTAACTATGAGTGAGTTTAAACCCAATTTTTTTTTAAAAATAAAGAATATATTAAACATTTTTTCATTTTTCGAATTTATTCTATGAGTTAAATTTCAGGTCTGTATTTTATAAAGCTTTTTTTTGTAATAGTTCTATTCTTTTAATTTTTCAGAAATGACTTTATACACTTTATAAAATACAGACCTGAAATTTAACTCATAGAATAAATTCGAAAAATGAAAAAATGTTTAATATAATATAAAGTAACCTTCACAAGGAAATAATTCCCAGTTTCTAATAAAGAATATATTTTTTATTTTAAAATTTTTTTCAGCTGATATTGATGCCACTGCTTTGCCGGAGGCTGAACTTTATGAACGTGATGGTAAAAAATATTTACGTATAACTAAATTCAATATTGATCCCACTTTGGGTAATATGCGTTTCCATGCTACTGGCTTGTTGCCAGATCCCATTTTAAGTGAGTTTTTTTTATTTTTTTTTTTTTTTTTGCTAAATCTTTTTAATTATTTTTCATATTTCAGACGATGCCCTTTTAGAATTTGTTAATCAAAATTGGCGCAATGTTTATAAGTCGCTTATACCCGAAACGAGATCTACCTGGGAACCGGAGTTTCTTAAAGTGAGCAACGAATATTTCTCACATTTACCTTTTGACTTATTATTTATTAAGGAATAATTTAAAAAGATTATGTTAAAAGAAATCTTTTCAAATGTTGCAATTTTAAAGAAACTTTTGTTTAATGTAAAAGTTATTTGTTAATAAGATTTATAAGAGAGAAAAAAATTGAACTAAATATATGAGCGGTTAGGCCAATTTGCTTTTTAATTAACCGAACTTGGTGAAAATGGCCGTAAAACGCATTTCCCTATTTAAACAACAAATTATGTATGTATGGCATATTCCGAAACCCCATTACAAAAACAGACGGACATCATTAAATCAACTTCGCTACTCATAAGGACACATAATATATACATACATATATATTTTAAAGGGTATTCGATCAATATTGTAGAAACTACAAACGGTATGACAAACTTAAGTATACCCCTTCCGCTTCCTTCGGGCGATGTTCTATGTTCAGCCACCGAGTAAGAGCCCTTTTGGATGTTACATCAACTGGGGAAAGCAGGTGTGGTCAACACCTGGAAGTTAAACATTGAAAATCAATGGCGTAATGAGCTGAGCTGATACCTGGAAAAAAGTTCAAAATTGGTAGATTTCTTGCGATCGCAGCTCACCAGTGATCTTTCCTATCTGCCTCCGTAAGTATCCTTCTTGTGGAAAATACTTTCTATTTTTCGGAATGATTGTCTTTGCGGAAGCCTTAGGTTAGGTTAGGACAAAAGGAGGATGAAGCATCAAGTATGCAACCTCATATCACAGTGATATACACCTAGTCCTCTAGGGTCTGTTGTGCGCTACTTTTGGGAGGAGTTAACGTCTGGCGTTAAGAAACTTAGTTTCTCGGACGTAATTCTTTAATGTCCTCCAGTCTACATTCCGCAGGGACCCTAAGTCCATCATGACATCGCTCCCCAGGTGGTTGGATTTTAAGTCGACAATGGCCTGACAGTGGCAGAGAAAGTCTTGCCTTGACACACGCTCTGCCCTCGTCAGATTTCGCCTGTCCAGTTAGGTGTAGTTGTGCCCGTAATCCTGCATGACAAGTCGGGATACACACCATCATACTAACCTCGGATAAACACCTATTGAGAAGGCTTCTTGTTCTCCTCTCGTCTGGGTTACCCCACAAAATCTTAGTGGTCCTACCCACAGTCCCACTGTTCCAGCTGGCCGTATGGGTTTCCCTAGCCCACGCTTTCAAATCCGTTTTCGTTGCCTCAAACGTTTTCACAGATTAACTATCTCAAGTTCCCTTCCCCTGATAGTGAGTGAATTGGCCCTTTCGTTACCTGTCCCGGCACCCATATGATACCTATCCTGTCGCCAGAGAAGAAGTCGGTAATGGCCCTTCTACAGTCCAATAACCCATACTTGCTAGAAGGTTGCTTTTCCTCAAGTTGTTGTCCGTCCGATGAAAGAGTGTCCCTTTCAAGTCATGAACTCACAAAAGAGTTAAAGGAAAAGCATATTTTTTTTATAATAGATACTTTCGGGAAGTATTGTTGAAAGCCAAGTAGCGGACAGGTGTGTTATGAATCGTCAGGAGAGCTATCCACTTAAGGAGGGCACTGGCTGCTAGGAAAAATCATCGGTGCTGTTGCCATTCGAACACATGCTGCTGGCTTTTCCTTAAGCTCCTAAACAAAGGGCCATATTGCAGGTCCACATGTAAATCTGCTTCCACACAACTTTTCCACATGTGGTGAAGGGTATAAAAAGATTAACTTTAACCTGAGAAACAAAAAAAGAAATATTATTTGGGGCCAAATTTTACCTGTTCATTTAACCGAATTTGCTAAAGTTTAAAATTTCAATACTTAAGAAAAACAAGTTAATTTTTTTTTTACTTTAGTTACAAGAAATATTAACCTAAGAGATGCTATTGTGGGACAAAACTGATCACCTTGAAAGAAAAAACTTTTTAGAATTTGCTAATGATGCAAATTTTGATCAGTAGTTTTATCCAGTGTTCAAGGTATTTTTTCAAACTTTTAAAGGATTGTTAAAATTAAGAAAGTATAAGTAAAGGTTTATTCACCCGTTTTGTACAGACAAAATTTTTGTACCGACATTTTTTTGTATGCATTTTGACGTCTCTTTTTTAATAGCTTTTAAGAGAAAAATTTTTTATGAACAACTCTCAGCTTGAATCGGCATGTTTTATATTTTATGCGGACCAAATTGAACTAAATTCTTCTTCTGACCTTCCTTAGCCTCCAGTGGATCATAGAGTCTCAATGTAACTTCGCTATTATCCTGTATCTCGAGCGGTGATTTTTGCCCGGTTGAAATTGCATCCCATTTCATGCCATCTTCAATCGTTCGTCTAAATGAATTGTTTGGCTCTCCTCGTTTCCTGCTACCTTACAGCTTCTTTTCTAGAACTTGTTCTCATTATTCTGTTGGTGACTTCCACAGGGTATGACCAATCCCATTCGATAGTCTCTGGTTTTAAATTTTGATTTGTATTGCAATTTGGTTGCGTTTCTTGAGAAGTAATTTGTGGAATATGCCGCCAGATCTCCAAACTTTCATTAGGTATTTATTAACGACAATTTGAAGTTTGTCTTCAAGTGCCAGGTCTCGCATCCGTATGAAAGGACCGAATTTACGTTTGAATTGAAGATATGTAATTTGGTGCAGGTGTAGACTTGATGATGACCTCCAAATTTCCCAAAGATGTGAGCAAACACATTGCGCTTTAGATATTCTACTATGGATATCGGTAGCAGCTCCGCCATCTGCGAAAATGACAGGCAGGTGAAGGAGTTCACATTATCAATATCATTCTCAACAGTTTGCATCATAGTTGGTTATATTTATTTTCAACATTTTGGTCCTTGCCGAGGTAATCTTTAGACCTGCACTGTACGATTCGATGATAAGGTCGTCGATTTTGTCCTGTATATTGTCATGCCTTGATGAAATCAGACATATGCCATCAAAAATGTGCCAAATCGTCTACTTAACTTTGCAGATTGTAAGTGACAACACAGTTTTTCCGTCCAAAGCTCGAGTAAGTTGAATTAAGTTGCTAATATTTATTATTAATTTTGGGGCTAAGGCAAAATTCTTTTCTTCAAATAAAAATTCTTTGAATTTATTACGATCTCTAGATATTGCGCTAATTTTTGTCCAGCTTAGATCCTCGTTCACAGATCGTATTTCATTTGTCAAACTTCTGCGCCATATTCCTCTGGGTCTTACTAGAGCTTGTCTGGCGATATCATATCCATTTTCATTTCCGTTTCCAATTCAAATCCATTACCACTCTGTGCAAGCCATCTTCTTCTTAATTGGTATTTGTATTCACCTTCTGTATAGTTCAGAGTTAGAGATCCCGTTGTAGGGCCACCATTAAACCTAAAGTGTTTCTTAAACAGCGGTTTAAAAAGGCTTGAATTTTATTTGTGCCTCTAGCGGATACGTGCCACAGTAGGACAAAATAAATCAATAAGTTTACAAAATAAAATTTAAAGTTTCAATAAAAAAAATGATATTTTTAAAGAAACAAAAAGAAAACATTTGAACGACGAGGTATGCAGCGTTTAAGTTTTAAAAATTGAATATAAATTTCTGTAGAAAGCAGCAACAAAGTAAAAAAATATTTTTGATTTTATTTCTGCTTTCAATGTAATTTTTGACGTTGCGTAACGTTTTACACAATAAGGGCCTTTGAAAAGTTAGAATATAATCTCAAACCTTCTGACACAAAACTTACTCAACGATTGCATACACCAACGACTACGAATGACGTAGACTTCAGATCAGAGACCTGCGCCTTGACGGCTGAGCCGCGCCGCCGATTATTTTTACCAGCCGCCGCCGCCGAAAATTTATCGACTTAACTCGGCTTAAAATCAGCCGCCGGTCACAGTCATTTAATCGAGTATTCCCTACAAGAAATGCATAACCAAAACTAGAAAACCATTTTTGCCCATTCTTCTTTCTTATTTGTAATAAAAACATTTTTTTTTTTTAATAAATAAAAATGTTAATGCCCAAGGTATAGTCCTTGTATATTTTTAAAGGGTTTTCGGTAAAAATTTAAAATCTCATTTAGGAATAGATTATAGTCACAAGCATTAAAATAAATATATGTTTAGGCAAATTAATTTTATTTTTCAAACTAAAATATGAAAGTTGGTAAAAAAAATAATGTTTAAATTGGCCTAAGTTTAAGTCGGCTTAAGCCGGCTTTGAGCCGCCGCCGGCAATATTTTTGCAAGCCGCCGCCGCCAACTAAAATTGACGGCGCAGTTCTCTGCTTCAGATCTCGTTACATAAAAATGTGAAAACGCAGGAAAACAATTAAAAAACACTTAATTATGGTTGTATGTAAAAGGTAATCCATTTTTCGGTATCAAAAATGAAAATCAATTAAAACACACAAAAAGCTATGATTTCGATGAAACTTTTTTTTCATTACGTTTAGCCATTACGTATAATATACAATGTCATTTAAATGACCGCCTCTTGATCGGTCGGTCCTTTTGTGGTAGTTTTCGTCACTTTTTGCACATTTGAGCGGCATTTCGGCGAAAACTTAACAGTTTTGTTTTTCAAATGCTTTAACGGTAGAGGATGATCCGTCGTTTGTCTATTCTTTGACGTAGTCCCACAAAAAAGTCTAACGGCGTCAAATCGCATCATCTTTGTGGACAATTGACGTCGCCAAAACGTGAAATTTATGGGTCGATTACGGATACCAATACAACTTAAGTAGAGTTGCTAACAGCGAAATTAGGCAACGCCACTCATGTTGAAATATAAAAAATTTTTTTATTTCATATTTTAACATGAGTGGCGTTGCCTGATTTCGCTGTTGGCAAATCAACATTAGTTCAGTCGTCATCCGTAGTCGACCCATAAACTTTCTGGTAACTTCCTTTGCAATTTAGCCAAAATCGGTTGAGTTTTGTGGCTCGTGGTACCGTCCTGTTGAAATCACATATCGTCCAGTTCATAATCTTTAATTGCACGCCATATTGAGCCGTTAGAGAGGCCCAATTGCTGAGAACGCCTTTGAATCGACAAAATAGGTTTATTCGACGCACTTTTACTAACAGAAGCGATTCTTTAGGCAGTGTGCACTTTGCGATGATGCACAGGCCTGGCCGCATCTGTAATGCTTCCAGTATTTTTAAAGTTCTTTATAATCTTACCAATTCCTTGCACAGTAGGCCGATTATGGCGTCCATAATCAATCCGTAATGCTCGGAGAGTGTGTCATGTTCGAACCACCACTTTTGTAGAAAGTTTTAACAATTTTTACACGTTCTTCGGTTCGATTCATTATTCCCAAATGGCAATCCTTTTACTAAATAAATTACACTTCAGATGACAGATATTTAACAGCTGACAGATTTGCCAGACCAGCGGTTTTGAAGCCACTAAATGGATAACCTTGAATAACCGTTAACTTTCTGTCTGTCACTGACTTGACTTAATGTGTAAAGGCTCAGTTAGCCGGGAGTAACAGTAACGTTGCAAATCAGCTGCTTCATTTTGTTGTATGTAAAGCAATTAGAACGATTATAGTTAGCAGTAAGATGTTACGTCTCAATCTGTAAGAAATAGATTGATACTACTTTTTACGGCAAGGTTACTGTTACTGTTACTCCCGGCTAACTAAGCCTTAAGTATTAGATGTAAGAGTTGTTTAATTATTGTTAGTTCACAAGCATTGGTTAAAGATTTAATAAATTAAAAAAAATAAAAATACTTTCGAAACATTCATTTTTTTTAACTTTTTACCCCATTGTAAGTTGCTTCCCAGAGACCAGTTTTCATTTTATTACAAAATATTTAATTTTATTGTTTCTGACAGTGTATTATTTTCTTACAAATTAATTTTTAGTAAGCACACATATCAATTGACTAGTTTTACTTGAAACAAACTGACTTTTAGTACTCAAAACAACTCAATTTGATGCAGGCGGTTGGTCGGTCGGTCATATTAACTCATGAAAAGCTTTAGAATAAAAGAAATTTATAAAGAAAATATTGTTGATTAGGTATAATAAGATATTAATAATAAATCAAAGTTGTATAATTAGAAAAAAAAAACACAATAAAACATCCTTGTTCGACTCCCTGACACTTTTGACCCAGTTTGAATCACTGTAGGGTAACTTTAAATCCATAATGATTGAAAGTTTTTCATTCAATCTTAAGTTTTTTATATTTCTTTTTTTTTGTTGTTATTTTCAATTAAAACTAACTTGATACATAAAATGCAGTTTAATTGCCAGCCACACTTGGTGCAAAACGGTTCGAATACAATTTTTTTGTTTAAATTTTTAATTTCATTCATCCTGCAAGGCAATATTTAAAATAACTGAGTAGCCAAAACAAACAAAAAATGTGGCAGATACGTCGTTTTATATTTATGCTAAGCTGCCACCTGTTGCTTGTCTACGCAAATGATTCAATCGAATCGCCAGCATCTTCTCAAGTGGCAAGTGAGTAATAAAACATGAATCTTGACCTGTTGCAATAAAACAAGGCCTAAATTGACATTGAATTAAATAAAAAATAATAAAAAAAAGGAAAATAAAATAAACTTTAAATAAAATCCAATAAACATTGAAAAAAAACATTGTTTTTAATAACAAAAAGATAGTAAAATTTAGTTCAAAAGACTCAGAAAATAAAGTTTCATTAAAAAAATACAATGTGAAGAAATTTTTTTAAAATCTGGAAATATTTTAAATAAACTAAAATAATCGAAAAAGTTAATTAATGTATTTTTTTTTGGTAAAGAAGTAACTTTTTATTGAAAAATAAAATTTTAGTAAAAAAACCAATTTTTAGTGAAACAACATTTTTTAGAAACAAATAAATTTTTAGTCAAAAATTATAAGTGATATAGATTTTTATAAAAAAAAAAGAAATTCATTAAAAAAAGTGGATTTTAAGTTAAAATAAATTTTTGGTAAAGAAGGAAATTTTTAGTGAAAAAGCCAATATTCAGTGAAAAAAATGTCTTTTTGTCGGATGTTGTCTTAAGTTAACTAAGATACTTGTACCCAATTTGGAAACTTTGGCTTCTGCCGTTCTCTAGTTATACACAAAAAAACAACAACAACAACAACAACAACAACAACAAGGGACTTATGGGCAAAATTAGAAGCAGTCGTGGTTTTTTGCCCACATCTCAGTCTTTTATGGACCAATAAGGCTGAATTTCAATAGCAAACTTTAACGTAGTATATGTGACATAAATATGTATACAACAACCTGGTCTCTATCTTTTCTGAGGTTTTTGGAAAACCCATTTCGAAATTGACATCGTTAAGTCAACTTCGCTTCTCATAAGCACCTAGAACTTATATACTTTATAGGATCTAAAATCCATAATCCTTTTTTCAATGACATACAAATAAAACTGTAAAGCGAATGAGAATTACAAACACTCTAGTCTTATTTGCAACGATACAATTGGTTGGATTTTCCTAACTAGGAATGTAGTTGTTAATGGGCAAACGCTTTCCTTTCTAGTCACATAAAATTTAATTTGAATAAAAGATCATGATTCGTAACAGTTCTAGCCGTACTTTAATGATTTTCAAGTTGGGACATTATATTGGACCAATGGTAAATGATAGATCATTCGTCAAAAAATTTTTGTAGAGTGATTTCTGGTATTAAAAAACTAAAATTAGAGCAAACTTCAATACAGTAGTGAAATTTGTTTAAGCGTTTCAAAAATTTTTTCACAAAATTTCATGGTGTTATTTATGGCCATATAATGTAAAATTGAACAAATTCCGAGAGTTGGATTTATATTAAGCCTATAGTAAATTATGGATATTTGTATGATTTGTAGTCACATATCGTCGGTTGATAATTTAAATGTCGTATGTGGTATTTGCTGAAGCAATTTTCAAATTACATAAATGTCGTATGTAACTGCCAAACGCCACATACGCCAAATTTCCATATGTATAAAACGACCAAAAAATTAATTTATTATTTAAATGTCGTATGTGGGGTTTGTTTTAAAAATTTTGCGTTTAAATGTCGCATGTAGATTTTTCATGGCACATACGATTTTTAAATAATTTTTGTTTTAAAAATGTAGTGTTTAAATCAGTGTTCGAAAATAAACAGTACATTATTTAACGTTCCGCTCACACACCCAGGAACGATAACTATTTTTTTAGTGACTGTGTAGACATACACAGCCCTTAATACCGTTCGTAACTATTTTCAAGAAACAACCGAACATTATATAATGTTCGGTTCTTCGTTAAAAAAACAGAACAATTGTAGTGATACCGGAGACAAACATTATATTTTAATGTTCTATAATGTTTTTTTCGTGTTGGTTTTTTTTTTTGTAAAAAATGTTTGGGTTTTTTACCAGCCAAAAGGGATTTTCAAAAAAAAAAACCGAACGGAATTAAATGTTCACAACTTTTGTTGAGTTTGATAAAAACAGTAATATTTTTGTGTTCGAAAGATGACTAACAGGGAAACGTTATATTTTTTCAAGATTTTCTACACAAACACTATTAGCGTTTGTGCTTTCCACAAATCCACCGAACCGAACATTAAGAAACGATATTAAGTGTTTATTTTCGAACACTGGTTTAAATGTCGTATGTAAACATTTCAAAATGTCGTATGAAGCTATTTAAATGACAAAAATGTTCCATGTTGCCACATACGACAATTTAGTTCTGAACAAAAATCAAAATATTTTCTACCCCAAATGAGTTATAGGCATTAAACTTTTAAATTACCCAATAAAAATTTTTACCATTTTGCGAAGCACTAAAGGTACATTTAAAAAAATAAGCGCACAATTATGCGCTACGCAATAAGACATACAGATATGCAGTAAAGTAAGTGAAAGACCTCTCAACAACTTTTATAAAAAAAAATAACATTTCAAGTGCTACGGCATTCCCTTACTACGAAGCAGGTTTGTAAGGGAGAATACTAAAAAATAACTGTATCAAAACATTCAGTGGGTAAAGATGATCGTTACATCCAACAATATTTATGTGCGCTGAATAATGCGCTTTATGTGTCAAAAATGTATTGCTTCAAAGTGGGAACTCGCCATATAAAATTCATGTCTTCCGTAAGCGCAATGGTAAGCGAAACCCTTATGTTTCTCCCTTACAAACCTGCTTCGTTGGACGCTCCATTTTTTATTGGGTAACTAGTCAAATATTAGTTGTTTCCCCTCCTAAAATTTAAAGAAAATCGCTTGGCTGAAAAATATTATAAGAGTTCAAACTTCAAACTCAATTTACTCGAAACTATCGGAATCCACATACGACAATTAAATTATCAGCCGACGATATATAAAACGAATTTGGGCAAAATCTTTTATCAATCCGTGCATTTTGCCACCGTTTGAAGACAAAGACAATACATACAAATACAATAACCCATTCACGGTAAATTCTTTCGCAGAAGTACGGCCAGCCCAATAACAGCGCCAAGCAGGTACTCTTTGTGGATCATCGGCTTTTCAACAATCACTCGTGGATTCTCATTTACCCAAAATAAAGCCATTCGTCTTGTTAACGAATCCACTGAGGTGAAAGAAACAAATCACGAAGTGCACGATATGTATTTTGATTTAAACGCCCATTTCCGTAAAAGGCTTAAAAAATTTTAACGCTCCGCTCAATTGTCAAACACTGAAACAAAAAATGGCAAATTATGTTGGGCAAAAAAACTTGACGCTAAGGTGTGACTTACAATTAATTGGACCACTCTTAAATATAAACATTTTGTTCACTTCTTTAGTTTATTAAAATGGTTAAAAAGGGAGTATGACGTGCTTAATTCATATTTTTTTCATATTTGATAAATACACTGAAATTCATTGTTGACGCAAAGCTAGCTTCTATGCGCATTTCACTGGTTGCTAAGGCACAGAATACACAGAACTGTAAAAAGTGACGTGTGAAAAAGGCCCAAATCAGGTGCGAGGGCAGCTTTCGAAGAAAGAGACAGAAAGCTTTTTTTGGTAGTGAAGTGGCAAGGTGTAAAAACAGGCCGCAACAATCAACACAAATGGCGTGATCAAAACCAAAATAACAAAACACAAACCACGTTAAACAAATGCATTAGTTCAACAAACGTTGTTTTTTGTGCAAAAAAATGTATTTAGTAATATTGTTTTGTGTTATAATGTTATTTACTTACTTACGGCCTAATTTATAAAAAATAATACCGGTTAATAAAGGCTTTATGAAACGGGTTTTCATACAAAATCCGTTTAATAAACCCTTTATTAACATGTTTTATTTTTTATAAATAAGGCAGTTAAATATTATTTACTTGTGTTGTGGTGAACTTAAAAATTAATTTTTACAACAGTTTTGTAAATAAATCTTAACTAAATAAATCTGTGTTCATTTTATTGCGGCATAGAATATGATGATAAGAGAAGTGCAAAAGGGCAGCTTTCTTCGTCCCGTCTCGTGACAGTTCTGTGTATTCTGTGGCTAAGGCCAGCTTATCAGGAAACCTTTTCCAAAGATTTTAGAAAAGCCAAAAATATTAAACAAATAAAACCCTAAAGCGAATAAGAATTATAAACACTCTTAAGTCTTACTTGTAACAATATCAAAGCTTAAACAAAACACCAACAATAAACAGTGAGTTTATCTTTTCTTACATCCCCCTACAATTGGTTGGGTTCTTTCCGACTCGAATTGTAGTGTTGTAAGTGGGTTAAAAGAAAAAACAAATTGAAAAAGTGAATTTTAAGTAAAAATGTGATTATTGTTTTTAATTGTTCTAATTGAATTGAATTGCATTTTTTCAAAAAAAATTAATAGTACAAATAATGTTTGTGTAGAAAATCTTAAAATAAATAACGTTTCCCTGTTTGTCATCTTTAGAACACAAAAATACTACTGTTCTTATTTAACTCAACAAAAAGATGAGAACATTTAATTCCGTGTTTTTTAATAAAATAACCACAAACTTCATTGTGTTCGGTTCAGCTCATTACTGTTCGTTCGGTTCTGTTGTGCGTAGCGTCCTTTTGGCTGGTAAAAACTCAATTATTTTTACAAAAACAAAATACACATACGAAAAAAAAGAAAAAGCCAGCAAAATAATTTTACACAAACAAAACATATACGTAATACACACACAAGCTGTTCATGGTGCAGTCGTTGCTAAAATTAATTGTTTGTTCGTTTCTTTATCAATCTAAAAAAAGAAACATTTTAGAACATTTAAATATAAAATTTGTCTACAGTATCACTACAATTGTTCTGTTTTTTAATGAAGAACAGAACAATATATAATGTTTGGATCGTTCTTGAAAATAGTTACGAACGGTATTAAGGGTTGTGCTCGTCTACACAATCACCAAAAAAATAAATATCGTTCTTGGGTGTGTGAGCCGAACGCTTAAAATTGTACTGTTTATTTTCGAACACTGAGCAATAGTAAAAGTTTATGCCGCCAGATTCTATATCAATACCATTATTTAAAGATATTTTCGGGTGTAGTATTTTAATGGAAGCTTTGGTATAATATGGGCCGATTCCAATAAAATTTATTTCGATTGCAATAGAAAAGGTCATGATAAAGTAAATTTTAAACAAGTAAGAAAGTATAGTCGGTCAAGCCCAACTATATGATACCCCACACCAGGATATATCAAAACAAATTTTCGAGAGTGTACACTATTTGCTACTCATGGACAATCATGGACCCGCCAAAACAAAATTATGTTATGAGGTTAAGAATCATGTTGAAGTTTTTTTTGCCGAATATAATTAAGATATCTTCATCTATCGGGAGATTTTTAAACTGTTATCTTTTTGGCAACACTGGTTTAAACCGCTGACGCACGTTTCGTGATTTGTTTCACTGTCAAACATCTCCAGTTTGGTCTATAATTTAACCATGAATCGTCTTACAAACGAACAACGCTTGCAAATTATTGAATTTTATTATCAAAATGCGTGCTCTGTTAAGAAAGTTCATTGCGCGCTTCTTCCATTTTATGGTCAGTTTAATCGACCCACTGAAGCGGCTATTCGGGCTATTGTGAATAACCAAATTACATTGTTGGACACTAAACCACCAACACGCTTACGTAGAGTGCGAACTGAAGAAAATATATCAGCTGTATCGGCCAGTGTTAATGATGACCATCAATTATCGATTCGTCGCCGTTCGCAGCAATTGGGCCTCTGTTACTCAACAACGTGGAAAATTTTGCGGAAGGATTTAGGTGTGAAGCCTTTCAAAATACAGCTGGTGCAAGAATTGAAGCCGAACGACCTACCGCAACGTAGAATTTTTGGTGAATGGGCTCTTGGAAAGTTGGCCGAAGATCCACTTTTTTATCGAAAAATTGTGTTCAGCGACGAAGCTCATTTTTGGATCAATGGGTACGTTAATAAGCAGAATTGTCGATTTTTGAGTGAAGAACAGCCAGAAGTATTGCAAGAGCTACCAATGCATCCAGAAAAGGTCACAGTTTGGTGCGGTTTATAAGCTGGTGGCATCATTGGACCGCTACCGTGAGATGATATCCAACTTTTTTTTGCCCAAAATGCAAGAGTTTGACTTGCATGACATGTGGTTTCAACAAGACGGTGCCACATGCCACACAGCACGCTTAACAATGGACTTATTGAGAGGCGAGTTCGGTGATTATTTTATTTCACGTTCGGGACCGGTCAATAGGCCGCCTAGATCGTGCGATTTAACGCCTTTTGACTATTTTTTGTGGGGCTATGTTAAAGTTCATGCCCGCTTCAATTGACGCATTGGAAGACAACATTAAAGCATTTATTCATGAGAAACCGGCCGAAATGTTGGAAAGAGTATGCCAAAATTGGACTAAGTGGATGGACGGACTATTTGAGGCGCAGTCACGGTCAACATTTGCATGAAATAATCTTCAAACATTAAATTATTCAAATAAAGATTTCATGCATTTCTGAATTTTATGTGTTTTTTTTAACTTTCCTCTAGCTCTCATTTTGTTATGACATAGTGCTATCGTAAAAGTAATTGTCGCCCATTGTGTTTTTTCAAAAGTATTTTTCTGGTTCTTATTCCTGAATGGATTTTAAAAGATGTTTTGATTTCATATTGCTCAACCATTTTTATTAGTGTTCTTGAGATAAACGGAACATTTTCTTTAACTCGTGTTTACTTTACAAAAGTGTTGACAGTTTGCATTCTGTTTTTATACCCTTCACCACAGGTGGAAAAGGGTATATATAAGTTTGTCATTCCGTTTGTAATTTCTACAATATTGATCTTAGACCCTATAAAGTATATATATTCTGGGTCCTTATGAGGAGAGAAGTTGATTTAGCGATATCCGTCCGTCCGTCTGTCCGTCTTACGTTTGATATGTGTTTTCCGGAGACTTCAGACATGATAGCGGCTACGTTGTTTTACATTTATGTCACATATAGTCCACCATTTCTTCCTATTGAAATTCAGCCGGATCGGTCCAACAATGGCTGAGATATGACCAAAAACAACGACTGCCTTTAATTTTTCCAAAAAATCCCTTGTGGTTGTTGTATTTGTATTACTTTTTTCTGTATATCTGGAGAACGGCAAGACCCAAAGCTTTAAAATTAGGTACAAACATTTAGGTTATAAATACACACCATCCTACAAAATGTGGGCGGGATTGGAGAAGTAGGCGTGGTACCTCTCATACAATAAGTATGAAAAATTGTATAAAAACCTGAATTTTTTGACTGTAATATGACCTATGGTTACGCCTTATATATCAGAAGATCGGAAATTTTTAATAGAAAATATTTTCTGAAAAACTGGGGAAAATCGGTTCAGATACGAAAAAGTTATGACCAAAATATTAATTTTTTTTTTTTGAAAAATACCCATTTTCAGGAACCATAGATATTCCCGAGTCCAAGTTTTATAGCCAAAATAACTGGCAAATTTCAATATATAAATCTGCCAAATCGGTTAAGAAATAGCAGAGTTATGACCAAAATACTGAAATCCCAAAAATTAAACTTTTTTTATAATTAAGTTTTTTTTTTATACCCTTCACCGAAGGTCCTACACCCTATAAAGTATATATATTCTGGGTCCTTATGCAAAGCGAAGTTCAAATCCGGTTGTCGTCTCTTCTTCCAATCCCCACACCCCCCTTCGTATTTGTTTACATATACTAGCATAATGCCCAATATGATTTTCGTTATCACCCTTCTTTATTATTTCATACATTTAACGAAATAATTTTAACAAATAGAAACTAAAACCGATTTAAAAAAAATATTTACCAGTTTTCGCTTTTTAAATTTCATTTATAATGAAGTTTTAGGTATTGTAAATATGTATGTATATGTATATGTACAATGGTGAAGGGTATATAAGACTCGGCACAGCGGAATATAGCACTCTTACTTTTTTTTTTTTTTTATCAAACTTCATAGTTCATTTTTAAAATATTCCTTTGTTATTATTAAGTTATTATTTAAAACAAAAACCAATTTCTAATCAATTTAACTATGTGAAACAAGTTGTTCATTAATTATAGTAGTATTTTACATGTGTAGTATTTATACTGGATAAGGAAGGTAGTTATAATTAAATTCAAATGATTCGATTAGGATTGTTTAGTTAATTAAAGCAAATCATTTGTGTGCATAAGAACATAGAAATGCAAATTAAACTGAACATTGAGATAAGAATTATAAAATTGAAATGTAATTAAGAACTAGGAAAGTGACTTTGAAAAAAATTTTATGAGCATTTCCTTAGCTTAATTAAACGTGTAATTAAACTGCAGTTTACAGCCATTTATAAAAAGTTTATTAAAAAATTATGTCATTGATTTTTAGTGACAGAGAGACTTTTAGGTAAAAATAAAAAGCTTTGTGACGAAAAATTGAATTTTGGACCAATAGAAAGTGACTTGCATGTAAACAAATTACTATGTATCTCTTTTATTTAAAGTGACCTGTTTGTTCAATAACTGAATAACTTTTTATTTTTTCATTGTTTCTTAATTTTTCCGAATTGTAATTTAAAAACAGTACGAGTTTTGTATAATTTTTCAGAAAGTGGAAGCGCAGAAAGACAGACTAATGGAAATTACAGTCGACATCAGTGTTAACATTTTAGAACTAAAGAAAAGCGTCATGTGTATTGTAAAAGCGCTTAAGGGTAAAAAAATATGCAAAAAAGGGTTAAAAGAATATAAACCGTCTGTAAACTGACAATCTTGACAGACATGTGCATTAACAGATGTATCGTACAAATGAGAAAGCCACTGTAAAATACGCATCATGTAAAAGTACATGAAGCAGAGTGGATTGTAGATGATCTTTCTTTTTGCTATCACTGAGAATGATGGAACATTTTGTTTATGTACTATACCTAATTAAACTACACCAGCGTTCACAACATTTTGCCTCACCACGAACAACTAAAACCTTTATAATTATGGAATTTAAAATTTCCAATATTCTAAAGAGTTCTTAACTTTAGTACTGCCATGACCTTAATAAAACTTTGAACGAAGATTTCACTACGTCCGACAAACTGCTTAAGTTCAAAGTTTAAACATTTTAAAATAACCATCATTAGAGCTAAAATTTCATTATTTACTAGACAACATACACAGAAAAAATTATTGCCGAATTATTTTCAAACAAACGCTTGTTTGAAAATTTTTTTAATTTCTACAAATTTTTTTACTGATTCAATTAAAATTTTTGTTTGATTTTTATTTAACCAACAAAAATGTTGACAACCATTCAAAAATGTAATACACGCGTTATTGGTTTCAAGTTTTCATAATTTTGTATGAAATATTTAACGCTTTTTAATGTTGTCGTCTTTTTGCATTTTTTATTTGATCGTAACCAACACTTCCTAATGTGAAATATTAGAACTACAACAAAAAACACATACAGTCTATTTTTGGACACTTTAAAAAAGTACAACAGTAAGAAAGATGAAGAGGTTTGAAGTAAAAAAAAAACAAACAAAAATAGCAGGTAAAAAAACGTTTCACTCTTTTTAAACAGCAGAAACAACAACAACATTATAAGAAACAAAATAAATTTTTGGTTGGTTTCAAACAGGGCTGTCAGATATGGCGATTTCTCGCCAAACGTGGCGATTTTGAAACGTGTTTGGCAATGGGATTTCCCATTTGGCGACTGGCGACTTTAATGGCGATTTCTGATATAACTGGCGATTAACTTGGCTATTTTTACCATTTATATTAGTTTGAGTTCATACGGCTCATGTCTTATTGATAAGATTGCTACTTTATAGGCGAGAGGGACGAGGGGAAAAGAAACGAGTACACAGATGCATGTACTGTATTTACGTTTTGCTTTTTCATTCGTTGTTTAATTTTGTTATTGTTTTCAATATCAAAAAAGCACATGTCGTCAACATGACATGAATCATTTGAACTCCAATTCATGTTCAAAGAAGAAAAAGGAAGAATCTTGTCAATAAGACATGAGCCGTATGAACTCAGACTTATTTCGGCGATTTTGTTTAACAACTTGTCATTTTTTGTTATCATTACTAATATAATAATATTAAGTGATTTTGATATTCAGTCACTATTTAATTCTAATAGTATGTAGGTAAAAACTCCAGTAATGAAAACGGTGAGGCTGAAGTGTACGATCTTATAGACTTGTGTAATTAATTTAAGTTTTTAACTGAATACATATATGATCTCCATTTTATGTTATTTAAAACAAAAATTACAGAAACAAAACAAAATTTACTTCGGCAACTTTTTTGTATTTTTTCTCAGTTTTTGGCGATTTTTGACTGAAAAATTAAACTAGCATTTTTTGTTTGCAAAATTTAATTAAAAAAAAAAACTGAACAAAATCGACGTTTGGCGATTTCTGACGTCCGGTTTGGCGATGGAGCTTAAAAAAATCTGACAGCCCTGGTTTCAAAGTTGGTTAAAAAAAACCAAAATCCCGTATTCAATTTTTTCAAACTGTTTGCTTAAATACATCAAATACAAAAATATAATGATGACGAAAAACATATCGAGTCGGTCTGTCGCCGTTTTTGGGTTACATTTCTTCTTCATTAGCAAAGGAAAGGATACAGCAACAGTGAGTGATGGCGAAAAACATGGTGTGTATAAAAAAAGACTTCGTTCAAAAATTATTCTAACAAAAAAATGTGTCTCAAAGCCAGCCGGCCGCTCTGCTCTCTCTGCCATCATCTTCTAATACAGTGCCAGCTTGTGTGCGCATCATTGCTTGTGCAAAAATTTTTTTTTTTTAATTTTGAAATTTAGTATATGAATTTCAGTAAACTTTTTGTTTGATTCAGTTAAATTATTTGTTTGAAAAAATCAGTGTTTTTTTTCAATAAACAAAATGCAAATAAATTGTTTGAATATGCGAATTTGTTTATAGGACCGATTTCAGACAAAAAATTGTTTGATTCTACAAATTTTTTGTTTGAATTGGAAAAATAATTTTTTCTGTGTAGTCGTTTAACAAAAAAAAAAAAAAAAAAAAAAAAAAAAATGGCCGGTGCTTTTACAAATGTTTAAGTACTTTAATAGTAATTAAATTAACTCAAGATAATTTTTCAATAACTAAAGGGTGGTCCAACCCAAACGCACAATGTAAATTGTAAATAAAACAAAAAGTTTTCGGATAATTATCGTAATATTGTAATATAGGATATATGACAATTATGTTCGAAACAAAATATTGGACAAATGCTCGCCACGGCTTCGGTGGCATACCTCTATCCGATGGTCCATATTTTCAGTGACATAATTGAGGTACAATGTCGTTAATATGTCGAATTATCTCATTCTTTAGATCTTGAATTGTTCTGGGCTTATTGACGTACACTTTTTCTTTTAAGTATACCCCAAGGCCTTTCCAATAGGTCTACTTACCTTTACAACAATACAAAAATATAGGATATATGACAATTCTCCTGATTGTGGACACATTTGGTCGATTATGCTGACCAAACAAATCACAAAGTGCACGAAATGCATTTTGATTTGAACGCCCATTTTTGTTAAACGCTTCAACAACCTTAACGCGCTGCTCAATTGTGTACCTCTCTATGGTTGACGTCAGACGCGGATTCAGGGGGGGGGGGGGAATAAGGAAATTTCCCCCCTCCTTCCTGAATTATAAAAATATCGATACCTTCCCGCACGAATGTATTAAGCGACATTTATAAAATTGTGTAGGAAACGAAAAAAACGTCTCATTTAGTTATTTATTTGTATATTTTATTGAAAGGAACATATTTTTTAGTCAAATAAAATGTTTTTGTCGCTTAATACATTTTCGTGGTCAAGACATTGGCGCTTGATACAATGGTAAATGGCGCTTAAAACATTGACATGGACACAAAAAATGAAGGTTTGAAATAAATTATGTCGTTCAATTCATTTTTTATTTATTTTTGTTAAGCAATACAATAAATAAAAATCTATATAAAAAGTAACAAAACATTTATTTCAAAACAAAAATTCGAAAATTACACTTAGAGATCCAAACGGAAATTTTTTAGATTATTAATAATCATTTTGATTGTCAGACAAATCATCTTCTTCGTCTGTCTCTTCCAATTCGTCTTCTTTCTCACCAAATGTATTTTTTATAATATCCTCGTATTCTTGTATGTATCGTTCAGGAATAAACTTTCTTTTGGGCATACTCTCTAAATCCTTTCGGTTCGGGCCTGATACTGGCAGTTTTGAAAAATAGAAAAATGTTTTTAAACTCAAGGACAATCATAATCTATAGTGTTATAAGCGACAAAAATGGATCAAGTTTTAGTTGGATGAGTGTGCTAAGCGACAATTTCGGTTAAACTAAGCGACATCTAACAAAATTTTTGTGTGGACCTTTTGTTGCTTACGACAATTACATTTTTAAAAATGTTGCTTAGCATAATTTCTTTGGCGGATAAAACAAATTTCAGGGAGCAACTTTATTCCAATGAGAAAACTTGACGGTTGATACAATTTTATTTTCTCTCTAGTTTCCTTTGCATCCATGATAGGGCAGCGAAACCCAAGCCAAAATGTAGCGCTTAACTTCTAGTATAGTTCCACATCAAAAGTCATTTTCGAAAAAAGTGTCGCTTAATACATTCCTGCGGGATGGTATCGATATGTTTTGTTTATTTCGATAATACAAGAATTCTCAATAATAATATTTTTTTTAAATGTACAAAATTTTTTGTTTGTTTATTTTTTTATTGAATCTCTAACGAAATTTTCAATGAGTGTTTTTTTATTTTTTTTTATTGAATCTTATGAAATTTTCAATAAGTATCCATTAATAATAAGCCTTATGGCCATTTTCTGAATGTATCGAAAAACTGTCTGTTACTTAATGTCAACATAAATTTATTGGACCGATAAACTGTCCGTTATCGATTTTGGTTTTCTCAATATACCGACAAAAAACAAAGTTTTCAGCTGGCAACACCACTCAAAATACATGTAAAAGTTGGGAGTCATCTGATTAAATTTATCTGTACGGCAAATAAAAGGAAAATAAATAATTGACAGATGAGTGCCGGTTAGCTTTGCGATAAAATCGAAGCAAATGAGACATTGAGAAAACCAAATTTCTTTAATGTGCAGTTTTTCGTTGGGAAAAAAGATAACCGCCTAACGAGAAAATGGCCATTAGTAAATGCAATATTTATATGAATCAAAAGCACGGATTTGTCTGGGAAAAGCCAGATTTCCTTATCTTTAAGATACATATGGGGGATTTCATGTCAAGTGACCCAATTTTGAAATCGATGTCTTCCGATTTGGATGAAATTTGCACCAAGGTTAGTCCTATTGGATAGTAGTTTAGACACAAATTTTCAACAAGATCGGTCTAAAAGTTTCTGAATTAGTGGGGGTCAAAATTTGACATTTTGGCCATACAGGTGTTCTTTCTTATCCATGTTACTTATTACCTATTGGTGTTAGCAAAATTTGTCCCAAGTAGCTTCGATAGCTAGTTGATCAATCTTTTGAAAAAAAATTGTTTTGTTTTTTTAAAAATTTTTTTTTTAAATTTAAAAATTTTTTTTATTTTTTTTTTATAGTTTTGGTCGCTTTTTGGGATGCGAGTGGCTTATGTATAAAAAAAATAGTTTCTAACATGGTTTTTCAATTTTTAGCATATGCACTATTTTGAATTTTTTCCTATTTGTGTTTAAGTGTTTCTAAAGCCTTAAAAATAAAACGTATGCCAAGAAACTAGACAAATTAACCTTTCCGACGGTATGTTACAAACCCAATTATTATTTTATACTTTCGATACTGTAATGCCCACAATATGTTAATCCCAGGAATAAAATCACTTTTTTTCTGTAGAAATGTTGACAAACAATTCTTTTTTTAATTTTTCCTACATAAAAAAATATACAGTTTTTAGCGCACGTAATACTGAATGTGATTTTTGTTGTCAAAATATCAGGTACCCCAGAGACAAGTGTTTAAATCAGGTGGAAATATTCTATGGCCATTCTCCGAAATACGAAAATTAACTGGTATTTCGGAGAATGGAAAAGAAAGGAAAAGACATCAGCTTTCTTTTGAGCAAAAAAAAAAAAAAAAAAAAAAACATTCCGAATAAAAAAAAAAAATTTTACATTAAAAAAAAAAATTTTAAATTTAAAAAAAAAGCTTTAAAAAATTTTTTAAAAAAACAAAAATTTTATTTTTCAAAATATTGATAAAATTGCTATCGAAGTTACTTGGGACAAATTTTGCTAACACCAATACGTAATAAGTTACATGGATGGGAAAGAACACTGCATATGCTAAAAATTGAAAAACCCTCGTCTAGAGTTAGAAATTATTTTTTTTTTATACATAAGCCACTCGCATCCCAAAAAGCGACCAAAACTACCTTAAAGGAAAAGACATAAGCTTTCTTTTGAGCAAAAAAAAAAAAAAAATAAAAAAAATTTTTAAATTTAAAAAAAAAAAATAAAAAAAAATTTTTAAAAAAACAAAAAAAAATTTTTTCAAAAGATGGATCAACTAGCTATCGAAGCTACTTGGGACAAATTTTGCTAACACCAATAGGTAATAAGTAACATGGATAAGAAAGAACACCTGTATGGCCAAAATGTCAAATTTTGACCCCCACTAGCTCAGAAACTTTTAGACCGATCTTGTTGAAAATTTGTGTCTAAACTACTATCCAATAGGACTAACCTTGGTGCAAATTTCATCCAAATCGGAAGACATCGATTTCAAAATTGGGTCACTTGACATGAAATCCCCCATATGTATTTCAACATACAACAAAAAGTTGTTAGGGAAGAATTTATTGGCTTTATTGTAAACGCATTAGAAGAGGCTTCAAAGGATATTGATGACGTTGATGTGTCAATCAGTTCTAAAAGCTTTGACAAATTTTGGTCTTGACCTAAAAAATTGTGTGGGAGATGGAACAGATGGCTGACCGCTAATGTCAGCAGAAAATGGAGCTGTTAAAAGACTCTGGAAACCGCGACAAATGCGAAACAAACGCCTTGCTATTCCCATAAATCGAACAACTCAATTTCTAAAAGTAATAAAGTGCCATTAATACAAAAAGTTGTATCATTTGTTAAAGAAACGACAATATTTTTTAAATTTAATCATCCCAAGCGAAACGCAGTTTTAGCAAAGTATTTGGGAGCCAAACTCTCTTCATTATGCGTCTTTGCAACAAGTGTACATCATATTGTAGAAGCTTTGGAAAAAATATCTGAGTGGAAAGGTAGTATCTCTACCTTCATATTAAGGAACTCACTTAGTACTTTTCAATTTATTTGCGGAATATACATACATATTAAGTGTGATACCTATTGTAACACAGCCACTTAGTATCATTTTACAAAAGCAAGATATAGATCTTCAAAAAGGATCAAGCCTTATCAAAATTTAAATCATGTGCGTTGAAGAAAAAAGAAATAAAGCCGAAGAACAATTTAAAGCGATTTTTGAAAAAGTTAAAGTTATTTGCGTTCAAATCGAGGTTCCTATCAAAAAGACAAGATTTGAACGAAATAATCACATCCAAAATGATGAAGATTACTACCAAGTTCTAGGTTACATTCCTCTTATTGAATTTATTTTAGAAGATCTCATAACAACTTTCCCAATAGATATCCCAAATGTATTGAACATACCTCAACTTCTACCTCAAAGTGTAATCAAGTCATATACAGATACAAAAGTGTTAAAACCACCACTAGCTGATGAGCTGATTATCTATATATATATATAAAATTGTAACGTTACTGACTGACTGACTGACTCACTGATTCATCATCGCACAGCCTAAACGCCTGGACCAGAGATTGGTCACTCCCCAAATCGATCCACTAAGACGGGATTTTTGGAAATTCGAATGTTTAGGGGATAAAAAAGGGTAAAAACGGGGAAATGCGGTGACCTTATATCTCCAAAACTAAAAGAGATACAAAATAAATATCGTTGTTGAAATTTGGCCCTATTAGGGAGTAAACGGGTAAAACCTGAATTTTGGTACTTTTTTGACACCCCATCTATCTTTTGAACCAATAAACATAGAAACAAAGTTTATACCACATTTGAAACCTATGAAAAAAAATACGAATACAAGTTTGGTACTTTTTCGAAATTCGAACATTTAAGGGGTGAAAATCGTCGCTATTTTTTGGTGCTTTTTTTAACAAAACATTTTTCTCCATTCATTAACATACTCGTACTTAATAATGAGCCCCCACTACAATACTGAATTTTTTGATACTTTAATGGGGGGAAAAAAATAGTACCAAAAAAAGGAAATGCGGGAAATTTTATATTTTTCTTTAGCTTTTTGGTCCTACAACTGGTATTTTTAAAATTATCGTTTATGTTGGACCTTAAAACATAAGATTCAACATGCAATGTCCTGAGTGGATAAGAATCTATGACGGAACTTTTTGGTACTTTTATGTTCATTAACTGGCACTTTTTGAATTTCTGTTAGTATTGGACCTAGAAACATAAAATTCAATATGCAATGCCCTGGATGGATGAGAATCTATAAGAGTGAACTTTTTGGAACTTTTTTAATCTTTGACTGGTACTTTTTGAATTTCCGTTGGTATTGGACCTAGAAAGATAAAATTAAACATGCAAGGTCCTGGGTGGATAAGAATCTATAAGACGGAAGTTTTTGGTACTTTTTTTTTGTTCATTTACTGGTACTTTTTGAATTTCCATCAGGATTGGACCTAGAAACATAAAATTAAGCATGCACGATCCTGTGTAAATGAGAATCTTTAAGTGGGATCTTATTGGTACTTTTTTATTCGTTAGCTGGTACTTTTTGAATTTCCGTTAGTATTGGACCCAGAAACATGCAATTAAACATGGAAGGTCTTGAGTGAACAACAATCTTTTAGAAAGAACTTTTTGGTACTTTTTCGTTTTTTAACTGGTCCTTTTTTTAAATTTTCGCTAATGTTGGTCTAATGAACATAAAATTAAACCTGCATGGTCCTGAGTGAATGAGAATCTCTAAAAGCGCTTATAGGTACTTTTTAGTTATTAAACTGGTACTTTTTGAATATCCGTTATTATTGGACTTAGAAACATAAAATTCAAGATGCAATGCCCTAAGTGGATAAGAATATATAAGAGGGAAGTTTTTGGTACTTCTTTGTTCTTTAACTGGTACTTTTTGAATTTCCGTTAGTATTGGACCTAGAAACATAAAATTAAACATGCAAGGTCCTGACTGAACGAAAATATTTAAGAGGGCTTTTGGAACTATTTTGTTCTTTAACTGGTACCTTTTATATATCCGTATTTATTGGATCTAGAAACATAAAATTAAACATGCAAGCTCCTGAGTGAATGAGAATCTGTAAGAGGGCTTTTTTGCTACTTTTTCGTTCTCTAACTGCTATTTTTTTAAAATAAACTGGTAATTTTTTCAATTTAATATTTATTTTTGTGCATTAAATAAAAAAGCAAATTGGTGTCTGGTACTTTAACGAAATTCGGTCGTTTTAGGTAGTAAATCCAGCTTTTAAGCCAAAACGTATAGAAATAAAAATTAAATAACATTTGTTACTTATCTAAAAAATACAAATGCGAATTTGGTACTTTTTCGAAATTCGAACGTTTCAGGGGAGAACATTGTACCTATGTATATCGATCCCGCGAACCTCATACCTCCTAAACTAAAAGAGATAAAAAACATCAGCACTTATTCTTGTTTATTAGAAAAATTCGCTAACCGTATATTTCCTAAACAAAAAGAGATACAAAAAATTGAATACTAATTATTGTTCATTAAAAAAAATAAACGGATAGGTGTCTGGTACTTTTTTGAAGGAAGGCCTTTTTGGGGTGTAAAAGGGTAAATAAATATTGTATCACATTTTTAGCTTATCTAAAAAATACAAAACAGGTTTGGACCTTTTTTGAAATTCAAACGTTTAAGGTGTGAAAATCGTTCCTAATTTTGTTACTGTTTTCTCAAAATTTTTCTCCATCTCTATATAATATAAATTTGTAAAGTAACTGACGGATTCATCACCGCACATCCTAAACTCCTTACTTTTGGACCGAAGGTTGGCCTCTCGCCAAATCGATTCCGCTAACCTTAAAAATCCAAAATTAAAGAGATCCAAAAAATTTAACACTTATTGTTGTTCGTTAAAAAAAAATAAGGGAACAGGTGCCTGGTACTTTTTTGAAAATAAACTTTGGCATAAAAATATGTCCACGAAGAAACAGGAGACGCTAACGAAGTAGCGGGTTAAATGCTAGTATTTGATAAAAGAGATAAACACCCACGAAGATCTAAACGTGAGCCTGATCTATCAGATAACGTTGTAGATGCTTTAATAAACTGTGATGAAGATATCTACCCAAATCTAAGAAAAATATTTCAAATTTTCGTTTCAATGCTCGTCAGTATTGCTACGAGCGGGAGGTCATTTCCTACCCTTCGTCGAATAAAAACATGGCTCAGATCAACGATGACAGAAGATAGACTGTTCCGTCTTAATTTGCCTCACAAGGAAACCATAAATTGCTTATTTAAAAAGATTAAAGTATATTGAACTCATCTTATATTTTATTTAACCTTATTGTTCAGTTTTTTTTTAAATATCATGTACATACATATATTGTTTTTAATAAACTTTTAAAAACAAATTTTTTACTTTTTTGTATCATACAAAATCCCCCCCCCCCCTCCCTTAGGCTCAAGCTTGATCCGCGCCTGGTTGACGTTAAGATGTGACATTAAGGTGTGACCCACAATTAACATCGTGCCTTATGGTTGGACCACCCTTTATAAAAAATAACTCAACTTGCCACGTTTTAAGACAACAGATAAATGAAATTACTCTGCGGTCATATGAAAGAGTAGCTTAAGTCTTAATAATGCAAATTTGAATTATAACAAGAAGGAAATGTGTCAAATCTTTTACATTTACCAATTTTTTTAAGCACTCATTTTGTTGTATTAAAGTAGTTAATAGTACGATAATTTACAGACCTAAAGCAAAAAAAAAAAAAAAACTCTTCGAAAATCCTTCAACAAACCTGAGGGTATATCGAAATTACAATCTTAGACATAAGCTACTTTTCCATAATGCCAGAGATCTAATTAAAAAATAAATAAAAATCTTAGCAAATAATATTTAAAAAAACAGGGCTGTGGTGCCGTCAATAAATAGTTCTAACTACCACTCCATCTGCTGAAATTTTTTAAATACGATTTCAACTCCATATCCGACTCTGACCCCGACTTCTACACTCACCTTGATACTAAATGTATATGAGAATGGTCCTAATGCACCTTTTAAATGGTTAAATATAGCAAGAACATGATTCTGTCAAAATTTCAATTCTAACCGCATTGAGCTTGAACTAAAGTAGACAGGTCCTTATTTCTAACTTCAAAATTTTTCAAAATTTTATTTTGAAAAATATTAGAAAATTTGTATGCCAAAAATTTTTGGAGTCGGAGTCGCGTGTTTTGGGGTTCTTCTACTCCAACTCCGGTACAAAAACCTCAACTCGGACTCCACAGCCCTGGAAAAAACTTAAAAAAAAAAAAAAAAAAAAATTAATAACTAAAATGATTTAAAAAAAATTAAGAAAAATAGTATGGAATTTTCCTGATTTATCTCAAACACTTTTTCTTTATTTTCAGACTCATTCAACATTCCAACTTGCAATGAAAAAGGTGAAAACCTTAACGATTGTTTGCTCAAAGTTTTTAATGAAATAATACCCCGTTGCAAAGATGGCATACCCGAAATCAATGTACCACCCATGGATCCTTTTGTTATCAATAAGACCAGTTTTATATTCTCGCATCCCTTGGTGCAGGGTAAAATAGCAGTACGCAATGTTAAAGTTTATGGTTTAAGCAAAATTACCACTAAAAGAGTGGATTACAGACGCAAAGGAGACCAAGTGACAGTCAGGTTTAAGGCTTTCATACCGGAAATGTTTGTTGAGGGCACGTACAAGGCAAAAATTAAAATAAATAATGTTAATATAGCTTCAAAGGGACCATTTAATGCGACTTTTAGTAAGTTTTTGGAATAGGCGGTTAAGAAACAAATAGTAATAATTGTTATTTTCTACTTTTAGCCAACATTGATCTTGACAGTGAATCCCTTTCCGATTTATATAAAAAAGATGGCCATCGTTATATGCGCTTAAGAACCTTTACAGTTGATCCCAACGTGGGCAATATGAAAGTTAATGCTGAAGGCCTGTTACCAGAGCCTTTACTAAGTGAGTTTGTGCTTAAATTACTTATTACATAATATTGCATGTTGTTTAATTTTTCCATAAAGATGATGCCGTTATCGAGTTCCTTAATCAAAATTGGCGAACCGTTTACAAGACCCTTTTACCCGAAACTCGTAGTGCTTGGGAGCCTGAGTTTGTTAAACTTAGCAACGAATTTTTGTCTCATATCCCTGTTGATGTTGTTATTATAGAAGATTGATTTTAATTTTATTATAAAATAACAAACTGGGGGAAAAAAGAACAAAATGAAAATTTTATAATTTAATTTTCGCTTTAAAAAAATAAAGTAGTTAAATAGTTTGTGGTTAGTAAAAGTAAAACTCTTTGGGGCTTTGTTTTTTTTTGCATCACTTTTTGATGGAAAAAAGTCGGTTTTTTAAGAAGTTACTTTTTAGTGCAAAAGTGACTTTTTTCAGAAAAAAGTAAATTTTTTAAACAAAACAAGTAAAAGTGTTATATTTGGCTATGCCGAAGCTTTAATACCATTCAACAGATCACACAACCACTAACGCACATTATTAAACATAATTATAAAAAACACGTAAGAAAGTATAGTCGGTCAAGCCCGACCATATGATACCCAGCACCACAGTATTTAAAAACACATTATGCTCATGTGTCCATATAAATATGGATTTATCTATGTTTATAAACTTTATTAAAATCGGTTGGAAAGTTTGTGAGAGGCAGAAATTGCCCCCTACCTCCCCTTGTGGTCCTATTTTTGAAAAACTGTATAGCTTATGCGTCCATATAGATATGGATCTATCTATGGTTTAAATTTCATTAATATCGGTTTGAGAGGCAGAAATTGCACCTATTTCCCCTCGTGGTCCTATTTTTTAAAAATGCATACCTTTTGTGGCCATATAGATATGGTTCTATCTATGTTTTAAATTTTATTAAAATCGGTTTGATAGTTTCTGAGAGAAAGCAATTTCCCAATCTTCCCTCGTGCTCCTACGATTCGGCCTATTTACAATAGGCTTAGTCCTTGTGCCAATGAGAATCTATGTCCCTAATTTTATCAAATTATTTCCAAGGTTGCGACCTGTACTTTGCGCACAAGGTTACATGGACAGCCAGCCAGTCAGCCGGACGGACATCGTTAGTTCGACTCAGAAAGTGATTCTGAGTCGATCGGTATACTTTAAGGTGAGTCTAGGGACCAATATTTTAAGGTGTTACACACATCAGCACAAATGCATAATACTCTCTCCACTATTGTGCCGAATCTTTTATATATGAACTGAAAGTTATGTAAATACCGTTCTTTAGATATAAATAAATCTATTTTTTGCCCCGCCGCCCACTTCTACAATCCCAACCGCAATTTTAGTGAGGTTGTGTATTAATATCCCACCTATGTGTGCCATATTTGGAAATTCTTCTCTTACCGCCCCTATTTTGTGAGTGTTGTGTATTGATAACCAGGATGCTTGTATCTAATTTGGAAACTCTTGCCGTTCTTCAGATATACAGAAGAAACAAACAACAAAAAGGGATTTATGGGTAAAATAAGAGCCAATCGTAGTTTTTTTGCTTATAACTCAGCCATTTGAGAACCGATCAATTTCAATATCAATATAGTGGCCACCCTTTCTGTGGCCTTTGGAAAACCCATTTCAACAGACAGACGAACATCGTTAAATCAACTGCGCTACTCGGTTGGAACAAGAACATATAAACTTTTTAGGGTCTAAGATCAATATTGCAGGAATAACAAGCTGAATAACAAATATATGTACATATCTTTAGCTCAAATAATAAAAGGCGTAACTAACAAAAATATAATTTTAAAGGAGAAGCAAAAAACTTTGTAAAACGAATATTATAAACACGTCCATGCAATTCTTCAAACAATTTTCAAAGAAAACCTCTTTGTTATACATATTTCGTTAGAAAAAAATGTGTAATTACATCGTTGCGCATAAGCAAATTTGTAGTTGCGTCCCTAAATTTTTGGTTAACAAAAGCGTCATTATACCCACACCACAATAGTGGAGAGAGTATTATGCATTTGTGCTGATGTGTGTAACGCCTTAAAATATTGGTTCTAGACCCATCATAAAGTATACCGATCGACTTAGAATTACTTTCTGAGTCGAACTAACGATATCCTTCCGGCTGGCTGGCTGTCCATGTAACCTTGTGCGCAAAGTACAGGTCGCAATTTTAGAGATAATTTGATAAAATTCGGGACAATGGTTGTTATTGGCACAAGGATCAAGCCTATTGAAATTGGGCCGCATCGTAGGACCACGAGGGAAGATAGGGGGAACAGCTGCCTCTCAGAAACTATCAAACCGATTTGAATGAAGTTTATAAACATTGATAGATCCATATTAACATGGACACATAAGCATGATGTGTTTTTAAACACTGTGGTGTTGGGTACCATATGGTCGGGCTTGACCGACTATACTTTCTTACTTGTTTTTTCATTGCAGAAGTGTAACATTTTGTCATGACATGTAGTTTAATGGCGTTTATAATAAATAACACTGTGCTAGTTAAAAAAACAGACAAGCCGTACACATGGCGTTTTGACATAATTCGGGTACGTTGAATCCAATGGTGCTAACCGTTTTTTTTTTTTTTTTTTGGTTAGCTCTTGTTTTCGAGATAACCGTTATTTCGAAAATGGAGTAGGTTGCACAACATCTGTTCGCGTAACTCAAAAACGATTTAATTTATTGAAAAAAGCTAAAAAAAACCGAAATTCCGCAAATTTTCTTTTAGAGAAGTAAAACTTTTTTCTAAGATACGCAGTCGTTTTAGAAACATAATATTTTTTTTGAAAAAAAAAAAAAAAATTATTTTTTAGTCACATTTTATAATTTTTGTTTTTTAAAAATTCATCAAAATTTGGAAAATGCAGCTATGCTTCTTTTACAGACATATAAAAAACGAAGCTGCAAACAAAACAAGCCATAAATGATTCAAATCTTTTAGCAACTTTTGATTTTATTCACAAAAGAAGAATTTCATAAAACGCAATATTTGTATGGGAGCCCCCCTAAGAAGTGGAGATAAAAGGCAAGTATATCTCGAGAAAATGTTAAGGACAAAAAATTAATTAAGGACGTTCATACATTCACCCCTATCGTAAATGTTATGAGAATATGATATATGGGATCAAACCTAAATTCCCATCTCCAACAAATCGGTATCGCAAATATTTTGGGAGTAAAAATTTCTATTGTTAATTATTTGTCAGTGGTTTGTAAACAATAGTCTCTATTGTGAGTAACTTGTCAGGGCTTGTATTGTGACAGAAAAATATACAAAATAAAATATTAATTAAAATATAATAAAATAAATAATGAATAGTGTTTATCTTCATTTTGTTTAAGTAGACTCCTTCAATAAAAGAAAAAAGTAATTTAATTTAGTCCTACTTTAGAATACAATTAAAATTTACATGATTCCTTCCCGTTCACATCAACACTTGCTGGGAATTTCTTTAATAAAAAAAAAAAAAAAAAAAAAATTTGCAGGAGTAAACATTAGCGATGCCAAATTTTTTAAGTTTGAGAATTCATTCCCAAAAAATTTGTTATGGGAATCATTCACAATGCGAAATAAAAAACAAGTAAGAAATTATAGTCGGTCAAGCCCGACCATATGATACCATACACCACAGAATTAAATAACACATCATGCTTATGTGTCCATATTAATATGGATTTATCTATGTTTATAAACTTCATTCAAATCGGTTTGAAAGTTTGTGAGAGACAGAAATTTCCCCCTACCTCGCCTTGTGGTCCTATTTTTGAAAAACTGTATAGCTTATCTGTCCATATAGATATGGATCTATCTATGTTTTGAATTTCATTAAAATCGGTTTGAGATGCAGAAATTGGCCCTATCTCCCCTCATGGTCCTATTTTCTAAAAAATGCATAGCTTATGTGTCCGTACAAATATGGATCTATCTATGTTTTACATTTTATTAAAATCGGTTTGATGGTTTCTGAGAGGAATAAATTTCCCCCTCTCTTCTCTGGTGGTCCTACGATTCGGCCCATTTTCAATAGGCTTGGTCCTTGTGCCAATAAGAACCTATGGCCCAAATTTTATCAAATTATCTTCAAAATTGCGACCTGTACTTTGCGCACAAGGTTACATGGACAGCCAGCCAGCCAGCCAGCCGGACGGACATCGTTAGTTCGACTCAGAAAGTGATTCTAAGTCGATCGGTATACTTAAAGGTGGGTCTAGAACCAATATTTTAAGGCGTTACAAACATCAGCACAAATGCATAATACCCTCTCCACTATTGTGGTGTGGGTATAAATATGGGAATATTTTCATGGGAGTAGTTGGTTGCGATAGGGGTGATTATATCCCACAAGGGGCGGCTCCTGGGCATTTATGGGACTTTTTCTTCAATATATTTCTAGTCTGCATTGAACATTTTGTATGGGAGCCCCCTTAAGGAATGGAGATAGAAACAGAGATGAAAAATAAAGTGGGGTTGGTCATACATTTGACCCATCTAGGGGCATCCTAGGCACTGCAGCAGCCAAATTTAAGAGTTTCAACCATACAAATATGGGTGTTTAATAAAATTTTTAAATTTGGCCCCTTATACCATAGCAAAGCGGCGGAGTCATTGGCCCATATGTCTTCAAAAACGATGAAAGGTTGTTGAAAAATTATGTTCCAGATTGCGTCTTCTACGCGGCAGCCGTGGCGGCCACCTGACGGAAGTCATATTGAAACATTAATTTCATAAAATTTCTTTCCAATAAAGCCCGTTTCATTGATATTAAAAATATTTATACCCACACCACAATAGTGGAGAGGGTATTATGCATTTGTGCTGATGTGTGTAACGCCTTAAAATATTGGTCCTAGACCCACCTTAAAGTATACCGATCGTCTTAGAATCACTTCCTGAGTCGAACTAACGATGTCCGTCCGTCCGGCTGGCTGGCTGGCTGTCCATGTAACCTTGTGCGCAAAGTACAGGTCGCAATTTTGGAGATAATTTGATGAAATTTGGGTCATAGGTTCTTATTGGCACAAGGACCAAGCCTATTGAAAATGGTCCGAATCGTGGGACCACGAGGGAAGATAGGGGGAAATTTCTTCCTCTCAGAATTTATCAAACCGATTTCATGGAATTTAAAACATAGATAGAACCATATCTATATAGACACAAAATGTATGCATTTTTTAAAAAATAGGACCACGAGGGGAGATAGGGGCAATTTCTGCCTCTCAAACCGATTTTAATGAAATTTAAAACATAGATAGATGCATATCTATATGGACACATTAGCTATACAGTTTTTCAAAAATAGGACCACAAGGCGAGGTAGGGGGCAATTTCTGCCTCTCACAAACTTTCAAACCGATTTTCATGAAGTTTATAAACATAGATAAATCCATATTAATATGGATTAATATAGATTTATCTATATAAATCTATATTTATATGGACACATAAGCATGATGTGTTTTTAAATACTGTGGTGTAGGGTATCATATGGTCGGGCTTGACCGACTATACTTTCTTACTTGTTTTTTTTGTTTTATTACGATTTAAGCTTGTCACTCTATAAAAAAACACCCTTTATAATGAACGGTAAGTCCACATCGTAGAAAAAATACACACAGATGCTTATTTTCCCAGCAAAAACTTTTTGAGATTTGGAAGCAATTAACACGTATAATGCATACCAACCGCTTAATTGTTTGCTTTTAACAATTACGTAATTACATTGGGACCGGATATTATTTTTCTTGTAGGGTTTATCGAGTAAACCAAGATTCCAATAGTGAAATATGCCGGACACCTCCAAAATCCGGATTTACGGTTAAAAAACCGGTTTTTGTACCTTTGCGCACTTATAAGCCTGTAATTTTATTGATAATGATCCGATAAGAAATAAGAATCTATAATACTATTGAATTAATTCAAAAAGTACGTTTATTAACGATTATAACGCAATTTAAATTAAAATTAAATAAAAAGGATGTTAGCAATAAAATTAGGTCAAAAAAAGTCTTGTATGAACGTTAGGCAACCGTCTCTTATTATAAAAATAATTTTTTTTAATTATTTATTAACTATTCACTTGGTTTTCTATTAGTTTTTCTTACTCATGTGCAGAAAATTATCTCAATTGTTTATAGAAATGAAAAACTAGTTTTACTGACATTGACCAATATTTTTGTGAGAGTTCAAATTCAGGTGCAAATCTTTAAACATTGAACTCAAAGCAATGGCAACATAGAACACAGGCGTAGCTAGAAGATTTTAAGCAATTTTTTTTCAATTTATTTAAGAAAACTAGAAGTTTTTGTATGAACTCATAGAGAATGCAAGCAATGTCACTGATTGTTTAAAAAAAAAAAAAAAAAAAAAAATTGCTTTATATTAAATTATTTACAAGAATTAACAAAAACTTGTTTAATATACATATTTAATTGTTGAGCAAAACTTTAATAAAGTTTTTAAGAAAAATTGTTGAAAATTTAAAATTTTGTTCAAGTCCAAACAGTTGTTTCAAATACGTTGAAAGTTAAAGTTGAAAATTTTTAGAAATCAAAAAAATTGTTGATTAAACATTTTTTGTAAATATTTGTGGAAAAATGTTAGTTTTTCAATTTGTTGTAGCAATTTTAATAAATTGTTTATTGACGGTTACAAAAAGTGAAGAAATACTACATAATTTAACTAACATTGCAAGTGAATCATCACCTTCAACTTTGCCTAGTTTATCATCTAGTCCAGAAAATGATTTGATATCCTCATCCTTCGATAACTTACGAACTACTTCAAATAAACCGCCGGCCTCAGAATCTTCAGAAAATGATTTTAATTCTTTGAGTTTAGACAATTTTCCAGTTACCTCAAATATTTTAGAGGAAACCTCGTCCTCCACATCCTCAGCTTCTACTTTAGGCGATTTTAAGGATGCAGAGGCCACACCTAGTTGGGAACTTATCTACCCCGAACAAAATTCAACAACTCTAGATTCTGCTTCAAGTTCCTCAAAAGCTCCTTTAAGCACAACCACAGAATCTTCCTCCACAAATTTGCCGAAATATTTTAAAGGTAATTATTAAATTCTTTTGATTTTTTTTTTATTTATTTTCCTAAAGAATTTAAGATTTATGGTTTTGATTTGATTCAAATTATTTGCAACGAAATTGAATTATTTTAATAAAATTGTCAATACAATTTTGATCTCAAATAATTTGTTTTACGGGCAATTAAATATTTTCATGAACTGTGTCTTAATGTTTTTTGTAATAAGTTTTGTTTTTGTGATTTTTTTTTTATTTATTTGATTGTTGTAGTGGAGTGTTTCAGTACGTGACGACCTTGAAAAGTTTTAAACTGAATTTTGTGAAGTTTTGAAATATTTCAAGATTTTTAAGGCGTTCTGCTGAAGATTTTTTCTGTTTGAAACAAAAAACACAACATAAATCTTCAGTTATTGTCATTAAGGGTAATAAAAAATGTCACATTTTTATTTTAAGGTTATGTTATGGTCGAATTGTTGAAACCCTCCAGTTGATTTGCTAACATAAATGAAATTTTACATCTTTTAAAGGTTAATAATTTTGTGATATTTAAACCGACTGGTGCCTACGAATTTATTTAAAAGAAGAATTTAAAACGATTTAATTTTCCAAAGAAACAAAATAACTAAAAATATTCTGACCAAAATTTAAATATTTTTAACATTTTCCTTTAGTGTTCAAACAGAATTAGTCCTCAATTTCAGGCAAAAATCCTAAAGCCCAAATTCTCTCACATTTTATTGTTTTAATTGTTATTCTCTTTTGTTATTCATTTTCTGTTTACAAAAAGTATAAGTGTCTACGACGGCTTTCTACGACAAATTTGTATGTCAAATTGTATGGAAAATGTGGCCTTGACGAGGTTCTGTTTGAACACTTAAAAAAACCAATTAGGCGCATAAGAAGCAAAATTGATTTTTTTCTAAAAATACCCCAAAATTGTACCATTTCTATTCTAAATCAAATTTTGTTCAAAAGTGAGTTAGGGTACGTTCGTAAATGCATTAAAATTGCATCACTGCTGCAACTCGCAGTTGATGATGCAATTTTTATCTACGAATGCAATTCTGTAACGTGCAATTTTGCAATGCCACAAAAATTTAATTCGCCGCAATTTTAGCTTTAAATGTCATTGCAAAAATGTCTAAATTTTATATTCTCTAAGGCCGGCCATTCACGTACAGTTTATACTGTCAGTTTCAACTGTTCAGTTAAAACTGACAGACGTTCACTACAGTTGAAACTGTCAGTTAAAAATTTTAAAAATTTTATATTTCTCAGTTAAACTGAACCGTTGAGTTGAACTGTCGGTTATTACCCACTCACGCACTGTTCAGTTGAAACTGACAGTTTAAACTGTACGTGAATGGCCGGGCTAAGGCATTTTAGAGATCCAGATTTAGCTTTAGCTAAGCGAATTGGTTATCGTGCTGATTGATTATCGTGGTAGTTTACTGCGCGCAAACAGTCAAGTAAAATCGGAAGGACTCCTTTTGACAAGACGAACCCAATCGTTAGGTGTGCTGTAAATTAAATGTAGTGCACGTTAATGCTCCCCTGGGGGTGTAGGGATCATCTTAAGGATATTTCACTTTTTGGTGATAAATCCTTCCAGGAAAATCAGGAGTATACGCAGCTGCGATCCGATAAAGGTCTTAATTCACAGACCTCCTCCTGTTACCACGGGAGTCAGTAGTCACCGGTCACACGGCACCGGTATGACTATTGGTTAAGGCCTTGGCTGGTATGCTCTTTGCGGGAAATTCTCTCAATCTTTCAGGATGATTGTTCTTGTGCTACCTAAATAAGAGTGGCAAGCATTTTTGTATGCCACAACTTCTCATTTGCATACAGTTTGTAAGAAAGCATCCATTAGAACGCGAATTCGACACCACCCGGCTGGAAAATTTTATTTAACAGATCGCCATGTCGGTTTGTTTTATTGAAATTATATTTGAAATAGAATTTTCATGTTAAAAAAACGCTTGCCGCTTTTGTTTAGGTAGCTCAGTTACATTTCATATAGAAAGTTGCTTTTCATCAAGTTGTTCTCTGTCTAATGGAGGAGTGCCTTTTTCAAGACGTGAACTTAAAAAGGGGTTCAATGTAAGGCATCCATTTAGACGAAGAGATACTTTATTGGATCCCATGGTGACTGTCATCCTTGTGGGAATGTTGGGCCTCCTTGCGGATCTCGATAGGAGCTGTTGCTATTCGAAAAGATGCTGCTGGCTGTGCCTTAAACTGTGGAGGTTAGATAGCTCAGGCTACTAAGCAAGTACGACATAATTTACGTATAAATAAAAAAATTACTTTTAAGATAAGAACATAAATATTTAAAAAAACACTCTTCTAAAGACAAAACGAGGGGTGACACATGCAAGTTCAAAAAACTTCATACACTCCTATTTTTCACTGACACACGCACTTTTCGTACTTTCAGCCAATCGGACATTTCTTCGATTTTTCGTGAATATTTCAATTCATAAGCTCTTCTTGCAAGAATATATGTACTTGCAGGTGTAAACGGGTTAAAAAAGGATAAAGTGGAGTCCTATTTCCCTAAACTTCCACTTTTTACTATTCTTTTGTACAATGTTATCTAGAATCTAATTGGCATCCTGCAACAACTCGTTATTTTAATCTTGTATTATTGTTGCTTACATTTTGCAGCTTGATTTACACAGGGAGTATATTTTTCAACGCTCTTACTGCTCCTACCGGGGGTTTATGGGGATCATTTTAAGTATATTTCACATTTTGGTGCTAAATTATTCGGGGAAATCAGGTGCAGTTAATACCATCAAATCAGTCAAATCACAATCTCTTGCGATCGCGGTTGACCAGAGATCCTATCTGGTACCACGGGAGTCAGTTGTCACCGGTAACACGCTGCCAGACTGACTATTGGTTAAGGCCTCCGCTAGTACGCTCTTTGCGGGAAATGCTTTTTGTCTTGCAGAAAGATTGTCTTTGCAGTTGTTTCGCTTTACCCTAAAAAGGTACTTTCGGGGATCATGCGGTGCTTTACTCATTTTTTTTTTTTTTTGGTTTTTGTTAGGACCAGAAAAATAGGTTATGGGAAGGAGGCTAGAGGGATTTATGCTTGTGAAATTTGATTTGAACTTATTTATGTTGAAGTGAGAGGGAAGATTTCCGCAGAAAAGCTCATTCTACATAGGAACCACAGTCCATCCAGAGAACGAATTTTCAGCATGAGGAAGGACTATCCCTAGGCTTCTTCGCAGATACTGCTAGCGTTTTTCCAAAACAATGGAGTTTAGATAGCTCCAGCACCTTAACTAGGAGCGAGTGTATAATCTCGCTGGATAAGGCACTCATCTTGCTACCTGTTCATGCTGGTTGCTCTCATACACGGAGGCGGTTGGTAAACGGAATTGTTTGTTAAAAACCAACATGGTGTAGGCCCCAGTGTAGCTTACCAATTAAATCTCTTCCAAAGCTTCTTTTTTTACTGTAGAGAAAAGTGCTAATTCACACGCTTCAGGTTTTTACCGTAGTCTCAAGTTATTAAAAGAGAAGAGAAAAGAGAATACCATTTATTTTGCTCGCTCTCCTAAAAATTCAAAAATGGACGACTAAAACCTGAAGCGTGTGAATCAACACAAAGAGAATAAAAATGTTTAGATTGCAATTGCGTTGCCAAAAACTTCAGGTTTTTACCGTAAACTCAAGTTATTAAGAGACAAGAGAATACATACCATTTATTCTCCTTGCTCTCCTAAAAATTCAAAACTTGACGACTAAAACCTGAAGCGTGTGAATCAGCACAATAGAACAAAAATGTTTAGATTGCAATTGCGTTGGCAATTATAAGGAGAAAATTTAAAAGGTATAATTAAAAATTACATTTAAATGTATTGATTTTTCTTAAAACAAACAGCAATTGATAACAGAAAATAATGGCAGATTATGATTGTAATCCACTGTGCACTGTAAAGCCATATTTCCCTAATAAAAAATAATTTTTTTTTATAATTATATAATTTTAAAATAATAAATATATCGTAAAATAATCAAAATAACGGGTGTCTAAGTGTGAGGTAGAAATGGTTAATGGAAATCGCTACAGGGAAATGATTTGAAGCTTTTTTTTTGGCGGAAAATTAATGATTTAGACCTAGAGAAAATGTGGTTTCAAAAGGATGGTGCAAGAGAGGCAATGGATCTTTTGAAAGAAAAGTTCGAAAATCGTATTATTTCTTGTAGACGAGGAGTGAATTGGCCACCAAGGTCGTGCGATTTGACACCTTCAGATAATTTTTTGTGGAGTTTTTGAAATTGAAAGTGCACAGCAATAATCCCACAACAGCTCAAGAGCTTAAAAACCACATTTTTTTTTTATAATTCCCTAAGCTAATCCCGCGACGCTCTTCGCTTGTCTGCAGGAAAGAAACCAAAGTCTCTGGCGGGAATCGAAGCCGCAACCCCGGCGCTAATAGACTAGCTCACTACCAGCCAGCCTACCGGGGCCCTCAGCAGATATCAACACTTGACAACACTTTATTGAAAAACGTGATTTATAGTTTTGGTAAAAGATTGAGATCTTGCCGAGCTGGTTAAAAAAAATGAATTATATTTGTAATATTTTTTTTTATCTAAAAAAAAAAATACTTTTTTTTTATTAAAAATTTAAATGATACCTAAATTTTGGAGACCCTTTACTTTTTATTCAACCAATGTTTGTGTTAAAATCTCGTTTATTTCCAATTTCAGTGGATGATATTACAAATTGTCAGAAATATTTTGGTCCCTGCCTACGACAAGTTCTCTCTAATGTTGTACCCAAACTCAAGGATGCTTACAAGTTCCTCAATATACCCTCCCTAGATCCCATCTACTTTAATGCCACCGCCTTCCAGTATAACAGCGGCCCCTTTACTGGCTACATAACCATACGTTATGCCCTGATTTATGGTTTAACTACCATGAAATTTAAAAAAGTCGATTTTAATAAGCAAAACGAGAAGTTTAAAGCCCGCTTTACTTTATTAGTGCCGAAAATGTCTGCTATTGGCTCCTATAAAGGGGACATGCATGTCAATAATGTACGGGTCAGGCCAAGAGGGGATTTTAATATTACCATGACTGGCATGGGAGTGGATATGGTGGCTTTGGGTGCAGTAATTGAAAAAGATGAACATAAATTTTTGAGATTAACAAAAAGTAATGCCACCACATCGTTAAAAGATTCCAAAATTAATGCAACCGGAATATTTCCAGATCAGAGATTGAGTGAGTTTTTATATTTGTATTTTTGTTGTTTTTTTATATTTCACATACAATTTTTGATAAATTTTTTTGTTTTCTTTACAGATGAAATTGTTGTCAATGTTGCCAATCAGTACTGGCGCGATTTGTTTAACATTGTGTTGCCAGAAACACGAAATAATTGGTTGCCCATTTTGACCGATGCTTTGAATGCTGCTTTGGCCATGGTGCCTTTTGATTTTTTTAAATAAAAATTGGAAAAAAAAAACTTTTTTAAAGGGCGGTTGAGCTATTTACAATGTGTATCGATTTGATTTGGAAATAAATGTTAAAACTAATCGCCATCATTGAGTAAATCCTTAAGGTGCTATGATACTTGCTATTTTTTGTGTTGGATTTTTTTAGGATTGACTGAATGAAACAACAAATGCGAGAAAGAACAAGAAATACAATTTGATAAAATGTAAACAAAACAAACAATACTGCCCACGTTTTTTCCCCACAAAAAACCGTCATAAAAGCCAAAAATCGCAAAAAAAAAAGTTAAAAACCGATCAAAAACTAAAAAAAATGGCAACAGTGCTAACAATTAATCTGGAAATGTCAATTTTAAGTTAAACAATTTTATATTTTTTTTGACAGTCTTAGATTATTTATCGATAACACACGTATATTTGTTTGACATTTCAAGATTTTTATGATATAATCATACTCTTTACACTTAGTCAGTTTTCCTATGCAAATATATTTGCACTGTTCTCCAATATAGAAAAAATACAAAAAATAGCAAGTATCATAACAGCTTTAATTATGGCTCTGCATTATTTCTGTTTACATTTTGCAATTTAATTTGCGGAGAGCGAGTAGAGCTCTATCTGTGTTAGTCAAGTATTTTTTAGGTTTTTTTAGCTGAATTGTCTAGCTTGTATATGAATTGCCGTTTTTTTTTTTTTTTTAAATCTAAAACAGTTAATTTATTTTGTCGCAAAATTGGAATCATTTTTTATTTCGCAAATTCTAAAAAAGTTTTTTAATATTTGATGTTTTTTTATAAATTTTTCTAGATGAATTATATTTTTAGAAGCTGGATTGTATTTATTTCAATTTTAATGTGTTTTACGGTTTTAATTTACAATAATTTTGCAGCTGAATTGCATAATTTGTAGCTGAATTGTATATATTTATAAGATTTAACAGCCGTACCTAAATAAAAGCGGAAGGTTGAATGTTTTCATCAGCTGAGCTTTTACGCTGTTATGCCATACCTAAACAAGAGCGTCAACGTTGTATCATGAACAGTAGTGTAAACTTGCTTGTTTAATAAAACCCACATAATAGAAATAGAAAAATGGAGATGAAATCACTAGATTGAGAAAAAAAGAATTTATTAACAATAGCGGCTGTCAAAATCGGACTTTCCAATTGCAAGGTGATAACGCCCCGCTATTTAGGGATGCTTCATACAAATTGTATGGGCATGACAAATTTTGACAACCAGAAAACGCTTGCCGCTTTTGTTGAGGTACGGCTGTAAGGTCAAGTACTGTGTTTAGCTGAATTAAAAATTTTCCAAGACTTAAAAAATTTGTTCGTAGTTTTTTCATTTTGCTGAATTATATTTTAAGAAGATTAATTTACAAATTGAAACGTGTTCATTAGGCTGTTATTTACCAATTTAATATTCTTGTAGCTGAATTATACACATTTTTATTAAAATTGATTCTGAAGTTTAAATAATGCCTATTTCGTTAGCTGAATTATATATTTTACAGCTGAATTGTAACTTTTATGAAGTTTTAAGAAACTTTTGAAAACTTTTTTATATTTGAATAATTTTAAAAAAGATTTTCCAAATAAATAATAAATTTTATGCTGAATTGAATATTTTTTTTTAATTTTACTGAATTAAAGTAAATTGTTATTGTTTTGCTGAATTGTAAAACTAGCAGCTGAATTGTTCATTTAAAAGATATATTTTGTAGCTGAATTAAAACTTTTTGGAAAATTAAAAAAAAATATTTTTTATATTCAGCAGTTTTTTATTATATAGAAGCCACGCCTGGTGTCCTTCGCTACCTCTATCGAAAGCAACCCAGTAAAAAAAACTTGGTTTTTTGAACTCTTAAGAAAAAAAGGGCATAATCGAGCGATTCAATATTCATAACATTAATGAATATGTTTAACAATTTTTCATTTTTCGAATTTATTCTATGAGCTAAATTTCAGTTATGTATATGTTATGAATATGTTAATATAGTTAGCCCTTAAAAAAGCACTTTAGGAATGCTTTGTTTGCAAGTTAGAAGAAACGCTTATTGTCAGCAGAATATAGTCCTCCAAACCGGGAACACCCCATGCAAAAATATAAGGGTGGTATCGCCCCATATTCCACCAGGTTTCTGCCAATAAACTTCCGGAATTGCAAGCAATAAGTTGGAAAAGTTTTATCGCAACATATGGGCGTTACGGCAGCGTATAAATAAGATAAAAAATTAATTAATTTAGTAATATTTTATTGCAATGCTTTTTGATTCTGAATATTCATTTACGAATATGAACAATGATGCTTGTTTATCAACAAGCAAACATCCAACAAATAATTGACCATGTGAATTGTAATAAATTGTTGGTTCGTAGTTTAGTGCCAGAAGTTTAAATATTATTTTTTTGCTTGAATTTCCTTTCGTCTATTTGGTTCGTCCGACTTAAAGGACTTTTTTTTCTTTATGGTTCCATAAAGTGGAAGAAGGTGTATGGCAATAAGCCAAGGCGCATATCCGAGAAGAAGTGAGGGCGTCGGGACCGGAAATTTTAAGAAAAGTTAAAGAAAATGCTCTGAAAAAGAAAACATTGGGCACCATTCGAAAGGTATTATCTTCTAATTATAATGTGAACACATTTCCAAACTATAATCAAAATTTCAATAAATGCCAACGTTAAATAAAATCCAAAAGAAAAAAGTTATTCATTTAATAAATCCTAACGTAGAATCGTATGGCGACTCTTTTCTTAGAATTTATTAACCCTCTAACTCTCATTTTAAGGGGTAATTTTTGCCCTTTTTCCCAACTCTTAAAAAAAGTATACTAAAACGGCACTTATAAGAGTTCAAATGCTCTACGAATATTTTCTGCATCAAATTTCACTAGTGGTCTTCTAAGACCAGAAATCATCCAATGCAAGTAAAACGGGGTTTCGAAATTCCGGGCCTTGATTTTTTTTAATTTTTCGAAAACCCGTTTTACATACATTGCACGATTTTTTGGTCTTAGAAGACCACTAGTGAAATTTGATGAAGAAAATATTCGTAGAATATTTTAACCCTCTAACGTGCCGTTTAAGTGTAGAAGTTAAAAAAATTACAAAAATTACCCCTTAAAATGAGTGTTAGAGGGTTAATATATTCTATGAAAAGAATCGCCATACAATTCTACTGAAGATATCTGAAATAGTCTTTTAGGTCAGATAGTATATTTTTTTGACTTGTACCAAACGCCCTTTCAAGAAATTCAAAAATTTCAATGCCCGAAATTTCGAGAATTCGTTTTTGATACATTGTACGAACTTTTGGTCTTAGAAGACCCCTAGTGAAATTTGATGCAGAAAATATTCGTAGAGCATTTTAACCCTAATAAGTGCCATTTTGTATACTATTATTTAAGAGTTGGGGAAAAGGGCAAAAATTACCCCTTATAATGAGAGTTAGAGGGTAAATAAATTCTAAGAAAAGATTCGCCACATGATTCTACTGCGGACATCTAAAATTATTTTTAAGCTCAGAAGAACAGTTTGTATATTTTTTTTGACTTATACCAAACGCCTTTCAAAAAATTAAAAAAATTTACTGGCCCATATTTCGGAAGCCCAAGCTAACTTTTCAAAACCCTTTTGCAGATTTGCTCTACTAGTAGTCTACTTTCATTTTGCGTTGCAAGTGTTAAGGCTGTTCTTTTTTTGTTGCACAGTGATATAAGGATATTAAGACAATATAGCTTGATAGCATACCGGTTAAAATTCCCAAATGTGTATTATTTAAAAACGATTTTTCTTAATATCTTTGTTTTTTGGACACTAAACTTAAAAATCAGTACAGAAAACAGTACAAAGTGTAAAAAACAGTACATTTGCGTACTGTTTTGGCTGTTGTGCATAAAACAGTACAAATGACAAAAATCAGTACATGTACTGCTAAAAACAGTACGTATGGCAACCCTAGTTTCGGAGGAGTTCAAAATGGAGGGCATTTTGTTGATATTTGTATTGGAATATAAATACATGTTTTTGAATGAATGCAGTGTTCACTAAAATGGCTATAACTCATGAACCAATACACATTTGAAGACCGTTGATACAAAAAAACCTTGGTTTTGACGTCACCTTCCACGTGAAACAAAATCGGTTCACGCATTTCAGTGAACATCAATTACTAACACAATGTAACTTATGTTTATATGTATAAAAGATATGCTTAGTTTTTGGCTAAATTAAAATTTCTTTTAAAAACATATCGTCAGCTTATTATTGGTTTGGCGCATATGCCAAAAAGCCGTAATGGAGGAAAACGACAATAAAGGTTTACGTGAAGTTTTCTGAAAATATACCCGATAGAATTTTTTGTATTTTTACCTCTGCTTCTGGCATATGTTTTGAAGAAATATGTAAATTTTTGTGAATTTTTATTTATGAAGTTAGAAGTTAAAAGTATTTTATTGAAAGTGAATGTTATTGTTTTGTGCGGCATACGCCACTTTTCTAAATTAATTTCTTAAAAGTAGCTTTTTGTGCTGCATACGTTTACTTTCTGCTGTGAATTGAGTTGTTGACATTTTATTTTGCTCTTGCTTTATTCTTTTTTCGTTACGGTAATGAAGCAAAGCAAGAGTAAAATTTATTTTCTTGTTCCCGTTTTGTTTTACTTTCGCTTTTATTACTTTCTTTACGACAATGAAGCAAAGCCAAACTGAAATTTACTGAAATACGTTTAAGGAATGAGCAATTTTCTGCAATCGCTATACAGTGGTGTGTAGAGCAAAATAATACTAAATAAACTTTAAAATAGCCAAATTAATGCTTAATATCTTAGAAACCATAAAAAAGTTCTTGAAACAGGTTTTGGATTCAGAAAAGGGTTATTTAAAATGTATATACCCACACCAAACTCGATATTTTTAAAAATGGTCGGTAGGTCAAACCAATAATAAGATTTAATTGAAGAATGATTTTCGTATTTCTTTAGACTTTTTTCGAGCTGAATTCAAAATATATTCATATACCCCAACTTAACTCGATCTTTTTTTTAAATGGTTGGTAGGTCAAACCAATAATAAGCTTACGATATGTATATTTATAAGTTTTAACAATATAACTGCAAAGCTGAATTGTAATATTTTAGCTGAATATTAAGTTTAAATATTGCATATTGTTTAAGCTGAATTAATTATTTTAAGCTAAATCAAAAACTATTTTTTTTTTTTTAGTTTCAAACAACTTTTTGTAAATTTTTTTTATATGATTTGCGTATTTCTTTAGACTTTTTTCGAGCTGAATTCAAAATATATTCATATACCCCAACTTAACTCGATTTTTTTTTTAAATGGTTGGTAGGTCAAACCAATAATAAGCTAACGATATGTATATTTATAAGTTTTAATAATATAACTGCCAAGCTGAATTGTAATATTTTAGCTGAATATTAAGTTTAAAAACAATTTTTTTTTTTAGTTTCAAACAACTTTTTGTAATTTTTTTTTATATGATTTTCGTATTTCTTTAGACTTTTTTCGAGCTGAATTCTATACTAAATATTTTTTTTGTATTCAGCTAAATCTTTAGCTTAAATAAAACATTTTTTCTTAGCTGAATTACAAAAATTTTCAAATTTTCTATAGAAATATGTGATTAACTCATAAAACTTTAAATTTTTTACATTTATTTGGTTATAAGTAATAAAAAATTTCACTGAATTAATAAATTTATCACCAACTGACTGGAGGTGTACAACTGATGTTCAAGGTAAAACGTGATCGAAATATAAAAACCTTAATTTAAATCTTACAACTGATTATTATATATTTAGTAAAACAGCTTGGGATAGGGCATACGTTGAGAAAATTTTAAATAGTTAGTTATTTTTTCAAAGATTATATTTATTTGGAGCAATTAGCTTGAAAATATAAACAACAAATAAATTTAATTACTTTTCGACTTCAAAAGCCTTTTTTGTAAAAAAAAATGTCCGGCATTTAAAATTTCAAAAGCTTAACATTTTCGTGGACTAATAATATTCTGCCTGGGCGTTAAGTAATTAGACTTATTCAACCCTGTCACAGAAATTAAATCCGATCTAAAGTAAAAGAAATTCCTTGATGTGTCTCTCCAAAAAATAAAACAAATAGTTAAGCTAAAGCGAATTCGATTGTAACAGCAACCGAGGAATTCTAACCGTTTCGATCGGAATGTGTGACAGGCCTTTGTAAAACTTTAAAACAAAATTTTAAGAAAATACTTAATGAAATGAACATTAGAGACGCAGTTTTAGGAACTAGCAAAAACAATTTTTGTAATTCATTTATGAAACTCTAATGGCTATAATTTAACCGTTATTGTTGGAAATTAAATTTTTTGTTTGACAAAGAAAATGTTGCGTTTTGTTGGATTATATTGTGCTTAAATATTGGCTATTAACTTACAGGTAATAATCAAAATGTTGCTGTAAGATTTCAATTAAAAATTTGAAGAAGATTTCTAAGTGTTGAAAAAAGAGGTCATCATATTTTTTAATTAACCACAAAATTCTTTTTAAGTTAATTTTTATATTAATTTTCACTTAATGTTTTTTTAATTTGATTAAAATAGAGGCAACATTTCCCCTTTAATTATTTTTCAGCACGTGTTCATAATGCAATGAAGTTAACTAATTAGTAGCGGAATCTTATAAATTTTTTACTTCAAGATTTTTTTTTTTTGCTGAATGTAATTTTGTTGTAGCTAAATGAAAAAATTGAGAATTAAAAATTTATCGTTACCTAAATAAAGTATGTTTTTTTCAGGTGACAACAAGAGTAGATAATTATTTTTTTTTTTAGAAATTTTTTTGTTAATTTTTTAATTTTAAAATAGTTTTTTCTATATATAAGTCAAATTCAAAATTAGTGTTTCACTCAAGCTAAAATATCGTGTTTATATCTTTTCGCTCCTAATATTTATAGGATTTTAAAAATTTACGATAAAGATTTTTTTAAGGTTGTCGTAAATTTTTAATCGAATTACCGTGTTAGCAATAAAAAGATTAAAGCACGAAATGGAAGCTAAATTTTAATAATAATAATAAACAAATGTAAGAATAAATAAATTTAACTTTTTTTGCATTTTTTTTTTAAGTATTTTTAATTTTAAAATTGCTTTTTCTAAATATTAATCAAATTCAAAATTAGTGTTTCACTCAAGCTAAAATATCGTGTTTATATCTTTTCGCTCCTGATATTTTAAGTATTTAAAAAATTTACGATAAAGATTTTTTTAAGGTTGTCGTTAATTTTTAATCATATTACCGTGTTAGCAATAAAAAGATTAAAGCACGAAATGAAAGCTAAATTTTAATAATAATAATAAATAAATGTAAGAACAAATAAATTTAACTTTTTTTGCAATTTTTTTTTATTTTTTGTTAAGTATTTTTAATTTTAAAATTGCTTTTTCTAAATATTAATCAAATTCAAAATTAGTGTTTCACTCAAGCTAAAATATCGTGTTTATATCTTTTCGCTCCTGATATTTTAAGTATTTAAAAAATTTACGATAAAGATTTTTTTAAGGTTGTCGTAAATTTTTAATCGAATTACCGTGTTAGCAATAAAAAGATTAAAGCACGAAATGAAAGCTAAATTTTAATAATAATAATAATAAATAAATGTAAGAATAAAAAAATTTAACTTTTTTTGCAATTTTTTTTTTTTTGTTATTTTTTTTTTAATTTTAAAATTGCTTTTTCTAAATATTAATCAAATTCAAAATTAGTGTTTCACTCAAGCTAAAATATCGTGTTTATATCTTTTCGCTCCTAATATTTATAGTATTTTAAAAATTTACGATAAAGATTTTTTTAAGGTTGTCGTAAATTTTTAATCGAATTACCGTGTTAGCAATAAAAAGATTAAAGCACGAAATGAAAGCTTAATTTTACTAATAATAATAAATAAATGTAAGAATAAATAAATTTAACTTTTTTTGCAATTTTTTTTTTTTTTTTTTTTGTTAATTATTTTTAATTTTAAAATAGTTTTTTCTAAATATTAATCAAATTCAAAATTAGTGTTTCACTCAAGCTAAAATATCGTGTTTGTATCTTTTCGCTCCTGATATTTTAAGTATTTTAAAAATTTACGATATAGATTTTTTTAAAGTTGTCGTTAATTTTTAATCGAATTACCGTGTTAGCAATAAAAAGATTAAAGCACGAAATGAAAGCTAAATTTTAATAATAATAATAAATAAATGTAAGAATAAAAAAATTTACCTTTTTTTGCAATTTTTTTTTTTTTGTTATTTTTTTTTAATTTTAAAATTGCTTTTTCTAAATATTAATCAAATTCAAAATTAGTGTTTCACTCAAGCTAAAATATCGTGTTTATATCGTTTCGCTCCTGATATTTTAAGTATTTAAAAAATTTACGATAAAGATTTTTTTAAGGTTGTCGTAAATTTTTAATCGAATTACCGTGTTAGCAATAAAAAGATTAAAGCACGAAATGAAAGCTAAATTTTAATAATAATAATAAATAAATGTAAGAATAAAAAAATTTACCTTTTTTTGCAATTTTTTTTTTTTGTTATTTTTTTTTAATTTTAAAATTGCTTTTTCTAAATATTAATCAAATTCAAAATTAGTGTTTCACTCAAGCTAAAATATCGTGTTTATATCTTTTCGCTCCTAATATTTATAGTATTTTAAAAATTTACGATAAAGATTTTTTTAAGGTTGTCGTAAATTTTTAATCGAATTACCGTGTTAGCAATAAAAAGATTAAAGCACGAAATGAAAGCTTAATTTTACTAATAATAATAAATAAATGTAAGAATAAATAAATTTAACTTTTTTTGCAATTTTTTTTTTTTTTTTTGTTAAGTATTTTTAATTTTAAAATTGCTTTTTCTAAATATTAATCAAATTCAAAATTAGTGTTTCACTCAAGCTAAAATATCGTGTTTATATCGTTTCGCTCCTGATATTTTAAGTATTTAAAAAATTTACGATAAAGATTTTTTTAAGGTTGTCGTAAATTTTTAATCGAATTACCGTGTTAGCAATAAAAAGATTAAAGCACGAAATGAAAGCTAAATTTTAATAATAATAATAAATAAATGTAAGAATAAATAAATTTAACTTTTTTTGCAATTTTTTTTTATTTTTTGTTACGTATTTTTAATTTTAAAATTGCTTTTTCTAAATATTAATCAAATTCAAAATTAGTGTTTCACTCAAGCTAAAATATCGTGTTTATATCGTTTCGCTCTTAATATTTAAAGTATTTTAAAAATTTACGATAAAGTTTTTATGAAGGTTATGGTAATTTTTTTTTAATGAATTACAGTATTAGCAACAAAAAGATTAAAGCACGAAATGAAAGCTTAATTTTACTAATAATAATAAATAAATGTAAGAATAAATAAAGTTAACTTTTTTTGCAATTTTTTTTTTTTTTGTTAAGTATTTTTAATTTTGAAATTGCTTTTTCTAAATATTAATCAAATTCAAAATTAGTGTTTCACTCAAGCTAAAATATCGTGTTTATATCGTTTCGCTCTTAATATTTAAAGTATTTTAAAAATTTACGATAAAGTTTTTATGAAGGTTATGGTAATTTTTTTTTAACGAATTACAGTATTAGCAACAAAAAGATTAAAGCACCAAATGAAAGCTATATTTTATTATTAATAATAAATAAATGTTAAATAAATTTAACCAATAAATTTGATTTAAATATTTTTTTTCTTTTTTTAATTAAAAAATAATTAATATTAATAAATCAGTGTTTTTGTAAGGCTTTTAAATGGAGCTTAATTGTTTTTTTTTTTTTTTTTTTTTTTTTTTGTTGGTAAAAGTTTATTTTTATCGTTTATATTTAATGTAGCTCCCTGAAGCTAAATTCTAAAAATATTTATGTTTTTTTTTTTATTAAATATTTTTAATATTGAAATGTTTTTTTCTAAAAATTAAACAAATTCAAAAAAGCGTTTCACTCGAGCCTTAATATAGTGCTTAAATCTTTTTGGTTCTAATATTTTAAGTATTTTAAAAATTTACGATAAAGTTTTTATGAAGGTTATCGTAAATTTGTTAAGGAATTACAGTATTAGCAACACAAAGATAAAAGCACCGAATTAAAGCTATATTTTATTACTAATAATAAATAAATGTAATAGTGATTAAAATATTTTTTTTTTATATAAAAACAATTAATATTTGTCAAAAATATTTGAAAATAATTAAAACCGAAATTAGTATTTTTGTTAGGCTTTTAAATGGCATTTCAATTTGTTTTATTGCCAATAGTTAAAATGCTTTGAAAATTTACGATAAATTTAAATAAAAAAATTTTATCGTTTATATTTATTGTAACTACCCTCAAGCTTAATTCGAAGACTTATTATGAATTTTATTGATTGAAGACTTTTTTGTATTTATTTAAAAATGTTTAATTAAAAAAAATTGTTATATAAAAATTGTTTAAAAATCTTTCAATATAATAAAAAGCTAAATAAAAAATATGTACGTAAAGATAACTTAACAAATAACTTTATCCTAAATTTTTTATTTAGTTTTATATGTAGCAATAAAAAGATTTAGTTGTTATCTGAAAGCTATATTTTAATACTAATTACGTTTTTTTTGTTTAATTAAAAAACGAATTATTTTTAACATGAAATTCTTAAAATTTATTAAAACAAAATTTGGAAAATTTTTTTAAACTTAACCCTAGAAAGAAGACGTACCTTGTCTGCGAGACGTAACCCTTTTCAATTTTGTGCTCTTATTTTTACATTTGTTAACATAGAACTTTCTCACGTTCAATAATCTCAGTTGTTAGCAGCACCTGGTTGGTGGTCGCAGATTTTTTATTATGTTGTAAGTTATGTATTTTTTGAGAAATAAACCCAAATAAACACAACATATGTCTGAAAGACTTATCGTTATCTTTAGTGTTACTTTTGTAACGAAGATAACTTTGTGTTTTGGTTGAATTTTAAGGTATTGTTTTAAAAATGTGTTGTAAGCGCGGCTTGGGCGACGCAGAAATTGGCGCTATTTTGCAAATCGTATTGGAGGACTCGGTTTCACTGGAAAGTGTGAGCGAATCCGGAGATGAATTATTGGAGGATAGTCTTCAAAGTGATGTAGAAGATGAGCTTTTAACATCATTGAGCCTGACGAGAATATACCACCGATTCAGGAAAATCCTTAAGAACCTGATCATTTAACTACTTCTTCCGATAGCTGCGTTATTACGATATCTCGACCCACTTGAAGAAGTAAAAGTAAATGGGCTACATCGAAGGGTCAAAGTAATGGCCGAGTTTTTTCAATGAATATAGTTCGTACGGCAAGAGAACCAAATCGGGAATGCAAATCACTGTACGACCCAATTTCATGCTTCGATATTTTTTACTACCGAAATAATTTCGGAAATTGTTCAATCGACCAGTGCCGAAATTTTCATAAATTGTTAAATTTTAAGGCCAGAAATTCCTATTTTATCGAATACTTTAACCGACAACATTGAACAAATTTTACCAGATGCGGTAAGTAATGATTGAGGTTGTAGTGGAGAACAGTTTGAATCAAAAAAGAGATAATACAGTGGCTTCTGTCCATCAGAAATTAAACTTATGTCCAAAATGGTATGTGTCAAGTGCGGTATACCTGTACGTGGCGACCACAAAATTTAAATTTGTAAAACTTGCACATAATGTTATTCAAATTAATAATTAGTATTGTGGTTATTTTGTTAAACTATTTATGGTTTTTAATCCAAATTTTTAATATTTTTAATTAGGCTTAAGTTCATGAAATTTAATTTTCATTAAATTATTTTTATGAAGAAAGGAATTTTACAACATGAAAATTAATTAAAATTGTTATTGATAATCTTTCATTCTTGACGTGGCTCGGGCTCGAACCCTGGCCGGCAGGTTACCATGACATGTTTCGATCGCAACCACTCGATCTCCTCAGATGGATTTGCCGTCTTACACTCGCAGCCATCGACGACTGCTGACGTCAATAGTCAAACATCAATCCTTAAACCAAATTGTATTTTAACATTTGGTAGATCGAAATTTGCTTTCCTGAATGATTATCCATTTTAATTGATTTTACATGTTTTTCCTTACTTCTGTTTTTTCGTACTTTTGTCAAGAATTTTTCTTGAAGTCCAAGTACATTTTTTGTTTTTTCATTTTGTCTTTCTCTTTTCTGTTGACCTTTTTCAGCACAACTTGAAGGACAAATGTACACATAGAGCTCGTGCCTTAGCTTTAACAATAATTAGTATTGTGGTTATTTTGTTGAACTATTTATGGTTTTTAATCCAAATTTTTAATATTTTTAATTAGGCTTAAGTTCATGAAATTTAATTTTCATTAAATTATTTTTATGAAGAAAGGAATTTTACAACATGAAAATTAATTAAAATTGTTATTGAAATAATTTTTTTTTTTTTGGTTTATATAAGTTAATACAGAAAAAATTATCTACATAAAGTACAAAGAAAATATTTATTTCAGTTTTTAGAACCGAACTGAAGTCCCTTTCCTCTAAAAGAAATAGAATAAATAAATGATTTCAACAATAAAATTCATCAATATTATTTTCGGTGATATCCTTTAAAGGATATAAACAAGCATATGTCTTTCAGACGTATCGTTATCTTTTCAGTACAAAAGAATAACGTTATCTTTCCAGGGTTAAAAAAAACATTGTTAAGCTTTCTCTTGATAATTATCAAATCATTTCGCTATTTTGTATAAAAAAAGAAAAATTTCAAGAAAACAATATTTTAATTAAACTAATTGGCAAACATAACTGTATTTTTTTACTCTTTTTAATAAAAATCTTTTTTCTATATTACTTTTTTATGCTTAATCATTCTAGTTTTAAGCATCTTTATAGCTTTTGTTGTTGTTCTAAAGTCTATCCCAAAGTACAGTGCACGCTCGGAAATTCGAACCACTTTGTTTTTAAGGCGATTCGAATTTCCGAATTATTCGATTTTCTGGACGGTTTTTTTATACAAAAATGTAGGTAAATTTGACCATAAAGATATAAAAAACTAAGATTTTTTTAATTTTAGTTCATTTAACATAAAAACTTTAAAAAACCTTATGAAATATAACAAAAAATAACAATTCAGTTCATTTGACTTTATTTCGTATGTGTAAAACAAACACCAAAAAAACTGACTTTTAAACTCTTACAATATCAACAAGATCTGTAAATCATCTTTTAAAATGGGACTCCCCATTTTACTTTGTATTTTGTTAAACTAAATGTCAAAATTTTAGTGTTTACAATAAAAAAAAAAACACCACTCGGAAATTAGAATTTTAGATTCTAATTTTATAGCGTCAAATGTAGTGAAATTACTGATTCGAGCGTCTACTGTATTTGTGAAAGTTGTAGCAATCCCGTATTTTGCTTCTCCAAAAAAAAGAAAATTTCAAATCTATATGTATAAACAAGTAAGAAAGTATAGTCGGTCAAGCCCGACCATATGATACCCTACACCACAGTATTTAAAAACACATCATGCTTATGTGTCCATGTAAATATGGATTTATCTATGTTTATAAACTTCATGAAAATCGGTTTGAAAGTTTGTAAGAGGCAGAAATTGCCCCTGCCTCCCCTTGTGGTCCTATTTCTTAAAAACTGTAAAGCTAATGTGTCCCTATAGATATGGAATTATCTATGTTTTAAATTTCATTAAAATCGGTTTGATAGTTTCTGAGAGGAAGAAATTTCCCCCTACCTTCCCTCGTGGTCCTACGATTAGGCCCATTTTCAATAGGCTTGATCCTTGTGCCAATAAGAACCTATGACCCAAATTTTATCAAATAATCTCCAAAATTGCGACCTGTACTTTGCGCACAAGGGTACATGGACAGCCAGCCAGCCAGCCAGCCTGCCAGCCGGAGGGACATCGTTAGTTCGACTCAGAAAGTTATTCTGAGTAGATTGGTATACTTTAAGGTGGGTATAGGACCACTATTTTAAGGCGTTACACACATCAGCACAAATGCATAATACCCTCTCCACTATTGTGGTGTGGGTATAAACAGGATGTGTGTATGTATGTATGTAACGTATGGACTCCAAAACGGCTGGGTCGATTTTGATGAAATTTTCAGGGAATCTTTAGAATATTCCAGAGGGTGACACTGTGAAGTCTGATTTTTGATTTTCCTATCTGCGGGCGGAGGGGCGTGGCAAAATCCAATTTTCATATTGCACCACCAATGACATCTATAAATTTTGGACGATTTTTTCTTTAAAATGATCGCCATGGTCCAACTTAGATTCATACGAAAAGAAAATTTTGTCCCGCCCACTTTTACGGCCACTTTTTTCGAATTACCTAAAATCAGAAAACGGCTAGATCGATTTGACAAATTTTTCTTTCAAATGTTCGTATTAATCCATTTAAAGCTTTCATCGAAAGAAAAATTTACCACGCCTACTTTTACGCCCACTTTTCCTATTAAGCGCATAACTTGAGAACGGCTTGACCGATTTGGACGATTTTTTCTTTAAAATGATTGCCATGGTCCAACTTAATTTTTTACGGAAAGAACATTTTGCCCCGCCCACTCTTTTCGATTTACCTAAAATCAAAAAACGGCTCCATCGATTTGACTAATTTTTCTTATAAACGTTCGTATTAATCCATTTTACCTTTTATCGAAAGAAAAATGTACCACGCCTACTTTTACGCCCACTTTTTCTATTAAGCGCATAACTTGAGAACGGCTTGACCGATTTGGACGACTTTTTCTTTAAAATCTTCGCCATGGTCCAACTTATGTTTTTACGGAAAGAACATTTTGCACAGCCTACTTTTACGCCCACTTTTTTCGATTTACCTAAAATCAGAAAACGGCTCCATCGAGTTGACTAATTTTTCTTTCAAATGTTTTTTTGACAAATTTTAAAAATTGAACGCAAACATTTTTCCTAATTTGGACAGGACAACGTCTGTCGGGTCAGCTAGTTAATAATAAAGAAGCTAAACAACAAACTCGATCGGAATTGCAACTACGGATTTAAAGCCATTTTGATCGAAATTTGTGACAGGCCTGTTTTAATAGGTATATTTTATTCTTTAAAAAGGCATAGGAATTCAGAAAGGCGGGGGTGAAGTTAAACTGCACGCCTTGGTTCATTGAGATGCCTTGATAATTAAGAGTGATAAAGAAATTAGGTAATTATAAAAAGAAAAAGGAGAGCACAAGAAACAATGGAAACTCCCATCAAGAAATAAGGAAAACAGTCCTCCCAATCATTAAAAATTGTTTTTGTTTCTTATGAAGGTTAAGTGAACGAAATCTTTGATCGACGAGCAGGCCATTAGTCCTCAAGGCATTAAAGATGGTGTCAAAATAAGTCTAAGGTTATTATATTCTTCTCCGTCAAACTGTAATTTTATGGTTCTTTTAAGTCTTCCGCCATTTCAAAAAACCATTCAGCCTTATTCCAGTTGCCGTTATCGTAATCGCTCAAGTCGTTTTTTGTAAGAGATTAAAGTAACACACAACCAGTGTTCTTTAATCTCTTACAAAAAACGACTTGATCGATTACGACAACGACAACCGGAATAAGGCCGATTATCTCGGCTTTATGTTCTTCCTAGCTTTCAAAGTGCATGCCAATTTCGCATCCATTTTCGTTTTTATATTTCCGCCTTGTTAGGTTGCTGATTTTACTCAATACAGACTTCATTGTTGACAAATACTTGATGACATTGCACATTGATGGCTCTATACTCTGTTTGTCCTCGCATTTGTACAAAAGAGGGGTGATTATTACAATTTAAGTGCCTTCTTAATACATATCTTAGGTGATTTTCCAAACTGGACAGAGTCAATGCCCTAATTTTACGACTGGAATGACTTTAAATGTCGTTATTTCTGTTTTTTACTCTTAACACATGTTTTCAAAAGTTTATTTTTATTGTGACAAAAGTACATATAAAAAACATGAAAACATTTAAAATAATATTATATATTTGCTATTAAACAAAATAATGTCTTAAAAAAATAGCAAAGGTTCTAATTTAGCTTTTAAATTCATTAAAATTTTAAATGGTTATTAAACATTTTTACTTAACTTAACAGCAAAACAAAAGACTTAAGAAAGAAACGTGCTAAACTATTTCATATAAATAATTGTAAAGTCATTGTATTTAGTTTTTTCTTAATGGTTTTGAACGATTAAAAAAGAGATTAAGAGATTAATTACTTTGCTTTTTTTTGGAGTATAAAGAACAATTAGTTTTTATTTTTTTTTTTTTGGAAATTATGATTCAAATTTACTGATTTGATGTTTTATTTACGTTTTTCTTAATTTTTGTCGTTTGTCTTAAATTTAAGCAGTGTAGTTAGTTAAAAGCTTGGCTTAAAAAAAGCTTTTTTTGAATTGTTTTTTTTTTTGCTTTAAAAAAAAACGTCAAATTAATATAAAACAGGCGAACTTACAAAAATTCAAAAGACTTTGGTTTTTAAAACAGACATACAGACCAGTAACAAAAACAAAAACTCAACAAGTTGTGTGATAAAAGTTGTATAAAACTTATAAATAAACTTTTAAAAGAAACATTTCAAGATTTGCCACAGAAAAGTGAGCATTAAGTTTAAAAATAAGAAAGAAAAAAATTAATTATAAAAAAATATTAGAAAAAATATTAAAGGAAAAATAAAAAAGTTTTGAAACGACGTTGCAAAAAAAAAAAAAAATAATCAAAACTTAATTAGCCAACAAGTTACAAAACAAAATTAAAGAAAATTTAATAAAAGTGTTTAATAAATTTTATATTGTACAAAAAAATAAATTGTAAAAAAGTTATTAAAGTACTTCCTTTTATATAAAAAAAAAATAAGTTTAACTTAAACGCCGTTTTAGTACAACAGATTTTAAAACAAAATGCATTTAATTATGTTGCAATCACTGTTTATTGCAGCAGCAATAATCGGAAGTACTCAAGCTGCAATAGCAACATTGCCCAATGGCCAGGAATTTGCAACATCAACTGCCTCGTTGCTAAATATTGATAGTTTGCTGGCATTTCCACAAGAAACAGAAGTCAACAGCAAAAGTGGCAGTAGCAGCAGTTATTCAAATGGTAAATTAAATTTTGTTAAAAAGGAAATGCTTGAAGAAATAGAGAACTTGAAATTTCAAAACAAAAAAAAACTAATTACATAATTGAAAAAATATTAGGAAAGGAAAACATTGTATTACAACTAACATATATAGTTAAGCAGGTTTATGGGTTTTAAATACAAAAAACAATGACGTAAAAATTTCAAGAAAAAAAAAAGAAAAATCCAAACAAGCAACAAAAAAAAATGTTAAAAAAAGAAAAACTTCGTAGTGGGTTTTTAAGAAAAACTTGAAAAAAGTTTAAAAACTAGTTTAATTACAAAAACAAACTGTAAAAAGTATACAGGAAATTTAAAAAAAATCAAAGAAAATTGTTTAGAAAACACAACAAAAATAAAAAAAAAATACGAAAAACTGGTTTTTGTCTTAAGTCTTTTGTTTTAAAATATATTAACAAAAAAAAAAGACTCTTCAAAGTAACAAAAGAATATTTTTAAAGGTTCTCAAATGACATTTGCAAGGAATCAGACAGAATATTGCAAACGTTACACTTTTGGCCCACTGTGCTGTTATGTTAACTTAAATGCGGAATTCGAAACGAACCAGTTTGTTAAATTGCTAAAAACTTAAATAAAATTTAAGAAAAAAAAAAAAACACCTCGAATTGAGTCCTTTTCTAAGGGTGGTCCAGTTATAATGCACGATGTTATTTGTGAGTGACACCTTAACGTCAAGGTTTTTGTCCAACTTAATTTGACATTTCTTTGCTTCAGTGTTTGGCAAATTAAACCATGGAGAGCTACTTACAATGGCTTTTAGGAAACTAGGCCTTCAAATCAAAATGCATTTCGTGGTTTTTTTTTTTTTTTTTTGATCAACATAATTGACTAATGGTGTTTTCTTTTCCACAAAAAAATGTGACATTTTATTTAAAAAAATGCAATTTGGTGTCTGTTTCTTAAAAATTTTACTCCCGAAAAGGGTGAGTTTTTTTTAGAATAAAGCAAGCCACCCTTTACGGGAGCAAAATTTTTAAGAAACATACACCAAATTGAATTTTTTTTAAATAAAATGTCACATTTTTTGTGGAAAAGAAAACACCATAAATGCGTCCACAAACGGGAGAATTGTGAGCGAATTTCAGTAAACCGGGTCTGTAGGAAATGTGAAAACCACAAAAAGTGACTGTTTGGAGCGGTTTATTAGATGGCGGCGTCAACTGGCCGTACTTCTTTGAAAATGAGGTCGGCCGAGTAGTTTCTGTAAATGGTGTTCGCTAACGCGAGATGATAACGGACTTCTTGTTGTAGTCAGAAATTGAGGATATGGACCTGGACGAAATGTGGTTCCAACAGGATGGTGCCACTTGCCACACATCCAACCAAACAATGGTTCTTTTGCGCGAGAAATTTAAAGGTCGTGTTTTCCCACGTCGTGGCGATGTTAATTGACCGTCACCACGATCAGGTGATTTTGCACTGTTGGATTTCTTACTTTGGGTGGTAAACTTAAAAGAAAAAGGGTACGTCAATAAGCCAAGACCAAATCAAGAGCTAAAAAGATGAAATAATTCGGCACATTACTGAGCTACCTAAATAAGAGCGGAAGCGTTTTTTGTATGTCAAAACTTCTCATTTGCATACAATTTATACGAAACAAACCATTAGAATGCGAATTAGAAACCACCCGTCTGATAAATCTTATTTGACAGATCGCTATGTCGGTTTGTTTTATTGAAATTGTATTTAGATAAAATTTTCATGTTTAAAAAAACGCTTGCCGCTTTTGTTTAGGTTGTTCAGTTAACGACATTGAACCTCAATTATGTTTTCAGAGTCATTGAAAATATGGACCAACGTTTAGACGAATGCCAACGAAGCCGTGGCGAGCGTTTGGCCGATATTTATTTTCACACAAACATACTTATCCCCAGCTAGCATTTTGTAAAATTTTTTATCATAATCGAGTCTTTTTTGACTCTTCAACGCGATTAAAAAATCAGAATATGCGCTCATTTTCTGATCATAAATGATACTTTCGCGACTCTTCTTGATGAGTCATTTATGATAAGTTTCTTTTATTAGTTTAGAGTCATTTTAGACTCTTTTCTAATGGTATTTATGATCATTTTCGAATAATTTTCTAGTCATTTATCAGTTTTTTTTAACTTCTTTTCTGTGTGAGTCATTTTCGAGTCTATTTTTAGGCGTGTAGCTGATTAATCAGTTTTTGATCACCAAAAGTACTCGAAAAAGACTCATTACTCTGATTTTTTAACAAACAACCTTCCAAATGCTAGCAGGGTCTTCGATCCTTTTATGATAATAAAAAAATATAAAGATAATTCTCTGAAAACTTTTTCTTTTTTTTACAATTAACATTGTGCGTTTTGGTTGGACACCAGCCTTGTGTATTTTAATTGATTATTTAAAATCTTTCATAACATGAAAGAAAATGAGTTACAAATCACAGGAAAAAGACAAAAGTTCCATTAACAACAAACGAAAAACTGATAAAAATATATTAAGACATGTTAGTGTCTTAAGTCTTTTGTTTTTAAAATTAAAAAAAAAAACAATAAAACAAGCAAATGTGATGATTTCAAAGTATAAAATAAATCTTCTTAGTCTTATATCGAAAATCTTTGGAAAAAGTACAGTGAACCTCCCATAAACCGGGCACTCTTCGTCGCGTTTTGTGCGGTTATGAGAGATGCCCGCTTATGAGAGAGGTACACATTGTTTATTTTATTTTATAATTATTTGTACATTTAAGCAATTGTGGTTAAATTTAGAGAAAACTTTAACTAAGATCGGTATTGAGCTGTTGAGTTTCAATGTTTTAGATGTGTTGAAATGCGACAAAGTCGTCGTCTCTGGCAAAATTCTTTTAACAAACAATTTTCGGTAATGTCTCATTGTAAGAATTTCTGGAATCATGTACCTTGTAGGATGCCATCCTCAACATCGACATCCAGCAGATGATAACTAGCTGGTGAAAATCAAGCATTCCGAAAGCCATTTTGTGGCTGTAGAGCAGAAAGCACGAGTTAGAGAAACAAACAGTGTAATCACCAATTTTATTGCCTTCAATACAAATATGAATCAGAGTAGCAAAAAGAAGAACTACTAATAAAGTATGCACAGCACTTGTTAGTGTATTTCAACGCTTCTATCTGTTTATAAGAGTTATTTTGAAAAACAAAATTTTTTTTAAATTGACGCTGCAACTATTTAACTTATCTAGTTTCAATAATTAGTATTGTGGTTATTTTGTTGAACTATTTATGGTTTTTAATCCAAATTTTTAATATTTTTAATTAGGCTTAAGTTCATCAAATTTAATTTTCATTAAATTATTTTTATGAAGAAAGGAATTTTACAACATGAAAATTAATTAAAATTTTTATTGATAGTCTTTCATTCTTGATCGTGGCCGGGACTCGAACCCTGGCCGGCAGGTTACCATGACATGTTTCGATCGCAACCTAGTTTCTTCGACGTTTTTTTATAAATAACCTTTCTTCTCAATATAACAATTTTGTAATAAGAAAGAAAATCCTAAAGAAAGGAAATCGAAATATCTAAAATAAATTAATATTTTATTTATATCAAAAGCCGAAGTGACCTTAAGTTCGATAAACAATTTTAGAAGAAAACAACTTTTAAATTAACGAAATTGATGCATTGTAATCTTCCTTGACGGACACATTTTTTATGAGAATATCCTCATTCGACGGAACTTTTTACCTGGTCCCATCTCCGTTCTAAGGTGAGTTCTTTTAAGGGGCCCCCCTTCTTAAACGGACACATTTTAATGGTCTCTTCGGTATCTAGTCATGAGCAATTCTATTGTATTGAGTTCTGGAGTTAACATTATTATGAAATTAGAAAAAAATCTTTAAACAATAATTTAAACTTGTAATAACATCGTAAAGACTAAAATTTTCATAATTTTTAATCCAAATCTATATATGTATATAAAAGAAAGTCGTGTTAGTTACACCACTTATAACTCAAGAACGGCAGAACAGATTTGGCTGAAAATTGGTAGGGAGGTAGCTTAGAGCCAGGAGACGGACATAGGATACTTTTGCCCCGCCCACTTTTACGCCCACTTTTTTCGATTTACCTAAAATCAGAAAACGGCTCCATCGAGTTGACAAATTTTTCTTTCAAATCTTCGTATTAATCCATTTTAAGTTTTCATCGATAGAAAAATTTACCACGCCTACTTTTACGCCCACTTTTTCTATTAAGCGCATAAATTGAGAACGGCTTGACCGATTTGGACGATTTTTTCTTTAAAATGATCGCCATGGTCCACCTTAGGGTTTTACGGAAAGAAAATTTTGCCCCGCCCACTTTTTTCGATTTACCTAAAATCAAAAAACTGCTCCATGGATTTGACTAATTTATCTTTCAAATGTTCGTATTAATCCATTTTAAGTTTTCATCGATAGAAAAATTTACCACGCCTACTTTTACGCCCACTTTTTCTATTAAGCGCATAACTGGAGAACGACTTGACCGATTTGGACGATTTTGATTTGACTAATTTATCTTTCAAATGTTCGTATTAATCCATTTTAAGTTTTCATCGATAGAAAAATTTACCACGCCTACTTTTACGCCCACTTTTTCTATTAAGCGCATAACTGGAGAACGACTTGACCGATTTGGACGATTTTTTCTTCAAAATGATCGCCATGGTTTAACTTAGGTTTTTGCGGAAAGAAAATTTTGCCCCGCCCACTTTTTTCGATTTACCTAAAATCAAAAAACTGCTCCATCGATTTGACTAATTTTTCTTTAACTGTTCGTATTAATTTATTTTACGTTTTCATCGAAAGAAAAAATTACCACGCCTACTTTTACGCCCACTTTTTCTATTAAGAGCATAATTTGAGAACGGCTTGACCGATTTGGACGATTTTTTCTTTAAAATTATCGCCATGGTCCAACTTATTCTTTTTTGATTGAGCCCATATCCACACCATATGTAAGTTATTTTTTAAAAAAAAATTATGATAGGTATTCCATGGATTTTTATTTTAAAGGCCGTAAATTTCGTTAAATGCTCAATTTAAATCGTGTGGTAATACAAAACTAATGTTTACTTAGGGCCAGCAACGTAGACCGGGTCAGCTAGTTTTTAATATTTTTAATTAGGCTTAAGTTCATGAAATTTAATTTTTATTAAATTATTTTTGTGAAGAAAGGAATTTTACAACATGAAAATTAATTAAAATTGTTATTGATAATCTTTCATTCTTGACGTGGCTCGGGCTCGAACCCTGGCCGGCAGGTTACCATGACATGTTTCGATCGCAACCACTCGATCTCCTCAGATGGATTTGCCGTCTTACACTCGCAGCCATCGACGACTGCTGACGTCACTAGTCAAACATCAATCCTTAAACCAAATTGTATTTTAACATTTGGTAGATCGAAATTTGCTTTCCTGAATGATTATCCATTTTAATTGATTTTACATGTTTTTTCCTTTACTTCTGTTTTTTCGTACTTTCGTCAAGAATTTTTCTGCCGGCCAAGGTTCGAGCCCGAGCCACGTCAAAAATGAAAGATTATCAATAACAATTTTAATTAATTTTCATGTTGTAAAATTCCTTTCTTCACAAAAATAATTTAATAAAAATTAAATTTCATGAACTTAAGCCTAATTAAAAATATTAAAAATTTGGATTAAAAACCATAAATAGTTCAACAAAATAACCACAATACTAATTATTTTCATAATTTTCTAAAAAAAATTGAAGCAAAATTAAAAAAAAAAAATCTAAAATTTTTAAAAGCAAATTTTTAGCAAAAAAATTCAAATTGAAATTAGTATAAAGAATAAGGATTCATAAAATATAAAATACATATTTGCAATGATTTTTGAACTTAATAAAAAATTTACGATAAAGTCATGATAATTAAAAAAATTTATTTTTAGCAAATAAATTAAAACCGAAATTAGTATTAAAAATAAGGATTCACAAAATATAAAATACATATTTGTAATGATTTTTGAAGTTTGTAAAAAATTTACGATAAAGTCATGATAATTAAATTTTTTTTTTTTTTAATTTTTTTATATTCCATAAATTTTCTTTAAAATGGTAATAAAGTAGTTTATCGTTAAATTTTTTGAATAAAATAATTTTATGAAATTGTGTATGCATTAAAAAATTTTTTGAAAACAAATCTAAAAATTTTAAAGGCAACTTTTTAGCAAATAAATTAAAACCGAAATTAGTATTAAGAATAAGGATTCATAAAATATAAAATACATATTTGTAATGATGTTTGAACTTTTAAAAAATTTACGATAAAGTCATTAGAATTCAATACACTTTTTTTCATTTTGTTTAGTATTCCCTAAATTTTTTCTAATATGGAAATAAAGTAGTTAAACTGATATTTTTTTTATAAAATAATTTTAAGAAATTATTCATTGAATGAATGAATGAATGAATATATGATTTATTTGTAAATAAAATAACTTACATACATATGTATTATAAAAACAATGTTAAAAGATTTTTTAAAAAAAAAAATCATAGTAAGACATAACATGAAAAGTTGTGTGTCTAATTGGCAAAATTATAATAAATATATTAATTATTACTTATTTATAGGATAACAATATATTTAATGAAATTCAGATATAATAAGGTCCCTGTATTTTAAACAATTTAGCAAATATTTGTTAAGACGCATATAATCCTTGCCATTTAATACTTCATACACTTCTTCAGGTGATAGAAACCTTTTACCAAGACAATTTAAACGGTAACTGACAAAAATAGGGCATCGGCCAATTAAGTGATACGTGTTTTCCTGTTCATTACAGTTACAGAGTGTACAAATGTCAACACTGTTTCCTCTAAATGCACGAGCGTTTAAATTAAGAAGGCCACCTCTAGCTTTAAATATCAAGCTTACAAATTGTGCTGAATTACCATCGCAAAAGTATGGACGGATATCATATTGAAGTGTGGGGTACATATCATGAAATCTAGAGTCTCTGGCACTCACAAGAAATTTCTCATATTCAGTGATTTTTAAAGATTCAATGATACGTTTGTGAAAAAATTTAATATTAGTCCTCCAAATCTCAATATCCTGAGTTATGCCGATTTCACTGCATAATGATCTCCAATGGGGCAGCCAAAAAGTATTATGTCGAAAGGTCTCTTCAGCAAGCAATCGTGGCAGTCTATTGACAGGTAGATTTAAGACCTTCCTGATGTAACTAAAATGCAAATTCAAAGTGTCCAAAAAGAGCGAGGGAATACCAGTTTCAATATGTAACATATAATTAGGCGTATTTTTGGGAAGATATAACATTTTCTTCAAAAAATAGCGCAACAATTTCTCAATTTCCTCAAAACTAAGATAGCCCCATACCTGGGCACCATAAAACATTATTGATTTTGCCGCAGTATGGAAAATTTTAAGTTTGTTCGAAAAATGTATCCTAGGATGGTGGATATAGCTTAACCAAGTGGCATTTATCGCAGTTTTAGATAGGGCAAGTTGAGATACGAGGTGTTTTCTAAAGGACAAATTGTAAGTCAATTTGATACCAAGGTATTTATACTCATTCACAATATCAATAATATTGTCACCGAACTTCCAATGAAGGCACTGGCTGACTCTCGTACCAGTTCTGAATATCATTATCTTTGACTTATCGAGATTAATTCTTAAGCACCACTGATTACAGTAAACATACAATGAATCAATCATATTCTGCAATACCTTAGGAGAATCAGAAAGGAGAACAATGTCGTCGGCGTAAAGTAAAACCTTCACAATCGTCCCAGCAATAGCGATGCCACCTGGTAGGTGGTCATGCAGGTCGTTCAGGTAGAGGGAGAACAACACTGGGCTCAGTAAACACCCCTGTTTTACACCTTGAGTAACCATGAATGGGTCAGATAGTAGTGTTATTGTATAATCCCCATAAAATACGTACTATTTTACTAGACAAACCTGGTCGACATAACTTATAGAACAATGCATTTCTTGGAATTAAGTCAAATGCCGAGGAAAAGTCTATGAAAAAAGCATACGTGTTTTTTCTCTGACTAAAGTTTAAATTTACAATGCTGATTAAATTAAATAAATTATCAACTGTAGAACAATTCCTGCGAAATCCCGCCTGATACTCATTAAGAATATTTTGACAATCTATCCAGCTATTAATACGATTAAGTAATATGCCCGTAAAGAGTTTGTAAATAGAATCTAGAAGCGACAATCCTCTATAGTTTGAAACGACATTAATGTCTCCTTTTTTGAACAAAGGAATTATGATTGAGCTGCGAAAGGAGTCTGGGATGTTTTCCCGCAAGAAGATAACGTTAAAAAGCGCTAAAACCTCGTTCAGAAAACATAAGGGGGCGTTTTTATAGAATTCGTAACTAATCCTGTCCTGACCAGGAGCCTTATTTAATTTTGCCGCTTTTAGTACTAAATCAAGTACTCTCATCTCAAAAGGTGAGTCAAGAAAGGGGTCATTAATATTAACCGAGGATAGTAAGATATCACAATCCAAGTCTTCCTGAGATAAAATAGAGTGGAAATAATCGTAAAAATGAGATATGCTCAAATTGTTTCCTACCTTTGGCTGATAATTTCTTAACGAATTAGCAAGCTTCCACCATTTACTACTGTTTCTAACCCCATTTAGCTTAAAAATACTGTTAATTTTAAACTTTAAATATACCATAACCTGGTATATTTGGCTCTACTATCTATATAGCATCTTCGTCTGAATTCCGTGTTTGATTTACGATATCGATTCAGTTTAACAAGCATACTCCTGCGAGCATTTTCACATTTAGAATCAAACCATTTGTTCTTGGGGTCAAAACGATTCCTAAACCAAATTCACCAGCAGCCATACGAATTTTGTCAGTGCATATAAAAACTTTTTCCTGTATACTCAGAGAAGATTGCAGATATTCAGAATTAGCAAGTTCGTTTAGTGAGCCAATATACCTCACAAGATTTTTGGGTAACCATGGAAGCTTCTGGGGGAGTGACAGGTCTTTCGTTAGAGGATTGGTCTTCGACCACAGTGAGACAGAGCATGGCATGTGGTCAGAAAAGGGCTTACTAGGGATATGAAAGTCAGACAGCAATTTCAAAACATCCAGTGAACATATACAATAATCAATTATCGAACTTCCCATAACCCCACAAAATGTGTATTCCCCTTTTATATCTCCTGCCGTCCGGCCATTAACAATAATACCACCCACATTCTCCAAAAGAGCCATTAGTTTCTTCCCCTTGCCATCTAAAATCGTATCCTTGGATACACGAGACTGGTAGATCAAAGGCGTATCAATCAGCATGCTCTCATCAAGATATTGAGCATCAGAAACTCTAGCATTCAGGTCGCCCACAATACAAAACGATGCGCCGTTTAAATTATTCATTAAACAATTTGTTTAAAAAAAATCTAAAAAAATTAAAAGGCAACTTTTCAGCAAATAAATTAAAACCGAAATTAGTATTAAAAATAAGGATTAAAAAAATGTTTAATACATATTTGTAATGATATTTGAACTTAAAAAAAAATTTACGATAAAGTCATTATAATTAGAATTTTTTTTTCAGTTTCTTTGACAGTCTATACATTTTCTCTAAAATGGAAATGAAGAAGTTAAACTTGATATTTTTTTTTTTTTTGCAAAATAGTTTTAAGAAATTATTAAAGAATTCGTTAAAAAAAATTTACATCAGGGTCATCCCAGCAATTCCTTAACTTCTAATAGAACAATTTGCAATTATGTGTTTGTAAAATTTTTGTAAATATTAAAAAAAACCTCATATAATATTTAATTGATTTCAAAGCAATTAAGTTTTAATTAAACTAGTACAACATTTATAGAATTTGTTAAAAATTAAAAAAAAAAACTGACAATGAAATTTTTATAACAATTAAAAGTAGAGTTAATTAGAGATTCACGAAATGCGAAATTATTAGACAAAAAAAATATAATAAAGGCTAAGGCACGAGCTCCATGTGTACATTTGTCCTTCTAGTTGTGCTGAAAAAGGTCAACAGAAAAGAGAAAGACAAAGTGAAAAAAAAAAAAAAAAATGTACTTGGACTTCAAGAAAAATTCTTGACGAAAGTACGAAAAAACAGAAGTTAAGGAAAAAACATGTAAAATCAATTAAAATGGATAATCATTCAGGAAAAGCAAATTTCGATCTACCAAATGTTAAAATACAATTTGGTTTAAGGATTGATGTTTGACTAGTGACGTCAGCAGTCGTCGATGGCTGCGAGTGTAAGACGGCAAATCCATCTGAGGAGATCGAGTGGTTGCGATCGAAACATGTCATGGTAACCTGCCGGCCAGGGTTCGAGCCCGAGCCACGTCAAGAATGAAAGATTATCAATAACAATTTTAATTGATTTTCATGTTGTAAAACTGCTTTCTTCATAAAAATAATTTAATAAAAATTAAATTTCATGAACTTAAGCCTAATTAAAAATATTAAAAATTTGGATTAAAAACCATAAATAGTTCAACAAAATAACCACAATACTAATTATAATAAAGGAATTTTAAAAGTCTTAAGAAATCTTAAGGCAAGATTTTTTTAAACGATATCTTGTTTTTCGTGAAATTTTAACAAACTATTTTGAAAACTTTTTTAAAAACATAATTTATATGCTTTTTTACTACTGAATATTTGAAGTCATTTACCTTAGAAATGTAAAAAATTATAGCAAATTTTATTGCCTTCTAAACAAAAAACCTTTTTACAAAATAATGTTTTATGATGCATGTAGTTGCAAAACAAAAAAGTACTAAGTACCAGTCAATAACACTGCCTTACAAAAGTTTATACACACACTCACTCACAAATAAACTTTAGCCAAATAACTAAAGCAATCTTTGCAAATAACAAATACAAACAATTTAATGTTATTTTTTTCTACTTCTTTTATAAGTTTTTTTCTTTTATTATTAAAATAGACATTTGAAAAAATGAATTTGAGCTGTGAATGACGATTAAAAAAATCAACACTTTGAAGAAAACGAAAAAAAAAAATTTGATGTAGGTCAGTTAGCAGTTTTTGGTTTTGACTCAAGAGTGTGTATTTGTTTTTTTTTCGTTTTTTTTTTTTTCATTTGAAAAACCAAAACAAACGATTTTAAAAACAAAACAGAAAATCGAAGAAGAGAAAAAAAATCCAAAACAAAGAATTGATTAAAACTGTTTTAAAGCTTCTGATTAAAGTTTAAATGGGTATTTCTTTGTTTTTTAGGGCTTTAAAGCCGGTTACATTTAAAAAAAAATCTAGCTTAATGCAATATTTGTTAGTAGTTTTTATGAAAAAGACTGCAGCGACTTAAAAAGTTGACTAAATGAGTCAGTTAAAGCACAGGGGGAGAGGGGGCGCGGAATAAGCTTTACGGTTTGAATTTTTTATAACTTTTTGTGTTGTTAGTTTTTATTTTTAGTATTTTATGAAAAAAAAAACTTGAAGAATTTAATATGTATGATTACACAACCGAACAAAATCTATCAAAACAATTGAATTTTATTATTCAAGCCAACAATCCACTAAGTTGACTTTATTCACAATGTAATAATGAGCGATATTTTTTATTTATTTTTTGCTTTTGGTTTGTATTAATTATAAAATGTATTAAACAAAGTCCAGGGCTTTGCAAGTTGAAACGGTTAGGATTTTTAATATGTCCCTTTTGCTTAAGGGTTCAAATTTGAGCAACTGCCATGTCGGCATAGCCCCAAGGTGCTCTTTACACTGGTAGACAAAATGCGTCTACCAACTTCCCTATTAGTGCGTTATCACCCATACGCCACATTGTTGGTAATTTTGAGGGTATGATCCGGAAGAACCAAAGACTCGCCTCTTGCTAAGGAGGTGAAGCTATCTTTTCTGTACTGTTGAAAGACAGTAACTTTTCTTAATAGCACAAGCACTTAAGGAGATTCAACAGTTCACCCGAACTTTCTCACAATGAGCGGAAAATCAGCTGTGTGAGATTTTAAATATATAAGCTACATTTACCACGTGATTTTCGTAGAAGCCTCACCTAAATAACCAACGCACGTAGTTTCAGGGGCTACTAGTTACCGTGATAAGATAAGGACCTCCGGTCTACCGTGATCATCCTAGAAGAAAGCCAAATCTGGCATTTTTTTTTCTAAATAATGGGGATAAGCTGCACTTGTTACATCCAGAGGATTTGGCACCAAGAGGTATTCCCAAAAACTAGTCCTACAGACCCCAGTGGGGAGCTTAAGGGGGCAGCCAAAACTTTGAACATTTGAATATTTTAAAGCTGTGCTTATAAATTTAAGAGACTTTAAAGAAATTAATTGATTTATGTAAATAACCAAAGACTTGTGGTTTTAAAACCAACTAACTTTCGGGTGATTTTTTTTAGAGCTATAGGAAAGTTAAAAAAACACATAAAATTCAGACAAATGCATGAAATCTTTATTTGAATCGATAGTACGGTCCAAATAATTTAAAGTTTGAAGATTATTTCATGCAAATGTTGTCCGTGACTGCGCCTCAAATGGTCCAACCGCTAAGTCCAATTTTGGCATACTCTTTCCAACATTTCGGCCGGTATCTCATGAATAAATGCTTCAATGTTGTCTTTCAATGCGTCAATTGAAGCGGGCATGTGTGTATAGACATGAGCTTTAACATAGCCCCACAAAAAATAGTCTAAAGGCGTTAAATCGCACGATATAGGCGGCCAATTGACCGGTCCCGAACGTGAAATAAAATGTTCACCGAACTCGCCTCTCAATAAGTCCATTGTTAAGCGTGCTGTGTGGCACCGTCTTGTTGAAACGACATGTCATGCAAGTCAAGCTCTTGCATTTTGGGCAAAAAATTTTGTATATCATCTCACGGTAGCGCTCACCATTCACAGTTACGTTACGATTCGCATCATCTTTGAAGAAGTACGGTCCAATGATGCCACCAGCCCATAAGCCGCACCAAACTGTGACTTTTTCTGGATGCATTGGTAGCTCTTGCAATGCTTCTGGCTGATCTTCACTCCAAAATCGACAATTCTGCTTATTAACGTACCCATTGAGCCAAAAATAAGCTTCGTCTAAAATGGAAGAAGCGCGCGATGAACTTTCTTAACAGAGCACGCATTTTGATAATAAAATTCAATAATTTGCAAGCGTTGTTCGTTTGTAAGACGATTCATGGTTAAATTATAGACCAAACTGAAGATGTTAGACAGTGAAACAAAACACGAAACGTGCGTCAGCTGTTTAAACCAGTGTTGCCAAAAAGATAATAGCTAAAAAATCACCCGATAAAAGATAATCACAGCCCCTAAGTGTTCATAATTAATGTCAAGGGCTTAGAGCTGAACCGAACCAAGTCATAAAATCTATAACTAATACAAACAATGTTTCCACTGATGTCCGCTATTAACTCTTAAAAGCATCCAACCGATGTCCTCCAAACCGGTTTTATTAGAAAGACAAATTTGTGAAGATGATTTTAGGCTAAATATTTTTTCGAAACTAGAACTACAAGGGGAGTTTGGGGGCAATTTCTGCCTCTTCTAAACTATCTAACAGATTTTTGTGTAATTAAAAAACATAGACATATCCCTACTTATATGGACACATTAGCTATAATTTTTTTTAAACATATAGGACCACGAAGGGAGGCAGGGGGAAATTTCTGCCTCTCCGAAACTATTTAGCAGATTCGAATGATATTTAAAACTTAGATAGATCTCTTTTTATATGGACACATTAGCTTTTAAAAATAGGACCGATAAGGGATGTAGGGGGAAATATCTGCCTCTCCGAAACTACCTAACCGATTCTTGTGAAATTAAAAACTTAAATAGATCCATATTTTGACAGACACATGAGCTATGGATTTTTTCAAAAATGGGACTACAAGGGGAAATGAGCGTAGTAGTACACCCGGGTAGCCGCTAATATGTTAAGTATATACTTAATCTATATATATATATAAAAATGAAAAATGTTTGTATGTTTGTTTGTTTGTATGTTGGCTTATAGACTCCTAAACTACCGAACCGATTTTCCTGAAATTACAGTAGCATCACGTGAGCCCTAAAAATAAAATAGGCTACTTATTTTTTCGATAGGGGCAGGGGAATTGGCACCCCCATTGGATGCCAATATTAAATATCGCATATCTTAAGAGCCGCTTCACGCATTTTGTTGAACTTTTGGTAGTAAAATCTTCTGAGCCCCAAAATTGAAATAAAGTTGCAGCGGGGGAAGTGGTTTCCCCCATAGGACGCCAATGTTTAACATCGCATATCTTAAGAACTGTTATAGTGAGAATGTTCAAACTTTGTACAAGTCACTCTTATGGTATACTACACTATTGAAAATAAAAATAAAGCGGGTAGGCGTTGGGGGGAAATACCTCTCATAGGATGCATATATTAAATATCGCTCAACTGAAGAACTATTAAAGGGAGAGTCTTCAAACGTGGTTAAAGCTACTATTATAGCAAACTTTAAATTTCAATATAGTAATGGGCGGGGTTGACAGAGAAGGAGCAGTTCCCCTCATAGATAGAAATATTAATAAGAGCCGCTGCAAGCAATTTGTTGAACTTTTAGTAGTAGGATCTTCTGAGCCCCAAAATTGAAACAAAATAGCAGCGGGGGAAGTGTTACCCCCCATAGGACGCCAATGTTTAATATCGGATATCTTAAAAACTGTTATAGTGAGAATGTTCAAACTTTGTAGAAGTCACACTTATAGTATACTACACTTTTGAAAATAAAAATAAAGCGGGTAGGCGCAGGGGGGAAATACCTTCCATAGGATGCATATATTAAATATCGCTCAACTGAAGAACAATTAAAGGGATAGTCTTCAAACGTGGTTAAAGCTACTATTATGCTAAACTATATAGAAATGGGCGGGGTAGACAGAGGAGGAGCAGTACCCCTCATAGATAGAAATATAATGTAGAGCCGCTGCACTCATTTTGTTGGACTTTTTGTAGTATGATCTTCTGAACCCCAAAATTGAAATAAAATAGCAGCGGGAAAATGTTACCCCCATAGGACGCCAATGCTTAATATCGCATATCTTAAGAACTGTTATAGTAAGCATGTTCAAACTTTTGAAACACTTTTGAAAATAAAAAAAGTGGGTAGGCGCAGGAGGGAAACACCTCCCAAAGAATGCATACATTAAATATCTCTCAACTGAAGAAGTGGTTAAAGCAGTGTAGCGAAGCGCACCGGGTAAGGCTAGTATATTATAAAACTGGTGTGAAATTCTGCGCAAAGTTTAGCTCTATCTAGCTCAGTAATGGACTAAAAGTGTCTCGTTCCTAAGGTACGTTAAAAAGCCCAAGTCCATAGCTCCAACAGTTAATGGCAGTTCTCGTACTCAAACTCAAAATATTTTAAAATTTTCTTTTTTGACTTGGTTCGCTAAAGCTTTAAGCCCTCCATATGCTCCTGAAGAAACCTTAGTTGGTCCCATTAACTTATACTTATATACAAAATATTCGAAAATTTTTTTTTTTGCCTTAACAAAAACAAAAAAAAAAAACAAACAAACAAGCCCTTAAATCTCTGCCGGCTTATTGAAAAAAAATTGTTAACAAAACTCATTCCCAATTTAAAAAAAAAGTAGTAAAAAGTATAAAATAATTACAATAAACTAAACAAATCGTATGAAATTAACAAGTGTTAATTGAAATCATACACATTTTTTAGTTTGAGTTTAAAGCATTTATTTGCATTGATGAAATTTTTCATAAATTTCTTAATTTGTTTTTTTTTTTCAACTAAACAACCTTCAAAACTTTTATATGTACTTAACAAAAAGTTTCTTAAATATATTTTAATAATTGAAATAAAAGCGAAATTGTAAAACTGGGGGGAAGACACAAAAGACTTAAGGCCCAAACTTCTATTTGAAATAAACCCCTTAAACTCTAAACAAGTTTGTAGCTTAAGTCTTTTGATTTATGAATCATTTAACGGTTTTTTTTTAATTTAATCTTTTTAACAATGTTAATAATTTTTTTGTTTAAAAAAAAAATGAAGAAAAGAAAAAAATAATGTTATATTTTTTTTTTATTTTTAGCAACTTTTTAAGTCTGCTTAAAAAAAACAATGCAAATTATTTAGTAAACTTTTTGATCTTGACCCAAATGTTTATTTAATGTAATAATTTTTTAAGATTTTTATTTTTTTTTTTTTTAATTTTTTGTTTGTTTTTATTTTTGTTAATAAGTACATATTTGTACCGAAGTCTTGAATTATTTATTCATGTAGCATTTACTTCTCTACCCGATTTTATTTCTTATTATTGCAAAAGCTAGAAAAAAAATCAAGAGTTTATTTAAATAAAAATAAAAAATCACACAAATTAGCTTAAAAATAAAAAACGACACAAAAAGCAGAGACCATGCGCTAAAACTATATTTAATTTAACTAAATTTTTTATTAATTTTTATCGATTTTAAAACAAATTTACAGAAATAGATTTGTTTTTTTTTTTTTATTGAATCTTTCTTGTCGAAAATTACAATATGTATTCAAAGCGTAATCCTAATTCTTATTTGTATTTGTTAGCCGTTACCAATGTGACCGCTAATTAATTGCATTCAAGTGTTAAAAAAGCCTGCTAGGTTCAAAGTGTCGGATCTTTTCAGACTCCGGTGACCTTCGAACTTTATTAGATACCGAGCGAAGTAGTTGGGATGGACCATTAGTTTATCTATGTATTTGACTGAATACTTTTTAATTTCTTGCTGGATGGTAGCGATGTTAAGATAGAATAGATAGAATATGGAAATAGTATTGACAAAGTAATAAAAAAAACGAATGCAAATAAAATTAAAAAATTCTTATATACTTGAGTACGTTGGTAGTTTTGTAAAGTTTTAACAAATTAAAGCATATTTTGAAAATTTTGCTTTCTTTTGAAATTGTATCGTTATTTTTTTTTTAACTTTAAAGCTTCAAAGCCAACAAATTAAAATTAAAATTAAGAGATTTAATTCGAAATAGATTTCGGTTTCTATTAAATTTTTTTTTTATAATTTTTAATCTAAATCGTAAATTTTTTGAGTACTAGCATGAGCGATAAAAAAAAGATATGTATAACGAATGAAAGCTAAAATAAACAGCCAATTTCGATTTTTTTTTTAATATTTTTTTAAATATTTTCTAAAGTTTTGAGACGTTATCGTAACTTTTTAGAGTACTACTATTTTAAATGCGAAAAATGCGGCGGCATGAAATAATCCCCCAAAATATAACCCCCCAAAAAAATAATGAATTAACCCCCCAAAGCGTGGGGCCATATTTCATATGCAATAAAGCCCCAATTTTGAAAATGAATTAAGCCCCCAACGAAATGAAATAACGCCCCAAACATAAATTAAATAATTCCCTAATTTTTGGGGGCTTATTTCATATGAAATAAAACCCCAATTTCTGAAATGAAATAAGAGCACAACATATGTTATACAATTAATTATACAGTTTTGCTTTAAAGAATCACGCGATAGATATCATGATGTGATATACCAAACACAAGCTTCGCCAACCAAGGCTTTTCTGCATAGCCTTTTTTCCTCTGTGGTATAACAAACACCGGCATCGCTAACTAAAGCGTCTCTGCATTGCGCCAGGATTTTCTCCGCTATAGTATAATAATACCGACTCGACCCGGCTACGCAGAGAAGGAAAAAGTCATTGCGCCCGGCCCAAGGCCGGTAATGCAGGGTAGCTTTATTTATTGAAGCCGGTGTTCTGTATACCAAAGTGGATAAATCCTTGCACCCAAAAACGTTTTCATTATAAATTTGAAAATGAAATAATCCCACAAAAAATATATTGGGGCTTTATTTCATAATGATTTTTTGGGGGATAATTTCATATGAAATAATACCCCAATTAAAAAAATGAAATACCTCCCCAAAGAAAATGAAATAACCCCCCAAAAATCGTTTTTGTTGTTCTCTGTACAAACTTTTGGGGGGTTATTTCATTATTTTTTTGGGGGGTTATATTTTGGGGGGTTATTTCATGCCGCCGAAAAATGCTAGTTCAAAAAAAAAAAAGCTTAGATAAAAAGCTAATTTTGGTTTTTATTGGATAAGTTTTTTTTTTTTTAATTTGTTTGTTTTCTCTAAATAGTTTATATATTTTAATCTTAATCGTAAATTTTTATATTACTAGCATGAGCGATAAAAAAAGATATGTTTAACAAAGGAAAGCTAGAATTATAAACTAATTTCGATATTTTTATATTTTTTATAACATTTTTTTTAATAAATATTTCCTAAAACTGTTAAACTTTATCGTAAATTTTAAAAGTACTAGTATTTTAAATGCGAAAAAGATTTACACGACAAATGAAAGCCTTAATAAAAACCTAATTTTGGTTTTTATTAGAAAAGTTTTTTTTTTAAATTTGTTTGTTTTTCTCTAAATAGTTTATATATTTAAATCTGAATCGTAAATTTATAAAGTACTAGCATGAGCGATAAAAAAAAAGAAGTGTATAACAAGTGGAAGCAAAAATAAAAAGTTAATTTTGGTTTCTAATATTTTATGAATTTTTTTTTTTAATATTTCCTTAAATTATCAAAGAAATTTTTGGGAATACAAAATTTTAATTTAAAAGATTTTGTTATTCCATCTTATCCCATCAACAATAAATTTCAGTGTTTTTATCAAGAATAAAAATTGGGAATTAAGCACGAATAACAAAATCTTTTAATCGTAAATTTGTAAAGTACTAGCATGAGGGATAAAAAAAATGTGTATAACAAGTGAAAGCAAAAATAAAAAGCTAATTTTGGTTTTTTTCTAATATTTTATAAATTTTTTTTTTAATATTTCCTTAAATTTTTAAACTTTATCGTAAATTTTTAGCCTACTAGTAAAGGGTTGTTAAATTGTAAGGGCCGATGTTGAATGTGAACCACACCTAAACGCCAAGTTTTTTTCCGAATTTTATTTGACTCTTCTCTATTTCAGACTTACTCAATTTTAACCATGGAGAGATACACAATCCAACAACGTGTTAAAGTTATCCAGACTTATTATGAAAATGGGCGTTCAAATCAAAATGCATATCGTGCACTTCGTGATTTTTTTGGTCAATTTGATCGTCCACATGTGCGTACAATCGCAAAAATCGTGGAAAAATTCGAGCAAACCGGGTCTGTAGAAGATGTGAGAACACCAATGCATGCTCGTACAGCTCGTACTGCAGAAAATATTGCTGCTGTTCGCGATAGTGTGGCTGAAGAGCCGTCGACCTCAACTCGTCGTCGTGCCCAACAATTGCACCTCTCACGCTCGTCGTTGATGAACATTATGCATAAAGACTTGCATTTACACGCTTACAAGGTGCAATTGGCTCAAGAACTAAAGCCTCTTGACCATTCCAAACGTCGTGAATGGGCAGAATGGTGGCAAGAAATGGCAACAGTGGATGATAAATTTTTGAAGAAAATCATCTTCAGTGATGAGGCACAGTTTCACCTCAGTGGATTCGTTAATAAGCAGAATTGACGCATTTCGGCGAATGATAATCAAAGAGTGATTGTCTAAAAACCAATGCACCCACAAACAGTGACTGTTTGGTGCGGTTTATGGGCTGGCGGCATCATCGGGCCGTATTTTTTCCAAAATGAGGCCGGTCAGGCAGTTACTGTGAATGGTGTTCGCTATCGTGAGATGATAACGAACTTTTTATGGCCCGAATTGGAAGATATGGATGTGGACGATATGTGGTTTCAGCAGGACGGTGCCACTTGCCACACAGCTAACGAAACAATGGCTCTTTTGCGCAACAAATTCAATGGCCGTGTTATCTCACGTAATGGCGATGTCAATTGGCCGCCAAGATCATGTGATTTGACACCGTTGGACTTTTTTCTTTAGTTTAAACGCGAAAAAGATTTTTACGACGAATGAAAGCTTAGCTAAAAAGCTAATTTCGGTTTTTATTAAAAAGGTTTTTTTTTCAATTTGTTTGTTTTACTATAAATCATTTATAAAGTTCACTAAATGCAGGCTTTCAAGGTTATCAATTTAAAGATTATTTATTTGATTTCCCAACAAATCCGACGTTTCTTTAATATTTGTTCAACTTCTTTAGGGATAGAGTTTTTATTATTATCATAATCTTTGTTGTCAAATTACATAATTTATAAAATATATATAGCACAGTAGTTTGTCAAGGTGGGCAGGGCAACACAACACAAAACTTAAAATATTAAAATAAATAAATTTATGGTTATATAAACAAAATATCCCATTAAATTAATTCTTTTTGATCACATTTGTTATTTTTACTCTGTTTTGTTTTATTTTCTAATTTTTCACACTTTATCGTAATTCTTGAAAAAGAAAAGTTATTTTGGCTATAAAACTTGGACTCGGGAAGATCTATGGTTCCTGAAAATGGGTATTTTTCCAAAAAAAAAATATTAATATTTTGGTCATAACTTTTTCGTATCTGAACCGATTTTCCCGAATTTTTCAGAAAATATTTTCTATTAAAAATTTCCGATCTTCTGATATATAAGGCGTAACCATAGGTCATATTACAGTCAAAAAATTCAGGTTTTTATACAATCAAAAAGTAATTTCAATTTTTGGGAATACAAAATTTTAATTTCAAAAGATTTTGCTATTCGTGCTTAATTCCCAGTTTTTATTCTTGACAAAAACACTTGAAATTTATTGTTGATGGGATAAGCTATTCCTATGAGCATTTCAATGGTTGCTTAGGCTAGATCATCAGGAAACTTCATCCATAAAGATTTTAGACAAACTAAAGATATTAAACCAAATAAAACTGTTAAACGTATAAGAATTATAGCAACAGTTCTACTTGTAATATTATCAAAGCTTGAACAAAACACATCAACAATAAACAGCAGTGGGTTTATCTCATCTCACATTCCCCACTACAATTAGTTGAAATTCTCTCTTATCCCATCAACAATAAATTTCAAGTGTTTTTGTCAAGAATAAAAACTGGGAATTAAGCACGAATAGCAAAATCTTTTGATATTAAAAGTTTTTATACAATTTTTAATACTTTTTGTATGAGAGGTACCACGACTACTTCTCCAATCCCGGCCACATTTTGTAGGATGGTGTGTATTTATAACCTAAATGTTTGTACCTAATTTAAAAGCTTTGGCTCTTGTCGTTCTCCAGATATACAGAAAAAAGTAATAAAAATACAACAACCACAAGGGATTTTTTGGAAAAATTAGAGGCAGTCGTGGTTTTTTGGTCATATCTCAGCCATTGTTGGACCGATCTGGCTGAATTTCAATAGCAAGAAATGGTGGACTATATGTGACATAAATGTAAAACAACGTAGCCGCTATCATGTCTGGAGTCTCCGGAAAACACATATCAAACGTAAGACGGACGGACGGACGGACGGACGGACGGATATCGTTAAATCAACTTCTCTCCTCATAAGGACCCAGAATATATATACTTTATAGGGTCTAAGATCAATATTGTAGAAATTACAAACGGAATGACAAACTTATATATACCCTTTTCCACCTGTGGTGAAGGGTATAAAAATATTTTTGAAAATTTATCGTAAAATTTTTTGTTATTAAAGATCAAGGTATGTAAGAGAGTTTTATAGAAAATTACGCTTAAATGTTATGCTTATTTCAGTTTTTGTTTAAAGGAATTTTTTTTTATTATCCAAAAAAAATTTCAGTTTAAAAATTGTATCGTTTAAAAGCTTAAACTTTATATAAATTTTATTTTTAATTTTAAATAATTAAACAAAAAATTTACAGGCGTATTCATAACAAAAAGTTAGCCACAGTTTGTACACTACGTACAACGAGCTGCTAACTAGAATGCCGATAAAGCTTAGCAGCTTGTTGGCACAGAGTTAATTCATAACGAACTTTTCTCCATTTGCCAACTTTTAATAAAACAACTCAGAATTTTTATGATGCCAAAAATGCAACACGTTTTGCATTAATCATCGCTGAATTTGTCATTTTAATAGTTTTCCTTTTTTTGTTGTTCTCTTCACATATAAAAATTTTAAAAGGTTTTTAAAATTAAAATAAATTTTAAGTAAAAGACAGTAAATTAAAAAAAAAAAAACAATTAATTAAAAAACCAACAAAATTGTTTGACATTAAACGGCTGTTTTTCACAAGTTGGTAAACGTTTGGCAGAACGTTAACAAGAGTTTAACAAAACGTTAGCCAGAGTTTGGTTAGTGTATTATGAATAAACTTTTTGCTAACTTTGTGCCAAATTTTCATTATGAATACGGCTGTTAGTTTTTAAAATTTTATAAAGTTTTCTATTTTTCAAAATTTCATAAAATCTCATATTTTTAAAAAAAGTTTCCTATAGTTTTTGTTAATATTCCAAAAGTGGTTTTAATGCCAGATGACAGCTTTAATTATGACCAAATTTTGGTTTTTAATGAAAACCGTATTGGTTTAATCAAAGATATTTTTGGGAATATTTATTATTTATAAGATTTCCGTATGACGCGCTTAATTCCCAATTTTTCATATTTGATAAATACACTGAAATTTATTGTTGAGGGAAAGCTAGCTTCTATGCGTATTTCAATGGTTGCTTAGGCCAGATAATCAGAAAACTTTCTCCAAAGATTTTAGAAAAGCTAAAAATATTTTATACAAATAAAACGCTAAAGCGAATAAGAATTTTAACCACTCAAAGTCTTTCTTGTAACAATATCAAAGCTTAAACAAAACACCAACAATAAACAGTGAGTTTACATTTCTTACATTCCCCTACAAATGGTTGGATTTTTTCCGACTCGAATTGCAGTTGAAAGTTGGTTAAAAAAAAACAAAATTAAAAAACAAATGCTTTATTCTATTGCTTTCGTAAGGAGTTTAAGGTTTAAAATTTCTTCTTGTAAATTTTTTATTACCTTATCGTAAATTTTCAAGTTACTCTTGATAATGATTTAAAACAAATTTAAATATTAAATTAAAGCTTAAATCCAAAACTAGTTTCGATTTTTATTAAAAGATGAAAAATTTTGTTTTATCGTAAATATTTAAGATTTTTTTATTTTTCGAATTTATTCTTTGAGCTAAAGTCATTTCTGAATAATTGAAGGAATAGAACTATTACAAAAAAGCTTTATAAAAAACATAACTGAAATTAAGCTCATAGAATAAATTCGAAAAATAAAAAAATGTTGAATATAATATAAAGTAACCTTTGGAAGGAAATAATTCCCAGTTTCTATTTGTAAATATTTATGTACAATAAAGTAATAAAATTATAATCAGTATTGTGGTTATTTTGTTGAACTATTTATGGTTTTTAATCCAAATTTTAAGTATTTTTATAATCAGGCTTAAGTTCATCAAATTTAATTTTCATTAAATTATTTTTATGAAGAAAGGAATTTTACAACACGAAAATTAGTTAAAATTGTTATTGCTAATTTTTCATTCTTGACGTGGCTGGGGCTCGAACCCCGGCCGGCAGGTTACCATGACATGTTTCGATCGCAACCACTCGATCTCCTCAGATGGATTTGCCGTCTTACACTCGTAGCCATCGACGACTGCTGACGTCAATAGTCAAATTAAACCAAATTGTATTTTAACCTTTGGTAGATCGAAATTTGCTTTTCTGAATAATTATCCATTTCTAATTGATTTTACGTGTTTTTTCCTTATTTCTGCTCGTACTTTTGTCAAGAATTCTTCTTGAAGTCGAAAGTACATTTTTTGTTTGTTTTTTTTTCATTTTTGTCGTTCTTTTTTGTTGACCTTTTTTTAGCACAACTTGAAGGACAAATGAACACATAGAGCTCGTGCCTTAGCTTTAACAATAATCAGTATTGTGGTTATTTTGTTGAACTATTTATGATTTTTAATCCAAATTTTAAGTATTTTTATAATCAGGCTTAAGTTCATCAAATTTATTTGTTGTTTCCAGGTGGCAAGCAATTGATTGTGTAGAAAAATTTATATGAAAATCACTCAGCTTTTTGAGTGCTTTTCATATAAATTTTACTACACAATCAATTGCTTGTCACCTGGAAACAACACATTAATTTTCATTAAATTATTTTTATGAGAAAGCAGAAGTAAGGAAAAAACACATAAAATCAATTAGAAATGGATAATTATTCAGAAAAGCAAATTTCGATCTACCAAAGGTTAAAATACAATTTGGTTTAAGGATTGATGTTTGAGTATTGACGTCAGCAGTCGTCGATGGCTGCGAGTGTAAGACGGCAAATCCATCTGAAGAGATCGAGTGGTTGCGATCGAAACATGTCATGGTAACCTGCCGGCCGGGGTTCGAGCCCCAGCCACGTCAAGAATGAAAAATTATCAATAACAATTTTAACTAATTTTCGTGTTGTAAAATTCCTTTCTTCATAAAAATAATTTAATGAAAATTAAATTTGATGAACTTAAGCCTGATTATAAAAGTAATAAAATTATTTTATACACTAAATGAAAGTTTAAATTACGAACTAATTTCGATTTTTTGTAATTTTTAAAAATATTATATATACAAAAAACTTTTAATGGAAAATCAGCAAACTTTATCGTAAATATTTCTAGTACTTAAAGTAACACATTAAAGTAATGGCTTTATCAAATTTAAAGTTATATTTTAAACTAATTTCGGTTTTAATCAATTATTAAAAAATGTAACCTGAACTTAAATTTGATCTTAGTTGAATAAACTTTTTTTCTATGCGGTCACTTTATTTTTTCTAATTTGTTTGATTTTATTCCCTTGTACTCAAAATATGTTTTTTTTTTCAACCATATAAATTTTATAGTTCAAAGACCTTTACCTTATTGTGTTTATGGTACGACTTTCAGTTTTATTTTAAAAAGAAGCTCTAAACAAAAAATACCCACAAAACTAAAAGTGATTTCAATGACCTTTAGAGACATACAATTACAAGGTAGAAACACAATTTTTATTCGATAATACATGACTTTAAAGTACGCTGGCAAAGTAATGTAAAACAAACAATTGTTTTAAAAAAAGGTTGTCTTCGAAAGGGTCAGGCCTCAATGACTGTTTAAGTGAAAAAAAAAAACGGACAGACTAAAGCAGAAAATACAAAACAACCATGACAAACAATGACCCCCTGCTGCAAAAATAAAGAAAGGTTTATGTTTTAAGCCTCAATGATTAAATTGTTTGTTAAATTTCCTCTCAAGAATTTAAGAAAAAGAAAACAAAAACGCTTGTTGTCTAGGTCTTTTGTTTTTGAGGGAATTTCCCAGTTTGTGTTTAATTTTTAAACAAAATGTTAAAGATTTCAGTAGTTTTTGCAATGAGAATTTAACTTAAGAACAAAAGTATGTCGCCTAAGCCTTTTGTTTTGTTAGGATTAAAAATTTGTTTTCTTTTCATTGTTCTAACTTCTTTTCCGTTTCTCCTTTACAGCTAGAGATTTACAAATCACACCTTGTTCTCTTAGTGATCCCAACAAGAATGAATGTATTCAAAATTTAATGACACAATTGGTACCTGAACTGAAGGTAAGACAAATCATTCAAAAATATATTTTTTATTCGTTTTTTTTATCACTAAAATTTTCATTACAGGTTGGCCTTCCTGATTATGGTTTGAATTCAATTGACCCATATTTCTATAGAAGAGGTATTTTCCGTTATGCCAATGATGGCATTCAGGGTGGTTTATTGATAAAAAACATGCAAATTCATGGTATTTCCAATTTAAAAGTCAAATCGTTTGTGGGAAATTTTACCGATAACGGTTTCATAGTAAAGATGGGCGTGGAATGCAAGCAAATAAAAGCTGATGGCCAGTTTAAGGCTGATGTTAAGTTTGGCGGCTTAAGATTGGTACCCAAGGGGCCTTTTAATATAACACTTGGTAAGCAAAGAAAAAAAAACATTGCAAGCGGAAAATATCGAAAATTATTCAAGTTATTTCAAAAAGATTAAATATAACATATAACACTTGGTAAGCAAAGAATAAAATATCGCAAGCATAAAAATCACAAATTATTCGATATGTTTAAAAAAGATTAAATAGAGCAAACACTTTTAAGAAAATATATCGCATATAAAAAAAATATCCCAAATTTTTACCATAATAGAAAAACAACGCAAGAATTTTGCTAATAAAGAAGAAATTGTCTATATGCAAAAAACATCGCTTAAGTTTGTCTACAAAATCACCATAATTTATGTCTTAATAGAGAACAACATTACAAAGTTCAATCATTATAGAAAAAATACCGGAAACTTTTTGTATAAATAAACATCGCAAATGCTAAGCTTTCTAAAACAATAGCTCAATATTCTCTATATAGAAAATATATCGCAAATTTTTGTTTGTATACAAAAAATATTTTAAGCTTTTGACTTAAAGAAGAAAAACAAGAACAATCCAAGATTTTGTTTAGTTGCAAAATATTGCACACCTCTGTATACATAGAAAAATATCGTGTAGGCATGTCTTTACAGATAAATAAAGCCAACTTTTAGTCTATATATAAAAAACGCAAGCAATTGTCTAAAAAACATCGAAAAATTTTGTCTATATAAAAAAAGTCTTTTAAATTTCGATTTCGTAGTTTAAATATCGCTAATTGAAATTATGGCTATATAAGAAAAATATCGCAAATGTTTAACTTTTAAAAAAATATCGCAAAATCTTATCTAAACAGATAACACAACGCCAATTTTCGTATTTATTACAAGAATATCGCAAATTTTGTCAATATAAAAAAACATCGCATGAGTTTGGTGTTTGAGAAAAACTTAACAAATCTCAAATGTAGCACACTTGTCTTTATAGAAAATTTTCTCCAATTTTTGTTGTTCTGAAAAAAACATCGCATGATTATGTCTATATAGAAAAATTATTATAAATTTTAAAATACACAAAAAAAAATTTATCAAAAAAATTTTTAAAGTCCTAAAGTTTTTGCATGCCTGAAATAAAATATCGCAAATTTCGCCCATATAAATAACATCGCAAGAGTTTGCCGACAAAAAAGTTTTGTAAATTATTGTCTTAATAAAAAATATTTTACATATTTTTGTCAGAAAAACATCGAATTTTTTGTCTATAGATATTGAGTAAAGTCTTAGAATTTGATCGAAATAAAAAACGGTAAATTTTTGTCTATTTAAAGGATAACATCGCAAATGTTTGCTATTATCAAAACAAAATATTGCAAATTTGAATCAATATAGAACAAATTTTTAGCAAAGTCGCAAGATTTTGTCTGCATAAAAAACATCGCAAATTTTTGTATTTAAAAAAGAATGTGGTAAATTTTGATTCAAATAAAAATACAGCATAATTTAATCGATATAAGGAATAACATTGCAAATTTTTGCCTTTCAAAAAGAGATATCATACCAAAATTTTTTAGTATGATATAAAAAACATCGCAATCTATTTTTTATATAAAAACATAACAGAAATTGTATCTGTATAGCGAAAATAATTTAAAATGTAACTCTAATTTTTGTCTATAAAAAAACATCGCAAATTTTTGTCTTTATTGAAGGATGTCCTAAATTTTAATTTCAATAAAAACATCGCAAAGTTTTTAATTTACCTATCTATATAAAAAAATATCAAAATTTCTTGCCATTTAAAAAAAAATATCGCTAATTGTTATTCAGATAAAAATATAAGAGGAAATTTTATTTTTATAGAAAAATAATTGCAGACCTTGATTTATTTTATAAAATGGACTGTAATTTTTGTCTATAAAAAAGCATTGCAAATTTTTTTCTATATTAAAGAATGTCGTAAATTGTGATTTTGATAAAAACAGCATCGCCAAATGTTGGTTTTTATAAAAAGAAAACATTGCAAATTTTGTATCTTTAATAGAGAATATCACAATTACTTGCCATTTAAAAAAAAACATCGCAAATTGTTATTCAGATAAGAATATAAAGGAAATTTTATTTTTATAGAAAAATAATTGCAGACATTCATTTATTTTATAAAATGGACTGTTATATTTGTCTATAAAAAAAACATTGCAAATTTTTGTCTATAGTGAAGAATGTCGTTAATTGTGATTTTGATAAAAACACCGCAAAATTTTGAATATATAAAGAATAACATCGCAAATGTTGGTTTTTATAAAATGAAAATATTGCGCATTTTGCATCTATAATAGAAAAAAATATCACAACTTCTTGCTATTTAAAAAAAACATCGCAAATTTTTATTTATATAAAAACAAAGGAAATTTTATCTGCATAAAAACAGTTTGCAGATTTTGATTTTTTTTAAAAAATATATTGTAAGTTTTGTCTATAAAACCATCGCACATTTTGTCTTTTTTGAAAAATGTCGCAAAATTTGATTTTGATAAAAACCCCGCTAAATATTGTCGGTATAAAATATAACATCGCAAATGTTTGTTTTTTATTAAAACAAAACATTGCAAATTTTCTATATATATTGATAAAATATCACAATTTCTTGCCATTTAAAAATAAACATCGCAAATTGTTTTTATAAAAAAACATACAATACATTTTATTTGTATAGATAAACAATTGCAGATTTTGATTTATTTATCACATTAACTGTAATTTCTGTCTATTAAAAAAAAACATAGCAAATATTTTTCTTTATTGAAGAATGCCGTAAACTTTGGTTTTGATAAAAACACAGCAAAATGTTGTCTATATAAAGAATAACATCGGAAATGTTTGTTTTTATAAGATTAAAACATTGCAAATTTTCTATCTGTTATAAAAAAAATTCCGCAATTTCTTGACATTTAAAAAAACATCGCAAATTGTTATTTATATAAAAACATACAAATCAAAATTGCATATTTTGATTTATTTATAACATTAACTGTAATTTTTGTCTATAAAAAACATCGCAAATTTTTTTCAATATTCAAAAATGTCGCAAATTGTGATTTTGATAAAAACACTGCAAAATGTTTTTATAAAAACGAAACATTGCAAATTTTCTATCTATAATAAAAAAATATTTTAATTTGTTGCTATTTGAAAAATTAAACATCGAATACATAAAAACATAAAGGAAATTTTATCATTATAGAAAAAAATTGCAGATTTTGATTTATTCATAAAACTAAATATAATTTTCGTCTACAAAAAAAAACATCGCAAATTTTTCTGTATAAAAAAATATATTAATATAAATCTTTGTACATATTCTATCTATGTATATACAAAATGTGTGTGTAAATTATATAAAAACAATATTAATTCTTTTCAGACAATGTCCGTTCAACCGTTTTGACTGATGGCAGCTTCATTAACAGCGACAACAGTATTAGAGTACAATTACATCGTCTGAATGCCAATGTGGCCATAGGAAATGCAAAAATTATTGCCAATGGAATATTTTCAGATCGCAATTTAAGTAAGTTTATAATTGTCTGTCTTTAGACGAAAAATTTTTTTTTTGAAATTTAACTATAAACCATTATTTTTATTTTTTTTTAGACACCATGATTTTAAATTTGGTTAATGAAAACTTACCCGAAATGATTCGTGTCGGTATACCAGCCACCCGTGATCAGTGGGCTCCCATTTTAGTGGAACATGTCAATAATTTCTTTGCCCAAGTTCCTATAGAGAAATTTTTAACGCAGTAGTAAATGACTGTTGATGCGATTTGCTAAACCAAAAACAAGGAAGAAAAGAAGAGAAGAAATGAAGAAGAGAACATTATAATCGCTATGTATTAATTTAGTTTTAACAACAAAGAAAAAATATGTGTTTTTTTAATTCTTTTATTTTTACACACAATCACCCAACCCACAACACTCACCCATTTACAAATATTTTTATTTATTAAAATTTTTATTGGCATATTTTGCTTCTTTGAAATAATCTTAAGGAATTAATTAAGTGTAACTTTTTTTTTAAATTTTAGTAAATAAAATTAACCCACACAAATTCTTTTTAAGAATAAAATAACAACTTGTTCCTTGAATTTCAACATAAGTAAAGGGGTAAAATATATAAATCTGGCCTGAAAGTGTTAAAGATCTTTAGCTTAGAAAATAAATGTGGGAAATATTCAAGTGCGCTATGGAAATCGATTTTTAAAACAAAAAATTTAAAACAGAAAATGTGAAATGGAGACAGTCCGACCTACATTTCCTCCCTCTAAGAGTGACTCTGTGGCAGCTATGGGTTTTTTGTAATTTTTTTCCGTTTTGTCTCACTTTCAGCAAGATAAGCGTCCTCTCGTCCTGCCCATTGTCATTGGAAGTACATATACTGCCAACCATATGTTGCCATTTTAGCCGTTTATTGTTTAGATTTAGCCATTTTTCATCTTGTTTTGCTATGAAATTTAAAAATTTTTGATTGTTTTAAGATTTTTCTTGTTTTTTTTATGGTAACGAAAATTTTTTTAAAATATATGCAGTTTTAATAATTAAATATTGTTCAGCAATTTTCATTGAGCCGTTTAAAAAAAATTAACAATTTTTACTGGTGAAGAGTTGGCAACACTGCTGCCAACTGCTCAGTAAATTTATTATTCACTGATTGATGATAGACAATGAGTGTTTTCCTGATGCTCAATTGTGCAATTTTTAATTTTGCACTGCATATTATGATTGATCGTGAGCATATCAATTTTTTTTTTTTTTTGTGCAAATGTGCTATTTTTCTAAAAATGTGTTCTGGCAGCACTGTCAAATATCTGTATTTGTTAATAACTATACACAAGCATATTAAATTAATTAAGGAATCCTATACAAACTTATCAATCTTGGAACTGACCCGTTCATAGTAAAATTTCTCCAGAGTTACTTTTCCGGCCGCAAATTCAATGTTGAGATTAACGGATCAACATCTAATTTTGGCACAGTGGAAAGTGGAGTTCCCCAATGGATAAGTTTCCTTCCATATGACGCTTAATGTGTCAAATGTTATTGTTAACATTTGTTTGCAACTGAGCAAATATGCACTTCTATTTTTCCTCAAGGTTTTTTTTTTTAATGCAAAGGAATTAAAATAAAGCAAAGTGCAACGACGTACATTTTATTGTAATTGTCTGCAAATGTGTGTATTTTTGCAAACATTTGCATCGTTTGCAAACTTTGCACTACTCATTGTGAAACCCCTTAATGTTTTGCTTGCATTCAAATTTCTGTTATCCAGCTGACAAATCTTTAGCATACTTTTTAGCTGTATACAATTAATTGCAAATAATACAGTTTGAAAGCCATTGAAGAATTATTTTTAAAAGCATATTTTAGGGATTCATTTTTATGTGTTACATACTAGTGATGCCGTATCAAAACAGTTTTAAGTTAAAAATAAAGGGAAACTCTATTTAAAAGAGTGGCTGTAAATTTCCCAGTTGGCCAGATTGCCGTTGACGAAATCGTCGTCAATGATTTATGCACGATGTGTCCCCTGTTGTTAAAGTTTTCTAGAAGACAATTTACAGGAAATCGTCGTGCACGACAGTTTGAGCGACGTTGTCTTGTAAGTTGTCTTCTATTTAGCTTTATATGGGAGAGTATGAGCGACTATGTCTTATAAGTTGCCCTCTATTAAACTCTATGTGGGACAGTATGAGCGAAACTGCACAGAAAAAATTATTGCCGAATTATTTTCAAACAAACGCTTGTTTGAAAATTTTTTTGATTTCTACAAATTTTTTTACTGATTCAATCAATATTTTTGTTTGATTTTTATTTAACCAACAAAAATGTGGACAACTCTTCGAAAATTTAATAAGCGCGCTATTGGTTTGAAGTTTTCATAATTTTGTATGAAATATTTAACGCTCTTTAATGTTGTCGTCTTTTTGCATTTTTTTTATTGATTGTAAGCAACACTTCTTTATGTGAAATATAAGAACTACAACAAAAAACACATGCAGTCTATTTTTGGACGCTTTAAAAAAGTACAGCAATAAGAAAAATGATAAAATAGCGTGAAGAGGTTTGTAGTAAAAAAACAACAAAAACAATAGCAGGTAAAAAAAACGTTTCATTTTTTTAAACAACAGAAAAAACACATAATAAGAAACAAAATAAATTTTTGGTTGGTTTCAAAGTTGGTAAAAAAAAAACAAAATCCCGTATTCAATTTTTTCAAATAGTTTGTTTAAATACATCAAATACAAAAATAGAATGATGGCGGAAAACATATCGAGTCGGTCTGCCGCCGTTTTTGGTTACATTTCTTCTTCATTAGCAAAGGAAAGGATAAAGCAACAGTGAGTTATGAAGAAAAACACTATGTATAAATATGACTTCGTTCAAAAATTATTCCAACAAAAAAATGTGGCTCAAAGCCAGCCGGCCGCTCTGCTCTGCTTCATCTTCGCCAACAGTGCTTGCTTGTGTGCGCGTCATTGCTTGTGCCAAAACTTTTTTGTTTGATTCAGCAAAATTATTTGTTTGAAATTTATATGAATTTCAGTAAACTTTTTGTTTGATTCTGTAAAATTATTTGTTTGAAAAAATCGGCGTTTTTTTTCAATAAACAAAATGCAAATAAATTGTTTGAATATGCGAATTTGTTTGTAGGACCGATTTTAGACAAAAAATTGTTTGATTCTACAAATTTTTTGTTTGAATTGGAAAAATAATTTTTTCTGTGTGTCTTATAAGTTGTCTTGTATAACAGCTACTGACGACAAAGTTTTCTTGAATGCTATTCAATCACTTGCTTGGTTTTCTTAAAAGTCTCACATTCTTTTTTTTTTATTGTTGATTTAAATACCTATAAAAAATTTACAAATTTGTTCTAAACAGTAAAACCAAAAATGATGATGAAATTATTCGCGAGCTGGAAAATGGATTACATGTAGTTAGTACTTCACTGTCAACTTTAAGATTGCTTATAGGAGTCGAATATAAAACATATAACAGAAATTAAAATTCCAACTATACTAAAAAAACTGTCTGAATTAGATAACCATATAATAATTTTTGTCGTGGACGTCGAAATAGACGACATTGTCATGCAGGTAGTCGTTAATGATAGAGTAGGCGACATTGTCTTTCTTTGTGTCGTGCACGATTTTCGCGACACTTGTTCAAAAATTTCGTTGACGATTTGTTCCCGCTGTCCCTCACATGTCGTGCAGGTATTAACATTGTCGTGCATCCGTCTTCTGGGATGTCTTAAAGACATGGCCAACTGAGTTTAAAAGAGTAAAAAGTTATGTCACACACACACACACACACAGACACAAAAATTAACAAATAAAGAGTGCCCACTAAAATTGATACATTTACTTACTTTTATTTTCATTTTTGTTGAGTTACTTTAGCGACCTTTGACTTCAATTTCAGCGATTTTTTCTGACTTTTGTGATTTGTTTTCATTTATTAATAGATTTTCTTGCCTTTAGATCAGTGATAACCAAGCCCCGAACTAACCAAGCACCGAACGCACGCACACAAAGATATTATGTACTTGTGTGCGGTCGCAGAGACTGATGATAGTCTGATGTTTTGAAACGAACAAAGTTGTTGTATACATGTGAATTGCCGACCGTGTCTGTGTAAAAAATACGATTATTGACTTACTCGCGAGCCTATGGAGTGGCTATCACTGCTTTAGATGCTAGAAACACAACTGGGACAAACGACGAATTATTCGCAACGAATATTTGTCGCCATAAATAGAACACATTAGTGTATATGAAAGAACAAACGATCATTGCGTAGACCGAAAATCGGCGTGCGTAACGAACTCTGCGATAGGTTTATTTCTATTTCTTACGCAGACGAACGGCGAATAAATTGGGAAATGGACAGCGCAGCATGATAGCAAAGTCCAATATTTATTAAAAATCGTGAAACCTGTAAAAAACTACAGGGACAATTCGCTTAAATAGCGATCTTGGCTAAAATTCGCGAAAAAAAAACTAAAATTTATTAAAAAAAATGTCAAATGATTGAAGTAAAACAAAATGTTGGAAAATAAGAAAAGAAAAAAATTTGCAAAAATGGCAAAAATTCACAAAAAATTACAATATTTCAAGAAACCCAAAAATTGATTAGGTCCCTAAAAGTATAAGGAATTGCCAAAATTCGGCAAAAATTGAAAAAATAACGGAAATTCGCAAAAATTTGCTAAGAGCGGAATGATAGCAAAGTCTGCTTTTTATTATAAATCGTTAAATCTGTAAAGAATCAGAAAACTTACAGGAACAAATCGCGAAAATGGCGGAAATTCGCGCAAAATTGCAAAATTTTAAACAAACCCAAAAAATAATTTGAGATCCCAAAATCGAAATGCAGAACACTAAAAATGATGAAGTAATGCACTTTCGAGTGGATTCGGATTCTAGAACACACCCAGTTAATAGTTTTTTTATAAATTAAAAAAAATTTTAGGTTCCCGCACTTATTGTGTCTCATTTGACGAATTTACGCAACGAATTCTTGCCGACGAATTCGTCATACTATGCGAAGTTCGTCGTTCGTCCCAGTTGTGTTTATAGCAAGAGTTTAGATTTAGGTTAATAATATCAGACCTTCTCCCTCAAGTTATTTTTTTTTCTCTAATTTTTTAAATCCTTAAGAAAAGCTAGTGGATTTTTGATATTAAGGGCCTGTTTCACCAATTCTATTTAAATATCAATTCATATTTAATTACAAATTTTCATATACATAAATTTATTTAAATTGTTGAAAATTAATTTTTCGTTTTCATGAAAAGCGAATCCTAAACATAAATTGATATTTAAATAGAATTGGTGAAATAGGCCCTAAGAGAACTTTTTAGACACTGGCAACTTGCTTTTGATTGCAACTTTTAAGCAAAATTAAAAAAAAAATTTTATCATAAAAGATCGATTCGATTGATCGATCTGGTAGATAAGACAAAAAAAAACACATACGTGAGTCGGTGTTTTGAAAGAAAACATCGGAATTTTATTTAAGGGAGGGTAAAACTTTCCTTTTGGCTGTACATGCAGCATATTGGTATATGAACCTTGATATGAGCCGTTTATTTTGAAAGTGGCATTAGTCACTTTTTCAAAAAAAATCGAGTTAATAATAAATATAATAATAAATAATAATAATAAATAATAATAATTAGTATTGTGGTTATTTTGTTGAACTATTTATGGTTTTTAATCCAAATTTTTAATATTTTTAATTAGGCTTAAGTTCATGAAATTTAATTTTTATTAAATTATTTTTGTGAAGAAAGGAATTTTACAACATGAAAATTAATTAAAATTGTTATTTATTATCTTTCATTCTTGACGTGGCTCGGGCTCGAACCCTGGCCGGCAGGTTACCATGACATATAATAATAAATAATAATAATAATAAATACTGAGAAAAATATCATTATCATGATGTATCAAATACAAGTGAATCTTCTCGAAAGTTAGCATCCATATTTTTAAACGTGTTAAAACGCAAACCCTTAAATATCTCGACTTAAAAACCGAAATGACTTATGCCACTTTCAAAATAAACGGCTCATATGTGTTCTTTACATCTGAGGTAAAAGGCATGTTCAGCAACTTTTAAGAAAATGTTACGGCAAATATTTTTGCGGAACATTATAACCCTCTAACTCCCCTTCGAAACCGTAATTTTTGGCTTTATTTTAACAAATTGTAAAAAAACCTTAAGAAGAAACTTTACTTGATATGTCAGCAAACACCTAAGCCCAAAACTTTGCACAATCAGCAAAAAAAACAACAACTAAACTCAAGATTTCTCTTTCAATTTAACACATTTGCTTATTGTTATGACATTGTAGGCTTAATGAATGAAATGAAGATACGGCACACAACCCACATAACATAAAGTGTAACCTACAAAAAAAAACTTCTAGTCTAGTTGTTTTAAACAAATTTTTGGAATATCGGCAATTCTGGATGAACTGAAAGAAATTACACGGCATAACTTTAATTTAACCTGAATTTATAATCTAGAAATTCACAAAAAATATTTTTCATATAAGAATAGAAAAAAAAATTTATGGTTATTATTTCTTAACACTTTGAGCCCAACGTGCCAACCTGTGGTCATTTTTTTTCTGCACCGGAGGACCGCGTGCTGACGAGTGGTTATTCCTTAGTTGACAAGTTGAGACCAAAATTGGTTTACTTAGTTTTATTGATTTTTTGCAATCGGTGTGACTTTATGATAATTATTTTTGATAAACTGTTTTTTCTGTTTCTTTGTGATCACAGGTGGTCACGTTGTCCCAAAATGTCAAAATACATCTTGGGCTCAAGTGGCCACCAGTGGGCACATACTCTAATTTTATATTTTTATGTTTTTATCTTTTTTATATTTTTGATTTTAAATCTAAAATTAAATTTTAGAATAGTTGTATTCAATTGGACTTGTTTTAGTTGAGAAAATCTATATTTTTTTTTTTTTGTAATGCTCTACAAGCAAAATAGAATATACTTTTTTTTAAATGCTAAAATGAAGTTTTCTTACCAAAATGTAACACACTTTTTTTTTAAGGCATTGGCAGACCACTTTACAAACAAAGTCCAAGTCCATTAGGTTTACATCCTGGGACCGAACTTATTTTATTTCAATGGTAAATGTATGCAGAACGTTTCCACTGGTGATCACAATGTCGGGAAATGGCACACAACGTGTGACCACGGGTGGTCACGATGTCACAAAGTAAATCCCCCAATGACAACGGGTGTTAACATTCTGCCAAATCGTCAATATACAAATGTCCACCGATGGGGCACGTGGGGCTCAAAGTGTTAAAAAATAAGCAAAATCTGTCATCACTTTTTTTCACCAAAAAATCGATTTTTCACGTGAAAATTCCAAAAACACTTGAAATCGTTAATATTTTAGTGAATAAGCGTTTAAATGGCAAAATAAGCGAAAACACTCGTGTTTTTCACCAAAAATCGATTTTTCATATCTGTGGCATTTTGACAAAACATCTTCAGTCAAATTTAAAAAGTTTGAAGATGAAGATGAAGTTTCCTGACGATCTGGCCTAAGCAACCATTGAAATGCGCATAGGAATAGCTTATCCCATCAACAATAAATTTCAGTGTTTTTATCAAAAAAAAAAATGGGAATTAAGCACGATAAACCAAATCTTTTAAATTAAAATTTTGTGTTCCCAACAATTACTTTGATAAAAATGATTTTCTTTTTTTATTAACAGTAACATCACGTGAGCCCTAAAAATTAAATAGGCTACTTATTTTTTCGATAGGGGCAGAGGAATTGGTACCCCCCATTGGATGCCAATATTAAATATCGCATATCTTAAGAGCCGCTGCACGCATTTTGTTGAACTTTTGGTAGTAGGATCTTCTGAGCCCCAAAATTAAAATAAAATAGCAGCGGGAGAAGTGGTACGCCCCAATGTTTAATATCGCATATCTTTAGAACTGTTATAGTGAGAATGATCCAACTTTGTAGAAGTCACTCTTATGGTATACTACACTATTGAAAACAAAAATAAAGCGGGTAGGCGCAGGGGGTAGATACCTCCCATTGGATGCATATATTAAATATCGCTCAACTGAAGAGCTATTAAAGGGACAGTCTTCAAACGTGGTTAAAGCTACTATTATAGTAAACTAAAAATTTCAATATAGAAATGGGCTGGGTAGCCAGAGGAGGAGCAGTACCCCTCATAGATAGATATATTAATAAGAGCCGCTGCACGCATTTTGTTGAACTTTTGGTAGTAGGATCTTCTGAGCCCCCAAATTTAAATAAAATAGCAGCGGGCGAAGTGTTACCCCCATAGGACGCCAATGTGTAATATCGCATATCTAAAGAACTGTTGTAGTCAGAATGTTCAAACTTTGTAGAAGTCAACCTTATGGTATACTTCACTTTTGAAAATAAAAATAAAGCGGGTAGGCACAGGGGGAAATACCTCTCATAGGATGCATATATTAAATATGTGTCAACTGAAGAAGTGGTTAAAGCAGTGTAGCGAAGCGCACCGGGTTAAGCTACACAGAAAAAATTATTGGCAGTTTTTTTTTTTTCAATTAATAGTGATTTTTGAATTTTAAAATAAATTCGATTACGTTCTTAATTGATTGAATTAAAAAAAAATATTTTTTTTCAATTAAAATTTTGCTTGATTTTAAGCTCAATTTTAATTATAAGTTTAATTGAATCAATCAACTCGGTTGTTTGAATTGAACACTTTGTTGCTTTCCTCCCTCATCAACAGTTTGCGAAAAATGTTACAAGTGCAACCTTACATGCCCTTGCATGTACATACACACAAACACACATGTTTTTGCCATCAAAAAGAACAGTAAGCGTCGCGTGCAAAAAAAAAACCCAACAAGTAAAAAATTAACTGAAATTTGTTATAGACGAATTACAATTATGAGCACCAACAATGTCAATAATAAGTCTACATACATATGTTTATTATGCGTAAAAAATAAATCGCCTTGTGGCTGACCACATTGTTGACGGTGGTTAGGTCGCAATCGAAATTTGGTGTTTACTTTTTTTGTTTGTTAATTCTTGAATTATATCTGGGTCATTTTATGTTGTGCGTTTAAAGTGAATATGTGAAAAAAGTACAGCCAAATTACACAACCAAAACAGTTTTCTGTTTTTAATCTTGAATACCCTGAAGAATCCGAATTATTCTACAATTTTATACATAGTTGTATGCATGAAATTCCTCTGTCAAAAAAATCTTCCAAAATTTGTACAATTAAGCATGAGCTATTACAATTAAAACAAGTTATTTTTAAACCATATTTAAATAAAATATATATTTTAAATATAATGATTTTGCTTTATTTAACCATCAACTGAATTGATTTAACAAACTTATTCAATTAACAATTTGTTTGATTGAATAATTTGCGTAATTGAATTTAGAGTGTATTTCAAATACACTGTTTAATTTATTCAATTAAAAATTTAATCGATTTAATGCAAAAATTCAATCAATGTTTTAATCAATACAATTATTCAAATAATTAATTTTCTGTATTGTAATCAATTACGTTAGTAATTCATTCAATTAAAATATTGATTTTTTTTAAATTAATTTGCTAATTCATTCAATTAAAATATTGTTTAATATTAATAATTTTTTCAATTATTTTTGTAATTAAAATGTAAAAACTTCTTAATTGGAATAAAATCATTGTTTTGCAATTTTTGCAAATTTAAGTAATTGGTATAATCATTTCGGTGATAGGTGCAAAATTGAACAATCTTTTGCTTGTTTCAATTATTTTGGTGATCAAAACCGTTTTTTACTTTTTTCTGTGTAGTTATTTGATAAAAATTATTTTTTCATCGAGATTTTTTTTAGAACTTTTTTGATATCTTTCTCGACTTAAGATGTTTTGTCAAAATGCCACACATATACACACATCAATATTAAAAAAAAATTTTTTAATCGTTAATATTTCAGTAAGTTAGCGGGTAAATAGAAGAATTAGCGAAATATTTGATCACTCATATTTTTAACCAAAAATCGATTTTTTATGTAAAAATTACAATCCCTAATATTTCCTTAACCCTGAAAAGTTACTCTTCATTTTAGTTCATTAAGGTTACTCTTCGTCGAAACGACGAACTTTTTAAAAAATAAATTCCAGCGGAACGATTTTTAAAGTAAAAATTAAACAAAAATCTGTTTTAGTTAAGCGTTTTATTAAAAAAAAAGAAGAAAAAAATTAAATATAATAAATAAAAATTCAGAAGTAAAGGAATAACATGTTGAAATAAATTAAAATAGATAATCATTCAAAGCAAATTTCGATCTACCAAAGGTTGAATACAATTTGGTTTAAGGATTGATGTTTGACTAATGACGTCAGCAGTCGTCGATGGCTGCGAGTGTTAAACGGCAAGCCCTCTGAGGAGATTGAGTGGTTGCAATCGAAACATGTCAGGGTAACCTGTCCGTAAACACCTGGGTTCGAGCCCAGATTGAGTCAAGAATGAAAAATTATCAGTAAATTTTAATTAATTTTCATGTTGTAAAATTCCTTTCTTTATAAAAATAATTTAATGAAAATTAAATTTAATGAACTTAAGCCTAATTAAAAATATTAAAAATTTGGATTAAAAATCATAAATAGTTCAATAAAATAACCACAATACTAATAATTGTTAAAAAGCTAAGGCACGAGCTCTATGTTTGCATTTGTCCTTCAAGTTGTGCTGAAAAGGTCAACAAGAAAAAGAAAGACAAAAAAAAAAAAAATGAAAAAACAAAAATATGTACTTTGAACTTCAAGAAGAATTCTTGACAAAAGTACGAAAAAAACAGAAGTAAAGGAATAACATGTTAAAATAAATTAAAATAGATAATCATTCAAAGCAAATTTCGATCTACCAAAGGTTGAATACAATTTGGTTTAAGGATTGATGTTTGACTAATGACGTCAGCAGTCGTCGATGGCTGCGAGTGTTAAACGGCAAGCCCTCTGAGGAGATTGAGTGGTTGCAATCGAAACATGTCAGGGTAACCTGTCCGTAAACACCTGGGTTCGAGCCCAGATTGAGTCAAGAATGAAAAATTATCAGTAAATTTTAATTAATTTTCATGTTGTAAAATTCCTTTCTTTATAAAAATAATTTAATGAAAATTAAATTTAATGAACTTAAGCCTAATTAAAAATATTAAAAATTTGGATTAAAAATTCTTTTTCTCTCTAAAATTTGATACGAATTTAAAATCTTTTTCTTTCTTTTCTTTTTTTCTTACTCAGCCTTCAAAGATAACACTGGTTTACAGCCAAAAAATATCAAGAACGCCACATGCCTAGATAAGTTAATTGGGACGAAAAACGCTGTAATTTTTTTTTTTTTTTTCTAAGTACCGTTTTTTAGATAACGGTACTTTTGTGTTTTTCGGTATATGGTCCCACTCAAACCCTTGTGGAGCCCAACCAACTTTAAAACCTGAGGATCAGCGTACGTCCGTCGACTCACTACAAGCTTTTGGCATCAGCTAACTTTGTTGACAAAAAGGCCGTTATTTGAACACTCATAAAAAAGTTATATAATAAAAAGTTAACGAGCTTCGTCGATTCGACGAACAGTAACCAACCAGGGTTAAATAAGCGTTTAAGTGGCAAAACAAGCGAGATCTGTGATCGCTAATATTTTTCAACGAAAATCGATTGTTAATGTAAAAATTCAAAAAAATAATCTTAAAAAGTTTTTAAATCCTGGTTAGTTATTTTTAAAACGAGCTATTTCGCATTCTTATTCATTTTGCTTAGAATTTTAACAAATTCCGTAGAGTACACGGAAAGAATTATTTACTAAATATGGCTTGAACCAAGAAAATTTGGCATGATTCTCGTCCAAGCCAAAAATTACTTATTCTATATATGTGACGCGCAAAATAGAAAGGGACCTAAGGTTTTTGTTCAGGAGAGCCATTTTTAAGATTTAAATACGCGTATCTTTGGTGTACCACCACTGAGCGTGTTGGTATTGGTCTCAATTGAAAGCGACGCGCGTAGGTCGTCCCTACCTCTTGTTTTGTGTAGTTGGTTTTTAATGTTACCTTTACCTTACTGGTCCCTTTCTCTATGCGCTGTCACAAATGGGGGATTTCATGTCAAGTGACCCAATTTTTAATCGATGTCTTCTGATTTGAACGAAATAAGGTTAGTCCTATTGGATAGCAGTTTAGACACAAATTTTCAACAAGATCGGTCAAAAAGTTTCTGAGTTAGAGTGGGTCAAAGTTTGACCTTTTGGCCATGCAGGTGTTCATTTTCATACAATGTAAGTAGCTTCGATGGCTATTTGATCAATATTTTGAAAAAACTATTTTTTTGTTTTGTTATCCGGAATGTTTTTTTTTGCTATCCAATAGGACTAACCTTGGTGCAAATTTCATTCAAATCGGAAGACATGGATTTAAAAATTGTGTCATTTGACATGAAATCCCCCATATGTATGTGTGGCTTGGTTTAAGTAAAATGTTTTTTATTTAAGAAAATTTAACTAAATAAGAACAAAATAAGTTAAAATCAAAAAAATTTTGGCTTAGACGAGAATCAAGCTAAATTAAGTAAACAATTCTTTCCGTGTATCTGCTTTTTAAATACAATTCTAAAGTTCTGTATTTTCTTATGTCTGGGATCACACTATGAAAGTTTTCTTTCAGAAAGTCTGAGTTTATGGGTGAGAAGGGAAAAAGGAACAGCATGTTCTCTTCTGTTTTTTCGTACTTTTGTCAAGAATTTTTCTTGAAGTCCAAGTACATTTTTTGTTTTTTTATTTTGTCTTTTTCTTTTCTGTTGACCTTTTTCAGCACAACTTGAATTTTAATGAAAAATTAAATTTCATAAACTTAAGCCTAATTAAAAATATTAAAAATTTGGATTAAAAACCATAAATAGTTCAACAAAATAACCACAATACTAATTATTGTTAAAGCAAAGGCACGAGCTCTATATGTACATTTGTCCTTCAAGTTGTGCTGAAAAAGGTCAACAGAAAAGAAAAAGACAAAATGAAAAAACAAAAAATGTACTTGGACTTCAAGAAAAATTCTTGACAAAAGTACGAAAAAACAGAAGTAAGGAAAAAACATGTAAAATCAATTAAAATGGATAATCATTCAGGAAAGCAAATTTCGATCTAACAAATGTTAGAATACAATTTGGTTTAAGGATTGATGTTTGACTATTGAGGTCAGCAGCCATCGATGGCTGCGAGTGTAAGACGGCAAATCTATCTGAGGAGATTGAGTGGTTGCAATCGAAACATGTCATGGTAACCTGCCGGCCGGGGTTCGAGCCCCAGCCACGTCAAGAATGAAAGATTATCAATAACAATTTTAATTAATTTTCATGTTGTTAAATTCCTTTCTTCATAAAAATAATTTAATGAAAATTAAATTTCATGAACTTAAGCCTAATTAAAAATATTAAAAATTTGGATTAAAAACCATAAATAGTTCAACAAAATAACCACAATACTAATTATTGTTAAAGCTAAGGCACGAGCTCTATATGTACATTTGTCCTTCAAGTTGTGCTGAAAAAGGTCAACAGAAAAGAAAAAGACAAAATGAAAAAACAAAAAATGTACTTGGACTTCAAGAAAAATTCTTGACAAAAGTACGAAAAAACAGAAGTAAGGAAAAAACATGTAAAATCAATTAAAATGGAAAATCATTCAGGAAAGCAAATTTCGATCTACCAAATGTTAGAATACAATTTGGTTTAAGGATTGATGTTTGACTATTGACGTCAGCAGCCATCGATGGCTGCGAGTGTAAGACGGCAAATCTATCTGAGGAGATTGAGTGGTTGCAATCGAAACATGTCATGGTAACCTGCCGGCCGGGGTTCGAGCCCCAGCCACGTCAAGAATGAAAGATTATCAATAACAATTTTAATTAATTTTCATGTTGTTAAATTCCTTTCTTCATAAAAATAATTTAATGAAAATTAAATTTCATGAACTTAAGCCTAATTAAAAATATTAAAAATTTGGATTAAAAACCATAAATAGTTCAACAAAATAACCACAATACTAATTATTGTTAAAGCTAAGGCACGAGCTCTATATGTACATTTGTCCTTCAAGTTGTGCTGAAAAAGGTCAACAGAAAAGAAAAAGACAAAATGAAAAAACAAAAAATGTACTTGGACTTCAAGAAAAATTCTTGACAAAAGTACGAAAAAACAGAAGTAAGGAAAAAACATGTAAAATCAATTAAAATGGAAAATCATTCAGGAAAGCAAATTTCGATCTACCAAATGTTAGAATACAATTTGGTTTAAGGATTGATGTTTGACTATTGAAGTCAGCAGCCATCGATGGCTGCGAGTGTAAGACGGCAAATCTATCTGAGGAGATTGAGTGGTTGCAATCGAAACATGTCATGGTAACCTGCCGGCCGGGGTTCGAGCCCCAGCCACGTCAAGAATGAAAGATTATCAATAACAATTTTAATTAATTTTCATGTTGTAAAATTCCTTTCTTCATAAAAATAATTTTATGAAAAATTAAATTTCATGAACTTAAGCCTAATTAAAAATATTAAAAATATATTTAAAACTTTTTACAAATACTTTTGAAAGAAAGATTTTCGTAATGGATTTATGAAGCACTGCCATATCTGTCAAAACAGAAAAAACCAAAAAAGAAAATTTCTAAACAATTACATTTGCTTAAGTTTGCGCCTTTATCACTTTTTTTATACATAAATAAAAACTGAAATGTTAATATTTGTGTACAAAAATTTTGTATCAGCTGTTTTTTGTTTTGCTAAGTGAATTTGTTGGCATATTACACAGTAATAAATATTGATACTGCCAAATTGGTAACATAAAAATCGCTTAAACAATTTTTCCGAATTGATTAAAACGATTGGAATCTAAAGCACCATGATTTCGAACGGAATGGCAAATACGGAATTGACAGCATTTCGAAAGAAAAAACACGGCTGATAAACATATATTTCGAAAAACTTATGTCAAAAGACGAATTAATACAATCTTATTTGCATGCCGGACAAATTACCTCATGCGAACTGAACTCCTATTGGCTAGGGATGCGATTCCCATGCAAATGCATATTTTTTGTGTCGATAGTCTAAGAATGATGTCGACCAAATATCTTTTTGAATCAATAAATTTGCGTAAAAATGGCATCGATTTGTTTTTGCATATTGTTGCATATTTTGGTGAAAATACATATGTATTTTTGCATATGTAGGTTTTAAATGCATATTATTGCATATTTTGACATTTTTGAGTGATTTTTTGTTTTTAGTTTCCATGTTTTAAAACAAGTTTTAAAAAAAATTACAAATACACAAAAAAAACCTTAAAAAAAAAATCTTAAAATTAATAAATAAATTCATTTGGAGCTTTGCTTTAAATATAGAAGATTTTCAAGATTTCGACAAAAGATTCTTCTATTTTAAACCGATGCCGCACCTTACATGCATAAGGCTTCCAATGGGTTTTAAATATTTTATCCAAAATATAAGAAGCCAAATCGGAAATATTCCACCTCAGCCAGTAGTAACAAGATAAGGGCCTGGTAATTTAAGAATGTTTGAAGAGCTCTCTAAATATCATATGCAGTTTTAAAAGTAAAAGAAATATTAAATTTATATAACATCAGAAGTAAATTAGCATTTGTATTTTCCAATTACAGATATATTGGGAGGGATTTAGTTCACTTAATACTCAAGTCAAATTATTTAATATTGCAGGAAGAATACCCCGACAAATTAAAAAAAAAATTCAAAACGTTTTGCAAAAAAGTAAAGAATAAAGAAGAAGAAAAAAAAAATATTTCAAATATTTTTGATCTTAGCAAAGTGGATAAATTTTTTCAAATTGCATTGACATTCTTCAAGTAAAAGACAAAGTTTTCCTTTTAATAAAACGATTTTTTATGGAAATATTTTAAGTGTTTAGTGCATATTTTAGATTTTTTACTGCATGTTTTAAACGCATAGTGTATGAAAATGTCATCCCTAGTCTGTGTTCATACGGCTCATGTCTTATTGACATGATTTATACTTTACTACACACAGAAAAAAATACCCATGTAAAATTAACATGGAAAAATGTTGATTGAGAATCATGTTAAATTTCAGCAAAAGTAAGCCCTTTACTTAAATTTATTAAATTTAAATTAAATTATTTAATATTATTCAATGTTAAAAAAATAAAAAAAAAATATTAAAATATAAATAAATCTGGTTTCAATATTGAACCCATAAAAACCTGTTTTATATTAAAATCAAAAGTGTATCTTGTTAAATTAACATGCATACATACTTAAGTATGTTCATTTTTTATTTTCATTTTTAAAATATGTTATAAAAAGAAGACAATTCCCGTATTCTTTTAATTAAAATTGTTTAGTTAAATAGTACATCAAGTTTTCAAAGTAGAATGATGACCATATCGGGCGATTCTGCTGATGCTTCTGCTAACAAAGGAGAATACAAAATAAGTGAAACATGTGTTACAGGGTAAGTGTTTTGAATTATTCTTACATAAATGCAAATATTGTCTCTGAAGCTTCTTCACACTGTTAAAATACACTCAAACCCATTTGATTCTACATGAAATTCACGTTGTTTCAACTTGAAATAACTTACATTCAACGTGATTCCGATTGTTATTTCAATATAAATTACATTTTGCTCTAACTTTACTGCAATGTTAAATTAACATGAATAATAGTTATTTTAAAAGAAAAAAATGTTGTTCGCAGTTATTGTAAAATCAGGTTGAATTAACATGAAAAACGTATGAAGCAAAATCACCACCGAAAAATGTTATCTCAACCTTGTTTTCGACGTCTTTAACTTGATTTTTTTCTGTGTGTACCCGTCTCCACCATCCATCAACTTGGTAAGAACAGCATGTCGCACATGAATTTTACTCGTGTAGACTGTTTATGTTCATGTTTTGTCCATGTGCTGCCATCGTTGCCTAAACATTCGTCTTAGCATCCATGTGCACCATGATGTTGGCCATACAATGTATTTTCTGTATACAACCAAACGCACAACAACAAAAATTGTGGTCAATCAGAACATGAAAATCAACACGTATTCGCCACATACAAGAACATGAACAAATTAATACCTTTGCTCTGCCGGCGTTATGGTCATATCATGTTCTAATCGAAAGCGCATGGAGCCGTGGGGTTATAGGCGAGAGGGACGAGGGGAAAAGAAACGAGTACACAGATGCATGTACTGTCTTTACATTTTGCTTTCTTATTCGTTGCTTAATTTTGTTTTTGTTTTCAATGTCAAAAAAGCACACATGCATAGGTACGCACGACTATACAAAATAAAAAAAAAATTTCGTCAACATGACATGAATCCTTTTCATGTTCAAAGAAGAAAAAGGAAGAATCTTGTCAATAAGACATGAGCCGTATGAACTCATCCCTACTATTTGCTAATAATTGCAAGCTAGTAAATTCAAGATAGTTGTTGTTTTATTGCGTGGATGCCAGCTCTTTTAAAATACACACATTAAATACACAAAAAAATAATTCGTATATCTTTGGGACTTTTACTAACTTGGCACTTCCTAGGGAAAAATTACGTCATCTAACAGGAAATTAAGGCGCATGGGGTAATCTGGAATTCTATCATTAATGTTTCTAACTATATAATGACGCAAGATGCTACGTCGAAACATATTTAGTTGAACACATATATTTATTTTATATACTTTACGTAATATTTGAAAGCTAAATTTGTAAATTAAAGAAGTTTAAAACTTTCTAAACAAATATTTACTTATTATTATTTTTGTTTTTTTTTTTTTGTCCTATTTTCTTAGAAAATGATTCACTTTCCTAAATAATTGCGACTTTCTGTTTCAACTATTGCAGAATAATGTTACAATACTTTTTTAATGAAATGACCTAATTTCTTTTAACAAAATAAAACTTAATTTTAAGACAATCGTTATAGAAAATATTTGTATAAAAAGGGTAATTTCTTTAAGCCTAATAGAACTTGAGATTGTAAAGAATTGAAAAAAAAACAATTAAATTTTATTGAAAAAAATATTTTTTTTCTTTGATTATGGGATCATATTATGGGATTACTCGTTTGAAAATGTTTTTGGGCATATGGGCACGGCGGATGTTCTAGACCAGGGATTTCCATTTCTTTGCACTTCAATTCAGTCGTCGATGTGACTTCGACAAGTGTACATGTCTAGCGGATGCTATGTTATTTCCCTGCAAATAATAGGACCAGTCCAAACACGCGTGTAAAGAGTAGTCCACAAGGGACCAGGACTAGTCCACAAGTAACCCAAACGTATGGAAAAAACCTGGTCTATTTAACATTACGATGTCCTAGGAGAGGACCATATAACCCACCTTTGGACCACTAAGGAGTAGTTTTAAAACTACTCCATGGTATATAACCCACCTTTGGACCAGTAAGGAGTAGTTTTAAAACTACTCCATGGTATACTCAAGAGGATTAGTTTTGAAGTCGTTTAAACACGAAAGCATGTCGTTAAAAAACGAAGACATGTCGTCTCACTACAAACACTTTTTAACAATGGCATGGTCCATGCTTGCATTACATCGGACTAGTCCATGGAGTAGTCCATTTTATCAAAATGGGTCAGGTGGTCCAATTTTATTTGCAGGGATTTGTTTCAGCATAACACTCAAAAAATATTGTGGGATCAAAAATGCTTTTGGTAACATCTAATGCTTTGCGTGCAATATTTATTTTTTATGAATTTTTAAAACACAAAAATCTTATTATACCCTCCACCACAATTAGTTGTGAAGAGGGTATATTAAGTTTGTCATTCCGTGTGAAAGTTTTTTATTATTCATCTCAGACCCCATAAAGTATATGTATTCTGGGTCCTTGAGTAATTCTAAGTCGATTTAGCCATGTCCGTCTGTCTGTCCGTCTGTTGAAAACATGCTCACTTTCGAACAACTCAAAAGAAATGAACAAACTTGGTGCCAAATTGTTTGTAGTTATCCTAAGCAGTTTGGGATTGAAATCCAGCAAAATCGGTTAAGTAGGACCAGAGCAATGAATCAAAATGTGGAACCACCACCTAAAAAAATGGATAATTTTGTTACAAAAAATAACATAAATGCTGGAACAAGGCACGGAATGAGATAAGATTTTGGAAAAATTTGTTTTATTTGACTGGAAATCACGCTGTTAAATTTCGTGAAGATCCGTCTATAATTTACTCTAAGCCCCATATAAACACTACTCCCGGAAAACAGTTTAGAACGCCTAAAAGCGTAAAAAATAACGCTAGCGTAACAAAATTTGGTACGTCACAGTTTTTTAGGACTAGAAATAAAGCTGTGAAATTTCGTGACGATTGGTCCATAATTTACCTTAGGCCCCATATAAACCCTACTACCGGAAAACAGTTTAGTACGCCTACAACCGTAAAAAATAATGCAATCATAACAAATTTTGGCTCGTCACAGTTTTATAGGACTATTAATGATACTGTGAAATTTCGTGAAGATCGGTACATAATTTACCCTAGGCCCCATAGAAACCCTACTCCCGGAAAACAGTTTAGTACACCTAAAACCATAATTAATAATGCTATCATAACAGAAATTGGTACGTCACAGTTTTAAAGGACTAGAAATGACGCTGTGAAATTTCGTAATGATCGGTCCATAATTTACCCTAGGCCCCATATAAACCCTACTACCGGAAAACACTTTAGTCGCCTAAAACCATAATTAATAACAAATCGTCACAGTTTAAGATAATAATAACATCATACAGATATTACTCCTTAAACATTCGAACTGTCGGTGGAGGGTATCAAAGATTCGGCACAGCCGAATATAGCACTCTAACTTGTTTTTTTTACAAATTGTTTGATAAGATATTTGAAACTGATTTAGAGTCAGTTGTGTTATACAACTTATAAAATAACAACTTAAAAAATATATTACTAACATTTTTCTGCGGCTGTAAATAAATGCATTCTCTCAATTTTTTTACTCTCTGGTACTCACTAATACACAACCAAAAAATTTTTGGAAATTCCTGTTCTAGACAGGGTTGTTAGGCTTTTTTCTTCAAAAATCGTCAAAAGTTTTAACAAAATTCGTCAAAATCGTCAAGAACATTGAACAAAATCGTCAACAAATCGTCAAATATTTAAATTTACAATTCAGAGACAATTTATTGCATTGACTGGTTGAAAAATATAAATTTTTTGCAAGAAATTCTATTTATGGTAAAGTAAGTGATATGGTTAAGTTTTATTCTATTTATTTCAGCAAGTGGGCTGAAATATACATATTTATCATTTGAAAAGAAATACATAAGAAAAAATATATTTTCATAAAAACATAACAAAAATTTATTTATTTCATTTATCCATATTCTTATCCATATTGATGGTGCTAAACCAAGGGTTCTGTCTATATCAGCAGTCTTTTTACTCGAGTTGTCACGTTTTATTACGTCCAATTTTAGTTCCAAAGAAATGCATTTTCTTCTCTTTGCACCATTGTCAGAAATATGACAATATTGTAAGTCCTGACCATCGCCTGTACGAAGCTTTAGAATAACTTACCTAACAGAATTAAATGGGAATTCGGCTTTTTACACGCAAATAGAAAAATTCTTCACATATGATTATGACGTCAGCGAAAAAATTAAATCGTATGTAGCCACGGAAATCGAAATCATTAAAACGCAAAGCGGATTTTAAAAAGCGGACCAATATATATATATTTTTTTGCCGTGTCGATGGCATTCATTTAATTTTAGAATTTGAATTACTGGTGCTTCTAATGAAAACCACCTGGTTTGTGATGGGGGAAGAACTTTTTTTGTTTAATTTCAAATAATTTTTGTTCCCAAAATAATTGTTAATATTCCTTGTGAGTGTTTTATTGATGCCAGAAAATCGTCATAACACTATTACTTTTAGTTTAAAAATCGTCAATCGTCATTTTACTGTATTTTCTCAAAAAAATCGTCAAAATGACGAAAAATCGTCACATCTAACAACCCTGGTTCTAGACCAGTGTAATCCAAATCTCAATTTTCTGTGCACAATCAGGGTTGTCAGATTGATTTTGACCTTTTTCGCCAAATTCAATATCAAAAATCGCCAAAATCGCCAAAGCCTTTGTTTACAAGTTTTTGACAATAAAATACATATTTTTTTTAATTATTAAAAATATTTTTTATAAATCCTAAAAACCAAATTTGTTCCGTATCGCTTAAATACGCCAAAAATTCAAAAAAAGTCGCCATAATATATATTTTGCTTAATTTTTATTAAGAGAAATAAAAATAGTTAGTGAACACAAAAAAGGTAGTCTACTTAAAGCAACAAAAAAAATTTTTTGCGGCTAGTACTTAACAAATATTAGAAATGCGCTACATATATACAATAGTTGCAGTTTTATTATATATTTAAAACGCTTCACCGTCAAGACTCGCTATTTGTCTTCTAATTTGGAATACATTGTGAGGGTATTACATTTATTCAACGAAAGTACAAAAAAAGTGCAACATGTACTATTCCCATTCATATAACTTATCAGGCATGTTCTGAAAATCACTTTTTGTGAAAGTGAATTGAAATCACAAAAAAGGTGTTCAGGACAAAAAGCTTTTTTCATAATTGTGATTTTAAACCAGTCAGCTAAGTGGCCGCCGATTTTTTTTTACTTGCTTATTTGTTTCCACCGTTTTTAACTAAGTTAAAACTTTTGTGGTTTTCAAAACACCCATTAATCACAATTGTGATTTGAAATCTTGAAACTCCTAATAACGAGTCTAGAAGCTCGTATTGCATTTTAATTCGAAGGCGAGTTTTAGTGGAGTTCATAGTTTCACAGGCATTACTAGTTGTAATAACCACATATTAAGGACAGCCAAAGTAAAGTCCTTGTAGCTTTTAAATGTTGGCCTAAACTTATTTAGTTATGTTTCCAATTAACCAACGCTTATTTTTTCCATTGTGTTTCATAAACGTCCAAAGGTATGATAGGATTCATAAAAATCTTTAAAATATCACTAACAACGACATATTTTATCTGTGATAATAAATTGCCACATATGTACATTAGGGTGTCCCAAAATTTTTTTTTGTAAGAGGCTCAAGCATAATTTGAAAGCTTATAGGGTAAAGTATTTTTGATTTTTTTTTTAGAATTTTCGGAATAGGTTTAGAGGTCGCGCAAATGGAGTTTTCGGCCATTTATTTAACTTTACTCATAACTTGGTTAATACCACGAGTTTCTTCACTTTTGAGGAAACAGTTTTAAAGAAAAGTATCCAAGCTTTATTCCTGTGTGAAAAAATTATAAGTTTTGGTGATGAGTTTACTCATTTAGATACCCTTAATTACAATTTTTCGTAATTTTTTTAACAAATTCTGTAAATAACGGTTTATTACTTTTCAAATTTATATGAAAGGTATTAAAACTAGGGACGCGATTTTGAATACCGATAAGTTCTTAACAATTAAGAAAAACAAAAATGGAATTTTGTCCTACAGTTTCCGAGTTACACTATTTTTATAGTTTGTACCTTAAAAATGGTGATACTTTTTTCGTTATAATTATTGAATATTTCCATTAATTTTTATAGTTACGTTTTAACTGTCATTAACTTCTGACATTTATTGATCTGAATCGTTACACGCTGTCATTTTCACTTTCTATTTTATGTGTGCTCCAGGGGCTATCAATCGGGCTCGCTGAATGATGAAAATTATCTATTCTTTGAAAATATGCATTTTCCGAAACCAGTTGCAATCTTATATAGACAAATCAACAGTTGATGCCTTGCTTGAATTAAGTTCATTTATTTTAAGAATATGTATCAAATATTGGCTCCTCTCAATGATCTGAGCCTATTAAAGGAATTGGATAGTTATAAAATTATTAATAAAGCCGTTGAAAAAGCCTCGCTTAAAACTATTCTAGGTCATCAGTGGTACTTAACTCCGAAAGTGGCTGCTTGAGCGTTTTTTGATGAACGTATCGACACCAAAACTTTGCACTTAATGACAAAAAAAATTTGCAGATACTCCATGGAGCGATTACGAAGTAGCAAATGTAACTTTAACAGAAGAAAAATCTAGAAATAAAGAAACTCAACAATTTATTTCAAAAGCCAGTCTAACTTTTTTTGAAGTTTGCAATATTTCAATCGATTTTTTAAAAATAGATCCAGAGAATTGGAAAGCTAACAAGTTATTTCAAGAGGCAAAGAAAAAAGTTCAGCAATTACAAGTGGTAAATGATGTGGTAAAACGAGGTGTGGCTTTAGCTAATACTTATATTAATGTCACAACTTCTGAAACTGATTACCAGAACTTGTTGCAAGGTACAGAACTACATCGCAAGAACCTCAATAAATGATTTTTCACAGAGCTGGCAAACAGCTTATAATAACATATACTGGGTATAAAGATAAAAACGGGTATAACTCAGGAATGGTAGGAACAAATTTAAAAATTGTTTATTCGTAATAATTAGAATTAATTTGTCTTTCAAACTGCATCATTAGTTTTAATACCTTTCATATAAATTTGAAAAGTAATAATCCGTTATTTACAGAATTTGTTAAAAAATTACGAAAAATTGTAATTAAGGGTATCTAAATGAGTACACTCATCACCAAAACTTATAATTTTTTCACACAGGAATAAATCTTGGATACTTTTCTTTAAAACTGTTTCCTCAAAAGTGAAGAAACTCGTGGTATTAACCAAGTTATGAGTAAAGTTAAATAGATGGCCGAAAACTCTGTTTTTTTATGAAAACTCCATTTGCGCGACCTCTAAACCTATTCCGAAAATTCTAAAAAAAAAATCAAAAATACTTTACCCTATAAGCTTTTAAATTTTAGTTGAGCACCTATGAAAATCACAAAAAAAAAAATTTTGGGACACCCTAATGTACATATAAGTATAATGTGAAAATGTTTATAGACTTAAAATATATTAGTGTTTTAAGGAATTCTATTTATTGATTTTTTCAAGAGCAATTTTATATATGTATAAGAAACACTTTTCTAGAAGATTTTCATTAACTTCATCAGCCATTTGAACATACCTTCAAATACCTATCATACATATGATTGCCTGAAATTTCATTCATAAAAATACGAGAATTAAAATAATATTATTTCTAAGTATTGAATTTAACGAATTTCAAAACAAATTCATAGGTCATCAAAAATAGCCAGTTGGCGATTTTAACTATTGTAAAAATCGCCAAAAAATCGCCATGTCGCCAAATCAAAAAATTAGGTCGCCAAACATGGTAGAAAATCGCCACGTTTGGCGAGAAATCGCCACATCTGACAACCCTGTGCACAATTGTGCTACAAAAACAATAAAAAAAAACTCACACCGACACTTGTTCTCTTCTATTTCAGTTTGATTTCAGTTGTTAATTGAGTGTTAACGAGTGCACATGTGCGGATGCTTATTGCTTTTTTTCAGCTTTATTGTTTTTTTCAGCTTTGATTTAATTTCAAAATAAACCAGCAAACAAAATAGTATGATGAAAGACAGAAATTTTTGTTAAGTTCTTCAAATTTAAAACATATTTTGTTAATAAGAAATTGTTACAAAATCTTAAATTTGGAAAACTTAATTTATAATGCCTAAATACACTTGATTTTTTTTTTAAGTTTTAATTGTAAATTAAACTCGACCAGTCAAATATGTGTGAAAAAATTGCCTAATTCTGTAAAAACTGAGGCATATTTTGTATTTAATTTTATTAACTTTTTTTAAACTTCATTTCCATTTTGCTTTTAAAAGTAAAATTCATTACGTCCATTTTTGGCCAACAGTGCCACAAATAGTACGAAGTATTTTGGTTTTAAAGCGTTACTTGCTTCAGGGGTGTCAGTATAAATAAACCAGTTACTTAACGTAGCCTCACAGGAAGATGTCAAATCGTACAACTTTTGAGGCCACTTGATAGGTCCATTTCTTGCAGTAAATTCAATGCCAAATTTTGATTTCAATAAAGCGATTGCTGTGGTCCCCGTATAGCACAACGAGATCTCGCCCGGATCAATGTCATTCATAGTTTAAAACAAAAATTTAAAAAAAAAACATTTACTCATGATGCAGTATTAATCTTCGTGCTTCGGCTACATTTTTGAATAATAAGGTTCAATGATGCCGCCAGCGTGGAGACCATACCCAGCGGTGCATTTTTCTGGATGTAATGTAGTCTGTGTGGTCTGTTGTAGATTGGTCTCATTGCGTATGTGGTAGTTTTGTTAATTCACAAACCGGTTAAGGCAATTATTAAGCGTGTGTCATAAAAATCACGAAGTTTCTAACATACAGTCTACACTAGCCATTGCTGTGTTAAAAAAAAAAACCATTTCTTGTGCAAACACGAATTTGCATAGTGAAGACTTCTGTTGTCGATGTTTTGTTCTTATTCAAACAGCTTTGTTCAACCCTTTGTTCGCACAACGATGCCTAGATTGCCATTTGAAGAAACGTCGTTTTCATTTTTTACGGGTTGTCGTCCAAAAGGGGAATTTATACAGGTGACCGCATCCCTTTTTTTCGGTATGTAAAGGGTGGTCTCACCATGCATGATGCTAATTAAGATTGTCGATGTTTTGTTCTTGTTCAAACAGCTTTGTTCAACCCTTTGTTCGCACAACGATGCCTAGATTGCCATTTGAAGAAACGCCATTTTCTATTTTTACGGGTTGTCGTCCAAAAGGGGAATTTATACAGGTGACCGCATCCCTTTTCCCTTTTTTTCGGTATGTAAAGGGTGGTCTCACCATGCATGATGCTAATTAAGATTGTTGAATTCTTTACGAAAATAGGCGTTCAAATCAAAATGGGTTTCTTTCTTAATTTTTTTGGTCAGCATAATTACAAAAAGTGCAAAGGGCAAAACTGAGAGACACGGGTCTTTTTTTTTTTGGTATTTTATCACGTAGTGGTGTCCGTATATGATTATTTTTCGATGACTTAAAAAATTACACACAGTGTAATCGATCCACTTTCACCTCTGTGGATTCGTAATCAAGCAGAATTGCCGCATTTGTGCAAATGAGAATCCACGAGTGATTGTTGAAAAGCCGATGCATCCACAAAGAGTGACTATTTGGTGCGGCTTATGGGCCGTACTTTCTTGAAAATGAGGTCGTGAAACCTGGACGAAATGTGGTTCCAACGGGATGGTGCCACTTGCCCCACAGCCACCGAAACAATGGCTCTCTTGCGCAAGAAACTCAATGGCAGTGCTATCTTACGTCGTGGCGATGTTAATTGGCCGCCACGATCATCTGATTTGACACCGTTGGACTTCTTTCTTTGGGGATATTAAAGGAAAAAGTGTACGTCAATAAGCCAAAACCAATTCAAGAGCTGAAGAATGAGATAATTCGGCACGTTAACGGCATTGAACCTTTATTATGTCTCAGAGTCATTGAAAATATGGACCATCGGATAGAGGTATGCCACCGAAGCCGTGGCGAGCATTTGGCCGAAATTTTGTTTAAACATCGAGTCGTTACCACAAAAAAAAGCTTAAGCGACAAAAACAAAATTTTACAGGAGAAGCTTTTTTTTATTTTATTTCACAAAAATTTTTTATGACATTTGTCGCTTAAGATAAAATTGTTTTTGCTATAAAATCGTAACGGTACGTTATGTGACCATGACATTTTAGAAGATAATAAAAAGAAACGAAAATTTAAAATAATGTCGCTTAAGCGTTTTTTTTTTTGGCGGTAATGACTCATAGATCTTTCTGAAATAATAAAAAATTAAAAAATAAATAAAAAATTATTAAAAAAATTCTCTGATAACTTTTTGTTTTTTTTTTACAACTAACTTGCCGCTCTGGCTTCGCTCGGTACTTGATTACTAATGATCGATGGAGCCGTTTTCTGACTTAAGGTAAATCGAAAAAAGTGGGCGTAAAAGTGGTCGGGGCAAAATTTTCTTTCCGTACAAACCTAAGTTGGACCATGGCGATCATTTTAAAGAAAAAATCGTCCAAATCGGTCAAGCCGCACTGAAAGAATTTTCTTCGCAATACTAACGAATTTTGACATTAATCCCATGAAAAATTGCATTATAAAGGAACCTATGCAGCGCTTCGTTGGATCAATGAAACCTGTTTCATTAAAATGACTTAATGAAACATTACATTAGATCCATGAATATTATTCATTGGATGAATACTTTCAATAAAGTAAAATTTTTTATTTTTTTTTTATTTTTTTTTTATTTATTTATTTTTTTTTCTTTTTTCTTATTTTATTTTACTTTATTTTATTTTTTATTTTTTTTCTGTCTCTGGTGGGATTCGAACATGTAACCTCGGTGCTGATAGACTAGCTCACTACCAGCTAGTCTACCGGGGCAGTGTAGTTTTTGTATAAAAAAACTATGTTTTTTTTCTCAATTAAGACCGTAAATATGAGATTAAATTGTCCATAATAACAATAACAACGTTGATTGAAAGTGGATTGAAAGTTTTTGTTTCATTACTATAATGACATTTTTATTGTCATAATGAAAATTTTAATTTATGAAGGCAATTATTGAAATATGTTGCTTTTATAAAAAAAATTTTTGATTTCATAAATTTCATAAGTTATTAAATCTTACATTTTTTAAATAACAATAAAACATTTTTTTAAGGAAACTATAATTTTGTATTAATTTATGAATATAGTTATGTTTGTATATTGTTTTTTTAAGTTCCCAATTAAAATTTTTTGTTTAACTTGGACAACCTTAAGTTTTCATATATCCAATGAAAATTTTTAACGTAATTACGAAATCTAATGAAGCGATTTTAACGAAAATACTTCATCAAACCTATGAAATTCCATTTAGACAATGAAAATTTTCATTTACCCAAGGAAAACTTTTTTATGAAAATGATTCATTAAATATATGAAGCATTTTTCTTTCAGTGCGTTCTCAAGTTATGTGATCAGCAACACACAACATTTCACTTTTATTATATAGATTAACATTGTGCATTTTGGTTGGACCACCCTTTACATAGTTTAAGGCTCGTTTTCACAACTTACCGATAGCTAAAACTAGACTTTAGCCGGCCTTAAAAAAAAAGTGTTCCATTATCAAAACTTTACTTTAACCTAAAGTGAGCGATAAAGTACATTAAGCTTCATCCTACCTGGTATGTTCAAGTAAAGTTGTAATAATGGAACACTTTTTATACGGCTGATAAAATCTTACCTTTAGCTATCGGTTAGTTGTGAAAACGGGCCTTAATGTATTTATTATGAATGTCAATTGATTACGTTTGTCATTGGATTTGACATTCAGAATAAAAATAAAACTACATAAAAAAAAGGGACAGCCGGTATAACTCGTTCTGATGCAATCACCCGTCTGAATTTTTCTTGGCCGTGCCATACGTTCACTCAACATCAAAGAACATGAACAATTGTACGTCGGTTATTCTGCCAACGTTGTGTTGTATTCTTGTGCACTCATAAAAATGGACAGTCTGGACGGTGTGAAAGTTGCGTGAACCTATAAGTGATTTTTAAACTCAATTTGGCAGAGTTGTTCAAGCGTAAATCTATTCATGATAATTTGCAAGAGTAAATTGATCATAGCTGTCAAATAGTTTGCGCTGTATCACACTCCGTTTGACTGCTAACGCTTTTCTAAGTTCTATATGGGGCTTTAAAAAACACACCCTTTATAATATTGAAAAACATGTGGGTGTTTTAAAGAAAAGAAATTTGAAATTGTTAATTTGTTTATGAGTTGTTAATAAGTCAAGTAAAAAAAATTGCTAAATAAAAAAAGAAATTGTAAAAAAAATTGACAAAAACAATGACAATTTAATAATAATAATAATGAATCACATAATTTTTTATAATATTTTTTGGTTGTACGTGAAAAGAAATCATATTAATAATTGACAGTTTTGAAAATGATAAATGTTAGAATTATTTCAAAATAACAATAATAATAAAAAAAAAACATATATAAAATTAAAGCAGATTGAATTTTATAAAAGAAATTTTTGATTGATTTTTAAAAAAGTGTTTTTGTTATTTTATTTAGTTAATTTTTTAAGAACATGATATGGCGAAATGAAATCAAAAAAAAAATATACCAAAAACGTTAAGGCGGCACTTTACAGATGTAAGTCACTTTAAGACACAACTCTTAAAAAGCAGAACTTTTTTTTTATTAAACAATTTAAAATCAATCGTTGAAATGACACCCAACAAAACGATATCAATAACATCCTTTTGTATTTTTTGTGTTTTTTTTTTTTTTTTTTTTTTTTTTTTTTAAGAAAAACAACAAATTCGTTCCACTCTATTTTTAAGGCCGGTTTATCGCCACTACAAAGAATATCCACACAATTTAAATTAAATTTTATTTAATCAAAACAGCAGCAAAAATTCTGGTCAATAACAACAAAACTCACAGTACACAAACTGACCAAAAGGTCTGCAATTAAGTTTCGATTCTGCCTCAAAAAAAAAAAAAAAACTTGATTTTTAAATAAAAAAGTGTTGAGAGAAACAAAAAAAAAAAATCCTTTAAAAAATCACTAGAGTCCAAACAGAAATCGAATTAAGAAATCTTTAAGAAGATAAACAAATGTTTAGATTTGTAACTTAAAAGGAAAACAAACTAAAAGGGGGAAATAAAATTAATTTATGTAATTGACTAGAAGAAAAAAACTGGGAAGGATAGCCAATAGATTAAAAAAAATTCCTTTATTTTCCAACTACAAATAAAAACTTATTCAGTTTCCCTTAGTTTTTCTGTTACCAAAGCCAGGCGAAATCACACAAAACTTGAGTCATATAGGTCTATTAGCTTATGACACAGAATCTATGTCAATTATGTGTGAAACAAAATATCGGTCAATTACACGCCACGGCTTCGTTGGAATAAATCTATCCGATGGTCCATATTTTCAGTGACTCTGAGACATAATTGAGGTTTAATGTCGTTAATGTGCCGAATTTACTCATCCTTTAGCTCTTGAATGGTTTTTGGCTTATTGACGCATCCATTTTCTTTTAAGTATCCCCAAAGAAAGAAGTCCAACGGTGTCAAATGACATCATCTTGACGGCCAATTAACATCGCCACGACCTGAAATAACACAGCCATTCAGTTTCTTGCGCAAAACAGCCATTGTTTCGTTGACTATGTGGCAAGTGGCAGCATCCTGTTGGAACCACATATCGTCCAGGTCCATATCCTCAATTTCTGGCAACAAGAAGTCCGTTATCATCTGGCAATAGCGAACACCATTCATGGAAACTGCTTGGCCGACCTCATTTTCAAAGAAGTACGGCCCATTGACGCCGCCAGGCAGAACGAACTGGTGGGCGAGCATGCACAGGTGTTTTCACATTTCCTACAGACCCGGTTTGCTGAAATTGTGCACACATTTGGTCGATTATGCTGACCAAAAAAATAAACGAAGTGTACGAAATGCATTAAGAGTTGAACGCCCATTTTCGTAAAAGGCTTCAGCAAATAATTATGCCGCTGCTCAACTGTTTACCTCTCCATGGTTGAATTTATCCACTGAAACAAAGAAATGTCAAATTTAAGGCTCAGTTAGCCGGGAGTAACAGTAACCTAACCCTAATAAAGTAAGACCAATCTATTTTTACTGATTGAGACGTAACATCTTACTGCTAACTGTAATCGTTCTAATAGCTTTACATACAACAAAATTAAGCAGCTGATTTGCAACGTTACTGTTACTCCCGGCTAACTGAGCCTTAAGTCGGGGAAAAACTTGGCGTTAAGCTGTGACTCACAATTAACATCGAGCATTATGGTTGGACCAATTATTATCACATACCCATCGTTGGACAGCAGCAACATACTGGAAATCGCTGTTGATGTTGATGTGGCTTATGGGGGGGTGTGCTGGAAATCGCAAACGCAAAACGCAAGAACTTGGAGGCTGTTTATAATACACTTTTTATCAAATTTTTATAATTTTTGTTATAAAATTCAGTTTAATAGAGAAATGTTTGTATAATAATTGTCATAAAATTCTTTTATTACAGAAATCTTGCTAAAAAACGACTTTTAAAATTCTTGCGTTTTGCGTTTGCGATTTCCAGCACACACCCCATGATTTTATTACACCGAAAGAAAAATCTCGTACTAAAATTTTAGTGTTTTTCCAGTTATTTTTAGTACGAGTTGTACTGAAACATTTAAGTACGAATAACACCAAAAAGTACTTAAAACTGTCCAAAATGGGATAACCATGGATAAACCTCAAATGTACTTAAGACAGTGTAAAATGGGATAACTTTCGTAAACCATTGCATTCTATGTGCGTGTGATGGTAAAGGTTTGTTGAAGAAATAACAACAACACTACAACCAGGAAACCATACATTATTTTCATGTTTGAAAAGTAAATAAGAAGCAAAAATTCCCGAGTTCTATTTGCTAAAATGATTAAGTTAAATACATCGAACTTTTAAAGTTGTAAAATTATTATGAAAACCATATCGGGCATGCTTCCGGTGTCTTATAATTGTGAGATCTCCTGTAAACAAATACAACCAAATGTAAAACAAACATATGTGTAAACGGGTAAGTAAATAATAATATTCTCCTCTCTTTGATTCTCGCTTTCGGCTCATTTCAAATAGAAATCAGGGATTGATACCAACTTAGAAATTCTTGAATCAAGCGCAGTTTGAGATTAATTTGTTTCTCACTTTTACTTAATTCAATGCTGTTTTCGGATTATTTTAACTACGGGGCACTTAAATAATCCTAACATGAATCCAGCATTATGTACTTGATTTAAGGAGATCCGTACTTAACGTATATTTTGACTCCGCTTCGGCTTGACTTAAGTGTGGATGGATTGATTTTTCTTTTTGTCCATAGAGATTTAGAGATTCATACTTTTAGTAAAATATTAATTTCACAAAGTCCATGGAAAGCAGGGATGGAAAATGGCTTTTAATATATACGTCTTTAGTTGCTTACTTGACCTGCATTATAGTATATAATTTATATGTTAAGTTAAAGAAGCTACTTTATGTTTTCAAGAGTTTATTCATTTTAGGCCCGTTTTCACAACTTACCGATACCTAAAGCTAAAGTGTTCCATTACACAGTGTAAACACGAAAAAAATAACCATATACGGACACCACTACGTGATAAAATACAAAAAGAAAGACCCGTGTCTTTCAGTTTTGCCCAAAGTCATGCACTTTTTTTATGGGCCCCCAAAGATTTGGGGCCTCGGTGTAATTTTTGCAAAAAAGTGATAATTTTCTCAGGTTCATATCTAGCAAACCGTTCGGAATGTTGATTTACTTTCTGAGACAAAGTTGTAGCTCTTGTCATAAAGAACAACAATTGTGAACATATAAAATCAAAAAAACTTCATCTTCAAGATTAAAATCGCAAAAAACTTTAAAAAATTCGATTTTTTACCTTTTCTCCCCAATTTAGGTCCATAGGTAGCAAACCGTTTAACATTCAAGGAAACTATTGACTACAAAAATGTACCTTAGATCTCAATAAACAACATTCTGGCGTATATGAACTTCCTAGAATGATTCTTAACACCGTTTAGGTAGCGCTTAGGTAGCCACAAAAGTGAAAAATTTAATTTGTTTTTTTTTACGTCAACTTTGGGATACTACGCTATCTATAACCATATACCGACAATACTTCGTGATAAAGTGCCCAAAGTCATGCACTTTTTTTAATGGGCCCCTAAAGATTTGGGGCCTCGGTGTCATTTTTGCAAAAAAGTGATCGTTTTCTCTTGCTCATATTTTGCAAACCCTTCGGAATTTTGATTTACCCTCTGAGACAAAGTTGTAGCTTTGACTTAAAAAAAACACACAGTGTTATTACAACTTTACTTTAACCTTAAGTGATCAATAAGTTATAGGATTGGTTATCCTACCTGTGGGGTAATTCTGTAACTTTTTAACGACAAAAATTTGGTGACAAACACTGGTAGGTTTAAGTAAAATTATAGAAATTGAACACTTTTTATACGGCCAATACAGTTCTACCTTTCACTAGCGGTAAGTTCTGAAAACGGGCCTTAGCTTTTTACAACACATACAATCATAACGAACGCAAATTTGGCAACAAGCGGGTGTAGTTAACAAAAATATCTATTAAAACAACGTTAGAACAAAAGCTGACCATTAAAAAGAAGAAAAAAGGGAAAAAATAGAACAAAATAAATTAAAGTTGACATCTAAGAAAACTTTGAGATTTTTAAATTGTACCATTTGAGGTCCAAAATGTACCAAAAAAAAAGGACAACTATACCATTATCTCCATCCGTGATGGAAACTATAGGATGGTTAAATTTTAAGGGCCGATGTTGAATGTGAACCACACCTAAACGTCAAGATTTTTTCTGGATTTCATTTGACATTTCTCACTTTCAGACTAACTCAATTTAAACCATGGAAAGATACACAATCGAGCAACGGGTTAAAGTTATTCAGGCTTATTATGAAAATGGGCGTTTAAATCCAAATGCATATCGTGCACTTCGTTAATCGTCCAAATGTTCGTACAATCTGAAAAATAGTGCAAAAATTTGACCAAACCGGGTCTGTAGGAGATGTGAAAAGACCAGTGCATGCTCGTACAGCTCGAACTGCAGAAAATACGGCTGCTGTTCGCGATAGTTTGGCTGAAGAGCCGTCCACCTCAACTCGTCATCGTGCCCAACAATTGCACTTCTCACGCTCGTCGTTGATGAAGATTATGGATTAAGACTTGCATTGACACGCTTACAAGGTGCAATTGACTCAAAAACTAAAGCCTCTTGACCATTCCAAACGTCGTCAATGGTCAGAATGGTGGCAAGAAATGGCAACAGTGGATGACAAATTTTCGAAAAAAAAATCATCTTCAGTGATGAGGCACATTTTCACCTCAGTGGATTCGTTAATAAGCAGAATTGACGCATTTGGGCGAATGATAATCAAAGAGTGATTGTCTTAAAATCAATGCACCCACAAAGAGTGACTGTTTGGTGCGGTTTATGGGCTGTCGACATCATCGGGCCGTATGTTTTCCAAAATGAGGCCGGTCAGGCAGTAACTGTGAACGGTGTTCGCTATCGTGAGCTGATAACGAACTTGTTATGAACCGAATTGGAAGATATGGATTTGGACGATATGTGGTTTCAACAGGACGGTGACACTTGCCACACAGCTTACGAAGCAATGGCTCTTTTGCGCGACAAATTCAATGGCCGTGTTAACTCACATGGAGGCGATGTCAATTGGCCGCCAAGATCATGTGATTTGACACCATTGGACTTCTTTCTTTGGGGTTATTTTAAAGAAAAGCTGTATTTCGATAAGCCAGCAACAATTTAAAAGCTAAAGGATGAGATAATTCGGTAAATTAACAGCATAGAACCTCGATTATGCCTCAGCGGCAGCGAAAATTTGGACCATCGGATGGTAGTGTGTCCACGAGGTCGCGTTGGCACGACAAATTCGATGGCCTTGTTAACTCGATAAGCCAGCAACAATTCAAGAGCTAAAGGCTGAGAAAATTCGGCTCATTAACGGCATAGAACAGCAATTACGCCTCAGCGTCATCGAAAATTTGGACCATCGGATGGAGGTGTGCCATTTGGCCGAGATTTTGTTCCATACATAACTGAACCATACCAATATTATCATAATAAAAAGAAATGACAATAATATCCAAAATAATTTGTGTTTTATTCAAAATCAAAATTGAAAATCATCCAAATCAGGGTATTCTAAGCATTCTTGCTTTCCTAAAGTTAAGATTGATTTTTATTAAAAACGTTGATTTTAAAAATTAAAAAATAAAAAAATAATCCCGTTTGTAAACAACAAAACTCTTTTTAATTTCTTTTGCAGGAAATCTCGACAATTTTTGTAAAAACTTATAAACACAAAATGTTTCTATTTCAAAACAAAAGACTTAGGAAAGAAACTTTTTCTATCTGCTTTATTAAAAAAAAAATACGTGCTGAACAATAATTTATCCTTAAGCCAAGATGGGCTTTATGTTATTAAGGTAATTTATTAAAAAAAAAAAAACATTCTTGTAACATCAACATAAATCAATATTCAAAAGAATTTTTAACAAACAGAAAAAAATACTAGGGCACGAAGTAAATTAAAAAAATAATAAAAAAAAATCTTGTATTTGTAATCTCCATGTACAATAACTCTTTCAGAAAGTGCGTTCTATATATATGGTAATTGATTTTTATGTCTCTACCGATTTTGAGCTGCTTTAAGTCCGTACGTGTGTGAGAGTGTATTGTCTGCCGGGTACGAGTCATTTTACTTTATTCTGTCTTGATATTTTATACTTCTGCTTCGTTTTGCCAATCTTTAACTTCTTCTGCTTTTTATTGTTATTATTTACCAATAACAACAGCATTAACGAAAAGAAAAAACAATTCTTAAGCAAAAATAATAATAATAATAACGATACAACAACCAAATCGAGCAGCAGACAACAAACAAGAATCAATACGACCACACGTACATAACTGTTGTCGTAACGTTGTCAACGTCCAGTCTATCAGATAAACGCGAACCTTTAACGCTAACGGGTGCTTTGGAGCGGCTGGATCCTAAATTTAAAATAAAAATTTAAAAATAAAAGCAACAAAGAATTTTTAGCACAAAATTAAAATAATTTACAAATTTAAATAAAAAAAAAAAAAATATTAAAAACAAACAAAAAATGCTTTTTGCATAATAAATGTGATGCCAGTGACGACTGACTTATAATAATTTCTTAAAAAAAATATTTTATTTTTAAAGCAAACATTAAAATCATTTTAAAACAATCATGTTAAAATTTGTTAAATTTTGTATTTGGACTTTAACGCTTTTGCATTGTTGGAATTGTTTAAAGGCTGAAGATGAATTAGTTAATTTTAATAAATCATTAAGAGAAACAAAAGATGAATTATGGACTAAAAACGTGACTTTAAGGGCAGATCATAAATTAGAGGAAAATGAGCGACAACTTAAAACCAACAAAGATGAAGTTCCAAAGGAAAAAGAAATGAGAGGTAAATAACGATTAATAATGTAAATTTTTAAAGCAAAAATCTATTAATTTACTGCCTGTTTAACGATTTCGATCGTCAACGTTCGCATAGAAAAATTATATTTAAAACAAAAACAATAGTCAACAATTTGTTTTTGTTTTAAATGTTATTTTCTATGCGAACGTTAACGTTCGAAATCGTTGAACAGACTGTTAAAGTGAAATATTTTAAATTAAGAAAAAAAAAGTGCTTAATCGTAAATTTTTTTTAACGAACAAAACCCAGGTATTTACTTTATCGTAAATATTTTACTAACTTGTAATTTTGTTATGAACTATATTGAAACACCACAAGACAGCTTCAAATAAATACTAATTTCGGTTATTATTGTTTTTGAAAAAAAATATATTTTTACTTATTTTTTAATTTATCGTAAATTGTTTAAAGGATTTTAAGCGGAAAAGCGAAAAAATTTTAAAGCCATATGAAAGCTTAAAGAAAACACCAGTTACGGTTGTTTTATATTTAATAAAGAAAAAGGGATACAATTCTATATAAAATTTGTTTCCACCATTTATCGTAAATTTGTTAAAGACCTAAAAACCAGGTACCGTCTTAATTAATGTGATTTAAGAAAGATTAAGAAAAACACTAATTTCGAATTCATTCTAATTGAATTATTTACAAAAATTTTTGATATTTTTTATACTTTATCGTAAACATTTTAGTAACTTGTAATTATAATATGAACTATATTGACGACCATAACAACGCTTAACGCTTACTTTTTTTAATTTATCGTAAATTTTAAAAGAATTTTAAGCAGAATACCAAAAATATATTAAAGCCATAAAAAAGCTTAAAGAAAATACTAGTTTCGGTTTATATTGTTCAAAAAACAAATACAGTAGACGCTCGGTTATGTGAATACCCAGTTATATGAATATCCAGAATAGTGAACAACAAAATTTTTACACATGAGGTTCTAAAGAGTGAACTCAACCTACCTCTATTACCCAGCGGCGAACTTTGCATACCACATCACATCTCTTCAATGAAGTGTGTATCACTTCGTGTTCAATGAATTCTAGCTTACAAAGTGTATGACGGAAGTGTATGAAATTTACAAAAATGAATTGCGTTCATCTTTTACTTCTACTTGCCCACGAAGTAAGCGAGATTGTGTATAAACTGTCTACTGCCTGCTTACAATGTGTGCGAAGCAGTACTGAGTTTATATTTATTGAATGAACATTTCACTATCCCGCTTACTTGGTGTGCAAGTGGTAGGCGTTCACTCCACAAACGCGGCAATGCATTCGCAAAAGTGTACTAGGTTGTAATTCAGATGTTGTGCATTACTGTCTTACTCGTGTCTATCACATCATCGCTTCTGTAAATGACAAATTCGCCCTTGGGTATGTGAACAACTTGCAACCGTTGATTTTTTTGTAACTATTTGTTGTAAAGGGTGTTTTTTTAGAGTATCACAACTTTGAGTTGGCATCACTGCTTTATTTGAGCACCCATTTAACAGCTGATAGATGCATTTTGTTTAGTTTGCTTTGAAATTTATGACTTATTATGAATCGAACAACGCGCAAATTGTTGAAATTTTTAATCAAAATAATTCGTCAAATGGGCGAAATTTTATTTTCCGATGAAGCCCATTTCTGGTTGCATGGGTACGTACGTAAATAAGCAGAATTGTCGCATTTGGAGTGAGTAGTATCCAGAAGCTTTTGTCTAAAAACCATTATATCCACAAAAATGACTGCTTCGTGCGCCTTATGGGCTGGCGAAGTTGTTGGCCCATATGTCTTCAAAAACGATGCTGGTCAGAATGCGAAAAGTTGTTGAAAATTGGCGCCTTCTACACGCTAGCCGTGGCGGCCACATGGCAGAAATCATATTTAAATTTCATAAAATTTTCTTTCCAATAAAGCATGTTTCGGTGGGGTGTCACAAGGCCATAGGACATAAAGCCATATGGCGTGAAGTCCCATTCCATTGAGACATAAGGGCATATGCCATTTAGTCTCAATATAATGGGTCTTAACGCCATAAATTTCTTTCGAAAAATGAGACATAAAGCCATATTTTTGATTTTCTCCTCTATGGTATAAAAAAACCGGCTTCGCTAACTAAAGTTTCTCTTCATAGCCGGCCTTCGGCCGGGCGAGAGGATTTTCTCCTCTATGGTATAACAAACACCGGCTTCGCTAACTAAAGCTTCTCTGCGTATTCGGCCTTGTTATACCATAAAGGAGAAAATTCTTGCGCCCGCCCAAAGGCCGGCTATACAGAGAAGCTTTAGTAAGCGAAGCCGGTGTTTGTTATACCATGGAGGAAAAAGTCCTTGCGCCCGGCCGAAGCCGGCTATACAGGGAAGCTTTAGTTAGTGAATCCGGTCTTTGTTATACCATATAAGCATTTGTAACGCAAAACATCAAATGGGACATAAAACCATAATGGCTTTATGTCCCATTCTACTAAAATTGATATGAGACTTAAGGCCATATCAAAATTATGGCTTTATATCCGTTTGAATTGAGACATAAAGCCATTATGGCTTTATGTCCTATGGCCTTGTGACAACCCACCCATGTTTCAATGATATTAAAAATATATTTCGTTATTTTATTATGATTTGAGTCACTCTATAAAAACATCCTTTATAATAAATGTGTTCTTCCCCGAAATAAGCTTGTAAATGTGTTTATACGAATGCAAAGGATAATATATCTGATAATGGTATTTGGCATTGCGAAAATGCAGAGACAAGGCATTAATATAGGTTATGTATGTACACATATTAAAAATGATTTGAAATATTTATTTTATATTGTCTCGATTATGTGAACTTTTCCATTTAGTGAACAGGCCCTGTCTGAATTAGTTCATATAAGCGAGCGTCTACTGTATAAACAATTTTGTAAAACAAACTTGAATTTTTAAAAATTTACCAACGTATTTTTAAGAGGCATAACAACCAGGTTCCGCCTTTATTACTGCGATTTAAGAGAGTTTAAGTGAAACACTAATTTCAAATTCCTTCTAATTTTTATAAAGATTTTTTAAATTTGTTCATAATTTATCGTAAATATTTTAGACACTTGTAATTTAATTATAAACTATATTAAAACACCATAAGACAGCTTAAAATATAAACTAATTCCAATTATTAATGTTATGAAATATGAAATTTTTACTTCTTTTTTTATTTATCGTAAATTGTTAAAAGGATTTTAAGCAGATAAGCAAAAAAATATTTAAAAGCCATATGAAAGCTTAAAGAAAATACTAGTTTCGGGCTTTTTATATTTAACGAAATTAAATTCTATATAAAATCTTTTCCCACCCTTTATCGTAAATTTTTTGAAGGTTCAAAAAACAGGTAACGCCTTTATTTATGTGATTTAAGATAGCTAAAAAAAACACTAATATCGGATTCATATGAATTGAATTTTTTTTTAGATATTTTCTTTTTTTTTTTAACTTTATCGTAAATATTTTAGTCACTTGTAATTTTATTATAAACTATATTGAAACACCGAAAGATGAAATGTTTACTTCTTTTTTTATTTATCGTAAATTGTTAAAAGGATTTTAACCAGAAAAGCAAAAAATATTTAAAAGCCATAGGAAAGCTTAAAGAAAATACTAGTTTCGGTCTTTTTATATTTAACGAAATTAAATTCTATATAAAATCTTTTCCCACCCTTTATCGTAAATTTTTTTTAAGGTTCAAAAAACAGGTACCGCCTTTATTTATGTGATTTAAGATAGCTAAAAAAAACACTAATATCGGATTCATATGAATTGAATTTTTTTTTAGATATTTTCTTTTTTTTTTTAACTTTATCGTAAATATTTTAGTCACTTGTAATTTTATTATAAACTATATTGAAACACCGAAAGACAGCTTAAGATAAATGCTAATTTCGGTTATTAATGTTTTTCAAAAAATGGACATTTAAAATTTTTTTTTATTTATCGTAAATTTTTAAAAGGGTTCTAAGCAGAATAGTTAAAATACTTTTAGGCCATAAGAAAGCTTAAAAAAATTCGAGTTTCGTGTTTTTTTATATTCAATTAAAAAACGAAATTAAATTTTATATAAAATCTTTTCCCACCCTTTATCGTAAATTTTTTGAAGGTTCAAAAAACAGGTAACGCCTTTATTTATGTGATTTAAGATAGCTAAAAAAAACACTAATATCGGATTCATATGAATTTCATTTTTTTTTTAGATATTTTCTTTTTTTTTTAACTTTATCGTAAATATTTTAGTCACTTGTAATTTTATTATAAACTATATTGAAACACCGAAAGACAGCTTAAGATAAATGCTAATTTCGGTTATTAATGTTTTTCAAAAAATGGACATTTAAAATTTTTTTTTATTTATCGTAAATTTTTAAAAGGGTTCTAAGCAGAATAGTTAAAATACTTTTAGGCCATAAGAAAGCTTAAAAAAATTCGAGTTTCGTGTTTTTTTATATTCAATTAAAAAACGAAATTAAATTTTATATAAAATCTTTTCCCACCCTTTATCGTAAATTTTTTGAAGGTTCAAAAAACAGGTAATGCCTTTATTTATGTGATTTAAGATAGCTAAAAAGAAAACACTAATATCGGATTCATATGAATTGAATTTTTTTTTTTTTAGATATTTTCTTTTTTTTTTAATTTTATCGTAAATATTTTAGTCACTTGTAATTTTATTATAAACTATATTGAAACACCGAAAGACAGCTTAAGATAAATGTTAATTTCGGTTATTAATGTTTTTCAAAAAATGGACATTTAAAAATTTTTTTTATTTATCGTAAATTTTTAAAAGGGTTCTAAGCAGAATAGTTAAAATACTTTTAGGCCATAAGAAAGCTTAAAAAAATTCGAGTTTCGTGTTTTTTTATATTCAATTAAAAAACGAAATTAAATTTTATATAAAATCTTTTCCCACCCTTTATCGTAAATTTTTTGAAGGTTCAAAAAACAGGTAACGCCTTTATTTATGTGATTTAAGATAGCTAAAAAAAACACTAATATCGGATTCATATGAATTTCATTTTTTTTTTAGATATTTTCTTTTTTTTTAACTTTATCGTAAATATTTTAGTCACTTGTAATTTTATTATAAACTATATTGAAACACCGAAAGACAGCTTAAGATAAATGCTAATTTCGGTTATTAATGTTTTTCAAAAAATGGACATTTAAAATTTTTTTTTATTTATCGTAAATTTTTAAAAGGGTTCTAAGCAGAATAGTTAAAATACTTTTAGGCCATAAGAAAGCTTAAAAAAATTCGAGTTTCGTGTTTTTTTATATTCAATTAAAAAACGAAATTAAATTTTATATAAAATCTTTTCCCACCCTTTATCGTAAATTTTTTGAAGGTTCAAAAAACAGGTAACGCCTTTATTTATGTGATTTAAGATAGCTAAAAAAAACACTAATATCGGATTCATATGAATTTCATTTTTTTTTTAGATATTTTCTTTTTTTTTTAACTTTATCGTAAATATTTTAGTCACTTGTAATTTTATTATAAACTATCTTGAAACACCGAAAGACAGCTTAAGATAAATGCTAATTTCGGTTATTAATGTTTTTCAAAAAATGGGCATTTAAAATTTTTTTTAGTTATCGTAAATTTTTAAAAGGGTTCTAAGCAGAATAGTTAAAATACTTTTAGGCCATAAGAAAGCTTAAAAAAATTCGAGTTTCGTGTTTTTTTATATTTAATTAAAAAACGAAATTAAGTTCTGTATAAAATATTTTCCCACCCTTTATCGTAAATTTTTTGAAGGTTCAAAAAACAGGTAACGCCTTTATTTATGTGATTTAAGATAGCTAAAAAAAACACTAATATCGGATTCATATGAATTTCATTTTTTTTTTAGATATTTTCTTTTTTTTTAACTTTATCGTAAATATTTTAGTCACTTGTAATTTTATTATAAACTATATTGAAACACCGAAAGACAGCTTAAGATAAATGCTAATTTCGGTTATTAATGTTTTTCAAAAAATGGACATTTAAAATTTTTTTTTAGTTATCGTAAATTTTTAAAAGGGTTCTAAGCAGAATAGTTAAAATACTTTTAAGCCATAAGAAAGCTTAAAAAAATTCGAGTTTCGTGTTTTTTTATATTTAATTAAAAAACGATATTAACTTCTATATAAAATCTTTTCCCACCCTTTATCGTAAATTTTTTGAAGGTTCAAAAAACCGGTACCGTCTTTATTTATGTGATTTAAGATAGCTAAAAAAAAACACTAATATCGGATTCATATGAATTTAATTTTTTTTTTTAGATATTTTCTTTTTTTTTTTACTTTATCGTAAATATTTTAGCCACTTGTAATTTTATTATAAACTATATTGAAACACCGAAAGACAGCTTAAGATAAATGCTTATTTCGGTTATTAATGTTTTTCAAAAAATGGACATTTAAAATTTTTTTTTATTTATCGTAAATTTTTAAAAGGGTTCTAAGCAGAATACTTAAAATACTTTTAAGCCTTAAGAAAGCTTAAAAAAATTCGAGTTTCGTGTTTTTTTATATTTAATTAAAAAACGAAATGAAATTCTATATAAAATCTTTTCCCACCCTTTATCGTAAATTTTTTGAAGGTTCAAAAAACAGGTAACGCCTTTATTTATGTGATTTAAGATAGCTAAAAAAAAAACACTAATATCGGATTCATATGAATTGATTTTTTTTTTTTTTTAGATATTTTCTTTTTTTTTAATTTGATCGTAAATATTTTAGTCACTTGTAATTTTATTATAAACTATATTGAAGCACCGAAAGACAGCTTAAGATAAATGCTAATTTCGGTTATTAATGTTTTTCAAAAAATGGACATTTAAAATTTTTTTTTAGTTATCGTAAATTTTTAAAAGGGTTCTAAGCAGAATAGTTAAAATACTTTTAAGCCATAAGAAAGCTTAAAAAAATTCGAGTTTCGTGTTTTTTTATATTTAATTAAAAAACGAAATGAAATTCTATATAAAATCTTTTCCCACCCTTTATCGTAAATTTTTTGAAGGTTCAAAAAACAGGTAACGCCTTTATTTATGTGATTTAAGATAGCTAAAAAAAAAACACTAATATCGGATTCATATGAATTTAATTTTTTTTTAGATATTTTCTTTTTTTTTTAACTTTATCGTAAATATTTTAGTCACTTGTAATTTTATTATAAACTATATTGAAATACCGAAAGACAGCTTAAGATAAATGCTAATTTCGGTTATTAATGTTTTTTAAAAAATGGACATTTAAAATTTTTTTTTAGTTATCGTAAATTTTTAAAAGGGTTCTAAGCAGAATAGTTAAAATACTTTTAAGCCATAAGAAAGCTTAAAAAAATTCGAGTTTCGTGTTTTTTTATATTTAATTAAAAAACGAAATTAAATTCTGTATAAAATCTTTTCCCACCCTTTATCGTAAATTTTTTTAAGGTTCAAAAAACAGGTACCGCCTTTATCTAATATCGGATTCATATGAATTTAATTTTTTTTTTAGATATTTTCTTTTTTTTAACTTTATCGTAAATATTTTAGTCACTTGTAATTTTATTATAAACTATATTGAAACACCGAAAGACAGCTTAAGATTAATGCTAATTTCGATTATTAATGTTTTTAAAAAAAATAGAACATTTTTAATTTATCGTAAATTTTTAAAAGGGTCCTAAGCAGAATAGTAAAAATACTTTAAAGCCATAAGAAAGCTTGAAGAAAATACTAGTTTTGGTTTATATTATTAAAAAGCAAATAAAAAAATTTGTTACAAAACTTGAATTTTTTTAAACTTTTCCAGAATATTTTAAAAGCATTAAATAAAAATCCTCTTTAAAATACCATTTTTTATGTTTAATTAAAAAAAAAAAAAGATATAAAATTGTATAAAAAATATTTTTCCCACCCTTTATCGAAAACTTAAAAGTGCTTGCAAAAGAGAAATAATATTTTTAGCACAATAGTAGGTTAAGACATACAACTTATTTCGGTTTTTAGTTCTTTCCTAAATTTTAAAATTTCAATTATGAAATAAACTGATTTTAACTTAAAAAATCTCAAGTTCAGAAAAAAACATGATCGTTTATCATGCAATAGTTCTAAACTTAAATAAATTTCATAATGTGGCATAATGCCTAACACATTTACAAAAAATAAAATTATATCGTAAACACTTTAAAATCGAATAGGAGCAAATAATTTTTATCAAATGTAAGCAAACTAATTTCGGATTTAGGTAAATTCGGAAATTTTATTTTAAATTATTAACAAGTTTTTTAAAGAACATCTTTTATTCAAATAAAATCTTTTAGATAGAACTAATTTAATTGTATGTCATTAATTGTAAAATTTAGTGTTTACAAAATAAAAAAGTTATAATTTTATCGCAAGCAGACATACAAGCCAGATAAAAAAGTATTAGCATGGTAGTTAATTGCCTGTAAATAAAATTAGTTTTACTGCCTGTTTAACGATGTCGAACGTCAACGTTCGTATAGAAAACTACATTTGAAACAAAAACAAATTTTCGATTATTGTTTTTGTTTTACATATAATTTTCTATGCGAACGTTAACGTTCGAAATCGATGAACTGGATGTTAAAAAATTTTAACTTCTAACAAAAGTGTAAATTCTCAAACTTTTATCGTAAATGATAGAAGTAAACAAGCTAATGCAACTTCGGATTTTATTTAATGCTTAAATAGTTTAGAATTTTTGTTTCTAAAAATTAAAAAAACATAGAATTTTGAAATTTTATCGTAAAGACAAAAAGTATTTAAACCTCAGAATAAGCACAAATGTTTATGTTATTTGACTGCTTACAAGTACCGCTAATTTCGTATTGTAATTAATACTTAAAAATTTATAAGTTTTTGGAATTTTATCGTAAAGGCCATAGGTATTTAAAAACTAGAATAAGCACCAATGTTTATGGCATTTAACTGCTTACAAATTAAACTAATTTCGAATTTAAATTAATACATACAAATTTATAAATTTTCAAAATTTTATTGTAAATCGTAGAATTCAAATAAATTAAACTAATTTCGGATTTGGTTCTTTCTGTATTGTAAAGTATTCGTTTTTTTAAATTAATAAATCGTTTTTTATTGTTAGTCTTAGAAAAACATATTTTTAAAAATAACTTTTTTTTTTTTTTTTAATTCCCTATGCTAATCCCCGCGAAGCTTGACGCTTGTCTGCAGGAAAGAAACCAGAGTCTCTGGCGGGAATCGAACCCGCAACCCCGGGGTTGATAGACTAGCTCACTTCAAGCTAGCCTACCGGGGCTGCCTAAGCAAAATATTACATATTGTTTAATTGCTTATAAACTATGCTAATTCTTGTAAGAATTATCTATTCAAAAAATTATTTACAAAATTTTAAATTTGAAAACTTTAGGAAACTAAAACTCTTAAAAAAAATTTGGTATGTTATGTAAAGTTTAATTAAAAAAACGAAACGAATTATTCTCTTTAACAGAATCGTAAATTTTAAAAACATTTGCCAGTGAGTTGAAATGCGAAAATGTTTTAAGCCTTTTGAAAACCCATAGAAAAATACTAATTTCAATTTTAAGCATTAAAAAAAAACAAAAAAACACAACTGGAGTTGAGTTGCCAGCAGCGAAATTAGGCAACAATATTTTATTTTTTAGCATGAGCGCCGTTGCCAGATTTCACTGCTAGCAAATTAACTTCATTTCAGTTGCCATCCGTAGACAACCCATTATAATATTTTAGATTTTTAGAACTTTATCGTAAATCGTAAAAATACTTATCATCCAAATAAAACACAATTAAGACTAGCATACGAAAGGTTATTTGAATTAAAAATTTCGGATTTGTAAAAAAAAGAATTTTTAGTCTTTTATTTTTTTTTTACTTATCGCAAATCGTAAAATATATTGAAGTTTCAAATAAAACAGTATTAAGCATGTCGCTTGAATGACTGAAATAAAACTGATCGAGACTTTGCTAAAAAAAATATTTTTCTTCAATTTAATTATTTATTTCATTTCTGTTTACAATATCGTAAAACGTAAAAATATTAAGGAACATGATTAAGCAAAATTAAGCATGTTACGTAATGCTTATGAAATACATACAGTGCACTCGGGGAAACGTCAACGCTCGTTTGCGTCAACATCCCAAAACGTCAACCCCCTTTTTTTTACATTGCCTACTCTAAAACGTCAACCCAACCACAAAGCTCTAAAACGTCAACTGTGAATAAAACAAAATTTTGAATTTAGCAGCAGTTTAATACACACACACACATTTATTTTATGAAATCATTTCAGAAATTGGGGATTCCCCTTATAAGAAGAGTAGAAAAGAAGTTACAACTGTATGTATGTATTGTATTTTTATTTATGTTCAGTTGCTTTTTTGGTCTCAAAGGTATCACATTACCAAACTTATTAGAAAAGGGTACAAGTGCGCAGTGGTGGATTTACGCCTAGGCCTGTGAGGCCCGTCGAAATATTAAACTGGGCTTTGGAATGGGCTCAATGCGAGAATGTTGGGCGAAATTACTTAAATGTATTAAGACGTTTAAGAGAGAAGGCTCTCTTTCAAGTGTTGGAAAGAAAAAAAAAACAGCAGAAAAAATAACAGATTTTTTTTAAATACAAATAAGATCTCATTTAAAATGTATTCTTTTGGTTCTAGTTGTCTTCCATGATTCTAGTCAGGTTGAATTCCTTTTTTGTTACCTTTTTGAATTTGTTTATGTTTGGTTTTAGTTTATAATCAATAAAAATGTTTAAAAGCACATTAGCGATATGTTTTTTATTGAAAAATTTTACATTCGTAAACGTCAACAATTTGTTAAACGTCAACAACCGCGGTTTTAATTAGTTGACGTTTTCGCGAGTGCACTGTATATTAATTTCATATTTTTTTAAAAATTTTTCTTGTGCTTTTTTTTATCTTAAAAATTGTTTATTAGTTTTTAATTTTAAAATTTACAAATTTTATTGAAAATTTTTTAAATTTTAAGGAAAATTTGGTTTGGATACTTGGATTAAAATAATGTTAACAAGCTAAGCTTATTTCGGTTTTAATTGAAACTAAAATGAGTTTTGTTTTGTTTATTTTTTAATTTATTTTTAAGGCTTTATCGTAAATTTTGTTAACACTTCTGTTAGGTCTAAAAGAAATTTGTTTGCTTTATTGAAAAGTTTGCAAAAAAGGCTAATTTCGGTTTTTGAAATCTTGTTTTTAAACAAATCTTTAATACAAAATTTCTTGCTACTTTTTACTATCAATGAAATAAACAAACTTCAGCTTGTTAAAATTTGCTCAGTCGCTCTTTTATCTATCTAGCTATCAATGTTATAAAAAGTGCTCGTTATAAATCATTTAACGAGTATTACGCACTTCTGATATGGCAACAGCCAGTCCGTCAGTCAGTCCATTAATTGGACATATAAATCAATTTAGAAGAGTGTGAATTCATAAATTTGAAAAGTAAATAAAATAAAGTTTCAATTAGTATTAGTTTAACGTACTGAGCAAATTGTGGGAGGTGTAGGAATGATTTTTTTTTTTTTTTTTTATTTAAAAAAAGAAACCTTTAAAAACTCACGCCGGCCGTATTAAATAATGAATTTGCAAATGTAAACAAATCAAAGAACTTTAGAATGTTTAGAAAATACATACATACATTTGAAGGTCGTAAGCTTAAAGTTTTAGAGACTATTTCAATATTTATGAGTATCTTTTTTATATATAAACAAACCAGAAATTGCCTTTGCACACACACATTCATTGAGAATTCATTAAATGTGACTTAAATTTTAATTAAAATTCTTAATTTTTCAGTTTTTCTTTGTAGAAGAGTTAACAACAGCTTATGTGTGTTTAAAAGTTTAAGTCAACGAACTTGAAAAGGGAAATGTTTTAAGTGGAATTAAGGGAATTACAAAAATAGCAATTCTAAGTTATTGATAATAAAAAAAAAAACTAATGACTGTTTTTAGATGAAATGGATGGAATATTTTAAACATTTAAAAAACAATATCAAATGTCTTTTCTAAAATTCTTATTGCTTACGACATTCAAGATCCAATCCAAACAGAAATTAGAAAATGGTTTCAGCCAACTGAAAACTATTCAAAAAATTATTCTAACTAGTAGTTTATCATATTTTCTGTGCAACTTAAAATTGCAAAATTGGTTCCTTGCAATTTAATTTTGGAGCTGTTCGACCTACTTTATTCTCTTACTAGCAGACTTATTCAATTTAAGTGTAAATTTCAGCTTTAGTGATCCTCTTAGGCTGGGTTTTTGACATCTCAGTTGAACTAGGTTTAGTTAATTTGAAAACAGATTTGTGCCGCCATTACCAAAAATTTGACGAAACAGCTTAGTTTTGCTTAAAATATTGGTCTTTAATGAAATAATAAAAAAAATAATAATTTCGCCGGAAAAGTTTCAGACTACGTAAAATTAAGTTTAAACTTAATCCACATCTCAAAAAGCCGTCCTTATACTGGGTTTTGAGATCTTAGTTAAACAAGGTCTACACCTCTTTAAGTTGAAATTGAGACAATCCAAATTAATATTGAGAAAATACAAAGTGATATTAAGAATTCCAATTTGATAATGAGAAAATACAAATTGATATTAAGAAATCCAAATTGATATTGAGAAAATACAAATCGATATTAAGAATTCCAATTTGATAATGAGAAAAAAAAAATTGATATTAAGAAATCCAAATTGATATTGAGCAAATACAAATCGATATTAAGAATTCCAATTTGATATTGAGATTTTCATTATTATATTTTGAATATGTATTGTATACATAAAAAATACATTGTCCTTTATTTATGTATAATAAACATTACAAATCGCAATACATATTGCGTTGCATCAATACCCACCATTACGCTGCAGGAGCTAAAAGAAAACGTTCAAAGAGAGTTTCAGAAATGTGTCACAACGACAACAATTTCAAATGAACAGCATGAAAAACAAACAAAAACGAGCGAAATATGTTGAGGATTTAAATAATTTCATTCAAAGTGGAAAACAAATAATTTGGATTGATGAAACTAATTTGTTCTGCAGAAGAACTCGTGGATGGTCCAGAAAAGGCTTAAGAGCTACAATACACGTATCATCTTTCCGGGGTCCAAATGTCCACCTAATCGGAGGAATAGCATCCTCTGGAGTAATTCTTATGACGAGAAAACGAGGATCATTCAGAATGCAAGACGCAAGAGAATGGGTAAACAGCTTTATGAATCGATGGGAGCAATTAGGAAACCTCTTACAAGATTTAGTTGTGTGTGATAATGCACCATGTCATACCCAAATGGAAATAATTTTTGAAAATTCACCAGCGACTCTTCTTCGATTGGCTCCTTATAGCCCAATGTTGAGTCCAATTGAGTTAATATGGTCCAAAATGGATTTGGATGATGTTATCGACGAAGCTAAGGCTACTATAACCACAGTTGACTGTGCAGAGGAGTACAACATTTTACCAAAGAGCAATAGAACTGGAGAATTTGCCTGTTGGTGAATCATTTTTTATACACATGTTTTTATAAAACTTGATTTTCAAATATTTTCAGTTGCTTGTTTTTAAACTCATAATTTTTTTGTTCCTAATATCAATAAAACTATGAATTTATATCTGAATATTAATTTGGGTTTTCTTAATATTAAATTGGGTTTTCTCAATATCAATTTGGATTTCTTAATATCAATTTGTATTTTCTCAACATCAATTTGGAATCCTTAATATCAATTTGTATTTTCTCAACATCAATTTGTATTTCTTATTATCAAATTTTATTTTCTCAACATCAATTTGGATTTCTTAATATCAATTTGTATTTTCTGATTTTCAATAATTAATGTCAGCTGTTGTTAAAAATTTTGGAACAAAAAAAAAATATAATAAAAGTAAAACAAACGAAAAACAAAAAGTTTTTATGTCCATCACAATATAACTAAAAAGCACAATATAACGCAAATTGTCCCCAAACACAAGAAAAAAATACTTTCTTGCATAAAAAAGTACTTTACGCAGATGCAAAAAAGGGTATTATCTCACACTCAGTTATAACTGCGGGTAAGAAATGGAACAAATTTGCCATTTTTTGTTGCAACATGTTTAGAAAGGAAAACGACAACTTCTCACATTTTTGCATATAATTTTAGAATGGAACAAAAACCCGCATGAATGGTAGCATATATAGGGAACATTATTGTCAGAAAAGAAAACACCATTAGTTTTGCTTAAAATATTGGTCTTTAATGAAATAAAAAATCATATTTCTCCGAAAAAATTCGAGTTTTTGCCAAGTTTTTTGTGAAAAAATAATTACTAGAGAATCCGGGGAGTCTGAGCCTCTTGTCCATTCTAAGCTGTACTTCTGCTAAAGAAGAAGTCGAGAAATACCTTCGATCTCCCGATATTTCTAGAGATGCAGATCCTCTTGTTAACTGGCGCATGTTAAACCCAAACTTGAAGAATATGACGTAGAAATACTTAAGTTTTCAAATGAGTTGTGTCCCATCTAAGAGACTATTTGCCACTGCAGGTCAGGCTCAAACAAAAGTTGAGAATACTTTGTTTTTAAAACAAAAATCTTGTTAATCCGGCGTCATGCAGGTTGGGTCATTGTGACCCTCACACTTTTTATTGTCGTATAACTTTTTTCTACGTTACAACGCCAATTCAAAATATTTATAATTTCTTACGGCGTTCGTTTAAACGATTTAATTTTACCATCAGTTCAAATCCAATTATTTGTTTTTTTAAATCTGATTAATATAAAATCGGTATGGCATCGGCAAAAAAGGCGAATCGTAACGTCCCTAATGTACGGTTTGGACAGTCGAACATATTTCGCCTGTAACGCCTTAACCTGTAACGACTTTACCTTGCATGCAAATTTTACCTTCTGGTAACCATGATTAAAAGAAAATTGGGGATTCCTTGTATCGCGATAAGGACATAATTTATAACTGGGGTGATCCAGCTGACTAGGTACCCTGCAAACAATAGGACTAGTCCAAACAACCGTGTAAAATGTAGCCCACAAGGGATTAGGACTACTCCAAAAGTAACCCAAACGTATGGAAAAAACATGGTCTATTTAACATTACGATGCCCTAGGGCAGGACCATATAACCCAGCTTTGAATTACAAAGGAGTAGTCTTAAAACTACTCCATGGTATACTCAAGAAGATTAGTTTTGAAGTCGTTTAAATTGAAAGCATGTCGTTTAAAAACGAAGACATGCCGTCTCACTACAAACACTTTTTAAGACTTTTAATTTGGCACATCTACTGAATTAGTCCATCCAAATTTCTTATTGCACACTAATAAATTTCGTCTTACTGTTTTAATACCTTTTTTTAATTTAAACAAGTAAGAAAGTATAGTCGGTCAAGCCCGACCATACACTGAAAGAATTTTCTTCGCAATACCAATGAATTTTTAATGTTGTTTACGATGAAATTGTGAGTTAAGATCAATTTGTTAAATAAGAATAAAAGTAAATTAATATTAAAATAAATTAATATTAAAGAATTAAATCATCGAAAAATTCGATGTCGTTATTGTTCATCTCATAGGAATCACTCATTAGTTTCAAATAATCATAAGCTTTAAATAATTTGAAGGAAAATCATAATCACGACAACATTTACCCAACCTTTTGAGTCCAGATCTACAATAAAAAACAAGTAAGAAAGAATAGTCGGTTAAACCCGACTTAATGATACCCTACACCACATTAGAACCTTTGTACCAAATGTTATCAAATAATCTTTAAATTGCGACCTGTACTTTGCGCACAAGGTTTACATGGACAGCCAGCCAGCCGGACAAACATCGTTAATTCGACTCAGAAAGTGATTCCAAGTCAATCGGTATACGTAAAGGTGGGCTAAGGACCAATATTTTAAGGTGTTACAGACATCAGCACAAACGCATAGTACCATCTCCACTATTGTAGTGGTGGTATAAATATTGTATTGTTATGGTAAAAATATTTACCTAATTGATAAAATCCAATTAACGGTTGCTTAATGTAACCTATTTCTCAAATTACTTTTAACGATGTTAACTAAACCCCCTCTCTACTTCAGCATTAGACCATGGAAGTGAGAGCAACTTTATAGTCAATTCTGAAATGTCTAAAACAATTTTGTTACCGCCTGCATCCCTTTATTGAAATACTTGCAACCAGAAAGAAACAGCGATGTTTGTGCTGATCCATTTTATAAATTTAATAGTTTAGTGTTCCTTTATTTCGAAAGATGTTTCAGCGTCATAGTTTATAGCGATTTTCAACATTTGTAAAAGTTGTGATTTAAATAAAAGGCGTTTTAATTGTTCAAAATGTTTATTTTACTTTTATAAATTTTTAAAATAAAATTAAAATAATTCATTTAAAAGACAAACAGCAAAACAATGTTATGGCTAAACAAGTTGAAAAATGGCTAAAAAAAATGGCTAATGGCTAAATCCATTTTTTAATGGCTAAACAGAGTGCAAAAATGGCTAAATCTAGCCACTAAATGGCTTAATTGGCAACACTGCCTGTTTCATACAATGTATTTAATGAAACATTACATAAGATCTATGAATATTATTCATTGGATGAATACTTTCAATGAAGTAAACAATTTTTTTTATTTCTTTTTTTTAATTTTTTTATTTTATTTTTTCATATTTTATTTTACTTTTTTTCTGTCTGTGGCGGGAATCGATCGCGCAACCTCGGTGCTGATATACTTGCTCACTAACAGCTAGCCTACCAGGGCGGGTTTGGGATTTGGATAAAAGCACTATATTTTTTACTCAATTAAGAGCGTAAATATGAGATTAAATTGTCCATAACAACAATACAAACTTTGATTGAAAGTTTTTGTTTCATTACTATAATGACATTTTTCAGTGCCATAATAAAAATTTAAATTTTTAAAAGCATTATTGAAAAATGTTGCTTTTATAAAAAAATTTTTGATTTAATAATTTAATGGCAATATGCATTACAATCTTAAATTTTTTGATTAACAATTAAACATATTTTTAAGGAAACTATAATTTTGTATTCATTAATGAATATAGTTATGTTTGTTCATATATCCAATGACAATTTTTAACGTAATTACGAAATCCAATGAAGCGATTTTAACGAAAATACTTCATTATAACTATGAAAATTCATTTAGACAGTGAAAATTTTCATTTACCCAAAGAAATTCTTTTTATGAAAATGATTAATTAAATATATGAAGCGTTTTTCTTTTAGTGTATGATACCCTACACCACAGTATTTAAAAACACATCATGCTTATGTGTCCATATAGATATGGATCTATCTATGTTTAAATTTCATTAAAATCGGTTTGAGAGGCAGAAATTGCCAATATCTCCCCCCTTGTGGTCCTATTTTTTAAAAAATGCATAGCTTTTGTGTCCATATAGATGTGGTTCTATCTATGTTTTTAATTACATTAAAATCGGTTCGATAGTTTCTGAGATGGAGAAATTTCCCCCTATCTTCCCTCGTGCTCCTACGATTTGACCCATTTTCAATAGGTTTGGTCCTTGTGACAGTAAAAACCTATGTCCCAAATATTATCAAATGATCTCCAAAATTGCGACCTGTACTTAGCGCACAAGGTTACATGGACAGCCAGCCAGCCGGACGGACATCGTTAGTTCGGCTCAGAAAGTATACTTTAAGGTGGGTCTAGGACCACAATATTTTTAGGTGTTTCACACATCAGCACAAATAATATTGTGGTGTGGGTATGAAAATTAATTAATTTATAATTTTGTATTCCCAAAAATGACTTTGATAATAAACTGACTTAAAAATCTAAGCTGGCAACTTTTTTGCGAAAAAAATAAGGCAAGTTGTTTTTGGTTTTTCTTAATGTTGCGAGAATTCCAACCAATTGTAGTGGGAAATCTAAAAAAAAAAAAATTCACTGTTAATTGTTGTTATTTTTGTTTAAACTTTGATATTGTTACAAGTAAAACTGTTGCTTATAATTCTTATGCGCTTAACAGTTTTATTTGGTTTGATATCATTAGTTTTTCTAAAATCTTTATGGATGAAGTTTCCTGACGATCTGGCCTAAGCAACCAGTGAAATGCGCATAAGAATAACTTTTCCCATCAACAATGAATTTCAGTGTTTTTATCAAGAATAAAAATTGGGAATTAAGCACGACAAACAAAATCTTGTCAATTGAAAATTTTGTTTTCCCAAAAATTACTTTGATAATTGAAAAATTTTTAGTTTTGTTCAAAAGATGAAAAGTTATGTGTTAATACAGGGTGTCTTATAAGTAACATTATAATATATTTTATGAATAACTTTTTATTTCTTATTGTTTGGAAATGAAGTTCACATTATTATTTGAGGATGTCTTTTGAATGGTACCCATTGTTTGCTTCGTCCTGACGTGCTCTTTCCAGAGCATTTTTCATAACTTCTCTTAGAATTTCAGGTCCCAACACCCTCAATTCGTCGCGGATATTCGCCTTAATCTGTTTGGTGGTTTTTGGCTTACACAGAAAAAAATAAAAATTGTTTTCATTTAAAAATTTTGCGATAAAATTAATTAAATTGTTTGATAGTATCAATTAAATATTTTGTGATATTAACAAAATTTTCTGCAGGTAAGTTGATGATATGCATAAGTAAGCGTTTAATTCCCTTGATTAAATTTTTAATTAAAACTGATTTTGGTTTTGATTAATGGTTTAATTGACGTAATATTCGCCGCCATATCTAAATTTTTTGATGTTCCATGCAGCATCGTCGATGTCACCAGCGTTTAAAAAACTGCAGTCGAAGTTGAAAAAACGGCCAATTCTTTTACTTCTTCATTTGTCATTGGCAAAAAAAAAAAAACTGTTGCTGTTATTTCGGATTCATTAAATGAAATCAGTCGCTTGTAATCCAACTTAAAAATCGAAAAATTGTACACGCATTTTTGCTTTTTATTCGACAGTTTATGGTTCGACTGCAGTTTTTTAAACCCTGAATGTCACACATACAAATACATTTTCACTAATGCTTCCACAATGCTTGATAAGTATTTTGATAAGCACATTTGGGCCTCTAGGTAACCTTAAAAAAATAAAAAAATCGGGAACCTTTAACTTGGGGCAACGCGGTGGCCAGTTAAAATCAGAAAAATGCGATATTATTCGATCGCTAAAAATTTTGTGCAGGAGAGCCAAAGTTAGACGAGCTGTGTAAGATTTGGCTCTATTTTGTTGGAACCACATTTCTGAATTGTTCTCTACTTCGGGCCTTAAAAAATGTTAAATTTTTGCCCGGTTTTGAATGGCATTCCCATTAACCACAGCTTGTTCGTCGTTTTCGAAAAATATGGTCAAAAAAGTAAGTGAGTGGGTGCATTTGACGTTTAACAATTATTCTTTGATAATATACTGCAATTTTGTTTATTCACGTGAACATTGAGGTGAAAATTGGCTTTTCAAGATTTCAAAAATGTATCTAATGGGTGATTTTTTAAGAGCTATAGGAAAGTTTAAAAAAAAAACACATAAAATTCAGAAAAATTCATGAAATCTTTATTTGAATCGATAGTACGGTCCATATAATTTAATGTTTGAAGATAACTTCATGCAAATGTTGACTGTGACTGCGCCTCAAATGGTCCATCCGCTAGTCCAATTTTGGCATACTCTTTCCAACATTTCGGCGTACATTGAAGCGGGCATGTGTGTATAGCCGGTGGCATGTCATAACGTCCAGTGTCATAGTGTCATAACGTCCATCAAAGAAATGTCATAGCGTCCGCGGACGTTATGACACTTTGTAGAGTGTCATTATGTCCACAACATGCTTACAAACTAAAGCAAGTACCGGCTTCGCTAACTAAAGCTTTTCTGCACAGCAAGTTAACTAAAGCTTCTCTGCACAGCCGGCCTTCGGCCGGGCGCAAGGAATTTCTCCTCTATGGAATAACAAAAACCGGCTTCGCTAACTAAACCTCCTCTGCACAGGCGGCCTTTGGCCGGGCGCTAAGATTTTCTCCTCCATGGTACAAAAAAACCGGCTTCGCTACCTAAAGCTTCTCTGTATAGCCGGCCTTCGGCCGGGTGTAAGGATTTTTTCCTCTATAATATAACAAACTCCGGCTTCGCTAAGTAAAGCTTCTAAAATCTGCCTTGGTTCTGAACGAAGGCCATCTACGCAGAGAAGCTTTAGTTAGCGAAGCCGGTTTTTTTGTACCATAGAGGAGAAAATCTTTGCGCCCGGCCAAAGGCCGGCTGTGCAGAAGAGCTTTAATTAGCGAAGCCGGTTTTTGTTATACCATAGAGAAGAAAATCCTTGCGCCCGGCCGAAGGCCCGCTGTGCAGAGAAGCTTTAGTTAACGAAGCTGGTATTTGTTATACCATAGAGGAGAAAATCCTTGCTCCCAAAAGTGTTTTCGTTATATAATTACTATATACACCCAGAGCAGCAAAACCATTTTTAAAAAATGTTAACCATATTATGTTTAATTTAACCAAATCATTGTCACCGACAACCATATTATGGTTAAATTAGTTTCTTTAAAAATAGTTTTGTTAGTTGCGGCCATAATAAAACATGTTTCCTTCACGCATATGCAGATCTTGTTTTGCATTTAACTTCTTAAGTAGTTATGGACACTGTGACACTTTTGAAAATGTCATAATGTCCATTTGCAAAGTGTCATAATGCCCACGGACATTATGACATTTTCAAAAGTGTCATAAAGTCCCTGGACACTGTGACACTTTTTGGAGTGTCATAACGTCCATGGACACTATGACACTGGACGTTATGACATGCCACCGTATAGACATGAGCTTTAACATAGCCCCACAAAAAATAGTCTAAAGGCGTTAAATCGCACGATCTATTGACCGGTCCCGAACGTGAAATAAAATAATCACCGAACTCGCCTCTCAATAAGTCCATTGTTAAGCGTGCTGTGTGGCATGTGACACCGTCTTGTTGAAACCACATGTCATGCAATTCAAGCTCTTGCATTTTGGGCAAAAAAAACTTGGATATCATCTCACGGTAGCGCTCACCATTCACAGTTACGTTACGATTTGCATCATCTTTGAAGAAGTACGGTCCAATGATGCCACCAGCCCATAAACCACACCAAACTGTGACTTTTTCTGGATGCATTGGTAGCTCTTGCAATGCTTCTGGCTGATCTTCACTCCAAAATCGACAATTCTGCTTATTAACGTACCCATTGAGCCAAAAATTAGCTTCGTCGCTGAACACAAGAAGCGCGCGATAAACTTTCTTAACAGAGCACGCATTTTGATAATAAAATTTAATAATTTGCAAGCGTTGTTCGTTTGTAAGACGATTCATGGTTAAATTATAGACCAAACTGAAGATGTTTGACAGTGAAACAAAATACGACACGTGCGTCTGCTGTTTAAACCAGTGTTGCCAAAAAGATAATAACTAAAAAATCACCCGATACTTATTATATTATAGCGCTTCTTATAAGCCGCCCTGTAAATTTAAAGTCATAAATCAAATACAATACATACATACTTTGGTAATTTAAAGCATTTGATATTTGTTTTTTTTTATCTAGAATTCTGTTAATAAATATATTTGTTTTTAAAAAATATTCTGGTCCCACCAAAATTTATTTAAAAAAATACATTTTGTAAATATTTGTTAGACTAAATTGTTTTACAAATAAAGTGTTAAAATATGGCTTTCTTTTCTTGTTTCGTTTTACTACCATTGTTTGTAAAACAAAAGCACCGTATAAAAACAAAAAAGTGTCAGCGAATTACCCCAGATGTCAGATCTTTGCGCTCATTAGTTTTAGCACACCTCTTTAGCAAACCAAATTAATTTTTTTTAAACCAGCGGGTGGTAGTAGTTTTCTTCAATTTCTTTTAGATCTTTTTTTCTCTTTTGTCTTTCTTAACTGTACCAATTGGTAATAACTCATAATTTGGCCACTGTCACATTATTCATAGAAATCATACTAATTAAAGCAAAAAATTATTTATGCGAACATTAGAAATGGCACACAAAACATCTACTCATACGTTTTTGTTAATTTATTTTGAAGTTATGGAGAAATGTTAAACATGAAAACATACAAATTCATTTGGAAAAAAACTAATAATCGTAACATAAACAAATCTTTACCAAAAAAAAATCAATATTATTCAAGTGTTTTTGGGAACAGGGCACGTTCTAGTAAATGTTTTATTTACCAAATAGATAAATTAGAAATGCAATAAGTTGTAAACATTGATTGACGTACCATTAATTGAGTTTAATTTGGGGTAGAATGTTGCCTCTAGGCTATTAAGAGATTTCTACCGAGATGTTAAAAAAAGTGGCACGTAAGAAACTGAACAATTAAGTTAAATAAATTGTATTTAAACAATAGCCTGTAGTGTGATCTATAGACCGGCTCAGAGTCTAGTTAATAGATTAGAATTTGGTTAACAGTCCAGCCCAGAGCCTGGTCCACAGACTAGCCTCAGAGTCTGATGAATAGAATAAAGTCTGGAATCTAAAGTGTGTTTTGGGACGACCATGTTTATGTTATGGTCAAGATCCGGATTTTTATGCAAATGCATATTTGTTGTCGTTAGACTAAAATAAACATAAACTAAATATCTGGCTCCGTGCAATAACTCCCAGGTGCAATAAGTCCCAATAAAAAAATGAAATTAGACCCAAAAATTTTTCATACAAATGTGGGAGTAATTTCGGTATGAAATAGCTCCCAGCCCTCTCGGTTTTATTTCATTTTTTTTGGAAGTTATTTCATTTTTTGCCTGGGAGTTTTTTTTTATAATGAAATAAAATCCAAATGAAATAAGTCCCCGAAAAAATTAACGTGGAAGTTATTTCATTTTATTTTGTTTTTCGGTGTTATTTTTGCTGTGGGAGTTATTTCATTTTTTGTGGGAGTTTTTTCATTTTCAATTATTTGCAATTTCTTAAAATTGTTTAAAATTTAAAACGTTATTTATAACGGGATATTTCAAACAATTTGAATACAATGACTTCAGTTTATCAAAGAAGAAAATTTTGCTAATTGCAATTGCAGTGTCTTATGGTTACCGGCTATGCAGTGAAGGTTTAGTTAGCGAAGCCGGTGTTTGTTATACCATAGAGGAGAAAATCCATGCGCCCGGCCGAAGGCCGGCTATGCAGAGAAGCTTTAGTTAGCGAAGCCGGTGTTTGCTTTAGTTAGCGAACCCGATGTTTGTTATACCATAGAGGAGGTAATCCTTGTACCCGGCGTGCTTAAATTGCAGGCAGTTGCCATTGCAGGAGGTCAGTATATAATAAAATGCCCCATTTTTTTGGGTCTTATTTCATTTCTTCTCGATGGACTGTTTTTGGAAGTTATTTCATTAATGTCTTTAACAGTTATTTCATTATGAAATAACTCCCAAAAGTTGGGGTTTGTTTCATTTAAGACTTGGAAATTATTTCATTTTTTTTGGGATTTATTTCTTTTTTTCAGTTTGGGACTTATTTCATTTATTTTGGGATTTAATTCATTGGGAGTTATTGCAATGGGACTTATTGCACCTGGGAGTTATTGCACGGAGCCAAATATCTTTGCGAATCAAGAAATTTGCAGTAAAATCGCAATGATTTGTAAGTGCATATTTTTGCATATTTTGCTTTGAATGCATATTTTTGCATATACTGCTGATATTGCATATTTAAAACAACAAAACTTGTTTTAACTGCTTTATTTTCCCAAGCACCTTAACCATTTTTTGTTTAATTATAGCTGCACATTCATGAAAAATTAAGCATGAAAACTATCAACATATTCTTTAAAAATTCGTCCAAAATTTCAACTTTTTAAAATTTCCTTAACTAAAAAATCCGAAATTTGCTTAATTATTAAGCTTTAAAATGCTATTACCCTTTTTCCAAAATAAAGCAGCATTTTAGAAACAAATTTACGATAAGTTTATAATTTACAAAACCTCCATAAAAAGTTAAGCAAATTTTCAAATTTTTGCAAAATTCTTAAATATAACAAATATCGAAATTAGCTTAATTTATAAACTTTAAATTAACATTTACAAATTTTATTTTGGAATGTTGTAAATTGCTTAAAAATTTACGATATTGTAAAATAAAAAGTCTTAAATATGCTAAAAATTTCAAGTTGCGGTATGTGAAAAATATCTTAAATGACCTAAATATGCTAAAATAATTGCCCAAAATAAATAACATGCATAACTAATTTGTAAAAAAAAGAATAACGTAAATCATTTGAAGACAAGTAAATACCTTAAGCCTTTTTTTCACAAAAACATTTATATAATTGCATTGTTTACAACATGTCAATATTATTCTCATCGTCAAATGCAAAAAAAAAGAATACTGATGAGTAACAATTTAATTTTAAGAATTTATAAAACAAAAGCTGATTATTTAAAAATATTTACTTTTAAGAAAAGTGAAAAATTTTTATAGAGAAGAGTTTAAAATTAAATTGATATTTGAAGCACGTTGAAAACATTTAATTTTTTTTTTTTTTTTTTTTTTTTGAAGGAGTTGATTTTAAAAAAGTTTTTATTTCGTTAAAAAGAAACAGTTAAAGTTTTTTATTAACGAAATAAACTACTTTTATTAAATTATGTGTATAAATTCGGAGAAGGTGATGAAATAAACATTAAGTTAAACGTTTAAGTTATCAAATTAATGTTTTTTAATTAAAAAGATAAAAAAAAATAAATTTTTTATAAAATAATTATGCAGAATAAATTCAAATTGTGATTTATTATTTTGTTTTGGGTAGACATTAACATGCTATAAAAGGCAGCTATAAAAAATTATTAAGAAAAAATATTTCAATTTATTTTTTTGAAAAAATTTTTGATTGATGGGAAAGTTCAAAGAACTTTGATGAAGTTTAATATATAAAAAAAATAAAATTGAAAAATGCTGTTACCAAAGCAGGGCACACTTTACAGGCATCGGACTCTAAATGCCAATTTGAAAACAAATTATTATCCAAAATAACTCTCTAGGTTGCATATAACTTATCAATGTGCCTAGTGCTTAAGTAGAGTCTAATATAATTTTGTAAACTTGTTTAATATGTTTCTCTCCCTCTCTTTATTTTCAGCTGATGTAAACCCTTTAATTTCAGCTGATTTACCCTCAAAGCCCTCTAATCGCACGGGCCGGCAATTGTTCTACAGTCCCAACTTCTTTTACATACAAAATTATGGGGCTGAGAGTTCAAAATGTGTTACGTCTAGGGGCCTGGTGGGGATTTGCATGGCTTTCGATAGTTGTGTCCAAAATCAAAGGCATAAACGACAATATGCTTTCCTGGATATACAACAATGGCCTCCCCAACAAAGAATCTTGCCCTATTTTCAGCCTCAGCGAGAATTTTGTACGTTTTACGATCAGTTGGCCCGATCTTCATATGGCATATGCTGTACGAATATAGAAAAAATAACACCCGTGCAGCCACCACAATCTCTACAGCCACAAGAACCAGAAAGCCAACCTGAAGATCAGGAAAAGGATTTAGATATGCCCATAGAACCCGAAAACACGGATGATTCAGAAGTTTTAGAGGCAGACCTGACCAGTTATCAGCCTGAACCTCCTAAATACGATAATACCGATAATACTATAGATTACGACCCCATTGAGAATCTAAAACAGGCTGCTTTATATAATAACTACAACAATTACATACGCTATCCCTGGACTCAGCAGTTTGTAGGCTTTTCGGGAGTACAACAATGGCCACCACCAGTGCCTACCCATCCCCCCTCCATAGCCAGTTGGCCGCCACCATTGCCTACCCATCCTCCCAATCATCATTATCCCACTCATCCTGCCTTAGCAGGAGGAGGTTCTAACTATTATCCTACCACTACAACTACCAGAAGACCTTACACAACTACGACCACACGCCGGCCTATGTACCCTAATTATCCTACGCATAGACCTACCCCTACTACCACAACTAAAACAACAAAAAAACCGGATTTTGCCGCTACTTCGGCTTTGGGTTTGCCTTTGCAATGTGGCCTGAAAAACGCTGAAAATCCCGATCAGGAAAGAATTGTGGGTGGTACAAATGCCAGCCCTAATGAGTTTCCCTGGATAGTGGTGCTATTCAAATCGGGCAAGCAGTTTTGTGGTAGTAGTTTAATTACAAAAGTAGGTTGACTTTATTTTTTCTTTGCTGCGAAATCTATATAAATTGAATGGAAATTTTTCTTTGCAGAATCATATTTTGACTGCGGCCCATTGTGTGGCCAGGTAAGTACCACATTTTTTAAAGATATCTCTATATTAACTGGACAATATTTTCGCTTATCTTTTAAGAATGACCTCTTGGGATGTGGCGGCCTTGACGGCCCATTTGGGCGATTACAACATACGCACCGATTTCGAAGTGAAGCATTTAACACGACGCATTAAACGATTAGTGAGACATAAAGGTTTCGATTTCAGTACATTGGTAAGTAGAAACTTTGATTTTTTTAATCCAAGACCGTGCTAAAAAGGGTTTCAAAAGAAAATGGGATGTAGTAGGAGCCAAATTTTTTTGAAAAGGTGGTCTGATTTTAAGTAATAAATGGAAATGGACTGCAGTTTTAACCGCTTGGTCCGATTTGAAGAAATGGTTAAAGTTCTAAAATTTCAAATTTGAAAGCCATTTGGTTCCACCAAATAAAAATAAGCGGACTATCTGTCAAGAGATTTTAAATCCCCATTTACTTCTCCTATAAAACAGAGATTGGAGTGCCCTGGTAGATAACAAACTTCTTCTCCTTATAGATTTATTTACTTCTTTTGAAACCAAATTAGTTGAGATTTAAAAAAATTTACAACTTTAAATCAATTTATTAACCTTTCACAGCACAACGATATTGCCATTTTAACCCTCAATGAGCCAGTGCAATATACTAAAGAAATTCAACCCATATGCCTTCCCACCTCCACTGCCCAACAAAGTCGCAGTTACAGTGGTCACATAGCCACTGTTGCCGGTTGGGGTAGTTTGAGAGAAAATGGACCGCAACCCTCAATATTGCAAAAAGTCCAAATACCCATATGGACAAATAGCGAATGTGCCCAGAAATATGGACGGGCCGCTCCAGCTGGTATAATAGAATCCATGATATGTGCGGGTCAAACGGCCAAGGATTCTTGTAGTGTAAGTTTTTTTTGATTCTTTTTTAAAAGAAAATCTCTATAAAATATTTTTTTTTCAGGGCGACTCGGGTGGTCCCTTAATAATCAGCGATGGAGCCCGATACATACAAGTGGGCATTGTTTCTTGGGGTATTGGTTGCGGTAAGGGTCAATATCCAGGTGTCTATACGAGAGTTACCTCACTTTTGCCTTGGATTTACAAAAATATTAAGTGATTTTTAAATTATATTTTTAAATAAAAAGATTTTTTAAATGTGTAAAGTAGTGAATTAAAAAAAAAAAACAAAAAACTTGTCTTGAAGACGAAAAATTAAACGAGTTTTTTATACGTATAAATCAAGGGGTGATAATGCAATAAAAAATTTTATCAAATAAATTTATTAAGAAAATAAGAAGAAAACTTTTTTTAGACAAAATTCTACCCAAAAATATAAATTTCATAACAAAAATCTAGTCCGATTTTATTAAAAATTTAAAATACTCTTTAAAGTTTGAAATTTTAATACAAAAGCCGATTTCTACCAAAAGTTCTACTAATACAAGAAAAGTTTAAAAATTTCGAATTACAAAATTCAAAAGGTACTGAAAATCGTAATTTTATCGAAGTCTACTAATTCTACTAAAAATATTCAGGCTTATTCCGGTTGTCGTTGCCGTCATCGACAGTGTCGTTTTTTGTAGAAGATAAGAGAACACAGGCTGTGTGTCACAATTACAAAAAACGACACTGTCGATGACGACAACGACAACCCGAATAAGGGTGATTAGTTTTGAACAAAAAACTACTTTAATTTCACAAAAAATTAATATGTTCAAATATTTTTTTATTAATTCAATACTTCTTCACAAAAAAAAAATCAATTTAATAAATTGATATTTTCTAAATTTAGCAAAAAAACAAAAAGCATTGAAAAATCATTAAAAGTCATAAATTGCTTATAATAAAATCAGTGTTTAAAACAGTGTTCGAAAATAAACAGTACATTATTTAACGTTCGGCTCACACACCCAAGAACGATATCTATTTTTTTATTGATTGTGTAGACATACACAACCCTTAATACCGTTCGTAACTACCCAGCCAGCAAAATACTCCGTCATTGTCTGAATCAGACATTTCGTGCAATTGTCTGACTTCATTCTTAGAGACTTCGTTCAGATTTCTGTCAGACATTGAATATACCTACTGTCTGGCCGATTTCTGATCGATTTCGCATGGATATATCGAGGGAAATTATGTTCAGATATGTCCAACAGAATTCCGACGGAATTCCTTCAGATTTTTCTAACGAGACTTATTTTTTTTTTTTTAAATAATGACAATTGTCATTCAATTGAAAACAATTTTAATTTTATTTTATTTGTTCAAGATAAAAACATTAAAAAGGTACGTACGTGTAAAATTTATAATTTTTACACTTTTACATATTTTGCAATAAAATTATTTATTTCAGCTATCAGTTGGAAAGCAGCAAGAATATCGGCTAACACATCAGAACTTCCCATGCCTTTTTCATTGGATTTCTGTTAGTTATCTATCAGAAATGCCGACAAAAAACCAGAATTTCCCACGACATGTCTGTTAGAATTCGTGTCAACCACTTCATACATTTTTGGGTCAGAAATCTGACAGAATTCGTATACGATTCCGACTTTTTTGCCGACGTTTCTCTCAGATATCTGAACGACGTCGGATTATTTTGCTGGCTGGGTAGTGATACTGTAGACAAACATTATATTTTAATGTTCTATAATGTTTTTTTCGTGTGTGTGTTTTGTTTTTATAAAAATGTTTTTTTTTTACCAGCCAAAAGGGACGAACATTAACGAGCCGAACCGAACACATTGAAGTTTTTGGATTTTCAAAAAAAACCGAACGGAATTAAATGTTCACAACTTTTGTTGAGTTTGATAAAAACAGTAATATTTTTGTGTTCGAAAGATGACTAACAGGGAAACGTTATTTTTTTAATGATTTTCTTCACAAACACTATTAGTGTTTGTGTTTTCCACAAATCTACCGAACCGAACATTAAAAAACGATATTTAGTGTTTATTTTCGAACACTGGTTTAAAATGTTATAATTGCTACCAAAAATATTCTATGTTTAAGTTTTGGAAATGCTATATTTGCTACCTATTTTACTGCTCAAAGCAATATTCTATTATTAAAATGCTACAATTGCAACGCATTTTACTGCATCCAAAAATATTCTGCGTTTAAGTGTTTTAATTGCTACAATTGCTCCTTTTTTATTGCTTCTAGAAATATTCTGCGTTTAAGTGTATAAAATACTACCTGATTTATTGCTTCCAAAAATATTGTGTTTAAGTGTTTAAAATGGTACAATTGCTACCTACTTGATTGCTTCCAAAATATTCTGCGTTTAAGTGTTTTAAATCCAAAAATATTTTATGGCTAATTGTTTAAAATACTAAAATTTCTACCTAATTTATTGCTTCTAAAAATATTCTGTGTTTAAATTCTACAATTGCTACCTATTTGATTGTTTCCAAAAATATTCTGCGTTTAAGTGTTTTAAAAACTTCAATTGCTACCTATATAATTGCATCCAAAAATATTCTACGTTTAAGTGTTTAAAATGCTACAATTGCTACCTAATTTATTGCTTCCAAAAATATTCTGTGATTTAGTGTTTAAAATGCTACAATTGCTACGCATTTTAATGCATCCAAAAATATACTGTGTTAAGTGTTTAAAATGCTACAATTTCTACCTAATTTATCGCTTCCAAAAATATTCTGCGTTTAAGTGTTTAAAATGCTACAATTGCTACCTAATTTATTGCTTCCAAAAATATTCTGCGTTTAAAATTTTTAAATGCTACAATTGCTACTTTTTTATTGCTCTTAGAAATATTCAGCGTTTAAGTGTTTAAAATGCTACAATTGCTACCTAATTTATTGCTTCCAAAAATATTCTGCGTTTAAGTGTTTAAAATGCTACAATTGCTACCTAATTTATTGCTTCCAAAAATATTCTGTGATTTAGTGTTTAAAATGCTACAATTGCTACGCATTTAAATGCATCCAAAATATACTGTGTTTAAGTGTTTTAAATGCTACAATTGCTACCTAATTTATTGCTTCCAAAAATATTCTGCGTTTAAAAATTTTAAATGCTACAATTGCTACTTTTTTATTTCTCCTAGAAATATTCTGCGTTTAAGTGTTTAAAATGCTACAATTGCTACCTAATTTATCGCTTCCAAAAATTTTCTGTGTTTAAGTGTTTAAAATGCTACAATTGCTACGCATTTTAATGCATCCAAAAATATACTGCGTTTAAGTGTTTAAAATGCTACAATTGCTACCTAATTTATTGCTTCCAAAAATATTCTGCGTTTAAAAATTTTAAATGCTACAATTGCTACTTTTTTATTTCGCCTAGAAATATTCTGCGTTTAAGTGTTTAAAATGCTACAATTGCTACCTAAATTATCGCTTTCAAAAATATTCTGCGTTTAAGTGTTTAAATGCTACAATTGCTACCTAATTTATCGCTTCCAAAAATTTTCTGTGTTTAAGTGTTTAAAATGCTACAATTGCTACGCATTTTAATGCATCCAAAAATATACTGTGTTTAACTGTTTTAAATGCTACAATTGCTACCTAATTTATTGCTTCCAAAAATATTCTGCGTTTAAAAATTTTAAATGCTACAATTGCTACTTTTTTATTGCTCCTAGAAATATTCTGCGTTTAAGTGTTTAAAATGCTACAATTGCTACCTTATTTATTGTTCCAAAAATATTCTGTGATTTAGTGTTTTAAATGCTACAATTGCTACCTATTTGATTGCTTCCGAAAATATTCTGTGTTTAAATGTTAAAAATACTACAATTGCTACCAATTTTATTTCTTCCAAAAATATGTTATGCTTAAGTGCTTAAAATGCTACTTTTTTATTGATTCTAGAAATATTCTGCGTTTAATTGTTTCAAATTCTACAAATGCTACCTACTTTGTTGCTTCCAAAAATATTATTTTTAAGTGTTTAATATGCTACAATTGATTGCTTCCAAAAATAGTCTGCGTTTAAGTGTTTGAAATTCTACAATTGCTGCCTTCTGTATGGCTTCCAGAAATATTCTGTAGCAAAGCATTAAAATATTTAATAGTTATATAATAAATAATGCTACTGCTAAATAATAAAATAAAAACTACCAATAGAACAGTAGATTTACAGCCTGTTCATGGATTTCGAACGACATCGTTCGCATAGAAAATAACATTAAAAACAAAAACAAACTTCGAACAATCGATTTTTGTTTTTGTTTTAAATGTAATTTTCTATGCGAACGATGACGTTCGATATCGTTAAACAGGCAGTTAAAATCAAACCATTTGCTACTTTTTTTTATTTGTAGTTTATTTTTTTTTTAAATAATTTTTTTATTTTTACTTTTTCCTTTTTTATTTGACTTTTAAGTAATAAAAACGTAGTTGTTGTAGTAGCAGTAAACATAGTTCTTAAAAATTTTTCAAGTAGCAATAAAATAGGCAAGCAGCAGAATCGTCGTCGGTGCTGAAAAATGTGTTATGTGTTTCTGTTTTAATTGTATAAGACGTTCGTAAAATAATCGCGTTTATTTACGTACGAAACAGTATTTCAGTTCGTTGGTGACTATTGTATTGAAAGGACGTATATATTTGTGTCTCTTACTTTGTTTTACAACGAGTGCTTATTTTTTTTTCTCAACTAAGAATTGTTCTTGTTTTTTATGGCAAGACCTTTTAAGCGCAAAAGGGGTAATTATTGGACCCCTTTGCAGGCCCTTGATGATGATGGAGATCCAATGGACTCAGATGAGACGACGGAAGCTGAAATTAAAAATGTTAAGGAACATATTCCGCCAATAAAAGTTCTGGGTCAGGGTGGTGATTTTATTCACAAAATATTGACTGAAAAAGGTATTGTAAATTATCGACTAAAAAGAATGTCAATTGGTACAAAAATATTTTGTGATACAATAGCCTCATATGGTGTTGTTAGAACTTTGTTAAGTGAAAAAAACTGTCAATTTTTTACACATGATATAAAATCTGAACGTGTATTTAAAGTGGTTTTGTTTGGCCTTGAAACTAAAACAGAAGAGCAAGTAAAAGCAGAATTAACCTCTCGTAATTTACAGTGCACTCAGGTCAAACGCGTGGACAAAACATATGAAAACTTTGTTGATACAATTTACATTGTTTCTTTTGTAAATGGTTCTCTTAAATTAAATGATCTAAGAAGAGATCATAAATGTATTTTTCGTACAATTGTTAGATGGGAGTACCAAAGAAAAAACAAAAACAGAATTGTACAATGTCATAACTGCCAAATGTTTGGTCATGGCGAGAAAGGTTGTTCTGTAAGAACTAAATGTTCAAATTGTGCTGGTAAGCATAAAACAGTTGATTGTAAAGCTAACACTGCAAAATGCGCCAATTGCAGTGGTAATCATAAATCATCTGATCTCGCTTGCCCAAACAGGGAGATGTATTTGGAAATAAGAAGCAAGTTTACAAACAAAAAATCAAATAATAATGTTCGCAGGTCAAATAATAATGTGATCTCATATAATACCACTCAATTTCCTCTCTTACCCAAACAAAGAGAAGTACAACAACCACATATTAATCAGGAAGCAAATGCATCTCATAATCAAAGAGAAGTACAACAATCCTATGTTAATCTGGCAGCTAATGCATCCCAAAATCTTCCACATAACAACAACAACGTTAATAAAAATGATTTATTCACCTTTGAAGAGATAACTCAGCTTTCAATGGAATTAATAAATAATTTAAGAGATTGTACATCTAAAGAACAACAGTTTAATGTATTAACAAAACTTACTATTAAGTATTTATACTCAAATGTTAAATAATGAATACGCAAATGAAAATAATGTATTGGAACGCAAGAAGTATCCGCGGCAAAATAATAGAGTTTTTTAATTTAATTATTCATAAAAACATTGATATTTGTTTAATTACTGAAACCTGGTTGGATAGTAGTTCAAAATTCTCACATCCTATGTTTAATTGTCTGCGCATCGATCGTCCAAACGGACGAGGTGGTGGCGCACAGTGGTATTTTTTTGGCAAAAAGTCTATTTTTTTACAGTTATTTTTTAGAATTCTTATGATGCAATTCTGTAGAGAAATGTTTCATTAGTAGAAAACCATGATTTGTTTTCGAAAAAAATAAATTTTTGTACAAAAAAGAGTGTGGTAAAGTTATCTAAATATTATACAACGAAAACTGATGAAAATTTTACTACATTTCAGTTGGTTATACAATAAATATGGTTTAACGACGAATAGTTTTAGAGCATTCTTATTAAAATATAGTATTTTAAATTTAATAGGAAAGAAAAATTATTTAAATTACATATATAGTTTAAGAGATCTGAGCAAATCAAAATGACTCCAAAAAATTTAGCATTTGCAGTTTTCATTAGAAAAAAAAAATAAGTTAGCTCGGTCTACCTCCGTGTTAGTACTACTACTAAATTAAAGTTTGGAATGTTTTCTTTCATTTTATGTAAAAAAATTCTGCGACTTTTTGCGATCGCTGAACAAACTTATAAATTTTGTGATAAAACTCACGTATTTTTTGTGAATATTTACAATAAATTGCAATGTATATTAACAGTAAAAGGTTTTGTATACTTTTAGGCTTTTACTTTTATTTTTTAATAACTGATTGACAAAAATATCGAAAAAATGCATAACAAAAAAAGAAAAACAAAACCATATGATTATTTGAAATAATAATATTTGCCAAAAAAATGTTTAAGAAAACTAATAAACATAACTAATTTTTAAAATGGGTTCCTTTTGTGTTTCATATAGTGAATTGTGCAAGGAACTTATAAATTGCAATAATAATGTGGATTTATTTACTGATTTCATTTTGGGTTCTATGGGCGGGGGGTGGAGGGCGTGGCCAATTTTGAATAAACTTTATATTTTTCTTAATTGAGCTAAATAAAGGCTCAGAGCAAAATTTCAAAAACTTTGGTCCAAAAAAAAATTTTGGGTTCTATGGGCGGTGGGTGGAGGGCGTGGCCAATTTTAATGAAACTTTATTTTTTATTTAATTAAGCTAAATAAAGGCTCAGAGCAAAATTTTAAAAACTTTGGGCCAAAAAAAAATTTTGGGTTCTAAGGGCGGTGGCTGGAGGGCGTGGCGAATTTTGATGAAACTTTATATTTTTCTTAATTGAGCTATCCAAAGGCCCAGAGCAAAATTTCAACATTCTACGAGCACTCCTTATATTTTTTGCCAAACATTGTATGGACAAATCCCTCTGTGTGGCGTGGCAATTATTATTAAAAAATCAATTCGTTTTCAACAACTACAGTCCGTCAGAACTAATATTATTGAAAATGTAGGAATTGATCTCTCGTTAGATCAACTTAATTTGAAAATATTTTGCGTTTATTTTCCTGGTGGCCGAAATTCATCTGACATTTTACCAATTTACAGACGTGATATAAGAAAGCTGCTTAGTATTCAAGGAAATTTTATATTATGTGGGGATTTAAATAGTAAGCACCGCGAATGGGGATGCTTTAGAGCAAATTGTTATGGTAATTTACTTAACGATTTGACTTTTCATTTCCCTTTTACTATAATGTTTCCAAATAGTGCAACACGAATACCGACTTCTTCGAGGTCCCGTCCTTCAACATTAGATCTTGTACTTACAAATATCCCGGAGTATCTAACCCAACCTGAAGTTTTAAATACACTCTCATCCGATCATCTACCTGTTATGTTTTTACTTAATGCCTCTGTTTCTTCTTTGGGAAATATGAAGCTAAATTTTAATAAAACCAATTGGAGAAAATACTCTGAAAAACTTGATTCATTACTTCCCATGGCTCCACCTAACAGAGATAACATTTCTACAGTGAATGAAGTTGATGAAATGGTTAACACATTTTCTAATGCTATTCTTAGTTCTATTGAACATAGTACTCCTGTTATTCCAAACTCACATACGAATTTTATAAGATTACCAAGCGAAATTATCGACCTTATTAGGGAGAGAAACTATTATAGACGTCAGTGGCAAAGATATAGATGGACAACTGATCTTGATGAATACAAACGTTATGACCGTTTGGTGAAAACTGAGATATGGAATCATAGAAATCGGCAATGGAATGACAGATTACGTAGACTTGACAAGCGCTCTAAGCCTTTCTGGAATATTACTAAAGTTCTAAGAAAACGGGTTTCCAATATTCCCTCATTAGTGGATCAAAGTAGGGCTATAAATACTGATTGCGATAAAGCTAATGCGTTTGCAGAAAACTTTTTTCAAAATCATCATGTTTCAGACAACCTTGGTTGTCAGACATTAGAACAACAAGTCGATAACGTGCTAAATTATAACAGTTCTCTTAACTATATTACACCCGACTCAGAATACATTTCGGTGCATACAATAAAAAGCTTATTAAGAGGTCTTAAACCACGAAAATCTTGCGGATTAGATAGCATTAAAAATGAGTTTTTGAAAAACCTCTCAGTTTGTGGAATAATATATCTAACATGTATTATAAATTCTTGTTTAAAGCTTCAGTATTTCCCAACATGTTGGCGAATTGCAAAAGTAATTCCTATTTTAAAACCGGGAAAGCCCAATAATGAAACGGGAAGCTACCGGCCTATTAGTCTACTCAGTAGCCTGGGAAAAATTTATGAAAAAATTTTAAAAGAAAAATTATTTCTTTTTATTGATGAAAATAATATTATTCCCAAGGAACAGTTCGGGTTTCGCCCCTTTCATAATACAACACAACAAATCAAAAGAATTTCGAATTACGTAAAAAGTGAGCTTATAAACAAAAAGTCGACTGCTATGGTACTTTTAGATGTGGAAAAGGCTTTTGATACCGTATGGCATAAGGGCCTTGTATATAAATTAATTTCCTACGGTTTTCCGTCATATCTGGTAAAAATCGTACAAAGTTTTTTGACAAATCGTAGTTACAATGTTTTCATTAACTCTTCATACTCCGAAAACTACAATATCGATGCTGGTGTTCCTCAAGGCTCTGTCTTGGGGCCTTTGTTGTACATTTTATATTGTGCAGACGTTCCTAAAAGTCATGTATGTAACTATGCTTTTTATGCTGACGATACTGCAATTTACTGCTCTGATGTATCACCCCAACCTATTCTTGATAATATACAGCATTCTCTTAACAGCCTTTTTCAATACTTTGTTAATTGGAAAATTAAAATAAATGCTGGAAAATCACAAGCTATCTTTTTTACAAGAAAAAGAAGTTCTTGTAACCTACCCAGTTCAAATTTATCTTTAAATGGTGTAGATATTCCCTGGTCTAACAATGTTAAATATTTGGGAGTTTTTCTAGACCGACGGTTAACTTTTAATAATCACACCAATCATATAATCAAAAAATTTAATATTGCCATTAAAATGTTATATCCTGTTATTAATAGAAAGTCAAATCTCAACACCGAAAATAAAATAACTATTGTCCAGACAATTTTTCAGGCTATAGCTCTATATGCATGTCCAGTTTGGGGAACATGTGCAGCAACACATGTTAAGAAAATCCAAATCAGCCAGAATAAACTTCTTAAAATGGTTATGAATTTGCCTTGGCACTATTCTACACAAAGATTACATCGTCTTTGTAATGTAGAATACATAAATGTGCGTATTCAAACTATAATTAACAAATTTCAGAATTCATGTAATCTTTCAAACAATGATTACATTTCAAATCTTTATTAGGTACAAAACAAATTTTTCATTATATATATATTTTTTTTTCCTTGTATGTACTATACATTCCTTCCTTTAATGATTTATTGAAGGTTTTATGCTCTAATTTATTTTCCTTCTCCGATACAAATTTATTAAAATTCATTTGCGTGTTCTTAAATTAATAAATATTGTTATAGATGTAAGGTAGCTTTTAACCATCTCTCTTAAGATTTATTCTGTATATGTTTTATAAAAATGATTTTGAAAAAAAAAAAAAAAAAAAAAAAAAACAGTATTTCTCGACATTTCCGAATTATCCCAGTAAAAAAAAAATCGGTTTTTTGAAGCACTGAAGAGAAAAAGCGCATAATCGAGCGATTCAATAAAAGAGCTTTTATACAGCAGTAAATGATCAAAAATGAAATATACTTAAAAAGCTGCTGTTTTAGTGCTGACAACGAAGAAGGTTTTAAAGCGAAAAAATATTTATGGTTTACGAAAATGATTAAAAAAAAGGCATTTAAACAAGTAAAAGCAAAACATTAATGAATATGTTAATAAAGTTAGCCCTTAAAAAAGCACTTTAGGAGAGCCTTGTTTGTATGTTAAAAGAAGCGCTTATTGTCAGCAGAATATAGTCCACCAAATCGGGAACAGCCTATACAAAAATCAGGCATCTTATCAGCAGGTTTTGTATATGAATTCATACCTCAAATCGCTGCAAACCGATAAGATGCCTGATTGGAGCACATTTTTGACTGGGATAGACGTTGTTTGGCATTAAGGCTGACAACCGTATGCCAGTCTTATTCCGGGAATAATTTAGCTTTGACTATGAAATATTTTGCGATCGGTAAAAATTGAATGATATTAAATGAATTCATACCTACACATGTGTAAATAACGATAATTTTTTTTATCTGAAATACAATTAAAAGTGAATACCTTCTGTATGTTTCAATTTTGACAGAGATGTGCAATCATAGATGTATCGTAAAACTGACAAATCCACTGTAAAGTACATGTCGTGTAAAAGTAGCTTAAAACTACAAAAGTAAGTAGAAACGTCAACATAAACATAGTACTTAGTAAAGCCCTGCACAAATGCATTTGTTTCTTGTTCACAGTTCTCCACACCAAGTTACTGTTGTTTCAAACACTGTATTTTTTTTTTTTTTTTATTCAGTTCGAATGATACATAATTAAGAACCAAATCAATGTTAAACAGTAGTTGGTTTCAAACAAATCCGTGTTAAGCAGTAGTTTGATTTAAAAAAAAAACAAATCAATGCAATGTATAATTTTATGTGAAAGAAAACACAACACACAACAATTGTGTCTATAACAGGGAATTCCATTTCTTTGCACAATTGGGTATAGCACTACTAACACATACGTATTTTTATGCTCTTCAATTCAGTCGCCGGATGCCACGTTATTTTAGCTTTTCATTTATTTTTTACTTTTAATAAAATATTTCATAATATATTTTTAACAAATAGAAACTTGGAATTGTTTCCTTCCGAAGGTTACTTTATAAAGGGTGTCCCAACTAGAACGCAATTTTTAAATTTTAAATAAAACACAGATATTTATAAAAAAAAATCGTGAAACTTTATTATATCGTAAAGTAGACAGAATGAGGTTATGTATGGAAAGATATCGTGCATATGGCCGCCGCGGCTTTTCTGCCACACACGCGATCTTTTAATGAAATGTTCAATGACCTTTTTGCATAAATGCTGCGGTATTTCATTAATGCAGCGTCCAATTTCCTCTTTTAAGGCTTGAGTCGTCGTCGGCTTATTCGCGTAAACCATCGACTTCAAAAAACCCCAAAGAAAAAAATCTAAAGGTGTTAAGTCGCACGATCTAGGCGGCCAATTCTGGTCTCCAAAACGCGAAATAACACGACCGGAAAATTACTGATGCAGCAATTGAATTGTTTCTCTGGCTGTATGACATGTGGCGCCATCTTGTTGAAACCACATGCCCTCCACATTCATTTCTTCAATTCTAGGCAAGGAAAAACTGGTTATCATTTCACGATACCGAACACCATTGACTGTTTGCGCTTGACCTGCCTCATTTTCATTTAAAAAAGGGTCCAATGATTCCACCAGCCCAAAAACAACACCACACAGTGACACCACAAGGCTTAGGTAAACTACCAGGCATTTTACCTATGCCTTCCTTTGGACAGCAATGAGGTATATTGTATGTACAGAAAAATTTACAATTATTAGACACCAGCAGAATGCTATAAAAATACATAACTAAAATTTAGCTTATAGAATAAATTTGAAAAAAAAATGAAAAATGCTGAATATAATATATTTTTGTAACTTTTGAATAAAATAATTTAATATAAAAACTTAATTTGCTCCATACAAATTTACTAGTCATACCTAATAATAAAAAAAATAAGATAATTCATATCACCTATTTTTTTACTGTTGTTTGGTGTGATTTGGTGTAGTTAGTGTGATTTGTTTGTTTCGTTGTTGTGTGGAGTATTTTCCGTGCTCTTTACACTCGAGAAAATCAGTACTTAAAAAACAAACAAATGTCTTGAAACGTCATTCAAATGCATTTGTGCAGGGCTTAAGTACATAGTAAGAAAAAAAACTTAATTAGAAAAAATATAAAATCTGTCAATTAAAAATCTGTAAAAAAATTTTTATAGCGGAAACGAATTTATTTTCAACAGAAAATTCTTCTTATTTCAAAAAATCAATTTAATTATTATGTGAAAAAAAAACATTGTTTTATACTTTGGGTGTGTGTGAAACGGTAGCAAAGTACTCATGGAAGTAAAATGTTGACACTATTGAGGTGAATAAAATTTCACTAGCCCTAGGGGCTAGTATAAATTTTGACATTAGTATAGAAATTTTTGACAACCACAAAATTATTTTTTTCATCAAATTTGTTTAAACAAAATAAAAAATAATATGGAAGCAGGACCAGTGGCAAAAAAAAATTAAAAGGAAGTATACATGATTTAAATATTTAAATATAAAAAAGCTTTATAAAAAAAAAAAACATAATTACTTAATACCCAGCTAGCATTTTAAATCGTGTAAGAGCTACTGGGAGTCTCATGAAGAGCGTCTTTGATCGTTGATGGCCACATTTTTTAATCCTAGAAGATTCCTCACACGGGAAAAACTGGAGATTCTTCCATAGCACAGCGAAAGACGCTTCTTCAATCGTTGTGGTAATCGTTTCATACGTGGGTAAAGATAATCTAATGAGACTTTCATGTCAAGAATCGTATGGGACTCATGTTGATATTATTTTACTTAATTTATACAGGGAGTCGTAAAAGGTTCATTCGAGTGTTACATTGTTGTTTTTGTACTCTGAAAATAATAAGAAAATAAATAAGATTTTCTTAAGACTTGATATGACAGCCATACATAAAAAAAAAGCGACACGCGTTTTCTAGTTTTTGAATAGAATGGCCTGAACGCTTTGCAATTGGAAAACCCGATTTTGACAGCTCGTTTAAAAGTGGAGCTTGCCACTATTGTTAATTAATAATGGCAATTAGCTATTTTTTTCGGCCGATCTAGGGTGTTTATCTCTATTTTTATTTAGATTTTTTTTGGGTTTTATTTAACAAGAAAGCTAGCTAGCACTACTACATCTCACGAAATTGTCAGAAAGACTTTGGAGACTGAAAAAAATCGTCACTTAAAAAAAAAAATCAGCAAATCGCAACTTTGCTAATTTCGGAACAAAAAATCGTCAAAATGGCAATAAATCATCAAATCTGAGAGATTTTTGAAAACGCTAAAATTCGCGCGATTGACACTAATAAGCAGTGTTGCCAAAAGTTTTCAAAAAAATATCGCTAAAACAGCATGAAAAATCGATAGAAAATAGCTAAATTTTAAACATATTCAAAAATTTTGCGGTAAATCGCTAAAAAAAAAAAAATTTGTATCCGAAGAACTGTAGCTTACGATAAATTCTATAAAATGGCGATTAGAAACAAAATGTTGATGCATTAAAATGCAAATTTTATTAAAAAAAAATGGTTATAACAAAAAATTAATTTTTAAATAAAATTTAAATTTAATTTCATGAACAGATGATGCGATAATAATTTAATTAAAAATGTTAAGCAAATCTTCTACATCTGCATTTTTGTAGGTAGAACTTGTTCCTATTTTGTCAAGTACCGATTTCGGTTCTTGGTAATTGTGGCAATATTTGTTATTTAATTTCAATCCGTACCTGTAAACATATTTTAAAAGTTTATTTTAAAAAATGCAATTAACGTGTAAAACTGCATTAACTGTTTCAGTAATGAATCTGTTTCCTTATTTAGTTTTACTTGGCGGCCACACGATTAAGTTTTGCCTTTCAATTCCTTTCAATTTGCAATACACTCTTACTTTTTTACTAGCACACTCACATTTTTTAAATTGATCACGAGATTGCTTTAAATTTTACCTTTCCATTTGCTTGGCAATTTTACTTTCAATTTAACAGCTGAGTACAAGTTTGTCTTAATAAATTGTGTTGTTGTTGACATCTTGGAAGTAAATGGTTTTCAAATTGAGTGCAATCTACGTCACAGCTTACAATTTATGTAAATTTTGACAAGCGGTATATGTAAAAGACTATCAAGAACAACTTGAACGTGTGGCTGCAAGGTTAACAATATTGAGCTGACTAAAAACTCTCTCAACATCAGTATTCGACCACGGTTAACGATAATACATTAATAACAAAAAGTAAAACTTCAACCCAAAATGCACAAGTTGAAGTGGTCTCAGACCATTTAACCATCATCAAAATAATTTTTACACAAATCACAAAGGTGATCAGTAGAACTATTTGCCGTATGTTGACATATAAATAACGACAAAGCGACTTCTTGTACTTTGACTTTGTCAACAGTATTTGCATTTGAGGCCAAATTCTCACTTTTTTCAGAACGATCCTCTAAGCGAAGCATTTGATTTGTGCTTCTTAGTTTCTGCATGGCTAAGAAGGTCATTCAGTTTTCCCGACAGCGAGGATCTACAATACTTGCAAAATCCTTTTGTCTCATCTTTTTCTGTGCCACCCACGACTTTAATTTTTCATGGCTTAGCCATTATTTTCATGGCCCCATTATTATAAATTCTAGTTGTTTTTCATTAATAAGATCTCTTTGACGTGCTAAATGTTTTTCATTTACAATAAACATAAATATATGATATAAAAAAGTAATTGTATTTTCGCAGTAACAAACTACAACAAAGTATGTTTTTCTTTAATGCAAATACCGTTTTTCGAGTCTCACTTACGGCGACCGTACACGACATGTTTTTGTCATCTGGCATGCCAAATTTCCCACTGCAAAATACATACATGTCGTGTGTTACCTTTTTAACTTTGCTTCTGTAAAAGTCAGATGCAAAGTCATCTGACAAAATTTCAATTAGAGCGTGCTCTATTTTCTTCTGACAAACCATCTGACATCAGAAATCTATGCCGAGAAGAAACCGGCAGCGGCGTCCACTATTGACGGAATCATTAGCGGCTGCAGTTAATATTTTAAAATACCGAGATATTGAATAGAATTTATTTAAATGTATATATAAAAAACCGTTTCATTATAATATCCTAAATTGGTATCGTTGAATTAAAAGAAAAATATGTGAAGATGGCTAAACTATTTTACGGCGTAAATAAAAATATTCGTGGTGGCATTTTTATTTTGGATTTTGCAATAACTATGCGAAAAAAACAGAGACAATGTCAGAAGCAAATTACATGTACGTTTCTGACCGAATATTATAAACCTTCTGTAAAACAGCCATTTTGACAGACATGCACAATTACATGTGACTTGAAAAGTTGACAATTCAGATGTAAAAAACATGTCATCTACATGCACCTTTAAACAAAGTTATCAGAAAATAAAATAAGAACCCACAAAACCATCATTTTAAAAATCGCTAGATTTCCCGCTAATAGCTAAATCAAATTTTTTGCCGCAAAATTGAAGTAAAAATCGCTAGATTTGACAAGAAAATAGCTAAAATGGCAACAGTGCTAATAAGCTCTACATTTTGCCGAAAAATCTTCAAGCTGGCAACAGTGAGTTTAACATAATGTACTATTTGTTGCTATTTCGTTTAATGCCTTAAAGTATGCTTTACTTTATTAAAAGCCATACCTTGCAAACATTTGCAAGTGAAAATTTCAATATTACATTTTGATTTTTTTTGTTTATATTTTTTTAGGATTTTAATTGATATTTTAATGGTTTTTTTTTTTTTAAACAGAATTCATGTGTTTTTTTCTTATTATTCAAAAAATGAATCACAGATTTGTTTTTTATTTGGGAGATTTTTTAATAAACATTGGATGGACCGGACCGGACCGACCAATGAACTATTGTCAAGGCTAAGAAAAAATAAATTTTAAAATTGAATCGAGCATTTGTTTCTTTTTGAAGATTTTTAAAAACAAAATAATTTTCAAAATTAACTTTCAGTTTTTTTCTTAAATTTTTTTATTAAATGCATTAAAGTATGATTAATATTAATTGAACAAAAAAAAAAAAACATTAAATCATAAAGTAAACATTTTAAGTAATTTTAAAATAAAAAAGTTTTTTTTTTTTGAAAAGTGAAATATTCAGGGGTGTCATGGAAATCGAAAATGTAAAACGAAAGAATTTGGCAGTTCTTTTTATTCAACTTTTAATCTAATTTTTACAATTTTTGTTAAACAATTCTGTTTAATAGAGCATTATTCGTATAATAATTGTCACAAAATTTTTTTATTACAGAAATCTTATTGAAAAACGACTCTTAAAATTCTTTCGTTTTACGTTTTCGATTTCCATGACACCCCTGATTGTATTGATTTAATAACAGAAAACTTTAGCGGTCTTTTTTAAACACGAAGCAGAATTATTTTTTTTGTTAAATTTTACTGTAAAGCAAAAAAAGGTTTAAGTAATTTTTTAATTAAAATCTAAATATATAAAAAGAAGTGTACACTTTGATGTCACCACTAACTGCGGAAACTGGTCAACCGATTTCAAACAAAATTTTAGGGTACGTTGGGGATAGTCTGCAGATGGTTTATGTTAAGTTTGCACGAAATCGGCCTAGGGGTTACGGAGATATGGCATTTGGATTTTCCTATATACTTATTTCCATAAAAATATCAATAGAATGCCCTCCATTTTGAACTCCTATAAAAAGGCTTGACCGATTTTTATGAAACTGTGTACGTGAATAGTTCGTAAAGTTTATTTTATATTGCTAAAGGGCGCAAAATAAGGCAAGAGGGTCAAAAGCTCCCCCTCCATATATATTTTTAACTTATTATTCGATTTATTGAAATTTTACTGGCAAATAGTGTAACATCTGGAAAGAACTATAGCCTACAAGTTTTATTATTAAGGGCGTGATATAGGGCAAGAGGGGTGAAAGCTCCCCCTCCCCAAGATTTTAAACTAATCAACCGGTTTATTTAAAATTTGGCATGCAGACACTGTGGCAAATAGTGTTACAGCTGGAAAGAACTATATCCTATAGTTTTTTATTATTTAGGGAGTTAAATAGAGCAAGAGGGGTAAAAGCTGCCCCACTCTATATATTATTAACTAATCAACCGGTTTTCTTAAAATTTGGCATGCAGACACTGTTTCATCTAAAAGAGAACAGAGTATGAAATAGGGCAAGAGGGGTAAAAGCTCCTCCTCCCTATATCTTCTTAACTAATCGACTGATTTTCTTGAAATTTAGCAGGCAAATAGTGTTACAGCTGGAAAGAAAAATAGTTTATTTTTTATTCATGACGTTAAATAGAGCAAGAGGGGTAAAAGCTCCCCCTTCCTATACCTTCTTAACTAATCAAACGGGTTTCTTTAAATTTGGCACGCAGACACTGTAACATCTGAAAGAAATAAGTTATATGGCAAAACAACGTTTGCCGGGTCAGCTAGTATTTTATAAAAAGTCAGTATATTTATTTTGAAACAAATTCAATGAATTTTTGTTTGAATTTCTGTTAAATTCTAATTTAAGAATTTTTCAACAATGAAATTTTTAAACAAAATTTTTTTCAAATTTATGTATGTATGTATGAATGTATTTTCTTTTCAAAATTTAAGCACTTGCAATAAAATGTCAATGTTCTTTAAAACATTTTCAATATTGTTTTAGCTCTTATTTGAAAAGAGACATCACCAAGTCAATACAGTGAATATAAAAAATAAATAATTTATTTTTAAAATGAAAATAGAAAAAACTTGCAAATAAAAAAACATTAACTAGAAAATGAAAATTTCCGTTGACGCACAACCCAACAACCAACAGACAATCAAACAAATGTCCATATTTTTAGTCTTAGGTAAGTAAATAATGATGTCTATTCTAAACATTCTGACATTTTTTTTTCTTAACGAGTGCCTAACCGGCCGGCAGTCTCTTAGTCGGTCCATTCAAGCAGACTTAATAAAAAAAAAATAATAATAAAAAACTTTAACCAAAAATCTAGTGTCTGTACATGAGACTGAAAACAACAACAATAACAAAATTTTGAGAATTTAGAAAAAAAGAGTAAAAGTTTTACGGAAAATAAAGGAAAAACAAAAATAAAAAGAAAAAGTTTGAGAAAAAAAACGATTTTCAAACACTCTAAAAAAATAAATAATTTAAACCACTGTGACATTAAATTTAATATGTGGCCAGATAAGAGGCATATAAATATAAACGTTATATCAATAAAGGAGCAAATAAACTACACTAATGGCTAATAAATCACTGATGGTTTAAACTTGAATTTATATGAAGTTTAAACTCAACAGCTGTAAATCAGTGTCCCATACATTATATGCTGTTTAAAAAATAATAATGTGGCAGCACTACGATAAATGTTGTCAAATTGGTATGGTTTGTATTGATAGTTTAAACGCCCAATTTAAAGCGTTTAAAGATGGTTAATATGTTTACTGATTAATAGATTTGATGGTTTAAACCAGTGATAACCACGCAACAAACAAAGTTGTTGTGTACATATGAATTGCCGACCGTGTCTGTGTAAAAAATACGATTATTGACTGCCTCGCAATACTATGGAGTGGCCCGAACAAAGTTGTTGTATACATGTGAATTGCCGACCGTGTCTGTGTGAAAAATACAATTATTGACTGTCTCGCGAGTCTATGGAGTGGTTATCACTGGTTTAAACCACAACTTTGTTCCTTTCAAAACATCAGACTATCATCAGTCTCTGCGACCGCACACAAGCACATAATATATTTGTGTGCGTGCGTTCGGGGCTTGGTTATCACTGGTTTAAACACATTTTAAATCAAAAAGAGAGCTTAACTTGCATTGATTTTTCAGCACTATGGGCTTGACAAGCAAGCACCAATTGTATGTTTGTGCAAACTTTTTGCGTTATTCACTGGGTTACTTGGGCAAACGTTTAAAGCATGTTTGTAAAATATCAAAAATTTTTGATTTTTGTTCAAACATATTGCACGTTTGTCAAACTTGTTGCGCTGTTTAGTTCACTTCATTATATAAATTCAATGAAAATTTTGCAAAGAGAAAAGGAGGCATTCAGAAATGGATGAGGATAAAAGTTGTTTATATACTTAAGTGAATAAATTAGAACTACACATGTGTGTGGTGTTATTCGAAAATGGAAATTGTATGTTTGCCAAACCGTTTTTATAGTTAATTTGGCCACAAACATTGGCCCTCTAATGATTTTAGCAAAATATATCATATAACAGACATAAAAATCTGACCGATAGTTAAAAGGTCTCAACTGAGTAGTTTAATGTCTCTCTCTTTCAGCATTTGTACATACGATAGCCTTTACCAACCAACAGAAATGTAGACGAATTGATCACTTTCAACACCACTTGGCAATTTTCATAGTCATACAAGTCATTTTCTTTAAGCAACTCGTGTTGTGTATACTACTTGTGTTGTGCGTGTGAATGATGATCAGAACGCACTTAGCAGTAGTCTTTTTGTGTACGTATGCTGCGTATGTCTTTTTGTGTACGTATGCAACCCCTTGAAAAAGCAAGTGGGATTTGAGTTTCAAGTTGATTTGTTCAGGCCTCTTATATGCATGTATGAAAGATACATGATTTTATCCAACTGATTTGATCCATTTCCAATTCATATACCATGAATGCATCCCTTCGTGACTATTATGTATTTTTAAAGGGCGTATTCTAAGGAACTATACCATAAAAAAGCCAAAATACGCCTTAAGTCTTCACTTGATGGTCCTTTTAGGCGTCACTTCAATTTCGCATTGTTTTAAGTTGGTCTTTTTGGTTCAAAATACCGGCTTGGCTTATTTACAATACAAAATAAACGATATCCATGTAAGAACAATATTATGCTATTTTTATATATCCATACCCATATCAAACCCCGGTCTCAAGAGAGTTGTAAGCTCAAGATCTTTTATTAATTTAAAATAGAATAAATTTCAAAAACCGCTAATGTTTAAAACAAATTTAATATTTTAACTTATATCTTGTATTGATCCCTAATGTGAGAAAACTCATTTTCCGGATGGACTTTTGTATAGGGGCCAGGTTTTATACATGTTAACAAAAAAGTACCTGTTAACTTAAAAGTAAATTAACCAAGAATGAAGCTTTTAACAAAAGAGTATCTTTTAATAAAAAAGTAGTATTTAACAAAAAAAGTACCTTTTAACACAAAATAGCTTTTAACAAAGAAAGTACCTTTCAAAAAGAAGTACCATTTAACAAAAAAATAGCTTTCAAAAAGAAGTACCTTTTAACAAAAAGTACCTTTAAACAAAAAAGGACTTTTTAACAAAAAAGTACCTTTTAACAAGACAGTACTTTTTAACAAGAAATTACCCTCTAAAAAAAAGTAACTTTCAACAATAAAGTTAATTGAACGAGATACCTGTTGACAAAAAAAGTACCTTAGTACACATTATTTTTTATCAAATGATGTTACTTTTGAAAACTAAAGTTTGGCAAAAAGTACCCGTTAACTAAAAAGTATCTTTCAATAAATAAAGTACCTTATACAAAAATTACCATATTAAAAACAAAGAGATTAGTTTCCCTTTTAAAACTTGTGTTCCTTCTTGGGATGGACTTTTGTTTAGGGGCTAGGTTAAATAACGTTAAACAAAAAAGTACCTTTTAACAAAAAAGGACCTTTTAACAAAAAAATAACCTTTTAACAAAAAAAAAGTATGGCTGATTTCATAAACGCAGTATTGCAAAGCATCACAAAAAACAAATGCGTTAAAAAGGCATTACAAATAATAATAATGCGCAAATTGCGCAACCTTTGTGTAGTGAATACAGTTACCATGCAATTATGAACTCAAGGCATTGTCTACAGGAAAGTTGTGGAGTTTTTTAAGCTATTCCATTTAGTGTTTCATTGCAATACTGCGTTTATGAAGTCAGCCTATATCTTAACAAAAAAAGAATCTTTTAAGAAAAAGTACCTATCCAATAAAAAATGGAGCTTCGAACGAAGCAGGTTTGTAAGGGAGGAGCATAAAAGTTTCGCTTACTATTTCGCTTACGGAAGACGTGAATTTTATATGGAGAGTTCTCATATAAAATTCACGCATTATTTAGCGCAATTAAAATTTTTGGATGTAACGATCAGCTTTACACACTGAATGTTTTGATACAGTTATTTTTTAGTATTCTCCCTTAGAAACCTGCTTCGTAGTAAGGGAATGCCGTGGCACTTGAAATGTTATTTTTTTTATAAAGTTGTTGAGAGTTCTTTCACTTACTTTACTCCATTTCTGTATGTCTTATTGCGTAGCGCATAAATATACGCTTAATTTTTTAAATGTACCATTAGTGCTTTGCAAAGTGATAACATTTTTTATTGGGTATTAACACATTTCAAAAAGTACCTTTTAATAAAAAAGAACATTTTAACAAAAAAGTACCTTTTAAAAAAGAAAATTTTAACAAAAAAAAGTACCTTTTAACAGAAAAGTACCTTTTAACAAAAAAGTACTTTTTAACAAAAAGTACATTTTAACATAAAAGTACCTATTAACAAAAAAGTACCTTTAACCAAAAAAGTAACTTTTAACAAAAAGTACCTTTTTACAAAAAAGAACCTTTTAACAAAAAAAAAACATTTTAACAAAAAAAGTACCTTTTAAAAAAGAACATTTTAACAAAAAAAAAAATACCTTTTAACGGAAAAGTACCTTTTAACAAAAAAGTACTTTTAAACAAAAAGTACATTTTAATATAAAAGTACCTATTAACAAAAAAGTACCTTTTACCAAAAAGTAACTTATCAAAAAGTACCTTTTTACAAAAAAGTAACTTTTAACAAAAATGTACCTTAAAACAAAAAAGTACCTTTTGACAAAAAAGTACCTATTAACAAAAAAGTACCTTTAAACAAATAAAGTACTTTTTGAAAAACCAATTCTAGCAAAAAGTACGCTTTAGGTAAAAAGTATCTTTCAATTAACAATACCCTTTTTAAAAAAATGAACTTTTTATACCCACACCACAATAGTGGAGGGGGTATTATGCATTTGTGCTGATTATGTAACGCCTTAAAATAGTGATCCTAGACCATTGATGTTCAAAAATGTTTTGCATATGTATTATGAGAGAATTTTAAAATACAGAGATACGCAAAACTAAGCGCACAAATTTTATTTAAATTTAATAGAAATAAATTGGTTTGATTGTAAAATATTTATAATAATACCGTCCAACTACATTTTCTATTTTTTAAATTTTAACTATTAAAATTTTTTAACAAACAGTAAGAATTGGAAATTTTTAAATATTACCATTAAAAAAATTTCAATGTGAAGTGCGAGCATGTTTAGAAATTAAAATTAAGAATTATAACTAAAAAAAACTCCACTAAATTCATCTACATTTATGCTTTTATGACAATTTCGTAAAAACATTCAAATATTTTTTAATTTTATTACATATCTTACACACTGTATTTGAAATAAGATCAACTCATTTTCCGTACATGTGCAACTAAATTAATGAGCGTAAAAAACAAAGGGGTGGGGCTTCTAAACAATTGTTTGCTTGAATGAACATCACTGTCCTAGACCCACCTTAAAGTATACCGATCTACTCAGAATCACTTTCTGAGTCGAACTAACGATGTCCGTCCGGCTGGCAGGCTGGCTGGCTGTCCATGTAACCTTGTGCGCAAAGTACAGGTCGCAATTTTGGAGATAATTTGATAAAATTTGGGTCATAGGTTCTTATTGGCACAAGGACCAAGCCTATTGAAAATGGGCCGAATCGTAGGACCACGAGGAAAGATAGGGGGAAATTTCTTCCTCTCAGAAACTATCAAACCGATTTTAATGAAATTTAAAACATAGATAGAACCATATCTTTATGGACACAAAAAAATGCATTTTTAAAAAAAATAGGACCACGAGGGGAGATGGGGGCAATTTCTGCCTCAAACCGATTTTAATCAAATTTAAAACATAGATAGATCCATATCTATAGGGACACATAAGCTATACAGTTTTTAAAAAATAGGACCACAAGGGGAGCCAGGGGGCAATTTCTGCCTCTCACAAACTTTCAAACCGATTTTCATGAAGTTTATAAACATAGATAAACCCATATTTACATGGACACATAAGCATGATGTGTGTTTAAATACTGTGGTGTAGGGTATCATGTGGTCGGGCTTGACCGACTATACTTTCTTACTTGTTATTTATATTTTTAAACAAAAATTAGAAAGAGCTTAGTATTGCATTGAAATCTTGTGATCCCTCTTGAGACAAAACTCATTTTCCGGATGAAAACAAAAATCCAGGGAACAGCTTAAATAAATTTAAACAATAAAAGTACATTTTAACAAAACAGTACCTTTAAACAAAAAAGTACCTTTAAACAAAAAAGTGCATTTTAACAAAAAAGGGCCTTTTAACAAAAAAGGACTTTTAAACAAAAAAGTACTTTTTAACAAAAGAGTACCCTTTAACAAAAAAGTAACTTTCAACAATAAAGTTAATTTATACGAAAGTTTAGCAAAAAGTACCCGTTAACTTAAAAGTATCTTTCAATAAAAAATGTACCTTATAAAAAATTACCTTTTAAAAAAATACCTTTTAAAAAGAGTACATTTTAACAAAAAAAAAGTACCTTTTTACAAAAAAGTATCTTTAACCAAAAAAGTACCTATTAACAAAAAAGCACATTTTAGCAAAATATGACCTTTTAACAGAAATGTTCCTTTTAACAAAAAAGTACCTTTTAACAAAAAAGTAACCCTTAGCTAAAAAGTATCTTTCAATAAACAATACCCTTTAAAAAAACTTTTGATTTAAATTTTTTAGCAAAAGTTAGAAAGAGCTTAGTTTTGCATTGAAATCTTGTGATCCCTCTTGGGACAAAACAAATTTTCCGGATGGAAATAAAAGTCCAGGGAACAGCTTAAATAAATTTAAACAATAAAGTACCCTATAACAAAAAAGTATATTTTAATAAAGAAAATTTTGACAAAAAGTACATTTTAACAAAACAGTACGTTTTAACAAAAAAGTACTCTTTAACTAAAAAGTATCTTTCAATAAAAAAAATAACCTTTTTATAAACATAACTCTTAAGGAAAAATGAAAAGACCTTTAAGAAAGTTTGTATATCCTCAGCTTTTGTTGTTGTAGGGATCTTTCAAAAAAATTAAGTACTTTTATTATTTTCTTTTACTTAAAGTCACTTAAAATTCTACGAGTATTTTAGCCAACTTTAGTTTTTTTTTTATTCCATTTACTTTTCATTTGAACGGATACACACACAAATTTCAAGATAAACATACATTCATAGATATTTCGAAAATCTATTTAGAAAAATAGACAAATAAGAAAACTGAATTAAAAACAATTTATCAGTCAAACAGGCAACACAGCACAAACATGTGTGTGTCTATTTAAATATTTTCAGTTGCTTTTTTCAATTTTTTCTAAATTATATGCTTAATAAAAAACTGAATTAATTGCAGAGAAAAACTACAAATTTCAATTCAATACAAAATTTCTACACATCTTGTGATTTTAATTGTTTTGTGCACCTAAATAATTTTTCAATACTTATGGTCAAGGGTAAAGAAAAATAAAAAGAAAATCAGCAGATGAGAATATTTAATTAAATTAAATTAAAAAAAAAATGTATGTTTAATCATAAAATTTTATACTGATGCTTAAATAGAATTATATGCAAAATATTTTTTCAATCACAACACAAAAAATAATAGAAAGTTCTCGTTAAATGTTAAAAACATCCTGTCTATTTCTTATTAAGTATTTTTGCTAAAACAAAACATTTAATTATTTCTTTTAAAACAAACATTTTTAAATAGGGAAAAAGATCAATGAACTCTAAAATTTTTCTGGTTTAAAATCTCATCATTATAAAAATTTACGAAAACAAAAACATAAAAACGCTAAAATTTAAAAAAAAAAAACTTTGAAAGATGAGGTTTAAAAAAATAATAAAAAATTGGTTTATCATAAAAAGCACATTATGAATTTCATTTGGAAAAAGGTGCCATTTTTAGAAAAAGTACATTTTATTCAATAATTTTCGTTATTTTTAACAAGAAATCTATTTTCACAAAAAACTACCAAATACTCGGCATTTTGAATACGAATATTCGTAACACCACTAATAGCCATCACCGAAAGTTACAAGGTATACATATATGAATGGCTCAAATGACAAACCGATTAAGTTAGTTTTTTTTTATTTTATTTTTTTATTTTACTGACTTTTTCACAAGATGTCTATCTGTCCGTCTATTTTTCTGAAGAACTGCAATAGCTATAGTTTCCAAATTAGGCACAAGCACGCCAGTAGCCCGTTTCTGTATTTCTCACATCGTAAAACTTTTCGCTTGAAACGTGTGAATTGCAACAAAAATAGTGTGAAATGAAACAAAAAATGGTTTTTCTCACACAAGTGTTTCTGTATCTTTTTTTTGCGAGAATTATCTGTCATTTAAATAATTTTCCAGCAATTATTGGAAGGATGCGAGAAAAAGTGTTTCTATAACAATATTTTGCGAAAAGTTTCTTTCAACAACTGTCAAAATAAGTCACATTTGAAATTGGTGGCGAGAAAAACAAAAAGTAGATATTTTGAATTTAAAATATGTTTATATACTATTTTTTTAAAATAAATAAAAAAATAGAAGGAATATAAATGATGAATGCATAATTTATATGATGAAAATAAACAAAAAACAATTGTTATACATATTTTGTTATATTAAATTTTTTTAGCCTTTTCTTGTTTTGGTTTTAATCAGTGTTGCCAGATAAATTTGTGTCAAAATCGTCAATTTCCTGAGAAAAAAATAAAAAAGATCGTCTTTTTTGTTTTAAGAATCGTTCAATTTAAAATCAATTTTAAACAAATTTGTTTCGACTTTTATTAAAAAATAATCAAACAAAAACATAGTTAAAGTTCATGGGTATTTAATAATTTTATTAAATTAATATTTATTTAGTTAAGCTGGAGGATTATTTTTAAAAAAATTATTTATTTTCTTTATTCCGATAAAAATTTAAAATTGTTACTTTTCCCTGGAGAAGTTACACAAAGGCATGAGAAAATATCATTTTAAACAAAAAATAAAATAAATATTTTTACAAAATCAAAAAGAAACCAAGCTTAATAAAATAAACATACATCCTTTTTAAAAATAGATATGTATAGGTATACATATTTACAAAAACCGAGATCAAAATGGAAAATTTTTAAATTAAATCAGCTTTGATAACAGTATTATAAATGAGGAGGTCCATAACAAAACGCAATAATTTCACCATAATATTTTTTTGGATAAACGACAAAATGTAATTGAAGTAAGTAGCACATAATTTTTTTAAAAAACAATTATTCAAGTATTATTGTCTACAAAAAATAATATTAATCACAAATTAATTATTTTATCTGACAGTTTGTTTTAAAGTTATTTAGATAACAAATTTGGAATTATTGCGTTTTGGTACGAATCCATAGTATTTATTTCATTTTGCTATGAATTGTACGAAAAAATTACTCACAATCAACATAACAAAAGCAAAAGATATTAACATAGCGTTTACATTTGCCAGTACTGGCAAGACAGTAGCAATTCATTCAAACTTTTTCACTAATACATAAACACTTTTACAGCTATTTTGTTTTTGCATTTTTTTGCCAACTAATATGTATATGCTTACTGTCTTGCCAGTACTGGCAAATGTAAACGCTGTGTAACTAAACAAACATTCCTTACGTTTTACAGTTATCTCAGAGTTACCACCAGAGCATAATTTATTTATCAAGTTGACTTTTTTAAAATTTCTTGTAAAGATTTATTGCAAAGATGTGTAATTATTGCCTTTTGCTTTGGGCCAGTATATTTGATATTGATCTGCAGTGTAGTTATTGAGTTTTAGAATGCTTTATAATGAAGGTAATATAGATTTCAATGTGTAGAATGGGATTCAATCAAAAAATCAAAAAACTTGAAAAATGTATTTATTGCGTTTTGTCATGGACCTCCTCAAATATTCTGGGTTTTTATGGAATTGATAGTGACAACGTTGTTTTATATTTATATCGTATGTAGTCCGAAATAGTATATTATTGAAATTAAACTATATTGGTTTACAAATGGCTGAGATATAAATCTTTAATTTACCTCTTCCTATAATCTTTTTCTTTTTTACCTGAAATAGACTTATGCCCGTAATTTCAACAAACAGATACCTAGTCGGGTACGTACCTAACAGTTTTCTTAACCTATCCTGTAACACTATTTTGATTATTTCAATGTAAATTTTCCCTACGCGAATAAACTATCGAAAATCGATGATGTAAAATACGTTATAATTTTACCCGTAGGTAAGAAATACGTTTTAAAATTATGAAAACCATAGATATCTATACACAGCTAGATATCTACTTGTAGAAATTACGGGCATTAGTAGAATACCTGGTAGTTAAAATTAAAAAAATCGGTTCATAAATAAACGGGTTAAAGACCCAGTAAAATCATCGCCTACAAAATAATATGTTAAGTAATCAGAAACACATAAAAGCACTACATACAATTCTACTGAAAAACTAATGAATTTTACAAGGGTTGTGCCAAAATGAACAAATTCAAAAGTAAGTCATTTTTTTATCTAAATACATCCAGAAAAAATTAATTATCGAAGTTCTTATGGAAGAAAGCTACTAAATAACGAGTGAAAGAAGCTATCCATTTTGAAAAAGTTTTTACTGGGAGACAAACAAATTTGTTTCTTGCCGGAATAATGGAATAATAAAGTATTAAATGTTCAAAATAAGCCAAGTCGGTCCATTACTTTCCCTCGAAATTTTGCTTTTGCCGATACAATTTTTAGGAAAGAGACAAACAATTTCAAGGACAATATAAAAATTTAACCCTTGTTTCTAAAGATATCTTTTTTTCTAACAAACAAACATATAAAAATATTTACAATTATCTTATTTCGAAGACTAAGGGGCTTATAGTGTAAAACGCAACGCCAACAATTTCATTAAAAGCAAAAACAAAATCAAAAATATTTTATCAATTTGTTGTTGCTTTCTACAGACATTCATATTTTTTTTTTTTTTCAATTTTCAACGCCACAAAATAGAAGTGTTAGAAATTTAAAAATTCAAGATGAATTTCTATAGAAAGTAACAACAAAATTATAAAATATTTTTGATTTTGCTTTCGTCACTTTTTTTAGCAAAAATCATCAAAACGTCACTTTGTTAACATCGGAACAAAAAATCGTCAAGATGACGATAACTCGTAAAATCTGGCAGCCCTGTTTTTATTATATTTATTTCTTTTGTTGACGTTTCGCTTTTATTTGACTGGAAATATTCCAGCATAAACTGAATTTGTTGTGTCTGTTTTCGCATTCAAATACAGAAACACTTTTATATCATAAATCGAGAAACGATGGAATTTTTTATTTCACACTTCATGTAAGAAATTTTACGATGCGAGAAATACAGAAACGAGCTACAGGTTCAATTCCTTTTTTATCGTGGTTTTCGAGTTTAAAAGAAAAATTAAGTGGCTTCAGGTCCCCTCCAAGCAATCCATCTAAGAAACCCCATGACAACCCCTTGCCCTGGAAAAAACTATAACATCATGACAAACCCCTGGGAAAAAAGAATCTTACCAGCTTTCGAAAGCGTCAAGACAGCTTTCTGCCGTTCTTTTCAGTAAACGATGATAACACGTTTGCTTATTGGAACGATATTAAAGGAATAATGAATGCAATGAATTTTGAGTATAACCACGAGAACTGGCGTATATTTAATGATTCATCTAAGAAGATTTATAAAGCTGTTCTTCTGTATTACGATAATACCAAAAATCATATTCCAATTGCCTATGGAATGAATATTAAAGAAAGCTATGATTCTCTAAAATTAATACTGGAATCCGTAAAATATGAAGACCATAAGTGGCGTATCAGTTGTGACTTAAAAGTCGTTACTTTCCTTTCAGGTATGCTGGCTAGCTGCGTTAAGTACGGATGCTTTTTATGCACTTGGGAGAGCACACTATCGTTTTTCAAGCATTGGTACTAGGGTATTCATTCGGTTAACCATTAATCGGTTAACCGATTAACTACAATGTCTAAGGCAAAAATCGTTCTCCTACTGCTTGAATATACGTAGACACCATGCTTAGAGCTTTTGACAAACTAGGCGTTCATATGTCAACGAAAATTCATTTTTTAAATTCCCATATGGATTACTTTGAGAACAAGTTGTCAACAGAATCTGATGAGCATGGTGAAAAATTTCATCAGACATGCGCACCCTTTGAAGAACGCTATAAAGGCAAAAGCAATCATTCGCTTATTTCTGGAATATGCCGGACATTGTATGATAATGAAGTGGAATTGCCAAGAGCAAATGTAATTAATGAATACATCCTATCCAATTTTGCTATCGAAGGTAACATAATAGAGTTATTAATGATTTTTAGTGAAATTTGAACTATTGTTTTCATGCTTAATTTTTTGGGTAAAAGAAAATTCTTAATAAATGCAAAATTAACCCTAAGCTCTCTTTTGTGTCTTATTTCTGACTTTCTGGTTGAATTTTCCGTTTTGATGTATTCAGGGACTTATAGTAAAATTTCAAGGATAATTTTTTTGCGGAACATTTTAAACCCTTTAATCCCTGTTTTAATGGCGTTTTTTGCTCTTTTCAAAAAGAAGGACAAAAAAGATCCATACCTTAAGGAGTTAGAGGGTTTACATATTCTACAAAAATGTTCTCCGTAACATTCTACATAAATTTGATGAACACATTTTATACCTTAAATGTAAGGGTCACATCGTTTCTTATGCCAATTAACAATAAGAATGTGCCAAGGCTGGAAAACTTTTACCCCCCCCCCCCCCCCCCCCCCCTTAAATAAAATTCAGATGTAAACTTTAAAAACGCCGATACGCGTGTCATTTTTATTTATCTCCTCTATCAAAATCTATAGGCCGGACCTTGTAATTTTGGAAAAAAAAACTGATTTTGTTTTACAATGTTATCAAGGTTCCCCACCACTACACCAAATACAAGAAGGGCGTTGACACTCCAATCATCTGCTCAGCTGGAAAAACAACCGATTAACTGATACAAGTAAAAAAATAACAATACTAAATACTAATACATAGTACTAAAAATGGATCGAAACTCCAAGAACAAGGACAGTGTAATCTTACATGGGAATACGCAATCTGCAACAAATCCTTTAGGATGGAGCTGCTTTTAGGAAGCAATATGCTCCCAAAGAGGGTAATATTTAATTATATCTAAATAACGGTATTTATATATGTAACTTTCTGTTCTTATTGCACCATGGTGAAGAGTATATAAGATTCGGCATAGCCGAATACATCAATCTTTTGTAAAAACAATAAACAAAAAAAAAAATAAATAAAAAGATTTAAAGATATTTTGATACCACTAAAAAGTCAAAGATATTTTTAGAAATAGTTTCGTAGTATAACAAATAATATCAACAAGTGATAATGGTGAACACCCCCTTATTTTAGTCAAGGTTCGTTCTTCTAGTCATGGTCTGTGACCGAGATATTATTTATTTAAATGACACAACAAAATGTTGTAAAAACTTAAAAATGTATCGCTAATTGGGTTATTGTTTACAACTACAACTAAATGTCACAATGTTTTAAAATGTAGAATTACGAAAACTTATTAGTTGTGGATAAAAAACAAAACTCTCCTAAACGTTTTAAAATAAAATCTTATACTAAAAAATTTTAAAAGGTCAAATTTTGCGATAAGTGCTTTTGAAACATTTATTTAATTTAAGGTGTAAAATAAATAATTTTTTGCAAATCAACGTCATGAGAAATAGTATGCACGTGTTTTATTCTTACCCACCCCCACCCACCCCCTAAATATATTTATTTTTTTCTAAGTTTTTAGTTATTGTCAGCTGTTTTTAATAAATTTAATTTTGTTGGATATTTTATTTCATTTAAATTCCTTCTAATAACATTTTAATAAAAAACACACGTAAACTTGAGCAAAATCTTTACAAAAACAAGTTACAGTGCTATAGTCGGCTGTGCCGAATCTTTGATACCCTCCTCCGAACTATATATGTATTTATGACCTATCTATAGGATCTATATGATATCTATTTTATTATTAGCTTAACTTTATAAAAACAGACATCAGCAATAAAATTGGTTGCGGTTTATTAAATTATTGTCCGACTATCTTGAGTAAAATATCATGATTTTTAACAGTTAAAGCCGATCTTAAATGATTTTCAGGAGGGGAATTTATATTGGAGCCATGGTAACTTATGAACCAATCATCCTAAAATTCTGCAGAGCTATTTCTGAAATTAAAAACAAAAATTTCAATTGAAATTAGTCTTAGCATTTTCAGTGAATTTCAGAAGGCTGCTAAATATGGGATCTAAGGTAAATTATAGACCCTATATCACAAACTTGCATGACATATTTTAAGTTGGAAGAAATTTTACCGCAATATCTATATCTGCTAGGGTTTTAGGCATATTTAATTAATTTAACAGAGTGGGCTCTATATGGGGCCTATAGTAAATTGTGGGCCGATCCCCACGAAATTTATAAGTTCTGGTCCTATAAAACTCTGAAGTATTAAATTTTATTCTGATACCATTATTAATTGCAGTTTTAGGCGTACTTAACTGTTTTCCGGGAGTAGGGTTTATACGGGGCCTAGGGTAAATTATGGACTGACCTTCACGAAATTTTACAGTGTGACTTCCAGTCGAATTAAGCGAACTTTTGCAAAATCCTATATCATTCCATGCATTGTTCCACCATTTATGTAAGTTTTTGTAACAAAATGATCAATTGTTTAAGGTGTTGGTGTTCCACATTTTGATTCATATCTCTGATCCTACCGAACCGATTTTGCTGGATTTCAATTCCAAACTGCTTCGGATAACTACAAGCACCTTGAAACCAAGTTTGATAATTTCTTTTGAGTTTTTCGAAAGTGAGCCTGTTCTCAACAGACGGGCAGACGGACATGGCTAAATCGACTAAGAATTACTCAAGGAGCCAGAATGTGGTCTGAGATGAATAATAAAAAAGTTTCACATGGAATGACTAACTTAGTATATCCTCTTCACAACTAATTGTGGTGGAGTGTATAAAAACTGCTAACATTTTTATAATTCCACTTTCTAGCTAAGGGAATAAGTTGTAATGGGTAAGTTATTACCACGTAATGTCTGTAATAACAATTTCTTGCAACTTTGTTTTTTAAGCGATTTGTAACACATTCCAAATTAAGTTATTCAAATTATTTGCAAATTTAAGATATTCAACGAAAAACATGCGAAACAATATTTGAATACAAAATTAATTGAATCTAAAAATCAACACAATTAAAAAGCACTATATTGATAAAAAAAAATCTTTTTAAAGTAGTTTTCTGAAAAGGGTACTTTTATGCGACATGACAGAAACTTAAGGTGTTTTTGTATTGGAATCTAAAGAAGTACTTTTTGTAACAAATAACACTTTTTTATAAAAAAAAAAAACTTTTATAAAAGGTACTTTTTTATAAAAGGTACTTTTTTATAAAAGGTAGTTTTTTATAAAAGGTACTTTTTTATAAAAGGTACTTTTTTATAAAAGGTAATTTTTTATAAAAGGTACTTTTTTATAAAAGGTACTTTTTTATAAAAGGTACTTTTTTATAAAAGGTACTTTTTTATAAAAGGTACTTTTTTAAAAAAGGTACTTTTTTATAAAAGGTACTTTTTTATAAAAGGTAATTTTTTATAAAAGGTACTTTTTTATAAAAGGTACTTTTTATAAAACCCTAAACTGATAGCTTTTTAGGGTTGTCGAAAAGTCCTAATGGGGCTTAAAAATTAAACAAACATTTTCGTTTTAAACCCATGTTTTGATATTTTAATCAGGGATAAGTTCATTGAATTTAATTTTCATTAAATTATTTTAATGAAGAAAGCAATTTTACAACAAAAAATGGATTAAAATTTAATTACAATTTTTCATTCTTGACTGCAGCGGGAATCGAACCCACATTCACGTACATGTTGATTTGACATGTTTCGATAGTAACCACGCTATCTCTTCAGAAATCTTTGCTGCTCAACACTCAACGCCATTGACGACAGCTGGCAGTCAATAGCCAAACATCAATCTTTAAACCAAATGGTTTTTTAATTTTGGTGGATCGAAATTTGTTTTGAATGATTATCGAATTAAATGTTTACATATTCTTCCTTACTTCTGCTTTTCGTACTTTTTGTCAAGAATTATTCTTAAAGTCCAAAGTACAGTTTTCTTTATATAATTTTTTTTAGATTATAAAGCAGTTGAAATTTTGTAGTTTTAATATTATGGTTTACAAGTCTGTTATAGTGCGCTTAACAGAAACGTCAAACAAATTACAACTCACCAATAGCATTTGTTTTAATTTCAACTTAACTACATAAGTTTTCGGCTTCGCTATTATTGGCTCGTTTTAGGGCATTTTCTATAACATCTTTCAAAATTTGTGGCTGTAGTGCTCGAATTTCTGTAGCAATGTTGACATTGAGTTTTAGGATTGTCTCGCTTCTTCAAAAACCCCCAAAAAAATATATAAAAACGAAAAGGTAAATAAATTTGTAAGCCCCATTATGACTTTAGACCCACTCTGTAAAAGGTCATGATATCAATATTTAGAAACGAAAAGGTTATTACATTTTTAAACCCTATTGTGACTTTAGATCCACCCTGTACAAGGTATCAAAGTTTCAGATGGACTCTACGATCTTAAGCAATATGTGGATCCAATAGGACTGCGCAACGAACAGCGTCCTGTACATTCAAATTATTAAAGACCAAGTTTGGCAAGCGAGTTATCTCAAGAAACGCTTCGTTCGTGCGACTTCTCACCTTTTCTCACTTTTTTTCTTTGAGATTACAATAAATCGCTGAAGAAAGTCTAAAGACTTATGTATATCGAACGCAAAATTCTCTTGACTTTCAGAGATTCGTGCATTCGATTCATGGAAAATTGCGTCCAGCAGGTCCACTTGTGCCAGAGCTTTTTCTTGATATCGTATTCCATAAATAATGGCATCGACTGTGCTTTCCCTAATTCTAAATAAAAACCATTTCCATAAACAATTTACAAGTCTCCTTTAATACAAGAAAAAAATACAAAATGCGTCGATCTTAATGAAAGACCTTGTACTTGGATAATAACTAACACAGGCCTACTTCTGGTTTAACAAATCTATATCGTTTTTTCTCTTGTCGTAGCCAATTATTCCAGACATTTGTTAGGGAAAAGTACCGGTACCGTTAATACAGCTCTACACCCCCTACAAAGATTTTGTTTAGAAAATGGAACAACTTTTTTAACAAATTCGAAAGAAAAATAATATAAAAAAAACAGCAATGAAGAATAACGATAAATTGTAAATTATTTTCAATAATGACCAAATGTTGAAAAACAAAACGAAAAGAAGAAAGCATTGAAAACATATATAAAAAACGAAATTTTCGAAATTGAAAAAGTATAGGATCCGTTAAGTCGACCTAAGTTACGCACTATGAATAAAACTGTATTTGATATAATGATTAGCCAGAGACATTAAAATATTAAGAAACTGTTTAAAACATCCTGAAGAGGGTCCCGGTAACCCCTTGAGTTAAAAATGTCTTGGAAGGGTCCAGAATGTTTTAGTCTGAAATCTTAAAAACCTCTAAATTTAAATCTGTGCAAGTTCCAAAACATCATAACATTTCACGATGCATAGTTTGTTTATTGTGTACGCAACTATAATTTTTTTGGTGCGCTTTGGGATAGATAACATTGCAAAATTCTACACGGTTGCTTTGTAGAATGCGAGACTTTTGTATAGTTTCTTTGTAACTGACGTGTTGCAGCTGATCCATATTTATCTGTTGATTCTACGTTTATGTTATTTATTATTTGCTACGGAGTCGAAACTATCGTAAACTCAACTTTAAAAACTAAACCGCAACATTGCACAGCACTGTTGAGATCTGACAATTCTTAAATTTTACCGATTCAATGACACAATTGTACCAAATTGACATAAATTGTACCAAATTTTGGCTACAAAATAAAGCTGATAATTTGATACCCATGGGCAACCAAACGGCCTGGAATGGCCTGGATTTTCCAGTAATTTGGTCTTGCCCTGTACCAGTTTAAATATAATTTATCCAGGTAAAAAAAAAATATTTAATTTGAAAAATTACTTTTTTATTTATTATATTTTTTAATAATTAAAGTAATATTTTGTACAGAACAAAATCGTATACTAAGACAAAAATGGTAAACAAAAAAAAAATTTATTTGCCGAATTAGCAATACTTTTTGCGAAAGGACGTAAGGTATTTTAATAATATTTACTCACAAGAGACCATTCCTTTAAGCGAAAAAAGGTTTAATATTTATTAAGACTAGATTGTGATGAACGTTGCAACATGTTTTAAACATTTTTGCTTGCAACTAAAGTGATAGAGTTATTAAACTCTGCAAATAACAGTACAAAATATGTAAATGAAGCTAAACAAATAGTTATCAGCCATGTTCTACTAATAACTAATCCTTTTATCAGAAAAAACTACGGTAACTTTAAAAAAAGTTTAACGGGAAATCTCCATCGATTTCAATTTCACTCGAGTTCGATTTCCATAAAATGGCTGTATATGTACTTTTTTATGTGTGTTAAATTAAAATGTATATACTAATGCGAATTTATGTATACGGTGGCAGCAATTCTACAACAATACAAAAACAACAGAAAACAAAATAAATTGGTTTGAACTGTCAAAGTCAGCAGGCTTTTCGCTGCCACTTGTAGTGAACTGGCCTTAATATATACATAATTTTGTAATATGACATAAGATTGAATTTTAAACGTTACGTTTTCTTTTTAATGTAAAAAATATGAAGTAAAATTTTATTTTTTCTTATAGTTAAGTGCATTTTATATTTGTCCGGCTATTTTTTCAAAATTTAGGTGATTTTTTTTTTTTTTTGGTCCAGATATTTGACTCTTGGGAGGATCTGTCTACACTAGCAACCATGGTCCTGCCAGAACAAAATTATGTTATGAGGTTATAATAAATGTAAAAGTTATTTGCGCAGAATAGTATTTAGATATCTATGGCACCTGCGGTTAATTTTGGACCTACCAACAGGTTTATAGGCACAGACACTATTCCGAAAAGAAGTGATATTATGGACCGAGTTTTACCATTTTCAGTATTCTTCATGCTTATGAATTGAAACCTATTTCATCAATTTACCATCAAAATTGCGACCTGTACTTTGCGCACAAGGTTTCATGGACACACAACCAGCCAGCCTCCCGGACGGAGGGACATCATTAAATCGACTCAAAAAGTGACATTAAGTCGATCGGTAAACTTAAAATTGGGTCTAGACCAATATATTTTAGTGTTACACATATCAGCACTAACCCTCCGCACAATTGTGGTGTGGGTATAGAAAATAAAGAATAAGCAAATATTTCTCTATTTCTCTTTTTTTTTTTTGTCAAAGGTAGACGAAAGTGTAGACGCTTCGTTGACAGTGTCGCCAAAACAATCGACAAAAGTAGCGATTTAGAGACAATTGATCGAAGACAGGGATACGAGTACAAATATTTATGTATGTATGTTCTAAATATTTTAGTAAATCATGAACATAAATAATGCAATTGTTGGTAGAACTGGTCACGGCTGAAGTTAAGTAATTAAAAGTTTTATTTTTAAAAAGAAAATTGAGTAAATTCACTTCAAAGAAATGATACATTTCGTGGGTATTGGTTTTTTCTTAAATTGTACCAAAAAATAATGAATTGTAGCAGTATACCAATAAAGTTTCAATTGTACCAAATTTGGTACCACATGTTTATAACTATTATAAAGAAAACTTAAACTCGATGAATTCCATACTTTGCACTAAGCACAGAAAAAATTCTCCAAAATGTTTCACTAATTAAAGCATTAATCAAAAACAAAATCAGTTTTAATTAAAATTTAATCAAGTGAATTAAACATTTAATCAAGTGAATTAAAAGTTTAATCAATTTAATTAAACGTTTAATTGATACTATTAATTTGTTTACTGGTGCAAATCAAATTAATTTTTTAATTAATATCAAAAATTTTTTTAATTGAAATCTATTTTTATTTTTTTCTGTGAACATAGAGCTACACAATGCTATCGAATCGCAAAAATAAATGCTAAGAAAAGTTTTGTTTTCTATATTATTTGTACATCAAAAGCGTACGAACGTGCGTTCGTGACCCCAGGAAATGCTTACATACATATATATAATATTGTCTAATTACAACGAATACGACGATACTACGAGCTTGTGATTTAACTTAATAATAAGGTATTTAACAAAAATGTAGCATAATAATGATTTAAGTTAAAATTTTTTTATGAATTTACTGAATTTAACGGACCACTATGACTTGAGATGGGTTAAAAATTTCTATATATTTCATTAATATAATTAAAGATTAATTGGTTTTTTTTTTTTTTTTTTTTTTGAGGTAAAACTAGTTACATTTTATAAAAATACAATAACATACTTTGAATTTGTACAGCATAGGCAAACGACTAGAGTTAAAACTCTTTCAAAGCAAAATTAAAAAATACTTTCTCGAAATTGCGTTCATTTCATGTAATAACAACACAAAGTGGAGACATTTTTTACTTACACAATCATCATGATACAAAGAAACTAAGTCTGTGTTCATACGGCTCATGTCTTATTGACATGATTGCTACGAGAGGGACGAGAGGGACGAGGGGAAAAGAAACGAGTACACAGATGCATGTACTGTCTTTACGTTTTGCTTTTTCATTCGTTGTTTAATTTTGTTATTGTTTTCAATATCAAAAAAGCACATGTCGTCAACATGACATGAATCATTTAAACGCCAATTCATGTTCAAAGAAGAAAAAGAAAGAATCTTGTCAAAAAGACATGAGCCGTATGAACTCAGACTAAAATAACGCATTCAGCTTTTAAAATTGAAATGTTTCTGCGCATCTGCGTCACATCAGCGTATAAGTACAGCTAAAATATAGAAACACAAGCAAACAAACATGTGTATAATATGCTGATGTGACGTCATATTAAACAGTTGAATTTTGTTAAAATGCGCAATGCGTAATCTTGGTTTTATCTTTCTTGCACAATCATAGATGTAGGTTCTACTGACAGCGCATTAGGTATTTTTCTTACTCTTCTAGCCGTTTTCTATGTTATACTTAAAATTGTTTTGAGTAGAAAATTTGACGTTGTTTTAAAATATTGCTTTGAAAATATGAGAATTTTAGTTAGATCGGTTTAAGACTATAGAAGTTCTGTAGTGTTCAAATGTAATCTATTATTTTGTATACTCCAAAAAATAGCACAGTGCCTTTGTCAGGGTTAAAAATTTGCTAAATAATGAAAAATATTTTTCATTATTGCAAGTATGAGAACTTTAATTCAGATTGATTTAAACCCATTAAAGTTTTCAAGTGTTAAAATCTGTGTTAATAAATTAATGAAAAGTTCCAAATTATAAATTTGCTCAAAGTTTTTTAAAAGACAAAGACCTCTATTAAGCATTATAGGGGCTTTTTAAAAGCAAAATAAATAATTTTCGAAATAAAAAAGTAGGATCGGAAAATAATAATAAAATTTGGCAAATAATCAAAAAGAGAGCGAGAGAATATATTAAATTTAGAGAAAAAATAGGAAAAAACAATAAAAAAAATTTTAGCAAAACACTGAGAACGTGAAAAATTAAAAGAAAATTTTAAATAAAGTTAAAGAAAATAAAAAAAAAAAATTTACAGAAAACTATAATGGTCATTTTCTCATTAGGCGATTATCTTTTTTCCCAACGAAAAACTGCACATTAAAGAAATTTGGTTTTCTCAATGTCTCATTTGCTTCGATTTTATCGCAAAGCTAACCGGCACTCATCTGCCAATTATTAATTTTCCTTTTATTTGCCGTACAGATAAATTCAATCAGCTGACTCCCAACTTAAAACTTTGTTTTTTTTTTTTTTTGTATATTGAGAAACCCAAAATCGGTAACGGACAGTTTATCGGTCCAATAAATTTATGTTGACATTAAGTAACAGACAGTTTGTCGATACATTGAGAAAATGGCCATAAGAAACTTAAAATATAAAAGAGAAAAAAAGATAACTTAAGTAATAGTAAATAAAATAAATTGCAGAAAATAGAAAACGTTTAAACAAATTTTAGAGAAAAAAAAACAAAACATAGCGATTTTTTTTTTTCAAAAAAATAAAACTTGAAAATATTTTATAGAATTCAAGGAAATTTCAAAGTTTAAAAACATAAAAGAACAAAAAAATGTTTTAAAATAAAAGAAAATTTGTAAATATATTATTAAAATATGTCCGTCTGTCCGTCCGTTATACCGTGTTCAGATATGCACCTTAATTGAGTTTTAGGCAATAAATGCCATTATTGAGCTCAATTTTCTATACAAAATTGCAATTTAGTTATTGCTCAATTAATACGAAATTGTTATAAATATTGAGTAAAATTAAAATGCGACACTGTAACAAGTGTGTTTATTAAGCAAAACACAACTTACTAAACAGTGTTTTGACATTTGGCAATTGAAATTACAACAAAAAAAGGCCCATCCATTTGGTCTGCGCAAAAACCAGATGTTTATTCCTTAAAGATGTCAAAAGTTGTTTACATTTTCTTATACATGTACATTTTTGTTTACGTTGAATGTTGTATGTAGTAGTAATATAAATTGAGTTAGCTAAATTGTGTATATGTGAACAGAAAGATAATTATGTCAATTAACCGAATATTGACTCAATAAAAAAGGTATATCTGAACACGGTATTAGCTTGTACAAATGTCTGTTGAAATTGGTTTTCAGAAGACCTCAGTTATGATGGGGACAAGATTGTTATCTATTTTTATCAAATATAGTCCGGAATCATTTGCTTTTGAAACTCAGCCAAATCGGCTGAATATGAACTAGTCTACCTCTTACTTTTACCCATAAATCTCTAATTTTAGCCTTCACCGAAGGGTAAATTTTTATCTGTCATTCCGTTTGTAATACAGACCCTATTAATAAATATATACAGGTATCCCTTGATTTACACGGTACTTCATTTACGTGTTTTTTTTTTAATTACGCGCTTTTTTTTTGCGCGGTTTAAATAAAACACGCTCAAAAAATTGTAATAATCTTTATTTTACGAGAGTTGCAGCACTGTGATTCAAGAAATTTCATCAACTGTGTGCTAAAATAGATCTGCACAAGTGCATATTGACATATTTTACAAAAATTAGAAGATTTTTTTTACAATGTACCTAAAATTTTTTTCATTAAAAATTTTAAATTTACTGCTTAATGTAAATGTTTACAGGTTACTGCATTTTTTAAATTTTTTCAGAAACCAGTAAAATTTTATTGGGTTTTAGTCAGTTTGTTTTTGACTATTTTACAATTGATATAATTTTCTTATATTTTTTATTTTTTTTTTTTATCTTCACTGTGGGGTCTTCCACCACTGAAACTTCTTTGAGCCACAAATTATCTGCAATTATAAACTCTGTTTCTAATGAATCATTATATATCGCTTATAAATCTTGTAACAAAGAAAGTCTTAAAATGTGTAATATTTTTGATTTTAAATATTCAAATGTGTTTCAATAATTTTTTTTGTTCTTAATTCAAATGTTTTATAAAAATATAATAGCAAAGCTTTATACATATCATTATGAAGAAATATCATTTATCATTTAAATTTAGTGTGCATTGCATGTCTTGATTTACACGATATATTAAATTTCTGGTCCCATAAACGGAATTTGTACCAGTCATGAACCTTGTTTTACACGAATTTGATTAACACGTGCTTTTTTCGGTCCCAATAGACCGCGTAAATCGAGGGTTACCTGTATATATATTCTCGATTCTTAGGAAAATAAAAGTGTAAATCAAGATGTCCGTGTGACCGTTGAAGGTCCCAGATATGATGGGTGTTTATATCTATTTATGTCACATAAAGTTTAGCCTGATCGGTCCACAAATGGCAGAGATATGATCAAAAAACAACGACTGCGACCGATTCTATCCATAAATCCCTTGTTGTTGTTATACCCACACAGTGTTGCCAGTGGATTTTTCAAAAAAATACCTACACATGCTAATAAAAATCCGATTTTTCCCTACACGTTGAAAAAATTTCCCCTACAAAAATCCCTACGCATTATTATCATTAATATAAAAGAAAAAATATTAGTTATAAAAAAACTAGTTTTAGTTGAATATGTATGTACGTATATTAAAGCTTTGACATAAAATAAATACAAAACTAAATTAGGTGTGATCCCGTACTCAACGTTGGGAAACCGCGGGTTCCCAATCTTACCGAAAACTGTTCCCGTACTCAAAGTTTGTTAAGGTGGAGCCTTTAAGAGAAAAATATTAGTTTTCTTGCACGAAGTAGCTCTACTTTTTTTTTGGCCAAATTTATAAAATTGTGTCAAAAATAAATAAAAAAAAAACTGCAAGCAAGTTAACCAAAATAATTAATATAATAAATATTTATAAAATAAACAATTGAAAATGTTGGAATACGTAAGTAAACGCTTGAATTTTAACTTTATGTCCGTTAGTGTGTTATTTATGCATAAATTCATATTAAAGTTTTCTTTTGGATCAGAAATTTGGTTTTTATTGTTCCCGTACTTTTGTACATTTTTGTCTATTAGTGAGAGATTTTTTTTTTACTCTCATTTTACCCAAAAAGTACGGGATCACACTTGCTGAATGATGACTTAGAAAAAACATATACATACATAAAAGTGTCGCAACTTTTTAAACCACAAACAACTCTGGAAATAAATATGTATGTGAATGTTATTTTTGTCAAGCTAATAGGGCCTAAATTTCTTCAATGTAAATAAAATTCAATTTTTAATTACAATATTTTGTTCCCGACGTTTCGTCGATTGTTTGTCGACTTTTTCAAGGGATTGTAATATGAAATTTAATCACATTAAAAAGTTTTAGATGTACTCAGGATCATACAAATATAAAACATAATTTTAATATTTAAATACATATTACTTTAAACTTTTTGTTTCATGAACGGAATATACAGTTATTTCCGCTTAATTGAGTTTCTAAAACTGCACGACTTTTGACGCAATTATACGGGAACTCAATTAAACAGTAATCGGTTTATTGAATCGCCGACGCAATTAAAACGAAAATCGCTTAATTGAGTAAGTTGTGCAATAAAGCGAAACACCTATGGGTAGATCGAAAATAAAACTCATTTCTTTATTTATTTAGTAAAAAAATACTTTAGGTTTTTTAAAACAAAATAAAAATCAGGTTCTTTCATAATACAATCTTTCTTGCCGCAAAATAATTTGTTTACGTTTGTGGTTGCAAAAATACTTAAGTAGACGGAAACAATTAACCGAAACATTTGCTCTTGTTTTTCGCAATGCGGTCTTATTTTGCGAAATAATTAAGCGAGTGCCGCAATTAAACGGAACTCAACTAAACGGGTATTTTTACATAGACAGTTATACTGAATGATTTCGTTCCATGATTTTTAGTGCAATAAAACGGGAAACTCAATTAAGCGGGGCTAAGTTAACCGAAAACAACTGTATTATATGTTTTGAAGCTTTTTTAGGGGAAAAATTTTTTTCAGCTGTTTTGGACAATAAAATATCATTAAAAAACGTTTTTCAGCATTTATTTTATAAATAATACGATATGACGAAAAATCCCTACATTTTGGAGATTATGAAAAATCTGTCCGATTTTCCCTACACTTCTATTTAAGTATCAAAAATACCTACATGTAGAGATTTTCCCCTACTTCTGGCAACACTGTACCCACACCACAATAGTGGAGAGGGTATTATGCAATTGTGCGGATGTGTGTAACGCCTTTAATTATTGGTCCTAGACCCACCTTTAAGTATACCGATCGACTCAGCCTTGTGCGCAAAGTACAGGTCGCAATTTTGGAGATAATTTGATAAAATTTAGGACGTAGGCTCATATTGGCCTATTGAAAATGGGCGGAATCGTAGAACCACGAGAGAAGATAGGGGAAAATTTCTTCCTCTCAGAAACTATCAAACCGATTTTAATGAAATTTAAAACATATATAGAACCATATTTATATGGACACAAAAGGTATGCATTTTTTATCTATATGGACACAAAAGGTATGCATTTTTTTAAAAATAGGACAACGAGGGGAGACAGGGGCAATTTCTGCCTCTCAAACCGATTTTAATGAAATTTAAAACAAAGATATATCCATATCTATATGGACACATAAGCTATACAGTTTTTAAAATGTAGGACAACAAGGGGAGGTAGGGGGCATTTTCTGCCTCTTACAAACTTTCAAACCGAAAACATAGATAAATCCATATTTATACGGACACATAACCATGATGTGTTTTTTAATAACTGTGGTGTAGAGTATCATTTGGTCGGGCTTGACCGACTATACTTTCTTACTTGTTTTTGTTTTATTTTTTTATGTATATCTTGGAGTACGGCAAGAGCCAAAGTTTTCAAATTCGTAACAAGCATCATGGTTATCAATACACATCATCCGACAAAATGTGGGCGGGATTGGAGAAGAAGGAGCGGCACAAAATAGATTTATTTATATCTAAAGAACAGTAAGAGAAAAATGGTACAAATTTGGTATACATAGCTGGCTTATCGATACACAACCTCTCTAAAAATATGGGCGGGAATAGAGAAGTGGACGTAGGTACTCCCGTACAAAGACATTATAGATTTCTGTATAACTACACTCATAAAATTATTACAGTAACTGATTGTAGGTTATTAAATTCGTTTTCGGTACTGTTAAAATTGAATAGAAATATAGTTATTTTACGAATAATTTTATTTTTCAACATTTATGTTTGTTATTAAAAAAACAAACTACCAAAAAATAATGTTTTTCCGTATTTTTTTTTTTTTTTTTTTTTTGTTAATTTGTTTGATTTTTGTCGGTTAAAATATATTTTTTAAAAGTAAAAACTATTAAATTTTAACGAATATGATGTTCAATAAATAAAAAACGTAGAAATTAATGAAAAAATCATTTGTTTTAAATAAAATGTAAATGATCCGTTTTTTAAATGAATTTTAATTTGTTTAAAATGAATTTTCGTTTGAATTTAACTACATAATATTTTGAGTGTAGAGAACGGCAGGAGCCAAAGTTTAAAAATCAAGAACAAGCATATTGGTTATCAATACACAAGATCCGACTAAATGGAGGCGGGATAGGAGGAGGCGTGGCACAAAAATTGATTAAGTTATATGCAAAAAACGGCATTTATACAACTTTCTGTTCTTAGCTCACGTATTTATTCTTAACATGTTCGAAAGCAACCATATAATGGATGTGGCTTCTTAATGGAGGACTAATTTTACCCTCATATGGTTGCCAGTAACAATGATATGGTTAAATTTACCACAATATGCGTGCACAAACAAAATTTACAGGCCTGTCACACATTCCTATCGAAATGGTTTTAATTCAGTTGTTGCAATTCCGTTCGAATTTGTTTTCGAATTTTTTTTTTTTTTTTTTTTTGGATAAGCAAAATACTGATTTACTTCCTTACTTTTTCTGTGACAGGCCTGTTTATTTTAGAAGCAACAAAAATTTTGAAATGATTGCTTTACTGATTACCATAAGACGGGAAACAGGCAACTGACTGGAAGTTTAATTAAAAAGACGCACTGCACTGAGTAAATAAAAAACTAAGAACGATTATAATTTTGCATTCAATATTTCCTATAGTTACTGTCAAGGATTTTATTTTTTTTTTTCTAAATTAAATAAAAGAAAATTTATCTCATTTTATCAATGTTTTCCTACTTTTCGTTGGAATTTTTTAACTTCCTCAGGGTTTGATTTTTTTTTTATTGGTCTGGCAACATTAAATAAATACAAAAAGACACATGGATGTTATGACGAATGTTTAGGCAACGTGGGCAGCACATGGAAGAAACATGAACATGAATAGTTTACACGAGTAGAATTCATGTGCGACATGCCGTTCTTACCAAGTTGATGGTTAGTGGAGACGGGTAGTGAACAATAGGGCCCCAAAGATATTTCGTTAATCGGTGCGTTTCAAATAAGCAGCTGTCATCCAAGCCAAAAGACTGGCTGATTATGTATCACATTTATACAGCGAACCGTTAAATAATGGGTAGTTAAATTTTAAGGGCCGTTGTTGAATGTGAACCACACCTAAACGTCAAGTTTTTTTCTGCATTTCATTTAACATTTCTTAATTTCAGACTAACTCAATTTGAACCCTGGAGGCTTATTCTGAATTGCGATGCGAAAATCAATGCGATGCGAAAATGCATAAATGCGAGCAACTGCTATTCTGTATTGCGATATTCGCAGTTTTTTTTAATCGCATTTCAAATGCGAAAAGGTGACAAGTCGGTATTCTACATTGCGAAAACAAATGTCAAATTCGCAAAATTTATTCGACAACAAAATAGCATTCGCAAAGTACAAACATGTTAGTGAAAGATAATATTTTATTTATTTATTCATCATATATTTATTATTTAATTCAGGGAAGCAAGCAATAAGACCACCAAACCGCGCCAAATCGAAATAATGATAGAATATACTTATGAATAAGCACAGCCAATTGACAAGAGGCCAATTGAAAACACCAAATGCACATTAGTCGGCAAATACTTTGTGACAAACGTTAACTGAAGAACTAAATATCAATGGACCACCTATTAGAGAAACTGCAGGATGGAAAAAATATGAAATATATAAACCAGTTCAAAAATATTTGACTTTAACTTACATTTTAATAGGTTTGGGCCGATTTTAAAGTACCTACACACAAAACATTTTCATTTTCTTCGTCGTCGAACTACAGTGCCATAAAATCCATTATTATTATTTTTTTTTTTTATTACAGAATGTCCTAAATAAATTATTTAAACAATTTTCACAGCCAAACACAAACCATTTATTTATTTTTAATTTGACGTTTATTGAAACTGAAGTATATTTGAGCAGCGTTGCCACGATTTGAAATAAATTGCGAATGCGATTGCGAAAGTCTAACAGAATGCCAATTTTCTTTCGCATCGCATTTCATTTGCGCATCGCATTGATTTTCGCATCGCAATTCAGAATAAGCCTCCTGGAAAGATACACAATCGTGCAACGCGTTAAAGTTATTCAGACTTATTATGAAAATGGGCGTTCAAATCAAAATGCATATCGAGCACTTCGTGATTTTTTCGGTCAATTTAATCGTCCAAATGTTCTTACAATCGGAAAAATCGTGCAATATTTTGGCAAACCGGATCTGTAGGAGATGTGAAAACTCTAGTGCATGCTCGTACAGCTCGTACAGCTCGTACTGCAGATAATATTGCTGCTGTTTGCGATAGTATGGTTGAAGAGCCGTCCACCTCAACTCGTCGTCGTGCCCAACAATTGCACCTCTCACGCTCATCGTTGATGAACATTATGCATAAAGACATGCATTTACACGCTTACAAGGTGCAATTGACTCAAGAACCAAAGCATCCTGGCCATTCAAAGCGTCGTCAATGGTCAGAATGGTGGCAAGAAATGGCAACAGTGGATGATAAATTTTCGAAGAAAATCATCTTCAGTGATGAGGCACATTTTTACCTCAGTGGATTCGTCAATAAGCAGAGGTGCCGCATTTGGGCAAATGATAATCCAAGAGTGACTGTCGAAAAACCAATGGCGGCAGAATTGGGCCGTATTTTTGCCACACAGCTAACGAAACAATGGCTCTTTTGCGCGACAAATTCAATGGCCGTGTTAACTCACGTGGTGGCGATGTCAATTGGCCGCCAAGATCATGTGATTTGACACCGTTGGACTTCTTTCTTTGGGTTACTTTAAAGAAATCTGTATGTCGATAAGCCAGCAACAAGCCAAGGGCTAAAGGATGAGATAATTCGGCACATTAACGGCTTAGAACCTCAATTATGCCTCAGCGTCATCGAAAGTTTGGACATAATTGAACCATACCAATATTATCATAATAAAAAGAAATGACAATAATTTCCTAAATAATTTGTGTTTTATTCAAAATAAAATTTAACCACCCTTTATAATAACAGTTACAATCGCCTCTCACTACTCGTCTAAGCTTGGCGGATTTCAAGAACATCACCCAGGGACCACCACTTGGAGGATTGCGAGTCAACTTGGAGTGTAGCGGATAAGAATCACGCTAGATTAACCAAGTAGAACCGATCAGAAGCTTTGCCTTATCGTTTTACCCCCGGTAAGCTGACTACATTTTAGACTACTTGGGGACAACATTTTAGAGACCAAAAAAAAACATTTTCGAGCAGATATCAACAATTGAAAACAGTTTATTGAAAAACTTGATTAAGAATTTCGGTAAAAGATTAGGAGCCTGCCAAGCCGGTAGGGGTAATTTTAAGATTCCGGTTAATAAGCTGATATAAAAATATTGTTAATATCTCAAAAAAAAAAAAAACTCTTCTTATTAAACCAAAGCGATACCTTAATTTTGGACACCTTTTAATTTGTTTGAAATTTTTTTTTAAGAGAGCAAAATGTTTTTGTTGACGATACATTGATACAAATAATTGTTATTATTGTTATAATGTTGTTATTAACGATAACATGATCATAGGAAACCCCTAATAGGGTTGTGATGTGCTTGTGGAGAACAAATTTAAACATAATCAGCCCAATTCTAAATAAAAGTTCCCCGGCAGTTTTTCCCCATTTCCCATTTTTACAATTGAATCAACATAAGAAAAATGGGAGAAGGGAGAAAACTCCCGGGGAATTTGAATTTATAATTGGCCTGAATATGTTTGCTACTGAAAATATTGTGTTTGATGGTAACATAATAGTTTTGAAAAAGTTTTTAGTAGACTTGCAGTATAACTTTTTTGCTTAAAAATCGGCACGAGCTTTCATTTTTGTAGTTTGTTCTTTTATTTAGATCAACTTAGATTCTAAGTCTTAGAATCACTTTTTTAATCGATCTAACCATGTTTGTCCATCCGTCCGTCCGCTTGGATGGCAGGCTGTCCATGTAAATCTTGTGGGCAAAGAAAAGTCGCAATTTTGGAGAACATTTGATGGAATTGGGTAATACAAAGTTCTTTCTGGAAAAGATTATTTGTGCCCATAAACCATTTTATTACTATTTCTCCCTATTATGAATTGATTTAAAAACAAGTAAGAGTGCTATATTCGGCTATGCCGAATCTTATATACCCTTCACCATGATGAGATAAGAACAAAAAGTTATATACATAAATAACGTTCTTTAGATAGTTATAAATAAATATTAATTGAGCCACGCCAACTTTTCATTTCGTCATGCCGAAGAATATAAAAAAACAAAAAATTTATATATGTATGTACCTAAGCCCGTTTCCTCTTTTGCCAAAGTTGATATTTGAAATTCGTTTTATAATCTTAAAATCGTTTTTTTAGAACATAAAAAAATTAAATAAAAAAAATGAAAAAAAAATTCTTTTTGGGATTCCAACTGGCAATATCATCAGTTTCAGGAGAGAACTTAACAACTCGGCTACGAATGCTTTTACTAAAGAAGCTTTAAATTAAAATATATTGAGTCTATGACTTTGATCCTTTATTTGAGCGGCATATCATATACATGCATTAATGTGTATGTGTATGCGTAAAATTAAACACATTACAAATAAAATCCACCACTTGTACTGAAGGGTATAAAAAAACAACAGCAAAAAAAAACCACATTACCAACACTGTATAACCATAGCCACTGTATGACCGTAGAAACCAAAATTGAATTGGTTTGTATGGTATGTTTATGTCGTTTTGGTAATACAGTGTTGGTATGGTAATGTCACGTCTAATTGGACCTTTAAAGGAAACAATTTGATGCAGTCGTGGTTTTTTACTCATATTTTAGAAATTTGTGGACCGATCTTGCTAAAATTCAATAGCAAAGAATTCCGGACCATATGTGACATAAGTGTATAATAACCTGTCCCCGACCATATATGGGGTCTTCGGAAAACCCATTACAACGGACAGACGGACATCGTTAAATCAACTTCGCTCCTCATAAGGACCCATAATATATATACTTTATAGGGTCTAACATCAATATTATAGGAATTACAAACGGAATGACAAACTTATATATAACCTATTCACCACCTGTGGTGAAGGGTATAAAAACACAGTTTTTTCATTGTTAAGAAAACTTTACGGTTCAGAAACTCATTATAACGAGGTAAAAACAGACTTAACTGCCTATTTCACGATGTCACTCGAACGTAAAACGTAAATTAAAATTAAAAAATTTGTTTTTGGTTTATATGTTATTTGTGCGAACGTAAACGTTCGAGTGACATCGTGAAATAGGCAGTTAAGTCTGTTTTTACCTCGTTATAATGAGTTTCTGAACAGTAAAGTTTTCTTAACAATGAACAAACTTTTTAATTATAAACTTTACTTATATAAATTTTTTTATTAAAACCAAAATGATACCTTGATTTTGGGCACCCTTTATTTTGTTTTAAAATTTGTTTTCACGAAATTTCTAATTAATTGGAAATTTGTGAAAAATTAAATATTAAAAGTTTTGAGCAAAGTAGAATAATGAAAGTAAAAGACACTGAGAATTTCTTTAGGCTTAGTCCGTCCATATCTTTCAAATCGAATTTCGAAAGCTAATTCTCTTTTTTGTGTTCTGTATCTATTGGATTCTGCGCGTTCTAATGCAAATAGTGAAAATTTGTTTATGTGCGTGTTTTTTTTTTTTTTTTTTTCATTTAATTTGGGAAAATTTTTGTGTGTTTTTCTTAAAAACTTTCCTCGTTGAATTTTTATTGGTAGCAGTAGCGGTGTTTAGCTAAATTTTGTAAAAAATTTCTGCTGCGAATTCAGTGCGACTTGGGCTACTTAACTGAACGCGTTGTTTAACTCTTCTTAAATCAAAAAAAAAAAAAAAAATTGATTAACGCAACGATTAGAAGAGAAAAGAAACCAAAGAATTTACTTATATTTAGTATCTTGAAAAAAGTATCTATCTATTATATTCAATTCTAAAATCTAAAGCTAAATATACAGAAAATGTGAACATAATTTCTATGCAAAAAAAAAAAAACATTTAAAAAAGTGCAAAATTACAGAAATTTCTGAAAAATACTAAAATACTAAAACAGTGAAAACTCTTAAAAGCCTTAAAAAAATTTTTTTAACTTTCTTAAAACAAAAACTTTTATATAACATTTCCAATTTTTTTTTTCTTTTTCAATTAAATAAAAATTAATATATATATATTTATATATGTATATCAGATACTTTAGGGTATAAAACCGGAAATAATCCGTTAAATAAAGTGTTGAAAAAAGAGTAAAAAAATTATATTAAAATTTTTTTGTTTTAATATCTTCTATTTCTTTTTGTTTTTTTTTTTAAATCTTTTTTCAGTGTTTTTATAAAAGAAAAAATCATTTAAAAATAAATTTATTTTGAAAAATTTTTATTCATATCATTACAAATGTTTTTGTAAAATTTCGTAAAAAATAAAAAAAAAAAAAAAAATCGTCACTCATTAATTTTACAAGTGTGCTCTTCAACAATTTTGTGCAATTTTGTGTGTGTCTTGCCGTCTGTCTGTCTGTCTCTCTAATAGTAACATTGAGAGTAGAGTGTGCCAAACATTAAGTAAAATTTTTTCTAAAAATTAAATAAAATTTGTAAAAGAAAAAAATAAAAAAACGAAAAACTTTAATTTGGCAGCGATTATTTTACTGAACTAAAAAAAATCTTTAATACAAACAAACAACAGCCGACAAAATGAGTTCTGGGTGAGTAAAAAAAAAAATTTTTATATATCCCTTTTAAATTTTTTTTTCTTCTTTATTTTTATATTCTAAAATGTTTTTAGAACTTTTTTTCTAAAAAAAAAATGAAAAATGAAACGAATAGAAATTAAAATTTTTTTTAATTTTTAAAAGAATTTAAAGCCCAACAAAAATTAACTAATAAGGTTTAGTCGCTCAAGCCCGCCCATATGATACATTAAGCCAGAGTATAAAAAAAATATGTTTTTGAACTTGTACCCCTTTTGAGACCCCTGGGCAATCATGGACCCTACAGAACAAAATTATGTTATGAGGTTAAGACTCATGTAAGAGTCCTTTGTGCCGACAATTACATTAATCGAAAATCATCTTTATGAGATTTGCTTGCCTTAAAGTGGTTTTAGGAAGGGGGTTTACATGGGACCTATTGGGTATTTTTGACCTACCACTACAATATTTTGTCATAGCATAGCAGCTTTCGCTAAATTTTAAGGCGCCAATTATTACGTTATTACCAAAAAATTGCGCTTAAGGTAATTTTTAGCCCACAGTGCTTAAAAATATGCCTAAAATTTTTAAAAGTGAAAATTGTCTTAAACAATAAGCAAACTGCTGTAAAAATATCTAATTGACATAAGTTTGGGAATCAGCCTCAAGAATGTATGTAAATTGATTTGATTTCTATCCAGCATCGTCGGTGTCGCACATCCCTGCGGGAAATTTGTGTAAATTCTCTTAAAGCACTTATCCCGTGACTAGTGAACGGAGTATTATTATAAAAAGGAGCGAATTGTTATAGGTGAAAACATGACATATAACTTAAATGGTGATTATGTCGAGTCATTACCGCAAAAAAAAGCTTAAGCGACATTATTTTCATTTTTCGGTTTTTTTTTCAAATAAATTACTTATTGGCAGCACTTGCATCATCTCCTAAAATGTTATGGTCTCATAAGGCACCGTTACGATTTATAGTAAAAGCAATTTTATCTTAAGCGACATTCTTGAAACATAATTGTTATGAAACAAAATTAAAAAAACTTTCTCTGTAAGATTTTGTTTTTGTCGCTTAAGCTTTTTTTGCGGTATTGACTCGATGTGTTTAATGTTAAGTTACTTCAGAGGAAAGGTAATTAACACAAAACTTGTCAAGTGATTGGATTTTGTGCGGGTGTCGGCTGATCTGATCTATTACTTTACCTGTTTATAATCTATCATGCTAACATGGTTCACTCGGGACAGTATCTGCTACATGCATTGTTTTAACCGAAATTGAATGTGTCCATTTAGGTTATTTCAGTGTTGACCTGTTACAAAGTGTCAAAAAGGTGCTAATTAACCGCTCCTAGGACATCGCCATGTTAAAGTGGCAGGTCCCCTTCACATAAAGTGTTAGAACTAGAGCCGGTCCACACTACTAAAGAACTGTCACGTAACAAGTTTGGTGTTAGTTCGCTTTCCCCTAGGGTGTACAGATGACCCCTTTTGACCTATTCTATTTTATGGTGCAGCTGTTTGCTAGTTAGCAATCAAGGGAAGGAATCGTCTAATCAAGTTCGAACATATCGACCCCTTTGCGCGAAATCATCGTATATGACAATTTTGTTGAAATTGAGTTTTTGATGCAATTTTGTTCTACATTCAAAGAGACGTCACCTGACAAAATATTGTAGGCGAATTCCACTTCGTTGCTCCAAAAATTGAATGTATATTTTAATTTTGATATTGCAAGCGTATGCAGAGAAAAGTAGAAAAATGGCTCTCCTGTAAAATTTGGTTTTTGTAACATACGATAATTTCGCACAAAGGGGTCGATATAATAAGAATTATGGCAATAATGGTAACAATTGATATTAGGAGTACTGCTTTGAACTGGTTATCACCAAATATTTTGGCAAAGTTGGTTGCTCAATTATGACGTGACATACACAATTATAGCCATACATACAATTGAATTTTGGTTCTTTATGGGTATCGTTACGTCATTATTATAATGTCACGTCTAATTGGACCTTAAAAGCCACCCCATTATGGAAATATTACTACATCGGACATGACAAAATAATAAACGATGTAAAATGGCAAGCAAATATTGAATATGTCGCACGTCATCCAACTTTCGGCAAGCATTATGGATGATACAGTTCACCAAGATGAACTTCAATTTCCCGAAAATATGGTACAGATATACGATGACAGATCAAAGGCACAACATAATGTTAACTCATAACAGTTAAGCTAAAGAATATCACTAAGGCTGCCAAATTATTGCAGATTCGTTCGGGCCGAGATAATGCTCCTATACATAACCGCGAAGAACATTGAGTCTGGAGAGATTCTGGCTGCGTTATGCACCATCTTTCTGAAAGATCAATTGATCAAAAATGCTGAATGTCTCTAGAAGAGATAGAAAGGCATTCAATGGTTACCCGCAAATGCTGACTCCATAACGCATGCAAAGACCATCGATTCAATTTGGGGATTCACAAGATATTCATTCAGTTTTAAAGTCATTTGTCTTAAAATAATAACAAGAAATATATATGACCGCTGTGGGCAACCGCTTATAATTTAGATTTTTACTGTACAGTTATGACGAATCAATGAACACAGCATTGAAATTTTTATTTGGTTTGAAACACAACAATATTTTTTGATGATAGTCCCCAAAATATGTTATAACGGTTTACTATGTGATTCAGATAGGTGTTCATTCCATTCTTAAAGAGTAAACAACTTATAGTAAGTAAATTTCATCTTACCGATAGTTAAAAGCGGTTTGTTGAAACCACCTGAGGAGAAAAAAAATATTGCTCATTTTAGATTAAAAAAGGACTCTACGGGCGTTGACGCTGTTCAAAATCCACTTTGGACACTAACACTAATCACTGGCCTATTGGAAAACACGCCCAGAATCTACAGATTTCTCACAATGATCTTTGCAGAAGTTACAATGACGAAGAAGAATCAACAGAACCTCTTTTTTGTCATTGCACAGAAAAAATTCTCTCCAAATTTTTTTTTTTTTTTTTTTTTTTCAATTAAGCCATTAATCAAAAATAATATTAAATTTAATTAAAAATTTGATCAAGTGAAGCAAACGTTTACTTTTATCAACGACATTACTGCAGAAAATATTGCTAACATTAAAACATATTTAATTGATACAATGAATTTGTTTATTGGTGAAAATTTAATTAATTTTTTAATTAATATAACAAATTATTTCAATTTAAATCAAAGAATTAAGACTCAAATAGTTTGGTTAAAGAAACCTTAAAGAGAAAACAATTCTTTCTAACTCTGATTAAATTGAGATTCATTCCTCTATTAAAGCGACCGGTTAGCTGAAGCATAATGCTGGTGGCCTTGAATTATGGGACGTCAGTGGAACAGTGACACATGTACAGAAAAAAAAATAAAAATTTATTTCAATTAAAAAATTTGTGATATGAATTAATTTAATTAATCGTATAAATTAAACTTTCATTAGCAGCAATTAAACGTTTTATTCACTTGATTAAATTTTTAATTACAACTGATTTTATTTTTGATTAATGCTTTAATTTGTGAACAATTTTGGAGAATTTTTTTCTGTGTGGTAACACAACGGTAACTTATTACTGGAGCTTAAGACAACTTTCCAAAACAAACTTCGCTAAAGTCTAAAATTTTAGGTACATTTTTGAAAAAAATGAATGTTAAACAGTTTCACTTTTCATCTAATCAAAATTTTTGCTTCAAAATATTTATTTTCGCACACACTCATTCATAATTTATAGAACACCCACTTAAAAATAAAATCGAAAACAAAAACATCTTTTAGTTAAATATTTAGTATAACAATTTAAACAAAACTAAGAATTTTACGCCAATTTGAAACAGTCGTAGAAATGATTTTGCTAGTTTTTTTAGGAAAGATTTCTCTAAATCTGGGTCAAGGAACCAGAGAACTTGGAAGAAAATGTTTTTAAAGAAAAATTACAGATATAATTTAAAAAAAAGTCTAATTTTTTGGAAAAAAAATAAACATAATTTTTAAAGATTAGTCAGACAGTAATTTGGGGAAATTTATGAGGGCCATTGAGTATATTTACAAATGAGAGCAATTATTTTAAACACAGGCATTTCCATAAAATAGTCTAATCCTTGTCGTGATACGCCAATAAGCATTTAAAATGGTTTTTCAAAAAAAAATAAAAAATAAATAAGTTTTAATATTTTGGTGTAAAACACAAGCATAATTGCTGGGTGGCGTAACATGACAAAAAGACCGCTTCTCTGTGGATGTGCCCATATATAAGTATTTAATTATAGAAAGGATTTGAGAAGATCATAAATTGACTAGCGCCACATGGACTCTGTTGTAAAAGAAAAAAGTGGCCAATTTATAGACAGACAGCTAAAAAAAACATTTTCACAATTGTGAAAGTCAGAAGTGAAAATTTTAAGTTCATATTTGATGTAAACAGGCTGGTCACAAATCATTTAACAGCCTGAACTACAATGTTTCAATGTTTGTTTGCGTTTTCAACGACAACCAGCTGATTTGCAGCCCACTAACAATTTTCAGCACAAGATAAACCTGTCTACCGCTAAGTCGATAGTTAGTGGCTCGCTGATAATAATAGTGAACGATAATAAAAGACTTGTTGCCACTCGCTTAAGTTGTCGATCGAGACATCGTGGGCCTGGCTGTTAGTCGTTATACTGGGAAAACAGTTATTAAATGCTTTAAAAACACTAATAGTACTGAATAGGGCTTCCAATCGGGAAATCCCGATCCCGGAAATCGCGGGATTTTTAGGATTAGGCGAATCCCGAATCTTGGGATTTCCGATTTCTAATCCCGGGATATTCGGGATCCCGATTTTTTTATATTCTTTATTATTTTTACATTTTTTCTAAATAACTTGTATAAATATACGTGTATTTGTTGACAAAAAAAAGTTTAAAATACATTCGGATTTGAAATATATATGAACAATTTTAAATAGAAAATGTTTAATATATTTGGACAATTTTAAAATATATTTGACAATAATTAGTATTGTGGTTATTTTGTTGAACTATTTATGGTTTTTAATCCAAATTTTTTTAATATTTTTTAATTAGGCTTAAGTTCATGAAATTTAATTTTCATTAAATTATTTTTATGAAGAAAGGAATTTTACAACATGAAAATTAATTAAAATTGTTATTGATAATCTTTCATTCTTGACGTGGCTCGGGCTCGAACCCTGGCCGGCAGGTTACCATGACATGTTTCGATCGCAACCACTCGATCTCCTCAGATGGAGTTGCCGTCTTACACTCGCAGCCATCGACGACTGCTGACGTCAATAGTCAAACATCAATCCTTAAACCAAATTGTATTTAAACATTTGGTAGATCGAAATTTGGTTTCCTGAATGATTATCCATTTTAATGTGGTTGCGATCGAAACATGTCATGGTAACCTGCCGGCCAGGGTTCGAGCCCGAGCCACGTCAAGAATGAAAGATTATCAATAACAATTTTAATTAATTTTCATGTTGTAAAATTCCTCTCTTCATAAAAATAATTTAATGAAAATTAAATTTCATGAACTTAAGCCTAATTAAAAAATATTAAAAAAATATTTGACAAATTTAAAATATTTGGATAATTTCAAAATTCATTTAAGCTGGGTTTTTGATATGTCAGTTAAACTAGGTTTAGTAAATCTGAAAACATATTTGTGCCGCCATAACAAAGTTTGTATACATAATTTTGACGGAACAGCTTAGTTTTGCTTAAAATGTTGGTCTTTAATACAACTCAACTCTAGTTCTATTGATATTTTCTAGTTTTTGTATTATGGTTTACAGCTCTGTTTTAGTGCGGTTAACAAAAACATTATTTCATAGATATGACAGCATTTCACGTGAAATGTTGAACAGAGTACCATGCTTTATGCAATAAGTCGCACAATGGTTTCATACATTCAATAGAAAGGTGAACTAACCTGCAGGAATAACATAAACAACACATTTCACTTTTATTGTTGTGCAATAAAAATCAAGAGTCTTTTGATTGTTGCCAATATATTGTGCCACCTTCGAATAGCACAAACACATTAGCGACATAATTGTACAATACGTAAAATTAAACAATTTTATTGCAAGTGTATGAGCCGCTTTACATTGTCTCTATGAATTTTGATCAATTAATAATTTAAGTTTGTTTTTATTATTTTTTTACAAATAAATAAGATCCGTTTATGAATTGCGTATTTTAACTCGAAAATTAAGTTGTTTTTTATACAGTTTCAAATTTTTTTTTTTTATATTGAGTATAAAAAAAATTTTAAAACCCCGAAATATCCCGAACATTTTTTAAAATCCCGTGAATCCCGGGATTGAAAATATCCCGAAACCCGGGATCCCGAAATATTTTCTTCAATCCCGAATCCCGGGATTCAGAAAAACCAATCCCGATTGGTAGCCTGAAAGACCAAAGAAAATTTTAAGCCACGGCGATGGCAGTGTATTAAAAAAGTCCATCAGGATTTACGAACAAGTGCCCAAAATTGGCAAACACACATTTCAAGATGTTCGAATATTCAGCCTTATTGCGGTTGTCGTCGTCGTAAACGACTGTGTCTTTTTTTGTAATAGATTAAAGTTACACACAACCAGTGTTCTTGTTCGTTAATCCAAGAACATTTATAAACATTTTGCATGACAGAGGCTTGAAAAGAAGAAGAAAGCCAAAACGGCCACTTACTTCAGCCAAGCAAATTTCAGAAAGGTAGGCATTTTGGAAAAATTGCATATTAACTGATAAAAGTTAGTGAAATATATTCGGAAATTATGGTGGATGTATGGTTTGGAGAAAACCAAACACTGCACTTGATCCAAAAATATTATGCCTAAAGTAAAAACATATTACTTGAGTTTTTGACATGTATTAATACAAAGTGTAATAGTGTAAATTAGCCTTTAGATATTAGCGGGTTTCACTCTAGGTACTGCAAATAAATAGTGCAAAGAGAAATTCGAAGAGAGCATTGAACTCTGTGCCTTCAATGACTACAGAAGTTTACGTTTTCAAACAGATTTGTTAAAATTTCTATTTAATGAAAGCTTAAGTCCTAATCTACAACTTTTATATACATTGCTTTTTAATAGGTCATATGGCTTTAAAGTTATTACATAAAATAGAAAAAAATAATTTTTTACCTTCACTTTTACTGTCGGCGTTATTAAACGACCTGTATTTAGCAAAAGTTTAACTTTTTATGTATTTGTTAATTTTTTTCTTTTTAAACTAAATTAAATTTTTTCACACCTTATTTGATAATTATAAAAACTTTTAAAATTTTTATTAAACAACAAAAAAGTGTTTAGTATTTTTTTATTTTTTTTTTTTTTATTACAATTCATTCATTTTTTCAACGCCTCTTTTTAAAGTCCAACCGGTTTAACTTAAAATTTAGTATGTTAACAAAACCATTTAAGCGCCATTTATTTAATTAATTCATTAACTTAAATGAAAAATAATGCTTTTAATTTTATTTAATTTTTTTTTAACCATTTAACGCCTACTTAAACCAACTAAATTCATTATCTAAACACACAATTAAATTGCGTTCAAATTTTTTGAAAACAAAAACAAAACAAAGAAACACAATAATCAATGAAATCATTTGTATGATTTACAAATGAACATGAAAAAAAAATCAATTCAATTTAAAAAAAAGAAAAAAATATTTTTAATTGATGACGTTTGTACGTACGTGTGACTCCGAACGACAGCTGTTGTCATTTTAAAAAAGTTTCTTTGTAAAAACAACTACGCAAAATGTTAAAATCAATTACACATTGTAACGGTATTTTTAGTGGAAAAATTCCATAGAGGGAATAAAAGAGAGGAAGCGGATGAAAGAGAGGTTTCTCCATGGAATTTGTTTATTATAGTTGTTTTTTTTTTTTTTTTTAATTATAAAAAATTTTTAAAAGGTGCGTTCTGTTATTAGAGCTTTTTTCTTTTAAAGTGTTGTTTTCAATAGAAAAGCTGTAATGCGAGAAAATTACCTAATTAAATAAATGAATAACAAATAAATCAATAAGCAAATAAATTAATTAAATTTATCGTTAAATTTAATCATTATACCCGCACCACAATAGTGGACAGGGTAGTATGATTCGTTCGTGTTGAAGTTTGTAGCAGTTTAAAATATTGGTCCTACCCCCCCCCCCCCCCCCACCCCCCTCTCACTTTTCACACTAGAATTACTTTTTGAATCGATCTGACGATGTGCGTCCCCCGGCTGGCTGGATGGCTGGATGTCCATGTAAGCCTTGTGACCAAAGTACAGGTCGCAATATTGGTTATGATTTGATGAACTTTAGTACATAACTTCTAATTGTCACAAGCACTAAGTCTATTGAAAATTGGTTCATAATATTAAATAGCCCCCATGCAAACTGATTTCCGGAATAGTCATTGCGCACATAAACCTCGTTTTAAAATTCCAACTTAAGGAAATAAAATTATTTTCTGTCTGAAGTTAGAAACTTGAAAAGCTTTAGGTTGTCACTTTTGACACCCTATAGTTTTGATTGTATATTAACAGGGTGTTTTCAAAATACCATTTTAGAAAGCTTAAAGTTTCCTCTATAATTTTTATAAAAATTCAATTAACAATATACACTTTACCCTTGACTGTAATTCAACTTTAAACGAGATGGCCGAGCAGTTTGATATCAGGATGATATGGATTCCAGGGCGCGGAAATATACGGGGGAAAATAAAGGGCAGATGAGCTTGCTTGACTTGGCGCTACCTCACGGAATCCACTGGATTTGAAAGGCGTTGGTCTCCTGCAAACTTGAACTTCGGCGATTGGCTATCGAAATTGCTAATGAAAGATGGGCCGCTAACACTGGATGTTGGATTGCCAGGCAATGGTGACCCCGAATAGATGACGGCCGAACCATGTCTCCACTACTGATGAGCAAGAAGGACGTATCACATTTGCTTACTGTTGTCATGGGACACTGTCTTTTAGGTAGCCATGCACAGCGTCTGACAGCCAGACACTATGATTACTGCCGTATATGTCTTGGCGACAATAACAAGGAGGATGCAGAACACCTTCTCTGTCACTGCTCTGCATTGTCAAGAAGGCGACTGGCCGAAATGGAATCCACCACCTTTGACGGATTGTGTGATATCTCTGGTGTTGAACTTAAGCACATTTTTAACTTCGTAAGAATTTCGGGTTGGTTCTCTACGGTGGAGGTTCTCTTTAGTGGAACTCCATGGTATCACAATACATCATTAGGTCTTGTCTGGATGCAGGATTGCCAGGCAATTGTGATGAGCAAGAAGGACGTATCACTTTTGCTAACTGTTGTCATGGGACACTGTCTTATAGTTAGACAGGCACAGCGTCTGACAGCCAGACACTATGATTACTGCCGTATATGTAATGGCGACAATAACAAGGAGGATGCAGAACACCTTCTCTGTCACTGTTCTGCACTGTCAAGAAGGCGACTAGCCGAAATGGAATCCACCACCTTTAACGGATTGTGTGATATCTCTGGTGTTGAACTAAAGCACATTTTAAACTTCGTAAGAATTTCAGATTGGTTCTTTACGGTGGAGGTTCTCTTTAGTGGAACTCCATGGTATCACAATACATCATTAGGTCAAAAAGTGTGTCAAATGGATACTGATTGACATTTCTAACTAACCTAAGATAACCTACAAATTACAGTTTCAAAGAATTAGTTTATTTTTGTGCAGAATATTCTATAGTTTAGTTTACAAAATACATTTTCAGAAAGCTCTTATAGCTATCGTTTACTTTTGTAAAACAATCTAAACATAATTCTCGTACAAAAAATCTAGATTTGCGAGTTTAGAAATCTAATGTTAAGAACTTGCGTAATGTAGAAAATTTTTAATATTATCAGTCTTATACGCAACGCAAGGTCACGGTTACGTAAGAGTATATATTTCTACATAAGCTTGGTAAGAAAAACGGAACAGCTTGTCCGCAACGTATTCGTTTACTAGACCAAAAAGTAACAAATAGAACAATTTTTTTTTCTTCCGTAAGAAGGGAGTACCGAATGTCCCTAAGAGCAAAATAAAGGCTCAGTTAGCCGGGAGTTTCAAATCAGCTGTTTCTTTTTGTTGTACATATGTACAGTAATTAGAACGATTATAGTTAGCAGTAAGATGTTACGTCTCAATCTGTAAGAAATAGATTGGTCTTCCTTTTTTACGGTAAGGTTACTGTTACTGTTACTCCCGGCTAACTGAGCCTTAAAACTGAACAACTTTATTTCTCCCTTCTTGCAATTAATAGAGTGCAATTAATAGACAGTATTTTGGAAGGTCTTTTAAAAAGAAATTTATACATTCTAGAAGGCATATTTCTGAAGGCAGGATATCTTAAGAAACGAATCTTTTAGAAAGCAGTGTGGAGGCCTTCTAAAAGCCCTGCCGCTTGCGGTCCTTTCAATATTTACCGCTGGGATAGTATTAAAAAAAAATTTATAAGTCTGTGTGCCAACTACGATGATGGAAGGGAAATAAAACCAATTAAGATATTACATCAAGCACAAGTACACATGCTTGACAGCCAGCATTTTGATCGCGTATAGACCTTCTTAATAGTTCAGTAAATAGTTTTGCAAGTGAACGGCATTGACTCCGAGTCTACAAGAGATTATCTGCTTTCTCTCCCAGAGATTATAAATTTTGATTACGATAATTTCCTTAATATTTTGCAGCACGATTTTAATAAACTGACGCATTAAAATAAAATAAAACATTTAACACTGCACTGCTAATAAAATCCGTTTTATTAGTTTTTGTTTTATTCTTTTTTAAATAAAAATAATTTTTATTTTTTTTTTTTGTAACACAACGTGTGCAAAAAACCAAAAACTTAAAGGAAAAAACGTTCGATATAAAAATGTCAACAGTATTTTAAACAAATTTATTAATTAAACAAAAAAAAAAAAAAACATAAAATATAAATGTATATAAAAATTTTAAAAGCAACAAAGTTAGGAAAGAAAAAAAGGTAAAGTTTAATAGAATATTTTGCCAAAAGTGTGTTCATAAATATTTTTTTTTCTGAGAAAAAAAAACAAGAGGAAACTCTTGAACAAATCTTTTATGTACGAAGGTTTTTTATACATATGCTTTTTTCTAATTGTATACTATATTTTGTATATATTTATTTGTTTTTTTTTTATATAGGAACATTATTTTATTTTATTTTTCTTTTTTATTCGTGCATCAAGTGTAGGCGTTCGGTCTGTATGTGATTTTTTAGCTATGAAAAATATGGCAAGTTTTCGTAGATTTTCAAGGCTAATAAATGAGTTATAAACAAATGATTTAATCGGATATATATAGATAAAAATCTATTAGAAACAAAAAAAAATCTGCAGAAAAGCAAACCTTGTTCTGAAAAATGTTAAGAAATATTTCCCTAGTTGACCAAAAAGGCCCACTGTAAAGATTATTTTCAATTGATATTATTATTTCTACTTTTTTTCTGCTAAATTTATTCAAAATAAGCCTTATTTAACAAATATGCTTTTAAATGCCCAAATATGCTATTATATGCATTCAATTATGGACCAATAATATTTATTGAAATTACGAATTTTAGTATTGTTTAATTTAAAAACTGTAAACATTCGAATTTAGAACTTGTTATTTAAAATCGAATATGCTAAAATATGTTTTTTAAGCAATAATATGTTTTTTACATATTTAAAGAAAAATAAAAATATTTAAATTTTTATCTTTTAAACTATATATTAAGAAAAAAAACTTTTTGCATAAAAGTTTAAAACAAAATTTGTTATCCTATACTGAATATGCCAAAATATGCTTTTTAAGCTTTTTATTTAACAAACATATTTACACAAGACTAGAAAATTTTAAGTTTATAAAATAAAACAAAAAAACTATTTGTACAGAAATTTAAACCAAAATCCTTTATATGATATTCTAAGCCCATTATGCCAAAACATGCTCTTTTAAGCAAAATAAGCTTTACGTTTAACGGGCATATTTACAGAATATTTTATATATTATGTTGCGAAGACAATTATAAATTTTTGTAGCTTAATTTACCAAGCAACCTTTAGCATCACAGTTGCCTTTAGCCCATTTAGGTTATAGTGAGGGTTCACCTTCAGGCAAAGATCCTAAAGCCCATATTAAATAGTCGGCAGAAACTTTAAATGTTCTTTCATTTTTTACTTTTTCTTTTGTTCTTATTTTTCTTTACTTAGAAAATATATGAAATTTAATGAAGAGAATACATAAATTTATATATGGGAGAACATAGCAAAAAAAGTTCTCGAAATAAAAAGATTTTATTTCACGATGTGTCACATTGTATGTTAAATGTTGTCTCCAGTTAACCAAAGTCTCCGGGAGGAATCGAAGCCGCAACCCCAACACTGATAGACTATTTCAGAGGGGCATCTATAACTTTCTAATTGAACAGTTCTTACTCAGTTTTAGTTTAGTTCAAGTTCAGTTTTAATTCTGTTCGAGTTCTAGCCCTGTTCTAGCCCCGTTTTAGTTCTGGGGCCTAATTACCGCATTCGATATTGAGTAAACTATCGTATCGAGTAAACTATCTAATTTTTCTGCATACGATAGACACTGACGTATTGAATAAAAACTCGAGAGATTTAATGTCTTAGGTTAAGGCTCAGTTAGGCGAACGTTGCTGTACCGTATCTGTACTGTATCCATCAGCTGTTCGCTTTTTGTTATATGAAAACCAATACAAAAGCTTACCGAAATGCAATGTACCGTAGTTGCAACGTACCAATCTGTATAAAATAGAATTTCATGCCGTTGTTACGAGACATTTGTAAGACAGTGATGGGCGGCTTGTATGCTGCATTGAATGCGGGTAATTTTGCTCTTTTTTTTTGTACTTTTTTCAGTATATCTATGGAATTGCGACAAAACAACTTACAAAACAAAATATTTCCAAATATACAAATATACATATGTATGAAAATTAAATTTGATGAACTTAAGCCTAATTAAAAATATTAAAAATTTGGATTAAAAACCATAAATAGTTCAACAAAATAACCACAATACTAATTATATGTTTAGATGTTTAAAATAAAAAAATGCATATACACATACAATGGAAATGTGAACCATATAAAAGACTTTAAATGGTATCAACACCTTGTTTGGTGTATGCACATTAACAATATATGTATGCTAAACATTTATATATGCTAAAATACAAATTTATTTATTGTAAATCAATAATATAAATTAGTGTTCGAAAATAAACAGTACATTATTTAACGTTCGGCTCACACACCCAGGAACGATATCTATCTTTTTAGTGATTGTGTAGACATACACAACCCTTAACACAGTTCGTAACTATTTTCAAGAAAGAACCGAACATTATATAATGTTCGGTTCTTCGTTAAAAAACAGAACAATTGTAGTGATACTGTAGACAAACATTATATTTTAATGTTCCATAATGATTTTTCGTGTGTGTATTTTGTTTTTGTAAAAAATGTTTGTTTTTTTTTGCCAGCCAAAAGGGACGAACATTAACGAGCCGAACCGAACACATTGAAGTTTGTGGATTTTCAAAAAAAACCGAACGGAATTAAATGTTCACATCTTTTGTTGAGTTTGATAAAAAACAGTAAAATTTTTGTGTTCGAAAGATGACTAACAGGGAAACGTTATTTTTTTTAATGATTTTCTACACGATCACTAATAGCGTTTGTGTTTTCCACAAATCTACCGAACCGAACATTATGAAACGATATTTAGTGTTTATTTTCGAACACTGATATAAATATTAAATTATTGAAATTTTTTACATACACAAAATACTGTTTTAATATCATTTAAATCACGTGGTACCTTTCCTGCAAAACGGTCACCATTTGAACATTTTTGATTCCCATCACTGTGTGTTTTGTTTTATGTATACTTTTGCTTTTTGTTTATGTATGGGAAAACATGTGACATGTTCTTAAACGTTCTATAAGTGCACCAACGTGCTTACAGTACGGTGCGGTACATTACGGGTACAGCAACGTTCGCTTAACGGAGCCTTTACTCGATATCGAATGCTATCATCTCAAATTACGATACATTTCATTCGATATCGAGAGCCATGATACCAAAATAAAAAATTCGATTAATTTTGCTCGATATCGTATGCGGTGATTATACCCCTGCTCATGTTCTGTTCGAACTCTGAACTGTTCTTGTTTATTCGTGTTCTGTTTTACTCTAGTTCCAATACTTTCCAGTTCTGTTCTAGTTTGGTTCAAGTTTTGTTCTAGCTCTGTTCTAGTTCTGTTCTAATTCTGGTCTAGTTAAGAACAGAATATATTCTGTTCTAGTTCTGTTCCAGTTTTGTTCTAGTTCTGTTCAAGTTATGTTCTAGTTCTGTTCTAGTTCTGTTTTAGTTTTGTTGCAGTTCTGTTCTAGTTCTAGTTCTGCTCTAGTTTTGTTCTAGTTCTGTTCTAGGTCTCATCTAGTTATGTTCTCGTTCTGTACAAGTTCTGTTCTAGTTCTGTTCTATGTCTCATTTAGTTTTGTTCTAGTTCTGCTCTAGTTTAGTTCTAGTTCTTTTTATTCTGTTTTAATTCTGTTCTAGTTCTGTTCGAGATTTGTTCTAGTTCTGTTCTAGATCAGTTCTAGCTCTGTTCTAGTTCTGTTCTAGTTTTGTTGTAGTTCTGTTCTAGTTCTGCTCTAGTTTTGTTCTAGTTCTGTTCTAGGTCTCATCTAGTTATAATCTAGTTCTGTTCTAGTTCTAGTTCTGTTCTAGTTTTGTTCTAGTTCTGTTCTAGGTCTCATCTAGTTATGTTCTAGTTCTGTTCTATTCTAGTTCTGTTCTAGTTCTGTTCGAGTTTTGTTCTAGTTCTGTTCTAGTTCAGTTCAGTTCTAGTTCCGTTCTAGTTCTGTTCTAGTTCTGATCAAGTTCTGTTCTAGTTCTGTTCTAGTAATGTTCTAGTTCTGTTCTAGTTCTGTTCTAGTTCTGTTCTAGTTCTGTTCTAGTTCTGTTCTAGTTCTGTTCTAGTTCTGTTCTAGTTCTGTTCTAGTTCTGTTCTAGTTCTGTTCTAGTTCTGTTCTAGTTCTGTTTTAGTTCTGTTCTAGTTCACATTTGTTCTAATTAAGGTTGGCTTAAGGATACATATTAACTCATTAGCGCCCTATGATCTCATTTGGGAGCTTATGCAAATAATTGAATAAATGGAATAAATAAAATTAATTATAAATTATATTTTTTTGAAAACAGCTAACAATCTTTAAAATAGTAAAATCAATTTTCTTACGTCTTAATTTGTTTAATCTCTTTCACTTCTATACTTTTGACAACTTTTGACAGATTAGCTGCCTTAAATTTCAATTGTTTTTATTTATTTATAAAACTAAATTGTCTTTTTCTTTAAAACAAACTAATCTATTTTTCATTCGCCAAACTTTCGTGCTAAAGCACTATTGGATTATTAAAATGGCTGGGAAGGAAAATATGGGTCAAATGCGCCACCTACTGAAATAAGTTTATTTGAAAAATTATTTTTATATTTTCATTTCATTCAATAATATTTTGCTAACTTGTGCTAATGCAAAATAAATTTAAAGCAAAAATAAACTTCAAAAAAAAAACCAAAATCAAGATTTGAAATGTCATAAATAAATATGAAATGTGTCAAATATATTGACGTATGGCCAACTTAAGAAAATAATAGGCAGACACTGTGTCACACCATCCATACACAAGATAATTTCAAAAGAAAACAAGGGAAAAAATAAAATATAGGTAGAATTTCTATTTAAAACGTCATTAACCAGGACCGGTCTGTACAATTAGAAAAAAATTCATATAATTAATGACGTTCCACTTTGTGCTAAATTCTGTTGGCTTTAATAATGACTAATATTTTTTGTTTTTTTTTTACACTTGAAATAATTACAGTTCGTCAAAATATTTATTAAATTAATGCTTGTTTAATGTTTATGCTACTTTTTTTTAGTTTTTACTTTAAAATTTGTTCTACTTTTTATTTCTAAGAATTTTAAAATAATTTGAAAATAACTTTTTAGTTTCAGTAACAAAAAACAATAAAATTTTTACAAAAATTAACAGCAATGAAACAGAAATTAATTAGATTTGATCTTAAAGAAGAACTGAACTAGAACTGGACTAAACCTGAACTAGGTTAGGTTAGGTTCCATTGGCAGCCGTGATCAAGCACAGCTTACGTGGGTCCATTAATTTCTTCCCGTTGTGTTACCATGTTACTCCATCTACCATGGGTCCTATGTTATCTGGCTGCTAGTATTTCCATGCAGCCATCGGGTCGATTCAATAAAGGAGTGGATCTTGTTTACATCAACATCAAAGATACAAGTTTTGTCCCCAAGGGCTCTTCGACCAAACATTTCGAGTCTTAAATCTCCGAGTGCCGGGCAATTACAGAGAAAATGTTTCGTTGACTCTTCCTCCTCCTCATCGCCGCAACTTCTACATAAGTCATTATAAGGGAGCTCCAGCCTCTGGGCGTGCCTCCCAATGGGTCAGTGGCCAGTTATAACCGCAATTAGGTTTCTTAGATGATGTCTGGACAGCCGTGTCCTTTTTTCATCTATAATGGGCCAGATTTTCCTGGTTTCCCCACAGGTAGTCTCATCGTGCCACCTCTGACTGGCAATAAGATGAAACTTGTGCGCTATAAGTTGCTTACTCCTTGGGAGTGAAGCACCTACATTATATGTTGAACCGTCCCGATTCAAGATGGTACCTGCATACGGCAACGAATCCGCCATGCAGTTCCCCTGTATGTCCCCGTACCCGGGGACCCAAACAAGGGTGACCAGTGAATATCTCGCTATCTCCTCCAGAGACATCCGGCATTCTCGGACAATTCTCGATGTGATGAACACATTCTCCGGGGATATTATGGCCGCCTTGCTAACGGTAATAATGTTAATATCCCTTCCAGATATTTCACCGTACCGGATGCGTCTCGCTTCTGTGTCTATGGCCATTATTCTGTGTGGATGGCCAATATAAACCTGAACTAGAACTGAACAAGAACTAAACTAGAACTGAACTAGAACTGAAATGCACAATTACGACTGTTATTACAAAACTTGAAGTTATTTCTGTAAATATCTTTAAATCCTGAATGAAGCTCAAAATTTTGTTTACTTTGCAGGTTTTTTTGTTATCAAATAAGTTGAATGACTGTAACAAATCAATGTTAAAAATATTATTCATCAGGAAATTTTTAAAAATTTATTTGTCAAAAACTACTTTTAATTTCCTGAAAAAATTCCTTCTGAAACTTCGTTTTAGTATTTTGCATTTAAATGTTTTAAATTGCAACACACACTTTTAACTCTTTTAGTTATTTTTATTATTTAATTTAATTAAATATTTTGTTGCTTCACAAAAAATTATTTCACACTTGATTATAAAAAAAATGTCAATGCTGTTTATTCGAAAAACAAAAAAACTCATCCTCAAAGTCATTGAAAATAATTTGTTGGTCCGTCCCAATCAGATGTCTTGCGTTTCGTTGGTTGAATGGCTTGAAATAAATTGCAATGATTTTTTTTGTTTTGAATTTTTACGGTCATGACAAACTGTAATTCATCAAATTGTCGTAAAAAAACTTTTTTTTTTTTACTTACACAAAAAATCTAAATATTTATTTAAGACTTTAAGAAAGAAAAAAAAATAAGTAATAAGTAAATTCGTACTTTATATTCAGTTTATTTTATTTCAAGTTAACGACTTAACAAGAAAAATAAACAATTGAGCGGTTTTTTTTAAATCTGCGAAACAGTGTGAACCAGAAATAAGAGAAATAACATTCAACTTTCAAGTGTATGACAGCCAAAGTGACAGTCAGAGGACCAGCCAACATAAATAAATAAAAAAAAATTAAAATATTTTAAAAGTTTAATGCACTTGTTAAGAAAATATGAAAACAAAAATTTCATAACTTTAAATTGTGAAATTTTTGAAGACAGATTTTTGGATTTTATACAATTTGTCTTTGTTTGGAGGAATTTTTCCTTTAAAAAAAAAAAACATGAAAATTCCCAAATATTAAAACAAGTTTTTCAAATTAAACAAAAATTAGGAATATTAAACAAAAATTACAAAATTTGTCAGAAATTCCCCCCATTTGACCAATATAACAATAAGTAACGCAATGCCCTATTTCAGAACTAGTTCAATTTAAACAAAATTTTAAATTTCTTAATAAAATTCAACACTACAAATTTTAGTTTTTTTCCTATGAAATCGCAAATTTTGCAAACTATTTTAATTTCACCAAAAATCTAAAATTGTACTAGAAATGTTTAACAAATATTGTTTCAATGAAAGTAATTTTTGGAATAAAAAATTTTGTTATTCGTGCTTAACTCCCAGTTTTTATTCTTGTTAAACATACGTTTAACAGTTTTATTTGGTTTAATATCTTTAGTTTTTCTAAAATCTTTATGGATGAAGTTTCCTGACGATCTGGCCTAAGCAACCAGTGAAATGCGCATAGGAATAGCTTCTCCCATCAACAATACATTTCAGTGTTTTTGTCAAGAACTAGCTGACCCGGCGAACGTTGTTTTTCATTATAACTTATTTCTTTTAGATGTTACAGTGTCTGCATGCCAAATTTTAAAAAAACCGATTGATTAGTTAAGAAGATAATAAAAATTATAGTCTAAAATTTTTTCCAGATGTTACACTATTTGCCTGCCAAAATTCAAGAAAATCCGGTGATTAGTTTAGAAGATATAGGTAGGGCAAGCTTTTACTCATCTTGCCCTATTTCATGCCCTGTCCGCTTTCAGATGTTGCAGTCATAATAAAAACTATAGGCTATAGTACTTTCCAGCTGTAAAACTATTTGCCTGCGAAATTTCAAGAACATCGGTCGATTAGTTAAGAAGATATTGGGAGGGGGAGCTTTTACCCTTCTTGCCCTATTTGACATCCTATTCCCTATTTCCTTTCAGTTGTTACAGTGTCTGCATGCCAAATTTTAAGAAAACCAGCTCATTAGTTTAAAAGATATAGGGAAGGGCAGCATTTACCGCTATTGCCCTATTTCACGCCCTAAATAATAAAAAGTTTAGGTTATACCTCTTTCCAGATGTTACACTCTTTTCCTGCAAAATTTCAAAAAAATCGATCGATTGGTTAAGTAGATATAGGAAGGAGGAGCTTTTACCCCTCTTGCCCTATTTAACGCCCTATTTCCTATGTTCTTTCAGATGTTACAGTGCCTGCATGCCAAACTTTAAGAAAACAGGCTGATCAGCTAAGAAGATATAGGGAGGGGGAGCTTATGCCCTATTTTGTGCCCTCTAGCGATATTATGGCTGAGTTCCTAAACATCATAATACTTTGCAGTCAAAGTCAAAAAAGTATCATAGAGTTTAGCTATATCTAGTTTGATTATTGTGTACGCATCGATATTGTTTTTAGTGAACTTTGGTACAGATAACATAGTAAAATTGTTCACGGTTGCTTGGTAGAAAGCACTTAAAAAAGCGAGTTGCTTTGCAACTGATGTTTTGGAACTCACCCTATATATACTCTACGACCTATTCTCATGCCGAACAAATACAAACTTTTATAAAAATCAGTGAAGCCGTTTCGGAGGAGTTCAAAATGGAGGGCTTTTTGTTGATATTTGTATGGGAATATATAGGAAAATCTAAAAGCCATATCTGCGGAACCCCTAAGCTGATTTCGTGCAAACTTAACTCAAACCATCTACAGACTATCCCCAACGTTCCCTATAATTTTGGTTGAAATCGGTCGATCCGTTTTCGCAGTTAGTGGTGACATCAAAGTGTAGACTTCTTTTAGATAAAAATTGGGAATTAAGCACGAATAACAAAATCTTTTAAAATTTTTTAAAAGTTACAAAAACCTTTAAAATTTTACAGAGAACGTAAAATTGGTCGATCAAAATTGGTCGATCAAAATTGGTCGATCAAAATCAGTTTTACTAGAAAGTAAAATTTCACTAAAAAATCCTAAAATTTCACTAATTTTTACCAGAAATTCATATATTCAAATATCATTAAGAATAAAAAAAAAATTTTATATTTTATAACGGGTCCCACTGTAGGTTACACTACAAAGGGCTGAAGGTCTAACCCAACAAACAGGAAGTCAAACCTTTGATATGAAATTACTTTATCATTTGACATCAAACACAATTCTCAAACGTTTTTCAATTGTTTGATTTAACATTTATATTCAAATTGATAATGATTTCAAAATAAACATTTGCTATCAAATGTTTTATCAATTTGATGTCAAATGTTTTTCAAATATTAAATTCAAATCAAAAATAAACTTGGCAACACTAAAACGAAAAAAGCGTTAAAAATGGCAATTAAATGTGTTTTACTATTAAAAATAAATTTTAATATAAACTGAACAGTTTATTTCTTGTGAAAATTAAAAATTATTTGTGAGTAATTCCAATGATTAAGAATACAAAAAAAAAGCTTAATAAAACGGGAAAGTGAAGAAAGTTTGTTGAACGATCGTGGTGCTACAATCCTCAAAATAAAGGGAGCAAATGTTGTCTTTGCAAGAATTAGAGGACGGAAAGAACCTCATTTCATCTTTTATCTATGTTGCCGAATGTTTATCTCACAGTTTATTTAAATAAATAATGAATATAAATTAAAAAAATAAATATTTTTATTTATGTTCCACATTGTATCCACACTTGCAAAAAATTTGAGAATTACGTTTGAAAGCAAGTTGAAAATAAAGGCATTTTTCAACTTGATAATAATTTCCCCTTTTTGTTGAGAATGCTATGATTTTTAAATCATTATCAAACATTTGTCGTTTGCGAAAACGTATGATTTCAAATCATTTTCAAATTGAAATCAAAGCTCCGTGTTTGTTGGGAACTTACCACAACTCGGTTAATAAAGATAGAAAAAAATGTTATTAAAAAATTTTAATTCCGCGAAAAACACAAATTTCAAAAAAATATTCAAAGTCCCGAATTTTCTTTTAAATTTTTCCCCCTTCACTAAAATGTAAAAACTCACTACACAGAAAAAAATAATTTTCATATTTGAATACGAAAATCGCATATTTGAGTACAAAAATCGTTGAATTTTCTGCGTTGACCATTTTTGCGGTATTGAGAAAAAAGTTTGTAGGTATAATTGTTCAATTTTTAGTTGTTGCCCAAAATAATTTTTTTCAACAATATGTTTACGTGATTTGTTAAAAGAAATTGTTGGAAATCGATGCCAACCTTGTATCTTAAAAAAATACAACTTTTCAGAAGATAAAAAAAAACGTTTCATCTTTGTATACTTCGGTGTTTGGGTAAAGTTAAAATGGAATTATAAAAGAATTGATTACATCTATGTAAATTGTATTAAAATAATAAGTTGTTGCACCATTAGAACACAAAAATAGCAGTCGTTTGATATGATAAGTTACGAGGTTGAAGTTATCGAAATGTTGAATAAATCAAACAAAATGTTTATCGAAACTTTATTTATTAATTAATTATTATATGCTTAATTCCTAATTTTTATTCTTTGATAAATACACGAAAATTTATTGTGGGGAAAGAAGCTAGTTCCTATTCGCATTTCGCTGCTTGCTTAGGCCAGATCATCAGGAAACCTTCCCTTCGGGAAATTTGTGTCAATTGATCCAACAGACTGGTCCTGGGAGTTGTGAAAATAGAACAGTACAAAAAGAAATAACTCATGACCAGTTAAAGGAGAACCAATCATGTAACTGGTTTATGAAGAACAAAATCGTAGAAAAAGTAATGAATTACAGTACAGTCTTCAACGGTGGTACGACTCATTTTTTGGGACTTTCTAAAATTTGGTTCTTAAATTTAGTTCTAGGACTTCTTTTACTGAAAAAATACTACATTGTATTGAAATAATACTACATTATAGTAACTGTCACTAAACACTTCCATTTAGAATAGATGTGTGACTGGTCAAATGGTGTCAATTGACCCCCTCTAATTACAACCCCATATAAAAGTGATAGGTCTTATTCATAGAAAGTGTGAGAACTAGAACCGGTCTCTATCACCAAAGACCTATCACGAGACAACTTTGGTGTCAGTTCGCTTCCCTCTAGGGTTTTTTCAAAGACTTGGAAAAAACTAAAGATATTATTCAACTAAAACTGTAAAGCGAATGAGAATTATTAGCTAAAAAATGAACAAAAGTTGTAAAAATACTGTCCTTCCTTTGATGCAAATATTTTTTTTAATTGAATATGTAGAAGTTACGAGCTAACTTGCTATATTATCTAAGTTTTTTAGTTCTAAGGGGTATACTCGTGAACTTTGTTATTTATCAGCAATACATAAATAATTGGCCCTGGAGGCTTTCTTTGTATTGATATTGATAAATAAATAAAAAAAAAAAAAAATATTTAATTATTTCTTTATTAAATATGTTTTATTGAGTGCTTTTTTGCAAAGTTTGATTTTGATAATTTTTTTATTGAAAAATATAAAAAAATTGTTTGACCTAAAATTTTATTTTTAACAAACTGTGTAGTTAAAAATGTTCTTGAGATATTTTTTTCTGTGTATAAATCCTAAGGTTTCCCTAAAAAAGGGAAAATTTTTACCAGGATCTCTACTTATATAGAGAAAAAAATAGCTTTCAATTGTGATATTAATTAAAAAAATTGATTAAATTTGCACTAGCAAACAAATTAATAGTATCAACTAAACGTTTAATTCACTTGATTAAACGTTTAATTAACTTGATAACATGTTTAATTAAATTGATTAAACGTTTAATTCACTTGATTAAACGTTTAAATTACTTGATTAAATTTTAATTAAAACTGATTTTTTTAATGCTTAAATTGGTGAAACATTTTGGAGAATTATTTCTGTGTAGTTTCACAAGAAATTAACAACTTCTACATCGCCAATTCTAATCAGTAATCATTCACTTCCCCAACAAAAAAAATAAAATTTTTACAAGAAATCTCTATTCCAAGAAATTTCTTAAGTCTAGGTTCATACTGTGAAAGTTTTCTTTCAGAAAGTCGGAGTTTATTGGCAAAAATAGCTTGCTTTTTTCCCGCACTCACCAATAAACTCCGATTTTCTGAAGAAAAACTTTCATAGTGTAAACCCAGACTAATTTACCCCAAAAACTACACAGTTAAATCGAAAAACTTTAGTAAAAAAATAAAACCCAAAATATCTACAAAAACTTTAAATATCTTCAAAAATCCGAAATTGCACGACTATTTATGTACACTGTCGCCAAAGTGTGTAGGCTAGGTTGTTTCTACTAATTGAGGCGGATAATCAGACAAAAAAATTCTTTCACTAGTTCTTTTTTTCAATTTCAATTTTAATATTTTGTGTAAAAATTGTTTCTTATATTAGACCCGCAAAGCTTTATTCTTGTTCGATAGCACTAGATTTTGTGTTCGTTTACCTCTGGTTGCCTCTTCCCTCCCCGTTCCCTTCCCACGCCTTTAAGGATATTCCACCTTTTAGTTTTATATTCTTCAGGGAAGTAAGGTGCATGTAATACCTGGGATTCCGCAAAAATTCAAATTCACAGACGGATCTCAGGAGATCTTGACGATCTCTTGCTATGGCGGCTGACCAGAGATCCTATCTGGTACCAGAGGAGGCAGTTGCTAGCCCCTGGTGGCATGGCACTAGACTAATTGGTTGAGGTCTCCGTTAGTATGCTTCTTGCATGAAATGCTTTCTATCTTTCAAGGAGATTGTGTTTGCGGAAGTTTCGCTATCCCGCCGACAAGATGCTTTCGGGGATCGCGTGGTGGTGTAGTTTGCTAGCCCAAGTCGCGGGTAGGTTTATCGTGAATATTTCACTTAATGTCTAATTTTTCACCACCTATAGGAGAGTTCGGCCTGAGGGAGGTTTATCCGTCAAGCATTTTACCAAAAACAAGCGGAGGCTAGATAGTTTCAGCTTCTAAACAAGGACCGAGTGTATTATCTTGCCGGATAAAGAACTCAAATTGCTACACAGAAAAAATGAAAAACCAACTTCAATTAACGTATTTGTTAGAAATTTGTTCTATTAATTAAATTCTGTACTGATTTTCCGCCAGCAAACAAATTGATCATATCAATTAACACGTTTGTAAGTTTGAGCTTTTCTTGCTGTTCAGTTTCAATCTATAGGTTTAATTGAAATGTGGCCACCAACAAAAGAGGCTAAACAAAACGTAAACACAAAATAAAATATTTTTTTCAATCAACACAGTTAATTGAAACAATTAAAAAAATTGTTTGAAAATTTTAAATATTTTAAAGTTTGTGTGTATGTTTTCATATTTGCAAATATACACCCAAACATTATAATTTTTATTTTCAATTAAGGGAAATTAATTGGAACAATTAAAAAAATAGTTTGAAACAGCATTATTGAATTAATTGAAAAAATTTTGGTAAAAATTTTTTCTGTGTAACTGGGTGTGTTGGTTGCACTAATACTAGGATTGCGGTATTTAAACACATTCACATTGCCACCCATTGGTTAAGATACACCATGGAGTAGGCCCTAGAGCAGGTTTAAATGGAAATCTTTTCCACAGCACCCCTAAAGCAAGGCAGCGGGCATGCTTAAGGGGTACTGTTTAGAGATGACATGCCCTGCGTTAACGGTAAAGGGCTTCAAATTTTACGGAGATCCAATTACTGCAGTTTCGGTTTCAGGCTGTAGTAAGGTGTTAGCTACAGGCACCCCATCTAGCAAAACGAAAGCGTAAGGCTTTGCTACACAGCGTCTGCTTCTAGTGCGAAAAACAAGGGAGGCTTCTTTATTTCAGTGCGAATGAAATCTCGATTTTGAAATCCAAATGCAAATGCCAATTTGGTACTCTCTAACGCTCAGCGATTGTTTTTTTTTTTTTAATGAAGCAGTAATGAGATGTCAAAATTTGTAAAATAAATTTGAAAATTTAAATAAAATAAATACACGCAAAGAAAAAACATGGTTGTGGTAAACGTATTCTAAGAGCAACATATTATGATAAGAATAATGATTGTAGTCATCATATTATGACTAAATATACTCGTACTATTACATCATAATATTTTTCCCTTAATCATATTATTATTCTGTTAATCATACTTAGTTAAGAAGTAATCAAATTATTGTCATGTTAATCATAATAAGCTAAGAAATTAAGCATATTATTGTCATGTTAATCATAATAAGCTAACAAGTAATCATATTACCATCATGTTAATCATAATAAATTTAGAAGCAATCATATTATGATACAGCACCTTTCATAGCTGTCATAAAAATACAAAATAAATTAAAATATTTTTGCATCGATTTTTTTTTTGCGGAGTTCAATATAAGGCTTGCAAAAGAGCAAATGAAAAATCTGTGGTTTTCATGGGCAACCGCGTGTGCCCATTTTTTCGATTTTAAGATGTTGATGCCATATTGCCTAATTTCGAACGCTCTTTAAATTTTTTTGAAAAAAGATGGATCAATTCCGATTTTTTAACGTAATGACAAAGTTTAAAAAGTGCAATACCTAGCCCATAGTTTGATCTAGAATTGTTTTTCGGCATTCCTGAAAAATTTGATTTAAGACATACGCGGTTGCCCATGAAAACCACAGAAATATCGTAGCACTTTTATAAAATATAACGAAATCTCTGTGTGTTTTGTTGTTGGATTTTACAAAAAAACTATGATAGTTTGCATTTGCACTATTACATCACTAATACTTGAATGAACCCCGCTAATATTTTAATTTTTTAATTTCTTTAAACTTATTTTTTTATGGAATTATATCTTTAATTGTTTAACCGCTCACAAATAAAAAAAACGACACAACTGCTTCAAAATTATTTTACAAATGGCGCTAACATAATATGATTAGAGTCACGAAATAAGTCCCATCAATTGACGAAATAAGTCCCACTTTTAAAAACGAAATAAGTCCCACAAAAAATTGCTGTTTTGAAAGTGGGAGTTATTTCGTTTCTAAAAGTGGGACTTATTTCGTCAATTGATGGGACTTATTTCGTTACGCGTTTTTATTTTAAGTGGGACTTATTTCGTTTTGAGTGGGACTATAACTCCTTCTAAATTCCTTGACCAACTGGTGTTATCAAAAAATAATTTAATTGTACAAATGGAGTCTGATGAAGATCTTTTTGAAGAATTATCATATTTGGAAGAGGTCATTGAAGACGAGTCGTTAAACCATATTGAAACCAACCAGAATACAATTAATAATAATATGTGGGTGGTTTGTTTCATAAAGCAGCCAAATATCTTATTTTTCCTTGTAAGCACTTGAAAATTTGCAGTGAATGCTGTCTTACAATGCAAACTCACAAAATTGATCAAACCAGTATGTCCATTCTGTCGTGCAGAAGTTCATGAAACCCTTCAAATATTTATCTGATAAATAAAGGATTTTTTTATGGATGAGTGCGATAGAGCCATGAAATATAAGGCCATTATGGCTTTATTTCTCATTTTTTTCTTATGCAAAAAGTTATATATTGGACATTTCGTAAAAGGGACAACTATAATTTTTTGTCCTTATCTCTCATGGCTCTCCTTTTTTTTTTGTTATTAATTACTTTATACACAGAAAAAATTAAAAATTTTCTCTAATCACCAATTTTATACCAAATTCATAGAATCAAGCAACCCATTTGTTGATTTTGCACCTATTACCAAAATGATTATATTGATTTCTAAAAATTGTAAAAATTTTATATTTTGAAAAAATTTTTTCAATAAATGATATTTTTAATTTTAATTACAAATATGATCAAAAAACTTTGCCGTTTCAAACAATGTGTTGATTGATTTTGACAATTTTCAACAACAACTACATAAGTTAAAATTATTTTATTTTAAATGAAATAAGTTTTTGTTATTTGATTATTATTTTAATTCAAAATTAATTTAAAAACAACTAACATGTTAATTAAATCAAAATTATATTTTTAATATTCGTTCAACAAAAAAAAATAATTGATTCAATTATTACATTAATTAAGTTAAAATACTTTTTATATAATTTTTTTAATTGATAAAAAATCACTAATAATTTTTTCTGTGTACTTACTATAATAAAAAAAACTTTAAAGAAATGTGTACAAATAGGTACCGAACTTAACTACTGGAAAAACAATATTAAAAAAAATTGTTGACGTAATTACGTATGTATGTGTTTTATTATATTTTTGTAGGAAATTGGAATTCGTGTGCCATGTTTTCTAATATCACCATTACAAAATACAACTAATCCCAATGCCACGTTAAAACTATAATACCGTCTACCATGCACTGGATCTTCAAGCCATTTATAAAGGTCGATAATTTTAATCTGATGGTCCTTCCGAAACGGTTTCCATCTTAATAATAAGAACAATTGATCTGTACTTAATCCATTTACGAATCCAAACGTTGTTACTAGTAGGCGTTCTCTATACGTTCCTTGACCGAAAAAAGAATTAATAATAAATTCCGGAACTCTATCAAAATTCGTAATATCCATTCCATTAAGAAGCCTTCTGCAAGCTTGCATACAATTTTTCTTTATTATTCCTCTGCTTTGATTATTCATATTATTCGACGTGTTTTTTTCGAAGAGCCAAATACTTCTTATTTGAAATCGAATTAAACAGTGAAAAAGTGGGACTTATTTCGTTTATGAAAGTGGGACTTAATTCATTTAAGAAATATATTATTCAAGGGGGAGTTTTTTCATTTTGAGTGGGAGTTATTTCATTTCAAATAAATTTTTAAATCATTTAATTTTGGTGGGACTTATTTCGCTTTCAAAAGTGTAACTTATTTCGTGGGAGTTATTTCATTTTTTTAAGCAATTTTTGGTGGGACTTATTTCGTTTTTAAAAGTGGGACTTATTTCGTGGGAGTTATTTCATAGACCCGATAAAGGTATAGAAAGTTATCATGTTATGGCTATCAGAAATCATGATATGGATGTGAGATATATAATATGTTTAGAAAGTTATCATAATTAAGTTGTTAAAAAATAATTATATTTCGGTCAACAATACTCAAATTCATAATTACGATAAACATTGATAAGTTTACAGTAACTACAATATTGTTGATATTAAATAAAAATAACAATTATTTGTGTACGACAACAATATATTGTTACAATAAACATAGTGTTGTTGCCGTAACCATGCCCAACCATATTTTTCTCTGCGTGTAGTTATGATTTGCGAAAACAAAAAAACAAATTGATGCGCAAGGTTAATGCGCAAACGCATTTTGATTACTAGATTTTGTGCCATTTTCTTTTGCATTGCAATAGAGATTAGCTCCCCAGGTATCTCAAAGGCTTCCCCGCACCGCAAGTTGGTTCTTCGGGTTAATATTTACACAAACGTTTTAAAATTTTGACAAAATTTATTACAAAAAGTTTCATAAAAAATATTAAAGTTCCCCTAATTTCTGTAGATCAAAATCTTTTAAATGTAGATTAAAGAAGAAAATACAAAACACTTTAATTAGGTCAAAATTAAAATATTTATTCAAAAAAAACTTTCAAAGAAATTTTAAAGTTTATTTCGAAAATGAAAACTATTTTGTGAAAAGCTCCTCTGAACTAATTGCAAGACATAAACTCTTCCTTTTATCCGACATAATTTCGACAATTTATACTTCAATTTAAAATTTCTGTGTTTTTTAAATGGTAATATTAAATTTCCGTTATTATGCCATAATATTTCATCTTTATTAAAGTTGATGAAGAAAAAAACCTTTAAGTCATAAAATTTTAAAAACAAAAATCATAATTTTTCTACCAGCATTTAATTTGTTAATAAAACAAGGTGGCTGGGTGCCTGTCTGACGAACTGACTGTGTATCTGTCTGGCTTGTTACTTCTTTTGTTAAGAGTGAAAGTGAAAAAGATCAACATAAAACATTTTCTTCTTTTAATTTCCAAACAAAAACATATTTTTTGTGCAAAAAAGTGGTAAAAAAAACAAATCATTTTAAATTGGTACCGTCATAAACCATTGACTACATGTGACCATCTTTTCAAAAAAATAAAAACATTAAAAGCTACTTCAGCTTAAAAAGCAGTCAAGAAACCAAAAATCTCTAAAAGCTGTAAAGAAGCCAATTTGGTAGAAGCAATTTAAAGGCAGGCAGGCAGGCAGGCGGCCAGTAGTCAGTATTACGAAAGAATTTATGATAAATGATTTCTCTCTTTTAAACGAAAAAAAAAAAATGGTTAATGAAATATTTTGTTTACAAAAAAATGGAGGCTACAAATAAAGTTGGATAGGTTAGGGTTAAGATAATTATAGGACAGGCAAATTGATGAAAATATGGGCGCTTCGTTACTCCCATTAACATAAAGAAAGTCAGACAAATTGGTTTTTATATAGATTTCGTGAATTGATAATAAAGCAATTTCTAACAAATTTGAATACTTTTACAGTTACTGTTCTTTAAATACACAGTAATCTATCTAATCTAATCTATGATATTGTTACAAGTAAAACTGTTGCTATAAGTCTTATACGTTTAACAGTTTTACTTGGTTTAATATCTTTAGTTTTTCTAAAATCTTTACGGATGAAGTTTCCTGATGATCTGGCCTAAGCAACCAGTGAAATGCATAGGAATAGCTTATCCCATCAACAATAAATTTCAAGTGTTTTTATCAAGAATAAAAACTGGGAATTAAGCACGAATAACAAAATCTTTTGAAATTAAAATTTTGTATTCCCAAAAATTGAAATTACTTTTTCTATAATGTCTTTGAATAGGCGTGGCACCGGCTACAATCGAGCCCACGTTTAAACAAATGTTTTATATTGATAACCAAGATATTTGTAGAAAAATTGAATACTTTTTCTTTTAGCTTTGTCCAGAAATACAGAAATATATATGGTCTATGTAAGAGAAGTGCCACACCCACTATTTAAACCAGCCCATTTTTTTACAGATATCTTGTATTGATAACCAAACTTTTTGTTCCAAACTTAAAAACTTTTACTGTAGTCCTTCTCTAAATATGCACAAATTTATGTTGCCTTTGTGTTAAAGGTGCCACGCCCACTTATCTTATCCAGCCCACTCTTTGGGAAATGTTTTGTATTGATAACCAAAGTATATGTTCCAAATTTGAAAACGTTTAACGTAACTGTTTTCTAGATATAATGAAATTTATATTGTCTTGGTATGGGAGGTGCCACGCCCACTTCTTGAATCCATTCCATAACCAAACGATTTGCTCCAAATTTTTTGACTATTTCTGTAACCGTTCTCTAGTAATACAGAAATGCATATTGTCGTTGTACAGAAGGTGCCAGCCTACTTCTCGAGTCTGGCCTACTTTTTCATATAAATTTTCAATTCCTTAAATTATCTTTAATTTCCCTGCGGGAAATTTGTGTCAACGGACTGGTCCTGGGAATTGTGAAAATAGAACTGGTACAAAAAGAAAGAACTCATGACCAGTGAAAGGAGAACCAATCATGTAACTGGTTTATGAAGAACAAAAATGTAGAAAAAGTAATGAATTACAGTACAGTCTTCACCGGTGGTGTGATAAATTTTTTTGGGACTTTCTAAAATGTGGTTCTTGAATTTAATTCTATGACTTGTTTTATTGAAATAATACTACATCGTAATGAAATAATACTACATTTTAGTTACTGTCACTAAAGACGTCCATTGAGAATAGATTTGTGACTGGTTAAATGGTGTCAATTGACCCCCTCCAATGACAACCCCATGTAAAAGTGATAGGTCTTATTCATATGAAGTGTTAGAACTCGAACCGGTCCCTACCACCACAGACCTATCACGGGACTACCTTGGTGTCAGTTCGCTTCCCTCTTGGGTTGTTAAAAATTTCTAAATATCTAACTTTAACAAATATAAAGTAATTTGGTTTAAACATTCATTAAAAAAACAAGTAAGAAAGTATAGTCGGTCAAGACCGACCATATGATACCCTACACCACAGTATTAAAAAACTAATTTTCGAGAGTGTATGGCTATATGAATGTTTTAAATTTCATTACAATCGGTTTTATAGTTTCTGGGAGGTAAAAATTGCCACTATCTCCCCAAGTGGTCCTATTTTAAGAAAATGCATAGCTTATGTGTCCGTACAAATATGGATCTATATATATTTTAAATTTCATTTAAATCGGTTTGATAGTTTCTGAGAGGCAGAAATTGCCCCTATCTGCCCTAGTGGTCCTATTTTTAAGAAAATGCATAGCTTATGTGTCCTTATAAATATGTCTCTATTTATTACAATCGGTTTAATAATTCTGGGAGGCAGATATTGCCCCTACCTTCAATAGTGGTCCTATTTTTTAAAAATTCATATCTTATGTATTCGTACAAATATGGATATATATATGTTTTAAATTTCATTTAAATCGGTTTGATAGCTTCTGAGAGGCAGAAATTGCTCCCTATTTCCCCTCGTGGCACTACAATTCTGTCCAATAGGATTGATCCTTGTGCCAATAAGAACCTATGTGCCAAATTTTATTAAATTAGCTCCAAAATTGCGACTTGTACTTTGCGCACAAGGTTCCATGGACAGCGAGCCAGCCAGCCGGACGGACATCGTTAGATCAACTCAGAAAGTGATTCTGAGTCGATCGGTATACTTTAAGATGGGTCTAGGACCAATATTTTATAGTGTTACACACATCAGCACAAATGCACTCTCCACTACTGTGGTGTGGGTTTAAAAACGGTAACTTTCTCCATTAAATTTCACTGAAAATAAAATCAATCAACAAAAAATCTCTAATTTTAACGAAAATTCACTAAAAATCGCGAATTTCCAAAAAAATCTGTTACTTTCCAAAACAAATTTTTTATTATTAGAAAAAAAATATTGCTAAACAAGATCCAAATTGGCCATTAATTTATGTATAATTTCACAAAGAAAAACTCCGAATTGCAGCTTAAATCTTAACTCACTTAAAATTTTTTATTTTCGCTTATTTAAATAAAGGTTGGCCTTTTTTTGGATAATGTCACTAAAAATAAGCGGATTTCGACAAATTTTTCGAATTTAACCAAAACAATACAATTGAGGTATTCACAAGGCCCTTTGTAAAGTTGTATCGATTGTATGTTGTATTAAAATTCAATAGTGTGTAATGTATTTTAATACAACAACCGATACAATGATACAAGAGGTCCCGTGAATACTCCAAATATGAATTACTAATATTGATAACTTGAATGAAACAATTACTGAATGAATTAACAAATTCTTTAAAATAGCACATTTCTCGAATTTCAATAATATTTTTCGAATTTTATTTATTTTTTATTTATTTATTAATTGAATTGCTCCATACACAAGACTAAGAGTCTTATTTTGCAGTATGGAACTGAGAATATGTTGAATTTCAAATCATTAATTAATTTAATAACTGTTTTATTTTTAAATCGAGCTCTAGGTCTTTTTAATATTAAATTATTTATTTTCAATATTTCGCTAACCTTTGGTTAGCATCTTCAGGAAATTAAATTTTTAATATAAAAAACAAAAAACAATAACAAAATTATGAAAAAATTTTTTGTCATAAATTAAATTCAAAAACCTAATTGTCATAAAACAATTTCAAAAACCAAAAACACAAAAATAAAATATAACTAAAGTATAACAATTCATATAAATTGAAAAAAATTCCTATTTATAAACCTAATTCAAAAACCATATTTGCAATAATAAAAAATTTTGACTAAAAGAAAAATATCCTATAACATAAAACATTTTTTACTAAACTTATTTCTATCTTACATATTTATAACAACATACATATCGCGACCTAAGGACAACATATATATATATATGTACACATATATACACAAAACCATACATATATATATACACATACATACACATATATATATATATATACACATATAAACATATACATACAAATAGACATATAATAAAAAATGTTATCATATATGATATATCTAATATATGTATATCTAATACCTCATCTCTTAATAACTAAATTTCTATAATTACTAGCTATATATAATTCATTCTTTGTGTTGTTGGTGTATTAATTATGTGTAACATTTCTAATATGAATCTGCGTTTGTAGTTTGTTTCATTGTTTAACACTGATGCATTTTCAAAATCTGGATAGTGATTTAGTTCATAACAATGATGAGATAATGCTGTTTTTTTTAGAGTTAATGTTTCTATATTTCTGATCTGATCTATGTCCTGCAACTCTAGTCTTTAATTTATTTTTCGTTGTACCTATATAAACCTTGTCGCAATTCTCATTATTATTTCCATTACAAGGAATCTTGTAGATAATATTCGACATATCCCATTTATTAATTCTATCCTTAGTCCTGCTATATAAACTATTTAATGTGTTGTAAGCCCTATATGCCACTTTATATTTGTCTGTGTCAAAGATCTTCGATCCTTTAATCCTTTCTGATATGTTAGGTATATACGTTAACGATTTCTATATTTGAGGTTCTATTGTTACTCCTGGATTATTGTTACTTCCCTCCTTATATTGATCAATTAATCTATAAATCAGTTTCCTTGGAAAATTGTTGTCCCTAAGTATACTCCTAATTTTAATTATGTTTCTCCTGTGAAAAGTTCTGTCACTAATCGTCAGCACTCTATTAATTAAATTTCTAGCAGTATTTATATTCATCTGTTTACTATGCTTAGAATAAAAATTTATAATTCTTCCCGATGCCGTTGGCTTCTGATACCAATCTATTTAGTACTAACCTGTTTCCTCTTCTTATTATCAAAGTATCCAAAAAAGGTAATTCCGAATTTGACTCCGTCTCTAAAGTGAATTTAATATGACTGCTAAATTCATTAAATTTTTCCAATAAGGCATTCACACCGCATTCAGAAATAATGCAGAATATATCATCTACATATTTAATCATTATTTTCGGTTTAATATTTAATTTTTCAATAGATACATCAAGTAATTTTTCCATAACTATATCAGCTATAATTGGAGATGCAGGAGATCCCATTGGAAGTCCTTTTTGTTGTGTGTATATTTTTCCATTACATTGGAAGTAAATATCATCCTCTACACAAAATTTTAAAATTCTAAAAAATAGTCCCTTTTCAATCTCCGTGTGTTGCCTTATTATATCCCACTTTTCTTCTATTATTTTCAGAGCCAAATCAACTGGTGCGCTAGGAAATAGCGATACCACATCCAATGAAATTAATTTCTCATTCATTTGTATATAATGATTCCTTAATTTTTCTCTTAACTGCAACGAATCTTTTACAATATAAATAGAATGTTCCCTAACCTTTTTCAAAATATTTGTTAAATATTTGCATAACTCATAAGAAGGCGAGTTTATAAAAGAACATATTGGTCTTAAAGGAAAATCTTTCTTGTGGATTTTTGGTAACCCATAAAGTTTAGGTGCAGTTGCTATATTATTTAAATTGTATTGTAATTTCGATCGATATAGAATGCCGTTATTTGGCCCCTGGATATATTCGTTAAAAATAGAAAATTTCGTAAATTTTTTTTGAGTTTCACCTAAAATTCTAAATTTTATCAATATTCTTAATTTTAGTAAAAAATTATATTTAAAAAAAGATTGGCTTTCGATACTGAATAAATTCACTAAAAATAGCAACTTTCGCCAATTTCATCAAAATTTTTTGAACTTCACTTAAAATTCGAAATTTCAACAAACATCCTAAATTTTACGGACAACCGCAATTTTACTAAAATTTACGTTTCAAAAAAGATTGGTCATCGGCTATTAGTTAAATTCACATAACATTACGAAATTCGCCAATTTTCCAACATTTGTCGAATTTCACTAAAAATGTAAATTTTACTAATATTATTAATTAATATTAAGTATGCCTAACAAAATTTAGTTATAACACGAAATAAGAAAGTTTCGACAAACATTTTTCGAATTTCACCAAAAATCTTGAACTTCAACATAAATCTTGATTTCACTAAAATTGATGTTTCAAAATAGATTGGACATCAAAATTGGGTAAATTGACTAAACATAACAAAATTGGCCAATTTTCGAAAATATTTCGAATTTCACTAAACATCGTAAATTTTACTTAAATTACTTATCGAAATGAAGTTTGTCTATAAAAATTTAGAAGTTATACGGAACTAGCAAGTTTGACCCTAAATTTTCCGAATTTCACTAAAATGGTTAATTTTGAAAAAACCCACTAATTTCACGTGCGTTAGAAAAAACATCAAAATATGACTCACTTTCAAGTTTTTTTTTTTTTTTTTTTTTTTTAATTCTAATTGTGTGTTTATGGTTATTTTAAAATATCTTTTTTGGTTTGGTTTATTCGTTCAATTTTATAATACAATTTTAATTGCGTGTGTAGGACGAGCGTTTTAGCCAAAAAAATCTAATGAAAAAATTGTTTTAAAACAGCCCATAATTTATGCTTGAAAACAAACAGAAGTTTTGTGAATTTTTCGCAACATGTAGTTTTCATTTATTTTTTAGTAATATTTAATTTTGTTTCATAAAATTTTTAATTATAAGTTATGATGCGTGTGTTTTTCAAAATTTTCTTAAAATATTATTAAAAAAAAAAACTCTAAGGCACATGTCTGTCGTTTGTCTTTATATTTGCTATAAATTATAACTAACTAACCTTGAAATATGGAAATTTTGTTTTATTTTTTTTTTTTTAGTTTCAAAAAACACGAAATTTAAAAAAAAAATTGAATATAAAAAGAGCTAGAGGTCAGTTTTCAGAAAAATGTAAAAAGAGAAGTTCAAATTGATACACAAGGAAATTCTCGTGGTAAAAACAAAATAATTATCAAAAACAATCGGAATGCTGTCAATTCCGTATTTGCTATTCCGTTCGAAATCATTTTTGGTGCTTTACATTCCAATCGTTTTGATCAATCCAAAAAATTTTGTTTAAGCGATTTTTATGTTACCAATTTGGCAGCATCAGTATCTATCACTGTGTAATATGGCAACAAAACATAACAAAAAACAACTGTTAACAAAATGTTTGTACAAAAAGATTTACATTTGAGTTTTTATTTATGTATAAAAAAGTGATAAACTTTTAAATTTGTGAAATTTAAAAAGTTAATATTGCGGCCGTAAACTTTACCAACTTTAATTGTTTTAAATTTTTCTTTGTTCTTTCCAATTTTCTCTTGTTTTGTGTGTTGCCAGTATGTAAATTTTGGCAAAGATGAAACAAAAGAGATATGGTAACAATGCTTTATAATACTATTTTTAAAATAAAGCGCCAAAAATTATTTAAAACATACTTCTTTTGAAAAATAAATAAAGAAAACATATTTTTTTATTGATAGAAAGTATATTTTTATAGTTATTTGCCCTTTAAGATACAAAAAAAACTCCTATTCCGTTAATGAAAAAAAAATGGATTCACTCCGAAAATCTTTTTTTGTAATTCATTTTCTGAAGCACTAAAATACGGAATAAATTCCGTTTCCGAACGGAATTGTACTCTGTGACATGGCTGAATACCTATTTAATTTAATCCTTTTTTTTTAATTTTCTAGAGGGCAAAAACTGTTTGCTTTAATTTCACATTTAACCCTCCGATGAGTGAGAAGGTCCCTTTTGCCTTTTCAAACTGAAATTACTCCTACTTTACCCCAAAGTTACTCTGTATTGTTGCGCATCTTTTGGAAAAGCCGATCGAATCATTACTTTAGGAGTTATTGAGGTTTTAATGAGAATAGTACGCGGACGTGTGAATAGGTCCTTGTACTGAATTTCACTAATAAATGCATGTTTTTGGGCATCATTATAATTTTTTTATTGTTTCAACACATAATTTACTTGTTCTGAACACAAAGACCTAAACTTAAAGACATTGAGATGATGATAAAAACAAAAAATTCTAAGAAAAAATTCTAAGAACAAAAATACTAAGAACAAAATACTAAGAACAAAAAATTCTAAGAACTGGTTTTTTGCTAGTAGTATAAAATTAGAATATTGTGCCTTTCCTTGAAAGCAATTAAGTTCACTCACGTCTTCAGCTTACACTCCTCATGAAGCACTAACAGTTGATGAGCAGTTGTTCCCTTACAGAGGCCGCACCCGCTTCACACAATATATTCCGTCAAAGCCAGCTAAGTATGGTTTGAAAGTATGGTGGTTATGCAACTCACAGAGTTATTATCCTGTGAAGGGAATGATATATTCTGGAAAACTGCCAAATCAACAACGGGAGATAAACCAAGGGCAGAACGTAGTGCTGGATCTTGTGGAAAAATATTTAGATGCTGGCCGTACTATATACGCGGATAATTTCTTTACCACTCTTGACTTGGCGCGTATTTTGTTGAGGAGGAAGACCGCATATGTTGGTACAGTGCGCTACAACAAAACATTCATTCCACAGGAGTTCAAGAAAAACCCGAAGCGCACTATCAATAGTACATTATTTGGGTTCAACGAAGGGGATATAGCGTTATGCTCATACGTGCCGAAAAAAATAAAGTGGTAAACGTGCTCTCCACAATGCACTACACCTGCCTCGTTGACGAGCAAACCGAGAAGCGGAAGCCCTATGCCATATTAGATTACAACGCCAACAAATGCGGCGTTGATACCATGGCTCAAATGCTAGGCACTTACAGCTGCAAAAGAGCAACACAACGATGGCCGTTGGCCATGTTTTATAATATGCTGGACGTCGCCGCATTGGCTGCTTTTACGATTTACAACGAAATGAAGCCTATAAAAAGGAGTGACAGACGGCGGTCGTTCTTGTTACTGCTAAGGAAACAATTGGCCACACCAAATATCGAAGAACGTGCCCTGAACAACCATATAACCTCATATCCAAGGATACGCAATGCGATGGAAGCATTCGATTTTTCATTTCAGGTATTACCAAGACCGATGGAAGGCAATGCACCGTCGTTTGCGGCTAGGTCAAGTAGACCGTCATGTCGCCTTTGCCGTTCTGAGTACGGGCGGCAGCGGAAAACGCAGGCATACTGCTTCGTCTGCGGCAACGCTGTTTGCGGAGAACACAGCACACTTTTACATCGCTGCAACACTTGTGCACAGGGCGGGGGACAAGAAGTACACGCTCAACAACAATAATTTTTAAACTTTTTTATAATAGTCTTAAGAAAATTCAAACAAAAAAAAAAAAAAAATTTAAAAAATTTAAAAAATTATTTTTGTATGTAGAATTTAGTTATAAACAATAAAAACAAAAAAAAAATGATTTACAAAAAAGGTCCGTAGGGACCTTTTCACACGGCCGTGAAGTTCAGAACTGTTAAAAGGGTTAAAAAGGAGGGGTAGGTCGGCTTTCAGAAAAATTAAAGAAAAGTATGTCTAAATTAAACACAAAGTCCTCATAAAAAAAAACTTAGATATTTTAAAACTGTTGCCAAATTTAAGAAGATAAACTTCACAATTAAAAGAAATTATATAAGAACTAATAAAACTAAAAATTATAAAAATACTTAAAATTTGGATTAAAAACCATAAATAGTTCAACAAAATAACCACAATACTGACTAAAAATTATGTTTACAAAAATGTTAAAAAGAAAGAAGTCTAACTTTAACGCAAAAATTGTTGGCAAGTCCGTGTAAAAAAAAGAAAAAAAAAACTTTTGGAATTTCACAGCTTTTGCCAACTTGTTTCACTGAACAGGTCTTTAAACCCGGGAAGATTGATGTTTGACTATAGACTGACAGCCGTTGCAGTAGAGGAAAGGGCAAAACGGCAAAAAAAAACTCTGACAATGAGAATGTGGTTATTCTCGAAACATGTAAGTTGGACCCGAGTTCAGTCCCCCGTTTAGCTTAAAATAATATAAAAAGATAAACTCACTGTTTATTGTTGTTGTTTTTGTTTAAGCTTTGATATTGCTACAAGTAAAATTGTTGCTTATAATTCTTATTCGCTTAACAGTTTTATTTGGTTTGATATCTTTAGTTTTTCTTAAATCTTTGGATGAAGTTTCCTGACGATTTGGCCTAAGCAACCAGTGAAGTGCGCATTAGAATAGCATATTTCATCAACAATAAATTTCAGTGTTTTTATCAAGAATAATAAATAAAATTGGGAACTAAGCACGACAAACAAAATCTTGTTAATTAAAAATTTTGTATTCCCAAAAATTACTTTGATAAAAAATTTTATCAATAAGTTTTAATTCATTTCATGTTTGTGATTTTTAATTGCCAATAGGAATATAAATAGAACAGTAGTAAATCTTTTAAGAAAATGTTTATAGAAAGACTTATTTCAAAACAAGATTCACTACAGTGGGTCTAAATTGACTGCAAACATATTTCGCTTTTAAAAACAAAATTTTAAAAAATGTTTGCGGTTTTCAAAATATCAAGAAGAAATTGTTAATATGAATGAAACCGAAATAAAGTTTTAAGAAAAAAGTTTAAAGATGTTGAATTGAAAATAAAGACCAAGCACAGTGGGTCCAAATTAACCACCTTGTTCAAAAGAACTTTTAAAAACGTTGGGCGATATTGAAATTTGAATTGAATTATTACTAAAGGTGTTGTGATACTTGCTTTTTTGGGATTGATGGAATGAAGCAACAAATGCGAGAAAGAACTAGATTAACAATATGTAAACAAACCAAACAATGTAAACAAAGCAACAGTGCTGCCATTTATTCTGGAATCACCTTGTGCTCTTTTTTTTAATCTAAAGCTAATCACCCCCATGGCGAATGTTATGGGAATATGATATATGGGATCAAACCTAAATTCCCATCCCCAACAAATCGGTATCGCAAATATTTTGGGAGTAAAAATTTCTATTGTGAATTATTTGTCAGTGGTTTGTAAACAAAAGTCTCTATTGTCAGTAACTTGTCAGTGCTTGTATTGTGAAAGAAAAATATACAAAATAAAATACTAATAAAAATATAATAAAAAAAAAAAATAATGAAAAGTGTTTATCTTCATTTTCTTTATGTAGACTCCTTCAATAAAAGGAAGAAGTTATTTAATTTAGTCCTACTTTAGAATACAAATTAAAATTTATATGTGCCCTTCTCGTTCACATCAACACTTGTTGGGAATTTATTTAGTAAAAATATTGGCGGGAGTAAACATTGGCGATGCCAAATTTTTTAAGTTTGGCAATTCATTCCCACAAAATTTGTTATGGGAATCATTCATAATACGAAATAAAAAAAATATGGGAATATTTTTATGGGAGCAGTTGTTTGCGATAGGGGTGAATGTGTTTATTTAAGTAGGAATATATCTACCTTTCAAAGTACGGATTATCCAAGTGCAAAAAAACTTAACTTATCTACAGTATCGGACAAAATGATAAATTTTTTAAGAAAACAAAATTATTTTTATAATCTTACCGACATGAAGACTCCTTAATTAAAAGGACAATCCAAAATGATCCTACAGCTTCTTATAGTCACATACGAAACCACTTAGATCTAAAAATTAGCGAAAGAACGATTTGCAGAAGGGCGGTAGAGGCCGGATTATTCAGTCGACGACCAGCAAAAAACCTTTCATATCGTCAAAAAATAAAAAAAGCCAGACTTGAATTCGCCAAGGCCCATCTCAACTGGAGTGTCCAAAAATGGAGGACTGCTGTTTTCTGACGAATCTAAGTTGAATTTAAAGGATTCAGATGGCATAAGCCGTGCACGCAGATCAAATACACAACGGTTGAATTGCAAAGGCACTGTAAAGCATGAAGGCGGCAAGATAATGGTCTGGGGTTGTTTCTCTGGGCAAGGGATTGGGCCAATTCATAAGACTGATGGAAGTATGGATGCTGACGGATCATTTTGAAGTGTCGTTTTAATTGAGGAATCTTCATGTCGCGAAGTTTAACGTGGCCTTCATCCAGAATGAGTAGGAGATGTGCGATCAGTCTGCAAAAACTTTTTTATTAGCCTAGAAATAATTGATATGTTGATCGATTATTTTGCACTTAATTAATGTCTTGATAAATTCACTTGATCTTAACCCAATCGAGAACTTGAGGGAGATCGTTAACTTAAAAATCAACCAAGAAAATTGCAAAACCAAAGAAAATTTATTTGAAGCTGCAAAAATCACCTGAAATAATTAATAATTTAATATCATCTATGCCTAAAAGATGTGCGTGTGTCATCCAGAATAAAGAATTCGCAACGAAATATTGATTTCAATTGTTTTTTTTTTGTACCTTAAGTTGGGGGGTGCTTAAGTTTAGTCCGCTTATATTTGCGACTTAAAATATTTTTTGAATTATAACTTTTTTTTATTAAATTCTGAATTCCTTAAGTTTGTGTTTTTCAATAAAAAGATATAAATAAATAAAAAAAAAAAAATTTAATAATTTTGTTTTCTTAAAAAATTTATCATTTAAAAAAAATATACTGAGGGGGTGCTAAGGTTTTGTCCGATACTGTATATTTAATCCTGAATTCGTACTTGAAATAATCCGAAAACAAGTTTATTTAAGCAAAACTAAGATTGAAAATGCGCTGGATTAAAGTATTTTTGGCTTTTAATTTAACTTTTTAAACATGAAAATTATCTATGCTTTTTTTCTTGTTCTGTTGTTGTTGTTATTTCTACACAAAACAAGCTAATCGTTTTTTACCTAATTGTGAGGTGCTGTTGTTGTTGTTGTTGTTTCTACAGCAAACTTTGACAAAAACAAGCGTATGCACGCATATGGAATGCAATGCTTAGAGATAATACCAATAAGTTATATGAGATTAAAACGCTCACTTTGTTTAAAAAGTTCAATCTTTTTCTACTTGGTTTATGAATTTTATTAAAAAATTTCGGGATTGGTTTTCGAAAGTAATGCCAATTAGGATTGTTTTACATCCGTTTTAGTGTTGTTCGTAATTGAATTTTAAAGTATTAAGGCACAGTTAGGCGAACGTTGCTGTACCGTATCTGTACTGTATCCATCAGCTGTTCGCTTTTTGTTATATTAAAACCAATACAAAAGCTTGCCGAAATGCAATGTACCGTAGTTGCAACGTACCAATCTGTATAAAATAGAATTTCATGCCGTTGTTACGTGACATTTGTAAGACAGTGATGGGCGGCTTGTATGTTACATTGAATGTGGGTAATTTTGCTCTTTTTTTTTTTTGGTACTTTTTTCAGTATATCTATGGAATTGCGACAAAACAACTTACAATTCAACATACATATTTCCAAATATAAAATTATACATTGCGCTTAATTTTTATATCGTTAAGGCCCAACGTTGCGCTTTCGCAACGGGGGTTATCTGGGCTCCCAAGTATCCGATTTGCCCAAAAAAATTTTTTTTTTCATATTAAGGTATAAACAATAAAATTTTAAAAGCTTCATCATTATAGCTCAATGGGATCATGGCTCGGGCCTTAATGGGTTAAAACTGGGACCTGTAATTTGCGCTCAAAGTCAACACGGGCAGACAACCAGCCAGTCAGTCAAACGGACGGACGGACAGACATCTTTAAATCTCTCCACTCTTGTGGTATAGGCTTAAAACACTTTAAAATCGATTTAAGCCAAAAAAAAATTCTTTTGAAGCATTTGCTATTATTAACCTTTTAGAACTGCAAAGAAATTCAAGTTTTGAAGGAATGGATTTACAGTTTGAATGAAGAATTCTTTTAAGTATCAATTTAAATCAATAAGTGTGTTATATTTTTTGTTTTCTTTCTTTTATTTCAACACAAAAATACCTTTAAAAGTAAGTCATACAAAAATTCCAATTAAAAACTTTTAATCAACATTCTAAACCATTTTTCGTTTTCCTTTCTTCTAATCAACTAAAAATGTTTCATTTATATCTCAAACAAAATAAACTGCTAAATTATAAAAAAAAAAAACAGATAAACTTAACAAGTTTATAACTTTATTACAAACATTATTTTATTCAATTATAAAAACACCAAAACAAATAAAACACCGTTAGTTTACTGACAACAATGTTGCAAAAAAAACGCACACATTTCAAAACAATAAACAGCTGACAGGGGAGCGAAAAAAACCAACAACAACAACATGGCATGTCAAAAAATTCATTAATAATAGATTGTTTTTATTTATTGCACTCTAAAAAAAATTTAAAAAAAAGCAGAAACAATAACGAAAATTTTAACTGATTTATTAATTAATTTCTCAAAATAGAAAGAAATACAAAAACAAAGAAAACAAACTTTGAGATACTTTTTTTTTAACATTCAATAGATTTAAAATAAAATTTAAGTTCAAGATAAGAAAAGATTGAATTGACTGGCTACAATAGAAAAACATAATAAAAACATAACAAAAAAGCGTATAGCGAATTAATTATTAAAAAGTTTTTAATTTTTTTGTGTTATAAAACAAAACAAAGAAATTGAAAATAACAGGCACAAACAAAGAGTTAGTGAAAATTTTAGTTGTAAAATATTTACAAAAAAAAAAAATATTTTTAATTTGAGCTTTTAATTTTAATCAGATTTAATGGGTCCTAAAGAGGTCTTTGGCATTTAGGAATAAATAGTATTAAATAATAATGGCTGAAAAATAAAGGGTGTTCCAGCCAAAAAAGAAAAAGTTTTTAGGGAATTATCTTAATATTTTCAACTATGATAGAAGGATTGATGACAATTATGTGTGAAACAAAATATCGGCCAAAAGCTCGCCACGGCTTCGGTGGCACACCTCTATCCGATGGTCCATATTTTCAATGACTTTGACAAATAATTAAGGTTCAATGTCGTTAATGTGCCGAATTATCTCATCCTTAAGCTCTTGAATTGTTCATGGCTTATTGTCGTAACCTTTTTTTTAACCATCCTCAAAGAAAAAAGTCCATGGGTGTCAAATCACATGATCACCAAGGCCAATTAACATCGCCACGACGTGAGATAACACGGCAATTGAATTTCTCGCGCAAAAGAGCCATTGAGTAAAATTACAGACTATATGTGATATATAAAATTGAAGCGTTACTAACTGACTGATTTATCATCGCACAGCCAAACACCTAAAGCTATAAAGTTGAAATTTGGACCAGAGGTTGTTTTCTTGACAAAACGGTCCAGTGGGACGGGATTTTCGGAAATTCGAATGTTTAAAGGGTAAAACTGTGTAAATTCGTCAAACTAAAAGAGATAGAAAAAATTTAATACTTAGCGTTGTTTTTTAAAAAAATAAATGGCCGGTGTCTGGTACTTTTTTGAAATTCGGGCCTTTTAGGGAATAAACAAGTAAAACCAGCATTTTGAAAGTTCTTTGTCACCCACCTATCATTTAAACCTAACTTATCTGAAAACTACAAACATAACTTTGGTACTTTTTCGATATCGTTTACGGGGGCAATATCGTATCTATTTTTGGTACCTTTTTTACAAAACATTTTCCTCCATTCATTGAAATGTTTTTTTTTTGAATAATGGGTACATAATTACAATATTGAAATTTTTGAGACTTCTAACGGTAGAAAAAATTATCAAAAAGTACTTTCCGGTCCTAAATGTGGTACTTTTTGAATTTTCTCAATGTTGAACTTAGAAAAATAAAACTATAGGTGCAGTGACCTGAGTGAATGAAAACCTATAAAATGAAAACTGTTGGTACTTTTTTGTTAAATCCTAGAAACATAAACGTTTTCATAGGCATAAATATGCCGACGAAAAAAAGTGAGACAAACGAAATAGTGGATTCTTCGGAAAACCCAAAAAATAAACACGCAGACAGACGGCCATCGTCAAATCAATTTTGCTGCAAGGACTTTGAGTGTCTATTCTCAATAAGGTCTAAGATCAGTATTGCAGAAATTGCAAAATGGATTGACAAATTCTGTTCCACCTGTGGTGAAAAGAATACATAATTACGAAAGTGAATACATAATTTAATGGAAGCTCAGCCGCGAATAACGTTTTAAGTTACGAAATAATAATTTTTCAGGAGACCAAAAAAAACGTTTTTTACAGGCAGGATTATTTGTTTTAAAATTTTGTCTATTATTAAAAATAATGATAATAAAAACTTTTATGCAAAAGGCTTTTAAAACATTATTCCGCACTGCAAACCCATTTCTGTTTCATAATTTTGTTAGTACCTTGCAATGTTCTTCCACTGGATGGCTCTTTGCATGCCATTTTGAAGGCCTTAATGTGCATTATTTGGTTATCTGCAAAAAAACAGTTTTTGCAAAATGTGGCTTTTACAACGTTATTCGCGGCTGGGCTTCAATTTTTTAAATAAACAAACATTCCGCTACAAGTCCGATATGAACCAACATTGTCTTTTTACAAGACAAAAAGTTTACTTCACTCAATTTTAAAATTAAAAATTAACGAATAAAAATTATTCGAATAAATTTTTAACGAGTAAAAATTATTCGAATAAATTTTTACCGAATAAAAATGATTTAAGTAAACGCTTACCAAAGTAAATTTTAACTGAATAAGAACTTATTTTAAAATTAAAAATTTTACGAATAAAAATTATTCGAAAAAAAATTTGTACCCAATAAAAATGATTTAAGTAAACGTTTACCAAAGCAAATTTTAACTAAATAAAAACTTATCTTAATATTAAAAATTTAACGAATAAAAATTATTCGAATAAATTTGTACGGAATAAAAATGATTTAAGTAAACGTTTGCCAAAGTAAATTTTAACTGAATAAAAACTTATCTTAATATTAAAAATTTAACGGATTAAAATTATTCATGTAACTTTTAAACGAATAAAACCTATTTGAATAAATTTGTACCGAATAAAAATTAGTAAACGTTTACCAAAAAAAATATTATTTCGAGTAAATTTTTACTGAATAAAAACTTATTTTAATAAATTTTTAAATTAAAAAATTTAACGTATAAAAATTAATCGAATAATTTTTTTCCGAATAAAAATTATTCTATATATTTTTTAATATAACAAAATCTATAACGGTAAAAAAAAGTTATACAATTTAAGTTGACGTTTTGTTTTCAAATTATGTCTTTTGATGTTGACAGAAATTCACAGTTGTCTTGCAATTTACATCGAATGCTCTAAATTTTTCTCAGAGTTTGGTTGACAATCTTTGTTTTTATTATGGTTTTTATTTTTTCTTAGAAATTGTTTAACTTAAATGATAAGTATATTCTATTAGTCACTGTTAATACTTTTAAGGTAACAACACTTTTAAGAAAAAATAACCAAATGTCAACTGAAATTTCTATTCTATTCTTTACCATTCATTTCCATTTATAGTTTTTAGATTTGGGCACTTAAGTTTTAATACATAATCTTGTAAATGTGTGCCATTAAGTTCTATAAATACAAAAAAAAAAAATGTTATTTAGCTTAGAAAACTGAATGGAAAAAAAGACTCCAAAAAAATCTTAAGGGGGTCTGTCTATACTCACTCATTCAAAATGCTTGATGTCAAACTCGTGTACGTGGTTTGATTTTCTACCAGCATCGCCGGTGTAACACATGCTTAAAATTTTTTTTACTTATACTTTACATGGGGTCTTCACCTAAGATAATATCTAATATAGTATGTGACAGAACGTCAGCAGAACGAGAGAACAAATTTCTTCATGTTAATCTTAATCTTCTTAAACAAGGGGAACACGTATCTTATAAGATTTCATAATCGAATGATTCTCGTGCAGTAAACTTGTGTCGTTTTTACTCTTTTTTTTAGTTTTTTCTTGTTTTTTAGTTAAAAATAATGTTTTTTTAAACACTCATTACAAGATTTTCACTATTTGCACAAAAAAAATAAACATTTTAATGAATGCGTCCTATTATTGTTTTATATATGTGTATGTATGTGTAGTTTTGACAGCTCATCTTATAAGATTGTTGTTATAAGATTTCTTATAACAACTGTCTCATAATATTTATTATAATAGAGATACTAACACTATTTGAGAGTCCACACGTAAGATAATACTCTCTGCGATTGAATTTGACGTTTGCTGATATAAAAATCTTATATCTTATCTCAGGTGGAGACCCTGTGTTAAGCATACATACTTGTTAAGCATTATCGTCGTGTAAAAACCCCTTAACCCTAGAACGCATAACCGGTTGCACGTGTATTCACTAATAACTTTAAGCGTTTGTGGCTGTTAAACCATTACTAATAGAGTATTGAAACATCGGATCTAGGATATTAAGGTATTTTTGTGTCGTTTTCTTGACCATTTATGAAATTTGGTTCAGTGGTTCTATAGATATAAGCTTCCAAAAATGATACATACATAAGTATGCAAAACACATAATCGGGTTACCCGTATTTAAGTATGCGAGAGTAACATCAAATTATGTTGAACGTTTATTTGCAATATATTCTATGGTTCTGTGTTACAATCGCAGATCTTTCCAATTTAAAACTTATTAAACGGACATGTTCTGACAATCGCACGATTTGAAATCGGAAATCGCCAGATTAATTTTGTGGTGTTCTAATACTAGTACTTTTTGCTTACTATCTGCTGTAATTTCTTAAACATATTGTAGTTCCCTTGAGCATACTGCGCCGATTTGCAGTCGCCAAAATTCTTGAGATTGTGATACACAGAACACCTTTAAAGCGGTTTTAAGTCGAAATTGCAAATTTTATTCGTTTTGAGATTGGGAGAACCTGCCCGAAAAGTTATTAGTTTTTTTTGGGTGCACATTTTTTATTTCTTCAGTACATATGTATGTATATGTATTTGCATGCATAGGTTTTTTTAAAAATGTTTGTGCATATTTAAACTTGCTCTGTTAATGAGCTAGAAAATTCTTATTTAATCGTTGTAACTTCTTTCACACGGTAACTATGCGTTACGTTTCTTATGCTATCATTTCTTGTAGTGTTCTATTTTGTTCTTTTTATTTATTCAAACAAAAAACTTTTTTGGATGATTAACATAAAAATGGGCTTCTTAATCAAACAACAGCTGCTTAGTTTTACAACAAAAATTGCACTTATGTATGTGCATATGTATGATGTATATTTATTTATTAACTGCATTTGTTTTATTTTTGTATACCTATAATTGACTAACGAATTTGAATCGTAAACAATTTGTCTATAATTCGTAATTTAAATACGAGTCACTCACTCTATTTGGCTCGTAATACAAGTTGTAACAGTTTAACATAAACATTTATGTTATTGTTGTTAACTTTATTTTTTTTATTTTGCTTTGTTTACATTAGAAAAAAAACAAAACATGTGTTCAGTGAACACTGTTCACACTAAAGCTTACCAATGCACACATACACAATTTTAAATATAAACAGAACAAAAACAAGTTAGAGTGCTATATTCGGCTGTGCCGAATCTTTGATACCCTCCAACGACAGTTCGAATGTTTAAGGAGTAATATCTGTATGATGTTATTATTATCTTAAACTGTGACGATTAGTTATTAATTATGGATTTAGGCGACTAAACTGTTTTCCGGTAGTAGGGTTTATATGGGGCCTAGGGTAAATTATGGACCGATCTTCACGAAATTTCACAGTCTTTTTCCCAGTTCTATAAAACTTTGATGTACCAAATTTTGTTATGATAGCATTATTTTTTACGGATTTAGGCGCACTAAACTGTTTTCCGGGAGTAGGGTTTATATGGGGCCCAGGGTAAATTATGGACCGATCTTCACGAAATTGCACAGTTTTATTTCTTGTCCTATAAAACTTTGATGTACCAAATTTTGTTATGATAGCATTATTTTTTACGAATTTAGGCGTACTAAACTGTTTTCCGGGAATAAGGTTTATATGGGGCCCAGGGTAAGTAATGGACCGATCTTCACGAAATAACACAATTTTATTTCTTGTCCAATAAAACTTTGATGTACCAAATTTTGTTATGATAGCATTATTTTTTACGTTTTTAGGCGTACTAAGTTGTTTTCCGGAAGTAGGTTTTATATGGGGCCTATGGTAAATTATGGACCGATCTTCACGAAACTTAACAGTTTAATTTCAAGTCCTATGTAACTGTGACTTGCCAAAATTTGTAATGATAGCATTGTTAGTTAGGGTTTTAGGCTTAATATACTGTTTTCCGGGAGTAGGGCTTATATGGGGCCTAGGGTAAATTATTGACGGATCTTCACGAAATTTCACAGCGTGATTTCCAGTTGAATAAAACGAATTGTTGCGAAATCTTATATCATTCTGTGCATTTTTCCACCATTTATGTTTGTTTTTGTAACAAAATTAATATAGTACATACACCAAATAAGTAAGAACAAATTGATACAATTTAACCTAAAATGACATCTAAAGCTGCATTGAGCACGGGTTGCTTAAAGTGTAAAAGTTTATTCAAACGTAATGATGAAACAATCAAGTGTGGAGTTTGCAGCAAAAGCTTGCATGTAAAGTGTGCGATTGATAGTTCGTCTGGTTTAAATGAAGAAGTTATCAAATACATAAAAGAATGCAATGAAGAACTATTGTATAAATGCACATCATGCAAAAACAATAATGTTATGAGTACAGTTGATGTAGCTGAAAAGTTAAATAACTTAGAAGTTAGTATCAAAAGTATTCCAGCTCAAGTTTCAGCAGAAATATCAATTAAGCTTGATAACATCTCTAGTAAATTAAATAGTTGTATGACAAAGGTTGACAAATTAGAAGAGGAGACTCATAACAAATTTAAGCGATTAGAAATTGAAAATAACTCTTTGCATAAACAACTGAATAGGGCTGATATCATAGTAAATGGCATACCAACAAAGGTGAAATCAAAAAATCTCATAAATGTCATTTTGGGCATCTGCAAACATTACCAAATTAGTCTGCAAGAGACTGAAATTAATACTGTGTGCTGGATTCACAAAAAAAGGGATATCTTAGTAAAGTTTAACAGCATTCCGAAAAGAGATCTGGTAATGAAGAAATATCATGAAAAGAATGATCTTCGACTCAGTGATATACATGGGCTTGTTACTAAAGGGCTGCGCAAAATATTCTTAATGTTCTATGTTCTACTTCACACAACTATCAATTATATTATTTCACTGTAAACATACATAGCAAAACAAACATAACAACACATTACTTCCACCAAAACAAAACAAGCATAACTTGAAAAGTTTTTCTCTTCTGCTTTGTTAGTGCTTGCATTATCAAAACAAACAGAATATCAACACAAAAACAGACAATGAAATAAAGAAACGGTAAATTATAGTAAAAGCATCGAGTGCACTAGAACATTAAAAAAAATAAAAAAATTTATATTTTTGAATTATTTCCTAAATGTACATATATTTTATTTTAGTCGACCTTTATTATTATATTATGTATAACTAAATTATCAAGCTTAAGGTCTTGTTTTATTTTTATATAAAACTTTAAACGTTTATTTAACCAATATTTCTAATTCTAGTTAAATAATTATTAATATTTTGTTGCTATCAATTTTCCCAAAAAATTGTGAAACACACCATTAGATTTTATTTTTTATATCTATGAAAATAATGAATTCTTCTTAATTTTATTTAAATATTAGACCTTAGTACCTTTATATGTATGTAAATAATAAACAATAAATTTTTGCAAATAAAAATTAATATTACATATAAACTTTTTTAAGCTTTTTCATATTCATTACAAAACGAAAATGTTTCTCACTTTGCAATTCTCTTTGGTATATGTTTACAATCAAAACATTCAAACATACTTGGAATGTTCTATTTCTGTTTTAATGTTCTACTTCATCTTTGTTCTAGTTCAGCTTTATTTTAGTTCAGCATTGTTCTAGTGCAGTTTTGTTCTATTCTTCTATATTTTGATCGTAAACCAAAACAATTGTTTTTGGAAGTATGTGTTTTGTAATGAGAGAGTAATAAACACACACTATCTAAATTCAATGAAATTGCTTGTAAGCAATATTTCTTGTGCTTGTGCATCTCTTTACTTGTTACAGACAGTGATACAGGCATGCAAACTAGAAATAAGCATGCGGAGGAAGCTGCGCTACAATCTACAAACCTTACAACCTTTGATATTGAATCCAGAGTATTTCTTAATGATAATTTAACGGCAGCAGCAGCGAAAGTAAAATATCTTGGTCGGAAATTGGTACGAGAGAACAAAATTAAAAAATGCAAGTTGCTGAACTACGATTTTCCCGTTGCGAAAGTAACTTTTAGTGATGGTACCGAGAAGACACTTAGTTTAGAGGAGCTGAAGTTATTGTAGTCGTTGTTGGTTTTTTCTTTTTTTTTATTTTTTTTTTTATTAAAAACATCTCCAATTATATCCTTTTAACTAAAACTAACTAACTTATTTTTCTCTAAACCATTTAACCTAGCTAAAAAGAGGAAAAATTATACAAAAACAAATACAAAAATATAAAAATAATAACGCATAATAATAAATGTGAATTAAATACAAATTTGGAACTAAACATAAATGTACATGCAGCTACTCCGATTATAAATGGGTCACCTTAAAAGACTTAGTTTCTTCTTCTTTTTTTACTTATTTATTATTTTTTTGTTTCTTAATGCTAATTATTTAATGAAGGTGTGAAGTAATTTGGAAAATTTAATTCGTATAAAATGAAAACCTTTATTTTGAGTTCCAAACATTTCCACTTTGGATTTTTTCTATGTGCCCCACTTAAAGTGAGAGAAGCTGTATATAAAAGATGGAATTTTTATAAGTCACAAGTTATTAAGGGTATACACGATGGTCATTGTGCAAATTTGCAATTTGTAAAGTTGCTATGCATATTATGATTGATCGTGAGCATCTCGTAGCACTGGCAAAAACCTGCATTTGTTTGCAAGCATATTATAATAAAGCTTTTCTTTAAATTATTAAAATTTTAGTTCTTAATTTTATTTTAAAACCCCCTGAAATTTTCAAGTTATATTATTCCTTAACAAACAAGCTAAGCATTATGGTTAAATGTTATTGTTTGCATTTGTTTGCAACGGAACAAACATGCACTACTAATTTTGCTTATGGTTTTTGAATGCAAACGAAGTAAAACTGAGCTAGTTGCTAATACGTACATTTTGTGTTTGTATTTTGGCACGCATTTGCATTGTTGGCACATGTTGCACTGCCCATCGTGAAAACCCTTATTGTTTTTTATTTCTTCTTTTTTTTTTCAATTGAAACTCTTTTAAATTGTTAATAATGGAATTTATACTGCACAATAAATATTGAATATTATAGATGTGAATGTAGAATATGCAGAATTGTTTCGAGGACTACGATGGTTATTAATATGTATGTAATAATGATCTCAAATATTAATTCTAAGAGTATTGTAATTGTATTAAATTTTACTCTAGTTGTGCGAATATGTATATTATCTAGGTATGAATCTAGTGGAGCATAATATGGGCCCAGTGGCCAGTGATAATCAAATATTGAGATCTAAAACTATTAGGGGTAATCTCAATATCGGTCATTTTAATGCACAAAGTATTTCGCCCTCGAGGGGGTCAGCTAAAATAGATGAAGTGAGGCAGATACTGGTAGGATGCTATTTGGATGTAGTAGGTGTAAGTGAGACTTGGCTTAGTGAAAGCATACCTGATGTAGCGATTAGAATTGAAGGTTACAAAATATATCGAAATGATAGGTTGCGTAGGAGGGGTGGTGGTGTGTCCCTATATGTGGCCAATTACTTAAAATCTCGACTTGTACGCAAAATAATGAATGAGGGTATATGTGAAGCTATATTTGTAGAAGTTGAAACGAGCGCGTCTAATTCGGTACTTATCGGTGTTGTTTATTTACCACATGGAAGTTTCAGCTTATGTGATAGTTTTTTGGAAGATCTATCTGTTCAATATAGAAGCAGTGTATTTATGGGTGATTTTAATACAAATATTTTTGAGAATGGTGCTGAGGTGAGGAGATATTGTAGAGACTATAACTTACATTTAGTTCATAATAACTTGCCAACACACTTTGATAGCTATTATCATGTTACTAAATTAATAGATTTTTTCCTGGTATCTGATATAAATATGGTTGCTATGTCCGGTCAGTTTCAGGTTCCAGCTCTCAACTCGCATCATGCCTTAATTTACATTTCGATTTCTATTCATGTTGATCATGTACCTGAATATATATTGTATAGGGATTATAAGAATATTAATTTAGCTGAGTGCGAAAGGGAATTACGGTTGGTCGACTGGAGCTATATTTATGGCATTTCAGACACCAATGGTCAAGATGATCATTTTAACTTCATTATCTTGAACTTTTATAATAAATACGTGAAAATTAGGAAAAGGAAAATTAAGAGCAGAGACAAGTGGTTTGAAGGTAGAGAGATTATTGAGGCAAGGCAGCTAAGGGATCTGGCATTTAAAGCCTATAATGAACAAATGGATGATCGACGTTGGAAAATTTTCTGAAAATACCGCAATAGGATGAAGCAAACTATAAGAAAGTTTAAAAGGAGAGAATGTGAGCGGTTGTTTGGCAATGAAAAACCAAGTGAAATTTGGAATAGGTTGAAGTACGCTGGTTTTGTTGAAAAAGGAATTGGTGATACTTTTCAGGACTTGAATGCTTTGAATAAAAGTTTCATTTTACCTGAAGATGTTTCTGGAAATGATGCAGTTAGATTTGATAATGTTTATATTAATGGCTTTGACTTTGGAAGGATAGAGGAATATGATGTTTATGAGGCAATGGCACGGATCAAGTCCAGTGCAATTGGGCCTGATGGGTTATGCATTAAATTCTTACGTCTAGTTTTACCGTTTGTTTTAAGGCCTCTGACGCATATCTACAATACTATTCTTATGACTAATGTGTACCCAGATAACTGGAAGTTTGCTAGAATTGTTCCGATAGCTAAAAAGAAAAATCCTGTAAGTACTGCCGATTTCAGGCCAATTAGCATACTCCCGATTTGTAGTAAGATACTGGAGATTATAATGAATAAACGCGTCGTGACCTATATAGGCCAAAATAACATGATATCTGCTCGTCAATCTGGGTTTCGAGCAGGCCATAGCACAACTACTTTAGTACTGGATCTAACGGAAAAAATTAGGAGGAATTTGGATATTGGTTTTGGTGCGGTAGTTGTCTTTTTAGATTTCTGTAAAGCATTTGATTCTATCAACCACGCATTGCTTTTACAAAAATTGCATCATCAATATAAGTTCTCGTCGGGAGCTTGCAGATTGATTTCTTCGTTTTTATATAATAGGTACCAATATGTCAAAGTAAAGGACAACATGTCTGAATGTGCTCGAATCTACTGTGGAGTTCCTCAAGGATCTATTTTGGCTCCTTTACTATTTATGATGTTTATCAATGACCTTTATGAAACACTGTCATTCTGCACTGCACAAAATTATGCGGATGATGTACAACTGTATTGTTGTTTTGATGGTAGGACTTCTATGTCCGAATTTGTGTACTTATTTAATAATGACTTGTGCAAAGTCACTCAATGGGCTGATCGGAATAAATTAAGACTTAACCCAATGAAAACGTATGCAATGAGGTTTGGCAATTGTGTAATGTCATTGCCGCAATTAAATGTGTGCGGCAGGGACATTGAGTATGTATCTAGCTACAAATCCCTAGGCTTCTATTTGGATGAAAGGATAACTTTTGAAAGGCATATATGTAGTATTGTGTCTAGGGTCAATTTAACACTTAGAAGAGTTAATACTCTTGGATATTTTTTACCTCTTCATATTAGGAGGCTAATAGCTAAATCTTTGATTATGCCAATTTTTATATATGGCATGGAGGTTTACACTGCCACGACAATAACGAATATTGATAAGCTGATAAAGTGTTTTAATAGGGTAATACGTTTTGTATATAAACTGGATTGGAGAGCTCATGTTTCAGTTGAGACGAAGGAGTTTCTAGGAATGTATTTCAACGATTTCGTAAATTACCGGCTTATTAGTTTATTTTATAAAATAGAAAAATATGGATGCCCGCAGTACTTGCAAAATCTTTTCACTTTCTCGCACTCCTCTCGTACTTCAGCTATTATATGTCCTAGAATCAGTACAATGTATATGGAAAAGTCGTTTGTTGTAAGAATATCCAGACTGTGGAACAGTGTTATCCCATACAATGCGCGCAATTTTTCGCTTAGTGTTCAAAGTTTTCAGACTCTCTTTAAGGAGAACATGTAAAATATATTTTTTTTCCTTTTTCGTCTTTTATCACTGGCCATCTGGACCTTATATTTTGTATGTCTCTTTTTATCATTCCTGTAATATACATGTTTCGCGCAACTAGTACTAGTTTTAAGTAATTTAAAGTAAATGTATCTACTTGTAGAAATACTATGTAATCCATTTGGCCTTTTAGGCTTCCGAGATTACTATATGAATTCAATAAAAATCTAAAATCTAAAAAAAAAAAAAAATTAACAATTTTTTTTAGGTGGTGGTTCCACATTTTGATTCATAGCTCAGATCCTATTGAACCGATTTTGCTGAATTTCAATCCCAAACTGCTTAGGATAACTACAAGCAATTTGACACCAAGTTTGTTGATTTCTTTTGAGTTTTTCGAAAGTGAGCGTGTTTTCAACAGACGGACATGGCTAAATCGACTTAAAATTACTCAAGGACCCAGAATATATATACTTTATAGGGTCTGAGATGAATAGTAAAAAAGTTTCACACGGAATGACAAACTGAATATACCCTCTTCACAACTAATTGTGGTGGAGGGTATAAAAACAGCCAGCAGCCACCCAATAATAAAAACAACAATATTCGTACATAAACAGACAAAACGAGCCGCATAATAAAAACAAGAACAACATACACATACACATACACTTACACATACACATACACATACATATAAAAACATACAAACAGAGATAACTCCTTAACAGTGTTACCACAAGCAAAATTGAAAATTAGCCGATTAAAATGAATTTATGTACACCGGTACCAATGTTCTGTAAGTTTAGTAAGAACTTCTTGCATCGAAAATATGTGAAACAAAATATTTTATCGTTTCTTGAAAAGTTAGAAAAATGTGTGTCTGTTGTAACTCATGTCGAAAACTATCAAGAGATTACGTCATAATATTCGTATATTTAATTAAAATGTTAAAAGCAAAATAAGAAAACAATGAAAAATGTGCCAAGCAAAAAATATTATTATTATTATTCTTTGTATTTTGCATTTTTAATTGTTTTTTTAGAGTTAAAATTTTTACTCGCACCATTTTTATTCGTGAGTTTATTTGACAGTTCAAAGCGGGAACTTTTCTCACCAAAATGTTACAGACACACTTCTTCTGTAAATTGGCGAGTAATTTCCTTACTTGACAGCTTGTACTCGCCAAAAAAAAGTTACAGACACAGTTAAGTGAGAAAACCCGCTGTTTGTTTCAATTTATGGCATATTTGTTTCATTTCACACATTTCAATCGAAAACTTTCTCGACGCGAGAGTTACAGAACATGGGCACGGATATCAAATTTAGGTTTTATTTTAAAAAAACTTTTACAAAAAAAAAAACTTTTACAAAAAATAAGTCATTAGGATGTGGGTGAAGATAAATACGAATAGGTAAATTCATTTCAATACATCGCATGCGATAAACAAATCTTTGTACATATTAAAAAAATATCGCATGCGACAAAACATTTATTTATTTATTTATTTAATTTATTCGTCTATGGAATTAATCCTTACAGACTATTTATACAACGCAAATGTTAATAACTCATATAAAATAACTAATTATGAATTTAAAAAAATTATTATTTTACTTTTAGTTATATTAGTATTTAAAGAAAAATCTATAAATCTAAACAGTTCATTAAATTGAATACACATTCTCCTGAGAGGGTCAGCGTTTGCATAATTAGCTCTAAAAAACTGAACGGATAATGGTGAGAAGTAAAGTGTTGGTCGTTGAGGAATGTTGAACGAAATATTGTTGATCAGAAAACCAGAACAAACATTACCGTTAATAATATTCAATAGAAACGAGACATTTAACATAGATCGTCGGCTTTTTAAGGTTGGCAGCTTAACAAGGGCGAGCCTGCTGGTATATGATGGAAGACTTAATGGGTTGAAATTTAAACTTCGAAGACAGAACAACAGGAATTGTTCTTGAACAGATTCTATCCTGTCGATATAAGTTTGGTACATAGGGTCCCAAATTATGGAAGCATACTCCAAAATAGTCACAAGTGATGTGTATAAGGTTTTAGTTACATAAGGGTCATTGAACTCTTTAGCCCACCGTTTTATAAAACCAAGTACTCCTCTGGCTTTGTTTACCATAATTGTTATATGATTAATGAAACTTAGTTTAGGATCCAATAAAACACCAAGATCTAAAAAGCTATCCACTTTTTCTAGTTGATAATTGCCCAGAATATAATTTACAGATATCGGTCGCTTTCGGACAAAACGCAAATATTTGCAGTTTTTTAGATTCAGCTCCATTAAATTTGAATTACACCATTTGTAAAACGAATCCAAGTCATTTTAAAGTAAAACATGGTTGGAGTATTCACTAATACTCAAGAAAATTTTCAGATCATCAGCATACATTAAAATACTTGAAAACTGAATAACTTGTGGTAAATCGTTTATAAACAAGGAAAATAAAAGCGGTCCAAGGTGGCTGCCCTGTGGTACCCCGGATGATACGCTTATATTTTTCGAGGATTCATTGTTGAAAATTACGCTTTGCTTTCTATTTGTTAAATATGAGTTAATCCACATTAAGCTAACATTAGCAAATCCCATCAAGTGTAATTTCTTTATAAGAAGTTTGTGATTGACTTTATCAAAAGCTTTGCTGAAGTCTGTATAAACTACATCTGTTTGTTTTCTTTGAAGAAACCCGCGATTGACTATTGTATTAAGTTGTAATAAATTTGTTGAAGTTGAACATCTTTTTTGAAAACCGTGTTGGGAGGGAGAAATTAAAGTTTTGACTTGATGACATAGGTGATCCGTTATAAGTTTTTCAAAAAATTTTGGTATAATACTTAATTTGGCAATACCTCGAAAATTTGTAATGTCGGACTTGTTTCCAGATTTAAATAGCGGAATAATGAAGGAATCTTTCCATTTATTTGGAAAATACCCATACATATTATAAAGAAAATACGAATATTATATACGACTCCTGAAGTCTTTATGATTTTGTGAAAGACCAAAGGTTCACCAGAGTTCGTATCTTATTTGCTGCCACAATTGTATAACTATTAGTTGAAGCCCCCGACGATATATTATCTTTTGCAAAGCAAGGCTTTTCACCACAAAAAGATGCACAGAAAAAATATTTAATAAAAAAATTGTGATATTTCTAAAAAAATTAATTAAATTTGCACCAATAAACAAATAAACAGTATCGTTTAAATATTTTTTGATTTTAACAACATTTTCTTCAACATTACTTGTTGATATAAGTAAACGTTTAAATTACTTGATTAAATCTTAAATTAAAACTGAATTTATATTTGATTGTTAGTAAGAGCTGAGGTGTGAGTTGATTTGAAGGTGGGGTAACGTTGGTCGTGCGAGTTGGGTTGGATGGTGGGTGAGACTTAGATTTTGGAGGGATGAAGAGTCAAAAGGGTGACTACTCTCATAGAATGGTGCTTATTGACTGGAATATCATGTGGCGTCTGTGGTAAAAACCCAAAGATCGCGGTGAAAGTGTTCCTAGAGCTTTCTTTGGCTTATGAAAGGTTCGAGTTGTGAGAACAGTTCACATCTGTGTGCTGTTGCTATTCAGCAGATGCTGTTTACTTTTCCTTAAGCAACGGAGGTTAGATAGCTCCAGCTCCTTTGCAAGCACATAGTTTGTCCCCCAGTAACAGTGTTGCCGATTTATCTATTTTCATGCTAGATCTAGCATTTTTTAAAGTCATTTAACATGAAAAAACTGATTCAGTATCTAGAATATATTTTCTAGCATTATTTAAAAATTTCTAGAATTTTTTAGTTTTTGTGGTATTTTTTTAAATTCCTAAGGTAATTCCGCGAAGCTCTACGATTGCATGCAGGAAAGAAACCAGAGTCTCTGGCAGGAATTGAACCCGCAACCGCGGCTCTGATAGACCACCTCACTACCAGCTATAAAATACTGGGGAACTTATTTTGCATGAATGTTTAATTTTAATACAAATATTAAAGAAAAAAAAACGAAAGATATTTTACACCATGGGCATACTGCTGATTTTGATAACGTCAAAATATTGGATAGAGAGAATGTTTAAAAAAAGAGATATACGATTGAAAGTTTACGAATCCAACAGAAAATAAATAAGACGATGAATCTGAAAGAACCAACAGACAACATCAACATTAATTACCCTGTAACCCACTGTTGTTTATTGTTGATGTGTTTTGTTCAAGCTTTGATATTGTTACAAGTAGAACTGTTGCTATAATTCTTATACGTTTAACAGTTTTATTTGGTTTAATATCTTTAGTTTGTCTAAAATCTTTATGGATGAAGTTTCCTGATGATCTGGCCTAAGCAACCAGTGAAATGCATAGGAATAGCTTATCCCATCAACAATAAATTTCAAGTGTTTTTGTCAAGAATAAAAACTGGGAATTAAGCAAGAATAGCAAAATCTTTTGAAACTAAAATAAAATATTTAAAAATGTAATATAATCAAAAAAATTTGTAAGTTATATACATGGTTTAAAAAAATATTGCATTATAAAGTACGTTTTTACACATATTTAAATAGACACCCCCTGAAGAAGTAGAAAAATACTCTACGAAACGTTGGGAAAAACTGTAATAAAATTGATGTTTTATTTACATTGAAGCTCCGGGGCCTAACAAGCTTAAAAATAGGAAAAAGATTCTCACATTGAATTAGATCTAAAAAAAATGCAACAATGTAAATGCTCATTAATGTGTATAAATGGGAAGAGGGTAAATATCTAATTGGTAAAATTGGTAAATGCGATATTGTTTCTAAATTTAGTAGCCTGGAGCAATATGCAGACACAAAAATGGGCAAAAATGCTACGGGCATAACTAAAAACCATCCAATCCCTTTTAAAAGAATTTGTTACAGCTTTCAGTGAAGGTGGTCTAAAGTTTATGTGCTGTGTTCAGTTCAATTGCACCTGTCGATCATCTGACAAACCTTTGTAAAAGGCGATTTGACACATAGTCGCGAACGCTGAAGGACAAAATGCAGCATATTATAGAACATGTGCTCGGCCCTTACTTTAATGAAGATTTTTGTTAACAAAATCTAGAATTTTTTCCTCAATACGTTTTGGCAACACTGCCCCCCAGTACACAGAAAAAATTATCCAAAATTGTTCACCAATTAAAGCAAAAATAAAATAGTTTTAAATTAAAAATTTAATCAAGTTAAACAATTGTATTAAACGTTTAAATGATACTATTAATTTGTTTGCTGGTGCAAATTTAATTAATGTTTTAATTAATATCACAAACTTTTAAATTAAAATCAATTTTTATTTTTTTTCTTTGTGTGTACGACCCTACCTGAGATTAATCCATATGACAGGTACTCAGGTTAATAAATGACACATGTGTGCAGTATTTGGTTCGACAATATCTAAAATGGTATAAACTTCATTACTAAAATCAAATTTTGAATTGTTTTAGGTAACTACTTCAATATAAAATACCGTACAGTTTTCAAGTATAATTATGAAAACTATTCGATATCGGACCAGAATGACAAAGACGCATAGGCCGAAATAATTAAAATAAAAAAGCCTTTTTAACAAAAATGTGATTTTTATGCATACATATGTATGTACGTAAAACTTTATTTTTATGCCTTAGTTTTTTTTATCATCGAACACCTTCAACATACATTCACTCATCTTGGACGGATCTTCGAAAACCTCCATATCTTAAAATTTTAAATTACACCTCATCTACATCTAATATAAATTACCAATACTCTACCCACGACAGTTTAAATTACACGCAATTTGTGTTATTACCTACGAAGTGGCAGCACTGGTCCCTTATAAATTATAATGCACTCATGTACAGCGTTGCCACGGCCAAAAAAAATTTTGTAACCAAAATGTAAAAATAAAGTAACCAAAAGCGTAAAAAAGTAACCAAAATTATTTTGTATCAAAAGTACTTTTTAATTCGCACTTAAGTTTTAAAATACAGCTTCAGTTTCAATTTAAAAATTGTGAGTGTAAACAAGAAATTGTGTTTGTTTGAATCTTGTAGGCTCATAAACCGTTGGACCAACTTTTTTTTAAGTTTTGACAGCATATTACCAATGGTCTGGAAAGAAGAATATACTAATATATGTATAATTTTTCTCAATTTTAAGTGGAAGTGGCACCTCCTATACAAAGGTAACACTTATTTTCGTCAACTTTAAAAACTTTTTGAGCTAGAGTTTTCAACCTTTTTTATAAGGAGCTCTTACAAGTAAATCTTGTAACATCTTGCTATGCCTAATGGTATCAAAGTGCAAAATTTATCTTTTTGTCCGGTGGAAATATAATCATTTCAAACGGAATGGGATCGGATAGGGCTTTGACCTTATCGTTTATCTAGAAAAGTGTTTCGGTTAGACCTATGAAGCATTAAGAGTAGCAGATAATGGCCATCTATTCTTCAAAGTATATACCTTATATGGTTAACAGACTAATGGCCATTTTCTCAATGTATCAAAAAACTGTCTGTTACTTAATGTCAACATAAATTTATTGGACCGATAAACTGTCCGTTAACGATTTTGGGTTTCTCAATATACCGATAAAAAACAAAGTTTTCAGCTGGCAACGCCACTCAAAATACATGTAAAAGATGGGAGTCAGCTGATTGAATTTATCTGTACGGCAAATAAAATGAAAATAAATAATTGGCAGATGAGTGCCGGTTAGCTTTGCGATTAAAACGAAGCAAATGAAACATTGAGAAAACCAAATTTCTTTAATGTGCAGTTTTTCGTTGGGAAAAAAGATAATCGCCTAATGAGAAAATGGCCATATCAATGTTAAAGTTTAAGCTTCTGAAAAAAAATTTAAGTAGATAAAAAAAGAATTGATTTAAGATGTTATTTTTGTGTTGAAAAAAAGTAACCAAAATGGAAAAAGAGTGCACAAGTACACATTGGAAGAAAAAGTAACCAATTTTGGTTAAAAGTAACCAAAACGGCAACGCTGCTCATGTAAATGCAATGCTCCCAGTTTTTTCTCGTTCTCTCCTTAAAACCAGTTTAACAGAGAAAACTCCTGTTGCAATTACATACTCCTCTTCTCGTAATGTACGATTAATTGCATGTTAATCAAATACATATGTTAAGGTTTGTTAATATGTGTGTGTTTATGTTAACTTATAAACATATTTGCCTGGTTTATGTAAAACAAAAATGTCTGGAGATTATGTAGTTTTTTATTGTTTATTTTACTCTTTTTATAATAGTCAGACTTTTTGCATAAAATAAAAGCTTCTTCTCCAAAAAAGTAAGCAAAGCTAAGAAAGACAGTTGTTAATGTTTTTTTTTTTTATTTTTAATTGTTGTTTTTAGCTGTAGACTTTTTATAGACAAGGAGTAGGCAGGCTAGTAGTCAACTATTTGCTTGTTGTTATAAAGAAAGCTGTTTTAAAGTAACGTTTAAACGTAATTCTCAGTCGTAGCGTCGTTGTTGATATCGTTAGTTGTAGACGACTGACTGACTTCATAGTTATTGTTGTGATCACCACAATCTGTTCGCATTAAGTGCTAAACATTCAATGCGTAGAGATCTTAAAACGCGCTAAACATTTTTTATAAACATATTTAAGAAATTCGTTAAAAAGTTTTAAAAGTTTTTCTTTACTTTTTAAACGAATTAAACGTGAATTTTTTCTGTAAACAAGTTTATTAATTTAAATAAAAGTAATAAAATATAATAAAAAAAAGGGTTTAATATAATAAAAAGTAATTCATTTTTGAGAATTATGAAGGAAAAAGTGTGAAAATATAGAAAAAAAAACTTAACGATTTAAATTAAAAACAGATTAAGCTGGATAAAAATATTTAAAAAAAATTTGATAAAATAATTTAACAAACTAAATAAAAAAAACAGAAGAATAAAACATCTTAAATACCAAAAATAATACAATAACACAATAAATAAAAATTTATTTTATTTAGAAAAAATTAACGGAAGAATTAAAAAAATAATAATAATATAAAAATTAATTATTAAAAAATATTACTTAATATAAACAAAAATATTTTCAATAAAAATATAAAATTTTTTAAGCAAATTTTTACTAAAATGTTAAAACCTTTAAATTAATTTACGTTTGAAAATTTTTTAAGAAATAAAATAAAAAAAAATTAATACAAAAAATAAGAAAATAAATTAAAAATTTCTTAAAATCTGTTTTAGCTCCGATTATAATTTTATGTAATTTTTTATTTTGACAGAAAAAGGCAGCAAACAATAACAATTTTTTTTTAAAATTTTAACATTTTTGAATACCAAATTTCCAATATTTTTAAAATTTTTAAAAAGTTTATCATTCTCAAAGATTAACAAATATTTTTTGAGAATTTTCAAATCTTTAAAATATATCCAATTTTTTTTTGGTCAAAAATTTTAAATTTTTTAAAAATTTTTTTTTTAAATTAACTAATCTTTTTGGAAAATTTTCTAGTCTTTTTAAAGTTCTCCTTTTTTAAATATCTTGAATTTTTTTTTAAAGTTTTTTATTTTTTTTAATCTTTAGTTTTTTTAAAATTTTAAATTAATAAATTACAAAAAATGAAATATTTTTGGAAATATGTAAAACAAAGGAAAATTAAAATTTCAATACTGTTCAATATATTCAAGTTCTGATTTAAATTTTATGTATATTTTTTGATTTTTTTTAAGCTAAATTTTCTCAAAACTTTCTTTTTGATTTCTAAATTTAAAAATTTTTCAAAATTTAAAATTTTCAATTTTCAATTTTTTAAAAACTCTAAAAATTTTCAATATTTTCCAAAATTCTCCAATTTTGTAATACTCTCCAATTTTTTCAAAATTCTCTACGTTGTCAAAATTCTTCAACATTTTCAAAATTCTCCAATTTTTTACAACATTCTCATACAATTTTTAATATTCTACAATTTTTTTTTTTTTCAAAATTCGCCAACTTTTTATTTTCAAGCCCCGATTTAAATTTTAAAATTTTATGTACATATTTTGATTTTTTTTTTTACAGCCAACTTTTCTCAAAACTTTCTTCCTCGATTTCAAAAATTCTCCAAGTTTTCAATATTATTTTTAAAACTTTCAAATTTTTCTATTTTCATAATTTTTCAATATGTATTCTCTCTTTTTTTTTTTTTTTTTTTTTTTTTTTTTTTGAAAATTCTCCAATTTTTTAAAATTTTCTATTTTTTAAAGGCTCTCTAATTTTTCAATGCTCTCCAAATTTTTTCCAAAATTCTCCAATTTTTTAATACTCTCCAATCTTTGTCAAAATTCTTCAACTTTTTCAAAATTCTCCAATTTTTACAACATTCTTAAATTTTTTTTACAACATTCTCCTATTTTTTTTTTAAGTACTCCAATTTTTCAATATTCTCCAATTTTTTTTTTCAAAATTCGCCAAACTTTTTCAAAAATCTCCAATTTTTTTTAAAGTTGTGCAAAATTTTTGATATTCCTTAATTAGGTTTGAGTTCATCAAATTTAATCTTCATTAAATTATTTTCACTGAGGGAAGGAATTTTTACAACTTGGAATTTTTATTGATAATTTGTGCTGGCTGAGCTGGGATTCGAACCGGGTTGATCTTTACATGTTTCAAGAATCACCACATTCTATCGTCGGGAGATCTTTGAGTTCTACCCACTGCACCACTGCGGTGCCCGTTAAGCCAACAGTCAAACATCAATCTTTAACCAGTAGTACTGGTGGTTCGAAATTTGCCGTTATTATCACTTAAATTTCAAATTACATGTTGCCTCCTTTCCTCTGTTTTTTTCCGTATTCTTTCTGTCAAGACTTTGTCTTGAAAACCTGAATACATTTGTTTATTATGTTTTTTTTTTGTCCACTTTCGTCGACATTTTTATTTGTACAAATTAGAGTACAAATGTAAACATTAGAGCCTGTGCCATAGAACAATTTTGATTTAAGTTGAACTGTCAATTTTCAATTTTTGATATTCCTTAATTAGGCTTGAGTTCATCAAATTTAATTTTCATTAAATTATTTTCACTGAGTGAAGAAATTTTTATTAAAATTTATTGATAATTTTTGCTGGCTGAGCTGGGATTCGAACAAGGTTGATCTTTACATGTTTCAAGAATCACCACATTCTATCGTCGGAAGATCTTTGAGTTCTACCCACTGCACCACTGCGGTGCCCGTTAAGCCAACAGTCAAACATCAATCTTTAACCAGTAGTACTGGTGGTTCGAAATTTGCCGTTATTATCACTTAAATTTCAAATTACATGTTGCCTCCTTTCCTCTGTTTTTTCCGTATTCTTTCTGTCAAGACTTTGTCTTGAAAACCTGAATACATTTGTTTATTATGTTTTTTTTTTTGTCCACTTTCGTCGACATTTTTATTTGTACAAATTAGAGTACAAATGTAAACATTAGAGCCTGTGCCATAGAACAATTTTGATTTTAGTTGAACTGTCAATTTTCAATTTTTGATATTCCCTAATTAGGCTTGAGTTCATCAAATTTAATTTTCATTAAATTATTTTCACTGCGTGAAGGAATTTTTATTAAAATTTATTGATAATTTTTCCTGGCTGAGCTGGGATTCGAACCGGGTTGATCTTTACATGTTTCAAGAATCACCATATTCTATCGTCGGAAGATCTTTGTGCAAAATTTTTTTATTGAGCTTTTTTAAATTCTTTACCTTTTTCTAAATTCGCTTAACTTTTTCCAAATTCGCCAATTTTTTTAATTCTGCAATTTTGTTTTCAAAATTCTAAAATTTTTTTCAAAATTATCCAACTTTTTCAAAATTTTCTATTTTTTAATATTCTGGATTTTTTTAAATTCTTTAACTTTTTAAAAATTAGCCAAATTTTTTTAAATTCATTATTTTTTAAAAATTCGCCATTTTTTCCAAATTCTCCTATTTTTTTTTTAATTCTCCAATTTTTTTCAAAATTCTCCATCATTTTCAAAATTCTCCAATTTTTGTTTCAATTCTCTAATTTTTTTTTTAATTCTCAAATTTTTTTTATGTCAAAATTCTACAACTTTTTTCAAAATTCTCTAATTTTCTTAGTTCTCCTATTATTTAAATTTTTTGTTGAATATCAAAATTTTGTTTTCCAAATTTTAAATTTTAAATTGCCAATATTTTTCCTATATTCCCAAACCTTTAAACCTTTAATTGATATTGAAATAGATTAAGGCCCTAATTTTGTAAAACGCAACGCAAAGCCAAAAATTACATTGCCTTTTACAGAAATTTTAAACGCCACAAGATATGCAGCGTTTGGCCAAAATCACGAAATGCAATTTGATTTGAACGCCCATTTTCGTAAAAGTCGTCAACAATCTTAACGCGCTGCTCAAGTGTGTACCTCTCCATGGTTGAATTTGTCGAACACTAAAACAATTAAATGTCAAATTAAGTTGAGCAAAAAACTTGACGTTAAGGTATGACTTACAATTAACATCGTGTATTATGATTGGACCGCCCTTTATTTAAATTCTAAGATTTTTTTAAATTCAATAAAAAACTTATTCAATACAAACTGTATCTTATTGAAAACTTGTTCGGCGGTATAAAATATTTAATGGCGGCCCACCTAAAACGCCGTTTAAGGGTTAATCTCAAATTCAATAGCTATTTCCTTAAAAAAATTTTGAAAATTCTTTGTTAAGAACCTTTAGCAAAATATTTTATAAAGTTCCTACACATTTCAGCGAAATAAATTAATCAGAGCTCTGCATGTGGGTGGTTTCATGTTTTTTGTAATTCTTTTTTATTTCTTGATACCTAACAAAAGTCTAGCCTACAACTATGATTCATAAAGCTCGTATGAATAAAAGAAAAAAAGTTCCTTTTAAATTCAAAAATAATCTTGACCTATAAATTCATTAATAATTTCTGTGAAAAGATAATTCATTAATTCAGGATCTTTAACAAACTCAACCAACCAATCATCCATTCAATTTTGTTTTGTAGTTATTGAAAAGTTTGTCGTCAGAGAGATCGTCTGTTGGAAGATTTTTTTTTTTTTTTTTTTTTTGAAAAAGATTAAAATTGTTAGTGGAGTGCGAAAAACAATGTTTACAATGATGATCTGATTTAATTGATTGCATAAATTGTTATTTTTGGATTTGCCTTCAAGCACGATTTAATATTTCGTCTTAAATTCATAATCAAAACTACTTATGCCCCAATAAATAAAACCATAAAGACCGCAAATACGATCAATAAAAATCAATACGTGTTTTGTTGAATTTTTAAATCCCATCAACAGACAATGAGAAATACCACATCGGTTTTTTATTAAATAAAAAAAAAATTAAAGATCTTTTTGTTACAATTTTACACAATGATTTTTTTGTTAAGAAAAGAAAATTTTTTTTTTTAAATGCCAAAAAAAGAGAATTAAATCAGTTTAAACTGTTAAAAATGTAAATGGAGTGTTATTTTTTTTTTATTAAAGATCATTAAACTTTAATGAAAAAAAAGTTGTAAAGATCATAAAATTTGTTTAAAACTGTTAACTGTTTACCTTAATGGTTCCAAGTAACCGGAAAAGTATTTTGTTAAAAGTCAAAGTTGTAGAGGAGAATGAATCTCAAAGTTTTTAATAAAGACTGGCATCCATCATCAATGGCGATGAGTGTTGAATGGCACAGTTTTCTGAAGAGATAGTGTGGTTACTATCGAAACATGTTAAATCAACCTGTCCGTGAACGTGGGTTCAATTCCCCGGTCAGTCAAGAATAAAAAATTGTAATTAAATTTTAATTCATTTTATGTTTTAAAATTCCTTTCTTCATAAAAATAATTTAATGAACTTTAGACTGATAAAAATATAAAAATTTGGATTATAAACCGTAAATAGTTCAATTAAACAACCGCAATACTAACACAAGATAATTAAAAATCAAAACAAAAAGGAATCGCTTTAAATAAAGGAATAACTTATAGAACATTTTGATGCTGAAGGTTTCCTGCTAACATCCTAGATTCTAAATAATAAGTTAAGTAAGGCATAAAATTTTCTAAATTAGAAAGAAAAGATTACAAATTTGAATTAAGTTTCTGTTAATGGTATATGGTCGGGCTCTACAACACAGGGCTCTAAACTACAGGGCTCTACACTGATAGAAAAGGCGTCATAACGCTGATGTATTTTGACATCAGTACTATGATGTTCTTGACCCCATGACACTTTTCATCATGTTGATGTCCACCTTAACATCACTAGGCCAAAGTGTCATCAGGGTCAAAATGAGAGTATGCCATCCCATCATAGAAATGACATCATAGAAATGACGAACCTGTCCTCAGTGCGATGGCGCAGTTACATCGGAGAAAGGACACATTAGCATCAAGTTAATTACATTAAGTCAAAGTCATTGGAATTGACTGAAGTCAAAGTGAGAGAATTTTATTATTTACTTACTCGTTACATGTGTTTGTTTCACGTTTGTTGAATTACGACCTTTGTTTACAGCAAACTCTTAATAATAACACACCAGCACCATGCGCCATATAATTTTCGTAATCATTCTACTTTAAAAATTGTATGTATTTAACTAAATAATTTAAAAAAATAGAATATAGGAATTTTTCCTTCTTATAATACATTGTAATCATGAAAATAATGTGAATAATATACAAAATGTGGCATCGAATTGATGTCACTATAGTCATAAAATAGATGACAAGTAAAAAATGACAAAATTGTACGAAGACGTTAGTCATTGGATTAATGGTACTTTTTGCATCATCGATGCCATTTGTAGTAACATTGATGTCACAATTCTGATGTTAGGGAATCAGCAATATGAAGATGCATTTTTCTATCAGTGTACACCACAGGGCTCTACACAACAGTATTCAAAAACACATTTTCGCGATTGTTTACTATTTGGGACCGATGGGTAATCAAGGAACCGCCAGAACAAAATTATGTATTGAGGTTAAGTTTCATATAAAATTTCTTTGTGCCGATAGATATCTTCATCAATATGAGATTTGTTTGCATTTAAGTGATTTTAGGATGGGGTTTTATTTATATACGCTTGGTCCTTGTGACAATAAGAATAATGCACTAAGTTTCATCAAATTATCTCCAAAATTCCGACCCGTACTTTGGGCACAAGGTTTACATTAGCAGCCGGACGGACGGACAACGTTAGATCGACACAGAACATAATCGGATCCAGGACCAATATTTGATGGTGTTACAAGCATCAGCACAAACACATAATACCCTCTCCTCAATAGTTGTGTGGGTACAAAAAAAAAATAAAATATTTTAAGAACTTTAAACAAATTGTATTCTTAATGCTAACTGCTTATATTGTAGGTTCCAAATAGGCAGTAAAGTAAGGCATGAAAGTTCAAAATTTAAATCCGAAATGTTCAAACTTAAAAGCTTAAGAAAAACCTTAAAAAAGTAATTTCCATTTAAAGAATTTGATTAAAATTGTTGAGTTCTTCCATTGCAAAGTCTAAGTAAGCAATAAAGTAATGTAGGCAAAGTGAAACTTCCCTACGAATCGTTTGAAATATACTTTTTTATCAAATTTCAACGAACTCATAAAGTAAAAAAACATTGTCATTAATAATATTTTGTTTGTTGTTCTAAATTCCCAGTTTCCATTCTTGATAAATAAACTGAAATTTATTGTTGGAGGATAAGCAAGTTCCTATTCGCATTTCATTGGTTGCTTAGGCCAGATCATCAGGAAACCTTTTCCCAAAACCTTTAGAAAAGCTAAAGATATTCTGCAAATAAAAGTGCAGAGTGAATGAGAATTACAAGCACTTAAGTCTTATTTGCAAGGATATCAAAGCTTAAACAAAATGTCAACAATAAACAGTGAGTTTATCTTCTCTTGCATTTCACACTACAATTTTCAAACTGTAAACTGCTTACACCACTGCTTCTAAGTAAGCCGTAATGGGAGGTGATTGTGTGATTCTCAAAATTTTAAGGCCAAAGTTCACGTTAAGGTTTTTTTTTTGTAGAATTGAGTGGATAAGAAAGAGAATTACAGCGTTAAACATACTTAAAGTTATTTTGGCATGGTAAACTGCTGTCTCAGAAGTTTGCAAATAATTCATAAAATCACAGAAGCTTCCAAATAATCAATAAAGTAAGCTGAAAAAGTTAAATTTTTGGCAACACTGGTTTAAACAGCTGATGCACGTTTCGTGTTTTGTTTCACTGTCAAACATCTTCAGTTTGGTCTATAATTTAACCATGAATCGTCTTACAAACGAACAACGCTCGCAAATTATTGAATTTTATTATCAAAAAATGCGTGCTCTGTTAAGAAAGTTCATCGCGCGCTTCTTGTGTTCAGCGACGAAGCTCATTTTTGGCTCAATGGGTACGTTAATAAGCAGAATTGTCGATTTTGGAGTGAAGATCAGCCAAAAGCATTGCAAGAGCTACCAATGCATCCCGAAAAAGTCACAGTTTGGGGCGGTTTATGGGCTGGTGGCATCATTGGACCGTACTTCTTCAAAGATGATGCGAATCGTAACGTAACTGTGAATGGTGAGCGCTACCGGGAGATGATATCCAACTGTTTTTCCCCAAAATGTAAGAGCTTGACTTGCATGACATGTGGTTTCAACAAGACGGTGCCACATGCCACACAGCACGCTTAACAATGGACCTATTGAGACGCGAGTTCGGTGAACATTTTATTTCACGTTCGAGGCCTGTCAATTGGCCGCCTAGATCCTGCGATGTAACGCCTTTAGATTTTTTTTTTTGTGGGGCCATGTTAAAGCTCATGTCTATACACACATGCCGCTTCAATTGACGCATTGGAAGACAACATTGAAGCATTTATTCATGAGATACCGGCCGAAATGTTGAAAAGAGTATGCCAAAATTGGACTAAGCGGATGGACCATTTGAGGCGCAGTCACGGTCAACATTTGCATGAAATAATCTTCAAACATTAAATTATATGGACCGTACTATCGATTCATATAAAGATTTCATGCATTTTTCTGAATTGTATGTGTTTTTTTTTTAACTTTCCTATAGCTCTTAAAAAATCACCTATTATAAGAGAATTTCTAATAGAATTTGTGTATAAAAGAATTGTAAACAAACTAAGATTTTGTAAACAAAAGAATTTGTAATAGAAAACTTTTGGTTAAAAAGCATTTGCGATAGCAACTTTTCTGTGTAAAGAAAGAAGGAAAAAAATGTGTATAAGAGATTTTTCCTTTAACAATTTTAGGGTCTTAAAAACAATTCTGGGTATAAAAGAATTTCCAAAAAAAATTTGTTTTTTAAAAATGAATTTTCCATAAAATGTTATGAATAATTTCCAGTAAAAATTTTTGATTATAAGAGAATTTTCAATAGAAAATTGTTAGTGTAATAAATTCATACAAACGTAACAAATTAGCTGACTCAACAAATTTTTTTTTATTAAATTTAACTGATCTGCTTTATATGAAATGGATATTCTTGGAAATAAAAATTCAATTGAATTAAAAAATCAAAAAAGAATTCAAAATCGAACAGCTTCATCTACAAGATCAATTTATCATCATTTTGTTAGATCAATTAAACGAACCGAAAAAGAAACAAAAAAAAAAAAATCTTGGCGACAATGGACTTTGTGTGTGTTCTAGGGTTGGCGTTCATGTAATGATTCATCATCTATTTTTTTTATTTTTGAGTTTGGGGCCAAAAACTGATCATGAACGTTATGCGTATTTATTGTATTTTTCCTTGGTGTGTTGATTGTTTTTTAAATAAATATGATTTATTTTTCTTTTCTTACACAAAAAGAAAAAAAAATTACACAGGTAGATTGAAAAAAATATTGGGATATTTATGAAAATTAATGATTAACGCCTTTAAAAAAGAAAATATTATTAAAATTTTATATTTTAAAAAAGATTTCTAAAAATTTTCGAAAAAAAAAATTTTAGGTTAAAAACCAAATTTTTGGATTTATTTTAAAATAATTTCAAATATCTAAGTGTCCGAGAGAAAAATTTAAATAATTCTTTTTAGACAATTTTATATATTAGAAAATTTTGAAAAAAAAAATACGTATAAGAGAATTTTTGTGTTTATGTATTTATTTATAAAATATTGCTTGAAAATATTCTGAATACATCAAATTATTTTATAGAAAATTTTGCATATAAGAGAATATCTTATCAAAGATTTTGCGTATAAGAGAAGTTTATATAAAAAATTTTTATTAAAAAATGATTTTCAATATAAAAATTTGTGTTTAAGATAATTTTCTTTAAAAAAAAAATGCATAAAAGAAAATTGTCTATGAAAAATTTTACATATCAAAAAATTGTATATAGAAAAAGTGCGTAGAAAAATTTGACATATAAGAAAAATTCCAAAAGAGAAGAATATTCTATAAAAAAAAATTTGCGTATAAGAGAAGTTTTTAAAAAAAAATTTGCATATTAAAAAATCTTTAAAAAAATTTTGGTTAACAAAATAAAAAATATGCTGTAGAAGAGAATTATCTAGAAGAAAAATTGCTTTTATATTGTTTGTCTAAAAAATTTCCATATTAAAAAATCTTTTTAAAAAATTTTGGTTAACAAAATATTTTCTATAGAAAAGTTTGTGTCTAAGATAATATTCTGTAGAAGAGAATTATCTAGAAGAAAAATTGCTTTTAAATTTTTTGTCTAACAAAGGATAATTTTGTGCATAAAAGATTGTACATAAAAAATGTTGCATATAAGAGTATTTCCTAGGAAAAATTTTGTGTATAAGAGTATTTCCCAGGAAAAATGTTGCGTATAAGAGAATATTTTATAAGAAATTGTGTGTAGACAAATTTCCGATAGCAGAGAATTTCCTATAAAAAGCTTGGGTATAAGAGAATTTTCTATGTACAATTTCGCGTATAAGAGAACTCTTTATAGAAAATTCTGCGTATTAAAAAATTTGTTTATGTAGAAAAACAGATTTTTTTATTGAAAAGTTTTCGTTGAAGAAGTTTTTCTATAAACAATTTTGTGAATAAATTAATTTTCTTTACAAAAATGTTCGTTTAAAGTTTTCTTTTTCATACAGTTTATGTCAAACAAACCTTTATAACGCGAATTCCACATCAGACGGCTGAAAAATCTGATTTGACAAATCGCTTCGTCGGTTTTTCTTACTCAAAACTAATTGGCAATAGAATTTTCATATTTAAAAAAAAGGCTTGCCGCTTTTGATAAGATTGGCCTGTACATATAAAATATTTATCTACAAACATTTTCTCCTATAAATATAAAAAAAAACTTGGAGTCGAGTTTGAAGATTTTATATATAAATTCAAAAGTTTTTGGCTATTTTTTCGTAAAAAAAAAATAAAATTTTTGATATTCTTTAATTAGGCTTGAGTTCATCAAATTTAATTTTCATTAAATTATTTTCAAGCCTAATTAAAGAATATCAAAAATTAAAAACTAACAGTTCAACTAAAATCAAAATTGTTCTTAAAAATATAAAATTTTAAAAATAATTTAAAGTATACTCAAATAAAAAACATTTAAAAATACCTGAAACAAGACTGGAAACAATTAAATTTAAAAAATAAATAAAAAATTTTGTATATAGAAGACTCTTATATCAGGGTTTTTTAAATTCTTATACAATAGTTTTTACAAAGAACAACTTTTGTAATTCACAACAACAACAAAATAATGAGGCTTTATTAAACAAAAATAAACAAAAAACTATATTAAAAAAACTTTAATAATTCAAAGTGAAAAGTGTTTAAAAAAGGAAGCCCCTTAACAAAAAAATTAAACAATAAAACTCCATTAATAACAACAAAAATGGCTGCCACTTTACAACAACACTGCACGACAAATGCTAACGCAGCAACACGCCCACCAACCAACACTGCCTCCAGTCCAAATCCCCAACTGAAACGTTTAGTCTATTCCAAATATCGTGAATTATTAGGTTCCTATAATGATCAGGCGAATGCCTACATCGATACCCTACCCTCGTATATGGTGCACAAAGACACGGGCTTCAATTTGGAAATAAAAAACCCCGATATTTTAATAAATTCTGCAAATCAAAATGGCAGTTTAACAACAAATCACAATAATGAAATGTAAGTGCGCAAAATTTTTAATCAAATACAATTCAAATATTTTTTATTCTTGTTTAAATAAACTTATTTCGTTCTCAGTTGATTTTGAAAAATATATTTGAAAAAATTAAGATAAAAAAAAACAAACAAAAATTTTCTAAAGATATTTTAATAACTTAATTTTCGCTTTTGTTATTACGTGTAATCGTTTAAACAATTAAATAATAAATATAAAAAAAAAATTAAAATCATATTAAATTGTTTTGCTCAAGTATCTTCTCTGCACTGAAAGAATTTTCTTCGCAATACTAACGAATTTTGACATTAATCCCATGAAAAATTGCATTATAAAGGAACCTATGCAGCGCTTCGTTGGATCAATGAAACCTGTTTCATTAAAAGGACTTAATGAAACATTACATTAGATCCATGAATATTATTCATTGGATGAATACTTTCAATAAAGTAAAAATTTTTTTTTTTTTCATTTTTTTTTTATTTATTTTTTTTCTTTTTTCTTATTTTATTTTACTTTATTTTATTTTTTATTTTTTTTCTGTCTCTGGTGGGATTCGAACATGTAACCTCGGTGCTGATAGACTAGCTCACTACCAGCTAGTCTACCGGGGCAGTGTAGTTTTTGTATAAAAAAACTATGTTTTTTTTCTCAATTAAGACCGTAAATATGAGATTAAATTGTCCATAATAACAATAACAACGTTGATTGAAAGTGGATTGAAAGTTTTTGTTTCATTACTATAATGACATTTTTATTGTCATAATGAAAATTTAAATTATGAAGGCAATTATTGAAATATGTTGCTTTTATAAAAAAATTTTTTGATTTCATAACTTTAATGGCATACATGTAACATTAGATGTATGAAGTTATTAAATCTTACATTTTTTAAATAACAATTAAACATGTTTTTAAGGAAACTATAATTTTGTATTAATTTATGAATATAGTTATGTTTGTATATTGTTTTTTAAAGTTCCCAATTAAAATTTTTTGTTTAACTTGGAAAAACTTAAGTTTTCATATATCCAATGAAAATTTTTAACGTAATTACGAAATCTAATGAAGCGATTTTAACGAAAATACTTCATCAAACCTATGAAATTCCATTTAGACAATGAAAATTTTCATTTACCCAAGGAAAACTTTTTTATGAAAATGATTCATTAAATATATGAAGCATTTTTCTTTCAGTGTGGATGCTTTAAAGTTTTGATAAATTACGTTTTATTTGAAATTTCTTTATTTAAATAAAGAGATAAGGAAAACCTGCGGTGTTTTTTTTTTTTTTTAATATAGGAAAAGTAAATAAATAAAATGTTTAAATATCAAGGGGAATTTTTGACAGAGCAAATAATGTATGGGGAATTTCAAAATAGATAGTAAAAAGTATTTAAAAGTTTAACGTAATTTTATAGCAAGTTACCATTCAAAAGTTTTATACATTAAGAACACACTTTTGTGTTTTTCTTTTTATGCAAGAGTTTATCCCCTAAAAAAAAGAACTTTTAAAAAAAAACTTTTGAATATAGAAGACTCTTATATTAGGGTTTTGTAACTTCTTATACAAAAGTTTTTACATAGAACAACGTTTCTAATTAAGATTTTCTAAATATTTTAATACAAAGTTTTTTAGTTTGAAAACATTTCGCTTTTGATTTTTTTCCAAAAAAATTAAAAAGACACAAACTTATTTGTATAAGAGTTTTTTAATAGAACAAAACATTAATATACAGGTATGTGATGAAAATCGCTCGATTTCAAAACGAACGTTTTTAAAGGTGTGATGAATTTCGAGGGATTTTAAAATCCATTTCTGAATTATAGTCTTAAATTTTCGTTCAGAATACACTTCAGTTAACGTATATAATATAAAATTTAAAAGTATAAAGACTAAAAATAAAAGGAATATGCATTTAAAATCCATTTTCCATTCCATCACACACCTGATAAAAACTCTTTTATGCTAGTTTTTTCTTTGAAGGAGTCTTAAGCAAAATTTGTATAACGGCAAAACAGCTGTACAAAGCTTTTCTATCAAAACTCTTATACAACTATATACTAGATTTTATAGAAAAATATACTTCTATATCATATAAATCCTTCTATAAAAAGAATTCTTGTATAAGTGTTTTTTAATAAAAAGATTTTTTAAAAAGAGGACTTTTAAAGTTAAAGATTCGTATAAAAATTTTTTATGGAAAAGTTTTTATATACGATTTGTTTAATTTAAAAACCCCCTTTAAAACGTTAGGTTCTCTACAGCCAAAGCTTTTATAAGAGGAACACTTTAGCATAAGTTTTTTTTAAATATTTTATGTAAAAGTTTTTATTAACTGAAAATAACTCTTATATAAAGCTTTTGTTTGTAAATAAGCTCTCATATTAGATTTCTATACAGAAAAGTTACAAAAGATTTTTTATGAAAAGTTTTTTTATAGAACTTTTCTTCTATATAGATCTTTTCTATAAAGAGGAAATCTTATACCAGAGCTATTTTTATAAAAAAAAAACTTTTGTACAAGAGTTTGATTACAAAAAAAAAAAAAAATTTCCATATATAAAAAATTGGTCTAAATATAAATAAAAAAACGTATAAGGTAGTTTTCTACAGAAAATTTGTGTATAAAAGAGTTTTTCCTTAGAAACAATGCGTGTTTCCTATATTTCTATTAAAAAAAATAGTGTGTATAAGATTTTTCTACATTAAAACTTGTGTGTAAAAAACTTTTCTTTAAAAAACCCTGTGTATAAGAGACTTTTTTAAAGAAAGATTATTTTACATCATTTTTTAAAGAAAAGTTTTTGTTTAAGAGATTTTCATAAAAAAAACTATACCTATGAGACAATTTTCCATAACCAATTTTATGTATAAGAGATTTTTCTATAGACAATTTTTGTTTATAGGAGAATTTTCTTTAAAGAATTGTGAAATTGTGTGTTTAAAACCGGTTTTTTTTTACTTTATAAAAAGTAACAATAACGTTGGCATATTTTTTTGTAATTTTTATTACTAATTGTTTCATGTTAATTTGAATAATTTGACGTTGTTTGATTTACTTTAAATGCCTCAAGCCCTGTAAAGCTTTAGTTTGTTAATTTATGTACATTTTTTAAATGTTTTTTTATAACTCAAAACGAATTACTGTTATTATAACTTATTAAAGGAAATAATTTTACATTATCTGATAGCTTGAAGCAATAAATTTGAATTAAAATATCAAGTGGTTGTATCAAGTATCGATAATGTGCTACTTTGCAACATTTATGTAAAGTGTGATTTCTTTAAAAATTTAAAGAAAGTAATGTTTAAAATAATTCAGGTGTTTGCACTGGGATCTGAAAGGTTATAGTACATAAATAAAGGTGTGTTTTAAGATGTATAAGAGTTGTGTTTTTAAGAAAAAGATGTATACAAGACTTTCACTTTAAAAAAACTTGCATAAAAATCTCTTTAATAAGAAAAAATTGTGTATAAGAGTTTTTTTTAATAATTGTCAAGTGCCGATAATGTGCTACTTTGCACCACTTATGTTAAGAGTGGTTTCTTTAAAAATATAAAGAAAGTAATGCTTGAAAAGTTGAGGTATTTGAAATATTATAATAAATAAATAAAGGTGTTGTTAAAGATGTATAAGAGTTGTGTTTTTAAGAAAAAGATGTGTACAAGACTTTTACTTTAAAAAAACTTGCATAAAAGTCTCTTTAATAAAAAAAAATTGTGTATAAGAGTTTTTTTAATAATTGCCAAGTGCCGATAATGTGCTACTTTGCAACACTTATGTTAAGAGTGATTTCTTTAAAAATATAAAGAAAATAATGCTTGAAAAGTTGAGGTATTTGAACTGGGATTTGAAATATTATAATAAATAAATAAAGGTGTTGTTAAAGATGTATAAGAGTTGTGTTTTTAAGAAAAAGATGTATACAAGACTTTAACTCTAAAAAAACTTGCATAAAAGTCTATTTTATAAAAAAAATTGTGTATAAGAGTTTTTAAATAATTGTCAAGTGCCGATAATATGCAATTTTGCAACACTTATGTTAAGAGTGATTTCTTTAAAAATATAAAGAAAGTATGGCTTGAAAGAAGTTGAGGTATTTGAACTGGGATTTGAAATGTTATAACAAAATAAATAAATGTTTATTTTACAATGTATAAGAGTGTTTTTGAGGAAAAAGATGTTACAAGACTTTTACTTTAAAAACGAACTTGAATAAAAGTTTCCTTTATAAAAAAAAATTGTGTAAAATTGCGTAGAAATATTTTTTTAAGATTAATTGCGTATAATAGTTTTTTCTGTAGAAAAAATTGTTTAAAAGATTTTTTGTAGAGAAAAATTTTGTATAAGACTTTTTCTGTTGTAAAAAGTTAGAAATTATTTGTTTTTATTCTTTTTCATAAAAACTGTTGTGCATAAGATTGTTTGAGTTTTTTTTATTACATATATGTATATGACTTGTGCTGCCACTTTTGTTTTAATCGCCCCCATTCTGTTCAACTGGCTTGTTTTAATTCTTTTTTTCTTTCGTAAAGTGGAAACAACTGTTAAAGTTTTCCTTATAAGTACATACTTCTATAATACCAGATAATGTTATTGTTGTCTGTTATAAATCTATTTTTATAATAGTTCTGCTTCAAGGCTTTATTTGTGCTGTACAAGTTCCTTAAGCCACTTTTAGTTTCAGTTCTAGTTTCGTGTCCACACATTACAACAATCTCAATGTGGCGGCATAAAGAAAACAAAAAAAAAGTTCCCATGTTGGCGTTTTTCTTTCTGTCTTTCATCTCTTGTAGCCAACTAATGCACAACCTAAACTTAGTTTAGCTATACTTACAGTGCAATTCTTAAGAAGAAAATCTCACTTAAACCCACTCTTCTCAGTTTTTTTATTTCTTCTTCATTAAGTTTTTGTAAAATACTTGTATTTAAGAAGAAAAAAAGTTAAATTTTTTTTTTTTTAATTTTGCATGATTTTATTTCTTTATTTTGTAAAAGATTTTTCTTTCTGTTCAAGATCAAGGGCATTATTCAATGGTTCACAGACAAAACTAAGCTGTGAATGAGTGAACGAATTGCATGACTGGGCGACGACGATTGTGTGTCATTAAATTAAATTTAAAACGTTTTTTTTTTTTTTTTTGTTTAAATACTTATTTGTACATGAAAAATATACATGTTATGACAAAATGAATGATAAAAAAAATACAGAAAATTGAAAAAGAAACTCAGCTGTAAAATATTTCTTAAAACACATTTTATCAGCATGAATAAGAATTTCAAGTTGTGTACACCCCTTGTGAGAATTCTTTTAAAAATAATGAGATATAATTATAGAAAAAAAGTCAGTTAACTGTACGCAAATGTTTCGTAGGTAAAACTCTTAATAAACAGATATATACATTCTAAGAAAAAAAACTCTTATACAAAAAAATTTCCTAAAAAATTAACTCTTGAAGGTATTTTTTCTATAAAAATAACAATTACACAAAACTTTTTTCTTATATAAAAAAACAGGATGCCAGTGGGTAGTGTGGTAGTCTATCAGAGCGAGGATTATGGGTTCAATTCCCGCCAGAGACTCTGGTCTATTCTACTGTAACAAGCTTAAGGACTAAGGCACTTTCGCCCGATTTATAAAGTTAAAATATAATTTAAAATTGTATTTGAAACTCCTGTAAATAAATATAAAAAGCTCTTATACAGAACATTTTCTATAAATAAAACCCCTTATGTAGGACTTCATCTTTAGAAAAACTCTTTGGTAAAACTTTTCTATAGAAAAAAAAAACTTCTTCCTTATAAAAAAAATTCTATACAGAAATTTTTCTATAAAAAATCTCCGAAGTCTTTCTATAGGAAAATAAACTCTTATATTAACAAATAAAAATTTTCTTTGAAAATAACACTTAAAGACATTATTTTTTATATAAAAATAATGTGTACACAGAGTTTTAATCAAAAAAAATCTCTTATACAGAATATTTTTAATAAAAAACAACCTGTGATACAGAACATTCATTTAAAAAAAACTCTTTTACATAACTTGCTTATTGAAAGCAAACATCTTTTACAAATCCTTTTTTAAATCGGGTACAAAACTTTTTCTATAGAACTACTACGTATTGTTTTCATAAAAAAAACTCTTATACAAAATTTTGTTTTAAAGAAAATACTCTTTTTTGTATAGAAGAAAACTTTAATGCGTATTTGTTTCTATTGAAAAAGTTCTAACAAATAAATTTTGCTATCAATAACTCTTATGGTGTTTTCTTTTCTGCAAAAAAATGTGACATTTTATTAAAAAAAATGCAATTTGGTGTCTGTTTCTTACAAATTTTGCTCCCGAAAAGGGTGAGTTTTTTAGAATAAAACAGACACCAAATTGCATTTTTTTTAAATAAAATGTCGCATTTTTCTGTAGAAAAGAAAATACCATTAAATAAAATTTTTTTTTTCTAATTTTTCTATAGTAGAAAAAACTGTTATGTAAAAATTTTTGTATTAATACTTTACATTTTGTGTACATAATCGTGTATCTCTGCATCATCTTTGTTGTTGGGATTGCATTTTAAAAATGTTTGTAAACAAAAATATTTCTTAACTTGTGGCATTAAATTAAAGAAGGCATTCATTCTTTAAATTTTCTTAAAACCAATTAAAATATTTTTAGCTTTTATGGCAAAATTTTAGTAGTCTTATTCTTCCTCATTTATATCAATTTAAAAAAATGAAAGTCCAATTTCTTTTGTTTAATTAAAAACTAATTTTTTTTATATTCAAATTGTTTATTTAGCTAATTTTGTTTAATTACGCATAAACTTTGATTTATATTCCACATTAAATTAGCCAAAACAATAGAAATTAAACAAAAAAATTAATTATTGTTTAAAAAATTAAATAAAAAAAATCAGTGTTAGTTAATGGTTTATGTGGTGATTTAAAAGAAATGTTTAACATAAATTAAAAAAAGTTTTTTTTTCTAGCGAATTTAAAAAGATTTATTAATTTTTTGCAACATCTAACAAGTAAATGATTCACTGAGTAGAAAAATGAACGATTTTTATGAGGAGAAATTAAAAAATTTAAAATTTATTCAGAGGAAAAATTAATAAAAAAAAATTTAATGTAGTAAAAAACACTCTTATACACTTTCCCCTTTAAAAATATAAGTTCAATATAATTTTATATAGAAAAAATTTTAAAAAAAAGTTTTTTATAAAAAAAAAAACGATCTGTAGAAAATTTTTTCTATAGAAAATATTTGCTTAAATTTTTTTTTATGGAATAAATACTGTATAAGAGTTATCCTAGTAAAAAAGATCGGATGCGATTTTGTTCTAACTAAATTGTTTTGCCCAAAAAAAATTTGTGTATAAAAGTTTTTTGTAAAAAAAATGTGTATAAAAGTTTTTCTATAGAAACATTGTGTATAAGAGTTTTTCTATTGAGACATTGTGTCAAATAGTTTTTCTATAAAAACAATTGAGCATAAAAGGTTTTCGGTAGAAAAATTGTGTATAAGAGTTTTCTGTAAAAAATTTGTTCAGGTGCTTCGAAAGAAAAATCATGTAATAGTTTTTCTTTAGAAAAGCTTTTTTATAATATTTTTAGACTTGACTAGAGTAATAAATTGTTTTGTATAAGAAATGTTTTAATACAGAAAAATTCTGTATAGAAGTTTTTTGCTTAAGAAAAAATTGTGTTTAACAGTTTTTTTTTTTTATAAGAAATGTGCATTAAATTGTTTCTATAGAATAATTATGCATATAAGTTTTTTATAAAAAATGATGTATAGAGTTTTGGTATAGAAACACTATGTATAAGAGTTTTTTTATAGAAAATTGTGTAAACAATTTCTCTTTTTTTAATTATAATTAAAGACTTGCCTAGAGTTATACTAATAAAAAGGATCGAAAGAAATATTGTGCTCTCTAAATTGTTTTGTATAAAAAATTTTTTATATAAAAAATTGTGTATAAGAGTTTAAAACAAATTGTATAAGAGTTTTTTTATAGAAAAACTCAGTTCTTCCCAATTAAAAAAACTTTATGTAAAAGCTTTTTCTATAAAAAAATGTATGTAAAAGTTTTTTTATTGAATAAAATTGTTTATAAGAGTTTTTTTTAAATTAGTATATTATGTTTTTTATAAATAAATAGTATAAAAAACTCTTATAAACAATTATATTTATGAAAAATTCCTATTAACAAAATTCCTATTAAGAAATGTTTAACATAAATTAAAAAAAAGTTTTTTTCTGGCAAATTTAAAAAGATTTATTAATTTTTTGCAACATCTAACAAGTAAATGATTCACTGAGTAAAAAAAATTAACGATTTTTATGAGGAGAAATTAAACTAATTTAAAATTTATTCAGAGGAAAAATTAATAGAAAAAATTTTATGTAATATTCTTTTAAATATAATTTTATATAGAAAAAATTTAAAATAAAAATTTTTTATAAAAAAAAGATCTGTAGAAAATTTTTTCAACAGGAAATATTTGCTCAAATGTTTTTTTATGGAATAAATACTGTATAAGAGTTATCCTAGTAAAAACGATCGGATAAGATTTTGTTCTAACTAAATTGTTTAGTATAGATAAAAAAGTTTTTTCCTAAAAAAAATTTGTGTATAAAAGTTGTTTGTAAAAAATGTGTATAAAAGTTTTTCTATAGAAACATTGTGTATAAGAGTATTTCTATTGAGACATTGTGTAAAATAGTTTTCCTATAAAAAAAAAAACTAAGTATAAAAGTTTTTCGATAGAAAAATTGTGTATAAGAGTTTTCTGTAAGAAGTTTGTTCAAGAGCTTTGATAGAAAAATAGTGTTATAGTTTTTCTATAGAAAAGCTTTTTTATAATATTTTTAGACTTGACTAGAGTAATAAATTGTTTTGTATAAGAAATGTTTTTATATAGAAAAATTCTGTATAGAAGTTTTTTGCTTTAGAAAAAACTGTGTATAACAGTTTTTTTTATAAGAAATGTGCATTAAAGTGTTTCTATAGAATAATTATGCATATAAGTTTTTTATAAAAAATTATGTATAGAGTTTTGGTATAGAAACACTATGTATGCGAGTTTTTTTATAGAAACATTGTGTAAAAAATTTCTCTTTTTTTATTATTATTATAGACTTGACTAGAGTTATACTTATAAAAAGGATCAAATGAAATATTGTGCTCTCTAAATTGTTTTGTATAAAAAATTGTGTATAATAGTTTAAACAAAATGTGTTTCAAATAGAAACTGGGAATTATTTCCTTTCGAAGGTATAAAGTCATTTCTGAAAAATTGAAGGAATAGAACTATTACAAAAAAGCTTTATAAGATACATAACTGAAATTTAGCTCATAGAATAAATTCGAAAAATGAAAAATGTTGAATATCAAAATGTGTTTCCATAGAAAAATTAGAAATTATGTATAATAGTTTTTTTATAGAAGCATTGTGTATAAGAGTTTTTTATAGAAACATTGTGTAAGAGTTTTTCTATAGAAAAATTTTATTTAATAAAAGTTATTCTATAGAAAATTGTACATGAGAGTTTTTCTATAATAATGAATTTTATATAGGAAATCGTGAAATATAGTTTTTATTGAAAAATTTAAATTATCTATAATAGTTTTTCTATAGAAACATTGTGTATAAGAGTTTTTCTATATGAAGATTGTGTAAAAGAGTTTTTTTATAAAAAAATTAAATTCAACATATTCCTCAGAATGGTCTACCAGGATGAAAAAGTAAAATGTTGAAAATCATCGTCTTTAATTATTTATTATTATAAAAAAAGTCTATATTTTTATAAAAGAATGGTTTCATAGCATATCTCAGATGTTTTACGTTAGGAAATTGCGGTGGGAACTGAAAAATTTTATATTTTCTACTTCTAAAGACATTTTCATATACTTATTTTACATGCAAAAATATGTTATGTTTAAACTCTTTCTTCATAATCTCTCCATTACAATCAATTGCAAAAGGAGTATTAAGTTCTTTTGTTAAGGAGATTTTAAGATATTTATGGGAAAATTCATGGTGATAATAATAATAAAACATATGGAAAAATCGTACGTTCGCGACCGGTACATAAGCCAATTAAACAAAAACCTAGAGAGATATTTTATTTCGTAAATACTGGATGGAGACCTACATTAATACACTTTTAAAATAAATTATTCACTTTTGAATATTCTGTTCCATTACGCAGATTTTTACATTTCACTACTGTCAGCCAAAGTTGACTTCTATTTTGCGTACGTTCGTGACCACATGTTTATAACTATTATTATGAAAACTTTAACTCGATGAAATCTATCTTTTGCACTTAACATAGAGCTACCCAAATGCTTTCGAATCGCAAAAAAATGCTAGGAAAAGTTTTGTTTCTAAATTATTTGTACATCAAAATCGTACGAACGTACGTTCGTGACCTCAGGAAATGCCCATATAACAGTTTAAATGTTCTATAATGTTTTTTTCGTGTGCGTATTTTGTTTTTGTAAAAATATTTTTTTACCAGCCAAAAGGGACGAACATTAACGAGCCGAACCGAACACATTGAACGGAATTAAATGTTCACATCTTTTGTTGAGTTTGATAAAAACAGTAATATTTTTGTGTTCGAAAGATGACTAACAGGGAAACGTTATTTTTTTGATGATTTTCTACACAAACACTATTAGCGTTTGTGTTTTCCACAAATCTACCAAACCGAACATTAAAAAACGATATTTAGTGTTTATTTTCGAACACTGGTTTATACAATTTTTTTAATTATGTGGAAAAGATTGTGTATAAGAGTTTAAAAAAAATTGTATAATATAATTATAAAATTTTTATAAAAAAACTCAGTTCTTCCCAATTAAAAAAACTCTATGTAAAAGCTTTTTCTTTAAAAAACTGTATGTATTTTTTATTGAATAAAATTGTTTATAAGAGTTTTTTTTTTAAATTAGTATATTCTTTTTTTTATAAATAAATAGTGTAAAGAAAAACACTTATAAACAATTATATTTTTATAAAAATCCGATTAACAAAAAGTCAATACGAAATTCTTTATAAATAGAATTGTGTAAAAGAGTTTTTTTTATAGAACAGTGATAACCAAGCCCCGAACTAAGAAATCCCCGAACGCACGCACACAAAGATATTATGTGCTTGTGTGCGGTCGCAGAGACTGATGATAGCCTGATGTTTTGAAACGAACAAAGTTGTAATATACATGTGAATTGCCAACCGTGTCTGTGTGAAAAATACGATTATTGACTGGCTCGCGAGTCTATGGAGTGGTTATCACTGTTATAGAAACATTGTGTAAAAGAGTTTTTCTATAGAAAAATTATATTCAATAAAAGTTATTCTATAGAAAATTGTAAATGAGATCTTTTCTATAATAATGAATTATATATAGGAAATCGTGAAATATAGTTTTTATAGAAAAATTTAAATTATCTATAATAGTTTTTCTATAGAAGCTTTTTGTATAAGAGTTTTTCTATATGAAAATTGTGTAAAAAGAGTTTTTCTATAAAAAAATTATATTCAACAAAAGTTGTTCTATAGAAAATTGTATATAACAGTTTATACAAATTTTTTATAGAACATATGTGTATAAAAGTTTAATTATGTGGAAAAGATTGTGTATAAGAATTTAAAAAAAAAATTGTATAAGAGTTTTTTTATAGAAAAACTCAGTTCTTCCCAATCAAAAAAACACTATGTAAAAGCTTTTTCTATAAAAAACTGTATGTAAAAGTTTTTTTATTGAATAAAATTGTTTATAAGAGTGTTTTTAAAATTAGTATATTATGTTTTTTATAAATAAATATTGTAAAAACCTCTTTTAAACAATTATATTTATAAAAAATTCCTATTAACAAAAAGTCAATACGAAATTCTTTATAAATAGAATTGTGTATAAGAGTTTTTTAAAGAAAAAAATTTTATAAAAGTTTTTACTATGGAGAAAAAAATATGTCTAAGAGTTTTCTATACAAAATTTGTGTATGTGTTTGGAAAAAATTGTTTGTTAAATTTAAAAAAAAAAAACTGTGTAAAATTTTATTAAAAAAACTTGTGTTTTCAAAAAGAAAAATTGATGTTTTAAAGTTTTTATTTCTGAAAGTAATGGCCAATTTCACCAATTTGTATTTTATTTGTATTTGACATGAAAAACGAATTTTAAACAAAAATTGATATACATAAGTATAAAAAAATTGGTGAAATCGGCCATATAAGTTTGATTATTTAAAATTTCGTTTATATTTTCTGAACAACAGGTTTTTTCCAAAGAACCTTAAAATTATTTCTGTTTTTAGGATTTAAATAAATTATCTTTTATTTAAACGTTGGCAATGCAGCTAAAAATATTTGCTGCTGCAAAAAATTTAATGTCTAATATTTTTGTAATTTGTAATTTTGCGCTGCTGCTATTTTCAATTATTTATAGCAAATTTATTTTCATTTTCAAATTGTTGCCAAAAATTGTGAAAATTTCTGTTTTCCCCTCGACTTTTTTGTTTGAACTCAGAAGCAAAATGTGAATGCGTGTGCATATGAAATATATAAAAATAATTTTCATGATTAATAAACGATTTTTATTGAAAACGGAAAAAATTTAAATGCCATTTTGCCGCCTTTTTGCACAAAATAACACTCTAATTTGTTTTGGTTGTGAAAAATACTAGAATTTAAAATTTCTCTGTGTTGTATTTTTCATTCCAAAATTAGCTTATTGCGCATTTATTTAAAGATTGTACATATTTTAAATTATAAGGAAAATTTAATCATTTGAAATGTTTTATGGAGCAATAAATTAAATTTATATTAAAATTTTTCTAATAGAATATTTTGTTAAAACCAAGATTTATTTCTAATTTTATATTAAGATTAAATAGTATTATCTCGAGAAAACCCGCTGTTAATATTTTTATAGAAACTTAATTGTATAAAAGGTCATTCTGTAAAAAATTTTGTGAGACTTTTCCTTTGAAAAATTTTTTGTATAAGACATTTTTTATAGAAAAATTTGAATTTAAAGTTTTTTTCACAAAAATGGTTGGGGTATAATTTTAGAAAGTTTAGTGTATATTTTCGTATAAAGAAATTTTTGTTGTTTTAATTTGTCTATACAAAAATTTGCATATAAAAGATTTTTTTTATAGAAACTTTGCGTATAAGGGATTTTTATTGAAAAATTTTGTGTTTAATGGTGTTGTTTCTATAGAAAACAAATTTGTATAAAAGATTTTTCTATAGAAAAAAATTGGTGTTAAAATGTTGCCAAAAAAACTCATGATTAGACGATTTTTTTTTCTATGAAAATTTGTCTATTATACAGGGGAGAGGTAGAAATCGAAAACGAAAAACCCAAGAACTTGGAAGTTGTTTTTATTACACTTTTAATCCAATTTTTATAATTTTTGTTATAAAATTCTGTTTAATAGAGAAATGTTGTAGAATTTTTGTTATAAAATTCTGTGTAATAGAGAAATTTTATTTAAAAATGACTTTTAAAATTCTTGCGTTTAACGTTTTCGATTTCCAGCACACCACTGCTAGATTATTCTACTAAAAAACTTGTTTTGAATAGATTTTTTTTCAATAGGAGAACAATTGTGAAAAGATTTTTCATAAGAAAAATTTTTGCATAATAATGGGTGATTTTTCAGCTATTATCTTTTTGGCAACACTGGTTTAAACAGCTGACGCACGTTTCGTGTTTTGTTTCACTGTCAAACATCTTCAGTTTGATCTATAATTTAACCATGATCTTTAAATTTAACCATTAACCATGTCTTACAAACTAACAACGCTTCCAAATTATTGAATTTTATTATCAAAATGCGTGCTCTGTTAAGAAAGTTCATCGCGCGCTTCTTCCATTTTATGGTCAGTTTAATCGACCCACTGAAGCGGCTATTCGGGCTATTGTGACTAAATTTCGCACCAAATTTACATTGTTGGACATTAAACCACCAACACGCTTACGTAGTGTTAATGATGACCATCAATTAGCGATTCGTCGCCGTTCGCAGCAATTGGGCCTCTGTTACTCAACAACGTGAGATGATATCCAAATTTTTTTGCCCAAAATGCAAGAGCTTGACTTGCATGACATGTGGTTTCAACAAGACGGTGCCACATGCCACACAGCACGCTTAACAATGGACTTATTAAGAGACGAGTTCGGTGACCGGTCAATTGGCCGCCTAGATCGTGCGATTAACCGCTTTAAGACTATTTTTTGTGGGGTTATGACGCATTGGAAGACAACATTGAAGCATTTATTCATGAGATACCGTCCGAAATGTTGGAAAGAGTATGCCAAAATTGGACTAAGCGGATGAACCATTTAAGGCGCAGTCACGGTCATGTTTGCATGAAATAATCTTCAAACATTAAATTATATGGACCGTACTATCGATTCAAATAAAGATTTCATGAATTTTTCTGAATTTTTTCTATAGCTCTTAAAAAATCACCCGATAGAGTTTTCCATAGAAAACTTTGGTATTAAAGATTTTTCCATGGAAAAGTTTCCGAAAAGATTTTTTTTTTACATCATCGTTTATAAGAGATTTTTCTATAAGAAAAAAATTGTGTATAAAATTAACTAATTTTTTTTAGTATAAGAATTTATTTAGTTATTTGGGTATAAAAATTGTTTTAATTTGTACGCAAGAGATGTTTTCTATTGGAAAATTTGTGTTTAAAAGATGTGTCTTTAAGAATACTTATGTATAGAAGTGTTTCTTAAAGAAATATATGAGTATAAGAGTTGTGTTGTAAGCAAAAACCTGTGTATTTAGTTTTAGTCTTAAAAATTCTGTGTATAAGAGGTTTAATTTTCAAAAAATTTTACATTTGAGACATTTTCTGGCATAAATTTTTTCTTAACAAACAATTTTTGTTTTTTCTTTTTACCCACCTACAACTACAATTCGAGTCGGAAAGAACCCAACCAATTGTAGGGGGATGTAAGAAAAGATAAACTCACTGTTTATTGTTCGTGTTTTGTTTAAGCTTTGATATTGTAACAAGTAAGACTTTGAGTGTTTAAAATTCTTATTCGCTTTAGGGTTTTATTTGTATAATATTTTTAGCTTTTCTAAAATCTTTGGAACCAGTGAAATGCGCATAGAAGCTAGCTTTCCCTCAACAATAAATTTCGGTGTATTTATCAAATATGGAAAATTGGGAATTTAGCACGTCATACAAAAATCTTAATAAATATTTGGAGTATAAGAGTTTTATTTGTGCAAAATGTTGTGTTAAAAGGCATTTTTTTCGAAAAGAAAAGTTTTTTATGCGAAAAAATAATGTGCTCATCTGACCTTCTATTTAAAGAGTCTAAAAAATTGGAGTATAAGAGTTTTTCTTTATAGAAAGTTTTGTATTTAAAGACATTTTCTATTACAAATTTTTTTACATACGAGTAAAATAAACTTTTACACCAGCTTTTCTATTAAAAAAGTTCTGAAAATTTTAGAGTATAAGAAATTATTTAAATAAACTTTTACACCTGCTTTTCTATTAAAAAAGTTTTGAAAATTTTAGAGTATAAGAGTTTCTTTATAGAAAATTTTGTGTTTAACGGCGTTTTCTATGAAATTTTTTTACATACGAGTAAAATCAACTTTTACACCTGCTTTTCTATTAAAATAGTTTATAAAATTTTAGAGTATAAGCGTTTCTTTATAGAAAATTTTGTGTTTAACGGCAATTTTTATGAAATTTTTTTTACATACGAGTAAAATAAACTTTTACACCTGCTTTTCTATTAAAAAAGTTTTTAAAATTTTAGAGTATAAGAGTTTATTTGTAAAAAATTTTGTGTTTAACGGCAATTTCTATGAAATTTTTTTACACATGAGTTAAATAAACTTTTACATCTGCTTTTCTATTAAAAAGTCTTTTACATTTTATAGTATAAGAGTTTAGTTATAGAAAATTTTGTGTTTAACGGCATTTTTTATGAAATTTTTTTAAATATGAGTAAAATAAACTTTAACGCCTGCTTTTCTATCAAAAAGATCTTTAAAATTTTAGAGTATGCGAGTTTCTTTATAGAAAATTTTGTGTTTAACGACAATTCCTATGAAATTTTTTTACATACGAGTAAAATAAACTTTTACACCTGCTTTTCTATTAAAAAAATGTTGAAAATTTTAGAGTATAAGAGTTTCTTTATAGAAAATTTTGTGTTTAACGGCGTTTTCTATGAAATTTTTTTACATACGAGTAAAATCAACTTTTACACCTGCTTTTCTATTAAAAAAGTTTATAAAATTTTAGAGTATAAGCGTTTCTTTATAGAAAATTTTGTGTTTAACGGCAATTTTTATGAAATTTTTTTTACATACGAGTAAAATAAACTTTTACACCTGCTTTTCTATTAAAAAAGTTTTTAAAATTTTAGAGTATAAGAGTTTCTTTATAGAAAATTTTGAGTTTAATGGCATTTTCTATGAAATTTATTTACATACGATTCAAACAAACTTTTACATCTGTATTCCTATTAATAAAAGCTTAACAATTTAGAAGTATGTATAAGAGTTTTCTTTACAGAAAATTTTGTAGCATTTTCTATGAAATTTTTTTTTTATATACCACAAAAAAACTTTCACTCCCGCCCTCCTATTAAGAAGAGGCTTATGATTGCATTAAATGTGACATAAACTTTACAAAACTGTTGACGGATCTTAAAAGTCATGCTTAAATCAAATTACCTGTTTGTAATCTTAAAAACAAGTGAAAGAAGACCCAACAGTCTTTTTTTTTTTTTTGCTTGTGGCAAGTTGTAAGTGTGTTTTAAGCCAGAGTTTTTTTTTACGGTCAAGTATTTTTTTATAATTTAGGATGTGTTTATTTCTTTATGACAGTTTCTTGTCATGTTGCAATATGACAAGCTTTTTTTGCAACAACTCGCCTGGAAACTTTTATTGCTACATGTGGCAAAAAAAAAAAAGAAAAAAACTCAAAATAATTGGGTTAAAAGCTGAAAATAAAGAAATTTTAAAAAGTTGTTAAGACACCTGCTGTTAAAGGAGATGAAAACGAAAAAAACAAAAGTGAATTTCACTTATTTACACATCATGTCTTGAATAGAACTTGATCGGACAACTGAATAAGGAAATTTTTTATAATTGTTTTTTTAACATAAAATATTTAATGCGATTTCATGATTTACAGCCAAATAAAGTCATTTGCGATAAATTTTTTCTTTAAACTAAACAACTTTGTTTTTATGGGGAACAAAAATAAATTTGTAATTTACACAAAAAAGGTATTTTGTTCTAAAATACTTCCTCAAATGTTTATTATGAAAAATGGATTTAAAAAAAAAAATTATATTTGAAACCAAAAAAAAAATATCATTTAGTCATAAAAAATAAGTTGCACTTACCATAAATGTCGCTCCGCGTAAAGCTGAAAGTAAAAAAAAAATATATTACAAAAATATTTACAATAGTGAGCACAAAAAAAGAAGCTAATGAAAATCAAGTTTGAGATAAATTTAGATAAACGCAGTTGTAAATGAAACTCTTATACAATATTTATTTAAAAGGCATTTTTTCAATTGTTAATAATTTTTTATGGATAGTTGGCTTGTTTTTAATAGATTAACGCTTGCAATTAGTGTTTATGGCCATTTTGTTATTGAATAGATAGACAGGAAATTTTTTAAAAACATTTTAAATTAAACCAGGGAAAAGAGATTATAAATAAAGGAAGTATTTAAACGGTTTAAAATAGGTCAGTCAGTAAAGGCATTCCTTTTAAAGCAAAATGGCTGAGTTTTGTACAAAAAAGTTTTATTATATGGAAAATGTGTATAACAGTTATATCTTTACACATATGGGTATATCCAGCGAAAAGTCTACTTTTTGTAACGTAACGTCAGCAAGTAATTAAAATTGTTTCGCAAAAAAAATTTATATGTATAATTTACTTTTTTATATTTTGATGTAAAGTGCAGCTAGCTCTACATTTAGTAACAAGAGGGATAACATTTGAACAACATTGGCCCAAAATACAAGCTGTTTTGCTTGCTGGCGAAAATAGACTTTTAGCGGGAAGTACCCATATGTGATTTTTTTCAAAAAGTATGATATTCAGGGTTTTTGTGCAGACATTTTCAAAAGTTTTTTCTACTGAAAATTTTCTGTATAGCAACTTTTTTGAAGAAAATTCTATGCATTTTAATTTTTCCTAGAAGAAATTTTGTGTATAACAGTTTTTTCTTTTTTTACATAATTATGTGTTTAAAAGTAATTTTATGCAAAATAATTTTTTAATTTTTTTGTGTATAACAGTTATTTCTTTGGTGTATAACAGTTTTTTTTAGTTATTTCTTTGGTGTATAACAGTTTTTTTTATACGTAATTTTGTGTTTACCAGTAATTTTGTGCAAAATTATTTTTCCCATTAAAAATTTTGTGTATACATAACAGTTATTTTATAAGAAAAATTGGGTCTAACAGTCTTTTCTATTTAAAATATGTGTTTATATGTATTAAACTGTTTTTCATTTAAAGTTTTCTGCATTATACATATTTTTTGTATGAAAATTAAATCTTTAAAATTGATAAAATATAGCAGTTTTTTCATTTAACAATTGAGTCGTTCAGTGGATAAAGGGGATGAGTCCAAAAATTTGAAATGGAGAAAAACGACAGAACAGTTGACGTTGACCTTAAAACTAGTTGTTACAATAAAACTCAAAACTAAAATTGCAAAATTAATTATTAGGGCTTCTTTTACAGTTTGTAAATATATAATGTTAGTATGTTAGTGTATGTGTTCACAAAACCTGTTAATTTGATACAAATACATTTTTATTGATAAGAGTTTCAGTGGAAAAAGGGAATAAGTCCACCAAATTTTTTGTGGTTAAAATCGATAGCGTAAAAATTCAAATTAATTATGTTTTGACTTTGAGCATTCGTTCGGAAATAAAAAGAAAAAATATCCATCTAAATATTGGCTTACCCTGCGGCCACACGGTCAAGTTGTTCTTGATAGTCTTTTACATATACTGCTTGTCAAAATTTACATAAATTGAAGGCTGTGACGTAGGCTGCATTCAATTTTTGAGCAATTTACTTTCAAGACGTCATCAAGAAAACAATTTATAAAGATAAACGAAAAATTTGCTCACTAACCTTGAAATCAGCTGTTTTCTTGAACGTGAATTGAAACACTCACTGACAAGAGAATTTTAAAGGCAAGTTCCTATCAACTTTTAAAAGTATGAGTGTATTGGTAAAAAAGTGTAAGTGTATTAAAACTTGATAGGCAAAACTTGATCGTGTAACCCTCAAGTTACCTCGCGTAGTGTTTAAATTGAATTAGTATATTTTGGAAAGAGTACATTTATTATAATTTGGCAAAAAAGGCTGCAGCTAATTTTTTAGTTCAGTGCATTCGCTCAGTTTTATTTTTAATGAAGTTAAAAAAATAACATAAAACATTTCTTCTTTTTAAAACAATAATTAACTAAAAAAATTTCTTCTTTTTAAATGAATCGTAAGTATAACAAATTTAACAAAATAATATGTCTTCTTCAGAATAATCTTCCTGACTTGATACTGTTTTCAAGTTTTTATAGAAAATATGGTACACGGGAGGGATATATTTTAATAAATCAATTATATCCTTCTTCTTTTCTTTTGTTATAGCTCTAGTTTGAGGATACAGTAGACTTTGACTCACGCTATTCAATAACATTACTTTACCTTTCTTTCTTATGTTTATACATATGTATTTTCAAATCCAAAATTTTTATCGATATTATTTTTATATTGTATTACCCATGGTTTCGATCTATCTAGTTCGATCCACCTCATTTGGAGCCAGTTTACCGGTTTTACCGCGGTGTTGGTTTTGCGATTGCAAACGTTATTTTCCAAAGATTTTGTAGAGAAAAAATCAAAACTGGTAATTTTAAGCACTCGAAACTGTTTCTTTATTTTGCATGTTGACCACAAACATTTTTATATATTTGACCAAACAAGATGCGATATCTTGCGAGCCTCTTGAGCCCTCAGTTTCTTTCCAAACAAACATGGCTCTAGCATTGTTTTGAAACTCATGGAAAGCAAAGTTAACAAGTGATTAATGCAATATAAATGCAAGCGTGGACTTATTCCCTTTTTCCACTGAAAATAAAAATTTTGTGTTTCGTACAAAAAAATGTTTTGTCTTTAAAAGGGGGCTAACGTTGAAATTTGACAACAAAATTTTTACCATACATTGTTAGTCATAAAAGGAAGTGTATCCTCGCTAAATCTCAAAAACGCCAAAAATGGACTCATTCCCTTTATACACTGAACGACTCAATTGTATAAATCAAATACTGGTAAAAAAAATGTATCTAACAGAAATAACTTTACAAATTTTTGTGTATAACAGTTCTATCAATCAAAAACTCTTGGTTATAACAATTTTACCTATTAAAATTTGCAAGCAGTTTTTTTTTAATTATTCTATAGAAAATTGTTTTCTCTACCAAAAATTATGGTTATTATCATACCCTCAACTACTAGTGGTGAATGAGCAGAACTTAGTTTGTCATTCCGTGTCAAACTATTTTATTCGGGGTTCATGTGAAATTTTAAGTCACTAAAACCAATTTCATTACTGCATTGAAATTGGTCTAATTTTGCTCTTTTTTTAATAAAAAAATCACTCACAGAATTTTTTGTTGCATGATCCATAATTAATAATGGGTCCAATATAAATTCACCTCCTAAAAAATTAGTACGGCTTAAACTGTTACGAATTATGATATTTTACTCAAGCTAGTTAAAATTGTGAAAATAAAAGCATACAATTTTCGATGCTAGTTTTAAAAGTAGTTTTGGTAAATAAAAGTGGTCCTCGCAATATGAGGTATAAAAAAGGAAATATTTTTTTGAACTTTCAACACAGAAAAGTTTAAAAAATTAGTTCGATTTTAATTTCACTTAAATGCGATTTTAAGAACATGCGTGGTAATTTTTGGATATTTTTACATTTAAAATATCCATCCAAATTAATTTAATCAGCCTGAGTAAGGATTAATCACATCTTTGTTATTTTAAACAGCAAATTAAAAGTTTTTGAAAATTAACAAGAGATCAAATATTGCAATTATTAAAGATATTTACACATAAGTACATATGAATATGCATATTATTTCGTGTTAAATCAGATGACTTAAGTCCGGCGATATTAAATTCCTACTAATGAATCTATTTCCAAACGGTTCTTGATCAATTTACTGGTCACGCTTTTTTTTGGATTTTATCGTCAAATATTTTTTAGGTCTTAAGAGGGCATTTATACGATGTCTTTTCAGACATGTCTGTATTCTACATTCTCTTTTGAATATGCTTCCAAAAACCTTTTGCATTTTCACGATGTTTTTCCAAACATGTCGGTTTTCATGTCTAATTGTCTAATCATCTTTATATACATATTAAAAAACATGAAAAATCATATTTACAAATAAGAAAACTCGTTTCGTGTCTGTTTGGCAGCACCACTTTCTTTTCTTACCCGATTGCCTACGAACAAAACAAGAGATGTCTTAAAAGACATCGTGTAAATTCGGACTTAAGAGCCCCATCCATTAAGCTATAGCATTGCATATGTTATTCGCAATAAGTAGCTCAATAGTTTCATTAAATTTTTATAGCAAAACAACATTGCACAATGATGCCAGCACATTTAACTTATTTTCGTTAGGCAATCAAAATCGAAAGTCGTTTGATGGTTGCCAATATATAGCGCCAGCCTCGAATATCAGTTACACATTGGCAATATAATTGTACAGTACGAAAAACTGAGCAAATATATATCAAGTGTATGGGCCGCTTTAAGCGTTATTTTGTAGCTTACGACAAAAAACGTAACGTGTAAACGTATATGTCGAGTACTTTGGGACACCAAAAGAAAATACGAATCTTGTTGCAGAGTTGTGTCGCATAGTGCGAAACAGGTATTATTATAATGTAAGTTGCCTAACAGTGTGAAATTTGAAGTTAAGAATTTCGAAACTTTTAATTACTAAATTACACATTTCTAAACCGGTTTCAATTATTTCAACATAAAAACATTAATTAAAATCTAAAAATTTGTCCATAAACTTGGTAAATATTTTTAAAATTTTGAAAGAATAGAAGGAAAAACTTGTTTCTTTTTAAAGTTTTGAAACAAATATGTAACTGCCAATAAGTTGAGGTTGATATTGTTGTTGGTGTCTCTATTGGCAAGTAGGTAGTATTTAGTTGTTTGCTAGACATTAAGAAATTCAGACCATAGAGGAGTTTTAGAAATAACGAAATTGGTTTTTATTGACAATTTACTATTTTCGCAGAAAACAAAACTAAACTCACAATTACAAAATAAAGAAAACCGCAAGCAAACAACTATGCGAACCATTTTATTTTAGCCAAGTTAAAATGGAAAAATACAAATTGTACCAGGCTGGTGTGTTGTTTTGTTGTATGTCCGTCTATCAGTCTGTCTGTCTACCAGCTTGTCTTTCTATTTATCTGGGTTTTTTTTTTCTTCTTTTATAATAAAAACAAAAACAACAGCAGAAAAAAATATTGCGTCACCACAATTTGACATTGCGGTTTTTGCTCTAATTTGTATGCATTGGCTAACAGACAAATGACAACTTGTTGTATTGACAGTACGTACAACCACTGACACAAAAAATGTGGGTGAAGCAGCATTTAATAACATCATGATGAAGTTAAACTACTTAGGAAACTTTGTTGAATTTACATAGAATTTTTTGTTGTTATGCATTTTGAATTTTTTTTTTTTAACATTCAGGGCTAAAAAGAACAAAGGTTTTCAGTCTGAACGCACATTTCTCATAAATAAACGAAATATTGTTTCGATATTTTTCAATTTTTTCTAACATAAAGTTGAGGAAACAATTAAAATGTGTTTCTAAATTAATATTGACATTCAACATTTGTTTTTTAAAGATTCTTTGAAAAACCTGCGGCAGCCGCATGGGACATGTGTCGGCAAAATGTTGCCAAATAACAAAAAAAAAAAAACTACATATATTAAAACTGCATTTATCGTTTATTTCAAAAAAAAGAGAACATAATGCCAAAAAATGTTTATGTTTCTTTATCCAATCCCTTTAAAAAAACTAGACCATTTCACTTGTGTCGCAAAGAAAATGTTTGGAAAATAATGAAATTTGCCCAATGACGTCAATATAAAATCAATCAATTTTTTTATTTAGTTAATGCAAATGTTTATAATTTATTATTAAAAATATTAAAAACTAAATAAATTGGTTTTGATTTTAAAAACTTTTGCAAAAAAAAAAATTAAAAAAAATTCAGCTCACTTTAAAAAAAAATTAAATATTTTTAAAAACCTAAAAAGCTTAATTAATCTTTAATTAAAACATTTTTTCTGTTCTCAACTTTTAGGTATGGATCTGGTCAACGCATGCCCGCACAACAGACCTACGAGGCGCCTGCTTGTGTTCAAAATGCCATGATGCTAAAAGAAAAAAAACCATTTACCTATACACCCGGTGGCATTGATCTCTCTCAAATCAAATCTGAACGCATGGCCAAACGTTTGGCCCGCAATGCGCAGGCCGAAGGTGCTACCGGTATCCAGCAACAAAATCGTCCCACTCAACCTCAATCGCCAGCATCTAGTCCCAGTGCTGCTGCCTGTATGGGTGCCGCTGCTATGGGTATGCCTTTTCAAGTTTTACCACCACCACCACCGCCAGCACCCGGTAAGAATTTTAATGGTGGCAGTGCACCACCCCCACCACCATTATCCTCTTCCAATTTGTCCAACACAGGCACTCTAGCACCACCAACCAATGGTAGTAGTGCTGCTGGTGGACGCGGTAGTGCACCCACTTCACCCAGCATGCCACGCAAATCACCAACACCACAACGTTTCGAACCACCACCAATGGGCTTTCGTCCAGAAATTAAAATTCCTCCCAATCCAATGGCCGCTTTGCGTAAGGTGCCGCCACCGGTTGAGAAGAATACTTTCTGGAAGGATGAATACGTTAAAGATCGTTCAAAAAGTCCAATGGTGGAAGTGCCAAGTAGCAATGCCAGCGGCAATAATACAGTTATAGAAAACGAAAGCGTTGACAGTGCTAGTAGCTCACCGCAAACGACGGCACATGCCAATAATAATGGTTCTGCAACTCTGAACAACAACGATGATATTGATGGTGAGAGCGTGAGCATAGTTTTTCGAGCATAAGCGAGCTTAAATAGAGAGCGAAAACACTAATGAAGCTTTTTTCTTTTTATTTTACATTAAAAATTTTAATGGTTATTGGTTGTTGTCTACGCTTTTCACTCAAAACTAATATTCATCTTAACTGAGAGACAGAGCACAACTTCACATGTGTTTTGCAACGAATGAAGAGCAAAATAACTCATAAAGCTTTTTTTCTTTTTATTTCATTTTACCTTTTCATGATTCTAGTTTCAGTCTGCATTTAACTCTTTAAACAATTTTTCATCTCTTGTGAGTAAAAGCGAAAAGGGCATTTCCTGAAGTGCTTAATTTTAAGTTCATTTTACTTTAAAAGTATTATTGGCAAAGGTTATTGTTAAAGCTTAAATCTTTAAACTCATTTTCATCTATGGTCAGGAACATGATTTAAACTCGTCCTTTAACTAAATTTTGTTTAATTTAAAACATTTTTCAAATTCCTTTTTTAACATCTGTTTCATTTGACATTAAACTACTTTTTAATGACAACCCATTCATTTTAAAATCACTTTACTAGTTTCACATTTTTTTAAGCTTTTCGTTTTAAACCTAAGAAACACAAAATTTAACTGGTGATGGCGCATTTGTTTACCACGATAAAATTAAACACATTATCTATCCATTTTACTATTTAAACTATTCGAAATATCCCCATTAATTTCCCTAACAAAAATTAATTTTAATTAATTACCCGAAATGTATTTATAATTCTAAAATTTCTTTTGAAATCCTTTAGGTTTAAGGAAAACGATTCCCACTATGATTTCGAATAATAATGCATTACAACAAAATCAAACGAACAACAACAATTATACGAACAACCAACCCTCACAACCGACCCAACATATATACACGCCACCCTCTCCACCCCAACAATCAACACTTAACCAACAAGGAAATCAAATCTCTCAACCAACGTCTCCAACAACAACGCAACAACAAAAATCATCTAAGCCCGAATTTCGTAGTGTAGCACCCCCAACGCCACCAGCTGTCAATATTTATACCAGACAATCTGATAGTCCCCGTTTTGTGGAAAACGCTACCCCACCCAGGGCCACTGAAAGCCCCTTCAAATTTGCTCAACAACAGCAGCAACAACAAAGAACTCCTCCAGCTGTTTCGCCACTTGCTCAGCAATCTACACCTTCATCGGCTTCATCAGGTGCCTCAGTTTCTCCTAATAATCAAGCACATACAGTACCATGGCGCAATCAGCGTGGTCAATCCCAACCACAACAAGCACCACCAGTAGTGGCTCAGTCGCATCCTCAGCCCATTTACAATAATGTGCAGCAACAACAACAGCAACAACAACATCAAAGAGCTCCTGATTTTAGTACTCAACAATCCGCATATCAAGGGCCAAAACCGGTAAGTCATGTTTTTGACAAAGTCATCAGTTGGAGTCTACAGGAATACAAAGGTTCTCAACCGTTATGAATAACTTTTAAGAAGAAGATGGGTCGCTTTTTAGCCTCTACAAAATGTTCTCTTTCATTTTATTTCTCTCAGTTTTGTTAACTATATAAAGAAAAATCTTCACTTAAAGCTTTTTCTTAGCTATAATCTGAGAAAGAAAGCTTTAAGCCAAAACAACTTAACTTGCAAGTTAATTAAACAAGGCTCATTCTTCAGCTTAAGTTTGTCTTCTAGCAATTTTTTTGTTACAGACATATTTGTAAGACCTTCATTACTTCCTTTACAAAATATCAAAGCACGTGTGTTTGGAGTAGCTGCTTTATAACACCGAAAAAAAACTGTTCATAAGCTTTTCAAAGCTGTCGTGTAACACATTCTTCGCCCCACCATTGTAAGATAGAGAAAAAGTTTCAGTAGCTCATTGCCAGTGGCAAAACTTTTTGCCAAGGCAAATGGGTTTCCTTTTTAAAAAATTAGCGATATACTTAGCCAATCATTTTGGTACATTTCTGTATTCAAAAAAAATCCCATAATCAGTTATTTATTATTGAGGCTACGCCTTTACGACCTTCGGTAGTTTATTCCCTAAAAGGTTTTGAACAGATTATCAAGAAACCAAAACGATTTGTGGAGCTTTTACCTATGATGCTTTACTTTTCACAAAAAATGAAATATTTAAGCTAATGTAATTTTAATAATTACTTGTAACGTAGCAAAGCTTGTTCCTTATTAAAGCTTGAAATTGTTGAAAGAAGCTTTTGGCCGAGGCCACAGAACTTTTATATTCTTCTTCAAAGCTTCTTACTCCTTTTTTTAACCAACTTATCAAAAATATAAGCCATTTAAAGAAACTTTTAGCCGAGAAACCTAAGCCCTCATTAAAACAAGTAAAAGTCATTTTCTCTACCTTTAAGATAGCTTTAAAAAAACTCAAAAATTAACAAATTTGATTGACAACATCCCTCTAACCACCCTTTAAATAAACCTTTTTCTCATTAACTCATTCTGCCAAGACTTTACAAATTTTTTTCTCCCACTACCTCCCACTTTCGAAAAAAGAAAAAAACTGTTTTGTAATCTCATCATGTTTTTTTCTTTTCTAACAAACAAATAAATTGTTTTTAATTAATAAGCACATTTTATAAATATTTTATTAGACCAATGTTGGCTCTCTGTACATTGCACCTTTGGCACCACCCACTGAGCCACAAGCTCAACATATTGTACGCCAACAAATGCAACAACAGCAGCAACAACGTGAGTCACCAATGCGCCAAATGGCACCATCGCAACAACAGCAACAACCAAATCAACAACTACGTTGGATGAGTACCCAACCGATGGCTAAAGAGCAACCAGCCTGGGCACGCCCCGAAGAGAATGGCAATATAGTGCCTTCTTCATTAAACCGCATAAAGTCGCCGCCTCCAGCTCAGGCTATGCAACAACCACTGGCACAGCAAATGCATCAGCCTTTAAGCCAAGGTAATGGTTTTATGCCACTGAGTGCTCCCCAAAACTTTGGGGCCCATCAACAACTACCCATCAATACAACTGGTTTGCGATTGCAAATCAATACTCCAGTCAGTCAATCAAATAGTCAAAACGGTCCCAAGGTAAAAGTTTGTTGTTATTAAGTGCAAAGGATTATGTTGAAAGTTATTCTGTTTTTATAGGAACGCATTATACCCATACAATTGGAACAAACCCCGACCTATACCCCAGCTCAGCCCAGCTTCAATCAACCACAGCAACTATATGGAGCAGGCGGTATGCGTAAGTTATTTTATTTTTAGCAAAAATTGGTTTAAAAAAGAATGAAAACAAAAATTACATAAAAATCACACGGAAAAGCTTTTAATAGAAATTGAAATAATTTTATAAAGAACTTCCTAAAACTAAGAGCTTGATTTATATTAGCCAAGTGTTCAAGCTTTTGCAGTTTTAAGTTAAAGCTTAGATGCTAACATAAAAAAAACTTTTGCAATGCTTATAATTTTAAAAAGCTTATTACTTTTTAAACAAGTTTTTTAGTTTTATTTATGCTTGTATGTCCTTTTAAATATTTTCTTTAAATTTTTAAGTAATTTAAAGCTGCTACGTCCAAACATACATACTTAAATATTGCATTTGCGGTACACAGCTTTGAAAGCTTTTACAATTTTTGTTGTTTCTTTGAAAAGTAAGCAGCAAGCATTGTTGTCGCTGGGATTTGATTGGCTTTGGTGCTTTCGTCGGTGTGAAAGCACAAAGCTCTTTTGTAAAAGCTCGCACACTGTTCTGATGGCTTGGACAATATTGATTTAAAAAACCTTCCATAAAAATTTATTTTAAAGCTTTTCAAAAAAGTTTTAACCAGCTTTTTAAAAATAGCGTTTTTAAAAAGCTTGACATAAATAATTTTATTTTTTAAACTTTTAAAAAAAATGTGTAGAGCTTTTCTTAAAAAAGCTTCTTTACGCTTTTTATAAAAATTGCAGTAGTTTTACATTTGAAACTTTTATTAGAAACACATTTTACTTTTACAAGACCATTTTCATAAAATAATGACAAAAAGCTTTTCTACTACATATGCATGTATGCTTAAGCTTATAGCAAACATATTTAACGTATTCCATAAAATGTTAAAAAGCTCTTTTTAGCTTTTAATTAATAAAAAAAAAATTTTCGCTAAAGCTTCTTACAAAACAAAATAATTAACAATTTTACAGCCCCTGCTCCAGGCTATGTTGTGCGTACCCCCAATCAATTCGTTGATCAGGGTTACAATAACTTTGGCCAGCAACAACAGCAACAGCATCAATCACAACCCCAACGCGGTATGTCTCCAAACTTGCAACAGTTGAATGCACCTCGTATAGTGCAACAAACTCAAAATAATGTAGTAACGGCCAATAAAACTCACATAATACCAATTTCTTTGGAAAATAGTGAAGGTACCCGGGGACCAATTTCAAAGACACCAATTGTCATACAAAAGTAAGTTCAAAATCAATTTCCAAGTAAGATATTAAAGTAAAAAGCTTTATTTTTGCTCTTGCTGCTCTCTTAAGTTTAGCCTCTTTTATAATTAAGCTTTCTTTTTTTAATAACTAATAAAGCTTTTTTCTCTCTTTAAATTTTTCCTAATGTATTATTCTATTTATGTATGCCTTAAAATATAAATCAAAAATCCTGCCAAAAATATACACAAAATCAATTGAATTGAAAATGCTTTTTTAACAAGTGAGGATTATAATCTTGTAGTGTATGACTGTCCACTTGAGGCTGAGGTCAGATTTAGAAAAAATCGACTCAGGTAGCTTTTATTGCAAAACTTAACCCCCCAACCACTTTTTAATGTTTAGTAGTAGAATAAAATTAGTAAATCGTTGTTTGTGTTGTATGTGTGTTCGATTGTACGTTTTGAAAAGCTTTTCAGAGGATCACCTTAGACAAACACCACATTCTTGTAGAGTTTTCATTTTAAAACTGTTATTTATTTTTATTCGCATTCGTATTCATTATAAATATGATTCAAGTTTAATTTTGCTTAACATATAATTTTAAATAGAAAAAAATTCTCTTACTAACCCTTTTACTACTTTTGGTTCCTCAAAAAAAAAAAACTCTAATATCTCATTTTTATTTATTCATATCAAACAAAACCAATTCACACCCACATCAATCACATCACCAACTCACATATAATTTTAGTGATCAACGTACAACGCCAGTACAATCGAAATCATTTAGAATTTTACAAAAAATCACAGATACAATCGATAACGGCAGTAACGATGTTAATGCAAACCAACAACAGCAACAACAACAACTGCAGCAACCGGTCGAACCTCAATTACAGCGTCCAACATTTGCACGTCAAATGAGCGCTCAACAGGCCCGTCATAGCCCCACCGTCGAACAAATGAGACGTATGCAAATTGGTCATGAACCAGGTAAGCATGAGCAGGGGACAACTAAGATCTAAGCGAGCGATGTTTAGGAGATAGAGTTGTTCAGGGATAAACAAGCAACCAACAAAAGCTTATAGTCATAAATAGAGAGAGAGAGAGAGAGAGAGAGAGATAAAAAAGGGGAAAGCTTTTTCTAGAAATTAAATAAATAAAGTTTCAAGTAAGAATGAATATTGGCTGAGATTTATTTCATTATTGTTGAAAGCTTTTAGTTGAAAGAACTTTAAAGTAAAAGCTTTCTTTATTAAAGCGTTCTGCTAAATTTCCTAAATCTTTTATTGAGTAAAAGTTCAAAATTTCAATACTTTAAAAGCTAAAATGTTTTATACTTTGAAAGCTGTATATCTACAGAAATAACATCAATACATAAAAAAAACTTTTATATGTTAAAAACTTACAACTGACTCAGAGATGAACTAGTACTAGTAATTAAGACTAAAACAGCACTGGAACTGAACTAGAAAAACACTAAAACTAAACTTGAACTGAACAAGAACTTAACTAAAGCTTAAAGCATAAAGCTTTTCTTAAATAAAAGCTTAAAGCTTTTAAAAAAAAATTAAAAAAAAACAACATTAAGCTTAAGTAAATTTTGAAGTTTAAAGCTTTCTTAAACAGACAACTTTCGTTTTTGTTAGATTTACGCTAAAAGCTTTTATTAGCAGAAAACATTTGAAAGTTTTATTAGGCCACATATTTTTTAGATGTACTAATTGTTTTTTGACAACGAGTCACCTTTTAGACTTAAGTTTTAAAATTCATCAAATTTCATTTTTACTCTAATGTATATTTGCCTTTTTTCTGACTTGATTTAAATGTTAGTATTAAAGCTAATACCTGTTTTCAATTTCAATTGGAAAAAGCTATGGCTGGTTTTGGAGTTATACGCTCTTTTAAAATAAAACAATTTTTATATTTATTTACTAAACAAACAAAAATAAACAATATTAATAATGATTAACTTAAACAAATAACCAGGACTATAAAGCTTGTATTCCTCAATATTAAGGGAAGTTAAATAAAGTATTAAATTCTCATATTTTTTCTAATTACAGGTAACTATTCAGCACCAACAACGCCTTCTGCTCTTAACTATAATCAACAACGCTCTTTATATGGTAAAAAAGCTTTCCAAAAATAAAAGCTTTTTATGTGATTTTTGTTTTCTTTAGACTAAGATTGCAATAATTTTATGTTTAAATTTAAAAAATTTGTTTTCTTTTCTTAAACAGATAACTCCCAACAATATGTACCGCCCAGTGAACAACAAGTACCCGAACCGAAAAAATATACCGGTAGCGCTATACCAAGTCGATCATTTAAAATCTTACAAGCCATGACACAACCAGAAAATGCTGGTAAGTTTCTATAAAAAACTTAAAAGCTTTTGTTTTTTTTTTATTTTTTTTTTTTTTTTTTTGTTTTTATTAGAAATCATTAAAATCATCTTAAATACTGTTTTTATTAGCATAGTTTTAGAACTTTTGTATTCATTTTCTAACTAAATCGACCACCACATCATTTGTAAATATCATTTCATCTAATTTTTTTTTTTTTTCTTAATTCTTCACAAACATTTATATATACATTTGACTCATCTGCGTTTGATTTTTTTTATACTAAAAATTTTGCTAACGAGGGAATGTGTAAAAGAGAGACAGCGAAAATTTCACCTTTTCTAAGACTTGTGTTAATTAATTGCAACTTTTTCCTACAAAAAAAAATATTTTTATTATTGTCAATAAAAATAGATATTGAAATAAATATAAAATATATTTTTTTAATTTGTCTAATTTTATTATTTAAGTTTGCTGTTTCCTTATTATATTTAATATTCTTTTTCTTTAAGAGCTTAACGGTCAATTTCAAATCAGTTAACTGACAGTTTAAATAATGACTAGTTATAACTGAACTTGGTAAAATTGGCCGTTAGATGATTAAGAAAATTTTTTTATTTTAAGTTCATGCCATTTAAAACTTTATTTAATCCATTTGGGAAAATTTTTTGAATTAGAATGCATGATATTTTTAATTATTAATTCATATTCTATTTATTTAAAGTAAATAAAATAGAAAATACGCAAACCTTGTAATTGGAAAAAAGAGCGAGATTCCAACGAAAGCTCTAAGAATAATAATAACATTTTAAAAAAATTTTTTTAAGAAACGCTTTTCTTAAAAAAGAACATTTAAAAAAAAGTTTTTGCCCCCTAGATTTTGTCCTGGCTACGCCCATGTATTCGTGTATTGTCATCAGGAATATGTATGCCTGCAAAGTTTCATCCATTTACATTGAGTATAAGGCGGTTAAATTAACGTTACAAGATTTGATTTTCCGAAGTGAAGCTAAAGAAAAAGTTTTTAAAAAAAAGTAGAAACCTGACAACTACAGTCGATCTTCCCTATAATAAGTCTGCATTGGGTCATAAAATTTCTTTATTATATTGAAACTACATTTTAAAGAACTTAAAGGCAACATGTAGATAAATTGAAAAATGATAATTACAGCAAATTTCGAACCACCAGTACCACTGGTTAAAGATTGATGTTTGACTGTTGGCTGGCAGGCACCGCAGTGGTGCAGAGGTTAGAACTCAAAGAATACTGATGAATGAATGTGGTGATTCTTGAAACATGTAAATTTAACCCAGGTTCAGCCAAGAAAATTATCAATAAATTTTAATAAAATTTCGTGTTGTAAAAATTCCTTCCTTCAGTAAAATAATTTAATGAAAATTAAATTTTATGAACTCAAGCCTAACTAAAAATTACGAAAATTTGAACTTGGATTAAACTATTTGACACGGCACGGCGGTTATCCATTCGGCCATTGTTTTATCAAAATCGTCAAAATGTCAGGGTTGCAGCATAGTGCGGTTAGCTTATAACTGCTTGTCTTCTACATTTAACTGCATTGCCTTTTTAAGAACTTGATAAAGTGCTGGGAAGAATCCCACACTTTCTTCCTTTAGAGCCTCTTTCAACTTTATTAAATACTTATAACATCTTTTTAAGAGAAATGCCGGAGCGACATTTATGTTTACAGAACACGGGCGGTTGATGTCAAAATTGTAAACGTAGAGAGCATTTTCTTTTGTTCTTATTTTTTAGTGTCTGAGAATTCCATAACACAACATGCTTTACAGCACTGAAAAAAATTTTCGACTAAAAGAATTAGAAATAAAATTACTTTCAAATCAGAATTAGCCCCCAGTTCTAGTTCTTTTCTATTTTAGTTCAAGTTCCATTTTAGTTCCAGTTCATTTCTATTTAAGTTCTAGTTCAGTTCTAGATCAATTCTAGTTTAGGTCTAGTTCACTTCTAGTTCAGTTCAGTTCAGTTATAGTTCTGTTTTAGTTCAGATCTAGTTCAGTTATAGTTGCGTTCTAAATCACTTCTAGTTCAATCTAGTTCAGTTCTAGTTCTAGTTCAGTTCTAGTTCAGTTATAGTTACGTTATAGTTACGTTCTAGCTCAGGTTTTGTTCTGCCCTAGTTCAATTTCAGTTCAGTTCTAGGTCAGTTCTAATTAAGTTGTAGTTAATTTCTAGTTAAGTTTAGTTCAATCGCAAAAAAATTCTAAAATGGATTAAATAATATTCGCAACGCTTCTTTCTTCACATTTATATCAACGCCATTTTATACACACAGCCACCAAAACCATTTTCCACCACCACTTCTACACTTTAAATCACTCCACATCCATATCATTGTATTCTCATTCTCATTAAAAATTCGGTATCGTTTTTGTATGTCAGATTTTTAGTTCTCTTTAATGGTTAATTGCATTATAATTCATCAAAACAAATTATATTTCATTTCTTTTTTTTTCTCTTTTTCCCATTTATATATATATTTGTCCTAAAATGCACGATGAATACAAAATAAAATAAAAATTGATTTAAATCATAAAGACGAACAGGAAACTAGTCAAAATCATAACGAAAGGAACGAAATTGAATCAAAACCTGAATATAATAGACATTTTTCATATGCTTCTAATACATCAAACGTTGAGCCTGCATCATCATGTTCATCATCTTCGATTAATTCTGAATTGGCTTTATCATCTTCACCTTCACCCACACCACCACCCTCACAACCTTTGCCATATCCTTCATATCCATATCCATACGGTTACCCCTGGTATCCACCTCCACATCATGTGCCCACACAAAATGGTGAGAGTTTTCCTCCCTCTAACTGGCACTATCCTTATGGCATGCATTCTGCAACACCTCACCCGCTACCAGTTTCGGAAGCTGGAGATCAAACAAATCCCCCAACCCATTATCAACCATATCCATTTTATTATCCCTACTATGCTCCACCTCCACACATGCCACCTTATTCTTGTCCGCAAAATAAAAGTAATTCTAGTGCTTATCCCCCAGAATTTGATTTACAAAATGGTTATTCCTCTTATATGCCTCCTCCACCACCATATCTAGCTTATCCCTATCCCGTAGCTCCTTGTTATAGTCAAAGTTCTAGTTCAAGTAGGGCCAGTAGTGTTTTACCCGACATTATCATAACTCCTAGCACTGATGATGTACCCTCAAAAGTCATTATGAAACATAACATTAAACTGCAAAAAGACCAATCCAAAAGGGGGGGTTCCGTAGAAATCGAAGATGTTACATCTTTTAAGTCAAATTCTCCAGCCGATGGCTCTGTTGTAGATATTCTAACACAGCATTTGTCAAATATGACCAAATCCATGGAAAATAATTTAAATACCAAACGCCAAGATAAGAAATCATACAAAAAGAATATTAATCAAAAGTCCCCCGAGGACAATACATCGCCAGTACAAATAACTATGGTAATGACGGAGTCGGAAAAGGATTCCGAAATCGAAACCTCAGATTCGGAAGTTACTCCAAAACAAATGGATAACAAGGTGCCGGTACCACTGAGATCCATTAAATCTGTTAACAATGTACAAATCTATAATGGCCAGAAATTTCATAAAAAAGAGGAGGACTCCAGTTCGGAATCTGAATCCGAGGACGAAGATGATGACGATGAAACAACTGCTGATAATGAAAGTGATATTTTCGATGAAGATGATGGGGAGGAGAATCATCATCATGATTTTAAATTAGAAGAACGTGCAGAACTTGTAGAACAAGAAGACTCAGATAATGAGGAAATAATAGTAGATGACAATCTTAGTGTTATCTATGAAGAGGAAAGCGAAATGGAAAAGAGTAGCGATATGGCTAAGACTGTCATACGAGGCGATAGATCAAGTCAAAGTGATGATTTAACTTTAGACAATGATGATACTTCAGATGATTTGCAACAAAAAATAAAAGAAAATGATGATGATGATACAGAGGTAAAGGAAAAAGAACGTGAAGATTCTACTTCCGTTACCGTTAGGCTGCCTTTGAAATTCTCTTTTAGCACTTCAAAAGATGCGGAAAATATCACAACCGTCGAAGTGGGTAAATCACAAGTAGAAGCGAGGAGAAATAGCATTTCTTTAAGTGAAAAACGTAATTCCTTTAGCGTTGCTACAGTTAAAAGTGATACCGAGGATGAGGATAGCAACGAGTGTGATGACTGTGATGTTAGTGTTACTATATCCTTGACAAACTCCTCCAGGTCGAGTTCGGTAGATAATGAAATAATCGTAGAAAATAAAAATATTGGCAATTTGTATCCCATAGAAGACATGCCTTTGCCGGAAGAAGCTTTAGAAGAGATTAAGTCTAGTCAAGAAGATGTATCAGTATCATTCTCTTTAAATATGCGCAATAAATTCGCCAATGAAACTCTTAAAGACGGCATAACCAACAATATAGCCATGATAAGGGATGTTAATGCTACATCTGCTAAGAAAGAGGTTAAAAAGGTAGCAGAAGCACCCGAAGAAATAGATTTCTTTGCTACTTTAATGGCCACCAAAATGCAGGCCCAAAAAATTAAAGAACAATCGGCTAGTTATTGGGGTCAATCCACAGAGAACAAAGATTCTCAGGAGGGATCTGCAGAGAAAATTCAAAAAGAAAAAACTCAAGAAGCTTTCAGCAAACATGAAGACAACACTGAAAGAAACGAGAGTAAATTAAATGTCTGGGAAAAATACTCGAAAAAGGAAAGCGTAAAAGAGTCCATAATCCAGGAAGTTCCCAAGCTTAATACCTTGGAAAACCCAAAGAATGTAGAGACAAACATTAAAAGTAAGGAGAACAAATTGAATTCCCGAAATAAAAACTCCTGCAAGACTAAAGTAAAAACTTCCTCGAAAACAGTAAAAGAAAATAAAAAAGAAAAAAAAATTGAAGATATTTTGGAAAAGAAACCCCGCGACATTAACAAACGCGAGACCTCTAGCTGCACTAAAACTAAAATTAAACCTCAAACTACAAGTAAATCCAAGGAAGACGAGAATGTTTCTTTAAAACATCAAGAAGAGATAAAGAAACACAAGTTCAGTTTCTGGGATCGTTGCTCCACAACAACCAAAGAAGAGAGCATACAGGTAAAAAAAACTGAAGAGGTCCCAGAAAAAAGAGAAACTGATTCAATATCAGCTCTAAAAACTAATAAAGTTTCTAACTCTAAAAGCTGTAACAGTACTTCAAACTGTAAACAAGACCCAAAATTAAACGTTGAAGAATACAAAACGTTTGAACTTGAGGATATTGGGGCTCCACGTGATCAGGAAGAAGTTGTAAGGAAAACAGAAATGTCTTCAGCTAACAAGGAAGCTGAGGAAATTGTGGATATTTGGGCTGATCGTGTAGAAGACTTACCACCCATCAAACCAATTAAATCGAAACTCAAGTCTTTAGAAACAGCAAAAAACTCCTTTTGGTCAACAGTTTCGGATGCCAACCACACAATTTACAAAACAGAACAAGTAAAAGAAAGGAAAACACAAACCCCTTTGCAAAAACCAGAAACAATTAGCAAAGTTGAGTTTAATATGAAAGTCTTAAGATCTTTTGTTAAGCAAGAACCTCAGCCTGAAACAGCTACTGTGCATTATGAAGAGGAAGTAGTAGAAGAACCAACTCCGGTTTCTGTACAGGAAGCATCTGAGGAGATCGATTTTTGGGCTCAAATCAAAAATGCAAGAGATATCAAGACTCCGGAACCAATTTACAGCAACTCATACGGAGAGCAAAAAGACACCACTAACGATTTACCTTTGATAAATTCATTTGGGGAGCAGGAAACTAGTATGTACAATGATGATACTTTGCCAGACAATACATCAGCATTTGATCCGCTCAAATACCCTGAGGAGCCACGTGAAGTTGATACTGATGAAGAAATTGATTTTTGGGCGGAGATTGAGGCCAAGAGACAGTCTGATGATGAAGATGTTACATTCCACAGGTCTGCTTCGTTTTGGGCTTCCAGAGAACGCCATAACTCCGTAGATGAAACACCTTATAAACCAGTGTTGCCTAAAGCTTTCCATGCCAAATTACCCGATGAGCCCCCAACTGAAAATATTAACATTTGGGAAACTTTAAAAGCTCACAAGGGCGAAGAACCTGTTATTGTCGATCCAGAAATGGAAGAAGAAAGGGCTTTGGCTCAGGAATATGATAAAATGGCTGAGCAAGAAATCGCAGTATTGGAACAAAATGATGATATAGCTTCCGTATATGAACCTGTTGTAGCTTCAGTATGGGGTCCTCCGACTCAAGTAGGCCAGAAAGTTACTGAAACTGACATGTGGGCTACAGTAATACCACAATCAGATATTTCGCAAGCTGCACAAGAACAAATTCCTGAACTGAAACCCGAAAAAGATGAATTAGAAGTTAAGCGCAGTAATTATAGAAAGGCCATGGCTTTCTTTACCACGTCCATAGATGAAAACAAAGATCAAAGTAATGATCGTTTTGAAAGATGCAAAAGTAAATCGAATAGAACTTCCTTAATTGAAGAGGAAGCCGATCAATGGGACTGGGATGCTGTAAATGAAGCCCTGCAACAGAATAATGAAGCAAAAAACAATGAAGTCGTAAAGAGAATCGCCGTAGATGTAGAGTTTAAAAAGGAACCAACCCCTCAAGAAGCTTGCCCCATTAATGAGATAATTAAAGAAGAAGAAAATCCACTACCCGAAGTTTATGTAGAGCCTACTTTGAAACTTTTACCCAATGGCTTGCCTGATTTGGAGGTGAATAAATTTAATGAAAAAAGAAAGCTTTCTGTGAAAGACCGTATTTCCGCCTTTGAAACAGGAGCAGTTGAAAAAACTGCTACCGAATCACGCAGAAACTCTATTAAGAATCAATCTTTATCCGTAGATAGTTATACTAGGCAAAGTTCTCTATCACGCAACAGCAGTACCCAGCGTTCTGAATCCGAAATGGATGAAGATGACTCGGGAGTTACTGATATGAACAAACAACTCTCCGAAACGGACACCGAGTCAGAAGGTTTTCCTGAATTACGCAAAATGTCTTCATACCAAAGAGCCGCTACACACTCAAGATTATTCAAACTTTTACAAGATGATCCTGATGTAGCGGACAGCAATTTAAATGCAGATGAAGATGAATTCCAATTTAAACCCAGCCGCAGGAAGATTGTACACAATGTAAGTATTACCAGAAAGCAAAATCCCAAAGGCTTGGACGAGGCTGAAACAATGAGCCAAAGAAGGGAACGTTTGTCATTGCCCTTGCGCAAAAATTCCAGCATAGATGCTGACAATCCCTCAACACCTAATAGTCCAGCCTCTCCCATTATGGGGCTTACAGACAACAAATCGTCTGTGGTGAGTGATAAATTGGTTAGTGAATTGGTGCAAAGTTTGTTGCTTAAAAGTGACAGTACCCATTTTAGAAAATTACCTATGGAAAAGCTGCAGGCAGCTGCCAAAAGAGTACTAGAAGAGGAATTAGATTCCTTAGAGAATACTTCAGTGGATTCCACACCAGCCATCACCCCCAGCGAAATCAAAAGGGATAAATCCTATGCCGATTACTACAATACCTGGTCTGATGCACAGGGCTCTGAAGAAATAGTGCCCTCCAAATCTTTTAGAAGCTTGCAAGACTCAAGACGCACTCCTTGGACCGCCAGATGTCCCCGAGTCTTAAGTTCGAAAACTATAAACAGGGATTTGTCGAGAGTAACAGAATCACCAGAAATTTTTATGCGCACCAGCAAAAGTCCCGAATGTTTTACACCATCCCGCGAACGTTCAATAGGAAAATGGAAAAAATCCTAGTTTAAGCAAAAAAGGGATAAAAAAGGGGCTTTATACACTAAAAAGTGGGTATTAGGACTTAATTAAAATAAAGGGGAAAAATAGAATCTAAGTTTAGATTTTTACTGCCATTATAATGTATAATTTTATTGAAAAAGCAAACAGCAAATGGTTCAGGAAACTCTTTTTGGAAAGTAACTTCCAATATAAACCAAAGAAAAACCGGCATCGTGATCTTTTAAACAAAACAGTTCCTAGAACTAGGACGGACTATGACAGAAATTGCATTTCTTTTTTTAAAAACAATTGAATCGGATTCAATTATATGTAATAGGATATATCACATTTTATCACTCACTTCATCTTTAACATCTTATTGTATGTTTAACCAGGCTATGATCAATCAATTGTCGTTCTTAATTCTTTCGTTTAATTAAACAATTTACATACAAAATTCGTTTGTTACCTTCCAAAAAAAAAAAAAAAATATATGTAAAATATGACGCCTTACCACCACTAATTTTTAAATGTGTAAATTTGTCAATCCATATACCAAAAAAATATGAACAAATCAAATTTCTAAACAAAATAAATAATAAAAAAACATGTTCAAAAATTCTAAGGTACATATAAATTAATTATATTAATTAAAACATTTATCAAAACTCTATTTCATTTAATTAATTTTTTTTTAAAACAATTATTGTATTTGCATTTTGTTTAACTTAATTAATTGCCAAGCTTTTTTAGTCAAAATAAATTATTAAATGTTTTATTTTAGTTCTTCTATTTTAATTTGCAACTAAAAATATTTGCGATAAAATATTAAAAAAAAATTTTCCAAAAGGTAAAGAAAGAATTTTGAACTTTGAACTTATGAACTTCGAGTCTTAATAATCTTAAATAAGTTAGACTCTGCGGCATATTTTCGGAACTCCAATTGCTAGAACTTTTTAAAGTCTAAAATTTAGAGAATCGTAATTGTTGTTCCAAGTCCACATAAATTCCAAAAGGGCACTCTTTAGAAGCAGGAAGAAGTTTTAACGAAACCGTTCTTTAGTTTCCAGAATCTTCTTACATATGGAGGGCTTAGAGCTGAACCGAACCAAGTCATAAAATATTATATGTATGCATACATACATATTTCAAAACTGCTGCGAAGTTCTCCGCAAAGTTAAACTCTTTTCAGGGCTACTCTCTATTGCGATGCGAAAGAAATTTTTAGCAAATCTAGCGATTGGTACTCTTCAATACTTGGGCGCATGTGTCTTTCGCAACTTTTAATTTTTTTTTTTCTTTTCGTAAATCATCACATTTTTTTTATTTAAATTTTCCAATTTCAAATATTTTTACACACTTTGGCATTTCATTACTGTAAATCCGCGCCATCTTTAATTTTTATTGCCACTATCGCTTCATTTTCAGAAAATTTTGCGAAAGTGATAGAGAGTTCCAAGTCGGCATTTAGCTTTCGCATAGAAATTGTTTTCTCATCGCAATAGAGATATAGACCCCCAGTTCTGTAATGGACTCAATGAAGAAGTGTTTCGTTCCCACGGTAACATTAATAAATCCAAGCCAATGGCTGCGGAAATTAATGACAGTTCACTTACTCAACCTCAAAAAATTATCCTCCAGAGTATCCAAATTATCTTGAAAATTGAGACCTGTACTTTCCGCAGATTACTTATATGCACAGACAACCAGCCAGACGAACGGACAGACATCGGTAGATCGACTCTGAAAGAGATTCTGAGTCGATTGATATACAAAAAGCTGGGTGCGGTCTCATTGTGCCAATACACTCAATTTGTTTATTTTCTCCTTTTTTTTGGAGTTCCGGGAACCCTTTTTTATGTAGCTGGATAATACTCTAAGGCAAAAATTGGACTTGCTATTCTTACGTTTCATAATTTTACCCAATCCACCATATTGGTTCTAGACCCAGCTCTTAGTATGCCTGTCGATTTAAAGATATCCGTTCGTCCAGCTGGATGGATGTCCATGTTAACCTTGTGCGCAAAATTCAGGTCGCAAGCTTGAAGATAATTTGACAACATTTGGTAAGTTTGATATCACATGGACGAAGCCTATTGAAAATAGTGAAAATCGATTCATAGTTTTTTATAGGCCCCATTAGTGCTGGGATACTATCGATATGTTCTACTATCGATATTTATCGATAGTTAAGATTTCACTATCGATATATCGATATTACTATCGACTGAATGTTTGTACTTGTGCAGGAAAACTTTAATTAATTTTTTAAAAGGCTACATACAGTTCGTTGTTTTTATCACTTTATTGAATGTATGAGACGTATGTATACTAGGGTGTCCCAAAAAATTTTTTCTTTCTGATTTTCATAGGTGCTCAATTAAAATTTAAGAGCTTATAGGGTAAAGTATTTTTGGTTTTTTTTTTAAGAATTTTCGGAATAGGTTTAGAGATCGCGCAAATAGAGTTTTCATAAAAAAACGGAGTTTTCGGCCATTTATTTAACTTTACTCATAACTTGGTTAATACCACGAGTTTCTTAACTGCTTAGGAAACAGTTTTAAAGAAAAATATCCAAGCTTTATTCATGTGTGAAAAAATTATAAGTTTTGGTGATGAGTTTACTCATTTAGATACCCTTAATTACAATTTTTCGTAATTTTTAAAAAAAATTTGTAATAACGCTTTACAACTTTTTAAGTTCAAATAAAAACGAAAAAAACTAATGATGCAGTTTGAAAGACAAATTAATTCCTATTAATATGAATAAACAATTTTTAAATTTGTTCTTACCGTTCCTGAGTTATACCCGTTTCTATCTTTATACCCAGTATTTGTTATTATAAGCTGTTTGCCAGTTCACCAATCTTACCCAATCAACAAAGAAAAAAAACTTTTCTTTTGCTCTGTGAAAAATCATTTATTGCGGTTCTTGCGATGTAGTTATATACCTTGCAATAAATTCTGGTAATCAGTTTCAGAAGTTGTGAGATTAATATAAGTATTAGCCAAAGCCGCACCTCGTTCTGCCACATCATTTACCACTTGTAGTTGCTGAACTTTTTTCTTTGCCTCTTGAAATGACTTGTTGGCTTTCCAATTCTCTGGATCTATTTTTAAAAAATCGATTGAAATATTGCAAGCTTCAAAAAAAGTAAGACTGGCTTTTGAAATGAATTGTTGAATTTCTTTATTTCTAAAGTTTTCTTCTGTTAAAGTTACATTTGCTACTTCATAATCGCTGCATGGAGTATCTGCAAGTTTTTTTGTCATTAAGTGCTAAGTTTTGGTGTCGATACGTTCATCAAAAAACGCTGGGGCAGCCAATTTCGGAGTAAAGTACCACTGATGACCTAGAAAAGTTAAAGCGAGGCTTTTGCAACTGCTTTATTAATAATTCTATAACTATCCAATTCCTTTAATAGGCTCAGATCATTGAGAGGAGCGTATCGAGGGCACTGGCAGAGGTACCAATATCTGATATTTATTCTTAAAATAAATGAACTAAATTCAAGCAAGGCATCAACTGTTGATTTGTCTATATAAGAATGCAACTGGTTTCGGAAAATGCATATTTTCAAAGAATATATAATTTTCATTATCCAGCGAGCCCGATTGATAGCTCCTGGAGCACACATGAAATAGAAAGTGAAAATGACAGCGTGTAACGGTTTAGATCAATAAATGTCAGAAGTTAATGACAGTTAAAACGTAACTATAAAAATTAATGGAAATATACAATAATTATAACGAAAAAAGTATCACCATTTTTAAGGTACAAACTATAAAAATAGTGTAACTCGGAAACTGTAGGACGAAATTCCATTTTTGTTTTCCTTAATTGTTTAGAACTTATCGGTATTCAAAATCGCGTTACTAGTTTTTATACCTTTCATATAAATTTGAAAAGTAATAAACCGTTTTTTACAGAATTTGTTAAAAAATTACAAAAGAACTTAATATGTGGAATCGTAATGGACAAAAATATTGCCGGAACTTAAAGTTTTTGCATATGGAAATAAAGTTTGGGAAATTTTCTTTAGAAATATTCGGTCAAAAAATTAAATGAACGTGGTTATTGACAAAGTTATGAGTCAAGTTTGAAAAAAGGCCGAAAAACCAGATTTTTAACAAAGACTTGATTTGCGCGACCTATAAACCTCTTCCTAAAAATCTAAAAAAAATTCAAAAATACTGGAACCTATAAGCTTTCAAATTATGCTTGAGCCTCTGGGACACCCTAATGTATACGCACGTTGTTTTAGATGGCAGTTTTTTTAAAAATTTATTAGTACCTTTCTGAAGGCACCGAAGTAACAGGGACTATAAGATATTCAATTGCAACTTCAAACATTTTTCTAAATTCTAAACCCAAAAAGGTAATCAATCTAGCGGACTTATCTTCAAATTGTCGTTTATTGTTTTGTCCTATGCTCGCAATTGCATTTGTTTTTTACAAATTACAAAAATATTCGACATTTCAGTCCCTATATAACCATGTAAAAATTACGACTTAAAGTTAAAGGCCTATAAGTCGTAATTTTTACAGTAAAAAGCATGCTAAGCAATCCATACCACTTGCCATTCTTGTTGTTTGTATTCATTGCCGTAATTAAGCGTGAATTAATAATAGCAAGTAAAAATTTGAGGCAAAAAACTGTGTGTGTATAGCTGCTGTTAGATGTTTTCATAGCTGTATTTTAAATAATAAAAATATCGATATTTATATTTTTCCTATCGATAGTTTCGATATTTTAAGACTATCGATAATATCATATTCCTCTAAATCCCACTGGAGCATAGGGCGCCCATAAAGCAAAAACATTTTATTGCAATCTAAATCATCCTACCAAGTTTTATACCACTCCCAGAAATTGCTTTTTATGCGATAACTTCCTTGTAAAATTTAGCGACCCATATCTGTTTAAATGACCTTTGACCTCTTTGTTTTAAAAGCAAATTTAGGAAACTTTAGAGAATGAAATTTTTTACTTCAAAATAAATATTTAGTACGACTAATATAAATTAAGTTTTTGTGTGACCCTTGACCTTCTTACTTGGACCATCGAGTTCTTTCATATAAATGGAAAATATTCACCCTTATTGTGTTTGGCGTATTTAAAATACGCCTACGACAGTTTGGTAATAGATTAAAGGAAAAAAGTTCACGTTCTCTTTAATCTATTACCAAACAGTCGTTGGCGTATTTTAAATACGCCAAACACAATAAGGGTGATTATCTTTAAAATTAAACAGGTTTGTATAACAAAACTTGTAAGAAAATTTAAAATATTTTTTCGCAAATATTTTGTTTTTTTTTCATTAGAATTGTGTAAAGCTTTTTTATTTTTTTTTTTTTTTGATAACTTAATTATTGTTTTATTATTTTTATTAAAAAAAAAAAACGTAGTCAATGGAGAGTTAACTCCACCTTTGGCTTTAAAATATTTAAGAATTGATAAATAGATTTGAAATAGAGAAATTTCTATACAATTTAAAAAAAAAAACTTTGTATAACAAAAGCCCTTTTAATTTTAGGATAAACAGCTTTAGAGGTTTTTTATTTGATTTTAACAAATGAAAAATATTTTATAAATGAAAAGTTGTTTAAGCAAAATTGCAAGCAATTAATTTTTTTTAAATGAAAATAGAAAAAGGTGAAGTTTTCTCTCGTTGATTTTTTATTTTTTTTTTTTGTGGTTTTGAAAGCTTTTAAGTTTAAAGCATGCTTGAGTTTGTTAGTCTTTTAAAAAAAAAAAATTCTGTATAAAAGTAACGCTTTATGTGTAAATGTCTCTTAAATTAAAAAAAGTGTCAAACTTTAAACAGCTTTTAAAGCTTTTTTTAACTAATAAAAGCTTTTGTATTTTTTAAAAAAAGAGCATAAAAAGAAAAATCTCTATTTGTTAAACTTTATTAAGCTTTTTTAAAAGCTATAAAAAGCTTTCGTATTTTAATTAAAAAACAGCTTAAAAATAAAAAGCTTTTTTTGTTGTATAATATTAAGCTTTTTTTATTGAAGCTTTTTTCAAAAAAAAAAAAAGAGCTTAAAAAGAAAAAGCTCTATTTGTTAAATTTTATTAAGCTGTTTTGTTAAAGCTAGTTTTAAAGCTATAAAAATCTCTTCTTTTTCAATTAAAAAAACAGCTTAAAATAAAAAGCTTTTTTGTTATATTATATTAAGCTTTTCTTACTAAAGCTTTTTTCAAAAAAAAAAGAGCTTAAAAAGAAAAAGCTCTTTTTGTTAAATTATATTAAGCTTTATATGTTCATTTTTTTTTTTTAAGAATTCTAAAAAATTAACTAATTACATAAATTTGTTCTTTTCTTTTTCTCTCTTTTCAGGACCTGGACAATCGGATCTATAATTGTTTTCTTTTATGCCATAGAAAGTTAATTATAGATTTCCTCTGATAATATTAAAAAGAGTTATGTCCAATATTAGAACCTTTAACAAAAGTTCTTTATAACATTTATTTTGAAAAAATACTAGAAATATCGGGTTTAAAAAAATTTTGTTTTTAATTTTATTCAAAACCTTAAAAATTTAAAAGAAGAGCAGGTGGCGTTATTATGCAAAAAATTTTTTTTAATTTTAAGGTAACAATTGTTTTAAATAAAGATCAAGAGAAAAGTTGTAAGAAAAAGTTTTAAAAAAAAATTGTTAAAAATTTTAAAAACTAAAACACATTTTAAACGATTTAAAAACGACAAAAGCAGCGCTAATTTATATTTAACTTTATTAATATTTCATTTCATTAAATATATAATTTAAGTTTTAACATCTACAACGAAAATTTCAATTCAACTTAAAAAAAAACGAATTTGAAAGATTGAGAAAGAAAATTAAAAGAATTAAAAAAAAATTTAAAGAATTTTAAAAAAATTGTAAGAATTAAAAAAAAAAAAATTAAAGAAAACTAAAGATTTTAAGCAATTAAAAAAAAATGTGTAAACATTTTTAACAAAATTTCTAAAGTTTTAAGAAATATATTTCAAGCCATTTAAAAATTTTACAAAGTTTTAACAAAAATGAAAGAGAATTTCAAGACATTAAAAAAATAAAAATAAAAAAATTTTTAAATTTCAGAAATTTAATATAATTTCAAATTTTTAAGAATTTCAAGTCTTTTTTTAATTTTCAGAAAATTACAAGAACTACAAGATATTCTCATAAAACTTTTAAATAACTTTGTAAAAAGTTTGAAGAATTTTTGAAAATTTAATTTTCAAACACAAAAAAAATTTCAAGAACTGTTTTCAAAAATGTAGAAAAGAAAAAACTTTAAAAAAATATTAATAATTTTCGAAAAAGTTAAAGAAATTTTCTTAATTAATACAAAAAAAAAATTAAGACATTTTTAAGAAATTTTAAGAAAATTTTTAAAATTTTTGGTAGTTTTCTAAAACTTTAAGGAATTTTAAGAAAATTTTAGCAAAATCTTTTGATAAAAATTAAGCTTAATAAATTTTTGCTTTATTATTATTTGTTAAAATATAACGATTTTTTTTCATTTAAAATAATTGTTATTAATTTTATTTTATTTTATAATAATTTATCATTTAAATTCATTATTAATAAATAATTGTGTTTAATTATTATGTTTGAAGTATCATTTGGAACAAATAAATAATTCATTTTAAACAAGAATGTTTTTTATTTAACTACTAGCTGACCCGGCAAACGTTGTTTTGCCATTATATGATATAATAGTTATATTATAACTTATTTCTTTCAGTGTCTGCATGCCAAATTTTAGGAAAACCGGTTGATTAGTTGAGAAGATATTTGATTAGTTTAGAAGATATAGGGAGGGGGAGCTTTTACTCCTCTTGCCCTATTTCAGATGTTACAGTGTCTGCATGCCAAATTTAAAGAAAACCGGTTGATTATTAAGAAGATATTGGGAGGAGGAGCTTTTACCCCTCTTGCTTTACACCCTAAATAATTAAAACTATGGGCTATAGTTTTTTCCAGCTGTAACACTATTTGCCTGCGAAATTTCAAGAAATTTGGTCAATTGGTTAAGAAGATATTGGGAGGGGGAGCTTTTACCCTTCTTACCCTATTTCACATCATATTTCCTTTCAGATATTACAGTATCTGCTTGCCAAATTGGAAGGAGAGCTTTTACTGCTATTGCCCTATCTTACGCCCTATTCCCTATTAGATGTTACAGTGTCTGCATGCCAAATTTTAAGAAACCCATTTGATTAGCTCAAAAGATTGGGGAGGGGGAGTTTTTACCCGTATTGCCCTATTTCACGCCCTAAATAATAAAAATTTTAGGCTATAGTTCTATCCAGATGTTACACTATTTTCCTGCAAAATTTCAGGAAAATCGGTCGATTTGCTTAGCAGATATATGGAGGGGGAGCTTGTACCCCTCTTGCGCTATTTAACGCCATATTTTCTTTCAGATGTTACAGTGCCTGCATGCCAAATTTTAAAAAAACAGGTTGATTAGCTAAGAAGATATAGGGAGGGGGAGCTAATGCCCTATTTTGCGCCCTCTAGCGATATTAATATACTCTACGACCAATTCTCATACCTAACAAATACACTTACAAAATTTATTAAAAATCAGTCAAGCCGTTTCGGAGGAGTTCAAATGATATTCGTATGAGAATATATAGGAAAGTCTAAATGCCATATCTGCGGAACCCCTAAACCGATTTCGTGCAAACTAAACTAAAACCATCTACAGACTATCCCCAACGTACCCTGAAATTTTGGTCGAAATCGGTCGAACCGTTTTCGCAGTTAGTGGTGACATCAAAGTGTACACTTCTTTTTATATATCGTGGTTCGTAAATTATTGTGTTCTATAATATATGTAAAATAAACCCTTATAGAACACAATAATTTACGAACGACGATATATAGATTTGGCAACTGCAGTTTTTTTCTTTAATTTTTTGATGAGATTCGCAAATTTTCCCCTCTTAAAATAAAAAATTACGCTGTTTCCCTTGATTTCACGAAAAAAATAACCAATAAGGCGTTTTTAATAATATTGGCACTTTTATAAAGTGTTCAAAATAATCATTAAATATCCTTGGTGTTCAATGCGGTAGATTTGTGGAAAACACAAACGCTTAGTGTTTGTGTAGTAAATCAATAAAAAAAAAATAACGTTTCCCTGTTTGTTCTTGTCCCACTCAACAAAAAGATGAGAACATTTAATTCCGTCAAACAAACTTCATTGTGTTCGGTTCAGCTCATTAGTGTTCGTTCGTTTCAGTTGTGCTTAGCGCCCTTTTGGCTGGTAAAAAAAAAACAAAAATTTTTTACAAAAACAAAATACATAAACGAAAAAATAACAAAAAGCCAGCATAAAAATTTGACACAAACAAAACACATACAAAATACACACACAAGCTATTCGTGCTGCAGTCGTTGCTAAAAATTTTTGTTTGTTGATTTCTGTATCAATGTAAAAATGTAACATTATAGAACAATTAAATATATTGTCTGTCTACAGTACCACTACAATTGTTCTGTTTTTTAACGAAGAACAGAACATTATAAAAATGTTTGGCTGTTTCTGAAAAATAGTTACGAACGGTATTAAGGGTTGTGTTCATCTACACAAACAACACAAAAAAAAAGTTATCGTTCCTGGGCATGTGAGCCGAACGCAAAATAATGTTTTGCTTATTTTCGAACACTGCTTTTATCAGATTTAATAGACTTTATCCTGATGACAAATTAGGCGAATTTTTGAAAATCTCAATTTTTTTTTTTTTTATAGAACTTTTTATAAGTTTAGAATTTTTTGATTTTATTTTATTTTTGGTGCTTTTTAATTTTTCAAAAATTTTTTTGAAGATATCAGGGTTTATGGTAAATTTTTGGGGGGGGGTGCTTAAATACCATGTGAGATAAGGCCATGATGGCTTTATCTTTCATTCAATAGGGGGATAAAGTATTTTTTTTTTTTTGCATTTGAATGGGAGATAAAGTCTTAGCTCACATTAACAATATTAGAAAATGACTTTATCTCTCATTTCAGTTCCGGAGACACTAAAGTTAAGTATTGAAATCTGGCTTCGCATACTAAAGTTTCTGTGTGGCGGCCTGCGGCCGTGCATAGGGGTTTTTTCCTCCAGTAGGATGCGGCAGGTGGCTTCGCTGAAAAAGTTTTCCTGCGTGCGTCACAAGAATACAAAAATGTTTTTCAATGATAACTAAGGATTTTCCCTTTTACAGAAGGTTAACGCCATGCATAACAATATTCTGAAAAAATATGGCTTTATCTCTCATTTGCGAAAAAAAAAATTTTGCTATATCTCTCATTTCGCAAAATTTTAAATATGACATTACCTCTCAGTGATTGGGCAATAAGGCCATTATGGCTTTATCTCCCATTCAATTGAGCAATAAAGCTATAATGGCATTATCTCACATGGTTTTAAAGCAACCCCCCAAAGTTTTTTTGTTTTTTTTTTAAACAACTTTTTTATTATTCCGTCTTTAGCGCAGTTACATACCTCCAAACACACATACTTTGATATTTGCATTTTCGATAAACAGCTTTCAAAGCTCTTACAGCAAGCATTGTTGTCACCACGATCTGATTGGCTGCTGTGCTCTCGTCGGTGTGAAAGCACAAAAACTCTCTTGTAAAAGCTTGCCAATTGGGCATATGAGCTGGACGTAACTGATTCAGCGCATAATAATAGTTTTGAAGACATTTAAAAATTTTGCGTTTTTCGATGGAGACGATTCTTTATAGCTTTTTTGATGTTTATATTTTCTGTTTTAACCAAATTTTTCTAATGTTTAGCGGATTTTAACAGTTTCAGCGATTTTTTAGTACTTCCGATTTTTATTATTTTAGCACTTTTTAAAGTTTTTCTGTTAATTAGTATTGTGGTTATAATTAGTATTGTGGTTATTTTGTCGAACTATTTATGGGTTTTTAATCCAAATTTTAATATTTTCAATCAGGCTTGAGTTCATCAAGTTTAATTTTTTTAATTAATTGGGCATATGAGCTGGACGTAACTGATTCAGCGCATAATAATAGTTTTGAAGACATTTAAAAATTTTGCGTTTTTCGATGGAGGCGATTCTTTATAGCTTTTTTGATGTTTATATTTTCTGTTTTAACCAAATTTTTCTAATGTTTAGCGGATTTTAACAGTTTCAGCGATTTTTTAGTACTTCCGATTTTTATTATTTTAGCACTTTTTAAAGTTTTTCTGTTAATTAGTATTGTGGTTATAATTAGTATTGTGGTTATTTTGTCGAACTATTTATGGGTTTTTAATCCAAATTTTAATATTTTCAATCAGGCTTGAGTTCATCAAGTTGATAATTTTTCATTCTTGACTGACCTGAGATTCGAACACAGTTTTTCTGTTTTTCTGCCGTATAAAAAGTGTTCCATTGTTACAACTTTATTTTTACATACCAGGTTGGATGAACCTTAATTTACTTTATCGCTTACATTAGGTTAAAGTAAAGTTTTAATAGTGGAACACTTCTTATAAGGCCGTTTAAAGTCTACTTTTAGCTATCGGTAAGTTGTGAAAACGGGCCTAATAGTTTTAGCGATTTTTTAAAATATTATTTCATATTAATGGTTTTTAGCGATTGTTAACCATTTTGCGTTTTTCGATTAAGGCGATTTTTTAGTTTTTTTTCGTTTTATTTTTCTTGTAATAAAATAAATTTGTTCCGTTTAAGCCAAATTTTTTTAAGGATTAACGCTTGGGAAGAGACCCACGTCCGGTCCAAATTTAGCTTCAGCCGTTTAGGCTGCGCGATGATGAATCAGTGAGTCAGTAACGTTACAGTTTTATATATGTATGTTTATGTGACGCGGAAAATAGAAAGGATTTTGCCATTTTAAAGATTTAAATACGTGTATCTTTGGTGTACCATCACTGAGCGTGTTGGTATTCATTCTCATTTGAAAGCGACACATCTCAACCTTGTTGGTCAACCTTGAAAACGCGCGTAGGTCGTCCCTACCTCTTGTTTTGTGTAGTTGGTTTTTAGTTTACTTAACCTTACGGGTCCCTTTCTCTATGCGCTGTCACATATAGAAAAATTTTGTGTTCCCAAAAATAACTTTGATAGTAATTTAAAATCCTAATTTGAATAAAATATTTTAATTTTAAAATTTTTACAGACGTTTTATAAAAGAAAAAACAAGTAAGAAAGTATAGTCGGTCAAGCCCGACCATATGATATCCTACACCACAGTATTAAAAAACACATCATGCTTATATGTCCATATAAATATGGATTTATCTATGTTTATAAACTTCATGAAAATGGCAGAAATTGCCCCCTACCTCCCATTGTGGTCCTATTTTTTAAAAACTGTATAGCTTATGTGTCCATATAGATATGGATCTATCCATGATTTCAATTTCATTAAAATCGGTTTGAGAGGCAGAAATTTCCCCCTATCTTCCCTCGTGGTCCTACGATTTGGCCCATTTTCAATAGGCTTGGTCCTTGTGCCAATAAAAACCTATGTCCCAAATTTTATCAAATTATCTCCAAAATTGCGACCTGTACTTTGCGCACAAGGTTTACATGGACAGCAAGCCAGCCTGCCATTCGGACGGACACCGTTAGTTCGATTCAAAAAGTGATTCTAAGTCGATCGGTACACTTTAAGGTGGGTCTAGGACCAATATTTTAAGGCGTTACACACATCAGCACAAATGCATAATACCCTTTCCACTATTGTGGTGTGGGTATAAGTTTAAAATGTGTTTTAAGCCAAATTTTTTCTTAAAATACAATTCAAATCCATTTTAATTTTTTTATGAATACCGCATTTAATCTGTGATCATAAAATTTTTTTTCTTATTTGGAAAATTTATCTTTTTAAAACAGTAAAAGAAAAAATTAAACACAAATTATAAACTTACATTTTTCAGCAGCATGTTTCTTTTCAAAAGAATCTTCTTAACGTTTGTTTTATTGATGATAATAATTAATTGCTTGTTGATGAAAAATGATATTTGGCATGCTTTTAATTGCAAATCGAGATGATAATTAATAATGTTGAGGAAAAATTAAACTAAAAGAGAAATAAAATTAAAAGAATGTATTAAAAAACTCTTTTTAATTTATAATTTCTATACTTTATTTTTTAAATATGTATATATATTGTTAACTTTATATTGTATATAAATGTTAGTTATGAATTAATAATTAACTAGATTAAAAAAACAAGTAAGGGTGCTATATTCGGTTATGCCGAATCTTATATACCCTTCACCATGATGAGATAAGAACGAAAAGATATAAACATAAATAACGTTCTTTAGATAAGTATAAATAAATATTAATTGAGCCATGACTTTTCGTTTCATTTTCATTTCGTCATGCCGAAGAATATAAAAAAACAAAAAGTTTATATACTATGTATCTAAGCCCGTTTCCTCTTTTGCCAAAGTTGATGTTTGAAATTCGTTTTATAATCTTAAAATCGTTTTTTAGAACATAAAAAAAATTAAATAAAACAAATGAAAAAAAATTCTTTTTGGGTTTCGAACTGGCAATATCATCAGTCTCAGGAGAGAACTTAACAACTCGGCTACGAATGCTTTTACTAAAGAAGCGTTAAATTAAAATATATTGAGTCTATGAGTTTGTTTCTTTATTTGAGCGGCATATCATTTACATGCATTAATGTGTATGTGTATGTGTATGCGTAAAATTAAACACATTACAAATAAAATCCACCACTTGTAGTGAAGGGTATAAAAAACAACAAAAAAAAATCACATTTCCAACACTGTATTACCATAGCCACTGTATGACCGTAGAAACCAAAATTGAATTGGGTTGTATGGTATGTTTATTTCGTTTTGGTAATACAGTGTTGGTATGGTAATGTCACGTCTAATTGGACCTTTAAGGGAAAAAATTTGAGGCAGTCGTGGTTTTTTACTCATATCTCAGCCATTTGTTGACCGATCTTGCTGAATTCCAATAGCAAACAATTCCGGACCATATGTGACATAAATGTATAATAACCTGGCCCCCATCATGTATGGGGTCTTCGGAAAACCCATTTCAACGCACAGACGGTCAGACGGACATTGTTAAATCAACTTCGCTCCTCATAAGGACCCATAATATATATACTTTATAGGGTCTAACATCAATATTATAGGAATTACAAACGGAATGACAAACTTATATATACCCTATTCACCACCTGTGGTGAAGGGTATAAAAAACAATAGCAAAAACTATATTTCTGTAGCATTTTGACAAAACATCTTAAGTCCAGATAAGATAACAAAATAGTTTTTTATAAAAACTCGGTGAAAAAATCATTTTCATCAAATAATAAAATAAACCAAAATTAAAGAAAAATTTCGTTTATAATACAAAAATTTTAAAAAACGTAAACAAAGATGTTTTTTTAATGAAAATTCGTATGATTAGCAACATTTTTTTTCAAATTTGACTTAAGATGTTTTGTCAAAATGCCACAGATTTGAAAGTTAAGAAAAGTTAGGAAAAACTTAAATTAAAAACTTCGTTACTTAATGGAAATTTAGAAGAATTTTTTATTGAAAAATGTTTATATTTAAAAACTTATTGGTCGATAACGGATAGCAACTGAACTGAAGTTGAGCTGCCAGCAACGAATTCAAAATAAGAAAAAAATTTTGTATACATAATTTAATATGAGCGGCATTCGCTGCTGGCAACTTAACATCAGTTGTTTTGCCATCCGTAATCAACCCGTTATTTTCTTGGAAGATTTTTTAAACTTTTTTTTAATAAATGCTTAGACTGAAATTGAGATTTTGATTTTTAAGGAGATCATGGTGTAAGAAATATAGAAAATATATAACTTTTGTTTATAAATATGTATGTCAGAATGCTGTAAATATTTGCTGATATATTATTTAGAGATAAAGTTACAGTAAATTCTACATTTTTGTTAACACTACTATATAATAAGTAATATTTGGCTTTATTTAACTTTATTTTATGTATATGATATATAAATATTTTAAGTAAATTCTTTATTTTTATGGAGTAGTTAACTTTTATATACTTATGGCCGATTTCACCAATTTATTTGAATATCAATTTATATTGAAAATTCGTTTTTTATATCAAATAAAAATAAAATTATATGAAACACTATAATATGAATTGATATTAAAAATGAATTGGTAAAATATACAATTATTGTTATAAATATTTGCTTAATAATTTGTGGTTTAAAACAGTGTTCGAAAATAAACAGTACATTATTTAACGTTCGGCTCACACACCAAGGAACGATATCTATTTTTTTAGTGATTGTGTAGACATAAATAACCCTTAATACCGTTTAAGAAAGAACCGAAAAATATATACACCCCTATCGCAAACAACTACTCCCATGAAAATATTCCCATATTTTTTTATTTCGTATTGTGAATGATTCCCATAACAAATTTTTTGGGAATGAATTCCCAAACTTATAAAATTTGGCATCGCCAATGTTTACTCCCGCGAATTTTTTTAATAAATAAATTCCCAACAAGTGTTGATATTAACGAGAAGGGAACATGTAAATTTTAATTTGTGTTCTAAAGTAGGACCAAATTAAATTACTTTTTCCTTTTATTGAAGAAGTGTACATAAAGAAAATGAAGATAAACACTATTCATTATTTATTTTATTATATTTTTATTAGTATTTTATTTTGTATATTTTTCTTTCACAATACAAGCACTAACAAGTTACTCACAATAGAGACTTTTGTTTACAAAGCACTGACAAATAATTCACAATAGAAATGTTTACTCCCAAAATATTTGCGATACCAGTTTGTTGGGGATGGGAATTTAGGTTTGATCCCATATATCATATTCCCATAACATTCGCGATAGGGGTGATAATGTTCGGTTCATCGTTAAAAAAACATAACAATTGTAGTGATACTGTAGACAAACAATATATTTTAATGTTCTATAATGTTTTTTTCGTGTGTGTATTTTGTTTTTGTAAAAAATGTTCACATCTTTTGTTGAGTTTGATAAAAACAGTAATATTTTTGTGTTCGAAAGATGACTAACAGGGAAACGTTATTTTTTTTAAATGATTTTCTACACAAAGACTATTAGCGTTTGTGTTTTCCACAAATCTACCGAACCGAACATTAAGAAGCGATATTTAGTGTTTATTTTCGAACACTAGTTTAAAGCGAAACAAAGGAAGAACTTTGAAATGTGTGAAAAAAATTTAATACTTGAAAATGTATCGCTTTAAGCGTACTCTCATGCTACAAATTAATAAAAACAAATTTCTTATTCCAAATTTTACTTAAAAAAAAAAAACTATCGCTAGTTAGAACTGCAATAATCATTCATTTCCTAATTTGAAAACTTAACCTTAACCCTAAATTTCATCCTTAAACAACAGCTGTGTTGATTTACTTCAATAGCAGAAACTTCCCACAAGAGAGTTAACTTAAAATTAACAAAATGTTTCTCCCAACTGCTCAAAATAATAAAAAAAAGAAAATAAACGCTTTACCAGCAAAAAAAAATAGCAAGTTAGGCACATTAACAGTATCCAGCTATTAGATACGAGTTGAATTGTTTTGAACTGAAGGGTGGTTAAATTTTAAGGGCCGAAATTGAATGTGAACTACACCTAAACGTCAAGTTTTTTGCTGCATTTCATTTGACATTTCTCTATTTCAGACTAACTCAATTTTAACCATGGAAAGATACACAATCGAGCAACGCGTTAAAGTTATTCAGGCTTATTATGAAAAATACATATTGGCATTTCCGTCAAAAGGTCCACCGTGGCCGAACATTTAAAAGTTATTAAAAGCTGATTATTTTACGATATTGTTATAGAGAAATATTTAGATTTTACTTATTTTATAAATTTACAAATAAATTTGTTCACTTAGATGAAGAATCAGACTGCGAAGTTGTGCAAACGTAATTTCTTATTTGTGAGAATGTTTTATTGTGTGTTTTCTTTAATATTTATCTTTCTTAAAAGAGGTGATATTTGATAAAAATTATTCTAAAAAAATTTTCTGACATGGTCTGTAATCTAAGGAAGAGTTCAAAGAGAAAAATGTTATTCGGATAAGCGGGAAATTTTTATTTTGTTTTAATCATTATTCAGTTAAATTATTATGGAAAAAATTTCACGTTCGAAATGTCACGTTTCGACCCAGATTTTGGCTTAAAAAAAAAGAAAATACAGAAGATTTAAGAATCAAACCAAGACATTTTAATGTTAAATTGCTACGTAAATTTCTGAAAGTAGTTTGACTAAAAAATTGTGCCACGGTTCGCTGAATTACGCCTTTTTATACATGGTCACAAAAATTACTTCTGTTTTTTTCACGTTCGAACTGCTACTTCATTTGTCATTATCTTTGACCTAAGATCGCGCCCTCAATAAACTTTAGCATAGATAACAGTGCTTTCTTAGTGCTATAATTTAAGGGTTAAGAGAAAGTAAAAATTTGTTGTTTAAAATGTTATTGCATTTTTGATGCGTACGACTGTCACGTTCCAACACTTGGGATTTACCCATATCGTGCCCTTCGTGATTCAGTGATGAGGCACATTTTCACATCAGTGGATTCGCCAATAAGCAGAATTGCCGCTTTTGGGCGAATTAAAATCCAAGAATTATTATCGAAAAACTAATGCACTCACAAAAAGTGACTGTTTGGTATTTTTTTTTTTCCAAAATGAGGCCGGCCAGGCAGTTACTGTGAATGGTGTTCGCTACTGTGAGATGATAACGAACTTTTTATGGCCCGAATTGGAAGATATGGTTGTGGACGATATGTAGTTTCAGCAGGACAGTGCCACTTGCCACACAGCTAAACAAACAATGGTTCTTTTGCGAGACAAATTCAATGGCCGTGTTATCTCACGTGGTGGCGATGTCTATTGGCCTCCAATATCATGTGATTCGACGCCGTTGGACTTCTTTCTTTGTGGTTATTTGAAAGAAAACGTGTACGTCGATTAGACAGCAACAGTTAAAGACCTAAATGATGAGATAATTCGGCACATTAACGGAATAAAACCTCAATTATGCCTCAGCGTCATCGAAAGTTTGGACCATCGGATGGAGGTGTGCCATTTGGCCGATATTTTTTTTCCATACATAATTGAACCATACCAATATTGTCATAACAAAAAGAAAAGACAATAATTTCCTAAATAGTTTGTGTTTTATTCACACAAATGGCAAAAGCCATTTTATCCGAAAACCTGGACTTGAAGCAAAGATATTTAAAAAAAAAAAATTCTCCTGTAAAATTTTATTTTTGTTGGTTACATAATTTTTGTTACATCATTGTAATTCAGAAATTATGAAAATTATTTTATTACACATTTTCAAAAGTTTGTTTTGTAAACAAAAACATAAAAAAAGGTGTTAAAATAATTCTTGCCACTCAGCTGAATGGTCATTTTTGTGAAAATCTCCTAAAAGAGCCTTTTCATAACACTTTTGATGAATAAAAACTGATTTATCTTCAGAGCAATTGAAAAGGATTCACTTATGATTTATTCATATGTTCAAAAAGGAATCAGAAAATTGTATAACAAGTGATTCATCGGTAGTGTACCATTTACTCACAGCAAAAGTATCATTTATGATCGAAAAATGAGCTCATATGCGGTTATTTTGCTCATGAAGCTGATTCCTAAAAGACTCAATTTTGATACAAAATGCTAGCTGGGTAGTAAACATTTTACTAGCAAAAATGTTCAAAAAAAAATGTTCGTCTCTCGAATTTGTATGTTCTTTTTCACTCTCTCGTTGCTAGTTTTACGAGTACGTGAGCACATTCTATCTAGCAATAATTATTGATAATCAGGGTTTAAAAGCATCCATCAGCTGAATGCTTTTTATTTTTGCTTTTGCCACTGCTATTGAAATTTGTAATTTTTTTTTCCAACAGCCAATGTTTTGTTTTTCGTTTGTGCAAAAAAGCAAATCTCCTATTTTGTATATTTTTATTTTCTGACAACTGCTTTTTTACCAGCCAGCGACAAAAATGGACAACCACATAAAAAGCAAAAGCTAAAAAAAATTATTTCGCCTTTTGCTTTTTTACTTTTTCCTGAAAGAAGAGCTAGTTAAAAAAGACAAACCAAAAAAAAAATCTAAAATTCAAAGAACAAAAATTCTTCTCTGGCTGGTTATAACAAAAAGCCGATTCAATAAAATGAAAAGCAGCGGAAGTGTGTGCTAAAAGCAGTCTGAGCAGAGCTATTAGCTCTGCAAAAAGGCAGATTACAACGAAAAAATACTGATCAGTGTACAAGCAACATGGTTTTTTTATGGTGATGAGGAAAAATAAATTTTTGCCTTTCTTCAGTAATGTTGTAGTAATGTTGTTGTTGCTCGCCAAACAAATAAAAAATTCTTGTTGTGTTTGTTTTGCATGAAAAATATCACTTGTCGTCGTCGAGTATTTTTTTTCGCAATCATGTGCCTTTGCAACCTTTTTTGCTGCTTTTATCTCCTATTTTGCGGCTATTAGCATGCATTGGTTTTTGATTTGGCGGCTGTTTGACAGAAGCTGTTTGTTTCATTCTTTTTCCTACCTATTTTTTCCTACAACATAAAAGTAATTGCCGTTGCTTTTTGAGTTCCATCAAATTGTTAAAAAAGCAAAAGCTGAAAAAAGCCAGTGCCAATTATTTTGTGTGTTTATTTTGCTGCTGCTTTTGAAAAGTGTGGGCTTTTTTAGCAATGGAACTTGTCGGCTTTTTAATTTTGATTTTTTTTTTAATAGGAAAAAGGCAAAATTTGGCTGCTTTTGCTAATATGGCGATAGCATTTTAAACCCTGTTGATAATAAGCAATAATTTTCCGTTATTGAACAAACTTAATCTCCTTTTTTTTTTTTAAATATGTATGTACATATGTGTATTACAACAATTTTATAGAAAAGCTTTTAGAAAAGAAAACTCAACTAACAAGTTTTACTACAGTTGTTTAATTATAATACTTATATTTGATTATTTCAACTTACTTTCCTGGGCGACAATTGGCTAAAATTTAATAATTTTTTTTTTTTTTTAACTTTTCTTAAGTTTACCAATCTTCTTCCTCTTTTCCTTCCTTTGCAATTTGTACTGACATTAATTCTTCTACAATTTTATATTCATGACATTGTTGACACAATAGTCTGCCATTTGATTTGTTAGATCTTTGGACTTTTTCATGGCAAACAATGTGGACTAATTTTAAATTTTTTAATGAAAAAATTTCCAAAAAATACTCCAATGCTGAAATATCCACAACCGGCTGTTTGTGTAAATGACAAAGACGTTTAGGTTCTGCTATCAGCTCCTGAACATTTGCTATTAGGGAGGGTAGTATAGTGCGTGATAATTCTATTTGATGATCTAAGTTCCATACTTGGAAAAGTATTAAATTTTCCCTTGAAGCATAAGGATTTATAGAGTGTTGTAGGGCACAATTATTTCTGTTATCAGAATAAGCACCCTGACAATAAAAATCTCCAATATCGGTGCATAGAGAAACCGACCATTCATCTAATATTTCATTTCTTAAAGTATAGTCTTTAATAACCTGTTTGAGCTTCTTTTTTGGCACTGCTGCCCGAGCATCAGGTTCGTCATCCAGTTTTTCCATTAGGAAATCGTGTTTTGGCTCATATCTTCTATCAAATATCATGGCAAAGTAATCACAACCTATAAGCAAATAGCGAAACTTTTCCAATACCGAATCAATAACTTTGCGGGCCTTGAGATCTTGCCGATACAAATGGTTGCGTGTAAGTTCATCTTTAGTTTTGTAGTAATAACCTCTTACACGATCTTGTGCCTTGCGAGCCAATGTTTCTTCTTTGGTATGACATTTTTCCTCTTGACCCATAAACCATTCAGCATGTTCAGATCTTAAACTGAGATGTGTCTTGGCATTTGCATCTCTGCAGTTTGGTAATTTTTTCTTTTCATAATCGGCTATAAGTTTGCCAAACTTTTCGGGTTGTTGTTCCATAAATTCGTAAATCAGGTCGGCTACTTTTAGTAGAGGATTTCTTTGGCGCAATTGTTCGAATTCGAAATCTTCATCTAAATCAGTAAAAACATTTATATAAATACATTTATCAAATAGTTAATAATAAATTGTACTATACCAGTTGTGATAATTGCCTCCGCACCAGCCACTATGAATAAAGTTTGAGATTCTAAGGTTAAAAAATAGTCTTCATCGGTTACTTCATAGCCATCAGATGCTAAATAAATGCGCAAGTCTTTGATCTGAAATTAAAAAGTTGAAATTTGTTTTAAAAATATTTTTTTTTTTCAACTAATTTAAATATTTCTTGCAAGCTAAAATTTTTTGATATGTTCTAAAGAAAACTTTTAGAGCATGCTATACTTTAAAGCTTTTTTATTTAAATCTTTAGCTACTGTATCTTATTACAATATTCCCTCCTTGACATGTATTCAAATTAAAACATTAACATTGAAATTAGTTTCTCTTCCAAACCTGAACTTGACCTCTAACTCGACTATCAATATCACGTAATATCCCTGACCCGTATTCATTGCATCCTAGAAATGTGAAGGTAGAGTTGTTTCCAAACAATCAAATACCCTTAAAAAACGCAAACAATACGACAAAAAAAACAAAATCAAAAGTTTAATGTCCTTCTTAATCATGAATGTAAAGTAACCCAAAGCAAAACAAAAAAGAACATCCATCCAACAATTCATTCATTTCCAACAGGTGGCTGTATAGCAATTGCGCATTAAACATTCGCTTTTCGGTTAGTGGTGCTTAAGTTTCAGCTGGCATTGAATTTTTGTACACACAAAAACTTGACAAGGTCCTCCAAAAAAAAGGAAGTTTGTGTGAAACAACAACAAAAAAAATGTGTAATAATAAATACAACACTGTTCAAATACTTGGCCCTGGTGGTAAATATTTCAAGGTCAAAATTAAACAAGACGCAAAAAGAAAAAATGACTAATTACTTACAGGAAACTTAATTTTGGCTTTAGTCTTCAGCGTTTGCAACGAATTCGCACCGATGCCATATTTTCTCGAGCGTTCATTATCAGTGATTTTATAACCCTTAATGACAGCAGCAGGCTTTATTTCATCTCTTTGGACTGAGTCCTCGAAATGTTCCTTCGCCACTATTTCCTTCTGTTGTTGTGCAGAACTACGGGTTGTGGGCGCCATCACTTCTTTGATGAAATTAAACATATTCAATATATTTTATTTATATAAACACTATTGAATTAAAAGCTTTTTTTAATTTTTCACTATTTATGTCGACTTGTCTAAACCTTTTAAGGAATGTTGTCCTGAATGCACTTCAATATTTACAAACACATACACACAAAATAAAACAAAGATGCAATTCTTTTGTTTATATTCTAATAAGACGACAAAGTACTGCCAAGTTTGCTTGTTTTAAATTTGTATATAGACGTATAAAAAATGGCAACACTCTTTACGTTAAACAAAAGGATGCCAGATATTATTTGATTTGTAAGATTAATGGCCGTTTTCTCAATAGCTCTGTTTCTAGACTAAAGGCTCAGTTAGGCGAACGTTGCTGTACCGTATCTGTACTGTATCAATCAGATGTTCGCTTTTTGTTATATGAAAACCAATACAAAAGCTTACCGAAATGCAATTTACCGTAGTTGCAACGTACCAATCTGTATAAAATAGAATTTCATGCCGTTGTTACGTAACATTTGTAAGACAGTGATGGGCGGCTTGTATGTTACATTGAATGCGGGTAATTTTGCTCTTTTTTTTGGTACTTTTTTAGTATATCTATGGAATTGCGACAAAACAACTTACAATACAACATATTTCCAAATAGACAAATATACATATGTTTAGATGTTTAAAATAAACAAATGCATATACACATACAATGAAAAAGGGAAACATATAAAAGACTTTAAATGGTATCAAAACCTTGTTTGGTGTATGCACATTTACAATATATGTATGCTAAAAATGTATATATGCTAAAATACAAATTTATTTATTGTAAATCTATAATATAAATATTAAATTATTAACATTTTTTACATACACAAAATACTGTTTTAATACCATTTAAATCACGTGGTACCTTTTCTGCACAACGGTCACCATTTGAACATTTTTGATTCTCATCACTGTTTGTTTTGTTTTATGTATACTATTGCTTTTTGTTTATGTATGGGAAAACATATGACACGTTTTTAAACGTTCTATAAGTGCACCAACGTACTTACAGTACGGTGCGGTACATTACGGGTACAGCAACGTTCGCCTAACTGAGCCTTGAGTCCCAATATACACTAGGGACATTTCTTGCCGGACATTTTTTGAATTCTCTTTTAATCTTACCTGAAGCGTTTACATATGAAACATTAGAAGTCAGACAGAAATTAATACTTGTATGTAAACTACGAAAAGTAAGAAAGAGAAATGAAAAAATGTCTAGTACAGATAGTCATGTACTACACACTCTACCTTTTCGACCCCTCGCCTTCAAACTTCGTCTGTCCGGCAAGAAATGTCCCTAGTGTAAATTGGGACTAACTTTGTGATCCCAATTTGCACGAAAAGCGTTCCCGTACTTTTAAATGATGAAACCGAACTGGGGCTGAGCGATGTTTTTCATACAGTTTGACATAAAATTATGCCAGAGAATGCGGTCGAGAATTAAAATCAATTTTATTTTGAGGACGTTTTTTCTAATGCTCTCACATAAATAAAATTATTCTCTTAACAATGCTACCATACTTTCATTCAATTTCATGCATTTTGTTAACTAAGAAAAATAAGAACAAAAGAAAATGAAAGAAATGAGAAAGAATTTAAAGTTAGTGCTGGTTCACACAGGTCAAGTTTACTTGAACAGTTTTATTAAAATTTTCTTTTGAACTTGCGTTCACGTTCATGCACAAAATTAATTTTTTTTTCTTTTCCTTCAACTTTGTAGCTTTTTATTATATTACGGATGAAAAAAGAAAAGAAAAATACCAAACTGACTGGTACGGTCAAGTATGTACCCCTTTCCATTCTCTTTACCCCTCTCTCCTAAAAGCTCAAGACTTGAAGAGTCAAACTTGACCTGTGTGAACCAGCACTTACTGCCGACGTTTTAATTATGGGCTTTAAAATTTTTGCCTGAACTTGAAGACTCAGTTCTGTTTCATCATTAATTTGTGTAAATGAGAGCGGATTTGAGACAATAAAATTCTTCTTCTTCTTGCACGAAACAGCCCAGACTTTTTCTTCGTGCAAATTGTGTAAATTGTCAAACAGCTGTAAAACATAAACAAAACAATGAAATGCAAAGGAAAAAAATCATGAACCAAATTTTGGAAAAACTGTTGTGGAGTAAAGTAATGTACTTAAATATAAAAGTTTTATGTTGAAATATTAGGAAAACATAATGTTAGTTATTGTAACAGTGTTTGTTTTGTTTAATTTTTGGTAAAATTAGTTTATTAATACAGACAATATACAATTTTTCAAAATTGGAATAAATTGTTATTGTTTTGTAAGGACTGTCGAAACAATGACATTTTTTTTGTGCTTAATTTTGTCTCTTTATGAGTGAAATTTATGCTTGCTCTCATTTTCACGAACTTTACCCAAAAAGTCAAGAAACAGAGCTAATGTATCGACAACCTGCCTGTAAGTGCCGGTTTACACACGTCAAGTTTGACTCTTCAAGTCTTGAGTTTTTAGAAGAGAGGGGAAAAGAAATGGCATTCTCTTTTCCCTTCTCTCCTAAAAGCACAAGACTTGACGAGTCAAACTTGACGTGTGTGAACCAGCACTAACATAGGGTCTTCACCTGATAAAAACGTCAAACTTCATATAAAAAAAAAACGCTGACTAAAATTTTAAAGTTTTATTAAATGAACTTTGACGTTTGGTATTACAAAAAATTGTCAGGCGAAGGACCCATGTTACTAATCTCGACATATATTTATTATGGCCATTTCTCAATGTATTAGCAAAGTGCCTGTTACTTAATGTTGACATAAATTTATTATAAACAGACCGATAAACTGTCCGTTTGTGCTGGTACACACTTTTCAAGTTTTAGCCGTCAAGTCTTGAGTTTTTAGAAAAGAGAGGAAAATAAATGGCATTCTCTTTTCCCTTCTCTCCTAAAAACTCAAGACTTGACGGCTGAAATTTGAAGTGTGTGAACCAGCACTTAGGAAAGAAGAAGAGTTTGAAAAAGCACTTGACAACAGAGCCCTGCGCCGTGGGATTTTATCGGCGGTGGCGGCAGGCGCACAAATTTTCGGCGGCGGCTCGGAGCCGGCTGTTAGCCGATAGAATATATAAATATTAAATCCACATTTGTGTGTACATATTTATATGTGTTTATATCATAACACAAACAATTTAATCCATGTTTCATACTCTAATTCACTACTCTTAAATAATTTTCGTATATGTCGTTATTTTAAAAATTTTGATGAAATTTTGTTACTTTATAAACAACAAACTATATACAGTATTGGGAGGCAGACATTGCTAGAGTTGCACTTTTTAAGGATATTCAAACAAAAAAGATTGTTGTAAGGTGTTTAAAAAGATTATCGCCTTATCAGAAATGGTTATAAAGAAAATAGGTATTTAAAATTGTATTGAACACTAGAAAAAAAGTTGTTGAAATATTAAGGAAACTGTTGCCAAAATATATATTCCACAAAGAAGAGTACAAATTATGTATGTTATTATTTTATTTTTACACTCTTATATACTGCCTGTTTTTAGAAAACGTAAACAAGTGAGTGAGTGAGAAATTATATTGAAAACAACAATAAAAAACGAAAATTTGTTTTTTCTTTTAATATAATTTCTCACTCACTCACTTATTTACGTTTTCTAAAAACAGGCAGATAAACTTGCTAAAAAAAATTAAGATAAGACATAACAGCTTACTATTATGGATATATGAGGCATATTCAGTAAATAAATATTTAAGTACCTATGGTTAAAAACCCTTATATTTTTGTCGTATGTGTCCAAGTAACGTTGAGGCAATTCATTACATTAGCGCTCAAAAAAAATATGGTCAAAATTCGACCATAAATTTGTATGCACATATGAGGAAAACATATAACATCTATTCGATCTATCGATTTGGCGAGGAACCAACCCTCAGTTCATATTTCATATTCCACGTGAGTTAAAAATATTATAAAAAATATCAGAGAATATCAATCGAAAAAAAGGTACCAAAAAGTCTTCTTTATAGGTTGTCATCAACTAAGGACATTGCACAATTATTTTTATATATCTAATATTAATGAAAATTAGCCAAATTAGCAGATGTTGAACGAAAAAGTACCTAAAATCTCCCATAACTTGTTTTTATTCACCCAGTTTAATGTATAATTTTATCTTTATAGGTCGAATAATAACAAAAATTCAAAAAGTACCAACTTTTTCATCATGTACGTTTTCATTCACTTAGGACCCTGAACTTATAATACTATGTTTCTAAGTTAAATAATATAGAAAATTTAATTTTCCTTATTTATATAGTCGAAATAATCGAAAACCCTACAGATTTGAATACCACATCCTATTATAGTTTTCACTGTGATATTAGAATAGGATGTGGTTGAAAAGTATTTTTGTTAACTGTTTTTCGTTTTACAAAAAAATTTCCAATATAAAATCAAATATTTTATATATGTATGTAATATAATCAAAAAATTTACGCCGCCTGAAGAAGTAGAAAAATTTCTACGAAACGTTGGGAAAAACTGTAATAAAATTGATGTTTTATTTAAATTGAAGCTCCGGGCCTTACAAGCTTAACAATAAGAAATTGATTTAAAATCTTAAAACTGGCCAACTAAAGTAACAACATAAAACAAGTTTTGTTAAATTTATATAACAGACTAGCTTAACCCGGTCCGCTTCGCTACACTGCTTTAACCACGTTTAAAGACTCTCCCTTTAATAGTACTTCAGTTGAGCTATATTTAATATATGCATCCTATAGGAGGTATTCCCCCTGCGCCTACCCGCTTTATTTTTATTTTGAAAAGTCTAGTATACCATAAGAGTGAATTTTACAAAGTTTGAACATTTTCACTATAACAGTTCTTAAGATATGCCATATTAAACATTGGCGTCCTATGGTGGGTACCACTTCCCCCGCTGCTATTTTATTTTAATTTTTGGGCTCAGAAGATCCTACTACCATAAGTTCAACAAAATGCGTGCAGTGGCTCTTAAGATATGCGATATTTAATATTGCCATCCTATGGGGGTACCAATTCTCCTGCCCCTATTGAAAAAATAAGTAGCCTATTTTATCGGTTCAGTAGTTTAGGAGTCTGTAAGCCAACATACAGACAAATATTTTTTATTTTTATATACATATGTATGTAGTATTCCGTACTTTTAACTTTCCATAGGCAAGGCATTGTTTTATAAAGTTCGAGAATTTCTCCCCAAAACATTTTTTTCTGGCATTCATAATTAAAATTTTTTATTATTTGCTGTTTATGCCTTGACGATTTAACTTTTATGAGCTAACTTTACAACACACGATTCAATCCTGCTGGTGCAATCAAAAAAATATCAAACTATTTCTGATAAAGCACCAGCAGCTGGTGCAATCACACCACAAGCTCATACACGGTCAATCAGCTGGCACAATCACTTGATTGCACAGTCATGATGGTGTTGTGTATGGGCCCTATAAAACTAAAGCTTCGTACAGACGATGGTCAGATCTAACAATGTTGTCATTTTTCTGACAATGGTGCAATGTCAAAATCTGTATATAAAAAAATCTAAAATTTTTTTCAGCGTTTTTTTTTTATACGAAGTTTGACTTTTATTATAGCAAAAAATTTCCAGGCGAAGACCCAATGTTATATATAAATATATTCCAGGCTTAAAAAACTGCAGTCAAAACACGATGAGACTTGTTGCACAATTTAATCAAGTTGTACAACAAATTTGTTATGCTGGGTACACACTATGCAACGCGTTTACGCAATCTAGTGAATTAAATTCATTTTCATTCATTCTAGATTGCATCAACATCAAAACGCTTTGATATTTTGAGGTTGCATTGAAACAGATTGCATGTAGGTTGCATTGTGTGTACCCAGCATTACGTTTGAAGTGGGGTTGGTCTTCGGATGAATAAAAAATAAAAAGAATAATGTTTTCATTAAACTGGTATATTTCACTCAATTGTACGACCAGTTGCAACGTGTAGGGCCCGCATAATGATGATGAATAGCCAAATCGAACTAATCACAAAACAACCAAGATTTGTAAAACCAGCTGTCATTGAATACTCACCTGCCGATGTTATGTTGAACACCTCTCAAAAAGCACCCTATAAAAGTTTAATTTTTATTTTCCTTTGTAAAGAGTTTTTGTCAGTGTTTTTATTTTTCTTATAACTTTATGTCTAATTGGAAAACTAGGCATTACTTATTATTGTTGTGATGTCATTTTTAAATTTTTCTATTCACATTTCTCTTCCATCTCAATAAGCAGCAAAACAACAATAACAAACCAAAACAGCTGCTTTTTGCGAGTGATTTGTGCGAGTGTGCGTTTGTGCGAGTAAAAACAAAAATTATGAATAAAAATCGTAAAAAATCACTCTCAAGTTTTAAAGAAATAAAATTAACAAACAGCAGAAATTGACAACTACAATATGAAAGTATAAAACCTAAATAATTTAAATAAATAAACTAAACAGAAGTGTTAAATTTATATTTAAATACCATTAGTGTGTGTTAGTGCTAAAGGGAACCAATTTGCTGGCGTGGATTTTTATGGACCAATTTATAAGCTGATGAAGAATTTATAAATAGTAAAGTACAATAGCTATATAATTAACGAACAAATCTGCAAGGGCCGAAAAATAGGCACTATCAATGACAAAATTTAGTGGTTACAATGACAATTTAATATTTCAACACCAAATTGTGAAAAAATTTATGGTGCACACCTGTCCTTAAACCTTCTGCAATTATTAACATTCTATTAAAAAGTGATCAATAAAGGTAGACCACATCATTTAAAGACAAGTTAGTCATCAGAAAAAAGAAAAATTTATTAAAACTTCCACTTTCCCCACCTTTTGTTGCGGTAAAGAACTATCAAGACAGTTTCTTGTTAGCTGGTTCTAAAACTATGTCTCTTAGTTCCGATTTACCTTTAAGAGATTTCGATGGAGAGTCTGATGAAACCGATTCAGAAACTGAATTACTTATACGCCATCATATTGGTAGTGGTGGGGCTGATGGCCATCACCTAACAAACACACAACAACAACATCTACAACGTTCTCGCCATGGCAGCTATTCATATTCACAACACAATAAACAGCAAGCAGCAAGTTTTCTCAGTCAACTATTCGGTGTTGTCGGCGGCACAACAAAATACTTATCGTCGTCGCGTCAAACGCAACAGAATTTAAAATCAAAACAAACACCACCACCGCTTTTACGTAGTGCTACCGCCTCCTCGTTAGCGCGTGACGGTCAGATACGTTTTAGAAATGAACATAGTCGAGAACGTGGACAAACAGCTACATCCAACACAACGGCCTCACAAAGTTCTATAAACAATGCGGCTCAAGCCGCTAAATTCGCTCGTTCCAATTCAAAATCCTATAATCTAAATTTTCCTAACGATCCTCTAGCTACGGTAGGGTCAAACGTCGCGGCAGCGGGTTCATTTCATTACAGTGATTCGTTACAAATGTCCAATATGGATACACAACCAAATATAGCCACAACTACCTCCCCGAATGGGGTAATGCAAACGGTAATTGATCCCGAAAATGGTTCAACAACAGTCTTCTATCAAAAAAATCGACGGAAAAGTAAAAAACGATCGGTTGGAAATCTGTGTAAAATGTGTTTATGTGGGTGAGTGTTGCAAATTTAAAAAAAAAATTTTTTTAAGTAATAAATTTTGTATAAAATTTTTAAAACAAAGTTTTCTTAACATTTGTTTGCGGATTTTTTGTAATTAAGAAAATTTTAAAATTTCGAGTATATTTACAAAATTTATTTTTATAAATCAACTTTTAACTAAAAGCGAAAAAAGCAAAGCAAAAAATTAATAAAGATTTAAAAAATGAACAATATTAAAAAAAAAAATTATATTTGAATTAAAACAAGCAAAAATTATAAAAAAAACAATATTTAAAAAACAAATAAAAATAACAAATAATAAAGCGAAATATACAGTCAAATCCCGATAATTCGTACCCCGTTAAATCGTAATTCCCGATAATTCGTAATAAACTGCCGGTCCCTTGAAAAAGTCTCGTTAATTCGTAAAATTTCCATACATTTTGGTCCCCTCGCTAATTCGTAATTTTTTTTTCAAATAAAATCTTTACCTCTTATAAATCGTAATTGTTTGCTAACTACCACTTATAATTTGTAATAAAAACAACAGAAACATGGAAAGAATGATTTTTTGTTTACCATTATTTTATTTTTGCGCGGGTTTTTGCTTTTGTATGGGGTTAATTTTCTTAAGATCACTTTGATCAGTTTGTAACATGAATAATTTTTGTATATTTTATTTTTAACAATTGTTTTTTATGTTTTTTTTTTATCGTTTTAGTAAATAAATTGAAAAACCCCGATTATTCGTATTTATTTTGTTTTAACCCCGTTAAATCAAAACCTCGCTAAATCGAAAACCCCTATAATTCGTAAGAAATAGCCGGTCCCTTGCTATTACGAATTATCGGGATTCTACTGTATAAATAAAGAAACAGGTTAAAAAAATTTAAAAAACACCATAAATTTTTTAAATTAGTGCCAAAAAATTAAAGTGAAAGTCTAAAAAAATGTATACCTATATCGTCGCAGGAATTAAAGAACGATGTAACTGACAAAACATAAAATGTTCACCAAACCCAAAAAAACCTTTATGAAAGAAAGTAGAAAAAAGTTCATATCACAAAAACTATACAACTTAGGAATATGATTTTAAAAACGTATTTTTATTTTTTCTCGCTTTATATATTGGCTCTTAACATTTCCTCTCAAGTCTATTATTCCCGTTGATTCTGCGGCTTACAGCAAACGATTTTTTTTCTCGCAAGTGAATTTTTTTCATCATACAAATATGGGACCGGGACCAATCGACGCAGTATTTTTTTCTGATAAAAATGATGCAAAAAAACGTATTTTCGATTTTTTGTCAGTTACAGCGTTCTTTAATTCCTGCGACGATATATTACTATATAATATAACAAATAACTTTTAATTTAATTAACAATATGAAATTTAAAAAAGCTTCCAAAATAAATGATTTTAATTAATTAAACCAGTGTTTGCAATATAATGTTAAAAAATTTTTTTAAAACAAAATTAATTAATTCGAATATGCCGAATCTTATTTACACTAACCATAGTATGTACTGAAAATACAATTGATCCCAAACTCATATATAAAAGGTATATGCTGTGAAGTTATATGTCGATTTCGCTGATTTTTAAAAACTAACAAATCTGATATAAAAAGCATATTTGAGTGTATTTTTTTTTTATCAAACTAGCTTGTTTTGTACGATACAGACCCTGTCGTACCAAAACCCTTAATTAATACCTATTACAAATATGTTTTGTAAACATAGCGATTTCATAAAATATGGGTGATTCCAAAGTGTTAAACGTGACAGTCGTACGCATCAAAAATGCAATAACATTTTAAACAAAAAATATTTTTACGTTCTCTTAAAATCCTTAAAATTTAGCACTAAGAAAGCACCCTCCATAAACTTTAGCATAGATAATAAGTTTATGGAGGGCGCGATTCTAGGTCAAAGATAATTGCAAAAGAAGTAGCGGTTCGAACGTGAAAAAAACAGAAGTAGTTTTTGTGGCCATGTATAAAAAGGCGTAATTCAGTGAAACCTGACACAATTTTAAGACTTTTTTAAGAAAAATATCGATTTTCTCTAAAAAAAATCTGCTAATTTTAATTTTGTGCGATTTAAGCAACTTTCTATGAAATTAAAGATTTTTATAAATTAGCATGAAATTCATTTTATAATATTAAAATCGTTTTTTAGAACATAAAAAAATAAATAAAAAAAATTAATTATAAAAATCTTTTTGGGATTCGAACTGGCAATTTCATCAGTCTCAGGAGAGAACTTAACAACTCGGCTACGAATGCTTTTACTAAAGAAGCGTTAAACTAAAATATATTGAGTCTATGAGCTTGTTTCTTTATTTGAGCGGTATATACAGTAGAATCCCGATAATTCGTAATCGCAAGGGACCGACCATTTCTTACGATTTAGCGGGGTTTCGATTTAACGGGGTTAAAACAAAATAAATACGAATAAGCGGGGGTTTTAATTTATTTACTAAAACAATAAAAAAAAAAAATATAAAAAACAATTGTTAAAAATAAAATATGTAAAACTTATACATTAAAATTATTCATGTAACAAACTGATCTTAAGATAAACCCACACACAAGCAAAAAACCACGCAAAAATAAAATAGTGGTAAACAAAAAATCATTCTTTCCATGTTTCTGTTGTTTTTATTACGAATTATAAGTGGTAGTAAGCAAACAATTACGATTTATAAGAGGTAAAGAAGATTTTATTTGACAAAAAAATTACGAATTATCGAGGGGACCAAAATGTATGAAAATTTTACGAATTAACGAGATTTTTTCAAGCGCCCGATAGTTTATTACGAATTATCGAGAATTACGATTTATCGGGGTACGAATTATCGGGATTTGACTGTACATGCATTAATGTGTATGTGAAACAAAAAAAAAAAAAAAAAAAAAAAACACATTACCAACACTGTACATATTACCATAGCCACTGGATGACCGTAGAAACCAAAATTGAATTGATTTGTAGGGTACGTTTATGTCGTTTTAGTAATACAGTGCTGGTATGATAATGTCACGTCTAATTGGACCTTTAAAGGAAGAAATTTGAGGCAGTCGTGGTTTTTACTCATATCTCAGCCATTTGTGGACCGATCTTGCTGAATTTCAATAGCAAACAATTCCGGACCATATGTGACATAAATGTACAATAACCTGGCCCCCATCATATATGGGGTCTTCGGAAAATCCATTTCAACGGACAGACGGACATCGTTAAATCAACTTCGCTTCTTGTAAGGACCCAGAATATATATACTTTAGAGGGTCTAATATCAATATTATAGAAATTACAAACTTAAATATACCCTATTCACCACCTGTGGTGAAGGGTATATATACTGGCAATAGTTCGAATCCCAAAAATAATTTTTTTCATTTGTTTTATTTAATTTTTTTATGTTCTAAAAAACGATTTTAAGATTATAAAACGAATTTCAAACATCAACTTTGGCAAAAGAGGAAACGGGCTTAGGTACATATATAAATTTTTTGTTTTTTTATATTCTTCGGCATGACGAAATGAAAAGTTGGCGTGGCTCAATCAATATTTATTTATACCTATTTAAAGAACGTTATTTATGTATATAACTTTTTGTTCTTATCAAATCATGGTGAAGGGTATATAAGATTCGGCATAGGCGAATACAGCACTCTTACTTGTTTTATTACTTAATTTGTAAATTAGTTTTTTTTTATTAATTGTGCTTTAATTCACAATTTGCATTTACAATTGTAATATATGTGACAGTTTCGGTTAAAAGGGACCTAATGGGCAAAAAACGAGTTTTTGAGAAAAACGATTTTGAAATTAACAAGTTAATTTTTTTTCTTATCAAAGTTCTATTTTAAAGCTTGCTTATGACAAAAGTAATGCAGTTACTGCATTAGAAAGAGCGTATTATCTTTTTTAAGAATCACCAAAAAAGTAAAAATCGATTTTTGCATCCTGAGATCCATTTTAACTGAAACTGACACATATAATGTTTGGCCTCCTAAACATTTTATACTACTTGGATTGAAATAAATAAATAAATTAATAAATAAATAATAAGTTCAATGGTCTCGAGTTCACCTACTTCCTCGAATAATGTGCAGAAGCTTGGAATGCTCCTAATCATTTTATTCAATATATACCTGATGAATTAATGTCCTGTGATAACCCATATTGCGACCATTAGACAGCTGCTAAGCTGCGTAAATTTTATACGTACAAAGTGCCCTAGGTATCAGGTAGTCAATTCTACTATTTCAGGCTCGAGTTGCCCTTTTTAATATAAAGACCTTGACGACCCATCCTACTGATTTAAAGGTGGATATAGCCGTCTCTCGATAATTTGAAATTCAAGGGGTCAGAAAAAAGTTCAAATAATCCAGAGCTCATATTAACAACAGTTCAAATTATGAAGAGGGGGAAAGAAAAAAATTCAAACTAACAAGAGTAAATAAAATTTTAAATTTTGTATTTTTAAAGTTTTTACAGTAACATTTCCTTGAAGTAAGGTAAAAAAGGCCTTAATTCAGAAACTGTAGTTTTTCGAAATGTTAAATTGAACATTATTTAATTGAAGAGCAAATGATAACGATTAGAAGCAGTTGTGCCAGATTTAAGATATTGATGCGAAAAAGTAAAAATTGGAGTTAAACCTGTTTTAAAGTTTATAAATCATTTTTTGACGTAACACCTTTTTGCCTAACGTCAAAGATGTGTGCATATGTTTTAAAAACACAAACCTATTCACATTCCATTTCAAATTACGAGTTTCAGATTATCGAGGGTCGACTGTACATTATATTCAGATTATTTACAGTTATTAACAAAAACTGATGTCAATTCAATGTATTTTATATACAGTGAAACTTCGATATAACGAATCTAGAGGGGATCGAAAAACACTTCGTTATAGCTATTGATTCGTTATACATATGCATTGTGAAACCTTGGTATAACGAAATTTGAAGAAATACGAAAAAAATTCGTTATAACTACAGTTTTTTTTTGTCCAAATTCCATTTTACTTCCCCGTTTTGTTTAGAATTTAATATTGCTTTATTCTAACTTCGTTGTATGGAGGCTATTGTTCAAAACTTCGTTATGTAGAGGCTTTTGATAACGGGATTTTAATGACGTACACACTTAAAATGTTATATGTATGTGTTTCTCAATTGTAATTTCGTTGTATAAAGGCTTTTGAAAAATACTTCGATATATAGAGGCTTTATAGCTCAGAATTTCTTCGTTATAGCTATAGAGCATTTTTGTATGAAAAACTTTGCAATAAAAAGGTTTTTTCAAGGGACTCAGCTAAAAATTCGTTATATTGAGTTTTTCGTTTTAACGAAGTTCGTAATATCGAAGTTTCACTGTAACACATTTTGATATTTGAAATTGCTTAGGTAAATTTTAATCATTTTAATTACTTATTTTTTAAATTACATAATTTGATATTTATTTAAACAAAAGAAAAAACATTTTTGCCAATATTAATTTATTTTGTGTACTAGAAAAAATCGTAGTTGTTGTTCCTTATAGGTATTGTAAAAACGTTTTCATCTTTATGTTTTCTTAAATTGCCAAGTGTTCAAAAATATAAGCTTTTGCTTATTTACTGAAATTGCTTATGGTACCATTTTCTATTTTGAAATTTCTGTTAAAAAATTTTAAGAAATTTAAAAAAAAAAATTAAAACTTTATTCTTAAGTTTTTTTTTTTGCTTATTTATCATTATTTTCTGTATAATATTTATGATAAAAACCACAACAAAAATAAATAGATAATACAATTCGCACCCCACATTAATCTCATAAGGAAGCACTCTTGTCTAAAGTTGCTTTCGATGTTTTATATCAAAATAAACAATTATTTATTAAAGTGTTTATAAAAAAAAGGTCAGAAATAAATATTTATTTTTGTACTTAGTTATCAGAGCTGTAGAAGATTGCAATCGCTTTAATTTCAATCACTTGATTTCGAAAGGGTGGTCCAACCAAAACTGACGAAGTTAGTTGTTAATATAACAAAAAGTTTTAATTATCTTAACTAGTGTTTGCCTAATGCTCGAAATTCGCCCACAAATTTTTAGGTAAATATGAAGAAAACATAGAACATCTAAGTATATATAAAATCACATGTTTCGAACATTAATTTATTTAGTCTTAATCTATCGATTTGACGAGGGACCAGCTGCCGGTTCATATGTTAGCTTCCACGTGTGATATTTTAATTTTGCAAGTTAAATATATAAAAAATCAGAAAATATCAATTGAAAAACAAAAATGTATTAAAAAGTCTTCTCTTATATATTCTCATCGACTCAGGACCATGCATATTAAATTTAATCTTTATAGGTCGAATATTAACAAAAATTCAAAAAGTACCAGACGAAAAACAAAAAAGTACTAAAATTTTTCATCTTATAGGTTCTCCTTCACTCAGTGCGCTTTACCTATAATCAGAGAAAACAGAAATATGCTTTAAAAAACACGTTTTATTCGCATTAAATATGCAGTACAAACTGGAAAGTATGCCCTGAAAAATTATAAAAATATGCCCTAAGAATAAAAAATGGCTCATTTGAAGACAAAATATTCAACAATTTAATGAAAACATTATAAAATTTAAAAAAAAACCTAAAAATACTATCGCTTAAGCCCATATTAGGCTTAAATTCAGTCATATTTAATCATATTTAATTCCTTTGTTCAAATCTGGAAATAAATCAAATATAATTAATTACAGAGGTATAGCCACACTTAGCGCAATTCCAAAACTTTTTGAAAAATGCATTTTAGATTCATTGGTTCATCAAGTTTCACCGTTATTAACACCTTTTCAACACGGATTTCGTAAAGAATCATCAACTATGACAAATATTTTAGAACTGACAACTTTGGTAAATGAGGGATTCGTCAACAACCAGCATACCGACTTCAGTAAGGCATTTGATAAGGTAAATCACAACCTTCTTCTGAGAAAAATTGATATTATGGGTTTCAACAAAACTTATTTAAGCTGGCTAAAGTCATATCTTCTCGGCAGAATACAATGCGTAAAATTTGGGTTTTCAACTTCTAAACCTATATTGGTAAAATCCGGTGTTCCGCAAGGTAGTCACCTGGGCCCTCTTTTATTTCTGCTCTTTATCAACGACATGCCTGATATTATTAAACATTCACATATACTAATGTTCGCAGATGATGTAAACATTTTTTTAAACTTCACGAACTCCTTAGACCATATTTATCATCAAGAAGACTTGGATACCTTTTAATAATTATATATATATATATATTCCCGTCGTTCCCATAAGGAGCATAGGGCCTCAACAAATGTTCTCCATTCGGATCTATCCATCGCAATAGTTTTCACTTCATTCCACGTTCTTTGCATTTTTCTGGCTTCGTTATGGACCCTGTCTGCGGCTTCCCTGCGGGTTCCATTCAATAGCATTTCTAGCGATGTTTGATGGTTCTTTGCGGATGGTGTGTCCAATCCAATTCCAATTTCTTTTTCGAATCTCTGTGGATATTGGTGTTTGGTGTGTTTCGTTCCACAGGTTTTGATTTGAAATGGTCTGTGGCCAAAAAATTCTTAGAATTCTGCGAAGACACCTATTTACGAATACTTGAAGTGATTGGATGTCCTTAACACTTATGGGGACTCCAAGAACGATTGGAGGACCTCGAGTATGCAGATGACATTTGCCTTCTATCCCACAGTTACACCGACATGTCTATTAAGTTACAAAAGTTATCAGAAATATCAGCGAAAGCCGGACTAAAAATTAACATCAATAAAACAAAGGTTATGAGAATTCGTTCTGGAAACACAAATCCCTTTCTGATAAATAAAACGTAGTATTTTAAATAACTATAAACTCGGTGACTATTAAATCGAGTTAGTTGACACAATTATGGATCTTGGCATCTTACTGGATGTAAAATTGGATTTTATTCAACACATTACAATGACTGTCAACAGGGCTCGTTGTACTCTGGCATTTATTAAACGTTGGGCGAAAGAATTCAATGATCCTTTCGTCACTAAACAACTTTACACATCTCTCGTTAGACCAATCTTAGAATACGGTTCGATTGTATGGGATCCACATTATATGATTATATAATTCTTTCTTTTTTGCCTGAGAGATACATATCGAGGATATGATAATCTCCCCTCATATTCTACAAGATTATCTTTAATACGTTTACCAACACTGAAAAGTCGCAGAGTCATGCTAAATGTCTCATTTGTAATTAACTTAATAAATGGAAAAGTATGCTCGAATTTTTTATTAAGTAGTTTATCATTTAACATTCCACGACGTACGGTACGGTACTATAATCCCTTATTTATAAAAACTTTCCGAACTAACTATGCTATGGCAGACCCATTTAGAAAACTGTGTTGTTGCTTTAATGAAATGTTTGAATTTATTGATTTTTCTCTAGATTTAAATACTGTTAAACGTAATATTATACTTAAGTTAAATACTCATTTGTATTAGGCTGTAAGGATTTATCCATAGACCTTAATATATATTAAATAAATAAATAAAATAAATAAATAAATTCATATAAGAGAAGTTTGTGCCGAATATTATCTAGATATTAAAGACATTTTAGGTACGGTCGCTAAATTGTTAACAAATGGTAACATTTAAAAAAAAGTGTAAAATATTTAAGGATGGGAGCTTTGGAAAAATGCGAAACAATTTGAAAATAAATTAATTTGCAGTAAAATTGGGCGAATTTAATTTAAATACCATCATAATTAGATGGCTAACGGACACAAAGAGTCTTATTTGGAAAGAAGTTTTTATGGGGAATATGTGAAATTATAGACCGATTTTAACCATTTATTTGATCGAATTATCTACAAAATTGGAACTTGTACTTTGCGCACAAGGTTAACATGGATAGACAACCAGCCTGACGGGCGGATGGACATCGTTAGATCACTTTAACCCATTTGGATTTGTATCATGCATAAGTTTTTTTTATAAAAATTTTTAATTAAAATTTTTAATTCTTCCTATTTTTTGGGTACTTTTGGAAAAAGTTCAAAAAAATAAAGTAATATATATTATACCTATCTGAAACTTCTGAAGGAGATAGCTAACATACGAACATTATTATTTCTACTCAAAAATCCAATCATCGTAGACATTTGAGACTTTTTTTATGATTGGATACATCCGTGATGCGAAAACGCAACACTGGGCCTAAACCATATACAAATTACATATAATCATCAAATAAAATATATTTATACAATCACTTGCTATTTAAAACAACATAATAAAACATGTATACTAGACTGGTCGCAATTTTTTTTTTTTTTTAATTTAATTGTTTGCGCTGCTTAAAATATGAGGTTTGGTGTAAGAAATCATGACCTAATTTTTCAGGTCAATCCGACGGTGCCTAGCCGTGCCGGGTGGGGCCCAAAGTTCCCCATTTTATAAAAAAAAACATCTTTTCTATCAGATCTTTATAGTTATACTAGTTGAAAAGCCGAAAATCAAAAATATGACTACGCTACGATCTTCCGCAGAGAAAGTACTTCAAGTGTGCCAAATTTCAGCTTCCTATGTCATCAGATGGCTTCAGAAAGTTGCGGAAAGAATAGGACATACATGCAAACATCCTGACATACTAAGAAATTATATATTGTATAGATAGATTAAAGTATTTGCAGTTTAATATTTTAGTATGATACGAACGAAAGATTTTTAACTAATTTTAACTAATTCGGGGTCGCTGAATCCAGTGGTGATAGCCGTTTTTTTTAGGTTAGCTTTAGTTTTCGAGATATACCGTTATTTCGAAAATTACGGATGTTGCACAACATATGTTCGCGCAACTCAAAAACGCTTTAGCTTATTGAAAAACTAAAAAAAACCGAAATTCGGCAATAAAATTTACTTTAAGAAAGTTAAAACTTTTTTCTTCATATTGGCTTTGGTTTTCGAGATATACCGTTATTTCGAAAATTAGGGAGGTTGCACAACATATGTTCGCGTAACTCAAAAACGCTTTAGTTTATTGAAAAACAAAAAAAAAACCGAAATTCCGCAATAAAATTTACTTTAAGAAAGTTAAAACTTTTTTCTTCATATTGGCTTTGGTTTTCGACATATACCGTTATTTCGAAAATTAAGGAGGTTGCACAACATATGTTCGCGTAACTCAAAAACGCTTTAGCTTATTGAAAAACTAAAAAAAACCGAAATTCCGCAATAAAATTTACTTTAAGAAAGGTAAAACGTTTTTCTTATATGCGCAGTCGTTTTAGAAACATAATTTTTTTTTCTGGAAAAAAAAATTATTTTTTTATTAAAATTTCGGAATTTTTGTTTTTAAAAATTCATACAAAATTGAAAAATGGAGCTATGCTTCTAATTTTATAGAGTCATATAAAAAACAATATTGCAAACAAAACAAGCTATAAATGATTAAAATCTGTTCACAACTTTTGATTTTATGTATTCACAAAAGACGAAAAATTTATATGGCGGTTTAATAAAATTCTTAAATTAATTAAAATTTTTCGTCTTTTGTGAAAAAAAAAATTATGTTTCTAAAACGACTGTGCATATAAGAAAAACGTTTTACCTTTCTTAAAGTAAATTTTATTGCGGAATTTGGGTTTTTTTTGTTTTTCAATAAACTAAAGCGTTTTTGAGTTACGCGAACATATGTTGTGCAACCTCCCTAATTTTCGAAATAACGGTATATTTCGAAAACCAAAGCCAATATGAAGAAAAAAGTTTTAACTTTCTTAAAGTAAATTTTATTGCCGAATTTCGGTGCAAACAATTAAATTTAAAAAAAAAAAAAAAAATCCCATACAAGATGCGACTAGTCTAATGTATACATGTAAATTATAAGTTGTTGTTATTACGCAGTAGGTAAATTCTCTATGTCGAGTGTGTTATTTTTCTAAAGGGAAGCGAACTTACACCAAAGTAGTCTCGTGATAGGTCTTTGGGGGTAGAGACCGGTTCTAGTTCTAACACTTTATATGAATAAGACCTATCACTTTTACATGAAGTTGTCATTGGTTAATTGACACCATTTGACCAGTCACACATCTATTCTAAATGAACGTGTTTAGTGTTAGTTATAACAATGTAAGATTATTTCGATACAATGTAGTATGTACCGTAATTCATTACTTTTTTTTACCTTCTTGTTCTTTATATAGCAGTTAGATGATTAGTGCTCCTCTCACTGGTCATGCGTTCTATCTTTTTGAACTTGTTCTATTTTCACAAATCCAGGAACAATTGACACAAATTTCCAGCAGGGTTACTTCAATAGCTACAGTAATAGAAAACTGAACAAGTAATGTGAAATTATCCTCTCCCAGGATATTAAAGAAAAACCAATTAGAGTGCTATATTCGGCTATGACTAATATTTGATACCATCCACTGACAGCTAGGATATTTCAGGAGTGAGCATTATATTGAACCTGTGGTAAATTATGAACCGATCTTTACGAATGTTGACAGTGTGGTTTCTAGTCATATAAAACTGTGACAGAACAAAATTTATAACAATATAATTATTTGTTATGGTTTTAGGCGTACTAAAGTGTTTTTCGAGAGTGGGCTTTATATGGGGCCTTTGGTAAATTATGGACCGATCAATTACAAATGTGAGAAATGTGACTTAGCAGTGCACCCAAAGTGCCTTGGAGCATATCGCTCATTTGCTGCAAGACCGGCATAACTCAAAAAACTCCATTTCGAGATAAACGCGAGATGATTTGCACTTACTACTTAGAAAAAAAGAAGACACATTCTCTTTAAACTGGGAAAGTATAAAAGATAGAAATATGAATTTAATACACAATATAAAGAAAAACAAAACGAAAAATTCTGCATCTCTAATTCCAAAATTTCATTTTTTGAGTTATGCCGGTCTTGCAGCAAATGAGCGATATCATAATTGAATTAAAAATAAAATGTGAATAAAATATTTTATTTTAAAATTTTTACAAATGCGCTTAATTTGCATATCGTTAAGGCCCAACGTTGCGTTTTCGAAACGGGGGTTATCTGGGCTCCCACATATCCGATTTGTCCAAAATTTGTTTTCTTTCATATTTAGGTATAAACAATCAAATTGTAAAAGTTTCATCATTATAGCTCAATGGGACCATGGCTCGGGCCTTAATGGGTTAAAAAGTGGGTTTGAGTCGATCGGTATACTAAAAGATTGGTCTAGATTTCTATGTTTTATACACAGCGCAAAACATTTATCCTTAATGACAACCAGCTTTGTCTTACAATTTTAGAGTAAAAATTAAATGTAGATGACGAAATTGAGATAACAGAATTCAGAAAAAAAAAATTTTTTTTTATTTGCTGCGAAAGCTCTTAAAGCATCTAAAAAATTGAACATGTATCAAAATATGCCTTAAAAAGATAAAAGATGCGCGTTAAACGTAAAAAATGCTGCAAAAATGGTCGTTTAACTAAATTATGCACAAAAATGCTACAAACGGCAAAATATGCAAAAAAATGCACTAACAAATCGATGCCAAAATTCATAAAAGGCTCTTAAACGGATAAATATATTGTTTGTGCCTTCATTAGTCGCACAAGGAAAAACATGCAATTGCATATTTATGGTTTCCCTGCCTATTATATTATGTTTTAAAGTTCAATATTATAGAAAATTTAAAAATTATCCCATGCAGCACGGAAAAGTAAAAGAAAGAAATTTAATTTCTGTTATTTACACATTTCGATAATTTTTTCTCCCCATTGAGGTTTTGTTGAAAAACAAAGGAATAAAGTGTTCTATATATCGTCAGCTCATTATTGATATGATATGCGCCAAACCAATACTTAGCTGAAGATATATGTATAGTCGAAATATTCAAAAACAGATTTCTGAAAAATGTCGAATAAATAAGAGAAAAAATTTTGTGAAATTAGAAAAAAACCTATTTTTAATTTATGTTTTCTGCATATATGTAACACAGTAGCAAATTAATTTGAGCGCTTATTACTCTGAGGCCCGTTTTTACAACTTACCGATAGCTAAAAGTAGACTTTAAAACTTTACTTAAACCTAAAGTGAGCGATAAAGTAGATTATAGTTCATATTACCTGGTAGGTTAAAGTAAAGTTTTAATAATGGAACACTTTTTATATGGCTGATAAAATCCTACATTTAGCTATCGGTAAGTTGTGAAAACGGGCCTGAAAGTATTGAACAGATTTTATAAAATATATCGTCACCGGAAATACAAAACAACGTATCATCAAGTACACCTTGTTGCTATTGATATTGTAAAGTTTTTCTCCTGTTAACTTATACATTATTACGTTATTTTTGTTACGTTATTTTTTGTATATAAGGTGACGATATATTGTGCACTTTTGATAGTAAATACCGTTAAAATGGTGTATTTTTTGTTTTAGTCGTTGGGCAAACAGAGGAGAAAAGTGTTCTAAACTGTTTTACCTTTGCCGATTTATATATACATAGATACTTTTAATATGAAAGAAGGATCTATGGCAATTATGTGTGAAACAAAATATCGGCCAAATGCTCGCCACGGCTTCGGTGGCATACATACTTCAATCAGATGGTTCATATTTTCAATCACTCTGAGACATATTTTAAATTCAGTAATCTGCCGAATTATCTCATTCTTTTGCTCTTGATTTTTTCTTGTCTCATTGACGTACATTTTTTTATTTTAAATATCCCCAAAGAAAGAAGTCCAACGGTGTCAAATCACATGATCGTGGCGGCCAAATAACATCGCCACGACGAGAGATAACATTTGAAGGTTTTAACAATCTTAACGCGCTGCTCAATTGTGTAACTCTCCATAGTTGAATTTGTCAAACGCTGAAACAAAATAATGTCAAATTAATTTTTGATTGCATTCATAATTAGAAAATTGATTGAATTGAATTTGAAATCATGAAATCAATATGATAAAAATAATATTAAATTTGTTGAAATCAATTCATATATTTATTTCTTGCAATCAAATTTGATTGTAAGCGATTTCACTAAAATACTTTAATTGCAATCAAATCCAGTAATTTAAATCCAAACTAAATCAGAATCAAAATCTTTGTTCTCTTTAAACGAAACTTCTGTTTCTAGAAATAACCCCGGGTCTCCACGTTGCAATATTTATTGCGGCAAACGTCAAATTTGATTTCACAATTAAATATACGACGTATAGACCGCATATTGCCATGAGTGGCAATCCATTGCGCAATGATTGCTCTTCTGATTGCTTGAGCAATTATTACTTAACAATCTGCTGTAAAATCAGTTGTCATTTATCTGACATTTCATTTCTCTGTACATTTGTTTATGGTAAAGCAATTTCACGTGTTCTCCAGCAATATAATCAGCAATTGAAGCACAGCCGCGAATAACGTTTTAAGTTACAAAATAATAATTTTTCAGGAGAGCAAAAAAAAAACGTTTTTTGACAGTCATCATAATTTGTTTTAAAATTTTTTTTTTTCTATTATTAAAAATAATGATAATAAAAACTTTTATGCAAAAGGCTTTTAAAACACTATTCCGCACTGCAAAACCATTTCGGTTTCATCATTTTGTTAGAAACTTGCAATGTTATTCCACTGGCTGACACTTTGTATGCCATTTTGAAGGCGTTAAGGTGCATAGTTTTGGTTGATTTGATGTTTAAACTGCGTAAGAGAGTAAGGTTAACGGTTATCTGCTAAAAAACAGTATTTGCAAAATTTGGCGTTTACAACGTTATTCGCGGCTGTGCTTCAACTATTGCGCTATTGTTCTGCCGACCTTTTTGCTTGTGCTTAGCAATAAAAATTGCTACGTGGAGACCCAGTGTAAAGCTGACTCGGATAATTTTGAATTACAACAATGTCAATTTTTGTATACACCCACTAGATTCCAAGTGCATATTATTTTTTTGGACTTTCACTATAGTTCTGATTTAAGAGATATTAATTGAAATCGCATGATTTAAATAAAAATTTGATTGAAATTGAATTGATTGCAATTAAATTAATTGCATTCAGTGATTTATAAATAATTGCATCCACAAAATATATCAATTTTTACCAGAATTCATTTTGAAATCAAAGAATGAAATGAAATTGTTTGCAGCTTTTTACAGCTCTGATAGTTATTACAAAAATATTTATACAGGTTATAGATTGTAGTTTAAAATATTTTTTAATATTTTATGACGGGTTCTTAAAGCTTTTGCTTTTAATTTATGAAATACAAATTTTGTTAAATATAATGATATATTTAAAAAAGTTTTATTGTAGCAGAAAATTGGAATAATAAATTGATTTATAATTCTCGAAAGATTTTTAAAGTATTGTTATTTTTTCTTTAAATATTGTATAAAAATTAACTTGAAAAGATCAACCTTGATATGCACAAGAAATGACGTCAAATACATATTAAATTAATTTCCTTAGAGTTTTTTACTTTTTGTTATTTAATTTAAATATTTTGTGTGGCTTTAAAAAGTGTTTTATATTTATAAAGCGAATACAGATTTTTATTCAATGGGTATTTGCTTTTAGATTCACTGATATGCATTTGCTCGCCTCCAATCACCTTGTTCCTTCTTAAAAAGTGCTATACAATATACTTAACGAGAAAATCACTTACTTGGGGTCACACGATCAAGTTTTGCTTCAAATTTTTTTTTTTTTTTTTTTTCAAGTTTCCACAAACAAATGAAACAATTATAGAGCATATTTGTGTATGATTTTTTTTTAATATTCACAGAAATATATTATTGTTGTTGTCTAACTGCTTGTGTCGTTTATTCGGCCCTTTAAACTTTTGCGCTAATACATTTCAAATTCTCTCCAGTTATGCTGATTATTTTAATGAGTAAATTTTTCGTTTGTATTTATAAATATTCTTCCGCCATAATTCTTGATGACATCTTGATAATAAATTGCTTTAAAATTGCGTGCAGCCTACGTCACAGCTTTCAAATTTGACAAGCAGCATGTGTAAAATACTTGTTGAATGTGTGACTGCAGTATATATTTAGTCCTTTAAAATTCCCAGTTGGAACATAGGGCCATGATTTTCATTTGTGATGGTTTCAGTAATCATTGGAGTATTAATTATTAATAATGTTTTTAACTTTAAACTAGGTGGTTGCACGGGACGTGAATTGTTCGTGTCACGCGTGAGTCACTCGTGAATGTGATTACTTATTATCCAGCTGGCAGGCGCGGATCCAGCTCGAGCCTTAGGGGGGGGGGGGGAAATTTTGTATGATACAAAAAAGTCAAAAATTTGTTTTTAAAAGTTTATTAAAAACAATATATGTATTAGGGTAAGTGCTTTTTGCAATTTTTGCGAATATCAAATTCTTCATCGCATAGCCGTATAGACCGTGAAAAAATATTAAGAAATTATGTATTACTTTTTCGCGATCGTGAAGAAAGTTTCCGCACCAAACGCGATAAAGTTTTGAATTTCAATTTTTCTCCTTACTATACAAAATTACCATTTAATTACAAAATTTTAAGTATTTTCTAATAATTTCATGAATATAACAAGATCTTACCATTTGTACGGAAGAGCGCAAAAAAACGCGACTCTATTTCGCGGTTTTTTTAATAAACTAAATTTTAATGGCAAATTAAAGATGTTGTGATAGATGAGTTGTTTGGCGGATATATGAAACAGTGATAAAGCAGCGTAGTAATATATGCGCGGAACGAGCTATTAAAGTTGCACAAGATATTTTTCCATTATGTTAATCAACTTAAAATTTATTTCATTAAACCCAAAAAAAATAGCTTTACATTTCTGTTATACAGTTGCTTATTTTATGTATTTATGCCTGTATTCATAAAAATATTTTAAATTTAATAAAGGCTTGAAAACCAAATTTTCTATGAAAATTTACCTTAATAAACATTTATTATATTTAATAATCATTTATGAATATGGGGGCTAAAATATATAGCATATATAAACAATAAATGTACCATATGTATATTATGTTTATGGATATTAAAAAAAAATAATTTTTTTGAGGAGCTTTAGAAATTGCATTTGGTGCGGAAGCTTTTTTGGCCGAAATGGCCTAAAAAAATTATTTTCATTATCAATACTAAATTGCCCATCGCGTGGTGGGATGAAGAAATTTTGTCCAAAAAAAAGTCATTACCCTAATTAAAAAAACTCTACAAAAAGTTTAAATAAAATATAAGATCAGTTCAATATACATTAATCTTTTTAAATAAGCAATTTATGATTTCCTTGTGAGGCAAATTTAGACAGTACAGTCTATATTCTGTCATTGTTGATCTGAGCCATGTTTTTATTCGACGAAGGGTAGGAAATGGCCTCCCGCTCTTAGCTTTACTGATGAGCATTGTAACGAAAATTTGAAATATTTTTCTTAGATTTGGGTAGATATCTTCATCACAGTTTACTAAAGCATCTACAACGTTATCTGATAGACCAGGCTCAAGTTTAGATCTTAGTAGGTGTTTATCTCTTTTATCAAATATAATCAGCTCATCAGCTAGTTGTGGTTTTAACAGTTTTGTATCTGTATGTGACTTGATTACACTTTGAGGTAGAAGTTTAGGTATGTTCAATACATTTGGGATATCTATTGGGAAAGTTGTTATGAGATCTTCTAAAATAAATTCAATAAGAGGAATGTAACCTACAACTCGGTAGTAATCTTCAACAGTTAAGATGTGATTATTTTGTTCAAATCTTGTCTTTTCGATAGGAACCTCGATTTGAACGCAAATAATTTAAACTTTTTCAAAAATCGCCTTAAATTGTTCTTCGGCTTTATTTCTTTTTTCTTCAAGGCACATGATTAAAATTTTGATAAGGCTTGAGAATTTTTGAAGATCTATATCGTGCTTTTGTAAAATGATACTAAGTTGATGTGTTACAATAAGTATAACAATGAATATGTATATTTCGCAAATAAATTTAAAAGTACTAAGTGAGTTCCTTAATTTACCTTCCACTCAGATATTTTTTCCAATGCTTCTACAATATGATGTACACTTGCAAATTCGAATAATGAAGAGAGTTTGGGTCCCAAATTCTTTGCTAAACTGTTTTTTGCATAAGATGATTATATATAAAAAAAGTTGTAGTGTCTTAAACAAATGATACAACTTTTTGTATTAATGGCACTTTATTGGTTTTAGAAATTCAGTAGTTCGATTTATGGGAGTAGCAAGGCGTTTGTTTCGTATTTGTCGCTTTTCGAGAAATTTTGAACAGCTCAATTTTCTGCTGACATCAGAGGACACCCATTTGTACCATCTCCTACACAATTTTTTAGGTCAAGACCAAAATTTGTCAAAGCTTTAAGAACTATTGATGATAGTGCCTTGGCATTAATTGACACATCAACGTCATCAATATCTTTTGAAGCCTCTTCAAATGCGTTTACAACAAAGCCAAAATTTCTTCCCTAACAACTTTTTGTCGTATGTTGAAATATTTTAAAGATAAGGAAATCTGGCTTTTCCCCGACAAATCCGTGCTTTCGTCAAAAATTATCGAATAGAATTTTGATTCATATAACACATAAATAAAGGGTGGTATTTAGGAAATTATTGTAATTTTATTTTATTATGATATATTGGTATTACTCAATTATGTATGGAACAAAATATCGGCCAAATGGGCGCCGCGACCACGGCGGCACACCTCCATCCGATGGTCCAAATTTTCGATGACCCTGAGGCATAATGGAGGTTCTATGCCGTTAATGTGCCGAATTATCTCATCCTTTAGCTCTTGAATTGTTGCTGGCTTATCGACGTACACCTTTTCTTTTAAATAACCGCAAAGAAAAAAGTCCAACGGTGGCAAATCACATGATCTTGGCGGCCAATTGACATCGCCATTACGTGAGATAACACGGCCATTGAATTTGTTGCGCAAAAGAGCCATTGTTTCGTTAGCTGTGTGGCAAGTAGCACCGTCCTGCTGAAACCACATATCGTCCACATCCACATCTTCCAATTCGGGCCATAAAAAGTTCGTTATCATCTCACGATAGCGAACACCATTCACAGTAACTGCCTGACCGGCCTCATTTTGAAAAAATACGGCCCGATGATGCCGCCAGCCCATAAACCGCACCAAACAGTCACTCTTTGTGGGTGCATTGGTTTTTCGACAATCACTCTTGGATTCTCATTCGCCCAAATGCGGCAATTCTGTTTATTGACGAATCCACTGAGGTGAAAATGTGCCTCATCACTGAAGATGAAGTGCACGATATGCATTTTGATTTGAACGCCCATTTTCATAATAAGTCTGGAAAACTTTAACACGTTGTTGGATTGTGTATTTGTCCATGGTTCAAATTGAGTAAGTCTGAAATAGAGAAATGTCAAATAAAATTCGGAAAAAAACTTGGCGTTTAGGTGTGGTTCACATTCAACATCGGCCCTTACAATTTAACCACCCTTTATAAACATAAGTATTGCAAATACTAAGGCTTTTTAATAATTCAACCGCACGCATTATCAAGTCAAACGTTTAGTCTTTGGATATAGATGGCACTTGCTGGGATTGAATGTAGAAAAATAAGTAATTGAATACGGTAAACTAGATGTTTCTTTGGAAATATCTAATAAATAGCTATTAAGATTAAGATATGGATACTTATTGAAAATCGTTAGAGATTCAATAAAAAAAGTAGAAAATACTTATTGAAAATTTCGTTAGGGATTCCATAAAAAAAAAACAAAAAAGACGTTGCTAGGATTTGCAAAAATTTTTTGCATTAAAAAAATATTATTATTGGGAATTCTTGTATTATCGAAATTAACAAAACATGTTTTTATAATTTACGGGGGGGAAATTTTCTTATCCCCCCCCCCCCCCCCCCCCCCGAATCAGCGCCTGCCAGCTGGAGAGAGAAAGAGATAGTAAGCGTGATTGCAATATCATATTTGCTTGCGTGATTTAAATTTACTCTCTCACGATTTCTCATACACTCACAAATAGGGATGCAACATCGTTCTAAAAAACATCGATATTTAAAAACATCGATATTTCCACGATAAGCATCGATACTTAAAAACATCGATGTTATAAATTGTCCGTAGTAAAACTTACGGACTGCTCAAATTCTTCTTTTCTACTGAAAATCTTGAGGCCCAACTATAGTTTGCACAAGATTGCTTAAGCTTCTGTTAAAAATTTACAAAGAATCTGTCAAATGCATTTTAACTGCCTGTTTTTAGAAAACGTAAGCAAGTGAGTGAGTGAGAAATTATATTGAAAACAAAAACAAATTTTCGTTTTTTATTGTTGTTTTCAATATAATTTCTCACTCACTCACTGGCTTACGTTTTCTAAAAACAGGCAGTAAAGCACAAAAACAAAATAAAAAACATTGATTCCGTACAGCAAGTGCAATCAGTTTCACACTTTTGCTTAAGCAAATAACAGATTCATAAAACATAACAAAAAGATTCCTTAAGTACAATATGATTTGACACATATGATTTTAAAGTATATTATACAGTGGCTTTAGCCAACTTAAGCATATTATAGTTGGGCATCCACAGTCTCCAAAATTGTGTTAACATTTCTTTAGTTTATAAAAGCGGTTACCCCTTATTACATATAGTTGTGCAATGCATAGTATGTATGTATATACGTACGTACTTTGTACAGCTATGCTTGAAATACACTTTTTATATTTTTAAATGAAGTCTTTAATTGAAAAAAATAATATTAAAAATGGTAAAAAATATTATTAAAAATTTTAATATATGAAAATATAAAATTGTCGATGTCGATGTTTTTTAGTTTTGCCGGCGATGTATCTTCCATCAAATCATCGATGTTAATATCGATGCTTATGAACGATACATCGATGTTTTCTAATCATCGATGTATCGTTTGCATCCGTACTCACAAAGACTCACTGAAGGAACTATTGAATACAAAAAAAATTAAAAATTACTGTGGAATCTGTCATGGTCGGACACCGGGACCATTAAAATGTGCCTTAACATGGCGAAAGAACATGGCTGTTGAAAATGATTCGTGAGTGAGCTTACGTGATAACAAAAGTTTTGTTGTGACTGAGCAAGCGTGATCATGAAATTATTTAAAATGCGTGCGTGATTAAATTTCCTTTTCTTGTGATCGTGCGTGATTAAAGTCCATAACCACTCATGCGCATTGCTCAATTTTTACTGCCTATTTCACTAAATGCGAAAGAACTCTTTCTTTCGCACAACTACATTTACAACAAAAACAAATTCTAAAAATTTTGTTTCTGTTTTAAATGTATTTGTGCGAAGAAAGAAAGCGCTCTTTCGACATTGTGAAATTGGCAGTTAATTGTAAAGTAGAGTGCGATAGTGGTTTCTAAAAGTTTAAACAAGCGGTACATCCAAAGTTAACAATCGATTTTTTAATGTTTTAAATATGAAAGAAAATATAAAAATCGCAAAAATGACAACAATGCTTATCACTGTAAAATAACGGTATCTTCAAAGTTACCAGATCGGATAAAAATTACATTTATTATAAAACTTTTCAATAATTTTACATGTATAGTTTAAAATAAAAGGGCACTTACGGGTCAAATTTAAGACCTTTAAGTGGGGGTGCATTTGAAAAAAGATGTAAAATATCTGCAAATTTAAAACTACAAAATATCGTCAGCTCATTAATGGTTTGGCGCATATGCCAAAAAGTCGTTTTGGAGAAAAATGACAATGAAGGTTTACATGAAGTTTTCTAAAAATATACCCTATAGAATTTTTTTGTATTTTCACCACTGCTTCTGGCCAGTGCCAGTTATAACTCCTACTCTATCCACTGCAGTTTTTTAAGTTCGCCTTCATCTCCGACTCCTACTCTAACCTTGATGCTAAATGTATATGAGACTGGTCCTTATTTAACTTTAAACTCTTTTTTTTAATGTATGTGGTACCTTTAAATAGTTAAATATAGCAAAAAAATTATTCTGTAAAAATTTCAATTCGATATTTCGATTGTAACACGTACCACAATGAGCTTGAATATAGTTATTTACAAATGTTATATTCGTTATTTTCTGACTTCAAAATTTTTAAATCAGACCGTCTTAATTTTTTTTTTATTTTGGAAAATATTGTAAATTTTTTTTTTAATTTGTTTATGCCGAAAAATTGTCAGTCGCGAGTTTTTGTGAGAACTTTGACTCCGACTCAGGTGCACAAACCTTAACTCCGGCTCCACAGCCTTGCTTTTGGGATATTTTTGAAGAATTTTGTTGAACGTTCATTAACGACCTTAGAAGTTAAAAGTATTTTATTGAAAGTAAAAAAATGTGGTTTTGTGCCGCATACGCCACTTTTCTAAATTTATTATAAAAAAGGAGCTTTTTGGCTGTAAACGAATACTTACTGCTGTGTATTGAATTGTTGACATTTTTTGTTTGTTTTTGCTTTGGCTTCTTTTTTTCTTACGGCAATGAAGCAAAGCAAGACTGAAATTTATTTTGTACGTTTTTGTACCAAGAATTTTCTGCATTCGCCAGACAGTGGCGTGTAGAGCAAAATAATACTTAATAAACTTTAAAATAGTTGATATCGAGCAAAATTAATGCTTAATATCTTAGAAACCATAAAAAATTCGTGAAACAGGTTTTGGATTCAGAAAGGAGGTACAATTCAAAATATATATACACCATGACTTATTATATTTTTTTAAAAACGGTCGGTAGGTCAAACCATTAATGAGCTGACGATATGTAGTTTAAATTTTAAAACACTTACAAAACTGTCTCTGTTTTTGACCCAATTACATGTTTTTGTACTTGTATGTATTTTTCTATAAAAACTCCAATTTTGTGGTAAATACTTATTTGTACATTTCTTTTTTTAAGATTTTAATATAAATAAATAAAATCTTATCGTTTTTTTTTTTTTTGCTTTCAAAAACATACGTCAAAGCAAATTTTTTTTTAGAAATATAGCAATTATGGTTTTGCGGTTAAAGAGTACCAGCCAATTTAGTTTTATTTTAAAGAATTATTATACATTTGCCATACTTTTTAAACATTAAAAAACCCTTCAATGCCTACACCCTACAGATTGACCTGTAGCCAGTCAATTAAAAAGATTGACATTTCAAAAGACATTTCAAATTTTGCATTTGAACTTTCCCCATAACCTGGTAGCATTTAAGAGTGTGAATTATTGATGTTTGTTTTACAATTTTTTTATAGTCTTTTTTTCAAGAATTTACAATATATTCTTATAACTGCAAATTGTTTTTGCAAATTTTTAATAATTCACATTAAAATAAATATTTTTATATATTATTTTCTACATGTGCAGTGTAAAAACTAATAAAACTGAAAGTAATAATGGCTCATGTGTTCGTACAGTGATGACTCAGGGGCTTACAACTGCATCGGCTGTAAGAAAACAATAAAATATAAAATTTTATTTTTAAAAGCAAAAAGTTGTAACAAATGTTTAGAAGGTAAAATACAGTTTTATATAAAAAATGCATTTACACATTTATTTAATAAATTAACTACATAATTATTAGCGTCATTGAAAGTTTACTTAAGTTGATTGAAACTCAAAGTAAAGCAGTTTTTTACAAAGCAGTGACTTTAAGTTTTCGGTGAAAATATCAACTTTTAGGTATGTAATCAAATTTCTAAGGGAAAATTGTTATTGTTTTGAAGAAAATAGTGATTTTTTTTAAATAAAATTGGCGATTTTTGCTGAAAATTACGATTTCGAATAACGCACGAATAACAAAATCTTTTAAATTAATATTTAAATTTTCTTTAAAATTTTTAAATATCAGTGAAAGATTAATTGCAATCTGTAATCCCCAGTTTAGACCAAAGATAATTATTTCAGCGATGTGGCAATAACGTCGGCAGAATAACAGAACAATATTTCATACTTGGAAAAAAATCAAGGAAGAAGATGCAGTGTATAAAAGTGAAGGCATCTTGAGGGCAAAAAATATTTACAAAAATGTATTGCCTGGGTTCTATATTTCACTACAAAATAAAAGTGAACAACTTTTTAATTCCGCATATACAATTTAACTGTGTTTTAGAAAAGTTATTCTAAGGCGATTTAATTTTTGTTTAAAGTGCTACGATATGTTGCATTTGCTCTTTTGCAAGCATAATATTGAACTTCATTATTTTAATATTTTTTTAATTTTGTATTTATTTTTTTCTTTAATATACCTATTCGAATAAAAGTTAATTTTTATAAGAAAGAACATGTTTTTAAGTAAGGAAGAACATGTAAAATAATTAAAACAGATAATAATTCAAAAACAAATTTTGATTATGAAAAATTATCAATAAATTTTAATTCATTTCATGTTGTAAAAATCCTTTCTTCATAAGAATAATCTAATGAAAACAAGTAAGAAAGTATAGTCGGACAAGCCCGACCATATGATACCCTACACCACAGTATTTAAAAACACATCATGCTTATGTGTCCATATAAATAAAGATTTATCTATGCTTATAAACTTCATGAAAATCGGTTTGAAAGTTTGTGAGAGACAGAAATTGCCCCCTACCTCCCCTTGTGGTCCTATTATTGAAAAACTGTATTGCTAATGTGTCCATATGGATATGGATCTATCTATGTTTTAAATTTCATTAAAATCGGTTTGAGAGGCAGAAATTGCCCCTATCTCCCCTCGTGGTCCTATTTTTTAAAAAATGCATACATTTTGTGTCCATATAGATATGGTTCTATCTATGTTTTAAATTTCTTTGAAATCGGTTTGATAGTTTCTGAGAGGAAGAAATTTCCCCCTATCTTCCCTCGTGGTCCTACGATTCGGCCCATTTTCAATAGGCTTTGTCCTTGTGCCAATAAGAACCTATGACCCAAATTTCATCAAATTATCTCCAAAATTGCGACCTGTACTTTGCGCACAAGGTTACATGGACAGCCAGCCAGCCGGACGGACATCGTTAGTTCGACTCAGAAAGTGATTCCAAGACGATCGGTATACTTTAAGGTGGGTCTAGGACCAATATTTTAAGGCGTTACACACATCAGCACAAATGCATAATACCCTCTCCACTATTGTGGTGGGTAAATTCAATGAACTTTAGCCTGATTAAAATGTCAAAATTTGGTTTATTTATTATAACTTATAATTTTTTTTCTATTTTAATGACAATAATGCTTAGGGATCTTTACAAGGGAAATTAGGAATATCTTTGGGCAAAATATAAATTTTTTCTTAATAAATATTTAGTATGCAATTAATAAAAAAAATTATTTTTAAAAATGAACGCAATTCTTTTTTAGCAATTCTTTTTTAACATTGTATTTGAGCTGGTAACTGGACAAGTCCCAAAACAACTGGATAATCCAGACCATTCCAGGTCGTATGGCAACCCTAGGCGAAAGGGATAAAGACAATTTAATTCAAATTATTTTTATTTATTTACAACTCTGCTCAGCTGTAAGTATTTGCTATTATAGTGTGGTATAACTTCAGCTTTAACTAAGTTTAATGTACATAAGTAAAAATTTATTAACAGATTGTATAATTTGTATATACTTATGTATATTATTTTTTCATTTTCTTAAAATACGAGTACCTAAACACACATACATACATACATAAGCCAATGAATAGAATTTCATAAATTTTCTGCTAACGTAAGCGAAACTATGTTGAAGTACAATTCATACATACATACATACTTTGCTTTTGAAACTTTTTTTGTGGTAATAAACAAAAATTACTCCAAATTTATTATTGCTTAAAAAAAACTGTTAGACTGAAAGCGTCACGCTAGGCTTAAAATAAGAAACAAAAAAACGAGTAAGAAGGTATAGCTCAAACACATGATACCCTACGCCACAGTATTTAAAAACTAATTTTCGAGAGCGTTCCCTATTTGGGACTAATGGGCAATCAGGTACTCGACAGAACAACATTTGTTATTTCTTACCAGGGTTTAAAAAACTGCAGTCGAAACCAAAAACTGTCGAACAGAAAACGAAAAGTTGTGTAAAATATTTCGCTTTTTGAGTTGGTTTGACAGCGACTGTTTACACAGTTGCTTTTTGGCCAATGACAAATGAAGAAGTGGATGAAATTGCAGTTTTCTACTTTGACTGCAGGCGCCACAAAGGGTAAACATTCATCTTTAAGTTCTTTGTGCCGAATATTATTTAAATATCTTTATTCATATGAGATTTGTTTGCCTTAAGTGATTTTAGGAAGGGGGTTTATATGAGACCTATGGTTGATTTTTTACCTACCAGCACAACATTTTGTCCCGACACATTGTAGAAATCGTAAAAGTTATTGTCATCAATTTGAATCTTAATACAAACATTTCAAAGGAATTTAGTGCATTAAAAGCTATTTTCGGGAGCAGTATTTGTATGGTAGTTATTGGCAAATGGTGCTGCGAAATATGACCTCAAAAAAATAAATGAAAATTGACCCCAAATTTGGGGCTATTTTTCATAATGCAATATGGCCCCATTTTTTTAATGAAAAATTACCCCAAAAAAATGAAAAATAACCATAAAAATAAAATTAAATATGATCCTAAATTTGGGGTTATTCTTCATTATGAAAAATCACCTCAAATTTTATAATGAATTTGAACCCCAAAAAAGAACACAAAGAAAGTTACATTAAACATTTTCGGTGGAGTTCATATGCCCAAAACTAAAAATCCCAAATTTAAAATCCCGATTTCAAAATCCGGATAATTATACAGTTTTGGTTTTAAAAAACGTACGATTGATAGCATGGTTGGGCTTTCGGCCATGCGCAAGGATTTCCTATGGTATAACGAACACTGGCTTTGCTTACTAAAGCTTTACGTTATAGCCGGCCTTCGGCCGGGCACAAGGATTTTCTTCTCTATGGTATAACGAACACTGGCTTCGCTAACTAAAGCTTCTCTGTATAGCCGGCCTTTGGCCGGGTGATAGGATTTTTTTCTCATTGGTATAACGAACACTGGCTTCGCTCACTAAAGCTTCACTACATAGCCGTCACAAAGATTTTCTTTTCTATGGTAAAACGAACTCTATCTTCGCTCAGTAAAGCTTCTCTTAATAGCCGGCCTTCGGCCGGGCTCAAGGATTTCTTCCTTTATGGTATGAAAAACACCGGCTTCGCTAACTAAAGCATCTCTGCATAACCGGCAAGGATTTTCCCTACTTTGGTATAAGAATTCGGGTTTTTTATACTATCCCTAGAAACTTTTACATAGAAATAAAATAAAAAAGGAATTTTTATTTACAAAAATACACTGGCCTCGAGCTTGACTAATTTTTTACTTATTTAAAATTCGAAAGGTCGAATAAGAATAACTTTGATTTACATAGAATTTTATAAAGTTTGTGTCAAAATGTTTGGGGTGATTTTTCATTTCTTAAAATTTGCATTTTTTATTAGTAGACGAAAAATAGCCCCAAAGTAAAATTGTGATTTTATTTGGGGCCATATTTCATTCCTTGATATTGGGGTCATTTTTCATTCCACTTAAAATGCAAAAACACCCTGACGAAAAAATGAAAAATAACCCAAAAAAAAAACAACAAAATTGCGTGTTGTTGTGTCTCATGTAAAATTTTAGGACCGTTTTTCATTTTCCTTTTAGGGCCATATTTCCTGGGGTCATTTTGCGCACCGCCGGTCAAATATGGACCGATTATAATGAAATTTGTTAAGTTGATTGAGAATGCAATAAAGAAAGCTTGAATCGAATCTAATTACAAACATAATAAACTGGCTTATGCTCACAAAGACTCTACTCCGGAAAGAAGCTTGTATGGCGGCTATGTGAAATTATGGACCGATTCTTACTATGTATTTTCAATAGGCTTAGGTTAGGCGATGTTCCTTGGGCAGCCATCGAGAGAGACAGCTCACTTGAGGCCTTCAGTGGTCCCTTTGTGATGCCCAGCGCCAATGCCCATCCTACAGAGCAGTTACATAGTAGGTGTCACTGCAGAAATCAACCAATTCGTCTTCCTAATGATATTTTCCCTAATGCCCCGAATTCCGGGACATTAACATAAAAAATGAAACACAGCTTCCTCTTCCTCCTCGTCATGCAGAAGTTGTGCAGTAGTCATTGAATTCCAGACCCATTCTCCTCGCATGAGCCCCTACACGCCAGTCTCCAGTCTCAGCTGAGACCACTGTCCTAATCTGGTCCCTATTGAACCTAAGTAGATATCTAGTTCTCCGTTTATCAAAGCCAAGCAATAGTGTCCTGGATATGGAGCAGGTGGATTTGCAAATCCATCCCATCTGCGCAACTCTATTAGACTCACGCTTGATAAGTGACTTACAGTGAGCTATTGGAAGGCCAACGAATTGTTCAATGAATGTCTCATCCATACGACCACCTCGTTTGGCAAGCTAATCTGCTAATCACACATCCGACATTCTACAGTTAACCTTGATGTCGTATAGACATCCGCTAGAGAACCATTGGCATATTCCTTGTGACAATTAGAACCTATGTACGAACTTTCATCCAATTATCTCAAAAGTGAGAACAGTTCTTTGCGCACAAAGTTTACATAGACAGCCAGCCGGACGGACATCGGTTTTTCAAATCAAAACGTGATTCTAATGGCTAATAAATCAGTAAATATTTAAACGCTGGCTTAGTTTAACTTAACTTAAATGTATATGAAGTTTAAATTCAACAGCTCTAAATCAAATAATGAGGCAAGCACTACGATAAATGTTGTCAAATTCATATAATTTGTATTGGTAGTTTAAACGCCCAATTTTATGGTATTTATGTTTACTGATTTATAGATTTGCTGGTTTAAACACATTTTAAACCAAAAAGATAGTTTAACTTGCACTAATTTATTAACCATAAGTCGCTCGGTATGCTAAAAGGTGGCTCATTATTTTAAGGTGTTACAAACATCAGCACAAACGCATAATACCCTCTCCTCTATTGTGGTGTGGGTATAAAAACTATAACGTAACGTATGGTAACGATATAACAATTCCTATCAACAGACGTAATCACTTTGTGCAGCCAACGGTTTAATAGTTAAACGGTAGTTTAGAAAAAAATTAGAGTTTCTTATTTTTTCGGTTCGTTCGACCGTTTGTCTTGTTTGTGTAGCAAAAAGTTAGAAGTCAGATTGAAAACAATGATTTTTAAAATCATCAAAACATGTTTAGATTTAGTTTTTTTTAGTTTTTATTAAGAAATACTTCAATATATTTTCTGTTTTAAATTTTAAACGCTGATATGCTGTTTTTTTGTTTTATTTCACGTCTTGACCTTGAAAATGTGTAAAGTTGTTATGTTTTGAAATTGTGTGTGTTTTTTCTGAAACAAATTTTTTTTTTTTTTTTTTTTAAGTGTTAAAAACTGGTATTTGATTTTCTGTTTTTGCTTCTAAAAACAATTAAATTAAAATATGTATTTGTTTTCAGTATATTTTTTTTCAAATACTTGTATACAAACAAACGTCAGTAATTTCCAAGTAAAATCAATAAAAATAAATTTTTTGTAAAAACACAGTAAAAACAAGAGAATATGTGGGTATTCTAATAGACATAAACGCGTTTCTAGGGAATTACAATTAAAAAAAAAACACAAAAATTAATAATTTTTCTATTATGAAAATATAAATATTTTTATCTAATAGGTATCTATCTACCTTCTTTATTAATTAACTGCCTGTTTTAAGGTGACGAGCACAAAATTCGTTCGTTTAACTTACATTAATAACGAAAACTTATTTCATAATTAGTAATTTCAAAATTAGTTTTCGTTTTAAATATTAACAATATTTTTTTAATAATTTTACTACCCTTTATTAAATGTTAAGAACATTTTTTGTTTAAAACGTAAATGAAAATTAAAAAAAAAATTGTTAACTCTGGAGTTACAGTTACTTTAGAGCAGTGATGGCAAGTGTAGGGAAAAGAATTCTTATTTCCAATTGCAGATTTTTTCTAAATTGGAAACAATTGTAAACTTTAAAATGACATGTATAATTATTACCTAATTTGTAAATCTGGTAATACCTCTATAAAATGAAGAAAGTAAAAATTGGGCAACATTAATAATAATGAAAATTAAACACTTCCTTAATATTTTTTTTAATTAAAAAATAATGCTTAAGTATTATGATACTGGCTATTATTTGTATTGGATTTTTTTAGATTGACTGAATGAAACAACAAATGCAAGAAAGAACAAGAAATACAATATGCAAACAAACCCTTTTTTCTGATTGACATTTATCATGTATATTTTTTTTTTTTGACTAAAACAAAAAAACAAATGGCAAAAGCTTGGGCAGATAAACTATGTATTTTGTTTTTGATAAACGAAATGAAGCAGCTGCCCTTTATATGGGATTTTAAATCATAAATTTTCAATCAATGATTATACCCCGATGTAATTCGAACTATTTTTCATAATTTGCATTAAATTATATTGGTTTAAAAAAAAATTGTTTGTGATTCCAAAATAAAATGTAAAGAAAACAAACAATATTGCCCACGTTTTTTGCCATAAAAACCCGTCAAAAAAGCTAAAAATTGCAAAACAAAAGTTAAAAACCGCTACTTTCGATCAAAAACTGAAAAAATTGGCAACAGTGCTAATATTTAATCTGGAAATGTCAATTTTAAGTTAAAAATTTTTATATTTTTTTTGACAGTCTTAGGCCCATTTTCACAACTTCCCGATAGCTAAAGGTACGATTTTATCGGCCATATAAAAGGTGTTCTGTTGTTAAAACTTTACTTTAACCTACCAATTAGGATGAACGTTAATATACTTTATCGCTCACTTAAGGTTAAAGTAACGTTTTAGTAATGGAACACTTTTTACAAGGCCGGTTAAAGTCTACTTTTAGCTATCGGTAAGTTGTGAAAACGGGCCTTAGATTATTTATCTATAACACACGTATATTTGTTTGACATTTCAAGATTTTTATGATATAATCATACTCTTTACACTTAGTCAGTTTTCCTATGCAAATATATTTGCACTGTTCTCCAATATAGAAAAAATACAAAAAATAGCAAGTATCATAACACATTTAAAGAGTGATTGTGCCATGTCGGTAGTGAATGAGAAGAATTATTCAAAACTTTTCCAAAAACCAATAAGTATTAATTGGGTACAATTTTACATAACTGCTCTTGAAAAGCAAATATTGTCTAAACTAATTGTTGAAGCGTTTTTGTCCAAAATATTTGTTGCTTTTTTTTAGAGTGCCACAACTTTGAGTTGGCATCACTGATTTATTTGTGCACCCATTTAACAGCTGATAATTGCTTATTGTTAAGTTTGCTTTGAAATTTCATTATAAATCGACTTACACCAGAGCAACGCTTGCAAATTGTTGAAATTTTTAATCAAAATAATTCGGCGAATGGGCTGAAGAACAAGTTGAAATTGATTTTGAATTTCCATTCAAAATGTTATTTTCCGATAAAGCCTATTTCTGGTTACATGGGTACGTAAATAAGAAGAATTGTCGCAGTTGGAGTGAGGAGAATTCAAAAACTTTTGCCGAGACACCATTACATCCACAGAAAATTACTATTTGGTGCGCTTTATGGGCTGGCGGAGTCATTGGCCCATATGTCTTCAAAAACGATAATGGTCAGAATGTTGAAAATTGGTGTTCCAGATTGCGCCTTCCACGCGCCAGCCGTGCTGGCCACATGGCAGAAATCATATTTAAACATTAATTTCATAAAATTTTCTTTCCAATAAAACCCGTTTCATTGATATTAAAAATATAATTCCTTTTTTATTATGATTTAAACTTGTGTCACTCTATAAAAGCACCCTTATAGATTTCTTATATACTTTTTGTGTTATTTTTGTTTTATTTTTAATGTATAGATATACAGGTGGTGTCGGAACTACAACAATCCAAAAACAACAGAAACGGCATACTGTTTTTTGCATTGCATTGTTAGTGCTTATAGCTCAAAATGTCCACCATTCTTAGCAAAACACTAACAAATAAGCTCGAACTGTCAAAGTCAGATTCCGTTTTGACACCACCTGTAGGTAATTTACCAAAGATAAAAGGGTATATTAAAGTTTGTCATCCCGTTTGTAATTTCCACAATATTGATGTTAGACCCTATTAAGTATAAGTATAAGTATGTCCGTCTGTCTGTTCGTTGAAATGGCTTTTCCGAAGACCCCAGATGTGATTGGGAGTTGGTAGCTATATACATATATGTCACATATAGTAAAATATATAAATTCAGCCTGATCGGTCCACAAATGGCTGAGATATTACAAAAACAAAAAAAAAAACACGACTGCCTCTAATTTGGGGGGGGGGGGGGGGGGGGGGGGGTTGGTTTTTAACCATGGGAGGTAAGGCCATGATGGCTTTATTGCTCAATTGAATGGGAAATAAAGCCGTAATGGTCTTATTGCCCAATCATTGAGAAGCAAAGCCATATTTTTCCAGAATACTGAATGCAACAACTTATTATTTCAATACAATTTAAATAGATGTAATCAATTCTTTAATAATTCCATTTTAACTTTAACCCAAACACCGAAGTATACAAAGATAAAACGTTTTTTTTTTTCTCTCCTAAAAAGTTGTATTTTTTTTAAGATACGAGGTTGAGAAAGTAAGGCATCGATATGTACTTGGAAAATAATTACAATTTTTGTTTCTTAAAATTATCTTTAAACTTCACATAGTTTGCTTTAACAATAATATAAATTGTCGTTTCTTTCAATGATGGTTATTATACATAAGTAACAGTAAAGGTCTTCATAGAAGTTAAAGTGCAATAGTTTTTTTCTTAAAATATCGTTTCTAATTATGTAGCCACCACTGTATCCGTATAAAGATACAAAACTGCTTTATTGTATAAAGAATGGCAGCACTTTTAGTAAATGATATTACTAATTAACATGTTACATTTGTAACTGCAAACCACAAACTGCATCAAAAGAAGCGCCAAAGAATTATTGCTGACATTTTTTGATGACAGAAGTAGGAAAACTTAATGCCTGTTTGCGAGCGTAAAAGTGACTCGTTTAACTAACATTTAAAACAAAATTAAAATTTCAATTTTTGTTTTAAATGTATTAAACGAGTCACTTTTCAAAGTTCAAAATTTTGATTTTGTTTTTAATGTTAGTTAAACGAGTCACTTTTGCGCTCGCGTTCTTAATACAGGCAGTAAGAAAATTAGAAAAATATGAGAAAATCGTCTTTAGTAGCCAACATGTTGAAGAAACAAAAGCAATATTTTTATTTTTAGCGTATTTGCTGCAAATTGATTCTCTTCCATTCTAACAATTTTACAAATCTTTGGGTACTTGTGTTCTTAAAAGCTTTTCCAATTAAAAACATTTTCGAAATGTAATTTTGTTTTTGCTTGTTGTCCAAATTCGTCTGTTTTGTGTTTAATTTTGGTTATGTATGGCGAATGGCAAATATATTTTTAAATTCTAAAAACAAAAATCGAAGAAAAAAAAAAAAGAACTGTTTTGTGTTTATTGATTTTTAAAGACAAATTCATTTGAAAATTTCAATGTTTCTATTTAGTTTTAAGTTCTTTTTTTGAATCTGTCTGTCTTGCTATTTACAAAACAATTTTGTTTTGCGTATGGCTATTTTTTTAAGAACAGTGGGGTCGAAAAACTATTAAAATAAAAATTGTGATTTTCGTGAAAAATTTGCGAGTTTAAATTCAATTTTTTTTTAATATTTAGTTAGGCTTTCAATGAAAGTTTGCCGTTTTCATAGAAACGTTTTTGTTTTAGTGAAACACTTGGGTTTTCTTCGTAAACTTTAAGGTGTTCAATGAAAATTGATTGCTCCTCGGCAAAAAAAAAACTCAAATATTGGCCAACATTTGTGAAAAAAATTCAAAATTTTGGCGACGTATGAGATTTTGTTAAAAATTCTGATTTTCGGTAAAAATTTGGATTTTCTGAGCAATCTTTTGATTTTTGGTGAAGTAAAGAAACAGACCTAATTCTTTATTTTTTGGGTAAAGTATGGTCAAATGAGAATAAATAAAAATTACTCTTTTAAACCAACAAAAATAAACAAAAGTACGAGAGTGCTAAAAACTGAATTTCTAGCCCAAAAACATCGGAAACACGAAAAACATATTTTCAAGTTTTTTCTATATTTTTTCTTAAAGCACACTACACAAACTGTGACATCAATTTAATTTTATTTGGATTAAAAAAAAAAAAAAAAAATTATTTATTTTTCTTGTTTATTGTTCAAACATCTGTTTTTTTTTTTAATAACCCAATCTACACAAAGAAAAAGTGTGGGCTGTTTTGTGCAAGATGAATATGAATATTTCTCTCAGAAAGACGCTCTCATTTTTCCAGTGTTAAAGTACAGGAACACTTTTTGGTACAATTGAGAACCCATGGGATAACACGTTTGGCAAACATTGAGATTTTCGGTAATTTATCAGGGAATATAATGATTAAATGAAAAAAATCAACTTTTATCAAAATTGTTATTAGAAATCTACTTTTATTTTCTCTTAATATGTTCCTTCGTTTAATGACTTTTTAAAATTTGCAAATATATCTGGGAATTATACTATTCTTTTTTTTTTTTTTTTAAATATTATTTGTAGTATATAAAAATCAAAGCAGTTGCTTGCAACGTCCTTTCTAATATATAAAAAGGGTGGTCCAACCATAATGCTCGATGTTAATTGTGAGCCACACCTTAACTTCAAGTTTTTTGCCCAACTTAATTTGACATTTCTTTGTTTCAGTGTTTGATAAATTCAGCCATGGAGAGGTTCACAATTGTGCAAAGAGTTAAGATTATTGAAGCCTTAAACAAAAAATGGGCGTTCAAATCAAAATGCAATTGGTGCAATTTATCTTCAGCGACTAGGCACACTTTCACCTCAGTGGATTCGTTAACAAGCAGAAATGCCGCAATTGGGCAAATGAGAACCCACGGGTGATTGTTGGAAAGCCGATGCATCCACAAAGAGCGACTGTTTGGTGCGGCTTATGGGCTACCGGCGTCATCATGCCGTACTTTTTCGAAAATGAGGTCGGTCAAGCAGTAACCGTGAATGGTGTTCGCTATCGCGAGATGATAACGGACTTCTTGAGGCCAGAAATTGAGGATATGGACCTGGACGATATGTGATTCCAACAGGATAAAGCCACTTGCCAAACAGCCAACGAAACAATGGTTGTTTTGCACGAGAAAGTCAATGGCCGTGTTATCTCACGTCGTGGCGATGTTAATTTGCCGTCACGATCATGTCATTTGACACCGTTGGACTTCTTTCTTTGGGTATACTTAAAAGAAAAAGGGTACGTAAATAAGCCAAGAACAATTCAAGAGCTAAAGGATGAGATGATTCGATATATTAACGACATAGAACCTCAATTATGTCTTGGAGTCATTGAAAATATGGACCATCGGATAGAGGTATGCCACCGAAGCCAAGGTGAGCATTTGGCCGATATTTAGTTTCACGCATTATTGTAATAGATCCTTCTATCATAATAAAAAAATATTAAGATAATTGTGAGAAAACTTTCTGTTTTATTTTCAATTAACATCGTCAGTTTTGGTTGGACCACGCTTTAGATACATATATGTTCCTTCCACTCCTTGGGGAGCATAGGATCATCATTCTGGTTCTGGTTTTAATAATAATTATTAGATTATAGCGTCCGATATTTGTGTTGGGGCTGCTAACATCGCCACTAGACGTGCAGAAGTTGTCGGTATTTCGCTATACAAAATATTAGGGATATCCTGCCCAAGGTCGGTTGTCAGAGCGCCTCGTTAGCGCGTCAGGGGACACCAAGTCTTTAGACAGTGGTTGAGATCGGCATTAGGAAAGGAGAGGCTGCATTGACAAATTCAACAAACACGAAGTCAAACCTTTGATATGATATGACTTTATCATTTGACATCAAACACAATTCTCAAACGTTTTTCAATTGTTAGATTTTTCAAATTGATATTGATCTGAAAATAAAAATTTGACGTCATATGTTTTATCAATTTGATGTTAAATTGGTATCAACTGTTAAATTCAAATCAAAACTAAACTTGGCAATACTAAAACGAAAAATAAATGTAAACAAAAAAAAAAACAAGTTAGAGTGCTATATTCGGCTGTGCCGAATCTTTGATACCCTCCACCGACACTTCGAATGTTTTAGGAGTAATATCTGTATGATGTCTATTTATTATTATAATCTTTGTAAAAACAGACATCTGCATTAAAATTTGTTGCGGTTTAGACCTATATAAAATTATTGATCGACAATCAGAACAAATTTTAAAAAGTTTGAGTAGAATATCAGTTTAAGATGAACTTAAATGATTTTCAAGAGAACAAATTATATAAAAGCCATGGTAAGCTATAAACCAATCATCCGAAATTCTGCAGAACGATTTCTGGTATTAAAAAACATAAATTTCAATACAGCGGTGCAATTAGTTTAAGCTTTTGCAGTAAATTTCAGAAGGCTGCTAAAATAAATTCTAAGAAAAATTATGGACCGTATATCACAAAATTGCATTTTCTGGCCATATGAAGCTAAACTGGAAGAAAGTTTACCGCGTATTTAATTATTTTACCGACGTGGGCTTTATATGAGGCCTATGGTAAGTTATGCACCGATCTTCACCAAATTTCACAGTGTCATTTCTAGTTCTATAAAACTGTGATGTATCGAATTTTGTTATGATAGCGTTAGTTTTTACGTTTTTAGGCGTACTAAGCTGTTTTCCGGGAGTAAGGTTTATATGGGGCCTTGGGTAAATTATGAACTGATCTTCACGAAATTTCACAGTCTTATTTTTAGTTCTAAAAAATTTTGATGTACCAAATTTTGTTATGATAGCATTATTGTTAACGGATTTAGGCGTACTAAACTGTTTTCTGGAAGTAGGTTTTATATGGGGTCTATGGTAAATTATGGACCGATCTTCACGAAACTTATTAGTTTCATTTCTAGTCCTATTTAACTGTGACGTGCCAAAATTTGTTATGATAGCATTGTTAGTTAGGGTTTTAGGCTTACTATACTGTTTTCCGGGAGTAGGGCTTATATGGGGCCTAGGGTAAATCATGGACGTATCTTCAAGAAATTTTACAGCGTGATTTCCAGTTAAATAAAACGAACTATTGCGAAATCTTATATCATTCTGTGCATTTTTCCACCATTTATGTTAGTTTTTGTAACAAAATTATCAATTTTTTTTAGGTGGTGGTTCTACATTTTGATTCATAGCTCAGATCCTATTAAACCGATTTTGCTGGATTTCAATCCCAAACTGCTTAGGATAACTACAAGCAATTTGACACCAAGTTTGTTTATTTCTTTTTAGTTTTTTGAAAGTGAGCGTGTCTTCAACAGACGGACAGACGGACAGACAGACGGACATGGCTAAATCGACTTAAAATTACTCATGGACCCAGAAAATATATACTTTATAGGGTCTGAGATGAATAATAAAAAAGTTTCACACGGAATGACAAACTTAATATACCCTCTTCACAACTAATTGTGGTGGAGGGTATAAAAAAATGGCGATTAGTTAAATTTTTACTTTGTGATTAAATGAGTTTTACAAGTTAACGATTTATTTCTTGTGAAAAATAAAAATTATTTGTGAGAATTACCACGATAAAGAATACGAATTAAAAAAGAAATAAAACGGGAAAGTAAAGAAATTATAAGTTTGTTGTATGATCGCGTTGCTACAATCCTTAAAATAAAAGGGAGCGAAATATTCCGTCTTTCCAAGAATAAGAGGATGGAAAGAACCTTATTACAACTTTAAGCTATGGTTCTGAATGTTTATCTCATTATCTTATTTAAATAAATAATGAATTTAAATTAAAAAAATTAAATATTTTTATTTACGTTCCACATTGTATTTTAATCCAAATTTGAAAAAATTTGAGAATTAAGTTTGAAAGCAAGTTGAAAATAAAGGCATTTTTCAATTTGAAAATAATGTCTCCTTATTTTTTGAGAATGCTATGATTCTCAAATCGTTATCAAATGTTTGTCGTTTGAGAAAACGTTTGATTTCAAATCATTTTCAATTTGAAAGTTTGCTGGGAATTTAAAAATTTTCTGGCGCTTCACTTTCGCATTAGACCGTCTTTCTAATAACGTACAATAATTTAAGTCTTCGCTTTTGCTTGGTAAATGATCTCTCCCACTTTGTCTTGTTTATATGTATGTTTTGCCATAAACAAGGGATTTTAATTAATTAAATTTTCAAATAAACACTTGAATTTGTTTTTTTTAGACTGTTTTAACGAAGTCTATGTAAAACAGAAATCTGTAAAATTCATTAATTTGAAACTATCAAGAATGAATATTTTTGAAAAGTTTTTTTAAGGTTGGCAACCGACAACGTTATTAAAACCAATACGTCATAAATGCCGTTTTAAATTGAACACCTGTATTAATACCAATAACGCAATTAGTTTCGGTTGTCAAGAAACATATTTTCCATTAGCACAAGTGTTGAATATTCCCACCAAACAATTTTCGGAGCGCTCCTAAATATGACTCTTAAAAGATTCCTTTTCTTGAGGGTCTTATGATTACCCTCCTAATTTATGAGTAATTCTGATTGATTTCGGAACCTGTAGAATTCAGGACTCCGAAAAGACTAATTTTTATGAGCAATTAGGAGCACACTCCTAGAAAACTCTTATTTATGTTGTTTTGTTAAAAGAAAATTAGGTGGTTTTGTCCGCTAAAAATTGTTAAAAATGATTATGATTTCCATGCACAAAACATATATTAATAAAACTTTTCCATTAAAAGCTAAAAAGCACAAATTTACATATAAAATGAATACCCTAATTTCAAGAAAAAGAAACACTCTTATAACACTCTTTTTTGGCTCCGAAATCCCTCTTTTTTGACTCTTTTAAGAGGTTGTTATGATTGATTTGTGAGCAAAAAGGCTCACAATTTTCTATACAAATCGTTAAATTTAGGAGTCCTAAAACGCTCATATTCAGTACAAAATTTTTTGACGGTTTAATAAGAAAACACGCTCATATCTGAGGGTTTTAGGAGGTTTTTTATGAGCGTTTTGCTCATAAAAAGGAGTCCTAAAAGACTCTTTTAGGACTAATATTGTTTGCTGGGTTAAAATGTGTTTCTATTCTGAAAAATTATTGTTTTTTTAAATATTTTAAAGAAAAAATTACTTCGATAATGAGACCAATAAAAATTTTTGTCATCTAATTAAATTGTAAAACCAATAAACCTATACCATTATAAAGTTAGTTATATAATTAAAATACCGCTACCGAAATAACAAATACTTAACAACCAATACCGAAATTCGTTTCGGTTGCCAACCTTGGTTTTTTTACATGTTTCAAAAACATTTTCGTGGAAAACTTTTAGATTAAATTCATTTTAGAATTAGTTCTTTCTGTTAGAAACTTTTCGACTTTTCCTATTTTTATGTCTTTGTTTTATTTTTTTTTTATCTATTGCTTCTAGACATGAAATATGAGATTTTTTTTAAAGGTTGTGGTCTTCTTCATATATATTTTTGCAAACATTTGTTTTATTTCAATTTATACTTTTTGGCTATTGTACTAGTTTAAGTTCTTTGATATGTGTTTTTTTTGTTTCACTTTTTATTAAATACTTTAAATTCTTTACGAAAAACATATTTCATTTGACAAATTTTATTCCACCCATTGTGTGTTTAACTGTCGCGAAGTTAAAGGTATTTTCTAAGTACTTTGCTTATGACTCAACCCGCACCTTTTTTTATATGTACCTGAAATAAGAAATATTAATTATAGTCAAATAGATTTGAGTCATTCTTTTATTTTTTGTTTCAAAACAGGAGTTCGTTCGATAAGGAATAGATAGGAATTGTTAAAAAATTAGTTAAGTCGTTAGAAAATGAGCCATTCAAGAAAAAAAAAAGAGTCATATTTTCGCCTTTCCTAAATCTTATATTTTATTAGTGTTTTGAAATTTGTTTAATCTGCATACAATATAAAATTGTAACGTTACTCACAGCCAAAACGCCTGAAATTTGGACCAGAGATTGGTCACTCCCTAAATCGATCCACTAAGACGGGATTTTTATAAATTCGTATGTTTAGGGGGTAAAAAAGAGTAAAAACGGGAAAATTCGGTAACCTTATATCTCCAAAACTAAAAGAGATACAAAAAATGTAAAACTTATCGTTGTTCTTTAGAAAAATAAGTGGACAGGTGTTAGGGAGCAAACGGGTAAAACCTGAATTTTGGTACTTTTTTGAGACCCCATCTATCTTTTGAACCAATAAACATAGAAACAAAGTTAATGCCACATTCGAAACTTATCAAAAAAAATACGAATACCAATTTGGTACTTTTTCGAGATTCGAACATTTAAGGGGGTGAATGAAAATCGTAACTATTTTTTTTACAAAACATTTTTCTCCATTCGTTGACATTGACGTACTAAATAATGGGCTGCCACTGAGCATTTCCATTTTATTTCACCGGTAAATTTCTCGATCGTGTCCGATTTCAATAAAATTTGGTGAGTGTGTAAAGTAGTATATGTGTGTAAGAAAAATTATTTTTTTTTTTTTTTTTTTTTTTTGAAAACTGTGGCAACACTATACCTTTGAATAACTGAAAATTTTGGGTTAGCGACCTCACTCTAAAGTTCATAACTTTTGTTGTGTAAAAGATATTAAAAAAATTCTTTTTACATAAGAATGGTATAAAAATAGGGTTTTAGAAATTAAAAAAAAACTTTTTTATAAAAAAAAAAAATAAAAAAAAATTTAAAATTAAATTTTTGAAATGATTACCCCCTTTAATTTTTTTTATTTTTTTTATGCAAATAGCCACATATGTTCTCTAACCACCCTGAAAATTTTAGAGTGGTAGCACTTAAACTTTTCAAGATATGTAGAGCTATGTAGTTACTACAATATACATTAGCGTGGCCGTTAGTTGTATGGAGAACTTTTTTTTTTTATTTCTTATATTCTCCCCCCCCCCAAATCGGTTCAGTTTTATGTAAAAAAAAATACAAAAAAATTTCGTAGCGATAAGTTGTGTTTTAGGGGGGGCGTCCGCCCCTCAAAGTTTGCCATCAAGCCATTTATTCAAATGTAATTTGTTTGCATATGACTATCTCTTAAAAACAACATTTTACAAGAACATGATATATTACAATATTTTAGCTCTTCTAGTCAACAACATTAGCCTCGAAGAAAGTTTTTTGCTAAAATTAATATTTAAGAAAATAATTAAGAAAATAACAACAAAATTCCAAACATTTTATATACGTTTTATATATATGTATAAAAGAGGGATTTAATGTCAAGTGAACTAATTTTGAAATCGATGTCTTTCGATTTGGATGAAATTTTTTAAAGATTGATCAAATAGCTATCTAAGCTGCTTGAGACAAATTTTGCTAACCCCAATTGGTAATAAGTTACATGGATGTGAAAGAACACCTGTATGGCCAAAATTTCAAACTTTGACCCTCCCAAACTCAGAAACTTTTTGACCGATCTTGTTGAAAATTTGTGTCTGAACTACTATTCAATGGGACTAACGGTGGTGCAAATTTCATCCAAATCGAAAGATTTCGATTTCAAAATTAGTTCACTTGACATTAAATCCCTCTTTTATACATATATATAAAACGTATATAAAATGTTTGGAATTTTGTTGTTATTTTCTTAATTATTTTCTTAAATATTAATTTTAGCAAAAAACTTTCTTCGAGGCTAATGTTGTTGACTAGAAGAGCTAAAATATTGCCATATACCATGTTCTTGTAAAATGTTGTTTTTAAGAGATAGTCATATGCAAACAAATTACATTTGAATAAATGGCTTGATGGCAAACTTTGAGGGGCCGACGCCCCCCCCTAAAACACAACTTATCGCTACGAAATTTTTTTGTATTTTTTTTTACATAAAACTGAACCGATTTGGGGGGGAGAATATAAGAAATAAAAAAAAAAGTTCTCCATACAACTAACGGCCACGCTAATGTATATTGTAGTAACTACATAGCTCTACATATCTTGAAAAGTTTAAGTGCTACCACTCTAAAATTTTCAGGGTGGTTAGAGAACATATGTGGCTATTTGCATAAAAAAAATAAAAAAAATTAAAGGGGGTAATCATTTCAAAAATTTAATTTTAAATTTTTTTTTATTTTTTTTTTTTATAAAAAAGTTTTTTTTTTATTTTGTTTTTTTAATTTCTAAAACCCTATTTTTATACCATTCTTATGCAAAAAGAATTTTTTTAATATCTTTTACACAACAAAAGTTATGAACTTTAGAGTGAGGTCGCTAACCCAAAATTTTCAGTTATTCAAAGGTATAGTGTTGCCCCAGTTTTCAAAAAAAAAAAAAAATCATTTTTCTTACACACATATACTACTTTACACACTCACCAAATTTTATTGAAATCGGACACGATCGAGAAATTTACCGGTGAAATAAAATGGAAATGCTCCACTGCAATACTGAAATTTTTGTTACTTTAATGGGAGGATTTTTTTTAACTTTTTGGTTCTACAACTGGTATTATTTTTTAATAAACTTTGTCATAAAAATATGTCCACGAAGGAAAAGGAGATGCTAACGAAGTTGCGGGTTAAATGCTATTACTATAATAAATGTGTTTTTAAAGTTTCTATTTTTCAAAAACTCTTTGGTTTTGTCCCACTAAGCTCTTTAAAAAAAAACGAACTGTAAAATTTTAGGTAAAAATGTTCTATAATTCTTCATTGGGACCTCAGATACTTTTGGTATTGTCTGTATTAATCTGTAATTTTTGAAGTTTTTTGAAAAAAAAAACACCTCTCCCTTCATGATTATGTTTTATTTTAAGAGCTATAGAAAAGTTAAAAAAAGCACATAAAATTCAGAAAAATGCATGAAAACTTTGTTTGAATCGATAGAACGGTCCATATAATTTAATGGTTGAAGATTATTTCATGCAAATGTTGACCTTGACTGCGCCTCAAATAGTCCATCCGCATAGTCCAATTTTTGCATACTCTTTTCAACATTTCGGCCGGTATCTCATGAATAAATGCTTCAATGTTGTCTTCCAATGCGTCAATTGAATCGGACATGTGTGTATAGACATGAGCTTTAACATAGCCCCAAAAAAAAAAAAATGGTCTAAAGGCGTTAAATCGCACGAGCTAGGCGGCCAATTGACCGGTCCCGAACGTGAAATAAAATGTTCAACGAACTCGCCTCTCAATAAGTCCATTGCTAAGCGTGATGTGTGGCATGTGGCACCGTCTTGTTGAAACCACATGTCAAAGTTGGATATCATCTCACGGTAGCGCTCACCATTCACAGTTACGTTACGATTCGCATCATTTTTGAAGAAGTACGGTCCAATGATACCACCAGCCCATAAACCGCACCATACTGTGACTTTTTCTGGATGCATTGGTAGCTCTTGGAATGCTTCTGGCTGATCTTTACTCCAAAATCGACAATTCTGCTTATTAACGTACTCATTGAGCCAAAAGTGAGCTTCGTCTAAAATGGAAGAAGCACGCGATGAACTTTTTTAACACAGCACGCATTTTGATAATGAAATTCAATAATTTGCAAGCGTTGTTCGTTTGTAAGACGATTCATGGTTAAATTATAGACCAAACTGAAGATGTTTGACAGTGAAACAAAACACGAAACGCGCGTCAGCTGTTAAAACCAGTGTTGCCAAAAAGATAATAGCTAAAAAATCACCCGATATTATTTGGATGAATTTATAACAAACAATATATATATGCTCACTTAGTACCACAAGGAACACCAACAATTTTAATACCTTTTATAGTATGTATTGAAACTATTAGAAATATTATTTGACCAGGAACCTTAGCTGTTAAAATAAGTTTTATAGGAACTCCTTCCTAAAAGTTCGGTTACTCTAAAAAATCGGTAATTCGAACGAAACTATTGGACCGGTTGTAATTCCCAAATTACCTATATAAAGACAGAATAAATATGAGAATAACTATTTTCTGATCATATTTGTCAAAAACCCTTTATGGGAGAGTAAATTTGTATGTGTACTAACTAGGGATGCCAAACGGGAAATCCCGAATCCGGAAATCCCGGGATTTTTCGGGATTGACAAATCCCGAATCCCATTGTTTCGTTGACTGTTTGGCTTTATCCTGTTGGACCCACATATCGTCCAGGCCCATTTCCTCAATTTCTGGCGGCAAGAAGTCCGTTATCCACTCGCGATAGCGAACACCATTCACGGTAACTGCATGGCCGACCTAATTTTCGAAGAAGTTCGGATCGATGACGCCGCCAGTCAGAAAGAACTGGGCGAGCATGCACAGTTGTTTTCACTTTTCGTACAGACTTAGTTTGCTGAATTTGCGCACAATTCACCCGATTGTGGACACAATTAGTCTAATATGCTGGCCAAAAAAATCACGAAGTTCACGAAATGCATTTTGATTTGAACTCCCATTCAACAATCGTAACGTGCTGCTTAATTGTGTACCTCTCCATGGTTGAAATTGACAAACACTGAAACAAAGAAATGTACAATTGAGTTTGGCAAATAACTTGAAGTAAAGGTGTGACTTACAATTAACATCGTGCATTATGGTTGGACCGCCCTTTATTTTTGGTATGATGTTTATTTGTCGATTTATGGGGTGCTTTAAGGGCTTCCGTTCTTTAAGAATTGTTTTCTTTAATAATTGTTTTGAACTAGAAACAAATAAAATAAGAAAGATAAGATAATGATTCTTATAGTAGTAAAATCGTCTGCCGGCCCCACAATGTCGTCAAGAACATTTCTTTCGCCTTTTTTTTTATTAAAAACATTAATAAAAAAACAAAAATTTGTTTTTGATTTCGATATAAATATACGAAAGAAATGTTCTTGTCGACATCGTGGGAAAGGCAGCGTTTGATCTTTAAAAAAAAAAAAATTAAACAAATTGTTTCATCTGCAAAACGGGAAATGGCCAATTTAATTAAATTTTTTTTCTAATTTCGACAAAATTTTCTTTATTTAAATTGTTTACCAAAATTTGCCTATGACGATTGCATTATACTTTAAAAGTTTGAAAATGGGATCGCCATAAAATTAATGTGATTATTTTAAATTCCAATTTTTTTTAACTTAGCCATAACTTAATTTATAAGCCTAGAGTATACTGAAAAATAAAACTGTTAACATCTTTTAAGTTTAAAAGATTCTTTAATAACTGTCCATGATTGTCGCACTGCGAAATAAAAAATAAAATATTTTAATAAACAATTTTCTAACTTAGTCCCAATATTTTTGGTTTGTTTTTTAACCGTTATTAGCCTACGGTGTCCTTTGATTTTTTTGTGAAAAATTGGAACTTTCGGTAAAAATTTAGATTTTTTATAAAAATTTGTGACATTTTGGTTTAAAATTGCGATTTTCGGTATAAATAAAGGATGGGCCGATGTTGAATGTGAACCACACCTAAACGTCAAGTTTTTTCTGCATTTCATTTGACATTTCTCAATTTCAGACTAACTCAATTTGAACCATGGAAAGATACACAATCGAGCAGCGCGTTAAAGTTATTCAGGCTAATTATGAAAATGGGTGTTCAAATCAAAATGTATATCGTGCACTTCGTGATTTGTTCGGTCAATTTAATCGTCTAAATGTGCGTACAACCGGAAAAATCGTGCACAAATTTGAATTTTCCTAAATGAGGCCGGTCAGGCAGTTACTGTGAATGGTGTTCGCTATCGTGAGATGATAACAAACTTTTTGATGGCTTGAATTTGAAGATATGAATGTGGACGATATGTGGTTTCAACAGGACGGTGCCACTTGCCATACAGCTAACGCAACAATTGCTCTTTTGCGCGATAAATTGAATGGCCATGTTATCTTACGTGGTGGCAATGTCGATTGGCTGCCAAGATTATGCGATTTGACACCCTTGGACTTCTTTCTTTGGGGTATTTGAAAGAAAAGGTGTACGTCGATAAGCCAGCAACAATTCAAGAGTTAAAGGATGAGATAATTCGGCATATTAACGGTATAGAACCACAATTATGCCTCAGCGTCATCGCAAATTTGGATCATCGGGTGGAGGTGTGCCGCCGAGGTCGCGGCGGCCTTTTGACCCATATTTTGTTCCATATACATATAATTGAACCACATCGGCCCTTAAAATTTTCGACTAAAAAAATTTTCCTTAAGAATTGTCAATTTTGATAAAAATTGATTTTTTATTTTTAAAAATTAAAATATATTTAGTATTGTGGTTATTTTGTTGAACTATTTATGGTTTTTAATCCAAATTTTTTTAATATTTTTAATTAGGCTTAAGTTCATGAAATTTAATTTTTATTAAATTATTTTTATGAAGAAAGGAATTTTACAACATGAAAATTAATTAAAATTGTTATTGATAATCTTTCATTCTTGACGTGGCTCGGGCTCGAACCCTGGCCGGCAGGTTACCATGACATGTTTCGATCGCAACCACTCGATCTCCTCAGATGGATTTGCCGTCTTACACTCGCAGCCATCGACGACTGCTGACGTCACTAGTCAAACATCAATCCTTAAACCAAATTGTATTTTTAACATTTGGTAGATCGAAATTTGCTTTCCTGAATGATTATCCATTCTAATTGATTTTACATGTTTTTTCCTTTACGTACCTTTAGTACGAAAAAACAGAAGTAAAGGAAAAAACATGTAAAATCAATTAGAATGGATAATCATTCAGGAAAGCAAATTTCGATCTACCAAATGTTAAAAATACAATTTGGTTTAAGGATTGATGTTTGACTAGTGACGTCAGCAGTCGTCGATGGCTGCGAGTGTAAGACGGCAAATCCATCTGAGGAGATCGAGTGGTTGCGATCGAAACATGTCATGGTAACCTGCCGGCCAGGGTTCGAGCCCGAGCCACGTCAAGAATGAAAGATTATCAATAACAATTTTAATTAATTTTCATGTTGTAAAATTCCTTTCTTCATAAAAATAATTTAATAAAAATTAAATTTCATGAACTTAAGCCTAATTAAAAATATTAAAAAAATTTGAATTAAAATATATTTAATAAACGTTATGCTATGTACACATTTGAGTTCTTAAACGCGTTTAAGCAGCTCGAACGTGATTAAGCTCTAATCACTTAAAAAACGAGATAATTACCCATACATTGAAGTGATTTGTTAATCACTTCAAATTGACATGATTACAACTAAATCACTTCATAAACCACATAGAATCGACTGAACATACCTCAAACTGAGTATAATGAAGAATCGCCATTTTACACATGATCGTGTATAACCGGCCACGATTTCTGCTTGAATGTTTTTATTTTTTTCCTTAAGTAATTCATAAATTTTCACAATTTCATCATTAAAATGATTAAAATAATCTTCTGATAACTTCATAAAAGCATTTTTAATACTTAAAATAAATATTAATTTGTTTGTTGTATTTTTATTCTTAATCATCTGTCATCTTAATCATCTCAAATGTAATGTGAACGGCTTTGCTAACCTTAATCAACATTTTGCTTAAACGCGTTTAAAACCCCAAATGTGAACATAGCATTATAATGGATAAAATCGGTTGAATTTAATAAAAATATTTGAAATAATTAAAAATCATAAACTTCCAAAGATTTGTTTTGAGCTTAATAATTATTATGAAAATATATAAGTACATATTTTTAGATTTTTTTCATAACACTCTAAAAAATAACTACCTGTTTTCCAACTTGGCGACAAAGGTTAAATAACTGTTTTAAACAAAAGATATTAAGTTGACATCTAAAACTATAAAAAAAGAAAAAAAATTTTAAATCAATACACTTTTGAGGGCGAGATTGTCACTATCACCACCAGTGCTTGTAACACATTCCCCCTAAATGTTTTCAACAATATATGCAATTATTTGTTATCAATATCTCCTGCTTTCGCCCATATTACTCATGCTTTTAGAAAGAAATGGAATTTATGTCAATTAGACTATAACCTTCATTAATGGAGGTTAGAAATGCAACAACTTGTTGCCTGTACATAGTTTTTGTTTTTGTTTTCATTTTATTTTCATTTTTTTTTTTTTTTTTTGTGAGATATTTTTCTACTACATATTCTCTATTAAATGAAATGCCCCACCACCACCCCAGATAAGGTTCTCTACACCTCGTCAAATGAATTAGTACGTTCATGTGATGAATAACTGTACAATAAAGACGAAAAACGTATGGATGGTTGGTTGGTTGTCGGTAGGTGGAATACTTTGGCTAAAAAGAAGTACCTTGTCGGCCCTTTATATGTATATTTAATATAAATTTGTGTGTATTTTTTCTCATTTTTATGTTTTGTTTCATATTTTTCCATGCGTTACAAGTTTTTTTTAAGCCCTAGTTTTTTTTTTTTTTTTTTGTAGAAAATAATAACAATAATAAAGTTGTTTTTATACCCTTCACTACAATTAGTTGTGAAGAGGGTATATTAAGTTTGTCATTCCGTGTGAAACTTTTTTATTATTCATCTCAGACCCCATAAAGTGTATATATTCTGGGTCCTTGAGTAATTCTAAGTCCATTTAGCCATGTCCGTCTGTCTGTCCGTCTGTTGAAAACACGCTAACTTTCGAACAACTCAAAAGAAATGAACAAACTTGGTGCCAAACTGCTTGTAGTTATCCTAAGCAGTTTGGGATTGAAATCCAGCATAATCGGTTCAGTAGGGCCAGAGCTATGAATCAAAATGTGGAACCACCACCTAAAAAAATTGATAATTTTGTTACAAAATATAACATAAAGGCTGGAACAAGGCACAGAATGAGATAAGATTTTGCAAAAATTTGTTTTATTTGACTGGAAATCACGCTGTTAAAGTTCGTGAAGATCCGTCCAAAATTTACCCTAAGCCCCATATAAACACTACTCCCGGAAAACAGTTTAGTACGCATAAAACCGTAAAAAAATATCGCTAGCGTAACACAATTTGGTACGTCACAGTTTTTTAGAACTATAAATAACACTGAAATTTCGTGACGATCGGTCCATAATTTACCTTAGGCCCCATATAAACCCTACTACCGGAAAACAGTTTAGTACGCCTAAAACCGTAAAAAATAATGCAATCATAACAAATTTTGGCTCGTCACAGTTTTATAGGACTATAAATGATACTGTGAAATTTCGTGAAGATCGGTACATAATTTACCCTAGGCCCCATAGAGACCCTACTTCCGGAAAACAGTTTAGTACACCTAAAACCATAAATGATAACAAACGTCACAGTTTAAGATAATAATAACATCATACAGATATTACTCCTTAAACATTCGAACTGTCGGTGGAGGGTATCAAAGATTCGGCACAGCCGAATATAGCACTCTAACTTGTTTTATATCCATTGCTTAAAAGATGGGGAGTATATTGATTTTGTCTTTTCTTAGTAACAATTCGAAATAATCATCGGAGACTCTAAAAATATATATATTAACAGTAGAGGCCAAACAAAATCAAATGTGTTTCTAAAACAACCATAAAGCTGGAAGTCCACACCATGCGTTCATGCGTATGATACTTTTTATGCATTTATACGTTTCTCAATTCAAGTTACATGCAATGCGTTTTATGCGCCAAATTGTTTTTTCACGAAATTTGACAGTGTGATTTCTATTAATTTAAAATTTATTATAATAGCATTATTTGTTATGGTTTTAGGCTTACAAAAGTGCTTTTCCAGAGTGGGCTTTATATGGGGTCTATCGAAAATTATTGATCGATCATCACGAAATTTGACAATGTGACTTCTAGTCATATAAAACTGTTGCGGACCAAAATTTATTGCAATAGCATTATTCTTTACGGTTTTAGGGGTACTCAAATACTTTTCCAGAGTGGGCTTTATATGGGGCGTGTGGTAAATTATGGACCGTACTTCACGAAATTTTGTGGTATGATTTCTAGTCATATCCCTTTCAGACCTGACGCTAAACTACTGGGAATTTTTTCGTAATTTTTGGAACGTGGAATTGGTCTCTAAATCTTATACAAATATATTCAATGTTTAGGTTTTACCATTTTTATATCCTTCAAGGATAAAATGACTTCAGCTTGAAACATTTAAACTTATAAATTTGTTTTTTAATGTAAAATATCCCCACTTCACTATTTGTTAACGATTAGTACTTTTGTTATTGAAAACACAACTAACTTCTGCGGCACATTTTGGCAAATGTGGGAAACAAACATAAAGACTAAGAAGCCCAATCGGTGCATGCCGGTTGAATAGAAAGAAGCGTAATTATTTAGGCAATCGATGCATCCCGGTCTGAAAGAGATATAGAACGAATTTGTGCAAAATCTAATATCAATTAATGCATGCCGCCTCTTTTTATGCTAGTTTTTGTAACAAAATTATCAATTTTTTTAGGGTGGTTGTTCGACGTTTTGATTCGTAGCTCTTATCCTACTGAACCGATTTTGCTTGATTTAAATCCCAAACTGCTTAGAAGAACTAAAAACCATTTGACACCAATCTTTTTTATTTCTTTTGAGTCGTTCAAAAGTGAGCGTGATTTCAACAGAGGGACATGGCCAAATCGACTTAAAGTTGCTAAAGGATCCAGAATATATAAACACGAAATGACAAACTTTGTATACCCTCTTTACAACTAGTTGTGGTGGAGGGTTGATAATAACCCAACGTAGATGGCACTCAGAACATAAAAGTAATCGATAACTAGAATGGCAAATTTGGTTCGTGGAAAAATTGTACTAAAAATTAATTTTAATGTACCTTGTTGTTGAAAGATATTGCAATCTGTATTAGGAAAGCTTTTTCTTTTATTAAAACTTTTTTTAATAAAAAAAAAAAAAATATTTAAAAGTATTTTACCACCCAAACATATTTATCGATAACATTGGAAATAAAATTGATTTGTTATCCATGGCCATCAAAAAATGATGACATTTTTTCACCACACATGCTACGCATACAAAAGTTGTTTGTATGCATATGATTTCTATAGGTTTTGCTGTGTAACTTGTCGCATACAATTACCCTGCGGCCACACGGTGAAGTTGTTCTTGATAGTCTTTTACATATACTGTGACGTAGGCTTCATTCAATTTCTGAGCAATTCACTTTCAAGATGTCATCAAGAAAACAATTTATAAAGGCAAACGAAAAATTTACACTAACCTTGAAATCAGCTGTTTTCTTAAACTTAAATTGAAACACTCACTGGAAAGAGAATTTTAAAAGCAAGTTCGTATCAATTTTTAAAAGTATGAGTGTATTGGTAAAAAAGTGTGAGTGTATTAAAACTTGATAGGCAAAACTTGATCGTGTAACACTTAAGTAACTCTGATCCTACTTTTTGACAGATGCTTAAAAAGGAACAACACATTGATTGATGCATAGTATGGACCTTCAGCTTAATGACAAATGATTTGCGTTGTTATTCGTCACACATAAAGAGTGTTTTAAGGTAACAAGAATTCAAAGAAGTACATTCCACAGTACTTGTTTCATTCAAGATCTTTCAAAAATTGTTTGCCTTAACTCAAGGGTTGCCAGATACTAAAAATTAAATAACTGGACAATAAAAAAAATTCGCCTGGATTTTGAAAAAATAACTGGACAATTTGAAAATTAACTTTACCATAACAAAATTATGTATATATCAGTGCGAATTCACTACAAGTGGCAGCGAAAAGCCTACAGCCGTTGACAGTTTATTTTGGTTTCACAATGTTTTGTATAGAAATTGTCGACATTTCGAGCGGTAAACATTTACAATGCAATGTGTTTGTATTGTTGTAGAATTGCTGCCACCGTATACATAAATTCGACTTGGTATATATTAATTTAAGTCAAATAAAAATATACATAAACAGTCATGTTATCGAAATCGAGTGAAATTTATATCAATAAAGATATTGTCAATTAAATCGTTTGTTTTTTTGGATTTTAAGATAAATTCCAATGAAGATAAGCTGTACTCATAGTATAAATTATATAAAACAAATTATTTTAATGAACTTTAAACACTGGAACGTTTTCAAAGTTTGTTCGATTTTGATTTTACTTGAATTCGATTTCCAGAACATGGCTAATAACTATTTGCTTAGCCACATATACATATTTTGTATTGTTATTTGCAAAATTTAATAACTCAATAGCTTAAGTTTTTTAATTTTATCAAAATTTAGTCTAATAAAAATTGTAGCCTTTTTTCGGTCAAAGGAATGGATTCTTGTGAGTACAGATTATTAGAAATACCTTAAGTCCTTTCACAAAAAGTATCTCTAGTTGGCTAGATGCATAACAAACGAAATCAGTTTTTATATCATTTGTACGTTATTTTTATTGCATTTTTTGATAAAATTGTTAATTGGAATATCTGTCGGCAAATTATAAACTTTTTCGTTACAATTTTATGTATAATATTTTGTTCTGTACAAAATATTAATTAAATTGTAAGAAAATCTATATATAAATCGGCTAAGGCAAAACAGTTAAGAACACTTTCCTCCTCTGTATGTCAACCGATTTGAACAAAATATGCACCATTTGAGAGGTATTTACTCAAAGAAGTGCAAAATATATATTTTATTAAAATCTGTTCAATAGTTTCAGAGTAATAAGCGTTCAAAATTGCTACTAACACAAATGCAAAATACAGAAATTAAACATTTTTTTTTTCAATTATCCAATAATAAAAAATTAGGCTGATCGATTATTTGACATTTTTCAGAAACCGGTTTTCGAATATTTCGACTATATAAATCTTATGTATAAATCGGACCAGGCAAAACAGTGACGAGCGCTTTCTTCCTTTGTTTGTCAACTGAACCTCTATGGGGAGAAGAAAAGGGGAAATACAGAAATTAAACATTTTTTTTTCAATTATCCAATAATAAAAAATTAGGCTGATCGATTATTTGACATTTTTCAGAAACCGGTTTTCGAATATTTCGACTATATAAATCTTATGTATAAATCGGACCAGGCAAAACAGTGACGAGCGCTTTCTTCCTTTGTTTGTCAACTGAACCTCTATGGGGAGAGGTAACTAAATTTCTTTTCTTTAGCTTCATGTGATAATTTTTAAATTTTCTATAATATTGAACTTAGAAACATAACATTATATGTGTAGGGTCCTGAGTGAATGATAACCTATAAGATACAAATGTTGGTACTTTTTCGACCTATAAAGATAAAATTATACATTAAACTGGGAGAATAAGAACATGTTAGAGGAGCTTTTTGGTACTTTTTCGTTCAACAGCTGATACTTTGATTAATTTTCGTTAATATGAGACATAGAAACATAAAATAAAACGTGCAACGTCATGACTGGATGACAATATATAAAGGAGACTTTCTGATACTTTTTTTTTCAATTGGTATTTTTTATATTGAACTTACAAAATTAAATTAACTAACGTAGAAGATTAAATATGAAACGGAGGTTGGTCCCTCGCCAAATCGATCCACTTCGAAGGAAAAAATAAATGCTCGAAACAAATAAATTCTATATACTTAGATGAATTATGTTTTCTTCATATTTACATACAAATTTATGGTCGAATTTTGACCATTAGGCGAACACTAGTATAATTAAAAAAAAGTAATTTCTCAAAATTCAATGTTTTTTAACTGGATAAATTGTATTTTAGCTGGTATCCGGACAAGACCCAAAAAAACTGAACAATTCAGGCCGTCTGGCAACCTTACTTTACTCCCAGTGTTAGAAAATTAACTCGTGCAGTCAGTGACATTTTGTGTTGTTTACTTGTGTACATTATTTGAACTAATAATAATGGGTAACATAGAGTCGTTGCGACTGAATAAAGTCTTCTCACTTGTTTTTTATGTATTAAATAGTGATTTTTTCATAAACAAAGACAAAAGCAATGCAAAAACTTGGTAGAATATTAAATTTAATTACATTTAACTGACAATGAAACAACGTTATCAGTCGGGAAACAGTAAAAAGAGTAAAATAATCAGAAAATACATATGTACATATATGTATGTATTTTTTAACAAAACATACATATTTTTATTTTCTTGAAAATTGTAGTCTTTTGTGGTAGACAATTTATTTAAATCGCTAAAAGAAAAATTTTGCGAGATTCAAAAAATAATTGATAATATAACTAGATACATACGTATAAAAAAATGTACTACTCAAAAAAAGTTTTTTGGCAATTTGTTTTAGCCCATTATTGTCAGAAAGCCATGGAAACATTGCCATTAGTGCCATCCATTTTAATAAGCTAAGTTCTTTAAGTAAGCTAAGACTTAAATGAAAAAATGCTAATTCAGCAAAATAATCGCTCATTTAAAAATATGTAGATCTAAAAATACTTACACAGTTTTCAATTTTTCTTCTTTTTGGCTCGACAGTTCTAGTTGGAGCTTGGACTTTCTCAGTATCAGCTTCCAGTTGTTTCGGTTTCTCGCTTTGTTTGTCCACTTTGTAATATTAAGCAGTTTTGCATTGTCATTTACTGTGTTTGTTTTCTGTGCGACGCTGAATAATTGTACACAAATTATTGTTTGGCAGCTTTTGGTTTCGTCTGCAGTTTTTTAAACCCTGTCCTTTGTCAATATCAATGATCCTAATGGCAAAAGGTCCCGTGACCAGCCCAAATTCCGGCGGTCACTTTTCTTTCTGTACACATTTAGGTATACGATAGTCATAAACAACACTAAGTGCCACGGTAGGCTAGCTGGTAGTGAGCTAGTCTATTAGCGCAGGTGTTGCGGGTTCGATTCCTGCTAGAGACTCTGATTTCTTTCCTGCAGACAAGCGTTGAGCTTTGCGGGGATAAGCTTGGGGAATTATAAAAAAAAAGATTTTAAAACAACAGAACGAAATTATAACTTTCAAGACCACTTGGTAATTTCCATAGTCATCACAAAGCATACAGAGATGAAAAAAATGACGCATAAAAATGCCCAAATCACTTGTGAGGGCAGCTTTCGAAGAAAGAGAAAGAAAATGTTTTTTTATTCTAAAGTTGCAATGTGAAAAAACAGGCCGCTGCTATCAACACGAATTGCGTAATGCAAAAAGGGCAGCTTTCGAAGAAAAAGACAGAAAAAACACAATATTTTCTGTCTCGTGACGCCTCTGTATGCTCTGTGATAGTCATACAGGTCATTTTCTCCAAACTCGTGTTGTGTATGGAACTTGTGTTTTATCATTCAGTGCTTGGTAATGATTTGAAATGTGCAACGCAAATCACAACGCACCAGTGTTGCACGGAAATTTAAAACCTTTTGAAAAAAATCCCCCTAAATGTAAATGTTAAGATAATCATATTAATTAAATTAATTGAACTCAGTTTTAATTTGCGCATTAATAATTTTACATATGGGTGTTTCCAAAGAAACGGTCGTTACCGATTTTTGGAGATTTTTTAAATAAAACTCCAACCCACCCTAATATGCCACGAGGATTGCTCCATTTTGGACTTACGAAAGTTCAAGCAAAGGTAGATAGCAGCCGAAAGAATTTATAAAAAATGTAATTTCAATACTTTTTTTTGACCATTAAAAAAGGAACGGTCGTTACAAACATCATGTATTGTAAAACTTTTCACAGAATATGTCAAGTAAAATATCTGATTAAATTCTTTGAAAAGTTTTGTTTGAGGCATGGATTTATTTTCAAACCAAAGAAATCAGTTACCAAAAAAAATTTTTTTTTTAAGTAACGGTCGTTACATTACAAAAAGTTAAAAGTTTTGAATTCATTTATTTTGGGTAACAAAAAAAAAATATTTTTGTTGGTATAAAAAAAATTAAAGTTAATCTTTCGGAAAATGACAGACACATTTATTTTGTATAATATTAGCGGAAAAATAAATTCAAAATAATAATTTCATTTTTGAGCTATAAGGGGTAATTTTCTGCGGAAATACCCATATACATATAAAGCAAAAGTTGCGAAATTTTTAACATTTTACTGAAGTTCCTTAAACAATTGTTTTTTTTTTATAGTTTCTTGAATCTAAACAACAATTTAGTCCCCTATCACGGTTTACAACTCAGTTGAGTTGTAATAAATACAACTGGTCGCGATCAGTTGTAATTTTTGTTATGTTTTTGTTCACCGCAATTTAGCAAAGTTGTAAACCGTAATAGGGGCCTTATAATAAACAGTTAAAAAAATACAATTACCATGTAGAACTTTGTAAAATTCCTTTTTTAAATTCCACGAAACAAAGAAAAACTGACGCTTGAGTTACAGGAGAAAAATTAAAAATGAGCATAATAACTTATCTACTTGGAAGACAAACTTGGTCAGTTTGCACAATATGGTACTTTTAGGTTTTTTTTTGGGCTGCTATTTCCATGTATAAATACATGTTTTTTGTCGATAGTATAAGAACGATGTCGATTATCGATTACCTTTCCGAATTAATAAATTTGAGTTAAAATGGCATCGATTTGTTTTTGCATATTGTTGCATATTTTAGTGAAAATGCATATGTTTGCAAATTTAGGGTTTTAATGCATATTTTCGCAAACTGGCTAGATACTTCCGAAATCTATTCAAAAAACTTTGAGCAATTTAAAATGAGTTTGTTGATACCGATGATTATGCAATTAAAAAGGTAAAAGAAATATAAAATTTAAATTTAATGAAAGTAAAATTAACAATGTGAAAGGAAGGATAGCCCGACAAATTACAAAAAATCAAAAACGTTTTGCTAAAAAATTAATTATTTAAAAAAATTAACTAATTTTTATTTTAATTATTCATAAGCTTATCAAATTTAATTTTCATTTAATAATTTTTAGTGAAGGAAGGAATTTACAACATGAAATGAATTAAAATTTTTTTTTGGTTAATTTTATTTTTCACTGAACACGGGATTGAACACGGGTCGAATTTGCATGTTTCGTGAATAACCACATTCAAATCATCAGAATTATTTGCTGTTCTACCGTTTCCACTAGGGCTTCCAATCGGGATTGGTTTTTTTGAATCCCGGAAACGGGATTAAAGAAAATATTCATGTTTACACGGATGGTACAAGTAAAATCAAAAATAATAACAAAAAAGCAGATGGTTGCAGTTTTAAATTTTTACAAAAACAACATGAAAATTTCCTGAGTTGATTTTAGTTGTTTTTGTTATTGTTTAAAAATGCTACAACCTTCGATATACTCTGTTAAAATACACCTCTGGTGTGATGAGAATACATAAGTTTCTAAAATGGTTTAGAAAAAAACCATTTACCGACCGCTTGTCAAATTTTGCATTCGTATTCTCTCTTACTCAATACATTTTGCTTTTACATGATAAGATTTTTCTCATTCTACATCATTTTTTGCAATGTCGTAATACATTGTATTACCGTGTAAACTGGCCTTAAGCAACACTTCTTTATGTGAAATATAAGAACTACAACAAAAAACACATGCAGTCTATTTTTGGACGCTTTAAAAAAGTACAGCAATAAGAAAAAATGATAAAATAGCGTGACGAGGTTTGTAGTAAAAAAACAACAAAAACAATAGCAGGTAAAAAACGTTTCACTCTTTTTAAACAATAGAAACAACAACAACATTATAAGAAACAAAATAAATTTTTGGTTGGTTTCAAAGTTGCTAAAAAAACAAAATCCCGTATTAAATTTTTTCAAACTGTTTACTTAAATACATCAAATACGAAAATAGAATGATGACGCAAAACATATCGAGTCGGTCTGCCGCCGTTTTTGGTTACATATCTTCTTCATTAGCAAAGGAAAGGATGCAGCAACAGTGAGTGATGAAGAAAAACATTGTGTGTATAAATAAGACTTCGTTCAAAAATTATTCCAACAAAAACAATTGTGTCTCAAAGCCAGCCGATCTGCTTCATCTTCTCCAACAGTGCTTGCTTGTGTGCGCGTCATTGCTTGTGCAAAAACTTTTTTGTTTGATTCAGCAAAATTATTTGTTTGAAATTTATATGAATTTCAGTAAACTTTTTGTTTGATTCAGTTAACTTATTTGTTTGAAAAATCGGTGTTTTTTTCAATAAACAAAATGCAAATAAATTGTTTGAATATGCGAATTTGTTTATAGGACCGATTTCAGACAAAAAGTTGTTTGATTCTACAAATTTTTTGTTTGAATTGGAAAAATAATTTTTTCTGTGAAGTTTTGCTTTTGATAATATAAAACTTATTTGACCCTATGAACAAAAATTAGTTGGTTAAGTTTTCAAAAGATATTTGAATAACAATAGACTGAATTAAATATTTTTTTTAATTTAATAAAATTAAAAATCGATTTTTAATGGAAATTTTTTTAAGTTATATTTTTTATTTTTTTTTAGTGCATATTTTGTATTTTTAATGCATTTTAAGCGCATATTTTCGACTTTTTATATTCAAAACGGTAATTAAGCTATTTTCCGTGAAATTTTTAGATAAGTATAGCGGGAATTTATCGATTTTTGCTCAACCAAAAAAAAAGCTTTTTAATATAGTATAACTTAGTAATTGTTTATGCAAGTGAATAGTAAATCCCCCTAAATATAAATGTATGCCCCCGTAAATTTTCTTCCAAGTGTGATTTCATTTTCAAGTTGTTTTGTGCTGGCCTCCAGGTAAGCTCAATACGTCAGCCCAGGGCGAATTTATAACAGGTAAGTGCAACTCTACAACTACAAAACAAGGCGAATTAACTCCATGTATTTTGTTTTTGCAATTTTCTGACTTGTTGTCAAATTTCAGTATAGAAACAAAACAATATTTTGACGTTTCACCATTTTTTTATTCGCCGTGGATACAGCTGATGAACGGCTGACGAGTTGAGCTTACCTGGAGTTAATTCGCCTTGCGTCAGCCGTTCATCAGCTGTATCCACGGCGAATTAAAAAAATGGTGACACGTCAAAATATTGTTTTGTTTCTATACTGAAATTTGACAACAAGTCAGAAAATTGCAAAAACAAAATACATGGGAAATACATGGGGCTTTTTGTAGTTGTAGAGTTGCACTTACCTGTTATAAATTCGCCTTGTGTGGTGGCCTCTTGTATATGTATATGTATGGATATGTAAACAAAAGAATTTGCGTATGTATTTCTAACCTAAATTTTCAGTGATTTACGGCAATTATTTACGATAATTTTTGTTAACGTTAATAACTACCATCTAAAGGGTGAATGACTTAGTTTGTTTGGAACTTTTGCGTTTATTTTTATCTTAAGAGCATAAAAGAAATCTTTGTTTGTCATATCATTCATATTAAAAAGAAATCTATAGCTTAGTGACTCAAATTTTTGCTGTTATGTATTTCAACAATCCTGACTGTTTTAAGACAACTATTGATATTATTAAAAAGAAATATGAGTCATTTTTTTAAATTATGTTATTTTTTAAGTTTTTAAGTACCTACATATACAAATGAAATTAATTATGAAAATTATTTTAACTTGTTTTTAAATTTCAATTTTAAATTACTGTCACATCAAAAATGAAAACGCTTGTCAATTCAAAATAAGTACATAATTAATAATATACATAGGTATGTAAATATTTTTCTTTAAACAGAAAAATAAATTATGATGCAAAATGTGGTTCTAAAATTGAAATGTTTTATTCCAATACACTAATATTTATACATATGAATGTATGTATGTATGTTTATACATACAGTCACACAGATAACAGTACGTACCCCTTAAAAATTCTTTAATTTCCCAAAAATTCGTGATGTTTAAAAAAAGTAAATAAACCAAAAATGAGCTGGCCTAAGCAACCAGTGAAATGCGCATAGAAGCTAGCTTCCCTCAACAATAAATTTCAGTGTATTTATCAAATTTGAAAAATTGGGAATTTAGCACGTCATACGGAAATCGTATTAATAATAAACTTTGTATTCCCGAAAATAACTTTGACAAAAATTGTTAAATGAAAGCAAATATTTATTTCATTATTTTAATTTAAGACTATTGATTTGTCAGCATACTTAAGTGCGAATTCGAGACGATTTTGTCTTTTTATATCCCTAATTAATCTTGGTACGCTGCTATTGAATCCGTTTTGTTTGCAGAACACTTCGCACTGTTTCTGAATAAACATTAATATTGTGGTAATTTTCGAAAGTGTTTCGAATTTCCACGGCTGTTGTTTTAGGATTTTTACTAACAATACTTTTTATAAATTGCTCCACTCGTGGGGAAATTTTGGGTGGACGTTAAGTTTTTGGCTTGCTCGCTAGAGATTGAGACTTAGACAAACGTTTTATTACAGTCTGCACTGTACCCTTGGCACGTTCAACAATTTTAAAAATTGAACTCAAGGAATTCCCATCGTTTCTTTATTTTAAAATTATTTGTGAACGCATTTCGGTACAAATATCCTTTGTTTTCTTACATATTTTAACAAAACACTAATTTTTTTTTTTCTAAAATTACTGCAGTCATTAGTATTGTGGTTATTTTGTTGAACTATTTATGGTTTTTAATCCAAATTTTTAATATTTTTAATTAGGCTTAAGTTCATGAAATTTAATTTTTCATTAAATTATTTTTATGAAGAAAGGAATTTTACAACATGAAAATTAATTAAAATTGTTATTGATTATCTTTCATTCTTGACGTGGCTGGGGCTCGAACCCCGGCCGGCAGGTTACCATGACATGTTTCGATCGCAACCACTCGATCCCCTCAGATGGATTTGCCGTCTTACACTCGCAGCCATCGACGACTGCTGACGTCAATAGTCAAACATCAATCCTTAAACCAAATTGTATTCTAACATTTGGTAGATCGAAATTTGCTTTCCTGAATGATTATCCATTTTAATTGATTTTACATGTTTTTTCCTTACTTCTGTTTTTTCGTACTTTTGTCAAGAATTTTTCTTGAAGTCCAAGTACATTTTTTTGTCTTTCCCTTTTCTGTTGACCTTTTTCTGCACAACTTGAAGGACAAATGTACACATAGAGCCCGTGCCTTAGCTTTAACAATAATTAGTATTGTGGTTATTTTGTTGAACTATTTAGTCTTTAAGAATTCGCTTGCAAATTTGGCTAGTACCACTTTCCGTATACCATTTTTTCTTTAAATCTACTTAATTTAAAAAGGACCGTTTTCTATTTGGCATCGTACGTATAACTATCTGTGCTGTCAGAATAATTTTTAAGTGTAAAAGTATAATAAGCGGAAAGTGACCCGAACTTTTTATAGTTTGATTTTGACAGTGTGTCGATGCCTTGCAAATGCAAGCAAAAATATCGATCAGAAATCCAGGGTTATTCTTAAGTTCCAATTGTAGAGGGAGTACGTACTATTATCTGTGTGACTGTATATATTTATTCAAAATGTATAGGCTAAACAAATTTTTAGAAAAATTAAATTAAATTTTTTGCTATTTTTTTAGAATTCTGTGTTCATATTTTTTCTTTTGCTATTATTAGCCAGAGAAAGCGAAATGCTTTAAATAGTATATGTGTGTGTACATGCAATGTATTTTTATTCTAAATATTTCTTAAAAACACACACGCTCAAAGTTGACATCATGGTTTTGACAGTTCAAGTGTGACATCAAAAATGTTTAGAAATAAATATTCAGACAAATTTGTATTAAAAGAGATAACTTATAATTTAATTTCTCACACAAATTATTGTTTCTTTTGACATTTCAAATGCTAATTATATAAAATCTATTACGAAAATGTTATTACGTAAGTTAAATTATAATTTTTTTTTCTTTTTGACTTAAAAAACTATAAAAATAATTGTTTGCAATTCATGTCAGTTAAATTATTTCATATTAATATACCTTTAAATTAATTCAACTAAACTAATAGTCTATTTCCTATGAGCGAATGATTTCTTTCTTTTAAATAATTACATTTAAAACAAAAATAAATTCTAAAAATTTAGTTTTTATTTTAAATGTATTTGTACGAAAGAAAGAATTCTTTTGCACATAAGAAATAGTCAGTAATACTCTTTGTACACTAGCATACATTTCGGAATAATGCATGGAAGATGTTGAAAATGTGAAATACGCGTTCACACTTGAAACATCTAACATCTAATCAATAATAAATGTCACCATTTCTGAAAAAAAACTTTGATTTTTTTTAAATACATTTTTTCTAAAAAAGTGCCAACATTTCAAAAGATAACACCAAAATGTATTTCTAATTCATTTCGTTTAATAATTTTAGCAAAATTAAGCAAAATAAGGCTTGCAAAAAAGGAAAAACTTGAGAAATGGTAACGCTGCTTTCAAAGCAACTTCCATTTTGTCAGTGATGCCACAATAATAACAGAATATATTGCCACTTTTCTAGTGATGACACTAGAAGAATCGAAAAATGTAAAAGGGAACAAAATGAGATAGTAATGCTATGTTCATACGACGATATAAACCACTGGTTTCGTTCTCTGAAACTAGATTGCCAAACATGCTGTTCATACCAGAGATCAGCAATGAATCGTTTTTTCGCTACTCATACTGACTCATGCAATTGTAAGTATAAGTGCGTAGAAATCATTTAAACTAAACTACTCTGATTCACTCATACTCACAAGAGAAATATTTATGAGTGCGACGCACAGAGGGGTGAAATCGTAAAAAATGGATATTAATTGAAAAATGAAAGTTTGTTTTTTTGAAAAATATTTAGTAACCGATTACAGTATATAAAATTCTACATCACTACTGAAAATTTCAATGTCATATGATGTTTACTTGTCAAGCTGCATTGTATTAAAGTTAAGTAATTTTTGAGTTATTCGCGCACAATAGTGTTAATTGAAATTCGGTATATTTCGACGATTAATATATAGTTTTTGCAAGTCAAAAGTAATACTTTTACTATGGAATCTTCAACCTCAGGTATTTTAGCGTTGTTCTAAAAATAATTGTTTTAACAGAAGTTGTGTAGAAGTATTTTTAAAATTTTTTTTAAAATATGTCTCCATTTTGGCTATTTTCAAAATATTTGTGGATATTTAAATATGAATGGTGTAAGTTGGCGTTATAATATTAATTTGTTAAGAAACTACAGTTCCTAGGCTTTTATATTCAGTAATAACATGTTGCGCGTTTTTGCGCGAAATTTTTTAAATTAATTAATTGTGAAAATAGTCACTCAAGCAAAGAACACCAGTTCTATCTTTTGTTTGCTTTGTCTTCGTTTTCGTTGTTATAATTGTTGTTTTTGTATACAATTGGCAACTGTGTGTTACAAAAATTTTGTTAGAAAAATATAGAGTTTTTGTTCACAATATCGAGCGGTATTCAGAAGTATCAGTGGTTAAACATGCCTCCAACCTTGCATACGTTTTTAATACATGGCCCAGTATCATTTCGCACGCACTATTATCGATCGGTGAACTGTCTGAGGAAGCCCATGAAGCCCGAAACAAAGATTTTAAAAACTTCAGAGAACATTTTTCTCGCAAATGAAGTCGGTAGGATTGCAATCAAGACATATTAAATAGGTTCCTACTAAGTTCAGATCCAATCCTATCTGGTAAAACACAATTGCCCAAAAAAAAATTCCACCAACTTCCAAAATCTGTAGTAGATCTACTAGTTTCGCCTTCAGTTTTGACGAACGTGGCACCAGAAGGCACAAATTATGATACAGATGACGTCGGGCATATTTTTTAAAATAGCAGGTCAAAAACACATGCCTTATAATAAATGTATACAAGCTATCACCAGACACATCCGTACACAATCGAACAATTTAAATATCTGCTTTGAGTCCCGAATTTAATTACAAATATGATAGAATAATTCCCAATTCGTTTACGTAATTATATTAAAAATAAATTGATTACAATGGAAAAATTTTATTTTTTTTTTTTTTTTTTTTCAAAAAACAAAAAAAAAATCCGACTGAGCCAGAGCTATTTTTAAAAGGAGGCGTGGCACCACCCTATTCCACCTTGGATATAATTCATACTGTTAGATCAACATATAAACCAAATCTTATCTTCATACCTTTGATGGTTCATGAGATATATCCGTTCTAAGTTTCAGGTTATATGGGCGGTGCCACGCCCCTTTATCCAATCATAACCAAGTATATCCAAGAACTATTAGCAGGTCAAAGTTTCATGGCAATCGGTCTATTGCTATGGCAGCTAGAGCGATTTTTAATAGGGGGAGTGGCACCGCCCACTTTTCCAAAAGATGTGTAGCATATGTCACTCAGTGGTAACGTAGCATTCAAATAGTGAAAGAATTTTTAAAATTGGATAAGTAGTTTAATTAATCTCCATTTTTTGCGATTTCACCCCTCTGTGCGACGTCGACATAATACGCATACTCATAAATCCCGTCAGCTTGATTTATAATTTCAAGAAAATACTTACAATACTCACAATGATTCAAATCATTTAGCTCATCAATTTACGGTTTTATAACAACAGATAAAACACACAAGTTAATAATCAGCGCTGCCAGATAAATTTGACGAAAAATCGTCCACTTCATAAATGTAACTTTAGTGAACTGTGATTGCCAAATCGTCACTTTGCTATTTCGGGGACAGATCTGGCAGCCTCGCTTTTTGCTTCGCCTATACAATTTGAGTTCAGTAGATTCTAAATCAAACACTTCAAATGTTGCTAAGTATGAGTACGATGAATAAAATGAAACCTTTGAGTGAATATGAGTTTGAATAACATTGGAATAAGTATAAGTGCGTATAAGTACAAGAATTTATGAGTCATGATTTAGCTCTACTCACTTTTTCACTACTCATTGCTGATCTCTGGTTCATACGATTCGTTCTTGTTTCATTTTGACATTTTTTTTTTTGTGTTGTTAGTGTGATTCTTTTTAAAACAGATAAAAAAGTAAATAAAACTTAAAAAATATTATTTAATAGTTTTATTAATATTATTATGTTATTATTATCACTTTATTTTATTAAACATCAATTTTTATTTTGTTTTTGTCTTTGTTTTGATTTTTTTTGAGAGCTAGTTCAGATAAACTAACGATAACTGTTATCAAAATTGGAGATGATAGTACATTTTTCCTGTTTCGCAGCATGTTTCAAAATGATACCATGTTCACACGGACAGCAATATTCGTGTTTCGCTCTCTTATTCCTGTTTCGCGCCCAAACATGATTGAAACGACTTGTTTCCCCATACAAAATTTTGAGAGCGAAACAGGTCGTTTCATTTTGAAACAGGCTGCGAAACAGGAAAAATGTACTATCATCTCCAATTTCGATAACATTAATCGTTATTTCATCTGAAATAGCTCTCAAAAAAAAATCAAAACAAAGAAAACAAGTTAGAGTGCTATATTCTTTGATACCCTTCACCGACAGTTCGAATGTTTAAGGAGAAATATCTGTATGATGTTATTATTATCTTAAACTGTGACTATTTGTTATTAATTATGGTTTTGGGCGACTAAACTCTTTTCTGGTAGTAGGGTTTATATGGGGCCTAGGGTAAATTATGGACCGATCATCACAAAATTTCATAGCGTCACTTCTAGTCCTTTAAAACTGTGACGTGCCAATTTCTGTTATGATAGCATTATTAATTATGGTTTTAGGTGTACTAAACTGTTTTCCGGGAGTAGGGTTTCTATGGGGCCTAGGGTAAATTATGTACCGATCTTCACGAAATTTCACAGTATCATTTATAGTCCTATAAAACTGTGACGAGCCAAAATTTGTTATGATTGCATTATTTTTTACGGTTTTAGGCGTACTAAACTGTTTTCCGGTAGTAGGGTTTATATGGGGCCTAAGGTAAATTATGGACCGATCGTCACGAAATTTCACAGTGTTATTTCTAGGCTAAAAAACTGTGACGTACCAAATTTTGTTACGCTAGCGTTATTTTTTACGTTTTTAGGCGTACTAAACTGTTTTCCGGGAGTAGTAGGCTTAGGGTAAATTATGGACTGATCTTCACGAAATTTAACAGCGTGCTTTCCAGTCAAATACAACAAATTTTTCCAAAATTTTATCTCATTCCGTGCCTTGTTCCAGCATTTATGTTATTTTTTGTAATAAAATTATCAATTTTTTTAGGTGGTGGTTCCACATTTTGATTCATAGCTCTGGTCCTACTGAACCGATTTTGCTGGATTTCTATCCCAAACTGCTTAGGATAAGCAATTTGGCACCAAGTTTGTTCATTTCTTTTGAGTTGTTCGAAAGTGAGCGTGTTTTCAACAGACGGACAGACGGACAGACAGACTGACATGGCTAAATCGACTTAGAATTACTCAAGGACCCAGAATATATATACTTTATAGGGTCTGAGATGATTTATCGGCATTTTTCCGATTTTTTTCCCCTAAATTATCAAAGTGCCGATTTGCCGATTTTTGCTCCAAAAATGCCGATTTTTTGACTAACACGTAAAAGGCGATTACTTTTTGTTTGTTTGAAAATAATACACTAACTTTAAGCGAAACTGAAACAGTTGTAACATTGAAAAGAGACAACTGTTATTAAGTCAGCGCTTCTACTAAAGAAAAAGGGGTTAGTTTTATTCAATATTAAATGCAGTGTTTGTAATGTGTGTTGGGTTAATACATTTTTATTTGAAAAATATTCCACTATGAAGAATTAAAGGCCAAAGTTAAAAAATAAATAATTTTTAAACCTAAAATAATTCAGTTAAAATTTCTTTTTCTATTAGGAAAATATAAAACACTTTATATTTGTGTTTGAAAAGATTATTTAGATTATAACGCAATTGAGGATGATGTTAGTACATACATTAAATAGCCAATTCTTATGCAAGGAAAATTAAATAAATTTGCAAACTTTTTGGCAAAAAATTTCAGATTTATAACGTGAACATTTTATGGCAGCATTTGGTACAATTTTTTGTCCTTCCACATTCTTCCGCAAATGTGGAAAGAATTTTTTAATGTAACAGAGTTTTGATGTTCACTGGAAAATTTATCTTTGCAAGTTATTCGTTTTTTAAAGATTATTAAAAAATTAATAATTTAAACTGTTTTGATATTAATAATAAAACGGATTTAATAAAAATGTCAAACTCAAATATTTGTATATGGAATATACTTAATTATAAGAAAGTTAAGAAAAACTTTATATTTAACTACAATTTCATTGTAAAACGTTTATTTTGATTGATTCTTTTGAAATTTCATAATTTATAAACATAAGATAATTCTGAATTGTTCTTATTTGTAAGTAAGAATAGGTTTTATTGTATTTAAAATAGGTATTTTTAATTTGCCGATTTTTTTATTTTAAGTGCCGATAATGCCGATTTTTTTTTTAAAATATGCCGATTTTTTATCAAAATTATCTGGCACCCCTGGTTTCAATAATGTTTGGGGCGCGAAACAGGAATAAGAGAGCGAAACACGAATATTGCTGTCCGTGTGAACATGGTATAATATCCTGTAAAGATGTTGACAAATTTTGATTTTTAGCCCTATGTATTTCTTATGGGAAAATTCCAACATTTTCGCAAATTGATGTTAAATGTTTAATGTTGGCAAGTGTGAAAAGGCTATAAGGCTCGTTTTCAAAACATTCTGATAGCAATAGGTAGGATTTTATCGACCTTATAAAAAGTGTTCAATTATTACAACGTTTTTACCCCATTTCAGATTCGGCAAGTTAGTTGCGCAAGTCGCAACAAAGTCTGTATGTACTCAATTTTTCCCCTTAACCCGACCTTAACGCTGGCATCAACAAACCAAAAGTTGCGCAAGAGACTTGCGGGAGTAACTTGTAACACCGATACTCAAAAAGAAATATCGGCGTTACCGACTCTGTAGTGCGATTCACTAAGCTTTTTAAGCCACAATTGTTTCGTTTAAAAATGTTAACTACAAAATTAACCATTTTGCTATTCACTAACACTTTTAACGACATCTGCTGGTGTTAAAAGCCAGCTGTTTCAGTCAGCTGTTATTTTTAACAAAACAAATTGAGGTTTATTAACACCAATAATATTTTTGGTGTGGTTAAATCAGCTTAGAAAAGTGTTTTTTATCTTGTCACATACCAATTTTCCGTGGAGCTTCTTATCTATTTATCCTAAAGCTAACCATTTGACTCAAATAAAATTAAAAATTAAAAAAATTGATTTAATTAAAAAATATTGCTAGTAAAAAAAATATGTTTGTTTACATACAAAACTAGGTTGTGTGGTTAAAGTTAACACTTTTTAAAGGGTTAAAAGTTAGTCCCAATTTGCATTATGTATACGATTTTTGTCGTTGCGATTATTGTCGTTTCTTCTTTGAAGTCGGTCTGATATTTACATTGTACGATTTTTGTCATTACAACTTTTTCTGTGCCACCGAACTTAAATATATATTTTTTTTTTGTCAAATAAGAGAACGAATGAGCGAACAAAATGAATCGAAGAGTACACTCGCTTGTGTACCCCTTTTAATTCCTCTCTCCCCTCTTGCCTGTAAGATAAGAATCGCAACGACAAAAATCGTGTAATGTAAATGGGGACTTAGTGAATTGCACTACTGATACAGATACTCATATTGAATTTGAGTTCAAGTTAAAATTAACAAAACTCAAGCAGAGTAATTTTTTTTATGCATAATAACAGCGCAGGATATTACATAGTTATACTTAAAATTAATATTTGTAAGATTAAAAAAAAAACGAATTTTATTTCAATTCATTATAAAATTAACGAAAAATGTATCTGTTTTTATAAAAAAAGAACCAACCAATTACACAGTAGCATATTTTTTAACTTCATAATCGTGAACTAATAGAGACCCCCAAAATCTGAAAGCTTATGATGGAAGAAGAAAAACCCTAGCTGGATTTTGCATTATTAGCTAAGGTTTTTTTTTAATTCATGTTTGAAGTTTTCGACTGGGGGTGTATTTTACTACAATTTTCAAAAACATGTACTGAATCTTAAGTCTATATCTCGTGAACTGTTCGAGTTATCGCTTGTCTCTCTTCGCAAAATTTAAAGCTCTTCATCAGATCTAAAAATTTTACCTTAAATAAAATCGAAAAAAACAACAACATCTTACGCAAAACTGTTAAAAAACTTAGAAAAATTTATGATTTTGAACGTAAAGAATGAAAAATAAGGACACTTCAAATCTTTTTAAATATATATTTAGCTTTAGCCGTCACTTTCGGAGCTAGTCTCATTATCTGAAAACATGTTCCCGACCGTTTCGCTTGCACACCTGTTTTAAGCAAAAAAAAAAAAAAAATTCACAAAAAATTAAGAGAATAAAAATTTTAAGAGAATAGTTAACAAGTACATTACCGGCAGGGCTGTCAGATATGGCGATTTCTCGCCAAACGTGGCGATTTTGAAACGTGTTTGGCGATGGGATTTTCCATTTGGCGGCGACTGGCGACTTTTGTGGCGATTTTTGATATAAATGGCGATTTACTTGGCTATTTTTACCATTTGTATTATTTCAGCGATTTTGAAATAAAAAGGGGTTTCTTCTTCCATCATAAGCTTTCAGATTTTGGGGGTCTCAATTGGTTCAAGATTTTTGTGCTGAACTGTGTTATTAATATTTAAAATTGTTATTAATAAGATTTAGGTTTAAAAACAAAGTATTCTCCACTTTTGCGGAAATAGACGATTTGGAGAATCTGTTTGAACAGACCTGCAAAATAGGCTCTCAGATACGAGAGAAATAATTTGAAAAATTAAATGTTTTTGTGCCATTTTTTTTTTAAGTTTAGATATTACATGTTATTGCGGGAGTAAACAAGGGGATCTGCGACTCTATAAATATAAGAAGATCTAAGGTATCTCTCGACACTTCTTGAATAAAAATAATAATTAAAACACTTGGCCTAAATTGGTTGTGAAACTCATTGCATTAAGTAAATCATTACAAATTATTAAAAAGATTGTTTAACGTTGATCATTTAGTGGTCACGGTTTTTTTTTAGCATTTTTTGTGAAATATTTATTAAGTAGGTACCTATAAACATACCTTTAGTAGCTTAAAAAAATAGTAATAGTTATGTACATACATATGTACTCATATAAAAAATTCTACAGAAAATGTAGGTATATAATATATGTATGTATGTATTCACACAATTAACACTACATTCATTGATATGCAAACATTGCTACCTCGTAAAAAAACAACAATACGAGTTTTTAAATTTTTTTACACAACCACCTCTGCTATAATTTCAACAAACATTAGACAAAATACTCTACCCGCCTCTGCTACATATAGCCCTTTTGATGCCATTGCCAGCAAACAATAACATGACTAGAAAACATATTAACAACATAGTGACATGCCAACACATGTATTCCTTACAATATTCACACTAGGGAGTGAATTAAACTTAAATATTTCTTGGGTAAATGAAAAATTAATTTCTTTGCACCTTATTACAGTGATTTTGAAGGCACACATCGACTACATACATAATATTATTAAAGGCTGTTTTACACTATCACACAAGTCTTACGTATTTTGGGGAAAAAACAACGCTGTCATGATAAGTTTTTATTGTTTTTTGTAAATTTTCAAACAATAATTAAATCAGGGAAGCATTTTCGTAAAATACTTAAGACTTTGTGGGATAGTGTAGAACGGCCTTAAAGCCTTTTTACACTGATCAACATCTTACATCTACCATCAATTTGCGAAGATGTTAACATCATTCCATAAGAAATACATAGGGCTTAAAACCAACATCTTTAAAAGATGTTCCTATCTCATTTTATTCCATTCTACATCATTCTATTTTAGTGTCATCACTAGAAAAGTGGCAATAAGTTATATTATTATTGTGGCATCACTGACAAAAAAAAAGTTTGTTTTGAAAGCAGCGTTACCATTTGTCAAGTTTTATTTTTTATTGCAATGTTTTATATTTTTAAACAAATTTAACTTCAAAGACATTTTTTTGTTTTCTTTATAAATTTTGCAACTTTTGTGAGAAAAAACAGTTTTTATTTAATTTTTTTTTTTTTCAAAAATGGTGACATTTTTGTATGATGGTTGATGTTAGATGTGAGCAATGTAATACGCTATGTACACTTGCATACATTTCGGAGGAACGCGTGGAAGATGTTGAAAATGTGAAATACGCGTTCATACTTGAAACATCTAACTTCTACTATTAACAAAAAATGTCACCATTTCTGAAAAAAACCTTTTATTTTTATACCCGTTTGTAATTTCTACAATATTGATCCTACACCCTGTAAAGTATATATATTCTTGGTCCTTTTAAAAAGCGAAGTTCAAATCCGGTTGTCTGTCCGTCCGTCCGTCTGTCTGTTGAAATGGGGTTTCCGAAGCCCCCAGTAATGATGGGGGCTTGGTTGGTATATGCATCTGTCAGGTATTCTTATTATAATTTTGCTATTGAAATTCAGCCAGATCGGTCCAAAAATTGCTGAGATATGAGCAAAAAACCACGACAACCTCTAATTTTTTCCAAAAATCCCTTGTTGTTGTATTTTTATTACTTTTTTCTGTATATCTGGAGAACAGCAACAAGTGTGAAAGGGCTATAAACGAGTGTTTCAGATGTTAGATGTTGGTCAGTAAAAAAAGGCTATTAAGTAGTTTATTGCGATTACCCCTCCAAGCAATTGGCAGAGTAATTTTCGATTATCAGCAATATTTGAACTACTTCGTCACCTTTGGTAGTTAAACAGTAGATTTTGCCGAATTTAGCAGCAATAAATTACGTTAGAATCGAATAATGAGTTCTAAAATTATACTATTTCGTCACGTTTAAAAGTTGTTCAGATAATTGTAACAGTTATTAAATTGCAAATGAACATTGCCCATGTAATATTGACTTCTTCGGAACGATTTTCAGTTAAAAAGTGAATACGAAGTACAAAAGCAATTTGCCTAAGTTATGGCAGTTTTTACTTAAATTGCATTATGATCGGTGGTGCGTGAGTGTAAAATAGTATAAAGCTCTAAAATAAAGTTAAATTTTAAATATGTTAAAATTAAATAGTTATATTGTACTCAAAGTTAAGACACCGCTGGATCCAAAAGTTACCGCACGTTCTATTACACAAAATTATTAATTGAGTGCACAAAACAGCCCAAACTCACTCTTCGGGTAGATTGGGTAAATTTTTAATAATTGAACTAATAAGGCGAACTAAAAAAATTATATTTGTTTTTTTTTTAAAGGATATTAGAGATTTTTTGAATTGTTTGTTTATTCAATGACTTTAATAATTTTTGTTGAAAATTAATGAAAAAAAATTATAAACTAATTTTTGCAAAGCATTAAAATAATATGCTAGTTATTATATGATCAAACTTTTATACATTTTTATAATGTACTGTAGATTTTTAATTATTTGCAAAAGTTTCAGCTCAGTTACTTTTTATTTTACTTAGACCTGTCTACCAAAAACAAAGAAAGATAAACAGTAAAGGTGGAAGTACATAACACGCGTTAGTTCGTCGACGAGTATGTGCGTTTAAAAACTTAAGCTCGTAAAAAATTGCAAGTTACACAACACGCGTTACAAAAGCCATTCCTGTCAGCTGTTTTTTATTTCTTTACTTATTTGTGAATTAAAAACGGGTTCGTAAGTATATCAAGATATTGTTATTTTATTGAATTTATTATTTTTATATAAATATTGTTTGTTTTTTAATCTCTTCAATAAGTTTTTCTTGATTCACAAATTTGTCAAATTATTCTTTTTATTGTCAGCTGATTACTTGTCAAAAATACACAACGCGATAAAAAGTTCAAAGTTAACCAACTTTCTGGCGCAAACGCGTCAAAATATTTTGCATGTAGCTTGTTCTATGAAAATACACTAGTTTAACTTTTTTTGACAGAAGACGACAGAGCACGCGCGCACTAACACGTGTTATGTACTTTTACCTTAAAATGGCCAACTTTTTATTATAAAGAACAATAAGAAAAAATTAACTTCAAAAGAGTACTTTTTAGAGCCAAAAGCGATAACTACTACTAAATTCAATTGATATTCAACTACCAAAGCGCTCTAATTCGTCATAAAATATAGTAACTAAGTAGATTTTTGATGGAAATATTACCATAGTGGGACACTTCTTCCCGAACGATGTTACTACATCAATAAGAATTGAATAGCAGAAGCGATGGGGAAACTATTTAGATTATTTTTCGATCGAAATTATTTGCAGGGACTATTGTCGTTCTGCTTCATACTATTCATTAAGTTTCGTAATATAAAAAAATACATGGCGCAATTTTTAATAGAATACACGAAATAGAAAACAGAACCAACGAACACATGTGCGCACTGAAAAATGAATACGTCTTGGTCATACCTATAGGAAGATAGTAGTTAACAGTTTCTTAAATTTTAAAAGGGCCATCACTGTGCAAACGTTCAAAGAAAAATTAAATTACAGTTTGAAATATTTATGTCAATATAGGTATTTAAATTAATTTAGAATATTAAATGGAATTAATTCACTTATTCATATATATAACACTTTTATATTTTTTGTTTTAAATATATTATCGAGGGTATGTATTTTTCTTTACCCTAGGCCATGACTTCTTTCTCTTGTTTTACTTGTTTTTGTAACTTTGTTCTTTTTGTTTATGACGGTTGTGCATTTTTTCTTTTTTATTTTGATTTTTACTATATTTTTAGGTTACTTTTTTTGACTTATAGTTTGTTTCATTTTTTTTTTTATTTCATTACTTTTTTATTTTAGTTTGTTTCTTGTTTGTCCTTCTGTATGTGTATTTGCTTGTTTGATTAGCGTGTGAATGTTAAATTTACCGCCTTACTTAATTAACAGCTGAATCGTAAAAGTCATATTTAAAGTTGAAATAGTTATAACGGGAGCTAGGGTCAAATATGACCCAGTGCAAAATGAATAATTTTATTACACATTTTAGATTCTGTAATTGCTAAAGTTTAAAAAGTTGTTGATTGATACATACTTTTCATAACCTTGGAGTTTTACTTTCGCAATACAATTTTCATTCTGAGTTTAGCAGAGTTTCATATATTTGTCTTTAATTTTTCGAACAAAAATTCAACTTATGATTTTTAATAAGTTGTGTCTACTTCACAATTTGTATGAAATAAAAATGACGTTTTTAATAATTTTTTTTTTTTAGTTTTGTGTGAAAATGTAAACAAAATGTTTTATAAAATAATAATAAATACTGTATATTGTTTTGGTCAAAATTTGCAAACATTTTCTTAATTTAAGTAATGTATGGTTGCGAAAAATATTGTGGCTTTATTGTGAACACCGAGTGAAAATATCGCTGCAATTGTGAACGAAGCTTGAATTGGTATGCCAAAATAATAAAAATAACAAAATTATTTTAAAAGACTTTAACAGAATATCGGTTTTTACGAAATAATTTTTAATAATAATTATTAGCTTAAAAACTATTTACTTTTAGTTTAAACTGGTTTAAATTTTTGGCTAATTGTGATAAAAGAGTTAATTTTCGGCTTGTAGCATGTATTCGCATACATATTATAAACTATTTCCTTACCTTTTTTTATACCGTTATTACAACTTGACTTTAAAGTTTATGATATTAAACACCCAGTCTACAACTGAAATTAAATGCTTTACAATTACACTAACATGATGTTAGTGCAAAGTATAGAACTGACCTTGTCAGAGTTTCTTCTCATGTTTTAAATGCTCTTTTATAAAGCCGGTCCATAATTTGCCATTGGCCCCATATAAAGACCATTCTCGGAAAACACATTAGTACGCGTAAACTCGTTACGAATAATGTTATTGTAATAAAATTTTGTCAGTCAAAGTTTTTTAAAACTAGTAATAGGTCCAGAATTTACCATATGTCCCATATGAAGCCTACACCTAAAACAGTCTAGATGTTGGTGGAGGGTATCAAAGATTCGGCCGCTTTTTTTTTTATTGCGTTTTAACATTTTAATATAGTTTTAAGTGATAACATTTTTTTCCTACTTCGTTTTTATTCGTGAGTTTATTTGACAGTTAAAAGCGGGAACTATCTCACTAAAATTTTACACACTTTTTTCTGTAAATTGGCGAGTAATTTCCTTACGTGACAGCTTTTATTTGCCAAAAAGTAACAGACCCAGTTAAGTGCGATAAACAGATGTTGGTTTTAATTTATGGCATTTTTTGTTGATTTCTCACATTTCAATCGACAAGTTTTTCGACGATGGTGTTTAAGAATATGGGCACTGGTTTTTGATAATTTTTAAATTATCCATCTCTGTATTTTTTTTATATATTTATAAAAATGTGGTAACACTTGTACCACTTGTTTTTATTTACAACAACCCTGTCTCTATTGATTTTCACAAGAAAAACGAAAAAGTGATGCCTATAGTCAATGCAAAAACATTTTTGTAGACGAAGTTTTTTAACAAGTCAACGAAGTTTTTTTCTGAGAATAATAATAACAAGCATGAAATATAATTAACAAAATAAATTGAATTAGTAAAAAAAGAAAGTTTTTTTTGAAAAATAATGTTCAAATATATGAAATTATTAAAATAATAGTTTAAAAAAGAAGAATTCCGATGTCTAGAAAATAAACGACACGACAAAGAAGAAAACTTTCCTTTGTGCGTTTCAAGCAATTGTGAAAAGAAAAAACCTAGACATTCTAAACGAGTTCCAAAAAATAAATTATTAACGTTTGCAAATTGATTTGAAAACAAAAACCAATAAATTGTGTGAACTAATAGAAACTTTTTCTATGGCAAAAATGAATATGGATGACGTCTCATCGCAAAATTCTGCAACGACTCCCATAGTCCGTGAGAATATACCCCTGATTAATCGACCAAAGCGACGGTGGTATCTATTTAGGTGATTCACTATTAATTATTTTTTATTATATAGGTGCTATTTTAAACTTAAAATGCATAATTTTACAACAGCAAATTAAATAAAAGAAAAAAATAGAGATACTTGTTTCTCGTTACCATTAGTTGTAGAAAAAAATGTCATCTAGCCCAGTCATAACACTATTATTGATGTTGCGAGTGTTGTACACAAAACAAATAGGTATCTAACAAAGCGTTGGAATATACAAATCATACATCCCCCGCAGATTACTCGTATTGTTATGCATATTTTTCTTACTCTTGTTTGTTCGAAACTTTTTATTTTACATTTTTTTTCCAATTTTTTAAATTAATAAAATTTGAATGTATGTAAATTTTCTATTAATGTATAGTTATTTTTTGTTATTGTTTAATTTGTATTCTCTTTTTATTTTATGTATACATTGCGTGTTGCCCTGTAATTTATTTTGAAATCATATGGTCTCTTTTTATTGTGACCTCCATACTTTTTCCCCCTTCAAACTGCTTGCTTAAATTTTATCATAACATGTCCTATGTAAACATTATAGAATTATGTATGTATGTAGGTATATTGTTACTTAAAACGCAAAAGGACCTAACTAATCAAAATTAAAAATTAGCGAGAGAATAACCTGTTCCCCTCTCCAAATCTATCCTTTAGGACGGGATTTTTGGAAATTCGAATATTCACTTTTTAGAAAAATCGACACTTAATATTTACATCTACCCGCTGAAAAAATATCTTGCTATTTTGTCTTCTTTTTGGTAATAAAAAGGTTGATTCAAAAATTTTGTTTCATATGCACATTTCCTGGGGTCACGAACGTACGCTTTTGCTGTAGAAATAATATAGGAAATAAAACTTTTCCTAGCATTTTTTTTGCGATTCGATAGCATTTGGGTAGTTCTATGTTTAGTACAAAAGATGGATTTCATTGAGTTTAAGTTTTTATAATAAGAGTTATAAACGTGTGGTCACGAACGTACGCAAAATAGAAGTCAACTTCGGCTGACAGTAGTGAAATGTAAAAATCTGCGTAATGAAACAGAATTTTCAAAAGTGATTAATTTATTAACGTAGGTCTCCATCCAGTATTTACAAAATAAAATATCTCTCTTGGTTGTTATTTAATTGGCTTATGTACCGGTCGCGAACGTACGGGTCGCGAACGTTCGATCTTTCCATATGTTTTTTTATTATTATCACCATGCATTTTACCATAAATGTCTTCAAATTTCCATAACAAAAAAACTTTATACTCCTTTTACATTTGATTTTAATGGAGAGCTTATGCAGAAAGAGTGTAAACATAACATATTTTTTGCATGTAAAATCAGTATATAAAACTGTCTTTAGAAGTAGTAAATACAGGAAATTATAAAATTGTCCAGTTTCCAGCTCAATTGTCTCAAGTTAAACAGCTCAGATATGCTAGGAAACCATTCTTTTATAAGAACATAGACTTTTTTTCTAAAAAAAACAATAAAAGTCGATGATAATCAACATTTTATTTTTCATCCTGGTAGACCATTCTGTGGAAATGCCCATATGCATTTAATATCAAATTAAACATTACAGGCCTAGTAGAGGCCTAGGTGTATATCACTCTGATATAAGGTTGCATCAAAGCTGCCAAATAACATGTCGTCAGCTCAGAATTGGTTTGGCGCATATGCAAAAAAAGTCGGAGTGGAGAAAAACGACAAAGAAGATTTCTCAAATTGTACCCGATAGAATTTTTTTATATTTTTACCACTGCTTCCGGTATATATTTTGAAGAAAAATGCAAATTTTTGCGCACTTTCATGAATAAAGTTAGAATTTAATAGTATTTTTTTGCAAATGAAAAATATTGTTTTGTGCCGCATACGCCACTTTTCTAAAAAAAAATTAAAAAAGTTGTTTTTTGTGCTGCATACGTATACTTATTGCTGTGTATTGAGTAACTTGTTGTTGAGATGAATTTTTTTTTTATAGTTTTTTTATTTGATTTTACTTTACAAAAACAGAAAAAACAGTTCTACTGTTATGAAAAGTTACATAAAAAGCCACAAACTAAACAACTTAAATAATGCAAAAGGAAAAAGAAAATTTAAAACTTAATATTGAGTAAATTTTTATAATAAGCTTTATCAACACGTGGAAGAAATACATATAAGCAAGTCTTTTATGTCTCTACTTTTATCGCTGGAAATAAATGATGGTTTCGATATTTTCAAAACATTCGTCAACAAATTCTCAGGAGTTTTCAAACAATTTTTTGATGCAAAGTTAACCAAAATTGCATTTTTATATTTTTCCTCTCTGGTAGAAGTTTTATAATATATACATAAATCATTATTTTAACTGTATAGAAGTACTTTAATTTTAGCAAAAGGGACTTTTCGAAAGTCCATTTTATTTGCTTCCAACGAATATGTGCGAAAATTTTCCGGAAGCATTTCCATAACTAAGTTTTGTTTTATTATTTGGCATTGTTTTAATCAAATTTAGTAAATGAAGAGGACTATGAATTTCAATCTTCTTTAAGTACCGGTCAATAACACCATGGACACAGTCCACTTCTTGAATTAAAGAATGTTCTGGTTCTGAAGACTTTTGTATTACGGCATCAATGTTATTTTGTTTAAAGAACATTTTGATTACGGTTGCGTTAATTTGATTTTTATTTTGAGGTACGCAAGAATCGCTCCATAATGTCAAAGTTTTAATAAGTGGACAATCTTTTATTAATTCATTTAAAATTTTAATTTAAGCACTAGCAATATTGTTACCACTCCATTATAAAACTATTTTTCACAAATTTATTTTCTTGTTGTCATTTTACTTTGCTTTTGCTGTAACTACTTTTTTTTTCTTACGGCAATGCAGCAAAGCAACAGTAACATTTATTTTGTACGTTTTTGTATGAAGAATTTGCTGCAATCGCCAAACAATGGCTTGTAGAGCAAAACAGTACTTAAAACATTTTGAAACAGTTGATATGCAGCAAAATTAATGCTTTATATCTCAGAAACCATACACATTTTCGCGAAACAGGTTTTTGATTAAGAAAGAGGGTATTAAAAAAATATATTCCTCATAGAAACTGGGAATTATTTCCTTGTGAAGGTTACTTTATATTATATTAAACATTTTTTTCATTTTTCGAATTTATTCTATGAGTTAAATTTCAGGTCTGTATTTTATAAAGCTTTTTATAATAGTTCTATTCCTTTAATTTTTCAGAAATGACTTTATACACTATCAGACTCATAAAATACAGACCTGAAATTTAACTCATAGAATAAATTCGAAAAATGAAAAAAATGTTTAATATATTCCTCATACCTAACTCATTTTTTTTAAATGGTCGGTAGGTCAAACCAGCTGACGTTATGTCTTTTATATAGGGCTGTGATGTTACATAAAAATAATGTATACTTTTTTTTTTAATTAAGCTTTAATCACTGTCGCACGTGATCTGTCGCACATGACATTTTTTTCCATCATGATATTTATGTTGATTCTGTCTTTTTACGAAATTATATATAAACGAGCTTAGTTAAAACTTAACAAAAATGTGTACATAGTATGAATAAAGTATTGTGTAGTATTAAATAAAATAAAAAGAATTAAATGAAAATAGTATCAGGAATATAAAATACAGTTTTTTTTGAATAGGCAGTCCCAGCTCATTTTACTTCTTGACCATCACAACAAAAGAAGTACAACTGGGCTATTCCTGGAATGCTTTTTACTTCTTTCCATTTTTCGTCTAAATTATATAATATTGAATGCTTTTACATTTCCATTATTTTGTGCACATTGGAAAAATGAAAATGCATAGGGTGTAACAACGTTTTAAGATTTCGTTTTTGCTCATCTAGATTTAAATAATTGAAATGTATGTATGTATTAATATAAAGAAATAATTTTCAAATTTTTAATTTTCACACTTAAGATGTCGCACGTGAACAACTTTATATAAGTACCAAGATTACAAATCTTGCTATTTTACAGTAAGGTTTTTTTTATTTTAATTTTATAAAAAATCTCTGTTTGGTCTGGTAATTTGATGATGAGCTTTCTACTTTCGACGCACTATCAGTGGTGGTTATCAATGTCGAAAGGTTTTAGAGAGAAAAAGTCAATGCATAACGTCTCTATTTAAGAACTTTTATCAAAGCAAAACGTACAATTGAAACATCCAAATGAGAATTTAATTAAATTTGATTGTGTAACTGTAAAAATATTATAAAAGAAAGTCTTTTCAAGAACTTATAATTTTTTTTGTTGCGGTGTACCTATCGATGGAAATGGCCATATATTTTATCATAGACAAGTTCATTAGGATCAATATGGTATATTTGAATCAATTTTCCGACATTTACTCCCATATACTTTTTTTATTTTAAAATTTCGAAAAACCTGTTATTTTCGGTCCATGCAAAAAAGTATAAACTTGAACCGGCTTATGGTCTTTCGCCAAATCGATCTAGGTAGGTAGGTAGAAAGGCCGGTGTGAAGTCTCCTTCACACCCTCACCCAGAGACCAATATGGTCCATTGTGACGCCTTACTGAACAACCTAAACAAAAGCGGCAAGCGTTTTTTTAAACATGAAAATTTTATTTAAATACAATTTCAATAAAACAAACCGACATAGCGATCTGTCAAATAAGATTTATCAGCCGGGTGGTTTCTAATTCGCATTCTAATGGTTTGTTTCGTATAAATTGTATGCAGATGAGAAGTTTTGACATACAAAAAACGCTTCCGCTCTTATTTAGGTTGCTCAGTTAATTAGAGATAGCCATGAAGGCAGAAAGTAGGTGAAATAAGCAGCGAAAGCATAAGACAGATCCAAAAGATAGGAAGAAAAGAAAGGAAAGAAAAGAAGGAAAAAGAAGGTAAAGGACCAACACCGAGATAAATCCCACCTAAACCAAATCCGCCCTACGTGCATTTAGCACCCGGTCTCCCCTCGCGCAGCCAGGCCATCCCCATTACGAATCCTATCAGATTCTCGAGTGGAACAATCGATCCAATTAGACGGGATTTTTGGTAATTCGAATGTTAAGGGGGTAAAAGATTGTAAACAAGTAAAAATTCGCTAAACTCATGTTACCCGAACCAAAAGAGATAAAAAAAATTATAATTATCTAATTAATTTTATTGAGATTAAATTTAGATTTAATACAGCTCTATTTAAGATCTAGTTGAGTCTATGTCAGTTGTAGTTCAGTGTCGCAATTCATTTATATTTCAGTTCTAGTTCAGTCCAATGTTATTTCTTTTTGAGTTCTAATTAACATTTCAGTTTATTGAAATGGTGCAAAAAATATGGCTATATTACTAAATTAATATGTTCTTACGTTTATTAGAAGAAATAAATTTGTTAATAAGATTATCAGTATAAGAAGAAAGGATAGAATAAATCAAATTAAGGCTATATGACTTTAATACTTAAAAGAATTTTTTTTTATTTAAGTTTTTTTTTTTTTTTTGTTATTTTCAGTTGTTGGCGAAAATGGTTTTCGGCCCGTGAACTACGTGCTCGTACTGTTCATTTGGGACGTGCCAACACCGAAAAATTCCCACCGAACGAGATACGCAATCAAAAGTACAATTTCATAACGTTCCTGCCCTTGGTACTCTTTGAACAGTTTAGATTCTTTTTGAATTTATATTTTCTCTTGATGGCTTTGTCGCAGTTTATACCCGATATTCGTATCGGCTATCCCTACACCTACTGGGGCCCGCTCGGCTTTGTCTTAACCGTCACAATATGTCGTGAGGCCATCGATGATTATCGTCGCCATCAAAGAGATCGTGAAGTTAATTCACAAAAATATAAACGTTTAATTGTTTCCGAATCGAGAGGTTATGAAATGATACCATCATCGAAAATCAAAGTGGGTGATATAATTATAGTGGAAAAGAATGAAAGAGTGCCGGCCGATTTGGTTTTGATAAGGACAAGTGATAAGAGTGGTTCGGTATTTGTGCGTACCGATCAATTGGATGGTAGGACAAAACTTTATTTGAATTTGTTCGTTATCTTTTAAAATTTTGATTATTTCAGGTGAAACTGATTGGAAACTACGCTTAGCAGTACCCTCTACTCAAAAACTGAATAAAGATTCGGATTTATTTAACATTGATGCCAGTGTTTATATAGAAAAGCCTCAAAATGATATACACTCTTTCATAGGTACTTTTTCCATGACCGATGGCAGCGAGGAGACTGGCTTAAGTGTGGAGAATACTTTGTGGGCAAATACAGTGGTGGCTGCAGGTACTGCCACTGGTGTCGTGATTTACACTGGCTGTGAAACACGCAGTGTTATGAACAATTCCCAGCCAAGATCAAAAGTGGGTCTACTCGATATGGAAATTAATGGTTTAACTAAAGTAAGTTTATTTTTCTTCTAATTAATATAAATTTATCAGAACTTTCTTCTGTCCAGGTACTCTTTTGCGCTGTGTTGGGACTCTCATTGGTCATGATGATGCTGAAGGGTTTTAGTGGTCCCTGGTATCGCTACATGTTTCGTTTTGTCTTATTATTCTCCTATATTATACCTATTAGCTTAAGAGTCAATTTAGATATGGGTAAAGCCTTTTATTCCTGGCAAATGCAAAATGATCCAGAAATTCAAGGCACAGTGGTAAGATCTACCACTATACCCGAAGAATTAGGACGCATTTCCTATGTTTTAACCGACAAAACTGGCACTTTAACACAAAATGAAATGGTCTTCAAGAAGGTACACTTAGGCATAGTCTCCCATGATAACGATACCTTTCATCATGTTGCAGATATAATCAGTTCTTTGGCTCCAAATATATTAGGAAAATCTAGTGCCACTGATACCACAGCAAAAACTGGTCTCTATGGCAATAGAATGAGAAGACCAGAAGGTTGGCGTGAGTGGGAGGCTGTTAAGGCTTTAGCCTTATGTCACAATGTTACTCCAGTAACTGATGAAGATGACAACCGTTCAGTATCGACCTCTTCAACATTCGCCTCTTCGGCTGGTGGCTCAAATTCACCCACAAAATCTGTGATAAATGTGGATCTTGCCTCGACAAATGATCATCAGTATCAGGCTTCCTCGCCCGATGAAATCGCTTTGGTCAAGTGGACCGAACAAGTTGGTTTAACTTTGATAGCTCGTGACATTAGCTCCATGACTTTGCAGCTAAAGGCCCATCAGAACGATGATAATTTGCTTCATTTTCAAATACTAAAAGTGTTTCCTTTCACTAGTGAAACCAAACGTATGGGTATTATTGTAAAGGACTCTCAGACAGGTGAAATTGTTTTCTATCTAAAGGGTGCTGATGTGGTAATGTCATCAATAGTTCAATATAATGATTGGTTGAATGAAGAGTCGGGGAATATGGCACGTGAAGGTTTAAGAACTTTAGTTGTTGCCAAAAAAGTTTTAACTGAAGAGCAGTATAATGATTTTGAAACCCGCTATACAGCTGCTAATGCTTCACATTCGGACAGGCCAGCTAAAGTGGCGGCAGCAGTAGAGTCAATGGAAAGGGAAATGGAGTTGTTATGTTTAACAGGTAAATCAATAATTATTTGTCAAAATTTTAACAAACATTTTTAACAAAAATTTTTCAAAAAAAAAAAAACAAAAAATTTTCTGAAAAAATTGATTCACAAAAAGAATTTTCAACGAAATGTTTATTTGACGTAAAAACTTTTGCAAAAATTCTTTTTACGAAAAAATTTCCAAATAAAATTTTTTTACCGAAAATTTTAACTGAAAATGTTTCCCTATAAAATTTTACCTAAAATTTTTTTATTGCAAAATTCCGAAAAAAATATTTCTTCCAGGTGTTGAAGACCGTTTACAAGATGGCGTCAGACCAACTCTCGAACTATTGCGTAATGCTGGTGTCCGGGTTTGGATGTTAACAGGTGATAAACTAGAAACCGCATGCTGCATTGCAAAATCTTCCCAATTGATTGGCCGTAATCAGGGACTTCATGTCTTGAGACCCGTTAAAACCCGTACTGATGCCCATTTGGAACTTAATCAATTTCGGCGTAAACAAGGTCATGCCTTAGTCATTTCTGGCGAATCTTTGGAAGTATGTCTGCAATATTATCGCTTAGAATTTTTAGAATTAGCTACCGCTTGCCCGGCTGTCGTATGTTGCCGTTGCAGTCCCACACAGAAAGCTCAAGTTGTACAACTAATACAAAAACATACCGGCAAACGAACGTGTGCTATAGGAGATGGAGGCAATGATGTCAGCATGATACAACAAGCCGATGCTGGTGTAGGCATCGAGGGACGTGAGGGTCGACAAGCTTCTTTGGCTGGTGATTTCAGTATACCCCAGTTCTCACATATTGCAAAACTTTTGCTGGTTCATGGTCGTCGCTCCTACAAACGCTCTGCAGCCCTTTCACAATTTGTCATTCATCGTGGCTTGATTATCACCACTTTGCAGGCTGTATTCTCTGCTGTTTTCTATTTAAGTTCAGTGGCTTTATATCAAGGCTTTTTAATGGTTGGTTATTCTACGCTTTATACTATGTTCCCGGTATTTTCTTTGGTTTTGGATCAAGACATTGACTCTTCAACGGCTGTTACGTATCCCGAGCTGTACAAGGATCTCTCTAAGGGACGCAGTTTATCGTATAAGACTTTCTTTATATGGGTATTGATTAGCATCTATCAGGGTGGTGTAATAATGTATGGAGCATTGATATTATTCGAAGATGAATTCATAAATATTGTGGCAATTAGTTTTACCGCGTTGATTATGACCGAATTGATAATGGTGGCATTGACGGTGAGAACATGGCATAGGTAAGTAAATGGAGGATAAAATATTGAAATGTTAGAAATTGAGCACTAAAAATGTCTTATTTACAGGGGCAAATTATGGCAGTCGTGATCGAATACTTTTTCGATTCGAAAGCAATTTTATTTCAGTCGATACTGAAAGAATCGTTATTATTTTTTCAGTGTTGTGTAAACTCAAATAAGTGCTTTACAACACAAAAAAATTATGGGCAGAAAGAATTAGAAATAAAACTGCTTTCGAATCGAAAAAGTATTCGATCACGACTGCCATAATTTGCCCCCTGTTCTGAAAATCACTTTAACTTAAATCACACGACGTTATATTTTAGTGTTCCATTTTTGTGTGTTCCACTGTGATTTTCAATTGCCGAAAGCACACCGAGAGACATAAAAATGGTTTGACATTCAGAACACCACAACATCACACGTGTGATTTTAAAAGCATGGGCCTGTTCATAAATGCATCACTGCGCTGCATCAGAAAAGCAAACTTTTTTAAATGCCGATAAAAAATAATTATAATTTTTTTTATTGTGTGACTACTATTTTTGTGGAGTATTTAACAATGTTTTGGTCCACATTTACTTCACTGATGTTAATATAACCATTTGAAATCACTGATGCAGCGCAGTGATGCATTTACGAACGTACCCCATGTTATTTTCAGAACAGACCCGTTAGTTTTATTTTCCCTTTTTTTTTTTTTTTTTAATTATAAACATTTTTCTCTTTCAGACTTATGGTGCTGGCCGAGTTATTCAGTTTAGCTTTATATCTTATTTCTCTATTCGTTTTACATGAGTATTTTGGTAAGTTTTACGTTGTTTCGAAATTCTGAAAACTAAAACTGAAGTAGAACTACACTATAAAAGTGAGTTAGAATTGCACAATAGAAAAAAATCAAATACTGAACTCTATTTGGAGTAGATCTAAACCAGTGAAGGGCACACACATACTATCACATTTATGCTTGTGTTGACGAAATAACAACAAAGCAACAGCCGAACGTACATTTTCACAGACACACAAAGAAGTTTATAGTGCACATGTGTCAACGTCGCACAAGCAGCATTTTTATTACTATGCACGCGTACATAGGATTTGCAAATGTGCCCGACACTGATCTAAACAAACATTAAAATGGAACTTTAATAAAACTGAGCTAGAATTCTGCTGATAATAAACTAGAGTTAAAATAGAACTAAGTTTAAACTGTACTAGAGCTTAACTAAAACTGGGGGTCTACTCTCTATTGCGATGCGAAAACCATTTCGATGCGAAAGCTAAATGACAACTTGGTACTCTCTATCACTTTCGCAAAATTTTCTGAAAATGAAGCGATAGTGGCAATAAAAATTAAAGATGGCGCGGATTTACAGTAATGAAATGCCAAAGTGTGTAAAAATATTTGAAATTGGAAAATTTAATTAAAAAAAATGTGATGATTTACGAAAAGAAAAAAAATTAAAAGATGCGAAAGACACATGCGCAAACGTATTGAAGAGTACCAATCCCTAGATTTGCTACAATTTTCTTTCGCATCGCAATAGAGAGTAGCCCCCTGAATTAGAATAGAACTAAACTATAACTAAATTAGAATAGAACTAGAACTGCAGCAGAAGTTAATTAAAACTGAACAAATCTAGAACTGGACTAGACCAGAGCTAAACTCAACTATTTAAAAAGAACTGATTTATAACAGAATGTGATATAGAACTGAACTTAAGCTGAACTATAACAAAACAAGAACGAAACTTATCTTGAACTGAACTATATCGAAACGGAAATTAAACTAAAGGACAATTTGTCCAAAAATAGACTGCTACTGATATTTTCTTCAATTGTTTTCTTCTAATACTCTAAAAACTGTTTTTTTTTTTCAATTTCAGATTGGGAATTCATTTCTTCAACTGATTTCCTGGGCAAAGTTTCGCTCATAACATTGGTATCATGTTTCCCCTTGTATATTATAAAATTTTTACGCAAAAAATGTTCACCGCCATCGTATTTGAAACTTTCATAAATAAATTTATTTTAGTTCTTTTCTTTTTATGAAAGTATTGTTTTTTTATAAATATTTATAATACCATAATTTTTTATATGTAGTTTTAAATAATTTTAGTTATATATAAATTTAAATACGACACGAACTTTATGCTTAACTAATTATTTTTGTTTCGTTTTATGTTTTATTAAAAGAAAAAAAATTTTGTTAATGTTTTTTTATCTTTATTATTTAATATTTAAGTTAATCAAACACACATAAAAGCAGAAAATTAATTGTTTTCCTTTAGATATATTTAATAATGCAATTAAAAACAAATTAAAAAAAAGTGATAATAATTCAAGAAAATCATGCAAGAGTTTAAAGGATTAAGTTTCTTTTGATTAAGTGTATATGAATATTAAAAATAAAAGTATTTTCAACAGATTTTTCAAAAATCAAATAAAATAAACTCGAAAATAAAAATTTCAAAATAAAAACTTGTAAAATCCCAGATGCCTATTTTATTTTAAGAAACACTATTTTAAAATTGTTGATTTTTGTGTACTTTAGTTAAATTTTAAGATTTTGTATTGTTTTTTTTTAACTCAAGAACTGTGAGTTCAGTGTGGCAGTATTCTATAGAAATGCAATAAAAGATTGACTAGAACTAAAATATAGAGAAAAAAAACCCTACTTTACTTTGTTTACTTTTCTATCTAGTCAACCTTCCACGATAAAGGAAAATAACTTTAAACAACTTTGGAATTCATTTTAAAATTCTAACATGTATTCTTAAAATCTTACAAAATTTAAGAATTTGGCACTAATTAAATAAATTTTTAAAATCCCAGGACAGATTTTTTATTAAAAAAAGGCAAACAATTGTTTATTACGTAAAGTTTAGGCAAAATTATTAAATTTTGTAGTTTTTTAATGAATTCCCACAGAGTTTTTAACAAATTATCGAAATTTTAGAAATTTTTTTTAATAAAATGCTAAAGAATTTTCTTAAAACGTCAGAATTTTATTAACTGGCCCGACTAAATAAGAACGGCGAGCGTTTTTTACGTAAAAACTTCTCATTTTTATAGGGCTTAAACGGAACAAACCTTTGGAACGTAAATTCAACACCACCCGGCTGGAAAATCGGTCATATTTAAAAAAAAGTCTTGAAATTCTTGTTTAGTTAGCTCAATAAGTAATAAATTCGTAAATAAGGCCCCTATTACGGTTTACAATTCAACTCAGTTGAGTTGTAATTTCTTAATTTTTGTATTATGGTTTACAACTTTGCTAAATTGCGGTGAACAAAAACATAACAAAAATTACAACTGATCACAACTAGTTGTATTTTTCACAAGTCAACTGAGTTGAGTTGTAAACCGTAGTAGTAAAAGGGGCCTAACATTTTAAAATGCAATATTTACAAATTTTATAGATTCCCAAATAAAATTTTAAAATTTCCAAAATCCCAAAAATGTTTTTTTTAACGAATTAATCATCAAACATTTTTCTTAATATTTAAAAATTTTGTTATTATGTTAAATTTTGAAAAAATTTAGCACGTATTATAAAAAAAAAAATCAAAATTCCCAAAATCCCGGAAAAAAAGTTGCACTCTTGCGAAAAGAAAAATTGCAACAACCACGTAGACAATTATTTGTGCGAAACTTTAAAATTTGGACATCAATGAAGTACACTCAAATAAATTTAAACATATACAAGAATTCAAAAATTATTTGAATGTTTTCTGTAAATTTGCTCTCTATATGGGGTCATTGCAATATTTTTTTTTATTTTTGAATGAATATTAAAAAAATTTACACTAAAAAGTTTTTTATTCAATTCATTTACTCTTATTTAAATAAATGGTTAACTCCATCCTTATCTCATTGAGTGTTTCATAAATGAATACTTTGAGTAAAGACAAATAAGTGAGTAATTCAAAGCAGATCTCTAATCTGTGCCCATTTTTAAGTTTTCTTTCAGAAAGTGTGTGTTTATTGGTAAGAGGGAAAGAGAACATGCTATTCTTTTCTCCTCTCTCGTCTATAAACTCAGACTTTCTGAAAGAAAACATTCATAGTCAGGGGTGTGCTGGAAATCGAAAACGCAAAACGCAAGAATTTTACAAATCCAGTTTTAACAAGATTTCTGTAATAAAAGAATTTTATGGCAAATATTATACAAATATTTCTCTATTAAATATAATTTTATAACTAAAATAATAAAAATTAGATTAAAAGTGTATTAAAAACAACTGGGCGATTCTATTCTGACGGGTGCAACATTTAGACGCTTTAAACGTCTTTTATTAATAGAAAGAAACACATTTGCAATTAAGTTATTTCTAGAAGGGGTAACATTTTTGTATATACTATTGTTATCTATTTACAAGAGTTTATATGAAACGATCAAATAGCCACGAGAGAGCTTTAAAGTGCATGACGGGTGCAACCAAATCGGCTTACTTTCATAAGATCATACCACAAAAACACAAAACTCTGTTAATTTTTAAACTTTTATTGTATTATGATTATCAAATCAAACATCGTAGAAAAATATAATCCAATAATAAGAAATTTTCTCTTTAAGCCATGACGGGTGCAACATTCAATGAATTTTCTGTTCACGCCAAATCTATGAATCTTAATGATTAGAAGTGAACAACAAATTTATATTTAAGCTTACGTCTAAAAAAATTATATTATTATAAAATATAGATATTTTACTTTAAATTGGCATCAAAAAGTGTCAAATAGTGTGATTTGATTGATGTTAAAAGTTGTCTAGAATAGAATCGCCCAACTTCCAAATTCCTGCGTTTTACGTTTTCGATTTCCATCACACCCCTGAGTGTGAACGCAGACTAAATAAAATATCTCATGAAATTTGTTTCCTTTTTTATAAAATATCTCAAGAAATGTGTTTCCTTTTCTCTAAAAAATGAGGAACAGCAAAATTTCGAAGAAGAAACTCTGGATGAGTTTTTGACTAACACAACTACGGCGCTCATTATAATTCCGGTTTATTTTAAACTACGCATGCAGCCATGTTCTGGAAATCGAATTCGAGTGAAATTTAAATCGAACAAATTTTCAAAAAAAACCTGTTTTAAGTTTCATAAAAATAAATAAATGAAATAAAAATATGTACAGTACTTTTCGCTTATAGTCACATCCTTTAGTTGCAACTATAACGTGGACTATATCGCTAATGTGACTATAAGGCAAATTCACATATATGCCACTATGACGCATATAACCGAATTCAAATATAATCAAGCTATGTGAATAAAGGAAATTCAAAATGCATATAAATTACACCGACATCAGGCTTATCGTTTTACAACAGAGTTACATACTGTATAAAAATAGTTAAAATAATAACAATATATTTCCTAACTGATACCAACGGCAAAAACTAATGTTTTACGAGTAGAAAGTTGATGACAAAAATTAAATGATTTAATTCATTCTTTTTTTTGATAGATTTTTTATTCAAAAACTAAAAAGAACTTAGTCAATTTTGCTTATGTGATTATAACGCCATTAATTTGCTTTACTTATCCCTTTGATGACGGTTGATGGATGGCATATATGGCAAATGTGCTTATATCGCTAAATGGACTATAACGTTAATATTTTATATTAAATTAACTTATAGCCGCAAAATAAACAGATAAAATGGACTATATCGCCAATGTGACTATAGGCGTTGTGACTATAAACGAAAAGTACTGTATTCCATTTTATATACGTTATACTTTGAGTACCACTTATATTAATTAGAACTACTCTAAAAATCATGAAAAACTACGGTAATTTTGAAACAAAATTAAAAGAAAATTTTCTTCGATTTCGATTTCCAGAACATGGCCGATAACTTAGGATTTTAGTTTTTATGAAAATTTTCAAAACAAAAAAAAAAAAAAAAGATTTAAAATCACGCAAATACAATTAAAAAAGCGATGAAAAAAATAAAGATATGGGCCCCTATTATGAAAATTCTGTTTAATAGAGAAATGTTTGTATAATCACCCTTATTGTGTTTGGCGTTTTTAAAATACGCATACAATCTATTACCAAACAGTCGTAGACGTATTTTAAATACGCCAAACACAATAAGGGTGAATATTTGTCATAAAATTCTTTTATTACAGAAATCTTACTAAAAAACGACTTTTAAAATTTTAATAAAAAAATCTTTATTCTCTTAAGATTAATGTTATCCTTAATCTTAATCATATTCATATCACCAATCATAATCATACTCAAACCAATTTTTTAAGTTTATGATTTGTTTAAACTATTGGCAGATGCTTAAGGTCTGGGTTTAAATGACGTCATTCAGTATGGATCAATACTTCAGTATAACTCAAATGGCAATTTCGAACGATATCGAATGGCCCTGTTAAAAAAATTTAAACTTTTTTAAAAATATTAAAACATTTTGCTATTTTTTTTACTTCAGTTCTTAATCCTTTAAACTCTTGGTTTTAATAAAAGAAAAAAAAATAAACATTTTGACTCAATATTGCTAAAATCTTATTTATATTTAAAATTTAAGTTTAAAATTTTATGCATTAAATACAATTTAATGCATAAATTTCAACATTTTTCTTATATAATTTTTATTAAAAATTAAACTAAAATAAAAACTCCTAAAACCACAAAGTGATAAATAAAAATTTAACATTAATTTCTCTCATGTTGCTAAAACCGCAAATAAATTCGGAATTAGAAAAAAAAAAACTAAAATGAATACCTTCCTAATTTAAAAGACAAACATAAACTAACACAAAGTGCGCTAATTTAAAGTTTAAGTTAAATCTTTGGAAAATTACAAAAAGAATTATAATGAATTTTTTTTTATAATTTCTTGCAATTAAACTTGTTTTTTTAATTTATTTCAATAAAACTTTTAAAGCATTTTACTAAAAAAAACATTTGAATATCTAAATGTTTCTTGTTTTTTTTCTAATTTCTTATTATTTTCTTATAAATAAACCAAATGTTTAATATGTTTTTTCTTTGAAACAAAACGGTTAAAAAATATGTTTTAAATACGTTTCTTATAAAAATAAAAACCAACCTTAATTAATATAATTAAACTTGCTAAATATTAACAAATTTGTTTAATAAAAACCAAGAAAAGATTTAAAAAAATATCTCTAATTAGTTATAAAAAAAAAAGGATTTTATCTATTAAAGTTCTTATATTCTAGAGTCCAAGGCGAATTCATACAGGTGACGGCAGCAGAGAGAGAATTCTGTTGGCTACCCCTTTTTTTGTATGTAGGACCCCTTTCACACTCGGAAAGTTACTTGCGCAAGTTTCTTGCCGACAACAACAAAGTCTGTATAAAATTTTTTTTTTCTTACCCCGACCTTACCGCTAACATCTACAAACCAAGAGTTGCGCAAGTAACTTGCCGAGTGTGAAAGGGGTCTAGCTATATGTACGTATTCTAAATATGTCAAACTCCATAAAAAAAAAAAAAAAAAAAAAATTGACAGCCAGCATAAATTTCGCTCTGATGCATTCACCTGTCTGAATTCGTCCTGCTTTAGAATCTTTATTAAAACAGAAAGACAAACAAAATTTTCAAACAAAAAGTGAAACTATTTTAAAAAAAATAAACTTTAAAGTTAAAAAATAAAAACAAACAAGATTTTAATGAAAAAAAAAAATAAAGAATTAAATAAAAATAACAGAAAATTTTAAAAAAGAATACAATAAAATCTAATAAACTAATTATTCAAAAATTAAAATGAGTTTTATTTAAAAACAAGTAAGAGTGCTATATTCGGCTGTGCCGAATCTTATATACCCTTCACCATTGTGCGAGCAGAATACAGAGCAACTAGACAAAAACTAAATAAAACTGGTAAATATTTTTTTTTAAATAAGAGACAACCGGTTTTGAACTTCGCTTTTCATAAGGGCCCAGAATATATGTACTTTATAGGGTGTAGGATCAAAATTGTATATACCTTTTTACCTTCGGTGAAGGGTATAAAAAGAGTAATTTTCGGGAATTCAGGGTTCTAATCACTGCATTCGATACTATCGTATCGAATAAACTATTGAATTTTTTTGCATACGATAGACACTGGCGTTTCGAATGAAAACTCGATAAATGTAATGTCGAGTTACTCGATGTCGAATGCTATCATCTCCAATTACGATACATTTCATTCGATATCGAGTTTCAAGATACCAAAATAAATAATTTCGATGAATTTTGCTCGATATCGTATGCGGTGATTAGACCCCATTATTTCTGTTATAACTCATACAAATTTCCGACATTTTGATATATAAGTCATATCCATAGGACGTATAGCAGCCCTAAAATTTAGGTTTTTATAAAAATTTTGATGTTTTTTAGCCCATTTTTTGAGTATTTTGCTCATAAATTACCCATTGTCTAACCGATTTGATAGTTTTATATACCACCGTGTTAAGAAAGAATATTACCATTTACTTAAGTTATATTTATATATAAACATTTATATAAACTTGTAAATATATAATTTAACAAAGTTAATTATAAAAAAGAGTAATTTTTGTGGATTCAGTATTTCGGTTATAACTCTGCCATTTTTTAACCGATTTGGCAGATTTATATACCGACGTGTTGAAGAAGAAATTTACCATTTACTTTAGTTATAAAGCTTGGACTCGGGGAGATCTATGGTTTCCGAAAGTTGGGTATTTAAAAAAAAAAAATTTAATTTTGGTCATAACTTTTTTGTATCTGAACCGATTTTCCCGAGTTTTTTATAAAATATGTTCTACTAAATTTTGATATATAAGTCCGATATTTTGATATATAAGTCATATCCATAGGACATATGGCAGCCCTTAAATTTAGGTTTTTATAAAATTTTTAATTTTTTTTGTACGGGAGGTACCACGCCCACTTCTCCAATCCCGCCCACATTTTGTAGGATGGTGTGTATTGGCAACCTTAATGTGTGTACCTAATTTGGAAACTTTGGCTCTTGCCGTTCTCAAGATATACAGAAATAAAAAAACTACAACAACAAGGGATTTTTGGAAAAATTTAGAGGTAGTCGTGGTTTTTTGCTCATATCTCCGTCATTTTTGGACCGATCTGGCTGAATTTCAATAGCAAGAAATGGTGGACTGTATGTAACATAAATATAAAACAACCTAGCCGCTATCATGTCTGGATTATCCGGGACATCGTTAAATCAACTTCTCTTCTCATATGGACCCAGAATATATATACTTTATGGGGTCTAAAATCAATATTGTGGAAATTACAAATGTTATGACAAACTTATATATACCCTTTTACACCTGTGGTGAAGGGTATAATAAGTTTGAAAACTTTAAAAACAAATCGTTACTTACCTAAACGAAAAAGGCCCTGAATAACCAAAAATTAAAAATCAACCTTTTCATTGATTCCAAAGTATTGCATCAATACAAACTTCCACAACATTTTGGAAACTTTCGACCACATTTAGCGATTTTATTATATATTCAGCCATACTTTTTTATACTTAATAACTAAAATATGCGCAATTTTTCGTTATTTAAGGTTTTTTATTCACCCTTATCGCGGTTGGCGTATTTAAAATACGCCTGCGACTGTTCGTTATATGAGCCGTTTATTTTGAAAGTGGCATAAGTCATTTCGGTTTTTAAGTCGAGATATTTAAGGGTTTGCGTTTTAACACGTTTAAAAATATGGATGCTAACTTTCGAGAAGATTCACTTGTATTTGATACATCATGATAATGATATTTTTCTCAGTATTTATTATTATTATTATTTATTATTATTATTTATTATTATATTTATTATTAACTCGATTTTTTTTGAAAAAGTGACTAATGCCACTTTCAAAATAAATGGCCCATATGTAGATTAAGGAATATAAGTTTTCGCTTTAATCTATTACCAAAAAGTCGCAGGCGTTTTTAAAATTCGCCAACCACGATTAGGGTGAGTATAAAAATGTTGATAATTTTGATAAATGAGGTGGTTAGTTTACTTACCACATGACGGTTGGCATACAATTTATTTTTGGTGAAAATCTGAAACACATGTGTTATTTGTTCGGATGTATAGAGGAACTCCACAGGTGCTGCATTATTATATAGTATGCACTGGACATGGTTTGACCCTTTTTCGACGGTTTTTTTTTTGATATACCCTTTTGTATCATTTTCAACTATTTTGTGGCACTTTTTGACCCTTTTTGGAAATAGCACTCACATTTTGGTTTTCTCAACACTGCTGAACAGTAGTGCTTCTACTAAACAAATGATTTCGAAATAAGCATTGCTTAAAAATAAACTTTGTAACAGACCCAAAATTCCATGCTTTCTTCTCATAATTTGTTAAAGCGGAAATGGAGGACTAGACTTCACAAGTGAAGAATTAATAACAAAGTGTAGAACGTACATTCCTAAAAAGGAGTTAGTATTCGTCAAAGCTTGTATTTAAACATTTTTTCCGACTTCTAAATTAGACTTTCGATAGTTAAACACAAAATAAAGTAAAATTTCCCTTATAGCAAACATAACTCATAAACATATTCACCCATACCAATCGCATAAAGGCTCAGTTAGCCGGGAGTAACATTAACGTTGCAAATCTGGGGGTCTACTCTCTATTGCGATGCGAAAACAATTTCGATGCGAAAGCTTAATGCCAACTTGGTACTCTCTATCACTTTCGCAAAATTTTCTGAAAAATGAAGCGATAGTGGCAATAAACATTAAAGATGGCGCGGATTTACAGTAATGAAATGCCAAAGTGTGTAAAAATATTTCAAATTGGAAAATTTAAATAAAATAAAGTGACGATTTACGAAAAGAAAAAAAATTAAAAGATGCGAAAGACACATGCGCAAACGTATTGAAGAGTACCAATCGCTAGATTTGCTACAATTTTCTTTCGCATCACAATAGAGAGTAGCCCCCCTGGGGTCTAATTACCGCATACGATATCAAACAAAATTTATCGAAATTTTTTATTTTGGTATTATGACATCGAATGAAATGTATCGTAATTTGAGATGATAGCATTCGATATCGAGTGCAGAAAAATACGATAGTTTACTCGATACGATAGCCTACTCGATATCGAATGCGGTAATTAGGCCCCAGCTGTTTCTTTGTGTTGTATGTAAAGCAATTAGAACGATTAAAATTAGCAGTAAGATGTTACTACTTTTTTACGGTAAGGTTACTGTTACTCCCGGCTAACTGAGCCTTTTGGCATTGAACTTGGTGCCCGTATAAGTCGACGGTGTCGAAAGTGCCCTTTTAAAAAAGGTGACTTCAGATTATATATGGGGCTAATTTTAAAACAGCGCCGATTGCCTCAGAGCAACAAATCTACTTAAAAAAATTTTTAAATTCGGAAAAGTTTGAAAAATTAGCGAAATTTTTTTTTATTTCAAACAAGCCATAAAATTGATTAAAAGTCTCTAAAACTAAAAGGAATGGCGAAAATTCGATAAAAGTTGCCAATTTAGCATAATTCCCAAAAACAGTAGCAGCGGTATAATGGCGAAAGAATCAGCAAACCTTCAGGAAAAAAATCGCTCCTTTCGCGGATATGGCTTAAACGTGGTGTTATTATGTATTTTCTTTTTTTACAACATATAAAAAACTTGACACTTTTTAAATTGAAATACGCTTTTTTAACCCCCTTTTCTTAAAATTCCTATTTTTGTGACCCTTTTCAAAAATTTCCAACGGTAACCCTGTCTTAACCATTCTTAACCAGTTAATTCTCGGGGGGGTGCTTTAAAACCATGTGAGATAATGCCATGATGGCTTTTTTGTTCAATTGAATGGCATATAAAGCCATAATGGCCTTATTGCCCAATCATTGAGAGGTAAGGTCATATTTAAAATTTTGCAAAATGAGAGATTTAGCCATATTTTTTTTCGCAAATGAGAGATAAAGCCATATTTTTTCAGAATATTTTTATGCATGGCGTTAACATTCTGTAAAAGGGGAAAATCCTTAGTTTTGAAAAACATTTTTTTATGGTTGTGACGCACGCAGGAAAACTTTATTCAGCGAAGCCACCTGCCGCGTCCTACTGGAGGAAAAAACCCGTAAGCACGTAGAAAAACTTTAGTATGCGAAGCCAGATTTCAATACTTAACTTTAGTGTCTCCGGAACTGAAATGAGAGATAAAGCCATTTTATTATATTACTAATGTGAGCTAAGGCCATGATGGCTTTATCTCCCATTTAAATGAAAAAAAGGCTTTATCTCCCTATTGAATGAGAGATAAAGCCATCATGGCCTTATCTCACATACTATTAAAGTGATTTTAGGAATGAGGTTTATATGGGACATATAGTAAGTTTTGAACCCACAACAGCTACCTGCTCATGCAAACCTTGTGCGCAAAGTACATATCGCAATTTCGGAGATATTTCGATGAAATGGATGGACAGGTTCCCATTTGAACAGGTTCAAGCCTGCTGAAAATTGTGCGAGTTGGTCAATAATTTCACATAGCCCCCATACAGTCTTCTTTCCGGAATATGGTCTTTGTGCCCATAGACCATCTTATTATGTTAGAATTTAGATACAATTTGGTCCAAACTTATTTTAGTGCAATCAAAAACATCTTAACAAATTTTATTGGATTCTGTCCATATTTCACAAGAGCACCCATACAAATACTACCCAAAAAAGCTTTTAATGTCATAACATCCTTATAAAAGCTTTTTATGCCATAACAACCTTATTAATGATGGTATTAACATAAAAATTGACGATAATAACTTTTACAGAAGCTACTATGTCATGACAAAATGTAGTAGAAATCTAGTAGATCCAAAATTAACCTTATTTCCCATATAAACCTCTATCCTAAAATCTCATATTGATGAAGATATCTAAATAATATGCGGCACAAGAACTTTTAAAACGCAATCCAGGCAAGTGTTTTGCTAAAACTATAGGCTATAATCCATTTTTTTCTGTTATTTTTTAACTAGCTGACCCGAAAGACGTTGTCCTGTCCAAATTAGGAAAAATGTTTGCGTTCGATTTTTAAAATCCGTTTAAAAGATACGAACATTTGAAAGAAAATTGAGTCAAATCGATGGAGCCGTTTTCTGATTTTAGGTAAATCGAAAAAAGTGGGCGGGGCAAAGTTTTCTTTCCGTAAAACCTAAGTTGGACAATTGCGATGATTTTAAAGAAAAAATCGTCTAAATCGGTCAAGCCGTTCTCAAGTTATGCGCTTAATAGAAAAAGTGGGCGTAAAAGTAGGCGTGGTAAATTTTTCTTTCGATGAAAATTTAAAATGGATTAATACGAACATTTGAAAGAAAAATTTGTCAAATCTATGTAGCCGTTTTCTGTTTTAAGGTAATTCGAAAAAAGTGGGCGGTGCAAAATTTTCTTTTCGTATAAATCTAAGTTGGACCATGGCGATCATTTAAAAGAAAAAATCGTCAAAATTATATAGATGTCATCGGTGGTGCAATATGAAAATTGGATTTTGCCACGCCCTTCCGCCCGCAGACCGAAAATCTAAAATCAGACTTCACAGTGTCACCCGCCTGAATATTCTGAAGATTCCCTGAAAATTTCATTAAAATCGGTCCAGCCGTTTTGGAGTCCATACGTTGCATACATACATACACACATCCTGTTTTATCCCTACAAATAATAGGAACAGTCCAAACACGCGTGTAAAGAGTAGCCCTCAAGGGACCAGGACTTGTCCAAAAGTAACCCAAACGTATGGAAAAACATGGTCTATTTAGCATTACTATGTCCTAGGGCAGGACCATATAACCCACCTTTGGACCACTAAGGAGTAGTTTTAAAACTACTCCATGGTATACACAAGAGGATTAGTTTTGAAGTCGTTTAAAAATTAAAGCATGTCGTTAAAAAACGAAGACATGTTGTCTCACTACAAACACTTTTCAACAATTACATGGTCCATGCTTGCATTACATTATGTCCATGGAGTAGTCCATTTTATCAAAATGGATCAGGTGGTCCAATTTTATTTGCAAGGGAGACAAGAATTCTCAATAAAAAAAAAAAAAAACGTAAGCATGCGCCGCATGTGCACTCGTCGCTTGATAGATAGATAGAAAGAAGATAGATAGATATACCTGTACATACTTACTGTTTTCTCTAATAAATAACAACAATTTAAATTTTTTTAGTACAATTTTCTTTTTTTCTTTATTTCAAATTTGTTTAAATACTATTGTTTTGTATTAATGTGTGTTTTTTTTTAATTGTTGGTTTTATTATAATATTGTTGGTTTTGTTAAGTTTTTTTTTTGTCTTTTTTCTGTTGTTTATTGTTTATATTTAATTAATTAATAGTAAATTTTCACAAAATTGTAACAGTTTTACATTTTTGTTTATTTTTTCTTGCTTTTTTCAGGTTGTAGGTAATTTTTATTAAATATTAAAACCTTTTCTTTTATTTAATTTGTTTAAATAAATACTGTTTTTTTTTGGAAAATACATATTCTTTTTTTTTAGTTGATTTTTTTTCATAATTTACAAATTTCTTTTCTGTTTATTTGTAATTGAAATATAATGACTACAAATGATTTTATTTTTTTAAACTTTCTTTTAATTTGAAAGAAAATTGGTAATTTTTACAATTCTTAAAATATTTTGTTGTTATTAAATTGGTTTTAATAAAAAAATTTCATTTGACAACTTAAGTTTACTTAATAAATAAACAAATGCAATTTGAATTTGTTGTAAATCTTGGTTGAAAATTTCGTTCAGTGTAGTTATTTTTGTTTGGTTTTTTTTTTATTAAAATGTGTTTTGTTTTGTGATTTTTAATATAGAATTTTTTAAATAAATAACTGTGTATATAGTATTAATTAATAATTATTTAATATTTGGTAATTATTAATTGTTTTTTAAGTGATTTTTTTGTTTGTTTCTTCATAGTTTTTTGTAATAGTTGCTTTTGTTTTTATTTTTGTTTACATTTACTTTGCTTAGAGACAACCGTTACACTAACTAAGTGAAAAAGAGCGGGAAAAACAGAGAGGTTATTAGTTTGTTTTTTTTTTTTTTTTTTTTTTTTTTTTGGTAAACTTAACTCAATTGTTGCCATATAATTGTTTGCTATTCCTATTTCCTTTAGTTGGTGTAATATTTTATCCCTGGTTTTTTGATTTTTTTCTAAACATTTTTTGTTAGTTTTTCTTTGTTTATAACTCTATAAATTGTACAACTATTTTTAAATTTATTGTTTTTTTTTGACTACAAAAATAATTATAAATTTAATTTTTCTCTTTTTTTGGGTTATTTTTATGATTAAAAACATATTTTTTTTTGTTATTTTTTATACATTTTTTTAAATTTTTACTACAATTATATATTTTTATTTTTTTTTGGTTTTTTTTTTGTTAACAACTTTACACCAATTTTTATTATGTCATCTAATTTCTATAAAGCTTTACCAGTCCATAAAAACCTTTACACAATTAAATAAAATATAAGGAACATAATGATTTAAAAAAATTAATTTTTTTTTAAATTAAAAAAATCTTTCACCCAAAAATTTTCAATTCTTAACAATAAAATCTTAAAAAGAAAAAAAAAATAATTTTAAAGTTTAACCGATATTTTGTCATATATTTAATGGGAAACGGATATTCTTTAGTTGCGGGATTGAAACTTCTGTATTCTTAAGAAATAAATCTTAAGGCAGAATTAGTCTTTACTTTCTGTTCTGTTACGAATGAGCTGACTTGTTTTTGTTATTAAAAAACCTATGAAATTGATTAGTTTTTCTGTTCTGTTGCGGTTCAGTTTGTTAAAATCAAAAACATGTTAAGTATTTCTAAGTGACAGCAAAATAAATAATAAAAAATACATATTTACATTGAAATAAACTGTTTTTTGATTTTAAGAACCCAGTAAAAACTTCGCCTACTTTTTCAAAATGAATAGCTTCTTTAACTCATTATTTTGTAGCTTACTTCTATAACTACATCTATAACAACTTCCATAACTACTTTTTTCTGGATGTACCTATGCAGGTAAAAAAATAATGACTTTGCCAATTAACAACACAAATTTTCTCCGTACAAAAATTAATTTTCATTTTTCAATGTCAATGAATGCAGATTCCAATAGTGCTGCGGCAATTTTGTTGCTTTTTGCTTAAAAATTAATTGAATTGAATACATTTAGCATTAGACGTCACAAAAAGTTTGACAAATATCCAACATGTCTGCCAAATATTAAAAATTTTAAATATGTATTTCTGCAAACATTGCTTCAAATGTTTATCCAAACAGCAAACACCCCAATTAACAACACAAAATGTTTGTACAAACGTTAAATTTTGACATGTTTGCCAAGCCATTTGTGAGGTTTATTATGCCCTTTACTTTTTAATGCGTTCATTTTGGGACATCCCTTGTAAAATTCATTGGTTCTTTCAGTAGATTTGTAAGTAGTGCTCTTATGTTTTTCTGATTACTCAACACATTATTTTGTAGGCGAAGTTTTTACTGGGAATTCATAAAATTTAATTTTTTCATATTAATGTGCATAAAAGTTATTAAAATAAAGCAATGGACGGTAAAAAATAATAAATTTATCATAAATGGCTGATAAGTTACTTCGGAAAAAGTAACTATTACAATTTCATAACAGAACGGCACGGAACAGAACAGAAAGTAAAGACTAACTGATCCTTTAAAGAAAGAAGTTTTGTGATATATGATTTTAAAAAGTCTTTAAAAATTTAAATATTCGGTATAACAGTATGTTTTTCAAATAAAAATGTTCGCTTAGGATTTTACGTTAAAACGACAATAAAAAAAAACTGAAATTGATTTTGGTTTTCAATATTAAAATCAAATTTCAAATCAATCAATTTTTTAATATCAAAAACAGGCCGAAAATAACCTTTATTTTTATTTGAAAACAGACAGTATAAATAAAATCCTAAATTAGAGTGGTAAAAATAAGTTTTCTTTTAATTTTTATAACTTATTTGGTTTAGGGATTTAAAGTGTTTACCAAGGCGAATTGACTAGAAGGTGAGGTCAACTCTACAACTAATGTTGACTTGGCCCCACCTTCTAGTCAATTCGCCTTGGTGTTTACACATAAAATCATAAAAGATCAAAAATGCAGTGAAACCTCCCATTTCTGAACACCTTCTAAAAGCGGCCAAATTTCGTTGATCCATGCTGGGTGCTACTCTCTATTGCTATGCGAAAGAAAATTGTAGCAAATCTAGAGATTGGTTCTCTTTAATGCGTTCGCGCATTTGTCTTTCGCGTTTTTTTTTTTCTTTTCGCAAATCATCACTATTTATTTTATTTTTCCAATTTCAAATTTTTTTTACATATTTTAAAATTTTATTACGGTCAATCTGCGCGCCATACTTTATTTTTATTTTCATTATTGCTTAATTTTAAAAAATATTTTGCAAACCTGATCTACATCGAGAACGAAGTTGTCATTTAGCTTTCACATCGAAATTGTATTCACAACTCAATAGAGAGTAGACATGCTCCCCTGTTCATTAGTTTTTTTTTATATTTTATGTAACCTTTGCTGGATCAAACAGCGTTTAACTGTTAATTAATAACATTCTTTTGCAATTCGTTTCAAAAATTTGGTTTAGTAAATCGACAAAAATTTTTAAAAAGTAAGTTGAATTTTAACATACCCTTATTTCTATTTGTGTTAATGCCAATAAAACTGGTGATTTTCCTGTTAAAACACAAAGGATGTCAAGGAAATAGTTCTTTATTTGGAAATTATTTTTGTTTAGCTTGATTTGTCTGCTTTAGAACCACAAAATGGCTTTCGGAAAGCTGGATTCTTATCAGCTAGTTATTATCTTCCTGATTTTCATGCCGAATATTATATCCCACTTGCAGCGTATCCAAATTAAAAAAAATCAAATGGCTTTGACAAATTTTAAAAAGTGAAAGTTTCTACACTGACTGTATTAAAATATTAAATTCAAGCCCAGTGCTGGAGATTAGTCAGTCTGAAGACTCCAAAGACGAGATACATGTATTCGTTTTCCGGCAACAACTTTGTTGCATTGAAACTTAACAGCTCAAATTGAACCGATCTCTAAATAAATTTTTTCAACACAAAAGTCTATCATTGCTTTAGTGCAGTGATAACCAAGCCCCGAACTAACCAAGCCCCGAATGCACGCACACAAAGATATTATGTACTTGGGTGCGGTCGCAGAGTCTGATGATAGCCTGATGTTTTGAAACGAACAAAGTTGTTGTATACATGTGAATTGCCGACCGTGTCTGTGTGAAAACTACGATTATTGACTTGCTCGCGAGCCTATGGAGTGGTTATCACTGCTTTAGTGAAATGCATCACTGTCATAATAAAATATTTTAAATTATGAATGTTTTCCTCTCTCATAAGCGGACATCTCCCATAACCGGACAAAAACAACGCGCAGGTGAGTGTCCGGTAACGGGAGGTTTCACAGTAAATTTCAGTTTTAATATTAACATCATATGGAACAGAATTTTTTGGCTAATAAATTTTAAAACCATATTTATATACTTTTTGCAATATAAAAATAATACAAAAAATAGCTTAAAATTAATTTGAAAAAATATAATTCAGAAATAAAAACCTTAAAAACTAAAATTAAACCTAAAAATATACATACATATGAAGATTTGCTATGAAATTTGTCATGCTTTAAACTTAAACCCAGATTTATAATGTTTTAAAGAAAATAAGATATATGGGCATTTCCATGAGAATGTCAACCACGACTCAAAAAATTAAAACGCTTGAAACTTTTTTTCAAATATGGTAGAAAGAAAAAAAAAAACACCCAAACTTTACTATACCGAGGTACTTATAGCTTATTACAATTTTTAAAAAGCAAAAAGTAATAGTTTTAACTCACTTTCTCATTCATTCATTTTTAGTAACTGCAATTGACAACTTTTAATATTCTGCCGATTAAATACAGATAGTGGTAATATTGCAATTATACTTGAAAATTAATGTTAAAACAACAATGAACAAGAACTATGACGAAAGAACAAATTTATAGTTGGCTTAGCGGTATATTTTTGTGATTGTTTTGGATGCTGTTCTAATGTCACGTACGTGGTGCGAAAATATAATTTATCTTTGTCATATGAAATTGGTTAGTCTTAGGTATTTCAAAATAAAAGTTCAAAGCAAGATATTTGCTGCAAAAAAATATTGGTCGGAATTTTTTTTTAAATTGGTATAATAAAAATTTTATAAGCTTTTAAAGCTCGTCACGTACGGTATTGTAAGTACTAAAATGCAACTAAATGCATCATCTTATTATGTTTAAATTTGGTCAAACCTTATTTTATTACAATCAAAATCATCTTACAAAAGTTTTTTGGAATCGGTCCATATTTGACCATAGCTCCCATACAAGTGCTACCCCCGAAAATAGCTTTAAATGCCATAACTTATTAATAAATGACTTTGACTTTTACGATAGTAATTTGTCATGACATAATGTTGTGCGGGTAGGTCCAAAATCAACCATAGGTCCCATATAAATCGGCTAGGGGCAAACAAATCTCATATTGAAGTTTTTATATACATACATATCAAAGTATATTTATACCAAGTACATGCAAGACAAAATAAAAAAAAACAACATTCATTTTGTTTGTGTAAAAACTCTTGATACTGTCAAACAGCCAAACATAAACAAAACAAAAAAAAAAGTCATGGCGCACTAAAAATGTAAGCAAACATTTTGACACTATCGAGAATATAAACAACTAAACAGCTGATCACTTGCATGTACTTGTTATATATATACTTTGATACATATATTTACAAAAAATATATTTCATGCCATGTAAATACTATAAGAGAAAAATCTGTCACGTACGGTATGTCACGAACGATATTACATTTTGTTCATTATAAAACCATCCAAAAAAATAATTTTTTTTTCCAATTACGGATTATAACGAAAAAATATGTGGTTTAATGTATGAAATTAAAAAAAGTAAAAAAAACCTTCCACAATTCGCAGATTTTCGTATTTTTTTACATTCACCCAAATATCACTTCCGTTTTATGTCACGTACGATATGCACTTATTTTGCCCGATATTTTGGACAACAAGGTTCCGAATATAAAAATTTATTTTTTTCATATATAGTTCCTTCTAAATCAAACATAATGATACAAAAAAATTTCCAGTTAATACTATTTTTGCAAAATGTCTATCTCTCTGAAGGCGTACAAATGTCACGTACGATGACATGGAAATGCCCATATATGTATAACGAAAATTTATAAAAAAAAATATATATTTATTATATTTAAACCTTCTAGCTGTATTTTATGATTATTTTGTGTTAAAATATCTTAAAATGGATTAACATTTTGATGCCTCTATTACGGTTTACAGCTCAACTCAGTTGTGTCGAAACTTAACGTTACAACTGCTAGTGCTGAGTTCAGCGTTGCCAGAAAGAAACAAATCATATTTTAAAAGAAAAATCTTCAAATTCTCTTTAATTTAAACATCCTAAACATAGAAGTTTGCAAACTAAATGCTTCCTAAGTTCCATTAATATTAAATACTTGAACATTTCTTTTTTTTTAAACCTATAAACAACTTTTTAAAAGTAAATTTTTTCGAATCTCAAAGAAACAAAACAAAACTCTTTATGGTTTTAAAAATAGACTCTTTATAAAACTGTAGATAAATTGTGTATTTTGCACAAACATACTTAAAGTAAAATATCATCATTAAAGAAAAAAATTCATCAATTAATATTTTGGTCAAAAAATCTTCAAATATATGTATGATAAATTCATCATTCTGGCAACGCTGGCTTAGTTGTAAATGCTTGATGTTTTTGTAAACACAGGGTTGTAAGCACTAATACAAAAATGAAAAATTTCTTTTGAACTAGATTTTGTAAGTTGTAAGCCATAATAGGGGTATTAAATAATTTATAGCAAAAGGATCCGATTCAGAAAAACTCAAAACCTTTTAAAAATGTAAAAAATTCCTCAAAAAAAAAAAACATATAAATTATATATGAATGAAAAATTAATTAAACCTTTAAATAAATTCCATTTTTCTATTATTTTTTTTTGTTTATTTTAAACCACAATTATTCCTTTTTCCTGTTTTAATTACAATTTTATTTAAAGTTTTGGATTTATTTTTTTGTTTTAATTTTCAAGTGTAAATATTGTAGTTTTTAAATTAATTTTTATTATTTTGGTAATTTTTTTTATTCTTCTTTAATTTAAATAAATACATATTTTTGAAATACATATTGGTTTTATACTTTTTATTTAAATTTATTTTTGTTGTAATTTCTATACTGGTAATTATGATGAGGTAAATGTTTATATTTGTTCTGTTATTTATTTAAATTTTATTATAGTTTAATTTTTGTTTTTTTTTTTTTAGAATATATGAGCAATCTTTGGTTGTCTTTCTTGTTAAATTTCTAGTTTTATATGATTATTGGTTAAATTTCAAACTACTGAGTATATGAGAGGTATTAAGGAATTTTTTAAATATTTTTTGGGTTAATAGATGTTTTTTTTCAACAAGGACAGTATAAAAATAGCAGGAATTAGAAACGTATTATATTTCGTCAACTCAGAATTGGTTTAGCGCAAACGCAAATCTTAAACGAGAAAAAGTTTTTCTCAAAATATATAAATCTTTTTTTATGTTACCAATGAATTGGACATATTTTTCTGCAAATAAGAAAGTTTTTTGTACGTTTGCAGGTGAGTTAAAAAACCCGTTCGTTACAAAACAAAATATACGAGATAACAATGCATTTAAACAGGGTTCTAATTACCGCATACGATATCGAGCAAAATTGATCGAAATTTTTTATTTTGGAATCATGGCTCTCGATATCGAATGAAATGTATCGTAATTTGAGATGATAGCATTCGATATCGAGTAACCAAAGACATTAAATCTCTAGAGTTTTCATTCGATACGTCAGTGTCTATCGTATGCAGAAAAATACGATAGTTAACTCGTTACGATCGCTTACTCGATATCGAATGCGGTAATTAGGCCCCTGTTCTTTTGGCGCCTTATGAGAAGAAATATACTAATTGTATTAATGCATGTCCTTTGCCATGTTTTTCCAAGGACATACATTGATACAAAAAGTATATTTCTTCCCATTAAGCGCCAAAAGAACTGTGAGAATCATTTGTCATTTTGTTCTTTTAATTTTGTAACGAGTTTTGCAACTCACCTACTCATATGATAAATCATGACATATTAAACTTCTACGAAAATAAAAATTATTGTTTTGTGCTCCATATCAAAATTTGTGTTTGAAATGGACTTTTTGTGCTCCACACCCATGTAAAACTTCAAGTTTACTCTTTCTTTTATGTTTAGTTAAATATTTATTCGTTGAAGCGAATTTGAGAATAAAATGAATAGTTGCTGCTATTTGGGGGAGAAAATATTGCGTCTGTATAAACATAAATTTATACATTTTAACCTGTACCCACATTCTGTAACTTTAGTGAGAACTTCTTGCATCGAAAAGATGTGAAACAAAATATTCAATCGTTTCTCGAAAAGTGAGAAAAATGTGTGTCTGTAACTCATGTCGAAAACTATCAAAAGAGATTACGCCGTTACGTTATAAATGTCATAACATTGCACTCGAAGCCGATGTGACATTGCAGACGTTCAGAACGCCAGTAACACATATCGTTGACGGCGACCAAAATTTACTTAAATTAAAAAATTTTCCAACGACGGCAATGAAAACACAACAATTGTGTAAAGAGCGACTTTAATGTTTATTGTTTGCAAACGAGCTTTGAAGACATTCGTAAAATGCTAAAAGCAAAATAATAAAACAATGAAAAATGTGTCAAGAATAAAATATTATTATTATTATTATTCTTTGCATTTTTAATTGTTTTTTAGTTATACAATTTTTTCTCGCCCCATTTTTATTCTTGAGTTTATTTGACAGTTCAAAGCGGGAACTTTTCTCACCAAAATGTTACACACTTTTTCTGTAAATTGGCTAGTAATTTCATAACGTGACAGCTTGTACTCGCCAAAAAAAGTTACAGACACAGTTAAGTGAGAAAAACAGCTGTTTGTTTCAATTTATGGCATTTTTGTTTCATTGCACACATTTCAATCGAAAACTTTCTCTACGCGAGAGTTACAGAACATGGGCACTGAACTGCTTTTTTAAATGAAAACAATCGTTAAATTTTTATTTGTTGATTTTTTGTTTTATTAAGAACATCTAAAAAAAATATTAAAAATTTGGATTAAATAACATCTAAAAACTATATTTTAAAATATAAAATTAGGAAAAACTTCAAAATAGTTACTTCATCTTTATTACAGTCATACTATTATCTTTTTCTGTGATGTTTTGCTCTAGCTTCATTTCGCTGCAATGAGGCAAAGCAATAATAACATTGATTTTCTTTTTGTGCAATAATTGACCCATACTCCAAACATTAGCGTTAGAAGCAACAAAAAAAATATTTATAAAACCTTAAAACTGTGGTCGTGGAACCAAGTCGATACTGGATATCTCAAATATAAGTAATACGAGATATTGTGAAATGGATATTGGAATCAGAAAGTGTATATTTGAGTTATATATATTCCATACCTAACTCATATTTTGTTAAAAAAATGGCTATTGGGCCAAAACAACTCTGAGGTGACAAATATTTGTGAATATCCCATTTCGGTGTTACCATAATTCAACAGCATGGCAATCTTTTTTGGTTTCTAGTATAAAACAGTGCTACCAGAGCTATTACAAAAACCGTTAAAAAAAAATTTTTATAAAGCTTCTTAATTGCCAACATTTATTTAAATTTTTAAAATTTTTGTGTCACTATAAGTCCTTTTTCAGTTTTGTACGAGAGTCATTTTAAAAATTTACTCCTATTCTTATATAATCATCACTTCTCTGCGGCTATAATGTTTTCTAAGTTTTTATTCCTAATGTAAGGTAAGCAGAAAGTCATTTTGCTATAACTTCCTGGAAAATCGTAAAAAATAATTGAATAATTGGGTACTTTTGAACATGAAAATCTCAAAGAGGCTTTTTACTCAACTTAACAGCTTTTCCCATTTTGCCACAGATTTATTAAATCTAACAGCTAAAATGCTTAAAAAAGAAGAAATAGTATTTATTTAAGTCATTTGTAGCAAATTGCTGCTGCTATTTTAAGATTAATAAAGCTTTTTAAATAGTTGAGGTGATTTTTACCTTTACATTTGTTTGAAAATTTTACGTTCAATTTAACAGCCGTGTACAAGTTTAAAAAGAAAATTTCTCGTTTGTTTTTATCGTTTGATTACATCTTGAAAGTAAATTGCTTTCAATTTATGTAAACTTTGACAAGCAGTATACATAGGTTTTTTTTTTAATTCCCTATGCTAATCCCCGCGAAGCTTTACGCTTGTCTGTAGAAAGAAACCAGAGTCTCTGGCGGGAATCGAACCCGCAACCCAGGGGTTGATAGACTAGCTCACTACTAGCTAGCCTACCGGGGTATTAAAAAAAAGACTATCAAGAAAAACTGGTTTGTGTGGCTGCAGGGTAACGTAATCATCAAATGAAAATTTTGCAGAGTAAAAAAGAAAATAGTAAAGAGGAAAAGAATAAAAAATTTACCAGCATAAGTTTTTTTTTATTAGAATTTATTTTAAAAAAATAATCAATTATGTTTGTGTCGTTAATCTACAAACGGAAAGTGTGTACTTGTCAAGCCAATTGTGTAGTTTATTTCGCCTTTTACCACAAAGCAACTAGAGGTGAAAAATGTGACTTATGAAAAAGGCCCAAATCAGTTGCAAAGCCAGCTTTCGAAAAAAGAGACAGAAATCGTTTTTTGGCAGTGAAGTGGCAACGTGTAAAAACAAGCCGCTACAATCAATACAAATTTTGTGATCAAAACTCTCACTTTTCTTACTAACGCACTCACATTTTTCAAAATGCCCACGAGACTGCTTTCAATTTTACCTTGACAATGTCACGTTCAACTTAACAGCTGATCACATATTTATTTTGTAGCTTCCTTTATAAAAACCATATTTCTTCAAAAATAAATGAACTTTATTAAAAAAATGTGTTTTTAAAAATTCTTGTGCTTTTTTACAATATACTTTGAGTCAAGCTTTCTTGAGCTCGGGTCGGGGCATTTTTTTAGTTAAATTGATTATCATATTTAGTGTAACCTGTGCCACAGCTGTCAATTCAAAAAGTTTTGACAAGCAGCTTGTGTGAACCAAGGCGAATTCATAAAGGTGACATTTTCCAGTCATCTGTTTATCGTTTATTTTTTTGTGTGTATACTGTCAAGCTTTGTTTACATTTTGTGATAAAATTAATTCAAATTTAAAATTCAATAAAAATTTAAATAGTTGAAAAAAAAAACTTATTTAAATTGTACAAAACAAAAAAAAGTGAAAAAATATAAACAAAAGAATTTAAAAATGCGTAAAGAATAAGTGGAGCCACAATTAATTTGCAATTGAGGAGTTTCTTCAGCAATTGTGTATATTTTATTAATAAAAAAATTTCTTTTTTTGTATTTTCAACAAATATTTTTGACATTCACTCTAACTTTTACAAAAACAAAATACATAGTATTTTTCAATAAAAAGGGATAGCTAGCACAACTCTATCTCATGATGCGGTCACCTTTATAAATTCGCCTTGGTGTGAACAACTTTAAAGTGATTTATTGAAAGTGTGGCTGCAGGGCAAAGAAATTTGTGTTCATTGTATTGCGGCATAAAAGATGTTGCCAAGAAGAATTCACTAGAAGGTGAGATCAACTCTACAACAACACTGCTTTTGTGGTCCGATTGTCAAAAATATTACTAGTAAAAAAGTTTTGTTAACATAAAAAAAAACTTTATTTGGTATACAAACTTTGACAACTCGACAACCGAAAAAAAACCAAATTTTTACTTGACCCCACCTTTTAGTGAATTCTCCTTGGAAGGTCCAAAGTAAAATGTAAAAACGGCAGCTTTAGAAAAGAGATAGAAAAAAACACTATATCTTCCGTCTAGTGTCACCATTTTGTGTACTCTGTGCTTTTACTCTTTGTTAACATGCATATGTAATGCAAACCATATACGATTCAATTCAATTGTCAACTGAGTCGGTTGTTCTCCAAATCAAAGCGTGTATGGTTTTGTCAATTGACTAGTTTGACGGTTTTCGAGTTGGTTGAAGAAAAATCAAAAGATTTTGATTTTTTTAAGTTGACTACTAGGTCTTTCAATTCGATTGTACTGTGTGCTCGAGTCTCTTGATAAGCTGTCAAAATTAATGTTAATTGCAAAAAAAAAGTTTAGTATTTAAAGAATTGTGTTTTATTTCAATAAATTTTAAAATTAAAATCTTTTAATTCAGTTGATGAAGTGTGTGACCAAGCATCAATTCAGTTTAAAGACTCAGTTGACAATTGAATTGAAACGTATGTATATGGGGGCATAAAGCTATGTTCACACCTATAAAATATTTGACGTCCTACACGTACCCAATATTAATATTAGTATTAGTGTTTTTTGCATTCATTAGTTTTTTTTAATTGTGCATGTGTTGGGTTTGTGCTGCTTGTGCGAGGTTGAAGACGGTTGAAACTTTACCACAACGTAAAACAATTCCCTTCACCTCGCTTGCCAAAAAACTTCAATTTTCCGCCAGCATAATTAGTCTAGTGGAGGCACGCACAAAATGAATAAACCATATGGCAACCTCCTAATTATCCCTTTCGATAAACTTTAAACGTCTTATTAAAAAAAACTTTTAGGTTCTATAACCCCGGGTCTCGACGTAGAAATATTTATTGCGGCAAACGTCAAATTTGATTGCTCAATTAAATTTGCGACGAATAGACCGCATATTGCCATGAGTGGCAATGCATTGCGCAATGATTGATCTTCTGATTGCAATTATTGCTTACCCTGGGTCTCCACGTAGCAATATTTATTGCGGCAAACGTCAAATTTGATTGCTCAATTAAATTTGCGACGTAAAGACCGCATATTGCCAGAGTGGCAATCCATTGCGCAATGATTGCTCTTCTGATTGCTTGAGCAATTATTGCTTAGCAATCTGCTGTAAAATCAGTTGTCATTTATCTGACATTTCATTTCTCTGTACATTTGTTTATGGTAAAGAAATTTCACGTGTTCTCCAGCAATATAATCAGCAATTATTGCGCCATTGTTCTGCCGACGTTTTTGCTTGAGCTAAGCAATAAAAATTGCTACGTGGAGACCCAGTGTAAAGGTTTATTTAAAATATTTTCATAGATAAATCGTTAAAAAAACCTTTTATAAACCTTAAATATCTTTTATGAATAAAACGTTTAGACTCTAAAGTGTTAAATCCCACAATTTTAAGAAATGCCCCGTTCAGAAGGTTTACTAAAATTCTTTAAAAAATAAGATAAATTTATTTATCGTTTTATGGTTAAGATAGGTGAAACAGTGTTGCCAGGAAATATTTCTTAAATATATGTAATACAATAAAAGAAAAACTGGTTTAATCTAGATTTTTGTTTAAACCTCGATTTCTTCGATTCCTGTCTGTTTTTATTTTGTCTTTTCGTTTTTTTTTTTTGCAACTCTATTGGTGACTTGATTTCATTTAAGGCGTTCAAAAGTTTTTTTCGTTAAGGTTTATATAGTGAAAGATTTTTATATATAAATATTTATTTATTACTTTTTTTATGAAAATTATAAAGTTAATGTTTAATAATTTTTTGTATGGTTGTTTAAATTTTGAATTGATATGTGAATCAATTACTGAACTACTAATAAATAATGCGAGGATTTAGTACCTATTCAAATAAATCTAAGATAATTTAAAAAGATGAAGGGGAATATTTTTGAGATTTGGAACTGATTTATAAACCTTAGATTTTTTTAAATGTTGTAAGAGCTTAAACAATATATGAGATTTGAGTATAATTGAAAACTATATGCATTTAAATAACAATTTTAATTCAGTCTATTAAATAATTGAGAAGATTATTATAAAGAAGAACAACTATAAACGATTTTGAGCAGTTTAGAAATTGAGCTTTTAAAGAATTTTGATGTTAATAGGAGCTACGAAGCAAAAATCAAGAATATCCAAAGTATTTTAAAATTAAAAGGAGTTGAGTACCAAAAATCAAGTGCTTCAGAATAAAACAACTGCTTGCCAGGAAGGAAATTGAGTAATTAAAGTGCGTAACTCCTATTTTTTCCAAAAGTAATGGCGTTTTTGTTTTAATTTGATTTGATTTACATACATTTTGTTTTAGTACTGGAAATACAGTTATTGGAATGGGTTTCTTCTATTAAAATATTTTAATACTGTTTATTTTTTTTATAAATACATATTTTAAATTATTCTTTTATTTTTAAATCATTTCAAATCATTACTAAATTTTATAAACTTAAAAAATTATTATTTTATTTTTACTGCCTGTTTTTCAAATAAAAATAAAAAGCTCAAATTTCCTTTTGTTTTCAATAAAAAATTCTAAACGAAAATTTTTAATTCAATTTCAAAAACAGGCAGTATGTGGTGTTTATAGAACACGAGCGCCTTACTCGTCCCTTCAACTTATATTTAAAACAAAAACAAAATTTCGAAATTTGTTTTTGTTTTAAATGTAAGTTGAACGGACGAGTAAGGCGCTCGTGTTCTATAAACTACACATTAGAGTTTTTTTCTATATGCCTATAATATATAATTTTAAATATTTTATAATAATAAATTATAATTGAATACTTTATTCTTTACTGCTGATGATCTTGTAGACCTTTTTGTTATTAATTCTTTATTGTTGTTTGTTTTTTATTTATTTTCAATATAAAAGTTATTTATTTGTTCTTGTTAAATTAATTAATTTACAAAAATTCAACACCAATGGCTTTAAGCTACTTACACAAAATTATTATTCTTTTTTTAGTTTAATTTTAATTTCATTAAAAACTTAAATAAGTTTGTTTTTCTAAGTTATTTTTTAATATATATAAAATAATATATATAATTTTAAATAAACCCCTTGCACCGATATAAAGTTAGCATTTTTTGTGTGATAAAAATTTTGAAATTCAAAAGGCAATTTCAGATTTGGTTCGCCAAATTATAAAAAAAAAAAACGTTAAGCAATGTTCTAATCTGTTTACATTTGAAAAAAAAAATTACTAAATTTTGTTAGATCCTAAATAAATTTGTCTAATTTTATTTATTTTTTTTTTTTAAATTTAAAAAATCTAAAAGTTTAAAGTGTGTGTCATTTAATTTGAATAAATATTTCAGACTATAAAGTGGTTTTTTGTTGGAATTTTTTTAAGTTTTTAGGCATAAACCTAAAAAATTCGAGAAAATAATAGATTTTTTTTTAACCTTGAGATTCTTTCTTTCAAATGTCTATAAAATTTTTGATAAAAGTGTTGAAATTTTGTGGAAATCCCTCTAAGCTCTTAAACAAAAATGTTTCTCTGAAAGAAATGTTTAAGTTTTTGGTTAAACGGCAAAAAAAACAAAATGATTTACATAATTTTATTAACTCAATATAAAAAAATAGTGAATTCGCCTTTGTGGTCACTTTATTATAACCTCGCCTTGGGTATATGCAAGGCGAATTCAACTACAGGTGGTGTCAAAACTCCATCTGATTTTGACAGTTCAAACCAATTGTTTTGATTTGTAAGTGTTTTGTTACATGCCGTATTGACTCGCCATCGTTATGTTAAAACAACCAACATTTTCTTGCGTACACAAGAATTTGGATAGTGACATGGGCTCTTCACTTGACAATTTTTTGTCATACCAAACGTCAAAGTCTATTACCCTTATCGTGTTTGGCGTATTTAAAATACGCTTACGACTGTTTGGTAATATATTAAAGAGAACATGAACTTATTTCCTTTAATCTATTACCAAACAGTCGTAGGCGTATTTTAAATACGCCAAACACGCTAAGGGTGTATATTAAAAAACTCTAAATTTTTTGTCAGCGTTTTTTTTATATGAAGTTTGACGTTTATTATGACAAAAAATTGTCAGGTGAAGACCCCATGTTAAGACTGCTTCTGTCGATGTTTTGTTCTTGTTAAAACAGCGTTGTTAAAACTATTGTTTACACAACGATGTCTAAGATCAAAAAAACGTCATCTTGATTGTTATTGCTGCTTTTTATATAGGTTTTCTTGCCATACGTTTTTCCCATATCGAAGAACATAAACAATTGTGCGTCGCTAATTCTGCCAACGTTTTGTTCTTGAGCGAACATAACAATGGAAGGTCTAGAAGGCGTGTTAGGAATGGTTGACATTTCGAGCCGTTAACACTAACAATAAACTGCGAAACCACATGTAGTTAAATTTGCCTTGGGTATATGTATGATGCATATCTTTTAGCAAGACTTGTTTACATTGAGTTCTATGACAAATTTTAAAATTCTGACTACAATAAGCGATTCGTAGATAGATATTCTACCGATTTTCAATATTTTGAAAACTATTATCTTGATTTTTATAGAACCCAGTTCAGTGTTGCTGATTTATGTATGTGTAATTATCCAATAATAGGACAAAAAATATCAAATATCATCTTGGATTGTTTTTGTATGTATGTTAAAATTTTTGCGTAAATTCGCTTTAACATTATCTCATATACACTGGTGAGCAATTGTGGTTACATGAGTATCAAAGCCAACCAGGTATTTAGCATAAAGTATCCACTACGAAATTATTTATATGGTGTATGAAGAATATTTCAAATTCAAAAGTAAAACCTAACATTTCGTTAATTTTGTGAAAAAGTCAATGCATCCCCTTTTATGCCTACATAAAAAAGGGAAAAACTTATTGTTTTATTCGTTATTTGTGTTATTTTAAGAATCATTATGTTGGCTTTTATTGTCAATTTTTGCAAAACTCTTCAACTTTTATACAAATTCAAAAAAATACGCTGGTTTAAAAATTAATTTATTGGAAAGACTAAAACTGAATGACTAAAAACTAATTTTCAGCACGTTTTATTCAAAAAGAAAAAAAAAATAAAACAAGTAAGAAAGTATAGTCGGTCAAGCCCGACCGTTGATACCCAGCACCACAGCATTTAATAACAGATTATGCTCATGTTTCCATATAAATATGGATTTATCATATAAATATGGATTTATCATATAAATATGGATTTATCATATAAATATGGATTTATAAAAATTGCGTTTTATGCGCATTAAATATGCAGCAAAAAATTGTAAATATGCCCTCAAAATTTTTAAAAATATGCCCCAAAAAAATTAAAAATTACTCATGTAAAAACAAATATTTATCATTTCCATTAAAAAAAAAAACAATAATTAAATTATAATCTGTAAAGCCTAAACACCATGATATTTACAGACCAATTCGAAAAGAATTTAATCTGCAATAACATATTTTTGAGGCAAATTTAATCATAATGCCAACATAATAAAATGGCTTACGTACACAAAGAGTCTAATTTGGAAAGAAGTTTTTATGGGGAATATATTAAATATTAAATATACATATATACAATCGATTTTGCTGCGAAAGCTTGCATCTAAAAAAATTGAATATGTTTCAAAATATGCCTTAAAAAGACAAAACATGCGCTAAAAAATTAAAAAAATGCTGCAAAAAGCAATTTTAACTAAAGTATGTAAAAATATGCTCCAAACGGTAAAATATGCCAAAATATGCAATAACAAATCGATGCCAAAATTCATAAAAAGTTCTAAAACGGATAGATATATTATTTCTGCCTTCATTGGTCGCACAAAGAAAAACATGCAATTGCATATTTGTGGTTTCCCTGTTTATAAACTTAATTTAAATCAGTTTGAAAGTTTATGAGAGGCAGAAATTGCCCCCTACCTCCCCTTTTGGTCCTATTTTTGAAAAACTGTATAGATCTATCTATGCTTAATATTTCATTCATATCGGTGTGAGAGGCAGAAATTGCCCTATTTCCCCTCGTGGTCCTATTTTTTAACAAATGCATACCTTTTTTATCCATATACATAGATATGGTTCTATCTATGTTTTAATTTTCATTAAAATTGGTTTGATAGTTTCTGAGAGGAAGAAATTTCCCCTTATCTTCCCTCGAGGTCCTGCGATTCAGCCCATTTTCAATAGGCTTGGCCCTTGTGCCAATAAGAACCTATGACCCAAATGTTATAAAATTATCTCCAAAATTGCGACCTGTACTTTGCGCACAAGGTTACATCGACAGCCAGCCAACCTGGCAGCCAGCCGGACGGACATCGTTAGTTCGACTCAGAAAGTGATTCTGAGTCTATCGGTATACTTTAAGGTGGATCTAGTACCAATATTTTAAGGCGTTACACACATCAGTACAAATGCATAATACCCTCTCCACTATTGTGGCGTGGGTATAAATAGGAATTTGGCACCGAACTATGCTTTGAGTAAGAAAACTAAACTGGTTTTCGTCAGATGAAAAAGAGTACTACTGGAACCGCCCTTGCGAAAGTGAAACCTCGTAACATTAGTAAAAGTCGATGGTGTAATGAAAAAAGAAGATTCCATACGGATCCTAGGAGACAATTTCCCCGATTTTGTGGACAGATCGATACGGATTGATTGTTAAAGTAAAAGTTTCAAGCAATGAAATGGCCAGTGTAAAGCCCAGATCTCAACCTGAACGAAAATGTATGTGTTTTTTTTTTTGAGAAAACGGATAGTGCGCCCACAACTTAAAATGAGCTTTAAATGAGAGCTTAAGCAAAGTGTTAAAATATTGCAAAGCAAACAAAAGCAAAAGGGTTTTGGACAGAGTACTAAATATGTAAACAAAAATTTAACTTTCCTAAAAAGTGCAAAAGTGGATACTTTGGATTTTTTAATGAAATTGAATTAAATTTCAAATATTCCTAAATTTGTTTTATTTTTTTTTATGCTAATACTCTCTTTATGCAATAAAGTAAATCCTGAATAGTTTTTATTATATTTGATGTGTTTTACCTCACTTTAAAATCTTCACTAGTAATCATGCGCCCACTTTTGCTCGCCACTGTTCATACATACACGCACACAAATAAATTTTTCAGGAAAAAAAAACAACAAATTTGTGGTTGATTGATGACAGCAATAGTACAATTTTTGTTCCACCAAAAGAAATACATACTGTATATGGATGGGGTTGTCGGCGCGAAAATTTATTTCCTTTTGTTCTCAAGATGACTAGATGCAAATGTATACCAAATTTAGAAACTTTAGTGTTTTGATGATGATTTGAACAAAATTTCCGGCGTGCTTTTCTTTTTTAAACACCCACCAGTTAAAGTAACCCACACATTTGCAATATTATTGTTTAATAATTTATATTAAATTGCCTGTGTGTGTATTAGTAGGTGGCACAATATATTGAATGAAATCAGAGTTCATTTGATTTATATTGCCAAAAAAAGAAATTGTTTGAAATCAAGTTTTAGCCAAAATAGGCATGAGGCCATAAAAGCAGAATAGCAGCTTAACTAGTTTATTTGGAAACATCTTCGAGAAACCAAACCAGCTTAATGCCAAGGGAAAAAAGTAAGTCTCGATAATTGAAGCACAGCCGCGAATAACGTTTTAAGTTACAAAAAAATAATTTTTCAGGAGAGCAAAAAAACGTTTTTTGACAGGCAGCATTATTTGTTTTAAAAATTTCTTTTTCTCTTATTAAAAATAATGATAATAAAATCTTTAATGCAAAAGGCTTTTAAAACATTATTCCGCACTGCAAAACCATTTCGGTTTCATCATTTTGTTAGTAACTTGCAATTTTCTTCCACTGGCTGACACTTTGTATGCCATTTTGAAGGCGTTAAGGTGCATAGTTTTGGTTGATTTGATGTTTAAACTGTGTAAAGGCCAACGGTTATAAGAAAAAAAAACAGCTTTTGCAAAATGTGGCGTTTACAACGTTATTCGCGGCTGTGCTTCAATTGCTTTACAAAGCAACACACCCCTAGCAATTAATTTTAAAAAAAGTTTTTATGTGTATAAGAAAACAAATTTTATAAAAAAAAAGTGGAATTCACATGAAATCTGATGTATTTTGAAACATTTTTAATTATATCTAAACAAAATATATCGCAAAAATACTAATCGTCAGTCCTTTGGATTACCGTTTTGGGTAATTTAAAATAACTTAGAGAAACAGTTATTTTCAGAACAGGCGTGAATGTCTCATTAAAGTAATTTTTTGCCAGAGCCACGTAGTTCTTGCAACACAGATTAAATGTGGTCTTAAATTCTTTTCAATCAATTATTGTTGAAATGTTTTATCGTCTTTTAAAAATTAAATGAACTGCCTATTTCACGATGTCACTCGAACGTTTACGTTCGCACAAATAACATGTAAACCAAAAACAAATTTTTTAATTTTGTTTTTGTTTTATTTATTTTATTGTTTTATTTGTTTTTGTTTTATTCGAGTGACATCGTGAAATAGGCAGGAAATCTTTTTTTTAAAGAAATAAAATCTTTTAAGACTGTTTCAATAAATATGTTTTAAAGAATGAGATATACTTTTTGCAGTATATAGTTTTTTTTTGAATTTTTTTAAGTGCATTAGGTTTTTTAAAATTTATATTCATCAGCAAACATTAAAAGAATTTTCTAAAATTTCAAGGTACATTTAAAGGTAATTTTTTATATCCTAATTGGGATTTATCTTCAATTAACGATATGGTAATTTTTTTCTTCTATTAAAAATTGTTTGGCCAGACTATATTTTCAATTCCTAATGTAAAATTGGTTAAAATAAATTTGTTAAAAAAAAAACTTTAAAAAAAATTTGTATTTTTTAAAGGCATTTCCAATAAAATGATATTTCGAATTTTAAAAGTTTCTTAAATTTTTGGCCGTTTTCCTTTTACTTAAACATATCTTTCCACTACCCTCTACACTATTTAATATTCTTTTCCAATAACCAATTTCCAACAATCCCACTAAATACTTTAACAACATTTATCTTTATATTCAATTTGCTTACCCTGTTTGCTCACATCCTGCGTCGTCGAATTATGACTCACAAGACAATCAACTGCATCTGCAGTATCTTCATCACCCTTGAGCCTGCCGTATGTATCGGCTTGTTCTTTGTAAGCCTGACACTGCGAGCAATGTTTTTCTAAAAATTTCATAGACAAATGAAAGGTATATCGGTGCCGGGTACAACGTCTTTACATTTTATATTCCACAATTTGATTGGGATTTAGGAATTGTTCACGTTGTGCAGCATCTAAATGAGCCACAGTACGTGAGAGTGCTGATGAGGCGGTAGCCGAAGCTAGAGTGCCACTACCAACACCACCACTTGATGGCTTTTGTTGTTGATGTTGAAGCTGTTGTTTGTTATTGTTATCATGTTGCTGATAAATATCAGCCGAACTAATGACACCAACATTTACCCCGGCAACCACGGGTTGCTGTTGATAGCCCGAATATTGGGGTGGATATTGATGAGGATGATGCTGATGTTGATGTGGCTGTTGTTGTTGTTGTTGCTGCTGTTGATGATGATGACTGGGGGCATTGGCATAAACATGTTCTGTTGATAACTGTTGGGTGGCTGCTGCACTAGTGGCCACCGTTAGATGTGTACGATGTGGCTGTTCCGAATGTACGATAGTGGGAAATTGTTGTTGATGTGAATAGTCCGCACTACTGCCGCCACCCAATCGAGCACATGAGTCCTCATTGAGGCCCTCGCAAAATTCCCCATCACGATGATGTGAACCGCGTATGCAAAGTTTGGTAAAAAGCCAAACTCGGGCACGATACAGCAAAAAGCAGCAAAAATGCACAATGAAGACAAAAATGATGGCACAAACCGTAACGATTATCGCTTTACCCGGTTTTGTCCAATCTAACATAGGATATATAGCCGCTTGAAGTTTTCTGCAAAAAGGATGTTTAAAATTCAAGGTATCGATACAAATTTTAATGAAAACAAAAGGAAAATTTAGTTTTATAAAACTTTTCGATTTTGAAAATAATTAAAATTAATATTTGAATACTTTTTTCGAACAAAATTTTTTGATCGAGAAATATTCTTTTCAATTTCGAAAAGTATTGTATCAAGTAATATTTCAAAATATATCGAAAAAATTTTTATTTTTTGATGATAACAAAAGTTTCCTATCGAAAAATATTTTTAAACAATTCCAAAATATTTTTATCGATAAAAATTCTTGTTAATTTGAAGTTTTCTTACGAAAATATTATTTGACGATTCGGGAAATTTTCATTCTATAAGTCATTGGAAGATTAGCTGCATATTTCTCTAAATGCGAAATAAATCTTTCTTTCGCATAACTACATTAAAAAAAAAAACAAATTCTTAAAACTTTGTTTTTGTTTTAAATGTGTTTGTGTGAAAGATGGCGTTCTTTTGACATCGTGAAATTGACAGCAAAAAAATTTTCTTTTAGGACTGAATTTTCAAAGAAGTTTATCGATTATTAATTTTCCGAAAATTCAACCAATTTTCTATAAAAAATTGATTTTAAAGTTTAGAACAATTTTTTACCGAGAAACAATTTTCAAAAATTCAAAATATTTCCTATCAAGAATTATGGGCGTAATATGGAAAGCAATAAACGTCCAGTTGCTTAAAATCAGGCAACGCCGCTGATGCAAAAACATAAAACAAGGCGAATTGAATAGTAGGTGGCCCTATCGCTACAAAAAAAAAAAAAAAAAAAAAAAAAAACATTCAATCCGGCTGGTCAACTTTGCAAATCTGTCAAAAACATCTAATGGCGGTTTCTTTTCTGAGAAATATGTTGCATTAATGTTACATGTTCTACATTTTTGTGTTCGTTTGTACAAAAAATACAACTGTGGGAAGAATTTTCAAGTTCTTTTGTGAATATGTTGATAAAAAACGTGCAAAACATGTTGCATTTTTACCCTTACTTTTATTTAAGGTGTTCATACTGCCCTGTCTTACAACTTTGGTACTTACTACTTTGTTTGTACAACCAATGTTTTATTTTGTTTGTCATAATTCATACAGCTCATAATTTTGTAAAAAAATTCTTTTAAAACAAAATATAAATATATTTACACATTAAAATAAAGAAAAGTCTATTTATATGATAATCATTTAAATTTTTCCAAGCCAATACTGCTGTCAATATTTGTTTCCAAGCCATAATTGCGTGCAGAAACCGCTCAAATAGCTTTAAAAATCGCTCATGAAGTTCATTAATGATGAAAGTGTAATAGTTGTAAATAAAAGCAGCTAATTGTGTTCTATTGAAATTGCACAACATGTAACACTTCCAGTGATTATAGGTAACATTAGAAAATGTTACATGTATATACTGTAACATATTTTTTTCAGAAAAGAAATCGCCATAACTAAAATACTAAGGCACTCGTAAAACTGCTCTGAGTGGAGAAGCAGCTCGCGCTTTTTGTCATTATTTCTTAAGGGCAAACAGGTCGTTTTTGTTTGTCTGCTTTTGTTGCGTTTTGCGTTGTCACCCCGCATTGGTTAGTGTTTCGGCGTCGTATAACTGTACCGAGTTACAGTTTTTGCGGTATCTGCATTAACTATATGCAATCGTTTTTAACCTCAATGTTTTGATGTGTTGTCTGGTGGAGAACCAAAGAAAAAACTCATTTGACTGGTGGAGAACAATATATAACTCAGACGTTTTACTGGTGGAGTACCAAGGAAATAACTCAGACGTTTTACTGTGGAGACAAGATATACTCTGGAGCTTATTCTGGAAGCTCTTCGCCTTCCTATACGAAGGTCTAGATCGATCGAGGACTTGTGGATGAGGCTCCAACAAACCGTGTGATACCATGGCAATATAACTCTTGATAGTTAGCCAAAAATTTTTTAGTGTTTAAGCAAAATAAAAATAAAAAAAAAAAAATAAAAAATACTAAGGAAATATGACAATAAAAAGTGTAACTATGTTCGTTTGAAAAGTATTTCTTTTTGTTTGCTAAATTTAAATAGTTTATTTTCACTTCTCACTTTTTCAATTATAAGAATTTTAATGAAAGCCTACATGAAAACATAAGCCATTTTTGACATTTAACGTTTGAATAGCCAATTCGCAATTTTGCACAGCTGATGACGACGTAGGCTAACGAGGCCACCTAGTATTCAATTCGCCTTGATATAATATATACATATAAGTATATATTTTTTTATATTTTAACATCAGCAACGTTGCCAGATTCCGGCTGCACAACCGAAATTGTGTTGCCATCCGTAATCGATTCCCATTAATTCTCAAAGATTCAAAAAGTTGTCTATCGAGAAATATTTTTTGAAGACTTGAAATTAGCTTAAAGATTACAAATTTCTTTAAAACATATTTTCTAGTATAATAGAAGTTGCCTTAAATTTAATGCGATTTTAAATGCAATCTTACTTACCTGTCGGTACCACCTGCCAAAAAGTAGACTCCCGTAAATATTGCATATGCTAATCCAATACCGGTCGTAAAATAAACATGACTCAACTTAATTGGATGTCCAACAATGGCCAAATCGATAAGCATTATAATCGAATTTAAGACATGTACCATGATGTTTAATGTGTCAATTTTATGTATTTCTGGAAAAGGCAATTAAATGGAAACGAAATTCAAACCATCACAACAAAAAGGTCAGTTTCATTCAAAACCAAATTTCACAACAAAATTATCTACTTCAAACAGCAAATCACAAAAAAAAAATCGACTTAAAATTATTCGTAACTAAAAATATAAAAGATAAAACAAAGTAATTAAAGGACATAACAAACAATAAATGACTATGTACTTGACAAAATATAAAGGTTGTTTTTTTTTAAGGACACCAGAGTTTTTTCCTCATGACTTGGAGACTCGTATGCATACAGATGCATTTTGGCAAAAAGGATTAAAAGGTTGTCAATTGTTTGCAAATTCTAACAAGAAAATAACAATTTTTGAAACGTAATTTGTTTAAAGATTTTTAAAAAAAATATATTTTTAGTTAAGGATAATTTGCCAACTTAAGTTTAAATGTACAAACAAGGATTTAAGTTGTCAGAACAATTGCCTGTTGCAAAAATATTTCAGAATTAATATTGCAAGAACTTTTTAAAAGTATATTTAGAGACTCCAAGACGTCATAGTATTAAATAATTGTAAATTGTATTGGCAAATAAGGAAATCTTTTAACAAGGACTTAAAAGAGATTTTAAAAGTATTAAAGTTTTACAGTTGGCAAAAAAGATTTCAAAATTAAATGAAAATAAAGAAGAGATCCGAAAGTAAGTTTTACTTAATTTAAGCTTTAAAATATTTTATACAATAACTAGCTTAACCCGTGCGCTTCGCTACACTGCTTTAACCACTTCTTCAGTTGAGAGATACTTAATATATGCATCCTATGGGAGGTATTTCCCCTGTGCCTACCGGCTTTATTTTTATTTTCAAAAGTGTAGCATACCATAAGTGTGACTTTTACAAAGTTTGAACATTCTCACTTAACAGTTCTTAAGATATGCGATATTAAACATTGGTGTCCCATGGGGGGTAACACTTCCCCCGCTGCTATTTTATTTCAGTTTTGGGGCTCTGAAGATCCTACTATCAAAAGTTCAACAAAATCCGTGCATTGGCTCTTAATTATATTTCTATCTATGAGGGGTACTGCTCCTTCTCTGTCAACCCCGCCCATTTTTATATTGAAATTTAAAGTTAACCATAATAGTAGCTTTAACCACGTTTGAAGACTCTCCCTTTAATAGTTCTTCAGTTGAGTGATATTTAATATATGCATCCTATGGGAGGTATTTCCCCCCCTGCGCCTACCCGCTTTATTTTTATTTTCAATAGTGTAGTATACCATAAGAGTGACTTCTACAAAGTTTGAACATTCTCACTATAACAGTTCTTAAGATATGCGATATTAAACATTGGTGTCCTTTTGGGGGTAACACTTCCCCCGCTGCTATTTTATTTCAGTTTTGGGGCTCTGAAGATCCTACTATCAAAAGTTCAACAAAATGCATGCAGCGACTCTTAATTATATTTCTATCTATGAGGGGTGCTTCTCCTCCCCTGTCAACCCCGCCCATTTTTATATTGAAATTTTCATTTTACCATAATAGTAGCTTTAACCACGATTGAAGGCTGTCCCTTAAATAGTTCTTCAGTTGAGCGATATTTAATATATGCATCCTATGGGAGGTATTTCCCCCCTGCGCCTACCGCTTTATTTTTATTCTCAATAGAGTAGTATACCATAAGAGTGACTTCTACAAAGTTTGAACATTCTCACTGTAACAGTTCTTAAGATATGCTATATTAAACATTGGCGTCCTATGGGGGGAACCACTTCCCCCGCTACTATTTTATTTAAATTTTGGGGCTTAGAAGATCCTACTACCAAAAGTTCAACAAAATGCGTGCAGCGGGTCTTAAGATATGCGATATTAAATATTGGCATCCTATGGGGGGTACCAATTCCCCTGCCCCGATTTTGGATTTCAAAATCAACTAACCATCATCACTCCTCCCTGTACCTTCCCTTAAAATTTTATGGCAATCGGTCGAGCCGTTCTCGAGTTATGGAGTGACAATCAAAATGTACACTTCTTTTTATATATATAGATATACACATATAATTTTAAATAAAACGTGTTCTAAAATTAAAGCAAATTAAATGGAAAACTCTGCCACTGGCTGACTAGCGTCGTTTTAAAACTGATGTCTCCAGCTCAATTTTCGCACTAAGCTGTGACACGATTTGGATAAATTTGTTTTTTATCTGTCAAAAGTGAGTCCCCCGAAGGGTTGCAGAAATCATCTAAGTGATATTTCACCTTTTGGTGTTGCATCCTCCGGGGCAAATCAGGTTTTATGTCAATAAATGGGATTCGAAACGTGACAAATTGATCATTAATGGCTGGCAACAGTGACACGTTCATAGAGAAGCCTTCGAGAGATATTGAAAGATTTATCTTTTATGTTTTATAGCCAGTGCTCTTTAGAACAGAGATAGGGAGCGGGCTAGAGGAGCATGAAAGTTTTCTGTTGTGTCGATATTCTTTCCCCGGATATTGAAAATTTATGGAGGTATGGTTGGATGCGAAATTACACGACTCTTGTTTTTTTCGGGGTTTTCTGGTTTCTTTAGTCAGGGTACTCACAGCACCTAATCGTCATCTAGTGCAACAGGAGTCAGTAGCCCACATTATTTTGGTACTGGTCTTACTACTGGCTGAGGTCTCCGTTAGTATGTTTTCGGGAGACTTTCGGGAAGCACGTAGTGGCTGTGGTACCTATATATACCTAAAATCGCAGGGAGGGACCCTTCCACATGCACGGCTGACCTTTGTGGAAAAGTTCGGACTATGCAGATCCCTAGGTTATATTGCTATTGAATAAAAGCTGCTGCACTAACTATGGCAGTGGAGGTAACCCCCAGTTTCCATTTGCAAGTGCAAGTTAGAAAAACTCAATACACTCACAATTTTTCACTAACATTCACACAATTTTTGAATTTTCAGCCAATCGTCTGCTTCCTCGATTTTTCGTTGATAATACGTATACACTACTTGCAAGCAATTACTTGCATGTGGAAACGTAGGGTAAGATAGCTCATGCTTTAAACAAGGGGTGAGAGTATAATTTTAGTCGGATTTTACACTCAAACTGCGATCTGTGTGTAAAAATAAGCCTTAAACACACAGGGGCAATTTAGTGAATGTATACATTAGATTAACACCGTGAGATTAGGCCATATGGCAGGTGCACACGTTCATCGGAATCACAACTGTAAAATGTGTTTATCCCAGATGAGGTAATTTTGGCGATTAACAAAGCTAACCTGAACTGTCATTGGCCAAATTGTCTTTTTGAGTTTCCAATACGACCTATTAAATTCCTGAGTTGATGTTGGATCACCATACATAATTAAAAAAATAGAAGGTAGGCAGAAAAGTAAAAGAATAAATACTCGAAATTTTTTTTATATACATACATACACACATACATACATTTTCACAAATTCAAATATAAAGTCTGGGTTCACACTATGGAAGTTTTCTTTCCGAAAGCCTGATTTTATTGGTGAGAGAGGAGTGAAGGCAAGCATGTTATCTTTCCCACTCACCAATAAACTCAGACTTTCTGAAAGAAAATTTCATAGTGTGAACTCAGACATACTTTCGAATATTCGAATAATTTTATATTTAAACGTAAACTTATAAAAAACCCTTTAAAAAAAAAAAAAAAAAAAAAAAACAATAAATAAAATACAAACACTATACTCACTACTTGAACGCATATATACATATATTACTAAAAATTTTCTCACCCCACTCACCTGGATCATGAACCAGCAGCCAATAACACATCGTTATTATGAAGGCATACACCGTTGCGCACGTGTACAGCACCCAATATAGATGATGTAGTTTGGATTTTTTCGCCTGACGCATCAGCTCAAAGTCTTCTCTCTCCACCATCATGCCCTGCGTTACAATCATGGCCGCCAACCAGGCCTGTACCGTACAAAAAAGCAGACCCCAATGGGTCAAATAAATCCACCATTTGGCATAGTGATTTTCGTAACGCTCATCGCTACCGATGTCGAGTAGCGAACACACCAGTGCTGCCAAGCAAATAATCGCCGTTATCCAGCGATAGAACAAGTAGATGATTCGAACTTGTGTGTTGCGCTGCCATTGGCACAAATAGAAATTGTGGCGATGCACATGTTCAGGTGTGACATCGGGAAAACAGCCTTTCCACAATTTGCTCACCATCATTCTACGCCTTTGAAAACAACTGAGATTTGAAGCTAAATGATGGAAATTTTCACAACTACCCGGTGTGGATCGGGTTGAGTAAATGTTGCTCGTGCTGGAAGTGTGTGCTGGTTGTTGCTGCTGTGAGTGGTGGTGATGTTGCTGTTGGTCTTGATAATGGTACTGTTGCTGTTGTTGGGTTTGTTGATGATAGTCTCTGGGCTCTGCGAAAGATTTCGAATGATGGGAGTGTGTCCGTTTGTGTGTCTGATATGTTGAGCTGTTGTCTGTATTGTAGGGCGTGTACGGTTGTGGCTGTTCCAATTTGGGCAAACGTTGATGATGATGGGAGTGCTGTTGGCCTGTTGCTGTTGAGTGCGAGGAGGGATTGTTTGGATAGTGAGGAGGCGACGTATGTGTTCCGGCGGCAGCTGCGGCTGATTTAGAAGTTGTTGTTCCCGCGGATGATGTTAGTGGGTTGGATGATGCTTGGTATGTTTGAGTATGATATTGTGAATCGTGTGTGGCTTGTTGTTGTAAGGACGACGTTTTGCTGCTGTATTTAGGACTCTCACAAGGAGATAAATATTTTTCTCTTCTTAGCGAGCCAGGCGATGTACCAACCCTAATAGGCGATAATCTGTCAATGGCTGTAAACGAGGACCTGCCTAGACTGCAGTTACTTTGCAAACTATTCGTACGTAGTCTAGAACGGCCGACAAACTCACGATCTCTATAACGATCACAGTCTATGACGGGACTAAAACCACGACTTCTTGGGCGTGTAGTATAATAACCAGTAGCTGAGTAACGGCCGCCAGTGTCTCTTGGCGGTCTTCTGGGCCTGTAGGCGTAAGTATCACTGCGCAACGAGGCCGGCGGTGAGGGTATATAATCTATGGGCCTCGACGACGAATATGTGGACAAATAGGGCTCTGTACTCACTTGCAAATCGTCATCTAGCGGCGGCAGCAATGGCGGTGGTGGTGGCGGGGGTAATTTTAATAGACTACTTCGTGGCTCTGAAACTGAAGTGGCTAGCAGAGGACCTGTATGTGCTGCAGCCGGTGATATCCTCCCAAAATAATCACCTCCTCCTGGTACGGAGCCTCCGCCTCCGCTGGAATGAAAGGGATAGTAACTCTCGCCAAAACTTAAACTATAATAACCGTTGTAACTGTTATTGCCGCCAAGACCTGTGGTAGCGTGATGTTTGTAGTAACGGTAGCTACGCCCTAGAGGTGTATAACCTCCACCTCCTCCTCCACCCAAGCCTGCACTTAATCCTCCCAGTCCCAGTCCGCTTAGGCCCAAACCAAAGCCGGTCGCTGTATCGCCCAAATAACTGTTTGGACTAATGCTACTGCCAAATAACGATTTGTTGTTGTAGTATGGTGCTGTTGCTGACGACTGCAGATGTTGCTGACTGTAGAATGGATTGTACAGCTGTTGGTGATGATGAAGTTGCTGCTGCTGTTGTTGCAGTAAATGCTGCTGCAACTGTTGCTGTTGTAAATTATAATTCGAATTATAATTATAATATGTTGGCGGCGTTGTTGAGTCTTGCTGTTGCAGTTGCAATTGTAATTGTTGCTGCTGCTGTTGCTGATACAAAGGTGAACGTGATTGCGTAATGTTGCTGTTAATGAAGTTGTTGTTGTTCAATAAGAAATTATTAAAAAACGAAGGCGACGACGACTCGTACAACGATGCTGGTACTAGTTGTTGTTGTAATAATTGTTGTTGTAATAGTAATTGCGGTCTGGTGGGGCCACTAATTGGCTCTGGACAAAAATAAAACTGAGCGTAATCCAATGTGATGAGAATGGTGCTGATATTTAAAATTCTTTCTCCGTTGACAACAAATTAAACGACAACGAATAATGTCGATGTCAAAGGTTATAATGATGAAAGTGTTGGTGATTATGATGAAAATTATTATAAAAACTGTTTTGTTGTTGCTGATAATACTGGTAATCTTGTTTATTCCACAAAAGAAGTTGTAGTTGTTTTTAAGAAAATTGTTGTTGATACTTAATTGAAAATGTCTGCTATTTAAAGTTGACCGTTTGTTTATAATTTTTAAATTAAGTTTTATTACTTCTCTTCAATAAGTTTAATAGATTCTTTGTTCTATTGTTAATAAATCTGCAAGAAAAGAGACATTTTTTTTATTAATAAAAAACAAACAATATCAACAAATGTCTAAAAAAAACAAATTCAATTTGTAGAGCACATATTTTTTATTGAAAAGAAGTCTTCTGGAAGTCTTCTTACAATTTACCAGCTTCTTAATCAATTATTTTGTTAAGCTTTGAAATCAAATCTACGAAATGCTCAATTAAATCATTTAGTAAAATTCAATTTTCGATTATTTCTATTGCAATTATTGTAACAATTTGTTGTTTTTGTAAGTACCCTGCAGACAAAGTAACAAGTATTTAGCTAGAAATATACTGGTTAGTTTTAACTTTTAACTAGTTGAACTTTTAATCTTTTTTATTTATCAAACTATCGTGTTTTACGTTGAGCAATCGTAGGTGGTCAACCAGTTCATTTTTATCCATTTTTATTCTAGTTTAAAACTAGCTGCTTTATTTACATTACATTTTAACAGGCTTAATTATTGTTTTGTAGTACATGCACGTATTTATTTTAGACTAATTCTAAGCACTTACCCCTAGAACCAGAGAGAGAGAGAACATTGAAGTATTTATTTTCCTGTTACACCATCTTCCAATTTTGTTGAATTCCCCGTTTGTTTACGGAATTATAAGAAACTAGAAGGATGCTTAGATAAAGTTTTCGTTGAGGAATTTGATGTATTTAACTTAATAATTTTAACAAAAATACGGGAATTTTCCTTGTCTATATTTTTTTAAAAACATGAAAATAATTTTTCAACTCTAAAACCAAACCTTATGAACATTTTTCTTCTTGTAGTGTTGTTGTTGTTTATACAACAGACAAGTAAATTGGTTTTTTGTATCTACTTTTGTAGAGAACAAGTATTAAATCGTTCTTTTTTTGGCAACTTTTGAAGTGTTGTTTCAACAACAAACGGCATCACCTATAAAGCAGCCCAGCTGAAATTTCATAATTTTTCTTATTTTTCGATGCCTTAAAACTAGTAATAAACTAGTCCAAAACCTTACTAGTAACGATTTAAGCTACAGGGTATGTGCACACACAAATACGCAGGGAATTAGTGTGTGTGTGCATTCCCCATAGATGCATACTGTGCATGGCTGATAAAGCGTATACGTGATTCTAAATATTTAATAACAAATATCACATACGTACAAGTATCTAAGCAGCGGTGGGGGATTTAAATAAACAGTCCTCAATCGAATTAAATTAAAGTTAAGCATTCAATTAACGGATTATTCAGTGCAAGTTCAGTTTTAGTTCTGTTCTAGGTTTTTTTTTATATTTCAGTTCTTGTAAAGTTCTACTTCAGTTTTCAGTTCTAATACTAATCAAACCCAGTTTTAAATCAGTTCTGCTCTGGTTCACAAATTGTTTGAAATTAAAGAAATGCCGTTTCCCACACTTACTTTTAGCACACATGCATATCATTTTGTCCCTCTTATGTTAAAGATGAAGAATTTTTCCGGGAATTCGATATTGATAATTGATACAATTTTACTATAGATTTTGAGCAAACTATTAAACGCAGCATTAGATTTTCTCCTGAAAAGTCAGCATACTAAAAGATTTTTCCTTTTAAAGTCTAATTGCAGTATGCAAAACTGTCTGTCTGTCTGTGTTGTTGAAATTACTTGTTCAATAAACCAGACTGAATTGTTAAGTGAATCGTACAATTTTAATGAATTTATAAATTCATAAAGAATTGTATGGAACATTTTTGATCTAAGAACAGTGAAGAGCAAATTCAAGGACATAAATGAATAACAATTTCGTAGTATTTTATTGTTTTACAATAGATTAGGACTTTAAAGTTGCACTTAAAATCTATAAACTAAATTAAGATGAAGAAATGTTTTAAATTTGCTTTTCCTGTTTCCTAATTTTGTTTACCACGGTCACTTTGCTCCACCAACTTTGTGCCTTAACTTTACTATTCGTTTAATTAAAAATTCGATAAAAATTATATTTATTTATTTCCTACACTTTTTTTCCTTTTTAAGTCCATAAAAATTAAATTCTCTGCATTTTTCTTTAACAAATTGTACAAAAGCAAGAAGAAGGCGAATTAAGCATGAAGAAGGAAAAATTTATTAGAATTTACATTTAAATTTTACTAAAAAAAAAAAAAAAAAATAAAGCAAAACAAGAAGAAGGAAATCTTATATTTTCTTATTCTATTAAAAACATTAGTACCGAGCAAGGCAAAAAATAACGTTAAAAATGTTTTTGGCAACAGCAACTGTTTGCCAAGTAAGTTTGAAAGTTTGTTCCTTTTTTGCAATACAAAAGATTTCGAAATTCAAGAACATTTTACTCAATTACTCTAGTGCCAGAAACTTAAAAAAAGTGGCACAGACACATAAATACTCAGTCACAGAGTAGACAAACACTTGGATAGTGTTTTACACTCAACAACAGATACTGGTTTTTACCAGAACACACATACATATACACAAAAACTCTATATATTCTATAGACACTTAAATGTATGTGTATGTAGATAACTGTGCTTAAGTGACGTCAAATATGTTTGAAAATCTTTTAAAAACTCACAAACACACCCATATTCATTCTTCCCTAAAGCCCTGGGATTTTAACTAAATGTTTGAGTACTTGAGTATAGAAACCAAAAACTTTCTCTCTTAAAAACAAACACACACACACACACATACACTTCCACATTATGAGTTACACTAATAAAATTCCCGTTAAATTTATGAGATCTTTATAGAATTTTGTAATTGTTGTTATAGCTGTAAAATGAATTATAAAATTAGACCGCAGAAATGAAGAAGAACGTTATAAGCCTGAGTATTTTTTTAACGAGGTTAGAGAGTAAAGTGCTCAAAAACTTTAAGTTCAGATATATTTTAAGTCGAAATTATTTACAGTTCAGTTTTTGTTTATTTCTGTATAAATTTATTTCAGTTTTAGTTCAAATTCATTTCAGACATTCTTCAGTTCTATTTAAATTCTAGATTTGTGTTAATGCAGTATGTTTAAGTTTAGTTCAAGTTCAAGTTCAGTTAAAGTTTATTTTTAGTTTGTTTCCATTTGAGTTCTAGTTTAGATCTATTTCAGTTTCAGTTTAGTGGTATGTATCGGGTGATTTTTTAGCTATTATCTTTTTGGCAACACTGTTTTAAACAGCTGACGCACGTTTCGTGTTTTGTTTCACAGTCAAACGTCTTCAGTTTGGTCTATAATTTAGACATTAACGAACAACGCTTGCAAATTATTGAATTTTATTTGCAAAATGCGTGCTCTGTTAAGAAAGTTCATCGCGCGCTTCTTGTGTTCAGCGACAAAGCTCATTTCTGGCTCAATGGGTACGTTAATAAGCAGAATTGTCGATTTTGGAGTGAAGATCAGCCAGAAGCATTGCAACAGCTACCAATGCATCCAGAAAAAGTCACAGTTTGGTGCGGTTTATGGGCTAGTGGCATCATTGGACCGTACTTCTTTAAAGATGATGCGAATCGTAACGTAACTGTGAATGGTGAGCGCTACCGTGAGATGATATCCAACTTTTTTTTGCCCAAAATGCAAGAGCTTGACTTGGATGACATGTGCCATATGCCACACAGCACGCTTAACAATGGACTTATTGAGAGGCGAGTTCGGTGAACATTTTATTTCACGTTCGGGAGCGGTCAATTGGCCGCCTAGATCGTGCGATTTAACGCCTTTAGACTATTTTTTGTGGGACTATGGTAAAGCTCATGTCTATACACACATGCCCGCTTCAATTGACGCATTGGAAGACAACATTGAAGCATTTATTCATGAGATACCGGCCGAAATGTTGGAAAGAGTATGCCAAAATTGGACTAAGCAGATGGACCATTTGAGGCGCAGTCACGGTAAACATTGGCATGAAATAATCTTCAAACATTAAATTATATGGACCGTACTATCGATTCAAATAAAGATTTCATGCATTTTTCTGAATTTTATGTGTTTTTTTTTTTTAAACTTACATACAGCTCTTAAAAAAATCACCCATTATAGCGGTTTAATTATAGTTTAGTTCTAGTTAAGTTCCTGATTTGTTTTAGATAACGGGTAGTTAATTTCAAGTTAAGTTCTTGTTCAGTATTGGTTCAGTTCTAGTTCAGTAGCTCGTTTCTGTATTTCTCGCATCGTAAAATTTCTAACAAAATTCCATCGTTTCAGATCAGTTTTGATGATTAAAACGGATTTATCACTTGAGTGATAGAAAATGGATTCATATATGATTCATTTATATGTTCAAATAATGATTTTTAAATACATAGTTTTAATTTTAGTTTTTGCCAAATCAAAAAAATAAAAACAAACTTGGATAAAAAAGAAGCCCAAACATTATTGACAATTTATGAGCACGAATGTTAGTGCAAATTGTTTCTTTTCTCCTTTTTTTTGGTTCAAAATAAAGCTGGTTTGAATAATCAAACGCCATAATGGTGCTGATTTTATCGGAGAAAAATTAAAAAACATGGCAATGAAAAAATGATATGAAATATAATCAAAAACTACATATATAACTTAAGACTTTAAACTGAGACGAAAACGATTCAATAATGATTATAAAAACTTACATTAAAAGGATAAAAAATTGTATCACATATGATTCTTTCAGGTGATTCATCTGTAGGGTACCATTTATGATTGAAAAATGAGCTCATATACGGGTATTTTGCTCGTGAAGTTGATTCCGAAATGATTAGATTATGATACAAAATGCTAGCTGGGCATGAACATTAACTATACTTTTGTTTGATTATGTTTAAAAAAAAAAAATCGAACAAAATTTGTTTAAAATTAATTTTAATTATTTTAAACAAAAAAGACGATCTTATTATTTTTTTTCAGGAATTTGACGATCTTTACACAAATTTATCTGGCAGCACTGAATAAAACCAAAACAAGGAAAGGCTAAAAAAAATTTAAAATAACAAAATATAACAATTGTGTTTTGTTTATTTTCATCATATAAATTATGCATTCATCATTTAAATTCCTTCTATTTTTTATTTATTTAAAAAAAAAATAGTATATAAACTAGTGCTGGGATAATATCGATATTTTCAACTATCGATATCTATCGATAGTTCAGATTTCACTATCGATATATCGATATTACTATCGACTGAATGTTTGTAATTGTGCAGGAAAACTTTTATTATTTTTGTATAAGCCTACAGTTCGTTATTTTTATCACTTTATTGAATGTACATATAAGACGTATGTACTGTCAGCGTCAAAATAAAGTGTACAACTGGTTTTCCAATATAAAAAAGTGTTATTTTGGAAGTTTATCATCATTTGCAAAACTTTGGACAATGTATTACAATTAAAAATTTGAAATACTTCAAAAACAACAAAAACAATACAATAAAAAAACCAATATACTCCGTTTTAAACGCGTCAAAAAAAGTGTACAGTTTTAAAATACTAAGAAAAGTGAAGTGGCTAAAACTTTGATTGATTTCTTTTTGCTTTTAGGACGGCTTCTATACTCTTTGGCATCAATTCTACCCATTTTAAAGTTAGCTCAGTAGACAATTTTGGCTACCCTTCCTGCAGAATTTTATTCATTGCTGCTAATGTTTTTTTTTTAATTTGTCTGTACAAATGTTTTTGCGCTGATCCATCTGTTTTAGGACGTTTTACAAAAGCTAACCCTATCACGCTTAACTTTAGATATTATATTTTTACCGTTGAATTTCTTATTTCTACTTTTTATCACGTTTTTTTTTGTCCAACTTGCTTTTGTCACTTTTTGGAGCAACGTATTTTTCACAGATGACAGCAAGCTTGAAGTCTGATCAAATTTGGCAAAGTAGAAATTTAACTTTTTATAACTAAAATAACCCTTTTTATATTGGAAAACAAGCTGTACACTTTATTTTGACGCTCACAGTATGTATATACGCACGTTATTTTAGATGGCAGTTTTTTAAAAATTGATAAGTACCTTTCTGAAGGAACCGAAGTAACATTGACTATAAGATATTCCATTGCAACTTTAAAATTTTTTCTAAATTCTTAACCCAAGAAGGTAATCAATCTAGCGGACTTATCCTCTAATGGTCGTTCATTGTTCTTGCAATTGCAATTGCATTTGGATTTGCATTTTTTTACAACATTACAAAAATTTTTGGTCCCTATCTAAAAATGTAAAAATATCGACTTAAAGTCATTTAATTAGCAACAAAAAGCACTGCTAAGCAATCCATACCACTTGCCATTCTTGTTATTTGTATTCATTGCTGTAATTCTGCGCGAATTAATAATAGCAAGTAAAAACGGCAAAAAATTGTGTGTGTATAGCTGCTGTAACATGTCTTTATAGCTGTATTTTTAATAATAATGATATCGATATTAATATTTTTCCTATCGATATTATCGATAGTCTTAAAATATCGAATAGTTTCCCAGCACTAATATAAACATATTTAAAATATCTACATTTTGTTTTTCTAGCACCAATTTCAAATGTGACTTATTTTGACAGTTCTTGTAAGAAACTTTTCGCAAAATATTGTAACAACAACACTTTTTCTCACATCCTTCCAATAATTGCTGGAAAATTATTTAAATGACAGATAATTCTCGCAAAGGAAAGATGCAGAAACACTTGTGTGAGAAAAACCATTTTTTGTTTAATTTCACACTATTTTTGTTGCAATTCACACGTTTCATGCGAAAAGTTTTACGATGTGAGAAATACAGAAACGGGCTACAGGTCTAGTTTAGTTTTAGTTCATGTCTTTTTTAGTTTTAGTTTAAATCTTGTTCAGTTCGAACTGAATTGAATTATAGTTCAGTTCCAGTTTAGTTCTACTACAACTTTTTCTTTAGTTCTGGTTTTGTTCTAAACAAACTCTTGTTCAGTTCTTTTAGTAGTTCATTTTCTAGGGAGAACGATTATTCGATTTTTTTTGAACTGCTTTCGGCTATTCCGAATTGTTGCTAGTTTAAAATCAGTTTTATTTATATAAATAATAGCTACAACAAAAGTCAAATTAGTTATTGATATAAAAAGTTTATTAGAATAAAAACAAAATGATTCACAAAAAAATACATACACACAAGGGTGTTTGGTCGATTAATTCTTGTTCGATTAATTGAACAATTTAAGACGATTAATTATTCGAATAATTAAAAATTGCTAATTTCGATTAAAGGGTTAATCAAAGAATTTACACCGATTAATCGAAAAATAATAATGTATTGTATTTTGGTTAAATGTAATATTTATTTAAAGTTCTCAGTCGAACGAACAAATCAAATGTCAGTTATATTTTTGTTAAATTTTTTTTTAACAAAATTTAATAATTCATTTCACAAAAGAAAAAACTACAAAAGTAGGTATGTTAACTCAAAGATTTATATTAATTTATCGGGTATGTTCTAGAAATCGAAATGAAGTGAGATTGAAATTGAACGATCATTTAAATTCAATTACTATTTACAAAATGACCGAAGTTTTTTGTGGTTCATGCAAAAATAATAGATACCTTAAGAATAGAGTAGAAAAAATGGAATATTTTTATGAACTTTCTTAACAGGGTCGTTTTAAAAATTCGCTCGATTTTAAATCCACTTCATTTCGATGTCTAAACAGTCAAAACAGTTCATGCGCTTCTTACTTTAGAATGAGTTTGGTTTAAAATTATTGTACGAAGGATAAATCTAATAATGTTAAATGTAACAGGTGTCTAAAAATGTAACGTAAATGTTTTTTAACAACTTCACTAATTTAGCACTTCCACAGTGACTACAACATAGTACTTGAAGAAATTGCTCCACCAACAAAATCAATTAGTAAATATTTTTGACAAGATACTTCGATCGATTGTCTAGAGGAAATTATTTGCATGGAATGTCCGTGTAAAGTTTCAAAAAGTCCAAATTTATATTGACTCTTTTAAAATCTTAGTGCCCGAAAGTGAAGCAACAATTTGGAGCTACATTGACAAGTTTTATTTAAAAAATAATGTTTATTTACTCAAGTACTAAGTTTTTCTAAAATTTTCGAAAAAAATCTCGTTATTTATAAAATTGCTGGATTAAGAACTATTCGATTAATCGATTAATTTTAAAAATGCCAAATATCGATTAATCGTTCAATCGAACAAAAATAAAACCCGATTAATTGAATTCCCTAATACATACATAGTTATAAGTAGGCATGTTACGATATGCCATTTTGCCAATACGATACCGATACGAATATTAAATTGTAATTCAAGGTAAAATTAACAAAACTCAAGCAGAGTAATTTTTTACTATACAAAATTACAGTTTAAGACATTTTTAATATTTAAAGGCCCAAATACACTTGTCAATGCGAATTCATCGTGTACGTGTGCTTGACGTAATATTCGCCGTCATATCTAAATTTTTTGATTTTCCATCCAGCATCGTCGGTGTGACACATACAAACACATTTTCACTAATACTACCACAATGCTTGATGAGTATTTTTATCAATGTATTTGGGCCTTTAAATTAATATTCGGCCATGTTTTAATAATCGCACGATTTGAAATCGCAAAACGCTAGATTTATTTTAAGGTGTTTCTTAAAAATATTTAAGTTCTCTTGAGCATCCTTTTGCAATTTGAATTCGCCAAACTTCTTGCGATTGTTGAACATCTGTTGTGCGACTTCAAGTCAGAATCGCAAATGTTAAGCGTTTTGCGATTATCAGAATATGCCGGATTAATACGATTTTAAAAACAATTAATTGAATTTCAATGCATGGAAAATTTAAAAAAAATAAACAATTAAGAGTAATTTTTTATTATACAAAAAAAAAAACAAGAGATAATTAATATTAAAAGAATTTTTGTTTAAAAAGCGAAGTATTCTCAACTTTTAAAGCAGATTTTCAGTGGAAAATATTCTCTCAGATGCGACAGAATTCATTTAAATATTTGCGTGTCATGCTCTTAAATTTTGGGTATAACATTTAAGTGCACCAGTAAACATGCGGATATTCGTCGCTAGACAAATAAGAAGATCTAGGTATCTCTAGACTTCTTCTTTAGCTGAACCACAAGGTAGGAGGCTTATCCTTTTCGAAATTTTCTTATAAGATTTTCACAAACGCTTTAAAGTTTAGCTCTTGTAGATTTATTAGAATTTTTGCTATGTGTAGGGGTGATCGTTACTTCAACACTTTTGGAGTGCAGAGTCATGTTAAGTTGCTCAATAAGACGTTTTTCCGATCTATTGTCTTTGAAATTTTCGAGCTTTGCAGCGACGGTCAAGAATTGTAGATAAACAATAGGTTTCATTATTCTCTAAACCCTCAAATCTTTCTTGCCAAGTAATGCGAAGTAAGTCGCCAATTTTTGAGACTTTGAACTATTCTGAATCTCTTTATTCATTAATTGTATTTCCTTACAGTGTTCGAAGACTGTTGACTAGCGTCTTTTCGAATAACCAAAAAGGTTTGGCCTTTAAATATGTTATTGTTCTTCGTTGTTATGCAAATCTAAACATTGCAAATCAAAAAAATTAAAAAAATATATCGTCGTATCGCCAGGAAACCGATATATCGGCAAACCCTAAATATCGCCGATATATCGGTATCGGTGTCCGTTAAGTCCCTTGTGTTAACATATGTAGATACTTGAAGGATCTTTGGTTTTAAAAATTTAAGGAATTTAATAAATTTATAATTTGATATATTTTCTCAATTTTATTTTAAGAAAGTTTTCATCATCAGTAGTTTTCAACCATATTTTTGTTACATACAAAACCTTAAAAAAACGACAAAAGCAGTTTGTCGACAAACGCAACATAATTGTGTGAATATTAACAATTTGCTCCATATTTGTTTTATATGTTTGTTTGGCCCTTTATTAAACTCAATCTTTTAAAGGAACACAAGTTTTTGTGTTAACAACATGGGGTCTTCACCTGACAGTTTTTGGTCATAATAAATGTCAAACTTCATATAAAAAAAACCATGACAAAAATATCACAGTTTTTTTATATAGACTTTACCGTTTGGTATGTCAAAAAATTGTCAGGTGAAAACCCCAGTTTATGGTTGCCAGATGAATCAAACAACAAAGCCAAATATTTTAAATTGAAAAACACTTTAATTACGGGTAAATTTACAACAATAGTATGGAAAACGTACATATATAAGCCACTTATTTTTAAAATAACCGGATTTTGTATACCAAACTAACCGATAATCGAAAAAATAACATTTTAAAATAGCCAGCTTGAGCAATACTAAAACACTGATCAAAACCAGGTTGAAAATTAAAGCCGTTCGATCTCCCTGTCATAGTCCTAAAGCTTACTGCCTTGTTAAGACATTTTAAATTGATCCTCGTATCAGTTTTAATATTTAACATCTTTTTATAAGTTCTTTCTTACGTTTTACTCCTAATAACCAATTTTATTTCGTAAGTTTTAGCATGAATTTTTTTTTTTTTTACTCAAAAAAATCCTCCAAAAATGTATTCTACTTGTCTGTTATCATAAGAAAACTTAGAAATTATTAAGGAAAGCTTTTTAGACAAAATTATTTTTTAATGAAGTAAAAGGCAATAACAAAAACTGTCCTTCATGCTGTTAAATTTTCAAGAACAAGACTTAGTACGAATGCTGTTAAAATTAATAAGAATTTTGATTTTATATAAAAATATTTAAAATAATTAAACTACAAAATAAAAAAAGGATAATAAAAATTAAGATGTTTTAGAAATTAAAGCAATACAAAAAAATTTCGAAAATATATTAATCAAAATTAAGAAAAAGATTAGTACACTAAACTTAAATCTAAGCTGAAAAGAACTAAAAGAATTTAACTAGAAGTGATTTGAGGCTGACCTAGTAAAGAACTAGAACTTAAGCATGGAATATCACCAGATTAAAACAAGAACTTAAAAAGAATCAGCATGGACATTGTGGAGCGTCTGTGTATCGAGAAACAAATCATCCAATAAATATCGAATACATCCTGAAGGTTGCATCTACCTAAATTATATACGAAAAAAGTTGTTTTAATTTTTCCGACGGTCTTTTAGCCCTCTGTTTCTTTATTAGACAATAAACTGTCTGTTAACGATTTTGGGTTTCTCAATATACCGACAAAAAACATTGTTTTCAGAGGGCAACACCTCTCAAAATACATGTAAAATTTGGGAGTTAGCTGATTGAATTTATCTGGGAGGATACTCTCTATTGCGATGCGAAAGAAAGTTGTAGCTAATCTAGCGATTGGTACTCTTCAATACGTTTGCGCATGTGTCTTTCGCATCTTTTAATTTTTTTTCTTTTCGTAAATCATCACATTTTTTTTATTTAAATTTTCCAATTTCAAATATTTTTACACACTTTGGCATTTTATTTACATATTTTGAGTGTAATGAGTTACAACAACTACAAACATTGTGTATTGTTGTATCATATGATGTTTCACAAATTAATCGACTTGATCTCATTTTCAAAATACCAATGCTACGTGAAAAGTCTAAAGCGGCTCATACACTTGCAATAAAATTGTTAAATTTTAAGTATTGTACAAGTATATCGCCAACGTGTATGTGATATTCGAAGGTGACACAATATATTGGCAACACTCAAAAGACTTTGAATATCATATACAATAAAATTGCAAGTGTATAGGCCACTTAAAAGTAGGGCCCAATTTTTTGTCATTAATTTTCCCACGTAAAGCCTGGTACATACTTTGTTCAACATTTCACGTGAAATGCTGTCAAAACGCATATGAAAAAAACTTGTGCAAAATATCTATGAAATAATGTTTATAGAGCAGTAGTACTCTGTTAATTTTGTGATAAAGTTCCGAAATGGTTCTGGCAACATTTTTTTATAACTGCGGAATAATGTAAGCTGCACTTATTTCACGTGGAATTTTAAGCAAAAACAAAAAAGGATGAACTGATTATTAAATAAGAAATAAAAAATTAAATTAACACAACCGGTAACGGTTTTTTATACATATTTTCTTTCTTTTTTATTTAAAACAATTAAGAAAGTATAGTCGGTCAAGCCCGACCATATGATACCCTACACCACAGTATTAAAAAACACATCATACTTGTATGTCCATATAAATATGGATTTATCTATGTTTATAAACTTCGTTAAAATGGGTTTGAAAGTTTGTGAGAGGCAGAAATTGTCCCCTACCTCCCCTTCTGGACCTATTTTTGAAAAACTGTATAGCTTATGTGTCCATATAGATATGGATCTATCTATGTTTCAAATTTCATTAAAATCGGTTTGAGCAGCAAAAATTGCCCCTATCTCCCCTCGTGGTCCTATTTTTTAAAAAAATCATCCCTTTTGGGTCCATAAAAATATGGTTCTATCTATGTTTTAAATTTCATTAAAATCGGTTTGATAGTTTCTGAGAGGAAGAAATGTCCCCCTTCCATCTTCCATTGTGGTCCTACGATTTGGCCCATTTTCAATAGGCTTGGTCCTTGTGCTAATAAGAACCTATGTCCCAAATTTGATCAAATTATCTTCAAAATTGCGACCTGTACTTTGCGCACAAAGTTACATGGACAGCCAGCCAGCCAGCCAGCCAGCCGGACGGACATCGTTAGTTCGAATCAGAAAATGATTCTGAGTCGATCGGTATACTTTAAGGTGGACCAATATTTTAAGGCGTTACACACATCAGCACAAATGCATAATACCCCTCCACTATTGTGGTGTGGGTATAAAAATGGTTTTAAGTAAAATACATGTGGGGTTTGTTTACATACGCAAAACAATGTCGCATACATTGCGCGAATAAAAACGTCAAATTATACAAACTCGCATGATAGGTAGCATTGATACATGTCAAAATTTTCGTGTGAAATAATTAATGTTGCTCAACATTTTTCACAAATTTGAACAGAGTACTAGGCTTAAAACGTTTAAGTGCTATTCGAAATAAAAATTCGTAAAAAAATTTTGACGTTCTACCCAAATGGACATAACCTTACATCTGCTTTTAATTTTTTATTTTTTTATTAATATTTTTTTTATCTGAATAAAACAAACAATTCTTCAATTTATTAAATCTAGTCTGTTTCTCTAAAAAGTCCTGACTCATTTGTTACCACTTAAAAGTATGCAATTGTTTTTATTCCAATTTATTCTACATCACACTTGAAAACTCATAGCTGTCACTTTTTTAATTGCAAGTTCGCAACAATTACAGAAAAGCCAACGAATAAAACAAAAAAAAATCAAATAAACGAATGACCAAACCTTGCAACATTTTGTGGCAAATTTACATTGAATTGTTGGTTAAATTTCCCTGATGTTTGCAAATGACCGTGTGTTGGTCAGTTTTGTTTTTATTTTTGCTTTACACTTTACTTTTATATGTATTCAAATTATTTTCTATGGTTTTAAATTATTTTGGCTATAATGGTTTTCAATAAAATAGATGTAAACATTTAGGCAGCAATTAGAATAATAACAACAATGAAACGGACAAAAGCCTTGCATACTTTTAGATGCTGGGGTGTGATGCGGTACTACCAGTAGTGAGTTATTAAATTTTTTTTTTTAATAAAATGTAAATAAAGTGGCGGGCTGGCAATACCATCCTTTAAAACTTGATTTTTCTACTAACTAAAAAACTAAATTAGTTTAAGGAGGTTTTAAGATATTTTAAAAAGTTTTGTGGGTAAACTGTATTAAACTCTTAATGGTTTCACTTTAACTTTAATATAAAAAAGACTGAAACTTTTTAAATCAATTTTATTTGTCTCTTCTTTATGTTTTACTTACTGTCCGGGGAGTGGTTTTTTCTTTTATCAAAAAAGGAAACAAATTCCAGGAAATTCTATTGGTCCCCCTTATTTAATACAACAACATAAAGTTTATTGATAGTACATTTAATTGAACACATCACAATAAATAAGTTTGTTTGTTAACATTTTTTCGGTGCAAAAAAAAAAATCAAATTCAATTTCGTTTAAATTCTGTTAAAAAACGAAATGGCTAAATTTCAACCTTAAATTAACCACAAATTCTAAAGAAAGCACAAACATAAAAAGATAAAAAGGACAAAAAACGGAGAGTTTTGTTTTTTAACTAAATTATAATGGAATATTTATACTTACAAATATTTATAGCTAGCTTACCCGACAGATTTTTAAAATCTGTTAAAAAGATACGAACATTTGAAATTGATGGAGCCGTTTTCTGATTTTAGGTTAATAGAAAAAAGTGGGCGGCGCAAAATTTTTTTTCCATAAAAACCTAAGTTGGACCATGGCGATGATTTTAAAGAAAAAATCGTCCAAATCGGTCAAGCCGTTCTCAAGTTATGGGCTTAATAGAAAAAGTGGGCGTAAAAGTAGGCGTGGTACATTTTTCTTTCGATGAAAACGTAAAATGGATTAATACGAACATTTAAAAGAAAAATTAGTCAAATCGATGGAGCCGTTTTTTGATTTTAGGTAAATCGAAAAAAGTGGGCGGTGCAAAATTTTCTTTCCGTAAAAACCTAAGATTGACCATGGCAATCATTTTAAAGAAAAAATCGTCCAAATCGGTCAAGCCGTTCTCCAGTTATGGGCTTAATAGAAAAAGTGGGCGTAAAAGTAGGCGTGGTAAATTTTTCTTTCGATGAAAACTTAAAATGGGTTCATACGAACATTTGAAAGAAAAATTTGTCAAATCGATGGAGCCGTTTTCTGATTTTATGTCATTCGAAAAAAAAAGTTGGACCATGGCGATCATTTTAAAGAAAAAAATCGTCCAAATTATTTAGATTTCATTGGTGGTGCAATATGAAAATTGGATTTTGCCACGCCCCTCCGCCCGCAGACCGAAAATCAGACTTCACAGTCTCACCCGCCTGAATATTCTGAAGATTCCCTGAAAATTTAATCAAAATCGGCCCAGCCGTTTTGGAGTCCATACGTTACATACATACATACATACACACATCCTGTTTTATATATCGACCCCTAACAGCGAAAATAATGTAAGCGCCAAAAATCAAATTTTACAGGAGAGAGCTTTTTTGTTTTATTTCATATTAATTTTGTATGAAATTTGTCGCTTACACTAAAATTGTTTTTGCTATAAAATACTAACGGTACATTATGTGACCATGATATTTTAAGAGATGATGCAAGTGTTGCCAATAAAGTCATTTATTAAAAAAACGAAAATTGAAAATCATGTCGCTTACGTTATTTTCGCTGTTAGGGCTCGATATATAGATAAATGAGTTCATTGTATTGGATTTGAAAAAGCCTTTTTTTTTAAACATTTATTTAAAGATAATGAAAAATTCTATCACAAAATCAAATAATATTTTCAATAAAAACATTTTTTCATTCAAAGAATTAATATCGTGGCAGGAATTAAAGCACGCTGTAACTGACAAAACATAAAATATTCACCAGAGCCAAAAAACATGTATGAAAGAAAGTAGAAACAAATTCATATCACAAAAACTATACAACTTAGGAACGTATTTTTAATTTTTCTCGCTTTATATATTGGCTGTTTTTTTTTTTCATCATACAAATGTGGAACCGGGGCCAATCGACGCAGTATTTTTTTCTGATAAAAAATGATGCAAAAAAACATATTTTCGATTTTTTGTCAGTTACAGCGTTCTTTAATACCTGCGACGATATCTGCTCAAAAATGTACAGTTGCTTTAAAATTTTCTATTTTTGTTCACACAGGTACTGTTTTGTTAATTAGAAAAGTTCTTGTTTGCTTAAAAGGTACTTTATGTTTCAAAATTTCCTTTTTTTGCTAAAATATCTTAAAAAATGCATTTTTTGGCGACAACATGCATGCACAGATGGTTTTTGAAAATAAGATCACTGTAAGCGGACACCGTAAATATCTGGATCAGTGATGCCAACTTTTTAAGAGCAAAGAGCACTTTAAAACTTTAAAAAAGCACTATTTCGAGCAACAAAAAAAAAAAGCGTAAAAAAGCATTAAACCATTTTTACAATTTAATTAAACACAAAACAAGTTGAATTCGGCTGTGTCGAATATTATATACATACCTCCAAAATTAAAAAAAAGGCGACGGCGCACTGTGTCGCGATTTCATACAACGGGTGGCCAAAAATAGAAGCAGCTAGAGTAGGGATGTGAAATTTTGCATGAATGTTTTTCTTAGGAAAAGAAGTATTTATGCGAAATTTGGAGAAAGTGTAACAAGTGCCACGCCCACCTCCCATACAACCTAAATTTAAAAATTGTTAAAACTTGGAAATTAGTAATCAGATAAGAGCGATAGTTTGCATGTGAATATATTTATTAATATTTTTACATATTTCCAATTTTCAAAAAAATCGGACAAGCGCCACGCCCACCTCCCATACAACCTAAATTTAAAAATTGTTAAAACTTGGAAATTAGTAATCAGATAAGAGCGATAGTTTGCATGTGAATATATTTATTAATATTTTAACATATTTCCAATTTTCAAAAAAATCGGACAAGCGCCACGCCCACCTCCCATACAACTCAAATAAAAAAATTATTATAATTTGTAAATAAGTGATCAGATAAGAGCAAAATTTTACAAAAGTAAATTTAGTACGTAAGTCCTTGCCGCTCAGTAAAAACAAATTTAGAAACATAAATTTTATTTATTTAACATAACATATTTAACATACATACATAAAATACATATAAGTATTACAGGCAATCAAAGTATATTAACAATTATCACTGTAATCACTTTCAGATTCTACCAATGATTCATTCGCTGTTTTTATGTCGTTAAATCTTTTCTTTTCAACTAAATACCTTTTCAGATCATTTAAATCACTTTTTCTTAAAAGTATTTTCTGACTATGCATCGAAATTGATGGCTCTGACTGCAAAATAAGATAATTTATGAGGTCTCTCATGGAGGCAATCCTACTTATTTTTCTCGTATGTCTTAATCTTGCATTTCTTATAATTTTGTGACTTGATTCTATTGCTTCTTCTGATAACATTCCAATGGGAATGGTAGAATATTTAACAAAATCTATACCATGAACTTAAATTTTGTGCACAGTTGAAGGCATATAGTACCAAGAATATAATTCGAAGTATAAAAGTGCAGTATCTTTTAAAAGCTTTTCAAAACTTGATATATTTATATAATGACCACTTGAAAGTGTTCTTAAAATAATGGATAATTTTTTTATTAACCTTACATCTACATTAGTAATCTGAGCTGAAAGTTCCACATTAGAAAAGAAGCGCCTTGCAGTGTTGCCATCATTCGTTGTGCCATACCCCGTCTTAACCTTATCAACTATAAGACTTAAATTTGGCTTGAATATTTCTCTTTTGCTCAGCAACCTGATCTTTATTTTCTTTTCCTACCACTTTCCATTTCTTTATATGCTGTTTGTAAGAAATATGCAAAATGCATTCAAAACATTTGATCCATGCATGTAATGTCGACAATCCATACTGATAGCAATGCTCATTCACAGGCCTTTCGAAAACCGATAAGCTGTTCATTTCAGATGGCTTAGCTCGACATAAAGCACAAGTTGAACTACTACTGTTTCCACTTAATACATTTAAAACTGCACCATCTATCATCGTCAACTGCATTTTATTATGAACGTTAAGATTTTTGTTTTTTGAAATGTATTTATATGTATCTAGACCTTCAATTTCTGAATTTATGCTATCCCTTACTGATTGTATTACATTTGGATTCTCCTTTGTAAAAATAATTTTAAGTGGTCTACATAACCTCCAAGATGAGTGTTTATCATTTTCCCAAACTACTTGATCATCTGCCCAATCCAACAAGCGTAAAGGAACGAAAGAAGTAACAAACATAAATTCATCACTAGCTTCCTCATTTTCAAATTTTTGTTTGTATACACTATGACCACTACTGCCGTCAAATCCCCACTTGCATTCCAAAACTATATCATTTTCGGTATCAGTATCATGAACATCTAAAATGCTTCTTACAGTTTTTTCTAAAATTTTTTGTAAGGGAACCTCTGCAGAAGTTTCTGTTACTTGAATGTCATCAGGCAAACTCTTTTTTTTAGCATCTGCAATCATATAGTATCATATCATCATATTGTACTGCCTCATAGATAAATCCATATCAATGTATAATGCTAGAGCACTTTCAACAGAAATTTTCTTATTAGTATTTGAACCTGTTACCCTTTCTGCGGCTTTTTAAAGAGCTTCAGATGAAGTAGAAGCGACAAGTTCTTCCACTCCCCTCCTTTTTGTTCTCATTGAACCCTCCTCGTAGGAAACATTCGGTCGACCTCTACCACTTGTATTTGCTTCCTAATATAGTATAACACAATTTAGTTTTATTGCAAAACCAAAACTTTATACGGAAACTTACATTACAAATTAATTCACCAAATAATTCGCTATCTAGCCAGTCACTCAACTCAGTTTCAAATCTATCTCTCATGCGATGATTTTCAGACCAATTGTTAGAAAATTTTAAAAGAGTAAGCCTTATTTTCTGTTGTTCCCTTTCTAATAATACTCGTTTAAAATGATTTTCTACAAAATCTTTAACATAACGCATAACATCGCAGGGTCTGTTTTGGTTTATCTCTAGCCACAGTTGAAAAATAGTACGAATCCGCAACGAGGTTGACACTAAAAAACAATCACAAAAAGAATTCGGGCAATATCGGGCAGCTGAACTTTAAATATATTAAAATGCATACTTGCAGCTAAAAAATACAAAAAAACAGGAAAAGTGTTATTTCTACTTTCTTTTAAATTCTCTACGAAAGTTCACGGTTGCTAAAAAATCTTGACAATGCTTCACCACTATTTTTTTCTAACGGTATCTGACATATGATCAATATTTGTAAACAAACACAGTGCTGTAATTATAACTAGAAGCATCACTTACAACCCTGTTAAAAATTTTGGTAGCCGTTATATTCAAATACTTAAATTCTTAGTATTATAAATGAATATTAAATTTGGGATTTTTCCATAAATTTCGTATGCTGTAAACAAATCTTCACTTTGAACCACTATAACTTTACAATTTATAAACATTTTAAGATGATATTTTAGATATCATCTAACCAGAGTGTTAAAAAAAATAAATAAAAAAAAAACGTTCAAATTCTAACATTGACTTTAACCATTTTTGGCCACCCTCGTGACACAGTGCGGCGTTGATGGGGACCATTTTTATTTAAGATTAAATAATAAATATATTTACATTTGTATATAAACATTTTTAAAAGTATTATTATTATCTTCAATAGAAATAATATCATCCAATCATTTGGAGTTTAAATTGGCCATAAATCAGTTTTAAAGTAATACAGTGCGAGCTCGATTTTCGTAACTCGAAAATTTGCAATGACCGCTAAAAAGTGCAACGTTTCGTAAAATTTCCAAATTGCTATGAAGCCTAGCACTAACCTCGTAAATAAAGTTTTTGCTAAAACGAATTCAACTTTCTTTTATCACTTTTTTTATAATTTTAAATCTTAAAATCTCAAAATTGTACCCCAAATAGCAAAGTTCAACTAAAAAAAAAATAAAAATTGTAAAAAGCACCAAGTTAGTGATTTTGTTTAGTTTGGCACTATGGATAAAATTTTGGCTTTTTGAGGCATCAAAAAGCACCATAAATAGTGCCAAAAGCACTAAGTTGGCATCACTGATCTGGATATTGTTAACAGAGCGGGGCGTTTTTAAGGTAATTGAACGGAAGAAAATCACAGACTTTTTAGCATAATAACTTGAAGTTTGTTTTTCTTTGTTTAACATAAGAAACTTTTATTTTTATGGGAAAAATATAAACAATCTGGCAAAAGTGAACAGGGGTGTAATCACCGCATTCGATACTATCGTATCGAATAAACTATAAATTTTTTTTTGCATACGATAGACACTGACGTATCGAATGAAAACTCGATAAATGTAATGTCGAGTTACTCGATATCGAATGCTATTATTTCAAATTCAATACATTTCATTCGATATATAGTTTCATGATACCAAAATAAATAATTTCGATCAATTTTGCTCCATATCGTATGCGGTGATTAGACCCCTGGTTTTGTTTTAATCAGTTCATATTATCGCGAGTGCACTATACTCGGAATTTTGTGGGACCAGTGAGGATCCAGCTAAAATGAGCTTCTAAAATTGGCTTAATGATCACAGAAGATTTATATCAAACACAATTGACTCGCTTGTATCCGGTGATTTTTTAGCTATTATCTTTTTGGGAACACTGGTTTAAACAGCTGACGCACGTTTCGTGTTTTGTTTCACTGTCAAACATCTTCAGTTTGGTCTATAATTTAGCCATGAATCGTCTTACAAACGAACAACGCTTGCAAATGATTGAATTTGATTATCAAAATGCGTGCTCTGTTAAGAAAGTTCATCGCGCGCTTCTTGTGTTCAGCGACGAAGCTCATTTTTGGCTGAATGGGTACGTTAATAAGCAGAATTGTCGATTTTGGAGTGAAGATCAGCCAGAAGCATTGCAAGAGCTACCAATGCATCCAGAAAAAGTCACAGTTTGGTGCGGTTTATGGGCTGGTGGCATCATTGGACCGTACATCTTCAAAGATGATGCGAATCGTAACGTAACTGTGAATGGTGAGCGCTACCTTGGGATGATATTCAACTTTTTTTTGCCCAAAATGCAAGAGCTTGACTTGGATGACATGTGCCTCATGCCACACAGCACGCTTAACAATGGACTTATTGAGAGGCAAGTTCGGTGAACATTTTATTTCACGGGGAACTTTCAATTTGCCGCCTTGATCGTGCGATTTAACGCCTTTAGACTATTTTTTGTGGGGCTATGTTAAACCTCATGTCTATACACACATGCCCGCTTCAATTGACGCATTGGAAGACAACATTGTAGCATTTATTCATGAGATACCGGCCGAAATGTTGGAAAGAGTACGACAAAATTGGACTAAGCGGATGGACCATTTGAGGCGCAGTCACAGTCAACATTTGCATGAAATAATTTCAAACATTAAATTATATGGACCGTACTATCGATTCAAATAAAGATTTCATGAATTTTTCTGAATTTGATGTGTTTTTTTTTAAACTTTCCTATAGCTCTAAAAAAAACCCGATACAAGTATTGGGGGAAAAACGCCTCAACATAAAACCGTAATATTTAACTATGACAACGCCTGGCCAAATGTTGTCAATCTAGTTCAAAACTTTTTTGAAAAACGTTCTCTCAAAGTTTAATCTAACCCAACTTATAGTCCACACCTTGGCTCTTCCGTCTACCATTTGTTTCGACCGATCAGTGTTGCCAATTTAGCCATTTAGTGGCTAGATTTAGCCATTAGCCATTTTTTTTTATCCATTTTCCAACTTGATAAGCCATACAATTTTTTTTGCCGTTTTTCTTTAAAAATAATAGTTTTAATGTTCTTATAAAATTGCTTTAAGCAAAAAATAAACATTTTTTGCAATTAAAACTTACTTTATTTTAACAATTTTTGGGGAATGTAAGTTAAGTAGGGTTTTTTCCCGGGATTTCCCGTCCCGTTTCAATAATTATATTTCCCGCTTTTCCGGGATTTTTCATGCGGGATCCCGGGAAATAAAAAATTCCTCATAGTTTAAGAAAACAGCTATTTATACTTTGAAATTTAGTTTTCTATTTTCTTAAAATAAGCATCTGTGGATGGGTTGTCGATTAGATCAATTACAAGAAGTGAGTACATACGTAATTCAATGTCTCCTGATGCAATAAATCTACTTAAAGCAGAATAGGCAGTGCAACAGTTGATAATTAATAAATTTAGTGAAGTGAAAAGTTAATAAAGAACATTAATTCAAAATAAGATGCAGGTAGTAAAGCTTAATTGTCCATGGACAAGTCTTTATTGCAACATAGTCATATCTACAAAAACAAATGAACTTGGCAAAATGCGATTAAAGTTTTCAAAATGTACCGATTTAAAGATATATTTTGGACAAGTCTTTATTGCAACAAAGTCATATCTACAAAAACAATTGAACTTGGCAAAATGCGATTAAAGTTTTCAAAATGTACCGATTTAAAGATATATTTTGCTAAACTTCGGTTCAGTTTGAGATAAAATACGAGAAGGCATGAAGGAACACTTTGCTTAAATAACTTAAAATTTTGGATTTTTTGAGATATGACTATGTTGCAATGAAGGAGCGATATGTTTATTAGGTGATAAACACAAATTTTTTTCAATTTGTGTTGGTTTATATACCCTTGAAGTGCGGGGAAACCAAAATAAAAAAAATTTGGAAGCTCGTGTAAGATACTACAACATACAATTTGAAAAACACATTGTCCTAAAGATTACAGATAGACCTAATGAAATGAAAAGGTTTGTAAGAGGTTGATGCTATTTTTTGCATGAACCTTGACATACATTTGACTGATATAGACGTTGATTATAAAAAAAAAAATGCTTCTTGTTGTGAATCAAAAGCCTTCTACAACGGTGCACTTTTAACTATTTATCCAACCTCGGTAAAAAAATGAACGAAATTTTTCGGAAACATGGTAATTAGTAAATAAAATAATCAATATACTTTTTGACGTCTTACTAAGCGCTTTGAGTGTGTCAGAAAGTTATTTCCTAAACCGTTAAAAAATGTTAATATATTTATTTAAAATATTTTATCTATTTTATGAATTAACTTTTTGATCTCATATCTTGAGTACCTCAATTTGTGTTTGTTTTTATTATTGTTTTATGAATTAAATTGTTATGTTTATCTTAATTTTTTATCTTGTATCTAGAGCATAATAATAATAATACGGAATTTACAGATAAAACCGTAAGGTAATAATAATTCAAGTTCCTATTTTGATCTTCATTAATTTTGTAGTATTTAAGGATTTCTTTTATTTAATTTACTGTGTATTATTTATATGGAGCGGGATCCCGGGATCCCGGGAAATTCAAAAAAATTTCCCGCTTTCCCGGGAATCGAAAAACTCCGGGAAAAAAAAAACTCTAAAGTTAAGATAAACTCGCTGTTTATTGTTGTTGTTTTTGTTTGTTAGCTTTAATGTTGTTACAAGTGGGACTGTTCTTATACGCTAAACAATTTTATTTGTTTAATATCTTTAGATTTTCTAAAATCTTTGGTTGAAGTTTTCTGATGATTTGGACTAACCTACCAGTGAAATGCGCATAGGAATAGCTTATCCCATCAACAATAAATAAATGATTTTTTCAAACAAATAATTTAACTGAATCAACAAAAAGTTTTCTGAAATTCATATAAATTTAAACCAAATAATTTTACTGAATCAAAAAAAAAAGTTTTTGCACAATCAATGACGAGCACACAAGCAAAAGCACTAAAGGAGAAGATGAAGGCAGAGCAGAGCGGCCGTCTGGCTTTGAGACACATTTTTTTCTTTGAATAATTTTTGAACGAATTCTTATTTATACACACAATGTTTTTCTTCATCACTCACTGTCAGGGTTGTCAGATTGATTTTGACCTTTTTCGCCAAATTCAATGTCAAAAATCGCCAAAATCGCCAAAGCCTTTATTTTCAAGTTTTTGGCAGTAAAATACATATTTTTTAATTTATTAAAAAATATTCTTTATAAATTCTAAAAAAATTAATTTGTTCCGTATCGCTAAAATACGCCAAAAATTCAAAAAAGTCGCCATGGTATATGTTTTGCTTAATTTTTATTTAGAAAAAAGTAAAAATAGCTAGTGAACACAAAAATGGTGCGATGTTTACTACAAAAAAAGTTTTTTTGCGGCTAGTATTGAACAAATATTGGATATATTTACATTTTTATATATGTATGTAGTTGCAGTTTTATTATATATCTAAAACGCTTCACCGGCAAAGCTACCTATTTGTCTTCTTTTTTGGAATACATTGTAAGGGTTTTTCATTTATTCAACGATGGTACAAAAGAAGTGCAACTTATAACTCGTAACAAAGCGTCTAGAAGTTCGTATTGCATTCTACTTTAAAGGCGAGTTGTAGTGGAGTTCATAGCTTAAACACAGGCATTACTTATAATTAGGGATGAGATTTTCATGCAATAAAATGTCGAAAATATGCGCATAAAATATGCACTAAAAACTCCAAATTATGCGTTAAAAAAATAAAAAATATGCACTAAAATCTTGAATATTTCCATCAAAAGCCGTTTTTTAATTTTTTTTTAAAACAAACAAAATAAAATAAACAGTTTAGTCTAATATTTTTTTAAAACTTAGTTTAAATAACTAATTTAAATTTTTGTTCGCATAAACAAATAAATCCTTTTTTTATTATCAAAAGTAAACCTTTGTCTGTTCGGCCGCAAAAAACTTTTGTGCATGGAAAATTATCTCCCAACGTCAACCGAAGTTATAGGGAGAATATTATTTGGAGAATATTAATTTTCTAATTCAAATCCCACATTTGATTCCAGATCAAAAAAAGTTAAATTTGAAATCGTTAATTTATTTTTGCAAAACATTTGGATTTTTTTTAATTGGTCTTCCTTCCATATTGTTAATATAACTTTCTGCATATCAGTTAATTTGACTAGAGTTGTCTTAATTGAACAATATTCCTCAAATTTAATTATTGTTACACTAATATATACGTAGTTGGAAAATACAAATGCTAATTGACTTTTATTGCTATTTTAATCAAATATTTCTTTTACCTTTTTAATTGTATAAGCCCCGGTAGCAACAAGTTCTTCAGTTTAATACTGACTGCAGTGGTAAGTTGCCAAGGGAAACATTTTATTCAAAATTGCAACTCGCAAAGGAGCTTTTAAAAATATGTATCACGTGTGAAACCAATAAATCAATACTATCGAATTGGCTTCTAATTTCCTATACAGATCAGAACCACCCATATGCCAAGCAAGTAACATGTGAACAGTTTTGGTTAAAATATTTTAAGCTCATTGGCAGCCTTAAACATGGTGTGGTGCTGCATCGGTTAAACATAGAAGGATCTTCTGTCTAAATTTTGAAAAAAAAAAAATATATCACTCAAAAATGTTAAAATATGCATTCAAAACCAAAATATGCAAAAATTTGAATTTTCACAAAAATATGCAACAATATGCAAAAACAAATCGATGCCATTTTAACGCAAATGTAATGATTCGGAAGGTAATTGGTCGACATCTATCTTAGACTAACGACAAAAAACATGTATTTGCATGAAAATCGCATCCCTACTTATAATAATATAAAGAACATATAAAGAACAGTCAAAGTAAGTTCCTTGAAATTGTACGTACCTGCCGTTTCGTTGCAGCTTTAAAGTTTTGGCATAAACTTATTTATCTTTGCAATTAACCAACGCTAATTTTTTCATTGGGTTTCAAAAATGTCCAAAGGTATGTAAGAGTTCATAAAAATCTTTAAAATATCACTGACAACAACGTATTGTATCTGGGATAAAAAATTGCCACATACATATAATGAAAAAATGTTCATAGACTTTAAATATATTTATGTTAATTTCTATTTATTGATTCTTTCAAGAGCACTTTTAAATATGAAAAACTATTTTCTCGAAGATATTCATTATCTTCATCAGCCATTTGAACTTTCAAATACTGACCATACATATGAATTCCTCAAACTTCATACATAAAAATAATATAAGTATAATAAAATTAGTATTATTTCTCAGTATTGAATTTAACAATTTTCAAAATAAATGCATAGCTCATCAAAAATAGCCAACAAAATCGCCAACTTTTTTGTTAAATCGCCAAAAAATCGCCATGTCGCCAAATCAAAAATTAGGTCGCCAAACAAGTTTGAAAATCGCCACGTTTGGCGAGAAATCGCCACATCTGACAACCCTGCTCACTGTTGCTGTATCCTTTGCTAAAGAAGAAGAAATGTAACCAAAAAACGGCGGCAGACCGACTCGATATGAGGGGCTTAAAGCACAAGGGGTATAAGTGCCTTTTTCTAAAATTGAGTTTACACATGGAATTATAGGTGAAGTTCGGAGAAGTTGTTCAGAGCACAAGAGGTGAATGTAGGATTCTCATCCGGACACTAGATATGGTGAACAATTCAAGCACTTGACATTCAAATACCTGCCTCGCTTGGAGCACAAGCGAAACAACCGCCTCTGTCTCATTATTTATCATAAGTCACTTGAACCCCTCGTGCTTTAAGCCCCTCATATGTTTTTCGTCATCATTCTATTTTTGTATTTGATGTATTTAAGTAAACAGTTTGAAAAAATTGAATAAGGGATTTTGTTTTTTTTTTTACCAACTTTGAAACCAACCAAAAATTTATTTTGTTTCTTATAATGTTGTTGCTGTTTCTGTTGTTTAAAAAGAGTGAAACTTTTTTTACCTGCTATTGTTTTTGTTGGTTTTTTACTACAAAACTCATCCCGCTATTTTATCATTTTTCTTATTGCTGTACTTTTTTTAAAGCGTCCAAAAATAGACTGCATGTGTTTTTTGTTGTAGTTCTTATATTTCACATAAAGAAGTGTTGCTGAAGGTGCTATCAGACGGGATGTATTTTACATATGTACTGTCACTTTTCTTTCCCATATGTAATTCCGTATGTATGTCAAAATTTCCATTTTACATACGATTCATAATATTTGCTATCACACCTGCTTATGTTTTTCCTTATGACATAACCTATAAATTTTTTTTTTTTTTTTTTTTTTTTAACCTTTTTTTTGTTTTTTTTTTTTTAATATCCTAAGCTAATCCCGCGAAGCTTTTCGCTTGTCTGCAGGAAAGAAACCAGAGTCTCTGGTGGGAATCGAACCCACAACCCCGGTGCTGATAGACTAGCTCACTGTCAGCTAGCCTACCGGGGCACTCGAACTTTTGTTTACGATTCAAAACAAATTAGCTGTTTTGTTTATGTTTGCCACAGGAAAATAGAGCGTCTAGCCACAGTTGAAAAATAGTACGAATCCGCAACGAGGTTGACACTAAAAAACAATCACAAAAAGAATTCGGGCAATATCGGGCAGCTGAACTTTAAATATATTAAAATACATACTTGCAGCTAAAAAATACAAAAAAACAGGAAAAGTGTTATTTCTACTTTCTTTTAAATTCTCTACGAAAGTTCACGGTTGCTAAAAAATCTTGACAATGCTTCACCACTATTTTTTTCTAACGGTATCTGACATATGATCAATATTTGTAAACAAACACAGTGCTGTAATTATAACTAGAAGCATCACTTACAACCCTGTTAAAAATTTTGGTAGCCGTTATATTCAAATACTTAAATTCTTAGTATTATAAATGAATATTAAATTTGGGATTTTTCCATAAATTTCGTATGCTGTAAACAAATCTTCACTTTGAACCACTATAACTTTACAATTTATAAACATTTTAAGATGATATTTTAGATATCATCTAACCAGAGTGTTAAAAAAAATAAATAAAAAAAAAACGTTCAAATTCTAACATTGACTTTAACCATTTTTGGCCACCCTCGTGACACAGTGCGGCGTTGATGGGGACCATTTTTATTTAAGATTAAATAATAAATATATTTACATTTGTATATAAACATTTTTAAAAGTATTATTATTATCTTCAATAGAAATAATATCATCCAATCATTTGGAGTTTAAATTGGCCATAAAACAGTTTTAAAGTAATACAGTGCGAGCTCGATTTTCGTAACTCGAAAATTTGCAATGACCGCTAAAAAGTGCAACGTTTCGTAAAATTTCCAAATTGCTATGAAGCCTAGCACTAACCTCGTAAATAAAGTTTTTGCTAAAACGAATTCAACTTTCTTTTATCACTTTTTTTATAATTTTAAATCTTAAAATCTCAAAATTGTACCCCAAATAGCAAAGTTCAACTAAAAAAAAAATAAAAATTGTAAAAAGCACCAAGTTAGTGATTTTGTTTAGTTTGGCACTATGGATAAAATTTTGGCTTTTTGAGGCATCAAAAAGCACCATAAATAGTGCCAAAAGCACTAAGTTGGCATCACTGATCTGGATATTGTTAACAGAGCGGGGCGTTTTTAAGGTAATTGAACGGAAGAAAATCACAGACTTTTTAGCATAATAACTTGAAGTTTGTTTTTCTTTGTTTAACATAAGAAACTTTTATTTTTATGGGAAAAATATAAACAATCTGGCAAAAGTGAACAGGGGTGTAATCACCGCATTCGATACTATCGTATCGAATAAACTATAAATTTTTTTTTGCATACGATAGACACTGACGTATCGAATGAAAACTCGATAAATGTAATGTCGAGTTACTCGATATCGAATGCTATTATTTCAAATTCAATACATTTCATTCGATATATAGTTTCATGATACCAAAATAAATAATTTCGATCAATTTTGCTCCATATCGTATGCGGTGATTAGACCCCTGGTTTTGTTTTAATCAGTTCATATTATCGCGAGTGCACTATACTCGGAATTTTGTGGGACCAGTGAGGATCCAGCTAAAATGAGCTTCTAAAATTGGCTTAATGATCACAGAAGATTTATATCAAACACAATTGACTCGCTTGTATCCGGTGATTTTTTAGCTATTATCTTTTTGGGAACACTGGTTTAAACAGCTGACGCACGTTTCGTGTTTTGTTTCACTGTCAAACATCTTCAGTTTGGTCTATAATTTAGCCATGAATCGTCTTACAAACGAACAACGCTTGCAAATGATTGAATTTGATTATCAAAATGCGTGCTCTGTTAAGAAAGTTCATCGCGCGCTTCTTGTGTTCAGCGACGAAGCTCATTTTTGGCTGAATGGGTACGTTAATAAGCAGAATTGTCGATTTTGGAGTGAAGATCAGCCAGAAGCATTGCAAGAGCTACCAATGCATCCAGAAAAAGTCACAGTTTGGTGCGGTTTATGGGCTGGTGGCATCATTGGACCGTACATCTTCAAAGATGATGCGAATCGTAACGTAACTGTGAATGGTGAGCGCTACCTTGGGATGATATTCAACTTTTTTTTGCCCAAAATGCAAGAGCTTGACTTGGATGACATGTGCCTCATGCCACACAGCACGCTTAACAATGGACTTATTGAGAGGCAAGTTCGGTGAACATTTTATTTCACGGGGAACTTTCAATTTGCCGCCTTGATCGTGCGATTTAACGCCTTTAGACTATTTTTTGTGGGGCTATGTTAAACCTCATGTCTATACACACATGCCCGCTTCAATTGACGCATTGGAAGACAACATTGTAGCATTTATTCATGAGATACCGGCCGAAATGTTGGAAAGAGTACGACAAAATTGGACTAAGCGGATGGACCATTTGAGGCGCAGTCACAGTCAACATTTGCATGAAATAATTTCAAACATTAAATTATATGGACCGTACTATCGATTCAAATAAAGATTTCATGAATTTTTCTGAATTTGATGTGTTTTTTTTTAAACTTTCCTATAGCTCTAAAAAAAACCCGATACAAGTATTGGGGGAAAAACGCCTCAACATAAAACCGTAATATTTAACTATGACAACGCCTGGCCAAATGTTGTCAATCTAGTTCAAAACTTTTTTGAAAAACGTTCTCTCAAAGTTTAATCTAACCCAACTTATAGTCCACACCTTGGCTCTTCCGTCTACCATTTGTTTCGACCGATCAGTGTTGCCAATTTAGCCATTTAGTGGCTAGATTTAGCCATTAGCCATTTTTTTTATCCATTTTCCAACTTGATAAGCCATACAATTTTTTTTGCCGTTTTTCTTTAAAAATAATAGTTTTAATGTTCTTATAAAATTGCTTTAAGCAAAAAATAAACATTTTTTGCAATTAAAACTTACTTTATTTTAACAATTTTTGGGGAATGTAAGTTAAGTAGGGTTTTTTCCCGGGATTTCCCGTCCCGTTTCAATAATTATATTTCCCGCTTTTCCGGGATTTTTCATGCGGGATCCCGGGAAATAAAAAATTCCTCATAGTTTAAGAAAACAGCTATTTATACTTTGAAATTTAGTTTTCTATTTTCTTAAAATAAGCATCTGTGGATGGGTTGTCGATTAGATCAATTACAAGAAGTGAGTACATACGTAATTCAATGTCTCCTGATGCAATAAATCTACTTAAAGCAGAATAGGCAGTGCAACAGTTGATAATTAATAAATTTAGTGAAGTGAAAAGTTAATAAAGAACATTAATTCAAAATAAGATGCAGGTAGTAAAGCTTAATTGTCCATGGACAAGTCTTTATTGCAACATAGTCATATCTACAAAAACAAATGAACTTGGCAAAATGCGATTAAAGTTTTCAAAATGTACCGATTTAAAGATATATTTTGGACAAGTCTTTATTGCAACAAAGTCATATCTACAAAAACAATTGAACTTGGCAAAATGCGATTAAAGTTTTCAAAATGTACCGATTTAAAGATATATTTTGCTAAACTTCGGTTCAGTTTGAGATAAAATACGAGAAGGCATGAAGGAACACTTTGCTTAAATAACTTAAAATTTTGGATTTTTTGAGATATGACTATGTTGCAATGAAGGAGCGATATGTTTATTAGGTGATAAACACAAATTTTTTTCAATTTGTGTTGGTTTATATACCCTTGAAGTGCGGGGAAACCGAAATAAAAAAAATTTGGAAGCTCGTGTAAGATACTACAACATACAATTTGAAAAACACATTGTCCTAAAGATTACAGATAGACCTAATGAAATGAAAAGGTTTGTAAGAGGTTGATGCTATTTTTTGCATGAACCTTGACATACATTTGACTGATATAGACGTTGATTATAAAAAAAAAAATGCTTCTTGTTGTGAATCAAAAGCCTTCTACAACGGTGCACTTTTAACTATTTATCCAACCTCGGTAAAAAAATGAACGAAATTTTTCGGAAACATGGTAATTAGTAAATAAAATAATCAATATACTTTTTGACGTCTTACTAAGCGCTTTGAGTGTGTCAGAAAGTTATTTCCTAAACCGTTAAAAAATGTTAATATATTTATTTAAAATATTTTATCTATTTTATGAATTAACTTTTTGATCTCATATCTTGAGTACCTCAATTTGTGTTTGTTTTTATTATTGTTTTATGAATTAAATTGTTATGTTTATCTTAATTTTTTATCTTGTATCTAGAGCATAATAATAATAATACGGAATTTACAGATAAAACCGTAAGGTAATAATAATTCAAGTTCCTATTTTGATCTTCATTAATTTTGTAGTATTTAAGGATTTCTTTTATTTAATTTACTGTGTATTATTTATATGGAGCGGGATCCCGGGATCCCGGGAAATTCAAAAAAATTTCCCGCTTTCCCGGGAATCGAAAAACTCCGGGAAAAAAAAAACTCTAAAGTTAAGATAAACTCGCTGTTTATTGTTGTTGTTTTTGTTTGTTAGCTTTAATGTTGTTACAAGTGGGACTGTTCTTATACGCTAAACAATTTTATTTGTTTAATATCTTTATATTTTCTAAAATCTTTGGTTGAAGTTTTCTGATGATTTGGACTAACCTACCAGTGAAATGCGCATAGGAATAGCTTATCCCATCAACAATAAATAAATGATTTTTTCAAACAAATAATTTAACTGAATCAAACAAAAAGTTTTCTGAAATTCATATAAATTTAAACCAAATAATTTTACTGAATCAAAAAAAAAAGTTTTTGCACAATCAATGACGAGCACACAAGCAAAAGCACTAAAGGAGAAGATGAAGGCAGAGCAGAGCGGCCGTCTGGCTTTGAGACACATTTTTTTCTTTGAATAATTTTTGAACGAATTCTTATTTATACACACAATGTTTTTCTTCATCACTCACTGTTGCTGTATCCTTTGCTAAAGAAGAAGAAATGTAACCAAAAAACGGCGGCAGACCGACTCGATATGAGGGGCTTAAAGCACAAGGGGTATAAGTGCCTTTTTCTAAAATTGAGTTTACACATGGAATTATAGGTGAAGTTCGGAGAAGTTGTTCAGAGCACAAGAGGTGAATGTAGGATTCTCATCCGGACACTAGATATGGTGAACAATTCAAGCACTTGACATTCAAATACCTGCCTCGCTTGGAGCACAAGCGAAACAACCGCCTTTGTCTCATTATTTATCATAAGTCACTTGAACCCCTCGTGCTTTAAGCCCCTCATATGTTTTTCGTCATTATTCTATTTTTGTATTTGATGTATTTAAGTAAACAGTTTGAAAAAATTGAATACGGGATTTTGTTTTTTTTTTTTTTTACCAACTTTGAAACCAACCAAAAATTTATTTTGTTTCTAATAATGTTGTTGCTGTTTCTGTTGTTTAAAAAGAGTGAAACTTTTTTTACCTGCTATTGTTTTTGTTGTTTTTTTACTACAAAACTCATCCCGCTATTTTATCATTTTTCTTATTGCTGTACTTTTTTTAAAGCGTCCAAAAATAGACTGCATGTGTTTTTTGTTGTAGTTCTTATATTTCACATAAAGAAGTGTTGCTGAAGGTGCTATCAGACGGGATGTATTTTACATATGTACTGTCCCTTTTCTTTCCCATATGTAATTCCGTATGTATGTCAAAATTTCCATTTTACATACGATTCATAATTTTTGCTATCATACCTGCTTATGTTTTTCCTTATGACATAACCTATAAATGTAAACAAAAGCTGACTTTTGTTTACGTTTTAAAACAAACCAGCTGTTTTGTTTATGTTTGCCACAGGAAAATAGAGCGTGTTCTAATCGAAAATGTTACATATCGATGGTTTTCTTCCGCAACCACGTAACTCGATTTTTTTCGATTTTTTGTTTTAACCGGAAAAGTAATCAGTAAATACCGCCTTACAATTTTGCAATTTTTTTGTTTGGCGGAATATCGGAATTTTTCCTAATTCTTGGATTATACAAAAATATATAGCAAAAAGTTTCGAATATTTGGTAAAAAAAAAGTATTTTGTCCCTCCTGAAAAGTAGTTGTTTTTGAGTTACGAGGTTGCGGAAGAAAACCATCGATATGTATTTCCACATGTATTTTACACATGCAAAGTTTCATATGTATCACACGATGTGTACAGCTTTTACAGATGGAAAATTTGACAGTACATATGTAAAATACATCCACCTTTACGATCAAATAAAAAAATGCAAAAAACGACAACATTAAGGAACGTTAAAAATTTCATACAAAATTATGAAAACTTGAAACCAATAACGTGTATATTGTATTTTTCAATAGTTGTTAACATTTTTGTTGGTTAAACAAAAAATCAAACAAAAATATTAATAGAATCAGTAAAAAAATTTGTAGAAATCAAAAAAATTTTCAAACAAGCGTTTGTTTGAAAATGATTCGGCAATAATTTTTTCTGTGTATCACGAATTGAAATTGGGATTTAAGCACGACAAACAAAATCTTGGTAATGCAAATGTTGTATTCCCAAAGATTACTTTGATAATTTTTGCAAATGTTGAAAATCGCTATAAAGATGACGATAAAACATCCTTCAAAATAGAGGAACAGTATTTCAATATTTAATTTATAAAATGGATCAACGCAAGCAACACTGTTTCTTTCTGGTCGGAAGTGTTTCAATATAGTTAGAGATGCAGGCGTCAACGAAAAACTTTTAGAAATTTCAGAATTTACTACACACAGAAAAAAATACCCGTGTAAAATTAACATGGAAAAATGTTGATTGAGAATCATGTTAAATTTCAGAAAAATTATGCCCTTTACTTAAATTTATCATTATTTCATATTAATTTTTAATAAAAAATATCAAAATAACCTTAAATTACGTTTATTTAATATTATTCACTGTTAAAAAAATAAAAAAAAAAAAAAATATTAAAATATAAATAAATCTGGATTCAATATTGAACCCATAAAAACCTGTTTTGTATTAAAATCAAAAGTTTATCTTGTTAAATTAACATGCATACCTACTTAATTATGTACATTTTTTATTTTCACTTTTAAAATATGTTATAAAAAGAAGACAATTCCCGTATTCTTTTAATTAAAATTGTTTATTTAAATAGTACATAAAGTTTTCAAAGTAGAATGATGACCATATCGGGCGATTCTGCTGATGCTTCTGTTAACAAAGGAGAATACAAAATAAGTGAAACATGTGTTACAGGGTTTTAATTTATTCTTACATTAATGCAAATGTTGTCTGTTAAAATACACTCAAATCCATTTGATTCTACATGAAATTCACGTTGTTTCAACTGGAAATAACTTTCATTCAACGTGATTCCGATTGTTATTTCAATATAAATTACATTTTGCTCTAACTTTACTGCAATGTTAAATTAACATGAATTATAGTTATATCAAAAGAAAAAAATGTTGTTCGCAGTTATTGTAAAATCAGGTTGAATTAACATGAAACCCGTATGAAGCAAGATCACCACCGAAAAAATTTAAATCAACCTTGTTTTCGACGTTTTTAACTTGATTTTTTTCTGTGTGTATGAAGTTGCTCTCACTTCCATGGTCTTATGCTGAAGTAGAGAGGGTATTTAGCCAAGTAAACATCGTTAAAACTAATTTGAAAAAAAGGTTACATATAGGAACCGTTAATTCGAGTCTATCAATTAGGTTAATATTTTTACCATAACAATAAAATATTTGTTATCTTTTTTATATTTGGGCGATTCTATTCTGACGGGTGCAACATTTAGACGCTTTAAACGTCTTTTACTAATAGAAAGAAACACATTTGCAATTAAGCTGTTTCTAGAAGGGGTAACATTTTTTTATATACTATTGTTATCTATTTACAAGAATTTATATGAAACGATCAAATAGCCACGAGAGAGCTTAAAAGTGCATGACGGGTGCAACCAAATCGACCCACTTTCATAAGATCATACCACAAAAACACAAAACTCTGTTAATTTTTAAACTTTTATTGTATTATTCTTTTTTATTATCAAGGATGAGATATCAGACGATGATTATCAAATCAAACATCGTAGAAAAATATAATCCAATAATAAGAAATTTTCTCTTTAAGCCATGACGGGTGCAACATTCAATGAATTTTCTGTTCACGCCAAATCTATGAATCTTAATGATTCGAAGTGAACAACAAATTTATATTTAAGCTTACGTCTAAAAAAATTATATTATTATAAAATATAGATATTTTACTTTAAATTGGCATCAAAAAGTGTCAAATAGTGTGATTTGAAAATTGATGTTAAAAGTTGTTTAGAATAGAATCGCCCATTTTATTGTAGATTTGTACTCAAAAGGTTGGGTAAATGTTGTCATGATTATGATTTACCTTCAAAATATTTAAAACTAATAGGAATAAGTGATTCCTATGAGATGAACAATAACGACATCAATTTAATCGATGATTAATTTTTTAAATGCTAAAATATTTAATTTAAGTTTATTCTTATGTTACAAACTAATCTCAATTTACAATTTAATTTAAAAAAAAAATTTTTAATGAACGTTTTTTGTTTAGTTATTGAATTCTGATGTGTTTTTTTATTTAAAAATGTTTTTAGTAATTTTTTTTTGCAAATTTTTAGCAATTTTTTCCATAAATTTTTGGTCACCAACTCTTGGCAAGACTGCGACCGATATAGAAAGCTTGCATTGGAGTCCCCTCCATTTTTCAACAGGGTATCCGAAATTGTTTGGATTCGTTTTATGTTTTGAGCAGCTCTTTTGGCGCGGAATTCACAAGTAAGTTGGAGAAAGGTCATAGCTAACGATTGCCAGTACTTTGAGTAAATTTAAATTGTACCAATGTTTTTTTATTAAACGCTTCAAATTTCCCAAACATATTAATAAATATTAAGCTTTAACAAATTTTCTATTTTTACTTTAATTTTGCTGTTGTAACTTTTCAAAATTTTCAATTACATGTTTTTCTCCTCTGAGAAAAGGAAGGACTGAGGTTTCTTTGACATAAACAAATGTTGAGGGAAAATGTTTATTTAACTTTTATTTCATTTTCTCAAGAGCAAGAAAAAAAACAAGCCATTCCAGCCAAACAACCTTCTTGTTTTCTGCTGTTTCACAGGAAGTTAAAAACTTGTACTTGAAGAAAAACTCAAGTCAAAGTTTTAGGGAACAAAAATTGAATAGAGAAACACAATTTAACTGCAGAAAAATGTTGTCCTCATAGATGTAGTACAACAGGAAATTGAAAGCCAGGCAACCAACGGACGTTATGGCAAATCATTATGATGACTTTGAAAATAAGAAATGAAATGGCGACACAGTCTTAGGAAAATAAAGTAATGACTACAACGAGAAGGTTGTTGCTAGTAACTCCAAAAGCTGCTAGTTGTTTCTCCTAAACATACATACATATGTATGTATGTAGGTATCTCTCCTTACATGTTCTGCGAAAAAGTATTTTGGCTAATTAAATTTATTGTTCGAAAAGAAATAAAATAAATGGTCTTGTAAACTGTAATTATTAGAAAGTAATGGTTTTAATTTATTTTATTTAATTATTAAAAGATTGACGGAGATTTAAAAGATATTAAAGTGGAAATGATTATCTTAAAAGAAGAGAGAAGGGAGGAAGGGTTGCATTGACAAAGTTGGTAATAAGTTTCAAAACCTTAAAAAATGAAGTGAATTAGAGAGAAAATAAAAGACATTTTAAGGAATGTTAAAATTTTTTTTACAATAAATACTTTTTTTTGCAAAATATAATTTTTATGTTTGCAAAAAGTACTTTTTTCGGAAAAGCACCTACTTAAAAAATCTTTTTGTTAAAAAAGTACTTAGAAAAAGTATTTTTATTTTTTTTTTTTACAAAAAAAAAACGCTTTTTAGAAAAAGTACTTTTTTCTATATTAAAAGTACTTTTTCAGTAAAAATACTTTTTTAGAAAAAGTACTTTGGAAAAAAGAGATAATTTTGAGTTGTGATTCTAGTTTTAGGCATGGTGATGCACTAAAACTGTCACATCTCAAAATAATACTATTAAGAAAAACTATTCAATTACTCATAGGCTCACTATCACAAAAAAGTACTCTTTAGTAACATAACAGTAACTGACGTAAGGTATTTTTCCTGTTAAAGAAAACAGTGACGCAAACGAATTTTCGCGGTCGTAATTTTTGAACTGGCTTAAGAAAAAAAAAACGTTTTTGATTAATTTTGAATTGTGAATGTTTATGACTTTGTTTGCGATATGCATGTATGCCTCAGAGGTCGGCAATATACACGTTGAAATATTTAATCAATGTAAAGGTTGGGTTTTAAGAGCCGATGTTGAATGTAAACCACAACTAATCATCAAGTTTTCTTCTGCATTTCATTTGACATTTCTCAATTTCAGACTAACTCAATTTGAACCATGGAAAGATACACAATCGAGCAACGCGTTAAAGTTATGCAGGCTTAATGTGCGTACAATCGGAAAAATTGTGCAAAAATTTGAGCAAACCGGGTCTGTAGGAGATGTGAAAACACCAGTGCATGCTCGTACTGCAGAAAATGTTGCTGCTGTTCGCGATAGTGTGACTGTAGAGCCGTCCACCTCAACTCGTCGTCGGGCCCAACAATTGCACCTCTCACTCTCGTCTTTGATGAACATTATGCATAAAGACTTGCATTTACACGCTTACAAGGTGCAATTGACTCAAGAACTAAAGCGTCTTGACCATTCCAAACGTCTTTTTTTTTTTTTTTTAACGTTTATTTCATGAAATTGTATAAGCTTAAACTATAAATAAACAAACAGTAGGAATATAACAAATAATTTTACATAGTCCCATATTCGGGCTCTCAAGTATATTACTTATCTATATACAATATTTACATTATCTTTTAAATTTAATTATTTAAATTTATACAAAATAAATACAAGTATTTATACGTATTTACTATAATTAGTTTGTAAAGAAAAACTTGGAAAAACCTTACTTATATAACACAATCCATTCCAAACGTCTTCAATGGTCAGAAGCAATAATGATGATAAATTTACGAAGAAAATCATCTTCAGGCACATTTTCACCTCAGTTGATTCGTCAATAAGCAGAATTGCCGCATTTGGGCGAATGATAATCCAAGAGCGTTTGTCGAAAAACCAATGCACCCACAAAGAGTGACTGTTTGGTGCGGTTTATGGGCTAGCGTCATTTTTTCCAAAATGAGGCCGGTCAGGCAGTTACTGTGAATGGTGTTCGCTATCGTGAGATGATAACAAACTTTTGTATGGCTTGAATTGGAAGATATGGATGTGGAAGATATGTGGTTTTACAGGACGGTGCCACTTGCCACACAGCTAACTAAACAATCGCTCTTTTGCACGACAAGTTCAATGGCCGTGTTATCTCACGTGGTGGACTTCTTTCTTTGGGGTTATTTGAAAGAAAAGGTGTACGTCGATAAGTCAGCAACAATTCAAGAGCTAAACGATGAGATAATTCGATAATTAGATAAACCATCGGATGGATGAGCGCCGCCGAGGTCGCGGGGGCCAGTTGGCCGATATTTTGATCAATACATAATTGAACCATACCAATATTATTATAATAAAAAGCAATGACAATAATTTCCCCAAAAAATTTGTATTTTATTCAAAATCAACATCGGCCCTTAAAATTTAACCACCATTTAAAAAGAGTTGGCAAAAGTCTTCTATTGTAATACTAAATTAGTAAAAAATTCTTAAGAAATCTGTTGAATAGGAAATAAAATCTTTTAAATCCACGGTTCCTAAATAGGGTCCGTGGCAGATTTTGTCTTTTAAAAACTCAAGAGAGACCGACTGGTTTAATTATTACTGACTGGTTTTTGCCGATCTCGGAAGGAAATCATGGTACATTTGTACTTTTATATTTTTTTCAGTACATTTTGGACCTTGTTAGTACCGCGGGTACTACCGCGGCTTCCTTGGTACAATTTGAAAGTTCTAACGTTTCGCTATTTGGCAAAATAAATTTTGTCCTTTTTAATTTTTTGTGCTATTTTTTAATTTCTCAGCTTTTTTGTTTCACGTCTGTTATATTTTTCTGTGGTGCAAAAGACTTAGGCCCGTTTTCCCAACTTAGCGATAGCTAAAGGTTAGGATTTTATCGGCCGTATTCAAAGTATTCTATAATTACAATTAAGCTTTAACCTAAAGTAAGCGATAAGTTAAAGAAAGTTTCAGGGTTAAAGTAAAATTGTTATTATGGTATATACGGCCGATAATATCCTGCCTTAGGCTATCAATAAGTGGTGAAAACGCCCCTTAAATAAATTAATTCTAAAAAAACAAAGAAGCTTTTCTTGAAATAAAAATACGAATTATTCGAAAACTTATCTATTATGCAGAACGAAAATTAAATTATTTTAAAATTCATTTTACTATTGTAGGACAAGGAGCAAGTAAAGTCACTGCAGGAAGAGTAGATCACACAATTTTCATGGTTAAAAAAGCAAAATATCAACAACGGGTGATCTTGCTCATATCAAAACACGTACATTCTTTACGGTCTGAAGTATCACAGATGAAAAATTATATATTTAAAGAGTTGTAACATAAATAATTTTTTTTTAATGTGTACTTGATCACTAGAACTGCAATGACTAATGAGCATATGTAAACTTATGTATGTATGGAACTTGTGAGTTTTTATACACATTTTTGTTAAATTTTGTTTTGAATAAATAATTAAAAATGGTACGGTCATGGTCTAAAAAGTACATTTTGTTTTCATAATTGGTACAAAATCATAAAAGCCATTTTCCATCCCTGATGTACATACAGTGAGCAAAAAAAAAAAAAAACTTTTACACTTGTTAAATTAAAATAAAAACGCAGAGATTAAAGTAAACCCTAAGGAAGGGGAAGCACATAATCTACGAATCCAAGTGCAGACAAATATGTATTTGGAAGTGATGGACGTAAATCTGTATTGAGAAAGTAAGGGGAAGCATTTAATCCACGAAATATTTTTCATACTGTTGAGCACGGTGGCGGCAATGTTATGGTTTGGGGGTGTATGAGTGCTAATGGAGTAGGTAACCTTATGTGTATCGAGGGAATCATGAATAAAATAGATAAGTTAAATATCCTGAAAAATAATTTACCATAATCCGCCCAAAAAATGGGTTTAGGGAATGATTTTGTTTTCATGCAAGATAATGATCCAAAGCATTCGGCCGTTAACGTAAGGGAATGGTTGCTTTATAACACAAAAAAAGTTTTGTCTCATCATCCCCAGAGAAAATTAAGAGATCACCACATATCCGGAAAATAATCCTTAAAAACGCTCTCAAAGATATCTGGAGTTATATTCCCCAAAAAGTTACAATCTGGTCCATTCGATGCCAAGAGCACTTCTTTCTGTTAAAGAAGATAAAGGACACCATACAAAATACTGAAAACCTAAATATTTTAATATTTTTTAAAGTTACGTTAGGTTTTTTGTCCTGTACAACTTGTTTTTTTTGTGTATGAGTTTTAGCATATTTATGTTTTTGTTGTTTTTATACAAAATTAAAAAAAAATTTTATTTAAATTAAAATATAGACCTTTAAATTTAAATAATATGAAATAAAAGTAATAATATGGTTTTACTTTAATCTCTGTGTTTTCTTTTATTTTAATTTAACAAGTGTACAAGTTTTTTTTTTTGGCTCACTGTATAAACTTATGGGATGACACTTCTGTGTATATTTTAAAGTCTTCTTTTGGATGATTTTCGCAATATTAATACCATTGAAAATAAAATAAAGAAATTATTAATTAGAATTGATAGAATTGCAATTCATGTTTCTTTATATCACAATAGTGGAGAGGCTATAATGCATTTGTGCTGATGTGTGTAACACCTTAAAATATTGGTCCTAGACCTACCTTAAAGTATACCGATCGACTCAGAATCACTTTCTGAGTTGATCTAACGATGTCCGTCCAGCTGGCTGGCTGTCCATGTAACCTTGTGCGCAATGTGTAATTTTGGAGATAATTTAATAAAATTTATCACAGAGGTTCATATTAGCACAAGGACCAAGCCTATTGAAAATGTACCGAATCGTAGGACCACGAGGGGAGATAGGGGACAATTTTTGCCTCTCAGAAACTATCAAACCGATTTTAATAAAATTAAAAACATATATAGATCCATATTTGTATGGCCACATAAGCTACGCATTTTTTTTTAAAAAAATAGGACCACGAGGGAAGATGGGGGGCAATATTTTCCTCTCAGAAACTATCAAACCGATTTTAATGAAATGAAATGAAAACTTAGATAGATCCATATTTATATGGACACATAAGCTATGCATTTTTTAAAAAATTGGACCACCAGGGGAGATAGGGGAAATGGCTGCCTCCCAAAAACTATCAAGCCGATTGTAATGAAATTAGAACATAGATAGATCCCTATTTATATAGCCATACACTCTCGAAAATTTGTTTTTATATACTGTGGTGTAGGGTATCATATTGTCGGGCTTGACCGACTATACTTTCTTCATTTATTGTGGCCTGTTTCATAAAAAGTGTTTAATTTTGTTCTACCTAATTATCCCTCACCGATATTTGTCATAATATTTTCAATAATGAAAGTCCAGAAAAAGGCTAAAAATTGTTACTTCTCGTAAGGAAATGGAAAATTTTCAACTAACTTATATTTCTTTTGTAATTTTTTTAATATTTAAAAAAAAGTTTGTTCAAAAAACTTTTAGGTAACTAATTTTTTTACATTTTTCTTTAAACTCTTTTAATAATTGACAGTAAAAATCGCTGGTGTTAACATTCAGCCTTATTCCGGTTGTCGATGACGATTATTATACCCACACCACAATAGTGGAGAGGGTATTATGCATTTGTGCTGATGTGTGTAACGCCTTAAAATATTAGTCCTAGACCCACCTTAAAGTATACCGATCGTATTAGAATCACTTTCTGAGTCGAACTAACGATGTCCGTCCGGCTGGCTGTCCATGTAACCTTGTGCGCAAAGTACAGGTCGCAATTTTGCAGATAATTTGATGAAATTTGGGTCATAGGTGGGGGAATGGGCCGAATCGTAGGACCACGTGGGAAGATAGGGGGAAATTTCTTCCTCTCAGAAACTATCAAACCGATTTCAATGAAATTTAAAACATAGATAGAACCATATCTTTATGGACACAAAATGTATGCATTTTTTAAAAAATAGAACCACGAGGGGAGCTAGGGACAATTTCTGCCTCTCAAACCGATTTTAATGAAATTTAAAACATAGATAGATCCATATCTATATGGACACATTAGCTATACAGTTTTTCAAAAATAGGACCACAACAGGAGGTAGGGGGCAATTTCTGCCTCTCACAAACTTTCAAACCGATTTTCATGAAGTTTATAAGCATAGACAAATCTATATTTATATGGACACATTAGCACGATGTGTTTTTAAATATTGTGGTGTAGGGTATCATATGGTCGGGCTTGACCGACTATACTTTCTTACTTGTTTTTTTTTTTTTTTTTTATTTCTTATTTTTTCAACAATTCTTTCTTTCATTACAGAAATCTATAATTATTTCCAGCTAAAAACACACATGTATGTATATAAACAGCAAATTGTAAAAAAAAATTTTTATCGGAATTTTTCATTTATAAAATTATTTTTAATTATTATGCAATTAATATTTGCTTGAATTTTTTCTTTTATGATGAGTTCTTGAAAATAATTAAAAAAAAAAAAAAAAACGGTTACGCCTTAATGCAAGCTAAGCTTCTTTAAAAATCAAATATAGGCGATAAGATATGCTTTAAAAAAATTTATGTATTTAATTATATGCTTATGCTTAAATAAAATGTTAAGGTAATAATCAGGGAAACCACAAATATGCAATTGCATGTTTTTCCTTGTGCGACCAATGAAGGCAGAAATAATATATTACGTTTAAGAGCTTTTTATGAATTTTGGCACAGATTTGTTAGTGCATATTTTGGCATATTTTACCGTTTGGAGCATTTTTTTGTTAAAAGAGCCTTTTTGCAGAATTTTTTTTAGTTTCTAGGGCATATTTTGCATTTTTAAGGCATATTTTGATACATATTCTATTTTTCTTGATTGCTCTTGTAAGCTTTCGCATCAATTAAAAAAAAAATTTTTTTTTTCGAAATTCTAGTTATCTGTCTGTATACCCAACGTGTTGCTTTATTTCGCCATCCACATTTAATTTTTACTCTAAAATGAAGACATTATCATTTAAGATAATGTTATTTTAAACTTTCAAATTTTACATAAAAGCAAAAATTAAGGAAAAAGCAATTATGCACATACGTTTTTGGCGATGTGTGCAATACATAGAATTCTGAACCAATCTTTTAGTACACTGATTGGCTGAGAATCACTTTTTAAAGTTGGTTACTGATGCCCATCCGTTCGTCTGGCTGGTTTTCTGTCTGTCCATGTTTACCTTGTGCGCAAAGTACAAGTTGCAATTTTGTACATAATTTGATCGAATTTGGTAAAGGCATTTTATTTGTACCAAGGACGAAGTCTATGTAAATGGTAAGAATCGGTCTTTAATTTTATATATTCCCCATAAAAACTTCTTTCCAAATTACACTATTTGTGTACGTAATCCATCTAATTATGTTGGCATTTAGATTTTATTCGCCCAAAAAATATGTTACAGCAGATTAAATTCTTTTTGAATTGGTTGGTGGATTTACTTTATGTGACATCGTGTTATGTGTCACTTCCCGACATTGTGATCACCAGTGGAAACGTTCAACATACATTTACCATTGAAATAAAATTAGTTTGGTCAAAGGATGTAAACCTATTTGGCTTGGACTTTGTAATTTGGTCTGCCAATGCCTTAAAAATAGTGAGTTAAATTTAGGTAAGAAAACTTCATAGATAGATAGATTTTCTTAACTAAAACCATTCCAATTGAATACATTTATTCCCAAAAAAAAAAAATGTTTTAAAAATGTGGTTTTGAAAACACACTATACACATTGCTTCATCATACTGCTCACAAATAGTGTTCACCCTTTTGGTATTTTTGCGCGCATACGCCGCGTTGGGTTTCTTTGACATTGTTTTAAGCATGTAAAACATCTCTTTTAAAAAAATTTATAAAAAGTCTAAGAGATAAAAACATAAAAATATAATATAAGAGAATGCCCATTGGTGGCCACTTGTATTTTTATATTCAGGGACAACGTGACCACCGGTGGTAACAAGAAAAAAGGACAAAAAACAACAAAAAAAACATTTGGTTTATCAAAAATAAATATCACAAAGTCACACCAATTTCAAAAAATCAATAAAACTAAGTTAAAACATTATGGTCTCAGCTTGTCAACTAATGAATACCCACTAGTCAGCACGCGGTCCCTCGGTGCAGAAAAAAAATGACCACTGGTGGACACGTGGGGCTCAAAGAGTTAATGCGCATAAAACGCATTTTTTAGAGCATATTTCTGGTTTCCCTGGTAATAATTAAAAAATTTTTTTTTGTTATTTTAATAAAAAGGAAAAATGTTCTTGGAATTTTTATGTTTATACATATGGGCAAATCCTAGAAACAGTCCACCAACCAAAAATTTTTCAAATTAATTTTTTTTTAATGGAATATAAAACTAGATGTATAATTTCATTTTTAAATTAAAAAATATGTATTTCAATGATCATTAATGCAATAATTTTTACCAAATCCTGCCCTCCCCTGATTTCTTAATGTTATACGTGAGTTTAGCATTATTTTAGGTGATTTTTGTGCTTAAAATAGCACTTGCAGCAGACTTATCAAAATAGAAATTTCGTTAAAAAAAATAAATTGATATCCATTAGTTAAGAAATTAGTTTAAGAAATGCAATTCATAAAAATATAATTTGTTTTGTTAAAATAAATAAAATATAATACATAATAAAATACTACTGGAAAAACTGTAGCGTTCGTTATGTAGCGTGCGTCACAAAGGGTTCACGGCTTTTGTCAAAGAATCACAAAATTTTTTGGCTGCACATAAGTGCGTTTAGAATTCTCTTATAGTCTTCTTTCTTTAAGGAATAAGATTTTGTATACCTTATCATGCCAAATTCGCTAAAAATTAGGAAAACGCACATCAACCTTTGAAGTTACTTCCACTTTTTGTAGCGTGCGTCACAAAACTTTGTGATCATTTATTTCACAACAAATACTTGCTCAGAAATTATGATATATGCCATTCGTAAGTACATATTAATACTAAATACTATAGCCCAATTCACAATCTTGTGCAAATGGTCTTGCATCGTAGCATTTGCAAAATGTTATAGTGAATACTGTAGTATACTTTTGGGATTATAGTAAATACTATAACATTTTTCAGACCGGCTTGGTTCACTGAGTGTTCGCTGTCGTTTTGCAATCAACTCGAGTAAATATAAACTATTGGGTTTAGGTGTTGCATATTTGCAAAAGAGTAGCAAGTGCATTGCTGTATATTTTGTTGGTGTAGAGTAAAAATATACTATACCATTTTGCAAATGCTACGATATATAGTTATGGTTTTAACCATAATCCCAAAAGTATGCTATGGTATTTACTATTCCATTATGCAAATGCTACGATCCAAGACCATTTGCACAAGATTGTGAATTGGGCTTATATATAAGTTGAAGCTATCTCTTTTGAAAGACCAAGAAATGTTTATATTCCAATCAAAAAAAGCGTGCGAATGTAGCGTTCGTCACGCAGGATTTGCCCATATATCTCTTTTTACCAATACAAATTTGATATAGTTTTATTATTTTCAGAAAATTTAAAAAAGTAATATTTTTTTATTTGCATTAAATAAAAACCTTGCAGAAATATTGGATTATTACTTCTTTTTTACTCTTTTATTGCAACCACCTAAATGTAGGCAATGATTTGATTTAATAACAAAAATATTATTAAAAAGCCTTCTAACTACTTCATCCTTTCAGAACACATAAAAATGTTCATATAGAATAAAAGAATAAGGAACAAAAACGAAAGAAATTTAATCAAACTTAAACAAAAAGTTGTAAACAAAATAAAATAAAGCAAAACAGAAGAATATTATGTATATAGAAAATATTTAAAAAAACTAGAGCAAAAGTAATATTTATGTTAAGTTTTGCGTACAAAACAACAGCCTACTAGACTTAAAAAGTAATAACAAATGTTTCCTATTGTCTAAAATTTCAATTAAATATTAACTAAAGGTTTCTATAAAAATTTTAAAAGAAAAAAATTTTAAACAAAAAAAGAGAACTTTAAAACAATTTGTCATTCTTATTATAACCAACAAATGCATACTTTAAGGTTTAATGTATAAAAAGAAAATATTAAGGATGAGAAAACTATTTTATTTTTTTTTTTTAATAAAGTTTATTACAAAATTATTTGTAATATTCCTTTTGTAAATTAAAATAATCCCCTATCTAATAACAACAAACGTAAAGCATAATCATTAAAGGGTTTTTTTTTTGAAAAATTTAAGGCAAATATTGTTTTTTAAATGTCTTATGTCTAAAGTTCTTGTCAAAAAATGTTAAATATATTTACAGTATACTTTTAAGATGAAGTTAAGTATATAATCGAAAACCTAAGAACATTGAACTTTTGTTTGTAATGTATGAAAATGTTTTGTAAAATTGTAATCGATAAAAAGTTTTTTAATGCAAAATTGTTATCGATAACACTTAATATTCAAATATGTTATCGAAGAATGTCTTTTATTAACAATTATCAAAGATTTTCTAAGAAAATTATTATCACTAACAAGATTTTTGTGAAAATTGCAATCATTTACAAAATTTTCTATAAAAATTTGTTATTGATAACAAGATCTTATATGAAAATTTTTATAGATAACAAGATTTTATATGAACATTGTTATCGATATCAAGATTTTCTTTGAAAATTGTTATTGGTAACAACATTTTCTTTAAAATTTTTTTGTTTACAAGATTTTCTACAAAATTGTTATCGATTATAAGATTTTCTTTAAAATTTTTTATTGATACCAAAATTTTCCGTAAAATTTATATCGATAACAGTATGTTCTAAAAAAATTGTTATAAATTGAGAACAATTTGTTCTAAAACAAGTTAGAGTGCTATATTCGGCTGTGCCGAATCTTTGAAACCCTCCACCGACAGTTCGAATGTTTAAGGAGTAATATCTGTATGATGTTATTATAATCTTAAACTGTGACGATTTGTTATTAATTATGGTTTAAGGCAACCAAACTGTTTTCCGGCAGAAAGGTTTATATGGGGCCTAGGGTAAATTATGGACCGATCATCACGAAATTTCACAGCGTCATTTCTAGTCCTTTAAAACTGTGACGTACCAATTTCTGTTATGATAGCATTATTAATTATGGTTTTAGGTGTACTGAACTGTTTTCCGGGAGTAGGGTTTCTATGGGGCCTAGGGTAAATTATGTACCGAAATTTCACAGTATCATTTATAGTCCTATAAAACTGTGACGGGCCAAAATTTGTTATGATTGCATTATTTTTTACGGTTTTAGGCGTACTAAACTGTTTTCCGGTAGTAGGGTTTATATGGAGCCCAAGGTAAGTTATGGACCGATCGTCACGAAATTACACAGTTTTATTTCTTGTCATATAAAACTTTGATGTACCAAATTTGTTATGATAGCATTATTTTTTACGTTTTTAGGCGTACTAAGTTGTTTTCCGGAAGTAGGTTTTATATGGGGCCTATGGTAAATTATGGACCGATCTTCACGAAACTTAACAGTTTAATTTCTAGTCCTATGTAACTGTGACTTGCCAAAATTTGTAATGATAGCATTGTTAGTTAGGGTTTTAGGCTTCATATACTGTTTTCCGGGAGAAGGGCTTATATGGGGCCTAGGGTAAATTATTGATGGATCTTCACGAAATTTCACAGCGTGATTTCCAGTTGAATAAAACGAATTGTTGTGAAATCTTATATCATTCTGTGCATTTTTTCACCATTTATGTTAGTTTTTGTAACAAAATTATCAATTTTTTTTAGGTGGTGGTTCCACATTTTGATTCATAGCTCAGATCCTATTGAACCGATTTTGCTGAATTTCAATCCCAAACTGCTTAGGATAGCTACAAGCAATTTGACACCAAGTTTGTTGATTTCTTTTGAGTTTTTCGAAAGTGACAGACGGACAGACGGACAGACAGACGGACATGGCTAAATCGACTTAAAGTTACTCAAGGACCCAGAATATATATACTTTATAGGGTCTGAGATGAATAGTAAAAAAGTTTCACACGGAAGAACAAACTGAATATACCCTCTTCCCAACTAATTGTGGTGGAGGGTATAAAAATTGTTATCGATAGTTTTTTTTAATTGTTACCGATAGCAAGAGATTCTATGAAAAATGTTATAAATAACAGGGTTTTCTATGAAATTTGCTTCAATAACAAGACTTTCTATAAAAATTGTTATCGATAACACATTATTCTAGAAAAATTGTTATTGGTATCAAGATTTTCTATAAAAATGCAAAAATTTTATATGAAAATTTTTATTATTAACAACACTTACTATGAAAATTGTTATCGATAACGCATTATTCCAGGAAAATTGTTATCGATAACGCATTATTCCAGGGAAATTGTTATCGATAACAATAATTTATATAAAATTGTTTAACCAAAACAAGATCTTTTATGAAAAACGAAAAAAATATGCCGCCAAAAAGTCGTGGATCAGTTTTTTTTTCTTTCTTTTGTGCTATTTTCATCCATACATGATCTAGAAACTAAATCCGCTATCATATTAGATTTACCACAAAATTGCAATTATATATATTCCAGAGCACCGTGTAAAATTTTTTTAATTTGCAAAAACCTAAATACTTTACATACAAAGATGATGTACTTGGCAAAAGAAAAAATTTGATACCCATATTGCCCTATTTAAAACGAAGGGTTACCACCCCATTACATTTTTGTCAAAACGCGAACTAGCACGAATTTCAAAAAAAAAAAGCTGAGACATGTATTAAATTAAACCGACTAAAGATTAAACTATGTTAATTTGCCATTTTTATTACAAACAACCCCGAACAAAAAATTCAAAAACCGTTTTTTTTTTAAGAAAATCCTTAATCCTTAATGATCGTCCATATTCTTAAATTATCAAAACATGCAAAAATATACCCTTTTTCTAAATGGTCCAGCTCACGAGAGGTCAAAGCTGAGCCGATATATTTTAAATGTCATCTTAAAAAAGGCCAATGCTCATTTTTAGGAGGGTAAATCGAGCACTTTTTTTAGTGAGTCGCTCTTATATATATATATATATATATATATATATATACATATTGGTCTATATAATTTTCTGTTTTAAGATTTTTCGTTCCATGAAGATTTATAGGCAAAGTTCCTACAGGGGTCGGTTTTAAAAACTTTACTATATATTTGTTTCTTTATGACTTTTATGTTTTTTATTTGCTAAATTAATGAAAATTAATCACTAGATTATAATTTTGGGTAATTTAATAGATAAATCTTACCCAGGACTAAAGGTCATAAATTTATAAATAAAAAAAAATTCCATAAAAATACATGATTTTCTATAAAAAGTGTTATCAATAACAAGGTTTTCTATGTAAATTGTTATGGATAACAAGTATTTTTTAGGAAAATTGCTATCGATAACAAATTGTAGCCGATAACAGCATTTCCTATTAAATTTTCTATGGAAATTGTTATCAAAATAGTACTTTTAAATACAAAAAAAAATAGTTTACGGGTCGATAACACAGCACAAACATTTTGAACTTTTTCCAAAAGTTAAAGTAAGATTTTGTGGACATTTTATCCCCATCCTCGCCCTTGATAGGGGCATAGGCCAGTGTTGCCAAAACTTGGCGACCAAAAATGGCTAAATTTACGGGAAAAACTGGCTAAAAAATGGCTAAAAGCTTTTTAAAATACAAAAACACATTAAAATTCAATAACAAAACAGAAATAATTCATTTAAAGTGGTTTACGATGAAATTGTAAGTTAAGATCAATTTGTTAAATAAGAATAAACGTAAATTAATATTTTCATAGATATTTAAAAAATTAAATCATCGATAAATTCGATGTCATTATTGTTCATTTCATAGGAATCACTCGGGCTTATTAGTTTTTAATAATTTGAAGGTAAATAACACAGTACAACAGCCAATCTGGGGGGTGAGAAATTCCAAGTCAGGGTGATGGTACTAGGTCAGTATAGTAAAACCCTCAATGGGTTTGGCGTTCGTATGTGTCAGTTTTTTTTTATGACATTTTAAATTTTTTCCTTATCTTGATGTTTTTTTTGTTTAACATAACTCGAGAACCACTTGTCCGATTTTGCTAAAACAAACTCAAAAAAATTAAGAATTACAATTTAATCCGTTCATATAACGTTTTTCTTTATAATCAACAGTTTTGCCGGTAAAAATAAATTTGTAGAGAATTATAATTCATAAGTGCAAAAAATGTTCAAGCCTGGATGTATGCAGCAGATTTTATCACAAACCTGCACTGCAATTTTTGTGACTTTTTTTAAGCGATCGGTGAAAATCTTCGGACTTTTGTTTGTTATTTGAAAGAATACACCCACATTCAGTGATGCCAACAGTGGGGGATTTCCCCTTTACTATACTGACCTAGTAACATCACCCTGACTTAGAATTTCTCACCCCCCAGACAATAATCCCAAAAATGTTCCATAGTGTAATAATCACGACAACATTTACCCAACCTTTTTAGTCCAGATCTACAATAAAAAAGAAGTAAGAAAGAACCTATGTACCAAATTTTATCAAATAATCTCCAAAACAGCCAGCCAGCAGGACAAACATCGTTAATTCGACTCAGAAAGTGATTCTGAGTCAATCGGTATACGTAAATGTGGGCTTAGGACCATTATTTTATGGTGTTACAAACATCAGCACAAACGCATTCTACTCTCTCCACTATTGTGGTGCTGGTATAAATATTTTTTTGATAAAATCGAATTAACGGTGGCTTAATGTATCCTTTTTCTCAAATTACTTTAAACGATGTTAACTTGGGTAAATACCCTCTCTACTTCATCATTAGACCATGCAACTGAGAGCAACTATATAGTCCATTCTGAAATTTCTAAAAAAAAATTTTTTGCCGCCAGCATCTCTTTATTGAAATACTTGAAACCAGATGTTTGTGTTGATCCATTTCATAAATTTAATATTGGTCTACTATTGCTTTATTTTGAAAGATGTTTCATCATCATAGTTTATAGCGATTTCCAACATTTGTAAAAGTTGTGATTTAAATGAAATGAGTTTGAATTGTTAAAAATGTTAATTTTACTTTAATACATTTTTTAAGAAATTGAAAATTATTATTTTAAAAGAAAAAGGCAAAAAAAATTTATGGCTAAATAAGTTTAAAAATGGCTAAAAAAAATGGCCATTGGCTAAACTAATTTTTTAATGGCTAAACAGGATGAAAAATGGCTAAATCTAGCCATTAAATGGCTAAATTGGCAACACTAGGCCCAAAAAGTAGAGGGTGAAATTTTAAATGGAAGTTTTTCTGGATTTTCTAGTATATACAGCATACTTATAGGCTGTAAATTTTACAAATTTTTAAAACCTTCTTTTGGATATTTTTTGTACAAAGCATGAATTTTTTAAAAAACATGCTTAACTATTAATTAGAAAACATTTAATTCCAAAAAGTTGGTAAAATTCTTGTTTTATTTAGTTTAAAAGCATTCTTTAGGAGAGCAATTAATGTTTTAGTTGTGTTACTGATACTTGCTGCCTCTTTAATATATTTTCAAAATATTTCCGTAAATTGTACAAAAATTTTCATTGTATTGATAACAGTTTTTACCCCCCCACACTTACGTTTAACCCACACTGTTTTCTTACCCAGCCAGAAATATTCCAAAACCACATATCTGTGGCTGTTAACAGACAATTAAAAGACAACTTGCTTCTGCTTTTGTGTAGTTGAAAACTCTTTCTCATTGTCTCTCGCTCTCTACAATTCAACTGACATGTAAAATCAAACAATGTCATTGTGTATTTTACATTTTTTTTATTTGCAAATTTAATTAAAAACATAATGGTTAATTGAATTGTTGATAAAGCGACATGATGAAAAGGAAACATCACATACATTAACTTACCTTATATTTGTGCTAAAACAAATGATAATGATGTGTTGATAGAATAAAAACAAAATAAATTAAAACCACATATTTCTTGTTTCAGTATAAATGATTAATTAATTTCAAATCAATAGATTTAATCAAACAAACAAAGTCTCACATCATACAAACACAAACATAAATTGCAATGCCTTAAGGTATGCACTACTTTTCTAGTGAATAAACAAAACTCTTACACATAAAACTACATGAAATCTTTTTTTCCTGAAGTGTAAGTGAAATAATGTAAGCAAAAAAAAAAAATGGAAAACAAAAGCAAAAGAAACATATGGAAGGAAGGAGAATGAGAAAGAAAATAAATTCTCTTGTTAACATTTTCATTGGCATCATTTTAACTACAGTTCGTGTAAGGTGTACGAGAGATAAGAAATACACTACAACAAATTTTAGTTAAGAAAGGAGAAGAAGGAGTTCAAAGTGAATGTACATGGTGAATGTTAGTTTGTTTGTTTGTTTTAGCCTTCAGAAACTTGATTGATATGTTAACTAGATGTTAATAATGTGTGGCTTTTGTGACATAAATGAATGGCAATTAGCTCTAAATGAGATGGGTGATTATAAAATAGATACCTATAAAATGCATTTACATACAAAAACATTTAGAAACCAACATATGCACACTTTAACACCAACACATACATACATACATACATATGTATATTCTTTAAAGATTTTATTTGCAACACTAAGTCTGTTATCGATTACAATTACGGAAGAATATTATTGATTTCAAAATTGGGAGAAAATATTTAAATCGATAATAGTTTCGAAAGAAAATGGGGTCTAAGATCAATATTGTATATATATATATATATTACCTTTGGTGAAGGTAATTAAAGATTATAATATTTTCTCCCAATTTTGTAATCGATAACTAGATTTTCTTAAGTAATTGTAATCGATAACAGATGTCCTATATAAATTATTACTGATTAGTTTTATACAAATTTGTTTCTTTAAGAAGATTCTTTAAAGGAATTATTATCGATAACAAGATTTCCTAAGGAAAATATTAGAAAAATGGTTTCCTATAGAAATTGTTATTGACTTGTGTTCAATTAGTTTTAAGAACTGTTGTTGATTACAAGATTTTCTTAAGAACTTGTTATAACGAATCTAATTTCGAAATCTTTATCGTGAGCAAGATTTTTGTTTTTAAAGTGTTATCGATAATAAGATTTTCCTTAGAAATTGTTATCGATAATTAGATTTTCTTAAAGCAAAAAATTATAATCAAATTCTTTATAGGAATTATTATCGATAACAAGAATTCCTAAGGAAAATATTAGAAAAATGGTTTCCTATAGAAATTGTTATTGACTTGTGTTCAATTACTTTTAAGAACTGTGTTGATTACAAGATTTTCTTTAGAACTTGTTATAACGAATCTAATTTTGAAATTTTTATCGTGAACAAGAATTTTTTTTTTAAAGTGTTATCGATAATAAGATTTTCCTTAGAACTTGTTATCGATAATTGGATTTTTTTAAAGCAAAAAATTATAATCAAATAATAATAACGAAATCGATAACAAAATTTAATATACTAAATTGTGTCGATAACGTTATTTTTACTGAAAACTGGTACAGAATTGTTGTTAATATTTATTTAGTAATTAATATTTTTTCTTTTTAATTTATTATATTATGATTGATTGTTATTTTGTGTAACCTTGAAAGGTGAAAAAGTCAATATTTGCTATTAGTATCAATAACTTAGCAAAAACAGTGGTATGTAAGTATCATTAATTTAAAGCATACATTTGGGATATCTAATAAAACGCTAAAATAATTAATTTTAATTCCCTAAATTCTGTTGCATACCTTAAGGGAGTTTAAAGTTGCAATAAATTTGCATGGCAGAAAAGCATTTGAAATTAAAAATTTATTATAAGTTGGCAACAAATTATATACGAGTTTAAAGTGAAGCATATTTTAGCGGCCTTATTAAAAAATATATTTAATAAACATTTTGATTGATTTAGTTTTATAGATTTCTAAACAATTTTCATATTATTCGAATGTGTATTCTAAGTCAAATTTGCATTTTTAAAAGCTTTTATACTTTAATAGTCTTATCTCTTCAATATTTTCCAGGAATATTTTTAATATGGGCACTTCCAAGATTGTAAACGGGACATTCGCACACGTTTATATTGACAAAACTGTAAAAACAACCTGATTTTTTTTATTAATGATTCCTTTAACTCTCAATTAGTTCTTTAATTTCCGCAAATGAAATTTTTCGCTTACTGTCGTGGTTTCCGAGATAATTGCAAAAAAACAGTGATTGTAAACGGTACAAAAAACGGAAGTGGGTTTTAAGGGGTAACCGTTTAAACAGTGATTTCTGCGAAACCTGACACAATATTTTATTGGGATTAATTTTAAAATGTTGCGTACTAATGTGCCCTAAAAATGGTTTCGATTTCAAAATAAAATATGAATTACATTTTTTTAAATAAATTGTTAAAGAAATTGTTAACGGGACATTGTAAACGGGACAATTTTTCCACCATGATTTAAAATTTTTTTATGTTGCTATTTATAATCCTTTATATAAGAAACTTAAAAAAAATGTTTTTCAGATCATAAATATGCCTTAGATTAGAGTATTGTTGTTCCAAATGCATATTTTCTAATATACACAAGTATGTTCTAAAAGTTGTAGTACTTCGTTTACCATTTATCTTTTTTTTCGAATCAATTAATTTATACGCATATATTAAAAAATTATAAGCAATTCTCTAAATAAATCTTAAAAAGAAAAATTTTTTTTTCCCATTTTTTGTGGTTGACGTTTTTTTTGGAAATAGCCATATATAAATCCATAATAATATTTTCTATGAAAATTGTTATTGATAACTACATTTTCTTTAAATATTTCTTTTGTTAACAAGATTTTTTTTAAAAAATTGTTATCGATTACAAGATGTTCTATAAAACTTCTACGAAAATTGTTATTGATAACAAGATCTTATATGAAAATCTTTATCGATAACAAGACTTTATATGAAAATTTTCTTTGTAATCGATAACAGCATTTTCTTTAAATATTTTTTTGTTTAAAAGATTTTCTATAAAAATTGTTATTGATTACAAGATTTTCTATAACATTTTTTATCGATACTCAAATTTTCCGTAAAAATTATATAGATAACAATTTGTTCTAAAAAAATTGTTATCGAAAGTTGCTCTTTGAAAATTGTTACCGATAGCAAGATTTTCAATTAAAATATTATAAATAACAGGATTTTCTATGAAATTTGTTGTCAATAACAAGACTTTCTATAGTAATTGTTATCGATAACAAATTATTCTAGAAAAATTGTTATCAGTATTAAGATTTTCTATGAAAATACAAGATTTTATATGAAAATTGTTATCGATAACAAGATTTTCTATGAATTTTTTTAACGAAAACAAGATTTTCTACTAAAATTTTTAACGATAGCAAGATTTTCTATGAAAATTGTTATAAATAACAGGATTTTCTATGAAATTTTTTGTCAATAACACACTATTCTAGGAAAATTGTAATTGGTGTCGGGATTTTCCATAAAAATTCATGATTGATTTAGTTTTACAGATTTCTTAACATTTTTTTTAACACAAAAATTTTCATGTTATTAGAATGTGTATTCTTAGCCAAATTACAATTTGTAAAAGCTTTTATACTTAAATAGTCTTATTCCTTCAATATTTTCCAGGAATATTTTTAATATATAAATCCATGCATTTTGTTAAACTTCCACATGTAAATGTCCGCCTTTATTTTAACCACTTTGTTTTTTGTAATCCAGCAAAGTTTTTACAAAAACTATTTTACAAAATCTTTTAGGACCTCCTTCTTAGTTTAAATTGAGCATTTAAAACCAAAAAACATAACTCATTTACAAACGCGCGCTTGTTTACATAAATTTTTAAAAGGTTTATATACAAAGTATAATTTTAGACTTCACGCTTAATAAAAAACTTATGATTTCTCTCATACCAACCGAAAGGGGGCAGAATTTAGGGATCTTAACATTTTTATTCGAAGTTAAAGCGGTAGAAAGAGAGAAAACTGTAAAAATAAACTGATGTGAAATATTTTAAACTTCCTGTTCTCTTGCAATAAAGTTTTTTTTTTATTTTACAAAGATAATTACATTTTTGCAAGCTCTAGAGACAAAGTGTAAACTTGTTAGAGGTTGTAAAATGAAAAACCAGAAAACACCAACAGAAAATCAGTAAAGAAATTATAAACATAATAAAATAAAAAAAATGTTAGAGCCATAAACTACACAAACAGAATTTTAAAAAAAGATGTGAAAATGGATTACAGAAGTAAGAAGAAAAAAAAAAAAAAAAAATTAAAAATTTTCTTTACAATAACAAAACTTTTATTGCCTCAGCAATGTAAAAAAACGAGTGTTACAGAAATAAAAACGTTATAATTAAAAAAAATATTTAAAACAATAAAAACTGAATAGTAAAAAATACTGGGAAAAAATAGTAAAAAACTGTCTGCACGTATTTTTAATAATCTTATGTAGTTTGTAGTGAAATTTACTAGTGGTAAAAAAAAGTATATAAGACTACTTAAAAAAAATTGTTAATAATTTAGTTAAGCTAATTTAGTAACGCTCGAGTTCTGCTATTTCAAATACCTTTAAAAGCACCCCAAAGTATGCTTTAATTATACATAACAAATGTAATCCGCAAGTCCAATCAATTAATTATAAATTAATAATTTTAAGTCAATTTTTTCCTGCAATACTAGTTGTTGTTGTAAATTCGAATCGCATTTTTTTACCTTCTCTAAGGTATGCAATATAATTCAGAGAATTATTGTTTATCTGTTAAACACAAATTAATTAAATATATTAAATAAAGCATCTGCGCATTATTTGCGTTTTATTTTTTTATAATTAATTCTAAAAGTATGCTTTCTATTTGTGCAAAATTATTGACACTAAAAGTATGCAATGAAATTTCAGCACCTCAAAGCTTACAAACGAGAATCAATCATTGTTTAAATAATAAATTACATTGAAATTTAAAAACTCGAGGGAACAAATTGTTATTTATATAATTTTGTTTTCAATTACAATTTTCAACTGAAAATTTTGTAAGGCATAACAATAAATTAAACAGAAATTGTAAACGATAACGATTTCTATAGAAAACCTTTGTTATCTATAAATATTTCTATAGAAAATTTTGTTTTCGATAACAACTTTAAAAAGATATTTTGTAGCCGTTAGCAATTTCCCTAGAAATCTTTCTATCGATACCTAATTTTATAGATTTGCTATAGATATCGATAGCTAACATCTAAAAAAATGTATTGTTATTGATAAAAAGTTCTATGGGAAATATTGTCATCGATAACGATTTCAATAGGAAATTTTTTTGCTCATAACGATTTCTTTTGGAAATCTTGTTACTGTTAACAACTTCGAAAGAAAAATTTGTTATCAATATATATAAATCCAGTGATTTCTGGCAAAAATTTGTTATCGTTACCGATTTCTATAGGAAATCTTATAATCGACAACGATTTTTATAGAAACTATGGTTACCGATTACACTTTTTATAGACAATCTTGGCAGCGGCAACATTTTTCACAGAAATTCTTGCTACCTATAACACATTTTATAGAAAATATAGCTACCGAAACCATTTCTTATAGAAAATCTTGTAGTCGATAAAATCTTTATAGAAAATCTTGTTGTCGATAACATTTTTTATAGAAAATCTTGCTACCGATTTCACTTTTTATTGAAAATCTTAGCAACGTTAAAATTGTTCATAGAAATGCTTGTAATCGATAACAATTTTCCTCAAAAATCTAGATAATAACTATACTCTTTATTTTTAGAAAATCTAATTATCGATAACAATTTTCATAGAAAATCCAGTAATCAAGATTTTCTATAAAAATTGTTATCGATAACATTTTTGTAGAAAATCTTATAATCGATAACATATTTGTAGAAAATATTGTTATCGATAGCAATTTTGTAGAAAATCTTGTTATCGATAATATTTTATATAGGAAATTTTGTTATCGATTAAAAGTGTTACAGGAAATTTTGCCATCGATTACAACTTTAATAAAAAATTTTAGCATTGATAACATTTTCCATAACAACTCTCGTTATCGATAATTCTTAGTAACATTTTTTTTTTGTTGTTGGAAAGAATTTTTTCTTATTTGAATATACCAGAAAAAAAGAAGGTTACTCTTCATTACAAACTTGCGTCACTAATTAAAATATAAAACTTGGCATTACATTACGAAAACGCTTCTGAACATCTGAATGCAAATTCGGCTTAAATACAAGTCGGCTTTCATTCATACATATTTCCTGTCCATTTGTTATAAAACGTGAACAAATACACATCGTGCAAAAGGTATTTTAGATTTTAAATCTTATATACATATACATGCTGTGAATTATTTCTTCAATCGTTGGAAATTAAGAAAAGAGTTTTATCCATTAAAGCCTTTAATCGAATGAAATCCTTGGATAATTCAATATTTTAATGGTCGCGAACACGATAATTATAATAAAACACAGGTAATTAAATATGGGGAAAAAGTGTAGTTCTGCAGTATGGCTAATAGAATTATTAAATTTATACATACAGGAATCAAGTTTTTCTCTGGTGACAGGGTCTTACACCCTAATTTTGCTCCTACATACATTTTTATGTAATATTTGAAAGGCACCTAATTTTAATTAAGAAATAAAAGGATTAAAATTTGTTATTTAACTACCACATTTTTTTCAATTCTTAACAGATTCTGTGCTACTGTGTTTTTTTATAGTAATTTTAATTACTATCGAACAAAAGAAAGAAGAAAATATCAATAAAAATTTAAAGAAAGAGTAAAAAAAAAAAAAAAAAAACCAAAGAAAAAAAACAATACTTGTTTCACGTGCTCCACTTTTCATTCATCCCGGTTTTTTTCCCCCCTTCATTTCATCATTGTAATTTTTGGAGATCATTTTAACATAACACAGCGTTTACATTTGCCAGCACTGGCAAGACAGTAAGCATATACATATTAGTTGGCAAAATAATGCAAAAACAAAATAGCTGTAAAAGTGTTTATGTATTAGTGAAAAAGTTTGAATGAATTGCTACTGTCTTGCCAGTACTGGCAAATGTAAACGCTATGTAAGGAAGAAGAGCAAGAAATTTGAAAAGTCTACAAACTCAGCGGACTAGAGAAGACAACAGAGAAAATATTAGTTATTTATTTCATTCATAAATTTGATCTCAACAATAATATAAGTTTTTCTTGTGTTCCATTTTGATACTTGTAAACCAACTTACATATGTATTTATATATATATATTTATATATGTAAGTATATAATTACTATTTCATACACATAACATTATTTAGACGGACAAATTGAAAAATAAGATAGGTAATGTTGTATGTACTTATAAAAGGTAATTTTAAACCGACGTTTTGTTCTAATATTTATTAATTGAGTTTTGTTTCATCATAGTAATTTCTGTTTTAAATTTCAGCATAGCATAACATGACTCGCATAATGACCATTTTACGACATCATGAGGTAATAAATCAGATAATTTAGTGCATACCAGAGATCAGCAATGAATCGTTTTTTCGCTACTCATACTGACTCATGCAATTGTAAGTATAAGTGCGTAGAAATCATTTAAACTAAACTCCCTGCAAATAATAGGACCAGTCCAAACACGCGTGTAAAGAGTAGTCCACAAGGGACCAGGACTAGTCCACAAGTAACCCAAACGTATGGAAAAAACCTGGTCTATTTAACATTACGATGTCCTAGGAGAGGACCATATAACCCACCTTTGGACCACTAAGGAGTAGTTTTAAAACTACTCCATGGTATATAACCCACCTTTGGACCAGTAAGGAGTAGTTTTAAAACTACTCCATGGTATACTCAAGAGGATTAGTTTTGAAGTCGTTTAAACACGAAAGCATGTCGTTAAAAAACGAAGACATGTCGTCTCCCCTGCAAATAAAATTGGACCACCTGACCCATTTTGATAAAATGGACTACTCCATGGACTAGTCCGATGTAATGCAAGCATGGACCATGCCATTGTTAAAAAGTGTTTGTAGTGAGACGACATGTCTTCGTTTTTTAACGACATGCTTTCGTGTTTAAACGACTCAAAACTAATCCTCTTGAGTATACCATGGAGTAGTTTTAAAACTACTCCTTACTGGTCCAAAGGTGGGTTATATACCATGGAGTAGTTTTAAAACTACTCCTTAGTGGTCCAAATGTGGGTTATATGGTCCTCTCCTAGGACATCGTAATGTTAAATAGACCAGGTTTTTTCCATACGTTTGGGTTACTTGTGGACTAGTCCTGGTCCCTTGTGGACTACTCTTTACACGCGTGTTTGGACTGGTCCTATTATTTGCAGGGTCACTACAAACACTTTTTAACAATGGTATGGTCCATGCTTGCATTACATCGGACTAGTCCATGGAGTAGTCCATTTTATCAAAATGGGTCAGGTGGTCCAATTTTATTTGCAGGGCTACTCTGATTCACTCATACTCACAAGTGAAATATTTATGAGTGCGACGTCGACATTATACGCATACTCATACATGACGTCAGCTTGATTTATAATTTTAAGAAAATACTTACAATACTCACAATGATTCAAATCATTTAGCTCATCCATTTACCGTTTTAACTCAACAGATAGAACACACAAGTTAATAATCAGCGCTGCCAGATAAATTTGCCGAAAAATCGTCCACTTCATACATGTAACTTTAGTAAACTGTAATTGCCAAATCGTCACTTTGCTATTTAGGGGACAAATCTGGCAGCCTCGCATTTTGCTTCGCCTATACACATTGACTTGAGTAGATTCTAAATCAAACACTTCAAATGTTGTTAAGTATGAGTACGATGAATAAAATGAAACTTTTGAGTGAATATGAGTTTGAATAACATTAGAATAAGTATGAGTGCGTATAAGTACAAGAATTTATGAGTCATGATTTAGCTCTACTCACTTTTTCACTACTCATTGCTGATCTCTGGTGCATACTATAAAGAAAACAAAGCCAAGCAACGAATTTAAACAAAAGAAATAAAACCAGGTATTTACATTGATTACTTATATTTTACTTTTCATACATCAATGACCAGACTATTTATCGGTGTTAATTTTTGCTTATAATTTCTCAACTACTTTAGTTGTGATAAAACTTACATGACGGAACTTCTTGCTTTAAATTAGATTTATTATTTTTTTTTATCATATTATGTATATATAAACTTTAAAATTAAGAACAAAATGAATTGCTAAAACCTTAAATAAAGGGAATGTATTTGAATTTAAATATCATAAACAATTAGTGTTACATAATTTACGAAAGGGGCAATTATGTCAAATGTCGGGTGTTTTAATTGTCTTTGGTGTGCTATAATCGGTAGCATTTGGGTAGGGAAAAAAATGCACCTAGAGAGAAAAAAACCAATCTCAATTTGTGTTGTGTTAAGGCGAAAACCTAGCTCTTTAAACAGAAAATTAAAGGCATGTTTACTATGATTGCACGAAATATCCGGGGTAAGGAACTTATCTATTGTGAGCTAGTCGGTCACCTTACTTTTCTCATGCCTACATATATCTATATTAGGATATTCAAACATTTTATTTTTATTTGTTTTGTTAACCCGGCGTGCAACATCTTTACAGATAATCCTGTTATCAACTACAATTTGTATATAAAATATTGTTATTAATAACCAGGGAAACCAGAAATTTGATGATTTCAAGACACAATATTCAACAATTTAATAACAGAATTAAAAAAAAAATTCTTAAAATATTATCGATTTAGCGCATATTAGGTTAAAATTCATATAAGAGATTGCGCCGAATATTATCTAGATATTAACATCCATATGGGTTTTTATCTTAAAGGGATTTTAGGTACGGTCGCTAAATTGCTAACAAATGTTAACATTTAAAAGGAAGTTAAAGTTATTTTAGGATGGGAGCTATGAGCAAATGTAAACCGATTCGAAAATCTATTAATTTGCAGTAAAATATTTTTGGGACGAATTTAATTTAAATACCATCATAATTAGATAGGATACGGACCCAAAGAGTCTAATTTGGATATGAAATTATAGACCGATTCTCACCATTTTTTTTTTTTTTTTTAAATTCCCTAGACTTAGTCCATATTTGATTAAATTATATACAAAATTGGAACTTGTACTTTGCGCACAAGGCTAACATGGACAGACAACCAGCCAGACAGACGGATGGACATTATTAGATCACTTTAAAAAGTGATTCTGAGTCGATCGAAATACTAAAAGATCGGTCTAGATCAGTGAAGGGCACATTTGCAAATCCTATGTACGCGTGCATATGAATAAAAATGCTGCTTGTGTGACGTCGGCACATGTTCACTATAAACTTCTTTGTGTGGGCTGTGACAATGTACGTTCGGCTGTTGCTTTGTTGTTATTTCGTCAACCCAAGCATAAATGTGATAGTATGTGTGTGCCCTTTACTGGTCTAGATACAAATCGCATAACATTTATCCTTAATGAGAACTTGCTTTGTCTTACACTTTTAGACTAAAAATTAAATGTAGATGACGAAATTGAAGTAACAGATTTTCGAAAAAAAAAAAAATAAATAAAAATAAATTTATTTTCTGCGAAAGCTATTGTAGGCATTTAAACAAAATTTAATATGTATCAAAATATGCCTTAAAAATGCAAAATATGCGCTATAAACCTTAAATATGCTGCAAAAAGGCTCTTTTAACTAAATAATGCAAAAAAAAAATGCTGCAAACGATAATGCCAAAATTCATAAACGGATAAATATAATGTTTCTGCCTTCATTGGTCGCACAGAGAAAAACATGCAATTGCATATTTATGGTTTCCCTGTTAATAACACTTTTTATAGGAACTCTTGTTTTTGATGCCCACATTTACAAAAAATTTTGTAGTTTTTCCTATTTTAGTTGTTTTCGTTTCTATGGAAATTTTTGTTTAAGTAATTTTTTCTTTTTAACAATCGGTTTTCTCATAAAATGCTTTTAGTTATATTAAAAAATTTTTGTTAAATTTTTAATAATTTTGTTTAAGTAATTTTTCTCAAGTTAAACTATACGAAAACCAAAATACTTGTCTTATAAATATCTAAATGTAATTTTTTGCCCTTTAGGTCTCTTTTTCCTATTTTTTTTTAAAACAAATGTACTTTTTTCTTAACAATAGTTTATATACAAGTGGATTTTATCCGTTTAAAATGGCTTTGTTTTAGAAAGAATTGTATTTTTTGTAATAAAACAAACATATTTTATTTATAAAAAAAAATATTCTACACAAGACAATATGAAAAAATTGCATTGTCGTTTTATAAACTAACATTATTTAAATGCACAATGGGACGAAAATTGCACAAACTTGAAAATGCGTTTTTTTACAAAAAAAATTTTGATTTGTAAAGAAAATCTAAAAGATTTTTGTTTCATTAGTAACATATTAATTAAACCTGTTTATATTATTATTTTTTTTTTGTAATTTGCCGGTTAATTGTTTAAGCTTCTTGGGCTTTAAGATGTGTTTTTTTTTGATGACCTTGTTTCCATCCATTGTGCTTGGTATATGTTAATTTTTTTCGTTCGTATTTACAAGTACAGTCGAGTATTTATTAGACTATGAGACAGGAAAACGGAAAAAAGGTCACTTGCAAATGTTACAAATTTTTATTTTTCGTTTGCAACTGCTGCTGTTGCTGCTGCTGGTATCTAACGACTATTTCATCTATCTATCTATCATTTGAAATGAAATTGTTTTATACATGACTAAATCAAACAAAACAAACCGAGTTGATACAAAAGAAAAAAAAAAAACATAATATATTTTTATTCACAAAATAATAAACCAAGAAAATGTTTTAGGAAAATATTATAAATAAAAAACAATTTAAAAAGTTTAATTTTAAAATCAACCTTTATGTTTCAACAACAAAAGACTACAAAATAATTCCAAATTAAATCAAAATACATAATAAAAAATACAAATCAAAGGGATTTTTTTTGTTCGATGTAAAAGTAAATCCTTAAACAAAACTAGAAAAAAATTGTTTAAATATTTAGTTTAAACCATTCTTTTGTATAAAAATGTAAACTTGTAGATGGTATTGATTTCTTTTGCAATTCAAACTGGCATTTCCGGTTCCCCTCTACTTTTCTCGCATCTTTCAGTTTTCATGTTTAACTGCTATTCAAATTTCTTCAACGCGAATTTCATCCCTTTGATTGTCTTGTAATCTGAAGACAATTTATAGTTTGATTTTTCTTCCCTTATCTTTCGTATTCGCAATAAAATACTCTTAATTAAATATTCCTTAATCTTGACATTAAACAAAAGCTCAACAGCAGCAATACTAGACTTAAAAAACAATAAAAATAAAAAAGGCAACCACTAAGAGAAATTAACAAAAAAAAAAAAAAAAAAAAAAAAACAAATAAAAGACAACACAATTTCAGTCTTAACTGACCATGAAAAGTAATTTTGTGTGGTTGTTTAGTGGCAGTTTTAATTATGAAAGAATTATGTTGTACTTGACTTAATAATGTTGCTGATACTTTTGCAACAACATAACAGCTACTATTGCTACAATTTATTGTTGTTGTCAATATCCACAATATTTATGAGATTAAAAAACCTCTTGCCACAAATAACAACAAGAAATAAATTTGTTTACCAAAGTGTGAGTCCACAACTAAAACCGCTAATATGGATTTGTTAATAATTAATAATCTTAGACTATTGACAAAAAAAGTATAAGCAAGAACACATATGTTTTCATAATTTGTAAACCAAATTTAGATTTTACACTTAATACGATAAACGATAATATGATTTTTTTTTAAATTATCTATTAAAAGTGTTATCAATTATAAGATTTCCTTAGAAAATTGTTGTCGATAACAAGATTTCCTAAGAAAATTGTTGTCGATATAAAGATTTTCCATGAAAATTGTTCTCGCTAACTAAATTTTCTTTAAAAATTGTTACCAATAACAAGATATTCTATAAAAATTGTTTTCAATAACAAGATTTTCTATGAAAATTGTTTTCAATGACAAGATTTTCTTCGAAATTGTTGTCGATAACAAGATTTTCTATGATAATTGTTATTGATAACAATATTTTCTATAACAAGATTTTTGAAAAAATTGTTATCGATAATAAGACTTTATATAAAAAGTGTTATTGATAACAATATTTTCTACTAAGTTTTAATCGTTAACAATATTTTATAAACAAGATTTCCTAAGAAAATTGTTGTCGATAACAAGATTTTATATGATAATTGTTATCGATAACAAGATTTTCTATGAAAATTGCTATCAATAACAAGATTTTTGAAAAACAATTGTTATCGATAATAAAAAGTGTTATCGATAGCAAGATTTTCAGTGTATGTAAATTGTTTTAGGTAACAAGATTTTCTGAGAAAATTGTTATTGATAACAAGATTTTCTGTGAAAATTATTATCGATAACAAGATTTTCTGTAAAAAGTGTAAGCAATAACAAGATGTTTTATGTAAATTATTTTTAATAAGCAGATTTTCTGCGAAAATTTCAATTTTTTAAAGAAAATCTTGTTATCGATTTAAAGACTTTCTATAAAAAGTGCTATCGATAACAATATTTTCTAATAAAATTTTAATCGCTAACAATATCTTAATAACAATTGTAATCGATAACAAGATTTCCCACGAAAATAAACAATATTTTTTGTTTAAATTATTTATCGATATTGAGATTTTCTTTAAAAAGTTTCATCAACAACAAAATTTTCTAGATAGAATTTTCAACAATACCATAATTTTAAATAAAAAATGTTATCGATGATTAAATTTCATATAGAAAGTTTTATCAACAAGAAAATGTTATTAGTTATTAAAATTGCTATCGATTTTAATTTTAAAAGCAAATCTAATTCTCGATAACAGTTGCAATTGAAAACTTTGTTATGGATATTATTTTTTTTCATAAAATCTTGTTATCGATATCAAATTCAATAAAAATCTTATAGAAATCAAACTCTAAAGCAAAAAATTAGGCTTCAAAAATTATTATTAAGCCCTATCGTAAATAAAATATTGCTCGAAATATTTTTCCCTTTTGCCAATAAAGTGTATAGGGGAAAATTCAAGGGAGAAAACTTTTTACTTTTTATTCAGGATAGGAGTGCTTATTTTTTTTAGTTTTGTGGTTAATCAATTTTTCTTCTTGTTTGCATTGAAATATTTATTAATTTTGTTGAGTAACAGCAGCCACGTACGACGACTAAATAAGATTTTTTTTAAAGAAAAAATAATAAATTGTTAGAAAAAAATGCATAAAAATTCATTTAAAAATCATTCACGTGCTTTAAAAAGACTGAATGAAAACTTAAAACAAAAAAAAATGTGCTCCTTCCTTACTTACATTTCCACAACATATATATCTTTCCTTCTCTTTCTCTCTTACATTCCTTAGTGTGTCTAAGGGAGATAGAGTGCGTTATGAAAATAACGTAACAATAAATTAACAACTACATTCCCACACAAACAACAACTTCCGTTTTCAAATATTTACATTGAGTCTGTTGGACTGTGTTCATGAATTGCAGCCCTTAGAGCCCGCGTGTGTGTGTTTGGTTTTTGTTTAAAAATGTATAACATTTTATGGTGAGAAGAGGTAGTGAGAGGGTTTTAACGAAGCTACCAAATGCTTCCTGTTTACATAAAATTTATTCTTTTTGTTGTTGTTGTTCTGTTGAAACTTTAATATATGAACAGTAGTGAAATTGAAAAAAGAAATAATCTGAAGAGCGGGAGAGGAGCAGGAACAAAATAAAGAAAAAACATCATCTACATCACCATATTCATCATCATAAATGTCAATACGTATATATTTTTATGAATAAATACGGTACTAAAAGTTTAAATGAAAGTGTTAGTAAACTGGATGCCATTAATTTAAAATAATGATTTTTTTCGGAAGGGACAAACGAATTGAAGAGTTTTTGTTAAGAAGAAGAGAATGTGGCTAAAAATTTTAGTAAAACGAAAATTTAATTAATAAGCGGTTTGATATATTTGTTTTATTTGTTTGTTTTTTTTTACTTATGTGTCAAATAAAATAAAAATTATTTTCTTACATCATTATCAGATTCTTTTAAAGTTCTGCCCCTAAATCTTGTTCTCAATTTGCTATATAAAACTCTATTTATAGACTTGCAACTGCTGTTAGAAATGATAAGCATGTGGACACTTTACAATTTATGTATACATTAATTAATTCTATCGAATGAGTTTCAAAAACAATTATAATCCAAAAATTTATATTTTAAATGCATAAAAAAGCGAAAAACAATTAAATTTTTTAATAACATCTTTCGTCACCCTTAAAAGTCACACAAGAAAAAAGTCTTAGTGCAAATGCAGTTTTATAAACTAATGGGTCGATTACGGATAAAGACTGAACTTAAGTTGAGTTGCCAGCAGCGAAATCAGGCAACGCCGCTCATGTTAAAAAAAAAAAAAATATTTTTATGTTTCAACATGAGCAGCTTTGCCTTATTTCGCAGCTGGCAACTCAACTTCAGTTGTGTTGCTATCCGTAATCGACCTATCACTTTTAAATCCAATGTACATATAAGATTTTAAATTATAAGAGCCATAGACCAACAAGGTTGCCCACTCGACAGTTCAAAAAAAGGATAGAATTTAAACTAAAAATTGCTAGAAATTTAGCGTATAAGTACAGCTAAAATATAAAAACACAAGCAAACAACATGTGTATAATGAGCTGGTGTTACGTCATATTAAACAGTTAAATTTTGTAAACATGCGCAATGCGTTATCTTGTTTTTATCATTCTTATGGTCATTTTCTCAATGTATCGACAAACTGTCTGTTACTTAATGTCAACATAAATTTATTGGACCGATCAACTGTCCGTTAACGATTTTGAGTTTCTCAATATACCGACAAAAAACATTGTTTTCAGTTGGCAACACCACTCAAAATACATGTAAAAGTTGGCAGTCAGCTGATTGAATTTATCTGTACGGCAAATAAAAGGAAAATAAATAATTGGCGGATGAGTGCCGGTTAGCTTTGCGATAAAATCGAAGCAAATGAGACATTGAGAAAACTTAATTTCTTTAATGTGCAGTTTGTCGTTGGGAAAAAAGATAATCGCCTAATGAGAAAATGTTCATTTAGTTAAATCTCAAAGACATTTCTCATGTTCGATATCAGTAGCCCAGCCCGTTTCTGTATTTCTCACATCGTAAAATTTTTCACAAGAAACGAGTGAACTGCAACAATAACCATGTAAAAAGAAACAAAAAATGGGTTTTCCCACACAAGTGTTTTTGCATCTTTCCTTTGCGAGAACTATCTGCCATTTAAATAATTTTCCAGAATTTGTTGGAAGGATGTGGGAATAAGTAAGAAAAGTTTCTCACAAGAACTGATAAAATAAGTCACATTTCAAATTGGTGCTAGAAAAACAAAATACAAATATCTTAAATTTAAAATATGTTAACATATCGATGGCTTAATATAAAAAAGGCGTAACTCGATTTCTTGTTAGTTTACAAGAGAAGAAAAGAGCTTAATCAAATCCAAACAAATTTAGAGATATAAAAAGTTTAAAGGCAATCATTAACAAAAAGATGCAACAAATTTTATTCTAAAGCCCCCTGAAATCTTTTAGCATTTGGCATTTATCTACCAGAATAAACCAAAAATTAATTTTTGGAAAAAAATTAGTAACGCCTTTTTTATATTGAGCCATCGATATATTCTTTTTTTTTAATATAAATAAAAAATAGAAAGAATTTAAATGATAAATGCATAATTTAAATGAGGAAAATAAATAAAACACAATTGTTATATTTTGTTATTTAAAATTTTTTTAGCCATTCTTTGTTTAACTTGGGAATTCAATAAATGACTTTTTTGAAATTTAACCCATTAATGCCCACAGCGGTCTGGGTAATAAATCAACGACATTTTGAATAGCAATTTACAATTCAAAATTTTTATATCCGACCTAGAATCGGTTTTGGGGGCTGTTACATACACTTAGCAGTGGGCAGTGCATACAATTTAGGAATTTGCATTTTTGTAATAAATCTTTTATTTATTATAATCAAAACTAAACATTTTTTACGGCTAGATGAAAAATAAACCGCTAGCTCTAGCCGGAAAATGACTAAATTGGCAATCTTGAATATAAGGGTTCCATTTGGGTTTTTTATTGTAATTTATATAGCCTCGATGGCGCAGTAGGCAGCGCGTAAGTCTCATAATCTTAAGGTCGTGAGTTCGAGCCTCACTCGGGGCATTGCTTTTTTAATAGTTTGAAAATTCTAAATCTATCTATACGGGCATGTTGAAAAATGTTTGTTTGTTTGTTTGCTACCGAACCGATTTTCCTGAAATTTTTACAGTAACATCACGTGAGCCCTAATCATAAAAAAAGGCTGCTTATTTTTTCGATAGAGGCAGGGAATATTAAATATCGCATATCTTAAGAGCCGCTGCACGCATTTTGTTGAACTTTTCGTAGTAGGATCTTCTGAGCAGTGTTCGAAAATAAACACTAAATATCGTTCCTTAATGTTCGGTTCGGTAGCTTTGTGGAAAACACAAACGTTAATAGTGTTTATGTAGAAAAGCATTAAAAAAATAACTTTTCCCTGTTAGTCATCTTTCGAACACAAAAATATTACTGTTTTTATCAAACTAAACAAAAGATGTGAACATTTAATTCCGTTCGGGTTTTTTTTTGAAAATCCACAAACTTCAATGTGTTCGGTTCGGCTCGTTAATGTTTGTCATTTTTGGCTGGTAAAAAAAACCAAACATTTTTTACAAAAGCAAAATACACACACGAAAAAAACATTATAGAACATTAAAATATAATGTTTGTCTACAGTATCACTACAATTGTTCTGTTTTTTAACGAAGAACCGAACATTATATAATGTTCTTTCTTGAAAATAGGTACGAATGGTATTAAGGGTTGTGTATGTCTACACAATCAATAAAAAAATAGATATCGTTCTTAGGTGTGTGAGCCGAACGTTAAATAATGTACTGTTTATTTTCGAACACTGCTTCTGAGCCCCAAAATTGAAATAAAATAGCAGCGGGGGAAGTGGTTCCCACCATACGACGCCAATGTTTAATATCGCATATCTTAAGAACAGTTATAATTAGAATGTTCAATCTTTGTAGAAGTCACTCTTATGGTATACTACACTATTGAAAATAAAGATAAATCGGGTAGGCACAAGGGGGGAAATACCTCCCATAGGATGCATATACATATTAAATATCGCTCAACTAAAGAACTATTAAAGGGAGAGTCTTCAAACGTGGTTAAAGCTACTATTATGGTAAACTATAAATTTCAATATAAAAATGGGCGGGGTTGACAGAGGAGGAGCAGTACCCCTCAAAGATAGAAATATAATTAAGAGCCGCTGCACGCATTTTGTTGAACTTTTGGTAGTAGGATCTTCTGAGCCCCAAAACTGAAATAAAATAGCAGGGGGAAGTGGTACCCACCATAGGACGCCAATGTTTAATATCACATATCTTAAGAACTGTTATAGTGAGAATGTTCAAACTTTGTAGAGGTCAATCTTATGGTATACTACACTATTGAAAATAAAGATAAATCGGGTAGGCACAAGGGGGAAATACCTCCCATAGGATGCACATACATATTAAATATCGCTTAACTAAAGAACTATTAAAGGGAGAGTCTTCAAACGTGGTTAAAGCTACTATTATGGTAAACTATAAATTTCAATATAAAAATGGGCGGGGTTGACAGAGGAGGAGCAGTACCCCTCATAGATAGAAATATAATTAAGAGCCGCTGCACGCGTTTTGTTGAACTTTTGGTAGTAGCATCTTCTGAGCCCCAAAATTGAAATAAAATAGCGGGGGGGGGGGAGTGGTATCCACCATAGGACGCCAATGTTTAATATCGCATATCTTAAGAACTGTTATAGTGAGAATGTTCAAACTTTGTAGAGGTCACTCTTATGGTATACTACACTATTGAAAACAAAAATAAAGCGGGAAGGCGCAGGGGGTAAATACCTCCCATAGGATGCATATATTAAATATGTCTCAACAGAAGAAATGGTTAAAGCAGTGTAGCGAAGCGCACCGGGATAAGCTAGCTGTTTATAAATTAAAGTATGTAATTGATTTGGCAAAGCTATTCTCGATTTTCAGAGCAAAAGCTTAAGATTTCAACTGAACAAAAATAAATCAGTTTTGATATGAGCAAATAAAAATATTATTTGTTATATTTAGAAATACTTATGCCACTTTTTAAATAAACGATTTAAAAATGTTTCTTTTTATAAACAAACTTGTATACAAAATATGTAAATGGGAATTATTAAATAGAAAAAAAAATTGCTTTCTTTAGAACCTTATAGTCTGAAGGTCGTGAGTTCGAGACTCACTCGGGTCATTGATTTTTTTATAGTTTTAACATTTTAAAATTCCCAATTGTTTAAAAATTTAAATATATAATTAAATTGATAAAGTTATACTTAATTTTCAAATCGAAAGCTTACGGTTTCAATTGAACAAAAATAATTCAGTTTTGATATGAGCAAAAAAGTCAATGTAATCAACAATCACAAAACAAATTTTTTGTTTTTTATAATAAAATTATTTTCTATATTTAAGAATAGGCTGACTTCCAAAACGTCAAATGCTTTGTATAAGAACAAAGAATAATGTTTCATTACGCCGCAGTACAATAAATATGCAATGCAAACCCTTCCAAAACATCAATGGTAAGTATTAGTAACGCAGCAAAAAAGCAATCAGAGCATTGATTTCAAAGTTGATGCTTTGTGATATTTGACATTAAATTTGCAAGCAATACAGATTTGTTTTAATATTATGCATTGCATCACTTACATTTCAAAACGTTTAAATAAACAGAAGACACAGTTGCATTGTTTTGGTACTTTGTACATGTGCATCGTTAAAATACAGTAGTAAAACTGTACACAAACTTTGTATTAGTACGTTTTGGAAGTAAGCCATACATATATGTGATGCGCAAAATAGAAAGGGACCTAAGGGTTTTGTTCAGGAGAGCCATTTTAAAGATTTAAATACGTGTATCTTTGGTGTACCATCACTGAGCGTGTTGGTATTGGTCTCATTTGAAAGCAACACATCTCAAGACGTCAGCAACGTGTTGTTCAACCTTAAAAACGCGCGTAGGTCGTCCCTTCCTCTTGTTTTGTGTAGTTGGTTTTTACTGTTCCCTTAACCTTACTGGTCCCTTTCTCTATGCGCTGTCACATATACTTATGGCACTTTTTAAACAAACGATTAAAAATTTTTTTTTTATAAACAAACTTGTATATAAAATATGTAAACGGGAATTATTAAATAGCAAAAAATCGCTTTCTTCAGAACATAAACAGCCTCGATGGCGCAGAAGGCAGCACGTAAAAGTCTCATAATCTTAAGGTCGTGAGTTCGAACCTCACTCAGGGCATTGACTTTTTATATACATTTTTAAAAATCTTAAAATAATTTCCAATAACTTCATATGTATATTTTTAGAAAACCATACAAGATTTATTTTAACACAAAGCTTCGTTCACATAGATTGCAACAATTTTGTTCTACTTCTATCTTATTTTTTCCCAAAGCATTTTTTCCTTTAATTTTTCGAAAAAAAAGTAAACAAAATTTGTTTTTTTAAATTGTGTCTTTAGTAAATCTACTTCAGCAACAATTTGTATGAAATATTAAATGAAGTTTATAATTTTTTTTTTAATTTAATTTTAAATGAAAGTTTTAACATATGTTTCAAAAAATAATAATAAATACGTTACATTGTTCCTGACAAAATTTGCAAACGTTTCCATGTTTCAAAATGCGTGGGCTTGTGAAAAAATTCTTGCTTTATTGTAAACACCAAGTGAAAATGTGGCATTCATGATAAATCTATCTCTAAAAAACCCTTTAAAATCTTTAAAATAAAGACCCAAAACAAAGACTTCTTAAATTATACCATACTTCAAGGCCGCTGTGTATAAATTACAAAGCACAAGCAACAAAATCTTTATTGCCTAATTTTAAGTGTTAAATAAATTTATATAATATACTTTAAGGGTAAAACCCCTTCACTTTTTCCTGCAGCTATCAATTTAATTTAAGGTTCTTTTTTGCTTAGTTGTTGTTTTTTCTTTGGTATTTTATAACTTTTAATTACTGTTCTGCTGTTAAATGCAAAATAATTTTTTTCGTGCGTTTCTTTACAAATTGTAGAGTTTGTTGTTGATGGGTTGTAGAAGCAAAAAATTCGATTTACAGCAGCAGTAGAAACTTAAAAGCAGGAATGGGCAGCGAAATAGCAAGAAAAATAAAATAATCTTAGTTTTACTTCTTTCAAGTTTTAAATAGTTAAAAAAACTACCTCTAAAATTTAATTTTTCCAAACAAAAATCTTTATCTTTTTAATTTTTCTGAAAAAACTTTAACAAAAATTTAGTTTTAGTAAAAAAATTTTAACGAAACTATTTCGCTCACATCGTACTTAAAAAATTATTTTCACAAAAATAAAACCGAAATTTAGTGAAAATTTCACATGATTCGGAGTTTAATGAAAAATTTCACTTAAATCGAACATTAAAAACTTTAATTAAGACCATATTTACATTATGCAATTAACCCCGCATCTTGCCGCAACTTTCGCATGCAACTTTTTGTATGTTAGCAAGAGGTGTAGAGAAGAAAACGGGGTGGAAAAAGTTGAAAAAATGCTTGAAAAAAATGTAAATGTGAAAAGAGTTTCTTAGAAACTACTACTTAATTGCGTAGATGTAAATGCGGTCTAAGTAAAAGTTTTTTTTCAAAAAAAAAAAAAAAAAAAAAAAAAAAAAAACTGAGAATCGAGTTCTAGTAAAAAAATTACTTAAATCGAAATTTAGTGAACAATTCACCAAATCGTGTTTTACTAAAAAAAAAAAATCGAATTTTAATGAGAAATTTCAATTAAATGGAGTTTAAGTAAAAATTTTACAAACAACGAGTTTTATTGAAAATTTATCAAAGTCTAGTTTTAATGAAATATTTAAAATCGATATTAACTTAAACATTTTTCTAAAATCGAGTTTTAGTGAAAATTTTACCGAAATAGAGATTAAGTGCAAAATTTCACTAAAATCCTGCTTTAGTTAAAATTACTCGAAATTCAGTTTAACAGAAATCCATATTAAATTTCACTAAAATCGAGTTTTAGTAAAAGTTTATCGAACTCCAGTTCAACAGAAATACATGTTTCACTAAAATTAAGTTTTAGTAAAATATTTACTTAAATCGAAATTTGGTAATAAATATCACCAAATTGAGTTTTATTAAAAAAAAAAATTTACTGAAATCGAATTTTAATGATTCATTTCAATTAAATGGAGTTGTAGTGAAAAACTTCACTAAAATTGAGTTTTAGTGAAAATTTATCGAAATTCAGATTTAATAAAATATTAAACTTTACCGAAATAGAGTTTAAGAGAAACATTTCACTAAGATCGAGTTTAAGTGAAATTTTTTCGAAATACAGATTCAATGAAATATTTCACGAAAATCAAGTTTTACTTATAATTTTTTTTTTCCTAACATCGACTTTTAGTGAAAATTTTACCGATATAGAGTTTTAGTGATCAATGGAGCCGTTTTCTGATTTTAGGTTAATCGAAAAAAGTGGGCGGGGCAAAATTTTCTTTCCGTAAAAACCTAAGTTGGATCATGGCGATGATTTAAAAAAAAAATCTTCCAAATCGGTCAAGCCGTTCTCAAGTTATGCGCTTAATAGAAAAAGTGGGCGTAAAAGTAGGCGTGGTACATTTTTCTTTCGATGGAAACGTAAAATGGATTAAGACGAACATTTAAAAGAAAAATGAGTCAAATCAATGGAGCCGTTTTCTGATTTTAGGTAAATCGAAAAAAGTGCGCGGGGCAAAATTTTCTTTCCGTAAAAACCTAAGTTGGATCATGGCGATGATTTTAAAGAAAAAATCGTACAAATCGGTCAAGCCGTTCTCAAGTTATGCGCTTAATAGAAAAAGTGGGCGTAAAAGTAAATTTTCTTTTTTGATGAAAAGTTAAAATGGATTAAAACGAACATTTGAAAGAAAAATTTGTCAAATCGATGGAGCTGTTTTCTGATTTTAGGTAATTCGAAAAAATTGGGCGGGGCAAAATTTTCTTTTCGTATAAATCTAAGTTGGACCATGGCGATAATTTTAAAGAAAAAATCGTCACAATTATATAGATGTCATTGGTGGTGCAATATGAAAATTGGATTTTGCCACGCCCCTCCGCCCGCAGACCAAAAATCAGACTTCACAGTGTCACCCGCCTGAATATTCTGAAGATTCACTGAAAACTTCATCAAAATCGGCCCATCGTTTTGGAGTCCATACGTTACATACATACGTACATACACACATACATACATTCATGCATACATACATACATACACACATACATACATACATTCATTCATTCATACATACATACATACATACATTCATACATTCAGACATACATACATACATACAAACGAGGTTATACATACATACATTCATACATTCAGACATACATACAAACGAGGTTATAGTAGGAGAAATATGGCCCGAACTTATTACCAATACGTTTAATAAGTGCATTGAAAACGGGGTTTTTCCTGAAAAATGGAAAATACAGAAACTGGTGTTGTTAAAAAAGGGAGATAAAGCTCTAAATGGACCTGGTTCATACCGACCTCTATGTATGCTGGATTCAATGGGGAAACTACTGGAAAGTGTACTACTACAAAGACTGGAAGAATGCGTGCAAAACCTCGGTGGATTATCCCCGATGCAATATGGTTTCCGAAAGGGAAAGAGCACAATAGATGCAATCGGTGAAGTGTCGAAAATAGCAACTCGGGCCAAATTGGCAAAGGAATATTGTGTTATAATAACACTTGATATCAGAAATGCCTTCAACACTGCAAAATGGCCACGAATATTAGACGCTCTCAGGAGCAAGGGTGTGCACAGTCACCTGTGCAACATAATTGCGGACTATCTGGACAACAGAATCCTATTATATGAGACAGAAAGCGGTATGAAAGAATATCGTATCACTGCAGGGGTACCACAGGGATCCGTGCTGGGCCCCTTCTTGTGGAACATAATGTATGATGGTCTATTGAACATGAGACTACAAGTAGGTGCGAAGATAATAGGGTACGCGGACGATATTGCCCTCGTTGTATCTCAACGAGAACCAGAACTATTGGGGATAGTAACAAACGACAGCCTTATTCGCTGTAGCAGATGGTTAAAGACAAATGGATTGGAACTAGCAGTGACAAAAACTGAGGCAATCCTGGTAACGGATCGAAGAGCATTTGAGCCACCAAAGATCTTCCTAGAAGGCAGTGAAATACACTTTCAAAGGAGTCTGCGTTATCTTGGTGTTAAACTTGACGATAGACTTAATATCGGTCAACACGTACTAATGATACGAAAAAAATCCATGCAAACGGCAACGTCACTGGCGAGGATAATGCCAAATTGTGGAGGTCCTAAGCCATACATAAGAAGGCTTATAAATAGTGTAATACACTCTCAGCTACTTTACGCTGCCCCGATATTTGCTACGTCGATGAGCATTAAGGAAATAATAAGGGAAATGCAGAAGCCACAGAGACTAAGTGCACTTAGAATTATATCGGCATACCGCACGGTGCCTACAAGTGCAGCACTAGTTCTTGCGGGACTACCTCCAATAGACTTACTAGTGTTAGAAAAGAATGAGATTTATAAGGAGACAAAACGTATTAAATGTGAACCATACAGCTTGATGGAACAAAAACAAAAAAATTCTCGAAATAAGGGAAAATGCAAGAAGAACACTAATAACAAAATGGCAAGATCGTTGGAACATGGAGGAAAATGGGAGATGGACATATAAACTAATCCCCGATATTAGAGTCTGGATAGAGAGAAGACATGGTAGCATGGGATACTTTATCACACAGGTGATGACTAATCATGGTAGTTTTAACGGGTACCTGCATAGATTTAAGTTTCGGGATGCTGGCAACTGTGAGACATGCGTGACTCTCGTGGAAGACGCAAACCACATGCTTTTTGAATGTGAGAGATGGGCAGATAGGCGACAGGAACTTTATGATGAACTGGAGACAATTTTGACACCGGAAAATATGGTGAATAAAATGTTGGAGTCTGAGAAAGTGTGGATGTGCTGTGAACGTTTCATAAACTCCATAATGAAGATGCGCTGTACGGATGCTCCGAACCTCCTACCCTTGTGATAGGAAGGAGGATGTAGTACTCGTACAAAAAAAAAACCCCCTTCCTGATGAAATGCTGACGTAGTTCCGGGGTGGAGTTGGTGGAGTTATCGTAGGGCCACTATTGATATTTATATCATTACGTCCATTAAAAAAAAAAAAAAACATACATACATCCATACATACATACATGCATACATACATACATACATACATACATACATACATACATACATACATACATACATACATACATACATACATACATACATACATACATACATACATACATACATACATACATACATACATACATACATACATACATACATACATACATACATACATACATACATACATACATATACAGAGACAGATTTACCGGAGTTTTTCTTTAAAATTTTATTAAAATCGAATTTTAGTGAAAATTTTACCGAAATAAAGTCTTAGTGGTAAAATTTTTATTAAAATCGAGTTTTAATAAAAAATTTTACTAAATGAAATATTAACTAAAATCGAGTTTTAGTAAAAAAATTTACAGAATTCGAGTTTGATTTAAAAATTCTACTATAATTGAGTTTTAATGAAAAATTTCACTAAAATCCGAATTCAAGTTTTTATACAAATTTCAGATTTTTGCTTAAATCTAGTTTTTGTGAAAAATTCACCAAAATTTGATTTTCTTTTGCCTTTGTTACGAAAGTTTTTGCTTTTTTTTAAAAGATTATAATTTTTTCACACATTTTTTTACATTTGTTAATATATAAAAACAAAACTTCTTTAAGTATTCAAAATTTAATTACGAATTCTTAGTATTATGAATAAATAACATTGAACTAAAAAAAAAATATTCATTTAAAACAATTTTTAAATAAATTTCTCATTTGTTGGCAATATTTTTGCCTTTTAAGTCTTATGTACTTTTTTTCTGCTCATTTCATACTTTTTGGTATTAAAATAATCTTTTATTATTACAAAAGCCATCAATTTTCTTTGGTTACTCCTAGATGTCAGCTATAATATATGATGAGAATGCAGACACTCTCCCGCACAGACATTTCTACACACTTACGTTTTTTCTGGTGTTAGTCACAAACATTCTCCCACTGACCATGTAAAAAGTTGCTACGAGATGAGAAAAAATGGCTCCAGTGACATATTTGTTGCAAAGTTTTTTCTTAGTATTTTTCGTGTTTTTTTGTTTGTTCTGAATTTTTTTTTTATTACATACATATTTTTTTCGTACTCTTGGGAGTATTAAAATGCAATATTCATTATTTACCTAGATGTTGGTAAAAATGAAAACGAAGATAAATGTAACATATGAAAAAGTTAACTAAAAGAATGAAGGAAGAGAATAAAAAAAACCTTCTACTTGAGAGTTATAAAAATTCATTTTAAAAAGCTGCTACTCAGAAGAGTAATACATAGTATAATAATGGAATATTTATTGAAATAGTATTGCATATTTAAAGGAGGGGCTTAAAATTAATTTATATAGTCGTTTTTTTTATTTATTAACCAGGGAATAATATTGAATTTGAAATGAAAGATGAATATTTTTGTCAGAAAACTGTACACAATTGAAAAAAGTGAAAATACAATCCTAAGAAAGGATAAAAATAATGCTTCCTTACAAAACACTTTTCTTGGTCTCTTTTTTTATATATGTGGCCATGTTCTGACAATTGCACGACTTGAAATCGCCAAACGCCAGATTTATTTTATGGTGTACTTTCACTTTTGCGTTTAGCTTGCGATCTGCCATAGTTTTTTTTTACAAATATTCTAGTTCTCTTTTCAATTTGAAGTCGCCAAACTTCTTGCTATTGCTATTTACAGAACACCTAATTTGCAGTTTTAAGTCAGAATCGCCAATTTAAAGCGTTTTGCAATTGTCAGAACATATGCCCGATAGTTATTTTCTTTTTAAATGCGTTCATTTAAGCTAAACAATTTTTCATTGATTTTTTATAATCAATGAAAAAGGTGCGTATTGAAAAACCTTATAAGTTTTAAAATTCATAAATCTTTAATTTAATTGCTTTTATTAAAATATTATGCCCCGAGTGAGGCTCGAACTCACGACCTTAAGATTATGAGACTTACGCGCTGCCTACTGCGCCATCGAGGCTATACATGTTCTAAAGTAGGTGAATTTCTTCAATTTAATAATTCCCAATTACATATTTGATAAACATATCGCTCATTTGCTGCAAGACCGGCATACCTCAAAAAAATCCATTTCGAGATAAACGCATTTAAAGTTTTTGATTTGCTCTTACTACTTAGAAAAAAAGAAGACACATTCTCTTCAAACTGGGAAAGTATAAAAGATATAAAGATGAATTTAATACACAACTAGCTAGCCCGGCAAACGTTGTTTTGCCATATAACTTATTTCTTTCAGATGTTACAGTGTCTGCATGCCCAATTTTAAGAAAGCCTGTTGATTAGTTAAGAAAATAATAAAAATGGTTAGCTTTAGTTCTTTCCAGATGTTACACTATTTGCCCGCCAAATTGCAAGGAAATCAGTTCATTTGTTAAGAAGATATAGGGAGGTGGAGCTTTTACTCCTCTTGCCGTATTTTATGCCCTTTCTCTTTCTGATGTAACAGTGTCTGCATGCCAAATTTTTAGAAACCCGGTTGATTAGTTAAGAAAATATAGGGAAGGGAGTTTTTACCCCTCCTGCTTCACGCTTAATAATAAAAACTATAGGCTATAGTACTTCCCAGCTGTAAAACTATTCGGCTGCGAAATTTCGAGAAGATATTGGGAGGGGGAGCTTTTACCCTTCTTGCCCTATTTCAAATCCTATTCCCTATTTCCTTTCAGATGCATGACAAATTTTAAGAAAACTCCTCTTGCCCTATTTCATTCCTTATTCCCTATTTTTTTCAGATGTTACAGTGCCTGCATGCCAAATTTTAAGAAAACAGGTTGATTAGGTAAGAAAATATAGGGAGGGGGAGCTTATGCCCTATTTTGCGCCCTCTAGCGATAAAAAATATACTCTACGACCTATTATCATGCCTAACAAAAACACATACAAAATTTCATAAAAATCAGTCAAGCCGTTTCGAAGGATTTCAAAATGGAGGGCATTTTTTTTATATTTGTATGGGAATATATAGGAAAATCTAAATGCCATATCTCCGGAACCACTGAGTCGATTTCATGCAAACTTTACATAAACCATCTACAGACTATCCCCAACGTGTCCCAACGTTTTTGTTGAAATCGGTCTACACTTCTTTTTATATATATAGATATAAAGATAAACAGTGCGAACAATTCTGCATCTCTAACTCCAAAATTTAATTTTTTGAGTTTTGCCGGTCTTGCCGGTCTTGCAGCAAATGAGCGATATGTTTGCTTATAGAAAAAGGTTTAAAAAAACGTTCATTTTAAGTAAATTTTTTAAAATGAGCAAAAGATTTTATTTAAAGTAAAATTTATATAAAAAATTTGATAATTTTCTCAGATTTAAAAAGATATATTATTGACTTAATTGATCAGAACTGATCGATTTATTTTCGTTTTATTCGGTTACTAATTTAATTATTTTGTAGTTTTAAAAACTTTTTCATTATAAAAAAATCTATGCCCCGAGTGAGGCTCGAACTCACGACCTTAAGATTATGAGACTTACGCGCTGCCTACTGCGCCATCGAGGCTATGAGACCCCGTGTTTATTGAAAAGATCATGATTTAAGTTTTGTGTGAAAAATGATTTGGTTTGAAAGTTTTCTTCATACCAAGATTCCTTATAAATATTGTATTTATTTTATATAGTCTAATCTCCCTTCATGGAAACTTTTCTTAATCGGCCATAGTTTCCGGCAGCGTTTCATAAAAAAAGCATTTTGGGTGTTCGTCTGAGAGGAAAGGAAATCCTTTTGTGCACGGATTTAAACTAGTTTTTGTTATTATTAAAATCAGGAGACTTGACCATCTGAAAACACAACAATTCTTAAAATGCCAGGTTCCACAGAGAATTTTCTTTGATTTTATTAGTTTAATCAAAAATCAAATGCCCCGAGTGAGGCTCGAACTCACGACCTTAAGATTATGAGACTTACGCGCTGCCTACTGCGCCATCGAGGCTATGCGACCCACCGTTTATGGTAAAGATAATAATTTCTGTAGCCCGTTTCTGTATTTCTCACATCGTAAAACTTTTCGCATGAAACGTGTGAATTGCAACAAAAATAGTGTGAAATGAAACACACAAGTGTTTCTGTATCTTTTCTTTGCGAGAATTATCTGTCATTTAAATAATTTTCCAGCAATTATTGGAAGGATGTGAGAAAAAGTGTTTCTGTAACAATATTTTGCGAAAAGTTTCTTACGAGAACTGTCAAAAAAAGTCACATTTCGAGAAAACAAAATGTAGATTTTTTAAATTTAAAATATGTTTATAAACTATTTTTTTAAAATAAATAAAAAATAGGAGGGAATTTAAATGATGAATGCATAATTTATATGATGAAAATAAACAATAAACAATAAAACGCAATTGTTTTATTATGTTATTTGAATTTTTTTTTTAACCTTTCCTTGTTTTGGTTTTATTCTGTGCTGCCAGATAAATTTGTGTAAAAATCGTAAAATTTGTGAAAAAAATAATAAGATCGTCTTTTTTGTTAAAAATAATTAAAATTCATTTAAAACAAATTTTGTTCGATTTTTTTTAAACATACTCAAACAAAAGCATAGTTAAAGTTCTTGGGTATTTAATAATTTCTTTAAATTTATATTTATTTTGTTAAGCTGGAGGATTATTTTTTATAAACTATTTATTTTCTTTAATCCGATAACAATTTAAAATTGTTGTTTTTCCCTGGAGAAGTCACACAAAGGCATGAGAAAATATCATAATAAACAAAAAATAAAATAAATATTTTTACAAAAGCCAAAAGAAGCCAAGCTTAATAAAATAAACAAACATCCTTTTTTAAAATTGATATGTATTTACAAATACCGAGATCACAAATGGCTGAGATATAAATCCTTTATTTACCTATTCATATAATCTTTTTCTTTTTTACCTGAAATAGACTTAGTAGAATAGCTGGTAGTTAAAATTAAAAAAAATCGATTCATAAAGACCCAGTATAAACTTCGCTTACAAAATAATATGTTGAGTAATCAGAAACACATAAAAGCACTATGTACTTACAATTCTACTAAAAAAACCAATGAATTTTACAAGGGTTGTGCCAAAATGAACGAATTTTAAAGTAAGTTATTATTTTGTTTTATCTAAATACATCCAGAAAAACGTAGTTATCGAAGTTGTTATAGAAAAAAGCTACTAAATAACGAGTGAAAGAAGCTATCCATTTTGAAAAAGTTTTTACTGGGAGACAAACAAATTTTTTTCTTGCCGGAATAATGGTTTTGGCACAAAAGTGTACGTATAAGATAAGAATATCAAATTTCAATCATATTTTGTATATGTATATAAGAAGTTTTAAATGTGCAAAATAAGCCAAGTCGGTCCATTACTTTCCCTCGAAATTTTACTTTTGCCGATACACACAGAAAAAAATCAAGTTAAAAACGTAGAAAACAAGGTTGATTTAAAATTTTTCGGCGGTGATTTTGCTTCATACGTTTTTCATGTTAATTCAACCTGATTTTACAATAACTGCGAACAACATTTTTTTCTTTTGAAATAACTATAATTCATGTTAATTTAACATTGCAGTAAAGTTAGAGCAAAATGTAATTTATATTGAAATAACAATCGGAATCACGTTGAATGAAAGTTATTTCAAGTTGAAACAACGTGAATTTCATGTAGAATCAAATTGGTGTTTTAACAGTGCGAAGAAGCTTCAGAGACAACATATGCATTTATTTAAGAATAATTTAAACACTTACCCCTGTAACACATGTTTCACTTATTTTGTATTCTCCTTTCTTACCAGAAGCATCAGCAGCATCGCCCGATATGGTTTTCGTCATCATTCTACTTTGAAAACTTGATGTACTATTTAACTAAATAATTTTAATTAAAAGAATACGGGAATTGTCTTCTTTTTATAACATATATTAAAAATGAAAATAAAAAATGTACATACTTAAGTATGTATGCATGTTAATTTGACAAGATAAACTTTTGATTTTAATATAAAACAGGTTTTTATGGATTCAATATTGAATCCATATTTATTTATATTTTAATATTTTTTTTTTTTTTTTTAACAGTGAATAATATTAAATAAACGTAATTTAAGGTTATTTTAATATTTTTCATTTAAAATTAATATGAAATAATGATAAATTTAAATAAAGGGCAAACTTTTGCTGAAATTTACTATGATTCTCAATCAACATTTTTCCATGTTAATTTTACATTGGTATTTTTTTCTGTGTGTACATTTTTCAGGGAAGAGACAAACAATTTCGAGGACAATTTTCACAATAGTGACAAAATAAAAATTTAAGCTGCCTTGTTTCTAAAGTTATCTTTTTTTCTGTGGTGCCTAATAAACAAACATTTCGCTCATTTGCTGCAAGACCGGCATAACTCAAAAAATGAAATTTTGAAGTTAGAGGTGCAGAATTGTTCGCTTTGTTTTTCTTTATATTGTGCATAAAATTCATCTTTATATCTTTTATACTTACCCAGTTTGAAGAGAATGTGTCTTCTTTTTTTCTAAGTAGTTAGAGCAAATCAACAACTTTAAATGCGTTTATCTTGAAATGGATTTTTTTGAGTTATGCCGGTCTTGCAGCAAATGAGCGATTTGAAAAAAAAATGAAAATTATCTTATTATGCAGACTAAGGAGCTTATAGTGTAAAACGCAACGCAACGCCAACAATTTCATTAAAAGCAAAAACAAAATCAAAAATATTTTATAAATTTGTTGTTGCTTTCTACAGACATTCATATTGTTTTTTCAATTTTCAACGCCACAAAATAGAAGTGTTTGAAATTTAAAAATTCAATACGAATTTCTATAGAAAGTAACAACAAAACTATAGAATATTTTTGATTTTGTTTTTGCTTTCATCACTTTTTTAGAAAAAATCATCAAAACGTCACTTTGTTAATTTCGGAACAAAAAATCGTCAAAATCACGATAACTCGTCAAATCTGGCAGCCCTGTTTTTTATTATATTTATTTCTTTTGTTGACGTTTTGCTTTTATTTGACACTTAATTACTGGAAATATTCCAGTTAAAACAGAATCTGTGTTGTCTGTTTTCGCATTCAAATACAGAAACACTTTTTTCTTACAAATCGAGAAACGATGGAATTTTTTATATCACACTTCATGTAAGAAATTTTACGATGCGAGAAATACAGAAACGAGCTACTGGATCTCGTCAAGTCCTCTTGTTTCGTTTACTTCTGATTTTTATACCGTGTAATCTCTCAAGAACGAACACCGAAGATACCATTGAAATATGTCTTACAAGTGAGATGTCCTCTCGAAAGGAGGTGTCCGCTTAAGAAAAGTGTCTGTGTCTGAACATACAGTGCAGTGTGTATAATATGTTTTCTCGGAGCTTTACACAAAATAGTTATTGTTTGAAGTTGCGTTAATTTAGCATAAAAGTTGCGTTTAATATGTTATGCATTAGTGTTCCGCCTTTAGAGAAGTTGAGTTTAACGAGGGTTGCCTTAACCGAGGTTACACTGTATTTATATTTCTTTTATTCGCTATGATTTCTTATCATTGAAAATGTAACCTTCAAATAAATTATTCTAAGACCTTAAATAACAGACTTATGGCCAGTTTTTGACTTAATTGATTAAAAACACCATAAAAAATTAAGTAGACTTTAAATAAGCAACGTAGGCAATTATTTTAAGAAAGGACTGGAAAATTCAATTTTGTATTTAAATACACACAGAAAAAATACCAATGTTAAAATAACATAGCAAAATGTTGATTGAGAATGATGGTAAATTTCTGTTAAAGTATAATATAATAGTGAATAAAGGGAATATTTAAATTTATCATTATTTCATATTAGTTTTAAATGAAAAATTTTAAAATAACCTTAAATCCCGTTTATTTAATACTAGTGTTCGCCTAATAGTCAAAATTCGACCATACATTTTTATGTTCATATGAAGAAAACATAGCACATCTAACTAAGTACATACTATATATGAATTAACATGTTTCGAGCATTTTTTTCTGTTTTAGTGGATCTATTTGGAGAGGGACCAACGTCCTGTTCATATTTCAATATAAAAAATATCAATTTAAAAACAAACAAAAAATATCAAAAAGTCTCCTTTATAGATTGTCATCCACTCAGGACATTGCATGTTTAATTTTATGTTTCTATGTCTAAAATTAATCAAATGACCAGATGTTGAACGAAAAAGTAACAAAAAGCTCCCCTTACATGTTCTTATTCACCCAGTTTAATGTATAATTATATCTTTATAGGTCGAATATTAACGAAAATTCTAAAAGTTCCAGATAAAAAATAAAAAGTACCTACATTTATCATCTTATAGGTTTTCACTCACTCAGGACCCTGCACCTATAATATTATGTTTCTAAGTTCAATATTATAGAAAATTCAAAAATTATCACATGCAGCACGGAAAAGGAAAGACAGAAATTTAATTTCCCGTATTTCTTCTTTTTGATACTTATTTCGGTTGACAAACAAAGGAAGAAAGCGTTCTTAATTGTTTTGCCTGTGCCGATTTATACATAAGATTTATGTAGTCGAAATATTCGAAAAACAGTTTCTGAAAAATGTCAAATAATCGAGCACCCGATTTTTTTTTTATTATTTGATAATTGAAAAATTGTATTTACATATGTGTTAGTAGCAAATTTAAACGCTTAAAACTTATTATTGAACAGATTTTAATAAAATATATATTGTGCACTTCTGTGAGTAAATACCTTTCAAATGGTATATATTTTGTTCAAATCGGTTGACATACAGAGGAGGAAAGTGTTCTTAAATGTTTTGCCTTAGCCGATTTATATATAGATTATTCACTGTTAAAATTAAATAATTCAATATTGAATCCAAAAAAACCTGTTTTATATTAAAATCAAAAGTTTATCTTGTTTAATTAATATGCATACATTAGGGGTACAACTAAAATAAGGCCCTATCACCACGCTGCACAGTGGTATTTTTTTTTGGCAAAAAGTCTATTTTTTTTACAGTTATTTTTTAGAAATCTTATGATGCAATTCTGTAGAGAAATGTTTCATTAGTAGAAAACCATGATTTGTGGCCAATTTTGATTAAACTTTATATTTTTCTTAATTGAGCTAAATAAAGGCTCAGAGCAAAATTTCAAAAACTTTGGTTCAAAAAAAAATTTTGGGTTCTATGGGCGGTGGGTGGAGGGCGTGGCCAATTTTGATGAAACTTTATTTTTTATTTAATGGAGCTAAATAAAGGCTCAGAGCAAAATTTCAAAAACTTTGGGCCAAAAAAAAATTTTGGGTTCTATGAGCGGTGGGTGGAGGGCGTGGCGAATTTTGATGAAACTTTATATTTTTCTTAATTGAGCTAACCAAAGGCTCAGAGCAAAATTTCAACATTCTACGAGCACTCCTTATATATTTTGTCAAACATTGTATGGACAAATCCCTCTGTGCGCTGTAGCCGACGTTGTGCTGAAATTGAAAAATGTTTCCTCAGGTCATTTCGGAACAAAAACGTTCCGCGTCGAAGCCGATTTCTGAAAGCCCTTTAAAATTTTTTTTTATTTTTCAAAAGTTTTTATTTTATAATTATTTAATTATTTGCATTTCTTAATATTATTAAATGATTATAATCAAAATAACAATCTAAAAACTATCTTTGTTAAGTGAAATTAACTTCAGATTAAGAGTTCGTGTTGATTTGCATTGGGGGAAAATATCTTGTACGACTTTGATGGCGCGTTCCGCACAAATGTTGCTGCGTTGTGTTTTTGGAATTCTTGATTCATCTTTCACCCAATGTCTTAGAAAGCATATCTGAGCATTAGTAAAGCCCGATAATGATTTGTTTCAGGCTTCGAAGTCATTTTTAGTGTAACAATGATCTGAAAACCAAAACATATAAAATTTTGAAAAAACAGAGTTGCATTAGCAAAAATCGGTTGTTTGTAACTAGTTTATCTCAAAAGCTAGTTACAAACCTGTTTATGGTTTGTATGGATAAAAAAAGTGTCACAAACTAGTTTCGATTAGAACATGACATGACCATAACGCCGGCAGAGCAACGGTAATAATTTGTTCATGTTCTTGTATGTGGCGAATACGTGTTGATGTTCATGTTCTGATTGACCACAATTTTTGTTCTTGTGCGTTTGGTTGTATAAAGAAAATACATTGTATGGCCAACATCATGGCGCACATGGATGCTAAGACGAATGTTTAGGATACGATGGCAGCACATGGACGAAACATGAACATGAACAGTCTACACGAGTAGAATTCATGTGCAACATGCTGTTCTTACCAAGTTGATGGATGGTGGAGACGGGTAGTTACCATAAACAACTTATAAACTGTTTATGGTGTAGGTGTAAATGCATTATTACTGATCGCAAACTTAATTGCATTTGACGCGGAACCTTTTTTAACGATATCGAAAACTAAAGATGCAGTTCTTATTGTTTTTTTATGCACTACATGGTATGGATAGGGCCATTTTGATATTTTAAAAAATTGTAAAAAAGTTGTATCCCTAGCATACATACTTAAGTATGTAAATTTTTTTATTTTCATGTTTAAAATATGTTATAAAAAGAAGACAATTCCTGCATTCTATTAATTAAAATTATTATTAGGTAAATAGTTGATGTACTTTTCAAAGTAGAGTGATGACGAAAACCATATCGGGCCATTCTGCTGATGCATCTGTTAATAAAGGAATTACAAAATAAGTGAAACATGTGTTACTGGATATAAGTGTTTGGAAGTATTATTAAATAAATGCATATGTTGTCTTCACACTGTTATATCCCACTCCAACCAATTTGATTCTGCATGAAATTCACGTTGTTTCAACTTGAAATAACTTTCAATCAACGTGATTCGGATTGTTATTTTGCTCTAACTTTACTGCAATGTTTAAATAACATGAATTTTAAAAATGTTGTTCGCAAGTTATTTTAAAATCATGTTAAATTAACATGGAACAACAATGAAGCAAAATCACTACTGCAAAATGTTAAATCAACCTTATTTTGAACGAATTTACATTGATTTTTTTTTGTGTCTACAAATTAAAGATAAATAATAATTAAATACGAAAACAAAACATTTATTTTTAAACTAGAAAATTAAGGAAAAATATAAACAACGAGAGCAACGAAAAGCTAAAATAAAACACAATTAAAAGCAAAAACAAACATCAGCAAACCCAACAAAGCAAGTAAAAAAAAAACTTACAAAAGCAACAACACTAGTCAACACAACTGGTGCCATATACATAGTGGTGATACAGTAGAGTCCCGATCATTCGTAATCGCAAGGGACCGGCAATTTCTTAAGAATTATAAGGGTTTTCGATTTAAAATAAATACGAATTAATGGGGTTTTTCATTTTATTTACTAAAACGATAAAAAAAAACATAAAAATAAAATATGTATATAAAAATTATTTATGTAACAAACTGATCTTAAGAAAAATAAACACACACACAAGCAAAAAAAAAAAAAAAATAGCGGTAAACAAATAATCATTCATTCCCTGTTTCTGTTGTTTAGCAAAAAATTACGACTTATAAGAGGTAAAGAAGATTTTATTTGAAAAAAAATACGAATTAGCGAGGGGACCAAAATGTATGGAAATTTTACGAATTAACGAGATTTTTTCAAGGGACCGACAGTTTATTTCGAATTATCGGGAATTACGATTTATCGGGGTACGAATTATCGGGATTTGACTGTATTATGTATTTCAATGAAACCTTAATGCAGGGTTTCCAGATGTTTTTTTTTATTTTATCTCCATATTGTCGATATCCCCGACAATTCCCAAATCGTAAATTTCTTAAAAAAAATTCTTTTATCTCAAAAATTTAAATTTGCCATTCTTGTTTTGCGAAGCACTAATAGTCCGTTGCGATAAACCCCCGTTCAACGCAAGCATTTCTTGTTGCTACCCATATAGCGGCCTCTTTATTATAAATATATACTATATATATAATATATACCACAGGTGGAAAGGGTATTTATGAGATTGTCATTCCGTTTGTTATTTCTACAAAATTGATTTAACGATGTCCGTCAATCGTGTTAGATAACCACGATTGCACCTAATTTTTGTCATAAAATCCTTGGTTGTTGTTTCTTTAAGTGTATACTTTTTTTTTTTTTTTTAAACACAACACAACACAACACAACACAACACAACACAACACAACACAACATTTAGAACAAAAATAGTAATAATGAGGCAACAATAATTGATCAGTGCAACAGGACTGGCTATTAGAAGCAAAATTTTAAGTGCCTCGATGGCGCAGTAGGCAGCGCGTAAGTCTCATAATCTTAAGGTCGTGAGTTCGAGCCTCACTCGGGGCATGTAACTTTTTTCAACTTTTTTGCTAACATATCAAAAGTTGTTTTATTTAAAAAAGGAGCAAAATTATTCGAAGGTGATATCCCTTTCCAAACATGAACCGTACTGCGTAACTCATTCGAAACGATGACGGAGTTGTATTTAAACACAAATTGGATATTTGGTAAACAGTTGATAAAACAATGGACGAAAATATCCCAATACAAAATATTGAAAATATTATAATTTTAATTAAAATGATTTGTTGTCAGATTAGGGGCTTTTGTGATTTGATGACGATGATACGATTCTCGAAAGAGTCCAAAGAAAAATAGTAAGGAATTCATCAAATATTATGAATCTTAATGATAAAAACAAGCAAAATTTTAGTTCGAGCACAATTTTTTCCGCGTAATATTAGATTTATTTTTAGCATCTGGAACATTAGGATGCCCTTTTGCCAAGTCTTTATGGTTAATCATGATGTCGACCATTTTTACATACTGCTTTTTTTGTATATGTATTTTTTTTTAAGTATTCCTTGAAAATTTCAAGACCACAAATATTAAAAAATTTTTCAATAATAACATTAGTAAACATTTTTTTATATCAAATCTAACATTATAAGTTTTAATTTGATTATTTAACATTTTTATTTTTCTTGAAACATTTTTTACATTTTTGAATTCTTCATTCACTTTGTCACTAACCAAATAGTGTTCGAACAATTTTCTAATGCTTTTTGCATAACTAACTCGTGTATTCGTAATACAGGGTGGCATTTTCGAAAGGGATTTTTATTGTTCGTAATAGAGAGTTGCCGTTTCGAAAGGTATTTTTGTTGTTTTCGATAAAAGATAAAAAATTTCCGTTCATTCGAAACAAATTGTACGAAAATCGTAGTACACAGTACACATTATTCGAACTAGTTAGTTATTTCTTTCGAATCGAAAAACGCGGTAACCCCCCTGTTCTGGAGATCGAATTCTAGTGAAATTAATATCGAACAAACTTTTAAAACGACCAAGTGTTGACAGTTTATTAAAATAATCGGTTTTATGTTTTTCATACTATGAGTACAACTTATCTTTATCTCTTTTCTTCTTCTTCCCTAAAACTCAGGAAAAGCTACCGCAATTTCAAAAAAATATTGAACTAAAAATTGTCATCTTTACCTGATTTCACATGGCTGAACTTTTGAAGAAGAATTTGAATTTTAGAATTTTTTTTTAAATTTAGTGAAATTTTTTTAAATCAAACCTATTCCCGAAAGTAAAACGTTCGATTTGACATTTGAGAATAAGAGCATTCTTCACAACTTTTAATTACATTATAATATTCTACGAAAACTATGCCACAGTTTACACGCTTCAACTTTTGTTGCGCTATTTCTTTCCAATACCCAATTGAGGTTGCTGAAATGATAACACGCAGACAATTTTTTCGACTTATTACGATACCATATTGCCATAATTTGGAACTTTTTGAGGTTGATATGTGAATAAAAAATAAAGAAAAACCTGTTCTTAACAATATTGTAGAACACTGTTAAAGGGAAGTATACACGATTACACAAGTTGTACGTATCTGGACGAAAATGCATCTCTGCTATAATTATTGTTTAAACGTTTTCCAAAAAACAACAGCAACTTATCATGAAAGGGTTTTATTTGTTGTGTGAGCAAAAACTTTAAACACGTTTAATTTGAAATGTTTTTTTAAGCTACGACGACGTTGCCGCAAATGGTATCGCTTTTTATACCCTTCACCACAGGTGGAAAAGGTTATATATAAGCTTGTCATTCCGTTTGTAATTTCTACAATATTGATCTTAGACCCTATAATGTATATATATTCTGGGTCCTTATGAGGAGATAAGTTGATTTATGGATATCCGTCCGTCTTACGTTTGATATGTGTTTTCCGGAGACTCCAGACATGATAGCGGCTAGGTTGTTTTACATTTATGTCACATATATTCCACCATTTCTTGCTATTGAAATTCAGCCAGATCGGTCCAACAATGGCTGAGATATGACCAAAAAACCACGACTGCCTCTAATTTTTCCAAAAAAATCCCTTGTGGTTGTTGTATTTTTATTACTTTTTTTCTGTATATCTGAAGAACGGCAAGAGCCAAAGTTTTCAAATTAGGTACAAACATTTAGGTTATAAATACACACCATCCCACAAAATGTGGGCGGGATTGGAGAAGTGGGCGTGGTACCTCCCATATAAAAAATATTAAAAATTGTATAAGAACCTGAATTTTTTGACTGTAATATGACCTATGGTTACGCCTTGTATATCAAATGATCGGAAATTTTTAAAAGAAAATATTTTCTAAAAAACTCGGGAAAATCGGTTCAGATACCAAAAAGCTATGACCAAAATATTAATTTGTTTTTTGAAAAATACCCATTTTCGGGAACCATAGATCTTCCCGAGTCCAAGTTTTATAACCAAAATAACTGCCAAATTACTTCTTTAACACATCGGTATATAAATCTGTCAAATCGGTTAAGAAATAGCAGAGTTATGACCAAAATACTGAAATCCCAAAAATTACTCTTTTTTTATAATTAAGTTTGTTTTGTATACCCTTCACCGAAGGTCCTACACCCTACAACGTATATATAGTCTGGGTCCTTATGAAAAGCGAAGTTCAGAAGGATTTGAACTCAACCGAGTTGAGTTGTAAACCGTAATAGGGGCCTTTATCAAAATTACACTGAGTATTATACGATACAGAGTCCGGTAAAAAGCCTTAGAATTTTTGTTTTATAAAGCGAACTTCTAAATTTAACAATTTGTATATGTATGTTTCAAAGATTTGTAATACTTAAAGCCATGATGACGCAGTAGGCAGCTCACAAGACTAATAGTCTTTAGTCGTGAGTTCGAGTTTCATACTGGCTTATTTGATTTTATTATTAAAAATGTAAAACTTATGTACTTTTAGAGAAAAATATTGCTAGTTTAATTTCATGTTAAATCTGGAGGTTTATTCTGAATAACGATGCGAAAATCAATGCGATGCCCAAATGAAATGCGGTGCGAACGAAAATTGGTATTCTGTTAGACTTTCGCAATCGCATTCGCAATTTATTTCAAATCGTGGCAACGCTGCTCAAATATACGTCACTGTCAATAGACGTCAAATTAAAAATAAATAAATTGTTTGTGTTTGGCTGTGAAAATTGTTTAAAAAATATATTTAGGACATTCTGTAATAAAAAAAAATATTAAAAATGGATTTTGTGGCACTGTGGTTCGACGACGAAGAAAATGAAAGGTTTTGTGTGTAATTTAAAATCGGTCCAAAACCTACTAAAATTAAAGTTGAAGTCAAATATTTTTTAACTGGTTTATATATTTCATACTTTTTCCAACCTGCAGCTTCTCTAATAGGTGGTCCATTGATATTTAGTTCTTCAGTTAACGTTTGCCACAAAGTATTTGCCGACTGACGTGCATTTGGTGCTTGTTCATAAATTCTATCATTATTTCAAATTGACGCGGTTTGGTGGTCTTATTGCTTGCTTCCCTGAATTAAATAATAAATATATGATGAATAAATAAATGAAATATTATCTTTCACCAATATGTTTGTACTTTGCGAATGCTATTTTGTTTGCGAATAAATTTTGCGAATTTGACATGCGTTTCGCAATGTAGAATACCGACTTGTCACCTTTCCGCATTTAAAATGCGATTAAAAAAACTTTGCGAATATCGCAATACAGAATAGCAATTGTTCGCATTGATGCATTTTCGTACGCATTGATTTTCGCATCGAAATTCAGAATAAGCCTCCTGAGCTCTAAACTTAATAGCCCGATCTTAAAAAACCATTTTTTATTTGTTTCATTTTGTAACAAAAAAAATTTTTTTGATGGCAGTTTTAATGCAAATTAGTAGCGATTTTTAAAATTTTCAAGATTTATTAAATTCTTGATTCTTAAAGCCCAGCCTCGATGGCGCAGTAGGCAGCGCGTAAGTCTCATAATCTTAAGGTCGTGAGTTCGAGCCTCACTCGGGGCATTTGATTTTTTTTATAACTTAAACATTTTTTAAACTCCAAATTGTTTATAATCAAAAAGCAATTTAATAAGTAAACGAAAAAAATCAGATCTGATCAAGTAAGTCAGTATATCCTTTAAAATCTGAGAAAATTGTCAAAATTTTTCACTGAAAATAAACTTTATACAAAATCTTTTGCTCGTTTTAAAAAATATACTTAAAACAAGTTAGAGTGCTATATTCGGCTGTGCCGAATCTTTGATACCCTCCACCGACAGTTCGAATGTTTAAGGAGTAATATCTGTATGATGTTATTATTATCTTAAACTGTGACGATTTGTTATTAATAATGGTTTTAGGCGACTAAACTGTTTTTCGGTAGTAGGGTTTATATGGGGCCTAGGGTAAATTATGGACCGATCATCACGAAATTCCACAGCGTCATTTCTAGTCCATTAAAACTGTGACGTACCAATTTCTGTTATGATAGCATTATTAATTATGGTTTTAGATGTTTTAAACTATTTTCCGGGAGTAGGGTTTCTATGGGGCCTAGGATAAATTATGCACCGATCGTCACGAAATTTCACAGTATCATTTATAGTCCTATAAAACTGTGACGAGCCAAAATTTGTTATGATTGCATTATTTTTTACGGTTTAAGGCGTACTAAACTGTTTTCCGGTAGTAGGGTTTATATGGCGCCTAAGGTGAATTATGGACCGATCGTCACGTAAGAGCGTGATTTCCAGTCAAATAAAACAAATTTTTGCAAAGTCTTATCTCATTCGGTGCCTTATTCCAGCATTTATGTTATTTTTTGTAACAAAAGTATAAATTTTTTTAGGTGGTGGATCCACATTTTGATTCATAGCTCTGGTCCTGCTGAACCGAGTTTGCTGGATTTCAATTCTAATCTGCTTAGGATAACTACAAGCAATTTGGCACCAAGTTGTTCATTTCTTTTGAGTTGTTCGAAAGTGAGCGTGTTTTCAACAGACGGACAGACGGACAGACGGACATGGCTAAATCGAATTAGAATTACTCAAGGACCCAGAATATATATACTTTATGGGGTCTGAGATGAATAATAAAAAAGTTTCACACGGAATGACAAACTTAATATACCCTCTTCACAACTAATTGTGGTGGAGGGTATAATAAACGATTTATAAAACCTTTTTTCAGTTGGAATGACATCGACGGTTTACATTTAATGAATCAGAAGTAAAATCATTTGTTTTTTTTTTTTTAGGACCAATGAAAAATGAATACGTGGAAGAAATGGTAGTTTTTATACTTTGACTGCAGTTTTTAAAAAGCTGCCTTTTTTATATATAAAAATAAATCGAATATTTAAATGCGAATTATTAAATTGAAGACATTCACCTTCTGCACAATATTTATTGCCTCGATGGCGCAGTAGGCAGCGCGTAAGTCTCATAATCTTAAGGTCGTGAGTTCGAGCCTCACTCGGGGCATTTCTTTTTTTTAACATCATTATTAAAAACAATTATAAAGGTCTGTTAAGATCCAACAAATATTTGCCAAAAACATCAAAAATAAGGCGCGACCAGTAAATTGATCAAACTTTAGCTTTATTTTTTTACAATTTTTTCTAAATTATGGGTTGATCATCAATCACAAAAGTTTAAGATTTTATCTCAAGTCATATTCTTCATTTGACCTTATTGAAATCTATATAAAAAGAAGTGTACACTTTGATGTCACCACTAACTGCGGAAACCGGTTGACGGGTTTAGGGTACGTTGGGAATAGTCTGTAGATAGTTTATGTTTAGTTTGCACGAAATCTGCCAAAGGGGTTCCGGAGATATGGCATTTAGATTTTCCTATATATTCCCATACAAATATCAACAAAAAGCCCCCCATTTTTAACTCCTCCGAAATAGGTCGTAAAGTATATTTTTTGTCGCTAGAGGCCGTAAAATAGGAAAAGAGGGGGAAAACTTCCCCTTTCCTATACCTTTTTAACTAATCAACCGATTTTCTTAAAATTTGGCATGCAGGCACTGAAGCATCTAAAATAAAATAGGTAATAGGACGTGAAATAGCGCAAGAGGGGTAATAGCGCCCCCTCCCTATATCTTCTTAACTAAACAGCCGATTTTCTTAAAATTTCGCAGGAAAATAGTGTTACAGCTGGAAAGAACTATAACCTTTAATTTTTATTGTTTAGGGAGTGAAATAGGCAAGAGGGTTAAAAGCTCCTCCTCCCTATATCTTCTTAACTAATTAACAGGCTTTCTTAAAATTTGGCAGGCAGGCACTATAACATCTATATAAAATAGGGATTAAGGCGTGAAATATGGCAAAAGGGGTTAAAGCTATATCTTCTTAACTAATCAACCAATTTACTTGAAATTTGGCAGGCAAAAGTGTTAAGAACTATAGCCTATAATTTGTTTTATCTTCTTAAAAAAAATAGATTCTTTTTCCTTTTAGGCGATTAAGGCCGGGTTTTTGAGATGTGGGTTAAGTTTAAACTTAGTTTAACGTAGTCTGAAACTTGGAATTTTCCGGCGAAATGTGTTTTTTTTTATTATTTCATTAAAGACCAACTTTTTAAGCAAAACTAAGCTGTGCCATCAAAATTTTTTATACAAACTAAGTAATGGCGACACAAATTTGTTTTCCGATTATCAAAACCTACTTTAACTGAGATCTCAAGAGTCCAGCCTTAAAGTAATTTTGCGGAGAGGATTTAATGAGACATATGGTCAATAATAGATCGATCTTTACTAAATTTGGTTAAGTGGTTTGTAGTTTTTTGATTCGTTACGGATTTAGGCGCATTAAAGTGTTTTCCGCGAGTCGGTTTTATATGGGGCATATGGTACTTTACAGATTTTCAAATTTGGAATTATAATTTCTAGTCTTATCAAACTATTACAGGCAAATTTTTAACATTTTTAATATACAAAATCATTAATTGCTACGGTTTTGGGCATGTTAAAATGTTTAATCGAGAGAGGGCTTAATATGGGGTTAACAATGGACTGATCTTCACGGAATTACTTAGAGTGATTTCTAAACATAAAAAAGCATTTGGACAAAATTTGATGACTGGTGTGTTCGACTACCATTTTGTGTAAGTTTTCGTTACAGAAATATAAATTTTTTTTTAAAGATTGTTCTACATTTGGGTCTATAGCTCTTTTGCTACTGAGCCGATTGTGCTGGATGTTAAACGAAAACTGCTTAGAAAAACTAGAAACAAGTTGAGACACTCACCCTTATTGTCTTTGGCGTTTTTGCGGCGTAAACTAGTCGTTTTTTAAAAACGGTACCGTGATTGGCGAAAAACATCAATGAACACGACACTTTTCAAATCTATTACAAAAACGACGTCAAAACAGTACCGTGTTTGGCGTATTTGACTGTCAAAAGTGTAAAAAATTGTCGTTAAACATTTTGATCACGACGTTATTAAAATTATTTGAGAATTTCAATGGAAGGAAATAAAATGTAAACATGCAAAAAATTTAATATCATTTAAATATAATTTAGTTTTTATGTGCTTGTGTACCTAACTCTGGTATATATTTAAGGATAAAGGTCACAACTGCCGCACAATTTGCGAAGTAAGTAGCAATAATGGAGCAAAAATCTTTTTTGGCAAAGGCCTTCCAAAAAAGTTTAAGCAAAACCAATACTAAAGAGGAGTGAAACACTCCATCCCATTCCGGAGAGGTTAAGATGAAGGTGTTAGCCGATTTTAAATTTAAATTGAAGAAAAAACTCACTCATAACAAAGCTGAAAGCTATGCAACAGGTGGTGGGCGGTTCAAACAAAATACATTTTCAGCTGTCGAAGAAGCAGCAATTGATCTATTACAAATTTAGACACAATAACTGACATTACCGAAATTGAAAGCCCGTGTAGAAAAAATAAAAACCAAGCGCAACAAGGGCTTTTAGAACAACAAGTAAAACTGCAAAAAGAGTTATGCTTGAATTTGAAAAATAAATTATCGGAATTGAAACGTTACACACGGAGAATGCTAAAGAGGAGAAATCGGTTTATATAAGGCGGAACTCTAAAGCAAAGAGAAAAACAGAAAAGCTCATTTAGAAATGCGCAAAACCGAACTAGAAATTAAAAAAAAAAACTTGAACTTGAAGAGTTAATAAAAAGTAAAATGATTTAATTTTTATTTTTTTTTTAATTAATTTAATTATGTTCATGTAAATAAAACTACTTAGATATATTTTAATGTTGAAATAAATATAAAACCCAAAACTATCCTTTTAAAATTGTAGCTGCAGCTCATAGTAAATAGAGATAATTAAAAACCTAAAGTTAACATTTTCACAAGTAAAATAATACAAAAATTTTACCAAAAATTTTACTATGCGTATTATTAGAAACTGGGAATTATTTCCTTCCGAAGGTTACTTTATATTATATTCAACATTTTTTTATTTTTCGAATTTATTCTATGAGCTAAATTTCAGTTATGTATTTTATAAAGCTTTTTTGTAATAGTTCTATTCCTACAATTTTTCAGAAATGACTTTATACACTACCAGACTATTATATTGTATTTTCTTTTTACATTTTACCTTAGCCTTCCGTTGGAAAGCAATGAGGTATATTGAATGTACAGAAAAATTTACAATTATTAGACACCCGTTTCTATTTGTTAAAATAGTTGAGTTAAATACATTCAATTTATAAAGTAACACTATCCAGTGAGACACAATTAATGCTGACGACGGCCGTAGCGGGCCAGAAAATGCATTACATTCTGCTGGTGTCTAATAATTGTAAATTTTTCTGTACATACAATATACCTCATTGCTTTCCAACGGAAAGCTAAGTTAAAATGTAACAAGAAATACAAAATAATAGTCTGGTAGTGTATAAAGTCATTTCTGAAAAATTAAAGGAGTAGGACTATTACAAAAAAGCTTTATAAAATACATACATAACTGAAATTTAGATCATAGAATAAATTCGAAAAATAAAAAAATGTTGAATATGCGTATTATTTTTAATTCAAACAATTGAAGCACAGCCGCGAATAACGTTGTAAACGCCACATTTTTAAAAAACTGTTTTTTTGCAGATAACGGTTGACCTTACTCTCTTCACAGTTTAAACATCAAATCAACCAAAACTATGCACCTTAACGCCTTCAAAATGGCGTACAAAGTGTCTGCCAGTGGAAGAACATTGCAAGTTACTAACAAAATGATGAAACCGAAATGGTTTTGCAGTGCGGAATAATGTTTTAAAAGCCTTTTGCATAAAGGTTTTTATTATCATTATTTTTAATAATAGAAAAGAAATTTGTTGAAACAAATAATTCTGCCTGTCAAAAAAAGTTTTTTTGCTCTCCTGAAAAATTATCATTTTGTAACTTAAAACGTTATTCGCGGCTGTGCTTCAATTGTTTGGCAGATCTTTTACAGGGTGATTCAAAATAATTAAATTAAGTGTATTCTTTTTTTTTATTTTGCTAGTCGAAAATTTAAGACGGTAACATAAAATTGTAAATACGACTGCAACTACGACACCTGTCGTTTTTCGACTACGCCAAATTCAATAAGGGTGAATCGTTGTTCTTTTTTGTTGAGTCTTTCGGAAGTGTGTTTTCAAGAGACCGACAGACAGACGGACATGGTTTCATCAACTTAAAAATAATCAAGGAACCGGAATATATATATTAATATATATATATTTTGATTTAAAAAAATTTTGTATATACAATTTTATTCAGAATTTAAGACATTTTCTTCTACAGTAAGAACTCGATTATTCGTTATGGACGGGGATTGGGATAATCAATTTTCCCCGTTCAGTAGTCGATGCATAAAAACTCTCGTTATTTCCCAGATGATTGATGTTACCGGCATATCAGTTACGGTAAATCGAGGCCCCACTGTACTTAAATACTTATAATGAAACATCTTGATCTATCAGGGGTGCGCTGGAAATCAAAGACGTAAAACGCAAGCAGTTGGAAGTTGTTTTGAATGCACTTTTTATCACATTGTTATAATTTTCTTTATAAAATTTTTTTTAATAGAGAAATATTTGTATAATATTAGTCCTAAAGTTCTTTTATAACAGAAATCTTATTAGAAATCGACTTTAGAAATTCTAGCGTTTTACATTTTGGATTTGCAGCACACCCCAGTATGTTAATTTCCAATAAAAATAATATTTAAAAAAATGTTTTCAAGTCATACTCACCCTTTCCTTCATACGTCATTAAAGCATATAAAATCTGTAAGTAAAAAAGTACCATAAATTAAAGCCTACTTTTAGTTGCAAATTAAATTCAATTTCAATAGTTTTTAAATTAAGATAAACCTGCTAAATTTATTTTTTATTATATACTCTATTTAATTTACCAACCAACAGCCATCTTAAGTCTACTTTTAGCTTTTAAGCATTCCTCCTCCCATCAAAAGAGATTTGGTATAAGAGCCCAACAAACATAAATATCGTATAAATGCGCTTAAAAATGCTCAAAGGATGCTTATTGAGATGATTAATTGAAGGACTCAAACAAACTTTCGAGCTTTTAAGGTATTAAAATTTAAACCATTTGCTGTTAAACGAAATCTTTAGTTACGTACAGTAATGAAAGAAAAATATTATCAAATTTAAAGCATATTTTTGGGGTTCAAAGAAATCGAAATTTTTAAAAAAAATTATTGATTTTGTAATTGATTGTAAATTTTTTTTTTTTAATTAAGGAAATTTGAAGTTTGATTGAATAATCGTTTATATTACCGGAAGTATTAATTTATCTATATTCAGATCATTCAAAATTTTAATCTCTACAAAATTGTTCTCCTACAACTCCCAGCGGGAAAATGAGGAATTGATTACATAAATAATTAAAAAAAAAATGCATTATTTTCGAAAGAATAATAATGCATTCATTGGAATCGAGAAGGTAATTTCATCAGACACAAAATTTAAGCACTGATTACCACGTATATTCCCACATTTGCAGAACAGTATGGTTTTCGTGGTAGCCGATCTACAGGAGACCTGTTAGCGTTTCTTTCAGAACGTTGGAGTCGGTCCATTCACCGCTTTGGTGAATGCAAAGTGGTTGCTCTGGATATTTCCAAGGCGTTTGATCGGGTGTGGCATGGTGCGCTTGTGTCAAAGCTTATTGCTTTTGGTGTCGGTAATGATTTCTCTCGATTTATATCGAGTTTCCTCAGTGATCGCACTATACGTGTTGTTATAGATGGGATTGCATCCAACGAGTTTCAGGTAAATTCAGGGGTACCGCAAGGTTCTGTCCTTTCTCCTACGCTATTTCTTATATTTCTTAATGACCTTCTTGGTCATACTGCAAATCCTATCTACTCTTTTGCAGATGACAGCAACATTTGTCATTCATATTCCTTCGATCATAGGCCAAGCCTTGTTGAGATTGGGGGCAAAAGGCAAAATATGAATGACACTCTTAATCAGGACCTAGCTGCAATCTCTGAGTGGGGTCAAGCGAATAGGGTCGAATTTAATGCACGCAAGACCCAATGTTGTATGTTGACCCACAGACGGGCCGTGGGACCAACTATGTCATCTGTATTAATGGGTGGCATTGATATTAAGGAATCGGATACTCTTGATGTTCTGGGCATGAGAATACAGTGCGATGTCCGCTGGAATAAACACGTTTTCAAAGTGTCGAAAGAGGCATTCAAGTGTTTAGGTTTTTTAAAACGGTGCAAGAATTACTTCACTTCCTCCGATCTCCTTACTATCTATGCCACCTATATCCGACCGAAGATGGAATACAACTCCCATATATGGGCAGGGGCTTCAAAGTCTATTTTGAACCTTCTGGACCGTGTACAAAGGAGGGCGGTGAAGCTCATCAATGACAGTAGGGTATCCAACTCTATTGACTCATTGGGGCATCGTCGGAATGTGGGTTGTGTGACACTTTTCTATCGATATTTTACCATGGGAGGTGTTCCATTGAGATAAGTGAACTTATTCCACCCGCCCGAGTATTTCTTCGTAATACTCGCTCATCCAGTGGATCACATCCGTTTGTAGTCGATTGTCCTGTGTTTCGCACAACGCATTATAGAGAAAATTCGTTTTTCAGTCGAACTATCCGTATGTGGAATAAACTTCCCGCAGAGGTCTTTCCCGGTACTTATAATTTATTAAGATTCAAGTCAAATGTCCACAAACACTATTCCCTCTTTCCTCCTTCCCAAACCTTATTTTCCTGATCAACACAATGCACTGCATATATAGGGGGCATCCCCTGAGTGTTGGTTTATCGTTAAAAAAAAAAAAAAAAAAAAAAAAAACAAGGAATGTATTGTTTCTGTTAGTAACAATTATTCGTGTTTTTGCTTTACATACATATTTCCTTAATAAAAATCCGTTATTTTTTTGCTGCCTTTATGTCGCCTACTTATAATTTTTATTTTAGTCGCAGTTTGTGTTTGAAAGCGTACGGTCAAAGCACAAATTATATGTCTGTGGGTCAAAGTTATTTAAAGTAAACAGGTATTAAAAAAAATGTATTCCAAACGGCATTGGAGAAGACTATAATTTATTCCAAAGAATGAACTATTTAATTCATTCGCAGGATACATTAAAATAATTTATTACAATCCTAGGACATGGTCTGTGTTAAGAATAATGAATTCTGGAATCAAATATCATACAAGATATGTATTACTTTCTCGATTCCTATTAATCCCATTTTCCCGCTGGGCTATAATTCTTGTTCTTAAATATAACGTGCAAAAATTCATTCATCTATTCAATTAAAAAAAAAAGATTAAAATTACTTTGATCTTAATGAACCTGATGTGTGTAAAACATTGTAGAACAGTTTAAAAAGTCCGACTACCGCTTCCCTTTTATTGGCCCAGCGTTAAAAGTTTTAACGATTAATTTCTATACACATTCATTTTCTATGTATGTATCCGTCCGCCTGTTTGTCTGTGGGGCGCGTCGGTTGGCTGGAGTCTATAAAAAGTGTGAAACTGTCAACCGTCTCTCTATTCATTCATTAGTTTTTATTTTTTTTTTTGCACACATTTTATTCAATATTTTTTTTTTTTTTTTTTGCTTGTATTTCTAAATGACTTAATTAGTTTTTGACTTTTTTGATTTCTCTCTTCTGTTAAATAACACAAATAATGTTTTTTTTTCTCATTTTCTATTTAATTTAATTGAATGAAAAGCAAAATGAACAAATTCAATAGAATTGTAGCTTAAAAGTAGATATAGAATTTAAGCGAAATTTTTAAATCATTAAAGTAAATAAAATTTCTAATTTTAGAAAAATACAAAAATACAAAAAAAATTTATTTAGAGAAAATAAAATAAATCCTATTCAGGCAGTTTTTTCCTAATAGGGCCCATATGATTGTACAATCAAGTGATTGTGCCAGCTGATGAACCGTGTATGAGCTTGTGGTGTGATTGTACCAGCTGATGGTGCTTTATCAGAAATAGTTTGATATTTTTTTGATTATACCAGCATTATTGTATCGTGTGCTGTAAAGTTAGCTCATAAATGTTAAATCGTCAAGGCATAAACATCAAAAAATTCAAAATTTAAGACAAAATTTAAATTAAAACACGTTTTTTTTACTCCTTATTCGTTTTTGTTTTAGGATAATAGCAATAATGACAGCAGCACAAATTTTTTTGTGATTCATTACAACCTTTTCCACACAATTTTTGGTAAAAAATGAATTGTGTACCAGCATGCTGGTGTGTTTTGTGCTTCAAGCTTAATTGCACAATCACTTGATTGCACAATCATGATGGTATGGTGTATGGGCCCTCTTATAGGAAAGAAACTCTTAAGAAACATGTTTTAAAGAAAAATTTTGTTTAGATATTTTAAAGACATTCTTTGGAAAAAGTTTTTTAAAAATATAAAATTAAATTTCTCTTAAAAAATATTTTTCTAAAGAAAAGTTTTTTTTTTGTGTAGACATTTTTTACGGTCCCTTTAATAATACTTATTGTTACCGCAACCATGTTTGTTATGATAGAACCACCAACAGGGGTCTTAATGCGGTGGCATTAACTCTTGCACGTGGCGAATCCTGCTGATAACAGACAAGGCTCTGCCGACCAATGTTAAGCAGAATAACCCCAGGAGAGGTTGATGGCAGCTCCAGCTCTCTAAGTACCTACTAAAATTAAAAAATTGTCAGTTTTCAGAACTAGATAACTCTGATCTGAAATTAAATCTGGATATAGCATTAGCAGTTCCGAAATGCTTATGGCCTTGGCTTTTCAGCCTATCAGGGCTCATCCGCCCACAATATAAATTTCGCCCCTTTTTCTGCCATTTTCTATAAGTCCCTACTAAAATTAAAAAATTGTCAATTTTCAGAACTAGATAACTCTGATCTGAATTTAAATCTGGACATAGCATTAACAGTTCCGACTTGCTTATGGCCTTGGCTTTTCAGCCTATCAGGACTAATTCGCCCACAATTCAAATTTCGACTCTTTTTCTGCAATTTTTTATAGGTACCTACCAAAATTCAAAAATTGTCAATTTTCAGACCTAGATAACTCTGATCTGAAATTAAATCTGGACATAGGATTAACAGTTCCGAAATGCTTATGGCCTTGGCTTTTCAGCCTATCAGGGCTCATCCGCCCACAATATAAATTTCGGCCCCTTTTTCTGCCATTTTCTATAAGTCCCTACTAAAATTTAAAAATTGTCAATTTTCAGAACTAGATAACTCTGATCTGGAATTTAACAGTTGCGACATGCTTATGGCCTTGGCTTTTTAGCCTATCAGGACTGATGAGCCCACAATTTAAATTTCGCCTCTTTTTCTGCCATTTTCTATAAGTACACTGAAAGAATTTTCTTCGCAATACTAACGAATTTTGACATTAATCCCATGAAAAATTGCATTATAAAGGAACCTATGCAGCGCTTCGTTGGATCAATGAAACCTGTTTCATTAAAAGGACTTAATGAAACATTACATTAGATCCATGAATATTATTCATTGGATGAATACTTTCAATAAAGTAAAATTTTTTTTTTTTTATATTTTTTTTAATTATTTTTTTTTTCTTTTTTCTTATTTTATTTTACTTTATTTTATTTTTTATTTTTTTTTTCTGTCTCTGGCGGGATTCGAACATGCAACCTCGGTGCTGATAGACTAGCTCACTACCAGCTAGTCTACCGGGGCAGTGTAGTTTTTGTATAAAAAAACTATGTTTTTTTCTCAATTAAGGGCGTAAATATGAGATTAAATTGTCCATAATAACAATAACAACGTTGATTGAAAGTGGATTGAAAGTTTTTGTTTCATTACTACAATGACATTTTTATTGTCATAATGAAAATTTAAATTTATGAAGGCAATTATTGAAATATGTTGCTTTTATAAAAAAAATTTTTGATTTCATAAATTTAATGGCATACATGTAACATTAGATGTATGAAATTATTAAATCTTACATTTTTTAAATAACAATTAAACATTTTTTTAATGAAACTATAATTTTGTATTAAGTTATGAATATAGTAATGTTTGTTTATTGTTTTTTTTTGTGTTCCCAATTAAAATTTTTTGTTTTACTTGGACAAACTTAAGTTTTCATATATCCAATGAAAATTTTTAACGTAATTACGAAATCTAATGAAGCGATTTTAACGAAAATACTTCATCAAACCTATGAAATTCCATTTAGACAATGAAAATTTTCATTTACTCAAGGAAAACTTTTTTATGAAAATCATTCATTAAATATATGAAGCATTTTTCTTTCAGTGTACTCACTAAAATTAAAAAAATAGATACAAAACTTAGTATTGTGGTTATTTTGTTGAACTATTTATGGTTTTTAATCCAAATTTTTAATATTTTTAATTAGGCTTAAGTTCATGAAATTTAATTTTTCATTAAATTATTTTTATGAAGAAAGGAATTTTTTACAACATGAAAATTAATTAAAATTGTTATTGATAATCTTTCATTCTTGACGTGGCTGGGGCTCGAACCCCGGCCGGCAGGTTACCATGACATGTTTCGATTGCAACCACTCAATCTCCTCAGATGGATTTGCCGTCTTACATTCGCAGCCATCGACGACTGCTGACGTCAATAGTCAAACATCAATCCTTAAACCAAATTGTATTCTAACATTTGGTAGATCGAAATTTGCTTTCCTGAATGATTATCCATTTTAATTGATTTTACATGTTTTTTTCCTTACTTCCGTTTTTTCGTACTTTTGTCAAGAAATTTTCTTGAAGTCCAAGTACATTTTTTGTTTTTTCATTTTGTCCTTTTCTTTTCTGTTGACAAAACAAAACTTTTTTGTTTAGTTTTAAATTTTTTTAATTAATTTCTGCGAAGTTCTGTGGGCAATTTTGAGAAAACGCGGTACCTATCTTGCGGAAAGCCCAAATTATCATTTAAATATGAAATCTCTGAGAAATGTGAAATGCATACGGGTAGTAATTCCATGTCAAATCGACCAAGATTGGGACCTGACCCCTTTCGATTTTAATGAAATTTGGTGAGAAGGTTCCTTTTATCCTATAAGGATTAAAAATTTTTTTCTTCAAAAGTTATGTCAGATGTGCAGTTCCAGCGAAAAGTCTACTTTTTGTAACGTAACGCCAGAAGTAACTTTAATTGTTTCTCAAAAAATTGTATTTGTATAGTTTACTTTTTTATATTTTGGCGTAAAGCGCAACTAGCTCTACATTAAGTAACAAGAGGGCTAACGGTTGAACAACAGGGTTCTAAAATACAACCTTATTTGCATTTTGGCGTTACATTAAAAAAATTGACTTTTCGCTGAAAATGCCCACATGTACCTTAAAAGGAGCAAAGATTTTTAAATTTGATAGCTTGAAAAAAAATCTACATAAGTACAAAGTTAACTAAAAAAGGTTTTATACAAAACGTCTTGCTCATTTCACAGTGTTATTCAGTTTTGTGATGCAAGTCAAAATGCACTTCCGTTTTTTATAACGTCACCGGATATTTTTGCTTATATCTGCAAATCCTTAGCGTCGAATGCTGTAATTTTTTTTTCTAAATATAGTGCTACTTCATTACTTTGTATATATAAAAAACCTTTTTACAAATTTGACTTCTTCATTTAATTTTTTTACATTTTGTGGTACAAATGTCACGAAGATGACTTTGATGTCATTTTAAAGAAAATACTTGGGGCTACAATAGGGCTGCCAGATGTTTGAACCTATCAACCAGGACACATGGAAAAAATGGATAAAAAATTATACCAACAGAAAAGTTTTTTTTAATACATATGTGTATAGCATATCGCTCCCTAAATACTAAAGGGTCACAACTCAAAATTTTTCAAAAATTACTTTTTTTCATAAAGTAATTCTCATTTCACATCTCTAGCTACAAACAAAATTTAAAAAGGCATAGCAAAACTATCTTCAAATTGGACTTTTTTAATAATGGAACTTTTTTTTTTTTAAATATTATCACCATTTTTACATAAACTGTTTTTTGGCTCTCCTGAAAATTTAAGAATTGTTAGTTGTTACAGTTTAGTATTTAGGGTGCGATATGTAAAAACCATCTAGGTTTTATTTTTAAATCCAACAATATATAGAAAAAAAAATTAAATTGTACTTCATGTACATAAAAACGATGAAAAATAATAAAAAGTTGAGCTTAAAATGTTCCAAACTAAAATAATTTTCAGAAGATTGCACTTTGTCTAGAACTTCATTTCGGTCTTTGATATAGTTATAAAACAGGTAGCATGTCATATTAAAATCAAACTTACATTTAATAATACTCTCCAGCGATTCAGTCTTTAACGAGTTTCTTTCTTTGGTCCATTGAGCAGACTAATGCCCAATTTTCAGGATAGTATTTAATTCAATATTAAGTTAATTTTCATAACAAACTTAAATCGTATTTAAAACAGATTGGTTTTTTGAGTTTTATGTGAAAAGTGTTATTTAATTAAGATAAAAGTATGGTAGCACTACTAAATACAAAAAAAAAAAAAAGTATAAAAAAGTGTATTTATTTACAAGGTGGTCTGAAAAAAAACAGCTGACTGTTAATGCTATGCCTGTTGTTGTTGTATTGTTGTGATATTGAGGTCACCTTGCTAAAATATAACAATGGAAACTTAAGTTGAAATTAAGTGTACCACATCGGTGAATTAAGTTTCACTTAAGTTTTTAGTGAAGAAGAGTATTTTGTATTTAAAACGATTTTAAAAATAAATGTGTTTTAATATCAATCCTGAAAATTGGCCATAAGTTCTCAACTTGAAATTAATCAAACTCTTTTGATTTTTCTTCAACCAACTGGACAACTGTCAAACTAATCAATTGAAAAAGCCATACACGCTTTGATTTGGACAACGACCAGTTGACAATTGAATTTAAACGTGTATGGGCTGCCTTAGAGAAAGCAATTTGTTATCGGTTTTCGATTACTTATAAAAGTTGTTTACACGGTATAACTTTTTACAGCCACTAGTTGAAACAAAATTTGAAAGAGGATTGACTAATATTATTGAAAGCTTTTACCAGCTTTACACCAGATAACAGTCAGTTGAATTTGATTAAAGTTCTTTATACAATTACCTTATGTTAGCAGTGTTATAACTGAAATCTTAACCTTTGTTAACAAGTAAAGCAAAAAACTAATTTGTTTGTCTTGACCTGTACAAAAAACCAGGACAATTTAATAGGGGACCAGACACCAGGACAAGTAGTCTAAAACCAGGACAATCCTGGAAAACTAGGACGTATGGCAGGCCTAGGCTACAAGCAACATATTGAAAAAAAATTCTTTTTTGAAAAAAGTAATGTAACCCTGTTGCCCGGCTTGTCTGTTTTTTGCAACTTATTGCTCAAAACACAAATATTAAAACTCTTTTTTAAGATAATTTTTTAAAGGTTGCGAAAGATTCAAGATTTTTAAAGAACGGTTTGAGGTATTATATAAAAAAATCAGCAAAAAAAAAAAAAAAAAATATATATATATATATATATATATATATTGCAGATATTACATTTTCAAAAAAAAAAAAAAAAAAAAAAAAAAAAAACGGCAAATCCATCTGAGAAGATCGAGTGGTTGCGATCGAACATGTCATGGAAACCTGCCGGCCAGGGTTCGAGCCCCGGTCACGGTCAAGAATGAAAGATTATCAATAACAATTTTAATTAATTTTCATGTTGTAAAATTCCTTTCTTCATAAAAAAAATTTAATGAAAATTAAATTTGATGAACTTAAGCCTAATTAAAAATTTGGATTAAGAACCATAAATAGTAGTTTTTGAGATATTGAAGAAATAACCTCAACACATTCGGCTAATTCGACGAAATTATGACATTTTAAATATGACATAACTTTTAAAAAAAAATATTTTTAATTTTTTTTCGTTCCTTATAGGATAAAAGGAACCTTCTCACCAAATTTTATTAAAATCGAAAGGGGTCAGGTTGCAATCTTGGTCGATCTGACACGGAATTACCCATATGACTTCCACAATCTCATAAATAATATCTATTGACATTGTGGCAATTTTTGGTGTACCCATGAACGTTGTGACCAGGGAAACCAGGGAGAAAGCGTTTTATGCGCATTAAATATGCAGTAAAAACTGAAAAATATGTCCTGAAAACTGTTTTGTAGGAACCAAAAAAAAAAATCTAAAATGTATCAAAATATGCCTTAAAAAGGCAAAATATGTGCTATAAACTTAAAAAATGCTGCAAAAAAGCTCTTTTAACTAAATTATGTAAAACAATGCTGCAAACGGTAAAATATGCAAAAATATGCACTAACATATCGATGCCAAAATTCATAAAAAGCTCTAAAACGGATAAATATATAGTTTCTACCTTCATTGGTCGCACCAGGAAAAACATGCAATTGCATATTTATGGTTTCCCTGGTTATTACATTAGACATTATGACATGCCACCCGATTTTTTTTTAGTTATTTATGTAACCAATTCCTCATTTTCCGACTGGGTTGTTGTCTAATGCCCGTAATTTCCACAAAAAGAAATATAGCTGTGTTTAGAAATCTATGGTGTAAAGCTGTCATATTTTTAAAGAAAATGAAGGAAAAAAGACGTATGCCAAATAAAGGTTGAAATAGGTAAAGACAACTGTAAGGAACGAAAACGACCAGTAGCCCGTTTCTGTATTACTCACATCGTAAAACTTTTCGCATGAAACGTGTGAATTGCAACAAAAATAGTGTGAAATGAAACAAAAAATGGGTTTTTTCACACAAGTGTTTCTGTATCTTTTTTTTGCGAGAATTATCTGTCATTTAAATAATTTTCCAGCAATTATTGGAAGGATGCGAGAAAAAGTGTTTCTATAACAATATTTTGCGAAAAGTTTCTTTCAAGAACTGTCAAAATAAGTCAGATTTAAAATTGGTGGCGAGGAAAACAAAATGTAGATATTTTGAATTTAAAATATGTTTATATACTATTTTTTTTAAATACATAAAAAAATAGAAGGAATATAAATGATGAATGCATAATTTATATGATGAAAATAAACAAAAAACAATTGTTATATTTTGTTATTTTAAATTTTTTTTAGCCTTTTCTTGTTTTGGTTTTAATCAGTGCTGCCAGATAAATTTGTGTCAAAATTGTCAATTTCCTGAGAAAAAAATAAAAAAGATCGTCTTTTTTGTTTTAAAAATCGTGCAATTTAAAATCAATTTTAAACAAATTTGTTTCGACTTTTATTAAAAAATAATCAAACAAAAACATAGTTTAAGTACATGGGTATTTAATAATTTCATTAAATTTGTATTTATTTTGTTAAGCTGGAGGATTATTTTTTAAAAAATTATTTATTGTGGTTATTTTGTTGAACTATTTATGGTTTTTAATCCAAATTTTAAGTATTTTTATAATTAGGCTTAAGTTCATCAAATTTAATTTTCATTAAATTATTTTTATGAAGAAAGGAATTTTACAACACGAAAATTAGTTAAAATTGTTATTGATAATTTTTCATTCTTGACGTGGCTGGGAGTCGAACCCCGGCCGGCAGGTTACCATGACATGTTTTTGCCGATACATTTTTTAAGGAAGAGACAAACAATTTCGAGGACAATTTTCACAATAGGGATAAATATAAAAATTTAACCCTTGTTTCTAAAGATATCTTTTTTTCTAATAAACAAACATATAAAAATATTTACAATTATCTTATTTCGAAGACTAAGTGTAAAACGCAACGCCAACAATTTCATTAAAAGCAAAAACAAAATCAAAAATATTTTATAAATTTGTTGTTGCTTTCTACAGACATTCATATTATTTTTTTTTTCAATTTTCAACGCCACAAAATAGAAGTGTTTGAAATTTAAAAATTCAAGATGAATTTCTATAGAAAGTAACAACAAAATTATAAAATATTTTTGATTTTGTTTTTGCTTTTGCTTTCGTCACTTTTTTAGCAAAAATCATCAAAAAGTCACTTTGTTAATATCGGAACAAAAAATCGTCAAGATGACGATAACTCGTCAAATCTGGCAGCCTTGCTTTTATTATATTTATTTCTTTTGTTGACGTTTCGCGCTTTTATTTGACTGAAAATATTCCAGTATAAACAGAATTTGTTGTGTCTGTTTTCGCATTCAAATACAGAAACACTTTTATCTCATAAATCGAGAAACGATGGAATTTTTTGTTTCACACTTCATGTAAGAAATTTTACGATGCGAGAAATACAGAAACGAGCTACAGCTTTCTATTTGTAGAAATTACGGGCATAAGCAAGCGTGCTGAAAACTTAAAAATTAATCTAATATGTATTGCTCTAAAGAAACTTGTCTTTTTTCTCTGGATCATAATTTATTATACCCTTCACCACTGGTGCGTATACATTTATAAGTTTGTTATTCCTTTTGTAATTTCTATAATATTGATTTTAGGCCCTATAAAGTTTATAAAATTTAACACCTTACGAGAAGCGAATTTAATTTAACGAGATCCGCCTGTCCCCGTGTATGTTGATTTGGTAGCAACTTTATATGTATATATATGTATTTGTATATAGTATCACAAATAGTCCGGAATAGGTTGCTATTGAAATTCAGCCAAATCGGTCGGGGGCTGTTAAAGTGTTGGAAACTTTAATATTCTAAACAAAGCGATGGTCTGTTTTGTAGCCAACCTTAACAAACTGAGTAGTTCCAAGGCATCCATTACCTCTTGCGTAAATGATCTGAATACTGATCTTAATAGTATTTTTCTCTGGGCGTCAGCAAATGGGTTGCGTCTTAACCCAAATAAGTCTAAATGCCTAATAATTTGTAAGAAATCTATCAAAATTGAATCTCAAATTGATATCTTCCTTGGAGGTACAAAAATTGATATAGTTAGTTCCGTCAGAATTCTTGGCGTGATTTTCAATAATACCTGAACTTGGTCTGACAATATTAATAGGACATGTGGCAGAGTATATTGTATGCTAAGGAGCTTATGGACTACACAGTATTATACACCTCTAAAAATACAGCTACTTCTTGCGAAAACGTATATATTACCTACTCTTTTATATTCATCTGAGGTTTTTTTTATGGTTTTAATTCAAAGGATACGTTGAAACTCAAAACTACTTTTAATAACGTTGCACGGTACATTTACGGCCTTAAAAAATTTGATCACATATCTCAGTATTCTACTCGTATTTTCGGTGTGACATTTGATAACTATTTAATGCAAAAAAACCTTGTTCTGCTACACAAAATTGTTATGACAAAAATGCCGAGATACCTTTTTGTCCGCCTACAGTTCACTAGATCATCGAGGGGTAATGGCATCATCCAATTTCGGCATAATGATACGGCATCTGAAAGGCAGTTTTTTATTCTAACAATTCGTCTCTGGAACCAACTCCCTGCTTATATTCAAAATACTAGCAACGCAATTAAATTTAAAAATTTACTCTCGCAATTGTATTGTAATAAACTGTAACTTTTTTAATCTTTTAACTTCTAAAAAACCTATCAAAAATTAAAAGCAATCATAAACAAGCAAATATTATTTTTTAGAACTTATATTTTTTATTAATATTTTCATTTACTCTTTTATAATTATTTTAATTTTTTTTTTTATTATTTAAATTTATTTAAATTGTTTAAATTTTTAATAATCATTGTCCAATTTGTAATCACATTATGTAACAAGTCTGATTCTAATACTCTAAATTATAAGATATTATTTATGTCTTGTTGTATTAGAAACCCATATTCGAAATAAATAAATAAATAAATAAAAATAAATTTATTATTTTTTTTAAGAAATATTTTTGCTGCTTTGCCCATGTAATCGTCAATATCGTAGCAATACAAATCTTGCCCACCACTGTTTTAAAGCGTTTTATTCATGATTATGTTTCGTATAAATGTAACTGTAAGTTTTTCTAGATAAATACAAAGAGAAAAGGAAATTTATACTTTTTGTTCAAGTTGCCAGGTTTATATGCACTTTTGAGCTGTTTAACAATAAATCATTTTTAAAGCTGATTTTAAGTTCAATGTAAAAGCAAAGTGAAAAAAATACCTTGAAAAAAAAACCTTAAAATGCTTATGCAGTGGAAGGGATTTTACAGAAATTCTAGCAAATATGCAGAAATTCATGTGTATTTGCGTTTGCTTTTTGTGCGTGTGCACGAGCGTGTGTTAGTGTAAGTGTATTCATGTAGGTGTATTAGGACATGTGTTTTAAACATTAATGTGGTGTTTACTTTTGGGTGTGAGTGTTATATGAGTGTGTGTTTATTCAAATACACACCTACTTGTTTGTTTGTATAAGTAATAGGCAGAGTGTGTGTGTGTGTGTTTTAGCCGGTATGTTTGTGTTTGTTAACAAAATGTTGTGTGTTGGTATTTGTTAAAATCCTAAACGTTTCCTTGCAAAAGATTGTTTGTTAAATATTCATACCATTGTAAGTGTATAAATGTTTCTGTGTGTGTGTGAGCTTTTTTTTAATACATGTAAATGTATTTGTTATTTTTTGTTGCTGTAATTTCTGTTGCATTTATTTGAGTTTTTATACATCCGTGCAAATGTGTGTGTGTGTGTAATAATAATGGCTGAATTTGCATGTTCAGGCTTGTTTTTGGTGGCTTTAAAAATTGTTTGCGTTTAATGGGAACATTTTTGTTCGGTTTTTGCGTGGTTTTTAAATTGTGCTACAATTTTTTTAGAGGTTAAGCTTTATAACCATTTTAAAATATGTTATAATAATTGTTTAAACTAATTTTTTGGAAAAAAAATATTAGCATATTTAAATTTATATTACTTTTTTAATCCAAATTTTTTTTATATTTTAACAGGCCCCAGGCTGAAGTTCATCAAACTTAATTTTCATTAAATTATTTTTATGAAGAAAGGAATTTTACAACATGAAATTAATTAAAATTTTTTTGAAAAATTACACTGTACAACAAAATCAATTTTTTTCCAAAGCTATAAGGTCCGGCCTATAAATTTTGATAGAGGAGACAAAAAAAGTAAGAGTGCTATATTCGGCTGTGCCGAATCTTATATACCCTTCCCCATTTTGCGAGCAGAATACAGAGCAGCTAGACAAAATCAAAATAATTTTTACATATACATACTAGGGCTTCCAATCGGGATTGGTTTTTTGAATCCCAGGATTCGGGATTGAAGAAAATATTTCGGGATCCTGATTTCGGGATCCCGGGAGTTTCGGGATATTTTGAATCCCGGGATTCACGGGATTTTTGAAAAATTTTCGGGATTTATGTAAATACTGTAAATATGTATGTAAATATTTTTTAAGTTGTATGAAAAAAACTTAATTTTCCAGCAAATACTCATGTTTCATGAACAAATGGGTATTATTTATTTGTAAAAAATATAATAAAAACAAACTTAAAATAATAACGTAACAAAAAAACATAAAAATCTTATTTTTATCGATATTTGATTATTGATATAAAAATTACACCATTTCCAAATGTATTTTAAAAAATTGTGTACAGGAAAACATTTGGACAATTTTAAAATGCAATTGCACAATTTCCACAAAAAAAAAATTGGAAAATTTAATAAAAATCTTTCAACTTATTTAATCGATATATTTTGAACAAAATTTTTTGTTATTTATAAATTGTACATATTGTTATTATTGTTTTCTTAATCGAAAGGTAGCAAAGTTTTTGTTTAAGTATGTTTTGTTTATTTTTGAACAACAGGGCGTGTCAACAACTTTTTGTGTCAACAAATACACCAACAAACAAATACATATTTATACAAATTACTAAAAAAAATTTAAAAATTCCTGCAGATAACGAGACTAGTCCATACATGCATGTAAAGAGTAGTCCATAAAGGAGTAGGAGTACTCCAAATATATGGGTAAAAGGTGGTCCATTTAACATTACGAAGTCCTAGGAGGGGACCATATAACCCACCGAAGTAGTCCCTAAACTACTCCATTGAGTTCTAAAGTGGGTTAGTTTTAAAAGAACTCCTTGTCATTACAGTATTGAGTACACTTAAGGGGTGATTTTAAGCATTTTTCATTTTTTACTAATCGCCTTTTATGGTGTGTATTGTATTGCTTTTATTAAATATATTATTTACTTGGTATTTTTAATTTATTTTACCTTTTTTCCACAAATTTCACAAACTTTCATTTTTAAATAAACAGTTAATTAATGGACACCATCAGGGCTACCAATGTGTAATACTATAGGAAAGTATACATCATGCAGTTGTTGGCAGCACTGCATGTTAATTTTTTATAAAATGGTCCATACTACAGTCCTTGGACCATAGGACTGTAAGTAGTCTATTTACGCCACAATGGACCACGTAGTCCAATATAATCTGTAGGGATAATACAAAATATAAAAAAAATCGGGATCCCGAAAATCCCGCGATTAAAAATCAGAAATCCCGAGATTCGGGATTCGCCTAATCCCGAAAATCCCAGGATTTCCCGATTGGAAGCCCTAATACATACATATTTACAATACTTAAAACTTCATTATAATTTAAATTTAAAAAGCGAAAACTGGTAAATATTTTTTTTAAATCGTTTTTGAACATAAAAATTAAAAAAAAATTTGTTTTTGAAAAACCAAGATTTAAACAAGCGAACTCACAGAGGCACATCACATGGTTAAATCAAGTTCTCTCCTCACAAGGACCCAGAATATATATACTTTATAGGGTCTTAGATCAATATTGTAGAAATTTCAAACGAAATGAATAACTTATATATACCCTTTTCCACCTGAGGTGAAGGGAATAAAAAGAGTAATTTTTGGGATTTCAGTATTTTGATTATAACTCAGCCATTTTTTAACTGATTTGACAGATTTATATACCGACGTGTTTAAGAAGACATTTGCCAGTTATAAATCCTGGACTCGGAAAGATCTATGGTTCCCGAAAGTGGGTATTTAAAAAAAATTATTATTTTGGTCATAACTTTTTCGTATCTGCACCGATTTTTCCGAGTTTTTCAGAAAATATTTTTTACTAAAGATTTCCGACAAGGGATAACCATAGGTCATATAACAGTCCAAAAAATCAGGTTTTTATACAATTTTTGATATCTTTTGTACGGGAGGTACCACGCCCACTTCTCCGATCCCGCCCACATTTTGTGAGATGATGTGTATTGATAACCTAAATGTGTGTTAAAAACTTTGGCTCTTGCCGTTCTCAAGATATACAGAAAAAAGTAATAAAAATACAGCAACAAGAGATTTTTGGAAAAAATTTGAGGTAGTCGTGGTTTTTTGGTCATATCTCAGCCATTTTTTTACCGCTCTGGCTGAGTTTCAATAGCAAAAAATGGTGGACTATATGTGACATAAATGTAAAACAACCTAGCCGCTATCATATCTGGAGTCTCCGTAAAACACATATCAAACATAAGACGGACAGACGAACATGGTTAAATCAAGTTCTCTCCTCATAAAGACCCAGAATATATATACTTTATAGAAATTAAAAACGGAATGACAAAGTTATATATACCCTTTTCCACATGAGGTGAAGGGTATAAAAAGACACGTGTATCGGCGTTTTAAAAATTTACATCTGAATTTAATTTGAGTGGGGAGGGGTTAAAGTTTGCCAGCCTTGGCACATTCCTCTTGTTAATTGTTATAAGAAACCATGTGACCCTTACATTTTAGCTATAAAATGTGTTCAGTAAATTTATGAAAAATGTTACGGAGAACATTTTTGTAGAATATGTTAACCCTCTTATTCCTCAAGGTATGGGTCTTTTTTGTCTTCTTTTAAAAAAGAGCAAAAAACACCATTAAAACAGGGATTTAAGGGGTTAAAATGTTGCGCAAAAATGTTATCCGTGAAATTTTACTATAAGTCCCTGAATACACCCAAAACGCAAAATTCAGCCAGGAAGTCAGAAATAAGACAACAAAAGAGAGCTTAGGGTTAATTTCGAATTTATTAAGAATTTTATATTAAAGTACCCCAAAAATTTAGCTTAAAAAAAAAAATAATTAAAATTTAACTAAAAATAACTAATGTCTCTACTATTTTACCTTCGATAGCAAATTTTGATAGGAGGTATTCATAAATTACATGTTTTTTTAGCTCCAGCATATTTCAGCGATAAGCGAATGAAGAATGCTTTTGCCTTTATAGCGTTCTTCAATGGGTGCGCATGTCTGATGAAATTTTTTACCATGCTCATCAGATTCTGTTGACAACTGGTTCTCAAAGTAATCCATATGGGAATATAAAAAATTAATTTTTGTTGACATATGAACGTCTAGTTTTTCAAAAGCCTTAGACATTTTATATCACATTCTTAATGCTTTTCCACGCATCAAGCTCAATTGGTGAGAGCATTTCGTTAAAGTCAGCGTTTTGCATCAGCTTTCTTATATCTGGACCAACAAAAACATCTGTTGGTATAAAACCAATTTTAAGGCTTTAAACAATAACATCGACTTGAAGAACATATACATACTTTCTTTAATCTTTGCTTCGCTTAATATTGGAAACATTGTTTTCAGAAAATTAATTGCTGATTCATTTGTATTCAGACATTTAACAAAGTTTTTTACCACACCAAGTTTGATATGCAATGGGGATAAGAGAATTTTTTTCAGTTGGTACTAGTGCTGGGATACTATCGATATTTTCTACTATCGATATTTATCGATAGTTCAGATTTCACTATCGATATATCGATATTACTATCGACTGAATGTTTGTACTTGTGCAGGGCAACTTTAATTATTTTTTTATAAGGCTACAGTTCGTTGTTTTTATCACTTTATTGAATGTATGAGACGTATGTATGAATATACGCACGTTATTTTAGATGGCAGTTTTTAAAAAAATAATAAGTACCTTTCTGAAGGAACCGAAGTAACAGGGACTATAAGATTTTCAATTGCAACTTTAAAAAATGTTCTAAATTCTAAACCCAAAAAGGTTATCCATCTAGCGGACAACATTACAAAAATATATGACATTTCAGTCCGTATATAAACATGTAAAAATTTCAACTTAAAGGCCTTAAATTAGCAGTAAAAAGCACTGCTAAGCAATCCATACCACTTGCCATTCTTTTTGTTTGTACTCATTGCTGTAATTCAGCGCGAATTAATAATAGCAAGTAAACATTTGCGACAAAAACTGTGTGTGTATAGCTGCTGTTAGATGTCTTTAAAGCTGTATTTTAAATAATAAAAATATCGATATTTATATTTTTCCTATCGATATTTTCGATATTTTAAGACTATCAATAATATCGATAGTCTATCGATAGTTTCCCAGCACTAGTTGGTACCAATGTTTGATGAACGATATTGTGCTCTCCTAATGTTCCCTCAGCTCTCAACTTCCATTGAATTTTGGAATATTGGTCGCCCTTCCATCTGCTATCCCAAGTGCATAAAAAGCATCCTTACTTAACGTAACCAGCCTGCATACCTGAAAGGAAACTAACTTTTAAGTTACAACAGATCCGCCACTTATGGTCTTCATATTTTGCGGAGTACAGTATTAATTTTATAGAATCATACGGGCATGTTCTGACAATCGCAAAACGCTTAACATTTGCGGTCTTGACTTGAAATTGGATAATACGTGTACTGTAAATCGCAATCGCAATAAGTTTGATGACTTCAAATTGCAAAAGTATGCTCAAGGAAACTTTAGAAAACTATGGCAGGTCGCAAGCAAAACGCACCAGTTTCAGAACACCATAAAATAAATCTGGCGTTTTGCGATTTCAAATCGTGCGATTGTCAGGACATGGCCGATAGTTTTCTTTAATATTCATTCCATAGACAATTGGTACGGATATACTCAAAATTCATTGCATTCATTATTCCTTTAATATCGTTGCAATAAGCAAACGAGTTATCATCGTTTACTGAAAAAAAACGGCAGAAAGCTGTCTTGACGCTTACGAAAGCTGGTAACATTGACACCAGGTTCAAGTAGATGAAGACTTTTTCAGTCTGCAGCTAAAATTTCTGATGTTAACCCCTTAAATCCCTGTTTTAATGGTGTTTTTTGCTCTTTTTTAAAAGAAGGACAAAAAGACCCAAGCCTTGAGGAGTTAGAGGGTTAACATATTCTACAAAAATGTTCTCCGTAACATTTTACATAAATGCTGAACACATTTTATACCTAAAATGTAAGGGTCACATGGTTTCTTATGCCAGAGCTGGGAAGCTTTAACCCCTCCTCAAATGTAATTCAGATGTTAACTTTTAAAACGCCGATACACGTGTCTATTTTTTGTCTCCTCTATCAAAGCCGAACTTTGTATTTTTTTTGTGTTGTACAGTGTTATCAATAAATTTTAATTCTTGACTAACCTGGAAATCGAACCCACGGTCACGGACAGGTTGATTTGACATGTTTCGATAGAAACCACACTTTCTCTTCAACACTCTTTAGCCTGATTAAGATCTAAGTAGTGGTAGCGATCCAAACATGTCAGGGTAACCAGCCGCCTGGGTTCGAATCTCAGGTCAGTCAAGAATGAATGATTATCAATAACAATTTTAATTAATTTTCATGTTGTAAAATTCCTTTCTTCATAAAAATAATTTAATGAAAATTAATATCGATGAACTTAAGCCTGATTAAAAATATTGAAAATTTGGATTAAAAACCATAAATAGTTCAACAAAATTACCAGAATACTAATTATTATCAATAAATTTTAATTCTTGACTAACCAGGAAATCGAACCCACGTTCACGGACAGGTTGATTTGATATGTTTCGATAGAAACCACACTACCTCTTCAGAAATCTGTGACGTTTAACACTCTTTAACCTGATTAAGATCTAAATATTTGGATTGAAAAACCATATTTTTATTAAAAAAAAAAAAAAAAAAAAATCACAATACAAACTATTATATTACTTTAATATTTTTTGATTATCGATATCGCTGAGATATTATGGCGTTTCTAAGAAAACTATCAGAAACTATCGAAAGCAATTTAAAGCTGTAACAAGTAAATGTGCTGCATTGGACTGTGCCGGATTTTAAATGAAGGGCTTAAAGCACAAGGGGTTCAAATGACTTATGTTAAATAATGAGACAAAAGCGGTTGAAGCACAAGCGAAGCAGGTATTTTAATGTCAAGTGCTTGAATTATTCACCATATCTAGCGTCCGGGTGAGCATCCTACATTCACCTCTTGTGCTCTGAAAAACATCTCCGAACTTCACCTATAGTTCCATACGTAAACTCAATTTTAGAAAAAGGCACTTAAACCCCTTGTGCTTTAAGCCCCTCATATATCATGCATTATACGTTGTACTGAGAAGCCAATTGTTGTTTGTGTTAAAATAACTGAAATAAACTGAAATATTCACCCTTATGGTGGTTGGCGAATTTAAAATAAGCCTGTGACGTTTTGGTAATCTATTTTTCTTAAATCTATTACCAAACAGTCGCAGGCGTATTTTAAATTGTCCATCCGCGATAAGGGTGAGTTAGTCGATTTCGCTGATTTTTAAAACTAAGCAAATCTCATATAATCATACCAAGACCTTAAATTTGGGAAGACACTTGTTTAGGTGCCAGGTGAAATAGTGGACCGATTTGACGCATTTTAAACGTTTTATATTTAAGTAAAATTTGTAAAAAATTTGGTCCTCCTCCTACACCCAGAGAAAAAACATGTTTAAATTTGGTCACCTCCAACTAAACTATTTTTAAAAAAAAATTTAAACGTATTATGTTTATTATAACCATATTATTGTCAGCGATAACCATATTTTTGTTAAATTAGGCCTACATCAAGAAGCCCCAATCATATTATTGTTGCCTCCGAACATGATATTGTTAAAAATAACTATAATATGTTTAACACTTATAATAGCCTGGTTGGTTTTTAACCATAGCATGTTGCTCTTGGAAAAGAGGAAAATATTATTGTAAATTAAAAAACAAATTATTGTCATATTTAACCATAACATTTTTAAAGGCAACCATAATATGGTTGTGGGTTCTTTATTGAGGATTAATTCAACCATAATATGGTTATCGCTGACAATAATATGGTTATAATAAACATAATATGTTTAAAATTTTCTTTGAAAATAGTTTGGTTGGAGGTGACCATATTTAAACATATTTTTTCTCTGCGTGTATTGTACCAAAACCATTATTTTGGTTGCAAATAGTTAGGTGAAAGTCATTGGTAGAACGATATAGCTTAATTTTAATAGTAAACTTTTCCAGACTATATGTGACATATGTAAATATAAGGCAATTTAGCCTCCATCATATCGAGGGTCCACGGAAACCCCATTTTAATCACACATACAGACGGATATGGTTAAATCAACTTGGGTACTTATAAGGACCCGGAATATATGTAAACACTTTAAAGGGTCTAAGATCAGTATTGTAGAAATTACAAACGAAATGGCAAACTTTCAGAGTGAAAATTAAGTCTTAGCAGCTTAGTAATTTAAAATGTTAATCTTGTTTTTTTTTTAACAGTACTTTATTTCAAACCTTCCTTATCTTGTCTCCTTTTAATCCCCTTTATTTATTCCGTTTTTTGTATTTACTTGGCAACAATGTCAGCATTATTTTTAACTACCAACAACATACTCATATGTGTATGCATTAGAATGTATTAAAAAAAAACGTTATGGTCGCCTAAGCCATTGTGTATGCACGTTTTTTTCCATTATTATTATTATTTGTTGCATATAAAAGTATGCAACACATTTTTTTTATGAAAAGAGTGGTTTTTACTATTTTTTTGTATTGGCTGTAAAAAAAGAATATATTAAACTAAAAGAAAGAAATAAAAAAAAAAAATCAACTGAGTGGATAAGAAGATAACATTTACTATTGAAGTACATGGGTAAAAAGGTTTATGGAAAAATAGGAAAACGTTAATTTGTGTAAATATACAGGTATGTGAGGTCTACCGAGTGATTTTAAAGTTAATTTCAAAATAACCAGGATATTTTTTTGTTGAAAATACAGTTCGACAATTGAAAAGCACACCGAAAAACACAAAAAAGGTGTGATTTACAGAACACCACAAAATAACACGTGTGATTTTAAAAGCACATGTGATTTGAAATCACGTGATTTTCAGAACAGACCTGATATAAAATTGTAACGTTACTGACTCAATGATTCAGCATCGCACAGCCTTAACGCTTGAAGCTAAAAACTTGAAATTTGGACCGGAGGTGGGTCTCTCCCCAAATCGGTACATTTTTAGAAATTCGAATATTTAGAGGGTAAAAAGGGTAAATTCGGAAACCTTTTATCTTCAAAACTAAAAGAGATACAAAAAAACTGTAATACTTATCGTTGTTCTTTTGAAAAATAAGTGGACAGGTGTCTGGTACTTTTTTGAAATTCGGCTTTATTATGGTAAAAATGGGTAAACCCTGAATTTTGGTACGTTGTTGTCAGCCCATCTATCTTTTGAACCAATAAACCTAGAAATATAGTTCATACCACATTCGAAACTTATCAACAAAATTCGAGTTTTTCGAAATTCGAACGTTTAAGGGGTGAACATCGTATCTATTTTTGGTACTTTTTTACAAAACAATTTGCTTCCTTCATTGACATATTCGTACTAAATTATGGGATCCCACTACAATACTGCAATTTTTGATACTTAAATGGGGGGAAAAAATAGTACCAAAATGGGAAATACGGGTAATTTAATATCTTTTTGGTTTTACAACTGGTATTTTTTAATTATCGTTAATATTGGACCTTACAACATAAAATTCAACATGCAATGTCCTGAGTGGATACGAATCTACTTTTTTACTTTTTTGTTGGGCCTTTTTTGTTCTTTAACTGGTACTTTTTTAATTTTCGTAAGCATTGGACCTAGAAACATTAAATTCAAGATGCAATGCCCTGAAAAGTAAACGCGTACAACCTGTACATATTTTGGAATAATACAGTAAATTTACCTTCTTTCATTTGCTTTTATGTTCTACGAGTGGTAGTACTCTTAATTTTCTATACTATTGCGCTTAGAAACACAAAATTATAGGTAAAATTTGTTATAACCTAGGAACATATAAACTTTGGCATATAAATATGTTTATGAAAGAAAAGGCTCGATAACAAAGTAGCGGGTTAAATCCTAGAATTTAAACCAGTTAAAACCTGGAAAAATAAACTTTGGCATACAAACGCTAATGATATAAAATATAAAAGAATTTGGACAGGAAATAAAAAATGTGTTAGAAATCAATTTTTGAATTTTCGCACTTGAGCTTGTTATCTTAAACACCCTGTAATACGATTTGCAGGCAAACAGGGCGGTTACGAGTTATATTTTCTGAGACCTGAAGTCCTGCTTTTATAGCTCTTAATAACAGTGACCATTTTTATTGAACCTGTCGTTTATAGATTACTAGCTGCTCCCGCGGCGTTGCCTGCCCAAAATGAATTTTTGACTAAGTCTAAAAAAATAAAAAGCCCGTAAAGTATGTTTGTTATTTTTTTGGCCAAGTTGTTTAAATATTATATATAAGTTTTTGTTAAGCTAATTGGGCCTAATGTATTAATGTAAATAAAAAATCTTTTTTACATGTTTCTCCCAACGTTTCGTCAATTATTTGTTGACATCTTCAGGGGTTGTCTATTTAATATTTTTTTAAAATTATTTTGTAAAAAAAAACCATATATTATTACAAAATTATAAAACAACAAAATAAAAAAACTTACAATTACTAGTTAGTTTTTCACATTAAATTTTACATTGAATGTTGCACAGGTTACATAAAACATATAATTAAATTAAACACACAACTTAAATTAATATCACAGTTTATCTTTTCTATTTTATTGCAACTCTGTAGCTAAAACTTATATTATTCGTGTCTTCCTTTAAATTCATTGTTCTGTCAATATTTTGTTGTATACGTAAACTTTCTATTGTGAAACGTTTTCTCTGTTTTGTTTCTACGTCTAATTTTCTTATTCTCTCAAAGTCAGGTTTATGTTTTTCGCAAATCATATGTTTTGACAAAGCTGTTGATTCCTTATGTTTTTCTATGTCATTTTTGTGTTCACTCATTCTTGTTTGTAAATTTCTCTTTGTTGTGCCAATATAAATTAAATGACATTTTTGTTCGTCATTTCCCTTACATGCTATTTCGTTCACAACGTTGTTTTGTTGTTGTTTTTCTACAGGCATTTTAATTTTGGAAAAAATAGAGTTGAGTGTAGTATGTGGTTTGTAGGCGTAACATATGTTTTGTGTGTTTATCGTTGTTTTAATATTTCTGTTGTCCGTTAAACCAGGAATAAACTTTACACTGTAAAAAACTTTGTCATCATTTTCAGTGTTGTTTGAAGTTGTGTTGTTTTTTAAGTTTCTTTGTGTTTCTCCAATTAGTTGGTGTATAAGTTTAATTGGAAAGCTATTATTTATTAATATTGCTGTAATTTTCCTTATGTTTTTAACATGGAATTCTTCATCGCTAATATATAATACCCTAAAAATGAAATTTTTTGCCGTATTTGTTATTTGGTATTTTGGTTGAGTTGCATTAAAATTCATCAGTCTACCAGATGATGTTTCCTTTGAATACCAGTCAAATTTAATTAAGCTATTGTGTCGATATATGTATGTATCCAAGTATGCAATTTTAAAATTTTCTTCAATTTCCGTGGTAAACTGGATTTTTGGATGGTATGCGTTGAAAGCATTTAGGATCTCTTCTTTGTCGTCCCGTTTTACTATAGCTAATATGTCATCTACATATTTTACTATGTATTTTAAATTTATATTTTTCTTTTTTAACTCGGCTTTTGCTTCGTCGAGTAAACTGTCCAGTACTACGTCAGCTATCGTAGGAGAAAGTGGGTTCCCCATTGGCATTCCAAAAATCTGGCTTTAGATTTTATTTTCGTAGACGAAATAATTGTTATCCGTGAGACAAAATTTAAGTATTTTTAAAAAAGTGGACTTCGAGATTTTTGTTTGTTTTTTAATAGTTTCCCATTTTCCCATTATGTTTTTTATGGCAGTATGCACAGGGATGTTCGTAAATAATGACACGACATCAAATGATATGAGAACTTCATTGTCCGCGATAAATGTATGTTGTAATTGTTTTTTAAGTTCTGCAGAGTTTTTAATATTATATTTTTCGGAAATAATATGTTTGAGAATTTGGCCAATATATTTGGAGAGTTGGTAACATGGGACATTCATCGACGATACAATCGGTCTAAGGGGAGTATTTGTTTTGTGAATTTTTGGGAGACCGTAAATTCTCGGAGCAATGGCTGCGCTGCATAATAGTTGGCGTGTGTTTTATTGAGTGTAGATCGATCAACATAACTTTTAAATTTCATTAAAATCGAAATTGCCCACCTGTCCATTCATATTCCTAGCTGTAAAAAACATATAAAGCCTCTGTGTTTTAATTACGCTGATCTATCTTTTTTCATCAAAGTTGGTTAGATATTTTCGGAGTGGCAGTAATTCTTCGTATGTCGCCTCTTGGTCGCTTTCGCATTTGGTAAGGGGACGGTCGAGCGGACAGATGGACTGGAGGCGGATAGAAGGGTGAAAAGCGTACTCATGTTAAAATGCCTGTATTTTTCTTTTGAGTACGGAAACTATTGCTTTAATAGCCCTGAAAACTATCCTAAGTTAATACGAGTTAGAGAAATACAAAGAACAAAAATAAATCCTTCTTACAGATTCTCATTCCCTTGGGACCTTGACTGTTTAATTTAATGTTTCTAAGTCCAAGTTTCAAAAAGCCCCTCTTACACTGAAAAAAAATTCTGCACAGATCCAATGAAATTTACATTAAAATTCAACCTATGTAACCTTTCATTGGATTAATGAAATGTTTCATAAAATCAATGAACATTTTGCATTAGTTTAATGACAAACGTTTATTTTATCCATTTTTTAATGAGGATTCATAAAATCAATGAAAATTATGTCATTGATTTTATTAATCCTTCATTAATCCAATGAAAGGTTACATAGGTTGAATTTTAATGTAAATTTCATTGGATCTGTGAAGAAAATTTTTTCAGTGTACAGATACTCATTCACTCAGGACATTGCATGTTTAATTTTGTGTTTTAAATCCAATAGTAACGGAAATTCAAAAAGTACCCGTTAAAGGCCAGAAAAGTACTAAACAGTTCCCCAATAGTCGTATCACTCAGGATATTGCATGTTGAATTTTATGTTTCTAGGTCAAATATTAACGGTAATATTAAAAAATTACAGTTGCAGAACCAAAAAGCCATCTGTGGGGAATTCGCGTTGGAATAATATTACCGCGTATGTCTGTAGACATCGCTGCAATATGCTGCATGTAGGGTTTTTTCCCGGGATTTCCCGTCCCGGGAATTCCCGGGAATTTCACTTATTATATTTCCCGTTTTCCCGGGATTTTTGTTGCGGGATCCCGGGAAATAAAAAGTTCTTCATAGTTTCAGAAAACAGCTATTTTTACTCTGAAATTTAGTTTTCTTTTCTCTAAAAATTAGCATCTGTGGATGGGTTGTCGATTAGATCAATTATAAGAAATGTGTACAAACGTAAATTAATGTCTCCTGCGGCAATAAATCTATTAAAAGCAGAATGGGCAGTGCAACAGTTGATAATTAATAAATTTAGTGAAATGATGAATTGATAAAGAACATAAATTCAAAATAAGATGCAGGCAGTAAATTCTCATTGTACATGGACAAGTCTTAAAAATAGGATATACATAAACATATCGCTCCGTTATTGCAACATAGTCGTATCTACAAAAAAAAAAAAATCGAGCTTGGTAATATATCCGGGAAGTGCGGGGAAACCGAAATAAAAAAATAATGAAACTCGTGTAAGTTACTAAAACATACAATTTGAAAAACACATTGTCCTAAAGATTACAGATGGACCTAATGAAAAGAAATAGTTTGTAAGAAGTAGTCCGGATATTGCTATTTTTTGCATCAACCTTGAAATCAGAAGCATGCAACAACGGTGCACTTTTAATTATTTGTCCAACCTCGGTAAAAAAGTAAACGAAATTTTTCGGAAACATGGTAATCAGTAATCAAAATCAGAAATATACTCTTTGGCGACTCACTAAACGCTTTGAGTGTGTCAGAAAGTAATTTCCTACGCCGTTAAAAAATGTTAATATATTTATTAAAATATTTTATGAATTTACTTTTTGATCTCATATCTTGAGTACCTCAATTGTTATGTTTATTTTATCTTGTACTAGATCATCATAATACGGAATTTACTTATAATAGCCAAAGGTAATAATAATTCAAGTTCCGCTTTCAATTTTCAATTAATTTTTGTAGTATTTAAGCATTTATTTTACTTACTTTGTAAACAAGTTCCCTCACGTTTGTTTATAAAAGGTTTTTTCATTAATAAAACCAAGTTTACTTTGTATTATTTGTATGGAGCGGGATCCCGGGATCCCGGGAAATTTAAAAATTTTTCCCGCTTTCCCGGGAATCGAAAAACTCCGGAAAAAAAAACTCTAGCTGCATGTCAAACAGTGGAAATTTAGTGGGTCAGCCTTCAGACCCAGTTTTTGGATTTAGAATATCAGTAATCGACTGGCCCAGGGGGTTCATGCCCTCCCCCACCTAGACCCGCACTTGCTCCTTCTTTTCAATATCACTGTACAAATCCAATAGTTAGGCAAATAAATGATTTGAAGTTCTTTAAGTTTCTATTTCATAAATTTGCGATGTAGTCAACTTTAATAAACTGTTAATCATCCTGTTTTAAAGAAAACAAGTTACATTTTAGTTTTCCAAAAGCTTTTATAACATTATTTGTACATAATTTCTTAATTTGCAAAAAAAAAAAAAAAAAAAAAAATAAAAAAACACCAAAAACTATTATTATTAAATATTATTCTTTAAAATTCTCAACATCACCCTGTATTTCTTTAAAATGGTTACTAGTTTTATTTTCCCAAAGCTTATGCAATTTTTTATTTTATTTAAAGAATACTGATTTTTAAAAGAACTTTTAGTTTTAAGTCATTAGCATCTCTGCAGCTGACAAGAATTTGTAGAATTTCTTTATACGTAGTAGTCAACTCCGCCACCCTGTAGTTTAGCTGGGTGTTAACAAATTATTTTTTTTCGAAATTTAAGTACTTTTCTTAAATTTTTGTCTGCATTAATTTTTAAATCAAAGCAATTATTTTAAGAGTGTTTACAATCTTCTTTGCTTCATTAACAAATGAAAATCCACTTTGACAGCCTGTAGTTTTTCTTGTAAAAACAGGGTGTTTATCAGTATTGTAAAATTTTTTGAAAGCTTAAGTGCTTCTCTATAATTTTTAAAATTTCAATATTTTCTTTTCGTTAACAATATATTAATATATTCCAGAAACTTTTTAACTCAAGGTATTTATTATTCTTCTAAAGCATGATAACAGGTATAGCAAGGCATAAAAATGTAAAGCATACTTTAAGGCTTAGTTAAGAAAAAAAGTTTAAATCAAATGCCGATAAAAAGGTTAGAGTGGAAACAGCTTAGTAACAAATGCAAAGCTATAGATAAGCAAGACATTTAACGAACAAATCTCATAGCATACTTTAGGTTACTGGTACTTAATTTTTTTATAGTTTTACAAACAATTTAATATACATTTTTGTTCCGGCTTAAAATTATATAAGACTATAGCTATGAGAAGATGTATCAAGATTTTTATTTAAATTAAAGGTAGAAAAGCTTTTATAATATAGGTATAATACAGTGCACTCGCGATATTATGAACTAATTAAAACAAAGCCAGTTCACTTTTGCAAGATTGTTAATATTTGCGAATGGCAAAAGTAAAAGTTTCTAATGTAAAAGTTTTTTTTATTTACTGTTCATTGGATTTAAAAAACTGTTGATTTTTAAAAAAAAAAGCAAACTTAAAGCTTTGCGAAAAAGCCTGTAATTTTCTTTCGTTCAATCAGTTTAAAAACGCCACGCTCTATTAAAAATCTCCTGATATTTGCCGTATCTGCCAACAGTGATCTTTTTGTATCTCATTTTCAAAAAACCTTCGGTGCATGCCTTTTTTTTTTTTTGTATGTAAAACATTTTGATTAACAACTGAAGACAATTGTAAAGCTATAGTTAGGGAAATCCCCAGTTTATTATACTGTTGAATAAAAATTGATTTTTATATAACACTGTGTAGGTAGATAAAAACCGTTTAAAATACAACTATAAGTTGTTCATATTTTAAAGCGTTTGCACAAGTTCATATTTTAGAGTAGTCAATGGAAGAAAATAAGTGTTCATATTTTGGGGTGTTCATATATTAGGGTGTTCATATTATCGCGAGTGCACTGTATAATATAAAAAATTTTTCTTAGCCCCTAAAAAAATGCTTTACTTTAAGTCAATTTTTTATGTTGCCTAAAATCTATGCTAAGCTTTTAGTTTATTTTCCTTATGACCTTCCATTTTGCTAATATTTTTATTTTAGCAACCGATTTTTTATATTCTTTCACTGCAATTTCTTTATGCGTTTTTCTTTTTCTTTTAAGTGATTGATACACGTGTTGAAGTTTTTATGACATTTATACTGCTACTCATACTCAATGCAACAACATATTTTGCTAAAATATTTGCACAAAAAATCTAAAGAAATATTACGAAAAATCAAAAGTTGTGTTTAACATTTTATGCTTGACGATAAAAGTGTTTAATAAAAGGGTGTGGGGTATAAAAATACTCTAGTGTGTAGTTTAGCAGAAGGGGGGGGGGCTTGGTTACGAGACAATTTTGCTATAAAATCGAATTTTTAACGAAAACAACATGAAATGTAATAAAAAACTAAATTGTTGCACATAATGATAAAGAATAGTAAAGTGTGGTAAGTGTTGTTGAAGTAAAGGGTGTTTGTTTAAGCTAACAGAACTTGAAATTTTAAAAAATAATACACAAATATTAATTTTCTTAAAAAACAATAATTAGATCTGTGGTTATTTTGTTGAACTGATATTTTAATCAGGCTTATGTTCATTAAATTTAATTCAAGAACCCCTCTGAAGAGATTAAGTGGTTACAATCGAAACATGTCAGGACAACCTCTCCGTGAAAACCTGGGTTAAAAATTGTTTCGTGTGTAGGGGCTCGAAGGCTGTCATTTGACAAGAACGCCCAATTTGGAACGACTTTTCGAGCACAATGTTGGACTCTAAGGATTCATTTGTTGCCGGTTTATCACCAGAAACAACGACAATATTGACTTCACGTAGCTACACAGAAAGTTATCGAGAGGTGTCAATTCGCAAGACCTTGGAGGCCAATTGTCCGGTTAATTTCTCGAAATCAACTTATGGCCAAATTTTGATTTTAATAAGTCGATGGCACGCAGTACCACCCTGTTGAAACTACATATCGCCCGGATCAACTGTTTTCATATTTTATAACAAAAAATTATTGATTATGGTGAAGAAATTATCTCCATTGACCGTAAGACAAGCCCCGGCTTCATTATTGACAAAATAAGGTCAGGGGGCTAATTATAGCCTTCGTGATCGAATACTTTTTCGATTCGAAAGCAATTTTATTTATAATTCTTTCTGTCGATACTGAACGAATCGAAATTGTTTTTTCAGTGTTGTAAAGCATTTATTTGAGTTTTTACAATACTGAAAAAAAATTTCGATTCGTTCAGTATCGATTGAAGTAAAATTGCTTTCGATTCGAAAAAGTATTCGGTCACGACTTCGAGAATTTGCCCCCTGATGAATGTAATGGAGTCTGTAGGTTCTGTTGTGGATTGTTCTTACTCCGTATGGGGCAATTTTGTTTATTAACAAAACCGAACAGCTGGATAATTATGTGCGCCATAAAAATCTCGAAGTCGTTTATAAGTTGCGCGCATCGATGGCAGATTTTTCTGTGTAAATTTGGATACTTTGGTAGCACTGTTTGAGCGTGAATCTATTCATGATGACCTGCCAGATCATACGGATCATAAATGTCAAAAAGTTAGCGCAGTGTGACAGCTAACATTTTTGTAAGGGGTTAAAAAACACACTTTAACTACATAAATATGAATATTAGGGGGAGCCCTTTAAAGCAAAATGAAAACATTTTTAATTAGACAAAAATTGTTTACAAAATCCTGCAAGAATCGTTTAAATTAAGGTAAAACCAATTTTATTTTCAAATATAGTAAAAATTAAAATATTTTTGCGCAAATTTTGATGGATAAGTAAATTAGACATTTTTGAAGGTGGTTTTGGAACGCCCTTAATTTGTAACAAGTTTTCAAAAGAAATATTGATTTCTAAATAAAATTTTTTTAGAAACCACTTCACATTATACCCTTAAAAATATTTAAATAATCGTGTAAAGCGTATCGTATAAAACACAAATTCTATTTAGAACTATTTATGATCCAATTCACATACGACAGAGTATGGCTTATCGTTTAAACAATACAATTTTTGTTTTCTTCTTCTTCTTAAATAAAAGTTGACATATATTTAAGTCGGTGGACAATCAAAAGGGGAAAGTGTTCTTACCTGTGAAGTGGAAATAAATATTTATTGATAAGCAATTTTTATTAAATTCGTTCAAAAAATAATTTTAAATTAATAAACATAAACTTATCATTAAGAAGAATTATATTTGAGGCTATCAGCGCAGAAGTGGTGTAACCCACAATTCAATTTGGTTACGGTTCTGGTGTTAGATATGTTCTTTGCCCTGTTCTTTACATTGTAATAGTCGAGTAAGCCAACTGTTTGTATGCAAAACAGATGGCGCTAGAAACATAGTTTTTGCACGGGCCGTTACAACCAAGTACTTTAGCGCAAGAGTAGTGTTAACTCCTCACTATCTCATAATTAGTAATCTGGGGTTACACCACTTCTGCGCTGATAGCCTCACTTGTTGTCTTATTAAAGATTTTTACAAATTTACAATACAAATCGAACATTTCCAGGCCTGGTATTACTACATCATTTTTCAAAACACATAAAAATCAAAATCAAATATTTGTATGTAAATTACCAACAACAAAAATATGTACAATATTATATAATTAAACAATTATACAACGAATACGACGTTACTTCTCATTATTGGTTTGGCGCGTATCATGGTGAAATTACCATGATATGCGCCAAACCAATAATGAGCAGACGATATGTATATAAAATCATAAGAATCATAATTATTTATCCATAAAAATCTTCGCCAAATGGTTATTGATTCTGTAATGTAATGTATCGCTAACATAATAAAGAGAAAGTTAAAAAAAAATACTATATATTTAATGAAAGCTTATCATGAAAACTCTATAATATTTCAATTTTATCGGTCCAGTAATTCAGAAAATAATTTTACACCTACGGAATTAAATTTTGACAAATTTTAAATCCTCATGTCTGTCAAAGCTCGTTAATTGTTTGCGAGCTTTGAATTGCTTATAACTTCTTTATTATAATTTTTTTGCGAAAGGTTATGGAAAATGTGTTGGAAAGAGCACGAATATGCGAAGCAGAAAATGACTACCACTTGCGAGATATATATTTTCATAACTAAACTAAAAATATTACCCATTTAAATACTGTATTAAAAAAAAAAAATCAATAATTATTTATTAAATAAAAAATTATAACAAAGGGGTTTACCCTTCGTTAGTTTTGGGCCACCCTGTACAATATTTTATAAGCGGACAAGTAACAAGTTCGAACCATTTGTACTGTGTGTTAAAATTTTTTTCATCGTTGGTAACGATAGCAGTCAAAATCGACAATTTGATGAAAATTTATGGTTAGTTATGAAAGGTAAGATGTTTTGAATTCCCGTTTTCTTTTTGTTAAAATTATTTAGTTAAGTATGTACATCAAATTTTCAAAGTAGAATGATGTAGCAACCCATATCGGGCCAAACGTTGGTTCCAACTTTTTATTATGTATTGGGATCATCGACCTGTTTTAATGTAAGAGGTATGTGAAAAAGAAAAAGAGTTACATTTTGGGGCGTTTCATTAAAATGTGTATATAAAAAATTTTAGAATGATTTTCTTGGGACGTTCAAAAACTTGTTCATTAGGGGGAAAGAAACGAGATGAAATAAGTGGCTCCCAAAGTTTGATGTCCGATTAAAGTCAGCGATATAATCAGATCGGACTTTTTTTTTTTGTATGGAGACCGAACCGCTTAAATGTTTACCCTTATGCACACTGGAGCATAGAGGTCCTGAGTGATTCGTTAGCGTTACATTCAGGCAGAGTTATCAGTCACTTCAAAGTGAATGACAGTTAGTAACTTTCCGCACTACGTGCACCGCTGCAGAAGGTCCAAGTTTCTCGTAGTAAAGAGTATAAAATTATTTAGAAATTCTATTTTTTTAAATTTAAAAAAAAATTTTGATGGTGAAAGTCGACAGAGACGACGGCACCTGAGCAGAAATTGTATTATCTGAGCAGTTATTGACAATAATCGATTTCTTTTGACAGTAACTTTGAAGTAATTGAAACAGTTTTGATTACAGACCCATGTGTCCCAGTTAATGAATGAAAGGAAAAATAGAGTTATTAAAATTATAAAAAGAGTGTGAACTTGATATTTTCTAACGCGCTTTGAAGTCGACGATTTTGTCTCTGTTTTAGTCGACAGGAAATGTTGGGACGACTCAAATGAAAGTTAAAGACATTTTTAATAGAAAACATATTTATTAAATACGTTTAAAATAAAAATACAAATTTAAAAGAAGTTATGGGTAAAAAGTTTATTAGTAAATTAAACGCGAAAATTTCGAATATTCGCAAAAGTTTGCAAAATTAGCGAAAATTCGCGAAAATTTTTAATATTTCAAACAAGGCATAAATAAAATTAATTAAAAGTTCATAAAATAATAAGGAATGGTGAAAATTGGGTAAAAATTTCAAACTTAGCGGAAATTCGCAAAAAATTCGCTAACAGCGGGATGATAGCAAAGGCTTATATTTAATAAAATCGTTAAAGCTGTAAAGAATCAAAAAACTTACAGGAAAAAATCGCTTCTATCGCGAACATGGCTAAAATTTGCGAAAAATTTCAAACAAGCCATAAATTTGATTAAAAGTCCCTAAAAAGGAATGGAAAAAATTCGGTAAAAATTGTTAAATTAACGGAAATTCGAAAAAAATCGCTTAATCAGTTAAAACAACCGAATGTCGGAAAATAGCGTTAAAAATGAGCTAACGGGTGGTTAAATTTTAAGGGCCGATATTGAATGTGAACCACACCTTTACGTCAAGTTTTTTTATGCATTTCATTTGACATTTCTTAATTTCTCAGACTAACTCAATTTGCACCATGGAAAACACAATCGAGTAACGCATCAAAGTTACTCAGGCTTATTATGAAAATGGGCGTTCAAATCAAAATGCATATCATGCACTTCGTGATTCAGTGATGAGGCACATTTTCAACTCAGTGGATTCGTCAATAAGCAGAATTGCCGCATTTGGGCGAATGATAATCCAAGAGTGATTGTCGAAGCCCATAAACCGCTTGGTGCGGTTTATGGGCTGGCGGCATCATCGGGCCGTTGTTTTTCCCCAAAATGAGGCCGGACAGGCAGTTGCTGTGAATGGTGTTCGCCACGTGAGATGATAACGAACTTTTTATAGCCCGAATTGGAAAATATGGATGTGGACGATATGTGGTTTTAGCAGCAAGGTGCCACTTGCCACACAGCTAACGAAACAATGGCTCTTTTGCGCGACAAATTCAATGGCTGTGTCATCTCACGTGGTGGCGATGTCAATTGGGCGCCAAGATCATGTGATTTGACACCGTTGGACTTCTTTATTTGGGGTTATTTGAAAGAAAATGTGTATGTCGATAAGCCAGCAACAATTCAAGAGATAAAGGATGAGATAATTCGGTACATTTACAGCATAGAACATCAATTATGCCTCAGCGTCATCGAAAATTTGGACCATCGGATGGAGGTGTGTCCACGAGGTCGCGGCGGCCATTTGGCCGATATTTTGTTCCATATATAATTGAAACATACCAATTTTATCATAATAAAAAGAAATGACAATAGTTACCTAAATAATTTGTGTTTTATTCAAAATCAACATGCCCTTAAAATTTAACCACCCGTTAAAATGATGAAGAACAAAAATAATCAAAAAAATAATTGGAGATGGAATTGTTTTTGTCAGATTTTCGATAACAAGTCGACGTCGAAACAATATTCTTATATTTGATAACCGACTTAATGTCGAAGTGATGTAGTCATCGACTTGATGTGACAACAATTAAAACTTAATGTTGACGTCGACAACGACTTACCTAATAGGGGTGATTATTTTAAATCAAATTTAAATTTTCTATAACCTCATTAACGAATGTGTGTGTATGTTGTCTTAAATATCACTAATTTTAACAAATCTTGTGGCGTTTTCTTTTCTAAAAAAAAGTGTTGCATAAGTGTAACATGTGACTTGGCAACATTTTTAAATGCACCCCTAATTTTTAAGAAGTGTTTCATATTTTACGTTTACAAAAGAACACAAATTTCGGCATTAAACAATTAAGTACAATTAGCGGAAGGTAAATTCAATTACGGGTAGTGGCAAGACTAGAACAATTCAAAACCAACAGAAACAACAGATGTTTTTTGTATTGCATTGTGAGTGTTTACAGCTCAAAACTTGCCATCACCTTGTACTGAATTCGCCTTGATCTAGTGCTGCACTCATGCCCCTTTAATTAAAATGAGTGTTGAACATGTAGCATTTTTTTAATTTAAAGGGAACATCATCAGAAAAGAACGCTTTACCCTTTTAAAATGACACATGTTTTTCAGAAAAGAACATAAAAAAATGTAAAAGGCAGAATAAATGCAAAATTTTACTTAAAAAAGAAAACGCCATTAATTACAACTTCTATTTTAAGTAGAAACCAGATTTAATAATCAAAATTTCTTTAATTCAAGTTTTATAAAGCTCAGGTCGAAGGTCAATATGCTCGAAGTTTTTCTAGTTTCAATCGATTTCAAGTATAATAATGTATTTGCGCCCGTTATTTCTTCCATTTTGTATATCAATTATAATTCTTTCCATTTCATCAACAGTTTCAGCAAATAAATTCATTATTTTACTTTTGAATAACTTAACAAGTTTTCGTTTAAGTAGCTATTACTTATATAGACCATGTGATTATAAGCTCATTAAAACAATTTTTTTGTAGGTACATAGTTTTTTTCTTCCTTAATTTATTTTCTTATTTTTATTTTTTTTTGGCTTAGAAAAAGGTGTCAAGTTTTAAATGTAATGCTTAAAATGTGTATATAATCAAATTAGGCGGCTTAACAAGGAAGAAAAATAGCAAAAATATGACACAAATGCTTTTTAATAATAATTCTGTAGCCCAAAAGTATGCCATGGATTTTTAAATGTTTTATTGCCTACAAACAAACAACACTTGTTATGCACTAACACTTCAGCTAATGTTAACTTAACTTAAACAAATACTCAGACTATCACAAAAGTGTGAGTGTGTTAAAAAAAAAAACAGTGTAAATTTGATTGTTTTGCAAGATTTTTCTCTCTCTCTCTGTCACTCTCTCTCTCTCTCTTTCATTTGAAGTACGTTTGAAACTCATGTGCATGAGAATTTATAAATTTACTGCAAGTAAACAAAAAGAAAAAAAAAACAAATGTTTGTTTCATCTATACGAAGTAAAATTGTGAAAGAGAAGTAAAAAAAAAAACTTAATACTGCATATAACACTTTTGACAACACAATTTAATGTTTAACAAAAAAACAATTTTCTATTTGAGAGAATGTGAGTGTGTGCTTTTTCGTAGTTTTACACAAGATTAAAAAACTTTGACTAGTGTAGTTTTTAGTTAAACAAAAAAAAAAAAAAAAATTATACGAGATACAACATCTACAACACAAATGTAACAAAAAAAAAAAATGAATATGAACATCAACAAATATTGTGTAGATTCCACATTTTTGTGACACAAAAATGGCCTCTTTAAAAGGATGTAACAAATACAAACTAAATACTACCAGTTGTGGTACTTTTAAGAAAAGTTATGGAATAAGGTCTGGCGTGAAAGAGATGAAAAACAAGTTTGAGTGCTATATTCGGCTGTGCCGAATCTTTGATACCCTCCAACGACAGTGCGAATTTTTAAGGAGTAATATCTGTATGATGTTATTATTATCTTAAACTGTGACGTTTGTTATTAATTATGGTTTAAGGCGACTAAACAGTTTTCCGGCAGTAGGGTTCATATGGGGCCTAGGGTAAATTATGGACCGATCATCACGAAATTTCATAGCGTCATTTCTAATCCTTTTAAACTGTGACGTACCAATTTCTGTTATGATAGCATTATTAAATATGGTTTTAGGTGTACTAAACTGTTTTCCGGGAGTAGGGTTTATATGGGGCCTAGGGAAAATTACGAACCGATCTTCACGAAACTTCACAGTATCATTTCTAGTCCTATAAAACTGTGACTAGCAAACATTTGTTATGATTGCATTATTTTATACGGTTTTAGGCGTACTAAACTGTTTGCCGGTAGTAGGGTTTATATGGGGCCTAAGGTAAAATATGGACCGATCGGCACGAAATTTCACAGTGTTATTTCTAGTCCTAAAAAACTGTGATGTACCAAATTTTGTTACGGTAGCGTTATTTTTTACGGTTTTAGGCGTACTAAACTGTTTTCCGGGAGTACTGTTTATATGGGGCTTAGGGCAAATTATGGATGGATCTTCACGAAATTTAACAGCGTGATTTCCCGTCCAATAAAACAAATGTTTGCAAAATCCGATCTTATTCGATGCGTTATTCCAGCATTTATGCTACTTTTTGTAACAAAATTATCAATTTTTTTAGGTGGTGGTTCCATATATTGATTCATAGCTCTGGTCCTACTGAACCGATTTTGCTGGATTTCAATCCCAAACTGCTTAGGATAACTACAAGCAATTTGGCACCAAGTTTGATCATTTCTTTTGAGTTGTTCGAAAGTGAGCGTGTTTTCAACAGACGGACAGACAGACGGACATGGCTAAATCGACTTAGAATTACTCAAGGACCAAGAATATATATACTTTATGGGGTCTGAAATGAATAATAAAAAAGTTTCACACGGAATGACAAACTTAATATACCCTCTTCACAACTAATTGTGGTGCAGGGTATAAAAAGAAGTAAAATGCAACAGTAGTGATGAAAATGTTATTGAAAGGCATTTAACTGCTTGATATTGCATGCTTCATTTAGCATTAAGAAAATATTACATATTCTTGCAAATAGTCAAGTTTTCAGTTCTAGTTTAAAGCCACACTGAAAGAAAAATGCTTCATATATTTAATGAATCATTTTTATAAAAAAAATTTCCTTGGGTAAATGAAAATGTCCATTGTCTAAATGGAATTTCATAGTTATAATGAAGTATTTTCGTTAAAATCGCTTCATTAGATTTCGTAATTACGTTAAAAATTTTCATTGGATATATGAAAACTTAAGTTTGTCCAAGTTAAACAAAAAATTTTAATTGGGAACATAAAAAACAATATACAAACATCACTATATTCATAAATTAATACAAAATTATAGTTTCCTTAAAAAAATGTTTAATTGTTAATCAAAAAATGCAAGATTTAATTATTTCATACATCTAATGTAATATGCCATTAAATTTATGAAATTAAAAGTTTTTTATAAAAGCAACATATTTCAATAATGCTTTCATAAATTTAAATTTTCATTACGACAATGAAAAATTACATTAAAGTAATGAACCAAAAACTTTCAATCAATGTTGTTATTGTTGTTATGGACAATTTAATCTCATATCTATGCTCTTAATTAAGTAAAAAACATAGTTTTTTTTATCCACACATTACACTGCCCCGGTAGACTAGCTGGTAGTGAACAAGTCTATCAGCACCGAGGATGCGCGAACGATTCCCGCCAGAGACAGAAAAAAAAATAAAATAAAAAAATAAAAAAATAAAATTTTTACTTTATTGAAAGTATTCATCCAATGAATTATATTCATAGATCTCATGTAATGTTTCATAAAAAAAATACATTTTAATGAAACAGGTTTCATTGATCCAACGAAGCGCTGCATAGGTTCCTTTTTAATGCAATTTTTCATGGGATTAATGTCAAAATTCATTGGTATTGCGAAGAAAATTCTTTCAGTGCATACATTGAAACAAACAGCTGTTTTTCTCTATAAGCAGTGTGTGTTACTGTTTAAGCGTGTAAAAGCTGTCACGTAGGAAAATTTCAGAAAAAATTTTTGTGTGAAAAGTTCCCGTTTTGAGCTGTCAAATATATTGTTACGTTCCTGCCTTTCAATAACGTTTTGGTCTATTTCCTTTATAATAAACCGTTTTGAGTTCTTTATTGCACTTTAAATAAAACTTAATAATCACTGTTCACGTCTGAACCGAAGGTAGCGGATTTCCCATCCCTGGTTTCTATTTTGAATGATGATGTGCCCTAAGACGAATTGACAACTTGAGGCGGCACTGTCATCATCTATTATATTTTAAATTTTTCTTTTAATTTGTATGTATTTATCGTTAGCTTTTTATTATTGTAACTGAAGTCGAATCGTTGTTTAAAAGCCATACTGGACGGCTGTTTTTTTTATACTCGCGTTTTTAACTTAAATTATTTAAATCGTTTAGAAGATTTATATAGTATAATAAATTTTGTATTTGTGCATTAAATAAATGGAACCTTTATAACGTTTCGGAAAAGAAGGAAAGTGTTTTTATATTGTTAGAAGTGCTTTTCTTTCGTTTTAAATATCTGTGCTTTTTTCTAGCTCTCTTTCCAGCCTTTTTAATATCACCAAGTTGCTTGGATACTTGGTGGATATTTTAGCGCTGAATCCCAAAGCCACCCTATACACTCCACGAAACGTATCGGCGTTTCGCCCGGACCACGCAATCGGCGTTCTCTCGGGGAATATACCAAGGTGTTTGGATCCTTGGCTGGTATTTTGGAGCTGTAGCCCAAATCCACCCATATATACAGTCCACACTCGACGAAACGTATTGGCGTTTCGTCCGGACCTTTACAAGACGTATCGGCGTTTTTAATCACAATACTTTAATCACTGTTTATAATTTACAGAACTTTATTTAGTACTTAGTCACTTTAACAGCCGTTATTAAAAGCTTTTATTCAGCGTGATACGTTATTGACAAAGTCTGAACTTAGAGTGTAGATGCTACTAGTAACGTCTAGATGGCTCTAGAAAGTTCGCCGCATAACGGCTACTTACTCATCTATAGTTATTATCTATATGGCTGAATTAATTTAGTTATTAGGCATCATAAACTAAGGCATACTTTTAGGGGTTACCATAAATTGAGATACCTTAATAACGAACATTCGAGTATTTACAGTGGGGTTGAAGTACTATTATGCACAACAATTTTAACATTACATCTGTACATTGATTTTAACACTAGAAGTGTGCATAACTTATTCCATAACAATTTTAACTAATAACATAACTAACAAATACTTAACAACTAATCAATACAAGATAACTAATAAATCAATCTAATTCTTAGCCAATAATTACAACTAATTCTTAACTAAAGTTACTTTCGTAACAATATTTATATACCCTTCACCATGACGAGATAAGAACAAAAAGTTGTATAAATCACGTTCTTTAGATAGGTATAAAAAAATATTAATTGAGCCACGCCAACTTTTCTTTTCGTCATGCCGAAGAATAAGACAAAATCAAAAACTTTTATATAAGTCTGTGTCCTCTTTAACCAAAGTTGATGTTTTAAATTCGTTTTATAATTTTAAAATCGTGTTTTAGGACATCAAAAAATTAAATAAAAAATTTATTTTTGAAAAACTGGAACAACCCAGATTCGAACTGGCATCCTCACGAGTCCCAGGCGGGAACTTAGACAACTCGGCTACGAACGCAGCGTTAAATTTAAAATAATATATTGAGTCTACGAGTTTGTTTCTTTATTTGAGCGGCATATCATGTACATTTATGTGTATGGGGTTGTATGCGTAAAATTCAACACATTAAAATAAAACAACAAAAACACAACAACCACAAGGGATTTTTTTTTGGAAAAATTACAGGCAGTCGTAGTTTTTTGGTCATATCTCAGTCATTTGTGGACCTATCTTGCTGAATTTCAATAGCAAGAAATTGTTGACTATATGTGACATAAATGTAAAATAAAATAGCCGCTATCATGTCTGGATTCTTCGGAAATCACATATCAAACGTAAGACGGACAGACGGTTAGACGGACATCGTTAAATCAACTTCTCTCCCCTTAGGACCCAGAATATATATACTTTATAGGGTCTAATATCAATATTGTAGATATTACAAACGGAATGACACACTTATAATGGTTGATTTTTTAAGAGTTATAGGGAAGTTAAAAAAAAAACACATAAAATTCAGAAAAATGCATGAAATCTTCATTTGAATCGATAGTACGGTCCATATAATTTAATGTTTGAAGATTATTTCATGCAAATGTTGACCGTGACTGCGCCTCAAATGGTCCATCCGCTTAGTCCAATTTTGGCATAATCTTTCCAACATTTCGGCCGGTATCTCATGAATAAATGCTTCAATGTTGTCTTCTAATGCGTCAATTGAAGCGGGCATGTGTGTATAGACATGAACTTTAACATAGCCCCACAAAAAATAGTCTAAAGGCGATAAATCGCACGATCTAGGCGGCCAATTGACCGGTCCCGAACGTGAAATAAAATGTTCAACGAACTCGCCTCTCAATAAGTCCGTTGTTAAGCGTGCTGTGTGACATGTGGCACCGTCTTGTTGAAACCACATGTCATGCAAATCAAGCTCTTGCATTTTGGGCAAAAAAAAGTTGGATATCATCTCACGGTAGGGCTTAAAATTCACAGTTACGTTACGATTCGCATCATTTTTGAAGAAGGACGGTCCAATGATGCCACCAGCCCATAAACCGCACCAAACTGTGACTTTTTCTGGACGCATTGGTAGTTCTTGCAATGCTTCTGGCTGATCTTCACTCCAAAATAGACAATTCTGCTTATTAACGTACCCATTGAGCCTAAAATGAGCTTCGTCGCTGAACACAAGAAGCGCGCGATGAACTTTCTTAACAGAGCACGCATTTTGATAATAAAATTTAATAATTTGCAAGCGTTGTTCGTTTGTAAGACGATTCATGGTTAAATTATAGACCAAACTGAAAATGTTTGACAGTGAAACAAAACACGAAACGTGCGTCAGCTGTTTAAACCAGTGTTGCCAAAAAGAAAATAGCTAAAAAATATCACCCTTTATATACCCTTTTCCACCTGTGGTGATAGGTAAGATAAAAATTTTTAAATAAAATATTCAAATGCAATAAATAATAACCTATTCTGGGCCAAATCAATAAACATGCCAATGCATCGACAATTTTGTTTAAATTATAAAGGATTGATCAAGTTCATTACATTACCATTAACTTTAACCCTTAAAATTAACTTAAACCATTATTAATAATGCACTATACATGATGAGTTTTAATTACAATGCAAAAGCAGTACATTAATTGGCATTAAATTAAACGGTATTTAAAAACAAATGCACTACTTTGATAAAAAAATAATGAAGTGCATTAAAGTTAATGGTAATGCAATGATTTTGCACTAAAATATTTTTTGATCAATTTAATAATGATTACGCAAAAGTAGTGCAAATCGCCCAGCAGCCCTATTCTGTAATTCGCTTAGTTAAAGCCAGATCTCGATCGCTAAAATGCCTTAGAGAATACAAAACTTCAACAACATTTAAAGCTAAAATTGCTTTTATATTTTAATGGCATTGCCAAATTTAGCAATGCACGTTACGGTATAGCATTCGTAGCCAAAAGTCGCAAAATTAACTTTATAGATTTTTAAGCGATAGAGATTTAGCTTTAGCGAATTACAAACTACGCCCACAGGTCTGACAATAACATGGAAGAGATAAGAATTTTCTTGAGTGATTTTTTCATTGTGAAATGTTTTTTCTTTTATAATCCAAATTTAACTACGCTAAAGATCATCAAAATTAATTTTCATTGAATTATTTTTATGAAGAAACGAATTTTACAACATGAAATGAACTAAAATTTTCAACGTTAATGGCGGTGAGTTTTAAGCTGCAAAGATTTCTGAAGAGATAGTGTGGTTTCTATCGAAACATGTCAGATCGACCTGTCCGTGAACGTGGGTTCGATTCATCGGTCAGTCAAGAATGAAAAATTATCAATAAATTTTAATTTATTGCATGTTGTAAAATTGCTGTCTTCATAAAAATAATTTAATGAAAATTAAATTTAATGATCTTTAGCCTGATTAAAAATATGAAAATTTGGATAAAGAATTCACAATTAAAGTCAAAAGTTTGGCAGCAAATATTTCATTGGATGGACGTGAACTAAAGGTTTTGAATAAGTCTATACTTTCTGACTTTAAATTTGTCCAGAAGAAAATTTGATCCGCCTTAATTTTGACTTAACTTTTTCGTTAAAATTCAACTTGTTTTATTTTAAAATTTATTTAAATATTTTTGGTTTAAATTTTATTCAAGGAAATTAGCCCAATGCTCTTTTTAAAGTTCCAACTTATTTAACCTCTTTGGAACAGTGAAGGATGCAAAATTGGGAGGCAAAAACAAGGCTAAGCTTTGTCACATTAAAGCAATATTTCTTTCCTTTCTGTTCGAGTTTTTTGTACATTCCCCTTCTTATTTTTTTCATTTCATTTTGACCTGCAACAAAAACAAACACAAACTATAACAATAGAAAAATACTCGGCTAAGGTCAAGTATCATCATACAAATACAAACCCCCATACACAAATGCACACACTTCTACATCGAAAGAAGAATATATGCTCACACATTTACACATCAAGTAAAAAGAAAAGACTGAAGACAAGAATAAACATTCATTAAAAGGATGGGAGATAAAAATTTAAAATGATGAGAAAATACTATCTGGGAAAAAGTAAAGTAATTGTTGACAGGAAAAAAAGTGGCAACTACTAACCAGCAATCAACGAGTAGGGATGTGGATAAGTGATACTTGTGTCATTTCCATGTAGTTGTAAATTTTGTATTGCCTACTTTAAGGAATTAAGTAAAGTAAGGAGGTTAAAAGTAAACCTTTTAAACAACATATTAACAACAATTTATACAATTTAAGCGTTGAAATAATATTAAAGAATTTTCCAAAAAGGTTACCTATTACCTGGTATATATATATTTATATACATACATATGTATGTACGTTTGTACACAAACATTAATGTTCATCTAAGTATTTACATATTCATTCATATTTAAGAATGTGCATACATGTTTTATCTGCATGATTTTTATTTGGAAATACATTTGTATTTGTATTTGTATTTATTTGGTGCCTTTCTAATACAACAAGATACAGTATCTTATAAATTACAGTATTAGAATCCGCTTAGTTATTAAAAAAAAAAAAAAAAAGTTTACACAAAGTTTCGACTTAAACCTAAATACATATTAGAAAATCAAAAATTTAAAACAGATTGAACATTCATAATTTTAGCATTAATAATAATAATAAATATTCTAAATTTTAAGCAGTTACGTAATAAAAAATTTTAAAAGTAGTATTCCATTAGTAATTTTTTAAACTTTATTGCGTTGCTAGTGAATTGTATGTTTGTGGGAAGATGGTTCCAGAGATAAATTGTGAAAATGAAAAATTGATGAGAAGATGCTGTATCTCGATACTTAAAAGTTCTGATTGAATTATTTCTGGGTGAAGAAGTAAATGTTAGTTTTTCAAATAAGTAGCCGGGCTCTTTAGTTGTTATAATTTTGTGTAAAAAAACAAGATTTTTCAGCTTCAAATAATCATCAAGAGATATACCAAAGATACGTTTAGTGTACAAGGACACACTTTCGAATCTTTTTATACCAAATATATATCGAGTTATGTTATTAAATGTTGTGTTCATTTTCCTCTTGTCGTTACTGCTACAGCTTGCAAATACTTCCGATGAGTAAAGGAGTGTGGGTATTAAATATGTTTTAGCTAACAACATTCTTATCCTAGGTGGTGTAAAGTGATGACTAGACCATAGACTTCTTAGCATACTATATGTTCTTCCACAAGCTTGGTTAATGTGATCAGTCCAGGTGAGCGAGCTATTAAAAATAATTCCTAGATTTCTGACAGACTTAACCAATTCGATTTTAGAGTCTCCGAGATATAAATTGATTTCATCACTGATCATAAAAGACCTCTTACAAATTATTAAACACTTAGACTTTTTGGGATTAAGTCGCAAACCATTGGCTGATGCCCAATTGAGAATTCTTTTTAAGTCGTTGTTAAGCTCATTGACTTTATGCCGAACTGATGTTTTTGAACAACTAAGATATAGATGAACATCATCTGCATACATGTGTATACGAGTGTGCTGAATTTGGCTGGGTAAATCATTAGCATATAGTGAATATAGAAGTGGACCAAGTATGGAGCCTTGTGGGACACCTCTCGAAAGTATAAGTGGGTCTGAAACTGCTCCATTATTTGCAACCGATTGAAGCCTGTTAGACAGGTATGATGATATTAACTTTGAGGCAGGTGAAGAAAAGTAAAACATTCTTTTCAGTTTGATTAGAAGCATTTGGTGTTCAACTGTGTCAAAAGCCTTTGAATGATCTAGCAAAACCAAGAAAGTTACTTGACTATCATCCAAATTACTGCGTATATTTTCGATTACTTCAGTTAAAGCTGTTGTGCAGCTATGTTTTGATCTAAATCCAGACTGTCTATCAGTGAGAAGAGTTTTTTCATAAATGTATTTAGTAATTTGCTTATGTAAGAGGCGTTCAAAAACCTTAGAGAGATAAGGAAGGATAGAAATAGGCCGGTATTCTTTATCAGCTTTAGGTACTGGTATAACTTTGGCATACTTCCATTCAGCTGGGAATGTGCTTGTAGTAACAATTGTATTAAAAAGGTGATTGACATATCGAATTATCCATGGTAAGATTAGTTTTATAAAACGTGGATGTATATCGTCTAGACCAACTGAATTAGATGTAACAGCACGAAAACCCTCAACTATGTCTGTTAAGCTGAAGCATTGAAAGTAAAAAAGATTTTCAGGGTTTAAAGGATCAACAAGAGTAATCCGATCATAAAAATTGTGTTGTACCGGAGGTTGTAAAATGTTAACGAATTTCTCATTCAGAGCATTAACATCCACATCATTAGTGCGAAGCTGCTTTCCAATAATGCCAATGTCCTTTATTTGTTTCCATGTTTGCTTTGTGTCAATTGCTGTGTTGAATTTATTCCCATAGTATATTCTTTTATCATGTCTAATTTTGGTAACAACTGCTTTTCTAGCTGAACGAAAATCTTCAAGTGAGGCACTGGTTCTGTAGCGTTTCCATATACGGTACAAATTATCACGAAGTTCTATTAACAGTTTTATCTCAGAGGAAAACCATGGTTTTGCTCTGTATTTAACTTCTTTTGTCTTAAGCGGAACATGTTTGTTAAATAATTGTAGAATAGTGTTATTAAGGAAATTAACTTGGTCATTGACAGTTGGAATATAGTAAATATAATTCCAAGAGGTATTGTTAAGGTCTTCTTGTAGTGATGACATGTTTATGTTTTTGTAGTCTCGGAAGGAGAATTTTTGGTGGTGTCTAGTAACATTAAAATTGTAAGACATGAATATAAGATCATGTTTAGAGAAAATTGGTACTGCTAATTGCTCATAATGCATAACATTATATTTGTTATTAACAAAAAAAAGATCCAGCAGGGTAGTATTAGATGTGGTATAGTGTGTGGGTCTGGAATTATTTACAGCAAATAAATTAAATGAAGTCATGACGGAACAAAGATAAGAGCCAGACTGTGTTAATAAGTTGCCATTGAAATCACCTGATAAAATTATATTAGAATAAGATACAGACAGAAATTCTAGTGCAGTTATAAGAGAATCCAATTTAATATTTTTATCTGGTCTGTACACACATCCAAGTAGCAATTTTTCATTTTTTGATTTCAGTTCTATAAAAATGTATTCCACGTCATTTTCTGCTTTGAATGTCTGAACAATTTTGCTAGAAACGTTATCCTTTATGTAGATTGCAACACCACCTGCCTTGCCATCACGGTCACATCGAAAAATATTATATCCACGTAAATCAACTAGCTTGTCGTTATGTGCTGTAGTAAACCATGTTTCCGAGACACATATGACATCCATGTCAGATTCTTCAAATAGAAAGCGAAATTCATCAATTTTACGATATAAACTTTGAGCATTAATATGGCATATATTAAGTGCAGAATATTGTTTAGTTAGTATTCTTATCATGTTATAGTTGCCTTCTCTGGAACCAATATGGTCAATTAAAGAGTTCGTCATTTTGGTTTATTAGTGCAACGCAATAAATTTTAAAAAAATATCTTTTATTAAATAATATAAAAATAATAATAATAATATACCCTGATAAGAGGTTTAAAACAAAAAACAATAAACATGTAAAATAAAATGTTATACTTTCAATCTCGAAAAAGCAGATCTAATGCATCCATAGACTCTATAAGGATTGGGTCATCAGTATTAAATTTTCTGATATATACAAGTCCTCTGAGCGTATATGCAGCTTGAATTTTCCGCTCCCTTTTCATGGTCCAAGCAGCAATAAATATTTTGTGATTATGCGGTGTTAAATTTTCATTTACATATATTGGACGATCACTTTGCATTCCCAAATGGTTCAAAGTCAATGTGGTTTTATTATCACGCCTATATTTCGCTATTAACTTCAGTAGAAAGTTTTTATCAAATGGAGATTGCAGTTTTGCTATTATGACTTCATCACTGGGAGTATATGGTTTGTGGTTTTTGTAGATTTTTTGCAGTCTATATATATTTTCAACTTTTGGAGAACGAATTTTTAAATTGAGACAAATATTATCTAAAATACCCAAAAGGTTTTCATCTTCCGTTTGGGGTACACCAGAAATTCTGATGCTACTAGCTACTGCAGAATTTTCATGCGTTTGTATCTTTTTCTTCAAATCAGATATTTCAATTTGCATCTGTTCAAGTTGGGAACACTTTTTTTCGTGATTTGTAACTCGCTCAGTAACATTGCTGAGTATTTTTTTGATGCTTTGGAATTCAGTTTCAACTACCGAACGAATTCTTTGTTCACTTTCTGTTATAAGTTCTTTTATATAATCGAAGTGTTGTTTCTCGCTATCCATTATGGAGTTTTTAATAAGTTGGGCTGTTAGTGTTTCACTTTCTCGAATAAGTGCAACGAGAAAACTTTTATCACCATTAGATAAACGAGGTGCTTTTGATTCAATCTCAGTGGGGGAGTCAGCGGTTGGTCCTCTGGGCCTTTTCAATAAAGGTGATTGATTGTAAGTTTTTTCCATATTAAACCACTTTGTTAAACGATTAAGTTAGTTTGTATGAATTTTATTATATATGAGTTTTTTATTTAATATTTTCGTTAAAATGTTCGCTAGGATAGTTTGTAACAGAAATTATATTAAATGGCAATACCGTACAATCACATTAATTTCAGTGACTTTTAAACTGTTATTTTCACTAGGCAGCACTTTTTTAAATAACCAGTATTTGCATAAGTGAAACAGCTGGTGTTGTTTACAATTTATATTTTATAATATCTTCAGTTGTTAATAGTTGTCCCTTTTATGTCACATGCCCATGCAGGTTTGTTGGAATTTGTTTTTTTGTTTCGTATTTATGTGTAGGTGTTTGTTATATGACCTTGTCTGTATGGTATTGCATTTTCCTGCATCTGTCTTCATTAATATGAATCTTTTATAAAAACCTTTAAAAAGATAATTCACATTAAATACAAGAGAAATCATAAATAAAATAAATAAGAAAAACTAAATTGTGAAAAAATTAAGTGATATTGTTATAAAAATGAAAATTAAATGACAAAAAAACTATAGTTCAAACTATATTCTACACTCAATTCAATAATATTCTCTAGTTTTATATCCCTATTTTCCATTCCTGATTTTCCAAAAGTCGCGCTCTTTTCGCCAAACTTAGGACGAGGCCACGCAATGAGTGGCTAAGCAGCAAGCGGCTGAGCGTCAAAGCGGCAAGTTTGAGCGGCAAGTGGCTTATTACCAAGCGTAATTTCAAGCGGTTAGTTGTTAAAATGCCATTGTAAAGAGTGGCTTGTTGAATGTTACTACGCGAAAATCGTATCTATAAGAATTTAATGCGTTTTTTAAGAAAAAAACTTGCGGCCTGTTCGTCGATTTCAAGTGAAGACTTCGTTCGCTTAACTTACATTTAAAACAAAAACAAATAATAAAATATATATATATGTACATATATATCCAAATCGACGAACTGGCCTTAATGTTCATCCTTTAAATCAAGCAAGGCGACATTGCGGCGAATTTAACCATTTATATACAAATCTAACCAATAAAATACTGTCATATGTCTGTGAAATCCTTTGATTTGCTGTTGCAAAAAGTAAACACCAGATTGACAAAACAAAAAAATAATTTCTCGGTTATATTTTTATTTTTAAAATTTGGTATCTGTCTTGCCATAATAGCGGTGGGCTTTGTTCAGATGAAATTATAAGCTCCACATTAACTTTTGCCATGTTTATTCTTTGCCGATCAGAAAACAACTAAAAATTAGAACGAGTTTTATTCCTTAGCGACGCCGCTTAGCCGCTAAGAAATTTCGCTCACATGCCGCTTATTGCGTGGCTACTTCAGTAGTATTTCATATGTTTTAATTTTTTGCCGCTCACCGCTCAGCCACTCAACCGCTCACCGCTTATAGATAATAATCCTTGCAGCTAATACGCCATACTATGGATAGATTAATGAGCACATTTCGTCCTTTGAATAATATTCATTCAAATCGAGCCCGAACTGTGCATATAAAAAAACGGCATCGCCGCTTACATGAGTGAAACAGAGTATTAGAATTTATCGATCCGATATCGTTCTTAGCATTTCGGTTTCAGGCTGTCCAAAATTTGGAAATTTTGAGAAAAAATCTTGACGTACATCCATATAGTTTCATCTTATTGCCAGCCAGAGATGATTTGATGAAGCTACCTGTGGGAAAACAGGAAAATCTGGCCCATCATATATGAAAAAAAGATATTATAGCAGTCCAGACATCAGCTCAGAAGCCTGATTGCGGTTATAACCGGCCGCTTGCCCATTTCGAATACTCTGTCACACTAACATAAGCGGCGAAAGTGTGACAGAGTATTCAAATTAATCGATCCGATGGCGTTCTAAGCAACACGGATTCTGCCCTCCCAAAAGTTTGAAAATTTTGAGAAAAGATCTGGATCAACATCCATATAGTTCTATTTTATTGCCAGACAGGGATGGTTTGATAAAACTACCTGTGGGAAAACCAGGAAATTCTGGCCCATCATAGATGAAAAAGAACTCGGCGGTCATTAAAGCTGTCCAGACTTCACCTCACAAACTTGATTGTGGCTATAACCGGCCGCTGGCCCTTTGGGAGGCTCGCCTTAAGAATGGGGCTCCTTTAAAATGACTTATGTAGAAGTTGCAGCGACTAAAAGGAGGAAGAGTCAACGGAACATCTTCTTTCTCATTGTCCGGCTTTCGGAGATTTAAGCCTTAAACTGTTTGGTCGAAGAACCCTTGGGTACAAAACTTACCTCTCTTATATTAATTTGAACAAGAATCTTGTTTATTGAATCAGTCGGGAGGCTGAGTGAGAACATAAGCAGCCAGGTAACAAAGGACCCTTGGGAGACGGTGTAACATGGTAACACAACGGGGACTAATTCATGGACCCGCGTGAGCTGTGCTTTATTACGGCTGCCCATGAAACCTAACCAAACCTACAGCCATATAAGTTCCAACTGATTGCAAGAACAAATACCAGCTGAATGGGGTTAGAAGCAACTGGATGTTTTTCGTCAAATCTCCTTCAGCGATGGAGCTCATTTTTGGGTTAAGGGCTGTGTAAACAAGCAGAACTGTCGCTTAATCAGAGTGCATAACCCTCATGAGACCGCATTACATCCAAGAACAAAAAATCGCTGTTTGGTGAGTTTTACATGTCGAACGCAGAATTTTCTTAAAATCCGAAACATTACATTCCTCATTTTATTCCTCATGTTAACTTAAATCATTCAGAAGAGAAATGGTACCAACAAGACGGCGCAACATGATATTCAGCCAGTGAAATTATCACTTTGTTGAGCCAAACTCTAATTGACTGAATTATCTCAAGAAATGGACCTTGGCCACTTCTTTCGTGTAATTTGACACCTTAAGACCACTTTTTGTGGGGGTTTGTCAAAGCTCTGGTCTATGCTGATAAGCCGGCAACAAATTATAAATCAGCAGCCAACATTAGACGCCTTTTTGACGAAATAAGACCGGGTATGTCGAAAACATGGTGGAAATCGGTGCGACAGGATGGCGTTCATAAGGCGACACCGCGGAGGCCTTATGCCAAAAATTATTTCTAAGCTTTACTAATTGTTGTGTTTTATTTTCTTAAACAAATTCTATGCATCTAAAAAAGACAAACTTTATACCTGTACAACCTAAGCTATAGTCTTCTTTGTTGTATATTATTTACTTGATTGTCTTTATATATTAGCGCTAATAAAAAGAGGCTCTGTAATTTGCATTTAAAAACAATTTTTATTCATATCCATATCAAACACATTTCTATCTTTCTGTTTTGTAACCTCTAAAATCATCCGTTTCTTTTCCAACAACACTTCAATTTAATATGCAAATAAATTAGCTAAAGAAACAAGATCCCCTATTTTATACAATGAAAAATAAAAGAAAGAACCTTCAGTTTAAGCCTAATGTTATGCAACAAAAAATTAAGCTAACAGAATCTAGGAAATTTGTTTGTTGTTCTTTTGGAACACAATTTTAAAACAAAACGGTTTCATTTTTTTTTTTTAAATTAAATATTTATCTTAGCATAAAAATTACAGTTTATTAAGACTAAATATTTTATGCAAATAACTGCATTAACCTTTCTAGTCTAATTTTGCTACTTTTTTTAGTTTGCAATATTAAAATACACGGCAGAGAAAGTAAATATAGGAAAGAGTGCTGCCAGAGGATAAAAAAACCTCGCAGAACAGAAAACAGATTCGACTATACAGTAATCAATTTTAGTGTAGTCTAAGGTGTATTATGGAGTGAAGAAAATAGCATTAATGTAGTGCTTGCTATCTTAATTGTAAACTAAAGGGTGGTGAAATTTTAAGGGACGATGTTAAATGTGAACCACACCTTACGTCAAGTTTCTTTCCGCATTTCATTTGACATTTCTCAATTTCCAACTAACTTATTTGGAAACATGGAAAGAAACACAATCGAGCAACGCGTATGAAAATGGTCGTTCCAATCAAAATGCATTTCGTTCACTTCGGAATTTTTTTGGTCATCATAATTCACCTCAATGGATTTGTCAATAAGCAAAATTGCCACATTTGGGGGAATACGAATCCAAGAGTGATTGTCGAAACAACCAATGCACCCACAAAGAGTTACTGTTTGGTGCGGTTTATAGGCTTGCGGCATCATTGGGCCGTGTTTTTTCCAAAATGAGGTCGGTCAGGCAGTTACAGTGAATGGTGTTCGCTATCTTGAGATGGTAACAAACTTTGTATGGCTTTAATTGGAAGATATGGATGTGGACGATATGTGGTTTCAACAGCACGGTGACACTTGCCACACAGCTAACGAAACAATGGCTCTTTTGCGCTACAAGATCAATGGCCGTGTTATTTCACGTGGTGGCGATGTCAATTGGCCGCCAAGATCACGTGATTTGACACCGTTGGACTTCTTTATTTGGGGTTATTTGAAAGAAAAGGCGTACGTCGATAAGCCAGCAAAAATTCAAGAGCTAAAGGATGAGATGATTCGGCACATTAACGACTTTGAACCTCAATTAAGCGTCATCGAAAATTTGGACCATCGGATGGTGGTGTGCCGCCGAGGTCGCGGCGGCTATTTGGCCGATAGTTTGTTCCATACATAATTGAACCATACCAGATTATCATAATAAAAAGAAATGACAGTAATTTCCTTAATAATATGTGTTTTATTCAAAATAAACATCGGTCCTCAAACCTTTACCACCCTTTGTTATTTAGCCTAATTAAGGTTGTCGTTGTCATCAACGACTGTGTCGTTTTTTGTAATAGATTAAAGAACAAGGGTTGTGTGATACTTCAAAATACATATCGCACCTTATCAACAAGAGGGTATTAACTCAAAATTTAAAAAAGTTCAGTAGAAGCAAAACAGTTTTTAATTTTACATTACAGGCATATGAAAAAGAATTTTTAAACCAAACTTTTCATTACCAAAAAGTAGACAAAATAGCACGGTATTTAAACAGCGGGTAGATATGAATGTTACGTGTCGATTTTTACCAAAAAGTGAAAAAATAAAAATTTTGAGTTGATACCCTCTTGTTGATAAGGTGCGATATAAAAAAAAAAACTACACCGTCGTTGACGACAACCGGAAGTAGGCTGATTTTTTATTACTGTAGCGCCGGCTCAGGAGCTCATTGTGCCGTAAAAAATTCATTAAATGTTTTACGATATCTAGATATTGCCTTAATCTGTGTCTAGCTGAGATCATCGATCACAGACTTTATTTCATTCCTCAAACTTCTACGCCACTATCCTCTGGGACTTCCGCTTCACCGAGCTCCTTGTAAGTTCCAGTCTAGAGCTTGTCTGGCGATATTATTTAAAGGTTTCCGCAGCGTTGTTTCAATCAATTTCCAATTTTTGCAAGCCATCTCCATCTCCTTCTCAATTGAGAATTTGTTTGTACCTTCTATGTAGTTCGGAGTAAGAGATTCAGTTATGGGACCACCATATGCCCAGAATGCTTCTTAGAAAGCGGTTTACATGGACTTGGATTTTATTTGTGCCCCTAGCTGATACGAGCCTTGTTTTACTTCTTCAAGAAAGTGTAGATTAAACGTAGAAATAGAAAATTCTTATTTTTGTTTCATTCGATAACTGCCGGCAGTGCCTTATTTTGCGTAGCTTTGCATATCGTCGGCTTAATATGCAAAATCCACTTTTTAAGTAAATTGAGATTTTGATGCCGTGTGGTAGAGAAAGATACGCCTCGTCGACCAGCATGTAGATTTCCTTCAGTTTGAGTCTTGAAGTGTGTAAAACCAACTATAATTTTGGTTTTCCTCTCAAGCTACAAATATGAAATTAAAAAAGTTGTTTGTCTCTCCAGTTAAATGCAGGTTGGAATATTAAGCCGACAATATGCTTCATTTACTTTGGAGAGCCTGGCATTGATATTGTCCTAAGTGCCGCTTCTAAAGAAGGTAAAAATTTTGACTTGTTCTGTGCCGTTGCCTTCAAGGAACAAATTACCAGAGTACGGTGGGTTAACTTTCATTAATTAAGTCTTACCCACGTTAATCCACAATTGTAACTTTTAAGTGTTTGTTCTTAAACTGTTTGTTTTGCTTTGCGTGTAGCTTTGTTGGCGATGTCTTCAGCATACGTTAAATCACTGAGATGTTCCATGTTTATAGTGTGCCAAACGATACTTCTATTTGGCTGCACTTCGATCTTTCAGCGGGGTAACTCATTCATCGCCATAAAAAATATACTAAGAGGGCAAAGAAGTATACATTCATGCCGAACACCGGCTGCAATATCAATAGAATTGTAAGCTTCAGTGAAGACAAAGGCGGAGTTGCATATGTAGTCTAAGGTGTAACCTATTATGTTGTTAAAATGTTAAGGCAATCGTAGTGGAGTCTCTATAATGTATATAAATGTTCCCATCAATCCTATAAGGAACATAGGACCTCAAGAAATTGGTTCAGCATATTCTTGTCTTGTGCTTTCGCTCCCACTTCGCCCCAGGTTTCACCCATTCCAGCCACTTCTACATTGATTTACTTATCCAAGTATGAGCTGGGCGTCCTCTTCTTCGACCTCCTTGCGGGTTTCAGTATATGGCATTTCTTGTGATGTCAATCCTTGATCTTCCTAACGTGTGACCAATCCACAGCAATTTACGTCTTTTTATTTCTGTGACTATGAGTTGTTGTTGGACACCACTCTAGGCCACAATATTCGCAATATCCTGCGAAGACATTGATTCACAAACACCTGAATCTTTTGCGTGTCTCGAGGGGCAGCGTTCCATGTCTCGAAGCTGTACAGGAACGTGGATTGACATTTGTGTTGAGGATTGTTAACTTTTGCGCTGAGAGAGTGAACACAAATTCCAAATAGGTCTTAAACGACCGAAATATTGTCGCACTTTCTGTATAAGGTTGTCAATGTCTTCTCTTGACCCGCCAAAAAACTGGATGACATCCTCCACCTGTTTACTTCCTATTAGAAATAATTCCTGGGACGTCGTATTAACTCGGAGTGTTAATCTTTGTTGTTGTTATGTTTCGCAGATTTGATGAAAAAAACTGAGAATCTGTGAGCTAATAGGCAAATATCATCTACGTAATCAAGATGGTTTACACGGTCTTGCAGTCCCCAAGTAATTCCCTTTCCGTTTCATAGGGCACTTTTAAGAACTGTGTCTAAGACTACATTAAACAGAAGTGGTGATAAAACACAAACTTGGCGAACACCGATTTCCACTTTTACTATAAACAATAGTGTATTATTAAGCATAGTCGATTTTAGAATTGACTAAAAATGACATTATAGTCTGCTCTACTATAGTTTGGGAACAATTTTTTTTCTGTTTTATTAAATTTTGTTCTGCCTTGCACTGATACACTAATAATACTTTGCTGGCTACAATACTGAATATATTTTTATAATATAAGCAAAAAAGTGGCAAATTTTGCAAATTGTAATTATTCTAAAAAAATCTAATAAAGGTATAATCAAAAAAACATAACATTCTATTGAAATTCAGCTACAGGGGGATTTATGCTACACTAAACTTAAAAAGAAATTAATCACAAATACAGTTGAAGAATTTTCGAGTGGAATACTAAATGAGTTTTTTAGAATTTGAGTTGAAGATGGGAGGTTTTATCTTTACAACACTTAAATAAAGCAATTAGTAGTATAATATTTGCTCTTAAAATTATCCAGTTTTTTTTATATTGAATAAAAAAAATCTATATGACAATTTTCTTTATTATTACTTTTTTTTTTATTTAAAAATATAAACATATAACCTTTTTTTTTATCTATTTTGGTATACAATACAGTTTTTCGAAGAACTGTTGCCTACACTTGGGCTTACAAAAAAGTTAAATGTACTAGATAGTGAAATATAATAGATTAATAATCTCCTTTCCCAGTTGTATTTATTGTTGTGAAAAAGGTTACGAAATCAAAGAATTGTAAGAAACATCACGTTTAAGATCCAAGAAAAATTTTCCTTTTTATTAAATTTACAGCCTAAAAGCTTGCATTGAATAAAGTTAAACCATCCAAATTTTACTTACACAATATCTACTATTAAAGCTTTTTTTCTTATTTAAGAACATAAAGAAGTCCCAAGAAAAAAAGCCTTAATAAGTGCTTTAAAAGCCTGCCAAAAACTACAACTTAAAATACATTACGCAACCTGTAGAAATGACTGCATAGAAAGCTGCCTTAAAGTAAATACTTGTTTAATGAATTAAACAAACACAAAAAGTTACAATAGTAACTAACACAAATTCATACACATGAACAACAGAAATATGCTAAAAAAAACTTGTTAAGGTAAAAGATTATCTGCTATACAATTTGGCTACATTGTTGCTAAAACAACAAGAACAACAAAAACATCAAATAGCTAAAATAACAACACCAAAGAGAGAAAAAGGTTATTTTAATAATATGCTTTTGGCATTGAATACCTTTAGGCGCCGACATTATTATTATCATTGTCATAATAAACATTATGATCATTATAATCAAATATATTGAAATTACATACACAAGTACACACTCTCATAAATATTAATGCATACACATATCCATGCACACACACACACAAACATTTTCATTTATTTAACACACACATTTGCATTGCCAAGTTATTTAAGTAATCTACTTGGATGAGTGAGACTGAGCCAGAGAAAATTATTTTCACAGCCAAAAACTAAACACACATGTGTTTCCATGTAATTTCGAAAACGTCATTACAATACCTCCACACACACACACATGAATAAATGATTTACAGGTGTTGCAATTACAGCCTTCTTGGTTGTACGAGTGCTGGGAAAAAATACCATTAAAATGAATTCGTAAATGCCAAATTTTCTTTACAACTAATTTTTGTTTGATCCTTGAAGTCGGATTATGAAATTAATTGAAGTGAAAAGTGTTAAATTACAAATTTTGTTTGCTTTTCTTAGAAGTAAATTTTTAGTGAACATTTTTGGCTAAATCTAATTATAGCAAAAATAAGCTTGGCTTACTTAGACTAAAAATTAGAATATAAACTTGTCTGTTAATCAGACTAAGAACTAAAATTCAAGAACTAAATTGTTAGCTAGAATATTAACTGGATTTTATATTGGACAAAAAAAAGCCGATTTTAAAATACACTTCAACTAAGATTTAAATAGGGAATGTAAACTGCAGCATATACCATAAATTTAACTATGGTTTAAGCCGTGTGTCCACTAGCAAGTCACTTGCGGAAGAACTTCTGCAAGTATTTGCTGAAGTGTTTCCACTCAAACCGAAACTTGCGGAAGTCTGCTTCCAGAAGTAGTTTGTAGAAATTATCACGACGAACTTGCAGACGTGTTTCCACACAATGTGAGTACAGCTTGCAGTAGTTTGCTTTTTTACGAATGACATTATAAAAATGACTTGTGGCAAAAAAAGATTGGCAGCTGCCATAGCAGCACGTTTAATTAAAAAGAAAGAAATTAAAAAAAAAAACAAAAAGAAGTGTTTGGGTGAGAAATTGGGTGCTGCGGCGCGTAGATTTAAGCTTCCAAAATACATTACTTGACGAATTGCGGACCGAAGACTCCATGCAGCTGAAAAATTTCCTGAGAATGTCTAATGATGATTTTGAATACATTTTATCTTTAATTCAAACAAGTATTAAAAAGCAGGATACTAAAATGAGATTGGCTATACCTCCCAAAGACCGGCTTTTAGTTACTCTTCGATTTTTGGCAACAGGTAAGAAAAAAAAATAACATAAATTTGGTTTTTTAATTTTATTCTTAGAGTCTTTTGAGGACGTGCCCCATAATTCAGGATAACTTTCTTGTTTTTCAATTACCAAGTGTGTTTTCTCATTACTCCAAACGAATTTAGTTTTGTCCATTTTTATAAATTTTGACAAGAACTCAAAAAAAAAAACACAAAACAAAACTGAAAACAGAAGAGAATACCGCAAACCATTTACTCACGTATACCCGACTTCTTCTGCAAGGCTTCAAAACACTTTTAGTTCCCAGCAAGTCGTTCAAGCTACTTCCAGCAAGCAACAAACACGTGTTTCCACATAATTGCTGCAAGTAACTTCTGCAAGCCGTGACTTCTGGAAGTCGACTCTTAATACATGTTTACACGACAAAAACTTCTGGAAGTCACTTCTGAAAGCAACTTCCGCAAGAAAACTTGGTAGTGGACACAAGGCTTTAGACTATGAAAAAGATTTCAAACTTGACTATAAGTGCGTTAATGTTTAAGACTTTAACTAAATTATGAACTTGACTTGGGAATGGATCATAGACACGAATATAAAAAAAAACTTTAAGCTAGACCCTAAACTGAACTTTACACTTATCTATAAGCCATATTCTAAACTATTTCATCAACAAAGATTATGAATTAGAGCAGTGTTTAAGCAAGACTTCCAACTAAACTATTATTAAGGCTATGAAAACGGATCATCAAATAAACCTTGACTATGACTAAACTATTACTAGACTATGACAAGACAATGACATGACTACGACTAAACTATGACTAGACTATGACTAAACTATGACTAGGCTATAGCTATACGATGACTAAGCTATGACTAGACTATGACTAGACTTTGACTACACAATGACTAGACTATGACTAAGACTATGATTATACAATGTCTCGACTATGACTTAACTATTACCAGACTATGACTTAACTATGACTAGACTTTGACTAGACTATGACTATGCATGGTTAACATTTTATAAGGAGACAAAACGTTTTAAATGTGAACCATGCCGCTTGATGGAACATAAACAAAAGATTCTTGAAATAAAGGAAAATGCAAGAAGAACCCTGATAACAAAATGGCAAGATCGCTGGAATATGGAGAAAAATGGGAGATGGACATATAAACTAATCCCCGATATTAGAGTCTGGATAGAGAGGACACATGATAGCATGGGAGACTTTCTCACACAGGTGATGACTAGTCATGGTAGTTTTAACGGGTAACTGCACAGATTTAAGATTCGGGATGCTGGCAACTGTGAGACATGCGTGACTCTCGTGGAACTTTATGATGAACTGGAGACAACATTGACACCGAAAAATATGGATGTGCTGTGAACGTTTCATAAACTACATAATGAAGATGCGCTGTACGGATGTTCCTTGTGATAGAAAGGAGGATGTAGGACTCGTACAAAGAAAAAACCCCCCGTCCTGAAGAAATGCTGTCGTTATTCCGGGGTGCAGTTGGTAGAGTTATCGTAGGGCCACTATTGATATTTATATCATTACGTCCCTTAAAAAAAAAAAAAAAAAAACTAGACAATGACTGGGCTATGACTAGACTATGACTAGCCTGTGACTAGACTATGACTAATGCGTGCCTAAGCTATGACAAGTTTATGAAAACACTATGACTAGTCGATAATAAGACTATTACTAGATTATAATTGGACAATGGCTAGACAATCAGGAGAGTTCCGGAAATCGAAAACGCAAGAACTTAAAACTTAGTTTTTTAATAAGATTTTGTTATAAAAGAATTTTATGACAAATATCATACAAATATTTCTCTATTAAACAGAATTGTATATTCAAGATTATAAAAAAAAAAACAAAATAAAATTCACAACAACTTTAAAACGCACATTGCAAAAATGGCTGAAACTTTTAAAAGACTGTCAAAAAAATTACGAAATTAAGTAATTAATTGAATTAAAAAAATGAAAAATTTCATTGAAATACAAAAATAAAATAATGAAAAATTTCTTTAAACGTTTGACTCTTTAATATTATGTCAATGAAATGTTTCATTAATGTGATGAAAAATAGCCACAGTCTTAAAAAAATTCTTGGGTTAAGTTAATTTAATGAAACATTTCACTAGCTGGGGGCTAATTTAATATTTTTGACCAATCCAATGAAGCGTTACATAATGTAATTTTTCATTGGATTAATGTCAAAATCCATTGGCTCTGTAAAGAAAATTCTTTCAGTGTTAAGTTAACAAAACTTACAAACAAAAACTGCATATTATTTCGGTAACAACAGTTACCACACTTGAAACTTACCAACATATGATGTTCTTATTCTCAAGAAAAATTTAAAAAAAAAAACCAAGGATTCAGGCATTTCATTAAATTTTTTTATTTGTTAAAGAAAACTTGTCAAATGACACAGGAAAAAGGAAGGGATCAGACTGCAACTGTAACTCAGTTATTAAAAAAAACGAAAAACTTATAAGTTTTTTTTTTGTTTAGTGTTCCCCCCTAGTGAAAAAAAGTATTGTGCATGCATCACAAAACGTTGCCTACTTGCAGGCTAAAAAAATTTTACATGTTTTTTCTTTTTTTTTTTTTTTTGTTATAAAAGGGGGAAACAACAAAATAAAAAATATATAACAAAAGCATACATGATTTTCGCTTCAAAAGACAAGCAAAGTTCCAGGCAAAACTTGCATACAAATAAGTTTTTTTTAAGCACAAAATTAAGAGTGATGGTTCAAAAACAAAAGAATGTAATTATAATGTATAGAACTTGTAAAACGGAAACAAATGTTTTTAAGGAAATCTTTTTGAAAGCAAAATAATATAGAAGTTTTATGCAACTCACCACAATTTATCTGCATGAACAACTAAGCAATAAACTAAGCACACACGTTGCATAATTTTAGGGTGAAGCTAATCAAGCCTAAGTAATTGAATATATTCATTTGTGGTGAGGGAAAAACACAGCTCGTTTATATAAATTAACATGGAATGAGTATAATGGCATGCAGCGATGCAGATGTGGTTACCTGATAACAAATTTAATTAATAAAATTTTAATTAAACTGTAGAGATTATCTAACGATTTCTACTAAAATACATATTCTTTTAAAAATTGTTGAAAGTTTTAACAATTTGTTTAATAAAAAAAAAAAACAAATCTTATAGAAGACAATAGCCACCACTAGATTTCTTATGGTTGCAGTTATAAAAAATGATGCATGCTTTTAGGCTATAGAATGTTTTAATGCTTAATTTTTTTTATTATCTGTTGTTGCAAACATCACCAACAGCTTTGAGGCAGTTTTCAACGATAAAGTTTTGAGCTGAAACTTGAGCAGGATGTGAATGGATAATCATAAATAATATCGCTATTAAATGCGAAATGGACAAGTTAAGATGAAAGATTAGGAAATGGGGGGAAAAAGAACACATAATTATAAAAGATTTTTTTATGTATTCAATTATTTGGTTTAGGAGATTTGAAGATAACAATTCGGCCGAAAAACCCGTAGGATGGTTCAGAGGTGGCGCTACTAACGAAAAATCCAGGTCTGTGGATTCGTCAAAAAATTGTTCTAACTACGACTCCATCCGCTGAAATATTTGTATGTCTCAGACTCCAACTACGACTCCTACTCCAACCTTGATGATAAATGTATACGAGGCTGGTTCTTTTTTTATTTAAATTTTTTTTTTTAATTTCAAATCGTTATATTAGTTCTAGCACGTGCCGCATTGAGCTTTGATATAGTTATGTATTTACATATGCAAAGTAGACTGGTCCTTATTTTCTGACTTCAAAATTTTTAAAGCAGAATTTTTATTTTGGAAAATATTAGAAAATATTTTATAACGAAAAAATTGGAAGTCGGAGTCGCGAGTTTTTGTGGGTACTTCGTCTACGACTCCGGTACAAAAACTGCAACTCCCACTTTACATCCTTGTTAAAATCCATATTATTTTTTCGAACTGCCGACCTTCAGGTGATACCAGTCGAAATTGAATGAGATTTCTTTCATAAGTAAACAAGTTACGGCTGTTTCAAAAAGTCTACTTTTGAAAACAAGAGATTCAAAAGATTGTTGGTGACAAATACCTCAAGACAGATCCAAATGGAAGAGGAAAGTCAACAAGGTTAAAGCCGCACCGGGCTGTAACCCCAAAAGATGATGATGGTGATTTATAATTTGTTTAATGGGACAAAAGAACGTTCAAGCCAACGCTTGGTATATTCAGAGTTACTCGGACTCTGCTCCATCGAGACAAATGGTAGAGAAGTGGTTAGCTGGTCGTACAAACTAGGATGACCCTGAACACTCTCGTCGCCCAATAGAGGTAGCAATACAGGAAAACATCCAAAAAGTTCACTAAATTGTTTGGCAATCCGAAAACTGAATTGGCAGGAAATAACGGATACCTTAAAGAAATCGAAAGAACGTGTCAGATTTATTTTGCATAAGCATTTATACTTGAGAAAGTAGTTTTTGAAACGGGTGCCTCATTTGCTTACAGAGCACCAAGAAAAAAAACCACCTTTCGATAATTCGGAGAGCTGTTTCGGCCTGATAAAAAGGACTTTCTGCGTCGGTATGTAACAGTATATGAAACTTGGACCTGACACTTCACTTGAGAGTCGGATCGGTAGTCAGCTGAGTGGAAAGCAAATGGCGTACATTGCCTGAATAAGCCAAAATAAATGCGACTGAAATTTCTTACATTTATTTCCTGGAAACAGCCAGACTAGACTGCCAAAAGTGTTTGAAGGAGGAAATTACAAAAAAAAATCACATAAATAGGCCCCAAGTAGCGTTACTAAATAAGTGCTCTTTCACCAAGACAGTGCGCCGTGTCACAAGTCGTTTGCTACTATGATTAAATTGCAAGAATTACGTTTACAGGTTTGGCTCTCAGCGATTCGAACCAGTTTTCCGATTGCAAAAAAATGCTCGCTGGATAGAGACTTGGTAATTGCCGAAACTGGAATATATTTTGAGGCCAAAGATAAATCATTCTATAAAAAAGGTATCGAAATGCTGGAATGTTGTTGGAGTGCTTGTACTGCTCTTGATGGAGATTATGTTGAAAAATAAAGTTTAAATTTGCAAAAAAACAATTGTTGCTTCATTGGTTATCTTATGGGCTTTTCGTACTAAATAAAAGAATAACGGTCTAATTTATAAAAAATAAAACATGTTAATAAAGGGTTTATTAAAATGATTTTGTATGAAAATCCGTTTCATAAAGCCTTTATTAACCGGTTTTATTTTTTATAAATAACGCAGTAAGCATTAAGCCCTTGCAGCAACATTAAAAAACTCGTTCACACATGAATAAATTGGCACACGCTTAAAGCTACAGGGTGGGCCCATTTCGGCCGATTGATTTAAAAAACATAGCTCTTTTATTTTTGCAGTTGTCAGTAGGTTATGAATCACGGGGAATTTTTGCTTGACCTATTCGTGCTGGAGGAGATGTGAATGCCAGTGTTTAAAAAACTTAATTCAAAAGTTAAAAAGTCGCAAAATTTTAACTTTTCAATGCTTTTACTTTTCTCTGCTTTTTAAAATCAAACATTGATTCTGTTAAAACTTATAAAACAATCGGCAGTCGTGTGCTAAGTTTTCTTCTGCTTTCGATAAGTTAAAAAATCAAAATCACAAGCAGTGTCTTTGCTTTTGAAAGTTATCAGAAGTCACTGTCGTAAAAGCAGGCGTTCTTTTAGTTTTATACATTTTTAGCAGACGAGTATTCTCTTTTCTCTTCTGTTAATTTTTATCATTGTTGTTTTTTTTTACAATATTTGAAGTGAGTTTTGTTAACATTCTTGTGTGAGTGTGATAATCACGAAATGTGCTCGGCCCCTGGGGGCATTCGCGTAAAACACGAGAAGTAAAATCAACTGGTTGCAGTTGCTTAAAGTTATAACTTGCAAATACAGAAAGTTTTTTCTGCGACTGTTTGCGATTTACAAAAGCAAAGAGACTGATTGTACTTTAACTTGCGAAAAGAAAATCAAAATCACAATTTTTAAAACAACTGCTAGCAAATTTTTGATTTCAGAAGCACAAGCAGAAGTCAAATCAAAAGCAATGAAAGCACGTCATACAAAAATCTTAATAATAAATTTTTTATTCCCGAAAATAACTTTGAAAGTTATTGCAGTTTTTTGAACACTGGTGGATGCTGTACGAGTTCACGCGGATCCATCTTAGTCTACTCGTCGACTTCCCAATTAATTGGGAATCATCCGAACATCGCTGCGGCGTTTTGATATAAAATTCCATTTTCACAAAAAAAAATTTCCTTCATTATTTCACTTCAGAACATAGGGCTTCTACTAGGAGACTCCAACTTAATCTATCAATACAAATTGTTTTTATATCTTATAATGTTTTTTTCTACTTTTAATGATTCAATGAGTATTGTCCTGAACCAGTAATGTTAGGCCAGCCGAGGCTTTGAGATCCTTGGGGGTTCCTCTCCAGGGCAGATCTAGCAATACTGTTTGCTGGCTTTCGTAGAGTGTCTCCTATCCATCTCTATTTCTCTCTACCGATTTGTCATGTTATGAGTACTTCGTTCACGCACCTAATTAAGATATTTGTTAGTGATGACGTTCTGAATATTCCACATATTACTTGAAGGGATTTGTTAATGAAACTTTGAAGTTTCTTTGCTATATTCCTAAACATAAGCCATCTTTCATTTCCATACAGGAGCGTGGACTTTACTTATGAATTTAAGATTCTTAGTTTGGTATTATGGGATTTCTGCGTTGCCCTGCAGGTTTAATTCGGGCGACCAGAGGCCGATCTAGCTTTATTCAGTACCTTAGAGATGTCGTCATCCACGCCGATGTCGGTAGACATCAGCATCCCAGATATCAAAATTTCTACTATCGGCAGTGTTATTTTTGTATTGCAAACGTTATACCACCAATATTAACCTCCAGATGAATTTGTTTTGCCTGGCAATCAGGTCATTGAGTTTGTCCTGGATGTCGGAATATTTCTGGGGCAGTTGACATATGGTCAGAGTATTCTTAACTTTCTAGACATTCCTGCATGTCCCATACTATCGCTCTTTTCCTTTGGCACATTTTTAGTATAATTTCACTCCAGCATTGGTATAAAACGGATTGCTTGGAGTGCCGTTGTGACGGATGCACGTGAAGGGCGGTTTTGGAATACATCGAATACGAATTATTTTTGCCGGTACGCCTTTGGGTTTGAGAGCTTCCTAAATACATCTCCTTTTTATGGAGTTAAAAGCATACTCGAAATCAATATAAGCCAGTGTTCGCTATTCAATGGACTGCTTAATTATAATGCGGAGAGAATTTGTTTTTCTAAACAAGTTATGTGTGTATGGCAGCGTGGTGTAGTGGTTAAAGTGCTGGCCTACAAAACCCAGCATACTTGGTTCCAGCCCTGGCAGAGGCTGAAAAATTTCCTTCAGGGTTTTCGAGTTTTCAAAAAATTAGGTAGCTTCAACCTCCTTCCAAACAATCCTTCCAAAAAGCCCCTTGACCACCCCTCCCCCTGGAAAAGTGGACAACATCATGGCAAAGGTCAGGCAGCCGCCACCTTTTGGAAAAAAAGATAAAAATCAAAGATAAGCAAGGTTCCCCACCACTACACCAAAAAGACGGAGGTCGTTGTTTCCAGGCAACGACAGATGACAGCCACATTATCCAAGGACCTGCTACAGCAGACCAATCATCTATTTAGCTTGAACAACAACCGGTTAACGAAACAAAATAACAAAAGAATTGATCGATACTCCACGAACTAGGACAGTGCAATCTTACTTGGGAAGACGCGAAAAGAACTACAACAAATCGTGTAAAGCCATATGCTCCGAGAGGGGAAGGGAGAAGAAAAAAACCTGTTTGTCTCTTAATGATTGATCTTTATATCTCTCTATGCAGCATAAGAATTATTGCCTAGGAATGCATTATAACCTCTACAATATGCCAATCAGCCAGTAAAAGTTGATCCAGTTGGTCCAAGCCATAAATAATCAAGCAGTTTTTTAGTTTTTTTATGATCTGTTCGAAAATCATTGAACAATTACTTCAAGTGTTCAAACAAAAAATTTGTAGTTTCTTATATCAAGTTAGATTTCAAATGATAGTTAAAGTCTTTTATATTTAAATTAGGTATGTTTTATGCTCAGATGTCTTAAAATTAATTATGTACTAAGAAATATTGACAGTTACTTTGAGACGGAATCGAAGAAAAGTCTAGGTCAGATAAAAATATTTGAAGATGATGATTTGAGAACCATTACTCCATTAAGATTGTTGCCAAACCCAAAAAAAGTCAGCAAAATCATTGGGATTCACTTCAGCAGATATTTTCAAGCGTTTGCTAGCAGGCAGTTTTATCCAAAAACAAGGAAATTGTGAAGTACAGGAATTGAAGCGGAGGGACGAATGACATACACATGTTGCCAGAAGGATGGGGAAAAGTCATAGCTAACGATTTGAAGTCTAGTCAACCTCCAGTTCTTATATATTTTTAATAATTTTTTTAATAACTATAAAATGTGAAACAGTCTTTTAAAATGCTTTACACTCATTTCATAAGTTAAACTTTAACAAAACGAATATTTTTGCAAGCAGATGTTACAAATTATTTTCTACTTTATTATTAGAATTTTACCACAAGAATATGTTAAAAATTTTTGAAAAGGTAATACATACTAAGAAAACACTTGAATAATACTAAACAACAACAAATAAGCCTGCCTACTTTTAGGAGGATTTTTTTTTATTATAAACATTTAGCAAATTGTGTATTACACTTGGATAAATATGTAAACTTGTTTAAATTTACATAGTTTACGAACACAAATTGAAATGGAAATTCAATTTACTTTAAAAACAGAATTTTTTTGAATATTACTAACACTCAGACAATGTTGCCATTAAGAAGCACACGAACACACCTAAATTATATAACTCTGTGAAAAAATGTTGTTGGTATGTGAGTTTTAGTTATATGCATAGGCAGGTTTACTATGTGTTATTTTTGTTTTTTTTTTTTTTTTGAAAATTCTTTTGAAATTTCCAACAATATTGAACTTAAACATCACAAATTTTACTACTTCTCCGAGTTTGATTCATGTTCTTTTCTTGTTCGATATGTATAGAAGGAAGATCATCATTTATTTAAGATAAATTTTTTTGTATATGTATGTATATATGCAGCATAGTTTTAGGAGGAATATACAATCTAAATAGTTGAGTTTTGTAAGGATGTGTGTGTGTGTGTGTGTAAGTTTTATAAGTTCTTGCAAAAGGAATTTTATGTCAGAAACCCGCATATTTGCATAAATATCTTTTAGATACGCTTGTACTACAACAGACACATTAAGGATGTCTGTATGTTTTAGTATGTTTAATGCGTGTATGTACATATCAACATTTTTAAATGTATAAATTTAAGTAAAAATACTTTATGCTGGAAGTATATGGGCTGATAAAGGCAAAATTTGTCAAGGAAATACGAAACAGATGAAATTAAAAAGAAAGAAAAACAATCAAAAGCAGGCCTATATTAAAATTCTTTGCATTTAGGCTTATTCATGTCATATGCTTTAATTTAGTTTATAGCCTAGATTTAATCAGTGTTGCCAATTTAGCCATTTAGTGGCTAGATTTAGCCATTTTTCACTTGGTTTAGCCATTAAAAAATGAGTTTAGCCATTAGCCATTTTTTTTTAGCCATTTTTCAACTTGTTTAGCCATAAAATTTTTTTGCCGATTTTCTCTTAAATTATTAATTTTTATCTTCTTATAAAAATTCATAAAGTTACTAAAAGTAAAACAAACATTTTGAACAATTAAAACGAATTTAATTTATATCACAACTTTTAAAAATTTGGAAAATCGCTATAAACGTACCGTTTTCACAAAAAAAAGCAGCTAAGCAACACCTCCTTATGTCAAAAAATGCAACAGTGTATTGTGTGTGCGCTTTTTTGCAATAATATATGCATGTTATAAAATAAAAGACAACTAAGAACGTTTAAAAATGGAAAGAAAATACATACAAAAGTTTAGAAAAGATTGGTTAAAAAATGAAAAATTTAAAGAGTGGATAACAGAGTGTGATAACCCAGAAAAAGCCTATTGCAAATATTGCAAATGTGAAATAAATGCCAAGATATATGTGCTTAACGTTCATACAGAAAGTAAAAAACATAAAAACGCAGTTGAAAGCCTTGCAACAACAAAATCGTTGCCGTTTAAACCTGTAAGTTTGAAACTGCAACAACAAGAGGCATCCTTGTGTATGTTTTTGGCAGTTCATAGTTCAATTACACTGACTGATCACTTAGAAGAAGTATGCAAAAAAAATTTGACTGTACGTCTTTAAAGTTGCATAGAACAAAATGCAGCAAACTAATTAAAAATGTTATTGGTCCTCATTTTAATGATGAGCTTTGTAAAGACATTGGCGATGAATATTTTAGTATTTTAATCGACGAATCTAGTGACGTCGCTTAAAAAAAATTTTGGGTAAATTTAATTTAATGTGTTTTTTATTTACTTTCTAAGTTGGTTTATTTAATTTTTAGGTCTGGTAATTATATATTTTAGCAAAAGTTTATCCAAAATTGTTTCTACGTTATTATGCATTGAAGAGTTGGAAAGTGGAACAGCTGAAAATATAGTTATAGCTGTTAAAAGTGCTCTTAAATAATTTAATTTAAAAATTAACAAATTAGTGGGTATTGGAACTGATAACGCAAATGTTATGACAGGCAAAAATAAAAGTGTTCATGTCACATTACAAAAAGAAGTTCCCCAACTAATTTTAGTTAAATGCATATGCCATTCCCTTCAGCTCGCAGTGAACCAATCATTAAAAGAATATTTGCCAGAAAATTTAGAATTTTTGGTATACGAAACCTACAGTTGGTTTTCCAAAAGTTCTAATCGACAAATTACATATAAAAAGTTATACAGAAATTTAAACGAAAAGGTAAAAAGAAAAGTACTACAAGTTTTCAAAATAATAATTTTTTATACTTGCATACATATGTATGAACTTTATAGGATCCACTAAAGATTCCAAAAACTTCAGAAACCAGATGGCTGTCTATCGAAATGTCAGTTTCAAGGATTTTAACTCAGTGGGAAGAACTCAAAGAACATTTCATTGCTGCATATATAACAGAAAAATGTCACAAGGCGAAAATTCTCAACGAAATGTACAGGGATATTCGTCTATATCTAATGTTTTTAAAGCCCATATTAAATGAAGTTCAATCAGTCAACAAAATATTTCAGGGCCACGATAATGATCCCACTCGTTTATTAAGAGAGATTTCATTATTGATAAATTTTTTAAAAAGAAAAGTTGTAAATGATGACAATATAGATATTTTATATACAGATTTTGAAGAATTTATTACATATTCTTGTCCTCTTGGATATGAATTTGAAACATTCATAAAAGAATTAAAAACATCTGGAATAATGAAGAAAAAACATGAACGCAAAATAAGAAGCAACTGTGTACAATTTATTGTTGGATTAATAAATCAATTAAAACAAAGGTAAATAAATATATGTTCATAACATTTACTTTATAAAAAATAAATAATTATGGATCTTATTTTTATTTTCAGATTACCTGATAATATAAAAATTTTGCAAAATATAGAATACTTTTCTGTAGAAAATACATTAAAATCTACTAAAGAAGACGTATCAGCAATACTTAATTTATTTAATGTTGACGATGAAACATCTTTCAAAATAAAGGAACAGTATTCCAATATTCAATTTATAAAATGGATCAACACAAACAACACTGTTTCTTTTTGGTCGGAAGTATTTCAATATAGAGATGCAGGTGGCAACAAAAAATTTTTAGAAATCTCTGAATTTGCAATAAAGTTGCTCTCACTTCCATGGTCTAATGCTGAAGTAGAGAGGGTATTTAGCCAAGTAAACATAGTTAAAAGTAATTTGAGAAATAGGTTACATTTAGAAAACGTTAATTCGATTTTATCAATTAGATAAATATTTTTACCATAACAATAAAATATATTTTATCTTTTTTTTATTTTTTATTATAGATTTGGACTCAAAAGGTTGGGTAAATGTTGTCATGATTACGACTTACCTTCAAAATGTTTAAAACTAATAGGCACAAGTGATTCCTATGAGATAAACAATAACGACACAGATTTTATCGACGATTTAATTTTTTAAATGCTAAAATATTTAATTTTCGTTTATTTATATGTAACAAATTGATCTCAATTTACAATTTTATTGTAAAAAAAATTTTAATGAATTATTTTTAGTTTTGTTATTGAATTTTAATGCGTTTTGTTTAAAAAGGTTTTTAGCCATTTTTAGCCATTCGTAAATTTAGCCATTTTTGGTCACCAAGTTTTGGCAACACTGGATTTAATAGTCAAGTCCATTGTCTACACAACAGTCTAAAAAGTGTTCGAAAATAAAATAAACATTCAGCCTGATTACTGTTGGCGTTGGCGTATATGCCTGAGTCGTTTTTTGTAGCAGATTAAAGAGCAAAGGTTGTGTGTTACTTTAATCTACTACAAAAAACGACTCAGGCGTATACGCCAACGCCAACCGTAATCAGGCTGGTTATATAATGTTCTTTGTTGTTCGTTGTGCTCGGTTCAGTACGTTAATGTTTGTTCGTTGCAGTTGTGCTCAGCGCCATTTTGGCGGGTAAAATTTTTTTAACAAAAACGAAACGAAAACAAGCAGCAAACAAAATTTTTTTGCCAACACAAAACATGTATATAATACAACACACAGGCTATTCGTGCTGTAGTCGTTCAAATTGCCAAACAACAATACTACACTGAAAGAAAAATGCTTCATATATTTAATGAATCATTTTCATAAAAAAGTTTTCCTTGGGTAAATGAAAATTTTCATTGTCTTAATGGAATTTCATAGGTTTGATGAAGTATTTTCGTTAAAATCGCTTCATTAGATTTCGTAATTACGTTAAAAATTTTCACTGGATGTATGAAAACTTAAGTTTGTCCAAGTAAAACAAAAAATTTTAATTGGGAACACAAAAAAACAATAAACAAACATAACTATATTCATAACTTAATACAAAATTATAGTTTCATTAAAAAAATGTTTAATTGTTATTTAAAAAATGTAAGATTTAATAATTTCATACATCTAATGTTACATGTATGCCATTAAATTTATGAAATCAAACAATTTTTTTATAAAAGCAACATATTTCAATAATTGCCTTCATAAATTTAAATTTTCATTATGACAATAAAAATGTTATTATATTAATGAAACAAAAACTTTCAATCCACTTTCAATCAACGTTGTTATTGTTATTATGGACAATTTAATCTCATATTTACGCACTTAATTGAGAAAAAAACATAGTTTTTTTATACAAAAATTACACTGCCCCGGTAGACTAGCTGGTAGTGAGCTAGTCTATCAGCACCGAGGTTGCATGTTCGAATCCCGCCAGAGACAGAAAAAAAAAAATAAAAAATAAAATAAAGTAAAATAAAATAAGAAAAAAGAAAAAAAAAATAATTATAAACATTATAACTGAAAATTAACTCATAGAATAAATTCGAAAAATGAAAAAAATGTTTATAATAATATAAAGTAACCTTCACAAGGAAATAATTCCCAATTTCTAATTGAAAAAAAAAAATAATTAAAGAAAAATATAAAAAAAAAAAAAATTTTACTTTATTGAAAGTATTCATCCAATGAATAATATTCATGGATCTAATGTAATATTTCATTAAGTCCTTTTAATGAAACAGGTTTCATTGATCCAACGAAGCGCTGCATAGGTTCCTTTATAATGCAATTTTTCATGGGATTAATGTCAAAATTCGTTAGTATTGCGAAGAAAATTCTTTCAGTGTAGTGAGAAGCGTTGCTTAAATTTTTTGTTTGCTCATTCCTTCATCAAAAAAAAAAAAAAAAAAAAAACTAAAGAAATACGGGCATGTTCTATAAACCGAAATGAAGTGGATTCAAAATCGAACAAATTTTGAAAATGAGCCTGTAAAGAAGGTTCATACAAATATTACTTTTTCTATTCTTCATACACTGAGTACCAATAAATTTACAAAAACAACTTTTAAAAACAGTAACAAACGCAGTCAGGTTGGTTATAATTGAAATCACAATCTCGTTCGTTTTCAATATTTTTTTTCTGTTAGGACCAGCACTCAGGGGATGACCCCGACCAGGCGCGGATTCAGGGGGGGTGAAATAAGGAAATTTCCCCCCCGTAAATTATAAAAATATGTTTTGTTAATTTCGATAATACAAGAATTCCCAATAATAATATTTTTTTAATGTACAAAATTTTTGGAAATCCCAGCAAAGTTTTTTTTTTTGTTTTTTTTTAGGGAATCTCTAACGAAATTTTCAACAAGTATTTTTTTATTTTTTTTTTTTTTTTATTGAATCTCTAACGAATTTCAATAAGTATCTATATCTTACTCCTAATAGTTATTCATTAGATATTTCCAAAGAAACATCTAGTTTACCGTATTCAAATACTTTTTATTCTACATACAATCCCAGCAGGTGCCATCGATATCCAAAGACTAAACGTTTGACTTGATAATGCGTGCGGTTGAATTATTAAAAAGCCTTAGTATTTGCAATATTTATGTATGTATGTGTTATATGAATCAAAATTCTATTCGATAATTTTTGACGAACGCAGGGATTTGTCGGGGAAAAGCCAGATTTCCTTATCTTCAAGATATTTCAACATACAACAAAAAGTTTTTAGGGAAGAATTTATTGGCTTTATTGTAAACGTATTTGAAGAGGCTTCAAAAGATATTGATGACGTTGATGTGATCTTAAAGCTTTGACAAGTTTTGGTCTTGACCTAAAAAATTGTGTAGGAGATGGAACAGATGGGTGTCCTCTGATGTCAGCAGAAAATGGAGCTGTTCAAAATTTCTCGAAAAAGCGACAAATGCGAAACAAACGCCTTGCTATTCCCATAATTCAAACAACTCAATTTCTAAAAGCAACAAAGTGCCATTAATACAAAAAGTTGTATCATTTGTTAAAGAAACGACAAAATTTTTTAAATATAATCATCCCAAGCGAAAAACAGTTTTAGCAAAGTATTTGGGAGCCAAACTCTCTTCATTATGCGTCTTTGCAACAAGTGTACATCATATAGGAGAAGCTTTGGAAAAAATATCTGAGTGGAAAGGTAGTATCTCTACCTTTATATTAAGGAACTCACTTAGTACTTTTAAATTTATTTGCGGAATATACATGTTAAGTGGGATACCTATTGTAACACAGCCACTTAGTATCATTTTACAAAAGCAATATATAGATCTTCTAAAAGGATCAAGCCTTATCAAAATTTTAATCATGTATCTTGAAGAAAAAAGAAATTAAGCCGAAGAACAATTAAAAGCGATTTCTGAAAAAGTTAAAGTTATTTGCGTTCAAATCGAGGTTCCTATCGAAAAGACAAGATTTGAACGAAATAATCACATCCAAAATGTTGAAGATTACTACCGAGTTGTAGGTTACATTCCTCTTATTGAATTTATTTTAGATACCTAAACTTCTATTTCAAAGTATAACCAAGTCATATACAGTTACAAAAATTTTAAAACCACAAGTAGCTGAAGAGCTGATTATATTTGATAAAAGAGATAAACACCTACTAAGATCTAAACTTGAGCCTGGTCTATCAGATAACGTTGTAGATGCTTTAGTAAACTGTGATGAAGATATCTACCCAAATCTAAGAAAAATATTTTAAATTTTCGTTACAATGCTCATCAGTAAAGCTAAGATGCACTGTCTATATTTGCCTCACAAGGAAATCATAAATTGCTTATTTAAAAAGATTAATGTATATTGAACTGATCTTATATTTTATTTAACCTTTTTGTAGAGTTTTTTTAATTAGGGTTATGACAAAATTTCTTCATCCCATCACGCTATGGGCAATTTAGTATTGATAATGAAAATAATTTTCTTAAGCCATTTTGGCCAAAAAAGTTTACGCACCAAATGCAATTTTTTAAGCTTTTTTTTAATTTCCATACACATTATATATGGTACATTTATTGTTTATATATGCTATTTATTTAAACCCCCATATTCATACATGATTATAAAATTTAATAAACGTTTATTAAGGAAAATTTTCATAGAAAATTTGGTTTTCAAGCCTTTATTAAATTTAAAATATTTTTATGAATACAGGCATAAATACATTAATGAAATAAATTTTTAAACTTAAAGTGCGAGTTGATTTACATAATGGAAAAATATCTTGTGCAACTTTAGTAGCTCGTTCCGCGCATATATTACTACCCAAATCTAAGAAAACTATTTCAAATTTTCGTGTCGATGCTCTTCAGTAATGCTACGAGCGAGAGGTTATTTTCTACCTTTCGTCGAATAAAAACATGGCTCAGATCAACAATGACCGAAATTAGACTGTACTATCACAATTTACTTATTTAAAAAGATTATTATTTTTTTAATATATGTTTAACGGATCTTATATTTTATTTAACCCTTTTGTTTTGTTTTTTTTTTTTTTATATAATATACACATATTGTTTTTAATAAACTTTTAAAAAAAATTGTTAACTTTTTTGTATCATACAAAATTTCCCCCCCGTAAGGCTCGAGCTGGATCCGCGCCTGACCCCGACTAATGCATTGCATTGTATTGGAACTAGGAAATTAGGTTGTGGGAAGGAGGATAGAGGGAATAGTGTTTGTGAACATTCGATGTGAACTGAATTATGTTGTAAGTGAGAGGGAAGACTTCTGCAGGAAGGTTATTCCACATACGAACAGTCCGGGGAAAAAAACGAATTCCCTCTGTAATGCGTTGTACGATTCACCTGCCAATCGACCACATAAGGATGGGCTCTTGAGGAAAAACGTGTATTACAACGTGCATTACAAGAACACATCCCATTGTAGTAACGATAAAACAGCAAATACAACCCACATTTCGAGTCAATAGAATTATATACCCCAATGTTCCCAATGAGAACCTTCGCCCTCTCCTCTTCGCGGTCGAGAAGCTCCAAAATAGACTTTGAAGCACCGGCCCACACATGAGAGTTGTATTCCATACGTGGTCGGATATAGGTAGCATAAATAGTAAGGAGATCAGATGGAGTGAATGGTTATTTCGACACCTTGAACATATGTTTTGTCCATCGGACATCACATTGTGTCCTCATGCCCAGAACATCAAGAGATTCTGATTCCTAAATAATTATACAACCCATATATACAGATAAGGCACCTTGATGTTTCGCGCGTTTATGCGTCAGCAAGCAACATTGGGGTTTTCGGTCATTAAAATCGACCCTATTTTCACGTGGTGGCGATGTCAATTGGCCGCCAAGATCATGTGATTTGACACCGTTTGACTTCTTTCTTTGGGGTTTTTTGAAATAAAAGGTGTACGTCTATAAGCCAGCAACAATTCAGGAGCTAAAGGATGAGATAATTCAGCACATTTCCGGCATAGAACCTCAATTATGCCTCAGCGTCATCGAAAATTTTGATCATCGGATGAAGGTGTGCCATTTGGCCGATATTTTGTTCCATGATAATACCAAAATTATCATAGTAAAAAGAAATGACAATAATTTCCTAAATAATTTGTGTGTTTATTCAAAAAGTGCTGTATTTTGTGGCGTGGCAAACATTTTTTTTCTGTTTTAGAAAATTAATTGACATATCTTTCGTTCTAGGAGGTGACTCTAGTGTATACTAGAGTTAATTGTATAGTCTACATTTCTATAGTCTAGTATGTTGACTTTAGTATAGTCTAAGGAATAGATTTTAAGATAAAATTCACCGAAAATTTTCTACGCTATAGTCTATAGTTACCTAAAAGTCTAGTTAACTTTTCTTAGACACTTTCTAGTTCGAACTTTCCCACAATTTGTCGAAAAATCGAAATAAAATCTGATTTTTTAAGATCTCCCTGCATTCTTCGTTTTAAGTCACTGCAGACACGTGATTCCCGAGAGGGCCATAACCAAAAGTCAGAATATCTCTTAAATGTTTTCCTACATATCCTTTATGTCCTGTGGTTCCTATAAGGATCAAAAGACACCAAAACTGATTCCATTCATTTTTCTATTAGATGATTTATGCATAATTTCTCTCCAACTAAGAGCATTTTGCGTTATCTCGCATTTAAGTTGGCGCCTCCATATGTGCAATGGACGGGCCCTTCTTCGCGTACTACCCTTACCCTGGGGTGTCCAGTCGATGGCGACTTTTGCTATGACACATGTTGGCCAGGCAACGGGTGGCCAATTCATCACAATTTGCGATTGAGTTTTTTATTCTGGATTTGCCGTGAGTTTGTTCTGCTCCATAGATGTGCGTTTGATATTGTTGCAGGCCAGAACTTTCGAAATATTATTTGCAAAACCAAGTTGACAAACAGCTGCACAGCATCTGTATCACGTCCCGCTGACATATAGGAGCACGGATTTGACAAAGGTGTTGAAATATATATATATATATATATATATATATATATATATTTTTTTTTTTTTGTTTATATAGAATCTCATAAAAGTGATGACGGTTGATTTCCATATTGGACTAAACATGCCGTTTGCTTGATAGCCTTTTGGGGGATATATTGATACAATATAAATTTATTTAAGGTATTGCCCATCGCTAGCGTTTTCCATCTTTCCGCGCTTGATTAATTGCTCAATTAATGAGGCTTTAGAACTGGTTACCCCGTTCAAAAGTGAGGCGTATTTAGGTAAAAGCGTTCTGAATCGATCGAAACAAGTGGTGGTCGAGCGGGGCAAGGCCTGGTATTAAAGGCGAGTGAAACAAAACCAATATTTTTAAAAAGTTTTCAACATGTGGTCAAACGTATCAGTTGTATTCGGTAAAGGTTCCTTGGCCCGATTTCGGCAGTTTATAAAAATATATGGGACCATTATAGTCTTTCTAAATATAGAGTAATTCCGTAATGTCATGAAAATTCGGCTGGTTGGCCAGGTTTTTAATACGATTTCTTGCGTTTCTGGTTGTCGTAATGGATTCCTTTTTCCATCACCAGCAACAGTTCTATACAAAAAATAAAGTTTTTTTTATTTTTAGTTCTAGCAGCATTTTGGACATGCAAAAAAGAATATCTTCAAAATAGTTTGGTTGACCCGACTTTGTCTTTCGTGTTAAAATCACAACTTCTGATCCGCACAAATCATTATTCGCCCTTTGAACGTTCAGGACAAGCTTCGGTTAACAATCGATGTTTTTCAGCTATATATATTTTTTATTTTTTTTGGATTGAAGACATTCCCGCAAATGATGCTTTGTTGGCAAAAAAATTTAACATTTATTAACAAAATCTTGCGTTTGGCTGAGTTCCAAAACACATAATACTTTGCAGTGAAAGTTTAATATGTATCATCCAGTTTAACAATGCACAGTTTGCTTATTGTGTACTAATCGATAACTTTTTTGGAGTACTTTGCAACAGACAGATAAATAGCATTGCAAAATTTTACACGGTTGCATTTTAAGATATGTTTGGAACTCACCCTGTATTTGGCTTGATGACTTATGTGAAAATAATTGACAGATAAAGACACAAGCCATGTGTAAAAGATACGTTGTAGGTCCACACTATTATTTGCAATCCTTTACATTTTAAATATTTATTTTCATAAGCAAAAAGCCTTTTACCCATCACCAATAAAAATTGCCTCGGAACAGTTAAAAACCTTGTAAAGTTGTTGGAAAAACGTCAGTTAGAAAAACAGGAAAACATTTTATCAATAAATGTTTTCACATAATTAAGTCTAAACATTTTCCAGCAGCAGTAGTAAATTTCATATAAATAGCAATTTTAAAATGAGGAAATTCATAGAACAAAGTCTGCAGTGAACTGCCAAATAAATGTTATCTAATTGATAACATGTGTACACCACTCCAAAGCACAAACTTGCATACTACACTTTTAATACAGCTTACAAAGCAGAAAATCTGTACAGCATACTTTAAGGATGGTAATTTTTATATTCGGCTAAATAAAAAAAAAAAAGAATTATTGTGTAATAAATTTATATTGAGGGCGGAGTCGTAATAAAAGTTATAAACTCGGCAAAGAATGATTTAAGAAGAAAAAAATGTTTTTAATATATTTTTAGCTTAAGAAAATAAAAGATAATATTGCATACTTTTTGGGAATTTATTAATAAAATTTATTCTTGTTTTAAATATCTTGCCTGTGCATTTTAATTTAGCAGGTCATTAGTTCAAAATTTATTGAGTTTGTTGTAAAATTTAATTTAAAATTTATATTTATTTAACGGAATTGTACAAAAAAAAAAACAAGCAACGAACCATAGGGGAAAAGATTTTTTTATATAATAAAAAATTAAATAATTTTGTTATATCTGTTAAAACGTTTTTGAAAAAAATATGAGGGTGTATCCACACGTCGTGTTTTTTTTTTCTTCTTCTGTTGCCGAAAAGTATGTTAACAGTTTTGTATGTCAAACAAAAGCGAAATGTTATTAAGGCAAACAAAAAAAAAGTTTTTTCAACAGAAATTTTTTTCTGCTGTTTTTAAACTTGTCTTCTGGCGACACAGTTTCTATATATGATTTTTGTTATTGTTATTATTGCCATAAAAACTTTTTTTTAACAAACATACACAAAGGCACATGTGAAATAGTAGCATACTTTGTTGGGCACTTGTTTAAATGCCGGTTGGTATACTGCATATTATTGTTAATAATGATATTTTATATTTTTATTATTTCAATGGCCACTGGTCAAAGCATTTATTTTGTTACACAACGTTTTTTTTTTATATTGTCAAACAAAAAATAAAAGTATGCACTAACGAAATTTATAGAAAAAAAAAGTAAATAAATATTTAAAAACCAATTGTTGTAAAATGAATGTTTTTATGTCTACAAATATTTATAGCCGTAAATAAAAATATGCATTGCAAGTTTCATTTTTTGCATTTACCATGTGGCAATCAAAAAAATATAAAAGATTTCAGTTTAATGAACAATTTTATAGTTTAGAAGTTATTATAAAAAAAAACAACTCCTTAAGGTATGCAACAAATTTAAGAAAATGAGAACCCCTTGAAGTTTGCTATAATTTAAAAGGTTTCCATTAAAATGATATCGTGGCCTATAGGCCCATCTACAATCTTGTGAACTATCTTGGTCATTGTCCTAGTCTGTAGCTATTTTAAAGAAATCAACAATAACGCCTCCATGCAGCATCCTTCAAATATCGATTTTATCTTAAACTTTGAAACTTTGAAATAAACAAAAACATTTTTTAAATACCTCATTAACTAAAACTTATATCCATTAAAAAAAAGAAACAATTTTATTATTCAAAACTCACACATTTTTTTTAATCCATTTTTGATTATGCAATGCTCTACTAATTAATAAATCAAGGCACATCGAAAATTACCAATAATTGCTTAAGATCTTCAATTATTAATTATTGCAACCTGCTCTGAAACTCACACACACACACAAACACCCCTCAAAATCCTACGAACTTACAAGCAAAATTTAATTACATACTTTCAGGCCTTAAAGCTTTTAGTGATAACAAATTAAACATTGCTGTGAAAATTATTTTCTACTAAAAATAACAAGAATAATTGTTTCCTATTGGCTTTACTTATGGCCCCCAAAATGTAAATTCATAAAATTGATTAAAATTACTTAGCCTATATTAAGGCTTAAGCGCTTAGTACATACAAAAATTCAAACCTAAATGTAGAGCTGCCAATTATTACTAAGTGTTGGGAAATTTTTAAATTAAATATTGTAATAAAAAAAAGAACAATACAGATAATTTTTCATTTCACTTATTTTCTTTTCTATTTAAATAACTTATTTATGGTGCGTAGGCGGTCGTATGGCTTTTACTTGCCAATGTTTTGTTTTAGCTTTCTTTTAATTTATTAATCAAAGAATATATAAATAAGAAGTTTTTCTGGAATTGTTAAAATTTTATGGAAAATTTCTTAAGTAGCAAAGTAAAGAAACGCAATAGAAAGGAATTCGTTAAATCGCAATTACAGTCATAATCAAGTTTAAATCATATAAAACTGTAAAAAAGCCGTAAGCTACGGTCACACTTGGCAAATATTCGACGAAAACAACGTGAAAAACATGTAAACTAAAATATAGTTTTTATATTTATTTTGATTATGATATCACATCTTACAAAAAATATTAAAATAGTTTTTTGCTATGTCTAAATAGCCCTTACTTTTTACAAAAGTGGTGGGTACGCTTATTTGGTCAAATAATTAATAAGTGTTACCAAAGCTTAAGTCATGGCATAGTGAAGTTATAGCCTAGTCAAGTCTAGTCATAGTCTAGTCATAGTCTAGTCATAGTCTAGTCATAGTCTAGTCATAGTCTAGTCATAGTCTAGTCATAGTCTAGTCATAGTCTAGTCATAGTCTAGTCATAGTCTAGTCATAGTCTAGTCATAGTCTAGTCATAGTCTAGTCATAGTCTAGTCATAGTCTAGTCATAGTCTAGTCATAGTCTAGTCATAGTCTAGTCATAGTCTAGTCATAGTCTAGTCATAGTCTAGTCATAGTCTAGTCATAGTCTAGTCATAGTCTAGTCATAGTCTAGTCATAGTCTAGTCATAGTCTAGTCATAGTCTAGTCATAGTCTAGTCATAGTCATAGTCTAGTCATAGTCTAGTCATAGTCTAGTCATAGTCTAGTCATAGTCTAGTCATAGTCTAGTCATAGTCTGATCTACAAAAAGCCATAAAGAAAAGCAAAAAACACAGTTTTGAACAATTGTGTAACGAAGCTGACTCCAACCCCTGGGGCAGCGCGTATAGAGTAGTAATGTCCCGATTGAAGGGAAAAAAATCAGCGCAGGTAACTTGCCCCGTGTTGATAAGTAAAATAGTTTCCTCCCTATTCCCACAAAGGGAACAATACACTGGAGAACTATCTAGCCAAAATAAGTCAAACCCAGAACCAGTCAGCGATGAGGAAATACTAAGACTGTGTTCGAAAATTGGTGACAAAAAGGCCCCAGGGCCTGATTGTATCCCAAACAAGGCATTGAAGACTGCAATTAAAACAGCACCACATTGGTTTGCGAAACTATTTAACAATTGCTTAGACAGCTGCGTATTCCCAAAGATGTGGAAAAAACAGAAGCTCATCCTGATCCCTAAACCCGGAAAAACCTTAGGAGAACCTGGGTCGTATAGACCAATATGCCTCCTAGACACCGTAGGTAAATGCTTAGAGAGGGTCATTTACAATAGGATCCAAAAAGTCATCGACGAAACTGATGGCATCTCACGGATGCAATTCGGCTTCCGGAGGGCAAAATCAACAGTGGATGCTGTAAAACTAGTTGTGGAAACTGCGAAAAAAGCCATACAGGGCAAAGGCATAAGAAGGAAGTACTGCGCGATAATAACACTCGATATAAAAAATGCGTTCAACTCAGCGGGATGGAATCATATAATAACATCATTGCGAAGGCTAAATATCCCCGAGTACCTTATAAGAATAGTGAATGACTACTTTTCGGAAAGGACTCTGTGGTACGAAACAGATAACGGAAAGGTATCAACAAATATCACAGCGGGAGTCCCGCAGGGATCAGTTCTTGGTCCACTGCTGTGGAACGTTATGTATGACGGAGTGTTCAAACTAAAGGTACCCAATGAGGCAAAGATCGTGGGCTTCGCAGATGACGTGGCTGTCGTAGTCCAAGCTGGTAATATTGGTGAAGTGCAGCTCTATGCAAACGAAACCATCAGAACCGTAAAAACGTGGCTCGAATCCTTAGAGCTACAACTGGCAGAACAGAAGACAGAAGCGGTGTTGATCAGCAGCAAAAGATCCAAAGAAGTTATAAAACTTAAAATTGGAAATAGCGAAATCGTTTCGACGGATGCTATCAAATACTTGGGTGTGATAATCGATAGCAGATTAAATTTCAAAAGGCATACGGACTACTCCTGTCAAAAGGCATCTAAGGTAGTTAGTTCATTGGCTAGAATGATGCCAAATATAGGTGGACCTAGGCATAGTCGTAGACTGCTACTTTCAAGAGTGGCAAACTCTATACTTCTCTATGGAGCACCCTTATGGGAAGATTCACTAAGGTGCACCTCCAGGAAGGATATGGTATCTATCTTCCGCAGAAGTTGTCTTCGAGTTTGTAGCGGGTATCGCACAATATCCCTGGATGCAGCATGCGTGATAGCGGGTATTATTCCGATCGATATCACTGCCAGGGAGTTTTCAAAAATATACTTGAAAAAAAAGGAGAACCACGACATCCAGCCGAAAATTATTCGAGAAACTGAAAGACGAAGGTCCATACTGAACTGGCAAAGAAGATGGGAACATTCTACATGTGGACGGTGGACACATAGATTAATCCCAAATGTGGAAAAGTGGATGAATCGAAAACATGGGGAGATAGGTTATCATCTGACACAGTTTCTAACGGGGCATGGTGGTTACAGAAGCTATCTACATCGATTCGGACACGACGACACCGCGAGGTGTCCAGCCTGTCCAGATCAGGACGAAAGTGTGGAACATGCTATGTTCAAATGTGAACGATTCGAAGGGGAGAGAAGGATCCTAGAATCACAATTGGGACGCAACTTATCACCTGAAAACATCGTGAATGTCATGTTGGAGTCAGAGGAAAACTGGAACAGCATTACATGTTTCATAACAATTGTAAACAAAATGCTGCGAAGAGAGGAACAGCTCAGGAATTTAGGATCAATACAACAATGAGCTGCGAAGAAGATTAACGTGAACCAAAAAAAAACGTAAAACCAGATGGACGCGGCAAACTGTGCCACTCACCCTGCGAAGTAATACCTAACGGCAGTCCCGCAGGGTGTGGATTTGACGGTGGAGGTGGTTTTAGTCGGTAAAAATCCGACATACCCGCCTGGGACCTATTGAAGGTTTCCACCTCCAACACAAAAAAAAAAAAAAAAAAAAAAGTCATAGTCTAGTCATAGTCTAGTCATAGTCTAGTCATAGTCTAGTCATAGTCTAGTCATAGTCTAGTCATAGTCTAGTCATAGTCTAGTCATAGTCTAGTCATAGTCTAGTCATAGTCTAGTCATAGTCTAGTCATAGTCTAGTCATAGTCTAGTCATAGTCTAGTCATAGTCTAGTCATAGTCTAGTCATAGTCTAGTCATAGTCTAGTCATAGTCTATTCATAGTCTAGTCATAGTCTAGTCATAGTCTAGTCATAGTCTAGTCATAGTCTAGTCATAGTCTAGTCATAGTCTAGTCATAGTCTAGTCATAGTCTAGTCATAGTCTAGTCATAGTCTAGACATAGTCTAGTCATAGTCTAGTCATAGTCTAGTCATATTCTAGTCATAGTCTAGTCATAGTCTAGTCATAGTCTAGTCATAGTCTAGTCATAGTCTAGTCATAGTCTAGTCATAGTCTAGTCATAGTCTAGTCATAGTCTAGTCATAGTCTAGTCATAGTCTAGTCATAGTCTAGTCATAGTCTAGTCATAGTCTAGTCATAGTCATAGTCTAGTCATAGTCTAGTCATAGTCTAGTCATAGTCTAGTCATAGTCTAGTCATAGTCTAGTCATAGTCTAGTCATAGTCTAGTCATAGTCTAGTCATAGTCTAGTCATAGTCTAGTCATAGTCTAGTCATAATCTAGCCATAGTTTAGCCATGGTCTAGTATGACTATGACATAGTCTAAATTGAAAATCTCAGTCGAAATAATAGTCAAAAAAATAATCGAGTCAGCATTGAGATCATTGCTAATGTCAAAGATCATAGGCAAAAATATAGTTAAAGGGCCATTATTACAACTTGCCGTTAGTTAAAGGTAGAATTTTGTCAAACGTATAACCAGTTTTTTATTATTTCAACTTAACTTTAAACTACCCGATAGCATGAACTTGCCTTTAACATAATAAACAAGGAAGAAAGTATAGTCAATCAAGCCCGACCATATGATACCCTACACCACAGTACTTAAAAACACATCATGCTTATGTGTCCACATTAATATGGATTTACCTATGTTTATAAACTTCATTCAAATCGGTTTGAAAGTTTGTGAGAGGCAGAAATTGCCCCCTACCTCCCCTTGTGGTCCTTTTTTGTAAAAACTGGGGGATTACCGCGTATTTCGATTCGAAAGAAATCATTTACGGATTCGAAAAATTTGTACTGTGTATTACGACTTTCGTAATCGTTCGAAACGATGACAGAGGTTGTATTTTTTAAAAAATGGGAAATTTGATGAACAATTTTTGTTCGTAATAGAGAGTGGCTTATAAGAAAGTGATTTTTTGTTTCCAATAAAGTGTGAAAAACGTCCGTTTATTCGAAATAAATATTACGAAAATCGTAATACACAGTACAAATTGTTCGAATTCGTAAATGATTTCTTTCGAATCGAAATACGCGGTAACCCCCCTGTATAGCTAATGTGTCCCTATAGATATGGATCTATCTATGTTTTGAATTTCATTAAAATCGGTTTGATAGTTTCTGAGAGAAAGAAATTTCCCCCTATCTTCCCTCGTGGTCCTACGATTCGGCCCATTTTCAATAGGCTTGGTCCTTGTGCCAACAAGAACCTATTTTATCAAATTATCAAATTATCTCCAAAATTGCGACCTGTACTTTGCGCACAAGGTTACATGGACAGCCAGAAAGCCAGCCAGCCGGACGGAGATCGTTAGTTTGACTCAGAAAAAGATTCTGAGTAGATCGGTATACTTTAAGGTGGGGTAGGACCACTATTTTAAGGCGTTACACACATCAGCACAAATGCATAATACCCTCTCCACTATTGTGGTGTGGGTATAATTAAAATCAATAAGTTTAAATTTGAAAAATTTTCGTTATTTGCAGTACCTGGCTTATTTTTATAATGAAATTCATATTTCTAATAAAAACTGAAATCATACTCAACACCACAGTTTAAATATGTAACAATCAAAAGTATAGTTTAAGTAATCATCCTTATTCTATTTGTCGTCGGCAATAACAGCGGCAATTTTAAGGCAACAGCAATTCTTATCAAAGACAACATCGATTCTATGTTGACTATTTATCGATAATGTTAATAAGATACAGCACACATCTCTAATATTTTTTTTTTTTAAATTCCCTATATGCTTATCCCCGCGAAGCTCTACGCTTGTCTGCAGGAAAGAAACCAGAGTCTCTGGCGGGAATCGAACCCGCAACCCCGGGGCTGGTAGACTAGCTCACTACTAGCTAGCATACCGGGGCACTCTTAAAATCAGCTGATTCATTTTGTTTACTGTTTTTTATAAGAAAACAAAATTCTGTGCTGTTTGTGCAAAATTTTAGGTTAAATAAAATTTTTTATTATTATATTAAATTTTTCCAAGTACCTAATGGATTTTTTTTAAACTTTTGAAAGTTATTTTCGGCTGAATAAACCTTCTTTTAAACATGTGTTGGAAATAATAGATGTTTGTTCCAAACACAATATGTTTGCAGCAACATTGGGTGTTTTTGGCCCAGGGATCGTACCAGCTCAGCGCTGGATATTATTTCAACTTTGGACTGTCCCAGCCACTAGTTTAAAAATTTTGTCTGAGACTCTGGAAGTCATGGAGAGAGAACTTTGTCCACAATGGATAAATTAAAGTTGCATTTCTTTGAAAAGCAGCATTTCCAGGTGTAATTGGCTGTGTGGACGGAACCCACATCAAAATTTTAGCTCAAAAAAAAAAAAAAAAAAAACAAGAAAAGGAAAAGGAAAAGAGACCTTGCAAAATCCTCTGGCTAGTGATGGACTTTTAACAAGCTCTTCCACTAGCTTCTTAGTTGTTATTTTAATTTTTTCAATTATTTGCACAAAAAATATATCAAAACACAACACAAATGTAGAAAAATATCCAAACCGCCATTGAAATCAAAATTACAGCCAACCATAACGAAAAATGTTGAAAACACGACACAAAGCAGCACAAGTCAACATTAAAAGAGCCGATGACAAAATCAATGGCAATTAAAGGCAACAGCAATGCTAATTTTTTTTAAAAAATACCAAACATATGTTAACAGTCATCGAAATATGGCAATATTGCCAACGGGAATACGAAATTGAAAAAAAAAAACATAAAAAGCGGCGTTGTTTACTGTTGACGACGCCAAATAGAATAATCTAATAATAGTCAAACATTAGAAATAATAATATTTTATTTATTTTTTTTATTTATTTAAGTCTATGGAATTAAATCCCTACAGACTATAATGAAATTACAAACAATATTATTAATTTATGTATTCAAAAACAAGATAATACTACATTTAATGACACTGGCACTTAAAGAAAAGTCAACTAAAGAAAACGTTTCATTAAAATCTTGACATATTCTCCGAAAAGGATCAGAATTTGCATAGTTTGTATGAACGGCTTGAAGATATAATGTTATATAATTGCGAGTTGATCGCTGAGGAACGTTGAGCTTAACATTATTAAGCAGGAATTCAGAGATAACCTTACCATTAAGCAAATTAACTAAAAACGCAATGTTAAGCATTTTTCTTCGATTTACTAGTGATGGTAATTTAATGCGTGCAAGTCTTACATAGTAAGATGGAAGTACTTCAGAAAGATTTCAAGTTGAGTTTTCAAAGCAGAACAATAAAAATTGTTTTTGGACAGATTCTATTCGGCTTATAGCCTTTTTACACTGATCAACATCTAACATCTACCATCAATTTGCCACCATTTGCGAAGATGTTAACATCTTTCCATAAGAATTACATAGGGCTAAAAACCAACATCTTTCAACATCTTTAAAAAATGTTCCTATCTCATTTTATTCCATTCTACATCTTTCGATTATTTTAGTGTCATCGCTAGAAAAGTGGCAATAAGTTCTATTATTATTGTGGCATCACTGACAAAAAGAAGTTTGTTTTGAAAGCAGCGTTACCATTTGTCAAGTTTTATCTTTAATTGCAATGTTTTTTTGTTGAATATTTTTTATATGTTTAAACAAATTGAACTTCAAATACATTTTTGAGTTTTCTTTTTAAATTTTGGCACTTTTGTGAGAAAAAAACATTTTTAATTTAGAAAAATTTTTTTTTTTCAAAAATGGTGACATTTTTGTTTGATGGTAGATGTTAGATGTGAGCAATGTAAACGAGTGTTTCACATTTTCTACATCTTTGATGGTAGATGTTAGATGTTGATCAGTGTAAAAAGCCTATTATGTGAACATAATAATCAGGATTCCAGATAAAAGAGCCATATTCGATGATTGGTCTTACCAAAGGTGTATATAACAGCTTTGTTATCATAGAATCAGTGAACTCCTTAGCCCAACGTTTTATAAAGGCAAGTACACCACGAGCTTTATTTATCGTTGGTGTTATGAGTTTTATAAAATCTAATTTTGGATCAAGTAAAACACCAAGATCCAAAATCACCTTTATTAATTTAAGTTGACAGTCACCCAAAGTATAGATACCCAGAGGATTCCATTTTCTATAAAAGCGCATATGCTTACATTTTGTTAAATTGAGATTCAAATTATCCAAATCATGTTGAAAATTGAGCATTTCCGAAGGTTTTTTGTAGCTTAAAAAGATTTTTACATCAGCGGCATACATTAACACATTACAATTGTGTATTGCACTCGGCAGGCCATTTATAAAAAGTGAAAATAAGATTGGACCAAGGTGGCTTCTTTGCGGTACTCCAGAATTGACGATGATGCTCTTTGATGTTGTATTGTTAAAACGAACACTTTGTCTCCTATAAGTAAGGTTTGACTCAAGCCAGCGAAGACTGTTGTTAGTAAAACCCATTATGGAAAGTTTTTTAAGAAGAAGGCTATGGTTGACTTCATCAAAAGCTGTACTGAAGGCTGTGTATATAACATCTGTTATTTGGGTATTATTGAATCCTTGATGAATAATGGTGGTTAGATGTAATAGGTTGGTAACTGCTGAGCAACCTTTTCTAAAACCGGAAAGGTGATAATAATGAAGATGCTTGACGAGAGAGAGAATCGGTTAGTTTGGCTATAGCTCTATAGCTATAGCTCTATTTCACCATTTCCCCAATTCAATTTATTTATCAATTGATATTTAAATATAGCTTTTCATATCATTTTATTTTTATTTGTCATGAAAAACGAAATTTAAACATAAATTGATATTTAAATAGAATTGGTGAAATAGGCCATTAGTGAAATTCCAAAATATAGTCAAACTCATAAGTCAAATCACAGTCGAATTCTTTAAAAAATTGTATAGTTGAAATTTCGAAATCACAGATAACATCCGAAAATCTAGGACTTTACATAATGCCAATAACTTTGGCGTATGAATATTATTAATTAAAATTACAAGATAAAATTAATGATAAATTTTGTTAATTAAAGAAATTATTTGCAGTGAATTTTAAAGTCGATAAAATAAATTATAATATTACTTAACTGCCTGTTTTTAGAAAACGTGAACAAGTAAGTGAGTGAGAAATTATATTGAAAACAAAAACAAATTTTCGTTTTTAATCCCCTTCACCACAATCCGTGTGAAACTTTTTTATTATTCATCTCAGACCCCATAAAGTGTATATATTCTGGGTCATTGAGTAATTCTAAGTCGATTTAGCCATGTCCGTCTGTCTGTCCGTCTGTCCGTCTGTTGAAAACACGCTCACTTTCGAACAACTCAAAAGAAATGAACAAACTTGGTGCCAAATTGCTTGTAGTTATCCTAAGCAGTTTGGGATTGAAATCCAGCAAAATCGGTTCAGTAGGACCAGAGCTATGAATCAAAATGTGGAACCACCACCTAAAAAAATTGATAATTTTGTTACAAAATATAACATAAATGCTGGAACAAGGCACGGAATGAGATAAGATTTTGCAAAAATTTGTTTTATTTGACTGGAAATCACGCTGTTAAATTTCGTGAAGATCCGTCAATAATTTACCCTCAGCCCCATATAAACACTACTCCCGCAAAACAGTTTAGTACGTCTAAAACCGTAAAAAATAACGCTAGCATAACAAAATTTGGTTCGTCACAGTTTTTTAGGACAAGAAATAACACTGTGAAATTTCGTGACGATCGGTCCATAATTTACCTTAGGCCCCATCTAAGCCATACTATTGGAAAACAGTTTAGTCGCCTAAAACCATAATTAATAACAAATCGTCACAGTTTAAGGTAATAATAACATCATACAGATATTACTCCTTAAACATTCGAACTGTCGGTGGTGGGTATCAAAGATTCGGCACAGCCGAATATAGCACTCTAACTTGTTTTTTTTTTAATTTGCTTCTTTGAGTCATATTTAAATTTAAATCACATCTTTTAATAGATATATGACTCAAAGAAGAACATTCGATGAAATGTTTAAAATAAAGAAAAAATTTCTAAAAAGGATAATAATAATTCCCATATTCTAAAAATCAATTTATTGAAATAAATTTGTGAAAGCATTTTTCCTTTCCACTGTTCAGCATTGTATAAATATTTTGGGTTCACAAACTGCTCTTGTTATTAAATTTTTTCTGCTTGCCTAACTTATCCTTACTTTTACATTTCTCTCCTTTTATTTTCGCCATTTCATCGTACACAGATATATTTCACATAAATATAAAGGAAAGTTGTGTTAAATTAAAAAAAAAAAAAAAAAACAGAAGAATCCAAAACTTGAATTTCTGTTCGTTATTGATTGTTTGTTTATAAAAATTTCTGTGAAGCATAAATAAGGACACTTAATTCAAGTGGTATTGGTGAGTGTGAGTATGTGTGAATTTGTTTATGTTTGCTGGAATCCTGCAAGCAGCATTGTAATACAATAAATCTAAAGTATTTTTTGTGTTATATATTAAATTGAGAAACATTTGGCCCAAAATTGTTTGTAGTTATTTTAATTGAAAATATTGACTATGAGTTTTGCAAGGATTTTGACTATTACTATTGAATAAGATTTAATTGAATATTTTGATCTCATTTACACTTTAATTTCGACAATGTTTCGCTTTATGATAGCGACTATGAACGTGACTGTGATTGAAGAAATTCGTATCTTGGCATGTGTTATTGTAGTTGTAATATTGTTTATGAACGCGATTATGAATGTGAGTTTAATCTAGACTATGATATTGTTAATGATTCCGACTTTGGATTCGAGTATGATCTCGCCTATTATTCTTACATTACTTGAATAGCAATTACTTAATTTTGATTCAAATGTCTTCCATAATTTTGGCAGTAACTTAATTTTTAATTTCGACTATGGCTATGATCTTGACATTGAATTTGACAATGATTATGATAATGACAATCATCTTAATTCGTCGGTTGATTATTTAATTGTCGTATGTGGATACAAATTACATACGACATACGACAATTAAATAATCAACCGAGGAATTATGATCACGACTTTAATCTTATTTTAAATTTGCTAAAATTCATTCTTATGACTGTGACTTAAGTAAGACTTGACTATGAATAGACTATGACTAGATTATGACTTGACTATGACTTGGCTATGACTTGACTATGACTTGACTATGGCTTGACTATGCCTTGACTATTTTACTTGATTGTGACTAGACTATGACTAGATTATGACTTGACTATGCCTTGACTATGACTTGACTATGACTTGATTATGACTAGAATATGACTAGATAATGACTAGACTATGACTTGACTATGACTTGACTATGACTTGACTCTGACTTGGCTATGAATTTACTATGACTTCACTATTACTTGACTATGACTTGACTTTAACTTGACTATGAATCGACTATGGCTTGACAGTGACTTGACTCTGACTTGACTATGACTTGACTATGACTTCACTGTGACTTGACTATGACTTGAATATGAGTTGACTATGACTTCACCATGACTTGACTATAACTTGACCATGACTTGACTATGAGTTCACTATGACTTGGCTATGACCTGACAATGACTTGACTATAACTTGACCAAGAATAGACTACGACTTAACTATGACATGATTATTACTTCACTAGAAATTGACTATGGCTTGACTATTACTTTACTATAACTTGACTATATGACTCGACTATGGCTTGACTATCTATCTTATAGCTATGACTTAAGTAAGACTTGATTATGACTTGACTTTGACTTGACTATGTTTTGACTATGACTTGACTATAACATGACTATGTCTTGACTATGTTTTGACTATAATTTGACTATGACTTGACTATGACTTGACTATGACTTGACTATGACCTCACTATGACTTTACTATACCTTGACTATGCCTTGACAATGACTTGGCTATGAGTAGATTATAACATGTCTTTGAATCGACTATAACTTGGCTAAGACTCGACTAAGACTTAGCTTTGAACTGGCTATAAACTTCACTATGATTATGATTAAACTATGATTAAGTTATGTCTTGACTATGAAAGGGACTTGACTACGAATTTACTATGACTTGATTTTAGTTCCATAGCGACTTTTTCCACAACTTGACTTTGAATTGCCTAACTTGATGTAGACCTGATTTTAAATAGACTTCCATGACTTGATTCTGACTTTATTATGATAAAGTTATGCCTTTGCTATGACATCATTTGAATTTAGTTTTAATAAACTATGCCTTGACGATTTTTACTTTCTTCCTTCCCTTTGACTGTTTTATTTTTTGGTTGATACTTCTGGCGTTAAACACTAACACACATTACCTCTATTTTTAGCCTTTCGAACACTCAGCAATTACAAAACAAATACCCTGTTTTACTTAATCGTGAATTGTTATAAAAAAAAAATCTTCCATTTTTCGGAAGTATTAAAAAAAAGAAGTAGGAAACGGAAATTGAATGTGTATGAGTGCCAAAAAAAAAAAGGAAGCGCCAGCTTTAATGTTCATGTGTAAATAAAAACCAAACAAGTATTGATGCATTGAAAATCGAATGCCTTTTACACCAAAAGAACTTAAAAATACATAAATAAAGAAGAATGAAAAACAAATACTCGTATGTTTAAATGAGTATCATAACAGCAACAACAATATGGCTGTTAAATAACGGTATAAACCTTGAAGAAGAATTGCTATAGAGTTGAAATATGTAAACAATACCTAACCAAAATACAGTCTTACACATACAGACATATGCAGGCAAACTTTTCGTTAAGGGCTGAGAGTAAACAAGAAGAAAGTAAACAAAGAGGAAGTATTAAGAAAAACAATGTTGCCATTTTAGAAATAAAGAAAAGCGTTCAGTGGATTGTAAGAAAGGGTAAACAATTACGTAAAAAAGCGCCAAGAGACAAAAAATAAATGAGAATTTGAAGAAAATCTTTTACAACTAACACGTTTAAAAAGAGTAAAATTGGCGCAAAAATGTTTATGTTTAAAAAAGGATACTAAAATGTTATAACGAATGATTTATTTTATTTTCAATTCATTTCAATTTAGCAGTAAACAACAATTCTATACAAAATAATAATTTATTAAAAAAAAAAAAAAAAATTAAAGTTAATATTTTATTAAAAACCAATTTCATTTTCAAATTCAAATCTGTTTCTTAATCGTTTTCATCGGGCACAAAACGGATTCAATGAAATACTCAGATCTTTTACAAGTTTGATTTGAATTAATTTTTAGGTAAAAACTTGAAGGCAATTTAGTATTGCAACAACAAACGTATTCTTGTTTTAGACCGTATTTAATATGCAGTAATGAATTGGCTGCTGAGCTTAAAGAAAGTTGATTTTTAATCTTTGGGTTAAAAAATGCATTAAGCCAAATATTCTTTTGACTCCAGCTCATGGAAAAATACTTTCTTCCAAAACTGTAGACTTCAATCAAAAATTCATCAGTTTTTTTTCCTTTTCTAGGAAAATTTCTATTTTATTTATTAGAGGCGAATGTTCAATGAAATTTTGTACGAAATCTATAATATTTGCTTCGTTTTAATACTCTTCACCGAAGGAAAATTGGGTCCTTGTTAAGGGCGAAGTTGATTTAACGATGTCCGTCAGTCCGAAAACCCCACCCATGATGGGGACTTGGAAGTTTTACACTTATGTCACATAAAATCCGGAATGGTTTGGAATTGAAATTCAGCCAGATCGGTCCATAAATGGTTAGGATATTAGCAAAACCACGACTGCCTCTAATTTTGCCCAAAAACCCCTTGTTGTTTTTTTTTATGTTTATCTGCAGAACGACAGGAGCCAAAGTTACCAAATTAGGTACAAGCATCTTGGTTATCAACAGACAACATTCGGAAAAATATGGGCGTGGCACTTCCCACAAAGAACATTAAAGATTTCTGCTTATCTGGAGAACGGCAAGAGCCAAAGTTTCCAAATTAAGTACAACCATCTTGGCTGTCAATACACAACATCCGACGAAATGTGGGCGAGATTGGACAAGTGGGCGTGCTGCTTCCCATAGAAAGACTTTAAAGATTTCTGTATATTTAGAGAACGGCAGGAATCAAAGATTTTAATTTAGGTACAAGCATCTTGGTTATCAGTTTACAACACCCGACATAACGTGGGCAGGACTGGACAAGTGGGCGTGGCACAAGAACATGAAAGATTTCTGTTTAGTTTCCAAATTAAAAATAACCATATTCGGTAAAAATACACAACATCCGATAAAAAGTGGGCGGGATTGGACAAGTGGGCGTGCTATTTGGAGAACGGCGGAAGCTAAAGTTTCCAAATCCAAGCATCTTGGTTATCAATAGACAACATCCGGAAAAATATGGGCGTGGCACTTCCATTACAAGAACATTAAAGATTTCTGTTTATCTGGAGAACGGCAAGAGCCAAAGTTTCCAAATCAGATACAAGAATCTTGGTTATCAATACAAAACATCCGACAAAATTCGGGCGGGAGTGGACAAGTGGGCGTGGCACAAAGTTGATTTATTTTTATTTTAAGAACAGTATTAATATAATTTTCTGTTATTATCGCACTATGGTGAAGGGCATAGATAGCATATATAGCACTCTTACTTGTTTTTAAAATATTATCCGCACAATTGGAAGGACTTTAACCTCTCAGTTTGAGTTTGAGCAAAAACCAAAATCACATGGTTGTAACAAAAAGCGCCACGAAGAAATACTGAAAGTCTCAAAAATACCCGTTTTTTTAAAAAAAAAAAAAGCACTATGAAATACCCGAAAAGCATAAAAATGGCAACACTGAAGAAAAATAAAACTTGATTCTTCGTTTTGTTTAAAATGCCTACAAGTTTGTCATGGTTTTTTACTTAGGAAAATAACTGTTGTGTAAGTTCAGTGAGGTTGTTATTATTGTAATATGCGTGTGTAGGTATGAGCGTGTGTTTGTGTATTTATATTGTATCGATGTTACTCTTGAATATGGCTTACCAGACTAAAAGATTTAGAAAGATTTTCTGTCTTTTTTTTTAATTTTCTATTTTTAATACAATTTTTTTTGCTTACATTTTTCTGTCTTAAGACTAAAATTGATCACTGTTTTTTTTTTTTTTGTTTTTTCTTAAAAAAAAAGTGGGTGTAGGCTGTTTTAAGGAGAGGTGAGGTGGTGGAACATAAAAATCTTTTTGGTCGGATTTATGTATGTTTTCGTATAGATGTTGTTGTATTTAGGTGTTGTCGTGAATTGGCTTGAAAAGAGTGTATGTGTTTTTTTTTTGTATTCTCTTTAAAAAAAGGGGTGTGAAAATTGAAAAAGTTTTTGACAGTTTTTGGCGTAAACATAATATACGGTTTGTATAAAAAATAAATTCTTTCTTTCTTTTAAACTTTAGTCTACTTTCATTTTTTTTTTTTTTTTTTTTTTTTGCTGTAGTTAAGAATTATTTCAGCCTGGTTTAGGGTGTTTTAAGCAGAGAAAAGTGTGTTTTTATTGAAAAAAAGTTAAAAAAAATGTTTTTTTTTTTTTGTTTAAGGGTAAACACAAAATTTAGCAGTAATTTTGCGGAGAGATAAAATAAACGGTTTCAAAAAGTAAAACATTTTTAGGAAATTTAAAAAAACTTTTTGAAAAGTTTAAATTATAGTAGATGTGTTATGAAAACCTGACTGTAATATCTAATTCAATAATTTTGTTTCGATTTTCAATAACATTTTTAATATTTAAAAGACTTTTTGGTTTAATCTCGCATATGTATGTATCTGTTTTGAAAGAATTTTTATTTCTTATATCTGTTGTTTTTTTTTTCTTTTTTGATTTTTAAGTTTGTTGCTGGCATTTTGTTTTCCCTTATCAAAAGATTTATGTTATTTTAATGGGATGTTGTTTTTTTCATAAGAATATTTTAAAGCCTAAAAGCAGGCTTTAAAAGCATTTCTAAGAAAACAAAAGGATAAAATTAAGAGATTTTTTAACTACGTTTTAAACATTTTGGGCATCGCACATTGGTGCAAAAGGCGGTAATTTTTACGGATTAATTAAAAAAAAAGTTCAAGTACTGTAAAAACTAAAAATAATCGCATAATCGCATCACATAGTACGACGAATTCGTCGGCAAGAGTTCGTTGCGTAAATTCGTCAAATGAGACACAATAAGTGCGTGAACCTCAAATTTTTTTTAAATTATAAAAAACTATTAATCGGTTGTGGTCTAGAATCCGAATCCACTCGAAATGGATTACTTAAGCATTTTTGGTGTTCTGCATTTCGATTTTGCGATCTCAAATTAGTTTTTGTGTTTGTTTCAAATTTTGCAATTTTTTGCGAATTTCAGCCATGTTCGCGATTTGTTCCTGTAAGTTTTCTGATTCTTTACAGATTAAACGATTATTAATAAATATTAGACTTTGCTACCATGACGCTGTTAGCAAATTTTTGCGAACTTCCGCTAATTTTGCAATTTTTACCGAATTTTTGTCATTCCTTGTAGTTTTAGGTACTTTTAATCAATTTTTTTTGGTTTTTTGAAAAATTAAAATTTGTTGCAAATTTTTTTTCACTCATTTAGCGATTTCTAATAAATTTTAGTGTTTGTTTAAAAGTTCGCAATAGAAGCGAATTTTGTCCCTGTAATTTAGGGATGCCAATCTGGATTGATTTTAGAAAATCCAAGGACTCGGGATCCGAAATCCCGGAATTTCGGGATTTTACGGGATTTTTTTAAAATAAACAACACTTTTTTTTATTTATTTATGAATTTTCAAAAGGAATTATATATATAACATATATTTTTAAAAAAGAAAAATAAGAATAATAAAAATACAACTGAAATATAATTTTTAATAATTTTTTTTTTGTATAGAGTATAAAAATTCAAAAAAAACGAAGATGTTTGTATACAAAACTTGATATATTAATGGCAATTTTCTCATTAGGCGATTAACTTTTTTCCCAACGAAAAACTGCACATTAAAGAAATTTGGTTTTCTCAATGTCTCATTTGCTTCGTTTTAATCGCAAAGCTAACCGGCACTCATCCGCCAATTATTTATTTTCCTTTTATTTGCCGTACAGATAAATTCAATCAGCTGACTCCCATCTTTTACATGTATTTTGAGTGGCGTTGCCAGCTGAAAACTTTGTTTTTTGTCAGTATATTGAGAAACCCAAAATCGTTAACGGACAGTTTATCGGTCCAATAAATTTATGTTGACATTAAGTAACAGACAGTTTGTCGATACATTGAGAAAATGGCCATAAAAATCCCGAAAAATCCCTGGATTAAAAAAAAAAATTTCGGGATTCGGGATTTCCCGTTTGGCGTTCCTACTGCAATTCTTTGCAGATTTCACGATTTTTAATAAATATTGGACTTTGCTATCATGCTGCGCTGTCCCTTTCCCAATTTGTTCGTCGTTCGTCAGCGTAAGAAATAGAAATAAACCTGTCGCAGAGTATGTTACGCACGACGAATTTCGGTCTACGCAATTATTGTGTGTACCTTCATATAAACCAATATGTTCTATTTCTGGTGACGAATATTCGTTGCGAATAATTCGTCGTTCGTCCCAGGCCAAAAATAAATGTGAAATAGATTTTAATGCCCGTATTCATAAAAAAATTCATTTTTTTTGAAAATTTTCCTTAATAAACATTTGTTAAATTTAATAATCGTTTATGAATACGGGGGATTAGGGTTCAATTTGAAATTTAACTTGTAAGTGCTATACTTTTTCTGATAAATTTGTTTAAGAGCGTATTTCTTAAATAATTACTTAAGCTACGTTACAAACCTTAAAACTAACTTCAAACAAATTTCCCCTAATTATTTCAATTTGTAATAAAAAAAAAAACTATTTATTACTTTGGGATATTAAATAGATAGATTAAATAGATTAAAGTCTGAAATTCCGCAATTTTGCTTAGATGTTATTTATTCACAATATTTATGGATTTTTAAAAGATCTTTTTATATCTCATTTAAACGATATTTAACTATTTTTCTTCTATTTATTCAAAAAGATAGCCCTAATTTTTATTGTATTTCACATTTTTTTGCAAAGAAAAAACAAAACATTTAACACAATTAAAAAGAGTTTAAGTGCCTATTAACAATAGCAACACCCCTATAAATAGGCTTTATTTTATAAACCAGCATAATTGTTACAAAGCTTGGGTGTAAAAAATTGTTTCTTTTTGTTTGTAAAATGACAAAATTTGGGCAAATATTAGTTGGGCACATTTAAAAAGAAAAATATATAAACAAAAATAGTAATGATTAGTGTCCGACCGAACGTTCGGGTTCGGTTACGGAGTTCGGAAAAATATGATGTTCGGTCAAAGTTCGGCGTTCGGCGAAATTTTTACCGAACACCGAACTTTTTTTATGAAATAACATATTTATTATAATTTCAAATTATAATTTGGCATCATTGTTTTTAAAAATAATACGAAATTAATACAACTATTTTTCTCTTTATATGTGCAATTTTTAGAAGACGGTTAAAAATACAAAAAAAAAAAAAAAAAAGCGGTTATATTTTATTTGGCAAAAAAATACTCTCTATTTATATTCTGCGAATGGCAAGATAATCTAAAGTTGTGGGTGAACGACAAACCAAACTTTATAGTATACATTGTTCCAGATAAAAATGTCATTCAATTTGGAGTTTTTTTGAAAAAAATTGAGCAAGCGCTCAATGCAAATGTTGCGCCTAACAAATGTCAATAGGGAGTTCATTGCCAAGCAAACAAACTACCGCCAATATTATTGTAGAGTTTTGAGTACTAATATGTATAGTAGGGCTTAGAGTTTGCTAAAAACCGTAAAAATGTGAAACCGCGGTTTCGGTTTTAAAATGATTAAAACCGGTCGGTTTCGGTTCGGTTTCGGTTTTCTAAATATCCAAGTAAAACAGGACTTTACGTATGTAATACAATTTTAAAATTTGTTTCAATCCAGGTACTTTTTTTAAAAATCGAACATTTGTTTCATTGTACAAAAAATACTTAAGAATAAAAAAGTTATGTTTTATTATCTAAATAATAAAATTTAAGAAATGTTAAAGCATTCAACGAAGAATCGTTTAATCGAGATCTTAATTTTGTGCAAAAGTTACCAGCGACTGAAAATACTCTTTCGCTTTCAGTTGAAGACGGCTTAATTGTTTGTATTGCCTTGTGAAGCAATAATATGTTTGTTGTTTTGTTATTAGTTTTTTTGTAAAGAATAAATTCTTGACGGAGAACGTTGAAATTATCACCTTTTTGCTTAACGTCTGTTAAAGCTTTTTTTTATAGCAGATTCCAATTCTTCCTGCAAGGAATTGTTGTCATTTTCTTCATTATCAGTATCTGATGGACTTTCACTGTTTGGATACAGACGTTTTAATAGTTTGGTTGCAAAATTAATAATTTCCGCAGTGGGAGTAATTGTGGGATTTAAAATATACCTCGCCAAGTTAACTATGTCTGTATTTTTTCGTTGTTGCATTCTATTTTCAATAGAGGTTAGCAACTTCTGACTTATATCTGTATTTAATTTTTGGTAAAGAAATTCTAGAGCTCCTTCAGCCGTAATAATATTAGCATCTGAACGACATATGGCTTCAACAGTAATTTTAATTAACAGTAATGATTCTTTAAACAAAATTAAAAACTCAAAATTTATAGCATCCAATAAATGTAAGGCTTCCAATTCTTCTAAACTTGTTTTAATACAGTCTTTTAATAGCAATAATCTCTCAAGCATTGGTATGATTGAATTCCATCTAGTTGGGGAGTCTAAAAGTAAACTTAGCTTGTGGCCATGCTTTTTTTAACGTTTATTTGTAAAATATTGTTGCGAACTGAAGAATTTTTAAAGTATCGAACCACTTTTCTTACATCTTCCAGATTCAAATTTATATAAGCAATCATTTTTTGGGTTGTATGTCTACCAATTTCTTCCTCTTCTTCATCAAAATTGTCATCACTTTCATAAATTTCAGTTTGTTCAATTTCTGGTTTATAGCTACATTTTTCATATACCACATCCATTACCGCAAGATGGATTCCATGGGCCAAACATAATTGAAGTTCTGTTGGATTTTCTACCCCGAATTTTATATTAACTGCTGCTCCATCCGCAGTGCATGCCACAATGTCTGAGTCCAATGAAATGCTGAATTCAAGCAACTACTTCCGTACAAGCTCTTGAGTTTTTCCAGAATTACATGTCCCAAAAATACGACTAAGGCCTAGGTTATAAAATTTGCCATTGGAATTATGGATATTTACGTTTATGTATCGTCTACCTCGAGTACTAGTCCACTCATCCATTGTTAAGCTGTATTTTCCACCTCTAGATTTTTCATTCTTAAGACGTTCTATTATTAAATTTCTCTTGCTCTCAAAATCTTTTAATATTAAATTCATTACGTTGGTTTCACTTTTAGGCAGAGAAAAGCCTTTAGAAGAAATTGATTCTCTTATAAATTGGGATTGCGTTATGCTTCGAACAGAAAACCCATCTACTGCTGCAAGCTTGGAAACAATAATTTCTAATGAATCTTTTTTTACGAAAGCGTCCATTAATTATTTTCTACGTTTTAAAGAGTTTTGTGCAACTGCTTCATTAGTTTTACCATTTTCAGTGGCAATAGCATGTACCACACTTAAGTGATTTACCATGGAACTTGTAGATCCTTTTAAATATTTAAGGGATTTCTTACAAATATTGCATATTGTTGTGTTAGACTGGTGCTCTGATATTTTAAAATGTTTCCAAACACCAGATTTTAGTTCAGACATTTCTTAAATAATATGAGTATTATACAATAACTAATTAAAAGCTTAAATATATTGCCAAATTTTATAAGCAAATAAGAATAAAAAGTTTACTTTTCACTTTTCTTGTAATAAAACGGTTAAACTTTTGTTTACGGATAAGCGTAGCAAAAGAGAAATGCAAAATAATAACAGGATGGTTCTTTTTATTACCTATTTTAAATTTTAAACATTTTTGAAACACCTTGCAATTTTTTACGATTATTATACCTATATAATTTGCAATTTTTTTAAGCATAAATATATTTTTAAAGTAAAAGCTAAAAACCGAGGTTTTTTTGGCGGTTTTCGGTTTCGGTTTTAGGCGTTAAAAACCGCGGTTTCGGTTTCGGTTAAAACCGAACAGCAATCCCTAGTAGGGCTATAACCAAAATATTGGCATAGTACGACGGAGTGGCCAATAATGTTTTACTAATGAAAACACCTGTCTCCTGTCGTTTTGCGAAAAAAACCTCACGCAGCAAAGCAAATTTCTAAAACCTTCTAAGAAATTTTTAACCGCGATGAATTGTAAACCGTAGGCAATTTTTTGTATCTAAAGCAATGGATGAATTCTAAAATAGCATTTAAGTGATACATATAGGAATATATACAAATATCAGGTGTATATTTTTTAAAATTTCCGTGAGATTAAATGGTTGTTTTCAAACTTTAACCCGATCCCTACGTGAACTTTTTTAACAATCCGAAAAAATTATCATATTTTTTATTAATAACTTCAAAAGATTTTGTTATTCGTGCTTAATTCCCAGTTTTTATTCTTGATAAAAACACTTGAAATTTATTGTTGATGGGATAAGCTATTCCTATGCATTTCACTGGTTGCTTAGGCCAGATCATCAGGAAACTTCATCCATAAAGATTTTAGAAAAACTAAAGATATTAAACCAAATAAAACTGTTAAACGTATAAGACTTATAGCAACAGTTTTACTTGTAACAATATCAAAGCTTTAACAAAACACATCAACAATAAAAAAGTGGGTTTATCTCAACTTACATTCCCCACCACAATTAGTTGAAATTCTCTCAACATTAATTGTAGTTGTAAGTAGGTTAAGAAAAACAAAATAAAAAACAAAATAAAAAACAAACAACAACTTACAAAAGATGTTGTCAATTAAGTGTTTTTTTAGGCCGTGCACTTGCCTGTTTATTATCAAAAAGTAATTTCAATTTTTGGGAATACAAAATTTTAATTTCAAAAGATTTTGTTATTCGTGCTTAATTCCCAGTTTTGATATTGTAACAAGTAAAACTGTTGCTATAAGTCTTATACGTTTAACAGTTTTATTTGGTTTAATATCTTTAGTTTTTTCTAAAATCTTTATGAATGAAGTTTCCTGATGATCTGGCCTAAGCAACCAGTGAAATGCGCATAGGAATAGCTTATCCCATCAACAATAAATTTCAAGTATGGAAATTTTATAACGTTTTTATAAAAAAAAGGAAAGTGTTTTTATATGGTTAGAAGTGCTTTTCTTTCGTTTAAATATTAGTGCCTTTTTTCTGGTTCTCTTTCCAGCCTTTACAATATCACCAAGTTGTTTGGATACTTGGTTGATATGTAAGCGCTAAATCCCGAAGCCACCCTATACACTCCATAAAGCCAGAAACGCATTTGGCGTTCTCTCGGGGAATATGCCAAAGGGTTTGGATCCTTGGCTGGTATTCTGGAGCTGTAGCCCAAATACACCCCTATATACAGTCCACACTCCACGAAACGTGTTAGCGTTACGTCCGGACCACTACAAGACGTAAGCGGCGTTTTTAGTTTTCAATAAACAACCCCTCAAAAAAAATGAAAGGGATTGGAGAAGTGGGTGTGGTACAAAATAGATTTATTTATATCTAAAGAACGTTAAGAGAAAACTTATCCAAATTTTGGTACACATTGCTGGGCTGTCAATACACAACATTTAAAAATATGGGCGAGATTGCAGAAGTGGGAGTGGCACCTCCCATACAAATAAAAAATATAGATTTCTGTACATTTGGAGAATCGTAGCAGCTATAACTTTTAAGCTTGGTACAATAAGCTTCGGTGTCAATGCTTGATATCGGGCAAAAAGTGGGCGGGATTAGTGAAGTGGGCGTGGGAGAACGGTAGGAGAACAGTTTTTTTAAATTTGGTACAGGTAGCTGGTTTGTCAATATGTACACGGAGTCCCTCAAGAAGAAGGTGTTATTGGGTAAGTGGGCGTGGCACCTCCTATACAAATACAAAATATATCAGTAAAAGTTAAAAAATATAGTACAAATCACTTTGATACCAATACAAGACATTCGAAAAAGAGTGGGCGGTATTTATTCTGCCAATTAAAGTGCTCATGGCAAAAAAAAAATATTTATATAGACTTACAGCCATATTCATAAAAAGTTCTTATTTTAAGATTAAAGTATTTAATAAACAAGGCCCGGATTTTTATGCAAATGTATGTTTGTTCTCTCCTGTCGGAGATTACCATTCACAAAATATCTTTGCGAATCAAGAAATTTTCAGTAAAATGGCATCGATTTGTTAGTGCATATTTTGCATTGAATGCATATTATTGTATATATTGCTGATATTGCATATTTTTGTTGCATATTTTAAAAAAACCTGTTTAAATTGCCTTATTTTACCATGCACCCTTCCGCAGAAGATATAAAAGACAACATCGATGATATTTATTTATTGATTTCTTATGGGAAAAATATTTTGTAAAGCACCTTCGCGTGTTGCCGCATATTAAAAGAATTATCCGGATTAATGTCTTCCTCTACAGCCTATAACAACCAGATGGGGGATGCGGTTGAAAGACATTATGTATTATGCTAAAAACTTTTGCCAATTCAAAGATAAGGTAAAGGGATGAAACAAAGGTGAATTTAAGTTAATTGATATCGCCATAAATAAGATGTATTTTGTGGACGGTAACTTAACTTAACAAATTCGTAGCAAGCTTGATAATGTTTAAATTAAAATTAAGGATTTAAATTTATTGTTTTAAATCCCTAACTGCTTGCATATTTAATTTAAATTGTTTTCGAAAACAGCGTAGTGAAAATGAATATAACACAGAGGACCTACCAGCATTAAATCATGCACCTATCACTTCCATTTTATTTTGTTTTGAAAAACAGGCAATAAACTTTTATTATGAAAAATGTAGGGTCAAATATATCTCTAAAGGCATTTGAAAAAAATCAATAAACATTTGATTCATATGTAATTGCGATCAGTTTCGGACTTTGCTTAAGCAAATGACAGTTTCAAAAAATTGCCATCCTGTGCTTTCTATCTAAGGTTCTTGAAAAACTGCTTTATAATCAAATGTCGTCATATATCAAATCTAATAACTTGTTGTCTGATAAACAATCGGGGTTTCCTTAAAACTATTGTTGTGTTTCTGCTTTACTGGACGTGACTGAAAACATACCACGTGACCTAGATACAGGAAAAGTCAACTTCTTGGTTCTTCTGGATCACTTTAAGGCCTTTGACACAGTGGACCACGGCCAGGGTTACCGTTGCAAATTTTCGAAAAGGGTCACAAAAAGGGGATTTTCCAGAAAAAGGGGTCAAGAAAAGGATATTTCAATAAAAAAAAAGGGTCAACATTATTAAAAGCAGTATTTCCCATTTAAATATATATAAAAAGACCAAGTTTTTTTTATAAACAAACAAAAAATATTTATTTCAGGTAGGTTGTGCTTAAAAAACTTATGGTGTTTTCTTTTCTACAAAAAAGTGTGACATTTTATTTTAAAAAACGCAATTTGGTGTCTGTTTCATTAAAATTTTGCTTCCAAAAAGGGTGAGTTTTTAAGAATAAAACAAGCCAGCCTTTTCAGGAGCAAAATGTTTAAGAAACAGACTCCAAATTGCATTTTTTTTTTAAATAAGATGTCACATTTTTTGTAGAAAAGAAAACACCATTAATTTGTTTATGGAATGCCCTTTCCTGTTTTTAACACTTGAGTTTGTTCTTCATCATTATAGCTCATTTTTTTTAATACTTTTTATGTTATATTCCGAAATTTTTTTCACCTATTTAGCGATTTTAAATAAATTTTAGGTTTTGTTTCCAATTTTGCAATCTTTGGCGAATTTTTTCCTGCAAGTTTTGTGATTCTTTAAAACTTACCGCTGTTACCAAATATTTGGGAATTTCTGCAATTTTAACTGAATTTTTTTCATTCCTGTTAGTTTTAGGGACTTTTAATCAATTTGATGGCGCTATTTTTGCAAAATTTTTCGAGTTTTAAAATGTTTACGAAGCTTTCTTGCTCTTTGAGGCAATCCTCGCCGTTTTAAAATTAATCCCATATATAAACCGATGTCACCTTTTTTACAGGGCACTCTTAATATTGTCGATTTTAAAGGTTGCAAAAAGTTCAATGCCTTATGACATTATTAAGGGTGAGTTTTTTAGCATAAAACTTGCTACTCTATGGGCACTGCTACACGTCCAATATATATCGTGATATTTGGATCGCGATCCATTTTAAAATATTGATGGATCACGAGCGTATGCTACATGTTCAATATTTATCGCGTCAGTATTTATTTTATTTTTGTGCTGTGCGGGTCGTCGCGATAAACCTAAAAGAAAAAGTGGAAAGAAACATTTGGAGCAAAAAGTGGTTGCTGGATCGGAAAAAATACACAAATTTTGTCAATTGTTTTACTTTTCATTTGTTTAATTTTTTCCACTGCGTATTTTATTTTTTTTATTTTGACACTTTTTACTGACGTATTAATTTTTATTAATATTATTTAATATCATGAAAATGCTACACGTTCAATATTTATCACGCGATCTGGATTTCTGGATTTCATATTTTAGGCCATTCTGCGATATGGATTGCGATCCATCAATACTACACGCTACATGCTACACGTTCAATAAATATCGTGATACTAGAAAAATCACGATATTTATTGAACGTGTAGCAGTGCCCTATAAGAGAGCAAAGCATTTATAAGAAACGATTTTTTAAATAAAATGTCACATTTTTTTTTTAAAGAAATCACCATTAGTTATTCAATAAATAAAACATAACAAATATGTATATGAGTTATTTTTGCTATTAGGGAAATCGTACTTTAATTTGTACTTTAAAATCGAAAATCTAATTTAGAAGTCGTACAAAATCTTTTAACACAAATCTTTTTACGAAAACTAAGAGGTTTTTAGGAATTTACGTTCTATATTTTGGTATTAAATCTTCACTTGAAGTCCATTTCTCCATCTCCGCTTATTTTGAAAACATTTTTTAGCACTAACGTCCAGCATTGTTGACAAAAAACAAAATATGAGTGCTATTTCCAAAAAAGGGTCAACAAGTGTCACAAAATAGGTGAAAATTATACAAAAGTATAATTTAAAAAAAGGGTCATAAATGGTATCAAGACCGTCGAAAAAGGGTCAAATTGATACTTTAGTATCACAACGGTAACGCTGACCACGGCACGCTTTACTCGAAACTCCATCATTTTTTTAACTTTAACCTCCACGCGTCTGTTGTCGTCATACCTCTCAAGACGCCGGCAATTTGTGTTTTCGGACAAACTTCAATCGTCGGTATTAAATTTATCTAGGGGTGTGCCCCAAGGGTCAATCCTTGGACCACTCCTTTTCTCTATTTATGTAAATGATTTACCAAACCAGCTTTCGCACTGCAAAATGCATATGTACGCAGATGATGTGCTGTTGTATTTAAGCTGAAAATATAACGAAACTTAATGACGATCTTTATAAGATCTATATCTGAGCAACTGCAAATGGGATTTGTTTAAACCCGCGGATCTCAAAGTGTATCATTATTCGTAGGAAAACAATAAAACATATTGCCGACGTTGATATCTTGATAGATGGTGAAAAAGTCACTATAGTTAATGCTGCCAAAAACCTTGGATTAGTTTTTAAAATAATCTTACTTGGAATAACCATATTAACGCACTCGTGGGGCAGACGTACACAAAGCTAAAATGTCTTTGGTCCTCACAGCATTATACTCCATTATATATAAGACTACTTCTTGCAAAATCTTATATTGTTCCCAATTTGATCTACGGTTGTGAACTTTTTGCCATTTGTGACTCAATAAGCAAAGGTAAGCTTAATGTTTTATACAACAATATTATTAGATATGCATATGGACTGAGAAGATATGATCATGTATCCCACTTTTCTTTGAAACTATATGGAGTTTCGTTTAACAACCTTCTTAACATACGTGTGCTTTTATTTCTGCATAAAATCATTTATTCGGATACGCCACAATATCTCATTGATAAGATTAGGTTTGCCAGATCAGTTAGGGGGAAAAATATCATAATTCCATTCCACCGTTCTCGTGTATCCGGATGGCAATTTTTCATGCATTCGGCGCGTCTCTGGAATAATCTTTCTCGAACACAACAACTTAATAGCAACGCAACTAGCTTTAAGTCTTATTTATAAAAACATTTTACACATTAGAAAATCTCAAATATTATTATATTCTTAATCTTATCAATAATACTTTCCTGTACTCCAATTATAAGATTAACTCTTGTTGTACAGGATTTCAACATACAAATAAATAAATAAATAAATAAATAAATACTTTGCTATTTGTCAACAATACATAAAGTTTTCTCAAGTTCAATATGGTTTGGCACTTATGATTAACATGTATTCGCACAGTTGCTCAAGCCAGCTTATGCATATTATAGTTGTCTTAGTCTTTACATCTTTTACTTTTGTAGTAATTGTGTCTTACTTACGCTTATGAGACTGAATTTAAACGTTCATCATGCTCTTTCTGTTTTTTCTTGTTATTTTTATTTTTTTTTTTTATCACAATTAAAAAAATTCAAGATAATTTTAACTGCATATTTTTAAAATTTTTAACGCATATATTTCTATTTTTAGTGCATTTTTTATGCGCATAAAACGCTATTTTAACTGCATAAAAATCCGGGCCCTGGTAATAACTATCAAACGCTTTTTGTCTAATAAGCCTCTTACAAAAATTTGTATTCATAAACGTATATTAACAGGTTTTTTGTACTATTAACTGTTTGTAGCGATTTTGTGTTTAAGTATGGCAACTTTCTTTGCATCTTGCTGTCATTTTATTGCTAGTGATGCATGAAACTTCTATTCGATTCACATGATATTCTATATTTATCATTTTTTTTATAATTTTTTCGTTTTGTAGACCATAAAAATTATTGTTATCAAAAAAAACTACATATTATTTTAGTTTCTGAACAAAATATTGCCGAAAGGTATCATAAAAACTTTTGTTTGAACTTTTTTTTTAAATTTTCGATAAGAAAGTATTCGAACAAAAAGTTTGTTTACTTTTTATTAACATCTCTATTATTATGATTTGTTTGTTATTTTTTTTTTAAATATTTTTGAACAACATTTTGTTGTTTTAAAACAAAAAAACCGCTGGTTGTAATTATTTAATAAATAATTAAAGAGAATATCTGCATTTGCCTCTGAACATATTCATTTAAATCTTACACAGAAAAAATTATTTTCCAATTCAAACAAAAAATTTGTAGAATCAAACAATTTTTTGTTTGAAATCGGTCCTATAAACAAATTTGCATATTCAAGCAATTTATTTGCATTTTGTTTACTGAAAAAAAACACTGATTTTTTCAAACAAATAATTAAACTGAATCAAACAAAAAGTTTACTGAAATTCATATACTAAATTTCAAAATAAAAAAAAAAGTTTTTGCACAAGCAATGACGCGCACACAAGTAAGCACTGTCTGAGATGATGAAGGCAGAGCAGAGCCGCCGACTGGCTCTGAGACACATTTTTTTTTTGTTGGAATAATTTTTGAACAAATTCTTATTTATACACACAACACAATGTTTTTCTTTATCACTCTCTCCTCTGTTGCTGTATCCTTTCCTTTGCTAAAGAAGAAATGTAACCAAAAAACGGCAGCAGACCGACTCGATATGTTTTTCGCCATCATTTTATTTTTGTATTTGATGTATTTAAACTAAACAGTTTAAAAAAATTGAATACGGGATTTTGTTTGTTTAACCAACTTTGAAACCAACCAAAAATTTATTTTGTTTCTTATAATGTTGTTGTTGTTTCTGTTGTTTAAAAAGAGTGAAACGTTTTTTTACCTGCTATTGTTTTTGTTTTTTTTACTTCAAACCTCTTCATCTTTCTTACTGTTGTACTTTTTTAAAGTGTCCAAAAATAGACTGTATGTGTTTTTTGTTGTAGTTCTTATATTTCACATTAGAAAGTGTTGCTTACGATCAAATAAAAAAATGCAAAAAGACGACAACATTATAGAACGTTAAATATTTCATACAAAATTATGAAAACTTGACACCAATAACGCGTTTATTATATGTTTGAAGAGTTGTCCACATTTTTGTTGGTTAAATAAAAATCAAACAAAAATATTGATTGAATCAGTAAAAAAATTTATATATAATATTATATGGCTGCGAGTGTAAGACGGAAAATCCATCTGAGGAGATTGGGTGGTTGCAATCGAAACATGTCATGGTAACCTGCCGGCCGGGGTTCGAGCCCCAGCCACGTCAAGAATGAAAGATTATCAATAACAATTTTAATTAATTTTCATGTTGTAAAAATTCCTTTCTTCATGAAAATAATTTAATGAAAAATTAAATTTCATGAACTTACGCCTAATTAAAAATATTAAAAATTTGGATAAATTTTCTTACTTTATGAGTGGTTTATTAAAGGTTTAATAGACTATTTTTCGTTTATGAATACAACTTTAGCAATTTTTGCTGAAAAACGATTATTTAATCATAAATAAGTTTTTATCAATACGGCTGTTAAACCATAAAAAGAGAAACTTTAACCTAAATTTATTTCTAACCTAGAAATTGCATATCATTTTGTGTGTCCTCTTTGTGTTTGCCGACCCTTTAACAGGTGCCAAAGTTCTGCGATAGTTTTCTCTGGGTATCAAGGAAAATAAATACGCCATATTGACTGCAACGGAAGTGCTCTGCAATCAATCCTTGCTGGTGTAGATTCAGCAGAGGAAATTCACTCTCATAAACACACTCAAACACTTAAGCGCACACACACACACATACAAACGCACTTAAGAAGACATGTTGGAACATGTAGCCGCCATAAATATTTTAACATTTCATTAGGCAAAACAAAAAACCGTAATAAAAATCGGAAAAAATCCTTGAATTACTATTAAGTACTAGTAGAAAATTTCATTGAAATCCAGTTTTGGTTTCAGTAGTACAAGGAAATTAGAAATAAAAAAAAAGATTTCGAATCAAAATTACTACAAAATTCTATTCCTTCCTCAAGTGTTTGTTAACACGAATTTTTTTTTTTTTTTAGCATAATCAAAAGAAAAATTCCTCCTTCGCTTTCCTTTACTTTCACATTTTGCCAATATTTGAGTAAATAAAAATAAAGCAAAGAAATGCAAATTCGAAAAATTTTAAATTAAAGAATTCCTACAAGAAAAAATTAATATTAACTAATATTTATTTGAACCAAAGCTTTGCTTAAAATAGTAGCTGCAACTTTGTTTGACAAATATTTAAATAATGCGACTAGATCTTAACTTTTTCTTTAAAAGTACTCCTTTCGACTTCAAAATAATAGATAAAGAAGTAAGAGCGCTATATTCGGCTATGCCGAATCTTTAATACCCTCCACCAAGAGTTCGAATTTTTCAGGAGTGGTCTTCTTATGAGATCTTAATAGAACCTGGGGGGTTACCGATTCGAAAGAAATCATTTACGGATTCGAACAATTTGTACTGTGTATAACGATTTTCGCAATATTTTTTTCAAATAAACGGAGGATTTTTATACTTTATTGAAAACCAAAAAATCCCTTTCTTAACAGCCACTCTCTATTAAGAAAAAAAAGTTTTCATCAAACTTCCAATCCATTTTAAAAATACAACCTCTGTCATCGTTTCTAACGATTGCGAAAATCGTAATACACAGTACAAATTGTTCGAACTCGTAAATAAATTCTTTCGAATCGAAATACGCCGTTACCCCCCTGACCGCACAGATTTTAATTCGTTGGCTTATATAAATAAAATATCCTAATTTGTTTCAGAAATATTATTAGACGTATTAAAGGGATTTTTAGGAGGGGATTTTATATTGGACCTATCGTAAATTATGGATCGGTAGTTACAAAATTCGGTAAAAGGATTTCTAGTACGTTTTAAAAAAAGCCTGAATTGGACCAAATTTTAACACAGTAATATACATTTCTTAGAATTAAATGCTTCTTAAATTGCTTTTCGGAAGGCCGCTTTATAAAGTAAATTATGGAACGATTATCTCAGAATTACATAGTGTTATTTCCTGTCATATTACTCTACATTGGACAAAATTTTACCACAATATGTGTATTTTTATGGGGTTAGTCTTAAACACGATGATTTTCCAGAGTTGGCTTTATATGAAACCTATGGTTAATTATTGGGCGATCTTCACAAAATTTAGTAGTATAATTTCGAGTCATAAAAAACACATTCTGTCTGCAATTGATGGTAGTTTTTGTAACCAAAATATTAATATTTGAAGGTTCATCGATGGTTCCATATTTGGGTTCATTACTCTTTTTCTACTAAACAGATTGTGCTGGATTTGAATCCCAAAATGCTTAACTCAACTAGAAAGAATTTGACACCAATATTGTTCTCTTCTATTGTTCCTTACGAGACTGAGCATCTTTTAATCAGACGGACAGACGGACATGGCTAAATCGACTTTGAATTACTCAAGGACCCAGAATATAAATACTTTATGAGGTCTTAGATAAATATTAAAAAAGATTCACACGGAATGACAAACAAAGTATATCCTCATTCACCACTATTGGTAAAGCGTATAAAACTACAACTTACTACACTTTACATTACTTTGGGACAGTAAAGTGACTAATAAAATAAGCAACTTGATACTTGTCTTGGAAATTACTGACTAAATTTTTTAAATTTTTTTTTCAAGGACTGATGGCTGCCAGGCACCGCTGTGGTGCAGAGGTTAGTACTCAAAGAATTCTGATGATTCTTGAAACATGTTAATTCAACGCAGGTTCGAGCCCCAGCTCAGCCAAGAAAATTATCAATAAATTTTAATAAAATTTCATGTTGTAAAAATTCCTTCCTTCAGTAAAAATAATTTTAATGAAAATAAAATTTAATGAACTCAAACCTAAAGGCGACCGTACACGACATGTTTTTGTTATCTGACATGTCAAATTTTCCACTGCAAAATACATACATGTCGTGTGTTACCTTTTAAACTTTGCTTTTGTAAAAGTCAGATGCAAAGTCATCTGACAAAATTTCAATTAGAGCATGCTCTATTTTCTTCTGACAAGCCATCTGACATCAGAAATCTATGCCGCTAGGAAACCGGCTGCGGCGTCCACTATTGACGGAATCATTAGCCGGCTGAAGTTTATGTTTTACAATACCGAGATATGTATGATCATCCCACTATTGAATAGAATTTATGTAAATATATATATAAAACCCGTTTCATTATAATATCCTAAATTGGTATCTTTGAATTAAAAGAAAAGTATGTTAAGATGGCTAAATTATTTTACGGCGTAAATAAAAATTTTCGTGGCGGCATTTTTGTTTTGGTTTTTGCTACAACTATGGGGAAAAAACAGAGACACTGTCAGAAGCAAATTACATGTACGTTTGTGACCGAATATTATAAGCCTTCTGTAAAACAGACATTTTGACAGACATGCACAATTACATGGGACATGAAAAGTTGACAAGTCAGATGTAAAAAACATGTTGTCTACATGCACCTTAACTAAAAATATCAAAAATTAACAGTTCAACTAAAAATCACAATTGTTCTGGAAATGGAAAATGTAAAAAATTAACAATTTAGATTACTAGGGGTCAGTGAAGTGACAACTTTTTGTACGATAGATCTCTATATGAGAAAAATTGTTCAAATTTTTTATACATATTTAGTTGAGTTATCAATACACAAGCTTTCTAATAAAAATGGCGGGACTGGAGAAGTCGACGTGGCAACTTCCGTACGAAGACATTATAGATGTCTATACATCTGGATAACAAGTTCCAAAGATTCCGATTAAGGTACAAGCCTCTTGGTTATTAAAACAAAATATCCGACAACATGTGGGCAGGATTAGAGAAGTGGGCGTAGAATAAATTGAATTTATTTATATCTAGAGAAAGGTAAGAGAAAAATTTCCCAAATTTTTTACGCATTGCTAAGTTATCAATGCATTACATCTATCAGGAAGTAGGTGCGAGTGGATAAGTGGGCGTGGTACCTCAAAAACAAGGGCAAAGAGATTTCTGTATATCTAGAGAACGATAACAGCTACATTTTCCAAAATTAGTACAAACAGCTTGGTAATCAATACGCAACATCAGTCAAAAAGTGTTCGTGATTAGATATATGGATGTGGCATAAATGCCGTTTATCCGAAGAACGGTAAGTGTAACATTTTCCAAATTTGGTACAAAAAGAATGGTTGTCAATACACATCATCTGTCATGAAGTGGAGAAATGGGCGTAGCGCAAACTAGAATTCTGTATATCTATAGAACAGCAAAAGCTACAATTTACAAATTTGGCACCACCCGCTTCGTAATAAATGCACAATATCTGTAAGAAAAAAGTGGGCCTTATTGTAGACATAAGCGGGGCACCTTCAATTCTAAAACCATATAGATTTCTGTGTAACTGGTGAATGGTAAAAGTAGTATTCAAACTTGGTACAAAATGCTGCATAAACAATGTACGAGATCTGGGAGCTAGTTATGGCAGTCGCGGTCGAATACTTTTTCGATTCAAAGGCAAAATCATTTGTTCAGTGTTGTAAAGCATTAACTTGACTTTTCACAACACTGAAAAAAATTGGGATTCTTTCAGTATCGACTGCAATAAAATCGACTTCGGATCGAAAAGTATTCGATCACGACTGTCAGCCGCTTGTATTCAAAAAATTATTAATTAAATTATTTTATTTATTTATTTTATTATGGTTATGCTAGTTTATTATATGTATTTACAAGAAAATTATGTAAAAAATTAGTAACTAAGAAAATTTAATTTCAACCAGTGTTCGAAATTAAACACTAAATATCGCTCCTTAGTGTTCGGTTCGGTAGATTTGTGGAAAACACAAACGCTAATAGGGTTTGTGTACAAAATCATTAAAAAATAACGTTTCTTCTTTCGAACTCAAAAATAATACTGTTTTTATCAAACTCAAGAAAAGATGAGAACATTTAACTCCGTTCGGTTTTTTTTGAATGCATAAACTTCTTTGTATTCATTTCGGTTCGGCTCATTAATGTTCGTCGCTTTTGGCTGTTGAAAAAAACCAATTTTTTTTTACAACAACAAAAAACACATACGAAAAAAAAACAAAAGGCTAGCAAAATAATTTTACACAAACAAGCTGTTCGTGGTGCGGTCGTTGCTAAAATTTTTTGTTTGTTCATTTATTTATCAATGTAAAAAAGAAACATTATAGAACATTCAAATATAATGTTTGTCTACAGTATCACTACAGTTGTTCTGTTTTCTTTAACGAAGAACAGAACACTATATAATGTTCTGCTCTTTCTTGAAAATAGTTACGAACGGTATAAAGGATTGTGTTCGTCTACACAATCACTAAAAAATAGATATCGTTCTTGGGTATGTGAGCCGAACGCTAAATAATGTACTGTTTATTTTCGAACACTGAGTTCAACTCTAAACAAATCCAGGCCTTAATACGCTTTAGACTACTTGTAGCCAGTATTGTGGTAATTAAGAGAAAATTGCTGCTTACAATTATATAAAAGCTGTAATTTTTTATTTTTTAATGTTTTAAACTGTCTACACCAACGATCATCACGTTATGCCCCCGGGGGCCGAGCACTTTTCGTGAATTTCACACACACATAACACGAAGGTTAACGAAACAATTGTAAAAAGCCATAATTTTAAAAAACAAGAACAAAACACATAGTTAATGTCTCAAACGAGTAAATTTATTTTCCTCTCTTTGCACTCACCACTACATACACATTTTAAACTGTCTCACTTTGGGATGACCGCTGGTCTACACTTACTAATTGAAGCACAGCCGCGAATAACGTTTTAAGTTACAAAATAATAATTTTTCAGGAGAGCAAAAAAACGTTTTTTGACCAGACAGCATTATTTGTTTTAAAAATTTTATTTTTTCTATTATTAAAAATAATGATAATAAAAACTTTAATGCAAAAGGCTTTTAAAACATTATTCCGCACTGCAAAACCATTTCGGTTTCATCATTTTGTTAGTAACTTGCAATGTTCTTCCACTGGCTGACACTTTGTACGCCATTTTGAAGGCGTTAAGGTGCATAGTTTTGGTTGATTTGATGTTTAAACTATGTAAGAGAGTAAGGTTAACGATTATCCGCAAAAAAACAGGTTTTGCAAAATGTGGCGTTTACAACGTTATTCGCGGCTGTGCTTCAATTCTTAAAAAAGGTTACATTTGTACTTAAAGTAGTCTGGATAACTTAAAAAGTTAACCAAATCATTTCAAATAACTTTAAATTCCTAACTTCTTTATTAATTTTTTAGCAAAAATTTGTATTTAAACCGATTTTATATATAAATGCGATTTAATATCAAACCTAAAATTTGGCCGTTAAGCTCATGAAATAATTTTGTTTAGACGGGTCCATGATTGCTGATGGTTCCGAAAATTTGTTTTTAAATACTATGGTGTAGGGTATCATACGGTCGGGCTTGACTTACTATACTTTGTTTTTGTGTGTTTTTTTTTTTTTTGTTTTATTTAACACAAATATATTTGATTTGTTTTTTTTTTTTATACCCTCCACCACAATTAGTTGTGAAGAGGGTATATTAAGTTTGTCATTCCGTGTGAAACTTTTTTATTATTCATCTCAGACCCCATAAAGTGTATATATTCTGGGTCCTTGAGTAATTCTAAGTCGATTTAGCCATGTCCGTCTGTCTGTCCGTCTGTCCGTCTGTTGAAAACACGCTCACTTTCGAACAACTCAAAAGAAATGAACAAACTTGGTGCCAAAGTGCTTGTAGTTATCCTAATCAGTTTGGGATTGAAATCCAGCAAAATCGGTTCAGTAGGACCAGAGCTATGAATCAAAATGTGGAACCACCACCTAAAAAAATTGATAATTTTGTTACAAAACTGGAAATCACGCTGTTAAATTTCGTGAAGATCCGTCCATAATTTACCCTAAGCCCCATATAAACACTACTCCCGGAAAACAGTTTAGTACGCCTAAAACCGTAAAAAATAACGCTATCGTAACACAATTTGGTACATCGCAGTTTTTAGGACTAGAAATGACGCTGTGAAATTTCGTGACGATCGGTCCATAATTGACCCTAGGCCCCATAGAAACCCTACTCCCGAAAAACAGTTTAGTACACCTAAAACCATAATTAATAATGTTATCATAACAGAAATAGGTACGTCACAGTTTTAAAGGACTAGAAATGACGCTGTGAAATTTCGTGATGATCGGTCCATAATTTACCCTAGGCCCCATATAAACCCTACTACCGAAAAACAGTTTAGTCGCCTAAAACCATAATTAATAACAAATCGTCACAGTTTAAGATAATAATAACATCATACAGATATTACTCCTTAAACATTCGAACTGTCGGTGGAGGGTATCAAAGATTCGGAACAGCCGAATATAGCACTCTAACTTGTTTTTTTTTTTTTTTTTTTGTTTGTTCTATTGGTTATTTAAGGCCACATATTCGTATATTTTTATTAAATCCTGTAATCAAGCGGAAATTACATTGGAAACATCATTTAAAAAAAAAGGAAAACAAAATTTAAATGGGGCTTTGATGTTAACGAAGATATAAAACATGTGTACAATATGAGTATTTAAACTAAAGCAAACATGATTATGCAGACATGTTTATAGCCCGGTAGTTTTAATGAGAGACTTTGAATAAACTAATTTCCTACAGAAATGATTAAACCCTACGTTTCCACATGCAAGTAATTTCTTGCAAGTTGTGTATGTGTATTATCAACGAAAAATCGAGGAAGCAGCCGATTGGCTGAAAGTACACAAATTTTGTGAATGTTAGTGAAAAAGTGTGAGTGTATTGAGTTTTTCGAACTTGCATTTGCATGTGGAAACGGGGGGTTAAACAGGTTGGAGTTTGTACAATTTTTTTTAAAGATTTTTGAAATGTTATTAGTTTCATGTATGTGATGTTAATTCAAGTAAATAAATTATAATTAACATTAGCATCCGTATTTATAAACGATTATTAAATTTAACAAACGTTTATTAAGGAGAGTTTTCATAAAAAATAGGTTTTGTAAGCCTTTATTAAATTTAAAATTTTTTTATAAATACAGGCTTAAAAATATAATGTTTTTAAATTAATTACCACTTAACTATCCCTAAGTAGTCTGCGATATATTCCATATGAACGCCCTCTTCAATATCATTTTAAGACGAACAGATCCCATATATTTGTATGTTGACATTTAAATAATATTCGACACAAAGAGCTCGAATATGAATCTTATTAGCCCTATAACATAATTTTGTATTGCCTGGTTCATGATTGGCTACGGGTCCATTAAAAAAAAAAAAAAATATATACTCTGATTAAGGTTGTCAATTGGTCGGGCTTTTTACTAGTTTTAATTTTTCTTATAACTAATTTGTTAAAAAAAAATTTAAGTTTTTGATGTTTAAATTAGGCTTAAGTTCATAAAATTTTATTTTCATCAAATTATTTTTAGTTAAGGAAATTTTTTTTTTTTTGATAATTTTATTCTTGACTGAACACGGGCTTGAGCTCGGGTCGAAGTAACATGTTGAACTCGGGTCGAATTTACATGGTTATCGTAAATTTCTAATCGAATTACCTTGTTAGCAATAAAGAGATTAAAGCACGTATGCATATTAATATTAAATTTTTAATATTATTATATGGCGGTCCTGCCAGGAGTCATAACTACCCATGTTATCATCAATATGAACGCAAAATCAAGCAATCAATTCCATGTATCTTTTAGTATAGAACGTTTATGTTTTTCCTTCAAAAACTTGCATTATAAATTCAAAAATTTAATATTATTATACACGAAATGAAAGCTAAATTTTAATAATAATAATAATAATAATAAATAAATGTAGGAATAAATAACAGCGTCATTTCCAGTTAACTAAAACAAATTTTTGCAAAATCTTGTGTCATTCCGTGCCTTGTTCCAGCATTTATGTTATTTTTTGTAACAAAATTATCAATTTTTTTAGGTGTTGGTTCCACATTTTGATTCATAGCTCTGGTCCTACTGAATCGATTTTGCTGGATTTCAATCCCAAACTGCTTAGGATAACTACAAGCAGTTTGGCACCAAGTTTGTTCATTTCTTTTGAGTTGTTCGAAAGTGAGCGTGTTTTCAACAGACGGACAGACAGACGGACATGGCTAAATCGACTTAGAATTACTCAAGGACCCAGAATATATATACTTTATGGGATCTGAGATGAATAATAAAAAAGTTTCACACGGAATGACAAACTTAATATACCCTCTTTACAACTAATTGTGGTGGAGGGTATACAAATAATATTTGTCAAAAATATTTGAAAATCATTAAAACTGATATTAGTATTTTTGTTAGGCTTTTAAATAAAACTTAAATTTTTTTGTTGGCAATAGTTTAAATGCTTTAAAAATTTACGATAAATTTAAATAAAAAATTTGTATCGTTTATATTTATTGGAACTACCCTCAAGCTAAATTCGAAGACTAATTATGTATTATGATTGTTGATTTTTTTGTATTTATTTAAAAATGTTTAATTAAAAAAAGTTTACCGTTTACGCCACTGCGCCACCAGCGCTCAGGGGATGAGCCCTACTAATGCATTGCATTGTGTTGGAATTAGGAAAATAGGTTGTGCGAAGGAGGATAGAGGGAGTAGTGTTTGTGAACATTCGATTTGAACTGAATTATGTTGTAAGTGAGAGGGAAGACTTCTGCAGGAAGGTCATTGCACATACGAACAGTCCGGGAAAAAACGAATTCTCTCCGTAATGCGTTGTGCGATTCACCTGCCAATCGACCACATAAGAATGGGCTCTTGAGGAAAAACGTGTATTACGAGCAAACGTACGGGTTTCGGGAACCAGATCCCTTATTTCGCCATAACACATCCCATTGTAGTAACGATAAAACAGGCAAATACTGTCACTAATGTGAACCTTCGCCCTCTCCTGCACGCGGTCGAGAACCTCCAAAATATACTTTGAAGCACCGGCCCACACATGAGAGTTGTATTTAGGCATCATTAACCTTTTTGATGAAGAAATTTTGACGCCATACATTACTATCGCTAAAGGATAGATTACACTATTATTCTCTGTATTAATACATGTCAAAAACTCAAGTATTGCAATGTGTCACTAAAATGACAAGTATTATGAAAAAAGTGCGACATACCATACGACTTCATCGTTTTTTTTTTAAATTTCTAAACAATAATACTTTTCATTGGATCAGGGTTGCATTTTATGTGTTTATACTTTGTGTGATGGTGTGAACACAAACTGTCATGTTACATCAGATTTTTTGACAGTCGCAACAAAACTCATTAGATTTCTATCTCACAAAGTATTATGGAATACGTAAGACTTGTGAGATAGTGTAATCTAGCCTTAAGGAACTAAAAGAGTAAACACTTTAAATTAATTTTGCATTTTTAATTTTAAATAAACAAACATATTTTTTGTATAAAAGTACTTTCTGAGAGTTAGTAAACTATTAAAGGTTAAGTTAGCACTTTTCTGACTTTAGTAAACAGAAATGCAGCCAGGTAAAATATTGAATATATTTGCTATTATTTTCTGTCTTTAAGGCTTATTATACCTTTAGATATGAGGAGGTCCATAACAAAACGCAATAATTACATTTTTCAAGTTTTTTGATTTTTTGATTGAATCCCATTCTACACATTGAAATCTATATTACCTTCATTATAAAGCATTCCAAAACTCAATAACTACACTGCAGATCAATATCAAATATATTGGCCCAGAGCAAAAGGCAATAATTACACATATTTGCAATAAATCTTTACAAGAAATTTTAAAAAAGACAACTTGATAAATAAATTATGCTCTGGTGGTAACTCTGAGATAACTGTAAAACGTAAGGAATTTTTGTTTAGTTAATATCTTTTGCTTTTGTTATGTTGATTGTGAGTAATGTTTTCGTACAATTCATAGCAAAATGAAATAAATACTATGGATTCGGACCAAAACGCAATAATTCCAAATTTGTTATCTAAATAACTTTAAAACAAACTGTCAGATAAAATAATTAATTTGTGATTAATATTATTTTTTGTAGACAATAATACTTCAATAATTGTTTTTTAAAAAAATTATGTGCTACTTACTTCAATTACATTTTGTCGTTTATCCAAAAAAATGTTATGGCGTAATTATTGCGTTTTGTTATGGACCTCCTCATATTATACTTTAATTATTCCAGGTAATCAAACTACGAGGCAAAGGACACTTTACTGTCCTTAAGTAATTTGAACCTTTTTAATCACTGTTGCTTCTCTTAAGCAGTCTAAAGAGGATTTAGTTTTGCTTCTTAGAACCTAACATTTTTGTTAATTGTTTTCAGAACTACAGGGTACTTTTTTTTAAACAATTTTTGTTACATATATTTACGCATTTGCTTCAGAAAGTGAGAATTATGTATATGCCAGTGTTTAGATTTGTTTGTCTGTTTGCATTTTAGCTAAATGTATCTATGCTAAATTAGTTTTTCATTAAAAATTAATTTTGTTGTTTGTTTTTTTTACTAAAAAAAAAAAAAATTAATACAAATGAGGTTGTTTTTCCAAAAATTATATATTGATTGATGTTTAATTAAATTTCAAAATTTTGTATTTAACAAGCAATTGGATTAAGAAATTTAATATTTACCAAAAAAAAAAAGTTAAGAAACAATTTCTTAATATATACTGAAGTTGAATTATGGAAAAGGAAACTTTTGTTACTAAAAATAGGCAATAAAATTAAGAAGTAAAAGAAAAAAAGGAAAAGGTTGGGATGGGATGGGATGGGATGGGACTTGAATTATTAATATAAGCTAAAATATTTTAAAGTATAGGAAAATGGTTAAAATTTACATAATAAAAAGAAGGAAGCCGAAAGGTAGAAAAATTTTTGTTTGCCTAAGGATAGGCAATGAATGTGGGTACTAAGGTTTAGTAAATGAAATGAATTAATAAAAAAAATCCCTATTATTGGAAAAAAAAAAAATTTTAGGAAAAAAATATAAAATAAAACATTCTCTAAAGATTTTATGCTCTAAAATAAAATAATATTATCATTTCGCCCTAAAGTAGGCAAGTAATTTTAGTAATAATAGTGATCCGTTAAGAAGGATGTGTATTGAGTTCAACAAGTATATAAATTTATTGACTATTCTTCTAGTCACACTGATATTAAAACTAAATTATTAATCTTTTTAAACACATAATTTTTGTAATTTTTATTTTACATTTGTATATATTTTGTAAAATTAATTTGTATTTAATTAAGAAGTCTGTAAGGATTATATTCCATAGACAAATAAATAAATAAATAATAACAATAATAATAATAATAATAATAATAATAATAATAATAAAAGAAATTAAATAAAGAAAATTTTTTTTAAATGTTCTTTTTTAAGAAAAGCGTTTCTTAAAAAATTTTTTTTTAAATGTTCTTATAATTATTTGGTTTATGAAAAATTTTTTTTTAAACTATTTTATATGTTTTCAAATAGCAACATTTTTTAAACTAAGTTATGAATTATATTGATGTTTTACTGTGTTATAAAACTATCTATTAAATATGTATCCATGTAATGTTGACGTTTGAATAAAACACCTAAAATTATGCCAAAAATTAAAAAAAAAAACTGCCAGCATAGTATTTGGCCTACTTTAGCTATTATATGTTATTAAATAACTATAAATAAATAACTATAACATAAATATATAAATAAAAACAAAAAAGTATGATTTAAGAAAACTTTGAATTACTTAATTAGCTATTAATTACATAACAGCCCTAAGGTATACTTTAAAAATCTATTCAATACTTAAAGCCTCAAGATAAAAACTTAAAGTTTTATTAGGCAAATCCTTTGCGTTCTTTCAGGCTTTAAATGCCTTAACATTATTCATACATATATTTATTCATTTATTTAAATTCTTAAATTTCTGATTAAATTATTTTTCTCCTTTAAATTTAAACTACCTTCACCTAAACTTTTGCTAGAAACTTCTGCTTAAAAATAAAGTTTTTAACTGCTTTGCTATATTATAAGTTTCACAGTATGTACAGTTTCCAGCTCCTAGTTGCATGCAATAAACAAAACGTATTTATTGCAAATTGTTTGTTCTTTCAAACAGAATGCAGTTGCGTTTTGAAAAAAAGGTTAATTATAGTAAATAGTAGAAAGAATAAGAAAGGAGAAACAAAAACTAAATTTCCATTATGTATATGCAAAACTAATAATGATGAATGCTAATTTTCTTTTATAAAATCGATAAATACGTTAAATGAACTTCTAGGAATTATTATGAAATAGTAGTTTAGCAGTTACGTTAGGGAATTTGAATGCGAAGGAAGTGAAATAAAAAAATAAAAATGTTATTTAAATAAAACCGTTTAATGTGAGAAATATTTTCCAAGAACTCCTTAGATATTTCACTAATTTTAAGCAAATTTACAATTTGAATAAATAGTTAAGTATTGAATTGAATTTGACTTTAGAATAGTTTAAATTATAGTATAGAGGTTTATTTAAACTGTAGTCAAGCTAATAAAGTTAATTATCAAGACTTAAATTAAGTTTATAGTCTAGAAAATAAATAGTTTGACTTACAAAACAATTTATTTTCTATACTAGTTGTATTGAAGAAATCAAATTGTTACAAATCAACATGTAAGGACTTACAACAGAACAACCATTAGGTCAGGATAGGTTAGGTTAGGTTAAGAAGGGTTATGTGCCCAAGGGCACACTTTCACCCAGAGACCAATGCGGTCCATTGTGAATCACTTCAATGAAAAAGGTAGAGAAAGAGAAAAGTGAAGAAAAGAAATAAGAGGTGGAAAGAATTAAGAAAGTTAGTAGGTACCACGTAGAACTATTGCCATCTCCACAGCCCCCTCAACAGAAACAACCGCACTATTTCCCTAACAAACTCCAGTAGATCAACTAGATTACATCCAGCGATGCACCCAAGTTTATCGTGATATCTATCTCCTAGCCATTTATGTCTGAGACTCTGCATCCTAGGATAGTGGCACTGTACATGCTCGATCGTCTCTAGCTCCTCAGAATCATAGCACAATCTGCAGAAGTCCGGTATGGTATTATTTCATTTGCCCGTAAAAGCCCTTACAGGACAATCACCCATCAAGCACCCTAAAAGTGTCCTAAGATCACCACTATCCAAACCCAGCAGAACGCTGGTTGCCCCTGCATCCAATTCGGGCCATAGTGCCGTATAAAAATGGGATGACAAAAAATTTTAACAGAAAAAAATAGATGCTGGTTAAATTTTAAGGGCCGATGTTGAATGTGAACCACACCTAAACGTCAAGCTTTTTTCTGCATTTCATTCTCAATTTTAACCCTAGAAAGATACACAATCGAGCAACGCGTTAAAGTTATTCAGACTCATTATGAAAATGGGCGTTCAAATCAAAATGCATATCGTGCACTTCGTGATTTTTTTCGGTCAATTTAATTGTCCAAATGTGCGTACAATCGGAAAAACCGTGCACAAATTTGAGCAAACCGAGTCTGTAGAAGATGTGAGAACACCAGTGCATTCTCGTACAGCTCGTACTGCAGAAAATATTGCTGCTTTTCGTGACCATTCCAAACGTTGTCAATGGTCAGAATGGTGGCAAGAAATGGTAACAGTAGAGGACAAACTTTCACAGAAAATCATCTTCAGTGGGTTCGTCAATAATCAAAATTGCCGCATTTGGGCGAATGATAATCCATGAGTGATTGTCGAAAAACCAATGCACCCACAAAGAGTGACTGTTTGGTGCGGTTTATGGGATGGCGGCATTATCGGGCCGTATTTTTTCAAAAATGGCCCGAATAGGAAGATATGGATGTGAACGATATTTGGTTTCAACAGGATGGTGCCACTTGCCATACAGCTAACGAAACAATGGCTTTTTTGCGCGACAAATGAAATGGCCTTGTTTCTCACGTGGCCACACGCATGGTGGCGATGTCAATTCGCCGCCAAGATCATGTGATTTGACACTGTTGGACTTCTTTCTTTGGGGTTATTTGAAAGAAAAGGTGTAAGTCGATAAGCCAGCAACAATTAAAGAGCTAAAGGATGAGATAATTCGGCACATTAACGGCAATTATGCCTCAGCCTCATCGAAAATTTGGACCATCGGATGGAGGTGTGCCGCCGAGGTCGCGGCGGCCATTTGGTCGATATTTTGTTCCATACATAATTGAATCATACCAATATTATCATAAAAAAAAAGAAATGATAATAATTTCCTAAATAATTTATTTTGTTGTGTTAAATGTTTGGTGACCAAATTATCTCAAGAAATGGACTTGCAAATTGACCACCTAGTTCCTGTGATTTGACACCTTTGAACGACTTTTTGTGGGGGTACGTAAAATTTCTGGCTTTGGTGACAAACCAGCATTTAAATTTAGAAGTCAACATTCGATGAAATAAGACCGAGTATGTTCGAAGAACTGGTGCAAAGTTTGACTTGCAGGAAGGCTTTCATTGCCTTTCCGAAATGCTTTTTAAAAGCCCACAAAAAAAAATAAATTTTTGGTATAGAATAATTAAAATTGGAAACATTTCAATAACCCAATGTGCACCAAATCGTATGTAAAGCTCGGTTAACTAACCGAATTAACGCTAAAGCCGAATAACAGTGGCGCCAGAATGATCCCATTATGAGCTGATGAAAAAGGGCCAGACGACCGTAGCGAATCTGTACCGAACACAATTGATTTTTTTTGAAGCGAGCATTCGCTGGTTCCAATAGGATGGTGCCACTTGCTACACAGCCAACGAAACAATGGCTCTTTTGCGCGAGATATTCAATGGTCTCATTATCTCACTTCTTGGCGATGTTAATTGGTCGTCACGATCATGTGATTTGACACCTTTGGACTTCTTTCTTTGGGGATATTTTAAAGAAAAAGTGAACGTCGATAAGCCAAGGCACAATAACGACATTGAACCTCAATTATGTCTCAGAGTCATTACAAATATGGACCATCGGATAGAGGTATCCCAGAGAAGTCATGGCGAGCATTTGGCCGCTATTTGATTTCACACATAATTGTCAGACTTCCTGCTATAATTATAAAAAATATTAAGATAATTCTCTGAAAACTTTTTGTTTTATTTACAATTAACATCGTGGGTTTTGATTGGACCACCCTTTATTCTTGGATTATTGATTTAATTAGGGGGGCATGATTCCCTGCGTAAAGTATTTTCTTTATTACGCGTTTTAACGCATTGACCTTTGTCCTCCATTGTTTTGACCATATATCTATCTGGAATATATTATCCGGTAAGTACCCTGCGTGAAATTTGTGTCAATTGGTCCAACAGACTGGTCCTGGGGGTTGTGAAAATAGAACAGGTACAAAAAGAAAGAACTCATGGCCAGTGAAAGGAGAACCAATCATGTAACACGCAACGAAATTGACAAAATAGCCGCTATTTACGCCCATTTCTTGCCCTAAATTTTTTAGAGTGGTTGTTCCGAAAACTTTAAACAGTATTCAAAAGAGCAATCACGATTATTTTGTTCAAATATGAATATAAAATGGCGTAATAGTTCCAGAATTTCTAAAGTTTTTGAAAAACATCATGCTGTTTGGCTTAAATCCAGTAATTCGATCAGAAAACGTAAAACGCAGTGTGCCTCCCTCCATTAAATCGAAACCTAGACGACCGCAAATACCTTTTTGCCAAACATCTGAGAGAACCAAACGACGAGTTGCAGCAGAAATCTCTAAAGATCATAATAATGAAGTGGAATCCATAATTCTTGCTGCAACTGCGTCTTCTCGTAAATGTAACCAATTAGATTTAGCAGAGGTTTTAAAAGAGGCTGTCAGTACTCCAACTACAGCTTCGAAAATACGGAAAATAATTTCAAAATCAACGCCAACTAAGCTACCTGCTGATGAAGGGCTAGCCTTTCTTTTAGGTAGCAACTTTTTTTTGCAATATAAGATATGAAAACAAAATCAGCAATTGCGATATATATCCTCTAAATAAAGATATTACATGTAGTTAATATAAATGCGGACCAGAAAATCCCGAAATCGAAGATAAAGAAATTTTATTTTTTATCTTTTTGGCAACACTGGTTTAAACAGCTGACGCACGTTTCGTGTTTTGTTTCACTGTCAAACATCTTCAGTTTAGTCTATAATTTAACCATGAATCGTCTTACAAAAGAACAACGCTTGCAAATTATTAAATTTTATTATCAAAATGCGTGCTCTTTTAAAAAAAGTTCATCGCGCGCTTCTTGTGTTCAGCGACGAAGCTCATTTTAGGCTCATGGGTACGTTAATAAGCAGAATGGTCGATTTTGGAGTGAAGATCAGCCAGAAGCATTGCAAGAGCTACCAATGCATGCAGAAAAAGTCACGGTTTGGTGCGGTTTATGGGCTGGTGGCATCATTGGACCGTACTTCTTCAAAGATGATGCGAATCGTAACGTAACTGTGAATGGTGAGCGCTACCGAGATGATATCCAACTTTGTGGGGCTATGTTAAAGCTCATGTCTATACACACATGCCCGCTTCATGAGATACCGGCCGAAATGTTGGAAAGAGTATTGGACTAAGCGGATGGACCATTTGAGGCGCAGTCACGGTCAACATTTGCATGAAATAATCTTCAAACATTAAATTATATGGACCGTACTATCGATTCAAATAAAGATTTCATGCATTTTTCTGAATTTTATGTGTTTTTTTTTTAAACTTTCCTATAGCTCTTAAAAATCACCCATTATATTACATTTAGTTGAAGGTTTGGAAATCGAAAATCAAATCGTTGCATAAAATCCTTTTTAAACATGGCTTTGTTTGTTACTTCATTAAATTGGTTAAATTAATTTCTACTGTTATATTCGAAAGGTAAGTGTACACTCGAAAAAATTTAATAAAAGCAGTTTAGAAAATCAGATTATCTATCAAAGATCTAAAAAAATCTTGGATGCGGGAACCTATAAACCCGCAACCCCTTCTTAGAACTAATTATTTGTTAATTTTTTAAGTTAAATTTACTTATGTTTTTTCTGAGTGTATGAAAATTTTTTCGGTCACTCCCTCTCTCTTAACTAAAGTTCACCAAAAGTAAAATCCAAAAAATCGTTCAAATCGGTCCATCCGTTTGGCTGTAATTAATTTTGGCCAAAAAAGGGGGTAAATTTCCTTAAGTGCATTGTAGTTACTGTCACTAAACACGTCTATTGAGAATGACAAACCCATGTAAAAGTGATAGGTCTGATTCATATAAAGTGTTTAAACTAGAACCGGTCTCAACCACCAAAGACCGATCAGGGGACTACTTTGGTGTCAGTTTCCTTCCTTCTAGGGTAAAAAGATGCTTCATGAAGGTTTCTGTTACATTTAGAAAAAATGTATAACCAGCAAATGTTAGAGTTTGTGTGTAGTTGTTTATTGGCATGTCCGAAGTATATATTAAATATAATTTAGGGCCCAGGATGCTTCCTTGTGGGACTCCAGCGTTAATTGGCTAAGGAGAACTTAATAACCCAGATTCCACGATTCATATCCATAAAATTCTAACAACGCTCGGCTTATGGTAAATTAGTTTAAAAGTAGTTAGAGGTTTTGCCCTAGTTGTCAAATAGACCAGTAGCTCGTTTCTGTATTTCCCGCATCGTAAAATTTCTAACATGAAGTGTGAAACAAAAAATTCCATCGTTTCTCGATTTGTGAGAAAAAAGTGTTTCTGTATTTGAATGCGAAAACAGACAACACAGATTCTGTTTTGACTGGAATATTTCCAGTAATTAAGTGTCAAATAAAAGCGAAACGTCAACAAAAGAAATATACAGTGTTGGAAAAAAAAATAGGGACGCAGATCTTAATATTATTTTTTGCGTTTTATGTTTAACATAAATCAATAATATGATTAATGGGCACTGTAAAAAGATAGAGTGTCTAACGGTTGCTTGTCCTCACAAATCAAACTAAATCTACAAAAGAGTATAAGAAAGTGAGCAAAAGGCTGGAAAATATAATAGGGACGTATTTTTTTTAACAAAATGCCTGACCTTGAATGTTAAATTTGTACTCTAAACGAAAGGAAATGATGAAATATAACGGTAAAAAATGAATTCCTGTAATTCGATTTTACTTTTGAAATCAAATTATTTGATTTATTGTTAAAAAATGGGTCGAGGTGTTCACACTACTCAAGCTCAAAAAGATTTTATTCTGAGCTTAAAAAAAAACGGCAAATCTATTCGTGAAATTGCAGAAATATTAAAATGTTCCAAAAATAAAGTTTTCAATGCACTTCACTCTAAAAGAAGACATGAAACTCGAGGAAGGAAGAGGAAAACCTCAGCACGCTTGGACCAACTTATAGTAAGAACTTCAAAAAAAAATCCTTTTAAGTCATCGAGTGAAATAAAAAACGATTTATGTGCATCAGTTACAAGTCGTACAATAAGGAATAGACTTATTGAAGCTGGATTTAAGGGACGGAGTCCAAGAAGAGTTCCGTTATTAAGTAAGAAAAATATCAAAAGACGGTAATTATTCGCCAATCAACACATCCGTCGGGAAAATTGGAAAAATGTACTGTGGTCTGATGAAACCAAAATTAATTTGTTCGGGTCTGATGGTAAAATGTTTGTACGAAGACCAAAAAATAAAGAATTTTACTCCAGGTACACAAAAAAGACCGTCAAACATGGTGGAGGTTCCATACTAATTTGAGGTTGTTTTTCGTCATCTGGCAACGGTCCAATTTTTTGGATTAAAGAAAAAATGTGTGCAGTAGATTACGTAGAGATACTGAAAAAACAAATGCTACCATTTGCCTTAGAGGAAATGCCTCTTGTCTGAGAATTTATGCAGGATAACGACCCGAAGCACTCCTCTAGGCTTGTCAAGTTTTGGTTTCAAGAGAACAACGTGCGTGTCCTAGATTGGCCCTCCCAGTCTCCGGACTTAAACCCCATTGAGCATTTGTGGGGAGTTCTTAAAAACAAAATAGGGCCATATAAGAGTAAAAACAAAGACGATATGTGGCTAAAGTCCAGGAAGCGTGGTATTCTATACCTCCGGAAACCTGTGCTAATCTTGTTGGATCTATGCAACGCAGATGCAAGGAGGTAATTAATATGAAGGGAGCTTCTACCAAATATTAATATGACATTGAAAAATGAAGGTATGTTATTGATTAAAATCTAAAATTCTAAAAAAACTAAATCGTCCCTATTATTTTTTCCAGGCTGTTTTTGGATATTAAATATTTTGTTATAAATTCATAGAATATAATTCATTTTCTTTTGCGTTTTGTTAGTTTTATTGAAATACATTTTTTTTATGCATAAACTTTTATTTTTTTTATGGGTCTGTTAATAAAAATTTAAGAAAAACTGAACACTAAATGCCGTCCCTATTATTTTTTCCAACACTGTATATAATAAAAACAGGGCTGCCAGATTTTACGATTTTTTGTTCCGAAATTAGCAAATTGACGATTTGATGAGTTTTTCTAAAAAAGTGACGAAAGCCAAAACAAAATCAAAATTATTTTATAATTTTGTTGTTACTTTCTATAGAAATTCATATTGAATTTTTAAATTTCAAACACTTCATATTTTGTGGGGTTGAAAATTGATAAAACAATATGAATTTCTGTAGAAAGTAACAACAAATTTATAAAATATTTTCGATTTTATTTTTGCTTTCAATGAAATTGTTGGCGTTGCGTTGCGTTTTACACTATAAGCCCCTTAGTCTTCGAAATAAGATAATTTTAAATATTTTTATCAGGGGTGTCATGGAATCCAAGTCGGTTTTGCTAATTGTCGGTTTTGCGCAAAATACTATTTTACCAATTATAAAATTTTATTTGCTTCTATCTGTGGAAAAAATCTAACTGTTTCGATCTACCAAAGGTTAAATACAATTTGGTTTAAGGATTGATGGCTGCGAGTGTTAAACGGCAAGCCCTCTGAAGAGATTGAGTGTCTGCAATCGAAACATGTAAGGGAAACCTGTCCGTAAAAAACGCCTGGGTTCGAGCCCAGCTTCAGTCAAGAATAAAAAATTATCAATAAATTTTAATTAATTTCATGTTGTAAAAATTCCTTTCTTTATAAAAATAATTAAATGAAAATTAAATTTGATGAACTTTAGCCTAATTAAAAATATTAAAAAAAAATTTGGATTAAAAACCATAAATAGTTCAACAAAATAACCACAATACTGATTATTGAAAAAAATAATATAAAAAATTAAGCTTTTAACAACTTAATTTATTTCGAATAAAAAAAACATGACCTGTAAGCTAGTGCTGGGATACTATCGATATTTTCTACTATCGATATTTATCGATAGTTCAGATTTCACTATCGATATATCGATATTACTATCGACTGAATGTTTGTACTTGCGCAGCAAACCTTAAATTATTTTATAAGGCTACAGTCCGTTGTTTTTATTACTTTTTTGAATGTATGAGACGTATGTATATACGCACGTTATTTGAGATGGCAGTTTTTTAAAAATTGATAAGGACCTTTCTGAAAGAACCGAAGTAATAGGGAGTATAAGATATTCCATTGCAACTTTTAAAATTTTCTAAATTCTAAACCCAAAAAGGTAATCAATTTAGCGGACTTATCCTCTAATGGTCGTTATTGGTTTGTCCTATGCTTGCAATTGCATTTGGTTTTGCATTTTTTGTTTTACAACATTACAAAAATATTTGAAATTTCATTTTCATGTACAAATTTCGACTTAAAGGCCTTTAATTAGCAGTAAAAAGCACTGTTAAGCAATCCATACAACTTGCCATTCTTGTTGTTTGTATTCATTGCTGTAATTCAGCGCGAATTAATAATAGTAAGTAAAAATTTGCGGCAAAAAACTGTGTCTGTATATCTGCTATTAGATGTCTTCATAGCTGTATTTTAAATAATAAAAATATCGATATTTATATTTTTCCTATCGATATTTTCGATATTTTAAGACTATCGATAATATCGATAGTCTATCGATAGTTTCCCAGCACTACTGTAAGCTGCTTGGTTTATTTCCAATAAAAAGCCGATAACATTGGTTTCTGTGACACCTAAAACCGACACTAATTTTAGTTCGAACAAACAACCGACAACATTGGATTTCATGACACCAACGTATTTTTTTGTCGGTTTTAAATCCTATACCGATAAGATTGGTTTCTATGACACCCCTGTATATGTTTGTTTTTTATCCCTATTGTGAAAATTGTCCTCGAAATTGTTTGTTTCTTTCCTGAAAAATTTATCGGCAAAAGCAAAACTTCGAGGGAAAGTAATGGACCGACTTGGCTTATTTTGAACATTTAATACTTCTTAGGGCCATTATTATAACTTGGCGTTAGCTGTTATCCGACAGTTAACAGACGCTTTTTGACATATAACACATTATTATTTGTCAATTTAATCTTAACTTTAGCTAACTTCAAGTTGTAATAATGGCCCTTATACACATAAACAAAATATGATTGATATTTGATATTCTTATCTTATATGTACACTTTTGTGCCAAAACCATTATTTCTTCAAGAAAAAAAGTTTTTTGTCTATAACCCGTTCGTTTATGAACCAATTTTTTTAATTTTAACTACCAGCTATTCTACTTAGACCATATTTACATTATGCAATTCATGCCGCAACTTTTGCATGCAACTTTTTGTTTGTTAGCAAGAGGTGTAGGGAAGAAAACGGGGTTGAAAAAGTTTAAAAAATGCATGAAAAAAATGTAAATGTAAATTTGAAAAGAGTTCCGTAGCAACTTCTTTAAAAGAAAATAGAAAAAAACTCGGCGTTAATTGCATAGTCTAAATGCGGTCTTAGACTATTTCAGGTAAAAAAGAAAAAAAAAGATTATAGGAATAGGTAAATTAAAGATTTATATCTCAGCCATTTGTAAACCGATATAGTTAAATTTCAATAATATACTATTTCGAACTACATACGATATAAATAAAACAACGTTGTCACTATCAATTCTAGGTTTTTCGCAAAAATAAAAACCCAGAATATTTATAATACTGTTATTAAAGCCCGAGCCACGTCAAGAATGAAAGATTATCAATAACAATTTTAATTAATTTTCATGTTGTAAAATTCCTTTCTTCATAAAAATAATTTAATAAAAATTAAATTTCATGAACTTAAGCCTAATTAAAAATATTAAAAAATTTGGATTAAAAACCGTAAATAGTTCAACAAAATAACCACAATACTAAAAATTTTCCATTTTGATCTCGGTATTTGTAAATACATATCAATTTTAAAAAATGATGTATGTTTATTTTATTAAAGCTGTTATGATACTTGATATTTTTTGTATTTTTTCTATATTGGAGAACAGTGCAAATATATTTGCATAGGAAAACTGACTAAGTGTAAAGAGTATGATTATATCATAAAAAATCTTGAAAAGTCAAACAAATATACATGTGTTATCGATAAATAATCTTAGACTGTCAAAAAAAATATAACATTTTTTAACTTAAAATTGACATTTCCAGATTAATTGTTAGCACTGTTGCCAATTTTTTTAGTTTTTGATCGAAAGAAACGGGTTTTAACTTTTTTTTGCGATTTTTAGCTTTTATGACGGTTTTTTGTGGGGACAAAACGTGGGCAGTATTGTTTGTTTTGTTTACATTTTATCAAATTGTATTTCTTGTTCTTTCTCGCATTTGTTGTTTCAATCAGTCAATCCTTAAAAAAATCCAATACAAAAAATAGCAAGTATCATAACACCTTAAGCTTGGTTTCTTTTTGCTTTTGTAAAAATATTAATTATTTTTTGTTTAAATGATATTTTCTCATGCCTTTGTGTGACTTCTGCAGGGAAAAACAACAATTTTAAATTGTTATCGGATTAAAGAAAATAAATAATATTCAACATTTTTAATTTTTCGAATTTTTATAATAGAACTATTACAAAAAAGCTTTATAAAATACATAACTGAAATTTAGCCCATAGAATAAATTCGAAAAATTCGAAAACCCAAGTAAAATGAAAAATTTTGAATATGATATAAAGTTTCCCTCGGCAGGAAATAATTCGCAGTTTCTATTTATGAAAACAAATAACTTTATAAAAAATAATCCTCCAGCTTAACAAAATAAATATAATTTGAAATAAATTATTAAATACCCATGCACTTTAACTATAATTTTGTTTAATTATGACCCCGATTACCGTTTACAACAGTTGTTAATTTAATGTTGTATTTTTTTAAATGCGATCATGATTTACAACTGTTGTCAGCGCTGTTGTATTTGGAGTTGTCTATTGTTGTTTTCTTTTCTGACAATAATGTTCCATATATGCTACAAATGTGAGAAGTTGTCGTTTTCCTTTCTAAACATGTTGCAACAATAAATCGTCAGCTCATAACTGGTTTGACCTACCAACCATTTTTTAAAAAAATGAGTTAGGTATGAGGAATATATTTTTTTAATACCCTCTTTCTAAATAAAAAACCTGTTTCGCGAAAATTTTTATGGTTTCTGAGATATAAAGCATTAATTTTGCTGCATATCAACAGTTTCAAAAATTTGTTAATACTGTTTTGCTCTACAAGCCATTTTTTGGCGTTTGCAGCAAATTCTTCATACAAAAACGTACAAACTAATAAATTTTACTGTTGCTTTGCTGCATTGCCGTAAGAAAAAGTAAGTAGTAAAAGCAAAAGCAAAGTAAAATGACAACAAGAAAATAAATTTGTGAAAAATAGTTTTATAATGGACCCAACCAAGTGTACGGTTTGCTATTATTTGTGTTTTTAGCCTACCTAAGGGAAATGCTTAAAAATTTTGCTAGTGCTTAAATTAAAATTTTAAATGAATTAATAAAAGATTATCCACTTATTAAAATTTTGACATTATGGAGCGATTCTTCTTGCGTACCTCAAAATAAAAATCAAATTAACGCAACCGCAATCAAAATGTTCTTTAAACAAAATAACATTGATGCCGTAATACAAAAGTCTTCAGAAGCAGAACATTCTTTAATTCAAGAAGTGGACTGTGTCCATGGTGTTATTGACCGGTACTTAAAGAATATTGAAATTCATAGTCCTCTTCATTTACTAAATTTGCTTAAAACAATGCCAAATAATAAAACAAAACTTAAAGTTATGGAAATGCTTCCGGAAAATTTTCGCACATACTCGTTGGAAGCAAATAAAATGGACTTTCGAAAAGTCCCTTTTGCTAAAATTAAAGTACTTCTATACAGTTAAAATAATGATTTATGTATATATTATAAAACTTCTACCAGAGAGGAAAATATAAAAATGCAATTTTGGTTAAGTCTGCATCAAAAAATTGTTTGAAAACTCCTGAGAATTTGTTGACGAATGTTTTGAAAATATCGAAACCATCATTTATTCTCAGCGATAAAAATAGAGACATAAAAGACTTGCTTGTATTTCTTCCACGTGTTGATAAAGCTTATTACAAAAATTTACTCAATATTAAGTTTTAAATTTTCTTTTTACTTTTGCATTATTAAAGTTGTTTAATTTGTGGCTTTTTATGTAACTTTTCATAACAGTAGAACTGTTTTTTCTGTTTTTGTAAAGTAAAATAAAATAAAAAAAACTATAAAAAAAAATTTATCTCAACAACAAGTTACTCAATACACAGCAATAAGTATACGTATGCAGCACAAAAAGCCACTTTTTTAATTTTTTTATAGAAAAGTGGCGTATGCGGCACAAAACAATATTTTTCATTTTCAAAAAAATACTATTAAATTCTAACTTTATTCATGAAAGTGCGCAAAAATTTGCATTTTTCTTCAAAACATATACCGGAAGCAGTGGTAAAAATATAAAAAAATTCTATCGGGTACAATTTGAGAAATCTTCATGTAAATCTTCTTTGTCGTTTTTCTCCACTCCGACTTTTTGACATATGCGCCAAACCAATTCTGAGCTGACGAAATGGCAAATTTGTTCCATTTCTTACCCGCAGTTATAACTGAGTGTGAGATAATACCCTTTTTTGCATCTGCGTACAGTACTTTTTTATGCAAGCAAGTATTTTTTTATTAGGGCTTTTCTTGTGTTTTGTCTGGGATCACACTATGAAAGTTTTCTTTCAGAAAGTCTGAGTTTATTGGTGAGAGGGGAGGAGAGCATGCTTTTCTTTTCTCCTTTCTCACCCATAAACTCAGACTTTCTGAAAGAAAAATTTCATAGTGTGAACCCAGATTTTCGTACAATTTGCGTTATATTGTGATTTTTAGTTATATTGTGATGGATATAAAAACTTTTTGTTTTTCGTTTTTACTTTTATTTAATAATTATATTTTTTTTGTCGCAAAATTTTTAACAACAGCTGACATTAATTATTGAAAATCAGTGCTGTTAACGCTTATTGGAATTGTAGGAAAATGTTATGTTGAAAATTGCTACAACCATGGTGAATATCGCTTTTAGTACAAACTTTGCATTCAATATTTAACACGCTAAATACACATTAGTGTTGAGTGTAAAACGTAGCTATTATTTTGTTCCATTGTAATTTAGAAAAATGTATCAGTTTGTAAGGGTTCGTGTAACCTGATAAATATATTACACAACTATAAAGCATCATTATTTTTTAGAAAAGAAAACACCATATGTTCTGTAACATCGATTATCGTTTACAACATGTGCATTTATGTGTTGTCAGCACTGTCAAAAATTTACAACTGCTTATTTGCTGTTGTTTTGTGAACGTTACAAGTTAAAAAACGAAAATGGAGAAAAATTTGTAAGAATGCATATAAAAAAAAACACAACTGTAAAAAATACTTAATTATAAATATTTCTTAGCAAAATTACAAATAAAAAACAAATGGAAAAGTTGGTTGAGCTGATGAAAATTCATCCAGATATTGGACGAGGCAAGCTACCATTTGGATGAAACAAAATGCAACTTAAGGGCACATGGGATAAATTTACGGAGCAATTAAATAGCTTGGGACCGCCGATTAAAAACACTAAAGAATGGTAAAGAGGAGTTAGTAGCAGATGTACTATCTGATAAATATTATATTACTTAAAAATAAATTTTATTTTATCATAGGTATGGACTCACTATAAGGCCAATTTAAAAAGAAAATTGGCTGCAAATAAAAGAAATTTTCAAGCTACTGGTGGTGGTCCGTCCACAGAAATAAGCTTGAGCTCATAAGAACAGAGCACTGTGGAACTTGTCTCAGTGCAAACCCAAGTAAATCCAAATGGTTCTGCAATGGGTTTTGAAAATCAAGAAGATTCAAATGGGGCGGAATTAACATTTAGGCCTGAGGAGCCTTCACAGATTATGCAATCTACGGAAACACAATTGCCCAAAAATCGTAGAAAGAATAAGATGGAGGACGAACGCTTACAAAAAATCAGGAGAAGATCTTAGAGACGTTGAAAAGGTTGGAAAGTAATTCATACAAAAATTACCAAATAAATAAACAAATGTATGAATTAAAAAAAAAAGAAGGCTGACCTACAAATGAAATTGATAGAAGCCAAACTTCAATTAACAAATAAAAGAATTCAGGAGCTGTGATAAATATATATGTATATTAAATACCTTTTGTTATAGTTTTAAGAATTTGGTGATATTTTTTTACATATAAATTAGTTTTAAAGTTTTTCTTTTTTTATATTTTTTTTAATGAACTGAATTAAAGCAAATGAATTAAAGCAATGAATATGTTAAAAAAATGTTTATTCATTTAAAATTGCAAGCATTAAACTGTTACTAATTTGTTGTGCAGACTCTTCAATGTTTGCTTCTGTAGGTCCTCCAACTTCTACTTCTGTTTCTAATGGAAAAGGCAACTCTTCATTAAATTCTGTCTTAAAGTGTTTGCTTAAATTGTGTAATGCGCAACAAACATTTGTGATTTGAGTCGCTTTTTCGGGAGTGTAGTGCAATCCTCTCGCAGAGAGGAAACAACGGAATCTGCTTTCAAGAACTCCAATTGTTCTTTCAATTACATATCTTGCTTTTGCATGGACTGTATTAAAACGGCTTTCTTGTGGTCCCTCAGCAGCACTTCGAAATGGAGTTATTAAAAATGGTTCCAATGGATATCCCGCATCACCTTAAAAGTTGTGAAATTAAAGAAAAACAAAGGCGAAAAGAAAATTTCCTACCTAAAATCCAAGTATTCTCCTGCAGATTTTGCTGTTAATATTGCTTAAAGTCACTTATATTCCATACGAAGGAGTCATGATTTGAGCCAGGTTATCGCGCATCTACATAGTGTATATTCATTTCGAAGTCGCACGCTTATTACAGTAAAGAAACATTTATTTATTAATAAATTTACTTGAATTGAAGAATGACAATCTTCCTCACAATCATGACATTCAGGCTGTAATATCCCTTCCTGTTCAAATACAAATGTTGCCATTCCTTTGGAGGAGCTACAATTCGTACGTGCGTACCATCTATACACCCAATTACTCCAGGAAATCGTGTTTTTGACAAAAACGACATTTTGTTGGCATTTTTTTCATCTTCAGTCATCCGGGCGTTTATCCATTTTTTGCATATTTTTCTTTCGAAGAATTCTATTATTTCTTTCAAAATCAAGCAGACTGTTGGTTGCGAAACTCCAATATTAAAGTCTTTACCGCTGCTTCTTTGGTAGCTTCCATCAGCAAAAAATCTCAGCGCACAACACAATTTAAGAATTGGTGGAATGGCCGAACACCGTGTTGACGGCTTTAAAAAGTCGCTTAGTTTTGGCAGCAAATACAAAAATCCATCTTAATTTATGCGGAAAAATACATGTGTTAATATAGGTAATGACTTCAGATAAATTATACGTACTCAGCATTTGGTAGCTCCAAGGGGTTGGAACTATCCCGAATTCTTTTCCGTATACGTGCCATATATGTTTTCTTCCTACTATCATCGTCATCATCAAAAAATAATTCGGTATTTATATCCATTATTTTACTTTTAATTTCAACAATATTGCGCGTATACAAATATTCTTGAATTTTTTTCAAACTTGACAGTTTTTCATATGCAGGGATGTAAATTTATGGATAATGAGCACTAATACCAAATGCAACCCTGTGACATGCACAACACCTAGATGTTGTTAACCATAATCGATAACAAATTAAGTGTTGTGTTGTAGCTAAAACAACATAACATTTAAGTGTTGTAAACGATAATCGGGGCTTATGTTTTAATAAAAGTCGAAACAAATTTCTTTAAAATTTATTTTAAATTGCACAATTTTTAAATCAAAAAAGACGATATTTTTTATTTTTTTCTCAGGAAATTAACGATTTGTGTCAAATTTATCTGGCAGCCTGAATAAAACCCAGACAAGAAAATCCTAAAAAAATTTTTAAATAACAAAATATAACAATTGAGTTTATTTATTTTCATCATTTAAATTATGCACTAATCATTTATATTCTTTTTTTTTTTATTTATATTAAAAAAATAGTATATAAACATGTTTTAAATTTAAAATATCTTTATTTTATTTTTCTCGCACCAATTTTAAATGTGACTTATTTTGACAGTTCTTGGAAGAAACTTTTCGCAAAATATTGTTACAAAAACACTTTTTCTCACATCCTTCCAATAATTGCTGGAAAATTATTACAATGACAGATAATTCTCGCAAAGAAAAGATACAGAAACACTTGTGTGAGAAAAACCATGTTTTGTTTCATTTCACACCACTTTTGTTGCAATTCACACGTTTCATGCGAAAATTTTTACGATGTGAGAAATACAGAAACGGGCTACAGATCTTACCCCGCCCAAATTTTTTTTTTTTTTTTTTTTTTAATTTATTTTTATTATTGAATCTTTCTTATCGAAATTTACAATATGTATTCAAATCTTAATTCTACTTGTTGTTTATTAGTTGTTACCAGTGTAACCACTAACTGCTGTATTCAAATTTTAAAAATGTCTTCTAGTTAGGCTCAAAGTATCGGTTCTTTTTAGCCTCTGGTGACCTTCGAACTGAAGCAAACCCCGAGCGAGGTAGTTAGGGTGGGCCATTAATTTATCGATGTAACTTATTGAATATTTCTTAATTTCCTCCTGGATAGTGGGGACGTTGAGATCTCTGTATCATTACGTATATACCATGGGGCGCAGACAATTTGTCGTAATATTCTAGACTGTCTTCTTTGAAGCTTTTGGATGTTAGATGCGCATGCAGTACCCCATAATTGGATGCCATATGTCCATATTGGTTTTATGATGGACTTGTATAAGAGAATTTTGTTGTCTAAGGACAAGTTTGAGTTTCGACCGAGAAGCCAAATACCAGTTCCTTATATCGATGCAAAATGCTCTCACTTCCTCACTTTCAAACAGGGTATACAAAATTGTCTTGACTCAATCTAAGCCCCAAAATACTTTTTGTGGAAAGAGAAGAAAAGGTTATAGCTAAAGATGGGTAATGCTTTGAATAAACTTATAATACTGTACTAATATTTCACATAAGTTCCTTAAAATTTCCCAAAAATCCCACATATTTTTTTTTTTTTTAATTTAAAAAATATATGCATTTATTTATTTATTCATAACATATAAATATTTAATATTTCTCAAAATGCAATCATTTGAATTAAAGTTTTGTTTTGTTGTTTTATTTTCTACCACAATTGTGCTGCCAGCCTTAACATATGCAATTATTTCAGTTTCCATTTTAATGAAATGTCATGATTTGCTGGCTTTTCGTTTCTTTTTATAAATAAAAAGAGAAATTAAACTAAAACCGTTAACCTAAGCCACCATCACATATTCTCCATTTATTTCCGTTTCCTTTGCGCAAAACACTGGTTTATTTCAACTTAAATGTTTGCTTAAGCGTTTTTTTTCAGCCCACAACTAAAAGTATGCAATATTCTTTTTTTTATTTTATTGTTGCATACTTTTAGTTGGTTTATTTTTTCGTTTTCAATATATTTCATATAAAAACTAAATATATTTTTAAATTTTCTTTTGGTTTCCTTTTAAAAACAGTAAAAAAAATAATAAATAAAAACAAATTTTTATTGGCCATTTGATTTAACGCTAACAAAACACACATGTTTGTTTTCCCACAAACAGGCTTTTTCAAACACCCACACTTGAATGCTTTAGCATACAGACATTTAAGCATGTATGAGTTTTTGCAAAAGAAAACTGTCTCACACTGTCGTTTCACATGTCAATTATAGTTGAATGACAGCTGCTGCGGCAAAAAAAAACGAATAAGAGAGAAATCTCCCTCCCTCCTTCTTTTCTCCCTGGCAAAGCACTTTGTGACCTTCTCTTGAAGCCGTTTTGAATATGTAAATAAATTTTAGCTTTTTTTTAGGGGGTTTCGCTCTTTTTTGCGTTGTAGAAAAATTTTTATGAAATTTTAATTGTCCCAAATGTAACATTTTGAGTTTATAGATGATAGTTTTTGCGTTTTTCTCTATTTTTCTGAGGGTTTTACAATTAAGTCTCTGAAATTTCTATTTGTTCAGCAAAAACTAACAATTAGTTTAGTTTATGCGGTTGGCTTTTGTGGTTGATTGTGTCATTTTTCACTCTACTTCTGGCAGATACCCGCTGCTCTTTGTTCTCCCTCTATCTCTCTATTCATCCTTTTGGGTATGCTATAGAATTGTGCCTGTAGTAAATGTCATCAAGAGTTCTATGGTGCAAAAAAAATTAAAAATAATTGCATGACAAGTTTCTTTTGGAGTAATATAAAATGTTAATTTTTTTCCTGTCTTATTCTCTTTCTCTCTCTATTATTTTTCGCTTATTTGAGGTTATTAGTTTGTGGTATAATTTTCATTATATCATAACCATTTAGTTCAGCCGGAGTCAGAGAGAAAAATGCCAAGTCAGACAAAAAAGAATTATATGTTACAAAATTTTTGCTTTATTTTAATTATAAAACAAATATTTAAATTGTTGACAGTTTCAACATTTGAGGTTAAAGTTGTTGAGAGAGATAGAGAGAGAGAGAGATTATTTAGCAGCAGCATTCAGCATGCAATATTTGTTTTTATAAAAACAAAAAAATGAACATTCTAAAAGTAGGCAAACTATTTCAATTGTTAGCTTTTTAGTTTTAAATGAATTAAATTTTGTTTGGTCGGCAAAAAATCAAATAGTCTGTTTGAAAGCCAAGTTATAAATTTAAATTTCATTTAAAGCATACATTTAGGCAGTTTAAACAATGACATTTTTAAATTGGGTGTATATTTTATAGAAGAAAAAAATTCAGAAGCATTAGCAGAATACAAACTTATTCAAAGTATTGGCTACTATTAGCTATGAACTTTTTCCATCTATCTGGCAGCATATAAATTCCGCGCAAAAACAACTTGTCACCTTTTTTTAGGCCACGAACGAGCTAAGCCATTTGAAGCCAGAGGGTTCTGCATCGAAATAGTAGTCGAACGGGGCAAAGCCTGCACTAGAAGGCTGAACTATTCATCAACCTTTTTCAAAATAGTTTACTAACATCTGACAAAATGTGGCCGAGCAAAGTCAAGATAGAGAATTTCGAGTTTATGTCTGCTGGCTATTCCGGAGGTTTATGCTTGCTTTAAGAGAATTACTTGTGTTGTTGCGAACACAATTGATTCTTAGGACAAAATCCCATACAAATGCATTATAAAGGGTGGTCCAACGAAAAGTTTTTAGCGAATTATCTTAATATTTTTTTATGATAGACGGATCTATGAAAATTGCAGTGCAAAACAAAATATGCCAAAATGCTCGCAAGCCTTTATCTTACTCTGAAACATAATTTTCGACAATGTTTTCTTCATTCTTCATTCGTATTTAGATTAAAAAAAAAAAAAAAAAAAAAAAAAAACAAGGTACAGTGAACGACGAACAAGGGGAGCGTGTTTACCAAGATTCAATATAAATTGAGAGAAATTATCAAAGATTTTTGGACAAAAGCATGCTGGGAGACTATTGCTGGACTCTAATACGCAGAGTATGAAAACAAACAAAACATTTCGCAAACGTTTGCAAAATCTACAAAACTATTCAAAATTTTTAAATTGTACAATTGTATATGAGCAAAACCAAAACAAAAACTTTTCAAGTGTCAAAGAGAGAAAACGAAACAATTGGCTTTCCACTCATCTGCATTATTTAATTTACCGTTACAATCGTACATCTGAGTACAAAACAGATAGAGAAACGTTTTGTTTTGAGTAATTGATTTAGTTCTTGTTTGGTTTTTGTAGTGGCATAACAAGAGTAAAATCCACAATGTCTCGTCCAAAAAATGATTTGTTACGTTATTTTTTATTCTTTTTTCTTTGAATTACTTTTTATTTAATTTAATTTGTTTTTTTTTCAATTACTATGGTAATCAAAATAATCATTAATAAAAACGAAAAAACATAAAAACCTCTCTTTTTGTTTCACCTAGAAACAATAGTAGTGAGTAAATCAATTACCAAACGTTTGTCAAACGTTTTTTCTCTGAATGTTTCAATATTGTTCGTACTCTTTTCTTTTCCAGCTGTGTACGTTTATATTAATGTAGAATTTGCGCTCACGAGCAAAAATAATACAAAACAAAATGGCACAATCATTCTCATTGTTTTGGTTTTGTTTTTGTTTTACTCACTGCAAAGAACAAAACAAAACGAAAGCAAACGTTTCGTTTTGTTTGTTTCCGTACTCTGCTAATACGTAAAACCGAAACAACAAAATAGAAACGACTTTCAAATAACGCCCATTCAATTTTAAAAAGAAAACTATTTTTTGTATCTGACGTGATAGAGAAAAACTAATTACAGCTTCGAATTCAGCCCACCAAATTGCCCTCGGAAAGATATTAGGTTGCTCTAGTTCAAAACCTTGTTGGCTAGCGTTATTGTCGTACACATTTTGTTTTAAATATCCGCCAAAAAGAAGGAAGTCCAATGGTGCCAAATCACATGATCGTGGCGGCCAATTAACATCGCCAAGAAGTGAGAAAATGCGACCATTAAATATCTCGCGCAAAAGAGCCATTGTTTCGTTGGCTGTGTGGCAAGTAGCACCATCCCGTTTGAACCACATATCGTCCAGGTCCATATCCTCAATTTCTTGCCACAAGAAGTCCGTTATCATTTCGCGATAGCGAACAGCATTCACGGTAACTGCTTGGCCGTCCTAATTTTCGAAGAAGTACGGCACAATAATGCCGCCAGACCATAAACCGCACCAAACAGGTGCTTTTACATTTCCTACAGACCCGGTTTGCTAAAATTCGAGCACAATTCTCCCTATTGCCGACACATTTAGTCGATTATGCTGACCCAAAAAGTCACGAAATGCATTTTGATTTGGACGCCCATTTTTGCGAAAGGCTCTTCAACAATCTTAGCGCGCTGCTCAATTGTGTTCCTCTCAATGGCTGAATTTGTCAAACACTAAAACAAAGAAATGTCAAATTAAGTTGAAAAAAAAACTTAAAGTTCAGGTATGACTCACAATAAACATCGTGCATTGGTTCCTTGGTGGTCCCTTAACATTTGTCATACAAAAGCTGTATATAAAACTAACATTTTTTATGGGAGCTCCCTTAAGGAATAGAGTTAGCGGTATATTTGAAACAAATGTTAGAGATGAAATACATAGTGGGTTTGATCATACATTTGCCCCCCTAAGGAGCATTATAGAGCTGTAGTGCAAATTTTTATTTTTTTTATTTCATAAACTTTGATTGCGAGCCCCCTTAAGGAATGAAGATAGCGGGTAAGTTTATTCGGGAAAAATGCCGGGAAGGTAAAATTGATGGTGGTCATTCATACATTTAACCCCTCGTTTAGTGACTCTTTGGTACACTTTAGATACATTTGACCTGAGGTGTCTGCGTTTTGGCCACTTTATTTACCATTTCATATTTGCCAAAAGCAAAATAAAGTGAAGGTAAACAAAAATTCTATCTGAAATATTTTTAAAACTATAAGAGATAGCTTAGTGAAATAAATTCCTTTGCCTTCCTACTAGCTTATTTAAATGTTTCATTCATTGAAATCGGTCAATATTTGCACAAGTTACAAGCTTTACAAAGTTAACAAACATAACCCGAGCTGGTCAAGTTTGACACCATTTCTTTCATTTTCTATTCTAACATTCCATTTTCTTAAAGCCTATTTCCGTTAACACATCATTTAAAATTTATTACCACTGCTTTGCAATTGACCCCAATGTGCGTCGTGAAATAGAATCTATTTTATTTTGACAGCTTTGTTTCTTTTGCTCTCACATATAGACAATCATTCTCCCAACAATGCTGCCATACTTTCATTAAATTTCATACATTTTGTAAACAGAAAATTAAGAACAAAAGAAAATCTTAAAATAAAAAAATAAAATGAGAGAGCATTTGAAGTTGCTGTAGACGATTTAATTATGGGCTTGTGAATTTGACAGCGATTTTACCTGAAGTTGAAGACTTATAACTTTTAACCTTTTTACAGTCCCATTGTGCATTTCATAAATTCAAGAACTTATGTGAGTGAAATTTTATAACTGCTTTTATTACAAAAATAAATTTTGTGTTTCTTTGATATTCAAATCAAGAGCAATTTTTTTGTTACTGTTGCTTAAAGCAACAAACTAAAACAAAAAAAAACTAACAACATAATCACCAGGAATTTGTATTATTGCACTTGTTTTCTTAGTATATTTTTAGGGGAAAAAAACTAACAGTTAAACTAAACTGCAGCTGGGGTAAAAAAAAATCAGTCCAACACACACATGAAATATTTTACAAAGGTAAAATGTTTTCCAGGTACATTTTTGTTACTGTTAAATTAGTGTTTTAAGCATTAAGGGTCTTTTGGATGGATTTTCTACTTAAAAGTGGTTTTGGTTTATGTTTACTTAAATAAAAACAAGTAAGAAAGTATTAACAGTCAAATCCGACCATATGATATCATACACTACAGTATGTATTTCAAAACCAATTTTTGAGAGTGTATCTTATTAGGGTTCCATGGGCAATCATGGACCCGCCAGAACAATATTATGTTATTAGGTTAAGATTCATTTTAATTTAGATATCTTGATCTATATGAGATTTGTTAGACTTAAGAGATTTTGAGAAGAGAACTCATAGAATTCTGCATCTTCATATTGATTGATGGTGCTTTAACAGCAGAATTGTGTCATCAATGTTATTACAAATGGCATCAATAAGGCAAAAAGTGACATCAATTAAATGACGAACGTCATCATAAAATTTTGTCATATTGTATGCGTCATCTATGCTATGACTACAGTGCCATCAATTCGATGCCACATTTTGTGTATTATTAAAATTTTTTCAGGTTTAAAAAGTAAAATAAAAAGCAAAAATTCCCATATTCTTTTTTTTTTTTTTTTAATTATTTAGTTTTATACATTAAATTTTCAAACTATAATGATTACGAAAATCATATCGAGCATGCTGCTGGTTTTCTTATAATTAAGAGTTCTTCTGTAAACAAAGAGCGGAATACAACAAAAGTGAAACAAACATGTGTAACGACGGCTAAGTAATTAATAATATTCTCTTACTTTGACTTAAGTCAATCCTAATTACTCAATATAATGACAATTTGTCATTAATCAATTTAATTTAATGACAATTTGTCATTAAATTGAGCCTAATGAGTCCTTTCTCCGATGTTACTGCGTCATCGCACTGATGACATTTTTTATTTAACTGACTCAGATTCGTCATTTCTGTGGTGCTGATGTGTAATTTCATTGATGACATAATTTCAATTTGGCCTAGTGATGTAAAGGCTGACATGACAATGGTGAAAAGTGTCATGGGGTCTTTGTTTTTGACCCAATAGTACTGGTGTCAAATTTCATTAGCATTATGACGCCTTTTCTATCAGTATGATGAAAAGTCTGGCGGCATCATCAGACTTTTTTCTTCAAAAATCTAAGCCAAAGCGCGCGTTAGGGTCAGTGAAGATCGCCGCTACTGCTACCGAAATTATTTTTTATTTAAACATATGGATGTCATTGATCCGGGCGTGATGTGGTTTTAAAAAGAGGGCGTTTCGTGCCATATGGCACACGCAAGCAACGACTTAGTTCTGACATCCCAATAATGAAAATTGTAATGCGTTCAAAAACGAAGACACTTGTTATAGTACTGATGCCAAAATACATCAGCTTTACGACTTTTTTTCTATCAGTGAGGGTTTATTTGGGACTTATGGCTGATTTTGGACCGAACAGCACAATATGTTGTCATAATATAAAAGCTGTCGCAGAAGTTATCAATTTTAATCTCAATTTCATTATTTACATATAAAGGAAGTTATGGAAATAAATGCTATTTTCGGGAGAAGAATTTTTATCGAAGCTTTGGTCAAATATGGACCTATTCCAAAAAAAAAAATTGGTAAGCTGATTTAGATTGTAATAAAATTAGTTTGAACCACTTGTTCCTCTAAAGCAGTGGAGGGCACACACATACTATCACATTTATGCTTGTGTTGACGAAATAACAACAAAGCAACATCCGAACGTACATTGTCACAGACCACACAAAGAAGTTTATAGTGTACATGTGTCGACGTCACACAAGCAGCATTTTTATTCCTATGCACGCGTACATAGGATTTGCAAATGTGCCCTTCACTGCTCTAAAGAGAGTCAACTCTAAATTTTTTAATTTTCACTTTTTGCAAGAAATCGAATATCAGTGGTCCAAAAAATACAATTGTTTCTTCCTTTGTAGTATAAGACTACATATAAAAAGAAAACAGTTTTTTGTCTCTACTAAAAATTTATTAATGTTAATGTTTAGAGGAACCAGTGCGATATGCACCAAATTTCAACAAATGATCCTCAAAGTTGCGATCTGTACTTTGCGCAACACTAAAACACTGTAAGAGAAAAAAAACATTTAATGAAAAAACAAGTTAATATTTTATACAAAAATAAGTTTATTCATTCCATCATTATTATGTGAGGCAAAAACGATCTGCTGACTTTTGATCGCTACAAGTTTTACAAAGACGGACGGAAGGAAATCTTAATATCGATTCAAAACATGATCAGTCGATCAGAATACTAAAAGGTCTAGGAACTATATTTCAAGGTGTTACAAACCTCAGCATAAATGCATAATTCCCTCTACGCTATTGTGGTGTGGATATAAATATTTAACAATTTTTCCCTTAAAACAATTTAATACTCAAAGTAGTGTTATTTGGAACAGAAACATATACATACATAAAAAATAGCAAGAAATTTATAACGTTAATTTTTTCCATTTTTTTTTTCAATTCTTTCCCAGCTACCAGTCATGGTCTCGACCTTGATAAAAGATAGTGGAGATTCACACTCACACACACAGGAACACTTTCTATGGCTCACCACAATAAGAAACATTTAAAGTTTTTCTAAAACATTTATTTTTTTCTCATTTTTTTTTTTAAGGAAAAACGTAAAAGCTTAAAAAAATATTTAAACACCGCCCAGATGTATGCAGCGAAAAGCAAACAGAAAAACAAACTGCAGATATAGTAAACAATTTCCCATAAGAGAAAAGTTTATGTTACAATCATGCCTAAAATATATTTTCTCGTTTTTCTTTCTAGGTTTGGTGACAAATTCTTAGAAAGATGTATTATTTAAACATGTAAGAATGAAATACTTAAAACTAACAGAAAGACAAAAAAAATGTATTGAAAAGAACAAAAAAAAAAAAAACAAATCACAAAAACTTCTCTAAGGTTGTCATTATTTTGATTATAATAAAGATACAACAATTCTAAAAAAAAAATTATGACACAATTCCATGGTGACAGACAGACCGACTTAAATGTTTGATTTTCTCTTTTCACGATAATAAAAGAAAAGCTTACGAATAAATGTAAAGTAAACTTTTAGGCTAAAAAATACATAATATAAGAATTATCATTTTTTTTGGAAGGAATATGTAAAAATAAATGGAAGAAATGATATTTAAATAAAATAATAAAGGACAATTTTTGCGGAAACAAATACTTTCGTACCATTCACCAGACTGAGAGTTCTACGACTTAAAGAACCGACTCTAAACGGAACGGTTATCGGATTTTCTAACGAGGTGAAATACTTGGGGATCCTTCTGAATAGATCCCTTTACTAGAAAGCTTAGTTATCCCATGTCATCGGAGGCGCAACAGGGGCAATATATACCAGCCACAGACTCTTAGGGAAGACATGGGGGCTTAAGTCTAAAATGATCTACTAGGCTTTTGTTAGATAAATAGAATTCTTGACCTATGCCACAGAGTACTGTACAGAGCTGCCACGAGACGGAAGATATTGCGTTTTTTTTTAATATTTTGCACAAAACAAATTATTTGTTGAACTAATGCTTTTGTTTAACGTGGTTTGTGTTTGCTATTTTTGTTTTGATCGCGAAATTTGCGTTGATTGTAGCGGCCTGTTTTTACATTTTGCCACTTGACTACTAAAAAACGCTTTCTGTGTTTTTCTTTAAAAGCTGCCTTCGCAAGTGGTTTGAGACTTTTTCACACGTCATTTTTTTAGCTCTGTGCTAAGACGGAGCAGGTCAAAATTAGAGTGATACTCGATAAGGTTTATCGCCTGATCTACGTATAGATTACGGGCGTCATGAATAGCTCCTGTCCCACTCTGGCTTGTGGAGCTATCCTGCACAATCTTCCGTTACACATTTCTGTAAAGGAGGAGGCCTGCAGATGGCTAGCAGGCCGCCGCACATTGCTGAATACAAGGCAGGTGACTTTGTGTGTCACATGCGGACCCTTGAAATTCTTAATAATGATCCATCTATTTTGGTTCAAGGTCATAGGATTCCTAGTCTGGTATTGGATAAGAATTGTAATGTCCTTATAACTGATAGGGACCAAAAAGCGGTACAACTCTGGTGGTGAGGGCGTGCGGACCAGGTCTGGTTCACCAGCGGTACGAAACAGACGAATGGTGATACTGTAGTGGGCATTAGGGGCCCGGGTTTATCAAGGGGCTTCCAACGATCTTTCTGACGGAGATCTATTGTTTCCTCATATGCATTGTGGAGTGTCTGAGGAGGAGAACAAAAGGCTTTAATATTTATTATGTCGGATATCCAGGCCGCTTTTAGAGAACTTCTTTAGAGGTGAAGTCCAGGTTAGTCATAAACAGTTTTGCATCTGTAAACGATCTGAGGATACAAAATGATTTGAAATTGTGTTGGGTACCCGACCATGAGGGCAACGAAAGGGCTGACTGCTTGGCAAATAGGGGCGCTCGCCGTCCATTCATAGGACCTGAGCTTTATTCGGGGTCCCTGTTGGTCACATTAAGGGGACGATATAAACATGGTCCAACCGTGAATTCCTACACACATGGACGTCCATTTCTGGACTATGTTAGTCCAAGAGATTTGTGGCCCTGTCCCGTTGCGGGGCAGGTAGGCTACTTCAGCTTGAAAATGAGGAGCTCAGGCTTCTTGTTTTCCTACTAAAGGGGTAGTGCTGTCTTGGATACCACAAGTTTATAATGGGTAATGTTAGTATCAAGACAGGCGGATTTTGTGAGGTTAATGACGAAACGTTGGAACAACTATTCTGCTGCTGCCCCGCCTTAGGGACTTTCAGGCAGACTCTTTTCTTTGGCTTAGGACGAGCCCAACTGAACTTTATGATCTTTCACCGGGCAGGGTGAAAGGCTTTATACCTAGCCTGAACCTGACATGGTGAGATACAAAGGCTGCACGTATGACCTTTTATCTATCTATTAAAACAAAAAAATACACAAATACAAAAAAAAATTTTAAGCTCGTACAATCAGTCTTTTACGTTTCAGGTGAGAAAACTTTAAGGAGTACCTTGAGACACCCTTGGGCATTTGGTGATAAAAACACTTTTAATTTTGTTGTTTTCAATTACAACTAATAAAACAAATTAAAAATATTTAGTTTTGCATTGTGTTCGAGATTGTTTACAATGCTTTTAGAGCTTTCGAAGCTTATACAAATATTTTTCTAGAGCTTTAAGCAATTGTAAAGAAAGGAAAATTAATAAAAATTAATTGAGGCAGTCTTAGGCATTAGAGGAATAAGGAAAAGATTTTACAAATAGAAAGTCTATAGACAAATTAGTAGCTTAGCCCAAAGACAATGTAGTAGTCGGCGCTATGGCAGAACGCCCAAAACCAAAAATGTCATAACGCCCAAATCTTGTTGTATTGCCCAAAACCCAAAAAAATAATGACAAAGTGCCCAAATGCTATGTCATATCGCCCAAATAACAAAGTTTGGGCGTTGTGACATTTTTTTGAAAAGTAAGCAGATTTATTTGGGCGTCTTAAATATACCATAGAGGAGGTACTCCTTGTACAAGGCGTGCTTAAACTTGTGACATTTTCTTAAATATACCATAGAGGAGGTACTCCTTGTACAAGGCGTGCTTAAACTGCAGGCAGTTGCCATTGCAGGAAGTCAGGATATAATAAAATGCCCCATTTGTTGTCAAAATGTCGAGGACTCAATGTTAGTTTTTTTTTTACTTTTTGGGCCTTACGACAGTTTTTCTTTTGGGCGTTATGACCTAGACTATAATTTGAAAAGACATATCGCCCAAATTGAATGTCATATAGCCCAAACGGCAAAACGGTAAAACTTTTGGGTGTTATGACATTTTTGGTTTTGGGCGTTACGCCCTTGGGCGTTCTGCCATAGCGCCGTAGTAGTCAAGTCTTTAGGCAAAGTTGCAGTGTAATCTATAGATTAAATGTTAATAAAGTTTACAGACTAAACGTTAGTCTAGTTTACAGACTAAACGTTAGTCTACTTTACAGACTTTACTTAAAATTTTTACTTTAAAAATATATTGATTTTTCTAGCCTTAATAAATCCTGTTTTCTCTGAAAAGTATGCTACAACATTACAACTAGATACATACTTGTTTAATGCTAGGAACACAACTGTGACGAACGACGAATTTTTGGCCGCGAATATTTGTCGACAAAAATAAAACATATTTGTGTATATGAAAATACACACAATCAAGGCGTCGGCCGAAATTCGTCACACGCGGCGACTTTGCAATAGATTTATTTCTATTTCATACGCCGGCGAACGACGAACAAATCAGTACCAGGTGACCATGTTGGACTTTAGTTTTCAAGTATTTTAGTATATAAAATTACTTTTTTAATTTAATAATTGTTTTTTATTATTTTATCGCATTTAAAATAAATATACAAAGTAGATAACTATAAGAATAGTTTGTAATTGTGTTTTTGTTAATGTTTGTGTTTTTTAAGTAAATTTTTTTTCAATATTTCTCTCTCTTTGCACAAACAGCAAACAACTTTCTCAATTAGTTATTCGTCGTTATTGTGTTTCATTCGAAGAATTTACTCAGCGAATTTTTACTAAAAAATTCGTCGTTTAGGGCGAAATTCGTCGTTCGTCCCAGCTGTGTTCCTAGCATAAGTTCTTAAAGAAACAAAGTCTATTACTGTTCTATTTTTTCGTTTTCTATTATAAAGGACCATGCGAATTTTTTTGTTTTGCAACCTTTAAAAACCATTGCCAATCTTAAAGGCTTTTTTCTTGGAAAAAAAAACAAAAAATATATACGAATAAAATAATATAAATCATAATAACTTTTCGTTATTCTATTAAAATCATAAACATTTCTTAACATAATTTGCAAAAAGAAAAAAAATCTCAAACAAATTTGCGTGTATAAAGAATGAGTGTGTCTGATACATAATAACTTTGACAACTACTGACATTTAAATAAACAGTTATGCGGAAATAAAAATAACAAATGCCATCATGCATAAAATAAGCTCTATAGAATTTTGTTTTGAAGATAGACATTCAAATTAAATATCAGATTTTAGCCAAAAAACAACAGAAAATACGTGCCTAATGAAAAGACAATTTTTTTCAAAAGAAAAATAAGAAATGTAATAAAACAAAAAAAAAAACATAAGAAAATAAAAAAATGTGCTCATAACAATTTAAATATTTGTCGTAAAAACAGTTAAGATATGTATTTATTAAATGTAAATAAGTTATATTATAATATTAACAAGAAATAAACCATAAAATTTAATGTTTAATGATACAGAGAATTAAATCTCCTAATAAAGCCATTAATACTCTGAGAAAAAAAATAGCAAAATTCTCACAAAAACACACATGTTCTCATATCGCGAAGTGTGTTCTGTATGCGTTAATATAGTTCTATTTGCAAAGCCTTAAAGTAGACTACAAAATAATTTCGCTTTTTCTGTTAACAAAAAAAACCAACAAACACATTATGAAATAAAAGCACGCATTTTGCCAGCTGTTGCCAACAAGTAAAATATCGTAAGATGCTAAACTCTTAAACAAATGATTCTAATAGACTATAAAAAGCGCTGAATTTCGTTAAAGGTGTTATACCGCCTATAAGTAGGCTAAATACAATATAAAAAAAAGCTAAAACTTTATAATGTTTATATATCGTTAAACTAAGCATATCCTGCCTAGTTTAATTGTTTAAAAGAACATTTTTTTTCTAGATTCATGAATTAAATATTAGACAAAATTTTTTAAGAAAATTTAATAAAATACACTTAATAAACATTAATGCATACTTTAGGGCTTAAACAAAATAAAAATTAAATACATTTTTGTAAAGGAAATGAATAAGGAAATAAAAGATGATTGAGATTTTTTTAGATGATAAAAAAAAATATCAACATTCAAACGGATCTTTATAGCAAAACCAATTTAGAAATAATTTAAAGCATATTTATGGGCTGTTAACGAAATATAAAAAACTTAGTTAACTCAGAAGGCAGGAACGATATTAAATAAGGAATAATTTAAAATCAATCCAATTCTCAGACGTCGAAGGTAGAAAATATGGAAACTTTTCTAAATTTTTTTTTTTTAAATAGAGCAACTTTACAATATTTTTAAATTATATTGTATGACAAAAAAAAAAAATAGGTTTAATATTACCAGCGCAAGTTTTTTAAGCTTTTTGCTCAAGAGTTCTGTATGACATCAATCGAGATTACAATCGATTTAAATGGAAACTTTGGGCGTTTTCGAATGCGGCAACTTGGCCCCTGTGATATGCATACAACAATTTTAACAATTCAATTTATGAGGTATACTGTTAGGGGGATCGTTTTTTAAATTTTATTGAAATAAAATTTTTAACGGCCTTATTCATAAAAAATATTTGAGCTTTATGAAAGTTAAAAATAAAATAATCCTCTATGGAAATTTTTTAATAAACTTTTTTTAAACGGCGGATCGAAAATAAAACAATAAAAAACATATGAAAATTTCGATTGATATTTGCCCCCTAAAAATATTTTAGATCTAATTATATTTCATACGCCGGTTACGATCTTATTGGCAGAAAAACAAATAAATATAAGAACTATAAATTTATGGCGTTACGTTTCACGTTCTTAAGACATACGACCCAGTTATGTTTCTAGCATAAAAGTAAGATTTTAATTAAAAAAAAAACGTTGCCTGCTTCTTAGCTAATAAATAGTTTAGTTTTTATAAAATAAACTTGAAAAACATTATAATTCTTTTGAAATTGAAGTTTTAAAAGACTTTAAATCGCACTGCATAATTTTGGGGTGATCGGTCTTTATTTTACCAAAGATTCCAGCGTAACGAATAATTATATTGTTACGAAAGTAGTTTTAGTGAAGAATAAGATTAATATATTAGTTATCTTGTGTTGATTAGTTATTTTATTAGTTTAAATTGTTATTGTATAAGTTATGCACACTTCTAGTGTAAAAATCAATGTTCAGATGTAATGTTAAAAATGTTGTGCATAATTGTACTTCAACCCCACTGTAAATACTAGTGTTCGTTATTGTAACGCCTAAAAAAATGCCTTAGTTTATGATGCCTAATAACTCATTTAATTCAGCCATATAGATAGTAACTATAGCTGAATAAGTTTAAGCAACAAAATGGCCGTTATGAGGAGAACTTTCTAGAGCCATCTAGACGTTACTAGTATCACCTACACGTCTGGGCTCACAAGAGATGGCATAAGATCATTCTTAGTTCAGACTTTGTCAATAACGCATCACGCGGAGACAAGTATAAGCATTGAAGTGAGTTGTGAATAAAAGCTGTAAATTACGGTTGTTAAAGTGACTAATTTCTTTATAAAGCTGTGTAAATAATAAATAAGTGTTAAAAATTAAAGTGTTTTGTTTATTTAATTTTATTAAAGTGCAAAAAAGAACTGAAGAGGTTTATTATAAAGAAAATAAACCGAAAACGTTATTGAAAGGCAGTAACGTAACAATATTATTATGAAATTTGGCACAAACACTAATTCTTTATAGGACTAGAAATTGTGCTGGCAGATTTTCAAAAGAATTTATCACAGATTCGAGATTAACAACATTCAACTTGGCGATGTTGAATCATTTTGCTATCTCTGTGATATCGCCAACCGAATATAAAAAGCACGACAAACGTTTTGTCGTCTGACAACTGTGTGGAAGCCATCGTCACTCTCGCACCATGCTAAGTTAAAGATATTAGACTCTAATGTAAAATCTTCTATTATCTGTGGTTGCAAAACTTGTAAAGCTAAGCCATGAGACCTGCAATTCGTACAAGTATTTGTAAGCCAGTAGATTAGGATATTTTCTGGCTTAAAACTGTTTCGAACAACTGACTTTTGGCTTTCAGGAACCATCAGCCAGTTCATGCGTATGCGTAAAAGAAACTAGATCGGACAAACTCCGTCGCATTTGATGACATCACTAGAAATGCTATTGACTGCATACGTAGAAGAGTAAAGCTGGAGGTCCACACTACACGTTACACGCCTCTTCGCTGCATATGCAGCTGCCAAATAATAAAATACAAAAACGAAGTATGCATTAAGGCGTTAAATGCGAAAAGTAGGTTTACTTTCTACTTTTGTAAGCGCCACAAGCAGCGTTCGAACAAATAAGTTGATTTTGAAAAATAAAATGAAATTTTTGCTTGTGGTAATGCCGCATGAAATGCGTTGCACAAAGCTTCAAACGTAGCACGTCAGTTAGGTAAAACAAATCATCATCAACGCATTGAGGCGAAAAGGCATGGTTTGGACCTCCAGCTTAAGGCCTGCACATGGACACATGGAGGAAACAAGTAGAGGCAGAAATTAGAAGTATGCGAAAAAGTTGAGGCAAGGTAAAAACTCTAGCATCCAATAAAAAGGGATTCAATCAATTCGTTGAGGCCCTATGCTCCTTGTAGAAACGACAGGACAAACCGTGGAGAGGTACACAATTGACAAGCTCGTTAAGATTGTTGAAGCCTATTTGCGAATCATAATCGACCAAATGTGTCCACAATCGGTAGAATTGTGCGCAAATTTCAGTTAAACGGGTCTGTAGGAATGTGAAAACACCTGTGCATGCTCGCCCAGTTCGTGCTGCTGAAAACATTGCTGTTGTTCGCGTTAGTGTAACAGAAGAGCCGTCAACCTTAACTCATCGTCGCACATAGGGGTTTTTTGCCAATCTAGCCGGACATTAAGCAAAAAATTTTTTTTAAGAAATGGAAAAATTTAAGTACGCAGCTCGACAGACAACAAAGTTCTGCATCGTATAGTGAATTTTCAAGTCTTTTGCTTGAGATTTGTGGTTTTGGGACACTGTTAAAACCAGGAAAGTTGATTAAATTGCATGCGTGTTCATTGACTTTTTACGGTTTTGGGAGGTTTACAATATATTTTTTTGTAGATAAACGAATAAAGATTTTACATTGAATTTTTTTTTCTGTGAAAGACTATATAAACAGCTAATTATGAAAATTTTTAGAAAAATTTTATTTGAATTTTTTATGATAAAAAAATTAGTACGAAATTAAAAAAAACGATTTTTTTGTTCACTTTTTTGTAAAAAAAAAAAATTTAAAAGGTTTTTGAAGGTGAGTTCCGCTGAGTTCTTAAAAATTTTATACATCACGATAAAATTTTAAATCTCTACTTTTAAATTCAAAAAAAAAACGTTGCGCGTTGTTGCGCCATTTTTTTTTATGATTTTTTGAAAATTTCACCTTTTTTCTGTTTTTGCTCATCTTGCATAGGTACATATGATAGAAACCCTTTCGTCAGTCATAAAATGTTTTGGTTGTACGTAGATGGTTTTTATTTAAATTATTACATATAAGCCTAATATTACCTGTGTAAAAAAAGGGATGTGCGAAACAGTAAGTAACGGGTTTTAACCACATGTGCGGCCGCTAAAGGACGTTATTTAATAGAGCAAACAAATTTTTTTACCTTTTTTCTGTTTTTGCTCATCTTGCATAGGTACATATGATAGAAACCCTTTCGTCAGTCATAAAATGTTTTGGTTGTACGTAGATGGTTTTTATTTAAATTATTACATATAAGCCTAATATTACCTGTGTAAAAAAAGGGATGTGCGAACACAAACTACGTCCACAATGAAGTGCTATATTTGTGGGGCTACTTCAAAAGAATTTAACAATTTGAAAATCAAAAGGGATATAGACGTAGATGCACTTTCTTTCGGATTATCTACTTTGCACGCCAGAATTCGTCTATTTGAGAGCATATTACACCTATCGTATAAACTCACAGTAAAAAAGTGGCAATTAAGATCGGATGAGGACAAAACTATTGTTAATGAGAGGAAAAAAACTATCCAAGAAAAATTTAGAAGTGAATTAGGGCTAATAGTGGATGTACCGAAGACTGGATTTGGAAACAGCAACGATGGTAACACCAGCAGACGATTTTTTTCCAATCCTGAATTAGCTGCAGAAATAACTGGAATTGCATTGGATTTCATCTACCGGATCAAAGTTATTATTGAAGTAATTACAAGTGGTCACAAAATCCATTTGCACGAGTTTGCCAATTATTGCTTAGACACTGCAAAACTTTACGTTACTCTATATCCCTGGCATCCTATGACACCTACAATGCACAAGATTTTAGTACATGGCGCAACTGTAATGAGTGAGGCATTGTTGCCTATCGGGCTATTATCAGAAGAAGCGTCTGAGGCACGAAATAAACATTTTCGGCTTTACAGGCAGAATTTTGCTAGAAAGTTTTCGAGGGTTCAGTGTAACAAAGATATTATAAATAGACTTTTGCTCAGTTCTGACCCACTGATTACTAGTATAAGACCAACTCCAAAAAAAAGTCACTACCCTTTACGAAAGAAGCAATTTCTTTTATGCTTCCACCTGTACTTGGCTCTGAAGAGAATTCAGATTCAGAAGAGGATTTTGAAGAAGCAGACGAAGAAGAACCATGGCACTCATCATCATCTTAGTGCAAAAGAGAAGTTATTTTAAATAAATTAGTTGTTATTATTTTAAATAAAATTTGCTGTTACTATTATAAATAAGTTATTATTACGAATATATTAATTATTTTCAGATAAATTAAATACTATAAAATATATAAAAGTCACATAAAATCTTAAAAATTAATATGTTTTGGAAATTAGCAAAAAAAAAAAAAATTTTACAGGGTCGTTCCGGGGGGGGGGGTGTTTGGAGGGATATCTCCCCCTACCCATTAAAGTTCAAAAATTTAATTTTTATAGTATTAAGGCGTTAGTAATCTATTTCTTTTAATATTTACATTTTTTTTAAATATTATTTTATGTAACCGCCCTCAAAAGGGGGCGGGGGGCGAAAAGTGTAATTTTACGATCTCATGGGTCTTATTTTAGGTTTTTTAACTTTCGCCGACGTTAAAAGTTGCATTTGCCAAACAAAAGAATGGGAAAAGTTTAAAAAAAATTGCATTTTTCAGAGGTTGGATTAGTTCTTCTAGGGGGAACATTTTCCTCCTTGGTCCGATTTTATTTATTTTTTAAGGTTTACCTGCCTATGACAATATCACATATTTCTGCCAAGTTTCATCGATCTAGGGGCACTCAATAACTTTTAAGAAGCAATATAAGCTAAAACAAAAAGTAATGTCCGGCTAGATTGGCAAAAAACCCCTATGTGCGTCGTGCCCAACATGAACATCACTGCTGCGAATTTTGAATAAAGATTTGAATTTACACGTACAAGATTCAATTGGCTTAAGAGCTGAAGCCTTCTGAACATTTCAGGAGTCGTTAATACGCCGAATGCTTGGTTGCATTTCAAGAGTCGTTAATACGTCGAATGGTTGGTTAAACAGACAGATATGGTTTTGATCTGCGTACACCCAGAGAAAAAACATGTTTAAATATGGTCACCTCCAACAATGCTATGTTAAAAGAAAATTTTAGCCGTATTATTTTTAATTTAACCATATTATTGTTAACGACAAACATATTATGGTAAAAATAGTCCATCATCAAGAAGCCACAACCATAATATGGTTGCCTCCGAACACATTATGGTTAGTAATAACTAGAATATGTTTAACACTTATAAAAGTATGGTTGGTTTTCAACCATAGCATGTTGCTCTTGAAAAAGAGGAAAATACTTTTGTCAATTTAAAAACAAATTATTGTCATATTTAACCATAACATGTTTAGAGGCAACCATAATATGGTTGTGGCTTCTTGATACGGGTCTAATTTAACCATAACATGGTTGTCGGTGACAAAAATATGGTTATATTAAACATAATATGGTTAAAATTTTCTTTAAACATAGTATTGTTGGAGGTGACCATATTTAAACATGTTTTTTCTCTGCGTGTAGTATCACCTTTCGGTGGTTGAACAGACAGAAGTGAATGGTGACTTCACAAAGAAAATCTTATTCAGGGACAGGGAAAACTTTCACCTCAGTGGATTCGTTAACAAGAAGAATTACCGCATTTGGGCAAATGAGAATCTATGAGTGATTGTTATAATGCCGCTGTATCCACAAAGAGTGACTGTTTGTTGCGGTTTTTGGGCTGGCGGCGTCATCGGGCCGTACTTTTTCAAAAATGAGATCCGCAAAGCAGTTACCGTGAACGGTGTTTGCTATCGCGAGATGATAACAGACTTCTTGTAACCAGAAATTTAGTATGTGGACCTGGACAATATGTGGTCCCCACAGAATGGTGCCACTTGCCACACAGCCAACGAAACAATGGCTCTTTTGCACGAGAAATTCAATGGCCGTGCTTTCTCTCGTCGTAGCGATGTTAATTGGCCGCCACGATCATATCTTTGGAGATATTTAAAAGAAATAGTGTACGTCAATAAGCCAAGAACAATTATAGAGCTAAAGGAAGAGAGAGATAATTCGGCACTTAAACGACATTGAACCTCAATTATGTCTCAGAGTCATTTAAAATATGGATCATCGGGTAGAGGTATGCCACCGAAGCCGTGGCGGGCATTTGGCCGATATTTAATTTTACACATAATTGTCAGAGATTCTTCTATAATAATAAAAAATATTAACCCATTAGTGCATATGGTTTCTTTTAAGGGACGCTCTTTTTTACTTTGCAGCAACACGAAGAATTAAAAATTAAACTTTCATTTAGCATCTCATTATCTTGTGTGTCTTCGTCAAAACAACAAGTGTTTTTATTCAATTTTATTCTATTGAGTGCGTAATATTGTGCAAAAAATGTATAACGGGAATAAACAAATTCGCACCACATGTGAAGGGTATGTAAAAATGAAAAAAATTAACAGTTTGTTGTTTTATTTATATTTTTTTAATGTGTGTTTATTAAAATGATATTAACAGCCAATCCCACGATGTCACACGTTAACGTTCGCATAGAAAATTGCATTTAAAACAAGTGACTGAATTGTCAAAGTTTTAAAATATAAATGATTTTAAAAATATTAGCAATTGGCGTTTTTTATTCATGTCCCTTTAAAGGGACATTATGCTCTATGGTAATATTCATTGCTATTCTTATACAGACTAACTGTTGCGGAAATATTGGAGCAGTTAGGATATATAGACAACAACTTGCAAAATACCGACATATTTGCAATACCTCTCCTTTGGATGGTAATGATTAATGAATTATTTTCATAAATTTTTTTCAATTGAAAATTTTAATTTTTCTTACATAAAGGTTTTAATTGATAATTATTTCATATCCGTGAAGCTTCTTCGGCATTTGTCAGCTTCTGGAATATGCTCATTTGGTACAATAAGTGATAGTCGAACCGAAAAATGCCCACTCCGTCCCGTTTCGGAAATGAAAAAAGATCAAAGAGTATCTACAGACTATCGTTTTTCTGATAATGGCAATATACTCGTCATATGATAGAATGGCAATAACGTAGTCACCTTAGGAACTAATTTTGACAAAAATAAAATTGAAACGTGAAAGCGTTATGCAAGAGGAGAAGGCGCCATACCCAACCAAAAGTATATCAACATTACAATCAAGGCATGGATGGTGTAGACAAAGTGGACCAGTTAATTGCTGTTCATCGGTCATGTATAAGACAACGTAAGTGGTGGTGACCAATTTTCGCATATATGTTGGATGCTTCCGTTGTTAATGGTTGGCTACTAATGAGAAAGCTGCATCCAAATGATCTAGATTGCTCAAACTTGTTGCAATTCCGTAGATATATAGCCACTTCTTACCTAGAAACGTACGGTGTGCCCTCTGTGAGAGGTTACAGACTAATGATTTTCAGTGCTGTCAATCGATATGACGGTAGAAATCACATAATAGACTTCTCCAAAACGGATAAAGATGTGCAAACTGCGGTAACAAGTCTAATTTTATGTGCAACAAGGGCCTTCACCCAAAGTAATGTTTAAAAAAATTTCACATTTCATGTGACGATATTGCATAATGTCCCTTAAAAGGGACTCCTTCTAAAATCTAAAAAAAAAATTTTATTCAAATAAAACTTCTAAAAATTATTTTAACAGTTGTTATAAATTACGTGTTCAAAAAAGAATTTTGTTAAAAAGTACTTGGGGAACTTCATGCACTAATGGGTTAAGATAATTTTCTGAAAACTTTTTGTTTAATGTACAATTACGTTTTGGTTGAACCAACCGATCACAGATTCTAATTCTTGGTAGTTATAAAGCATTTTTGCTTATTTAAATTATAACTTTGTATTTAAAAATTATAGCAAAAAAAAATCATCGAGAATAAATGTTTGTATACTTTTAGGCCAAAATACATTTAACATATAGAGCAATAAATTTACATTTCAAATAGAACTCACATACCTTTAAGTTTACAACCTTTTAAGATTTTTTGTATATCAGTTCAGTAAATCCACTTAATTTTCAATAAACAAATTTTGATCTTACCTGAAAAAAGCATAAAAAAAATTTATGAAAAAAAGCTTTTAAATGTTAAAATAAAATAAATTTCTAAAATGGGTAAAATTGAACTTCGCTACTTATTTTAAATAACAAATAACGGCAAAATTTAATAATTGTACATTCGTTGGAAAAACCTCCGACAGCTCCCTTAAAACATGCATCATTTGTTTCCTTATATATAATCTAAAGCCAGCTTTTAGGCATTCGTCATTTTTATTCAAAAAAAAAAAAAAAAGGATATAAACTCTAAAACTAGCGAAAAAGTTATGAATATAATTGCATTTGGCTTTATCCATTAACCTAAAAAAAAGGAAAACGAAAGAGAAAGTTCAATACAAAAATTCTCTGTCTCCACTAAAATAAAATTAAAGATAAAATCTAATTTGGCTTAACGTACAGAAAATCAAAGCATACTTTTTGGCATTAAAAAATGTTTTTTTTGTTTGCCTAGTTTTTAAAAATATTTTTTTAATTATATGTATGTATTTTTCCAGCATTGCAGATAAATGTTAGATTTTTCATTTTTTTTTTTTTTTATTTCTGTTTCTTACTCCCCTAAATAAATTTTGTTTGAAAAATAGTAAAAGTTTTTAGCTGAACCTTGTGTAAAATTTAACACCCGTATCGAAATGAGAGAAACAGCAAAAAAAAACTTGGCTAAGTGAACAAATAAATTGATAATAAATGTGTTTTAAACTAAATAATTTAAAAATAAAAGGGAAAGTAAAGAAGGGGGAAAATGGTTTGTTTTAAGGGACCAAATTTAAGTAAAATTTTTATTCAAAAGTCTCTTAATTAGCCAATGGAGCAGGCGATATTTTTTAAAGTCTATTTATTGACTAGTTTATTTTCTCATTAAATTATATTCTAGTCGTCAATTTAATCAGGCTTATGTTATTGAATAGCTAGTGATTTAAGTTCTTTCAGGTAAAGGGTGTTTTTTTAAGCACAAAAAATTTTATTCAATCAAAAAAGCTTTTTTATTCGAAAAAAGAAAACATGGCATTAACATTTGAAAACAAGTAACAAAAGTATATTCGGTCAGGCCCGACCATTATACCCTACACCACAGTATTTAAAAACTAATTTTCGTATGGCTTTATGAAAAGGGATCTATCTGTGTTTTAAATTTCACTAAAATATGTTAGATAGTTTCAGAGAGGCAGAAATTGCCCCCTATATCCCCTTGTGGCCCTATTTAAAAAAAAAATTCTTAGCTTATGTTCCCAAATGAATATGGAATTATCTTTGTTTTAAATTTCATTAAAATTTGTTTGACAGTTTCTGAGAGGAAGATATATCCCCCTATCTCCCCTCGTTGTCCTATTTTTAAAGAAATGCATAGCTTATGTTTCCATATAAATATAGTTCTATCTATGTTTTAAATTTCATTAAAATTGGTTTGACAGTTTCTGAGAGGAAGATATATCCCCCTATCTCCCCTCGTTGTCCTATTTTTAAAGAAATGCATAGCTTATGTTTCCATATAAATATAGTTCTATCTATGTTTTAAATTTCATTAAAATTGGTTTGACAGTTTCTGAGAGGAAGATATATTCCCTTATCTCCCCTCGTGGTCCTATTTTTAAAGCAATGCATAGTTTATGTGTCCATATAAATAAGGATATATCTATGTTTAAAATTCCATTAAAATCTGTTAAATAGTTTCGGAGAGGGGCCTATCTCCCCTTGTGGTCCTATTTTTCAAAAAGTGCACAGTAGGGCTATAACTTTTTCACACTTTTTGCGAATAACAAAAACGGCATAGTATAGTCGTGTAGAACATTAAAAGTTATTAATAAAAAATATGATAATTTTTTCGGATTGTTAAAAAAAAACCATTTTTATATCACGGAAATTTTAAAGAAATACAACTGATATTTGTATATATTTCTATACGTATCACTTAAATTCTATTTTGGAATTTATCCACTGCTTTAGATTTAAAAATTTTCTGAATTCAATTCATCGCGGTTCAAAATTTCTTTGAAGGTTTTAGAAATTTGCTCCCCTGCGTGAGGTTTTTTTCGCAATACAACGGCAGACAGGTGTTTTCATTACTAAAATATTCTGAGCCACTCCGTGGTACTTTGCCAAAAATTTGGTTATAGCCCTAGTGCACAGCTTATGTGTCCAAATAAATATGGATCTATCTATCGGGGATGTTCTGACAATCGCAAAACACTTTATATTTGCGATTCTGACTTGAAATCGTAAGATAGGTGTTCTGTAAATCGCATTTGCAAGACGTTTGGCGGCTTCAGATCGCAAAAAGGGATCTAGAGTACTTTTAAGAAACTATGGCAGATCGCAAGCCAAACGCACGAGTTTTAGAATACATAAAATAAATCTGGTTTTTTGCGATTTCAAATCGTGTGGTTGTCAGAACATGGCAGTATGTTTTAAATTTAATTAAAATTGGTTTGATAGTGGGCACAAGCCCCCTATTCTGAAAAGCAGCTTGTATGGGGGCTATACGAAATTATGGACCGACTCACCACATTTTCAGTAGGCTTGGTTATTGTGCCATTTAGAACCTACGCACTAAATTTCATTAAATTATCTTCGAAATTGCGACCTGTACTTTGCGCACAAGGTTCCAGCCAGCCGGACATGGTTAGATCGACACAGAAACTGATTCTGACACGATCGGTATACTTTAAGGTGGGTCTAGGACCAATATTTTAAGGTCTTACACACATCAGCACATATGCATACTACCCTCCCCACTATTGTGGTGTGGGTTTAATGATTTTGGGCATATGGGCACCGCCACTGTTCATGACAAAGCCCATTTTGGTCGTCCAATTTTGTGCCACTTTTTCGAGCATTGTTGGTCGCATGTTACGTATAACGCGAACAATGTTGGCCTCCAAGGTATCAATTGTTGCTGGTTTAACACCTTAAGCCAGTGCCTTCACGTTGCATCACAGAAAATAGTTGAGTGGTGTCAAATAGCGTTTCCTTGGAGACCAATTGCACGCCCTTTTTTCTAAATCAACTTATTGCTAAATTTTTAATTTCATAAGTCGTTGCTTACGTCTGCCATATGGTACGAAACGCCCTCTTTTTAAAACCACATCACGACCGGATCAATGACATCCAAATGTTTAAACAAAAAATCGTTGCGGTAGCTTCGATTTTTGAAGAAAAAAAGTCTGATGATGCCACCAGCGTGTGTATTTTTTTGGATGTAATGGAGTCTGTAAACTGATAGAACAGGCGTCAAACCGCTGATGTATTTTGACATCAGTACTATAACAAGTGTCTTCGTTTTTGACCCCATGACAATTTTCATCATTGGCCAAATTGTCATCAGGTGAATCGGAGCCAGTTTAATAAAAAATGTCATCAGTGCGATGACTCAGTAACATCGGAGAAAGGACTCATTAGGCTCAATTTAATGACAGTTTGTCATTTAGATTGACTTAAGTGAAAGTGAGAGAATATTATTATTTACTAACCCGTTACACATGTTTGTTTCACTTTTGTTTTATTCTGTCCTTCGTTTACAGAAGAACTCTCAATTGGAGGGCTCAGAGCTGAAGCGAACCAAATCTAAAAAGAAAATTCGATAATATTTCGAGTTTGAGTAAATGAATTGTCATTAATTTCTGGAGCCATTGACATGGGTTTATTACCGTTACCTTTGGAACGAATACATTTTTGATTTAGTCCGTTACCGAACTCGATAGAGTTAAAATTTGCGAAGAATTTCACACCAGTTTTGAAATACATATATGCATTTTGTTTTATCACTTGGTTCGGTTCAGCTTTGAACCCTCTAATTATAGGACACCAGCAGCATGTGCGATATGATTTTCGTAGTCACTCTTATTTTAAAATTTGATGTATTTAACTAAATAATTTAAACAAAAAGAATATGGAAATTTTTGCTTCTTATTTTAATTTTTAAACCTGAAAATAATGTTAATAATACAGAAAATGTGGCATCGAATTGATGACACTGTAGTCATAGCATAGATGATGCATAAAATATGACAAAATCTTATGATGACTTTCGTCATTGTGTTGATGCCACTTTTTGCCTAATTGATGCCAGTTGTAATAACATTGATGTTGCATTTTCTCTATGAGTGTAGGGTCTCTTGTGGGTTGACCTCACTTCGAATGCGGCAATTTTGTTTACTAACAACCCCCTTCAGATGGACAATTTGGTAAGCCTTTAAAATCACTAATGCCCATTTTCTCAATGTATCGACAAACTGTCTGTTACTTAATGTCAACATAAATTTATTGGACCGATAAACTGTCCGTTAACGATTTTGGGTTTCTCAATATACCGACAAAAAACATTGTTTTCAGTTGGCAACACCACTCAAAATACATGTAAAAGTTGGGAGTCAGCTGATTGAATTTATCTGTACGGCAAATAAAAGGAAAATAAATAATTGGCGGATGAGTGCCGTTTAGCTTTGCGATAAAAATTGAAGCAAATGAGAACTTGAGAAAACCAAATTTATTTAATGTGCAGTTTTTCGTTGGGAAAAAAGGTAATCGCCTAATGAGAAAATGGCCATAAGTCGTGTATAAAATCAGCGAATCGATTAATGATGTTTAAATGTAATTTCGATTTGTTTGCGTTGTTCAAGCTTGAATCTATTCATGATGAATAGCCAGATTACACTGATCATGAACAAGAAAACTAACTGATCATAAATCTCAAAAAAGTGAAGGCAGTATGACTGCTCGCTTGGCACTTAACCGCTTCCTGAGTCCTTACGAGCTTAAAAAAACACCCTTTAATATTGATGCTTTAAAAAAAATAATGTTTCACTATTTACAATATGAATATGAAGTCCGCAAACCATTTAAATGTAAATTAATGGCTGAATAAATTCAGGATATTAAAAGAACGCAGCAGCAAAATATAAAAGACACGTTTTTAAAATTATTATTAAAATTAAAAAAAAAAATTTGTTTCCCATTATTATTATTATTATTGTTATGAACTTAAATAATGGTTTTAATGCATAATTCTGACACAAATCTATAAATCTTCCTTTGCATCCAAGCAAAATTAAAAAGAGAATTATGCACTGAAGTGGAAAATGTTCAATGTTAAAACCCATTTTTTTTTTAACTCTTCAATTATTTTAATTATAAATTTAAAAAGTATTTTAAAAGTATTACTGAAATTGTTTCTGGCTATTTATTTATTAAATTTCTTTAAAACAAATTTTTTAATTAGACAGTTCGTTCAAAGGTATTTTTGGCATCCAATGAAATGCAAAATTTATTGCCTATCCTTAGGCAAATTAATTTATTATAACTTTTCATTTTTCAAAATACAATTTGTTGGCCATAAAAATTCCCTTAAGTATTGGCAGGCCTTTTTTAAATATTATTACTTTATGTTGTTACTTAAGGACCATAAATAAATATTTGTATACTACAAAAAAAAAATGGATTATATTATATCAAGCGTGCCAAAAAGTAGGCAAGCATTATTGGGGTTCGTTTCCTTTCAATTCGAAGTCGTAATATATATAACTATTTAAAAAGCCTTGATGACGACAATGTTTTTTATTTTAGTCATTTTAAATAAAAACAAAATAAATAATAAAGTTTTAAAACAAATTTTGCACAGAGAAATGGAAAAAGATCGTTAAAAGGTACAAGGCTACAAAGCGAAAGCAATTTGTATGAAAACTAGAAGATTTGTAGTAAAATTTTTAAAGGAATTCAACAAAATTTAAAGGCAAAAAACATTTCAAAATCAAAAATATTAATAGTTTTTTCGAAAGCAGGGACCAAATTACGGCATTCAATATCGATCGAAATTACAATACAATTTAAATGGGAATTTCGATCGATATTGAATGCCGTAATTTGGCCCCAGAATTTTTCTTAAGAAAAGTTCAAGTTAGTCAAAATGTATCTTTCGAAATTTCTCTAAGCCAAAGTTCTATATAATATATTTATTCTTAAAGAAAATTTCTCGATAAAAAAAATTTGTATAGAAAAATACTCGATAAAAATTTTTTCTTAAAGAAAACTTCTAGATAAAGAATTTTTTCTTAAAGAAAACTTCTAGATAAAGAAATTTTTCTACAAGGTCGATAGTTGAAATTTTCTATAAAAAAAAAAAATCATAAGAACACAAAAAACTCTCGATAGTGAAATTTTTTCTAAAAAACGAAGTTTAATAATGAAATTTTTTCCTAAAGAAACATTTTCAATAAAAAAAAACTGCTCTAAAAGATCTCGATTTTCTATACAAAATATTCAAAATAATAAAAAAAATTTAAAGTAACTAAATTTTTTAAAAAAATCTCTAGATGTAAAATTTTTACTAAAAAAATTCTCGATGCGAAAATTTTTCTTAACGAAAACTTCTCGATAGTTAAATTCTTGGAATTAAATTTTTAACATAAAATTTCAAAACATAAAAATCTCGATAGTGAAATTTTTTCTAAAAAACGAAGTTTAATAATGAAATTTTTTCCTAAAGAAACATTTTGAATAAAAAAAAACTGCTCTAAAAGATCTCGATTTTCTATACAAAAATATTCAAAATAATAAAAAAAATTTAAAGTAACTAAATTTTTTAAAAAAAATCTCTAGATGTAAAATTTTTACTAAAAAAAATTCTAGATGCGAAAATTTTTCTTAACGAAAACTTCTCGATAGTTAAATTCTCGGAATTAAATTTTTTACATAAAATTTCAAAACATAAAAATCTCGATAGTGAATTTTTTTCTAAAAAAAACCAAGTTTAATAGTGAAATTTTTTTCCTAAAGAAAAATTTTCAATAAACGAAACTGCTCTATAAAAAATATTCAAAATATGTAATAAAAAAAATTTTAAGTAACAAAAATTTTTTAAAAAAAATCTCTAGATGTAAAATTTTTACTATAAAAATTCTCGATGCGAAAATTTTTCTTGACGAAAACTTCTCGATAGTTAAATTCTCGGAATTAAATTTTTAAATTAAAATTTCAAAGCATAAAAATCTCGATAGTGAAAGTTTTTCTTTAAAAAAAAAAATATTGACAGTAAAATTTTTTTCACAAAAAACTCTCGATATTAAAAATATTTCAGTAAAATTTTCGATATTTTTATTATTTATTCTTATTAATTTTTATGAGATTTTTTTTATTTGTAATACAGTAGAATCGCGTAAAAGTTAAGCAAAATTTTAACTTTTCTAAGCGAGTTAAAATTTGAAAAATATACAATTAAAAATATGGATCTTTCGGAAATATCACACTAAATTTATTCTTATGGCATAGTTTTCATCATAACAAAAAATAAACTTAGATTTTTCATAAGTATTCGCCACAGCCTAGAGAATTTCAAAACATTTTTTACGTATTTTTGAGATCAATAATCCAGCGCCAGGCGCGGATCCAGCTTGAGCCTTAGGAGGGGGAAATTTTTTATGATACAAAAAAAAATTTGTTTTTAAAAGTTTATTAAAAGCAATTTGTGTATACATATTATATTAAAAAAAACTCAACAATAAGGTTAAATAAAATATTCAATATAAATTAAAATAAACTAATCTTTTTAAATAAGCAATTTATGATTTCCTTGTGAGGCAAATTTAGATAGTACAGTCTATGTTCAGTTTGTCATTGTTGATCTGAGCCATGTTTTTATTCGACGAAGGGTAGGAAATGACCTCTCGCTCGTAGCATTACTTAAGGTGTTATGATACTTGCTATTTTTTGTATTGGATTTTTTTAGGATTGACTGAATGAAACAACAAATGCGAGAAAGAACAAGAAATACAATTTGATAAAATGTAAACAAAACAAACAATACTGCCCAAGTTTTTTCCCCACAAAAAACCGTCATAAAAGCTAAAAATCGCAAAAAAAAGTTAAAACCCGTTTCTTTCGATCAAAAACTAAAAAAATTGGCAACAGTGTTAACAATTAATCTGGAAATGTCAATTTTAAGTTAAAAAATTTTATATTTTTTTTGACAGTCTTAGATAATTTATCGATAACACATGTATATTTGTTTGACTTTTCAAGATTTTTTATGATATAATCATACTCTTCACACTTAGTCAGTTTTCCTATGCAAATATATTTGCACTGTTCTCCAATATAGAAAAAATACAAAAAATAGCAAGTATCATAACAGCTTTACGAGCATTGAAACGAAAATTTGAAATATTTTTCTTAGATTTGCGTAGATATCTTCATCACAGTTTATTAAAGCATCTACAACGTTATCTGATAGATTTTCAGATAATTTCCATGTTTGTTGCCAATGCTACAGTTCAGGCTCAAGTTTAGATGTTAGTAGGTGTTTATCTCGAGTTGTGGTTTTAAAAGTTTTATATCTGTATATGACTTGATTACACTTTGAGTAGAAGTTTTGGTATGTTCAATACATTAAAGATATCTTTTGGAAAGGTGTTTTGCGATCTTCTAAAATAAATTCAATAAGAGAATGAAACCTACAACTCGGTAGAAATCTTCAACATTTTGGATGTGATTATTTCGTTCAAATCTTGTTTTTTAGGTTGGAACCTCGATTTGAACGCAAATAACTTTAACTTTTTTAAAAATCACTTTAAATTGTTCTTCGGCTTTATTTCTTTTTTCTTCAAGGCACATGATCAAAGTTTTGATAAGGCTTGATCCTTTTTGAAGAAATATATCGTGCTTTTGTAAAATGATACTAAGCGGCTGTGTTACAATTCCGCAAATAAATTCAAAAGTTCTAAATGAGTTCCTTAATATAAGGCTCTTGATGAAGTATTACCTTTCCACTCAGATATTTTTTCCAAAGCTTCTACTATATGATGTACACTTGTTGCAAAGTGTAAAGCTGAGTCGTGACGGTCCACCCATCTTGTCCCGCATAATGTAGAGAGTTTGGCTCCCAAATACTTTACTAAGAACGTGTTTTGCCTGATTTACGGGAAATAGCAAGGCGTTTGTTTTGCATTTGTCGCGGTTTCCAGAATTTTTTAACAGCTTCATTTTCTGCTGATATCAAACGACACCCATCAGTTCCAACTCCTATACATTTTTTTAGGTCAAGACTAAAATTTTTCAAAGTTTTAAGAACTGCTGATGACAGTGCCATCGCATCAATTGACACATCAGCGTCATTATCAATATCCTGTGAAGGCTCTTCAACTGCTTTTACAACAAAGCCAAAACAATTCTTGCCTAACAACTTTTTGTTGTATGGTGAAATATCTTAAATATAAGGAAATCTGGCTTTCCCCGACAAATCCGTGCTTTCGTCAAAAATTATCGAATAGAATTTTGATTCATATAACACATTAATATAAACATAAATATTGCAAATACCAAGGCTTTTTAATAATTCAACCGCACGCATTTTCAAGTCAAACGTTTACTCTTTGGTTATACATAGATGGCGCCTGCTGGGATTGAATGTAGAATAATAAGTATTTGAATACAGTAAACTAGATGTTTCATTGAAAATATCTAATAAATAACTATTAGGATGAAGATTTGGATACTTCGTTAGAGATTCAATAAAAAACAAAAAAAAAAACCTTGCTGGGATTTCCAAAAAATTTTGTACATTAAAAAAAGGTAATATTAATGGGAATTCTTGTATTATCGAAATAAACAAAACATATTTTTATAATTTACGGGGGGGGGGGGGGAATTTCCTTATTTCACCCCCCCTGAATCCGCGCCTGTCCAACGCTAATAGTTTTCTTGAATATCTTTATAATTTTGTTCAAACTCTACTTTCTGCACACTTGCGATGTTTTGTTTTTTATCAAAACGTTTTAGAGCGACGCGGTTAACTTACCCGCGAGATTAACATTTCTGGGAGTTAGCTTTTTCGCGATTCTACTGTATTTTGTGATATGTACTAGGAATTTTCATAAAAAAAGTTCTTCATTCTTACAACAATTGTACAATTTTCTTCAGAAAAATTGCCGACATGGAACATTTTTCTTCGGAAAGTTGATGAAATTTCTTAAAAAAAATCTCGGTATTCAGAATTTACCTTGCAAAAATGATCTTTAGAAAAATATTCGATATTGATTTTTTGCAATTGTTATTGTATTTTCATAAAGAAAACTTTTCAATAGTAAACTTTTTCTCAAAGAAAAATTTTGGGACGTGAAATGTTTAGCAGAATAAATCTCGATACAGAAAAACTGTTTTTTCATTTCATTTTACATATTTTTATTTGTTTTTTTTTTTTTTTTGAATTACTATCACAACAAGAATAAATCTTATAAATTACAGTGATAGTAAGTAACATTTGTTATATTAACATTAAGTAGATTTCATTTGCATATAATAAATTTAATCATAAAAATTAACATAAACTAACATAACACAGTCAACATTAGACATACATATTTAGATTCAAAATAATTTTAAGACAATTTTAAAATTTCCTTTTTGAAAAGTAATGCTTTGCTTTGTACTTGGATATATGATGGTAAGTCGTTCCAAAGACACGTTGTGTAATTGAAAAATTGTCTTGTAGACATAAGATATTTGTATTTTTGTGATCTCAAGTTTTTCCCACGTGGTGATTGTGCAAAAATAATTTTGTTGAAAAGATATTCTGGGTTCTTCAGATAAATAATCTTATGCATCATTATAAGGCTTTTATATTTTAGTAAATTTTTAAAACTTATATTATGTAACTGGTATGAATATGATGATAAAATATCTCGTTTACTTCTGTTGAAAACGTATCTTGCTATACACTCAAAATATTATGTAGTTAAATTCAAACGAACATTCATTTTAAACAAATTAAAATTCATTTAAAAAAACGGATCATTTACATTTCATTTAAAACAAATGATTTTTTCATTAATTTCTAAATTTTTTATTTATTGAACATCATATTCCTGAAAATTGAACAGTAGTAAAAAATATATTTCAAAGACAAAAATCAAACAAATTAACAAAAAAAAACAAGTAAGAAAGTATAGTCGGTCAAGCCCGACCATATGATTACCTACACCACAGTATTAAAAAACACATCATGCTTATATGTCCATATAAATATGGATTTATCTATGTTTATAAAACTTATTAAAATCGGGTTAAAAGTTTGTGAGGGGCAGAAATTGCCCCCTACCTCCCCTTGTGGTCCTATTTTTGAAAAACTGTACAGCTTATGTGTCTATATAGATATGGATCTATCTATGTTTTGATTTTCATTAAAATCGGTTTGAGAGGCAGAAATTGGCCCTATCTCCCCTCGTGGTCCTATTTTTTAAAAAATACATCCCTTTTGTGTCCATGAAGATATGGTTCTATGTTAGTTTTAAATTTTATTAAAATCGGTTTGATAGTTTCTGAGAGGAAGAAATTTCCCCCTATCTTCCCTCGTGGTCCTACGATTTGGCCCATTTTCAATAGGCTTGGTCCTTGAGTCAATAAGAACCTATGTCCCAAATTTTATCAAATTATCTCCAAAATTGCGACCTGTACTTTGCGCACAAGGTTACATGGACATCCAGCCAGCCAGCCAGCCTGCCAGCCTGCCATCCAGCCGGACGGACATCGTTAGTTCGACTCAGAAAGTGATTCTGAGTCGATCGGTATACTTTAAGGTGGGTCTAGGACCAATATTTTAAGGCGTTACATACATCAGCACAAATGCATAATACCCTCTCCACTATTGTGGTGTGGGTATAAATACGGAAAAACATTATTTTTTGGTAGTTTGTTTTTTTAATAACAAACATAAATGTTGAAAAATAAAATTATTTGTAAAATAACTATATTTTTATTCAATTTTAACAGTACCGAAAACGAATTTAATAACCTACAATCAGTTACTGTAATAATTTTATAAGTGTATTGTTATATGTGACCTCGAGGCGATTAAAGTCAATAGCATCGTAAAGTAAAACTGGTATTAAATAAGTTCTTGCCAAAAGCATTCTTATTTCAAAAGGAGTCGATGATTGCACAGCCCACAGATTTCTCAGCATCCCATGAACTTTACCAGCTGTTATATTTATATTGGTAGTCCAATAAAGTTCGGCATTAAATGTGATTCCCAAATTCGAGGACGATTGAACAAAATTGATTTTTGAGTTGTTAATATGTAGAAATATATTATCATTTAGTCGTTTTTTATTATTTCTTGATATGAAGATGCATTTTGATTTGTCAGGGCTTATACACAAGCCGTCAATACATGCCCATTTATGTATTTTATCCAAATCACTGTTAATACAGTCAATACAATTTTGGGCATTTTCCATCGTGCTGCTTAAGTACAGCTGAACGTCATCAGCATACATTTGAACACTGCAGTAATTCAGAGCCTCAGGCAAATCGTTAATGAACATACAGAAAAGCAATGGACCAAGAATAGAGCCCTGTGGCACTCCACATTCAACATCCACTGGTTTAGAAGTCACACCATTAAAAGTAACCGCTTGTTTTCGATTTATAAGGTAAGAGGAAACAAGTTTGTTAGCCGAGTTAGAGAAATTAAAGACTTTTTTTAGTTTAGTGAGTAAAATCGAGTGATCAACGGTATCAAAAGCCTTAAGCTGTTATGATACTTGCTATTTTTTGTATTTTTTCTATATTGGAGAACAGTGCAAATATATTTGCATAGAAAAACTGACTAAGTGTGAAGAGTATGATTATATCATAAAAAATCTTGAAATGTCAAACAAATATACATGTGTTATCGATAAATAATCTAAGACTGTCAAAAAAAAATATAAAATTTTTTAACTTAAAATTGACATTTCCAGATTAATTGTTAGCACTGTTGCCAATTTTTTTTAGTTTTTGATCGAAAGAAGCGGGTTTTAACTTTTTTTTGCGATTTTTAGCTTTTATTACGGTTTTTTGTGGGGAAAAAACGTGGGCAGTATTGTTTGTTTTGTTTACATTTTATCAAATTGTATTTCTTGTTCTTTCTCGCATTTGTTGTTTCATTCAGTCAATCCTAAAAAAATCCAATATAAAAAATAGCAAGTATCATAACACCTTTACTGTGATCTAAAAGCACATGAGAGGATACCATATTCTTATCCAGTTTAGATCTTATTTCTTCTACTACATCGATCAGAACCGTAATGCAGCTTCTGCCCTGTCTAAAACCAGACTGTCTATCCGTTAGATACTGATCCTTTAAATACTCATTCATTTGCCCATACATAAGATTTTCCATAACTTTTGATAAGAACGGTAATATCTCTATTGGTTGGAAGTCGCCGTTGTTTTTTTGGAATGGGAATGATTTTTGCTTCTTTCCACATATCAGGAAAAATTGATTTTGTTAATATTGTATTAAACAAATGCGTAAAATATGGCAGAAGTTTAGGAACGACAATTTAAAAAAAAAAAAAAAAAAAAATTCTCGTTAGTGAAAGTTTTACTTAAAAAAAATCTTAATAGTAAAATTTTCTTAAGAAAAAATTGTCGATAAATATTATAAATTTTTAAGTAAAATGTTCGATATTTCTGTTATTTTTTCTCATTTATTGTTAAATTGACAATTTATTATACCCTTCACCTCAGGTGGAAAGGGTATATATAAGTTTGTCATTCCGTTTGTAATTTCTACAATATTGATCTAAGACCCTATAAAGTATATATATTCTGGGTCCTTATGAGGAGAGAACTTGATTTAACGATGTCCGTCTGACCGTCCGTCTGTCTGTCCGTCTGCCCGTCTTACGTTTGATATGTGTTTTCCGGAGACTCCAGACATGATAGCGGCTAGGTTGTTTTACATTTATGTCACATATAGTCCACCATTTCGTGCTATTGAAATTCAGCAAGATCGGTCCACAAATGGCTGATATATGACCAAAAAACCACGACTGCCTCTAATTTTTTACAAAAATCCCTTGTGTTTGTTGTATTTTTATTGCTTTTTTTCTATATATCTGGAGAACGGCAAGAGCCAAAGCTTCCAAATTAGGTGCAAACATTAAGTTATAAATACACACCAACACACAAAATGTGGGCGGGGTTGGAGAAGTGGGCGTGGTACCCCCCATACAAAAAATTTCAAAAATTTTATAATAACCTGAATTTTTTGACTGTAATATCACCTATGGTTACGCCTTATATATCAAAAGATCGGAAAAGATGTAGAAATATTTTCGGAAAAACTCGAGAAAATCGTTTCAGATACGAAAAAGTTATGACCAAAATATAAATTTTTTTTCGGGAACCATAGATCTTGCCGAGTCCAAGTTTTATAACCCAACTAACAGGCAAATTTCTTCTTAAACATGTCGGTATATAAATCTGTCAAATCGGTTAAAAAATGGCGGAGTTATAATCAAAATACTGAAATCCCAAAAATTACTCTTTTTAGACCCTTCACCACAGGTGGAAAAGGGTATATATAAGTTTGTCATTCCGTTTGTAATTTCTACAATATTGATCTAAGACCCTTTAAAGTATATGTATTCTGGGTCCTTATGAGGAGAGAATTTGATTTAACCATGTCCGTCTGTCCGTCCGTTCTATAAAACGGGCCATATTTTATTTTAATAATATTCAAACAACATTCCTTCATGGTTTAGTTGTCTAGTGGGTTTGTTGAGGTTAGAAACTGTCAGTCCGCAGGTTCTTTTTTATGTTCAAAAACGATTTTAAAAAGATATTTACCAGTTTTCGCTTTTTAAATTTAAATTATAATGAAGTTTTTAGTATTGTAAATATGCAAAAATTTTTTTGTTTTTGTCTAGTTGCTCTGTATTCTGTTCGCAAAATGGTGAAGGGTATATAAGATTCGGCATAGCCGAATATAGCACTCTTACTTGTTTTTATAAAATTTTGTGACATTGGAATTTTTTTTGTTTAAATTTTGATATCGCTTAAAACAGGCGCGGATCCAGCTTGAGCCTTAGGGGTGGGGGGGGGGGGGGGGGGGAAATTTTGTATGATACAAAAAAGTAAAAAATTTGTTTTTAAAAGTTTATTAAAAACAATATGTGTATTAGGGTAAGTACTTTTTGCAATTTTTGCGAATATAGACCGTGAAAAAATATTAAGAAATTATGTATTACTTTTTCGCGATCGTGAAGAAAGTTTCCGCACCAAACGCGATAAGGTTTTAAATTTCAATTTTTCTCCTTACTAAGCATTTAATTACAAAATTTTAAGTAATAATCTAATAATTTCATGATTAAAACAAGATCTTACCATTTGTACGGACGAAGGGCGCAAAAAAAATCGCGACTCTATTTCGCGGTTTTTTTAATAAACTAAATTTTAATGGCAAATGATAGATGTTGTGATAGATGAGTTGTTTGGCGATTATATGAAACAGTGATAATTTTCAGCAGCGTAGAAATATATGCGCGGAACGAGCTTTAAAGTTGCACAAGATATTTTTCCATTATGTAAATCAACTCGCACTTTTAACTTAAAATTTATTTCATTAAACCCAAAAAAAAGCTTTACATTTTTGTTATACAGTTGCTTATTTTATGTATTTATGCCTGTATTCATAAAAATATTTTAAATTTAATAAAGGTTTGAAAACCAAATTTTCTATGAAAATTTTCCTTAATAAACGTTTATTAAATTTTATAATCATTTATGAATATGGGGGCTAAAATATATAGTATACATAAACAATAAATGTACCATATATAATGTGTATAGAAATTAAAAAACAAAAAAAATTTTTTTTGAGGAGCTTTAGAAATTGCATTTGGTGCGGAAACTTTTTTGGCCAAAATGGCCTAAAAAAATGATTTTCATTATCAGTACTAAATTGCCTATCGCGTGGTGGGATGAAGAAATTTTGTCTAAAAGAAGTCATTACCCTAATTAAAAAAACAAAATCAACAAAATGGTTAAATAAAATATAAGATCAGTTCAATATACATTAATCTTTTTAGATAAGCAATTTATGATTTCCTTGTGAGGCAAATTTACACAGTACAGTCTATCTTCTGTCATTGTTGATCCGAGCCATGTTTTTATTCGACGAAGGGTAGGAAATGACCTCCCGCTCGTAGCTTTACTGACGAGCATTGAAACGAAAATTTGAAATATTTTTCTTAGATTTGGGCATCTACAACGTTATCTGATAGATCAGGCTCAAGTTTAGATGTTAGTAGGTGTTTATCTCTTTTATCAAATATAATCAGCTCATCAGCTAATTGTGGTTTTAACAGTTTTGTATCTGTATATGGCTTGATTACACTTTGAGGTAGAAGTTTAGGTATGTTCAATACATTTGGGTTATCTATTGGGAAAGTTGTTATGAGATCTTCTAAAATAAATTCAATAAGAGGAATGTAACCTTCAACTCGGTAGTAATCTTCGACATTTTGAATGTGATTATTTCGTTCAAATCTTGTCTTTTCGATAGGAACCTCGATTTGAACGCAAATAACTTTAACTTTTTCAAAAATCGCTTTAAATTGTTCTTCAGCTTTATTTCTTTTTTCTTCAAAGCACATGATTAAAATTTTGATAAGGCTTGATCCTTTTTGAAGATCTATATCTTGCTTTTGTAAAATGATACTAAGGGCCTGTGTTACAATAAGTATCACACTGAACATGTTATTCCGCAAATAAGTTCAAAAGTACTAAGGAGTTTCTTAATATAAAGGTGGAGATACTGCCTTTCCACTCAGATATTTTTCCCAAAGCTTCTACTATATGATGTACACTTGATGCAAAGACGCATAATGAAGAGAGTTTGGCTCCCAAATACTTTGCTAAAACTATTTTTCGCTTGGGATGATTATATTTAGAAAATGTTGTCGTTTGTTTAACAAATGATACAACTTTTTGTATTAATGGCACTTTATTGCTTATAGAAATTGAGTTGTTCGATTTATGGGAATAGCAGGGCATTTGTTTCGCATTTGTCGCTTTTCCAGAAATTTTGAACAGCTCCATTTTCTGCTGACATCAAAGGACACCCATCAGTTCCATCTCCTACACATTTTTTTAGTTTAAGACCAACATTTGTCAAAGCTTTAAGAACTATTGATGATAGTGCTTTCGCATCAATTGACACATCAACGTCATGAATATCTTTTGAAGTCTCTTCAAATGCGTTTACAACAAAGCCAATAAATTCTTCCCTAAAAACTTTTTGTTGTATTTTGAAATATCTTTAAGAATAGGAAATCTGGCTTTTTCCCGACAAATCACTGCTTTCGTCAAAAATAATCAAATAGAATTTTGATTCATATAACACATAAATATATACATAAATATTTCAAATACTAAGGCTTTTTAATAATTCAACCGCACGCATTATCAAGTCAAACGTTTAGTCTTTGGATATAGATGGCACCTGCTGGGATTGAATGTAGAATAATAAGTAATTGAATACGGTAAACTAGATGTTTCTTTGGAAATATCTAATAAATACCTATTAGGATTAAGATATGGATACTTATTGAAAATCGTTAGAGATTCAATAAAAAATAAATAAAAAAATACTTATTGAATATTTCGTTAGAGATGCCATAAAAAAAAACAGAAAAAAGCCTTGCTGGGATTTCAAAAAAATTTTTACATTAAAAAAAATATTATTATTGGGAATTCTTGTATTATCGAAGTTAACAAAACATATTTTTATAATTTACGAGGGGGAAATTTCCTTATTCCCCCACCCCCTGAATCCGCGCCTGCTTAAAGTAAGCATTTAGTTTTATTTGCATAGTATCTTTAGCTTTTCTAATACCCCTGGCAGACATAGGATTTCTATACTATACAAGCATGGTATACTACATGTGTGTCAACCTAAACTACAATTAAACCATGCAACAAAGTGGTATATTTCTGGTTTATATACTACGAAAATGTACGTAGTATAAATGTGGTATCTTATTTAAAGTAGTATAGAATATAAAACCGTGGTATACATACCATGGTATGTAAACTATTTGTCTGTCAGGGGTATAAAGTCTTTGGGAAAAGGTTTTCTGATACTTTGCCCTAAGCAACCAGTCAAATGCGCATAGGTACTAGCTTGTCCTCCAACAATAAATTTCAGATTATTAATCAATGATAAAATTGGAAATTTAGCACAACTAACAAAATCTTATTATCGAAAAATTATGTTATGTTAAAAAAATTCTTGATATTTCGAATTTTCTTAAAAAAGATTATCGATATTAAAAGAATTCTTTAAAAAAATTGTGAGAATTTAGCAAAATATTTGATAAATTCTCGATATTAAGAATTTTCTAAGCGATCATTTTTATTGTATTTTCATAAAGAAAACTTCTCGGGAGTCAAATTGTTCATAAAGAAAGTTATCGGAAGTGAAATTTTCTACAGAAACGTTCTCTAAACAAACAAGTTCTTGATAGTCAATTTAAACAAAACAATATCTCAATAGTGAAAGTTTTTCTTAAAAAAATCTTGATACAACATTTTCTAATAAAAAAAACTCTCGATATTAAAAGTTTTTAAGTAAAATTCCCGATATTTTTGTTCTTTATTATACTCAATTATTATTGTGTTGAGATTTTTTTTTAAAAATTTTGTAATATTGGGAATTTTCTTAAAAAAAATTTTCGATGTTGAGATTTTTCTTTAGAAAAATTCTCGATATTTAGAATTTTTTTTTAGAAAAACTTTTCAATATTGAAAATTTTCAAAAAAAAAAAAAATTATGTATATTCGGAATTTTCAAACTTGAGATTTATTTAGAAAGTTCTTCGATATGAATTTTTTTTTTTTTTAATTTCTCAATACATATCGAAATTTTGCTTAAGAAATATTCCTAAATTGCAATTTTTCCTTTTTTCCCAATTTCTTTTTTATTACTCTCTCCCCTCTTCTCCGTACATACTTAATTTCTCTCCTATAGCATATTTATTTGCGTTTTAACAAATTAAAATTTATTGCCTATCTTAAGGCGGTAGTTTCATTTTCTAAATTTGTTTTGTTTAAAATCAATTTCAATTTGTATCGTTTTGCAATTGTGTATTAAAATATTTATATTTTCAATCTGTTTAAAACCTTTCTAAAAGAATCACCCCAACCATAAAGCATTTTGGCCATTAATTTCTTTAAGATATCTTTAGCTAACACCTATCCATCATTGAATTTTTCAGCTTCCCTTCTCAAATAAAATAAATGATATTGATTGTCATATTTTAATAAGATACAATTCATTTCGCATTTCGTAGAGAAAAATTATTGATACAAATTGATTGATTACAAGATAATAACAATAAAAATTAATTAAATTTCTTGCAAACATTTGTAGAGTTGCCAAAAATTTCGTGTGTTCGCAAATTATTGCAAAAGAAAATTCTTTTTTAAAAAATATCTATCTGTTGTCAAGTGAAATATAATTTAAAAAACAAAATTAATGAAAACAATAAGAAAAAAGTACGCTTTAATTAATCAAATTGACTTGGACTAGTAGTACAGTAGAATGTCGATAAAACTTTGAAATGTTATTGATAATTATTAACAACTTATTTTTTGTTTTTGCACAACGATTATTTTTAAAGCCATGTTAAGCACTTCGTCTCAAACGTTTTTTTATTATCGCCTCCCTTTGAGATCGCAATAGTTGTGTTTTACTGTAATCTGCTTTTTGAGTATTTAAGAAAAAAGTAGCGACAAAGAATAGACGTTAAGAAGAAATTTAAGATGACATAAATATGTAGGTAAAGTAATTAATAAAAACAATTGAAAAAATATAAATCATTACTCGTTACGTAAATGTTGCGCGCACGTTAATGTTGCAGCGAATTTAATGGTTGGTAGTCACGTGTTAAACGTTATTACAATAACGTTAAAAAGAAAACCACAAAATTTATCAAAATTGTTTTCGATGATTTCAAAAAAATAGGAAAACGGAGCAGCTAATCCGCAACGTATATGATAACGTAAGAGAAAAGCCGCCTTGAAGCTCTTGCAGAAAATGTAATTAACTGAGCTACCGTTATAAGAGCGGCAAGCGTTTTTTTGTGTGAAAACTTCTGATTTCATACAGTTTTTACGAGTTTAACACCACGCAGCTGGAAAATCTTGTTTGACAGGTCGCTATTTCGGTTTGTGTTATAGAAATTTTAGAATTAAAATGTTCATGATAAAAAAAAACACTTGCCGCTCTTGTTTAGGTAGCTCAGTTAAGCGATAAAGCGACAAAAAAATTTTTTTTCTTACAAATTTTAATTATTGAGAATTTTTTTAAAAACAAATTTTACTATTAAATATTATTGTAAATGAAAATTTTACTGTCGAGATTTTTTAAAGAAAAATTTTAATATCGCGATTTTTTGTAAGATTATTTTTTTAAAACAAAGTAAACCTACTCTTGATAATTTTTTTTTTAGTTAGAGCTTGCTATCGAGTGAGTATCGAGAACACGAATTTCACTACAAGCAATTTATCGAAATAATTATTTCTCTATTTAAATTTTTCCGTCAGAAAAAATTTTATTACAAACAACTTTTGTTAAAAAAAAATTCCACTATTGAGAATTTTTTGTTTTCATATTACTACTAGCTGACCTGACAGACGTTGTCCTGTCCAAATTACGAGAAATGTTTGCGTTCGATTTTTGAAATCCGTTAAAAAGATACGAACATTTGAAAGAAAAATTAGTCAAATCTATGGAGCCGTTTTCTGATTTTAGGTAAATCAAAAAAAGTGGGCGTTAAAGTAGGCGGGGCAAAATTTTCTTTCCGTAAAAATCTAAGTTGGACCATGGCGATGATTTTAAAGAAAAAATCGTCCAAATCGGTCAAGCCGTTCTCAAGTTATGCGCATAATAGAAAAAGTGAGCGTAAAAGTAGGCGTGGTACATTTTTTTCGATGAAAACGTAAAATGGATCAATACGAATATTTAAAAGAAAAAATAGTCAAATCGATTGAGCCGTTTTCTGATTTTAGGTTATTCGAAAAAAGTGGGCGGCGAAAAATTTTCTTTTCGTATAAATCTAAGGTGGACCATGGCGATCGTTTTAAAGAAAAAGTCGTCCAAATAATATAGATGTCATGGGTGGTGCAATATGAAAATTGGATTTTGCAACGCCCCTCCGCCGCAGAAAGAAAATTAAAAATCAGACTTCACAGTGTCACCCGCCTGGATATTCTGAAGATTCCCTGAAAATTTCATCAAAATTGGCCTAGCCGTTTTGGAGTCCATACGTTACATACGTACATACACACATCATGTTTTATATACATATCGACCCCTAACCGGGAAAATAACGTAAGCAACAAAAATCAAATTTTACAGGAGAGAGCTTTTTAATTTTATTTTATATAAATTTTCATACAAAATTGTATGAATAAATGCAATAAAATTGTTCTTGCTATAAAATCGTAACGGTACTTTATGTAACCATGACATTTTAGGAAATGATGCAAGTGTTGCCAATAAAGTCATTTATTAAAAAAACGAAAACTTAAAATCATGTCGCTTACGTTATTTTCGCGGTTAGGGCTCGATATATATATATAGATATATAGATAGATAGAGAATTTTTTTTTTATATAATTTAACTATCGAGAATTTTTTTAGGAAAATTTGCCTAATTTAGAGTTTTTGACAGACAAATTTGCTTATAATTTTTGTATTTTTTTTACAGATAATACACGTCAAGAATGAAAGATTGTCAATAACAATTTTAATTAATTTTCATGTAGTAAAATTCCTTTCTTCATAAAAATAATTTAATGAAAAATTGAATTTCATGAACTTAAGCCTAATTGAAAATATTAAAAATTTGGATTGAAAACCATAAATAGTTCAACAAAATAACCACAATACTAATTATTGTTAAAGCTAAAACACGAGCTCTATGTGTACATTTGTCCTTCAAGTTGTGCTGAAAAAGGTCAACAGAGAAGAAAAGGACAAAATGAGAAAAACGAAAAATGTACTTGGACTTCAAGAAAAATTCTTCAAAAAGTACGAAAAAACAGAAGTAAGGAAAAAAACATGTAAAATCGATTAAAATGGATAATCATTCAGGAAAGCAAATTTCGATCTACCAAATGTTAGAATGCAATTTGGTTTAAGGATTGATGTTTGACTATTGACGTCAGCAGTCGTCGATGGCTGCGAGTGTAAGACGGCAAATCCATCTGAGGAGATTGAGTGGTTGCAATCGAAACATGTCATGGTAACCTGCCGGCCGGGGTTCGAGCCCCAGCCACGTCAAGAATGAAAGATTGTCAATAACAATTTTAATTAATTTTCATGTAGTAAAATTCCTTTCTTCATAAAAATAATTTAATGAAAAATTGAATTTCATGAACTTAAGCCTAATTGAAAATATAAAAATTTGGATTGAAAACCATAAATAGTTCAACAAAATAACCACAATACTAATAATTGTTAAAGCTAAGGCACGAGCTCTATGTGTATATTTGTCCTTCAAGTTGTGCTGAAAAAGGTCAACAGAGAAGAAAAGGACAAAATGAGAAAAACGAAAAATGTACTTGGACTTCAAGAAAAATTCTTGACAAAAGTACGAAAAAACAGAAGTAAGGAAAAAACATGTAAAATCGATTAAAATGGATAATCATTCAGGAAAGCAAATTTCGATCTACCAAATGTTAGAATGCAATTTGGTTTAAGGATTGTTGTTGACTATTGACGTCAGTAGTCGTCGATGGCTGCGAGTGTAAGACGGCAAATCCATCTGAGGAGATTGAGTGGTTGCAATCGAAACATGTCATGGTAACCTGCCGGCCGGGGTTCGAGCCCCAGCCACGTCAAGAATGAAAGATTGTCAATAACAATTTTAATTAATTTTCATGTAGTAAAATTCCTTTCTTCATAAAAATAATTTAATGAAAGATTGAATTTCATGAATTAAAGCCTAATTGAAAATATTAAAAATTTGGATTGAAGATAATACAGAATTTTATAAAATTTTATAATGTCATAATACTCATTGAAAGAACGTGTAAAAATTGTTGAATTTAATTATGTTTCCGGACGATCAATTGTTACAACGCAAAAAAAACACCGTCAGCATTTTAATACTGCAGAGGCTCCCAGTGTAAACATGATAAGAGGCTTAATGACCCGTTTTGAGAATTTGGGTTCAGTGGGTAATGAACTACGAAGAAATGTTGTTCGTCCTGTTCGCACTGAACTAGATATAGAAGCTGTACGAGAAACTGTTCACACGGATCCAACTGTGTCTACTCGTCGACGAGCTACTCAATTGAACCTCTCCAGAACATCGCTACGACGTATTCTAAAAGTTGATCTGAGGATGTTTCTATATAAAATTCAATTGGCATAAGAATTACTGCCGATTGATGCACCACAACGGCTACAATATGCCAAAAATTATAAGCATTTCAAATCAGTCAGTCCAAGTTGGCCCACCCTGTAGTACATTTTTCTAAGGAAATTAATTCACTATCGAGAAATATTTTCCTTTTTAATGAAAAAATTTCAATATTATTGTGCGATATTTTAAGGAAAAGTTTTACTATCAAGAATTTTTCTTAAAAACATATTTTACAATCAAGATTTGTTTAAAGAAAAACTTCTTTCTCGAAGGATTATATTAAAGAAGAATTTCATCACCATTAAAAATGTTATTCTTTTTTTTTCGTTTTTTGCTTAATTTATAAAAAACTTCTGACAAATCTTTGCGTCATCTGCCTTACATATTTCCTTTTAAAAACTTGAAACTAATGAGTCATTAAAGCATTTTAAAAAAAGCAGCGAAACTCGCTAAAAAGTGTGCAACAAAATATGACGCATGAGAAACAAAAACTTAATTTTCTTTTAAGTCAAATGGTTAAGGGTTATAAGAGTTCTAAAATGTTTTTTCTACCAGTCTTTAATATTTTTTGTTGTCTGATTTATTATTTCGAAGACAATCAAAAAATCGAGACAAAATGCATAAATGAAGAATTGAAATAGATAAATTAAAAAAAAAAATAAATTAAATTTCGATAGCAAAATTATTTTGTATAAAAAATCTCGATAGATTTATTTTTCTTTCAAAAAAATTTGAGATTATGAAATTTTTCTTTTGGAATAATACTCGATAATGAAACTTTTCTTTTTTATATTTTCGAGATGGTATAACTTTTTCTTTGGGAAAATTATCAATATTAATCTTTTTTTTTTATTAAAATATTTCTTCTCGAAAAATTCTCGATAGTAAAAGTTAACTTTAAGAAAAAATTATCGCTCTTTACTTTATTCTTTAAGAAAATTTGTGTTAATAAATTATTTCAAAAAAAAATGTTCGATTTTAAAACTTTTCTGTGCAAAATTCATTGAAAAAAATTCTTAGAATAAAAATTACTCTACAAAATATCGCAATATTATTAAAATGTTTCTGGTCTTTATTGATAAAAAATTCTTCGTATTAAGATTTTTCTTTAGAAATTTTCAATACTAAGATTTTTCTGAAAAAAAATTCTCGTTATGAAATATAGAAATTTTTCTCGATAGTAAAATCTGTTTATTTTTCTTGATAATGAGATTTTTCTTGAAAAAACTCTTTTGTTAATATTTCTTAAAATTCTCGATAGCATAATTTTGACTTATAAAAAAACCGGACAGAAAAATTTTGTTAATGAAGCTTTTCGTAAAGAAAATTTTCGATATTAACTATCGGTTACTATCGAAACTTGTCAAATCAACCTGTCCGTGAATGTGGGTTCGATTCCCCGATCAGTTAAGAATAAAAAACAATCAACAAATTTTAATTCATTTCATGTTGTAAAATTTCTTTTTTCATTAAAATAATTTTAAAATTATATAATTATATTATAGGGGAATGTAAGAAAAGATAAACTCACTGTTTATTGTTGGTGTTTTGTTTAAGCTTTGATATTGTTACAAGTAATGCATTAAACACATTCACCACAGCAGGATACACGAACACACGACCACAAATGCTGCTGGGTGCAATTATAGTCGTGTAGTGAGCTACTGAATTATGTTGAACACGGCAGCTACAATTGAAAAAAATATAAACAGCTGTTTTTTTACTGTGTGCTTATATTTCAGTGGTGCCACTATCACTTTTTAGTTTTATAAAATGAAAAACATGCATAATTGCAGACTTTTATACAAACTCAATTTAAGATTATAAATATACAAATACTTATTTATAATATATTTTATAACGTAAAAACAATTAAATTTATTATAAAATATATTTAATATTATAATTTTGTTGTTTTTGGAAGTAAAAAACAATATAATCGTAATGGCAGATTAAATAAATAAATACATATAAACTGCATTAAAAATAAAAAAAAAAATTCCGTCAACGAGCGTGGTATAGGTCGTAAAAGTTTCAGAACACTTTGGGTACGTATGTTAATGCATGAAAACTGTTCATCAATGCTGCAGTGATGCAAAATTATGTTTCTGATTCGTAATTACCAGTTGCAGTTGTGATGCTGATACTTTTTTACTGCACAACAGCTGTGCAAAGTTTGAATTTCAAAAGTTTTATAAGCAAACATAAAATAATAATAAAAATGTTATCAACAATAACGATGTCAAATTTCATTAAAAATATTGAATCAACAAGTGACAGTTTTCTTATAAATGACAAGAAAAAGCATTACAAAAATAAAAAGATTTATTTTATGTCAAAAGATATTGCTTCAGAAAATTAACTGCAGAAATAATTGCCATAATTTGCTGCATAAAAAAAAACTTTTGACACATAAAAGTCATGCCAAGTTTCTTTAAAGTGATGTTTTTCGATCATTAAACTTTACTTCTGCGCAAGTGATGCCCAACAACTGCATTTTAGGTAAAAAATGGGTCAAAGAAGTACTAGTATTATTAGAAACTACATACTTCGAAATATCTTTCACATGATGTGTTAAAAATTCCGTTAAGAGCAAATTTCCAAATTAAATATTTCTTGAAAGATTTTTCTACAAAATTAAAAATTTTGTTAGTATATTTATTAAAACATAATCTGCCGCATTCATAAAAAATAAAACAAGTTTGAAATGTGTTTTGAGGCAAAATTTTAATACAAATTTTTCTTAAAATACAATTCAAAAGACTATATATAAGGAAAAATACTTCAAGCTTTTATAAACCATATTTTTAGTAACTCCATCATATTGAATTTTATATTTATTAAGCTTTAAAAAATGTTATTTTGGAAAATTTCTCAATTTATTTATAAGTTTGAGTAAAAATATATAAATATATATGTAGTAACAATTTATGTACTTGTTACATATTTAATTATTGTAATATGAACATAATTAATTAAGTGTTCCGCAAGGCCGAAAACCCGCAATAAAGAAAAAGTTTATTTAGCAAATATCTAGGGTTAAATAAATAAATATCGACATAATTTAAAGATAAAGCCAATTTTGTTAAAAAAAAAGGGCAGCCACGTAGTATGAATATATAATATTACCTCTTAATTGGTAAATCGGTATGCTTTAAACGCCATGCAAGACACATTTTGAAGCATTTTCCACTGATTCCCATAATTAATAGATTCATTTTTCACCTAAGTAGATATGGATAAAGTATCTTGCAACTTTTACGACCTATAACTGCTTAACTAGGAGCGTTAGCGTGAAAAACATGTTCCTATAGAACTTCTTTCAAGAATACTAAAAAATTATATAAATATCAATTTGGTGTTGAGCCGAGTTAATATTCTTGTATCAAGCCGGTTCTTTTTTGTTAAACAAAAAAATAAAATAAAAATAAAAAATTAGAAATTGGGAATTATTTCCTTGTGAAGGTTACTTTATATTATTATAAACATTTTTTTCATTTTTCGAATTTATTCTATGAGTTAAATTTCAGTTATGTATTTTATAAAGCTTTTTTTTTTTTTTTTTTTTTTTTTTTTTTTTTTGTAATAGTTCTATTCCTTTAATTTTTCAGAAATGACTTTATACACTACCAGACTATTATATTGTACTTTCTTTTTACATTTTACCTTAGCCTTCCTTTGGAAAGCAATGAGGTATATTGAATGTTCAGAAAAATTTACAATTATTAGACACCAGCAGAATGTAATGCATTTTCTGGCCCGCTACGGCCTTCGTCAGCATTCTTTGTGTCTCACTGGATAGTGTTACTCTATCAATTGAATGTATTTAACTCAACTATTTTAACAATTAGAAATTGGGAATTATTTCCTTGTGAAGGTTACTTTATATTATTATAAACATTTTTTTCATTTTTCGAATTTATTCTATGAGTTAAATTTCAGTTATGTATTTTATAAAGCTTTTTTTTTTTTTTTTTTTTGTAATAGTTCTATTCCTTTAATTTTTCAGAAATGACTTTATACACTACCAGACTATTATATTGTACTTTCTTTTTACATTTTACCTTAGCCTTCCTTTGGAAAGCAATGAGGTATATTGAATGTTCAGAAAAATTTACAATTATTAGACACCAGCAGAATGTAATGCATTTTCTGGCCCGCTACGGCCTTCGTCAGCATTCTTTGTGTCTCACTGGATAGTGTTACTCTATCAATTGAATGTATTTAACTCAACTATTTTAACAATTAGAAATTGGGAATTATTTCCTTGTGAAGGTTACTTTATATTATTATAAACATTTTTTTCATTTTTCGAATTTATTCTATGAGTTAAATTTCAGTTATGTATTTTATAAAGCTTTTTTTTTTTTTTTTTTTTTTTTTTGTAATAGTTCTATTCCTTTAATTTTTCAGAAATGACTTTATACACTACCAGACTATTATATTGTACTTTCTTTTTACATTTTACCTTAGCCTTCCTTTGGAAAGCAATGAGGTATATTGAATGTTCAGAAAAATTTACAATTATTAGACACCAGCAGAATGTAATGCATTTTCTGGCCCGCTACGGCCTTCGTCAGCATTCTTTGTGTCTCACTGGATAGTGTTACTCTATCAATTGAATGTATTTAACTCAACTATTTTAACAATTAGAAATTGGGAATTATTTCCTTGTGAAGGTTACTTTATATTATTATAAACATTTTTTTCATTTTTCGAATTTATTCTATGAGTTAAATTTCAGTTATGTATTTTATAAAGCTTTTTTTTTTTTTTTTTTTTTTTTGTAATAGTTCTATTCCTTTAATTTTTCAGAAATGACTTTATACACTACCAGACTATTATATTGTACTTTCTTTTTACATTTTACCTTAGCCTTCCTTTGGAAAGCAATGAGGTATATTGAATGTTCAGAAAAATTTACAATTATTAGACACCAGCAGAATGTAATGCATTTTCTGGCCCGCTACGGCGCTTGTCAGCATTCTTTGTGTCTCACTGGATAGTGTTACTCTATCAATTGAATGTATTTAACTCAACTATTTTAACAATTAGAAATTGGGAATTATTTCCTTGTGAAGGTTACTTTATATTATTATAAACATTTTTTTCATTTTTCGAATTTATTCTATGAGTTAAATTTCAGTTATGTATTTTATAAAGCTTTTTTTTTTTTTTTTTTTTTTTTTTTGTAATAGTTCTATTCCTTTAATTTTTCAGAAATGACTTTATACACTACCAGACTATTATATTGTACTTTCTTTTTACATTTTACCTTAGCCTTCCTTTGGAAAGCAATGAGGTATATTGAATGTTCAGAAAAATTTACAATTATTAGACACCAGCAGAATGTAATGCATTTTCTGGCCCGCTACGGCCTTCGTCAGCATTCTTTGTGTCTCACTGGATAGTGTTACTCTATCAATTGAATGTATTTAACTCAACTATTTTAACAATTAGAAATTGGGAATTATTTCCTTGTGAAGGTTACTTTATATTATTATAAACATTTTTTTCATTTTTCGAATTTATTCTATGAGTTAAATTTCAGTTATGTATTTTATAAAGCTTTTTTTTTTTTTTTTTTTTTTTTTTTTTGTAATAGTTCTATTCCTTTAATTTTTCAGAAATGACTTTATACACTACCAGACTATTATATTGTACTTTCTTTTTACATTTTACCTTAGCCTTCCTTTGGAAAGCAATGAGGTATATTGAATGTTCAGAAAAATTTACAATTATTAGACACCAGCAGAATGTAATGCATTTTCTGGCCCGCTACGGCCTTCGTCAGCATTCTTTGTGTCTCACTGGATAGTGTTACTCTATCAATTGAATGTATTTAACTCAACTATTTTAACAATTAGAAATTGGGAATTATTTCCTTGTGAAGGTTACTTTATATTATTATAAACATTTTTTTCATTTTTCGAATTTATTCTATGAGTTAAATTTCAGTTATGTATTTTATAAAGCTTTTTTTTTTTTTTTTTTTTTTGTAATAGTTCTATTCCTTTAATTTTTCAGAAATGACTTTATACACTACCAGACTATTATATTGTACTTTCTTTTTACATTTTACCTTAGCCTTCCTTTGGAAAGCAATGAGGTATATTGAATGTTCAGAAAAATTTACAATTATTAGACACCAGCAGAATGTAATGCATTTTCTGGCCCGCTACGGCCTTCGTCAGCATTCTTTGTGTCTCACTGGATAGTGTTACTCTATCAATTGAATGTATTTAACTCAACTATTTTAACAATTAGAAATTGGGAATTATTTCCTTGTGAAGGTTACTTTATATTATTATAAACATTTTTTTCATTTTTCGAATTTATTCTATGAGTTAAATTTCAGTTATGTATTTTATAAAGCTTTTTTTTTTTTTTTTTTTTTTTTTTTTTTGTAATAGTTCTATTCCTTTAATTTTTCAGAAATGACTTTATACACTACCAGACTATTATATTGTACTTTCTTTTTACATTTTACCTTAGCCTTCCTTTGGAAAGCAATGAGGTATATTGAATGTTCAGAAAAAATTTACAATTATTAGACACCAGCAGAATGTAATGCATTTTCTGGCCCGCTACGGCCTTCGTCAGCATTCTTTGTGTCTCACTGGATAGTGTTACTCTATCAATTGAATGTATTTAACTCAACTATTTTAACAATTAGAAATTGGGAATTATTTCCTTGTGAAGGTTACTTTATATTATTATAAACATTTTTTTCATTTTTCGAATTTATTCTATGAGTTAAATTTCAGTTATGTATTTTATAAAGCTTTTTTTTTTTTTTTTTTTTTTTTTTGTAATAGTTCTATTCCTTTAATTTTTCAGAAATGACTTTATACACTACCAGACTATTATATTGTACTTTCTTTTTACATTTTACCTTAGCCTTCCTTTGGAAAGCAATGAGGTATATTGAATGTTCAGAAAAATTTACAATTATTAGACACCAGCAGAATGTAATGCATTTTCTGGCCCGCTACGGCCTTCGTCAGCATTCTTTGTGTCTCACTGGATAGTGTTACTCTATCAATTGAATGTATTTAACTCAACTATTTTAAAAAAAAGCTTTATAAAATACATAACTGAAATTTAACTCATAGAATAAATTCGAAAAATGAAAAAAATGTTTATAATAATATAAAGTAACCTTCACAAGGAAATAATTCCCAATTTCTAATTGTTAAAATAGTTGAGTTAAATACATTCAATTGATAGAGTAACACTATCCAGTGAGACACAAAGAATGCTGACGAAGGCCGTAGCGGGCCAGAAAATGCATTACATTCTGCTGGTGTCTAATAATTGTAAATTTTTCTGAACATTCAATATACCTCATTGCTTTCCAAAGGAAGGCTAAGGTAAAATGTAAAAAGAAAGTACAATATAATAGTCTGGTAGTGTATAAAGTCATTTCTGAAAAATTAAAGGAGTAGAACTATTACAAAAAAAAAAAAAAAAAAAAAAAGATTTAAAAAATAAATAACTGAAATTTAAATCATAGAATAAATTAGAAAAATGAAAAAAATGTTTATAATAATATAAAGTAACCTTCACAAGGAAATAATTCCCAATTTCTAATTGTTAAAATAGTTGAGTTAAATACATTCAATTGATAGAGTAACACTATCCAGTGAGACACAAAGAATGCTGACGAAGGCCGTAGCGGGCCAGAAAATGCATTACATTCTGCTGGTGTCTAATAATTGTAAATTTTTCTGAACATTCAATATACCTCATTGCTTTCCAAAGGAAGGCTAAGGTAAAATGTAAAAAGAAAGTACAATATAATAGTCTGGTAGTGTATAAAGTCATTTCTGAAAAATTAAAGGAATAGAACTATTACAAAAAAAAAAAAAAAAAAAAAAAAAAAGCTTTATAAAATACATAACTGAAATTTAACTCATAGAATAAATTCGAAAAATGAAAAAAATGTTTATAATAATATAAAGTAACCTTCACAAGGAAATAATTCCCAATTTCTAATTGTTAAAATAGTTGAGTTAAATACATTCAATTGATAGAGTAACACTATCCAGTGAGACACAAAGAATGCTGACGAAGGCCGTAGCGGGCCAGAAAATGCATTACATTCTGCTGGTGTCTAATAATTGTAAATTTTTCTGAACATTCAATATACCTCATTGCTTTCCAAAGGAAGGCTAAGGTAAAATGTAAAAAGAAAGTACAATATAATAGTCTGGTAGTGTATAAAGTCATTTCTGAAAAATTAAAGGAATAGAACTATTACAAAAAAAAAAAAAAAAAAAAAAAAGCTTTATAAAATACATAACTGAAATTTAACTCATAGAATAAATTCGAAAAATGAAAAAAATGTTTATAATAATATAAAGTAACCTTCACAAGGAAATAATTCCCAATTTCTAATTGTTAAAATAGTTGAGTTAAATACATTCAATTGATAGAGTAACACTATCCAGTGAGACACAAAGAATGCTGACGAAGGCCGTAGCGGGCCAGAAAATGCATTACATTCTGCTGGTGTCTAATAATTGTAAATTTATCTGAACATTCAATATACCTCATTGCTTTCCAAAGGAAGGCTAAGGTAAAATGTAAAAAGAAAGTACAATATAATAGTCTGGTAGTGTATAAAGTCATTTCTGAAAAATTAAAGGAATAGAACTATTACAAAAAAAAAAAAAAAAAAAAAAAAAAAGCTTTATAAAATACATAACTGAAATTTAACTCATAGAATAAATTCGAAAAATGAAAAAAATGTTTATAATAATATAAAGTAACCTTCACAAGGAAATAATTCCCAATTTCTAATTGTTAAAATAGTTGAGTTAAATACATTCAATTGATAGAGTAACACTATCCAGTGAGACACAAAGAATGCTGACGAAGGCCGTAGCGGGCCAGAAAATGCATTACATTCTGCTGGTGTCTAATAATTGTAAATTTTTCTGAACATTCAATATACCTCATTGCTTTCCAAAGGAAGGCTAAGGTAAAATGTAAAAAGAAAGTACAATATAATAGTCTGGTAGTGTATAAAGTCATTTCTGAAAAATTAAAGGAATAGAACTATTACAAAAAAAAAAAAAAAAAAAAAAAAAAAAAAAAAGCTTTATAAAATACATAACTGAAATTTAACTCATAGAATAAATTCGAAAAATGAAAAAAATGTTTATAATAATATAAAGTAACCTTCACAAGGAAATAATTCCCAATTTCTAATTGTTAAAATAGTTGAGTTAAATACATTCAATTGATAGAGTAACACTATCCAGTGAGACACAAAGAATGCTGACGAAGGCCGTAGCGGGCCAGAAAATGCATTACATTCTGCTGGTGTCTAATAATTGTAAATTTTTCTGAACATTCAATATACCTCATTGCTTTCCAAAGGAAGGCTAAGGTAAAATGTAAAAAGAAAGTACAATATAATAGTCTGGTAGTGTATAAAGTCATTTCTGAAAAATTAAAGGAATAGAACTATTACAAAAAAAAAAAAAAAAAAGCTTTATAAAATACATAACTGAAATTTAACTCATAGAATAAATTCGAAAAATGAAAAAAATGTTTATAATAAAAATAAAAAATTTTAAGCACTAATTCTTTAAATATTTTTTTTTATTAGCAACACTTTTTCTGTTTTGTAGTGGACAAAAATAGAAATTAGTTTAATTTGACTACAACGACAAAATAAGCACAGACAACAACCTGCAGCCATGTAGCTGTGTCGTCGTGAAAATAATCAATTTCATATGCACACTTGTATTGCTGTCTCGAATGTGTTTAAAGCATAAGACTTTGGGTGTTTAAAATTCTTATTCGCTTTAGGGTTTTATTTGTATAATATTTCTAGCTTTTCTAAAATCTTTGGAAAAGGTTTCCTGATGATCTGGCCTAAGCAACCAGTGAAATGCGCAAAGAAGCTAGCTTTCCCTCAACAATAAATTTCAGTGTTTTTATCAAATATGAAAAATTGGGAATTTAGCACGTCATACAAAAATCTTAATAATGAACTTTAGCTTGATTAAAATATGAAAATTTTTATTATTTTTAATATAATTAGTATTGTGGTATATTTTATATTATTTTAAAATATTAAGAAATCATTTGTATTAAAATTTGTTTTTAAATCTCCTTGATATTCAGATTTTCCTTAAGAAAACACTTTGATTCTAATATTTTTCTTCAGAAAACTTCTCTTTAGAAATGTTTGTTGAAATTTTTGTTATGAAAAAATCGGTATTTATATTCTTCAAGGAAATTTTAGATATGGGCACTTCCAAGATTGTAAACGGGACATTCGCACACGTTTATATTGACAAAACTGTAAAAAACAACCTGATTTTCATTTTTTAAATTAATGATTCTTTTAACTCTCAATTAGCTCTTTAATTTCCGCAAATTAAATTTTTCGCTTACTGTCGTGGTTTCCGAGACAATTGCAAAAAACCAGTGATTGTAAACGGGACAAAAAAAGGAAGTGAGTTTTAAGGGGTAACCGTTTAAACAGTGATTTCTGCGAAACCTGACACAATATTTTATTGGGATTAATTTTAAAATGTTGCGTACTAATGTGCCCTAAAAATGGTTTCGATTTCAAAATAAAATATGAATTACATTTTTTTAAATAAATTGTTAAAGAAATTGTAAACGGGACATTGTAAACGGGACAATTTTTCCACCATGATTTAAAATTTTTTATGTTGCTATTTATAATCCTTTATTTAAGAAACTTAATAAAAAATGTTTTTCAGATCATAAATATGCCTTAGATTAGAGTATTGTTTTTCCAAATGCATATTTTCTAATATACACAAGTATGTGCTAAAAGTTGTAGTACTTCGTTTACCATTTATCTTTTTTTTCGAATCAATTAATTTATACGCATATATTAAAAAAATATAAGCAATTCTCTAAATAAATCTTGAAAAGAAAAATTAAATTTATATTTGGGTCGATATCATGAATTGACTACAATCGAGGATTGAAAACAACCAAGTGCGAAAATGGGTTTAAATAATTATTTTTCGGTTGATAATGTTTTATAAGACCTTTTTATATATTAATAAGCAATGGGCCATGTATATTTAAGGATTTTAATGATTTTGCACCCCACGGGAATGACAATAGTCCAACAGAAATGATATTTGTGCGGCACAGTAATGACTGAGCAGCATGGTAATGACGTTTCATCATGTATTGCAGCTAAATAAAACACATACAGCAATTTATGGAAACAAATTTAATAAAATGCATACGTTATGTCCATTCTTTGGATTATAATTCCAGGTGTACTTTTTAAGTTTGGGGAACATCAAATTTCTTAAATAATTACCATAGATTGAATAATCTCAAATACACATTGAAAAGGTAATTCCCGTGTTCCTTTTGCCATTACCGAGGTTTAGATTATTCCCATGGTAATGACTGCACGGTAATGATGGAAACGTGAGTATTCTTGGATTTAAATGTGAAAATCTTCAAAAATTTTTATAAAATATATTAGAATCTAATAAAGACTTAAAAAATGAACAAACCAATACAACGAATTTGGAAATTATAATATAAATAACGGAAAAATATACTTACCACGGGAATGACAAAATTTCAGGAACATGCGCAAAAAACACTAAACATTTCAAAAGCTCTCAAACAACTGACTACATTTTTCACTTCTGTCAATACACTTTAAAACTAACGGGAATTGTCGTTACATTGACAGTTAACACCTAACCAAAAACCCGGTTTAAAGCATTGTTTTTTAATAAACAAATTGGCCCACGGGAAATGACGAACAAAATTAGCCACGGACTAAAATGTCTCAAAATCATAAGTTTTAAAATAAAATTATATTTATGAAATTAAAATTGAGTTGGTTTATTCTTCTCGAATAACTTGACGTACTTCATTTATAATATATATTTTGAGATACTAATGAAAATCTGTGTTTTTTGAACACAAAACGTTTGGACGCACACCATGGTAATGACGATTTGCACCGTGCGACCAAATTTTTTCATAAAAATATCTAAAATATTTTATTTTGATTTCCGCGCCTCGTTGAAGTACATTTTGTTTTATTTAATCCTGTTCTCAGAATTTTAATTTTGTAATATTTTTAATACAAAATGCGTCGGGCCACAGAATGTAGTCATTTCGTGATCTCGACCCATTTATATATATTTTTATATTTTTATGTAAATATGAAGAAAACATAATTCAGCTAAGTACATATATATGAATTTATTTGTCGAAGTGGATCGATTTGGCGAGGGACAAACCTCCGGTTCATATTTTATATTCTACGTGAGTTAATTTAATTTTGTAAGTTCAATATAAAAAATATCAATTGAAAAACATAAAAGTATCAAGAAGTCTCCTTCATATATTGTCATCCACTCAGGACGTTGCACGTTTAATTTTATGTTTCTATCGGCCATTTTCACCAAGTTCGGTTAAAACTAACTTTCAATTAAAGTTTCGGTTACCAATATGTTTTGACAGCTATAACCGATAGTTAATTATAACCGAACTTGGTGAAAATGGCCGTATGTCTAATATTAACGAAAATTAATCAAAGTACCAGCTGTTGAACGAAAAAATACCAAAAGCATCCCTTACATGTTCTTTCTTATTCACCCAGTTTAATGTATAATTTTATCTTTATAGGTCGAATATTAAAGAAAATTCAAACAGTTCCAGATGAAAAATAAAAAGTACCAACATTTTTTAACCTTATAGGTTATCATTCACTCGGTAACCTGTACCTATAATATTATGTTTCTAAGTTCCATATTAAAGCAAATTTAAAAATTATCACATGAAGCACAGAAAAGTAAAAAAAAAAGAAATTTAGTTTCCCGCATTGCCCCCTTTTCTCCCTATAGAGGTTCGGTTGACAAACAAAGGAAGAAAGCGTTCTTAACTGTTTTGCATGCTCCGATTTATATAGTCGAAATATTCGAAAACCGGTTTCTGAAAAATGTCGAAAAATCGATCACCCTAATTTTTTATTACATATTTGATAATTGAAAAAAATTTGTTATTTATGTATTTTGCATTTGTGTTAGTAGCTTATAACTCTGAAATTATTGAACAGATTTTAATAAAATATATATTGTGCACTTCTGTGAGTAAATACCTTTCAAATGGTGTATATTTTGTTCAAATCTGTTGACATACAGAAGAGGAAAGTGTTCTTAACTGTTTTGCCTTAGCCGATTTATATATAGATAATTATACCCACACCACAATAGTGGAGAGGGTATTATGCATTTGTGCTGATGTATGTAACGCCTTAAAATAGTGGTCCTAGACCCACCTTAAAGTATACCGATCCACTCAGAATCACTTTCTGAGTCGAACTAACGATGTCCGTTCGGCTGGCTGGCAGGCTGGCTGGCTGTCCATGTAACCTTGTGCGAAAAGTACAGGTCGCAATTTTGGAAATAATTTGGGTCATAGGTTCTTATTGGCACAAGGACCAAGCCTATTGAAAATGGGCCGAATCGTAGGACTACGAGGGAAGATAGGGGGAAATTTCTTCCTCTCAGAAACTATCAAACCGATTTTAATGAAATTTAAAACATAGATAGAACCATATCTATATTGACACTAAAGGTATACATTTTTAAAAAAAATCGGACCATGAGGGGAGAAAGGGGCAATTTCGGCCTCTCAAACCGATTTTTATGATATTTAAAACATAGATAGATCCATATCTATAGGGACACATTAGCTATACAGATTTTAAAAAATAGGACCACAAGGGGAGGCAGGGGCAATTGCCTCTCACAAACTTTCATACCGATTTTCATGAAGTTTATAAACATAGATAAATCCATATTTACATGGACACATAAGCATGATGTGTTTTTAAATACTGTGGTGTAGGGTATCATATGGTCGGGCTTGACCGACTATACTTTCTTACTTGTTTTCTTTAGAAAAATTCTTATGCCCAATTTTTAGGATAGTATTTAAATCAATATTAAGTTAATTTTCATAACAAACTTAAATCGTATTTAAAACAGATTGGTTTTTTGAGTTTTATTTGAAAAGTTTTATTTAATTAGGATAAAAGTATGGTAGCACTACTAAATACAAAAAAAAAATATATAAAGAAGTGTATTTATTTACAAGGTGGTCTGAAAAAACAGCTGACTGTTAATGCTTTGCCTGTTGTTGTTGTATTCTTGTGATATTGAGGCCACCTTGATAAAATATTACAAAGGAAACTTAAGTTGAAATTAAGTGTACCACATCGGTGACTTAAGTTTCACTTAAGTTTTTAGTGAAGAAGAGAATTTTGTATTTAAAACGATTTTAAAAATAAATGTGTTTTTATATTAATCCTGAAAATTGGCCATTAATATTGAAAGTTTTCTTTAGAAAAATTTTATTAGAAATACTATCGATATTGAGAGTTTTTAGAAAATTTCTCGAATTTTGATTTTTTTTATTTTTGCTTTAAATTTTGAAGAATTTTTTTTTTTTTTAAAAATTTCCATTATTAAAAGTTTTGAATTTTTTTTTTTAAATCCTGAAAATCTCAATTTTTTTTAGGAAAAATTTTGAAACTGAATTTTTTTTAGAATATGTTCGATAAAAGAATTTTTCTTTAGAATAATTTAAGATATCAAAACAGAAATTTTTTTAAACGAAAATTCTTGATATTAAGAATTTTCTAAAGAAAAAATCTCGGCACTGAGACTTTTTTTAAGAAATCTGTGATATTGAAAGTTTGCCACTGAATAATCTTTGATATTGGAATCTTTGAAACTGAGATTTTTCTTAAAAAAAAAGGAAAAGCTCTCGATCTTTGAAAAATTCTCTAAATTAAAGTTTTTATTTAAGAAAACTTGAATTTTTAGTTTTGGAAACTTTTCCTTAAAAAAATTTTGTTTTCGAAACTATTTACTTGGTTACATTTAGACGTTAAGCGAAATACAATTTTTTTTTTTAACCTCAATATTCCACTAAAATCCTTTTTGACCAACATTTGTGTTGCATGTTGAGTTTTTCTAACCACAAAAAGTTTTAAATGGAAAAAAATATCAAAGAAATACACAGGGTTTTTATTTAAAAAAAAAAACAAGTACTTGCATGTTTCAATGTTTCATAGAAGACCCAACCATTTTAAAATTTAAAAAAAAATTAGGGATAATCACAATATAATGCCAGAAGGTAACAATTTAAATATAGTTGCAACATGTATCGAAATAAAAAAATTAGTTGTTTTAATATTTTTTGTTTTATTTACAATTTATTTTTTTTGGTATTTTTAAAATTGTTTCAAAAATTCTAAACAGCTGTTACCTAAACATCTGTTTAGGTGGGGTTTTTTTTGTGTAACTGATAATTATTTCAGTCAAATTGTCAACCCTTAGTTAGAAAAATTTAATAGATCTATTGTTTTCTGTATTAAAACAACAACAACATTGGCAAAATCTCTTACCATCCCTAAATAAATACTTCAAGCATAACCTACAATATTAAATTTGAACAAAAGAACAAGGGAATTTAAAGTAAACGAGTACAAATTACAAGAACAATTTTGTAACAGTGGGCAACTATTTCACATTTTAGGTGTTATTACAAAAATAGAATGATAAAGTTCTATTGGAAAGTTGTTTGGTTTACAAGTAGTTTTTAAATTTCTTGGTTTTTCCATTTGGGTGCCAAAACTTAAAAACTTCATAACAATTATCTATATTGATTTGTGCTAAAGCATAGATTACACTATCTCACAAATCTAACGTATTCCATAATACTTTGTTAGATAGAAATCTAATGAGTTTTGATGCGACTGTCAAAAAATCTAATGTAAAATGACAGTTTGTGTTCAGACCATCACACAAAGTATAAACACTCACACATGAAATAAAATGCAACCCTGATCCAATGAAAAGTATTATTGTTTAGAAATTTTTCAAAAAATGATGAAGTCGTATGGAATGTCAAACTTTTTTCATAACACTTGTCATTTTCGTGTCACATTGCATTCGCACTATCACACTTTGTCATATTACTTGAGATTTTGACATGTATTAATAAAAAGTATAATAGTGTAATCAAGCCTTAAACTAGACTTTGTTGTTGTCGGCAAGTAACTTGCCGAGTGTGAAAGGGGTCTTAGAGAGACCTGTTACTCTCTAAGGGGATTTTTTGTTTTCGATGAAGTTTAAAAAAAAATCATCGAAACAAATAGTACGAAGATCGTAATACACAGTACAAATTGTTCGAAATCGCAAATTATTTCTTTCGATTCGATATACGCGGTTACGTTCCAGAACTAATGCTTTCAGAAAATTAATATTTTTAACATCCTGTAGAACAGGGTGGCCTACAAGAAGTTATAATTAAAAAGAGTTTTTACACTCTGCTTTAATGGAAGACGTTATTTTATAGTATCATCTAGTCGATTTCTTTTGCTCCCTTTTATTTATTACTATATATTGGATTTGAACAAATATTTCATCAGTCAAAAGATATTTTTTGGCAGACCACGACAATATACATTTCATTGAAATTCAATATTCGTATTCAGTACTTTTAAAGTTACAGGCTTTAAAAAGTGGTGCTGATATATAGAAAAAACTCACATGGTGTGAGCAAAAAAAAAAATTTAAACAAATATCAGAAAAACAGTTTTATGCTTTTTTTGTGTTTACATACATAGTTAAAAAGAACAAGAACATACAGAGTTCTCTCCTATGCCTTAAATTGCAGAACAGTAGAAACTAATGGTGGTTCTAAAAAATAAAAATGCATTATATTTGTGTAAAATATTTATCAGGTTACACGCACCCTTACAAAGTTTACATTTTTCTAAATTACAATGGAATAAAAGATTAGCTAGGTTTTACACTCAACACTAATGTGTGTTTAGCGTGTTAAATATTGAATGCAAAGTTTGTACTAAAAGCGATATTCACCACGCTTTTCAACATTAAATTTTCCTACAATTCCAATAAGCGTTAACAACACTGATTTTCAATAAATAAAGTCAGCTGTTGTCAAAAATTTTGCGCCAAAAAAAAAATTATTATTAAATAAAAGTAAAACAAACGAAAAACAAAAACTTTTTTATCCATCCCAAAATAACCATAAATCACAATATAACACAAGAAAAAAGTTAATAAGAGAAATACTTGCTTGCGTAACAAAGTACTTCGCGCAGATGCAAAAAATGGTATAATCTCACACTTAATTATAACTGGGGGTAAGAAATGGAGCAAATTTGTCATTTATTTTTGCAACATATTTAGAAAGGATAACGACAACTTTTCACATTTTTTGCATATTTTTTTAGAATAGAACAAAAACCCGCGCGAATGGTAGCATACATGGAACGTTATTGTCAGAAAAGAAAATACCATAAGAAATAAAAAAAAGACAGACAATTTTAAATATTTTGTTTTCTTTTTTTAAGAGTTGTTGTTTTTAAATGTTACCGTTGATATCTTAAATTTTTTGCAAATTAATAATTTTAATGTGTCATTATTAGTACGATATCATTGTAAAGAATTGGTGTATTAAACTTTGTTAAACAATTCGGTGGCGCTTTGGTATTTTTTTTAAATGTTATTTGTTGTAATTTTAAATCAATTCGTTTTTGGTGTTAATTAGTTTAGACTTGATTTTAGTAAGTATTCATTAAGTAAATCATTAATTGTGTGATAAAATATAATTTTAAGTTTAAAGGGCAATGTAATTTAGTGATTTACAAATTTGGGGATCAACAAATGATGATATTGACATCATCATTTAAGTGTGGCTTAAATTTAATCTCACGTAATTTTCCAACTTTTTTTAGTGCATTTAAAGCTATTTTCGGGATTGCTTTTTATACTTTACTGCATTATAAGCGATTTTTATATGAGAGCTACGGTCAAATATGTACTGAGTTCAAGAAGATCTGGTAAGATAAATTAAGTTGCAATACAATAAATGTGGGTCGAAATGAATCTGAATAACAACATAATAAGACGGTACAAAACTTAATTCCGGAAAGAATTTTTGGAACTATGGTTTAATTCTCAATATTCGCAATAGACAAATCTTTTATTCATCACAAACGCATTACACCCTGTCTAACTTTGGTGGTGTGGATATAAAAACAACAACTCTGACATACGCAGAACAAAAATATGGTTGAATGTAACCATATTCTTAGAGCAACATACTATGGTTGGATTTAAGCAATGTTATGTTTGCAGGTTACCATATTATAATTTAATATGACTATAATATGATACAAATCAACAACAATTTGCCCGAAATCAACCATAATATGGTCACAGTTATCAAATTTTTGGTCAAAATAAACCATAATATGCTCAACATTTTTAAAAATGTTTTATCAAAAGTAACCATATTATGGTTATAATTAACAATAATATGATCAATGTTTACTATAATATGGTTCTTAATTTCATAAATTTTTCAATTTGTTTACTTATGGCGATTTCTTTTCTGAGAAAAATGTTGCATTAATGTTTAACCGCTCACATATAAAACAAACGACACAACTGATTCAAAATAATTTTACAAATGGCGCAAGCATAATATTATTAGAGTAAAAATAGTTTGATTGCATCTTAAACATAATATGATAAATGTTTTGAAAGTTATCATGTTATGGCTATTAAATATCATGATATGTTTGTGGGTAATATAATATGTTTTGAAAGTTATCATAATTTAGTTGTTAGAAAAATAAATATTTTTCGGTCAACAAAACTCAAATTTATAATTGCGATAAACATTGATATGTTTACAGTAACTATAATATTGTTGATATTAACTAAAAATAACAATTATTTGTGTACGACAACAATATATTGTTACAATAAACATAGTGTTGTTGCCGTAACCATGCCCAACCACAGTTTTTCTCTGCGTGTTGTTATGTACGTAAAACTCTAAAAGTAGTTTGACTATAAAATTGTGCCAGGTTTCGCTGAATTACGCCTTTTTATACATGGCCATAAAAACTACTTCTATATTTTTCACGTTAGAACCGCTAATTTTTTGCCATTATCTGTAAACTAGAATCGCGCCCTCCATAAACTTAAACATAAATAACAGTGCTTTCTAAGTGATATAATTTAAGGGTTAAGAGAACGTAAAAATATTTGTTGTTTAAAATGTTACTACATTTTTGATGCGTATGACTGTTACGTTCAACACTATGGAATTACCCATATGTTGACTGCAATCATGAATCTTATCATAATGTGTTGCTCTTAGAATATGTTTACCACAACCATGTTTTTTCTTTGCGTGAAGTTATAAATCATTTTCTAGCCTTTGAAAATCTTCGTAAGCCCTTCTTATGTTTTGCATTAATGGCCTGTTCGGCGATAACGAATGAAGACTTCGTTCGCTTAACTTACACGTTAAACAAACAAAAATATTTTATAATTTGTTTTTGTTTTAAATGTTATTCAAGCGAACGAAGTCCTTATTCGTTATCGACGAACAGGCCCAAATACTTCTACGTATGGAGGTATGTAATTGAAAAACATTCAACTATGGTAGAAAAAAACGATTATAATGCTGTTGCTTTTAAAAATTATTATTTTAATTTTTAATTTAAGCACAATGTTTACAAATATTAAAATTGCAAACATATTATTGTTATTATTAACCATAACATGGTTGGAGACAACCATAATATGGTTATTGCTTTTGGATGAATATAGATGGGATTCTACCGGGTATTTACCTGATGTCTGGGTAAATACCGTGTATATAACATTATTGGGAATTTATTTAGGTATTTATAAAACACAAATGCATTTGGCAATCATTAGCTGTCAATAAAATTATCAAGAATGAAAAATGATCAATAACAATTTTAATTAATTTTCATGTTGTAAAATTCCTTTCTTCATAAAAATAATTTAATGAAAATTAAATTTGATGAACTTTAGCCTAATTAAAATATTAAAATTAATTTAATTTTAAATTACTTTTCGTTGTTTAAAAACGTCGTTAAATATTAAAAAGTTGGTTAAATTGCAATAAAACTACAAAACACCGGAGTATATTGGATTTAAAATATATTTTGGGCTTGTTTGGAATATTAAAAATTTTCGAGAACATTATATTATTGAAAAATTAAGAAGAAAACAAATTTTTCGACACCAAAAAGACTGACGACAAAATCAAAGTCAATTTCTGTCGATGCCAACGTTAACGTTGCGTGCGGCATACCAAAAATACATCGACGCTTATCGATAAAAATTGATTTTGACAATGAGCATACCGATTTACAACATTCGACACAAAACAATATCGTTTCGTATTGATGACGCTAAATGGAATAAGAGTGATTGTATTGTCAAATTTCACCATATTTGCAGTTTCAAAAGCGGTTAATACTTAATTTCTAAATAGAAACAAAATATTAAAATGAATCGTGAAAAAAGTCTTGTTAAAAGCAACAAAAGTTTGTTTGTTGCCTATTCAGGGACCATAATATCGAGGGTTATTTTTCAAACAGTGCTATCTGCAATTTTTCAAAAATGTGTTTTTTATAGAAACGCGTTCACTAACAGACGGGTTATCTGTCATTTAAATTAAAAAAAAAAAAACAAGTTAGAGTGCTATATTCGGCTGTGCCGAATCTTTGATACCCTCCACCGACAGTTCGAATGTTTAAGGAGAAATATCTGTATGATGTTATTATTTTCTTAAACTGTGACGATTTGTTATTAATTATGGTTTTAGGCGACTAAAGTGTTTTCCGGTAGTAGGGTTTATATGGGGCCTAAGGTAAATTATGGACCGATCGTCACGAAATTTCACAGTGTTATTTCTAGTCCTAAAAAACTGTGACGTACCAATTTCTGTTCTGCTAGCATTATTAATTATGGTTTTAGGTGTACTAAACTGTTTTCCGGGAGTAGGGTTTATATGGGGCCTAAGGTAAATTATGGACCGATCGTCACGAAATTTCACAGTGTTATTTCTAGTCCTAAAAAACTGTGACGTACCAAATTTTGTTACGCTAGCGTTATTTTTTTACGGTTTTAGGCGTACTAAACTGTTTTCCGGGAGTATTGTTTATAAGGGGCTTAGGGTAAATTATGGACGGATCATCACGAAATTTACCAGCGTGATTTTCAGTCAAATAAAACAAATTTTTGCAAAATCTTATCTCATTCCGTGCCTTGTTCCAGCATTTATGTTATTTTTTGTAACAAAATTATTAATTTTTTAGGTGGTGGTTCCACATTTTGATTCATAGCTCTGGTCCTACTGAACCGATTTTGCTGGATTTCAATCCCAAACTGCTTAGGATAACTACAAGCAATTTGGCACCAAGTTTGTTCATTTCTTTTGAGTTGTTCGAAAGTGAGCGTGTTTTTAACAGACGGACAGACAGACGGACATGGCTAAATCGACTTAGAATTACTCAAGGTCCCAGAATATATATACTTTATGGGGTCTGAGATGAATAATAAAAAAGGTTCACACGGAATGACAAACTTAATATACCCTCTTCACAACTAATTGTGGTGGAGGGTATAAAAATTTCCCAAAACGTCTTTTTTCATAAATATTGTATTGTGCTATCTAACACACACGTTTTTTTTTTTTTTTTTTTTTTTTTTTTTTTAAAGTGCTATCTACATAAAAAATATTACTTCATATAATAAAATGATACAAATTGTTATTACAAAGTAGACATATTATACATCAAAGGGTTGGGAATTGTGTCTAGATTTCATAAACTAATATTATTTTAAAATTCGTTGTAGAAATTTTGCAAAAAAAACTGCAAAAAATTAGTTTGTAAGTTTTTGTAAACAATATAAATTTTAATTTATTCAATCTTTATTAGCTAATATTATTTAAGTTTGAGTTCATACGGCTCATGTCTTATTGACAAGATTCTTCCTTTTTCTTCTTTGAACATGAATTAGCGTTCAAATGAATCATGTCATGTTGACGACATGTTTTTTATTTTGTTTTATTTGATATTGAAAACAAAATCAAAATTAAACAACAAATAAGAAAGCAACACGTAGACAGAACATTAGAGCGACTCACCAAAAAAAGTGCTCGATGTACCCTCCTAAAAATGAACCTTGGACTTTTTTAAGATGACATTTTAAATATTTCGGCTCCAGGGTTGACCTCTCGTGAGCTGGACCAGTTTGAAAAAGGGTATATTTTTGCATGTTTTGTTACTTTACGAATCTGTTTCCTTACCAACATATACAAGTTGGGTATCGTAAGAAAGGTTTTTTTAAGGCGCGTCCAACTGTATATAAAATTTGTCCAAGGACGATAATCCATGTCCTTTTTTTTAAGGATTTTCTGTAAAAAAAACGGTTTTTGAATTTTTTGTTCGGGGTTGTTTGTAATAAAAGTGTCAAATTAACATATTTTAATCTTAAGTCGATTTAATTAAATACGTGTATCAGCTTTTTTTGAAATTCGTGCTAGTTCGCGTTTTGACAAAAATGCAATGGGGTGGTAACCCTTCGTTTTAAATAGGGCAATATGGGTATCAAATTTTATCTTTTGCCAAGTATATAATCTTTGTATGTAAATAGTTTTGATTTGTGCAAATTAGATGCATTTTACACGGTGCTCTGGAATATATATAAATGCAATTTTGTAGTAACTCTAATATGATAGCGGATTTAGTTTCTAGATCATGTATGGATGAAAATAGGACTAAAGAAAGAAAAAAAGAAATGATCCGCGACTTTTTGGCGGCATATTTTTTTCGCAAATTAAAAAAAATTCAGAACGTGTATCATTTCTTTTTTTCTTTCTTTAGTCCTATTTTCATCCATACATGATCTAGAAACTAAATCCGCTATCATATTAGAGTTACTGCAAAATTGCATTTATATATATTCCAGAGCACCGTGTAAAATGCATCTAATTTGCACAAATCTAAATTATTTACATACAAAGATGATATACTTGGCAAAAGATAAAATTTTATACCCATATTGCCCTATTTTAAACGAAGGGTTACCACCCCATTGCATTTTTGTCAAAACGCGAACTAGCACGAATTTCAAAAAAAGCTGAGACACGTATTTAATTAAATCGATTAAATATTAAAATATGTTAATTTGGCACTTTTATTACAAACAACCCCGAACAAAAAATTCAAAAACCGTTTTTTTTTTACAAAAAATCCTTAAAAACAGGACATGGATGATCGTACTTGGACAAATTTTATATACAGTTGGACGCGCCTTAAAAAAACCTTTCTTACGATACCCAACTTGTATATGTTGGTAAGGAAACAGATTCGTAAAGTAACAAAACATGCAAAAATATACCCTTTTTCAAACTGGTCCAGCTCACGAGAGGTCAACCCTGGAGCCGAAATATTTAAAATGTCATCTTAAAAAAGTCCAAGGTTCATTTTTAGGAGGGTACATCGAGCACGAATTTTGCTCCCATACAACTTGAGTCGCTCTACAGTACATGCATCTGTGTACTCGTTTCTTTTCCCCTCGTCCCTCTCGCCAATAAAGTAGCAATCTTGTCAATAAGACATGAGCCGTATACGGCTCATATATGAACACAGACTAATGAAATTTTAAAAGTAAATACATTTTTTAATGCTTAATACAAACCAGCTCAAAATTGTGTTAAACGAATCCCACAATTCCCAAAAAACAGCCGAAAATTCCCAAAAATTAGTGGTTCTTAGAAATATAATGGCTACCAAGCACTTGACTTAGTATTCATATTGCTCAATTATTATAAACATATCGGGTCACACAAACTCAAACGAGACGCCCAAAATTGGACCGTCCGAATGGACTACCTTAGACGAAGTCATGGCCAGCATTTACATGATATTATACAAATAAAACTGTTAAGCGAATTTATTTGTATAATATCTTTAGTTTTTCTAAAATCTTTATGGATGAAGTTTCCTGATGATCTGCCCTAGGCAACCAGTCAAATGCGTATAGACATAGCTTATCCCATCAACAATTAATTTCAGTGTTTTTATTAAAAATAGAAATTGGGAATTAAGCATGATAAAAAAAATCTTGTTGATAATTCACAAAAAAATATTTCAAACAAATTATGATAAATTTGAGTCTCATATTTCCAAAATACTAGACCAATTATAAATTATGAAGAACTTGGCAAGAGCATTTCTTTGTTATACACGAGATGTCCTAATTTGGGAACCTATATCACCTCTCCTGCTAAGTCTTAACTTAGCAAACGGATGCATTACCAAAGCATTGAAGTCTGCTATTTCGCAAGAATATCATTATTTTTATGATAATTAAAAATATGTGGATAAAGTTTAATTATTTATTGCTCTTCAATAAACGTTAGTGTTAAATTTTAACTTAATTTCGAGTTCTGTTAACATGATACCGCGTTTTTTTAAATTTTACTAATTATTTTAAGAAAAATTCGTGTAACTTAAGCTAAAGTCTCAAATAATTTTCATTACAGCTCATTCAAATAGTGCTATCTGCTTATATTAATGTTCTAATCGATAAAATTTTAATTTGTAAAAAGTGCTATCAGACATATAAGCGCGAATATCTGCAATTAAGAAAAAATTAACATATGTATGATTTAGACGTTGTTTTTTAATAACATTGTAAAATAAAGTTTAGTAAATACTCTTAGAGTTATCGAAAAAATCATTTTCTCGCTCTCCTGTAAAATTGTGATTTTGCTGATAGCACTATTTGAAAAATAACCCTCGATATGTGAAGCACAGCCGCGAAAAACGTTGTAAACGCCACATTTTGCAAAAACTGTTTTTTTGCAGATAAACGTTGACTTTACTCTCTTACACAGTTTAAACATCAAATCAACCAAAACTATGCACCTTAACGCCTTCAAAATGGCGTACAAAGTGTCAGCCAGTGGAAGAACATTGCAAGTTACTAACATAATGATGAAACCGAAATGGTTTTGCAGTGCGGAATAATGTTTTAAAAGCCTTTTGCATTAAAGTTTTTATTATCACTATTTTAAATAATAGAAAAAAAAAATTTTTAAAACAAATAATGCTGCTTGTCAAAAAACGTTTTTTTGCTCTCCTGAAAAATTATTATTTTGTAACTTAAAACGTTATTCGCGGCTGTGCTTCATGTTTTTAAACCATACTTCAACCATGTTTTTTCTCTGCGTGCAAAATGAAAACTAAATACAAATTAAGGCTTGTTTACACTATTGAACTTTGTATTAATACATGTCAAAAACTCCAATAACATGTATAAGTGTGAATGCAATATGTCATGAAAATAACAAGTATTACAAAAAAAAAAAAAACTCGACATCCCATACGACTTCTTCGATTTTTCAAAACAATAATAATTTTCGTTTGATCAGTGTTGCATTTTAACAAAAGCATGTTCATGTATGATGGTGTGACCACAATCTGTAATTTAAACTACCATTTAACTGTGTGTAATAAATCAAACTATTGATCATGGACAATCATGAATTACTGCAATTAGGTTGAGTTTATTGTGCCAAATATTTTTTAGATATCTACTTCTTTATGAGATTTTTCGTCTTAAAGGGATTTTAGGCAGGGGGTGTATATGGGACCCATGGTTAAAATTGGTGTACCAATAAGAAGTTTACATAGGAGCTGTTATAAAAGTTATCGTTGCCCAATTTTATATTAATACCAAAATTTCTTCGAAAGTTATGGCATTAAGTGGATTTTTTTGGCTGTGGTCCAATATGGGCCGATTCCAATAAGATTTTGTAAGAATATTAAAGTTGCAATGGGCAAAAAATTATATTGAGGAATGATTTTTGTATGAGGGTTATGTGAAATTATGAACCAATTCCTACAATTTATAATAAGCGCCATTTTTTGCTCAGAGCATAGGCACAATATCCTCTATTCTTTTGGTGGTGTGGGTAGAAATAAATTCAATTTAATTCAAATCTTGCTGTTTTGATATCCATACTAACAGAGGTGGAGAGGATATTATGCGATTATCACTGTTGCCAACTTTTTTTAAACACTTCCCGCCAAATCGGACTTCAAAAGCGGGAATTTTCTTAAAAATACCGCTAAAACCTAAAAAATTTCAAGTTTTATATAAATCTAGATATGTGTTGCTTTTTCAAAGGTATATGACTCTCAAATTACGTTTCCAACTTCCCTATCTATTTTATTCCCAAAAAAAGGTTATAGTGAAATATTCGGCTGTGATAACCTACACATACAGTTAGAAAATTGCCGGAGTGGTCTTTATATGGGGCATATGGTAAATTATGAACAGGTTATTTATAGTCTTATAAAACTATGACTGACCAAATGTTATTAGAATAGAACACAGATTGAGAGGTTAAGGTTGTTTGCGTACTAAAGCTTTTTCTGAGAGTGGGCTTTATATGAGGCCTATCGTTAATTATAGACCGATCTTGACGAAAATTAACAGTATGATTTTTAGTCATATTTGTGCAAAATCTTATATCAATATAGGCATTCCGCCACTATTTATGCTAGTTTTTATAATACAATTATAATTTTTTTAGTGTGGTTGTTCCACATTTAGATTAATAACTCTTTACCTACTGAACAGATTTTGCTGGATTTCAATCCCAAACTGCTAAGGAGAACTAGAAACAAATTGATACCAATATTTATTCTTTTTTTCAACAAACGGACATGGCTAAATAGACTAATTATTACTGAAGGACCCAGAATATATACATTTCACCCGGAATGACAAACTAAGTATACCCTTATCACAACTAGTTGTGGTCGAGGATAAGCCAATTTAGATCAATACCTTACCTTTTGTTTCAAAATTTTAAGCAAGCTTAAAGTTGCGAATTGTCACATACAGCCCTAACAAAATACTAACTGAAAATCTAAAAAAATGTCACACACAATATTCAGTTCACTAAACTTAAAAAAGTACGTAAAACCCTGAACATTAACAAGTAGTTTTTAGCCAGAAAAACAAAAAAACTTTATAAGAAAAATTATAAAATCTGCAAATTTAAAATTTGAGAAAGGTTTTGGAAGCGAAAATAAGCCGCTGAGTGATGTTTGAAAATCGCTAGATTTCCCGCTTTACCGCTAAAACGCATTTTTTTCCCGCTATTGACAGTTCAAAAAAGCTAGATTTAGCGGGAAAATCTGTAAATTGGCAACAGTGGCGATTGTACTGAAGTATGTTACAGATAAAAATATTACGTAGCGAATTTCGAAGAATTTTTATTTTGGAAAATATTTGGAAAATTCGTTAAATTTTTTATGCATGTGTAATATCGAGAAATGTGAGAGTTAGAGTCGCGAGTTTTTGTTGGTGCTCCGACTAAAAATACGACTCCGTCACAAAACTCCGCGACTCCGACTCTACAGCCCCGCATTGAAGGTAATATCGAACAGCAAAAATATCTTAAGCGACATCATTTTCCATTTTCGTTTTTTTAATAAATGACTTTATTGGCAACCCTTGTATCGTCTCCTAAAATGTCTGAATACTTTAGGTACCGTTACGATATTAAAGCAAAAACAATTTTATCGTAAGCGCCAACCTTCATACATACCCGTTTTAGCTTTTTTTGTGGGAATGACTTGAAATAAATTTCATTATACAGTTTATCATGAACACCCCTGTTATTTTATGTTATGTTTCAACTCATCCATACACGCAAACTTTTTAAATTAACGAAATTGTTTCTACCTGTTTTAAAGTTTAAACAGTTTTTTTTTTTTTTAATTAAACATTTCAAAGGTTTTTTTCTAAGGCTTAAAAGAAATGAAGAAAAAAAACCAATTCAAGAGCACACATCTAATAAAGCAAAAAGGTGTTTAAATTGTTTAGACTGTTTTATTCTTTTATTTTTTTCACGTCTTTTGCTCACAACAAAAAAAAAAAAAAAAAAACAGAACCTGACGGCGCAAGAGTTGTATACATAATCTACAAATCACTTATGCATTATTTAAGACCTACAGCCGACTTCTTATCATCAGGAGCTGTGTTTTTCTGTCTATCTAATTCTTAAGTGCCAAATCATACAATAAAGAGATGAAAAACATTTGTAAGTTGAGGTTAGAGGTAGTTTTAAAATGGGGTTTGTTTTAAAAAACATTGATTTTTTAGCACAGCTAAATTTGTTTTATAATTCACATAAAACTATTTTAATTCACTTATCTTAACTATATCCCCCGTATTTAAAAACGATTATTCAATTTAACAAACGTTTATTAAGGAGAAATTTTCATACAAAATTTTTTTTGGAAACCTTAATTAAATTTAAAAATTTTTTATAAATACAGGCGTATAACTATAAGACGTTTACAACTTCCGGTAGAGATAAAGGTTAAGCTAGCTGTCAGACTTTTTTCAGCATACTTTGGCAAAACACCATGCAAAGACTTGCACCAAAACAACGTTTACAAATCGTGGAATTTTTTTTTTTCCAAAATTCGCGCTCTGCTTGCCAAACTTATAGAGCGATTCATCAAGTCCATAATCGTCCATCTGAGCAGCAGGCAAATGATTCATGTTTTTTATTCCTCATTGCATTGCAAATCATTTGTAGGAGAAATGGTTTCAAAAAGACTGCACAACACGTGAGAGCAAAACTGTGTTGAGCCAAACATTTGGTGACCGAATTCTCTCACGAAATGGACCTGTGAGTTGGCCACCTTGTTCGCGTAATTTGACACCTTTGGACGTCAAATCTCTGGTCTATGCTGATAAACTAGCAACGATTGATTATTAAGAAGCCAACATTCGATGCACTTTTGACGAAAAAGCGATGCAAAATTGGACCGACAGAATGGCGTTCATAAGGCGCAGTCGCCGTGGCCATATGCCAGAAATTAATTTTATTGTCTTTGCTATCCGGAGACTGGACACTACACCGAGCCCTTAACGAAAAAAAGCTTAATCGACAAAAACACAATTTTATAGAAGAATGTTTTTAATTATATTTTATAAAAATTTTGTATGCAAATTGGCGCTTAAGCTAAAATTCGTTTTCTATGATAATGCAATTATTGCCAACAAATTCATTTATTAAAAAATTTAAAATGATGTTGCTTAAGCTATTTTTGTGGTAAGGGCTCGATATATCAACATAAAGTGCAATATATCTGATTTATCTTTTAACTATTCAAAAATAAGTGGAATTCTAAAACAACCTCTGTCATTTGAGTAAAAATTATGGTTTTTGTTTTCCCGAACTTTTTTATTCTCGAGAGAGCGGGAAATAAAAATAATTTGGTCGAAATTCCGTCAATTAACCATATTTAATAACATATTTATTTGAGGATGAAGGCACACTAACTTTGTCCTTCAATGTGAAATTTTTTTGAATATTTATCTAAGACCTTATAAAGTCTGGGTCCTTTAGAAATTCTAAGCCAATTTAGCCATGTCCACCTGTTAAAATCACGCTCGCTTCCGAATGACTCTACATAAAAGTACAATTTGGATGTCAAATTGTTTCTTATTCTTCTAAGTAGTTTATGATTAAAACCCATCGGGTGAGTAGGACAAGAGTTTTGCACCCAAATGTGAAACAACCTCCAAAAAAAATTATATGAAAAATTTAACGCGAAATCAATTTATATGACTTAAAGCTCACATCTACAAATTTTATTGAGATCGGTCCATAATAAACTAGAGTCCAATTTAAAAGCCCACTCTCGGAATAGACTTTTAATGTACGACTTAACCTAAAAAATGATTTTATTGTGGTAAACTTAAAAGTTGGCGATAATTTACGATTTTTTTAAGAAAACTTTTCAATACTTAAGATTTTCTATAGAAAATCTGTCAATATTTATAATTTTCTAGAGAAAAATTTTCGATAACTTGACTTTTCTTTAGACAACTTATCGATAGCTAAAATTTTCTATGGAAAACTTTTCGATAAGTATTTTTAATTTTCTAAAAAACTTATCGCTTACTTAACTTTTCCCTAGAAAAAATATCGCTTACTCTAGATTATATAAAATACTTATCGATTACTTAAATTATCTATGGAAAACTTATCGTTATTTAATATTTTATATAGAAAACTTGTCAGTATTTTAAATTTTCTATAGACATTTTGTCGATATTTCAAGTTCTCTTTAAAAAACTTATCGATATCTTAATGGTTAAGAAAATATTCCTGTGAAACATTTTTGTAATAGAAGTTTTTCGACTTTTTGCGCATTTTTTTCTTTTTTTTTCGTTTGATAAAATCCTATTTTTTAACGGGAATATTTTCATTCTTTTATGTAAGTGTGTTTGTGTTATGCTGAGCATTCAAAGAGAGACAACTTTACCACTACAAAAATACACACAAAAAACATAAAAACACAAACTTTTTCCCTATTAACCCTGACATTTAAACTTAACGGTAATCAATGTCAAATAGTAAGTTTAAAATTGTTTGCTCTTTTTTTTTTTTTTGTTTCCTGTCTTTAATCTAGTTAATGAATTTGTTGGTTTAAAAGTTTAAATTTAATTTTAATTAAATTTTTATTTAACACTGACCTGACTTTAAAAAGAATTGTATTGTGATGCTGATGATTGCGATGATGAGTCTTTTGTGGGAGCTGCAGCCAATTTTTATAGTTGATTGAGCAAAGAAATTTTTCGTTTGTAGTTTAAAGGAATTTAAAAATTTTCTTCAGATGTTTGGTTTTTTCTTCTTCAACAGATTCTTTTATTATTGTTGTAGCTGTTTTAACAAACAACAATAATTTCTTTTAACTTCAAAAAAAAAACGATATCAATCTAAAGCTTTTTTTCTGCTCTCAAACACTCACAGAACACAATCAAATGCATTGAAGGGAAGAAGCTTAAGACAATTTCTTTTTCGTTGGTTTGGTTTTAGAAACTTTAAACGAGAATTGAGGACCACGAACAATGAACTAGGAACAACAATCAAACCGAAAGATTTCTTTAAAAGGAACAGAAAAAATTCTTCTTTAGACCTTAAAAACTCACAAAACAGAAACGCGTTGAACAGAATTCCCCAAAAACCGACGACGACGTAAACGAGCTTCACTTAGAGAACACACAGGACACAATCATATGGATTTACTCACTCACTAGCTGGACTCTAAACAAAATTCTTTTTTAGATTTTTTTTTAATTTAAAAACTTTGGTTGGTTTCTTTTGGCATTTGCTTCGTTTCAAGTTGATTAGAAAGACTGTCGGGTTGCTTTTATCTTTCAAGACTACACCTGTGTACTGAAATTTATCAAATTATAACATAAATTTTTCACTTCTCGTTTAAACTTAAAAGTCAGAAAATCTCTAAACTTTTTTATTTCGTTTAAAAAAAAACTTTTTTTAAATCACTTTTAAATAAATTGTGAATTTCTTGTTGTTGAAAACATAAAATTTTAAAAAATTCTTTTTGCGTTTCTTTTTCATAAATTTTTTATTTAATTTTTTAAAAATTTGCTATGAAAATTGTTACACATTGAGAGTTCTTTTTTTTTTTTTTTTTTGTTTATATTTTGTACAAATTTCCTTTTTTTTTATCCTTTTTACTGGATAAAAATTATATTTTCTTGCTTTTTATCTAAAACTTTTTTCTGAAACGTTTTACAATAGATTTTGTGCTTCTGTTTTTTTTAAGTGAAAATAACGTTCTAACGCGTTCCGCGTATTGCACCCAACTGAGCTGAAGTCTGCTCATAAAATTTGCTTTAACATGAAATCGACTTCTGCTAAATTCTCACTCATTTTCCTACAATTGCAAACAAACTCATTTAAACACAAAAAAAAAAACATCATCAACAAACACACTCAACAAGAAGAACTTAAGAACCAAAAAATGGGGTGGAAATATATAACATAAATGATACCAAATTTTAAAAGGGGTAAAAGAAAGTACTTTTACTAGTTTTATCCAAAACAATTAAAACCCAAAAACGTCATAAACAAATCTTATCGATAACATGAGAAAAGTGGAGGTTTTCTATAGAAAAGTTGTCGATAGCACAAGTTTTCTATAGAAAAATTATCGATAACACAAGTTTTCTATAGAAAAGATTGATAACATAGGTTTTCTATAGAAAAGTTATCGATAAAATAAGTTTTATATAGAAAAGTTATCAATAAAATAAGTTTTCTATAGAAAAGATATCGATAACATAAGTTTTCTATATAAAAGATATCGATAACATAAGTTTTTTATATAAAAAATATCTATAAAATAATGTTTCTATAGAAAAGTTATCGATAACATAAGTTTACTATAAAAAAGTTATCGATTACATAAGTTTTTTTATAGAAAAGTTATCGATAACATAAGTTAACTATAAAAAAGTTATCGATTGCATAAGTTTTTTATAGAAAAGTTTTCGATAGAAAAGTTATCGATAACATAAGTTTTCTATAAAAAAGGTTATCGATAATATAAGTTTTCTATAGAAAAGTTATCCATAACAAATGTTTTCTATAGAAAAGTTATCGATAACATAGGTTTTTAAGGACAAGCTTTCGAGAACATAAGTTTTATACAAAAAATTATCGAAAACTTATTCTAGATTTCGTTGTTTTTAAGCTAAGAGGGCCTAAAATGTCTTTGTATTTAAAACAAAATTTTTTTATTTACAATTTTCCAAGTTATCGATAACATAAGTTTTCAATAGAAAACTTATTGATAACATCAGCTTTTTGTAGAAAAGCTATGAATAAGATATGCTTATATAGAAAAGTTACCGATAACAAAAATTTCTATAGAAAAATTATCGATAATATAAATTTTCCTCAGGAAAGTTATCGATAACATAAATTTTCTTTAGGAAAAGTATTGATAACATAAGTTTTCTATAGAAAAGTTATAAGTAGAAAAAGTTTTCTAGAGACATCGATAACAAAGGTAAGTTATTGATAACTAAAGCCCTCTACACAAATTAAATATCAGTACCAAACGTTTTCTGTAGCAAACGGAAGGATTTTATAGAAAACTAATCGATTAATGAAATTTTTTTATAGAAACTGTAGTATCAGGTTTTCTATTAAAAACTTATCGAAAGCTTAATTTTTTATGAAAAACTAATCATTAACGAATGTTTTCTATTTAAATTAATCGATTACTAAAGTTTTTTTTTTAAAACTTATCCATAACTAAAGTTTTATAAAGAACTTCCTGATATTTTAACGTAATCGATGATAAGTTTAAAAAATTAAGTTAATTGTTCAAAAAAATAATCCATAGACTAATTTTTCTATTAAAAAATAGTCGATAACTTTTTTTTCTATTGGAATACTGTTTTTATTTTTCTATAAAAAATTACCATTTATTTATTTTTCTATTAAAAATAAGCGATAACAAAATATGTTTCTGAAAAAGGTACTTTCTGTGCCAAAAATAGAAGTTTTGTCTTTTAAGCTGAATTTTTATTAGATCTCCAGAATTAACTACAGTTTATCACACATACACACACACTTATATTTATTACTAAGTTTTTCTCTTGGCTTTTTTGACCCAACACCGGCAATTCTTCTACATGGCTTTTTTGTAGGCCTCAAAATATAATATAAAAATATTCTTCGTTTAATGTTTCAGCAAATGCAAAATAAACAGAAATACACAATAATCTGAACATTTGAAAAAAAAGTCTAAAGCCAGTATCAGTCTTAAGCTTTCGTTGTTATTCTCTCGAGTGTGACGATTACAGACAGAGACCGTTATTAAAAATGAGTAAGAGCTTAAATTAAGAATTCTGCTGTGGCTGTGATTGTTATTGTTTCGTTTGGTAAATTCGTGGCCTTTTTTCATCACGTGTATTGTCTAAAAGGTACTAACTCAAAAATAACAATAGATTAGTTTATGCTTCAGCTGTGACGTGACTTTTAAACGTTGTGTGAGTGTTTGTGTGTGAAATGCAAGCACTAGAAAGTACTTTTGCAATAACGAGTGACTTGATTTGAGAAATTTAAGCAGAATTTTATAATTTTTGTTTGCATAATTTTAGCGAATTTCTGATATTTGAAAAAAGTTTGAAAAAAATTTTCAGTTATCAAAAAGTTGTTTAAAGAAAACTTAATTTATCGATACATTTTCAAAAAAATACAAAAAACTTATGTTATCGAAAAGATTTCTTTATAGAACTGAAGTTATCGATAAGTTTCATAAAAAAAAACTGAAGTTATCTAAGAAATTGAAGTTAGCGAAAAGTTTTCTAAGAAAATTTAATTTATCGAGAAGTTTTTTTTAAAAAAAATTTAGTAATCGAAAAGTTTTCTATAGAAGTCTTATCGAAAACTTTTCCATAGAAAACTTAACTAAGTCCCAATCCATATTATGAAATATTTGTTGCGGAACCTTTGACTTTGTTGGTAAAAGGGCAAAGGCGAATGTTTTTGTTTCATGTACAAGCAGTTTTTGTTTTTTGAAAATGACTCAATATTGTTTTGAATTTGAAAATTGAATTGAAAGTTTTTGCTATGTTTCATAACATGGATGAGGACTACAGCTGCTCATACACTTGCAATAAAATTGTTCAGTTTTACGTATTGTACAATTATATCGCCAATTTGTATGTGATATTCGAAGGTGGCTCAATATATTGCCAACAATCAAAAGACTTTTGGTTTTTACTGCACAACGAAAAGATAGTGAAGTGTGTTGGCAGCATTGTACAATGCTGTTTATGTTATTCCTAAAGGTTATGTTCACCTTTTTATTGAATGAATGAAACCATTGTTCGACTTATTGCATAATGTAGGACACAATGGAAATAATATGGCGAATATCAGATACAATAATATTGCAAGTGATGGGCCCCTTAAGTAACCAATAATTTGTCTATAGAAACTTACGGTACCGTTAAGTTTTTTTTATACAAAACTTGTGATATTGTTAAGTTCTTTTGAAATTTTAAGTTAAGACGAAATTCGCCCTTAAGTTTTTACCTTTGGTGGATGAACTATTTTGAGAATTATCTTGCAGTAAATACTTTTCAGGGGTTTAAGTTAACATCTCTTTTTAAAAAAGTTTTCTTGCGGCTCTCTTTTGGTTTATTTTTTTTTTTTCTTTCTTTAACAATCAAAACAATAACAATCCTATTTAGGCAAAAAAAAAAACAAAAAACAAAAAACAAAAAACAAAAAACAACTAGCGGTTCCTGTGACGTAAAAGTATAACACAAACACCTAAACATACCAATACTGACAAGCCAAGAAAACCAAAACAATAATACACACATGCATTTTTCATCAACTCAATGAAAAGCTGTTTTCATTATAATAATGGCAGAGTTAAAGGAGAGAGCTTTAAGTTGCCTAAGTTTTCTTGGAAAAAAAACCTTTTTTAAAAATGGGTAGTGCCTAAAAGGCAAAATCAATTTATAACAGATGATTATTGCTCAAAAAGCCCTTTTGGTTATGCTAAACAAAATAATGTTATCTCAAGAAGAGAGCAAAAGAAAGAGAGGGAGTAAACGTACATATGTGTGTGTTAGCTGTAATTCATAACCTTGCAGGAAAAGTTGAGGGTGCCTCTGTAAGTGACTACCTTAATATGTAAATTTACTAAAAACACATCCTGTTTTTATGGGATACTTTTTAACAAACTCATCTTAACGAACGGAAGTTAAGGAAAGAGCTTTGTTTTCATTTGTAAATATTTAAAGATTTAACAAGAGCAATTGAAACATTATGAGAAAGAGAGAGAAAGAGAGAGTAAGCGAGAGCTTAACGTGAATGCTTATTGAAGTGATGCTAAAAGTGTGGCAGCATTTACGGAGGTTTCATCTTTTTCAAACACATTCAAGAAGATAATGGTGTCCTAATGAAGGTCAGAGATAAAATGTATGTAACAACAATAACAACAATAATATTTTTCCACACAAACGCTCCCACCCATACAGCCCCAACAAAAACCCATTGGAATTTTTACCGACCACTATGATTTTTTATTAGGTAAGGTTATGCTTTTTTTTTCTTTCTCGTCTGTTTGGCACTTTTTCCTTAGATTTGTATTATTGTTGTTTTGTCAACAAAATTGTTTATGTATGGAAAAATATAAGAAAGGAAAATATAATAAAAACAAATGGGAGTACAATGTGAATTAGCAGCAGTTGTTTTTTGTTTCTTTTTTTTTTGTTGTAAGAACAGAATGGTAGTGTCAAGATAGTCAAGAAGGGTGCGTTTAAGAGGTATTTTTAAATAAATATTTCTATTGATGTGACAAGTGATAAATTCTTCAAAGTAAATTCGGGATTTCTTAAACGCAAAATAGGAACTTAACGAAAAAATATATCAAAATTGCAAATTTTTTTAAGAGAGATTTTTCAATCGCTCCTTTTTTTTAAAAAATATTTAAGAATAAGGGAATTATTTATTTTTAGTATAAAGGCTTTTTTTTAACAAGTTCAACAAAAACATACCATTTTGCAAAATTTATTTTGGAAAGACCATAACAATGGGGTTGAGGTGGGTTGGGATGAGTATCAATTCATTTTTCTTCCCCTGTATGGCGTCATATAAAATTATTATTAAATTAACATATTTGATTTGAAATAATTAAAATTATCAGTAAAACAGCCCTCATCTATGGTGTGTATTAAAGCCCTGCACGAATGTATTTGTTTCTTTTTCACAGTTCTCCACACCAAGTTATTGTTGTGTCAAATACTGTGTTTTTTTTTAATCAGTTCGAATGATAAACAATGAAAAACCGAATCAATTTTAAACAGCAGTTGTTGTCAAACAACTCGTTGTTAAGCAGTAGTTTGATTTTAAAAAAACAAATCAACGCAATCTATAATTCGATGTGAAAGAAAACATAACACACAACAATTGTGAGTCTACAACAGGGAATTCCATTTCTTTGCACAATTGTGTATACCACTACTAACACATATTTTTTTATGCTCACCAATTCAGTCGTCGATGTGACTTCAACAAGTGTACAAAAAGTGTCAAAAATAAGATAATTCATATCACCTATTTTGTTACTGTTGTTTGGTGTGATTCGTGTGATTTGGTGTAATTTGTGTTATTCGTTTGTTTCGTTGTTGTGTGGAGTATATTTCGTGCTCTTTACACTTCGTATTCGGTCGTTTATAACACACTAATTTAAATTAATTTGTATTTGTGTTTTCACATTACAGAATTTGATTCGTTAGCAAAAAGCAATCGATAATCAGTAGTTGAAAAACAAACGAATGTTTTAAAACGGCATTCAAATGCATTCGTGCAGGGCTTTAGTGCGTATTTCATAACGAAAACATACTTTTTTTTTGTGTTTTATTTACATTTCTTTATCTTACACAATACATTTTTCTGAATGCAAACCCCTCTATCTCTTCAAATAATTAATTTTCAAATATTTTTTTTGGAATAATTTCTTCTTGCACTACATGTTTTTTACTATTCTTTGCATGCAGACATTTTTTATTCGCTTATCAAAAAAAGCGAAAGCCGATTCTGAATTAAATTACCATGAAAATATTTTACCTCTTTGTTTTTGGACCAATGCGATCTCTGTGTCGGATTTAAGGCTAAACCATGTTTACAATCAACACATTTAAAAAAAATAGTGCACAGTACGAACAAAGTATTGATAAAATTGCAGCGGAGAAAGGTGTACGTCACGTTTTTACAAAGGATGCTCAAGGAGTAATACTATGCAACAATATAAATGTATCAGCAATTTACCTTATACAGCGCCTTCAGATACACAATTTTACTATTTAACATAATAGGCACTCTTCAGTGCAAAAATTATTGGTGGAACGAAATCTTTTGGTGATGGGGGATGGGGTCTATCCTAAAGGTGCACTTGTGTGAAAAGCTATCCGTCTGTTATACACTTGCGGATAACACGAAGTGATTCCTGTCTTGAATTACTCGAGCATCTCACTACTTCCGGTCTTGTCCCCTGGTAATGCGGTTCGGATACCCATTCGACCGCAGCTATAGTGAGAAGACGTACCATTGAGTTACCTGAATGGCATACTAACAACGTTTCGTCTAAGGTAACTAGGTGACAATCAACTGGAAATAGTTACTGGAACTCTGTTGTTTTTTTTTGGTGATTTATGGCTTGCCTGCGTAGCTGTTGTTAGCAGTCCCAACACTAGGATCGGACAAGGTGCCCCAATTAGTCGATTTATCTAAGACAAACACTATTACTGCAACCACAGCTAATATCAGTGGCCCTTTGCTCCTTTTAGGAACCACAGGACATGATATATTACTTATTGGATTCATTGCCAGTTACAATTTTTTTCGGATGGTTGTGGCTACTAAAACCGCAACCATTATTTATCTAATGATCTATCCAATTTTGCTGCGGAAAATAATAAAGTTATTGAACAGAAGTTTTAAGAGAAAGGTCATACGCAAATGTAGTACGATCATTTCCATGCTACGATAGAGATTTAATTTTAACATAAATCTATTCACTTGCTAATCGTTTACGTTCGAATTGTTATAGTAGCCACACACAGAAAAAAATCAAGTTAAAAACGTCGAAAACAAGGTTGATTTAAATTTTTTCGGTGGTGATTTTGCTTCATACGGGTTTCATGTTAATTCAACCTGATTTTACAATAACTGCGAACAACATTTTTTTCTTTTGAAATAACTATAATTCATGTTAATTTAACATTGCAGTAAAGTTAGAGCAAAATGTAATTTATATTGAAATAACAATCGGAATCACGTTGAATGAAAGTTATTTCCAGTTGAAACAACGTGAATTTCATGTAGAATCAAATGGGTTTGAGTGTATTTTAACAGTGTGAAGAAGCTTCAGACAACATTTGTAAGAATAATTCAAAACCCTGTAACACATGTTTCACTTATTTTGTATTCTCCTTTGTTAACAGAAGCATCAGCAGAATCGCCCGATATGGTCATCATTCTACTTTGAAAACTTGATGTACTATTTAAATAAAAAATTTTAATTAAAAGAATACGGGAATTGTCTTCTTTTTATAACATATTTTAAAAGTGAAAATAAAAAATGTACATAATTAAGTAGGTATGCATGTTAATTTAACAAGATAAACTTTTGATTTTAATACAAAACAGGTTTTTATGGGTTCAATATTGAATCCAGATTTATTTATATTTTAATATTTTTTTTTTTATTTTTTTAACAGTGAATAATATTAAATAAACGTAATTTAAGGTTATTTTGATATTTTTTATTAAAAATTAATATGAAATAATGATAAATTTAAGTAAAGGGCATAATTTTTCTGAAATTTAACATGATTCTCAATCAACATTTTTCCATGTTAATTTTACATGGGTATTTTTTTCTGTGTGCAGGAAGACTGTTAGAATTAACAATGAGATCGTAATATAGTAGATGGCTGCAGAATATATATATTTTGATTTCTTTAATACGAGGACGAGTAAGCAACGAACCTACTGTTTCTAATTTTACATCTATTTTATATCTTCCATATGACAGGTTTAAATATAAATACAATTTTGAAACAGATCGCATTGATCTAGCTGTTTGTATTCAACCACAACCAAACCAACCAAATAAGTGGAAGATTTTCCAAGATTTTAAGAGCGTAATACCACCGGAATATAATTATTTTTAACAAACCCTCGATCTATCATATAGTCCCCAATAATGCAAAATTCTTAGAACCAATTATATGTGAGATTCAGTACCTGCTTTAAAAAAAATATTGTAGAATACCAAATTTTAATAACTCAAGTAATGCGCGAAAAAGATAGTTTTTTGACTCTCCTGAAAAGTTGTGTATTTTTAGATAGAGGGTTTTGAATATAGGCCCTCGATATATTCGAATTTCCAAAAGGTACCAACATTTGTTTGAGAGCTTTTAAACAGAAGAGAACACAATTTAAATTTAATTTTTTCTTTATTACTTAAGAAGATAAATTGTTTACCAAAAAAGTACGAAAATTATATTTCTGCCCTTTTTTATACCCAAAGTGTACCAAGCACATGACAATTCAATTTTGATTCAATAATTATATGTTTTGAATTGACCGTCTACCTCTGTTAGATCACGAGATATAATGTTACTGATTTTACCCACTTTTACCCATTTCTAACCCCTTATGAATTGAATTTCCAAAAGTCTCTACTTTGTTTATTTACACATTGGGAGGGGAGTCTACATAGATAATTTCAAGTGTCTGGCTAATGTTGTTTGGACTGGACGATGATCACCCAGTCAGTCACGCTAATCTTAAAAAATATATGAAATCACTAAAAATAATCTGTTTACTAGGGTGGCAGGTGGTGGCAGCTGAAATGTTTAGTACTTACTAGAAATAATTATCACTTAACCTCCCCTAGCCCAACCTTTTAAGTTATGGTCTCTTTAAATTTGGCTTACTTTTGGTTTAATTTATTTTTAAAGTAACTCACAATCACTTCACTTATCCAAAAAATAACGAGCATAAAATCACAATTATCACATGGAATGATTAATTACTAATACGGTTTAAACATAACGTACTTATTTACAAGGAAAACTTTAAAGGACCAAACATAGCTTACTTTTATTTCAAAGTACAAAAATCAACTTTGAAAACCTTAAATTTGTAAGAAAAAAGTTATCTACTTTGCTCCAGTATTCACAGTAAAATAATTATCTAATAGCCAAATTAAGAAATGAGTTGTATGTTTTGACGTGTTCGCTATGATCTGTCATCATAATTTTTTTTAAATTAAAAAAAAAATCATGTTTGGCCGGAATTGACCAGTCTGCAATGAAGCAAAAAGTTTGGCATATTTTATGTGCAATCTATGCTATGACTACAGTGTCATCAGTTCGATGTCACATTTTCTGTATTATTAACATTATTTTCATTTTTAAAAATTAAATAAGAAGCAAAAATTCCTATATTCTTTTTTTTAAATTATTTAGTTATATTCATCAGATTTTCAAAGTAGAATTATTACGAAAACCATATCGGGCATGCTGCTGGTGTCTTATAATTGAGAGTTCTTCTGTAAGCAAAGGGATAAATACAACACAAAGGTGAAAAAAACATGTGTAACGGGTAAGCTAATAATAATATTCTCTCACTTTCACTTAAGACAATCCCAATGACCCAATTTAATGACAAACTGCCTTATGAGTCATTGCCCCGATGTTACTAAGTCATCGAACTGATGCCCTTTTTTATTAAACTGATTCCGATTCGTCATTTCTGTGATGCCGATGTGTTGTGATGACATAATTTCACCTGATGACAGCTTGGCCAAGTGATCTCAAGGCTGACACCACAATGATGTAAAGTGTCATGGGGTCAAAAACAAAGACACTTGTCATGGTACTGATGTCAAAATACTTCAGCTTTATGACGCCTTTACTGTCGGTGTAGCTCAATACCATCTTGCCTAGCGGGGATCCAATAAAACTTAAGTTAGCGATAAGTTTCCTATAGAAAACTAAAGTTATCGATAAGTTTTCTTTTGAAAACTTACCTTATCGATAAGATTTATTAGATAGCTAAATTTAAAAAACAACTTCAGTTTTCCAAAAAAAAAATAGAAGGTATCGATAAATTTTCTACAAACAACTAATAACGAAATAAAACACGCAGAAAAAGCTTTTGTCCCTTATGTACGAAATACAATGTCATTTAAATGACCGCCTCTAGATTGGTTGCACCAGTCGATTCTTTTGAGGTAGTTTTCGACCACTTGTACGCACATTTCAAGCGGTATCTCGGCGATAGCTTGAGGAATCCTGGTTTTCAAATTCCCTAATGTTAGAAGATTATCCGTGTAGAAACGATCTTGGACGTAGCCCCACAGAAAAAAGTATAACGGCGTCAAATCGCATGAACTGGTCTCCAATTGACGTCGCCAAAACGTGAAATAACGCGTTCTGGAAACTTCCCATGCTCCATGCTCTTGTGGCTCCTGGCATTGTCTTATTGAAACCACATATTGTCAAGTTCATAATCTCTTAATTGCAGGACAAAAACAAGTAAGAAGGTATAGTCGGTCAAGCCCGACCATATAATACCCTACACCGCAGTACATATATAAAAACACATCATGATATGTGTCCATATAAATATGGATTTATGTATGTTTATAAACTCCATTAACCTCCCCTTGTGGTTTGCGCTGCTTAAAATATGAGGTTTGGTGTAAGAAATCATGATCTAATTTTTCACGTCAATCCGACGGTGCCTAGCTGTGCAGGGTGGGGCCCAAAGTTCCCCATATTATAAAAAAACATCTTTTCTATCAGATCTTTATAGTTATACTAGTTGAAAAGCCGAAAATCAAAAATATGGCTTCGTTACGATCTTCCGCAGAGTGAGTACTTCAAGTGTGCCAAATTTCAGCTTCCTATGTCATCAGATGGCTTCAGAAAGTTGCGGAAAGAATAGGACATACATGCAAACATCCTGACATACTAAGAAATTATATATTGTATAGATAGATTAAAGTATTTTCTGTTTAATATTTTAGTATGATACGACCGAAAGATTTTTAACCTGATTCGGGGTCGCTGAATCCAGTGGTGCTAGCCGTTTTTTTAGGTTAGCTTTGGTTTTCGAGATATACCGTTATTTCGAAAATTAAGGAGGTTGCACAACATGTATTCGCGTAACTCAAAAACGCTTTAGCTTATTGAAAAACTAAAAAAATAACCGAAATTCCGCAATAAAATTTACTTTAAGAAAGGTAAAACGTTTTTATTATATGCGCAGTCGTTTTAGAAACATATTTAATTTAATATTTAATATAATTTTTTTATTAAAATTTCGGAATTTTTGTTTTTAAAAATTCATAAAAAAATTGAAAAATGCAGCTATGCTTCTCATTTTATGCAGTCATATAAAAAACAACATTGCAAACAAAACAAGCTATAAATGATTAAAATCTTTTAACAACTTTTGATTTTATGTATTCACAAATGACGAAAAATTTTAATTAATTTAAGAATTTTATTAAACCGCCATATTTGTATAATTGAAATTCTTATATTTGGCCCTTGTAGTGCCTAGGATGCCTCAAGAAGGGTCAAATATATGACCAACTCCACTTTATTTGTCATATCCATCATTTATTTCTAAAATACCTACCTGCTACCTCCATTCATTAAGGGGCTCCCATTCAAAATTTTAACTACAGACTAGAAATATATTGAAGAAAAACCTCCATAACTGCCAAGGAGTCAGCCCTAGGGGAAAAAAGTGTATGACCGACCTCAATTAGTTTTTTGTCCTTAACATTTTCTCGAGACATACATGCCCTTTACCTTTACTTTTTAGGGGGGCTCTCATACAAATATGGCGGTTTAATAAAATTCTTAAATTAATTAAAATTTTTCGTCTTGTGAATACATAAAATCAAAAGTTGTTAACAGATTTTAATCATTTATAGCTTGTTTTGTTTGCAATGTTGTTTTTTATATGACTGCATAAAATTAGAAGCATAGCTGTATTTTTCAATTTTTTTATGAATTTTTAAAAACAAAAATTCCGAAATTTTGATAAAAAAAAATTATTTTTTTTTCAAGAAAAACAAATTATGTTTCTTAAACGATTGCGCATATAAGAAAAACGTTTTACCTTTCTTAAAGTAAATTTTATTGCGGAATTTCGGTTTTTTTTAGTTTTTCAATAAACTAAAGCGTTTTTGAGTTACGCGAACATATGTTGTGCAACCTCCTTAATTTTCGAAAAAACGGTATATCTCGAAAACCAAATCCAACATAAAGAAAAAAGTTTAAATTTTTTTAGTTTTTCAATAAGCTAAAGCGTTTTTGAGTTGCGCGAACATATGTTGTGCAACCTCCTTAATTTTCGAAATAACGGTATATCTCGAAAACCAAAGCTAACCTAAAAAAACGGCTAGCACCACTGGATTCAGCGACCCCGAATTAGGTTAAAAATCTTTCGTTCGTATCATACTAAAATATTAAACAGCAAATACTTTAATCTATCTATACAATATATAATTTCTAAGTATGTCAGGATGTTTGCATGTATGTCCTATTCTTTCCGCAACTTTCTGAAGCCATCTGATAACATAGGAAGCTGAAATTTGGCACACTTGAAGTACTTTCTCTGCGGAAGATTGTAACGAAGCAATATTTTTGATTTTCGGCTTTTCAACTAGTATAACTATAAAGATCTGATAGAAAAGATGTTTTTTTTTTATAATATGGGAAACTTTGGGCCCCACCCCGCACGGCTAGGCACCGTCGGATTGACCTGAAAAATTATATCATTATTTCTTACACTAAACCTCATATTTTAAGCAGCGCAAACAATTAAATTTAAAAAAAAAATCCCATACAAGATGCGACCAGTCTATTGTATATCTTATGTGTCCCTATAGATATGGATCTATCTATGGTTTAAATTTCATTAAATCGGTTTGAGAGGCAGAAATTTACCTTATCTCCCCTCGTGGTCCAATTTTTTAAAAAATGCATCCCTTTTGTGTCCATAAAGATATGATTCTATGTATGTTTTAAATTTCATTCAAATCGATTTGATAGTTTCTGAGAGGAAGAAATTTCCTCCTATCTTCCCTCGTGGTCCTACGATTCGTCTAATTTTCAAAAGGCTTGGTCCTTGTGCCAATAAGAACCTATGACCCACATTATTTCCAAAATTGCGACCTGTACTTTTCGCAGAAGGTTACATGGACAGCCAGCCAGCCAGCCAGCCGGACGGACATCGTTAGTTCGACTCAGAAAGTGATTCTGAGTAGATCGGTATACTTTAAGGTGGGTCTAGGACCAATAGTTTAAGGTGTTACACACATCAGCACAAATGCATAATACCCTCTCCAATATTGTGGTTTGGGTATAAAAAGTCGAATATCATACGGCCATAGCGCTCTGAGTTGTGGAATCGACAAATTAGAATAATCCGCCACACTTTCAATAACAGAAGCGATATTTCTAGTAGTACGCACATTGCGATGATGCACAGGCTTGAACACATCTTTAAGGCTTCCAGACTCTTCAAATTTCTGTATAATCTTGTCAAGACCTTGCACAGTAGGTCGCTTATAACGGTCATAATCACGACCTAATGCTCGAAAAGCGGTCGCCACGTTTGAACCAACCCTTTTGTAGTAATTTCTGACTGATTTTACGCGTTCCTCGGTTGTTAAACGCTCCATATTCGTAAAAGGCAAACCTTTTACTGAACAAATGATACTTCAAACGACAGATATTTAACAGCTGACAGCCTTGCCAGACCGGCGGTTTTGAAATTATTAAATGTAAAACCCTGTGCCTCAAAAGAAAGTTTATATGTATTTTGCGAGTGGATAAAGTTAAAAATACGATATTTGTAAATAAAATGTTTATTAAATATCAAAGTACAGTATTCGAACGGTTAAATTTCCCATGACGGTTCGGCAGGTCGATTACTTGATAGCTGCGATTTCGTAGCGAGACACGTATTGGAGGTTGTAGCGACTCAGCGGGAAAAAGAAGGAGTACGGATACCTTAAAGAAGGCCTGCTTGCTCCATTTCATACTTATATTTTGTCTTTGCGGGGTAGGCCTTCCGCTCTCGCTTCTTTTGCAGATACATAACAATGGTAACGGGACCAAAAAAATAATTCATTTGCTTTTGCTTGTGCTTGTGCAAAAAAAAAACAAAAAAGGTTATTCCTCTCTTCTCGCTTCTCATAGAAGGGAATGTGGAATGTGTATCTTATCTTTTATACGAAGTAGCCGAGGCATTCTTTAGCAGTTAGATACGAATAGTAATTAATCAAAACAAACTTTAAGCAGGCCTTTAATAAGGCCTGAAGTAAAAAGTTCTTCTGAGCTTTCCAGCTGGGCATCTATGCACATTTAAAACAATTTTGCGCTTCCGAATTGAAAGATACGGATTCTAATGAACAGACTGGTTTACACTTTCCACGTATTCTGCCGTTCGTAATGACCTTGGCCAGTCTCTCCAAATTTTTGGACCCTTTTTCGTGTGAGAGGAATACTTTCCGCATCATTTAAGAGACGAAACCCCGAATACGGCAGAATCTTCTACGTGCTTCAGTCCCTGAAGCACCATTCTTATAAAACTCTTGTAGGCACAGCACTCGATCCGGCTCCGCTCAATAACAATTGAGTTCCCTAGAGCCAGACTACCTACTGGCATACCACTCGCGCCTCTCACGCAGCCAGCTAAACATATAGAAGCCTTCTTTTGAGAAATTTTGTAAAATTAAAAAGTTTTCTATAGAAAACTTAATTAACGATAAGTCTTTTTTATAGAAAACTAAATTTATAGAAAACTATATTTTAGAAGATTTAACGTATTTAAAGGTTTTCGAAAACGTAAGTTAACGATACTATTTCTTTAGAAAACTGATGTTTTTTTATAGAAAAATTTTATTATTGGCCAGATTTTTACTTGAGATTTTTCGAGATCTCAAATAGTTGGTTTTATTTAAGTCCTTGGTAATTTTTTATTTGCCTTTATTGCAGTTTAAGGTAACAATTGTTATTGTTAACGAATGCCAAAATTCAACCTTGACAACCACAGCCACGTACAAAATGAAAGGAAAAAATAGGAAAAATATTATTGAAGGAGGCTGAATTTTAGATCTACGTGCTTATAAAATTGGTTTGTATATGTAAAAGTATTTTTATACATATGTATGTATATATGTATTACAATATATGTAGTATCCTATGTTGATAAATGTATTTATGTTTACAGTTTAAGGATAATGCACAGTGGATAGGATTTACAAAAAAAAACCGTAGTAAATATTTGTTCACTTTTTTATTTTTTTAATCGAATTTGTAGTCAGTGAGTGCACTTTATTGCCAAAAAAGTGAAAAAAGCTAACTTTCCCTAAAAGAACATTTATTAAAACTTAAGAAAATTTATTAAAACACTTGTCAGATTGCTTTTCAATATTGTAGCGTCATTGCAAATGTTATAAAAGTTACAATAAATTCTGCTTAAATAAAAATTCCTCAAAGGGAAAAAATTATTAAAAAATTGAAAATTTTTTAAAATGTATGAAATTTAACTAGCCGTTCCCGCGGCGTAGCCCGCCCGGAATGAATTTTTTATTTACTACTAAGAAAAATAAGTCCTGTGTATTTTATTGTGTGTAGATCGATCTACATAAGTTTTTAATTTCATCGATATTGAAATGGCCCATCTGTCCATTCATATTCCTAGCTTTGAAAAACATACAAACCCTGTGTGTTTTAATTACGTTTAAAATTGGTTAGTTATTTTCGGAGTGGCAGTTATTCCCCGTATGCCCCCTCATGGTCGCTATCGCATTTGGTCAGGGGACAGTCGAGTGGAGAGATAGACTGGAGCTAGAATGAACGGTGAACAGCGTACTGATGTTAACATGGCTTTCATTTTCTTTTGAGTACGGAAACTACTGCTTTAATAGATATCTTCTTAAACGATAATTAATATTTTCTGAATATAGGAGGTTCAGCGGGTCTGAACCCTATACTTCTATGCTTCTTTCTAGGTGCAATATTAACGGAAATTCAATTAGTAACAGTTAAGGAAGAAAATTTAATAACTACCAAAAAGCCCTGTTACAGATTCTCATCCACTCAGGACCCTTCATATTTAATTTTATGTTCATAGGTCCAATATTAACGAAAAAAAGTACCTGTTTAAGAACGAAAAAGTATCAAATAGATTCCTTTAAAGATTCTCAGTTACTCAGGGCTTGGCATGATTAATTTTATGTTTTTTGTCCAATACTAACGGAAATTTAAAAAGTACCATTTATAGACCAAAAAACTACCAAAAATTCCCCCATAGAGTCTTATTACTCAGGATATTGCGTGTTGAATTTTATAATTCTAGGTTCAATATTAACCATAATTAAAAAAAGTAACAGCTAAAGAAAGAATTTTAATTTTCCGTATTTCCCCTTTTTGGTACTTTTTATTGAAGAATCAAAAATTTCAATTTCAAGTTTCGATCGTGATATAATGTTTATTTTTAGGTTTGTGAGTTTAAAAGATAGACGGGGTGACAAAAAGTACCAACATTCAGGTTTTGCTCATTTGCTCCCTAAAAGGGCCGAATTTCAAGAAAGTACCAGACACCTGGACGCTTATTTTTCTAAAGAACAACGATAAATATTATATTTTTTCTGTCTCTTTTAGTTTTGGAGATATGAGTGAAGTTAAAATATAAGGAAAAGCACACCTGGACCCAATCCTAAGCACTTTAATTTAACCTTATATAGCCTATGTCCGTAGGTAGGTAGGTAGAAAGGCTGGTGTGAAGTCTCCTTCACACCTTCACCCAGAGACCAATTTGGTCCATTGTGACGCCTTATTAAGAAAAATATAGAAATTAGGTGAAGTAAACAGCTAAAGCACAAGTTAGAAAAGATAGATAGAAAAGAAGGTTTCGGACCAGACCCAGAGAGATCCTACTCAACCAAATTAGCCCTACGTGCGGCCAGTACCCAGTCTCCTCTCGCGCTGCCAGGCCATCCCCATTACGAATCCTATCGGATTCTCGAGTCCATAACCCGATACATCTTCCCTTATTCGCCCAGGAATCAACTGTCCAACCAACTCAGCCTACTGCCCTGTAACCTGGGTCAGTGGCACAGATTGTGCTCAACCTTCTCCAACTCCTCAGGGTCCCCACACAACCTGCACATATCCGACAAGCCGGATCCCATCCTCACCGCCATCCTGCCTATCATACAGTGGCCCGTGATCATTCCTATCATGGTCCTAACGCAGACCCTACTCCTGCCCAGCAGCGACCTGATTCTTCCAAAATAGAAGCTATTGGAGGCCTAACCGACTCCATAAAGTTAGGATCCTCCATCTCTGAGCCCTGTCTCGCTTACTCATCAGCAACCTCATTGCCGCCTATGTCGCAGTGACCTGGCACCCAGCACAGCCTAAGCAAATACTCCCCTAAGACTCCCTCCAGAGCCCTCCTACAATCATCAACTAGCTTGGAGTTCACATAACAGCCCTTACGGCCATAAGGCCTGTCCACATATATGGTGACCTCCGAGCCTATGTCCGTAAGGCGGTTCCATTCTTTATTTTGTTTAAGAAATTGTTCAAATCGGACCGGCAGTTCTGGAGATTACCTTTTACAAACATAAAAACATACAAACTTTTCAGCTTTATAATATTAGTATAGATATATAAATCGGCAAAGGCAAAACAGTTTAGAACACTTTCCTCCTGTGTTTGTCAACCGATTTGAACAAAATATAAATTTAGTAATTTTTCGAAATTCGAACGTTTGAGGGGTGATAATCATACCTATTTTTATTACTTTTTTGCAAAACATTTTTTTAAATTGATTGACATATACATTTTAAAATAAATGGGCTCCCACTACAATTTTAAAATTTTTGATTTTTTCAATGGGGAGAAAAAAGGCATCAAAAAGGGGAAAATACGTAAAAATAATTTTCTTTCTTTTACTTTTCCGTGCTGCGTGTGTTAATTTTTGAAATTTCTATAATATTTAGCTAAGAAACATAATATTAAAAGTGTAGGTTACTGAGTGAATGAGAAACTATAAGATGAAAAACGTTGGTACTTTTGTTCTTCAATTGGTACTTTTTGCATTTTCATTATATTGGATCAACAAACATAAATTTAAACATGCAAGAGGCTGAGTAAACAAAAATTTGTAAGGGGTACTTTTTTAATTTCCTTTAATATTTGACCAAGAAACATAAAATTAAACATGCAAGGTCATGAGTGAATGAGAATCTGTAAGAGGGATCTTTTAGGTACTTTTTGAAAATTTTTTTTAAATATTGAACCAAGAAACATAAAATTTAGCATGCAGAGTCCAGACTGATTGAGAAAATAAAAGAGGTGACTTTAGTACTTTTTGATTTTTCAATTGGTACTTTCTGATTTTTTTATATTATTGAACTTACAAAATTAAATTAAACATTCACGGCCTTGGGTGGAATATAACATTTGGACCGGAGGTTGGTCCCTAGCCGAACCGATCCACTAAGACGGAAAAATTAAATGATTGCAACATGTAAATTCATTTATACTCGTTTGTGTTTTCTTCATATTTCCATAAATAATTATGGTCTAGTATGGATAAGTAATAATAAATCTTTTAAAAAATATTAAATAAAAAAAATACTTTTCCTAAAGCCTGGTACTCTGTTCAGATTTGTGAGAAATGTTCAGCAACATCTATTACTTCATACCAAAAAATTGACACGTATCAATGTTACCTATCTCACGGGTTTACACTGTTTGATGTTTTTATTCTTTTAAATTATGCGACATTGTTTTATATATCGTCAACTCATTATTGGCTTGGCGCTTATTCCAAAAAGTCGGAGGGGAGAAAAACGACAAAGAAGTTTTCTCAAAATATGTCCGATAGAAGTTTTTGAATTTTCACCAGTTCTTTCGGCATATGTTTTGAAGAAAAATATTTGTGAACTTTCGTGAACTAAAATATAAGTTAATATTACACACGAAAAAAAAAATATTGTGATGGCAAATAATTTGAGCATTTGACGATTATGCTGTTGGGGTAAATGAAAACCTTTTGTCGCAAGAAAGTTTCCAACAAAATTTTTTTTTACCGCAACAACATGAAAGTATTTGAAGTTTTTAAACAGCAAAATTATTTGTTGCAAATAAAATAACTTTTGTCGTTAAAGGTTTTCCTCTGAAATAACAGCACATTGAAAATTGCTGTTGACGTAAATGATTTGCTTTTCTCTAACTGCCACTGGAGCATAGGGCGCCAAGGCGATTCGTTAGCAAATTCTATTTCGGAAAAATGGCGTTGCCTGAGACGTTAAGATGTACTTTAACCATTCACGCTACATGACTGGGCGCCTTCTCACTGCATTTATTTTTTGAATCAAATAATATTACTGTTGTCGTAAAAAAATTTGTATTTGAGCAATGAATTTACACTTTGGGACAAAAGAAACAGACTTGTTGCTACAAATGCAAAATATTGTTGGGCACATTCCGAATGTTAATTCTATTTGAATTAAAATCAATTTCTTTTGGGATTACAGTCTTTTTTTTTGTGTGTATTTAATTGGAAGGGAAAAATATTGTTTTGTGCCGTATGCGCCACTTTTCTTAAAAAAGAAGGTTTTTGTGCTGCATAAGTATGTTTACTGCTGTGTATTAAGTGAACGTTTGTCGAGATGAATATTTCTATATTTACAATGGACATGATGAAATTGGTTGTTTTATTTGGTTTTATTTTACATGTTCCAAATTGATTGATGAATCCGCATGCGGTCGTTAAAAGAAAAAAAGCTTTCGCATTTGAGACAGCAATTGTAACGTGGTGGTTTCATATATTTCTTGCTGCAGATTCTTTGTTATTTATAGAAACGTAAGCTTTCCTAGATTCTCGAAGACGTTTTCTTACGCTACTTTCCCAAAAATCAGGGGTTGTTTGCATTTCTTTATAACAAAGAAAGGATTATAAGTTATTTAATGTAATGAAATTCATTTTCAACTAAAGCAAGCAACAAGTAACAAGAATACTAGATAAGATATGATGGACCATTGGACTGTGATGGATAAAAAGGGAAGTTGAAAGCTACCAAATTGCTCTGAACAAACAAGAATATTTGTTCAAAGAATTTAAGGGTTCTACCGCGGAAAAAATGACGTGTGTAACACCTTAAAATATGGGTCCAGGCCCACCTTAAAGTATATCGATCACTTCAGAATCACTTTCTGAATTGATCTGATGATGTCCATCATGCTGGCTGGTTGTCCATGTAACCTTGTGCGCAAAGTACAGGTCGCAATTTTGGGCATAAAATTTGGCGCATAGGCTCTTATTGACACATAGACCAAGCCTATTGAATAGCCAAATAGTAGGACCACGAAACAAGATAAGGGGCAGTTTCTGCCTCCCAGAAACTATCACACCGATTTTAATGATATTAAAAACATAAATAGAAACATATTTATGTGGACACATAAGATATGCAGGTTTTTAAAAATAGGACCTAAAAACGAACTTTTGCAAAATCTTATGCTTATACCATTTATGTTAGTTTTTGTAACAAAATTATCAATTTTTTTTAGGTGGTGGCTCCCCATTTTGATTCGTAGCTCTGATCCTATTAAACTGATTTTTCTGGATTTCAATCCCAAACTGCTTAGGATAACTAAAAGCAATTTGACACCAAGTTTGTTTATTTCTTTTGAGTTTTTCGAAAGTGAGCGTGTTTTCAACAGACGGACATACGGACAGACAGACGGACATGGCTAAATCGACTTAGAACAGAAAGGGCCCATAATATATATACTTTATGGGGTCTGAGATGAATAATAAAAAAGTTTCACACGGAATGTCAAACTTAGTATACCCTCTTCACAACTAATTGTGGTGGGGGGTATAAAAATATAGCCTTATTAACCAAGTAAAAGGGTATACATATTTAACTTTGTCATTCCGTTTGTAATTTCTACAATATTGATCCTACACCCTATAAAGCTTATATATTCTGGGTCCTTATGAAAAGCGAAGTTCAAATCCGGTTGCCCGCCTGTCTGTCTGTTGAAATGGGTTTTCCGAAGCCCCCAGATATGATGGGTGCTTGGTTGGGGTATCTTTATGTCAGGTATTCTTATTATAATTTTGCTATTGAAATTCAGCCAGATCGGTCGAAAAATGGCTGAGATATGAGCAAAAACCCACGACTACCTCTAATTTTTTCCAAAAATCCCTTGTTGTTGTTGTTGTGATTTACTTGTTTTACTTAAATACGTACAGAAAAAAGAAGTTATAGAAGTTGTTATAGATAAAGTTATAAAAGAAAGCTACTAAATAATGAGTTAAAGAAGCTATTCGTTTTGTAAAAGTAAGCCAAGTTTTTACTGGGTTAGAAGCATTCCAATTTTCACCAGCCGTAATATATTCATAAATAATTCTAAAAGCAAATATCACTCCAGAAAAAAAGCTTTAAACTACATAGTTTTCCTTTAATGTTGGTGTGTATATGCTACTTGGCAATAAAACTTCTATAACAGCATCTATGTCATGTCAAAATTTTGTGCTGGGAGGTGTACAATTGTACACAGGTCCCATATAAACCCCCTCCTTAAATTCATTCTTTATATGATTCTCAGCCTTACAACATTGTTTTGGCGGGTACAAGATTGTCCATGGGTCTCAAATAGGGAACACTCTCAAAAGTTTGTCTATAAATACTAATAAATGGAGTATATTGCGGTCGGGCTTGACCGACTACACTTGCTTACTCGTTTCGTATAAATTTATTTACCCGTTTTTCTTGATTTTAAAATGTTAACACTGCTTTTGTTTAATTATTGTTTAAAATTTTACATCATTCTCTTTAATAGTAAAGAAGTTATTTTTAATTTCTTTCAATTTATATTAAATACAGTCTACAGTGCATTTGTGTCGTGTCTTAAAAAAAAACACTATAAATAGTAAACAAGCAACACACTAAAACATTAATCAAAGTAAAAACAATAACAACTGTTAAAAAAGCAACTGACTGAATAACCCAACAGACCATTTTATAAGCAAAACGCAACTGAGTTGTAGAATAAGCTTTTCATAAGCACATTTATTATAATAGGCTTTTTACACTCATCAACATCTACTATCAATTTGCAAATACATTGAAATGTTGCCAAAAGAAATGCATGTTGATTAGTGTAAAAAGCCTATAAGCTTATTTAAGTATAAAATCAGTTTTTAAAAGTTAGGGGATTTACAAGGTTAAGTCATAAAGTCATACTTATTAAAAACAAGTAAGAGTGCTATATTCGGCTGTGCCGAATCTTCTATACCCTTCACCATTGTGCGAGCAGAATACAGAGCATCTAAACAAAAACTATATAATGTTTACATATACATACATACATATTTACAATACTTAAAACTTCATTATAAATAAAATTTAAAAAGCGAAAACTGGTAAATATTTTTTTTAAATCGTTTTTAGAACATAAAAAAAATAAAGATATTAAAAAAAAAATTTTCTTTTTAAAAAACCAAGATTCGAACCAGGGAACTCTCAGTTTCTAACTTAACACACCCCTAGACAACTGAACCATGAAGGAACGTTAATCGAATATCATTAAAATGAAATATGGCACATGGTTAAATCAAGTTCTCTGCTCATAAGGACCCAGAATATATATACTTTATAGGGTCTTAGATCAATATTGTAGAAATTACAAACGGAATGACAAACTTATATATACCCTTTTCCACCTGAGGTGAAGGGTATAAAAAGAGTAATTTTTGGGATTTCAGTATTTTGATTATAACTCAGCCATTTTTTAACTGATTTGACAGATTTATATACCGACGTGTTTAAGAAGAAATTTGCCAGTTAGTTGGGTTATAAATCTTTGACTCGGGAAGATCTATGGTTCCCGAAAGTGGGTATTTAAAAAAAAAAATTATTATTTTGGTTATAACTTTTTCGTATCTGAACCTATTTTTCCGTGTTTTCAGAAAATATTTTCTACTAAAAATTTCCGATCTTTTGATATATAAGGCGTAACCATAGGTCATATTACAGTCAAGAAATTCAGGTTATTATACATTTTTTTTAAATTTTTTGTATGGGAGGTACCACGCCCACTTCTCCAAACCCGCCCACATTTTGTGGGTTGATGTGTATTTATAACTTGAATGTTTCCACCTAATTTGGAAACTTTGGCTCTTGCCGTTCTCCAGATATACAGAAAAAACAACAACAAGGGATTTTTGGAAAAAATTAGAGGCAGTCGTGGTTTTTTGGTCATATCTCAGCCATTTGTGGACCGATCTTGCTGAATTTCAATAGCACGAAATAATGGACTATATGTGACATAAATGTAAAACAACCTAGCCGCTATCATGTCTGGAGTCTCCGGAAAACACATATCAAACGTAAGACGGTCAGACGGACAGACGGACGGACATGGTTAAATCAAGTTCTCTCCTCATAAGGACCCAGAATATATATACTTTATAAGGTCTTAGATCAATATTGTAGAAATTACAAACGGAATGACAAACTTATATACCCTTATATACCCTTTTCACCACCTGCTGTGAAGGGTATAATAATAACACGAAAAAGTATGACTGTGCCTTAATTAATGTGTTATTTTAAATTTGAGTCAGGTAATAAAAAAAAAAAAAGAACAAGCAAAAAAAAATAATAGACGGTTTATGCAAAAATTACAGGTTGAACATTGAAATCAAGTAAGTATGAAGAAAAAGATAATGTTCAAACTTTAACTATTTGAAGTCTATGAAGACAAGAAAGAGCAAACTAATGAAATAAATGTTCTTAATAAACGTAGCCAGTTTGCTCACTAACCGCAGAAGCGTCCACCTTTGGAGTACCAAAATCTGATTAGTGACGGCAAAACGTGTCGAAAAAATTTGGCGTCAATCGATTTAATCAGATAGTTCGGATTCAACCAGTAGAATTTGTGTGTATACTAGACTTAATAAAAGGCGATGCTGTGACACAAGTGCAAAATAGCACAGCTTCTTAGAGATAGCAGTGTAAAATTGTTCTTTGTCGCTAAGGCTACTCTGCTAATGGATTTTCTATACGCAAAGTAGGCACATTTCGTAATGTCACAAGACATGTTTTCAAAGCAATACTGAATTCAAAATTCGGTTACTAGAGCTGGCAAACTATCGATAGTATCGAATTCTTTGTAGCATTGTTAAATTAAATTTTTTAGTACATACTTGTCCTACATACCCACGTAGGATTAAAAAAAACAAACAATTTTCAATATGGAATTTGACAATTGCTACAATAAAAATTGAAAACGTAAAAAAATATCTAATTTTTCAGGAAATGAGTAACTTTTGACAAGGAAAATAGCAAAAAACATGTTTAATTAAATGAATCCGGGTTTTAATGGATTAATTTTTCTAAAATATATTTAAATTTTTTTTTTTTTTTCTTTATTTAAGGCTAGTTTACACTTTTATACTTTGTTTAAATACATGTAAATTATTCAAGTAAAATGTAAACGTGTTATATTGGGAATGAAATATATTATGAAAATGACAAGCATTACGAAAAAAATTTGACATCCTATACGACTTCATCGTTTTATGACCAGTGTTGCCATTAGGATACGAAAGATACATTTTTCGTATCTTTGGATGACCTCAAGTACCATGTATAATCCAGACATTTTTCGTATTACAGCTGAAACGATTGATAATAAAAAGTAAACTTTGCTAATTTCCGCTAATTTAGTAATTTTTAACGAATTTTTGCCATTCCTTCTTGTTTAAGGGACTTATAATGAATTTTATGGATTTGGATTTTTTTGTTTTTTTTTTTTTTTTTTTTTGTTACTTCCCGACATTTTGTTTTTTTTAACCCATTTGGCGATTTCAAATAAATTTTAGTATTTGTTTAAAAGTTTGCAATTTTTCGCGAATTTTAGCCATATTCGCGATAGAAGCGTTTTTTCCTGTGATTCTTAACTGCTTTAACGATTTTTTAATAAATATAAGACTTTGCTATCATGCTGAGGTTAGCAAATCAGCGATCTTTAGTTCAACTTAAGTTTTTTCGAACAAAAACTTCGAATACACAAAAGCATGTGGATTTGAGAACACCAATTTATGAATTATGCGGATTAAAAAAATTTTTCATTTTTAATTCAAGTCGAAACCTAAAACATCACCTGAACCTTTTCTTTATAATATTTATTAAATATGAAATAAAAGAGTATGTAATAAAATGTTAAACGTTATAAATAAATTTTTAAATTTTTTTCAATATGTATCTTTTTGGGAAAAAGTGTATCTTTTTGGCAACTAAAATGTATCTTTCTCGAAATTTCACTGGCAACACTGTTTATGACATTTTTGTAATCGATAATACTTTTATTATTTAGTTTTAATGTGCTAAATTCCCAATTCTTACTATTGATATTGAAAAACTGTCCTAAGCGACCAGATCTCTGCAGACAAGCTTTAAAGCTTTGCGGATCCTACTGTAATATGAATTGTTAAATAAAATTGTTAAAAATTAAAAAAAAAAAGAGCATCAGGATTAAGATTTATACAAATAAAACTGTTAAGCGAATAGGAATTATAAACACTCAAAAGTCTTACCCGTAATAATATCAAAGCTTAAACAAAACACCAACAACAAACAGTGAGTTTATCTTTTCTTACAATCTCGACTACCATTGGTTGATTTTTTGGCCCCTATTATGAGTTACATTCGATAAACGATTTTCGCTGGCTATCGAACATCGACTATCGAATCTTAATTTGGTATTATGAGTTGGCAGCACTGTCGAAAGTTTCGTTGTGCATCGAATTTTTCAACGAATACAAATTCGCTTTCGACTGTGCAAATAAATGTAAAAAACTTGTTGAAAATTTAACTATTTGTAAATTTTTTGGTGTTCGTATACGAAATGCAATATTCTTAACCTGTTTTGTTCATTTTATGCAAGTCCAACGTCGTTAACAGCAATTGGAAGCGCTCATATTCCTTATGGAACAAAATTCTTTTTTCACCAAAAGATTTGCAGCAAAGTTCAGCATGTAAAAAAATGGGATGAAACCCCACTGAAGCTAAATTATTTGAAAACAACCATAATTCGCCGTAATCACGTTTAACTTTAATTTTATTTTTTAAATTTGTAAACAAAAATTTTTTATTTTAAGTGACAGCTGATCGAAAATGTACTACTGTGAATTAACAAAATCACAATAGTAAATTTTTATCGAATGCGCGCCATAATACCAAATGAAAATTCGTTCGATCAGCTAATTCGACTGCTGTCGAAAATCGAATTTAGTTCAACTCTAGTTGTAGTTGTAAGGGGAAACAAAAAGAAAAAACAAATTACTGAATTTCATTGCTGCCAGTTCAGTTTTTTGCCCTACCACTTGCATATTAGCTATCTATACTTTTCATTTGATCAGCAGCCGTATTCCGTTATTCGCTAAAGCTAAATCTCTATCGCTAAAAATCTATTAAGTTGATTTAGCGATTTTTGGCTACGAATGCAATTCTGCAACGTGCTTTGCTAAATTTGGCAATGGCATAAAAATTTAATTCGCCGCAATTTTAGCTTTTAATATTATCGCTAAAATTTTTCGATTTTGTATTCTCTAAGGCATTTTAGCGATCGAGATTTAGCTTTAGCTAAGCGAATTACAGAATACGGCAGCAGGGTTGCATTTTAACAAATGAATGTTCATGTATCACACAATGTATCACACAATACATACATACAAACTGTAATGTTAAATAAGATTTTTCGATAGTTGCAAAAAAATTTCATTAGATTTCTAACTAACAAAGTATCAGGGACTAAGCTAGCCCTAAGCTGTTAATGATTTAATGGAATTGCCAGGTTTTTGAGGTAATTTCTTTAACTATTCTGTGATACCAATATTTCCCCGATTGGACAAGTAATACTTAAGATGTAACGCATAATATATCAAAAATTTAAAGGCGCATAACTCGGGAAATATTAGTCACCGCCATGTTGCTTATGTTGGTAAGCTCGTTATAAATTATCTCCAAATTATTTTGGTTTGTTGGGTAGTTTTCTTTTCTCTCTCTCTTTCTTTTTCTGAACAACAATACAAATCGTATTAAACCGTTATTTCATTTCAAAGTGTCACAAAGAAGGAGTGCTAAGTGTTAATGAACAGACATGATATAGAAAATAAGGGTGGGGAGAAAGGATCGTGTAACTGAGGAAGAGAAATAAATGAAATAAAAAGTGTAAAGTTTACATTTTTTTCAAGTGGTGAAAATGGCGGTGTCAACATTAGACATTGTACAAAAACACCTTCTTTATCGTTTTCTTTTTTTCATGAATTTTTTTTTTTTTTTTTTTTTTGCAAAAGAAATAGTCAATTACTGTTGATGTCCTTTTTGCCGCTGGTCTCTTAATTTTAATCCTTCGTTTGCTGTTGTTGTCGTTGCCGTTTTTGTTTTAGTGTTTTCATATGTAGCAGAAATGTTGTTGTGTTAATGGACATATTTATAAGCATGGGTGTTTATTATTACATATTTTTTAAAATGTTGTTGCTGTTTTCTTTCAAAATATTGTATATTTTTGTTGTTTTTTTTTTGTTACTTTTTGCTGACGTTATTTTTAAACTGACGTGTAAGTTTTTACTACATACATACATACATACATATATATTTTTTAGAGTGTTTCTTTTGACCTGAGTATGTTGCAAACATGTAACTAAATTCCTATTTGTGTTAAAAAACATTAAAATTTGTTGTTATTTTTTTATTGCAGTTAACTGGAAGAGTATTAAAAAGTTTAAAAACTGTTTAGTTTTCCTAGAATAAAATAAACCTTTTTTCCAAGCAAAATTTTAAATGAAACGACCTATGAAATTACGATATTTTATAATGTTAATGAAGTTAAAAAAATATGTAAATGAAATTAAAAAAAGTTAATAAAAAAAAACTTTTATAAAAAATATTTTTTGCTTTAAAATTTAATAAAAAAAAGCACAGGTATCCGAATTGGAATCACTGTTGGGATCTGACAATTCTTTAATTATACCGTCTTCATGGCAAAATTGTACGAAATTGACATAATTTGTACCAAACTTTCGCTATTAAATAAATAAGCGTACATAGTAATTCACTCAAAAAACTTAATCAATAAAAATAAAAGCAAAACAAGTAAAAAGCCGGAATATTTGATACCTACACCACAGTACATTAAGACAAATTTTCGAGATAGTACTCTATTTGGGATGCGTTGGCAATCGTGGACCCGCCAGACCGAAATTATGTTTCAATTATGATTCATATGCAGGTTCTTAGTGCCGACTATAATTTATGCATCTTCATCTATATGAGATTTGTTTTCCTTTAAGGGATTTTAGAAAGGGGGCCTATGGTTAATTTCGGACCTTCCAGCACAATATATTTCATGACATAGTAGCTATCATAAAAGTTATTGTAGCCAATTTTCATGTCAATACCAACATGTTTAAGGAAGTTTTGGCATTGAAAGCTTTGCCCGGGAGTAGTATTTGTGTGGAGGCTATCGTCAAATATGGACCGATTCCAAAACAATTTATTAAGATGATTCAGATTGCAATAAAATAAGCTTGACCCAAATTTAATCTTAATACCAACATAAGATGGTTTATAGGCAAAAACACTATTCCGGAAATAATTTTGAACCGATTCTAACCATTTTCAGTACGCATCGTCCTTATGAATTGAAACCAATGTACCAAATTTCATCAGATTACCTTCACACTTCACTAATAAGGAAGAGGCAAACATTTCACTTTTTTTTTTGTTTTGTCAAAGGCAGACAAAAGTGTAGACAGTGCCACCAAAACTATCGACAAAAGTGGCGACTTGGAGACACTTGATACCAGATTTCCTCGAGGGATATATGTATGTACTTATGATAAAACTTCGTAAATTTTTTTTTTTTTTTAATTGTACCAAGGTATGTGATGAAAATCGATCGATTTCAAAACGAATGTTTTTAAAAGGTGTGATGAATTTCGAACTATAGTCTTGAATTTTCGTTCGGAAAACACTTCATGTAACGTATATAATATAACATTTAAAAGAATAAAGACTGAAAATAAAAGGAATATGTTTTTAAAATCCATTTTAAAAGATACTGAAAACGATATTTTCGGTTTCAAATCGTTTCGTTTTTAAAATCGATTTCCATCACATACCTGATAATAAATTGCACCAGTGTACCAATAAAGTTTAGATTGTACCAAATTTGGAACAATAGTACCACAAATCCCATCAGTGATTGGAATATGTCAACTGTGCTTGCGACTTCTCAAATTTAGACCAATAATATCTGAGTACACAAAAAAAAAGTTCTCACACGATGTGTCGTGCATTACCTAAGTTCTCAAAACAAATAAAAAAAATTTTTAAGCTTCATCAATTTCATCCCAAAAATGTTATTTGTCGACCCACTGTTTCATGCCTCGCGTTCGAAATTTGGTTCTCTATATGGAGGGTTCAGAGCTAAAGAGAATTAAGTCAAAAAAGAAAACTCAAAATATTTTGAGTTGGAGTAAGTGAACTCCCATTAATCTGTGGAGCCATTAAGTTGGTTTTATTAACGTAGCCTTAGGAACGACACACTTTTTGATTTAGTCCGTTGCGGAGCTGGATTGAGTAAAACTATGCAGGAGAATTTCGCACCAGTGTTGACCAGTGACTCAACTCAAAGTTTTCATTTTGCGGATTTATAAGCTTAAATTATGTACAATACACTTGTTTATCTATAACAATAAAATAATCAGTGTATTTTATTGTTGTACAATTATGTCTTTTTTTATGTTACAATTTACAAAAGTGACTTATTTTGAGTTGTGTCAGAAAATGTAATGGTAGAAGATTCCTACCGCTAAGTGCTAAATAGTCTTAATCAGAAATGTGAGACTTTTGATAAAATAAATCCTTTTTGGAGTTTATATTAATTAGACTTGTGTCGGTTTAGAATTAATCAAAAGTGTCAAAACTTGAAAAAATTCAACTAAAGTGTAAATAATACATCATACAGACACAAATTAAAACTGTTCATTATCTAATATATGTATATTATATTTAAAAAAAAAAAACTTTTTAGATCATAATCTTTATGGATTTTCTACAAAATGGTCCAAAGTTTTGTTTTTAACTATTTTTTTTAAGGTCAAACACAGTTTTTTCGATTTCTGAAAAATTAAGTTTTTTGAGTTAAGTCACTTTTGAAAAAAAAGTAAAAAAGTAAAATTACAAAAATAAATGTAATAATGACACAAATAAAATGATGACACAAATAAAAAGTAAGTGGCCAAAAATAAAAAAAAAAAAAAAAAAAATTTTAAATTTAATATTTAGCCCTCTGTGATAACCACTGTGAATATATGTAAAAACTATGGCAAACATTTTCTCAAATTTTATCTCAAGCCAAGTTCTTTTGTTACAATTTTATCAGTTATTTAGATGTTTTTTAGGTTATGTCGAACGGAGGACGAAACATCGAAAATGCAACCTTATATCCGTATGATATACGCCTAAGCCTCTAGCGAGCCTGTTGTACGCGCCTTAAGAACATGGTTATTCTAGTGGAGGGAGGGGAGTTAATGTCCGTCGTTAAGAAGCTCAGTTTCCCGGACGTAATTCCTTAAGGTTTTCCAGTCAACGTTCCCCAGGGATTCTAAGTCTAACATGTCATCGCTCCCGTGGTGTTTGGATCTTAATTTGACAAAGGGCTGACAGTGGCAGAGAGAGTGTTACAGGGTCTCACCGTCATATTCCGCCTTTCCAATTTGGTGTTTGGATCTTAGCAACGACAAAGGCCTGACAGTGGCAGAGAAAGTGTTCCAGCGTCTTAGCGTCACATTCCGCCTTTCCAATTCGTGTAGTTGTGCCCGTAGTCCTTCAGACCAGTCAGTATACGCACTATCAAACTAACCTCGGACTAGCTCCTATTGAGAAGGCATCTTGTGCTACTCTAGTCTGAGCTACAACACAAAATCTTCGTGTTCCTACACACAGCCCCACTATTCCAGCTGGCCGTGTGGGTTTCCGTAGACCTCGCCTGCAATTCCGTTTTGGTTCTTCAAACGGTTTCGCATTCGCCAGGTTAATTGCCTAAAATTATCTTCCCCTGATAGCGAGTGTATTGGCCCTTTCCTAACCGATTATCCCCGAGTGGCCCGGTACCCATATGATACGGATCCTACCGCCTGAGTTCTAAGACTGAACCATATTAACTGATACCACCTTAATTGCCCTATGGCTATCGGTAAATATGTTAACGTCTACCCGCCCCATCCCAATAAAAAATGGAGCTTCCAACGAAGCGGGTTTGTAAGGGAGAAACATAAACTTTTCGCTTACTATTGCGCTTACGAAAGACATGAATTTTATATGGCGAGTTCCCACTTTGAAGCAATACATTTTTGACACATAAAGCGCATTATACAGAGCATATGAAAATTGTTGGATGTAACGATCAGCCTTACACACTGAATGTTTTGATACAGTTATTTTTTTAGTTTCCTCCCTTACAAACCTGCTTCGTAGAAAGGGAATGCCATAGCACCTAAAATGTTATTTTTTTTATAAAAGTTGTGAGCTCTTTCTACCATTAGTGCTTCGCAAAATGATTAATGGTTTTTATTGGGATATTCGGTTCAATCCATTCCTCATTCCGTAATAGCACGGACTTCCGATTGGAAGCTTGTGTTGTGATCAGGAAGGCGGTAGAATATCTCGGTTCCTGCGTTCTCAACATAGATCCCCATGCCAGTTTGATACCCCAGTTCAGAGGCGTCCGTGTAGCAACAGATCCCCACAGGCGGTTGACCTTAAGTAAGATGTTGTTTAAACAAAAAACAACATAAATCGAACGAACCACTATACGAATGATTAAAATTGTATACAAATATAAAAAACGCCGTGTACGTGATGAAATTCGTTCACAGCTGATACGTAAAACTGACCTTACGACAATCTCCGAGTGGGGTCTTGCGAATAGGGTCGATTTTAATGCTCGTAAGACTCAATGTTGCATGTTGACCCACAGACGTTTTGTGGAGTCAGCGTCATCTGTATCCATGGGAGGTATAGCTATTGAGGAATCAGACACTCTTGATGATCTGGGTATGAAAAATCAATCTGATGTTCGTTGGAGCCAACATGTCTTTCATGTGTCGAAAGAAGCATTCAAGTGTCTTGGTTTCTTAAAACGGTGCAAAAACTACTTCACTCCGTCCGATCTCTTCACTATTTATACCGCCTATATCCGACCGAAAATGGAATACAACTCCCATATCTGGGCAGGTGCTTCAAGGTCTATCTTGAAGCTTCTGGATGGGGTGCAAAGGAGTGCGTTGAAGCTCATCAATGAGAGGAGGGTATCCAGCTCTATTGACTCTTTGGAGCATCGTCGGAATGTGGGTTGTGCGGCATTGTTCTATCGATATTACCACGGAAGACGTTCAGCTGAGATGGGCGAACTCATCCCTGAGACGCGGGTGCATGCCGTTCCAGCAGATCACATCCGTTTGTTGTCGATTGTCCAATGTATCGCACAATGCACTTCAGAGAAAATTCGTTTCTTGGTCGAACTGGCCGTATGTGGAATCGACTTCTGGCAGAAGTCTTCCCAGTCGGCTACAATTTGGAAAAATTCAAATTAAATGTCCACAAACACTACTCCCTCTTTCCTGCCCCCTACACAATGCATTGCATTAGTAGGGGGCATCCCCTGAGTGTTGGCTCAAAGTAAAAAAAAAAGAAGCTTGGTAAGGAATATAGAACAGCTGATCAGTAACGTATTCGTTTACGTAAGAATAGCAATACCAAAAAAATACAAAAACTAAACAATTTCTTCCCCTTCTGAAAGAAGGGAGTAACGAACGTCCCTAAGAACAAAAGAAAATTAAAACAGACCAATTTCGTTTCTCTCTTCTTAAAGAAGGAAGTGGCGAATGTGTAATAAATATTTTGAAAGGGGACTTTAAAAGAAATGTATACGTTCTAGAAGCCAAATTTCTTAAGGCAGGATATAATATGAAACGAATCTTTTAGAAAAGAGTATGGAGGCTTTCAAAAAGCCCTTGCCACTTGTAGTCCTTTCAATATTTACCGCTGGGCCATAAAACCCTCTTCATTGTTGTGGTGTGGGTATAAAATAAACAAATATTTTAGTATTTCTTTACGAATTCTAGCCCATTGTGTTGTTATTAGTTTTTACGTAAGTTTTTCACAATTATTTTCTTCAAATCTCTCTTTTCTTTTCTAAATGTGATGATTTTTCTTAACAATCAGACCAGTTATTTTTATAGTATAGTAAAAATACTGTATTTAGGCCTACTAGACGTATAATTAATATTAAATAATTGCATTTATTACGAAACTCCTTATAAAATTAACAGATTTAAAGCAAAAAATACCGTAGAACGCGGCAAAATAAGCCAATAAAAAAAAGCAATCAATATAGTTTTAAATAATCAAACATTTCCTAAAAAGTTCACTGCCAAATACTATTACAAACAAAAGAATTAATTGCAACACAAAAAAATTTTATTTACCATTAAAAAAGTATATTTTTCAATTTAATTTCTTTTTTTATATTAAAAACAGTTAAAATGTCAATAATAATTATAAAAAAAATAATTAAATTTAATTTTTTAAATTCCACCTTCAAAACTCAAAAATTGTGTGAAAAGCAAAGCAAAAAAAACCAATATAAATTAAATTAAAAATTATATTAATTCATTGAATAAAAATGAAATTAATGTTTTATGTTTTCAAGTTTAATCATGCATAAAAGCACTCGAGAGAAATTATTTCCATTTGCATGCCAATAAAGGATGTAGTACGCTGAAGTGTTACACATCAATTAATTGGTGGGTGCCTTAATGCAGGGTGAATTAATTAAAGGATTTTATTTGTTGTCCCATTTAATACTCTTTGATGGCAAAATATCAATAAAATTTAAAAAAAAAAATAAGATTAAATATCATGATTTACATATACAAACATATTGTATGACAATTTATTATCGACATCATTTCCCGGCAACAGTCATGTTGTTAAGTTGTGAAACAACCCCCCGAAAAACGCCCATATGATCACTCAACCAACTTGACTTCAATTATTTCATTAACATGATTAATATTTTTCGATAAAAAGGATTTAAAAATTAGTGGGAAATAAAATAAGTTGTATTATAGAAATAAAAAGAATTAAATTTTAAAAGTTTTCTAAAAATTCAAAAAATTAAAAATTGGTAAGAGAATTTTTACACCGTCCACCGTAGGTGGAAAGGGTACCAAGTAAAAAAATTTGGGTTTTTTGAAGCACTACATAGAAAAAGCGCATACTAAAGCGCTTCAATTAGAGAGCTCTTATACAGCAGTAAAAAATAAAGAATAAAATATACAAAAAAGCTGATATTTTAGTGCTGACAACGAAGAAGGTTTTAAAGCGAAAAAAAAATATATTATGGTTTACGAAAAAAATTAAAAAAGGCATTTAAACCAGTGTTCGAAAATAAACACTAAATATCGTTCTTTAATGTTCGGTTCGGTAGATTTGTGGAAAACACAAACGCTAATAGTGTTTGTGTAGAAATTCATTAAAAAAAATAACGTTTCCTTGTTTGTCATCTTTCGAACACAAAAATAATGCTGTTTTCATCATACTCAACAAATGATGAGAACATTAAATTCCGTTCGGTTTTTTTTGAAAATCCACGAACTTCAATGTGTTCGGTTCGGCTCGTTAATGTTCGTCGCTTTTTGCTGATAAAAAAAAAACCAAACATTTTTTACAAAAACAAAATACACACACGAAAAAAACATTATAGAACATTAAAATATAATGTTTTTCTACAGTATCACTACAATTGTTCTGTTTTTTTAACGAAGAACCGAACATTATATAATGTTCGGTTCTTTCTTGAAAATAGTTACGAACGGTATTAAGGTTTGTGTATGTTTACACAAACACTAAAAAAATAGATATCGTTCTTCGGTGTGTGAGCCGAACGCTAAATAATGTACTGTTTATTTTCGAACACTGATTTAAACAAGTAAAAGCAAAATATTAATGAATATGTTAATTTAGTTAGCCCTTAAAAAAGCACTTTAGGAGTGCTTTGTATGCATGTTAAAAAGAGCGCTTATTTTCAGCAGAAAATAGTTCTCCAAACCGGGAACACCCCATACAAAAATCAGGCATCCCATCAGCAGGTTTGAAGCGATTTGATGTATGAATTCATACAAAAAACCTGCTCCTTTTGGAGCACATTTTTTACTGGGGTATATACGTAGGTTTGTTTTTAATATGAGGTTGTAAAGTTTGAATGTGTACATTGTGAATTCCTTTAAGTAGCGGCGTTGATTTAGCGATGTCCATCTGTCCATCCGCCCGTCCGTCAGTTTGTCAGTCAGCGTGTCTGTTTTGCGAAAACCTTAGATATGATGGGAACTAGGTTATTATATACACTGATAGAATTATTCCTTTTCTATCACTAACACTGAAGTAGTTTGACATCAGTTCTACTACAAGTGTCTTCATTATGGACCCCATAACACTTTTCTTCATTGCGATGTCAGCCCTAACATCACTTGGTCAAATTGTCATTAGGTGACATTATGTCATTAATGGGATGACACATGGGCATCACAGAAATGACGAATCGGAGTCAGTTTAATCAAAAATGCCCGCAGTTCGGTGACTCAGCAACATCGGAGAAAGGACTTATTAGGCGCAATTTAATGACAAACTGTCATTTAATTGAGTCTTTAGAATTGACTTAAGTTAAAGTGAGAGAATATTATTATTCACTGACCCGTCACACATGTTTGCAGCAAGCCCGAAATGGTTTTCGTAATCAATTTACTTTGAAAATAATTAAAACAAATATAATATGGGGATTTTTACTTCTTATTTTACTTTTTAAACATGAAAATAATGTTAATAATACACAAAATGTGTCATCGAATTGATGTCACTGTAGTCTTAGCATAGATGATGCATTAAATATGTCAAAATTTAATGATGACGTTCGTCATTGGATTGATGTCACTTTATGCCTCATTGATGTCATTTATAATACTTTTGATGTCACAATTCTGATGTTAGGGCATCATCATCATCATTATTTTGTTTCTTTTTTTTATTGAATTTTTCTTGTCGAAAATTACAATATGGGTAATTCCATGTCAAAACGACCAAGAGTGGGACACGACCCCTTCCGATTTTAATAAAATTTGGTGAGAAGGTTCCTTTTATCATATTAGGAACATATATGAACGAAAAAAATTTTTAAAATTTGTTTTTCGAAAGTTATGTCATATTCAAAATGTCATAATTTCGGAGAATTAGCCGAATGTGTTGAGCTTATTTCTTCAATATCTCGAAAACTACTTGACATACGAAGATGATGCTCCTAGATGGGTCAAATGTATGACCAGCCCCACTTTATTATTTATTGCCGAATTTCGGTTTTCTTAGTTATTTCAATAAACTAAACCGTTTTTGAGTTACGCGAATATATGCTGTGCAACCTCTTACATTTTCGAAATAACGGTATATCTTGAAAACAAGAGCTAACCTAAAAAAACGGTTAGCACCACTGGATTCAGCGTCCCCAATTAGGGTAAAATGCCTGGTGCGCGGCTGGTCTATTGTTTGCAACTAGCACAGTGTACTTATTGCTCAAAATTGCAATATTAAAATTCTATTTTAATATTATTTTTTTAAGGGTTGCGAAAGGAAAAAAATCATATCTTAAAAAAGAAAAAAAACACCTCCTTCAAAGTTTCAGGATTTTTAAAGAACAGTTTGAGGTATTATACAAAAAAAAATCAGCCAAATAAAAAAATAGGTTTTTGAGTTAGTCCGTTTTTAAAATTTAACATTTTGCAGATATTACATTTTTAAAAAAAAATTTTTTTTCAATTTATGGTTTGTAGCCCCAAGTATTCTCTTTAAAATGACATCAAAATCATCTTCGTATGTCAAGTAGTTTTCGAGATATTGAAGAAATAAGCTCAACACATTCGGCTAATTCTCCGAAATTATGACATTTTGAATATGACATAACTTTCGAAAAACCAATTTTAAAAATTTTTTTCGTTCATATATGTTCCTAATATGATAAAAGGAACCTTCTCACCAAATTTTATTAAAATCGGAAGGGGTCGTGTCCCACTCTTGGTCGTTTTGACATGGAATTACCCATATGTATTAAAAGCTTAATCCTAATTCTTATTTGTATTTGTTAGCCGTTACCAATGTAACCGCTAATTAATTGAATTCAAGTGTCAAAAAGGCCTGCTTGGCACAAAGTGTCGGATCTTTTCAGCCTCCGGTGACCTTCGAACTTTATTAGATCCCGAGCGAGGTAGTTGGGATGGACCATTAGTTTATCTATGTATTTGACTGAATACTTTTTAATTTCTTCCTGGATGGTAGCGATGTTAAGATCTCTGTGGATAATGTCATTACGTATATACCATGGGGGGCAGACAATTTGCCGTAATATCCTAGACTGTCTTCTTTGGAGCTTCTGGATGTTTGATGCGCATGGAGTACCCCATAATTGGGTGCCATATGTCCATATTGGTTTTATGATAGACTTGTATAAGAGAACTTTGTTGTCTAAGGAAAAGTTTGAGTTTCGACCCATTAGCCAATGTAGTTGAGCTGCTTTAAGTTTCATAGCCGTTATTTTCGCTTCAATAAGACGAGACCAGGTCAAGCGTCTATCTTTATGAATTCCCAAGTACTTAACATGGTTTTCTACCGGAACAGTGATGTTATTTATTTTTACAGCTGTGAGCACATTTAGCCGGGTTAACCTTTATTTTCCATTTTTCTAGCCAGGCCTCTAGTTCATTGATGTGGGACTGTAAATGCTGCGATGCAACTTTTGGGTCCTGATTAACACTAATAAATGCTGTGTCGTCTGAAAACGTAGAAGTATGTGTGCTCGGGCTTTTGGGCATATCAGCTGTATATATTTATTATATACAGTAACGGCCGTAATATGCTGCCTTGAGGGACACCAGCAGATATTTTCTTGGTGGGGGAGTATTGGTTTTTTGATCTAACCGTGAATGTTCTGCCAGTTAAATAGCTCTCAAGGAGTTTGTGAGTGTTTTGTGGAAGCATTCGTGATATTTTAATGATCAGTCCATCATGCCAAACTTTGTCGAATGCTTGGAAAATGTCTATAAGCAGTGCTGAGCATTATTCCTTTCTCCCAAACGCTGATCTAATTTGGCTAACAATTCTATGCACTTCATCGATTGTACCATGCCTTGCTCGGAACCGGAACTGATGATCCGGAATAATTGCGTGTTCATTAAAATAGGGAGTTATACTTAAAAGGAATATTTTTTCGAATAGCTTTGATAATATTGATAGTAGGCTGATTGGTCTGAAGGACGTAATTTGACTAGCGTCTTTTCCTGGCTTAGGGATAATAACAATTGTAGAGGTCTTCCAAGAGGATGGGAAGTATCCAACTCGTAATATCGCATTAAAGATGAGCAGCAAGATTCTTGAAGCAGACGTAGGTAAGTTTCTTATCATTGAGCATGTGATGCGGCCAGGACCGGGAGATTTTTTAATGTTGACATTTTCTATCGCTGATTTTACTTGGGTTAATTTAAATTTTATTGGATCGTTAACTGTATCAGGAACAATTGGACGACAGGAACAAGTATCAGCATCATGGGGCGTGAAAACTTTCTCCAAGTGGCTTGCAAAAGCATTTATTTTTTCATTTGTGTTTTTGGTCCAGGTACGGTTTTCCAGTCTTAGTGGAGATTCGTGGATTATAGGGCATTGTATATGTCTTAAAGCCTTCCATAAGCTGTAATTAGAGTTTTTTGTGGCATCTAGGCGGTTTTGATAGCCTTCTACTGCAGAGTCGTGTTTCTGTCTCAGTTTGTTGCGTAGAGTTGCCTGGCATAACCGCAGCTGGGCCTTGATGTTTGGGGAACGATTATTTTGCCATTGTCTTCTCAACTTCCTTTTTTCCCTGACAAGGGTCTCTATATCCACAGATGTGAATTGCGGACCACGCTTTATTATACGCTTGATTGGGGTTGCATTTCTTGCAGCAGAATCCAAGACATCCGTAAGTCGGTCGACAGCTGTTTGGATGTCAGATGAATTTTTTAGGGAAATGCTCTGAGATAGATGAGAGCTCACATACATTTTATACTTCAACCAATTTGTGTTTTTGTTTGGATAGGAAATAAAGTTTTCAGCTGCGTTATCAAAGTTGCCTTTTACAATAAGGATTGAAGGTGAATGATCAGACGATAAATCGTGTGAGGGACTGATTAGTAATTGATCGCGCTTGATGTTTTTAATAACGGCGAAGTCGACAAGGTTTGGTAGCTTGTTGAAGTCAGTGGGCCAATAGGTAGGTTCTCCACTCGATACGACATCAAGATTTTTTGCAGTGACCTCTAGGACTTATAAGTCTGGAGCCCCAATACGTATGCTTAGCGTTGTAGTCGCCTGCTACAATGAATTTTTGGCATTATGAAGATGCATTTTTTTATGAGTGTGTGTATGTCACATTTACTTCGTTAAAGTTTGCTATTGATATTTAGCCAGATCGGTCCACAAATCAATGAGATATGATTAAAATCCTACGAAGAGGTCTCTCACTTTTACCCATAAATCTTTTAAATATTCTATGAACCATATAGAACCATTTTCTATAGATAAAAGGTATGTTTTTGTTAAGAAAGCAATTTTTCCTAACAAAAAACTTGTCTTTCTTAATTAAAACTAGTTTTTCTAAAGAAAAATTGTCTTTTTTTATTAAGAGAGCTATTTATACCCACACCACAATAGTGGAGAGGGTATTATGCTGGCTGGCGCAAAGTACAGGTCGCAAATTTATCAAACCGATTTGAATGAAATTTAAAACAAGGATAGATCCCTATTCATATAGCCCTACACTCTCGCAAAATATGTTTTAAAATACTGTGGTGTTAGGTATCATATGGTCGGGCTTGACCGACTATACTTTCTAACTTGTTTTCTTAAGAAAATGTGTCTTCCATTGTTAATAAAACTTAGAGCCCTTTCAGACTCGGCAAGTTAGTTGCGCAAGTTACTTGCCGATTACAACAAAGTCTGTACAAAAATTTGTTTTCGTTACCCCGAACGTCTACAAACCAAGAGTTTCGCAAGAGACTTGCGCAAGTAACTTGCCGAGTGTGAAAGTGGTATAACTATTGTTCTGCTGAAAAATTGCCTTTCTTTAAGAGAGCCATAATAATGTCTCTTTGTTAACAGAACCATTTATCTCAAGAAAAAATATGTCTCTCTTTTTTAAGAGAGTTTTTTTTAAAGAAAAAGTATTCTTCTTTGTTAAGCGAGCCATTTAACAATAGAAAAAGTATCTTTTTGTTGGGAAAATCATTTTTTTTATAGAAAAAAGTTGTGTTGAGTAATCAGAAAAACATAAGAGCACTACTTACAATTCTACTGAAAGAACCAATGAATTTTACAAGGGATGTCCGAAAAAGAACGCATTAAAAAGTAAGTCATTATTTTTTTTACCTGCATACATCCAGAAAAAATTAGTTATAGAAGTTTTTACAGATGTAGTTATAGAAGAAAGCTACAAAATAATGAGTTAAAGAAGCTATTAAATAATTTTGAAAAAGTAGGCGAAGTTTTTCCTGGGATTTGAATATGCTAAGTTCCTATTTCATACTATTGATAAAATGAAATTTATTGGTGATGGGATAAGCTATTCCTTTGCGCATTTCACTGGTTGCTTAGGCCAGATCGTCAGGAAACTCCATCCAAAGATTTTAGAAAAACTAAAGATATTTAACAAACAAAACTAATAAGCGAATAAGAATTATAAGCAACAGTTCTACTTGTAACAATATCAAAGTTTAAACAAAAGCAACAACAATAATCAGTTTATCTCTTCTAACAGTTCCGACTAAAACTGGATAATTTTTTAGTTTATTTAAATTAATCATTGAAAAGATTTCATTTACAAATACTCATGACAGCGAAACGTGTGAAATAATTTAAAAACTTCATTTATTTATTTCTGACATCAATTTTATTTCCCTTTCTATTACACTCTGTTCACACTCTCAGACAATTCCAGACAGACATGAAACACTTCAACCATTCTGTAATAAATTTGTCATAATTTAATTCAATTTATGAAATTATTTATTTAATGCAATTGCCAGGCAATTCTTATGCATTTTTTTTTTTATTTAATATTTTTCTGTTTGCAATTTTCATTTATGTTTTTCTATGAAAGTGACCCTAAAACATTGAACTTTTTATGAGAGATTTTTTTATATGCGAAAGTATTTTTTTTTTTTTTTTTTGTTTCTTCTCCAAACAGGTGTGGGAATTCGTTTGAAAATGTGTTCTTTAAAACTTGTCTCTTTAATTAGAATTTATGTTGAAATTTGCAAAAAATTGTTGGAAATTTAATTATTGATTGGCATGTGTGTCATACGATTGACATTAATTGATGCAGTCAAGAGTGATTGGAAAAAAAACAAAACTTATTTAATTGATAAAGTGTATAACAAATGAATTGAATGGTTTTATAAAAGATGATTATAGCAAAATGTTAGAAGAGAAAATTCGAATAATCTTAAGTTTGCTATACATAATCGAAATTTTCCAAATAACGTTAATTTTTTTTTTTTTTTTCCAAAAAATTTTAAAAATTGTTAAATTTTTTTAAGAAAATTCGTATAATTGTAGAGTTTTCTATAGATAATTCGATTGGTCGATACGTTTGCTTTAGAAAATTCAGATATTCGTTAAATAAATATATAAAAAAAAATCGAATAATCGTAAGATTTTTTTTGCATTAAATCAAGTTTTGGAAAAACTTAAATTGAAAATTAAAGTAATCGTGAATTTTTCTATAGAAAATTTGAATAGCCGTGAAATTATTTTAGAAAACTCGAATAATCGAAAACATTTTAAAGGAAAATTAAAATTTAAATTGTCGTAAAATATTTTACTAAAAATTCAAATAAATATTAATTTGCATATAAAAAATTCGAATAATCGTAAATTTTTTTTTTAAATTCTCAAATAATCGTTAAAATTCTTTTAAAAAAATTGGAATAATAGTAAAGTTTTCTATAGAAAGTTTGAATAATTGATAAATTTTCTAAAGAAAATTCCAATAATTATAAAATTTTGTAAAGAAAATTCGAATAAACGTTAATTTTCATTTAGAAAATTCGAATAATCGTAAAATTTTTTTAAAAAACTTAAATAGTCGTTGAAATTCCTATTAAAAATCCGAATAATCGTGAATTTTCTATAGAAAGTCTGAATAATTATAAAATTTTATTTGTAAAATTCGATTAATTGTAAATTGTTCAATAGAAAATTTAAATAACCGTAAAATTTTATATAGAAAATTGCAATAACCGCAAAATTATTTTGGAAAACTCGAATAATCGTAAACATTTTTAAGGAAAATTTAAATAGTCGTAAAATATTCTACTAAAAATTCAAATAAATATTAATTTTCATTTAGAAAATTCGAATAATTGTAAAATTTTTTTTTGAATTCTCAAAAAAACGTTAAAATTCTTTTAAAAAAATTCGAATAATAGTAAAGTTTTCTATAGAAAGTTTGAATAATTGATAAATTTTCTAAAGAAAATTCCAATAATTATAAAATTTTGTAAAGAAAATTCGAATAAACGTTAATTTTCATTTAGAAAATTCGAATAATCGTAAAATTTAAAAAAAAACTCAAATAGTCGTTGAAACTCCTATTAAATAATCCGAATAATCGTGAATTTTCTATAGAAAGTCTGAATAATTATAAAATTTTATTTGTAAAATTCGAATAATTGTAAATTTTTAATAGAATATTTAAATAAACGTAAAATTTTACATAGAAAATTCCAATAATCGAATAATTATTTTAGAAAACTCGAATAATCGTAAACATTTTTAAGGAAAATTTAAATTGTCGTAAAATATTCTACTAAAAATTCAAATAAATGTTAATTTTCATATAGAAAATTCGAATAATCGTAAAAATTTTTTTTAAATTCTTAAATAATCGTTAAAATTCTTTTAAAAAAATTGGAATAATAGTAAAGTTTTCTATAGAAATTTTGAATAATTGAAAAGTTTTTTAAAGAAAATTCCAATATTCATAAAATTTTGTAAAAAAAATTCGAATGAACGTGTTAATTTTCATATAGAAAATTTTAATAATCGTAAAATTTTTTTTAAAAAACTCAAATAATCGTTGAAATTCCTATTAAAAAATCCGAATAATCCTAAATTTTCTATAGAAAGTTTGAATAATTATAAAATTTTATTGTAAAATTCGAATAATTGTAAATTTTTCAATAGAAAACTTAAATAACCGTAAAATTTTATATAGAAAATTTCAATAACCGCAAAACTATTTTAGAAAACTCGAATAGTCGTAAACATTTTACAGGAAAATTTAAATAGTCGTAAAATATTCTACTAAAAATTCAAATAAATGTTAATTTTCTTATAGAAAATGCGAATAATTGTAAAATTTTTTTTTCAAATTCTAGAATAATCGTTAAAATTCTTTTAAACAAATTCGAATAATTGTAAAGTTTTCTATAGAAAGTTTGAATAATTGATAAATTGTTTAAAGAAAAGTCAAATAATTGTAAAATTTTCTATAGAAATTCGAATAATCGTAAAGTTTTCTATAGAAAGTTCGAATAATTATAAAATTTTATTTGTAAAATTCGAATAATAGTAAATTTTTCAATAGAATATTTTAATAAACGTAAAATTTTATATAAAAAATTCCAATAATCGAACAATTATTTTAGAAAAATCGAATCATCGTAAACATTTTTTAAGAAAATTTAAATAGCCGTAAAATTTTCTATTAAAAATCCAAATAAACGGTAATTTTCATATAAAAAATTCAAATAATATAAAAAGTTTTTTTAAAAAACTAAAATAATCGTTAAAAATCCTACAAAAAAAAATTTTAAAAATTGTAAAGTTTTCTTTAGAAAGTTTGAATAATTGAAAATTTATTAAAGAAAATTCAAATTCAAATTCTTGACAAAAGCAAGAAAAAACAGAAGTAAGGAAAAACATGTAAAATCAATTAAAATAGATAATTATTCAAAAAAGCAAATTTCGATCTACCAAAGGTTAAAATAAAATTTGGTTTAAGGATTGATGTTTGACTATTGACGTCAGCAGTTGTTGATGGCTGCGAGTGTAAGACGGCAAATCACTCTGAGTAGATCGAGTGGTTGCGATCGAAACAGGTCAAGAATGAAAAATTATCAATAACAATTTTAATTAATTTTCATGTTGTAAAATTCCTTTCTTTATAAAAATAATTTAATGAAAATTAAATTTGATTTGATTTCCACCACTATTATGGATAACAATCTTGAAGCATGTGGTGGCTTAAGCCCTGGCTGTGGTTCGTGTCTTGGCCCGGGTATTTTGCCAGCAACTGGTGACTCCCGAGGTGAAGGCAGTGAACTTAAAGGCCTTGGCAACTAAAGGTTATCCATCCCCTAAACCGGGGTGTCATGCGACCCGTGCCTATCGGTTGGTTTGCAGTCAGGGGTGACCGACTGTATTATCACGGAGCTTTGCTGATACCTAGGCACCTCAGCAAATAGACCACGCCCTTACCACGTTAATTGGGGCCATGACGTGGCGGACCTTTTCAATTCCCCTACACTCGTGGGACCAACTAGCAAAATGAACACTCCAAAAAACAAACAACAACAAAAACGAAAACAAATAACTAGAACTGATGACGAACACGCGAGAATAAGGACAACGATTTACAGTGAGACGACAAGAAAGCCAGGGACTGCAACAGTCCAGGCCACCATAGAAGATCAGCCTAGGCTGATCGGAAGTGGTAAGGCAGCTCGACCAGAAGGCAGCTGCTCTAAAAACGGCGGCGAGGTACCCCTGAACTTCGCTCCAAGTACCTCCAAAGCCGCACAAGCCCTTTCCGTCGGTGGAACGGATAAAGCCCCTGCTTCGGATGCTGCCAAGTTGGGAATGACAAAGTCGTCCAACAATGCAGCTTCCCATGTGCCCATTGTGCAAGGAGGGATGGTGATGAGAACATCATATCCCAAATCTGCACCTCCCCCCGCCAAATACGGCGACCGTAAAAAGTCCCCAAGGCATAAAAACCCTACCAAGAGGGCATCAAATACAAGGCGCGCCGCCTTGCGCTTCATTGAGCTACTTGGCTCCAAAAAAGCTGAAGAGCTTTCCAATGAGCAGAAAGCTACATTGGAATGGGCTAAGGCCCACATAGCTGGGCTGCAAAATGTTTCACCTCCTGTCACTGGAAAGGTGACAATGCCTGAACGGCAACGTTCTGAGCTGTCATCGACAGAGATGCTGAAAACGGTGCCATTTCCCATACCAAGTAGCATCTGGTTAAACAGAAATTGATGGGCGTCTTCTGGACGATCCTTAAGGAGAATCCAGGTCCTTCCCCTTTATGTGATGATGCTGGCTGATATCAGGGCCATGTGAAGTTGATGGCTTGCGTAGATGAGCGCTCAGCGTCGTTACTGAAGCTTGTCATCCAATCAATAGGAGAGGTTTGGGAAGGTGCAAGGCTCGATGTGGTGTTGGTTGGTTGGTGAGCGAGGCCTAGGTCGATTGCAACCATTCCCGCCGAACCATCGAAACCTGAGGAGATCTTGAAGATCATTAAGTGCTGCAATCCCCAACTACGCACACATGATTGGAAGGTAGTGAAGGTTTCAGCTATTGAAGGGTCATCAAGGACGGCGATTGTGGTAATAAACCAGCAATCCTTGGAACCACTGAGGGAGAAACAGGGTAAGATCTATTATGGTTTTAGTACGATCTTGCTACCGAAGTGATAACAAGGGCAATCCAGCTCCTTCGGTAAATGAGGCTGCACATACTGATGACAGTATGGCTTGTGGTGATGCCGTTAGCTCAAGCGACAAAGATGACACTCAGTCGGTCTCCGGACTGGTGGGTGACTTCTTTGATTACTTGGGTGAAATGGTTGATAAGGACGTACTCCTGGAATCCAACAATGAGGACGTCGACGTCACAGTAATCGCCAACATGGATCATAGTAAGGGTGGCACAAATCAACCTCCACCACTCTAAAGCAGCATCCGCTGCACTGCTCTTCCGACTGGCGGAAAGAGGGGAGGAGCTCTTAATGGTCCAAGAACCATGGATTCAGAATCGGGTTTGCGGACTAAAACTAAAAGGTACAGGTAACATAAGATCTTGTGTCTTAGCTAAAAACTCGTTGAATATCTTCATTCTTTCGGATTACAGTGATGAAGACACAACAACGGTCGCTCTGGAGACACTAGACGGAATAGTCTGGATGGTATCGGGCTATATGGCGCACGATCACGGACAGGACCCACCCAATAGGCTCATCCGTGATGCTGTAACAAAGGCTGCGGGCACTGGAACGCCAATTGTAATCTGTGCCGATGCTAACGCGCACCACTCTATCTGGGGTAGAGTTGACACGAATGTAAGAGGTGAGTCACTATTCTCCTTTATTATTAATTATAATTTAGGAGTAGTTAGTAGGGGCTGTGAGCCTACGTTTGTTGTTGCGAATAGGTGTAAGGTTCTTGATGTCACGCTGGTTAGTATAAACCACGTTGATATCATTGAGAATTGGATGGTGTCTAATGACTGTTCGCTCTCTGATCATAGGTATGTGGAATTTGATTTAGTGCTTAGGTCCCCAGGACTGATGGCTATAGTAAACAGGAGACGTACGAATTGGGGGATTCAACATTCCTCTCTAGTTCGGACTCTATCGACGCAGCAGTGGATATGCTTTCAAACTCACTGCAATTGGCGAATTCCTTGGCGTATAAGCCAATGATTCGCAGGGGTAGGGATCGGCCACCGTGGTGGGATCCTGAAATTGCGCAGGCAAGAAGTGCCTGTCGTAGGTTGTTCAATGTGGCTAAGCGCCTTGGTAATTGGGTGGACTACAAGTCATCATTGAATAGGTTCAGAAACTTGGTTAGATCGGCGAAAAGGAACGCTTGGAGGAACTTCTGTAGCGGCGTGGAGGGATCCTTTGAGACGAACCGTTTACGTAAAATTATGGCTTCGAGCCCGGTTGTCCCAACCTATGTCCGGAAATCGGATGGTTGTTGGACTACAAATAGTCGGGAAACACTTGAGGTGTTGATTGACACTCACTTTCCTGGAAATTCCCAAGGGAGCTTGCGGGATCGGGTGTGGGAGTCGACACCCATTCCTATGTCTATTCCTTTGGAGTATGATATGATCAAGTGGGCTGTCTATAGCTTCAGCCCATATAAATCTCCAGGTATGGATGGTATAATTCCGGCGGACCTGCAGAGGTATTCGACCCTGATCATACCCTGGCTGATGGCCATATACAGGGGGTGCGCTAGATTTTCGTATCTCCCGGTAAGTTGGACCTTGTGTAGAGTGGTCTTTACACCGAAAGGGGGTAAGGCTTCTCACACTGAACCGAAGGACTACAGACCGATTAGTCTTGCATCCTTTCTTCTTAAGATTCTTGAAAGAGTTATTGATATACATCTTAGGATGACCATCCCAAGAAGTTTACTCTCTGCCTCCCAACATGCCTACACAAAGGGCATATCTGTTGAGACGGCTCTTCACTCTCTAGTGGGAACTATTGAGAGATCGCTCGAATTTAAGGAGTACACACTAGTGGCCTTTCTCGATATTGAGGGGGCCTTCAACAATGTCAACCCGGACTCTATTGTGTCGTCCATGAGGAGCCTGGGGATCGACGTTGGCATATCTAGATTTTTGGACAATCTACTCAGGAACAGGGTCATTTGCTCTACGATAGGTGAGACCAGTGTTCAAAGACTGGTGAACAGGGGTACTCCCCAAGGGGGGGGGGGGGGGGGTTTATCCCCACTATTGTGGAACCTGACTATGAATACCATGTTTACGAAGATGGACAACATGAGGATCAAAACAGTGGCTTATGCTGATGATGTTGCGGTAGCCATCACGGGGAGATATCTGAACATAAAGTCTCAGTGTATGGAAGCTGCTCTGAAGGTACTTAGCACCTGGAGCGCATCATGCGGGCTGGGTGGAAATCCGTCCAAGACGGAACTGGTACTATTCACGAGGAAGCACAGGACCGGGGACTTTAGGCTTCCGAGGTTAAATAGAACCGAGCTTCAGATCTCTCGCAGTGCAAAGTATCTGGGCGTGGTTCTGGATAGTAAGCTGTCATGGGGACAAAATGTCCAGATGAGAGTGGAAAAGGCAAAAGTTGCCATATATGCGTGTAGGGGTGCCAATCGGCAGAAACTGGGGCATGACCCCGTGGGGTGTCAATTGGATATTTGAGGCTGTAGTAAAGCTGACTCTGTATTACGGGGTCGTGGTATGATAGCCTGCGTTGGATAAGAGCAGGTACAGGGCAATGACTTGTCGCGTTGATGATCACGGGATCAATGCGATCTACTCCCACGAGGGCGCTGTTTACGACACTGAACTGGCTCCCGGTGGACATCATGGCCAGACAGATGGCTCTTTGCTCGGCGACACTGCTAAACGCGGCGCTCTGTTGGTGAGCCCGTGACTATGGACACGCCGGGATAACCAAAAGTTCGACTGTCCCTGATAGTGTGGACTATTGCACCCCGGTGCCTTTCACTGGCGCGGGGTTTGTGACACGGATGGCGCATGGCAATGCGCTGTCAGGTACTCACCACGAACTGAGCCTAGGGGTTTATACTGATGGTTCAAGAAAGGGTGAAAGAGCTGGCGGAGGTTTCTACATAGAGGAACTGGATGGATGACGTGTCCTGCAGGCGGAGATCTCGGCTATAAGGCGGGCGGTAAATTGGCTGAGGTATCATCGCACATCGGGAGATATACGTATATTTACTGACAGCAAGGCTGCCCTTGCTTCCCTAGCGGGTGTCTATACGACATCTAGGTTAACTGAAGAATATCGGATGTCTTTGAATGAGATTGCGAAACATTCAAGGGTAACGCTAATATGGATTCCGGGTCACTCGGAGTGCCCGGGTAATCTAGTGGCAGATGGGCTGGCCAAACAAGGTGGTTTCTAAAGAATATTAAAATAACTGAACATTTTCTTTAGGAAATTTGAATATTCGTAAAGTTTTCTATAGAAAGTTCCAACAATTGAAAAATTTTCTAAGGAAAATTCAAATAGGATCTGTGAATTTAATTCTCATGGTGAGTAACATTTTTATTATAAATTTACTTTAATAGGCCCATTCCATCAATATTTTTCAGGATTTTTTTTCTATGCACTATGAGAATTTTTTTTTGTTTGTTTATTTATATTACGAAGCTTACTTAAGCTATCCTCTGGTTAGCAATGAAGCAAATTGTACAGAAAATGTAAACGACTATGTGTTTTCTAAGCTTCGTAAGACGAAGCTTCGAAATAACAATTTAAATGTTTACGTACAAGCGCAATGTCCTTTCAAAAGAACTTAAAGACTTTCTTAAGAACCTTTCAGGGATTAAGGCTAGATTACACTATTATACTTTGTATTAATACATGTCAAAAACTCAAGTAATATGACAAAGTGTGATAGTGTGAATGCAATATGTCACGAAAATGACGACTTCATTGTTTTTTGAAAAATTTATAAACTATAATACTTTTATCAAAAAGTAATTTCAATTTTTGGGAATAAAAAATTTTAATTTAAAAAGATTTTGTTATTCGTGCTTAATTCCCACTTTTTTATTGTTGATGTATTTTGTTCAAGCTTTGATATTGTTACAAGTAAAACTGTTGCTATAAGTCTTATACGTTTAACAGTTTTATTTGGTTTAATATCTTTAGTTTGTCTAAAATCTTATGGATGAAGTTTCCTGATGATCTGGCCTAAGCAACCAGTGAAATGCATAGGAATAGCTTATCCCATCAACAATAAATTTCAAGTGTTTTTATCAAGAATAAAAACTGGGAATTAAGCACGAATAACAAAATCTTTTTAAATTAAAATTTTTTATTCCCAAAAATTGAAATTACTTTTTGATAATAAACAGGCAAGTGCACGGCCTAAAAAAACACTTAATTGACAACATCTTTTGTAAGTTGTTGTTTGTTTTTTATTTTGTTTTTCTTAACCTACTTACAACTACAATTAATGTTGAGAGAATTTCAACTAATTGTGGTGGGGAGTGTAAGACGAGATAAACCCACTTTTTTATTGTTGATGTATTTTGTTCAAGCTTTGATATTGTTACAAGTAAAACTGTTGCTATAAGTCTTATACGTTTAACAGTTTTATTTGGTTTAATATCTTTAGTTTGTCTAAAATCTTATGGATGAAGTTTCCTGATGATCTGGCCTAAGCAACCAGTGAAATGCATAGGAATAGCTTATCCCATCAACAATAAATTTCAAGTGTTTTTATCAAGAATAAAAACTGGGAATTAAGCACAAATAACAAAATCTTTTTAAATTAAAATTTTTTATTCCCAAAAATTGAAATTACTTTTTGATAATAAACAGGCAAGTGCACGGCCTAAAAAAACACTTAATTGACAACATCTTTTGAAAGTTGTTGTTTGTTTTTTATTTTGTTTTTCTTAACCTACTTACAACTACAATTAATGTTGAGAGAATTTCAACTAATTGTGGTGGGGAGTGTAAGACGAGATAAACCCACTTTTTTATTGTTGATGTATTTTGTTCAAGCTTTGATATTGTTACAAGTAAAACTGTTGCTATAAGTCTTATACGTTTAACAGTTTTATTTGGTTTAATATCTTTAGTTTGTCTAAAATCTTATGGATGAAGTTTCCTGATGATCTGGCCTAAGCAACCAGTGAAATGCATAGGAATAGCTTATCCCATCAACAATAAATTTCAAGTGTTTTTATCAAGAATAAAAACTGGGAATTAAGCACGAATAACAAAATCTTTTTAAATTATAATACTTTTAATTAGATCAGGGTTGCATTTTTTTTCATGCGTGAGTGTTTATACTTTGTGTGAACGCAAACTGTCATGTTACATTAGATTTTTTGACAGTCGCATCAAAACTCATTAGATTTCTATCTCACAAAGTATTATTGAATACGTAAGACTTGTGAGAGAGTGTAATCTAGGCTTTAGGAAACAATTCCCGTCAAGAGGGGTTATCCGCTTATGGATGGTGTCCATTAAGGGAGCTTTCACTGAGACTAATATAACAATTCTTTTAATTCCTTAACCAGGTTTTAAATTTGCTTTAACAATTGAACAGAAATATACTTATAATTTTTTTGAAATCATATAACTGTTTCCATTGTTGTTGTTTTTGGTAGATTGGCTTGATTTTAAAGGTCGAACCATAACCCTGTTTCGATTTAAAACACAGTGTTGCCTATTGTTTACTAAAAAGTTCTTTTTTCAAAATTTCAATGCTCTCTGATTTGCTTTTTATTAAATTTTTGTTTTTGTTTCACCTGGCAACTTTGTTAAAGACATGTACTTACGCCTATACATACATATGTATGTACATATAAACTAACATGTGTACCGACCGAGTATATTGAAGGTCTAAATATGCACTTTACAGTTTTACATAACACATTGTGAACGTGTAAAGTTGTGTGTGAGTTGCTTTATAAGTTCCCATCATGCAGGAAAACCCCCACACAAACACACACACATACACAGCAATAGGAATTGTTAAAGAAAACAAGTATTTACCGTAAGCAAATACTCGTTCAAGAGATTGCGTAAAGTGGGTGGAGGAAGGTTGGTACTCATTGCTTAGCAGGTTTTGTATAAAGTGTACGAGAGCCAGTTTGGGAGTACAGTTTATATTGCCATTACCTTTTGAAAACACACACACATCCTTGCAACCATGTGTTGTTTATGTTCGTGTAATCTACATTCATTTACCGTTAATGTTTTGTTGATTTCTCTATGCTTTCACATTGTTTTCTTTTCCTTTTTTTTAATATACAGCAAAATGAAAATAATAACAATAACAATTCACCGACACTGACATACTGCCAATATTATAAAGATGTTATTGTTTTTACAAATCCTTTAAATTTACATAAATTCACAAAATTTCAAGCAAAAAATATTAAAATCAAAACAAAAAGACAGACGTTAATAAAACGTAAACACTTTAAAAACCCAGAAAATCTAGACTGATGCAGGTTTACCAGAATTTAAAGAACAGTTTTCTTGAAAAAAATTTAACGATTATTAAAATTTTCTACAGGACATTTTACGACTTTTTAAATTGTTATAGAAAATGTTACAAATTTTTTAAATTTTAATAAAAAAAAAAGTTTGGCAATTATTTGAAAATTTCTGATGAAATTTTAACATTGGCAATTATATTATTATTAATCGAATTTTGTATAAACAATTTAAGGATTATTCGAATTTTTTTAAAAAGTTTAACGATTATTCGAATTTTCTAAAAAAAAATTATAGTTTTTTTTTTGGTTTTTATTTTTAGGTTTCTTTGAAAGATTTTACAACAACTCAATGTTTCTATTGAAAACATGCGGTTAATCGATTTTTCTAAAGAAAGTTAAATCATTATTCAGAAATTTTTTTAGAAAATTTAACGCCGATTGGAATTTTCAATAGAAAGTTAATTGATATTTAGTAATTTTATGTATAAAAATTTCAGAACATTCTAATTTTCTATAGAAAGTTTTACGATAATGCAAACGTTCTGTAGAAAATTTAACGATTGCTCCAAATTTTTTATAGAACATTTTACAATTGAAGCACAGCCGCGAAAAACGTTGTAAACGCCACATTTTGCAAAAACTGTTTTTTGCAGATAAACGTTGACTTTACTCTCTTACACAGTTTAAACATCAAATCAACTAAAACTATGCACCTTAACGCCTTCAAAATGGCGTACAAAGTGTCAGCCAGTGGAAGAACATTGCAAGTTACTAACATAATGATGAAACCGAAATGGTTTTGCAGTGCGGAATAATGTTTTAAAAGCCTTTTGCATTAAAGTTTTTATTATCACTATTTTAAATAATAGAAAAAAAAAATTTTTAAAACAAATAATGCTGCTTGTCAAAAAACGTTTTTTTGCTCTCCTGAAAAATTATTATTTTGTAACTTAAAACGTTATTCGCGGCTGTGCTTCAATTATTTAAATTAATGTTATTATTAAACGATTATTCGGATTTTCTATGGAAAATGTTACGATTTCTACAGAAAATTTTACGATTATGTGAACCTTCTAAAGAAAATTTTATGATTAAATGAATCTTCTATAAATAATTTTACAATTATATGAATTTTCAATAGAAAATTTCACGATTATTTGAGTTTTCTGTAAAAAATTTTACGATTATGTGAACTTTCTATAGAAAATTTTACGATTATTTGAATTTTTTATAGAAAATTTTTCGATTATTTGAATTTTCTATAGAAAATTTTACGATTATTTTCATTGTCTATACAAATTTTACGATTATTTTCATTGTCTATACAAATTTTACGATTATTTAAATTTTCTATAGAACATTTTACAATTACTTGAATTTTCTATAGAAAAATTTTCGATTATTTGAATTTTCTATAGAAAATTTTACGATTATTTTAATTTTTTATAGAAAATTTACGATTATTTGAATTTTTAATAGAAAATTTTAGGATTATTTGAATTTTCTATAGAAAATTTTACGATTTTTTTTTATTGTCTACACAAATTTTACGATTATTTAAAATTCTAAAGAACATTTTACGATTATTTAAATTTTCTATAGGAAAATGTTAGATTATTTGAATTTTCTATAGAAAATTTTACGATTATGTGAACTTTCTATAGAAAATTTAACGATTATTTTCATTGTCTATACAAATTTTACGATTATTTCAATTTTCTACAGAACATTTTACGATTATTTGAATTTTCTATAGAAAAATTTTCGATTATTTGAATTTTCTATAGAAAAATTTTCGATTATTTGAATTTTCTATAGAAAATTTTACGACTATTTAAATTTTTTATAGAAAATTTACGATTATTTGAATTTTCTATAGAAAATTTTACGATTATGTGCACAGAAAAAATTATTTTTCCAATTCAAACAAAAAATTTGTAGAATCAAACAATTTTTTGTCTAAAATCGGTCCTACAAACAAATTCGCATATTCAAACAATTTGTTTGCATTTTGTTTATTGAAAAAACGCCGATTTTTTCAAACAAATAATTTTACAGAATCAAACAAAAAGTTTACTGAAATTCATATAAATTTCAAACAAATAATTTTGCTGAATCAAACAAAAAAGTTTTGGCACAAGCAATGACGCGCACACAAGCAAGCACTGTTGGCGAAGATGAAGCAGAGCAGAGCGGCCGGCTGGCTTTGAGACACATTTTTTTGTTGGAATAATTTTTGAACGAAGTCATATTTATACTCACAGTGTTTTTCTTCATCACTCACTGTTGCTTTATCCTTTCCTTTGCTAATGAAGAAGAAATGTAACCAAAAACGGCGGCAGACCGACTCGACATGTTTTCCGCCATCATTCTATTTTTGTACTTGATGTGTTTAAACAAACTATTTGAAAAAATTGAATACGGGATTTTGTTTTTTTTTACCAACTTTGAAACCAACCAAAAATTTATTTTGTTTCTTATAATGTCTTTTTTCTGTTGTTTAAAAAAAATTAAACGTTTTTTTTACCTGCTATTGTTTTTGTTGTTTTTTTTACTACAAACCTCGTCACGCTATTTTATCATTTTTCTTATTGCTGTACTTTTTTAAAGCGTCCAAAAGTAGACTGCATGTGTTTTTGTTGTAGTTCTTATATTTCACATAAAGAAGTGTTGCTTACAATCAATAAAAAAATGCAAAAAGACGACAACATTAAAGAGCGTTAAATATTTCATACAAAATTATGAAAACTTTCAAAAGATTTTGTTATTCGTGCTTAATTCCCAGTTTTTATTATTGATAAAAACACTTGAAATTTATTGTTGATGGGATAAGCTATTCCTATGCATTTCACTGGTTGCTTAGGCCAGATCATCAGGAAACTTCATCCATAAAGGTTTTAGACAAACTAAAGATATTAAACCAAATAAAACTGTTAAACGTATAAGAATTATAGCAACAGTTCTACTTGTAACAATATCAAAGTTTAAACAAAACACATCAACAATAAACAACAGTGGGTTCATCTCATCTTACATTTCCCCACTACAATTAGTTGAAATTCTCTCAACATTAATTGTAGTTGTAAGTAGGTTAAGAAAAACAAAATGAAAAAAACAACAACTTACAAAAGATGTTGTCAATTAAGTGTTTTTTAGGCCGTGCACTGCCTGTTTATTATCAAAAAGTAATTTCAATTTTTGGGAATACAAAATTTTAATTTCAAAAGATTTTGTTATTCGTGCTTAATTCCCAGTTTTTATTATTGATAAAAACACTTGAAATTTATTGTTGATGGGATAAGCTATTCCTATGCATTTCACTGGTTGCTTAGGCCAGATCATCAGGAAACTTCATCCATAAAGGTTTTAGACAAACAAATTGTAGTGGGGAAATGTAAGATGAGATGAACCCACTGTTGTTTATTGTTGATGTGTTTTGTTTAAACTTTGATATTGTTACAAGTAGAACTGTTGCTATAATTCTTATACGTTTAACAGTTTTATTTGGTTTAATATCTTTAGTTTGTCTAAAACCTTTATGGATGAAGTTTCCTGATGATCTGGCCTAAGCAACCAGTGAAATGCATAGGAATAGCTTATCCCATCAACAATAAATTTCAAGTGTTTTTATCAATAATAAAAACTGGGAATTAAGCACGAATAACAAAATCTTTTGAAATTAAAATTTTGTATTCCCAAAAATTGAAATTACTTTTTGATAAATTATGAAAACTTCAAACCAATAGCGCGCTTATTAAATTTTTGAAGAGTTGTCCACATTTTTGTTGGTTAAATAAAAATCAAACAAAAATATTGATTGAATCAGTAAAAAAATTTGTAGAAATCAAAAAAAATTTCAAACAAGCGTTTGTTTGAAAATAATTCGGCAATAATTTTTTCTGTGTGAACTTTCTGTTGAAAATTTTACGATTATTTTCATTCACTATACAAATTTTACGATTATTTTAATTTTCTATGGTTAAATTTTCGATTCTTTGAATTTTCTATAGAAAATTTTACGATTATTTGAATTTTCTATAAATAAATTTTCGAGTATTTTAATTTTCTATAGAAAATGTTACGATTATTTGAATTTTTTATAGAAATTTTTGCGATTGTTTGAATTTTCCATAGAAAATTTTACGATTATTTGAATTTTCTATAGAAAATTTTAAGATTATTGGAATATTTTATAAAAAATTGTTCGATTATTTGAATTTTTTATAAAAAAAACTAGCTGAACCCGGTGCGCTTCGCTATACTGCTTTAACCACTTCTTTAGTTGAGAGATATTTAATATAAGCATCCTATGGAAGGTTTTTCCCCCATGCGCCTTCCCGCTTTATTTTTCTTTTCAAAAGTGTAGTATACCATAGGAGTGACTTCTACTAACATTCTTACTATAACAGGTCTTAAGATATGCGATATTAAACATTGGCGTCCTATGGGGGGTAACATTTCCCCGCTGCTATTTTATTTGAATTTTTGGGCTCAGAATATCCTACTACCAAACGTTCAACCAATTGCTTGCAGCGGCTCTTATTAATATTTTTATCTATGATGGGAACTGCTCCACCTCTGTCCACCCCGCCCATTACTATATTGAAATTTAAAGTTTGCTATAATAGTAGCTTTAACCACGTTTGAAGACTCTCCCTTTAATAGTTCTTCAGTTGAGCGATATTTAATATATGAATCCTATCAGAGGTATTTCCCCCCTGCGCCTACCCGCTTTATTTTTATTTTCAATAGTGTAGTATACCATAACAGTGACTTCTACAAAGTTTGAACATTCTCACTATAACAGTTTTTAAGATATGCGATATTTAACATTGGCGTCCTATGGAAGAAACCACTTCCCCCGCTGCACCTTTATTTCAATTTTGGGGCTCAGAAGATTTTACTACCAAAAGTTCAACCAAATGCGTGAAGCGGCTCTTAAGGTATGCGATATTTAATACTGGCATCCAATAGGGGGTACCAATTCCCCTGCCCCTATCGAAAAAATAAGTAGCCTATTTTATTTTTAGGGCTCACGATATGCTACTGTAAAAATTTGAGGAAAATCGGTGCAGTAGTTAAGGAGTCTATAAGCCTACATGCAAACAAACAAACAAACACACAAACATTTTTCATTTTTATATATTCGATTATTTGAACTTTTTATAAAAAATTTTTCGATTATTCGAATTATCTCAAAAAGATTTTAGAATTTTTATTCTGATTTCTATTTTCATTTTCAGTGCAATTATTCTTATTCTTATTCTGATGAAAATTTTGCGATTATTTGCGATATCAAAATAAACAAAAATTAATTAATAAAAAAAACACCTTCAATACTACTGGGTATTTTTAAAACACTATTTTGTATCCAGGTGCAAATATGTACTTGTGTATGTGCTTTTGTTTGTTTTAAAACTTGTGCTAAAATAATAAATAAACTGTTATTCTAATTATTATTAAATGTAATTGTTGTTGTTGCTATTTTTCTACAATTATATTGTTAGCTACATATGCTGTAAAGAATTTGCAGCCAGTGTTATTTTTTTTTTTTTTTTTTAATTATTTTGCCTGAAAACAGGCAACACATTCCTGTTTATTTTAAAGCCCTATAATAGACAACAGATACACACAACAGATAATTTTTTATTTATTGAACATCATATTCGTTAAAATGTAATAGTTTTTTCTTTTAAAAAATATATTTTAACCGACAAAAATCAAACTACATAAAAAAAATAAAACGAAAAAACATTAGTTTTTGGTAGTTTTTTTTTTTTTTTTTTGAATAACAAACATAAATGTTAAAAAATAAAATTAAGCAGTTTGTGTAAATGAATTCTCATACAGTTTTTGACAATTCATTTACGAGGGCGTAAGAATGCACAGTTTGCACAGATTACGAGACTTATAAACGATATCAAGAGGACCCTTATTATTTTTTGTTAGTTTGTTTTTTAATAACAAACATAAATGTTGAAAAATAAAATTATTTGTAAAATAACTATATTTTTATTAAATTTTAACAGTACGGAAAACGAATTTTTTAACCCACAATCAGTTACTTTTATGAGGGAATTAAATCAAACCATAATTTTTTCTAAGTAAAAAATACATTATTGATTTAACAATTTTTCTATGAAATTTAAATTTGGTTATTAAAATTTTGCAATAAAAAAACTTTCATAAAAAATTTGCGATTTTTTTTTTTTTTTTTTTTTTTTTTTGTTGAAAATTCTACGACACTGAAATTTTTTTTTAGATATTTGTAGTAGTAATAGAAAAAAGTTTTCAGTTAACAAAATATAATTGACTTGAACAAGAATTAAACTAAAACAAAAATTGCCGAAGGTGTCATCTGCCCATTTGCCTTTTAAATCTGAAACCGACGTCAAAATTACCTTAAATAGCAAACGCTACTGGCAAATGCTTTTTTATTCCTCATGTCATTGAAAATTTTTTGAAGAAGAAGTAGTTCCAACAAGACTGCGCAACATGCAATACAGCGCGTAAAAACATCTTAAGAAATATACCTGTGAATTGGCCACCTCCTTTGTGTGATTTGACACCTTAAATAAACTTCCATTTAAACAGCGTTTAAAAAACTGCAGTCAAAGTAGAAAAACTGCCATTTCTTCCCCTTCTTTATTTGTCATTGTCCAAAAAAAAAACTGGTGTTTTTACTTCTAATTCATTTAATGTAAACCGTCGCTCTCAGACCAACTCAAAAAAGCGAAAAGTTTTATACAAATGTTCGCTTTTTGTTCGACAGTTTTTGGTTACGACTGCAGTTTTTTAGACCCTGCTTTTAAATGTTAACATTATTTAAAAAATTTAGCGACCCTCCCTAAAATCCCTTTAAGACAAAAAATCTTATATGGATGTTAATAAATAGATATTATCTGGCACAAAAAACTCTTTTATGAAACTAGCTGACCCGACAGACGTCCAAATTAGGAAAAATGTTTGCGTTCGATTTTTAAAATCCGTTAAAAAGATACGAACATTGGTAAGAAAAATTGTTCAAATCGATAGAGCCGTTTTCTGATTTTAGGTAAATCGAAAATAGTGGGCGTAAAAGTGGGCGGGGCAAAATTGTCTTTCCTTAAAAACCTAAGTTGGACCATCACGACGATTTTAAAGAAAAAATCGTCCAAATCCGTTAAGCCGTTCTCAAGTTATGCGCTTTATAGAAAAAGTGGGCGTTAAAGTAGGCGTGGTACATTTTACTTTCGATGTAAACGTAAAATGGATTAAAACGAACATTTAAAAGAAAAACTTGTCATATCGATGGAGCCGTTTTTGATTTAAGGTAAATCGAAAAAAGTGGGCGGGGCAAAATTTTCTTTCCGTAAAAACCTAAGTTGGACCATGGCAATTATTTTAAAGAAAAAATCGTCCAAATCGGTCGAGCCGTTCTCAAGTTATGCGCTTAATAGAAAAGGTGGGCGTAAAAGTAGGCGTGGTAAATTTTTTCTTTCGATAAAAACTTAAAATGGACTGATACGAACATTTGAAAGAAAAAGTTGTCAAATCGATGGAGCCGTTTTCTGATTTTAGGTAATTCGGAAAAAGTGGGCGGGGCAAAATGTTCTTTCCGTAAAAACCTAAGTTGGACCATGGCAATCAATTTAAAGAAAAAATCGGTCAAGCCGTTCTCAAGTTATGCGCTTAATAGAAAAAGTGGGCGTAAAAGTAAAAAAATATAGATGTCATTGGTGGTGCAATATGAAAATTAGATTTTGCCACGCCCCTCCGCCCGCAGACCGAAAATCAAAAATCAGACTTCACAGTCAGACATTCAGGCGGGTGAATATTCTGAAGATTCCCTGAAAATTTCATCAAAATCGGCCCAGCCGTTTTGGAGTCCATACGTTACATATGGGTGTTTTTTTTACAGGTTTGTTTTTCGAATAGAGATAAAACTGGCATTTTGTGGTCAAATCTGGCAACTCTAATGTCATTTATGTTAAGTTTGGTTTGCCATTTCATCATGAACAGGTTGACAAAAGAACAACGCTTGCAAATCGTGAAAATTTATTTCGAAAATAACGGTTCAGTTCGCGAAGTTTACCGCAAGCTCCGTCCATTTTATGGTCGACATAATCGTCCATCAGAGCAATTAATTCGGTTAACCATGGATCGTTTTCGCACTACGTTTACTCTATGTGATAATACGCATTCGCAGAGACGTCGAACAGTGCGCACCGAAGAAACAATTGCCGCTGTAGAGCAAAGTGTTGAAGAGGACCCGAATGAATCGATTCGCCACCGTGCACAGCAATTGGAGCTTTGTCCATCAACTTTATGGAAGATTTTGCGCAAAGATCTTGGCTTGCGACCTTACAAGATCCAGCTTGTGCAAGAATTAAAACCGCGAGACCATGCAATGCGTCGTGATTTTGGTGTATGGGCCGAAAATGAGATTGATCTCGATGCTGATTTTCATCGCAAAATTTTGTTCAGTGATGAGGCTCATTTTTGGTTGAATGGCTACGTCAACAAGCAAAATTGCCGCATTTGGAGTGAAGAGAATCCACATGAGACCCTTGAGACGCCATTACATCCACAAAAACTGACTGGTTGGTGTGCTCTATGGGCTGGTGGAGTCATTGGGCCATACTTCTTCCGTAATAATGCTGGAGAGGCAGTTACCGTTAATGGAGACCGGTATAGAGCCATGATAACCGACTATTTTGTTCCCGAATTGGATGGCATGAATGTGGATGAGTTGTGGTTCCAACAAGACGGCGCTACATGCCACACAGCGCACGCCACAATCGATTTATTGAAGGAAACATTCGATGAGCGCATAATTTCGCGGAATGGACCTGTCAATTGGCCACCAAGATCGTGTGATTTGACACCATTGGATTATTTTCTTTGGGGATATGTGAAGTCGCTCGTCTACGCCAACAAACCAGAAACGTTAGGCGAATTGGAAGCCAACATTCGTGGCGTTATTGCCGACATACGGCCCCATATGCTCGAAAAAGTGGTTGAAAATTGGACCTGTAGAATTGGCTTTATTCGAGCCAGCCGCGGCGGCCACATGCCTGAAATCATATTTAAACATTAATGGCATAAAATTATCCTTCCAATAAAGCCAAATTGATGGTCATTAAAACGATTTTCTTGTGTTTTATTTCAATTCGAAGTTCTATACCACTGAAAAAAACACCCGATACATACACACATCCTGTTTTATATATATGATGATGAAATATAACTTTATTTTTGTGAGCTCATGACTGCTGCCCACCGTTTCCAAATATGATGTTTGATTTTTTTGGGCATATTTTCAAGTTTTGACTGAATATTTAACGCGCATAAAACTCGTATTTAAGAGCATATTTCTGGTTTTTCTGCTCATAAAATAATTTTGTTCTGGTTGGTCCCAAATAGGATACACTCGAAATTTTGTTTTTAAATACTCTGGTATAGGGTATCATATTGGGCTGACCGATTATACGCTCTTACTTGTTTTATTACTATTTCTGTTTTTTTTTTTTTTTTAATTAATTTCTATAATAAATAGTTTAAAAATTTGGCCTGTTTTTTAAATTTCTGTTATTCCGGTGTAAAAATTCTTAATATTCTTGTTTTCAAACACACGCAACTTTCCAATTTTGTTAATTAATTTTTTTTTTTTTTTGTAACATGAGAGAGATAAAAGCTGCGGTCAATTTATTTATTTGTTAAACAAAAAAACGCATTCCATAAAATTCTTTTACTGCTGGGCGACTTTATTAAGTTTTCTGCAAAGAGGGAGATGTGGCCGAGGAGATTTAAATAGGCATGAAGGCCATTTACGTGTAATCACGTATGTATCACATCACATCACACCATTATCACCGAGTACTAAATGGACTTTAATTGTTCATATATCACTTGGCCATAAATTACAAAATAACTATGTTTTCGATTCATACTTCTTTTATCTCATCTTCATCCATTTTAATGACAAATTGACCTTTAATGCGTGTTTTGTTGGATGCTGCTGGTTGGTCGGTTGACTGGTGGGGTCGATTGTTGTTGGGGTTCGTTGGTTGCTGTGTGTTGGAACAAACGGTTGATTGCGTTATGCATGTTGGTTGGTTTGAGCTGCGTTTTTATCATTTACTATTCTTTATAATTGAGATAGAATTGGAAAAATTCATTTAATTTTTTTTTTTTTTGTTATTTGAAAAATATAACGTAAATCCAATGTAATTTTTTTCCACATGTAATAATAATAAATCATAATAACCAGTATGGGATGTATAACAACAGTGGAAGACAAAGCAAAAAAGGGTTTTTGTCATTAGTTTTATATAGAAAAAATTTAATTTTGATTACAGGAATAACATACAAGCACAACAATTCCTTATAGCAAAGGTAAGCCCAGAAAAATTAAACGAGTTACGTTATTAATAGGGATGAGATTTTTATGCACTAAAAAATTTAAAATATGCGCATAAAATATGCACTAAGAACTCCAAAACATGCATTAAAATATTAAATATATGCACTAAAAACTTGAACATTTTCAATAAAAAAGCGGTTTTTTACTTTTATTTAAAAAATCAAAAGTAAACCTGCTCGGACGCAAAACTAGGGATGAAACGATACCATTAAGGTATCGATACTTTTACTCGATGTGGTATCGCTCGTAAAGTATCGATACCTACTTAGAATCGAAAAAAAAGTATCGATACTTAGTTACTTGTATGGGTACTTGTATCGGTTTGTATGATAAAAGAATAGAAAGAGCGTTTAAAAACGTTCTTATTAGTGTTTTATTACTATACAATAAAATAAGAACTACGACCTATTAGAATTTTTGTGCAAAACGATAAGTGTAAAGATTGAGACCACTTTTAGTTACCACCTAGTACCAATTTCCTTTCGAAAAATCTTTTTTATCTTAAGCCTGGTACTCTGTTAAACATTTCACGTGAACTGCTGTCATAACGCATATGAAAAAAACTTGTACGGAATATCTATGAAATAATGTTGATAGAGTTGTACTCTGTTCATTTTGTGAAAAAGTTCCGAAATGTTTCTGGCAACATTTTTTTACAACTGCGAAATAATGTAAAGGTGCTATCAGACGGGATGTATTTTACATATGTATGTACTGTCACTTTTCTTTCCCATATGTAATTCCGTATGTATGTCAAAATTTCCATTTCACATACGATTCATAATTTTTGCTATCACACCTACTTATGTTTTTCCTTATGACATAACCTATAAATGTAAACAAAAGCTGACTTTTGTTTACGTTTCAAAACAAACCAGCTGTTTTGTTTATGTTTGCCACAGGAAAATAGAGCGTGTTCTAATCGAAAAAGTTACATATGTATTTCCACATGTATTTTACACATGCAAAGTTTCATATGTATCACACGATGTGTACAACTTTTACAGATGGAAAATTTGACAGTACATATGTAAAATACATCCCGTCTGATAGCACCTTAAGCTGCACTTATTTCACGTGGAATTTTAAGCAAAAGCAAAAAAGTATGAACAGATTATTAAATAAGAAATCAGAAATTAAAATAACACAACCGGTAACATTTTTTTATACACATTTACTTTCTTTTTTATTAAAAATATAGTTTTTAGTAAAATACATGTGAGTTTTGTTTACATACGCAAAACAATGTCGCATACATTGCAGGAATAAAAACGTCAAATTGTACAAACTTGTCAAAATTTTCGGTGTGAAATAAATAATGTTGCTCAACATTTTTCACAAATTTGAAAATTTAGGAAACAAAATTTTATAAAACGTTCAGGATAACAACCTTCATTCACCTTTTATTCCAGAAATCAACAATGTCACTATGAATTTATCTTAAATGTAAATATGTATTTTATTCCCTTTCAATCATTTCTCAAGCTTAAGGTCTGTTTTATATAAAAAATATTTATTTAAAATTTATCCAATATTTCGCTTTCTCAATGGATGGCTTCTTCAGGGATTTTTTGGTTTTGTTATATTTGAAACAAATTTAAAAAAAAAGGAAATAGTATTAAGAAGGTCGAAGAAATTAAGCTAAATAATTAATGTATTTTATTTTTAAATTGATAAATATATAATAAAGGGTGGTAAAACCATAATCCATGATGTTAATTGTGATTCACACCTTAACGTCAAGTTTTTTGCGCAACTTAAATTGGCCTATTAATAAAGCCTTTTACGAAAATGGGCGGTCATTCAAAATGCATTTAATACACATCGTGATTTTTTTGGTCGGTATAATCGACCAAATATTTCCACAATCGGGAGAATTGCGCGTTAATTTCAGCAAACCGGGTCTGTAGGCCGCAGTTAGTTCTGCGGCTGGCGGCGTCTTCGAAAATGAGGTCGGCCAACCAATTATCGCGAATTGTGTTCGCTATCGCGGAATGATAATGGACTTCCTATAGCCAGAAATTGAGGAAATGAATCTAGACGATATGTGGTTTATAGGTGTTGACTAGGGATGCCAAACGGGACCAGGTTTTTTGAAACCCGGGATTCGGGATTTTTAATTCAAAAAAAGCGATCCCGGGACGGATCGGGATTTTTCGGAATATTTATAAAAGCCAATTTTAAAATTCATATAATTATAATTTAATGTTTATGTATAAGAATGTTTATTTTTTTAACCCACTTACAACTACAATTTGAGTCGGAAAGAAACCAACCAATTGTAGGGGGATGTAAAAAAAGATAAACTCACTGTTTATTGTTGGTGTTTTGTTTAGGCTTTGATATTGTTATGTACAAGTAAGACTTAGAGTGTTTATAACCCTTATTCGCTTTAGGGGTTTATTTGTTTAATATGTTTGGCTTTTCTAAAATCTTTGGAAAAGGTTTCCTGATGAGCTGGTCTAAGCAACCGGCGAAATGCGCATAGAAGCTAGCTTTCCCTCAACAATAAATTTCAGTGTATTTATCAAATATGGAAAACTGGGAATTTAGCACGTCATACGGAGATCGTATTAATTATAAACTTTGAATTCCCGAAAATAACTTTGATAAAACAAATTAATTCATGAAGAAAATTAAACTCATTACAAAATAAAACTGTTTAATGTAATATTGAATTTTTACTAAGCCCAAAATCTCGGGATTTTTATATCAAACCCCGGGATTCGGGAATTAAATTTTTAGAATAATCCCGGGTTTTCGGTATTCGGGATTGGCATCCCTAGTGTTTACTGGTCAAACGGTTTCTTGATACCGTTACTGCTGCTCCGGCTTTGGAAAATAATCAAAAATTTAAGATTAATTTCAATACCAAAGTTAAACGATTACTTTTGACCGATACCGAGTATTTTTTTACCGACACTACTTGGTACTCGGTTGCTAAGTATCGATTACAAAAATACTTGGTACTTATATAAAAGTATCGAATATGTACTTGTATTTACTCGTATCGTTTCATCCCTACGCAAAACACGTTTGTACATACAAAATAATCTCTCAACGTCAACCGAAGTTATAGGAGCATACTTGAAGGATGCCAATTCATTTAGAGAATATGTATACATATATTTTCTAATTCAGATCCCACATTTAATTCCAGATCTAAAATGGTTGAAATTTGTTTTATTTTTGAAAATTGAAATTCGTACCTATTGGGGAGTAACCGGGTAAAACCTGAATTTTGGTACATTATTGACACCCCATCTATCTTTTGAACCAATAAACATAGAAACAAAGTTTATACCACATTCGTAACTAATCAAAAAAATACGAATACGAATTAGATACTTTTTCGAAATTCGAACGTTTAAGGATTGAAAATCGTAACTATTTTTGGTACTTTTTTTACAAAACATTTTTCTCCATTCATACTAAATTATGGGCCCCCACTACAATACTGCGATTTTTGATATTTTTATGGGGGAAAAAAATAGTACCAAAATGGGAAATACGGGAAAATTAATATCTTTCTTCAGTTTTTTTGGTTCTTCAACTGATATTTTTTAAATTATGGTTAATATTAAACCTTTAAACATAAGATTCAACATGCAATGTCATGAGTGGATACGAATCTATAAGGGAACTTTTTTGGTACTTTTTTGTTCTTTAACTGGTACTTTTTGAATTTCCGTTAGTATTGGACCTAGAAACTTGAAATTAATCATGCAAGGTCTTGAGTGAATGACAATCTGTTAGAGGGATCTTTTTGGTACTTTTTCGTATTTTAACTGCTACTTTTATTAAATTTTCGCTAATATTGGTCTTATGAACATAAAATTAAACCTGCAAGGTCCTGAGTGAATGAGAATCTCTGAAAGGGCTTATTGGTACTTTTTTCTTCTTTAACTGGTACTTTTTGAATTTCCGTTAGTATTGGACCTAGAAACATAAAATTCAAGATGCAATGTCCTAGATGGATGAGAATATATAAGAGTGAACTTTTTGGTACTTTTTTATTCTTTGACTGGTACTTTTTGAATTTCCGTTGGTATTAGACCTAGAAAGATAAAATTAAACATGCAAGGCCCTGAGTGAATGCGAATCTGTAAGAGGGCTTTTTGGTACTTTTGTGTTCTTTAACTGGTACTTTTTGAATTTCCGTTATTATTGGACCTAGAAACATAAAATTCAACATGTAATGTCCTGAGTAGATAAGAATCTATGAGGGAACTTTTTTGTTCTTTAACTGGTACTTTTTGAATTTTCGTTAGTATTGGACCTAGAAACATAAAATTCAAGATGCAATGTCCTGGGTGGATAAGAATATATAAGAGTGAACTTTTTGGTACTTTTTTATTCTTGACTGGTACTTTTTGAATTTCCGTTGGTATTAGACCTAGAAAGATAAAATTTAACATGCAAGGCCCTGAGTGAATGAGAATCTGTAAGAGGGCTTTTTGGTACTTTTGTGTTCTTTAACTGGTACTTTTTGAATTTCCGTTATTATTGGACCTAGAAACATAAAATTCAACATGTTATGTCCTGAGTAGATAAAAATCTATGAGGGAACTTTTTGGTACTTTTAAATTTCCATTAGTATTGGACCTAGAAACATTAAATTATTGATGCAATGTCATGAGTGGATAACAATCTATAAGAGGGAAGTTTTTGGTACTTTTTTGTTCATTAACTGTCATTGTCGTTCTAACATTTATTTAATTTTGGTGCTACTTACTGCCTGACGCTTACGAAGTAGCGGGTCAAATGCTAGTATAATATAAAAATATATCACTTAAAAATAGGCAAAAATATGCATTTAAAACCAAAATATGCAAAAATATACCTTTTAACCAAAATATGAAACAATATGCAAAAACAAATCGATGCCATTTTAATGCAAATTTAATGATTCGGAAAGATAATTGGTCGACATCGATCTCAGTCTATCGACAAAAAACATGCATTTGCATTGAAATCGCATTCCTAGTTAATTATATGCAGCCTTGGTTGAAGCAGTAAAAAAAATGATAAGCGCAACTACATTTACAGCCTGTCAGCTGAAGCCGCAGCTTACAATATAAATTGTAATCAGAAAGCTTTCCAGCAGGAAATCAATGGCCAAAGACAAATTTGCCAACCAACTATGTATATGAAAAAACTATTTTGAAGAGGGCCTTAATCGCTCCTTTGATTAAACACCTCCTCGAAATGTTTCTGATTCGCAACAATCACACAATAACGCCTCGCTAAGCCAGTCAACGTGGAATCCCTCGATCAGAACAAAATCACAACCGCAATCAATCAACTTAAGAACAACAAAGGTTCATATATTGATAACTTGCCAGCCGATGAATTCCAGAACTACTGCTTCTGTACTATATAAATTATTTACGATGTTGGGTAACACATAATTCATACCGAATGCCGGAAAGAACGCCCCCAACAAAAATTCCCTACCAAAAAAAAGGAGACATAAATAATATGGGAACTGCAGGGCGCTACTGGCCGTTCTCCAGCTGCGTCTAAGATTTGTAATAAAATTATGCTAAACCGGATTCTTACCAGCGTGGTCGAACGTTTATGAAAGGAAGAGAACGACTTCAATGCCACTGATATCGAGCAAAATGTATCGAAATTTTTATTTTGGTATCATGATTTATGGCACTTATCGAATGAAATGTGTCGTAATTTGAGATGATAACATTTGTTGAATAATAACACATAATAATAACAATTAAAATTATTTGATTTTAGTTTGATACATATTTAGAGCGATTTCAAATAATTTTGCCCTAAATTGCCCTTCATTGTTCCCTAAATTTTCCATTTGATCTTTGTACATTTTTTCAAGGTTCACGTAATAATAGCAAAATAACTTTATTTTATTTAATTTGATATAAATTGTTTTACAAAATTAGAAAAACAAAATATTCTGCCCTCGACCATCAATTAATGAACTTTTAATTGAGTTTTTCAAGCGCCCCAATCAAATCCAACCTTCAGTCCAGACAAGACCACACTTACGTTATAAAATAAATCACGCAAATTTTTCTGGATAATAATTAAAAAATAAAACAAAACCTGTTGAAAATACCGAAACAGGTTTAATGATAAAATATTCTTCATTGAATTGGAAACATTTTTCGTTTTTTTGTGAAAATTTCCATATTGTTTTTGTTTTAATTTATTTTATTCACAATTAACTCCATTAAAAAACAATAAGTAAAATAATACATAATTTTGATTAATTTTTATAAAAACTTATAAAGATCAAAGTTTAATACAGTGTGCTGAATACCTTGACAGTTTTAAGTCATTATTAAATATAGTTTCTATATTTTCTGTTGAAAATACAGAAACAGGTTTAATGTTAAAATATTCTTCATTGAAGTGGAAACTTTTTTTTTAGGAAAATTTCTATATACTTTTTTTTAATTATTTTATACACAATTAACTCCATTAAAAATCAATATGTTAAATTATACATAATTTTGATTCATTATAAAGATCAAAGTGTAAAACAGTGTGCGGAATAACTTGGCGGTTAATTGCATTTATCGCATTACAATTTAAAGTAATTAAAATTAAATTAATTTTAAGTTCAATTAAATTTAAATTAAAGAATTTAAATGATTTAAAAAAAAAATTGGTTAATTAATAAGAAAGGTACTTTTTTTTAAAATATCATTTTTTAAAAGCGTAACGTTTGACTTTTTTCAGAAAAAAATCTTTTTCTTAAAAACATTAAGCTTTTTGTTTAAAAAGGTATTTTTATTCAAAAAGGTGCTTTTTATTTAAAAAGTAACTTTTCGTTCTTAAAAGTACTTTTTGTTCATGAAGGTAATTTTTGTTTAAATAGCACTTTTTTCAAAAACGGTCCATTTTGTTCATAAAAGTAATTTTTGTTGAAAAATACATTTTTATTTAAAATAAAAGGTTTTTATTGAAAAACGGTACTTTTTGTTCTAAAAAGTACTTTTTGTTCATAAAGGTAATTTTTGTTGAAAAGAACTCTTTTCATACAAAATGAAACTTTATTCGAAAACGGTACTTTTTGTTATAAAAGTCCTTTTAAAGGTAATTTTTACTTAAAAAGACACTTTTTATTCAAAATGAAACTTATTATTCAAAAGCGGTACTTTTTGTGCTAAAAAGTACTTTTTGCTCATAAAGGTAATTTTTGTTTAAAAAGACACTTCATTCAAAATTAAACATTTTATTCAAAAACGGAACTTTTTGTTCTAAAAAGTACTTTTTGTTCATAAAGGTAATTTTTGTTCAAAAATACACTTTTTTATAAAAAAACTTTTGTTCGAAAAAGTATTTTTTTGTCATTTTGTTTTAAAAAACACTTTTTTCCAATATGAAACTTTTTATTTCAATACGGTTCTTTTTCCTCAAAAAATTACCTTTTGTACATGAAGGTGATTTTTGTTTAAAAAGACACTTTATTCATAACTAAACTTTTTACTGAAAAACGGTACTTTTTATTCAAAAACGATAGTTTTTGCTTAAAAAAGTACTTTTTGTTCATAATGGTAATGTTTGTTCAAAAATACACTTTTTATTCAAATATGGTACTATGTGCTCATTGAATAAAGTACTTTTTGTAGAATAAAGTACTCTGGTTCAATAAAGTACTCTGGTTCAACAAAGTACTTTTTGTTAAAAAAAGGTAATTTTTGTTCAAAAGGATTCTTTTTGTTTCAAAAGCTACCTTTTACTGATAAAACTACATTTTATTCAAAAAGTTACATTGGGTACTTTATATTAAAAAAGTTACGTTTTATTAAACAAATTTTTAATTCAAAAATGTGCTTTTTGTTCTAGAAAGTAATCTTGGTTAAAGAAAAACCAGTACTACTTTGTTTAAAAAGGTACTTTTAAAAAGTACTTTTTGTTAACGAATAAACTTGTTTGTTAAAGCTGTAAAATTTTGTTTAAAAGGGAATTTTTTGAACAGCTAACGTGTTTCGCTAAGACATTCCTTTTAGCTAGAGACACAGTGGAATCACTCATGACCGGACATTGAGAGGAAGATTAAAGACGGTGTCCGTTCTTTAAGGGAGACCTTATTTAGAATGGTCTAGATGGTAAAAAATTTCCTTTTTTCCCTATACCTTTTATTAAAATGCTACCTACACTTGATTTAAAATGGTAATTTTTGTTTAGAGTAGTAACAATAAAATCAAGGCACAACCAATTTTTTTTCAAAAGAACTTTCTTATCAAAAACTAACGAACCCCTGCACACTTCGTAGTGCAAAAAAGAAAATAAGAAATCAAATCGAATTCATTTAAATCAGTGATAAATTGTTTTTACTGTAATGCTCTGTGGTACACTACACTTCCTGTTTTTCCATTTTCGGTGTAAATATACAAAACCGATGGTTTGCCAACGCGCGAACAGGCTACATACAACTGTCCATGTGAGAAAACTGCATACTCTAAATTCACTCCACAAATTCCTAATGATTGGCCTTGCGCCTTATTAATAGTAACCGCAAACCCAAGCCGAACAGGAAACTTAAGTCGTTTGAATTCAAATGGCATATCAGACGGAATCATTGGGATGCGTGGAATGAATACATCTTCGCCTTTAAATTTTCCAGTTAAAACAGTACCTTCAATTACATAAGCCATCAACCTTTTAATAGCAAGTCTTGTGCCATTACACAAACGGGGTTGAATGATATTGCGAAGCAAAATAATAGTGACTCCAACTTCCAATTGGAGATTATGCGGAGGCAATCCTGGTAAATCCAACGAATTCAAAAATTGTGTTGGATAATTCACAACATCTTCTACATTGGTTTCGTACAAGTACCCACAGACTTGTACGAAACCAATTCGGCAGGAATCTTTGATTGTATAGCCATATTTAATTCACTCACATCTTTGTTCTTTGCCGCTAAAATTGCTCTGTCACTCAACCATGTATGGCATGTATATTTTTGTGCTATGTTAGGAAACACACGTTCATTATTCTCATTCTGCAACTGAATATAAGCAAAAGCATGAAGACTTTAAGCAAGCGTTAATTTCATCGGCAGCTGTCGATCTAGGAATGACAGGCAATGTTTGCCTAAAATCGCCTGACAATAAAATCAAGGCACGACCAAACAAACAACTCTGAATTACCTCGAAGGTCTTTCATTGTTCTTTTCAATGCTTCAACAGATTTCTTATTCGCCAAAGTGCATTCATCCCAAATAATGATACTGCAACGTTTCAATAGCTGAATTCACACCGAGCTTGTTAGTTTGTTAGTCGTTAATCGTTACTTTTTTACACGCATTTTGTTTTTGTATATTTAACGCGCTACCGTATTAACATTTAACAAATTAACGACACGGCACCCCTGATAAAATAGTTGTTAGTTGGTAACTCACTACTAACCGTCAGTAAACGTTATTTGTGTCAAAGCATGAGTAATTAAATGGTTGACAATTGTTTTTTTACACTTTCTCATGGCATGTTTTATTTTTTCCAGAATAATAAATTGTGTCAGAACAATAAATCAGTTGTTTTACTACGAAAGTTACCAGACTAACAAAGTTTTAAAAAGGGGGTCGTTCACAGTTGGTAACTTTAACAAATTAACAAACTACCGAGTAACAAATTAACAAGTTCGGTGTGAATACCACTAATAATTTTCCGTTCCAGATGCTTTTGAAACGTTACATGTGGGAGTTTCATCAACTTGGTAATTCAATGGCAATTTCAAAGCAGAATGTGCTGTGTGATCACCATCTAACAAAGTGGCTGCAACGTCAGAAGACACCTTTCAGTTTCTGAAAATATTAACTTAAATTTGCAAAATTTTAATGCACGAAAAAATGCATGTTTCGAAATAAAAGCAGTGTTCACTAAAATGGCTATAACTCATGAACCAATACACATTTGAAGACCGTTAATACCTTTGCTGAAACAAAATCGGTTCACGCATTACAGAGAACATCAGTTACTAACACAATGCAACTTTTTTTATATATCAAAAATGAAGTTTTTTTAACAAAAACCTTCTATTCGTTGGATAAACATTTCATTTTTATTTAAAACTAGCGGGCCCGTTGCCTGCTTCGCACGGCAAAACAAAATAAGAAAAGAAACACACTTGTTTTTAATAAAGTTGGTTTTCCTGCGGCAAAAACACACTCACTTCACATACGCACCGCACACACATGCGTTATCGGATTTCAACCAAAATCATATAAACCATATATGGGCCACTGCCTACGTAGTGTATAAGTTTGGTTGAAATCGCACGACGCGTTTTTGAGTAGTTCGGCGACGTACATATACGGACTTATTTTTATATATATAGACTAACATTTTTCAAAAAAAAAAAAAAAAAAAAAATATGTTACTAATTAAAAGAAAAAGTACTTTTTTAAGAAAAGCGCTTTTGCTTATTTAAAAATATGAAGTCTTTTTGTATGTACCATAAGTTCAAAAGCGTACTTTTTTGTCTAAAATTGTTTGTTTTGTTTTACTTGCAAAAATTCCGAAATAATTGGTGATAGGGGAAGAGTACATGCTATTCTTCCCTCTCCTCTCACCAATAAACTTAAACCAAGGCGAATTCAACTACAGGTGGTGTCGGAACTACAACAATCCAAAAACAACATAGGGTTTTTTGCATTGCATTGTTAGTGTTTACGGCTCGAAATGTCAACCATTCTAGGCAAAACACTAACAAATCGAACTGGCATAATCAGAAGGCGTTTCGGCACCACCTGTAGTAAATTCGCCTTGTTTTAACCTTTTAGTGTAAACTCAGACATCGGAAATTTAACAATTATTCGAACTTTTTACAACAAACGAATATTCGAATTTTCTATAGAAAATTTTACAATTATTCGAACTTTCAATAGAAAATTTTACGATCATTCGAACTTTTGACGAAAATTTTTCTTTTATTCGAATTTTCTATAGAAAATTTTATTATTATTCGCGTTTCCAACTTGATCAATAAGTATTAAAAAAAATTGCGATTTTAACAAAAATAGTGCCTTTACGAAAAAATGTACATCTTTGAATAAAGAGTACTTTTTTTGAACAAAAACGACTTGTTTTACAAAGAAATTAAAATTTGAACAAAAATTATCTAAGATTTTTATGAGTCATCTCCACAACTCATTACTCTACCAAGGCGTATGACTTAATTAACTTTCTTTTCCATCCATCTTGGTCATTTGTCCACTTTTTTCCCCACATTTCTTTTGGTTGGACAATTTTATTTCACTTAAAAAAAATACCCATTTCCTCCATTTACAACTTTCCATATGAAAGTATTAAGAACTAAAAGACTGAATGAAAAAAGGGAGGGAGAGCGAAGGAAACAAATTTCTAAATTGTTGCTTTTACCAGCAAAGGAATTCAAAATCCTTAAATTGTGCTGTGGGTTTTATAAATGAAACTACAAAAAAAAAAAAAAAATTAACCCTCAGACCAGACCAGACCAAACTGTAGCAGACCGAGTGAGTAGTTTTGTGTTTAAATTCATGTAAAACACTTAATCAACTTAATAAACACAAGTAAAATACACAAACACTCTTAGAAGAGAAGTACATGGAGAAGTTATAAAGTCCTTTTTCATTCTCCAGTTTTGTTTTAAGTCATATTTTTTAAAAACACACTTGTTATTTAAACCACAAACACAGTGTGCGGTACGAGTATGAAGTAGTTGTTGCAACTTTTTAATGAATGTTCTGTACGTGTAGGTAGATGTGTGTTTGAGTCAGCCCCAACCAAAAGAGCCGTAGAACCCACAAAGGAACACAGAAGAGATTAACAAAACCATATAAAACTATAATTCTTTTTGAACAAACCTTTTTTTGTTGTTGCAGTTTTGTTTATACCAACTACACTTGTGTACACACAGTTGTAAAACATTGCAGCACCCATACACATAAATAAAACTCACACATACACACACACACTTTATTACTTTAAAATGGAAGTGCAAAAAGTTCAAGATGAAAGAGTGTTTGTGTGTTCAACTGGCCAGGCAAAAGTCAATATGCATTTTTGTTTAAAAAGAGTGGTCAATTATTCGAATTTTTTGCAGGAAATTAAACAATTAATCGAATTTATTTCATATTGTCTAAAGAAAGTTAAACAATTTTTTGTATTTGCAACAAAAAATTAACAGATATTTGCACTTTCTTTAAAAAATTTAACTATTATGTATTCAATATTTCTATAAGAACAATGTTACCTTTAATAAATATTTAAAATTTGAATTTTCTATAGAAAACGTTTATTCGAGTTTTCACAAAAATATTGAGCTACTATTAAAATTTTATACACAAAAATTTTTTAACGATTATTCGGAGTTTTAATAGAAATTGTCGGGTTTTCTGTAGAAAATCAAATGTTTTTTGAGACGTTCTATAGAAAAGTTGAGGACTATTTGGATTTTTTTTTGCAAAAAACCATACGAATATTATTTAAAATGGTAGAAATTTAACGATTATTTCGATTTTTTTTAAAAAATGTACCGGTTATTCGGATTTTTATGGGAAATTTAACTATTATTTTTGATTTTTTATAAAAAGTTTAAAGACTTTTCGACTTTACCAAATTCAACGATTATTTGAATTTTCTTTATTGAAAATCTAACGCTTATCCGAATTTTCTATGCAGATAGTTTAGCGTTTTTTTTTTTTTTTTTTTGAGTTTCTGAATAGAAAATGTAACGATTATTCGGTTCTTTGTGATAAGAACTTTAATATTTTTGATTTTTTATAAAAAGTTCAAAGATCATTCGACTTTCTCAAATTCAAAGATTACACAGGCAAACACTCAATTTGCTTCTTTGAATTTATCAACTGATTCTGAATCAAATCTGTAATCAGTTTGTCTCTATCAGCTCTAGTTTTCATGATATAGCTTATTTGTGTTTTTAAAAAAGATGATGTGACTGAAATGCAAATATCTTCAAGAATTTTAAAGGGATTATGTAATTCTTTTTTTTCTAGTGAAAGGTTATAAAATTTCTAAGATAACCATGGGTCGTTTGTAAACATTGGTCAAGAAATGACAGAGTTACAGTGGACAAAATTTGAAAATTTATGAAAAATTTTATGATTTCTTGCAATTTTGTTCTTTTGAAGTTATTTTTTTAAAATTTTATTGTTTTATTACATGAAACATTAGTTTATTTTGATACGAATATTTTGCGCCCAACGAGACTAATTTCTGTGCAAAATTGACAAAGCTACAGAAGATTAATTGAATTAGCCCACAACAAATAAATATACAAAGCTAAATTTTTAGTAACAAAAATTTTTTGAAATTATTGAAATTCTATGTGTGTTAATTTACTAAATCTTTTGTAGCTTTGTCATTTTTTTTACCAATCTATGTCTTGTTGGGCTCAAAACGTTCATATTAAAATTATCTAATGTCCCATGCAATAAAACATTAGGATTTTTAAATCATTGGTTTAAAAAAAATAACTTGAAGAGAGCAAAATTGAACAAAATCATAAAATTTTCAGTGAAGCTTAAACTTTTGTCCCCTGTAACTCTGTCATTTCTTGACTAATCTTCACAAGCAATCCATGGTTATTTTAGAAATTTTATTACCTTTTACTTAAAATAAAGAAATACATAATCCGTTTAAAAATTTTCAAAGAAGCAAAAATTTTTTTTAATTTTGTCGGGCTGTGTTATTTAAAATTTCTTTATTAAAAATCTAACGATTATTCGAATTTTTTACATGTAAAGTTTATTGTGTTTTCGAGTTTCCTGAATAGACAATTTAACGATTATTCGGTTCTTCGTCATAGGAAATTTAATTATTAAAATTTTTTATAAAAAAAAATCTGCGATTATTCGTATTTTCTTTATTGAAAATTTAACGATTATTGGAACAATCTATACAGAAAATTAAACGGCTACTGAATTTTTCTATATAGAATACGTTAATTAAAATTTTCTGCATATACGGCTTAGCGATTATTCGAGTGTCCTAAATAAAAAATTTTACGATTATTCGGTTGTTCTTCATACGAAATTTAATTAGTACAATTTTTGATATAGAAAATTTAACAATTATTAAAATTTTCTGTATAGATTCACTACTGAAACTTTATACGTAAAAAATTTTACGATTTACGGAGTTTTCTAAATAAAAAATTTAAGGATTATTCGGTTTTTCTTCATAGGATATTTATTCAAATTTTTGATAAAGAAAATTACGATTTTTCGAATTTTTAAATATACATAGTTATGCGATTATTGGAATTTCCTTTAAGAATAAAAGGTTTAACGATTATTCGATTCATCGTCATGCGAAATTTACTGCCGGTTTAACGATGTCGAACGTCATCGTTCGCATAGAAAATTATATTTAAAACAAAAACAAAATTCGAAAATTTGTTTTTGTTTTAAATGTAATATTCTATGCGAACGTTAACGTTCGAAATCGTTGAACAGGCTGTTAATGTTTACTATTGAAAATTAATCGACTGCGCCAATTTTTATATAGATAGTTAGCAATTATTTGAGTTTCCTGAATAAAAAATTGAACGAATTATTAAAATTTTAATAAATAAAATTTTACGATTATTGGGTGCCCCGGTAGGCTAGCTAGTAGTGAGCTAGTCTATCAACCCCGGGGTTGCGGGTTCGATTCCCGCCAGAGACTCTGGTTTGTTTCCTGCAGACAAGCGTCAAGCTTCGCGGGGATTAATTAGCATAGGGAATTTAAAAAAAAGAAAGAGATTCGAACTTTTATACAAATATTTAAGCAATTATTCGAGTTTGTCTTAATAAAAAATTATACGACTATTAAGCTCTTCTGCATAAGAAATTTGATCATTAAAATATTTAATATTGAGCGCCCCGGTAGGGTAACTGGTTATGATCAAGTCTATCAACGCCGGGGTTGCGGGTTCGTTTCCCGCCATAGACTCAGGGTTCTTTCCTGCATACAAGCGTAAAGCTTCGCGGGATTAGCTTAGGGAATTAAAATTACAAAAAAAAATTAACGTTTATTCGAGTTTGTATATGGATAGTTTAGCGATTATTCGAGTTTCCTGAATAAAAATTGTTCGATTGTTCGATTCTTGTTCATAGGAAATTACATCGTTAAATTTTTTAATAAAGAAAATTTAACGATTATTCGAACTTTTATACAGATAGTTAAGCGATTATTAGAGTTTTAATAGTAATAAATTGAGAGATTATTCGGTTCTTCTTGATTGGATATTTACTTATTCAAATTTTTAATATTAAAAAATGTAGGATTATTGGACTTTGTATCGAGATTATGCGATTCTTTTTTATACAAAATTTAATTATTTATATATTAAATAAAGAAAATTAAATGATTATTCGAACTTTTATTTGGATAGTTAAGCTAGTTAAGCAATTAATCGAGTTTCATCGAGATTATGCGATTCTTTTTTATACAAAATTTAATTATTTATATATTAAATATAGAAAATTAAATGATTATTCGAACTTTTATTTCGAGTTTCCCGAATTATTCGGGTTTTCTTCATAGGAAATTAAATTATTTAAAGCGATTAATCGTGATTCCCAAATAAAATTTTTAACTGTTATTAAGCTGTTGTTAATTGGAAAGTTTATTATTGATAATTAGAATTTTTATATTGATAGTTTAGCGATTATTCGAGGTTCCTGAATAAAATTTGAAACTATTATTTAGTTTTTCTTAATAGGAAATTATTTAGCGATTTATCGGATTTTCTCATAAAAATTAACGATTATTCGAATTTTTACATGAATAGTTAAGCGATTATTCTAGTTTCAAGAATAAAAAATTTTACGATTATTCGTTTCTTTTTCATAGTAAATATAATCATTAACATTTTAAATATAGAATATTTAACGATTATTCGAATTTTCTATAAACAAATTTTATTTTTCGAATATTAAAATATTTTATATTGAAAATTAAACGATCATTAGAATTTTTATATGGATAGTTTAACGATTATTCGAGTTTCCTAAATAAAAACTAGAACGATTATTCGGTTTTTCTTCATAAGAAATTTAATTATTAAAATTTTGAATATAAAAAATTTAAAGAGTATTCGAACTTTTCTTTTTAGAAAGTTTAGCGATTATTCGAGGTTCCTGGAAAAAATTTTAAACTATTATTTAGTTTTTCTTAATAGGAAATCATTTAGCGATTTATCGGATTTTCTAATAAAAATTAACGATTATTCGTTTCTTCTACATAGTAAATATAATTATTAACATTTTAAATATAGAATATTTAACGATTAATCGAATTTTCTATAAAAAAAAAAATTTTATTACTCGAATAATAAAATGGTTTTTTCGTCCGGTCTTTAACTAAAATTATTTTTTGTAACCATTACGGAACTGATCGGTCTCTTGCAGCATTTTAATAATTAAAATTGAAAAAGTTTAAAATATTATTTCTGTTGTTGGTTGTTGTTGTTGTTGCTGGCAACAATTGTATGTCCCCATAATTATCAACAATTATTCGTTGTAGTAAATTTTACAACATGTGTTCGTCTGTCCGTTTTTAAGGAAAAACACATGCATACGCATGTTTATTTGTTTATTTATTTATTTGTGCAACAAAGGATCTGGGGACATGGTCAGGCATAAACACACGCACACCCATAGGAATGGAGATGCAGTAAGATTGGTTGCACCCCAAAGGATATCAACTCTAGCGCAAATTTATGGCTTATAAATGCTTCAATGGCTCTGTGAGTATGTGCGCTTTTAGTATCTGAAAAGCTTTAACATTGTGAAAGAGACCAAAAGCCAGTGACCAGCAGCAACCACAAGATTTAATGCCAGGCAAATGGTTGGGGTCATAGAGACATAAACCAAGAAAAATAATGATAAAGTAGGGGATTGTAGTGCTTAATTATAAGAAAATTTTTAAATTAAATTTCTCTAAAAAATTAAAAAAAAAATATTGAATTTTTTATAGAAAATCGAAAAGTTTTCTAAAGTGTTAAAATAATACTTGTCGTCATCTTAGTTTAAGTAATTATTTAATAATTAAATTAACAAATTTTGATTTATAGTTTAATTTCAATAAATAAAGAAGAATTTACACATAAAAAAAGAAAATTTTAATATTTCTTTAATTATACCCATGGTGGAATAAACAGGTGGCAGCACTACGCCAGATGACGATTTTTTGCTCTTGCATTGTTTGTCTAGGTTTATGTCAAAGTTTTGTTTATGTTTACAAAAAGTCCACATTTTGTGCTGTGATTATTGTATTTTATTAAAGTTTTTGATAATTTTAAATTAAAATAAATAAGATATTGACCATAATTAAATAAAAATTTGCTAAAAATGTATTTATTTCATCACGTTCAGCGGCACGCTTTGATTTTTGCTTAAAGTACTTTTTGACGTAAACGGTGATATAATTTCCATTTTTGTTGTAATGTTGTATTTGTTGCTGTAACGATGCCACCTACTTATTCTACCATGATTATACCCACACCACAGTGGAGAGGGTATTATTCAGTTGTGCTGATGTGTGTAACACCTTAAATTATTGGTCCTCGACCCACCTTAAAGTATACCGATCGACTCAGAAACACTTTCTGAGTTGATCTAACGATGTGCGTCCGGCTGGCTGGCTGGCAGGCTAGGGATGGGCAAATTGAAAAAATATATCTATATATATCGAATCGATATTTTTTAAGAGTATCGATATTAATTATTTCAAAAATATCGATATATATAACGTATATTGCAGAAAATATTACCAAATTAAAAAATTTAATATATGAGCCGTTTATTTTGAAAGCGGCATTAGTCACTTTTTCAAAAAAAATCGAGTTAATAATAAATAATAATAATAAATAATAATAATAAATAATAATAATAATACTGAGAAAAATATCATTATCATGATGTATCAAATACAAGTGAATCTTCTCGAAAGTTAGCATCCATATTTTTAAACGTGTTAAAACGCAAACCCTTAAATATCTCGACTTAAAAACCGAAATGACTTATGCCACTTTCAAAATAAACGGCTCATATGTATGTATATTAGAGCGACTCACCAAAAAAAGTGCTCGATGTACCCTCCTAAAAATGAACCTTGGACTTTTTTAAGATTACATTTTAAATATTTCGGCTCCAGGGTTGACCTCTCGTGAGCTGGGCCAGTTTGAAAAAGGGTCTATTTTTGCATGTTTTGTTACTTTAAGAATCTGTGTCCTTACCAACATATACAAGTTGGGTATCGTAAGAAAGGTTTTTTAAGGCGCGTCTAACTGTATATAAAATTTGTCCAAGGACGATTATCCATGTCCTTTTTTTAAGGATTTTCTGTAAAAAAACGGTTTTTGAATTTTTTGTTCGGGGTTGTTTGTAATAATAGTGCCAAATTAACATATTTTAATTTTTAGTCGATTTAATTAAATACGTGTCTCAGCTTTTTTTGAAATTCGTGCTAGTTCGCGTTTTGACAAAAATGCAATGGGGTGGTAACCCTTCGTTTTAAATAGGGCAATATGGGTATCAAATTTTATCTTTTGCCAAGTATATCATCTTTGTATGAAAATAATTTAGATTTGTGCAAATTAGATGCATTTTACACGGTGCTCTGGAATATATATAAATGCGATTTTGTAGTAACTCTAATATGATAGCGGATTTATTTTCTAGATCATGTATGGATGAAAATAGGACTAAAGAAAGAAAAAAAATTTAAATATATAAATTATATAAAAAAATTTTATATACAGTTAGACGCGCCTTAAAAAAACCTTTCTTACGATACCCAACTTGTATATGTTGGTAAGGACACAGATTTTAAAAGTAACAAAACATGCAAAAATAGACCCTTTTTCAAACTGGTCCAGCTCACGAGAGGTCAACCCTGGAGCCGTAATATTTAAAATGTCATCTTCAAAATGTCCAAGGTTCATTTTTAGGAGGGTACATCGAGTACGAATTTTGCTTCCATACAACTTGAGTCGCTCTAATGTATATATACATATATGCACAAATCTTATTAATATTCCAAATATATATAGGCACACATATTGTTCCAAAACCGCATAAACTAAATCTTTTCAAGTTCGTTTGACTTTACTGTTTTAATTAGAAATTTGCAATGTGAAAACCCCGCTTTTTCTTAATTCTTCTTCTTTTAAATGCCAATCATTTTAGATCTTCATATTAGTTTAAAAAAACATATGATGCATGCAGTGATGCCAATTCTTAAAAAAACATATTGTTTGAAAACCGGCTTAAATTTTGAGATTTTAACAAAGACTGACTTTTAAAAATATCGAATTCGATAGTCGTATATCAGTTTCGATACATCGGTATTTTAAATATCGGCGATATAAATCGATTATTTTATTTTTAAATATCGATATTTTGTTACATCGATATTTTTTGCCCATTCCTATGGCAGGCTGGCTGGCTGGCTGTCCATGTAGCCTTGAGTGCAAAGTACAGGTCGCAATTTTGGAGATAGTTTAATAAAATTTGGCACATAGGTTAATATTGGCACAAGGGCCAAGCCTTTTGAAAGCCGAATCGTAGGACTACGAGGGGCAATTCCTGCCTCTCAGAAACTATCATACCGATTTTAATGAAATTTAAAACATAGATAGATCCCTATTCATATAGCCATACACTCTCGAAAATTTGTTTTTTAATACTGTGGTGTAGGGTATCATATGTTCGGGCTTGACCGACTATACCTTCTTACTTATTTTTTTAATGGACAAATTTCAATATTATAAAATTTTGTGTGAAAAAATCAAATAATTAATAGATTTTCTACAGAAAATTTAAAAATCGGAGAATTTTTTTTTTTTTTTTTTTTTGTTTAAATTTAATAATTGTTTATATTCTTTATCGAAAATTTGTTTTATATTATTCTATCAAAAGAGCTGTATTGAAAATTCGAATAGTTGTTGACTTTTTTATACAAAATTTTAAAAAAATTGTAAAATTTTCTATAGGAAATTCGAATAATCGTAAAATTTTCAATAGAAAGTTCAAATAATTGTAAAATTTTCTATAGAAATAATCGTAGCATTTTCTATAGAAAATTCGGATAATAGTAATATTTTCTAAATAAAAACTCGACTAAACGTAAAATTTTCTATAGAATATTTTAAAAACCATAAAATGTTCTATAGAAAATTCGAAAAATCGTGACTCTTTTTGCAGATAATTTGAATAATCGTGAAATTTTGTAGCATTTTCTATAGAAAGTACGAATAATCGTATAATATTTAATAGAAAATTTAACAAATCGTAAAATTTATAGAAAAATCGAAAAATTTTAAAATTTTCTATAAAAAATTCGAATAAAAATTGGGAATTAAGCACGAATAACTAAATCTTTTAAATTAAAATGTTGTATTCCCAAAAATTACTTTGATAATAAGCAGGCAAGTGCACGGCTTAAAGAAACTAAAACTGGCAACATGCTTTATTATTTAAAGCAGGTTGTTTTTGTTTTTATTTTGTTTTTTCTTAACCTACTTACAACTACAATTAATGTTGGAAGAATTCCAACCAATTGTAGTGGCGAATGTAAGAAAAGATAAACTCACTGTTTATTGTTGATGTTTTTGTTCAAGCTTTAAGGTAGAACTGTTGCATATAATTCTTAAACGCTTAACAGTTTTATTTGGTTTAATATCTTTAGTTTTTCTAAAATCTTTGGATAAAGTTTCCTGACGATCTGGCCTAAGCAGGCGCGGATCCAGCTTGAGCCTTAGGGGGGAATTTTGTATGATACAAAAAAGTAAAAAATTGGTACTTTTTGCAATTTTTGCGAATATCAAATTCTTCATCGCATAGCCGTATAGACCGTGAAAAAATATTAAGAAATTATCTATAACTTTTTTGCGAAGTTTCCGCACCAAACGCGATAAAGTTTTGAATTTCAATTTTTCTCCTTACTATACAAAATTAACATTTAATTACAAAATTTTAAGTATTTTCTAATAATTTCATGAATATAACAAGATCTTACCATTTGTACGGAAGAAGGGCGCAAAAAAAATCGCGACTCTATTTCGCGGTTTTTTTAATAAACCAAATTTTAATGGCAAATGATAGATGTTGTGATAGATGAGTTGTTTGGCGGATATATGAAACAGTGATAAGTTTTAGCAGCGTAGTAATATATGCGCGGAACAAGCTATTAAAGTTGCACAAGAAATTTTTCATTATGTAAATCAACTCGCACTTTAAACCTAAAATTTATTTCATTAAACCCAAAAAAATAGCTTTACATTTTTGTTATACAGTTGCTTATTTTATGTATTTATTCCTGTATTCATAAAAATATTTTAAATTCAATAAAGGCTTGAAAACCAAATTTTCCTTAATAAACGTTTATTAAATTTTATAATCATTTATGAATATGGGGGCTTAAATATATAGTATATATAAACAATAAATGTTCCATACATATATAATGTGTATGGAAATTAAAAAAAAAAAATTTTTTTGAGGAGCTTTAGAAATTGCATTTGGTGCGGAAACTTTTTTGGCCAAAATGGCCTAATAAAATTATTTTCATTATCAATACTAAATTGCCCATCGCGTGGTGGGATGAAGAAATTTTGTCCAAAAAAAGTTATTACCTAAAAAAAAAACTCAACAAAAAGGTTAAATAAAATATAAGATCAGTTCAATATACATTAATCTTTTTAAATAAGCAATTTATGATTTCCTTGTGAGGCAAATTTAGACACTACAGTCTATCTTCTGTCATTGTTGATCCGAGCCATGTTTTTATTCGACGAAGGGTAGGAAATGCCCTTCCGCTCGTAGCTTTACTGACGAGCATTGAAACGAAAATATGAAATATTTTTCTTAGATTTGGGTAGATATCTTTATCATAGTTTACTAAAGCATCTACAACGTTATCTGATAGATCAGGCTCAAGTTTAGATGTTAGTAGGTGTTTATCTCTTTTATCAAATATAATCAGCTCATCAGCTAATTGTGGTTTTAACAGTTTTGTATCTGTATATGACTTGATTACATTTTGAGGTAGAAGTTTAAGTATGTTCAATACATTTGTGTTATCCATTGGGAAAGTTGTTTTGAGGTCTTCTAAAATAAATTCAATAAGAGGAATGTAACCTACAATCGGTAGTAATCTTCAATATTTTGGATGTGATTATTTCGTTCAAATCTTGTCTTTTCGATAGCAACCTCGATTTGAACGCAAATACCTTTAACTTTTTCAAAATTCGCTTTAAATTGTTCTTCGGCTTTATTTCTTTTTTTTCAAGGCACATGATTAAAATTTTGATAAGGCTTGATCCTTGAACTTGCTTTTGTAAAATGATACTAAGGGCCTGTGTTACAATAAGTATCACACTGAATATGTATATTCCGCAAATAAGTTCAAAAGTACTAAGGAGTTCCTTAATATAAAGGTGGAGATACTACCTTTCCACTCAGATATTTTTTCCAAAGCTTCTACTATATGATGTACACTTGTTGCAAAGACGCATAATGAAGAGAGTTTGGCTCCCAAATACTTTGCTACAACTGTTTTTCGCTTGGGATGATTATATTTAGAAAATGTTGTCGTTTGTTTAACAAATGATACAACTTTTTGTATCTATTAATGGCACTTTATTGCTTTTAGAAATTGAGTTGTTCGATTTATGGGAATAGCAAGGCATTTGTTTCGCATTTGTCGCTTTTCCATTTTCTGCTGACATCAAAGGACACCCATCTGTTACATCTCCTACACAATTTTTTATTTCAAGACCAAAATTTGTTTTTGTCAAAGCTTTAAGAACTATTGATGATAGTGCTTTCGCATCAATTGACAAATCAACGTCATGAATATCTTTTGAAGTCTCTTCAAATGCGTTTACAACAAAGCCAATAAATTCTTCCCTAAAAACTTTTTGTTGTATTTTGAAATATCTTAAAGAATAGGAAATCTGGCTTTTTCCCGACAAATCACTGCTTTCGTCAAAAATAATCAAATAGAATTTTGATTCATATAACACATAAATATATACATAAATAATGCAAATACTTAAGGTGCTATCAGACGGGATGTATTTTATATATGTACTGTCAAATTTTCCATCTGTAAAAGTTGTACACGTCGTGTGATACATATGAAACTTTGCATGTGTAAAATACATGTGGAAATACATATGTAAATTTTTCGATTAGAACACGCTCTATTTTCCTGTGGCAAACATAAACAAAACAGCTGGTTTGTTTTAAAACGTAAACAAAAGTCAGCTTTTGTTTACATTTATAGGTTATGTCATAAGGAAAAACATAAGCAGGTGTGATAGCAAAAATTATGAATCGTATGTTTTTTTTTTTTTTTTTAATAATCTAATTAAAATCCCGCGAAGCTTTTCGCTTGTCTGCAGGAAAGAAACCAGAGTCTCTGGTGGGAATCGAACCCACAACCCCGGTGCTGATAGACTAGCTAACTGCCAGCTAGCCTACCGGGGCAATTTTGACATACATAAGGAATTACATATGGGTAAGAAAAGTAACAGCACAAATGTAAAATACATCCCGTCTGATAGCACCTTTAGGCTTTTAAATAATTCAACCGCACGCATTATCAAGTCAAACGTTTAGTGTTTGGATATAGATGGCACCTGCTGGGATTGAACGTAGAATAATAAGTAATTGAAAACGGTAAACTAGATGTTTCTTTGGAAATATCTAATAAATAACTATTAGGATTAAGATATGGATACTTATTAAAAATCGTTAGAGATTCAATTAAAAAAAAATAAAAAAATACTTGAAAATTTCATTAGAGATTCCATAAAAAAACAAAAAAAAACTTGCTGGGATTTCCAAAAATTTTGTACATTAAAAAAAAATATTATTTTTGGGAATTATTGTATTATCGAAATTAACAAAACATATTTTTATAATTTACGGGGGGGAAATTTCCTTATTCCCCCCCCCCTCAATCCGCGCCTGGGCCTAAGCAACCAGTGAAATGCGCATAGGAATAGCTTATCCCATCAACAATAAATTTCAGTGTTTTTATCAAGAATAAAAATTGGGAATTAAGCACGAATAGCAAAATCTATATAAAATTAAAAAATCATCAAATTTTCTTTAGAAAATTCGAATAATCATAAAATTTTTTAAAGAAAGTTCGAATAATCGTAAAATTTTCTATAAAAAATTCGAAAAATCGTAAAGTTTTGTATAGAAAATGTGAAAAATAGTAAAATTTTTTATAAAAAATTCGAATTGTAAAAATTTTTATATTAAATTCGAACGATTTGTAAAAGTTCTATAGAAAATTCGCACAACTTTAAAATTGTCTATAATCGTAAAATGTTTTATTGAAAATTAAAAAAAATCCTCAAGCTTTTTATAGAAAATAAATGAAAATTAAATTTGATGAACTTTAGCCTTAATTAAAATATTAAAAATTTGGATTAAAAAATTCGAAAAATTTAAAAAAAAATTCGAACTATTTGTAAAATTTCTAAAGACAACCTTAACATTTTCTATAGCTAATGTGAATAATCGTAAAATTTTCTATTGAAAATTAAAAACACCTAGAAATTGTCTATTAAACATTTTAAAAATTTTGAAATTTTTTATAGAAAATTCGATAATTTTGTAATTTTTTATTCAAAATGGGAATGTAAAATTTTCCAAAGAAATTTCGAATAATCGTAATATTTTCTAAAGAAAATTAAAATTAATAGTCGTAAAAATTTCCATAGAAAATTCGAACAATTTTAAAATTGTCTAAAGAAAATTCGAATACTCATGAAATTTTCTACAAAACCTTAATAATCTTATTAATAATTTGGCAAATTAGTAATTTTTTTTTGAAAATTTAAAGGGTCGTTTGATTTTCTATTAACTCGAAATTTAAATTATCTTTTCGAAAAACAAGTTAGAGTGCTTAGAGTGCACCGATTTCTTTTAAAACTTTGTCAGACAAAAATTTATTACAATAGCGTTATTCGTTACGAGACAGTCTAGAATATTACGACAAATTGTATGCGCCCCATGGTATATGCGTAATGATATTATCCACAAAGATCTTAACGTCCCAACTATCCAGGAGGAAATTAAAAAATATTCAATAAGCTACATAGATAAACTAATGGCCCACCCTAACTACCTCGCTCAGGGTCTTCTTCAGTTCGAAGGTCACCAGAGGCTAAAAAAGAACCGACACTCTAAGCCTAAACTAGAAAACATTTTTAAAATTTGAATACAGCAGCTAGTGGTTAATTGGTAACAACTAATAAACAACAAGTGGAATTAAGATTTGTAAACAATTTTGCTGGGTTTCAATCTCAAACTAGAAACCATTTGACAACAACATCGTTCTTTTCTTTTGGGTTTCTCGAAAGTAAGCGTGATTTCAACAGGCGGACAGACAGACGGGCATGGCTTAATTGACTAAGAAATACTCAAGGACCCAAAATAAATACTTTATGGTGTCCAATATGAATATTTAAATAGTTTCACACGGAATGACAAACTTGGTATATCCTCTTCACAACTTGTAGTGGAAGGTATAAAAAAGTCGATTAACTTTCTAGAAAAAAATTCAAATATTCATTAAATTTTGTACGAAAAAAGTTTAGTTTTCGTTAAATTTTGTTCATAGACTTAAAAAAAAACACAACATCTTTTTAATTGTTATTTAAGAAGATTTCTGATTAGAAAATTTGTTCAAGTGAAATTTTTAAAGAAAATTATTTTTTAGTTGATTCTGTTCCATAGTGCATTAAACTTTATTAACCTCCATAATATCTATCCATAACTTTCCTATTTTATATTAATTATTGTTTATGTTGTAGTTGCCAGACATGAAGGCAGAAGATTCTTGAACTAACAAACATTTTAAAGAAAATTTCTTAAACTAATTTTGGGAATCTTTTTTATTTCAACTAAACGAGTTTTCTATTTACAATTTTTTTTTTTTTTTTTTTTTGTTGTGAATGGCAAAATATAAAACAAATAAAAACTAATTAACAAATAAATAATAAGAAAATGGCCTTCTTTTGATTTTTTCATCCGGCACTCCCTCCCCTGCGCGCGCTTTCTCAATATCTCTCCTTCTCATTTCTTCTTCTAAAAGTAAACAAAACATTTAAAAAAAGCACCGTTAGTTACACGTGCTTTTAGTTTAAAGGAAAACAAAAATCGCAACGAATGTAAACAATGTTTTTGTTTGGTAAAAAACAGAGAAAGTTTTTGAGAGAGAGAGAGAGTCAAATAACGGAAAAATCAATATATGTATAAACAATGTGTATATGTCTGTGATTCATTAAATGGTTTGCATAAAGAATTTTGAAAAAATATAAACAAAAACCGTTAATATGTTAATTTTTAACAGCTGATTTTGACGTTTTGGTTGTTTATTCTTTTGAAACCCTGCTAAAAATAGTCCTCATTTTTATTCTCCCCCATTTTCTTGCATTTTCTTTTGTGTTTTTTATTTTGACAGCAAATGAAAAATTTTCTTTTTTAGTTTTTCGCAGCTTTTCCAAGTTAACGGGTGGACCAACGGATAAAAAAAACTATACAAAAACAGAAAATAATTTTTTTTTTTTTTTTTTCAAATACATATAAAAAGAAATTCGGGCATAAGTGTATAAAACCAACAACAATAAGGCAAAGAAAAAAAAATTATAGAGGTTGAACGTGGTTTATATATAGAAAATTAACGCACAGCTGAAATTTTTTACGGTTTTTCTAAAGAAAACTTTATGAAATTAAAGAAAATTCTGAGGAAGATCTTTAATTTAATAAGGAAAATTTAACAAATTCAATAAAATTACAGAGAAAATAACCCAACTGGAGTTTATGGAAATGAAAAGAAAATGAAAAGGAAAATGAAAAAGAAAATAAAAAAGTGAGAAAATATTAAAGGAAAAAAATAAGGTTACACCCAAAATTTAAAAAAATATAAATTATATTAAAGAAATATTTAAATAAAGTTCTCAAAAAAGCCTTTTAAAAAACCTTAAAAAATAAAAATTCTACCCACAATCTTTTATTTTTTTTTTTTCACGAAGAAAAACAAATTTTTTCAATACAATTTTATAAAATTTTTTAAATAAAATATAAAATAGCAACAACTAAATATAAAACAGACAGACAGCCAGCCGTAAAAAGAAAAAAATTACGTTGAGAAAATGCTAGAAAAATGTTTTGTTCATCGTGTGATAAGTTGATGACACATATTTCAGTTGTTTTGACCGCATTCCTGCTGTTTTACTTAATATGCCTGCCACCTAATTTGACACAAGTGAAAGCCACTCCCGAGGATGAAGCGTAAGTATCTCCTGTCATCCACTTTTTACGTTTCACTTAATCTAGAAAAACTTAACTTATGCAAACATATTCATAAATTTTTTTTTTAACTTGTTATTGTTTATGGCGTACGAGTTTGTGTTCTTTGTGCTTTTTTGTGTGTGTTAACTAAAAGGTTGTTGTTGTAGTCCCTAGAGAATAGTAGAGGCTTTTTCGCCTAAATGTCCTTATTGCAGCCAAGTCTTGTTATTGTACTCTTGTGGTTAAAGGAGGGTTTTTGTTAAAAGTTCCTTTTTAGTTTCAATTAATATTTTGCATGTATGAATATAAATGAGTACCCTACACTAGGTAAATGTGGTAAGGATGCGCGATATAGCAGTGAAATAAAAAAGCAACAAAATTATGGTAATGAACAGGGAAACCCGAAATATGCTCTCAAAAACACGTTTTATGCGCTTTAAATATGCAGTAAAAACTAGAAAATATGCCCTGAAAAATGTTAAAAATATGCCCTAAAAATTAAAATTGCTCATTTGAAGACACAATATTCAACAATTTAATAACAAAATCTTAAAAAAAAAACTAAAAAAGGTTAAAATTCATATAAGCGATGTTTGCGCCGAATATTATTTAGATACATATTAAGATCCATATGGGTTTTTGTCTTAAAGGGATTTTAGGTACGGTCGCTAAATTGTTAACAAATGTTTAAAGCTAGTTAAGGACTGGAGCTTTGAGCAAATGTGAACCGATTCGAAAATAATTTAATTTGAATTAAAATATTTTGGGCACGAATTTAATTTAAATACCATCCAAATAAGATAGCTTGCGGACACAAAGAGTCTAATTTGGATGTGAAATTTAAACCGATTCTTACCATTAGCATAGACTTCGTCCACATTTGATCAAATTATCTACAAATTTGGAACTTGTACTCTGCGCACAAGGCTAACATGGACAGACAAGCAGCCAGGCGGATGGATGGACATCGTTAGATCACTTTAAAAAGTGATTCTGAGTCAATCGGAATACTAAAAGATTGGTCTAGATACAAATCGCATAACATTTTTTCTTAATGACAACCTGCTCTGTCTTACAATTTAAGAGGAAAAATTAAATGTAGATGTGAAAATTAAAGTAACAGATTTTCGAAAAAAAAAAATTGTATTTGCTGCGAAAGCTATTTTAGGCATCTAAAAAAAAATTGAATATGTATCAAAATATGCATTAAAAAGGCAAAGTATGCGCTATAAACCTAAAAAAAGTTGCAGAAAGGCTCTTTTAACTAAAATATGCTGCAAATGGTAAAATATGCAAAAATATGCACTAACAAATCGATGCCAAAATTCATAAAAAGCTCTAAAACGGATACATTTTTTGTTTCTGCCTTCATTAGTCGCACAAGGAAAAACATGCAATTGCATATTTCTGGTTTCCCTGGTAATGAAACATTTGCGCTAAAGAAAAAAGTGAAAAATTTTTTGGAAGTTTTTTCAAATTTTTTTAAGAACTATTTTTTCCAGTGCCGCTTTGTCTAAAAAATATTTTTAAATTTTATACTAACGGAAAGCTTTTATTTTCTAGTTTCCAAAATCAAAAATTATTATAAACTAGCTGACCCGACAGACGTTTCCTGTCCAAATTAGGAAAAATGTTTGCGTTCGATTTTTAAAATTCGTTAAAAAGATACGAAAATTTGAAAGAAAAATTAGTCAAATCGATGGAGCCGTTTTCTGATTTTAGGTAAGTCGAAAAAAGTAGGGGTTAAAGTGGGCGGGGCAAAATTTTCTTTCCGTAAAAACCTAAGCTGAACCATGGCGATCATTTTAAAGAAAAAATCGTCCAAATCGGTCAAGCCGTTCTGAAGCTATGCGCTTAATAGAAAAAGTGGGCGTAAAAGTAGGTGTGGTAAATTTTTGTTTCGATGAAAACTTAAAATGGATTAATACGAACATTTGAAAGAAAAATTTGTCAAATCGATGGAACCGTTTTCTGATTTTAGGTAATTCGAAAAAAGTGGGCGTAGAAGTGGGCGGGGCAAAATTTTCTTTTCGTATAAATCTAAGTTGGACCATGGCGATCATTTTGAAGAAAAAATCGTACAAATTATATAGATGTCATTGGTAGTGCAATATGAAAATTGGATTTTGCCACGCCCCTCCGCCCGCAGATTGAAAATCAAAAATCAGACTTCACAGTGTCAACCGCCTGAATATTCTGAAGATTCCCTATAAATTTCATCAAAATCGGCCTAGCCGTTTTGGAGTCCATACGTTACGTACATACATACACACATGCTATTTAATATATCGTCATCTAAAAGACGAAATAACCTATCTGCAGTTTTCAAAAGTTTACTGGAGAGGGAAAAAACGTTATAAAATTGGAACTATTAACGATATTGAAACGAAAATTACACATTTTGATTAAAATGAAACCAGTAATATATATCGGTTGAGAAAATTTTGTTTTTCTAATCACAGCTTATGTTATGACACTTAGGTTTTTTGGAATTGTAAAAATCTGAAACCAAATAACCTATCTGCAGTACTAATTAGTATGAATAAATAAAAATTTCTTTTTACACATGAATATTATATATATTAAATAATTACTGTAGTAGTTTCTTTTACTGGTTTAAGCAAAAACAAGTACTTAATGTTTGTTTAAATTACACTATGCAACAAAATTAAACTTTTATCGTGATTTTTTTTTTCTCTTTTTTTTTTGTGCGTAACGGTCCTCTAGGTACAAAAACTTTGTCATTTGTAATATTTCATGTTCAAAATCTTTGCACACATATGCGTTATGATATAGGGAATAAAAATCCATAAAAAACTCAATTTTGAAATTTTTGCAGATAGGTTATTAGGTCTTTAAGATGACGATATATATGTAGATATAATATATATGGGTAATTTCAAAGTGTTGAACGTGACAGTCGTACGCATCAAAAATGCAATAACATTTTAAGCAAAAAATATTTTTACGTTTTCTTAACTCTTAAATGATAGCACTTAGAAAGCACTGTTATCTATGCTAAAGTTTATGAAGGACGCGATTCTAGGTCAGAGATAATGGCAAAAGAAGTAACGGTTCGAACGTGAAAAAAATAGAAGTAGTTTTTGCGGCCATGTATAAAAAGGCGTAATTCAGCGAAACCTGGCACAATTTTTTAGTCAAACTACTTTCAGAATTTTACGTAGCAATGTAACATTAAAATGTCTTGGTTTGATTCCAAAATCTTCTGTATTTTCTTTTTTTTAAGCCAATATCTGGGTCGAGACGTGACATTTCGAACGTGAAATTATTTCCGTAATAATTTAACTGAAAAATGATCACAATAAAATAAAAATTTACCATTAATCCGAATAACATATTTCTCTTTGAACTCTTCCTCAGATTACAGTAAGAACATTTTTTTGGAATAATTTTTATCAAATATCACCTCTTTCAAGAAACATAAATATTAAAGAAAACATACAACAAAACATTCTCACATATAAGAAATTACGTTTGCACAACTTTGCAGTCTGATTGTTCATCTAACTGAACAAATTTATGGGTAAATTTATAAAATTAGTAAAATCTAAATATTTCTCTGTAACAATATCCTAAAATAATCAGCTTTTAATAACTTTTAAATTTTTGGTCACGGTGGACCTTTTGACGGAAATGCCCATATATTATATAGATTTGATGAGTTTTTTCAATTTTGCTTTTTTCAAATCAAAACTGTCACGTAGTGTATTTAGATAAAGGAAGCCTTTTTGTCAAAATATTTAAGGCTTGTGTGATAGTGTAAAACGGCCTTTAACAATATGTTATTTGTCAATTATAGTTAATTGTAACTTAACTTGGTAAAAGTTGCCGTAAAAAGGTTTACAAATTTTAGCAAAAAAAAAACTAAAAGAAGTTAAATATAGTGTTCGGCTCACACACACAAGACCGAGATCTATTTTTTTAGTGATTGTGTAAGACGAGTACCGCTCGTAACTATTTTCAAGAAAGAGCCGAACATTATGCTATAGTGTTCTGTTCTTCGCCAAAAAACAGAACAATTGTTGTGATACTGTAGACAAACATTATTGTGTGTGCATTGTGTATATGTTTGGTTTGTGTAAAATTATTATGCTGGCTTTTTGTTTTTTTTTTTTTTTTTGTGTGTGTATTTTGTTTTTATAAAAAATTTGTGTTTTTTTACCAGTCAAAAGCGACGAACATTAATAAACCGAACCGAACACAATGAAGTTTGTGGTTAAAAAAAATGTTCTCATCTTTTGTTGAGTTTGATAAAAATCAGTATTATTTTTGTGTTCGAAAGATGGCAAACAGGGAAACGTTATTTTTTTTTAATGATTTTCTTCACAAACACTATTAAAGTTTTTGTTTTCCACAAATCTACCGAATCGAAGCGATATTTAGTGTTTATTTTCAAACACTGTTATAAATATATAATTCTTGAGCCTCAAATATAAAATTTTATAATATTGTATACAATATTATTTTTGAAGAGCTGCAATGGTGACGGTTATAAAATACTCGGCAAAACCAAATCTATCGTAGCGCTTATTTAAGGCTTTTTGGCTAGGTCTTAAAATTCTACACATGTTTTTATGACGTAGTTGTTTTGAGTTTTTTTTTTTTTAATTAAAACACATGTACATAAATATTTATGAAATGAATGTTGTGTTTCTGTTGTAGTATAATTTCACTAGATTCACATAATATACGAGAGTGAATAGAATTAAGGTTGAATGTATGTAAGTGGCTGGCACAGGGACACAGTGTTGTCAACAAAAAGGAGGCAAATTAAAAAAGAAAATATAATAAGCCTTTAAGACAATGGGTCGAGTGAATAAAAATGTAGCTTATACTAGCTAGTACTAAGTACTAGCACTAGCTTTTACTTTTCAGTACTAGCTATGCTGAAAAGTTTAAACTACAAAAAGTGTGAATAACTTTTTGCTAGTGCTAGATAGCTAGTGCTTAAAAGGGGAAGCAAACGCTGGAAAATGTGACTATTAAATTAAATTAATTACAAAGTGCAAAAATGTCAAAAATTTCAAAAATTAAAATTTTTTTAAACTTATTTTCAAAAATAATAATGTATAAAACAGAATATAAGTACAAAAAATTTTTATTTCCTTTTTTATGTCTTGAAGCGTTAACAAGTACTGTGTATTGATATTTTTATTTCATTTTTTCCTTTTCAAAAATTGTTTTTATTTTATTTAAAAAATGCAACACAGACTTTCTATGGCAAAAGTCTGTACCGACCTTTATCAATGATTGTTATTTATTATTGTGTAACTTGTTTTAAAAAAATTTATAAAAATTGCTTTCTACAAAAAAATTGAATCTGCAAAAAAATTGAATCTACAAAAAAGTGAATTTCTGTAGAAAGCAACAACAAAAATAAAATATATTTATGACTTTATTTTTGCTTTCAAGTAATTCTTTTGATGTGGTAAACTGCAACATCCCTGAAGGAAACCTGAGTGCAAGTGTCTCCAAGTCACCAGTTTGGTCGACTATATTGGTGACATTGTCAACGAAGTGTCTACACTACATTACATTTGCCACTATATTTGGATTTAATACGAAAAAGATTTTATCAATTACAACTGAGAAGTACAATTCCTATAAAAGCTGAAGAAATGATAAAAAAAGATTGTTATGACTTCGTATTCTTACAAAAAGTGTAAACTACTTTTACTAAAATGTACTAGCGATTCTCTGGTTTCAATGTCTACATATGTTCCCAATGGAACTACCTAGTCAGTAGTACCAACGCCAGTAGTAGATTTCCTATGCCACGCACATGTTAAATGTCTATTGTAAATAACATTGCCTGGGGTATAATATGTCACTAGTACTGGTGACTGTGTCAACAGTGAATCAGTAGAAATTCACTAGTGACATTTCCTGCAGGGATATGTACATATTTAAATGTAAATGTGACATTTACAGAGATTTTACCATTTTAGATATTTTTCCGAAAAATAAATAATTTTAAATAAACTTTGGATGAAAATCTGCTCTTAGGAGATATTCTTTTCTTTGGCCAACGTTCATAAAATTAAACAAAAAAAATCAATTTTTTTTAAATATTGTTGTAAAATACATACTTCAAGCACCCCAATCATAAGCTTAAAAAAATTAAGCAAAAACTATTCTTTTTAAGCATTCACTCGTTTTTATTCACACATTTTTTGAGTCAACACTAGGAAAACTAGTTTTTACTAGTCAGTATAAAGTACTAGCTTTAACTCAAATTTTTATTCACCTCAAAGCTAGTTTAAACTTCAAAATTTCAAGTATTAGCTAAAGCTACCTTTTTATTCACGCGGCCCAATGTATGTATAAATTTTGGGATTAAATAATTTATTAGACACATATTTAAAAAATATTAAATTAAAACCATGATAGAATAAGTACAAGGTATAGTTACTAGAAATTTTGTTCTCAATTTCAAAACCCATATAACGTCAAACAAAAGCAAATATGGAAAAAAATAAAAACAAGCGTCAAAAATCAAATAAATTATTTTGACATTACATGGGTAAATAATGAAAACTTACTCTCCCTAACCCAGCAAAAACTTGGTAATGACTTGCCATTACTGAACAACTTACTTTTCAATGACTACTTCATACCATCTGCATTACATAGAAGTAGTTTGGTAATGGCTGACATGTAATCTGATGCCTAAGTACTTGTGTATGAGTTGATTAACGAAATTTATAATTCATTCGTAATAAAATGCATCTACGGTTGAAGTTTTTTCAAATCTAATACAAATTGATTTAAAATATTTGTTCTTACAATTTGTTTTTTTTTTTTTTATTATAAATAAAAAACAATTTGTAATAAATTTGAATATGAAAAATTATGCTGTACTGAAATCATGACATGTTAGTTGTAATTTTGGTGACATCGGAGTAATAAGTTATTTAAGTCCCTATTTGTAAGCGAATGTGGTAATGACTTATTTAACTCCCTATTTGTAAACGAATGTGGTAATGACTTATTTAACTCCCTATTTGTAAGCGAGTGTGGTAAGTAGTTGCCTCCAATAATTTAATCTCATATTTACGCTCTTAATTGAGTAAAAAACATCGTTTTTTTATACAAAAACTACACTGCCCCGGTAGACTAGCTGGTAGTGAGCTAGTCTATCAGCACCGAGGTTGCGCAATCGAATCCCGCCAGAGACAGAAAAAAAAATAAAAAATAAAACAGAGTAAAATCAAATAAGAAAAAATAGAAAAAAAAACATAAAGTAAATTAAAATAAAATAAGAAAAAATAGAAAAAAAATAATTTAAAAAAATAATAAAAAAAAATTTTTTTTAAATTCATGACATGTTAGTTGCAATTTTGGTGACATCGGACTAATAACTTATTTAAGTCCCTATTTGTAAGCGAATGTGGTAATGACTTATTAAACTCCCTATTTGTAAGCGAGGGTGGTAAGTACTTGCCTCCAATGACATCACCGTGTTAAAATAATGAGTTAAAATGCCAATGTATAAGTAGTGAAGAGTCGTTATATTAGCTTTTTAACTCATTACTTTGCAATGTAAGTTTTTGCTGGGAATGAACATACCTGGTACTTATTATACTATGATTTAAACAATTTTTTTTATTATAAAACATGAATAAGTAAATGATTATTAAGATAAAATAACTCACTTAATGAGTTTAGTGAATGATTTTTCTAAAATACTAGCTGTCCCGGCAAACGTTGTTTTGCAAAATAACTTATTTCTAGTGAAAGAAAGAGGAATAAAGATGAAAAAAACAATAGACATTTATTTCTTTGGTTATGTTCATTACATATTCAAAAGTTAAACATAAAAAAGTGATGTATTTTTAATCCTGAAGTATCAGTATAAATTAAACAGAGATAATAAATTTTTAATAGAAGAGCAATTGCGTGTACGATATTTTTTTTTTGTCAGTCCGTCTTTAGCCAACACAAATAAGCTCGATGGCTTGCCCAAATCTAGGCCGTAAACAGACATTTTTTAATGACCAATAGTTTGCAAAGTTGAAGTAGAATAACCGGAGAAAAATTAAAAAAAAATACATAAACTTATCAAAAGAATTGGTTGATTAATTTATAAAGCATAGGAGGGGGATGATTTTACCCTTTTTGCTTAGTTTTACGCCGTACGTGTTAAAACTTATAGCATTTAGTTCCTTCAAGACTTGAACCTATCATCGGATAATTAATTAAGAAGACATAGATTACTGTTAGCAAATGTCAAATCACTGTCCAATTTTACTGTCTGCAAAATTTGCTAGACAGTAGACAAGATAGTTGGAAAAGTGTGTATGTATTAGTGAAAAGCTTTGCATGTATTGCTACTGTCTTGCCAGTACTGGCAAATGTAAACGCTAGGTTAGATGTTACAGTGTCAGCATACCAAATTTTAAGAAAGCCGGTTGATTAGTTAAGATGATATAGGGAGGGGGAGCGTTTACCCCTATTACTGAATAATAAAAATTATAGTTTATAGTTCCTTCCAGATTTTACACTATTTGCCTGCAAAATTTTAAGAAAATCGTTTGATTAGTTAAGAAGATATTGGAAGGGGCAGCTTTTACCCGTTTTGCCCTATAAAATATACATTAAGATCTATTCCGAATGTCATACATGGTTTGATAACTTTTCAAGAGAGTGTAAAAAATCATAATGTGGAAAGTGGAGAGCATTTTGTTGATATTTGTATGGGAATATATAGGAAAATCTAAATGCGATATCGGAACCACTGGGCCGATTTCGTGCAAACTTCACATAAACCATCTACAGACTTTCCCCAAACTACATTTATATTTTGGTTTAAATCGGTCGACCCGTTTTTGCAGTTAGTGGTGACATCAAAGTGTACACTTCTTTTTATATATATAGAAGATAAGTAGTGCAAAATAACCAATCTAATGTAAATGTTTCGTATACAGTTGAAAAAAATCGCTTATTTAACAACTTTCTTTTGAATAGCCCCTTTGGACAGACAGTTAATGTATTTTTATACCCTTCGCCACAAGTGGAAAGAGTTTTATACACGCAAAGAAAAAACATGGCTGTGGTAAACATATTCTAAGAGCAACATATTATAAGAATTATGATTGTAGTCACCATATTAAGATTATTATTGAATCATATTATGACTAAATATACTCGTACCATTACATCATAATATTTTTCCCTTAATCATATTATTATTCTGTTAATCATAAGCTGTTATGATACTTGCTATTTTTTGTATTTTTTCTATATTGGAGAACAGTGCAAATATATTTGCATAGGAAAACTGACTAAGTGTAAAGAGTATGATTATATCATAAAAAATCTTGAAATGTCAAACAAATATACATGTGTTATCGATAAAAAATCTAAGACTGTCAAAAAAAATATAAAATTTTTTAACTTAAAATTGACATTTCCAGATTAATTGTTAGCACTGTTGCCAATTTTTTTAGTTTTTGATCGAAAGAAACGGTTTTTAACTTTTTTTTTGCGATTTTTAGCTTTTATGACGGTTTTTTGTGGGGAAAAACGTGGGCAGTATTGTTTGTTTTGTTTACATTTTATCAAATTGTATTTCTTGTTCTTTCTCGCATTTGTTGTTTCATTCAGTCAATCCTAAAAAAATCCAATACAAAAAATAGCAAGTATAATAACACCTATACTAAGTTAAGAAGTAATCAAATTATTGTCATGTTAATCATAATAAGCTAAGAAATTAATCATATTATTGTCATGTTAATTATAATAAGCTAAGAAGTAATCATATTATCATCATGTTAATCATAATAAATTTAGAAGCAATCATATTATGATACAGCACCTTTCATAGCTGTCATAAAAATACAAAATAAATTTAAATATTTTTGAATCGATTTTTTATTTTATGGCTTTTTACAGTTTTTCTTAATGTTAATCAAATAGCGCAGTTCAATATAAGGCTTGCCAAAGAGCAAATGAAAGAGCAAAATCTGTGGTTTTCATGGGCAACCGCGTGTGTCCATTTTTTCGATTTTAAGATGTTGATGCCATATTGTCTAATTTTGAACGCTCTTTACATTTTTTTGAAAAAAGATGGATCAATTCCGATTTTTTAACGTAATGACAAAGTTTAAAATGTGCAATACCTAGCCCATAGTTTGATCTAGTATGGTTTTTCGGCTTTCCTGAACAATTTGTTTTAAGACATACGCGGTTGCCCATAAAAACCACAGAAATATCGTAGGACTTTTATAAAATATGTATAACGAAATCTCTGTGTGTTTTGTTGTTGGATTTTACAAAAAAACTATGATATTTTGCATTTGCACTTTTACATCACTAATACTTGAATGAACTCCGCTAATATTTAAATTTTTTAATTTCCTTAAACTTATTTTTTTATGGAATTGTATCTTTTAATTGTTTAACCGCTCACAAATAAAAAAAAACGACACAACTTCTTCAAAATTATTTTACAAATGGCGCTAACATAATATGATTAGAGTAAAAATAGTTTGATTGCATCTTGAACATAATATGATAAATGTATAGAAAGTTATCATGTTATGGCTATTAAATATCATGATATGGTTGTGATTAATATGATATGTTTAGAAAGTTATCATAATTAAGTTGTTAGAAAAATAATTATTTTTCAGTCAACAATACTCAAATTCATATTTGCGATAAACATTGATATGTTTACAGTAACTATAATATTGTTGATATTAACTAAAAATAACAATTATTTGTGTACGACAACAATATATTGTTACATTAAACATAGTGTTGTTGCCGTAACCATGCCCAACCATATTTTTTCTCTGCGTGTATATGTATGTTTATCATTCCATTTGTAATTTCTACAATATTGATCTTAGAGTATCGAACTTATAGTGTAATTATAGTAATTTTTTGTAATAGCTTAAAGTAACAAACAACCTTTGTTCCTTAATCTATTACAAAAATTCTATATCTATAAGTGCGGCACTCCGCCTTGATTATCCATACACAACATCCGACAAAATGGAAGGGGGATTAAAGAAGTGGACGTAGCGCAAAAAAAATGTATTTTTATCTAAAGAAATGCAGGAATAAAAATTTTTTTTCAATATGGTAAAAAATGGGCGGGATGGAGAAGCGGGCGTGCCGCTTCCATACAAAGAGATTATAGATTTCTGTTCATCTGGAGAACGGCAGGAGACACAGTTTTTAAATTAGGTACAAGTATTTTTGTTATTAATACACAGCAAAATAGATTTATTTAAATCTAAAGAACTGTATTTATAAAACTTTCTTTCCTTCACCATGGTGAAGTGATATATTCGCTTCTGCATAGCCGAATATATCACTCTTACTTGTTTTTCTTTTATTTTAAAGTATTTATTCGCCATTGTGAATGGATCTTTGTATGTTGAATTCAAATTTATTTAAAGTTATTAAGGTTAATATGATTTTAAAATTTTTAGTTTTTTACTCTAGTGAAAACTTCAAATAAAAATTGTTGGAAGTTTAAAAAAATTGGATTTTTTTTGCCGAAAAATATTTAATAATTTGTCATATAATAACATTTTATTAAAAAAATAGATAATTTAATTTTTTTGTATACATTTTTAAACTAAACATAAAAGAAATTTAAAAAAAATACGTTTACACATATCAAACGGGCTTCAAATTTTTATGTAAATTAAAAGTCTTTTGATTTTCGTCAAATTATCAAATTTTTTGTTACTAACACAGTTGCAACAAGTTAGAATGTATAGTCGGTCAAGCCCTACCATGTCATACCCTGCACCACAGAATATAAGAACAAAGTGTACCCTATTTGGGATCATGGACGGTGGCATGTCATGACGTCCAGTTTCATAGAGTCCAAAAAGTGTCACAGTGACCATGGACTTTATGACACTTTTAAAAGTGTCATAATGTCCATCAGAGCAGTGTCATAAAGTCCGTGGACGTTATGGCACTTTGTAGAGTGTCATAATGTCCACAACCGACCGACTTCGCTAACTAAAGCTTCTCTGCACAGCCGGCCTTCGGCCGGGCGCAAGGATTTCCTCCTCTATGGTATAACAAACACCGGCTTCGCTAACTAAAGCTTCTCTGTATAGCTGACCTTCGGCCGGGCGCAAGGATTTTCTCTTCTATGGTATATCAAATTCTGGCTTCGCCATGTAAAGCTTCTCTGCGAAGTCGGCCTTCGTTCGGAAACAAGGCAGATTTAAGAAGCTTTACTTAGCAAACCCGGTACTTGGTTTACCATAGAGGAGAAAATCTTTGCGCCCGCCCAAAGGCCGTCTGTGCAGAGAAGCTTTAGTTAGCGAAGTCGGTATTTGTTACACCATAGGGGAGAAAATCCTTGCGCCCAAAAGTGTTTTCGTTATAAATTTAATATATGCACCCAGAGAAAAAACAACAAAACCATTTTTAAAAAAAATTTTAACCATATTATGTTTATTTTAACCAAATCATTGTCACCGACAACCATATTATGGTTAAATAAATTTCTTTAAAAATAGTTTTGTTGGTTGTTTGTGGCCATAATAAAACATGTTTTTCTTTTTTTGTATTAAACTTCTTTAGTAATTATGGACATTATGACATTTAAAAAATGCCATTTGCAAAGTGTCACAGTGTCCATGGACGTTATGACATGCCACCTCATGGACTCCCTAAAACAAAATTAATCTAATTAAGTTTAAGTTTCATAGAAAAGTTCTTTGTTCCGAATATTATTTAGATATCTTCACCCATATGAAGTTTGTTTGCCTTTAGTGGCAGCATGTTTCTTTAAATTGTCAAAAATAAGTAATGTCCTGTTATCGCATAAAACAGTTTCATAATTGAAAAACACTCTTTCAACATCGCAAGATGTAACTGGAGCATATTTGAACGCTAAAAGTTCAGATGCAGAAAGGTTGTCATAAAAATGCATCCGTTGTACTTTCATTAAAACAAAATTCTGAAAAAATCGATTAAAAAAAAGTTTTTAAAATTGAAATGCCAAGCCATTTAGAGTTTTGCAGGAGTATTGGAAAATTATAATTAACCAGAAATTGCGCGTAACTTACGCACTTTTGAATGGCTTAGGAAGGCATTTTGAAAAATAAAAAAAACGGCGGCTTTTACCGAATTTCTTTTTTTTAACTAAGCGGAGTTTGAAAGTGTACTACTCACGTATTCTATTTTTTTTTTTTATTTTAATTAATCTTGTAGTCCGGTATTACGATCAAAAACTTTTTTTAAACCTTTCAACAAAATCTCTTTTACTGACATCTTTATTATTTTCCTTAGAGCTGTCAATTTACTCTAAGCTTTGATTTATTGAAAGCCCAGATGAGACAGATGCAATGAAAGAGCTTTTAAGTCCGATTTTTGCAACATTCACTTAACATTTTGAATAGACTCTGCGTCATATTCGCTAAGCTTATTTAGAAATTTCTTCTAGGTTGTAAAAAAGGTATTTTTGTTTGCTTTTTATAAAAATAATTGAAGGAATGGCAAAATAGGCAACAAAAAAAATGCCATATGCCATAAGAAACATTCCCTGGTCATAAGTGATTTAAGGAAGGGAGTTTATATGGCCACTATGGTTATTTTTGGACCCAACAGCACATTTTGGAATTGAGCTGTCGATTTGTTCAATTAAAAAAAAAAAGAAAATTGTTCCTACCCTTCAGTTTAAGTAGACAAGATCTTTCAATTCATCTGCCACTTTAAATGTTTTCGTACGAACGTCTCTATCTGTTCTTGATAAATATCTATCAGCATTATATATTCTTAGATGTGTCTTCTTTATAAGCTTCTTATTACGTGCGAGGGAGTGTGTCTAGTAAAAATATATTGTATTATAACATGTAATTTTCTTAGATGTATTAAACATTTTATTTGCGGCGTTCTGTCTGTTAGTTGGAACACATAAAATGATTAAAATAAAGAATTTTTGCAGGTTAACATGTTTGTGCACACAAATATTTGTTTTATTTAGACAAACGAACATTTTCTAGTGCTTTTTCTATAAAAATCTTTGAAAGAACTTTTGAAGCCGAAAGGGTGTTATAGAATATTTATATCTTTTAATTTAAACGACAAGTATGTATGTATATTAATGTAAGTAAAAGACTAATAGTACTTACATTTTTTTACCAGCCAAAAGGGGCGAACATTTATGAGCCGAGTCGAACACAATAAGTGGAATTAAATGTTCTCATCTTTTGTTGAGTTTGATAAAAACAGTATTATTTTTGTGTTCGAAAGATGACAAACAGGGAAACGTTATTTTTTTAATGATTTTCTACACAAACACTATTTGCATTTGTGTTTTCCACAAATCTACCGAACCGAACACTAAGGAGCGATATTTAGTGTTTATTTGCGAACACTAGTAACAACGTTCGATTGAAAATAATTCCTTTTTGTTTGTTAAATTTTATATTATTATTTTCACTTTTTTCCATTTTTAGAACTTTTGCAGCTCAACACAGTTAAGAAATTAGATGAATAACAGCATACTTAATTAGAGTTTAGAATTTTTAAAAACTGGCTAAGTTGATAATTTAGTGAACGAAAAATGCATAACTGAGTACTTGAAGAAGATGCTCCACCAACAAAATCAAAGAGTGCTACAAGTGGTCCAATGAAAAAATATTTTAAACAAGATACTTCGATCGATTCTCTAGAAGAAGTTATTCGCAGAAGCATAACAGAGGATAAAATGTCCGTTCGATTAATCCATTAATTTTAAAATTTTATTAAGCAGCTTGTTAGCACGATTAAGCAGCTTGTTAGCACAGAGTTAATTCATAACAAACTTTTATCCATCTGCTTACTTTTAATAAATCAACTCTAAATTTTAATGATGCCACATTGTATTGCTGAAACATGCAACACGTTTTGCATTTATTATCGCTGGTTTTGTCATTTAATTTATTTATTTTTTGATTTTTTTTCCTCCACATAAAAACATTTTAAAAAGTTTTTAAAATTAAATTATTAAAAAAAATTTTTTTAAGAAACGCTTTTTTTAAACATTTAAAAAAATTGTTACCCCCCCTAGATTTTACCCTGGCTACGCCCATGTATTCGTGTATTGTGTTCGGAAATATGTATGCCTGCAAAGTTTCATCCATTTGCATTGAGTAAAAGGCGGTCAAAAAAGCATTTTGCAACATTTTATCCTGGCTACGTCCATGTATTCGTGTATTGTCATCGGGAATATGTATGCCTGCAAAGTTTCATCCATTTGCATTGAGTATAAGGCGGTTAAATTAACGTTACAAGATTTGATTTGCCGAAATGAAGCTTAAGAAAAGGTTTAAAAAAGTTTTGCCCGCCCCCCCCCCTAGATTTATCCTGGCTACCCCCATGTATTCGTGTACTGTCATCGGGAATATATATGCCTGCAAAGTTTCATCCATTTGAATTGAGTAAAAGGCGGTCAAAAAAGCATTTTACCAAAATAAAAAAAATTTCTGCCTCCCCCTAGATTTTATCCTGGCTACGCCCATGTATTCGTGTATTGTCATCGGGAATATGTATGCCTGCAAAGTTTCATCTATTTGCATTGAGTATAAGGCGGTTAAATTAACGCTACAAGATTTGCTTTTCCGAAGTGAAGCTAAAGAAAAGGTTTTAAAAATAAAGCAAATTAAAAAACAGACAGTTAATAAAAAAAAAAATAACAACAAATTTGTTTGACATTAAACGGCTGTTTTTCACATGTTTGGCAGCCCGTTAACAAGAGTTTAGCAAATCGTTAGCCTGAGCTTGGTAAGTGCTAACTTCATCCCAAACAGGGCGAATTCAAATAAGGTAGACTTATTTTGAAAACGGATACAACACTGTAAAATTCTTTATTGTTGTGTCAAAAAAATACAACACTGTAGTAAACAAATTAGCTGTGCACTTTCAGACAAGTATTAAAATATAAATGTTAAAAAAAAACAACAGCATATCATTTTGACTTTTTCAACGATCTTGATACTTTTGATGATCCTTTTTCTAAATTACTTTTTTGTATCATTTTTAACCACTTCGTGCCACTTTTTGAACCTTTTTAGAAACTATTAAAAATTTCGTTGCTTGTGTTATATTTTCAATTTCAAGTTCTATAGAGCTTAAAAATACTTTCTTAATATCACCCAGTTAACAAAATTCCCCATAAAATGTCATAATTTTCCTGCTCCTTTTACAAATTTATCTTTAAATTTAATTACGTATACATATCCCACTTTGATGTTCTCTAAAAATTTATAAAAAAATCATCTATATTTAATATTCCTTAATTAAATTATTTCCATTAATTTAACAAAATTTAAACACAAAATGGAAATAAATCTAATAATCAATAAAATAAAAAACATCAGAAAAAAAAATTTGTAAGAGATACACTTGTTGCCCCACTTAAAATGAAACAAAACAATCACTCACACTCATCGAGCATACACATCAGTAGTCCTTCAACACATCAGCACCCAAAACACAATACAACGGCTGCACCTTAAAATTTCTAGCTAGCAATATCAAGGAAATTCAAATAAAATCAAAAAAGGAGGACGAAAGGAAGGAACTATTGAGTTCACAAACAGACATTCAGAAAAGTGTTGTAAAATATGTTCTTTAGGAGAAACTTTTTTCATCAATCAATAAGAACGGAACTAAAAATGAACTAGAATTGAATTGTAACTGATTTAAAACTAAACTGGATCTGTAATTGAAATTGCAGGTAAAACTACAAGATAACTGAACTGGAACTAAAACTAAACTTCAACTGAATTAGAACTGAATTATGGCTAAAGTGGAAATGAGCTAGAACTCAAAAAGAACTGAAAAAGAAATAAAATTTTATGGAGGAGTGTAGAAATTTAAATAAAACGATTAAAATTTTCTTTTATTTAAATTTTAACGTTTATTATTCGATTTGAGTTTTAAGACTGAACTTAAAAACTAATTGCAGTTGGTTATATTCAATTTGGCTTTTGGCTCATATTGAATATAAACAAATGATGATAAAAAAAAATAAAACTTACTAAAAATATAACCTGCTCAATATTGTTTTTATTTCACTCATATTACAAGAAGTGTAAGTATGGTGTTTATAAATAATTACTTGCGATTCGTATTTCAAGAATTAGAATCACAGGGTATTCATATTACGACTGGATATTTGGTCATAATTATGTCGTTGGGTAAAACTTAGACATACAACAATAAAGCATAAATCGATGTTTTTATACATTTAATAAAAAAATTAGACAATATATTTATGACGATAAAGGAGTTGAACGTTCCCATGGTGCAGCAGTTACATACACGGCTCTTTTTTTGAATTAGGACAAAATAAAATTACGGACTGTCCTTATCAAATATATCTATCTATATATCCTACTAATATCATATGGAAATGTGGAAGCATGGTTTTTTGTGAATTTGTTAGTTTGTATATCCTACTAATATCATATGGAAATGTGGAAGCTTGGTTTTTTGTGAATTTGTTAGTTTGTTAAGCTACAGTCACACTTGGCAAAGATTTGACGAGCAAAAACGTGAACGGCAGGCAAACTTTAATATAATTATCTTCAATTGCAGTATTTATTTTGATTACCCAATCCTGCAATATTCGGAAAAAGTAAAAACCCTGGGACTAACGTATACTTTTTTAAAGATTTAAGTTGGGCTTAATCTGTAGAATCCGGATATCTTCGTTGAAAGTTTCAAGAAAACCCCTGTTTGTCGCCATATTCGAGATCACTATATTCGCGCAGTCCTACCAATTACCTTTAAAATTGTAATAACTTTTTCCTTCTCGATCGAGTATTTTTTCGATTCGAAAGCAATTTTATTTCAGTCGATACTGAACGAATCGAAATTATTTCTTCAGTGTTGTAAAAGCTTTATAAGAGTTTTCACATCACTGAAAAAAAATTTCGAATTGTTCAGTATCGACTGAAAGGATTAGAAACAAAATTGCTTTCGAATCGAAAAAGTATTCACTCCCGACTGCCAGAATTAGCCCCCTGAAGTTTTAAATATCCGATTTTTCGCTACACTCATGTTTTAACGCCATTGCTTTTTATTTTACTTATTTTCAATTTTCGTTTATAACCTTGACTTAATTTTTGTTTTACAAAAAATCCTACAAAAAAAGATTTTAAATAGTTTTTGTCTAGCACTAAAGGATGACCCAGAAAGAATGTGCTTTTTTATTTAAAAAAAAAAAAACACGTATTTTTCCAAAATTATAACGCGTTGTTCTTTCGTAAAGCGCATGTGAAAGCTGTTAAATTTCAGAGTTGCCACCTGCACAGAAAAACTTGCACTTAATTTAAAAAGTGCACTTTTACTGAGACAACATTTAAAATGATGTAATTTTATTGTGTGACATTAGAACAATTTTTAATCACACTTGTCATTAAAAAAGTAATGGTTCCGCTTATTTGGTCAAATATTTAACAAATGTGACCATAGTTTTAGTTTGTATGTTTGTGGCGCAGTCACGCGAAAAGCTTTTAATGGTTTTGGACAAATAGGATACTTTTTAAGAGGAAAAAACGAAAAAATGGGTACTTTTGGTACTTCTTCTCTTTTTGATAAATTCGGTATACATATTGCATATTGTCCATGTAAAAACATACGGTAATTTTAAGGGGTACAAAACGGGATAAAATTGGTACTTTTTCTCTTTTCGGTAAATTTGGTATACAAACAGATTACAGACTACATTAACATACAGTGTACTTTCTGGAGGCTTAAAATGAGAAAAAACTGGTACTTATGGTTATCTTTTACCTTTGGTACTTTTTCTCTTTTCGATAAGCTTCATATAGAGAAAGTATATGAGTCATATTAAAATATATGACACTTTTTAAGAGATAAGAACTGGGAAAACTGGTACTTCTGGTACTATTACTCTTTTTGTTAAATTTATTATATACACAGAAAAAAATTTTGCACCAGTACTTTTACTTTAATCAAAATTATTAATTAAAAAAACATTAATCAAAAATAAAATCAGTTTTAATTAAAAATTAAATCAAGTGAATTTAACGTTTATTCAAGTGAATTAAACGTTTAATTGATATAATTAATTTTGTTGCTGGTCCAAATTAATATTGTCAATAAAAACGTTTAGTACACTTGATTAAAAGTTTAATTCATTTGATTAAACGTTTAATAAACTTGATTAAATTTTTAATTAAAACTGGGTTTATTTTTGATTAATGCTTTTACCGGCGCAAAATTTGTTTCTGTGTAGATTGCATATGACCCGTATTTAAATATAGGGTACTCTTTAAGGGGCAAACCGGAATAAAAATGTACGTCTCATCTTTTCGACAAATACGGTATACGTACATACAGATTACAGCCTACATTAATACACAGTGCACTTTCTGGGGGCCTAAAATAAGAAAAAGCTTGTACTTTGGGTACTTCTTAACCATTTACATTTTCGATCTGGTATATATAGCACATGGCCCAGCTTAAAATATAGGGAACTTTTTAAGAGGTTGAAAACGGAAAAATGAAATTGAAATGTAAACATATTTATTGAAAACGCTTAAAATAAAAAAATGCAAATTTAAAAAAAGTTATGGGCACAAATTTAATTAGTAAATTTAACGCGAAAATTGCGAAAGTTCGGAAAAGTTTCCTCAAAGAGCCAAAATTGCGAAAATTCGGAAATATTTGCAAAAATAGCGAAAATTCTCGAACATTTTTAATATATAAAAAAAAGCCATAAAATTGATTAAAGTCCCTTAATCTGTAACGAATGGCAAAAATTCGGTTAAAATTGCTCAATTAACGGAAATTCGCCAAAATTTGCTAACAGCGGCATAAAAGAAAAGTCTTATATTTATTAATAAACTTTAAAGCTATAAAGAATCAGAAAACTTACAGTAAAAATATCTTTTATCAAAAACATGCCAAAAATTCGCGAAAAAATACAAAATTGGAAACAAACTCTACACTTTACTTTAAAAAGCTAAATCGGTTAAAAAACATGTTGGAAAATAGCATAAATAGCGTTAAAAAGTAAGTGAAGAACAAAAAAAAAAAAAAATAATTGGAGATGGGATTTTTTTTTTTGTCAAATTTTCGATAACTAGTCGACGTCGACACAACATTCTTATAAAATACCAAACTAACGTCGAAGTGATGTAGTCGTCGCCTTGATGTGACAACAATTAAAAATTAATGTCGATGTCGACAACGCTTTACATAATAGGGGTGATTATCTCTGACCTAGAATCGCGCCCTTTATAAACTTTAGCATAGAAAACAGTGCTTTCTTAGTGCTATAATTTAAGGGTGAAGAGAACGTAAAAATATTTGTTGTTTTTAATGTTATTGCATTTTTGATGCGTACGACTGTCACGTTCAACACTTTGGATTAATCCATATGCAGTTTAGTTATCAATGCAAAACATTTGTTAAAAAGCGAGCTGAACTAGAAAAGTAAGCGTTGAACCTTCCATAAAGGACAATATAGATGGTTAAATATTTGGAGAAGGACACCAGTAGGTGTAACTAAATAAATCCAAATTTGATAAGAATTGCTTCAGTATCAATGCACGAGATGTGTTAAAAAAAATTTACTAATTTTATTCTAATAGAGGTAAAATTAAGGCAAAATTAAATTATGTATTGTCCTCAACTGTCCTCATATTTATGTAAAAATTATACAAGAAAATAATTAAAATAAAAAAAAAACCCCTAAAAATTAACCTAAAACAAAGCCAAATACAATTAAAAAAAGAGCGAAGGGAGAAAAACAAATACATATGAGAGTGTTTCTAAAGTAAACAAGACGAAAAGAGCTTAAGAATGGTAGCAAAACAAAAAAGAGGGAAAACACTACGGTAAAAAAGCTAGACAGGAATATAAACAAAGTTTTGACATTTCCTTTTTTATGCTATTTCTGCTTTTCTTTTTCTGTATTACTCTCTTCCTTTTTGCTCGCCTTTTTACCACTTGTTGCTGAAAATGTCATGTCATTTCTGACAATAGAAAAATAAACAGAAAATCAAGGAAAACAAGAGAACAAATACAAAATAGAAAAATATTTAAAAAGAGGGCTCGTCTTGTTTTGCTGTAGACCGTCAGAATTTTGTCAGCAGAGTGCGCTTTTGTGTAGGTGTAAAAAATGTTTTTGTTGTTTTCTTGTTGTGTATAATTTTTTTTTTGGTGTTAATGACACGCATTTCACTAGCGATTTTTTTCGTGTCTAAATTTATTTTACAATTTTATTTTAAGTATTTTTGTTTGTTTTCTATTTTGTTAGTCAAACATGACGTAGTTACGTGTTTGATGACGATATTAATATCATATCATCATCACATGTATGAATATATTTAATACTTGTATAGATTATTTAATTAAAATAAAAATGTTTCATAAAACATATCGAAAACTATTTGAAATTTTATTTAATATTTTTTTTTAATTATTGGTGTTTTCTTTTCTAAACAATAAAATTGCATTATAATTGTGTAATATATTTATCAGGTTACACGCACCCTTTTAAAGTGATACATTTTTCTAAATTGCAATGGAACAAAAGATTAGTTACGTTTTACACTCAACACTAATGTGTATTTAGCGGGTTAAATATTGAACACAAAGTTTGTACTAATAAGCGATATTCACCGCTGTTGTAGCAATTTCCAACGTTAAGTTTACTTTGAATTCCAATAAGCGTTAACAACACTGATTTTCAATAAATTAAAGTCAGCTACTTTTAAAAATGTTGGGGGGAAAAAATAGTTTTTAAATAAATGTAAAACAAGGGTAAATCCAAAGGTTTTTATATCCATCACAATACACATAACCAAAAATCACAAAACAACACAAACTGTATGCAAACACAAGAAAAAGTTAAAAGAGAAATACTTGCTTGCATAAAAATGTACTTAACGCAGATGCAAACAAGTAAGAAAGTATAGTCGGTCAAGCCCGACCATATGATACCCTACACCACAGCATTAAAAAACACATCATGGTTATATGTCCATATAAATATGGATTTATCTATGTTTATAAAAGTCATTAAAATCGGTTTAAAAGTTTGTGAGAGGCAGAAATTGCCCCCTACCTCCCCTTGTGGTCCTATTTTTGTAAAACTATATAGCTTATGTGTCCATATAGATATGGATCTATCTATGTTTTGAATTTCATTAAAATCGGTTTGAGAGGCAGAAATTGGCCCTATCTCCCCTCGTGGTCCTATTTTTAAAAAAATGCATCCCTTTTGTGTTTATAAAGATATTGTTCTATGTATGTTTTAAATTTCATTGAAATCGGTTTGATAGTTTCTGGGAGGAAGAAATTTCCCCCTATCTTCCCTCGTGGTCCTACGATTTGGCCCATTTTCAATAGGCTTGGTCCTTGTGCCAATAAGAACCTATGTCCTAAATTTTATCAAATTATCTTCAAAATTGCGACCTGTACTTTGCGCACAAGGTTACATGGACAGCCAGCCAGCTAGCCAGCCGGACGGACATCGTTAGTTCGACTCAGAAAGTGATTCTGAGTCGATCGGTATACTTTAAAGTGGGTCTAGGACCAATATTTTAAGGCGTTACACACATCAGCACAAATGCATAATACCCTCTCCACTATTGTGGTGTGGGTATAAAAAGGGTATTATCTCACACTTAATTATAGCTGGGGTAAGAATGGAATAAATTTGCCACTTATTTTTGCAACATATTTAGAAAGGAAAACGAAAACTTCCCGCACTTTTGCATATTTTTTTAGAATAGAACAAAAACCCACGCGAATGGTAGATACATGGAACATTATTTTCAGAAAAGAAAACACCATAAGTAAAAACGCAAGAAAAAATTAATAATTTTGATATTTGAATTTTAAATAATTTGTGTGCTGAATACATATTTAGTCCTTCAGTCCCCATACAAAGGCTCTCCATTCCTTCCTATTTGTCGTGAATCGTTACATGGAACATTATTTTCAGAAAAGAAAACACCATAAGTAAAAACGCAAGAAAAAATTAATAATTTTGATATTTGAATTTTAAATAATTTGTGTGCTGAATACATATTTAGTCCTTCAGTCCCCATACAAAGGCTCTCCATTCCTTCCTATTTGTCGTGAATCGTTTAATTTGACTCCAAGAAACGTTATGGTCGCGTAATTCGCTTTCGGTTTGGCGCCTCCAGATATAGGCAGTTCTGTCGGGTTCTCTAGATCCCTGAGAACTTCATTCGTTGAATTGCCTCTTAATATCGTCAGGTGACCTTTTGAATCGTTTCTTTTATTCACAACTAGCTGACCCGGTCTACGTTGCTGGCCCTATGTAAACATTAGTTTTGTATTACCACACGATTTAAATTGAGCATTTAACGAAATTTACGGCCTTTAAAATAAAAATCCATGGAATACCTATCATAAATTTTTTTTAAAAAATAACTTACATATGGTGTGGATATGGGCTCAATCAAAAAAGAATAAGTTGGACCATGGCGATAATTTTAAAGAAAAAATCGTCCAAATCGGTCAAGCCGTTCTCAAATCATGCTCTTAATAGAAAAAGTGGGCGTAAAAGTAGGCGTGGTAATTTTTTCTTTCGATGAAAACGTAAAATAAATTAATACGAACAGTTAAAAGAAAAATTAGTCAAATCGATGGAGCAGTTTTTTGATTTTAGGTAAATCGAAAAAAGTGGGCGTAAAAGTGGGCGGGGCAAAATTTTCTTTCCGTAAAAACCTAAGTTAAACCATGGCGATCATTTTGAAGAAAAAATCGTCCAAATCGGTCAAGTCGTTCTCCAGTTATGCGCTTAATAGAAAAAGTGGGCGTAAAAGTAGGCGTGGTAAATTTTTCTATCGATGAAAACTTAAAATGGATTAATACGAACATTTGAAAGATAAATTAGTCAAATCAAAATCGTCCAAATCGGTCAAGTCGTTCTCCAGTTATGCGCTTAATAGAAAAAGTGGGCGTAAAAGTAGGCGTGGTAAATTTTTCTATCGATGAAAACTTAAAATGGATTAATACGAACATTTGAAAGATAAATTAGTCAAATCGATGGAGCAGTTTTTTGATTTTAGGTAAATCGAAAAAAGTGGGCGTAAAAGTGGGCGGGGCAAAATTTTCTTTCCGTAAAACCCTAAGGTGGACCATGGCAATCATTTTAAAGAAAAAATCGTCCAAATCGGTCAAGCCGTTCTCAATTTATGCGCTTAATAGAAAAAGTGGGCGTAAAAGTAGGCGTGGTAAATTTTTCTATCGATGAAAACTTAAAATGGATTAATACGAAGATTTGAAAGAAAAATTAGTCAACTCGATGGAGCCGTTTTCTGATTTTAGGTAAATCGGAAAAAGTGGGCGTAAAAGTGGGCGGGGCAAAAGTATCCTATGTCCGTCTCCTGGCTCTAAGCTACCTCCCTACCAATTTTCAGCCAAATCTGTTCTGCCGTTCTTGAGTTATAAGTGGTGTAACTAACACGACTTTCTTTTATATATATAGAATATAAGATTTTTAATAATAAAATACATACAACAATAAAGAAAAGGAGGAATTCAAGGTAAATCAACTAGAAGGTGGGGTCAAATCAACAGCTGTTTTTTCTATGTCGAGTTGTCAAAGTTTGTATACAACAACAATTTTGATTTTAGTTGAACTGTTAATTTTTAATTTTTGATATTCTTGAGTTCATCAAATTTAATTTTCATTGAGGGAAGGAATTTTACAACTTTTTTTTATTCAAATTTATTGATCATATTTCTTGGCTGAGCGGGGATTTGAACCCGGGTTGATCTTTACATGTTTCAAGAATTACCACATTCTATCCTAAGAAGATCTTTGTGTTCTACGCACTGCACCACTGCGGTGCCCGTTAGCCAACAGTCAAACATCAATCTTTAACCAGTAGTACTAGTGGTATTGGTTCGAAATTTACTGTTATTATCACTTAAATTTCAAATTACATGTTGCCTCCTTTCCTCTATAGGTGCTGTTGTAGAGTTGACCTCACCTTCTAGCAAATTCGCCTTGGAGGAGTAAAGACTAACTTTCAACGTTTCCGATTTCTCTTAAACAATTGTTTATTTGAAAACTGATCTGGACAAGGAAGCGGCTTGCGCATCATTGCCTTTATATTTTAAGGGCAATCAGTCTGTCCTTGGTTTGGCGTCGTTAAACTGTTCCGAGTGACAGTTTTTCGGTTTTCAACATTAACCGTAATTTGCCCCTGGTTCTAGATATAAGTCCTAAATCAGTTTTAGTTCGTTTCTACTTTAGTTCTTGTTTAGTTCTATCCTTGTTGAGATTTTAGCAAAACAAACTACAACTGACTAAAAAATTCACTAAAACAAAACTGCACCAGATTCTTAAAAGGATGTTCCACTAAAATCAGACTAAGAAGCTAAAGTTAAAGTATAATAAGAATTTTAAATAAAATGTATCCATTTAAAATCAAACTAGCGAATTTTCATTAAAAAATAGCTCTCTCCTTTTTTATTTTTAGAGTTGGCAAATGGGCCACCCAATTCGGCGATGAGCTGTGGGAACTCGCTCAACGTATGACCAAGTCACAAGAAATTAAAGCGGTATGTTTTATGTTGAATCAAAACTTCCATTTCAACATTAATTAAAAGTAAATGATGATAACTTTTACATTTTACAGAAATACAAAGAATACAATGCTCGAGTTGAACTGAAAAATGGCACCGAACTCATAAAATCGATAACAGCAAATGTGGGTAAAATGTTGGCCCGCAAAATGGATGCCGTACGTTGTATACAAGCAAAGGCGGAACAAGTTTTTGAAAATTTTGAATACAATGAAACGGTTGCCGAAAACGATTTTCAATATTACTCTAGTAAATTTTCAGCGTTCGAAGGAAAGTCAGCAGAGGAATTAATGGATCATTTGGTTAACAACAGTTATATGTATTTGAATATGACCCTAAATCCAGATACACATTTTTATAATATATCCGTAAATACAGAGCATAGTTCCGTCCATGTACCCTCCAATGTGTATGATAAACGTAAGTTTTATTTGAATTAAAAAACAAATTAAAAAATTCCATAATATATAATTCCTTTCCAAAGATCCCCCTGTCCTGAAGGCCATAATGTGGACCGAAGAACTGGATGAGGTGTTCAAGCAAAATTATCAATCCGATCCTGCCTTGTCATGGCAATACTTTGGCTCTGATACGGGCATTTTACGCCACTTCCCCGCCTCCCAATGGGAAGAACACGAACTGGATGGCAATGCCGATACTTATGATTGCCGCAAACGTTCGTGGTACATTGAGACAGCCACCTGTTCGAAGGATATTGTAATTTTATTGGATAATTCTGGCTCTATGACAGGCTTTCGATTTCATGTTGCCAAATTTACTATACGCAGCATACTGGATACATTTTCCAATAATGATTTTTTTACCATCTTTAATTATTCCTCAACTACGGATGATATAGTGCCGTGCTTTAAGGATGCCCTGGTACAGGCCACACCGGAAAATATTAATGTTTTTAATGATGTCATTAGCAAGATGAAGCCGCAAGGTTATGCAAATTTGTCTATAGCTTATACGAAAGCATTTGAGTTGTTAAAGAAGGTGGGTGGAAGAAAATTTACAATAAATACAAACAAACTGTATGTACTAGAATTTAACTAGAACTAAATCAGAATTTAACAAGAACCTAAACTAGACTAGAACTCAAATAAAAATTATTAAGAATTACCCTAGAAAAGAACTTGAACTAAATAAGAACTTAACTCAGTTAAAACTTCGTAAGAACTGCACTTGAACTGAACTAGAATTGAACTCAAAAATTATCTAGAACTGATATTGAACTGAACTAGAACATAACTAAAACTGAACTAGGACACAACTAGAATCAAACTAGAACTAAACTAAAACTCAACTTGAACTGATCAAAAACAGAATTTGAGATGAATTGGAATCTAAACTAGATATGGAATCGAAACAATACAAAAATTTTAATTTTCCCTTTCTCTCTATTAGTACTACATTGAAAGACGCTGCAATGAAACCTCCACCTGCAATCAAGCCATTATGGTGGTTACTGATGGTGTGGCTGGTAATAATACGGAAATTTTCGAAAAATACAATTGGGGCGATGGCGAAAACGGGACGATGAGTATGAAAGTAAGAATATTTACTTATCTTCTGGGTAAAGAAGTGACCAAAGTCAGAGAGATACAATGGATGGCTTGTCTAAATCGAGGTTACTATTCACACGTTCAAACCCTGGATGAGGTACAGGAAGAGGCATTAAAGTATGTGGATGTTATAGCAACGCCTTTGGTCTTGCAAGATGTGGAACACCCGCCCACCTGGACGCATTCGTTTACGGATAAAACGGTACGTTTTTGAATTATTTGGGTAAAAATAGTTTTTTATTATTTTAATAATATTTTATAGTATAAACCGGAAGGGAATGCCACAGATGCTCGCCTTATGATAGCAGTGGGTGTGCCGGCCTTTGATCGGTCGTATCGTAAAGTCAATACTACCGCCCACGCCCGGTTATTAGGCGTGGCGGGCACTGATGTGCCAGTAGAAGATATAGACAAACTAACATTGCCTTATAAGGTATTTGAAAAAGTTTAAATACTCTTAAAAATTCATTCAAATTAATTATTGGTGTTACAGTTGGGTGTTAATGGTTATTCCTTTGTGGTTTCAAATAATGGTTATGTACTCTTGCATCCGGATTTAAGACCTATAGGAGTGAGTTCTGAAATTCTGTAATAAAAAACGACTTTAAAACTTTTCCGTTTTCGAAATAGCTCAATGGCGTCATGAATCCCAATTACAACAGCATCGATTTCACTGAAGTGGAACAACTATTCGAAGATAATTCTCCTCGAAATCCCGGAGAATCTATTTTACTTTTAAGACGCAGCATGGTCAATCATGAATCGGGTGAATTTAAAGATATTAGTGTAAAGCTGCACTATGATAAAATGCGCCGAGTTTCAGAGGAGAAACAAGATTATTTCTTTGCTCCTCTGCCCAATACACCATTTTCCTTGGGTATTGTCTTGCCCAGTGAATATGGCAAGACCTGGATTAAGGTGGGCGAGGAGGTCTTGAAAAACATCCATATGAAAGTCAATATTTCGGACTTTTTTGTGGGTGAAAATTGGAAAGTGCATCCTGATTGGGTATTTTGTAAATATCACTACTTGGAGGGCCATGAATTTAAGACACCCGAGGCTGAACTAAAGCATTTCTTAGGTAAAATGGTGCAAAAGGATTGGAAGTGGGCAGAGCAGTATGAGGAGGACGAGGTGGATAGAGATGAAGATGATTGTAAGTTTAAATGGTATTAAAAAAAAAATTCTTTGAAAGTATTAAAATTTATGGTTTTTCTGGGTATAGTGAACTGTGGCCGCAAATCCTTGTCCGATGATGCCTACTATTGCAACAAAGAACTGGTCCATTTACTAATCTTCGATGCCAAGGTTACCAATTCCAGTTATGGTGTGTGGAAGTTTGAAAATGAGGAAGAGAAGGCTTTAATAGAACGGTTTGGAGCCACTCTGCGTTTCGTGGCCACCATGAGTGGCTTAACACGTTGGCAATTCATTTATGGTGAGGTGGAGGTAGAAAATGATCGAGAATTTGGTGATTATCATACCAAAGCCATAGATGAGACCTGGTATAGAAGTGCTATATTGGCTCATCACGAAGAGCGCACCGATAGTTTTGTTTATTCCGTTAAACATCATAATGATCCGGCCGAGGATAGCGAATTAAAAGTGACTGCTTCACATGCCATTTTCCCCAGAGATGGTGGCAAAGAGGCACCAGCTTGTGTAGTGGGTTTTCAATTTTCACATGCCCAAATGCTAGACAGATTTTTCAATATAACCTCAACGGATAATGTAAGTGTTTTTGAAATTGGAAAGAAATGGAAGTGGCTTAATTAAAAGACTTTTCCATTTAGTGTAACGGCTGCATTAAAACCTGCAATAGTGATGAATTCGAGTGTTATGTTGTAGACAATAACGCGTATATAGTGTTAGCCAGAAATGTTAATCATACGGGAAAATTTTTTGGAGAATTTCAAGGAGATGTTATGGAAGCCATGGTACAAATGGAATTTTTTCAAAGTATTGATGTTTATGACTATCAATCGCTATGTGTGAATGAAGATGCCAAACAAAGTGATGGCAGTAATTTGATGCACGTAAGTTTTTTTAAGTTTTCAGTATACTTTTACCTTAATTTTTAAATCAGCCTTGGAAGGTTGTAACATTGGCTTGGAAATGGTTGGTATCTTCGCTGTTCTGGCATTTTTCACGCATTAAATGGTGGGTGGATGGTTCGCCTTGTAAGTATTTTGCTTAATTTAAATTCAAGATCTTTCTTTAAAATCATATTTCCCTAGTCCTTGAATATAACGATGACATTGAAGATGATTACGATGCTGGTGGATTTGGTCATGACAGTTATGCTCCCATTCAACCTAAGCCCAAAGAGGAAGATGAAGATGAAATGATTTTCAATGAGCCCGAACCACCTCCAGTTTATGAACCTTGCGATAAGGTTACTGCTTTGTACAATCTGCAGCCAAATTCTGTGGAGGGCATTACGGAGGCGATAAGAATGCCTAATGTACGTCCGTTTTATATTAAGAAAATACCACGTACTAATTTACTCTTGGTGGTCATTAATGTGTTGATGCCTTCGAAGGGTACGAAAAAATCCACCGAACCACATAGACAAATCTATCCAACCGACTTTCCGTGCTATAAGCTCAATATGAGTTTCTATGAGCGGAGACGTATTGAGGAGTGTTTTACGGAACATCCCGAGGTAAGTTGAATAAAAATGATCAAAATTAAGCAGAAATTAAAAAAAAATTTATTTTTCTTGAAACTTGCTAAGAAAATGGAATTTAAACATAATAAATTTTAGAAATTTAATTTAAAATGTCAAATTTTTACAATATACATTAAATTTCATTGGAAGCTATAATTGTCTACAACGTTGGTATAAAAATGTCAATGAAACATTCTATTTTTCAACGTCCCTATGAAAATGGCAATGAAACATTCCTTTTCTTTAAACGTTCCTTTAAAAATTGTAATAAAACATTATATTTTTTTAAATTATCCTAAAAAAGTAGCAAAGAAACTTTATACTTGTTTGCAATTTAAAGAAACTTTTAACAAATTTTTAAGCGTTTCTATGAAAATGGAATTTAAACACTATGCACTTTTATAACATTTAAATCGTTAAAAAAAATGTTATTGATTTGAAAACGTTTCTATGAAAATGGACATGAAACACACAAAAATTTCTCTAAAAATAACGTCAGGAACTTCATACATTTAAACAAAAAATAGCAAAATTATGAAAATTTAAAGCAAAAAATTCTTTTATACGTTTCTATATAAAATGGAATTAAAACTTTTAAATTTGTCCTGTATATCGGAACAGGAATACCAAACCTGTATTCAAATTAAAAAAAAAACGCAAAATTTTGAAAATTTCTACAATGTACAAACATTTTAATATTAAAGACGCAACTTCGAAGCCATGCGACGCAAACTGAAACGAAAACGACGCAACTTTTAAAACACAAAAACGACACAAAACGGGGTATTATTGTTTTAACAAAAAATAGCAAAATTATGAAAACTTATAAATTCATCAAACCTTCCTTTAAAGTACAAATTAAAACATAATAAATTTCTTGATTATTACGGAAATGAACTAAATTAAACAAAATTGCGTTGGCTGATTTCGCTGCTGGCAACTTAACTTCAGTTCAGTCGTCATCCGTAATCGTCCCATAAATAAATTTTAAATGTCTTTTTTATGACTAGAAAATAATTAAACTTTTTTTACACGTTCCCATACAAAATGGAATTGAAACTTTTAAATTTGCCCAGTATATCGAAACAGCAATAAAACATGTGTATCAAAATTAAAAAAAACGCAAAAGTTTGTTAATTAGTTCTATCATTTCTATGAAAAATGAAACATAAGGAATCTCAAAATTGTTGGCAAAAGAAACTATGAAAAATAATTACAAAATTGTAAATTTTTTAAACATTTCTATTAAAAATGGGATTGGAACATTTAAAGTTGAAAATGTTTAAAGCAGTGATAGCCACTCCATAGGCTCGCGCGCGAGTCAGTCAATAATCGTATTTTTCACGCAGCCACGGTCGGAAATTCACGTGCATACAACAACTTTGTTCGTTTCAAAACATCAGACTATCATCAGTCTCTGTGACCGCACGCAAGTACATAATATCTTTGTGTGCGTGCGTTCGGGGCTTCGTTAGTTCGGGGCTTGGTTATCACTGGTTTAAAGCAACAAACACACAAAAAGGCTATTTTAAAAATATGAAATAATAACAAAAAGAGTTATACATATTTTTTAAACCCATTCCTATGTAAAATGGAAATGAAACATAGAAGATTTCAAAATCTTTTTGTTTTAAAATATGGAATTCCGAAAAAAATTAAGAAATTTTAAGAAAATATGGTAATGTTATGCAGTCTTTCAAGCATTTGTATAGAAATTGATTTAAAATATTTCAATTCTTTAGTTTGCACTATACATACACAAAAACAGCAAAACCAAAAGTTATAAGTCTATGGCCCCTATTACGGTTTACAACTCAGTTGAGTTGTAATAATTTTTGTAGCCATTTTTGTTATGTTTTTGTTCTCCGCAAAGTTGTAAACCATAATACAAAAATTAAGAAATTACAACTCAACTCAGTTACCGTAAAAGCTACCTATATATGTATATGTATTGTATATATAAAAAGATGTGTACACTTTGATGTCACCACTAAGTGCGGAAACGATTCTACCGATTTTAACCAAAATTTCAGGGTACGTTGGGAATAGTCTGTGGATGGGTTAAATTAAGTTTGCACGAAATCGGCTTAGGGGTTCCGCAGATATGGCATTTAGATTTTTCTATATATTCCCATACAAATATCAACAAAATGCCCTCCATTTTGAATGTGTATTTTGTATGTCTATTTGTTAGGTATGATAATAAGTCGTAGAGTATATTTTAACAATACACACGGCAACAACATCCAATACATAAGCGGCAACAACATCCAAATCGTAAACGGCAACAACACTCACGTTTTCAATTACATGAACGGAAACAACACTAACGCAAGCAGCAACACAACAGTAAACAACAACACATACAACAATAACACCGCCACAAATAGAAGGAACAGGAGAATAAAAACAGTAGGGAATATAGCAACAAAACTAGAAGTTCTAAATATCAGAAGCTTATATAATATTGCACTAATAAATGAATTCTGGAACGACTCAAAATACCTTAAACCTATAGACCATAATTACAACACAAGACGAAAAGCAGAAGGAAGATATAAAGTAGAACGATTTCACAACAATTATGGAAAAAAATGTCTTAGTGTTGTACTTCCAGCCCTGGTCAACAAATTACCCACTAATTTAATTAACCTACCAAACACAAACAAAAGAAAAAAATTAATACAATCGTATATTTTAAATTCGCAATGAAATATTGAACTTGTAGAATAAATTAACATATAGCCACGGCCACTGAATCCTGAATTATTATTATTATCTTTTTTTCATTTATATTACATTTAACACTAGAATAGAACTTATCCTGCAGATAACCCACATGGCTTCGCGGGAAAACACTATTAGTAAAATGTAAATTATTTCAAAATGTCAATAAATAAATGAATTTAATTTAAAAAAAAAAAAAAAAAAATATCGCTAGAGGGCGCAAAATAGGGCATCAGCTCCCCCTTCCTATATCTTCTTAGCTAATCAATCTGTTTTATTAAAATTTGGCATGCAGGCGCTGTAACATCTGAAAGAAAATAGGTCAAGAGGGGTAAAATCTCCCCCTCCCTATAACTGCTTAACAAATTGACCGATTTTCTTGAAATTTCGCAGGAAAATAGCTTAACATCTGGAAAGAACTATAGCCTAAAATTTATTATTATTATTTAGGGCGTGAAATAGAGCAATAGGGGTAAAAGCTCCCCCTCCCCAATCTTTTAAGCTAATCAATCGGGTTTCTCAAAATTTGGCATGCAGACACTGTAACATCTGAAAGGAAATAGGGAATAGGGTAAGAAGGGTAAAAGCTCCCCCTTACAATATCTTCTTAACAAATTGACCGAATTTCTTGAAATTTAGCAGGCAAATAGTGTTAATGCTGGAAAGTACTTTAGCCTACAGTATTTATTATTTTGGGCGTGAAGCAAGAGGAGTAAAAGCTCCCCATCCCTATATCTTCTTAACTGATCAAATTTGGCATGCAGACAATGAAACATCTGAAAGGGAACAGGGCATGAAATAGGGCAAGAGGAGTAAAATCTCCCCCTCCCTATATCTTCTTAACTAATCAACTGATTTTCTTGAAATTTGGCGGGCAAATAGTGTAACATCTGGAAAGACCTTTAGCCTATAATTTTTATTATCTTCTTAACTAATCAACCGGTTTTCCTAAAATTTGGCATGCAGACACTATACCATCTGAAAGAAATAAGTTATATGGCAAAACAACGTTTGCCGGGTCAGCTAGTTAAATATAAAAACAGCAAAAAATTAAATATGTAAAAATTTAATTTAAAATGGAACTAAAATATAATAAAAATCAAGATTTTACCTAAAAAAAATAATTAGGACTTTTTTAGAAGTTTTTTTTCTAACTATTTGTTTTTTTTTATATTTCTAGGAGGAACTTTACTCTTACTGTGGTGACGCTTCATCTTTAACATCTAGCATGTTGATTTTAAGTCTAACACTGTCACTTGTTTTAATAACACGTTATTTAAGACGTGCTTAATATTAATTTTATTATTTTTTTTTTTTTTAATGTTTTACTCCATTTTTGTCTCTACTGAAAACACAAAAATACAACCACCAGCAGCACAATTAACTGGAAATTTTAGCCAAAAATTTAAGAAATATTTTATAAATTTAAACTAAACTGAACTAGAAGAAAACTAAAACAATCAGGGAGTATAAAATGAAGATTTATTTGCCAAAAATAAAAAAAAATCAATTAGCAACATTGTATTTCTTTTTGTTAATTTTTAAGTGCCACAAACACTTACAAAAGTCCAAAATTCAAAAAGAATATATTTATATACAATATGTACTGTAGTTTCAGTTTTACTTAGAAATTTTATTAAAAAATAAAAAGGAAATTAAAGTTTCATTTTGAAAATTTAGAGAATATAAAAATAGACAATTTTTTTTAAATTTCCTTAAAAATTTGAACGGAAATTTAAATAACTTTTTTAGTACATCTAAATGAAGCTTTAAAATCCTTTAATTGTTTTTGTTTTAATAATTTGTCTAGAAATTTTGTTAAAAATGTTTTTATAAAAGTTTTTTAAATAAAAAAAAGCCAAAATTAAGTTTTTTTTTTAAATATATACCAAAAATTATAAAATTTTTTATAAAAAAAAAAACTAAATAAAGTTAAAATTTTGTTACAATTTTATATAAATTTTAAGAACAAACGATAAATTACACACACAAACTGTTTCAGAAACTAAAATAGTTACAAACCACCTTAAGTGTCCGCCAAACTCTACCAGCAACTATGGAAAAAACACTCCACTAGAAGACAACTTTTTCAATAGGGTTTTTTAACTAGAACAATAAAAATCTTTATTTTTAATTCTTTAATTTAAAAGAAATAATGAATTTGTAGTAAAATTTAAAAAAAAAAATGCCTTTATATGTTTAAAAAATATTTGAAAACAAATTGAAATGAAAGCGAATCAAAGTCGAAAATTATGATATTGATGATATTTAAATCAAAATAAATAAGGGGGGTTGTCTAGGGGTTTGTCTAAAATGCTATGAAAATAAATGGCAAAAAAAAATTGAAGTTAACTAAAAAAATATATATAAAAAAAATTATAAAACACACACTTGAAATTCATTAAAATTGTAAACAAAAATTCATAGAAATGAAATTAAACAAAAACCAAACGATAGTTATTAAATATTTATTTTTGAAAGATTTAAATAAGATAAAACAAAAAAATTATATGTAAGAAATTTTCTTTAAAAAAGAATTGTTTTAATGTTAAGTGAAAAATGTAAAAAAAATAATAAATAAAGACCAATTGTTTAAATTTAAAATAAAAAAAATCTTCAATACCAAGAGAAAAACAAAAGGTAAGTCAGAAGTTTTAAACATTCCCATAGCAAATTATAATAAAAAAAGTTTAGTGAGCGTAAAATTCTTTAAACATCTTAATATGTATTTTAAAACGTTCCTATGAAAAATGGATATGAAACACAGAAAAAATACAAGGAATTTAAGAAAATATATAACGAGATTTCTGATAAAATAAAATAAATTGATAATTTACTTAAAACGTTCCTATTAAAAATGGAATGGAAACATTAATATTTAAAAGACTTCGTATAAAACGATTTTAAAAATAAAACCAAATTGAAAATTATTGAAAAGTAATCAATTTATTTAAAGATTTCTATAGGAAATGGCATTAAAACATTTCAAATTTAATCTGTTTACGTACGTTAAAAACAAAATAATAATAAACTCAAATATTATGAACTATTTTCAAGAATTTCTATAGGAAATGGAAATGGAAATGAAACATGAAAAAATGGGAAAATTTTCAGATTTTATTAAGGTAGTGAGTGATGTTTTAGAAATACAAAACAATTATAGGAAAATTATAAAAAATATTAACATTCCCATCAAAAATGGAATTGAGACATTTCAAACTTTAATAATTTTTTTTTCTAAATACGGAAACTGAAATAAATAAAAAAAAAAATTTTAAGAAACGCTTTTCTTTACCTTAATATATTGGTCAGTTGTGAAAACAAAATGAATATATATACTAAAAAAATCGACTAAAAGTCAAAAATAAGAACATTTCAAACAACATAAGCTTTAAAATCAAAATGGGAAAAATCTCACACATCCCTTAAAGAAAAGCGTGGGGCGCCCATACCAACCTGAACTTAACAAAAACATGACTGCCGTGAGTATATTTTAATATTTCAGACCGAAAGAAATACAACCAATCATGTTTAAAGCAAAGCTACGAATTTTCAAAATGTAATGGAGCATTTTGTTTCATAACAACGCGCCCCATTGAGTAAAAGGCGGTTAAATTAACGTTACAAGATTTGATGCTCCGAAGTGAAGCTAAAGAAAAGCATTTTCCAAAAAAAATTGTTTGCCCTCCCCCTAGATTTCATCCTGGCTACGCCCATGTATTGTCATCGGGAGAATTAATGCTTCCAAAGTTTAATTCTGCCCCCCCCCCCCCCCTACATTTCATCCTGGCTACGCCCATGTATTCGAGTATTGTCATCGGGAGTATGAATGCCTGCAAAGTTTTATCCATTTTCTATGACTAAAAGGCGGTTAAATTAAAGTTACAAGATTTGATTTTCCGAAGTGAAGCTAAAGAAAAAAGCATTTAATAATAAGAACATTAAAAAAAATTTTTTTAAGAAACACTTTTCTTAATTTGTTGGAACCACATTACGCCTTGATCAACGCCATCCATATTTTCAATCAAAAAATCATTGATCATGATGCGATAACGATATTCATTAACCCTAACGCGAGCTTTGGCTTTGATTTTTGAAGAAATAAAGTCTGATTATGCCAACAGCGTGTAAAACGCACCAAACCTTGTGCCTTTTTCTGAATTTAAAGCAGCGGTGGGCGCTGGTTTGCCTGGATTGCGAAGTTTTTCGGGTTTTTCCATTTACTGTTCGTGTTTTTTTTTACCAGAGCTGCTAAAAATGCAAAAATTACCCTACTAAGGTATTCCTTAAAATCACCAAAACATACCATACACTTGTTTTATTATACTACTTTTTAACTTAAAAAAAGTAGGTTTAAAATAGAGAAAATAAATAAAAAACAATTTTTTAACAGTCAAAACAAGAAGAAACAACAATATTTACATTGAAATTAGAATGTGAAAAAATTTACCGTATAACACATACACGTGTTTGTGTGATGTTGCTTTCACTCATTTACAACTGCCCACAAACTGAAAATCTTGAATTCATTGTTTCATGCGTAAAAAGTAACAAAGGCAACCCGAAAAACAAATACAACAGAAAGAAAAAAAATAAAATTGTATTCAGTTCAGTGTTACCACCAGCTTGATTCACAATTACACTTGAGATGAAGCAAAATTACCCGATTTAAATAAAATTACACCTGATATAAAATTGAAGTTTTATTTAATAAAAAGATATTTACAAAGAAGCAAAAACACAAATAACTCATTAAAAGAAGATCAATATAAGTCAAACTGTTAATTTTATTTAAATTAACAAAAATTACATGAAAGGCTTAAAAAAATTAAAAAAAATATAAAATAAAACTGCTAAAATAATGAGTTTAACTTCCACATTTGGTTGCATATATCTAGGGAATATAAGGTTAGGTTACGAAAGGTTAGCTGTCGAACGAACTGTCATACTGCTTTCACTTTTTGATGGGGCACATAATCATGAATTGATTCATGCTTGAACAACGCCAACAAATTATCCAAACATACTTCGAAAACCAGCCATCGATTTAAATGACGCAACTTTTTTTCACAAATGAAGGCGTCAATTAGACTTCAAGGACGTGCGATGTGACACTTTTTGATTGTTTTCCGTAGGGCTGTAAAGTCGCTGGTTAATGCTGATAAACCAGCAACAATCGGTGTCTTGGAGGTCAACTAAACTAAAGCTTTAGTTAGCGAAGCCGGTACTTGTTTTTATCAAAGAGGAGAAAATCCTTGCACCCGGCCTAAGGCCGGCTATGCTTTCGAGTTTGTCCACGGACACTATGACACTGGACGTTAGGACATGCCACCTTTTTGCAATATGTCCCGTTATTTTTATAAATAACATTTAGGAATTTGTCGTATAGTAATAATGAATGATTTAGACAAATAGTATGCCCTAAAAAATGGGCTATTTTTTATTTAATATTTTTGGGTGATTTTTCATAATTCAGTTTTACAAGTAAAAAGTAGCAAGATTAAAATAAAATTTGTTATGTATATGTTGCAATATTGGAAACATATCTTCCCCCAGGCAAGTTTTTAGTTTGAATAACTTTTTTTAATAAACTTCAGGTTATAAATCACTATGATAGGCATCTTTATCAAAATTTAAAGGTCCATCTTGCGACATTCATTACCAAACATTTGAAAATATATGTATGTTTAATTATTGAAGTCGTTTCTTAAAAAGAAACCGAGACTTTGGTTCAGCAGGCTGTGCATTTTTTAGCAACAATATTTAAAAAGAAATAAATGTCATCATTGAAATCTAATCTTAATTTTATTTGGGTATCTGAAGTAAGAATTTCGAATTACACCTGAATTACACCTAAGAGAAATTACCCACGTTCTACCCACGACCGTAAAAATTATACCAAATTCGGGTAATTACCCACAAAGTGGCAACACTGATTCAGTTGCTTAATAAATTTCAACTGTTGCGCATGTTGTTATTTTGGCAAATTTTGCAATTTCGTAGTGGTATACTGACAATATATTTATTGTGTTGTGATCAAGCTGTGCTTATGTATGTTTTTTTTTCAGCTTGTTTTAAAAACTTTTCAGCAATCATGTGGGATGATGAATTATATTATAATCAAGTTTTTTACTGAATTCCATTTTTTTTTTTGCATAGTAACATATAAATAGTACACATTTTTAAGTTTTTGCTCACGGTCTTTTCGATTTCAGGTGACCGTATGCATATACATATATATTTTACCGTTAATGAAAACTTGATGAATTGTATAATAATAATATTTTTACTGAACTTTTTTTTTTTTTTGGTTCTGCATATTTACATACAGTTTGAAAAGCTTTTCAAAAATTTCTCTAAGTGTAAATCAACTAATTTACTCTCTTTTATTCAACGTTCTCTATCTGCCCTTCGCTGATTTAAAGGAGTCTGCAGGGTCTCTTGTGGATGAATCTTACTTCGAATGTGGCAATTTTGTTGACTAACAACCCCCTTCAGTTGGACCATTTTGTTCAGGATATTAAAAGAACGCAGCAGCAAAATATAAACAACACGTTTTTAAAATTTTTATTAAAATTAAAAATTTTGTTTCCCATTATTATTATTATTGTTATGAACTTAAATAATGGTTTTAATAATATACAGTAGACGCTCGGTTATATGGATACCCAGTTATATGAACATCCAGAATAGTGAACAACAAAATTTTTACACATGAGGTTCTAAAGACTGAACACGACATATCTCTATTATGTGAACAACAACTTGCAGACGTTGATTTTTTTTTGTAACTATTTGTTGTAAAGGGTGTTCTTTAAAGTATCACAACTTTGAGTTGGCATCACTGCTTTATTTGAGCACCCATTAACCAGATTATTGTTGCTTTTTGTTTAGTTTGCTTTGAAATTTCATAATGAATCGACTTATCAAGCAACGCGGATATATTTGAAACTTTTAATCAAAATAATTCGGCGAATGGGCTGCAGAACAAATTGATATTGATCTTCAATTTCCACTCAAAATTATTTTTCCGTGAAGCCCATTTGTGGCTGAATAAGTACGTAAATATGCAGAATTGTCGCATTTGGAGTGAGAAGAATCCACAAGCTTTCGTCGAAACACCATTACATCCAAAAAAATTACTGTTTGGTGCGCTTTATCGGCTGGCGGAGTCATTGGCCCATATGTCTTCAAAAACAATGATGGTCAGAATGCGAAAAGTTGTTGAAAAATGGCGCCTTCTATACTCCAGCCGTGGTGGCAGAAATAATATTTCAATTTCAAAAAATGTTCTTTCCAATAAAGCCCGTTTCATTGATATTAAAAATATATTTCCTTGTTTTATTATGATTTAACTTGTGTTACTCTGCAAAAAACACCCTTTATTAGAAATCTGTTCTTACCCGAAGTAAGCTAGTAAATTTGTATGTACGAATGCAAAGATAAATGTATAAGATGGTTGGTGTTTGCTAAGTTATTGCTTGGAGTGAAAATAATATATCTGATATGAATGACATTTTGGCATTGCGAAAATGCAGGGACAAGGCATTACAGAAATCCCTTAAAGCAAAAAAATATAACCGACTACTTTCATGTACATTTATTATTAACTAACTTATTTAAAACAAAAACTGAATATAGGTTGGGTATTTACACATATTAAAAATGATTTGAAATACTTATTTTATATTGTCTCGATTATGTGAACTTTTCCATTTAGTGAACAGGCCCTGTCTGAATTAGGTCACATAAGCGAGCGTCTACTGTATTACTTTATGTTGTTACCTTGATGACGACAATGGTTTTTATTTACGTTGTTTTAAATAAATAAAAAATAAATAATGAAGTTTTAAAACAAATTTTGCACAAAGAAATGGAAAATGATCACAAAAAGGTGCAAGGCTACAAATCTAAAGCAGTAGGAAAGTTGAAAAAAATTCACCGATTTCAAATTTTTAAAATATATCCTATCCAAGGTAAAATTGCTTGCTTAAAACGATGGCGGTTGTTTTGTAATTATTTCCTTTAGTCTATTACAAAACAGTCGCAGGCGTATTTTAAATTCGCCACCATGATGTTAATGTTATTTTCCTTACTGAAATAATTAGATGGAGCGATAGAATAAATCGGAAAAAAATTGAATTGTTTGAATAAATAGTAATTATGTATGTTTTACATTCAGGTGGTGTTGATTTCTTGTTTAAAGGGGTTATGTTGGGTGTTGACATAAAGCGTTGTCTAGATCCTTCTATCATTATACGAAATACATATTAAGACAATTCTCTGAAAACTTTCAAAATAAACACAAAAAATGTTTTTTTTTTTTTTGTTACTATAAAAACGAAGTTGAAACAAAAAATTTTCTGAAATTGGAAACATTTTTACCCTTAATTTACTAAAATTCCTTTAATTAAAACAAATTTATAAAGCAAATTTAGAAATTTTATATTTTATAAGAACATTCCTATGTGAAATGGAATTGAAACATTAAAAAATTCTTTACTTTGTTTTTGGATTCCCATAAAAAAAATGGCAATTGAAACACTTTCAATTCGAAAAAGTTGCAGAAAATGTTGAACTATTGAAATCAAACTCCACTTACCTCATTTTTTTACTGACAGCAACACAACTTTTTAAATATTTCTATGAATCTTGAAAATAATTTTGGAATTTTTGCTTTTTTTTCTTTTTATCCCATTTTTTACACATTATTGAAACTGTTATAAAATAAAAAAAGAACAAAATTTAATTATAAAAAATCGTTATTAAATATATTTTAAAATCATTCTGGAATTTATTCACTTATTAGTGAACTTATACAAACAAAAAAACTAATAACTTGTTTTAAAAAGGAAATACTGCCAAATAAACTTACTTTTAAAAGTTGAACAACACAAAAACAAAATTCAATTTTCTGCCACTGCTGTATTTAGGACCTCCTTAAAATATTCACTATCCAATTTCTTAATATCCTGGGTAAACTGTTCTACCAATTTGGTTAGATCTTTTTCATTAATATCTTTGTTGTTGCCAGTGGTAGATAAATCTTCAATGGCTTTATTGATTTTATCCAAAAGAACTTTATCCTCATCGGATTGTTTGCTTGCATGTTCATCTTCAAATTCATTGTAGACTTGTTGGGCATTTTGCACAACCTTCTCGGGAAAATTGGCCAGACGAGCCACTTGTATGCCAAAACTTTTTTCCATAACTCCCGGTCTGACTTGATAAAGGAGTGTAAAGTTCTCCTTATCGGCCACGGCGGCCATGTGGCAATTTATAACGGTTTTAACAGTGTCGGCCAAATTGGTGATCTCGTGGAAATGAGTGGCGAAGAGAGTGAAACATTTGGTTTCTTTGGCCAGGTGTCTAATTGAAAAATAAAGTGTAAATAAAAAACTCTTTCTCTATATTTTGAAGAAAAACTATCGAACTGTTTTAAGGTAAAGACAATTTTTAAAAAAACGAATTTCCTATAGAAAATTCTTCCTTTTTACTTTTCGAAAAATTTTGCAAGGAAATTCGATTCTGTCTTTTCCACAATTATGCATAGAAACTGCTTTATTTTTTGAAAATTCTCTGTAGCCTCTTTAAAAATGTTATATTTTTTTTTAAGATTTGTTTTGAAACCTTGTTTTCATTTCTGTTTGAAATTACTTACTCTGCTATAGACCAGGCTATACCACATCCTTCATAAGTGGAAGTTCCTCTACCCAATTCATCAATAATTACCAAGGATTTATCAGTGGCAGACTAAAAAGACAAAAGTGTAAAAACTTTTAAATAAGTCTTGAAAATTCAAAATGTTTCTTTTAATTTTGTACAAAAGTGGTTTTTAACTGAGATTATGTCAAAGTTTATCTTAGACTCACTCTTATTATACCCGATGTTTCAATCATTTCCACCATAAAGGTACTTAAACCTTTTATAATATTGTCACTGGCTCCAACACGACCCAATATAGAATCAACCATGGATATAGTAGCCTCAGAGCAGGGAACAAAAGAGCCAACATGAGCCATTAAAACGGCTGTACCGACTGAACGTATATAAGTAGATTTACCACCCATGTTGGGCCCAGTAATAATAAACATATTACATTTATCTGGAACAAATAAAAAAAATTTATAAGATAATATAATTATTTTTGAGATTAAATTAAGTACCCTTGGTAAACTCCACACTATTTGATATGAATGTAATATGTTCTTGTAGTTCTAAACAGGGATGTCTAACATCTTTTAGTAATAACTCTCCGGCACCTTCTTCTAATATCTTAGGTCGTACGTAAGGTGTGGGAGCAGCTTGAGCAGCCATAGCAAAGCTTACCAAGCAATCCAATTGAGCAAATTCATTATTTAGACAAGTCAAAGAAGCAGCATAGCCCACTGCCACTTTAACTATATCCTCTACAATAGTTTTTTGTTGTTCCTCATAACGGGAGCGTAGGGAACAAAATTCATCATTAATTTCAGTTAATTTGTCAGAGGTAAAACGTATGCCGCCCTTAACAACATCTACAATTCTGTAGTTTTTATTTTTACGCAAAGCAGAATCATCTTTTACGGTTATGCGAAAATGATAACCAATATGGGAAACATTCAGCAATTTTAAATTTTGATCCAAATCCTGGGATGCTTTCTCTTGTAATTTTTCCATTTTTTTTAATAATTTCGACATTCTTTCTTTCATCTCCAATAGATCGTCATCGAAAGAAGCTTTGACCAAGTATTCTCCAGTTTCAATGGCATCGAAGTCCATTACTTGTTCCACCATTTGTTTAAGACCCGACAAATCTAATAGATAACTTTTCATGGGATCGCATAGTACACTTTTAACGGTGGCATTTTCTAAGGACAATAAAACATTTATTATCTTGGGAGTGCGTAACATGACTTGATATATACGAAATATATCTTGTAAATTCGCTTTCTGTCGGAGTAATTTTTTGGTTAACATTAAAACATCGGGAATACGTTTGAGGAACTCGTCGTGGAGTGAATTTAATGTTGTAGGGGATTCTAGAAAACATTGCACTATATTGTGGCGATCATTTAAAATTTCTTTGCTTCTTAAGGGTTGCTTAACCCACTGGGCCATTAAGCGATGACCCTGAGGAGTGCGACAGTGGTCCAGAACTCCTAAAACACTTTGCCACCTGTAGGAGGGTGAAGAGAAATGTGAACCTGGCTTTGGAAGGATGTTAAGAGCACTAACGGCAGCTGCATCTAAATGGACAAATCTAAAAATGAATCAACGTAAAAAGTTTTTTTTAGAAATCTCTGTCAGTGTCGCATTTTAAAAATGTTCTATAGAAATTTGCTTCTCTCTTCTCAAAACAAAAAATTCCAAATTTTTTAGGTGAAATCGAGGCGAATTCGCCTTTGGTGAAATGTTTCTTTGGTTGAAAAGAAATATGATTCTCTAAAATTGATTTTTTTTTCAAAATTTTACTTTTTTACCTTTTCAGATTTAATTGTTTAATTTCATAATGCCCCAGAGTTCCAGCATCATTTATGAGATCCAAATATTTAATGGCCACTCTTAAAGCTTCCATGGCTGCAGTAAGTTGTAGTTCTGGCATGCCGGTAGCATCTTCTTGTTGGCCTTTGGCAAAACGAAGTAAATGATTTAAATCTTGAATTAAATCATTTTTTTCGGCATTTGAGGACTTTGCTGGAACGGTGACCATGACACCATTGCGTTCCAAAAGATTTTTAACGGCCACGTACTAGGAAATTCAAAAACTTCGTTTATTAAAATCTTTATAAGTAGAATATTAATGAATACTTATAATCAGGGACCCGAAATAACTGTTAATATTTTTTAAATAGCCAATAGGTTATGGAAAAAATAACTGAAAAAAAATTGGTCTTGTAATAATAACTATAAATTACCCAGAAAATTATAGGTCTGCCATTAACATTATAAAAGATTTTAATTTTTTTTTTTTCTTTGATAACCGTTATGAAAGATTATTATTTTTTTTTTTTTGGTCTTTGATAACCGTTATGAAAGATTATTAATTTTTTTGGTCTTTGGTAACCATTATGAAAGATTTTTATTCTTATGGGTCTTCTATAACCATTATAAAAAAATTTTTATTTTTTCTGTCTTCTATAACCACGCTACAGTTCGCAAACTCCAAATAATATTTTCATAAAACTAGTGTAAAATTCGATATGGAAGACCGAAAAAAATAAAAATCTTTTGTAATGGTTACGGAAGACCAAAAAAAATTAAAATCTTTTATAATGGTTATATAGAAGACCAAAAAAAAGAAATAAAAGTCTTTTGTAATGGTTACGGAAGACCAAAAAAAATTAAAATCTTTTATAATGGTTATGGAAGCCCAAAAAAAACAAAAACAAACTATAACGGTTATCAAAGACCAAAAAAATATTGGTTTTTTGTAATAATTATTCAGAGAGCAAGTTTTAAAAATTCGTGATAAATTATTATTTCAGGATTTTTTCAAATATTGGTTATAACCAAGGTTATAACCAGGGCCTTGGTTATAACTGTTATGTCCCTGCTTATAATTAGACATAATTTTTTTTTTTTTTTAATTTTATGTTTCTTATAAAATTAGTGCTTTAGTCAAAAATTTCCTTTTAAACTGCAACAACAAATAGTACATTTTAAAAGGCTCTTGAAGTTTTTGGTATTCCAGTATATTTTTCTGTAGAAAAAAAATATTGAACACATTCTGAGATAAGCACTAAGGACAGCGTAGTTAATAATAATAAATGCAAGTTTTATGTTCTAAGCTCGTAGACGGAAGAATTGCCTTTAATTTGAAGTTATCTATGATGACACTTTTTACACTGGTTTTTAGCAATACTCAAATAAGGTACATTAAGTAAATGTCAGTAGTGTTCCCTTTCTGCACTTAGTGCTGCAATTTTTATAACAGAAAGTTCAATACAAATTTTTACAGTTAATTGAGAAAGCCATGTAAATTAACAGTTTCTATAGAAAATAAGGGTCAATAAATTGTTTCCTTTCTTATAAGTCTACTAAACAGCTTGAAGCAATTGTTTACAATTCTTAAACGATTTCAATCACTTAGACCTAATTTACAATATGGTCATTCCAGCCAGACGAAGTTTGTAGGCGAGCGTCGTTCCCTTACCAACAAACTTTGTCTGGCTGTCTGGCAAGAATGTCCACATTGTTAATTAGGGGATGTCTCGGGTTGCGGACTCGAGAATCTGATAGGATTCGTAATGGGGATGGCCTGGCTGCGCGAGGGGAGACTGGGTGCTAACCGCACGTAGGGCGGATTTGGGATTTCTCTCGGGGTTGGTCCTTTACCTTCTTTTCTACCTATCTTTCGGATCTGTCTTGTGCTTTCGCTGCTTATTTCACCTACTTTATGCCTTCTTGGCTATCTCTAATTAAGGCGTCACAATGGACCATATTGGTCTCTGGGTGAAGGTGTGAAGGAGACTTCACACCGGCCTTTCTACCTACCTACCTACCTAATTGGGTCTAAGACACAACTGTTTTTTAATTCTTACTGTCCAATATGTTTTATTTTTACGTTAAAATACTTTGTACTGACCTCACCGTCTTCTTGCGGCAGCAAGCATTCCTTGGGACCCAACAACACCACAGTGGCTTCCAATTCTGTGAAAAAATCATCATCCACAAACTCCAATACTTGAAATAGACAATCATTTTGTTCCACTGAAGCCACACCCACATTCCGTTGATTATTTAGCAAACGTAATTGTAAAGACAAAATACTATTGCCTACCAGTATCTCCTTATTCGAGAAAAGAATATCCTCGAATTGCAAAAGATTACCCGGAGAGCCACGATATTCCAATTGCCAATCGCCACCCGTAGAACTTCGAACAAAGACCTCAGCTCGGTAATTACGCACTAGCAATAGTTCACGAACGGCCAATTCAAAATTATTTTTGGAAAGCATGACATAAGGAGAAGGCACGTTGTCATCGGGTAAAAATTGTCGTATATATGCAGTGGATTTATAAACTAAACGGGATACTAATTCAGCATCATCTTGGCCATGGACGGAATAGGAATCAGTGCGATCAAAGAACCTAATGGTGGTTTTGGGTTTCTGGTTATGAAAATAGTTCATTTAAAACATAAACTTTAAAAATTGTTTTAAATTAACTTACTTCTCCAACTTTATTTAAATATTTTATAAAATTTTTTCTAGCATTGGTGTCTGCAATGAATTTAAACACATTTTGACCATTTCTCTAGTAATATATAAGTTTTTTGAGAAGCTTACCTAAATTTAATTGCGGTTCTTGTTTATTAGCATTTATCACCTCCATTTTTATTTAGAATTTAAATTTTGAACTTAATTTTCCCAAATTTCCAAATTTTTAGCAAAAATTGGCGCTATAATTCTATTTTTTGCAACAATTGGCCAAAAAGAAGCTTTTTTAGCACTATTGTGAATTATTTCTTTGCAAAGCTGCCCATTTGCATATTTTTCAGTATAAGGAACTTATTAACAGATGGCATCTTTGCCACACTTGTTTGTTGAAATGAAAACGTAAACAAAATAACATCTATTAATTAATGAATTATTAAAAAATGCACAAAACTGTTGTAAAATCCTAAAATCTGCGCAAATTAGGTTAAGTTTATAAAAAATAATTCAATTTAAAAATCAATTGTCATAAACAGTGCCACGTTTGTTTTGAAAAATGCAACTTAAACGTAGAATTTGTAAAACCTTTACTTTGGAAACTTATTTGGTATTATTTGGTGTATTATCGTTATTAATTTATCTTTATCTGCTCAGGAGTGATATTGAAGCAGGCGGCTGGTCTACTAAAGAAGCAGAAAGTGCAGATCCTCTCTTACTATATGAAAATAGAGTGCAAACAAAATGTTTAAGTGAAAAGGAGGAAAAATCTTTAGATTCTCCTAACAATATAACGGGAGCAGATGATCCTATAAATGGCTTGGGAGTGGTGAGAAATAAACAAGATAAATATATACGTGACATAGGCTATAAACATCATGCTTTTAATGCTTTGGTATCAAATAATATTGGGTTAATACGATCCATTCCCGATACCAGGCACAAGGTGTGTCCCCGCTCACCCACTTTGGAAACTGAAAAACTGCCAACAGCTTCTATAATCATGTGTTTTTATAATGAACACAAAATTACATTATTTAGATCTATAAAATCAATAATAGAACGCACTCCATCCTGGCTTTTAAAGGAAATTATTCTGGTTGATGATTTCAGCGATTTACCCGAATTGGTATTCCATTTGCAAGGAGAATTGCATTCACAATTGCTCTATGACAAACTCAAGTATATTAAGAATTTACAAAGAGAAGGTTTAATTAGATCACGAGTGTTAGGCGCCCGTGAAGCCGTGGGTGATGTTCTAATTTTCTTAGATTCCCACATAGAAGTGAATCAACAGTGGGCAGAGCCTTTGTTGCGTTTGATTAAAGCAGAGAATTCTACTTTAGCTGTACCTGTGATAGATTTAATTAATGCGGATACATTTCAGTATACTTCCAGTCCATTGGTTAGAGGTGGTTTCAATTGGGGCTTACATTATAAATGGGAAAACTTGCCAGAGGGAACTTTGAAACAGGAGGAAGACTTTAAAGGTATGTTTCAGGCAGACAAATTATGTGGAAATCAAAATTGTTTTGAATAAAATGTAAACTATTCTCTTCATAAATAAATCATAATTTATACAATTTATCGCTTAAGATTAATTTTGATAAATTATAATGTTTTAGGACCCTTAGATCCTTTTAAATACTTCTTTGCAGTTAAACTCTGGAGATATCTTTAACAATGTAAATCAAGTCCATTATTATTAAAAACAAAACAGTGAGCAATAAAGCTTTTCTTAAAGGCCTTTGCACATCCAACTGGCTTATTAGATTAAATGAATTTTTGATTAGGAAATTTTTCTTGAAATTCAAGATTGTAGCTTTAAATGAAGCTTAGAAAATGTTAACATTACTATGAATATTTTATTGCTTTTAAAGCTTTCAATAATCCTATCCTTCTTATATTATAAATATGAACATTTGTATATTGAGATGTTTGTTAGTTTGTGGCTCAATCTGCAACCGCTTAATGGATTTGGATAAAATTTTATAGTCGTACCTATAGCATATGGCCCAGATTCAAATCAGGTATAAAATTGGTACCTTTTCTTTCTTCGAAAAATTTTATATATGTACAGATTATAGCCTATATTAACTTATAGTGTACTTACTAGGGCCTTAAATGAGGAAAAGCTGGACCAGGTTAAAATATTAACGAATTTTATGATGTAACAACGGGAAAAACTTAGTACTTTTTCTCTTTTTGATAAATTTGGTTTACAGATTGCATTTCGTTCAATGGTCCCCATCCCTTACCTCTAAGTCAAGGTTCGAATCCTCTCTCCCGAATTCGTCCGACACCTCATTACCAACCACCTTGCAGTGACCGGGTACCCAACACAGAGCATTCTTTCACCGTGCGACCACGTCTATCACCGTTTAATTTGTCAATGTTCTGAGCGCAGCCTGACTATTGACGTGAATTGTCACCATAGACCCTCCTACGATCACGTCCGTCGCCCACCAAATCGCTAGGTTCTCGGCCTGGAAGACACCGCACTCATATGGGAGTCTGAATGACATTTTCAATATAAAAAGCTGTGCCCACCCCCAAGCAGCCCATTGGATCCACACCACCAGTGGAGTTCCCGAATGTGGTTTCTATTTTGTGTTTGCTTTAATATATACATACTTTCTCTTACTTGAAAAACATTTAAAAATATAAGTGTAATAAAAGGAAAATGGAGCACAAAATAGGTTATCATTATTTTAGTTAAATCTCAATAACTTTTTATATTTTGTGCAAAAAGTTTTAACGACTTTAAGTTTCAATAGAAAACATATCTCGCCATCCACGTTATTTTTAACAAAGAAAATCTATCACGCAGTTTATATTTGAAATGAATCCAAATATTAGTTATCGTTTTTCTAGAAAAACACATTTTTGTTCCCTGTCCCCACCCGACGAAATGTAAAAAGTTTAAATGAAACATTTTAACAAGCATTATTAGAACCAATTCTCCAAATTCAAGATAATCATTTTGTTATTAATAAATCATACTTAAGGATTCTACCTTTAATTAATAAATAGAAACATTTTGATTTTATTCTAATTATCAAAAAACATCCAAAATGTTCTCTTAATTTCACTTCTTTTTTTATACAGCCCTTTTCCTCTTATATGTACAACAAAAACTTATATTTCTTCTTTTGGCTTTTCTTTAGGTCCCTTCAAATCCCCCACCATGGCTGGTGGCCTGTTTGCCGTAAATCGTCAATATTTCGAGTATATAGGCAGCTATGACATGGGCATGGATATCTGGGGTGGTGAAAATCTAGAAATTTCTTTTCGCGTCTGGCAATGTGGTGGTGCCATTAAAATTGTGCCCTGTTCACGAGTCGGTCACATTTTTAGAAAAAGAAGACCCTACAGTTCCCCCGACGGCAGCAATACAATGCTAAAAAACTCTCTCCGCTTGGCCCATGTCTGGATGGATGATTACAAAAAGCATTATCTTAAACTCGAGAAAGTTACTCAGCACTTTGACTATGGCGATATAAGTGAACGTCTAGAACTAAGAGAAAAACTAAAATGTGAATCATTTGAATGGTATTTAAAAAACGTTTATCCCGAACTAAGATTGCCAGGAGAGGAAATTAATAAAAAAGAAAAGCCACCAATATTTCAGCCTTGGCATTCCAGAAAACGTAATTACATATCAACCTATATGTTAAGACTTTCCTCAAGTAATTTATGTGCTTCGGTGGTGACTCCCAAAGTGAAAGGTTTTTGGAAGAAAGGCAGCTCTTTGGTTTTGCAAAAATGTATAGAAGACAGAAATCAAATTTGGTATGAAACAGACAAGTCTGAAATTGTATTAGATCGTTTGCTATGTCTAGAAGCCTCCGGCGATACTCAGGTGGTGATAAACAAATGCCATGAAATGTTGGGAGATCAACAATGGCGGCATACTAAAGCAGAACGTAGTCCACTTTATAATATGGCTACGGGTACTTGTTTGAGAGCAGATAAAGCAGAAATGGGAGCTACTTTGCGTATGGATTTGTGTGCCAAACATGAGTCTAGTGCTTGGGATATAGTGGGAGTGATAACAGCATAAAATTTTAAAAAGTTTTAACTGTTTGTATACAGAGAATTTTATAATGATATTTTCGACGAAAAGACTTTTTTATTAATTTTTTTTTTTTTTTTTTTTTTTTTTGTCATAATCTACGTCCATTTTTTAAAATATTGTATTAAGAAAAATATATACTTTTTATATTATTTGTATGTTTAATGTAATACTTCTAAGACTTTAATTAATAAATATTTTCCACTTTGATATTAAATAAATAATTTAATGATTTTTTTTTGGCTGGTGGTGACAGATCTGTAATTGGTTGTTTAAACTTTCTCTTAACGACCAAGTCATAGAAAAATGCCTGGCTGTTTCGGTGGAAACACCATACCAATTATTATTTTGGGATGGTAGAGTTAAAGCACTGAGAAATAAATGAAATAATAAAACAACAACAAATTCTAATGGAATTATGTTTGGTATCGTATGAAGAAATCTTAAAGCTCAAAATATTTTCTTAACGTTAACTAGTTTTCAAATCAAAAATCTAAAGATTCTCTTTAAAATTCAAACACGTTTTTAATTTTATTTTTTCTATAACTACCATTTATTTTTTTATTATTTCAACATTCATTTCATACAGTTCTTGTTATAATAATTTGTAAATTTCTTTAAAATATTCATCAACAAACTAAAATATAATAAGTGTCTTTAAAATCTTTTTTATGAAGATATATTAGATTATATTTTAAAACTATTGGATTTCGATTTTGTTCAATTGTTTGCTAAAATTTTAGAATATTATTAATTTTTTTTATTAAGCTAGAGGTCTCTTTTCTTTTTAACACTTAATTTACATAATAATTTTCGTTGTTTTTCCCTAAAGAAGTCACACAAAGGCGTAACGAAATGTTGGATTATATAAATTTAATATTTTTTATAAAAAAAAATAAAGAACCTCAAACTTTACAAAAAAAAAAAATTACTAAAAATTTGTAAAGGTCGAATTAGAGACAGTCTATAAAAAAATAAAGAATTATGTATAGACAAAATGTTTCTATTAAAGTTCAAAAAGATTTAGTTAAGCTTCGGATTTTTTTTTTATATCAAAAACTTTTATTCATCAAAAAGGTTTCTTATGTTTGGACACACAAAAATTTTGAAATAGAAAAATTGTGAAATACATAAGTTCTCAAATATTGTAATTTATGTAGGCAATTAGAAATTTCGGAAAAAAATTTGAAATATCTCGAAAGAATGGTAACAATTTCGTCATTTAGGAAAAATTAATTGACTTTGAAATTTTATTATTAAAAGATTTGAAAATGTTAATATTAAAAGATTTTTAAATTTTAATATTAAAATTTCTAAAATATGATACTTTGGGTGAATTCCAAATCGTCTTATGCAATGAAACTGAACAAAGTCATGCATTCCTAAACGCAATCTTTTAAAAATTGACAATGTCACACGTTTTAAATGTATGATTCCAGTTTTGTTGATGCATTTTTGAAATCTTTCTTTACAAAGTACACAAAACAGCACGTGCTTTTTATATCGATACAGTATCAAAAAAATTTTTGTTTAGAACAATAAAATATAAGTGTTAAAATATTTTTTTCAAGACAAATTAATTTTTCAGGTGGCGTAGCTACTTTTTCCCCTACTTAAGAGAGAGGAATGTCAAAAGTTGCTTGTGTTTTTGACATATCGACCAACGGAAGCAACAACTATAATACAATATTGTTTTTTTGGTGTTGTACTTGTTCTAGTATCGCCACCACCGTTTGCATGAATTCGCCTTGATGTTTTCATAAAAAAAAAATTGCTGATACTTAACAGATGTCAAACTTAATTTAGAAACAATTACAAACCTTGGAATTACAAATACAATTGAGAAAAAAGCATTACAAAATTTTTCATTAAAAACAAAAAAATTTCAAAAGATTTTAAAATTTCAAAAAGATATTTAAAAGTTTTGAACACATACATTTCAGAATTTTAATCAATTAATTAATTAATTTTTAAAAAAATATTGTAATATTTAAAATGCGACTTTAACTGCCTGTTTTTGTAAAAATGGAATTGAAATCGAACAAATTTTGAAAACTCTCCCGTATTCAAAGTTCATGAAAATATTTCCTTTTATATACCTCATACTTTAAGGAGCACTTTCCTTCACCTAAAATACTTTTGAAATCAGGAAAAGCTGCGTTTATTTTTACAAAAATTCAATTGAAAATCTTTGTCAATTTTAATTTCACGTGATTTCGTTTTCCATGACATGGCCGATAGGAATTAAAATTTTCGATTAGAAATTTAAATTGAAACAACAATAATAAAACTCAAATTGGATTTTGTTTGCAATAAAAATTCCCAAACGAAAATTTTTAATGTAAAAACAGGCAGTAGTATTAAAAATGTTTACCTAAAGAAACACAAAAGTTTTTTTTTCGTTTGAAAAATGCACTTTCTAAAACTTTTCATTACATTTAACTCTAATTAAATATAGCATTAATTTTTTTTAAATTGCTACATTCAATATTAAAATTTCCTTTTTTTATTATTAAAATTAATATTGATATTTGGTTTGAGTCTTTATTTGGAGTAAAAGACTATCTGTTGCTGCTATTTGAAATGTTACTGTATGAAAAAAATTTTTTTTTTTATATTTTAGCTAAAAAGTGTTTTAGTTTCGAGTACTAGATTCTTTTTTTATATATATGAAGGATTTTGTTTTTTTTATTGTGTTTTTTTTTTAAATTTTATACTTATTTTATATAATTTAATAATAATAATAAACATCTATTTTGTTTAATATAATATAATCAAAAATAGATAGAGCATGAGAATAAGAAAGAAAAAATAAAAGTGAGATAAACATAATTTACAAAAACTTAATTGTTGTAGTAAAATACGTTTAAAGAAAGAAAAAAAAAACAATTATATGTATAAAAAAATTATTTATAAAAATATGCATATAAACACATGTTTAACATGAGCACTGATCTCTATTATTTGTTGTCTCATTTGTTAATGAGGTTCGTCCTGGTTGAGAGGGGCGATGTTGTACACCAGATTCCGAAGCATTGAGATCCAAACGTCCCTCTTGTATATTTTGATAGATTTTTCGAGCAGTTTCTAAAAAGGCTTCTTCTACATTTTGGCCTCTGTAAACAAATTAAATTTAGACAAAAGTTATATTATTATTTAAGAATAGATAAAAGTTAAACTTACGTCATGGCACTTGCTTCCAAAAACATTAAACCATTTTCTTTAGCAAACTCTTCGGCCTCTTCGTAGGTCACCTCTCGTGTACTTTCCAAATCCGATTTATTGCCAATTAGAAAAATCACAGTATTTGGATTGGTTAAGTTGCGTGTATCGGTTAACCAACTGCTTAAATGATTATATGTTGATCGTCTGGTTATGTCATATACCATAAGGGCACCAGCAGCACCTCTATAGTAAGACCGAGTCACAGCCCTAAATCGTTCTTGACCAGCTGTATCCCAAATTTGTAATTTGATTTTTTTATCGTCTACTTCAATAATGCGAGTACCGAATTCAACACCAATAGTATGAGGGCAATTGGCCATAACTGGGGGATTAAACAAAAAAAAAATACATTAAAAATCTTACAAAACTATGGAAAAGAAGTTGAAACCAAAAACGAAAAGTCGAGCAAAACTAAATCTATCGAGTTAATTTGTCTAAACTCAGAGATAATTTCAAATATAAAACATCTAAATTGAGAAACGCTTTAATCTAAAAAAAAACGCTAAAATAGTCACAAACAATGTTGGTATATCCCTTAATTTATAAAAAAAAATTATGTACAAATTGCCGAAAAACTTCAACAACTTTAACAGATGAAGCTTGTAAGCGAAAAAGGAAAAGTAAAGTTGTCAGTCTGCCTATCAACTTCTGTATTGTAAAAGCGTTTTAAGCAGCGTTGTTTACGTTCTTATCACTTATGTACAAGTTTGGGCACCACTACATTGAAAGCTTTGCATGTGTGGCATTGTATTGGTTTGTTTACGTTTGCATTTGTTGGTTTTATGCTCTTTCCCACCAAACAATTTTCGGAGCGCTCCTAAATATGACTCTTAAAAGATTCCTTTTCTTGAGGGTTTTATGATTACCCTCCTAATTTATGAGCAATTCTGATTGATTTCGGAGCCTGTAGAATTCAGGACTCCAAAAAGAGCAATTTATGAGCAATTTAGGAGCACACTCCTAGAAAACTCTTATTTATGAGGGTTTTCTGAGGGGCAACGGTAGCTTGTTTTTTTTTTCTTGATAATTTCAATATTTTGCGTTTGTCTGCCATTATTGTGATAATTTTGCGCTGCTCGGTTGTGGTTTTGATAAAATCTTTGAGAAATTGTGCAAAAAGTATGTTTATTTCTATCAATTTAAAGCCTTTGTTAAAAAAAAATTAGGTGGTTTTGTCTGCTGAAATTTTTTTAAAATGATTATGATTTCCATGCACAAAACATATATTAATAAAACTTTTCTATTAAAAGCTAAAAAGCACAAATTTACATATAAAATGAATACCCTAATTTCAAGAAAAAAAAACACTCTTATAACACTCTTTTTTGGCTCCGAAATCCCTCTTTTGTGACTCTATTAAGAGGTTGTTATGATTGATTTGTGAGCAAAAAGGCTCACAATTTTCCATACAAATCGTTAAATTTAGGAGTCCCAAAACGCTCATATTCAGTACATAATTTTTTGACGGTTTCATAGGAAAACACGCTCATATCTGAGGGTTTAAGGAGCTTTTTTATGAGCGTTTTGCTCATAAAAAGGAGTCCTAAAAGACTCTTTTAGGACTCATATTGTTTGCTGGGTTTGCTCTTTGTTTTTTGTATATGTATACACATCGTTCGCTCTTTTTGCATTTTCATTTTGCATTTGCCCATAGCTGCTTATGTATGAAAAGTGATACAAATTTAAATCATCTCATACATTAATGAACAAAAGCAACATTTTTTCTATTCTCTATATTCATGTGTAGGGATGCGATTTCCATGTAAATGCATGTTTTTTGTCGATAGTCTAAGATTGATGTCGACCAATTATCTTTCCGAATCATTAAATTTGCGTTAAAATGGCATCGATTTGTTTTTGCATATTGTTGCATATTTTGGTTTTAGATGCATATTTTTGCATATTGTAACATTTTTGGGTGACATATTTTTTAAATTTTCATATAATAAAAAAAATTTCTTCAAAAAATTTCAAAATTGTATAAAAAAAATTTTCCAAAATAATTTTTTAAATCAATAAGCTATTTTTTTTTTTGGAGCTCTGCTTAAAATACAAGATTTTGACAAAAGATTCTTCTGTTTTTAACCGATGCAGCAACTTGCATGGTTAAGACTGCCAAGTTGCCTGAAATAATTTATCCAAAACTATTACATGTGACTTGCGTGACACATGGGTTACATCGATTTGCAGAGGAAATTAGAATCAAACTCGAGAATTTTGATTTATTGATTTCATACGGGAAACAATGTGGAAGGAAGAATAGCCCGACAAATTAAAAAAAAAAATCCAAAACGTTATGCAAAAAATAATGGGATTTCAAACAATAAAACAAATTTTAATTTCTTTTTTTTTTTTTTTTGATCTAGAATCAAATGTGGGATCTGAATAAGAAAATTAATAATCTTCAAATGAATTGGCATCCTTCAAGTATGCTTCAACTTCGGTTGACGTTGAGAGACAATTTTAACAGACAAAGGTTTACTTTTGATTATATAAAAAAGTATTTATTTGATAATACAAACAAAAATTAAAATTATGTAGTTATTTAAATGAAGTTTTAATAAATATTATACCTATGAATAACATTGTAATAAAAACAACTTTAGAATTTTTTATTTTTAGTGCATATTTTTTTATTTTTTAATGCATATTTTGGAGTTTTTAGTGCATATTTTATGCGCATATTTTCGATTTTTACTGCATGAAAATCTCATCCCTATTCATGTGTAAGTAAGAAATAACAAAATGGATGTGTTTTAGCATTCATACGAAAAAAATTCTGAACTCTGCTAAAAAAAGATTAAAACTGTGAAAACTGAGCGCTTTTCATATAAATTTGACTACACGTTCAATCACTTGTGTTGTGAAAACAGCACATTAGTTTGAAAAAAAGGCAGTTAATTTTATAAATTTTCGTTTAAAAATTTATATTAAATACAAATACAAATTTGAGTTTTTTTATTGCTTTTATTTTATTTACTTTTTTCAAAAAACAATAGGTATTAATTTCAGTTTTTTTATTTGTTGGAAAAATGTAATTTTTGTTACAACAAACACAAGGAAAAACTTTTCCACCGAAAGTTGCAATTTAAACAAGCTTTAACCAAGTGTAAAAGAATCAGGGGGGTTACTGCGTATTTCGATTCGAAAGAAATCATTTACGGATTCAAGCAAATTGTACTGTGTATTACGATTTTCGTAATCGTTCGAAACGATGATAGAGGTTGTATTTTTTAAAAAATGGGAAATTAGATGAACAATTATTGTTCGTAATAAAGAGTGGCTTTTAAGAAAGTGATTTTTTGTTTTCAATAAAGTATGAAAAACGTCCGTTATTTCGAAAGAAATATTACGAAAATCGTAATACACAGTACAAATTGTTCGAATCCGTAAATGATTTCTTTCGAATCGAAAAACGCGGTAACCCCCCAGATTGGAAAATTACAATTTTACAATTTTTAAAGAGTTGGCAATTCACAAACGTCCAATTGAGTGTGGTTGCCACCATATTAAAAATGTTGTTATTTTACACAAAAAGCACTAAAATTTACATCTCTTTTTAAGATAATCAACTATGATTCTTTAAACTCCATTTCATTAAATCAAATTTTACTTTTTTAAAACGTCGTTTTTCAAAACTAAATTAAAAATGAATTCTACACAAAAAAATATAAAAAAAGAACTTAAAAATGACGTGACAATTAAACAATCAATTAATTCAATTTTAACTCTTTTATTTGGCATCTTGAAAAATATCAATTACTTCCAAGAATTATATGACAGATTTTTGTTTTTGACAGTTTTGTACCTTTACATTGCAGCCACACGATCAAGCTTTTCTTGATAGTCTTTTACATATACTGTTTGTCAAAATATGCAAAAATTGGCAGCTGTGACGTAGGCTGCACGCAAGTTGAAAGCAATTTACTTTCAAGATGTCATTAAAAAAAAAATTTATAAAGAGAAACGAAAAATGTGCTCACTTACCTTGAAATCAGCTGTTTTCTTGAACGTAAATTGAAACACTCACTGGCAAGAGAATTTTAAAGGCAAGTTCGTATCAATTTTTAAAAGTATGAGTGTATTGGTAAAAAAGTGTGAGTGTATTAAAAATTGATAGGAAAAAATTTGTTCGTGTAACCCTAAAGTTAACTAAAAAATACCGTTCACGTCAATATATATATATATATAATGTCCTGTGGTTCCTATTCGGAACAAAGGGCCACGTCAATAAGGTGTAATTTTCCTTTTTTCCATTTTTCCAACCAAAAAAAATTTTAAAATGAATACCCTTAATGGTTATTTTTTTACTGATATTTTTTCAGTCAAAAATAAAAGTTAAAATTTGACTGATATTTTTTCAGTAAAAAATAAGAGTTAAATTATTAAGATTTTTGTATGACGTGCTAAATTCCCAATTTTTCATATTAGATAAATACAATGAAATTTATTGTTGAGGGAAAGCTAGCTTCTATGCTTCTAAATTTTGACCGATATCCTTTGGTTAAATATAATAATAAAACGAAGTTAAAAGTTGAAATATGTGTGCATTAATTTTTTAAAAAATGTTTCTATACTTAATTTTATAAAGCAGAAAAGTTTGTATGTTTGTTACAGGTAATCTTCGGAATTGCCGGTCTGATTTTAAAATATGTTTCAACAAAATGAAGAATGGAACCACCTTACGTACATAGGCTATATAAGATTCCACTGAAGTGCTTAGGAATATTAATTACACTGTGCAAGTTGAAAAAACAGACAAGCCGGCCACCTGGCCTTTTAATCCAATTCGAGTACGCTGAATCCGTTGGTGCTAACATACAAGTCAAATTTTAACTTTTATTTTTGACTAAAAAAATAATAGTCAAAAAATATTGTTTTTTTTTATTAGCAATTCATGTACAATATAATTCAAAACTATTTTTGGCCTCAGCGTCTTGAAGGCATTGTTGAGGCAAGTTGGCAAATTTACGTGTACTTAATAATTTAAATATTTTCATATTTAAATATTAAAAAAAATTTTTTTTTAAAAAAAATATATAAATTATAACAGATTTTATAAGGATTTTAATAATTATTACAATAGAAGCGTTTCCAGATTCTCAAATATATATTATTTAAGATCAGTTTTGAACAGTGATATTCTATTCTGTCTTTTTAACCCAAATGGTAAATAATTATACATTAAGCTACCCATATATTCAATGCGTTGCTTGGTTTTCTCAAGTCTATATCTTGCTACTCTAAGGTTTTCTTGGTTTCTAGTATTGATCATGGGTTAATTTTGCACAAACTCAATCGTATGATAACCTATGTTACTTAAAGCTTTGTATACATACATTAGCACTTTAGAATGATATAACCCAGGAATCGGCATAATAAGCTTACAAACATTTCATAGAGAGATAAAGTTGAATATGTAATTGGTAACCTGAATACAACTTTTAAAGCCTTGTTTTGCATAGTTTGCAGGGTATCTAAAACATTCGTGTTATTATAACCATATAATACAACCATATAATTCAAATGGCTTTGCACTAACGCCTGATATAGCAACATTTTAGTTTTAGCATTTAGTTTGTATTTCATCTTGTATAAAATACCAATAGCTGGAGCAATTTTACTTTTAACCTCCCTTATATACATATCCCAAGACAAATTACTCTGTAATGTTGTTCCTAAATATTTCACAGAATGCGTTTCATAAATTAAATTACCATCAACAAAAATGCTGAAATCACTATTAATTGCATGCGAATGCGGCCGAAAGAGTATTAATTTGGTTTTGTTTGCGTTTAAAATCAATTTATTTAATCTAGCGAATTCAAAAATCAGTGAAACATCCCTTTCCATGCTTGTTTTCAGCGCTAAGTCATACTTGTATGGATAAAAGAGACATACATCATCAGCAAATATGTATAAACGACCAGTAAGATTTAAGTTATTCAAATCGTTAAAGTAAAGAGAAAACAACGAAGGTCCTAACCCACTACCTTGTGGAACACCAAACCTACCATTCATAACATCACTTTTAACATTATTGATTTGTACATATTGCTTACGATTTTGTAAGTAACTTTTGAACATTTTCCACTCACTTCCTACTATACCATAATACTTCAACCTCTGAAGCATTATTTCGTGATCAACCAGATCAAAAGCTTTTGTAAAATCTAAGAACAATCCTGCAACTCCATTTTGACCATTGATCTAAACCATGACAGATGTAATTAAGAACATTCCAAACAGCTTCCTCTGTACCACAATCTTTCTTGAATCCAAATTGTGTTGTAATAATTGTATTGAAAATGTTAATTAACATTGGAGAAATAACATCTTTATAGCTAGCCTTTGGTGTAATATCATCATACCCAGCATACTTTTTCAGATTCATATTGCCCATAATTAAATCCAGATCTTCATTAGAAACAAGTTGAAGAGAAAAACGAGGTAAAACTGACATAACGTCCTAAGTTGATTACAATGATCACCAGCAATAACTGGTATTTGCTGATTCCACTCACAAACAGAATTTACAAAATGCTGATTTAGCAAATTAGCTTTAACTTTGTCATCAGAAACAGTTACACCCGATGGAGTTATAACCTTGACATCTCTTTCTGACACTCTTCCCAAAATATTATTTAAAAAATTCCAGAATTTTTTTAATCACCATTAATTTTATCTATATTATCATAGTAATAACTGTCTCTTGGTGATTTACAAGCCACTTTTGTGACTTTACTTACTCTTTTTTAACAAACCTTCATATTTAGAATCTTTTGACTTTCGACGCTTAAACAGTATCTTACGCTTGAACGATATTAATTTTTGATGATTTTCATTAACCCAGGGAGTTAATTCAAATCTTAAATCCTTCCTTTATTTACTAGTTGTAGTTGAATTGGAAATAGCACTACTAATACAACTTATAAAATGTTCCGTTATATTAGCTATGTCAATATTCTTTTGTTTAAATGTAACTTAATTTAGAAAAGATTCTTTTACTTACTGTTGATGTTGGAGAGATTGAAAGCCAAGTAAGATTTTGAGTGTTTAAAATTCTTATTCGCTTTAGGGTTTTATTTGTATAATATTTTTAGCTTTTCTAAAATTTTTGGAAAAGGTTTCCTGATGATCTGGCCTAAGCAGACAGTGAAATGCGCATAGAAGCTAGCTTTCCCTCAACAATAAATGTCAGTGTATTTATCAAATATGGAAAATTGGGAATTTATCACGTCATATGGAAATCATATTAATAGTTAACATATTCAATTTCTCTGCTCTTGTCTTTTCTAAAAATTTTTAGTCTTTTTTATACCACTTGAATCTCTTTTGTTATGTTTAGTACATAATTTTTATACTTTTAATAGTCTTTTTAAGGTTTGGTAGAAGGTTGTTTTCATTCGTCTAATAAAACCATCTTCTTCACCTGAATCATTGCGCTAAAAGTCTGTACTAAACATTCTTAAAAATAAATTATTCACAAACTCTTTGGTTTCAGTCTTTGTAGTTTATGTATGTTTTAAAACATTTTAAAAAATAATTAGTATTGTGGTTAATTTTTTGAACTGTTTATGGTTTTTAATCCAAATTTTTAATATTTTAATCAGGCTAAAGTTCATTGAATGTTATTTTCATTAAATTATTTTTATGAAGAAAGGAATTTTACAACATGAAATTAATAAAATTTTATTGATAACTTTTCATTCTTGACTGCGCTGGGAACAAATTGTCCTTAAGTTTCGATTGTAACCACGCAACACTCACCGTCATTGACGACGGCTGGCAGTCAAAAGTCAACCACCAATCTTTAAAACAAATGCTATTTTAACCTTTGGTAGATCAAGATTTGTTTCGAATGATTATCTATTTTAATTGATTTAGATGTTCTTCCTTACTTCTGATTCAAGCCTGATTAAAATTGAAAAAAATTGTTACTCGAAGTAAATGTTTCCGAGTTAAGAAACAATAAAATTGTATTAAAAACGTACTGACTTGGTTTTTTTACATAAAAGAACCAATACTGTGAAAAAACAAATTTTCGATTAATCGACATGAATTATTCGAATTAATCGTTAATCAAAAATAAGGCCGTTTACCTGCCTGTTAAACGATTTCGAACGTTAACGTTCGCATAGAAAATTTCTATGAGAAACAGTTTTAAAAATATTTTCCATATAAAATTCTATACGAACGTTAACGTTTGAAATCGTAAATTTTTCGAACAGTTATTCGCCCAAAAAAAATCGATTAAACGAACAACAGTTAATCGTTGGAATAACCTAGTAAATATCAAACTCAATAATTTGCTAGTGTAGATTAAAAAATGACTAAAACCAGTAAACATTTCTGAAAACTTTTGGCAAAAATTTAAAATTTTGTTAAAAACTTTACGTTTACACATTTACTGCCAGGCCCACAATGTCGACAAGAACATTCCTTTCGCATATGGGCAATTCCAAAATGTTGAACGTGACAGTCGTACGCATCAAAAATGGAATAACATTTTAAACAAAAAATATTTTTACGTTCTCTTAACCCTTAAATTATAGCACTAAGAAAGCACTGTTATCTACGCTAAAGTTTATGAAGGGCGCGATTCTAGGTCAAAGATAATGGCAAAAGAAGTAGCGGTTCGAACGTGAAAAAAACAGAAGTAGTTTTTATGACCATGTATAAAAAGGCGTAATTCAGCGAAACCTGGCACAATTTTTTGGTCAAACTACTTTCAGAATTTTACGTAGCAATGTAAAAATAAAATGTCTTGGTTTGATTCCAAAATCTTCTGTATTTTCTTTTTTTTAAGCCAAAATCTGGGTCGATACGTGACATTTCGAACGTGAAATTTTTTCCATAATAATTTAACTGAATAATGATTAAAACAAAATAAAAATTTAGCGTTAATCCGAATAACATATTGCTCTTTGAACTCTTCCTTAGATGACAGACCATGTAAGAAAATTTTTTGGAATAATTTTTATCAAATATCACCTCTTTCAAGAAAGATAAATATTAAAGAAAACATACAACAAAACATTCCCACATATAAGAAATTACGTTTGCACAACTTTGCAATTCTGATTGTTCATCTAAGTGAACAAATTTATGGGTAAATTTATAAAATTAGTAAAATCTAAATATTTCTCTATAACAATATCGTAAAATAATCAGCTTTTAATAACTTTTAAATTTTCGGTCACGGTGAACCTTTTGACGGAAATGCCCATATTTTTATTGAAAACAATAACATAAAACTAAAATTTATTTTTTTTTTTTCAAATATACGAAAGAAATGTTCTTGTCGACATCGTGGGCTAGGCTGTTAGTCTAATTTTTGCGATATTGGCTCCTTTTTTAAAATCCATTTGTAACCGATTACGAATCATCATCTTAAATGCTTTTATATTTTCTTTAAAACTTTTCAATACTTACATTTCTTTTCGGTAAATTGATGTAAAATACAAGATTTTCCCACACCCATATCACCAATTATGATGTATTTGAATATATAATTGTAATTATATGGTGCCGAAGACATTGCGGGATCTGGAAAATAGAAAAAATAAATTAAATTAAATTTTTTTTTTAATTAAAAATTTAATAAATTATACATTTTTCATAAGCCTTATCGACCCCATTATAAAATTTATTGTAAAGAATTAAACAATCCGTAGACATTTTTCTTTTGATTTCGTACAACATTTTTTTTAAAATAATTTAAAAATAAAACTTTCCGAGTTAAATTTTAATGATATCTAACTGAAGTTTAAAACTGTTGATAAACTTTTTGCTAGTGTTTTTAAGGGAGCTATAAAAATAAAATTTGCATTTTAGTTTTCGATTAATCAGCTGAATTTAAAATTAAGTTCAAGTCGTGTGGTTTTTTATAATAGAAAATGTTGAATTTAGACAGGTGCCAAGCCAAGTTGTGTATGGGGGAGTGAGTTCAAGTGTTTGTTTTTTTTTTGTTCTTCTTTTTTATTATTATATTTTTAAAAAATAACCACATAAAAAACAATTAGTTTACATAAGATATGTGGACTTACATTTTCTAAAAAAACACATTTATCTTGTTTTGTTATCTTTTTATTTTTATTTTTATAACTCTTATTTATCATATAATTATTCTTAAATATAATATATGTAATTAATATACATACAATTATATACATTGATACGTATTACACGGAGTCACTTTGTATCGCGAGCAGATGTTACTTTGTTCGACCCCTTAAAATATACCCCGATTTGTTTTATAATAATTTATTAAAAAGTTTGGGTCTGGTGCTCTCCCCAAAGAACATTTATATTATTTTTATATGTTTTCTTTGATATATATTTGATATATATTCATATGTATGTATGTCCTAAGCCTCTGGTTCTTCAAGGGGGCGTATCTATTTACTTAGAGCACTTTTTTTCGTGCCTCGAGGTAATGTAAAGGGTTATTCATTCAGTGGTTTAAAATCCGACAGTCTGGCAAGTCTGTTAGCTTTTAAATATCTGTCATCTAAAGAGTCATTTAAGACCGTGATTAATTATCCCACACAATCGTATAATTCATTCACACAAAAATTTATTCGACATAAAAATAAGTTTGCAAAGTCCGCTGTCAATGCCACACTATCCCATAAAAAAGATGCAAACTCAAATGACCCAGCTACTTTACAAGAAAATAAAACTCTGATCGCATAGAATCTATGTATCATTTTATGAAAATTTTTATAAACATTTTCAAGTCGGACAGACTTGTCGAAAAAATCTGTCTCTCAACATACATTTAGTACCAAAAATGGTACTAGAATACAAGCTTATTTGCTTGCTGACGTTACAATGGATAATCATTCTTAAGCCTAGATTACACTATCTCACAAGTCTTACGTATTCCATAATACTCTGTGAGATAGAAATCTAATGAGTTTTGATGCGACTGTTAAAAAATCTAATGTAAAATGACAGTTTGTGTTCACACCATCACACAAAGTATAAAGGTATATTGTGTAAATATACCTTGCCTGATCCAATGAAAAGTAATATTGTTTAGAAATTTTTCAAAAAACGATGAAGTCGTATTTCGTGACACATTGCATTCACACTATCACACTTTGTCATATAACTTGAGTTTTTGACATGTATTAATACAAAGTATAATAGTGTAATCTGGCCTTTAACAACAAATTTCGCACCACCAAGTATATATACCATTTGGTTTAAAGATGGATTTTTGACTATTGACTGCCAGGCGTCGTCAATGACGGTGCGTGTTTAACGGCAAATATTTATGAAGAGATATTGTGGTTACTACCGAAACATATCAAATCAATCTGTCCGTTCAATCCCGCCTTCAGTCAAGAATGAAAAATGATCCATAAATTTTACTTCACTTGATGTTGTAAAAATTCCATTCTTCTTTAAAATAATTTAATGAAAATTAAGTTTGACGAACTTAAGCCTGATTAAACATAAAAAATTTGGATTAACCTTCAATTTCACCAAGTTCAGTTAAAACTAAATATTACTTCAACTTTCAGTTAACAATATGTTTTGACAGCTACAACTTACGGTAAAAATATAGGGTTTTTTTAAAAGTCTGAGAGGCAAAATATCAATAATCACTGCCATAAATATATATGTATAATACAATAATTGAACCACATTTCTAATTTGGCTCAACAATAATTTATACATGCTGTACAGATCAACAATATGGATACCGATCAGAGATCAGCAGATATGGGCAAATGCAAAATGAAAATGCAAAAAGAGCGAACGATGTGTATACATACACAAAAAACAAAGAGCAAAAGAGCATAAAACCAACAAATACAATCGCCCTGCAAATAAAATTGGACCACCTGACCCATTTTGATAAGCATGGACCATGCCATTGTTAAAAAGTGTTTGTAGTGAGACGACATGTCTTCGTTTTTTAACGACATGCTTTCGTGTTTAAACGACTTCAAAACTAATCCTCTTGAGTATACCATGGAGTAGTTTTAAAACTACTCCTTACTGGTCCAAAGGTGGGTTATATACCATGGAGTAGTTTTAAAACTACTCCTTAGTGGTCCAAAGGTGGGTTATATGGTCCTCTCCTAGGACATCGTAATGTTAAATAGACCAGGTTTTTTCCATACGTTTGGGTTACTTGTGGACTAGTCCTGGTCCCTTGTGGACTACTCTTTACACGCGTGTTTGGACTGGTCCTATTATTTGCAGGGCGTAAACAAACCAATACAAAGCCACACATGCAAAGCTTTCAATGTAGTGGTGCCCATACTTGGAGATCAGCAATGAGTAGTGAAAAAGTGAGTAGAGCTAAATCATGACTCATAAATTCTTGTACTTATACGCACTCATACTTATTCCAATGTGATTCAAACTCATATTCACTGAAAAGTTTCATTTTTTTCATCGTACTCATACTTAAGGCCGTTACACACTATCCCACAAAGTCTTACGTATTTTATGAAAATGCTTCCCTGATGAAATTATTGTTTATAAATTTTCAAAAAACAATAACAACTTATCATGACAGGGTTGCATTTTTATAAAATACGAAAGACTTTGTGGGATAGTGTGTAATGGCCTTTACCAACATTTGTAGTGTTTGATTTAGAATCTACTCAAGTCAATGTGTATAGGCGAAGCAAAATGCGAGGCTGCCAGATTTGTCCCCGAAATAGCAAAGTGACGATTTGGCAATTACAGTTTACTAAAGTAACATGTATAAAGTAGACGATTTTTCGGCAAATTTATCTGGCAGCGCTGATTATTAAGTTGTGTGTTTTCTCTGTTGTGTTAAAACGGTAAATGGATGAGCTAAATGATTTGAATCAATGTGAGTATTGTAAGTATTTTCTTGAAATTATAAATCAAGCTGAGGTCATTTATGATTATGCGTATAATGTCGACGTCGCACTCATAAATATTTCTCTTGTGAGTATGAGTGAATCAGAGTAGTTTCCCTGAAGGAAACCTGGGTGCAAGTGTCTCCGAGTCACCAGTTTTGTCGACTTTTTTGGTGACATTGTCAACGAAGTGTCTACACTACATTACATTTGCCAGCTGATTTGGCTTTAATACGAAAAAGATTTTATCAATAACAACTGAGAAGTACAATTCCTATAAAAGTTGAAGAAAAAAAAAAAAAAAGATTGTTATGATTTCGTATACTTACAAAAAGTGTAGACTACTTTTACTAAAATGTACTAGCGATTCTCTGGTTCCAATGTCTACATATGTTCCCAAAGGAACTACCTAGTCAGTACCAACGTCAGTAGTAGATTTCCAATGACACGCACATGTTAAATGTCTATTGTAAATAACATTGCCTGAGGCATAATAAGTCACTAGTACTGGTGACTGTGTCAATAGTGAATCAATACAGATTCACTAGTGACATTTCCTGCAGGGTTAGTTTAAAAGATTTCTACGCACTTATACTTACAATTGCATGAGTCAGTATGAGTAGCGAAAAAACGATTCATTGCTGATCTCTGATACCGATACCGAAATTCGTTTCGGTATCCAATTTTGATATTTACACAAACTCAAAGATTTAAACTGATAAGAATTTTTCGGTTTTGTTGAACATTTAAAAAAAAGTACTGACCGATTTTTTTTTTTTTTTTTGTTTTATACGTAGATATCTTTTGGTATTCACTGTGTTGTAGATTTTCTTAATTTTTTTTTTTAACATTCAAAACAATTAAAAATTTATTATTGAACAAATGAAAGTTTATTACTGTTTATTACAAATGTGGTGTACCTCAAAGGGAACCACACATTTGCAATATTATTGTGAAAAATTTATTTTACACAATAATTTTGCCTGTTTGTGTTTGTCATATTAGGTGCGATCCCGTACTTTTTGAGTAAAGTTCGGTAAAATGAGAGTAAACAAAAATTTCTCTCACTAATAGACAAAAATGTACAAAAGTACGGGAACAATAAAAACCAAATTTCTACACCAAAAGCAAACGTTACAATGAAAACGTTCAAAAAATACATAACACATGTAAAATTTAAGCATGAACCTTCATTGTTTAACATTTTCTTTTGTTTATTTTATTAATATTTTTAATTTATTTCTTTTGGTAATACTTGTTTGTTGTTTTTTATTGTTTATTTTTTGTCAAAGCTGATTGTTTAACAATTTTCCCAATCAGCCCAAAGAAAAAGTACGGGCTACTTCGTGCGAGAAGAAAAATATTTATTTGTTAAAAGTTTTCGGTAAGATTGGGATCCCGCGGGCTCCCAAAGTTGAGTACGGGATCACACCTATTATTGGGTAAATTCAATTGGCTTGATTTATATTGCGCTTAAAGAAATATAGAATAATGTGTTGTTAACATTGTATAATACGTAAATACATATGTAATGCTTTGGTTTTGTTTACTTTTATATAAGCACGTACATATCGTCGGCTATAAGTACATATTTTCCATGGACCGTCCCTAGTGGTTTATATAAGAGTTGGCGGGGGTTTCTTCATAGAGGAACTGGATATTAAAGATTCCTTTCGTATGACGGATGGATGTAGTGTCTTGCAGGCGAAAATCTCTGCTATAAGGAGGCTAACTGGCTAAGGTATTATAGCATATCGAGACTTATGTATACATACATACATATATGTATGTATTTACTAATACCAAGGCAGTCATTGCTTCCATAGCGACACCCTACACACGACATCTAGGTTAACTGTAGAATGTCGGATGTCTTTAAATGAGATAACAAAGCATTCAAGGGAAACGCTTATATAATTACCTGGGCATTCGGACTGCCCGGGTAACCAGACAACAGATGAGCTGGCCAAACAAGGTGGTCGCATAGATGACACATTCATTGATCAATTCGTTGGCCTTCCAATGGCTCACTGTACGTCACTCATCAAGCACGAGGCTTAAAGGATTGCGCAGATGAGATGGATTTGCGAGTCTACCTGCACCAACTGAGAAGGTTCAATAGGAATCAAATCAGAACAGTGGTATCAGTTATAACTGCGCATTGGCCTGTGGGGACTCATGCTAGGAGAATGGGTCTGGAATTCATAGACTATTGTAGAAGTTGTCATGATGAGAAGGAAGAGGAAACAGTGTTTATGTCCTGATATCCAGGGAATTAGGGAAAAATACCTGGAAGAACCAGTATTTGCACTCTTGATGAATCTATCTGGGATAGAACTTAGGGCGCTTCTTATCTTCATTAGGAAGACTAATTAGTTGAACTCTGCCGTGGTACCATCTGAGTAACTGCTGTGTTAGATGGGCATTGGCACAGGGTATCACAAAGTTGCCTCTAATGTAGGGCTGCCAGATGTTTGAACCTATCAACCAGGACACATGGAAAAAATGGATAGAAACTTATACCAACAGAAAAGTTTTTTTTTAATACAAATGTATGTAGTATATCGCACCCTAAATACTTAAGGGTCACAACTCGAAATTTTTCAAAAATGACTTTTTTTCATAAATTAATTCTCATAAGGCATAGCAAAACTTTCTTCAAATTGGACTTTTATCATTAGGGAACTAATATTTTTCTTTTAAATATTAAGTGTATTCACGTCACAAGTTGCACCCTTGCAAAAAAGCAAAAGTGCAAAAACATAACAACAACCACAAAGACAATTATTTACGCACAACTAATTGTCTGTGTGGTTGTTGTTATATTTGTGCACTTTTGCTTTTTTGCAAGGGTGCAACTTGTGACGTGAATACCCTTATAAGCACCATTTTTACATAAACTGTTTTTTAGCTCTCCTGAAAATTTTAGAATTTTGAGTTGTTACAGTTTAAATTTAGGGTGCGATATGTAAAAACCATCCAGTTTTTATTTTAAAATCCAACAATATATAGAAAAAAAATAAACGTGTAAAAACGATGAAAAATAATAAAAAGTTGAGCTTAAAATGTTCTAAACTAAAATAATTTTCAGAAGATTGCACTTTTTCTAGAACTGCATTTCGGTCTTTGATATAGTTATAAAACAGGTAGCATGTCATATTAAAATCAAACTTAAATTGAATAATACTCTCCAGTGTTTTAGTATTTAACAAGTTTATTTGCTTTGTCCATTGAGCAGACTAAATACTCAACTTGAAAAAAATCAAACTCTTTTGATTATTCTTCAACCAACTCGACAACTGTCAAACTAATCAATTGACTAAGCCATACACGCTTTGATATGGACAACGACCGACTCAGTTGACAATTGAATTGAAACGTGTATGGGCTGCCTTAGAGAAAGCAATTAGTTATCGGTGTTCGATTATTTATAAAAGTTGTTTACACGGTATAACTTTTTACAGCCACTAGTTGAAACAAAAGTTAAAAAAATTTTCAATTGACTATCATCTAATATTATTGGAAGCTTGTAATATAAAATAAATTAAAATTCAGTTAAAAAGCGGTCTACTTATTTTTCATTTATTTTTAACGATAAGTTCATTTAATTTTTACTGTCAAAAATTCAACTCCATGTTTCGTAAAAACAAATGAATTTAACGTTATTTATATAAATTAACTATCAAAAAATTAACTTCATATTCCGTAAAAAGAAAGAAATATTCAGTTATTTTATTAAATTCAGTAATTTTCGTTTACTCCACAAAAGAGCCGAATTTCTAAAAATACCAGACAGACACCTGTCCGCTTTTATTTCTAATGAGCGAGAGATGGAGAGAATATTATTATTAACTTTACTTAACCTGTTATACACGTTTGTTTTACTTTTGTTGTACTGACCACGTTGTTTACAGAAGAACTCTCAATTATAAGACACCAGCAGCATGACCGATATGGCATCGCAATTATTTTACTTTTAAAATTTGATGTATTTAACTTAATTATTTTAATAAATAGAAAATGGGAATTGCTTACACAAAACAAGCAATTCAGTTTTTATAGATAAGTAAAAATGTGTAAGACGGCAAATCCATCTGAAGAGATCGAAACATGTCATGGCAACCTGCCGGCCAGGGTTCGAGCCCCGGCCACGTTCAAGACTGAAAGATTATCAATAACAATTTTAATTAATTTTCATGTTGTAAAATTCCTTTCTTCATAAAAATAATTTAATGAAAATTAAATTTGATGAACTTAAGCCTAATTAAAAATATTAAAAAAATTTGGATTAAAAACCATAAAGAGTTCAACAAAATAACCACAATACTTATTATTGATAAGTAAAAATTTATTTTTGGTAGTAAAATTTTATAAAATAACTGAATGTTCATTTGTTTTATCGGAATATGTAGTTTATTTTTTGACAGTTTATTTATATAAAATAACTGAATATTAATTTGTTTTTACGGAATTCGCGGTTGAATTTTTGACAGTAAAAACGAAATGAACTTTTCGTTACTTTAAATTACATTTTCATTTAATTTTACATAAAGAAGAATTTAACTTAATCAACGGACAATATTAACTGCAACTGAAAATCCGTATTAATATGCACTTAGTTTTTTGAATAACTGTTAGGATCAGTTAAAAATAAATTTGATTGGAATTTTAAATGTTTATTTATTTAAAAATGACTGAACGGAATATTTCTTAAATAAACTACAATCCGTTACTGTAATAATATTGTGAGTGCAGCTTTACACCAGATAACAGTTGAATTTAATTAAAGTTCTTTATACAATACCCTTATGTTATAACAGAAATCTTAACATTTGTTAACAACTAAAGCAAAAAACTAATTTGTTTGTCTTGACCTGTACAAAAAACCAGGACAATTTAAAAGTGGACCAGGACACCAGGACACCAGGACAAGTAGTCTAAAACCAGGACAATCCTGGAAAACCAGGACGTATGGCAGGCCTACTCTAATGGACCCAAGTTAGCTGTCTCTCGATGGCTGCCCATTGGTTTGCACATATGATAAAGTTGTAATGGAGAAAAACGACAATTGAAGGTTTACTTGTTTTCTGAAAATATACCCAATAAATTTTTTTTTTGCATATATGTACATACATATGTATGTATTTTAAAGAAGATTCATTAATGAAATAAGAATTTAATAGTATTTTAACGAAAGTGAAAATTAATGCCATTTTATTTTGATTTTGCTATGACTGTTTAAGTTAACTGAAATAATAACTGGTTACTCGGTTAAGGTTTAAGGATTGCTACCCTTTTTTAGCAACCTTATTCTTTCGGAGTGCTTACTTATATATTTAATACCGTTAACGGTATTATCTAAAGTTAATTATTGACATAACTACCAATCGTTTACGACGAATTTTCAAGAGGTAAATAAAGAAATCTTTTTAAAATTAAACAAAATACCAAATTTTCTTTTTATTTTATTTTTTCCGCCTTGCACGCAAACAATGACTCAATTTTTACGGCAATGAAGCAAAGCAAGAATCAAATTTATTTTGTACGTTTTTTATGTGGGATTGGTTGTAATTAGGGAATGGTAAATGGAATCCAAAATCGATTTTCGATTTTTTCGATCGAATTTTTATGTATCGATTTTAAAATCGATTTCAAAATAGTTTAATATTAATTTGCAAACTTATACCTAATTTCACAAAGGGGGATAAACCAGCATTTTTTTGGCAAACTACTAGAGAAATTGAACTCAGATTTCTACAGTGTAAGAATAGTATTTCAAAGTATTTCTGATCGGTTGCGACTAGGCTTGCCAGACGTACTGTTTTCAGCAGTACGCGTACTTTTTTTTAATGTTTGTACTGCTTTCTGCATAACCATTAAAGAAGTACGCAATTGTACTTATTTTTAGCTTTTGTACTTTTTTCACAAACGCCACTAAAAAAAGTAAAATTTCGTACTCGACGAAAGAACAAATTTAAGGGAAGGAAGAAGGATTTTAATTGGATCGCTACGGGAAACATGGATAAAAAATTATCCAGCCGTAAAAGCATACTTTTTGTCTCAAAACTGTTGTTCACCGGCTTTAAGCCAATTTTTGAAAACGAACTTGCTGAAGCCTACCTTGGATTTGTACACAACGTAGGAAATACTGTATTATGCGCTATTAAAAAATTAGAGGAGAATGACAGCTTAATAATAATTGATATGTTCCAGATAGTAAAGCAGCTTTGCGACAAATTTGAACAACAGCAGAATGAAAAATTTTATGGTTTTTTAGCCGAACGTATTTGCAGCAACTGCGATAATGAAAAGGATAATTGCCTTTTTAAAAAGCGTGCAGATGAGTTTCTATCGTATATAAGAGTTTATATACAACAACGCTTCAGTCTTAACAATAACAAATTTGAAAAACTTGCCATTTTTAACCTTAATTCTAACATTTCATTTCATGATTTCGTAAAAGTAATAAAATTATTTTTTATAAAAAACATTGACTTGGATATGCTTTCGTATCATTGAAAGCTTTTGCTGACAAAATTGAAAAAGAAAAATCTGTAGAAAATAAATGGAAAGAATTCCTACAATGTGGGTCTTTCCCCAATTTCGAAAATATATGTATGTTCGTATTTTCACTTCCTCATTCAAATGCAGCAACTGAAAGAATATTTAGTTTAATGTTTTCTTCTTGGAGAAAAGAGCGAAGTAAACTTTTAGAGTTAATTAATAATAAAAACTAATTTTGAATACACTTGTAATGAGTTTTTCAATTTTTTAAAAACAGAAAAAGGTAAAAATGGCATTGTGAACGAAGTAATTTTTTTAATTTTAAAATTGAAATTACTTTTTGATAAACAGGCAAGTGCACGGCCTAAAAAACACTTAATTGACAACATCTTTTGTAAGTTGTTGTGTTGTTTTTATTTTGTTTTTCTTAACCTTCTTACAACTAGAATTAATGTTGAGAGAATTTCAACTAATTGTAGTGGGGGATGTAAGATGAGATAAACCCACTGTTGTTTATTGTTGATGTGTTTTGTTTAAGCTTTGATATTGTTACAAGTAGAACTGTTGCTATAATTCTTATACGTTTAACAGTTTTATTTGGTTTAATATTGTTGATTTTTCCAGGAGAAATAAAAATGCGATGTTTCACTCTTGAATGATTTATTACGACTAAATAATAAAAAGGTTGACAAGTTTCAATGAACATAAAATTAAAGAAAGAAAATCAGTTAAATTCAAAAATAGGTATAATGTATCAAGTGAGAAAGAGTAAACAATATAGATTAAAGAATTAATATCAGTGTTGCAATGTTGCAGAAAAAATCCAATATCATAACACTCCTCCTCAACACTTATATTTAATAAAAAAAATAAAATAATGAGTCCTACAAGTTCACAAAGCCTAAAGCTCCTACTAATTTCACATGACTGACTCCAGACAAATTCTTCGTCAAAATATCAGAAATATTGGAATTACTATCACAATATTCCAAATCAATTAACCTCTCAACATATACATTTCTAATATGGTGATACTTAATATCTATATGTTTAGTTCTATTATGGTAAATTGGATTCTTAACTAAATGTAAAGCGCCTAGGTTGTCTCCATATATCAGAATTCTCTCCGAACTATCAATATTTATCTCACCAAGAAGTTTTCTTAAGAATACTGCTTCCTTTGCTGCTGATGAAAGGGCCATGTATTCCGCTTCAGTGCTACTCAAGGCCACCGTAGCTTGTTTTTTCGACTCCCAGGAGAATGCACCACCAGCGAGAACAAAAACATATCCTGTGTATGATTTTCGATTTTCTGTATCACCACCCCAATCGGCATCAGCATAACATACAACTGGACGGTTAGTCCTTTGGTATTTCAGTTGATAATTAAAAGTCTTATTGAGGTATTTCAAAAGTCTTTTCGCAGCTGCCATATGCTCATGATGTGGGTCCTTGTTCTTTTGAGATAATTTACATACTGAGTGCAGTATGTCAGGTCGTGCACAAACTGCTAAATACATCAAAGAACCAATAAGTGACTGATAACCCGTTGGGTTAACCCTCTCGCAGTCATTAATAAAGCACGCAACTTGGAATTTGGGTTCCAATGGAGTAGAGACTGGACGACATTCTTCCATTCCGTATTCTCGTAATAATTCCCTAATATATTTTTTCTGATGAATACTTATTTGTCCAGTGGCACCATCTCTCTCAATTTCAATGCTAAGGAAGTTTCTGGAAGGACCCTTATCAACTACAGATACCTTTTCTGAAATTTGTAATTTTATTAGTTTGAGTTCATTCAAATCAGTACACGCTATAAGTAAATCATCTACATATACAGCGATTAAATTAATGTTACTATTGTTTCCTTTTCGGTACAGGCACGGCTCACTTTCACAGGGTTGGAAACCAATTCCCCTCAGTATTTCATCCAATTTTAGATTCCATTGGCGGCCGGATTGCTTAAGTCCATATAACGCCTTTTTCAATTTCAATACCTTGTCGGGAAATCTTTTATCTAGATACAGGTCAGGTTGTGTCATATACACATCATCAGTCAATTCGCTATTTAGGTATGCTGTTGATACATCCATTTGATGTAGATGGAGCTGGTATTCAGCTGCAAGGGCAATCACCATTCTGATGGTCTCGTAGCGCACAACAGGAGAAAATTTTTTTTTTTTTTTTTTTCTCATTATTTATTTATTGAATCTTCATATATTAAATATGAACTAACAATAATTAATCAAATCTTAACCTAATACGTTATTTTTTGTCCTGCCAGTGCCAGACAAAAATTTTCTTCATCGCGGGTTCTGTTCACTTTTATAGTGTTTATCGCTCATCTAATTGGATAAGTGCTGCAGTGTCTCTTCTTCTTAAGCGAGTGTGGCCGCTATCATTTAAAATATTTCGTGCTAGTGGGTTTGGGTGCGATTCGAGCCTTTTTAAGTATTTTACTGCATATTTCGTAATCATAGTTTTAACTAATGGAACATTAAGATCCTTGTGAATATTTGAGTTTTTAACATACCAAGGGGCAGCTGTGATTATTCGAAGTAGTTTATTTTGGCGCCTTTGAATTTTTTCGATATTAGAGGCCGAGGCAGTGCCCCATAACTGAATACCATAGCACCAGATTGGCTTTAAGATGGAGTTGTAAAGAAGAAGTTTGCAGTCGAGACTAAGGACAGAGTTTCTTCCAATAAGCCAATGAATTTGGATGGCTTTTAGTTTCATTTGAGTTAATTTTGCCTCTATATGGCTTTTCCACGTTAAACGGCGATCTAGATGAATACCGAGGTATTTTACATGCGAATTTTGAGGTATTATTTGATTATTGATTTTAATAGGGGGGCATGATTCCCGACGCAAGGTGAATGTTATATGTACGCATTTTTGCTCATTGACCTCTATCCTCCATTGCTTTAACCATAGTTCGAGTTGAAATATATGATCCTGTAGGTATCGAGATGCTTCTTGACGGTTTTCGTGCACGCTCAAAAAAGCTGTATCATCAGCAAATGTTGAAGTTTGTGTGTAGTTGTTTGTTGGCATGTCCGAGGTATATATTAAGTATAAAAGTGGGCCCAGGATGCTTCCCTGAGGGACTCCAGTGTCAATTTGCTGAGGAGAGCTTAAATAATCACCTTCTTTAATAATAAATTTTCGACCGACTAAGTAGCTTTCTAACAGCTTGTGTGTGTTTACTGGTAAGTTGAGCTTCAATTTATGTAATAAGCCTTCATGCCAGACTTTATCAAAAGCTTGAGAAACATCGATGAAGAGAGCGGAGCAATATTTTTTTTCTTCAAAGGCTTTTCTTATTGCGTTTACTATACGATGGGTTTGCTCAATTGTGCTGTGTTCTCTTCTAAAGCCGAATTGGTGGTTAGGAATACATCTATTTTCATTTAAAATTGGGGTTAATTTTGACGCTAACAGCTTCTCAAACAGCTTTGATATATTAGAAAGTAAGCTTATAGGCCTATATGACTCAACTTTTGTGTGATCCTTTCCAGGTTTAGGTATCATGGTGACTAAGGAGACCTTCCACTTTTGAGGATAGTATTCAAGGCGTAAAATAGCATTAAAAATTAAAAGAATAATTTTCTTTGCTATGCTGGGTAGCTCCAAAAGCATTTTGTTGCTGATCTTATCAAAACCAGGAGCCTTCTTGGGGTTTAAATCACAAATAGCCTTTTCGATTTCTCTTATCTCAAATCTTAGCGGAACAGCTGCTCTAGCAGCAACAGGTGGTAACTCGACCGCAATATCGTGAGATATATTTGGGGTAAATACGTTTTTTAAATGATTGACATACAGATTTCCTTTTTCAACATCATTTCTTGCCCAACTTCCATTCAAGTTTCTTAATGGTGGTTTAGAGACAACTGGCCTTTTGAGATTTCTAGCTGCGCGCCATAATGAGTAGTTTGATTGTGGGGTTGCATCAAGTTCCTCAAGATATTTTTCCAGAGAAGCCGTTTTCTTAGTCTGCAGTAACTTTCTAAGTCTTTTTGTACACTCTTTAAGTAAGTTCTTAAGTTGAGGGGATCTGTGCAATTGCCAATCTCTTCGAGCCCTCCTTTTTTCAGACAAAAGATGCTCGACATCTGTGGAATATATTTTAATAGTTTTTGTTTTTTTGGGGACAATATTGGAATGTTGAACAGCTAGTTTCAGAAAACTGTCAAAATTGTCAATAGAGCGATCTACATAATCCGGTGTACTGAGCGGAATATTTTCTGTGCAATGGGTACTGAGATATTTTTTATATTATAACCAATTAATTTGCGTAGCTGTCGTCGGAGGTACAATTCTATTGGGGTTCATTATAGTAACAATGGTAGGTGTGTGGTCGGAAGATAAATCTAGGGAGGCTTCAACATGAATCGTTTCTATGGGAATGTTTTTAACCACGCCGAAATCGATGACATCTGGAATTTTTTGATGATCAGTGGGCCAATATGTTGGTTGTCCGCTCGCTACCACATTTAAATCCATTTTAGAAATTGTGTTAAATAAAACACGACCCTTTGGTGTTATAAGTCGCGACCCCCAGAAGGTATGTTTAGCGTTATACTCGCCAGCGGCTAGGAAACACGGTCCTAATGATTTAAAATATTTATAATATTGGTCCTCCGATATTGAAAATCTAGGCGGGGAGTATAACGATGAAATTACCAGGTTTCTATTTAATTCCTCAACGCAAATGTTCGTTGCTTGGAGATAATCTTCACGATGATCACACATTAGGTAGTGTTTCACTCGGGTTTTTATTAAAATGGCAGAACCTCCACAAGCTCTATCTCGAGGGTCCTTGGTATCATATAGTATATAACCATTTATTTTAAACGTATTTCTTGAGGTCAAATGAGTTTCAGAAATCATCATGACATCAATTTGTTTATTTTTAAGAAAGTATTCTAATTCATTTTTATGTTGGCGGATGCCGTTTGCGTTCCAAAAACAAATTTTTAAACAGTTCATGGTTTATTAAGTACAGCTTGCAATAACATCGATTGCATTCTAAGCATTTCCTGCATCATATTACCCATTGTGTTCGTAAAATTATTTACCGTTTGCACTAATGTTTCCATGGTTTTTTCTAAGCGACTTAAATTAGAAACCGGAGTTTCATCATTACTTGGCGAAGCACCTTGCATTGGCTGATGGTTTGATTTTAGGACGTTAGCGTAAGAGGTTCTGTTATTACTAGGCTGGGGGGCTTGAATTGCATTTGTGTTTACTTGATTTGCAACCTGCATTTGAGGGGTATTTGTTTTTGGTCCAACCGTCTGCTTGACGATATTATATACAGGGCATCCTCTATAATTGGCAGTGTGATTACCGCCACAGTTGCTACATTTTTTTACGTTGGGGTCGGTTTTAGACTTATCGCAAGAAACTGTACCGTGTAGTTCACCACATACTACGCAGACAGGGGGTAAATAGCAGTATGCCTTAGTATGACCGTACTCTTGACAGTTTAAACATTGAACGGGACCATTTCTTTTGTGCGGCTCTTCTATAGTTATTCTTCTGTAGAGAATATATTTTAAATTGTAAATAGGATGTGTTTCGTTTTTTTTAAGTTTTACGTCGCCGGGTTCAAACTCAACTCGAAAGAGTGGTTGGGGAATTTTTTCTCTATTTTTAATATTTACTACATGCTTTACCTTGAAGCCTTTTTCTTCTAAGAATGTTTTAACCTCTTCTGGGTCTACGCATGAGTCAATGCCCTTGATTACTACCTGAAGACCTTTACTGCTCTTCAGTTGATAAGTATAAAAGTTTTTATTCAGAGTCTCAAATACTGTAATTACCTTTCGAAAATCATCCTCGTGATTCACCTGTATTTTAGTCTCGTTAATGATACCGCGCTTTATTGCAGCTACATAAAAGGAATTTTCACCTATCACCGAAATTAAACTTTTTATTAACTCATTAGAGTTTTGCTCTCTAAGGTATATCGGGGGTGGCTTAGACGATTTAATGACGTTTGGTGCTTCAGAGGATTCATCCTCCAGAATCGCAAAACGATTTTGTGTATTTATTTTATCAAAAGATGGTACTTTTGAGGCCGAAGCAACTGCTGCAGAGGTAGGGCTGCGTCCCCGTTTAAGCACTGTTATGTACCTGTCCATACCAACTTGTATTGTAGGCTTTTGGCAGCTTTTTACAGGGGGGTTTTCCATTGCATTTGTGTTTAAGTTCATGGTTTCATTTCCCACTAAATTTGTTTTTGACGTCACGGCAATACTTGCTGGCCTGGCAACACTTGTCACCAAATCTAGTTGTAGTTTTTTTAATGAGTCACTATCCACTGTTTTTGTAAACACCGAGGGTGATAGGGAACGTGTTCTAGTAATTGGCTTAGCCGTTAAATAGTTTATATTATTTTGTTTAGTTTTATTTATTTCCGCATTATTTTCGTTTGATTGAACTAAAACGTAAACGTTTCTTTCATTTTGTCTTAGTGTTGTTTCACTGTTCGTACTCATGCAAAGAGTTGTTTTTGTTTTTCACCGTTTTGCTTTGCTTTAATATTTTTATTATTTATTGTATTTTACAACAACAAAAAAAAACAAGAAATTTTAATGTTTTTGTTCAGAATATGTATACACATGTATGAACATTCATACATACGTATTTATTTTTACTGTTTTATTTTATTTAATTTAATCGTTTTAAGTTGTTCACTATTATGTTAAATAATTTAAATAACAAAATACGTATATTATTTTTTTTTAAGCGTCCATTCGCTGCTTATATTACAAAATCAAATGTGATTAATTAATAGTTCAAATCGTATGCGGGGCTAAAATACACGTCTGTATCACAACAAAGCACAAACCGAACTGAGGAGAAAATGTTTCCGTATAATTTATACCATAGGTTTGTGCATAACCCTTAGCCACTAATCTTGCCTTGAAACGTTCAATATGCCCATCACTGTTTCTCTTTAAAGCAAAACCCCATTTACATCCAACAACCTTCTGACCATGTGGCAACTCTGATAACTCCCAGGTATCATTTCCAAGGAGAGCTTTATACTCCTCCTGCATTGCACTTAACCAATATTGGGAGTACTCACCCGATAAGGCCTCGTTTAAAGTTTCAGGAATGTTGATGTTGTCTGCACAGATCAAGTTCAACGTATTGAACTGCTTTCGTGGCCTTCCTGGTTGACCCGTATGCAAAATTTTCGGTCTTCCTGGCCCATTCTGATTTTCATTACCATGTCGAAAACCAACAAGTTCTGAACCACACATTACTACACCAGGATCTGAGTATTCTTCTGCAGATTCGAACTCACCGTCACTTTGATTCTGGTCATCTTGTTGAATTATATTCTCCTCAAATGAAGCAATGCCATCATTCTCTATTTCCAGGCACAAGAGTTCGTTATCGTTTCCAACTTGTGGTTCAGCATTATTCCGCACCGGCATACTATTTTCCAAAAAATTGACATCGCGACTAATTGTTATTTTTCCTGTTGCTCTTTCAAATAGGCGATACGCTTTCGAAGTTTCCGAGTAACCAACCATGATGTATTCCCTTCCCTTTGGACAGAACTTGTGGTGAGATGTCTTGTCTAATGCAACTGCCAACGAACCAAAAGTTCTAAGATGGCCTACATTTGGTTTTTTCTATACCAAACTTCATATGGTGTACAATTATTTAATACCTTAGTCGGCGATCTGTTCCTGAGGTAAGCGGTAGTATTGACAGCTTCTGCCCATAATGACTCTTCGATATTTGAGGATACTAGCATGGCCCTGGCCATTTCAACCAACGTCCTATTTAAGCGTTCTGCCACTACGTTTTGTTGCGGTGTATGAGGTACAGTTAATTGTCGCTTAATTCCATGTAATTTCAAAAAATCATCAAAATTGTTATTGACAAACTCTGTACCATTGTCAGATCTGATCATTTTAATTTTCTTTCCCGTTTGGCGTTCCACCATAGCTTTATACTGCTTAAAGGTTTCAAATGTTTGACTTTTGTTTTTTAAAAAATAAACAAAAATATATCGTGAACTGTCGTCAATGAAAGTCAATATGTAACGTGCGCCACCTGATGAATTCCTATTAATGGGACCGCAAATATCGGTATGAATTACCTCCAATAACTCGGTTGCTCTACTTTCAGAATTAGGGAATGGTTTCGTTGTACATTTACATTTCATACAAGTGATACAATCAATTTCATTAGGAAATTTCACATCCATACCATTTACCAAATTACCCTGCGATAGTTTTTTAAAGCTTGACACGTTTAAATGCCCGTAACGGTTATGCCACTTCAAGACTTCACGCATATTTGTTGTCGCCATGAACAAAGTATTCTTCACCGATGAGTACAAAAACAATTCTCCTACCTTCTTTGCACATAATATTGTTTTTCCCGTTTCATCTATTATCTTGGCTTCGCTGTTGTTAAATCTCACAACGTCTTTCACCGCTACTCTGCCGACCGAAATGAAATTGCATTGCAAATTTGGTACAAATAACACATCATTTAAAACAATATTCAATTCACCAATACATACTGTACCTCTACCCTCTGCTTTAATTTTGTTCTGTCCAGCAAGAGTGATCAATTCTGCATGCTCTTCAAACGTTTTAAATAATTTTCGGTTACAACACAAATGAGCAGAAGCGCCACTGTCTAAACACCACACATCACCATTTAGTATGCTGTTTCCGCTATTTCCAAGAAATGCAGAGTATGCGTGCGTGTTTTTATTTTCCTGTTGTTCTGCTTTGTTGCCTGCCTCGGCTTTGCTGCTTCTGCACTGAGCTGCGTAATGTCCTCTGCGACCGCACTTAAAACAGTTAAAATTTTGTTTTCTTCTGCCGGCTTGGCGATTGTTTTTCTCGTTGTTGTTGCCGTTTTTGCCTATGCTGTTGCCAATTATGTTGTTGTTGTTTCTCTTGTTGTTTGTTTGCGATATGAATGCTTGTGCACCTCCTTCACATTGTACAGTCTGCTCCCCAGTTTTTCTTCTCTCGCCCTCTTCTGTCAACTTTAACTTTAATGCGCTGAGTTCCGGTAAATTATCCCTTGCTTCCAGAGCTATAACGAAATTCTCGTAAGATTTCGGCAAACTTGCCAATAGCATTATGGCAAATAACTCATCTTGAAGCTCTATTCCCGTTTCGGCTAGCTTTTCCACAGTTGACGAAAAATAACAGACATATTGCTGTACACAATCTGCTTCCACCATTCTCATGTTCAGCAGTTGCCTGAAGATGGTAACTTTTCTCACTGGTCCCTTAGGTCTGTGTACCTCACGCAATGTGTTCCATGCTGCACTCGCTGATGAACAATTCTTAATGTAGGCGATCTGAATCGGTGTTACACTCAAAATAATTGTCGCTGTAGCCTTCTCATCCTTTTTCACCCACGCCGCAAGTTCATTCGCTTCAGTTGGCTTAATATCACAAATTGTTGACCACAAATCTTGGTGTATCAAGACTGCTTTAATTTGCAGACTCCATGAGTCGTAATTCGCCTCATTCAGTTTTTCAATATTGTACATTGAACTCATCCTGTAGCAGTTTTTCCTTTTCTTAAAATTTTCCTTTAATCACTTTTAATTATTTCCTTACTTTTTTTTTATTAGACGAGCACTCCTGGGCCCATAACCTGTTGATTTTTCCAGGAGAAATAAAAATGCGATGTTTCACTCTTGAATGATTTATTACGACTAAATAATAAAAAGGTTGACAAGTTTCAATGAACATAAAATTAAAGAAAGAAAATCAGTTAAATTCAAAAATAGGTATAATGTATCAAGTGAGAAAGAGTAAACAATATAGATTAAAGAATTAATATCAGTGTTGCAATCAAGGCGAATTTATAAAGGTGACCGCATCATGAGATAGAGTTATGCTAGCTATCCCTTTTTATTGAAAAATACTATGTATTTTGTTTTTGTAAAAAGTTAGAGTGAATGTCAAAAATATTTCTTGAAAATATAAAAAAGGAAATTTTTTTGTTAATAAAATATACACAATTGCTAAAGAAACTCCGCAATTGTAAATTAATTGTAGCTCCACTTATTCCCCACGCATTTTTAATTTCTTGTGTTTATATTTTTTTCACTCTTTTTTGTTTTATACAATTTAAATAAGTTTTTTCTTCAACTATTTTAATTTTTATTGCATTTTAAATTTGAATTAATTTTTTCACAAAATGTAAACAAAGCTTGACATTCAGTATACACAGAAAAAAATAAACAATAAACAGATGACTGGAAAATGTCACCTTTATGAATTCGCCTTGGTTGCAATGTTGCAGAAAAAATCCAATATCAAAACAAATATCTTTAGTTTTTCTAAAATCTTTATGGATGAAGTTTCCTGATGATCTGGCCTAAGCAACCAGTGAAATGCATAGGAATAGCTTATCCCATCAACAATAAATGTCAAGTGTTTTTGTCAAGAATAAAAACTGGGAATTAAGCACGAATAACAAAATCTTTTGAAATTTACAATAATTTAATTGTTTAATAAGAATAATTAAATTATTCAAATTATATGTACGTGATATTAAACTTAAAAATCAATTTATTATTTTGCAAAATGAAAATGAACAAAGGTTTTTTTGTTTTAAAAATAAAATTTGAAAAAGTGATAAATTTTAAGATTTACAATGTACATAAATATATTTTAAATAAATTTAAGGATCTCTTATTTTGTGTTCTTTTTGAATTCTTATGCATTGAATGTTATTTTTTGTTTGTTTTATGAATTGAATGTTATTTTTTGTTTGTTTAAGTTACATTTATTATTAATTTTATGTACTGAATTTTAAGTTAATAGAATAAAAAAAATTGTACTTTTTTACATTAATGTACTGCCGTTTTTTTTCTCAATGTACTGTTTTTATGGATTTCATATCTGGCAAGTCTAGTGGCGACTGTTTCTTTGCTAATGGCAATTTCTTTTCTGAGAAAAATGTTGCATTAATGTTACATGTCCTACATTTTTGTGTTCGTTTGTACATAAAATACAACTGTGGGAAAAATTTTCAAGTTCTTTTGTGAATATGTTGATAAAAAAACATGCAAAACATGTTGCATGTTTTACCCTTACTTTTACTTAAGGTGTTCATACTGCCCTGTCTTACAACTTTGGTACTTACTACTTTGTTTGTACAACCAATGTTTTATTTTGCTTGTCATAATTCATACAGCTCATAATTTTGTAAAAAAAATTATTTTAAAAGAAAATATAAATATATTTACACATTAAAATCAAAAAAAGTCTATTTATATTATAATCGTTTAAATTTTTCTAAGCCATTAGTGATGTCAATATTTGTTTTCAAGCCATAATTGCGTTCAGAAACCGCTCAAATAGCATTAAAAATCGCTCATGAAGTACATTAATTATGAAAGTGTAATAGTTGTAAATAAAAGCAGCTAATTGTGTTCTATTAAAATTGCACAACATGTAACACTTCCAGTGATTATAGGCAACATTAGAAAATGTTACACGTATAAACTATAGGAGGGATTGGGAATTATGTTGGGAAGGTTACTGTCAGTGTAGTTGTTGTCTTTTGTGCTTGCATGTTTTGTGATACATGCAGGTTATTTTTGCGAGTGTAGTTCATGTTTCTTCTTGTTATTTTATATTTTCTCCATTCTTTCATTACACTAATACATGTCCATATATGTTTTCTGTGGATTTTAACTGTTAACTATTTTTTGTCAAATTGTTTATACTTAGTATATGTTTTCGTCTTTGTCTTACACATATGTTAATATTAAGTACGTAGTATAAGTCCTAGTTGCTAAGTTTTAAAATTGTAACGAACTGATGATTAATAAAGTGACTTCGAAACAGAACACAAGTGTCAAATTAATTAACGCTTACAATATCAGAAGTGGGATTCGTGTAAATACAATATTTTTTTTAACAAATTGTGGTTTCGAAAAGGTGTTTAACGAAGAATATCTTATGATGGAGGCAAATAGTGTATGTGGAACGGACTATACGTCTGCACAGCTACGCCTTTGGTTACAGCAGCTAGGTCTGTCATCAACTGGAACAAAAAGTGCCTTGATAGTCCGCCTAAACGACGTGCCTGCAGATAAACGGGGCGAATGTCCAATACCAGCAAGTTCTCAGTCTGATCTTATAATTTTGGAAAATTTTGAAGAAAATGTTAGCAATGGTGGTGGTGAAAAGCAAAAAGAGTGTTTCCAAGAAGAAAATGAGTGTCGTCAGTCAAATGATAGTGTATTGAAGAATAATGAGCGTCGTCAAGCAAATGATAGTGTATTGAAGAATAATGAGCGTCGTCAAGCAAATGAAGGCACATTGCAAAGAAACAAAGAGCGTTGCCAGGCGAATGATAGGGATGTACAACAAAGCGATCATGCAGAAGCACAAGAAAACGTAACGGAAAGAGTGATTGGCCATGATTTTGCGGAGGTGTTGAGAAAAGAATTGGAGTTAATTAAGAGAGAAAAAGAGTTACTAAGAAAAGAAAACGATTTACTCAAAATGATGGTAGAAATGGAAAAAAGACGTGAAGAGGGAGCTCTTGGTAAAGAGGTGAATTTGGTTACAAATCAAATAGTGGATGAGGCCCAAAACTCCAGTAAAATGAAAGTACCATATAATGTTTTGAAGGATATGGTGCCAGAGTACGAAGGAGAAAACTTTCCTGACGTTTGGACAAGCCAATTCAGGAAAATAAGTAATGCCTATAATGTTGATGAATGCACAATGAAGACGCTGCTAATGTGTAAGCTAAAAGGGAAAGCACAAGTGTGGCTACATTCCAAGCCAAACTTTATGGAGGTTACTACAGATAATATCCTGAACGAAATGGACGAAGTTTTTTGCAAAAAGGAGAATAAACTAATGATGCGCCGAAACTTTGAGGCCCGCAAGTGGAAATACAGTGAGAATTTCAGTGAATATTATAACGAGAAAATAATGCTATCGAGAAAACTTGGTATCGATGAAGACGAGCTGATCGATCACATCATTGAAGGTATACCTGATACCCAACTTAGAGTACAAGCAAGTCTCCAGTGTTACAGCAGTAAGACGCAGCTTTTTCAAGCATTTTCCAAGATTGATTTAAAGCAAAGTGAGCGTCGTCAAGGAAATATTGAGCAGGCCGAAAAATTAAGCAGTGAGGAAAAATTGAGCAAGTTTAGATGTTATAACTGCAATTCTGTTGGTCATTTCGCTGCAGATTGCAAAAAGCCAAGGCGACAAGTTGGATCGTGCTATGGTTGTGGCAGTGTGGAGCACCGAGTTGCTAATTGTCCTGAAAGGAAACCAGCAGTGCAGCTTGTTGAAGATGATGAATTTGTAAGGTATTATAAGTTTTCTTTAGATAATAATTTTAATCATACTTTTCCTTTAGAATGCCTAGTTGATTCGGGTAGTGTGGTCAGTTTTGTGAGGATGTCTGGAATTTTGAAATATGTTAATTTTGGTAAACTTTCTTGTTCGGATAATATCTTTTTTGGAATAAATGGATCAAAATTGGATGTTTATGGGAAATTTGGATGTTTTGTGAATGTAGGTAACAGGATTGTTGAGTTGGAAATGCTGGTTGTGTCTGATAGGACCACATCGCGTGAATGTGTGTTGGGAAGGGATTTTTTGAGGAAAGCTGGTTTTAAGTTGGTGGCTCGTGATGAGGGTGGGAACCTGGGGTACGATGGGGACTTTGAGAATGCGATTTTGTCTATTGATATTGGGGAGGGTGATAATTTTGATTTTGTTGTAGGGGATAGTATTTCTGATGATGATATTTGTCGACTGAGGTGCATGTATGATAACTATTATTTGCGGCCTGAACGTCCGTCCAAACCTAAGGTGTATAATGAGATAAAGTTGAGATTGAACACTGATGAATCTTTTAGTTGTCGACCTAGAAGATTGTCGTACGCGGAGAGAATTGAATTACAGAAACTTTTGGATGAGTATCTGGAAAAGGGGTACATAAGACCGAGTGAGTCGGAGTATGCTTCACCTATCGTTTTGGTAAGGAAGAAAACGGGGGATTTAAGATTGTGTATAGACTACAGAACTCTGAACAAGATTACTGCCAGGGATAATTATCCGATTCCTCTTATTGATGATTTATTGGATAGGCTTTCGGGGCGAAAATTTTTTACGAAACTGGATTTGAAAAATGGATTTTTTCATGTGTTTGTTCATCCTGATTCGGTTAAATATACGTCATTTGTGACGCCCCTTGGACAATTTGAGTTTTTGAGAATGCCATTTGGTTTGAGGAATGCGCCATCGGTTTTTCAAAGATTTGTGAGTAAAATTTTCTCTGACATGGTTAGGGACGATAAGGTTGTAATATATCTGGACGATATTATGATTGCGACGGTTGATAGGGAGGAACATTTTGAGATTTTAAGGGAGGTTTTTACTCGTTTGGTCGACAACAATTTAGAGTTAAGGCACGATAAGTGTGAATTTTTTCAGACTTCGGTTAAGTATTTGGGATTTACGATAGATGGGGATGGCATTAGGGCCGATGATAAGGGATTGAGGGCTATAAGGGACTTTCCCGTACCGGATAAGTGCCATTCTTTGCAGGGGTTTTTGGGATTGTGCTCCTATTTTAGGAGATTTGTTAAGGATTTTTCGACGTTGGCCAAGCCTTTGTACGACCTAATAAAAAAGGATAGAAAATTTGTATTTGGGAAGAATGAGCTTGAATCTTTTGAATTACTCAAGACAAAACTTATGGAGTCACCGGTGCTGGCACTATATGACCCGAGGGATGAGACTGAACTCCATTGTGATGCAAGTTCTATTGGCTTTGGAGCTGTTCTGTTACAGAAGAAGGCCGACGGCAAGTTACATCCGATTTTTTATTTTTCAAAGAGGACTACGGATACCGAATCGAAATATCATAGCTTCGAACTTGAAACGTTGGCCATAGTTTACGCACTGAGACGTTTTCGAATATACCTACAGGGAAGAAAATTTAAGATTGTCACGGATTGTAATTCTCTGACAATGACGTTGAACAAAAGGGAACTTAACCCAAGGATTGCAAGATGGGCCTTGGAACTCCAGAATTTTGAATATGAGCTGGAACATCGGTCAGGTAATAGAATGCAACATGTAGACGCGCTTAGCAGGTGTACTAACATACTGGTGATTGAGTCAAATACACTTGAGGAAAACTTGATTATATGTCAGAATAGGGATCGGGAATTGAAGGATTTAAAGGACGGACTTCAGAAGTCCGAACACGGTCTTTATGAGATGCGTAATGGGGTTTTATACAGAAAAAATAACGACGGAAATTTATTGTTTTATGTTCCAAAGGAGATGGAGGACCATGTTTTATATAAATATCACGATGAAATGGGACACGTTGGGATAGATAAAATGACTGACCTTATTCTTAGGAGTTATTGGTTTCCGAGGGTTAGGGCAAAGGCTGCCAATCATGTTAATAATTGCTTGAACTGTATTGTGTATTCTGCTAAGCACGGTAGGGAAGAGGGATTCTTACATGGCATTTCGAAACCGAATGAACCATTTGATACTATTCACATCGATCATTTTGGCCCTGTGGACAACGGTAGGAAATTGAAGCATATACTGGTAATAGTCGATGCTTGTACTAAATTCGTTAGACTTTATCCGGCAAGGACAACTGGCTCAGATGAGGCCATGTCGGCGTTAAGGGATTATTTCAGATCTTACAGCCGACCTAGGTGTATTATAAGTGATCGTGGGGCGTGTTTTACTTCGAAGGAATTTGCGAAATTTTTGGTTGAGTCTAGTATCAAACACATTTTGGTAGCTACTGGTTCTCCTCAGGCGAATGGACAGGTAGAGAGGGTCAACAGGTCAATTGGCCCTATGCTGGCAAAGCTAGTGGATCCGGAAAGGGGTATCCATTGGGATACAGTACTTGAGCGTGTCGAGTACACACTGAATAATACCATTCATAAATCGGTTAATCAACACCCTAGCGTAATGTTGTTTGGGGTAAGGCAACGTGGGAAAGTTTCCGACTTGTTAGGTGAGTGTCTTATTGATGTGGGTGGAAAGGGGAGGCAGGATCTTGATGTGATAAGGTTGAGGGCGGCTGAGAGACAAAAAAGGTTACAGGACTATAATAAGGGTTATATTGATAAACGGAGGAAGGCTCCGATACAGTATAAGGATGGTGATTACGTAATGGTGAGGAACTTCGACTCAACGGCTGGTGTATCGCGTAAATTAATTCCAAAATATAAAGGTCCTTACAGAATATCGAAAGTATTGAGGAATGATCGTTACCTACTTAAAGACGTGGACGGATTCCAACAGTCACGCACACCTTATAAGGGTGTCTGGGCCGTTTCCAATATACGCCCATGGTTTGGAGGACGTTTAGGGTCAGGTGAATAACATGAGCTCGGGGGATCTCATGGTCAGGATGGCCGAGTTATAGGAGGGATTGGGAATTATGTTGGGAAGGTTACTGTCAGTGTAGTTGTTGTCTTTTGTGCTTGCATGTTTTGTGATACATGCAGGTTATTTTTGCGAGTGTAGTTCATGTTTCTTCTTGTTATTTTATATTTTCTCCATTCTTTTATTACACTAATACATGTCCATATATGTTTTCTGTGGATTATAACTGTTAACTATTTTTTGTCAAATTGTTTATACTTAGTATATGTTTTCGTCTTTGTCTTACACATATGTTAATATTAAGTACGTAGTATAAGTCCTAGTTGCTAAGTTTTAAAATTGTAACGAACTGATGATTAATAAAGTGACTTCGAAACAGAACACAAGTGTCAAATTAATTAACGCTTACAAAACGGTAGCATATTGTTTTCAGAAAAGAAATCGCCATGTTACCATTAAGATAGTTTTACTGCCCGTCTACAACTGACATGATTTGCTGTTATAACTTGAAGTTATAAAAGCGTTGTTATAACATTTGCATTAACAACCGTGTTATAACATGAGAAAACTTCTAACATGATGAGTCTATACCTAACACTAACATCATATTAGTGTTAAAGTTAAGCATTTCATGTTAGTTGTAGACTGCATGTTAGAAAACAAACGTATGCATGTTAATGATGCCAGAAAGATGCAGAGATATTTCCTTGTAATTTCGTATTTGATAGGATAAATTACATACTTTTTGTTTTTTCACTCTGCTTATAACTAGATTTAAATATCGTTCATACACTGGTCTGTTTGAATATTAGTGTTTCTATAATATACATATATGTTGATTTTCACGAAGCTGACTTTCATGTTTGGTTCGGTACGATATGTTTAGGACCGTTTTGAAGAACAAGAGCCCATATATTAAAGTTGGGAGTATACCAAGGCTACTAATAGATAAATACGTAAAACCACAACTTTAGACTTAGAAAACTGTATAAGCAATAAGTTTTATTGTTCATGCCTATAATTTATCGATTTTATTAAGATTAAAATTAAAAATTGCCTAAATTTTGATAAAATAAAAAAAATCGATTTTAAAAGCCCAATAATCGATTTCAGTATAAAATCGCATACGTAAATTCGATTGCAAAAAATCTATTTTCTTTACCACAAAATCGATTTTCGATTGGAATCGAAATCGATTTACCATTCCCTAGTTGTTATCGCCAAACAGTGGAATGTAGAGCAAAACAATACTTTAAAAAATTTAAAATAGTTGATATGAAGCAAAATTAGAGCTTAACATCTCAGAAACCATAAAAAATTTGGTAAAAAAGCTTTTGGATTCAGAAATGGGGTATACAAAATATATACATATACCACATACCTTTAAAAATGGTCGATAGGTCAAACCACAAATGAGCTGAAAATATGTATATGGAATAAAAAATTGCGCTTAATATTATTTATTGCGCAACTTATACAATAGTGTGGAGCAAAACCACATTAATAAAGTTATCAATAATATTGTGTAGTCTATGGGAAATAAATTATTTTTTCATTATTCAAAAATCTAAAAATTTACTTGATATGCCCGGAAAAACCACACAAATTGCTTGCAAAACAAAGACTTTGTTTCTGTTTGCAAATAAACAATACAAACATATTTCGTATCAACATTAATTTTTCATTTTTGTTTGCCTTTGATGAATGCAGACGGCGAAAATGCTATGGCAATATCTTATTTAAAACATTTTAAAAACATTTGCAGTAAAACGTGGTTTATATGACGACATGTTTCGGAACAAGTACTGCTCCTTAAAGAATCAATGCCTTATGCAAAAAAGTTGAAAGTTTAGGCCTGTTAACACAACTTACCGATAGCTGAGGTAGGATTTATTGGCCTTATATTATTCCACTCTTTTAACTTTACTTGATCCTACCAGGTATGATGAACCTTCCATTTACTTTTTTCTCACTTAAGGTGAAAGATTGTAATAATGAAAAAAATTGTACACGGCTGACAAAATTCAGCTATCGGTAAGCTGTGAAAACGGGCCTTACAGGGGTGTGCTGGAAATCGCAAACGCAAAACGCTAGAATTTTAAAAGTCGTTTTTTAGTAAGATTTCTGTAATAAAAGAATTTTATGACGAATATTATTCAAACATTTTGCTATTAAACAGAATTTTATAACAAAAATTTGATTAAAAGTGTATTATTAACAGCCTCCAAATTCTTGCGTCTTGCGTTTGCGATTTCCAGCACACCCCCCTTAGTGTATTGGTTAGCTGAAGTGAACATTAATATTTTTATGCATAATGCAATTAGAATTTTATAACTTTAAGCTGAAAGGAATCACTTAAGTACTATGTAGACACCACAGAAAGATTGAAACATATCAAAATGTCGGAAAAATAGTAAAAATTTTTAACATTTCTACAAACATGGTTTTCCAAACAGCAAACACCGCAATTCAATTTATGTATGTAATTTTATCGAAAAAGTGACATCTATTTTGTGACAATTGTTGTTTCACTATTGACACATACTGTATTTGTGTAAAAGTTTGTTTATTTCTCACTAACAACAACAATGATATCAAAAAAAAAGGGGTGTAGACGGGTAGACATAATAACAAATATGTGTACCTATATTAAAAACTGGGGGAACTACTTCCTTACATTTCTTTGATTTTTGTTGTTATTGTTTTGTTAATAATTGCTTTTACTTTAAGATTAAGCCAAGATCAAAAAAAAAAACAAATACAAACAAAATTGCTATGAATCATTGAATAAGTCTTCATATAAAATCAACTTACCTTGTGTTTAAACAAATTCTCTAAAGAAAATTCTACAAATAATTATAAAAAATTGAAATTAATTTAGCAGATAAGAAAAATATTTTTTTTGCTAATACCCTAGATATTCAAAATTTTAATAGGTATAAAATGGATGGAAAAATTTTGTATTTTTTTAACAAAGACAGCAATTTTTACACTCTTGCTTTTTATCAAATAAAAATTGATTTTTGTTTGCTTTATTTAAATATTTGCTTCTTTTAAAGGATTTATTTTAATACACCGTAATTTGCGTTTTCTCTTTTTTTTATTTTAAAGGAAAAACTATAGACTCACAATGAAACAACTCAACGAAATTACGTGTTTGCTTTTATTTTGCAAGAAAACACTATAATATCTTTGCGAAAATCTTAAAAATGTTTAGAGCTAATAATAATTCTTATTAAAGTTTTTATATATTTACTTAATTTAAAACGAATTTTTTGTTAATTTTTAACAAAATTTTCTTTAACTTCTAAAATTTTCTGTTTTTTCTTGTATATCGTTGTTATTTTTTTCAACTAGGAGAAATGTCAATTTAATTTGTCGATAAACGATAACATCACCATAACAATCACAATAACTGCGTCTAATGTTTAAGGTACCCACAGACCAGGCAACATTTGAGAAACATGTGTTACTATTTATGTTTCAGTTTTTAACACATACGATGACACTAAAAAGGAAACATCAGTATGGTTTTTTTTTTTTTAATATAGATCGGTACTACTTTTTTTTTATTTTATGGCCCATAAATTTCGAACATTTTTATATATAATTATAATTCTTTTTCAATTCTCATAATATGCAATTGTTGCCATTTTCCAATTTCTTTCTTCATATCTATTTTATCCGAGAGTTGCATAATCACCTCTCTCAACAACTGCTCTTAAAAAAATAAGAAAGAAAAAACAGTCAACATCCCCACACACGATGAAACATTGTGTTTGAAAACATAAAAATTTGATTTTTGAGAAACCAAAAAGGTAACACGAATTTAAACCAGAGTTGAGGTCAGTTTACACGGTAATACTATGTATTACGACTTTGTAGAATCAAAATATGAAATTCTCTCCGTGTTTAAAAGAAAAACTTTACAATACACAAATTAACAAATATTCACAGTAGCCTTTTCACATTTTTTATAAAACAAGAAAAATGTTATATATGTATTTCAACACGCGATCGGGTAAGCGGTTTCGCCACCCATAACATACGAACCCACATTTTAATTTTATATATTAGATTTAAAAAGTGGTCATTAAATTTATATGGTATAAATACAAATAAAATAAAAACAATTGTTAAAGAAAAATTAGCATTATTTACTAAAACACTTTAGAAGTTCCAATAAAAAGCGGTCACCCTGTCTCAATTTTTTCGTCGCTTGGCGGCGTAAGATATAAAAATAAATCTATCGGTGAGATCGTTACGCAGGACGAATCACGGCTTTCGCAATGGCTGTATGTGTATTTTCATATACAGACATCAATGTGTTTATTTTCTGACAACGAATATTCGATACGAATAACTCGTGGTTCGTCCCAGTTGTGTTTCTAGAATTATCAAATTTCCAACTTTACAAAGGCTACATAATGAGAAAGTTAATAAAAAATAAATTTGGATTGGAAAACTATAAACAGTTCGATTAACCTCAATTAAACTAATTTTAAAAAATAAATAAAAAAACGAATATAACCTTATAAACTAGATATTAGTGAATACGAAAAGAGTAACATGTTGAAAAGAGCAAAAATAAATAAAATTTATTGCAAATAATTTCAATATTAAAAAAAATATCTTGAAATATTTTTTTGCTTGTAATCATAAAAATACACATTCACTTTAACAATTTTAAAACTTTTTAAAAGAACACTGCATGCAAATAAGTATTGCATTGTTTTCAATGACGCGCGAAAAAAATGGCGTTAAGCATTGTTGTGGAAAAAGACATATTTTTAAAACTTTGTTTCTTGAAATTAAAATATGTGTCTAGCGAAGGGTGTGGTAAATTTTTAATCTTTTAATACTTTATTTTATATTTAATAAGAAACTATTTGGATTTAAATATGTTTTTTGAAATTGCTAAAGTTTAAACACTAAAACGAAAACTTTTTAATTTAAGTACATATGTTTTTTCTACATTTTATAGCAAAAACTTTGTTTAATAAAATATAATATATTATTTAAAAAAAAAAAAAAAAAATTGCTGCAATTTGAAAACAAAAAATTTTATTTCAAATATGGTTTTTTGGTTCAGTGTATGGCTTTTTAATTTTTATGAGTCCTTGTTTTGAAAAAATTGCAAGCAAGTTCAATTTGATACTAAAAACTTAACTTGAAATCTTCTTTAAATTAATCAAAATAAATGTTACTACAATTTAATTTAATCTTAATTTGTTAAGCGGCACATACATTATTGTATTGATATTATTTCCATTGAAATCTTCTTTAAATTAATCAAAATAAATGTTACTACAATTTAATTTAATCTTAATTTGTTAAGCGGCACATACATTATTGTAATGATATTATTTCCATTATACAGTGTTCAGATATACCTTTTTTATTGAGTCAATATTCGGTTTATTGACATTATTATCTTTCTGTTCACACATACACAATTTAGCTTACTCAATTAGCAATTGGCAATTAACTTAGCAAAATGTAAACAATATTTGACATCTTTAAAGAAAAAACAAAATAAACATCTGGCTTTTGCGCAGACCTAATGGATGGACCTTTGTTTTTGTTGTTTTATTGTTGGCAAAAATGTCAAAACACTTTGTTTAGTGAGTTGGGTTTTACTCACTAAACACACTTGTGGCAGTGCACTGTAGTGTTGCATTTTAATTTTACTCAATATTTATAACAATTTCGTATTAATTGAGCAATAACTAAATTGCAATTTTGTATGGAAAATTGAGCTCAATAATGGCATTTATTGCGTTAAACTCAATTAAGGTGCATATCTGAACACGGCATTATGTCCTATATTATGCAATAAGTCGCACGATTGTTTCATTCATTCATTCAATAAAAAGATGAAAATAACCTATAGGAATAACATAAATAGCCATTGTGCAATGTGGCCAACACACTTCACTTTCTTTTTGTTGTGTAATAATTATCAAAAGTCTTTTGATTGTTGCCAATATATTGTGTCACGTTCAAATATTAAATACACATTGGCGATATAATTGTACAAACATAAAATTGAATAATTTTATTGCAAGTGTATGAGCCGCTTTGATCCGATTAGTAAACCATAGAACATCAATTACGTCATTGTAATTTCCCAGCCCCGACAATCAACGCAAAAACGTTCACAATAGCTTGTTATTGTTTACAAAAGTAAACAAACCAATCACAATAGTGAATTGTTATGACAGTTAATTGGTTTATTAAACTCATACACGTGAGTTGGTTGGCCATATAGTGTTTACATTTCTTCATAATTAATTGGAAATGATATTTTAATAAATTATTGTTTATCTAAACTTAATAAATACTAAAATATGTTAAAATGTTCGTTAACGAAGTAAATGAAGTTAAAATATATAATCTTAGTGCGGGCAAATCGGTGCCAGATGTAAGTGTTTTTATTAATCATTTAAAGGGAGTTACATGTTTTTAAATATATTTATTTTTCCTAGTGGCTTACCGATCGCCGCAAGAAGTCCCAGCTAATGAAAAAAGTGGACTCTAGGCGTCAAATTGAATTAATACAAGATTTTGATATGCCTGGAGTTTGCACGTCTATACGGATGTCACCCGATATGCAATACATTTTGGCAACTGGCATCTATAAGCCTCGTGTTAAATGTTTTGAAGTTTCCAATTTGTCTATTAAATTTGAAAGATGTTTTGATTCGGAAGTTACCACATTTGAGGTGATAAGTGATGATTACAGTAAAATGGTATTCTTGCAATGTGATCGGTATGTCGAGATTCACGCTGCCCACGGTAGGCATTATCGTTTGAGAATACCACGTTTTGGTAGGGATATGAAATATCATAAACCCTCTTGTGATTTGTTTATAGTGGGCACAACAAAGGTATTTTCATTCAAAATAAAAACTCGTAGTTTTTTATTTACAAGAAATATTCCAGGAAATTTATCGTTTAAATTTAGAAAGAGGTCAATTTTTGCAACCGTATGAATCGGAAGCCTCCTGCCTTATTACCTGTGATGTTAATCCTGAGCATGGCTTGTTAATGGTGGGTTCTAAAGAGGGTACTGTGGAAGCTTGGGATCCTAGAACTAAAACCAAATGTTCTACACTGGATGTAGCAATTAAACTACCAGGCGTAAAAGAATTTCCTTCAATTTCAGCATTGAAATATAAAGATGGCTTGCATATGGCTGTGGGTACTAATTCGGGACATGTTTTGTTATACGATATACGTTCCAAAGACCCTTTGCTAATAAAAGATCATTTGAATAAATTGCCCATTAAACGTTTAGCTTTTAACAATAATAACAATACTGTTTACTCAATGGATGAGGCCATGTTGAAATTATGGGATGAACAGACGGTAATTGAAATAGCTTTTCTAAACTTAAAACAAATGTTATAATTTTTTTTAATTTCCAGGGCAAACAAATTGCTTATATAGAATCAACCTCCTCATTTAATGATTTTTGTACTATACCCAATTCAGGCATGTTCTTTTTGGCCCAAGAAGATGTAAAAATGTTAACATTCTATGTACCCGCTATGGGCCCAGCACCCAAATGGTGTTCATTCTTAGACAATTTAACAGAAGAAATTGAATCAGAGGTGGTGGAGCATATGTACGATGATTATCAATTTGTAACTCAAAAGGAATTGGAAGAATTGGGTCTAGAACATTTAATAGGCAGCAATCTACTCAAGGCCTACATGCATGGGTAAGTTAAAAAATATATCTTCAAAATAACAACAAAAATACTTTTTTGTTTGTTTTTTAAGCTTCTTTATCGATGCCCGTTTGTATAACAAGGCCAAGGCTATTGTGGATCCCTTCGCCTTCGAACGTTTTCGTAAGGAAAAGATTAGACAAGAAATCGAAAGTGAACGTAAGCCTCGCTTGCAACTTAATACCAAATTACCGAAAGTCAATCAAGAATTGGCTCTCAAAATTATTGATGAACAAGCGAATTCTTCAGCTAAGCAGCCCAACAAACAAATACCCAATCTATTGAAAGATAATCGTTTTAAGGCAATGTTTGAAAATACTGACTTTAATATTGATAAAAATGCCGAAGAATATAAACTTTTGGCTCCTGTGCTAAATCGTTTGGAAAAATCCAAACTTAAAGAAATTAAGAAACGCGTAGAAATGGCTCGGGTTAATGAGCTGCACGAAGAAGAGAATAAACGCCATGAGGAAAGTGATAATGATGAGGATTTATTTGGTTTAGAAAAGAGCGATGATGATAAGAATTCTTCCGAACCCGAGTCTTCAGACGATGAAGGTGTTAGAGAATTTAATAAAGATATGAAAAAGGCTTATAAAGATGTTAAAAAGCAAAGAATACAAGAATTGGAAGAACTTGATGAGGAACCACAAAAAGCAACTACAACCACAAAAGTTGAGAAACCCAAAGACTACAAATTCATTTCCTTGCAGTCTACCACCGAAATGAGTACTGCTAAGCGTGGTATAATGAAAGTTTCTCTGCAGGATCGTGTCGCTAAAGTGGAAGAAACTACTGCTAAAGTACAAACTATTGGACGCTCTTTGGGCAATCGTCAAATGACTTTTGAAATGAAGAAACCACCTACGAAAGAAATGCGTAAACGAGAATTTCAAATGAAACAACACCGTGAGGAACGTAAGAAATTAATAAGACCTATAAAGTCTTTGAAGTTAAAAAAGGTTAATTTTAAATAATAAAAGAATGACGAGTGTGAATGTAAATAAAATATTTTGTAAAATAAAATTATTAAAAAACAAAAAGAATGTGGGAATTTTTCATTCTTTTTATAAATTATTTTATTTTACTAGTTCTGTTTCTTTAATTAAGTTTGGAATTAATCGAGATCACAATTTGCACAAATAGCTTCCCCGTACTTTAAATTTGTAAAAATAAAAGGGGTTTTGATAGAATACAAATCTTCTTCTTATTCTTGCACGCAACAGTACATACCAAGGCGAATTCATGAGAAGTGAATTCGCCTTGGCCCAGCCTTTTTCTTTGTGCTAATTATCAAACAGCTGTAAAAGCACAAACAAACTAAAAAGGCAAACAAAAAAGTGGTCTCCATTAAGAGAATTTTAAGAAAAGTGCGGTATAAAAATAGTATATAGTATATTTAATTAAAAAAATCAAAAGACTGACGTTCTATTTTGTGTTAACAATTTGGTATTTTGTGTTCCCTGAGTTTTGTCTTTTTATGAGAGAAATTTATTTTTACTCTCTTTTTCACGAACTTTACCCAAAAAGTTAAGAAACAGAGCTAATATTTGAACATTTTTGTTTCAATGTGCTTCTTTGAGACAAATTTCAATTTATAAAGCTTTTTTGTAGTAGTCCTATTCCCTCAATATTTCACATACTTTGCAGTTAAGCTAAGCTTTGGTTAACATTGATGCTTGAGATACATAAGTATGGTTAGCATTGGAGTAAATTGTATGTACAGAAAATATAACAATTATCAGACACCAGCAGAATGTAATCCATTTTTTGGCCCGATAAGGCCTCCGTCAGCATTCTTTGTGTTTTTCTAGATAGTAAGGTAGGGTTTAATGGGCAGCCGCCACGATGACGGCTTACTTGGGTCCTTATAGCGGTCTCTGTGATACCCTGAGCCAGCGTCCAAACATGGCAATTCTGGTATTCCAAAATGCCTAGTATCCGAAAAGATAGTGCTACCTTATAATTTGCATGTATTTAACTCAACAATTTTAACAAATATATAGTCTGTGGGAATTTTTGCATTTACAAAAAAGCTTAAGACATACATACATTGAAATTGGAATCAAGCACACTCGGAAAATTTTTTAAAAAAGTATTGAAAAATTTCAATAAATCTTTTAGTTTATTGGACTGGTCTTTTACTTTTCACGGAGTAGTTTATAGGAAAGGCTAAACTTTCAAAATATGTTTGATTTCAATTTCACTTTAATTCGATTTTCAGAAAATCGCTATTAATTTTGTTTAAATTGCACTAGTAGCCAAAGCTTAGCCTATGCGTCTATTTCATACAAAATAGTTTAGGTTTGTAACAGGTTTATACCTTGCGTTGAGAAATTTTTCATATACAATTTTTTTAAATTTTGTATGAAAATATTTTTAAAGTTTAATGAAGTGTTTAAGAAAATAAGAGGGAAAGTTTTTATAAAAATTTGTTTAATATGTAAACCTTTTTTAAATCTCAGATATTTTTTATAAATAAGGGCGGATTAAAAAGTTTTGATATTTATTTTCTACACAAATATAAATTAAATTAAAATTTTAAAGTCAGTTTAAAGATTAAATTAAAACTCTCGATGTATAATTAAATTTTCGAGCTTGAGGTCTTTTTTTTTATAAAATTTTTAATTTTATTTTAACCAATATTTCGGCACACCTTTGTCAGCCTTTTTCAAGGGTTTTCCTTATTAGTTAATAAAATTTCACATTTTTTCACAAATTTAACGGGCACCGCAGTGGGTAGAACTCAAAGATATTCTGACGATAGAATGTGGTGATTCTTGAAACATATAAAGATCAACCCGGGTTCAAATCCCCGCTCAGCCAGGAAAAATTATCAATAAGTCTTAATAAAAAAAAATTCCAAGTTGTAAAATTCCTTCCCTCAGTGAAAATAATTTAATGAAAATTAAATTTGATGAACTCAAGCCTAATTAAAGAATATAAAAAATTCAACGATTTTTTTATGTATTTGACATTTTAATAAATGTTGTTAAAAAATTGTGAAATATTTTGCCTGAAGAATGCAAATTAAAAATTAATTTTCATATAAATTCGAATGTGTTTTCTAAGTCAAATTGCAAACGAAAATTTTGATAGTGTGCATAGAAAATATTGCTGGAAAACATTGAAGGAATAAAACTATTAAAGTATAAAAGCTTTTAAAATTTTAATTTGACTTAGAATAAACATTCGAATTAATATGAAAATTTATAAAAAAAAAAAAATGTTACTCAACATGAGAAATAAATTCCCAGATTCTATTTGTTAAAATTAAAAATTTTCAAAAAGTAATTTCAATTTTTGGGAATACAAAATTTTAATTTCAAAAGATTTCGCTATTCGTGCTTAATTCCCAGTTTTTATTCTTGACAAAAACACTTGAAATTTATTGTTGATGGGATAAGCTATTCCTATGCATTTCACTGGTTGCTTAGGCCAGATCATCAGGAAACTTCATCCATAAAGATTTTAGACAAACTAAAGATATTAAACCAAATAAAACTGTTAAACGTATAAGAATTATAGCAACAGTTCTACTTGTAACAATATCAAAGATTGAACAAAACACATCAACAATAGACAACAGTGGGTTTATCTCATCTTACATTCCCCACTACAATTAGTTGAAATTCTCTCAACATTAATTGTAGTTGTAAGTAGGTTAAGAAAAACAAAATAAAAACAACAACAACTTACAAAAGATGTTGTCAATTAAGTGTTTTTTAGGCCGTGCACTTGCCTGTTTATTATCAAAAAGTAATTTCAATTTTTGGGAATACAAAATTTTAATTTCAAAAGATTTTGCTATTCGTGCTTAATTCCCAGTTTTTATTCTTGACAAAAACACTTAAAATTTTATAAAAAAAATATGACCGCAAGCTCAAAAATTCAATTTTACATCAAAAGAATAAGGGCAAAAAAAAACAAGTTAGAGTGCTATATTCGGCTGTGCCGAGTCTTTGATACCCTCCACCGACAGTTCGAATGTTTAAGGAGTAATATCTGTATGATGTTATTATTATCTTAAACTGTGACGATTTGTTATTAATTATGGTTTTAGGCGACTTAACTGTTTTCACAGCGTCATTTCTAGTCCTTTAAAACTGTGACGTACCAATTTCTGTTCTGCTAGCATTATTAATTATGGTTTTAGGTGTACTAAACTGTTATCCGGGAGTAGGGTTTCTATGGGGCCTAGGGTAAATTATGCACCGATCTTAACGAAATTTCACAGTATCATTTAAAGTCCTATAAAACTGTGACGAGCCAAATTTTGTTACGCAAGCGTTATTTTTCACGGTTTTAGGCATACTAAACTGTTTTCCGGGAGTATTGTTTATATGGGGCTTAGGGTAAATCATGGACGGATCATCACGAAATTTAACAGCGTGATTTCCAGTCAAATGAAACCAATTTTTGCAAAATCTTATCTCATTCCGTGTCTTTTTTATTTATGTTTTTTTTTTGTAACAAAATTATCAATTTTTTTAGGTGGTGGTTCGACATTTTGATTCATAGCTCTGGTCCTACTGAACCGATTTTGCTGGATTTCAATCCCAAACTGCTTAGGATAACTACAAGCACCAAGTTTGTTCATTTCTTTTGAGTTGTTCGAAAGTGAGCGTGTTTTCAACAGACGGACAGACAGACGGACATGGCTAAATCGACTTAGAATTACTCAAGGACCCAGAATATATATACTTTATGGGGTCTGAGATGAATAATCACACGGAATGACAAACTTAATATACCCTCTTCACAACTTATTGTGGTGGAGGGTATAAAAAAATACATATTATTTAAAAGTTTCTCTTAGAACAATTTTAAATCCTTTCTAATTTTAATGTTTAATTTCACAGTTGCTTTATATTTTGTTTAAAATGTTTTGTTTACTTTACATTGAAGATTAAACAGCTGTAATTATGAAACATTTTGTTTTTATTATGTATTTTACAAAAATTGACAACATTATACTTTGTTTACAATAATTTTTATTTTAGTAGACAATCTGAGACAATCTTTAACATTTTGAAATTCGTCGTTATAAAAGCAAACAGTTTAACCTTTTAAGGTGCCTAAAGGGTATCCTAAAGATATGTAAGTTTTGAAAATTTTGCTATTTTATGTTAATAATTTATTTATTTATTTTTTTTTTAATAGAAATGCAAAATATGAAGAAAGTTTGAATATTAAAAATGGACTGCCATAAAAAGTAAGTTAAAATTTTAAATACAAAACCAAAAAGTTTTAAAAGTTCATTCCATACAATTAAGAGACATAGTGAACAAAAAAGAAATAAGTTTTTTGGAACTTTGCGAACAAAAAAGAAATACATTTGCTGCAACATCGTCATAATTTAAAAATATTTGTTTTAAAGGAAACGACTTTAAAGTTTTAAATTTACACACGAAATAATTGAAAAAGAAAATGTTATTCTCCTATCAAGAGTTAAGTTTATAATATTTGCATATGGAATAATGACCACTTTATAAAACACCTGGGGCCTGATTCTGGCATCCGTGATTGAGTAATTTCTCGATTCGAAAGCAATTTAATATCTAATTATTCCAGTCAATACTGAACGAATCGGAATTATTTTTTCAGTGTTGTAAAGCATTAATTTAAGTTTCACAATACTGAAAAAATAATTTCGATTCGTTTAGTATCGACTAAAATAATTAGAAATTAAATTGCTTTCGAATCGAGAAAGTACTCGATCACGACTGCCAGAATTAGGCCCATGATTTTCTATGCATTAGTGATATTAAGTCAAAATTTACGATTATTGACTTATGACGTTGTTGCAGCAAATAATCTATATATGTATGTATATAGAAAAAAATATATTCAAAGTGAATCTATAAATATTTTAGATCATTTTATTACATATTTTAAGCATTTTTTCGAATGTGCTTCTTTGACTCAAATTCCAATGTATAAAGCTTTCTTACAATAGTCCTATTTCTTCAATATTTCACTTACTTTTTGCCAGAAAGCTTTATAAAATGAAATTCGACTCAAAGCAGCACATTCGAAAACATTTATGTGGTGTTTATAGAATACGAGCGCCTTAATCGTCCGTTCAACTTACATTTAAAACAAAAACAAATTTCGAAATTTGTTTTTGTTTTAAATGTAAGTTGAACGAACGAGTAAGGCGCTCGTGTTCTATAAACATCACATTAAACAAAATTAAAATTAATTATTTACAAAAAAAAATCCCACTTCCTACTTTAAATAATTAAAATTACTTTCTTATTTTTAAAATACATATTTTAATTTACAGTACTCCTTCTTCAGAAGACCAAGATCTATGTGAAAAAACTGATGAATTACTTAGCCTGCAAATTGAAATTCAAAATTCCTGTAACTATTTTACAATACTACCTTGGGAAATCATTTATAAAATCTGCGAATTCTTGCCTCTACGCGATCAACTAGTTTTAGCCAAAGTTTGTAAAATATTTCGTCAAATTATACGCCATATTTATCAAAGAAACTTTAAATTTTTTAATTACAATTATCTGAAATTTAAATATTCTTTGCAACTGCAAGATTATGAAATTTCAGAATTATGTTATCTGTGTGGCAGATCTGTGGAGAAGGCACGGTTTAGCACTTATTTCAATATGGATCTTTTGAAACATATAGAATGGAGTGGTATACGCACTAATCCCATGGAAAATTTGAAATATTTTATTAATGATAATTTCAAGCAAAATGTTAAGTATTTTAAGAATCTGCAAGAACTAGAGGTTCAAGGAAAATTTTTGCAAGATCAAACGTTACTGGAATTAGCTAAAAATTGCAAAAAATTAAAAACCCTGCGTTTATTGGATGGTGATAATCGTTGGTTGTGGGGAGAATATCTACAGGATATGGAAAGTATAGAAAATTTAGAATTAAAATCGTGTCGTAATTTGGACCCCAATCACTTAATGGCAGCAAGCCAGAGAAGACAACTGAAATCTCTTAATATAGTGGAGTGTGAACATTTAAAAGATATAACAAAAATCATAAAACTATGTGACCACTGGCAGTATTTAGAAACTTTAAGACTTACCGCCTTTAGCCAGGATCCGAAATTACTAAAGGCTGTAATTGATTTGCCAGCCTTAAAGTGTTTACAGTTTTATTGGATTAATTTTATGCCCGTACATTTTGAGGAGAATTTTTTCTCGGAATTAAGTTTAAATGAAACGAAATCTATACTTTTAAAACATTTGAAATTCGAAAATGATCGTTATTATTTAGAAGATGAATCTTTGCAAGAATGGTCGATCGAAAAATATGCCATAATGCGTGAAAATGTTTGTATAAATGGACAAATTTGGCAGTGGCCTGCTGAAATATTTGATAAGATTTCCTTGAACTTTGAACATTTTCCAAACTTACTTACGCTCAATTTTAATTATTGCCGTTTATTGGATTATGAGCAAATGAAACATTTGGGTTTAATAAGCAAAAGCTTGGAGTTAATTAAGGTCTATGGTTGCCCTAAAAAGGAGGATGAGCTGTTTAAAAAGCAGTGGCTACAGGAGCTGTTGTCTGCTAAATGTCAACTGAGTTTTGAAAGTTTATTGTCATTAAAGGAAGTTATGGTAAGTTCTTTTTTTAAACAAAAAAATTTAAATAGTTTTATACTAAATTATTCATTCTTTTTAGAATCTTTACGAAGACGCTAATACCAGGCAATTTTCTTCGTTTTATCGTCGAGAGCCAGTAATGCGCAGTATTGAGTGTCAATTCGGTTGAAGTAATTAGAAAAAAATACTAGTGTATTTTAAAAATTAAAAAATTAACAATTATTTGAGTTTAAAAATGTTCTTTGAGTTCTTCAATTAATTAATGTATGCATTTGTTTTTTTTTTAAAAAAGTTTCAAGTTAAGCAAGCCAAATATTTATATTTAATGGATTACACAGAAAAAAATTATTTTTCCAATTCAAACAAAAAATTTGTAGAAACAATTTTTTGTCTGGAATCGGCCCTATAAACAAATTCGCATATTCAAACAATTTATTTGCATTTCGTTTATTGAAAAAAACCCCGATTTTTTTCAAACAAATAATTTAACTGAATCAAACAAAAAGTTTACTGAAATTCATATAAATTTCCAACAAATAATTTTGCTGAATCAAACAAAAATTTTTTGCACAAGCTGACGCGCACACAAGGAAGCACTGTAGCAGAAGATGCAGCAGAGCAGAGCGGCCGGCTGGCTTTGAGACACCTTTTTTTGTTGGAATAATATTTTCATAATTCATTCTATTTTTGTATTTGATGTATTTAACCAAACAGTTTGAAAAAATTGAATACGGGATTTGGTTTTTCCCCACTTTGAAACCAACCAAAGTTTTATTTTGTTTCCGTTAATGTTGTTGTTGTTTCTGTTGTTTAAAAAGAGTGAAACGTTTTTTGCAATTGTTTTTTTACTACAAACCAGTGATGTTAACTTTTATTTTTTCATTATCTTGCGGACCTCTTAAAATTACCTTTTTTGAGAAGAAATTACATGTTTTTTATCAAAACATTAATATGCTGTTTCCAAATGACAGGCGATTGATTGTGTAGTAAAATTTATATTAAAAGCAATAGGTCCATCTCCTGTTAAATGTGTTTTTAGAAAAATTTCAATGGAAAGTTTTGTGTTAAAATACATTTTCAACAAGAATTTTATTTTTTATGAATAAGGAAGTAAAATAATTTTGAATAAAATAGGTTCATATGTATATGGGTAAATCCAAATGACAGCCGTACGCATCAAAAATGCAATAACATTTTAAACAACAAATATTTTTTCGTTCTCTTAACCCTTTAATTATATCACTAAAAAAGTACTGTTATCTATGCTAAAGTTTATGGAGGGCGCGATTTTAGGTCAAAGATAATGACAAAAGAAGTAGCGGTTCGAACGTGAAAAAAATAGAAGTAGTTTTTGTGGCCATGTATAAAAATGCGTAATTAAGCGAAACCTGGCAAAATTTTTTAGTCAAACTACTTTGAGAATTTTACGTAGCAATGTAACATTAAAATGTCTTTGGTTTGATTCAAAAATCTTCTGTATTTTCTTTTTTTTTTAAGCCAAAATCTGGGTCGATACGTGACATTTTGAACGTGAAATTCTATAATAATTGAACTGAATAATGATTAAAACAAAAAATTTACCGTTAATCCGAATAGCTATTGCTCTTTGAACTCTTCCTTAGATTACAGACCATGTAAGAAATTTTTTTTGGAATAATTTTTATCAAATATCACCTCTTTTCAGGAAGATAATAGTAAAGAAAACATAGAATAAAACATTCTCAAAAATAAGAAATTACGTTTGCACAACTTTGCAGTCTGATTGTTCATCTAAGCGCTGTTTATTAACTTGTGTGTTTTATCTGTTGTGTTAAAACGGTAAATGGATGAGCTAAATGATTTGAATCATTGTGAGTATTGTAAGTATTTTCTTGAAATTATAAATCATGCTGACGTCATTTATGAGTATGCGTATAATGTCGACGTCGCACTCATAAATATTTCTCTTGTGAGTATGAGTGAATCAGAGTAGTTAAGTTGAAATGATTTCTACGCACTTATACTAACAATTGCATGAGTCAGTATGAGTAGCGAAAAAACGATTCATTGCTGATCTCTGATGAGTACAAACTGGGTACAAATATTAACACCGGTATAACTCAGGAACATTAAAAGCAAATTCGAAAATAATTGCTTCTAAATTATTTAGAATGAATAGATCTTTTAAGCTGCGTTGTTAGTTTTCTTTATTTTCATAAAAATTTTAAAAGTTATAAAGCGTTATTTACAAAATGTATGGAAAAAAATACAAAAATTGTAATACAGGTCACCTATATGAACAAATTGTTTGCAAAATTTATAGTTTCGCCCACAAAAATAAAGCTTGAAAATTTTTCTTTTAAATTATTTCAATAAAAGTGAAGAAAATCGTGGTTTTTAACAAAGTTATGAAGAAAATTCAAGAAGAGACCGGCAAACCCATTTATTGGCAAAAACTCGACTTGAGCGACCTCTAAAATCTCAAAAATACTTTTTTTGGGACACACTAATGTACATACATATATTTTAGCAAACTTAAATTTAAAAATAGGTCACACAGCAGCCCTAAAATTTTAGTTTTTATAAAAATACTAGCTGACCCGACAGACGTTGTCCTGTCCAAATTAGGAAAAATGTTTGCGTTCGATTCTTAAAGTCCGTTAAAAAGATACGAACATTTGTAAGAAAAATTAGTCAAATCGATGAAGCCGTTTTCTGATTTTAGGTAAATCGAAAAAAGTAGGCGTTAAAGTGGGCGGGGCAAAATTTTCTTTCCGTAAAAACCTAAGCTGAACCATGGCGATCATTTTAAAGAAAAAATCGTCCAAATCGGCCAAGCCGTTCTGAAGCTATGCGCTTAATAGAAAAAGTGGGCGTAAAAGTAGGTGTGGTAAATTTTTCTTTCGATGAAAACTTAAAATGGATTAATACGAACAATTGAAAAATTAGTCAAATCGATGGAGCCGTTTTCTGATTTTAGGTAAATCGAAAAAAGTGGGCGGGGCAAAATTTTCTTTCCGTAAAAATCTAAGTTGGACCATGGCGTTGATTTTAAAGAAAAAATCGTCCAAATCGGTCTAGCCGTTCTCAAGTTATGCGCTTAATAGAAAAAGTGGGCGTAAAAGTAAGCGTGGTACATTTTTCTTTCGAGGAAAACGAAAAATGGATTAATACGAACATTTAAAAGAAAAATTAGTCCAATCGATGAAGCCTTTTTTTGATTTAAGGTAAATCGAAAATGGGGACTTGGGCAAAATTTTCTTTCCGTAAAAACCTAAGTTGGACCATGGCACTTATTGTTAAGAAAAAATCGTCCAAATCGGTCAAGCCGTTCTTAAGTTATGCGCTTAATAGAAAAAGTGGGCGTAAAAGTAGGCGTGGTAAATTTTTCTTTCGATGAAAACTTAAAATGGATTAATACGAACATTTGAAAGAAATATTTGTCAAATCAATGGGGCCGTTTTCTGATTTTGGGTAATTCGAAAAAAAGTGGGCGGGCCAAAATTTTCTTTTCGTATAAATCTAAGTTGGACCATGGCGATCATTTTAAAGAAAAAATCGTCCAAATTATATAGATGTCATTGGTGGTGCAATATGAATATTGGATTTTGCCACGCCCCTCCGCCCGCAGACCGAAAATCAAAAATCAGACTTCACAGTGTCACCCGGCTGAATATTCTGAAGATTCCCTAAAAATTTCATCAAAATCGGTCCAGCCGTTTTGGAGTTCATACGTTACATACATACATACACACATCCTATTTTATATATGTACATATGTATATAGATTCCACATTTTGTATAACCTCCACCACAATTAGTTGTGAAGAGGGTATATTAAGTTTGTCATTCCGTGTGAAACTTTTTTATTATTCATCTCAGACCCCATAAAGTATATATAATCTGGGTTCTTGAGTAATTCTAAGTCGATTTAGGCATGTCCGTCTGTCTGTCCGTCTGTTGAAAACACGCTCACTTTCGAACAACTCAAAAGAAATGAACAAACTTGGTGCCAAATTGCTTGTAGTTATCCTAAGCAGTTTGGGATTGAAATCCAGCAAAATCGGTTCAGTAGGACAAGAGCTATGAATCAAAATGTGGAACCACCACCTAAAAAAATTGATAATTTTGTTACAAAAAATAACATTGATGCTGAAATAAGGCACGGAATGAGATAAGATTTTGCAAAAATTTGTTTTATTTGACAGGAAATCAGGATGTTAAATTTCGTGAAGATCCGTCCATAATTTACCCTAAGCCCCATATAAACAATACTCCCGGAAAACAGTTTAGTACGCCTAAAACCGTAAAAAATAATGCAATCATAACAAATTTTGGTTCGTCACAGTTTTATAGGACTATAAATGATACTGTGAAATTTCGTGAAGATCGGTACATAATTTACCCTAGGCCCAATAGAAACCCTACTCCCGGAAAACAGTTTAGTACACCTAAAACCATAATTAATAATGCTAGCATAACAGAAATTGGTACGTCAGAGTTTTAAAGTACTAGCAATGACGCTGTGAAATATCGTGATGATCGGTCCATTATTTACCCTAGGCCCCATATAAACCCTACTATCGGAAAACAGTTTAGTCGCCTAAAACCATAATTAATAACAAATCGTCACAGTTTAAGATAATAATAACATCATACAGATATTACTCCTTAAACATTCGAACAGTCGGTGAAGGGTATCAAAGATTCGGCACAGCCGAATATAGCACTCTAACTTGTTTATTTTTCGAATTTATTCTATGAGCTTTCTATAAAGCTTTTTGTATTACACCAATACCGCGGTTTGCGTCGTTTTTGATTAATTTTGCGTCGCATGGCTTCGAAGTTGCGTCGCTAGTTATTCGATTTGCGTCGTTAATACATATAAAAATGTTTGTGCAAAGCTACAGAAAAAGGGGATTTCCCATTTAAGTCTAATTCAAATATGCATGTGAAGGTTGTCTGCGATTGCAACTGGTTTCAAATTATATTTGCTGAAGTGAAGTTAATTTTAAATATTTTGCAGCGACGAGTCAAAAAAAAGCAAATAAGCTTAGAACAAAAATCAGGGGAAAAGGCTGTTGATATTAAAAGAAACCTTGAACTAGCCCCTTCTACAATAAAATCCATTTGCTGTTCCAATGACGCTGATAAAATTAAGAAATTTGTTGAAACAAGAACATAAACAGGTTACAAAAATGAGAAGTCTCTTAATGAAAAAATTGGAGCCACTTCTTACTATTTGGATTAAAGATAAAAATAAGCGATTAACGGCCTTAAAAAATGGTTATTCAAAAGAAAGCTTTAACTTTATTTGAAGATCTAAAATAAAATTATCCTTTATAAAGTCTATTAAATCAAAATTTATTTTTTTAGCTAAAATTATTAATCTCGGAATTTATTAAATGAATCAATGCAAATGTATGGAAAATCGTGCTTCGGTTTGCGTCGAGTTTTTCCGGTCCCAATTAGCGACGCAAGCCGGGCTATTGGTGTATAGTCATATTCCTTAAATTTTTAGGAATGACTTTATATTATACAATACCAGACGACTTCATGTATCTTCTTGTCACATTTTACCTTAGCTATCTATTGGATACCAATGAAGTAAATTTGTATGTACAGAAAAATTTACAATTTTTAGACATGCTACGGCCTTCGTCAGCATTCTTTGTGTCACACTGAATAGTGATACTTTATAAATTGAATGTATTTAACTAATCAATTTTCACAAATAGAAACTGGGAATTATTTCTTTTCATGAGTAACTTTATTATATTGTATATTTTTTTAATATTTTTATTCTGCCGGTGTCTAATAATTGTAAATTTTTCTGTACATACAATATACTTCATTGCTATCCAAAGGATAGCTAAGGTAAAATGTAACAAGAAGATAAAGATTATAGTCTGGTAGAGTATAAAGTCTTTCCTAAAAATTTAAGGAATAGGACTAATACAAAAAAGCTTTAAAAAATACATAGCTGAAATTAAGCTCGTAGAATAAATTCGAAAAATAAAAAAATTTTGAATATAATAAAGTTACTTATGAAAAGTAATAATTCCCAGTTTCTATTTTTTATAAAAATTGTAATGTTTTTAAGCCCATTTTTTGAGTATTTTGTTCATAATGTTGCCATTTCTTAGCCGATATTACAGATTCATATACCGACATGTTAAAAAAGAAATTTACTATTTACTTGGGTTATAAAACTTAGACTCGGCAAGATTTATGAATTCCGAAAATGGATATTAAAATAATATGCGCAGTCGTTTAAGAAACATAATTTCTTAGCAAAATTTTGTTTGTTACAAATTTTAGGGCTGTAATATAACCTATGAATACGTCGTATATTCCAAAGGAAAAGGAATCTTTAGTAAAACATATTTTCTCGGAAAAATCGGTTCAGATACAACAAGATATGATCGACATATATTTTTTTTATATAACTCGAATGTGTATTCCAAGTCAAATTACAATTTTAAAAGCTTTTATAATTTAATAGTCTTAAATGTAACAATTTATTTGGTTTTTTGTGGAATTAATAAAGCTAATTTTGTTGTATATGTGTATATTCTTTTAAAAAAATAAAAACTTTTGTCTTGAACTTATTTAATGAAATCATTGTTTTACTCAGAGAATCCGGGGATTCCCAGGAATAAGATTTTGTTTCGTTTCCCGGAGTAAGAAAAAGTCCGGAAATTAGAAATCCAGTTAGTTACCTAATGTGATTTTTTTTTTGCATAAGGAGGGTTTTCATTTATAGGCACTACCGCTTATAGTCGCATTAGCGATATAGTCCATTTTATCTGTTTATTTTGCTTCTTTAAGGTTATTTTATATAAAGTATTATCGTTAAAGTCTATTTAGCGATATAAGCACATTTGCAGTATATGCCATCTATCAAAAGTCATCTAAGGGAAAAGTAAAGCAAACTAATGGCGTTGTAGTCACATAAGCATTATTTACCAAGATTTTCTAAGTTTTCGAAACCACAATCCATCCAAAGAAAGAAAGGATTAAATTGTATAATTTTTGTCATAAATTCTCTACTCGCAAAAAATTAGTTTTTGCCGTTGGTATTAGTTATGAAATATGTATCTTGTTATTATTTTAACTATTTTGCATACATAATGCAGCTCTGTTGCAAAACCAGAAGCCTGATGTCGGTGTAATTTATATGGATGTTTTTATTTCTATATGCCCATACTTGATTATATTCAAATTCGGTTATATGCCTCATAGTGGCATATATGTGATCTATAGTCGCATTAGTGATATAGTCCACGTTTTGTCTGAAACTAAAAGATGTGACTATAAGCGAAAAGTACTGTATCGGCATAAATATTTTGGTTACTCTTTTGCATTTGGTTACTTTATTTTTACTTTTTGGTTACAATTTTTTTTGGCCGTGGCAACACTGAATGTGATAAATAATTTATACAAAACTTTGAAATTAAGGACAAAATTGAACTTAAATAATTTAAAGCCTTGAGTTTTAAATTGCAGAGAAAAGCTTAAAAATTGTCTGGCAATACTGTTTATCAAAACAACTTTAATTCTCTCATTTTCATAACAAAAAGTTCAAAAAGCTTTTTTTACAGCCAGTTTTGTTTAAAATCAACATAAAAGTTTAATTTGTTTATAAAAAAAACATTATAGGTCTAACTGTTTTAAAATTTAATTAAAATATAGAGAATTTTGTATAAATAAAAGTTTAAGCTAAAAGACAAATTTAGTTTAATTTAAGTTGTGTTTAAAGATTGTTAAAAACAACAAGGTAAATGCTAGAGAATATAACCAAAATTAAGGTTTTTTCCAAAAACTCTAATACTTTTTAGAAATTAACAAAAAAATGAAAATAATAATGAATAAATAATCAAGTGCTTAAAATTTAAATAAATTTTGCTTAATTAGTGTGCTTTTTTTGCTGTTCACTGAAGTTTAACGTTAAAAGATAAAAAAAAAAATTTGTTGCAATTTTTTTAAATTTAATTGTTTTATTGTTTTTTTTTTTTTTGGGTTAAACAAATCAATTGTTAATTTTAATTATTATGTATAAAAAATACATAATTAATGATTTGACCAATATTCCTTGAAAAATCAAAAAAAGAACTCTTTCAATTCAACGATGCGGAAAACTATTAAATAGTTTTAGGACAACATAAAATAAAAATAGAGACTTTACAAAAGTTTCACTGGATAAAAGTGTAAACCAATTTAAATTTAAGTAAAGTTTTAGCTTAATCTAATAAGTTTTTAATTTAAAAACTAGTTTAGGAAGTTTAGTGTTTATAAAGAACAGATTAAGAAATCGGGGGTTTTTAGAAAACACGTTGAAGACTAAACGAAGTAGTTTTTTGATTTATAATTACAAACAAAATTTTAACAGCTTTAACTGTTAGTTATAGGTATAAACCCCAAAATAATAACACTTGGTTAAACCGGTCGACCTAAATATTACCACTTTTTGAGACCTTGATTGACATAGAAAATGCTAATATGTACATACATATAAAGATGTAAAGTTTCTAGACTACTTAGCCGATTTACATAAATCAAACTTGTAGTGACAAAATTTACATAGTAAACTTAAAAAATAAAAAATCTAAAAGTAATTTGAATTTTTGGGAACACAAAATTTTAATTTCAAAAGATTTTGTTATTCGTGCTTAATTCCCAGTTTTTATTCTTGATAAAAACACTTGAAATTTATTGTTGATGGGATAAGCTATTCCTATGTGCATTTCACTGGTTGCTTAGGCCAGATCATCAGGAAACTTCATCCATAAAGATTTTAGAAAAACTAAAGATATTAAACCAAATAAAACTGTAAAACGTATAAGACTTATAGCAACAGTTCTACTTGTAATAATATCAAAGTTTAAACAAAACACATCAACAATAAAAAAGTGGGATTATCTCATCTTACATTCCCAGTGAAATGCGCATAGGAATAGCTTATCCCATCAACAATAAATTTCAAGTGTTTTTATCAAGAATAAAAACTGGGAATTAAGCACGAATAACAAAATCTTTTGAAATTAAATAAAAAATCTTTTATTCAGCAAGCTAAAAAATATTTTTTAGTTTATATTTATTTTCTGCAAAACTTTATTCAACTAGCTTAATTGAAAAAAAAAATATTTTGTTAAAAAATACTAGATTTTTAAGTTAAATTAAGAATATGTTAAAGAAAACTGTAACTCAGCTAGCTGAATATGAAGAATTTTTTAAATTTTTAGCAATTTTTCTATATAAAATATTATGATTTTTTCGAAACATTTCATTCAGCTAGCTAAATTTGTTTTAATCGGGGGAACAACGGTACAATATAAATTTTTTAAAAGTATTGATCATCGTTAGCTATGAACTTTTCGATCTACAAGCCAATTTCAGATACCGTTTTTTGAAGTGAAGCGTATTTCAGTTAGAGAATTTTGCATCGATCGAAACAAATGGTAATCGAATAAGACATGGTGGGTGGTTTTAAGCCACTTAAATCGCTTTCATTAAATCAATTGTGTTTCGGACAGATTCCTAATAAAATATGGGACACTTTTGGTCCCACTTAACACAAATCCAGTGTAAATTCGGTAATCCGGACTCCACTAATCCGGAATATTCGGTAATCCGGACAGAATTTTGCAGCTCATTGCGAATTCTATAATCCGGATTGATTGCATCTCTAAGCCCGGATTCAATAACACCCATTTTTATTTATTTTTTTTATTTAAATCACAGCATGCTTTGAAAAATACAGTCATTGCGTATTCTATAATCCGGATTGCTTGCAACTCTATAGTCCGGATTGAATAACGAAATAATCAAACGAAATTAATATTATTTATTGTTAAGTATGTATGTATGTAAATGTTTATTTTTTTATTTTAGCTGAACTGTACAAAGTAATTTTTATGTTTAATTTTGCTTTGAATTATTATAATTTTTGATAAATACATACATGCGGTAATCCGGATAATTCGCTAATCCGGATTGGGGTCTGCAATCAATTATCCGGATTATCGAATTTTTACTGTATTCAGTTTTTGCGTTGATTTGGCTGGTTGATAGCGCTTCACATACAAATTCTTGCTTTGTGGGTTGCGATTCCATATTTTTTATTGCCAGTAAAGCAGCAGAAAATCGTCTTCTTTTCTTCCTATAAGATAAGGTGACCATACGTACTCTTTTTAAGAGGACAATCCTCTTTTTTAACTGGCTGTCCTCTATAAAATTTGTGTCCTCTTTTATCATCTTTTTTTCATAATCTGTCATATTTGTCCTCTTTATTTTTAAAAGCATGACCAATATTTGCTTTTATTTTTATAAATTAAAATAAAAATTTTATTTCACGGTGATCAACGGTTTTTTCTGTGCAATCGTATGGAAAATGTTGTTCCATGCTTGTTCTGTGCATACTCCTACTGGACTCTCATACACTTGCAGTATAAAATTTTGAATAATTTTTTACAATGATTATTAAAGTTTAGTTGTTTTTTTTTTAACTATTTTTACTTAAGTAAATGTAAATTTTTATACATCGTCGGCTTAATATGCAAACCTGCTAACTCCCTTTCAACAAATTTTACAGGAAAAACTTTTTATTTTTCATATTTACTGCTTGAGAGGAGATCCAAATATATAGTTGATTTGACACACTTCAAGACTCAAATTGAAGAATAACTACATTCTGGTCGACGAGGCATATATTTCTCTACCACACGGCATCAAATCTCAATTAACTTAAAAAGTGGATTTCGCAGGTCTGCATATTAAGCCGACGATATGTAATTCTTTTTAAATCTTCTTTACATTTATTAATACGGGAATGTAAATTTGTCTGTAAAATATGTCAAAAAATCTTGAAGTCAAAAAATTTTTTTACTTTTTTTCTTTATGTCCTCTATTTTTATTTTCAAAATCTGGTCGCCTTATATAAGACCAATACAAATGGTGGATTTTGCTGCTTGCAAACGTTTTTAAATTGCTACTTGAGTGGCTCCCAATGATTTAAAAGTTCTTCTTAGGTTTGACATAAATTCCTCAAGAACTAATTCATCATCTTATTCTTCTTTCTTTACCACTTTTTAATCGCACACATCATATAGAACACGCTAGCTAAATTAAATTTTTTGTTGTTTATTTTGTAAATTAAGTAAAAAAAAAAACTTGTCTAAAAACTAAACTCAACTAGCTGAATTAGTTAGAATTTGTAACTTAAAATTATAGTATTAATTTGTTTAAATTTACTGCTTTAATTTTATTGTTATGTATTTTATATTCATAAAAACAGAAAGTAAATATTATTGAGAGATTACTAAATTTATTTTAAAAATAAAACTTAGTTGTATATTTCGATTAAAGTAGTGTTTTTTTAAAAAACTAATAAATTCAGCTAGCTGAATTTAATATTTTATTATTGATTGTGTATATAGTGCATAAGCACTAAAAAGTTGTCTTGAAATTTAACATACCCAATTAAAAACAAAGCGTGTGTACATTTATTGCATAAAATCAAAATTATACAAAATCTTTAAGTTTTACTTAATTTTTTTTTTCTTTTAAAATAAAATCTAGTCATGCAAGATTTTTGGGTGCAAGCAACCTTTAAACTTAATTTTAAAGCTTTTTTAACTGCTACCAACTAAATTTACTAGCAATTGCTATTGAGTTGGCTTGTTTTTTAATTCAAGCTGACAAGTTTTATGATAATTTTGGTGTGGGATCATCTTAAAATATAATAAAAAGTTAAAATTTCCTAAAGAATTACTAGCTGTTGAACAAAATTAATGTATTTGCTTTGAAAATTGAATATGTATTAGTTTTAAAAATACATTTTTTGTTTAAATAAAATTTTATATAAAAATCCAAATCATTTTCTGGTTAATTAATCATTATTAAGACAAGGTTTAAGAGAATGATTATAAGTACATTTTTAAAAGTTTGTTTATTTTGACAAAATTTTTTAGCCTTAACTTTATCATTGAAATGTCAGAAAAGCATGACAAATATCATGACATTATAATGGATTAATGGTCGAATATAGGTCTTCATAAAAAAACAAGTTTTATTGCCATGTTAGTCCCAAGTTACACTCTGGACATATCTTGCCGGACAGAGAAACTTTGTTGGTGAGTGAGGAAAAAGTAAAGTGCGTCACGCATAGAGCATCGCCCCCTTTCCAATAAATTGCTTCTGTCTGGCAAGAAATGTAAATAGCGTTTCCACATGCAAGTGCAAGTTCGAAAAACTCAATACACTCACACTTCTTCACTAACATTCACACAATTTTTGTACTTCAAGTCGAATTTTTGCCAAAATTCGGGTCTGCCGGCCTTTTTTTAATTTTCTTCATAACTTTGTCAAAACCAAATTGAGCTTTTAAAATTTATGGCGTTTTCTTTTCTAAAAAAAAGGGTTGCATAAGTGTTACATGTCACTTGGCAACATTTTGAAATGCTCCCCTTATTTTAAAGAAGTGTTTCATATTTAACGTTAAAAAAAAAAAAATTTTTTGGGCATTAAACATTTAAGTACAATTAGCGCAAGGTAAATTCAATTACAGGTGGTGGCCAGACTACGACAATCCAAAGCCAACATAAACAACAAATAGTCAGGTGATTATTGTTTTAGCCTATAAGCCATCACGTCGGTTTTGAGAAAAACGATAAAATAGGTTTACAGTAAATTTTCTCAAAAACTACCCAATATATTTTTTTAAACGCTCCTAATTGATTGCTACGTATGTTTTTAACAAAACTTAAAATTTTCATGAATTTACATGCAATAAATCCAAAGTTTTAATGGTTTTTCTAAAATAACATTTTGTCGTTTTGTGCTCCATATCAAATTTTATTTCGTATTATGACGTTTTCTTTGACGTGGAGCGAAGTAAGTTAATGGCAAAAACAATGAATTTGATAGTTAATAGAGATTTACAAGGAAAGGCTGGTACATATATTTTAAGGCTCAGTTAGGCGAACGTTGCTGTACCGTATCTGTACTGTATCCATCAGCTGTTCGCTTTTTGTTATATGAAAACCAATACAAAAGCTTACCGAAATGCAATGTACCATAGTTGCAACGTACCAATCTGTATAAAATAGAATTTCATGCCGTTGCTACGTGACATTTGTAAGACAGTGATGGGCGGCTTGTATGTAACATTGAATGCGGGTAATTTTGCTCTTTTTTTTGGTACTTTTTTTTAGTATATCTAAAGAAATGCGACAAAACAACTTACAATACAACATATTTCCAAATATACAAATATATATATGTTTAGATGTTTAAAGTAAACAAATGCATACATATATACATACAATAGAAATGTGAAACATATTAAAGACTTTAAATGGTATTCAAACCTTGTTTGGTGTATGCACATTTACAATATATGTATGCTAAAAATATATATGTATGTTAAAATACAAATTTATTTATTGTAAATCTATTATATAAAAAGTAAATTATTAACATTTTTTAAATACAAAAAATACTGTTTTAATACCATTTAAATCACGTGGTACCTTTTCTGCACAACGATCACCATTTGAACATTTTTGATTACCATCACTGTGTGTTTTGTTTTATGTATACTATTGCTTTTTGTTTATGTATGGAAAAACATATGACACGTTTTTAAACGTTCTATAAGTGCACCAACGTACTTACAGTACGGTGCGGTACATTACGGGTGCAGCAACGTTCGCCTAACTGGGCCTTTAGAATGGTGATAATTGCTTAACTCATTCCCATAAGCCCCGAACTACAGATCCAACATAATATGGAAAGAAAATATATGTTAGATAGCGCAAATCAATATTCAACAATTAGTTTTGCTGTGGGCTCCATATTCACCTCAAGTTTCACATTGTTTTCAATAAATTTTAACTATTGCGAAGTTTTATTTTGACCTACGTTGTTCATTATTCGAATGGCGCAAAGCAATAGTAAAGTATAATTTTGTTATGTTTGTACACTCAAAATATTATGTAGTTAAATTCAAACGAAAATTCATTTGAAACAAATTAAAATTCATTTAAAAAACGGATCATTTACATTTCATTTAAAACAAATGATTTTTTCAGTAATTTCTAAGTTTTTTATTTATTGAACATCATATTCGTTAAAATTGAATAGTTTTTACTTTTAAAAAATATATTTTAACCGATAAAAATCAAACAAATTAACAAAAAAAAATACGGAAAACATTATTTTTTGGTAGTTTGTTTTTTTAATAACAAACATAAATGTTGAAAAATAAATTTATTCGTAAAATAACTATATTTTTATTCAATTTTAACAGTACCGAAAACGAATTTAATAACCTACAATCAGTTACTGTAATAATTTTATAAGTGTATGCAAAATTTGCTCCATATGCAAAAAATTGTAATATGTAGCAATATAATATTCAATAAACCTGAAAAATGTGGATGTAGACCAACGTCGATACTAAATATCTCAGATTCTATACGAGATATCAAAAAATGGATTTTGGAATATGAAAGAGAACATTGAAGCCATATATAATCCATTCCTAACTAATTTTTTTCAAAATTGGCGTGTAGGCTAAAACAATAATCACCTGACGAAATGTTTTTTGTATTGAATTGTTAGTGTTTACGGCTCGAAACATGACACCACCTTGTACTGAATTCGCCTTGATTTAGTGCTGCACTCATGCCACTTTAATTAAAATGAGTGTTGAACATGTAGCATTTTTTTAATTTTAAAGGGAACATCATCAGAAAAGAACATACAAAAATGTAAAAGGCAGAATTTTACTCAGAAAAGAAAACGCCATTAATTCAAATTTTTTTTTTTTGGGACACACTAATATATACGTTAATTTTATTTAGAAATTTATTTTAAACTGGCAAAATTGGAAATTTAAATCAATTTATATGTTAAAATAATTTCACTATACCTATCAAGGCGAATTCATACAAGGTGGTTTTATTTTGAAAACGTTTTACAACACTGTTAAACATTTTAACGTTGTGTCAAAAATTCAAAGAAATATTTAATTTTGTTTTTATATTAAATTGTGTTTGTTTGAAATTTTATAACTTAAAAAAGTTTTAAATTTCACAATTTTAATCGAAAATTAATACATAATTAATACACCAACGGCACAGAGAATAAATTTTAAAGCAGACACAGAACATATAGCGAATAATTATAGGAATTTAGTTATTAAGGGATAGAAGATTATATATAATAATGTAAATACATGTATCTATCGCAGCCTTGGAACAAGAGGGTTCAATTTGTTACTAAATTACATGAAAACTAGGACCTTCTTGTTCTTAGGTCAAGATGTACATAAGATCAAAATAAGTTTAGTAAAAAAAAAAAAAAATTTTTTATTTTATAGGAATTTTTCATTAGCCAAAATATTTTTTATTATTGTAAATATGGTTTTCGAATTAGGTTTATAGATAGGAAATTTTTTCAGTTTATATGAATTGTTATACTTTAGTTAAATTTTTATTTTATGTTATAATGGTTTTTGAAAAAATTTTTATGACAAATAGGTTTTTGAATTTAATTTCTGACAAAAAATTTTTTCATAATTTTGTTATCGTTTTTTGTTTTTTGTTATTATTAAATTTTGAAAATTCAATTTCCTGACGATGCTAACCAAAGGTTAGCGAAATATTGAAATAAATAAATATAATTTTTTAATAAATAAAAAGACCTCAAGCTTAAATAATTAAAAATAATTGTAAAATAAAGGTCAAATAAGAATAAATATCAATTAAAGAATTTAGTTAAGATTCCCCAGAACCAACAGGACGGTATACCATTTTGACACAAGGTTAGTAATCAGCTGTTGCTTACGTAGCAAGATAAGTTCACCTTGTGTAAATTCGCCTTGATACCTATGTGCTGGTTCACACAGGTCAAGTTTACTTGAAGTTTTATTTAAATTTTCTTTTGAACTTGCGTTCACGTTCATGCACAAAATTAATTTTTGTTTTCTTTTCCTTCAACTTTGTAGCTTTTTATTATATTACGGATGAAAAAAGAAAAGAAAAATACAAAACTGACTGGTACGGTCAAGTATGTACCCCTTTCCATTCTCTTTACCCCTCTCTCCTAAAAGCTCGAGACTTGAAGAGTGAAACTTGACCTGTGTGAACCAGCACTATGTTTATTTTCTTTTCCAACAATTATCGAAATGTCAATTTTAATAATTTTTTATTAATACGGAAGCAAAAATTCTAGAAAAACTTTCTAAGTAAAAGTTCAAAGAAATATTAATTGCTTGCTTAGAACTTTTTGCTTTGTTGAAGTAAAATGCTCTTAACTTTTAAACGCAATTATGCTATAAATTATTCAACAATAATAAACAGTAACATTTAAAATGTTGACAATAACATTAAAATTATTTATACAGGTTTCATTAGTAAATATAAAAAAAATATTGAAAAGAACTAAACATTTCATAGATTTAGATTTTAACGCTCATTTGTTGGACAGTCAATCGTGACTTTTATTTTATTTTTTTTTTCTTTTTTAATTTGAAAACCAGTCTTTTTATTATAAAGTTTTAAATAAGTTAATGGCTTTAAACGCCTTAACATTTGGCTAGACCTCTGCTTGAAAGCAATTAAGAACAGTGGAGGAGGGGCTTTCAGCAGCACCTTAATTGTTAATATATTAGAAAAAAGTCTAGTTTTTTTGTAAAAATTGTAAATTGCAACAAATAACCTTGATTATTTTTATGTGTTTTCAAAATTGTCATGTATGGTAAAAATGTAAAAAAAAAATTAAAGAAATAAATAAATGAATCAGATAAATAAAATAAAAACAAAAAACTAAAAATTAAGCAGCAACTAAATTTTGTTAAAGAAACAGTGGGTAAGAGGATAGAAAAATAAATTAAAAAAATTTGCTGGTACAAAAGAACCGTATTTAAAAAAAAAACATTAATTCGTTAGCTAATTGGTTTAATTTTAAGCAACGTAAAGATTTTTTTTAATAATTTGTAAATATATATTAGTTAAATAATATAATTCAGCTAGCTGAATGGAACAATCTTTAGAAATTTCATTTAGTTTTAACAACAAAATAACTCGAATTCTCAGTAAACATAAATTCAGCTAGCTGAATTGCCTTAACTAGTAAAAATCAAATTTTGCTAGCTTAATTACAAACCTTTTAGCAATTTTATTTATGTTTTTGTTAAGAAATAGATGAAATATTCAAAGAACTTGAATTTAATTAGCTGACTTGTTTTAATTTCGTCGTTTAAAGTTAAATTCTTAACAACTTTTTAAATAAAAGATTTATCTTAATCTACACAACTTTGAAAATAATTGATAAGTTTATTAACAAAATGCCTCTAAACGTCAAAAAACTAAAATTAAGCTAGCTGAATGGATTTGAATAGTAAAACTAAATAATTTATGTAGCTGAATAATAAAAATTCCAAGATTTTTTTTTAATTAATAAGATTTTGTCTGTCGTGCTTAATTCGCAATTTTTACTCTAGTTTATTTGGTTTTCTAGCGAAAACAATAAAGCAAGTTGTTTTTGTTTTATCTTAGCCTACTAACAACTACAATTAATGTTAGGAGAATTCCAACCAATTGTTGTGTGGAATGTAAGAAAAGATAAACTCACTGTTTATTGTTGGTATGTATTTTGTTTAAGCCCTGATATCGTTGCAAATTAGACTGTTTGAGTGTCTGCAATTCTCATTCACTCTGCAGTTTATTTTGCTAATATCTTTGGCTTTTTTAAAAAATTATCGGTGACAAAACGGAAACAGCATTTGCTTCCAATGATTCCGAAGTGTCAGAAATTTTATCTGCCATAAGTGCTAATTTACTAAAGGGCAAAATAAACCACACAAATGGCTTGGAAAAAACACTCTTTGTTTCCGTTTTGTGGTCGCCAATAAACAAGACAAATATATTTCGTAAAAACATTAATTTTTGATTTTTTGTTTGTTTTTAATGAATGCAGACGACGATCGTGCTGCAGCAATTTTGCTTGCTTTTTGTTTAAAATGGAGGAGAAATATAAATTAAAGGAAAAGAATTTGGAGTAAAGAGTGGTTTAAACAACGAGCTATTTTGTGGCAAACAATGCCTGAACGACTGAAAATGATTAAAATGCTTCTTCTTCAACGTCTTTACTCCTTAAAGTTTTCGCTAAAATGATAACATTTAGCACTAGACACCACATATATCCAACATGTCTGCCAAATATTTAAAACTTTTCATATTTATATATAAATATATATACATTGCTTCAAATGTTTGTCCAAACAAATAAAGCGTACTTTTGGAAAACTGCAACCAATTATAATTCTGTCAGGTCAATTTTTGTTCATATTGGTTTATAATTTGAAGATAGAAAGCTGAATCCTGAAATATTCTTACTATATTCGGCACAGCCAAATATGGATTATTTTTATAGTTTTTATAAAATATTAAATTAGATTCACCGTTTTGATACTTTTTGCACTTTTATCTTACTTTAACTTTAGTATTTGGCTAAGTGTGTACCCATTTTGTCTCACTGTAGTTGCACCTAATGCATTTATGTATCGGTACAAAGTCGCGCTAATAGTTTTCAATTGACAATTCAAATTTTCAGTTAATTATTTTTATAAACCAAGGTTACATTGATAAACATAAAATGGAAACTAAACATATTTTCTAAAAAAGAATTAAACATGCAAATAGTCAACTATGTATGTATTTAACAATTGTTAATATATTAAATAATTCTTTTTACACAATAATTAATGTCATGCAATCGTTAGATGTTAATGATCGGTGGCGATCTGAGGTCTAGTAGAAAAACTTGTTTGTTTATTTTATTTATGTATTAAGCAAAAAAATTTAAATATCACTAGTAATTTATTTAAATTTATTGCCAATTTTTTTTTAATTTTTATTTCAAGTCAACAAACATGTTTCGTTTTATGATAATCGCCTTGTGTTTCGCTGTTCCTGTGTGGGGTAACTCAGCCGGAGCTCCACCAGCTGTTTGTAAAAATGGCCTAACACCTGAACATCATGTTGAACCTCAATCCAGCCAGGTACCCTATAGTTTTTCGGGTGGTAATGTAGTTAAGGCTGGCGATAAAATCACTTTGACTTTGGGTGGTGGAGAATTTTTAGGTTTTGCTTTCCAAGCTCAAGATGCTAATGAACATCCTGTAGGTACTTTTAAGGTTATTGAAAGCCATAAATCCCAACTTTTGACCTGCTCGGCCAAAGGAGTAAGTTTGCCATTTTATAAGAAAAAATTAATGGTTAGTAAATTTTAATGATTTTTTTTATTTTCCAGGACACTTTAACTCATGTTCAATTGAACAAGAAGCCCATTACTAGTGTGGAATTTGAATGGATTGCTCCGGCCAATTATAAGGGTTCTGTTAAATTTGTTGGTACTGTTGCCAAGGATGGTGGCACCTATTGGATCCGTAAGGTCATCAAAGAAGTTACTGTACAATAATTCTATTATTAAGAGGAAAACTGTTTTTTTTTTTATTTTCGTATTTAAAGCAAAATGATCACAAGACACAACAAAATGTATTTTATTCGTATTTTAAAGTTCATGTGATAAATTTTGTTTCATAAATGATTATTTTTTTGCTGCATTGCATAAAAAAAAATAAAAGTGATCACACAATAACGTTATTTTTCGGCAAGACTTTTATTAATGGAGCTGGAGGCTGGAAAATTAAATTGATCTCAAAATCACGTCTTTTTTCCCGATTGTGCTGCTATTTATTTATATTTAATCATTTTAACCCTGCCTTTACACATGCAAGTAGTGGCATGCCACTGTTGTATACATATTATCAAAGAAAATTTTTTTCGAAATAGTCGAATCTCATGCCATTAACTTTTGTGATTACACATTCCACTGCGAGTTCATTTTTAAAATGTCGTAGAAGCGTAAATTTGAGCAATTTTGTTTACTTCTCAAATTAAAAAAAAAGTACCAGAAAACAAAATAGAGTTACCGAGTTAATCCTAATTGCAAATTTTTGGGAAAAATTTTTCATTTATTTATATTAACGATATTTATGCTCTATTATTAACAAACTTGCTTTTATTTATGCGCGTTTTTAAAAAATTAATCATAATAATTCTTTATTAAGTTTAAACTTCAATAACAATTTGACAACAATCCAGTAAATGTGAATTAAATTTTTAACAGGGTAACATTGCTTATCGTTTTGACATTTAGTGGCATGCAAGTGCCAAATTTCCACTCGCATGCTATTTTTGCTGCCACTGGAGCTGCCATTGCGAAAAATGTGAGTGTATTAGTAAAAAAGTGTGAGTGTAATGAGTTTTTCGAACTGGCAGTGGCATGTGTAAATGCTAGGTAAGTATTGTGGTTATTTTGTCCAACTGTTTATATTTTTTAATCCAAATTTTAATATTTTAATCAGGATAAATTTCATTGAATTTAATTTTCATTAAATTATTTTTATGAAGAGAAGAATTTTACACAGTGGTAACATCGCGATATGCGCGTACATGCCAATTAAGAAACAAATGTATGTAGTTCTTATCAATTTTAGGACTACTTATTTCCATATAATTCCCATGAAGGGGTTGTAAGAGCTAGTTTTTTTTCAGTTATAAATGCTATTCATATTGAACATAGACCTTAGCGCCTTATAGGCATTTTAGAGGCTTAGCACCAAAAAATCCTCGAACCTCCTAGGTTTTTTTTTTTATTTCCTAAGCTAATACCGCGAAGCTCTACGCTTGTCTGCAGGAGGCCAGAGTCCCTAGACTAGCTCACTAGCACCTAACCTTCCGGGCCACTCAAAATTAACCCAACGTTAACCCTTTTCCAGGTACGATTTTAAAAATTAAAGATTTCCCATTTGTTTTTCACTTGGATATTTATTAATGGCATATTTATAACTTTCTATGGCACATTTATAACTTTCTTATTTATTCCACAGCGACATCCTTGGTTACGTTGCGCACCCAGAAGGTGGCATAATCCTTCACTACTGTGGCTACAAATTTCACGTTTCCCTTGTATTCGGCAGGGGCCAACCATTCAAATTCAACACTTTGAATTGGTTTTTTGTCCAACTGCACATGAGTTAAGGTGTCCTAATGGAATAATTCAATTTTCATTATTCAGTTGTCCGAAAGTCACTAAAAAGATCAAAACTTACCCCATCAGCTGAGCAAGTCAAAAGTTGTGACTTGTTAGCTTCTAAAATTTTAAAGGTACCAACCGGTTTTTCATTGGTATCTTGAGCCTGTAGAACGTAGCCCAAGAAATCATCACCACTTAAAGTGATTTTGATTTTTTCACCAGATTTTACCGAATTTTCACCCGAAAAACTATAGGGTGCCTCAGAGATTTGAGGTTCAGCATGATGTCCAGGAGATAGACCATTTGAGCAAACAGCCTTTGGTGCCCCTTGGGGATAACTTAACACTGAAGCAGCCAAACAAAATGCAATTAAAATTAAACGAAACATTTTACTTATCACTTTGAATGATGTTACAATAATAAGATCTATTTCTGATCATCTCTTATTTATAAAAACATTCGTATACCCTTCACCGAAAGTAAAAGGGTATATTAAGTTTGTCATTCCGTTTGTAATTTCTACAAAATTGATCTTAAACCTAATAAAGTATATACCCTGGCGAGCAAAGCCGAGAACATGCTCAGCATATTTCTATTTATTGCTTCATATCTTGCTAAATACAAGAGCAAATTTCATAAAATTTTTAACAATTATATTTTATTATATTAGCTAAAAAAATGCGTATTGAACAAAATCGGGTAAATGGGTGTGAAGAATACGAAGGTAATCCTCTTTCTTCATAATTCCATTAATTCTTACCATAGGTCCAAAATGCCACCAAGTGAAACAGCCCCAAATCATCAAGCTACCTCCGCCATGTTTAACCTTGCCTCATCGGACCAAATAACCGATTCCAATCTGATGGTAAGGAATATTTCTGGAGCAGACGTCATTAATCTATTCAAAAGTATCATGTGGAACAAATCGTTAAACATGGCGGAGGTAGCTTGATGATTTGGGGCTGTTTCACTTGGTGGCATTTCGGACCTATGGTAAGAATTAATGAAATTATGAAGAAAGAAGATTACCTTCGTATTCTTCACACCCATTTACCCGATTTTGTTGACCACAGCGCTTATCCTAAGGACGAAGTCATTTTCCAACAGGACGGAAACACAAAACACACGGCTAAAGTCGTCAAAAAATGGCTGTCTAAACAAAAATTTCAGGTAATGAAATGGCCTGCACAGAATCCGGATCTAAATCCAATAAAGAATTTGTCGTCCATATGGACAAGACGATTGGGACATAAAAATGGCAAATCTTAATAATACTGAAGAATCGTGCAAAACTGAGTAAATTGAGCTGCCTTATTTGTTTATATTGAATTTTTTTGTTTTTGTTCTGTGATTACTACATTCAATACGCCTTTTTTTAGCTAATATAATAATATATACATACATAATTGTTAAAAATTTTATGAAATTCGCTCTTGTATTTAGCAAGATATGAAGCCGTTAATAGAAATATGCTGAGCATGTTCTCGGTTTTGCTCGCCAGGTATGTATAGTCTGGGTCCTTTTGAAGAGCGAAGTTGATTTAACAATGTTCGTATATCCATCTGACAATGTGTCCGTTGAAATGAGTCTTCCATAGACCACAGCTATGATGAGGACTTAATAGGCAGTTAGGTACAAGTATCTGGGCTATCAGATCACAACATCCGACAAGATTTGGGCAAGATTGGAAAATTGGGAGTGTCACAAAGTTGATTTATTTATGTATTTATATAACTTTCTGTTATTGTCGCACTATGCTGAAGGGTTTATAAGATTCGGCACAGCCGAATAATGCACTCTTAATTGTTAATATTTTTTTATTATCACTTAATTCTGAGAAAATTGATAGATAGAAAATTGTGAAATGGTGGTTTTTCCATATCAATAAGTTGATTTTTTTTGTTGTTTAAAGGTAAAAAGTTTGCTTGGCGATAAAGGTTTTGTTAGAATAAAAAGTCCAGGGTTCCCGCTCGCCCGACTAAAGTCGCAATTTGCATTACATTCTGCTGGTTTCTAATAGTTGTATGTATACATATTCTGTACAATTTACTTCATTGCTAGCCAAAGGATAGCTAAAGTAAACCTCGTAACAGAAATATACAAACAAAAATTCTGATAGTGCAAAGAAAATATTCCTGGAAAATATTAAAGAAATTTAACTACACTGATAGAAAAATGCATCTTCATATTGATGAGGCCCTAACATCAGATTTGTGACATCAATGTTACTACAAATGGCATCAATGATGCAAAAAGTAACATCAATCCAATGACTAACGTCTTCGTACAATTTTGTAATTTTTTACGTGTCATCTATTTTATCACTATAGTGACATCAATTTTGTATATTATTAACACTATTTTCATGATTACAATGTATTGTTAAGCAAAAATTCCTATATTCTATTTTTTTAAATGATTTAGTTAAATACATCAAATTTTTATAATGAATTTAAAATGATTACGAAAACCATATGGGGCATGGTGCTGATGTCTTATTATTGAGAGTTCTGCTGTAAATAAAGGTCGTAATTCAACAAACGTGAAAAAACATATGTAACGGGTAAGTAAATAATAATATTCTCTCACTTTGACTTAAGTCAATTCAAATGACTTTGACTTAATGACAAACTGTCATTAAATTGATGCTAATGTGTCCTTTCTTCGATGTTACTGCGTCATCGCACTGAGAACATGTTCGTCATTTCTGTGATGCCGATATGTCATCCAATTGATGACATAATTTCATTTTGGCCATGACCATGATGAAAAATGTCATGGGGTCAAAACCGAAGACACTTGTCATAGTACAGATATCAAAATACATTAGCGTTATGACGCCTTTTCTATCAGTGTATTATGAGAGCTTTATAAATTGTAATTTGACTTAGAATATTATCTTATTATTTTTATCAAAAAAAAAAATCGTCAAAATGATGTCGTCTAAATTTAAAACAGTGAAGGGCGCATTTGCAAATCCTATGTACTAGGGTATTCATTTAATCGACCTTTTCCTTTAATCGGTTAATCGCTCGATTAATTAACCGAGGTTTTGGTTTAACCGGTTAGTAATCGGTTAATTTAGTTTTTGATCGGTTAACCGATTAATAAAGTTTTTTTTATAAATTGAGTAATTTCAATACATAAAAATGCATTAATTGCTTATTATTTGGAGTTTATAAGTAAAAAAAAAAAACAATAACATAGCAAACATAACAATTCTTGAACTAAAACGAGCAAGCAAAAAAAAAACAATTCATAAATATGTAATATGCATTTTCCACAATGCACAATGTATCAAGTCATATCGACATAATATCCTAAATAAAATTTAAAATTGTTTAAAGTAAATATTGTCGTGTTTCAAACAAAATCAAAATAGTAATGCTGTGTTCATTGATTCGTCATAACTGTATAGTAGAAATCTAAATTATAAGCTGTAGCTTACAACAGTCATATCGTTGGCTTAATATGCAAACCTGCTAACTCACTTTCAGCACATTTTACAGGAAAGAAAATAAACTTTTTATTTTTCCTATTTGAAGCTTGATAGAAAATTAAAATTACAGTCAGTTTTACACACTTCAAGACTTAAATAGAAGAAAAACTACAAGCTGGTCGACGAGGCGTATCAAAATCTCAATTTACATAAAAAGTGGATTTAGCCGGTTGGCATATTAAACCGACGATATATATTTCCTGTAATTATTTTAAGACATAAGACTTTATGACTACCTTGTGAATCCCCCAAATATTTACATATTTATACAAAAATAAACTGAGATAATTTTATTAGTTATTTCAATCGTTAAAGGAGATCTTATAAAATGATCTTTAAGAAAAGTTATTTATTTTAAATGTTTAGGATTAACGCGACTCTTTTCTTTAGTTCAACAAAATTTGACTTGGAAAATATTATTTCACTTATCGAAGATAAATGTCTAGTTTTTCAGTCCTTTTTTAGGATTTCTCTTAACATATAAAATACTCCATTACGCCATTAAAGTTGTTTTAAATTTTTAACACCTCTAATTGTTTCGGTTAATTCTGTTTAATGTTATCAGATGGCTTCAGAAAGTTGCGGAAAGAATAGGACATACATGCAAACATCCTGACATACTAAGAAATTATATATTGTATAGATAGATTAACATATGTTCGCGCAACTCAAAAACGCTTTAGCTTATTAAGCCGTGCCGGGTGGGGCACCGTCGGATTGACTTGAAAAATTAGATCATGATTTCTTACACCAAACCTACTTTTGTTACTTTTGGTTACTTTTGGACTAGTCCTGGTCCCTTGTGCACTACTCTTTACACGCGTGTTAGGACTGGTCCTATTATTTGCAAAGAATGGACGTTCGGCTGTTGGTTTGTTGTTATTTCTTCAACACGAGCATAAATGTGATATAGTGTGCCCTTCACTGATTTAAAAGCAATTCACAGATTATTGTTCCTTTTTTTAGTAAAAGTTTTCATTTTACAAATTTTTTTTAGCCGCCGTGTCAATAAACGAAGAAGTTGTCGCAAAACATGGACAGCATTTCGACAAGACATCTTAAGTCAAATTTAAAAAGTTCAACAAATTGCTGTTAATCATACGAATTTTCATAAAAAAAACAAGTTTTGCTTACGTTTTTAAAATTTTGTAGTATCAACGAAATTTTTCTTTAAGTTTGGTTTATTTTATTATTTAATAAAATATATTTTTTTCACAATATTTTTTCTAAAAAACTTTTTTGCTATTATATCTCGACTTAATATGTTTTGTCAAAATGCCACAGATAAACATGTAAATATTTTGCTTTAACTAAAAAAAATTTTTTTATTCTTTAAAATAAAACTTCTTCTTAAAACGAAGGAAAATCGAAAAAGAAAATGAAGCTAGAAATACGTGTTCAGAGGCAGACGAAACCAAGGAGTCTGAGAAGGATAACAACGCTGCATGTCCTTCCAAGAAACGTACACTCATAAAATTATTACAGTAACTGATTGTGGGTTAATAAATTCGTTTTCCGTACTGTTAAAATTTAATAAAAATATAGTTATTTTACAAATAATTTAATTTTTTAACATTTATGTTTGTTATTCAAAAAACAAACTACCAAAAAAATAATGTTTTTTCGTATTTATTTTGTTATGTAGTTTGATTTTTGTCGGTTAAAATATATTTTTTAAAAGTAAAAACTATTCAATTTTAACGAATATGCTGTTCAATAAATAAAAAATGAATGTAAAAATCATTTGTTTTAAATGAAATGTAAATGATCTGTTTTCTAAATGAATTTTAATTTGTTTAAAATTAATTTTCGTTTGAATTTAACTACATAATATTTTGAGTGTAATATTACGTGATATATCATGGCATATTATTCAAAAGACTGGGGACTGAAGTAAAATGTCAAAGCGGCCTTTTTGCAGTGCATATTAATAAAATAAAATAGGGTTCTTAAAATGAAAAAATGCAAATGACTGCTTTGTTTCAATTGTTTTTTTTGTTTTGCTATGCTTTTTATTGATAAAAAGCGGTACAAAAAGATGTGCGACATACGTATATTTTCTCAAACGATTTTTTTGTGCGACTTTATTTTTATAAAACGATCTCTTGTGCGACTTTTCAGAAATTCCTAACGGTAACCCTGATTTAGTCAATATTTCAGATCTGTGGATGTTTTAAAAATAAAAATAAGAGATAAGTCGTAAATAAAATATGTGAGAAAAAAATACCTACATATATGAATAAAATGAATGTATGTATGTATGTTTATTTGTTTGTTTGTACCTTAACTAAACCGCTGAACCGATCTTTATGAAACTTTTACAGTATGTATTACTGATAGTCTGAAAGGATCTAATTTTTATGTGGGCGTGATACCGGCCATACAAAGATAATATAAATTTCTGTATGTCTTGAGAACGGAAAGAGTTAAAGTTTCCACAACATTTGACAGAATTTGGGCGGGATTGGATAAATGGGCGTGGCAAACAATAGATTTATTTATATTTAAAGAACGGTTAGAGAAAATTGTTCAAATTTGGTATACATAGCTGGATTATCAATACGAAACATCTGTCCAAAAGAAGGTGGGAGTGGATGAGTCGGCGTGGTACCTCGCATTCAAAGGCAAAAGAGATTTCGGTATATCTAGAGAACGGTAACAGCTAAGGTTTCTAAATTTGGTACAAAAAGCTTGGTAATCAATAGGCAACATCATTAAAAAAAAGAATGCGATTAGATAAGTGGGCGTGGCATAAAAAATAGTCCAGTATATCTGAAGAACCATAAGTGTAAACTTGCCCAAATCTGGTACAATTAGAATGGTTATCAATATACAGGCAACACCTGTCAAAAATGTGCGGAATTGGAGAAGTGGGCGTGGCGTTAGCTAGATTTCTGTATATCTAGAGAACGGCCACAGCTAAAATTTAAATATTTGAAACAAATAGCTTGGTTATAAATGAGCAATATATGTAAAAAAGTTGGACTTATTGTAAATAAAGGGGGGGCGGGGCAACTTCAATAAAAATACCATATAGATTTCTGTGTAATTAGTGAATGGCTACAGTAAGAGTATTTAAACTTGGTACAAACATCTTCATAAACAATGCACGAGAACTGTATTTTAAACATACTATGTACATCTTTTATTTTAATGAGGGGAGCGAAGCCAGCCAGTGCTTAAGCTAGTAAAAATAGTTTCAGACAAAATGACAAACTTAATATACCCTTGTCCACAACTAGTGGTGGAGGGAATAAAAAGAATACAATTGGCTCTATTTTGTTTTCAAACAGGAGAGCGAACAGAAAAAGACTTTAATCTGTGATGACTTTAAATCTTCATTAAAAACGAAAAAAGTGAACATACCAGGTTTGGCAGCGAAACAAAGTTCGCTATTTGGTAACTACTTGTTATTTCGGTATCGGTAACGGTATTTGAATTATATCAGTGAACCGCTAGATAAGCTTTTATATCGGTGTACCGCTACACAAAATTTTATATCGGTATTACAATTGAACCCAGGACTGCGAGCTTTGGGGTTTTGACCCCAAATTAGGGGTTTTCTTGTAGCTGTTTTCTAAATGAATTTTAATTTGTTTAAAATTAATTTTCGTTTGAATTTAACTACATAATATTTTGAGTGTAATATTACGTGATATATCATGGCATATTATTCAAAAGACTGGGGACTGAAGTAAAATGTCAAAGCGGCCTTTTTGCAGTGCATATTAATAAAATAAAATAGGGTTCTTAAAATGAAAAAATGCAAATGACTGCTTTGTTTCAATTGTTTTTTTTGTTTTGCTATGCTTTTTATTGATAAAAAGCGGTACAAAAAGATGTGCGACATACGTATATTTTCTCAAACGATTTTTTTGTGCGACTTTATTTTTATAAAACGATCTCTTGTGCGACTTTTCAGAAATTCCTAACGGTAACCCTGATTTAGTCAATATTTCAGATCTGTGGATGTTTTAAAAATAAAAATAAGAGATAAGTCGTAAATAAAATATGTGAGAAAAAAATACCTACATATATGAATAAAATGAATGTATGTATGTATGTTTATTTGTTTGTTTGTACCTTAACTAAACCGCTGAACCGATCTTTATGAAACTTTTACAGTATGTATTACTGATAGTCTGAAAGGATCTAATTTTTATGTGGGCGTGATACCGGCCATACAAAGATAATATAAATTTCTGTATGTCTTGAGAACGGAAAGAGTTAAAGTTTCCACAACATTTGACAGAATTTGGGCGGGATTGGATAAATGGGCGTGGCAAACAATAGATTTATTTATATTTAAAGAACGGTTAGAGAAAATTGTTCAAATTTGGTATACATAGCTGGATTATCAATACGAAACATCTGTCCAAAAGAAGGTGGGAGTGGATGAGTCGGCGTGGTACCTCGCATTCAAAGGCAAAAGAGATTTCGGTATATCTAGAGAACGGTAACAGCTAAGGTTTCTAAATTTGGTACAAAAAGCTTGGTAATCAATAGGCAACATCATTAAAAAAAAGAATGCGATTAGATAAGTGGGCGTGGCATAAAAAATAGTCCAGTATATCTGAAGAACCATAAGTGTAAACTTGCCCAAATCTGGTACAATTAGAATGGTTATCAATATACAGGCAACACCTGTCAAAAATGTGCGGAATTGGAGAAGTGGGCGTGGCGTTAGCTAGATTTCTGTATATCTAGAGAACGGCCACAGCTAAAATTTAAATATTTGAAACAAATAGCTTGGTTATAAATGAGCAATATATGTAAAAAAGTTGGACTTATTGTAAATAAAGGCGGGGCGGGGCAACTTCAATAAAAATACCATATAGATTTCTGTGTAATTAGTGAATGGCTACAGTAAGAGTATTTAAACTTGGTACAAACATCTTCATAAACAATGCACGAGAACTGTATTTTAAACATACTATGTACATCTTTTATTTTAATGAGGGGAGCGAAGCCAGCCAGTGCTTAAGCTAGTAAAAATAGTTTCAGACAAAATGACAAACTTAATATACCCTTGTCCACAACTAGTGGTGGAGGGAATAAAAAGAATACAATTGGCTCTATTTTGTTTTCAAACAGGAGAGCGAACAGAAAAAGACTTTAATCTGTGATGACTTTAAATCTTCATTAAAAACGAAAAAAGTGAACATACCAGGTTTGGCAGCGAAACAAAGTTCGCTATTTGGTAACTACTTGTTATTTCGGTATCGGTAACGGTATTTGAATTATATCAGTGAACCGCTAGATAAGCTTTTATATCGGTGTACCGCTACACAAAATTTTATATCGGTATTACAATTGAACCCAGGACTGCGAGCTTTGGGGTTTTGACCCCAAATTAGGGGTTTTCTTGTAGCTAAAAGGGACAAAAAATTTGATTTGGGGTTTTCATTGGGGATTAAAAAAAAAATTAGGATTTTTGGGAAAATACACGGAAAGAATTATTCACTAAAGCACCACAAAAATATGGCTTGAACTAAAAATATTTAGCACCATTCTCGTCCAAGCCAAAATTTTCTTATTTTAAATTTATGTGTGGCTTGGTTTAAGCAAAAAGTTATGACTCAAAGCGAACTATATTTAAATACAGCTAAAAAAAAAAAAAGTATTCGTTGCTTATGGCTAATTTCAACAATTCAATTTAAATATCAATTCATATTTAAATATACACAAGAATCCCGATAATTCGTAATCTCAAGGAACCGGCCATTTCTAACGAATTATAGGGGGTGGTTTCGATTTACCGGGGTTAAAATAAAATTAGTACGAATTAACGGGGTTTTTAAAATTAGTTACTAAAACGATACAAAAAAACATAAAAGACAATTGAAGCACAGCCGCGAATAACGTTTTAAGTTACAAAATAATAATTTTTCAGGAGAGCAAAAAAACGTTTTTTGACAGGCAGCATTATTTGTTTTAAAAATTTTTTTTTTCTATTATTAAAAATAATGATAATAAAAACTTTAATGCAAAACGTTTTTTAAACATTATTCCGCACTGCAACACCATTTCGGTTTCATCATTTTGTTAGTAACTTGCAATGTTCTTCCACTGGCTGACACTTTGTACGCCTTTTTGAAGGCGTTAAGGTGCATAGTTTTGGTTGATTTGATGTTTAAACTGTGTAAGAGAATAAGGTCAACGGTTATCTGCAAAAAAATAGTTTTAGCAAAATGTGGCGTTTACAACGTTATTCGCGGCTGTGCTTCAATTGTTAAAAATAAAATATATACATAAAAATTATTCATGTAACAAACTGATCTTAAGAAAATAAACACACACACAGACAGCAAAAGCAAAAACCCACGCAAAAAACAAAAAATAGCGGTCAGCAAAAAATTATTCTTTCCATGTTTTTGTTGTTTTTATTACGAATTATAAGTGGTAGTTAGCAAACAATTACGATTTATCAGAGGTAAAGAAGATTTTATATGAAAAAAAAATTACGAATTAGCGAGGGGACCAACATGTATGGAAATACAGTAGAATCCCGATAATTCGTAATCGCAAGGGACCGTGCATTTCTTACGAATTATAGGGGTTTTCGATTTAGCGGGGTTTCGATTTAAAGAGGTTTATATAAAATTAATACGAATTAACGGGGGTTATCTAGTTTTATACTAAAACAATAAAAAAAAACTTAAAAGACAATTATCAAAAACAAACTGTGGCCAAATTATGGCAGTCGTGATCGAATACTTTTTCGATTCGAAAGCAATTAGAAACTTCTTTCTGTCCATGCTGAACGGATCGAAATTATTTTTTTGGTGTGTTAAAGCATTTATTTGAGTTTTCAAATACGGAAAAAATAATACCGATTCGTTCAGTATTGACTGAAATTAAATTGCTTTTGAATCGAAAAAGTATTCGATCACGACTGCCATAATTTGGCCCCAGATCTTAAGAAAATAAACACACACACAAGCAAAAATCCACGCAAAAAAAAAATAGCGGTAAACAAAAAATCATTCTTTCCATGTTTCAATTACGATTTATAAGAGGTAAAGAAGATTTAATTAAAAAAAATTACGAATTATCGAGGGGACCAAAATGTATGGAAATTTTACGAATTAACGAGATTTTTTCAAGGGACCGACAGTTTATTACGAATTATCGGGAATTACGATTTATCGGGGTACGAATTATCGGGATTTGACTGTATTACGAATTAAAGAGATTTTTTCAAGGGACCGACAGTTTATTACAAATTATCGAGAATTACGATTTATCGGGGTACGAATTATCGGGATTTGACTGTAGTTGTTCCTATAATTTTATTTTTATTTGACAAGAAACACTAACTAACAAAATACGAAGAAAAGCCTTAATATAAAAAAAGAAAATTGTTATTGATTTGCCTAACATGTCGATTCAAATAAAAATTAATTGAATTAAACCAAGTTTTCTTGAACATTTTCTGAAAAATTAAAAAAAAATCCCTAGTATTTGTTTCTTGATGCAAGAAATTCGATTTTTTTAATTAATCAAGATAACCAGATTAATATTAAATTATTGCGGCTTGATTTAAGCAAAATCTTTCTTATTTTTACTAAAAACAAGCTTCTTTTGTATTTCTTGTCTTAAGAAATTTTTGATCATATACCAAAAACATGAATTCTTTGATATTGAGAAAATTTTTGTTTATTCGAGAAAATTTTACTAAATACGAACAAAATATGTTAAAATCATAAAACTATTATTGGATTTTCTGTGTTAAGAATTTTGTGCTTTTAAGTTCAATATAGAAAATTCAAAAAGTACGACTCGTAGAACACAAAAGCAAATGATTATTATCCTTTTTGATATTTTTTTCTCCCCATTTATGTATTAAAAATTTCAATGTTGTAGTTGGAACCTATAGCTTAGTACGTTTTTGTCATGGGATGAAAAAAACTTTGGTGGACGGGAGGGACTTCGCCAATTGAGCAAAAAAAATGTTTGGCTTAAATGGAACTAAAAAATGTGTTTTATTATCCCATATTGCCCATAAGAATTAGTCCCTTGGGGCAATGTCCTCTTATTTTTTTAATGAACAACATTAAGTGTTAAATTTTTTTTATCTTTTTTAGTTTTCGATTTTTGAGGTAAGCGGGATCGAGTTGGCGAGAGGCCAGCATCCGGCCCAAATGTCAGCTTTTAGCTTCAGGATCTTAGAATGTGTCAGTCAGTAACTTTACAGTTTTATATTATATAGATAGATGGAGAAAAATGTTGTAAAAAAGTAATAAAATTAGGAACGATTTTCAAACCTTAAACGTTTGAATTTCAAAACATGTCCAAATCTGTTTTGTATTTTTTAGATAAGCTAGAATGTGATATAATTTTTATTTACCCTTTTACACCCCAAAAAGGCCGTACCGTACAAAAGTACCAGAAACCTGTCCGTTTATTTTTGTAATGAATAATAATAAGAATTCAATTTTTGTATCTCTTTTAGTTAAGGAGATATGAGGTTAGCGAATTTTTCTAATGAACAACAATAAGTGTTAATGTTTTTCATCTCTTTTAGTTAAGAAGGTATGAGCTTAGCATGATCGTTTGGCGAGAGGCCAGCCCCTGGTCCAAATGTCAACCTTTTAGCTTCAGACGTTTAGGCTCTGCGATGAAAGATAAATAGAGGGTGAAAAAATCTTTTGAAAAAGTAACAAACATAGGTACAATTTTCATCCCTTAAACGTTCGAATTTCGAAAAAGTACCAAATATGCATTTGTAGTTTGTAGATAAGTTACAAATGTTGTATAATTTTTATTAAAACGGCCGTACCAGACAATTATTTAATTTTTTTTATTTTTTGCACAAAAATAAATATTAAATTAAGAAAAGTACCACTTTATAAAAAAAAGTACCAGTTAGAAAACGAAAAAGTTCCAAAAAATCCCTCTTACAGATTCTCTTACACTCAGAACCTTGCATATTTATTTTATGTTTATAGATCCAATAAATGCGGAAATTAAAAAGGTACCAGTTAAAGAACAAAATAGTACCAAAACCACTCTTACAGATTCTCATTCACTCAGGACCTTGTATGTTTAATTTTATCTTTCTGGGTCCAATACTAACGGAAAAAGTACCTGTGAAAGAATAAAAAAGTACCAACAAGTTCCGCAATATATTCTTATCCACTCAGGACATTGCATGTTGAATCTTATGTTTTAAGGTCTAATATTAACGATAATTAAAAAAATATCAGTTGTAGAACCAAACAGCTAAAGAAAAATATCAAATTTCACGTATTTCCTTTTTTGGCACTATTGTTTCCCCCCATTAAAGTATCAAAAATTTCAGTATTTTCAGTTCCAAAATACAGGTTTACCCGTTTACTACCTAAAACGGCCGAATTTCGTAAATGTACCAGACACCTATTTGCTTTTTTTTTTTTTTTTGATTTAATGCACAAAAATAAATATTAAAAATAAAAAAAGTAACAGTTAGAGAACGAAAAAGTGCCAAAAAATCCCTCTTACAGATTCTCATTCACTCAGGAACTTGCATGTTAAATTTTATGTTTCTAGATCCAATAAATGCAGAAATTGAAAAGGTACCAGTTAAAATACAAAACAATACCAAACCCCCTCTTACAGATTCTCATTCACTCAGGACCTTGAATGTTTAATTTGATCTTTCTGGGTCCAATATTAACGGTAATTCAAAAAGTACAAGTTAATGAATAAAAATGTACCAAAAAGTTCCCTCTCATAGAATCTCATCCACTCAGGACATTGCATGTTAAATTTTATGATTCTAGGTTCAATATTAAAGGAAATTCAAAAAGTACCTGTCAAAGAACAAAAATGTACTAAAAAGCGCTCTTACAGAATTTCATTCACTCAGGACCTTTCATGTTTAATTTTATGTTTCTAGGTCCAATACTAACGGAATTTAAAAAAGTACCAGTTAAAGAACAAAAAGTACCACAAACTTCCCTCTTATAGATTCTTATCCACTCAGGGCATTGCATCTTAAATTTTATGTTTCTAAGTCAAATAGTAACGGATATTAAAAAAGTACCAGTTAAAAACCAAAAAGTACCAATAAGCTCTTTTAGATATTCTCATTCATTCAGGACCTTGCAGGTTAACTTTTATGTTCGTAAGACCAGTATTAGCGAAAATTTAAAAAAAGTACCAGTTAAAATCGATAAGTACCAAAAAGATCCCTCTAACAGATTGTCATTCACTCAAGACCTTGCATGTTTAATATCATGTTTCTAGGTGCAATACTAACGGAAATTCAAAAAATAACAGTTAATGAACAAAAAAGTACCAAAAAGCCCTCTAACAGATTCTTATCCACTCAGGGCATTGCATCATGAATTTTATGTTTCTAAGTCCAATAATAACGGATATTCAAAAAGTACCAATTTAAGAACTAAAAAGTACCAAAAAGCGCTATTAGAGATTCTCATTCACTCAGGACTTTGCAGGTTTAATTTTATGTTTATAAGACCAATGTAAGCGAAAATTTAAAAAAAGTACCATTCAAAAAATGAAAAAGTACCAAAAAGATCCCTCTAACAGATTGTCATTCACTCGAGACCTTGCATGTTTAATTTCATGTTTCTAGGTCCAATACCAACGGAAATTCAAAAAGTACAAGTTAATGAACAAAGAAGTACCAAAAAGCCCTCTTACAGATTCTCATTCACTCAGGACCTTACATGTTTAATTTTAAGTTAATAGGTTCAATAATAACAGAAATTAAAAAAGTACCAGCTAAAGAACAAAAAAGTACCAAAAACTTCCCTCTTATAGATTCCTAGCTACTAATTACATTGCATATTGAATTTTATGTTTCTAGTTCCAATAATAACGGAAATTCAAAAAGTACGAGTTAAAAACAAAGAAGTACCAAAAAGCGCTTTTACAGATTCTTAATCACTCAGGACCTTGAAGGTTAAATTTTATGTTTATAAGACCCATATTAACGAAAATTTAAAAAAGTACCAGTTTAATAACGCAAACGTACCAAAAAGGTTCCTCTTACAGATACTCATTCACTCAGGACCTTGCATGTTTAATTTTATCTTTCTAGGTCCGCTAGTAACCGAACTTCAAAAAGTACCAGTTAATGAATACCAAAAATTTCCCTCTTATAGATTCTCATCCACACAGGACATTGCATGTTTAATTTTATGTTTATAGGTCCAATACTAACGGATATTCAAAAAGTACCAGTTAATGAACAAAAAAGTACCAAAAACTTCCCTTATAAATTCTTATCCACTCAGGACACTGCATCTTGAATTTTATGTTTCTTGGTCCAATACTAACGGAAATTCAAAAAGTACCAAAAAGTTCCCTCATAGATTCTTATCCACTCGGGACATTACATGTTGAATTTTATGTTTCTAGGTTCAATATTAACGATTATTAAAAAAATACCAGTTGTAGAACCAAAAAGCTAAACAAAACTATCAAATTTCCCGTATTTCCATTTTTGGTACTATTTTTTCCCCCCTTTAAAGTATCAAAATTTTCAGTATTGTAGTGGGAGCCCATAATTTATTACGAATATGTCAAAGAATGGAGGAAAATGTTTTGTAAAAAAGTACCAAAAATAGTTACGATTTTCACCCCTTAAATGTTCGAATTTCGAAAAAGTACCAAATTCGTATTCGTGTTTTTTTGATAAGTTTCGAATGTGGTATTAACTTTGATTCTGCGTTTATTGGTTCAAAAGATAGATGGGGTGTCAAAAAAAAGTACCAAAATTCAGGTTTTACCCGTTTACTCCATAAAAGGGCCGAATTTCAAAAAAGTACCAGACACCTGTCCGCTTATTTTTTTAAAGAACAACGATAAGTGTTACATTTTTTTTGTATCTCTTTTAGTTTTGGAGATATAAGGTTACCGTATTTTCCCGTTTTTACCCTTTTTTACCCCCTAAACATTTGAATTTCCAAAAATCCCGTCTTAGTGTATCGATATGGAGGGTGAACAATCTCTGGTCCAAATTTCAAGTTTTTAGCTTCAGGCGCTTAGGCTGTGCGATGATGAATCAGTCAGTGAGTCAGTCAGTAACGTTACAATTTTATATATCGTTAGCTAAAATGCAAAAAGACGTAACTAAAAAAAAATTCAAAATCGAGTTTTTGATTGATTATTATGAATGCTATAAAACTACATGTCTTGACAAAATTTTACACTTCTGCGATCAAAAATTGCGCTTTCATTAACAAAAAACAAAGGGACGTAACTACAAGTTTTTTTGTTTGATGTATGCAAATCGGCGTAATTACACATTTTTTTTGATGAAAATATAATGAAATGGTTTTTTTTTGAAAATTGGTTGAAGAACTCCATGGACGACTTATCAATACATGTTTTTCTGACATGTGTATAGTTTTCACTTTACAAAGTTTCTTTTTGCATTTTAGCTAACGATATATAGATTAATATTTGATAACAAATATTCGGTTTTCAGTTTAACTTACGTATATACATTAGAGCGACTCAAGTTGTATGGCAGCAAAATTCGTGCTCGATGTACTCTCCTAAAAATTAACCTTGGACTTTTTTAAGATAACATTTTGAATATTTTGGCTCCAGCTTTGACCTCTCGTGAGCTGGACCAGTTTGAAAAAGGGTCTATTTTTGCATGTTTTGTTAATTTAAGAATCTGTTTCCTTACTAACATATACAATATTGGGTATCGTAAGAAAGGTTTTTTTAAGGCGCGTCCAACTGTATATACAATTTGTCCGAGGACGATCATCCATGTCCTTTTTTTTAAGGATTTTCTGTAAAAAAACGGTTTTTGAATTTTTTGTTCGGGGTTGTTTGTAATAAAAGTGCCAAATTAACATAGTAACCGGGGAAAACATAAACACTACATCTGGCAACACTAAATATTACAGCCTCTCTTACCAGTGATGCCAACTTAGTGCTTTTGGCACTATTTATGGTGCTTTTTGATGGCTCAAAACGCCAAAATTTTATCCATAGTGCCAAACTAATAAAAAGCACTAACTTGGTGCTTTTTCAATTTTTCGTTAGTGCCTTTAGTGCTTTTTACAATATTTATTTTTTTTCTACCATTTTTTAAAATATCGATTATATAGAGGATGATTTAGATGAGATTTGCTATTTGGGGTACAACTTTGAGAAGGCCTGTAAAGATTTTAAGATTTCAAAGGATGAAAGAAAGTTGCATTGGTTTTACTAAAAACTTTATTTACGAGGTTAGAGCTAGGCTTCCTATTAATTTGGAAATTTTACAAAACGTTGCACTTTTTAGCGCTGGCAACATATTTAGTAATCGTAATAAAAACAATAGTGGTATTCACACCAAACTTGTTAATTTGTTACTCGGTAGTTTGTTAATTTGTTAAAGTTACCAACTGTGAACGACCCCCTCTTTAAAACTTTGTTAGTCTGGTAACTTTCGTGATTTATTGTTCTGACACAATTTATTATTGTGGAAAAAATAAAAGATGCCACGAGAAAGTGTAAAAAAACAATTGTAAGCCATTTAATTACTCATGCTTTGACACAAATAACGTTTGCTGACGGTAAGTAGTGAGTTACCAACTAACAACTATTTTATCAGGGGTGCTGTGTCGTTAATTTGTTAAATGTTAATCCGGTAGCGCGTTAAATATACAAAAACAAAATGCGTGTAAAAAAGTAACGATTAACGACTAACAAACTAACAAGCTCGGTGTGAATACCGCTAATGTATTTGTTTTCGGTAAACATTTTTTTAAAGATGTAGACACTGTTTCAAAAACTGAAAATGGCTTGAAAAATATTGGCAATTGTGAATTGAAAAATGAACAACGATTTTGAGTCATGTAGAAAAAACGTTTTGAAGAGTTAAAAATCATGCAGTCGGAAACCGTATAAAAGAATGCAGACTTTAAAAACAAAAAAACAGCTGACAGAACTTGCCATTTAAATGCGTAACCGCGTGTCGTGCACTTCTACCTCTAGTGCTATTGCAAAAAGGTTTGACTAAGTATCAAAATACAAACATACATGTTTTTCTATTTTACACCATATGTGTGTTCTTTATTCAGAAGCGTACATAGGTTAATATAATTTGATAATACATACGCCAATTGTTTTATTAAACTTTGCACGATTTTAATTTAGATTTATTTCAACGCTAAGCTATAAAGTTTTTTTTTTTTAAATATGGATTGTCATTAAGTTTTATAAACAATGGTCGGTCATTGCCAAATTTTTGGTAATTGCAACAGGCCAGATTTTTTCCAGCTACGAAAATCGAGCCTCAGATGACGATCATTCAAATGATTTGGATGATATTATTTTTATTGAAGATAATAATAATACATTTAAAAATGTTTATATACAAATGTTAATATATTTATTATTTAATTTTAAATGAAAATGGTTACCCATCAACGCTGTCGCCTTTTTTTAAATTTTGGAGGTGTAGAATATTCGGCATGCAACTTGTTTTGTGTTTAATTATATTGTAAAAAAGGCTTAGTGCTTTTTACGCTTTTTTCCTTCAAAATAGTGCTTTTTAGTGCTTTTTTTTAAATTTAAAGTGCTTTTTGCTCTCAAAAAGTTGGCATCACTGTCTCTTACATTCCAAAACTCACAGAAAACAAACAAAATGATGAAACAGAACTGAGTCTTCAACTTGAGGCAAAAATTTTAAAGCCCATAATTAAAACGTCGGCAGTAACTTCAAATTCTCTCTCATTTCTTTCGTTTTCTTTTGTTCTTGTTTTTCTTTGTTTACAAAATGTATGAAATTGAATGAAAGTATGGTAGCATTGTTAAGAGAATAATTGTATTTATGTGAGAGCATTGGAAAAAACGTCCACAAAATAAAATTGATTTTATTTCTCGACCGCATTCGCTGGCATAATTTTATGTCAAACTGTATGAAAAACATCGTTCAGCCCCAGTTCTGTTTCATCATTAATTCAAGAAATCATAAATGACAAAGAGATAAAACTGGCGTACAGAGCAAACAAAACAATTAATACTCTATTTACAAAAACAAAGACAAAGATAGAAAAAACTGACCAAAGTAATCTTGTATATGAAATAACATTCCTTGGAAAAATAAATGAACAGTGCGGTAAAGTGCATGTGGGTACAACAAAAAGAAGCCTCGGTACAAGAGTATCAGAACACGAAGCAGACATAAGGAAAAACAAAACTACAACAGCTCTGTCCACACACTGTGTTGAAGAGGAACATGTACCCGATCTGACAAACATCAAAATATTAGACAAGGAAAAGAGAACAAATAAACGATACACTCTTGAAAGTTTGCGAATACAGGAAAAAGCTACTAGGGCACTGAACACAAAAGAGGACAAAAATAACACCAATGTAATATATACAATTGCAATATTTTAGTTTAATAATTTACCATCTGTGATATAGTTTGACAAAAATTTTATAATTTAACATTAATTTTTTAATAGTAATAGTTTGTTTTCATTTGTGTTGTTAATAAAAAATTTATGTTTTATGTTGTGTGTATAAAACTGAATTTGTAAATTAACGTAAAATTAAAACAATTGACGAAAAGATTATAGGTAGGTAAGTTATATTATTCCTGTGAAAATGTATTGTTGTCGTTTTTATTAAATTATTGTTTTTCTTTTGTTTATGGTTACCAGATCAATAAAAATATCTCCCTGAAGATGTTGGGAATCTCCAACGAAACGTCGGAAGAAAAAAATTATGTTATAATCTTTTTATTTTCATAAAACACAAGACCTTAATAAGCCCGTTTAGAGTTTTCTAAAAAACATAACAATAAAATTTGGAAAAGGTCGATAATAATTAAAACTATAACATATTTTAATCTTTAGTCGATTTAATTAAATACGTGTTTCAGCTTTTTTTCAAATTCGTGCTAGTTCGCGTTTTGACAAAAATGCAATGGGGTGGTAACCCTTCGTTTTAAATAGGGCAATATGGGTATCAAATTTTTTCTTTTGGCTAGTATATCATCTTTGTATATAAATAATTTAGATTTTTGCAAATTAGATGCATTTTACACGGTGCTTTGGAATATATATATATATGTATATGCAATTTTGTTGTAACTCTAATATGATAGCGGATTTAGTTTCTAGATCATGTATGGGTGAAAAAAGGACTAAAGAAAGTAAAAAAGAAATGATCCACGACTTTTTGGCGGCATATTTTTTTCGCAAATTAAAAAAAAATCTAGTCGTGGATCATTTCTTTTTTTCTTTCTTTAGTCCTTTTTTCATCCATACATGATCTAGAAACTAAATCCGCTATCATATTAGAGTTACTACAAAATCGCATTTATATATATTCCAGAGCACCGTGTAAAATGCATCTAATTTGCAAAAATCTTTCTTACGATACCCAATTTGAATATGTTAGTAAGGAAACAGATTCTTAAATAAACAAAACATGCAAAAATAAACCCTTTTTTAAACTGGTCCAGCTCACGAGAGGTCAAAGCTGGAGCCGAAAAATTTAAAATGTCATCTTAAAAAAGTCCAAGGTTCATTTTAAGGAGGGTACATCGAGCACTTTTTTTGGTGAGTCGCTCTAATATACATACATACATATGTATGAAACTTATGCCTTTCAGCGTTTGTTTTGTTTGGAACCGCGTAAGTGAAATTAAAACATGGGTTTTGGTAATTTTAGGAAATTTTTTTTTTATTTATTAGTTGATTAAACAAATTTTGTAAATAAAAAATAAATAAACATATTTATGTATTTTGTTCTCCATTCTTTTTATTTTTACTAATAAAACATAAAAACTCATAATAAACGAAAAATTAAATAAATAGAAATTCTGATTATAAGAAGATAATATTATAAGATATGTACATATAACTCACTTTCATGTAGTAAATTAGTGTAAAAAGCATGACAATCTTTTGTCATTAATACCCTGAGATAATTTAAATGTTTCCATTTATTTTTATTTGTGCTTATATAAAAACTCGCTTTATTTTACCAGCATCGTAAATAAAAATTGTTTTACTTACAATGAAATGTATGAAATTTTTAGTTTTTTTAAATTTATGTAAAACCCGTACGAATTATTTTGTCAAATGGTCTAATACTCACATGGTTAACGTTTTAGCAGCCGATTGTTAGGGCGCACAATGGTTGAAGAGCGGCATTAATTAATTTTTTTCATGTTCGCCGATTTGGATAATTTTTTGGTATTTTGTTGTCAGATATCTGAATATTATGATTCCGTAATATAAGCCTGATATATTTATTATTTGTTTGGACAGACACGCTCAAAGTTCATATATGTTCGCTTGTTTAAAATGGCATGCACATTTACTGTATATTCAATGTTTTGGTACTATCACAGTAAACTTATCATTTGAATTTTTGGATCTTTTCGTAAATAACAATTGTCATAGATGATTCTTAACTGTTTAAAATAATTACATAATGTAATATACATACATACTAGTCAATAGTGTTAATTGTTATATATTGCATTGTTGAAAAAAGCATAAGCTTCAATTGAATTCAAATTTAATTGTATCAGGTATGCTGTCCGAGGAAGCTCATGAAGCGAGGAATAAAGACTATAGAGCCTATAGATTACATCATTCGCGAAGAATTGGACGGACGTGTAGCCACTAATGAAGACGTAATCCATAATCTTTTTTTGTCTTCAGACCCATTTATAAATAGATTTCGCTCAAGGCTGCAAATCAAAAAATTGGAGTACGATAATGATGTTAAAAAAATTATTAAAAGACTACGCTTAAAATACGTATTCATGTTTTTTCTATGGGAGGTGGGCGGATCAGGTACATATTTTCAGGAGCCGATTCTACAATTATAATATTTATTTTTTGTGAAAATTGAGGTGATGCATTAAAAATCAAGGCAGTTATGCTACTTTTTCAATACAAGTTTTATGGGAAGTGGGCTTATATTTTTCAAATTTCTAATTCTCGGCTCACTCGAGAATCTGATAGGACTCGTAATGGGGATGGCCTGGCTGCGCGAGGGGAGACTGGGTGCTAACCGCACGTAGGGCGGATTTGGTTTAAGTGGGATTTCTCTCGGGGTTGGTCCTTTACCTTCTTTTCTTTCCTTTCTTTTCTACCTATCTTTTGGATCTGTCTTATGCTTTTGCTGCTTATTTCACCTACTTTATACCTTCTTAGCTATCTCTAATTAAGGCGTCACAATGGACCATATTGGTCTCTGGGTGAAGGTGAAGGAAACTTCACACCGGCCTTTCTACCTACCTACCTAAAATGCTATGTGCATAAAAACATTGCCGTTAGCCAAAATTTAATTTTCACTTTGTTTTCTTGATTCAAACAAAAAATGCCTATGTGCCAAGTTTCATTATCCTTCGACAAGTTCTTCTATTTTTTGCCGCTCGTTCTCTGAACTTCAATCAATGAGGGGCCCCTTTGAGGTCAATATATAAATATTTTATTATGAATTTACTAAATTTATGCTTTAATTAAATAAAACGTTCTTTTTTTGAATGAGGATATGAGAACTAAAGTTTCCAAAGATGACGTTTGTAACATTTAGCAACTATTTCAAAACTCGTTTAATAAAATTAACCCTTTTAACTCACATGGGTTAATAGGAACCCTTAACTTAAATTGATTTCTAAGCCAAAAAAAAAACAAATCTTAAAATAAAAATTTTACTTTTCAAATGAATCAGCCTGTATTATTCCAAAACCTTGTACTCTTAAAATTTTGTTCACTTTTTAATTAGGTCAAGTGGACTGCGATGGATAAGTGCAGGTACCGCGCGATGCTTGAAAAGGTACACAGACTGGTCGCGTTAATGATCACTGGATAAATGCGTTCTACACCCACGAGAACGCTGTTTATATTGTTAAACTGGCTTCTGGTGGACATCACGGCCAGGCAGATGGCTGCTTACTCGTCGACAGGGCTGGACGCGGCACACAGCTGGTTGACTTGTGTTAATAGCCACGCCGAGAAAATCAAGCGTTCTATTGCCCCGGACGGGGTGGACAACTGTACCCCAGAGCCTTTCCTTGGTGCGGGGTACGCAGCACATACGAAGCGCGGTAGTATGCTGTCCGCTGTAAGAACTTTCCGCGGACCAGCTCTAAGGGTCTATACTGATGGTCGAGAAAAGGAGGAAGAGTTTGCGGGGGTTTCTTCATAGTGGCACTGGATATAAAAGTTCCATTTAGTCTGCATGACGAATGTAGTGTTCTGCAGGTGGACTGGCTTAGGAATTATCGCATATCGAAGGACATATGCATATTTATTGATAGCAAGGCTGTCATTGCTTCCCTTGCGGGTGTCTATGCGACATCTAGGTTAACTGTAGAATGTTGAATGTCTTTGAATGAGATTGCGAAGCATTCAAAGGTAACGCTAATGTGGGTACTAGGGCAGGCGAATTGCCAGGGCAACCAAATATCAGATGAGATTACCAAGCGAGATGGTCGTGTAGATGACACATCCATTGATCATTTCGTTGGCCTACCAATGGCTCACTGTAAGTCACTTATTAATGGCGAGTCTTATAGAGTTGCGCCGATGGGATAGATTTGCGAATTCGCCTGTTCCTTTTCCAGTGCACTATGGCCTGGCTATGATGAACGGAGAGCAAGCTCTCTTCTTAGGTTCAAGAAGTACCAGATTTGAACAGTGGTATCAGTGGTGACTGGGCACTGTTCTGTGGGGACTCCTGCGAGCAGAAAGGGTCTGGGATTCAATGACTACTGCAGAAGTTGTAATGACCAAGAGGAAACTGTTCACAATTTCTATGTTTATGACTTGGAAGTCAGCGCATAAGGGAAAAACACCTGGGAAACCCGATGTTTTCCTGCTTGAAGGATATATATAGGATATTACTAGATATATATGAAGAACGCCATATGCACCAACCCTCAGAGGATCTTTTGTGCAGCCTATGTATCACCATGTCAGGTTCAGGTTGCGTATAAAGCCTACCACTCAGCCCGGTGAAGGATCAAAGCTTTCAGTTGGGCTCAATATTAGCCCCCGAAAAATTTCCGCCTGGAAGTCCGCAAGCCTACCTGACCTACCATGGGACAGAGTCACAAATCTCTTGGACTGCCCAAAGCCAGAAATGGACGTCCATGTGTGAAGGAGTTTACGTTCGGACCATGTTTGCAAAGTCCACTTAATGTGACCTGCAGGGACGCCAACGAAAGGCTCAGCACTAAGGTTGCTTCTTTTCTTCATTAAGAAGACGAATTGGTTGAATTCTCCAGTGTCGCCTATTGAGTAACTGCTCTTTAGGATGGACATTGGCGCTAGGTATCACTGAAGGACCCAGGTAAGCTGTTTCTCAATGGCGTGTGGAAAAATAGAAATCACATTTGTTTCTTTTGCTTTAAGAAATGTAATTTTTCTCATCGCTATCGCCCTATGCGGAGCGTAGTTTGCTTATAGGAATTGAAACTCTTGATTTGCGTCGTAAAGTTTTTTCATTGTTTTTATTTTTCATTTGTTAAATGGAAATATTGATTGCCCTGATATCCTAGCTTAAATTGCTTTTAACGTTCCTAACAGTTATCTTCGTCACTATAATTTATATTTTAATCAATAAAATCAATCTGAATTTGTACTTAATAGTCCTTTTACTAGAGCTTTAACTCTATATAATAAACTAACTCACAATTTTAGTGTGGAATTTAGTTCGTCGAACTTTCAAGCACGTGTTGTACTTCCTCATTTATTTTTTTTATTTTATATCTTCATTACATAAGCGAGCCTTTTTTGGCTAATAAAAGCTACTAATTAAATAAACTTCAGTTATTAATAAAAAAAATATAATATACAAGAAAAAATTAACATACATATGTACATACAGTATTGTATACTTAAGCAACTTGCAGTACTTCGTATACTAGCCTTGGTTTCTTATGACCTCCGTACCACGTTTTGACAAAGAATCAATAAGATTTGTTAAAATTGTTGATGATATTGATTCCCACATTAATTCTAAACAAACCAACAGCTCATGCTTATTTTTGAAACGACCAGCTCCCACAAGCGCTTCAGAAAGCCGAAAATGTTCTCTATAGGATTTAAGCTTGGTGATTGTGCTGGTCGATCCAAGATTTTCATCCTACTACCAGACAACCAATATTTGACTAGTTTTGGCGAATGTTTTGGTCATTGTCATATTGAAACACCAATAGAAGTGGCATTTCCCATTTGGCCAATTGAAGAACGTAGTTGTCTAACATGTCCCTAGAAAGGAAACGGTTCACTTTTGTTTGTATTTCAACATAAAACGGATCCACACTTATATATTCCCGCTTCCATGGTTTATCGTGCCTTTACAATTACGTGGATATAACCGTTACATGTTAGCCATTCCTTTTGGTTTTCGAGTGGTATACTCCATCTTGATATAACAAGTTAAATTTAGTCTTGTAGCTAAATAAAACAGTTTTCCATTTTGCCACAGTCCAATTTGCGTAAGCTTTTATTAAAATCTAATCCGAAATTTCTTCAAAATAAGTATAATAATAATATAAGCCTTTGATTACTTTATCCAGACAAGTTGCTTAGGTTTCGCTGTTATAGTACTAGCCGGGATTGGTCCCGGCGCTGCTCGGGATTTTCTAAATAAAAATAAAAAATTAAATACTGGGCCCAGATCGTCGCAGTCCTGATCCAGAGACTTTGATTAAAATTTTAATTTTTGAAATCGTCCCATTAATCAAAAAACATCTGTCGAAATTTGAGATTATGTCATTCGATAACGAGAAATCGATCGATGCCTTCACCCAAAATTTAATTCGATTGGTTAAAAGCTCTTATTGTTTTTTCACAAACACACTTTTTGGGAATAATTATTAGATTTCTTCGACAAATAATTAAAAATGTAAGTATTAAACTTTTTTCAGCAATAAGAAAAAAAAAATAATAACATTCAGTTTTGCAATTTTTCGCAAATTTTAGTCATGTTTGCGATAGAAGCGATTTTTGTATTGTAAGTTTTTTGATTCTTTACAGCTTTAACGATTTTTAATAAATAGTAGACTTTGCTATTATGCCGCTGTTAGCAATTTTTTGCGAATTTCGTCTAATTTAACAATTTTTACAGAATTTTTTCCATTCCTTATACTTTTATGGGCTTTTAATCAATTTTATGGCTTGTTTGAAATATATTTGTTTTAAATAAATTTTAGGGTTTGTTTCCAAGTTTGCGATTATTAGAGAATTAAGGCGATGTTCGCGATAGCCGCGATTTTTCTGTAAGTTTTCTTATTCTTTACAGCTTTAACAATTTTTAATAAATTCTAGACTTTGCTTTAATTTTTATCAAAATTTTTGCCATTCCTTGTAGTTTTAGGGACTTTAATCAATTTAATGGCTTGTTTAATATATAAAAAACTTTCGCGAATTTTCGCTATTTTTGCAAATTTTCCGAATTTGTAAAATTTGTCTGAATTTCTATAGTTTTCCGAACTATTGGGTTGCTTTGTTGCTCTTTTTGCCGCCATTATAAAAAAAAGCCCCATAAATAAACCAAAGTCACCTATTTAATAGGGCACTTTCAACACTGTTGATATACAGTCAGCCTCAAAAGAAAGTGTACACCGAACAGTTCAACATTTATAAGTCCGTAGATGTTAAAAGGGGGAGAGCACAAAAAAATCTGTTTTTATGTTTTTGAAGTGTATTCAGTACTTGTTTATTTTAATAAAAAAAATTTGACATTTATTTCTTCTTCATTTTCAAATTAACATTAATCTCAGAAAACGCCTTATTTTACGCGTCAAAAAAAAAGTGTACAATCTCATATTATTTCCATGTTCCTGCGTCATAAAGGGAATTTGACCCCTAGTTTTTTGTTTTTTTCTTCTTACAATCATATTACGGATGTTTAATTATCTTTTCTATCTACATATACTGATCAATTAAAAGTCGAGTTAACTTTAGTTTGTAAATAATAGTCAACATGGGAAAGCAGACTACAGTAGAAACTCGTAATTTAGTGGTAAAATTGGCATCTGAAGGCAAATCTTTGAGAGAAATTGGCAGTACTATTGGCAGATGTCATAATAATATGGAAGAAATATAAGGTAAGTACAAAAATGTGAAAAATGTTAAAGACCTTCCACCCTCTAGTAGACCTGAAACTTTGTCCGACGTGGAGAAGAGGATAAAAGTGCGAAGAGTAAAGGCTAATCCCTGGTACAGTACAGTAAAAATATCAGAGAAACGAGCAATAACATTAGGAGCAAGTGTTAGAGACAGTACTGTTCGACAAGCACTACATGAACATGGGATATATCGTAGTGTTCCCAGAAAAAAGCCACTTGTATCTGTAAAAATCAAAAAAATCGTCTGGAATATGCGAAAAAGCATAAAAACAAAGATAAATTAAATTTGCTACAAATACTTTTAATATATCATGGACAATTCCGAGTGAAATAAGTGGCCGCCCCCTAAAACTACAATTTTTATTATTTAGATTTTTTTCTGAAATGTTTCAACCTGTTAGAAAATCAAGACGAGTTTTCTTTACAAAAGTTTCTTTTACTTCAGAACCGGGACTACATTTTTTTATTTTTCTAAAAAAACAAATACATAGGCATAAACGTAACACACATTTTATTAAAGAGTGAATTTTTGTGTTCTATATTGATATATATAGTTTTCATATATCCAATGAAAATTTTTAACGTAATTACGAAATCTAATGAAGCGATTTTAACGAAAATACTTCATCAAACCTATAATATATATATTATTTACCCAAGGAAAACTTTTTTATGAAAATGATTCATTAAATATATGAAGCATTTTTCTTTCAGTGTATGTATGTAAAACAATTACTATTTAAAAAATGTGACAAGTTTCCTATTCAAAGTTTCTATTTGACTACTCGCCGATCTTTCAAAAAAAGTCTGGTATGTGGGTTGAAAAACTTCTTGCTTTGCCAAAATTATCTACTGGAACTAGAGTTACCGCTGCGTCGGAAGTTTTTGGCACATTGGTTGAATGGAATATTATTGAAAAAGTCACATGCATAAGCTTTGCCACAACTGGGACAAATACTGGAAGAAGAAAAGGTGCATGTATTTTGTAAGAACAAAAGATAGATAAAGATATGCTTTGGCTGGTGTGTTGTGATCAGAGAACGGCTTTGTGCAATTGTAAAAAAATCGAATTAAATCAACAGCAACAAATACACTCACTTGCGGTCATACAATCAAACTTGCGCAACCGCAAATATTCGCTGCTAGTTTGCAGTCATTCAAATAATGCACATCGTGCTTTGTTATTTATACAATCGTTAGCTTCGTTTTTTAATAAAGATGTTTGTGTGTTCGGTGCGACAACGATTGTTTTGGTAAAGAAAAAAAAAAAACAAAAAAGCCAGAAATCAAGCAATTATTACTCATGTAGAAATTCAGCAGTTCCTATGTAGTACAAGAAAAAAAATTGAAATGAAACTAAATGCACATACTTATGTAGGTACAAACAATTTCCATAGAAACAGAAGACTTTTTTTATCGTTTCTTAAAAAGTACAGTAGTTCTGTATGAACAATGTTATTGTTTTTATTGTTGTTAATTTTAACAAAGCGTCTCATCGAGTGGTTTTTTGTTGATATTGTTGTTAATGTTAACAAAGCGTCTCATCGAGTGGACAATGACTACTTGAATGCAAAAGTATAAGAATGTGTGCCTTTTGAACTTACACAATTATGTTATATTGCATGCGTAACAAAAAATGCAAACAAAGCACTTTCAATAAAAAACGCACACATGAAAAAATCAAATGTGTACGAAACGATGTAAAAATTACCAACGTTGAACTTTGTTTTGCAGGCAAAGAGTGAATGTAAATTTGAGCGTATGAATAAATCAAGGAAAATAGTGATTTTGCAGTTCTCTGCTACATACCAACAATGAACAGCAGAAGCTTTATTTATTGTCGCTGGTGAAAGATTATAGACAAAAATATTCAAATTCTTATAAATCAATTTCGAACACGTGTTCGACGATTTGGGCCCTGGAGAATTTTGTTAATAACTTGACCCCAGCGCTTTCTACCGGGTCAACATTTTATCAGGAAACGAATTTTGTTTAAAAAATATATTTTGTGAATTCCCCCAAATCGAACCATAAATAAAAAAAAATTAAATGTAACGACAGCAGCGCCGCCTGTCGAGTTAAACTTAAGAGAAACCTGGGTCCCGACTAAAATAATTTATTGTCCAAATTTGATGTCAATCGGTCCAGGAGCTCTTTAGTTTTAGGAGCAAATACACGGCACAAACGCTTTTATATATGAGGGGTATAGATTCAAAGACTGCAAAGTCCACATTTATAGTTTTCGTAATAAATAGTAAAAACCTCTAGCTCAAAGTATATTCATATTTATGTATTGTATATCTGCTATTCAGTTAATAAGAATATGATGGAGATATGACGCAAGTTTCAACCAAATCGATATAGCGGTTTGCTGGAAATTATAATAATAAAATTGGACATTGCTGTGTTTGATCTAATCAAATGAAAATTGCTGCTTTTTTAGCATGGGCAAGTACTTAAAAATCAGTAGTTATAAAATTCTTAAACTTAACAAAGGCTTAGTTTTTTCTTGATTGATTTGGGGGAACTTCATTACAACTTAGCTCCATAATTACGACTAAAGACAAAGTTATAAAATGAACAATAAAACAAACTGCTTCATATAAAAAAACAAATTTGTTATATTTTTAATTTCTTTTTAGTTTTGTTTTGCAAAAAGGAAAAAAAAATAGCCTGCATTTTCGAAAATAGTTGAGAGAAAAAGAGCTTAACAAACTGTGATCATTGCAAAAACGGCAATGTCCATTGGATAAATTCTTAATTTTTGAACATACTTTTTTATGGGATAAAAGTGTTTCTGGTAATGTAATATTCACTAATTGAAAGCATTCAATAAATACAACTAAGAGGTATTATTATTAGTTACGTTTGTGAAAAAAGTGGACTTTACAGTCTTTGAATCTATACCACTCATATATTGGCGAAAAGGAACACTTGGAGGAACTTCTGTAGCGGCGTGGAGGGATCCTCTGAGACGAACCGTTTACGTAAAATTATGGCTTCGAGCCCGGTTGTCCCAACCTATGTCCGAAAATCGGATGGGTGTTGGACTACAAATAGTCGGGAAACACTTGAGGTGTTGATTGACACTCACTTTCCTGGAAACTCCCAAGGGAGCTTGCGGGATCGGGTGTGGGAGTCGACACCCATTCCTATGTCCATTCCTTTGGACTATGATATGATCAAGTGGGCTGTCGATAGCTTCAGCCCATATAAATGTCCGGGTATGGGTGGTATAATTCCGGCGGACCTGCAGAGGAATTCGACCCTGATCATACCCTGGCTGATGGCCATATACAGGGGGTGCGCTAGATTTTCGTATCTCCCGGTAAGTTGGACCTTGTGCAGAGTGGTCTTTATACCCAAAGGGGGTAAGGCTTCTCACACTGAACCGAAGGACTACAGACCGATTAGTCTTGCATCCTTTCTTCTTAAGACTCTTGAAAGAGTTATTGATATACATCTTAGGATGACCATCCCAAGAAGTTTACTCTCTGCCTACCAACATGCCTACACAAAGGGCAGATCTGTTGAGACGGCTCTTCACTCTCTAGTGGGAACTATTGAGAGATCGCTCGAATTTAAGGAGTACACACTAGTGGCCTTTCTCGATATTGAGGGGGCTTTCAACAATGTCAACCCGGACTCTATTGTGTCGTCCATGAGGAGCCTGGGGATCGACGTTGGCATATGTAGATTTGTGGACAATCTACTCAGGAATAGGGTCATTTGCTCTACGATAGGTGAGACCAGTGTTCAAAGACTGGTGATCAGGGGTACTCCCCAAGGGGGGGTTCTATCCCCACTATTGTGGAACCTGACTATGAATACCATGTTGACGAAGATGGACAACATGAGGATCAAAACAGTGGCGTATGCTGATGATGTTGCGGTAGCTATCACGGGGAGACATCTGAACATAATGTCTCAGTGTATGGAGGCTGCTCTGAAGGTACTTAGCAACTGGAGCGCATCATGCGGGCTGGGTGTTAATCCTTCCAAGACAGAACTGGTACTCTTTACGAGGAAGTACAGGACTGGGGACTTTAGGCTTCCGAGGTTAAATGGAACCGAGCTTCAGATCTCACGCAGTGCCAAGTATCTGGGCGTGGTTCTGGATAGTAGGCTGTCATGGGGACAAAATGTCCAGATGAGAGTGGAAAAGGCAATAGTTGCCATATATGCGTGTAGGGGTGCAATCGGCAGAAACTGGGGCATGAGCCCGTGGTGTGTCAATTGGATCTTTGAGGCTGTAGTAAAGCCGACTCTGTATTACGGGGTCGTGGTATGGTGGCCTGCGTTGGACAAGAGCAGGTATAGGGCAATGCTTGAGAAGGTATATAGACTTGTCGCGTTGATGATAACGGGATCAATGCGATCTACTCCTACGAGGGCGCTGTTCACGATACTGAACTGGCTCCCGGTGGACATCATGGCCAGACAGATGGCTCTTTGCTCGGCGACACGGCTAAACGCGGCGCTTTGTTGGTCGGCCCGTGACTATGGGCATGCCGGGATAACCAGAGGTTCTACCGTCCCTGATAGTGTGGACTATTGCACTCCGGTGCCTTTCACTGGCGCGGGGTTTGTGACAATGATGGCGCATGGCAATGCGCTGTCAAGTACTCACCACGAACTGAGCCTAGGGGTTTATACTGATGGTTCGAGGAAGGGTGTAAGAGCTGGCGGAGGTTTCTACATAGAGGAACTGGATGTGAGAGTTTCCTTTCGTCTGCCGGATGGATGTAGTGTCCTGCAGGCGGAGATCTCGGCTATAAGGCGGGCGGTAAATTGGCTGAGGTATCATCGCATATCGGGAGATATACGTATATTTACTGACAGCAAGGCTGCCCTTGCTTCCCTAGCGGGTGTCTATACGACATCTAGGTTAACTGTAGAATGTCGGATGTCTTTGAATGAGATTGCGAAACATTCAAGGGTAACGCTAATATGGATTCCGGGTCACTCAGAGTGCCCGGGTAATCTAGTGGCAGATGGGCTGGCCAAACAAGGTGGTCGCATGGATGATATATTTGTTGGTCTTCCAATGGCTCACTGTAAATTACTTATCAGGCGCGAGTCTTATAGAGTCGCGCAGATGCTGTGGACTAGTGAGTCCACCTGCTTGATATCCAGGCTATTATGGCCTGGTCATGATGAACGGAGGACAAGCTCTCTACTAAGGTTCAGAAGGGACCAGATTAGGACAGTTGTATCGGTTATTACTGGGCACTGGCCGGTGGGGACTCATGCTGAAAGAATGGGTCTGGAATTCAATGACTACTGTAGAAGTTGTCAGGATGAGGAGGAGGAGGAGACTGTGCTTCACTTTCTCTGTCAATGCCCTGGGTTGCGGGGTATTAGGGAGGAATGCCTGGGGAAACCGGCATTTGCCTGCCTAGAGGATCTATCCAAGATAGAACTGAGATCGCTGATTCTCTTCATTAGGAGGACGAAGTGGCTGGATTCTGCAGTGACGCCATCTGAGTAACTGCTCTATAGGATGGGCATTGGCGCTGGGCATCACAAAGGGACCAATAAAGGACCCAAGTGAGCTGTCTGTTGATAGCTGCCCATGGAACCTAACCTATATATAGATTCATCATAGCTATCTTACAAACGATCAAGTGATCTTTAGTTCAAGAAAATTATGACATTTAATAACAAAGACATAAAGAATGCAATTTATTTTGTTCCCATATTACGCAGCATAGAAAATTAAAACATATTAGCAATTATTCGTTTAGTGAATTGACAAGTTATTTAGCTCTGCAAATTCAACAACTTTGAAAATAATAACTTCAGTATTGTTAAGAAATACAATTCCCTTCTTTACTAAATGTTTAATTAATTTTTTTTTTTTTGGGACCATTTTTTTTTTTAGTTTTGTCAAAAATACACATAAAGATGTAATTAACGTCGAGTTAAAAATTTTTGTTTCCGCAATCACTTCCAAAGAAGGATATTTTTTAAATAAAATAAACTTAAATTTAGTAAAATATGCTTAATTTGAACTTTGACCTTTAAGGGGCAATGACAATGTGAAATTTCGCAACATCCTAATGTTCGTGAAGAAATTCGAAGTTTGATAAAAAAACAATTTTAATACAAACTTTACCTGCACGAATAGAGGAGTAGAGCTTAGAAAGAGAGTCGTAAAAAAATGAAATAAAAACGAATGAGTAGGGTGTTGAAATCTTAAGAAATACAAAAAAATTCCTTAAACAAAACTAACAGAAGTCGTAAGCAAACTTGTAAAAAAAATATTGCCTTTTTATATTTTTCAAAGCATATTGAGTTTTTGGCAAGGAACCGTATATTTCGAATTGTTGGGGCTTTTCAATCATAATCAATCAATTAGTCGATTTTTAATTTTTTGTAACTTAGTGCTTTTTTAAATCAAATGACGATAGTAAATAGATATTTTTATATATGGGGCGTTTTATCTAAAGTGACCCAACTTTAACTCAAGAAATGTCTGAGTTAGAGGGCGGTCAAAATTTTACATTTTGGACAAAGATGTGTTTTTCTCATCCATGTAACTTATTACCTATTGTTCTTGGCAAAATTTGTCCCAAAAAGTTTGGATAGCTTTTTCTTCAATCTTTCGAAAAAAAATTTTTTATTTTGCTTTTTATTAGCATATGCAATACATTGAATTTTTTCGTATTTGTGTGTTTCTAAAACCTTAAAAATAAAACTTATACTCAGAAACTAGACAAATAAAACTTTCAGACTGTATTTAACATATCTACCTAAAATTTCGTATCCTCGATACTGTAGTACCCACGATATTGTTATTTCAGAAATAAAATCAATTTTTTTCTATAGAAATTTTGAAATTTTTTTTTTTTATTTATTTGTAATAATATTTAAATTATTTTATAATAAAAATAAAAAGAATAAATAATTTAATTCAATTAAATTTTTATTAGTTGTTTTTGTTTGGCTGCAGGTCCACGTAAATAAATAAAATAAATTTTTATCATATTAGATTTATTTATATCTATCATAACAATTTTTACACCCAATTTATTGAAGCTGATGAAGTGCTAAGTCTTGGAAATGGTCAAAAACCCAGTGTTTCAGCCTCCCTTTCAATCGCCTTTAGAGGCAGATAACTTTTTCCGATTTGAGTATTCCAACGACAAGCGGTATAAAAGCATGGTAATGAGCGTTGTCGACGATTGTTACTGTAGCATCGAATCTGCTCTTCAGTGTTTTCAATGTTTCCTCATGTTCCTCTTTGCTACTAAAAACTCATTTAGATACAATTATTTATAAACATTTTTGATATTGCAAAAACAAAGTCCAAAAAATGTTTGTTATTATTTTTTCGAAAGATTGAAGAAATAGCTATCTAAGCTATTTGGGACGAATTTTGCAAAGAACAATAGGTAATAAGTTACATGGATGAGAATAAAACCCCATATGTATTTCTAACTCAGAGAGTTATTGACCGATCTTGTAGAAAAATTTAAAAATTGTGTCCAAACTACTATCCAATAGGACTAACCTTGAATCAAATTTCATCCCGATCGTAAGAAAAAAGTTGGGTCACTTGAGATGAAAAGACCCATAGTACATGACTCATGTTAACTGATTTAAGATAACATACTTGTGAAACTTATTAATGTTTAAAATAATTTAAATTAACAAACAATATTATAAACCTAAAACTAAATAGTAATTTACAAACAATATTAAAGCCTAACATAATAAAACTTACTGTCCCAATTTTGTACGTATGGCCTGTATATATCCATTGCGATAGTAAAACTCTTCCTTGTCTCGTGCATACCACTGCCTTAAAGGACGCAGATCATGATAGGGATTCTTTGTTATCTTAAAAATACGATCTATATGTACTTTTAAGCTTTGCTTATTGGCGGCATTTTGTAAAGCAGAAAAATCAAATTGAGCTTCTTGCTTGGTGAAGGAAGTAAATAGAATGAGAGTATCAAAGGTCTGTAAAACTTCTATAAGACCATGATACCATGTATCGTTGACATTAATAGTTTCACAGGTGAAGTCTAAAGGTTCCAAAGTATTTAAACTTGTTATAGTCGGGGACAAATTATAACATTGGGAAAATTCTGAAAAGCCACAGTTGAAAGCCACCATTAAAGAGGGATTTACTTTATAATATTTGCAATAATCTTGGAACAGGCCTTTATAAACGTTGAACTTAATTAAACGTTCTAATCCCTAAAACAAATGAAAATGTTTATATTTTAAATCAATTAAAAAATGTAATCGAAATCATACCAAAAATATAAATGTTATTTCCGTTTGAGCAGGTTCCACCACTTCAGGCCCTATAAAATCTAAAACCAGTTCCGTTATTTGAGGATTTTGTAAAAAAAATAATTGACAGTGAACCTCACGAAACCATAGCACGGCCTCAATGCTTGCTCCCAATATAAAGATATTAAATCTTGTTAAATTTAAATTTTGAACATTCAAATATTTCATAGCATAGCAAATAGACATAATACAGCTAAAATCGGCTGCCCAGGAAAATAACTGGTAGGTTTTTAAACTTTGACAAGGATCTATAGGCAGTTTTACAGAAAATACCTTTTCTAAACATTGTAACAAATCCAGTTTGTGTAAATCTTCAATTTTACTTTTAAACTTAAAGCCAAAATCTTCTTTTGTTGGTAGCACCTTGTAAGGACAATAGTATGTTTGTAATAATTTACAGACTTTAGCATGCTTTTCCTTATGCATTTCTTTATGCTGTTCGGAACAATAGTTCTGGCTATCACATTTTGTACACACAACTTTTAGATTCTTAAACTTAAGACACTGGCTACAGTAAGCAGGGAAAGAGCTCAATTCTTCCTCTTGATATTCCAAACTTCGGCCCAAGGCATTTCTTAATAAATATTTTAATTGTATTATAGTTTTTTCTATTTCCCCTATATTTTGGGGTACTCCGGCAATATAAAAAGGATGACTGACATTTAAATTGTATTTTATTTTTTGCACAGCTTGACAAAACTGCATGTGTATGGGCCAATCGAGTTTTTGATGTTGTCTATTGCAATACTTTACCAATTGGCAACCGCTGCAGGATAATAAATGCTGAGTTCCGTTAACTTGTAAAGGAATTTGCTGCTCTTCTTGGTGAGACTTCAACACTAAACAAATGTTACAACTAAAAGGTGAGCACAGGTCATTGGACATATTAGCTAAAAAAAAAATATTAAAAATATATTATATGAAATAAAGTAAAAATCTTTACCTTAAAAGTTTTAATTGAAAATTGCATGCAGTTATTATTAAAAACAATATTTAAAGTTATTGTGAATGACAAAAAGGGTAAATTGCAATTGTAAGCAGCGTTGTCAACTTTGAAATTTCAAAACGGACCAAAACGGAGAAAAAACGTGACATTAAAAAACGCACAAAGTTTAGATTTTTTTTATTCAAAACATTTATTGCATTAATTTTGCATAAAAAGTATAATATTTTTGGATTTAAAATATAACAATAAAATAGTATTTTACAGTTCAGGATTTTTAGAAAAAAAATTAAACTTAACAAAGAATAAAAAAAAAACTAAACTAATTTGCGTTCGTTTTCACCAGATAATACAATTTTTTAATTTCATAAATTCTATACAAATATTTGTAAAAAGAGATTAACAATTAATAGTAAAGTGGCTCATACACTTGCAATTTGGCACAGTATAATTGTCAAGAATCAAAATCCCTTTGATTTTTATTGCACAAAAGTGCAACATACTTTGAAATGTGTTGGCAGCAATGTACGATGTTATTTAGCTTTAAAGCTTATGTTTTGTTTTTAATAAGAGTTGCGCCATGTTTTAATTGAAATCATTGTGCAACTTACTGAATAATACAAGGCAAACAAAAAATAATAATATGGCGAATAACATATACAATAATATTGTAAATGGATGGGTTTCTTAAGGATTCAAAATTAATACATTAATAATTCCGTATTTACCCTTTTATAAATATATTTACAAATATTCAACATTTTTTATTTTTCGAATTTATTCTATCAGCTAAATTTCAGTTATGTATTTTATAAAGCTTTTTTGTAATAGTCCTTCAATTTTTCAGAAATGACTTTATATAATACCAGAGTATTATATTGTATATTCTTGTTACATTTTACCTTAGCTTCCCTTTGGACAACAATGAAGGATATTGTATGTACAGAAAAATTTACAATTATTAGACACCAGCCATTTCTGAAAAATTGAAGGAATAGGACTATTACAAAAAAGCTTTATAAAATACATAACTGAAATTTAGCTCATAGAATAAATTGGAAAAATAACAAATGTTGAATATAATATAAAGTAACCTTCGAAAGGAAATAATTCGCAGTTTATAAATACATATTAATTTTTTATCAAAAGTTTATTATAATATAGTTTAAATCAAGAAAATCCATAGGTATAATTAACATGTGCAAGTGCAACGGTAGCATGGCAGTATCAATATTTCTCTGGTAATAAATATAACTATTAACTTTGTTAATTCCCATGTTAGAAAAAGTATCCAAAAATTTTGTTAAAGTTACTTAAAAACCTTTTTTTTACCCAAATTTTGATATTTTAATCAGGTTAGAGTTCATTGAATTTAATTTTCATTAAATTATTTTTTATGTAGAAAAGATTTTTTAATTTTTGGCTGCCGCGGGAACTGATTAAAAAATGATAAAAAATGGACGATTTTTTGCACTCATCGCTCGTTTTGTTCCAAAGAGTGAATTTTTTAATATGTTTTTGTATTTTTGTTAAAAATATTAAATATTTATACTTCCCCTTCTAAAATTCCTAAATTCGATGCTAACTTTTTGATTTTATTCGGCAATTCCCATTATTTGGGTATTTCGGTTTCCCTGTTCCTAAGTTCCCAAGGTCGACGCTATCTTGTCTCACATTGCCTTTTTTAGTCTGGCCACTATTATGGCTCACAGCTGTTTCTACCATTGTTGTGATGTGTATTGTGAATGATGGAATTCCATAAATCAACTTGCCGAATAGCTGCTTTTAACTTTTCTTAAAGATTTACAAAAAATGCTTTGTTATTAAAAAATTAATTAAAGAAAATGTGGCGCAATTTAATCCAAACCTTTGATAGATCTTTAGTATTGACTATAACACCAAATTGTAACAAAAATAGTTTATTAAAACCTTATCTGCATAAAAAACAATTACCACAAAGATTCCTGCAATGCTTTGCGGTACTACGTAATACAGAGACAGCTCATGAAAAACCAGTTGGGGTAAGTGAAGGTGATCCCGAGTATATAGTTCCCTACAGATCAGAATATGAGAAACGGGATAATGCTAAAAAGCTTATAGATAGCTTACGCAATAAATTTCATCTTAGCGAAAATGAGGTTCAACATATAATGTGTGATGAAGTGGTATTGAAAAGTTATCGCCAAAAATGTTTGAGGGATTCCTTGGATATTCTGTGTTCCGAAGGCGTTAAAACTCAAAATTTTGTAGAATATCCTTGGTTAATTACATTGGAAAGAAGTGTGTTTTTTTCTTTGCTTAAACGGAAATACGTAGTAATTTAATATTTTTAATTTCAGAAAGATTGGTGGAGAAATTAAAACTACTAAGATCTCTAAATGGTTTCCGTGACATCAATGATTTTGTGCCATTTTTACGCTTACAATTACCCAGATTACGTAAATTGGTGACATCATTAAATAGAGAAATTAATAATGTGACTCATGGCAATCGAGTTTACTATATAGCGAATAAGTTAAATGTTGCTCCTAGCATTGTAACAAAATATCTGGCAAAACGTTTGTTCGTTTTGGAAATGCCTTTGGAAATGTTTAAAACGAATCTGGAACACATGTTAAACTATAATGTGGAACCTATGAATATGTTAAAAGATTTGTGGGGCTTTCGCTATGCCCCTCGAGCAGTGGAATTGCGCTTAAAAAGAGCTTTGCAGGCTAAAAAAGATAAAATAATGCCCTGGATGGTCAGATGCCCGGAACCCATACTACAAAAGTATAGAGTAAAAAAATAAAAAGAAAATTGTTTATATGCCTTATATATTTTTTTAGATCCTTAAAAATTTCTTTGGATGAGCAAGAAGTTTTGGGTGAAAAAACTACAGTGGCTGAATACATCGGAGAACGATTGAGTTTTAGTGCCAAAGAAGCTCAAGCCATTATGGATAGACATCCCCAGGTCAATACAGTTAGAGTTACCAAGATAAAGGAGGTTTTAGACTATCTTATGGATGAAGTTAAGTTTACGCGTTACGAAATAGCTCAAGTTCCACGTATTTTATGTCATAGTTTAGAAACGACGAAGCAACGTATTGAAGAGCTAAAAAAATATGGTTGCAGACCTTCTAGTTTGATTATAGTTTGCCGTAGTAAGAGGGAATACGAAAAATTTCTTAGCCAATGGCAGCAGAGTAATAATCCAAGTAAAATTGATCAGCGGGAGCAAAAGGAGGGCAGTGTTAACGATTAAGTCTTAAGAAAGTTTGTCGCAGTTTTTACAGAAAATAGGTAATAAAAGTAAAAAAAAAAATTTTTTTGTTTAATTTTTTCTAAGTTAACAGAAATAATGATTGAATTATTTTCAAGTTGTTGTGTCTATACATATAAAGAAAGAATTCTTTTTTTCAACTAAAACCAATTTTTAACATAATATTTAAAAGCTTTTTAAAAAAAAAAGGGGCAAACCTGTTTTGTATTTTTTAGATAAGCTAAAAATGTGATACAATATTTATTTACCCTTTTACACCCCAAAAAGGTCTTCCTTCAAAAAAGTACCAGACACCTCTCCGTTTATTTTTTTTAATGAACAATAATTAGTATTAAATTTTTTGTATCTCTTTTTGTTTAGGAAATATACGGTTAGCGAATTGCTGATGTTTTTTATCTCTTTTAGTTTAGGAGGTATGAGGTTCGCGGGATCGATATACATAGGTACAATTTTCACCCCTGAAACGTTCGAATTTCGAAAAAGTACCAAATTCGCATTTGTATTTTTTAGATAAGTAACAAATGTTATTTAATTTTTATTTCTATACGTATTGGCTTAAAAGCTAGATTTACTACCTAAAACGACCGAATTTCGTTAAAGTACCAGACACCAATTTGCTTTTTTATTTAATGCACAAAAATAAATATTAAATTAAAAAAATTACCAGTTTATTTAAAAAAAAAAAATCCCTCTTACAGATTCTCATTCACTTAGGAGCTTGCATGTTTAATTTTATGTTTCTAGATCCAATAAATACGGATATATAAAAGGTATCAGTTAAAGAACAAAATAGTACCAAAAGCCCTCTTACAGATTTTCATTCACTCAGGACCTTGCATGTTTAATTTTATGTTTCTAGGTCCAATACTAACGGAAATTCAAAAAGTACCAGTTAAAGAACAAAGAAGTGCCAAAAACTTCCCTCTTATATATTCTTATCCACTTAGGCCATTGCATCTTGAATTTTATGTTTCTAAGTCCAATAATAACGGATATTCAAAAAGTACCAGTTTAATAACTAAAAAGTACCTATAAGCGCTTTTAGAGATTCTCATTCACTCAGGACCATGCACGTTTAATTTTATTTTCATTAGACCAACATTAGCGAAAATTTAAAAAAGGACCAGTTGAAAAACGAAAAAGCACCAAAAAGATCTCTCTAACAGATTGTCATTCACTCAAGACCTTCCATGTTTAATTGCATGTTTCTGGGTCCAATACTAACGGAAATTCAAAAAGTACCAGCTAACGAATAAAAAAGTACCAATAAGATCCCACTTAAAGATTCTCATTTACACAGTATCGTGCCTGTTTAATTTTATGTTTCTAGGTCCAATACTGACGGAAATTCAAAGAGTACCAGTAAATGAACAAAAAAGTAGCAAAAACTTTCCTCTTAGATTCTTATCCACCCAGGACCTTGCATGTTTAATTTTATCTGTCTATGTCCAATACCAACGGAAATTCAAAAAGTACCAGTCCAAGATTAAAAAAGTACCAAAAAGTTCACTCTTATAGATTCTCATCCATCCAGGGCATTGCATATTGAATTGTATGTTTCTAGGTCCAATACTAACAGAAATTCAAAAAGTACCAGTTAATGAACAAAAAAGTACCAAAAAGTTCCCTCTTATAGATTTTCATCCATTCAGGACATTGCATGTTTAATTTTATTTTTATAGGTCCAATACTAACGGAAATTCAAAAAGTACCAGTTAATTAACAGAAAAGTACCAAAAACTTCCCCTTATGGATTCTTAACCACTCAGGACATTTCATTTTGAATTTTATGTTTCTAAGTCCAATATTAACGTAAATTCAAAAAGTACCAGTTAATGCACAAAAAAGTACCAAAAAGTTCCCTCTTATAGATTCCCATCCATTCGGGACATTGCATGTTTAATTTTATTTTTATAGGTCCAATACTAACGGAAATTCAAAAAGTACCAGTTAATTAACAGAAAAGTACCAAAAACTGCCCCTTATGGATTCTTATCCATTCCGGACATTGCATGATGAATCTTATGTTTTTAGGTCCAACATAAACGATAATTTAAAAAATACCAGTTGTACAACCAAAAAGTTAAGTAAAATATCAAATTTCTCGTATTTCCCCTTTTTGGTACTATTTTCCCCCCATTAAAGTATAAAAAATTTCAGTATAATAGTGGCAGCCCATAATTTAGTACGAATATTTCAATAAATGGAGAAAAATGTTTTTTAAAAAAAGTACCAAAAATAGTTACGATTTTTACCCCTTAAATGTTCGAATTTCGAAAAAATAACAAATTTAAATTCGTATATTTTTGTTAGGTTTCGAATGTGGTATTAACTTTGTTTCTATGTTTATTGGTTCAAAAGATAGATGGGGTGTCAAAAAAGTACTAAAATTCAGATATTACCCGTTTACTCCCAAATAGGGCCGAATTTCAAAAAAGTACCAGACACCTGTCCGCTTATTTTTCTAAAGAACAACGATAGGTATTAAATTTTTTTTGTATCTCTTTTAGTTTTGGAGATATAAGGTTACCGAATTTTCCCGTTTTTACCCTTTTTTACCCCCTAAACATTCGAATTTCCAAAAATCCCGTCTTAGTGGATCGATTTGGGGAGTGACCAATCTCTGGTCCAAATTTCAAGTGTCTAGCTTCAGGCGTTTAGGCTGTGCGATGATGAATCAGTGAGTCAGTCAGTGAGTCAGTAACGTTACAATTTTATATATATAGATATATAGATAGAGATGGAGAAAAATGTTGAGAAAACAGTAACAAAATTAGGAACGATTTTCACACCTTAAACGTTTGAATTTCAAAAAAGGGGCAAACCTGTTTTGTATTTTTTAGATAAGCTAAAAATGTGATACAATATTTATTTACCCTTTTACACCCCAAAAAGGTCTTCCTTCAAAAAAGTACCAGACACCTCTCCGTTTATTTTTTTTAATGAACAATAATTAGTATTAAATTTTTTGTATCTCTTTTTGTTTAGGAAATATACGGTTAGCGAATTGCTGATGTTTTTTATCTCTTTTAGTTTAGGAGGTATGAGGTTCGCGGGATCGATATACATAGGTACAATTTTCACCCCTGAAACGTTCGAATTTCGAAAAAGTACCAAATTCGCATTTGTATTTTTTAGATAAGTAACAAATGTTATTTAATTTTTATTTCTATACGTATTGGCTTAAAAGCTAGATTTACTACCTAAAACGACCGAATTTCGTTAAAGTACCAGACACCAATTTGCTTTTTTATTTAATGCACAAAAATAAATATTAAATTAAAAAAATTACCAGTTTATTTAAAAAAAAATCCCTCTTACAGATTCTCATTCACTTAGGAGCTTGCATGTTTAATTTTATGTTTCTAGATCCAATAAATACGGATATATAAAAGGTATCAGTTAAAGAACAAAATAGTACCAAAAGCCCTCTTACAGATTTTCATTCACTCAGGACCTTGCATGTTTAATTTTATGTTTCTAGGTCCAATACTAACGGAAATTCAAAAAGTACCAGTTAAAGAACAAAGAAGTACCAAAAACTTCCCTCTTATATATTCTTTCCACTTAGGGCATTGCATCTTAAATTTTATGTTTCTAAGTCCAATAATAACGGATATTCAAAAAGTACCAGTTTAATAACTAAAAAGTACCTATAAGCGCTTTTAGAGATTCTCATTCACTCAGGACCATGCACGTTTAATTTTATTTTCATTAGACCAACATTAGCGAAAATTTAAAAAAAGGACCAGTTAAAAAACGAAAAAGCACCAAAAAGATCTCTCTAACAGATTGTCATTCACTCAAGACCTTCCATGTTTAATTGCATGTTTCTGGGTCCAATACTAACGGAAATTCAAAAAGTACCAGCTAACGAATAAAAAAGTACCAATAAGATCCCACTTAAAGATTCTCATTTACACAGTATCGTGCCTGTTTAATTTTATGTTTCTAGGTCCAATACTGACGGAAATTCAAAGAGTACCAGTAAATGAACAAAAAAGTACCAAAAACTTTCCTCTTAGATTCGTATCCACCCAGGACCTTGCATGTTTAATTTTATCTGTCTATGTCCAATACCAACGGAAATTCAAAAAGTACCAGTCCAAGATTAAAAAAGTACCAAAAAGTTCACTCTTATAGATTCTCATCCATCCAGGGCATTGCATATTGAATTGTATGTTTCTAGGTCCAATACTAACAGAAATTCAAAAAGTACCAGTTAATGAACAAAAAAGTACCAAAAAGTTCCCTCTTATAGATTTTCATCCATTCAGGACATTGCATGTTTAATTTTATTTTTATAGGTCCAATACTAACGGAAATTCAAAAAGTACCAGTTAATTAACAGAAAAGTACCAAAAACTTCCCCTTATGGATTCTTAACCACTCAGGACATTTCATTTTGAATTTTATGTTTCTAAGTCCAATATTAACGTAAATTCAAAAAGTACCAGTTAATGCACAAAAAAGTACCAAAAAGTTCCCTCTTATAGATTCTCATCCATTCGGGACATTGCATGTTTAATTTTATTTTTATAGGTCCAATACTAACGGAAATTCAAAAAGTACCAGTTAATTAACAGAAAAGTACCAAAAACTGCCCCTTATGGATTCTTATCCATTCCGGACATTGCATGATGAATCTTATGGTTTTAGGTCCAACATAAACGATAATTTAAAAAATACCAGTTGTAGAACCAAAAAGTTAAGTAAAATATCAAATTTCTCGTATTTCCCCTTTTTGGTACTATTTTCCCCCCATTAAAGTATAAAAAATTTCAGTATAATAGTGGCAGCCCATAATTTAGTACGAATATTTCAATAAATGGAGAAAAATGTTTTTTAAAAAAAGTACCAAAAATAGTTACGATTTTTACCCCTTAAATGTTCGAATTTCGAAAAAGTACCAAATTTAAATTCGTATATTTTTGTTAGGTTTCGAATGTGGTATTAACTTTGTTTCTATGTTTATTGGTTCAAAAGATAGATGGGGTGTCAAAAAAGTACTAAAATTCAGATATTACCCGTTTACTCCCAAATAGGGCCGAATTTCAAAAAAGTGCCAGACACCTGTCCGCTTATTTTTCTAAAGAACAACGATAGGTATTAAATTTTTTTTGTATCTCTTTTAGTTTTGGAGATATAAGGTTACCGAATTTTCCCGTTTTTACCCTTTTTTACCCCCTAAACATTCGAATTTCCAAAAATCCCGTCTTAGTGGATCGATTTGGGGAGTGACCAATCTCTGGTCCAAATTTCAAGTGTCTAGCTTCAGGCGTTTAGGCTGTGCGATGATGAATCAGTGAGTCAGTCAGTGAGTCAGTAACGTTACAATTTTATATATATAGATATATAGATAGAGATGGAGAAAAATGTTGAGAAAACAGTAACAAAATTAGGAACGATTTTCACACCTTAAACGTTTGAATTTCAAAAAAGGGGCAAACCTGTTTTGTATTTTTTAGATAAGCTAAAAATTTGATACAATATTTATTTACCCTTTTACACCCCAAAAAGGTCTTCCTTCAAAAAAGTACCAGACACCTCTCCGTTTATTTTTTTTAATGAACAATAATTAGTATTAAATTTTTTGTATCTCTTTTTGTTTAGGAAATATACGGTTAGCGAATTGCTGATGTTTTTTATCTCTTTTAGTTTAGGAGGTATGAGGTTCGCGGGATCGATATACATAGGTACAATTTTCACCCCTGAAACGTTCGAATTTCGAAAAAGTACCAAATTCGCATTTGTATTTTTTAGATAAGTAACAAATGTTATTTAATTTTTATTTCTATACGTATTGGCTTAAAAGCTAGATTTACTACCTAAAACGACCGAATTTCGTTAAAGTACCAGACACCAATTTGCTTTTTTATTTAATGCACAAAAATAAATATTAAATTAAAAAAATTACCAGTTTATTTAAAAAAAAATCCCTCTTACAGATTCTCATTCACTTAGGAGCTTGCATGTTTAATTTTATGTTTCTAGATCCAATAAATACGGATATATAAAAGGTATCAGTTAAAGAACAAAATAGTACCAAAAGCCCTCTTACAGATTTTCATTCACTCAGGACCTTGCATGTTTAATTTTATGTTTCTAGGTCCAATACTAACGGAAATTCAAAAAGTACCAGTTAAAGAACAAAGAAGTACCAAAAACTTCCCTCTTATATATTCTTTCCACTTAGGGCATTGCATCTTAAATTTTATGTTTCTAAGTCCAATAATAACGTATATTCAAAAAGTACCAGTTTAATAACTAAAAAGTACCTATAAGCGCTTTTAGAGATTCTCATTCACTCAGGACCATGCACGTTTAATTTTATTTTCATTAGACCAACATTAGCGAAAATTTAAAAAAAGGACCAGTTAAAAAACGAAAAAGCACCAAAAAGATCTCTCTAACAGATTGTCATTCACTCAAGACCTTCCATGTTTAATTGCATGTTTCTGGGTCCAATACTAACGGAAATTCAAAAAGTACCAGCTAACGAATAAAAAAGTACCAATAAGATCCCACTTAAAGATTCTCATTTACACAGTATCGTGCCTGTTTAATTTTATGTTTCTAGGTCCAATACTGACGGAAATTCAAAGAGTACCAGTAAATGAACAAAAAAGTACCAAAAACTTTCCTCTTAGATTCTTATCCACCCAGGACCTTGCATGTTTAATTTTATCTGTCTATGTCCAATACCAACGGAAATTCAAAAAGTACCAGTCCAAGATTAAAAAAGTACCAAAAAGTTTACTCTTATAGATTCTCATCCATCCAGGGCATTGCATATTGAATTGTATGTTTCTAGGTCCAATACTAACAGAAATTCAAAAAGTACCAGTTAATGAACAAAAAAGTACCAAAAAGTTCCCTCTTATAGATTTTCATCCATTCAGGACATTGCATGTTTAATTTTCTTTTTATAGGTCCAATACTAACGGAAATTCAAAAAGTACCAGTTAATTAACAGAAAAGTACCAAAAACTTCCCCTTATGGATTCTTAACCACTCAGGACATTTCATTTTGAATTTTATGTTTCTAAGTCCAATATTAACGTAAATTCAAAAAGTACCAGTTAATGCACAAAAAAGTACCAAAAAGTTCCCTCTTATAGATTCTCATCCATTCGGGACATTGCATGTTTAATTTTATTTTTATAGGTCCAATACTAACGGAAATTCAAAAAGTACCAGTTAATTAACAGAAAAGTACCAAAAACTGCCCCTTATGGATTCTTATCCATTCCGGACATTGCATGATGAATCTTATGGTTTTAGGTGCAACATAAGCGATCATTTAAAAAATACCAGTTGTAGAACCAAAAAGTTAAGTAAAATATCAAATTTCTCGTATTTCCCCTTTTTGGTACTATTTTCCCCCCATTAAAGTATAAAAAATTTCAGTATAATAGTGGCAGCCCATAATTTAGTACGAATATTTCAATAAATGGAGAAAAATGTTTTTTAAAAAAAGTACCAAAAATAGTTACGATTTTTACCCCTTAAATGTTCGAATTTCGAAAAAGTACCAAATTTAAATTCGTATATTTTTGTTAGGTTTCGAATGTGGTATTAACTTTGTTTCTATGTTTATTGGTTCAAAAGATAGATGGGGTGTCAAAAAAGTACTAAAATTCAGATATTACCCGTTTACTCCCAAATAGGGCCGAATTTCAAAAAAGTACCAGACACCTGTCCGCTTATTTTTCTAAAGAACAACGATAGGTATTAAATTTTTTTTGTATCTCTTTTAGTTTTGGAGATATAAGGTTACCGAATTTTCCCGTTTTTACCCTTTTTTACCCCCTAAACATTCGAATTTCCAAAAATCCCGTCTTAGTGGATCGATTTGGGGAGTGACCAATCTCTGGTCCAAATTTCAAGTGTCTAGCTTCAGGCGTTTAGGCTGTGCGATGATGAATCAGTGAGTCAGTCAGTGAGTCAGTAACGTTACAATTTTATATATATAGATATATAGATAGAGATGGAGAAAAATGTTGAGAAAACAGTAACAAAATTAGGAACGATTTTCACACCTTAAACGTTTGAATTTCAAAAAAGGGGCAAACCTGTTTTGTATTTTTTAGATAAGCTAAAAATGTGATACAATATTTATTTACCCTTTTACACCCCAAAAAGGTCTTCCTTCAAAAAAGTACCAGACACCTCTCCGTTTATTTTTTTTAATGAACAATAATTAGTATTAAATTTTTTGTATCTCTTTTTGTTTAGGAAATATACGGTTAGCGAATTGCTGATGTTTTTTATCTCTTTTAGTTTAGGAGGTATGAGGTTCGCGGGATCGATATACATAGGTACAATTTTCACCCCTGAAACGTTCAAATTTCGAAAAAGTACCAAATTCGCATTTGTATTTTTTAGATAAGTAACAAATGTTATTTAATTTTTATTTCTATACGTAATTACCGCCCAATCGCAATTTGCTCTTCGCTCTCGAAGGTGATGGAGAGCATGGTTAATTACCATCTTGTGAAGTATCTGGAGACAAATTCACTTCTCAGTGACAGACAGTATGGTTTTCGTGGTAGCCGATCTACAGGAGACCTGTTAGCGTTTCTTTCAGAACGTTGGAGTCGGTCCATTCACCGCTTTGGTGAATGCAAAGTGGTTGCTCTGGATATTTCCAAGGCGTTTGATCGGGTGTGGCATGGTGCGCTTGTGTCAAAGCTTATTGCTTTTGGTGTCGGTAATGATTTCTCTCGATTTATATCGAGTTTCCTCAGTGATCGCACTATACGTGTTGTTATAGATGGGATTGCATCCAACGAGTTTCAGGTAAATTCAGGGGTACCGCAAGGTTCTGTCCTTTCTCCTACGCTATTTCTTATATTTCTTAATGACCTTCTTGGTCATACTTCAAATCATATCTACTCTTTTGCAGATGACAGCAACATTTGTCATTCATATTCCTTCGATCATAGGCCAAGCCTTGTTGAGATTGGGGGCAAAAGGCAAAATATGAATGACACTCTTAATCAGGACCTAGCTGCAATCTCTGAGTGGGGTCAAGCGAATAGGGTCGAATTTAATGCACGCAAGACCCAATGTTGTATGTTGACCCACAGACGGGCCGTGGGACCAACTATGTCATCTGTATTAATGGGTGGCATTGATATTAAGGAATCGGATACTCTTGATGTTCTGGGCATGAGAATACAGTGCGATGTCCGCTGGAATAAACACGTTTTCAAAGTGTCGAAAGAGGCATTCAAGTGTTTAGGTTTTTTAAAACGGTGCAAGAATTACTTCACTTCCTCCGATCTCCTTACTATCTATACCACCTATATCCGACCGAAGATGGAATACAACTCCCATATATGGGCAGGGGCTTCAAAGTCTATTTTGAACCTTCTGGACCGTGTACAAAGGAGGGCGGTGAAGCTCATCAATGACAGTAGGGTATCCAACTCTATTGACTCATTGGGGCATCGTCGGAATGTGGGTTGTGTGACACTTTTCTATCGATATTACCATGGGAGGTGTTCCACTGAGATAAGTGAACTTATTCCACCCGCCCGAGTATTTCTTCGTAATACTCGCTCATCCAGTGGATCACATCCGTTTGTAGTCGATTGTCCTGTGTTTCGCACAACGCATTATAGAGAAAGTTCGTTTTTCAGTCGAACTATCCGTATGTGGAATAAACTTCCCGCAGAGGTCTTTCCCGGTACTTATAATTTATTAAGATTCAAGTCAAATGTCCACAAACACTATTCCCTCTTTCCTCCTTCCCAAACCTTATTTTCCTGATCAACACAATGCACTGCATATATAGGGGGCATCCCCTGAGTGTTGGTTTATCGTTAAAAAAAAAAAAAAAAAAAACGTATTGGCTTAAAAGCTAGATTTACTACCTAAAACGACCGAATTTCGTTAAAGTACCAGACACCAATTTGCTTTTTTATTTAATGCACAAAAATAAATATTAAATTAAAAAAATTACCAGTTTATTTAAAAAAAAATCCCTCTTACAGATTCTCATTCACTTAGGAGCTTGCATGTTTAATTTTATGTTTCTAGATCCAATAAATACGGATATATAAAAGGTATCAGTTAAAGAACAAAATAGTACCAAAAGCCCTCTTAAAGATTTTCATTCACTCAGGACCTTGCATGTTTAATTTTATGTTTCTAGGTCCAATACTAACGGAAATTCAAAAAGTACCAGTTAAAGAACAAAGAAGTACCAAAAACTTCCCTCTTATATATTCTTATCCACTTAGGGCATTGCATCTTGAATTTTATGTTTCTAAGTCCAATAATAACGGATATTCAAAACGTACCAGTTTAATAACTAAAAAGTACCTATAAGCGCTTTTAGAGATTCTCATTCACTCAGGACCATGCACGTTTAATTTTATTTTCATTAGACCAACATTAGCGAAAATTTAAAAAAAGGACCAGTTAAAAAACGAAAAAGCACCAAAAAGATCTCTCTAACAGATTGTCATTCACTCAAGACCTTCCATGTTTAATTGCATGTTTCTGGGTCCAATACTAACGGAAATTCAAAAAGTACCAGCTAACGAATAAAAAAGTACCAATAAGATCCCACTTAAAGATTCTCATTTACACAGTATCGTGCATGTTTAATTTTATGTTTCTAGGTCCAATACTGACGGAAATTCAAAGAGTACCAGTAAATGAACAAAAAAGTACCAAAAACTTTCCTCTTAGATTCTTATCCACCCAGGACCTTGCATGTTTAATTTTATCTGTCTATGTCCAATACCAACGGAAATTCAAAAAGTACCAGTCCAAGATTAAAAAAGTACCAAAAAGTTCACTCTTATAGATTCTCATCCATCCAGGGCATTGCATATTGAATTGTATGTTTCTAGGTCCAATACTAACAGAAATTCAAAAAGTACCAGTTAATGAACAAAAAAGTACCAAAAAGTTCCCTCTTATAGATTTTCATCCATTCAGGACATTGCATGTTTAATTTTATTTTTATAGGTCCAATACTAACGGAAATTCAAAAAGTACCAGTTAATTAACAGAAAAGTACCAAAAACTTCCCCTTATGGATTCTTAACCACTCAGGACATTTAATTTTGAATTTTAACGTAAATTCAAAAAGTACCAGTTAATGCACAAAAAAGTACCAAAAAGTTCCCTCTTATAGATTCCCATCCATTCGGGACATTGCATGTTTAATTTTATTTTTATAGGTCCAATACTAACGGAAATTCAAAAAGTACCAGTTAATTAACAGAAAAGTACCAAAAACTGCCCCTTATGGATTCTTATCCATTCCGGACATTGCATGATGAATCTTATGTTTTTAGGTCCAACATAAACGATAATTTAAAAAATACCAGTTGTAGAACCAAAAAGTTAAGTAAAATATCAAATTTCTCGTATTTCCCCTTTTTGGTACTATTTCCCCCCCATTAAAGTATAAAAAATTTCAGTATAATAGTGGCAGCCCATAATTTAGTACGAATATTTCAATAAATGGAGAAAAATGTTTTTTAAAAAAAGTACCAAAAATAGTTATGTTAGTGAGTGAGTCAGTAACGTTACAATTTTATATATATAGATAGGGTATTATGCATTTGTGCTGATGTGTGTAACACCTAAAAATATTGGTTTTAGACCCACAATAAAGTATAACGATCGACTCAGAATCACCCTCTGAGTCGAACTAACGATTTCCGTCCGGCTGGCTGTCCATGTAACCTTGTGCGCAAAGTACAGCTCGCAATTTTGGAGATAATTAAATTTGGGTTATAGGTTCTTATTATAAAATGGACCGAAACGTAGGACCACGAGGGAAGATAGGGGGAAATTTCTTCCTCTTTTAATGAAATTTAAAACATAGATAAAACCATATATGGACACAAAACGTATGCATTTTTTAGTAAATAGGACCACGAGGGGAGATGGGGCAATTTCTGCGTCCCAAACCGATTTTAATGAAATTTAAAACATACACACAAAAAAAATCATAGGTAAAATTACCTAAAAATATGGTATAAAATTAACTAAGCGCAAGGGTAGCATGGCAGTATCTAAGTTTCTTAGGTAATAAAACTTTTAACTTAGGTAATTTCTATTTTCGAAAAAGTATCTAAATATTTTGTTAAAATTACTAAGAAACTTTGAAAATTTACCAATGATAGCAAAGTTAGTTTAAATTTATATTTTAGAAAAGTTATCTAAGTTAAATTTTGTACAAGAAAATAGGTCTTAGGTAAATTTTCTACTTTTTTTTTTAACAAAAAGCAATGTAAAAAAAACTATGTACTTTTTTTAGTTACAGACTTTAAATAAAATTAACTACATTTTTAATTTCATTATATTTTATTTATCAATTCATAATGTGTACCAATTAATTTAATGATCTACTGACACTTTTATTTAGTTTCCAAATAGGGTAAAATCTGGAAAATGTTTGCCTCTTCCTTTACAAGGAATTTGTGTGAAATACTTATTGTAGCCTGAGATGCGAACAATTAGGATTACATTAATAAGGATTAAAACTAATTTTGTCTTTGAAATCTATATTGATCCAGCATCGTGTCGTCCAAATTAATCATCTTCAATAAAAGTAATAAATAATTATTGGTTTTATTGCTAATATATATTCTGTCTTATTTTTAAATAGTTCAGCGGAGTTCCTTATCTTATGTTAATAATACTTACTCACATACGTTGTATTTTTATCCTTGGTTGAATAATTTTTAATTTAATTTTTTTAGCTTTATATTTAAAAATTCTAAATTGAAATTTGTATTTGAATGTTTTTTTCACATCTGAAAATTCAAATTAAATAAGAACATTTAAAAAAAAATTTTTTTAAGAAAAGCTTTTCTTAAAAAAGAACATTTAAAAAAAATCGATAATATCGATAGTCTATCGATAGTTTCCCAGCACTAGTGTAGATAGATCCATATCTATATGGACACATAAGCTATACAGTTTTTCAAAAATAGGACCAGAAGGGGAGGTAGAGGGCTATTACTGCCTCTCGCAAACTTTCAAACCGATTTTCATGAAGTTTATAAACATAGATAAATCCATATTTATATGGACACATAACCATGATGTGTTTTTTAACACTGTGGTGTAGGGTATCATATGGTCCGGCTTGACTGACTATACTTTCTTACTTGTTTTTAATTTTGTTGTTGCTTTCTACAGAAATTCACATTGCGTTTTAAAATTTCAAACGCTGCACAGAGGAGTATTTGGCCTGAAAAGCTGGCCAAAAAGGCAAAAATGAATTTTAAGAAATCTTAAGAAATCTTAAGAACTCGACAGACAACAATATTTTACATTATATTGTAAATTTTGAAGACTTTTAGTTGCGATTTGTAGCTCTGAGACCCTGCTAAAGTCAGGAAAGTGAAGAAAATTATATGAGATTTAAATGTTTTTTTTCGGTTTCTGGATGTTTATATGATATTTTTTTGCGGCTAAACGAATAAAGGTTTAACAAAGATTTTTTTTTTTTGCTGAAAGGTTTGATCAAAAGTTATTTAAAACAGCAAAAAAAATTTTAAATATGTTGAATATTCATGTTGAAACAATTCGTTCAAAAGCTAAAAAAAACAAATTATACACTTTTTTTTGCAAAAAAAAAGGAAAGGAAGAGTTTTTTAAAGGTGAGGTTAGCATGTCTACGAATTATGTTTGATACCACAATAAAATTTGGAATCTCTAATTTTAGAATCCAAAAAAAAGTGTGCGCAAGTTTGCGCCATTATTTTTGACGATTTTTTTAAATTTTCACATTTCTTCTATTTTGCTTATATACCTTTATATCGTCATAAGCTTTTATGTATTTTGAATTATTGATTTCAACTGTCATTCACATCACTTTTAACACTTCACAATATTAATACCTGCCTATATGTATTTATAAATTGCAAAAATTCTTAATTATCCAAAATAGTTTTAAGGGAATGTCCCACACATCTCCATAAAAGATATTTTTATATACCTGTTCTAAAAAACAAAAATAAGTTTACAAAAAATAAATATAGGTACATAAAAAATACATGGGCACTAGACTGGTCTTTTCTTGTATGGGATTTTTTTTTTTTTTTAAATTTAATTGTTTGCGCTGCTTAAAATATGAGGTTTGGTGTAAGAAATCATGGCCTAATTTTTCTTTTGTTTTCGAGATATACCATTATTTCGAAAATTAAGGAGGTTTCACAACATATGTTCGCGTAACTCAAAAACGCTTTAGCTTATTTTAAGAAAGTTAAAACTTTTTTCTTCATATTGGCTTTGGTTTTCGAGATATACCGTTATTTCGAAAATTAGGGAGGTTGCACAACATATGTTCGCGTAACTCAAAAACGCTTTAGTTTATTGAAAAACAAAAAAAAAAAACCGAAATTCCGCAATAAAATTTACTTTTAGAAAGTTAAAACTTTTTTCTTCATATTGGCTTTGGTTTTCGAGATATACCATTATTTCGAAAATTAAGGAGGTTTCACAACATATGTTCGCGTAACTCAAAAACGCTTTAGCTTATTGAAAAACTAAAAAAACCGAAATTCCGCAATAAAATTTACTTTAAGAAAGGTAAAACGTTTTTCTTATATGCGCAGTCGTTTTAGAAACATAATTTTTTTTTCTGGAAAAAAAAATAATTTTTTTATTAAAATTTCGGAATTTTTGTTTTTAAAAATTCATAAAAAATTGAAAAATGGAGCTATGCTTCCAATTTTAAAGAGTCATATAAAAAACAATATTGCAAACAAAACAAGCTATAAATGATTAAAATCTGTTCACAACTTTTGATTTTATGTATTCACAAAGACGAAAAATTTTAATTAATTTAAGAATTTTATTAAACCGCCATATGTGTATAATTGAAATTCTTATATTTGGCCCGTGTAGTGCCTAGGATGCCTCAAGACCAACTCCAGTCATACATTTGACCCTTCTTGAAAATTAGTTAAAAATCTTTCGTTCGTATCATACTAAAATATTAAACTGCAAATACTTTAATCTATCTATACAATATATAATTTCTTAGTATGTCAGGATGTTTGCATGTATGTCCTATTCTTTCCGCAACTTTCTGAAGCCATCTGATGACATAGGAAGCTGAAATTTGGCACACTTGAAGAACTTTCTCTGCGGAAGATTGTAGCGTATTCATATTTTTGATATTCGGCTTTTCAACTAGTATAACTATAAAGATCTGATAGAAAAGATGTTTTTTTTATAAAATGGGAAACTTTGGGCCCCACTTGGCACGGCTAGGCACCGTCGGATTGACCTGAAAAATTAGGCCATGATTTCTTACACCAAACCTCATATTTTAAGCAGCGCAAACATGTAAATTTAAAAAAAAAAAAAATTGCGACCAGTCTAATGGGCACCCAGGTATCAGGCTACCATTCAATTAAGGCATAAAAGCATGCGCTTGAAAATACTTATAAAGGGTTATTGCACCCATTTTTTATCAAAACCGTTTTGTAACTTCGAGAGTCAACATGGAACAAGATTACAGCTATTCCAAATAGTAAAAAAATCTAATGCTGGAACCATTGACGAGAAATTGGATTTTTTGGTCAAAAAATTGAGCGAAATTTCAAAATGTCAAGGGGATGGGGACATATTACACTGAAGCAGTGTTTGAAAAATTTCAAAAATTGTTTCAAAAGATATTGGCTTTCGGCACAATGAAAAGAGGACCGCTTTTTAAGCACAAACGCTAAATGGCTGGAAGCAACTGTAACAATACCAGTATTTGGCAGTTCGTCTTCAGGGCAACCACGAAAAGAATTTAATGAAGCTAGTGATAGACTGAAGAAGTTCGTCACCAATTAACAACAGAGGAGATCACATTTGCTGCATCCATGAGTCAAAGAGCAGCGGGACATAATGATGCGGCTAAATTAATAATGGATATAACGAGATCCCCAAGAAAAGCAAGAATTTGCAAGCGATCATTAACAACTTCTGAAGTCAACCCTGTGAATAAACTTTCAGCGGAAGGAGCTTTAGCACTCTTTGTAAATGCAGAGCTCACGAAAAAGCAATATGAAATTTTATACAATGCCAATAAAAATGTGTATCCATGTTACTCGTTACTAAAAAATGCAAAAAAAAAAATTTTTATCCCAATGAAGATGCCATAACCGTTACTGAAACATTAGCGGAAGTGAAGCTCCAAGCTCTCCTCGACCATACAGCAACACGTGTATGTATATACCTTGAAGAGGTTTTGCAGCAGTTATACTATGAAGAGCTAAATTTCTTGGAACTTATAACCAAATGGGGCTGTGACGGATCGCACCAATCATGTTATAAGCAGAAATTCGAAAACGAAGATGTTAGTGACGCTTGTATATTCCAAAGCAGTTGTGTACCAATTAAACTAATCACAAATACTAATGGAAAATTAAAACGATATGGCGAAATCAAACACCATACTCAACTAGGCTGTGTAGACCAATCCGCATCCGTTTTGTGCAGGAAACAACTGATATCACGAAGCAAGAAATAGGACACATAAATAATCAAATTGAATTTTTAAAGAAAAGCGAAGTACCGTGTAGTCGAAAAATTGCACAAATTAAACACACGATGGTAATGACAATGGTCGACGGAAAAGTATACAATGCTGCAACGGACACAAAATCGACAATGAGGTGTTACATTTGCGGTCAAACTTCGAAAGATTTTAACACGTTGCAGAAGAATGTTCGTCTGAACTGTGATGTCTTGAGTTTTGGACTATCAACTTTTCATGCACGCATACGCTTTTTAGAATCGATACTTCATCTCTCATATAAACTGCCAATTAAAAAGTGGCAAGCAAGGAGCGATGAAGATAAAGCAATTGTTAAAGAGAGGAAGATATTCATCCAAAAAAGACGAGATAGGAATACTTGTAGATGTTCCAAAACCAGTGCCTGTAACTTTCTGTAACTCTCGCGTCGAGAAAGTTTTTGATTGAAATGTGTGAAATTAAACAAAAATGCCATAAATTGAAACAAACAGCTGTTTTCCTCCCTTAACTTTGTCTGTAACTTTTTTTGGCGAATACAAGCTGTCAGGTAAGGAAATTACTCGCCAATTTACAGAAAAAGTGTGTCTGTAACATTTTGGCGAGAAAAGTTCCCGCTTTGAACTGTCAAATAAACTCACAAATAAAAATGGGGCGAGAAAAAATTTTAACACTAAAAAACAATTAAAAATGCAAAATGCAAAGAATCATAAAATTAATATTTTATTCTTGGCAAATTTTTCATTGTTTTATTATTTTTCTTTTAAAATTTTTATAAAATATACGAATGTCTTTAAAGCAGAGTCCGCCAAACACATACATTCACATTTCTTGTTTCTCTTGGTTGTTTATTTTTGAGCGTAATTGTTTTTGTTTGTTCAGTGTTTTCGAGTAAAAATCAGTGTTACCACCAGCAAGATTCAAAATTACACTTGAGATGATGCAAAATTACCCGATTTAAATGAAATTACACCTGACATAAAATTGAAGTTTTATTTAATAAAAATACATTTACAAAGAAGCAAAAACACAACAAACTCATTAAAACAAGATCAATATTAGTCAAACTGTTAATTTTATTTAAATAAACAAAAATAGCATTTAAGGCTTAAAATAAAATAAAACTGCTAAAATAATGAGTTTAACTATCACATTTGGTTGATATATCTTCGGAAGGATGCTTTTTAGTCCCATAGAGTTACGAAAGTAAGCTGTCAAACGAACTGTCATACTTTTTTCACTTTTGATCTGGCACATCATCATGAATAGATTCATGCTTGACAAGCATAGGGAATTAAAAATCAGCCATCGATTTTCGCAACTTAAAGGTGACTTCATGGTTTAAATTAAGCAACTTTTTTTCACAAATGAAGGCGATGTGTTGATTTAGAGAAAATAAACTGTCAATTAGACTTCAAGGCCGTGCGATGTGACACTTATTGATTGTTTTCCGTAGGGTTGTGAAGTCAGTGGTTAATGCTGATAAACCAGCAACAATTGGTGCCTTGGAGGTCAACATTGCTCATTTGATTCGAAAAACAGAAACAAAATTGGACGACCGCAATGCGTTTCGTCAAGGACAGGCGCGGTGCCTATTTGTTTTAAAACAGTTTCAAATGGTAATGCCGTGTATCAATCTGCGATTCAAATGAATTTTTTTTTTGTGTTGTCTACCATTTTAAGTTTCATGGTGTTAAAAAATACCCTTTATACCTTATTTAGTAAACAAAATGCCTGCAGAGTTTTATACAACTCTCCCTTTCGTAATTCAGTTTTACAACTGTAAAAGGCGTTAAATATTCTTTAAACTAAAGCATTAAAAAGTAGCAAGATAGAAATAAAATTAATTATATGTTGCAATATTGGAAACATATCTTCCCCCAGGCAAGTTTTTAGTTTGAATAGTTTTTTCAATAAACTTCAGGTTCTAAATCACTATGATAGGCATCTTTATCCAAATCTAAAGGTCCATCTTGCGACATTCATTATCAAACATTTGAAAATATATAATAATATTATGTATATAATATAATATTATGTATGTTTAATGTTTAAACAGAAACCGAGACTTTGGTTCAGAAGGCTGTGCATTTCTTAGCAACAATATTTAAAAAGAAATAAATGTCATCACTGAAATCGAATCTTGATTTTATTTGGGCATCTGAAGTAAAAATTTAAATTACACCTAAGAGAAATTACCCACGCGCTACCCACGACCGTAAAAATTATACCAAATTCGGGTAATTACCCACAAAGTGGCAACACTGGTAAAAATACAAATTATTTTCTCATGCTCTCTTTATTTGTGTGAGAGCATTCGCACATGTGCGGTGTTTTGCAGATCTCTGCTTTAAAGCTCGTTTGCAAACAACAAACATTACAGTCGGTCTTTACACAATTTGGTATAGCCGACGGTTGTGTTTTCGCCGCCGTCGTTGAAAAATTAACAATTTAATTAAATTTTGGTCGCCGTCAACGACATGTGTTACTGGCGTTCTGAACGTCTGCAATGTCACATCGGCTTCGAGTGCAATATTATGACATTTATAACGTAACGACGTAATCTCTTTTGATAGTTTTCGACATGAGTTACAGACACACATTTTTCTCACTTTTCGAGAAACGATAGAATATTTTGTTTCACATCTTTTCGATGCAAGAAGTTCCCAATAAAGTTACAGACCATGGGTACAGGATACGGTAGCACTAATGATGGCAACACATCTGCATCGAAAATCACTGGAATAAATGAAGAATTAATCAACCGCCTGAAAATAATATTGGAAGCAATAACTAGCGGACACCGAATTAATATTGAGAAATTTGAGGAATATGCACATAAAACTGCCGAAATATATGTGCAACTTTACAACTGGCACCCCATGAGTCCTACGATGCACAAGATTCTTATTCATGGCGGTAGTGTTATAAAGCAAGCAATCTTGCCAATTGGACAATTGTCAGAAATAAGCACTTACGATTATATCGCACGAATTATTCGAGGAAATTCAGCAGAAGCGATACAAATCGAGATGTCTTGAATAGGATATTTCTGAGCAGTGACCCTTTTATAAGCTGCAGTACGCAAAGAGAACGGAATAATAAAAAAGCTTTTTCATCAGAAACCATCACACTTCTTCTTCCTGACACCGATGATGCAGCTAATGAGGATACACATACGACATAATAATTAGTAAGGAATTTTTATTAGTTTAACTTTTCGTTTTTAAAGTATTAAATAATATAAAATAAATATAATAAAGCCTTTTTTCATAAAAAAATACTGTTTTATAAGAGCCTTACAATTTTCAAATTTTTTTTTTTAATTAGACTGTAAATCATATGTATGTATGTACATACAGTCTGTCAAGAATGAGTTTAAACCTTTAAACTCAACATTTGTTAATTGAGTTTTGCGATTTATACCATCTTTTATTCCTTAGGAATGTGGCTTTCAGAAAAATCTTAAAAATGTAAACTTTTTGGTTCTTAAATTTTTTTATTGCATTTTGAAAACAAAAAATTTTACGCATTTTGCATGTAAATTTTTTTTTCGCCATTAAATTTTTAATAACTCCAAAATAGTAATAGATATAAAATAAATGTGTATGGTTAGTTTAAGCAGAATTTTCCAATGCATCTTCTGATCCTCCTGCTTTTAAAATCGGAGAACACGTTTACAAGTTATGGCAAAATATATAAGGCAACCCAACGATTTAGGGGGTGAAGTATGCCACGCCTTTAAAAGAAAATCCTTACGTACTAGAGAAAAACGGAAAACAGATTTGAATTAAGGGCATCAAAATCCATATAGTCCACATACTTTTATTTCTATGGTAGAGAAAAATTTTTTTGTTGCGCAGTGTACTTTTGTTGCGCAGTGTAATTTTTTCAAAATCTGCCACTAGACTTTTTATATCATACTACACCTAAAACTATCAAAAAATTAAAACTTTAATTTAAAAAACACGTTTAATAATTTTGGCCAGCTCATGGTGGAATAAGCAGGTGGCATCGTTACGGCAACAAATACAACATAACAACAAAAATTGAAATAATAGGTCTGTCTGGGTACTTTTCCAGTAGCAAATACTCAGTAAATTTTTTTGGGAGAGTAAGACCAATATTACTCTATCGGCTGAAGAAATCTCAAAAAGTACGCAGCAAGTATCCAGTGAAATTTTGCAAGAAAACAGCTGATCGGTGTGTAAACAATTGAAATAACAAAGCAAAAGAATTTTAGCATATGTGTACGCAAAATTGAATTCTCGAGGTAAATTAAAAAATTATTAATTAAAGTGAAGCTTAAAAAGTGTTGTAAATTAAATAACTTGTTTATTACACTGTTATTAGTTTGGTAAATTCAATTTCTTCTTAGTTTTTAGTTTTATTTGTCAGGTTTTTTATAAAACTTCTTTTGCTTACATTGCCCAACATAGAGCCGGCTTACAATGGAAAAAAAGAATGAAATGCCCAATACAGTGCCCTCGAACAGCTTGACAACGGAGAAAAATAATTTGGATGTGAAGTGCTCGCCAGGAACACAATTCCAAATACTCGCCTCTTCAATTGCAAAGTTTGTCCCATAAAGTTCGGCTGGCTCTATCGGTTCTGCCATCTCCACTCCACTTACGCCACGATCGCACTGTATATTTGGATGTTTCTAGCATGAAGTAAAATGTTTAGTTTATTATAATTTATTATAAACGTTAAAAATCAACACAATTCTAACTACTTACCTCTGCCATTGTTAAATTTAAATTTTTATTTTCATTTCGCAAAAATTATTTCATTCAAACAGCTGTTCAAACTATTTGCAAAATCTTGCAAGCGGAAATTTCTCCATTAACATTTTGCAAGTTCTCTAACTTCCAACTGTCAAAAAATTCTCTTTTTGGCTCTCTCGCTGCAAGAGATTTGGAGTACGCAGACAACATCTTGCAAGATTTTGCAACATTTTGCGCAAAATATGTGTACGCAGACAGACCTTATATCACCGTTTACGTCAAAAAATACTTTAAACAAAAATCAAGAGTGCCGCTGAACGTGATGAAATAAATAAATTTTTAGCCAATTTTTATTTAATTATGGTCAATATCTTATTTATTTTAATTTAAAATGATCAAAAACATAAACAAAACTTTGACATAAACCTAGACAAACAATGCATGAGCAAAAAATCGTCATCAGGCTTAGTGCTGCCACCTGTTTATTTCACCATGGGCCAGCTTTTCAGGCCAAATACTCCTCTGTGCGCTGCATAGCTTGTGGTACATGAACTTCTGTAGAAAGCAACAACAAAATATTGACTTTGGTTTTCTTTCAATGTAATTTTTTGGCGTTGCGTTTTACACGATAAAAAATCCATGTTAAATACATTTAATGTTCTGAAACTCAAGAGCCGCTGAACCGAACTTGAACAATAATTTTCCTGATAAAATTCTGACCCGGGTCAAGTTATAAGGAAAATTCTCCAGTATTTAATTTTTAATTTTATTTTAATTAAACCAAACAGCTAGTTAACATATAAAATTTAAAGGAATTTAGCAAGGTTCATTTACACAAGGTAGACTCATTAGGGAGTTTAGACACGCTGCGCTATAAAAAAACCCGACTTGTCAAAATTATCACCAGATAAAACAAAAACAATTTAACGCATACATGTGTAACTTTTAGTTCATACAAACGAATTTGACCAGTGGCAAACGAGTCTACCTTGTGTAAATGTTCCTTGGAATGTAGAATAATAAAATAAACCAAACAGGTTAAAATGTTTCTACATGTTCTACACTGCCCTGCATCAGTGATTTCAAATGGTTATACCTATTTACGGTCATGTTCTGACAATCGCAAAACGCTAAACATTGTCGATTTGATTTGAAATTGCATAATACGTTTACTGTAAATCGCAATCGCAAGCAATTTGGTGACTTCCAACCTCAAAAGAATGCTTAAGGGAACTGTAATTAACTATGGCAGATCGATAACAAAACGCACGAGTCTCAGAACACCATAAAATAAATCTGGCGTTTTGCGATTTAAAATCGTGCGATTGTCAGAACATGGCTGATATTTATCAGTGAAGTAAATGTGGTTCAAAAAATTGTGAAATACTCCACAAAAATAATAGTCGCATAATAAAATAAATTATAAGGGGTGTTCTGGAAATCGAAAACGCAAAACGCAAGAATTTGAAAGTTGTTTTTAATACTCTTTTAATCTAATTTTTATAATTTTTTTTATAAAATTAATTTTAATAGAGAAATATTTGTATATTTGTCAAAAAATTTTTTATTACAGAAATCTTATTAAAAAACGGAGTTTAAAATTCTTGCGTTTTGCGTTTTCGATTTCCAGAACACCCCTATATAAAGGGTATTCATTTCAAAATTTTTTTGGTTGGAAAAATGGAAAAAAGGAAAATTACACCTTATTGACGTGAACGGTATTTTTTTTAGTTAAAGGTACAAAACTGTCAAAAACAAAAATCTGTCATATAATTCTTGGAAGTAATTGATATTTTTCAAGATGCCAAATAAAAGAGTTAAAATTTAATTAATCGATTATTTAATTGTCACGTCATTTTTAAGTTTTTTTTTTATATATTTTTTTGTATAGAATTCATTTTTAATTTATTTTTGAAAAACGACGTTTTAAAAAAAGTAAAATTTGATTTAATAAAAATGGAGTTTAAAGAATCATAGTTGATTATCTTAAAAAGATATGTAAATTTTAGTGCTTTTTGTGAAAAATAACAACATTTTTAATATGGTGGCAACTACACTCAATTGGACGTTTGTGAATTGCCAACTCTTTAAAAATTTCAAAATTGTAATTCCAATCTGATTTTTTACACTTGGTTAAAGCTTGTTTAAATTGCAACTTTCGGTGGAAAAGTTTTTCCTTGTGTTTGTTGTAACAAAAATTACATTTTTCCAACAAATAAAAAAACTGAAATGAATACCCTTATAATTATTTTTTTTATCGACTTTAAAAAAAGCTTGCTTTTCTGATGCAGCGCAGAGATGCATTTACGAACGCACCCTTATTTGAACGTTTTCATAGTAACGTTTTCTTTTCAGGTAGAAATTTTATTGTTCCCGTACTTTTCTACATTTTTGTCTATTAGTGAGATAAATTCTTGTTTACTATCATTACCGAACTTTACCCAAAAAGTACGGGATCGCACCTTTTGTTTTCATTAGTTGCGTTCGAGAACACAAAAGTTTTTACTATATTTTACTAAACTTTACTGCATTTTACGAAATTGCGTTCGAGTACACAAAATGCAGTGAGAGCGAAAAGTGACAGTTCCTGTATGAGTATTTACAAATTTTTACTGCAGAAATTTCTGCAGTAAAATTTATGGCGATTTCTTTTCTGAGAAAAATGTTGCATTAACGTTACATGTTCTACATTTTTGTGTTCGTTTGTACAAAAAATACAACTGTGGGAAAAATTTTCAAGTTCTTTTGTGAATATGTTGATGAAAAACATGCCAAACATGTTGCATGTTTTACCCTTACTTTAACTTAAGGTGTTCAACTGCCCTGCTCTAAAACTTTGGTGCTTACTACTTTGTTTGTACAACAAATGTTTTATTTGGTTCGTCATAATTCATACCGCTCATAATTTTGTTAAAAATTGATTTTAAAACAAAATATAAAAATATTTACAAATTAAAATCAAAAAAAGTCTATTTATATTATAATCGTTTTAATTTTTATAAGCCATTAGTGATGTTAATATTTGTTTCCAACCCGTAATAGCATGCAGAAACTGCTTAAATAGCTTTAAAAATCGCTTATTAAGTACATTAATGATGAAAGTGTAATAGTTGTAAATAAAAGCACTAATTGTGTTCTATTGAAATTGCACAACATGTAACACTTCGAGTGATTTTAGGTAACATTAGAAAATGTTACATGTATGTACTGTAACATATTTTTCTCAGAAAAGAAATCGCCATTAGTAAATCAAAAAAACATATGTTTCAAAAGGTAAACAAACAAAAGTAACAAATAAAAAGCATGCAAATTGTGAAAAAATTAATAAATAAAAGAAAAGTTGAAATAAAAATTTAACCAAAACAAAAAGTGTATTAATAATAATTAATTAAACTTGTTTGTGAAGCATTTATTTGGCTAAATACAAACTTTTAAAATGTTTTTTGTTTTGTTAATTTTTTAGAGTTGTAAAAGTGTGAAGTGTTTGGGTACTTAAGTAATCAATAGCAAAAAAATTATTCATGTTCTTTTAAATAATTTAACCCGCTACAAATTAGTAAAATCAAATAAAATAAAAAACAAACAAATATGAAAGATTACATAAAATAGTTTATTTGTATTTTCCAAAAATGTTCGTGTTATAAAAAGAATTTAATCGAGTACCGATAAGAAAACGAGTTAAGTAGTCAAAAGAGTCAATATTTTTCAACACTTCAATTATTTTCCATCAGCTGTTGCCTTTAATTTACGAATTTTTACAAATTTTGCGTTCGCGTACTTTTTTGGACAACAGCTTTTTGTGAGAGAAATAAAAGTACTCAAACGCACCTATTAAATTAAAAGATCTGCATATTACTGTGGTTAAATATTTTTTTTTATTTATGTATTACTTTTTATATTATATACTTTTTTTTTTTATTCAATTGGGTTTCTATATAATGGATTTCTTTGTTTAAATATACATAACACCAATTAATTTTCAACACATTAAAATCAAACAGTTTTTGTTCTCAACAAACGCTTAACGACTTAATTAATTTGTGGAGAGTTTTAAATCTCTTGTTAGAAAATTCTTAAAACAAAACTATTTTTAATAACTTAAATGCTTATTTAAAATTAAATCAAAACAGGAACTTAAAATTATATAAACTAATCAAATTTGTGATCAAAAGCAATGTAAAAAAAACTAAAAAATGCCATAGCGTTTTAGAAAATTAAATTAAAGTTTAGGGTTTTGTTAGTTTTTTAAATACATATATAAATAAATGTTTAATATAATTATACACCTGACTTAAATATACTAAGTTCTGTTTTGTAATATTTTTCCAAAAACCTTAAATAAATTTGTGCTTTTGTCTCTTTAAACCATTTTTAGCTGAGGCTATTAACAAACAAGCTCTTTAAGTTCACTCTATATTGTAAAAAGGTTGTATAATGTACTCTTTGGTTTTGAATATAATCAGTTTGTTTTAATATATAAATAAATATGTATGTATGTATTTATAACTTAAATAAAAGTAGACATTGTACTGTAAACTGCACCGTAAATACCTGCTAAAAAAGCTTTACACTTTAACTCTATAACATTTAATTGCATGTGATTTACACTTTTGCAGCTGTTATTATCAAACAATTTAATCTCTTAAAGCTTTACGTCTTTCCCAAGCCACTTGCATGGACCAAATACTTAACGGTCTCATATAGCCTATAGAACGATAACGTTTTTCACCATAAAAAGCTTCTGGAGTTTCAAAATTCATGCCACATTTTTGTGAAATAGTTTCATAAAGACCGCCGGCCGTTTTAAAACCTTCCTCAAACATACCCTCCTGAATCATGGTGGCAGCCAAGGCGAATGTTACACCAGGCCATACTTCCTCTGCTTGGATACTGCTTGTATCAACATGACCAGGTTTTTCGGGATCGGAATTTGCTATAAAACCATTTGCAGCTCCAATGTTGCCCTCGTGAAAGCCCATAACATTGTTTTGAAAAATGCGCTTCAAGGCAGAGCGTACATTTTCTTTGGGATAAATCTGTTATAAAATTGAATTAAGTAAAACTTACTTTGTTTCCAAAAAAATGTACAAAAAATACCTCATAATCGAATCCGCAGGTTTTCATATACCAAAGGCCACACAACTGATCGGCCATTATAGTATCCTTGTGATTGTTGGAGGTATCAAAACGATAATAGCTGCCATTCCATAATTTTTCCTCCAAAGAACGTTTGCCTTTTTCCAAAATTTCCTGATAACGTAAACAATCGTTGGGTTGATCTAAAATAGTAGACATAACGGACATACTTTGCAACGCCGCCAACCAAAGACCCGAACAATAAGAGCTAAATAACATAAAAATTAATTTTTTTCTTAAGTTACTTTATGTTGGTCTTACCTTGGTCCCTCCATTACCCAACAATCATAAGTTTGGTCCGGCATTTTGGTATTTTCTATTAAACCATCATTATCCTTATCATATTCAATGGTTCTTTCCATTATGGCTTTGCAAGAAGAATACATGGCTTTTAAATAAGTCATGGCATCCATCAAATAGACTTTGCCATTGGTCTCGTTGATATACATTGAGGCTGATTTTCGATTTTCTAGAAAGATATAGTTGTCAGGAAAGTTTAAGAGTTCCAATAGAATTATATTTTTTTTTAACTTTTACTTCTAACTTTGCCTTTTTTAAAACGGCGACCACTTCGAACTGTACTAATGAAATTCTGACATGAAATTTATCCCTTGAAACTTTAATTAAAACACAATCCATTCAGAAATTATTATTAAGGGGTTTCAACTAGATGCTACAACCTTTGGGAAATCCAAATTCTCATGTTTCCACAAAGTAAACTCATTGAAATTTTCCAACTAGAATTCCTAGATACTAAAGAACTATTTTTAAGAAAATATTTTTTTTTCTTATTCTAATCCCGCGAAGCTCTGCGCTTGTCTGTAGGAGTCCGGAGGCTCTGGCGGGAATCAAACCCACAACCCCCGCACTGATAGACTTGCTCACTACCAAGCCTACTGGGGCCTACCTAAAAGAGTTTGCCTTACCTAATTGTGGCCGTATATACTTGTAGGAGATCTGTGGGCAGGGGGTGGGGCTTTGGCCCTAGAGGCGTTAAATGGATCTTCGGGGCATTGTGAAGACGATTTTTTCTATGGGGTCATAGTGTGGTGGTAATGCAGGCTGCTTAAAAAAGTTTAGTTGATGATCACAGAATCACTTCAATCTAAGTCGACGAAGGCGTTGTTCACTATGAGCGGTTACGCTGGGGCGATGGGCTTTTGGATTATGCGGAGCTATGATCATGCCAGGATCACACTCCACATCGGGTGACCTGATGGGACTAGACTTAAATTAAATAAAAAAAAAAATAAAATAGACTATTGCACTCTGGAACCCATCATCAGGGCATTGGGCGAGGGTGTTCAATGATACGCAACCTCTGGAACCAACCCTATACAACTGGTTCTGAGAGAAGCAGTAAGGGAGGTGGTGATTTCTTCATCGAGAAGGTCCTTTTTACGCTAACGTATGACAGCACTGTCTTGTATTAGGAAATGTCCGCCATAAGCGGCCTGTGAATGGCTAAGGTTCTATAATTTATCGAGAGTTATGTATATGCATATTTTAGGACCCTGGCTGGTGTTTACGACACCAAGGTTAACTTAGGAATGCCGAATGTCTCTAAATAAGATTGCGAAACATCCTAGGGTAGCGCTGGTATTAGTACAATGGCACAGGTGGTGCCTTTATACAGCCTAGCCAAACGCGGCTGTCTCTTTTGAGCGATATGTCCGTCGACGACTTAATGGGCATTTCGATGGCTTGCTGTAGAACTTTCATCAAACGTGAGTCGTACAGGAGGGCTCATGGGAGATGGAAAGGTGAGAATACCTGCGCAATGACTAGGACTTAATGACCTGACTATGAGGCAGGGAAAACCCTCGTAATACTTGGGTTTGGAAGGGACCAGGTTAGGAAGTTGATATCGCTCATTATCGGTCACTGGTCGATGGGGACCCATGCGACGAGGAAACGCCTAGCTTATAATGATTACTGCAGAAGTTTTTACGGTGAGGAGGAATAGGAAACGGTTTTCACTTTCTCTTACCATACCCCGTGTGCAAAGTTATTAGGATGAGGGATTTTCGGAGAGCAGAATTTCCATGCTTGGATGGTAAATCTAATGTAGAACTAACTCTCTTTTCTGGGTAGTAATCTGGCGAACCCTGTCTTAACTCTGGTCACTGGCTCAGGGTATCACAAAGGCACCGCTTTATGGATCCAAGTGAGTGGCTTGCCTTTCTTATTAAAACTTTTTTTAATTGCATACCTACATAACCCAGCGGTAACTAGAATGAGTAAAGAGGCCTAATAGAAGGCCTTGTTTAGTAGTCACAAGCAGTCAGAAGCCCTTCTCGCCGCATTCCATACTTATTTATTTTTTACACAGGTTGTCATTGGGCGCAAGGCCTTCCACACTTCCTTTAAAAACAGCTTCGATCCCTTCCCAAAGAAGGGAGTAAGGAAGGTAACTAAAAATAAAAAGTAAATAAAACTGAACACCTTCCTTTCTCCCTTCTCAAAGAAGGGAGTAGCGAATGTGTACTGAATATTTCAGAAAGTCTTTTAAAAAGAAGTTTATGCCTTCTAGAAGGCATACTTCTGAAGGCAGGGTAGCATGCGAAGCGAATCTTTTAGAAAGGAGTATAGAGGCCTTCAAAAAGGCCTGCCACTTGCGGTCCTTTCAATATTTACCGCTGGGAAATATTAACTATGTAAGTATGTGAGTTTTTGGGTAAAAAAGAATTTTCAAAAATTGTTATCACCATTTTACCTTTCTTATCCTCCACCGAACTTTTGCGTTTATTATCCTGCGAATACATCTCATACAAACTTTCTTTATCAATAAATTCAATCGAACTAAATTTACTGGTATTATCAGCCTGGGCCTGTGCCAATTCATTCAAAACATAATAGTCCCTATAGACTTGGAGGACAAACTTTGTATTTAAATCTTTCCAATCGTTGACATCGTGTATATTATAGCAATTAATCAAGGTAAAAGGTTCCTCATCTGGATCACCCAAATCATGGGGTACACAATTCTTAACTTTGCGCGGCATAACCTTGCCATCGTACAGCATTTTACGGGTATCAGTAAGATTGGCGGCAATGGCATCTTTGAAATCGTACTGCAAGCTGACCTTTAAGGAAAATATAAAAGAAAACTAAATTAAAAAAAAAACCGGGAATGACTTTAAAGTAATTGTCTTACGAACCTGTAAATTTGGCCACAAATGAGCTATTGCGGGAGAGGCATAGAAGTGCACATCATATGTATTATACATGCGATATTCATGACCCTCCAAATAGCCAAAGCGGCCATAAGCATGTCTGGAAGATTGTAAGATGTTTCGAGTTCTTTTTAAAAATTAAATTCAGTTGCAAACCTGGGATCATTCTTGTCAAGTTCTTGGTCTAAAAAGGAGTCACATAATAACCACAAGGAGCCACCATCTGATACATAATACAGCTGATTAAATATGGCACTCTTATACCAATCTGGCAGACCCCTTAAAATTAAAAAAAAATTGAAAAATTTAGATTTTTTATTTGGTAAAAAAGGCCGGTAACTTACTCATCATTTAATATGGGTTTTTGCCAATTATCTAAAGCTTTCTCCCAACTGGAGTAATGCTTAAAAGCATATTCGCAAATTTTGGGTCCCGAATCGCCACAAGCATTAAAATATTTGGTATAATAACGTTTATGTGCCTTAAGCTTTTTGGGAAAGTGTATAATAGGCATGTCCCAAGCTAAAACAAATTCCAAATCATGGGAAACTTTAGGCTTAACCGAGACACGAGCACATATAGCAATTCCCAAATCTTTGGCTAAATATTGAAGCAAACATTAATCTTATTATGGAGTCTTAACTTGAAAAACACTTACTTTTCAAAGTCTCATCAGCGGTTTCTTCATTTAATTGACCTTGATCCTTTAACTGCTGCCATAAGTGCTCGCCCGTGCCACTGGGATCAAATTGCAGACATCTGGTGATATTAATCTCAGGAAAAACACGACAAGACAAACTATAAGCACAAGGCATTTCAGCTATCTTTTGATTAATAGTGACGCCCTTGGCGTTACCCTCCGAGAACATTTCCGAAGAAGCTGAACCCTCAGCATCTTGTTTCTTATTACCGGTGCCATTTTTAAAAGTAAAAGTTATTGAAACGGTTCTTTCATCTTCACAAACATTCTCCACTGACCAAACAAATACCGCACAAGGCAAAGAAGAGTCCTTATAATCGTGGGGTATTACTGGCGATATCTGGCGGCATACTAATCTTACACCATATTCAGAAAGATCGTATTCAGTCCAGGATCTGGGATACAGGCCAGTATAAAAGCATTTGCTATCATCTAATTGGGATTGCCAAGTGGCTAGAGGCTGTTTAGCACGATTGTTACTGCAATTGGGTAAATGACATTTAACACGAAAATTATTAAGTCTTAATTTTTTTCAAGACCCAAAGAATTTTAAATTAAATAAAAAATTTAAATAATTTTAAGAATTTCAACAAACCAAAACCAATTGTTTTTTTATGTGTACATATATGTTAACGTGTGCCATATTTTCCGCAAGTGATCCAATTAATCCAATAGTTTTTAAAATATTTTTAAATAATTGGCAAATCATAGTAAAGAAAAGAAAGAAAAATAAGAAATTTTATGATAAAGAAAATTATATACTTAAATTTAAAGGTTTATGACTTGGGTTATTTAGTTTATACACCAACCATTATGTTATTTATACATAGTTAGATCAAGATGATGCCGTTTAGTTAAGCATGTAATAGGAGAAAGTTTAGCAAAACATTTCAAAGTTTAAACGAACATTAAGTTCGCCTGTTTTGGAGCATTTACTAGCTGTTTTACTGTAGAAATTGAGTTTCCGTTCGGGAAATTATTTTGGACATGCAATTGTTGGCTTTGGCGATATGTGTAGGTTAATAAGGTGGCTAGTTAGTACATAGTGATGTTTAGATGATTGTTTTTCTAATATACAAATTATTAATTTAAAATCATGAATAGAAACATGTTCAATCTGGAAGGATTTTGAATGAACAGGAGTATACATTTGGTGGTTTTAAAACCGCCGGTCTGGTAAGGCTGTCAGCTGTAAAATTTCTGTCATCTGAAGTGCCTTTTATTAAGTAAAATCTTTGCCATTTGGATCTTTTTACAACCGAAAAACGGGTAAAGTTTGGTAAAGCTGACTTCAAAATAGTGGTGGTTCAAACGTGGCCAGTTTTCGAGTATTTCGGGGTGATTTTGGTCGTCATAATCGACCTACTATGCAAGAAATTGGCGAGATTTTACAGAAAATTGAAGAGAGTGGAAGCGTTACACATGTGTTCATACTTGTGCATCATCGCAATTTGCGAACTGCTAAAAATAAACACGGCTTAGAGCATTATGGCCGTGTGACAACCGACTTTTGTCACGAGCCACATAACATGGCCGATTTTTGCTTTATTTAATGGGAAGTCTCCAGAACGCGCAATGCCATTTTTTGGCGACGTCAATTGCCCACCAAGATCATTCAATTTAACGCCGTGTCTATGACGATAATCCCCTAACGTTGTAGCATTTGAAAACCATCATTCGTCAAAATATCGCCAAGATGCCGTCCGAAATGTGCAAAAATATAGAGGCGGTAACTTAAATACCATTGTATTTCGTACGTAACGGCAAGGTCTAAGCATTATCTATATATGTATATATATAACTAATTTCCTTATTTGAGAAGCTCTATAACAAAACGGAACAATTCCACTTTTAAAATTTTTGGATAAATGAATAAAAAAAAATTTAAGGCAGTACGACGTATGTAGGTTTGAGAAAAAATTGCGTTTTAATCCGATTCAAAGTAAATAAATTCGTTAAAACAATGACTATAAAGATTAGTATCTACAATATTATTCAGTAAAAAAACATTTAGCTTAAAAAGTGGAATTGTTTCGTTTTGTTTTAGACCTCCTCATTTGTGTGTTCCTCTTTTTTTGTCTATCCATAGCCTTTTGAAGCCCACTGATGGCCTAGAAAGCTGAAAATTGGTATGCATATAGTAAAACACCTATGGGCGGAGAATTAAGAGGAAAAATTGGCGTGACAAAATTAATTTTTTTTTAAATTCTTTGCTTATATTTAAGCCTCCTTATGACATAAGATGCTGAAAATTGACTAACAATGTAGCATAGCCTAAAGTAGTCGGATCTAAGATTTTTTGGAATACGGGCGGAGAATCCGAAGGAACAGGGGTGTGGCAAAATGGTGTTCTTTTACATTTCAGCTTATTTTGAAGCCCCCTAAAGACCAATGAAGCTAAGAACTGTTAAGCATATGGTACTGACGTTGGGGCTAACCTTTAAGTAGTTTTTCTTCCTGCCGGGCAGGGACCGGCTTGACAGCTTGTAATGGAATAAAAGTTTTATCGAAATCATAGCTTAAAGTGTGTTTTTTTATTAAAAATCGATAGCCCGTTAGAAACAAAGAGAATACAAATTTGGGTTGACAATATATCGAGCCATAGCCGCAGAAATAGCTCAAGCGACATCATTTCAATTTTCGTTTCTTTTAATAAATTAATTAATTGGCGAAACATGCTTGCATCGTCTCCTTAATTTTTATGGTCATACAAGCTACCGTTACGATTTTATAGCAAAAACAATTTTAGCTCAAGCTCCATTTCTAGTATGTTTTCTTTTTTTTATAATAAAAAAAACCTTCTCCTGTGAAATTTTGTTTTTGTCGCTTAATTCTAAAGTAAATCTAATTAATTTTTTTTCCAAAAATTGTCGATTACAGCTTGTACAAAATTATTTTTATTATGAAAAACGATTTTTTTGTAAGCACAAATATTGAATATCTTCAGTTTTTCTCTTAATAATCTAAATCAGTTTTATCTTATACATATGTAAAATTTTTTTATAAAATCTATGTCATATTCTCTTATTCAATTGGGACATTTTAGATGTTCCCTTACGGTTACATCAAAATATGAAATCAATAATCAAATTATTAATTGAATATCTTAATACATCCGTTGTAGGATGACGACTCTTCTGAACTTTTTTTAATTTTGAGTTATTACCCTCTTTCTGATCAAGTACGACATGTTTTTAACTCGTTTGCAATAGCATACTTAATCAGTTATTAATTTTTAATGCAGTTGTTGGAAAATTTTTATTGTTCTTTAGTATTTTTATTTAGTGAATTAGGATTGTTAATGAGAATTTCCAAAATAGGGATCCTTAAGCAAATTTTGCAGTACTATTCACAATTGCTGTTGTCTTTAGGATCAGTTTGAACACCCGAAAAGCGATTGAACTCTTTAAAATTTGCCCTTCAGGGTACGCCAACGGCCAAGATGGAATGGTTTCGTTATATGTGCAATCCTTATGTCACTGCTATGAGGTAATACGGAATAGATTCCGCAATACCGTTAACCGGTCGAAGAGGGATAAAACGGATTGCAGGGTGTCTAGGGCATTATGGCCCGGATTGGACGCAGGAGAAACCAGGGATCTATTAGGATTAAAGGGACGCTGAAGAGCTAGAAACGATTGAGCATGTACTGTGCCATTGGCCTAGGATGCAGGGTCTCAGGCAGAAATGGCTAGGAGATAGATTTCACGATGAATTGGGATGTATAGCTGGATGTAATGCAGTCGATCTACTTGGGTTCGTCAGGGAGATAGGACGCTTATTTCTGATGAGGGGACGGTAGGGGTTGTTTTGTTCTTTCTTTTGACTACTAACTGTATAAAATATATCTATCAATTATTTTCTTCTTCATTCACAATGGACCGCAGTGGTCATTGGAGGTGGGTCCTTGGGCGCATAACCATTCCTAACCTTACAATTTAATGACCGTGTTATCTCACGTCGTGGCGATGTTAATTGGCTGTCAGGATCATGTGATTTTACACCGTGTGACTACTTTCTTTGGCGACTTTTAAAAGAAAAAATTTAAGGCAATAAGCCACGAACAATTCAAGAGCTAAAAGATGAGATAATTTGGCACATTAACGAACCTCAATTATATCTCAGTCATTGAAAAAATATACCTTCGGATAGAGGTATGCCACCGAAGCCGTGGCGATCATTTGGCCATATTTTGTTTTACGCATAATTGTCGTAGATCCTTCTACAATAATAAAAAATATTAAGATAATTCACTGAAAACTTTTTGTTAAATTTACTGTTAACATCGTGCGATTCGGTTGGACCACCCTTTAATAACTATTACCAAAGATTTATGAACTGGGATTAATATAGAGTTAAGTCCTTCTTTGCGACTGCTCAGCTGTGCATGGTCAGATACATATCTGGAAGTAGATACTGATTCTTACGATAATAACAATCATATTATTGTTGGCGATTGCGGACAAGTAGTAGAAAAGATTAGCATGAGCAACTGCCGTGTAGGCCTATTCTCATGGTGGTCTTAATAACTGGACAACAAGCCATGCATTTACCGACCGCCTTTGTATGTATGTGCGCGCGACCAACACGCACATGTAGCAATTTAAGTATTAACTCGACAGAATGATTCACTTGCTCCTGGCTAAGGAGTATCTAGCAACAGCTTAAGTGTCCCTTGAAGCGGAAGTTTAAAGATCTCCTTCCTTCCCACAACTTTGGATTTACGCAAAACCACTACGTGATCCGCGGATGGGCTTCAGCCCAAAACGGCGCATCAGGGGGCTTTTGACACCCGTGGTACCAGATAGGATCTCTGGTTAGCCGCGATCTCAAAAAATTTTTCATATTTGAACTAAGCCGAATTCCAGCCATTGACTGCTCCTGATTTCCCTAGAGGATGTAACACATAAAGGCGAAATATCCTTAGGTTATCCTCCTTCATACCAACGAAGGAACGGTTTCGAACAAGGATTAGTATTTAATCTTTTAGAACAATTCCCACATCTTTTTCGAAAACTTCAACAGAGCCTGCATGATAAAAGCTTTATTTCACCAATAACTTCTTTTCATTTAACGTATATTTTGGTCAATATTATGGTTACTAAAAGTACCGTTATTCGGGTTCGTTTAAGCATCTAGTTTTCTTAAATAAATTAATACTTAATTTTAATATTTATATTTAAGTATTCCTAATATCCCATTAAAAACATATTATATTCTTCAGGTGTTTTTTGCAAATCAAATTATGTAGTTTAAAAATCTGCAAACGATAGTATGACCTAACCTTTAAATTGCTTTGCAAAATCATCATTAACCGCTATTTTTTATACCCTCCACCACAATTAGTTGTGAAGAGGGTATATTAAGTTTGTCATTCCATGTGAAACTTTTTTATTATTCATCTCAGACCCCATAAAGTATATATATTCTGGGTCCTTGAGCAATTCTAAGTCGATTTAGCCATGTCCGTCTGTTGAAAACACGCTCACTTTCGAACAATTTAAAAGAAATGAACAAACTTGGTGCCAAATTGCTTGTAGTTATGCTAAGAAGTTTGGGATTGAAATCCAGTAAATTCGGTTCAGTAGGACCAGAGCTATGAATCAAAATGTGGAACCACCACCTAAAAAAATTTATAATTTTGTTACAAAAAATAAAATCAATGCTGGAACAAGGCACGGAATGAGATAAGATGTTGCAAAAATTTGTTTTATTTGACTGGAAATCACGCTGTTCAATTTCGTGAAGATCCGTCCATAATTTACCCTAAACCCAATATAAACACTACTCCCGGAAAACAGTTTAGTACGCCTAAAACCGTAAAAAATAACGCTAGCGTAACAAAATTCGGTACGTCACAGTTTTTTAGGACTAGAAATAACACTGTGCAATTTCGTGACGATCGGTCCCATATAAACCCTACTACCGGAAAACAGTTTAGTACGCCTAAAACCGTAAAAAATAATGCAATCATAACAAATTTTGGCCCGTCACAGTTTTATAGGACTATAAATGATACTGTGAAATTTCGTGAAGATCGGTACATAATTTACACTAGGCCCCATAGAAACCCTACTCCCGGAAAACAGTTTAGTACACCTAAATTTATAATGCTATCATAACCGAAATTGGTACGTCACAGTTTTAAAGGACTAGAAATTAAGCTGTGAAATTTCGTGATGATCGGTCCATAATTTACCCTAGGCCCCATATAAACCCTACTACCGGAAAACAGTTTAGTACACCTAAAACCATAATTTATAATGCTATCATAACAGAAATTAGTACGTCACAGTTTTAAAGGACTAGAAATGACGCTGTGAAATTTCGTGATGATCGGTCCATAATTTAACCTAGGCCTCATATAAACCCTACTACCGGAAAACAGTTTAGTCGCCTAAAACCATAATTAATAACAAATCGTCAGTATAAGATAATAATAACATCATACAGATATTACTCCTTAAACATTCGAACTGTCGGTGGAGGGTATCAAAGATTCGGCACAGCCGAATGTAGCACTCTAACTTCTTTTTTTTTTTAATATGTGTTAAGTTAATTTTTTGGTAAATTTGAATAATAAACTGTCATCAAATTCCGTGGACAATTTCAACTTTCAAGGTTGTTTTAATGAAAATTTCATACGATTAAACAACATCTAGTCCTTATGGAAATCACCTGGTGATTATGTCAGTTTAAAATAATCTGGAATCATATTTTTTACGCAATTCACTAGACGTTTAAATAAATGGAAAAAAGGAAACAAACAATCCAATAAAGCAAATATTACATCATATAACTAAAAAGAAGAACAAACAAGAGAGTGAAGAAGGCGGGATACGCAAAACAACATTCTAAATTATACTAAAAAAAAAAACTAAATAAATAACATGCAAATTTAAGTCACGAAATGTATATACATACATATGTACATACATATATATATTTGTACATATATACTAACATAAAAAAACTTAAATATTATTCCAAATAAAACAAGGAATAAATTCATAAAATAAAAAACATAAAGTCCTTAGGGATAAGGACGCAGTGTCAAACAGAAAAAAAATTAATAAAATTTACATAACAAGCAAATTAAAAATGTTTTAAGTTAAAATTATATGAAAATGACCTAAAAATAAACATGACATTAAGAAAATTTAAGCAAAATAACATAAAAAAGCTTTTAAACAAATTTTTTTAAACAGGGTATTGTCAAATTATAAAAAAGCAACCCTGTACACAAATGTTAACAACAGGTATTAAACGTATAAACAACAAATTTACAATCATAGTAACAATTACTTCTCTTTTTCATTCTTTACCTACCTGGCATTTGATTTCGATAATAAACTCTGAAAAATGGTTTCATCTTTTTGATTTTTAATAGTCACTATAAATTGATTAGCCTGCACGGTATTGTATTCATAAATGCCAGGACGCATTTGAAAACGACAAAATTCCCCAGCATAACCACGTCCTATCGTACCACTACCAATACCACCCAAAGGAACACCATACATTTGTTTGCCATGTTCCATGTAATAGTAATCCATATAGCAACGTCTGTTCTCCCGAGAGACTTTCCAATAGTATGCGGCATATCTAGAAAAAAAACATCAATAAAAAAAAAATTAAAAATATGGTTTAGCATACAAAAAACAACCGAACAAAAGGAAATATGTGTCAGTTTATCTCCAAGTATTTTTTTCATAGCGAAATTTCTTGCTATAAGAGATTATGTCTATTGTTGGCAAAAAAATGTAAGCAAATTGTTTGTGCTACCAAGTTTCAATACCCATATTTCATTCCGTTACACATCTTTTGACATACTCGTAAAACATACATACATACATACAAATACAAAGTAAAAGTGTTCGGTGGGGTTTCTTTATCATGGTTTTTCCTCCTATTTCGTTGCAAAGGTCAATAATGCTTCAAAGTCAAGAACATTTGCTTCTGGCAAACGTTGCAATATTAAAAAGGGAAATTGTTTTCATTTACAAAAACAAGAGAGAAGAAAAACGCTAAGATTAAGCTTAGAACATGAATTCTTTAAAAAGCACCCTTGGGGAATCATTTTAAACTTAATACGTTTAAAATATTTAAAGATCTATAAGATTTTGTAAGATGATAAAGTCTTCAATTAAATAAAATGCAACAAAAAGTACATATTATGAAAACTTTATTTATAGCATTTTTAAGTTAGAGGAACAAAATAAAATAATGTGAAGCAAACCTTTGTGGAAACTAAGAGGTGGATTTATCCCTGAGTTCCGAACAATATTTTTGTCCAGAGAATAATTTTTTTTACTGAGGATGTTCTGCAGAACGATTAACCTATTTCTGAAAATTTGTCCGGTTAATCAAAGCTACCATATGGATAACAGATGTAAGCATTTATACAAAATAGCAGCACAAATAGCAAACTACTTATATTGAATTGTTTTCTAAAAGTGTGTGAAAGTGGAAGAAAAAACGAAAGTGATTTTATTAATTTTAATTAAATTAATTTTTTTTATTTAATCACTCAGCAAACGAACAATTGTTGTAATATAAATGCTAAAACACTTATGATGTGGCAACTCAATTCAAATTTTATATACAAATTGAAAAAAGTGGCATCTCATTTAATTTTGCTTTGAACAAGAATTAAAATTAAACCAATTTAACACACTCGTAAAACTGCTCTAAGTGGAGAAGCAGCTCGCGCTCTTTGTCATTATTTCTTAAGGGCAAACAGGTCGTTTTTGTTTGTCTGCTTTTGTTGCGTTTTGCGGTGTCACCCCGCATTGGTTAGTGTTTCGGCGTCGTATAACTGTACCGAGTTACAGTTTTTGCGGTATCTGCATTAACTATATGCAATCGTTTTTAACCTCAATTTGAGGTTTTGTTTGGTGGAGAACCATTTATAACTCATGTGACTGGTGGAGAACCAATATAACTCAGACGTTTTACTGGTGGAGTACCAAGAAAATAACTCAGAAGATTACTGGTGGAGACCAATATACTCGGATTCTGGAAGCTCTCTCCTTCCTATTCGAAGGTTTAGGTCGAACGAGGACTTTGCGGTTGAGGCTCCTAAAATTTGTGTGATACCCTGGCAATATAACTATGATTAGTTCGCCAAAAAAATTTTAGTTTTAAGAAAGCAAAAAAAAAAAAAAAAAAAAAAAACCAATTTAATGGTGTTTTCTTTTCTGACAATAATGTTCCATATATGCTACCATTCGTGCGGGTTTTTGTTCCATTCTAAAAATATATGCAAAAATGTGAGAAGTTGTCGTTTTCCTTTCTAATCATGTTGCAACAATAAATGGCAAATTTGTTCCATTTCTTACCCGCAGTTATAACTGAGTGTGATATAATACCCTTTTTTGCATCTGCGTAAAGTACTTTTTTATGCAAGCAAGTATTTTTTCTTGTGTTTGCGGACAATTTGCGTTATATTGTGATTTTTAGTTATATTGTGATGGATATAAAAACTTTTTTTTTTTCGTTTGTTTTAGTTTTATTATATTTTTTTTGTCGCAAAATTTTTAACAACAGCTGACATTAATTATTGATAATCAGTGCTGTTAACGCTTATTGGAATTGTAAGAAAATTTAATGTTGAAAATTGCTACAAGCGTGGTGAATATCGCTTTTAGTACAAACTTTTCATTCAATATTTAACACGCTAAACACACATTAGTGTTGAGTGTAAAACGTAGCTATTATTTCGTTCCATTGTAATTTAGAAAAATGTATCACTTTGTAAGGGTACGTGTAACCTGTTAAATATATTACACTACTATAATGCATCATTATTTTTTAGTAAAGAAAACACCATAAGAAAACACTTGCCAATCAAAATAACTTTTTTCTCTCTCAAAAGTAAATGATGAAACATAACTGGGGCTGAACGATGTTTTCCATATAATTTGACATAAAATTTTGCCAGAGAATGCGGTCGTGAAATAAAATCAATTTTATTTTGAGGACGTGTTTTTCCCAAGGTATATTTATAGCAGGTAGCCGCGAGATTACAAAAATTGTACAATAAAACAAACAACAGGGCTTTTTATTGTTGTTTTGTGATACGAACTGTCAAACAGCCAAGGGATTGATAAGAGACAAAAAAGACAAAAGATAGAGACAAAAAACTTGTTTACTTGTTTACTATAGAACATTTGACATTTTGTATCACAAAACAAGCAAATAAAAAATAAACAGCTGGCTTTTCGAGACTACCTGCTATAAATATACCTTGTGCCGACCTTTTGATTATGGGCTTTAACATTTTTGCCTGAAGTTGAACACCCAATTCTGTTTCATCATTAAGATGTCAAACTTAATATAAAAAAAATTTTCTACAGACGAAAATTTTGTTTGGAACGTATGGGTGAATCGAGCTTAAGTCTTTAATTTTTTGAATAATAACCAAAAAAGTTATTTAAAAGGATTAAGAAAGTACACCGAAATGATATTTAAAAAGCACCTAATAAAATATACTAAAAATAACTCTTAACTTTTTGAAACATAGCTAAATAAGTATAAATGTCGTTTAAATAGCTTCAAAAAAGCGGAACGATATGGAAATAAGTGAAACAATTGAAAAACTTCTTGCTTAGTGCCAATTCACACGTTGCAAGTCTTATTGATCAGCTTGCTACCTTATCAATAAGACTTGCAACGTATGAATTGGGACTTAAGAACTTTTAAAGACTTAAAAATATAAAAAAATTGTTAAAAAAGTCAAACAACATGTTATTAAAAAGATTTTAAATAAGTAGAATAAAATGGAAACAATTGAAACATTTGAAAAAACGTTCGAAAAAAACTACTCATAAAACTTTAAAATTATTTTTCGGTCTTACAATTAAGTAAAATATAAAAAAATGTTATTTAAAAGGCTTGAATTACGTGGAAAGAAATGGAAATAAATAAAGCACTAAGTCCGCTTAAGGTTAGGTTATTTTAAAAAGGGTTATGCGCCCAAGGGCACACCTTTACCCGGAGACCAATGCGGTCCATTGTAAATCCCTTCTATAAAGAGATAGAGTAAAGAGAGACGTGAAGAAGAAAAGAAATAACAGATAGATAGAATTAAGAAAGTTAGTAGGTACTACGTAGAACTATTGCCCCCTCTACAGTCCCCTCAACAGAAACAACCGTTCTATTTCCCTGACAAACCCCAGTAGATCAACTGGATTACTTTCAGCTATACACCCCAGTTCATCGTGAAATCTATCTCCTAGCCATTTCTGTCTAAGACCCTGCATCCTAGGACAGTGGCACAGAACATGCTCAATAGGGTGGTTACAAGAAATGGATTTTCCATCGGCGCAACTCCCCAATATGTGCCAATAGCATAGAAAATGCGATTGACAAAGTTTCAGCTCAATCGGATAACGCTAACATGTGCCACATTGGGAATAAATTAAGGAAAAACAGCGATTTTCACTAAAATTCGTATTTCTTTGCCTTTATAACCGAAACCATTCATTCTAGGAACCTGAGTCGAGTCTTGTTTTATAGGAAATTTTATTCTTATTAATTTGTATATTGATAGTTTTGTTCCTTATACCAATAGTTAAAGTGATATTTAGCATTAATTAAGGACAAAGAAATATGAATTTTAGTGAAAAATCACTGTTTTTCCCTAATTTATGCTCAATGAGGCACGTGTTGGCGTTATCCGATTGGGCTTAAACTTTGTCAATCGGATTTTCTTGGCAATTGGCATATTTTAGAGGGGAGCACTAAAAGATAGCCCCCAAAAAAAATTTACCATATCTTGTAACAACCTAATAGGGTGGTTACCAGAAATCAATGCTGGATTTTCCGTCGGGGCAAACCCCTAATATGTGCCGATAGGATAGAAAATGCGATTGATGAAGTTTCAGCCCAATCGGATAACGCTTACATGTGTCTCATTGAGCATTAATTAAGAAAAACAGCGATTTTTCACTAAAATCCGTATTTCTTTATCTTTATAACCGAAACCATTCATTCTAGGAACCTGAGTCGAGTCTTGTTTTACAGGAAATTTTATTCTTATATATTTTGATTTTAATAGTTTTGTTCCTTATACCAATAGATAAAGAGATATTTAGCATTAATTAAGGACAAAAAAATAAAAATTTTTTAGTAGTGCACTCATTTTGCAGTTTCAACTCACACTTAGTGATAGTGCAAAATTATTGCAATCATTTTTTTGATGTTGAGTGATGAGTTGAAAATTTGCAGCCTCACTAAGCATGAGTGATTGTAATGTTAAAAGAATTTTGCACTCAAATTAATTAGTTTAATTTAAAAAAAGCAATCATCAGCTAATTGCAACTTTTTTGTTCTTCACTGATTTGAGTGCAACTAAAAATTTTGCATTCAATTTCAAGTTATAATTGACTTGAGTTTATTTTTGTGCACTACTTTAAAACTTAAGACTAAACTTCATAAAACAAACAAAAAAATGAACAGTAATTCAAAAACAATAGAAGACAATAAAAAACTAGATATTAAAAATTGTTTGCTTTATCACTTAATTTATTTCTTCGAGGAGCGTCTACCATTCCGCTTAAAGAAAATAAGCGCTTTACTGGAGCAGAGGTAGGCAAAGGCGTATTATATTTTAAAAACATTTGCTTAACTTTTTTCAAGTCCTCGTCTATATTATGAAACATATGATGCAAAAAATTTGAGTTTGAGGGTGAAAGGGGAAAGACAAAACGAAAGTTTTTTGTTTCTTCTGCAAACATTTTTTTGAGTTTGTTATTGAAATGAAGAAAAAAAACAAGGTATACACAATACTTATGTTTCCTTGCATGGACACAAATGCAGTTTCAAAGAGAATTGAGTAAAGTTTCTGCAAAAAATATTTTATTGTATAGACGATACAATTTTTTTTATCTTTTTTTTCGATATCAACTTAAAACCTTAGATAATTTGTTGTTGTTGAATTTTTTCATTCGAATAAAATAATTATATATATAGTTTTTTGATTATTATCATATAGGATTTTGTTGTTGTTTGTAATTTTCACTCAAAATAATAATGAAAGTATCTATACTTAGTAGTAAAAATTTGTATTTTTCGAATGTGTCTTCAAGAATTCCATGACAACTAATTTTTGAAAGATTAGTGAGAGTATGTTTATATGCAGCTTTTTTGATTGCAAGTTCAAATTTTGCACTATTTGAATTGAGTGCATACTTTTTGCACTCAATCTGCGTTTAGTGAAAGTGAAAAAATTTGCAATATCATAAATATCAATCATCACTAAAGCTGATAAAAAAGAGTTCAAACTACTATTTTTGCAGTTTTATTTAGTGATAGTGCACTGCTGATTCAAATCAATATTTAGTGCACTACCCCCAACTATGGTGTTGATACACTTAAGAAAACTTAGAAATTGCACTTAATCAAAAAATTATTTGAAATATAAAAAAAATCAACCGAAAAAATCAATAAAAACATTTCAAATGACTGGAACGAAATAGATTTAAGAAGAGAACTTTTTAACAGGGGTGTTCTGGAAATCGAAAACGCAAAACGCTAGAATTTGGAAGTTGTTTTTAAAACGCTTTCAATCTAATTTGTATTATTTTTTGTTATAAAATACATTTCAATAGAGAAATATTTGTCATAAAATTCTTTTATTACAGAAATCTTATTACAAAACGACGTTTAAAATTCTTGCGTTTTGTGTTTTCGATTTCCAGAACACCCCTGTAAATATTAAAACATTCAACATTTTAAAATTATTATTGTTTCCTTGAAAATTATCAAAAACGACTGACTGTTAAGTTTTTCAATATGTTTCAATTAGGTGAAACGAAATGGAATTAATTAAGAACACTGAATAAATTTTATTAAAAATCGCTCTTTTAACTAACAGAAAATTATTTAAAAAGTATAAAAATAAATTTTGTTAAATAACAATATGGAATGAAAAATCTACAAAACTTTTTAAAAATTATTCTTAAGGCTTGTCGAAAAATATTTAATAAAAGGAGGCAACACAAATAACACTGTTATTTTAAAGACTTTGAACTTGGAAAATATCTTCATAACTTATTCCATTGTCTTAATATTTTAATTAATGAGATGAAAGTTAAACACAAAGCGAAGTGGAGTTAAGTGAAACACTAGCATTTTTATGTTTATTCTTTAATTTGTTAGCAAAATAATAGCCCAAATTAAATTAATTTCAAGATTCCAAAAAGAAACAATATGGAATTTAGTGAAACATTTTAATTTCCATAATAATATTAGGCAAATTAAAGTTATAGGAACTTAAAAAAATATTGTAAATGTTATAGTAATGAAAAATTTTATTAAATTATACTTATGTATAAGGAACAATATGGAATTATTTGGAAAAAAGATTTTAGGATTTTATAATAAATTATTTTTTAAAATTTGTTTTTTTTTTTAATTAATTGATTGATATATCACCTGAGTGTCAAACTAGGACATGAATGATAAATTCTAAATATTTTTGTTGGATAGAAGACCAATTTATCAGGGGTGTTCTGGAAATCGAAAACGCAAAACGAAAGAATTTTAAGTTGTTTTTAATACTTTTTTAATCAAATTTTAAAAATTTTTGTTATGAAATTTGGTTTAATAGGGAAATATTTGTAAAATATTTGTTATGAAATTTATTTATCACAGAAATCTTTTTAAAAACCAACGTTTAAAATTCTTGCGTTTTGCGTTTTCGATTTCCAGAACTGTGTTTCCCAGTTATTTTTAATGTCTATTGTCAATTATCTTGACAACTTTTCTAACTATTACGCCATCTTTATAATTAAATATTTCAAAGGAACAATAATTTAATTTGCTTGCAGAAAACGTGCTTTTTATTTAATAATAAACTCATTTTTTAACGTAGAACAAATACATATACATACATATTAGGGGCATTCAATTCCAGAGTCTATTAAGAATCTCATGAAGAGCGTTTAATCGTCTACGTGCGCATTTTTTATTCATTGGAGATTCATCTCGCGGGAGAAACGGTTACACGAACTGGGGTTTAATCACCTACCGCATTCGATATGGAGTAAGCTATCGTATCAAATAATGTATCGTATTTTTCTGCATAAGATAGACACTGCGGTATCGAATAAAACTCGAGTGATGTAATGTCTTTGGTTACTCGATATCCACCGCTATGATCTCAAATTACGATACATTTCATCATGATGTTAAAATAAAAATTTTCAATAAATTTTGCTGGATTTAATTTGATGGAGTTTAAGATGTTATGATACTTGCTATTATTTGTATTGGATTTTTTTAGGATTGACTGAATGAAACAACAAATGCGAGAAAGAACAAGAAAAACAATTTGGTAAACAACCCCTTTTTTCTGATTGACATTTCTCATGTTTATCTTTTCTTTGACTAAAACAAAAAAAATGGTAAAAGCTTGGGCAGATGAAACTATTTTGTTTTTGATCAGTGAAATAAAGCAGGTGTCCTTCATATGGGATTTCAAATCATAAATTTTCAATTAAAGAAAATACCCCGATGTAATTCGTAGTATTTTACATTATTTGCATTAAATTTTATTGTTTTGAAAAAAATTGTTTGTGATTCCAAAATAAAATGTAAACAAAACAAACAATACTGCCCACGTTTTTTGCCCACAAAAACCCGTCAAAAAAGCTAAAAATCGCAACAAAAAAAAGTTAAAACCCGCTACTTTCGATCAAAAACTAAAAAAATTGGCAACAGTGCTAACAATTAATCTGGAAATGTCAATTTTAAGTTCAAAATTTTTGTATTTTTTTTGACAGTCTTAGATTATTTATCGATAACACATGTATATTTGTTTGACATTTCAAGATATTTTATGATATAATCATACTATTTACACTTAGTCAGTTTTCCTATGCAAATATGTTTGCACTGTTCTAAAATATAGAAAAAATACAAAAAATAGCAAGTATCATAACAGCTTTAGCCTAATTAAAATATCAAAATTTGGATTAAAAACCATAAACAATTCAACAAAAATACTAATAATTGTTAAAAGCTAAGGCACGAGCTAAGTTGTGCAGAAGAAGGTCAACAAGAAAAGGAAGGACAAAAAAATTAGAAACAAAAAAAAATGTACCTTGGACTTCGAGAAGTATTCTTGACAAAAAGTACGAAAAATCGATTAATATGGATAATCAATCAAAGCAAATTTCGATCTACCCAAGGCTAAATACAATTTGGTTTAAAGACTGATGTTTGACTATTGACTGCCAGCAGTCCTCAGTGGCTGTGAGTGTTAAACGGTAAAACCCTCTGAAGAAATTGAGTGGTTACAATTGAAACATTTAAGGGCAACTTGTCCGTGAAAGCCTGGGTTCGAGCCCTGCGGCAGTCAAGAATGAAAAATTATCAATAAATTTTAATTAATTTCATGTTGTAAAATTCCTTTCTTCATAAAAAAAATTTAATGAAAATTTTATTTGATGGACTTTAGCCTAATTAAAATATCAAAATTTGGATTAAAAACCATAAACAGTTCAACAAAAATAACCACGATACTAATTATTCTACTTCTTTTAAGCATACTTAAGTGATTCGAAGTCGCAAAACTTCTTGCGATTTATTGGTCCCCTATTATGCGATTTTAAGTTAGAATCGCAATTGGGAAGCGTTTTACGATTGTCAGAACATGTTCGATTGTGGTTTGAAAGTCATTCTAATAATGTGAACACTCCTAATTGTTACTTTTAGCAATCATGACATATTTTATTGTTATAGTCATCATCACTAAACAAAATGTTTAAATATTAATAAAAAAAAACACTTTATATTTCCAATGTCTCCATTGCCCTTCTGGTCCATATTCTCTAAACTTTGCGAACATTTATTTGCTCGCTTACACCTTAAACAACACATCATAAAATTTATTCTGACAAAAGCAAAAAACACACCTTAATGGATTTTCTCTTCTCTTACAAGAGCTTATAACAAAATAACTATAAAGGTAGAAGCAAGCAGTCGTCGTACAAACAACGCGACTTTCTGGTAACCCGTCATTCAAATAATCAGACTTTCAGGCAACCAGTCAGTCAGTGATTCAAGTAATCCGACTTTTAGGCATAACAAATGCCACTCCATGTTTTATAGAACAACACCTTTTTGGTGGTTTATTTTAAAGGACTTTATGTTTATTTGTTATGGGTTTTGTCTAGAACGGGTTTTAATTGTGCATGTATGTATGTATGTTACTAATAATGGTAATAAAAAAAGGAAATCAAGGTAATCGTAAAAAAGCTTATGTCAGTATAAATAATGAATGTTTTATAACGGCAAACATGACGAGACAATCAATTAAAAGTGTACAAATGGTTTTTGATATTAAAATTGAGAATGGAAAGCTCATGGAAAGTAAAACCAATCGAAACCAAATAAAGATAAAAACTGGTTTAATTATTTCCATATTATTTCTGGTGGCATCATCGGACCTTATTTCTTCACAAATGAAGTCGGTGTTCGCGTCACGATCAATGGAGATCGAAAATATGTATAACATTAATCCAAGCGAGGTGTGGTTTCAACAGGATGGCTCTTCGTACTATTCAGCAACCATCGACTTATTGAAATAAAAATGACAATCAATAAAGGTCTCATTAGACTTTTCGCAAGATTCTCATTTTCGATTTGGTAAGGCATCCAAAGCAGACTGATTTAAGACAGAGTTTTAGTTAATCCTAAATATAATGAAATAGATCTTAATTATTAAATATCCGAAATTGATAATTTTAATAATAAAGAAAATCTCAAAAAAGTACCAAAATACATTCTGAGCAAGGCGAATTTATGAACACGGTAGCAAGAATGCAACAGCAACTACAGCGATTCAAAAACTATTATGAACGTATAGTCGGTCAAGCTCGGCAATATGTTACCCAGCACTACAGTATTTAAAAACACATTTTAGAGAGTGTACCATACAGTGGTGTCATTAGGAAACGAAAGATACATTCGTATCGTATCTTTTGATGACTACAGGTACCATGTATAATCCTGACATTTTTCGTATCTTTTGAATTTGTACGCAAAATGTAAAATAGTAAACATTTCGTCTCTGACAAAGTTGTTAAAAGTTATCATTTCGTTATGAATACTTAAATAAAAAACAATGACAACTACCCAATGCAATTCATAAAGGTGACATTTTCGACTCATCTGTTTATTGTTTATTTTTTGTGCGTATACTGAATGTCAAGCTTTGTTTACATTTTGTGAAAAAATTAATTCAAATTTAAATAGTTGAAAAAAAAATTATTTTAATTTTATAAAATAAAAAAAGTGAATATAAAATATAAACACAAGAAATTAAAAATGCGTAAGGAATAAGTGGAGCCACAATTAATTTGCAATTGAGGACTTCCTAAAGCAATTGTGTATATTTTATTAACAAAAAATTTTCGTTTTTTATATTTCCAACAAATATTTTTGACATTCACTCTAACTTTTTACAAAAACAAAATACAAAGTATTTTTTAATAAAAAGGGATAGCTAGCATAACTCTATCTCATGATGCGGCCACCTTTATAAATTCGCCTTGCAACTACCTAAATACAAAAATAACATGTTTTTGTTGTTAGGTTTTCTAAGTTTTTCTGTCGTTTGCTTAGTGCCGGTTCACACACGTCAAGTTTGACTCGTCAAGTCTTGAGCTTTTAGGTGAGAAGGGAAAAGATACTGCCATTTCTTTTCCCCTCTCTCCTAAAAACCCAAGAATTGATGTGTTAATTTTTAGTTACATATAATTAATTTTAAAGTTTGCGCACTATATTTTTAAAAATGTATATACATACCTAGTATTTATGACTTAAATAAATATCTATATATCAATCGGCTAAGGCAAAACAGTTAAGAACACTTTCCTCTTCTGTATGTCAACCGATTTGAACAAAATATACACCATTTAAGCGGTATTTACTATATATTTTATTAAAATCTGTTCAATAATTTCAGAGTTTTAACCGTTTAAATTAACTACTAACACATATCGTTACTTTAATATAGAAAAGCCCTAACTAACGTTTTCCTTACTTTACAGGAGAAGGAAAAAATTTAATAAGAATGATAGTCTTGTAGTCGCGATTTTTTTTAAACGCGGTTTTTTTTATAAATTCTCTAAGCAATTTAGTAAAAAACTGCGTTTAAAAAAAACCGCAACTACAATACTATAATTCTTATTAAGTTTTTTCATTCTCCTGCAAAGCCTGGTACTATAAAATATAAAAAAAATTCTTGTGTAATACATACGGAAAAATGTTGATAAAGTTGCGAAAAACATACGAAATGTTTCTATCAACTTATTAATACGATCTTCGTATGACGTGCTAAATTCCCAGTTTTTCATATTTGATAAATACACTGAAATTTATTGTTGAGGGAAAGCAAGTCTCTATGCGCATTTCGCCGGTTGCTTACACCAGCTCATCAGGAAACCTTTTCCAAAGATTTTAGAAAAGCCAAAAATATTAAACAAATAAAACCTTAAGCGAATAAGAGTTATAAACACTCTAAGTCTTACCTGTAACAATATCAAAGCTTAAACAAAACACCAACAATAAACAGTGAGTTTATCTTTTCTTACATTCCCCTACAATTGGTTGGGTTCTTTCCGACTCGAATTGTAGTTGTAAGTGGGTTAAAAGAAAAAACAAAATTAAAAAACAAACCGCTTCATTCTATTGTCTTCGTAAGAAAACAACGAACTAAACCAATTTGCCGATTCAGTTTTATGCAAGGGCACATGCAATTATATTATCAAAGTTATTTTCGGGAATACAAAGTTTATTATTAATACGATCTTCGTATGACGTGCTAAATTCCCAGTTTTTCATATTTGATAAATACACTGAAATTTATTGTTGAGGGAAAGCAAGTCTCTATGCGCATTTCGCCGGTTGCTTACACCAGCTCATCAGGAAACCTTTTCCAACGATTTTAGAAAAGCCAAAAATATTAAACAAATAAAACCTTAAGCGAATAAGAGTTATAAACACTCTAAGTCTTACCTATAACAATATCAAAGCTTAAACAAAACACCAACAATAAACAGTGAGTTTATCTTTTCTTACATCCCCCTACAATTGGTTGGGTTCTTTCCGACTCGAATTGTAGTTGTAAGTGGGTTAAAAGAAAAAACAAAATTAAAAAACAAACCGCTTCATTCTATTGTCTTCGTAAGAAAACAACGAACTAAACCAATTTGCCAATTCAGTTTTATGCACGGGCACATGCAATTATATTATCAAAGTTATTTTCGGGAATACAAAGTTTATTATTAATACGATCTTCGTATGACGTGCTAAATTCCCAGTTTTTCATATTTGATAAATACACTGAAATTTATTGTTGAGGGAAAGCAAGTCTCTATGCGCATTTCGCCGGTTGCTTACACCAGCTCATCAGGAAACCTTTTCCAAAGATTTTAGAAAAGCCAAAAATATTAAACAAACAAAACCTTAAGCGAATAAGAGTTATAAACACTCTAAGTCTTACCTGTAACAATATCAAAGCTTAAACAAAACACCAACAATAAACAGTGAGTTTATCTTTTCTTACATCCCCTACAATTGGTTGGGTTCTTTCCGACTCGAATTGTAGTTGTAAGTGGGTTAAAAGAAAAAACAAAATTAAAAACAAACCGCTTCATTCTATTGTCTTCGTAAGAAAACAACGAACTAAACCAATTTGCCAATTCAGTTTTATGCACGGGCACATGCAATTATATTATCAAAGTTATTTTCGGGAATACAAAGTTTATTATTAATACGATCTTCGTATGACGTGCTAAATTCCCAGTTTTTCATATTTGATAAATACACTGAAATTTATTGTTGAGGGAAAGCAAGTCTCTATGCGCATTTCGCCGGTTGCTTACACCAGCTCATCAGGAAACCTTTTCCAAAGATTTTAGAAAAGCCAAAAATATTAAACAAATAAAACCTTAAGCGAATAAGAGTTATAAACACTCTAAGTCTTACCTGTAACAATATCAAAGCTTAAACAAAACACCAACAATAAACAGTGAGTTTATCTTTTCTTACATTCCCCTACAATTGGTTGGGTTCTTTCCGACTCGAATTGTAGTTGTAAGTGGGTTAAAAGAAAAAACAAAATTAAAAAACAAACCGCTTCATTCTATTGTCTTCGTAAGAAAACAACGAACTAAACCAATTTGCCGATTCAGTTTTATGCAAGGGCACATGCAATTATATTATCAAAGTTATTTTCGGGAATACAAAGTTTATTATTAATACGATCTTCGTATGACGTGCTAAATTCCCAGTTTTTCATATTTGATAAATACACTGAAATTTATTGTTGAGGGAAAGCAAGTCTCTATGCGCATTTCGCCGGTTGCTTACACCAGCTCATCAGGAAACCTTTTCCAACGATTTTAGAAAAGCCAAAAATATTAAACAAATAAAACCTTAAGCGAATAAGAGTTATAAACACTCTAAGTCTTACCTATAACAATATCAAAGCTTAAACAAAACACCAACAATAAACAGTGAGTTTATCTTTTCTTACATCCCCCTACAATTGGTTGGGTTCTTTCCGACTCGAATTGTAGTTGTAAGTGGGTTAAAAGAAAAAACAAAATTAAAAAACAAACCGCTTCATTCTATTGTCTTCGTAAGAAAACAACGAACTAAACCAATTTGCCAATTCAGTTTTATGCACGGGCACATGCAATTATATTATCAAAGTTATTTTCGGGAATACAAAGTTTATTATTAATACGATCTTCGTATGACGTGCTAAATTCCCAGTTTTTCATATTTGATAAATACACTGAAATTTATTGTTGAGGGAAAGCAAGTCTCTATGCGCATTTCGCCGGTTGCTTACACCAGCTCATCAGGAAACCTTTTCCAAAGATTTTAGAAAAGCCAAAAATATTAAACAAACAAAACCTTAAGCGAATAAGAGTTATAAACACTCTAAGTCTTACCTGTAATAATATCAAAGCTTAAACAAAACACCAACAATAAACAGTGAGTTTATCTTTTCTTACATCCCCTACAATTGGTTGGGTTCTTTCCGACTCGAATTGTAGTTGTAAGTGGGTTAAAAGAAAAAACAAAATTAAAAACAAACCGCTTCATTCTATTGTCTTCGTAAGAAAACAACGAACAAAACCAATTTGCCAATTCAGTTTTATGCACGGGCACATGCAATTATATTATCAAAGTTATTTTCGGGAATACAAAGTTTATTATTAATACGATCTTCGTATGACGTGCTAAATTCCCAGTTTTTCATATTTGATAAATACACTGAAATTTATTGTTGAGGGAAAGCAAGTCTCTATGCGCATTTCGCCGGTTGCTTACACCAGCTCATCAGGAAACCTTTTCCAAAGATTTTAGAAAAGCCAAAAATATTAAACAAATAAAACCTTAAGCGAATAAGAGTTATAAACACTCTAAGTCTTACCTGTAACAATATCAAAGCATAAACAAAACACCAACAATAAACAGTGAGTTTATCTTTTCTTACATCCCCCTACAATTGGTTGGGTTCTTTCCGACTCGAATTGTAGTTGTAAGTGGGTTAAAAGAAAAAACAAAATTAAAAAACAAACCAACAAAAAATCAACATTTTTGTTTTCCGTACGAAACAAGTGCAGCTCTTATTGTTTCGCACGGAATTTTAAGCAACAGCTGATAATTTATTTTTTGTAGATTTTATTTTGTATTTACAAAAAATGCAAATGTATTTACTGAAATGCAAATATCTTCAACAATTTTGAACGGACTACATTACACTGCTTCACAAATTTTTAATTTGGAAAAATACCAAGAACGCCACATGCCTAGATAAGTTAATTGGGATCTCCTGAACACGAAGTTTGAAGTTTTGTCCACTATAACTCTGCCATTTAATGACTCATCTCTTCAAACGACCCATGGTTATTTAATAAATTTTATAACCTCTCAAAATTGTGGAAGATATTTGCATTTCAGTCACATCATCTTTTTTAAAAATACAAATAACGGTTATTTTAGAATATCTCAAAAACTGTTATACTTTTGACAATTCTGACTTAATATTCGGATTCAGGGGAAAGTTTTACATAAAGGTCACGACTCTATTGAAAATTTGTGACGTAGTGTAATCACCAGGCAAAGAATGCGAAGATATGTGAAAATTTCGGTGTTATTTTTTAATTTGGGTTTTTCTGGATTAAATATTCATGTTAAAGAAAACTAATACAGAGCAACATTGTTCATAAGATATAGCCCTAGAATATTTGTAAATAAGGTTTTTCTCTAAAATAAATATTACGGAAGTTATCAACAATATAACAATTAAGTGAGAAAAATAGCATATTAGCAAACTTTGTGGGCTCAAGGCACGGCTAATAACTATGCAAAAGGTCTAAAATTTTATATATATATATATATTTTTTCTAATTTGGAATCATTCTAAGGGGTTTGCCAAGTGAAAATACGAAAAAAAATAACGGTCACCCTAATGCATAGCTTATGTGTCCATATAAATAGGGATCTTTCTACCCCTACCTCCCTTTGCTGTCCTATTTTTTGAAAAATGCATAGCTAATGCGTCCATATAAACAGGGACTATTAAATCAGTTGAAAGTTTCGGAGAGACAGAAATTGCCCTTTATCTCACCTCGTGGTCCTATTTAAAAAAAAAAAATGCCAAAAGTGAGTCGATCGGTGTACTTAGAGGTGCGTATGTAATATAATATTTTTGGCTTTAACAGACATCAGCACAAACACATATCTGGTGGCTTCGGAAAACCCATTTTAACAGACGGACGGACAACCGGATTTGACCTTCCTTTCTCATAAGGATCCAGAATATATATACTTTAAAGGGGGTAAGATCAATATTGCAGAAATTACATGTTGTCAACATATAAAAATATATTCCTTTTTGCGCAATATAAATCGAAAAACATTTTATTTTATCCATTATATTGCGCTACCCACTTATCTATACTAATATTATATAGCTGAAAAGAAGAATGGAACCTCCTAATGACCATAGGCAATACAAGGTTCAACTAAAGCGCTTAGGATAGGGTCCAGGGGCGCTAAGTCTCCTATTATAATCTCACTCATATCTCCAAAACTTAGAGACAGAAAAAAATGTCGTTGTTCTTTAGAAAAATAAGCGTACAGGTAGCTGGCCCTTTTTTGAAGTTCGGCCCTTTTAGGGAGTTAACCATAAAATCTGAATTTTGGTACTTTTTTGTCACCTCGTCTATCTTTTAAGCAAAAAAACGTAAAAATCAACATTATACAAATAACTATTTGGTACTTTTAAGAAATTCGAACGATTAAGGGGTGAAAGTATACACATGATTTTTCTCCATTATTTGGCATATTCGTATTTAATGGGCTCCGAGTACAATATATTAAAATGTTTGATACTTCAAAGGGGAGAAAAGGGTCCAAAAAGGGGAAATACGGAAAATTAAAATTTCTTTCTTTAGCTTTTTGGTTGTTCATCTGGTACTTTTTTTTAATAACCGTTAATATTGGACCTAGAAAAATAAAAATCAACATGCAATATCCTGAGTGATAAAACTCTATGGGGGAACATTTTGGTCTTTTACTGGTTATTGTGGAATTTCCGTTAGCATTGGACTTAAGACATAAAATTAAACATGCAAGGTCCTGAGTGAATGAGAATCTTTAAAGGGATCTTATTGGTTCTCTTTCGTTCTTTAACTGGTTGTTCTTTTTATTTTCTTTAATACTGGACCTATGGCAATAAAATAAAACATGCAATGTCCTGAGTGAATGGGAATCTGTAAGAGGGACTTTTTTGTTCTTTAACTGGTATTTTTGAATTTCCGTTAATATTGGACTTGGAAACATCAAATTAAACATGCAATTTTCCGAGTGAATGAGAATCCTTAAGAGAGATTTTTTGGTACTTTGTATTTCTCTAGCTGGTACTAACTAAGGATAGGGTTCAGGGCGGGAACGGCTACTATGATAAAGATGCACACATACAGTATCCATTACTGAACAATAATATTGCAAATGTATGGGAACCTTTATACACATTTAGAAAAAACAATTGTATCCTTTTTTCATCCCACATTGTCGCCTTTGTGGTTTATGTTGTACATTTGTTTTTAATTGAAAGTTTCACATGCAAAAAAGTCAGCAAAGAGGAAATTCTAAGAATTTTTTTTTAATATTTCACTTTGTTTACACACGTAACGAAACTTTAGAGGAGTGTCTGTGTGATTGTGTAATAATAAATATGTTCTGTATTGTATAATATTTTTACCTTTGGATGTAAATAAAACCCTTGAGCTTAATTCAAATAAAGGGGATTTTAAATATTAAACACTTGAGAAACAATTAAGGGAAATAGGAGCTTTTTTAAGTATATAAAATGCAAAGATTTAATTTAAATAGTAACTGAAGTATATAAAACATTTGAAGTGAAGTTGAATGAGAATAAAGAAGGTTTGTAACAGAGTGTAACAGATTCGGAGTAGACAAGCGTCCGTTTAGAGAAGGTAAGAAGTTGGGTAAAGCTTGTATATCGTAAAGTTGATCTAGATTAGAGTAGGACAAAATAAGTTTATAGAAGATCTAGTTTATGTAGGGTAAATCCAAAATAAATTGCAATAGATCCAAAATAAAATGTAATAGATTTAGTGTAGTAAAGATTCAGAGTCAAGTGGAAAGCATGTACAGAATAGAGTAGTGCTAATTCAGCATAGGGAAATTGTTCGATCATTATGCATAAAAACTTGCATTAACACGCTTAAAAGGTGAAATTGACTCAAGAACTAAAGACTTGACCATTCTAAACGTCTTCAATGGTAAGAATAGTGGCAAGAAATGGCAACAGTGGATGATCAATTTTCGAAGAAAATCATCTTAAGTGATGAGGCACATTTTCACCTCAGTGGATTCGTCGGTGTTCGCTATTGTGAGATTTTTTTTTTTTTTAATATTTATTTATTGAATCTTCATATACTAAATATGAACAAACAATAATTAATCAAATCTTATCCTAATACTTTGTTTTGTATCCTGCTAGTGCCAGACAACAAATTTCGTCATCACGGTTTCTGTTCACATATGTAGGTGTTTATCGCTCTTCTGATTGGGTGAGTGCTGCAGTGTCTCTTCTTCTTAAGCCATGATTTAAAATATTTCGAGCTAGTGGATTTGGGTGTTGTTCAACATCACATGGTTAAATGAAGTTCACTCCTCATAAGGACCCAGAATATATATACTTTATAGGGTCTAAGATCCATATTGTAGAAATTACAAACGGAATGACAAACTTATATATACCCTTTTCCACCTGTGGTGAAAGAGTAATTTTTGGGATTTTAGTATTTTGGTCATAACTCTGCTATTTCTTAACCGATTTGACAGATTTATATACCGACGTGTTAAAGAAGAAATTTGCCAGTTATTTTGGCTATAAAACGTGGACTCGGGAAGATCTATGGTTCCTGAAAATGGGTATTTTTCAAAAAAAAAAAATTAATATTTTAGTCATAACTTTTTCGTATCTGAACCGATTTTCCCGAGTTTTTCAGAAAATATTTTCTATTAAAAATTTCCGATCTTCTGATATATAAGGCGTAACCATAGGTCATATTACAGTCAAAAAATTCAGGTTTTTACACAATTGTTAATACTTTTTGTATGAGAGGTACCACGTCTACTTCTCCAATCCCGCCCACATTTTGTAGGATCGTGTATATTTATAACCTAAATGTTTGTACCCAATTTTAAAGCTTTGGCTCTTGCCGTTCTCCAGATATACAGAAAAAAGTAATAAAAATACAACAACCACAAGGGATTTTTTGGAAAAATTAGAGGCAGTCGTGGTTTTTTGGTCTTATCTCAGCCATTGTTGGACCGATCTGGCTGAATTTCAATAGCAAGAAATGGTAGACTATATGTGACATAAATGTAAAACAACGTAGCCGCTATCATGTCTGGAGTCTCCAGAAAACACATATCAAACGTAAGACGGACGGACGGATGGACGGACGGACGGATGGATGGACGGACGGACGGACGGACGGACGGATATGGTTAAATCAAGTTCTCTCCTCATAAGGACCCAGAATATATATACTTCATAGGGTCTAAGATCAATATTGTAGAAATTACAAACGGAATGACAAACTTATATATACCCTTTTCCACCTGTGGTGAAGGGTATAATAATTATTTTACAGGAGAGCAAAAAAACGTTTTTAATAGGCAGGATTATTTATTTTTTAAAATTTTGTTTTTTAGATTATTCAAAATAATGATAATAAAAACTTTCATGCAAAAGGCTTTTAATCATCATTTTGTTAGAAGCTTACAACGTTCATCCACCGGCTGACTCTTTGAAGTGGTTTACGTGCATAATTTTGGGTTATTTGATGTTTAAACAATCTAAGAGAGTAATGTTAACGGTTATCTGCAAAAAAACTGGTTTTGCAAAAAGTGGCTTTTACAACGTTATTCGCGGCTGTTCTTCAATTAAAGAGCTAAAGGATAGATAATACGGCGCATTAACGGCATAGAACCTCAAGCCACAGGGTCATCGAAAATTTGGACCATCGGATGGAGGTGTGCCGCCGAGGTCGCGGCGGCCATTTGGCCGATATTCTGTTCCATACATAATTAAACCATACCAATATTATCATAATAAAAAGATATGACAATAATTTCCTAAATAATTTGTGTTGTATTCAAAATCGACATCGGCCCTTAAAATTCAACCACCCTTTATATATAAAATTGATTAGCGTAGGTTCAGAGTTGAGTGCCATAGACCCTTTGTAGAGAGGAGCACGAAGAGATTGATAGGAATCCAAAATAAGGTAGGGCAGACCCAGAAAGAGAAGTGTTGCCCCAGAGGAAAGTGGTGAAGAATAGAGTGAAGAAAATCTAAAGTTGGTTAGATATATCATAGAGCGGATCCAAAATAGTGTTATACATTATAAATAGAGTAAAATATTGAAGAGAATATTAAGGAAAAATAGAGAAGATTCAGATTATAAATATAGTAAAGTAGTTGCAGAAAATTGGATGGAGGAATCTAAAATAGGGCAAAGGATCGTAAGTAGATCCAGAATGTAGTAAAACATTTCCAGCTCAATAAAATTATATAAAGTGATAAATATCCAGACTAGAATTAAATAGATCTTGAATAAAAACGAACAGCTTCAGAATAGATAAATATAGTAGATTCAAAGAAGCTCAGGGACAGAAAAGTATTTTCAGCAGACCAACGGGCAAGTAGAGTAAATGAAGAAAAATGTTGTGTAAATCTTGGGTAAAGCGGAATAAATCCATTTTGCAGAAGACTTTGAGTAGAGCAGATCCTGAATTGAAAATGTTTTAATCTATAAAAAAAAATCTTAAACGTTCCTTTTCAAATTTTCTTAAACTTTTAACAAGGGTTAAAAAACTTAATACAAAATACCAAAAGACCATTTATTATGTACCCTTTTAAATTGGGCATAAATATTGAAGTTTTAAGCATATAAAGCAAATATTTGTCAATCTTCTTCTGCTAGATGAATAGACGAATTGAATTGAAACAAATGCTCTCCAGCATTATTCCTTTGACAAACTATTTTTAGTCATCTTTTTGTATAAATCTTTTTTGAAGTTAAATTTTTTTTAAATTCAGTTTTGCTTATTTTTGCCTTCAACTCGAACCATTTATGTCCACAACCACATAAAGTTTATTTTATGTTGAAATGATTTTTTACATGCAGACACACATATGTCGCTTTAGAGTTCTTTTTTCTACTTTTTTTTTTTTTTTGTCATACTTTATACAACATTTAAGGCAATAGAAGCTAAATTTAGGTGGTTTGATATTTTCACAGTTGACTACAGTGAGTACGACTAGAGTAGATGGTAGTGAGTTGTAGTAGCTACATTTAAGTTGCATTAGCATAACGTACATACTTGCAGACAGACGGACAGACATAAATAAATATGAGGCAAGAGTTCATTGTAACTTAAAATATGCAGCATACAAATTAAAAAAGTAATAATGGAGAGGTCGTTTGCATATTCAATATTTTAAGTTAAAAATGGTTTCAAAATACTTCAAAGAAATCTTAAGTAAAACAAAACGTTTTATAAATACGAGTAATAAAGTTTTTAAAAAGGCATTGCACTTGTATCAATAATTTCTTAATAAAAATTTAAGCAAATATAACAAAATTAATATGCATTGACAAAATTTACATTATTTACTGCATGTTTTTGTAATAAAAAAATGTTTGTTTGGAAATTTATATTGAAACAACAATTAAAACAAGTAAGAGGGCTATATTAGGCTATGCCGGATCGTATATACCATTCACTATGGTGCGAACAGAAAATTAATTAAATACTGTTCTTTAGATATAAATAAATCTATTTTGTGCCACGTCCACTTCTTCAATCCCACCCACACTTTGTCGGATGTTGTGTATTGATAACCAAGATGCTTGTACCTAGAAGCTTTGGCTCCTACCGTTCTCCAGATATAAAAAAATTTATAAAGTGTTTGAATGGAAAGTGCCACGCCCACTTCTCTAATTTAGAGAGGATGTTTATTGATAACCAGGGAAACCATAAATATGCAATTAAATGTTTTTCCTTGTGCGACCAATGAAGGCAAAAACAATATATTTATCCGTTTTAGAGCCTTTTATGAATTTTGGCATCGATTTGTTAGTGCATATTTTACCGTTTGCAGCTTTTTTTGCATAATTTATTTAAAAGAGCATTTAAGTGGCATTTTTTAAGTTTTTAGTGCATATTTTTCCTTTTTAAGGCATATTTTGCCTTTTTAAGGCATATTTTGATACATGACGAATGTTTATAGAAACCTACAAGAGCTTTCGAGGCAAATAAAAATATAATTTTTTTTTTTTCGAAATTCTGGTTAACAGATGGCTTTTCTGTTTAAAATATCTATGTATCTATATACCCAACGTGTTGCGTCAATTTCGCCATCTACAATAAATTTGTATTCTAAAATTGTAAGGCAAAGCAGGTTGATATTAAAGATAAATATTATTTAAAGATACGTGTTATTTAAGTGATCTTACGATGTCCATCCTTTCGTCTGGCTGGTTGTCTGTCCATGTTAACCTTGTGTGCAAAGTACAAGTTGTAATTTTTTAGATAATTTGATCAAGAATCGGTCTATTATTTCACATATTCCCCATAAAAACTTCTTTCCAAATTAGACTCTTTGTGTCAGTAAACCATCAAATTATTATTAGCCACAAACATATTTTACTGCAAATTAAATAATTTTTTAGCCGGTTTACATTTGCCCAAAGCTTCCATCCTAAAATAGCTTTAACTTCTTTTTAAATGTTAACATTAATTAGCAATTTAGCGACCGTAACTGAAATTTAAGACAATTTTTGATTTTTTTGAGGCATATTTTTAGAGCATAGTTCTGGTTTCCCTATTGATAACCAAGAGACTTGTACCTGATTTGGAAACTTTGGCTCTTCCCGCTCTCCATATATACAGAAAAAGAAATAAAAAACAACAACAACAACAAGGGGTTTATGAGTAAAATTAGAGGCAGTCGTGGTTTTGGTCATATCTTAGTTATTTACTGACCGACTTGGCTGGATTTCAATAGGAAACTTTAATCCAGTATATTGGGCATAAATACATAACATTCTAGTCCCCATAATTGTGGGTGGGGGGAAAACTTTATTCAGCGAAGCCACCTGCCGCGTCCTGAAGGAAAAAACTGCTAAGCACGGCCGCAGGCCGTCACGCAGAAAAACTTTAGTATGCGAAGCCAGATTTCAATACTTAACTTTAGTGTCTCCGGAAATAAGAGATAAAGCCATGTTCTAATATTGCTAATGTGAGCTAAGGCCATGATGGCTTTATCTAATATGGTATTAAAGCACCCCCCGTTGCGGATCAGTTGTTACGTTTTTCTCACTGTTTTAGCTGATAAAGTATTTTATGTTTCTGTAGGTTAATTGGCAAAGCGAACATTCCATCGACGTACACGAAGTTTTTTTTAATATTTTTATAAAAAACGCACAAATAACAGAAGCTTAAATTTTTTAGTCACTACCTATCATTAAGGTCGACCGCAACGTTAACGAGTCCGTAGGATCTACGTTTGAGTAACGAGGCCTTAAATATTGCAAGAAAAATTACGATATTCTTTTTTTTGTGTTAATGTGTTTAACATTCTTGCAAAAGTTCGTGCTTCCGCTTGTTTTTTAATTTGTTTTTATCTAAAAAATCTTTAAACACTTAACCATTTAAAGGGTTAAGAACTCAATACATTTACGTAGTAATTGTTAGAAATTTGTGTTACACTCATGTTCAATGAACAGCAGCTCCTTATCATAACTTTTGTTCTAGTTTCCCATGTGCTTCATGAAATAAATACAAAAAAATGAAAATCAGAATGAGAATAATACAAAATCTACTGAAAAAGAAAACTAAGCTAAAACCTTCGCATATGATTTTCATGCCATTGTTTTATGTTAATGTAAAAAAAAAACTAATCTTTTATTAGGTTTAAACAAAATGAAAGCGATAAGCGACTAACTGCAGTAAAGTAAGAAGAAAAACTAAGTAAAACAAATTCGAAAATAATTTATGCAAGAAAAACTAAAATTTTTGTATTTTAAAATTCATTGTAGATTTTTGTAAACTATTATTACTTTTAAATAGAAAGAAAGCGTTAAGGGACAACGGCTAATTGGAAATAATTAAGAAAAAAACTAAGGCCCCATTTGTGTAAAACGCAACGCAACGCCAAAAATTACATTTAAAGTCACCATTTAGAAAGGAAAACATATGGAAGGGAAACATTTAGTTTGGTAGAGTGTATCCGGAAGCATGTTCGTCTGTGTAACCGCGAATGTAAAAACAAAAGAGAATTCCAGATGTTTTTCTTCCAAATATCAAAAATATTTTTGACTTTGTTTTTGCTTTATATGTAATTTTTGGCATTGCGTTAAGCCCTAAGTAAAATAAGTAAAAGATTTAAAAATAAATTGTGTGGAAAAAAACCTTTAGTTTTCGTTCTTTCCGATTAGTTGAAGTTTATCAGAACTAGGAATTCCAACTAAATTCTCGCTTAACGCCTTAATTGTGCTTTTGCTTGGCTGGTGTTATTCATTCATAATCATGAAACTGCTTATGCCATTCAATTTTAGTTCATTACTACTTTTTTTCTATTATTTAAAATGCAATTAGAAAGATAAGAAAGTATTTTAGAATTTAGAAAAATTAAAAGCTTTTCATATTTAGAAAAAAAATTTTTTTTTAATAACTTATCAGCTTTTAGGAAATAATTGTGAATTAAATACTGTCTGATTGCAAAACTAGCCTGATCATTAAAAACTTATACAGTCGAACTACTCTATAATGAACGTCTATACAATGAAGTTTTCTATATTATGAATTGATTTTAAAAACACTGCTTTTTCAATAAAATTTTAGTTTAATTTGATCTTCTTAAAATAAACAAATTTTTAAACGAGTACATGCGTTGGAAAGGGGTACTTTCACTAATGGTTTATAAAAAAAAAACATCGACAAATTTCTACGAATATGCTTTATACGCGCACGTTTATGATGGTGTGTTTTCGGTATAAGACTCTGCTTGCTCGCGTCATTTGAATTATTTTGTGTTGTCAAGCAACGCGGGTAGGGTTACTCTAGTTGATACATAATTTTGACTCGCATACATTTTTGTCTCCATATAATTTATGTATAACAAAATATTTCTGTAAGGGGATTCCCAAAGATGAAAATAAGCACGAAAGAAGCAAGTCAGGGTGGTGTATTCGGCTGTGACGAATCTTTGATACCCTTCACCGACGGTCAGAATATTTCAGGAATAGGCTTTATATGAAACCTTTGGTAGATTATGAACAGATGTGGTATGATTTCTATTTTTTCTCTTGAATTTGTGCAAAATCTTTAATCAATATATTCATCCACTATTTATGCCAGTTTCCACATTTTTATTTATAATTCTAAGGGCTAAAAAATCAGAGCAAGTTAAACTCTCTTTTTGGTTTAAAATGTGTTTAAACCAACAAATCTATAAATCACTAAACATATAAACCATCTTTAAACGCATAAAATTGGGCGTTTAAACTACAATATAGACCATATGAATTTGATAAGATTTATCGTAGTGCTGCCACATGCTATTTTTTTAGCCACATATATTACATGGGACACTGATTTACAGTTATTGAGTTTAAAATACATATAAATTCAGGCTTAGTTTAACTAAACCAGCGTTTAAACGATCAGTGATTTATTAGCCATTAGTATACTAAAAATAAAATGTCTGAGATGAATAATAAAAAAGTTTCACGCGGAAGGACAAGCTTAGTATACCCTTATTCACCACAACTGGTGGACGGTATACAAAGTATCTGTGATAATTTTTCAGCACTTTATTAAATAGCAAATTTTAAAAATGTAAAAACAAGCAATTAAGCACTATTTGCAAAAATTTTCGAACCTGTCTTTTTAAGAATATTGAAGAACCAAAGCTTAATCGATAGCCGTTGCAGGTGTAACAACTTGAAAAAATATAAGTTTTTTATATAAAGTTTCTATAAAATGAAGTGATTTTCTGGTCCCATGCAGATTCATTATAGGGAAGTTCGACTGTATTATTAAAAATAATCTATATCTTTTTAATAAATAATAACAATAAGGGCAGTGTGAACGTCTTATTTATTGCTACAAACATTTGTCATCGCATTTTTATTTATTACTTTTTTTTTAAGGTTTATTTTTTAAACCCTCCACCACTAGTGGTGAATTGGGGTATACTAAGTTTGTCATTACGTGTGAAACTTTTTTTGTATGCATCTAAGTAATTATAAGTCATTAAAAGTCGATTTAGCGAAGTCCGTCTTTTTATCAGTCTGTTGAAATCACGCTCACTTTTGAACATTTCATAAGAAAAGAACAATATTGGTATCAAATTGTTTCTAGTTATCTTACCCCACGTCTTCAAGTGCTTTTGATTTGAACATGACATGACCATAACGCTAACAGAGCAACGGTATTAATTTGTTCACGTTCGTGTATGTGGCGAATATGAGTTGATGTTCATGTTCTGATTGACCACAATTTTTGTTGTTGTGGCGATTGGTTGTTTACAGAAAATACATTGTATGGCCAACATCAGAGCGCACACGGATGCTAAGACGAATGTTTAGGCAACGATGGCAGCACAACGACGAAACATGAACATGAACAGTCTATACAAGTAGAATTCATGTGCGACACGCTGTCCTTACCAAGTTGATGGATAGTGGAGACGGGTCGTTAAGCAGCTTGGTATTGAAATCCAGCAGAGTCGGTTCAGTAGAAAAAGAGTTATGAATTCAAATGCAGAGAACCACTCTAAAAAATGAAATTTCTGTTACAGAAACTAACATAAATTGTATGCACCGATTGTTATTGATTTTTGCACAAACTCGTTTAATGTGACCAGAAATCACACTAATATAGTTCGTGAAAATCGGTAAATAATTTACTATATATAGTTTATAGTTTTATAAAATTAAAATCACATTGAAAATTTTTAAAATATGGGTCTATAATTTACCAGGCCCGCTCTTGGGAAACCCTTAAGTACGCCTAAAAACGTAACGAATAAAGCTATCGTTGTAAAATGTTGTCTATTGTCGTTTTTATAAAATTAGAAACAACACCCAAAACTTTCGAAAATATCGTTCCATATGCCTAATACCGTAATTAATTAAGTCTTTTTTTTATTTGAAACCCCACTTTATTGAATTACGTGATGATCGTCCTATAACTACGACTAAAGTGGATTGATTTATGTCCAATATGGTTGTATATGATTAAAACTAAAATCTTAAATCTTTGCGATGATCGGCCTATAGTTCAATATAAGTATAAATCCCACTCTTTGTGGATGGTATTTAAGATTCGGTTCAGCCGAATATAGCACTTTTACTTGTTTACCTTTAGTTCTCGTTTGTTTACAAAAAGTCTTATCAAATTCACTCTTTTTACTCTTATCATTTGCTAGACTACCCAACCTTTTTTTAGATAATAGAAACAGGATATCAATTAATCACTGTCTTATTAAAGTCAATAGAATTCAGTGAATATTTATTTAGTTTTATGACTCAAACAACGTCGGCTGAACACAATGCGTTAAACAATGTTGCAGTGTGCGGACATTTAACACACATGTAACAATTGTAGCTCAATATTGTCTGCACACCCAGAAAAAAAGTTTAAATATGGTCACCTCCAACAACACTATTTATAAAGAAAATTTCAAACATATTATTTTTAATTTAACCATATTATTGTCAGCCACAACCATATTATGGTTAACTTAGTCCTCCATCAAGACACCACAACCACATTAAGGTTCGCGTCGAACATGTTATGGTTATTTATAACTAAAATATGTTTAACCACTATAATAGCATGGTTGGTTTGCAACCATAACATGTTGATCTTGGAAAAGAGGAAAATTGTTAATTTAAAAACAATTTATTGTCATATTTTTAGAGGCAACCATAATATTGTTGTGGCTTTTTGATGGAGGACTATTTAAACCATAATATGATTGTCAGTGACAATAATATGGTTAAATTAAACATAATAAATTTAAAAATTTCTTCAAAAATAGTTTTGCTGGAGCTAATTATATTAAAACATGCTTTTTCTCTGCGTGCACCTTGTGTCTATATTGCATTGCCAGTTCTGTGCGGTAGTAATGATGGGAACAGTTCGAACTTGATCTAGGCCAAACATTATCACCAGAGAAACCAGAAATAAAATATAATAAATATGCAGTAAAAACTTCAAAATATGCCGTGAAAATTGTTAAAAAAAAAATTCCTTAAAAAAATTCAAAAATTGCTTATTTGAAAACAAAATATTCAACTATTTAATAACAGTTCCATTTATTAAAAAAAAATCCTTAAATTATAATCGGTAAAGTCCAAGCACCATATTATTAACAGGCGAACTTTCGATGTTTTACCTTTTTGGGCACGACGGGCAGTCATCGGCTAATAAAAACAAAGTTATGTTAAGAGGTTTAAATTCATATAAAAGTTATTTGTGCCCAATATTATACAGATATTTACATCCATATTCATTTTTTTTTTGTCTTAAAGGGATATAAGGGACGGTCGCTAAACTGTTTACTAATGTTAACATTTAAAAGGAAGTTAAAGATGTTTATAAATGGAAGTTTTGTGCAAATGTGAACTGATTCGAAAAGAATCTAATGAGCAGTAAAATATGGTCAATTTAATCTAATTGCCAACATAATAAGATGGTTTACGGACACAAAGAGTCTAATTTGGAAAGAAGTTTTAATGGGGAATATGTAAAATTATAGACCGATTCTCACCATTTACATAGATTTCGTTCTTAGTTCGTTCAATTTAAATGTATTTACAAAATTTGATCAAATTATCTACAAGATTGCAACTTCAAACAGGCAAAACAATGCTGCAAAAAGGATATTTTTTTTACTAAATTATGCAAAAAAATGCTGCAAATGGAAAAATACGCAAAAATATGCACTAACAAATCGATGCCAAAATTCTTAAAAAGCTCTAAAACGGATAATTATATTGTTTCTGCCTTGATGGGTCGCACGAGGAAAAATATGCAATTGCATATCTATGGTTTCCCTGATTATCACCTTTTACATTGAGTTATATTTCCCAACTATTTGCGCTTAAACCACTGCCACTAAGTTGTCTCCAAAGTTTCATGGCTGAAGCCAAAACTTTTTTATTTAGTACGAGAAAAAACTCGTTCTAAATTTTAGTTTTTTCTTTTTACTTGAGTATGAGTCGTACTCAAAAATTTTAGTACGGATAACACTTAAGAGTGCTTATAATATTCGTGCTTGCGCTTGTGATTGTAAGTTTGCTCTAAAACCAACAACAATGCTACAAAAAAAACAAGTGAAATAAACATGTGTAACGGAAAGTAAAATAATTAATCTGGTTCTGTGGGGTCAGTGTTTAGGTTAGAATCAATCTAACCTGACTTTCGGATTATTTCAAGTAGGAAATCTTGAATCAAGCACAGTTTGAGATAAGTTTTATCTAATTTTTAAATAAGTCAATCGCGTTTTCGGATTATTTTAAGTACGAATTCGGGATTAAATATGGATAAGTTAAGTATTTCACACTTGAATAATCCGTACTTGAATCAATCGTTGCCTTAGACAAATACTGCGCATATTCTAGCCATATTGGATGACTAATAAACAACTTTTGTACATGGCCAAATGCGTACCGATTTAGGTGGAAATCAAACGTCGAAAGTGGTCTGCAGAGATGCACTCGATTGTAATCGCCCATGAAACACTGGGTGAGGATGATAAGAAGAGAAGTCGAAAGCTGCAACAAGTCGTGGATCCAAGTCAAAGCTCTAGCCAATGATCGTTCCGAATGGAGAGAATTTACGGACGCCCTTTGTTCAAAATTAACTTTTATATAATTAAGCGATATGTACAATATCAATTCATTTATATAAATCAAAGAAAACATATCTTCTATATCTATCTATCTATATATCTATATCTATATATATATATATATATATACATATATATTAAACAGTTGAGTGAGTGAGTGACTGACTGACTGATTCATCATTGCCCAGGCCAAACCGCTGACCCTAGAAACTTGAAATTAGGACAAGAGATTGGTCACTCCCCCAAAAAAAAAAAAGTCTAAAACTAAAAGAGATGCAAAATAAATGTAATACTTATTGTTGTTCTTTAGAAAAATAAGCGGACAGGTGTCTGGTACTTTTTTGAAATTCGGCCCTATTAGGGAGTAAACGGGTAGAATCTGAATTTTAGTACTTTTTTGCCACCCCATCTATCTTTTTAACCAATAAACATACACCATGTTCTGAAAATCATATTTTGTGAAAGTGATTTGAAATCACAAGAAATGTGTTCTGGAAAAAAAATTTTTTTTTATAATTTTGATTTTAAACTGGACGGTTAAGTGGTCGCCGATCAAAGATTTCTTGCCTATATTTATCCACCATTTTAAATCAAGTTAAAACTTTTGTGGTTTCCAAAACACCCTTAAATAACATGTGATTTGAAATTTTGTGATTTTCAGAACATGCCTGATAGAAACAAAGTTAATACCACATTTAAAACTTCTCAAAAAAATACGTATACGAATTTGGTACTTTTTCACAATTCGAACATTTAAGGGGTGAAAATCGTAACTACTTTTGGTACTTTTTTGTACAAAACATTTTCCTCCATTCATTGACATATTCGTACTAAATTATGGTCTGTCATTACAATACTGAAATTTTTGATACTTTAATGGGGGAAAATATAGTACCCAAAAAAGGAAATACGGGAAATTTGATATTTTTCTTTAGCTTTTTATTTCTACTAAAGTAGCGGGTTAAATGCTAGAATTTAAACAAGTTTAAACCTAGAAAAATAATCTTTGGCATAAAAATATGTATGTCCACGAAGAAAAAGGTGACGCTAACGAAGTAGCGGGTATATGCTAGTATATAAATATTTATTTATATATAGAATCAAGCGTTCTGTACTTGATTTAAGAAAATCCAGTGTACACTGAAAGAAAAATGCTCCATATATCTAATGAATCATTTTCATAAAAAAGTTTTCCTTGGGTAAATGAAAATTTTCATTGTCTAAATGGAATTTCATAGTTATAATGAAGTATTTTAGTTAAAATCGCTTCATTGGATTTCGTAATTACGTTAAAAATTTTCATTGGATAAATGAAAACTTAAGTTTGTCCAAGTTAAACAAAAAATTTTAATTAGGAACATAAAAAAACAATATACAAACATAACTATATTCATAAATTAATACAAAATTATAGTTTCCTTAAAAAAATGTTTAATTGTAAATTAAAAAATGTAAGATTTAATAATTTCATACATCTAATGTATGCCATTTAATTTATGAAATCAAACATTTTTTTTATAAAAGCAACATATTTCAATAATTGCCTTCATAAATTTAAATGTTCATTATGACAATAAAAATGTCATTATAGTAATGAAACAAAAACTTTCAATCAACGTTGTTGTTGTTATTATGGACATTTTAATCTCATATTTACGCTCTTAATTGAGTAAAAAACATAGTTTTTTTATCCAAAAACTACACTGCCCCGGTAGACTAGCTGGTAGTGAGCTAGTCTATCAGCACCGAGGTTGAGCGATCGATTCCCGCCAGAGACAGAAAAAAAAATAAAAAATAAAATAAGAAAAATAAAAAATAAAATAAGAAAAAAAAAAGTTTAAAAAAATAAAAAAAAAATTTGTTTGCTTAATTGAAAGTATTCATCCAATGAATGATATTCATTGATCTAATATAATGTTTCAATAAATCCTTTTAATGAAACAGGTTACATTGATCTAACGAAGCGCTGCATAGGTTCCTTTTTAATGCAATTTTTCATGGGATTAATGTAAAAATTCATTGGTATTGCGAAGAAAATTCTTTCAGTGTAGTATTATTTCTAGCCATTAGAAACTAAATTAATTAAACAGGGTGGCAGTAGGATAATTTATTAACGACCAAGTTTAAATTACACAAATTAAAGTCCAAATAATGTCAATTACAAATTTAATAATTAAAAACTATTTCGTTTACTTATATTTTATTTAATGTAATATATACACACTTTAAAAATGTTCCCCTGAAGAAGTCAACAAAAAATTGACGAAACGTTGGGAAAAAATGTACGTAAATGTGTTTTTAATTCACAATGGAAGAATTTATCTAAAACTTCCAAATTAACACCTTGGCCAAAAAAAATAAATAAAAACAAATAAATAAAATATATACTTAATATGTAAATTAAATTTGAATTTGAATTTCAGTTACACATTTAAAATAATTCAATAAAAATTTAAATTGAATCTAAGAAATAAATTGATTACTAGTTTGCTCAACTCAATTACTTTGTTAATTATTTTTTAAGTTATTTTTAATTACCTGATGTAAATGAATAAAATACAAATTTTATGTGCATTATTATTTTAATTTAACCAATTAATACATTCTTTGATCCAGCAAATTTTTTTGATATTTTTTTCAATAAAAATTAAAAATTTAATTTATTGAAGAAAAATTCACAATTTTAAATTTTTACAAATTTTATTAATCAATATTAACATTTTGGTGATAGGTGTAAAATCAAAGAATTGTTTGACTGATTTAACGAATTGGATAATTAAAATCGCTTTTTAACTTTTTCTGTATATATTTAAAGCAAATAGTAGCTTTTGTGCTATTTCTTTCAATTGAACGCTTTTTCTTCTCTGCTTATCCTACAAAAATCCTTTAATCCTTTACGCTTTAAAATGTACTTTTGACGTTTCTTTTTGCAACAGATTCGTTTATTTTTTTCCATGGTGTAGAAAAGACGAAAAAACTTCCATTTGGTTATTACCCTCCCTAAGTAGAATCCAAGCAAATAAAGGTTTTTAAAGGTAGGTCAGGGTTTTTTCTTTCACTAATCTGAGTCATTGACAGTTTTTACATTTATAGAAAGAATATGTTATTTGTTAGGTTATTCCCTACTCCCGATTGCAACTTTAAATAAATTATATCCTTAATGGGTTTTTAATAACGTTACTTTATATCATATGCGTTCGAATTTACTTATATTTACACCTTACTAAAGGTCCCGAGGGTAAAGGAGGAATGGAGCAAAAAATATCGATTTATTTCATTAGAAAATTTTATATGTATGTATGAATATATGTATGCATATGGCTATTTCCAAAAAAACGTCAACCACAAAAAATGGAAAAAAAAATTTTCTTTTCAAGATTTATTTAGAGAATTGCTTATATTTTTTTAATATATGCGTATAAATTAATTGATTCGAAAAAAAAGATAAATGGTAAACGAAGTACTACAACTTTTAGCACATACTTGTGTATATTAGAAAATATGCATTTGGAACAACAATACTCTAATCTAAGGCATATTTATGATCTGAAAAACATTTTTAATTAAGTTTCTTATATAAAGGATTATAAATAGCAACATAAAAAAAATTTTAAATCATGGTGGAAAAATTGTCCCGTTTACAATTTCTTTAACAATTTATTTAAAAAAATGTAATTCATATTTTATTTTGAAATCGAAACCATTTTTAGGGCACATTAGTACGCAACATTTTAAAATTAATCCCAATAAAATATTGTGTCAGGTTTCGCAGAAATCACTGTTTAAACGGTTACCCCTTAAAACCCACTTCCGTTTTTGTCCCGTTTACAATCACTGGTTTTTTACAATTTTCGGAAATTAAAGAGCTAATTGAGAGTTAAAAGAATCATTAATTTAAAAAATGAAAATCAGGTTTTTTTTTACAGTTTTGTCAATATAAACGTGTGCGAATGTCCCGTTTACAATCTTGGAAGTGCCCATATACATATATTTTGGAATTAAATGATCTATGACAACATTTTTGTAAACATGCAAAGTTACTGCCTGTTTGTGGAACGCGAGCGCAAAAGTGGCTCGTTCAATTAAAAAAAAAAAAAAAAAAAAACAAAATTTAAAACAAAAACAAAGTTTCAAAATTTGTTTTTGTTTTAAATGTAAGTTAAGCGAGTCACTTTTGTGCTCGCGTTCTACAAACAGGCAGTAAGTTTTCTTTTATTTCTATTTAAGGCGTTATAAACGGGCAAAAAAACTATCGAAATTATAAAAACGATAGCCATTTTGGTGCCAATGTTACCTCATCCTGGTTTTATGACTTAGATAAGCATGCTGGTATTCATAAAAATTAATGAGACAACAACACGCACTATATTTAGATTTGACAAATACTTAACTAAGGAGACTTTGGAGAATAATGTTCATAATCAATGCTGTCTACGACTATCAGGAAAATGCGTATTTCAAGGGATACCCTGCGCAACTTCATTTAAACAAATTGATAAATATAAAATATAAAATGGGACATATAAAAACAATATTGTAACCAATAGAGACTTCAAAGACCCACGAATACGAATGATATTCTTATATTCGAATGCAATTATTCCTCTAATAAATGATTTTGCTCAGCGGTTAAAAAACTGCAGTCAAAGAAGAAAAACTGCCATTTCTTCCACTTCTTTATTTGTCCTTGGCCAAAAAAAAAAACTGTTGCTTTTACTTCTGATTAATTAAAAATAAGCAGTCGCGGTCAAACCAACTCAAAAAGCGAAAAGTTGTACACAAATTTTCGTTTTTTGCACGACGGTTTTTGGTTTCGACTGCAGTTTTTTAAGCCCTGAATTTGCTTACGGTTGAAATTTTGGACTATTTAGACCTATGATTCTCCTATGTTCCTATGTTCTCCTCACGTCCTCATATTAAAACTATTTGCGATTGTATTGATCATAAAACACAGCATTACTCCTCCAGTAATTTCTGAGATTATACGTTCCATTTAATCTTTTAAGAACAACAAAAGCCCAGGCAGCGACAATATTTCTTCAAAACTACTAAAGGCAAACACGAGAACGACGGCAGAACTGATCATACCTATTATAGAAGAAATATGGATAACAGAGAAAATTCCAGACGATCTCAAAAAAGGCATTATTGTTCAAATACCTAAAAAAGGCGACTTAACAAATCGCAACAACTGGCGGGGAATCACTTTACTAAGCATGCTAAATAAAGTCTTATCTCACGTTATATCCAAAAGGCCAATTTTGAGAAAACAACAAGCTGGATTTCCCTAACAAGTCGTGCGTTGGCCATTTAACTCATTGAGAGTATTCGTAGAACAGTCAGTCTATTTTGAGAAGGCATTTGACATCCTGGTCCATAATGTTATCTGGAATGTTCTCTAATGTAAAGGGGAATCACTTAACCTCATCTAACTTATAAAAAGTATGTAGACTGGGGCAAGCTATCGAATTCTATACGATGGCATGCTTAGTCGTAAGATTAAGGTTGGCACTGGCGTTCGTCAAGGTTGTGTTATGTTTCCGCTGCTGTTCAATACAGTGCTGGATAGTGTGATGCACCAGGCAATTATGGGAAACCGCGGGACCATAAAGGCTGGAAGTACTCGAATACGCGGACGATATATGCCTTCTCCCTCATTGCTATACTGACATGGGCGCACAACTAAGGCGTCTTACCTACATATCAAAGAAAGCCGGATTGAGAATAAATTTAAGAAGACCAAAGTAATGAGAATAAATTCTGGAAACTAAAGTCCCTTTCTAATAAATAATGAAATATTAGAAGAAGTTGAAGCATTCTGTTACCTCGCAGCTGTTATAAATCGAACTGGTGGATCTAGTGAAGACAACGTAAGCCGAATAAAACTAGGTCACACAATCCTTCGGCCAGCTCAGTATAGTTTGGAAATCGCATTTATTATCACGCGGTGTTAAAATCAATATTTTCAATACCAATCTAAAATCAACTCTGTTATATGTATGTGAAACTTGGAACGCTGCCTGCCGAGACATTCACACTAGTTTTCGTAAATAAATGTCTCCGAAAAGTTCTACAAATCTTCTGGCCACGAAGCATCTCAAACAACAATCTGTGGGCTGAAACACGTAAAATACCGTTGCGTGTCGAAATACATAGAAGAAAGTGGAACTGGATTAGACACACACTCCGTAAGCCACTGTCCGATATTGCCAGCAATGCTGTCAAATGGAACCAGCAGGGAAGTCGCAGAAATTAACTCCGAAGCTAGAAAAATGCACAAAAGCTGGAGTGAAGTAAAAGATATTGCGATCAACAGATTTGAATGGAAGAAGTTTGTCGAGGACCTATGCTCCTTAAAGGATCGAGGGAAATTATATATATACAAGACCTACGATTACAGACAAGTTTAATTACTAGGAAGTCCTAAGTCTGCGGAAAAATTTGGAACTAAAAAGACCTATAATTGTGAACAAGATTGAGCTACACTAAAACACTTTAGAAACATTCTATTGCGGATAATATCAAAATAACAAACACCTTAGATTACAGCTAAATTAAAAGACTTAAAAGCACAAACATTGGAGACTAAAATTATCCATGTTTATGAAAAATATTAAAGACTGTAAATGCCAACCACTTATTTAATGATAGAGGACACCTATGATTGCGGACAAGATTGAAATGTTAAAAGATCTAAGACTACCACTAACATTTTTCACCTTAAAACATATGATTTTGGTTAAAATTGGAGATTATAAAGATCTACAATTACGCCTAGACGAGGTAACAGCTTAACTTGAAGACTAATAAGATCTACGATTACTGCTAGACTTTAAGTGAAACTAACGTTTGCAGATTATTACTTAAAACCTTCATTTAAGGGACCCTTCTGATAGAGCTTAATTAATACAGGTTACTATTGTAGTTCTAAAAAAAGCTCCTTAGTTAAGCATTTGAACCACCCCTTCCAAGGCATTGTTAACTATCTTGAACTGGTTACTACCGGACATTTTGGAGAAAAAGGAAGCTGCAAAATCAGCGGTAAGACTAGGAGCAACTAGAGCATAGGGGGATTGCAACAGGGTAACTGTATGGCTGACTCGTTGGCGCATGGAGGTACCACCTTTAATCGTAACGGTTCAACATATGATATAGGTGTATCACTCCCCAGGAGTCAGAAACTTATTACATACAAATTTTATTAATTGCCGACCAGAGATGGTTGATAAAACTTCCTTTGCCGAAACAAGGAAAATCTGGGTCATCATAGATGAAACAAGTAATCGGCGGGCTTTAAAACTGGCCAATGTCTCATTTGTAAACAGGCCCAAGGGCTAGGGCTCCCTTGCAATGTCCTATGTAGAAGTTGCGACAACGAGGAGGAGGGAGAGTCAAAGGAACGTCCTCTTTGTCATTGTCTGGCATTATGTAGTAGATTAAAGAAATTGAACTGTTTGGTCGAAGAACCCTTAGGGACAACACTTGTTTATCTGAAACTGATTTGAACCTGAGTTGACAATCTTGGCAGCTAGGTAAAAAAAGGAAACGCAACAGGAACTAATTAGAGGACCCACGTGAGCTGTGTACATATGTTTACTTTGAAATTTAAAAGCATAAAGATTTGTGATTGCCATTGAAATTAAAAAGAAAATAAACCTGATACTGCGGCTGCAATTACAGACTAAAAGATCCAATATAAGTAAACAAATCTGACATTGCGACTCTTATTAGAATTTTTAAGACCGACGACCTCTTTAAAATCGGAGTTTATAAATTTCTAAGAAACAAAACTTTTTCATTTCTCACTTTAACGGCAACCCTATAATAATCCAACCGTTTCCCAATATAATTTTTTTTATTACCAGCAGACACGGTCAGGCTGACGACATACATATTTCGTTAAAAACAAATTTTCCTGGCGTCAATGATTTTTTTCTGTTTTCATATTTTCTCTTCATCCTTAATAAACCTCTAAAAACATCCACAAGCAAAGTTATGTCTACATGTGTGTGAAAGAATTTTTTGTAAACAAACTTTCACAATCACAAACACATACATTAACAAAATAATAGTTATTTACAAAAGCTCTTTTTATTGTTTACGTGCGTTTCTTGCTTCATTCTCTGAGTTCCTTATGGATTATTTAGTTATAACTTGTACTTTTTCATGTCCTGCTTGTGTGCTGGTGTGATTTGAAGAGTACTCGTGTCTAAGTGTGTGTGTTTATTTTTACTTATATTTTATTATGGTAGGTTGGATTTTATTACATGTTGTTGCAATTTGTTTTTTTTTACTATTTTAAAAGTTTCCCTTTTTTATGCTCAACGTGTCTTCTAAGCAAAAGCAATGAAAAAAAAGTATAAAAGAAAAAATTTTGTTTTTAAATTCAGAGACGGAGTTTTATTTTGAAAAAATTATAAAAAAGTTAAATGTTATCTTTGTTGTTCTTTTCTTCAAGATAAATGGGTCACTGATATAAATAAGGACGGGGTGGGGTATAAACGTATGTTCTTTGTTTGTTCAGGCGTAGTTGAATAAAAGGCAAATTACCTTAAGTTTTAATTGTAAATAGAGTTTTTTTTTCCCGGAGTTTTTCGATTCCCGGGAAAGCGGGAACAATTTTTAAATTTCCCGGGATCCCGGGATCCCGCTCCATACAAATAATACAAAGTAAACTTCTTGGTTTTATTAATGAAAAAAACTTTTATAAACAAACGTGAGGGAACTTGTTTACAAAGTAAGTAAAATAAATGCTTAAATACTACAAAAATTAATTGAAGATTGAAAGCGGAACTTGGATTATTATTACCTTTGGCTATTATAAGTAAATTCCGTATTATGATGATCTAGTACAAGATAAAATAAACATAACAATTGAGGTACTCAAGATATGAGATCAAAAACTAAAATCATAAAATATATAAAATATTTTAATAAATATATTAACATTTTTTAACGGCCCCAATAAAAATTTTTATCATTTTGCGAAGCACTAATGGTACATTTAAAAGAATAAGCGCACAATTATACGCTACGCTATAAGACATACAGAAATGCAGTAAAGTAAGTGAAAGAACTCTTAACAACTTTTATAAAAAAAAAAATAACATTTCAAGTGCTACGGCATTCCCTTACTACGAAGCAGGTTTGTAAGGGAGAATACTAAAAAATAACTGTATCAAAACATTCAGTGTGTAAGGCTTATCCAACAATTTTTATATGCGCTGAATAATGCGCTTTATGTGTCAAAAATGTATTGCTTCAAAGTGGGAACTCGCCATATAAAATTCATGCCTTCTGTTTGCGCAATGGTAAGCGAAACGTTTATGTTTCTCCCTTACAAACCTGCTTCGTTGGAAGCTCCATTTTTTATTGAGGCATAGGAAATTACTTTCTGACACACTCAAAGCGTTTAGTGAGTCGCCAAAGAGTATATTTCTGATTTTGATTACTGATTACCATGTTTCCGAAAAATTTCGTTTACTTTTTTACCGAGGTTGGACAAATAATTAAAAGTGCACCGTTGTTGCATGCTTCTGATGTTAAGGTTGATGCAAAAAATAGCATCATCCGGACTACTTCTTACAAACTATTTCTTTTCATTAGGTCCATCTGTAATCTTTAGGACAATGTGTTTTTCAAATTGTATGTTTTAGTAACTTACACGAGTTTCATTATTTTTTTATTTCGGTTTCCCCGCACTTCCCGGATATATTACGAAGCTCGATTTTTTTTTTTTTTTTTTGTAGATACGACTATGTTGCAATAACGGAGCGATATGTTTATGTTTATCCTATTTTTAAGACTTGTCCATGGTCAATGAGAATTTACCGCCTGCATCTTATTTTGAATTTATGTTCTTTATCAATTCATCACTTCACTGAATTTATTAATTATCAACTGTTGCACTGCCCATTCTGCTTTTTATAGATTTATTGCCGCAGGAGACATTGATTTACGTTTGTACACATTTCTTATAATTGATCTAATAGACAACCCATCCACAGATGCTAATTTTTAGAGAAAAGAAAACTAAATTTCAGAGTAAAAATAGCTGTTTTCTGAAACTATGAAGAACTTTTTATTTCCCGGGATCCCGCAACAAAAATCCCGGGAAAACGGGAAATATAATAAGGGAAAAAACCCTAATTGTAAATGAAGTGGTTAAGGTTTGAAGTCTTAACAAAAATATACAGGGGGTTTAAATAAGACCTACTCAATACTTCTGTTATACACCAAATATCCCCTAGTAATGTACTTAAGACATCCGTCTGTTTGCAGCTTAAGTGAGGACGGGGACAGTTTACTAGCCTGAATAGCAGACTAAGACTAATGCGTTTAAGGAAATTATGGACAGCAACATGGAAAAATCACTGAAACTCCGCTGTTGTTTTGGCGTTTAACGGTTAGCCTGCCAAGAGGCTGATGGCGGCTCCAACATAAGGATAAGAAAGGTGGCCTAATAAGTCGCTTTATCTTAAACAATTTATCAATATCGATAACGATCAACGAATCCCCACAATGGCGACCTTCAACATGATACAAAATACACGAGTAGTAACATGGAACTTACGCACTCTCCTAGATCTATCTAAACTCGCACAAGTGTGCAAAGAATTCGTCAACCACAACCTGCTTTCTTTCGGGATTGTGTTAAACAATATGGCCAAAAGCTCGAGAATTCAATACATCCAAAAACATCACACTTTAATACTCCAAAAAACCAACCGATCAACAAATATCTAGTGGAGTTGCTATACTGCTGTGGACGAAATGCTATGATCAGCTGGAAGCCCTGTAGTAAAAGAATAATTACAGCCAGATTTCGCATTAGGGCTAATAAAAGTATGTGGCGGTTTTTTTATTTTAGGAGCCAAAGGACATAATATATAAAGGGTGTTTTTTTAGAGTGTCACAGCTTTGAGTTGGTATCACTGCTTTATTTGAGCACGCATTTAACAGCTGATAGTTAGTAAAATAATTCGGCGAATGGGCTGAAGCACAAATTGATATTAATTTTGAGTTTCCATTCAAAATGTTATTTTCCGATGAAGCCCATTTCTGGTTAAATTGTCGCATTTGGAGGGAGGAGAGTCCACAAACTTTTGTCGAAACTCAGTACATCTACAGAAAACTACTGTTTGATGCGCTTTATGGACTGTCGGAGTCATTGGCCCATATGTCTTCAAAAACAACGATAGTCAGAATGCGAAAAGGTGTTTGAAAATTGGATTCCAGATTGCTCCTTCCACGCGACAGCCACATGGCAGAAATCATATTTAAACATTAAATTAATAAAATTTTCTTTTCAGTAAAGCCCGTTTCATTGATATTAAAAATATATTTCCTTGTTTTATTGATTTAAACTTGTGTCACTCTACAAAAAAAATCCTTTACATTTATATGTAGTATATATTTTAAGGTCCATAACAAAACGCAACAATTCCATATCAACAGTTTTTTGAATAAATGAAAAAAAAAAATTAGGTAAAGCCAGTACAATGTAACGGATTATCCATTAGTAGCCCCCAAAAAAAGTCGAACGTTGTCATATTGCATGATCTTGGTGGCCAATTGACGTCGCCAAAACGTGAAATTACGCGTTCTGGAAACTTCTCATGCAAAAAAGCCAAAATCGGTAGTGTTGTGCGGCTCGTGGCATCATCTTTTTAAAACCACATATCGTCCAGTTCATTATCTTCAATTGCAGACCAAAAAAGTCGGTTACATACGGCAACAGCGATAATCGACAAAATCGGATTTTCCGCAACACACTTTCACTAATACAAGCAATAATTTCGGCACATTGCGATATTTCAAAGATGTGGTCAGGCACATCTGTAACGCTCCCAGTATCTTCAAATTTTTTTATAATCTTGCCTATTCCTTGCACAGTGGGTCGATTATGGTGACTTTAATCACAACGAAATACTCGAAAAGATGCCATGTTTTAACCACCACTTTGTAGTAAGTTTTAGCTATTTTAATGCTTTCTTCGGTTATTAAACGATTCATATTCGTAAATGGAAAACGTTTCAGTAAATAAATGTCACTTCAGATTAACAGCTATTTAACAGCTGATAGCGCTACCAGACCAGCGGTTTTGAAAACATCTAAATGGATAACCTTGTATATTGGTAATTCCATAGTGTTGAACGTGACAGTCGTACGCATCAAAAATGCAATAACATCTTAAACAACATATATTTTTACGTTCTTTTAACCCTTAAATTAAAGCACTGTTATCTATGCTAAAGTTTATGGAGGACGCGATTCTAGGTCCACGATAATGGCAAAAATAGTAACGACTCGAACGTGAAAAAAATAGAAGTAGTTTTTGTGGCCATGTATAAAAAGGCGCAATTCAGCGAAACCTGACACAATTTTTCAGAATTTTACGTACATAACAATGTAACATTAAAATGTCTTTGGTTTGATTCCAAAATCTTCTGTATTTTGTTTTAAGCCAAAATCTGTGTCGATACGTGACATTTCGAACGTGAAATTTTTTCCATAATAATTTAACAGAATAATGATTAAAACAAAATAAAAAAAATTACCGTTAATCCGAATAACATATTTCTCTTTGAACTCTGCCTTAGATTAGAGACCATGTACGTAACTTTTTTGGAATAATTGTTATCATATATCACCTCTTTTAAAGAAGATAATATTAAAGAAAATATACAATAAAACTTTCTCACAAATAAGATATTATTAAACGAATTTTTGGGGGAATTTATAAAATTTGTAAAATCTAATATTTCTCTACAGCAGAATAAAAAATACGCTTTTAATAACTTTTAAATTTTCGGTCACTGTGGACCATTAGAAAGAAATGCCCATATATGTGTTTTGTGGTATAAAAGATTACTTGCAATAATACAATTCATAAAAAATTTTATTTGTCTAGCAGTTAATCTTTCAGTTATTTAAATAAAAAACTAATTTGGAATTGTTGCGTTTTTATCAGATTCATTGCAAAAAAAAAATATTTTGTCGATATGAATTTAATATAAATATTGCGTGTTATCATGAACTAGGTTTTGAATTATGACTTTTTCAATAATATTGTAATTTTACCTTTTTATTTTAAATTTCATAAGTTTTATAGAATATAAGGAACTTTATTATTCTTTGAGTCGAATTTCGTTAACATGTTCAAACAAAAAAAAAAAAATAATAATAATAATAATTATTAAAAAGAAAACATTCCCACATTCTATTTGTGGAAATAAACATTTATTTTTTGTTACCCTTCACTTTTTCCTAATATTTGTTTTGTTGCAAAGATGTGGGAATTGTTTCATTTTGATATGAACCATTATATTTGTTATTGGCATTTGGTAAGTTTTAAGCAAATGCTATTTAAATTTTAATATGTGAAACATTATTCAGTAAAAAAAAAACAAAAAACTTGAAAAGTGGAATTGTTGCGTTTTGTTGTTTTTGTTATGGGCATACATAAATACATATACAGTACACAAAAAAGGGTTACAATTATCGAATTTTTCTATTCTTGTCAACGTTCCTAGTTATTTCACAGCGAAATTTCGAAATTAAAAAAAAAAGAATGTGAGAATTTTAAAACAACCAAGCAGGTGATTGAACGCATTCAAGAAAACCTTGTAGTCGATAGCTTTTATACAAGACAACTTATAAGACAGTGTCGCTCATACTGTCACACAAAGAGTTTAATAGAGGACAACTTATAAGACAAAGTCGCTCATACTGTCCCATATAAAGCTAAATAGAAGACAACTTATAAGACAACGTCGCTCAAACTCTCGTGCACGACGAATTCCTATAAATTGTCTTCTAGAAAACCTAAACAACAGGGGACAACTTGTGCATACATCATTGACGACGATGTCGTCAACGGCAATCTGGCCAACTGGGAAATATCGATATCGATATTTTAATTCAAGATCAGCTCCCACAGCCTTCATGATAAGGCATTTAGTCGGGCGTTTTAAGGAACGGGGTTCAGCGATTGACCGTTCTGGAAGAAGTGCTCATCGAAATATTCGCACTGAAGGCAACTCGTCGTCATTCCGACCAATTGGGCATTTCCAGAACAACATTTCAGAGAATTTCAAATTTGGGTCTCAAGATGCAACCATACAAATACAAATTTTGCAAGCACCGCAAGACCACCAACAACGACATTGGTTGGTCTTATTTAGGCCACCCTGTAAAATGTGTGTCTAAAAATATGATGATGACATTACTGGTTCAAATTCGGGTTTTCTTTTTCTAAATTAATAAGAAATAAAAACATCAGCACAAACTCATAATACCCTCTCCACTATGGTGGTGTGGGTAAAAAAGTCATTATTTTATTTATTTTTTTTTTTTTTTTGGAAAAAACTTGAAAATTTTTCACATTGCGACAGCTGGGAATTGGAAACAAATGGGAAACATATGACATGTGTTAAATTAGAATTATTATGATTTTTAAAGTTTTTTAAACAAATTTTTAAAGAAATTCATTGATGAAAAATAATTGTATTTTACGGATAATAAATAAATAATAAATTGGTCATTGCATATAAGGTTTTAAAATATTTTTTATTAAACTGCAATCGTGTATCTTAATAGTGTTTAGTTTTAGATACAATCCTTTAGTCTTCCATTTAGGCCACAATATTTTTTAATTTTGACGGCAATCTACAATTATACTTTTAATCCCCTTGTTAAAAAAATTTTTATAAAAAACTCTTTTTAATAGCCTGTTATAAATTTGAATTATTTTTATGAATAAGGCCTTTAACTTCAACATTTGCTGCATTCGCAGATCATACTAATTTCTTTAGCTGTAATTAAAATTCATTAAAGCCTCCAATTAGAGCTACAAACGTAGATGTGTGGTCCCCAATAATAATTGCTATTGATGACTTATTATGTCTCCAATCTTTATTGAAATCTTAATAAACTCTCATATTAGTCACAATCGAAAATTCTATTTATTATGACTGTGTTTATAAAAATGTTTTAAATTTAATAAAAGTTGATACAAATTTTTAATGAAAATTTTCCTTAATAAACGTTTTTTAAATATAATAATCGTTAATGAATACTGGGGTTAGACTTTTTCACTCTCTAATTATTACTTTAATCACAAAAAGTTATAACATCCAATTTTTGCTACAATCATAAATATACTAAACAATAAATATATAAACAAAACAGTTTAAAGATTATATTAAGATAAATGCAATTTCATTTAAAAATCCCAAGTATCAATTTTTGCACGTCTGAGGACTTTTTTTTAAATTTTTAGTATTTTGACCAAAGCCCTTTTGTTTTAAGCTCTGTTCACAATAGGCAGCAACATTTTCACCGGTGTTCATAATAGAGCAACAATTTTTTTCGCGACCACACACATTTTAAATAAACAAACCGTTTGCATGTTTTGCCCAAAACAATATTATGTATTTATTATTATTTGTTAAAACATTTTGTTAAAATTTTCATTCAAAACTAAATAAAATAATATTAAACGTCAGAAACCATTTCATACAAATTGTTGCTGAAGTTCAAGGCGAATTCAACTACAGGTGGTGTAGGAACTACAACAATCCAAAAACAACAGAAACAACATACGGTTTTTTTCATTGCATTGTTTGTGCCATTAGCTCGAAATGTCAAGCATTATTAGCAAAACACTAACAAATCAAAACAAATAAGCCCGAACTGTCAAAATCAGATGCCGTTTCGACACCACCTGTAGTTAATTCGCCTTGCTGAAGTTCTAGTTGACTCAACTTTTTAAAAAAACTTTAGTTACATTTTGGTTTATAAAATAAAAGGAAAATATATGAAATGCTTTGGGAAGAAATAAGATAGAAAAAAAAAATGAAATCGTTGCTCTGTTTGTGAACAAAGCTTTATTTTTTTTTTTAATTTCCTAAGCTAATCCCGCGAAGCTTTATGCTTGTCTGCAGGAAAGAAACCAAAGTCTCTGGCGGGAATCGAACCCGCAACCCCGGCGCTGATAGCATAGGTCGCTACCAGCTAGCATACCGGGGCACGCTTTTGAAGAGTCTTGGCATACTTTCAACTTAGTTCTCGATGGTTTGCTTTGGATTATTTGACCACTTTGTTTGAACTCTCATCCAAAGCTAATTTATCGTATCCTTCAAAAAAGCCACGCTTTGCCCTGGCTATTTCATTGTTTAAAATTTTTGCTTTGATAATCCTTAACGATCTTGGTCGTATATTTTGAATCTCCGTCCTGTTTTCCTCTGGGAATGCACTTCTGTCCGCAAAATCGGGTGAATTTTTTTTTAGGATCCGAAGGTAATCTTCAGTTTTCATTATACCATCGATTTTTAGTCGATCTAATGATGTCCGTCCGTCCGTTCGGCTCGCTGTTAATCTAAACCTTTTGCGCAAAGTACAGGCCATAATTTTGTAGATAATTTGGTGAAACTTCTATATATTTAATTAGCACAACAACCAAGCCTATTAAAATAGTGAGAATCGGTCCAAAATTGCACAAGGGCTCAATACAAACTTATCACCGGGATATTGTCTTTGTGCCCAGAAACCTTCTTATTATGTTGGCATTTAGATTAAATTTGGGATGGTAAGAAAAGATAAACTCACTGTTTATTGTTGTTGTTTTTGTTTAAGCTTTGATATTGTTACAAGTTAAACTGGGGCTTATAATTCTTATTCGCTTAACAGTTTTATTTGTATAATATCTTAAGTTTTTCTTAAATCTTTGGATGAAGTTTCCTGACGATCTGGCCTAAGCAACCAGTGAAATGCGCATAGGAATAGCTTATCCCATCAACAATAAACTTCAGTTTGTCAGTAGTATGAAATGGGAATTTAGCACATTATAACGAAACCTTGATAATTAATTTTTAAATCTCAAGAAAAACTTTGGTCCAAATTTATTTAATTGCAATCCTAATTACCTTACTAAATTTATTTGGAATAGCTCCCATACATATACTACTCCCGAAAATAGCTTTTAATGCAATAACTTCCTTATAAATTTTGGTATTGACAAACAAATTGGCGACAATAGCTTTTACGATGGCTACTAGTCGGGGCAAAATGTTATGCTGGTAGGTCCAAAATGAACCATAAGTCCCATACTAAAATCAAAGGCAAACAAATCGCATATAGATGAAGATATCTAAGCAATATTCGGCACAAAGAATTTTTACATGAATCTTAACCTCAAAGCATAATTTCTGGAGGTTCCATGATTGCCCATGGGTCCCATTTAGGGCACACCTTTTAAGTACTGTGGTGCAGGCTATTATGTTTTTGGGCTTGCCGCAAGCGTAAGTTCTACGGTGTCGAATTTTCAATTTAATCGTCCTTATACATATCGCACACCTAATTTAAAACTGACTCATCTCAAAAAAATTTATTTTTCAGACATCGAAAAAAACTGTTTTTGATAAAAAAAAAAAAAAAATAGTTTAAAACAAATCTTTGGACCATTTAGTAGAAAATTCTTACAGGCTATGATCTAAAAAGTTTTTTTTAATTTTTATACACTAGATAATGAACAATTTGTAGTTGCGTCAGTTTCGAATTACCGAACTATTTTAAGTTATGTCACTTTAGCTGAATTCTTTTCAGGTTTTTACAATTTTGACACTTTTGCTAAATTCTAAACTGACACAAGTCTAGTTAGAATAAACTTTAATATAGATTTATTTTATCAAAAGTATCACAAATCGTATTAAGTCTATTTAGCACTTAGCTCTAGGGATTTACTACCATCCGATTTTCTGACACAACTAAAAATAAATCACTTTTATGAATTACAACTTTATACCAGTTGAAACATAAAGAAATATGTACATAACAGTTAACAACAACAAAATATTTTTTTATAGATAAACAAGTGTATTGGGCATAGTTTGAGCTTATAAGCCCGAAAAATTAAAATTTTGAGTTGTGTCACTTTTGAACTAGGTGTGCGATATGTAGATTCCCGTTCAGTTTTGCCTCTAAATGTTTAATTTATTTGTGGACAATCTTAGTTCTTTATTACAACAACCAATTTTGACCTTAAAAACAATTTTTATAAATGTATTTCATAATAATATGTATGTATTGCGGGTATGATAAACACGTTAAAAAAAATTTAAATTTGAATTATTCCCGGAAAAAATTGGTTTTCAGCAAAAGCCAATTCATCAACAACAACTGGTTTCCAGGTAAATAATAAAACTGCAAATTTAATTTTACATTCATTTTTGTCGTGATAAAATAAATACAGCTTTATAAACTCTCCCTTCTTCACCCATTCCACATGCCAAGTAAAGAATATATTTTATAAAAATAAACTACCTTCGAATTCCCTCCTTCTCTTTAGATAATTAAATCAAATGTTTTATCAAACTTACCTGCAAGCTAAAGGAACCAAGGGCAATGACTGCCTAATAGAGGGACGCAAATTCTGATTGCGTTTTTCTGGCCAAACATGATCGAATTTAAGTTTCAAACCATACTGGGGTATGGCCGTAACTTCATTATGTTGTAATTCTTCATAATTAGCACTGACCGAATCCATTTTTAACGATTTTTTTCTTCAGCTTTTAACTAACAACTTATTTTATATTCATGTATTTTTTACTTTTAATTCACGCAAAAACAATTTTCACGTTAAAATATTGTATTAATTTTTTATTTCTAAACAAAAGTGGCAAATGAGTGCTTTTTTTCTTTTATTTCTCGCTGGATTCAAGAGAAGGTACTTAATAAGCCTCTGCTGTGCTGCTGCCGCTGTTGCTACAATTAACTTTTGTTGTGTTTATATGGAAGCAAATACCTACATAAAATTAAATTTTTCTTGTTTAAAACCAAATTCCTTTTTATTTGATCAATTTCTAAAATTTTATTTAATACTTTTTAGCTTTTTTCAAGAATTTGTTTTCTTTTTTCAACTTGTTAATTATAATTTTAATAATTATTTTCTTTTAGCAATTTTCCGCTAGTTTTTTTCCAATTGTATTTCCTCCAATTTGTACTGTACGGCCCCACAAACACGAAACTACTGATGGTATTTTATTGTTGGCTTTTTTTAGTGGCGCTCTAGTGGGAGCTTAATAAAGAGAGTTTTATTGCAAAAAACAATAACAACATAAACAGAGAGTAAAATTTTTGCAACAGCTGTTTATTTTGGGGGGAATTTTGATATAGTTTGGAAAGCACTGTTGTTAAAAACAGTTGTATGCAGTGGCAGTGCTGCCACTTTAAGGGTAATTAACCGAATTGGGTGTAATTTTTTCTGCGGTGGGTTGAGCGTGAACAATTTAGTTTCGGTTTAAATCGGTAGTTATTTGAAATTCTTTCGTTTTTAATGCCGATGTAATTTTTTTTAACGTGAATTAAATCTAAATGTATTTTTATTTCTTGATATGAGTGTTAAGGCAGAATTAGTCTTTACTTTCCGTTCTGTTACGAATCAGCAGATTCTTTTTTGTTATTAAAAAACCTATGAAATTGATTAGTTTTTCTGTTCTGTTTCGGTTCAGTTGTTTAAATCAAAAAATTGTTAAGAATTTGTAAGTGACAGCAAAAAAATTAATAAAAAAATACATATTTTTATTGAAATAAACTGTTTTTTGATTTTAAGAATTCATAAACTTTAATTTCTTAAATTTCATGTGCATTAAAGTTATTGAAATAAACAACGAACGCTGCAAAACTAATAAATTTGTCATAAATGGCTGATAAGTTACTACAGAAAAAGTAACTACCACAATTTCGTAACAGAACGGCATGGAACAGAACAGAAACAGAAAGTAAAGACTAACTGAGCCTTTAATCATTCTGTTCTAGTATCGAAAAAGAAATTATACATAAAATCTGTAGAGAATCTTATATTGAAGAAGTTTCCCAAATCAAATAAATTTTTGATTTCGGTGATACAATTTATACCATTTTAGATATTAGGTTAGGTTAGAGTGGCCGGTCACAAAGACCCCGCATAGACCAAATAGGTCCCTAGCGTTACCACATTTTAGATATTACTAAATAAAAAAAAAAAAAAAAAAATGCACAGCATTTTCAACCAAAATCTCAGTTTCTTTTTATCAAATGATATCTATCGTTTAATATTGAATGGGATAAGCTGAGTAATGCATGACGTCAGCATGGACTCTTAGATTTTAATAAATATAAAGTGATTTTGTATACGAAGTTAATAAGAGAAAACTATTTAAACTATAAATAAAAAACTTTGTCTTGACATTCTTAAATGTTTCAGTTCAAAGAATATTTAGCACTCTAAATTATTACTGAAATTTTATTAACTTAAGAAGGAAAGAAAAGAAAGGCAAAAAACACTTTGAACCTTCCCTAGATATATTTTTCCTATAGCGTGTTATTTCGGGCTGAGACAAAGCTTAAAAACTATGTGGTACCCTCTTCCCTAGATATATGCAGTCAAAATTGGAAGTAGAACTCCTTTTTTAGGTTTGTTGTTTTATTTTTTATTCAGTTTTTAATATTTTTTTGTTTAAAAAAAAAATAATAACAATACTTATATTGTGCTTCTTCAAATGATTTTTTGTGTTTTTCTTTTTTAGAAAAAGTTCTTTCTTAAATAAAATGTGATATTCAGGTGTAATTTCATTTAAAACGGGAATTTTTGCTTTATTTTAAGAGTAAATTTGAATGGGGGATTCTAACATTAATGTTGTGACAGAATTTCGAGAGAAAGGATTGCGAATTTTTGCAAAATGTAGGAAAATAACATTTTATTAAGTTTAATTATTTTTAACAATAAAGTATTAATTCCAGAAAATTTTAGAAATTTAACATAAACAAAAATGTAAACAATTATTAAAAGTTTTAATTTGATACGCATTGTGCAGTTATAGCAAGTTATAGTAAGTGTAAAAAACTTTAGCAAAGAAATGGGTGGAAAATGTGGAAAATATAAAAAAAAACTTGTTTACATTTGCTACATCTTTCATTGTTCTACTGTCCTGCTCACTTGCATTTTTCCTAGTCGGCTTTTATAAGGTTTATTTATATATTGAATACAGTAAAATAATCGAATCGGACTTGCAATTTTTGGGCAGCAATTCTTGAGCTTATTGGTGAGAGTAGTGAGAAGATTGGGGAGAGGTACCCAGTTAAATATACTCTGCAATTCGGTTTTATTTTGTAATTCTCACACTTTTCATCTTGATGTTGGCTGTAGGCGTATTTGTTTTATATTTATATACATAAAATATAAAAAAGGAAAAGATGAAAGACAAGATAAAAGTACAAAAATTGCAAGACCAGAATTTTATAATCTGGGCACTAATGCAGTTTAAAAGTATCTCTTAAATATAAAGGAAATCTGAGAAGATGTTAATAGCTTTGCGATAAGTTGATATATGTAAGCCAATGTTAAAAGCTAATTAAACACGGTGTTGAACTCTAATTTCTTCTAATTTTAGAGGTCATTTGATTTTATAATTATAATTTATAATTTTGTTCTTAAACCTTCTAGCTCTTCGTATAATTGCTGAAGTTTTAAACAACATTTTAAGATATTTCTCGACTAGTTTAAAAATTTTTAAAATAATATTAAAACTTCTTTAATTAAATTTTGTTAATAGTTTCCCAATAAATTGGGGACTTTCAGCCAACATTTTTCTGGCATCACTGCTTACCATTAGAAAAGTTTTAAGAACATTGGCCCATAATCATAGTCAAACGCTAAAGTCGGTTCTATTTAAAAACAACTTAAAAATAAAAACATACTTTTAATTATTTTGCTACTATAGTCGAAACTAAAGTATGTTTTAAATTGAACCGACTTTAACTGGGTGCCAACTCAAATGTAGAAAATTTTTCATACAACATACAACAAAATATAAGCAAGTGGCAACTTTAAGCAGCCGACATTGAAACTTAAAATATAAATAAAACACTGCATATCTTGTGGGGTTGAAAAATTTTTAACGCGACATATGAATTTATGTAGAAAGCAACAACAAAATTACAAAACATTTTGGCTTTGTTTTTGCTTTCAATGTAATTTTGGCCTAGCGTTTTGCACAATTAGGGCACACACATATGTATTTTGTGTTTCTTTCCATAAAAGTTTTCCTCCAAATCATTTATAATTGCAAAATATCGGCCAATATCTTGTAACATAAACATTTTTAACTTTTTGCAAGTACTTTTTTATTTGGCGAAAAACAGCTGATGCTGTTGTTAAATGAGTTAAAAACAGCTTCATCTAGTTTTATATATAAAGTCAACTTTAACGTCAAAAGTATACTTTAACTTGTTTATGAAAGACCTAAAGTCGGCTCTTAAGTAAAGTCGACTTTAGTTTTCTTAAAGTATACTTTATTTTTGACTATGATTATGAGCCATTGAGTTAAACAAAATTACCCGATTTCAATAAAGTTACAATTTGTCATACTAATATGGCAGCCTATATTTTGATTGTAAATGTTAAAAAACTGTTGCAGAGTGGTAGGCGGTTTTTGTTTTTAATGGTATTCAGTTGCTTTCAAACATGTATAACAAAAATTTCATTTTGAATAAGGAATACATATATATTTATCATTAGTAAAAACAGGAAAATAAGTGATTTTTCCATCAACGAATAGTTTTTTTTACCCAAATTAGTGTTACCGCTTGCTCAAAAATGTTTATATGTATATGGAAAATAAAAATAAGAACATAATTTAAAGGATAAGTGTTACCGTTACTCGTATAAAACAAGTGTTTTTATTTGCTAATAAAATACTTTTTTATGAATTAAGTGGCAGGCGCTAATACAAAAATCTATTATTATTTTAATGATAGTGTTACCATTTTGCATTTTTATAAATAAACACACTAATGGCTAATAAACTTGCACTGACTTATTAGCCCTCAGGGCTGCCGTTTGAAAAATTTTTATCCGACCAAAATTGTCTGCAAAACCTACCAAAATCTTTTGAAACCGACCAAATTTTTGAAATATTTAAAAACAATAATATCGTCATAAATGTCATGTATTTTTGATAAAAAGAATAACTTTTTTTGGATAAAGCTATAAATCTACAAATAATTTTTTTTCGATTCGATAGCTCTATGTTTAGGGCAACAGATGGATTTAACCGAGTTTAAGTTTTCATGATAAGAGTTATAAACGTGTGGTCACGAACGTACGCAAAATAGAAGTCAACTTTGGCTGACAGTAGTGAAATGTAGAAGTCTGCGCAATGGATCGGGATATTCAAAAGTGATTAATTTATTTTAAAAGTGTATTAATGTAGGTCTCCATCCAGTATTAACAAAATAAAATATCTCTCTTGGTTTTTGTGTAATTGGCTTATTTACCGGTCGCGAACGTACGGTTCGATACGTTTTTCCATATGTTTTTTTTATTGCTATCACCACGCATTTTCCCATAAATGTCTTCAAATTTCCTTAACAAAAAAACTTAATACTCCTTTTACAATTGGTTGTAATGGAGAGATTATGAAGAAAGAGTGTGAACATAACATATTTCTTGCATGTAAAATAATTATATAAAAATGTCTTTAGAAGTAGAAAATACAGAAAAATATAAAATTTTCCAGTTTCCAGCCCAATTTCCTCAAGTAAAACAGCTGAGATATGCTATGAAACCATTATTTTATAAGAACAAAACTTTTTTATAATAATAAACAATATATAGGAATTTGTTTCTTGACAAAAAGCTTTTTATAAGAAGAAAAATTTAAACGGCACACATAGGGGTTTTTTGCCAATCTAGCCGGACATTACTTCTTGTTTTAGCTTATATTGCTTCTTAAAAGTTATTGAGTGCTCCTATATCGATGAAACTTGGCAGAAATATGTGATATTGTCATAGGCAGGTAAACCTCAAAAATAAATAAAATCGGACCAAGGAGGAATAGGTTCCCCCTTGAAGAACTAATCCAACCTCTGAAAAATGCAATTTTTTTTTAAAGTTGTCCATACTTTTGTTTGGCGAATACAACTTTTAACCCCTTTTGAGGGCGGTTACATAAAATAATATTTAAATATTAAAAGAAATAGATTACTAACGCCTTAATACTATAAAAATTAAATTTTTGAACTTTTATGGGTAGGGGGAGGTATACCTCCAAAACCCCCCTCCCCGGAACGACCCTGTAAAAAAAATTTTTTTTTGCTAATTTCCAAAACATATTAATTTTTAAGATTTTATGTATTTTATAGTATTTAATTTATCTGAAAATAATTAATATATTCGTAATTATAAGTTATTTATAATAGTAACAGCAAATTTTATTTAAAATAACTTCTCTTTTGCACAAAGATGATGATGAGTGCCATGGTTCTTCTTCGTCGGCTTCTTCAAAATCCTCTTCAGAATCGGAATTCTCTTCAGAGCCAAGTACAGTTGGAAGCATAAAAGAAATTGCTTCTTTCGTAAAGGGTAATGACTTTTTTTGGAGTTGGTCTTATACTAGTAATCAGTGGGTCAGAACTGAGCAGAAGTCTATTTATAATATCTTTGTTACACTGAACCTTCGAAAACTTTCTAGCAAAATTCTGCCTGTAAAGCCGAAAATGTTTATTTCGTGCCACAGGTGATAATAGCCCGATAGGCAACAATGTCTCACTCATTACAGTTGCGCCATGTATTATACACTTTTTCCATTTTACTCTCAGAGCTTCAAAATGGTTCTGATAACAATTTTATGCTATAACCAAAATATATATTAAAAAAAACTAAAAACTAGAGCCCAGGTTTGATTTTTTATTATATATTATTTTTGTTGTTAATGATTTTAAAAGTTATGCAAAACAGGTACATTTATTTTGCTCCATAAAATAACGTAATTTAGCGGCCGCACAGGTGGTTAAAACCCGTTACTTACTGTTTCGCACATCCCTTTTTTACACAGGTAATATTAGTCTTAGATGTAATAATTTAAATAAAAAACATCTACGTACAACCAAAACATTTTATGACTGACGAAAGGGTATCTATCATATGTACCTATGCAAGATGAGCAAAAACAGAAAAAGGTGAAATTTTCAAAAAATCATAAAAAAATGGCGCAACAACGCGCAACGTTTTTTTTTTAATTTAAAAGTAGAGATTTAAAATTTTATTGTGATGTATAACATTTTTAAGAACTCAGCGGGCTTCACCTTCAAAAACCTTTTAAATTTTTTTTTTTTACAAAAAAGTGAACAAAAAAATCGTTTTTTTTAATTTCGAACTAATTTTTTTATCATAAAAACTTCTAAAAAAATGTTTCTAAAAATTTTCATAATTAGCTGTTTATATAGTCTTTCACAGAAAAAAATCAATGTAAAATCTTTATTCGTTTATCCACAAAAAAATATATTGTAAACCTCCCAAAACCGTAAAAAGTCAACGAACACGCATGCAGTTTAATCAACTTTCCTGATTTTAACAGTGTCCACAAATCTCAAGCAAAAGACTTGAAAATTCACTATACGATGCAGAACTTTGTTGTCTGTCGAGCTGCGTACTTAAATTTTTCCATTTCTTAAATTTAATTTTTTGCTTAATGTCCGGCTAGATTTGCAAAAAACCCCTATGTGCGGCATCTGACTTGGTAAGCTCGAATAAGATGTCAAAACTATCCTTTATAAAACTAACACCGTCAAATTAACTTGCTCCTTACGTAATATCAATGCCATATCCATAGTTTCATCAACAATTAAAAAAAAAATTTTTGTGTTTGGTAAAAAAGCAATGAGATTTGTAATTGTCTGCTATCCGTCCAATTTTCTAAAACCGACCAAGATTAGGTTTGGCCTACCATCCGACCAAACCAAAAATATCCGACCAAATTTGGTCGGAAAAGACCATGTTCGGCAACCCTGTTAGCCCTATAAAAAGTGTTACCGCTCATACAAAAAAAATATTAATGTATTTACATGCCGTTAACACAAACAATTGCTGTCATCATTAACACAAAAGTTCTTGCTTATGAAAGTTAAGGGTTAATGTTTAAGTAAAAAAATAAATTATAAAAATGTATACATACCAATTTTTCTGGATTCACACCATGAACGTTTTCTTTCAGACAGTCTAAGTTTATTGGTAATAGGGAAAGAGAACACGTTATTTTTTCCCCCTTTCATCAATTTACTTTGACTTTCTCAATGAAAACTTTTAAAGGCAGAACTACATAACATACTTTAGTGCGTGCGCGCTCTGTATTTAATAAAATAAAAAAAAAATCTTAATATATTTTCTAATCCGTTAATTATTTTTTAGATTATAATAGGTCAAATTATAAAGGATTACTTTTGGGACATCTCGAACAAAAATAAGTACTTTTTCTTGTAGAAAAGTAAGTAGTCGGCTCGTCAAATTCTCATTATTTTTCTGCTTATTTTTTGCTGGGATAGACCTTTTTTATAATAATAAACAATGAAAGACTATGATAATCAACATTTTATTTTTTCGTCCTGGTAGACCATTCTGGGGAAATGCCCATATCTTATCAAAATTATACCATCGTTACCATTAATTGAATCGTATTTATAGATCTAACCTTTTCCTGGTTCAGTTTAGTTAATCTTCAACAATTTTATTATGCTAAAATTTTACTCCCACATATTTTTGCAGATACTCAAAAATAATTTCTCAAACATCCATCATGTTTTTTTCTAACAACTGTCAATTTTTGAACTGTTAACTTCGTAGCCTCATCAAAACGAGAAAGAATAATTCATGCCTGTATAAAAAGTTAACAATGCAACAAAAAAGAACATGCATTTTAAAACTTTAAAACATCAATGGAACATCGAAGCCAATTTAAAAAGTTTTATGCAAATTTTGCTACAGCAGCCACAAGTTTTAATATTTTTTCTTTTGGCCGAAACCACACCGTACGTAACCACACGTATTGAGTCAAAATGTCAATTATCTGTAAAAGAAAAATAACACGAAACATGTAACCATTCGATCGTTGATGAAAAAAAAAACTCAAAAGAACAAGAATCACTTTTTATGTAATTCGTTTTTATGTTGTTGTTTTTTTTTTTTTTTTGTTGCTTTTTCTTCTTTTTGACCACACTTATCACTAGACAGACATTGAATTTAGCCGAAAAATAACTGATCATGTTACAATTACCATAAACAGAAGGTGATGTGCTGATATTGGAGAAGGAGTTACCGCTAACGATAAAAAATAAAATACTTAAGACAAAATTGAGAAAGCAACACCAACCACCACCATTAAATCCAAAGACTGGTTCATACCATGGAGAATTTTTCTAACCAACTACCGCTAATCTGGGAAGACGTTTTATGGCAACAACGAAATTTGTATACAACTTTCTGGTTTTGCCTGAATTTAGTTAAGACGACTTTGCAGTACTTTTTGGCTGATATTTTTTTTTTTTGTAACATTGACTCCTTGTTTGCCTAAGAGTATACAAAGCTAATAATATGCCAAAGAAAATTATGTAAATTGCCTGAGAAATTCACAGTAGTTTTAACAAACAAGACAATTTGTAAGTTCACAACAAAATTGATAAGAATCTAAACAATGTTTAAAGTTTTTTTTTGTTTCTTTTCAGAGGCAGTGTGAAATAAAATTTTTGGTTTTAGAATAATTGCTGCCAGAATAAAAAATGGAACAAAATTTGGGCAAAGAAATTAATGACTTTTCTTTTAAAATGGCGATATCTTTTTGAAATTTTCAAAAAAAAAATGTTTGCTTTGTCTGAAAAATGCTTATCTCCTCTCCTCTCTCACCCATAAACTCTGACTTTCTGAAAGAAAACTTTCATAGTGTGAACACAGACTTTTTTCTACCAAAAATAACGGGGTTACGAATTATGTAACACCAGATTCAGACCGTGATTTAAAGATCATGTCTTTTTTTAATTTCTTTTAAAAGTTGCTTCCAAAAACACAACCGATTCAAACGATGATTTTTTCCCCATGATCTTAGGGTTGATTTTTTCCCCGTTATCGGTAATTCTTCTTTACTTGATTATTTTTAAAAACAAACAATTTAAATGCGCTCTGTATTTTGTACTGTAAAGAGATGTTGCCACATCGAAATAAAAAATAAAATGAAGCAACATAACAAAAAGGAATATATAAAAAAGGCACAGAGAACAGACAACTTGATTTTTTCTCTACCCTAGCTGCTTCTCTAACCCGTTCGCCAACAAACACCAAAAATCATATCTTAAAAATCATGGAAAAAATCACCGTCTGAATCTAGTGTAAGTCCTAAGCAAAAATTAAATAATTCCCCGATTTTTATACACATTTTTATTTAAATAATTTTTAATTATGGATGGAGGATTGTTTCATAGGAGGTAAGTCCCCAAATTTTGTAAGTGAAATAAAAACCAGTTAGTTATTTTAGGGACTTATTTCGAATATCATTCAAATCGCATTAAACATTACAAATATTCATATTACTGAGCTCAAATTCCCAAATTCCAAAATCTAGAATTTTAAAAGACCGAATCGCTAACTAAAGCTTTCCTGCATGGCGGCATTTGGCCGGGCGCAAGAATTTCCTCCTTTATGGTATCACAAACACCAGCTTTGCTTTTGGCCGGTTGTCAATTTTCCCTATGGCTTCGCTAACTAAGGTTTCTATATTCTGAATATGATATCGGGATTGGGGACTAATATCATGGTGAGATAAGTTTCCATTTATGGAGGTTATTTCATTTAAGTTTTGGTATATTTGGGTTATTTCATATTTTTAGGGATTTCTTTCATTTTCAAATTTGGAGTTTTATTCACAATGAACTAATTCCCGAATTCTAAGGACTAAGTTCGTATTTGTTTTCGGGACGTATGTGCGGTTTCCATAATATAAGTGATTGACAGTGTAGTAAAATTTATATGAAAAGCTCTTAAAAAACTTTTTCATATTCATTTTTCTACGGTACCTCAATCACTTGTTTAGTGGAAACCACACTGGGGACTTCGTTCGAAGTGTAAGCTGTTATTTTTGCTCGAAAAAATAAAAATCAAATTATGTGATGAAGTAAAAGGAGTGATTATAAACACACTGAAAAAAAGGTTACTGCCGCAGAATAAAACTTTTTGATATCACCGACAAAATTATAGCTCAAATCATCAATAAATGTAAATTTGTCACCTTTAATCCCGTGCTACACAGAAAAAATTATTGCCGAATTATTTTCAAACAAACGCTTGTTTGAAAATTTTTTTAATTTCTATAAATTTTTTTACTGATTCAAACAATATTTTTGTTTGATTATTATTTAACCAACAAAAATGTGGACAACTCTTCAAAAATATAATAAACGCGTTATTGGTGTCAAGTTTTCATAATTTTGTATGAAATATTTAACGCTCTTTAATGTTGTCGTCTTTTTGCATTTTTTTATTTGATCGTAAGCAACACTTCTTTATGTGAATATAAGAACAACAACAAAAAACACACACAGTCTATTTTTAGACGCCTTAAAAAAGTGCAACTATAAGAAAAACAATAGCAGAAACAACATTACAAGGAACAAAATCCCGTATTCAATTTTTTAAAACTGTTTGGTTAAATACATCAAATACAAAAATAGAATGATGACGAAAAATATATCGAGTCGGTCTGCCGCCGTTTTTGGTTACATTTCTTCTTTAAGGAGCGTATAGACGACATGTTTTTGTCATCTGACATGTCAAATTTCCCACTGCAAAACACATACATGTCGTGTGTTACCTTTTTAACTTTGCTTCTGTAAAAGTCAGACGCAAAGTCATCTGACAAAATTTCAATTAGAGCGTGCTCTATTTTCTTCTGACAAACCATCTGACATCAGAAATCTATGCCGGGAAGAAACTGGCAGCGGCGTCAACTATTGACGGAATCATTAGCCGGCTGAAGTTAATATTTTACAATACCAAGATATGTATGCTCATCTTACCACTGAATATAACTTATGTAAATATATACATAAAAACCGTTTCATTATAAAATTCTTAATTGGTATCTTTAAAATAAAAGAAAAAAATGTTAAGATGGCTAAATTATTTTACGGCGCAAATAAATATTTTCGTGGCGACAGCCAGCTATTTTGAAACCGAGAACTACTTTGGTTTCTGCAACAACAATGCGAAAAAAACAGAGACTATGTCAGAAGCAAATTACATGTACGTTTGTGACCGAATATTATAAACCTTATGTAAAACAGCAATTTTGACAGACATGAACAATTACATGTGACTTGAAAATTTGACATGTCAGATGACAAATACATGTCGTGTATGGGCGCCTTTAGCAAAGGAAAGGATAGCAGCAACAGAGAGTGGTAAAGAAAAACATTGTGTTGTGTGTATAAATAAGACTTCGTTCAAAAATTATTCCAACAAAAAAAATGTGTCTCAAACAGAGCTGCCGTTTTTGGTTATTTCTAACCAAAATTGGTTATATTTTTGTTCAATGTGGAGATGTGAATATTTTTTTCATTTTGGTTATTTTTTTCTAAAATAATAATAGTACGAATATGTCTTTCTTGATACAATTATTTACGAGCTCGAATAATTTGTACTACGATTTTTTAATTATTTGTTGCCAATGAACGGAAGTTTTTTATAATTTATCGAAAACAAAAAACCCCTTACAAAACAGCAACCAAATAACTTTTTAAAGACTTTTGCTAAGAAAATATTGCCATTTGTGATTTTTAGATTAAAAATGCCATGTTCTGAAATCGGAATGAAGTTTAAATCAATAGAGATTTTCAATTATGTTTTTTTAAATGAGCGTAATTTTCTTGATTTTAAGAGTAGTAAAGATAATTAAGAACTTAAAGTAGGAAGTGCATAAAATCATGCGACTCGAAAATAAGTTTAATGTACTGAATTTAGGTTATTTTCAGAAGTATATATTTATATACATATTTGGAAATACACAAAGGAATTTTAAAGATCATTCAAAATTACATTGCTTTATCAACATAATTTTAAAATTTGTGGAATTTTCTTTAAGAAATGGCTGTAAGCTTAAGAAATTTGAATTGGAAATTTTACTGTTTATAACTTTAATGTGTTTTAAGATAATTATTTGATAAAAAAAAAAACTTTTGACTGTCAGTCATATACTTTTTCTCCATTAAATGTACGTTACGAAAGGCGGATTTGTTTATATTCGCCATAATATTTTACAATGATTCACAAAATATATCAAATAGAGCAATTTGTTAAACATTTATTTATATTAAGAACTATAAATTTGAAATAAAATTTACAAGCAAGCGAAAAGAGTTTTACAATATTTAAGATATATGTAAATTAGAAAAAATTTATATAAACTGCATTTCGCATATTGCCAATCGTTTTGAAGTTCGCCAAAATAATTACCATATCGCCAAACGTAAATTTGCATCGAAAAAAAGGATTAAAAAATCGCCAACTTTGACAGTCCTGCCAATAACAGCTAAAAAGCCGAAAACAATTTTCCATTTTTGTTATTTATAACTGGCATATTAAAAAATATTCAGCTTATTAACTTTCAATATACTGAACTTTGTATGGAAAGTTTACAGGTTTAACTCTTGTCAAATAAAAAAATTTTTTTACGAAAAAAGTCTTAAATAAATAAAAACTTTTAAACGTTGTAGACAAGCAGAGATCCGCCCACACTGAGTGTGTATGAATTGTGTACGAATAAACACCCGGCGAATCATCATTAAAATAATTTTAATGGCGTTCGCCACTCTATCTGGCTTTTAAAGACTTTGAAAAGACATTTGACACCATGGCACTTGGCCATCTGGAACTCATTGGCTGACAGAGGAACTCCCACCAAAATCTTGGACATAATCACCCTATACAGAAAAGCGATGCATGATGGAAGCATCAGCCGAACAATGAACACCAAAGCCGGGGTAAGACAAGGTTATGTTCTCTCCCCATTCCTATTCAATATCGTTCTTGACTGTTTGTTAAGCTGTGCCAAGAGGTAAAGTCTGCGGATTCAAAAGAATACTCGAAGACCTCGATTACGCCTACGAAATTTCTCTCCTAGCATACAGATATGTTGACATGCAAGGTAAGCTAGATTCTGTACATGCAGAAATATGAATCTAAAGCTGGTTTACAAACAATCATATGCTAAACGAAAATTATGCCAATTAATGCCACAAATACCACGTATCTAGAGGTATAAAAAAGAAATCATAACCTCGAAGATGAAGCAACATTCTGTTATCTCGAGAGCATGCTGACTTCCTCCGGCAGATCCAGTGCTGATATCCGAAACAGAATAAACGCCAGTAACTTCCGTCTGAATCTCACTTGGCGATTCTTACCCAAAACTAGCTGCATGTTTGTAGAACACAATCCAGACATTCATAAATCGTATACAGCGCATCCTTAAAATATTTTCGCCAGCCACAATCTCCAGGTAATATCTATGGCAGAGAACAAAGCAAACTCCAGTCAAAATGGAAATTCTCTGAAGGAAATAGAGGTGGATTGGGCATACCCTACAGAAACCGAAGGTGACTTCACAAAAGCAGCTGTGGAATAGAAGCCTTAGGGAAGCCGAAAAATAGACAATTAGAGAAGAAAACTGCAGCACACAGAATGAGTTGGATTCAACTGAAGTCATTACCAACTGACCAATAAAAATAATTTGTTATGGCTCTCTCAACCTCAATGGATTGATAATGAACTAAAAAAAAAGTAAAAATTATAAGCCAAACATTGATAAAGTTCTGAGTTTTACCAATAAAAATTTCTCAAGAATTTTAAAATTATTACGGGATAGAATGATAAAATTAACGGGTTTCCTTAAAAAACCCCTTACATTTTTTAATTGAAAAAGGGTTATTCCAAAGCGAATTCATACAGGGGACCGCATCATGAGATAGAGTTATGCCACCTATCCCTTTTTTTAAAAAAATTCTATCTGGCTGTTTAACGATTTCGAACGGCAACGTTTTGTTTTGTATGGATTTTGTTTTCGTAAAAAGTTACAGTGAATGTCAAGCTTACTCGTTGCTTGACGTAATATTCGCCGTCATAACTAAATTTTTTGATTTTCCATCCAGCATCGTCGGTGTGTCACATACAAACAAATTTCGGCGGCTGAAGATTTGAAGATGAAATTTGTTTTTATTTAAATGTAAGTTAAGCGAGTTACTTTTGTGCTCGCGTTCTACAAACAGGCAGTAAGAATTAACTTTAAATCAGATACAGATAATGCATCACACAATTATAGACACTTAGGCCCGATTTTACAATTTAAGATTCCGTACTGGTTTTTGCAGAATATAGTTGCTTGACATTTTCCGACTCATTGACCATTGTACACCACAATTTTTTTACCACTTGTAATGAGGAACACTTTTATTTAAACTTTTCAAACGAATGAAAATCAATTTGAACAAAAAAATGGATAATAGGTAACCAATCTTTTAAATAAACAGTATTCAAAATTATATTTAAATGTTACCAGTGTAGCTATACATTGATAATGTTGGTTAAAATATTTTTAATATATATAATAAATAATAATCTATAAAAAGTCATAATTGAAATAGTTTCTGACAATAAAAGATGAATTTAATATAAAAACGTTTCGGTAAAACTCTTCAAATCTTTTCACACCAAACTTTAAAAATAAGATAAATATTTGTATATGGTAACAGTGCCACTAAATTAATTAAATACCGATTTACGAAAGTATTCAAAAACTTAAATAATATTAAAAAATACCAAAAATTAGTTGAATAACCAATCCTAACATAAAAAAAATAGAAAAAAAGATAATCAGCCAGCTATTGAGCCGTCAATCAGCCGAGTATATTGGCGGCGGCGCGGCTTGTCTAAAAAATCGACGAAAAAGCGCCGTTACGGGTTGCTTCACTGCTCGGAGACCAATACGGTCCATTGTGAATCCCTTCAATTAAAATAAAAAAAAAGAATAGACAGTAAAGAAAAGAAGTATGAGATGGATAGAAACAAGAGAGATAGAAAGTTTTTAGATGTCGCGTAGAACCATTGTCCTCTTTACAGTCCCCTCAACAGAAACAGCCGCACTGTCACACCGAAGATGCTGGATGGAAAATTAAATAATTTAGATATGACGGCGAATATTACGTCAAGCACACGTACACGCCGGCTGGACAAGCATTTGACAAGTGTATTTGGGCTTTCCCTGCAGATAACGAGACTAGTCCATACATGCATGTAAAGAGTAGTACATAAGGGAGTAGGAGTACTCCAAATATGTATATAGGTAAAAGATGGTCCATTTAACATTGCGATGTCCTAGGAGGGGAACATATAACCCACCGAAATATTCCCTAAACTACTCCATGGAGTACCAAAGTGGGTTAGTTTTAAAAGTACTCCATGTTACTGGAGTACACTTAAGGGGTAGTTTAAGCATTTTTATTTTTAATTTTTTTTGCTTTTCGCCTTTTATGGTGTGTACTGTAGTCTATTATTGCTATTATTCAATATATTTACTTAGTATTTTTAATTTTTTTTACCTTTTTTCCACAAATTTCACAAACATTAACTTTTAATTGCATTATAATGCACACTATCAGGGCTACCAATGTGTAATATTGTAAGCTATAGAAAAGTATACATCATTGCAGTTGTGCGCAGCACTGCATGTTAATTTTATATAACATGGTCCATACTACAGTTAATTGGACCATGTTGTAAGTAGTCCATTTAAGCCACAATGGACCACGTAGTCCAATATTATCTGTAGGGTTAATATAAAAGATTATTGGGTGCCCGGCAGGCTAGTTGGTAGTGAGCTAGTCTACCAGTGCGGGGGTTGCGGGTTCGATTTCCGCTAGAGACTCTGGTCTGTTACACTACAACGAGATGAAGGTCTACGTTACTATTGCTCGGTTAATTAAGTTAGAATATAATTTGTAATTGTATTTGTAACTCTTATTAAATAAATAAATAATTAAATAAAAGATTATTTTGCACCTATTTTGAATCATTTTTAAGTTTAACCTCAAAAAAAGTTTTCATATTCCACGCCCATTTTCTTAAATTTTTAAAGTTGATAAATAACTTATAAAATTTATGTTTTCTATTGCATTTTTTTGTTATCACAAATAATTTTCAATATTTGGATTTTAATATACAAACATAATTTTTATGATAAGAACTTCGAAGGTTTAAAATTTCTGTTACCACTTTTAAGATTTCAAAAGTTTTTTTTAACAGATTTTTGTAAAATTTTATAAAGTTTAAAAATTTTCAATACAAATCATAATTTTTTTTTAAAATTTGAATCGAAATTTTAATTTTGGCTTAACAACTTTGGTAAATTTTCTTTGCACCTTTAAAAGGATTTTATTGAAATTTTTGCATTAATGTTTTCCAATTATCTACTTGGCAATAAAAAAATCGCTAACTGTCCATTTAATTCCTTGTCATTTGTCATCTTGTATACTTTATTTAAAAATAATCTCTGGCAGTAAATGATTTCACTATTTAAATTGTGACAGCTTGGGAATTTAATCTTTTCGATATGATCTTGATTATTGTGATTTCCGTCATAAAAAGCATTTGTAGTCATCATAAACACTGTTGTAAACGAAAAACATGTTCTGGGGCGTAATGTAATTTTATTTTTTGAGAAAAAAAGGGGAAAAGGAGCAGCAAATATATAAAAATCTAGATGCTCTTGTAACAACACAGTTAGTACTTGTGCCTTTAATCAAGCCACCCATTGACTTGTAGCCTTCAATGGAGACATTCCAGATTAACAATGTGGATGAAGTTGCTTTTTTCTTGAGTTTACTGAAGTGTTTCTTAATTTAATTCAAGGCATCCAAATGGTTACACCCTTTTTCAGGTCTGTTTTTGAGCATAAAAGAAATATTTTGTAAATATAATTAAGTTTTTAAAGTAAACTTTAATTTAGCAAATAATAAATCAACAAATTTGTATTAAAAAGGTTTTTAATTAAAAAAAAGTCTTAAAAGTGATACAAAGGTGTACCGAACTTTAAAAAGTAAAAAATTTGATGTGAAATTTGTTCAAAAATTCATAAATAAATGTTAAAATTAACCGAATACCACGGCACAATAAACTTATGTAAATATAACAACTAAAAAGAAACAACACAAAATAGTACATCATCAAAGTAAACCATTAGGTCTGTCTGCGTACACATATTTTGCGCAAAATGTTGCAAAATCTTGCAAAATGTTGTCTGCGTACTCCAAATCTCTTGCAGCGAGAGAGCCAAAAAGAGAATTTTTTGACAGTTGGAAGTTAGAGAACTTGCAAAATGTTACTGGAGAAATTTCAGCTTGCAAGATTTTGCAAATAGTTTGAACAGCTGTTTGAATGAAATACATAGTTTTTGTGAAATGAAAATAAAAATTTAAATTTAACAATGGCAGAGGGAAGTAGTTAGAATTGTGTTGATTTTTAACGTTTATAATAAATTATAATAAACAAAACATTTTACTTCATGCTAGAAACGTCCAAATATACAGTGCGACCGTGGCAAAGGTGGAGTGGAGATGGCAGAACCGATAGAACCAGCAGAACTTTGTGGGACAAACTTTGCAATTGAAGAGGCGAGTATTTGGAATTGTGTTCCTGGCGAGCACTTCACATCCAAATTATTTTTCTCCGTTGTCAAGCTGTTTGAGGGCACTGTATTGGGCATTTCAATATTTTTTTTCCATTGCAAGCCGGCACTATGTTGGGCAATGTAAGCAAAAGAAGTTTTATACAAAACCCGACAAATAAAACTAAAAACTAAGAAGAAATTGAATTTATCAAATTAATAACAGTGTAATAAACAAGTTTTTTAATTTACAACACTTTTTAAGCTTCACTTTAATTAATAATTTTTTAATTTACCTCGAGAATTCAATTTTGCGTACACATATGCTAAAATTCTTTTGCTTTGTTATTTCAATTGTTTACACACCGATCAGCTGTTTTCTTGCAAAATTTCACTGGATACTGTCTGCGTACTTTTTGAGATTTTTTCAGCCGATAGAGTAATATTGGTCTTACTCTCCCAAAAAAATTTACTGTGTATTTGCTACTGGAAAAGTACCCAGACAGACCTATTGTGACAAACACACTAGCATAACTTAAAATATTTCTCTTTGGTTGAAACACAACTGATATAAATTCAGCTTTCATTTGAGGAAAACTCAAAATATTTCTCTTTGGTCAGTGTTGCAAAATTTAAATTTTGAAATGGTACTGAACTTCCACTAAAAGAGTATTTTTCCAACCAAATGGTACTTTTTGTTAAAAAAACCGTAATTTATGAAAATAAAAGGAACAAAAAAAATTTTATTAGAATTCTGAGGCATTTTGAGAAAACATCTCAAGTCGAGATAAGATACCAAAAAAGTTTTTAAAAAAATCTCGGGAAAAAAAGATTTTAATCAAAAAACAAAATAAACCAAAATTAAAGAAAAATTTCGTTAATAATGCAAAATTTAAAACGTAAACAAAAATGGATTTTAAATGAAAATTCGCATGATTAACAAAATTTTTTTCAACTTTTTAAATTTGACTTAAGATGTTTTGTCAAAATGCCACAGAATTCTTTTATCCAAGTGTTTTATAGCAAACAGTATTTATATTTGAGGTATTTTATTGGCTATATTTTTCCAGGAAATTTAAAAATATTCAGTTTTGAAATGCTTTATTTCTGAAAGATCCGCTAGAACACGGAATTGAGAATTGATATTATTATAGTTTTCATTATCGTTTGTAAATAATATTAATAATATCAGTATTATGCTAATGGTTCTTCGGGAAACAATATTGATTATCACTTTTAAGGTTTTATGTTCAAAACTAAATTTAGTTCTTAGTGTTTCGCACATTGTCGAATAAAACGATTTCGCAGTTTCTTTTACTTAATAAACCATTTCTCTTACACTGCATGTTTCTATAAATATGGTTTTCATTTAAATTTTCCACTAACATATTATCCTTTATATCTTTTTTATAAAGTTTTCTTGCCAGTTGTAAGAACAAATATCCTATTTTGGAAACCAAAATATGGATCCTGACATCCACGCTTTGCATTTCAATATTAAAGTTGTTAAATATTTTTAAAATACAACAACATAAATTTTGCAACAATCACATGATAACCTAAGCCTGCTATTGAAATGATCACATCACAGTTAAAAAAGCTCAAAGCATAAAAAAGTACTGAAAACCACAAAGCATACAGAGATGAAAAAAGTGACGTTTGAAAAATGCCCAAATCATTTGCGAGGGCAGCTTTCGAAGAAAGAGAAAGAAAACGTTTTTTGTTAGTGAAGTGACAATGCGTAAATACAGGCCGCTACTATCTACACAAATTGCATAATCAAAACAAAAAACGCAAAAAGGGCAGCTTTCGAAGAAAAAGACATAAAAAAACACAATATTTTCTGTCTCGTGACGCCTCTGTATACTCTGTGATATTAAGCGAAGGGCAAGGTATATTTATATCAGGTAGTCTCGAAAAGCCAGCTGGTTATTTTTTATTTGCTTGTTTTGCGATACAAACTGTCAAATGTTGTATAGTAAACAAGTAAACAAGGTATTTTGTCTTTATCTTTTGTCTTTTTTGTCTCTTTTCAACCCCTTTGCTGTTTGACAGTTCGTATCACAAAACAACAATAAAAAGCCCTGTTGTTTGTTTTATTATACAATTGTTGTAATCTCGCGGCTACCTGTTATAAATATACCTTGGCGAAGGGATACAACTGTATTTTTTTCCCAGAGAGTAGATAAACTGCCCAGCGGGAAAATGAGGAATTGATTACATAAATAATTAAAAAAATAATGCATTATTTTCGAAAGAATAATAATGCATTCATTGGAATCGAGAAGGTAATTTCATCAGACACAAAATTTAAGCACTGATTACCACGTATATTCCCACATTTGCAGAACAAGGAATGTATTGTTTCTGTTAGTAACAATTATTCGTGTTTTTGCTTTACATACATATTTCCTTAATAAAAATCCATTATTTTTTTGCTGCCTTTATGTCGCCTACATATAATTTTTATTTTAGTCGCAGTTTGTGTTTGAAAGCGTACGGTCAAAGCACAAATTATATGTCTGTGGGTCAAAGTTATTTAAAGTAAACAGGTATTAAAAAATGTATTCCAAACGGCATTTGAGAAGACTTTTATTATAAGACTTTTGAATAATATAATTTATTCCAAAGAATGAATTTTTTAATTCATTCGCAGGATACATTAAAATAATTTATTACAATCCTAGGACATGGTCTGTGTTAAGAATAATGAATTCTGGAATCAAATATCATACAAGATATGTATTACTTTCTCGATTCCTATTAATTCCATTTTCCCGCTGGGTGATGTTAGATTTTTACAGTGGGTAACATCAGGGTTGTCAGATGTGGCGATTTCTCGCCAAACGTGGCGATTTTCAAACTTGGTTGGCAACTTAATATTCGATTTGGCGACATAGCGATTTTTTTTTGGCGATATTTTAAAATAGTTGGTGATATTGTTGGCTATTTTGGTGAGCCATGCATTTGTTTTGAAACTCGTTAAATTCAATACGAAAAATTATATTATTTTTATTCTTGTATTTTTATGTATGAAATTTTAGGCTTTAATAGTCAATATGTATTTGAAACTAAATTATGTTATTGCTGTAGTTGTTTCTTTGGCCAGAAAATTGAATTTATGAATGTTATTTTTGTCAAGCTAATAGGGCCTAAATTTGTTCAATGTAAATAAAACTCAATTTTTAATTACAATATTTTGTTCCCGACGTTTCTTCGATTGTTTGTCGACTTTTTCAAGGGATTGTCTATTTAAAAATTATAAAACAATAACTTATTTTATATTTTATATACATACAATAATGTAACACATTAACAATAAAGACTTATAATATGAAATTTAATCACATTAAAAAGTTTTTGATGTACTCAGGAGCATGCAAATATAAAACATAATTTTAATAATTTTTGTGTTATATCTGACGAGTATATTGAAAATCCAGGAGAAAATTATTTTTCATATAAAAAAAAAAAAATTAATAAAGCATGAATATACATTAGAGCGACTCAAGTTGTATGGAAGCAAAATTCGTTCTCGATGTACCCTTGGACTTTTTTAAAATTACATTTTAAATATTTCGACTCCAAGGTTGACCTCTCATGAGCTGGACCAGTTTGAAAATAGGTATATTTTTGCATGTTTTGCTACTTTAAGAACCTGTTTCCTTACCATCATATACAAGTTGGGTATCGTAAGAAAGGTTTTTTTAAGGCGCGTCCAATTGCATATAAAATTTGTCCAAGGACGATCATTCACGTCCTTTTCTTTAAGGATTTTCTGTAAAAAAAACGGTTTTTGAATTTTTTGTTCGGGGTTGTTTGTAATAAAAGTGCCATATTAACATATTTTAATTTTTAGTCGATTTAATTAAATACGTGTCTCAGCTTTTTTTCTTTTTTTTCGTGCTAGTTCGCGTTTTGACAAAAATGCAATGGGGTGGTAACCCATCGTTTAAAATAGGGCAATATGGGCATCAAATTTTATCTTTTGCCAAGTATATCATCTTTGTATGTAAATAATTTAGGTTTTTGCAAATTAGATGTATTTTACACTGTGCTCTGGAATATATATAAATGCAATTTTGTAGTGACTATAATATGATAGCGGATTCAGTTTCTAGATCATGTATGGATGAAAATAGGACTAAAGAAAGAAAAAAAGAAATGATCCACGACCTGAATTTTTTTTTAATTTGCGAAAAAAATATTCCGCAGTCACATCATCTTTTTTAAAAACACAAATAACGGTTATTTTGGAATATCTCAAAAGCTGTTCTACTTTTGACAATTCTGACTTCATATTCGGATTCAGCGGACAATTTTACATAAAGATTAGCTGCCAGATTCATTTGGTCACGACTTTGTTGAAATTTTGTCACGTAGTGTAATTAATCCCTTGCGAAATCGATAAACTTAGATGGAAAAAAATTAATGCTCAAAACATGTTAATTCATATGTATATATGTACTTAGATGTAGTACGTTTTCTTCATATTTATTTATTTTTTATTTTTATTTATTTTAATTTAGTTGTATCCTAGCAAAACAAGATAATTATCTTATAAATGAAAGTGCTAGGGAATAAGATCAAACTTATAATCACCGTATATAATTAAGGAAATTAAAAAGAAATAATATTAAAATAATAACATTACATTAAAAAAAGACAGAGAAACAGAAAACTGCATCAGACTGGAAAGTCAGTGATAAGACATAGTAAGACTGATATATTACATAATGCAAAAAAATTTATGTAACTCCTTTTTAAACGCATTTGCATTGCCTAAGCTTTGTATATAATTCGGTAAAGAATTCCAAAGACTTGTGGTATAAATGAAAAATTGTCGATGTGACAGAAGACTCTTATATCTTTGTTGAATAATCTTCCTTCCACGGTTAGATCTAGCAAATTGAATCCTATTGAACAAATATATAGGCTGCTTAGAGATAATAATCTTGTGTAAAAATATAAGGCATTTAAGTTTCAAGAGGTTATCAAACTTAATTTGAAATATCTGATACGAGTAGAGTGAAATGTGGTCACGATGTCCTTTAAGAAATACATATCTTGCAATATTATTGTAAGCTAAGTTGAGTTTTCGTTGGTCGTCACTGTCACAGTTCGCAAAAATTTCACAACCGTATAATAGGACAGGAATAAGATATGTTTTTGCAAGTTTCATTCGTATGGGAAATGGTGTTGAATCTATTACTGCCCACAAGTTGCGAAGCATACTATACACTCTACCCACAACGACATTAATATGGTTTGACCAGGTTAGCCGAACATTAAAAACAACTCCAAGGTTCTCAGCTGTTTTAACATACTCGATTCTATTTCCCTTGGTGTTAACTTCCGGTGCTTCAAATGCTCTGTTAGACTTCGAAAGCAAAATACATTTAGATTTGGCTGGGTTGATGGATAGCCCATTGGCATTAGCCCAGCTATCAATTTTGTTTAATTCACAATTTATAGAGTTAACACAAGAACTTACATTTTCTATATGGGCACTCATGTAAACCTGCACGTCATCAGCGTACATATGGACTTTGCTGTCAGTCAAAACATCAGGTAGGTCGTTAATGTACATACAGAATAGGAGTGGCCCCAGTACAGAACCTTGAGGGACTCCCCTTTTAACATTCAATGAATTTGAAACATTATTATTAAGATGAACACGTTGAGATCTGTCCATAAGATACGAATATATAAGATTACAGGCTGTATTCGAAAAATAAAATAATTTTTGAAGCTTTGTTAATAAAATTTCATGATCTACCGTATCAAATGCTTTACTAGGAAAGCAACCAAGTTCAACCATCCAGTAGGGCAGTGGTACAGCTTCTAGCTTTCATGAAACCCGATTGCCTATCAGACAGAAAATATTACTTTCTAAGTACTGATTGATTTGTTTTGCTATGAGGTTTTCCATGACTTTCGATAGAAACGGTAGAATGGCAATCGGCCTGAATTCACTGTTGGTTTTAGGAATAGGGATTATTTTAGATTGTTTCCATGCATCGGGAAAAGTAGACTTCATGAGAACAGAATTGAATAAATATGTATAGTAGGGAAGCAGCCTGGGTGTTAAATATTTTAAAAACATGGGAACTAAATCATCTGAACCAACCGCATTTGACTTTACAGATGACAAACATTCCAAAACTTCAATCTGATTAACGCAACGAAAACTAAAGGGATTTTGTATTGGGACGAAGCAAAAATCATCATAAATGTTACAAGCTGGAGATTGGACATTAACATTTATAAATTGGTCATTCAGAATGTCAACGTCAGCATCCATATTACATCTTTTGTTGGATTTCTGGCCTATCCCAATTTTGCGAATTTCCTTCCATTTGGATTTGTTATCCATTGCTAAAGAAAACTTTCTGTGGTAGTATGAAGTCTTCGCAAGTTTTACGCGCTTAGTTAGCTCCCTACGAGCAGCTTTGTGAATATCCTTCAGATCATCAGTTTTGAATCTCTTCCATCGACTGTAAGCAGCATCACGTCTTTCTATTAATAACATTATTTCGTTTGTAAACCAAGGTTGCTGACTCGTTGTGATCCGCTTAGTTTTAATTGGGACACACATTTCAAATAATAATTGAACATTCTCTTGGATTAGAGAAAGTTGGTCATTTACACAATCCATTGTATATATCTGGTCCCAATAAATGTTATCAATATTCTGGTTTAAAATTGTGTGATCGATATTATGCAAATCACGGTATGAAATATACTTTTTCTCAGCAGTAATGGACAGTTCATAAGAGAGAAAGAGAATATCATGATTAGAAAACACTGAAGCTGAGATTTGATCATAAACAGAGATCAGCAATGAGTAGTGAAAAAGTGAGTAGAGCTAAATCATGTCTCATAAATTCTTGTACTTATACGCACTCATACTTATTCCAATGTGATTCAGACTCATATTCACTCAAAAGTTTCAGTTTATTCATCGTACTCATACTTACCAACATTTGTAGTGTTTGATTTAGAATCTACTCAAGTCAATGTGTATAGGCGAAGCAAAATGCGAGGCTGCCAGATTTGTCCCCGAAATAGCAAAGTGACGATTTGGCAATTACAGTTTACTAAAGTAACATGTATGAAGTAGACGATTTTTCGGCAAATTTATCTGGCAGCGCTGATTATTAAGTTGTGTGTTTTCTCTGTTGTGTTAAAACGGTAAATGGATGAGCTAAATGATTTGAATCATTGTGAGTATTATAAGTATTTTCTTGAAATTATAAATCAAGCTGAGCTCATTTATGAGTATGCGTATAATGTCGACGTCGCACTCATAAATATTTCTCTTGTGAGTATGAGTGAATCAGAGTAGTTTAGTTTAAATGACTTCTACGCACTTATACTTACAATTGCATGAGTCAGTATGAGTAGCGAAAAAGCGATTCATTGCTGATCTCTGATCATAAAGAAGTACTTTAGGTTTATTATTAACGAATACTAGATCAATCAAACTTTCAGTGGTCATGTGAAAGTGAGTTGGAGTAGAGTCGTTCACAGGATAAAGGTGAAGAGAGTGCATAGGATCTTTTAACGGGTTATCAACTAAAAGGTTATTATTAAAGTCACCAATAATAACAATATCATCAAATTTAACAGTGATATCCTCAAGAATTGAAATGAGGGGATTTACGTTCATGTTACTACTAGGTCTATACACACTGCCCAATAGCATTTTCTTATTATAAGAGGTTGAGATTTCTAGAAATAAATATTCAATTTCACTGCCAATTCTAGTGGAAAGTTTTACTTTACAAGAAATTCCGTTTCGAACATAAATCGCAACTCCACCACCTCTAGCTCTAGTTTCTACATCATCAACAAGAATTCTTCTATCGGAACGGAATAGTCTAAAGCCCTGTAAGCTAAACACTGAATCATGCACATCCAATTGGAACCATGTTTCAGAAACACAAATGATATCAACACCTGACGATATAAATAAATGCCGAAATTCATCGATTTTGTTATTCAAACTTTGTGCATTTAAGTGCACAATATTAAGACCGGACCGTTGTTTGGCTAGGACTCTAAGCATGTTGTACACACAGTCTCTGGAATTTTGACTACTAGAGTTAAACATTTACGTTTGAAGTGTTGGCAATGCGTAAAAAAATTAGGTCAATAACCAAGTTTATTATAGTTGGATTCCAGCGAAAAAAGGAGTTGTACATAAAAAGTTTGGTAAAAAATAAGTAGTCTATCAAAATCGTAAATAAAGTTTTAAGTTTAAAGATAAAAGTATTAAATAACTCAAAACAAAAGACAAAATAAGTTTTAAAATAATATGGGTTACAATATATTTTACTGAACAATGTGCCTAGTTCCACGGCTTTCAGTATCAGAACATAAATATTTATGATCGAATTTTGACCATTAGCCGAACACTAGTTTTATTTAAATTTCTCGTTTGTTTTTCAAATTTATTATCTATTATTGAAATATTTTAGCATTTAGGATTTTTTGTTAAAGAAACAGACAAACACACTACTTAATAATTGAATTTATTTTATTATTACTAACTATGTAGGTATATAACTAAAATATGTTTTTTTACTTAATTATTTATTACATACCTTCACCCTGTTTAGCCATTAAAAAATTAGTTAAGCCATTAGCCATTTTTCAACTTGTTTATTTTATTATATCAATTTATAAATGTAAAATAAACTTTCAATATTTTTAATAATTAGGCTTAAGTTCATCAAATTTAATTTTTATTAAATTATTTTTATGAAGAAAGGAATTTAACAACATGAAAATTAATTAAAATTGTTATTGATAATCTTTCATTCTTGAATAATTTAATGAAAACAAGTAAGAAAGTATAGTCGGTCAAGCCCGACTATATTATACCTTACACCACAGAATTTAATTACACATCATAATTATTTTCTTAAAAATGCATAGCTTATGTGTCCGTACAAATATGGATCTATCTATGTTTTAAATTTTATTAAAATCGGTTTGGTGGTTTCTGAGAGGAAGAAGAGGCCCATTTTCAATAGGCTTGGTCCTTGTGCTAATAGGAACCTATGACCCAAATTTTATCAAATTATCTTCAAAATTGCGACCTGTACTTTGCGCACAAGGTTACATGGACAGCCAGCCAGCGAGCCGGACGGACATCGTTAGTTCGACTCAGAAAGTGATTCTAAGTCGATCGGTATACTTTAAGGTGGAGGTCTAGGACTAATATTTTAAGGCGTTACACACATCCGCACAAATGCATAATACCCTCTCCACTATTGTGGTGTGGGTATAATTAAATTTGATTAACTTAAGCCTAATTAAAAATATTAAAAATTTGGATTAAAAAACGTAAATAGTTCAACAAAATAACCACAATACGAATTATTGTAAAATAAACATTTAACAATTATTTTAATTTAAATTACGACTTTAAAAACTGTTGAAAATCGCTATTAGCGATGATGATGAAACATCTTTCAAAATAAAGGAACGGTATTCCAATATTAAATTTGTAAAATGGATCAACACAAACATCGGTGCTTCTTTCTGGTTGCAAGTATTTCAATAAAGAGATGCAGGCGACAACATATTTTTTTTTAGAAATTTCAGTATTGACTATAAAATTGCTCTCACTTCCATGGTCTAATGCTGAAGTACAGAGGGTATTTAAAGAGGGTAAGCATCGTTAAAAGTAATTTGAGAAATAGGCTGCATTTAGCAACCGGTAACTCGATTTTATAAATTAGGTAAATATTTTTACCATAACAATAAAATATTTATACCAACACCACAATAGTGGAGAGGTACTATGCGTTTGTGCTGATGTTTGTAACACCTTAAAATATTGGTCCTATGCCCACCTTAACGTATAGCGATTGATTCAGACTCACTTTCTGAGTCGAATTAACGATGTTTGTCCGGCTGGCTGGCTGTCCATGTAAACCTTGAGCGCAAAGTACAGGTCGCAAATTTGCAGATAATTTAATAAAATATGGTATATAGGTTCTTATGTGGTGTAGGGTATCATAAAGCTGGAGTTGACCGATTATACTTTCTTACTTGTTTTTTTTTTGTGTAAAACTAAGAGTGATTCCTATGATATGAACAATAACGACATGGAATTTATCGATGATTATATTTGTTTTTAAACATTAATTTACGTGTATTCTTATTTAAGATATTGATCTTAACTTATAATTTTATCGTAAACCACTTTAAATGAATTATTTCTGTTTTGTTATTGAATTTTAATGTGATATTATTTAAAAAAGCTTTTAGCCATTTTTTAGCACATTTTAAGCCATTTTTTTCCGTAAATTTAGCCATTTTTGGTCATCAAGTTTTGGCAACACTGGTCACCGGCTTAGAGCTTTTTATGAATTTTGGCATTGATTTGTTAGTGCATTTGCAGCATATTTTAGTTAAAACAGCCTTTTTGCAGCATTTTTTAGGTTTTTTGCGCATATTTTGCCTTTTAAATGCATATTTTGATACATATTAAATTTTTTAGATGCCTACAATAACTTTCGCAGCAAATAAAAAAAATTTTTTTTTTTTCGAAAATCTGTTACTTTAATTTCGATATCTACATTTAATTTTTACTCTTAAATTGTAAGACAAAGCAGGTTGTCATTAAGAATAAATTTTATGCGATTTGTATCTAGACCAACCTTTTAGTATTCCCATTGACTCAGAAGCACTTTTTAAAGTGATCTAACGTGTCCATCCATCCGCCTGGCTGGTTGTCTGTCCAGGTTAGCCTTGTGCGCAGAGTTCCAATATTGTAGATAATTTGATCAAATATGGACGAAGTCTATGCAAATGGTGAGAATATCGGTCTATAATTTCACATCCAAATTAGACTCTTTGTGTCCGCAAGCTATCTAGTTAGGATGGTATTTAAATTAAATTCGTGCCAAAAATTAAATTATTTTCGAATCGGTTCACATTTGCTCAAAGCTCCCGTCCTTAACTAGCTTTAAATTCCTTTTAAATGTTAACATTTGTACCGTACTTAAAATCCCTTTAAGACAAAAACCCATATGGATGTTAATATCTAGATAATATTCGGCGCAAACATCTCTTAGATTTTGTTAATAAATTGTTGAATATTGTGTCTCCAAATGAGCAATTTTAATTTTTAGGGCATATTTTTAACATTTTTCAGGGCATATTTTTCAGTTTCTACTGCATATTTAATGCGCATAAACGTGTTTTTTAGAGCATATTTCTGGTTTCCCTGCTAATAAATACAGACAATCATCATATATATTATTTCTAAAGCACTTTTTTTTGTCGGTTGCAAATATCTCCCATACCACCGCATCAAATTTAATGAATGATATCTCATTTTAAAGCTTATTTCTAACACTAACGACGAAAAAACATTAGAAATTGAAAAATTAATATTTTCATTGATAAAAATTACGGTGCGAAATATTCGCACGGGTCATCTAGTTTTTTTTTAAATACCTATAGGTACGAACTCGAATTTTATTTATTTAAAAATAATCTTAAAACAATAACAAACTTTTTGGCAACCAATTAATTTAAAAAATGCAATTCACAATAGTATCTAAAATTAATCCCAATTATACACCAAATTTTAGAAGACGACCGTGACGTCACTTTTGCTTTGTAAACAAACCATATTGAGTGAGGTCAGTATTTAGTTTATGCTTTTGTTGTTATTAGCTCTTCCCTCTTGGATTTTTTACAAAAAAAAAAGCAACAAATGTTTGATTGATAATTGTTATTGTCAATCTCCATATATTTTTCTTTATTTAAGTGTTTATTTTGAAATTAAGAGCTTTTAAGCTCTAGTTTGAAACAAAATAAGAGTTTTTCCTTCCGTTTGTTTTATGGGCAACCTTGTTTTATTGTTCTTTTTTAGTTAAACGAGAATTTTTACACGATGCGTTTGGATTTATTAGTAAATTGATTAATAATTTTAAAAGTTAAAGTGTTAAAGATTAAAGCTAATTAAATTAAAGCATTTATTTAATTAGGGCAAAAAGTGTAATAATATTAACCATTAAAAATTTTAAACGTGTGTTGCAAAAACCAATTTAAAACTAAAGTGATTGGCAAAATTATGAGACTGGCTGTTTGTTTACATGATTGTGGCATACATACATATGTAATTAAAAGCTTATTGTTTGAAATAATTAAAAATGAATTAAAAATATTTAAGATGTTATAGGTACATAAATATTTAAAAAAATTATTAATAAAGAAATGATGCAAAGGCAAGTGCAAGTGCAATTGTCAGGCGGCTTATTTGCCAATTGTTATTGTTGGCTGTGATTTATTTTCGTATGATTAAGCTTAAGAACAATAACAACAATATTTAAAATTGTTAGAGGGGGTTTTTTTTTTAGCAAAATTAACGTGATTAAAAGTTGTTTAATTTCTAATCGGGTTGCTTAGGATTTTTATGTTTATAACTGGCCGGTTTTCTCTTAGTATTTTATAACAATATAAAAATTAATTCGGTAAAAAGGCGGTTTCGGTATAAATAAAGATTTAATTAGATAATAAACTAAATTAAGATTTAATCAATTAATTAAATAATTCAGTAAACAGGCATTACAGTAAATCAATTGCTGATGCAAAATAAAAGAAAAGGTATGTTAATTAATTCATGTTTGAAATATTTTATTAATAAACTATTAATTGTAGTAGGTACATATCGCACTGGTTCCTCTAAATCGGGTTAACTTAAAATTTATAAATTTTCAGTAGAGACAAAAAACTGGGCCCAAATCGCCGCACACGTATTCGAATGAACTTTCGTATCGAATAAAATTTCGTGACGTATCAAAAACGGGATTGCGGCTTTCGAATAGAACTTGAAAAATTTAATATATTTGTATGCTTGTATATAATGGCATAAGGCATTGCACTTTTCGCCCCATATGAATCAACAGTGTTGATTCATAGGTGACTTCGGTTTATACCTATATGGGGCTTTTTTTTATAGCGGCGGCACTTGCCAAAAAGCGCAACAAAGCAACGCAAAAATTGCAAAAATTCGGAAAGCTATATAAATTCGGAAAAATTTGCAAAAATAGCGAAAATTCGCGAAAGTCTTTAATATATAAAACAAGACATGGCTGAAATCTAGTTTACCGACGCAGCTCCAAATAAAAAACAAAGCACGTAGGGTGATAGAAAATTTAAAAATATATATAAAAATATTGGCGCAAACGCTTAGTTTTCGAGTTATGGACGTTTTTAGTTTTCATAGAAATAAAAAAAATTTGCCACCCGATTCAGAATAAAAAAAGAAAAAAACCAAAATTAAAATTTAAGGGGGCTGAGGCCCGTGGGGTCCCCTAGAACCAAAAAACTGCACAGCAGACTTAGTGATATTTGTGGGTACTCAAATTAAGTATAATTTGCTCACAATTGCAAATATGTATTTTGTTTTTGTATTCGTATATTATTATTCTCTTAAGGTTTATTAAAGTATTTATTACGTTCAGAAAAGTTTTAGTTAGCGAATCCGGTGTTTGTTATACGATAAAGGAGAAAATCCTTGCGCCCGGCTGAAGGCCGGCTATGCAGATAAGCTTTAGTTAGCGAAGCCGGTGTTTGTTATACCATAGAGGAGAAAATCCTTGCGCCCAGCCGAAGGCCGGCTGTTTAGAAAAGCTTTAGTTAGCGAAGTCGGTGTTTTGTTATACCATAGAGGAGAAAATCCTTGCGCCCGGCCGAAGACTAGCTATGCCGAGAAGTTTTAGTTAGCGAAGCCGGTGTTTGTTATACCATAGAGAAGAAAGTCTTTGCGTCCGCCCGAAGACCGGCAAAGCATGAAGTTTTTGTTTGTGACATTGGTGTTTGTTATTTTATAAAATTTGTATTACACTTTTATTTAAATAAATTATACACTAAGGCTGGGTTTTTAAAATGTGGTTTAAGTTTAAACTTAGTTTAACGTAGTCTGAAACTCGGATTTTTCCAGCGAAATGTGATTTTTTTTTTATTATATCATAAGGGACCACCACTTTCAGCAAAACTAAGCTGTTGCGTCAAAATTTTGTATACAAACTTGGTAATGGCGCACATAGGGGTTTTTTGCCAATCTAGCCGGACATTAAGCAAAAAATTAAATTTAAGAAATGGAAAAATTAAAGTACGCAGCTCGACAGACAACAAATTCTGCATCGTATAGTGAATTTTCAAGTCTTTTGCTTGAGATTTGTGGTTTTGGGACACTGTTAAAACCAGGAAAGTTGATTAAATTGCATGCTTGTTCTTAAATACATTAATTGTTTCTTGTTTACAACTCCGAATATAATGACACAGGCTTTTAAAATCAGGTATGTTATTTTATTCACATGGAATTCATGATACGAATTTAAAATCCATGTGAATAAAAAATTTTATTCGGAAATTTTCACATGTGGAATTCATGATAAGGGTGAATATATAATACAAAATCAAATCTGGGTTCTAGGTACTTAGTTTTTTTTAATATGTATTGTGGTTATAGCATAAAATTGTTATCAGAACCATTTTGAAGCTTTGAGAGTAAAATAGAAAAAGTGTATAATACATGGCGCAACTGTAATGAGTGAGGCATTGTTGCCTATTATCAGAAGAAGCGTCTGAGGCACGAAATAAACATTTTCGGCTTTACAGGCAGAATTTTGCTAGAAAGTTTTCGAGGATTCAGTGTAACAAAGATTTATAATATCTATAGACTTTTGCTCAGTTCTGACCCACTGATTACTAGTATAAGACCAACTCCAAAAAAAAGTCATTACCCTTTACGAAAGAAGCAATTTCTTTTATGCTTCCAACTGTACTTGGCTCTGAAGAGAATTCAGATTCAGAAGAGGATTTTGAAGAAGCAGACGAAGAAGAACCATGGCACTCATTATAATCTTAGTGCAAAAGAGAAGTTATTTTAAATAAAATTTGCTGTTATAATTACGAATATGTATATTAATTATTTTCAGATAAATTAAATACTATAAAAAACACAAAATCTTAAAAATTAATGTTTTGGAAATTAGCAAAAAAAAAAAAAATTTTACAGGGTCGTTCTGGGGGAGGGGGGGGGGGGTTTGGAGGGATACCTCCCCCTACCCATGAAAGTTCAAAAATTTAATTTTTATAGTATTAAGGCGTTAGTAATCTATTTCTTTTAATATTTAAATTTTTTTAAATATTATTTTATGTAACCGCCCTCAAAAGGGGTCGGGGGCGAAAAGTGTAATTTTACGATCTCATGGGTCTAATTTTATGTTTTTTAACTTTCGCCGACGTTAAAAGTTGCATTTGCCAAACAGAAGAATGGGAAAACTTTAAAAAAATTGCATTTTTCAGAGGTTGGATTAGTTCTTCTAGGGGGAACCTTTTCCTCCTTGGTCCGATTTTATTTATTTTTCAGGTTTACCTGCCAATGACAATATCACATATTACTGCCAAGTTTCATCGATCTAGGGGCACTCAATTACTTTTAAGAAGCAATATAAGCTTAAACAAAAAGTAATGTCCGGCTAGATTGGCAAAAAACCCCTATGTGTGGCGGCACAAGTCTGTTTTCAGATTAACTAAACCTAGTTTAACTGAGATCTCAAAAACCCAGCCTAAGTACACAAAAACTGAAATGTGAGCTTAAGAGTTAAATTTTTTTAAGTAAATTCTATATATCCTGAAAGATCTAGTCAAAACCTTCAAAATGATACCAATTTTGGCCATGTGTTTTTCTGAATAAAAACTATATAGTTCTGAAATCTAGAATACCTAAACTATTTACCCTATTAGTCCATATTAGAGCACCATTTCGATTTTGACCCATTTTCGGGTTCTGAAAGTAGAACTTTTTTTAATTGTAATTCATTTCCGGGCCAAATGGTTTAAATAAAAAATATATGTTTTATTAATTATTCTGAATTACCATTTTTAAATTTATTTTTGGTTCAAATTATTTATTTTTGGCAAAAAACATCCATTCTGTTGTCTTAACAGTCTTTGAGTATGAACTATGTTAACACAAGTTGCTTGTGTACAGGAAACTTGATAGGCAACAAAACGAAGCTAACTGACGGAGCTAACTTCACACACATATTTTGGCCATATATCTTTAGAAATGTAGTGGAAAAATTACATATGTATTTCTATGAAAATTAAAAACGTCCATGACTCGAAAGCCAACCGTTTGCGCCAATTTTTTTATTTAATGTTTTCTTTTTATTTTACAATTTTCTATCACCCTACGTTCTTTGTTTTTTATTTGGAGCTGCGTCGGTAAACTAGATTTGTTCCCAAGACATTAAATTGATTCAAAGTCCCTTAAACTACCTACAAGGAATTCAATAAAAAAATTTAAATTAGTGGAAATTTGGAAAAATTTGCATACAGCGGCATGAAAGCAAAGTCAAGTATTTATTAAAAAGTGTTAAAGCTGTAAAGAATCAAAAATATTATAGAAAAAATCGCTGCTATCGCGAACATGGCGTAAATTCGCGAATAATAGCAAACTTTATTTGAAATCGCTAAATCGGTTTAAAAAAACAAAATTAACAAAAAAAAAAAGTTTTGCAAAAAAGCGAGAATTCGAAAACATTTCAACAATTCAAACAAGCCATTAAATTGATTAAAAGTCTATAAAAGTATAAGGAATGGAAAAAATTCTGTAAAACTTGCTAAATTAGGGTGAATTTGCAAAAAATTGCTAACAGCGGCATAATAGCAAAGTATACTGTTTACCCTGGAGTAACAGTAACGTTGCAAATCAGCTGCTTCATTTTGTTGCATGTAAATCAATTAAAACGATTATTTATCAGTAAGATGTTACGTCTCAATCTGTAAGAAATAGATTGGTCTTACTTTTTTAAGGTAATTTCAAGTTAAGTAACTGTTGTTGCTTCAAGGCAAAACTTTTTATGAAAATATGTCCGTTTTTTTTTTGAGAATACAGGCCTGTTCTGCAACTCACTTTTACTCAAATCACATGTGCCTACTAAAATCACACGTGTGATATTTTAGTGTCCCGTTCTTGTATGTTTTGGTGTGATCTTCAATTGCAAAAAGCACACCGAGAAATACAAAAAAGGTATGACTATCAGAACACCAGAAATCACACGTGTGATTTCAAAAACACGTGATTTGAAATTACATTCAAACATTATATGATGAAAAATATAACTTTTTTTCAAAAAGTCGGATTAAGATGAAAAACGGATTTTTGTCTGAAAATTCGGGGTTTGGCAATGAAACTGAATTTTTTGAAAAGTCGGTTTAGGATATTTTTTTCAAAAATTGGGTTTAAATAAAAAAGTGACTTTTATGAAAAGTAAATTTCTGATTTAAAAATTAATTTATTTAAAAAAGTTTTATTATTAAAAACGTGACTTTTACTGAAAAAGTTGAGTTTTGATGAAAAAGTACTTATCAACTTCGAAAAAATAAAAAATGTTGAATATCTTATCAACCCAATTATGAATACAAATTCCCCGGCAGTTTTTTCCTTTTCCCATTTTTAAAATTTAATTAACATAGGAATTTACATTGTAATTGGGTTGTATATGTATGTTTATGTTCCCGAAGTTCCTTTAAGGAACATAGGGCCCCAAAACTACACATACAGGCCAGTTTTGTCAGATTCTTTTTCACTTTCTTCGCCAAATAGTAGTATATCAAAAATATTTTTTTTTTAATTTTTTTCTTTTGTTATGATTTTGCAAGGCGAATTTAAGAAGGTAAGTTCAACTCGTCAGCCGTTCATCAGCTGTTTCCACAGCGAATTAACAAAAAAATAGGGGAATGTCAAAATATAATTTTGCTTATGTTTTGCGCCAAAATGACCGAAAAAATTTCTTAGAAAAACTGCGAATAATTAAAGTGAATTTAATAATCTCTTTTATGACCCAAACAATATTTTTTTTTGTTTTTCAATAAATTTTTGCCTTGTCAGCATTTTTGACAGCCGCCTATTAAATTGCAAAAAATATGTACCTTGTTAAATTCGCCTTATGATATTGTTTATTTTATTAAATGTTGTCAACTTTTTGTTTATGAAAAACATAAAAACAAAACAAACAAAAAGCGGTAAATCGCTGAATTTGCCCCTAAACCGCAGTTTTAGCAACACTTTTAATATTTCAAGCTTGAAATGTCAATTTTGAGTTGAACAATTTTACATTTTTTTTGACAAAACTTCATTTTTTATCGTAAAATTTTTAAAAATTAATTTAAAAGGTTTTGTTAAAGGCGAATTTAAAAAGGTAAACTCAACTCGCCAGCCGTTCATCAACTGTATCCACGGCGAATAAAAAAAAAAATACGTAATCGTCAAAATAAAACTTTGTGAGAAGAAGTTGAATGAAAAGTGCTAAAAATATTATTTTTATAATAAAAAAATTTAAAAACTGCGAATAATTAAAGTTAATTTAATAATTTCTTTTATAAAAAAATGATAATTTTAGTTTGCAATAAACAATTTTTGACAGCTATCTAATAAATTGCACAAACAAAACACATGGGGCTTTTTGTAGTTGTAGAGTTGCACTTACCTTTTGAAATTCGCCTTGGTTTTGTAATTCGTGCTTAATTCCCAATTTGTATTCTTGATAAAAACACTGAAATTTATTGTTGATGGGATAAGCTATTCCTATGCGCATTTCACTGGTTGCTTAGGCCAGATCGTCCAAGTTTGCAAGTTGTTTTTGTTTTCATTTTGTTTTTCTAAACCTACTTACAACTACAATTAATGTTGGAAGAATTTCAATCAATTGTAGTGGGGAATGTAAGGAGAGATAAACTCACTGTTTATTGTTGCTGTTTTTGTTAAAACTTTGATATTGTTATAACTAGAACTGTTGCTTATAATTCTTATACGTTTAACAGTTTTATTTGGTTTAATATCTTTAGTTTTTCTAAAATCTTTATGGATGAAGTTTCCTGACGATCTGGCCTAAGCAACCAGTGAAATGCGCATACGAATTAGCTTATCCCATCAACAATAAATTTCAGTGTTTTTATCAAGAATAAAAATTGGGAATCAAGCACAAATAACAAAACCTTTTAAATTAAAATTTTGTATTCCCAAAAATTATTTTGATTTTAAAGTTTGCTATTTATCTTAATACAGCTGAACTCTTTGCACTTGATAAATTTTTCCATTACATTATATTTGCACTGTTTACCAAAACTTGAACAATGCATTAAAAATATTTGAGAACTTCAACATGGATATTGTATGCGTTTCAGAAACATGGTTTCATGCAAGTATCAGTAATCTTTCCGTTTCTCTTAGTGGCTACAATTTAATAAGGGTTGATAGCAGTGTGATCGCAATAAAAAAAAAATTGGATGCTAAATGGGGATTAAAACAATGCTAAAAATGCTAAAAATAAAATTTAAAAATGCTAACAAAAAATGCTAAATTTTCTTAAATAATTGTATCTTTTAATGAATGAATTTTACATTAATTTACCTGAAAATATTATATATCTTTAAAATAAAATGAAGTTTACATAAAAAAAAATTATATGTACATAGATTTGTTTAATAAAAACAATTCAGTAGTTTGAGAAAAGTTAGCGATTTTTTAACCAAAAAACAGAAGGCCCTATCTACAAAGTATTACATGATAAACGCTTAAAGCCCTAACCTACAGTTTGCAAAATATGCAACATTGTCAAATGTGAAAAAAACAGTCAAGGCGCAACCATAATCTGCTTAAGTTGGCTTAAGCAAATGTGCGAATACACGTAAATCATATGAGGCAAGGCATATTGAACTTAAAGAAAATTTTTGTTAAGATTTTAGTGGGGAATGTAAGATGAGATGATAAACTCACTGTTTATTGTTGATGTTTTTGTTTGAACTTTGATATTGTTACAAGTAGAACTGTTGCTTATAAGTCTTGTACGTTTAACAGTTTTATTTGGTTTAATATCTTTAGTTTTTCTAAAATCTTTATGGATGAAGTTTCCTGATGATCTGGCCTAAATGTGAAATGCGCATAGGAACCAGTGAAATGCGCATAGGAATAGTTAATCCCATCAACAATAATTTCAAGTGTTTTTATCAAGAATAAAAACTGGGAATTAAGCACGAATAACAAAATCTTTTAAGTTTTATGAAACTGTAATTTGCTAAAGCAAAGTGCGAAACTGATCGCACATACCGTACGGAATCAAATGATTTTTGATTTTGTTTTTGTTTTTTTAAATGCATTTGAGAGTCTTTTTGTTAATTTTTGACAGTAGGTTAAGCAAGGCTATGCATGTTATGGTTGGGCCTTTAGGTTTAACAAGAAAAGTAGAAGAAAAATAAATTATAAACAGTTTAAGGCGATTAATAAATTTAACATTTTAAGGCCCGTTTTCACAACTTACCGGCCGTGTAAAAAGTGTTCTTTTGTTACAACTTTGTTTTAACCACCCAGGTAGGATAAACCTCAATCTACACTATCGTTCACTTTAGGTTAAAGTTAAGTTTTAAGTCTACTTTTAGCTATCGGTAAGTTGTGAAAACGGCCCTTAATGGTTTTTGTAAAATTTTCAAAATTTTAGAAAGGGTTTTTTGCGTTTTAGGTAACGATATACCTACATATCTGTGGCAATAAATAATAATGGCTAAAGTCGATATTTCGTGTTTTGCGATATTAACGGTTTTCTCTAAAATGAATTGGGTGTTGTATTGTGAAAGTTAAAATATAAATGAGTATAGTTTTATTAATAATGACATTTTATACTTGAAATTTAGCTGCGTCATAGATCTTGAAGAAGATAATAACAATATGTAATAAAATTAAAAACACTTAAGTCAACCTAAGCCATTATTATACATAAAAATTGTCATTTTAAACATAAAAGGCTATTCAACAGCATTTTCAGTAAATTAAATTACACATTAAACCCACCATTATATGAATAGTTTTGCTTAAGTTCCAAAGTGGTGGTCAAAATACCATTAGAATATGATCTGTTTTCATCATATTCTAAACACCTATCCAGAATTCAATAGTTGAACTTTATTCGTATGCATTCAGCTTTTGCCATTGCTGTTCCAAAACCGTTATTTCTTCTGTAGCAAAATCTACCATTCTTCTTTAATTTTTTATTATTATACATTTGTATAAACCAGGGACCCGAAATAACTTAATATTTTTTAAATAGCCAATAGGTTATGGAAAAAATAACTGAAAAAAAAATTGGTCTTGTAATAATAATTATAAATTACCCAGAAAATTATAGGTCTGCCATTAACATTATAAAAGATTATTATTTTTTTTGGTCTTTGATAACTGTTATGAAAGATTATTAATTTTTTTGGTCTTTGGTAACTATTATGAAAGAATTTTATTCTTATGGGTCTTCTATAACCACGCTACAGTTCGCAAACTCCAAATAATATTTTCATAAAACTAGTGTGAAATTCGATATGGAAGACCGAAAAAAATAAAATAATGGTTACGGAAGACCAAAAAAAAATTAAAATCTTTTATAATGGTTATAGAAGACCAAAAAAAAAAGTCTTTTGTAATGGTTACGGAAGACCAAAAAAAATTAAAATCTTTTGTAATGGTTATGGAAGCCCAAAAAAAAAAACAAAAACAAACTATAACGGTTATCAAAGACCAAAAAAATATTGGATTTTTGTAATAATTATTCAGACAGCAAGTTTTAAAAATTCGTGATGAATTATTATTTCAGGATTTTTTCAAATATTGGTTATAACTGTTATGTCCCTGGTATAAACGTATAAATTACAAAATGCAATTATAAAGATTGACAGAAGTGATAAGTTATATTGTAAAATAGCAATTTATAAAACTTTTAAGATTAAAAAATGCTAAATAATGCTAAAAGAACATTACAAAAATACTGAAAATAATGCTAAATGCTATTTGAAAAGTTCGCTGCTAAATCAAAATAATTAATGCTAAATTTAGCAGTGAAAATGCTAAAAGGGTCACACTGGTTGATAGAGTTGGGCGCGCTGGTGGAGTGGCTATTTATATTAGAAGAGGCATATCTTATAATATTAAAAGCACATCTAATCATTATAATGTTGATGGTGATAATAATGATGGTTTGGTGGAATACGTCCTAATATAAGTTATATCTCGGGGAAGAAAATTACTGGTAGAAAGTTTATACAGGCCTAATAACAACATACCAATTGAACCGTTTTTTTAAATTTTGGAAAATTCCACAGCTTTATATAATGATGTTGTCCTTGTTGGTGATTTTAACTGGAACCTTTTAATTGATTCAATCATTATTGACATCTTGGCACCATTGGGACTATTTCCAACTAACATAACTACATCTACTCACTTTACCTTAATTGATCTTCTTTTTGTTGGTAATGTAAGTAATGTTATATTATACGATCAACTGTCTGCCCCGTGTTTTTCTAAACACGATTTATTATTTATGACCTATAATTTTCAATTGCAAATCCCACCCTATACAATAACTTTTCGTGACTTTGAAAATGTTAAATACGCCACATTGGAACTAGAACTACTTAGAATTGATTGGAATGCTATCTATAATATGGTTTAAACAGAGGATAAACTAGCCTTTCTTGAACGTAATATATTATATTTGTTTGATCAAGCTGTTCAATTGAAAACTAAAGTAATGAGTCAAACAAAAAGACCATGGTTCTAATCAAATATTAAACAAGCCATTAAACAAAGAGACCTTGCATTTTCACGTTGGAAGCGGTTTAAAACCAACGATCTACATGTTGAATATTGTTTGGCGAGAAAAACAATACACAAACTCATTATAAACAGGAAAAATCAAAATTTTACACTGAAAAGTTCTCCTTGGCCATGGGATCAAAAAAAAAAACATGGAAGGCTATAAGGGAAATCGGTATCGGTAAATCTGGAAATAATGACCCTGTTATTTTTGATCCAGACGTTATTAATGAAAAATTTTTGAATATTCCTATGGTAGAAGCAGATATTGATTTTTACAATCACAACCATGACAACCGTCAACCCCATAATAACTTCTCTTTTGATTGCATAGACCAGTTTGACGTTTTAAGTAGCTGTATGTCAATTAAATCAAATGCAGTTGGTGTGGACGAAATTCACCCAAAATTTTTTAAATTAATTCTCCCAAGAATATTGCCCTTTGTTACACATGTATTTAACACCATTATTACCACCAGTCATTTTCCCTCAAATTGGAAAAAGTCCAAAATAATACCAATACCCAAAACTAAATCAGAATATAGGCCAATTGCCATTTTACCCTTTATGTCGAAAATATTTGAGAGGTTAATTCACAATCAGATATCGCTTTACGTTAATGGTCATAATTTGCTTAATGATAAACAATCTGGGTTTCGGAAAAACCACAGTTGTATAACTGCATTTGTAGTTGTTGCGGAAGATATAAAAAATAGTATAGATGAACGAAAAACAAATATCTTAGTACTTTTGGATCATTCAAAAGCCTTCGATACAGTCGATCATAACGTCCTATGTTACAAACTACAACACATGTTTATGTTTTCTACAGCTGCTACACGTCTGATATCAACATATTTTACCAACAGGCATCAGTATGTTCAAAGTGGTAACAATAAATCAAAACTTCTACCTGTGACGAGGGGTGTACCGCAGGGGTCAATTATTGGGCCCCTTCTATTTTCGCTTTACGCTGATGACCTTCCGAGTCAACTTACACACTGCGAAGTCAGAATGTATGCTGACGATGTTCAGATTTACATCAGCTGTGATACATCTGAAATTGAACAATGTGTCTTAACTCTGAATACTGAGTTAAAACATATATATGAATGGGCTACTGCTAATGCTCTTAGTATCAACCCAAAAGAATCTAAATATCTTATTATCCAAAAACGAACTACTTTAACCGATCATATACCTGATATTTTTCTTGGTGATGAACGTATTGAAAGGGTAAATACAGCAAAAAATTTAGGTACTATTTTTAATAAGAACCTGACATGGTGCAACCATATTAATTATGCATGTGGCCGTACATATTCCATGCTTAGAACTCTCTGGCAAACGCAGTATTGTACAGCTATCAAAATAAGTATACTGCCAAAACCTATTTATTGCCAATTCTGATGTATGGATGCGAATTATTTGCCAAATGCGATGCGTCAAGTACAAGAAAATTAAACTCAGTCTTTAAAAGCATTGTACGATACGTATATGGCTTGAAAAGGTTTAATTCTGTTTCTCCTTTTACGGTAAAATTATATGGTATTCAGTTTGATGACCTTCTCATAACAAGAGTACTGATATTTATGCACAAAATCGTGTTTACTCAACAACCACAACATCTGTATAACCGCTTAACCATATCTAGGTCTAATAGAGGTAAAAGAATTTTATTGTTTAGACACTAAAGTTTAACTTCCGATTGGTTTGTTAATTTTCAATTTAATTTAATAATTTTTTTTTTCTCTCTTCTAATTTTTTTTTTTTTTTTGTTTTAAATTTTATCATTTACAAATTATAATTATAAATGTTTCTGCTAAAACAATGTTCTATACTGCAATAAGAGGCTTTAAGTCTTGTGTATAGAATTGGAAATAAATAAATAAAAAAAAAAATAAACAAATGTAGTGTCATAAGGGTTTAACCTACTGTCAACAATTTACAAAAGTCTCTCAAATTAAAAAAAAAAAAAAAAAACAAGAGTAAAAGACATTTGATTCCGTAAGGAAAATGCGATTACTGTTTCAGTTTGCTTAAGTTCCATAAAACTTAACAAAAAGTTTCCTTAAGTTCAATATAGTTTGCCTCACATGATTTGCATGTATTTGCACATTTGCCTTTATATCGCGTAATGTGGTGTTAATATATACATTTTTTATTGAGTTAGTGTTCGGTTTATTGACAAAATTATCTTTCTGTTCACACATTCACAATTGTTTTAACTCAAGCAAAATGTAAATAACTTTTGTCATCTTTAAAGAATAAACAAAATCTGATGCATGGAAAATTAAAAGAAAAAAATTTAATTTTCCGTATTTCCCCTTTTTGATACTTTTTTCTCCCCATAGAGGTTCGGTTGACAAACAAAGACAGAAAGCGTTCTTAGCTGATCCGATAAATAAATAAGTTATATATAGTCAGAAAAATGTCAAATAATCGACCACCCTATTTTTTTTTACTATTTGATAATTGAAAAAAAAACAAATAATTTTGTTCTACAAATGTGAAAATTTGAACGCTTATAACTTATAACTCTAAAATTATCGAACAGATATAAATAAAATATATTTTGTGCACTTGTGTGAGTAAATACCTTTCAAATGGTGTATATTTTGTTCAAATCGGTTGACATACCGAGAAAGAAAGTGTTCTTAACTGTTTTGCCTTTGCCGATTTATAAATAGATAACACAGGCCAACACTCAATTTGCTTCTTTGAATTTATCAACTGATTCTAGTTAATTTTGGTGCGCTGAATTCAAATCTGTAATCAGTTTGTCTCTATCAGCTCTAGTTTTCATGATATAGCTTATTTGTGTTTTTAAAAAAGATGATGTGACTGAAATGCAAATATCTTCAAGAATTTTAAAGGGATTATGTAATTCTTTTTTTCTAGTGAAAGGTTATAAAATTTTTAAGATAACCATGGGTCGCTTGTAAACATTGGTCAAGAAATGACAGAGTTTTTTTTAATTTTGTCGGGCTGTGTAATTGAGCTCAATAATGGCATTTATTGCTTATAACTCAATTAAATTCCATATCTGAACACGATATAAGACTTTCTATAGAAACTCTTATACGACATTTGATTTTCCATAAAAAACTCTTATACGTCATATGATTTTCCTAAAAAAAATCCTTATACAACATAATATTTTTTAAAGAATCTCTTAAACAACACAGAATTTTCTTTTATACGGCATAAGATTTTCTTTAAAACCACTTATATCCACATTTATAAACTTTCTCCTAATTCTCGAGTTCAATGTATAGTTTGTCGTTTAAATTTGATAGTCTTTTTTCATTTCAGGAAGGTTTGCTAAATACTTTGTAATCTCAACCATCAATTACTCCATTTAAACAACTAATTAAATATTTGTTACTGTCTTTAAAATAAAATTGTTGATCTTTTGGCACCACCTTATTTTTACAGTTTCCTACCTTTCGAGTAAAAATCTCTCGCGTCTATCTCAAACGTGCAATTAATAACGGTTTAAATAACTATTATTATAAAATAGAAACAAAAAACTAATCTTTTAAACTGATTTAATAATAACAGTTTAACAAACATTTACACTATTGCTCACCATAACATTTGGATAACCAAACATTCGTATTAAAGTTTAATTGAAACAGCAGCCAGGGGGCACAAACATGTTTTTCTTATTTTTATCACAATAATTTTCTATATTTCTTGTCCAAGTTTTCAACAGGTTTCCTTTGCTTTTTTCCTTCTGTTTATGAGTTTCTTTTTTATTTTTGTCTTTTGAGATAAAAAAAACTATGTTTAGTTTTATTAATTTTTTACATGCTTAATATTATGTAATTGATATTGACAGACACTTTCCAAACATAAAAATCAAATAGACACTGGCAACCACAACCACAAATTCTTGATCTTGATTTAAGTGTTGTATAAATAACACTGTTGCTAAATGGGAATATCGATGATTTGGAGTTTGTAATTTCACATGATTTTTTTGTAGTTGAATGTGGAATACATCATCTTTTCAATCCATGCAACATGCATGTACCACTTGATCCTTGGGGAATATTTTTTTAGTTACATATTGGGAACATGTTGATGTTTATCGTTAATCAAAAAGAGTATCGCAACAAGAGATGTTTAAGAAAGCAATGAACTCGGAAGTATCGGCTTTAACTATCTGATATGTGAAACGGTGAAGTCCAAAAGACTCGAGCGTAAACTTATATTTGCTTGCTTATTTTTAAAAAGCCCTTAGAAATTTTTAACCTTTGACCCATAAATGTTTACAAAGTAGATCAAATTTCTTTTCAAAACCTTCTTTTATTTGAAAAATCTTTAGAAAAAAAACCAATCACTAAAGGATCGGTTTTATGCTTTAACCCCTCTAATGCTTAAGTCCGCCTCTAGGCGGTGGAGCAAAAAACCGTCATAAAATTGTTATTTTTGAAAATATTTCATTAATAAATAATTCTAGGTGTAAATCAAAGCTTATTTTATTAAAAACTTTTCATTCTGTGGCAACACTCTTACGAGTTTGACAAAAAGTACACTGTCATCTTGAATTTGAGCAGGCAGAAAAAATTCCAGTAATCAGTATCTTAACGTTCAATTGAAATGTATCTTAACGTTCAATTGAAATGTGTATGTAGTTTTCGTTTTAAAAAATATAATGACTGCTGAGTATGGATGTTTCTGCTGAACCCGTCTTGAGGCGGACTGGGGAGTTACACAGAAAATGTCGGGATGTAAATCAAAAACGTTGCTTAAATTATAACGATAATGCCCAACTCCGCCTAAAGGCGGACTTTACAGTTTGACCCCTTACATGTTTCTCACCCTAAATTAGCTTAATATGATTTTTTTAAGGCAAACAAAAAATGTGGCTATAGAGGGTTAATAACAGAAACGATCAAGCTTAAAAACTCGGTTCTATTATAATCGACCATTTTTGAAAATTATGGTATGTGGTTTCAACAAGACGATGCCACGAACCACACAACATGACCGATGTGGGCTTTATTGCATGGGAAGTTTTAAGAACGCGTAATTTCAAGTTTTGGCGACGTCAAGTAGCCGCCAAAATCATGCGACATGATGTCGATATTTCTTTTTATTTTGGGGCTACGTCAAAGGCCTTGTTCACGCGGATAACACTCTAGCGTTGGAACATATAAAAACCAACATTCGTCAAGTTATCGCCGATGCACCGTCCAAAATATGCCAAAAATGTTATTTGAATGGCATTATGTTGATTTATGTTTGTTTTATTTTATTTAACTTTACTTTTGAAACCGAAAAATCCACGCTTCTTTAATTCGTGGGGCTTACATTGACTAGAAGAAGGCCATCGTTTACGGACATTTGCAAGTCATTGCCAGAAGTTTGATTTTAGCATTTTAAAGCTGACCCAATAAACAAAAATAAATTTTCTTATGCGGGCATTTTAAATAACCTAACAACATTTGGACCTTCTAACGATTTAAGCAAGTTAAAACAAAACTAATTTCAATTATTTACAAAGTTTTCGGGAAATTCGCTTGTAATTGGCGTAACATAGCTTACATTTTCTAGCGCTTACCTTTACCAATGAAATGGCATTCCTAAATAGGAGCGATAACGGGATGTCTTGAACGCGATGTCACTTTATGTGTTGGCTTCATACATTTTGTTTAAGCATGGGCAGTTTTGACAAATACACTGAATCAAATATCCAATGAAAATGTACGTTAAGCAAACGAATTACGTTTATTAAAATATTTTCGTTGGCTCAACGAATTATTCGTTAATATAATGAAAATTTTATTTTTATTTGGTATTATTTTCATTATATTAACAAATAATTCGTTGAGCTAACGAAAATATTTTAATAAACGTAATCCGTTTGCTTAACGTAGAAAACATCTGAAGTGCTGATGCGATCTTGGACACATCGATTTGTTGAAAAATTTTTAAGCAATTGGAAGCAAAAGATTTTTTATTTCAGATCTGACAGCAAGTACGGGGTTTTTTTTAAATTCGAATCGGCTATAAAAAAGTACTGATTATTTTTTAAAATTTCTTGTTTTAATAACGAAACACAATATTATTCATGTCACGACTGGCTCGGCAGTACCGCTTCTGATCAACCCAATTTTTCAGTACATTTTCGATTGTTTCGGCTCGAATCTCTTCAATGGCAACTTCGATTTCATGTTTCAACTCTTCAATTGTCCCTGATTGTTTTCCCCACAGAAAGTAATCCAAAGGTCTCAAATCACAGCTCCGAGACGGCCAATTGACATTACAATTTTGTCTGATTATTTGATTTTCAAAAACAGTGCGTAAAATATCAATGGTTGCATTATCTGTGTGACATGTGGCCTCGTCTTGTTGAAACTAAATGCCGTCTATGTCATTCTCTTGAATTTTTGAAATAAAAAATTCATTGAGCATGGCACAGTAACGCTCACCGTTGACGGTAACGTCGGCCCAATGATGCCGCCAGACCAAAATTCACACCAAACAGTGACTCGTTGTGGATGCATTGGCTTCGTCAAAGTCACGAGTGGGTTTTCTGAACCCCATATGCGGTAATTTTGCATATTGACATAGCCATGCTTCGAAATGAGCTTCATCTTAAAACACGATTTTTGTTAAAATTCTTTATATCCTGCCAAAAAATCTTCAGCCCATTGGGCGAAGCCAAAACGCATCGTAGTTCGAGTCAAACATAAACCTGAAAGTAAAAACGAGTGTTATTCTACCTCTCAGAGCGGGTTTTTTACTTAGAGTTTAAACCAGGATCAATAGTACGATTTGTTAATCTTATAATAAAATTAATCTAGCCTTAATCCTCTTTGGCGTTTTTAAGTGAAGGATTAAAGCTTTTAGCATTGCCATATGAATTGACAATACTTTTATGTATAAGTATGGCAGTTTAAAACTAATGCCAAAAATTGTCATCCAATTACTGTTCTTAACGAGAAAAAGAAGAAGAAAAGGATGAATTTTGTATTGTGTTATATAATATTATATATTTAAAAATAAATGAAATCGAAAAAGAAGTAAAATAATCAAGGAATATTTTATCTTACGAGGTGGAATATTTAATAAAACTTTAAATATAAAAAAATTAAAAATATTTCCTTTTATAAGCATTCGTACTTTTGAAAGTTCTGTCGCAAGTTTAAACCGCCAACTTTGGGCGTTTAAGCTTGGAAACAAAATGAAATAATCGACTACCCAAAAACGAATTTCAAAGATTAGTTCTAATTTAATCGCTGATCTTTATGTCAAAAACTGGCTCTCAAAGTCAAAGTAATCGGAAGTTCAAATTTTAAATGGGACACCCTTTACAATTAGTAGTCTTGCTAAAAAACTAAATTCGGGGATCACAATTTAAATGGAGTAAAACATGTACATGTTTGGCATTATATCTATAATGAGAGTAATGCCAGAAATGCGAGCAGGATATTTCTGAATTCGATTGGATTGAACGTATACTCAAAACTATATACGGAAATACGAAACAAACATTTAAATTTTGCATTGACAACAATGTAAATGATACTACCGGATCATTTGTTTTAAGTTTTCGCTTTCATTTAGGGTGTGTTATCTATTGAAGGCAATTAGATGTAAAATTCCGCTGAAGCAAATTTTAATCCTAAATGCAACGGTTTCAGAGATCTGCTAATTTGAAAGTGACTGTAAAGAAACGCATGTATCCAGAGAGCAGTATAATTAAATATGTGTCGATTCAATAATTTTAGAAATAATGCAAAACTCATTAACAATATGTAAGAAATTTAATAAGAACCACTTCTTTTCGATAACCCTGTCCTAAATTTGAAAACATTTTTTAAGCCAGATTCATAATCAGTCTAACACACATCTTTTATTGCTTATGCTTCTATGTTTTCTAAAAATTGAGTGGGTTGTCAATTATGTTCACTGTTTGATTACTCTTCTCATACCCAGTTCCACTTATAACTCAACGATCCATCTCAAGCATTCAACTATTCAAAAGACTTTCTTAAATTTTTTAACACCGACTCGACCAACTCAACTTAATAACGAAATAGTTTATAGTTAATAGGTTTGTTGGTAATTTTTTTTTTCGAAGTTGTGGTAGTCAGTCTTATGTATCCAGTTGAATAGTCATTATGTGGCAATTGACTTTTAAATGCAGGCACATGTCTTGCATATTTAAGTGGGTTAAATTTTCTACAACAGCAGAAAAAGCATAGTAAAGTGCAAGAGTTTTTAAACTTAATTTGAATTAGCGAAAGAATGAATGAATAAAGAATATACATATGTATGTTTGTTGTTATTTGTATGCTCTTCCATGGATTATTTTAAATGACAGTTTATAACAATTGAGTTGTCAGAACACGAACTAAAAACGTGGTATGCGAAAAAGGAAGTAGTTGAACTTCTAGTTTACAAACTTTTGTGTAAACATGTTTTTTTTGCGACAGCAATGTTTATGGGGTCAAATGTTTCAAAATTTACGCAAATGTGGCTGACTGGGTAAAATGTGTAGTAGCGGATCTTGACAAAGCCGGTTTCTTACTTTATCTTTCTATTATTTCGTACAGTTTTTGCCTTATGTACCTGAAAACTTTCTTAGTTATCTGCATAACATTGGAATAATACTTATAAGGGGTGTTTTGCTTTAAGAGCAATAGAAATTTTTTCAAATGAGAACTTTTTTTAAAATAAAACACAAAAAAAAAATGATGGAATGGCAAATATTTTGGCTTTATTAGCTCAAAAATTGTGCGGCATTTTAAGTTTTAACATAATACCTGATAACTGACCTCCACGACTACGCCTTATGAACAGTGATGCCAACTTTTTGAGAGCAAAAAGCACTTTAAAATTTAAAAAAAAGCACTAAAAAGCACTATTTCGACCAAATAAAAGCGTAAAAAAGCACTAAGCCATTTTTTTCAATTTAATTAAACATAGAACAAGTTGCAATTGAGAGTGCCGAATATTAAATACCTCCAAATTTTAAAAACGCCTACGGCGTTTAGGGGGGACCAATTTCATTTAAAATTAAATAATAAATATATTTACCTTTGTATATAAACATTTTTAAATGTTTTAATATTATCATCAGTAAAAATAATGTCAGCATCATCAGCTGAGTTTGAGTTGGCCATAAAACAGTTTTAAAGTAATACAGTGCGAGCTCGATTTTCGTAGCAAGAAAAAATCTAGCCTGTTGCAATTACCAATAATTTGCAATGACCGACCACTGTTTATTAAACTTAATGACAGCCCATATTTGATAAAAAAAAGACTTTAATCGTTTTAAACTTTATCGTTTAAATAAATCTAAATTAAAATCGTGCAAAGTTTAATAAAACAATTGGCGTATGATATTATCCAATTATTTTAACCTATGTACGCTTCTGAATAAAGAACACACATAAGGCGTAAAATAGAAAGAACATGTATGTTTGTACTCTGATACTTAGTCAAACCTTTTTATAACAGCACTAAAGGTAGAATTGCACAACACGCGGTTATTTGGGGACGAGTGTCGTGCGTTTGAAAACTAAAGCGCATGAAAAATGGCAGGTTACACAACGCTCGTTATAAATGCATTTTCTGTCAGCTGTTTTTAATTTATTTAACACTTTGCTTATACCAAGTTACGGCTCTTTTTTTGTTTTTAAAGTCTTTGCGTTCTTTTGTACGGTTTCCGACTGCATGTTTTTCAACTTTTCAAAACGTTTTTTCTATATGACTCATACTTTTTGTTTATTTTTCCATTCACAATTCCTAATATTTTCAAGCAATTTTCTATTTTTGAAACAGTGTCTATTGTTTTAAAAAACGAAAACAAATACATCGTTTTTATTACGAGTACTAAATATGTTGTCATCGCTAAAAAGTGCAAAGTTTTGTAAAATTTCCAAATTTCTAGGAAGCCTAGCTCTAACCTCGTAAATAAAGTTTTTGGTAAAACGAATGCAACTTTCTTTTATCACTTCTTTTTATCATTTGAAATCTTAAAATCTTTACAGGCCTTCTCAAAATTGTCTCCAAATAGCAAATCTCATCTAAATCATCCTCTTTACAATCGACGTTTTAAAAAATGTTAGAAAAAAAATAAAAATTGTAAAAAGCACTAAAGGCACTAAAGGCACTATGGAAAAATTGAAAAAGCACCAAGTTAGTGCTTTTTCTTAGTTTGGCACTATGGATAGAATTTTGGCGTTTTGAGGCATCAAAAAGCACCATAAAAAGTGCCAAAAGCACTAAGTTGGCATCACTGCTTATGAACCCCATTCTGTCAGTATAATTTTTCATCACTTTTTCGAACATACCTGGTCTTATTTCGTCCATAGTGCGCTGACTGTTGGCTTTAGAATGGTCAATCTCGTTGCTTATTTAACAGCAATGATCGGAAATTTGGTGAACACTCACAAAAAACTCCAAATCACAGGAACAATGTGGACAATTAACAGGTGCATTCCTTGAGATAAATCGGTTACCAAACCTTTGGCTCAACAAAGCGATGGTTTCACGCGCTGTATGACATGTTATGCCGTCTTGTTGGAAACATTTATACTCCAAATGATTTGCAACGACATGAGGAATCAAAAAATCACGAATCATGCTCCGGTTTCGGATTTACAGATAAATGCACCAAACAGGGATTCTTTCGGGATTTAATGGAAATTCAAGAGTATCAAAAGGATTATGCTCTCCCCAGAAACGACAGTTCTGCTTGTTTGCATACCCGATAAGCTCAAAAATTAGCCTTATCGTGGGAGATGTTTTGACGATAAACATCTGGTTAAACTTCCAGTAGATTCTCAGCGTATTCATCAAACACTCGACACAAATTGGTGACTCGCTGATCTTAATTCGTGCACTAGTTGGCTCTTATATAGACATAGGCTATCTTTCCTCAAAATTTTCCAAGTAATAGACGTGCAGAGACCGAGTTACTGAGAAGGTCGTCGGATTGATAAATTCGTTTACAGCGGCGTTGGCTATTTCATGCCCTATTTCCTATTTCCTTTTAAATTTTACATTTGGGGAATTCACAAGGTGTCATAAAGTCTTATGTCTTAAAATAATAACATGAAAAAATATGACTGTTGTGAACAACCCCTCGTAATTTAGTGTGCTATTTTGAATTTAAATCAGTTGATTTAAAACAAATATAAAAAATAAATAATTAACTAACATCAAAATATTTTTTAATTCTTTTTCATGAATTAATAAATTAAATTAGACCTTACCTTGACTATTTTCCATTTTGCAGACGCAAATAAGAAATAAATTTTTTTTCGTTTGTTTACCAAACAGCAGACTCCTAAGCCGATCTTATTTGACGCCGCAAGTAATTTGTTGCAAAAATTGCTAGCCGCAGGTCAAATCAACGGCGACGGCTACAAGAACTAACGCGGTACGGCTCATCCGCACAGCTCTGGTCTTTCTGATTAATTAAAACAGCACAATAAACATAGCAAGCAACGTTCTATTAATTTAAGACACTTTTTGTTTACAAAGCAACAACAATATTTTTAAACCATTGTAAAATGTTAGAACATTATGACAATATAACATGATAGCACACCTTGTGAATATCCCAATTGTCTGTATGTCAAATTTAAAGAAAACCGGTTGATTAGTTTTCCCTTCTTCCTTTCAGCCTTTCAGATGTTACAGTGTATTAATGCCAATTTTTAATGGTTAAGTACGCTGTATTGCAATAATTTTATTATAAACAATTTGAATTAATGATAATTTCTGAATAAGGTTAATTAATCTAGAAAATCGGACCATTTTATCGTGTTGGAAACTCTTCATATCTCCATTTCTTTTCTATGGCAATAAGAGACAATCGCTTGATGATCCAATAGTTAACATAAATCAGGCCGTCAATAAAATTTAGTCAAATCTATGCACAGAAAAAATTTTTGCACCAGTGGAAGCATTAATCAAAAATAAAATCAGTTTTTATTAAAAATTTAATCAAGTGAATTAAACGTTTAATCAAGCGAATTAAATTTTTAATCAAGTGAATTAAACTTTTCATTGATATAATGCATTTTTTACTGGTGCAAATTAATATTTACTACGTTTATACGTAGCCTATTCGCGAATAAAAATTATTTGCGATTAACTAATGGTGTTTTCTTTTCTGCAAAAATGTGGGAAGTTGTCGTTTTCCTTTCTAAACATGTTGCAACAATAAATGGCAAATTTGTTCCATTTCTTACCCGCAGTTATAACTGAGTGTGGATAATACCCTTTTTTGCATCTGCGTAAAGTACTTTTTTATGCAAGCAAATATTTTTTTCTTGTGTTTGCGGACAATTTGCGTTATATTGTGATTTTTAGTTATATTGTGATGGAAGTAAAGACTTTTTGTTTTTCGTTTGTTTTACTTTAATATATTTTTTTTTGTCGCAAAATGTTTAACAATAGCTGACATTAATTATTAAAAATCAGTGCTGTTAACGCTTATTGGAATTGTAAGAAAATTTAATGTTGAAAATTGCTACAAGCGTGGTGAATATCGCTTTTAGTACAAACTTTGCATTCAATATTTAACACGCTTAATACACATTAGTGTTGAGTGTAAAACGTAGCTATTATTTTGTTCCATTGTAATTAAGAAAAATGTATCACTTTGTAAGGGTTCGTGTAACCTAATAAATATATAACACAACTATAATGCATCATTATTTTTTAGAAAAGAAAACACCATAACTTACTGCTTATATGTCTATTTCTTAATGAAAATTCTTATTTTTAAGTGATGCCAGATGGAAAATTTATTCATTTAGTAGCACTGTATGTATATAAACTTTTTATTTTTTTAATGAAAAATATCAAAAATTATTGTGTTTTTAAATTTATTTGCACATTTTTGATTTAATTTTACGTTTGCTGTCATATAAATGTGCCACATCGAAATAAAAACGTAAAACGGTTTAAAGTGTGGCAATGCTTAAAATCTTATTTGCAAATAGTGTCGTTAATCAGGAATTGTTTTCATGAGTTAGCTATTCGCAAATAAAAATTTAATTCACTGTTTATGCGGAAATATTCTCTGCTTGCAGTATATTTATTTGCGAATAAGTGGTGCTTATAAACGCAGTAATTGTCAATTAAACGTTAAATACACTTGATTAAAAGTTTAATTCACTTGAATAACCATTAAATTCACTTGATTAAATTTTTAATTAAAACTGATTTTATTTTTGATTAATGCTTTTACTGGTGCAATTTTTTTTTCTGTGTACGGAACAGCAATTAAATCAATCGATCATCATTTAACTCTCGAAAAATTGACTAGAATTTAACAGCAATACCTGTTGATTTGACCTTTTCAATATGAAATTTTTTAATATTCACCAATGATTGCCTGTACAGGGTACATTACACTATCGCATAAGTTGTACGTATTTTGGTGAAAATACAACCCTGTCGTGATATTTTTTTTAAACATTTTCAAACAATAATAAGATCAGGGAAGGGTTTTCGTCAAAATACTTAAGACTCGTGTGATAGTGTAAAACGGTCTTAAGTGTCATTCCACTTCACCATCTATCGGCCCCTATCGTAGAGCACTTACGATGTTTGTGTGCGTTTAATTACTGACAGAACTTACAAATTATAGATGTGTGTTATAATAATGAAAAAAATTTAAATAATGAAAGTTAAGTCGACGTTCCAGGCTAAAATCTCTTTTACAGAATTTATTTAACCTCCCACGTAGCTGAATAAACTTTCTTACAATTAACTTTGTTTAGTGAACTTTTTCAACTTTATTATGTCTAAAGGCGACACAAATTCGTTCAACCCTTTTCAAAATCATGTCATCAGTCTTCTCCTTTCATAAAATCGATTATGCCATCTTTAGATTCTAGATAAGATCTAAATATCTTTAATATGAATTAATTACAGCTGGTAATAGAGGACATAAGTCTCTCTAAAATTTACATAATTTGACTCCATATCATTATAAGATAATAATTTATGCATTTATGAGACAAAAGCTAAAAATAAACTTAAATATTTGTTATAATCATTTTAAGGAAAACTAAGTTTAAGGTCTTTTAAGTTCATAAACACTTGAAAAACATTTTAATTAAATCTTGATTTTTTTTTTCATTTTATATTATTTACGCACAGACTTTTAAACGAAAAGGCTCTGTGTCATTTTATAATAAGCAAATTATAATTTATGTATCAGTATAAGTTATTTTCACTTGAGGCAAAATTATGTATATACCAAATCATACTTTGAAATGTCTTTATACAATATTGCCATAATTAAAAAAAATCTCTTTAAAAAAGAAACCTCAAGCTCATCAAATACTATAAAATTTATTTAATATAGTAATGAATTATATTCTTTTTTTCAAGATGCTGCTGACGATGATGATGTTGTAAAATTTTAAATCGTTGAAAACTTTGTCCATCTAGATGGTTGACTTTCTGACTTCTCTATTTGAACAGTCTTCATGCGTGTGCAATAAGTTTTGGTGTAAAAAAAAAAATAATGCAATCAAAGTGATTGAAGTTCTAAAACATCATATGAGTAAGCGAGTAATCATAGAGTTTTAGTTTTAAAGGTCTCTTCATTTTTAATTTGAGATGCAAAAAAAAAAACTAAACGAAAATATCTTTTCATACAAATACTTAGACACGTAAGAGACCAGTAAGTTTTTCAATGTAATATAAAGTTTTATAGAGGGAAGGACTCCAATCTCCAGATGGGATGGTTGCAAAACCTTTTCCCCGTAGATGTGTGAGAATGTCTTGAGTATTTTCTACCTTATGGCGTAGATGCCAATACCTAAAAACTCTCTGGGACTAAATATTGAAAGACGCTAATAAATTGTCGCTGACCAGAAGACTAAATGTTCTACACTGGTTGTTGATAAGGAACTTTTGGATATCACGTTGTAGGTTTTATCCAAATAACGATAAGAGGTACCTTCAAAATGCCGTCTAAGGAGCATATTTTCGCCCGTAAATAAGGTTTAAGTTCCGGCTACTAGCGACTGTACCTTTGCGCTGTTGCAAATGCTTAACATTTGCAGTGGAGATTGATTAGTTCGTAAGTAACTAAGTGCATTGTACAGATAAATATAATGTCAGGAGGTATTCACGTTAATCTTAAACACATCAGTTGCGAAGTCCAAAAATACGAAAAGAGCAAACATTATTATGGAGTTGGCATTCAAAAGATTTACAGATAAATCGTATTAAAATTTTGCAGGGCTAGGAGTATCTTTGCTGTCAGTAGTAACCGACTATTCCTTCATTATTTGTCAGAAAAAATATATTTACTTTTAATATTTTTAATTAGGCTTAAGTTCATTAAATTTAATTTTCATTAAATTATTTTTATGAAGAAAGGAATTTTACAACATGAAAATTAATTAAAATTTATTGATAATTTTTCATTCTTGACTCAATCTGGGCTCGAACCCAGGTGTTTACGGACAGGTTACCCTGACATGTTTCGATTGCAACCACTCAATCTCCTCAGAGGGCTTGCCGTTTAACACTCGCAGCCATCGACGACTGCTGACGTCATTAGTCAAACATCAATCCTTAAACCAAATTGTATTCAACCTTTGGTAGATCGAAATTTGCTTTGAATGATTATCTATTTTAATTTATTTTAACATGTTATTCCTTTTACTTCTGTTTTTTCGTACTTTTGTCAAGAATTCTTCTTGAAGTTCAAAGTACATATTTTTTTTTTTTTTTTTTTTTTTTTTTTTTTTTTGTTTTTTCATTTTTTGTCTTTCTTATTCTTGTTGACCTTTTCAGCACAACTTGAAGGACAAATGCAAACATAGAGCTCGTGCCTTAGCTTTAACAATTATTAGTATTGTGGTTATTTTATTGAACTATTTATGGTTTTTAATCCAAATCTTTTAATATTTTTAATTAGGCTTAAGTTCATTAAATTTAATTTTCATTAAATTATTTTTATGAAGAAAGGAATTTTACAACATGAAAATTAATTAAAATTTATTGATAATTTTTCATTCTTGACTCAATCTGGGCTCGAACCCAGGTGTTTACGGACAGGTTACCCTGACATGTTTCGATTGCAACCACTCAATCTCCTCAGAGGGCTTGCCGTTTAACACTCGCAGCCATCGACGACTGCTGACGTCATTAGTCAAACATCAATCCTTAAACCAAATTGTATTCAACCTTTGGTAGATCGAAATTTGCTTTGAATGATTATCTATTTTAATTTATTTTAACATGTTATTCCTTTTACTTCTGTTTTTTCGTACTTTTGTCAAGAATTCTTCTTGAAGTTCAAAGTACATATTTTTTTTTTTTTTTTTTTTTTTTTTTTTTTTTTGTTTTTTCATTTTTTGTCTTTCTTATTCTTGTTGACCTTTTCAGCACAACTTGAAGGACAAATGCAAACATAGAGCTCGTGCCTTAGCTTTAACAATTATTAGTATTGTGGTTATTTTATTGAACTATTTATGGTTTTTAATCCAAATCTTTTAATATTTTTAATTAGGCTTAAGTTCATTAAATTTAATTTTCATTAAATTATTTTTATGAAGAAAGGAATTTTACAACATGAAAATTAATTAAAATTTATTGATAATTTTTCATTCTTGACTCAATCTGGGCTCGAACCCAGGTGTTTACGGACAGGTTACCCTGACATGTTTCGATTGCAACCACTCAATCTCCTCAGAGGGCTTGCCGTTTAACACTCGCAGCCATCGACGACTGCTGACGTCATTAGTCAAACATCAATCCTTAAACCAAATTGTATTCAACCTTTGGTAGATCGAAATTTGCTTTGAATGATTATCTATTTTAATTTATTTTAACATGTTATTCCTTTTACTTCTGTTTTTTCGTACTTTTGTCAAGAATTCTTCTTGAAGTTCAAAGTACATATTTTTTTTTTTTTTTTTTTTTTTTTTGTTTTTTCATTTTTTGTCTTTCTTATTCTTGTTGACCTTTTCAGCACAACTTGAAGGACAAATGCAAACATAGAGCTCGTGCCTTAGCTTTAACAATTATTAGTATTGTGGTTATTTTATTGAACTATTTATGGTTTTTAATCCAAATCTTTTAATATTTTTAATTAGGCTTAAGTTCATTAAATTTAATTTTCATTAAATTATTTTTATGAAGAAAGGAATTTTACAACATGAAAATTAATTAAAATTTATTGATAATTTTTTATTCTTGACTCAATCTGGGCTCGAACCCAGGTGTTTACGGACAGGTTACCCTGACATGTTTCGATTGCAACCACTCAATCTCCTCAGAGGGCTTGCCGTTTAACACTCGCAGCCATCGACGACTGCTGACGTCATTAGTCAAACATCAATCCTTAAACCAAATTGTATTCAACCTTTGGTAGATCGAAATTTGCTTTGAATGATTATCTATTTTAATTTATTTTAACATGTTATTCCTTTTACTTCTGTTTTTTCGTACTTTTGTCAAGAATTCTTCTTGAAGTTCAAAGTACATATTTTTTTTTTTTTTTTTTTTTTTTTTTTTTTTTTTTTTTTTTTTTTGTTTTTTCATTTTTTGTCTTTCTTATTCTTGTTGACCTTTTCAGCACAACTTGAAGGACAAATGCAAACATAGAGCTCGTGCCTTAGCTTTAACAATTATTAGTATTGTGGTTATTTTATTGAACTATTTATGGTTTTTAATCCAAATCTTTTAATATTTTTAATTAGGCTTAAGTTCATTAAATTTAATTTTCATTAAATTATTTTTATGAAGAAAGGAATTTTACAACATGAAAATTAATTAAAATTTATTGATAATTTTTCATTCTTGACTCAATCTGGGCTCGAACCCAGGTGTTTACGGACAGGTTACCCTGACATGTTTCGATTGCAACCACTCAATCTCCTCAGAGGGCTTGCCGTTTAACACTCGCAGCCATCGACGACTGCTGACGTCATTAGTCAAACATCAATCCTTAAACCAAATTGAAACATGTCAGGGTAACCTGTCCGTAAACACCTGGGTTCGAGCCCAGATTGAGTCAAGAATGAAAAATTATCAATAAATTTTAATTAATTTTCATGTTGTAAAATTCCTTTCTTCATAAAAATAATTTAATGAAAATTAAATTTAATGAACTTAAGCCTAATTAAAAATATTAAAAGATTTGGATTAAAAACCATAAATAGTTCAATAAAATAACCACAATACTAATAAAATATATTTACGCTAACAAACAATCTGAAATTGTTGCATATACCAAGAATTTTAAACTTAGTTGTTATGATTAAAATTGTTGTCAACATTTTTAGTATAAAGTGTTTTAGGTAAGGACTCCTTCCTCCAGACGGGAAAAATGCAAAACCCTCTTCCCGTGGATGTGTGAGAAAGTTTTGGGGATGCTTTACCTTATGGCGTAGATGCCAATAGCCATTACCTGAAGATTGTCTGGGGCTAAAAAACTTATGGCCTCCATTAAATTGCCGTTTAGTGCTATCTGGTACCCATATAATCTAAAGGCTATAAAACTGTATTGCCTCTAGACTGGTTGTTGGTAAGGAACTTTTGTAGATCACGTTGTAGGTTTTACCCAAATTACGAAAAGAGGAAGGTGAAATTTTATCACTACAGCTTTGCTTACCCTCGGAAATGTGTTTATTGGAGTCGAGTCACCACTGTTACCCTCGCGCTCGTAACACCTTAAATGGAAGATGGCTAAGAGCTAAGCTTAGAGCTCGAAAAAAAGGACTTCGAAAATTATGTGGAGAGGCGATGATTAGTATATGCTCTAAATAGTCTAGAGCTTAAATGGGAACCTTTTTAAAGACACTGGGTGTCGCATTGCATAAGCCAACGTTAAGAGCACCGTAGCATTTGGACATTATCCCAAGTTTACGAATAGTTCAGCTAATTTTTGGATATCTGCATACCTCTTGGATGGAATAATGCTGGGGACTCGGTGGTCACTATATATGAGGATATCCAGGCGGCTCTTAGGTCCTCAATGGGCTATTTGGAGAATTCAAAGCTGTTGGATAATTGTAGGAGAGTTTTATGAAAAATCTCAGGGGAGTATGTAGTGAGGCTATGCTGGGTACCGGGACACTGCAACATTACTGGTAACAAAATGGACAATTAGATGGGGAGACTGGGCTCGGAAATATATGATCCTGAATGTGTGGAGGCCGTCAGACTTTAATTGTGGTCTTCTATAGGAACGATAGGGGAATTGGATCTCAACGGGACTAATCGGGCCTGGAAGAATATAATGGATTGTAAAGTGTAACGGTCGTTGTGGCCGGTGCTTAAGAAGACCGATTCTAGTTCACTTCTAGCCAGTACTAAGATCTGCGTTAGAACCATTATATGTATTATCACGGGTCACTTTAAAATAGTAATAGATATATGTTGGTGGCGCGTAGATATAGAGGAGATGGAGACAGTTGAGCACATTCTCTATCACTGTCCTAGGCTAGATCACCTAGGCGCCTATGGATCATCTAGAGGATATTTCATCTTTTGGTATTACATCCTCCCGGGCACCTGGGATGCGACAAACTTCTAAATAATAGAGATCATGAAGTTTTCGGATTCAGTGAGTGTGAAGTTTCACTAAAGTACTTAACTCTGGTGCTACGGAGGTTGGATAGCTCCGGCTCCTAAATAAAGTGCTTATATCAATTATCATCATATTTGTCCTAAGCTACAGAACAGCAGCCTGGGCAGTTGGTTCATATGTGAATTGGGAGATTCAGGCTGTAATGGTCATAACCCGACTGTTTAGAAAGCAGCTGAGAACTGGGCTCATATAGGACTATTATACTTAGAAGGGTTGTTTTGCCTTCTTGTCCGATAGTTATTTCCACTTTTGATACGCTTTACCTTTTTCTTCTTAATTTCTCTTTACCATGACAATATACCATACCGATCTCTAGGACTCCACACCAGCCCTTCTCCCTAACCTTTGGACTACTCAATTTTCAATACCTTGTTCATGTCTTTAACTTCTTTGAACTTATCCAAAATATTGTTTTCACATTCAACTCAAGTGTTTCTTTTCGCTTACGTTCCTAACCAAAAAGGAAGTCATATTTTCATACGTCTTTACTGGCATGTAAGTGTGTCAGTATTAGCTTTTTTTATATGATATTTATGCTCGTTGTATTGCAGTAACTTTTCCAGCCATGGTTTTGATAGACATTTTCTTGATTGCAGTTAATTTTCTATGCAAATTATATTATTTTCGTTTTTAAATTATATAGTACTATGTATGGCTACTCTTAAATAGTTTTAACAAAAGCTTAACGAAATAAAAAAGCAATAAGTGAATGGACGAATAGCCTAATGCGAATAATGAACCACATATTTAAATTGCAATAGGGCAAAAAAAAAAAAAAAAAAGAAAGGGAAAAGGGATAAGGGACTTAAAACATATGAAAAAATCTTTAGAAACAATGTGTCTGAAGATAAATACGAAAAGTTAAATTCATATTTTAAAAATATCGCATGCGATAAAAAATATTTAAAAAAAAGCGCATGCAATAAAAAAATATTATGAAGAAAATACAATTATTTACACGAAATTTTCAAGTTTTTATGAAATATTAATCATTATTACCCAGTAAAAACTTCGCTTACTTTTTCAAAATTAATAGCTTCCCTCACTCATTATTTAGTAGCTTTCTTCTATGACAACTACTTTAATTACTTCTTTCTGGATGCATGTAGCTTAAAAAACTGACTTACATTTTAATGCGTTCATTTTTGGAGTTCTTTTTTTAAATTCATCGGTTCTTTCAGTAGAATTGTAAGAAGTGCTTTTAGTTTTTTAAAAAATGTATTTAATATTTTATTAGTCTTTTAATATTAAAATTTATGTTTTAAAAAAATACAACAGACTGAAATTCTTATGAATGAGTTTCGTGGGGATATGACCACTGTGTCCAAATCCTTCGATCTCAGTGAATTGAACCTGATAGAAAATAAAGACAATGGAGAAGGCTACTTTATTCTACAAACACTAGTTATATTCAAATTGTATTTTTAAAATTTTTTATACATTTTTGAAAATTTGACTTAGAGTGAAATGGCCATATCCCTCACGGTACTCGATCATAAAAAGTTCTGTCTAAGTCATATTTTTTAAAAAATCATAAATTTTAGTATTAAAAGTCTAATAAAATATTGAATAAGTTTTTAATATAAAATAGAAATGATTAATATTTCATAAAAAGTTTTAAAATTCGTCTTAATAGTCGTAATTTCCGTATAATATTTTTTATCGCATGCTTTATTTTCTTAATAGATTTTTTATTGCATGCGATATTTTAAAAAATGAATTTAACTTTTTGTATTTATCTTTACACACGTATAGAAATAGTCTTTTTTTCTTTAAGAATAAGTTAACAAATTTTTACAATATAGAACAAATTCTCTACTAAAAACTCTTTAAATTAAAACAAAATTTTCATTTTCATTAACATTTTTTAACAATTATTGATGATTGATATTTCATAAATGCTTTAAAATTTCGTGTAAAAAGTCGTATTTTCCTTATAATATTTTTTTTGATCGCATGCTTTATTTTTTTAATATATTTTTTATTGCATGCGATATAAAAAAAAAATTAATTTAACTTTTTGTATTTATCTTCACACACGTATAGAAATTGTTTTTTTTTTCTTTAAGAATAAGATAACAAATTTTTATAATAGAGAACCAATTCTCTAGTTAAAACTCTTTAAATTAAAACAAAATTTTCATTTCCATTAACATCTTTTAACAATTATTGATGATTGATATTTCATAAAAACTTTAAAATTTCGTGTAAATAGTCGTATTTTCCTTATAATATTTTTTTTATCGCATGCTTTAGTTTTTTAATATATTTTTTATTACATGCGATATTAAAAAAAAATGAATTTTAACTTTTTGTATTTATCTTCACACACGTATAGAAATTGTTTATTTTTCTTTAAGAATAAGTTAACAAATTTTTTTAAACAAAATTTTCATTTCCATTAACATTTTTTAACAATTATTTATCCTGACCTTTCCTTTGTTACACTAAAGCCATAAAAAATTACTTTAAATTCCTTTGCCACATAAACTCTTTTTTTCTCAATACAAAACCAAAACCCATTTTAAATAGGCCCAATTGACTTATGAAGTCTAGTCTTCTACTTGTTCATGTTTTAAACAGAAATTTTTTCATCATTTAAAATGGATATTCAAATATGCCGCTTGTCTGCACGCTCTCTCCTAAATAAACCACAATGTTCACAACAAACTTAAACTCAAACCAAATACAAATTAGTAAAACTGAGATTTTGTTCCACCTTTTTGGTTAGAACCAGAACTTGTTCATACTCGAGGTATTTGCCTCCGATTCAGGTGCGTGTGAAAACACTTGTTGTCTCTTGCCTTTCATCGAGGTGCTTTGTTTTATTGGGTTCTATTATTCTTTACATAAAGACCACCCCAGGAGTGTATAGATTTTGTAAGTTAAGTTATTCTATGACTTCAGGGTTTTATACTGGTTTATTAGTCATTTAAACAAATATTCCTACTCTAAAGGCTGTTATAATTTTGCCTATCATTATAGACGTTTTTTTTTTAAATGAAAATCATTTAAAAAAGATTTTCTAGATAGAAAAATTCTTAAGAACGTCAGGGTAATAAATAACAAAAATAGTTCACAGTGGTGTTTGTTTCTACGTGAAGTTAACAATATGACTTAATTGCTGTCTGAAAGGTTGAAGAGGTTATTCAAAAGTGGAGGTGTAAGCAGACTGAGTAGTAAAAGATAAAATATTTTATGCATTTTGGGAGAATTTTTTTTTTTTTTTAATATTGAGTGTTTGAAAAAGTTTGGTTTGAAATTATTGGTAGATGGCTATTAAATGTTCTGCTCGTATTAATTGCATCAGGAAACACTATAGTTTGTTCCCTTTGTTAGAAGGCATTATTAAAATTGCAGTATTCTGTGAAAAGTTTCCACGCTTCAAATTGATTTAAAACTTGGAACATTTCCGTCATATTTTGCTTTTAATTGTAGAAAAATTTAAGAATTAGTTGCAGGCTGCTGAAAAAATTTGTAAAGTTAACAGAGGCAATGCAGCAGCGAAATGGTTTGCTCGTTTCCGATCTGAAAATTTTGATGTCGCTCTGTTCGACTAATCACTAAAAAAGTCGATGAAATCATGGAAAATTTGAGAATGACCGGCACATTTACAGCGTGGACGTTGCTAGGGAAACAGACATTCATCAGCAAACAGCTATCAACCATTTGAAGAAAACTGTTTAAACAAGGAGCTCGGTGTTTGGGTGCCACATGGATTAACAGTAACAAATTTAATGGACCGGATTTTCATTTGTTATTCACTGCTTAAACAGAGCTTCGCTAGGAAGTTTTAATGCATCCACTAGGTAAGGTAAGGTTCCATTGGCAACACAGCTCACGTTGGTCCATTAATTGAGGCTATCAGCGCAGAAGTGGTGCAACCCACAATTTAATTCGGTTACAGTTCTGGTATAAGATGTGTTCTTTGCACTGTTTTTTACAGTGCGAAAGTCGAGTAAGCCAACTGCTTGTATCCAAAACAGATGGCGCTAGTAACATAGTTTTTGCACGGGTCGTTACAACCAAGTACTATAGTGCAATAGTAGTGGTAACTCTTCATTATCTCATAATAAGTAGTCTGGGGATACACCACTTCTGTGCTGATAGCCTCAATTTGATCCCGTTGTGTTACCATGTAACACCGTCTCCCGTATATCTGGCTTCTAATGTTCACGCTCAGTCGCCCGGTTGATTCTATACAGGAGTGGATCCTGTTCAAATCAATATGAAAGAAACGGGTTTTGTCCCCAAGGGTTCTTCGACCAAACAGTTCTAGTCTTAAATCTCCGAATGCCGGACAATGACAGAGAAGATTTTCCGTTGACTCTTCCTCTTCCTCGTCGCCGTAACTTCTACATAAGTCATTGTAAGGGAGCCCTGGCGTGCCTCCCAATGGGCCAATGACCGGTTATAACCGCAATTAGGTTTCTGAGATGATGTTTGGTCAGCATGCATCCACTATATAGCGCGGACCTTGCAACTTCGGATAATCATCTGTTTCGATCTCTGCAGAATTCTCTTAATTTTGTAAATATGAATACCGCCAAAACGCAACTGAAACTGTTATTCGTTTAGAAAACCCAGAAGCTTTACACTGATGGAAAAAAATGGATTAACTCCAAAAATGGCAAAGGTTATCAATCAAAATGTCACATATTTGGTTGAAAAAGATTGTTTAAAATATAAGAAAACCGTCTTTGCTTTTGGGTCATAATTGTAACCGAACATTTTCGAACACCTAAAATTTTACAACATATAGATTCTCGCGTAGATATAACTTTATAGTTTCGCGTATAGACAAGGGTACGGTCTTGCGTGTAAACTAGTCGATATTCTCGCTTTTAGACCAGTTTTTCCGCTGGAGGTACAGAATCTTCACTACCTCGTAGTGAAGTCACCTTCTGCTTCTCCTTAAATAATTATAGTTCTGCTTACTATCTTTTCTTTGACCTACAGTCCATCTCCGCTTGCACTTGTAAATTTTATCAAAATGTCACATATTTGGTTGAAAAAGATTGTTTAAAATATAAGAAAACCGTCTTTGCTTTTGGGTCATAATTCTAACGGAACATTTTCGAACACCTAAAATTTTACAACATATAGATTCTCGCGTAGATATAACTTTATAGTTTCGCGTATAGACAAGGGTACAGTCTTGCGTGTAAACTAGTCGATATTCTCGCTTTTAGACCAGTTTTTCCGCTGGAGGTATAGAATCTTCACTACCTCGTAGTGAAGTCACCTTCTGCTTCTTCTTAAATAATTATAGTTCTGCTTACTATCTTTTCTTTAACCTACAGTCCATCTCCTCTTGCACTTGTAAATTTTATGACTGCTAGATGAAGAGGATATTTTTTAGACGATTAAAACTTCCGATAGGGACAAACCGTAAAACTAGCTGTCATACTAATGAAGTGTAATACCAAAAATCGATCCATTACCACATTTTCTCTTTTGAATAACATTCATCCAAATCGAACCCGTACCGTGATTACAGAATAAGCCATTGCCGCTGCAGACGTGAGTGTTAGGAAAGGTCTTGATCTACATCCATAAAAGACCCAACTAGTGCAAGAACTAATGCTAGCGGGCCACCAATTGTGTCGTGAGTTCGTTGAATGGCCGGCGGAGAATCTACTGGAATTTTAACCAGAGATTTATAGTGAAATCATCTTCAGCAATGAAGCTTATTTTTGGCTAAACAAGTATGTAAACAAGCAGAGTTGTCGTTGTTGGAGGGAGAAAAATCCTCTTGAGGCTCCATTTCATCCCGAGAAAATCACTGTTTGGCGCGGTCATCGACACATTTGTCTTTAAGTCCGAAACAGCAAAGATTAATCAATTAGAAGCCATAATGCGACGCACTAATGAAAAAATATGACCGAAAAAGTGCTGCGAAATTGTACCGACAGGATGGCGTTCATTATGTTCAGTCGAGGAGGTCATATGCCAGAAATTATTTTTAAACATTAACTGCCATTAAAGTTGTGAGCTCATAAACAGCTTTGGGCACCACTACATTGAAAGCTTTGCATGTGTGGCATTGTATTGGTTTGTTTACGCAGTGTTCCCAGTTTTGAGGATTTATCCCCAAATTGGGGATTTTTTTTGCAATTGGGGATAAAAATTTCGTGAAAATCCCCAGGGGATTTTTTGGCGAAAACCACTTTTTCGCTGGGGATAATATATTATCATAAATTTCATTTTTGCAATGGCAAGACCGATTTTCTCAAGATGTGGGTACAAATGTTAGTCTTTTTAGCAGTTTAAAACTTTTTCAAGAACTTGTTGAAATAGTTTTAAATATGCTTTTTGTACCAACTAGCATTACTTTTGTTGAACTAGTATATTGCTGTAATGAATACATCCAAAATCAATATTTGCAAAAAAATGCAATATAAGTTATTAGAATTAATAAGAATAAATGCACAGTTTAAAATAATGGGACACATTTATTCAACCATCTCAAATGCACTTTTTAAACCAACAACATGTAAAACAAAATTGCACTGGCTGATGAATCAGAAGATTTTGATTCCCTAATTTGTTACCCTTGTTACATACTATACATTGGTACCAGAGATCAGCAATGAGTAGTGAAAAAGTGAGTAGAGCTAAATCATGACTCAAAAATTCTTGTACTTATACGCACTCATACTTATTCCAATGTTATTCAAACTCATATTCACTCATAAGCTACATTTTATTCATCGTACTCATACTTTGCAACATTTGTAGTGTTTGATTTAAAATTTACTCAACTCAATGTCTATAGGCGAAGCAAATTGCGAGGCTGCCAGATTTGTCCCCGAAATAGCAAAGTGACGATTTGGCAATTACAGTTTACTAAAGTTACATGTATGAAGTGGACGATTTTTCGGCAAATTTATCTGGCAGCGCTGATTATTAAGTTGTGTGTTTTATCTGTTGTGTTAAAACGGTAAAATGATTTGAATCATTTTGAGTATTGTAAGTATTTTCTTGAAATTAAAAATCAAGCTGAGGTCATTTATGAGTATGCGTATAATGTCGTCGTCGCACTCATAAATATTTCTCTTGTGAGTATGAGTGAATCAGAGTACTTTAGTTTAAATGGTTTCTACACCCAGAGAAAAACATGTTTAAATATGGTCACCTCCAACCAAACTATTTTTAAAGAAAATTTTGAACATAATATTTTTAATATAACCATATTATTGTCAGCGATAACCACATTATGGTTAAATTAGGTATCCATCAAGAAGCCACAGCCATATTATGGTTGCCGCCGAACAAATTATAATTAGTAATAACTAAAATATGTTTAACACTTTTAATAACATGGTTAATTTTTAACCAAAGCAAGTTGCTCTTGAAAAATAGGAAAATACTATTGTTAATTTAAAAAACAAATTATTATCATATTTAACCATACCATTTTTAGAGGCAACCATAATATTGTTGTGGGTTCTTTATGGAGGACTAATTTAACCATAATATGGTTGTCACTGACAATTATATGGTTATATTAACCATAATTTGTTTAAAATTTTCTTTAAAAATAGTTTGGTTGGAGGTGACCATATTTAAACATGTTTTTTCTCTACGTGTACGCACTTATACTTACAATTGCATGAGTCAGTATGAGTAGCGAAAAAACGATTCATTGCTGATCTCTGATTGGTACATAGATACGTAGAACTCAAGGAATAAATAACATTAGTTTAAATAAAAAACAAATGGATTTATTTAAATATCGATGTATGTATATTTTTGCACTGACATTTTATTATGTATTTTATTTTTAAGAAAATGTGGGGATTTTTGGGGATAAGAAAATAGCTATTTTTGGGATTTTTGGGGATAAAAAATCGCAAATTGGGGATGAGGCTTCAAATAAAACTGGGAACCCTGTGTTTACGTTTGCATTTGTTGGTTTTATGCTCTTTTGCTCTTTGTTTTTTGTGTATGTGTACACATCGTTCGCTCTTTTTGAATTTTCATTATGAATTTGCCCATAGCTGCTCATAAAGATAAAAATTTTGGTCATTTACTTGAATTCGTTGAGTTTTTGTTTAGTAAAAAAAGTTCTATGCCTCTAAAAAACACAATTTTAATGAAGTTATTGCGTCCCAATTCTTCTTCACAATACCTCCACAGTATTAATTGGTCTTAAGCTTTTATCTTAACCCTTCGACGAGCGGTAACTTTTTAGTCGGTCGTTGAGCGGTAAGGTCCGTGGGGACCTTATATGAAAATGCATTGAATTTCGCTTAAATTTATATATACTTTAATTCATTTTGATGTAAATATGTTAAAATATTCTTAAATAATTATTGAAATACAAAAAAAATTAGGTATACAGTTGAATTGTGAAAATGAAAATTGCAATTATTAGCCAAACATATGGAATACAGACTAGTTATATTTAGAATAGACGTTAGTAACTAATTTTGTGTATTATTGATACACTCTCGACATTTCTTAATTGTAGTCGAATGCTCAGCACACACATGATTTTGGCAGCACTTGCAGATGTATGGTGTTTTACGTTGCTTATTTTACTCTCTTCGACATAATCGGCATGTGAACCGATTATCACGGGGTGCTACTGATGGTGTTGCAGTACTACTTCTTGATATAACCTGCAATTTCATACAAATATTTAACAAATAAGTTATTGAAATTATTATAATTAACCTAGCTTTATGCCCATCGATTCTATAGCTGCACGTATATTTGGAAAACGTGTTACGCTTGTATTTTTTGCCTGCTCTTCAATGTTAGCCATCGCTAACTCCTTACTTAGCTGCTTCAGAAAAGAACGACGTTTGTCGGATTTCTTGGTGATGCCTAGTTCGTCATAAATAATAAATGATTCCAATCCAGCTATGTCCAAAATGTCGTAGAACATTGCTAGTAGCCATCGTTTAGTATCACGCTTGCATGGGCTTACCCGTGTATATTGCTCCCTTCCTAATTGTATGACATTGCTGCTTTGTAGAGTGGTAAATGCGCTTCACTCCACATTTCCTTTGTTGGTGCAGAATTTGAACGATAGCATCCCGCATGGAGCAAGATTCCAAGGTAAGCATGGAATTCTTTTAATGTTACTGTTTGCCATTGTTTTGGTGTGGCATTTGAGTTTTCTGCATTCCATGCTACAACATTTTCATTACCTTTTCTATTTGTTTCTCGTATTATTAGATTAGAAATGCTTACTTTGTTATTATTTTGAATATGCATTTTAAACATTTGTTTTAAAAAATTTAGTACATTTTTTAGTCATTCATATGAAGATTCATACAAGGTCCCTACGGACCTTACTGCTCAACGGCGTACTAAAAGTCTTTCAAATAAAAAAATAAAATACTCTGCAAATAAGAAAATTCCTGGAATAAGTATTAAAACACTAATAACAATCCAATAATAGAAGTCATGAAATATGTGGCCATTCTCCCCATCAGTTTTTAAATAGCACTTGTTTAAAAATGTACAAAGTCCACAGGGACCTTATCGATCGTCGGATGTCCTGATGTCAAAACAACCGACACATCATCTGCAAATACCACCACAGTTGCCTCTTATGGGACTTGCAGTTTAGATTTGCCATAGCGCATTATATTCCTCAGAAGCTGACATAGAATCAACCTTGTGGAACTCCTAATGTTATATTGTATGAATCAGTTTCTTGATCAGTGCATGATATTCTTTTAGATAAATAGCTTTTAATAACTTTAATGAGATGCGTTCACGCTTAGACTATTCTGTAGTCTCGCTGTCTAATTTTTAAAATCTTCTTTTAAAAATGTTAATGCCCCTTTAATAACTCCTAATTTTCTACCCAAATCTATTGATATTTGTAAAGAATATTTCAATATTTTAACGACTTTTTAACTAATTGCTAATGATCCTTAACCACATGTCACGGATATCTTGGCAAACAACGGCTTACCACTCTTTATATTCATTTTAATTCCTTTATAATTACCATACAATCTAGTCTTTTTGTCGTATTTGTGGTAAAATGATCGTTAATGTTGTATTTAAATTGTAATTCCCACCAGTAACGCTTAATATTACAGAGACTGGTCGTAATAATAGTAATAGTTATTGTAATACTGATAAGTAACAAATTATGGTTGCCAGTTGCTTCGCTGACGTGTTTCAGCATCTCTTTAATTTTTTTTCTTTCTACTTTATGCCACAAAAATGCCGCTGGCTGTTTGAATTACAAATACAAACTCTAAATTTACAAAAAACACGGGACGGACCAGCAACACTTACACTAACACATACAAATACACACTTCTCTTTCACATGCAACAGGCCATAAACAAAATCTTGTCAATAGACATTTGAACGTGTTGCATTACAACAGCATTTTTCCCATTAAAACTTATTTTTTACTTGGCATGATTTTGTTTTCTTTTTCGTTTTCTGTGTGTTTTTTTCTTCTTCTGCTGTTTAATGGCTTAAGGTCATTAGTATCAAAAATCCCTCGAACCAGTTTCGGGAAGATTTTCTTTGGTTTAGATATTTTGTTGGAAATTTGTTTATGGTTGATTTGTTGTAGTCTTTGTATTTATCTGGGCTTTTCTTGTGTTGTTTTTGTTAGCATTTTTTATGGCATGTTAAACATAAAATAATGACACTTAATGTTGTCGGTAGATATCTGTCCCTTTTTTCTCTGAGGTACCTCTTTTGTTGGCAGTAGTTTTTTTCGTTGTTTTTTTGGAAGATAGAAAAGAAGAAGGTGTTAAAGTGTTTACCATAAAATTGGATAAAGGTTATTGAGTTTAATTGTAAGGTTATAGGATTACAGATGAAGTTAAATGATCGATTTAAAAGCAATACACAAATAAAATTAAAAGAAAAACTTTCTCTGGTTGTAATATTCACAAGAGTATACCCTACTTAAAATTAAAAGATTGAAAAATATCTTACGCAATTTTTAAAAATTCTAAATACTGATTTTATTTTAAATCAGGCTCAAATTCAATTTGCATAAAATGAGTTTAAGGAAGAAAGGAATTGAAAAAATAAAATGAATTAAAATTTATTGATCATTTTTATTCTTGACTGAACGAGGGGTTGAACTCGGGTCTAACTTACGTGTTTTGAGAATTACCATATGCCTTTCCGCCACTGAGGCGAGCCTGTTCTCAATCCTATAGACAAGTCCATAATCGGGACTTTTAAGACTCGAGATTGTTCTAAACGCAAGTATTCTAGAGGCCATTAACTCGAGATTATCCCTAGGGGAAAGGGAACTAGCACCAAACTTGTCATGTGACAGTTCTTAAGTGGTAGGGACCGGTTCTAGTTCTGACACTTTATATGAAGAGGACTTGCCACTTTAACAGGACGACGTCCTAGGACCGGGTTAATTGGCACCTTTTTGACATATTTTGAAACAGGTCACTGAAATAACCTTTATGGACACATTAAATTTCTGTTAACTGCCCATCAATACCAGAATAAATATTGCGACAAATATTGCAGTAAACGTAAAAACTATCTTTATCCTTAATGTAGACAGCACTTTTTTGTTCATATTTATTGCCGGCAATTTATGTTGCAATAATTGTTCGTCCATTCTCGTTGACAATTATTGCTATTATAAAACATCAAATTTGGTTATCAATTATGATAATACCACCTCCAAAGACATTTCTGTTAGCTCCGGTGTCCCCCAAGGAAGTCACCTAGGCCCTTTGCTCTTTTCGATTTTCATAAACGATTTGCCGCTTGTAATGAAGCATTGTAACGTTTTAATGTGCGCTGATGATGTTTAGATGTTTCTCATTGGCATGTGGCACCGTCTTGTTGAAACCACATGTCATGCAAGTCAAGCTTTTGCATTTTGGGCAAAAAAAAGTTGGACATGATCTCAAGGTAGCGCTCACCATTCACAGTTACGTTACGATTCGCATCATCCTTAAAGAAGTACGGTCCAATGATGCCACCAGCCCATAAACCGCACCAAACTGTGACTTTTTCTGGATGCATTGGTAGCTCTTGCAATGCTTCTGGCTGATCTTCACTCCAAAATCGACAATTATGCTTATTAAACGTACCCATTGAGCCTAAAATGAGCTTCGTCGCTGAACACAATTTTTCGAAAGAAGCGCGCGATGAACTTTCTTAACAGAGCACGCATTTTGATAATAAAATTCAATAATTTGGCAAGCGTTGTTCGTTTGTAAGACGATTCATGGTTAAATTATGGACCAAATTGAAGATGTTTGACAGTGGAACAAAACACGAAACGTGCATCACCAGTGTTGCCAAAAAGATAATAGCTAAAAAATCACCCATTAGTTTTTACGCATGGTGTCAATATAACCAAATGGAGCTAAACTTAAAAAAATGCAAGCACATGCGATTTGCTAGAAATTACACATCAATGCTACACTATTTCCTGGGCGGGTATCAACTAGAGTTAGTTGGAGAATTTCTGGAAATTGGTATTTTACTTGAGCGTAAGCTAGATTTCTGCAAACATATTACAATGACGTTAAATAAAGCTCGTGGTGTGCTTGCTTATATAAAACGATGGTCTAAAGAGTTTACAAATCCTAATGTAACGAAACAACTATACACATCCCTTGTAAGGCCAATTTTGGAGTATGGGTCTATTGTCGCGGATCCTGAAATTAATATGCACATAGACCGAATTGAATCTGTTCAAAAGCAGTTTCTCTTATTCTGCCTGAGGAGCTCATTGGGTCGTTATGCTGGGAATCTTCCTTCGTATACTGCGTGGTTATCATTAATTAAACTACCTACTTTAAAAAGCCGAAGGACTATGCTTAATGTGCCATTTCCTCTCCGACTTCCTTCTTCGTAACATAAATTTTTATTGTCCACGACGTTTTACCCGACACCTAATACCTCTGCACCTTCCTGTTGTTTAAACAAATTATGCTGATGCTGATCCTATGAGGAGAATATAAAAAAATTTCAATGAATTGTATAGCTTAATCGATTTTTCTATTAATGTAAATGTAATTCAACGCAATATTATCGTGTTTTTAAATACTTAATATGTCTTAACAAACATTTTTCGTTAATAATACCTTTATATAAAACTAGCTTAACCCCGTGCGCTTCGCTACACTGATTTAACCACTTCTTTAGTTGAGAGATATTTAATAAATGCATCCTATGGGAGCTATTTCCCCCCTGTGCCTACCCGCACTATTTTTATTTCCAAAAGTGTAATATACTATAAGAGTGACTTCCGCAAAGTTTGAACATTCTCACTATAACAGTTCTAAAGATATGCGATATTAAACATTGGCGTCCTATGGGGGGTACCACTTTCGCCGCTGCTATTTTATTTAAATATTGGGGCTTAGAAGATCCTACTACGAAAAGTTCAACAAAATGCGTGCAGCGGCTCTTATTTTTATTTCTATCTATAAGGGGTACTGCTCCTCCTCTGTCTACCCCGCCCATTTCTATATTAAAATTTATACTTTACCATAATAGTAGCTTTAACCACGTTTGAAGACTCTCCCTTTAATAGTTCTTCAGTTGAGCGATATTTAATATATGCATCCTATGGGAGGTATTTCCCCCCCTGCGCCTACCCGCTTTATTTTTATTTTCAATAGTGTAGCATACAATAAGAGTGACTTCTATCAAGTTTGAACATACTCACTATAACAGTTCTTAAGATATGCGATATTAAACATTGGCGTGATTTTTGGGGAACCACCTCCCCCGCTGCTATTTTGTTTCAATTTTAAGGCTCAGAAGATCCTACTACCAAAAGTTCAACAAAATGCGTGCAGCGGCTCTTAAGATATGCGATATTTATTATTGGCATCCAATGGGGGGTACCAATTCCCCTGCCCCTATGGAAAAAATAAGTAGCCTATTTTATTTCTAGGGCTCGCATGATGTTACTGTTCAGGAAAATCGGTTCAGTAGCTTAGGAGTCTATAAGCCAACAAACAAACAAACAAACAAACAAACATACAAACATTTTTCATTTTTATATATATATTTTTGTAATATATATGTAGAAGTCTGTAAGGATTCATATTCATAGATTTAACCAAATAAATAAATAAAAAAAAAAAAAAAAAAATAAATTGAAAAAAGAAGCAAAAAGAAAAAAAATACAAGCAAGTTATAATTTAGGTACAAGAATTGAATTAAATAAAAACTAAAATGAAATTGCAAACATTTTTTTTTATTATTATAATTTCTCCTAATTCGATCTTTATTATTTAAATTTATATTAATTTTGTTAAGCTTGAGTTATTTTTTATATAAAAATATTTTTCTTATTTTAACAAAAAAAAAAAAAATTAATAAAAATTAATATTATTCCATAAAAATAAAAAAATAAAAATAAATAAAAATTAATATTATTCCATAAAAATAGTAAACAAATTAATATACATTTAAACAATAAAGTCGAATAAGAAAGAATTAATATTAATTAAAATAATTGTTGCACGATGGCGTCAGTTTTTACACTGCACCTTCATCCTTGATTGTTTTCAAATTATGAGTTAACATAAATACGTTTTCCCATGCCTTTAACATAAGCTGAGCAATAAAAAATATTTCTTTGTTCTGGCGACCAGGGTTGTGAACTATTTCTAATCAAAAAGCGCCGTGACCCCAATCAAAAAGCGCTAAAAAGCGCTAAATAAAATTTAAATAAAAAACTTAAATGTGTTATTAATTACAATGGCCGTCAAAAAAGACGTTTTGAATAAAAATATATGAAATACAAAGATATTACAGCGCTTAATTTAAATCCGTTTTCATTTTTATTTTATCATTCATATATTAAGAATAAAATAAGACATTAAATCAGTTAACATGTTAACTAGACGTGACTGAATCAAATATTTAGATTCAGCACGTAAACGTCAATTAAAATCACATAATCAAGTTCTCTACCCCGATATTTATTTTTTTTTTTTTTTTTGTTTTTGCCGAGCTGTGTTAATAAAATATTAACAATTTTAAAAAGCCTTTTCTGATATTTCAGGAAAAGTAAAGTTATATAATTTCAAATAAACACGGAAAGAATTATTAACTAAATATCCAGAAAATATTTCTTGAACCAAGAAAATGTTGCACTATTATAGCTGAAGCCAAAAATTTCATATTGTAAGCTTGTGTTGCCTGGTTTAAGCAAAAATTTATGACTCAAAGCGATCTAAAATTTTCTTAAAAACAGCTAAAAAAAATTTATTTTAATTCTATAGTTACTTAAATCAAGTTTTCGTTGCTTTTTATTTTACAAAATCAGAAGAAAAGCCTGCATTTTTTTCTTAAAAACGTGTAGCACTAGTTAGTTTAAGAAAACTTAATATAAAAAAAAAACTTTTGATTGATTTTGATGTTAACATGTCGATCCAAATAAAAATTAATTGAATCAAACTAAGTTTTCTTGAGCATTTTCTGAAAAATTTAAAGAAATCGCTAGCATTTGTTTCTTGATGCAAGAAATTCGATTCTATTTAAAAAAAAATCAAGAAAATCAGACTAATATTAGATAAATGCTGCTTGATGAAATATCTTCCTTGTTTTTAATAATAATAAGTTACTTTTGGATTTCTTGTTTAAAGAACTTTTTAATTATAAACCAAAAACGTGAATTTTTTGGTCATGAGAAAATGTTTCTTAATTTAAGAAAGTTTTTTTTTAATACGAACAAAACAAGTTAAAATCACGAAATTATTTTTGGATTTTCTTGTTTTAAGAAACGAAATGGATTACCTTAGAAAATAAACTTCTTTTCTTGTATGGTATGCATTTCAGAGTAAAGTATTTAAAAAACAGAAACAAATTTTGGTTTAATATGTCTTGATTTTAATGTATGCAAATAAAAGTACAAAAATGTTGGGTATCAATAAAAGCGCTAATTTAGCGCTCTTTTTAAAAAAAGCGCTGAGGAAAAAATATGCGCCTTTTCGACAGTTAAAAAGCGCTAAATCTAGCGCCAAAGGCGCTAAATTGGCAACTCTGCTGGCGACGGTATTGCCAACTTGCTGAGATATTTATCTTAAGTGTAGACCTGGGGTAAAATAATGCCTATCGCAGTTATTGTCCCGAGTGAACCTCTGGAGTAAATTTCCTTTATTTTCCTCTGGAGTACCTGCATTTATTTTATTTTTATTTTATTATATTTTATTTGATTATATTCTATTTGATCATAAAATTCTGTTCTCTGGTCACGGGACTAGAGCTTTTAGAACAATTGACACAACTTTCCCGCAGGGATAGTTAAGTTTATCTATACTCAAGTCTCATCTCTAATTGTAGCTTATTTTAAAATTCGGCTTGCTTCATTAAATTTCCTTTTCATGTGTTTCCTTTAACAACCAAAAATAAAAAAAACACAAATAAATCATTCGTATAATGATTGGCACTCAATCCTGGTAAGAAAAGTTCCCATTATTATAAATAAATATTTAATTTGACCCCACTCGCTCTCTATCTCTACCACTATAAAAAAAACATTTCCTAACTATTGTCATGCTGCCAACAATTGTGTGATCAATCTGTAAAAAAAAAGGTTTATGTCTTCACTTTCTTTTTAAGCAAAAAAACTGAAAATACTCGAACAGAATTTATAAGTTGAACTTGTTACACCACATTTCTTGTAGGCGTTTGCCAACATTAAATGATTTTTATGTTCACAAAGAAATCATTATTTTAAGACAAAAAAAAAAAAAAAAGGAGGCAAGAAGAAAGAAAGTAAGAAAACAGATTCATCTACATACAACTCCAACAACAACGACACTCACATCATTATATATACATTTTTACAAAAATGGCAAAATTGATGAGATTTTTTAACCATTTTTGGTCTGGGGGAACAAAGTCCCTTTTTGTTATTATTATTATTTTGTTTGTGGTGGCAGTTATTCCTGACATCTGTGTTTGTGTGTGTGTGTGTGTGTGTCGTAAGTGTAGTAAAAGCTGCTTTTATTGTGGCATACGGAGCTCAATAATGTTGTGGCCAAACTAATGAGCACCTTAAATGGATGATTTCAGTCTTGTAGTCTTAATGCAATGCATCTAAATGAAGAAACATTTTTATAAAAATTTTAACAAATTCTGCAAATTTTTAAGAACACAAATTGGAAAGGTTTATGGTTTTGTTGTTTTAACAGTTAAACAAAGAAAGAAAAAGAAATATATTGTTTAACATTAAATGACATATTTTGTCTCTGCTCAAGAAAATGTGTCAAAATTGTAAACATTTCCCAAAGACGTGAACGGAATAAGGGCACCAAACTAATTGGAGTAATTTGGTTAAAGCTTGTTAAATGCCAAGCGAAAGAAGAACATTAAGAAAAAAAAAATAAATGAAAAAATAATAAATTCACTCGAAAAGAACAATAAAATTATTCCCTGAAATGTTTTGCAAGAAGGTACAGGGTGTTTCTTTTAGACATATAGAACTTGAGATAGGGATAACTGTAAAACTAGTTGCCATACTAAACAAGTTGTGTGACTTTTTTCCAGTATCAAAGTACTTTTTGGGAATACAAATTTTTTTTTCAGTTTATTTGAACTTTTTTTCAATTCCAAAACAACGTTTATAAATTGTACAAATTCATTTTCAAAATTCGTGCTCTGTTCGCCAAACTTATAGAGTACTTTGTCTAGTTCAAGGTGCGTCTTGTCGTCCATCTGAGTTGCTAATACGCAATAATATGGATTGATTCCACATTTATTCTCTTGGATAATATCCATAAAAATTGAGTCTGTACCGTGCGTTGATAAGAAGCCATCCCGCTGTAGACGTGAGTGTTACAGAGGACTCGAACTAATCGATCCGACGGCGATCTCAGCAACACGATCACTCCACGTCCAGTACTTTGAAAATTTTAAGGAAACATCCTTATAAGATCCCAGTGGTGCAAGAACTTAATCCAGCGAACCATAAATTAAATTCGGTAGTATAAGACTTGAGTATTCGATGGTTATATAGCGGATACGATAGTAGTCTTCAGTATAAGATAATTGTATAGATTATAAGATATCTCCTTTAATTATAAAATGGTCAACATTTTTAAAATGAGATTGTGACATCAGAACATACGGGTGGGGTGCCACAAAGCCATAGGACATAAAGCCATAATGGCTTTATGTCTCAATCCAAACGGACATAAAGCCATAATTTTGATATGGCCTTAAGTCTCATATCAATTTTAGTGGAATGGGACATAAAGCCATTATGGTGTTATGTCCTATGGCTTTGTGACACCCCACCGAACATACGATATATAATATCGTTAGACCACGAGTAAAAGCCGATTATTTTGAGTAAATAAACAGGAATTAAAATTCAGCCCACCCATTTTTCAGATAAATTCCATTTACTCTCTAAAAGAATCCAAAAAAAGGATATTTATTTTAAGACTCCTACTCGATTAAAAACAGACAGCTATTAAGTTTATTTTTAAAAACAAATTATTTAAAGAATTCAATTAAGACCTAAAAGAAAATAACAGAAATCCCCTTGAAAAATAGAGTGATAAACAAACAATTAAATTGAATCTGTTTACAAGTCCGCAACAACACTTTAAATTCATTCAATAGAATGCAAAGCTTTTAAAATTAATTTGTTTTGAAATCTGGTAGTGAAATCATCAGGCCTACAAATGCAACTAAAGCGAAACCAACAGTAGCCATTAGGCTTGAAGGTTTGCAAAATATTTGTTCTACTCTACGGTACCCTACAGAAGGTGAAAAAGTATATATATAGATTAGGGCATTAGCAAGCTTTTATCACTGGCTCTTTAAGACTGCATGAATTAAAAAATAAAAAATAAAAATGGATTTCAATTAAAAAATTAATTTAATTTGCCCCAGTAATCAAATTAATATTATCAATTAAATATTTTTTGATTTTGATAACAATTTCTGCAGAAATGTTGTTGATATAAGTTAACGTGTAATTCTCTGATTACATTTTTTAATTGGAACTAATTTTATTTTTGATTAATGGTTTAATTAAAAAAAAAAAAAAAAATTGCTGAGAATTTTTTCTACATAAGTTCTTCTCAAAATTTTTATTTTTTTCATTAAAGCTCTTCTTTCAAGTCGTTTCAACCGGCTGGTTTCTTCGTCACTTAATTATTTGCATTCTGTTGTGGAAAACCTTTAAGAATTTTTATTTTTCAATAACAATGCAAACATAATTTGCGTTGGTGTATGCAATCGAGGAGGATGCATGTGAACGTGCTTACTGAATTGCATGGAGGTTGTTGATTGCACATTGTATCATGTGTTTCTAAAAGAAGAAGAACAAGAGAAAAAAAAACAACAGCATGAAGCAAACACACCAACGAACCAGTAGTAGTAGTAAAGCAGAACATGAATTCATTGGAACACTCCACATGTATTAACTCTAACGTGAATTCCCTGCTCAATACAGTAGCAGAAATATGTTGCGGAATGAGTGAAGGAGTCGCTGCTTTAGTTTGTTGGCAAATATGTACATTTAATGCACGCACTTTTCTATAGGCAAAGAAAAGAAGGCAACGCAAAAATGTAGAAAAAATACAATCCATGTCTGGAATTGAGGTTGTGGTGAGATGATGTTGCAGTGAAGGTGGCGTATCCAAGCGTTTATGTTTTGGTCTCTTTAAAACAAAAGTGCAAGAAAATTTGTCTGTTATTCATGTAGTTTTACTTTGTCTGGCCATTATTTATATTATACGCATTGAACCATGACTAAAAGTTTTTAATAATCAAAATACATATTTCTTTTTCACATTTACTTTTTGTCCCTATCTTTAGGTCTTCCTCTATGCGTAGACAATTCAGGAGGAATTCGAACATTGCAAGAAATACCTTAAGGGTCTCATAAATTATTAAGACGACAGACATTAAGCAAAAAAAAAAAACATTGCGGGTATTCACGTCACAAGTTGCACCCTTGCAAAAAAGGAAAAGTGCAAAAATATAACAACAACAACAAAGCCAATTATTTACGCACAAGTAATTGTCTGTGTTTTTGTTGTTTTATTTTTGCTTTTTTGCAAGGGTGCAACTTGTGACGTGAATACCCTTATTATTTTTCTACTTTTTCCCAATGTGAACTACAGAAAACTTGTTAACATGTAAACATAAAATGTTTGTAGACAACCCATAGTGCTTAGGAATTTTTGTTGAAGGTAGAGTAATTAGAAAATATTTAAATTAATAATAAAACAAACACATTAAAAAGGGTTTTTAATTAGCAAGATTTTGTTTATCGTGCTTAATTCCCAATTTTTATTCTTGATAAAAACATTGAAATTTATTGTTAATGGGATAAGCTATTCATTCCTATGCGCATTTCACAGTTTGCTTAGACCAGGTTATCAGGAAACTTTATCTAATTATTTTAGAAGAACTAAAAATATTATACAAGCAAAACTGTTAAGCGAATAAGAATTATAAGCAGTTTTACTTGTAATATCAAAGCTTTAACAAAAACAACAACAATAAACAGTAAGTTTATCTTTTCTGACATTCCCCACTACAATTGGTTGGAATTCTCCCAACATTAGTTGTAGTTTTAAGTAGGTTAAGAAAAAATTAAATAAAAACAGAAAAAAATTTATATTGAAAAAAAAAAAAAAAATGTTTGAAAATATAATAACTAACCACTACTTCGTTAGCGTCTGTCTCCCTTTATTTCGTGGGCATAATTGTGTACATGCCAAAGTTTATGTTTCTAGGTCTAAGCAAAAAGTACCAACATTTTTGATCTTAAAGATTCGCATTCATCTCAGCACCCTTCACCTTTAATTTAAGGTTTTTGGTACTTTTTTCTCCTTATTAAAGTATTTAAAATGTTAATATTGTTGTGGGAACCCATAACTTAATACGTATGTATGTATATGTCTATGAACTAAGATAAACGTTTCGTAAAAAAGTACCAAAAAAATAGGTAAAATTTTCACCCATTAAACGATCGAATTTCGAAAAAGTACCAAATTGGTATTTGTAGTTTTTAGATGAGTTACGAATGTGCTATAATTTTCAGTTCCATGTGTATTGGTTTAAAAGATAGTTGGGGTGCCAAAAATGTTCCCCAAAATGGCCGAATTTCACAAAAGTAATTTCAGGGGTAATTTGAAATTCTTACTTCAGTTACCCAAATAAAATCAAGATTCGATATCAGTGACGACATTTATTTCTTCTGAACAAAGTCCCGGTTTCGTTCTATGAAGACTTCAATCATTAAATATATACATATTTTTAAAAGTTCGATAATGAATGTCGCAATATGGACCCTAAGATTTGGATAAATATCACTAGTTATCATAGTGACTTAGAACCTGAAGTTAATTGAAAAAAGTTATTCAACTAAAAACTAGCCTGGGGGAAGAAATGTTTCCAATATTCCAACATATAATTAATTTTATTTTTATCAGGTGGAAGGTGGAAAAGGGTATAAATAAGTTTGTCATAAAGTATATATATTCTGGGTCCTTATGAGGAGTGAACTTGATTTAACCACGTGATGTCCAATCAAAAATAATAACAACTCAAATGAGTTGAGTTGAGAACAATAAAACGGGCCATATTTCATTTTAATTATATTCAAACAACATTCCTTCATGGTTCAGTTGTCTAGGGGGTTTGTTGAGGATAGAAACTGTAAGTCCGCTGGTTCGCATCTTGGTTTTTCAAAAACAATTTTTTTTTTAAATTTTTATATTAAAAAACGATTTTAAAAAAATATTTACTAGTTTTCGCTTTTTTAATTTAAATTATAATTAAGTTTTTAGTATTGTTAATATGTATGCATGTGTAAAAATTATTTTGTTTTTGTCTAGTTGCTCTGTATTCTGCTCGCAAAATGGTGAAGGGTATATAAGATTCGGCACAGCCGAATAAAGCACTCTTACTTGTTTTCAAATGCTTTAGTTTGAAGATTATGTAACGCCCTTAAAAGTTGTAAAACTGAATTACGAAAGGGACAGTTGTAAAAAACCAGCAGGCATTTTGTTTAATAAATAAGGATCAAAGGGTATTTTTTAAGACCATGAAACTTTAAATGGTAGACAACACAAAAAAATTAGTTTAATCGCAGATTGATTGTAATGCCGGGTTTACAATTTGAAACTGATTTCAAACAAATAGGCACCGCGCCTGTCTTTGACAAAATGTATTGCAGACGTCAAATTTTGGTCCTATTTTTCAAGCATATCTGGCTGCATGTCACGAATAAAATGAACAATGTTGAACTCCAAGACGTTAATTTTTGCTGGTTTATCAGCACAAACCAGTGACTTCACAGCCCTACGGAAAACAATCAAGAGGTGTCACATTGCACGACCTTGAAGTCTAATTGACAGTTTGTTTTCTCTAAATCAACACATCGCCTTCTTTTGTGAAAAAATAAGTTGCGTCGTTTAAGTCAATGTGGATACTTTGTTGGCGTTGGCTTAGCATGAATCTATTCATGATGCTGTGCCTGAATAAAAAGTGAGAACAGTATGACAGCTGCTTTGACAGCTAACCTTTCGTAAGCTCTATCGGGCTTAAAAAAACACCCATTATAAGAAATTTTGAACTTTTAAATTACAATAAGAATATTAACAGTTTACTAATATTGATCTTTCAATGAACTTCAATTTTATATCAGGTGTAATTTCATTTAAATCGGGTAGTTTTGCATTTGTAATTTTGTATTTTCCTGGTGGTAACACTGGTTACACATTTTTATTTCCAGTGATGCCAACTTTTTGAAAGCAAAAAGCACTTTAAAATTTACAAAAAGCCATAAAAAGCACTATTTCCATTTTTACAATTTAATTAAACACAAAACAAGCTGTATTCGGCTGTGCAAAATATGACATACCTCAAAAATTAAAAAAAGGCGACGGCTTTGATGGGGGATTTTCATTTCAAATTTAATAAAACAAAATTTACATTCGTATATAAACATTTTTAAATGTATTATTATTATCTTCAATAAAAATATCATCTAAATCACTTGTATCACCATCAGCTGAGTTTGAATTAACCATAAAACAGTTTTAAAGTAATACAGTGCGAGCTCGATTTTCGTAACTCGAAAAAAACCTTTTGCAATTACCGAAAATTTGCAATGACCGACCATTGTTTATTTTAATAAAAAACCTTATATTGAAATTTATTGTTAAGGGAAAGCTAACTTCTATGCGCATTTCACTGGTTGCTTAGGCCAGATCATCAGGAAACCTTTTCCAAAGATTTTAGAAAATCTAAAAATATTATACAAATAAAACCCCAAAGCGAATAAGAATTTCAAACACTCAAAGTCTTACTTGTAACAATATCAAAGCTTAAACAAAACACCAACAATAAACAGTGAGCTTATCTTTTCTTACATCTCCCTACAATTGGTTGGGTTCTTTCCGACTCGAATTGTAGTTGTAAGTGGGTAAAACGAAAAAACAAAATTAAAAAACAAATTGTTTCATTATATTGTCTATTAGCAGATTTCTCTTAAACCTTTCCCACAGAAACGAAAACAAAAGTCTAACATTCCAAAAAAGTTTCTCGTTGGCTTTTAATTTCATTAAATTCTACTAATTATTGGAAATTAACATCAAATCCCAATTAGCCATTTGGCTACCGAAACTAGTTTCGTAAATTCTTCGGCCTTTTTTTCTTTTTTTTTCTTTTATTTATGGAAAAATGTCGCTGCGTGTTATTAATAAATAAATTACCATGCAATGAAATCAAAAGCTGAATTGCAGTGCCAGACCCAACCTCAGGCCGCAACACAGATAGACAGAGACGATCATAACATAATTTACGTAAACAAGTCCTTTGTGCAATTAACAACACAATGATTAAGTGGCCGCAAATAAATCCTTATAAAACACTTTATCATTTGTGGTTTATTAAAGTATATTTGTGACTATGGCTTTGGGGTCCAAGCAGATGAATGGATTGATGGAGCAGGGGTAAGAGAGGGGGATACAATTCGTTTAAGACTTGCTTTAAAAAGCTACTGGCACAATAAACCAATTTTATGGTGAGTTGGAAATAGTGATGTTAAAGTTTTTCTGAATTTAATCGGTTGCTTTTTTTCAACGAGAACTTATACAGTTAATTGTATTGAGATTTTGTAGTATGTATAAGACGGTGGTCTTTAATAAGAGGAATATAATATGAAGGTAGTCGTTTGAGCTGAATGTTTACCGCACTCGCTCTACACTTTTTTGCATCCTAGGCATCTGTAACAAAATTTAATTAATGAAGCGTAACGTACCAAGGTACATGCGTAGGACACCTTGACGCGTAGAATGCGAAAATTGTATCTTTTTTGCTTCTTTTGTATGCGTCAAGAGCGGTGTTGACAAATTAATTTTGTTGTTATTTGTGGTGATGTCGCGTTAAAAGCATTGCATTTACCTTGAAGCGTAGAAAGCATGAACGGTATGAAAAGAACGCAATACGTTAAAGCGCCAATGCGTGGTGTAGTCCTCCAGCTTTAAAGTCGGTAATCTAGAGTATAAAACAGGGGGCAAATTACGACATTCATTATCAATCGAAATTTCAATTTAAATTGTATTTCGATCAATATCGAATGTTGTAATTTGCCCCGCAGTAGTCTTCGGTTTAAAATTCAAATTTTAAGTAAAATACCTTAATCAGGCTTATAAAACCGCAAGGAGTTTTTATACACGACGGTAATCTGCGGTATAAGAAGTCAGCATTAAAACATGGTCACAGTCTTTAGTTTATGAATCGAGTTTTCAGTATTAAAAAACCTCGGTAAAAAGCGATAATCTACAGCATAACTAGTCTTCGGTGTAAGACAGTATAAGACTAGAGTATAAGGTAATAAGTAGTATTATGTATAAGATTTTCGCCAGCCGTATAAGATGACATGCTTTAGTGCAAGAAAACAGTCTTCAATATGAAATGGCAGTGGTTAGTTTTATTTATGATTTTAAAGTATTAGAAGGTAGTCTTCAGTATAAGACATTAATCTGAAGTACAAAAAGTTAGTCTGAAGTATTAAACAGTGAGTAAATTTCGGTATAAAATGCTTATTTCTGCAGTAAAAGTTAGTTGTCTGAACTATAAAGTTAAGTTAAAAATAAAAATAAAATGCTAGTCTCTTTAGTATAAGATGGTAGTGCTCAGTATTAGAGGCAAACATTTAGAAAAAGACGGTAGGTAGTTTCAATATAGATGCTAGTATTTAGTATAAGATGGTGGTTTGCAATATAAGATGTGTTTTTAATATAAGATTGTAGTTTTTCCTTTGGTAAAAGACAAAATAAAAGGCTAGTTTTTGGTATAAGAGGTTAACATTTGGTGCAAGACAGTAGGTGTTTTGCATACAGATGCTAGAATTTAGTATAAAATGATGGGTTTCAATATAAGATGATGTTGTTTAATATAAGATGAAAGTTTTTTAGTTAAATACTGTGGCGTTCAATATTAGATGAAGTAATTGAGTATAATATGGTGGTAGTATTAAGTATAAGATATTCATATTTTGTATAACATGATATTATTAAGTATTAGACGGTAATCTTAAGTACAGAACGGTATTCTTAGGTATGCATATGTTGGTTAGTTTCAATATAAGAGCTTTATCTGAAGTATAACACTTAAGCTTTTAGTATAAGTATTACTTCATTAAGTATAATATAGCAGTTTTTATTATTAGTAATTTTTCTATAAGTCGCTAGTATTTAGTATCAAATTGCTGTTTTCAATACAAGACGCTTAATAGTGTATAATAAACTCCAGTATAAGCCAGGAATAGTTAACGATATAATTAGGGTATCCTTTAGTATAACAGTCTTTAAAACATTTCTTTAAAAACTGTCTTTCCTTGAGTACTAGTTGTTTGTCTTGCGAATAAATTAAGTATCGGTTACTCGCAATAATTGTTTTACCTAAATTACTTAAAGCTACAAGTCTCAAAAATAAAGAAGCGCAAAATGTTATGTAGTAGACGTTTTTAGGATTTGCCAGAAAAAAATCGTTTAATTTCGTGATGTGTTGCAAGTATTGACCTACTAAACGCATTTATATTACAAACAATTTGTTGTGGCAAGTCACGCAACATTGAGTTGCAATGACGACGATCGGCAAATCTATAAAATAAAATTACAATCTTAACACAACATCGGCAACCAACAGCGGATTTAAGGTGTGTTTCGTAACTGCCAGAAAACAAATTATGGAAACCTTTAATGATCAACGAACCACTAAAAAACAAAACAGAGATGAGTACATTTTGGCTTTTTATTAAAAGTTGCAATTATAGAGGTCTAAAAAAAAAAACATTAATTGAAAAGATACTAAGTTAAACATGTAATTTAAACGAATAAATTCTCTACAGATTGTTAGAAAAAAAAATATGAACCCTTCCATTTCATTAAGATATTTAGAACTAAAAACTCTTAAATGAAAATATAAATTGAAAATTTCTAAAAAGCTCTGCATTTCTTTTTTTAAAGCCCTAGAAAAAATAAAAAATTTTTTATAAAAATCTATCCAAGCAAAACTTGGTTAGTCTTTTGCCTATTTGTCACGGAATGTTGGTGAGTGTGGTAACTCTCTAGAAAATTGTATATCCAACGTAAAGCAAAAAACGCTTTAAAACAAACTGCATTTAAACTTCTAGTTTTGTTAAGCAATTAATACCCTGGGCTTTGCTTTAAGACAAAATTCCCATTTAGAGTTTTTTACTTAATTTTTTTTTTTTTTTTTTTTTTTTTTTTTGTAGTTGCCATTGCAAACTTTATGTAATTTGTGTAATGATGACCAATTATGGAGGCGCAAATGAAAATGTTGTCGTGTTTAGTTATATTTTTTTTTTTCTCTTTCAACTTTTCTTACGTGTAGTTATTGTATTAAATATTTCAAGCTTTAAATGTTAACTGAAGATTCGCTTCATATCATGTTGACATTGTGGTATTTACTGGCTTAATTACGCGATAACTGTGAGCAACAAACTGTATTAAAGAGATAAAAATGAAAAATATTTAAATTTTATGTTTAGAAAAATAATTGTCAATAAGGCAGAAGAAGAAAAAATGTTCTTCTGACTAGTATAAGGATTTTGAATACAAAGCTCTTGTCTAGAATATAGGACAAAAGAATCGAGCATGAGACTGTAGAATTAGATATAAGACTGTAGTCTCAAATATTTACACAATTTAAGTAGCTTCAGTAAAAGACTATGGGAACTAGGATAATACCGTAGTCTCGAGAATAAGACTACAGGCTTGACTAAAATGTTACTGACTAAAGTATATTAACTTTGTTTTAAGTATTAGACAATTATGTTGAAGATAATGCTCTTGAGTAGAAGACACTTGAGAATGAAGAAATTGTTTTGATTGTTTTCTTCAGTATAAGACAATTGAGGTTCATTGAATTTTCCTGAGTATAAAATACAGTAATTATCGCTTATATGCATTTTTGTCTCAAGTGCAACGCTTTTGTTTTAGGTATAAGACAATTTTCTGTAGTATAAGAAACTTTCTGATTATAAAATTTAAATAAATTTAAATTTAAATAAATTTTCCTGAGTATAAAATACAGTTATTATCGCATATGTGCATTTTTGTCTTAACTACAACGCTATTGTTTTATGTATAAGACAATTGTCCTCAGTATAAGACAATTGAGTTTAAGGGAATTCTCCTGAATATAAAATACATTAATTATCGCTTATATGCATTTTTGTCTTAACTGCAACGCTATTGTTTATGTATAAGACAATTTTCTTTGGTATAAGACACTTGAGTTTAAAGGAATTTTCCTGAGTATAAAATAAAGTAATTATCGCTTATATGCATTTTTGTCTTAACTGAAACGCTTTTGTTTTATGTATAAGACAATTTTAAGGGAATATAAAATACAGTAATTATCGCTTATATGCATTTTTGTCTTAACTACAACGCTATTGTTTTATGTATAAGACAATTTTCTTTAGTATAAGACACTTGAGTTTAAAGGAATTTTCCTGAGTATAAAATACAGTAATTATCACTTACATGCATTTTTGTCTTAACTACAACGCCATTGTTTTATGTATAAGACAATTTTCTTAAGAATAAGACATTTGAGTTTAAAGGAACATTCCTGAGTATAAAATACAGTAATTATCGCTTATATGCATTTCTAAATTTGCTCGACTTGCCGTGCTCATTAATAAATGGAAAATACATATACAAAAACTCGGTTATATGCATGAACAATGCTTAGATAAAAAATCGCTTAGTTGCATCGGTGGTGTATATATAAAACTCTGTTAAGTGCTTAAAAAAAAAATAAAAGCGAAACTTTTGTTTTCTGTTTTGAACATATTAACATTGATTTCAACAATGTTTCATATTTAAAACATCACAAAATCACACGGGTTTTTTTAAAAGCACATGATTTGAACTCGGTCATGGATTGATTATTCGACTGCCTTAAACTTGAAAACGGCTTGACCAAATTGGATGTTTCTTGAGTTTGTTCCTGTGTCATGACGATAAAAGCACAAAAGTACGCATTTTTAATTTTGACGAACATTTTCACGAATCAAAAAACATTCTATTATTTCGGTGCATAAAATAGCGATATGCATATAAGCGAAATGCAGATACACACAAATTTGGCGGGTATTTTTAATACGAAAGGAAAATTGTTCATGTTGGGGTGCGTTGAATGCCTAAACCGGTGTGCATATAAGCGAAGAATACAGTTGTTGTCTAGAGTATAAGACTACTGTCTGAATACCTTTAGTATAAGACAACTAAAAATATTCCAATTATGTTTTCTTTAGCCACATGACAAAAAGTCTTGCATAAAAAACAATTCAATTTTGCGTACAAAAACAAAAACTTATTTATTTTTATAATTTTGTTTTGTTTGTAAAGATTGAAATTTCCGGAAATTGTCTTGTTTTTTTTTTAACACATAAATACATTTTAAAATTCTTTTCACAACCCTTCTCATACTGATTGATGTTTAACAAATAGCGCAACTTCTTTTTTAAATGCTGTTAAAATATCGAATTCAGAAGAAATTTGAGATGAACGTAAACACACACACACACACAAAATGACATTACAAAAGCATTTACATTTAAAACTACATAAATCCACAAAAGGATCTTCATAAAGTCCTTTTTCTTAGAAATCCACAAAACAAAAACCCTTTTTATTTAACTCATTCTTTCTTCAAGTGCTTTTTAAAGGAGTTTTATTTTTATGGAATTTCGTTAAGTCGTTCAAACACAAGATTTATCAATTTCGAAAATAAAATGAACTAAACTAACATTTAAAACTGGTTCATTGAACGGTGGCATACAAAAATGCTGCCACAAATAAGGAAGTCTAATTTTAATTCCTTTTTGTGTTGTGCTCAATTTTTTGTTTTTGGCAAATAATTAGGAAAAACAAAATACTTGGAGATACCATTGTAGTGATGGTGGATTACTTACTAATAATGTGCCATACCGCGAATGCTGATGACAGTTTAAAATAGAATTTTAAGTTTTTCTCTTACAATAACAAGAATATACTTAAAAAAAAACCAAAACTAACTGCATTTCTTTGTCAAGTAACCAACAAAAAAATAAAACGAATAGAGAAAATGTAAGAAAACCGCCTTCGCAAAATAGAATAAACCAGCAGTGAGAGAAAAGAGAGGGCAATAATAACTAAAGTACTATCTGAAACAGATGAAAACATTCTTTAACTACACATTTTCATACTAAATACAGTGAAAATTATCGCCTCATGCTGCCAATAAAAGTCTTATACTCCTTTGCTATGCTGCATACTGCATAAAAACTGATGTCTTATACTAATGATTACCGAGTTATACTTAAGACCAGCTTGTTATAAAACCATTTCTTACTAAAAATTAAATTCTAATATTTAGGACTATAGATTTAAGTGAAATACATTTTAAACAAAAGTCATACGGCCAATTTCAACCAAGTTCAGTTATGACAATCTATCAGTAATAACTAACTATCAGTTATAACTGTCAAAAACATTTTAATAACAGAAAATTAAAGTAATAGTTGGCTTTAATCGAACTTGGTGAAATTGGCCGTTACCGTAAAAATCAAAGATTTATACAAAAAATCTTTAAATCGTAATGAAGCGGTTTTAAAATTAAACAAATTTTGAAAACGAGCCTGTAAAGAAAGTTAAATTTGTTTTCCTTTTTATATACTTCATAATTTGAGTACCAAATATCTTTAGAAGAACAATTTTAAAAACAGGAAAAACTACAGTCAATTTAGTACATAATTGAAATCAAAATCTCTATCGATTTCAGTTCCACTTCATTTTGGTTTTTAGAACATGAGCGTATGTTTTATAATAAGGACTATAGTCTTTATATACGAATTTAGGCTTATACTAAAGACTAATGCCGTCTTATACTGGAAACTATATTCGTTTCATATTAAAACTATAGTAATCTTTTATGCAAGATTAGAATCGCATTTTACTCAAGACTTTAGACGTCTTTTACTTAAAACTATAGAAGACTTATGCTCATGATATAGACCTTTATTTAAGACTACAGTTTTGCCCGAGAAATATTTAAGATTGCAAACCTCTGCAGTCAAAACTATAAACGTATACTCAAAACTTTTGGCGACTTATACGTAGTATAAGACTAGAGTTGTTGTATTATACTCGTGATAAGAGTTCTCTTGTATTCAAGACTGTAGTGGACTTGTGCTTAAGACTAGTTTCGTTTTATACCCAACTATAATCGCTTTGATAACAAGAAATAAATTTAATAATTTTCTACCCATTAATAATAAAATAATTAAAAATATTATTTTAAAGTAAGAGTGATCTTAATTCTATATATCTCTTATTTCTTTTCTTCACTTTTCTCTGTCTTTTCGTGGAAGGGATTCACAATGGACTGCATTGGTCTCCGATTGGAGGTGTGTCCTTGGGCACATAACCCTTCTTAACCTAAGCGCGATCTTTAAAGTTTGTCAAACATTAAAAAAAACAAAATTTAAATCACTGTTCTTTTTATTTTAATTTTTTACACTTTTCTGCCTTTTTCGGACAGTATAGAAGAAGTCTTATACTCAGGACTACTATAAACCTTTTATACTTATAACTGTGGACATTCGATAGTCCAGACCACAGACATTTTACACTTAAGCCAACATACATTATATTCTAGAGACAAAAGACGTGTTATACTCCAAGAAATAGACGTCTTATACCTAAGAATAAAGTCTTATACTTAGTGATACAGTGTTATACCTAACGGGCTTTCTATTTTTTGGTTTCAAAAGTCAAGTATTTCACTATAATGCTTGAAACTTGCCACTACCTCCGAAATGCAATGTCGCTTAAATGACCGCCTCGAAATTAGTTGGATCAGTCGAACCTTATCAGTTATCTTTTTACTACTATTTTGCACATTTCAGGCAGTATCTCGGCGACTTGACGAATGTTAGAGTGTTATTCGCGCAAATACTGTCTTTGACGTAGCCCCACAAAAAGATGTCTAACGGCGTCAAATCGCATAATCTTAGTGGCCAATTGACGTCGCCAAAACATTAAATTTCGCGCACTGGAAACTTCCTATACAATAAAGTCAAATTCGGCCGTGTTGTGAAATAAAATAGACGCAATTGTTGAGAACGCCGTAGAATCGACAAATTTGGATTATCCGCCAGCCATAATTACGGCATTGCGCACCATGTGATGATGTATAGACCTGACTCCATCCAAAACTCTCCCAGTCTCTTTAAATTTCTTTATAATCTGGCCAATTTTGATCCATTTTGACGACCATAATCACAACGTAATGCTCGAAAAGTGGCTACGTTTGAACCACCACTATTTTGCAGTAAGCTTTAAACCTTTCACTAGATAAATTAAACTTCAGTTGATAGATATTTAACAGCTGATAGCCTTGCCAGACCGGAAGTTTTAAAACTACTAAATTTATAACCCTGCATAGTCTAAGTATAAGGATTAAAGTCTTATACTCAAAACTATCTACATTCTTTTCTTTTAGAAGAAACTTTTAGGCCATAGTTTTATACTTAGTCTTATATATTATTTTATGCACTTCTGCCTCAAGGCTCAGTTAGGCGAACGTTGCTGTACCGTATCTCTACTGTATCCATCAGCTGTTCGCTTTTTGTTATATGAAAACCAATACAAAAGCTTACCGAAATGCAATGTACCATAGTTGCAACGTACCAATCTGTATAAAATAGAATTTCATGCCTTTGTTACGTGACATTTGTAAGAAAGTGAGGGGCGGCTTGTATGTTACATTGAATGCGGGTAATTTTGCTCTTTTTTTTTTGGTACTTTCTTTTAGTATATCTATGGAATTGCGACAAAACAACTAACAATACAACATATTTACAAATATACTTATGTTTAGATGTTTAAAGTGTGCATATACACATACAATGGAAATGTGAAACATATAAAAGACTTTAAGGGCCATTATTATAACTTGGCGTTAGATGTTATCTGGCAGATAACAGACGCTTTATGACAGATATCACATTACTATCTGTCAACTTAATCTTAACTTTAGCTAAATTCGAGTTCTAATAATGGCCCTAAATGGTATCAAAACCTTGTTTGGTGTATGCACATTTACAATATATGTATGCTAAAAATTTATATATGCTAAAATACAATTTTATTTATTGTTAATCTATAATATTAATATTAAGTTATTAACATTTTTTACATACACAAAATACTGTTTTAATACCATTTAAATCACGTGGTATCTTTTCTGCACAACGGTCACCATTTGAAAATTTTTGACTCCCATCACTGTGTGTTTTGTTTTATTGCTTTTTGTTTATGTATGGGAAAACATATGACACGTTTTTAAACGTTCTATAAGTGCACCGACGTCCTTACAGTACGGTGCGGTACATTACGGGTACAGCAACGTTTGCCTAACTAAGCCTTTAAACTCTTGACTATCGCTTGGAATAAAATCACGATTACTCCAAAAAGCTTTTCGTCCAGTGTACACCTTCGCCTATTAGCCAAGCAACTTCAAATTTCTAAGCAAACTATTTCAATGTTTTTCTTCTACATACTCCGCATACAAAACTCACGAATGGAATTTAAATTATGTCCAATTAAGGCTAAAAAACTGAGAAGAGTTAAAAACACTACCATCACTTCCACTTCGTTGGCTGCTAATACTTGCGAGTACGACGGACGGGTATTTGCTAGTAGATTTACAATAGCGCCAACTGCAAAGATATTACGGGCAGATTTTTTCAATGGGGTTTGTTGATGTCAAGAAAAACAAAATAAATAATAAAAAAAAAAACTTAAGAAGTACAACAAAGTGTAGTTTAGACTTCAAAAAGTTGGTTGTAAATTGATTTAGATCTCATTACTTGTCTTAAGTTTAAGTGGACGAAAGTTTGTTTTTTCGCTTTTTTAGTTACTTAGCCGAGCGTTTGGTTTTAAGTTTCTATCCATCCAGTCAACCACTTTTTGTGGTTTATGATGATGACGTCTCAAAATGATGGATTATGCGTTGACAAAAGTTTGTTTTTAAGTTGGTCATTTTTTAGAAAAACTAGTTTAAAGCGATTAGTTTTAAGGCGCCTGCCTGCCTTGCCTTCCTGAGCTATTGGCATTTTTTAAACGTTGTTGATTTTAAGGTTTTTTTTGCTTTGGTTCAAAATTGCTAAAAAGTTGACTCATAAATGTCACGTGATTGTTGAATTTTTTTTATGAAACTTTAATTCCCCTGGGCTTAATGTAGACGAAAACAAAAATTTTATGGTTTTTTTATATGTATAAGAGAAAAATCAATTGTCAATTGATTGGGTGGTCGCTCAGGCGGCTTTATATAAAGCTGGGCATTTATTAAATTAGAAAATATATCAGATTTTAGAGGAAAACTTATGCGTTAATTAAAAAAAAGTGGGAGTTAAGATGGAACACCTTTTATCGTATTATTTAATTAAGTTTTAATTTTTATTGTGTAGCAATTTTAATCTTTATCATTAAATATGGATTTAAAAATTGTTAAACGAGACATTTAAATTAAGCTTAACAGCAATCATTAAGTCTACAGCAGGAAAATAAGTTTTATTTATATTTAATCTTAAATGCATATAATTAAAAGCATCATCTTTAAATTGATAAATAACTAAAACTTAATGCCCTGTAGTTCTGTCAGACCTTTTTAAAAAGAGCCATTTTACGCTTAAAATTAAAAATTATGACTAAGTATTAATAATCATATACTCTTATACTCTAGACTATAGTCGGCTTATGGATAAAATCAATTTAAACTAAAATCGCTTTAAACGTGTTATACACAAGATTGATACATACTAAAGACTATAGACGCCATGAACTTAAGACTATACGTGCCTTACATTCAAGACTATAATTACCTTATAGTAAAGGCTATAGACATCTTATATTTCAGACCTTAACTGTCATACCGAGGGCTAAACACGGCTGATATATTAAAGACTATAGTCACTTTTTTAGACTCTAACTGTCCTTTACCATGTTCTTAAGACAAAACATCTTAAAACTTAGAACTCCAGACGTATTGTGCACAATGCTATATACGTCTATTGCTCGTGTCTGTCGCCTTCTTAAGCTTAGGAATATAGGTGTCTTATACTCCTATACTACCTTAATCGTAGGGCTATTCAAGTGAAATACTTCAGACTGTAGACGACTTATACTTAAGACTAAAAACGTTTTATACTTAAGACTAACAGCGTCTTATATTTAAGACTTAAATACTTAGACCCGTAATTTCTACAAAAAAAGCTGGTCGTTTTTATATCTAACAGTTATTTTTACCTATTTGAAAGTCTATTTGGCCTTCGTTTTTTACCTTCAGTTTTCTCTTAAAATATAGCAGCTTTTACACCATAGATTTCTATAGACAGCCAGATTTCCTTTTGTAGAAATTACGGGCATTAGGATTACATACCACTTAGGGCTGTATACGTCTTATACTCAAAACTATAGATGTATTGAACTTAAGACTTTAGACGTTTTATACTCAAAACTATAGACGTATTAAACTTAAGAGTGAAGACGTGTTATACTTAAGACTGAAAAAGTCTTATACTGAAGACTTAAATCGTCTTATAGACGAATTATAAACAAGACCATAGAAGTCTTTTACTGAGCACTAAAGTCATCTTATACTCAAGACTATAGACGTTTCATTGTCAAGACTATAGAAAAATTACACGTAATACTGAAAACGTCTTATACTCAATGATAATAGACACAATACCATATACTATAGACGTCTTATACTTGAGTTTATAGACGTCTTACACCGAAGACTTTTAATATATTGGAACGTTACTGTCTTTTCAATTACGTTTTCGGTTTATTTCCTTTAAAATTAACCTCTTCGAGTTCTTTATTGCACTTTAATAAAATTAACTAAACACAACACTTATTTATTAAGTACTTAGTAGGGTATTCATTTAACCGGGCTTTTGCTTTAATCGGTTAATCGCTCGATTAATTAACCGCGGATTTTTTTAATCGGTTAATTTTGTTATTGAACGGTTAACCGATTAATAAAGTATTTTTTGTAATTTTAATAAATAAAAATTAAAAACTATTTATTATCTGCAGTTTAGTAGTAAAAAAAAACAATAACATAACAATACGTGACCTAAACCAAGCAAAAAAAATAATTCATGGCTCTGAGATACATATTTTTTAATTAATACATATTCGGCCACGTTCTGTAAATCGAAATCACGTGAAATTGAAATCGATGGAGATTTTAAGTTTAATTCTTTTCCTGATTTCAAAAGTAGTTTTGGTAAAGATATGTGGTCCTCAAAGTATGAGGTAATGAAAAAGAAATAATAAACACAGGATAGAATTAAAAACTTGTTCGATTTCAATTCCACGTAATTTCGTTTCCCAGAACAAGGCCGATTAAGTATTTATTAAAAAATAAACCGTGAGATCATTATATTTGTAATTTAAATAGTAAAGAAGATCTTATAAAATAATCTTTTAGATAAATAATTTGGTTAAAATGTATTGGATTTAAGCGACTCCTTTCTTTAGTTTTGAAAATTTTGACTTGGAAAAATTTCTTTCTCTTATCCTAGATGTTGGAGAAATCGAAAGCAACCCATAATACAGAATATCTAAATTCACTGTCTTTTTTTTTGGATTTATTTTGGATGTTTTTTTTTTTTTAAATTCTTAAAACTTCTTATTGTTTCTTCTGTTGTCAGGTCATCATCTAACTTATCCTAACAAAGCTCTGCACCGAACATTCTGCAAAAAAAGTTCATTTCTGAATTCCTTAGTTTTTCTTTTCTGTTTTTGTGCTGTATTTTAAAAATGCATTTATAGAAGGAAATATATTGTATAAAAAAATAAACACAATTTTTGGTGAATTTTGGTACGGATAACGTTGTAAAATTGTTCATGGTTGCACTGTAGAATGTATTTAAAAAAGCGAGTTGATTTGCAACCAACGTTTTGGAACTCACCCATTATTTAAAACACAAAAAAAAACCATATTTTTTTATACTACAAAAAATTAAAATTTTTGTAAAAACGGTTAATCGGTTAATCGACTGAAATTAACCGGTTTAATCGTTAATCGAAAAAGGTCAATTTTAAATTAACCGATCAGTTAATCGGGTAGTAATTAATCGGCGAATGAAACCGAATGAATACCCTAGTACTTAGTCACTTTAACAACCGAAATTTACAGCTCTTATTTACAACTCACTATTGTAATCAACACACTTCAATGTTTATAGTAAACTTGACAAGGTCTGAACTAATACTGTCTTCTGACAGTATTTATACTGTAATTCAGCCATCTAGAACATTTGAAATGTTTCTCGAAGGTTCGAGGCTTTACTATTCTCCACTCTATCGTCTATTATGGTTTATGGCGGCACTTATGTTTACATAATTTCACCACTTATACTAAAGCTTTTTTAACGGTCATTTCTAGGGCTTTCTGCACATTGGGATTGAAGTGAACTAAATTATAACAATGTAAACTAATAAAATTACTTATGAATACACAACAACTAATATATACAAGATAAATAATAATTAAAACTAATTCTTAAACAATAATTACAACTAATTCTTAATTAAAGTTACTTTCGTAACAATATTTTATTTAAGACCATATAAGTTTTTTATTCAAAACAATTGTCTTATACCCAACAATATAGTGCTTTTTTTAGTTTTTAATTCGTTTTAGAACTGCCGGATTTTGTTCGCTTTTAATTTTCTGCATTAAATACAAAGATGAAGTGTTGTATTCGCTTGAAGTGTGAGTAATTTTAAGCCATCAACATTTAATCGCTTAAAGTAAAAAATCTTTTTAATACCTGAAAAGTAGCCACGCTTAGACACTTTATATATCATTAAAATGACAACAACAAAAATACCAGCCAAACAAAAAAAAAAAAAAAACGATAAAAATATCAAAAAAACTGATTTGAAATGAGTTGGTGTTAGAAAATACTGACTCTGCTCATGAGGCAAGTAGCGTATGCAACACACTTGTGGAAAAAAATAGAGATCGATCACAATTTTTAGCTTTGACAAGAACTGTTGAAAAAGCAATTTGTTTTTTTTTTTTATATAGAAATACTAAAAATCATGTAAAACAAAAACGAGTTACACTGAGACAAAAGTTGCCAGATGGGTAAACATTTAAAAATCTTATTTTGCACCACGGAATTGCTAATGATCGACAAAGGTCAGTTATTGAAGGTCATTAATTGAAAAAAGGCTTCTTTAAACATTTCCATTTTACTTTTATACTTTTGTTGCGAACTCTTCTAGTCTTTTAAGGCCGGAAAAATACAAGCTTTGCTTTTAAAAAAATATTTTTGTTCTCGAAACGCGTTATACTTGATTGGCAGGTGCGACGTACAACGAACTACAGGGGAAATTCATTGTTTGGCCGGACTGTTCGTGTGTGGAATAATCTTCCTGCGCAAGTCCTCCCTCTCACTTTCAACATGAATAAGATTAAATCGAATGTCCAGAAGCACTACTCCCTCTATCTTTTTTCGTATAACCTATTTTCCTATTTCCAACGCAATGCAATGCATTAGTAGGGATCACCCCCTGAGTGCTGGTCCTAACAAAAAAAATATTTTAGACGGTAAGTTTTAAAAACTTTTTGTTTTCAAAAAAGTTGTGTTTTTTTATTTGACGTTTAGCTTTTTATCCAATCTGTTTTAATTTTCTCGGTAAACTTCAGTAGAGTAGAAATCAAGCTTTAAGAAAAAGCTCACAATTGTTTTAAGTTTCGATACAGATGACGCTGCATTGCAGCCAGACCATTATTATAGTTTTTTTTTAAACTACAATTTTGGAGAATGTGGCATCCATCTCTTTTCTGTCCATCACTTTTCATAATCGTAACGCTTGTCCATTTAAATTGTTGAGGTGTGGACTTAAAACACAAAAGACATGCCGCTAAACACATGTTTTTAATCCTACAACAACTCAAAACTATTCTCCATCTCAACCTTTTATACGCGGTGATGTTGATGATTACAAGTGTCGTTAAAAGGCTGTGGTTTCTAAAGGAGTCTAGTCATAAGAGGCCTAAGAAAAATATGTTCTAAAAATAAAACTCAACACTTAAATAGTTGAATGAATTTAAAGCTGGAACGCAACCAAAAGACAGGATTAAAAACAAAATATGCATACGTGTGCGGGCGATTGTTGGACTGCTGTATGTTATAAACAGAAGGTTTTCGTTTAAGAAATAAACTACAAGGCAGTTGCGTGCCACAAGCAGATAAAAATTGAACAACATATAAAAAAATATTTAATACTCTCAGTTACAACACGAACCAAAACACTTGCAACATTTTTTTAAGAAATTCTTAGAAAAATATTTTTTACGGAATGATTCAAAAGCAGCAGGATTTTTTTCTTTTTTTTGTAATACACTAACTGTCAATAACCTTCAAGCAAAGAATTTACTACTTAAATGTAAAATCCTTAAGAAGACTAAGTGGCGCTTCATTTTAAGAACTGAGTTGTTTTCTTTTTATTTGATTTTCTAAATTACATACATATGTACACAATTTATCTTTTCCACTTAAACCCGGCTTACCAAAAAGATTAAGGTTTGTAACAAACAACACCTTTGTTTTAAATTGGAATTATATAAGAGATCCTTAAAAAAATCCTAAAACCAATAAAACGATCCCTGAAATAAAGACCCTCTCAACATATTAAACAAAGGGATCATGCCAAGTTTTTTTTTTTTTATTTTAATCTTTTATACATAAAATAGTAAGTGTGTGTGTTGATGCAAATGTTTGTTTTGGTACCTGTTCTCAGTTGTTTACAAAACATTAAGTGATGAGAGCATAAGATCAGGTAAAATGGATTTTAAGAGTACAAGATTAAATGTAAACAATGAAGAGGTGAATATCTGTATGTAAACAAAAATAAATATGCAGTATAATGCCGGTAAATGCTTAAATAATAATATTTCAGAAAAAAGTGCAACTTTAATGTAAAAGTATTTGTATTTAAAAAAAAAAAAAAAAAATTAATTAGAAATAATTACACTACGTGACAATTTTTTGACCAAATGAATTTGACACTTAATCTTTATGTAAAATTTTCCGCTGAATCTGAATATGAAGTCAGAATTGTCAAAAGTAGAACAGTTTTTGAGATATTCCAAAATAACCGTTATTTGTGTTTTTAAAAAAGATGCTGTGACTGAAATGCAAATATCCGAAAAATAAAATTTTAGCCTATTTCAATACGAACATTTTGTGCCCAATGCGATCCGGATCGGTGCAAAAATGACAAAGTAACAGAAGATTAATTGAACTAACCCACAACAAATTAATATACAAAGCTAAATTTTTAGTAACAATAAATTTTAATAATTGCTTAAAAGTACTGAATTTCTATGTGGGTTAATTTACTAAATCTTCTGTAGCTTTGTCATTTTTGTACCAATCTATGTCTTGTTATTGTACGGAAAATGTTCATATTAAAATAATCTAATGTCGCATGCAATAAAACATTAGGATTTTAAAATCAATGGTTTAAAAAAAATAGGTTGAATAGAGCAAAATTAAACAAAATCATACAATTTTCAATGAAGCTTGAACTTTTGTCCATTTGGTCACGACTTTGTTGAAATTTTGTCACGTAGTGTTATTTCTATCTGAAAATAATTTAAAGTTAAACATAAGAACATTTAAAAAAAAAAAATTTTAAGAAACGCTTTTCTTAAAAAAGAACATTTAAAAAAATTTTTGCCCCCCCTACATTTTATCCTGCCTACGCCCATGTATTCGTGTATTGTCATCGGGAATATGTATGCCTGTAAAGTTTGCATTGAGTAAAAGGCGGTCAAAAAAGCATTAAAAAAAATTTTTTTTTTGCCCCCCCCCCTAGATTTTATCCTGGCTACGCCCATGTATTCGTGTATTGTCATCGTGAATATGTATGCCTGCAAAGTTTCATCCATTTGCATTGAGTATAAGGCGGTTAAATTAACGTTACAAGATTTGAATTTCCGAAGTGAACCTAAAGAAAAGGTTAAAAAAGCGCTATTGATCTAAAAAAAAATTATTTTTTGTAATTTTTTTATTTATTGTAAAAATCACTTAAGTAAAAAAAATTTATTTATAAGAATTTATTTTTGTAAAAAACCTATATTTTTGTAAATAAAGTACAGCAGTGCCTTTTTGTAAAAAAGTCAAATTTTGTGTACAACGTAAATTTTTCTGAGAAATATTATGCATTTTTTTGTGAAAAAAGTTTACTTTTGTGAAAAACTGTATCTTTTTTATCAACAAATATGCATTTTTATGAAAAAAAAACCGAAATCTAAAACAAGTAAGATTGCTATATTTGGCTAACTTAAGCTTCCCTACATAGACAGCCTTTGCTCTAGCGCAACGTTTTTCTCCTCTATGGTAAAGGGTGGTTACATTTTAAGGGCTGATGTTGAATGTGAACCACACCTTAACGTCAAGATTTTTTCTGCATTTCATTTGACATTTCTCAATTTCAGACTAACTCAATTTGAACCATGTAAAGATACACAATCGAGCAACGCGTTAAAGTTATTCAGGCTTATTATGAAAACGGCAGAATTGCCGCATTTGGGCGAATAATAATCCAAGATAGATTGTCGAAAAACCAATGTACCCACAAAGAGTGACTGTTGGGTGCGGTTTATGGGCTGGCGGCATCATCAGGCCGTATTTTTTCCAAAATGAGGCCGGGTAGGCAGTTACTGTGCATGGTGTTCGCTATTGTGAGATGATAACTAACTTTTTATGGCCCGAATTGGAAGATATGGATGTGGACGATATGTGGTTGCAACACGACGGTGCCACTTGCCACACTGCAAACGAAACAATGGCTCTTTTACGCGACAAATTCAATGGCCGTGTTATCTCACGTGGTGGGGATGTCAATTGGCCGCCAAAATCATGTGATTTGACACCGTTTAACTTCTTTCTTTGGGGTTATTTGAAAGAAAATGTGCACGTCGAGAAGCCAGCAACAATTCAAGAGCTAAAGGTTGAGACAATTCGGCACATTAACGGCATATAACCTCAATTATGCCTCAGCGTCATTGAAAATTTGGACCATCGGATGGAGGTGTGTCGCCTGATGTGTATTATAATAAGGTTCTTTAGTAAATAAGTTATCCCTTAGTATTCATGTATATTTATGTCATGTGTATAATTATGTGAATAAGAAATAAATAAATTAGTTTTGAACTAACAGTCAATCACATTGTTTATTTAAACTTTTCATCGCCGAGTCCGCGGCGGCCATTTGGCCGCTATTTTATTACATACATAATTGAGCCATGCCAATATTATCATAATAAAGAGATATGACAGTAATTTCCTAAATAATTTTTGTTTTATTTAAAATCAACTTCGGCCCTTAAAATAAGCGCTTTACCACAAAGTCTTAAATTTAAACTTTGCTATTTTAACCGAAATGTTAACTGCATTTTCAAGAATTTCATTCGATAACGTTCGCATAGAAAATTCCTATGAAAAACACTCAGTTTTGTAATAAATTTCCAAATAGAATTCTTTACGAACGTTAACGTTCGAAATTGTTGAAAAGCTGAAGCTGACGAATGCTCTGTAGCGTAACAAAGTTTAAGGGCCCAAATACATTGATCAAAATACTCATCAAGCATTGTGGTCGTATTAGTGAAAATGTGTTTGTATGTGTCACACCGACGATGCTGGATGGAAAATCAAAAAATTTAGATATGACGGCGACTATTACGTCAAGCACACGTACACGATGAATTCGCTGGCTGGACAAGCGTTTGACATCAAGCATTGTGGTAGTTTAGTGAAAATGTGTTTGTATGTGTCACAACGACGATGCTGGATGGACAATCAAATAATTTAGATAATGCGGCGAATATTACGTCAAGCACACGTAAACTATGAATTCGCCGGCTGGACAAGTATTTGGCAAGTGTATTTGGCCCTTAAAATTTACGACTTCTGCAATTACTTTGAATCCGTTTTTAACTTTGAACTACGCTGTAGTACGTCTATTTTGTTCCTCACTTCAAACGCCATATTAAAAAAACAACGGTAATTTTAATTAAAATATATTTTACTTTAAACAACACATCTTCTAATTAGGTCTTAAGTTGAAAAAAGGAGTCAAATTCATGCCATTCATGAACTTTTAAAATCCTTCTATTTACAGACTTTCTTATAAAATAACTCTTTTTTTTGTTTGTTTACCTCTCTTAAGTGTAAAGATCGCACCAAAAACAAAATGCACTATAAAAATTATAACAAAAAGAAACTCACCACTGGAAGAGTAAAACACTCATGCATTTCAATCAGCGTTGCCAATGAAGAAATCCACTGTGTCACAATTTAGTTTTACATTAATAGCAATTAAACATAAACTTTCGCATTCACAAAAGCTAAATTGAATTTTAGCTAAAAAAATACGTTTAATACGTGAATTTTTTTCTATAATAATTTAACTAAATAATGATTGAAACAAACTAAAAATTTACCGTAAATCCGAATAACATTACAGACCATGTAAGAAATTTTTTTTGGAAGATAATATTAAAGAAAACATACAATAAAACATTCTCACAAATAAGAAATTCCGTTTGTACAACTTTGCAGTCCACTTGTTCGTCTTAGTGAACGAATTTATGGGGGAATTTATAAAATAAGTGAAATCTGAACATTTCTCTATAACAAAATTATAAAAGAATATGCTTTTAATAACTTTTATATTTTCGGTCACGGTGGACCTTTAGAAAGAAATGCTCATATGCAAAATTAAGTATTACCAAATGTAAAAAGTTGATTTTCGTCTGTAACAAATTCGCAGCGGAACCAGCCCTTGAAAATAAATAATGTTATCCACGCGTTTTTACTGGATTAAGATATCACTGGATAATTAAAAAACAATAAAAGGCGCGTGGGGGTTTGATTTTTCCACAACTAAAAATTTCAGTTCGTCTGTTCAATTCGCATTTAAGCAGGGTAAAACAGTTATTCGCTCTTTACAAACTTTTTTATGGAAGCCGTTTTTTCATTTTACATGTGACAAGTGTGTAATTTAGAAGCATTCGATAAAATAAGCCGGATTCTTAGGGTTTGTAGATTTGATAAAGGGCCAACCAATGCTTATCCACATAATTATTAAACTCTTTCACAAATGGATCAATAAGATGAGTCTCCGAAGACAATTTTTCGCCGGTAATTTTTAAAAATCTTATTCCATGTCGACGCTTAAATTTCTTAAACCATCCAAGGCTAAACCGTAAAATTTCTGCTGATATTGGAACATCCTTCTCTCCTTATTTTAGAAACCACTTATATATAGTATTTTTGCAATTCCCGGGTACTCCGCGCTCTTTAAGCTGCTACATTTGCCACTGCCACTTTTGGCTGTACGTACGAAATGTTTAAGTGCATTTTGTGATAAACCGAAGACTTATGAAATTTGAAATTAACGCAAATTGAGTACATATCGCCCCTTTATTGCAACATAGTCATAACTCAAAAAAAAAAAAAAAACGAATTTGGCAAAATGCGATTAAAATTTTCAAACTTATTTAATAAAATATATTTTGCTATAACTTCAGTTCAGTTTTAGATATAATACTAACATTTTTTTACTTTAAAATTTTTTGAGATATGACTATGTTGCAATAAAGGAACGATATATGGAATTTCTTATTTTTTTTTAGTAATTGTTGGAAAAAATAACATCACTCACAGATTAGACATGAAACTAATTAAACATGGGCTACACATGTAAAAAGAAATTACACACGGACTGGCAACTCTGATTTGAACAGAAGAACTCACCTTACTAACAGTAATAACGAACTCTCAATGCAGTTTCGATTAGTTTAACGTGGAGGCGCGTAACGAACGGTTGTGGATACGGAAAATAACGAACGAACGACTAAAAACAAAACGGTTTTTGTTTAAAAAGAAATTTAAATAAACGGAAGTGCAATAAATATAAAGTGAATTTAAAAAATTAAAAGAAAATTTTTTCAAAAGCCTTTAAAGAGGATGTGCCTAAAATAGAAAAGCAACTTAAATAAAAAATTATTTGCTTTTAGTGCCAAAATAAAAATTTGTTTTTAGAACACGTCGTCGCTAAACGTTTAAACGCGCCTATAAAAACGCGCCCTTTAAAATTTTATTTGATACGGTTTTAGTTTTTTTTTTTAGGAATATTTTAAAATAAACGTTTTTGTATCGAAAAAAAATGACTAAAGTCTGGTGCTAAATTAAAATTTATGCAAATGCACGTGTTTGTTGCCAAAGCCATTTTTTCTTTCACTCTCTAATGAAAATAGGCTGCGCAAATTTCTTGAAAGTAAAAATAAATTAAAACAAGTGCAGTGCCAAGCAATTAAAGTTAAACGTACGAAAAAAAGTAAAACAAAATCAAAAAAAAAAAAAATTTTTTTTTGAAAAAATAATATACAGTGTTGCACCGGAAATCGTTATAAGAACGAAAATAGAGAATTAAAAAGAATTTTTCTTAGAATCTTCGGCATTAACACAAATGTAAGAAGAAAAAGGAAGTTTTGATTAAAATTTATATTTTATTTTAAACAAAAAAATGAATTTTTTAGTTATCTTTTAGTGTTGAAAAGATTAAAAGAAAAGGAAAATTAAAATGAAAACAAAATTAAACTAAAAAATTGTTTCTTTCTAGTTGAAAAAAAAACAAAATGTAGAATAACGAAAATCAAATCAAAATGAAAGTGATATGAATTAAGTGTTCAAAACAAAAAAAAGTTTTGAAAGAGAATCTGGTGCCAAACTACGGCATTAGATATCGATAGAAATTTCCATTTAAGCTGTATCGTAATTTTGAGCGATATCGAATGCCGTATTTTGCCCCCAGAAAGAAAATTCAAAATAAAAAATATATATAAAAGCTAAATTTTTTAAAATTTGCACAAACTTATATACAAATCGAAAATAAAAGCCAATCTACTCTGCTTAAAGGAATAGTCCCGATCTCATCTGCTCGCAACTCAAATTTGTATAATCCGATCGGAGTATTTTTAGATTTTGAATCTTATTAGGCCTTTTTTCATTAAGGATCTCAGTGTAAGAGTCTAGAACACTGATGGGATTTGGGGTACAATTGTACAATCGAAACTCCATTAGTACACTGGTACAATTCATACCTTTTTGGAACAATTTAAAAAAAATACCCACGAAGTTTTATCACTTCGTTGAGGTGGATTAACTCACTTTTCTTTTCAATAGTGGATTGCAAATGCAAAATAATAAAATTTTAAATAACATCCGTGACCAAAACTACCAAAAATTTTATTATTGTTAATTAACGTTTATATATTATACTAACATATAAAGTACATACAAACATAAGTATATGTACTCCTATCCTTGTAGAAGCCTAGGCTTCCTTACTCGATTGTTTTGGTGACACTAGCTGCGTTCGTTTACCACAAAATTTTTACAAATTTGTATTGGATTTTACTGAAATGCGTTCGCGTACACATAAATTTGTAAATTTTTCATATTACCCACCTACTGGATTTTACTGGAAAAGTAAACGACCACACATACTGTCAACCAAGTGTCTACATTTTTGTCTGCCTTTAAGAAAAAAGAGAATTAGACAAATTTTTGCTTCTTCTTAATGTTTATACCCACACCACAATAGTGGAGAGGGTATAATGCAATTATGCTGATGTGTGTTACACTACAAAATAATACTTCCGGAGTCAATTTAACGATGTCCCTCCGTCCGGCTGGCTGGCTGGTTTCTGTCCATGTAACTTTGCGCGTAAAGTACAGGTCGCAATTTTTACGGTAATTCGATGAGATTTTGAACATAGGTTTCAATTCATAAGGGCAAAGCCTACAAAAAATGGTGAGAATCAGTCCATTATTTCACATGTCCCCATACAAACTTCTTTCCGGAATAGTATTAGTGCCTATAAACCATCCTTTTACTTATTACGATTAAATTTGAACCAGACTTATTTTCTTGCAATCTAAATTATCTTACCATTTGTCATTGGAATCGGTCCATATTTGACGACTACCTTATAAATGTTGGTATTGATATAAAAATATACGACAATAACTTTTACGATAGCCTCTTTACCAAGACAAAATATTGCGCTGGCGGGTCTAAAATTAACCATATGTCCCATATAAACATCCTTCCTAAAACCGTTTAAAAGTAAACAGATCTCATATAAAAAGATGAAGATATCTTAATAATAGCCGACACGAAAACTCTTACAAAAATCTTAACCTCATAATATTATTTTGTTCTGGCAGGTACATGATTGCGAAACTATGGTACAATTTGTGTCAATTTGGTACAATTTTGCCTTTGAGACGGTACAATTTAAGAATTGTCAGATCCCAACAGTGGTCTAGAATACTAAAACACGTATAAAAAATGTTTTGCTAGTAACCAAAAATACCAGCTGGGCTACTCTCTCTATTGCGATGCGAAAGAAAAATTAAAGCAAATCAAATGGTTGGTACTTTTGCAAATCAAAACTATTTATTTTATTAACATTTTTAAACAAAAAAAAAAAAAAAAAACTTAAAAGCAGCTTAACTTTCCTTTCTTGTACATGCTTTGACATTTCATTACTGTCAATCTGTAGCGCCAATTTTAATTTTTATTGCCAGTATTGCTTTGTTTTCGAAAAATTTTGCGAAACCGATAGAGAGTACCAACCAAATTATCCTCTTATCGCCTTAAGCTTTCATATCGAAATTTCATTCGCATTGCAATAGGCTTTAATATTTTACATATAAACAATTTTAATGAAAATAAGGCACTACGAAACATTGGGGCCATATATTGTTTAAAAATACGTAAATATTCGTCTTATTTTCATTTAAAAATTAAATTTTTTCATATACAATTAAGTAACAATGTAGTTTATTATACAGAACCGAACCCTACACTGATAGAAAAGGCGTCATAACGCTGATGTATGACAAGTGTCTTCGTTTTTGACCCCATGACACTTTTCATCATACTGATGTCAACCTTAACATCACTTGGCCAAAGTGCCATCAGGGTCAAATGAAGTTATGTCATCCATGGGATGACAAATCGGCATCACAGAAATGATGAACATGTCCTCAGTGCGATGACGCAGTAACATCGGAGAAAGGACACATTAACATCAATTTAATGACATTTTGTCATTAAGTCAAAGCCATTGGAATTGACTTAAGTCAAAGTGAGAGAATATTATTATACCAATGTTTGTTTCTCGTTTGTTGAATAACGACCTTTGTTTACAGCAGAACTCTCAATAATACGACACCAGCACAATGCCCCATATGGGTTTCATAATCATTCTACTTTAAAAATTTGATGTATTTAACTAAATAATTTAAAAAAATAGAATATAGGAATTTTTGCTTCTTATAATACATTGTAATCATGAAAATAATGTTGTTAATAATATACAAAATGTGGCATCTATTTTATGACTATAGTGACTATAGTCATAAAATAGATGCCACTTAAAAAAAGACAAAATTGTACGAAGACGTTAGTCATTGGATTAATGTTAGTTTTTGCATCATTGATGCCATTTGTAGTAGCATTGATGTCACAATTTTGATGTGAGGGCATCATCAATAGGCGTGCGCAGTGTGTGCCCTAACCAATTCTATTTCTTTTGCTTGTATATTGGCTCTGAATTTGTTCGTTTCCACAGCTCGGCATTGCTTCTGGTTACAGGCTAGAATATTCGCCATATGTTTCTTAAAAACTGCTTAACAAATACTTGCAGTTTCTGCGTTAATGAATTTGGTATCTGTCAAGTTTTACTGCTGGCGTAAAGAAGAGTCGATTTGATACAGGCATTAAAGATACGAATTTTGGTCTTAAATTAAATCTGGCTTGACCGCCGAATTTTATTTAGCCGTCCATACGTCAACCTCGCCTTTTTCAGTCTGTTATTCATATCGGCATCTGCTCCTCCTTCTGTTGTCACCACACATCCCAGATAGCAGAAATTAACAACATTTTCGACGTCATGTCCTCCCATTCTTATTGAATTATTATTTGTGGCGTTAATTCGAATGACTTTGGTTTTATTTAGACTTCTATCAATATCTACTTTCTTTGCTAGATATGACATGGGATTTACTTGGGTTTTGCATATCGGTGAACCAGTGCGACTTTAAGCAGATGTCATATGCAAACTCTAAGTCGTGTTAATCGTGTCAAACCTCAGGATATTCTATTGAACAACTGCGAAAAGCGGAAGCGATAAGGGGCAACATTGTCTCACACCGCCATTTGCTTTAAAAGGAATCTCCCTTGTGTAAGACTTGCTGGGAGCTGCAGTCATACATGTTTTTTATTAATATTTAATAAAAAATTGTTTTGCTTGTACGAAAACTTTTGAAATTTTGAGTTAAAACATTCTTTATTATCGACCCAATAAAAAATCGAGCTTCCAACGAAGCAGGTTTGTAAGGGAGAAACATAAACGTTTCGCTTATCTTTGCGCTTACGGAAGACATGCATTTTATATGGCGAATTCCCACTTTGAAGCAATACATTTTTGACACATAAAGCGCATTATTCAGCGCATATAAAAATTGTTGTATGTAACGATCAGCCTTACACACTGAATATTTTGATAAAGTTATTTTTGAGTATTCCTCCTTACAAACCTGCTTCGTAGTAAGGGAATGCCGTAGCACTTGAAATTTTATTTTTTTTTATAAAAGTTGTTGAGAGTTCTTTCACTTACTTTACTGCATTTCTTTTTCCGTAGCGCATAATTGTGCGCTTATTTTTTTAAATGTACCATAAGTGCTTCGCAAAATGATAAAGATGACAAGTATCTGGTACTTTCTTGAAATTCTGCCCTTTTGGGGATAAAGTAAAGGAAAAAACCTGTATTTAGGAACTTTTTTGTCGCCCCATCTTTATTTCAAACCAACAAACCTAGAAACAAAGATTATATCACATTATTAACTTATCTTATGAATATAAATATAAATTTGGTACTTTTTCGAAATTCGAACGTTTGGTGAAAACGTACCTATTTTTGGTACTTTTTTTTAAAAAACATTTTTCTACATTCATTGACAAACATATATGTATGTATAAGCTTATGGGCTCCCACTGCAATTTAATACTTCAGTAGGGAGAAAAAGTACCAAAAAGAGGATATACGAGAAATAAAATTTCTTTCATTAAATTTTCCGTTCTAACTGTGTTACTTTCTGAATTCTTGAATTTTTCTTTTAAATGTTATAATTTGGCCTAATTAAGTTAAAACGTGTTCACTGTTTTGACATTCCCTTAACCTCTAATTTGTCGAGAGGGGATATTAGTTGGCATTCCATTGCAAAAAATTAATTAAAGTTTTGTGTATTTCACCAAAACAAACGTTGAGCTTTTGCGAAACTTTTGTAAAAGCAACTTTCTTTATAAATACTTATTTAAATGCAGCAGCTTTCTGAAGAGTTCATGAAGTTCAAAATCGTACATCTTTAGATTAGGATCATGTTTTACTTTAAAGTTTACCTTTTTCAAGGACAAAATAAGCCATACGCTATTGACCGAAATTGCACGTTTTTGGAAGACATGAGCTAAGATCCTTTGAAAATAACTTGGGTTTTCATTTACTATAAAAAGCATTAGTATTGTGTTTTAATTAGTTTCCAGTTCATTATTAAAAAATCGCAAAATGCTTTAAAGAATTAGAGCTTAAATAAAGAATTATCTCTTTAAGGCTTTTTTAAATTGAAGTGGCAACTCAGCAAGTTTTGAACAAACCGAAAAACTTGCTGATGGACGGACTTACTGATCTTGCTAATGATCAGTTATTCATTCAGAGAAAATACAAATCATATCTTGATGGTCTTTAAGGCCTTTTAAAATATATTTTATTTCTATCAGGAGGGTATTATCTTAAATTTTAATACATAAAATAGTTTTTCGTGGCTTTTTTAAAATTTACTTCATAAAAAAAACATGAATTTTTTTATTTCTAACGTCCCTTTTTCTTTCTTCTGATTTTAGGTAACATATTTACATTCAAAACAAAATCTTAACAACATGATTTAGTTTATTGCCGCAACTCTTAAAGCCCCTTTAACGAACTCCCTTTAAAACCCACATTGGAAAATCAGCCATTAAAACATCAAAATGTTCTCGCGAACAACTAAATTACCACAAAGACCTTTAAGGACCTCCAGACAACCCTTCAACCTACAACTAAATCTAGTTAGAATCATCTACAGTCTTCTTCTTGTACTCAGCTGGCAGGCAACACCCTCACATACCAAAGATTTAATGCATCGACGTGTTCGACAGCAACAGCAACAACATCAAGAAAATTATCGCCAGCCAGAAGATTTGCTGCGGCATTATGCTTCAAAATCTAGCGTAAAAAATGTTTCATCCACACACTATCAAGATTTCGAAACGAGTGTGGTATCATGGACAGGCGCCAAATTAACTAACTCGCCGGTCACACTCTTATCGCCACAATCAGCTCAAACAGAAATGTTTCACAGACGACTGGAACATTTGAAACAAGATGAACAAGCATTGAAAAGGCAAGAACAACAATCTCAGTCTTTGACTCATCCTCTCAACCATGCGTTTGCCAATAAGAGACGCAAAACTAAAAGTGGTTTATTGATTGAAAGCAATATTGAAATGGATTATTCAGAACTGCCATCTACAGCTACAATGGCAACGAATTTTGAGTATGATACAGAAGCTGAAATGTTAAAGGCAATGGCCACGACATCTTCAGGCAATGGCCATCATTTAAGTAAACAAGAGCGTAAGCGTAATAGACAGCAGCAGCAAATGCAGCGCAAACGCAATAATCGGAATGGTGGTGGTGGTGGTGGTAATGGCGGAGGAGGAGGAGGTTCATTTGGAGGTATTAACGGTCAGCGACAAAAACTTCAACGCAACGGTAAGTTTCCGTTTTAAGTCTTAAGCAACAATTTAGAAAGAAAAACAAACCTTTTCCTTTGAAACTTAGATTTTTCAATCACTGTTTTGATTTGCTCTCGCCAATCAGTTTAAATACTTTTACCTTAACAAATATGGTGCTGCTGAGTAGTTAAAGAAGAGTTTCCTGCTTAACAGAAAAAAAATTCCTAAATAGATTGTCGTCTACTCTACACCAAAGCATTCATCGATGCAGCCAGCAATGCATTTGAAATAGCCACCATATACGGTTACACCAACAGATCAGTTTTCTATAATACATTTTATAAAACGGCCAGACAAAATGTTGTGTTTTAACTCATTATGATCATAATCATTATTGTGATCAGCTTTTACAAACATGGTTTGTTTGGCTGCCTGCTTAGAAGCATCATCTTATTGCATGATCAATTGTCTTTGCTATTGAGAAACATTGAACAACTAACAACCAGCCAGCGTTCCAATGTGAACGTTTATAGTCTATAAAATAAAATAAACATTAAAATATTTCTCTTGTTTTTTTTTGTGTTCTTCTACTTTTATTTTATTTCATTTTTGCTATATTTAGTTCGTAAGTCAACTACATCCATGCTTTCCGAGTTGAAAGACCTTTTCTCGCTAACTTCGATCTTAATGATGATCATCTAATTGCGCGTTGTGATGAGAAAGTTTTTTTTGTTGTTGTTGTTCAGTTTTTTCTTTCATTTAATAATGACAAGAATTTTCTTTATTTTCTTTATTTTCTTTTAAAAATATGTCTAGATAAATAATAATGGTCAAATAGAAATTTATGTGGATGTTTCCTTTATGTTTAAAGAGAATTTGTGGTTACCACAAGTTGCAGAGATTTTCTGTTTGCAATTTGTGGTGACCAAATTTGGAAATTTCAAATTCCCGCAGCAATTAAATTTACGCACAAATCTGAATTTCAAATGTTTTGGAGTTAATTTTGGTAGTGCGAATCGAAATTAAAATAACAAGTTGGGAAAACAACTAGTCGTTCTCTTAGAGAGGTTTGTTTTTTTTTTTAAATAAAAACAAAAAACAGAAGAAAAGGAAGAAACATGTAAATAAATTGAAAAAACGATAATTACAGCAAATTTCGATCCACCAAAGATTGATGTTTGACTGTTGGCTGGCAGGTAACGCAGTGGTGCAGAGGGTAGAACTGCAAAGAATTCTGATGATGAGAATGTGGTTATTCTCGAAACGTAAATTCAAACCGAGTTCGATCCCCATCTCAGCCAAGAATAAAAATTATCAATTAATTTTAATTCATTTCATGTTGTAAAATTCCTTTCTTCAGTAAAATAATTCAATGAAAATTAAATTTGATGCACTCAAGCCTAACTAAACATCAAAATTTCAATTTAAAATAAAGACTGCTAGAAATGTTGGCCTAAATCTGATACCTTTTCTAACTCTTCGAGATTAAACTTCACCACACGCAGAGAACAAATATGGTTGGGCATGGTTACGGCAACAACACTATGTTTAATGTAACAATATATTGTTGTCGTACACAAATAATTGTTATTTTTATTTAATATCAACAATATTATAGTTACTGTAAACATATCAATGTTTATCGCAATTATGAATTTGAGTATTGTTGACCGAAAAATAATTATTTTTCCAACAACTTAATTATGATATTTAATAGCCATAACATGATAACTTTCTATACATTTATCATATTATGTTAAAGATGCAATCAAACTATTTTTACTCTAATCATATTATGTTAGCGCCATTTGTAAAATAATTTTGAAGCAGTTGTGTCGTTTTTTTTTATTTGTGAGCGGTTAAACAATTAAAAGATAAAATTCCATAAAAAAAATAAGTTTAAAGAAATTAAAAAATTAAAATATTAGCAGAGTTCATTCAAGTATTAGTGATGTAATAGTGCAAATGCAAAATATCATAGTTTTTTTGTAAAATCCAACAACAAAACACACAGAGATTTCGTTATATTTTATAAAAGTGCTACGATATTTCTGTGGTTTTCATGGGCAACCGCGTATGTCTTAAAACAAATTGTTCAGGAAAGCCGAAAACCCATTCTAGATAAACTATGGGCTAGGTATTGCACATTTTAAACTTTGTCATTACGTTAAAAAATAGGAATTGATCCATCTTTTTTCAAAAAAATGTAAAGAGCGTTCAAAATTAGGCAATATGGCATCAACATCTTAAAATCGAAAAAATGGATACACGCGGTTGCCCATGCAAACCACAGATTTTTCAGTTGCTCTTTTGCAAGTTCAATATAAACTCCGCTATTTGATTAACATTAAGAAAAATTGTAAAAAGCCACAAAATAAAAAATCGATTCAAAAATATTTAAATTTATTTTGTATTTTTATGAAAGGGGCTGTATCATAATATGATTGCTTCTTAATTTATTATGATTAACATGATGATTATATGATTACTTCTTAGCTTATTATGATTAACATGACAATAATATGACTAATTTCTTAGCTTATTATGATTAACATGACAATAATTTGATTACTTCTTAACTTAGTATGATTAACAGAATAATAATATTATTAAGGGAAAAATATTATGATGTAATAGTGCGAGTATATTTAGTCATAATATGATTCAATAATAATCTTAATATGGTGACTACAATCATAATTCTTATCATAATATGTTGCTCTTAGAATATGTTTACCACAACCAAGTTTTTTCTTTGCGTGCTATACATTCCAACCGTTTTTAGTTTTCACTATTTGTCTTTACAAATAAAAACGTCCTGACATTTCAAAAATAAATTTAGGTTTAAACTTTTAAGACTTAAAAAAAAGTATGGAGATCATTTTAAACTATTGATCTAATTGAAACTGTATTATATTTAATAGAAAAAGATCTAGCTTTGCACATAACCAATCTCTACTTAATCTTTGCTTTTACTATATAAAAGTTTGAGAAATACGAGGAAGTTTGATCAAACAAAATTTTTATCAAACCAAACCAAGCACCCCAACTTACTTGTGTTACATCTCACAAAAAGTTTATCTTCAGAAGGTAAAATTCAACTAGATCTTTAAGATCAGTATTTTAAATGATCTTGAGAATTACTTTAAGGATATTTTGTGTTCAAAATAAGAAGTCAGGTGAGATCGATCAGATTTTCATCCAAACAATATTGGGATTTTTTGTCTTGCCAAGTCTTTCTTGTACACAACGAAGAACAGAAATAGAAGAGACTAGTAGCCAATATACGACATCCGATATTGACACAGATAAAAATAGAAGTAATTTAAATGGGAGTTTCGATCGTTATCGAATTCCGTAATTTGGCTCCAGGTCATCTTCGGCATAATTTTGTATACTAAAGGGTGGTTAAATTTCAAGGGCCGATGTTGATTTTTAATAAAACACAAATTATTTAGGAAATAATTGTCATTTCTTTTTATTATGATGCTATTGGTATGGTTTAATTATGTATGGAAAAAATATCGGCCATCGATGGTCCAAATTTTCTATGACGCTGAGGCTTAATTGAGGTTCTATGCCGTTAATGTGCCGAATTATCTCATCCTTTAGCTCCTGAATGGTTGCTGGCTTATTGGCGTACATACATACGGCCCGATGATGACGCCAGCCCATAAACCGCACCAAACAGTCACTCTTTGTGGGTGCATTAGTTTTTTGACAACCACTCTTGGATTACCATTCGCTCAAATGCGGTAATTCTGCTTATTGACGAATCCGCTGTGGTAAAAATGTGCATCATCATGGAAGATGATTGACGACGTTTGGAATGGTCAAGAGGCTTTAGTTTTTGCGTCAATTGCACCTTGTAAGCGTGTAAATGCAAGTCTTTCTCAACGACGAGCGTGAGAGGTGCAATTGTTGCAGCAATATTTTCTGCAGTACGTGCTGTACAAGCATGCACTGGTGTTTTCACATCTCCTACATACCCAGTTTGCTCAAATTTTTGCAGGATTTTGCCGATTGTACGCACATTTGGACGATTAAATTGACCAAAAAAATCACGAAGTGCACGCTATGCATTTAGATTTGAGCGTCCATTTTCATAATAACCCTGAATAACTTTAACGCGTTTGCTCAATGGTGTATGGATATGGTATGGTCTTTCCATGGTTCAAATTGAGTTAGTCTGAAATAGACAAATGTCAAATGAAATGCAGAAAAAAACTTGACGTTTAGGTGTGGTTGTCATTCAACATCCAATTTTACCATTTTCTTTTGCTCTGCTTCGTGGCATTTTAAAACAATTTCTCAAAATAAACAAACACCATTATGAAAATTTTCACGACCAATAATTCTGTACATCAGCTGTTACTTAATATTAGAGTTTGCTAAAATACTTAAAAATGTAGAACCGGTCGGTTTCGGTTCGGTTTTGAAAATATCCCAATAAAACTACATATACATATCGCACTGGTTCCTCAAAAGAAAGTCAATTCAACATTTATAAATTTTCAGTACAGACAAAAAACTGTTTTCTTTTTTTATGTAGTCTTATACTTCAAAGGGGGAAACAATTGAATGTTTTTTTTCATCAATTTCTAGCAAAAAGTGAAAATTTTAAAATTTTGAGTTCTCTCTTTAGAAGAACAAGTGCGATTATGTATATATAATTTGGAATTCTTTAAGCATACATATATTTTTAATGCAGGTATAATCCGAGGTTTTTTGTCGGTTTTCGGTTTCGGTTTTTAGGCATTAAATACGCGGTTTCGATTTCGGTAAAGCCGAATAGCAATCCCTTCCTAATATTCATCTAGCATTGCAAAGTTGCTTAACCCTTAAAGTTTACTCTTCATTTTGGTATATTAAGGTTACTTCGTCCTTACTTTTTCTTAAGGAACGACTTCTTAAGTAAAACATTAACAAAAGCTTTTTTAATTAAACATTTTATTAAAAAACTAGCGAACCCCTGCACACTTCGTAGTGCAAAAAAGAAAATAAGAAATAAATTCGAATACATTTAAATCAGTGATAAATTGTTTTTATTGTAATGTTCTGCGGTACACAATATTTCTTGTTTTTCCATTTTCGGTGTAAATATACAAAACCGATGGCTTGCCAACGCGCGAACAGGCTACATACAACTGTCCATGTGAGAAAACTGGATATTCTTAATTCACTCCACAAATCCCTAATGATTGACCTTGCGCCTTATTAATAGTAACCGAAAACCCAAGCCGAACAGGAAAATGAAGTTGCTTGAATTCAAATGGCATATCAGACGGAATAATTGCGATGCGTGGAATGAATACAAAAATGAATGGCAAAAATCATTTGGCAATGTTATTAATCCAGTGTCATTAACAGGCGTTGCGCCATTCCCAATTTTAAGCAATTGCTTAGAGAACTTATCAGCAGAATGATCCATCTCATTCTGCAACTGAACACGAACCTCAGTAGTGAGTTTCAATGTTTTTAAAAATCTCCATAAGCATGAAGACTTTAAGCAAGCGTTAATTTCATCGGCGGCTGTCGATCTAGGAATGACGGTCAATGTTTGCCTAAAATCGCCTGACAATAAAATCAAGGCACCACCAAACAACTCTGAATTACCTCGAAGGTCTTCCATTGTTCTTTCCAAGGCTTCAACAGATTTCTTATTCGCCATAGTGTATTCATCCCAAATAATGATACCGCAACGTTTCAATAACTTTCCAGATGTTTTTGCAACGTTACATGTGGGAGTTTCATTAACTTGGTAATTCAATGGCAATTCCAAAGCAGAATGTGCTGTGCGACCACCATCTAACAAACTGGCTGCAAAGCCAGAAGACGCCTTTTAGTTTCTCAAAATATAGGGTGGTATTATTGATTACGTTCCGCAAGTGCGGAAAGCAATTTTTGTGCGGAAGCCAAATTTGTAATTATTCATTCCGTTTGTGTGGTATTCTTCCGTTGTTGCGGTATCATGTCTACCTTGACGGTATTGCCATATTATTGATTCCGCAATGTAGATATATTTCTTCATTTTGCTTACGCTCAAATTTTATAACGAAAAGCTAACGAAAAGAACAAAAATGTAAGGAATTGTAAAATTAGCAAGAAAAAAAGTTTTAATTTAAATATTTTGATTTTTTGATATTTTCATTTGTAACACGTCTTCAGATTTATAGCGTAAAACTCTTCTTTCTAACCGCATGTCCAAGTACCCATCGTCGAAAAAGGCAATTGTATCCATATTGTAATTTTATATTTACTGCCTTTTAAAATTTTACATATAATTTACTAAAAACAGTTTTTATTTTACTTTTCAATTTCTAATCTTGTCTTGAAATGTCTTTTTTCCATCAGCTGACACAAAATCAACTCGTAATTAATTAAAACAGGGATGTTAAATTTGCTTCGCAGAAACTGTATACCGCAGGAATAAATTATTGCAATTATCATATCGATCGATATTTTTTTCCGCAAAATTTTCCTTTCCGTGCGGATTATTTCCCATTAACTTAAATTTGCAAAATTTTCATGCACGAAAAAATACATGTTTCGAAATGAAAGCAGTGTTCACTTAAATGGCTATAACTTATGAAGATGTGATTTACAATATCTAAGTAGCTAAATTAAAGTATTGGTTTGACTAAAATCGAATTGTAATGAATTTTTAAACTAATTGAATTTCAGTTTTTCAAAATATTAAGTCAAATTCGAAAAATTTCCATGCAAAAAAAAAAATACATTATTCGGAATGAATGCAGTGTTCACTAAAATGACTATAACTCATGAACCAATACACATTTGAATACCGTTGATACATAAAAACCTTGGTATTGACGTCGCCTTCCACGCATTGCAGAGAACATCAATTACTAACACAATATATATAGAAGAAAAGAATAAACACAAATAAAACATACAAAATAAAAGTGCTTCATCTATTTCAAAATTTGGTACAAAGTTTAGCACTTTATTGTGTTTTCAAATGAATTATTTTTTTAAAGCTTTCGCCATCTGCCAACGTTGCGTTGTTAAAAAAAGAGCATAATTTGTTATATGATATTATGTAAATGAGCTTCGTCGATTCGACGAACAGTTACCATCCAGGGTTAAAATACCTCTCACTGTCACTGACAAAATTATTGCAATTACAAATAGTTGCAACCTAAAACGCACCAAACACTGAATACCGCTGTTATTTATAATTGTACACATAAAATGTATGAATAAAGAAGGTCGTTTGTATAACTACATTTAGAGCAATTCTGCGTTATTAAAATGTACAAAATCTTTTGTTCTAAATTTTAAAAACTTTAAGGAAATTTTTGTAAATAAAAATGTCTAATAAATAAATGTATTTTTTTCATGACACTGCTTTTATGTCCTCTTAACTTCCACTTAAAAACATTTACTTTTACTTTTCGTTTATTTTTTAGGAAATCAAATACCTGCTCTATATTTCTTTATACATAATTTTCATTGTGTCTTTTCTATCCATTTATGGTTATTTTATCTTGAAATTCTAAAAATTAAACCTTTTTTTTACCCAGTAAATTTCAAACATTAATTTATAACTTAATGTTACATTAACGAGTTTCTTTGAGAGAATGTCATTGAACAAAAAAAAAAAAAAAAGGTATCATGTTTAATTCTGTTACAAATTTACAAACAAAAACACTTATACACATACACGCTAAAACTCTGAGAGTGAGTTTTTAACTTAAAGATTAAACCAGTATTAAAAGTTAGATAAGTTAATGTTATAATAAAACTACTAAGAACAACAGTAAAAGCATTAACTAAAATTAAAATCAGTTTTAATTAAAAATTTAATCAAGTGAATTAAACGTTTAATCAACTGAATTAAACGTTTAATTGATGTTATTAATTTGTTTACTGGTGCAAATTAATACTGTCAATTAAACGTTTAATACACTAGGGATGGGCAAATTGAGAAAAATATCGATATATATCGAATCGATATTTTTTAAGAGTATCGATATTTATTATTTCAAAAATATCGATGTATCGATGTATCGAACGTATTACCAAATTAAAAAATTTAATATATATACATATATATGCACAAATCTTATTATTATTCCAAATATATATAGGCACATATATTGTTCTAAAACCGCATAAAATAAATCTTTTCAAGTTCGTTTGACTTTACTGTTTTAATTAGAAATCTGCAAGGTGAAAACCCCGCTTCGTTCTTAATTCTTCTTCTAATACATGTAGTCTACAACTGACATGAAATGCTTAACATTAACACTAATATGATGTTAGTGTTAAGTAAAGACTCATCATGTAAGAGGTTTTCTCATGTTAGAACACGTTTGCTAATGCAAATGTTTTAACAACGCTTTTATAACCATGTTATAACAGCAAATCATGTCAGTTGTAGACGGGGAGTTATAGATCTTCATATTAGTTTAAAAAAACATATGATGCTTGCAGTGGTGCCAATTTTTAAATACATATTGTTTGAAAAACGGCTAAAATTTTGAGTTTTTAATGAAAACTGACTTTAAAAAATATCGAATTCGATAGTCGTATTTCAATATCGATACATCGATATATCGGTATTTTAAATGTCGGCGATATATATCGCTTATTTTTTTTTAAAATATCGATATTTTGATATATCGATATTTTTGCCCATTCCTATAATACACTTTATTAAAAGTTTAATTTACTTCATTAAACATTTAATTCACTTGATTAAATTTTTAATTAAGGCTGATTTTATTTTTGATTAATGCTATTACTGGTGCAAACTTTTTTTCTGTGTAGCCGTTTCAGCGACGTTGCCCGTCGACGTATAAAGCCTGTGTATTGTATTGTGTGTAGATCGATCTAAATAAGTTTTACATTTTCTCAAAATCAAAATTGCACATCTATCCCTTAGCTGTGAAAAACATCAAAATTCTGTCTGTTTAAATTACGCTGAAATATCTATTCAGATATCATTGAAACTAGTTAGATATTTTCGGAGTGGCAGCAATTCTCCGTATGTCCCCTTCTGGTCGCTTTGGCATGCGGTCAGGGGGCGGTCGAGCGGAGAGATAGATTGGAGGGGGATTGGAAGGTGTACAGCGTACTCATGTAAAAATTGCTTCCTTTTTCGTTTGAGTACGGCAACTATTGCTTTAATAGATCTCTTGCAAAACGACAATTATTATTTTCTGAATATAAGAGGTTTTGCGGGCCTGAACCCTATCCTTAGTTAGTACCTGTTAGTGAAATACAAAGTACCAAAAAAACATTATAAACATTTTAATATCTTAATAAATGAAATACGAGAAGAAAGAAAACGATCAAGCAATATTTTATCTAACGAGATGAAATAAATTAAAATCTTTCGTATCACTTAAAAAGCCTGGCTCCCGATGTCGACCGCTAACGTTCGCTTGCATTTTCAACGACAAACAGCTGATTTTCGGCTAACTTAAGAATTTTCATACAAATTTGCGGCCTTTACGAAATATTATGCGACCACAAAAATGTCATAATCAGTCACTTATGTTGAAGTTGTCGACAGAGGCATTTTGTTAAAATCTTTAGCACATATCAAAAGATTTTGTTATTCGTGCTTAATTCCCAGTTTTTATTCTGGATAAAAACACTTGAAATTTATTGTTGATGGGATTAGCTATTCCTATACGCATTTCACTGGTTGCTTAGGCCAGATCATCAGGAAACTTCATCCATAAAGATTTTAGAAAAACTAAAGATATTAAACCAAATAAAACTGTTAAACGTATAAGACTTATAGCAACACTTCTACTTGTAATAATATCAAAGTTTAAACAAAACACATCAACAATAAAAAGTGGGTGTATCTCATCTTACATTCTTTACACACAAACACTAACAATTTTTTTATCTATATATTTACTATATAAAATTGTAACGTTACTGACTGACTGATTCATCATCGCACACCCTAAACGCCTGAAGCTTAAAACTTGAAATTTGGACCAGAGATAGGTCACTCCCCAAATTCGAATGTTTAGGGGGTAAAAAGAGTAAAAACAGGAAAACTAAGTAACCTTATATCTCCAAAACTAAAAGAGATACAAAAAAATGTAATACTTATCGTTGTTCTTTAGAAGAATAAGTGGACAGGTATCTGGTACTTTTTTGAAATTCGGCCCTATTAGGGAGTAAACGGGTACAACCTGAATTTTGGTATTTTTTTTAACACCCCATCAATTTTTTTAATCAATAAACATAGAAAAAAAGTTTATACCACATTCGAAACTTATCAAAAAATGCGAATATGACTTTGGTGCTTTTTCGAAATTCGAACATTTATGGCGTGAAAATCGTAACTATTTTTGTGGTACTTTTTTTTTACATAACATGAAATAATTTTTGGCATAAAAATATGCCCACGAAGGAAAAGGAGACGCTAACGAAATAGCAGGTTAAATGCTTGTAATTATATATTTTTAAAACACCACCAGTTTTTAAAATATTTTCCATAAAAGTCTTTTCTATATTTTTTGTTTACTGCTTTGTTTGGTTTCTGTTTACTCCTTTGTTTCCTATTCTGCTTTGTGTGAAGCCAGAGTTCTATTTTTATGGCTTAATTTATACGTTTTTTCGATTTTTATTTCCAAAATAGTATTTTATTTGGGTAATTGCTGATGTGGCAATACAGTCATTTGACAATAAATTACAAATGAATTACTTCAGAAACGTAAGAGAACCCTAATGAGTGACTTGTTGTCGCTCGCTTAAGTTGTCGATCGACATCGGAGGCCTAACTGAAAAAGTCCATTTTAATAATTTCTTCTAATAGTTTTTACATTCACAAGCCATATTTCCTTTTCTCAGCTGTTCCTACTTTCAACAGTTCTGTCGTAGGTGAAAGCCGCCAACTTTAGGCGTTTAAACTATCAAACAAAATGAAATAATCACGTCTTTTCAGAAACAACTTTCAACGATCAATTTAAATTCAATTCCTAATTTTTAACTCAAAAACTGGCTCTTATTTTATCATGCTGGTTAATATAAATACAGCGAAAGAAGAAGAAGATAAAAATGACTCTGTTAATTGCCCATTTTTAACAGCATTTGTTACAACAACAATTGGATATTATCATGCTATTGTTAATGTTTTGTTATTATTGTTTTTACTTTTATTTTTCTGTTGTGGTGTTTGGCTTTGTTGTTAGTAGTGATCTGATGTTATTGTTGGTTTTGTTATTATTATGCCTGCCTTTTACTTCAGAACATAATAAAACCAAACGTAAATACAAGAGTTTTAACCCTTTTACGGCCGCCGTTCTTCATAGACCCATATATAATATATATAGTATACTATATATTATGAAATGTGTGTTACCTAAGAGTCCTACTTTAACATAAAATATTATTTTTTGTGATTAAATCCTTAAAGTAATAAAAATCGGTGTTCAAATTTATTCTTTCCACCACTTATTTATAGATCACACTTGCACTATATTTTTTAATTTTCCTTCTAGCTTATATTTCGGTCTAAATGGGTTAACGTAACCAACTAAAAATAAAATGTTTAACAAAAAAAAAAAAAAAAAAAAAAAAAAAAAAGGAGGCTGGCAATTCTTTTTTGTATTTTAACTTTGTTCATGTAACAACTACAAAATACCCGATCTTTTTTTTATTTCCTTCACCAAACAATAGGGCGGTTTTTTGTATAAGTTGTGTGTTCCTTTCTACTCTTCATTATAATCGAGTATAAATGGAAAACTATTTGTTCATCTCTACGTCTGTCTGTCGGTCTGTTTTAAACAAAAATAATGAAGGTTCAAAAATATGGACACGCGCTAATAACAACATATGGTCACGGGCTGTTGTGGAGTTTTGTAAAGAAGATTCAAAATTTAATGGCATTTTCAAATACTGTATTGTAAAAAGGGATCAGCCGTTAAAGTCATTCGTAAGTGAAACAAATTCCTTAAATGTCTTTATTAGTTTTTGGAAATAAAAAACAGGGGAATTTAAGGAAAAACTGAGAAAACATTAAGGGTTATCATCAAAGTTATTTTCGGTAATACACAGTTTATTATTAATACACTCAAAATATTATGTACATAAATAGTTAAATTCAAACGAAAATTCATTTCAAACAACTTAAAATTCATTTAAAAAACGGATCATTAACATTTCATTTAAAACAATGATTTTTACATTCATTTTAAAATATTTTATTTATCCAAATTTTTTAATATTTTTAATTAGGCTTAAGTTCATGAAATTTAATTTTTTATTAAATTATTTTTATGAAGAAAGGAATTTTACAACATAAAAATTAATTAAAATTGTTATTGATAATCTTTGTACTTGGACTTCAAGAAAAATTCTTGACAAAAGTACGAAAAAACAGAAGTAAGGAAAAAAAAAAAAAAAAAACATGTAAAATCAATTAAAATGGATAATCATTCAGTAAAGCAAATTTCGATCTACCAAATGTTAGAATACAATTTGGTTTAAGGATTGATGTTTGACTATTGACGTCAGCAGTCGTCGATGGCTGCGAGTGTAAGACGGCAAATCCATCTAAGGAGATTGAGTGGTTGCAATCGAAACATGTCATGGTAACCTGCCGGCCGGGGTTCGAGCCCCAGCCACGTCAAGAATGAAAGATTATCAATAACAATTTTAATTAATTTTCATGTTGTAAAATTCCTTTCTTCATAAAAATAATTAAATAAAAAATTAAATTTCATGAACTTAAGCCTAATTAAAAATATTAAAAAATTTGGATTAAAAACCATAAATAGTTCAACAAAATAACCACAATACTAATTATTTTTTATTTATTAAACAGCATATTCCGTAAAATTGAATAGTTTTTACTTTTAAAAAATATATTTTTACCGACAAAAAACTCACTACATAACAAAATATATACGGAAAAACATTTTTTTTTTGGTAGTTTGTTTTTCAAATAACAAACATAAATGTTAAAAAATAAAATTATTAGTAAAATAACTATATTTTCATTTAATTTTAACAGTACGGAAAACGAATTTAATAATTTAATCAGTTACTGTAATAATTTTATAAGTGTACGATTTTCGTATGGCGTGCTAAATTCCCAATTTTGATAAATGAAATTTATTTATTTATGCTGACTTTCTGGTGAATAAATAAAAGTAGGGATTTTGAAAATTTTGAGGATCGAGGAGTGGTATTTGCAAAGTAGCTTAAGAGTTGCTGGAAACGATAGAAGAACAGATATCAGAGTCCATGAATCCAAAACTGGGGAAACGACGAAGACAAGCGGCAAAACCAATATCGAATTGTACGAACGTACAAAGCTCGCAATACTGCTTCCTGTTAAAAAAGCTGAGAAAAGCGCTTAAAGCCAAAATATGTCTTCTACCGACATGCTGAAGTGTAACAATCTTGTTTGCTATGACTGGACAAACCAGGACAAAAACAGAAAATTGCAGAAGAAGCTAACGAACTCTGCTAAACTAATTCTTTAAGCTTCTTCTGGTCTTATCGACATAAATAGCTGGGCGTAATCTTTTACAACGGCCACATCTGGATAGAATAACAAAAATTATTAACGTGGGATAGGACTCTAAAATAGGGATGGGCAAATTAAACAAATATATCGATATATATCGAATCGATATTTTTGAAGGCTATCGATATTTATTATTTAAAAATATCGATATTTCGATATATAACAACTACATCGTCATATCGATGCATCGGTATTTTAAATATCGGCGATATATATCGATTATTTTTTTTTAAATATCGATATTTTGATATATCGATATTTTTTGCCCATTCCTACTCTAAAAGGGTGGTTTCACGCCTTTCTAAACTGGATATCGCAGTAGCTACCCATTAACTGCAACCTTTTTTTAATGAAATGTAATGAAAAGTCAATTTCTGAACGTGTGTGAAGATAAATACTAAAAGCTTAATTTATTTTTTGAAAATATCGTATGCGATAAAATAATAAATTAAAAAAATATCGCATACGATAAAAAAAATACAACTATTTACACGAAATTTTAAAGTTTTTATGAAATATCGATCATTTTTATTTAATATTAAAAACTATATTTTATTATGTAGTCTTTTTATATTTAAGTTTATGATTTTTGAAAAAATATGACGTAGACTGAAATACTTATGAATTAAGTCCATTAGGTTTATGGCCATTAGGGTGTCCCAAAAATTTTTTTTTCTGATTTTCATAGGTGCTCAATTAAAATTAAAAACCTTATAGGGTAAAGTATTTTTGTTTTTTTTTTTAAGAATTTTCGGAACCTCTAAGCGCAAATGGAGTTTTCATAAAAAACCGAGTTTTCGGCCTTTTTTTAACTTAACTCATAACTTGGTTAATACCACGAGTTTCTTCACTGCTGAGGAAACAGTTTTAAAGAAAAATATCCAAGCTTTATTCCTGTGTGAAAAAATTATAAGTTTTGGTGATGAGTTTACTCATTTAGATACACTTAATTACAATTTTTCGTAATTTTTTTAAAAAAATTTGTAATAACGCTTTACAACTTTTTAAGTTTAAAATAAAACGAAAAAAACTAATGATGCAGTTTGAAAGACAAATTAATTCTTATTAATATGAATAAACAATTTTTAAATTTGTTCTTACCGTTCCTGAGTTATACCCGTTTTTTTCTTTATACCCAGTATTTGTTATTATAAGCTGTTTGCCAGTTCACCAATCTTACCCAATCAACAAAAAAAAAAACTTTTCTTTTGCTTTGTGAAAAATCATTTATTGAGGTTCTTGCGATGTAGTTCTATACCTTGCAATAAATTCTGGTAATCAGTTTCAGAAGTTGTGACATTAATATAAGTATTAGCCAAAGCCACACCTCGATCTGCCACATCATTTACTACTTGTAATTGTTGAACTTTTTTCTTTGCCTCTTGAAATGACTTGTTGGCTTTCCAATTCTGTGGATCTATTTTTAAAAAATCTATTGAAATATTGCAAGCTTCAAAAAAAGTTAGACTGGCTTTTGAAATGAATTGTTGAATTTCTTTATTTCTAAAGTTTTCTTCTGTTTAAGTTACATTAACTACTTCATAATCGCTGCATGGAGTATCTGCAAGTTTTTGTTGTCATTAAGTGCTAAGTTTTTTTTTTTTTTTTTTATATTTATATATAAATTTCTTCCTATTAATTCATATCATATTTTGGTGTCGATACGTTCATCAAAAAACGCTGGGGCAGCCAATTTCTAAGTAAAGTACCACTGATGACCTAGAAAAGTTAAAGCGAGGCTTTTGCAACTGCTTTATTAATAATTTTATAACTATCCAATTCCTTTAATAGGCTCAGATCATTGAGAGGAGCGTATCGAGGGCACTAGCAGCGGTACCAATATTTGATATTTATTCTTAAAATAAATGAACTAAATTCAAGCAAGGCATCAACTGTTGATTTGTCTATATAAGAATGCAACTGGTTTCGGAAAATGCATATTTTCAAAGAATAGATAATTTTAATTATCCAGCGAGCTTGATTGATAGCTCCTGGAGCACACATAAAATAGAAAGTAAAAAGACAGCGTGTAACGGTTTAGATCAGTGTTCGAAAATAAACACTAAATAACGTTCTTTAATGTTCGGTTCGGTAGATTTGTGGAAAACACAAACGCTAATAGTGTTTGTGTAGAATTCATTAAAAAAAATAACGTTTCCCTGTTTGTCATCTTTCGAACACAAAAATAATGCTGTTTTCTTCATACTCAACAAATGATGAGAACGTTAAATTCCGTTCGGTTTTTTTGAAAATCCACGAACTTCAATGTGTTCGGTTCGGCTCGTTAATGTTCGTCGCTTTTTGCTGATAAAAAAAAACCAAAAATTTTTTACAAAAACAAAATACACACACGAAAAAAACATAAAAGAACATTAAAATATAATGTTTTTCTACAGTATCACTACAATTGTTCTGTTTTTTAACGAAGAACCGAACATTATATAATGTTCGGTTCTTTCTTGAAAATAGTTACGAACGGTATTAAGGTTTGTGTATGTTTACACAAACACTAAAGAAATAGATATCGTTCTTCGGTGTGTGAGCCGAACGCTAAATAATGTACTGTTTATTTTCGAACACTGGTTTAGATCAATAAATGTCAGAAGTTAATGACAGTTAAAACGTAACTATAAAAATTAATGGAAATATAGAATAATTATTACGAAAAAAGTATCACCATTTTTAAGGTACAAACTATAAAAATAGTGTAACTCGGAAACTGTAAGACAAAATTCCATTTTTGTTTTCCTTAATTGTTTGGAACTTATCGGTATTCAAAATCGCGTCACTAGTTTTTATACCTTTCATATAAATTTGAAAAGTAATAAACCGTTTTTTACAGAATTTGTCAAAAAATTACAAAAGAACTTAATATGTGGAATCGTAATGGACAAAAATATTGCCGGAACTTAAAGTTTTTGCATATGGAAATACAGTTTGGGAAATTTTCTTTAGAAATATTCGGTCAAAAAATTAAATGAACGTGGTTATTGACAACGTTATGAGTGAAGTTTGAAAAAAGGCCGAAAAACCAGATTTTTAACAAGGACTTGATTTGCGCGACCTCTAAACCTCTTCATAAAAATCTAAAAAAATATTCAAAAATACTGGAACCTATAAGCTTTCAAATTATGGTTGAGCCTCTGACAAAAAAAAAATGTTGGGACCATATCAGAGAATCAAACCTAGTAGAAAATGAAGACTATGCACAAGGCTGCCATAATCTATAAGCACTATTTAGTTTGGCTCCCTGAAATGAAAGGATTTGGGCACAGTGGCCATATCCCTCACAGAGCATTTTCATGAAAATTTCACTCTAATTCAAATTTTAAAAAATGTCTTCAAATTTTAACAAATACAATTTGGATATAGTGCTTATAGATTATGGTAGCCTTGTCAATTGTCTTTAATTTCTTATAGCTCTGAATCCCTAAGATGGAAGGATTTGGACACCATGGTTCTATCCCTCACGGAACTCATTCATATACGAATTTCACTCTGTCATATTTTTTCAAAAATCATCAATTTTAATATTAGAAGACTAATAAAATATCAAATAAGTTTTTAGTATTAAAAATATCGATAATAATGATTGATATTTAATAAAAACTCTATAATATTTTTTATAGCATGCGTTATTTTCTTAATATATTTTTTTTATCGCATGCGATATTAAAAAAAATTCATTTAACTTTTCATATTGAGCTTCACACACATAATTTTTTTTAAAAAAAAAATGAGTTTTACTTGCGAGAAATTTAAACTTAGTTTTCGTAAAAAAATTCCGGCTAACACTTCACAAGTTTAGTGCTCAAGTCTGGCAATGTACAGTGTGTTTGTGAAGTGTGTGGCGGTGTTTTTAATATTTATGCAGCGAATTGTGTAAAAATCAAAACGATTTTGTTATTTGCTCAAGTTCGTAAAACTGTACATTAAACTTATGTGGTGGTGGTGTACAGGTGGAAAAAGGTGGTGAAAAAATACGTAATTTTTTCTGAATGAGACAAAGTGCAACGATTTTTTTTGCAAAAACATTTTTGGGTAAAAAGTGCAATATAAAATAATTTTAAAAATGTTGTGCCATTTTTTTAAAATAAAAAATCCTTTCTAACCACAAATCCATCAAAATTGTTGGGTCAAACTTTTTTTTTTTTTGTAATAAAATCCATTTTATATTCGAACAATTCCAATTCTTTTAATTCTCCCTGTCAACAATTTTTTTAACATTTTTATTGTATTAAATTTCTTTTAATTTCCTCAACTTAATTAAAACGCATAAAACTTCTTCCTCGCCAACATCTTGACAACTTTTACACTTGTAATAAACAACACAATCATGTTGTTAATTGGCGTTTGACACCAGATGAAAAGATATTTATCTTTTCTTTAATGGATAAAAAAAAAAAAATACAATGTATGTATGTATGTATATGCTTGAAAATCTTAAGAGAAGAAAAATGCTCATTTGAAATTCTCTAGCAAACTAAATTGATCCAAAAGATCTTAAATGAATGATAAGTATTGTTGTTTATGTTTTGGATGATGATTATAAAATTACAAAATTAATTTCTTTTAAATTGTTGTAAATTAGTAGAGTTTAATGGCAAAAAGATGTTTATAGAGATAAATTTGATTTTTAGAGATATTCTTTCTTTAGACTTTGGGAGGGGGGAAATTATGTTAGAAGTTTGTTGCTAGAATTATTAAAACAATAAAAATAAATCAAAAGTTTTAATGTTGTTTTCAAGAGATTTAACGATTCTGTTAACAAATTCCCACGAATTCTTTCTTTTAGTGTACAATTATTACCCAGGGGCGAATTTGTCGATTACAGAAGCGATGATGTGATAGACACGAGTAAAATAGTAATGCACACCATCTGAATTACAACCTAGTACACTTATGCAAAAGCATTGCCGCATTTGTGGAGTGAACGCCTACCACTTGCACACAAAGTAAGCGGGATAGTGAAGTGTTCATTCAATAAATATAAACTCAGTACTGCTTCACACACATTGTAAGCAGGCAGTAGCCAGTCTATACACAATCTTGCTTACTTCGTCAGCAAGTGGAAGGCGTCTTGCACACAACTTCGCACTCATTGTAAGCAGGCAGTAGCCAGTCTATACACAATCTCGATTATTTCGTGGGCAAGTAGAAGGCGACTTGCACACCTTGTAAGCAGGCAGCAGACAGTCTATACACAATCTCGCTTTATTCGTGGGCAAGTGGAAGGCGTCTTGTACACTACTTCACACACATTGTAAGTAGGTGGACTTTTTGGATTTTCGCGTTATTTCAGAATGTTAGATTTTCAGGACATTCAGACCAGACTTTCGTTATAAATTGAAAAAATATATGCTTAGCTCACGATAAATTTTTAGGTTGTTCCTTATTAAAAATAAACTACTTAACAAAGTAGCAAATGAAAAATTTTGGGACCCATACAGAATTTATCAGAACATTATAAAAGATGAACGAAATTCATTTTTGTAAATTCCATACACTTCCGTCATACACTTTGTAAGCTAGAATTCATTGAACACGAAGTGATACACACTTCATGGAAGAGATGTGATGTGGTATGCAAAGTTCGCCGCTGGGTACTTTTATATTACTTAAACGCTTTGCAACACTGTATAAAGAGAGAGGAAAGTTGTTGTTAACCGTTCGGAATTAAAAAACAGAGTTGTATGTATTTAGGAAAAAATTAAACACAACAAAAAATAAGGAAATTTTGCAGCTTTTTACAAAAATAAAAAAGAATTGTTAAACAATTTTTTTTAACTATTTTCAAGCTACTAGCAACATTTATTTACCATTTTTCTTACATATGCTACCATTTAACAACATAAGACTTCTCTGTTTACCTTATCTTTCACTTGTATTTGAATAATTTAAAACTTCCAGTGAAACATTTATTTCATAATTTATTCATTTTTAATATTTGCATGTTACATGTAACAATTTGTAGTAAAATGCCACTCTAATAATTAAAAAAAAAAATCTTACTAATGTAGATCTGATGTCAGAAATGTTTGCCTCAATGTAAACACTGCAGTGTTTATTTGTTTAACGCATAACTGTCAATGTCAAAATCAAATGTTGTTAGCTGTCATCATAAAAATCAAACATTAAATTGCAACATTTTAATGTTTTTGTGGTGGCTTTTGACAGGCATAAAAGTTATTTTTCAAGATTTTTGTAAAAAAAACTCGTATGTATAAAGAAAAACAAATAAATGCTTATCTAAAAAGAAAAGTAATACAAGGAGGAGTTTAAAAGGAAAGAAAGATAAAAGTCGAGATAAATTTACATTTATGGTTTTTTAAAGAACAACAATAAATTGTAAAAGAAATGTAATTAGATTCTTTTGATAGAAAATCCATTGTTTTCCTGAAAAGGGAAATGTTCTTGAATCGCAATGAGAGCTTGTGGAGGGTTCGAGTTGTGAGGATGGTTCGCCTCTATGTGCTGTTGGTACAGATGATGCTAGCTATTCCTTAAGAAGCAGAGGCTAGTTAGCTCCAGCTCCTTAACTAGGGGTCGAGTGTATAGTTTTTTTTCGGATTATACACTAAATTGCTAACAGTGTGTGCTAGCAAAAGTACGCAAATGGGGGCGTTTGATACTTTTTTTTTTATTTTATAAATTTTTTTTTATAGAAATGGATAGTTTGTCATCCAGCAGCCAAGCCCCACCATGATATGAGGCGATATGGCAGGTGCCCATGTAAATTACTTTTCTCTAGATAAACAGAAATCTTTTTCGTGTTTAAGCGGGATTTAATTTAATTAATAGAAAATAATAAAAAAACGGGCATATTATTTTTTTTATTCATAAGATACGGGTGATTTGTTAGCTATTATCTTTTTGGCAACACTGGTTTAAACAGCTGACGCACGTTTCGTGTTTTGTTTCACTGTCAAACATCTTCAGTTTGGTCTATAATTTAACCATGAATTGCCTTACAAACGAACAACGCTTGCAAATTATTGAATTTTATTATCGACTACTGTAGGAGTTGTCAGAACGAGGAGGAAGAGGAGACTGTGCTTCACTTCCTTTGTCATTGCCCTGGATTACGGGGCATTAGGGAAGAATACCTTGGGGAACCGGTGTTTTCCTGCTTGGGGGATCTATCCAGGATGGAACTAAAATCGCTCCTTTTCTTCACCAGGAAGACGAAGTGGTTGAAACTTGCAGTGACGCCATCTGAGTAACTGCTCTAAGGGATGGGCATTGGCGCCGGGTATCCCAAAGGGACCATCGTAGGACCCAAGTGAGCTATCTTTTGATGGCTGCCCATGGAACCTAACCTAACCATTATCAAAATGCGTGCTCTGTTAAAGCCCTTATGACACTTCATTTTTTTTTCATTAATTGATATAGAATTGATAGAAAGAAACAGTAAATGCTAAAAAGAGCAAACTATAAAAAATGTAAACAAAGTTTTTAAGTTTTTTTTTTCTCTTGTTATGGTTTTATTTCCGGGATGGCGTTGAGAATTTTTAAAACTGTACCAACAACCTTTAAAAATTTTACCTAATTGTACTTAAAGATTTTTTTAGTTGAAATTAATTTTATTTATGTTCTTAAAAAACACCACAAAAAGGTATTATAAATCTTAGTTTAAAAAATATCATCAAAAAAGTACAATTAAAACAACTTAGCCATCCCTGTTCTGTTAATTTTATTAAAGTTGCCAACTTTGTTTTTATGAGAAACCTAAAAACAAAAACCGGTAAAACGCTGAATTTGCCCAGAAACCACTGATTCAGCAACACTTTTGATATTTCAAGCTTGAAATGTCAATTTTAAGTTGAACAATTTTACTTTTTTTTTGACATAACTTCATTTTTTATCGATAACTTTAGTAAAACGTTTGACACTTTGCCATTTATCTTAATACAGCTAAACCCTTCGCACTTGGTTAATTTTTCTATTACTTTATATTTGCACGGTTCACCAAAACTTGAACAATGCAAATGCGCGCTTCTTCCATTTTATGGTCAGTTTAATCGACCGACTGAAGCGGCTATTCGGTACGTTAATAAGCAGAATTGCCGATTTTGGAGTGAAGATCAATATGGGCTTGTGGCATCATTGGACCGTACTTCTTCAAAGATGATGCGAATCGTAACGTAACTGTGAATTGTGAGCGCTACCGTGAGATGATATCCAACTTTTTTTTGCCCTAAATGCAAGAGCTTGACTTGCATGACATGTGGTTTCAACAAGACGGTGCCACATGCCACACAACACGCTTAACAATGGACTTATTGAGAGGCGAGTTTAGTGAACATTTTATTTCACGTTCGGGACCGGTCAATTGGCCGCCTAGATCATGCGACTTAACGCCTTTAGATTATTTTTTGTGGGGCTAAGTTAAAGCTCATGTCTATACACACATGCCCGCTTCAATTGACGCATTGGAAGACAACATTGAAGCATTTATTCATGAGATACCGGCCGAAATGTTGGAAAGAATATGCCAAAATTGGACTAAGCGGATGGACCATTTGAGGCACAGTCACGGTCAAGATTTGCATGAAATAATCTTCAAACATTAAATTATATGTACCGTACTATCGATTCAAATAAAGATTTCATGAATTTTTATGTGTTTTTAAACTTTCCTATAGCTCTTAAAACATCGATATATTAGGACATCAAAAAAAACTTATTTCAGAATTTTGAATATTGAATAAAATAAAAACAAAAAACAAAAAAATTTAAATAACTGACACTTCATTAATATTCGTTTTTTTAGCACATACTTATAACCAAAATATAATAAGTAACACGACTCTTTGACAATTCCTCTCAGCAGGTACCTAGTAGTACATAACTCAAATATGTGTTAGTGAAAAAAATGTACATGTATTGATACATTTTTATTTTTCACCAGACATACAGGGTTTCATAAAATATGTAAAATTTTTTTTTTATTTAGTACTTTTTTTTACAAAAATATTTTCAAATCGCATTAAGTATGTATGCATATTGATTTATATAAAACGCAGAAATTTAACATTAACATTAATGTATCATGGATAAAAAAATCGTTTTAAAGTTAATATTACTCATAAAAAGAATTTGCTACCTTTAATATCATCTTTAAGAATACATTTTTCACCTTTTTTTACCTCTGTAATAGCATTAATCACAAAGATTTTATATATTTTTTCATTAGCATTTATTTGGTTTTAAAATTTTTCAACGGAGATTCTGGCACTCCAAATTTAAAAAGTAAAAATTTAAAACTATCCAATCATCTATATATGTATATAAAAGAGTTGCGTGAGTGACTGATTCATTCATCTTCGCCTAGCCTAAATCGCTGACCCTAGAAACTTGAAATTTGGACTGGGGATTGGCTACACCCCAAAAAAAAGGAAAAAAACGGGAAAATTTGGTAACCTTATATCTCCAAAACTAAAAGAGATGCAAAATAAATGTAATACTTATCGTTGTTCTTTAGAAAAATAAGCGGACAGGTGTCTGGCACTTTTCTGAAATTCGTCCCTATTAGGATCTGAATTTTAGCACTTTTTAGCCACCCCATCTATCTTTCGAAACATTTAAAGGGTGAAAATCGTAACTATTTTTGGTACTTTTTTTACAAAACATTTTTCTCCATTCATTAACATATTCGTACTAAATTATGGGCTGCCACTTTTTATTTTTGATTTTTGATTTTTGATACTTTAATGGGCGAAAAATATAGTACCCAAAAAATGAAATACGGGAAAATTGATATTTTTCTTTAGCTTTCCTGTTCTACTAAAGTAGCGCGTTAAATGCCAGATATATATGCTAGTATAAGATTTGCATTAAAAAACAGTTTTTTAAATTATTTTAAAATGTATTTTATTTATTTTCTGTTGGTGTTATGTAAAAAACCCAATTCATAAACCTTTTTTTGATCAGTCATTAAATGCAATTTAAGTTGTTTGATAATTTAACGTTACATTATTTATAACATTTTTAATTTTTATTCATTTAATTATGTATGTTAAAAAAGGTGCCACTTTTGTATGTTAATTTATACAAACTAATTTAATTTTACAATTTTTATACCCTTCACCATATATCCATATTTATATGGACCTACTTATATAACTTTCTGTCCTTATTGAACAATGGTGAAGGGTATATAAAATTCGGCATATATTTGTTTCATGATAAGTTTTAAAAACATAAAATATTTTGTTAATTTATATACCCTTTTAAAAAATTACATTAAATTACTTTACAGTACTTTATACACGGATGTAACATTAACACTCAGGCAGTCAACTAGTTGAACGGACATGATTAGATAGAGTTATAGAAATGTCACTCTGCAATAAAATAAAATACTTTGCAATTCATGGCGATACAGAACCCAGTTAAAACTTCGCCTACAAAATAATTTGTTAAGTAATCAGGAAAAAGTAAAAAGTTTACTGAAAGAACCAATGAATTTTACAAGGGAAGTCCCAAAACGAATGCATTAAAAAGTAAGTCATTATTATACCATTCACCACAGGTGGTGAAAAAGGATATATGTATGTATTTAAGTTTGTCATTCCGTTTGTAATTTCAACAATATTGATATTAGATCCTATAAAGTATATATGTTCTGGGTCCTTATGATGAGCAAAGTTGATTTAACAATGTCCGTCTGTGTGTTTTTGTGAAATAGAGTTATCTTAAAGTTAAACATTTCAATAACCATAACTTTGTTTTTGAAATTATGTATGGAACAATGTAATTTAAGCATTTAAAAAGTTTATGCAACCTTTGTCAAGTTTAATTTTTTATCCCTTTTTTCAACACATTAATACTAAAATTAGCAACTCTGATAAACTAATTTAAAATCTACCATAAAAAAATTTTACGTCAAAAATTATAAATTATTTTGTTTTTTATTTGTGCAATAAGAACTTATTTTATCTATTAAAATGTGAAAAATATTTATAAAAAATTAAAATAATTAGATGTTTTGTAATAAAAATCTGCAACAATCCCAATTTTCCAAAATATTTGACGCAAAAATTCGTGACATTTCTTTGGTTTTTGTTTCTCTCAAGTGTGTTGAATTCACACAGGACATGTACATGTGAATTTAAAAAAGAGTCGTGTTACTTATTATACTTTGCTTATAACATTATTGTTTAAATAAAATTGAAAAAGAAATAAACTAATATCTGATTGGATAATCATTATTTTTTAAAGCCTCAGAAAGACGATTTGGCTTTTTAAAAATAATTGTTTGCAAGTAATCAATACTGAATTTATCCCAATCTTCCTGCAGCGTTTTTTGAGTTCGTTTTTCGAAGAAACGGGATTTTAGAGGACTCGGCGATCAAAATGTTCCCATAAATTTTCTATGAGATAAGCATACAGAGATGAAAATAGCGACGTATGAAAAATGCCCAAATCATTTGCGAGGGCAGCTTTTTTTGGTAGTAAAGTGGCAATGTGTAAAAACAGGCCGCTGCTATCAACACGAATTGCGTTATCATAACAAAAAATGCAAAAAGAGCAGCTTTCGAAGAAAAAGACAGAAAAAACACAATATTTTCTGTCTCGTGACGCCTCTGTGTGCTCTGTGCCTGGGGATTGAGCTGGCGTATTAAACACTTTTGGGCAAATATAAGGCAACTACTCACGAACAATGTGGGCTTTATGTTTAGGGTCGTCGTCAGGATACAATTTTAAAGTTCTTACAATTCCCACTTTTTCTGCAGGTTGTCTCTCTAAGGCCCGTTTTCACAACTTACCGAAAGCTAAAAGTATACTTTAACCGGCCTTATAAAAAGTGTCCCATTATTAAAACTTTTCTTTAACCAAAAGTAAGCGATAAAGTAAATTAAGGTTCATTCTACCTGGTAGGTTAAAGTAAAGTTGCAATAATGGAACACTTTTTATACGGCCGATAAAATCCTACCTTAAGCTATCGGTAAGTTGTGAAAACGGGCCTAAATGTTTTAATAAACATCGTTGTTAATAAATACCAGTTTTCCAACCCCAGCCCCACACCATTACACTTCCTTCTCCATGTATAACTGTTGGCCTTCCGCCACACTATAGTTTTTCCATCACTTCCTAATAAGTTAAATTTGTTTTTACCAGAAAAATTACGTCATCCCATCAATTAACAACTTTTTTTTTATGGTCCTTAGCAAATTTTGACCGATGATTTCTGTTTTTCAAATTCACGAAAGGCTTTTTTCGGGCTTTTTTAACTGTGCGACGCACTGTGGCTGAAAATTAAATTTCATCGGCCAAAAGTCCAATTTTTTGTTATCGCCGATTTCTAAAATTTTAATCCCATTCGATAGCAAATATTTTCGAACTAAGGTATCCAAAAAACTGCATTAAAATATTGACAATTGTGGCTGTGGCATGATGCTGGAAACAAAGGGTACGTTCGTAAATGCATCACTGCGCTGCATCAGTGATTTCAAGTGGTAATATATTTATCAGTGAAGTAAATGTGGACCGAAAAATTGTGAAGTACTCCACAAAAATAATAGTCACACAATAATATAAGTTATTATTATTCTTTTATCGCCATTAAAAAAAGTTTGCTTTTCTGATGCAGCGCAGTGATGCATTTACGAACGTACCCAAATGTTTTATGTTGTTTTAGAAAAAATTAAATTTTTGTAAATTTGATCAGAACTAAATTACGATTCCTCGCAAACTGTTATCAATATTGTGTCGAATTTTTTTTTTGTTATATTAGTGGGATAGTATTCTTGTAGAAATGGTTCGTTACATCTCTGTATCATTTTTACCTGGGGTCTAATCACTGCATACGATATCGAGCAAAATTGATCGAAATTAATTATTTTGGTATCACGAAACTTGATATCGAATGGATTGTATAGAATTTGAAATAATAGCATTCGATACGTCAGTGTCTATTGTCTGCAAAAAAATTCGATAGTTAATTTGATACGTTAGTATCGAATGCGGTGATTAGGCCCCTGATGTGTTATTACAAGTTTCACCAGGTTCTATATTTTAGCTTAATCCGAAACTTAGGGGAAATAGAACTTGTTATGGTCAAAAAGGGTTAAGAAGATTTTGGTACCATTAGAAAGCTGAAAGTGTCCTCTTTAACCCCATATATACTTTTGCAACTGTTTGGAACTGTCTGTTGAAAGCTTTTTTCATTTTAATGAAATTACTCGCAACATTTTTTGCTCTTTTTATTTTTCTAAAATATAACACAATGGTTTACGAACGTTTTGTTTTCAAAAATAATTCTGCAACTGATGCAATTCTTGAAACTGTCAAAGCCGGACAGCTTTTAAGTTGATTTGAAAAAACACGGGTCCATAGAGGGTCGTGAGAGTGACTTGTGGTCCTCTAAAATTGGTAGCCTCGGATATTCAAGTTTTTCAGAAATTCGCCAAGAATATATGAATTTATGGATTGCAGAAAATTTGACTTAAGCTGAGCTACAAAAAATATGCTAAAATGTTAAGTTATCTCCTTTGCCCCTCGAGGTATTCGGATGAAAGGGATTTTCGGGTTGATTTTTTTTTAACGATTTTTCTAGTTTTTTAATCGGGTGGATTATGTTTTATATCAATAGTGGGTTAAAAATCTTTTATATTGGTAGGAAAGCAGACTTTAAGTTATAATATCGCACCTGTTCATCAAAAGTAACACAACTCAAAATTTACAAGTTTTCAGTAGAGGAAAAAAACTAATTCCGCCAATATGATGGAATTATTGTTATAAACAAATATAATGTTATAAAGGAAACTCACTAATATTTCAATAAAATCACAAAATTTATTTCTCTTCTTCCTTTTTCCGAAATTATTACGGATTTTTGATTTAATACAGTTTTCATGAAATTTTTTGATCTACATGTCAATATTATTTCAAGTTATGCTTATCACAACCCAAAATCAACAGCTATTGATAAACAGATTTTTAACATGAAAACAATCACAACTCGAATTAATACAGTTTCGCTGATTCATTTGAGCACCATAACCCTTGAACACTTCAACGCAACTAAAATTACAACTCTTTAATTGAATCAAAACAAACAATATGAGTACGCAAAGAAAGACATAAAGGCATTTCTCTCATGAAATATTACAAATAGAATACCAAAAATTTTACAGTCGTTAGATATGGTAATCATACACTGTTTCCTTCAAAAAAGTGGAAAATAGAATTTTTTGAGTTGTGTTACTTTTGATGAACAGGTGCGATATGTTGTATTTTTAAATACTTATGCATTTTTCTATATGTATAGTGGGGTATTCAAGGCGAATGTATGTATATTAGGGTGGCCGTTATTTACTTTTTTTTGATTTCTTATGTTCTCCCCCCCCCCAAATCGGTTCAGTTTTATGTAAAAAAATACAAAAAAATTTCGTAGCGATAAGTTGTCTTTTAGGGGGGGGGGGCGTCCGACCCTCAAAGTTTGCCTTGAAGCCATATGCATATGACTATCTCTTAAAAACAACATTATACAAGAATATGATATATGGCAATATTTAAGCTCTTCTAGTCAACAACATTAGCCTCGAAGAAAGTCTTTTGCGAAAATTAATATTTAAGAAAATAATTTAAAAAAAATAACAATAAAATACCAAAAATTTTATATACTTTTTATAGATATAAAAGGGGGATTTAATGTCAAGTGACCCAATTTTAAAATCGATGTCTTCCGACTAACCAATGTTAGTCCTATTGGATAGTAATTTAGACACAAATTTTCAATAAGATCGGTCAAAAAGTTTCTGAGTTAGAGGGGGTTTTAAGATCTCTTCGGTCTACATAACTTTAAAATTTCATTGTGATATCTCTATCTATGTCTGATCCATGGAATGTCAAACATTAAAATTATTATTTATGTAGTGTAAATTAAAGCTTTAATTTATACACTGTCCTAAAACATTTGAAAATTCAAAGTAAATTGTTCAAAAATTCTTTTTTAAGGAGAAATTCTTTTGATAAGAGTTTTCTTGAACAAAATCGAAAGTAAAACCCGATAAACATTTTATTATCATTTTCATTAACAAATTTATAAAAAAAATCTTAAATAAAAATCAATATCAAACAATTAAAGGAAACCATAAATTTTTTTCCCTTTCAAAACTCTTCACGAAGAAACCATACCACAAGTCAATATCACCAATGAAGTTCAAATAACAAATAAAATATAAAATAAGAAAGAGAAAACAAATAGTAAAATAAAAAAAATTAAATCCAAAATAAACAAAACTAAAAGAAAAAACCAACTTTTTTCCATGTTTTCCTTTCAAACGCAATCAAAATTATCGAAGACTTCGTCATTATTATATTGATTAATCTAAAAGTTAAGGTGTAAATGATAATCATAAACATCATAATGATGAATGAAGATTGTCTGCTCAGATTTTTTTTTTTTTAAATTCAAATTGATAAGCGTTACAAGATAGTAAACAAATAAAATTCCTCATGCGCAGCAATTACTCATTCAGTTGTAAAATTACAAGAAATTCTTGAAAAATCAACTACCTGTCTGTCTATCCGTCTGTCTGGGCTTTTTGTTTCTCTGTCCCACTGTTGTTTCCACCTAGGGCTGGGTTGACTTTGAGAATATTATGAATTGAAGGCAAGTGCAAGTAAGTGAAGTGGCTGTCAATATATTGTCCATTATAAACAACAAAGAAAAAACTCAAAATTGTTTTAACGTAAGAACGTAAGAAAAGCAAGAATCAGGGAAATCTCTATATATTTTAAGGCGGGGGGGTTACCGCGTATTTCGATTCGAAAGAAATCATTTACGGATTCGAACAATTTGTACTGTGTATTACGATTTTCGAAATATTTGTTAAGAATAAACGGACGTTTTTCACACTTTATTGAAAACAAAAAATCACTTTCTTAAAAGAGACTCTCTATTACGAACAAAAATTGTTCATCAAATTTCCCATTTTTTAAAAAATACAACCTCTGTCATCGTTTCGAACGATTACGAAAATCGTAATACACAGTACAAATTGTTCGAATACGTAAATGATTTCTTTCGAATCGAAATACGCGGTAACCCCCCTGTTTTCAAGAAAAATTTTAATCAAATCCAAAAGAAGGCAAGAATAAGTACAATAAACCTTCCATGTTTCTTTTTTCTGTAAATTTAATTTAGTATAGCAGTGTTTATGGAAAACCCTTGTATATATAGTCATGTATATATAGAAAATCGTATCATGTATAAAGGTTTTCATAGAAAACTCTTTTCGTGTGTAAAAGTTTTCGTAAAAAATTCTTACGAGTATATGAGTTTCCGTATAATCTTATCCAGTATACGAGTTTCTATAATCTTATCCCATTTGATTTTTTCCAATAGTAAATATAAATGTGAATAAGGGTTTCTATGGAAAATAAGATTCACTTTATAAGTTTCTATGTAAAATCTTATGGTGTTTAGAAGTATTTAAAAAACTCTTTATATATGTATGTAAACTCCACATACATATATATATATATGTAGGCATTCCCTGTATTTTTTAAGAAATTTTTTTACAGTTGGTAGATCAAAAAGAAGGGAAGCAAAAGTGGCATTGACCTACCAAGTTTCTTGGTCTGTAAATTTTTATTTATACAAATTTTTATAGAAAATCGTATTAAGTATAAGAGTTATCATATAAACCCCTTTTCTTCTAAACAAGTTTTCAAAAATTGTTTATGAGTATAAAAGTTTCATAACAAAAATTTCAACCCGTATAAGAGTTTCTATATAAAATCTTATCCCATTAAATTTTTTTAATAGTAAATCTAATCGAGAATAAGGGTTTATATAGAAAATAAAATTCACTATTGAAGTTTCAATAAAAAATCTTATTGTGTATAAGAGTTTCCGTAAGAAAAATTATTGCTATAGAATTTTTTATAAAACTCTTGTTGAGCATAAGAGTTTCTATAGAAAATTTCATCATTTATAAGAGTTTCTTAAGAAAATTTTATTATGTATAAGAGTTATCGTGTATAGGAAATTTTTTGAAATGCCTTATAATGTGTAACAGTTTCAAATTCCCAACGTTTATATTAGTTTCTATAGAAAAATTTTATGGTGAATAAAAGTTTCTTTAGAAAAATCTTATTGTTTATAAGAATTTTTGTAAGCAATCGCAGCGTATACAAAAGTTTCTTTAAAACTATATTGTGTATTGGTATTTAAATAGAAAACTTTTTCGGGTGTATAAGTTTTAATGGAAAATCATATTGTGTTTAAAAGTATATAATAAAAAAACCCTATACAAGACGTCTACAACACGTTTCTATAAAAAAATTTTGGCATTAACGTTTTTTAGAAAATCAAGAATTTCTATAGAAAATCTTGTCATATATATGTTTTTAACTAAAAAAAATATTATCTTCAATGAAAGTTTCTTTAAAAATCTGGTAGTTTAGAGGAAAATTGCATGGCGTATAAGGTAGTTCTATACGAAAATCTTGCATTGTTGGTCCTTTTGTATTATCTGAAGCCCCTAAAGGGTTAAAACCTTTCATTATTAATGATGCAATAGTGCTGCTGCATCTTTAGTAGAACCAACAAAATGCAGCTAAGTATGACGATGACAAAAGATTTGAAACGTTTCTTTCAACGAGTTTTCATTGACAATTACAACTACAAAAATCTACTTTCTTGGTCGTTTAAAAAAGCTTAAAAAATTCAAATAAAATGATAAAACAGCCGTAAATTTATGCTTAAGAATAAAACACGACGCGAGAAAAGATTAGAAACTTTTGTTTTTATTACGGGGTGTTAAATGTGTTTTAAGACACAAAACTTTTTCTTTTAATGATCTCGATAAAAATAACAGACTTCTTTATAAAAACTTCAACAGTATAATGTTAAATTATTAACAGTTTATAAATTTTTAATTAGAGATTAAGTTAATACTTAAGAATTAAGAAAAAAGTTTTATTTTATAAAGACTAAACCAAAAACAAAAAAAAAAACAAGTAAGAGTGCTATATTCCGCTGTGCCGAATCTTATATACCCTTCACCATTGTGCGAGTAGAATAGAGAGCAACTGCCTATTTCACGATGTCACTCGAACGTTTACGTTCGCACAAATAACATGTTAACCAAAAACAAATTTTTGAATTTTTTTTTTGTTTTCTATGTTATTTGTGCGAACGTAAACGTTCGAGTGACATCGTGAAATAGGCAGCAACTAAATAATTTTTACATATACAGTGCACTCGCGGTAACTTGAACACCGTCTAACGTGAACACCGCCTAACTTGAACAAGATTTTTTTTACATTGACTACTCCGTAACGTGAACAAACTCAAAAAGCTCTATAACGTGAACAATTTTTTATACCTTTTTTATTAATAACTTTTTCATTCCGTTTGTAATTTCTACAATATTGATCCTACACCCTATAAAGTTTGCATTCCCGATGATCCTGTTAAACAAATTGCTGCAAGTGAGGCACTTGAAATTTTAAACAATGCATTGCAATGGGCAGGAGATGCAATGGTGGATCAAAGTGACATGAGTGTAGTTAGACGCTTAAGGGAGAAATCAGTATTTCAACTACTTATTAGAAAAGAAAAAGCAGCAGAAAAAGATAAACGATTTTTTAATGCCTAAATGCTATAAGTAATTTTATTTGCAATGTTATTTTAATTCAATAGATATATTCTCGTGATGTCAGTTTGGTTTGTAATGAATTCTAATTTATAATATTATTTTTACTAGGATCGCCCGGTGTTCGAAATTCGACCACTCGACATTTACTTTCGAGAAAACCAGTGCGTTATGCAACAAAAACGTACACATTTCAAGAAAACGTTGGGTCACTATTGACCCAACTTTGTACGTATGTCTGTAAGATAAATTAAAACACTTTTATTCAAAAAATTGAGAAAAAAATATATATTAGAAATCAACCACAAAAAAATTGTTCCCGTATTTATATATAAGATATTTTTGTAATGGAAATAATAATAAAGCACATAAATATATACATTTATATTTTAATAATGGAAATAACCAGAAAAAATTTCACGTTCAAGGGTGTAAAACAGACATATTTTTTATTGAATTCGACAATCGCTAACGTGAACAATTTCGCTAACATGAACTCCCTAGGTTTTAATTAGTTCACGTTACCGCGAGCGCACTGTACATATACATACATATTTACAATACTTACAACTTCATTATACATAATTGAAATTTAAAAAGCGATAACTGGTAAATATTTTTATTATGAAATAATAAAGAAGGGTGATAATGAAAATCATATTGGGCATTGTGCTAGTATATGTAAACAAATACGAAGGGGGGTGAGGGGATAGGAAGAAGAGACGACAACCGGATTTGAACTTAGCTTTACATAAGGACCCAGAATATATATACTTTATAGGGTGTAGGACCTTCGGTGAAGGGTATAAAAAACAATCTTAATTATAAAAAAGAGTAATTTTTGGGATTTCAGTATTTTGGTCATAACTCTGCTATTTCTTAACCGAAAATGGGTATTTTTCAAAAAAAAATTAATATTTTGGTCATAACTTTTTCGTATCTGAACCGATTTTCCCGAGTTTTTCAGAAAATATTTTCTATTAAAAATTTCCGATCTTCTGATATATAAGGCGTAACCATAGGTCATATTACAGTCAAAAAATTCAGGTTTTTATACAATTTGTAATACTATTTGTATGAGAGGTACCACGCCTACTTCTCCAATCCCGCCCACATTTTGTAGGATGGTGTATATTTATAACCTAAATGTTTGTACCTAATTTTAAAGCTTTGGCTCTTGCCGTTCTCCAGATATACAGAAAAAAGTAATACAAATACAACAACCAGAAGGGATTTTTTGGAAAAATTAGAGGCAGTCGTGTTTTGTTGGTCATATCTCAGCCATTGTTGGACCGATCTGGCTGAATTTCAATAGCAAAAAATGGTGGACTATATGTGACATAAATGTAAAACAACGTAGCAGCTATCATGTCTGGAGTCTCCGAAAAACACATATCAAACGTAAGACGGACAGACGGACGGACGGACGGATATCTTTAAATCAACTTCTCTCCTCATAAGGACCCAGAATATAAATACTTTATAGGGTCTAAGATCAATATTGTAGAAATTACAAACGGAATGACAAACTTATATATACCCTTTTCCACCTGTGGTGAAGGGTATAAAAATACTATCAGAAAATATTTTAAAAAGGTTTGAAATTTTGAAGACTGACTGAAAGAAAAAAGTCGTGTGAGGAATGCGACATTATAATTTAAAAGTTAAAATCTTTTCTTTTAATGTTTAAAAAATTATAATAATTGATTTAAGCTAAACATTTTTAAAAGAATATTAATTTGGTTAAGATTTATGTTGTGGCATTTATGAGAGATCTGATTAAACGAAATAGTTTTACCTTTTCTCTTAAAAAAATACATAAATGTAATATATGTATAAAAAATTTCCAGTACATGAGTTTAGTTAGAAAATCTTGTGTTTTATGGAGTGTTAAAGAGGTCTTGTATGGTGAATAAGAGTTTTTATAAAAAGTTATTCTATTCAAAAAATATTTGTAACATATAAACATTTTAGAGTATAATAGTTTTATATAGAAAATATTGTAATCCATAAAGGCTTTATAGAGAGTTACGTGTATAAGAGTTTTTATAGAAAGTGTTGTGGTATATACGAGTTTCTATAAAAGATGGTATGGTGAATGAAAGTTTATATAGTAAATCTGATCGTGTATAAGAGTTTATGTAAAAATTTTAATCGGTTATAAGAGTTTGTATACAAAATTTTATAATTATATAAGTCTGCATACAAAATATAATTGTTCACAAAAGTTTCTACAGAAAAGCTTATTGCGCATATTGCGTAATAGTTTTTATAGGAAAGCTTGTCGGAATATAAACGTTTTTATAGAAAGAAAAAATTTTCATTTATATTTTTCAGTTAATTTTATAAAAAAAATATTATGGTGTAAAGTAAAGAGTTTTGCATAGAAAATATTGTAGTCTAGAATTTTAAAGAGAGTAACCTTGTGTATAAGAGATTTTATAGAAAATATTGTAGTGTATAATTTTTTATATATATTTTTTAACATCTATTGTAGTGTATAAAAGTTTTTATAGGAAATCTGATTGTGTATTATAGTTTATATAGAAAAAAAGTTATCGTCTTTTTTTGAGTGCCCCGGTAGGCTAGCTAATAGTGAGCTAGTCTATCAACCCCGGGGTTGCGGGTTCGATTCCCGCCAGAGACTCTGGTTTCTTTCCTGCAGACAAGCGTCAAGCTTCGCGGGGATTAGCATAGGGAATTACAAAATTTAAAAAAAAAAAAAAAAAAAAAAACAAAAATAAGAGTTTCTGTAGAAAATTCTATAGGGTATAAGAGTTTGTATAGAAAATTTAATTGTTTGCGAAAGTTTCTACGAAAGAACTTGTCTTGTACAAAAGAGTATAAGAGTTTTTTTTTAAATATGTATTGGCAAATTGCATGTGATTTGTTTGCTCAAATGTAAGTGATATATTTTTTCCTTGTTTGTCTTTTCTACTTGGCAAATGACATCATCTAATGATTTTGTGTGTTATTTCTCTAATTTTGTTGTCCATGTTTAATTCCAACATCATCATTTATTTAACACCCCATCTTTTTTCTCCTTTTTGGCATATAATTAATGACTGCGTCTGGCTGAACACACAGTCTTTGACTCAGTTAACTTGGATGCTTTAAGAAAATATATTTAAAAGCAAAAATGATTAAGTGGCCAGGAACTCTAATAGAGTTTTTACAATTTATAATTATAACAAAATTGAAATGAAATAAAATAAATGCAGGAATAAGGTAAACTTTTAATAAGTTTGCTTTAGAAATAAATTTGTTGTAGATTTTATTTAAATTTGGACTGCTGAAATACACATATTTAAAATTTTATTTTTTTTTTGTAGCAAAACAACCAGTTGAAACATTCTTAGTTTATACACTAACAAAAAATGTTTAAGTAAACACCTGTACAAATTTTTTTTCAAATCTCCAGTGAAAAATAAGAGTTTTTAATTGAAACTTTTTAAAAATAATTATAGATTCTATAAAAATTTCTTTTGTACACCGCAAGATTTTCTACAGAACCTTTTAAAAAATATAAGATTTTCTATAAACACTGTTCAAAAAACTAAGTCTTTCTAAAAAAAATTTTGAGAATAAAAATATTTTCTGAAAAAATGTTATAAAACAACAAGATAATCTATAAAAACTCTTATAAACAATAAAATTTCAATGAATATTTATATACACGATACAATTTTTATAGAACATTTTTTACACGATCAGATTTGTAAAAAAGTCCTATACTAGATAAAGTTTGTTAAAAAACAATTTTTTATAGAAACCCTTATACACGATAAGATTTTTTATAGAAATTCTTTTATACGATAAGATTTTAAAAAAACTCTTATAAACGATAAGAATTGTTCAAGAAACTATTTATACCGATAAAATTTTATGTGTCAACTTTTATACACGATACAATTAAAAAAAAAATTTATACACGCAAGATCAACTGTAGAAACTTTTGTACAAGATACGATTTTGTATAAAAACTCTTATACAAAATAAGATTATTTAATACTAACTTTTATACATGATAATATTAAAAAAAAATATATACGACAAGACAAAATTTAGAAGTTTTTATACAAGATACGATTTTGTATAGAAACTCTTATACAAGGTAAGATTTTTTAATAGTAAGGTAGTTTTAATACAGGATTCGATTAAAAAAAAAATATTTATGCAGAATAAGATGTTCTATTAAAACTGTTATACACAATAAAATATTCTATAGAACTCTAATACATAATACGATTACCTTTATATATAAACATTTATAAACAACAACATAAATTACATAAACGATTATAACTCATATAGAAAATTTTACACATGTCATTATTTTTATAGAAACTTTTAAATACGATAATTTTTTTGAAGGAAACTCTTATACTTGATACGATTTACTGTAAATAATATAATACACCATAAGATTTCCAATAGACACTGTAATTTTGTTTTTTATTAGAAATAAAAACTTTAGACTTTAATTTAAAACTTTTATACATAAAAAAGTTTTCTATAAAAACTCTTACATTTGATCATATTTCCAATAGAAACTCTTATACCAACTAATGTGTTAAACGTTATGAATCCGTCTAATTTTAAATTTGTTAAATTTGTTTTAGGCTTCTCCCTAATTCAATAAGTTTTAAGCAGCTGCTTTAAAAGTTTTTTCTGAAATCGAAATGCATTTGTTGCAGGAAAAACCGATTTTAAAATAAAAATTTACATACATAATTTCAATTCTGCTGCTGACCCTTAAACATTTAAAACAAGCAGTTTGTCATTAGCCTTCTTTTCTATATAACTTTAAATTAACAAAAGACAAGATTTCCATGAATCTTGAAAATTTTTCTAATTCGTGACTAATAAAACTTAAACACTCTCAATAAATTTTCAATCTCGTTAAGATATTGAAACTACATTTTTTTTTTCAAAAATTCCTAAAAAAAAAATTAAATGAATGAATAGAATTGTCTTTCAAACAATGGAAATTTGTATACAAATCAAGTCTAGTCTTGTTTTGAATTGTTGAAAAAGAAAAAAAAAATCAATTTATTATGCCCCAGAATTGTTGTAACAAAGTTTCCCTTTTGTTGTAAAATTTTCTTATTAACAAGACTTTTTTGTTGTTTTTTTTTGAGTTCAAAAAAATATTGTAACAATTTATTTATTTATTGTTTGTTGATCTTTTGTTTATTTTGAAATCTTATAAATACGAATGCAATAAACAAGTTAATCTTCATTTTATGTCTAAAACAGAGCATTTCTCCTCTTTTTATATTTGTGAAATCTGCATTAAAAACTCATTCGTTATTAATTCAACCCGATACAATTTTAAATGCAAACCATAAAATTAAATTTTATGTTTGAAAGGAAGTTTTATTGTGAAGTTTATGGTTTTGTTTTTTTTTTTTTGTGAAATTGTTGGGGTTTTGAAAAAACATCTTTGATGTTTTAATTTTGAAGTTAATGTAATTCTTTTGTAAACTTACAGATTTAATTTATTACCAAGGAGTGAGTTGCTTTTTTAATAATAATTTCAATAAAGACATGAAAGTATTACAAGAAAAACGCTAAGTTTTTGTAGACAAATTTTTAAACAATAGCAGAGAAAAAATTACTCTCCTAATTGCATTTAAGTCCAGTCAACACTTTATGAATAAACTCTTATACTCAATTAAATGTTTTATAAAAATACTTATATACAAAGATTTCCCATACAAAGTGTAGAACCTCTTATACTCAAAAAACGATTATCTGGTGAAAATCTTGAATGCGATAAGAATTTGAGGAAGAATTTTCTAACGTGATTAGATTTTGTATTGAAATTCCTTTACACAGAACGAATTTTCTATAGAAACTCTTATAAACGACAAGATTTTTTTATATATACTGTTTTATGCGATTACATTTTTTTAAGAAACTTGTATTCACGATTAGGTTTTCTAAAGAAACTCTTATATACTTTAACACTTTTTGTAGAAACTTTTATAAAGAATAATATTTTCTATAAAATATCTTAAAACATGATAAGAAAAAATTAAAAACAAAAATTAAAAGCGAAAAAAATTTTTTTAAGTTAACTCTTATACGGTAAGATTTTCTATAGAAACTTAAAAAAAAAACGATAAGAAGTTTTAAGAAACTTTTATACATCATAAGATTATCTATAGAAACTTTTATAACAGATTTTTATAACAATTTTCATAGAAACTCTTATACACGATAATCTATCTAAAAAAAACTTTTATAGATGATAACATTTGCTATGTAATCTGTTATATAAAATCGGGAACTGGATACAAAGGAGCCTTTCGTCTGCCAGATGAATGCATCTAACTGGTTAAGGTATAATCGCATATCGATGAAAAAATGTATATTTGATGATAGCAAGACTACCATTGCATCCCTAAAGGGTGTCTTTACGACATCGAGATAAACAGCTGAATGTCCGATGTCATTTAATAAGATTGCAGAGCATTTAAAGGTCACGCAAATGTGTATACCTGGTCATACAAACTGCCGGGGTAACCAAATGGCAGATGAGCTTGATTGTCTGGATGACCGGTTTTTAGATCAATGTATTGGCCTTGGCAATGGCTTAATGTAAATCACTCATTAAGCGCGAGTCTCTAGACTTACCCAGTTGGGCTGGAATTGTTCACCCCACTGCTCCGTATCCAGGGCCTTCTGAGTTATCCATGATGAATGGAGGAGGACATGCTCTCTGTTTAGGTTTAATAGAGAACAGATTAGATTGAAGTGCCACGGTATTCTACCAAGTAGTGAGCTAGTCTACTAGTGCGGGGGTTGCGGGTTCGATTCCCGCAAGAGACTTTGGTCTCCTGCAGAAAAGCGTAGAGCTTCGCGGGATTAGTATAGGAAAAAAAAAGAAAAATAACAGTGATCTCGGTGATACACGCAGAGAAAAAACATGTTTAAATATGGTCACCTCCAACAATACTATGTTTAAAGAAAACTTTCACCATATAAATGTTTAATTTAACCATATTTGTGTCATCGACAACCATATTATGGTTAAATTAGTCCCCTATCAAGAAGCCACAACCATATTATGGTTGCCTCTAAACATGTTATGTTTAAATATGACAATTATATGTTTTTAAATTAAAAATAGTATTTATCTCTTTTTCAAGAGCAACATGTTATGGTTGAAAATCAACCATGCTATTATAAGTTGAAAATCAACCATGCTATTATAAGTTTTAAACATATTTAAGTTATTATTAACCATAATATGTTCGGAGGCAACCATAATATGGTTGTGGCTTCTTGATGGAGGACTATTTTAACCATAATATGGTTGTCGTTGACAATAATATGGTTAAATTTAACATATTATGGTTAAAATTTTCTTTAAACATAGAATTGTTGGAGGTGACCATATTTAAACATGTTTTTTCTCTGGGTGTAACAGAGCTCTGGCCTGTAGGCAGTCATGCGAAGAGAATGGGTCTGGTATTTAACGACTACTGCAAAAGTTTTTATGATGAGGAGGAAGACGAAACTTTCTTTCATTTTCTGTGTCAGTTTCCTGGAATTCGAGACATTAGAAAGGGATACCTGGGAGAACCAGTATTTGGATGATCTATCCAAGATAGGATTACGGTTCTTTCTTTTTTTCATGAGGAAGACAAATTATGTGAATTCTGCATTGGCGCCTATTGAGTAATTGCTCCTTAGGATAGGAATTGGTGCTGGATATCACAAAGGGACTATTGAAGGACCCAAGTGAACAGTCTTCTTGAAGGCTGCCCAAGAAACCTAACCTTACCAATGGAGTTTTCAATTAGATTTTTTATAGAAACTTTAACACATGTTTATGTTTACTATTGAAATCTTTATTCAATATTAGTTTTCCTATAGAAACTGTTATACACGATTGGATCTTCTATAGAAACTCTTATACTCTAAAATATATGTAAAGTTAAATAAAAAAAAAACAATAACACTTCATATAGAAACTTTTTACTGCATATGATTTTTTATATTACCTCTTATACACTGTCTATTTTCTAAAAAAAAGTCTTATAAATCTTGTTAAAACGATAATGTATTATTTTCTTTAGAAACTATTATTGACGAGAAGTTTTTCAATAAAAACTTTTTTACATGATAATTTTTCTATAAAAAGTGTTATATTTTTCTATAAAAAGTCTTATACTATAAAATTTTCTATCAATTGTCTAAAGAAACTCTTATACGCGATAGTATTTTTTCTAATAAAAAATTTCATACACTCGACAACTGTTTAAGCAGTTTTGCATCCTTTTTTGCATTACCCTTTATTCTTGAACAACAATATTTACTTGTGTGTAATTTATATATTTCGATGAAATAATTTTGATATAATAATTTATGTGATCTCCAAGCCTTTTTAGTACTTTTTTTTTGCATTTTATTCCTTTTTTCTATTTGGTTGCGTTTGAATCTCATAAATCGCGATAATTATCATTTTTATTATATTCTCCGTAGTTTGAACAAAACAGTATCTGGTTGTAATTTCTGCCTTTGCAACTGCAAAGTTCTTACCACCAAATATTTTCGTTCTGTCTGTCTGCCTGTCTCTCTGTCTGTCTCCATAAAGTTGAGTTTGAATTTGTTGTTTGCCTTTTCAGGGAATTTTAAAGCAGTTTTTCTTAATGACAGAAGTAAATGAACAAAAAACCTCTTAAAAATCGTGATCACTGTTTGACACTTCTTATTAAATTATTATTATTTTTTGTTGCTTTACACAGGCAATATTTTGTGGCTTAAGTGTGCCTGTTTAAATGTAAATAACAAAAAATATATTTTAAATATTACAAAAGAGACAAAATATTGTAAAAAAAATTAACCTTTTAGAAGAAACATGCAAAACAGGTGACAGGTTTCCTATAAAATATTTTTAAAGCTGCTGGTTCTTAACAGTTTAATCCTTATTCGTTTAATCTTAATTCTCGAATTTAAAATGTAAATATGCCACCTTAAAAAGTCAAAATTTTTTTCACATTTAATTGTTAATTTTAGTTTTAAAACTTTTTGTATTTAACACTTAATTTTGCCAATTAATTTATTAAATTCTGTGGTGGCATTTATTGCCTTGATACAAGTATCAAGTTGTTTTTTGCAATCGCATTTTTTCAAATAAATTCTTATTTTAACTGACCAAAATTTTTAAAACTAAATATTGAGTAATGAACACTAAGAATTACGAGTACACCACACACAAGTACATATTTAGAATTTTTTCAATACTGTTTTAATTAATTATCGATTTAACACCTGCTAAATGATATTTGATATAGAAAAATAGGACGTAAAAAACAAATCATTAGATTTCTTCAACAATAAAAGTGAATACTTTATGGAACATATACATTTTTATAAAGTTATCAAAACTTATATTACCACAAATATTATTGTGTATAAGAGTTTCTCTACGAAATTGCATTATGAATATGACTCTCTAGAAAAAACCTTATCTAGTATAATACAAGAGTTTTTTTTTTTTTTTTTTTTTAGAAAATCGCATCTAGTATTAGAGTTTCTATAGGATATCGGATCTAACATAAGGCTTTCTTTTAAAAAACTACAATTGTTTCTATAGAAAATCGTTTAAAGCATAAAAGTTTCTATAGATAATATATGAGTATAAGAGTATTAAAAAAAAAAATCTTGCCTCGTATGAGATTTTTTATTGAAAATTGTAGCTAGTTTTATAGTTTCTTTAGAAAATCTTTTCTTGTACCATATAAAATAATATTCAAACCTTATTTTGTATAAGAGATTTTTTTTAAAGTCTTATAAATTAAAAAAGTTTCTATAAAAAATCGCATCTAGTAAAAGAGTTTCTATAGAATTTTGCATCTAGTATAAGAGTTTCTATAAAATATCGCAACTAGTATAAGGCTTTCCATACAAATATTTATTACGAACAAGAGTTTCTACAGAAAATCTCATCTAGAGTTTACACAAAAAATAAGAGCTTAAGAAATTGTTGGTCACGTATGAGAGTTTTTATAGAAAATTGTATCTAGTATTAAAGTACGTATCGTATACGTGTACTGTAAAAGAGTTTTAATAATTTTCTTTCATATCTAGTATAAGAGTTATTATAGAAAATAGCAAAAGAAAATAGTAAAAGATTTTATTAGGAATAGAGTTTGTATAAAATATCGCATTAAGTATAAGGCTTTCTATTATATAAACAAGAGTTTGTACAGAAAATCGTATCTAAAGCTTCCACAACGAATATAAGAGTTTTTTAATTGTTATAGAAAATTACATTTAGTATTAAGGTTTTTATAGAAAATCTTATCGTCTACATATATTGTATAAGAGTTTAAATAATTTTTGTCTAAAATAGTATAAAAGTTTTTTATAGAAAATAGCATCAAGAACAAGAGTTTATATAGAATATCGCATTAAGGAAAAGGCTTTCTATTATACAGAAAATCTCATCTAGAAATTCTAGAAAAATATAAGAGTTTTAAAAATTTTAGTCGCATATGAGAATTTTTATAGAAAATTGTATCTATAAAGTTTAAATATAAAATCTCATCGTGTACATGTATTGTATAAGAGTTTTAATATTTTTTCTTATCAAGTATAAGAGTTTTTATAGAATGTAGTTTTAGAATTTCTTTTAAATATCGCGAAAGAGTTTCAACAGAAACTGTTATCTAGCATAAGAATTTCAAAAATATAAGAGTATACGAGTTTACAAAATTGTTTGTCTCGTACAAGAGTTTTTAAAGAAAATTGTTTCTAGTATTAATATTTCTTTAGAAGACTTTATACATATTATATTATAGTTTTAATTTAATTTCTATAGAAAATCGCATATAAGTGTCTTTATGAAAACATTTTATTATTAAACAAGAGTTTCTACAGAAAATTGTATCTTGTAAAAGGGGATAATATAGAAAAATCGTATACAGTATTAGTGCTTTCACAGAAAATAATTAAAAAGTAAAACATTTTTAAAAAACTCTTGTCTCACGTTAATGTTTTTATAGAAAATCTTATCTAGTAACAAAGTTTTTATAGAAAATCTTTTCATGCATGAGAGTTTCTATAGAAAAATCTGTATATTGGTATTTCCACAGAAATGTCTACTTTTTGTCACGTAACGTCACCAACCATTTTTAATAGTTTCTCAAAGAATAATGAAAATATTATTTACTTTTTTGCATTTGGGTGTAGAGCTCAACTAGGTATTCATTTAGTGAAAGAGAGGAAAAATTTGAACAACGTGGTTCTAAAATACAAGAATAATTGCTAGGTGACGTGACGTGACAAAAAGAGAGCTTTTCTGTGGAAGTGCCCATATGTAAAGGTTTCTATAGAAAAACTTCTAATTTAAAGAAGTGACTTTAGAAAATCTTATAGTTTTAAAGAGTTTTAATTAAAAGACTAATCGTGTATTAGAGTTTCTTTGGAATATCTTGTCGTTAATATTAAATATCGCATCAAGTATAATGCTTTCCATTAAAATATTTTTAATGTACATATCTAGCATAAGAATTTCCACAAAAAAATAGTAGTATATGAGTTTACAAAATGGTTTGCCTCGTAAAAGAGTTTTTATAAAAAACTATGTGGTGTTAATTTTACATAAGAAATCTTAAATTGTAGCATAGAAAATAATAATATGAAAACATTTTATTGCGTTAAAGAGTTTCTACTGAAAATTTGATCTTATGTAAATGGATACAATAGAAAAACACATCATTATAGTTTTAACAGAAATGATTAAAAAGTATAAGAGTTAAAAAAAAATCTTATATTGTTTTTAAGTTTTTATAGAAAATCTTATTGTGTATGAGAGATTCTAAAGAAAAATCTTTATGTGTAAAAGAATAAAAAGAATAAATGTATATGCTTAAAGGTTAAGTGTCTTCAGAAAATCTTTAAGTTTTCAAGAGGTTCACTTAAAATACTAATTATGCATAAGAGTTTCTATAAAAAATCTTATTTTGTATAGATGTTTCCAAAGAAAATCCCATTCATTATTTCACATGTATTTGTATTTGATTTTGTGTTAATATAAAAAGTGTATTTGTCTATTTTTATCATTTGCATTGCTTGTTACTTAATACTTGTAAATTTTATTAAAATTTTTGTTTAATTTTAATTGCTTGTTCTTTTGTATTCCAAAATGTGAAACCACTTTTTATTAATAATAAAATTTGTTTACTCATTTTGTTGCAAGCAAAATGCATTTGTTGCAGTTGGATAACAAATTTTATTTTTGCTTATCGCCATTTAAAGATTCACGCACAAGTTTTTCATCTACCATAATTGGAAGTATAACGTAACGCAACCGGGCTGGAAGTCACCGATAAATGTCACCACCAGCACCGCCACTACGAGTGACTCAAGTCGTACAACATGTAGAAGTTTTATTGTTGGAAGTGGCGCGAGTTATTTTTTTTTTTTGGTTTTGGTTAATTCTTTATTTCTTGACACCATCGTCGTCATCATCAACATCTTGGAGGTAACAGCGGCAGCCATATTAAATGTTAAACAGACAACAATAAAACTGTTTATGGTAACAAAGGAGTTAAGTGGATGCGGGAGTAGGCGGGAAGTGCCTGAGTATCAAACTGTGTTATGGTGGCGTTTAAAATATGGTAATAATAAATATGGCCAAAACACAGAGACAACAGACTACAACAAATTTCACTTAGATCAACATTTTATTGCCAAAAAAAAAAAGTAAAGAAACACACAGTAATTTGCGAATATTCTCACAACTTGTGGGTGATTTTTTGATAGACTTCCATAATGAAATGCGTTTACACGATAAAAGACAGGCCTAAAATGGGGTCAAAAAATAAACATTTGTCTTCAGATGAATCTTATGGGAACATGAGAAAAAAAGATTCTTTAAGGTTAAAAAAATTCCAACTGGACTACTTCGTTAACAATTGCAAAATTGACAAATCGGAAAAATATTTTCTTAAGCAATTTTGCTTTTAACAAAATCCCATTTCCAGACAGTTCTTGAATTTCTTGTCAAGTTAATGAGGAGGTCTTTTATTTTTTAATAAATTTTTGTGTTTTTTACTTTCAACTTGGTATTGATTCATGCATCTATCAGCGTTTTCGTTTCGTTGCTTCAATTTCACTACTTCAAAGTCTATGACAACGTCATGATGTCTGCGATATTTATAGGACATTTTTTATTTTTTTTATTTAATTTTTGCTGTTCTTTGTGTGAATCATCGTCATCGTTATTTTCTTTTAAAACAAATCAATTCCATTTAATTTGTCTTCGAAAGTATAAACAAAATTAAAGACAGATAGATATGGACGAACCGACGGTCGGACGGACGTATTACAAAATGTTTGCCAAGTAATTTGTGCAAAATAAATGTCTGCTTTTATTGTCATTTATTTTAAGCACGTAAAGTTTTGTTCCTTTCTGTTCAAAAACGTTTGTCTTATCGAGCAAGCTGACTGACACTCCTTTTAAAGAATGTTTGAATTGGAAATATGTTAAAGTAAAAGGATTTGCAAAGTAAACTATTTGCCACAATAATTAAAACCAACTAAAACTTTTAGAAAAAATTAAGTTTGCTAAAGAAATTCTGATGCAAAATAAAATTTGTTTAACAAATTCTTCTACACAATTAAAACTTCCAGGAAAACTGTTATACATCAATACAATTTCTAGAAAAACTCTAATACGTCAAAAAATTCTCAAGAATTATATGAAATATGGATCAAAATGTATATAGAAAATCTTATTAACGATGACTTTGTCCGAAGAAACTCTTACAAACGATAAGATTTTTTTTTTTAAATTCTTATACACAATAATGTTTTCTTAAGAGATTTATACACGATAAGATTTCCCATGAAGTCTCTTATACACTATAATATATTCTCTAGAAACACAGAAAAAATTATTGCCGAATTATTTTCAAACAAACGCTTGTTTGAAAATTTTTTTAATTTCTACAAATTTTTTTACTGATTCAATTAAAATTTTTGTTTGATTTTTATTTAACCAACAAAAATGTTGACAACCGTTCAAAAATATAATACACGCGTTATTGGTTTCAAGTTTTCATATTTTTGAATGCAATATTTAACGCTTTTTAATGTTGTCGCCTTTTTGCATTTTTTTATTTGATCGTAAGCAACACTTCCTAATGTGAAATATAAGAACTACAACAAAAAACACATACAATAAATTTTTGGACACTTTAAAAAGTACAAAAAAAAAAAAAACAAAAAAATAGCAGGTAAAAAAACGTTTCACTCTTTTTAAACAACAGAAACAAAAACAACATTATAAGAAACAAAATAAATTGTTGGTTGGTTTCAAAGTTGGTTAAAAAAAAAAACCAAAATCCCGTATTCAATTTTTTCAAACTGTTTGCTTAAATACATCAAATACAAAAATATAATGATGATGAAAAAAATATCGAGTCGGTCTGTCGCCGTTTTTGGGTTACATTTCTTCTTCATTAGCAAAGGAAAGGATACAGCAACAGTGAGTGATGACGAAAAACATGGTGTGTATAAAAAAATACTTCGTTCAAAAATTATTCCAACAAAAAAATGTGTCTCAAAGCCAGCCGGCCGCTCTGCTCTCTCTGCCATGATCTTCTAATACAGTGTCTGCTTGTGTGCGCATCATTGCTTGTGCAAAAACCTTTTTTTTTTTGATTTTGAAATTTAGTATATGAATTTCAGTAAACTTTTTGTTTGATTCAGTTAAATTATTTGTTTGAAAAAATCAGTGTTTTTTTCAATAAACAAAATGCAAATAAATTGTTTGAATATGCGAATTTGTTTATAGGACCGATTTCAGACAAAAAATTGTTTGATTCTACAAATTTTTTGTTTGAATTGGAAAAATAATTTTTTCTGTGAACTCTTTATGTAGGATTACATATTCTATAAAAATTCTTATATACATAAGATAAGAGTATTATAAAAACTCTTGTATGATTAATATTTTCTTTTGAAACTATTTTACTGTAAAAAGCTTTCTTTAGATACTATAATGATATCTATGATCTTCCAATAAAATTTTTATAATGTATAAGATTATATTTAGAAATTCTTACAATTCCTAAAAAAAACTATGAAAACTAAATTTAGAGAAACTCTGATACGGTATACTAATTTCTGAAATAACTATTACAAGGCATATGGGATTTACCGCAACTGTTGAACTTGACTAGAATTTTATTTGCTTAGACACAAACATTTACAATTCACTAGTTTTTCTGAACAAACTAATATTTGTGATATATTTCTATAGAATTTCTGGCATTAAAATTATGAAACTCCTTGCTATTGCAACTCTTAAAAAATATGTGATTATTTTTGAAAAGTCTTATAAACAATAAGGTTTGGATTAAAACTCTTATATACCATAAAATTTTCTGTTTTATAAACAGTTTTTTCTTATTAAGGCAGGCAACACCGTTCTGTGTAATACAAATTTTTTTCCGAATAAAAAAAAAACTCTTATACTCTTATATGATATTCTATTGAGAATTTTATATAGAAATGTTTATACTTTAAGTGCTTGTAATAGAAAATTTTGTACTCTGTTATGTTTTGTAGAGCAACTCTTATACGACCTATGGTTTTCGATACTATATATTCTTATACGACATGCAATTACAAACAGTTATATTTTACAAGTTTTTTTGTGGAAACCCATATTTGTGATAGGTGGCTTCATAGAAAGTCTTATACTACAAAAATATTTCTTAAGAATCTCTTGCATAGAAGTTATGAAACTATTTGCTTAAGAAACTCTTAAAAAGTAAGTGATGTTTTTAAAAAACTCTTATAAACAGTAAGGTTTGTATTAAAACTTTAATATGTGATAAAACCATTTTTTTTTAATTAGAAAGTTTTATTTTCTATTGGAGGCAATACATTTCTTTGTAATAAAAATTTTTTTTTGAATAAATTTAAAAAAACTCTAATACACTTATATGATTTTCTATAGAGAACTTTATATACAAATTTGTATACTTTAATAAGTGCTTGTAATAGAAAATTTTGTACTCTGTTATGTTTTGTAGATAAACTCTTATACGATTATGATTTTCGATACTATATGCTATTCTATACTATAGAATATATTCTTATAAGATACGCAATTACAAACATTTATATTTTACAAGTTTGGCTTGTATAGGAACTCTTATATACGATAAAATTTTCTTTTTTAAAGAAAGTTTTATTTTCTTTTGGAGGCAACACTTTTTTTTTGTAACACAAACTTTTTTATGAATAAATTAAAAAAAACTCATATGATTTTCTTTAGAGAACTTTAACTAGAAATTTTTATATTTTAAGTGCTTGTAATAGAAATTTTTGTATTGTGTTATGTTTTGTAGAGCAACTCTTATACGACTTAAGATTTTCGATATATATATACAGTGGTATCCCGGTTTAACGTATACTCAGTTTAACGAATTCGCGATTTAACGTACGGTCATATTTTTTCCATTGAGTACCTTATATTACGAACAAACAGCAAATTTTTGTACTCTATTTAACGAATTTTTACAAAAAAATGTGTAAAAGCAAAATAGATTGAATGCAAACATATTTGCATCCATTCTCTTTTGTTTTTGTATACATTTTTACCATATTTTTAAAGCGATTTAACTGAAAACAACGAGTTAAGGCCCCTATTACGGTTTACAACTCAACTCAGTTGAGAAGAGAAGTATTTTATTTTCTTGCACAGAAAGCAAAAAAAATACTTACTCTCCAAAATAAAAATTTGTACGTTACAAAGTAATTTTTTACTTTTGCTTACAAAACAAATGTTTGTTTTCTGTATCAAATTTTACTTCAATTTTGTGAAGTTTTTGTAAAGTTGACATCAAAATGCCCAAAAGAAAACGTTAATTTCTATAAGAAAAATTAAAAATTTTTAACGACTATGAAAAGGGCCTGCGACTAAGTCCTTTATCTAATAAATATCAGCCGCTTAAGTCATCATTATGCAAAATTATAAAATCAAAACGGAAACTTTTGAGCGAAATGGAAAAGACTAAATTCGGAATATTCCTATTATTGGTCCTATATTAAAAGCAAAAGCCCTCTAGATCTACACAAAAAAATGTATGTTGAAAAATGTTAGCCAGCCATGGCTGGTTCTGTAGATTCAAAAAACGCTATGGAATTCGTTTAATGAAACAAAGTGGGGAGAAACTCTCTTCTAACAAAGAGTTAGTGCAGCCGTTTATATCTACATATGTACTCATTTAATTGAAAATGAAATGAAGTATTTATTTTTTGTTTGTGTTATGCATGGAAATAAACGACTTTACTTTGTTTTATTAAAATATTGTTGTTTTATTAATAAAAATGAATTAAAAAAAACTTCGGGATTTAACGAATTTTCCGATATAACGAAAGGGCCTGACAATATATAATTCGTTAAACCGAATATACTGTATACTGTATATTTATAAATTCTTATACGACACGCAATTATCTACACAAACTTTTAAACGACATGCATTTTCCTATAAAACTTTTGTAAGACATAATAGCTTCTATTAAACTTTTATAAGACATAATATTTTCTATAAAACTCGGAAGTGACATAATATTTTCTTCATAAACTCTTATACGATCTGCGATTTTCTATATAAACTCTTGGATGCCATATGATTGCCTTCAAACCCCTTTTAACACATTGTTATTTTAATTTTTTTTGTTAAATTTTTACAAAATACTCTTATACTCGCTAAGATTTGCAGGAATAACACTTATATCAGATAAGCTTTTCTATACAAATTCTTATGACCTGTAATATGTATATTCTTCTGGAACTTGTTGGTGTATTTAATTTTAGCTTGGAATTCATAAGAAAAGTCTCCTGTTCATAATTTTGATAATAGATCTGTTAATATTTTGTTTAAGTTTTTTTCCTCTCTTAATATAATAATCGTGAGACATTTACCGCAATTGGGTTTATCAAATATCAACAATCTTAAATGTCTTTAAAAATATTGCTACCAATTAAATATAAAATTTTGTGTGTTTTGTTTTTTGGGTAGATACGAGTAGAAACAAAACGTTGACAAATATTTTTTATTAATAATTTTGTTGGCAGCAACATCAGCGGCAGCTGAACGACGTCTTGTAGTGAAAATGTTGACAATGTTGTTGGCCAATTTCGTGTAGACAATTTTGAACCCAGCGACAAGTGCTGGTTGGCACTTTAACAGCCAAAAAAATTACGAAAAAAAAATTATAAAAATATTTTGGTTGTTTATTTTAACAGTTTTTATTTATTCTGCCTTTTTGGCACAAACTACTTTTGCTTGTGTTAACAGCGCAGTGTCTCCCAGGCTGGGCTTAAGATACAAATGATACTGCCTGCTGCTCAAGCTGGTGTTGAATTCGGTGGCTCAAAAAGCGATAGAGGAAAAAAACTGGCAAATTAAGGCCCAGTTAATTGTAAAATGGGGGAAAGGAGACTAATAAAGTTGTGAAAATAAAGAGTTTTTTATTATTTAATTTCGTGTTTTTTTTATATATAAATTAACAACTCCACAGTTAAAGAAAGATTTCTTTCACAACGATAATAAAACATTTTTAAGCTTCCACTTGAGATTAAAAGGAAAATATTTGTAAATTAAATGCTTATTTTTTCCTTAAATGGCAAGACCTCCAATTGTGTTGATTTTGTTTGAAACTCATGTCTTTGGTCTATTTTAAGATTTATGGTTTAATTTTGTTAAAAATTACAAAATTGCAATAAAAACTCATTTTGAAATGTTTATTCACTCTCTTGACTTAAAAACGTTACACAGATCTTCAGATACGAGTATTTGTTGTTGTACGTGCCAGTGTCTGCATCCAAATAAGAGTTTTTCTTTCATTTATTAGATTTACTTTCTTCAGATTGTTTACACAGCACATTTTTGTTTTTGTTTTTATTTTATACTTCGATCGATTTGTTTTGTTTACTTGGCTCTTGGGAGTTTTCAATCTAGAGCCGTTTTCAAACATACAAACTGACATACAACCTGCAAAATTATCGGAGGAAGACAACACAAAAAAAAAAAAATAATAAAAATGGAATGAAAGAAACTGATCATAAAAACCATGTGGCAGGTCTTAATTTGAATGTGAATTTATGTTTTGTGGTGTTTAGAGTATTAAACCACAATTGTGGTCTCATTCCATGAATTTTAAGGAAAATCTCTATCTATCGGTTGGTGGCTGGTGTAAAAAGGAATTATGGCATGTGCTTGATTTCAAATAAATAACCTAAATTTCTACAAAAAAAAAAAAAGAAACATAAGAAAGATAGGCATTTGATATAAAGACATAAGTGAACGAATTTACAGCTGGAATTCCATAAGAAAAAAAATTTAATTTAGATTAACATAACTAGCAAATTCTAAAAAAACTTTTAAGAATATAATAACGATATTTTATTCAGAAAAAATTATTCTAACAAAATTCTTGCTGCGTATAAGAGTTTTTATAGAAGTTACTATAGATTGTAAAAGTAAATAAAAACTTTTATAAAATTTTCCGAATTTTTACAGAGTTTACAAAAATGTAGAAATCCTTACGAAGTATAAGACTTTAAATAAAAATTTACAGGAGTAGAAGCCTTTCAATAGAAATTCTTACGCAATATAACAGTTTTTATTCATAAGGGTTATTCACGGGAGGCTGATAATCCGGCTATGTAGTTATATCAATAACAACAAAAAACATTTATTTATTTTGTTACTGTTTATATAACTACATAACCTTATAAACTGATAATCAGCCTTCCGTGAAAAACTGGAAGTATGTATGTCTGGGTTCACACCATGAACATTTTCTTTCGGAATATCTGAGTTTATTGGTGAGAGAGTAGAGGAGAAAAAACAAGTTCTCTGCCCCTCTCACCAATTCAATCAGACTTTCTGAAAGAAAGTGTAAATCCAGACCATACGATTTTTTATAAAATTTTTATGAAATATAAGAGTTTCTAAAGAAGTTCTTAAGAAATTCAATTGTGTCTATAGAAATTCATACTGAGTATAAGACTTGCAGTAGAAATTCTCACTGAGTATAAGACTGTCATTATAGATTATTACTGAGTATAAGACTTTATATAAAAATTCTTACGAAATATAAGAGTTTCTATAGAACTTTTAACTGAGTTTAATGGTTTCTATAGATAGTTTTACAAACTATATGACTGTTAATTGAAATTTCTACTGAGTATAAGACTTTTTATATAAATTTAAGAAGAACAAGTTCTCCGCCCCTCTCACCAATTAAATCACACTTTCTGAAAGAAACTGTCAATCCAGACCATACGAGTTTTTATCAAATTTGTATGAAATATAAGAGTTTCTAAAGAAGTTCTTAAGAAATTCAATTGTGTCTATAGAAATTCATACTGAGTATAAGACTTGCAGTAGAAATTCTTACTGAGTATAAGACTGTCATTATAAATTATTACAGAGTATAAGACTTTCTATAAAAATTCTTACGAAATTAAAGAGTTACTATAGAACTTTTTACTGAGCTTGATGGTTTCTAAAGAGAGGTTTATGAATTATAAGATGAAATTCTTACGGAGTATAAGAGCTTCTTATTAAATTCTTATGGATTTAAGATGTGTCTTTGATATTTCTTACGAATTATTAGAGCTTCTTTAAAATTTTTTACAGAGTATAAGTGTTTCTTTAAAAATTCCTTCAAATTTTAAAAGCTTCTAACGACGTATAAGAACATCTAAAATAATTCTACATAGTTTTAGAGTTTCTTTAAAACCTGTTGTTATTTATTAGATTTTATCGATAAGATTAAAAGAGTTTCTTATTATTTCTTAGGAATTTTAAAAGCTTCTAAAAAATTTTAACGCCATAAAGCAGGGTTACCGTTGGAAATTTTCGAAAAGGGTCACAAAAAGGGTATTTTCCAGAAAAAGGGGTCAAATAAAGGGTATTTCAATAAAAAAAGGGTCAAGTTTTTTATTTGCAGTATTTCCCATTTTAATGAACATAATAAGATCAAGTTTTTTTATAAGCAAACAAAAAAATAATATTTCAGGTAGGAAGAGCTCAAAAAACTTAATTTTTTTATGAATGCTCTATCCTATTTTAACCCTTATGTGTGTGGACAGGTACCTGTGTACCTATTTCGTTTTCAAATCGAAATTTTTTATATAAGATTTTAGTCTATAATTCTACAATTTCATGAGAACTCCTAACTTTTTGTTAATATTATATTTTCATAGGTGTTTATATACAATATCAGTTGGGGGGGGGGGGGGGGGGGGCGTGGCATATCAATTTGCTTTTTGCACCCTTAATAGGGTGAATAGGCACCTGGGTACCTGTATACGTTTTATATTACAAATTTTTTTTTTTGGGTGTAGGATTTTAAAAAATATATGAAAAGGGGAAACCCAGAGTAAAATTCTAATATTATATCATTAACCATCGATTTTTTGTACAATACAAGACAAAAAATTAGATTTCTCATCCAATTTGCATGAAGGTACCCAGGTACCTATCCACCCTATAGAAGGTGTTTTTTTCCACACACATAAGGGTTAAACACCTGACAAAATGTTTATTCTTTATCATTATACATAGCTAATTTTTTAATATTTTTTATGTAATTTTCCGATTTAGTGATGTCAAAAAATTCTAGTGTTTGTTTTAAATTTTGCAATCGTTCGCAAATTGTAACCATTTTCTCGATTAAAGCGATTTTTTCCTGTAAGTGTCAGATTTTTTAAAGCTTTTACGATTTTTAATAAATATAAGACTTTGCTATCATACCGCTGTTACCAAATATATGGAAATTTCAGCTAATTTAGCAATTTTTACCTCATTCCTGTTAGGGCACTCTCAACACTGTCGATTCAAAAGAAGGCGAAAAGTTCAATACCTTTTGCCATTATTAAGGGCGAATTTTTTTGAATAAAACATGCTACTCTTTAAGAGAGCAAAACACCAAATTGCATTTTTTTAATAAAATGTAAAAATTTTTTTTTGAAAAGAAACCACTCTAAAAAATAACAAATATTTATATGAGTTATGTTTGCTTTTAGGGAAATTGTACTTTACTATCAAAAATCAAGGAGAAGAAAGCATGGAATTGTAAGTTTATACTTTGAGTCTGTTCCATATCAAGCAATGCTTATTTGGAAAACTTTTGTTTAGCACTTCTGTTCCGCAGTGTTGACAAAAAACAAAATGTGAGAGCTATTTCCATAAAAGGGTCAAAAAGTATCACAAAATTGGTGATAATGATACAAAAGTATAATTTAAAAAAAGGGTCATAAAAGGTATCAACACCGTCAAAAAAGGGTCAAATTGATACTTTAGTATCACAACGGTAACGCTGCCATAAAGGAGCATTTAAATCAGAGATAGGCAAAATGCCGCCCATGGGCGCTTTGTTATTCTCTTATTTACACGTACTTAAGCACACGTACAGAAGAAAAAAAATTAAAACAATTCAGTCTCGCTTGAGCAGTCGCACGGGTATGTTGTGTTACGCTTACTGCTTAAGCAGCGTTGCCAAATATTAATTTTTTTTGTTAAAAGAATTATAAAAAAAATTTTTATTTTATAATTCTTTGTTTAAAAAATTAGTTTTTTTGTAAATTGTTTTTTTTTTAAGTTCTTTTTCATAATTCTTGTTTAAAAAATAAGCTTTTTTGTAAATTGTGCAGTTTAACATTACAATTTATTTCTTTAAATTTTGGTATTATATTTCTTACGACATTTTTGCCTTTTAAAGGCTTGATCGAACTTCATTAAAATCCATTATTATGTAACATTGAAACACATAATGGTGACAGAAAAGAAGAACTTAGATTTTTCAAAACTTTTGATTGATTCATCTATGTCAAACTTGTAGGGACAACATTTTATACGCATGAGGTCTTCGAGATGTTCATCTGTGAGACGATTTCTGTGTTTATTTTTTATAAACTTCAAAAAAACAAAACGAATATTCACATATAAAGGTTGATCCAAACAGAGAATACATCTTTAGAATAAAATTTTTTCTTTTTGGATATATGTTTTGGTTAATATTTTTTTTCCAGAAGTTTATTCCACTTTCTAGAGGTAAAGATAAATCAACTTGCATTTTTTTAAGTTCTTCTTTTATGTCACCATTATGTATCTCAATGTTACCCAGTAACGGATTATTATGAAGTTTGATCATATTTAAAAAAAAAAATTTTTTTGGCAACGCTGCAGAACAATGAGAGCGGGAGAGTCATATAGCACTAACATTATTATGAAATACACAGATATGTGTTTGCCTATCTTTGATTTAAATTAATTCTTAAGGAGCATTAGAGTTTTATTCTTTCTATGTTGTAGGACATTGTATGGTGCATAAATAGTTTTTAATGCAGCCTTATCGTGTATAAGAGTTTTAGGTGGAATATAATCGTGTGTAAGAGTTTCTAAAATGTAGTGTATAAGAGTTTCTATAAAAGATCATATCGTGTACAATCAGTACTACAGGAAGTCTTTTCGTGTAAAGTTTAATGTTATAATAAGAGTTTATTTAGAAAGTTGTATTGCGTATAAAGTTTTCTGTAGAGAATCTTATAGTGTATAAGAGTTTCTACAGAAAATCCAATGGTGCATGTAAGCTTCTTTATCCCTTTATCTTTATTCTTTATCCCTTTTAGGAGATTCTTTAGCAATATCTCTTTTTTTATAAGGAGTTTCTTAAGGAAATCTTATCGTGTAAAAGGGTTCCTTAAGCAAATCTTATTGCGTAAACGAGTTTTTATACGAAATTTTATAGCGTATACGAGTTTTTATAGGAAATTCCACATTTAGACATATAAGACTTCATTTAAAAATCGAATCTTTTTAAAAACATTCTGGAGAAAAGTTTATTTGTTTTATTTTTTCATTTTAGAAAAAACTTTACTGTTTATAAGAGTTTAAAGATTCATTTCTTAATATGTATACAATTTAAGATACATTTTAATCATTAATTTACTAGGGCTAAACAAAAGATTCCTGTTTTGTTTCCTACGTTATGGTTATGGAAAATTTCAATCAGGAAAAACAAATAAAAAAAAAATAAAATGCTTTCATCAAAATTTCCATAAATAAGTTATCAAATTTTTAACTAAAACAACTTCAATATTGATGAACAATTAATCAACAGCAACATTGTTAAACATAAAACACCAAACATGTATTACAACTGAAATACTGAAACATGAAATGCATTCGTTCGTAGTAGGGTGAGTGGGTGTTAGTCTATAAAATATTTGGGATCCTCTGCTTGAACACTGCACACACAGTATTAGTCAGAGGGTGTTGTTAATATAATTTAACGCTCGTTTTCAATTGTTTGGTTTCAAACTCATCTTTCGTACGCTACGAGTCGAGTATCAGCATCAATTTATTTATTCACTTAATTGCAGCGAAGCATCAACACGATAAAAACTATTACGCCTTGTCTACATGACTGGCTGCAGTGGCAACATGCACGTCCGCACTCGTACGCGAGTGTGTCTAAGAGCGCGTATGATTGAGTTTTATTGTAGAGTTTATAAGGAAAATTTGCAAAAATTTTACATATTTTTCAAATGTAAGATGGAAAAATATTTGAACAAAAAAAGCTGCAAAAGCTACTGTAATCGTGAAAATTCCATTAAAATGTACCAAAGGAGGAGCCGTAGTGATACTTACATACAGACAGTGTAATATTTATGTAATTGCTAAGACAAGCCAGTTTGTCTAAATGGGAATTTTTTAAATAATTTGAAATTTGCAAGAATATAAATAAAGGAGATTGTTGGTTACAATTTAGGTGAAAAATATAATCGACGAATATCACACACGGCGATTAAAAGTGATTTTTTTTTGTGGAAAAAAGTGATTTTTTTTGTGGAAAAAGTTATTTTTTATTGAATAGGCGTTTTTATTCAAATTTTGTTATGTAATAATTTTTTATTTATTTTATGAAGAAAGGAATTTTACAACATGCAATTAATTGAAATTTCTTGATAATTTTTCATTTTTGGCTGAAGTAGGAATCCAACCCAGGCTTTCTTAGACAGGTTGCCCTGACGTTTCGATTGTAACCACACAATTTCTTCAGAGTGGTTTGCCGTTTAACACTCACCGTCATTGACGTCGGCTGGCAGTCAATAGTCAAACATCAATCTTTAAGCCAAATGGTATTTTAACTTTCGTAGATCGAAATTTGTTTTTAATGATAATCTATTTAACTGATTTATATGTTCTTCCTTCACCCAGAGAAAAAACATGTTTAAATATGGTCACCTCCAATAATACTATGTTTAAAGAAAATTTTAACCATATTATGTTTAATTAAATCATATTATTGCCAACGACAACCATATTATGTTAATAACACTCCTCCATCAAGAAGCTACAACCATAATATGGTTGCCTCCGAACACATTATGGTTAATAATAACTAAAATATATTTAACACTGATAATAGTATGGTTGGTTTTCAACCATAGCATGTTGCTCTTGAAAAAGAGGAAAATGCTATTGTCAATTTAAAAACAAATTATTGTCATATTTAACCATAACATGTTTAGAGGCAACCATAATATGGTTGTGGCTTCTTGATAGGGGACTAATTTACCCATAACATGGTTGTCGGTGACAAAAATATGGTTAAATTAAACATATTATGGTTAAAATTTTCTTTAAACATAGTATTGTTGGAGGTGACCATATTTAAACATGTTTTTTCTTTGCGTGTTACTTCTATTTTTATGTTAGAAAGTGAATTTTAAGTGCACAAATTGCCTGTTTTTAAATTAAAAGGTGATTTTTTGCCGTTGACTATTTAAAAAATAAAAAAGCGTGACTTTCTAGTGGCGGTAAAATAGTGACTTTTTTTTTTGAAAAAGTAACATAGTCCCTTTTCATTCCAATTCGTTATATACATATATCGACACCTTAAATGCAAAAGGGCATAAAAACAATTTTTTTTTGGAATTTGTAGGGACATGTTGTTTAGTCAAGTGCATCATAATCATTTACACAATTTAAATATTTCTGTTCAAAAGCTATTGCATGTTTTGTTTATGGCGTTGCCCAATTTATAAACAATTCATTATAAAATTAAATTGCATTTTCAAACTTTCTGTGCAATATTTGGCAGTTGTATGAATGCCAAATCATTCAGACAGACATTTAGGTGTTGCAAGGCTAATGTGGGGTTAAGTGGTGGCCATTGTCTAGAGGTTGTACAAAATCAACATCGACAAGAAATGAAATTAATCAAGAATAATGGGATGTTGCAAAAAAAAAAAAATAATAAAAAAAATGTGATAAAATGTTGAGGAATGGAAAGAAAAGAAGAAAAAACAATCACCCAAAAGAAACATTGAGATTTTTGTATGTTTTTCTGATTAATGACTTCCAAAAACATAAAAATGAAACTTTGATGAAATTGCTTTGAAGACAATTTTCTCAATGAAGCAAGATGCGGGGAAAGGTAACTCATTAACAGACGAGAAAGATCTTCGTGACTTTTTTTTTTGGGGGGGGAGGGGGGGTTTAAGGACATGAATGAACTTTTTTTTTACATAAAAGTGACTTATTTTGTAGTAAAAAAGTTACTTTTTTGTAGTAAAAAGATGACTCTTTTCATAGTAAAAAAGTGACTCTTTGTAAAAAAAGTGACTTTTTTTGTAATAAAAAACGACTTTTTTGTAGAAAAAAAATGTGACTTTTTTGTAGTAAAAATGTGACTTTTTTGTTGTAAAAATGTCACATTTTATTTTTTGTAAAAAGTGACTTTTTTTTTAAGTAAAAAGCGCCTTTTTTGTAGTAAAGATGTGACGTTTTTGTAATAAAAAGGTGAAATTGCCTGTAGTAAGAAAGTGACTTTTTTGTAGTTTAAAAATGAAATTTTTTGTAGTAAAAAAGTGGCATTTAAAAAAAGTGATATTTTAGAAGTAAACAAAAGTGACTATTTTGTAGTAAAAATTTGACTTTTTTGTAGTTAAAATATGACTTTTTGATCAAAAAGAGACTTTTTTGTAGTAAACATGTGTCTTTTTTTGTAGTAAAAAAGTGACTCCTTTTTTTTTTTGTAGTAAATATTTGACTTTTTTAAAAGTGTGACTTTTTTGAAGTAAAAATGTGACTTTTTTGTAGTAAAAAGGTGACATTTTTTAAGTAAAAAAATTACTTTTTTTGGAGTAAAAAAGTGATTTTTTTGTAGTTAATAAGTGACTTTTTTTTGTAGTAAATAAGTGACTTTTTTGTAGTAAATAAGTGACCTTTTTTGTTGTAAAAATTTGACTTTTTTTGTAGTAAAAATGTGACTTTTTTTGTAGTAAAAAAGTGACTTTTTTTGTAGTAAAAAAGTGACTTTTTTTGTAGTAAAAAAGTGACTTTTTTTGTGGTAAAAAATTTACTTCTTTTGTAGTAAAAATTTGACTTTTTTGTAGTAAAAAAGTGACTTTTTATGTAGTAAAAAAATTACTTTTTTTGTTGTAAATAAGTGACTTTTTTTGTAGTAAATAAGTGACTTTTTCTGTAGTTAAAAAATGCGTTTTTTTTAAGTAAAAAATTTGTATAATTTTTAGTGAAATTATTACTTTTTGTAAGACATACCTTCCCTTTTATACTTTTCTGAATGATGGTAGTCTGTTCCAATGCCTGTTCTTCCGCTGAAAGTTTTTTTTTGTGTGCAAATAATCCTTTTAAGAGGTTTTGTAAGCAGGTCTTATTATATCACGAAAACAAAAAGGGAGCTACAAAAATGAAACAACTTTCAATGATCTTTATATCATTTTGACAGGCTGCCAAATTAAGCATAAAAAGAACAGACACATTATGATACAAACAGCCATTCAACCAAACACACAGACAAAATTATCCACTGAAAAAGAAAGAAATTAAAAATGAGAAGTGTTTTAGAACTGATGACAACACCCACAGACGGACGGACTCAGAGACAGTCCACAAAAACCATTCATGAGGTAGAAACAGAACAAAAATAAACACTGGTTCTTTAAATACTCCTTTGAAAGATAAATAAAAAAAAAAACAACAAAAAAATCAGCGTATCAAAATTTTGTTTATTACACTTGTGGACTCCCCTTCTCTTGGATGAAATCAGATTCTTTTTTTTTTAAGAGTTCGTGATGTTGTTGTGGCAACATTTTAAAGAACCACAACAAAAAGTATCAACTACAACTCAATTAGTTTTGGTTGGATTTTTTTTTAAGTTTTAATTTTTCTTTCCAAAAAAAGTTCAACACAATAAAAGGGACACATTTTTAGGGACCGTTTGTATGCATGCGCTTGTTTTATAGGAAGCACTTCAGACATCACACTCGTTTCTAGACTTGCCGAGATGAAGCATTTAATTTCAATTTCTGTTATTTTTGCAGTAGACATTATAATTTCTTGTTTTTTTGTGGAGTTTTTTTTTTTAATATAATTGCCTGAATTTTAATAATAATTTTTATTTATTATTTTTGCAAAAACAGCGCAAAAAAATCAAAGTTAATTAAATTGTTGTTTAAATTGAAGTAAAAAAAAAAAATACAATAAATTGTTTGTTGTTCAAGGAAATTTAGGTAAAATTGGAAACCAGATTTTGCCAAAGTTTTTATTTTAAAAGTTTTCAGTTAACAGGAAGATATTTTTGTATAGCAGTGTTGCCAATGAAGAATTCGGAAATTACACAGGGTTGTGTACTAAGTTACACATTTGAAGCAAATTTACACACACAAATCGAAAAAGTAGCTTTGCTTGAACGAACACGCCCTGAAAAACCTTATTGGTATACCTTGTTTGCAACTAACAGCCAATTCACACGAGGGCTTTTACGACGTCTCTTTTTGTTTGGGACGAACGGTGTAGAGAAGAAAGAGGGGTAAACAAAAATACTCTATTTGGGTTTTTCATGTCGTTTTTTTATATTTCTTTTTAAAACTTCTTCTTGTTCTTCTATCTTGTTATTCTTTATCTTACTTTGAAGTGCCGGGATAAAAACAAAGTGAGACGGGACCGGCAGCATTCTGGATTATCAAATTTTTATTGTGTGTTTCATATTTTATGTAAATTTATAATGTTTACTTTAAATTTTTAAATAATAGGTTTTTTGGCATAACATGCTTCCTGGCTTGTCAAACAAAAACTTTTTTTTTTGCGAAAAAATCAAATTTTTTACAACAAAGTAATTTTTTGTTTGCAAAGTCACATTTTCATGAAAAGAGAAGTATGAAAAAAATCTGTAAAGATAAAAAGGCTTCAATTACTTTCCGAAGAAAATCTTCTTGTCTATAGATTTTATTTTAGATCCCTATTTTTAAATTCACCTTATCATAAATTATCTGGATAAATGTTTTATAAACTCTACCATGACTCACTAACAATTTAGGATTTTGTACAAACTAATAATAACATTTTTTAAAAGACCAACGAACAGACGAACACTTTCAGTCTTCTACATATTAGACATATTATGACAAATTAACAGCAATTCTACAAAGAAAAAACTCTGCTCTTTTTTCTTCTACTAAAAACCTGAAAAAGGCACACACGACAAATAAAAACTTAAAAAATTTTTATGGAATTTTAATTTGAAACGGCAGCATGTAGGCGGTCACATACAAAATTGTATTAAATGTAAAACATTTAGGTGTAGGGTAATCCAATCAACTAAAGTCAAGTCAAGCCAAGCCAAGCTAAAAGAGTCAAGCTCACAAAGGCAGCCAATAAAGCGAACAAAATTATTTACGTTAAATGAATAACGAGTGGCGCTTAACATTGATTTGGTACGAGCGAATGACTGCTTGTTAAACATGATCAAACAATTTGCCATAAAATGCAAACAAACTCAATCGAATAGATTGAATTACAAAGAAAATTTATTAATAAATAATAATATTTAAAAGTAAATAGAATGTAATTAAAAAGCCATTAAAAATAGTGCATTTAAATGCAAATTAATGTAAATTCGTACAGCAGGTTGGTGTCTAGGGCTGAATAAAGTTTAGTTACAAACTAAAATTATGAGGATATGAAAGAAATCTTTTAAAGATAAAAAATTTCTGGACATAATTAAAACTTTTTTTATACAAGACTTAGAGCGGGTTTTTTACTTAGAGCTTAAACCAGGATCAATATTAAGATTTGTTAATCTTATAATAAAATTAATCTAGCCTTAATCCTCTTTGGCGTTTTTAAGTGAAAGATTAAAACTTTTAGCATTGCCATATGAATTGACAATACTTTTATGTATAAGTATGGCAGTTTGAAACAAATGCCAAAAATTTTCATCAAATTATTGTTCTTAACGTGAAAAAGAAGAAGAAAAGGCGACAATTTTGTATTGTGTTATATAAAATTATATATTTATAAATAAATGAAATCGAAAAAGAAGCAAAAAAATCAAGCAATATTTTATCTTACGAGGTGGAATATTTAATAAAACTTTAAATAAAAAAAAAAAATAAAAAATATTTCCTTTTATAAGCTGTTCGTACTTTTGAAAGTACTGTCGCAAGTTTAAACTTTGGGCGTTTAAACTTGGAAACAAAATGAAATAATCGACTACCCAAAAACGAATTTCAAAGATTAGTTCTAATTTAATCGCTGATCTTTATGCCAAAAACTGGCTCTTAAAATTTAAAAACTTTGCTAAGATTACTATACAAAATATCTAAACTTTTTCAATACCTTGGTTGTTGTCTAGACTAAATTTATAATCTTCCTCAAATCTTTAATTTCCAAAAGAAAAACTCCCAAAAACAAAATAAAAAAATCAAACCTAAAAACTTCTCAAACCTTTCTTTTGTTTCAACCAGAACTCTCAGCAGTTTATACAACCTTAAAAAAAATTTAACTTCATGAAAATTTCCAACTTTAATTGAAAACTCCAACATGGAAAATTTCTTAAATACTCTACCGTTTATTGACCTGTCCAGGAAAACACAATCATTTAAAGATGCCATCAATCGCCCAGCATAGAACGCTTTTGTACAAACACAACCTCAACTTCAACAGACAATTGACAAATATTTACCTGTTAAATAACACACAAATAGAAAAATAAAACAAACAATAAATAACTCTGTACTTTGAAAGCAGTTCTTAAGAAAAATCAGGGATAAAAAGTAGAAAAGTGTTTTAATTGAAAAGAATTTAAAATTATTAAAAAAAAACATATTTCCTAATTTAAAAAAAACTAGAAAAATTTTGAAGCATCATTTTTTAGCACATCAATAAAATTATTAAATTGTTTTTGAAATGACTTTTTAACAAAAAACATAATTAAGTAAAATAAAAAAACATTAAGTACATTTGAGTGAAAGGGCCATTTTTGATTGAAAAATTAAAAAAGTGAAAAAATGCAGTTTTAGTAATTTTTTTTAGTGAAAAAGTGATTTATTAGTGAAAAAGTGACTTTTTAGTGAAAAAGTGAGTTGTTTTGTGAACAAGCTACTTTAAAGTGACAAAGTGACTTCAAAGTTAGTTTTAGGTGACAAAGTCAGTTTTTGGTGACAAAGTCAGTTTTTAGTGACAAAGTCAGTGTTTAGTGACAAACTCAGTTTATGTGACAAAGTCAGTTTTTTGTGACAAAGTCAGTTTTTTTTTGTGAACAAGCTATGTACTTTTAAATGACAAAGTGACTTTTTAGTGACAAAGTGACTTAAGTGAAAAAGTTAGTTTTAAGTGAAAACTGATTTTTAAAGTTTTAAATTCAGGTGCCTTTTTAGTGAACATGTCAGGTTTTTAGTGTCAGAATAAGTCAAGGAGGGGTTAATTCAGGCAGTCTTGATCACTGATTATTATGAGATGTTGCACAAATTTGTTCTACATGACAAGAAATCATACTACTTAATTTCGTGAAGATCGGTTCGTAATTTACCACACTCCCGGAAACAATTAATATTTGATCTGTCATGGTTTTGTAAGACTAGAAATCACACTGGTGAATTTCGTGAAGATCGGCCCATATTGTACCATAGTCCCCATATAAAGTTTACTCTCGGAAAACCGTTTAGCACTCCTTAAACCTAAACTAATAATAAATAAATTTTCTCCATTACCCCCTTTGGGAGCATGTGGCTTCCACAAAGCATTTCCATCTTAAACGATTTGTTGCAGCTGTTTTGGCTTTTTCCCATGTATGATTTTAATGTCCTAAATTTTTAAGTTTCGATCCTTTCACTATTTTTATTTTGCCTTTATCAGCTTCGTTAATCGGTTGTTGTTTCATCTTAGTAGATGATTGATCTGCTGTAGCAGGTCCTAGGACCTGTTGTAAGCTAGAAACAACGCCCTCCGTGTATTTTGTGTAGTGCTAGGGAAACTTTGACTCTCACTATTTTTGCCAAGAGGTGGCGGCTGCCAGTTGTTTTTATTGAAAAAGTAAAATTTTTTTTAATATTCTTAATTAGGCTTAAGTTCATTAAATTTAATTTTCATTAAATTATTTTTATGAAGAAAGGAATTTTACAACATGAAAATGAATTAAAATTTATTGATAATTTTTCATTCTTGACTCAATCAGGGCTCGAACCCAGGTGTTTACGGACAGGTTACCCTGACATGTTTCGATTGCAACCACTCAATCTCCTCAGAGGGCTTGTCGTTTAACACTCGCAGCCATCGACGACTGCTGACGTCATTAGTCAAACATCAATCCTTAAACCAAATTGTATTCAACCTTTGGTAGATCGAAATTTGCTTTGAATGATTATCTATTTTAATTTATTTTAACATGTTATTCCTTTACTTCTGTTTTTTCGTACTTTTGTCAAGAATTCTTCTTGAAGTTCAAAGTACATATTTTTTTGTTTTTTCATTTTTTGTCTTTCTCATTCTTGTTGACCTTTTCAGCACAACTTGAAGGACAAATGCAAACATAGAGCTCGTGCCTTAGCTTTAACAATTATTAGTATTGTGGTTATTTTATTGAACTATTTATTGTTTTTAATCCAAATTTTTTTTTAATATTTTTAATTAGGCTTAAGTTCATTAAATTTAATTTTCATTAAATTATTTTTATGAAGAAAGGAATTTTACAACATGAAAATTAATTAACATTTATTGATAATTTTTCATTCTTGACTCAATCTGGGCTCGAACCCAGGTGTTTACGGACAGGTTACCCTGACATGTTTCGATTGCAACCACTGGGTTCGAGCCCAGATTGAGTCAAGAATGAAAAATTATCAATAAATTTTAATTAATTTTCATGTTGTAAAATTCCTTTCTTCATAAAAATAATTTAATGAAAATTAAATTTAATGAACTTAAGCCTAATTAAAATATTAAAAAAAAATTTGGACTAAAAACCATAAATAGTTCAATAAAATAACCACAATACTAATAATTGTTAAAGCTAAGGCACGAGCACTATGTTTGCATTTGTCCTTCAAGTTGTGCTGAAAAGGTCAACAAGAATGAGAAAGACAAAAAATGAAAAAACAAAAAAATATGTACTTTGAACTTCAAGAAGAATTCTTGACAAAAGTACGAAAAAACAGAAGTAAAGGAATAACATGTTAAAATAAATTAAAATAGATAATCATTCAAAGCAAATTTCGATCTACCAAAGGTTGAATACAATTTGGTTTAAGGATTGATGTTTGACTAATGACGTCAGCAGTCGTCGATGGCTGCGAGTGTTAAACGGCAAGCCCTCTGAGGAGATTGAGTGGTTGCAATCGAAACATGTCAGGGTAACCTGTCCGTAAACAACTGGGTTCGAGCCCAGATTGAGTCAAGAATGAAAAATTATCAATAAATTTTAATTAATTTTAATGTTGTAAAATTCCTTTCTTCATAAAAATAATTTAATGAAAATTTAATTTAATGAACTTAAGCCTAATTAAAAATATTAAAAAAAAATTTGGATTAAAAACCATAAATAGTTCAATAAAATAACCACAATACTAATAATTGAAAAAGTAAAATTTTTTTAAAAAAAAAGTGGATTTTAGTAAAGACTTTTTAAAGAAAGAGTCAGTTTTTATTTTTAAAAAGTGTAACTTTACTGAAAAATATTCTTATTTTTGTTGTTTTGTAAAAAATTGGCAATTTGTTTTAAAAACTTGTAAATTTGATTTTTTGTTTAACCATTTAGAAATGCAAATTTGTTGCCCAAATTTGTTTCAAATACAATTCAATATTTTTTTTCGTTTCGAAACTTGTTTCTTTGAAAATTTAAAAAAATAAATCATAAATATTTGAATAATTTTAAGCCGCAGTCACAATAAATTTGCTCTGACCTGCCTCCCTCCTAATCTAAAAAAAATAGTCAAAATCTTTCGTTGCTTGTTTGTAATTTTCGATACCCAAACGATTTCATGATAAATTACAATAAAATGAAATTTTGTTTTGAATTCGTTTTAAGCCCAAATGGTCAATAAATATTTGCAACAAATTTCTTGCCATGTATGTTGCAAATTGTAGCAAGATTTTGTGTGATTTTAATCATTAAATATGTTTAAATAAATTTTCTTATCTCAATTGGGAGATTTGTTTTCAAAGATATGGGAGGAAAAATGGTCCTTCGTATGTGTTAAAAGAAAGAGAACGATAGTGGGTAATAAAAGTTGGCTTCTTAAAGAAATTTTATTTGGTAAGTCAGGAAGTCTTGCATTTCTGTAAGCATTTTTGTGGGTTACTGTTTGTAAATGTATTGAGTGCATTGAATTCATGTAAAGTATTTGGTGATTTATGGACATTTTTGATTGGAAAAGCCAACTCCGCCATAAACAGTGGTTGTGTCTTAAAACTTCATTATCATCATCATCGTCATAGTCATCATTATGGTCATTATGTTGCAAAGATACTAAGATATCATAAACATAGCTTAGGATAAGCTTTATGATATGGTCGACCATAAAATAAGTCGACTTAATGCACTTACAAGTCTTTAAAGAAAGAAAAAGAAAAAATAAACTCTTAGTACAACCATTTGTCTGTCCGTCCATATATTTGCTTGACTTCAGCCTGGCCTAAAACTTGCAAGCAATTCACAGTAGGCCAGACTCATTTTTTATGTAAAAAATAACTTCTAGAGACACTTTTGCTGCAAAATGTCAGTGTTTTTTATTGTTGTTAATTGTTGCAATGTCTTTTTTTATGTTTCAATTGGTATAAAGTTGCAATTCATAAAAGTGACTAATTTTGAGTTGTGTCAGAAAATATAATGGTAGTGCATATAACCCTACTGATAAGTGCCAAATAGCCTTAATTGGAATTGTGACACTTTTAATAAAAAAATCTTTATTGAAGTTTATATTAATTAGACTTGCGTCAGTTTACAATTTGGCAAACGTGTCAAAACTTAAAAAGAATTCAGCTAAAGTGACATAACTTAAAATAATTCGGTAACTTGTGCAAATAAAACAACATAAAAAATTACACAACTAAAAATTGTTCATTATCTAGTGTATAAATATTAAAAAAAAAATTTAGTTCATAATCTGCATGTATTTTCTACTAAATGGTCCAAAGATTTGTTTTTAACTATTTTTTTTTAGGTCAAAAACTGTTTTTTTTTTGATTTTTGAAAAATTAAGTTTTTTTTTTTAATTTGAGTCACTTTTGAACTAAATGTGCGATATATCTCTAAGCGTTACGTTATCTGATTTTAAAAAAGTTTTTTTTTCCAAAAATAATCATATATTCACTAAGAAGTCATGTTTCTTTTTTCTTAAGTCACTATTTTACATACAAGTCATTATCTAACTGCCTGTTCATCTATGCTCGAACGAACACTTCGTTCGCTTAGCTTATGGCGATTTCTTTTCTGAGAAATATGTTGCATTAATGTTACATGCTCTACACAAAAGAGATAGCGCATGTAACATTTATGCAACATATTTCTCAGAAAAGAAATCACCATTAGATGTAAAACAAAAACACTACTTTTTTATTTGTTTTTGTTTTAAATGTAAATTAAGCAATCGAAGTGTTCTTTCAAAAATAGATGAACAGGCAGTTAATAAGAAGTAAATAACCACAATACTTATTATTGTTAAAGCTAAGGCACGAGCTCTATGTGTACATTTGTCCTTCAAGTTGTGCTGAAAAAGGTAAACAGAAAAGAAAAAGACAAAATGAAAAAACAAAAAATGTACATGGACTTCAAGAAAAATTCTTGACAAAAGTACGGAAAAACAGAAGTAAGGAAAAAACATGTAAAATCAATTAAAATGGATAATCATTCAGGAAAGCAAATTTCGATCTACCAAATGTTAGAATACAATTTGGTTTAAGGATTGATGTTTGACTATTGACGTCAGCAGTCATCGATGGCTGCGAGTGTAAGACGGCAAATCCATCTGAGGAGATTGAGTGGTTGCAATCGAAACATGTCATGGTAACCTGCCGGTCGGGGTTCGAGCCCCAGCCACGTCAAGAATGAAAGATTGTCGATAACAGTTTTAATTTATTTTCATGTAGTAAAATTCCTTTCTTCATAAAAATAATTTAATGAAAAATTAAATTTCATTAACTTAAGCCTAATTAAAAATATTAAAAATTTGGATTAAAAACCATAAATAGTTCAACAAAATAACCACAATACTAATTATTGTAATTTTTTTATTTTAAAAGTCACTTTTTTTTTGAGCAAAGACTTTTTTGTACTAAAAATTCAGTTTTTTTTTTTTAACAAAGTCACTTTTTACTAAAAAGTCACTGTTTTAACAAGTCACATATTTCCTAAACAGTCACTTTTTTTTTTACAAAAAAGTCACTTCTTTTTTTTTACTAAAAAGTCACTTTTTTTACTAAAAAGTAACTGTTTGTACTAAGAAGTTAAACTTTTTACCCAAAAGGCACTTTTTTTTTTACTACAAGGTCACTTTTTACTAAATAGTCACTGTTTTTACTAAAGTCATTTTTTTATACCCTCCACCACAATTAGTTGTGAAGAGGGTATATTAAGTTTGTCATTCCGTGTGAAACTTTTTTATTATTCATCTCAGACCCCATAAAGTATATATATTCTGGGTCCTTGAGTAATTCTAAGCCGATTTAGCCATGTCCGTCTGTCTGTCTGTCCGTCTGTTGAAAACACGCTCATTTTCGAACAACTCAAAAGAAATGAACAAACTTGGTGCCAAATTGCTTGTAGTTATCCTAAGCAGTTTGGGATTGAAATCCAGCAGAATCGGTTCAGTAGGACCAGAGCTATGAATCAAAATGTGGAACCACCACCTAAAAAAATTGATAATTTTGTTACAAAAATAACATAAATGCTGGAACAAGGCACGGAATGAGATAAGATTTTGCAAAAATTTGTTTTATTTGACTGGAAATCACGCTGTTAAATTTCGTGAAGATCCGTCCATAATTTACCCTAAGCCCCATATAAACACTACTCCCGGAAAACAGTTTAGTACTCCTAAAACCGTAAAAAATTACGCTAGCGTAACAAAATTTGGTACGTCACATTTTTTTTGGACTAAAAATAACATTGTGAAATTTCGTAACGATCGGTCCATAATTTACCCTAGGCCCCATATAAACCCTACTACCGGAAAACAGTTTAGTCGCCTAAAACCATAATTACTAACAAATCGTCAAAGTTTAAGATAATAATAACATCATACAGATATTACTCCTTAAACATTCGAACTGTCGGTGGAGGGTATCAAAGATTCGGCACAGCCGAATATAGCACTCTAACTTGTTTCTTACTAAAAAGTCACTGTTTTTACTAAAAAGTCACTTTTTTTTACTAAAAAGTCACTGTTTTTACTAAAAAGTCACTGTTTTTACTAAAAAGTCACTGTTTTTACTAAAAAGTCACTTTTTACTTAAAAGTCACTGTTTTTACTAAAAAGTCACTTTTTTTTTACTAAAAAGTCACTGTTTTTACTAAAGAGTCACTGTTTTTACTAAAAAATAATTTTTTTTTTTTTTTTTTTATTAAAGTCACTTTTTTTTACTAAAAGTCACTTAAAAATTACTTTTGTTTTCTTTACTAAAAAGTCACTTTTTTTTTTTACTAAAATGTCACTATTTTAATGAAAATTCCTTCTTTTTACAAAAAGTCACTTTTTTCTAAAAAAAAAAAAATATAAATCAACTTATAATATTTTTTGTTGTCCGGTTCCACTGTGCCTTATAAACATGCAAAGTTTTTAAGTCTTATTCATTTTCTTCACCCAAAAACAATTTTTTTTTCGAAGTTGGACCTGTTGTAAATATCAAGATTGACGACTACCATGAGTGCAATTAAAATTATTAGCATGCAAACTGTCACATTTGACAGTTAGTGGCTTAGTTTAACTAATTTATAACATTAGTTTTCAACTAATAGAGTTTAGAGTGTTTGTTTTTTTTTTGGTTTATTTGTCTTTCTGCATACAAATTATAAGAAGCTTTAAAATTTATTGCATTTATGCTAAAAATTTAAACATTATCTCTTTAAATTAACTTGTAAATGTATAAAAATATTTATTTCAAATATCTACACATTTCAATAAATATGTTAATTACATTCAATCAACTTTATTTTTTTTTTCTTCTCTTCCTACTTTACAGCTTTGCGACTTTTAAATAGTCACAGTGATACACAAACTGTTGCCCAAAGTTTTGGCAGTGTGGCGGGTGGTTTATTTCCCCAGCTCTTTAATGTGGCCACAAGAGCTTTTATAACTGTTAATGCTACTTGTGGGCAAAATGGCAGAGAGGAATATTGTAAATTGGTAGATGCTTATCCTCATAAGAAATGGGCTACTCAGTGTGGTATATGTAATGCCCATTCCTCGGATGTGGCTAAACACCGACCCATTGAATCGGTTATCTCGAATGTTAATATGCACGATCAGTGGTGGCAATCGCCTACTCTACAATATGGCAGAAATTATGAATATATTACCATAACATTGGATTTAAAACAGGTGAGTAAAGTTATTTTACAAAAAAAAAAAAAAAAAAAAAAAAAATATTAAAATAAAAGTCCTGCCTATTATAAATAAGTTCATTATTGCTTGACATACGGGCATGTTATGTCAATCCGAAAACGCTTTACATTTGCAAATCTCACTTGAAATCGCATAATCAGGTCTGTCTTAGAAATCAAATCCGATCGAATTTGATTTCGTTTTATGTGAAGCAAGATACGAAATCACTGACAATTTCGATCGGAATTGATTTCTGTGACAGGCCTAAATATATATTTTGTAAATCGCAATCCCATTAAGAAACCATGGCAAATCGCAAGCAAAACGCACGAGTTACAGAACACCATAATATAAATCTGGCGTTTTGCTATTTCAAATCGTGCGATTGTCAGAACTTCGGGCATAGTTTGCCGCTAGGCTTTTATCTAACACTGCCTTTACTCATGGCTTATCTAAACACTCGTTGGTGACTTTGACAACACAGTTCACAATTTACAATTTAATCCGCTGTTACCAGGGCTGCCAGATTTGACGATTTATCGGCATTTTGACGATTTTTTGTTCCGAAATTAGTCTGAATAAAATATTATACCGTGTTCAGATATACCTTTTTTATTGAGTCAATATTCGGTTAATTGACATAATTATTTTTCTGTTCACATATTTATTTATTTATTTATTTATTGGTATTCCTATACAACAGGACTTAAAGTCTTATAATTATAGTACAGGATAAACAATTCGTAGCAATTTCTTATGTGTCACACAATAAAAGATTATAACAATAAACATTAAAATAAAAGAAATTAATACAATAAAGCAATAAATCAAACAATTTTAGACATAAGGACATTCATTTTTAAGTACGGGAATAAAAATTAAAAATACATTTCCTAAACTGCGTTGCATTACTAGTAAATTGAACAGTTGCTGGTAGTGTGTTCCAAAGACGAATACTGTGAACGAAAAACTGCCATTCAGAAACTAACTTCTTGAATCTTATCGGGATCAGATTGTTATTTCTTCTTGACTGCGTAAAAGTAACACGTTCAAATAGATAAGTCGGCATGCCAGTATAGATTATTTTATGCAGAAGAGTTAGGCATCGAATATTTAACATGTCAGAAAAACGCACTCCATAAAGTTTACTTTCATAGGGTGTAACATGTGAGAAACGTCCTAAGTTGAAGACATATCTCAGAATGGCATTATATGTAGAAGTTAATTTCCTGGTGCTTTTTTGATCACAGCTTGCAAAAACCTCGCTGCCATATATTAAAGCTGGAATAAGATATGTCTTAGCCAAAAGCATACGTATGTTGAACGGTGTTGAGTGCTGACTTGCCCAAAGCGAACGAAGCATCGCAAATACTTTTCCTGCAGCAGCGTTTATATGATCTGACCACGTAAGTGAAGAATTAAAAATAATGCCAAGGTTTTTAGTCTTTTTTACAATTTCTATTTGTTGCGAGTTTAATATTATATTGGGCTCAACAGTTATTTGTGTATTGTTTCTGGAAATTACAAGGCACTTAGATTTAGCGGGATTCAGACAAAGACCATTTGCCTTTGCCCAGGCTTCAATTTTTGATAGATCAAAATTTAATCTTGAAATATACTCATCAGTCTTATCAGGTTCACTACATATATAAACCTGAACATCATCGGCGTACATATGAATTTTGCAATGTGATAACTGTTTTGGCAAATCGTTTATATATATTGTGAAAAGTAGAGGACCTAATATGGACCCTTGAGGAACACCTTTGATCACAGGCAACGGCAATGATTGCTTATTGTTTGAACTTACATACTGATAGCGGTTACTTAGATATGATGAAATGAGATCAGCCGCTGAGGAGGAAAAATGGAAAAGCTTAGTTAATTTAATACGAAGCATGGCATGATCAACCATATCAAATGCTTTGGAATGATCCAAAAGCACCAACAAGGTAACATTTCCGTTATCTATATAGCTTCGAATTTCCTCCGTCACTCCAATAAGTGCAGTAGTACAACTATGCTTGGGTCGGAAACCAGATTGCATTTTGGTAAATAAATTATTCATCTCAAAGTAAGCACCTATCTGTTTATGCAAGAGCCTTTCGAAAACTTTAGATAAATATGAAAGGATAGCTATTGGACGGTATTCATTTCTATTTTTAGGGATGAGCACAACTTTCGCACACTTCCAGTTCTGTGGGAAAATACCTTTTGTAATTATTGTGTTGAAAATGTGTGTGATTTGTGGAAGTAAGTTAGGTAGAAGGAGTTTTAAAAATTTTGGGTGAATTTTATCAGGTCCAATTGCATCTGATTTGATATCATGGCAAGCAATAAAGGTATCATCCTGAGAAACACAGTGAAAAGAAAATTGTGGTGCGGAGCTATTAAATGATGAACTGGCACTACTAGAATAATAGTTAGGAGAAATGTTTATGTTTGGAATTTTAGTAAATAACGCGTTGAGTGAGTCAACATTAATTTCCGAAGAGTCTGTTTTATTTAATTTTCCGATACCAATATCACGAATTATTTTCCAATTTTTCTTTGAGTTCGCAGCAGTTGAAAATAAGTTAGTAAAGTAAGAGAATTTCGTTCGCTTAATTAGATTATTAACTTCTCTTCTGGCACTAACAAATTGATCATGCAGGTCATCAGTTTTGAAGCGTTTCCAACATTTATATAGATGATCTCGTTGGTTTATTTTAGCTTTAATTTGTTCATTAAACCAAGGCTTTGTAGTGCTTTTTTGTGTGACTGTTTTTACTGGCACAGATTTTTCGAAAATTTCAACAATATTTTTCTCCAGAAAATTAACTTGGTCATTAACATCGATCATGAAGAAAATACGATCCCAATCAACTATTTGAAGCTCATATATCATTGCATTATAATCCATTCTTTTAAAATCATAATAAGTATTCTCTTCCCTCGTATATTTGGTTCTGAAATCGAAGCATAAAAATATAAGGTCGTGTTTCGAGAAACATGGTGCGCCAATCTGATCATATAACAGGACTTTATTTATGTCGTTGACAAAAAACATATCCAGCAGTGATTGATTTGTAGAAGTAAAATGCGTTGGTGTAAGTACATTTGGAGAAACTAAACCTATTGATTCCATTACGTCAAGTAGTTGTGATTCGCATAAAACATTAGAGTTGAAATCTCCACACAAAACAACGTTTTCATAATTAACCGTTATGTTTTCGAGATTATGATGTAGTTCTCCCAAATCTATGCGCCTATTGGGTCTATAAATACATCCAATAAGTAGTTTCTTCCCCATAGATACAACTTCAACAAATATGTATTCGATTTTTTCGTCAGGAAGAGATTTAAGTAGAAATTTACTCGTAATACATTTCCTGATAAAGATAGCAACCCCTCCACCATGCGTACGCCTATCACAACGATGCATCTTGAAACCAGACAACTCAAGTATACCATCAGGGATATATTGATCAAACCATGTCTCCGACACACATATTACATCGACGCAAGAGTTCTCAAAGATATACCGATACTCATCAATCTTATTGTTTAAACTCTGCGCATTTATATGGCAGATGTTCATACCAGATTTCTGCTTGCATAAGATACGAATCATGTTGAATGTAACGTCATTGGAACTAACAAAATTACCAGCATCGTTTAATACCATATTTTCCATTATTTATTTCAAAAAGACAACGCAGATAGGATTGATCAAAAATAAGCAGTACAAAGTTTCCCAATTTAAAATTCCAAAAATGAAAGGTAATATAATTACAAAGACAATCAAAAGATACACAAAAAGCAAGTATATAAGAAATTGTAGTAATTATCAAAAAAACAAATTTAAGCTAACTCAATTTATATTTCTACTACATACAACTTTCAACGTAAACAAAAAGGTACATGTATAAGAAAATTTAAACAACTTTTGACATCTTTAAGGAATAAACATCTGGTTTTTTCGCAGACCAAATGGATGGGCCTTTTTTTTGTTGTAATTTCAATTGCCAAATGTCAAAACACTGTTTAGTAAGTTGTGTTTTGCTTAATAAGCACACTTGTTACAGTGTCGCATTTTAATTTTACTCAATATTTATAACAATTTCGTATTAATTGAGCAATAACTAAATTGCAATTTTGTTTGGAAAATTGAGCTCAATAATGGCATTTATTGCGTAAAACTCAATTAAGGTGCATATCTGAACACGGTATTACATTTTCTGACAATTTCGTTTTTTAATTTTGGAATGTTTAACAGCCGTACCTTAACAAGAGCGGAATGTTTTCTTTCCTTCAGCTTTTACGCTGATATGCCATACCAAAGAAAGAGCTTCAACGTTGTGTCACGAACAGTAGTGACAGCTTTCTTGTTTAATAAAACCCACAAATAATTAATAAAAATAGAGATAAAAACGCTAGATTGACGAAAAAAAAGCTAAATTGCCATTATTAATTAACAATAGCGGCAAACTTCACTACTAAATGAGCTGTCAAAATCGGTTTTTCCAATTGCAAAGCGTTCAGGCCGCTCTATTCTAAAACTCGAAACCGCTTGCCACTGTGTTTAGGTACGGCTGTAATATGCAAGTCTTAAGTCTTATTTTCAGAGTACAACAACAATCCACCATCGAACCATCATCAAATGAACCTTTTACGGCTCGCTATATAAATAATATTTTCAACAATTATACGCCAAGCATTTCACGAGTTGTAAGAGAATATCTACATGAGTCTCATACGATTCTTGACATGAAAGTCTCGTTAGATTATCTTTACCCACAACGATCTTAAACGATTCCCACAACGACTTAAGAAGCGTCTTTCGCTGTGCTACGAAAGAATCTCACTCGTGTTACAGTTTTTCCCGTATCTCTTACACGACTGAAAATATTAGCTGGGTATGAAGTAATTATGTTTTTTTTTTTTTTTTTTATATTAAAATCGAACAAAAATTGTTTAAAAAACTAAATTTTAAGTTGTCCGATTTTTTTTTGACGATTTTTCGAAATGATAAAGACGATTTTTTTATTTTTTCCCAGGAAACTGACGATTTTCTCAGAAATTTATCTGGCAGCCCTGGCTATTACGGTCTTCACTAAACATTGTTTCAAATAAAACACCACTCAAAGCGCCATCTTCAGATGTATTTATATCAAATCTTAAACGTTTGGCAATTTCTTAAACCTTTTAATTGTTTAATGGCTACTTGTAGGCATAACGAATATTGTGTCATAACATTCTTACTGGAAAACTCTGTACTGTGGTGTAAACACTATAATTATGCAAAACATTCTGAATACTTATTTTTTTTTATTAACTAAATTTAACTTAGTATTACGTATCGATATTTCTTTATAAATTTAGGCCTGATGATTAAAACAAAAATTAAAGATTAGTATTTAAAAAATAAATATTTAAAAAAATTTCGGGTCAAGATCCGCCGCTGCGTGCAGCCTTGAAGAAGCGCATTCTGGACATCAAATTTTAGCCCCGTTTTTTCAAGCACTGTTGACCGTACGCTTGTCACGAAAAACAAAACTTATAATGGCCTACAAGGCGTCAATTGATGCTGGTTTATCAGCCTTAACCAGTGACTTCACGTAGATGAACATGAAATAGTCGAGAGGCGTCAAATCGCTCGACCTTGGAGGCCAATTAAGAGTTCCATTTCTCGCCAAATTCAAATTTCAAAAAGACAATAAATGCAGTAGCTGAACGGCACGAATAGTTAAGGCTCAGTAAGGCGAACGTTGCTGTACCGTATCTGTACTATATCCATCAGCTGTTCGCTTTTTGTTATATGAAAACCAATACAAAAGCTTACCGAAATGTAATGTACCGTAGTTGCAACGTACCAATCTGTATAAAATAGAATTTCATGCCGTTGTTACGTGACATTTGTAAGACAGTGATGGGCGGCTTGTACGTTACATTAAATGCGGGTAATTTTGCTCTTTTTTTTGGTACTTTTTTCAGTATACAATACAACATATTTCCAAATATAAAAATATACATATCGCTCATTTGCTGCACGACCGGCATAACTCAAAAAATTAAATTTTGGAGTTAGAGATGCAGAATTGTTCGCTTTGTTTTTCTTTATATTGTGTATTAAATTCATCTTTATATCTTTTATACTTTCCCAGTTTGAAGAGAATGTGTCTTCTTCTGGATGTAGTGGAGTCTATGGGATTTGTTGTGGACTCGTCTCAACCCATAAGAAGACATTTTGTTTTGTAACAAACTGTCATAGAAATCACAAAGTCGTCTTTAAGTTGCGCAAATCGATGACTGATTTTAAAAGTAAATTTAGTTAATTTGGTCCCGTTATTCATGCGTGAATTTATTTGTAATAATTTGCCAGATTAAACTAATCATAATGACATAAACTTAGCGCAGTATGACAGTTTGTTTGACAGCTAGCCCTTAAGTTAAATCTATTGAACTGTAATAATCACCCTTTTCTACTTAATAAATTTTCAAAAGTTTTTTTTGGATTTCATAAATAAATTTTTTTTTTTTTAACTTTCCAATCTTGTTTTTTTCTTTGAAAATAATTAAGTTTGACTCAAACTCAAACAAAAAATCGCCATCTATGAAAAATTAAACATGCCTTTCAAATTCAATTAAAAATTTGCAACAATAACAAAATAATTCAATTAAAAAACTTAATTTTTTCAATTGAAAACTGAAAAAGACAACTGAAAATCCATTCAGGAAAAAAATAAAATTGTCAAAGTTTTATTTCATACTCGTACAGAAAAAAATGGCCTGAACGACTTGTATGAATTAACCATAAAGAGTTTTAGTTGTGTGCGCCTGTCTCAAACTTAACAACCTTGTTTTGCACTACAAAACAATTTGAATTGACTCGAGATTTAGAAACCAAATAATGCAGTTAAAGATTTAAATTTATTTTTCTTTTTTTTTTTTTTGAAAATTTCAAACAAAATTTGCAATTAGTTTTTAAACCGACAGAAATCGTAACAGATTCATGCTGTGATGACTAGTAGCGAAAATTGTCCGAATATTTTAAATACATAAATCAAATTAAAAGCCTGCAGTCAGCTGTGCCGAATCTGTGATGCACTTTATGTATTTTTAAGAAAATGCAACCCTGATATTAGTAATATTTATTTAGAATATTGCAACTTTTTGGCTTAACATTGTGATTGGATTTAAGAGAAGAAAGTTTGTTATGTTGCGGATCAGCTGTTCAGTTTTCCTTACCAAGCTTATGCTTAAATAAGTACTCTTACTTTAACGTAACGTTGCGTTGCGTTGCGGATAAACATAATACAATTTAAATTTTTCTCCTAAAATCTTAATTGTCTTTGTATGGTAGGTACCACGCTCACTTCTCCAATCTAGCTTACTTTTTGTTAAATGTTGTGTATTAATAATCAAGCTAAATATTTTTTCAAAACCGTTCCCCGGATCACTGCTATTTACACTATTTTTGTAATGGAGGTGCCACTTCCACTTCTCCAATTCAGTCAACTTTTTGGCCAATGTTGTGTTTTGATAATAAAATTATTTGTTTAAATTGGAAAACTTTTCTATCACCATTCTCTAGATATGGAGTTATTCATATTGTCTTTGCTTGGAAGGTGCCACGCCCACTTAGAATTTTACATATATTTATAGCCTACGTTAAAATGGGTTACTTATTTTATCCTCTAAATATTTAAATTTCCAAAAATCTCTTTTCCGTAGATCTATTCGTTAGAGGACTTGTTCACTGTCCAAATTTCATGTCTCTAACTTCCGCCGTTTCGGCTGCGCGATTATGAATCAGTCAACTGACTTAGTCATAAATTTTATTAAACATTTGCGTGCTATTAGGAGAACTGCTTCCCTACTCCTTTTGACAAAATAAGGATGCTTTTGTAAAAGTTCATTGCTTTTCCTGCTCCTACTCCCTTTAGTATAATTTTAAAAGGTTTAGTTTACCATAAAAGTGGTTCCTACAAGGCTTGATGGCTTTTGTCTTCCGATATGCGGTATTTAATATTTTGTTCTATTGGAGGTACAGCTCCTCCTTCGTCTACCCCGCCCATTTTAATTTTGAATTTTATAGTTTACCATAAAAGTGGATTTAACCATGTTTGAAGACACTCGCTATAATAGTACTTCAGTTTTTGCGATATTTAATATTCGCATCCTATGGTGGGTATTGCCCCCTGCTTCTGCTGCTATTATTTTTATTTTCAAATTTGTAGCTTACCATAAGAGTGACTCCTACCAAGTTTAAACATTCTCACTGTAACAGTTCTTTATATATGCGATATTTAACATTGGCTTCCTATGGGGGAGTTCCACTTCCCCTGCTACTATTTTATTTAAATTTTGGGGCTCAGAAGATGCTACTGCAAAAAAATATAAGAAAAAAATAGGTGCAGCGGCTTTTAAGATATGCAAAATCCCGTGCCCCTATCGAAAAAAGTAGCCTATTTTATTTTCGGGGCACACTGTAAAATGTTACTGTCAAAATTTAAGGAAAATCGGTTCAGTAGTTTAGGGAGTTTAAAATCCAAGATGCACAAAATTTTTAAATTAGTTACGTATTTATAGTAATAAACAAACATTAAAGTCGAGCGCAACGTTTACGAAAAGTAACGAGGCCTGAAGACGTTTTATACACGTTCGTAAGTAATTTTTGGGAGAGAACTTCAGCTATTATAGGTCCTTTTGTATATTATTTTTTTTTTGTCTGATTTCTAGACAATTAAAGTATAATCGGAGGATATTTTAATCAAAATAACGTTAAAATTTTAGGTGTCGTAAGTAGTTGTATGGGAGTAGGCTTTAGCTTCAACCCAAGGTAAATTGTAGACCGAATCGTTCAAAATTTCTATCTAATGAAATTAAAGTGAATTGACATTCGTCCTACGTTTATTTATTTAAATTATAAACCGATCCATACCAAGCTTGGTATTTTCTATGCAATAAAATTAAATTAAATTTGATCACATTATTATTAGGATTTTCGGAGATCAAAATATGTTTCTGGATTGTTCTTTATATTGGGCGAAATTGGGTTTTACATTCTAAGTATGAACTGATTATAGTCAATTTATTTTAACGTTCGAATTAAAGTAACTAATTTTAGATTTTTGTAGTAAACATTTTACAAATATGTATATGAAAAACATCAATGTGTTTAAGGGGTTGCTCCACACGGGCACAGAGCACACAGAGGCGTCACGAGACAGAAAATATTGTATTTTTTTCTGTCTTTTTCTTCGAAAGCTGTCCTTTTTGCAGTTTTTGTTTTGATTACGCAATTTGCGTTGATAGTAGCGGCCTGTTTTTACACATTGGCACTTCACTTTCAAAAGACGTTTTCTTTCTCTTTCTTCGAAAGCTGCCCTCGCAAATGATTAGGACATTTTTCATACGTCACTTTTTTCATGTGACACGGGGTTTGTTTGTTTTTAATGACAAATGGCTTAGGAAAACTAGAATCATTTTGACACAACAAAATGGGCGTGATTTCTCAACATACAGTCTGGCCGCAGAGACCTGCGCCGTGGGATTTTATCGGTGGCAGCGGTTGGCGCAAAAAATAATCGGCGGCGGATCGAAGCCGGCTGTCAGCCGATAGAATAAATAAAAATTTGTGTGCACATACTTGTATGTGTTTATATTATAACACAAACCATTTAAGTAATTTTTCTTACTCTAATTCACTATTCTTAACTCATTTTCGGATATGTCGTTATTTTGAAAATTTTGATGAAATTTTGTTGCTTTATAAACAGGCACTGACAGTATTGCGAGGCAAGCATTTTTAAAATTGCACTTTTTAAGGATAGTCAAACAAAAGAGAATGCGTTAAGGTGGTTAAAAAAGAAAATAAATTTTCTTTACAAAGTTATGGCGGCGGCGACAAATTGTTTTATTGGCGGCTGGATTAGCCGGCTGTTAGCCGCTTCGGCGCAGGTCTCTGTCTGGCGGTCATGCCTATAACGACTTAGAATCACTTAAGAACCCCGTAGCCATAAGATCCATTGAAATATAATTCTATATTTGCTCTTAGATTTATATTTCTTGGTATAACATACGAAATAGCAAACTTAATATATCCCTTCTAGTGGCGTAGGGTATAAAAATCGTGCTGAAGTGATGAAAACAATTTTTGTAATTATGCTAAAATGATATAAAATAGAATTAACATAAAATTCAATTTCGATATGGTGGCAAATAAACAACAACAAAAAATTCACATTAAAAAACAAACCAATTGTGACAATATTCAACCGAAAAAAAACTGTTTGAACGCAGGCAACAAGTTAAATAATAAATAAATAGAGAGGCTATCACAGTCGACAGCAAAAGATTTAAAAATTTTGTTAAATGCAGCGTTTAAAAAAATGCAGTCAAACTAGAAAAACTGTTATTTCTTCCAATTCTTCATTTGTCATTGGCAAAAGAAGGCTTTTGTTTTTACTTCTGATTCATTAAATGTAAACAGTCGCTGTCAAACCAACTCAAAAAACCAAAAGTTGTACATACATTTTGTGTTTTTGTTCGACAGTTTTTGGTTTCGAGTTTTCGGTTCGACTGCAGTTTTTTAAACCATAAATAAATGCTGTAAAACATTTTTTCCCAATTGCATTTTATAAAGTTTATGGTTTTGCTCTCTGCTGTGAATAGCCCTAACTTTCATCCAAAAACACCATCACATTCAATTGCTGTGGTAACACTTCACTTGATGCCACTTTAAATTAAAGACTTTAAATCAGTGGTAGGCAATCAATACACATGGTTGTCATAAAAAACACAAATAGTGTAGGTTGTTGTAGTTTAAGTGAGAATCTCAAAGAAAGGAGAGTTAAAATTCTTCATTGACTACCAAAGAGAATTTATATCAGGTGGCAGCGAAAAGAAAGCAAACTTTGACAGTTCAAGCCGGTGGCTTGACTCTGCAGATAATATTGTACTACGTGGTCCATTTTGATGAAATGGACTTCTCTCTGGACTGGTCCAATGTTATCCAAGCATGGATCATGTCATTGTTAAAAAGAGTTTTTAGTGAAACGACATGTCTTCGTTTTTAAACGAAATGTTTTCGTTTTTAAACGAAGTTAAAACTAATCCTCTGGAGTATACCATGGAGTAGTTTTAATACTAGTCCACTAGAGTATGTATGTAGTCTTGAAACTTCTCCGTTGTAATGCAAAACTGGGTTATATGGTCTACTCCTAGGATATCGTAATGTTAAATCGACCACATTTTAACCATATATTTGGAGTAGTTTTGGAGTACTCCTACTCCTTTGAGGACTATTCTTTACATGCATGTTTGGACTAGTCTCGTAAGAACGTTTTGTTTTCCACTGGGTGATATTTTCAGCCGCAAACACTGCCCTGCAAATAATATTGGACGACCTGATCCATTTTGATAAAATGGACTACTCCATGAACTGGTCCGATGTGATGCAAGCATGGACCATGTCATTGTTAAAAAGTGGTTGTAGCCAGCAAATAAAATTGGACCACCTGATCCATTTTTATAAAATTGACTACTCCATGGACTGGTCCGATGTTATGCAAGCAACCATGTCATTGTTAAAAATAGTTTGTCTTAATTTTTAACGACATGCTTTCGTTTTTAAACGACTTCAAAGCTAATCCTCTTGTGTATACCATGGAGTATTTTTAAAACTACTCCATAGTAGTTCAAAGGTGGGTTATATGGTCCTGCCCTAGGACATCGTAATGTTAAATAAACCATGTTTTTTCCATACGTTTGGGTTCCTTTTGGACTAGTCCTGGTCCCTTGTGGGCTACACTTTACACACGTGTTTGGACTGGTCCTATTATTTGCAGGGTAACAATAAAAAAAAAACCCATGTTTTTTTTTGTATTTTAAACCCATAACCAAGGTAAATTTATAACAGTCATACCTAAACAGGAGTGGTAGACGGATCGTGTGCTCCGCTTAGCTTTTACGCTGATATGACATACCTAAACAAAACCGTCAACGTTGTGTCATGAACAGTAGTATTAACATTCTTGTTTAATAAAACCCAATTAATAAAAACAAAACATTTAGACTGACCAGAAAGTAGCTAAATTGTAATTATTTATTAAGAATATCAGCCAACTTCACTATTAAAATCGGATTTACCAATTGCAAATCGTTGAAGGCGCGCTATTTAGGGATGCTTCTTACAAATTGTGTTGGCATGCCAATTTTTGACAACTAGAAATCGCGTTCCGCTTTTGCTAAGGTGCGGCTGTAAGGCGTGTGAATCGGATAGAGTTGCTCTGGCTGTCGATTTTTTGATATGGAATTTTGACATTTAGAGAAGCTAAGTTCATACACATGTATATACAAAACGGACGCATATACACGAGCAAAGTATACTGCTCTTAACCCTAACATATATGTATTTTTCTGAGTTTCTTTTATAGTTTTTTTTTCTTCTTCTTTTTTTTAATCAAGAAATCTTTTTTAAAAGAAATATTTTTGTTTAAACATAAATCATTTAACAGAAACCCAAAAAAGAAAAAAAATATTGTGCTTCGATCAAGTGCTAAAATAACACAAATGCAGTATTAAACTTGAATACTTCAAGACATCCAGGCAATTGAAAATTATAAAAGAAAAATATTGATTTTTGTTTTGAACAAAGCAAAAAAAAAAAAAAAAAACAAACGCTTTAATAAATATTTATGTTTAAACATTTTACAAAACAATAAAGATTGTATAATAACAAACGTTTTTTATTTAACGCACTTGACTTGCAGTCTGTCTGACGACAACACATGAAAATTAATGTTAATGTTAATGGCATAGTGTTATTGTTGTTGTTAAACTGCTGCAACATGACATACAACACATTCCATTTCAATAGACTATTAAATTTTTAACAAAATTTTTCTTTGCTACCTGGGATATTTAAAAATCTCAAAGACTTTTTTAAGGGGGGAATGGTACTCTAGAGAATTCTGATTGGTTTAAGGTGTTTGAAAAACCTGGATGTTGTTTTAACAACGCCTGCTGCTTCTTTATAAACATCTTGTTGATGTTGTTCTACGAAGTGTTTTAATGTTAATTGGTCTCTATGTCTAACAACTTCCCCAACATCTTTTTTTTAAATTTTTCGGCTTTTTAGTCACTTTCCAATAGTCAATAATTTTTGATTTGTTTATTATTATTATTTGTTTTATTATTTTATGTTTCTTTAACTTTTTTTTGTATTTAAAACCAAAAATTTTAAAACTTCTTGAAAATGTTCATGCCCATGTGCATGATTAGGAGATTTGACTTCAGATAAAACAAATATTGATACAATTTTTATGAAGACTATAAAAAATTGGTACAGAAGTTTTGAAATTTAAATAGGATTTAGAAAAAATTTCCGTAGACATTTTTCAGCTAAAATAACAAGACGACTTGTTTAAATCACAGAACTCAAGAGAATTTAAGAAAAGCTGTAATGTTGTTTTTAAAAGTTCTTGTAAACAAACGAAATTTGACAGATGACAATTTGAACTAACACGAAACTACACCCATTTGAGAAAAACACCCCCGTCAAAATAAAATAAATATTTTAAAATATAAATAAATTTTTTTTTATAAAAGTCTAGTTAAACAAAATTTGCATCTCAATTTAGCTCAAAAATTGCCACATTGAAAAAAGTGTCGAAATGTAAATATTTTTTTTTTAATTTGACAGTTGACAGCAAGATTAGCATATTTGAAAAAAAAAAAACAAAAGATAACAAATGATCAGAATAAAAAAAAACACATTTTTTTAAAAATTAAGAAACAAATTTATTTCCAAAAAAAAAAAAAAAATTTCAAAAACAAAAATAGTTTTCTTTGAAATATGACAGATGACGACAGTTTTAACATGCAATAAAATTGGCATTATTGGAAGAAAACCAAACAAAACAAAGCTAAAACATATGAATGTGTGTAGATATGTATGGATGTATATGAATAAGAATTGAAAAACAAAAAGGATTTCTGGAAGTCTAATCAAACATTTTACGCCTACTGAAAATCACCATATATAAAACAGCTGTCAAAACATTTCATTGTTTTTTTTTTTTAACTTGCCCAAATATTGACATATTTAAAAGCAAAACTATTAAAGCAAATTTAGCATAAAAGAAAACAGGGGTTTTTTTTAAGGCAAACAAGTTTGACGGCTAAAATAGCTCGAAAATTACACATTCGAAACAACGTAAAAACATTAACTTTGTTTTTTTTTAAATTGACAGATGCCTGTTTAAAATATCTGAAAATCAGTCATATTAAAACAAATAAAATTGTTTTACTGCAAACGAAAGCTATCTTTTATAATCTTTTCTAGCTGTACAAAATTTGACAAGTGACAGCTGACAGCTAGAAAATTGCCAACTGTCAAAGCAATAACTCGTCTTTTTTTTTAAATTTGACAGATAAAACAAAAAGTAAAGCATAACATTCGGCTATAACTCAGTGATGCACCGCCTTAGACCACTTACCCCTTAACCCACAATATCAAACATAATAAAAAAATATGTTGAGTATATTTATTCGTTTAAAACAAATTTTTCTATTTAAGCGGCAAATTTTTTATATGTGAGTAGGTGAGTTGCAAAACTCGTTCGTTACAAAATTAAAAATACGAAATGAAAATTTACTCTAACTGTTCTTGTGGCGATTTTTGAGAAAAAGTATACTTATTGTGTCAATCCATGTCCTCGTCCATGTTTTTCCAAGGACATGCATTAATACAATCCGCATATTTCTTCTCATAAAGCACCAAAAGAACTGTGAGAATCATTTTTCATTTCAAACTTTTAATTTTGTAACGAACGAGTTTTGAAACTCACCTACTCATGTTAAATAAGCAAAAAAGGAAGTCTACCATGGTGAAATAAATAGGTGGCAGCATTACGCCAGATGGCCATTGTTTGTCTAGGTTTATGTCAAAATTTTGTTTATGTTTACAAAAAGTCCACGTTTTTTGCTGTGATTATTGTATTTTAAATATTAATTTAATAAAAATTGGCAAAAAATTATTTATTTCATCACGTTTAGCGGCACGCTTTGATTTTTCTTTAAAGTATTTTTTGACGTAAACGGTGATATAGCTTCCATTTTTGTTGTAATGTTGTATTTGTTGCAGTAACGAAGCCACCTGCTTATTCCACCATGGTCTTCACATATAAATAAAAGTAAAACAAGAAAGAGTATCATATTCGGCTATGCTGAATCTTATTTACCCCTCACTATAACGAGATAAGAAATACCGTTCTTTAGATAAAATTAAATCTATTTTGTGCAAAGCCCACTTTTTCCATCCCATCCACATTTTATCGGATGTTGTATATTGATAACCAATAGGCTTGTACCTGATTTGGAAACTTTGGCTCTTAATGTACTTTAGATAAACAGAAATAATGTCTTCGTACGGAATGTGCCACGCCCACTTCTATAATACCGCCAATTTTTGTTGTAGAGAGTTTGTGTATTGATAACTCAGCTTTGTGTACCAAATTTGGACTATTTTTCTTTTCTCTTACCGTTCTTTAGATATAAATAAATCCATTTTATGCCACGCCCACTTCTCCACTCCAGCCCACATTTTGTCGGATGTTGTCGATTGATAACCAAGATATTTGTACCTAATTTGGAAACTTTGGCTCTTGCCGTCCTCCAGATATACACACAAAATAGCAACAAGGGATTTATGGATAAAATTAAAGGCAGTCGTGGGTTTTTGCTCATATCTCAGTCATTTGTAGACCGATCAGACTGAATTTCAATAGCAAACAATTCCAGACTAAATGTGACATAAATATATGAACACCTGACCTTCTTCATATCAGGGGTCTTCGGAAAACACATTTCAACAGACACACTGACTTTTTTCCAAAAATCAAAAGATCATCAAAATCAAATATTCGGAAATCACAAAAAATGGCTGATTAATGGTTGTTAACTTAAAAAAAGAAAATTACAAATATTGTATTTGGAAAAAATCATGAAAAATCCAAGACGGGAAAAAGTTTTTCACGTAAAGTTACAAACCCTATGAAAAAAATGAGGTATAGATCATAAAAATCGATGAAAGAGTTTCGCTTTGATTCACAATTAATGGTGTTTTCTTTTCTAAAAAATAATGATGCATTATAGTTGTGTAATATATTTATTAGGTTACACGAAGCCTTAGAAAGTGATACATTTTTCTAAATTACAATAGAACAAAATAATAGCTACGTTTTACACTCAACACTAATGTGTATTTAGCGTGTTAAATATTGAATGCAAAGTTTGTACTAAAAGCGATATTCACCACGCTTGTAGCAATTTTAAATATTACATTTTCTTACAATTCCAATAAGCGTTAACAGCACTGATTTTCAATAATTAAAGTCAGCTATTGTTAAAAATTTTGCGACAAAAAAAATATAATTATTTAATTAAAGTAAAACAAACGAAAAACAAAAAGTTTTTATATCCATCACAATATAACTAAAAATCGCAATATAACGCAAATTGTCCGCAAACACAAGAACAAAAAAATACTTGCTTGCATAAAAAAGTACTTAACGCAGATGCAAAAAAGGGTATTATCTCACACTCAGTTAAAACTGCGGGTAAGAAATGGAACAACTTTGCCATTTATTGTTGCAACATGTTTAGAAAGGAAAACGACAACTTCTCACATTTTTGCATATATTTTTAGAATGGAACAAAAACTCGCACGAATGGTAGCATATATGGAACATTATTGTCAGAAAAGAAAACACCATAAGTGAAGGTACAGTGCTTTCAGATACATTTTTGAGGAAATCGTCAATTTCCTCGGAAAAAATAAAAATATCGTCTTTCTCGTTTTGAAAAATCGTCAGGAAAATCGGACAACTTAAAATTTCTTATTTTTTAAAAAAATTTTTGTTCGAAGCGAAGCCGGTATTTGTTATAACATAGAGAAGAAAATCCTTGCGCCCTGCCAAAGGCCGGCTATGCTTTGGAGTTTGTGGAAGCCCCTGGCGGGCCCGCCCTTTCAACCTCCTCCACTACCATATTTTTTCAACACTTGACAATGGCAAGTCATTCATTTGGCAATTTGTAACCATAACAATTACACTGCTATGGCGTTATTTGCACTTTGGTTGCTTAACGATTATGGTGATATTGCACTTGGATGATGGCAATAAAGCCATATAGCTTTATAAGGTATGGCTTTGTAGCACGGCACCCTTGCATATTACAGACGGACCTAAACAAAAGCGGCACGTGTTTTCTAGTGTTCAAAATGTGTCATGCCCATAAAATTTGTATGAAGCATACTTAAATAGAGCGCCGTCAAAGCTTTGCAATTGGAAAACCCGATTTTGACAGCGCGCGTTTAATAGTCAAGTTGGCCGCTATTGTTATAATGGCAATTTAGCTATTTTTTGGTCAATCTAGCGTTTTTATTTCCATTTTCATTTATATATTGTGGGTTTTATTAAACAAAAAAGCTATCACTACTGTTCGTGACACAACGTTGACTCTCGTGCTTAGGTATTGCATATCAGAGAACGTTCCGCTTTCGGCTCTTATTAAGGTACGGCTGTTGAACATTCCATAATGTATCAGAAAATTTAACGTTTTATTTAAATTGACTTTAAGAGACTTTGGAGATTGAAAAAAATCGTCACTTTTTAGAAAAAAATCAGCAAATCGTCACTTTGCTAATTTCGGAACAAAAAATCATCAAAATGACGATAAATCGTCAAATTAAGCAGCACTATGAAGGCACCTCTTTTTAAGTGTGCAAAAAGTCCATAAAATAGAACCGCAGCTAGGCAAGGTTAGGTTAGAATGGCCGGTCATAAAGACCCCGCATAGACCAAAAAGGTCCCTAGCGTCACCACGTTGTACGATAACCCCCAGAAGGTAGTTAGCAAAAGGTCATTACGATGTGATGAAACTCACATAAAAAAATTTTATTTTTGTATGGAAATCGCGATTTTTATAAATTCAGTTTTTTCACTAAATTGTTTATAAAATCAAAAGTTCTACACCGATTACAATGAAATAAAAGGCTGTTTTCCTAAACGCCTCTTGTATTGTAGTAATACATGGCAACATGTTCTTAAATGCAACCATAAAAATTTTGACAATGCATTTAGTTCCGAAATGCAACTTTGTAGTTGTCACTGCGCAGAGAAAAGCAAATAAAGCAGTTAAAATAATGTAGATGCAAACCATATTCATATACAATACAATGTAGGTGAAAATTTAAGTACACAATGCATCAATACGGTATTGATACATTGTGAACACACGTTTAGGAAAACAGCCAAACTCATTTGATTCGCAATAAACAAAATGTTTTAAACCAAAACTGCGATTTTTTTCGCAAAAGTTCACGCAGGATCGGGGTGAAGTTTGAAACAACCATTTTTACCTCACGAAAATTTTAAAATATATGCACCTGATATTTGTATATACATATTTCTATACGTATCACTTAAATGCTATTTTGGAATTTATCCACTGCTTTAGATTTAACATTTTTTTTACGGTTTACATTTCATCGCGGTTCAAAATTTCTTGGAAGGATTTAGAAATTTGCTTCCCTGCGTGGGGTTTTTTTTCGCAAAACGACGGGAGACATTTGTTTTCATTACTAAAACATTCTTGGCCACTATTCTTGGTACTATGTCAAAAATTTGGTTAAAGCCCTACTGGCCAAATTAAAAAACGATGTAATAACGGCTTCAAAATAATATTTATGACGAATTTCGGTTTTTTTTTAACTAAATTTGGTGAAACGTTGTCAAGTTATTCCACTACATATCGCCGTGCCGAAGTTATCTTGCCGTATATCACAAAAATGTACGTGAAAAAAGTCGTCCAATATTTCTGTCAGATATTGTGTTTGAAGTTCTTTATCGATTTATGTAAAAATATCCAGTCATGGAAAAAAATTTTTAAGTTATAGCTACTACCACGTCCGAAAAACTTTTTCAATTTTGTCGTATACGCCAGTTTTTGCGATATATTTTTGAGTTTGTGGGATATAGGTCAAAATAAGGTATTAAAAACCTACATTCACCTGTCTTACCAATATTGAAAATTAAGTTATAATAATTTTCGAAACGAAAATTTATGCAAGTGATAAATATATGTATTTACGTATAGTTATAGTTTTTATATTATTGAATCTCCTTACGTATGAATAATTTTTAGGTTTATTATTACTTAAGGGTGGTCTAACCATAATGCATGATGTTAATTGTGATTCACACCGTAACGTCAAATTTTTGTCCAACTTAATTTGACATTTCTTGGTATCAGTGCCAAATTCAACCATGGAGAGGTGCAGCATTGAACAGCGCGTTAAGATTGCTAAAGCCTTTTACAAAACGGGCGTTCAAATCAAAAATACATTTTGTGCACATCTTGATTTTTTTGGTCAGCATAATCGATCAAATGAGTATACAATCGGGATAATTGTGGGCAAATTTTAGCAAACCTGCTCCATAGGAAATGTGAAAACGCCTGTGTATGCATGCTTGGTGCGGTTTATGGCCAGGCGGCATCATCGGGCCTTACTTCTTCGGAAATTAGGTATGCCAAGCAGTTACTGTGAATGGTGTTCGTTATCGCGAGCTGATAACGGGTTTCTTTTTGCCAGAAATGGACCTGGACGATAAGTAGTTTCAAAAGAATGTGTCACACGGCCAACGAAACAATGGCTCTTCTCCACGAGAAATTTAATGGCCTTCTTTCTTTGGTAATATTTAAAATAAAAAGTGAACGTCAATAAGCCAAGAACAATTCAAGAGCTAAAGGAGTAGATAATTTGACACATTAAGGACATTGAACCTCAATTATGTCTCAGAGCCATTGAAAATATGGACCATAGGACAAAGGTATGCTACGGAAGCCGCGACGAGCATTTGGCCGATATTTTGTCTCACACATAGTTGTCATAGATCCTTCTATAATAATAAAAAAAATTCAGATAATTCTCTAAAAACTTTTTGTTTTATTCACAATTAACATTGTGCATATGGTTGGACCACCCTGAATATTTAACCTTTAATTGCTTAACGATAAAGTGAATTTAGGTAATATAGCAATAATAGCAAATTGTGTACTTGTCCGAGAAATATCTTTACATATAAAACGAAAAATGTTAAAATAACAGTAATATTAATAAGATAGTCTCTTTTTTGTAACATGTCTAATATACTTTGTTCACATACAACAAGATAACGCAAGATTTTTTTATTTGAAAGTTTTTATACGTTTTTTGTCGTATATCCACAATTTTGCTACATACGATATTATATCGTATTAAATTTTTCGCAAAAGTGGATATACAACAAAATGGCTCCGTAATATATCATTAACCATAAGAGATAGAGACGTGAGGATTGCGCAGATCGATAGATCTGTTAAATTTACCAAAGGAAACGGTCTTATCTAATTTTTTTCGATTTTGTGATATACGACAGGATAACTCCGGAACGACGATATAGCGGAAGTGCCTTAATTTTGGACATAACGGTATATATAACGGAAAACTCGAGCTGATAGAAAAAAAACTAATTGCAGATTCGGAATCAGCGTCCTAAATTAATTAAAAACAACATTCAGTGCTTAATCAACAAAAACATTGTTTCCTTGTGTAAATAAATGTTGTTTTATTTCTATTAACTTTTAAAAATGTTTATACATAGTATTACATAGGTACATACATATAATTTTAAAATTTGCTTAACAATGTTTTAAACAGCCCAACCCAAATAAGAGCGTCCGGCGTTTTCTACTTGTCATATTCACAAAAAATTCACATTCACTCATATTCACAAAGAATCAATGAAGAAAACCCGCCGCGTCAACGATTTGCAATTGGAAAAACCGATTTTGATAGCGCTTTTAGTAGTCAAGTTGGTCGTTATTGTTAAAAAGTTATGCCAATTTAATAATTTTAAGGCCAATATAGCGATTTTTGTCGTTATATCCACACCACAATAGTGGAGATGGACCCTGCCGCCAAATGTGTAGCTAACTACAACAAGAGCCAACTGTAAGTTAGCTTGTATAGACTAACTTAAAGCCAACTACTAAGCTATGAAAAATTTACATTAACCAAAGTGTATACAAACAATGAATTTTAAGTAGAGGGAGCCAAGTCGATTGGCAAACAAACGGCTCAAAGACCCACAAAAGATTTAATTATTAAGGGCCATTCTTACAATATACGGAGTAGAAATTGGTAATCGGTAATGGCCAGGTTATAGTGTAATTAAAAAATTAAATAAAATAACTAAATTCAATTTTAATAAAATAGTTAATTTAAAAAAACCAACTTTAAGACGTAAGTTTATAGCTAGCTTCAAAAAGTTAACTTCAAGTTGACGGCTAGGTAGCTAACTTTAAAGTTAACTGAAAGTAATGCAGAGTCGGACAATTGACTACTTCCTAGGACATCGCAATGTTAAAATAGTTATTCCATATATATGTGTCAACCACCGCTACTTGAGAAATAGTTAGCTTTCAGTTAATTTAAAGTTAACTGAATGTCCGAAATTTTAATAGTTTTCACCATAATATTAAGTTTACAGCTGAGAAAGATTCAAATTTTAGATTACCATATCTGGATACCGTTGTAATCAGAGATGGGTACATCTTAAGAATGGATTGGTACCAAAAACCGACCTCTTCCGGTAGAATTATTTAATTCTTTTCAAAACATCCAAAAGGAGTAATCATTAATACGGCTCAAAACTTAATAATAAGAGTGTTGAATCTGACTTGGAGATCCACAAAAATAATATAAGAAAAATTAAAAACATCCTTCTTGACAACACTTTTCCTGAAAAACTGACGAATAACCTTATTCGTGACTATAAAAATAGAAATTCAAATAGTTCGAAAGTTACTGACATACCAAAAAGTTACAAATCCCTCACATATGTACCCGAAATATCAGAGAGATTTGAAAAATCAAAATTGTTTAATGGTGAAAACTTAAGAATAGCACACAAAACGGACAACAATATCTCAAAAATATTTAGCAAAACAAAAGATAAAATGCTGAACATGGATAAATCAAATGTTATATATAATATACCCTGTATTGGAAATTTAAATGAAAGTTGTGATAAGGTGTACATTGGAACCACTAAAAACAAACTCAAAACTAGAATCGCAGGCCATAAATCGGATCAAAAATTAAAACTCAGTAGAGACACACCAAAAACAGCACTTGTGAACCACTGTGTCAAAAACAAACACTCGCCTGATTTTAATAATGTTAGTGTGCAGTGTTACCGTCGGATATTTTAAAAAAGTACCAAAAAAAGGGGATATATACAAAAAAAGTGGCACCAAAAAGAGGATTTAAAAAAAAAAATGGCCACAAAATAAATATTTTGTAAATATTTCTCTCGAGAAGTAATTTTTATAAAAAATTTACTTTGATGTTTTGGCAATTCAAAAATGATAAACTTGCTTTCTGCCGAACATGTTTTTTGGATTATGACATTGTTGCAGCAAATAGAAGATATTTATGTAATGTGTTTTATATATGTAACAATTTCAGTTAAAAGGGACCTCTGGATGAAAAATCGATTTTTACTTTTTTGGTTATTCTTAAAATACGCTCTTTCTAATGCAGCAAACCGCAGTTTTCTAACTTCACTACTTTTGTCATAATTAAGCTTAATTACCTTTGATAAGAAAAGAAAAAGAAAAGAATCCGATGTAACAAAATTTGTTGTAACTGATCTAATTTACATGAATCTTTTTTTTGAAAATTCAAAATCCAATATGGCGGATTTTTTTTTTTGTAAAGTTAACAAGTTGATTTTGGTACATCTGATCGCTTTTATGGTTTGAAACTAGTTATTCGGAATGTAGATTACGAATCTGTTCTCAGATTTTAAAAATTCATAAGGGCGAATCCAATATGGCTGACTATTTTCTGTAACATTATATGATTTTTTAATTTATCACATTTGTTTTAAAATCATTACTTTCAGGTTTTTGCGATCGCAGATAATGAACTCAAAGTCGGGTTTTAAAAATTCGAAAAGGTGGATCCTCAAAAACCCCCGGATGATAAGTTTGAGTTTAAGCCATAAAAGTGTTCGGGTTTATCACAATGAACTTTTTAAACTTACAAAAAAATCCTCCATATTGAATCCGCCATTTAGAATTTTCAAAATCTAATACCAAGCCATAAAAGCATCCGCCGTATCAAAATCCACTTGTTTCAAACAAATTCAATAACATTACCAACAATATTCAACCGTATTGGATCCGTCGTTTTGGATTTTCAAAATCCAATGCCAGATTCGTAATCAGCGACCCGCAAAACCCCTCTATAACGGATTTCGAAATTAACTTGTTAACTTCAAAATCGTTTTTCTCTAAAACTAATTTTTTTCCCATAGGTCCCTTTTAACTGAAATTGTCACATATACATTTATTAATATATTTCTTGTACTTTTCTTGCTGAATACATGTTCCAATTTCACGCCAAAAATCTTCAGCATTTGAAATTTTAAGTATGTGTTCATAATTCGTGTCATTTACTTTACTCTCTTGCAGTTTAAATTCATGTATAAATGCATCTGGGTCAGTTATTATATCTTTAAACTCTGAAACTAATTCGAAATAGTTTATATCTTCATTAGACACTATAAATAATGGGTCTAAATACTTCAATATATTGAGCTGTTTGTTTTTTATATCAATTCTTGTTATCAATTCTTTACACAATTTTTGGTAAAAACTTGGATTTTACTTTTAATGTCAATTACACAAATTTTTGGAAAGTTTTCGGTACACAACAGTTCGGTTTCTGCTTCACGAAAACAGGTTAATAGAAAGTTTATTCAACCGATTTTCAGCTATCATGACAAGAAAAAAATTTCATATAAAGTTTCTTCTCTAAAGCATTTTGTAGAGGTTAGAAAAGGCTTGAACCCGCCAAGGACGCTAATTTCTTAGCATATATTAAAGCTGGAGGTTTAATAAAACAGAAAGAAAAAAAGTATATTTTCCTAACGTAAAAAGTATCACAAAAGTGGCAAGAATAACAAAAAGTACCACATTTGGGTGCATTTTCTAAAAGTGGCGAAATAGTATCCAAGCAGCCGGAAAAGTGGGAAATTGCCACTTTAGTGGCACCAACGGTAACGCTGTTAGTGTGTTACAAACAGAGCCGAATTACAAGCGTCGATATATGCTGGAAATGCTTCACATCATAGCAACAACAAAGAGGGAAACTTTAAGAGTGACGTAGAGTGTTCGTGTGCCAATAACTACAGAGGTTTAGTAAAAAAGATCAATCTGCAATAAGGATTTTAATTTTAGTGCAAGTCTAGATGTCGATGTGTGAACAACATAGTTTTAAGTTTTTGTGTTTATAAAAATTCACTGTGAGTGTGTATATATTTTGTAAACATACAATTTAAAAAACAAAATCAATGTGGTTGTTGTCCATATATGTGGTTGTTATTTATATGTTTGTAATAATTGTATTTTTTTGTTCTTGAATTTAAGGAAAAGAAATCCCTGATGATAATCTTCAAAGAAGATCAAAATATTGGAAGCAAATAAAAAAGGAATTTTTATTTACAAAAAAAAAAAAACACTGGCCTCAAGCTTGATTAATTTTTATTTATTTAAATTTCGAAAGGTCGAATAAGAACAACTTTAATTATCTAATTATGTTTCTATAACAATATCGTAAAATAATCAGCTTTTAATAACTTTTAAATTTTCGATCACGGTGGACATTTTAACGGAAATGCCCATATGGGTAATTCCAAAGTGTTGAACGTGACAGTCGTACGCATCAAAAATGCAATAACATTTTAGACAACAAATATTTTTACGTTCTCTTAACCCTTAAATTATAGCACTAAGAAAGCACTGTTATCTATGTTAAAGTTTATGGAGGGTGCGATTCTAGGTCAAAGATAATGGCAAAAGAAGTAGCGGTTCGAACGTGAAAAAATAGAAGTAGTTTTTATGGCCATGTATAAAAAGGCGTAATACAGCGAAACCTGGTACAATTTTTTAATAAAACTACTTTCAGAATTTTACGTAAAAATGCAACATTAAAATGTCTTTGGTTTGATTCCAAAATCTTCTGTATATTTTTGTATTTAAGCCAAAATCTGGGTCGATACGTGACATTTCGAACGTGAAATTTTTTCCATAATAATTAAACTGAATAATGATTAAAAAACAAAATAAAAATGTACCGTTAATCCGAATAGCATATTTCTCTTTGAACTCTTCCTTAGATTACAGACCATGTAAGAAATTTTTTTTGGAATAATTTTTATCAAATATCACCTCTTTAAAGGAAGATAATATTAAAAAAAAAACATACAATAAAACATTCTCACAAATAAGAAATTACGTTTGCACAACTTTGCAGTCTGATTGTTCATCTAAGTGAACAAATTTATGGGTAAATTTATAAAATAAGTAAAATCTAAATATGTCTCTATAACAATATCGTAAAATAATCAGCTTTTAATAACTTTTAAATTTTCGATCACGGTGGACATTTTGACGGAAATGCCCATATGGGTAATTCCAAAGTGTTGAACGTGACAGTCGTACGCATCAAAAATGCAATAACATTTTAAGCAAAAATATCTTTACGTTTTCTTTACCCTTAAGTTATAGCACTAAGAAAGCACTGGTATCTATGCTAAAGTTTATGGAAGGCGCGATTCTAGGTAAAATATAATGGCAAAAGAAGTAGCGGTTCGATCGTGAAAAAAAACAGAAGTAGTTTTTGTGGCCATGTTTAAAAAGGCGTAATTCAGCGAAACCAGGCCCAAATTTTTTATTCAAACTACTTTCAAAATTTAACGTAGCAATGTAAAAATAAAATGTCTTGGTTTGATTCCAAAATCTTCTGTATTTTCTTTTTTTTAAGCCAAAATCTGGGTCGATACGTGACATTTCGAGCGTGAAATTTTTTCCATAATAATTCAAATATATAATGATTAAAACAAAATAAAATTAACCGTTAATCCGAATAAAATATTTTTCTTTGAACTCTTCCTTAAGGCTCAGTTAGGCGAACGTTGCTGTACCCGTAATGTAACGCACCGTACTGTAAGCACGTTGGTGCACTTATAGAACGTTTAAAAACGTGTCATATGATTTCCCATACATAAACAAAAAGCAATAGAATACATAAAACAAAACAAACAGTGATGAGAATCAAAAATGTTCAAATGGTGACCGTTGTGCAGAAAAGGTACCACGTGATTTAAATGGTATTAAAACAGTATTTTGTGTATGAAAAAAATGTTCATAATTTAATATTTATATTATAGATTTACAATAAATAAATTTGTATTTAAGCATATATACATTTTTAGCATACATATATTGTAAATGTGCATACACCAAAAAAGGTTTTGATACCATTTAAAGTCTTTTATATGTATCCCTTTTTCATTGTATGTATATTTGTATATTTGGAAATATGTTGTATTGTAAGTTGTTTTGTCGCAATTCCATAGATATACTAAAAAAAGTACCAAAAAAAAAGAGCAAAATTACCCGCATTTAATGTAACATTCAAGCCGCCCATCACTGTCTTACAAATGTCACGTAACAACGGCATGAAATTCTATTTTATACAGATTGGTACGTTGCAACTACGGTACATTGCATTTCGGTAAGCTTTTGTATTGGTTTTCATATAACAAAAAGCGAACAGCTGATTGATACAGTACAGATACGGTACAGCAACGTTCGCCTAACTGAGCCTTTAGATTACAGACCATGTAAGAAAATTTTCTTTGAATAATTTTTATCAAATATCACCTCTTTTAAGAAAGATAAATATTAAGGAAAACATACAATAAAACATTCTTACATATAAGAAATTACGTTTGCACAACTTTGGAGTCTGATTGTTCATCTAAGTGAAATTTATGAGTAAATTTATAAAATTAGTAAAATCTAAATATTTCTCTATAACAATATCGTAAAATAATCAGCTTTTAATAACATTTAAATTTTCGGTCACGGTGGACCTTTTGACGGAAACTCCCATACTTATATGGACACATAAGCTATACCATTTTTTAAAAAGAGGACCACAAGGAGAGGTAGTGGACAATTTCTGCCTCTCACAAACTTTCTTACCGATTTTAATGAAGTTTATAAACATAGATAAATCCATATTTATATGGACAAATGAGCATGATATGTTTTTAAGTACTGTGGTGCTAGGTATCATATGGTCGGGCTTGACCGACTATACTTTCTTCCTTGTTTTTTATATCTAGTTTGTGGCTTTTATTAAACAAGAGAAGTTTGCGTAATTGATATTGACACATCTTCATTTCAGCATGATAGGCGCTAGAAAGCATGCAGCTTGACGCGCTCATTTGAGTGGGTCTGTAAGAAATCGCGAAAAAGTGAAAATATTTTATAAAACACTTAAACTGTACTTTAAATGTCTACACAGGAAAACAATTGTTCATCAATTAAAGCATCAATCAAAAAATCGGTCTTAATTAAAAATTTAATCAAGTGAATTAAACATTTAATCAAGTGAATTAACGTTTAATCAAGTGAATTAAACGTTTAATTGATACTTTTAACACTTACACAGAAAGAAAAAAACTCGTTCTTAATTTAAGTTTTCTCCCCCACTTTTAAATTTAAAATTTAAGTACGAATAACATTTAAACACACTTAAAACAATCCAAAATGGGATTGGGATAACTTTCGAAAGCCAATCTCGGAATTTCTTAAAAAATTTATAAAATTATTAAATCAAATAAAAAAAAAAAATCATTTGAATAAATACAAAATCATATACCTACCCAAATACCTATTGTAATAATTCTTAGACATATTATATATCAATTGATACGTTATTTGGTCTTCTTTCCAAAAAAAAAAAAAAACGATAAAAAACAGCCGAAATCAATTGAAGTTTTTTAAAAAAAAATTTCATTTTCTAAAAATACAGTCAAAGCCCGGTATAACGAATACGCAGTTTAACGAATATCCGATATAACGAATGGCCAAATTTTTACATTGACTACCTTATATAGCGAATGGCAAAAAAAAAGTAGTCCCGATTTAACGAATGACAAAGCAAAATAAAAAAATCGTTAAAGAACCGTTAGATTTTTGTGTGTATTTTTGGCTTCTTTGCTTTGTATTGAAAGAACACGTGTAATTCGTTGCCTTTTTCGTTAAAGTTTCAGTAATTTTGTTTAGTTCATTGCGAAACCGAGATGTCAAATCGTAAAATAATCTTTCAGTAATATCCCAAAAGTATGGAATACCAAAAGGTTCAATATGTACCTTAAAAAATAACGAACATAAAATTGGGGAAAATTTAAAAATTACAAACTACTGATCGGAATAACGATTATCTCGGTTAAACGAAAGGTCTGAACATTATATCATTCGTTTAACCGGGCTTTGACTGTATTTTGTAAAAACTTAAGTATTAACCAACTTTTACTTTATATCTTTTATTTTCCTGCCCAATTTCCTTCCTCAAACCCATAATTTGTCTAAATTGTTTATTTCTTCTATATTTGCCTACAAAAATTACTAATTTTTCATGCGCCCACTGACAAATTTACACAATTACACTGCCGGAATATTGTTTTCTGCAGCTATTAAAACAATTTTCTACATGATTAAATTATAGTTTTTGTTAGATTTTCTTTAAAAATAAAATAACAAAAAAAAAAAAACGCCCAAAAATAGACAACCCCACAGTGCTAACAGACCATAAACATGAAAATAAACAACAACAAACAGTGCATCACAACAACGACAACAACTATCACAACAAATACAAATATTAGCTGTAAAAACAAAACAGTCATTAAAAATTGTGAAGAAAAATTAAGCCGGCCGGTAAAAAAATAAACAACACATTTGAAATAGTCAGTGTTTTGTTTTTGTCTTTGCTATTTTTGTTGCTGTTGTTGCTATTATTGTCCAAATAACATGTGCTAGAAGGCGCACATGTGATTTGTTGTTGTGGCTGAACATGATGACTATGATGATGATTTTTATGGCAGTACCGCCGTACTTTTTCATGTTGGTGTTAGTCAACGTTGTTGCTGTTTTTGTTTGTTATAAACAGGGTAACCGGAAATATGCTCTAAAAAAAGTTTATTACGAGCATTGAATATGCAGTTAAAATTTGAAAATATGAATTTAAAATTTATAAAAATATGCCCTTAAAAAAATATGTATGGCTTATTTTAAAACGACAATTTATTAGTATGCACTAGGTTCGCCCTCTGGTAAAATTTCGACCACTTGACATTTAAAATTAAAATTCTATAATCTTTCTTCAAATAAGGGCTAGGTACTAGAGCTGGCAAACAATCGATAGTATCGATAGTTCTCTTTCCATTGGCCTATCGACAGCTTATTTATAGCGATACTATCGTTGAAATCTTTTTTAAGAAAATAAACAATAATTTTTTGTTTCTATCAACTAACCAGACGTCGTTGCCGTCCAGCTAAGCCAACTGCGGCAGTTATCTAGTTGGCTTAAGCACCAACCATATTTGCATAACCTTGCTTTTTCTAATGTCAAAGCAAAACATTTTAGAAATGTATGTACCAGGTTTCTCAGATTATTTTTCACCTGAATCGCCAAATAGTATATCGAAAATCGCTAACATTTAATATTTCTAGATTTTAGGTAAAAAAGATACGCCAGTAATCGCTAAATACGAGTTTATATAAAAAAAGTATACTAAAGTAATATTACCTTTATTAAAGTTTTCTATAGTAACTAACTGTTTTGCAAACTTTGCACTTCCAGCAAACGAGTGACGTTGCAGACAAGTTTTCCCTCTGAAGAGCTTCGACTTGGCGCACCTGTTCGTCTTCTACATATCGACTTCATACAGCTTGCGAGGGTTGTTCAAGGGTGCTCGATGTCACGATTTCTTCGCAATGTTCCGATCAGCTCGCTTGCATTCTTCTAACAAGTGATCTAAATTGTCTATTTTCATGGCAAATATAAGTTGGGTTAGTCCGTCCTTCACTATTTTAACTAGCTCGCTCTCCAGTACGTGCACTCTCATTTGGTTCCTAAGCCTGAACACATCTGTAATAAAAACGTCTGCCGACTCAGTGCTGCCTAAGCTCCATGATCTGGCGTTATATCTCGAAATTGTCTCAAAGTTCCTACATTTCTTAACGAAGTGATGGTTAAAGGTCGGCCAATCGCACACTGGGTGTTCCATACGAAAAGACCAGAACCATTTGATGGCAGGTCCAGTCAACAAATGGTGAAATCCCTTCATCATTTAGTCTACTAAAGTTGTTAATGAATTGCGTCTGAAAGTCGAAATTCTGATTAAATTGCCGATTATTATGATTTTCATTGTTGTCAAAAGAATTTTCGAGTTCCGAACGCAACGACTCTCTGATCAGTTGTGGTAGCATTAGCTGCGTAAACTGCACCTCTCTCATAATAGAGGCTTGCGCCGCTCCCACCGATGCACTCACAAACTCCCTTAACCTTGCCTCGTCTTCGTTGACAATCGGGTTCCCCTCCTCATCAACTGGTGTCAAATTTCTGTGCTGGTGTTTTTGGCTCATATTGCCTGAATTATATCTTCCCAAGTCCGATGATTGCCCACTACTTTCCCGAGCAGTTATGCTGCTGTATATTGCGGTCAGAATGGTAGTATCACTCTTAGGAGAGGTATTTATCTGTGGTCCAAAGCCGGGAGGAAATCGGATAGACATTAACGGAGATGCGTTAGTTAGTCGTTAGAACATTAAAAACATTTTACTTTAGAAATTTGGAATAAAGAAGTTATCAATTGTTCAAGTATTAAAATATACACACCGTACGCAATATTTCGAGTTAATATAATTTACTTGTCAATCATCGGATCTTCACGGAGAAACGAGTCAATTCCAATAAAAAAAAGTTTAGCCTCACTTAAAGATCATTTTATCGCGAAATTTTAAGTTTATTCAATAATCTAAACCTTTTTTGAGTAACGCGAATATTTGTTTGTGCAACCTCCTCCATTTTACAAATAACGGTATATCTGGAACACAAGATCTTACCTAAAAAAAACAGTTAGCACCACTGGATTCAGCTTACTAAAATTAGGTTTACCCGTCAGGCGCACTGTTTGACAGAAAAAAGTGTCAATCAGCTGTGAATTTCGTGTTTTGGAACAAACATTGTAAACTCAACCAAAGAGATTATTGCATAAATTTGCAATCTCAATCGCACAAGATTGTGAATACGGCTATTGTATTTGCCCCCTTTTGGGCGCACAATGAAAAACATGCAATTGTAGATTAACGGTTTCCCTGGCTATAACGTTGTAGCGGTTTTTATTTTTGCTGTTTTGAAGTTGTATTTTCGTTTTTTTTTTGCTTCTGCGCCTTTTTTTTTGGCACTTGAGTTAACATGTTGACTGACACGAACAGACAAATAGCCAGAAGAGGGTAAATAGCACACAACAAAATATATGGAAAAAGAATTACAAAGCACGAACCCAAAACAATGCAACAATTTATGGAAATTAGATATTTTTGCTAATGGGGTGCCCAGACTATTAAAAAAAAAGGAGAGCGCCATAGACTCTGCTAAAGTGCAGACTATAAAATATACCATAGTGTTGTCTATACCCTGCAGATAACGAGACTAGTCCATAGATGCATGTTAAGAGTGGTCCATAAAGGAGTAGGAGTACTTCAAAACTACTCCAAATATATGGTTAACATGTGGTCGATTTAACATTACGATGTCCTAGGAGTGGACCATATAACCCAGTTTTGCATTATAGCGGAGTAGTCTAAAAACTACTCCTGGTTCATACATACACCTAGTGTGTTAGTATTGAAAGTAATCCATGGTAAACTCCAGAGGCTTAGTTTTAACGAAGACATGTCGTTTCACTACAAACTCTTTTTAACAACGACATGGTCCATGATTGCGAAATATTGGACCAATCCAGGGAGTAGTCCATTACATGCATGGACTAGTCTCGTTATCTGCAGGGATAGCATGGAGCCCAAAACGACGGTTGCAAAGCAACTCGCATTTCAAAATACACTAGCGGAGTTCAGTGTTTGGTGCAAATGATCTTGCAATAGAGTAAATTCAGAATAACTTTAAGGAGAACTCTGTGTATTTTGTTGTTGGATTCAAGAAGAGAGCTATGACATTTTGCATTGGCTCTTTTGCAAGACCAATGAACTCTGCTATTCTAAACTGCAACCGTGTATAATTTTACATTGTTATCTGTCCCAAAGTGCTCTAAAAAACTTATCGATCCGATGATCAATTTTTGACTGAGCCTATATATTGCACTTGATCGTAAAGAGGGTATCAACTCAAAAATTTAATTTTTCCACTTTTTGGAAGAAATCGAAACGAAATATTCATATCTACCACCTGTTAAAATATCGTGCTATTTTGTCTACTTTCTGGTAAGGAAACAGTGGGTTAAAAAATCCTTTTTCATATCCATTTAATATTAAATTGTTTGTTTGGCTTTGATTGAAAATTTTTAAATATTGAGTTAATATCAAGTGTAGTATAATAATAATTTTTGGAAATTTTTAGTGATTTTTTATACAAATGATCTTGTACACTGAAAATAAAGTTTAAAATAGTCCGAAAACGGGATAAAATGAGATAAATGTTAATCTCAAGCGGTGCTTGGTTCAAGAATTTTTAATTTGGTTAAAAGCCGAATTCGTACTTCAAATAAGGCAGGAGTGAGATTAGATTGATTCTAACGTAAACATTCACCCCACAGAAACATAGAGTGAGAGAGAGAGAAAAAATATTAATTACTTAACCATTTTCACATACGGCCATGTTCTGGCAATCGCACTATTTAAAATCGCAAAGCCCCAGGTTTATTTATGGTGTTTCAAAAATCACTTTTGCAATAAAAAGTCGCCAAAGTTCCTGGGACTTACAGAACACCAGTTATGCGATTTTAAGTCAGAATCGCTAATCTTAAGCGTTTTGCGATGGTCAGAACATGACCGATAACACTGTGCAAAAAAAAAAAAGTATACTACTAGTAGATCAAATCTACCAAAGGATTTTGAAAAGTTCGCTCGAATTCCCGAAATATGGGCCCCTAAAGGTTGTTGAATTTTTTGAAAACGCGTTTGGTATAAGTCAAAAAAAATAAACTTAATGTACTTCTGAACTAAAAAAATAATTTCAGATGTCTTCAGTAGAGTCGTATGGCGATTCTTTTCTTAGAATTTATTAACCCTGTAATACCGTGTTCAGATATAACTTTTTTACTGAGTCAATATTCGGTTAATTGACATAATTTTCTTTCTGTTCACATATACACAATTTAGCTAATTCAATTTATATTACTACTACATACAACATTCAACGTAAACAAAAATGTACATGCATAAGAAAATGTAAACAACTTTTGACATCTTTAAGGAATAAACATCTGGTTTTTGCGCAGATCAAATGGATGGGCATTTTTTTGTTGTAAGTTCAATTGCCAAATGTCAAAACACTGTTTAGTAAGTTGTGTTTTGCTTAATAAACACACTTGTTACAGTGTCGCATTTTAATTTTACTCAATATTTATAATTGAGCTCAATAATGGCATTTATTGCGTAAAACTCAATTAAGGTGCATATCTGAACACGGTATAACTCTCATTTTAAGGGATCATTTTTGTGCTTTTTCCCAACTCTTATATAAAAGTATACTTAAACGGTACTTTTAAAGGCTAAAATGTTCTACGTATATTTTCTGCATCAAATTTCACAAGGGGTCTTCTAAGACCAAAAGTTCGTGTGATGTATTTAAAACGGATTTTCGAAATTTCGGGCAATGAAATTTTTGAATTTCTTAAAAAGGCGTTTGGTATAAGTCAAAAAAAAAATATACTAAATGTACTTCTGAGCTAAAAGACTATTTCAGATGTCATCAGTAGAATTGTATGGCGATTCTTTTCTTAGAATATATTCACCGTCTAACTCATTTTAAGAAGTAATTTTTTAACTTCCACACAAAAATATACTAAAACGGCACTTTAGAGGGTTAAAATGTTCTACGAATATTTTCGGCATCAAATTTCACTAGGGTTCTTCAAAGACCAAAAATCCTGCAATGTATGTAAACCGGGATTTCGAAAAATTCGAAAATTTCAAGGCCCGGAATTTAGAAAATCCGTTTTACATGCATACAATGGATTGTATTGTTTTTAGAACTTTGTGGTTTTATTCATACTTAAATTTCTAAGAACGACTCGTACTAAAAGTAAGTGCTGGATCACACAAGTCTTGAGTTTTTAGAAGAGAGGGGAAAAGAAATGGCCTTTTCTTTTCCCTTCTCTCCTAAAAGATCAAGACTTGACGAGTCAAACTTGACGTGTGTGAACCGGCACTAAGTGGAGAAAGCTTAAATTCTGTACGATTTTTTTCTTCCTGAGTAGCACCGTGTTCTCATAAACAAAAAATCAAGAAATTTATGTGCTGTTTCCACAATACACGTTTAATCACTTCAATTGTGAAAACCGCATATTAGCCTAGATATCAACATTGATATTATCCCTTTTCATAATATCAAGCACGTTGAATGGTCACCCTTTTTCCCAAAATGCATATCCAAAATAATTACTTTAAAAACTATTAAAATATTTGTTGCCTCCAATAAAAGTTCTTTTTATATTTTGCATATCATTTTTTTGTTTTAACGAAATGCAAATTATAGTTGTCTCACTAGAAAGCCTTTAAAACCACAAGCCAGTAGTGGCCAGCAAACAAATTTATTTCAAATATTTTCAAGACACACACAATGTAATAAAGTTTATAATAAAATATGTGCTAAAATAAACTCATAAATACCATCATTTCATTTTTATTTTTATAGCAATTTTATTTTAAACATATTTAACAAAAAAAAAAGAGAAATAAGCAAAACACAAAAAAGTTGACAACATTTTCAATAACTTGTCAGGCAGAAAATAAAGTAACACACGCACTAACACTTACACACACACACCTGCATTTTGAAGTACATATGAAATGCAACCATGTGATTTTTTTAGCCAAATTATAAAAACAACAAAATGACATGTGTAACATGTCATATGATTGTCAACAATCGAAATGGGAAAAACAGGGGCGGTGGGGACTGCAAAGACAATAAAAAACACAACAAACACTTTGCATACGAACAATAATGATGCCAAAAAAACAAATAACTGAGAAAGCGGGTTAGTCCTTGACCACACTTGCAAGTTTTGTTGCAGCAATTCTTGAGTTTGTTGATGAGATTATTTTAGATTTTTTTATTTTAAACCAAGGCGAATTCAACTACGGGTTTTTTGCATTGTATTGTTTGTGTTGACAGTTCGAAATGTCAACCATTTCTAGCTACAAAACCAAAACAAATTGCTTTGAACTGTCAAATTGTATCAACACCTTGTACTGAAGTCGCCTTGTTTTGGGCCAAGTTGACGACTTGAAAGGGCCAAAACGGCCTTGAAAGAGTCAACAACTTTTTTTGACTGATTTGCAAACAAAAGTTAAGAATTTACTGCTGTAAATGTGTTTGACGTTTTAAATACATATAAAATATAATTAGAAAGAGAAGAGAGAAGGCATAAATATACAAAAATGGCAAAACTAAAATGCAGTTTTAAAGAAAAATCTAAAAAACTGCAGCAACAAATATTGAAAGTTTGGACGAGGACTAACAGCGACAAAGGAAATGAGTCATTTAGGAAACATGTCGTTTTTTGTTGTCATTTTTTTTCTTTGTTTTTAGAATTCATCAAGAATTTTTGACCATTAATTTAATGATTTCGACAGGGAAGATTGATTTATGTTAAAAAAACAATTATAAAGTTTATTTGAATTCTTTGAAAATTTTCTCAGGTTTTTAAGTAAATAAATAATGAAATGTTAATTTGATTTAAAGCATGTTTATTAATTTGATCGGCAATGGAATATAAAACATGTTGCCAATCAAAAGTCATGTTGAAAATAAAGTGACCATAGAGTTTATTGTAGGTTAAGTAGAGTTTAATAACCTTAACTAATGCATTAGGTAGTTAAACGTAAATAAAAGTAAAATATTAAGGAAAAATGCCCTTAAAAAGCTATATTTCTTATAAATGTTAATGATTCCTGTTTAGGTATAAAAAAATTGGGTTAAAACCATATTTTCTTCTAAATGATTTAATCCATTTGTCGTCGACCGGTGACTATAATTACCAACACTCTCTGTTTATAACTGACAAATAAATTTTAGGGGAGTAGGGGACTCACTGCAACTTGAAACTTGGTGCGGCAAAAAAAAGGGTCAATTAAGTCTTTAATTTCTCTTCTTAGTTTTATAAAATAATCATTAATTTATCAAAGACAGTCTGGCAAAAAAAGTTAGACTTTCTTTAAACTTAGTTCATTTGAACTCAGTTAAACATGGATTAAACTTAAGCCTATAGTACACGGAACATAAAAAGCCACATGCGAATGTAGTTCTGACGTAATTTAAACGTCACTACAAAGCCACAAAGCAAGTTCGTGATGTGTGATGACGACAAAATTACTTCAGCATCACATGCGCATGTGACTTTTTACATTCCGTGTACTATAGGCTTTAAAAATGTGGTTTTAATTTAAAGTTTAGTACTAGAATATTGCTAAAACGCTTTATTTTAAGAGAATCTCCAAATTTTTTCAAATCCTTTTTATCAATTCAAATCATAAAAATGGCAAAGACACTAAACCAAAGAGCCAGCGTATACCATAAGGAGGAGGGTTCTTTAAGAACTGCAGAGCAACCTATACCTACTTTCGTATAGGAAGACGGAACTCCTGAAGGCTACACCTTAGTTAAGTATTTACCAGTTATAAGTGATACTCCACCAGCCATCAATTTGGGTTTTAAATGAGGAAGGCAGAACTCCTGAAGTCCACACCTGAGCTAGGTATTTAGTAATCAATTTGAGTTTTATATGAGGAAGACGGAACTCCTGAACTCCATACCTGAGCTAGGTATTTACGAGTTAAAAATAATACTCCACCAGTAATCAATTTGAGTTTTATATGAGGAAGGCGGAACTCCCGAAGTCTACACCCGAGTTAAGTAGTAACGGGTAATAAATAATACTCCACCAGTCATCAATTTGAGTTTTATATGAGGAAGACGGAGCTCCCGAAGTCAACGCCCGAGTTAAGTATTAACGAGTCATAAATAATACTCCACCAGTCATCAATTTTAGTGTTACGTGAGGAAGACGCAACTTCTGACTCCACGCCTGAGTTAGGTATTAACGAGTTATAAATAATTCTCCACCAGTAATCAATTTGAGTTTTATATGAGGAAGACGGAACTCCCGAAGTCAACACCTTAGTTAAGAATTTACGAGTTATAAATGATACTCCACCAGTCATCAATTTGAGTTTTATATGAGGAAGGCAGAACTCCTGAAGTCCACACCTGAGCTAGGTATTTACGAGTTATAAATAATACTCCTAAACGAACTTGTTTTATAAGAATTGTATGCACTTTATAAGAGCCGGCAGCCCCGCATTAAAACAGCGACTATATTAAGTTTGCCAGCTTGAAATTATTAGCCAATAGGAGTGCAGTTCGCTTGACGTCATTTGTGCGACATCCGCAAAAGATTTATCCATTTATTTTTAGGATGGCGTAATCTTTTTTTCTATCATTCTTGAGTTAACTTTACATTTCAGAAAGCGGTCATCGATTAACACGAATTAAGAAATATTTGCTGCCAACCATAAATCATGACCAGTGTGGCCAGAGAGTTCAACTTGGGTTTAATGGATAGTTAGCCCCAGACGAAGTTTGTGGGTGAGAGGGGGAAAAAGTAAAGTGTGTCACGCATTCATAGTTTAAATTTGGACTTAATGCATTGTTTTATGTATGTAATGTTGGAGCAAATCCTTTAAATAAGTTATTAAGCTAAAAATTTCCTAAAACTTTAGATTACAAAATAAAAAATTTTTTTTTGGAATTCAAATCATCTTGAACTTTTGAACTTGATATTTTAATTTGCATAATTTGCATTTTTGCCAATCTTCGTTTGTCTCTTAACAAAGTATTATTATTATTTTCTTTGCGAAAGAAACATCTATTTCTCCTTCAACTTCTATCTGTCAAATGCCACACAAATAGTTTTTCTGATTATTTTCCATTGTAGTATCTTCAAGAAGACATTTAATATCACATCAAATCAAGCTGCTGTCATGTCAATTAATGTTACAAACTTGTTCAAACTAATCCAAAACCTTCTTGCTTATCTCCTCAACTCTCTGACTCAGTTTTTATGCCATTCTCTTGCTAAATGTTGCCAACCAACCAACTGTCAATTTATATTTATTGCGTAAAAGTTAAACATTAGCTTACAACAAATTGTTGTTGTAAATCACAACAAAGATTTATAAAAAAAAAAATCAATAAAAGAAGTATTTTATGAAAAAAACTAAGATTTTTTTAAACTAAATAAAAACTTTAGATATTTTCAAAATGATCATTATTTATCAATAATATTTCCTTTTTTCCAGTTTAGGCCTCAGGTTTGTTTAGATTTTTTTTTCTTTTTTGTTTGCAGCCATATTTGGGTTTTTGTTTGAAAAATACATATTTACTTGCGGGATAATTGAATCATTAAATTTAGCCAAATTTGGTTGCAGACATTAAGTAACCGGTAGTTAAATGTAAAAAAAAAAAATAATTGCTTAAGTTACATGTTTATAAACAAAATTTAAAGGATTTGAAGTTATAAAATTTAAGAAAAATAGCAAAAATTAAAAAATGCTTTATTGTAAAGAAGTTGTTAGAGGTAATGAATGTCAACATGTTGCTGAACATAAAAAGTTTGTTTCAATTGATCTACATTTTTATACAATGCCTTGCAAAATCTTTTGCAACATGTTAATAACAATTAGAAATTTGTTAAAATGTTGCTAAAAATATTTCGATAACTAATGTTAACATGAACATTTTTTTTTTAATTATAAAAAAGATGAAATGTTTAGCTACATGTTCACAGAAAAAAATAAAAATCGATTTCAATTAAAAAATTTGTGATATTATTTAAAAAATTAATTAATTAACAGTATCAATTAAACGTTTAATTTTCTTGATTAAACGTTTTATTCACTTGATTAATGCTTTAATTGGTGAGAAATGTTGGAGAATTTTTTCTGTGTTGTAATCAAAAACATATACAGGACTGTCACAGAAATTAATTTCGATCGAAAGTGATATCGTATCTTGTTTCATATAAAACGAAATCACTTTCGATCGGAATTGATTTCTGTGACAGGCCTATAACAAGTTTGAATTAATTTTTTCTTAAAAAATTTTGTCAAAAAAAAAAGTAAAATTAAAATCATTTGTAAACAACACCAATTTTTTCATTAAAAATTTTATTTTTTTCGTTGTTTACACAAACAAAAATTTTCAACAACATGTTGCTTACAACTAGAAGCTTTTAAACATGTTTCTTAGTAACTTCTAACGTAAAATTTTAATTTAATCTGAAAAATACTTCATTGATTTTTTGATAAAATCACACAGAAAGACTTTTGCAACATTTTGAATACAATTTAATGTGCTTAAAATGCTGAACTTTGAATTAAGTCATGTTGCTTAAAATATTTATAAGCTTAAAATTCAATTTAAGCAGGTAAAGTAATATAAAGTATTGTTAACATTAAAATCTATTTAAATACTTGCACAAATCGTAATGTTTGACAACATGTACGAATACGAATTAAAATCAATATACATACTGCTAAGAACTATTTTTAAGCATCTTCATATTGAAAAATATCGCAAAAATTGGTTAACTTGAATATCTTTTTAAATATAAGCACAATTAAAAATCTTGAGCAACATGTTGATAACTCTAAGCAATATATTGCTAACACTTAAATGTTTGTTTACATGTAGACAAAGAAGGGTGAAATGCTGAGGTTTTTTTTAAATTTTTTCGTTTTGATATATAACTTTTAATAAACTATTTTAGAAACATCTTGCCTAAAATTAGCGGCTTAAAAAATGTTGCCAAAAAAAGATTTATTTAGATTTTTGTATTTTCAAATAAAAAGCGTATTAAAAGAAGTTTATAAAACTCTACCCGCCTCTTCGGTGAAGTATAGAGTACTAACCCGCTGATTGTCCGGACCTGTTTATTTGAGCTAAAGCACTTATTCGCAGCTAACCTTTATATCTAAAGGCCATCCAGTATCCGTAACCTGTGACCTATCCGGTGGCCTTTAGCTCGGCTTTCGCGAAGACACCCTTCAATCACCCCTATCGTGAAAAAACTTTTCTCTCGTAATTTTTCCCCTTTTCACATATTTGCGATCATGAACAACTCCCATGAAAAATTGTAATTCAAAGGAGAATAATAACGTGAAAAAATGTTCACGGGAAAAAATTCCCTTATCGTAAAAAATTGTTTCCCTCGTAATTTGTTCACATTTCCCTTAGATTTTCTCACTTTATTTTTGCTAGGGAACAGAACATGTATGTAAGAAGCTGCTTCTATATATCGAATAAAGTTAAAAAGGCACAAACCGATATATTGCTCAACAAAATGCAAAGCAACAGGTAGATTACCTGTGGATTTGTGAAACTGGCGATTGACTTGGTGGCAGAATTGTGGAAAATATTTTACTACATTAAATTTAAAAAGTGCAAAAAACTAACGTTGTAATCAAACTATCCCTCCAATACTAAATATTTTGCTTTATTATTTTAACTTTTCTTTAAAATATATACTTGAATATTTTTGAACAAAAATTTCATTGATTTTTAATTTTTTTAATCTTTCTTCTTTGATAGCGTGAAAAATTGTTCACATGAGATTCACGATTGCTTTTTTCCCTTCGAGGGAAATGAAAATTTCATGGGAACAAAAATTCCACTTGTTATTCACGATAGGGGTGATTATCTCCACGATCGGAGTTGCTAAGAATTAAATGTTTTTAAATATCTAGCCGAAAGAACTGAATGTTCAACAATTTTTAATCCAAACGTTCGCATAGAAAATTTCTATGAAAAATACTCAGGTATAAAAATTAAATCTTTTCCATATAAAGTTTTATGCGAACATTTATGTTCGAAATTGTTGCGTAGGCAGTAAAAATTTTAGTTTTTAGTCAATAAATTAGGCAGACATTGCCTACCTACAAATAAGTATTAAGAACATAAATCAAAATGTTTTCTAACACGTTGTCAATATTTAAATAAAAGTTAACATTTTGATACGATATTAAATTTATTTTGTAATAAATTTCAATAAATATTTGTAGTTAGAGGAAAAGTATGCAAAAAAATTTCGATATTTTATTATAAATAAACATCTTTAAGACGTGTTGCTACATTTAAATGTTTATAGCACCTTGTCAAGTGTAAAATTGTTAAATTTAAGTCTATGACAACATTGCTAATACATACATATTTAAAAAAATAAAATATTGATAAGTTTGACTCGTCAAGTCTTGAGTTTTTGAAGAGAAGGGAAAAGAGAATGCAATTTCTCTCCTAAAAACTCAAGACTTGACGTGTGTGAACCGGCACTTAGAAATTAAAAAAAATGTTTGTAAACATTTTGCTTAGATTTAAAAGCTGGTAAACATATTGCCAAGTTACCAATTATAGGAAAAAATTGGTAATTTAATTATAGGAAAATTGTTTTTACACAATTATTTAACAAGGATTATTAAAAACCATGTTGCCAACATTTACAATGCCTTAATTTGTAACTTAACATTATGTTGATTAATTAAATAGTGTTTCATACTTAATCTAAGTTGTAAACATTAATAAAATTGTTTACAAGCATGTCTACTATGAGTATAAACATTTTATAATTTGTAAACATGTTACTTACAAAAAATTTCATAGTTTAAAGCCTTGTACTTTGTTCAAATTTGTAAAAATGTTGAGCAACATAAATTATTTCACACTAAAATTTTGACATGTTACCTATCATGCGAGTTTGTACAATTTGACGGTTTTATTCCTGCAAAGTATGCACTATTATTTTCCGTATGTAAACAAACCCCACATGTATTTTACTAAAAATAGCAGCTTACATTATTTCGCAGTTGTAAAAAAATGTTGCCAGAAACATGTCGGAACTTTTTCACAAAATGAACAGAGTACAACTCTATCAACATAATTTCATAGATATCCCGCACAAGTTTTTTTCATATGCGTTTTGACAGCATTTCACGTGAAATGTTGAACAGAGTACCAGGCTTAATAAAACATTTGTATAGAAATTATATAGTTAAGCCTGGTACTATTTTCTACAGTTCACGTGAAATGCTGTCAAAAATAATATGAAAAAATCTTGTGCGGAATATCTATGAAATTATGTTGTTCCTCCATCCGATGTTCCAAATTTTCGATGACGCTGAGGCATAATTGAAGTTCTATGCCGTTAATGTGCCGAATTATCTCATCCTTTAGCTCTTGAATTGTTGCTAGCTTATCGACGTGCACATTTTCTTTCAAATAACCCCAAAGAAAGAAGTCCAACTGTGTCAAATCACATGATCTTGGCGGCCAGTTGACATCGCCACCACATAAGATAACACGGCCATTGAATTTGTCGCGCAAAAGAGCCATTTTTTCGTTTGCAGTGTGGCAATTGGCACCGTCCTGTTGGAACCTCATATCGTCCACGTCCATATCTTCCAAGTTCGTTATCATCGCACGATAGTGAACACCATGCGAACACTACCTACCCAGCCTCATTTTGGAAAAAATATGGCCTGATGATGTCGCCAGCCCGTAAACCGCACCAAACAGTCACTCTTTGTGGGTGCAATGGGTTTTCAACAATCAATCTTGGATTATCATTCGCCCAAATATGGCAATTCTTCTTATTGACGAATCCACTGAGGTAAAAATGTGCCTCATCACTGAAGATGATATTCTTCGAAAATTTATCATCCACTGTTGCCATTTCTTGCCACCATCAGTGATGGAAAATTCCGTACTTTGGTACTATTTTCAGTACTTTTTCTTTCAAAAATACTACGGTACCCCCACGTCCGTTTTAGTACTCTTTTCTTGTTATGCTTCTTTGTTTAGACATTTTTTTTAACATTGACAACCAGGGCTGTGGAGTCGTCAACAAAAAGAACTTACTTCGAATCCAACCGCTGAAATTCCAACTCCGACTTCTAATCTAACCGTAACGCTAAATGTATATAAGACTGGTTCTTATTTGACTTTTATTTTGGAAATTATTCGAATATTTTTTTAAAATTTTCATGTCGACAAATTTTTGAGTCGGTGTTACGAATTTTATGTGGGTACTTCAACTCGGATAATTGAGAATAATTCGATTAATCGATCAAACAAAACCAAACTCTTGTTCGAATAATTTCAAAACGACGATTTTCGAATAACGAATAAATCGATTAATGAATGTCGATTAATCGAACAATTTTTTTTTTTAAAAAAATAAATTAAATAAAAGCTAAGAATTTTATTTTTTCTCATACGTTTTTAGTGATTTTATACAAAATGTAGGAAAGTTAAAAATATTGTTGCCATAGCCCTGGTTGTAATTAATCTCAATGTTTAGTAAGTAAAAACTGTGTTGAGTACTCATTGTATATCAAAAATGTATTTGTTTTATGTTCTTATTAAACAAATCTTAACAAACATTTGAGTAGGTGTGTTGCAAAACTCATTCGTTACAAAATTAAAAATACGAGATGACAGTTGATTATAACAGTTCTTTTGGCGCTTTATGAGAAAGAAATATACTAATTGTATCAATGCATGTCCTTCTTCCCTGATTTTAGCCCGGACATTCATTGATGCAATCAGAATATTTCATCTAATAAAGCGCCAAAAGAACTGTAAGAATCATTTGCCATCTCGTATTTTTAAGTTTGCAACAAACGAGTTTTGCAACTCACCTTCTCAATTGTACCAATTGTTTTATTTTAAATCAATTTTCAAAAAAGGGAATTTTTAATTTCGGCTGAAAAATAGAAATAAACAAAAAGCTTAACTGCCTGTTTAACGATTTCTAACGTCAACGTTCGCATAGAAAATTATATGCAAAACAAAATTCTAAAATTTGTTTTTGTTTTAAGTGTAATTTTCTATGCGAACGTTAACGTTCGAAATCGATAAACAGGCTGTAAAGCTTCGTTCACAATCAAAAAAAAAAAAAACATTTTCACTTTGTGTTCATAATAGAGCAACAATTTCTTTTGCAACCACACACATTTTGCATTAAGAAACCGTTTCCAAATTTTAGCCACAATAATATTATGCATTTATAATTATTTTTTTACAACATAATGTTAAAATATTCATTCAAAACTAAATAAAATTATTTTAAACGTCAGAAACAATTTCATACAATTTGTTGTTGAAGTTAATAGACTCAACTTTAGTTACAAATGAAAGGAAAATATATGAAATACTTTGGGAAGAAAAAAGATAGCAGAAAATAACGAAATTGTTGCTCTGATTGTGACCAAAGCTTAAAAATAAAGAATTTATTTATATAAATCATATCTTGAAAGTAGAAAATGTTGTTTTTGTATTATATTTTTCTTAAATTATATACCATTACCATTTGCGTAAGTGTCACAACATTAACATTGAAAACGATGTAGTGGAAGATAATTACTTAAACCTAAACGGTGCTTAGAATCATTCCTAGAAAGTTTATATATTCTAAAAAGTTGTTTATTGAGATCTGAGGTACATTTCTGTAGTTGATTGTTTCCTTGAATTTTGAATGGTTTCCTACCTATGGACCTGAACAGGGTTAAAAAGGTTAAAAAAAATCAAATTTCTTAAAGTTTTTTGCCATTTTGATCTTGAAGATGAAGTTTTTTTTTGATTTTATATGTTGACAGTTTTTGTTCTTTATGGCAAGAGCTACAACTTTGTCTCAGGGGGTAAATCAAACTTCAGAACGGTTTGCAATATATGACCCTGAGAAAATTATCACTTTTTGCAAAAATACACCGAGGCCCCACATCTTTGGGGGCCCATAAAAAAAGTGCATGACTTTGGCCAATATTAGAAAACACGGGTCTTTTTTTTTAGGTCTTTTATCACATAGTGGTGTCGGCATATTGTTGTTTTTCCATGACTTAAAAAATTACACACAGTGTAATCCAACGACATCAAGAAATGTCTATCTTGGTCTAATAGAAAAATACATTAAAAGAGACAGCGGCTGTTCTATAGAAGAAATTGTAGACAGAAGTTCAGCTGAAGATGGTAGGTCTGCCAGCGCCTTTCGAAAATCCAGAGTAATAACGGATTATTAAGGAATTAAGGGTGTTACAATGCCTTTAAGTAATACAACGATATGGAGTTAAGATGAATAATTTTATGCATCAAAAGAAGAAGTAGTCATAGCGAATGGAATGGAAGATTTTCCATAGTAATTTTTTTGTAAAAATAATTTTTTTATTCGTTATTCTCATCGATTAATCGAATAATTGTTTAGATTTAATCGTTTGATCGAACGAACAAAAACAATTATTTGAATTATTCGAACAAAGTTGAAAGGCGAATAATTGACAACTCTACTCAACACCGACTCTACAACTCCGACTCTGCAGCCCTGTTAACAACATTGCCTACACAAAATGTATTCTTATCAAAAGGTAATGGCAACTCTGCTTGTTGGTATATTTTAATGTCAGTACCATCGAAATTTTTGAATTTTCCATCACTGGCCACCATTCTGACCATTAACGACGTTTGGAATGGTCAAGAGGCTTTAGTTCTTAAGTCAATTACACCTTGTAACCGTTTAAATGCAAGTCTTTATACATAACGTTCATCAACGACGAGCGTGAGAGGTGCAATTGTTGGGCGCGACGATGAGTTGAGGTGGACGGCTCTTTAGCCACACTATCTCAAACAGCAGCAATATTTTCTGCAGTACGAGCCGTACGAGCATGCGCTGGTGTTTTCACATCTCCTACAAATCGGGTTTGCTCAAATTTTTGCACGATTCTTCCAATTGTACGCAGATTTGGACTATTAAATAGACCGAAAAAGTCAAGAAGTGCACGATGTGCATTTTGTTTTGCATGCCCATTTTCATAATAAGCCTGAATAGCTTTAACGCGTTGCTCGATTGTGTATCTTTCCATGGTTCAAATTGGGTTAGTCTGAAATTGAGAAATGAATTTTCTTGGCTAAGTTCGGGCTCGGACCTGGGTTGAGTTTACATGTTTCAAGAATCACCACATTCTTTCATCAGAATTCTTTGCGTTCTAAAAAAAAAAAAATAAAATGTGTATATAAAATAAAATTTCATGTTTAAAAAAAAATTCCTTCCTTCAGTAAAAATAATTTAATGAACATTATCTAAATATTTATTTTTTATGTTAATTTTCAAAATATTCTTTTTTAGTAATTAAAATTTTTTAAAACTTTTTTATTTCTATTTTTTATTATACATAATTCTCATAAATTGATTCCATAAATACCACAAAACATTCCTTAAAAATTTATTCACTTACTTATCAAGTGTCCAATTCATAATTTTTCATTATTTATAACCTTGAAGGCCACTTCAGTATTGTAAATTACCATATTATTGGAATTTTTTTTGAAATTTACAAAGAACTTAAATTTATTTAAATAAATTACCATAATTGACAAAACAGTCAACAAAAAAGTGCATTAAGAAAATTAATAGTTTTGCAAAAATTCTCCAAAAAAAGACAACAATTTACAAACAAATTTAAATATTCAAATTAATTGGCCAAACTGGTTAAAATTTTAAAATTTTTTTTTAGAAAAAAAAAACTGACACCCTCCTTTTAACGACAGTGTCTTTTATTTTAAAAATAAAAAGTGGTATTAAGTGTTTCTGGCGCCACCTGTCGACAAAGCAAAATACGGATTAAAAGTTGGCCGCATATTTTCTTGTATTTCTGACCTCCTTAAATACTTTAACTTTCAATTTTACCAAGTTTTCTTTGAAAACATTTAAACAAACAAAAATTTAAAAAAAAATAATCTTAAATTTTGGTTACTTTAGAGCCAACCGAGCCATGTTTTTCTCCATATCAGACACATTTTTTTTTGTTAAAATTCTCGCCATGTTTGACTTTTGATCTCAAGTTTTTGATAAAACTTTTAATAAAAACCTGCGTCAGGTTTTTCTTTGTTTCTGCTTCAGTTATTGATTATAAGTTTTTTTTTTCCTATAGATGTTGTCTTTTCTAATCTTTTGTACAAAAAAATAAACTTTGTTGTACATGATTTTGAATGTCATGTTTGTTTTATTCTTGTGACTCGAGTGTTTAGGTGTGAAAAGATTTATGACTTCGGTTCAATGATTCGTTAAGTTTATGGAAACCAACGAATAATTAGGAAAAATCGACAAAAAAAAAAAAAAAAAAAACATTTTGATCAAGTAAAATTCTTGGAAAAAAATTAAAAATTGTTGAAAATAATCGCTTTTATTTAACTGTCAACAGATTAATAGACGATTAATGACTTCAGAGTTTTGAATTAAAAAAAAATAAAAAAAAATTACTAAAAAAGTTTTGGGAAAATTAAAAGTTGTTTCAGGGTTAAATTAAATATTAAAGAGATGCACAAGCACAAGAAATATTGCTTACAAGCAATTTCATTGAATTTAGATAGTGTGTGTTTATTACTCTCTCATTACAAAACACATACTTCCAAAAACAATTGTTTTGTTTTACGATCAAAATATAGAAGAATAGAACAAAACTGCACTAGAACAATGCTGAACTAAAATAAAGCTGAATTAGAACAAAGATGAAGTAGAACATTAAAACAGAAATAGAACATTCCAAGCATGTTTGAATGTTTTGATTGTAAACATATACCAAAGAGAATAGCAAAGTGAGAAACATTTTCGTTTTGTAATGAATATGAAAAAGCTTAAAAAAGTTTATATGTAATATTAATTTTTATTTGCAAAAATTTATTGTTTATTATTTACATACATATAAAGGTACTTAGGTCTAATATTTAAATAAAATTAAGAAGAATTCATTATTTTCATAGATATAAAAAATAAAATCTATTGGTGTGTTTCACAATTTTTTGGGAAAATTGATAGCAACAAAATATTAATAATTATTTAACTAGAATTAGAAATATTGGTTAAATAAACGTTTAAAGTTTTATATAAAAATAAAACAAGACCTCAAGCTTGATAATTTAGTTATACATAATATAATAATAAAGGTCGACTAAAATAAAATATATGTACATTTAGGAAATAATTCAAAAATATAAATTTTTTTATTTTTTTTAATGTTTTAGTGCACTCGATGCTTTTACTATAATTTACCGTTTATTTATTTCATTGTCTGTTTTTGTGTTGATATTCTGTTTGTTTTGATAATACAAGCACTAACAAAGCAGAAGAGAAAAACTTTTCAAGTTATGCTTGTTTTGTTTTGGTGGAAGTAATGTGTTGTTATGTTTGTTTTGCTATGTATGTTTACAGTGAAATAATATAATTGATAGTTGTGTGAAGTAGAACATAGAACATTAAAAATATTTTGCGCAGCCCTTTATTAAATATACACTTATGACCAATTTTTGAGATTGATATTAAAACACATTTATGTTTAAAATCGTTTTAAATACAAAATTCTTTTCTTCACTAAATACTTAAATGTAACTTAATTCACCGATGTGGTACATTTAAATGCATTTTAAGTTTCCATTGGAAAAACTTAGCAAGGTGGTCTCAATATTAAACCAATGCAACAACAACAGGTAAAACAATAGCAAACAACTGTTTTTGGAGGCCACCTTGTAAATAAATACACGTTTTTTCGATATTTTTTTGTATTTAGTAGTGCTGCCTTACTTTTAACTTAATTAAATAAGACTTTTTAGGCAAAACTCAATAATTCAATTGGGGGATTCACAGGGTGTCATAAAGTCATATGTCTTAAAATAATAACATGAAAAAATACGACTGTTGTGAACAACCCCTCATTATTTAGTGTGCTTTTTCGAATTTTAATCAGCTGATTTAAAACAAATATAAAAAATAAATATTTACCTAACATCAAAATATTTTGTAATTCTAATCCATAATTAATAACTTAAATTAGATCTTAGTTGACTATTTTCCATATTTCAGACGCAAATCACAAATAAACTTATTTTTGTTTGTTTACCAAACAGCAGAGTCCTTAGTCGGTCTGATTTGATGCCGCTAGTGATTTGTTGCAACAATTGCTAGCTGCAGGTTAAATTCGAATGTAAGCCGTCATAATATTTTTATGTCTATTTAAGACATTATTACCAAGAAAAAAACTTTTTAGTATCATTTAATATATGTATACAAATATTTTTTTTCTTTTGGCACAAATACAAAAATGTCCGTCCTTGTGTTTTGTCACAATATTCTTTTCTTTTTTGGGTGTGTGTGAAACGGTAGCAAATCACAGTTATATATATATATATATATGTCCTTTATTTATTTAAATATGTACAGTACTTATACCTTAATATAACAAGTACATACTTAAATATAATGTTCACGAGGAACATAGGGCGTTAACGAATTCTCTCCAACTATTTCTGTCTCTTGCAAGTAGTTTGATTTGATTCCAAGTTGTTTGTGCTGATTCAAGTTCCTTTCTTGTGCAACGTATCCATGTGTTGCGAGGTCGTCCTTGCCGGCATTGACCTTGAGCTTCTCTAGCAATATCGTTTTGTGGTCTTCTAAGAATATGACCAATCCAAGTCCATTTTCGTCTTCGTATATCGAATTCGATTGAACAACAACCAGCCTGCAGCCAAAGCTCTTCATTGGATATCCAATTTGGCCAAAAGATATTTAGTATTTGCCTTAAACATCGATTTATAAACGTTTGGATCTTTCCTATAGTAAGCTTCGTGTAGCTCCATGTAGTACATCCATATAACAAAACTGATTTTACGCTACAGTTGAATATACGTAATTTAGTCTTTTTTGAGATGTTCCTAGCGCGCCAGACTTTGTGTAGTTTGTGAAAAGCGGTACGTGCTTTATAAATACGATCATTAATATCAGCTTCCGATCCACCATCTTTGGTTATTTTACAACCGAGGTAGTTGAAGGTGTCTACATCTTCGATCACAGTGCCATCTACTGTTAATAGAGTTTTTACATGAGAACCAATGCGCATAATTTTTGTCTTTTTGAAGTTGATTCTCAATCCGACTTTTTTAGCGTTTTCGGAGAGTATTTTTATCTTTTTTTCAATATCCGCAAAGCGATGAGCCATCAAACATATGTCATCAGCAAAGTCTCTATCGTTTAAAAACTCTGTCATGTTCCATTGAATGCCCATAGAAATAATGTGGGGGACAGGACACAACCTTGCCTTACACCAGTAAGAGTTGAAAAAGGCTGGCTTTCTTTTCCATTAAAGCGAACCTTACATGATGCATCTTTGTAGAGTTCACATATTAGGGTGACAATTTTCTCTGGAATACCTTTATTTATAAGGGCAGACCACATAGATGTTCGAGATATTGTGTCAAAAGCACGTTCAAAATCTACAAAAAGCAAGTAAAGATGTGTGTTGTATTCTGCTGATTGCTCTATTACTATACGCAACGTGTTTACGTGATCGACACAAGATCGTCCAGGCCTAAAACCGGCTTGCTCTCTTCGCAAAATTTGTTCGACTACTGGCGAGATACGTTGTAGTATTAAAGTGGCCATTACTTTACCAATTGCGTTTAGGACAGTAATGCCACGCCAGTTTTTGCAAAGCGTTAAATCACCTTTTTTGGGAATTGTAACAACTACCTTTCCAATCTGCGGGAATTTTGTTGTTACGCCACGCATTTCTGACGAGTGGAGTAAGAAACTCTGCTAGCGTGTCAGAGCCATATTTCAACAACTCTGTAGGGATGTTGTCGGGACCGGGTGATTTGGAATTTTTCATCTTATTCAATGCAGTTGCAACTTCCGTAAACGACAGGGGATCTGTTGAGATATCCCTTCTCGGGTTGCGCCTTGTAGAGCTTGTTTTTGTTTCGGCCTGGTTTTCAGTAAAGGACTGCGTTAAGAAAAATTCACGCCAACGTTCGAGCTGTTCGTCGGTTGTTGTTAAGTCTGTACCATCATTAGCTTTCAGCGTGGCGGTGCTTTTGATGTTGTTGCCGCTCATTTGTTTAATAGCGGAGTATACACCGCGGAGGTTTCCCGAGTTTGCGGCCTTTTCCGTCTGTTCTGCAATATCATTATAATACTTTTCACGATCATCACGAACCATATAATTTACTTTACGAGCGGATTGTCGGTATTCTAATTTTGTCTGTAATTTTAGTGTTGGTGTTTTGGCGGCAGCTAATGTGAGAAGGCGCCGGCTTGAGTAACCTGAATGTCACGTAAATATTGGTGCGTCTCAGGTAATTAGGTGACAATCGGGAAATAAGTCACTGAAACTCAGTCACACCTGCCTAGAGGTTTGTTGGCAGCCCCAACACTAGGATCGGGTGCATTGGCCTAATCAGTCAATCATTCCTAAACTAAATGATTACAGAAACGCAAATCACAGTTGGGGTGAATAAAATTTTACTAGCGCTGGGGGCTAGATACATTTTGACATTAACGTAAAAATTCTTGACAGTTTAAATTCATCATAAACTTTGCCACCGTTTTACACATACAACCTTTGCACATATTTTCATGCCATAATGGCTTAAAATTAGGCATATGGATATGCAAAATCTTTATGGCACAACATTTTTATGTGCAGACATATTTTTGTTATAAGGAAATAACATATTTGCATATAATTCACTATATAAAGCCTTTTCGATTAACATTTTCATGTTCAGACATATTTATGTTTACCGCTTTTTTAAAAGCTAATAACTAACACAAGTTTTCGTTATAATGTGCTAAATTCCCATTTCATACTATTAACAAACTGAAGTTTATTGTTGATGGGATAAGCTGTTCTTATGCGCATTTCACTGGTTGCTTAGGACAGATCATCAGGAAACTTCATCCAAAGATTTTAGAAAAACTAATTTTTTTTTTTTTTTTTTTTTAATAATAATTTATTTTTATTATTGAATCTTTCTTATCGAAATTTACAATATGTATTCAAATCTTAATTCTACTTGTTGTTTGTTAGTTGTTACCTGTGTAACCACTAACTGCTGTATTCAAATTTTTAAGACTGTCTTCTAGTAAGGCTCAAAGTATCGGTTCTTTTTAGCCTCTGGTGACCTTCGAACTGAAGCAAACCCCGAGCGAGGTAGTTAGGGTGAACCATTAGTTTGTCGATGTAGCTTATTGAATATTTTTTAATTTCCTCCTGGATAGTGGGGACGTTGAGATCTCTGTGGATAATATCATTACGTATATACCATGGGGCGCAGACAATTTGTCGTAATATTCTAGACTGTCTTCTTTGAAGCTTTTGGATGTTAGATGCGCATGCAGTACCCCATAATTGGATGCCATATGTCCATATTGGTTTTATGATGGACTTGTATAGAAGAACTTTGTTGTCTAAAGACAAGTTTGAGTTTCTACCGAGAAGCCAATGTAGTTGAGCTGCTTTAAGTTTCATAGCCGTTATTTTCGCTTCGATATGACGAGACCAGGTCAAACGTCTATCTATATGAACTCCCAAGTACTTTACATGGTTTTCTACCGGAACAGTGATGTTATTTATTTTTACTGCTGGGCACGTTTGTCTTCTGAGCGTGAAAGTTAAGTGAGCACATTTAGCCGGGTTAACCTTTATTCTCCATTTTTCTAGCCATGCCTCTAGTTCATTGATGTGGGACTGCAGATTTTGCGATGCGACTTTTGGGTCATGGTTAACGCTAATAAATGCTGTGTCGTCTGCAAATGTAGAGGTATGCGTGCTCAGGTTTGTTGGCATATCCGCTGTGTATATTATATATAGAAGCGGTCCTAATATGCTGCCTTGGGGAACACCAGCAGTAATTTTCTTGAGGGGGGAGTATTTATCTTGCGACCTTACTATGAATGTTCTGCCTGTTAGATAGCTCTCCAGAAGCTTGTGAGTGTTTTGAGGAAGCATTCGTGTTATTTTGATGAGTAGCCCATCATGCCAAACTTTGTCAAATGCTTGGGAAATGTCTATAAACAGGGCTGAGCAGTATTGCTTTTTCTCAAACGCCGATCTAATAAGGGTGACAATTCTATGCACTTGCTCTATTGTACCATGTTTCGCTCTGAATCCGAACTGGTGATCCGGGATGATGTCGTGTTCATTTAGATGAGGAGTTATACTTAAAATGAATATTTTTTCGAAAAGCTTTGATAGGATTGATAATAAGCTTATCGGTCTGTACGACGCAACCTGGCTAGCATCTTTTCCTGGCTTGGGAATCATAACAATTATAGACTTCTTCCATGAGGATGGGAAGTATCCGACTCTTAATATAGCGTTAAAAATGAACAGCAAGATTCTGGAAGCAGACGAAGGTAAGTTTCTTATCATTGACCCTGTGATACTGTCAAGTCCGGGAGATTTTCTAATATTCACTTTTTCTATTGCAGATTTTACTTGAGTAATGTTAAATTTTAATGGATGGTTTACCTTATCAGGAATGGTTGGACGACAGGAACAAGTATGTGTATCATGTGGCGTGAAAACTTTCTCAAGATGGCCCGCGAAAGCGTTTAATTTTTCATCTGTGTTTTTCGCCCAAGTGCGGTTTTCCAGTCTTAATGGAGATTCTTGGGTTATAGGGCATTTCATATGCCGTACAGCCTTCCATAAGCTATAATTGGAGTTTTTAGTGGCATCTAGGCTGTTTAGATAGCCTTCTATTGCAGACTCGTGGTTCTGTCTCAATTTGTTGCGAAGAGTTGTCAGGCATAATTGTAGTTGGGCCTTAGTGGTTGGGGAACGACTGTTTTGCCATTGTCTTCTTAACTTCCTTTTTTCTCTGATAAGGGTCTCTATATCCGTCGATGTATTGTAAGGAGCACGTTTAATTGTCCGCTTGATTGGGGTTGCATTTCTTGCTGCAGCATCCAAGACTTCTGTAAATCGGTCGACAGCTATTTGGATGTCAGATGAATTTTTTAGGGGAATGCACTGTGATAGGTGAGAGCTCACATACATTTTATACTTTAACCAATTTGTGTTTCTGTTTGGATAGGAAAACCAGTTTGCAGCTGCGGCGTCAGAGTTACATTTTAAAATGAGGATTGAAGGTGAATGATCAGACGAAAGATCATAGGAGGAACTAACTAGTACCTGATCGCGCTTGATGTTTTTGATTACAGCAAAGTCAATAAGGTCTGGTAGCTTGTTGAAGTCGGTTGGCCAATAGGTAGGCTCACCACTCGATACCACATCAAGGTTATTTGCAGTTACGGTATTATATAGCTGATTACCTCTAGGACTAATAAGTCTGGAGCCCCAATATGTATGTTTAGCGTTGTAGTCGCCAGCAGCAATGAATTTCTGGCCCAATGTGGAGAAGAAGTTGAGAAATTTATCGTGTAGAATTTTGTGCCTCGGGGGACAATAAACGGATGTTAACGTTAGTTTGAAATCAGTCAGATTTATAGATGTGGCCTGGATACAATCTTCTTCGAACTCTGGCAATGGTAAGTGTCTGATGTGTTTGTGCACAATTATGGCTGTGCCACCACAAGCTCGTCCGCTGGAATGATATTATACAAATATTACTGTTAAGCGAATACGAATTATTAACCCTAGTTTTACTTGTAACAATATCAAAGCTTAAACAAAAACAACAACAATAAACAGTGAATTTATCTTTTCTTACAATCCCGACCACAATTGGTTGATTTACGAAACTTCTTTATTTCATAACAAAAAAAAAAAAAAATATTTTCATTCTTTAAAATATGTTTAAGTTAAAACAAAATATTTAAACCAAGTTTTGTCCATATCGATTTGATTGTCATAACAAAAGCTCAATATATTATGTTCGGCCTTTATTAGCATATGGCTGATATATTTATGTTAAGATATTTTTCAATAAATTTTGAAATAGTTTAAAGATCTCTTTCAAACTACATGTCTCAAAGAAATATTTCATGAAACAGAAGATTATTAAACGAAGTGTGTAGAGACGCTTGCGGTGCTGGCAATGTAGCACAAAATGTAAAATCAAGCAACAATTTGATGTTCCTCTTTAATATGTTTCAAATAAAATTTTAAAATACAATTTATTATTTGAATTTATATGCTGTTTTCAAATGCCAGACGATTGATTGTGTAGTGTAATTAATATGAAAAGCACTCAACAAATTTAGTTCTTTGTTATATAAATTTTACTACACAATCAATCGCCTGTCATTTGGAAACATTGCTATAGTATTTAAATTTATCGAGTTTTGAAGGGACTATAAATGTCGCATGGCTTAAAACTTAAAACTAAAATAATTTTCTTGCAAAAAAGATCCTAGTGCCATTAACAAAAATCCAACTTATATGTCTTGACATTTTTAGGTGAAATTAATGTGTAGTTTATAGAACACGAGCGCCTTACTCGTCCGTTCAACTTACATTTAAAAATTTCGTTTTTGTTTTTAATGTAAGTTGAACGGATGAGTAAGGCGCTCGTGTTCTATAAACATCACATAAGACATTGTTATATTATGACATTAAAAAAATGTATGTTAAATTGGTTTATTTTGGAATCTTCTTTCTCTTTAATTTCTTAAAAAAATGCCTAACAAAAAATGGCTTACAAGGCAGCATACACTTTTACTAATGCCAGGACATTAATGTCATAATTTATATATGTATATCCTTTGTAAAGTTTAAAAAAAAAAAGAAAATTTTACATGATACTTAAATAAAAAGTTCACGAAGAACATAGGGCGTCAACGAATTCTCTCCATTTTCTTCTGTCTACGGCCAGTGATTTAACCTGATTCCAGGTTGTACGTGCTGTTTCATTTTCTTTGTCGGTGCAGCGTATCAATGTATTTCGTGGTCTTCCTTGTTGTCGTTGTCCGTGGGGTTCCACTCAAGAGCCGCTCTAACAATTTCAGTTGGTGGTCTTCTGAGAATATGACCGATCCATGTCCATTTGGTTCTACGTATATCTAACTAGACTAGACAGCAATTTGCACTTTGCCTCAGTGCTTCATTTGCGATCCAATTCGGCAAATATATACGAAGGATCTTCCTCAAACATCGATTAATAAATGTTTGTATCTTTTTAAGTGCAGGTTTTGTAAAGCTCCATGTGGTACAGCCATATAGCAGCACAGATTTAACGCTGCAATTAAATCTACGTAGTTTTGTCTTCCTTGAGATGTTGTTTGCCCGCCATACTTTGTGCAACTTGAAGAAAGAAACGCGAGCTTTATTAATCCGATCAGAAATATCAGCTTCAGACCCACGCCATATTTGGTTATCTTGCATCCAAGGTAGTTAAATGATTCCACATCATCAATAATTATATTTTCCACTATAAGTGGAGTCGTTATATGGGTACCTATACGCATAAGTTTTGTATTTTGAAAGTTTATTCTCAAACATACTTTTCTGGCGCTTTCGGTGACACTCCTTATTTTGGCTTCAATATCCCCATATCGATGAGCCATTAGCCAAATATCATCAGCGTAATTTATGTCGTTTAGGTACTCTGCCATATTCAATAGAATGCCAAACGGCGTCTTCGTGTTAGTCTCTTCCATTACACTGTCCTAAAGCAAAATAATGTGGGGGATTATATACAGCCTTGTCGGACTCCGGTTGCAGTAGTAAAAGGACGACTTACTTTACCATTAAAACGTACCCTACACTGCGCATCTTTATAAAGTTCGCGTATTAAGGTGACAATCTTCTCCGGTATTCTCTTGTTAACTAATGTGGTCCACATAGAGTTTCGGGATATAGTGTCGAAAGCTCTTTCAAAATCCACAAAAAGGAGGTATAGGTGTGTGTTATGCTCAGCCGACTGCTCAATAATTATGTGAAGTGTGTTAATATAATCGGCAGACTACCGCCCGCGCCACAATGGATTATCGATCCAATATTAGTGTCGCCATCACTTTACCAATGGCGTTGAGCAATGTGATACCTCGCCAGTTTTAACATAGTGTAAGGTCACCTTTTTTGGGGATTGTGACGACTACACCTTCTTTCCAGTCAGTAAAGATTTGACTATTTTCCCACGCGTTTCTGATAAGTGGTGTTAGAAACTCAGCAAGGGTGCCGGCGCCATATTTCAACAAATCAGCCGGGATGTTGTCAGGAACTGATGCTTTGCAATTTTTCATTTTTGAAATGCCGAGACAACATCTACATATGTTGGAGTATCTGTTGAGATATCTCTTTTAGATTTGCGTCGCATACAAGGACTCACATTTGCGATCTCATTTTCATCGTTTCCTGCAGTGGGTTGTGACGCAAAGAAATCCCTCCACCGTTCAAGTTGTTCATCAGTGGTGCACGCAAAGAAAAAACATGGTTGTGGTAAACATATTCTAAGAGCAACATATTATGATAAGAATTATGATTGTAGTCACCATATTAAGATTATTATTGAATCATATTATGACTAAATATACTCGTACTATTACATCATAATATTTTTCCCTTAATCATATTATTATTCTGTTAATCATACTAAGTTAAGAAGTAATCAAATTATTGTCATGTTAATCATAATAAGCTAAGAAATTAATCATATTATTGTCATGTTAATCATAATAAGCTAAGAAGTAATCATATTATCATCATGTTAATCATACCTTTCATAGCTGTCATAAAAATGCAAAATAAATTAAAATATTTTTGCATCGATTTTTTATTTTGTGGCTTTTTACAATTTTTCTTAATGTTAATCAAATAGCGGAGTTCAATATAAGGCTTGCAAAAGAGCAAATAAAAAATCTGTGGTTTTCATGGGCAACCGCGTCTGTCCATTTTTTCGATTTTAAGATGTTGATGAAATATCGTAGCACTTTTATAAAATATAACGAAATCTCTGTGTGTTTTGTTGTTGGATTTTACAAAAAAACTATGATATTTTGCATTTGCACTATTACATCACTAATACCGAATGAACTCCGCTAATATTTTAATTTTTTTATTTCTTTAAACTTATTTTTTTTTATGGAATTTTATCTTTTAATTGTTTAAACGCTCACAAATAAAAAAACGACACAACTGCTTCAAAATTATTTTACAAATGACGCTAGCATAATATGATTAGAGTAAAAATAGTTTGATTGCATCTTTAACATAATATTATAAATGTATAGAAAGTTATCATGTTATGGCTATTAAATATCATGATATGGTTGTGAGAAATATAATATGTTTAGAAAGTTATCATAATAAAGTTGTTAGAAAAATAATTATTTTTCGGTCAACAATACTCAAATTCATAATTGCGATAAACATTGATATGTTTACAGTAACTATAATATTGTTGATATTAAATTAAAATAACAATTATTTGTGTACGACAACAATATATTGTTACATTAAACATAGTGTTGTTGCCGTAAACATGCCCAACCATATTTTTTCTCTGCGTGTGGTTAACTCGGATCCATAATTTGCCTTTGTAATAACGGTGCCCCTGATGTTATTACCGCTCAGTTGCTGAATGGCAGAGTATACGCCGCGGAGGTTTCCTGTATTTGCGGCCTGTTTGGCCTGCTCCGCTATGCCATTAAAAAAAACTTTATCGGTCAGCACGCACCCTGTAGATAACTTTGCGGGCCGATTGCCTTAATTACACTTTTTCTCGCTCTTTTATTGTTGTTGTTTTGACCCGTATGCATATGTTGTGGAGCCGTTTCTACATATATCTCGACCCAGGAGTCAGCGCTAATCCAAGGTTTGATTTTACCTTGTTTCAGTCCCAAAACCGACTTTGCAGTATCCTTACATGCCACAGCAACTTCCGACCATGTTTGTTGTTTGGCTAAGGCCAGTTTAGATCGCCGATACAGCTGGGTTTATATTGTATTTATCGGCAAGATCTCTGGTTCGTATTACAGCTGCAGGCCGAAATGTCATATTATATATATACTCCAAAGTGTATCGAAATTTCGGCAAATTTATTTTCAATACTGGCTCGAGCTTGAAATTAAAGCATTTTTATTTAGCAATTTTTTGTTTAAGACGAAGTTTACTTTCTCTTATTTATAACTTAAAAAAATTTAAAAAGTTAAAGTAGTTTTCGTAATAAGTTTATTAAAGTCATATCGCTGTGCACATACTGTCTGTCATAAAATAAATGTCATCATATATATAATATATAAGTTTGAAGGTAATGCTAACGTGTTTATGTCAATATATTTTCAAATAATATTACACCCGGAATACTCGAGCAATAACTTTGCCAATTATTGCCCTTGCAACTGTCAACTGTCTATTGCTAGCACAAGATATTGACATTAGCCCTGCTAAATATGTGTCAAAAAAGATGTTCAGCAATGATTGCTATAATGCATTGCTGAGCAATTATCGTATAACATAAGCTGTCAAATTCAATTTAAAGTTGTTGTTTTTAATAGAAAAAAAAGAAAAAAACCTAAATTATAAGGAAAAAACTTAATTATGTGTTTTTAAAACACTATAAATAAATAAAACAGAATTATTACCTTGTTTTAAAGAACGTTAATGGTTCATATTTTTATTTTTGGCGGTCATCTTTTTATTTTCTTCGCAATGAAAATAAGACACAACCTCTCAACAGCATATTTTCCAATTTAGGTTCTAATATGTATGTATGTATGTATGTATGTACGGGTTCACCGCCTCAAGATATAAGCTTAAACTTTGACGCAGCTTTACTGCGGGTATGATTGCTAATGTTAAGAGATCACAAATTGCTCATATATGTATAGAAATTTAGCTTAAAACAAAAGTGAAATAAATTTCTCTAAATTTTGATGTAATAAAATTTTATTCAAATTAATTTTTCTGAAAAGCTTTAAAATAACTTAATATTAACCGGAATTTTTGTTGCCAAACGTTTCTTATCATAACATAATGCTAACATTTACATTCTTCTGTGTATCCAATTTTGTATGATTGACACCTAACAAATTATTTTAAGACATAACGTTTTAACATTTGATGTAAATAAATATTTTTATTTTTAAACACTAGATTTTAAAATTCTTATAAATTTTACTTAAAAGATATTTTAATGTCATGTCATAATTTACTGAAGTCTGAGTAGCAAAATTTTAAGTTGAAAATGTTCACCAGTTTAAACGCCTGGACAAGATGTATGTTTATGTTTATCTGTTTTATTTTATTTTCTAAATTTATGAATATCAAAGGCCCAACTATTATATGCTTAAGTTGACTTAAGCAATTGTGCGAATACACGTGATTCATATATGTCGAACCATTTTGAACTCAAGAAAACTTTTCGGTTAATTTTACGAAACTGGCATTTGCTTAAGCAAAGTGCGAAACAGATCGCACTATCCGTACGGAATGAAATATTTTTTTATTTTATTTTTGTTTTTTCTTTAAATGCTTTTTTTAAATTTTGTGTTAATTTTTGACAGTAGCTAAAGCTTATGGATTTTAAAGTTGGGCCTTAATTGTTTTTTTTTTTTAAACAATTACACTACGTGACAATTTTTTGACCAAATGAATTTAACACCTAATCTTTATGTAAAATTTTCCGCTGAATCTGAATATGAAGTCAGAATTGTCAAAAGTAGAACAGTTTTTGAGATATTCCAAAATAACCGTTATTTGTGTTTTTAAAAAAGATGCTGTGACGGTTATCTCAAAAACTGTTCTACTTTTGACAATTCTGACTTCATATACGGATTCATCGAAAAATTTTACATAATGTTTAGCTATCAGATTCATTTGGTCACGACTTTGTTGAAATTTTGTCACGTAGTGTTATTTAATTCATTTCAAAATATTTGTTTAATAAAAAAACAACTATAACAAATTTTAAATACTCTCTGGCATTTGCTGCTGTCATGTCATGTCTTCCCCTAATCATATCATGTCATTATCAAATCTCTGTTATCCATAATTTCTCTAACAAAAATGAATTGCCAAACAGCTTAACAAGAGATTTATTTTAAAATTATTAGTTCTGCTCCCAATAAATTTTTATTTCTTTTTTTGTTGTTCTACATCAGAGATCTCACACTTGCCGCTTTGGAATCGATTGAAATGTGATTAAATGTGTCAGAATAACCGACACAGAGACACACAACAAGATGTTTGAAATATTTTCTTGAACACACAAATGAAGCGTGTGAAAAATAGTTTTTAAATTATAAAATGTCTAGATGTTTTGAGAATTTAAAGAATCTTTGGGAAAGGGGTCATAACAGTTGACATTCGGGGGGAAAATTTATGACATCTCGATGGCCGGGTGTTAATTTAAATTTGTTTAGTAACAACATAAAAAAACGAAATTTTATGTGTGAATTAATTTAAAAATAAAATAAAGATTTAAATACATACATATTTGAAATAAATTAAATTTACTCAAAAAGTTTTTTCAATATTGAAAGTTTCTATTTTGGGAATTTCAGGAAAACCTGGAGGTTTTAGAATGTTATAAAATATCATTAGCCATGATTTTATTTTGAGATACTTTAGTCCTGAATTTTCCACTGTATTTGCGATTTTATTTTTGCATTTACAATCTGGATCCTTTCATAATTTTATTAAGATTTTTTTTCATATTTATCTCGATTTTATTTCAAATCAACTACTCTTAACAACAGCAATAATGATTGTAATTCATGAAATAAGCGATAACGTTAAACAAGTCATGTTTAGTTGTTGATGTTTTTCAAAAATTTGATTAAATATTTTATAACAATTTCAGAGATAAGATTTGTGCAAAACACACAAACTAAAATATTAACAGAAAATGCATAATTTTTTCCCAACAACATTTTTCTTAGCTTATGGAAAAGTAGAAGTAAAACTCGTTGTGGGAATTAAATTATAAAATAAATTTGAATATAGAAAATAGAGCGCATTAAATACAAAACAAAATCTAGTCGAACTATTGTTCAAATAGTCGTCGGCGTAGTCATTGGCTCTCTAGTCAGTAGTCGCCTAGTCTTGAGACCACAATTCTCTTTTTTAATCTGTTGTCCAGGGGTCTAGTCTACCTATAAGTCTAGTCTATTCTAGTTTAACGTCTTTAGTTAAGACTAAAGTCTAGTCTAAAGTCTAGAATACAGTCTAGTCTTAAATCTAAATTTAGTCTAGGCTAAGGTCTAATCTAAAGTCTTGTCTAAATTCTAGACTATAGTCTAGTCTAAAGTCTAGACTTAGGTCTAGTCTAAGGTCTATTCTAAGCTCTAGACTAAAGTCTAGACTAAGGTCTAATCTAAAGTCTAGTCTAAATTCTAGACTATAGTCTAGTCTAAAGTCTATTCTAAGGTCTAGTCCAAGGTCTATTCTAAGCTCTAGACTAAAGTCTAGACTAAGATCTAATCTAAAGTCTTGTTTAAATTCTAGACTATAGTCTAGTCTAAAGTCTAGACTAAAGTCTAGTCTAAGCTTTAGACTAAAGTCTAGGCTAAAGTCTAGACTAAAGTCTAGTCTAAAGTCTAGTATAAAGTCTAGTCTAAAGTCTAGACTAAGGTCTAGTCTAAAATCTAGACTAAATTCTAGTCTAGAATCTAGTCAAAATTCTTGTCTAAAGTCTAGTCTAAAGTCTAGAGTCAAGTCTAGTCTAAGCTCTAGACTAAAGTCTAGTCTAAAGTCTAGACTAAAGTTTACTCAAAACTCTAGTGTAAACTCTAGACTAAAGTGTAGTCTAAAGTGTAGTCTAAAGTCTAGTCTAAAGTCTAGTCTAAAGTCTAGTCTAAAGTCTAGACTAAGGTCTAGTCTAAACACTAGTCTAAAATCTAGGCTGAATTCTAGCCTAAGGTCTAGTCTAAAGTCTTGTCTAAAGTCTAGTCTAAAGTCTTGTTTAAAGTCTAGTCTAAAGTCTAGTCTAAAGTATATAGTCTATAGTCTTGACTATAGACTAGAAAACGAACTTGAAAGTTGTTTTTAATAATCTCTAAATCTAATTTTTAGAATGTTTGTAATACAATTCTGTACCCATGTTCTGTAACTTTAGTGAGAACTTCTTGCATCGAAAAGATGTGAAACAAAATCTTCCATCGTTTCTCGAAAAGTGAGAGAAATGTGTGTCTGTAACTCATGTCGAAAACTATCAAAAGAGATTACGTCGTTACGTAATAAATGTCATAATATTGCACTCGAAGCCGATGTGACATTGCAGACGTTCAGAACGCCAGTAGCACATATCGTTGACGGCGACCAAAATTTACCACAAATTTAAAATTTTTCAACGACGGCGGCGAAAATACAACTGTCGGCTGTACCAAATTGTGCAAAGAGCGACTTTAATGTTTGTTGTTTGCAAATGATCTTTGAATACATTCGTATATTTTATTAAAATGTTAATAGCAAAATAATAAAACAATGAAAAATGTGCCAAGAACAAAATAATATTATTATTATTCTTTGCATTTTGCATTTTTAATTGTTTTTTAGTGTTAAAATTTTTTCTCGCCCCATTTTTATTCGTGAGTTTATTTGACATTTCAAAGCGGGAACTTTTCTCACCAAAATGTTACAGACACACTTTTTCTGTAAATTGGCGAGTAATTTTCTTACGTGACAGCTTGTACTCACCAAAAAAGTTACAGACACAGTTAAGTGAGAAAAACAGCTGTTTGTTTCAATTTATGGCATTTTTGTTTCATTTCACACATTTCAATCGAAAACTTTCTCGACGCGAGAGTTACAGAACATGGGCACTGTTTAATAAATAAATAACTGTTTAATAAATATATGCCATCAAATTATTTTATCACATAAATCTTTTTCAAAAACGACTTTCCTCAACACCTCTGATAATCTGTAGTCTAGACTATAGTTAGTATAAAAAGTACAGATTATACAATAGTATTATCTAGACTATAGTCCACGCTATAATCTAGACTAAAGTATAATCGTTAGCCTAGACTATCAAGGAGTCTAAAGTCTAGACTATAGTATAAACTTGATTTTAGGCTATATATAGTATAATCTATAATATAGACTTTAGTCTATTCTCTGTTCTAATTTCTTTTAAATACTAAAGCTTACACTGTTATGACATAATTATGTTAAGGCATTTTTATCTCTTTTCTCTTAAATGCTGTTGAGAAATATCTTTTTATTTAATTTTTATCAATGTTCGCTTTTCTTTTTTTTCAGACCTATCAAGTTTTCTATGTCATGCTTAAATCCGCCAATTCTCCTCGACCTGCTTCGTGGATCTTAGAAAAATCTCTTGATGGCTTCAACTTTCTACCTTGGCAATACTTTGGCCGGTCGGAAGTAGACTGTAAACAGCGTTACAATTTACCCGCACAAAATGGCAAATATCTTTTTCAAAATGACACTGAAGTCATTTGTACAACGCAATTCTCTAAAGCTTTACCCCTGGAAAATGGTGAACTACATGTTTCTCTACTAAAAAATCGTCCGGGGGCAATGGAGCAGTCACAAGAGCTAATGGATTTTATAGCAGCCCGTTATATACGCATACGTTTTCAAGGCATGCATTCCACGGCTAATTTGGATAACAGTGTCTATTGGCAATTGGATGCCCATTCGCTGGAGAAACGCAGCTTCTATTCCCTAAAGCAAATACGGGTAAGTGCCCGATTGGATTGTCATGGTCATGCTGAGAAAACAAAGGAATTGGCTGAGAAATATAAAGGCCAGAAAGAGTTTTCAGGTTTGGAGTCGAGTTTGCAGTGTGAGTGCCAGCATAATACCTGTGGCGATGATTGCTCCCAGTGCTGTCCTTTGTACCAGGATAAACCTTTTCGCAATGGAACGATGAGAGATGCTCATGAATGTGAGATATGTCAGTGTAATGATCATGCGGAAACTTGTGTCTATGATAATTTTTTGGAAAGGGGAGTGTGTCAAGACTGCCGAAACAATACTACAGGAAATGAGTGTGAATTTTGTTTAAATGGTTACTTTAGACCCCGGGGGTCTTTACTCAATGAACTCTGTCAGCCATGTGAATGTAACTCTAAAGGTTCCACAGGCTTGTGTCATGCTGTTGGGGGTTCTTGTGTGTGTCGAGAGGGCTTTGAGGGCCCTAAATGCGAAGACTGTGCGAAAGGCTATTATGGAGAGGAGTGCCAGAAATGTGAGTGTGATTCCAAAGGTACCTTGGCCGATAGCGACTGTGCAGGTATATGTGTTTGTAAGGAAAATGTTGAGGAAGATACCTGCTCCCAATGTAAAGAGGGATTTTATGATCTTAGTGCGGAAAATCCGAAAGGGTGTTCACGTTGTTGGTGTTCCGGCTTAGAGGCAGCTTGCTCCAGTGCCCAGCTATCGACTTTGGCCTTTGAAACCCTTAATGACTGGAAGATTACCGATATAACTAGGAACCAAACTGCAATACCAGCCTTAGATGGGGACACTAACTTTCTTGGTTATGGCATGTATGATTTAAATGACGTAGAAGCCATTTATTGGCAGGCACCTCAGGGATATTTGGGCAACCGTTTGACTAGCTATGGCTCAAGATTGTCTATACAGGTCAACTGGGTTACCATTAGAGGGGATACATCAGGAAAGCCTACCTCGGGGCCCAATGTTATTTTGTTTGGTAAAAATGGTTTAAAAATCGCCTATGGAGATGAAGAATTTTCAAGGGGTTCCAGTGCAACCATAAATATAACTCTCGAACAAACGGGATGGTATCATGTACCGGCAGCCGTGCAAGACATTAAGACTAGGCTCAGGCGCAACGAGTATCATGGCTCTCAAGTTTCTAGATCCCAATTTATGTCGGTTGTTAGCAATTTAGATGCCTTGTTGGTCCGGGCCGCCTTTCATACCGATCAAGTCGAAACTAATTTAGAAAGAGTGATAATATTTACCGGTGGTTCGGAACTAGGAGGTCCTGCCTCCACCCACGTAGAACAATGTACATGTCCGTCAGGTTACTCAGGATTATCTTGTGAGTCGTGTGATTTTGGCTATATCAGGGTCTATGAAAACTCCTCCGATCATCATGAGGTGGGACGTTGCAAACCTTGTCCCTGTAATGGACATTCCAACTCGTGTGATTTGCAAAGTGGTGGCTGTGGAAATTGTATGCATAATACTTATGGTGAAAGGTAAGTGGATCGTATTTCTCATACAACCAGGGTTGATAAATGACATTTTTAAAATTGTACTTAATTAAGTAAAAAATTGTTCTTTTTTGACCTTAATTGTACTTAAAACCAAAAAACATTTTTTTACTAGTTTTATTATTAGAATAACAACAAACGTTTTAAATTTCACTTGTACTGTACATTTATATTTTAAACATATATTTGACAGTTAGCAAAAAGAAAAATTAACTAATTAACACTGTGCAACAAAACAAACCAGCCTCAACACTTGCAACGTGAAATTAAAGTAGACTACTAGTAGAGCAAATGTGCCAAAGGGTTTTCTGAAAAGGCTTTTGGTATAAGTCAAAAAAAATATACTAAATGTAATCTTAGATAAAAAATAATTTCAGATGTCTTCAGTAGAGTCGTATGGCGATTCTTTTCTTAGAATTTTTTAACCAACTCTCATTTGAAATGGTAATTTTTGTCCTTTTTCCGGGTTTTCGGGGTTTCGAAAAATTCAAAAATATCAAGGCTCGGAATTTCGAAAATCCGTTTAGAATACAATGCATGATTTTTTGGTCTTAGAAGACGCCTAGTGAAATTCGATGCAAAAAAATATTCTTAGAACATTTTAACCCTTAGAAGTGTCGTTTTAGTAAACTTTTGTGTGAAAGTTGGGAAAAAGGACAAAAATGACCCCTTAAAATGAGAGATAAAGGGCTAATGAATTCTAAAAAAAGAATCCCCATACGATTCTACAGAAGACATCTGAAATTATTTTTTAGCTCAGAAGTACATTTAGTATATTTTTTTTGACTTATACCAAACGCCTTTTCAAAAAATTCAAAAACTTTAGGGCCCATATTTCGGGAACCCGAGCTAACTTTCAAAACCCTTTGGCACGTTTGCTCTACTAATAGTCTACTTTCATTTCGCGTTGCAAGTATTGAGGCTGGCGGTGATGATCCAAATTTTGTTGCACTGTGTAATAGGGAATTTAGACGAAAAGCAGTGTAAAAGAACCCAGAGCAGAAAAGCAAAAGTTTCTATTTGTATGCTGTTGTTTTGAACTTACAGTTTTATATCCAAAAAGTAAACTCTAGCTTGCTTTCGCTACAGCTGTTAAAATAAATATCAAATAAATATTAACTGTTGAAAAAGTGCAGTTTTGGTTTGATGCAGTAATGCCAACTACTAATAATGGTAAAATATTTAGCGAAAAATGGCTAAATAGTGGCTAAAAATGACTAAACATGATTTTATTACAAAAACGAATCTTTATTAATAAAAAACTTGCTTTATTTTTTACTTCACTTTAATTGCACATAAGACGTAATGACAATTTGTCTAAATAAAAATTTTAAAATTGACGACTAATGGCTAAACGAAATGAAAAATGGCTTAATCTAGCCAATAAATTGGCAATAATTTTTAAATTGTACTAAACATGCCATTGGAGTATTTCAGTACTTTTGCAAGTCTAATAATACGGAAAAAAGTACAATTGTACTAACTTAATCATCCCTGAATACAACTCTTTAAAGAGGTGTATTTAAAATAAAATGGTTAAAGACTGCACTAATTCTAGACATTGAATTTTATTTTAACTCAACATATTATCCAATTTTTTTTTTAACTCACTTGTGGTGTTTATTTATGCCAGATGTGAACGATGTAAACGTGGTTACTATGGCAATCCCCTGCATGGTACTCCCCACGACTGTAAACCTTGTGCCTGCCCACTACTAGTCGAAAGCAACAATTTCTCACCAAGTTGCCAGCTAAAAACTTACTCAATCATGGACATCAACCCTATCTATGGTGTGGTGGAAAACAGCGAATATATTTGTACTCAATGTCCGCCTGGCTATACAGGCGACCACTGCGAAATGTGCGATGATGGTTATTTTGGTAGACCGACCGAATTGGGTTCTACGTGCGAGCAGTGCGATTGTTCGGGAGGACCATGTGATGTTTTCACGGGGCAGTGTATTGTGTGCGAGTAAGTAATAAATAATATTTAATTATATTTTGAAAAAATAGTCGGAATTGATTAAAAACCAAATCCAAATTAGTCACTTTAAGTAGATAATCCCAAAAAGAAAAAAAAAAACATCAAAACCGAAATAAATCGGTAACCATTTGAGAATTCTAAAAACCGTCAGAATTGACCATTAAAAATAAAGAAGTCGATAACTTAATAATCAGAGAATCAGAGGGCTTAACATTTTTAAGAAGTTTATAAAATATAAAAAATCGCCAAGTTTCTAGAATAGCAATAAAAAAATCTTCAAACTAAAAATATATCACAAAATCATCTGGAAAGCGGTTAAATTAATAAAAAAATTTTTGCAGAAAAATCACTAAAATTATTAAGATAAAAAAACGCCAAAATTTGTTTTTTCATTTTGGCGATATTTTTTGATTAATATGCTAAAATTATGAAAAAAATACTAAAATCGGAAAAACGACAGAATTGAAAAATGTATAAACCGAAATTATACTAAGAAGATATGTCGGGACAAATTGACAAAATCGTTTAAAATATTAAAAAAAATCGCTAATATTGCAAAAACAAATCTTTATCTATGAAATTTTTAATAAATCGACAAATCTGTTAGTTTAACGAGTAACTTTTGTACTCGCGTTCTAAAAACAGGCAGTAAAATTAAAAAAAAAACAGACAAATCTTGAAAATCACGCTATCAAAATTGTAAAAAGTAATTGCCATCATATTTTTTAAACGCAAATAATATAAAATAAAATAAATCTCTTTAAAGTTAAATTGTTAAGAAAGCCTTTTGATTGGAAAATAAAAAAAAAAAAAAAATCGCTAAAATTGGAAATACAAAAATCTCTAAAAACTATAGAAATCATAAAAATTAAATGCCAAATCGTAAAATTTTATTAAAATAAAAAAAAAAAAAAAAAATATTTAAAACAAAAAATAAAATTAAATAGAAAAACGCTTAAATCGTAACTTAAAAAAATGCCACAACACAACTTAAAAATAAAAAACGCATGAATGAAGTTAAAAAAAAAAAAACTTAGAAAAACGTTTCAACCTGTTAATAATTAACAAAATCACCAAGACGTTGTTAAAAAAAGCAAAAATTAAATGAAAAATCGTGAAAATTCAATAAATTATCATTTCGAAATCATAAAAACCTAAAATAAAAGCGGTAAAATCAGAAACTAAGAAAAAAAAATGTAAAAGCAAATTAAAAAAAAAACGCAAAAATATGTTAATCTCTTAATGTTAATAAAAAAAACGACAAATTGTTACAAAATCCCAAAAAACGGCAAATCAAAAAAATTAACTTCAATAGAAGATACTACATATTCAAATATTAAAAAAAATGCACTTATTTTATAAATTATAAATCGTAAAAATCTCAAAATTTCTATAAATCAGAAAAATATATTCAATTAAAAACAAGCGATTTTTATTAAAAGGTTTTCTTTTTTTAATAAGAAAATTTTAATTTCATTAAAGAAAACCAAAATCAAGGCATATGCTAACTCTAAAACATCAAAAAACGCCAAAATCGTAAATCGCTTAAATTCGCGAAAAAACCCCAAATCATAAATTTTTTCTAAAATGCAAAAAGTTAACAAAAACCAAATTTTATAAGTCTTAAATCGCTTCATATAGTTAAAAAAACAAGCAATTTTTTTAAAGGTTTTCTTTTTTTAATAAGAAAATTTTAATTTCATTAAAGAAAACCAAAATCAAGGCATATGCTAACTCTACAACATCAAAAAACGCCAAAATCGTAAATCGCTTAAATTCGCGAAAAAAACCCCAAATCATAAATTTTTTCTAAAATGCACAAAGTTAACAAAAACCAAATTTTATAAATCTAAAATCGCTTCATGCAGTTAAAAAAAACAAGCGATTTTTAATAAAAAGTTTTCCTTAAAAAAATTGCTGATTTTACTAAAATTAAAAAATATCAAAATCAAAGCAGATGCCAAATCTAAAATCGCAAAAAACGCCAAAACATAAATCTCTTTTTTAAATGAAAAAAGTTAACAAAATTAATAAAAACAAATATTATAAGTCTTAAATCACTACATTTAGTTAAAAAACAAGCGATTTTTTTAAAAGTTTTAATAAAAAAAAAATTTCTAAAATCAGTTTAGTTTTCTTGAAATTACTAAATAAAAAATTTTACTGAAATCAAAAAATACAAAATTCAAAGCAGACGACAAATCCAAAATCGTGAAAAACCGCAAATACTAAAATCGCCAAATCATAAATCTTTCTCTAAAATGGAAAAAACGCCGAATTATAAATCTATTCTAAAATGGAAAAAGTTAACAAAATTAAAAAAAAAACAAATTTTATAAGTCTCAAATCGCTACACTCAGTTAAAAAAATAAGCGATTTTTATTTAAAAAGAAAATGTTGAAATCAATCAGTGTTTTTAAAATTATTAAAAAGAAAATTTCACTAAATTTAAAAAAATTTCAAAATCAAAGCAAACGACAAACCTAAAATCTTAAAAAACCCAAAAACTTAAATCACAAAAACGCCAAAACATAAAATTCAAAGCAGACGACAAATCGTAAAAAAAACAGCAAAAACTAAACTCGCCAAATCATAAATATTTTTCTAAAATGGAAAAGTTAACATTTAGTTAAAAAAACAAGCGATTTTTATTAAAAAGTTTTCGTTAAAAAATAAATTGCTGACATCAAATAGTTTTTTTGAAATTATTAAAAAGAAAATTTTACTTAGTCTTGGTTCACACTATGAAAGTTTTCTTTCAGAAAGATTGAGTTTATTGGTGAGAGGGGAAGAGAACATGCTTTTTTCTCTCCTCTCTCACCCATAAACTTAGACTTTCTGAAAGAAAACTTTCATAGTGTGATCCTAGACTTAAATAAAAAAATACCAGAATAAATGCAGACGATAAATCTTAAATCGCAAAAAAAACGCTAAATCTGAAATCGCAAAAACGACAAATCATAAATCTCTTTATAAAATGGAAAAAGTTAACCAAATTAAAAAAAACCAAATTTTATAAGTCGCTACATTTAATTAAAAAACAAGCAATTTTTATTAAAAAGTTTTCATAATTGAAAAAGTTAACGAATAAACAAAAACCGCAAAATTTACAAAAAAAAAAAGGAAAACAAATTCAAGAAATTTTACAAATTTTTTCAAAATAATAAATCTTACAGCTGGTTCACAATATTAAATTTTTTGCCGTTAAAACCAGTGATGCCAACTTTTTGAGAGCAAAAAGCACTTTAAAATTTAAAAAAAGCACTAAAAAGCACTATTTCGAGCAAAAAAAAAAGCGTAAAAAAGCACTAAGCTATTTTTACAATTTAATTAAACAAAACAAGTTGCATTCGGCTGTGCCTAATATTATATACCTCCAAAATTAAAAAAAAGTCGACGACGTTGATGGGGAACATTTTCATTTAATGTGTAGTTTATAGAACACGAGCGCCTTACTCGTCCGTTCAACTCACATTTAAAACAAAAACAAATTTCGAAATTTTGTTTTTGTTTTAAATGTAAGTTGAACAGACGAGTAAGGCGCTCGTGTTCTATAAACACCACATAAGATTAAATCGCTCATTTGCTGCAAGACCGGCATAACTCAAACAATTCCATTTCGAGATAAACGCATTTAAAGTTTTTGATTTGCTCTAACTACTTAGAAAAAAAGAAGACACATTCTCTTCAAACTGGGAAAGTATAAAAGATATAAAGATGAATTTAATACACAATATAAAGAAAAACAAAGCGATCAATTTTGCATCTCTAACTCCAAAATTTCATGTTTTGAGTTATGCCGGTCTTGCAGCAAATGAGCGATTTAATCTTATGTGGTGTTTATTTACATTTGTATATAAACATTTTTACATGTATTATTAATATCTTCAATAAAAATAATATCATCCAAATCATTTAGAGTTTAAATTGGCCATAAAACAGTTTTAAAGTAATACAGTGCGAGCGATCTTGGTAACTCGAAAAAATATGGCCTCCCAACAAACACGAAGTCAAACCTTTGATATGAAATGACTTTGTCATTTGACATCAAACACAATTCTCAAACGTTTTTCAATTGTTTGATTTAACATTTAAATTCAAATTGATAATGATTTGAAAATAAACATTTGATATCAAATGTTTTATCAATTTGATGTCAAATCTTTGTCAAATGTTAAATCAAATCAAAAATAAACTTAGCAATACTAAAGCGAAAAATAAATATAATCATTAAAAATGGCGATTAAAGTTAAATTTTTTACTTTGCGGTTACATGTGTTTTTCTATTAAAAATAAATTTTAATATAAAGTGAACAGCTTATTTCTTGTGAAAAATAAAAATTATTTGTGAGTAATTTCAATGATTAAAAATACGAAAAAAAGGAAAATAAAACGGGAAAGTGAAGAAAGTTTGTTGAACGATCGCGGTGCTACAATCCTCAAAATAAAAGGTAGCCAAGTAGTTTGTCTTTGCAAGAATTAGAGGACATTATTTAATATTTAAGCTATGGTGCCGAATGTTTATCTCACAGTTTATTTAAATAAATAATAAATTTATATTAAAAAAAATAAAATATTTTTATTTATATTCCACATTGTATTATAATCCACATTTGAAAAACATTTGAGAATTACGTTTGAAACCAAGTTGAAATTAAAGGCATTTTTCAATTTGAAAATAATTTCCACTTTTTGTTGAGAACGCTATGATTTTCAAATGATTTTCAAATCATTATCAAACGTTTGTCGTTTGAGAAAACGTTTGATTTCAAATCATTTTCAATTTGTTGGGCTGTTGCAATTACCGCAAATTTGCAATGACCGACCATTGTTTATTAAACTTAATGACAGCCCATATTTGATAAAAAAAAAAACTTATATTTTATCGTTTAAATAAATCTAAATTAAAATCGTGCAAAGTTTAATAAAACAATTGGCTTATGATATTATCAAATTATTTTAACATCTGTACGCTTCTGAATAAAGAACATACATAAGGTGTAAAATGGAAAAAACATGTATGTTTGGAATCTGATACTTACCTTTTTTCAATAGCACTAGAGGTAGAAGTGCACAACACGTGGAAAACTAAAGCACTGTTTTTAATTTATTTAACACTTTGCATATACCAAGAAGCTACGGCTCTTTTTTGTTTGTTTTTGAAGTCATTGCGTTTTTTGTGCGGTTTCCGACTGCATTTTTTTTTAACTAAGCTACCTAAATAAGAGCGGCAAGCGTCTGTTTTATGTCAAAACTTTTCATTACCACACAGTTTATACGAAGCACCCCTTTAGAACAAAAATTCAGCACCACCCGGTTCGAAAATCTTATTAAATAGATCGCTTGGTCGTTTTATTTTATTAAAAATGAATTAGCAATAGAATTTTCATGTTTAAAAAAACGCTTGCCGCTCTTGTTTAGGTAGCTCAGTTACAATTCCTAATATTTTTCAATTCATATTCTATTTTTGAAACAGAGTCTACATCTTTAAAAAATGTTTACCGAAATACATCGTTTTTATTACGATTACTAAATATGTTGTCAACGCTAAAGGCTCAGTAATCCGGGAGTAACAGTAACGTTGCAAATCAGCTGTTTTATTTTGTTGTATGTAAAGCAATTAGAACGATTACAGTTAGCAGTAAGATGTAACGTCTCAATCTGTAAGAAATAGATTGGTCTTACTTTTTTACGGGTAGGTTACAGTAACTGTTAGGCGAACGTTGCTGCACCCGTAATGTACCGCACCGTACTGTAAGCACGTTGGTGCACTTATAGAACGTTTAAAAACGTGTCATATGTTTTTCCATACATAAACAAAAAGCAATAGTATACATAGAACAAAACACACAGTGATGGGAATCAAAAATGTGCAAACGGTGACCGTTGTGCAGAAAAGGTACCACGTGATTTAAATGGCATTAAAACAGTATTTTGTGTATGTAAAAATGTTAATAATTATATTATAGATTTACAATAAATAAATTTGTACTTAAGCATATATAAATTTTTAGCATACATATATTGTAAATGTGCATACACCAAACAATGTTTTGAAACCATTTAAAGTCTTTTTTATGTTTCACATTTCCATTGTATGTGTATATGCATTTGTTTATTTTAAACATCTAAACATATTATGTATATTTGTATATTTTGAAATATGTTGTATTGTAAGTTGTTTTGTCGCAATTCCATAGATATACTGAAAAAAGTACCAAAAAAAAGAGCAAAATTACCCGCAATCAGTGTAACATACAAGCCGCCCATCACTGTCTTACAAATGTCACGTAACAAAGGCATGAAATTCTATTTTATACAGATTGGTACGTTGCAACTACGGTACATTGCATTTCAGTAAGCTTTTGTATTGGTTTTCATATAACAAAAAGAGAACAGCTGATGCATACAGTACAGATACGGTACAGCAACGTTTGCCTAACGGAGCCTTTAAAATGTGAAACGTTTCGTAAAATATCCAAATTGCTAGGAAGCCCAGCTCTAACCTCGTAAAAAGTTTTTGGTAAAACGAATGTAACTTTCATTTATCACTTTTTTATCATTTGAAATCTTAAAATCATTACAAGCCTTCTGAAAATTGTACCTCAAATAGCAAAGTTCAACTAAATCATCCTCTATATAATCGTATTTTTTAAAAATGGTAGAAAAAAATAAAAGTTGTAAAAAGCACTAAAGGCACTAACGAAAAAATTGAAAAAGCACCAAGTTAGTGCTTTTTCTTAGTTTGGCACTATGGATAAAATTTTGGTGTTTTGAGGTATCAAAAAGCACCATAAATAGTGCCAAAAGCACTGAGTTGGCATCACTGGTTAAAACTTGAGCTTTAGGAGAGAACGGAAAAGAGAATGTTATTTCTGTTCCTCTCTCCCCTAAAAACTGAAGACTTGACGGCTAAAACTTAAAATGTGTAAAACAGCATTTTATGCCATTAAAAATTAAAAAAAAAGTCAATTGAATAATTTGTTTAAATTCTATTTCTTTTTCTCAGAGGCAACACTGAAGGCTGGCACTGTGAACGCTGTAAAATGGGTTTCTGGGGCGACCCCTCGATGGGCTGTGAACCCTGCGATTGTTTTGCCGGAGGCTCTGACAGTTCGGTGTGCGATAGCACAGATGGCCAGTGTTTATGCAAACCCCGCTACAGCGGTCAAAAATGTGATGAATGTGCTGAAGGTTACGCACAAATCGATCTCAAATGTGGCCCCTGTTCCTGCAATGAATGGGGTTCAATTGAAGCCCACACCTGCGACCCAGATAATGGACAGTGCGAATGTAAACCAGGTGTTGTGGGCCTAAAATGTGGTGAATGTGAAGAAGGCTATTTTGGTTTGAAGGAGGAATCTAACGGATGTGGGGGTAAGTGGAGAATTATTTTAATTTTTTCTTATAATTTTTTCGATTTTTTTTTTCTTGTGTGTGTTTAACTTATTGTGTATGTATGATTGTTTTATTTTTCAAGAGGAAGCCCATCATAATCCATTAATTTAAATTAAATTTATTTCATCTTGATTCTGAGTAAATTTTGTTTAAATATTTTTTTTCTGGGGTATAATTTAAGCGTATACAACACTTTTGGTATTGAATTGTTTTTCAAAAAAATTATTTTTTTAAGGTTTTAGTTTTTGGAACGTGCGTTCGTTATTGATGAAATTTTTGTAAGATTAAAAGCAGATGATCGTTTCGTTTTTTTTTTCTTTCCTCAATAGCCAAGACGTGCAACAATTGACCTGCTGCACTACAATTTTAAGGCCGCATGTAAAGAATTCTTTCTTTGTTTTTATTTAAAAGTGTTCAAGTGCTTTCTTTAGTTTTTTTAAAGGTTGTTTGTTATATTTAAGACAACCCGACCGACCACTTGTAGTTAATAAAAATGAAAAAGGAAACGATCTTTAAATACAATTTACAATTTATTTAATCATAATGGTTTATAAACTCTTACCATAATGTATTTCTCCCCACCCATTAAATTTTGTTTCGCTTTTTTATAAAGTAAAAGTTCTGTTTTCTAAATATTTAATGATTTTTTTTGTATACCCTTCACCACACGTCGAAAGGGTATACATATCGCACAACTAGTTTGAAAGTGACTCAACTCAAATTTTTCAATTTTCGGGCTTATATGCTTAAACTGTTCACCATACACTTGTTTATTTATTAAAAAAAATATCAGTGTATATTGATGTTGTTAACTTGTTAAAACACAGTTAGGTCTTTCCTTATATTTCAATTGGTATTAAGTTGCAGTTCATAAAAGTGACTTATTTTTTGTTGTGTCAGAAAATATGATGGTAGAAGTCTTCAATAGTCTTAATTCGAATTGTGACACTTTTGATAAAATAAATCTTTGTTGGAGCTTATATTAATTAGACTTGGGTCAGTTTAGAATTTGGCGAAAGTTCTAAAACTTTAAAAGAATTCAGCTAAAGTGACATAACTTAAAATAATTCGGTAACTTGTGCCAATACATCATCAAAAATGACACATTTAAAAATTGTTCATTATCTAGTGTATAAATATTAAAAAAAAAACTTTTTAGGTCATAATCAGTATGGATTTTCTACTAAATGGTCCAAAGCACAGAAAAAAGTAAAAAACGGGTTTGATCACCAAAATAATTGACACAAGCAAAAAATTTTTTAATTTTGCACCAATTTGCAAAAATTGCAAATTAAGGATTTTTTTTCCAATTAAAAAGTTTTTGCATTTTAATTACAAAAATAATTGAAAAAATTAATAGCATTAAACAATATTTTAATTGAATGAATTAACAAATTAATTTAAAAAAAATCAATATTTTAATTGAATGAATTACTAACGTAATTGATTACAATACAGAAAATTAATTATTTGAATAATTGTATTGATTAAAACATTGATTGAATTTTTGCATTAAATCGATTAAATTTTTAATTGAATAAATTAAACTGTGTATTTGAAATACACTCTAAATTCAATTACGCAAATTATTCAATCAAACAAATTGTTAATTGAATAAGTTTGTTAAATTAATTCAGTTGATGGTTAAATGAAGCAAACTAATAATATTTAAAATATATGTATGTTTTATTTAAATATGGTTTAAAAATAACTTGTTTTATTTGTTTAATTGTAATAGCTCATGCTTAATTGTACAAATTTTGGAAGATTTTTTTGACAGAGGAATTTCATACATAACTCTGATTCTTCAGGGTATTCAAGATTGAAAACAAAAAAATGTTTTTGTTGTGTAATTTGGCTGTACTTTTTTCACCTGTTCACCACAGAGCACACACATGCGTCACGAGACAGAAAATATTGTATTTTTTCCCGTACAAAAAAAATTAAAAATTTTATAAAAACCTAAATTTAAGGGCTGCCATATATCCTATGGATATGACTTACATATATATCAAAATATCGGAAATTTCTAGTAGAACATATCTTATAGAAATTTCGGAAAAATCGGTTCAGAAACAAAAAAGTAATGACCAAAATTAAATTATTTTTTTTTAAATACCCACTTTCGGGAACCATAGATCTCTCCGATTCCAAACTTTATAACGCAAGTAAATGGTAAATTTCTTCTTAAACACGTCGGTATATAAATCTGTCAAATCTGTTAAAAAATGGCAGAGTTACAACCGAAATGCTGAATCCCCAAAAATTACTCTTTTTTATAATTAACTTTGTTAAAATATATATTTACAAGTTTATATAAATGTTTATATATAAATATAGCTTAAGTAAATGGTTAAATTCTTCCTAAACACGTCGGTATATAAAAATATCAAATCGGTTAGATAATGGGTAATTTATGATCAAAATACTCCAAAAATGGGCTAAAAAACATCAAAATTTTTATAAAAACCTAAATTTTAGGACCAAAATGTCGGAAATTTGTATGAGTTATAACCGAAATACTGGGGTCTAATCACCGCATACGATATCGAAATTATTTATTTTGGTATCTTGAAACTCGATATCGAATGAAATGTATTGAATTTGAAATAATAGCATTCGACATCGAGTAACTCGACATTACATTTATCGAGTTTTCATTCGATACGCCACTGTCTATCGTTTGCAAAAAAATTCAATAGTTTATTCGATACGATAGTATCGAATGCTGTGATTAGACCCCTGAATTCCCAAAAATTACTCTTTTCATACCCTTCACCGAAGGTAAAAAAGGTATATATAACTGTACTTTCTACAATATTGATCCTACACCGTATAAAGTATAGATATTCTGGGCCCTAATGAAAAGCGAAGTTCAAAACCGGTTGCCTCTTATTTAAAAAAAAAAATATTTACCAGTTTTATTTAGTTTTTGTCTAGTTGCTCTGTATTCTGCTCGCAAAATGGTGAAGGGTATATAAGATTCGGCGCAGCCGAATATAGCACTCTTACTTGTTTCTAAATAAAACTGTTCATTCGATTTCTGAATAATTAAGTTTTTTGAATTGAGTCACGTTTGTAATTTTTACAATATTGATCTAAGATCCAAGAAATGAGGACTAGGTGTATGTATATGGGGGATTTCATGTCAAGTTACCCAATTTTTAAATCGATGTCTTCTAATTTGGATGAAATTTGCACAGTCCTATTGGATAGTAGACACAAAACTACAACGTTCAACAAGATCGGTCAAAAAGTTTCTGAGTTAGATGGGGTCAAAGTTTGACATTTTGGCCATACAGGTGTTCTTTCTCATCCATTTAACTTATTTCCTATTGGCGGTAGCAAAATTTGTCCCAAGTAGCTTCGATAGCTTTTTGATCAATCTTTTAAAAAAAGATTTTTTTGTTTTTTTTTTTAAATGTAAAATATTTTTTTTTAAATTTTAAACTTTTTTAAATTTTTTTCATCCGGAATGTTTTTTTTTTTTTTTTTTTGCTCAAAAGAAAGCTTATGTCTTTTCCTTTAAGGTAGTTTTGGTCGCTTTTTGGGATGCGAGTGGCTTATGTATAAAGAAAAAAAAAATAACTTTTAACTCAAGACGAAGGTTTTTTAATTTTTAGTATATTTGTGTCTAAACTACTATCCAATAGGACTAACCTTGGTGCAAATTTCATCCAAATCGGAAGACATCGATTTTAAAATTGGGTCACTTGACATGAAATCCGCCATATGTATGTTTTACATATGCTACGTAAAATTTTGCTACTGAAACGCAACCAGGGCCCAAATCGTCGCAGTCGTGATCGATTCAGTTTGATCGAAATTTTACTTTTTGAAACCGTCACATTCGTTATCAAAAAACTTCCAGCGAAATTTGAGATTATGCCATTCTATAACGAATAGTCGATCGATGGGTTAAATTTTTCCAGCAATAACAAACAAAATAATAACACTCAGTTTTGCAATTTTTCGCAAATTTTAATCATGTTTTTTAGTAAGTTTTTTGATTCTTTAGTGCCAAAATACACTTGTCAAATGCTTGTCCAGCAGGCGAATTCACTCGTGTAATATTCGCCGTCATATCTAAGTTTTTTGATTTTCCATCCAGCATCGTCGGCGTGACACATACAAACACATTTTCACTAATACTACCACAATGCTTGATGACTATTTTGATCAGTGTATTTGGGCCTTTACAGCTTTTTAATATATAGTAGACTTTGCTGTTATGACGCTGTGTGCAAATTTCTGCTAATTTAAATTTTTTTTTCGCATTTTTGCCATTCCTTGTAGTTTAAGAGACTTTTAATCAATTGAATGGCTTGTTTGATATATTAAAAACTTTCGCGAATTTACTCTTTTTTTTTTGCAAATTTTCTGAATTTGTAAAATTTTTCCGAATTTCTATAGTTATCCGAATTTTTGCGTTGCTATTTGCTCTTTTCGGCAAGCGTCGCCGTTATAAAAAAAACCCCATAAATTATCCGTCACCTGTTTTATAGGGCAAAATAATCTTTTACTTTGAAACAAATTTCGATTAGAAAGCTTCGAATGCCACAATTCCGTTTTTGATACATCATGAAGTTTTATTCGATATTAAAGTTTATTCGAACACGTGGGCCATGATTTGGGCCCTGATCGGTCAAAAATTGCTTAGATATGAGCAAAATACTACGATTGCCTTTAATTGTTTGTCTTAAAATCCCCTGTTGCATTGTTTTTCGTGCAGACTAAATTGCTTTTCTTAAACTCGGTTCGATATGCTACATTACGTCAACTGAAGTGTATTAAAGATTCGATACAGCCGAATATAGCATTTTGCTTGTCTATAATCTGTTAAATATTTTGGTTAAAACATGTTTGAAAATTTATTAATAAATCTAGTTGTTTTTTTTAAAATTTTAAAGAGTTTTGTTTAAATTATTTTCTTTTAAAAGAAACGGCTCATTAGCTGTTTGATTGTGGTTGGTTTAAGGAAACAAAAAATTAAAACAAGTAAGAAAGTACAGTCGGTCAAGCTTGACTATAAGATGCCCGACACCACAGCATTTTAAAACACATTTACGAGAGTGCACCGTATTCGGGACCCATGGAAAATCATTAAAATCGGTTTAAAAGTTTGTGAGAGGCAGAAATTTCCCCCTCTTCCCTTGTGGTTCTATTTTTTAAAAACTGCATAGCTTATGTAGCCATATAAATATGGATCTATCTTTGTTTTAAATTTCATTTAAATCGGTTTGATAGTTTCTGAGAGGCAGAAATTGCACCAATCTCCCCTCGTGGTCCTACGATTCGGCTTGGTCCTTGTGCCAATAAGAACCTATTAGCCAAATTTTATCAAATTATCTCCAAAATTGCGACCTGTACTTTGTGCACAAGGTTACTTGAACAACCAGCCAGCCGGACGGACATCGCAAGATCGACTCAGAAAGTGATCCTGAACCGATCTGTGTACTTTAAGGTGGTCCCATATTTTAAGGTGTTTCACACATCAGCACAGCTCCCAAAATACTACTCCCGATAAAAGCTCTTGATGCCAGAACTTCCTTATAAAGGTCGGTATAAACCTATAAAATTGGAGATAATGACTCTTAGGGCCATTATTATAACTTGGCGTTAGCTGTTATCCGACAGTTAACAGACGCTTTTTGACAGATAACACATTATTATCTGTCAATTTAATCTTAACTTTAGCTAACTTCAAGTTGTAATAATGGCCCTTACGATAGCAACTATGTCAAGACAAAATTTTTCTAGTAGGTCCAAAATGAACCATAGGTCCCATATTAGGTCCACGATTTCCCACGGGTCCCTAATAGGGTACACTAGCAAAATTTTTTTATTATACTGTGGCTTAGGGTATCAAGCCCGACCATATTTTCTGACTTGTTTAATATTATATAATTCTTAATTTATGCAAATTGTTGGTTTTTTTCCTCCTTATTTGTTTAAGCTGGGTTTTTGAGATCTCAGTTTAACTAGGTTTAGTTAATCTGAAAACAGATTTGTGCCGGCATTATCACGTTTGTAGACAAAATTTTGACGGAACAGCTTAGATTACTTAAATATATTTTCTATTATAAAAAAAAAAGAAAATATTTCATTTCGCCGGAAAAATCCGGGTTTAATAATACGTTAAACTAAGTTTAAACTTAATCCACATATCAAAAACCCGGCCTTAGTATCCCAAAAATAGTTTTTGTGTTTTTTTTTAATAATTTACATGATTTTTCTTTTAAATTATTAGATGTTTTTAAAATATTTTTTTTTTAAATTTAGAAAAATTTTCATAAATTAATTTGTTTCTTATCCAATAATTTATGTTGTTTTATTTAAATATATTTTACACTTTTTAATTAAATACTACATTTATTTGAAAATGTTGTTTATTTTAAGATTTTTTTTTTTTTTTTTTGTTATATGCCCCATGTGCTTTGTGGCACAAAAGAGTTGCAAGTTAAGGCAAATGTGTTCCAAATGTGCGTATACTTGATTATAAAGATATTATTACCTTTTGTTTTGTATATAAATGTTTTAAATGTGTTCGCCTTGACGTCGTTTTCAAAAACAATTTTGTACTCAATATTTTCTTTAGATTTTTTCTTTTTTTGGCGGCAGATTTACACACCTCATGGATTTTGTTGAAAAGCCCTTTTTAGATTCTTAAAACAAGAAAAAAAAGAACAAAAAACGTTCTGGTCTAGCGATTTAAAACTTCTTAATACCTAAAATAAATTTTTTAATTAAATTTTAGCTAAAGAAGAAAATAAATTTTTAAACAAATTTTGAAAAAATCTAGAAAAAAATATTTTTATCAGATAAAAATTTTATTTTATTTTGAAAAAAAGTCTAGCAAAAAATTTCTATCAGAGAATTTTTTTTTATATTCCTTAATCTTAAATTACTTTAAAAGTGTTACAAATGTGACATGTTTGATGTTGCTTGCAACCTCCTAGTGTTACTTTTAACATCATCGTCTTCGTTCACGGCAAAAGACATTTGATATTTTTTTCTAAATCAAATTGCAATTTGAGTGTCACATTAAAGTGTCTTCTTTAACATTTCTTTGGACCGTTTCTTATTAAACATTCAAACCAACAAAAACAAAAAAATCATTACTTAGACTTACATGAGTAAGTTTAATATAAAAAAAAACGAAGAAGAATATTGTAACTTTTGTTTTACTGTCAACATAATATCTCTAGATATGTCATGCAACAATGTTGTACTAGTTACTTATTTGACCATAGAATATAGTTCATGTTGAGAAAATACAACAAACGAGAAACTGCGAGCTACTTGATTTTTATTGTATTTTTTTAATACATTTGCTATTTTTAGCTTTATAGAAAACAAAACCATCCTTCTATTTTTGCTTCTTCTTCTTCTTCATTTTTATTACAAGCTAAAGTATTTCTTCTTGACACCTGAGTGTAAATTATTCATTTCGTGTTTTTATATATTTATGTGATTTAAAAAGTCTATTAACTGCCAACTTTCAAAAGGCATTTAATTATAAGAGACAAAAAACCAAGGCGAATTCATGTAAACGGTGGTAGCGATACTACAACACCTAAAACCTAACATCCAACATGAAGTCAAACCTTTGGTATGAATTTATCATTTGATGTCCAACACAGTTTTCAAAACTTTTTCAATTGTTTGATTCTAACATTTGAATTCAAATTGATAATCATTTGAATATAAACATTTAACATACAATGTTTTATCAACTTGATGTCAAATTGTTATCAAATGTTTTTCTCAAATCAAAAAAATAACTTGGCAGCACTGAAGCGAAAAATAAATCTAAACGCTAAAAAATGGCGTTAAAAGTTACACAATTAAAGAAAAGTTATAAATTACGTAAAGTAAATTCGCATTTAAAAAACTAAATTAATTAATGAATGTTTTTTTTTTTTTTAATAATTTATTTTTATTATTGAATCTTTCTTATCGAAATTTACAATATGTATTCAAATCTTAATTCCACATGATTTTTATTAGTTGTTACCAATGTAACCACTAACTGCTGTATTTAAATTTTAAAAATGTCTTCTAGTTAGGCTCAAAGTATCGGTTCTTTTTAGCCTCTGGTGACCTTCGAACTGAAGCAGACCCCGAGCGAGGTAGTTAGGGTGGGCCATTAGTTTATCGATGTAGCTAATTGAATATTTTTTAATTTCCTCCTGGATAGTGGGGACGTTGAGATCTCTGTGGATAATATCATTACGTATATACCATGGGGCGCAGACAATTTGTCGTAATATTCTAGACTGTCTTCTTTGAAGCTTTTGGATGTTAGATGCGCATGCAGTACCCCATAATTGGATGCCATATGTCCATATTGGTTTTATGATGGACTTATATAAGAGAATTTTGTTGTCTAAAGACAAGTTTGAGTTTCGACCGAGAAGCCAATGTAGTTGAGCTGCTTTAAGTTTCATAGCCGTTATTTTCGCTTCAATATGACGAGACTAGGTCAAGCGTCTATCTATATGAATTCCCAAGTACTTTACATGGTTTTCTACCGGAACAGTGATGCTATTTATTTCTACAGCTGGGCACGTTTGTCTTCTGAGCGTGAAAGTTAAGTGAGCACATTTAGCCGGGTTAACCTTTATTCTCCATTTTTCTAGCCAGGCTTCTAGTTCATTGATGTGGGGCTGCAGATTTTGCGATGCGACTTTTGGGTCATGGTTAACGCTAATAAATGCTGTGTCGTCTGCAAATGTAGAGGTATGCGTGGTCAGGTTTGTTGGCATATCCGCTGTGTATATTATATATAGAAGCGGTCCTAATATGCTGCCTTGGGGACACAAGCAGTAATTTTCTTGAGGGGGGAGTATTTATCTTGCGACCTTACTATGAATGTTCTGCCTGTTAGATAACTCTCCAGAAGCTTGTGAGTGTTTTGAGGAAGCGTTCGTGTGATTTTGATGAGTAGCCCATCATGCCAAACTTTGTCAAATGCTTGAGAAATGTCTATAAACAGGGCTGAGCAGTATTGCTTTTTCTCAAACGCCGATCTAATTAGGGTGACAATTCTATGCACTTGTTCTATTGTACCATGTTTCGCTCTGAATACGAACTGGTGATCCGGGATGATATCGTGTTCATTTAGTTATACTTAAAACGAATATTTTTTCGAAAAGCTTCGATAGGATTGATAATAAGCTTATCGGTCTGTACGACGCAACCTGGCTAGCATCTTTTCCTGGCTTGGGAATCATAACAATTATAGACCTCTTCCATGAGGCTGGGAAGTATCCGGAAGTATCGCGCTAAAAATGAGCAGCAAGATTCTAGAAGCAGACGATGGTAAGTTTCTTATCATTGACCCTGTGATGCGGTCAGGTCCGGGAGATTTTCTAATATTCACTTTTTCTATTGCAGATTTTACTTGAGTTATGTTAAATTTTATTGGATGGTTTACCTTATCAGGAATGATTGGACGACAGGAACAAGTATGTGCATCATGTGGCGTGAAAACTTTCTCAAGGTGGCCCGCGAAAGCGTTTTATTTTTCATTTGTGTTTTTGGCCCAAGTGCGGTTTTCCAGTCTTAATGGAGATTCTTGGTTTATAGGGCATTTCATATGCCTTACAGCCTTCCATAAGCTGTAATTGGAGTTTTTTGTGGCATCTAGGCTTCTATTGCAATAGCCTTCTATTGCAGACTCGTGGTTCTGTCTCAATTTGTTGCGAAGGGTTGTCAGGCATAATTGTAGTTGGGCCTTAGTGGTTGGGGAACGACTGTTTTGCCATTGTCTTCTTAACTTCCTTTTTTTTCTGATAAATGTCTCTATATCCGTCGATGTATTGTAAGGAGCACGTTTAATTGTCCGCTTGATTGGGGTTGCATTTCTTGCTGCAGTATCCAAGACTTCTGTAAATCGGTCGACAGCTATTTGGATGTCAGATGAATTTTTTAGGGGAATGCACTGTGATAGGTGAGAGCTCACATACATTTTTTACTTTAACCAATTTGTGTTTCTGTTTGGATAGGAAATAAAGTTTGCAGCTGCAGCGTCAGAGTTACCTTTTAAAATGAGGATTGAAGGTGAATGATCTGACGAAAGATCATAGGAGGAACTAACTAGTACCTGATCGCGCTTGATGTTTTTAATTACGGCAAAGTCAATAAGGTCTGGTAGCTTATTGAAGTCGGTTGGCCAATAGGTAGGCTCACCACTCGATACCACATCAAAATTATTTGCAGTTACGGTATTGTATAGCTGATTACCTCTGGGACTAATAAGTCTGGAGTCCCAATATGTATGTTAAGCGTTGTAATCGCCAGCAGCAATGAATTTCTGGCCCAATGTGGAGAAGAAGTTGAGCAATTTATCGTGTTCAATTTTGTGCCTCGGGGGACAGTAAACGGATGACAACGTAAGTTTGAAATCAGTAAGATTTATAGATGCGGCCTGGATACAATCTTCTTCGAACTCTGGCAATGGTAAGTGTCTGATGTTTTTGTGCACAATTATGGCTGTGCCACCACAAGCCCTTCCACTGGGATGTTTTGTGTCATACGTAAGGTATCCATTTACCCTAAAGCAGTTTTTATGAGTAAAGTGTGTTTCAGAGACAAGAAGTACGTCGATTTCATGCCTATGAAGAAAGTTTGCAAATTCGTAAATGTGAATAAAAATAAAACAGGAAAGTGATGAAAATATAAGTTTGTTGTATGACACAACATAAAAGAATTTTGTCTTTCCAAGAATGAGAGGACGGAAAGAACACTATTTGATCTTTTAGCTAAAGTAGTAATGAATTTAAATAAGAAATAAAAATATTCTTATTTATGGTCCACATTGTATTAAAATCCAAATTTTAAAAACATTTGAGAATAACGCTTGAAAGTAAATACATTTCTCAATTTGAAAATAATTTCCCCTTTTTGTTGAATCATTATTAAACGTGTGTTTTATTGAAACTTGTCCGTATTTGTAGGGATTAAATTTTATTTCTATCTTTCATTGGTCGATATGTCAAAAACACAAGCAATTTTTCACATTCCTCTCTCTAAAAATTAAAAAAGTGGCACAGCTGTGCTTTTAACTCCACCTGAAAAATGAATTCCCCTTGCAAAGAACCTAAAATTGGCAGCACTGTCTTCTGTGACAGCTGAGTATTTGTTTATTTTGAGGTTAGTTGGATTTGGCAATTAACTAAGCAGAGACTCACGTCAGTGCAAGGCGAATTCATTCATACCGTTGATCACGGAGAAAGTATGGTAGACCCCGTGAAGGAAACCTGGGTGCAAATACCTCCAAATCACCAGTTTTGTTGACTATTTTAGTGTTATCGTCAACGCAGTGTCTACACTACACTACATATGCCACTATCTTTGCCTTTAATACGAAATAAATAATAAAAAAACAACTGAGAAGTATAATTCCTATAAAAGCTTAAGCAACAATAAAAAAAATATCGTTATACGAATTCATTCGTACCAAAAGTGACGACTAGATTTACTAAAATGTACTAGTGATTCTCTGTTTTCAATATGTTCCCAAAAGAACTACCTAGTCAATCAACGTCAGTAGTAGATTTTCAATGACAAGCAAATGTTAAATGTCTATAGTAAATAACATTGTCTGGGGTATATTAAGTCACTAGTACTGGTGACTGTGGCAATAGTGAATCATTGCAGATTCGCTAGTGACATTTCCTACAGGGGAGAGCGGGTTGTAAATTTTTGTTGTACGAAGTTTGACATTGAGAACATATACATGCATACCTACACACAAAAAAAGAGACAGCTAGCATAACACTCTGTATAAATTCGTCTTGCGTCAGAACAGCGTTTGCAAATTGTTTCAATTGTGATTGAATTTGTATTCGGTACACGGCAGTACAATGCATTACTTCTTTGCAGAATCAAAATATTATGAATTTCTCCGTGTTAAAAAAAAAAAAAATAAAAGACTGTTGTAAGTATTTGTCATGTTTACACGGATGGTATAAAGTAAAAATATTAAAAAGCTGAGTTAGTAACAAAAAAGCAGATGGTTGCAGTTTTCCAATATTTACAAAAACAACCATAAAATTTCCTGTGCTGATTTCGGTTGTTTTTGTAATTGCACAAAAATGTTACCACCTTCAATATGTTCTGTTAAAATACACCTCTGGTATGATAAGAGTATACACGTTTCTAAACTGGTTTCTCTTTTCTCTTACTCAATACATTTTGTTTTTACATGATATGATTTTTCTCTTTCTACATCATGTCGTTATGCATTGTACTACCAAAAATTATAAACTTGCCCCTTGCTTGGAAGCTGAATCTAAGTCCTGGGGTATTAAATCGCAACCACAACGTGATCCTCGAAAGTATTCTGTCAGCGGATAGGCGAAACCTTCGCAAGTCAGTCCGATGCCTGCCACCGTGAGTTACAGACTCCCTTAATACCAGATAGAATCTCGGGTCAACCGTGATAGAAAGAAATCGTGAAGATCTTTTGGGATCGGTAAATTTTGTATATTTGCTAACTCCAGATTTTTACTGAACCCGATTATGCCACGGAGAATGTAACACCCAATAGGTAAAATATCCTTGATATGATCCCTTAAATCACCGGGGCACGCATTACTTTACAGTTAAGAAATACAAAAAAATCCTCAATAAGAAATGAAGCGTTTTATTCCCTAAGAAAGCGAAATAATTGTTTCGATTTTCTGAGGGCTACATGTGTGGGTCGCCTATTCTCTGGTTTTGGTGGTTTACACTGGCCGTTAAGATCGCTCGATTTATCCGTGCTAGACTTCTTTTGGTGGGGGTTTCTTGAAGTCAATGGTTTATGTCAACAACCCCCAGACTCCTGAAGTCTTCAAAGAGAAGGAACCTAACGCCGGAAGTTCTAACAAGAGTGATCGAAAATGCCATAAATTGGGCCAGTATGGTCATCAGTTCTGGCGGTGGCCACTCAGCCGATATTTTTTCTACTTAAAAAAAACCTAAGACATTAAATAAACACAATCCAAAAGCAAAACTAAAGATTTTCATCTATTTGTAATAGTTTATTTTTTATAAAAATTTCTATGAATTTTAAAGATTTTTTTTCAATCGATAACAAAAATCCAATTTCGTAATTTTTATTAAATTTGTTAGCTTCAATTTGATTAAAATGCAAATTATAATTCTTACAACATCTAGTACTTCCTTTTATTTGCATTGAATACAAAATGCACTTGTAATTATTTAACAAAAATAATGATGATGACAATCATGATAATGATGTTCATCATCAAAATAATTATTATGTTGATAAATTCAACACGCATCTGTAGTTCATTAAAGTCAAACATTTGTTATCAATAAAAAAATGTGTAAAGCCGGCCAAGACAATTCATTCATTTGTATTCAAATGCAAGACTTTTTTCAAAGTGTCTGTTTTTTGTAATGTTAAAAAAAATATTATTTAAATAATTATTTTTTCTCAACACTTTGTTTCAAGATTACAAAACCAATTCATTCATTTAATTAAAACGTTTAATCCATTATTTATTATTTAAGTATCATTAAAAATGTGTTTGAGTCAGTAAAAACGGCGGAAAATTTTTATTCATGATTCTTTTTTTATTAGAGGAATATAAAGGGTCATCCAATAAGTACTTTTAAATTTTGTCAGTTGTAACGGCAATATTGCTGAAGCCATTTCTTTTGAAATTTGTTTATATTGATGGTTCCAGGGTGGAAGAAAGGCCCAGAAAAAAGTTCTTCCATTCTGATCTACCCTTCGCTATCTGCTTCAGTTTTTCCCTTAACTTTCCAATTGAGTTTGTTTCGCCAATTCAATTGCCATATTGGCTACGTTGTCATTGGTGCGTCTGATAACATGGCCAAGCCAACTCCATTTACGATTAATGATCTGGAAACGTACTGGTGTTTCACCTGCACTTTCCCACAGGTCTCTGTTTGAGATAACATTTGGCAAAAATATCTTCATTTGTTTTCGTAACGAGCGTTTTATGCAAACCTGCAAGGATTGCAAGTCGCTAGCTGGGGTGTTCCAGGATTTACAGCTATACAACAGGACGGAACGCACATTAGATGAAAAGAGGTGGAGTTTTATCCCCAGCTGAATTTGGGGTGATTTCCATATATTTTGCAGTGCCCCAAATTCTTAGTTTGACTTGCCTGATCGTGATATGACGCTACCCAGTTATATAAACGATTGCACATCTTGAAGATCTACGTTGTCCATTTGGAACTTTTGGAAGTTGGTGGTACCTAAACGCAAGACCTTTCTTTTCTATATTGATATGTAGACCTGAATCCCTTGCCGTGGATTGCATATCCCCTAGTTTGGCTGCCATATCGTTAAATGTGTGAGCTCTGAGACATATGTCATTGGCATAATTGAGATCTTTGAGGCGTCCGGCTATGCCCCAAGTGATGCCTTTTCTATTGGTTGTTGCCTTAAGCATTATTACGTCAAGTTCCATGTTGAACAGCGATGGAAATAAAACACAGCCTTGTCGCAAACTTGCGTTAACTCCAAAGGGTCTTCATAGATTGCGTTCATGTAGCACCATGCATGTTATATCCCGGTATACGGCACGGATTAGAACAATCAATTCATGGGGAATTCCTTTACACTCTAGTGCTTGCCAAACAGCCTGCTGGTGAAGGGTATCCAAGACTTTAGCGAAGTCTATAAATATACAATAAAGAAGAGGATCACCACTCCTTCGACTGTTCGACAGCAATACGAAGGCTGTTCACGTGATTGATGACTGATGTACCCTTAAGCCAGCCTGCTCATAACAAAGGTGGAAATACAGTGAGGAGGATAATCTGTTATGAAGGATATGCGCTAGTACTTTTTTAATCATTGGCAATAAGGTTATGACCCTACATCGAAAAAGATGTCATTTACTTAGTCTGTATTGCCAAATCCCCGTTCAACAACACCCGTAAATTATCAAATTGTTTTCTCAAAAATCACCTTCAGGGATGAGGCCTTTTTCTGGATAAATGGGTATGTCAACAAACAAGATTTGTGGAATTTGTGACTATACTTATCCACATGAAATTCATGAGCGCCTAATGCACTTCGATAAAGTCACTACTTGGTGCAGATCCTGAACTGCCCATATTTTTAAGAATGACGTTGGACAGCGTTACCTGCCACATAGCTCATGCCACATGCGACACTCTGCACGAGTGATTTGAGGGCATCGTCATCCCACGTTTTGATGATGTGAACTGGTTACCGATATCGTGCGATTTGACCCCGTTAGACTTCTGCTTGTTGGGGTTTCTAGAGTCGCAGGTCTATGCGGATGACCCACAACGGCTTTTAAAGACAATATAACCCATGCTATCGGTCAATTCAGCCTGTAATATACGCCAAAATCATGGAAAACTTGACATTTCATATTTAAACGTATTGGCATCTACAAGACTTTCACACGAATAAATAATGGCTTTGACATTTTAATAAATTTTAAGATAGGAAGCTGTTAATGAAAGACCCTTTATAAATTAAAGCTGTTTAAATTATTAACACATTGCAAAGAAGATTAAACATAATTTTTTTTAGATTATAGATCAAAAGTGTGTGTTACAGTAAATTTTATTCTGAGAATGTGTTAACGATTAGATTTACAAAATATTAGTCAATCTGTTAAATTAAATGTGAATATAAAATATTCTGAACTATTTCTGAAACAAAAAATTATTTAGCTTTGATAAATTCATATCAAAGTTTTGAAAATTTCAACGCCACAAATCGAAGTTACAGAAGAAGCGCCGAATTCATAATAAAAATTTTATTTAAAAATGGTTTACAAAAAATTTTGTTATGCAAATTTTACTTAATAAACGTTTATTAAATTTAATAGTAGTTTATGAATGCGGGTGTAAGACTACAATAGAAGGTTTGAGTTGAAATCTGTAAAGTCCTTTCTACACTGATAGAAAAATGCATCTTCATATTGATGATAACCTAACCTCAGTATTGTGGCATCAGTGTTACTACCACAGAATACACAGATATGTAAAAAGTGACGTGTGAAAAAGGCCCAAATCAGTTGCAAGGGCAGCTTTCGAAGAAAGAGACAGAAAGCTTTTTTGGTAGTGAAGTGGCAAGGTGTAAGAGCAGGCCGCAACAATCAACACAAATGGCGTGATCAAAACAAAAATAACAAAACACAAACCACGTTAAACAAATGCATTAGTTCAGCAAACGTTGTTTTTTGTGCAAAAAAATGTATTTAGTAATATTGTTTTGTTTTATAATGTTGATTACTTACTTAAATATGGTGGTGAACTTAAGATTTAATTTTTACAACAGTTTTGCAAATAAATCTTAACTAAATAAATTTGTGTTCATTGTATTGCGGCTTAGAAGATGATGAAAAGAGAAATGCAAAAGGGCAGCTTTCTTTGAAAGAGACCAAAAAAAAAGAAAACGCAAAATCTTCCGTCTCGTGACAGTTCTGTAGTAACTTTAAATGTCATCGATGATGCAAAAAGTAACATCTATCCAATGACTAACGTCTTCGTACAATTTTGTAATTTTTTACGCGTCATCTATTTTATGACTATAGTGACATCAATTCGATGCCACATTTTGTATATTATTTACGACATTATTTTCATGATGACAATGTATAATAAGCAAAAATTCCTACATTCTATTTCTTTAAATTATTTAGTTAAATACATAAAATTTTTAAAGTAGAATGATTACGAAAACCATATGGGGCATGGTGCTGTAAACAAAGGTCGTAATTCAACAAACGTATGTTTATATGTAACGTTTAAGTAAATTATAAAATTCTCTCACTTTGATTTAAGTCAATTCCAATGACAAACTGTCATTAAATTGATGTTAATGTGTCCTTTCTCCGATGCTACTGTGTCATCGCACTGAGGACATGTTCGTCATTTCTGTGATGCCGATATGTCATTCAATTGATGACATAATTTCATTTTGACCCTGATGACACTTTGGCCAAGTGATGTTAATACATCAGCGTTATGACGTCTTTTCTATCAGTATAAGTCTAGTCTAAAAACAACACTGTAATCCAGTTGTAGGAACAATGTTTATCTAAATTCTTTCTAATTTTAGCATTTTGGCAACTATATTTTCAGGGTTAGAGTAACACCAATAAGGTTGTTAAAACATGGATGAAGTTTTATTATTTCATTTAGGACGGTGAAAGATTACATAGCCGTCGTTGCCATCAGCAGAGCCACTGTTACCACAGCATGAGTATATCATTCATTATCTGTGATAAGTAATAGAATGATTCACCCACCCTGTTTTTGCTTAACAAAATTTTGTTTTGTGTGGTATTAGTTGATATCCACTTGTCATATTTTTCATTGCACAATAGTTTTTGCATTAACTTTTAACAAACTCGTGCAGAGTAAATTCTTTCTTTATTGCAGATGCAAATATTGGTACACTATTTCATCTCTGTTTTGGCACTATGCGCCCACGATATAGCGTAAAAGCAACAAATAAATAATATAATCTCTGTTAATGATTAGACGCTGTAAATTAGTCTTTTTGTAAAATCTCTTGCTTCATTTTTGTTTGGCATTATCGCTGCAAATATACTCCCAGTTTTCAAAGCTTTATCCCCAATAGTTTGTAAAAATTGTCCAAATTCGAGGTATCATCGGTCAATGGACATTGCTATAGAGAGATGATCCAAAGCTTTTTGTGGCAAAAAATTGATGATTTCATTAAGACGTTGCCACACAGCAGGAGAAACATTGGATATTTGAAAGAAATGTTCGAAAATCGCATTATTTCTCATAGAGGTGAATTGGCCACCAAGATCGTGCGATTTGACACTTTTAGACTATTATTTGTGGGATTTATTTTTAAATCGAAAGTGTACAGCAACAATCCCACAACAGTTCCCCATTATCGAGCAGATATCAAGCATTGACAACAGTTGATTGAAAAACGTGATTGAGAATTTTGGTAAAAGAGCCTGTCGAAGCAGTAGGGGATGGGGGTTACTTGACCGACATACATTTTAATTTTTAACCGTAATTTGTAATAAACTGAAATAAAAATATTTTTGATATTAAAAAAGGAATCCTTTTTTTTATTAAGTAAAATTAAAATGATGCCTTAATTTTTGGTTACCTTTAGCATTTCACTTGGAAGTGCTGATTCAAACACGTTAGGTTAACTAAAACAGCAGCCGTATTCTGTAATTCGTTAAGACTAATGGCCGTTTCCTCATTACGCGATTATCTTTTTTCCCTGCGAAAAACTGCTCATTAAAGAAATTTTGATTTCTCAATGTCTTATTAGCTTCTTTTTTGTCGCAAAGCTAGCCAGCACTTATCTGCCAATTATTTAATTTCCTTTTATTTACCGTACAGATAAATTCAATCAGCTGACTCCCAACTTTTATATGTATTTTGAGAGGTGTTGTCAACTGAAAACAATCACCCTTATCGTGTTTGGCGTATTTAAAATACGCCTACGACTGTTTCGTAATAGATTTAAGAGAACTTGAACTTATTTCCTTTAATCTTTTACCAAACAGTCGTAGGCGTATTTTAAATACGCCAAACACGATAAGGGTGAATGTTCTTTGTCGGTATAATGAGAAACACAAAGTCGTTAACGGACAGTTTAACAGTCTAATAAATTTATGTTGACATTCACCCTTATTGTGTTTGGCGCATTTAAAATACGCCTACGACTGTTTGGTAATAGATTAAAGAGAACGTGAACTTTTTTCCTTTAATCTATTACCAAACAGTCGTAGGCGTATTTTAAATACGCCAAACACAATAAGGGTGATTAAGTAGCAGACAGTTTGCCGATACATTGAGTAAATTGCCATAAATCTCTATCGCTAAAAATCTCTAATGTTGATTAGTGATTTTTGGCTACGAATGCAATTCTATAACGTGCACTGCTAAATTTACCAATGTCATACACATTTTATTCGCCGCAATTTTAGCTTTTCGGTAAATTTTTGAAATATTGCATTCTGCAAGGCATTTTAGCGATCTAGATTAAGCTTTAGCTAAGCGAATTACAGAATAGGACTACATGTTTCCTTTAATTCTCTTTTAAACCTGTCAGTCCGTAGTACGGACTCCGTACACATGAAATCAGTTTATGTCATCAATTTTACTGGTCTATACTTTAAACTTAAACTCATCTAGTAAATTTCGAATGCAAAACAAAAAGAAGAATAGAAAATAAACGAGTACGGTTCAATCTGTACCTCTTTTCATTCATTTTCCCCTCTCTCCTATAAACCCAAGACTTAACGAGTCAAACTTGTTATGTGTAAACCAGCACTTATTTAGGCGCCTTTCAAGATGAACATCAAGATTTATTTATTATTTTATTTAATAATAGTTACAATTATAATTAGCAATTATATTCTAACTAAATTACCGAGCAACAGTAACGAAGACCTTAAGTCCATTGTAGTGAATCAGACCAGAGTATTTGGCGGGAATCGAACCTGCAACTCTCGGACTAATACACTAGCTCACTTCCAACAAGCCTACCGGGGCACCTTGAACATCAAGATAGCGCAAACTTTTGCTCAAAATTACGTTTTTGTCTTTAACTCTAATCAGTCGTTTGAAATATACTGCGATCTATTATTTATATTGCTTTCGTTTTTCCAGCAGCTAGTTTAAGGTCATTTTCTGGAAGCAACCTGTTGCATCTGTGTAAGATTTTGTTATCAATAATTTCCAGAGCCTGTGGCAATGCATGTGAGATTATTCATATAGCTTCAATCACCAGCTAATATAATTAAATAAACATTTCTTAGCCGACTCATATTATGCAAGCCATTCAACATGATTTTCCATAAAAGGGGTTCAAGAACTGACCTCTTGGATCTCCCGCAGTGACTTTATATTCCTTTATACATGCTTTTATTTGTCTTTAAGATTAGTATTCTATCATACAGATAGTCAGCCTAAACATTGTAAATTAAAGAATTTATACCTCTTCCTTAACAGGAGTTCAGGAGTACACTCCATTGTTCAGTCCCGTTTAAAGAACACATTAAAGTCAAGACTTGAATCCACACCACATCCTAATCCAGTCAATACTTTAGTTAAACTCCTTTAAAAATATTTTGCTTTAACCCATTTTTTAGCACCAAAAGTTCTCGGCTCCTTAAATTTTTTTAGTGCCTAACAAATCACAAATATGCAGTAAATTTTAAGCAAAAATCTCTTAGAATCAAGTGATTTTTATTTTATTTTAATCGAATTTATTACATTTTTTCCTCATCTAAACCATAAAAACTTCAGTAAAAGTAGAAGAAGAAAAATACAAAAAAAACCTAACAAATCAAACATTGATATAAAATCAAGGCTACAAAATAAAAACTGGCAACAAATATGAGACACAAAACCGAGACAGGTTGAGGGGACTCCTTTGAAGTTTTGCTAACCGAGTGTTTTAGTTATTAGTTTTTCTTTTTTTTCGAAATTTTTGCGAAATAAAGCACTTTATGGTTTTAAACTTCTGCGACAGACAACATTCCAATGTCCATAAAAAAATGTCAACATGATTGTACAGAGTGTGGAGAGCAACAGCCGACAAGTTGCATTCTTAAATGCAGCTCAAAATGAAATCAAATTCAATCACATACAAAAACAGCTCAAATACTTGCAATGATTTGGAAGAAAATCTTTAAGAAAACTTCAACAGTTAATGGCCGTCAGACTGGCTGGCTGGTGGTGATGTTGGTGGTTGTGGTGGTGGTAAACAACAGTAGTAATTGCCAGCCAAACGGGCAATTGGTCAATATGCAATACAAAACTTTAGGTTATGTTATTTAATTTCTTGGTTTTAAGAAAAGACAAAAAATAATTTATTTAATATTAAGTGGGCAAAGTAAAAAATAATACAAATAATAAGAAAAAAAGGCACCAGGCAGTCTAGAAGCAAAAAAGTACGGATATTTCTTGGTTTTTCACAAAGTTTTTGAAAAGTAAAAAATTAAATAAATTTTTTTTTTTTTTGAAAAACAAAAATATATTAGGAAGGCCCACTGTACAGTCTACAGGTTAGTTTAAAGTCTACACTAAAGTCGTATCTATTGTCTAAGGCCGAGGCCACGCAATAAGCGTCAAAGCGGCGAGCAGCAGAGCGGTGAGCGGCAAAAAATTAAAACATATGAAATACTATTGAAGTGGCCACATAACAAGCGGCATATGAACGGCATTAATGTTAATTCCCAAATATCTGATCCAAAATAAGTGTTAAATTGACAACTTGGGAAAGCAGTAGCTTTCAGTTTTGTCTCGGTACGCCTACGTTTTGCATCATCCTAACCAATAAATTTACCACGCTAGTCGTCCTTTCGCAAGAATATTTAATATGCAGGTTAAAGTTAAGCCTTTGTGGAGACAATTTCCGTTCTTCCTACTCGTATTCTTTGAACTTCCCTTGTCATCTTACTGCTAATTAGTTCCGCCTTTGTCTTATGTTCTGCAACATTTTTAAACTCCAGACTCCAATTTATCAAGTCTCTAATATACTCAATAGTTTAGGATGCATTTAAACGATGTCTTTTTAGATTTGTTTAACAAACACGTTTGTTTTGTTTGTAGGCGATCGGGTTAGAGGCGAGGCGAGGTGTTGCCAAAAAAAACACGAAATGAGCTTTCATATTTGTTAATATTTGTTTTAATGTTTTTTAATATGTAAATAAAAAAGATTAGACAATTATGCCTGTTTTCATAAAAATATTTTAAATTTCAAAAAGGTTTACAAAACAAATTTTTTATGAAAAATTTCCCTAATCAACGTTTGTTAAACTTAATAATCGTTAATGGATACGGGGGTTAGACATGAAAACAAACATGTTTGTAAAGACATCGTTAAAACGCAAAATGGTTTTGGTAGCATGTTCGAAACAGAATAAATAAAACAGACATGTCTAAAAAGACATCGTATAAATGCCGCCTTAGTCTATATTCTAGTTTATTCTATTATATAATCTAGGCAAAGCTATAACTATAGCTTGGGATATTTTTAGTCTCATATTAAAAATGTTCTTATTTTTAACCTCCCTAATAAATTATTTTTCCCAGTGATTGCAAAATACGACCACTTTAGTTGTGACACATAAAAATTAACAGTTCATAAATTTCATGTTTTTTTTCTTCTGTTCGTTAATAACAACATTGTTTGTTTTTTCTGTAATTTTTTTTTAACAAATTGAAAAAATGTTGAATTTGAATGTATAAAAAACATTTTTTGTGTATAATTTATGGTTCTTTATAAGTTTTTTTGTAAAAAAAAAAAAGCTGGAGATAATTTATGTTTTAATATCATAGAAATTATGAATGCTTAATAATTTTTTGCTATATAAATTAAAAATGTAATAATAATTTTGATTTTTATGTAAAAAAATAAAATTTTTATTGCAAATTATGATTATTAAAAAAAATCAATTAGAATGCAGGGTTATTTTAAAAACGAAAGCTCCCAGCAGGGCTGCCAGGTACTTATTTTCCTTGTCCCCAAAAAATTAAAAAAATATCCCCAAAAATCCCCAAATTAAAAACAAAACCTTAAAAAGTTAATATTTTTTTTTGTTTTTTTTCTGACCGAATTTAAAATTTTTTTTAAAAATAGTAAGAAAAATTTTAATAAGAAATCCCCAAAAATCCCCAAATAAAAATTATAAGTCAAACAAATTATTTTATTTTGTTTTTTAGCGACTGGTTTCGGCATGTTTTTTTAAATCCTTATTATGCGATTCCAGTGAGGAATTACAAGCACAACAATATGCTGTTATTGAAGAGGAATGAGCCAATTTATAAGAATTTGGAGCTTGTTCAATCGGTTTTCGACATCCTTATAATCAACAATAAAAATACATATATCCGTCATTTATTTAATACTTCGATGTAACTACTAACCCATATCCCAGCATTCTTTTTCCCAAACTTTATTATATTCATATTTACTTTTTTTTTTTGGGAAGACGTACATATTTTTCTTTAAAATTGTCTTTAAAAAATTAAAAATTTTGTGTGTTAAGATTCTATGCTTAAATTCTTTTTTTTTTTGAAACACTCCCTCAAGAAATAAACATAAGCTTATAAAGTACCATGTATATTAAAAAAGTGTAAAATCCCCAAAAAATCCCCCATTATTTTTATTTAAATCCCCAAAAAAAAACCCCAATCCCCAAATCAGTTTCTTTGTCGTTTTTGCTCGCATGAAACCCCCAACTTTGGGGATAAATCCCTAAGTCTGACAGCCCTGGCTCCCAGGACACTATGACTAGACTTTAGTGTAGATTAAATACAAGACTTTGGTATAGATTTCGGGGTATGTTCTGACAATCGCAAAACGCTTAACATTTGCGTTTCTGACTTGAAATCGCATAAAAGGTATTCTGTAAATCGCAATCGCAAGAAGTTTGGCTACCTTAAATTGTAAGCAAAACGCTCGAGTTTCAGAACACTATAAAATAAATCAGGCGTTTTACGATTTCAAATCTTGAGATTGTAGTGATGCAAAATGTTGCTACTAATGCGTGATCAGCAGTTGCTGTTGTGATTCTGATGCTTTTTTACTGCACAACAGCTGTACAAAGCTTGAATTTTTGAACAGCAGCTCAATTTCAAAAGTTTCATAAGCGAATAAAAATTTAAATAAAATGTTATCAGCAACGGCGAAAACAAATTTTATGCAAAATATTGAAGCAAAAAGTGTCAGTTTTCTTATAAATTACAAGAAAAACATAAAAAAAGGGAAAATAAAGAGATTTCTTTTATGTCAAAAGAAAAATAATTGCCAAAATTTGCTGCAGAGCTGCGACATCAGCATCGCTCGGGGTCTGTTTCACTTCGAAGGTCACCAGAGGCTAAAAAGAACCGATACTTTGAGCCTAACTAGAAGACATTTTTAAAATTTCAATACAGCAGTTAGTGGTTACATTGGTAACGACTTATAAACAACAAGTAGAATTAAGATCTGGGGTCTAATCACCGCATTCGATACTATCGTATCGAATAAACTATCGAACGTTTTTGCATACGACAGACACTGACGTATCAAATGAAAACTCGATAAATGTAATGTCGAGTTACTCGATAACGAATGCTATTATTTCAAATTCCATAATTTTCATTCGATATCGAGTTTCATGATACCAAAATAAATAATTTCGATCAATTAAAAAAAAAAAAACTTTTGACACGTGACAGTGATGCCAAGTTTATTACAGGTGAAGCTTTTACAAACAGAACACTTTACCTATGCGCAAGTGTACCCTTTGTTATTAAAAGGAAGAGGAAGAAGAAAGACAGGAGGCATACAAAATACCTAAATACTGCAAAAGTAGTTTCAAACCGTAATCGGAGAAAGTTTTTGCATCAAATTTTTGATATTATGGACAAGGACTAAGTGAGAATAAAATCAATGTAAGCAGTGTTGCCAAAAGACGTCAATTGTTATACTAAATCGGTAGGGAATTCCTCTAAAGCGCCCTCTAATGTAAAGTATTTTTGCAATGAGGTTTCAAAAATTTTTTTTTGCCGAATTTAGGAGTCGCCTTTTTACATTTTTCGTTATATCTTAGGCATTAATAGTCCGAACTTAAAGTATGATATATCAATGTTTTTGTCTCGAGAAGACCAATGTTTTGCCTTAAAACAAAACCAGTTTATAAAATAAATTTATAAAAATTTACAAAATATTGTTTTTGTTTTACATGTAAGTTCAGTGATCGAAGTCTTCATTCGAAATCGACAAACAGGCCATATGTTCGTACCACCCTAATGTACCATCCTATAGTACAACCCTAATGTCAGAAAATTGAAGCGCGCAATAAACTATTAAACTTTTGCCAACGAGGTAATTCGATAATTCCAGCAGAAACATTGAGTACGTTCGTAAATGCATCACTGCTGCAATGATGCAAAATTTTGTTGCTGATGCGTGATCACCAGTTGCGCTTGTGATGCTGATGCTTTATTACTGCACAATAGCTGTGCAAAGTTCGAATTTTTCAACACGAGCTAAATTTTAAAAGTCTTATGAACGAACATAAAATAATAAAAAAAGTGTTATTAACAATAGCGATTGCAAATTTTATTAAAAATATTTAACCTAAAAGTAATAGTTTTTTTATAAATTACAAGAAAAAGCAACAAAAAAGAAAAATAAAACTATTTTTGTATGTTTAAAGTTATTGCATCAGAAAATTAACTGATGCAATAATTGCCAATATTTGCTGCAGAGCTGCGGCATCACTGCATAAAAAAACTTTTGACATATGAAAGTAATGCCAAGTTTCTAACAAGTGATGCATTTACGAATATTCAACTTTACTAATGCGCAACTGATGCGCAGCAACTGCATTTACGAACGTACCTATTTTTAAATTTAATTAGAAAATTTAAGCTCGCAAAAAATCATTATAGATTTGCTAAGAAAGTATTTTTATGATTCCTGCCGAACAGTCGGCAGCCTAGGATTTTATCAGAAGGCGGTACAAGCCATAAATGATTAAAATCGGTCTACAACTTTTGATTTTATTCACAAAAGATGAACAATTTTAATTAAACTTAAGAATTTCATAAAACAACATTTTTGTATGGGAGTCCTCTTAAGGGGTGGAGATAAAGGACAAGTAGGTTTTGAGAAAATGTTAAGGACAAAAATCTAATTAAGGTCGGTCATAAATTTTATCCCCTTAGGGGCGACTCCTCGGCAGTTATGGGACTTTTTCTTCAATATAATTCTAGTCTGCATTGAACACTTTGTATGGGAGCCCCCTTAAGAAATGGATATAGCAGGTGGGTGTTTTGGAAACAAAGATAAAGATGAAAAATGTAGTGGGCTTGGTCATACATTTGACTCATAGAGGAATATCCGACGCGCTGTAGGATTTTATTAAACCGCCATATTTGACTGATTGAAAATGAAAAATTTAAAAAGGCGACTCCTACGTTCGGAAAAAAATATTTGTTCGAAACCTCCTTGCAAAAATACTTTATATTAGAGGGTGTAAGGGGGAATTTTTTTTATGAACGGTCTAATACACATATTTAAATTCTGGGTCCTTTAGTAATTCTTAGTCGATTTATATCCGTCAGCTGAAAGCACGTTAACTTTCGAAATACACAACAGTAAAAAAACCAATTGGGTGCCAAACTCTTTCTATATCTCCTAAGCAGTTTGGGATTGAAATCGAGCACAATAGATTCATTAGGAAAAGAGTTATAAGCCCAAATGTGGAATAATCTCCCAAAGAAATTTATATTTTCGTTACAAAAAACTAACATACATAGATTGGTGACAGTATGCAGCAATTCTTATTAAATTTTGCGTAAATTTCATTTTATGCGACTGGAAATCATACAACTAAATTTTGTTTAAATCGATCCATAATTTACCATATGCCCCATATAAAGGCAGCTCACAGAAAACACTTTAGTACTTCTAATTGCATTGCACTTGGTCGTTTGCTTTGTTGAATGAATGAAGTTTAAATGACTGGACTGCCCAGCGGTAAATATTGAAACGACTGCAAGTGGCAGGCCTTTTTTAAGGCCTCTATACTCCTTTCTAAAAGATTCGCTTCGTATGATATCCTGCCTTCAGAAGGTATAAATTTCTTTTTGAAAGTCCATCCAAACTATTCACAACACATTCTCCCTTCTTTAAGAAGAGAGAAAGGAAGATGTTCGTTTTTATTTACATTTTATTTTCAGTGACATTTTTTACTCCCTTCTTTGGGAAGGGATCGACGTTGTTATTAAAGGGAGTGCGGAAAGGCTTGCGCCCAATGACAACCTGTGTAAAAAATAAATCAGTTTGGAATGCGGCGAGGAGGGCTTGTCTCTGCCAATAAGGCCTTATATTAGGCCTCCTTACTCATTCTAGTTACCGCTAAGTGATATTGTTTTAAATTTTGGTCTGTCATAGTCTTATAAGATTATTTATCAATCTGCCAAACTTCGGGAAGAACGGTTCATAGCCCCACATAAAGCCCCCTTCGATGTAGTAGTTTCGTCCAACTCTGGTTAAGACTAGATACAAAATAACAGTGTAGAAAATAGACCATGATATACATTATGGACTTAACCGTGGTTTACACAAACGGCTGGACTATAGTAAAAGCTTTAAGATAAAGGCTAAAGGATATATATTAATCCTGGGCTTATGCCCGTAATTTCTACAAACAGATATCTAGTCGTGTTCATACCTAACAGTTCTATTTACCTATCCGTTACCACAATTTTGGAAATTTAAACGTTAATTTAACCTACGTGAATTAACTATCGGAAATCGGTGGTGTAAAATGCATTACACTTTAACCCGAAGGTACGAAATACGGTTTAAAATTATGAAAATCATAGATACCTACACACAGCTAGATATCTATTTGTTGAAATTACGGGCATTAGGCCTAAGCCTAAACTATTCAAACCTGATTGCATTAAAAAATTGTATTGTTTCAATACCCAGTTGCACCTGCTTCTTTATAAGAAAATGGTTGCTCTGTTTAGTCATCAAATTATTTTGGTTAGTCGGTTTTCAAAACATAAAATAAAACAGGATCTGGGAATTTAATTCTCATGGTGAGGAACATTTTCATTATAAATTTTCATATTAATTCGAAAAATATTGATGGAATGGGCCTATTAAAGTATGAAGGCTTTGTGGATTGTAATTTGACTTGGAATACACATTCGAATTAATATGAAAATTTATCATAAAATAAAAATAAACTTACAATCAGTGGATTGAAGGGAATTTCCTAAAAACATTAAAAAAGTTAAGATGTTTTTTACAGATTTATGGCGGGTAAACTTTTTTTTTTAGAAGAGATAAAGAGAAGAAAATATACATAAATTAAGTTAATTTATGCTAAACGCCTTTAACATATTCATGTCATGTAAATGGCATAAGAAGAAAGTGTTAAAGATTTGTTAAAACACTTTAAAAGGAAGAGCGTTTGAAGTAGAAGTTTGAGGGTTATAAAATCTTAAAAACTGTTTAAATGCCAACTAGAAGAGAAGGCTGGAATTGAGAAAGCCACTTGGCTGTGCTATTAATTAAATTCTGTAAAAATGTTAGTGAGAACAGCTAATACCCTGTAGTTCATGTGGCTGTCTCCGAGCTGGTTATAATACTAGCCCCTTTATGACACAACCAGTCCGAATGCTAGCCATATGACTGGCCACTTTAACAAGGGGATGTCCTATGAGGGGGTAAATTGTCAATAAGAGGCCACAAAAAGACAGTTCAAAACCCGGTTCTTCTTGGATTACCCTTAGCTGTCTCCTTATACAAACCACAAATCTGCTTTTCTGATTGTGTTGTCATACGTTCTGTTTCTCTCTTTCTCTCATTAAATGAACAAAATGCTCAATGACATAAATTTTTTACTATTCACCATCTGAGACACAAAAAGACAGCTAAGTGCCAGCACAAAGTGACAGTAAAATTTTCCACAGTTTAAGAACCAGTCTTCCAAGTATAGTATCAATGTGGATAGTTTTATAACCAGTCTTCAGAGTATAGTATCAATGCCGATAGTTTTATAACCAGTCTACAGTGTATAGTACTGACACTTTTGGGGTAAATTGTCACGAAAAAACTACAGGGTATGTTTTAAAAGAGTTCTTTGTTTGGAAAGGTTGCATCGTGTTTGATTCAAACCTTGTTTATGTTTAATTAACATTGTTTTTGGCTTTAAGATCTCTTAAAATCATGGGAATTTTTTTTGGAAGTTTTTTATATTTTATAGTTTTTTCGAGAGGAAATTAGAAAAGGTTTTATTTCGCTATAAAACAGTTTGATTTTATTTTAATTTTTAAAGGTTTAAGGCTTAAATTAATAAAAACTATTTTAAAGACCATATTTACATTATGTCCCAATTCACACGTTGCAAGTCTTATTGATCAGCTTGCTACTTTATAACGAGAGTAAAGAGAGGAAAATAAACGTTTCTCTCTTACTCTCTCTCGCCTATAAGGTAGCAAGCTGATCAATAAGACTTGCAACGTGTGAATTGGCACTATGCAATTAACGCCGCAACTTGCCGCAACTTTCGCATGCAACTTTTTGTTTGTTAGCAAGAGGTGTAGGGAAGAAAACGGGGTTGAAAAAGTTGAAAAAATGCTTGAAAAAAATGTAAATGTAAATGTGAAAAGAGTTTCGTAGGAACTACTTTATAAGAAAATAGAAAAAAACTCGGCGTTAATTGCATAGATGTAAATGGGGTCAAAGTTATAAAAAAAGTTTCATTTTCATTTAAATTTTTTTTTTGTCTTTTTCAAAATGACTCATTTACTTTTATTTACTTACACATATTTCAAATTTAACTGCAATTTAATGACCAGAAATCGAATTAACAAACGTAAACGACTTAAAAATGAAACACAATTTGTATGATATTTACATTTTGTTGAAAAACCAAACGAAATCAAACAAATGTTTCAGTCTTAAAAGTTAAAGACCACCAAAGATTTCTGGTATTGTGTGTGAGTTTTTTTCTCAATAGATTTCAAATTTGTGTAAAAAAATTGGTTGATTTAAATAATTGTGGTTTAGTTTTTTATTTCTTAAATTGACAATTTTTTTTATTTTAAAAAAAGTCTAAAAACACATGTGTGTGATTTTTTTCTTCTATGGGTCCAATTTGAGGCTTACAAATATTTCACGCAATTGTCAAAATTTATTTTTGTTAGAGTTACATAGAAATTATTGTTAAATAAAGCAGGTTTTTTATAAAAAAAAAAAAAAATATATACAATAAACTTAAATATTTTTCTAATAAATCAATGAAAGACAATAAAATGTTGCAACTGAAAAAAAAAATATATATAAAGTGGTACAAATTAAAAATTTCTATGAAATGGTAAAAAATTTTAGGCAATTTTTAAAGCCTAACGCCTAAGATTTTATAAAAATGTAAAAGATTTTAAATAGATTGTGGATATGTAAATTTGCTAGAATTAAGTCTAAACACTTTTACAGTTTTAAAGATTTTAAAAATCGCAACTTTGTGTTTTTAGATTATTAAAAAGTATTTTGGAATTCCAATAAATTATTTTTTTGAAATCTCTATAAAATCTCGGCATGTTATTGAAAATTTGTTGACAAATATTGTCAACCATTTAGATTATAAATAAATGATGAAGTTTTAAGGTTATAAATTAAATTAAAAGAGTTGAAAAAACATACCACCAAATTCTTTACAACTTTAACTCTGAAAACAAAAAAAAAAAAACCTTTAATTTCCTCTAAAAAAAAATTTCAATTCTTTTTTTCCCATTTTCAGGTTTTCAATTGCAGTATTATCACCTTGAAAAAATCTTTACTGTTGTTACTGTCTTAACATTGGCAGTGTACAGCTGTCTTTTAACTGTCTTTTATTGCTTTTTTCCAAACTTCTCCTTCAGTAACAATCTGCAGAAAACCATAAATAAATATATAGATTTTCTTTGCTTTTAGCTTTAAGTCTAGCTTTTCTTTAAATCAAGCTTTAAACGAAAGTTTAACAACAGTTTGCTATCAAGATTTTATAACTTACAGAAAAACATGGTTTTAACGAACTCGAAGGGACAAAAGATTTAGTTGCTTAAAAAAGTTCTCTATATCTTTGTAAAAAAAAAACGTACCAAACAACTTCTTTGGGCTAGAGAAAGTGATTAAAGGCTTGTGTAATAATCGTTGTACGTTATATTTGTGTTCTACTGCACATGTTTTTGGTTGGCATTAAAAAACAAACTCAACACAAGGCACAATAACCGAACAAAATTCATTCTTAAAAAAAATTTTACACAAAAACTTCAAAGATCTTAGAGAGGAACAAGAAAAGCCTTAAAAATTAAAGATAAAAACAGGTTCTAAAAAGACTAGACAGCAAAAGAAAAAAGGGTTTTGAAGAAAAAAGTGTTAAAAAGCCTTAAGATTCCGAAAAATATATCAAAGCTTTCAGAAAAGACTTAAAAAAGCTTTTCGTAATAGTTTAAAAAACAACATAAAATAAAATTTGATTTCAAAGCTTTTAGTCTTTTCCAAATAAAAAAGCAACAATAAAAAAAACTTATCGAATATGGAATTTATTTTATTATGCCTTTCTTGCTTGGCATAACTTTAAAGTTTTGTAGGCGAAGCTATTCTTCGACTTCAAAATTCGAACTCATGCCTTTTTCTCCAAGCAAACAGTTTTTTATAAAAATCCAAAAATCTTAAAGCAAAACACTCCTTAAGTATTTGTAAAAGTTTTAATAAAAGCTTTCACTAAAGTTTTAACAATAAATAAAATTTTTATTAAAAGCTTTAAGCAAACGGCTTTCAAAAACTTTTGACGCATATAAAATAAAGCTTTCTTAAAATTTCAAGTTAATAAGATATTAAGCCTTCAGCTTGAGTAAAGCTTTTACAAAACTTTAAATAAATTTTATAAAAAAAGCTTTTTCAAATACTTTAAAAATGTCATATACTGACTGAAAAAATTTATTTATCTTAAAAAGCTTCAAAAAAAGTTTAATTAAGAGATTTGTTAATCTTTAAGCTTTTCAAAACCTTAAAAATTTAACTTTTAATTAATTAAATTATGGTTTTTTAGAGTGATAAGTGTAAGTAGATAAAAAAATTTAATTGAAGCTTGTCGAAAATCTTAAAAAATATCGGCGAAACTTTTTAAAACTTTTCTTCTAAAGTTTTTACAAATCTTAAAAAAAGCTTTTTTAAAATATGTATGTTAAGAAACATTTTATTAAACTAATAAAAACTCTTTAAACGCTATCTAAATAAAATGTTGGTTAAGCTTTGAAAACTGATTTACGGGAAAAGCTTTTAGTGATATTTTTTAAAATTCTTCGAAAACTGAATAAATAAAATTTTCAAAAACATTTTTTTTCTATTTAAGCCAAATTTTTTCAAAATATTTTAACATGTTGTAAAATTCCTTTCTTCATAAAAATAATTTAATAAAAATTTAATTTCATGAACTTAAGCCTAATTAAAAATATTAAAAATTTGGATTAAAAACCATAAATTGTTCAACAAAATAACCACAATACTAATTATTTTAACAACCTTTTTAAGAAGATTTTACCAAAGTTTTTTAAAGCTTTAATAAACATTTTTCTTTAACCAATACAAAAATTATTTCACAAAAGGCTTTTAAGAGTTTCAAAACCTTTAATTTTCAAAGCTTTCAGTAAAACCTTTGCTCTTTACAGTTTTTCTTGAAAAACTTTTAGTAAAGTTTTTCAAAAAGTTTTTATGTATGTTTTTTAAAACCTTTTACTTTGGATGATTTTTTTTTTGAAGATTTTAACAAAGTTTTTTTTAAGACATTAACAATGTTTTAATTAAAGCTTTTTAAAAAGATTATTTAACGTTCTTTTCTTTAAATAGCCTTTTAAAGGGCTTTTTAGAGTTTTAAAAGCTTTTACTTAACTGTTTAATTACAGCTTTTCTGGAAAACATTTAGTAAAGTTTTATCAAAAACATTAATGAAAGCTTTTTGAAAGAACAATTTTAAAGCTTTTCAAAGAAGCTGTTTCTTAAGCTTTTTAAAATATCTTAGTTTTTTAATTCTTTTGTTAAAACTTTATTTGAGCTTTTATTTAAGCTATTTGTATAGGATTTTATTAAGGCTTGGTTTAAAAAACTTCCATTTAGTATTTAAAAAAGAAAAAGCTTTTCTAAAAAAAAAATTTTATTTAAAAAGATTTCACTAATGATTTTCCTAAAGCTTTTCTAAAGAAACATTAATCAGAGAGTTTTCTTTAAATCTTGTACTAAAATATTTATAAAATTTGTTTTCAAAAACTTTTGGCTAAAGCTTATATTAAAATTTTTCGTATAATCAGTTGCCCAACGTTTTTTAAATAGTTTCCTAGTGTTTTTTTCTCTTCAAATACCACTTATTTTTTAAGTCCCCTATTCCAGGAATTTTGTTTAACGCACCCAGCTTTTTGTCTAAGCATTTTCGCCTAGAAGTATTAAATTTATTTTTTTGCAGTTGTTAGTTTTCGTGTATGATGAAAGTATGAATGTCTGTTTTATGTAAAAGTTTCTGTTTTTTTAAATCCGACTTTTTTGCAGAATTTGCTGCTGGAGCATATAAAATATATTTTTTCATACGATTTATAGTTCAATAGGTCAACGATGCGTTGAATTGAGTTGGGAGTAAAAGATTTTATTCGGGATTTTCTTTATGCTGCTGAGACTAAAATGGTTAAATATGTGGAAAATTAAAATTGAGTACAACAATTTCTTTCTTCTTTTTATTAACAGTATCTTCTTAATAATAATTTTTATAAATCCTGGCAAATGCGTTATGACAATGTGCAATATAGAAAAGTTTGTGGTTTGTAAAGGTCTTAACTGATTTTAAAGTTGCAATTGGGGTTTTTGAAAAAATATGTAAGTGGAAGCGAATCTAAAAAGCTTTAAAAAAAAGTAGGAAAAGGAGGATTTAAGATTTTCTTGAATTTTTTAAAAGCTTTGAATTTTTATAAAGTTTGAAACTTCAAAAGTTAAATTTTTTTAAATTATGCCATTAAAATCTTTAAGTATTTAATAATTAGCCTTTCAAGCTATAAATATATTTTAAATCTTTTATGTCGGTAACACACGTATGTATATATTTTATTAAATTGTCTCAAAAGCTTGTAAATTTTATGGATTAAGAAGCCTGATTACGGTTGGCGTTGGCGTAAACGTCTAAGTCGTTTTATGCAGTAGAATAAAGAACACAGGCTGTGTGTTACTTTAATCTATTGCAAAAAACGGTACAGGCCTTTACGCCAACCATGATCAGGCCGAACAAGTTAATTTTGCTTTAATGTTTTTTTGTATTACAATTGGTGTAAATGGCAGTTTACACGATAACGGCTCACCTGGGTCATTATAGCGGCCCCTTCGTGATACCATGAGCCGTTAACCAGATTCCAGCCAATTTTTCCCAGATTTCTCTCCAGACATCACAGCAGCCTCCAACTATTTCAATTCCCTGCAGAAAAGGGAAGTAGACCTTGGTCTTGCATAAGATAAAACATCTAACAACGGCTATTTCGGTCTCCCAAAAAGCATCATCCTAACAACCCCGACACCGGGGCATAGTCATAGAATGTGAAAACCTGTTTATTTGTATTTGTTTGTATTGAAAACTTCTGCAGTAGTCATTATAACCTAGCACCATCCTCATCACATGGGTCCCTATAAACAAGTGACCCATAGTGACTGACATCATCATGCTAATCTGTTGCCCTTCCAAGTGGCATTCCCTCGCCATAGACAGGGCATAGAGAGAACAAGTGCTCTCGCCCTGCGACGACTCACGTCCCCCTCGGGGGGAGGTGGGGGTATAGGATCATCTAAAGGATATTTCACAATTTGGTGAAATCAGGTTTAAGTTCAATCTGGTGCTAGGAAAAGACCTGGGATTTGAATGGTGACAAATTGATCATAAATGGCTGACAAAAGTGTGGGTATCAAAGAGAAGCCGTCGAGAGGTTTTGAAAGATGTATCTTTTCCGTTTTATAGTCGTATTTACATGGAGTTCTTTTAGAATAAACATATGGTAGCGGGCTAGAGGGTCTCCTCGGATATTGAAATATCTATGAACGTGTAAAGTGTTAGCATAATTAGGATGCGGCAAGCATCCGAAATGACAGGGGTTTTGAAGTTTTCGGATTCCTGGAGTCCGGGGTACTCACCAGAGCACCACATTGTCACTGGTGCTATGGCATTCAGTAGACCCCGGTACTTCTATACCGGTCTGACTATTGGCTCAATTGTACGTTAGCATGCTTTCGCGAAAAAGCTTCTCCTGTCTCAGGAAGATTGCTAAAAGAAAGCCTTGCCCTCCTTTTAAGGGAATTTTTCAGGGAGCACGTTGTGGCTGTGGTTTATTCTTGCAGGTAAAGGTTTTTCCATATGAATGGCTGATTTTCCATCCTTTTAGGAAAGTTTGTTCCATGGAGATCCCAGATGCTTCTGCTTTTCAACAGAAACTTCTTGGATTAACTGTTCAGTGGAGTTTATAATAATAAAGGGGTGGGTGTATAATTTTTGTCAGATTAAGCGCTCGTATCGTGACTTATGTGAAAATTATCCTAACACACACAGGAGTATTTGGTAAGAGTATACATTGATTCACCATGTTGTAGTGATCCTCCATGAGATAAAGACAAAGCAGGTACTTATTTGAATTAAAATCACAACTATGCTACTCACGTCTAATGAGAGTTGTGCAGCGTGCTATCGAAATCAATAAGGCCGTCAACTAACATGCCGTCCAAGAGACAGCCTTGTTTGGCCAGGATGTCTGCAGTTCGGTTTCCCAGGCATCCACTGTGCCCTGGTACCCATGCAAGAATGTTTCGCAATCTCATTTAGAGACATCCGGCATTCCAAGCTAACTTTGATGTCGTCAAGACACCAGCCAGAGCTACAATGGCAGCTTTGCTGTTCGTTAATAAGCATATATCTCTCTATATATGACAATTCGCCGCCCGCTTTATGACGGCGATTTTCGACTGCAAGATTCTAAAGTCATCCGGCAGCCTAAATTGGACCCTTATTTCGATGAAGAAACCTCCACCTACGTTACTGCCCCTCTCGAAACCATCAGTGTAGACCCTTAGCGTCAGTTTCAGAGATCGCCTTGTACTTCAGTTAACTTTAAATTGAATTTTTTTTCGTATAGCGCACCTAAAGAACTGTTTTATTCTACTTAGTGATTTCTTTAAATTAAAAAAATCCTCCTGCTTGGTTTTTTTCCGGGCTCTCCAGGAAAGAAGTGTTTAAATGCTTTTAGCTTGTTCGCAAGTTTGTCAAAAAGATATTTATAGTGAGATAATATTTCTACAGTTTAATTCTTTCTCCTCACTAGAAATAATAATAAAAAAAAGAAAACTTTTAAGGTGGCTGTCTTTAACGTTTAGCCTTAAACAAAAGGTTGATTTAAAAAAAGATTTTGTAAAGATTTTATTTTTTGGATTCCCTGTTAACTAAAAAAATATGGTTTCAATTACTTTTCTATACAAAGGCAATCATAGATATAGATAGATATTTCCGTTATTTTATTAGCATGGTATTCTTTTAATTTGAAAAACAAAGGATTTATTTTAAGTTTGAAAAGAAAGTTGCTCAAATGAAACTTAAAACTGTGGGAAATTCTTTTTTGAATTACAAGTTTTTATGATCTTTAACTTTGTTTTTTTAAGCAAACAAATCTTTAAATAATTTTCTTTATATAAAAAAAAATGGAAAAAAGAATAAAATCTTTCTATGCAAAACACATTTTTAGCTACACGTTGTACAGTGGTCTAGTTGTAATTTCTTTTTTCTCCTTTATTTTCCTTCCATCATGCTGATTTGAAAGAAAGACATTTCATTTGTGTTGTTTTTAAGTTACTTTGTATCTTATTGTTAAGGTCTTTAATATGGTATGAATCTAGCAAAAGATGCGTTTTTTTCTTTAAAACATGTTCTTTGAAAGATTCACGTGACACTGTCACATTAACTGTTTAAATAGAAGGGAAATTGTTTGTTTGTTTTGTAAAAGAAAACCCAATTGACAATTAATCTTCTATCTTCTATCCATCTATCTATCTTCTTATTCTATATACATGTATAAAACAGGATGTGTGTATGTATGAATGTAACGTATGGACTCCGAAACGGCTGGACCGATTTTGATGAAATTTTTAGGGAATCTTCAGAATATTCAGGCGGGTGACACTGTGAAGTCTGATTTTTGATTTTCGGTCTGCGGGAGAAGGGGCGTGGCAAAATCCAATTTTCATATTGTACCACCAATGACATCTATGTATATTATAAAAATGAAATGTTGTGTGTTGCTGATCGCATAACGATTTTTTCTTTAAAATGATCGCCATGGTCCAACTTAGGATTTTACGAAAAGAAAACGTTGCCCCGCCCACTTTTACGACCACTTTTTTCGATTTACCTTAAATAAGAAAACGGATCCATCGATTTGACTAATTTTTCTTTCAAATGTTCCTATAAAACCAGAGAGAGATTTTTTTTCTAAACGCTCCCGGTCGAACTGGGAAAACTTTTTTAATCGCGTAATTTTGGCAACGAAATAAGAAAACGGCTCCATCGATTTAACAAATTTTTCTTTCAAATGTTCGTATTAATCCATTTTAAGTTTTCATCGAAAGAAAAACTTACCACGCCTACTTTTACGCCCACTTTTTCTTTTAAGCGCATAACTTGAGAACGGCTTGACCGATTTGGACGATTTTTTCTTAAAATGATTTCCATGGTCCAACTTAGATTTTAACGGAAATAAAATTTTGTCCCGGCCACTAAATCGCGTTAATTTTGGCAACGATACGCTCGCAGAATGATATTGTACTTGCACTCGCATCGTCAGGAATTGCATCTACATTGTTGGAAGGCGGTCGTGTCGAACTGCTCATTCAGCACTTAAGTTGCCATTTAAGGTGCTAACCAATGAAAATCCAACATATCGAAGAACAGTGCGAGGGCCAAAGTTTTGCAGCAAAGCAAACTGTTCGTTTGGCATGAATGTACAATGGCGCATAAATAATCTTTGGAGGCATTAGACAAAACGTTGCAAGATTTACGAAACAATCAAAGCCGATTTGGAGGTACGATGATTTGTTGCCAGTGATACCACGATCAACGACCGCCGATGAATTTAATGCATGTTTGAAGTCGTCTGGTGTGTAAAAATACGTTCGGAAGCTCAAATTGACTCTGAACATGCGGGTCGAGCTGCAGAACAATCAATCTCGAGACGTATTTTCCAAACAAATGCTGGACGTAGGAAACGGCAAAATCCCGGTGGATATATCAATTTCTACCAGTTTACCGAATCAAAGTCCGAACTCATCCGAAAGGTGTTTCCAAACATTACAAAATTACTGAAATCAAGATTGGTTGAGCAAACGTGATATAAGCTGCAAAAAACGTTGATGTTGACGAACTGAATTTTAAGATTCAAAGCGAAATCGCTGGCGAGTTGATGACGTTCAAATCGGTAGATTCCGTTACTTCTCAGAACGATGTCGTCAACTATCCATGCGAATTGTTAAACTCCCTGGAATTTCCCGGATGACCGCCTCATAATCTCCAACAAAAAGTTGGAACGGTTATCATAATGTTACGAAATATAAACCAACCACGTCTTTGTAATGGCACCCGACTTACGGTAAAAAAAATTATGAATAGCGACGTAGAAGCAACAATGCTCAAAGGAAAATACAAAGGAGAACATGTTTTGATACCTCGGATCCTAATGATTCCAACTGACATGGCATTCGATTTAAACGCTTGCAGTTTCCAGGGCGGCATTAACCTTGCGAATTCATGCTTCTCGCATGGTCAATTATATGTCGCCTGTTCCCGCGTCGGAAGTCCATTAGTATTATTTGTTTATGCACCAGACAACCAAACAAAAAATTTCGTATATCACAAAGCATTGCAATGAACAAAATTATGATATCCTAGCAAAGCAATCGAATAAGTTTTACTTTTTTCTACTGGTTACCTGAATATTGATCTTACCAACTAAAATGTAAAGAGAACACTGTAAGATTCACAGCATATATATACATACATACATATGTATTTTCAAATCAAATGTAAATCAAACATATGTGTATGAACAACATTTTAATATTAAATACTTTTTTCCTCTTTTTAACGGATTTTAAAAATCGAACGCAAACATTTTTCCTAATTTGGACAGGATAACGTCTGTCGGGTCAACTAGTTTTAAATAAACATGATTAAAGCAGGAAAACATATTGTTGGGTTTGTTTAAAAATGTGGTAGTGCTTATGACCCGGATATGAATTTTATAAAAATTTAATAGATTAAAAGAACAGAAGAAGCTCTTATGAACAGACGCCAAAGATACTATAGAGATGTGCGCGTACAAAGGGTATGTACTCTTAGAAGAACTGAATGCTTCCCTAATAAACCACTGACGCAACCAGTATTTCTTAAGTGGGTGTCTGGTAAGGGCTCCTTTGCACTATCACACAAGTCTTACGTTGTTTGAGCAAAATACAACACTGTCATGATAAGTTGTATGTAATTGAAAACTTTCAAACAATAATTAAATCAGGAAGCATTTCCGAACCGAAGTTTCATTTATTTTAACGTGCGAGAAATGGTTTTTGCGGTTCAAAAGTAAAAATTTTGACATGATAATTTGAAGACACAACTCAATATCGATTGTTGTCAACCCCTTAAAAAACTCGCAAAATCATGGGAAGCAACAACATAAAAATGATTGCAAGCAGCACACTAGTTGAAGACAAGAGACGTGAAAAACGAATTGCCATGTCAAAATGCTGCTTGAACGCCATAAAAACATGTTTTTTTTATCAAACCCTAAAAAATGGATCTTATGCGACAACCCAAACTGCAAGACAGCGTTAGTAAGCTGATGAAATCTTGCCAGACGGTCACAGGGAACCTCGCATTGGCTTATGTTGTTTTTAAAAGTAATATACTATTGTCCAATTCACAAGCTCAAAGTATCGTTGTATTCGCTGTATAATCGTCTAATAATACAATATTGTAAATTTCGTCACCTAAAATGCAAAAAGGCATAACAACAAAAAATTCGAAACCGAGTTTTTGTCAAAGTTATTTACGGGAATACAAAATTTACTATTAAGATTTTTGCATGACGTGCTAAATTCCCAATTTTTCATATTTGATAAATACACTGAAATTTATTGTTGAGGGAAAGCTAGCTTCTATGTGCATTTCACTGGTTGCTTAGGCCAGATCATTAGGAAACCTTTTTCAAAGATTTTAGATAAGCTAAAAATATTATACAAATAAAACCCTAAAGCGAATAAGAATTTTAAACGCTCAAAGTATTACTTGTAACAATATCAAAGCTTAAACAAAACACCAACAATAAACAGTGAGTTTATCTTTTCTTACATCCCCCTACAATTGGTTGGGTTCTTTCCGACTAGAATTGTAGTTGTAAGTGGGTAAAAAGAAAAAACAAAATTAAAAAACAAATTGTTTCATTCTATTGTCTTCGCAAGAAACCAACAAAAAAAAACAATTTCACAATTCAGTTTTCTGCACGGGCCATGTGCCAAGTATACATATTATCAAAGTTATTTACGGGAATACAAAATTTACTATTAAGATTTTTGTATGATTGTATGACGTGCTAAATTCGAAATAGAGTTTTTGATTGATTTTTTTTATGGTTTTATTAAACTTCATGTTCACAAAAAATTTTAGATCCCTGCGATCAAAAATGGCGACTTTATTAAAGAAATTCAAACGCTTAGTACACCTTTTTGTTATTGATTTTGTAAAGTTTTTTGCTTTTCCTTAAAAAAAAAGTTAGTTTTGTTACGCCCCTTTGCATTTGAGGTGACGATTTGTTGTTGATAATTTTTATACAAAAGTGTTTTCCCGTTATACGATTGATTTTTTTGTGTTTTGAAAAATGTTGTATATATAATCCAGGTCTGGAAATGTTCGATTTGTTTGGTGAATTGACTGATTTATTTGATTTATTTCAATTTATTTTTTAAACCATTTTAATTAAAATTGCTTATCAATGAATATTTCTTTTTTTGACTATGTACAATGATTTTACAAAAACAAATTGCTTGTTGTTTTTGTACGAGTTGTACTTGTTGTAGTACCGAGATTACCTGTGATGAATTCGCCTTGGTATCAACCAATGTTAATGGCAAATTTTATTAAAGAAGAAGAAAACATAAAAAAACCAAAAGTGAAGTAAAACATTAAAACTTGATTTAATTAATTGGCTTTTTTAGTTTTATTATTTGGTAAAAAGAAGTTTGTTGAATTGATTTTTTTCATTTTTGACATTAAGCAATACGACAAAGTAACGGTAGAACAAATTTGTCTATTCACAAGTGCAAAAACAAAAAATCGTATATTTTCAAACGTTAAAACATAAGACATAGCTGGTGAATTCGACACATACCAGAATTTAACGTGCTAGTTCGTAAACATCTCCCTTTTTTGTGGACATATTTATATACTATATGTATGTATGTGCCAAAGTTTATGTTTCTAGGTTTTAACCAAAAATTGCAAACTTTTTTTATCTCTAAGATTTTCATTCACTTAGGACCCTGCACTTATAATTTTTGGTTTTTAAGTTCAATATTATAGAATAATCAAAAAGTACCACCTGTAGAACGGAAAGCTTAGGTTAGGTTCCATGGGCAGCCATCGAGAGACAGCTCACTTGGATTCATCAGTGGTTCCTTTGTGATACCCAGCGCCAATGCCCATACTTCAGAGAAGTTACTTAGATGGCTTCACTGCAGAGTTAAAACAATTCGTCTTCTTAATGAAGAGAATAAACGACTTTAGTTCTATCTAGATAGATCCTCCAACCAGGCATGCCCCGCATTCCTCATATGGTCCCCATTGAACCCAAGTAGAGAGCTAGTTCTCCGTTCATCATAGCCAGGTCATAGTGGCCTGGGTATGGAGAACGTGGGTTTGCAATTCCATCCCATCTGCGCAATTCTATAAGACTCGCGGTTGATAAGTGACTTACAGTGAGCCATTGGGAAGCCAACGAATTGATCAATTAATGTGTCATCCATGCGACCTCCTCGCTTGGCAAGCTCATCTGCTATTTGGTTACCCGGGCTGTCAGCATGTCCTGGTATCTATATAAGCGTTATTCTCGAATCTCATTCAAAGACATCCGACATTCTACAGTTAACCTAGATGTCGAGTAGAGATCCGCTAGTGAAGCAATGGCATCAACAAACATACATATGTACTATGTTTCACGACATGCGATAATACCTCAGCCAGTTGGCCGCCCGCCTTATAGCCGAGATTTCCGCCTGCAGGAAACTACTTATACATCCATTCGGCAGAAGAAAGGGAACTTTCATATCCCGTTCCTCTGTAAAAAAACACAAAGCCACCTCATCCCCCTTTACTCAATCCATCAGTATTGACCGTTAGGGCCGGTCCATGAACAGCACTTTCTCCCGACAGCACACCGCTGTGTACTGCATACCCCTCACCAAAGAAAGGCTCCGGGATTCAGTAGTCAGCGCCAATCGAACGCTTGATAATCCTAATCACGAGTCGATCAGCTATGCGCCGCATACAGTCATATCACCGTGCAAAGAGCTCGATACAGTCTGCGTACCTTTCAAGCATCGCGCGGTACCTACCCTTATCCAGCGCAGTCCACCATACAACAACCCCGTATAGAGACTCGGCTTAACAACACCCTCAAAGATTCAATTGACACACCGTGGGCCCTCACCCCAGTTTCTTCCGATTGCACCCCTGCACGCATACATAGCAACTATTGCCCTTTGCACCCTCTAATTTCAATTTTGTAATGGGAGCCCATAATTTAATAATCAGGCTGAATATGTCAATGAAAAGAGACAAATATTTTGTAAGTAAAAGTACCAAAAATATGTACGTTTTGTACCTCTTAAGCGTTTGAATTTCAAAAAAGTACCAAATTAATATTGTTTTTTTTTTAGATAGGTAACGAATATGATAAATTTTTATTTCTATGTTTATTGGCAAAAAAAGATAGATGGAGTAACAAAAATTTCCAAAATACAGGTTTTACCCGTTTTCTCCTCAAAAGGGCCGAGTTTCAAAAAAGTTACTGGACACCAGTCCGCTTATTTTTTTTAATAAACAGCGATAAGTAACAAATTTTTTGTATCTCTTTTAGTTCAGGAGATGTGAGGTTATCGAATTTACACGTTTTCCCCTTTCCTATCCCCCATAACATTCGAATTTCCAAAAAATCCTGTCTCACTGGAAATATTGGCGAGCGAACAACCTCCGGTCCAAATTTCTTCTTTTTATCGTCAGGCGTTTAGGCTGTGCGATGATGAATCAGTCAGTCAGCCATTTGATAACATCACAATTTTATATGGAGGGCTTAGAGCTGAACCGAACCAAGTCATAAAATATGATACATGTATGGGGGATTTCATGTCAAGGGATCCAATTTTGAAATCGATGTCTTCCGATTTGGATGAATTTGCACCAAAGTAAGTCCTATTGGTTAGTAGTTTAGACACAAGATCGGTCAAAAAGTTTCTGTGTTTGAGGGACCAAACAGGTGTTCTTTCTCATCCATGTAACTTATTAGCTATTGGTGTTAGCAAGAATTGCCCCAAGTAGCTTAGAAAGCTATTTGATCAATCTTTTTTTTCTCAGAAACTCATAAACTGTTAAACCGATCTCGTTGAAAATGTGTGTCTAAGTTACTATCCAATAGGACTAACCTTGGTGCATCCAAATCGGAAGACATCGATTTCAAAATTGGGCAAATTGACATGAAATCCCCCATATGTATTTCAAAACTGGTGCGAAAATCTCCGCAAAGTTCAACTCCCTCCTTTTTTGTAACAAACTAAATCAAAAAAGGTTTCGTATCTCGCTCCAAAAATTAATGGGAATTTCCGAATATTCTTTTTTAACTTGGTTCGCTTCAGCTATGAGCCCTCCCTACATAAGCAGTCCACTTGCAACCACCACTAAGTTAAAAAAAATAAAAATTCTATTTAAGCTGCTATATTATTCATTGTTAAAAAAGCCTGCCTAAGCCATCATTAATCTCGTTTAAATCTCGGTAAGTTACGCGTAATTTCTGTTTCTGCCAAAGATCTCAAAATTGCAAGTTTATGATTTTTTGTTTCTTGGGTTGTTTCCTTTTCACTGGGCTTGTTTTCTTTTCTGCATACGCATTTTTGTCCATTTACAAGCTACGCATAGAACTTATCCCATATGTTATAAAATAAAAAGAAAATATGTGTTGCAATTACTAAACTAACATTCAAACATACGATTAGCAGCAACAGCAACAATTGCAAACAACATGCTTTTGTATAGAAGTATTAAAAGAACAACACATAAATAACTTAGTAAGATGTCATTTGTACGAGTATGTTAAAATTGTGTTGCCTTAGATTGTTTTGCTGTTGCAAGTACGATGAGTACTTGTTGCAACAGCAACAAAAAGGCATTCCATTTTAAAAGTAATTCCCAAATAGAGATCTTCTTTTATGAAAACTCTTAAATAAAATTCAGTTTTTTACGGTCCGTATTGCGTGTGCGAAAGGCCTCGTTGCTCTTACTTTAACGTAAACCTTGCGGGCCAGCTGTTCCGTTTTCCTCAAAGGAAGAGAACATGCTGTTTTTCTCCCGTCCCCTCACCAAAAAACTCACACTTTCTGAAAGAAAACTTTCATTGAAGGTTTTCTTACGTTAACATGACGTTGAGTTACGGATGTACCTGATGACATTTTTTTCACCGTTTTTATGTATCAGCTGTTAAAGAATTTTGTTCGTTTATGTTTATTGAATGAGCGAACTTTCAATCAACGCAAACAACGTTAACAATTTTGAATTTTTTTTGGGAAATTATAGTTTTAAATACATTTCAACACCAGGTGAAACGTTTACGCATTTTTAGGAACTATCATGTATTGATGTCGACCGCATCGTTAACGTGTCCGCAACATTTACGCATGAGCAACGAGGCCGCAAGCACCTCAGCTTTGTAAAAGTATACGTACTGTGCTTACGTTAATAGCCGGATTATCTTCGAGAGCTCAGTTATGCAATTGGGGATCACTGGTTTTTATGCTCAGATTACCAAAGAAAAAGGTGCAGTATTCAGTTCTTTTTTTAATTTCAAATGAGGTTTTTCGTTAATAAATAATTTCTATTGCATTGCTATGCGATCTGCTACAGTTCAGTTAACAACTAAGACAAATAATATTATAGAAACATATAAATGTGTTTGCTGTTTTACTCAAAAGTGGTTAAGGATTTCGAATTTTGTTTGTGCAAGTAAGACAGTGTAAAGTTTAGTTTGAGACTTTGTGTATAATGCCCTTGTTGCTTACATTTGTAATGAAATTGAATTTTTAATCTCTAGTAACTATTTGTTTGAATGTGCTTTTTTATAATTTTTAGGTGAAATATTTTTTTCGTTTTAATGTTCAACATGTGGCATTAGGGTGGCCGTTATTTTCTTTTTTTTGATTTCTTATAATCTCCCCCCCCAAATCGGTTCAGTTTTATGTAAAAAAAAATACAAAAAAATTTCGTAGCGATAAGTTGTGTTTTAGGGGGGGCGTCCGCCCCTCAAAGTTTGCCATCAAGCCATTTATTCAAATGTAATTTGTTTGCATATGACTATCTCTTAAAAACAACATTTTACAAGAACATGGTATATGGCAATATTTTAGCTCTTCTAGTCAACAACATTAGCCTCGAAGAAAGTTTTTTGCTAAAATTAATATTTAAGAAAATAATTAAGAAAATAACAACAAAATTCCAAACATTTTATATACGTTTTATATATATAAAAGAGGGATTTAATGTCAAGTGAACTAATGTTGAAATCGATGTCTTTCGATGTGGATGAAATTTGCACCAACGTTAGTCCTATTGAATAGTAGTTTAGACACAAATTTTCAACAAGATCGGTCAAAAAGTTTCTGAGTTTGGGGGGGTCAAAGTTTGAAATTTTGGCCATATAGGTGTTCTTTCACATCCATGTAACTTATTACCAATTGGGGTTAGCAAAATTTGTCCCAAGCAGCTTAGATAGCTATTTGATCAATCTTTAAAAAAAAATTTTTTTTGTTTTTTTTGAATTTTTTAAAATTTTTTTTTTAAATTTACAACTTGGCAAAAAAAAAAAAGTTTTAAATATAAAAAAAAATATGTTAAAAAAATTTTTTAAAAAAACCAAAAAATTTTTTTTAAAAAGATTGATTAAATAGCTATCTAAGCTGCTTGAGACAAATTTTGCTAACCCCAATTGGTAATAAGTTACATGGATGTGAAAGAACACCTGTATGGCCAAAATTTCAAACTTTGACCCTCCCAAACTCAGAAACTTTTTGACCGATCTTGTTGAAAATTTGTGTCTGAACTACTATTCAATGGGACTAACGGTGGTGCAAATTTCATCCAAATCGAAAGATTTCGATTTCAAAATTAGTTCACTTGACATTAAATCCCTCTTTTATATATATAAAACGTATATAAAATGTTTGGAATTTTGTTGTTATTTTCTTAATTATTTTCTTAAATATTAATTTTAGCAAAAAACTTTCTTCGAGGCTAATGTTGTTGACTAGAAGAGCTAAAATATTGCCATATACCATGTTCTTGTAAAATGTTGTTTTTAAGAGATAGTCATATGCAAACAAATTACATTTGAATAAATGGCTTGATGGCAAACTTTGAGGGGCCGACGCCCCCCCTAAAACACAACTTATCGCTACGAAATTTTTTTGTATTTTTTTTTACATAAAACTGAACCGATTTGGGGGGGGAGAATATAAGAAATCAAAAAAAAAAAGTTCTCCATACAACTAACGGCCACGCTAATGTGGCATACACCAGCAGCTTTGTCAAAACAACCATGTACACTCCTCAGTTTTGTTTATTTTTCTGTGTTTGTTATTTGACGGAATTATTTTGTTTTTCAAGTTTGCTGTGGAAAATTCTTAGAAAATCACAATATTGCGGAAATTATGTGGTGGGTCTTTAATTTAAAAATATTTTCGAAATCAAAGACAAAGACTAACAACATTTTTTTCGCTAATAAAGCCACCAATAAACGTGACTATGTTTGGAATTTTGTTTTTTTTTATGGAAAAAGTGAAATAAATAATGTTTTGAATTTATGGAATGAAAATTGCCTAAAGTTTTCTTTTAAACAAATTAGTTTAAAACAAAAGGGAAGTTTCAGGATTTGCTTAAAACAAATCTTAAAACTTTTCTACCTTTAAAAAAAAATTAATCATTTATTACGAAAATCGACAAAAGACAACGGCACAATTGTACTTTTTTTTTTTTAACCATCATTGACAATAATCGATTACTATTGCCAGTCAGTTGGTATTTTTTAAGAATTGACTATGAGTTGACAGGAAATTTGGCAGACACTCCAAAAAAAAATTCGACCCGCGTTCAATCCTTCGTTCAGTCAAGAATAAAAATTATCAAAAAAAAAAAACATTTAATTTATTTTATGTTTTAAAATTCCTTCCTTCACTTAAATAATTGAATGAAAATTAATTTTGATAAGCTTATGTCTAATTAAAAAATATTAGCTTAATTTTTTTTATTAAGATAGCAACCACTCTATCAGTGTAAGAGGCGTCATAACGCTGATGTATATTGACATCAGTACTATGACAAGTGTCTTTGTTTTTGACTCCATGACACTTTTCATCATGGTGATGTCAACCTTAACATCACTTGGCCAAATGAAATTATGTCATCAATGGGATGACACATCGGCATCACAGAAATCACGAACATGTCCTCAGAGCAATGGCGCAGTAACATCGGAGAAAGGACACATAAGCATCCATTTAATGACAGTTTGTCATTAAGTCAAAGTCATTGGAATTGACTTAAGTCAAAGTGAGAGAATATTATTTTTTACTTACCCGTTACTGAGATACCTAAATAAGAGCGGAAGCGTTTTTTGTATGTCAAAACTTCTCATTTGCATACAATTTATACGAAACAAACCATTAGAATGCGAATTAAAAACCACCCGGCTGATAAATCTTATTTGACAGATCGCTATGTCGGCTTGTTTTATTGAAATTGTATTTAAATAAAATTTTCATTTTTAAAAAAACGCTTGCCGCTTTTGTTTAGGTTGTTCAGTAACATATGTTTGTTTTACGTTTGTTGAATTACGACCTTTGTTTACAGCACCATGCCCTATATGGTTTTCGTAATCATTCTACTTTAAAAATTTTATGTATTTAACTAAATAATTTAAAAAATAGAATGTAGGAGTAAGTTTAACCCAATCATTACTTGTTGGTACACAAAGCAGTGTAATGCCAACTTGGCTAATTTTTTAAAATTTTTGGCCGTTATCCAGCGGGCTCTTGATATTAATAGAAATTTGTCAAAAATGACCTCAAAGTATTAAATTTTTGTGCGTCAAATAAATCTTTTCATATAACAAACGCCAGCTTTCTCCATTGCGATTTAAAAATATCTGGAAAAGTTTGATCTTCATAACCGATAGAATTGTTTTTATAATTGAGCTGAAACTGGGCTATCCTAATGGGTAAAAGCACAAGTCTATATAACTCCTTAAATTGTGGAACTTAAGATCAAAAGAAATAAAGGCCAAGTAAAATAGCTAATTTTTTTTAACAAAGTGCTTTTAACCTACCTCATATAATTTTGTTTTCTTTTTTTAATTTGTTTTTTTCTTCTAGAAATTAAAATATTTTTCCCATAAAAGTTGTCATCACTACACAACTACTGCCTTTATCTTGACCAATTATGTGACTGATTTAAACTTTTTTTTTTGGCGCTTAGTTTAGTTATGAGATTAAACATTTTTCAAACAAATTATCATAACTAGATTTGGTTTTAAATTAAGATCTCATAAATGCCTGCCTGCAACATTCCATTAATAATTATTTTCTATGATTATTTTAATTATTATTTTGTTTTTTAATTTTTGTGTGTGTGAAAATAGGGATGTAATCATTAGAAAAAGATAAATTTTAAAAAATTATGTAAATTTAAATGTTAAAACAGTGTAACGTCATAAGTGAAATAATAGAAAGAAACTTTTTCATCAGGAAACCTTTTCCAAAGATTTTAGAAAAGCCAAAAATATTAAACAAATAAAACCTTAAGCGAATAAGAGTTATAAACACTCTTAGTCTTACTTGTAACAATATCAAAGCTTAAACAAAACACCAACAATAAACAGTGAGTTTATCTTTTCTTACATCCCCCTACAATTGGTTGGGTTCTTTCCTATTTTTCGCTTGTTTCTAAAAGCTACTTGCATAAACTTTTAATATCGGTTAAAGGCAACAAAAAGGTGGGAAGGGTAAATATAAGTTTGTCATATTGTTTAAATAAATTAATATAAAGTTAATATAAATTCTGGGTTCTTTTGTGGAGCGAAGCTGATTTAATCAAATCCGAGGGGGTTTCGAAGACCCAAGATATGATGGGGATTTGCTTAGTATATAATGGGTGATTTTTTAGCTATTATCTTTTTGGCATCACTGGTTTGAACAGCTGACGCACGTTTCGTGTTTTGTTTCACTGTCAAACATCTTCAGTTTGGTCTATAATTTAACCATGAATCGTCTGACAAACGAACAACGCTTGCAAATGATTGAATTTTATTATCAAAATGCGTACTCTGTTAAGAAATTTCGTCGCGTGCTTCTTCCATTTTATGGTCAGTTTAATCGGGATCAATTGGTCAGCCAGAAGCATTGCAAGAGCTACCAATGCATCCAGAAAAAGACACAGTTTGGTGCGGTTTATGGGCTGGTGGCATCATTGGACCGTACTTCTTCAAAGATGATCCGAATCGTAACGAAACTGTGAATCAAGGCGAATTGACTAGAAGGTGGGGTCAAGTCAACATGTGGTGTTTTTTTTCGGTGGTCGAGTTGTCAAAGTTTGTATACAAACTAGTTTTTTATGTAAACAAACCTGTTTTTTTACTAGCAATATTTTTGACAACCCGACCACAGAAGCGTTGTAGTTGTAGAGTTGACCTCACCTTCTAGTCAATTCGCCTTGCTGTGAATGGTGTGCGCTACCGTGAGATGATATCCAATTTTTTTTTGCCCAAAATGCAAGAGCTTGACTTGCATGACATGTGGTTTCAACAAGACGGTGCCACATGCCACACAGCATGCTTAACAATGGACTTATTGAGAGGCGAGTTCGGTAAACATTTTATTTCACGTTCGGGACCGGTCAATTGGCCGCCTAGATCGTGCGATTTAACGCCTTTAGACTATTTTTTGTTGGGCTAAAGCTCAATGCCTCCTCAATGGAGGCATTGGAAGACACCATTGAAGCATTTATTCATGAGATACCGGCCGAAATGTTGGAAAGAGTATGCCAAAATTGGACTAAGCGGATGGATCATTTGAGGCGCAGTCACGGTCAACATTTGCATTAAATAATCTTCAAACATTCAATTATATGGACCGTACTACCGATTCAAATAAAGATTTCATGAATTTTTCTGAATTTTATGTGTTTTTTTTTTAAACTTTCTTATAGCTCTTAAAAAATCACCCGATATTTATATCACATATGCTCCTTTAAATTTTGCTATTGAAATTTAGCCTGATCGCTCCAAAAATGGCGGAGATATGAGCAAAAACTACGACTGCCTCGAGTTTAATTCTTTTTTTTTGTATATCTGAGAACGTGAGCGGGATTGGTGTAGTGGGCGTGGCACTTCCGATACAAAGACAATATAGATAACTTTATATCTAGAGATCGTCAAGGGCCAATAGAAAACATCCGGCAAAATGTGGGATGGAGTTGAAAAGTGGGCGTGGTACAAAACAGACTTATTTATAACGAGAGAACGGCGAGAGAAAAATTTTTCAAATTTGGTACTCAGAGCTGGGTTATCAATGGTCTGGATTATAGAAGTGGGCGTGGCTTTTCCCGTACAAAGACATAATTTCTGTTTATCTTAAGTACGGTAAAAAATAAAGTTGCCAAAAAGGTACAAGCATCTTGGTTATCAATAGACAACATCCGACAAAATGCGGGCAACATTGAAGAAGTTTGTGTTGCACAAAACGGATATGTTTTTATTTGAAGAACGGCATTTGTGAAACTTTCTGTTGTTATCGCTCCGTGGTGAAGGGCATATAAGATGCGGCATAGCCGAATATATGTAGCTCTCTTACTTGTTTTTTTTTTTGTTCTGAGACAGCTACCATTCTAGTCAATCTTCTATGCCCTTAACCATAATTTGGTACTAATTTTTATGTCTTATCAGTTCGCAATACAAAATACGCTTCCGCAATGCATTTGGCGTTTAACTTGCTCGTTTGTACCGTTTTATTTGATCTTTTTTTAACCAGTCTTTTTAAAGCACTTTAACAAGATACCCGACGTTTAAAAAATGATGTTCGATATCTTTCGGCTTATTTTTTTTATGAATGCCAAAATACTTTAAAAAAATTGTTGGCTGAATTAAATGTTTCTGGATCTTAATCATGAAACGTACTCAGTTCTACATTCTCATACATTCCCAGCAAAAACTTACATTGCAAAGTAATGAGTTAAAAAGCTAATATAACGACTCTTCACTACTTATACATTGGCATTTTAACTCATTATTTTAACACGGTGATGTCATTGAAGGCAAGTACTTACCTCCCTCGCTTACAAATAGGGAGTTAAAAAGTTGTTACTCCGATGTCACCAAAATTACAACTAACATTGAATGACTTTAAAAAAAACTTTTTTTTGTTACTTTTTTTTTTATTATTTTTTTTTTCTATTTTTTCTTATTTTATTTTACTTTATTTTTTTTCTATTTTTTCTTATTTTATTTTACTTTGTTTTATTTTTTATTTTGTCTCTGGTGGGATTCGATCCGCCAACCTCGGTGCTGATAGACTAGCTCACTACCAGCTAGTCTACCGGGGCAGTGTAGTTTTTGTATAAAAAAACGTTGTTTTACTCAATTAAGAGCGTAAATATGAGATTAAATTATTGTAGGCAACTACTTACCACCCTCGCTTACAAATAGGGAGTTAAATAAGTCATTACCAAACTACTTCTATGTAATGAAGATGGTATGTAGTAGTCATTGAAAAGTAAGTTGTTCAGTAATGGCATGTCATTACCAAGTTTTTGCTGGGTTTGTATCCTTTTTATCTGTAGCAAAGTCATATATTGGCATCAAGAATTAACTTTTACTATCAATATTTCAAATGTTGTTTCTATTTTTGATTTATTGCTATTGGTAAAAAAACCTTTTAAAGTTGGCTTTTTAAGGCAAAAAAATATATGAAAGAGACATTCAAGGCGAATTCATACAAGGTGGTCTTATTTTGAAAACGTTTACAACACTGTTAAATAGTTTAACGTTGTGTCAAAAATAATACATCACTGTAGTTAGCAATTCAAATTTGTTTTTAATTTTAAATTGTGTGTTTTGAAATTTAATAATTTAAAAAAATTAAAAAATTTAAAATTTAGTTTATATTTCCCAGAACGATTAGGACGGTATACCATTTTTACACATGCTTAGTTATCAGCTGTTTCTTAAGCTTCGTGGCGGTGGTCAGATCTTACAATGTTGACATGAAAATTGCCGAAAAACGTCTTGCAACTGTATGACCATTGTAAACTCAGTTTTATTTGGTAGATGTGTAAAATTAATGCATCTGACAATGACACCATTGTCAGATAAATGACAACATTGTAAGATCTGACCTCCGTCTGTACGAAGCTTTACGTAACAAGATAATTTCACTTGGCTTAAATTCGCCTTGGCGAGAATTTTATTTTAAATTTTTTTTAATAACTGTCAAATTCACAAGCTCTGTCGTATGTATTATCGTTTAAAAAAATACGATTTTTGTTTATGCACTAGTGTATAGACAAATTTGTTATATCGTTACTTTGTCGTTTTGTTTAATGTTAAAAATCGCAAACATCAATTCAATGTACATTGTCAATTAACTTTAATGAAACTATAGGTATTAAGGAAGATTAACAAATTTCTTGTTACCAAATAATAAAAAAAAAAATGAAAAACAAAACTAAAAAAAGAAAATTAATTAATTAATTCAAGTTATAATTTTTTACTTCACCCTTGGTTCTTATTTATTTTTTCTTCTTCTTTAATAAAATTTGCCATTCACATGGGTAGATACCATGAAATTAAACCATGTATGGGAGTTTAAATATAAGTTGAAATGACAATAAATATTAACTGATAAGAAATTTTAATTCAAATAGTTCAAAAATAAAAAATAATATGGGCAAATCCCAGAAACAGTCCACCAACCAAAAATTTTTCAAATGATTTTTTTTTAATGGAATATTAGACTAGATGTATAATTTAATTTTTATATTAAAAAATATGTATTTCAATAATCATTAATGCAATAATTTTTACCAAATCCTACCCCACTGCTGAATTCTTAATGTTATACGTGAATTTAGCATTATTTTAGGTGATTTTTGTGCTTAAAATAGCAATTACAGCAGACTTATCAAAATATAAATTTCTTTAAAAAAAGTTGATATTCATTACACTGGTCTACAGCCAAAAAATACCAAGAACTCCACATGCCTAGATAAGTTAATTGGGACCTCCTAAACACGAAAAACGGTGTATTTTTTTTCTAAGTACCGTTTTTTAGACTACGGTACTTTTGTGTTTTTCGGTGTATGGTCCCACTCAAACCCTTGTGGAGCCCAACCAAAAAGTCCGATCGAAATAACGACAATATTTTTATCTTCATTGCTCACACACTATATTCGGCGTCCATCAGTTTTAACGTATTTAAAAAAAAACGGAATTTTATATGAGATGAAAATATTGTCGTTCCACAAAATCCTTAATAAAAACTTTATTTTTCATCCGATTTTTTCAAATTACGCTTAAAATGTTGGTAGTTAAATAAACTATTTGGTTAAAAAATAAAACATTCCAGATCTTTACTAAAACTTTGAGGTGCCATAACTCAGCCATTTCTTCTCAGCATATCGACGGAAAAGGCATTCAATTACCATTCCAACGATATGCCATTTATTTCGATCGGATTTTTTGGTTGGGCTCCACAAGCGTTTGAGTGGGACTATACGCCGAAAAAAACAAAAGTACCGTAATCTTAAAAACGGAACTTAAAAAAATTTACAGCGTTTTTCGTGTTCAGGAGGTCCCAATTAACTTATCTAGGCATTTGGCGTACTTGGTATTTTCCAAATTAAAAATTTGTAAAGCACTGTTAGTTTAGAAATGGAATTCATAAAAATATAATATCTCTTGTTAAAATAAATAAAATAAAATAATAAAATACTACTGGAAAAACTGTAGCGTGCGTTATGTAGCGTGCGTCACAAAGGGTTCACGGCTTTTGTCAAAAAATCACAACATTTTTTGGCTGCGAATAAGTGCGTTTAGAATTCTCTTATAGTCATCTTTCTTTTAGGAACTAGAATTTGTGTACCTTATCATGCCAAATTCGCTAAAAATTAGGAAAACGCACTTCAACCTTTGAAGTTTCTTCCACTTTTTATAGCGTGCGTCACAAAACTTTGTGATCAATTATTTCGCAACAAATACTTGCTAAGAAATTATGATATATGCCATTCGTAAGTACATATTAATGTCACTAAATACTAGGGTATTCATTCGGTTAATCGTCAATCGGTTAACCGATTAATAACTACCCGACTAACTGATCGGTTAATTTCAAATTGGCTTTTTTCGATTAACGATTAAACCGATTAATTTCAGTCGATTAACCGATGTGATTAAATTTTCAATATTTTGTAGTATTATAACATATTTTAATTACAGTCGAACTTCCATAACTCGAATCACCATTATCCCAAAAAAAACTTCGACTTATGGAGACTTCGAGTTACAGAATTTTCTTGTTGAAAAGAGAATAAATTGCAAACTTGTGTACATTTTGTATTTTTTGTTTAAAACAGGCATTATTTGAAAGCTTCATACCTAAGCATGTAGGTATGTATTTGTAATAAACAAGTTACAATGAAGTAAAATATCGGCATGGTTTGACTTCTAGCTGCTGTAAACCAATTGAGGACTGCTATGTCGATTTTGTATATTTGGGTCTTAATCATTTTACTAAAGAGATGAGATACTGACTCAAACGAGTTGATAATTAATTCTTTATTTTTAAAAATCTATGAGACCGTACTAGCTGGGACACCATATTTATTGTCTGCTTCCTTTTTCTTGAACCCACCCTCGACTTCTTTTATAAACTTATATTTCCCTCCATCGACAAACATTATAAAACACGTTTACTTGCCATGAAATAAACACATACAAATAATTTTAACATATTTAGGCAAACCAAAAGACACACGTAATGTACAAAAAGGGATTTCCCCGAAAAAAAGAGCAAAGTAAAATATACAAACCTGCTAAACAAGCAAAAGAAAGCGAAATAAATAAACAAAATAAACAAAACAAGCAAAAAACTTCGAGTTATAGAATACAAATTTGAGTATTTGGTTCGAGTTATGGAGAATTTCGAGTTATGGAAGTTCGAGTTACGGAAGGAGAATTGTATGTAGTTTATTGTTTTAGAGCTACTGCCAATCAAATTGGTTCGAGTAAGAGAAAATTCGAGTTAGAGAAGTTCGAGTTATGGGAGTTCGACTGTATTTGTTTCATCTCATATACAAAATGTATGTATGTGTTTAGAAAATATTTTGTCCATATTTATTTTAACCCATTTTTCACCGACTGGTGACTTAAATTAAAATGTTTTTTTTATCTTTGTCATCGATCAACAGGAATGTAGCGAAAAATGGGTTAAATTTTTGATTACCAGCACGTTTGTTTCTGTTTTATGTATGTGTTTAGTTATTTGTTTCTTCTTATATCTTCTCATATCAGTCTTTTAACAGAATTAACCGAAACAATTAGAAGTGTTAAAAATTTAAAAAAAAGCTCTAATGGCATAATGGAGTATTTTATATGTTGAGAGAAATCCTGGAAAAGGACTGAGAAATTAGATATTCATCTACGATAAGTGAGCCGTTTATTTTGAACGTGGCATAAGTCATTTCGGTTTTTAAGTCGAGATATTTAAGGGTTTGCGTTTTAACACGTTTAAAAATATGGATGCTAACTTTCGAGAAGATTCACTTGTATTTGATACATCATGATAATGATATTTTTCTCAGTATTATTATTATTATTTATTATTATTATTTATTATTATTATTTATTATTATTATTTATTATTATTATTTATTATTATTATTTATTATTATTATTTATTATTAACTCGATTTTTTTTTGAAAAAGTGACTAATGCCACTTTCAAAATAAACGGCTCAAGTAAAAGAACTTTTTTCAAGTCAAGTTTTGGCAAAAAAACAAAAACTTTTCTAAACGAATATTTTAAAAGATCTTATAGGAGAAATTAATGAAATTATGTCAGTTTATTTTTTTATAAATACATATTTGGGGGATATACAAGATAGTCATAAAGTCTTATGTCTTTAAATAATTACAAGAAATATATATCGTTGGCTTAATATGCAAACCGGCTAAACTCACTTTTTATGTTAATTGAGATTTTGATGCCGTTTGGTTGAGAAAGGTACGCCTAGTCGACCAGCATGTGGTTTTTATTCTTTTTAAGTCTTGAAGAGTGTCAAACTAACTTTATTTTTAATTTTCTATCAAGCTACAAATAGGAAAATAAAGAAGTTTTTTATCTCTCCTGTTAAATGTGCTGAAAGTGACTTGGCAGGATATTAAGCCGACGATATGACTGTTGTGGGCTACCGCTTATAATTTAGATTTCTACTGTACAGTTATGAAGAATCAATGAACACAGCATTAAAATTTTTATTTTGTTTGACACACAACAATATTTATTTTAAACATGATTTAGCCAAATAGTATGTAAGATTTGGAAGAAATTTTAAAAATACAATATTTAAAAAACGAAAAATCACCCAATAATAACGAAAAATAGCCCAAAAATTTTGGGTCACTTTTCATATGAATTCAGCCCCAATTTTACACGGAATTTTCTTGGGCGATTTTTAATTTTTTTTTTTGCCATTTTTCTTTGGGCGATTTTTCCTACAGCCATTATGGCGATATGACTTGATAGCACACCTTGTTTATTAATTGAAAAATGCATATTAAATATTTATGAATTTTTTGTTTGCTCGTTTTAGTTCAAGAATTGTTATGTTTGGTATGTTATTGTTTTTTTTTTTATTAATAAACTCCAAATAATAAACAATTAATGCGTTTTTATATATTGAAATTACTTAATTTATAAAAAAAAACATTATTAATCGGTTAACCGATCAAGAAATCAAGAAATTAACCGATTATTAATCGATTAACCCAAAACCTCGGTTAATTAATCGAGCGATCAACCGATTAAAGCAAAAGGCCGATTAAATGAATACCCTACTAAATACTATATATAAGTTGGAGCTATCTCTTTTGAAAGACCAAAAACGTTTTATATTTCAATCAGAAAACGCGTGCGATTTGTTCATATATTAGCAATTCTGAAGAGTTAAATTTGTGGAGGTAGTAACCGCATTCTAAGAAGATTTTTACAAATTCACCAAACAAATAAATACAGTATATGTAAATACAAAATTTTTCAAAATACATAAAAATTAATCCTATAATGAAAAAACAATTTTGTTTGAAAACTACCGACAACAAATTACAATATTGTATAATAAGACGATCTTACGACGATACTACGAGCTTGTGAATTGGACAAATGCATATAAAGGGTGGTTAAATTGTAAGGGCCGATGTTGAATGTGAAACACACCTAAACGCCAAGTTTTTTTTCCGAATTTTATTTGACATTTCTCTATTTCAGACTTACTCAATTTGAACCATGGAGAGATACACAATGTTAAAGATACACAAGTTACAACGTGTTAAAGTTATCCAGACTTATTATGAAAATGGGCGTTCAAATCAAAATGCATATCGTGCACTTCATCTTCAGTGATGAGGCACATTTTCACCTCAGTGGATTCGTCAATAAACAGAATTGCCGCATTTGGGCGAATGAGAATCCAAGAGTGATTGTCGAAAAACCAATGCACCCACAAAGAGTGACTGTTTGGTGCGGTTTATGGGCTGGTGGCATCATCGGGCCGTATTTTTTCCAAAATGAGGCCGGTCAGGCAGTTACTGTGAATGGTGTTCGCTATCGTGAGATGATAACGAACTTTTTATGGCCCGAATTGGAAGATATGGATGTGGACGATATGTGGTTTCAGCAGGACGGTGCCACTTGCCAGCTAACAGCTAACGAAACAATGGCTCTTTTGCGCAACAAATTCAATGGCCGTGTTATCTCACGTAATGGCGATGTCAATTGGCCGCCAAGATCATGTGATTTGACACCGTTGGACTTTTTTCTTTGGGGTTATTTGAAAGAAAAGGTGTACGTCGATAAGCCAGCAACAATTCAAGAGCTAAAGGATGAGATAATTCGGCATATTAACGGCATAGAACCTCCATTATGCCTCAGGGTCATCGAAAATTTGGACCATCGGATGGAGGTGTGCCGCCGTGGTCGCGGCGCCCATTTAGCCGATATTTTGTTCCATACATAATTGAGTAATACCAATATATGATAATAAAATAAAATTACAATAATTTCCTAAATAGTTTGTGTTTTATTCAAAATCAACATCGGCCCTTGAAATTTAACCACCCTTTATTTAAATTTATTAGATACCAAAACTAAAAACAACAATACATTTTCAAAACTTATTTTAAGTTGTATCTGGCATTTATCACAAGCGTTCAATGAGGGTATACTAAGTTTGTTATTTCGTGTGTTCCAACAAGAAATATTTATCTAAGACTCCAATAACAGTTCTAAGTCGATTAAGCCATCTGCTTAAAAGTACGATAGTTTCATGTCAGGTCGCATATTTCAGGCGTTGTTTGGCTAATGTTTACCTCAATCGAATCTACTGTTTTCGGCACAGGTGCTCTGTGATCGGTTTATCGTAATCGTTGGATATGTATCGCTGCAAAAATGTCTTCTTCTTATGTGGTTTCAACATCACTGCGGACATCCAATATCGTTTTTCAACCTCTGACGTGTGTTACCCAATCAAATTGTTGCTGGAGTAATTCCTGATGATTTTGCAAGTTCAGCTTGGGCTAAACAATAATCTTTATGAAATAATGTCTTTAATTCTTAATTTTTAAACTTTTTATGGCTGAACTTGGCAATATTTGTTTTCTGTGTCAAACTCACCACTTCCGAAACACACAAAATATATTTTGCACATAACGAAATCGTTAAAATTTGTTAAAAAAAAACGCCATCGATTACATCAGCTTCACTTTTTTTTAAATGAAATGGAAAAATTAAAGCAAAACTTTCTGCAAATTATGCTTTTTTTGGTAAAGGGAATCAAAAATTTAGCATAGCCGAATTAAGCATATTCTAACTTGTTTAGCTTTTTGCATTATGTTCGTTCTTAGAATTATTATGTTAGTTATGTCCTCTACATGTTGCTAAGCTTTTTCATTATTGGCAGCTACATGTTGCTTACAAAGAAGTTGCATCAAACTTAGCATAATAACCAACTGATAACACAAACTATAAACACAACACATTCTATTTAAATGAGCTTTCGAACAGTAAAGCAAAAACAACAACAAAATGTGGAGTAGCTCCCCAAAGAATTGGATGTGTTGTTATTGTGATTGTTGTTAATGTTGTTTTTCTACATCTCCTAAGAGAACATGTTCTGTGCAAAAATAAACAACAAAACCAAAACAAATGAACACGCGAAGTAATCAACGAACGAAAGAAAAACATTGACTTCAAACTAAAAATAAAAAAAAAACAAAACTTTTGGTTGGCAACTTTTTGGGAGAGCAACAAACAGTTATTCCCACTTTTAATGGCCAACTAACAAACAGTTGCAACGAGACAACGCGTGTGAACGGTTCGAAGTCTATTCCCCCATTTTGGAAACGATAGAAAAATCGCAGTTTTCTTTAAAGTTTTAAACGACTTTTTTTTAATAAAAAAACGACTAAACAAGAAAATTTTTAAGTTTATTATAAAGTAAAAAGCATTCGGAGAATGAAATTTTAAACATAATTAAAAAAATATGCTAAATAAGCATTTTTAATGTTATATTTTTATTATTAAAAAAAAATGAAAAAAAAATTCCTTATAAATAATTTATGATCGATTGCTAAAATAATTCCTTAAGAAGTTTTTTTTTTTTTAAATAAAATAAAAATGTGTGCGACAAATTGTTGTGACGATTGATTGTGTCGTCGTTTAATTGTTCAGAAACTTTTTTTAAAACGCATGCGTGCCGGGGGGTTTTAGACAAACAAACGCGTTTTTTTCCTTTAAATTCGCATAAAAACGTGCCTTGTTGAAAATAAAGTATTTAAAAACGATTTATTTGTTTTTTTTAACGCTCCTCTCTGACTCTGCTGTCTTGGCGACACATCCTCAATCTTTTTAATAAAAATGTTGGTCGTCATGTTCGCCTGCCTGCAATCATAGATTTCTTGGATTTCTTGAAAATACAATTCTTTTTTCTTTTTGTATGCCTGTTGTTTTTCCTGCTTTTTGAAATTCCTAACGACATGGTCGTCAATGGCGAAAATGAAAAATAAATAAATAAATATATGAATGAAAAGTGCAAATTATTATATAGAAGAAGAAAAAATTAAAAAAAAAAAAAAATAGAAAAAAAGAAATAAAAGCCGGATTGAATCCGTGTTAAAAAATGTTTTTTTTTCAACAGTCGATTATTGAAGTTAAGAATATATAAAAAGGCAAATTGTTTTTAAATAAAATAAATAAAAATTTCAATATCAAAAATTTATAACTTCAAAGAAAATAAAAAAAGTTTTAAAAATTTTGTAAAAAAAAAGTCCACTTATTCTGTTTTCAAAGCTAAAGGAAATAAATAAAAAAATAATCTACAAAAATATTAATAATATTAAAAAAGTGATCAAAAACTAAACAAAAATGTGAATGAGTTGTAAGAATTATAAATAAAATTTTACAAATATAAAAAAAGAAATCTAAAAAAAAAAAAATAATTTATAATAATAAATCATTTAAACAAAAAAAAAAAAAAAAAAAAAATAAAAAAAAATTGCAAACAAAATTTTAAGGAAATATTTAAAATTGTTAAGAAAAGTTAAATTAAGATAAAATCACTGTTTATAAACCGTTGCTTATAATTCTTATTCGCTTAACAGTTTTATTTGTATAATATTTTTAGCTTTTCTCAAATCTTTCGATGAAGTTTCCTGATGATCTGGCCTAAGCAACCAGTGAAATGCGCATCGGAATCCCATTAACAATAAATTTCATTGTTTTTATCAAGAATAAAAATTGGGGATTAAGCACGACAAACACAAAATCTTGTTAATTAAAAATAAAATAACATTTGAAAAAGAAAGTAAAAAATATTTTGAAAAATTCTTTTAAAATTTGTTTCGGGTACAGGCATCCGCCCAGCTGATCGTTTTTTTTAATATGAATTTAGTTACTCTAAATGTCTAATTAGTCGGTCAAGCCCGACCATATACCACAGTATATAAAAACAATTTTTCGAGAGTGTATGGCAATATAAATATGGAGATATTTATGTTTTAAATTTCATTAAAATCGGTTTGATAGTTTCTGAGCGGCAGCAATTGCCCCCTATTTCCCCTTGTGGTCTTATTTCTTAAAATATAAATAGCGTATGTGTCTATATAAATATGGATCTATCTTTGTTTTAAATTTCATTAAAATCTTTTAATTAGTTTCAGAGAGGCAGAAATTGCCCCTTTTCCCCATGTGGACTTATTTTATTAAAAAATGTGTAGCTTATGTGTCCATATAAATATGCCTCTAACTATGTTTTAAATTTAATGTTAACCGGTTTGATATCTTCTGACAGGCAGAAATTGCCCACTATCTCTCCGCGAGGTCCTATTTTTTAAAAAAGACATAGCTTATGCGTCCGTATTAATATGGATTTATCTTTGTTTAAAATTTCATTAAAATCTGTTAAATAGTTTCTGAGAGGCAGAAATTGCCCCCTATCTCTCCTCGAGGTCCTATTTTTTAAAAAAGGTATAGCTTATGCGTCCATATTAATATGGATCTATCTTTATTTTAAATTTCATTAAAATCTGTTAAATAGTTTCAGAGAGGCAGAAATTGCCCCTATCTCTCCTCGAGGTCCTATTTTAAAAAAAGGCATAGCTTATGTGTTCATATATATATATGTGTCTAACTATGTTTTAAATTTAATTGCAATCGGTTTGATAGTTTCTGAGAGGCAGAAATTGCCCCCTATCTCCCCTTATGGTCCTATTTCCTAAAAAATACATTGCTTATGTGTCCATGTTAATATGGATCTATCTTTGTTTTAAATTTCATTAAAATCTGTTAAATAGTTTCAGAGAGGCAGAAATTGCCCCTATCTCTCCTCGAGGGCCTATTTTAAAAAAGGCATAGCTTATGTGTTCATATATATATATATATATATGTGTCTAACTATGTTTTAAATTTAATTGCAATCGGTTTGATAGTTTCTGAGAGGCAGAAATTTCCCCCTATCTCTCCTCGAGGTCCTATTTTTTAAAAAAGGTATAGCTTAATATCTTTGTTTTAAATTTCATTAAAATCTGTTAAATAGTTTTAGAGAGGCAGAAATTGCCCCCTATCTCTCCTCGAGGTGCTCTTTTTAAAAAATGCAAAGATTGTGAGTCCATAAATATCTTGTGCGAATTAGAATCTGTGTGCCACATTTGATCAAATTATCTTTAAAATTGGGACCTGTACTTTGCGCACAAGGTAACATTTAAAGCCAGCCAGCCGGACGGACATCGTTAGACCGAATCAAAAAGTGATTCTGAGTTGATCGGTATAATTTAAGGTGGGTCTAGGACCAATGTTTTAAGGTGTTACACACACATCAGCATAAATGCATAATACCCCATCTCCACTATTGTGGTGTGGGTATGAAAATATTGTCAGCCAGAATAAGTGTTTCGGATGCATATACCTTACGATTGTGCCTTAATTTATTTCAAAAATATCGGAAATTAAATTCAAACTGTCTAAAAATATCAAAACATATTGAATTCCTTAGCTTAACAGTCTGGCCCACGATGTCCAACGCAGTCTCCCGTTTGCATTTTTAACATTAGCTGACGTTGCGCCCCCCTTTAAATTTTTAGTACGAAAAGTTGATCGACAAATTTCTTAAAAATTTGCGCATAACTAGGAAAAATATTGCGACCACAAATGTCAAAATCAGTTACTAATGTTATGGTTGTCGACAGAGGAATTTTGTTGTAATATTAAACAAAATTATTTCAATTATATATCTTGAAACACCAACACTTAATATATGAAAGGACTGACTGTCCGGCAAAAAGGAGCGCCTTCCATTTATAAATTCTGAACCTTTTTTTGGCGTGAACTTTTTTAAGGACTACCAGGCAACAATTTTTCGGTGGGCAACTTCTCACAAAATCCAAAAGTTGAAAAGAGATGTTTTTGTTTACTGAATTGGTGCCATTTGTAGCAAATAAAGCAGCACAGGACAGTATTTTTATGGCTTAATTTAAATTTTTTCCTGAGTTATGTTTCCAAAAAAGCTTTTGCATTTGTGTTAAAGTTGATGTGGCAATATAGTCATTCGACAATGTATAACGGGATTACGTTATAAACGTAACACCTGAAGACCGGCAGTCCGATAGTTAGTGGGACGCTTATGAGAACGATAATGAGTGGGTGTTGCCGCTCGTTTTAGTTGCTAATCGGAATCCTGTGCCAGGCTGTTAGTCTTAGGGACACTTGTTCATGGTATTGCACCTTCAGGTGTATATTAAAATTTCTTTTTGCGCTTTGGGTAACACCCAAAAAATTATCTTAAATATCCCAGGTTAGGAACTGACAAACATTTCATGTTTCTACAGTTAGTTTGTGGCATTTCTTTCATTGAACTGTTCATGGTTTTTAATCCAAATTGTTGATATTTTTTAATTTTTAAATCAGGCTTAAGTTCATTATATTTCATTTGCATTAAATTATTTTACTAAAGGAAGGAATTTTGCAACGTGAAATCAATTAAAATATTATTGCCTGTTTTCGTTCTTGACTGAGTCAGGGCTTAAACTCGGGTCGAATTTACATGTTTCGAGAACAACCACATTCTCACCATCAGAATAGTTTGCAGTTTTACACTTTTCGCCGCTGCGACGTTTGGCAGTGTAATAATATTTCTTAGGAAAAACTAATATAGCTTATTTTTAAAAAGCTTTTATACAATTAGTCATGTTGTTAAAATTGATTCACCAATAGATTTCAGCTTACTTGAAACAAATCTCATACAATGGATCCTTGTAGCAACTTAAATATGCCAAGTTATGGACTTAATTCTGCTCAAACACTTCAAACATTTTAATTATCTTCATCTCATTTCCTTTACCTTAAACCCTTGAGAATGTTCTGTGTGCGAGTTAAGGATTGGCGCCGCCGATACCTCAATATATGGTTAAAAGGTGGTCGGTTTGTTGTAACGATGTCCTAGGGGTGGACCATATAACCCAGTTTTGCATTACAACGGAGTAGTTCATACATACTCCTAGAGGACTAGTTTTAAAACTACTCCATGGTATACTCCAGAGGATTTGTTTTAACTTCGTTTAAAAACGAAAACATTTCGTTTAAAAACGAAGACATGTCGTTTCACTACAAACTCTTTTTAACAATGACATGGTCCATGCTTACATTTTATGGACCACTCTAGGGAGTAGTCCATTTGATCAAAATATACTTTATCTGCAGGGAATTTTTTGAAAGCTTTTTTTCAAAAACTTTTATATTTAGCCATGTTTTGACAAATGGACCTGAGTAAAATTGGAAACGAACAAATTTTGAAAACGATCTTGTTTTAAATGTTCATAAAACTAATCCTTTTTAAATACTTCACACCATAAGTGCCACTTAAGGACAAAATAAACCATACAAATGGCTTGGCAAACACAACTTTTGTTTCAACTCAAATATATTTCTTGCAAACATTCACCCTTATTCTATTTGGCGTCGGCAATAACAACGGTAATTTGAAGGCAACAGCACTTCTTATCAAAGACAACATCAATTCTATGTTAAATTGGTTTTTTGTGAAAGTATTATGATCATTTTGTTTACTGTTTTGTATAAGAAAAAAAATTCTGTACTGTTTGCGGAAATTTTAAGTTAAATAAAAATTTTCTGGTAAACAAATAATGTTTAAACGAAATTTTTTTTTATTATATTAAATTTTCCCAAGTGCCTAATGGATTTTTTTAACCTTTTTAAGATTTCAAAGTTATTTTCTGCTAAATAAACTTTCTTTTAAACATATATGGGTAATTCCATGTCAAAACGACCAAGAGTGGGACACGACCCCTTCCGATTTTAATAAAATTTGGTGAGAATGTTCCTTTTATCTTATTAGGAACATATATGAACGAAAAAAATTTTTAAAATTTGTTTTTCGAAAGTTATGACATATTCAAAATGTCATAATTTCGCAGAATTAGCCGAATGTGTTGAGCTTATTTCTTCAATATCTCGAAAACTAATTGACATACGAAGATGATTTTGATGTCATTTTAAAGAGAATACTTGGGGCTACAAACCATAAATTGAAAAAAAATATTTTTTTTGAAAAATGTAATATCTGCAAAATGTTAAATTTTAAAAACGGACTAACTCAAAAACCTATTTTTTTATTTGGCTGATTTTTCTTGTTTGCTCTTGTTTTTAAGATATATCGTTATTTCGAAAATGTAAGAGGTTGCACAGCATATATTCGCGTAACTCAAAAACGGTTTAGTTTATTGAAATAACTAAAAAAACCGAAATTCGGCAATAAAAAATAAAGTGGGGCTGGTCATACATTTGACCCATCTAGGAGCATCCTACGCGCTGCAGGAGCCAAATTAAAGAATTTAATTAAGCCGCAATATTTGTATGGTACAGCGCGTAGGATGCTCCTAGATGGTATTCTCTTTAAAATGACATCAAAATCATCTTCATATGTCAAGTAGTTTTCGAGATATTGAAGAAATAAGCTCAACACATTCGGCTTATTCTGCGAAATTATGACATTTTGAATATGACATAACTTTCGAAAAACAAATTTTAAAAATTTTTTTCGTTCATATATGTTCCTAATAAGATAAAAGGAACATTCTCACCAAATTTTATTAAAATCGGAAGGGGTCGTGTCCCACTCTTGGTCGTTTTGACATGGAATTACCCATATTGGAAATAATTTAAAAAAGGGAACGTTTGTACCAAATACAATATATTTGCAGCAACATTGCGTTTTTTGGCCCAGGGATCGTACCAGCTCAGCGTTGGAAATTATTTCAACTTTTGACTGTCCCAGCCACTAGTTTAAAAATTTTGTCTGAGACTCTGGAAGTCATGAAGACACAACTTTGTCCACAATGGATAAATTAAAGTTGCATTTCTTTGAAAAGCAGCATTTCCAGGCGTAATTGACTGTGTGGACGGAACCCACATCAAAATCTTATCTCCAAAAAAAAAAAAAAAAAAAAAAAAACAAGACCACTATCTCTACTTAAATCGCAAGGGATATTTAATTTATTGGGAAAAGATACCCTGCATAATCCTCTGGCTAGTGATGGATTTTTTACAAGCTCTTCCACTAGCTTCTCGAACTGGCATTTAGTTGTTATTTTAATTTTTTCAATTATATCCACAAAAAATGTATCAAAACACAACACAAATGAAGAAAAATATCAAAACCGCCGTAGAAATCAAAATTGCAGCCAACCATAACGTAAAATTTTTAAAACACGACACAAAACAGCACAAGACAACACTAAAAATGCCGACGACAAAATCAAGGGCAATTTAAGGCAACAGCAACGCCAATTTTTCTTAGAAAATACCAATCATATGTTAACAGTCATCGAAATATAACAATATTGACAACGGAAATACGAAATTGAAACAAAACATAAAAAACGGCGTTGTTTACTGTTGACGACGCCAAATAGAATAAGGGTCATTATTTTTCCATATTTGTTTTGTTACCAACAATTTATTGCCAATTTGGCATTCGCTACTTGTTTTAAACGAAGAAGAAATATAAAAGAAAAGAATTTGAAGTAGAGAGGGGCTTTAACAACGAGCTGTTTTAGAGGCAAACAATGCTGCTAAAACAAATAGAATTTGCGGCTAAAAAGACTTTTAAAAATTATGTGCGCTTGAGCAATACAACATTTGAACCTCTATTGCAGAAAATTGCGCAAATTATAACAAAAAGAGATACATTAATGGGAGATGCAATACCCCCGCACTTTGGTCTTGATTTCACGACGAACTGGTGTGCATCGCTGGATATAATCCGGCTGCTCTACTGGGGTTTTTCAGGGAAATAGCGCGGTTGTTTCTGTTGAGGGGACTGTAAAGAGGGTAATAGTTCTACGTGGTACCTTCTAACTTTCTTAATTCTATCCACCTTATACTTCTTTTCTTTACATATCTCTTTCTCTACCTTTTTTTCATTGAAGGGATTCACAATGGACCGTATTGGTCTCCGAGTGGAAGTGTGCCCTTGGGGACATAACCCTTCTGAACCTAACCTTACCTATGGTCTTGCTTGGAACGGCTGTGCAAGAACCTGATTTCAGACTTATTCCTAGTTTTTTTTAGCTCGCGCCGATATATATACATACGTTCGCAATATATTTATTTTTTTTTTATTACCATTTCTTTGTTGGCCTCTAAATATTTTTCTTTCAACTTTTTAACCAAAACATTTTAGTCTCTGTTTTTTGAAGTTTAAATGCTAAACTCCCTTATTTATAAAATATAACACAGGCTTACTAAGCAAATTTTCATAAAAAATTCATTTCATAAATCTTTTATAAACCGGTGTTATTTTTTAAGAATATTTCTGTCTTTTATTTCACTTTGCACAAGATAGTAGACTTTTATAGGGCTTAATAAATTCTGTTATAAATTTTTTTTCCTTGTTAACTTTTCAATATTTCTCCGTCTTCACTAAGCAAATTTTTTATGGGAATAATTACATTTAGCACTAGACACAACAAAAAGCTTGACAAATATCCAACATGTCTGGTTAAAGTTTTTAATATTTCCTCAAACATACTTCAAACATGCTGTCCAAACTAAAAAATACCCCCAACTAACAACACAAAACGTTTGTACAAACGTAAAATTTTTACATGTTTCCCAAACTATTTGAGTGGTTTACTTGGCCCTTTACCAAGACCAAGCTATATCAGCGCGTCAAGATTCAATTTTCTGGCGCCTAGTTTTAACGAGAGCGTAAATAAGCGGCAACGGGGTGGGGTGTCTTGAACAGTAGTGTTAACTTTTCTTGTTTAAAAAAACTCTTAAAATAGAAAAAAATTGAGATTAAACTGCTAGATTGACCTTTAAATAGCTAAATTGCCATACATGTTTAACAATAGCAGCCAATCTTCACTACTGAAAGCGCTGTCAAAATCGGATTTTGGTTTGCTTCATAGATTTTGTATGAGCATGAGCATTTTTTACAGATAAAAAACGTTAAAGCGCTGGCTCAGGTTAATCCTTACAGGTAACTTTTTCAGAACTACTTTTAAAACCAGCAAAAACTACAGACGTTTTTCGAATTATTGAACTGAAAATCTGCATCGTTTTTAATTTCAGTCGGTTTCAATATTTAGAACATGACCATTTATTTTAACAATTAAACGATAAATTAAAAAAAAGTTGACATTTATAATTTATTATTATAATGACAAACAATCTGCTTGTCAAAAATATTAAAAATTTTGTAAAGATCAATTTCTTAGGAAATCGAACCTTAAAAATGAAAAAAGAAAAAACTGATCGACTTCATATAAATTTATGATTACAAATAAATATTTAAGTCGTCTTTGGTGAATTAAATTTTATTGATCATTCGTGTTCTCCTCTTGAATTTTAACGAAACCAACGATCAACAGGAGGCGCCATAATCTGACTTTTAAAATCAAGTTCAATTTTTTGTTTTCTTTTTGTGTTCTAATTGGGTCAACTGGAAAAAAGATCAAAAGCTTAAAAGGGAACAAAAAAAAAAAATGCAAGAGAACAAAAAATAAAAAAGAGAATGATTCTGTTCGCAGACATTTAATTGGATTTACCGCCTTTTAATTAAAATTGAAAAGGATTTTGGTTAGAGGTTTAGTTTGTTTAAAAAGAAGTTTTTTTTTGGGGGGAGGCTTGAAAAAATTCCTTAAATTTGTGCTTGAAATAAAAGCTTTCAAGTAAAAGCAGACATACAGCAGCTGCACTTGTTTTTTTTATAATTTCTTAGACTTATTTTAACGTGTTTTTACCGAAATTGTGAAATGTTGACTGGGTTTGTTAAAAAAAAATAATGTATTTAAATCTTTTTCCACCTGCTGCTCTGATTTATTTGTTTTTCTTTAAAAAATATTTAATTAACAAATATTTGTATTTCATTCAAGAACTTGAGCAATCATTTGTTTAAAAAGAAGAAATTTTCTTATCAAATTTCAAATAAAATTTACATAAAAAAAAAAAAAAAATTATTTAAGAAGAATTTTTATAGATATAGATGAGATAACAATTAAGATGGATACTCTACTTCAAGCAAAAACGTTTAAACCAACCAGAAGTTATTTTAAAAGATTTGCTACAGTTCAAAAACCTTCTCAATTTACAAAGCGGCTTTAAAACTTTCAAGTTATATTTGTAGTTTTGTATAATTTTTTTTTATTTCTAAATATAAATTATCTATTTTTATTATTTTAATTTTTCTTAAATGGTAAACCAGCCTCTTAAACTTCTGTTAATAGTTTGCAAATTTTCAGTTTGCGGTTTTTATGGTTTGACAACATTTTTTCTTAAAATTTTATTTTTCAACAATAATTTAGCGTTTAAATGGGCGCTATAAAATATGAGTATTAATATGATTTTGTTTTTTTTTTTTCTATTAAAAAGTCGCAAAATTCTCTTTGATGTGGAAGTGTTTGATATAAAAAATTGACAATATTTATGGAACATTAAACATTTATTTTAAATGAGTGGATACTTGTGGTTGAAGTAAGCGAAAAAGCTTCCTAATATTAGTTTCTTAAATGTTTTATTAAATAGAATTTCAAATAATGTAGATCATATTGCAGGAAATTTAATGACACAATCTATAAGTTGAAGTTGAGAAGGCGTAAACATATAAATCAAGAACTAATTTAAGATTTCTTAACGCTAAGTTTGCTTTCTTGAAGCTAAATTTTACAAATTTGTGTAGATCATTTAGAAAGCGTAACCGAAAACCTTAGCTAAGGAAATTTTACTTTATGTAAAACCTGAAAAGCTCTTTGAAAAACGTTTTTGGAGCTTTTCTTCAAAGCAATTAGGAAAAATTTTATTAAATCTTTGTAGAAAGATTTTAAGATTAACTTAGAAAAAGCTTTTTGTAGAAATTTTTATAATAGCTTTTAATGTTATACTTTAATTTTTTATAAAATTAATTAAAATATTTTTATTTTCGATATTTCGATTTCCAACGGAAAGGTTGAGGAAATAGGATTATAATGTAATAATAGCTTCTATTAAATCTTTAAGATAAACTTTAAAAAAGCTTTTGTAAAACTTTTTAGTAGAGCTTTTGTAAAGCTTAAGAAAAGCTTTTTGCTAAGCATTTAGAAAAGCTTTTTGAAAAACTTTCTAGCAAAGGTTTTTGAAAAGTTTTTTTTTTGAAAAGCTTTTATAAGTAATTTTTATTAATCTATTTTAAAACTTGTTTTTAAGGTTATTAAACAGTTTTTTGGTAAGAACATTCTCTTAACATTTCCCTGAAATTTTTTATGCAAAAATTTTCTAATGTTTTGCAGAATAAATATTAAATTTTAAGGAAGGGGTGACCTTGAAAATAAAAACTTTGCCTAGTTTTAAATGCATAATTGCCTTAGATTTTCTTGACAGGATTTATCTAAGGCTTTTGAAAAAAATACTTTATATGGCATGTTCTGAAAGTTACTGTTTGTGATAGTGATTAAAAATTACCAGAAAGGTGGTCTGGACAAAAAACTTTTTCATAATTCTGATTCTAAGCCGGTCAGCTAATCGGCCTCCGATTTAAAATTAATTGCTTTTTCTCGCTGTTTTAGACCAATTTAATACTTTTGAGTTCTAAAAAACAGCTTGCAATCACAAGTTATTTGAAATCTTGTGATTTTCAGAACATGCCTGTACTGCATTTGTAAAAAAGCTTTGTCAAAACATTTCTTATAAAAAGCCAAAAGTTTTCTAGAAACTAATGAAGTTCACTAGAAAATCACTATCTAATGTTCTTACTAGAAAACTTTTTCTAAATCTTTCTCGGAAAGTTTACCTTAAAGCTCACTAAAGATAACTTAAGATACAGTTTCTAAAGCTTTCTTGAAATAATGTTAAAAAAATGAAGTGTTTTTTTTTAAGTTTAAGGTAATGTTTTCAAGAAAGCTCTTTAATTCATTAATTAAAAATATAATTTAAAGCTTTATTTTATAGATATAAATATGCAAATACATTTGTATCTCTAGTCGTAGCTTTAATGGAAAAGCTTTATTGTTATGGCTTCACTAAAACTGAAATATAGCTGGATTGCAATAGTTTTCAAAAGATCGTTTTTAAATAACATGGCTTTTCTTTAAAGCATTTCGTTTTACTTAAAAAATATTTTCATATTAAAAAATTTTAAATGAAAATATTCCCAACGCATGGTGAAGGGAATACTAAATAACATCCAAACAAATTTCTTGTGAGTTTTATTTTTTTTTTCCTAAATTTAAAGTTTTATGCAATATTAATAAAACTGCAGTATACAGCTTTTTCGAAAACTATACTTTAATGTTAAGCTCTTTTCAAAGATTATAGTCTTATTTGGAAGCTTTAAAGTGCTTCGTTTAATGACGATAGTTAAAATCTTTTAATAAACTTTTTTTTGATTGCTTTTAGGTGTCACAAGCTTTTTAAGTAAACCTTATTGAGAACTTTTGCTCAACCTTAAAATCGCTTTATATTTACGGATAGAAATATTTAAAAATTTTCGGAAGGTTTTGATAGTTTTTCCTAAAAAAGCTTCTTAATGTATTTTCACTTGCCAACAATTTAACAAATATTTTATAATATTTTCGCTAAAGCTTTTTTTAATGATTTCAAATCTTTTGAGCTTAAACTTTTATTTCTTGATACTTATAACATGCCTTTAAATCTTTACTCTTTATAAGTTACATACACAGAAAAAATTATTATTAGTTTTTTATCAATCAAAAAAATTATTTAAAAAGTATTTAAACTTAATTAATGTGATAATTGAATCAATTATTTTTTTTTGTTGAACGAAAATTAAAAATATGATTTTGATTTAATTAACATTTTACTTGTTTTGAAATAAATTTTTAATTAAAATAATAATCAAATAACAAAAAATTATTTCGTTTAAAATAAAATAATTTAAATTTGTGAAATTGTTTTTGGAAATTGTCAAAATCAATCAACACATTGTTTGAAACGGCAAAGTTTTTTGATAATATTTTTAATTAAATTTAAAAATATCATTTATTGAAAAAAAAAAATATTCAAAATATTAAATTTTTACAATTTTTAGTAATCAATATAATCATTTTGGTAATAGGTGCAAAATCAACAAATGGGTTGCTTGATTCTATGAATTTGGTATAAAATTGTTGATTAGAGAAAATTTTTAATTTTTTCTGTGTATAATGTTTATTAAATCAGTTTGTATTTTATTTTTGTTTGTTTAACAAAAAATCTTAAATAGATTTTGAACTCAAAAGTGCTTTAGTTTATATTACTTGTAACCATTAAATTTAGCTTAATTTAACAAAAGTTTTTTTTAAAGAAAAAATCTAATTTCCTGTAATTTTTTTTTTACATTTTACAAGAAATCATTTTCATTATGTTTTTTTTTACTTTATGAAACTTAAAGAAACCTTTAAAATAATAGACAAAAACAAATTAAAGAGAAATAAATATAAATTTAAAGCAAAAAAGAAACAAAATTTAATTCTCAGAAAAAAGCAACAAACTTAAAAAAGCTTAACAGTTAGTTAAGTAAAAAACAAATAGTCATAGAAAAATGTAATGAAATAGAACAATAATGACCCCTGAAAGTTTAAATAAAACTGTGATGGGGAATAGAAACAAAAAAATTAACTTGAAGATGATGATGCCAATGGGCGCTAATCATCATCAGCAAAAATCATGGCGAAGAGGAGAGATGCTAGAGAGGTTTTTGGGTTTGTGCGGGTCTTAGGAAATCATGCGTGTGTTGGAGGGCTTTAAAGATGTTTTTGGGGAAAAAAACGTGATGTAATAAATTTTGAAAACATTTTTATTTTGCTTCACAGAATTGCCCTGAAGGTTGTGGTCAATTTCAAACAAAAATATTAAATGATGACTTTAATAAAAATAAAATGTTTGTATTTTTTTTTCTCTTTTTTGAGGGGTCATAAAAATATTTAATTTTTTACGTTTTAAACACATTTTAAGTTAAGAATGAACAATTCTTTATTCGGTTCAGACGAATCTTTAATACCCTTTAAACATAATATTTCTTAAAAATAATTTCGGAACTTCGCTTTATATTAGAACTATTAAACATAATTTTGTATTACAGTCAAGCCTCCTAGAACCGACCAAATTTTGTTCAAACAGAAAAAAATACCCATGTAAAATTAACATGGAAAAATGTTGATTGAGAATCATGTTAAATTTCAGAAAAATTATGCCCTTTACTTAAATTTATCATTATTTCATATTAATTTTTAATAAAAAATATCAAAATAACCTTAAATTACGTTTATTTAATATTATTCACTGTTAAAAAAATAAAAAAAAAATAAAAATATTAAAATATAAATAAATCTGGATTCAATATTGAACCCATAAAAACCTGTTTTGTATTAAAATCAAAAGTTTATCTTGTTAAATTAGGCTGTAGGAAATATCGCCCAAAGAAAAATCGCCCAAAAAAAAAAAAATGAAAAATCGCCCAAAAAAATTGCATGTAAAATTGGGCCTGATTTCATATGAAAAATGGCCCAAAATTTTTGGGCTATTTTTCGTTATTGTTGGGTGATTTTTCGTTTTTTAAATTTGGGTGATTTTTCATATGAAAAATAGCCCATTTTTTTGGGCCATTTTTCATTTTTAAAATTCTACCATAATCTTACATAGCAGAGAAAACCATGTTTTATTATGGTTGCAAACAACAAAACTATTTTTCAAGAAACTAATTTAACCATAATATGGTTGTCGGCGACAATGATTTGGTTAAATTAAACATAATATGGGTAGAATTTTTTTAAAAATGGTTTTGTAGCTTTTTCTCTGGGTGTATATATTAAATATATACATATATATCGAAAATAAGGATTTTCTCTTCTATGGTATAATAAATACTGGCTTCGCTAACTAAAGCTTCTCTGTATAGCCGGCCTTCGGCCGGGCGCAAGGATTTTCTCCTCTATGGTATAACAAAGACCGGCTTCGCTAACTAAAGCTTCGCTGTATAGCCGGCCTTCGGCCGGGCGCAAGGATTTTCTCCTCTATGGTATAACAAAGACCGGCTTCGCTAACTAAAGCTTCTCTGTATAGCCGGCCTTCAGCCGGGCGCAAGGATTTTCTGCTCTATGGTATAACAAAGACCGGCTTCGCTAACTAAAGCTTCTCTGCGTAGTCGGCCTTGTTCGTAAACAAGACAGTTTTTCAAAGCTTTACTTAGCGAAACCGGTTTTTGTTAGACCATAAAGGAGAAAATCCTTGCGCCCGGCCGAAGGCCGGCTATACATAGAAGCTTTAGTTAGCGAAGCCGGTCTTTGTTATACCATAGAGGAGAAAATCCTTGCGCCCGGCCGAAGGCCGGCTATACCGAGAAGCTTTAGTAAGCGAAGCCAGTATTTGTTATACCATACAAGATGAAATCCTTATTTTGGATATATATATTTAATATATACACCCGGAGTAAAAGCTATAAAAATATTTTATACATATTATGTTTAATTTAACCAAATCATTGTCACCGACAACCATATTATGGTTAAATTAGTATCTTTAAAAAAATCACTTGAAATTTTAACGGTATTTTAAAAAATAATTTACACATTTTTGATTATAAGTTAAGTTGCGGACGTTATGACACTTTGCAAAGTGTCATAACGACCACGGACGTTATGACAATTCTTCGATGGACATTATGACACTTTTAAAAGTGTCATAAAGTCCAAGGACACTACGACACTGGACGTTATGACATATCACCTAAATTTATATGAATAAACACTTTTTTGCAAATTGAGTAATTTTTTTTTTTTTTTTTTGGGAAAAATTCGTTTTTGCTTTTTGGGTAATTTTTCATTTTCTTTTTGGGCCCTTTTTCGTTTTTTTTTGGGCTAAATTTCATATTTACCTTTTTGGGTCATTTTTCATGTTCGCTTGGGCGATTCTTCATTTGGGCGATTTTTCATTTTTTTTTTTGGGCCATTTTTCTTTGGGCGATATTTCCTACAGCCGTTAAATTAACGTGCATACCTACTTAATTATGTACATTTTTTATTTTCACTTTTAAAATATGTTATAAAAAGAAGACAATTCCCGTATTCTTTTAATTAAAATTGTTTATTTAAATAGTACATCAAGTTTTCAAAGTAGAATGATGACCATATCGGGCGATTCTGCTGATGCTTCTGTTAATAAAGGAGAATACAAAATAAGTGAAACATGTGTTACAGGGTTTTGAATTATTCTTACATAAATGCAAATGTTGTCTGAAGCTTCTTCACACTGTTAAAATACACTCAAACCCATTTGATTCTACATGAAATTTACGTTGTTTCAACTGGAAATAACTTTCATTCAACGTGATTCCGATTGTTATTTCAATATAAATTACATTTTGCTCTAAATTTACTGCAATGTTAAATTAACATGAATTATAGTTATATCAAAAGAAAAAAATGTTGTTCGCAGTTATTGTAAAATCAGGTTGAATTAACATGAAACCCGTATGAAGGAAAATCACCACCGAAAAAATTTAAATCAACCTTGTTTTCGACGTTTTTAACTTGATTTTTTTCTGTGTGTTGATCCAAGCTGTTCATTAACACTCTCAACTCAGAGCTGCACATAAGATACTCTGGGTCGTGGTCAGTGTGACCCTTTTAGCATTTTCACTGCTAAATTTAGCATTATTTATTTTGATTTAGCAGCGAAATTTTCAAATAGCATTTAGCATTATTTTCAGCATTTTTGTAATATTTTTTTTAGCATTTTTTAACCTTAAAACTTTTATATATTGCTATTTCACAATATAACTTATCACTACTGTCAATCTCTATAATTGTATTTTGTCATTAATATATTTACACAAATGTATAATAAACACCAAAAAAAAAAATTAAAGAAGAAATGGTAGATTTTACTACAGAAGAAATAACGGTTTTGGAACAGCAATGTCAAAAGCTGAATGCATACGAATTGATGAACCCAAGTTCAACTATTGAATTCTGGATAGGTGTTTAGAATATGATGAAAACAGATCATATTCTAATGGTATTTTGACCAACACTTTGGAAATTAAGGAAACCTATTCATATAATGGAGCGTTTAATGTGTAACTAAATTTACTGAAAATGCTGTTGAATAGCCTTTTATGTTTTCAATGATAATTTTTGTTTTTACTTATATTTTGTGTTTAATAATATATATCTGTGGCAATAAATAATGGCTTAAGTTGACTTAAGTGCTTTTTAATTTTGTTACATATTCTTATTACCTTCTTCAAGATCTATGACGTAGCTAAATTTCAAGTATAAAATGTCATTATTAAAACAAGTAAGAAAGTATGGTCGGTCAAGCCCGACCATATGATACCCTACACCACAGTATTAAAAAACACATCATGCATATTTCCATATAAATATGGATTTATCTATGTTTATAAACTTCATTAAAATCTGTTTGAAAGTTTGTGAAAGGCAGAAATTGCCCCCTTGTTCCCCTTGTGGTCCTATATAGCTTATGTGTCTATATAGATTTGGATCTATCTATGTTTTAAATTTCATTTAAATCGGGTTTGATAGTTTCTAAGAGGAAGAAATTTTCCCTCATGGTCCTACGATTGGGCCCATTTTCAATAGGCTTGGTCCTGGTGCCAAAAACTTATGTCCCAAATTTTATCAAATTATCTCCAAAATTGCGACCTGTACTTTGCGCACAAGGTTACATGGACAGCCAGCCTGCCCGCCAGCCGGACGGACATCGTTAGTTCGATTCAGAAAGTGATTCTGAGTCGACTAGTATACCTTAAGGGGGGTCTAGGACCAATATTTTAAGGTGTTACACACATCAGCACAAATGCATAATACCCAGCTTGCATAGGCTGTTTGTTTGACGATTATGTTTAATATTCAACTCCCAAAAGAATCTCCTGATGATTATCTGAGAAACAAGTAACAAAAACAAAAACTTCCATATTTTTTTTTTATTTATTACTTTTTTAAAAAATTTTTGACACGCTCGTCTTTTAATCTTGGAATGAACCTTTTGCAACTCTCTGTAAGAGTCATATAACAATTACCTAATAAGAGCGTTTTTGAAATATGAAAATTCTATTGTCAATACATTTTCAATAAAACAAACCGACCTAAGGATCTTTAAAAAAAGGATTTTCCGACAGGATACTGTTGATTTCGCAACCTTAAGGTTTGTTTGTTTAATATAAATTGTATGACAATTAGAAGTTTTAACATGAAAAATACGCTGAGCATTTTACGAGTTGTAAAATAATCACTACATGAGTCTCATACGACTCTTGGCATGCTTTTTGAAAGACTCGTTAGATAATCTCTATATACATCACAAACGGTTCCCTTTACGATTAATATAAGCGTCATTCGCTGCGTTATAGAAGAATCTCTCATACGTATCAGCACGTGTAACAGTTTCTCCCGTGCGAGGAATCGTCAACAATTAAAAAATGAGCTCGTCGACGATCAAAAACAGTCTTTGTAAGATTCCCAGTAGACTCCTAGACGATTGAAAATGCTAGCTGGGTACCCTCTCCACTATTGTGGTGTGGGTATAAAAACTATACGCATTTATATTTAAACTTTCACAATACAACACACAATTCATTTTAAACAAAACCCTTAATATCTCAAAACACGAAGTTTTGACTTAAGCCATTATAATTTATTGCCACAGATATGTATGTATATCGTTACCTAAAACGCAAAAAACCCTATCTAACATTTTGAAAATTTTACAAAAAACCGTTTAAAATGATACATTTAACAATCGCCTTGAAGCTGTTAATAATTTATTTTTCATCTACTTTACATGTAAAACTTAAAGGCCCAACCATAATATGCATAGCCTTGCTTAACATACTGTCAAAAATTAGCAAAAAGTCTCTCAAATGTATTAAAAAAAAAAAAAAAAACAAAATCAAAAAACATCTGATTTCGTACGGAATGTGCGATCAGTTTAGCACTTTGCATAAACAAATGACAGTTTCATAAAACTTAACAAAAATTTTATTCAAGTTCAATATGGTTTGCCTTATATGATTTACATGTATTCACACATTTGTTTAAGACAACTTAAGCACATTATTGGGCCTTTTGTTTTTTTTGGTTAAAAAATCGCTAACTTTTGGCAAACTACTGAATTGTTTTTATTAAATAAATCTATGTCTGGGATCACACAATGAAAGTTTTCTTTCAGAAAGTCTGAATTTATTGGTGAGAGGGGAAGAGAACTTGCTTTAATTCACTCCTCTCTCACCCATAAACTCAGACTTTCTGAAAGAAAACTTTCATAGTGTGAACCCAGACTATGTATGTATAACATTTATTTTATACAAACTTCATTTTATTTTAAAGAAATATAATATTTTCAGGTAAATTAAGGTATAATTCATTCATTAAAATGATACAATTATTTAAGAAAATTTAGCATTTTTAAATTTTACTTTTAGCATTTTTAGCATTGTTTTAATCCCCATTTAGCATCCAATTTTTTTTAGTTGTGGTCACACTGGTCGTGGTGCTTATGGCCTTCCACGCAAATACAATACAATATACTCTCAAAACCACACGCGAACATAAAATTAATTTTTTTTTTCAAAATATCTCATTTTTCAGCAGCGTTGAAAAACACCAACAAGAGTTGTATTTTATTAGTAGTGTTCTTCTTATTTCAACTCTGATTTATATTTGTGTTAATGCCAATAAAAGAGGGTGGCAAAGAAATTCCGTTTTATTTGTTGTTGTCTGCTTAAGAAACAACATCAGCTGGTCATTATCTTCCGGAAGTTGATGACGAGGATTATATTCCACTTGCAATTATGCAAATTTGAAAGAAATGGCTTTAGCGAGAGAGCGTCTACACTGAAGATGACTGTATTTAAATATTAAATTCAAGCGCAGCAGAGGAGATACATGTAGAAATATCTGATTCAATTATGGTTATGGATGGTTTTACTGTACATATAAAACTTATTCGTGACTATCGGGCATATTCTGACAATTGCAAATCGCTTAACATGGGCGATTCTGACCAAAAATCGCAAATAAGATGTTCTGTAAATCGCAATAGCAAGAAGTTTGGCGACTTTAAATTGCAAAAGAGAACTAGAATATTTGTAAAAAACTATGACAAATCGCAAGCTTAACGCACGAGTTTAAAGGTGCATGTAGACGACATGTTTTTTACAGCTGACTTGTCAACTTTTCAAGTCACATGTAATTGTGCATGTCTGTCAAAATCGCTGTTTTACAGAAGGCTTATAATATTCGGTCACAAACGTACATGTTATTTGCTTCTGACATTGTCTCTGTTTTTTTTCGCATAGTTATTGGAAAAACCAAAATAAAAATGCCGCCACGAAAATTTTTATTTACGCCGTGAAAGAGTTTAGCCATCTTAACATATTTTTCTTTTAATTCAATGATACCAATTTAGGATATTTTAATGAATCGGTTTTTATGTATATATTTACATAAATTCTATTCAATGGTGCGATGATCATACTTATCTCGGTATTGCAAAGTATTAACTGCAGCCGGCTAATGATTCCGTCAATAGTGGACGCCGCTGCCGGTTTCTTCTAGGCATAGATTTCTGATGTCAGATGGTTTGTCAGAAGAAAATAGAGCACGCTCTAATTGAAATTTTGTCAGATGACTTTGCATCTGACTTTTACAGAAGCAAAGTTAAGTTAAAAAGGTAACACACGACATGTATGTATTTTGCAGTGGGAAATTTGACATGTCAGATGACAAAAACATGTCGTGTACGGTCGCCTTAAGAAAACCATAAAATAAATTGGGCGTTTCTCGATTTCAAATCGTGCGATTGTCAGAATATGTCCGTATATCACTTTATTCGAAACGATTTCATGCGATTTGACGTTATAATTAGAAGTCAAGGCGAATTCAGTGGCATTGAAAGTACAGCTGAGCTACTTTTTTTCTTACTCAGAAAGAGAAATGTCAAAAGTTGCTTGTGTTTTTGACATATCGAGTAACGAAAGCAACAAATACTATACAATGTTCTGTTCTTATTTCCAAGCTGAAATAAAAAACGTATTAATTGACACAACGTTTTATTGAGAGCATTGAACGATAGAATGGAAATGCGGATTTTATTTTATAAAGAGTATGTCATCCAGATGTCTTCCGTCGTCTTGAACACACTGTTCAAAACGGAGCCTAGTTTTTTGAGAATTTTCGAAAAAAAAAAAAATGGTCCAATTATCTCATGCGTTGATAAGGCACACAAAACAGTTAGCCTGGGGCAATGCAATGGTTTTTAATGTTTCAATCGAGGGTTGCGGGTTCTTGGAGACCAGTAACGGCAGTTTTGCTTTTTGACGTGGCCTTTTAAATGAGCCTCGTCGCTTCAACATCGTTTCACAAAAATTTTTGCGTAAATCAAAGTCACTTTCTTTCAGTTCTTGGACGATTTGAATTTTAAAAGGATAGAAGTTCGGATCATTTTTTTTAAATTTCATGAATAATCGCTCTTGGAAGTCCCAGTGAGCCTGCTCTTTTCCGTATTGGAAATCGCGGATTTTCACTTAAACTGCTTTCAACCAGTTTAATGATTTCGGGAGTCCTTAAAGATCGACTGGGCCCTGTTCGTGGGACATTCATAGCCGAAGCAGTTGCGCGGAATCTCTGCACCCACGAACCTAAATACCGCCAAATACCGAACTTTAAACAAAATTGTCGACGAATAATTACATAATAAGAATCATTACTCTTAAAAATGTCTCCACAGAGAACGCGCGATGCTCACTCGACCACTGCGACATCGGGACTGACAAATCCGAACAATCGATAATTGCAACGGCGCCCCCCTACCTCCGCACCGTTCATTACTTTTTGAAATAATCGTTTTTAAAAATATAAATTTGCCACCAGAAACCCTGTAGTATCGTCCCCACCGTTTACATGAATACGCCTTATTAGAAGTCATATGGAGGTTGTTTATAACGAATTCACATTACTTATGATTGAGGAGGAGTAGAGAGCTTTATATATGAACTGGTTAGTCATGGAACATTCGGTCGGGAGTAAAGTACCCAGGGCAAAGCTTTTAATTAATGTATGGGTTGTTGTTTTTTTTTTAGACGTAGCAATATTTTTTATTAAGCACTACAAATTTAATGGAATGACCAAAATTTTGTCTATTAGCTCAAAAACTTCATGCTATTTAATGTTAAAAAATTCGAGCATACACAGTCTTAATTCGTTAATAGTGCGTTGGCTATGAATTGATCAATCGTTGCTGGGTTTTCAGCTTAGACCAGATATTTGACTTACCCCTACAAAAAGGAGTTCATCCCTTTTTTAGATAATTCGGCTTAACAAATGATTTGCAATCGCACGGGGAATAGATAAAATCACGAATCATTTGCCTGTTGCTTTTGCGATTCACGGTAATGCTGGCACCAGTTTCGGATTTAAAGACAAATGGGCCGACGACCCCTTTGGCATATAAACCGCACCAAACAGCTATTTTTTCGGCATGTAATGCAGGCTCATGAGGATTGCGCTCTCCAAAAACGCCAATTGTGCTAGTTTTCATACCCCTTTCATTAATATTTTGTGATGTTACGCACAAAATGATTAACGTAATATGTATGGAGTATTCATCACTGTTAGTGTTGAAGGTTATCCAAACAACATGATTCATTTTCAAACTATTTCTCTGTGTGTAATTTTAAGACACTCGAAGTCTTTCTTAACATAAAAAACCTAAACTAAAAGTAGTTTTAAATAAAAAAAAACTTTTCTTTTGAAAATTGGCGGCAAACATTTTTTTCATTTAAACAGTTGATCTTTTTTTGAGGCTTTTTTTTTAAGTTTAACTTCTATTAAAAAAAGAGTTAAACATCTAATAAATTATTTGGGCAAGTATGTGTGTGAGTAAACATATCGTTGATTTAATAAATGTTTTGTTGCTCTTTTTTTGTTTTCGTTATGCCAATATAAAATCTCAAGTTACACACTAAATAAACATTTAATTTATTAAAATCTTTTACACATTTTTTGTAAATCTAAAACAAAAGTGTTTGCTAGAAAATTATTTTATGACCAATTGAATCCAAAGATTTGAATCAAATTAGCGTGTAAGGTAACAAAAATTCTTTTAACGTCTTTTATAAAAGCCATTACTTGCTTTCTTATTTGAAAGCTTTTAAGTAATTAATGCTCTTATCTCCTTATAGTCAATTACAGATACATTTTTAAAGTTTTTAGGTTTTATTGTAATAAAGCGTAAAGTTTTTTAATAAAAATATTATTAGAGCAATAAAGGATCATTGGCTTAAATTTCTACTTTAAAATTATAAAAAGCTTTTTAGTTTTTAGGATAATTCTGTATTTTTAAAATTATTCATAAACAAGTACAAATAAGCTTTAACTTCGATAGAAGTATGTTATATTATGATAAAGCTTTTTCTTTGAGCATTTTTGTCTTAAATTATCTGCTTATATTAATATAATTTTTAACTAAAAGATCGACTTTAAAGCTAAAATTAATCAAGATCTTTTAACTGTATAAGTTAATGATTACAAATCACCTTTATAAAGCTAATGTAAGCTTGAGAAAACTTTTAATTTTTCCCCTCAATTTAGATTTTGTTTTGTTTAGTATGCTTTTCAATGAAGTATTTTTACATATGATGATGAAACTTATAAAAGCTTTTTCATTTCGGCATTTCAGCCTCAACACGTATGGTAGTTTCTCTGAGCTTTGTGCAAAAGAGTAATAAGAACATCAACATGGATTTCAAATTTGGAACAATTGTAAAAGAGCTTTGTGCTTTTTTGTGCCCAACAGGCAATCAGTTCCGGCTTCTTACTTTGCAAGGAAACATCAAAAAATTGTAAAAGCTTTTAAAGCTGTTTACCGCAAATGCAAAAAACTGATCTAAAACGTTAAAAATTTTGTTTAAATAACTTAATTTTTTATTACTCTTTAATGGCATAAGCGCTTTGGTGTTTTTTGTTGGATTGAAACACCGGAGAACAAAGCTTAAAAAAAAGTCTTTTGACTTTTAAGTGGTTTATATTAAAAGTACATATCGCTCATTTGCTGCAAGACCGGCATAACTCAAAAAATTAAATTTTGGAGTTATAGATGCAGAATTGTTCGCTTTGTTTTTATTTACTTATTTACAGAATGTGCCTTCTTTTTTTCTAAGTAGTCAGAGCAAATCAAAAACTTAAAACGCGTTTATCTCGAAATTGATTTTTTTGAGTTATGCCGGTCTTGCAGCAAATGAGCGATATGTATTTAGAGTTTAAATTGGTTTTAAAAAGGCACTTTTATTTAACCTTGTTAAAACTTATAATTATACAATGAAAATAGTTTAAAAAGCTTTCTAATGACAACATAAATTTATTGAAAAATTCACACTTTTTAGGTTTATATTACAAACGTTTTTTTTTAATAAACTTGCAAATAAAATATAAAATATATCTTATGAAAGCTTCAGACTCAAAAGCTTTTGATAAGAAATTTTTGAAAAGCCCTAATGAAAGTTTTAGTTTTATAAAAGCTTAAAAGCTTTGAAAATTCGAAAGCCTCTTATAATTTGCATATTTAAAATTTGTTATCTAAACAAAAGTTGAAAAAAGCTCTTTTAGGACTTTAATGAATATAAAAATTAAGTTTTAAAAATTTTAATAATAATTTTGAAATTTTGTTAAAAGTGAACGTCATTTCTTTTACATACCTGTGATTATTTTTTTAACTTGTGTTAATATGAAATTTTTCTTAATTGTTTTTATTGGATTTTTTAAGATATTTTTTAATGTTTTTTTTTAATTTTTCAGTGTAAGTGTGTTTGATGGAATTTGTTAAAACCTATGTTTATTATAATTAACCAAAAATTAGTCATGGTTATCATTAAGCCATAAAAATAAAAAATTCAATTTATATGCCACCAAATGGTTTAATAAAAAAAGAAACAAATTGAAAAAAGCCACCAAAACTAACGCAATAGCATTGAAATAGTGTTTTGAAAAAAATCCATTAAGATTGACGCAATTTAATTGAAATTTAAATGAAAAATACCACTTGAGTTTTTTTTTAATAAAAAATTGGGGGATTAAAATAAAAATAGGTTTGTTTGAAAAAAAAAATTGGACATAGGATTTTTTGTAATGCATTTATTTGTTTAGCTAAAGCTTTGAGCTTTTTTAAATTAAATAGGTTTTTAAACTAAAAACAAGAGTTTAAAAATTCTAAAAAGTTTATGAGAAATTTATTTAAAGCTTTACAAATTTGCTTAATGAAAAAAAAAATAAAGTTTTTGCATGTTACTGTTGTCTAAAAGAAAAAAAATGTTGTTTGCTAGAAGCTAGTTTTACTCTTTTTTTTTAACCAAAAGCTTTACAAAAATGACGAAGTGTATACAACTAAGTTATTTATTAAACTATTGAAAAAGAAAGTAAAAGCAAAGTATTTGTTTAGATTTTATAACTTTTTTTCTTAAAGCTTACCAAAAGTTTTACAAAAGTTAGGGAGCTTGTTTTTTAACAAAAGTTAAATTCTTCTAAGATATTACAAAATATTAATCAGAATTAAAAACTTTACAAAGTGGGTGTTTTTTGTAACTTTAAGCTTAACTTAAGCTTTTTTAAGATAAATGTTTTTCAATTCGTTTTAAGAGAAAACCCTCTGTATTTATAAATTATTATTAAATTTCACAAAAGCTTAGGAAAGCAAAATGAAATAGGAAATTTATTAATTAAAAATTCGTATCACAAAAACTTTAAAAAATATAAGATATTTTAATTCACAAGCTACAGTCTTTTTGTTTAACTAAAAGCTTTACCATAACTATTACGGCCTTGTTTATACAACAAAATAGTTTATGCTTTTAAAAGATTTGTAAATCGAATTATCCATGAAAATTTGTTTCATAAACGTTCAATAAAATTTATATATATTTTTTTAGTTTTTGATATTATTTAATTAGGCTTGAGTTCATCAAATTTAATTTTTATTAAATTATTTTCACTGAGGAAAGGAATTTTACAACCTGGAATTTTTATAAAAATTTATTGATAATTTTTCTTGGCTGAGCTGGGATTTGAACCCGGGTTGATCTTTACATGTTTCAAGAATCACCACATTCTATCGTCCTTCCTGTGTGAAAATAATTAAATGAAAATTAAATTTGATGAACTCAAGCCTAATTAAATAATATCAAAAATTAACAGTTCAACTAAAAATCAAAATTGTTCTTAAAATCGCTATGGCACAAGCTCTTAGGTTTACATTTGTACTTTAATTTGTACAAATAAAATGTCGACGAAAGTGGACAAAAAAAAAAAAAAAACATAATAAACAAATGTATTCAGGGTTTCAAGACAAAGTCTTGACAGAAAGAATACGTAAAAAACAGAGGAAAGGAGGCAACATGTAATTTGAAATTTAAGTGATAATAACAGCAAATTTCGAACCACCAGTACTACTGGTTAAAGATTGATGTTTGACTGCTGGCTAACGGGCACCGCAGTGGTGCAGTGGGTAGAACTCAAAGATCTTCTGACGATAGAATGTGGTGATTCTTGAAACATGTAAAGATCAACCCGGGTTCAAATCCCAGCTCAGCCAAGAAAAATTATCAATAAATTTTAATAAAAATTCCAAGTTGTAAAATTCCTTTCCTCAGTGAAAATAATTTAATGAAAATTAAATTTGATGAACTCAAGCCTAATTAAATAATATCAAAAATTAAAAATTAACAATTCAACTAAAAATCAAAATATATTTTTTTAGAATTTAAAGATTTTTTCAAAGTTTAAAAGATTTTTAATATTTTTAATTAGGCTAAAGTTCATCAAATTTAATTTTCATTAAATTATTTTTATGAAGAAAGGAAAATCTTTTATTCTTGACCGTGGCCGGGGCTCGAACCCTGGTCGGCAGGTTACCATGACATGTTTCGATCGTAACCACTCGATCTCCTAACACTCGCAGCCATCGTCGACTGCTGACGTCAATAGTCAAACATCAATCCTTAAACCTTTTCAGAATGATTATCCATTTTCATTGATTTTACATGTTTTTTTCCTTACTTCTGTTTTCTCGTTCTTTTGTCAAGAATTCTTCTTGAAGTCCAAAGTACATTTTTTGTTTTGATAATCTTTCAGAAAAGCAAATTTCGATCTACCAAAGGTTAAAGTCATTTCTGAAAAATTGAAGGAATATAACTATTACAAAAAAGCTTTATAAAATACATAACTGAAATTTAGCTCATAGAATAAATTCGAAAAATGAAAAATGTTGAATTAAATCAGTGAAGTTAACCGTACGGTAATTACCCTTTTTTTGGGCAATTTTGCGCCGCAAAAGGTAGCAAGGTAATTTTTTTTAAAATACGGTAATTTAAAGAAATTTGGATTATTGGTATACTTATACTTACATAAGTAGGTTTTATAATTTTAACTTTTGCGAGGTGATTTTCATACAAAAAATTAAGAACTTTAATTATGTTTTTGCAAATTTTTTCGATAAGTGCAAGTATATAAATAGTATTTTATTTTTTGATATCAGATTTTTACCGTGCGTAGATATGACCACTGTTCATCGATTTCTTGCAAAAAGTAAAAATTGAAAAATTTGAGCTGACTCTCTTTAGAGCAACTAGTGTGATATGTACGCTAAGCGTATTAAATAAAAATATTTTGAGTTGAATGAATATACATATGGGCATATCCGTCAAAAGGTCCACTGTGACCGAAAGTTTAAAAGTTATTAAAAGCTGATTATTTTACGATATTGTTATAGAGAAATATGTAGATTTTACTAATTTTATAAATTTACTCATAAATTTGTTCACTTAGATGAACAATCAGACTGCAAATTTGTGCAAACGTAATTTCTTATATGTGAGAATGTTTTATTGTATGTTTCTTTTAATATTTATCAGTATTAAAAGAGGTGTTATTTGATAAAAATTATTCCAAAAAAATACAGACAATCTAAGGAAGAGTTCGAAGGGAAATATGTTATTCGGATTAACGGTAAATTTTTATTTTATTTTAATAATTTTTCAGTTAAATTATTACGGAAAAAATTTCATGCTCGAAATGTCACGTATCGACCCAGATTTTGGCTTAAAAAAAAGAAACTACAGAAGATTTTGGAATCAAACCAAGACATTTTAATGTTACATTGCTACGTAAAATTCTGAAAGCAGTTTGACTAAAAAATTGTGCAAGGTTTCGCTGAATTACGCCTTTTTATACATGGCCACAAAAACTACTTCTATTTCTTTCACGTTTGAACCGCTACTTTTATTGCCATTATCTTTGACCTAAAATCGCGCCCTACATCAACTTTAACATAGATAACAGTGCTTTCTAAGTGCTATAATTTTAGGGTTAAAAGAACGTAAAAATATTTGTTGTTTAAAATGTTATTGCATTTTTGATGCGTACGACTGTCACGTTCAACACTTTTACCCATATATGTACCTATTTTATTCAAAATTATTTTACTTCCTTATTCATAAAAAAAAAAATTTGTTAAAAATGTATTTTAACACAAAACTTTCTATTGAAATTTTTCTTAAAACACATTTAACAGGCGATGGACCTATTGCTTTTAATATAAATTTTACTACACAATCAATCGCCTGTCATTTGGAAACAGCATATTAATGTTTTGATAAAAAAATCTTTACGTAAGGTAATTTCTTCTTAAAATAGGTAATTTTAAGATGTCCGCAAGGTAATGAAAAAATAAAAGTTAACATCACTGAATTAAATATATATAATTAACTTAATTTTTGTCTTTCAGCTTTTAACTTTTAATAAAATAGATTATAACTACTGCTTTCTTATGTTAATTATAGAGAAATAATTTTTCTCGTGTTGAACTTTTAACTTTGGTTTAAAGCTTTTTAGTACCGGAACTCTAAAAAGACTTAAAAGTTAAAAGCAATTATTTTTCATTTTTTAAATGTTAAAAAGTTTAAGAATTGCAAAAGCTTTTTATTGGTAGTTGAACACAAAATTTTAGAAACTATTTTTTTAACATTAGAGTTTTTATTTTCAATAAAAAATCCTCAATAAGTTTTAGAAAAAATGTTCTAAAGAATAAAAATCGGCACATAAAGAATGTAAAAAGCTCTGGTATTACCTTAAACATTAATTACTCTAGAAAAGCTAAGCAAAATATGTTTTGGCTATATTTTCTAAATGAGCATTTATTCAACACTTTTCAAAGCTTTTCCTTATTAAATTTGTATTTCTCAAGTTTTTTTTATTACTTTTCAAAAAACTTTTAAAACAGCACTTTTAAGTAAACTTATTATTACTGATACACTCAATTTACATGATGAATTTTATGACGTCTAATTTTAGACGTCATTTTTTGTTTGGTAGCAAGCGGTGCAGAGAAGAAAGAGGAAGATAAATTTGTCTACCCCTCTTTGTGATAGACAAACTTTCAGAATTTTTGTTTTCATGTTATTTTTCGTAAATCATATTTAAACCTTTAAAAGAGTATATGTATAACAAAATGTCAAAATCTAAATTAGACTAGAAACTTTTTTTTAACAGAAAGTGTTATAAATGTTACAACTGAATCTATTTCAAAAGCTTATTAATATTATCAAGACTTGTTAAATCTTAAAGCTTGACAACTTGCTGTTTCAAACGTTTTTTCAATAAAAGCTGTAAAACATATATGAACAAAAATGTTTTGTGAAAGCTTTACAAAAGCTTGTTAAAATAAAAACTTTTCCATTTTTTTTTAACAAGGGATACGGATAAGAGTTTTTACAATTTAAAATTCTCGATAACAAAAATGGTCACATACAAAGCTATTGAATTTTTAATCAAACTTTAAAATTTTCTCATCAAAAATTTTAGAAGTTCATAGATCTTTGTTTTAATAGCTTTAGTTTTTTATATTTAAGAAAAACCCTTAAGGCCTTTAATTAACTCCATTTTTTAAAATTTGTTTTAAAACCCAAACAGTTATTTAATTTTAATATTTTCTGTCACATTAATGATGTATTGATTATATTTTTTTTTCCTCAAAACTTTCCAACTATATAATTATAAAATTTAAAATCAAACAAACCTGGCAGTTTATCACTGGAGATTGTTTATCGATTAAATATACTACAAACTTAAAGATTACAAAACTTGATTGATCTTTATGAAAATTGTGGTTAATAAAGCAAATATTGATTAAAAACAATCAATAGATCCCATTCGAAAAAGAAAATAAATTCTCAATCTTTTAAATGAAAGTTTGTAAAAGATTTTTTTTTATCTTTTTAATCAATGAATTTTTTTATTAAAACCAGTCTGTGTAAGAAAGATCTACATGTTAAGCATTTAATCGTAATTACTATTAATAATTTTTTGTTAAAATACAAAAATAAAAACGAAAAAATGCTCTTTCTTAAAGAAGACCTGTAAAGAAGATGAAAAATCAGTAAAGTTAGAGATAAAAAGAAATCATGTTTTAAGATTGAAGTAATTTTTTCTTTTGTATATTTTATTTTATAGATTAAAGATCCACATAGACGGAAGGACAGTCGTACCATGCTTTTTTTTGTTTTAGCTTTTCAAAATGCAAGTCAAGAAAAAACATTTTCTCACACTATTGGTTTAAGAATTATTTTTTGCTGAATTTTCTCTTTTAGTAAACACTCTATAGTGGTTACAAGTGAATAGATATCGGAAATGTTACTGGCTTTATTAAAAAACTTTTTTAATCGAATGACTACATACGAATAAAATTTTTAGTTGATTAAAATTTTTATTTTTAAGAATTTGTAGCTGATATTGTTCGCATATTTTTTTTGCGATTTTTTTGTAATTATTTCTTTTATTATTGAATAACTTTAATCGATTAAATATTTTATTCGAATAAAATGTTTATTAACTAAATTATTTTTTAATCTAGCACGATTTTTTTTCATGGAATTTCTGTAAGTCACAAACATTTTTTATCGAATACAGTTTTTGTGATTTTTTAATTATTGTTGATATTGTTCGAATAACTTTAGTCGATTAAATTCTTATTCGAATAAAATGTTAATTAACAAAGTTTTTATTTCAATCTAGCTCAGTTTTTTCATGTAATTTCATAATTTTATGGTTTCATCAAATACATTTTTAATCGAATAACTTTATTCGAATGTAATTTTGCTATCACAATTTATAATTCAATATTATTTTTGGTTTTTAAGATTTATTTTTTAGTTGTTTATCAAAAATATTTAATCGAACTACTTTTTTATTCGAATAAAATTTGTATTCGCTTTAATTTTTGTTTTTGTTTTTATCCGGCTCTCTAGAAATAAAATTTACGTTTTTAGATATTTTTATAATTTTTTAACTAAAAATTTTTTAATCGAATAGATTTATGCAATTATCCGGATATTCAAATAAAATTTTTGTTCGCTAGGTTAATCTAGTTTGGCTTTTTTCATATAGTTTCCTAATTTTTTTTTGTTTTAATCGAGTAAATTTTCAATCGATTATTTTTATTCGATTAAAACATTGTGTTGATAATATTTATTTAACTCTTAAATTAATTAAATAAAATCGTATAAAATATTTTCGTGTTTTTTTCATTTTAATCGACTCTCAAAATAATGTATAAGATTTTTCATATTATTCGAATAATTTTTTTACAAATCACAATTTTGCTTAAAATCAATCAATCAAGGAATACTTTTTCGAAAAAAAGTTTCATTGCACAAAGATTGTTCTTCAAAATAATTTTTAATTTAGTTAAATAAAAATTAATTGGATTAAAATTGTTTTGTAAAAAAATTTTAATTGACTAAAATATTTTATTTATTTATGGATTTTTTCGAGTTAATTTTAATACGAATACAATTTTTGAACGAATAAAGTATGTTTGTATGTACTAAACCGAATGACATTTTGTTTTTTATTCCATTCAAATCACCTACTACAACTAGCTAGAGGTAACGTTAATTCAGATACATTTGTATTCGAATACATTTTTTAATCGAATGAATTTCATAATCTAATTTAGATTCTTAAAAAAAATTTTTTTCTAAATAGTTTTTATATTCCAAACAACGATTTTGCAACTGAAACATTTATGCTAATGAAAGTTTTTAATCGATTAAGATTTTCGAATAAAAATTATTCGATCATTGTTTTCATTTTGCATCCACTGAAATGTAAAATTCTGCTTGGAATTTCAAAATATTCGAATAATTTTATTCGATTAAATTTTTGTTTATATTTAAAATGAAACGTAACTTTTTCTATTTTTTTCTTCTGTACTGCTTTTGTAGGTACTTTTTGCCGGTTAAATGTTAATTTGCCGCTGTTTGCTTTTTCGTTTTGTCAGTCAGTCTCTTCGTCCGTCTGTCTGTCTTTCTGTCTCTACTTGTTTAGAATTTTGTTTGCAGTAATTATGGTGTCAAGTGTAGTTAACAAGACATTCAATTGCTCAAATAATTTATAAAGAATTTACATTTACAAATTTGCAAAACTTTGTTAATGTAATTTATTTGATATTAACCTTGACTGAAATTTAATAAAGAATCTTAGTCATTAGTTAAAATTTTTTGACAATCAAGATTTTAAACTAAAATTCTTTTAAACTTTATAAATTTAAGCCATTTTTTTCTAAAAAAAATGTTATGTATGTATATGTATTAGTTTTAGCCATTTAATTAAAAGTGACAATTCCAGTTAATTAGTGACAGTGGCCATTTCTTATCAGATTTCATAATCTTTTTCTCTTGGTGAATTGGCCAACATAAAGCAACTTGAAATATCATATTTCTGAGTCAACAAAAACTTCGTTAGTTATGAAAACTTATGTTTAACACAAACAAATTCCTCAGAAGAGAGAAAAAACGTTTCTTTTTTTGTTTTTGGGTTCAAATCTCTAAGCTTAAAAATGTTTAGTTGCTTTAAGTCGTCTTCACACACAAAAAGCAGGAAATAATGTTTTTTTATATTTTAAAAAGAAAAATCTTCTTTATTTAATCTTAATTTCGTTTCAAAAAATCAGCTTATTTTGTTTTAAAATGTTAATTGTCTAGTGTTATTTCTCTCCGAATCACGATCGCGATGAAGAACCCCCTGCTGTTGGCCAACAATTAAGTTGTTACATGTTTTAATTAGTGCTTTTTCTTCTCTTTTTGTTTTAGTGCTTTGTTGTTAAAGCACCATTAAAATCAAAAGATGCCTGGTGTTGTTATTGTTGCAATTCTTTTGAAATTGTTTGCTCAACATTTACCAGAAAATGTTGAAATCGTAATAAACTTTAATTCCATAAATATTATTGTTGGTCTTCTTAGAGAAATTTCAAAAGAAATTTGTGTATTTGTTTAAATGAAAAAGTTGTTTCTAATTTTGTTATTTTAGCCAGGTTAAAATAATTTTAGAAGCTAAACAACAATTTCTTGATTGTATCTTTCTTACAAAAGATAAAATTAGAAAATATTAAAAAAAAATTCACCATGATTTTGTTAGATATTTTGTTAAAAAAAAATTACAAAGAAAAAAGTCCTTTAAGTTTTTCTTAGACAAAATTATTAAAATAAAAAAATAAAAAATCCGAAAAAAAATTAGTCGAATGAAAATTGTTTAAAGAAAATGTTATTGATTATAACAACTTCTTTAAAAAATGTTATCGATTATAACAATTTCCATAGAAAATGTTATCGATTATAACAATTTCCATAGAAAATGCTATCGATTATAACATTGTGTACAGCAAATGTAATCGATTATAACACTTTACAGAGCAAATGTTATCGATTATAACAATTTCAATAGAAAATGTTTTCGATTATAACATTGTGTACAGCAAATGTAATCGATTATAACACTTTACAGAGCAAATGTTATCGATTATAACATTTTATAGAGAAAATTTGATTATATCATTGTCTAGAAAAAATTACATCGATAATAATATTCTTTAAAAAAAGGTTTTGGAGAAAATGTTATTTCTATGAAAACTGTTATCGATAAAAAATTTTCTAAAGAAAGTGTTATCGATTATAAAATTCTATAAAGAATCTTATCGATTATAACTTTTCCTACGGAAACGTTTTTGGTTCCAACCTTTTCTACGATTTTCTAGTGAAAACATTATCGATTTTATTTTTTTTAGGAAAGTCTTGATGCTTATAATATTAAAAAAAAATCTTTAATTATTATTCAATTTAGTTATTAAATTATTCTTTTTAATTTTCAAGTAACATTAATTTCTGTTTACCCAAAAATCTTCTTATTATTTTATGCAATCATGTATATTAATTTTCTTAGCCAAATGAAAAATGCAGTTGACCATGAAACGTTCTTTCTGTTTAAAATTTTGTAATAAAATTTTTAAAATTACTGGCCACCTTAATGCGTCTAAAACATTTAAAATTTTAATTTAACGTTTGAATTGATTACTCAGAAAAATGTTGCAATATTTAATGAGTTTAATGTTTAACAACTCGAAGCTAAAATAAATAAATAATTAAATTTAATTTATTTAACAAAAGATTATTTTAATTTTACGAAATACATGAGACAAATATTATTAAAACAGAATTAAAATTTAAGAAAACAATATGGGGAGTGGTTTTACGAGAAGAGTTTAAGATAAAGTTTAATAGATCTTAGTTTAATCCGCTCTTGTTATCGAAAATGTTATCGAATTTTGGCAATTTCTATAGGAAATTTTATATACTAAAACATTTTGTTATTTATTTTTTTTAAGTTGTTATCATCAATAGCATTGTCCAGAGCAATTTTTATTATCGATAACATTTTCTAGAAAGAAATTGTTCTATGGAAAATGTTATTATCGATTATATATTCTTAGAAAATGGCTATAATCGATAACAAATTCTTAAGAAGTTTCTATAATCGATAACGTTTCCTATAGAATCTGTAAAAAGCAATAACATTTTCTATAGAAACTGTTAAAATCGATAACATTTTCTATAAAAACTGTTAAAATAGATAACATTTTCTGTAGAAATTGTTATAATTCATAACATATTCTATAGAAATTTTTATAATCGATAACATTTTCTATAGAAATTGTTATAATCGATAACATTTTCTATAGAAATTGTTATAATCGGTAACATTTTCTATAGAAATTGTTATAATCGATAAAATTTTCTATGAAATTGTTTTAATCGATAAAATTTTCTGTAGAAAATGTAATAATCGATAACATTTTCTGTAGATATTATTTTAATCGGTAACATTATCCGTAGAAATTGTTATAATCGATAACATTTTTTGTATAATTGTTATATATGATGGCATTTTCTGTAGAAATTGTTATAATCGATAACATTTTCTATAAAAATTGTTACAATCGATAACATTTTCTTTAGAAATTGTTATAATCGATAACATTTTCTATAGAAATTGTTAGAATCCATAACATTTTCTGTAGAAAATGTAATAATCGATAACATTTTCTGTAGAAATTATTTTAATCGGTAACATTATCCGTAGAAATTGTTGTAATCGATAACATTTTTTGTATAATTGTTATATTCGATAGCATTTTCTGTAGAAATTGTTATAATCGATAACATTTTCTATAGAAATTTTTTTTCTTTTTTTAAAGTCCCTAAGCTAAACCCCGCGAAACTCTGCGCTTGTCTGCAGGAAAGAAACCAGAGTCTCTGGCGGGAATCGAACCCGCAACCCCGGCGCTGATAGACTAGCTCACTACCAGCTAGGCTAATCGTTAGCATTTCCTATAGACATTGCTATAATTGATAACATTTTCTATAGAAATTATTATAATCGATAATATTTTCTATAGAAATTGTTATAATCGATATCATTTTCTTTAGAAATTGTTATAATCGATAAAGTTTTTATAGAAATTGTTATAATCGATAACATTTTCTATTGAAATTTTTATAATCGATAACATTTTCTATTGAAATTTTTTTGACCGATAACGCTTTCTATTCAGATTGTTAAAATCGATAAAATTTAACAAAAAAATGTTATAATCGATCACATAGTTTGTGGAAACTGTTATAAGGGATAACATTTTCTACCAAAACTGTAAAAATTGCTAATATTTTGCATAATTACTGCTATAAGTGAACAAATATTATGTTTCTTATTTAATTTTTTTTTGTTTTTTGAAAACTACGGATTTAATGTTAAATCTCAATTAACCTTTTAAGCTTAAAAATTCAAAATTTTCATAACAAAATGTAAAATTGTTAGAAGTTTTTTACTTTTCTTAGAATTGCAAGTACATAATTTGATATGGAGTCGCAATTGAAACTGAAAGCAAAAACTTGCAGCACTGCGGGTGCTTGATGCTGTTAAAATGCTGCAAAATTATCAGCGAGAAAAAAATATTTTACGTCAAATATTGCAATTAGAAGAACATAAAAATAGTAAAAAGCAAAACAACAATATTTCCGCTAAATTTAAATAATTTTTAGAAAAACATAAAAATATAATAGAAAAAAATTACACAATTTCTTAACAATTTTATATATTTCTTTAAGATTTTTTTATATAAATCAAGTGTAAGCATTTGTGATAATAATTTTTCCTAAAAAATGCAGTCAAGAATTCAAAACGATGTGAATTGTTTTAAGAGTTCACACTTCCAAAATGTCTACCAAAACTTCAAGTGAAAAATTACGTGAAAAGACGTTTCTCAAGCATTTACAAAAACGGCGAAAACGAAAAATTCCCCTTCTCAGGGGCATCTATCATAATAAAATGTTGAAAATATTAGTGATACTAGTCTGTTTAGTGAATCTGCTCTATCATTTCAATATCATAAAAATAACGGTAGATGCTGGCTCCATTCAAACTTTGCCAGAAAACACAACAACGACAACAACCTACAATTTTACGGAGCCGACAAGTCCGACGCCGTTAAAATCAATAAGAAAGTTTTTGAAAACAAAATCGACCAATCAAAGTTTAAATAAAACCATACGACGTAGTATTAATGTAAATAGTAGTTTTAATCATCAAAATGAAATTGTACAAAATAAATCCGAACATTCAATACAAACAACGAAACGTAAACTTAGACGTAAACCCTTAGCGGGGCGATCAAATCATACTCGAACCGGCTTGGGACCGACACGTTACAAGGGAAAACGTAGAAAGTACACAAGGCCAAACTCATGGCACCAGCAGCAGCAGCAGACACGAAAAAATAATACAAATTTATATAAACCAAAGAATTATACAACCATAAGAACTACCGCCTCCACTTCAATTTCCTCATCATCGACCGCAAGCAGTAACCAGCAAAAACGTCCCTTCATGACCCAGCAGCAGCAACAGTTTTCCTATACGAATCGTTCGTATCAGCGTCAACATCAGTATCAACAACAAAGTGTACAGATTCCTTCTTCTACTATTCGAGTCTCGTCTACGATAGATACACACCATGTCCAGCCGTCATTTGATAATTCTTCCCGGCTTTATCCCACCACCAATATTAAACATTATATTGGGGTAAATTCGACCAGTATTCATGATTTGCCTTATCAGCAGCAAAATGTTGTAATACAAGGTAATACGGATATAGTGGTTTATCGCAATATTGGTCCCGTACCCTGTCCACCAGGGGTGCGTTTAGTGCCGCATCGTGTATTAACGGCGACACCAGATCCAAGGATAAATAGGCAAAGGGGTAAGAGTTTTTTTTTTTACAAATTTAAAAAAGAAATTTTATAATACGGCTTAAAAACTAATTCAAACATATTTAATAAAAATAGAAATTTGAAATTTTTACAGCCGTATTCATAAAAAAATCATAATTCAGGTTTTAGATGAATTTTAGTTAAAAAACATTTTAAGCCTAAAAAAGCTTTTTTTTAAATTCGTATTCATAATCAGCATTTTAACTAATAAACGTTTTACCGTCTTTTTTAATTTGATGGTGGCAACGCTATCTCTTTTATTTGTCACATGAATCATAATGATGTAAAACAGTGGTTATTAATTCATACTCGTATTCGTATCTAAAATTTTTTTTTGTCGTGTGTGAGAAAAAAATTGTTTTTTATATATGAATAGTTGTCTCTTATATTTAAAAAAATAAAGAGTTCAAACAAAACAAAACAAAGTGCAATTTAGATGATGATTTTATTGCTGATATCAAAAAGTATTCAAATAACGAGTTTTATTTTATTTGTTTTGATCGTTTACACATCACTAGTTCATAATGTACAATTAATAATTTTTTGAGCTTTAATTTGTGAAATTGAAAAATATATTAATAATATACATTTTTCATACATACATATTTTTGAATTTCATTTTATTTTTAATGTTTAAATACATAATAATATATTGTCTTAAAATTTCTCGCAAAACTGTTCAAAATGACCATAAACACACAGCAAAAAGCAAAAATGTCATTTTAAAATAGGTTTAAACAAGGGTCGAACCAATTTTAAAATTCGCTTATTTACACAAGGTTTAAAATAGGGTTTTTAAGGTAATATTCGTTTATGAATACAATTTTAACGATTTATGCTTAAAACAGATTTGAAATGGAGTTTAAAATGTTTATGAATACGGCTGTTAAAATTTAAGAAAACAAATTTTTAATTTAATGAACCAGCCACTTATGAATTGTAAGGATGAATGAGGAAAATTGTATTAGTATAATTTTTTTAATGCCTACAGATTGATATCAGGATATAATATTTTTAATAATTTAATTTTCGGACTTAAAAAAATGTTCCTTTCTATATTTAGTATAGTGCACTCATAATTGATGTAGAGAGGAATGGAGAAGGGTTGGGGCGAAAGCCACAAAGTAGATTATGATAATGATATTGAATAATAGATACATAATAATAAAAACACTTGAAATTTTAAAAACAATTAATATTATATATTATTCCTGCTGTTCCTATTTTACTGCAAAATTACTTAACTCACAAAAGATCAAATTTAAAAAAAAATTATTGATTTTTTAAGTATATAAAGCGTGTTTTTAGAGTGTCACAACTTTGAGTTGGCATCACTGCTTTATTTGAGCACGCATTTAACAGCTGATAGTTTCTTTTTGACTTTCAAGATTCAAGCCAAACGACCATCGTATGCGCCACCAATTCGGCAAATGGGTTGTGACACTAATTTATATTTATTTTGATTTAACCCCATTGGACTATTTTCTTTGAGGTTATGTTTAGTCACTTGTCTACGTCGATAAACCACAAACAATTGAACAGCAGGAAATCAACATTCGAAGAGTTATCGTCGAAATACGGCCGCAAATGCGGCAACAAGTTGTTGAAAATTGGTGTTCCAGATTGCGCCTTTTACGCGGCAGCCGTGGCGGCCACATGGAAGAAATCATATTTAAACAATAATTTTATAAAATGTTCTTTCCAAAAAAGCCCGGTTTTATTGATATTAAAACATTTTTTTTTTATTTTAATTTAAACTTGTGTCACTCTATGAAAAACACCCTGTATATAGTGAATCCTTGTGATGTTCTAAAGGATCCAGCCACGTCCGTCCGTTTGTTGGAAGTACGATAGAGGGTGCAATAAAAGACTAGGCAGTAGTAGAAAAAAGTTAGATGAGCATCAGCCATGTACCCCTAATCTCTTGGTGGTCGTAACCACTGGGTGAAAAGCAATGAGTTTGCCAACCGCTCCTGTGTGTGAACGCCACCAGCATTCACTGGCATCAATTAGAATGTAACATTATGCAGAATTATACTCTCGCCCGCTGCTTAAAAGTTTGAGCTATCTAACCTTCGCTACATTTCTGAATACGGCAAGCGGTGTCTGTCAAATAGCAACAGCACCTAGGGAGATCCTCCGTCAGGCTGAAATTTCGCCCAAGTGGTGAATAGTTAGCTCTAAAAGCCAACTTTTTTCTATTTCCCTTCCCTTCAGGGTCCAGACATTATCTTTGTATCCAGACATTAACGTGAACCCCGAAGGACCCTAAACCAATAGTCAGCTGCGAGCGAAGTCCCAGGGGCAACTGTTTGTCTCCCTTGAGACCCGGGGTCTGGTCAGCCGCGGTTTGTCAATTTTGTACTCCACCGAATTCCAGGTATTGACTGCTCCTGATTTCCCCTGAGTATGTAACACCAAAACGTGGAATATCCTAAGGATATCTTCCTTAATTCCCCCGATGGATGAAATTTGGTAGAAATTGTTAAAACAATGTACCAAATCAGTCCATTATTTTACCTAGTGCCCAAACAAAAGCCTCTTGGATTGATAACGGCCATATGTCAACTATTTCGTCACCCCACGAAATCTAGTTTTTTTCTTGTTTTGAATTTTTAATGAAGGGTGGTCGAATTTCCATAATGCCCGTTGTTAATTATGAGTCACACCTAAACGTCAAGTTTTTTCCCAACTTAACTTGTTGTTTCTTTGTTTCAGTGCCTGACACATTCAACCATGGTGAGGTACACAGTTAAGAAGCGCGTTAAGGTTGTTGGAGTCTTTTACGAAAATGGGCGTTCAAATCAAAATGCATTTCTTGGCACACTTTCATCTCAGTGGATTCGTTAAGAAGCAGAATTGCCGCATTTGGGCAAATGCGAATCCACGAGTGGTTGTTGAAACGCCGATTTCACAAAGAGTTACTGCTTGGTGCGGCTTATGGGCTGGCGGCTTAATCGGGCCGTACTTTTTCAAAAATGCGGTTGGCCCAGCAGTAACCGTGATTGGTGTTCTCTACCGCGAGATGATAACGAACTTCTTGTGACCAGAAATTTACTATATGGGCCTGGCGATATGTGGTTGAAACACTTGCCACACAGCCAACGAAACAATGTCTCTTTTTCGCAAGAAATAACGGCCGTGTTACCTAACGTCGAGGCGATGAAACTGTACGTCATGGTCATGTGATTTGTCAGCTTTGGACTTCTTTCTTTGGGGGTACTTAAATAATAAAGTGTTCGTCAATAAGCCAATAACAATTCAAGAGCAAAAGGATTGAAGCTCAATGTCGTTAATGTTTTGGTTGCACTACCCTTTACATAACAAATTCAGTTGCGCTTTAAATTTTAAGTGATTTTATTTGAACTAAAATTGTGGTGGGTATCGCCGATATGACACGACCTAATAAAGCTATCCAACTTAATTTTCCCTCAAAAAGTTTATAAATTATTCAAATTATTAATTTGAAATATTATACAATCAATCAATTATGCTTGTTATTTATTAGTTTCTTGAATTTTAATAATTATGCAACAAAAGCCAGCCAGAGTCACTACCTGGCAAATGGCAGTAAATTTAACTTCTTTTAACACCCCCCTTCCAAAAATTAACAATAGTCTCTTCACACCTTTAACCACCAACTACTTGTACAAATTGAATAACCAGCCAATAAAATTTAAATTAACGGTTTTCAAAACACGATCTTAAACCCCCCATTGAAAACAATAGAAACTTATTCAAAAGCATTGAACTTTTAACTGCGATTTGTTAAAAAAAAATTCACATGCTTTTTTCAAACTCATGAAAAATCAAGGGGTGACCGTGCAATTACCTTAGCAACAAGTGCAGACAGACACTAGACTTTAGACTAGACAAAAGGCGTCAATTAGCATGTGAAACCAAAAACACTTTTCAATGTCTTTAAACTCAAACTCAATTCTATTGCTTACAATTTTTTTCTTAAAATTAAATTACTTTCAGGAATTTTTAAAGAAAAAAAAAAAAAAAAATAATTATCAGGTTTATTTTACTGGTCTTTCGATCTTAAAGCTGATCTTTAAATGATCAACAATCGTTTTTAAATACTGGGTGTGTTTTGTTAAAGGGATTAACTGACAAATTACATAGAAACAAAAAATGAATGTTTAGACTTCAAAAACTTTTTTAATTTCCAATTTTAAGTTTTTTCTCTCGATTTGTTTTAATGGTATGACAGTTTAACGTCTGTTAAGTGTCAAATTAAAGGCATAAAACTGTCAGAGAAATTGGTGAGAGGGCAACAAGAATTATTTCAATGACTAAAATGCAATTTCATTGTTGTTTAAACAAATCATATCAACAAAGAATAATGAATTAAACTACAATCTAAAATGGAGTAAAACTAATCCAAAACACAATTTAAATGGCAGGCGACAAGCTGAGCCAACTTTTTGTGAAAAACTGTAATATAAAAGGTGGTGCAAAACTTTAGTTTGACTCTTGGATTGGGTTTATTTCATATCTAATTTTTTTTCCTTAAGTATAAAAGGTGATATCTTCCAAGTGATCGAATACCAAAGGTGCCCGATTTATGGCATTATCCATCACTCTTATCGTGATTTAAAAAACCCCACAAAAAGAAATTTAGAGCGGTTAAATCGGGCAATTTTGCTGGCCAGTGCAAATGACATAAATGAAAGATTACAGCCGTACCTCAAAAAAAGCATCACGCGTTTTGCTCCATTTCTTATTGACGTTTATTTTGTATTATAGCATCTTTCGATAGGGCGATGACTTTTGCGCCACGTCGTATTAATTTGTTTTTGAAAGAATTTTAAATTTTAAAAAATTTTATTTTCCAAAATTTTTTGCATTTTTCGCTAAATTTGACAAAAATTTAAAAGTGAAATCAAGGCGAATTCATGTATAGGGTGGTGGCGATACTACAACAAGTAATAACACCAAAAACATAACATTGTGTTTTATTTGTTGCTAGGGTGTCGATACTTTAAGAGCGATACCACATCGAGTAAAAGTATCGATACCTACTTAGTATCGATACTTACTTGTATCGTTTGTATGATAAAAGAATAGAAAGCAGCATTTAAAAACTTTCTTATTAGTGTTTTAGTACTATTCAATACAATAAGAACTACGGTCTATTATAATTTTTGTGCAAAATGGAAAGTGTAAGGATTGCGACCACTTTTAGTTACCACCTAGTACCAATTTCCTTTTGAAAATTCTTTTTTATCTTAGGAAACAAAATTTTATAGAACGTTTAGGATAACAACCTTCATTCACCTTTTAATGTTAATTGTGAGTCACACCTTAACGTCAAGTTTTTTGATTATTTGACTACTTCTAGCATTGAGAGGTACACAATTGAGCAGCGCGTTAAGAATGTCAGAGCCTTTTACGAAAATGGGCGTTCAATCAAAATGCATTTCTTGCACATCATGATTTTTTTGGTCAGCATAATCGACCAAATGTTTCCACAATCGGGAGAATTTCAAATTTCAGCAAACCGTGTCTGTAGGAAATGGAAAAACGTATGCGCATGCTGCGCAGTAAGTTCTGAGGCTGGCGGCGTTATCGCGCCGTACTTCGAAAATGAGGACGACCAAGCAATTACCGTGAATGGGGTTCGCTATCGCGAGATGATAACAGACGTTCTATAGCCAGAAATTGAGCAAATGGACCTAGACGATATGTGGTTTAAAGGTGTTAACTAGGGATGCCAAACGGGACCAGGTTTCTTGAAACCCGGGACTCGGGATTTTTTATTAAAAAAAAACTGGATCCCGGGACGAATCGGGATCTTTCGGGATTTCATATAAAAAAAGCCAATTTGTAAACTTCATATAATTATAATTGATTGTTTAAGTATAAGTATTAAAACAAATTAATTTATGAAGAAAATTAAACTCATTACAAAATAAAACTGTTTAATGTATTCATTTAAAGCAGTGAAGGGCACACACATACTATCACATTTATGCTTGTGAAATAACAACAAAGCAACAGCCGAACGTACCCAGCGGGAAAACTCAGAAGACCTTCTTACTTCAGGCCTTTTTAAAGGCCTGCTTAAAAAATTTTTGGATTTAATTCATATTCTTACGTAACTGCTAAAGAATGCCTCATAGAAGGCCTCGGCTCTTTGGTATGAGAAGCGAGAAAAGAAGGAGTAACATTTTTTGTTTTGTTTTTTTTTGCACAAGCAAAAGCAAAAGAATTCAGATCCCTTTACAAAAACAAAGTAAAATATGCTGTAAATCATTTTAGTTGAAGTGGAAAAGAGAAAGAGTAAAATTTTTTGTTTTGTTTTTTTCAGATCCCGTTATAAAAACAAAGTAACAAAGTAGGTGCATATTAAAATAAAAAATAAAAACAATAATGTAAATCATTTTAGTTGAGTTTTGTCCATTAAGGAAGATAGGTACTTGTGCTTAAAAGTTTTTTTTTATTATAGGTATACTTTTATTTACAATCTTTAGCAAATTTGATTATTTCAATAAAAAAATAGGTAGGTATCACATGTGTTATTAAACCACAATAAGTTTAATAAAATATATAAACATACGTTACATGAAGCCTATTCAGTCTTCTAATTTCATTTGTAAGGAAATATTCCTTAATGTTTTAGACTGATAGCCCTTCAATATGACCTTTAATGCATTTGTAGAAGGATGGTCTGAAAGGCCTTTTAAGAGCCATTAATTGAAAGGCCTTTTAACATACCTTTCTTAAAAGCCCTTCAAGATAACCTTTTTGCTAAGGCCTTTTGAAAGTCATTCTCTGGAAAGCCTTCTAAGAGCCATTTATTTGAAGGCCTTTAAGAAGCTCTGGGGAAGAATGGAAAGCGGAAGGCCTTCTCCGCAATGACAACGCGTGTAAAAAAGATATGAGTATGGAATGGAGCGAGAAGGCCTTGTTTATCCAAAAGAAGGGGTACAGAGGCCTTCTGGAAGTCCTCCGTACTCCTTCTTTTTCCCTCTGGGTACATTGTCACAGACCACACAAAGGAGTTTATAGTGTACATGTGTCGACGTCACACAAGCAGCATTTTTATTCCTATGCACGCGTGCATAGGATTTGCAAATGTGCCCTTCACTGTTTTAAAGTAATATGGAAGTATTATGTATTAAAACTTATATTGTAAAAAGCTTCTTAAACAAATTAATGACGTCTAATAACAATATGCTAGTTGAAAAAACAGACAAGCCGGGCACATGAAGTTTACATAACTCGGGTACGCTGAATCCAGAGGTGCCAGCCGTATTTTTTAGGTTGGCTCTGGTTTTCGGGATATACCGTTATTTCGAAAATGGAGGAGGTTAAACAACAAATATTCGCGTAACTCAAAAACGCTTTAGCTTCTTGAAAAAACTAAAAAAACCGAAATTCCGCAATAAAATTATAAAATAACTTCTAATTCTAATCTAATTGAGGTCGGTAATACATCATATCCCAGTAGGGGCGACTCCTGGGCATTTATGGGACTTTTTCTTCAATATATTTCTAGTCTGGATTGAACATTTTGTATGGGAGCACCCTTTAGGAATAGAGATAGCGGGTAGGTATGTTAGAAATAAAAGATTGGGATAAAAAAAAAATGGGGTCGGTCATACATTTGTCCCATCTAGGGGCATCCAAGCGCTGTAGGGGCCAAGTTTAAGAATTTTATTAAACCGCCAACAATTAGGTTAAAACGCCAGGTGCCCAGCTTGTCTCAAAAAAAGTGTCAATATCTTGCACAGTGTAATTGATAACTTATTTTATTGCAAACATACATATGCTGCCGACGAAACCAATGTTCGCATATACTATATACATACATATGCATACATATGCTGCCGACGAAACCAATGTTCGCATTTTACACATCTGGGTATCGCAAATAAATAGCTACATATATGCTGTATGGCAATATTTAATTTATTTCATTTCAAATATATATGCAAGTATTAATTTAATAAAATAAACTTAAACAAATATGTATCCAAAGACTTTTGGAAGAACCCCCTAAAGTTTTTAACACCTTTTTGCACTACTTGCATTTTGCGTGCGCAGTTCTATTATCATTAACTTAGAAAAAAGACCACACCTTCTGATTTTGTTTTCGTGGTACAATATTCATTGCATGTAACATTTTTTACTTGTGACTTTTTTGTAACCAGTTAGAAATAAAGTTCATGACCAGTATGATTTAATATTAAATTTTTGAATTTTTACTAAGCCCAAAATCTCGGGACTTAAATTTTAAGAATAATCCCAGGATTTCGGTATTCGGGATCGGCTCCCTAGTGTTTGCTGGTAAAACGGTGTCTTGATACCGTTACTGCTGCTCCAGCTTTGATAAATAATGAAAAATTTAAGATTAATTTCAATACCAAAGTGAAACAATTACTTTTGACCGATACCGAGTATTTTTACCGATACTACTTGGTACTCGGTTGCTAAGTATCGATTACGAAAATACTTGGTACTTATATAAAAGTATCGAATATTATCTTGTATTTACTCGTATCGGCTCATCCCTATTTGTTGCTTTGGTCGATATGTCAAAAACACAAGTAACTTTTGACATTCCTCTCTCTAATTTATAAAAAAATTAGCACAGCTGTGCTTTCAACGCCAACTGCAAAATGAATTCGCCTTGAGTAAAATAATAATTGATTTTAATATTCAAATGGCAAATGGATTATTATCTGCCTGTTTTTTCAAAATAAAACAAAATATTTCGCTTGGAAATTTATATTGAAACAACAATAAAAAAGTCAAATTTGATTTTGTTTTAAATAAAAATTTCTAAACAAAAATTTTTATTTAACTTTGAAAAACAGGCAGTATGTCGTTAGAAAAGTAATCTTTGGTACTTTTTTTAATACATAGTTCATATTTTTTAGTACTTGTTATATAAAAGTATATTTTTTCAATGTTTATAACGATAAAAAATTCTAATATCTTAAATAAAGCGATTTAAAATCTTTGAATTCATTTTAATTGAATTTTTTTTTCAAATATTTTTGCTCACCTGGTCAATTTTAATTAAAATACCAAATTCCGATTTATTTAAAAAGATTAAAATTAATGAATTTTCTTATGTTCAATAAACTGTGGCATTACAAAGTTTAAGTAGTTTTATTAAATAATTTAAACAAAGAATTTTTTTTAATCTACTAAAATTAATTTTTCCACAACAAATAAATTAACAATTAAAATTATCATAAATCTTAAAATAATATTGAAAAAAAACGGGTTTCCAAACTAAAATATTCTTTGACTTCAACTTCTGAACATAAATCAATATAAATTATAAAAATGTGGAAATCAAAACAAAATACAGATTGATAAATTATAACATTATTGTTGCATACAACTTGGCTGGGTGACCCGCAAGTGACCTTTTTGAAAATTCAAAACAGAGTTGTAATCAAAGCAACAATTTAAGTTGTTGTTTAATGATGAAGTATTGAAAAGCTCTACATATTTTTTTGTAAGATTTTATATTAAAGTATTTTTTTGGACCATTTTCTAGAAGATGTTGAAAAATAACTAAAAGTGTTTGTGATCACTGATCATTAATCATTATTAGATTATTGTAAGGCAATTTTTGATTAATTTGAAAAGGAATTTAGATCGTTCCTACTAGAGATTTGTCAGAAATATTAAAAAGAATTTTGTACTTTTGTTAAAGCAAAGAAGTAGTGCAATCAATATAGTTTTAGAAAAACTTAAATATTTATTTGAACGGTTTTACGATTTTAGTGCGGCCCCTACAACTGGTTACAACTGGTCGTACAGCTGAGTTGAATAAAACAGTTGAATTAAAATCAAACGTTACAATTGGTTGTATAACTTGATCAAATTTTGTTACAAGTCGCAACTTCTAGGGGCCGCATGGGGTTCAAATAAGAAATATTTCAGTTTCTTGATAAAAATTTCCATTTTTAAAAATGGCAAATTTAGTTTTTAAATAATAAACCAGTGCAACAAAATTCGGGTCATCGCCGCCAGCCTCAATGATTGCAACGCGAAATGAATCTAGACTATTGGTAGAGCAAATCTACCAAAAGGTTTTGAAAAGTTAGCTCGGGTTCCCGAAAAATCGGCCCCCAAAGTTTTTGAATTTTTTGAAAAGGCGTTTGGTATAAGTAAAAAAAATATACTAAATGTAATTCTGAGCTAAAATACTTTTTCAGATGTCTTCAGTAGAATTGTATGGCGATTCTTTGCTTAGAATATATTAACCCTCTAACACTAATTTTAAAGGGCCATATTTGTCCTTTTTATTAATTTCCCCCGCAAAAGTATACTAAAACGGCACTTTAGAGGGTTAAAATGCTCTACGAATATTTTCTGCATCAAGTTTTAATAGGGGTCTTCTAAGACCAAAACATCGTGCATTGTATGTAAAACGCATTTTCGAAATTTCGGATATTGCAATTTTTGAAAAGACGTTTGGTACAATTCAAAAAATATACTAAATGTACTTCTGAGCTAAGACTATTTCAAATGTCTTAAGTCTGGGATAACACTATAAAAGTTTTCTTTCAGAAAGTCTGAGCTTATGGGTGAGAGGGGAAAAAGGAGCACCATGTTATCTTCCCCTCCCACCAACAAACTCAGACTTTCTGAAAGAAAACTTTCATAGTGTGAACCCAGACTAAGTAGAATTATATGGCGATTCTTTCTTAGGACTTAGTAACCCTCTAACACTCATTTAAAGGGGTAATTTTTTAACTTCCAAACAAAATATATTAAAACGACAATTTAGAGGGTTAAAATGTTCGACAAATATTTTGTGTATCGAATTTTACTAATGGTATTCTAAGACCAAAAAATCGTGCAATGTATGTAAAACGGAGTTTCAAAATTCCGGGCCTTTAAATTTTGGAATTTTTTGAAAAACAGCTTGATTTGACGTGTTTTGAAAGTAACCACACCATCTCTTCAAAAAACGTTGCCGTTTAAAACACACTGCCATTTATATATTTATTTTTAATATAATAACAACAACAACAAAAATTACCGCAAAAATGTTTCGGAATTAAAACTTTTATAGAAATTTAAAATTTTACGATATGGCAAAAATTTCTTTCCATTAATCCATCCTTTACAATACAGCATTTTAAAATCAAGAAAGAAATCTGAAGGCCTGGTTAGCCGAACGTTGCTGAAATTTTGATGTAACGTACCGTACCAAACCATACCGTACCGTACCATACTCTTAGCATTTTTAATACCATTTGTGGTAAATGGGGATATAATTTGTTAATCATTCCGTGTGAAACTTTGAAATAAATAAAAAATTAAAACATATATTTTGCACTGAAAAAGCAACTCAATCCATCAGTATTAAAATGGTGGTGTCAATAGCGCGGTGAGTACGAATTTCCTAAAATAAACTACAAAACGCTTGATTCAAGTTTGGATTATTCAAGTGCGAAATACTTAACTTATCCAAATTTAATGCCGAATTCGTACTTAAAATAATCCGAAAACAGAATTGACTTAATTAAAACTGAGGTAAAATTAATCTCAAACTTAGCTTGATTTAAAAATTTCAAGGCGGTTTAATCTCGATTTGTACTTTAAATAATCCGATAGTGAGATTAGATTGATTCCAATCCAAACACTTACCCAACAAACACTTATCCCACAATCCAAACGGACCCGTTACACATGTTTACTTTGTTGTATTACGCCCTTTGTTTACAGAAGAATTCTCAGTTATAATACAGCAGCATTATGCCCAATATGGTTCCTGTAATCATTCTACTTTAAAAATTTGATGTATATAATTAATAATTTAAACAAATAGAATATGGGAATTATTACTTCTTATTTTACTCTTTAAGCATGAAAAAATCAAAATCTTGTAGTGTTGTTGTTGTTTCTATTCAACAAACTTTTACAAACCCACGCGTATGCACGAACATTGGTTTTTGAAAGTTATCCCATTTTGGATTGTTTTAAGTACTTTTAAGTGTTATCCGTACTTAAATTTTTGAGTACGACTCGTACTAAAATAAGAAGAAAAAACTTAAATTTAGTACGAGTGTTTTCTTTCTGTGTGGGTCCTTGAGTAATTCTAAGTCGTCTAATGTTTATGTTTATGTTCGTTGCAGAAAACTCGTTCGTTATAGCTAGAATTTAAACCACTTGATTTTGTGAATATCGGTCCATATTTAATAATAGGCCCAAAAAAAAGCCTACTCTCGATAAAGAATTAAGTACATCTAAAAACGCAACGAATAAAGCCAATGTAATAAAATGTGGTCTGTCATAGTTTTATGAGACTCGAAATCGCACTGTAAAATTTCGTACAGATTATTCCGATATGGGGCTTTATTCTGGGAAATCATTTGAAAACGCTTCAAACCCTAGCAACTATAGATATTGTGCTAAAAATTTATCCAAATAAGCTTTGTGTGGTGTTATTTCTGACACCAGCAATTTTGTTATAATCGGCCCGTTTTTTTCAAAGGCCCCATATAAAGATCACTCTCGGAAAACACTTCAGTTTGTCTAAAACCGTAACAAATAAAGATATTGTAATGCAATTTGGTCTGTATGAGTTTCATAAGAGTCGAAATGGCACTGTTAAATTTCGAGGAGATCGCTCCATGATTTACCATAGGTGCCATATAAAACCCACTCTGGAAAAGCATTTAAATATGACTGAAACCGTAAAAAATATAGATATCTTTGGTCCAATATGGCCCAATGTAGATATGTTTGGTCCAATTTGGCATTATGTGGCTAGAAATAACACGATATAATTGTTTGATAATTATATGGTCGGTCGGAAGGCCGCTTTATATGGGAGCTATGTATGGTTAGCTCCCATATAAAGCGGCCTTCCGAAAAGCAATTTAGGAAGCATTTCTTTAATATAGAGTTTTTAAAACTAGAAATCATTTTACCGAATTTTGTGGTAAACAATCCATAATTTACGATAGGTCCAATAGAAATGCCCTCCTTTAAATCACTTTAAACCAGTGTTCGAAAATAAACAGTACATTATTTAGCGCTCGGCTCACACGCCCAAGAACGATATATATATTTTTTTTATTGATTTTGTAAACAAACACAACCCTTTAAACCGTTCGTAGCTATTTTCAGGAAAGAGCCGAACATTATTTATTGTTCTGTTCTTCGTTAAAAAAAAACAGGACAATTGTAGTGATACTGTAGGCAAACATGATATTTTATTGTTTTATAATGTTTATTTTTTTACATTGATAATGAAATGAACAAACAGCTTGTGTGTGTATTGTTAATATATTTAGTTTGTGTAAAATTATTTTGCTGGCTTTTTGTTTTTTTTTCGTATGTGTTTTTTTGTTTTTCTAAAAAATATTTGGGTTTTTACCAGCCAAAAGTGACGAAAATTAATGAGCCGAACCGAACACTATGAAGTTTGTGGATTTAAAATAAAGCCAAACGGAAATACCTGTTCTTATCTTTTGTTGAGTTTGATAAAAACAGTATTATTTTTGTGTTCGAAATGTGTTTTGTGATTTTCTACACAAACACCTTTAGCGTTAGTGTTTTCCACGAATCTACCGAACAGAACAGTAAGGAGCGATATTTGGTGTTTATTTTTGAACACTGCTTTCAACAGCTTAAACTGGTACGAATCATGATATTTTATTCAAATCCGTTCAAATTAAATTTTATATGATTAAAATTAAAAGAATTATGCTAATCTGCAACCAATTTCAATACTAACGAAGTGTTGCCAGTAGATTTTTCGAAAAAAACACCTACACATGCTAAAAAAAAATCAGATTTTTTCCTGCACGTTAAAAAATTTACCATACCATTATTGTGATGAAAATAGGAGAAAAAACATTAGTTATAAAATATAAATGTTATTTAAATATGTATGGACCAAAATATGTTTTTTACGCGATTTATGAAAAATAAATTTTTTTTTTTGGACAAGAAAGTTTCAGTAAAAAACGTTTTTTTCTGTATTTATGTCATAAATACATAATGCGATATGACGAAAAATTCCTACATTTTGGATATAATTAAAAATCTGTCTGATTTTCCCTACGCTTCTATTTTAGTATCAAAAATACCTACATGTAGTGATTTTCCCCTACTTCTGGCAACACTTACTAACGTCAGTTTTTATAAAGATTGGTAAAAAGTTTATAGATCCCATATAAACCCCACACTTGAAATATTCAAACTCTCGGTGGAGGGTATTAAAGATTCGACACAGCCGAATCCAGCACTTTTATTTGTTTTTTATTTAAAATGCCAACATACTTTGTTGTATTTTCAAGATAATTGTAAACTGTAATTGCCTCTTTCATTACTGTACAATGCATTTCCTTTTTGTTTGATTTAAAAAAAATATTTTTATTAACTTTTCGCCATCGCCACCGTCATCATCATAACCATAATTATTTTACTCGTATGTCATTTATGGCAATAACTGATTAATTTATGTGGGTTGTTTATGCTTTTTTGATATAAAATTTGACAATATTATTATTTGTGAGTGCTACAACATGTATTTACGTGATTAATTTTTAAGTTTATACATTTTTTTTTTTGAATTTTTTTATTTTATAGAGGCCACAAATTTTTGTGAAGCTTTTTTTTTAAAGATTTTCCGGTTGCAAAAATTATTTACTTTAGAATTGAATATTTATACCTAAAAAAGTTGTTTATGCATATTTACATTAAAAAATTGCGCGTAGTTTTAGGCAATATTTTGTAAAAAAAAAAAAAAATTTGAACGTGCTTTTTTTGCGAACGCGGTGGTTGGTATCTATCGTAATGTAATGTGTGGGTAAAGATACACATTTTTTTTATTACAGATATTTTGTGCAAATTTAAGTTTTTTTTTCTTCTTTAAGTTCTCTCGAAGACGTGTGCCATATTTATTTGGTAGCTACAACCCACTTGGCATGCGTTTAACAGGTTTTTCATGTAGAGTATTTTTCTTTATGAATTGATTGTATTTTATGTACTGAATATATTTATGTTCACAAATCGTTGTATATTTGTATATAAATTACTTGAAAAGGTAAATATACTGTTTGATTTTTATGAATTGAAGATGTATGATCGTTGAAAAAAGAACGTGGGCTTATTTTTTGGTAGTAAATTTTGTTTCTTTTATTATTTTAGCATTATATTTAAAGCAAAAATATAAATATTTGAATAAAAGCAAAGAAAAAGTAATTGAATACAGGAAAAAGTAACCACTTACTTTTATATTTTTTTAAGAAGCTGATTTTGTGCTGGCGACTTTGGTTTCTTTTTATTTCATCTTTTTAGTTTAAAATTGTGGCAGAAATATGAAAATTTGACATAAATGCAAATAAATAGGCAAAAGTAATCGAATAACCGAATAGTCACTGCCAATTTAATGCTCTGCCAAAGATTTTTACCCATTTTAGTTTTGTTTTGTTGAGTGTAGTTTTTGAAAAATGTCTGGTTAAGAGGCTAATTTGTATGCAAATAAATAGACAAAAGAAATCGGTTAACTTAGTCAAAAGTAATCACTTCTAATTCAATGTCACACTAAAGCTTTTTACTCCTTTCAGTTCCTTTTTATATAAAAAACAAATTGAAAAAATTTTCTGCTGATATATTGAAATTTCACTTAAATGCAAATTACTTAACTAAAATAACCGAACAGCTAAGAAAAAGCCAATCACTTTCAATTTAATGCCACCCCAAAGATGTTCACTCCTTTTTATTCGTTCTTCTACTTAAAAATTTGTATCCGAAATATTGAAATTTTACTTAAATGCAAATAAATGAACAAAAGTAATCGAATAACTGAAAAAAAGTAATCACATCAAAAGTAATCGAATAAATGGAAAAAAGTAATCACTTCAGATTTAATGGCACGTTAAAACTTTTTAACGACTTCACTTCCTTTGTACACAAAAAAATGTTTGCCTGAAATATTGAAAATTTACATAAATAAATAAGCTGAAGTAACCGAATAACTGAAAAAAGTAATTTTTTTAAACGATTTTGTTCGTTTTTATTTGGGTATTACTTAAATAATATGTGCATGAAATATTGAAATTCTTCTTATGTAAATTTAAATAAAAAAACTGAATTAATCGAATAACCGAAAAAAGTAATCACTTTAAATTTGATGTCACACGTAAACTTTTCACCGACTTTCGTTACTGTTTTTTACTTAAAAAAAAATGTGACTAAAGTTTTACATTAATAAAAACAACAACAAAAAAAAACTAACAAAAGTAACCAAATAACTAAGAAACAAATTTATTGGTCTAGCTAAATGAAAAACTAAAGCTTTTCACCTCTTTTATTTGCATTTAATTTGGCCTATTTTTTGAAAATTTGTGCCTCAAATATAAATAACTAAACTAAAGTAACTGAATAACTGAGAAAAAAGTAATCACTTTCAATTTAATGCCACACTTAAGCATTCCTCCTTTTAAGTTTCTTTGTATTTTATCCTCTACTTAAAAATTGTTTGCCTACAAATGCAAATCAATAAACTGAAGTAACCGCTTAATCGAAAAAACTAATTACTTCCAATTGAATGTCACACAAAGACTTTTTTAACCGATTTTGTCTCGCTTTTATTTGGCTACTACTTAAAAAAAATTTGCATGAAATATTGAAATGCTTCTTATGTAAATGCAAATAAATCAACAGAAGTAATCGAATAACCGAAAAAAGTAATCACTTTCAATGTTTTGCTTAAGCATTATACCGCTTTCAGTTTCTTTTTATTTCTTAAAAAAATTTAACCTTAATTCTAAAAAAAAACAAAAGCAAAAGTAACCGAATAACTGTGAAAAAATGTATCATTTCCAACTTAATATCACACTTAATCTTTTCACCTCTTTTATTCGCTTTTTATTGATGTTCTTTTTACAAATTTGTGACTGAAAGATTGATTTTTTTTTTAATTACTCGAAAGCACACCACTTAGTTTTGTGAAGATCGATTTATAATTTGTCATACGCCCCATTAGGGTGGTTCTTAAAATTAATGGTGTTTTCTTTTCTGACAAAAATTTTCCATGTATGCTACCATTCGCGCGGGTTTTTGTTCTATTCTAAAAATATATGCAAAAATGTGAAAAGTTGTCATTTTCCTTTCTAAATATGTTGCAACATTTTGTTTTATATTGTGATTTTTAGTTATATTTTGATGGATATAAAAACTTTTGGTTTTCGTTTGTTTTACTTTTATTGAATAATTATATTTATTTTGTCGCAAAATTTTTAACAACAGCTGACATTAATTATTGTAAATCAGTGCTGTTAACGCTTATGGAATTCATAGAAAATTTAATGATGAAAATTGCTACAAGCTTGGTGAATATCGCTTTTAGTACAAACTCTGTATCCAATATTTAACACGCTAAATACACATTAGTGTTTAGTGGTAAACGTAGCCTTTATTATGTTCCATTGTAATTTTAAAAATTAATCACTTTGTAAGGGTACGAGTAGCCTGTTAAATATATTACACAAATATAATGCATTATTATTTAATAGAAAAGAAAACACCATAAAAGTTGGATTTTATCAAGTCTCAAATCCCAACTCGGTAGTTATAAGTAAAAAAAAAAACAAAAAAACAATGTTTGGCTAAAATTTTAATTAAACTTGTTTATTTTTATTTTACTAAGTATTGTAATTTGTTTAATTTTTGAGAGAGTTTTCATATTAGCTGGTTATTGATTTTTTTAATACATCCGTGATATTTGCGTCTATAATCCTGGACAACTTGTAGTACATATTTTTTTGCTCTTCATTTCTTGTCACTAGTGAATTATATTCTTGACTGCCCTTACCGGGGTGTCGTTGACTACCCTTAATTGCCCAATCACTTCTTTGTCTTTAACAGAAGAAGCAATCCCGTCCCAATCTTAATAATTTAATGCTGTTTTGTTATCAATTAATTTGTAAAATAAATTTTGGCCATGCAGTCTTGAACTTTTCGAAAATGGCCACATTCGGATTTCCTTTGTTTTGACAAATTTCTCTTCAAAAACACTTCAAAATAATTTCATAAACATTGTGTTTGCATGGTAACCATAAAAGTGATTTTTCTAAAAATATTTCAATGATAGCACAGGTTCCACTCATACGACCGGTATTGTATTCAAACAATGCAGGGCGTGCGACATGCCTTACTCTAAACTGATAAGTCTGCAATAGTTTAGGATAGTTTTTCCCAAATACCCATCGATTTGGGGTACGAGAGTATGAAAAAATCCGGAAAAACAATTTTTCGATATGGCTTATAATCACTATAATGCCCCATATAAAACCCACTCTCTTTAAAAACTTTACTACTCCTCCAGCTAAATTCTTAATTCCCGGGAAGAAGGGAATTAAAAACAATTTAATATCACGGGATTTCCAGGAACGAAAAATCTATGACAATGAAATTTTTAATCTTCAAAAGTTACCGATTACTTCCATTACAGTTATTGTTTCTCATTTTGACGAATTTATGCAACGAATTCTTGCTGACTAATTCGTCGTTCTATGCGAAGTTCATCGTTCGTTCCAGTTGTGTTTATATCACTGAGCCGACTAAAACTATTTGTATTAGCAACAATTTAAGTAGTTTGCTTAATATGAAAGTTTATGTTTCTAACTTTTAAATGCTAAATTGGACGCCTTAAAATTTTAAAATGTTTTTTGTCTCGTTATGAAAATTTGCATTTACAAATTTTATTAGAACTATTTTTTAAAGCAGGGTGTTTTCAATTCGTTCTCATTTAAACTGGTTGTTATTTTTACTGGTTATTATTAACAATAATTAGTAAAGCAATTAGATCATTTATTATGCTATTTATATGATAAATATTTAAACAATTTTTAACTGTCATTTACATTTGTCTTATTACTTTGGGTTACGCCCCATTAAATCAATAAAATTTTGAATTTTTGCGCTCTTAAAAAAACACTTTAATCAAATTGTTGCCGCTTATTTGAATGTTTTGACGATTATGAATATGTCTAGAGCACAGTGAATCATTTTAGAAATTTAGGTTAACGTTGTCAAAATTACAAAACAAAAAAATTAAAAAAAAATCTTTATTGATTTAAGTAAACATTTAAATAGATTTTTTTTCTAAGACTATTTGCTGAACAAAAAAACAACGGATATGTCAAAAATTTGGTTTTTGTTACTTACATTAATATTTGATTTTGCCATAGGAAACATTTTGAAATAGTGTCAAAATCATTTAAAATTTCTAATCATTTTTTAAAAAGGTTTAAATATTTTTTTTAATTGCTTTTAATATGATTTTCTTGTTTTAAGTTAGTACCCAGTAAAAAATGTGCTCCAAAAGGAGCAAGTTTTATGTATGAATTCATACCTCAAATCGCTCCAAACCTGCTGATGGGATGCCTGATTTTTATATGTGGTGTTCCCGGTTTGGAGGACTTTTTTCTGCTGACAATAAGCGCCTCTTTTAACATTCAAACAAAGCACTCCTAAAGTGCTTTTTTAGGGGCTAACTATATTAACATATTCATTAATCTTTTTTCAATCATTTTCGTATATTTTTATTTTTTGCGGTTTACAACCTTCTTTGTTGTCAGCACTAAATAGCAGCTTTTTTGTATATTTTATTCTATATCATTTACTGCTGTATAAAAGCTCTTTTATTGAAGCGCTCGACTATGCGCTTTTTCTCTTAAGTGCTTCAAAAAACCCAATTTTTTTTTTACTGCGTAGTTTTATACATAGAAAAACGACTAGAGCGTAAACCCTCTGAAAATTATGAAAAAATGTGTCTAAAAGTCTGTGGGCCTAAGTCTTTTTTTCAATATTTTCAGTACAGCTGTTTAAAGTTTTGGAATCTTCACTGAAAATCAGGAGACGTATTTTTTGGAAAACTTTTCTACAGATTCCAAAGAAACGAATTTCTTTACTTAGTTAAAAAAAAAAAAATGGTTTATTCCGGTAGTCAAAAGATATTACCGAAAAAGACACTTAGGCTCTTATGAATTGTTGAACGAAAGAAAGTCAAAACGTTAAAATTTAGTTAGGCTATTATTCCGGATAAAATAAAAAACTTTCATTGCGCCTAAATTCACATAAATTATTATACTATGCCAACATTTTTCAGATTCGATCTCTAATGTTGAGTTAGGTTGTTATTCCTATATAATTATTCATAAAGTTTAAAGAATAACGACTTAAGTTGATTTAGGCAATAATGAAAATATAATATTTTAATATGTTGTAATCCTGAATTGACTTCGGCGGTTATGCCAAAACGGTCATTTAGAAAAATAAGCTTTTAGGTTTTTTAGGGTTAATTGCCTTCCTATAACAGACACAAAAATGAAAAAATTTATGGCAAATAGATTTATGTCCGTTTTCACAACTTACCGTTAACTAAAAGTAGACTTTAACCGGCCTTAAAAAAAGTGTTCCATTATAAAAACTTTACTTTTACCTAAAGTGACCAATAAAGTAAATTATGGTTCATTCCACCTGGTAGGTTAAAGTAAAGATGTGATAATAGTACACTTTTTACACGGCCGATAAAATCCTCCCTTTAGCTATCGGTAAGTTGTGAAAACGGGACTTAGACACGCTGAATACGATGGTACTAATCAATCAATTATGTCCTAACTCGAGTTAGGCTGTAATAGGTTTTGACCACAGAAATGTCGTACGTGTGAAGAAACAACAAAAAACAAAAAAAAAAAAACAAGAAAAATGGGAAAACAAAAAACCTATTTCAGTTGTTGAAGATCCTAATACCGTGCTTACTTTGTTATAAAGGTAAATTTACCCATGTTTACTGGCCAACATTTTGTCCGGACAACATTTTTTTATACGTTTTATGACTTCTCTCTCTTTTTCAAATAAAGAGAAAATATTTTTACGACAACTTTGGCTTTCTACATAGAATATTAACAAGAGCAAGGACTTTCTTAAAACAAAATGAAAATGTATCTCTCAAAATTTCATACGTGTGAAGTTACCCAGTGGACTTTTTATCACATACATCTTCGGTCTGAGACCAACGACAATGTAAGTGCGACCCATCCAAAGTCTGTATTCAATTCCTACTTACAATTACACAGAGATGGCCTAGGCTATCAGATTGATCCGACACTACATACATTGCAAGTGAAGGTTGGATGGGTCCAATGATTGTGGTGATTCAGAGGGTACTAAGATTTGTCTCGATGTAATCAGTCCTTTGTAGCAGACATTGTATAAGTATTAGATGGGTCCTAATAAGATCAATCATCGGATGGGTTTTAGCAATTTGAATAAAGTAGAAATCCATGTTTTTTAAACGATTTTATTATTGATATTTATGTTGGTTATTAACTTAAAAATAATATGTGTAATTAATTAATTTTTTATATTTTTTTTATTATATGAAAGCTTGCGAAAATGTCTGGCTTTATGAATTTTGAAACAGTTTCTTATTTTTTGGCCGTAGTCCTTTTCAGTAAAACCTTCACACTTAATGGCTTCTGTAATAAGGGCAGATAATAAAGAATGGTTATAAAATAAATTTTAAACGAAATATTAAGGATTTACCGAATATTGCCATATTTAAAAGCTTAAATTCTTTAAATGATTTCTTATTTTGCGTACCATCATAATTATAAGCTAAAATCATATTTAAATCAATAATTTTAGCAAAATTGTCTGTTAGCCCTCCTGGCGAAATTATAATTTTAATAATATTAACCTGAAAAAGCATAACTATTAGAAAGGTAAGAATATAATATGTTAAGTAATCTTACATATTTTTCGATATCTTGTTGGATTTTTTGTTCAATAACCGTAATTTCATCATCAGATCTAATTGGAAAATTATGAGTTTCTGGAACTGCCACATTTTTCTTTACCATTTGTTTTAAAATAACTAATTCTTCGGAATGAGCCCCAGTATTAATTGCAAGTTTTTTTTCAATTTCATCCAATCGGTTGTTCATCTTTGTTATTTCCTGTGCTATCTCAGATTGATTTTTTAAAACTTGGTCTAATTTATTAATTATATGATTTGATTGTTCTGAAATAAATAAGAGAAAAATACTAAAATTAACAACTTGCTAATCGTGCCTGATCTTAGGGTATTACCATAATTTTCCTTTGCTGGTATTTCATATTGTTTTCTGTTAAATAGCGCCATTGCCAAATAGAAAAGTATCTGAAGTGTGAATAATAGGTATAAGAAGAAAGTTATCATCAATTGGAAATGAAACATATTTGTAGGCAATATCATCTGCAACTATTGCTTCTTCGTTGGTTAAAGAGTTATTAGACACTACAAAAATTCCAAAGTCGGCAGAAGTTACAGGAGTTTCATAAAAAAGAGTTTTCTCCATATATCTTCTTCCTATAACAAATAACTTTTCGTCGCGTAATTCGAAGTTTGAAATTTGAAATGGAAAATTGGTTTTTAAACAACACATATTGTTTGGGATTTTTTTTGTCAATGTAAAATCTTTCGTTACGAATTTGTTTACTGTCTTGTTTCCTAAGACTTTGAATCCCAAATATTTTTGATTTTTGAATGGGCAATAACCGTTAAAATTATTGTCGATTTGCCTTAAAATATTTGTTGGACTTTTGATTTTCTTTTTTATTTTTTGCAAAAAATTTTCAAATTTTTAAGCGGAAAATGACTGAAGATTTCCAAATTCTTTAATACATTGTGTTACATGCAATAAGTTATGCATATTGTAAGACAAATATTTTTTTGGATATAGCAGTTCAAAATTCTCGACAAAATCCTTTAGCATATTATTAGCAACTGGCAAGTAGCCAACAGCATTTTTAGAAAGCAACACTCGATAAGAACAATGAAATAGAAGAAAGTGGTAATAATAATCGTCATTTATAATTCCTCGAAGTACTATTATTGACGTATACAAAACAAATTGACGAAATTCAATTGCTTTCCATCGAGGTAAGTCTGCTAAGCCCCTGGGTTTTCTTCCAAATTCGCAGGGCACATACTTGGCTAGAAATTGTAGTTTTTCGGAAATAGAATCTAAATTTGCATTTGATAATTTAAAATGTAAATTTTTTTTGTTGACTAAGCAATTTAAGATTTTTTTACACACGCCCAAATCCATTAAATGCATAGGTTCGATTGGGAATTGTGTTACCATATTTATACCCTTTTCTTCTAAGATGGTTTTGCAAATTTTATATTGCGGTAAGTGGTGGTATGGATCCTGTCTGTTAGAAAAATTTTCATCTGAGCGCAAAGGACCAGACTGAGTCGAATAAATTATTGTTCTTTCATACGTGCTTCCCAATTGCATACATTTAGAACATCCATGAAATGCATTGTGGCCAACAATTCCACATATAAATGCTCGGGCTGGACTGTCACATATGAAAGCTCTTATTCGAAGTTTCACTTTCAGGCTACCTAAATCAATTAAATGCTGGTCTTTATCAACTTCATACATTAGATCGTGCAAATATGACTCAACATTTAAAGGTTTTTTTTTGCCAAGATATGTGCCAATTAGAAAAACTTCAGAATCCGGAAAGTCATAAAAATGCCCCATAATTGGCCACAAGGTTGATCTAGAGCTTTTGAAAAGTGGTAAACCATCTATGCCAATATCTAACAGCAGTTCTTTTAACTGCAATGAAATAATTTCATTTTTCAGATTTAGTACCCGACTTTTAATGCCAATGTGAAAATACGTTCCAGGTGTTACAACTCTTGTAACCATTTTTTTATTTTCATTAAAAGAATTCACAGACATTGGAACGTCCAGTCCCTCTGACCGAAGAATCTGTAATAATTCGTTGCAGCATCTCTTCCCCGGCAAATATTTTCTATACCAACACGCCAACTTAGTTTTTAATTCTCCTGAACTTATTTCCAAAACACTTTCACAGCCTGATAATGACTGGTTAAAATCATCATTATTATTTTCAATATTAAAACCAATATTATTGTTTTCCAAATTTTCTTCGGAGGCCATTTCCACATTTTCTTGCAAACGTTCACACTCTATTTTTTTTAATCTTCTTAAATTCCTTTTACTAAATCCAAACATTTTTGTCTTTAACATAAAAAACAAATAATACAAAAAGGTAACTACAATAGAGAAAATATTCAGAATCACTTACAATTTTTATAATTTTTAATACTTAAAATATTTATATTTTTCAATAAATTTTTATTTAATAATTTTTATTTATTTTTTTAATAACAATTACACTGTTTATTCACTTGCACTTTTGAACGCACTTTACACTTTGAACTTTTACTTTAAAATTTTCAAAGAACAAATTGAAAAAATAACGGAACAAAAAGTAGAAGAAAACAAGCAAAATACACAATTGAAAATGTACAAAAAAATATGATACATTACTAAGCCATCCAAATCAGATGCTAGTGCGATGGCAACATTTTATTCGCGTTTGTTTTGTTTTTGATTCTTATTTACATTTTATTTAACAACGGGATATCAGTAAGACTAATCTGATTTGGATGCTAGTTGTATGCGATTAACGAACTTGTTTTTTATTTTTCCTATTGACATTATTGTAAACAATCGGATGTGTTTCAATTTGTAATAACTTTTTGACCGCTGGGTAGTTATTATTAATATTATTTATTTATTTGAAAAATAAGCAGTACAACAAGACTTAAGGCTCAGTTAGCCGGGAGTAACAGTAACCTTGAAAATCAGCTGATTCATTTTGTTGTATGTTAAGCAATTAGAACGATTACAGTTAGCAGTAAGATGTTACGTCTCAATCTGTAAGAAATAGATTGGTCTTACTTTTTTACGGTAAGATTACTGTTACTCCCGGCTAACTGAGCCTTTAATCTTATTTAATAGTACTGGGGAGATAAAGGCACATTAGATTATAACATTTACAAAGGTTTATCTTAAAACTAAGAACAATTTAAAAACAAACTAATAAGTTATGAGTTACAGATTTTTATACGAAAGAAAAGTAATAATTAAAACAAAAAAAAATTTTTAGTTATGTATGTGATTTTTCGTTAACCCAAGAGGGTAAATATTTCGCATCTAAAGTGCTTTGCATTGCTTATTATCTGTATATTAGGAGGAAGTTCATTCCAGAGACGGATGGCATTAACGAGAAAGTGTCTGTCAGGTATTTGCCTACGGTATCTTATGGAGTTTAAACAACAATAAGAACACATTTCATAAGGCTAGTCAGGGTTGTCAGATTTTTTTGAGCTCCATCGCCAAACCGGATGCAAGACATCGCCAAAAATCGCCACACGTCAATTTTGTTCAGTTTTCGTGATTTTTTTTTTTTTTTTTTTTTTTGTTAAATTAAATTTGGCATACAAAACGAAAGCTAGTATAATATTTCATTAAAACATCGCTTAAAACTGAGAAAAAATATAAAAATGTCGTCGAAAGTAAATTTTGTTTAGTTTCTGTTCAGGGTCACCGTTGGAAATTTTCGAAAAGGGTCACAAAAAGGGTATTTTCCAGAAAAAGGGGTCAAAAAGGGTATTTCAATAAAAAAAAGGGTCTCGTTTTTTATTAGCAGTATTTCCAATTTTAATGAACATAATAAGATCAAGTTTTTTTTATAAGCAAACAAACAAACAATATTTCAGGTAGGAAGAGCTCAAAAAACTTAATTTTTTATAGAATGCTCTGTCCTATTTTAAACACCTGACAAAATGTTTATTCTTTATCATTATACATAGTTAATTTTTAAATATTTTTTATGTAATTTTCCGATTTAGTGATGTCAAAAAATTTTAGTGTTTGTTTTAAATTTTGCAATCGTTCGCAAATTGTAACCATTTTCTCGATTAAAGCGATTTTTTCCTGTAAGTGTCAGATTTTTTAAAGCTTTTACGATTTTTAATAAATATAAGACTTTGCTATCATACCGCTGTTACCAAATATATGGGAATTTCCGCTAATTTAGCAATTTTTACCTCTTGTTTTCATTCCTGTTAGGGCAGTCTCAACACTGTCGATTCAAAAGAAGGCGAAAAGTTACATAGCTTTTGCCATTATTAAGGGCGAATTTTTTTGAATAAAACATGCTTCTCTTTTAGAGAGCAAAATACCAAATTGCATTTTTTTAATAAAATGTAAAATTTTTGTTTTGAAAAGAAACCACCGTAAAAAATAACAAATATTTATATGAGTTATGTTTGCTTTTAGGGAAATTGTACTTTACTATCAAAAATCAAGGAGAAGAAAGCATGGAATTGTAAGTTTATACTTTGAGTCTGTTCCATATCAAGCAATGCTTATTTCGAAAACATTTGTTTAGCACTTCTGTTCCGCAGTGTTGACAAAAAACAAAATGTGAGAGCTATTTCCATAAAAGGGTCAAAAAGTTTCACAAAATAGGTGATAATGATATAATTTATATATAATTTAAAAAAAGGGTCATAAAAGGTATCAACACCGTCGAAAAAGGGTCGAATTGATACTTTAGTATCACAACGGTAACGCTGTTTCTGTTATTTCTTTTATAAAAACATAAAATGGATATCATTTATTCAGTTAAAAAAAAAACTAAAATTAACAGCCTGTTCATGGATTTCGAACGTCATCGTTCGCATAGAAAAACAGGCAGTAAGTCTATGAGATCGTACACTACAGCCTCATTGATTTCGTTACTGGTATTTTGACCTGCATACATACTATTAGAATTAAATAATGACTGAATATAAAATTCACTTAAAATTAAAACAAAATAAAAATCATGTGAAAAAATTGCCAGATTTTTTTTTTAACTTAGGAATAATAACAAAAAATCACAAACTGTTAAAAAAAATCGCTGAAATAACATAAATGGTAAAAATATCCACATAAATCGCCAGATATATCAAAAATCGCAAAAAAAGTCGCCAGTCACCAAATGGAAAATCCTACCTCCAAACGTGGCGAGAAATCGCCATATCTGACAGACCTGAGGCTATCAGATATCACTATCTTACAAGTCTTACGTATTCCATAATACTTTGTGAGATAGAAATCTAATGAGTTTTGTTGCGATTGTCAAAAAATCTAATTTAACATAACAGTTTGTGTTCACACCTTCACACAAAGTATTAACACTCTAACATGAAATGAAATGCAACCCTGATCCAATGAAAAGTATTATTGTTTAGAAATTTTTCAAAAAACGATGAAGTCGCATGGGATGTCAAACCTTTTTTCATAATACTTGTCATTTTCAACACGCATGCATTCACACCATCAGTCTTTTGTACATTACTTGAGTTTTGGACATGTATTAATACAAAGTATAATAGTGTAAACTAGCCTTTAGTAATACAATTATATAGTTTCTATTTTCCAGACAGATAAGTTAGGTTTTTTTTCTCTATCTCTCTCTATTCTTATGGTTTTCTATTGTATTAGATATATGATTGTATATCTTTAATAGTTTTATGAAATTGTCATTGAACTTTAATCTCATTTTCATGTGGGCTTCAGCAGTTAATTTTTTTTTTTCTTTGAGCCAAAAACGTGTCTTAGCTGTCATCTAGCCTTGACAGTTTTATGTCTTTACTTTTTCTTAATATTTTTAAAGTTCAGTTTAATATTATTTTTCTTCTATTAACTGAGTAAAATAAAAAAGGGCATACACTTTTAAAGGCTTTTAAAGAAAATCCAAAACTAGTGAACTAAACAATCACGATTTTTGTTTGCCAAATAAAATCAAAATATTTTTGAAATCAATAGCAAAACTACTAAAACTGGTTTGCTAGTTATTTTGCATATATTTTTCTTTTTTACTAAAAAATAAAGATAAAAATCTAGAAAATTATTTAGACAAATATTTTTCTTTTCAGTTTAAAGGTCAGTAAAGCAAAAATATTGAGAAAAAATTTAAAATTTTTCAAACAAAAGGAATTTGTTGTAAAATGCAAACTCTAAAAATTGTCTACAATAATCTTATCGTTATATGTTAGCTAATTACTAGTGTCCGACCGAACGCACTTTTTGAGACCGAACCCGAACTTCGGTAAATTTTGACAAGTTCGGGAGAACCCGAACCCGAACTTTTTGTTAATAAATCTGAACAATTAATTGTACCTTTTTTTAATGTATTTATTTAAAACAAAATAAAATTTGGGAGGGGTTAAGAAAAGTTAAACTTTTTTCCAATATGCGCAGTCGTTTTAGAAACGTTTAGAAAAAAAATAATGTTTTTATTAAAATTTCGAAATTTTTGTTTTTTAAAATTCATTAAAAATTGGAAAATGCACTTATGCTTCTCATTTTTTGCAGACATATAAAAAACGAAGCTGCAAACAAAACAAAGCCATAAATGATTAAAATCTGTAAGCAACTTTTGATTTTATGCACAAAATGCATAAAACGCAATATTTGTATGGGGCCCCCCTGAAAAGTGGGGATATGTCTCGAGAAAATGTTAAAGACAAAAAATTAATTGAGGTTGGTAATACATTATATCCCACAAGGGGCGACACCTGGGCATTTATGGGACTTTTCTTCAATATATTTCTAGTCTGCATCGAACATTTGTTATGGGCGCCCCCTTAAGGAATGGAGGCAGCGGGTAGGTATGTTAGAAATACATGATTGAGATGAAAAATAAAGTGGGGTTGGTCATACATTTGACCCATCTAGGGGCATCCTAGGCGCTGCAGGGGCCAAATTTAAGAATTTCATTAAACGCCATATTTGTTTGGGAGCCCCCTACGGGGTGGAGACATATGGCAAGTATGTTTTAAGAAAATGTTAATAACAATAAACTAATGGAGATCTGTCATACATTTTAACCTCCTAGGGGCGATTCCTTGGCACTTATGGGGCTTTTTCTTCAATATATTTCTAGTCTGCATTGAACATTTTGTATGGGAGCCTCTAAGCGGGTAGGTTTGTTAGAAATTAATGATTGAGATGAAAATTAAAGTGGGGTTGGTCATACATTTGACCCATCTAGGAGCATCCTTAGCGCTGTACTGGCTAAATTTCAGAATAAAATGTGTAAGTGAAACCATTTGCTTTATAAAAACGTTTTAAATGTCATAACTTTCTTAAAGTAGCAAATTAAGTTTTCACTTAATAAAAACCAGAGGTAGGTAGGTAGGTATAAAGGCCTTCACCCAGAGACTAATATGGTCCATTGAGACGCCTTATTTAGAGATAGCTTTATCAAGAAAGAAAGTTGGTGAAATAAACAGCGAAAGCATAAGACAGATTTAAAAGACAGATAGGAAATAAAGTTTCGGACCAAACCCGAGAGAAATCCTACTCAATCAAATTCGCCCTACGTCCGTCCATCACCCAGTATCCTCTCGCGCAGCCAGGCCATCCCCATTACGAATCCTATTAGATTATCCAGTACGCAACCCGAGATATACCCTAATTCGCCCAGGAATCTACTGCCCAGCGTCCTCAGCCTGCTGCCCTGTAACATGGGACAGCGGCACAGAATATGCTCAATTGTCTCCAACTCCTCCGAGTCCTCACACAACCTGCACATATCCGACAAGTCGGATCCCATCCTCATCGCCATCATACAGTGGCCCGTGATAGTTCCTATCATGGTACTCACGTAGATCCTACTCTTGCCCAGCAGCGACCCCGAATCGGACTTTCTAAGCACCGGCCACAGAGTCCGTGATACCCGACAGTCCGTTCGGTTCCATCAGGCCCGATTGGTCACGCCCACAATCCATTCCATAATAAAAACAACAACCAGCAATTAAAATTAACCAAATCGCATAATGAATTCATTTTTAACTTAACCCTAAACTTCGTTAATTATTGCAATTTTTCCCCCAATCACTTTAATAAAGTGCTCTTTTTAACAAGAGAATATTTTAATTTGATTTTTTTTTCTTCTCTTCTTCTTACAATTGATTAAGTTCAACCCATTTAAAAAGCCATTAACACCTCATTTAGTTTAAAGTGTTAAATGAATTGTATATGTTTTTAGTTTTTTTCCTTAATGAAATATATGTTTGCAAAAAAATAAAGAATTGAGTGGAAATTATAGTTCATAAAAAATCTACTAATACCCCAGCCTTTGATGAAGAAGAGGTGGGAAAAAACACAAAAAAAAAGAAAAAATCTTGGTGTTATGCATCAATAACATTTTAAAACTTAATGGTTTCGACACGACAATTTCAAGTGTTAAATAAATATTAACACCAAAATGCAATAAACGTTTTTTTTTTTTTTTTGTTCAATAACCACTCAAAAATGCATTTCTACAAATGATTTAAACAAATTGAGTATTAAGAAGAAGAAAAAAAAAATAGCATACGGTTTGCATTACAAAATCTGCAATATTGTTTAAATTGTTAAGAGGCGGAAAATTAAAGCAAGTGGAGTGTTACGAATATACGCAAATCTGAAAAGACTTTTGTCAATAAATTAGAGGATTTTAATGAATTTAAATTTTTAATTTTAACACGATTATACCCTCAAAATCTTTAAAGGTAAATGATAATAATAATATTAAATTTGACGGGTTATAACAGTCCACGAAATAGCTGGTACAATGGCTACGAAATCCTGCCTCAGTATTTTAAGCACAGATCTCCTCGCCTGGTCCTGTTGACGCCGTATATTGTTTTTCAATTTGATAATGACTCTTAATGCACTGCCAATCTTACGCAAGGGCTTAGAGGTTCCCGATTGGAGGTCCTAGGGGATTTTTTTAAAAATGTGTGTTAGGTACTTCTTGATATGAAAACAAAGTCTTGCCAAATATGCGAACAGCGTAAATTGGTCTTGTCCCAAGGGAATAAAAAAAGAGAAATGGACGTTATGCCGCGCGCCGCATAGAAGCAGTTATTACTGTTAAAGATGATATAGAAAGTAAAAGGTGAGTTCTTAAGTCCGATTAAACTTTCGAAAGGGTTAGCTTTCAAACAAACTGTCATACTGTGCTCATTTTTTGTCATTTATGATCTGTATACTTTGGCAAAACATTAAGAGATGGACGCTTGAAAAAAGCTAACATATTATCCAAATTTAATATGAAAATCAGTCATCGTTTGGCTTAACGGGTTTGTTCAGAAACAAAAGTACAGTATATAAGTGAGACATAATGAGGAAACAGAACGATGTTTTCCACACAGTTTTGTCAGAGAATGCGGTCGTGAAATACAATTTATTTTATTTTGAGACACTTATTCTCTTAACAATAAGAACAAAATAAATTAGAGAGAATTTGAAGTTACTGCGGACGTTTTAATTATGGACTTTAGGATTTTTGCCTGAAGTTGAAGAGTCAATTCTGTTTCATCATTTATCCTTAACGGATCCTTGAGACTCCATTACATCCCGTTTTGGTGCGTTATACTCGCTGTGTGTATAACTTTTGTGATAAAACCCAAATTTTACTAACCTTTCCGGATAGGGGTAAATTATTCTGAAGAGTATAGTATATTTATGAAATTTACTTAATTTTAATCTAGAAACTTTTTGTTTAAACCTTCACAATTTGTCGAAAAATTTTTCATTCAAATTTAAATTTCATTGAGGAAAGTCTGAAAAGTAAATAATTATTTCAAGAGGAAGGAGACTAATTGATTATAAGAGGAAATATTTTGGAATTTTCATTGCCAATATTGCAAATTTGTATAAAGAATAGCCTTTCTTTTAAAATACTAAATTTTGCATACCTTTTAAACGGTAAGTAAACTTATTATTATATTTTTTCTTGTGAAACTCTTGAATTATTATTTTGTGGTCTTTCTGCTGTTTGTAGGATTTCTGTTCCTTTATATATTGGATCCTTTAAAAAATAAATTAGATAAAGAATCCGGCATTCGTGTCAATTTCTGTGACTTTTATTGGTGGAAAGGATCTATTTAAATTGCAATTGGGAACTAAAGGTTCATTACACGTTAGTGTGGAACCTGTTTCAATTGTGGAACCTGCTTGAGTAGAGGAACCTAATAGTATTCTCGATAAATAAATAGATACTTTTCCAGCTTTTAAGATTTGCCAAAAAACTAATTTTCCTGCAAGTGAACCCATTAATACCTTATCACCCTCATATAAAATTAGGGTGACCAACGGTTTGATATGTATTTTTAAATTTTTTCATGACGTCTTACAGCTCACCAACTCGATTTATCTCCAAATGTAGGAGCTCATGCCTTACGTCTGGTCGCAAATTTCGCTGAATAATTTCACAAAGTTCGACTTCGGTTAACTGGGTTCGCAATTTATCACATAAAATCAAAATTGCATCGTAATAGTCATCAAAACTTTCGTTTTGTCTTTGCTTTCTACGGAAGATGTCATCTTTAATATCAAAATCCGTTGTGTAATCTTTAAATTGTCTTTTCAAAGCGAAACACAAATCATTCCAATTCATGACGACACAACTGCGATGAAACCGCCAAAACCATTTTAAAGCCTTGCCCTCAAAAAGAATATGGGCATGCTCACTTAGCAAACCAAAATCGCCCCCTAAACTAGAATTTGTTAGAGTGTTTACCCTATAGATAAACTCGTCTACTGTTACATCGGACGTATCTCCAGAAAATCCAATTCTCCAATTACGGATCACATTGAGAACTCTCTCAGAGTTTCTATCGAAACCTCTATTAAAATTTTCTGTATCACGATTATCACGTTCATCCCTAGAAATAATGCTCCTATCATCTCGATCTGCGCGTTCAATGCGATCCTGTTGTCTGTCCTGTTCTACTGGCAAAGTTAAGGTGCGAAGCCCTTCTGTAACCATATTGGCTATTTCCTCTCTAAATCCTCTTAAGGATTCATTCACAACGCTACGAATCTGTCTAACATTACAATTTTCCTGTACTCGAGCATCTCTACGTGATTGCTAGCGAGTTCTAGGCCTACCAACAGTATTTGGGGTAAGATTTGAATCCCCACCAGCGCCTTCATCTATAATCATAGTAGCATTAGCAGATTCCCCCTCTAGACTTGTTGCAATATTTTCAGCACTCCTAACTAAAGGCATTTGGTAAATTGTCAACAAAACTTTGGAATAAGAGAAAACCAATGGACAACAAAAGTCAGAGTCAAAATTAAAGAAATCAATCCAAGATAATAAAAATTCTAAATGAAAAACTAAATAATACCAAAATAATTAGCGTAAACTGAACAAAAAGTTTATAATAAAAGAAAAAGAAAGGTAATTTTAGCTACTACTCAATGAAGTTTCGGTATGGGTAAATAAGTGTGAAAAAAACATAAATAAAATCAAAACAAAATATTTGAGAAAATTAAAAAAGGAAAACTGAAATGAAAAATTTAAAAAAAAAATAAAATAATAGACAAATTTATGTCCGAATACCAACCATAATTACGTTAAACCAATAAAAGAAGTACAACTCAAAATTGTTGGAAACTTTCGATTAAAACTCAAAAGAATCAGGTCCAAAACAAAAATGAGTCATAAGAAGATAAAAAGGGATTGACTGTCTGTTATAGGAAAATAACCGAATATAAAAAGTTTATACAGTATTTATCGCTTAAATCATTATTTGCACATGCATAAAAATGTTAAATGCTTATAAGAGGCTGTTTAAATTAAGGGTGATGTTGCTGCGACTCGAGCTTGTTCGCGGCAAGTGCAAAGAAGCTTACCGGTTAAAAAAAAGTAGTAAGAAATAAGAATCGCAGCGACCATTTTGTCATTTTTTTACATATGTACTTCATTCTCTCGCAATATTGTGAAGTACTTTATGAGCAATGTTGCCAGTTAGAATATTTTCGGCATCACCTAAATCTAAATTTCTGACAGCTAGGTCAGTTAGGTCCACAATTTCTTCCTTGGATAACCCTAGAGGGAAGCGAACTGACACCAAAGTAGGGCCGTGATAGGTCTTTGGTGGTAGAGACCGGTTCTAGTTTAAACACTTTCTTTGAATTATACCTATCACTTTTACATGGGGTTGTCATTGGAGGGGTTCAATTGACATCATTTGACCAGTCACACATCTATTCTTAATGGACGTGTTTAGTGACAGTTACTACAATGTAGTATTATTTCAATAAAACAAGACGTAGAATTGAATTCAAGAAACAAATTTTAGAAAGACCAAAAAAATTTGTCACACCACAGACTGTTCTGTAATTCATTACTTTTTCTACCTTTTTGTTCTGCATAAACCAGTTACATGATTGGTTCTCCTTTCACTGGTCATGAGTTCTTTCTTTTTGTACCTGTTCTATTTTCACAACTCCCAAGACCAGTCTGTTGGACCAATTGACACAAATTTCCCGCAGGGAAATTAGACATTTTGCTTTTAAAATCTTTCTACTTTTGCTTTATAAATTGTCAGTATCTAAGCATATTAATTCTAGATATGTATCCCAAACTAGCAATTAGTAACTTCATGGCGACACTGCTACGAATGTTCCCGAATGTCCCCAGAATGTTACAGCAAAAAAGTCTTTAAGAAAATAAGTATGTAAAAAATGGCAAACTAATTTTTCTAAATATGATAAAACGTATTTAAGACTACCAAACAAAGATTTCTGAGGAGATAGTGTGGTTACTATCAAAAAATGTCAAATCGACCTGTCCGTGAGTTCGAATCCCTGATTCAGTCAAGAATGAAAAATTATCAATCAATTTTTATTTTTTTCATATTGTAAAACTTCTATCTTCATAACTTAATGAAAATTTAATTTGATAAGCTTAATTAATTGAGCCTGATTAAAATTTCTAAAGATATTCAAAAAATATTTTTAGTAAAATAAATTTTTTTCGCTTTTTGTAGTATGCCAAATATATTCATATGTATGTATGTTTAAAAATTTAAAAAAGTTTATATAAATTTTTTTAATTCTGCTACAAAAATTACAAGTTTTCTAAAAAATAGTTCAAAATAATTTTAGCTGCTCCCCTTTTATTAATAAAATCTTTAATTTGTTATCTAGTTTGACTGTTAGACTTTTTATTAAAACATTTCTTTAAGTGCTTTAAAACCCTGTTTTTCACAAACAATTTACAAACAGATTTCATTAAATCATTCAATACTATTTTTTTTCTTGGCTAACTTTTATTACTTTATTGCCCGTCTATCTTATCTGGACATTAAAAATCTTTAAAATCTCCATATGAAAAATGATACAATAAATTTTACACATCTATTTCTATGGCAATTTAAATATCAAGACATTTGTCAAGATTTTTTTTGAGACCCTACATATGTTTTGTGTGAAAGTATTGGTTGATTATACAAGTTGAGAAAAAGTTTTTGGAGTTAAGCCAGAAAATATAGAGTTGTAAAAGATTTATACAGCTTGAAGTTTTTTTAATGCAAACTAAGTTTTGTCGAGTGATTGTCGAAAAACCAATGCACTCACAAAGAGTGACTGTTTGGTGCGGTTTATGGGCTGGCGGCATCATCGGGCCGTATTTGTTCCAAAATGAGGCCGGTGAGGCAGACACCGTAAATGGGGTTCGCTATCGTGAGATGATAACGAACTTTTTATGGCCCGAATTGGAAGATATGGATATGGACGATATGCGGTTTCAACAGGAAGGTGCCACTTGCCACACAGCTAACGAAACAATGGCTCTTTTGCGCGAAAAATTCAATGGCCGTGTTATCTCCCGGCTAAATGTGCTTGCTTAATTTTCACGCTCAGAAGACAAACGTGCCCTGCTGTAAAAATAAATAACATTTCTGTTCCGGTAGGAAGCCATGTTAAATACTTGGGAATTCGTATAGATAGACGCCTGACCTGGTCTCGTCATATTGAAGCGAAAATAATGGCTATGAAACTAAAGGCAGTAAATTGGCTAATCGGTCGCAACTCAAACTTATCCTTAGACAACAAAGTTCTCTTATACAAATCTATCATAAAACCAATATGGACATATGGCACCCAATTATGGGGTACTCCATGCGCATCAAACATCCAGAAGCTACAAAGAAGAAAGTCTTGGATATCACGGCAAATTATCTGGGCCCCATGGTATATACGTAATGACATTATCCACAGAGATCTTAACATCGCTACCATCCAGGAAGAAATTAAAAAGTATTCAGCCAAATACAAAGATAAACTAATGGTCCATCCCAACTACCTCGCTCGGGATCTAATAAAGTCCGAAGGTCACCGGAGCTGAAAAGATCCGACACTTTGGGCCTAGCAGGCTTTTTTGACACTTGAATGCAATTAATTAGCGGTTACATTGGTAACGGCTAACAAATACAAATAAGAATTAGGATTAAGCTTTAAATACATATTGTAATTTTCGACAAGAAAGATTTTATATAAAAAAAAAAAAAAATAAAGTGTTATCTCAAGTGGTGGCGATGTTGCCAAGATCATGTGATTTGACACCGTTGGACTTCGTTCTTTGGGGTTTTTTGAAAGAAAAGGTGTACGTCAATAAGCCAAGAGCTAAAGGATGATATAATTCGGCACATTAACGACATAGAACTACAATTATGCCTCAGCGTCATCGAAAATGTGAACCATCGAATCGAAGCCGCGGCAATTTGCCCGATATTTTGTTCCATACATAATTGAACCATTCCAATATTATCATAATAAAAAGAAATTACAATAATTTTCTAAATAGCTTGTGTGTTTTTCAAAATCAACATCGGCCCTTTAACGAACCCTTATTATAGAGGTACAACGTATGGGCGGGACAACGCCCACCTCTACAATGTAGCTCACTTCTTCACAGATGTTTTTTTTCGATAACCAAACAATTCGTTCCAAATTGTCGAAACTTTAACTGTAACCGTTTTTCAGATATACTGTGTTTATTATGTGTTTATGGGAGTTGCTACGTTCATTTTTTCAATTACTATCAAAGCTATTTTTACAAAATTTGAAAACGTTGACTCTTGGTTCTCCAGATACATATAGAAATCTACGTTGTTTTCTTTGAGTGGGAGGTGCCACTCCAAATTCTCTTAACCAGCCCACTTTTTGAAACACGTTTTCAAATTTAAGAACTTTTACTGGAAAATAATATTTTCCTAGTATTGTATTGTATTTGCCACGCCAACTTTACCAATCCAGCCCACATTTTTTGTATATTGATAACAAAGTTGTTTGGTTTAAATTTGAAACTTTAATTGTAACCGTTGTCAAGAGAAGGTAATATATCGAGGGTTATTTTTCAAATAGTGCTATCTGAAATTTTTAAAAAATTTTTTTTTTACAGAAACGTGTTCACTTACGGAAGGGTCATCTGTCATTTAAATTTGAAAAAAAAAAAATTTCCCAAAACGTTTTTTTTTCATAAATATTTTTTGTGCTATCTAACACACACGTTTTTTTTGGTAAAAAAGTGCTATCTACATAAAAAATATTACTTCATATAATAAAATGATAAAAAGTGTTATTACAAAGTAGACATATTATACATCAAATGGTTAGGAATTGTGTCTAGATTTAATAAACTAATATAATTTTAAAATTCGTTGTAGAAATTTTGCAAAAAAAAAACTGCAAAAAATTTGTCGATGAGTTTTTGTCTATAGTAAATATTTTTTTATTTATGGAGTTTTTATAGCAACGTGTTCACTGACTGAATAAAAAATCGTGGAACTTAATTAATTAAAGTCTAAAAAGTATTCATTGCAGCTCATTTTATTTTTGTTCAAATAGTGCTATCTGCTTATTTCAATGTTCAAGTCGATAAAATTTTAATTTGTAAATAGTGCTATTAGACATATAAGCGCGAATATCATTAATTAAAAAAACATTAATATATGTATGATTTAGACGTTAATTTTTAATAACATTGTAAAATAAAGTTTAGTTATTACTCCTAGAGTTATCGAATAAATCAGTTTTTTCGCTCTCCTGTAAAGTTGTGATTTTTCAGATAGCACTATTTGAAAAATAACCCTCGATATATTGTCTTTGTATGAGAACTGCCACGCCTACTTGGAATCTTACAAATATTTATAGCATATGCTTAGTACCGTCTAATCAGGAAAATTCTGTTAAACTTTCAGGGAAAAAGGTTTGGTAGCTTAGGACGTATATAAGGAGCAAACAGATAAACAAACGACTTTTTAATTAAATATGGGGCATTCCACGCCAAATCGAAATTTTTTAAAACTATTTTTTTATTTCCCTAATGATGTGATATTTTAAGTACATTTCAAAAGGGCCTTCTTGATTAACTTTGACATTTTTTGACTACTAATTCAAAGGGCTCTTTTTAACTGTTTTGTTCATAACTTTCTAAAAAATGGTCCAAAGTGAAATTTTTGTGAAATATTCGGTTTTCGATATTTTTTAACAAAAAAAAATATTCCAATTTTTTTGATTAAGATGTTTGGATGTGAAGTTTTAAATCATTTTTGAAAGTGTGTAATTTAAAATTTCTGTATACCCACCAACTTTTTAGCCTGGTCGGGTAGTAGGCTTTCCATATTGATTATTTTTTACATTTTTGAAAATTTTTTAAATCAAAAATCTAAAATGAAAAAATATTGTGTTTTCATATTTTCAAAAATCTAAAAAATAGTTAATATGGCGGTCCACTACCATACCAGACTTTTAAGTTGTTTGGTGGTCAAAAGTTTAAAATTACACATTTTCAAAAAAATCGAACTCAATTAAACACTTCAAATCCAAAAATATATAGATCGATATTTTTTATATGACATCAAACTTTGAAAACAATAACAAAAAAATAAAATTTGCTCTTGTTTTCAATATAAATATACGAAGAAAATGTTCTTGTCGACATTGTGGGCCATGCAGTTAATTGTGTACCCCTAACTACCTGTCCTCAGTATCCATCAACTTGGTAAGAACAAATGTCCATGTTAAACATGCATACCTGTACTATGACGTTATTGCATGGTGGGTCTTAGCCACTGAGTTTTTTACATTTTACACTAAATGTCGATGTACAGAGTTTGAAAAAGTCTTGCATATCTTGCAATATGTTAACAGTTGGTAGTACTGAAAACATTCAAACTCCTTGCTAGGAAGTTCGAGCTATCTAATCTTTTGCTGCGTGTTTTCTGTCAACAGCTCCTGTTAAATAGTAACAGGACACAGATGTCTCCTCCACGCAACCGAACCACTCCACTAGTTCCAATTGCAATTTGGAAAACATCTACCCGCGTTAGTTTGGGTAGCACCATCAGCCACCTCGTGTAATCAGCTTACCGACATCAATTGTAAGAAAAGCATTTTGAACCAAAAAGCCTAGTCTTTGTTCAGCAACACTAATCTTTTGTGAAGGAAACCTGCTACAACCAAGATCTTATTTTGGACTAAATTTTTGAAAAGGAGTGTAACGGGTACCGAGGCAAGTTCTTCTCCAATCCTCTCCCTCGGGCTTGCGCTGTGTAAGGGCACACAGAAACAACCGTAACAGAGTGGTGTAACAACCCCATCTTTGGATATCTACGCTACAAACCTTGCCACCCCAGACATAAAATGTCTTGTCCAATTGGCTTTCATAATACTCGTGTAGTGCAACATTCAATGCATAAGGATTTTCACACTCTCTTTTGGAGCACATAGCCTAGGGCGAAACCATGTGCACTACTCTTCTAGGAGTAGTGTTTCTAGTCCGAACACATCAAATGCTCACTACACCATTCAACCGTGCAGTGCACATCCAATGTGTAAAGACTTCCAGACTTTCCCTTCCGATGTCCAAATTCGGCACTTCCGAATAAATCCTACATCTGACCAGAAAAGCTTACTTGTCAACACACAATAGACGTACACTGCACAACTTCCAACACTTCTTGCCATCAACTCACATCCTTCATCCTGCTACCAGCAACATCCTTATGATCCTTCTCACATACCACTCGTCTACAACGTCAACGTCCTTTTCCTCCACAAAAAGTGTTACTTCACAAACATTTTGGCTTTCTGATTCAAATCCTTTGACATTACAAGAGTCAGCACTGCCAGTGGTAAGGTAAGCAGTACCTCAACCAATGATCAGACAGGTGGTGGGGGCACCTGCGGGCACTGAGGATACCATATGACCTTAAGTATTATGGTCAATACTTCACGCCATTGAATAAATTCAAGGACGCTAGACTTTTGGAATTCGCTCTACCATTTCCTAGCCAGCCTCGGCTAGAGCCTTGTATTTTAGCCATCTCAAAGAGAGACCACCACGGGGAGGTAATACATAGGCTTTTGTTGCATGTTGAAGGTATACCACTAGGGACGTCCTTCTGAACATGCAACTTTAGTCCCTACTTGGTAAGAACAGCAAGTCACACATGATTTCTACTTGTTAATGTTTCGTCCATGTGCTGCCATCGTTGCCTAAACATTCGTCTTAACATCCATGTGCACCATGATGTTGGCCATACAATGTATTTTCTGTATGTCTGGGATCACATTGTGAAAGTTTTCTTTCAGAAAGTCTGAGTTTATTGGTGAGAGGGAAAGAGAACATGCTTTTTTTTCTCTCCTATCTCACCCATAAACTCGACTTTCTGAAAGAAAACTTTCATAGTGTGAACCCAGACTATACAACCAAACGCCACAACAGCAACAATTTCGGCCAATCAGAACATGAACATCAACACGTATTCGCCACATACAAGAACCAGAACAAATTAATACCGTTGGTCTGCCGGTGTTATGATCTTGTCATGTTCAAATCAAAAGCGCATGAAGACGTGGGATAAAGAAAACATTTTCAATTCTGTACAAAATTTAAAGATTTTCAAAATGGCAAAATAAGTTTTCATAATTTGATGGCCGCCCTTAACTAAAGGTACTGAAATATAAAATACAATCAAAATTCCCTCACATATTTATTTTTTATAAACATCAAACTTTGTTTAGTAGGGTTGTCTTTAAGTCGCCTTAATCTCTTCTCTTAGTTGCCTCTTTTACAAATAAACTATTTGTTAAACGTTACCGTTTTGCATTTAAATTTTTTATTTTTATTTTTGTCTGATTACTCGCTAATATTGTGGTTATTACCGCTGATGTTGCTGCTGACGTGAGTCCAAAATGACATCTAAACTCAACTAGAGAAAAATTAATGGTTTCCGTTTGAAAAACTAAAAAAAAAAATCAAATTGCCACAAACTTCATAGAAAAACTTTAGAAATTAACAGGAAAATGTTTAAATTAACGAGCTTTTTATTTGGTTTTAAAGTTATTTAGTTATTTTAATCTAAAGACAAGATAAAGACATTAAAATGCAAAACGATTTAGTGGAAACAAAATTTAAAAAAAAACTTGTTAAAGCTTAAATCGTTTTTTTTTTTTTTGGGGGGGAAATCTAAGACAAAGCCAATTAAAAAGCATTTAAAATTAATTATAATTTAAGAAAATGGCAGAGAATAAACCAGCAAAACTTTTACTGCTTATTTCAAGAAATGAGAAAGAACAATTATTTTGCACAACTACATTGAAAAAAAAAAGTTTGTCAATTCGTTTGAAATTTAATATTGATGCCACACGCTGTAAAGTATATTTATTCTGGGTCCCTATGAATAGCGAAGTTGATTTAACGATGTCCGTCGTAATGATGGGGACTTGGTTGATTTATATTTAAGTCACACATACAACATTATATTTTGCTTACAACTTCTCTAAAAATATGGACTTCATTGGAAAAAGTGGTCGTGGTAGCTCCAGTTCAAAAACATTACAGATTTCTGTATATCTGGAGAACGGCAAGGGTCATAGTTTCCAAATTAGGTACAACAATCTAGGCAATCATCATCCGACAAAAGTGGGCATACCGCAAAATAGATTCATTTATATCGAAAGAATTGTATTTTTATAACTTTCTGTACTTAACGCTCCATAGTGAAGGGTAAATTGTTTTCTATAAAGTCACCTATAATAAAACAAGGGCATGTTTGGAAATGCATCACTGCGCTGCATCTGATGCGCAAGAATATCGCATTTGCAGTAATTGTATAAGTTTTTTCATTTATTTTTTTCACCCATTCTTTTCACTTTAGATGCTTCATCCAAACTTTGTGAACATTTTGTCAATAGATTTTACTAATTTTTTAATTTTTTTTCCTGTTTTGATTTTTATTTCAGATTATTTATATCCACATTAATGAGCATTTACATTGTTGCATTTTTAAAGTCTAATGGCCGTTTTCTCATTAGGCGATTATCTTTTTACCCAACGAAAAACTGCACATTAAAGAAATTTGGTTTTCTCAATGTCTTATTTGCTTCTATTCTGTCGCAAAACTAACCAGCGCTCATCTGCCAATTAATTAGTTTCCTTTTATTTGCCGTAAAGATAAATTCAATCAGCTGACTCCCAACTTTTACATGTATTTTGAGAGGTGTTGCCAACTGAAAACAATGATTTTTTGTCGGTATATTGAGAAACCCAAAATCGTTAACGGACAGTTTATCGGTCTAATAAATTTATGTTGGCATTAAGTAACAGAGAGTTTGTCGATACATTGAGAAAATGGCCATAAATCAATGTTAGAATCTTTCGATTTGTCACAATTATCTTTATTAACAGTGAACGAAATTCGGGTCGTCGCCGCCAGCCTCTATATAGAGCAAATCTGCCAAAGGGTTTTGAAAAGTAAGCACGTGTTCACGAAATATGGGCCGCCAAAGTTTTTGAATTTTTTGAAAAGGCGTTTGGTATAAATCAAAAAATATACTAAATGTACTTCTGAGCTAAAATACTATATCAGATGTCTTCAGTAGAACTGTATGGTGATTCTTTTCTTTGAATTTATTAACCCTCTAACACTCATTTTAAGGGATCATTTTTGTTCCCAACAAAAGTATACTCAAACGCCACTTTATAGGGTTCAAATGTTCGACGAATATTTTGTGCATCAAATTTTACTAGGGCTCTTTTAAAACCAAAAGCTCGTGCAATGTGTGAAAGACGGTTTTTCGAAATTTCGGTCATTGAAATTATTAAATTTCTTGAAAAGGCGTTTGGTACAAGTCAAAAAAAATATACTAAATGTACTGCTGAGCTATTTCAGATGCCTTCAGTAGAATTGTATGGCAATTCTTTTCTTAGAGTATATTAACCCTTTAACACTTATTTTAACGGGTAATTTTTGTCCTTTTTTAAATTCCACACAAAAGTATACAAAAACGGCACTTTAGGGGGTTAAAATGTGCGACGAATATTTGCTGCATCAAATTTTACTAGGGGTCTTCTAAGACCAAAGACTCATGCAATGTATGTAAAACGGGTTTTTGAAAAACTCAGAAATTTTTAAACCCGGAATTTCGAAAACCGTTTTACATACATTGCACTAGTTTTTGGTCTTAGGAGACCCCTAGTGAAATTTGATTTTAAGTGCTGTTTAAATATACTTTTGTGTGGAAGTTATAAAATAAATTTTTAAATAATGCTAGAAAATATGTTACGTGCTAAATCAGTTTTTTCATGCCAAATGACTTTTTAAAAATTCATGAAAAATGTTAAATTGGCAACACTGCTTCTGGCTGTGGTGGAAGGGCCGTCAAGGGATACATTTAATTAAAAAATGCAATATCTTAGAATTGGCTTCTCATTTCCTCCAAACCTATTGGAAGTCTTAACCATGTAAGGTGCTGCATAAATGATATTTAAAAGCTAGATTACACTCTCTCACAAGTCTTACGTATTCCATAATACTTTGTGAGATAGAAATCTAATGAGTTTTGTTGCGACTGTCACAAAATCTAATTTAACATGACAGTTTGTGGTCACACCATCACACAATGTATAAACACTCACACATGAAGAAAATGCAACCCTGATCCAATGAAAAGTATTATTGTTTAGAAATTTTTCAAAAAACGATGAAGTCGTATGGGATTTCAAACTTTTTTCATAATACCTGTCATTTTCGTGACACATTGCATTCACACTATCGCACTTTGTCATATTACTTGAGTTTTTGATAAAAGTTCTAAAGCGTTACTTACAAAATTTATGGAAATATTACGAAAAATTGTAATGGTAAGTACCTAAATTAGCAAATTCATTGCAAAAACTTATTGTTTCAACACACAAAAATAAAGCTTGGACATTTTATTTTTATATTGTTTTTTTTTAAAGTGAAGAAAATCGTGGTTTTTGACAAACTTATAAAGAAAACTCAACAAAAGACTGGCAAACCTAATTTTTTGGGAAAAACTGGACTTGAGCGACCTCTAAACCTCTTCTGAAAAATCTGAAAAAATATCAAAAATACTTTACTCCATAAGCTTTTAAATTATGCGCCCACGAAAATCAAAAAAAAAAAATTTTTTTTGAGACACACTACTGTATACGTTGTTGTTCAATACTTTGCTTAAAGTTATGAATGCTCCAAGTGCCTTTTTAATTCTACTATCTACATCTTTAGCAGCGCCTTCATCTTTGCTTATTATGCTACCAAGATATTGGCACTTCTTAATCCTTTCAGTTTGTATGGTTGATATGTTATGTTATGGTTAATAATAAGATTAATTTGTTTAGCTATAACATTTGCGCCTTCATCTTTGCTTATGATGCTACCAAGATATTGGCACTTCTTAATCCTTTCAGTTTGTATGGTTGATATGTTATGTTATGGTTAATAATAAGATTAATTTGTTTAGCTATAACATTTGCCTTTTGTTGTAAGACCTTGTTATGTTAAACTAGCATATACCCGCTACTTCGTTAGCGTCTCCTTTTTCTTCGTGGACATATTTTTATGCCAAAGTTATTTTCTCTAGGTTTAAACTTGTTTAAATTCTAGCATTTAACCCGCTACTTTAGTAGGATCAAAAAGCTAAAGAAAAATATCAAATTTCCCGTATTTCCTTTTTTGGGTGCTATAATTTTCCCCCATTAAAGTATCAAAAATTTCAATTTTGTAGTGGCAGCCCATTGAGGAAAATGTTTTGCAAAAAAAGTACCAAAAACAGTTACGATTTTCACCCCTTAAATGTTCGAACCTCGAAAAAGTACCAATTTCATAAACGTATTTTTTGATGAGTTTCGAATGTGGCATTAACTTTGTTTCTATGTCTATTGGTTCAAAAAAAAAGATGGGGTGGCAAAAAAGTACTAAAATTCAGATTTTACCCGTTTACTCCCTAATAGGGCCGAATTTCAAAAAGTACCAGACACCTGTCCGCTTATTTTTCTAAAGAACAGCGAAAAGTATTACATTGATTTTGCATCACTTTTAGTTTTGGACGTATAAGGTTGCCGAATTTTCCCGTTTTTACATTTTTTTACCCCCTAAACATTCGAATTTCGAAAAATCCCGTCTTAGTGGATAGAGTTGGGGAGTGACCAATCGCTAGTGCAAATTTAAAGTTTCTAGGGTAAGCGGTTTGGGCTGTGCGATGATGATTATATATACTAAATGAAATAATGTTCTTATTAACCATATTATGATTATAAAATAAAACCACAATATGGTTGAGGCTTCCTTGTTAAATTATTTAATTGATGGAGATCATATTGAAGAATATGCTAGAGTAAGTGCAGAAATGGTTTAAACATTTTCTACTTTAACTTATATTTTCCTTTATATCATTTGAATCTAACACCCAAAACTTTCTAACTCTATCCCTGCAAACAAATGGAAGATATAATCTAAGGCAATAGTTTAGCAATATCCCAAAATTGTCATCTAGAAGAAAATAATCAAAGTAATTTTTTATTTTCTTTCTTTTATAGTTTAAAAAAATTACAAAATATAGACAGGAAAAAATTTAAATTATTTATAATTATACAGGCATGTCACAAATTCCGATCGGAATGGTTTTAATTCCGTATGTTCAATTCCGATCGATTTTGCTAAATGTGTTTTTTTTATAACACCGCTGGTTTTACAATTGGATATGGCAACTTTACATAAAAACCATATGATTTTTGTGTTAAGTATGGCAATGTTCAGCGTAGAAATGAAAAAAGTGGTTTGTGAGGAAAAAAACGTAGCAACGCAACGGTAAAGAATTTATTATGTTTTTAATTAAATCAATATAAAGTAAAATAAATAAATCAAAAGTGTGTTATTTCTTCAATCTATATTATAAAAAACATTTATTTATCCATAAAAATTAGTTTTAAGTATTTTTTCGGTTATAAAATACTAAAACAATCAATTCCACTTAGAAAACCAAAAGTGGTTTCATTCCGAAAAAATTTTTCGTTTTTCGTTTTCTGAAGAAGCAAAATACGGAATTAAAACCACTTTCGATCGGAATGGAATTCCATGACAGGCCTGATAAATCCATTACATTTTATATATTTAAAAAAAATATATAAAAAGGGCGTATTCTCCACGGTAACAAATATTACAGATATTAGAGAAGAAGGCAAGAGACAGGCACGTTGCAAAATGTATGGACCAAATACTTACGGAAAAAGAAGAAAGATTAAACTCAAGTGTCGTACGTGGGATAAATAAACATAATGTGCACTATGCTTTCTCAATAACTCAATAACTTTATATTATTTATAAATTGTATTATTTTTAACTATATTTTACATAATAAACAATTTTATTTGAAATAAAAATGTGTGGTTTTTTGAAATGCAAAATCTTCATTTTAGCATCCTTTTGATATTTTGGTGATATCTTCCTATTTGCTTATAAGTGGTTATCTGGCAATATTGCTTGTTTATCATCTAGAAGAATCGCTTTCGTATTGCTATCGAGACTTCCCGAAGGAAGTATCTTCCGCAATACGAAACTGATTATTGCCGCAATAATATTTTTCATCCAGGCAATACGTTTGGCAAAACATATGGAGTATTTCTGTGTTTGCTGGGATTAAATATTTACATTAGGGAAATAACTTTTTGAAAATTTTGCGAATATCATAAAGACTACCGCATTGCCGTAAGGGGCATGAAAAAATATAAATAAAGATGGTGTCACTTTTCGTGAAAAAAGTTTCCGCACCGAAGGCGTTAAAGTTTGTTTTTAGATATTTGTTTTTATTAAAAAGTTATTTTTAGTTTAAATTCCTAAATAATCTTGAATAGCAAACCTTTTTTTTCATAATAGCAATATTTAAAACGAAAATAAGGACATTTCATTACTTGCTTAATTTTTTTTATACCCTCCACCACAATTAGTTGTGAAGAGGGTATATTAAGTTTGTCATTCCGTGTGAAACTTTTTTATTATTCATCTCAGACCCCACAAAGTATATATATTCTGGGTCCTTGAGTAATTCTAAGCCGATTTAGCCATGTCCGTCTGTTGAAAACACGCTCACTTTCGAACAACTCAAAAGAAATGAACAAACTTGGTGCCAAATTGCTTGTAGTTATCCTAAGCAGTTTGGGATTGAAATCCCGCAAAATCGCTTCAGTAGGACCAGAGCTATGAATCAAAATGTGGAACCACCACCTAAAAAAATTGATAATTATGTTACAAAAAATAACATAAATGCTGGAACAAGGCACGGAATGAGATAAGATTTTGCAAAAATTTGTTTCATTTGACAGGAAATCACGCTGTTAAATTTCGTGATGATCCTTCCATAATTTACCCTAAGCCCCATATAAACAATACTCCCGGAAAACAGTTTAGTACGCCTAAAACCGCAAAAAATAATTCAATCATAACAAATTTTGGCTCGTCACAGTTTTATAGGACTATAAATGATACTGTGAAATTTCGTGAAGATCTGTACATAATTTACCCTGGGCCCCATAGAAACCCTACTCCCGGAAAACAGTTTAGTACACCTAAAACCATAATTAATAATGCTATTATAACATAAATTGGTACGTCACAGTTTTAAAGGACTAGAAATAACGTTGTGAAATTTCTTGATGATCGGTCCATAATTTACCCTAGGCCCCATATAAACCATACTACCGGAAAACAGTTTAGTCGCCTAAAACCATAATTAACAACAAATCGTCACAGTTTTAGATAATAATAACATCATACAGATATTTACTCCTTAAACATTCGAACTGTTGGTGCAGGGTATCAAAGATTCGGCACAGAATATAGCACTCTAACTTGTTTAATATGACTTTTATTACAAAATGATCTCCAACTATTCGCTGGGTTAAAGTTTTTTATTATTTTATTTTGGCAAATTTTTCTTCAAATTTACGAGTAAATCGGATAATCTTTTATTTTGAATATCGTTTGAAAATGTTTGTTAATTTATTTTTTAATTTTTTTTACAAAATTTTTTTTTTTGTCTTCAAATTGTTTAATTTATTTATTGCAGTCGTGGTTTTTCTTCATTATGCTTTTTTGTAAGTTTTATTACAATGACGATGAAGATTGACAGTTTAATTAAAATAAAAAAAATTTAAGTTGAAATTGTTATAACTTTGGTCATGTAAACTTTTTTTTTGGTAAAATAAATTAAGGCATGGTTGTTTGCTGTTCAGCAAATTTAAGAATTTTATCAAACCAATTAATTAGTAATGTTAGTTTTTTTTTGGTAAAAAGTTAATTACTAGAATTAGTTAAGGAAACAGTAGGACATTTTCGAAATAACGGGTGATTTTTTAGAGAGCTATAGGAAAGTTTAAAAAAAACACATAAAATTCAGAAAAATTCATGAAATCTTTATTTCAATTGATAGTACGGTCCATATAATTTAATTTTTGAAGATTATTTCATGCAAATGTTAACCGTGACTGCGCCTCAAATGGTCCATCCGCTTAGTCAAATTTTGGCACACTCTTTCCAACATTTCGGCCGGTATCTCATGAATAAATGCTTCAATGTTGTCTTCCAATGCGTCAATTGAAGCGGGCATGTGTGTATAGACATGAGCTTTAACACAGCCCCACAAAAAATAGTCTAAATGCGTTAAATCGCACGATCTAGGCGGCCAATTAACCGGTCCCGAACTTGAAATAAAATGTTTACCGAACTCGCCTCTCAATAAGTCCATTGTTAAGCGTGCTGTGTGGCATGTGGCACCGTCTTGTTGAAACCACATGTCAAGCTCTTGCATTTTGGGCAAAAAAAATTGGATATTATTTCACGGTAGCGCTCACCATTTACAGTTACGTTACGATTCGCATCATCTTTGAAGAAGTACGGTCCAATGATGCCACGAGCCCATAAACCCCACCAAACTGTGACTTTTTCTGGATGCATTGATAGCTCTCACAATGCTTCTGGCTGATCTTCTCTCCAAAATCGACAATTCTGCTTATTAACGTACCCATTGAGCCAAAAATGAGCTTCGTCGCTGAACACAATTTTTCGATAAAAAAGTGGATGAACTTTTTTAATAGAGCACGCATTTTATAATAAAATTCAATTATTTGCAAGCGTTGTTCGTTTGTAAGACGATTCATGGTTAAATTATAGACCAAACTGAAGATGTTTGACAGTGAAACAAAACACGAAATGTGCGTCAGCTGTTTAAGCCAGTGTTGCCAAAAAGATAATAGCTAAAAAACACCCGATATATATAAAAGTTGATTTTCGATCCAAAATTAATACACAAGTGTATGAATTTCATGAAAAATCTATGTATATATACATATATGTGTATATCTGTGGCATTTTGTCAAAACATCTTAAGTCGAGATAAGATGCAAAAAAGTTAAAAAAAACATGGAGAAAAAATAATTTTTATTAAATAATGAAATAAACTAAAATTAAAGAAAAATTTCGTTAATAATACAAAATTTTAAAAACGTAAACAAAAATGTTTTTGAATGAAAATTTGTATGATTGACAACATTTTTTTCAACTTTTAAATTTGACTTAAGATGTTTTGTCAAAATGTCACAGATATTATAATAAAAACTCTTAAATCGGCTCAAGCTTTAATCTGTGATCACTTTAATTTTGCAGCCAAATTTGATATTTTATAAAAAAATCCATATTTTATAAAAATAAAAAATCTTAAATCGGCTCAAATTTAAAAATAAATAACGAAATTAGAGTGCATTTGGAAAAATAATAAAAAAAATTCTGTATATTGGTATTTCCACAGAAATGTCTACTTTTTATCACGTAACGTCACCAACCATTTTTAATCGTTTCTCAAAGAATAATGAAAATATTATTTACTTTTTTTGCATTTGGGTGTAGAGCGCAACTAGGTTTTCATTTAGTGAAAGAGAGGAAAAATTTGAACAACGTGGTTCTAAAATACAAGAATAATTGCTAGGTGACGTGACGTGACAAAAAGAGAGATTTTCTGTGGAAGTGCCCATATTCCATCAAAAATTTACCCATCAAACACAGAAATACACCTTATGAATTGCCTGGATGAAAAATATAATTGCGGCAATAATCGATTTCGTATTGCGGATGATACTTTCATCGGGAAGAAACGTGTCTCGACGGCAATGCTCCCTAGCAATTCGAAAGCGATACTTCTAGATGATAAACTAGCAATATCGCCAGATAACCACTTATAAGAATATAGGAAGATATCGCCAAAATATCATTGCGATGATAAAAAGAAGATTTTGCATTTTTAAACATTTTCATTTATTTACCAATAATAGCAAAGCTTTTTATCTATATAATAAAAATTTGGACGATTTTTTCTTTAAAATGATCGACATGGCCCAACTTAGGTTTTACGGAAAGTAAATATTGCCCCGCCCACTTTTTTCAATTTACCTAAAACCAGAAAATGGCTCCATCGATTCGACTAATTTTTCGTTCAAATATTCGTATTAATCCATTTTAAGTTTTCATCGAAAGAAAAATTTATCACGCCTACTTTTACGCCCACTTTTTCTTTTTATTTGACCGATTTGGATTTGGATAGTCGCCATGGTCAAACTTAGGTTTTTACGGAAAGAAAATGTTGCCCCGTCCACTTTTACGCGCACTTTTTTCGATTTACCTAAAATCAGAAAACGGATCCATCGATCATTAGTAATTAGCTACCGAGCGAAGACGGGGCGGGGCGGCCAGCTAGTTTATAATAAATAATTAGTTTCCACCATATTTTTGAAAAACGCCTCCCATCCTTTAAAGTTGCATCCAGGGTTGACAAATATCTTGACTTAATTGATAGATTAATATTTAACATATTTATTTAATTAAAATATTTACTTTTTGCAGAATATTTTGAAAACTAATTCTTAGATTTAAAAGTTTAATTAATTTTTACTTTTTTATGACTAACTAATATAAATAATTTTTTTTTTGTTATACTGTGTAATTTTTTCAAAAAATATAAAAGGAAAAAAATTAAAAATTACTTTTATTATTTTCCCTAAGATAACAATATTGCTAAACTACTGCCTTAGAGGATATTTTCCATTTGAAAGCCTTTTAGAATTCCTGTAATAAGAAAGGATTGTGGAAGGGCTTGCTCCCAATGCCAACCTTTGTAAAAATAAAAAAATATGGAATGCGGCGAGGAGTGTTTCTGTCTGCTAAATAAGGCCTTCTAAAGCCTCTTTCCTCATTATTTTTACCGTTGGGTATTTTATCCATCATTCGAATAAATATACATATCGTTATCTAAAATGCAAAAGCACTTAACTAACATTTTCAATTATTTACAGTAGGAACAAAAAGTTGCTTAGGCCAGATCATCAGGAAACTTCATCCAAATTTTAGAAAAACTTAAAAGACATCATACAAATAAAACTGTCAAGCGAATAAGAATTATAAACTCCAGTTTTACTTGTAACAATATCAAAGCTTAAACGAAAAAACAACAATAAACAGTGAGTTTGTTTAGTATTCGTAAAATGTACACAGTAATTGTGAAAGTTTTTCTGTTTTTATTAAATACTAGTGGATACCCGGCGTAGTCCTATTTTTGAAAAAAATACATAGCGAATGTGCCCAAATCAATAAGGACTTTTCTTTTTAAATATCGTTACTTCTCATATGAGGGGCTTAAAGCACAAGGGGTGTAAGTGCCTTTTTCTAAAATTGACTTTATATATGGAATTAAAGGTATAGTTCGGAGAAGTTGTTCAGAGCACAAGAGGTGAATGTAGGATTTGCATCCGGACGCTAGATATGGTGAACAATTCAAGCACTTGACATTAAAATACCTGCTTCGCTTGGAGCACAAGCGAAACAACCGCTTTTGTCTCATTATTTAACATAAGTCACTTGAACCCCTTGTGCTTTAAGCCCCTCATATAGAATTTCATTGTACAAAGAATGATAATGGAATGGTGAATGGTTTAAGCTTCTCCAGATGTTGCCATTTCTTGCTGGGTGCCGCTACATCTCTAAGCTCTCCGATATTGTAGAGGGTTCCTCCTAGACTATGGGATATGGAATGCATTTCCTGTAGTGTTCATCATTGCCTGGCGATTCTGGACCGTCCTCTTTTTCAACTTCATTAGGGTTATAAACAAGAGCGTGGTGTGAAATTTCTTCAAGTGGAAAATTTGCTTCTACAAAAATCTACATTTATATCATCCATATCATAAGATATCTGGTACGGGTGATAATGATAAGAAATGCATTATAAAAATTCAAAACCAGCTACGAATTAATAACACAGTACAACATTTTTCAGGTGATTGATTCGGGACTCAATTCTGATAATTGCTTATGCAAGTAGACCCAAAAAGAAGAACTTCTGCATCATTAGTTTGGTCATGTTAGCTCAATAAATCATTTAAAAATTAATTTGAAGTTAGTAAGTATCATATAGGGGAATTTGTCACGTTTTAGGCTCTTTTGTTTGTCATTACTCGAGAACCATTAGTCCGAATAAGCTTTTTGGGTCTACTTTCATAAGCAATTGTCTGAATTGAGTCCCGAAATCATGTTGTACTGTACTGTGTAATACTCAATGGAAATAAATACTATCAACAAGTCTGTAGTAACGTGCTTTTAATTTAAATGATACTTGTTCTTGTCGATTTTCGCTTATAAAATGACTAGTTTTCATTATCTGAAAGTAAAAATTGGATAGAATTTGGATGATATTGATATGTACATTAGGGTGTCCCAAAATTTTTTTTTGTCTAGAGGCTCAAGCATAATTTGAAGGCTTACAGATTCCAGTATTTTGGAATTTTTTTTTTTTTTTTTTTTGATTTTTAGGAAGAGGTTTAGAGGTCGCGCAAATCAAGTCTTTGTTAAAAATCTGGTTTTTCGGCCTTTTTTCAAACTTGACTCATAACTTTGTCAATACCCACGTTCATTTAATTTTTTTACCGAATATTTCTAAAGAAAATTCCCCAAACTTTATTTCCATATGCAAAAACTTTAAGTTCCGGCAATATTTTTGTCCATTACGATTCCACATATTAAGTTCTTTTGTAATTTTTTGACAAATTCTGTAAAAAACGGTTTATTACTTTTCAAATTTATATGAAAGGTATAAAAACTAGTGACGCGATTTTGAATACCGATAAGTTCTTAACAATTAAAGAAAACAAAAATGGAATTTTGTCTTACAGTTTCCGAGTTACACAATTTTTATAGTTTGTACCTTAAAAATGGTGATACTTTTTTCGTTGTAATTATTAGTGGTATTCACACCAAACTTGTTAATTTGTTTCTCGGTAGTTTGTTAATTTGTTAAAGTTACCAACTGTGAACGACCCCCTCTTTAAAACTTTGTTAGTCTGGTAACTTTCGTAGTAAAACAACTGATTTATTGTTCTGACACAATTTATTATTCTGGAAAAAATAAAACATGCCACGAGAAAGTGTAAAAAAGAAATTGTAAGCCATTTAATTACTCATGCTTTGACACAAATAACGTTTGCTGTCGGTAAGTTGTGAGTTACCAGATAACAACTATTTTATCAGGGGTGCCGTGTCGTTAATTTGATAAATGTTAATCCGGTAGCGCGTTAAATATACAAAAACAAAATGCGTGTAAAAAAGTAACGATTAACGACTAACAAACTAACAGTCTCGGTGTGAATACCGCTATTGTATATTTCCATTAATTTTTATAGTTACACAGAAAAAATTATTTTTCCAATTCAAACAAAAAATTTGTAGAATCAAACAATTTTTTGTCTAAAATCGGTCCTACAAACAAATTCGCATATTCAAACAATTTATTTGTATTTTGTTTATTGAAAAAAACGCCGATTTTTTCAAACAAATAATTTTACAGAATCAAACAAAAAGATTACTGAAATTCATATAAATTTTAAACAAATATTTTTGCTGAATCAAACAAAAAAGTTTTGGCACAAGCAATGACGCGCACCCAAGCAAGCACTGTTGGCAGAGCGGCCCGGCTGGCTTTGAGACACATTTTTTTGTTGGAATAATTTTTGAACGAAGTCATATTTATACTCACAGTGTTTTTCTTTATCACTCACTGTTGCTTTATCCTTTCCTTTGCTAATGAAGAAGAAATGTAACCAAAAACGGCGGCAGACCGACTCGATATGTTTTCCGCCATCATTCTATTTTTGTATTTGATGTATTTAAACAAACTGTTTGAAAAAATTGAATACGGGATTTTGTTTTTTTTTACCAACTTTGAAACCAACCAAAAATTTATTTTGTTTCTTATAATGTGTTTTTTCTGTTGTTTAAAAAAAATGAAACGTTTTTTACCTGCTATTGCTTTTGTTGTTTTTTTTTTACTACAAACCTCGTCACGCTATTTTATCATTTTTCTTATTGCTGTACTTTTTTAAAGCGTCCAAAAATAGAATGCATGTGTTTTTTGTTGTAGTTCTTATATTTATCATAAAGAAGTGTTGCTTACAATCAATAAAAAAAATGCAAAAAGACGACAACATTAAAGAGCGTTAAATATTTCATACAAAAATAATGAAAACTTCAAACCAATAGCGCGTTTATTAAATTTTTGAATAGTTGCCCACATTTTTGTTGGTTAAATAAAAATCAAACAAAAATATTGATTGAATCAGTAAAAAAATTTGTAGAAATCAAGAAAATTTTCAAACAAGCGTTTGTTGGAAAATAATTCGGCAATAATTTTTTCTGTGTACGTTTTAACTGTCATTAACTTCTGACATTTATTGATCTAAACCGTTATACGCTGTCATTTTCACTTTATATTTTATGTGTGCTCCAGGAGCTATCAATCGGGCTCGCTGGATAATGAAAATTATCTATTCTTCGAAAATATGCATTTTCCGAAACCAGTTGCATTCTTATATAGACAAATCAACAGTTGATGCCTTGCTTGAATTTAGTTCATTTATTTTAAGAATATGTATCAAATATTGGTACCTCTGCCAGTGCCCTCGATACGCTCCTCTCAATGATCTGAGCATTTTAAAGGAATTGGATAGTTATAAAATTGTTAATAAATCAGTTGCAAAAGCCTCGCTTTAACTTTTCTAGGTCATCAGTGGTACTTTACTCCGAAATTGGCTGCCCCAGCGTTTTTTGATGAACGTATCGATACCAAAACTTAGCACTTAATGACAAAAAAACTTGCAGATACTCCATGCAGCGATTATGAAGTAGCAAATGTAACTTTAACAGAAGAAAACTTTAGAAATAAAGAAATTCAACAATTCATTTCAAAAGCCAGTCTAATTTTTTTTGAAACTTGCAATATTTCAATCAATTTTTTTAAAAATAGATCCACAGAATTGGAAAGCCAACAAGTCATTTCAAGAGGCAAAGAAAAAAGTTCAACAATTACAAGTAGTAAATGATGTGTCTGAACGAGGTGTGGCTTTGGCTAATACTTATATTAATGTCACAACTTCTGAAACTGATTACCAGAATTTATTGCAAGGTATGTAACTACATTGCAAGAACCGCAATAAATGATTTTTCACAGAGCAAGAGAAAAGTTTTTTTTTTGATTGGGTAAGATTGGTGAACTGGCAAACAGCTTATAAAAACAAATACTGGGTATAAAGAAAAAAACGGGTATAACTCAGGAACGGTAAGAACAAATTTAAAATTTGTTTATTCTTATTAATAAGAATTAATTTGTCTTTCAAACTGCATCATTAGTTTTTTTCGTTATTACAAAATTTTTTTTAAAAATTACGAAAAATTGTAATTAAGGGTATCTAAATGAGTAAACTCATCACCAAAACTTATAATTTTTTCACACAGGAATAAAGCTTGGATATTTTTCTTTAAAACAGTTTCCTCAGCAGAGAAGAAACTCGTGGTATTAACGAAGTTATGAGTAAAGTTAAAAAAATGGCCGAAAACTCCGTTTTTTTATGAAAACTCCATTTGCGCGACCTCTAAACCTATTCCGAAAATTCTTAAAAAAAAAACCAAAAATACTTTACCCAATAAGCTTTTAAATTTTAATTAATGAAAATTGGAAAGAAAAAAATTCTTGTTGACCTTTTCAGCACATGAAAATTAAATTTAATGAACTTAAGCCTAATTAAAAATATTAAAAATTTGGATTAAAAACCATAAATAGTTCAATAAAATAACCACAATACTAATAATTGTTAAAGCTAAGGCACGAGCTCTATGTTTGCATTTGTCCTTCAAGTTGTGCTGAAAAGGTCAACAAGAATAAGAAAGACAAAAAATGAGAAAACAAAAAATATGTACTTTGAACTTCAAGAAGAATTCTTGACAAAAGTACTAAAAAACAGAAGTAAAGGAATAACATGTTAAAATAAATTAAAATTGATAATCATTCAAAGCAAATTTCGATCTACCAAAGGTTGAATACAATTTGGTTTAAGGATTGATGTTTGACTAACGACGTCAGCAGTCGTCGATGGCTGCGAGTGTTAAACGGCAAGCCCTCTGAGGAGATTGAGTGGTTGCAATCGAAACATGTCAGGGTAACCTGTCCGTAAACACCTGGGTTCGAGCCCAGATTGAGTCAAGAATGAAAAATTATCAATAAATTTTAATTAATTTTCATGTTGTAAAATTCCTTTCTTCATAAAAATAATTTAATGAAAATTAAATTTAATGAACTTAAGCCTAATTAAAAATATTAAAAATTTGGATTAAAAACCATAAATAGTTCAATAAAATAACCACAATACTAATAATTAATTAAAAAAGTTATATAAAGAATTCAATTTCTACCAAATGCGGAAAACAAAAATTTTGACGAAAAATCGGAAAAAGCATCGTCCTTTAACATTCTTTTTAAAAATTTTTGCTGATTCGCTGCACTTTATTTCCGAAAAAATCGTTGTATAATGTATCTAGTATATTGAAAGGTCAAATTTACACGATGTCTGATCAGATCGGGTAAGAGAAGAAGAGGGATTGCCAAACAGACACGAAATGAGTTTTGATGTTTGTTTTAAGAGTTGTCATGTTTTTAAATATGCATGTATGTAGAGCGACTCAAAAAAAAGTGATTTTGTTACCCTGGATATGTTTTATGATGATTCCCAAAATATTTTGGTTCTAGCGTTGACCATCCGTGAGCTGGACCATTTTTAAAAAAGATATTTTTTCAGTACTTTGCTCCAAGACGACATAAATAAAATTTGGTATCATCGAAAAGATGATCATTCATGCAAATTCTACGTATGTGGAAATAATGTTCTGCTTTTCAAATGTCGTCTTGGAGCAAAGTACAAAAAAATTCGAAAAACTGAAAAAATACGTTTTTTAAAAATGGTCCAGCTCACGTATGGTCATCTTTAATAAAAATAATTGTTACGTGTGGCGTACCAAATATTGGTTTAGCGTGACCATTACCTAAGTGTGCCAATTTCATTAATTTTACATTTTAGTTAAAGTTAATTCTAAGAATTAGACGTTTCCTTCCACTTTTCTCAATTTCAAAGTAAAAATTTTCTTTTCTTCAAATATTTTTCCTCTTAAAATAAACAAAAATATAATAAAACTAACTGACTGACCTAATTTCATTTCCTACAAACACTCCTCCAAAGTGATCATTTTTATGGAATTTTATATCTCTATTAGAAAATCTATTTCCAATATTCGTCTACAGCTTGTTTTTTTTTTTCTTTTGTTCTTTTGCAGTATATTAATGAACCAAGACCACCCTAAAAAACATAAAAGTCGCACAATCATGACCAACTAATAATGAAGAGAGAAAAAAGATCCAAAACAAACTAGAGTTTCATGCAATTAATTGAATAGATTTTTGTTTGAATCGTCCCTCTTTCATTTCCAACTAATTTACCCACCGAAGGCTCTAAGTCAGTTGGTCGGTCAATTTTAACTTAAATAAGATTTTCTAAGAAGATTTTCTTTTTTTTTGTTAGAGCTTGAAAATAAAGTGCCATCAAGGCGTGTTGCTTTTGACTTGATACAATTTTCGTTACAATTTCTTAAGAGGAGGTAGAAAAATGTAAAGTGGGGTAGGGGTTTTGGTTGAAAGAAAAAAAATAATTTGAAGTAAAGTTTTATTAAAACGGTAGCTTTTTTACGAAGACATATTTGTACATGTATTTTAGTTTTTCCACTTCAATGCTTTTTTGAATTGTGTATTGTGGAAAAGCCCCTCCCACTGCTGTTCAATTGCCAAGAAGAGCAGGCCAGACACGGTCTGATGTTGTGGGGTATTTAAAATCGTGTTGTTTATAAATTATTTTAATTTTGTTTTTGGATTATTGTAATTTATTTTTGCTTTGATCAAAGGCAACATAAACGATCATAATATTGTTTATTGGCTTATGAGTTTTATTAAGTTCGGACCACTACGAAAGATTTAAAATGAAATCTAATTTGGATCATAGGGAAGTTAAAAACAAATCTTCTAAAATTCATATAAATTTGTTTCTTTTTTGATAAAAAAGTGGGAATTTTTATTTAAAAAAGTTATGTTTTTTGTTATAAATAGTGCAGTTTATTATAAAAAAGTTGCATTTTTTTAATTTTTTGGTAAAAGTAAAATTTATTTTTTTACAAATCGAAAATAGTGCAATTTTTTTGTAACTGTTTTAAGAAATCCAACATTTTGCAAAAAATTCCATGTATTTGTTAAAAAAAAGCTGTGACAAAAGTGCAATTATTGTTAAAAAATACATTTTTTGGGAAAACTTGCAATTTACATTAAAACAAATAATTTTTTGTAAAAAGTGCAACATTTTGTAAAAAAAAGTGCAACATATTGTAAAAAAGTGCAACATTTTGTGAAAAAGTGCACAATTTTGTGAAAAAATTTAAAATTTTGTAAAAAAAAAGTACAACTTTTTGTGACAAGAGTGCAAGTTTTTGTAAAAAATACACCCTTTTGTGTAAAAGTGCAATTCTTTTGAAAACTATTTGAAGGAAAAGTCCACTTCTTTGTAAGGTACCAATGGCGTTTTCTTTTTTAAAAAAGTGTATTATAAGTGTTACATTTGATTTGTTAAATATTTGCTGGAAGAGTTTCATATTTTACATTTCAAAAAAGAGCAAAAGTTTCAGCACATAAAGTAAAATTAGCTTTAAAATTTTAAGCTCTTTGATTTTTCGAATTTCTAAAACTTAACAAATATTTGACGAAATTTTTGACCACTTAATTAATCTGATTTTAACTTTCATTTAAATATTTTTTGTATATCTATTAAACCTTATTACTGAAAACAATTTAAGAATAACGTAATTTATAAAATGTTAAATGCTTTATTATCTAGCAAAGTAATGCAAAATCAAGCAAGTGGTAAATAACCAGTTAGAGTACTATATTCGGCTGTGCCGAATCTTTGATACCCTCCACCGACAGTTCGAATGTTTAAGGAGTAATATCTGTATGATTTCTATTTTATTATTATAATCTTTATAAAAACCGACATTTGCATTAAAATTGGTTGCGGCTTAAATCTTTATTAAGTTACTGACCGACAATCAGAAAGTTAAATGCTTTTTTTTTAGCAATTTTAACTAGCTTAAATAAAATTTCATGATTCGAAACAGTTTAAGCCGAACTTAAATGATTTTCAGGAGGGAAACTTTTATTGGAGCCATGGTTAGCTATGAACCAATCATCCCGAAATTCTGCAGAGTGATTTTTGGTAATCAAAGACATAAATTTCAATACAGCGGAGAAATTAGTTTTAGCGTTTGCAGTGAATTTCAGAAGGCTGCTTTAAATGGATCTAAGGGTTATTATGGTCCGTATATGACAAAATTGCATAACATTTTTTCTGGCCATATGAAGCTAAGTTGGAAGAAAGTTTATCGCGATATCTTTATCTACTACGGTTTAAGGCGAATTTAATTATTTTACAAGAGTGGGCTTTATATGGGGCCTAGGGTAAACTATGGACCGATCTTCACGAAATTTGTGTCCTACAAAACTGTGACGTACCAATTTCTATTAGGATAGCATTTTTAATTACGGTTTTAGGCGTACTTAACTGTTTTCCGGGAGTAGGGTTTATATCGGGCCTAGGGTAATTATTTCTAGTCTTATGAAACTGTTACGAGCCAAAATTTGTTATAATAGCAATATTAATTATGGTCTTAGGCGTACTAAACTCATTTCCGGCAGTAGGGCTTATAAGGGGCCTAGGGTAACTTATGGACCGATCTTCACAAAATTTCACAGTGTCATTTCGAGTTCTATTAAACTTTGATCCACCAAATTTTGTTATGATAGCATTTTTTTACGCTTTTAAGCGTACTAAACTGTTTTGCGGAAGTAGGGTTTATATGGGGCCTAGGGTAAATTATTGACCGATCTTCACGAAATTTCACAGTCTTGTTTCTAGTCCTATAATACTTTGATGTATCAAATTTTGTTATGATAGCATTATTTTTTACGGTTTAGGCTTACTAAACTGTTTTCCGGAAGTAGGGTTTATATGGGGAATAGGGTAAATTATGGATTAGGGTTTTAGGCGTACTATACTGTTTTCCGTGAGTAGGGCTTTTATGGGGCCTAGGGTAAGTTATAGAGGGATCTTCACGAAATTTTACAGCGTGATTTCCAGTCGAATAAAACGAATTTTTGCGAAATCTTATATTATTCTGTGCATTATTCCACCATTTATGTTAGTTTTTGTAACAAAATTATCAATATTTTTTTTTAGGTGGTGGTTCCACATTTTGATTCATATCTCTGATCCTACTGAACCGATTTTGCTGGATTTCAATCTTAAACTGCTTAGTATTTCTTCGAGATTTTCGAAAGTGAGCGTGTTTTCAACAGACGGACAGACGGACAGACGGACATGGCTAAATCGACTTAGAATTACTCAAGGACCCAGAATATATACATATGTGACAGCGCATAAAGAAAGGGACCAGTAAGGTTAAGAGAACAGTAAAAACCAACTAAATAATCAGTAGGTAGGGACGACCTACGCGCGTTTTCAAGGTTGACCAACACGTGCCTGACGTCATGAGATGTGTCGCTTTCAAATGAGACCAACACCAACACGCTCAGTGATGGTACACCAAAGATACACGTATTTAAATCTTTAAAATCGCTCTCCAAAACAAAATCCTTAGGTCCCTTTCTATTTTGCTCGTCACATATACTTTATGGGGTCGGAGATGAATAATAAAAAAGTTTCACACGGAATGACAAACTTACACTGAAACAAAAATGCTTCATATATTTAATGAATCATTTTTATAAAAAAAAATTTCCTTAGGTAAATGAAAATTTTCATTGTCTAAATAGAATAGCATAGTTAAAATGAAGTATTTTCGTTAAAATGGCTTCATTGGATTTCGTAATTACGTCCAAGTTAAACAAAAACTTTTAATTGGGAACATACAAAAACAATATACAAACATAACTTTATTCAGAAATTAATACAAAATTATAGTTTCCTTAAAAAAATGTTTAATTGTTAATCAAAAAATGTAAGATTGAATTATTTCATACATCTTATGTACATTTTTTTTTAAAAAAGCAACATATTTCAATAATGCTTTCATAAATTTAAATTTTCATTATGATATGACAATGAAAAATGTCATTATAGTAATGAAACAAAAACTTTTAATCAACGTTGTTATTGTTTTTATGGGCAATTTAATCCCATATTTACGCTCTTAATTGAGTAAAAAACATAGTTTTTTTATCCAAAAACTACACTGCCCCGGTAGACTAGCTGGTAGTGAGCTAGTCTATCAACACCGAGGTTGCGCGATTGATTCCCGCCAGAGACAGGAAAAAATATAAAAAATAAAATAAGAAAAAATTAAATTAAAAAAAAAAAATAATTAAAAGAATAAATAAAAAGTATTCATCCAATGAATAATATTCATAGATCTAATGTAATGTTTAATTAAATACATTTTAATGACACAGGTTTCATTGATCCAATGAAGCGCTGCATAAGTTCCTTTTTTAATGCAATTTTTCATGGGATAAATGTCAAAATTTATTGGTATTGCGAAGAAAATTCTTTCAGTGTAGTATACCCTCTTCCCAACTAATTGTGGTGTAGGGTATAAAATTACGTGTAATATAGTTCAGCAAAGAAAAGACCATTAATATTTAAAAAAAATTGGTGCAACCTTTTATTTAACCTTCTTTAAAAAACGCAATTTCATTTTAAAAATTTCAAAAGCTTAAAGTTTTAAAACAAATAAAATAACTTTTTGCAGCGAAATCTTTTTTAAAATGTTACTTTTCTAAAATAAAGTGTTACTTTTTTAAGAAATGCAATTATTTTCGAAGTTTTTTCTTTTTCGTTTACGTTCGAACTTCTCAAAAAGTCAGTTAGCTTTTGGGTAAAAAATGCACTGCTAAAAATATAAACTTTGTGGAAAAAGTGCAGTTCTTTGTAGCAAAAGTGCAGTTTTTCGTGAAAAGTGTTTCGCAACATTTTGCAAAACTGTTAATCGATTTCAAAAGTGTTGCAGTGTTAATAAAAACCAAATGCTAATTCTTGTAAAAAAAAATGTTTCCCTTCTAGGAAAAAAATGCAAATTTACCACAAAAGTGGAAAACTTTTATTAAAAAAATTAAACGATGCAACTTCCACTTGATTTTCGTAGCATTTCTAATGTATAATCTGATGTTTTTTCTACTAAAATTAATTATTTTTTCTTTTTTTTTTTTTGCCAAAGGAAAAATTAAAGTTTCCATTTAATCTGAGCTAATAATCTAAACCTCCTGTAAAAAGCCTTTCAAACTCTCTAGTGTTTGTATAAAAAATTTTGTGCAACTTGTTGCCAGCCTGTATTCTACAATGTTGCACTTTTTTAATTAGCCAGAGACCACCTTTTGTTAACTTGTTTTTATCTTTTTTTTTCATTTAGAGCATTTTGAAATTAATTTCATATGATTTGTTTTCATTTCGTTGGCTTTTAGTTTTATTTTTCATGAAAATCTTTTAATGATGGGTTTGAAAATTTCTGGTGCCCCCCATTCATTAGGTGTTCAACACTTTATAAATATTTGCAATGTTTATATTAAAATTTTAATGAAAAAAACTATGAAAGATGGTCATTTGAAATTGATACTTCAATTCTGTTTGGGTAAAGTGTCATTAAAAAAATTTTAAATTGTTGGTTATCGATGAGGCAATATAATGACTTTATTAAGTAAAAAATAGATTATTTAAAGAAGGAAATTTAGTCTTATGCAAGTTTACTAGACTTTAATATTTAACTCGGCGACTTTGGTAAAATGATCCTTCGAGCCATTTCAAGCAAATAATTTGTTTTTTCTGGACTTTAGAAACTTTAAAATTTTAATGATTGTTTTTAGCTCAGTTAATTATAATACGAAATGTAATTATTAACGTTTTTCTTTAATAATTTCTTCATAAATATATTTCTAAAACGTATTTCCTTAATAAATTCCTGCCTCTTGTCAAAGATGTCATATCTCTTGATAACCTGTTTATTACCATGAATGGCAACAATTTTCATTGAAGAATTTAATTAAAAAAGCAAGATAATTGTAAAATTGTTTATGTGTTCCATAAAAGAGTTAAATGTAAAAAAAATTAACTTTTAATAACATTTGATGATAATGAAAATATCCATGCAATAACATGGCGCTTAAATTATTAAGAACGTTTATCTCACACATGCAGCGAATAAGATTAATTTTAGCCAGACACAGAACGAATAAATAACGAGATGAATGCATTATAAAGGAGAGAAATTTCTGCTTTCGTAATTAAACAGAAATTTTAAATAGTTTGAACGACCAGGAAGAGAGGGAGAAAAGGAAAAGTTAAAGAAGCAAGACTCTCAAAATGAAATAGTTTTTTCTATATATTTTATTAACTATCATACACATTAGAGGTGTTCACTTACTAAAAATTGTTAATAATTTGTAACAACTGTTACTGGAAAGTCAAAGCGAATTGACTAGAAGGTGGGGTCAAGGCAGCATATGGTGTTTTTTCGGTGGTCGACTTGTCAAAGTTTGTATTCAAACTAGTTTTTATGTAAGCCAACCTATTTTTTTCTAGCAATATTTTTGACAACTCGACCACAGAAGCAATGTTATTGTAGAGTTGACCTCACTTTCTAGTCAATTCGCCTTGCTGGAAAGCAGGGATGATAAATGAGAAAACCAATATCGTACCAACGAACTTTTAAAATCGTACTTTTTCGGTCCCAATAGTACTAAATCTCTTTTTACAATATTATTTTATTTTTAAAAACAAATACATATTTAATACAACAAAAACAAAAGGTACTTAAAATTCATTTATACATTAGTTATACATAATAATAGGGTGGGTAAAATTTCTTCACGTCAAAAGCATATCGCGATTCTTGTTCTATAATTCATAAAAAGAAACTTTGCGAAAGAAACCATAGTTCAAAACTTAATTTCGAGCCCCGGATTTTTCAAAATAGTTAGTTTTCCAGACCTGTATCATGCGATTTTAAGAGTCGAGAAATCCAATAATTTTTATTTTTGATAGCCGCCAGAGAGCGTTTTCCTACACTTTAGAATTTATCGCCTTTTTTGTGGAAAATTGACGAATATTTCTCAAAATGCAATCTCTAATTTTAAACGAAAATAAAATTTTTAAGCGTTCTAGAAATATGTGCATACGAGCAGGAAAAGAGTAGAAAGTTCGGATATAATAAAATTTAATTTAGCTCTTGTAAAAGCTCCTTCAAAATAATTCGTAGTAAAATAATAATGGAGTGGGCTCCCACTGTTCCAAAATTCTGTTGATTACTTCTTGGCATGACAACCATCTTGTTGAAGAATATTTGAAAATATTATTGAGTGGAATTCGTCTCTTGTACTATGTAGAACTTTTGCAGAAGTGGTTTCCTATATCTTTTAAAAACTTGTCAATATCATCAGAAAATGCACGCTTATATGCTGTCGCTGATACTAAATTAAGAATGTAGCATAAGCAATCGTTCAATCAATAAGTGCAAAAATCTCTTCACAGTAGCGAAGTTCTGTGTTTGGTGCAAATGTTCTTGCAAAAGAGTAAATGCAAAATATCATAGCTGTTTTGTTAAATTTTACAAAAAATTCATTGGAAAGTAAATACGAGTTGCCTTTTTATATCAATAATAAATATGTAGGTTTGAAAAATTTGGAAATAGTACCAAATGAGCGACGGGAGTACCAGCGTACTTTTTAGTTTTAAATTGTACCAAAAAAAGTACAATTGTACTAACTTTATCAACCCTGCTGGAAAGTGTTTATATTAGACCAAAAAATTGCAAGTAGAGAGCATTAAAAGAGAGTACGAAATTGAGAGATAAAAATAATTTGGAATTATTAGAATTTTAATGTTTCATGTTTTTGTTTACAAAACAAACTTTTAAAAATGTATAACAAAATAATATTCATAATTTCTAAATTCAAAATTGTTCAATAACATAAAATATATATTTTTCTTAAATTTAGGAACAATAACCATGTGCAAATAGTTCAAAACATTTGAATTAAGAAAGACAGAATTCCTTATCATACAGCTGGATACTGTCAACTTGCTAGATTTTGCTGGTAAAGTGTTCACTTACCTTTTTATTTTTTGAGTAATTGGGAGAACAATTTTTTACTATATTGATTTATCCCTTCATTGCAAGTTAATACTAGTAAAGTAAATGAACACACCTATTGTTCAAGTACTATACAAATAATCGTTAATTACTTGTTTATTTTAAATTTCACAAAACAAAAAAAAACTAAAACTGTGGCTTTTGGCAACATTTATTTTTTTTTTTTTTTGTTTTCTAATTTGTTTGTATAGTAAAATCTAATTTTATGAATGAAAATGTCTTGTTTGCTTTAATATTAAAATGCTTTTAATGGTAGGCGTATACGCCAACTTTAAAATGAATTTTAAGACCCACTGTAACATGCAGTTTTTTAATCTGTTTATTTGCATTTTAAGGTTTTTCCGTTTAAAATTGCTTTTTTCCTTAACTTGAATTTCCGCTAAAACTACTTAATAGAAAGACAAAAAAGAGAGAGCTGGTGTCAAAAAAACAACATAAAAAAGAGAGAATTGCTTAACAAATGTTGGTGTAGCAAGATTTGTGCATGTTGCATGTTAACGCTTAGGATATGTTGCAAACTTCTCTAACAAAGTTAAGTTAGTAGACTTAAGTTTTTTAGCCTACAATCGACCTGATTTTCTAAAGCTTGTTTGGCAACCTTTACCATTCTAAAAATTTTATTATTTAAATTTTATTTCTTTAGGCTGTTCGCTGCTTTAAGAAACCAAAAAAAAAAAACAAAAAAAAAAAAGAAAGACAATGAAATAAATAAACAAAATTTAAGTTTAAGGTGTCCATTGTTGTTGTGTTTTTTTGTTGCCAAATTGTTATTTTTAAGGCTTTGGCCTCCTCTTTTCATATCCATACATGCTCATGGCACAAACACCACACAATCTCTTTATTACTCCTTGAGTTAAAAAGTCAATACACTTAAATTACGACAAGCTGGATCATAAACTTGGTTCAGTGAATTGTAAGTGATTTGTCTGTAAAAAGAAATATTGGTTAGCAGAAAAAATAATTCCTACGGGGACAGATTAAAACTAGTTTTTTGTGCAAAAGCGTTTTTTTTTTTTTTTTTTTTAAATAAAATATTGTTTAAAAGTGCAACCTTTTATAAAAGGTTACATTTTGTTAAAAAGTGCAAATTTTTGTTAAGAAGTGCAACGTTTTGTTACGAAGTGCAACATATTTTTAGGTGGTGTATGTTTTTTTTTTGCAAACTGCAACTTTAAAAGTTACTTTTTATAAAAGGTTACATTTTGTTGAAAAGTGCAAATTTTTTTTAATAAGTGCAATGTTTTGTTAAGAAGTGCAACGTTTTGTTAAAAAGTGCAACATATTGTTAAGAGGTGCAAGTTTTTTTTTGCAAACTGCAACTTTAAAAGTGATTTTTTTTTGCAAAAGTGCATTTTTGTAATTAAGGAAATTAATTTACACACAGAAAACAAATTGGTTGGAAAACGGTTGCAGTAATAAAATATTGATCAAGAAATACAATTTATTATTGCAACTATTAAAAATGTATAGTTCCAACTGATTTTTAATTCTCTTGATTATTAAAACGTTATTCTAACTGAAATATGATTCCTTCAATTCTTTTATTAGTTATGATAACTAATTTAATTTAGTTTTAAAAATTAGTACAAATGGTTAGAATCACAACCGAATTTAATACAGGGCAATACTGAATATTGGTCTTTGCAATTAATTATTTGCTTTCGTCAATGAATTTTGTAATATAAATGTTAATTCATTTATTGCAGCTAAGAATCGATTGCTAGTATAGTTTCAATTCGATTACAACAAATGAAAATATAATTATTTGGTATTCACAACCAAAAAAAAAGCTATATGTCCCAATTGTTTACTAAATTTTCTGTCAAAATATTAAATATAATAAAATAATTTAAATTTTATATTAAAATACATAAGTTTGTGTTAAAAAATTTAAAATGTGCAAAAAAATTAATAAATAGGGGTAAGTTATTTACGTATTTTTAAAATTATGTACATATGCACGTGCATATGTGTGTATGTATTATATTTCTTATAAATACATACATATATGTACCCAGCTAGCATTTTCAATCAAAAAAATCAAATGGGAATCTCACGAAGAGCATTAATCGTCGACGAGCGCAATTTTTAATCGTAAAAGATTCTTCGCACGGGAAAAACTGTTACACAAGCTGATTTCACTGCGAGATACTTCTACAACACTTATCACGGTGCAAAAAAATTTGGGACATTGCCGCCAACCTCAACATTTGCAACGCGAAATGAAACTAGAATATTGGTAGAGAATATCCGACAAAGGGGTTTAAAAAGTTAGCTCGGGTTCCCGAAATACGGACCCCTAAAGTTTTTGAGTTTTTTGAAAAGGCGTTTGGTATAAGTCAAAAAAAAATATACAAAATGTACTTCTGAGCTAAAAAATTATTTCAGATGTCTTATTTTCTTAGAATATATTAACCCTCTAACACTCATTTTAAGGAGTAATTTTTGTATACTTAACGACACTTTAGAAGTTTAAAAAGTTCCACGAATATTTTCTGCATCAAATTTTACTAGGGGCTTCAAAGAACAAAACATCGTGCAATGTATGTAAAACGGGTTTTCGAAATTCCTGGCCTTGAAATTTTTGAATTTCTTGAAAACCCGTTTTACATAAAGTGCATGAACTTTTTGTCTTAAAATTTGATGCAAAAAATATTCGTGGAACATTTTAAACCTCTAAAGTGCCGTTTTAGAATACTTTTGTTGGGAAGTTAAAAAAGGGCAAAAATTACCCCTTAAAATGAGTGTTAGAGGGTTAATATATTCTAAGAAAATAAGAAATCTGAAATAATTTTTAAGCTCAGAAGTACATTTAGTATATTTTTTTTTTGACTTATACCAAACGCCTTTTCAAAAAATTCAAAAACTTTAGGGGCCCGTATTTCGCGTTGCAAGTATTGAGGCTGGTTTTTTTGTTGCACAGTGTATTGATCGTAGGCGAATTCGTTTAAGATTTCTGTAAAGATTTTCTAATGAGTGAATGAATGAATCTTATGAGACTATTGGAGGAATTCCCTTACAACTTGTAGAATGCTTACACAAATAACTGAGCCACCTAAACAAGAGCATCAAGCTTATTTTTCATACAATTTATACTAAACCAACCTTTAGATCAGGAATTCAACAACGAGCCTGTTGGAAAATCTTATTTGGCAGATCCTTACGTCGGCTTGTTTAAATAAAATTGTATTAACAAGTGAATTTTCATGTTTTAAAAACGCTCTTATTTAGGTTGCTCAGTATTTGTAACATGAATCATAAGGAGATCCGCAAAAGGTTCATTCCAAGTTTAAAAGACAAGCGTGTCAGAAAATGTATAAAAAACTAATAAAAAAAATTTTGATCATCAGAAGATTCTTTGAGGAGTTAGACAATCGTCTAACAAACATCTTATGCTATCTGGGCAATATCTTAGACCTACATGGACATATTGTTTATATTTTGTTCCGCGTGTACATTGGTCAAACAAATATGTTATAAGTACATAATATGAAAATCGCTGATTATTTTAGTGATTTTCATATTAATTTACAGCTTCATTCACTGTTCGTATTGTAAAAACCACATGTTAATTATTCTGTTTTACTTCAGACACTAGAACAAGACGACAATGAAGCCAAATATTGTTTTTGTTGGTACATTAAGGGATAAGATTGTACAACTTTGGAAATTCGTTGGATGATGTGGAAAGCTGCATGTAGGTGTTTGTTTAAAATTAAATAATTTGTTAACTACATATACATAATAATATTAATAAATAAATAGTTTTAACAAAAAATGGAGATAATGGGAATAATTTTGATTTTCTATCTAATAAATCGGGAAAATGGTTTATGTAACCGGTTAAAATGTGCAACTTTTGAAAACTGTAAATTTTTTCTAAAAAAAGTGTAATTATGCCATTTTGTGAGAACGGGAATTTAAAAGTACACAGAGAAAACAGATTCGTGATCACAACCGAATTTGGCGCCAATCGAATTTGTCGGTTGCATGTACTATCACACAATTCGGTTCCAATTACTGAAAACTTCGTTGCTTAGCATAATAGGTTTGATAGCAACATTTGAATTTTAGTACACTATCAGTCATAACAACAGATATTGTTAGTTGTTAGTATGATTATTAAAAACAAAATTGTGCTTATACCCGAATAAATGATAGGTGCAACTGAATTAACACATAATTGGTGTTCATAACAAGAGATTTGATTGTCGTTATCAATTTATTTTTTTTAACCGGTCAAATGTAGCCCATAAGGGGCAAGGACTTGTCCAAAGGTAATCTCAATGAATGGAAAAAATGGGTTATTGTACAGTACGATGTCCTAGGGCAGGACCATATAATCCAGCTTGCATTACAAAGGGGAAGTCTTAAAACTACTCCATGGTATACTCCAGAGGATTAGTTTTGAAATCGTTTCAAAACGAAAACATGTCATTAAAAAACGAAGACATGTCGTTTCACTGCAAACTCTTTTTAATAATGACATGGTTCATACTTGCACTACATTGGACCAGTCCAGGATCAAAATGGATCAAGAAGTCCAATATAATTTGCAGGGTATAAAAAATAATACATACATTCATACATACATATGTATGTACGTGTATATGTTCATACCAATAAGAAAATGTAAATTACTTACCCCTATTTATTAAGTTTTTCACATTTTCCATTTTTGGCCGCAAATATATTTTTTAAATATAATATTTAAAATTAATTTAATCTATCAAATGTTTTGACAGAAAATTTAGTAAGCAATTGGGGCTTTTAACTATTTATTCGTTGTGAATTCCGAATAATTATATTTTCATTTGTTGTACTCGAATTGAATCTATTCCAACAATCAATAATTAGCTGCAATAAATGAATAATCATTTATATTACAAAATTTATTGACGAAAGCAAATTATTGATTGCAATGACCAATATTCAGTATTGCCCTATATTAAATTCGGTTGTGATTCTAACCATTTGTACTAATTTTTAGAACTTAATTAAATTAGTTATCATAACTGATAAAAGAATTGAAGGAATCATATTTCAGTTGGAACATCATTTTTATAATCAAGAGAATTAAAAATCAGTTAGAACTATACATTTTTAAATAGTTGCAATAATAAATCATGTTACTTGATCAATATTTTATTACTGCAACCGTTTCCCAACCAATTTGTTTTCTGTGTGTACATTTTTTTTTTATCAAAAACGAGCATTTTTAATGAAAATTTTACTATATACATATATATTTGGTTTGGCAATTCCGACAGTTTTCGGTGATTCTATATTAGCAAGCCCGTTTTTAAAAAAGTCTTGAAAAACTCAGTTAAATTTTGACGCTATTAAAAAGCCATAATGGGCATTATGTGTTGTGTGATGACGTCAATAACACATGCGCATGTGGATTTTCATACATACAAAAATTATTGTGTTTTTACGTGTGTGTTGTACATGAAATAAATATGATCTAATCAAGTAACTGATTTTCAAACAGAAACAAAACAAATTTTAATTTTATCAAAAAGATCAATAGTGGCTTTTCCAGAAATTTTTTATAAAAGAAATCTAAAATTCGATTTATGTAATTTCGGTTTATGTCGCCTTTTTTAAACCAATTTTTTTAACTTAGTAGATCGTTATCAGAACCCACCAAACAAGGTTTGAAAGACTTTTCTTAAAAGCTTTCCAAAAGTTTTCAAAAAAAGCTTTTACATATTATTCCAGACAACCTTTACAAAAAGCTTTTTAAATGCATTGCAAATATCGTTGGCAAACATATATTCAAAAAGCTGTTTTGCATTGCTGCGGATGAAAGCTTTTTTCCGTTTTCAAGTTTTTTTTTTAAAGGACTGCTTTTTTTCGAAGAATTTTAAATTTTAAAAACTTTAAAAAAATCATGATCTTTAATAAGTTAAAATAAAAAGCTGGCAATATTTTTAAAATAGATAAAAGATTTGTTTATTATTAGAAGAAAAAAAAAACACTTTAAAGTTCAGTTCTTTTTTAGGAAAGTACTTTTATGTAAAAAGGCATCTTTTTAAAAACTTCTTTTCCCTGCACCAATATTATGGCACCTATTGACTTTCTTTCATATTAAAGCGCCTACACATTAGCAAATAATGTTTGTCTGTCTCTCTGCTCAATTCAACCAGCCATTCATGACTTTAAATTCGTCTATAACTCTAACCGTGTCTGCCTATTTGGCTGTCCGTCCGTCCGTCCGTTTCATCGATTTGTCTTACTTCTATCCTTTTAAACAGCCAATTTTCTTAGTTCTTTTAAAACCTCATTTATAGTCACTCACAATTGTGAGCTTTTTTCAGTCAATTTGGCGTCTTTTTAGTGTTTTTTTTTTCTCTCTTATTATTAATGCACATTTTGTAGTGTTTTTGTTATAACTCCTTAACACTAATAACAAATTTTTCATTCATAATTTAACAAAATGAAACATGTTCACCAGACGACAACAAAAAAAAAAAACAGACCAGACTTTTTATTTTCCATAAAAATACTGCTGCTGCTGCTGCTGGCTGTAAATTGTGTGGAGATGATGGAGCCGACATGCAACGCTTTATGGTACCTGTTGCCATATTTTTTCACTTCATCTTTTGTACATAACTATTTAATATTTTTTTTCTCTTAACGAAATGTTTGTCATATGCAAATTAATTTAAGTTTATCACCACAAATTTATTTGGTGTTTTCGTGTTTGTTTTGTGGCCAACAATCCAAATGAGGCACAAAAAGACGACAATGAACATCAAGAAAACGGTTTTTAGTTTCTTGGCCATAAAACAAAAAATGTTTGATTTTCTTCCTTAAAATATGTAATTTTTTTAGATTTTTTTTTCGAGTCTGTCTGGCGTTTGTGGACTATAGTAGGTTGTTTATTCGGAGTTGTGTTTCATAGAGTCAAAAACGTGGTTTGTTTTTTTTCTTCTGACAAACAAAACAACAACTTGAACAAAAACTCGTGCTGTTTCTAATGTTACGCCAACAACAAGAGTAACTGAAAAATTGGAAAAAAATAATATTTACACTTTCGCTTTTTTTGACAGGTTAATAAAAAAAACAACGGTAACAGTTTTAAGAAACAAAAAAGCTTCTTTAAAAACCCCTTGAAAGAAACTTGGCAAACATTTCTTGCAATAGCTTCGATATACATACATACATATGGGCTTTTTGGGACAAAATAATCTTGAAAGCTCTTAAAAAAACTTTTTTTAATTTATGGTTCTTAAAAGCTTTTTGTTGAATTTTTTTAAAAGGACTTTTTACGAATTTGATTGATAGCTCTTAAAAAGCTTGTTGGAAGTAACCTTTGTTTGAATATTTCCAATTTGTGTATCTTATCAAAGAAGTTATTGTTTAAAGCTGTTCTTGAAAAGCTGTTAAAACTTTAAGTTTTTTTAAAAAGTTTTAACTTAAAAGAACTAACTTTAAGATTCCTAAAGCTTTTAAAAAAGTTGAGCATAGTTAATAAAAAAACAACGGTAACAGTTTTAAGAAACAAAAAAGCTTCTTTAAAACCCCCTTGAAAGAAACTTGGCAAACATTTCTTGCAATAGCTTCGATATACATACATACATATGGGCTTTTTGGGACAAAATAATCTTGAAAGCTCTTAAAAAAACTTTTTTTAATTTCTGGTTCTTAAAAGCTTTTTGTAGAATTTTTTTAAAAGGACTTTTTACGAATTTGATTGATAGCTCTTAAAAAGCTTGTTGGAAGTAATCTTTGTTTGAATATTTCCAATTTGTGTATCTTATCAAAGAAGTTATTGTTTAAAGCTGTTCTTGAAAGCTGTTAAAACTTTAAGTTTTTTTTAAAAAGTTTTAACTTAAAAGAACTAACTTTAAGATTCCTAAAGCTTTTAAAAAGGTTGAACAAGTTTTACAGAGCTTTTTCAAACTTTTATTAAAGCTGCTTACAAAAATTGTGCAAGTAGAATGTGCTCTGAAAAATTTTAAATTTCTGAGATGATTTGTAAAATGTTTATAATAAAACTTAACAAAGTATTAAAGGCTATTTTAAAGCTTTTCGCTTTCATAGAAAATTCTCGAATCATTTACTTTAAAATTAAATTAAATTAAAATTAAGTTGACAAATAGTAATGTGTAATCTGTCAAAAAAAAAAACGCCTGATATCTGCCGGATAGCAGTTAATGCCTAGTTATAATAATGGCCCTTGGAAATCTTAAAGTTTTAATAGTATTTTGCTAAAGATTTATTTAAAACTTTAAGATTTTGAATTTGTAGCCTTTACATCTTCGTTTTAAGGTCTTTATTCTGAGTTTACTTTTTTACTAATTTACTAATTTTTCTTTCTCTCGTTTCAGAATGCCAATGCAGTCCTATCGGTTCTCTAGCCAACACCTGCGACAAACGTTCCGGTCAGTGTCATTGTCTGGCCAATGTAACTGGGCGACGTTGTGACAAATGTAAATCCGGTCATTGGAATTTAACTCAAAGTGTAGGTTGTCATGATTGTCGTTGCGACCCTTCGGGTTCTAGAAGTCATGAATGTAACCCCTGGACGGGACAGTGTGATTGTAAAATTGGTGTAGGCGGCCAAAGATGTAACGAGTGTACGGATAGCTTTTTTGGGTTTTCCGCAGATGGTTGCCAGCGTTGTGCGCCGTGTCCAGGTGAGGGTCAGGTATGTGATCCCCTTAATGGGCGCTGTGTGTGTCCTCCAAATAGCCGAGGCTTGGGTTGTAGTCAATGTATGGCTGGAACTTGGGGTTGGCAACCGAGACTGGGTTGTCGAGAGTGCCAGTGTGATCGGGTGGGTTCGATTGGTCAGTATTGCCATACACATACGGGTCAGTGCCAGTGTAGAGAGGGTTATAGTGGACGCAGATGTGATTCATGTGCCGCAGGTTACTTTGGCTATCCCGAATGTAGACGTTGTAATTGTGATGTAGATGGTTCATATGTGGGTAAGGATGGTTTGATCACTTGTGATGCCAATGGCCAATGTCCTTGTAAGAGTCTGGTGGTGGGCTTAAAGTGTGATACCTGTATGCAGTCCTCATTTGGCTTATCGGCTTCTAATCCAGAAGGCTGTACTAGATGTTATTGTTTCGGCAGAGCTAGTGAATGTGAACAGAGTAATTGGTCTTGGGGTCATGTAAGAATGTCAGAATCGAGAAATCTTTCAATACAATATCTTAATTCACAACACGTTACTAATACGGAATTTGAATACATCGTGGTGGTACAAATGTCTGGTACGAAGACTTATCAAGAAGATGCTGAAATACAAAATTTCAATGGCTTAAATTTAATACCTCGATCAACGGGAAATGTATCAATGGGTTCCTATAGCCAACTGTATTATCCCTTGTACTTCCAACTGCCTCCCCAATTCTATGGCGATCGTATTAGCAGTTATGGTGGAAATTTATATTTCACTTTGCTAACGGAGGGCGGTAATACTCCTCTGGATCGTAAAATCTTAAGTCGTTATCCTTTGGTCCAGCTACATGCCCATAGCAAAATGATTTTGGATTTCTATGAATACGAAAGTTTTGAATACTCCCGCAATGAGACATATCGAGTGCCTTTGCACGAAACCAATTGGAAATTGCATCACAATGGCCAGTCGGCGGATCGAGCTACTTTAATGGCAGCTTTACAAAATGTTAGGCACATACTGATACGTGGATCCTGCTTTGCTGATTTCTCGGAAATAATGTAAGTCTTAGAAACTAAAATATTTTAGTTTTAGATTAAAAATGTATTAAAATTAAAACTTGGCTTTAGCTTGCAAAATGTCCACATGGACACGGCCATTTATGTACACGGGTCCACTAACATGATTGCCAAAGGTGTAGAAAAATGTAAATGCCCTACAAGATTTGATGGCTTATCATGCCAAGATCCGGGTAAAGGCTTTTACAGATGGCGTAACGTTACCGAAACCGAGACTATCTATATAGAGGATCTAATAGGTCGAGCTGCACCTTGCTTTTGTAACGGCCGCAGTCAGGAATGTAATAGAGAAACTGGAGAATGTTTGGTAGGTTATCGGAGTCAAAGATATTCTCTGGACTAGCTATTAAAGAAAATAATTTTAGAACTGCCGCGAAAACTCCGGTGGACGTCAGTGCGAACAATGTGCCGAGGGTTTCTTTGGCGATCCCAATTCCCCCTATGGCTGTCAAGCCTGTCCCTGTCCTGAAACTAATCGTAACTTTGCAAAGGGTTGTACGGTGTGGCAGGGTGAGGTGAGTTGTGTTTGTCGTCCTGGCTACACGGGAAAATTGTGTGATAAATGTCGCCATGGCTTCTATGGCAGTCCTTTGGCTTCGCCTGTGAGTACCTGTAAACCTTGCAGCTGTAATCTTAATGGCATTAGTAAAGATGGTTGTGATGCTGTGACAGGCCAGTGTTATTGTCGTGAGGGTGTCACTGGGCTGAAGTGTGATAAGTGCAAAGCCCCTCGCTACCATGTCGAGGAGAAAGGATGTAGATGTAAGTTTTTTTCAGAAGATTTTTTGAAAATACAAAATTTTGGAAGTTGCTCCATTTTTGTTGAAAGGACTTAATGATTTTCTTTTGTCATTTAAGTCTTTTAAAATGTTTTACGATATAATTTTAAAAATTGTAAAAAAAAATTTAACTGCCTTTTTAACGATTTCAAACGTCAACTTTGCATAGAAAATTATATTTAAAACAAAATTCTAAAATTGGTTTTTGTTTTCAATGTAATTTTCTATGCGAACGTTGCCGTTCGAAATCGATAAACAGGGTGTAAATGCAGAATTGTCTAAAAAACTTTTTTTTTACAAATAATTTTTCAAAACTTTTTCTTAAAATTTTTTTTCTATTAAAATAAAATTTTGTTTTTAAAAAATTTTCAATAACAATGTTTTGACGGACGTAATGTGAATGTTTGTATCGAAAGTTCTTTTTAAAGCTTCTTTTTTGACGAAAAATGTTTTCAAAATTTGTTTTTGGCGTCTCTTGTTAGTTATACTGGGAAAAAATTGGACATTTTTTTGCGAAGAATTTTTACTAATATTTTGTAGTTTGTCAGAAACTTTTTCTGAGAAAAAAATTTTTTGTTGAAAAACTTCAACATTATGTTTTGGCTTTTCGAATTTTTCTCTCCTTTTAGTATGCGATAACTGCACTTTACTTCTTTTGGACTATATGGAACTCATCGCCCATAAACTAAGGCGTGGCATACACAACATGGACTTGACTGGAATACCAGCACCGTACATTAAAGTCGAAGAATATGAGGAAATGTTTAATATACAAAACATCCACTACCACGATTTCAATAATGCCCGCAAATTACTTATGAATTACGACAGCAGTGCCCTTTTAAAATTAGATTCCCATGCCGAAAACCAAAAGTTTCAAAATCGCAAGGCTTTAGCCACAGCCGAGAAAAGAAATCAGGCTGTGCAGGTGATATTAGGAGATGCCCGTTCCTTGTATGGGGAACTAGACTCCATGCAATCCGGCATTTTGACAAATATAGCAAATTTGGAAAACTATGGCAGAGGCTCACAACATTTAAGTTTACCCACTGCATTGCAGCAGGCGCGATTCTATTTGGATTCTATAAAACAACACCGAGACTCTGTAAATGACATAAGAACGGCAGCTTCTTGCGCCTGGCATTTCTACTATAAGTTTGGTAATGACTCCGATGCCGCATTCGATCAGAAAGCCAAGGTGGAAATGTTTTGGCGTGATTTAAATCATACCAACTTCCGTATATCCGATATAAGATTACAGGCTGATCGTACTGTGGAAATGCAAAATGAAATTGATGATGTCCTGGAGCATATACGAAACTTGAAATCTTATACTGCGGAAGATTATCAGCAAATTGTAGATTTAAAAGTTAAAATTCGGGAGTATCTTAAAGAAACTTTGATACCCCAAACGGCGGTATTGGTGGAAATGAATGTGGGACGTTTGGAACTACTAAGTGGGAATATGGATAATATTATTAAGTTGGGTACGGTACTTAATGCCACTTTAGATGAAAACGAAACGGTACATCGGGAGGTACGCAAACATTGGTTGCCTAAGGCTCAGAAACATGCCGCCCGTCTACTGGAAAGATCAAACGAATATGCCCGACAATTTCAGCCCACAAGAAATGGGGCACGCATAGCGATGTTGGCAAGGTAAGTTTTAGTTATACTCAATATAAAGGAGCAAATTTAAACCTTTTACTTATTAGTTCGGCCCATAAAAATATTTCTGAGGCCATAGAAGCCGCCCGATTGGCTTCTGTGGAAGCCCGTGAACGTGTTTATACTGCGCATAATAAACTTTATCCCAAGCAGGGTATGTCGGTTATCGAAAGAGCCAAAATTTCTTTAGACAAGTCCAAATTATTAAAGCAAGACGCCATGCAGGAAATCAAAGAAACAGAAGGTAAGCTTGGATATTCGGGAAAGTAATTTATGCTTCTCATTGACTCACTTCTTTCAAAAGCTTTAAAAAATCGTTTAAGAGTCCACGAAAATAAAGTGGAGGACATTAAGACCCGCATTATTAATGCTGGCATTAGAACCAATAACATTTCCTCACATATGCAACCTATGCAACAAACTGCAGCGCGTAAAAATGCTTTGGAAAGTTTAGATGCAGCTTCGAAAATATCTGATGATATGAAGGGGGTGTCAAAGCGTACCCAAGAGTTACATGAAGACATTAAAAGATTACGGAACAAATTTGCCATTTTAGAACCAGACTGGGAGATCAAGTTGGGTATGGCAGAGGAAAATATTTCTTTAACTAAAACCAATGTTCGATTGGCAAATATTTCCCTGACCTATGTAGAGGAGCAAGCGGTTAAGGAGCAATCCGAATTTGATGTCTGGAATAAGACAATGGCAAAGCAGATCCAGGAGTTGAGAAATAAAATAGCCAAAGCCAAGCATGCTGCTGAGGGCATTAAGATTTCTCTGGAGTCTTTGGGTCCCAAATGTATGAGATCCTATTTGCCGACCTCTTATGGTCTCACAACCTCTAATACTATTAAGCTTAGCTTTGCCTTACCCAATCGTAATGGTAACTCTCCTTTGCTTTATATACAAGGCAATGATGGCCGTTATATAGCATTGGATTTGTTTAAGAGACATGTTAGATTACTATGGAACTTGGGAGGGTCTACAGAGATTATAACTCATCCCTTAGAGATACAAACGCGAGATCCTCAGTATGATGATGCCTGGTATCACGTTGAGGTTAATCGTACTTTAAATATCGGTAGTCTATTGGTGAGACGTATGAATAACTATGGCTCTTTAGTTCCCCAAACTCCGGTGACCGGGAACACAGATGTAGAATTTACCAGATTTTTCCAAACTCCTGATGAACGCATATATCTGGGAGGATATCCTAAGATACTACGCACTAAAGATTTGCAATTGAATCCAGGATTAAATGTAGTTGTACATAATGTGGAAGTGGATAATAAACCCATGGGTATTTGGAACTTCGCCTCGAGTGAAGGTAAATGCGGAGGAGCAATGATAGGTGCCCAGGAATCTAGTTCCTCATCAGTGGCTCGACACTTTAATGGTCTAGGCTATGCAGAGGTGAAAAAATCAAGACCTAGACCTTATCGCAAGAATTTGTTTGCTTTACAAATGACCTTTAAGACTTTAGATGAGAATGCACTACTGTTCTTAGCGGTAGATGATAAAAATGTGAGTTCTTTTCTTTCCTTCCGACTTTTTTACTTTACTCCTTTATTTTTAACTCACTTAATGTTAATTTGGTTTAACAGAATCGCTCGGTATCTGTGACTCTCAGTCGTGGTCGTATTATGTTCCGCATTGATTATGGTGATGAATCAAAATTGGAAATTAACACTACCAATAAGTATAATACAGGTAAATGGATTAAGATCGAGGCTGCTCGAGAGTTTGTACCTAAACGAGGCACTGAAAATGGCATATTGAGAGTGAATAATGAAAGACCTATAACGGGTTCTCCCTCGGTTCCTATTAAAAGTCATATGCTGCCGGATCTTTCAAAACCAGTTTATTATTTGGGAGGTGTACCTCCCGGCTTTACTTCAGCTACTTCTAAGGCCCCTGGAGCAGACAATCCTTTCCTTGGCTGTATGATGGATGTGCAAGTAAATGGAGAAACTTATGATCCTTTAGAAAGTTCTTCGTTTTTCGGAGTAGAGCCTTCCTGCAAGGAAATGATAACAAAGTAAGAAACATTTTTAATATAAAATCGAGGAACAGTTTAGAACTTAAGTAAAACATTTTTTTCAAAATTTCGTTTCTTATTCCTCTAATTGGTTACTCTTATTTTTATTCATGCTCTTAGGGCCGGTTTTACAGGTCAGGGTTATATCGAACTCCCCTCTCAGTCTTTACGCAAACGTGCCAATACCGGTTTTGTTTTTCGTACTTTACAATCCGACTGCTTACTTTTACTCTCCGCCTATCCACCCGAAGTTAACGAGGACTATGATGCCAAAGATATTAAAGGTAACTACTCGATTTCTCTCATTGATGGTCATCTACAAGTATGGATTAATTCGGGCCGAAGTTTCATACAAATGCGTTCGAATGTTTCCCTCAATGATGGCGAATTCCATGTAGTGAATTTACTTAAAAACGGCCGCAAATTTGAATTAATGGTTGACGATGAGCTGCAGTTCACGAAAAATCTTATGAATTCTCCTACCCTTGTGAGCATGCCTCGCGATGCTGGTGGTCTTTATATAGGAGGATCTCCGCCTTATGAGGAATATACACCCTTGGCTCCAACTTTCATAAAACTTGAGGGTGCAGTTCGCGATGTGGTATTCAACAATCGTACTTTGAACTTCAATCAGGCCTTGTCGTTTGTTAATGTGCAAATCGGTCGAAATGGACCAGCCATGGGAAGTGTCAACGGTTTGAGTGATATTTTACTTAAGACAGAGCCTATGATTGGAAAGAGTTTTACGGCTGCACCAGAGGGCTGTAAGAGGGTAAGTAAAGGACAAACAACTGCAATATAAAAGGGCTAAGGGTCGAAATAAGGTTGAGGGATTTTAAAGGAACGTATTAACTAAAGTTTTGCTTTGGTAAACAATTAAAATTTTGTAGGGATTTGTTTGTTAAAAAAGTTAAAAAAGCTGTTGTTATAGGATTTACGAGTAATTCAAAAAAGCAAAGGTTTTAAAAATCCGCAGATTTATGCAAATTGTGTTTGCTTTTAAAAAGAGCTTTAGTTCGAAAAAGTTTTAAAATTCTTATGTTAAATAAAAGTTTTAGTTACAAAAATAATGTTTTCCAAAATCTTTAATTTCAAAGAAGCCTTAGCATTGTCCATAAACTATGTTTGTTTTCAAAAAGGTCTAGTTTTAAAAATGTTTAGAATAAAAAAAAGCTTTTATAGTACTAAACAGTTATTGGCCCGGAAAACCTAGATATTTTTTATAAAACAAAAGTTTATTTGTTGCTTGAGAAAAAGCTTTTGTTTTTATTTAAGTTGAATAAAAGTGTTGCGAAAAGAAATTTGTAATAATATAATTCTAAAATTGGATTATTTTTAAATTAAAAGACGAAAAAAAACATCTTTATATTGCGTTTTCTTCACTAATTAAAAGAGCTTTTTTCCAAAATTTTCATTATTTTATCCAATTTTCATTATTTTATTGTAAAGCTTCGAAGACTAACCTTTTTTAATGTTAAGCCGAATCAAAATGAAAACATTTGAGTTCTTTATAACATTGAAAAAAAAGCTTTTAAAAATAAAGGCTTTTGAGAAAAAGCTTTAACTTAATAAAAAGAAAAACATTATTTTATAAGATTATTCTTATACTCATAATTTAAATAGAAAAAGTTGATTTGACTTGTTAATTTTTATAATTTTCATTAATCTACTTAAAAAAGCTTTTTTAAAAACTTTTCCATTGCATGTCTTACATTTTCACATTTATTTTATTTTTTTCTTTTTTTTAGGATTTTAGTTGTTAATTATTGAACTAAAACCAAATAATTATAAAAATGCACAAAAAGTTTTTGTACTCGTATTAAAAGCTCTGAGCTTTTAACAAGCGTATATTACTAACTGCCAAAAAGCGTCTATATAACAATTTGGAAACATAAATATGGATTAAAAAAGCATTTTGGTTTTTCATAAATAATTTAAAAATGGATACTAATCAAATTAAGTGTGGCAATATTTAAGTTTAAGCTCATTTTGTCTCTAAATGTTATGCACCTTAAGGTTGTGGTCACCAGTAGGAAAAAATCATTTATAAAGACTTTTATACATATAAAATATTGTATATACTTTTAATATTTTAATTAATTTTTAAGAAATTTACATAATTTAATAGCCAAACTCTATCATTTATCATTAATTATAATTAAAATTTAATAAAAAAAATTCACCTTAATCATAAATTTTGCTTTTTGTGTCTGTTAAAGCTTTCATTGAAAAATTCACTCATTTCAGAATCAATCACTTTTAATTTTTTTCAATTATTCTTCATTAAAACAAAAAAAAAATTGTATAATCTCATTTTTATCATTTACATAAGTTCAAATTACAGAACTTTTTTCTCTTTTAAGATGTGTATTATTTGTTATTTTTTTAATTTTGCTTAGTTTTTGGTTTCATAAATAAAGTTTTATTTTTTAATAACAAAAAAAAAATCACAAAATTTGTTTTTATTATTTTTCTTATCATCAAAATTTTCACTCAAAATCGGCTTTATAACAAACACTACTACTAGATACTACTAAACATAAAAATAAAAGCTTTTAGGAAAAAAGCTTTTAAAAACTAACACAAAATTCAAAACCATGAATTGAGGTGAAGAAATGGGAGCAAAATGGATTTCAAAAAAAAAAAAAAAATATTAAAACTTATATTCGGTGTTGTATTTCCCCTAGAATTTTGCAACCAATTTTATTTTTTTCATTATTCCACTTCTATTTTTTCCCCCTTCTCTCTCAGGTCGGCAGTTATTCTTATGAACCCAATGCCTTTAAATTTGGCGATGAGCCCTATAGTTTTGCCCAATTGCAAGCTCCACTGCGTAATTATTGGCAAAAGAATTTCCAAATTTCTTTCGACTTTCGTTCTTTCTATCCCAATGGTTTAATTTTCTTAGCTCCCGGCATGAAAGAGAAGCAAAAACATTATTTAGCCTTAATCTTAAAAGATGGTCATCTGCTGCTTATTGTTCGTGGTCGTAGGCGGGAGGAATTACCTTTGCATGCCAAGCTCAACGATGGTGAATGGCATCATGTCACTTTAGCGTGTCAAGACCGTAAAGTTACAATGTCGGTGGAAATTGGTCGTACTGATCAAAAAACCTCGGCCCAAATGAAGATACCCAAGAAAATAGCTGCTTCTCATTTAATGTTTGTCGGGGGTTTACCCGAAAATCCTCCCAAAATGCCTGCCGAACTTCTCATGAAATTGGAACCATTTAAGGGCTGTCTTCGTAGATTTGCCATAGCGAATAGTACCCAGGATTTGGCGAAACCGGGTAAACATCTGCATGTGGGCCAATGCTTTCCGAAAGTAGAGAGAGGCTCATATTTCCCAGGAGATGCCTTTGCGATGTACAGTAAGTAGAACTTTCAATTAAAAAAGCTGAGTTTCAGAAATTAAAAAGCTAAAATTGATTTTGAACAACAGTTTAATTAACTTTTTTTAAAGCTCTGCAAAATTTAGATTAAAAGTTATAATAAGTTTAAAAACCTTTGTTATATCGTTAAACATTGAAAGGAAAAATGAGATATTTAAAAGCTTTAAGTTTTTAAAGTTTAAAGCTCTTTTTTCAAAAATTAACAAGATTAAGTTTGTCGTGCTTAGTTACCAATTATTTTTCTTGATAAAAATACTGTTATTTATTGTTGATGGGATAAGCTATTGCTATGCGTATTTCACTGGTCGCTTAGGCCAGATCATCAGGAAACTTCGTCCAAAGATTTTAGAAAAACTAAGGATATTAAACAAATAGAACTGTTAAGGGAATAAGAATTATAACAACAGTTTTATTTGTAAAAATATCAAAGCTTTAAACAAGAATAAAAATTGGGAATTAAGCTCGACAAACAAAATCTTGTTAATTGAAAATTTTGTAGTCCCATAAATTACTTTGATAACTTTATTAAAAAAATTTAATAAAATTTTGCAATCTTTTCATTAAATTTTCAACAAAACTAACAAATTCCTTTTGCTATTTTAATTCATTTTTAATTTCTTTAGAAAGAAACTTCCATGTTGGCAAGTATTTGGAATTAGAAATGGAATTTAGAACTTCCGAGCTTTCGGGCATTTTACTAAGTATTACCGAGCCAACCGGATTTCCAGCCTTATCATTAGAAATTTTCAATGGCAATGTAAGTGTTAACAAAATTATTTTATTTAACCTTAAAAAAGCTTTTAGATACAACTAAATATTTTAAATTTCCTAAAACTTTTTTTTTTATTAATTTTTTATAGATCGTCTTTTCCTGTGACTTGGGCGATGGCAATCCCTTCCGCGTAGAATCTTTATTGCCTTCAAAATATGCTCTATGTGATAATAAGTGGCATAATATCTCTGCCTTATATGACTACGAACAATTGGCCTTAAGAATCGATCAAATGCCCACCACAATAGCGGTAGCCCAACAAACCACCATGGGAAGGGTGCAAACAAAATCGCCTATGTATATAGGAGGAATACCCGGTAAGTTTGTTCTAAGATTTTCTTTAACTAAGAAAATATTGCAAAATATATCTCTCTAGTTTTAAAGCTTGACATTTACTTTATGATCTCTCTATCTCTCTCTCTCTCTTTGTTATTCTCGACTTTTAGAAACCGCATCCAGTGGTTCCTTATTAACTCGTGAAAATTTCAAGGGTTGCTTAAGAAACCTTTCGATACGCAATGAAAGACGCGATTGGGTTGATATGGACGCTTTACATAATGTTTTACTCAGTGAGTGTTTATTAACAGGCACTGAAAGCTGAGTTAGTTCAAATTGCGATAAATACGATACTTAAGGATCTAAATGTGATGCCATATACATAGAATATATAAATAGAACTAAAACAAATTCAATAGGAACTGCCATATAAATAATTTTTTAAATTAAATTTCTTATTTAAAAAAGGAACTACGCTTAATTTTAAATATTTTTTAATTAAAATAGAAAGAGCTTTTTGAAGTTATGGAGCTTTTTGTTGGTTACGGACTCTTTTTTTGTAAACTCTTTAAAAAGTTTTGCTTAGCTGGGTTTTAGCAAAACCTTAAGATTTTGAAAAGCTATAGTTTATAAAAAAGTTTATTTCCAAAAGCTTTTGTAAAGTAATTTCTTATATGCTTAAGAAAGCTTTGGTTGAAAAATTCAAAATCTTTATGTTGCGTAAAAAAATTGAGCTTTTTAAAAAAGCTTTAATCTATTAACTTTATTTTCAAAAGCTGTTTTAAAGCCTTTAAAGCAAATAAATAAAACGTTAGATTTGGAGAAATAATGCAATAATCCCTCACTAGATCTTTCAGCTTTAGTTAAGAAAGCTTTTCATAGTTTTTTTTTTTTTTAATGTTGTGTATTACAAAGACCTTATCAATTTTGTATAAAATCTGCGACTTGAAGTTTTGGCACTTTATAAAAAGCTTTAGTTTACAAACTGGCCTTTAAAAAGCAATTTAATCACAGTATTTGTCTTTTTGCTTTTTTTAATTTAACTAGAACCTCAAAATTATCCATCTGAGTTAAAAAAATTGAAACTTGTTAAAGCTAATTTTCAAAAGCTTTTTAAGCTTTTTCCTTGAATTGAATCCCAAACCAATAATAGCATTTTAAAATTAATGAAAGAGTTCTAAAATCTTAAGTAATTGTATATTAAAAAAAAAAACAAAGCTTTTAGTGTATTTTATAGAAAGTCCTTTTATAAAACCCGCCCCCAAAAATATAAAAATGCAATAGCTTAAGTAGTAGAGGCTTATTTTTATTAAAAATATACACATATATTTAAATTGTATTTATTTTATAATTTTTTTGTTTTTTTGAAAAAATTTATTTTATTTATTACTTAATTAAACTTTTTCATAAGTTTAGGTCTAAGTATAGTGTAAAAACGACCGAAAATACCAGTGTCTTTTTAAGAGAAATGAGTAAATAAGTCCACGACCACCTTTTTCCTTTAAGTGTTAAATAAGAAACAATGTTTATAGTTTTTAATTTAAGTGGGAATCTCTCCTTAATGTACAGTTATTTTTTAGGCATAAAAAATAATCTTAAGAAGTTTTGAAACTATTTTTTAAAAATATCATTTACATTTGTATATAAATTTCAGTTAAGCCCTTTTTAAGCAGCAATGTACTATTTTATAGTTTATAGTTTTAATTTTTTTAACACATTGACACGTAAAAATCCAAATATTCAAGCCATTTTTATTATTTATTTTGCTCTTTTTTGTTTTTTTTTTTTTTATTTGGTATATCCCTAATTTAAGGAAAACAACAAATTTTTTTTAAATAAAAAATCTACAAAAATACGAAAAATTAATTTGTTTTCTTTTAAAGATTTCAAAGCAAAAAGGCAAGTTTTAGACGAGCAAAAAAGTTCTCAATAAATCAATTTTGAAAAAGTTAAAAACGTTTCTCAGCAAAAAAAAAAATTCTTGAAATATGTTAAGAACAGGGTTGTCAAACTTAGTACAATTGTATTTTTTTCCGAAGTAGGAATTGAGTTGTTAAGTGTATTTAACTGATTTCTAAAATCTGATTTAAGTGTCTTTAGAAAATGTAAGTTTAGTACTTAAATGAAATAACAATTAAATATAATTTTGGTACTGAAATGTAATTTTAGTTCTGAAATGTAATTAAAGTACTGAAAAGTTTTTTTAAGTTCTGAAATGTAATTTTAGTACTGAAATGTAATATTTTAATGAAATGTTATTTTTGTACTTAATATAATTTTAGTACGATAATGAAATTTTTGTACGAAAATATAATCTAAATACGAAAATGTAATTTTAGTACGAAAATTTAATTTTAGTAGAAAAATTTTATTTTAGTACAAAAATTTTATTTTAGTACAAAAATTTTATTTTAGTACAAAAATGTTATTTTAGTACAAAAATGTTATTTTAGTACAAAAATGTTATTTAAGTACTAAAATATAATTTTAGTACTAAAATTTAATTTTAGTACTAAATTGTAAATTCAATACTGAAATGTAATTGAAGTACTAAAAAATGATTTTATCACTTAAATGCAATCTCTGTACTTAATTCTTGGACTGAATTAAATTTTTGTGCAAAATTATGATTTTACTTTAAAAATTGATACAAAAATTACATTTGAATTTTAAAAAAGTTGGTTTGTACTCAAAATTAAGGTACTGAAACAATCTCCCACTCAATAAAAATTCTATAATATTCTATATTAATGTGATGTGATGTGCTCCGAACTATACTTACAGATTGATACTTTAATTTTTTTTTAATATTGTGCTATGATTTTAGTACCAAAATTTTAGTTTTAATACTAAAATTCAATTCGATTGCCATTTGATTTTTCTTTTTCTCTGTTACCCCAATTTTTTTCGTTTTTATAGCATTTTTAGTACCAATTTATCGCACTCAATGATTTGTCGCTTATCACACGCCCAAGATCTCGCGTTATTTTCACCACATTTTTTTGCAGTTTGGAAACCGAATTTATAAACAATTTTCTGTATAAATATTTTTTTATGCCACTGATCGTAACATAATTTTAATCGATCATAAAATCAAATTGTATTTCATATCAACTAGAAAAATGACTTTTGATGTTTTATTTACTAAAACTACAAGAAACACTTAAAACAACTCAACTAAAACAGCAGGCAGTCAAGTCAGTTAGTCAGTCGTACGTTTGCCAAAGCACAGTGGGTACAAATTGTGTGTGTGTGTGTTTTTTTTTGCGTACTTTAGCGAAATATTAACTCTTGGGTGAGTGTTTTACAATTTGAATTTAAAATTTTATTTTTAAGATATTTAATTTATGATACTTAAAAAAAAACATTTTTCTTATTTGAATTTCGATTTTAATCTGGGGAGTAATTAAAACCAAAAATCGAGACATTTAAAATTTTATTTTTGTTTTCATAGATTAGGCGTAACATGAAATTTTTTTTAAACTTGTTTATTTGTTGCAAAAAAAATATTGGAAAATTTTATCGCTGAATGTAATAGAAGTGTATTTTTTTTGGGTTTGGGTTAATTTTTCCAAAATAGTATTTCATGTCCACACACTCCCACATGCTTGTAACATACGAAACAGAGAGACAGACAGACGGCCGTAGTTTTATGTGGCAGGACAGACATTTAGTCTAACAAAACTTAAATTCATTGACTACAAGACAACAACAAAAAAAAAAAAACTGCATAGCAAATTTTGTTGCAATATTCAGACGTTTTCAATGAAACTGCCATAAAATATTTAGACACAATCATGATTTTAATTTTAAAAATCTCTTGTTGCAAATTTTTTACACACCCCTTTGAGGAAATTCGGTTTTTTCTGCGAAAAAAATTAACACTGGACTAAAAAAAAGACTAACTGCCTGTTTAACGATATCGAAGAATGTTCGAATTTTGTTTTTGTTTTAAATGTAATTTTCTATGCGAACGATGACGTTCGAAATCCATGAACAGGCTGTAAAAAGACACTCTAATTTGTTGTTGTAGCTCACTAAGTACCTAATGACTTCATTTGGAAGTGTGAAAGTCGTAACAAATTTGCCGTTTTCTTCCCCTCAGCAAAGGCTGCCACAAGTTTCAGTTAGGCGAATTCTTTCAATTTATAAGCCAGCATGTTTATTTCGAAAAATTTTTAGGTTATGTTCTAAACTGGGGTTTTCGGGACTCCGCTTATTGAATGTATTCCAATAATAATAAAATATTATTGGGCATCTTTTAAACTTTTAACCTGGGACCATCTCACGTTGTTCAATATCGAATGTCTTAATTTGGCCCCTGTTTTAATTTCAAACTTTATATTTCCAGAAAGTTTCTCAAAATATTAAAATCGCCATGTAAACCTACTCAACAGGCTTATATACCTTTCATCAAGGCCAATTTATATTAGCTGTCAATCCGTTTGCTTGTCTGCTTTTACACGCTTCATCTTTTGATGCTCAACTCTTGTTTTTTGGTGAGCGAATAAAGAAGAACGGGGGTTGGTACGGAGATGCTTGTACTCGTTCAGCACGCTTTGTGTATATATACCTCTCATCAAGGCCAACTTCTATTAGCTGTCAAGCCGTTTACTTGTCTGCTTTTACACGCTTCATCTTTTGATGCTCAACTCTTGTTTTTTGGTGAGCGAATAAAGAAGAACGGGGGATGGTACGGAGATGCTTGTACTCGTTCAGTACGCTTTGCGTTTATATTCGTAGGCATATGCATAAAGATTGCTGCGTGTATTTTTTTCTTTTTCATTCGCTGTGTATAAAATTGTTGTTGTTGTTTAAAACCGAAAAAAGGTGAACCCGATTACGGCGTGTGATCATATTGGCACCTTCAAAAGGGAATTAAAATTAAATTGAGCATCAAAAGATGAAACGTGTAAATTCAGACTATGGCTTACAATGTTTTGTTCACAAATGGTGGACATTTCAGCACAAAGTATACAGAGATGAAAAAAGTGACGTATGAAAAATGCCTAAATCATTTGCGAGGGCAGCTTTCGAAGAAAGAGAAAGAAAACGTTTTTTGTTAGTGAAGTGACAATGCGTAAAAACAGGCCGCTTCTATCTACACAAATTGCATAATCAAAACAAAAAACGCAAAAAGGGCAGCTTTCGAAGAAAAAGACAGAAAAAACACAATATTTTCTGTCTCGTGACGCCTCTGTATACTCTGTGCATTTCAGGCAGCAAACACTTACGCCTGCATTCTTTTAATTTTTTTATTTTTTTTATTTTTTTGTATGAAAATTGTCCTTAATAAACGTTTGGTAAATTTAATAATCGTTTATGAATACGAGGAATAACAAAGCAATGCAAAAAATTACTGTTGTTTTTGTATTGTTGTAATATTGATGCCACCGGGTACATAAAATCGCTTTTTTCTGCATTTTAAAAGATTATAAAAATTTCATTCAATTTGTAGCCCAGTGTAATTATTTAACGTCACTAGAGCAGCAGCAGCAGCAGCAATAGTTTAAGCCAAAGGGAAATGACTAGAGATGAAACTCTTTCAAAACAAATTCAAAAACTCCCTTTTGATATTCCGGACGTGTGAAGTAACAACAACAACAAAGTAAACATAATACAATCGTAGCGTAAAGTTTTTTTCCACACTCTTTCTGTGCTTATCGTTTTCTATCGATTTAAAATTTTAAAGAGTGCTTAAGAAATAGAGAAAGTATTGGAAATTATACATATAAAAAAAGAAATTATTTTTCGTAATTAAACTTTTTCAATTTTAATTTTATTAAGCAGACTAATTAAAAAGGTCATAAATAACAACGTGCAGAGGAAAATGCAGACGCTGATAGTCAATCAAGCACAATGGGATTGATGAAAACATTTTTTGAAATTATATAGTTTTCAATTAAAACTAAAATTTTATTTACAAAAACGTTCAAGGAAATATTTTTAATTACTACCCAGTCGGACTTTGAGTAAACTTAAAACTAACTAATTGTCAACCAGAAATGAGTCACAGGTGACTAAAAAGCTAGCTCATTTCCCTTGTTAAACTCTATTCAGTTTTTATACGTAGTGTCATCATAGCAAGTCAGTTTATGGTGAATAAAATAGTAGGACACAGCGAATTAGCTACCCTAGAGGGAAGCGAACTGACATTAAAGTAGTCCTGTGATAGGTCATTGGGGTTGAGACCGGTTCTAGTTTTAACACTTTCTATGAATAAGACCTATCACTTTTACATGAGGTTGTCATTGGAAGGGGTCAATTGACACCATTTGACCAGTCACAAATCTATTCTCAATGGACGTGTTAAGTGACAGTTACTATAATGTAGTATTATTTCAATACGATGTAGTATTAATTCAATAAAACAAGTCCTAGAATTAAATTCAAGAGTCAAACTTTAGAAAGTTCCAAAAAAATGTATCACACCATCGGTGAAGACTGTACTGTAATTCATTACTTTTTCTACCTTTTTGTTCTCCATAAACCAGTTACATGATTGGTTCTCCTTTCACTGGTCATGAGTTCTTTCTTTTTGTACCAGCTCTATTTTCACAACTTCCAGGACCAGTCTGTGGGACCAATTGTTACGAATTTCCCGCAGGGTATGAACTGACGTATTTTTTAATATTTATTTATTTATCTACTGTGAGCGTCAAAATAAAGTGTACAGCTTGTTTTCCAATATAAAAAGTGGTATGTTAAGTTATAAAAAGTTAAATTTCTACTTTGCCAAATTTCATCAGACTTCAAGATTGCTGTCATCTGTGAAAAATACGTTGCTCCAAAAATTTACGAAAGCAAGTTGGAAAAAAACATGATAAAAGTAGAAATAAGAAATTCAACGGGAAAAATACAGTAATACGTCCTAAGACTGATGGATAAGCCCAATAGTCGCTCGATATTAATTAAACATCTGGGAGCAGTTGGACAGACAAATTAAACAAAAATATAAGCAGCATGCACTCTCTGAAGAAAGTTCTGCAGAAAAGTGGCCAAAATTGTCTACTGAGCAAGCTTAAAAATGGGTGGAATCGATGCCAAAGAGACTAGAAGACGTCCTAAACGCAAAAAAAAAAAAATCAAACAAAGTATTAGCCACTTCACTTTTCTCAGTATTTTAAAACTGTACACTTTTTTTTGACGCGTTAAAAACGGAGTTAATTTGCTTTTTATTGTACTGTTTTTGTTGTTTTTAGAGTATGTATTTCAAATTTTTAATTTTAAACTGTATTAACATTGTCCAAAGTTTTGTAAATGATAATAAACTTTTAAAAATTTGTATTCTTTTTTTATTAAAACAACACTTTTTATATTGGAAAACCAGTTGTACACTTTATTTTGACGCTGTCAGTATATGTTGAGGGCTGAACTTTGAGTTTTTGCCTCAATTTTATCACGGTTCACTATATGTTCTTTTCCTTAAAATAAAAACACTTTTATTTTTAGTTTTATATTTTTTTTTGTATTTTTGTTTTATTTAATATAAAGGGTTTTAATTAAATGTATTTTGTTTTGTTCACAATTTGTTTTTACTTTATGTATGTAGGTATAAATGTTAGTTTGTTTTGTTGGGTCACAATGTTTTTTCTCTGTTACAATTTGTTTTTGTTGTTTTTCACTTTTGTTATGTTACTTGTTTTTTGTTCAACTGTCGAAACTAGAGTGAGTGTTATTTATTTTAAACATTATTTAGCAAGCTAGGCTTAGTATAAGAAAAATAATGTAATGACAGAATTTAAAACAAAGTAAATAACAATTAAAGGACCGCTAGGTTTTTACAGGGTGCTGCGTTATAAATGAGTCATCATTAAACATTCCGGCCCCCATGACTTGGTGCAGTTTACCATAGGTCCGAAAAACAGATTACAATGAAGCAAGTTGTTGTGATGAATTTGACAGATATGGCATCTAGGATCTCAATTGGATTTAAGGTTGCGGGTCGTGTGAAGTAGAAATGTTGACGGCAATCAAATCTGTTGATGAGAAACTTAGAATTGTTTTGTGGGATGCCATACCTGTAAGTAGGAATTCAATATAAATTTAGTTGGGAAAATTTTAAAAAATGTTAAGTATATTTTAAAACAAAACCACAATTTTTGTAATGGGTCTGGTAACGATCCCATTTTTTGTCTGGATGTCGACAATTCTACAGTGTTGATCAGTACCAATATGAGTCTTCGTGATTCGGCCCATTTGCCATTCATTGGGCGGCAAATTGTTGTTTTTGATGACGACTAAATCGTTGACTTTAACGTTGTCCCTCTGAGACTTCCACTTGTACCTGCGATGCAGTTCGGCCAGGTATTCGGATTTCCATCTTTTACAAAATGAGTGGTAGATGACCTTTAGGCGTTTCCAGCGGTTGATGAGGGTCAGGTTTTCGCTGCTTACATCAGGTTCGGCTGGGGTCAATAATGGAGTTCCAATAAGGAAGTGTCCAGGGGTCAATGGGTTAAGGTCATGTGGGTCATCGCTAGCAGGACTTAAGGGTCTAGAGTTTAAACACGATTCTATGCGAGCGAGAATTGTTGACAACTCTTCAAACGTAAATTTCATAGCTGGTATCATTTTTTTTAGGTGGGTTTTGAATGATTTTACACCGGCTTCCCAGAGTCCGCCCATATGCGGGGCACCAGGGGGTATAAATTTCCAAATGATATTTTGATGGCTATAGTTGTGTGTAACTTGGGATTGAAGAGTTTTTGTAAATTCTAGACGATCTTTTTTGATGAGTTCTGCTGCTCCGACAAAGTTTGTGCCGTTGTCCGAATATATGATTGCTGGACATCCACGTCTTCCAATAAAACGGGAAAAGGCAGCTAAAAATGCTTGGGTCGATAAATCACTTACTGGTTCTAGGTGTACAGCTTTAGTGGCAAAGCATACAAAGATGCAGACATATCCTTTTGTGACAAGGCAGGCTCGACCAGTAAAGTTTCGAATGTTGAAAGGTCCAGCGTAATCTACTCCAGTTGTGGCGAAAGGGCGAGACAGTGTTGTGCGCTCTGGTGGTAAGGAAGCCATGATTTGACTCTGAGTGTGTTTTTTGTACAAAACACAAGTTTTACAATTATTAATCACCGTTTTTACTAAGGGCTTCAGACGAAAAATCCAAAATTCCGTACGAAGTACTCGGATCATAAGTTGGTTTCCACCATGAATCGTTATTTTATGAGTGAATTCGGTCAGCAATCTGGTGAACTTAGAGTTGTACGGCAACAAAATTGGATGTCGTTCGTTATATGTGAGTGCTGGTGATTGAACCAGACGTCCGTTGGCTCGGATGACGCCTAGTTGGTCCATGAACGGGTTGAGAGTCAAAATACTGCTAGTAGAAGAGATACTTTGTTTGAGCTTCAACTGCTTATATTCTTCTGGGAAGTGTTGTTTTTGCGTCAAAATAATGAGTCGTGTTTTGACATCTGTTATTTCTTCTGGTGTAACTTCGTTTGAAGATATCCGAAGGCGGGTTCTGTTTACACCAGTATTTCTCCAGAAACGTAGGACATAAGCTAATACTCTATAAGCGCGCGACAAATTGGAGAACCTGTTCAATGGATCCTCCTGAGTAGTAGTAGTTAACGTCTTTACAGTTTTTGCTTCTAAGTTGGTGTCATCTGGACTTCTGGATTTTGGCCATTTATCTTTAGGTAATTTTAGCCATGAGGGTCCAAACCACCATAAGTTGTGGGTTTCTAATTCTTGGGGCGTACATCCCCGGCTGGCGATATCTGCAGGGTTTTCTTTTGATTCGACATGTTGCCAATGACTATTGCCGACTTTATCTACAATTTCTGAGACACGATTTCCAACGAAAGTGCTCCACGTGCAGGGGGGTTTCTTTAACCAGGCCAGTACTATTGTTGAGTCTGTCCAAAAATATGTGATGATTTGCGTAGCTTGTAGATTTGGCAGAATTCCTGATGCTAAATTTGCAAGTAAAACGGATCCACAAAGCTCCAAACGTGGTAGCGATATTTGTTTAATGGGAGCAACACGAGTCTTAGAGGCCAGTAAATATGTAAATATAGAATTTTCAGACTGTATTCGGACGTAAAGGGTCGCAGAATAAGCTTTTTCTGAGGCGTCGCTAAAGCCATGTATTTCCACATTTAAATTAGGGCTGTACTGGATCCAACGAGGAATTTTCAGGGCATTTATTACAGGGCAGTTTTTGACGAATTTCTGCCATTTGATGCAAGTCAAGGGCTTTATGTTGTCATCCCAGTCGACTTTATCTAACCAAATCTGTTGCATGATTAACTTGGCATCAACAATTACTGGAGCTATCCATCCGCAAGGGTCAAAGAATTTGGCAATTGTAGATAGAACTTCCCTTTTTGTGTAATTTTCTTTCATCTCAACACCTGGGGCAGTGAATGTAAAAGAGTCTGAGGAAATGTTCCATTTTATCCCGAGTGTCTTGGTTCCGGCGTTCTCGGATAAGTTTAACCAGTCGAGCGGTAGTAGGGTCTCATTTGGCAAATCTTGAATAACTCGTGGATCATTTGAGGTCCATTTCATCAGATCGAAACCAGCAGATTTCAGAACAGTTGTAAGTTCTTTTCGTGATTTGATGGCATCGTTTAATGTGTGGCCACCAGCTAAGACGTCATCTACGTACATGTTGTGTTGTAAAATGTTTGACGCAAGGGGGTGAGTTGTCCCGATATCTTCGGCTAGTTGAAGAAGTGTTCTTATGGCAAGAAAGGGCGCGCAATTAACTCCAAACGTCACTGTGAGGAGTTCGTAATCTTCAATAAGATCAGTCTCGGATTTTCTAAACAATATCCTTTGATATTTTGTTTGCGTAGGGTCAATGAGTATCTGGCGATACATTTTTGTGACATCTGCGTTGTACACAAAACGGAAGAATCTCCACTTCAATATTATGAGCACTAAGTCTTGTTGAAGTATGGGTCCTGGATACAAAATGTCATTCAAACTTCTCTTATTTGAAGACGGGCTCGATGCGTTGAAAACTACTCTAATCTTCGAAGTCAACTTTTCGGGTTTTATTACTGCGTGATGCGGCAGGTAATAATTTGGATATTTATTTATTTCCAGGGGAGAAATTTTCCTCATATGTCCTAGCTCGAGGTATTCTACAATAACTTGGTCGTATTGTGTCTTAAGTTCTGGCTTTTGGCTAAGCATGCGCTCCATTCTCAAAAATTGGGCCATGGCAATATTTCTAGATACGCCTATTTCTTCGCCATTTTTAAAGGGTAGGGTAACAATATATCTACCCGAATCACTTCTACGTGTTGTAGACTTGTAGTGATTTTCACAGTGCGTGTCCTCTTCTGACCTCAAAACCTTTTTTGGGGTCTCCTCCACCTCCCAAAAGCGTGTGAGGATTCGGTCCAGGGACGACGTGTTTAGTAAAGATATCGTTTTTCTAGGTGAATTTGTTGTAGAAATTGGTCCCCCCACAATCCAGCCAAATACTGTTTTTTGTGCCAAAAGGGATCCAATTGACCGCATCGGCGTTTCCATACTATATATTGAGGGGCCTAAGTCGAGGCCTATTAGTAGGTCGATGGGTCGACTTTGATGAAAGTGTGGGTCTGCAAGTTCTAATTTTGCAGCCTCTGCGAATTGTTCTGCGTTTAACGTTTGGGGCGGTAAATTGGATGGAAGGGTCTTCAAGACTGGTGCCCATACCTCTAATTTAAACGATGTGTCCACCCTGGAGCAAAGGTTAAACAAACAGGCTTTGGTAGAAGTTTCAGAAACTGTCTGACTCAAGCCGGAAACGTGTACTATATTACGTTTTGTAGGTAAGTTTAATCGGTTTTTCAACTTGTCCGATATAAACGTGGATTGGGATCCAGGGTCGATGATTGCTCTTGCCTGGTATCTTGCGCCTCTAGTTTCGATTTGTACTATTGCAGTAAATAACAAAGTTTCTTTGTCTACTAGTTGTGTCGAGGACTGATTGTTTCCCCGCAGGGTCAAAGAAGTCAGGTTAGGGATACCTGATTTGGAAGTGGACTGTATGTATTGGGCTTGCGCTGCAGCACTTGTACTAGCTTGGTTGTCAGCGTTATTTGGTGGTAAACTTATAGGCTGGGTCACCGTTGCCTTGTGCAACAAAGTATTATGTTTTTGTTTGCACAGCCTACAACTATATTTGCTTGAGCAGTCCTTGACACCATGATTTATTGACAAGCAATTAAAACATGAATTTGTGACTTTTACTATGTGAATTCGGTCATTCACATTCTTTTCCAAAAAATTAGGGCAGGATCGTAATGGGTGGGGCTCTTTACAATGTTGGCAATTGTGTGTAGAGTCTTTTTGTCCCCCCTTTGATGGAAAACGTTTCTGAGATTTCGACTCGTTATTGGTTTGAGTCGCGTTTGTTTGAAAACTGTGAACCTGTCTTTGTTTAGTGAACGGTTTGGAACTTTCCTTTTTTTGTTGATAGGGTTTAGGTTGTGTGATGGCCGCTATTGACTCTAAAGTCTTAGAATGGTGAGTCAAAAAATTGTTAAATTGTTCCCACGATGGAACTTTTGTTATTTCTTGAAGAGAGTTTTCAAATTCCTTCAAAAGTGTTCGGGGGAGCTTGGTCGAGCATAGATATACAAGAAATGGGTCCCAAGTGCCAGTTTCTACCCTTAAAGCATTTAAAGCTTGAATGCAGCCATTAACGGTTCGTTGTAGTGTCTGAATAGATTGGCCTGAATCTTCGGTAACTTTCGGAAGGTCAAATAAAATTTTCAATTGTTCGTTGACCTGAATCCGATTGTTCTCGTATTGAAGAACAAGATTTTTCCAGGCTATATCGAAGCCTTCGTTGGTTAATGGGGCATTTGAAACTATGTTTCTAGCGTCTCCTCCAGTTTTTTGAAGCAAATGAAATAATTTTTCAATTTTACTAAGCCGCGAATTATTTAAATATAGGGCAGTAAAAAGGTCGCGGAAGGTTGGCCATGTCACAAAATCACCTAAAAACGTATCTATGTCGCAAGGTGGCAGCCGAATAGAAGAAATATCACTATTTTCTAAAGTTGGGGTGTCGGCAGACGATAATCGCTCATGTTTGTTCGTGTCATCAGTCGGGGCAGAAAGCGCCAGAATTTCCGCGTTAAGTGAGGCCAAACAAGTTTTGTATGCCGCCAGGGCCTTTTTGTACCGATCGCGAAGTTTCTGCCTGTCTATTGGTTGTTCGCCGGATTCCGGTTTCTTGTCCCTACACTCTTCATAAGCCCTTTTGATTTGCTGCCAAAGTGAGTCTAGTTCTACACGAAGAACTTCTAAACTATGAATGTCCTCACCTGCCTTTGATTCTGAATACTCGCTTTCAAAATCTAAAAGGTCATTTGTACAATTAACAAATTTATCGAGTGCCATTATTAATTTTTTGAATTAACCAGAATCGTGGAAAAAACTTTTTTAAATTGGGTCAAAAAAGTAGCTGCTAGCGATTTAACAACAACAAGTATCGAAAAAATTATAATAATTTAAAAAATTTAAGCGTCCCACAAAGCGATTTGTTTCCCCGGTATTTTTAAAAAATTGACGTAATGGTAACTCGGTTTTTATTTCTTTGGATGATGACGTCACGGTTATTTATTTTTAAAAATTGCAGCGGCAAAAAATTAAATAGTAACACAAGCAAGAATATTTGTTTCTTGTTGTATTGTATACTTTGACTTACTTGTTGTTGTTGGGTCTTTTTTCTTTTGTGTCACTGCGTTTATTAAACCTTCTGTTGTTGTTGTTGTTGCTGTGTGTCTGCTGATGCTGCTGCTACTGCGACAAAGAATTTGGGTCCCGTTAAATTTTGTTCACTTTTAACTTTACAAACTTTGTTTTTTACACACAATTTTGATTTACATATGTAATTAATTTTAATTTTTAATAAAAAACTAGGTACTTTTTTATATTGTTTACTGTCACACTACACTTAATGCCTTGTTTCGAAATGACCAAATGTTTATGGTTTGATTTTTTGTGTGTGTTATTTGTTGTTGTTTTAGAGTCACAATTTTTTAATATTAGAGTCACAAAAACACAATTTTTTGCCAAAAATTTTGTAAAAACTTTTATGTGAATTTTTGTAAAAACTTTTTTGCAAATTTTCTGTAAAAAAAAAACTATCCGGTTCGTTAGGACCAAATGTTGAGGGCTGAACTTTGAGTTTTTGCCTCAATTTTATCACGGTTCACTATATGTTCTTTTCCTTAAAATAAAAACACTTTTATTTTTAGTTTTATATTTTTTTTTGTATTTTTGTTTTATTTAATATAAAGGGTTTTAATTAAATGTATTTTGTTTTGTTCACAATTTGTTTTTACTTTATGTATGTAGGTATAAATGTTAGTTTGTTTTGTTGGGTCACAATGTTTTTTCTCTGTTACAATTTGTTTTTGTTGTTTTTCACTTTTGTTATGTTACTTGTTTTTTGTTCAACTGTCGAAACTAGAGTGAGTGTTATTTATTTTAAACATTATTTAGCAAGCTAGGCTTAGTATAAGAAAAATAATGTAATGACAGAATTTAAAACAAAGTAAATAACAATTAAAGGACCGCTAGGTTTTTACAGGGTGCTGCGTTATAAATGAGTCATCATTAAACAGTATATAATAAAAATTAAATGTTGTCTGTTGCTGATCGCATAACTTGAGAACGGCTTGACCGATTTGGACGATTTTTTCTTTAAAACGATCGCCATGGTGTCCAACTTAGGTTTTTACGAAAAGAAAATATTGCCCCGCCCACTTTGTTCGATTTACCTCAAATCAGAAAACGGCTCCATAGCTAGTTATTAAAAAATATTGATATTAAAATTTTGATTATATCATTATTATTATTAATATTGATAACTGATTATTATAAAAATATTATGCTATTTACATATTTCTATCAATTATTTGAAAGCGTACCTTCCTGGTGATTGTTACTTAATTGTCTTTCTTTTTTCTGCTAACGCAAAGAGCTTGAAAATGTCGTTTCTTTATTAATTTCAGCGCATTTCGTATCCCTTTTATCTGGATATTCTTCTCCATTATCTCGAACTATTAAATCTATTAAAAATGATACCAAAATTAGTTAGTCAATCGATAGTAAAATAAATTTGTATTTATATTATTTACTCATTAAAGCTCCATAAAGACTTTTGAAACTTTTTTCGATTGTTTTTTTTGGATTCCGTCTATATTGCAACTGATAATAACGTCCACTGAAAATATTTCAGACAACGATTTGTGTAATTTTCCTTTAATCAACGATGCTATACAACGAATTTGAGTTGGGTTGCAATTATATTGAATTGGTTTCTAATACACCAGTAAAAACCGTTTTCAAAGCCAATGAATCTTTGCATTTTTAGAACATTTAAATTTTCCTCACGTTAAATGTATAATAGTCTCAAAGCTTTATCGGCTTGGTCGGTATTTATAATACCAAACAAATAGTTTTTCAACTAAAGTTTTTTCTTTGGAGTGAAATTTTTTATTAATTGCTGGGTTAGATTCCACAACCTCGATTGTTGTGTAAAAAAATTCAATTTTCTTTTAAAAATTTTAAATTTTGTTTTAAAAATTTTTAATATTCGTTAAAATAAATTTTTTTTTTTTAAATTTTAAAATTTTTTTCCATTTTGATTTGAAAATTTTTGATTTTTGTTAAAAGCTTAAAATTTTTCATTTATAAATTAAAATTTTTATTTAATTATAGCAATTGTGATTTTTGATTGAACTGTTGGTGTTTAATTGAAGTTGTCGATATTTTGATTAGGCTTAATTAAGTTCATTAAATTTAATTTTCATTAATTTTTTTGATAAAAACAAATTTATTTATGCCTGAAAGGGATTGAACTCGGGTTTCGAGAATAACCACATTCCCATCTTCTGTACCGTTTGCGCCACTGGCACTGCCTGTAAGTCTATAGAAAAAAAAATAAGGAAGAAACCTATAAATAAAATAAAAGCAAATTTCTATCCACTAATACCATTATTAAAAGATTGATGGAAGGCTATAGACTGACAGGCGCCGAAGTGGCGCAAACGGTTTTCTTTTAAATTTTGGTTTTTTCTCTTAAAGATTTACCCCCATATTCATAATAAATATTTCAGGTTTATAAAAGGTTTATGAAACGAATTTTTTATGAAAATTTGTTCAATAAACCTTTTATAAATCAAAAATTTATTTATAAATACATATAGGGGTAGATTATTTTTTTTTAAGTTTAAAATTTTTTAAATTTCGTATAAAAATTGTATCCCATTTGTTTTAGAAAATTTCGATATTTTTTTTTAAGAATTTTGAATTATTTCCTTATAATTTTGAATATTTTGTTAAAAAATTTTCCATTTTCTTTTAAAAATTTCTATTTTTTTCGAAAACTGAACTGGCAAATTTCTTTATTTTGGTTTACATGCAAATAAAGCAATCTGTTTTGGATTTTGTTTTTATTTCCTTTTAATTCGAGTTGAAAAAAGCCAACCAAGAGTAGTCGAGAATGTCAAGAAAGATAAATTCACTGTTTATTGTTGTGGTTTTGTTTAAGCTTTGATATTGCTGCAAGTAAAACTTTATTGGTTGTTATTCTTGTTCACTTTACAGTTTTATTTGCATAACATTTTAAGCTTTTCTTAAATGTTTGGAAAATAGGTTCCTGATGATCTGGCCTAAGCAACCAGAGAAATTCGCATAGCAACCAGCTTATCTGCCAACAATAATATTTTTTTTTTAATATTTTTTTTTTTTTGAAAATTTTGAAGTATTTTTTTTTGAAAATTTTTAATTTTTGTTAAAAACTAAAATTTTTCTTTTATAAATTAAAAATTTGTTAATTTTCTTTTAAATTTTTTTCAGTTTTTGATATTTTAATTAGGCTTTAGTTCATCAAATTTAATTTTCATTTAATTATTTTTAGTGAAGGAACGAATTTACAACATGATATGAATTAAAAATTTTTGATAATTTTATTCTCGACTGAACACGGTATTGAACTTGGATCGTATTTACTATTTTCGAGAATTCTTTGCCGTTCTATCGTTTGCACCACTGCGGCGCCTGCCAGTCTATAGTCAAACATTTATCTTTAATGATAATTCGATCCACCATTATCATTGGTTTAAGATAAATGTTTGACTATAGACTGGCAGGCGCCGCAGTGGTGCAAAGGATAGAACGGCGAAGAATTCTCGAAAATAGTAAATTTGATCCAAGGTCAAACATTATTATCAAGGACCGGATTTTACGAACGGAAAACACAAAATTAAATTTTATTTTTTAAATAAAAAATTTTTGTGTGTGAAAAAAAGAATATTGTTTTTCTGTGTTTAAAATTTAAACGAAAAAGAAAAAAAACATTTTCTTTGAAAACAAAATTTATAGTTTCAAAAAATAGCAAAAACTTTTTTTGTAAAAAAAAAACAAATACAAATTTTCAAAAAACTTTTTTTTTTGTTGAAAAATATTTTTTAAAACGTTTTTTTTTAGAATTTTTTTTCTATGTATGTATTTTTAAAAAATGAAATATGTATGTATGTATTCTCAGAAACCTCTTCATAAATTTTATTGAAATTTGTTTTGAAGAATGAAATTTTTATGACAATGCTTAAATATAATTATTTTGTTTTTGTTTTTTTATGTTTTTAAGAAAACGTTTTATTTTAAAAACTTTATTTTATGTTTTTAAGAAAACGTTTTATTTCAAAAACTTTATTTTATTTATTTTTTTCGACGGCTTTTTTTTCAAAACTAGTTTAGAAATTTTTTGTTTTCTGTAAAATGTAGAATTTTTTAAACTTGCACAATAAATATTTTTTTAGAAACAAAATAAAAAAACATTTTCCGATCCTTGATTATTATCAAACATTTTTAATTCATATCATGTTGTAAATTCGTTCCTTCACTAAAAATTGAGAGTTGGCCTGTGTAGTCATTCAAAAAAGCAAATTTCGATCTACCAAAGGTTAAAATACAATATGATTTAAGTATTGATGTTTGACTATTGACGTCAGCAGTCGCCGATGGCTGCGAGTGTAAGACGGCAAAACCCTCTGAGGAGATCGAGTGGTAGCGATCGAAACATGTCAGGGTAACCAGCCGCCTGGGTTCGAATCTCAGGTCAGTCAAGAATGAATGATTATCAATAACAATTTCAATTAATTTTCATGTTGTAAAATTCCTTTCTTCATAAAAAAAAAAAATAAATAATTTAATGAAAATTAAATTTGATGAACTTACGCCTGATTAAAAATATTGAATATTTGGATTAAAAACCATAAATAGTTCAACAAAATTACCACCATACTAATTATTGTTTTCTTAACCCTAGAAAGATAACGTTATTTTTTTGTACTAAAAAAAGATAACGATACGTCTAAAAGACGTATGCTTGTTTATATCCTTTAGAGGATATCACCGAAAATAATATTGATACATTTTATTGTTGAAATCATTTATTTATTCTATTTCTTTTAAAAAAATATAGTTTTTAAATAGAAAATTATTATGAAAATAAAATTAAAAATAAAATTCAATTAGCATTATCAAAATTTAAAGAGTTTTTATAAGGGACTTCAGTTCGGTTCTAAAAACTTAAATAAATAATTTCTTTGTACTTTATGTAGATAATGTTATCTGTATTAACTTATACAAACAAAAAAAAATTATTTGAATAACATTATGTGCAAGATTTACAAAATTTAAATTTTGTGGTCGCCACATACAGGTATACCGCACTTGACACATACCATTTTGTACATAAGTTGAATTTCTGATGGACAGAAGCCACCGTATTATCTCTTTTTTGACTCACGCTGTTCTCCACTACAACCTCAATCATTACTTACTGCATCTGGTAAAATTTGTTCAATGTTGTCGGTTAAAGTTTTCGATAAAATAGGGATTTCTAGCCTTAAAATTGAAAAATTTATGGAAATTTCGGCACTTGTCCATTAAGCAATTTCCGAAATTAATTCAGTAGTAAAAAATATCGAAGCATGAAATTGGGTCGTACAGTGATTTGAATTCCCGAGTAGGTCCTCTTGCCGTACGAACTATATTCATTGAAGAAACTCGGCCATCACTTTGACCCTTCGATGTAGCTCACTTACTTTTATTTCTTAAAGTGGGTCGAGATATCGAAATAACGCAGCTATCGGAAGAAGTAGTAAAATGTTCAGGTTCTTAAGGATTTTCCTGAATCGGTGGTATAATCTTGTCAGGCTCAAGGATGTCAAAAGCTCATCTGCTACATCACTTTTAAGACTATCCTCCAATAATTCATCTTCCGATTCGCTCACACTTTCCAGTGAAACCGAGTCCTCCAACACGCTTTGCAAAATAGCGCCAATTTCTGCGTCGCCCAAGCCGCGCTTACAACACATTTTTAAAACAATACCTTGAAATTCAACCAAAACACAAAGTTATATTCGCTACAAAAGTAACACTCAAGATAACGATACGTCTCTCAGACATATGTTGTGTTTATTTCTCAAAAAATACACAACTTACAACATAAAAACTGCCACCATCAACTAGGTGCTGCTAACAACTGAGATTATTGAACGTGAGGAAGCTGTATGTTAACAAATGTGAAAGTAAGAGCACAAAATTGAAAAGGGGTACGTCCGCAGACGTAACTTATCTTTCTAGGGTTAAAAATGTGTAATTTAATTTTAAAGATTCACAAGTTAGTCATAAAGTTGTAAAGTCATGTGTCTTAAAATAATTATAAGAAATATATGTATATGACTGCTGTGGGCAACTGATTTTAATTTAGATTTTTACTGTACAGTATTATTCGGATATAAGAACATCTCATATAAGAAACATTTTCAAAAACACCATGTCTTTTTTGCGATTTTTCTAACAAAAACGGTTTCATATAAGAAAAACGCTTATAAGAAAAAAGCTGATAAAAGAACATTTTTCTTAAACACCAAAATCACAAAATGTGTAGAAAAAGAATTTATATAAGAAACTTCCAACGGCAACACAGAATTTATGTAGTTTGCATGGACAACTTTGTTTTCTGACAGTTTTACAACAAGAACAAAGTTTTTTTTTTTACTTTTAAGCTGGAGGTCCACACCACGCGTTACTCGCTTTTTCGCAGCATACGCAGCTGTCAAAAAAGTAGAATCTGTGTAGTTATACGTAGTAAGTTACATGCATTCTACTTTTGTAAGCGTCACAAGCAGCGTTCGAACAAATCAGCTGATTTTGACAAATTAAATTTTATTTTTACTTGTGCTGCTGCTGCATAAAAAGCGTTGCATGTAACTTGAAACGTAGAACGCAAGTAAGGTAATAAAAGCATGTGCTGCGTGGAGGCGAAAACGCGTGTTTAGGACCTCCAGCTTTAGTTTTAGATCAGCGAGCTGGTACTCATGAGAAGCTTTGTGTCTTTTGTCAATAAAAACAAAAGTTAAAATTTTAAAAGAAATACAAAACGGTATAAAAAGAAGCGAAATTGCAAAAAAATATAATATTGGACTTTCAACGTTATCCAAAATAGTGAAAAACTCAAAAGACATAGACAATAATTATTTAAAAGTTAGAAACGTTAACATGGGGTCTTCACCTGACAATTTTTTGTCATACCAAACGTCATAGTCCATATAAAAAGCTTTAAAATTTTTGTCAGCGTTTTTTTTTATATGAAGTTTGACGTTTATTATAACAAAAAATTGTCAGGTGATGACCCTATGTAACAAAAAAAAAAGAGACAGAAAACCAAAATATGAAAGTCTTATGGCCATAGCTACTTATATAAGAAATAAGTTTCTTATATAAAATAGTTGTATATAAGAAAGAAACGCTTATAAGAAACTTTTTCCTGGATTTTTTTAAGTTTCTTATATCCGATAAATACCAGTTTTGATGAATCAATGAACACAGCATTACAATTTTTATTTTGTTTGAAACACAACAATTTTTTTTTAAACAATTGTAAAATATTATATGGTACATTACAGTGTTCGAAAATAAACAGTACATTATTTAACGTTCGGCTCACACACCCAGGAACGATATCTATTTTTTTAGTGATTGTGAAGACATCAGAGCTGTAAATGAATCATTCATTTTTGAATTGATTCGTGAATCATTCATGCAATGAATTAGCAAATTTTGAATTAATTCTTTTCACACAATTAAATGAATTGAATGAATTTTGAGTCAATGCAAATGAATTAGACAGAAATGAATTACAATTCGTTTTCCAATTCACATGAATTTGTAAAATGAATTGCAATTCGTTTCCAATGCAAACGAATTTCTTAAAGTGAATTGCAATTCATTTTACAGATTCATTTGAATTGAATTGATTTTGAATTAATTCTAACTGAATTAGAAAAAAGAATTAGCAATTCATTTCCAACTCATTTGAACTGAATTGATTGAATTTTGAATTTATTTTTCATTGGAATGGAATTGTCATGTAGCGGCAAAATAGGAATTTAATTATTAGGTATAGGCGAAAATCCTATCAAAATGGAAAAATTTTGTTTATTAGCTAAAAGAAACTTACATTTTTATTTTTTTGCTGTCAAAGCTATGTTCGTTTTCTCGAAATTCTTACTACTTTTACTACAATTGGAAAATTTGTTTACTTTTTGTATTAAAAACTTCAAACTGCAATAAAAAATAGTTCATTTTAGTAATTCACCCTAGATCTGCTCTTGAATTTGATTGATTGCAACTCATTTTTGATTTCATTCATTTGAATTGCAATTCATTTTTCTAATTCATTTAATTAAATTCAAAATCAATTCAATTCAAATGAATCTGTAAAATGAATTGCAATTCACTTTAAGAAATTCGTTTGAATTAGAAACGAATTGCAATTCATGTTACAAATTCATTTGAATTGGAAAACGAATTGAAATTCATTTCTGTCTAATTCATTTGAATTGACTCAAATTTCATTCAATTCATTAATTTGTGTAAAAAGAATTAATTCAAAATTTTCTAATTCATTAATGAATTAAAATCAAAAATGAATGATTCATTTACAGCTCTGGTAGACATACACAACCCTTAATACCGTTCGTAACTATTTTCAAGAAAGAACCGAACATTATATAATGTTCGGTTCTTCGTTAAAAAAACAGAACAATTGTAGTGATACTGTAGACAAACATTATATTTTAATGTTCTATAATGTTTTTTTCGTGTGGGGATTTTGTTTTTGTAAAAAATGTTTGGTTTTTTTTTCACCAGCCAAAAGGGACGAACACTAACGAGCCGAACCGAACACATTGAAGTTTGTGGATTTTCAAAAAAAACCGAACGGAATTAAATGTTCACATCTTTTGTTGAGTTTGATAAAAACAGTAATATTTTTGTGTTCAAAGATGACAAACAGGGAAACGTTATTTTTTTTAATGATTTTCTACACAAACACTATTAGCGTTTGTGTTTTCCACAAATCTACCGAACCGAACATTAAGAAATGATATTAAGTGTTTATTTTCGAACACTGGTAGATTATGACAATATGACTTGATAGCACATCTTGTGAATCCCCCAATTATCAAAGTAATTTTTGGGAATACAAAATTTTCAATTAACAAGATTTTGTTTGTCTTGCTTAATTCCCAATTTGTTTTCTTGATAAAAACGCTGAATTTTTTAAAATATTTTCTTCAAAAATTTTGGATTTTCTTTTAAAAATTTCTAATTTTTTTTTAAATTTTTTTTTTTTTTTTGATTTTTTGAAAATTTTCTTTTATCATTTTACAGGTTGTTACCTTAAAAGTTTTTTTTTCTTTTGATTTACATTAAATTTCCAGTCTTTGCAGGCTGGATATTTTTTTACAAAACTCTATCTGTAACAAATAAAGTCATTTACTTTAGTTTCAATAGTAAATTATTATGCAATAAATAAAATTTTAAGGAAATTGCAAAAAAAATGGCATCAAATAACACAGTGTGTTGCTTTTGTGTCGTTTGACACAGTGGGTTGCACTTTTTTTCTTTTTTTTTTGAGAGCTTTGCAAGAGTTGGCGTTAAAAAACGCCTACTTGAAGAAAATCAATTGAAAAAGTTACTAAAATAAATATGAGAGTGATATTTATGGTTGTATCGAATAGACAAGACGGTTACACACAGACATGATATTTAAACTTCATTCATGAATTTTTTTTCCTCAAAAAAAAGAAATAATAATAAAAGAAATTTAACAAGATTAGAACATTAAAAAAATGGAAACCAACGCTTTATTATAAACTAAAGAAAAATTACGCAAGTTTTAGTTTTTTTTTTTAATTAAATTTGCTAGTAAATCAATATTTTAAAATTTCAAAATAATTGATTTTTTTTTTGTTTTTGCTAAAAATAAATGCCATTAAAATTTATTGAAATATTTTTCTATAAGTTTTAAAATTTATTGATTTTTCATTCAAAAAAGATTCTCTTTAAAAGAACTCACTTTAATTTGAAAACAATTTTTAGTTGATTTTAATTAAAATATTATCAACGCCTGTTGTGGTTTTCATTTAAAATTCCCATAAATTTAAATGATGAAAACTTTGTCTGCTCTTTTCGTTAAACTACACATTTTTTTGCAATTACAAATTTTATCTATGTTTTTACAAGCAGACACGGTAATTGAGTCGCTATAAACGAGTAACAAAGCAGCAACAGCAGGAGCATAAAGCAGCCCATTTGCCTTAATATTGCCATAACCCAAAAGTTAAGAATATTTAATAAAATCTTGGTAAACTCTCCCAAACAAAACTTGTTCATAAACAGTATAATTTCCCTTAAGGGACGAACCGAACGCTCTTCTTAAATGGAGACCCCCTTAAAACCTACACTGTTGCCAATAAGTTCTTTTAAATGGGCATTCCTCTATATGCATACACATTTGAATGATCCCTTTGTTTCCCGGTCATACGAAATTCCACTGTACTTAGCATTATTAACTTATCTTTGCAATTTTTTAAGTGTTAAACGGGTTGGGCCATTTTGGCGAAAAGATTGATTTATAAAAACCTCTTAGATTTAAATAAAATTTATAAGTTGGTTATTGATATAAATATTAGTAATCCTTCATCTTCGTTCTAGACCATGTCAAGCATTTTTGTACTAAACCTTGTATCTTGACTTATGATAATTTTCTTGCAAACGTGAAAAATATTTCTTTATGAGCATGATGAAAAAAAAATGTACAAAAATAAATATCTAAAATCATAAATATTAAAAAGCTTCTGTTTGGGTTCAAACTTAAAAAAATGTTAAAATAAAAGCAGAAATTGCCAGTCTCAACGACTTCTAGTGGCTTTATCATCCACTTATCTTGAAACTTTTTAAACAAACAAAATTTAACGGATTTTTATGTTTTAAAAAAAACAAATTAAACCACTTATTTCCATAAGAATAAGATAAAGCATGATGGCTTTTATACTTTATTTAAAGCAACATGTATCAGCAACATTGTCGTAACAAAAAAGTTGCTTTGCATGAATGTTCTTTCAAGCACGTTTTTTTGTTTTCATCGCAATTTGTTTGATTATTTTAATATTATAATGAAAAGCAACATGTTTCGAAACATCTATCCTCAATATTGAGAATATCAGCAAGTTGTCGTTTTTAAATATTCTTTACATTAAAACAAGTATCGGCGACTAATTATGATTTGTATTTTGTTAAGCAAAATATTTTTAAATAGTTTCCATGTTGGCACATTATATTATTTGATAACCTAAAATAATGTTTATATAATATAAGCAAAATTTTTCTAAGCATCAGCCTGCAACATTTTTAATAAAAACCATTTTTTGGACTTAAGATATTCTTAGCAACATATTTAAGAATTTAAAACTTTGTTTTATTTTCAACATGGAAAGATTTCGCTTAGCAACATGTTGCAAAGCTTAATTATCTGTTTGTTTTTTTTTTCTATTAAAGAACACGACTATAATGAAAGGAATTTGCTCTCGTCTTGATTTATATAAATAATAACAAGCTAAGTTTTGATAAAAAACATTTCTTTTAGACTTGTAATATTCTGTCAAAATGGTGCAGCAAATGTTTTCTTCAATAGCATGTTGCAGTATCAAAAAAATCTGTTTAATTTTCGTTTTAATTTAGTGGACAAAATCATTAAAGAAGATTTGCTTAAATTTAAAAATATGATAATATATATACATATATTTATTGTTTAGAAACATGTTGCAGAGTTTAAACAGCTTTTTGATTTTGTGCGATATAGTAGTAATTAGAAAAGGAGGTTGGATTTCAGAACTGTATTCAAATGAATATAAAAATTTAGTGCCAAATATTGTCATACTCAATATAAAAAAAAAATTCTGTAATATACATGCGAAAAAATTTTGATGCGAAAAATACGAAAGTGGTACTAGCAACATTTTTGTTTTCCGTTCTAACAAGAATTTTTAGCAAAAGCTAATTCTATTTTTGTAGTTTTTAATTTGTAGTTGTGTAAAAAATCAAAATAAAGAAAATAATGTTGTATACATGTAACTAATAAAATATGTAGTTAAGTTTGGCAAAACCTCTAGATAGATAATACTAACACATGTCAACGTTTTCGTGCAAAATAATCAATGTTGCTTACCATTTTTTACAAGTTCGAACAGAGTACTAGCCTTATTCTGTGTTCATACGGTGCATGTCTTATTGACAAGATTGCTACTTTATAGGTTAGTGGGATGAGGGGAAAAGAAAAGAGTACACAGATGCATGTATTGTCTTTACGTTTTGCTTTCTTATTCGTTGTTTAAATTTGTTTTTGTTTTCAATATCAAATAAAACAAAATAAAAAACATGTCGTCAACATGACATGAATCATTTGAACGCCAATTCATGTTCAAAGAAGAAAAAGGAAGACATGAGCCGTATGAACTCAGACTTAACTGCTAACAAGTTGCAGCAAAAGTTATATTTAGCAACATGTTGCAAAATTTAAAAATTAGCTAAATTTTTATTTTAAAACATATAATTTTTGAAGATTTTTACATTTGAATAATCAATTAAGTTTTAAACAAATGATATTTTGATATATTCTAATTAGCAACATGTTGCAGACTTATTTATCTACAGTTTAAGAAAACAATATATAGGAAAGAAGTTTCCTATATATCGCAATAAATCTAGCAAAAGTTTTCTTCAGAAACATGCTGCAGAATTCAAATAATCAAAACACTTCACCGCACTCAAAAACTATGTGTGCGTTCGTAAATGCATCACTGCGCTGCATCAGTGATTTCAAATGGTTATATATTTATCAGTGAAGTAAATGTAGACCAAAAAATTGTGAAATACTCCACAAAAATAATAGTCACACAAGAAAAAAACTATAATTATTCTTTTATCGCCATTAAAAAAAGTTGGCTTTTCTGATGCAGCGCAGTGATGCATTTACGAACGTACCTTATTTTCATAAAAATTTTTGAAAATTCAAAAAATTTTATATGAAAATTTTCTCAACGCAAAGGTGGGAGATTTACAAAAAAAAAACCTAAAGAAAATTGTTTCTAATAATTTTTGTGGCATAAAGTTTTTATATATATGTATAAGCATTTCGTAGAGCAACATGTTGCAAGCTTAAAAATATATTTGGATAAGTAGTTGGACCTTAAGAATATGATTTATATCAAAATTAACTTGAATTTCGATGAAGCCACCGTAAAAAATGAGTTAACATGTTTAAAATGCAGATGGCGCTACAAAGGAAAGTTCTATTCTTTTAATATTTTGCTTAACGCATTTTGAAAATTTTTAAGTGGCTGTAATATTTTGCTACCGCGTCTTTAATTTTACATACTCTTCCTTTTCTATCAAGAGGTTTTAAGGAAAAGAAAAACTTAAAAGAACAACTTGTAGGCTTAAGCAACTGCTTGTCCATTGCACGCCTCTTATTACGCTTCAAAACATTTCATCTTCCCATGATTTATTGAAAAGCAATAAAGTTTTTTTTTCAAAACGACTCTCTGTTGCTGCTTCAACCTTCCAACCATCAACAGCGACCAAAAAAAAAGATTGATACAAAATGATTGACCAATAGCTGACGGCTAGAAATGTAAACAACATTGAAAATGTGGTAAAAAAAAAGTAAAAGAAATAAACTTTTTTAATTTCATTTTCATAAAAAGAAACCCATTGAGGCACATACCACAGACATTTCTAACTAAAAACAAGTTAAATTATATTCAATTATTAAGAGGATAGAAAGACAGAAAAAGAAAAATATGTTAGAAAATTCTTTGAGCAGGCCAACTCTAGGGTGGTCTTTGTCAGCTTAAAAGCAGATTCAGACAGATTCAAAGTATGTATAAAAAAAAAATCTTAAAAAATGATGATGAAAAATAAAACAAAATTGGGTCATTTGAAACAAGGTCGCCTTATTAATATTTCTTATATGTTGCCAGCTTAAATGTAGCTAAACATAAAAAAACAGTAGCTTTAGCAACATTTTCCATACGGATAAGTACTTTATAAAAAAAAAAAGAAAAAAAACTGTAAATATTCCATCCATTATTTTGATTCATTCAACTATCCATCAATTTAGAAATCAATAAATGAGTTGGGAAAAACAATTTTATCATGTTAACTGTCATACACATTTCAGCTCAACTCAAAATCAATTCAGCTTTACAGTTTGATTTTTTTTTCGTATATTTTTTTTTCTTAAGATTTGAATTAGATCCCAATCGTTATTGGCAAATCATTTATGGTTTTATTAGACTTAATTGCCACATGATTAGAGTCTACTAACTGTCAGATTTAGATCTAAAACAAGATACATACTCTTAACGATGTATGTTGCATGTTGCCAGCGAAAAAAAATATTGAAACAAAAAACTCCAGGACTTTTTTTCAAATTCATTTCATATTTATGTTAATTGATTTTTTTTAATTTTATTTATTTTTATTAGATTTCTTTATAAATTAAAATCCATTTTCTGCCAAGTGATGAATTCCAATGACTTCTAATTTTTTCTTTATTTATTTTATAACATTCAATTGATTGACAAAATGGAGTCATAGATTTTTATAAACCTGCTTTAAGTCTGGAATACATAATGAGTTAAGAATAGCTTAAAGAATAACAAATAACTTTGAATTGATTAGAAAAACAGTTGTCAGCAAGTATAAGCAACATGTTGCTAGTATGTATATGAATTTTAAAATTTCAGTAGAAAATTTTGTTTATGTTTGTTAACAAAAAGAGTTAAAACTTTCAATAAAACATTGCAATATTTCAGCTTAAGCAACATGTTGCTAAAACAAAAAAGATGAAAAAAACTTTAAAATTTTTAAAACAACAAATGCCAAATGAATTTAAAAACTGCTTAAAAAATTTTTATCTCTTGCAAAAAAAATTTCTTAAATTAAAGCAACTTGTTGCTAAAACTCGAAACAGTTAAAAAGCTTCTAAAGTCACTGAAATAAGAAATATTAATATTAAGTTATGCTTCTGTTTTGCCTCTACTTAAAACACTTTAGGTTTGTTGGAAAAGTAATTGTTTTTAGGTTAAAGCAACATGTTGCTAGAATATGAATTTGAAAATTTCATTTGAAAAATTTGTATTTTTTTTGTCAGCAAAAATAGTTTAAACTTTCAATTAAACCTTGCAATTAAGTATGATAAAACAGCTTTAGCAACATGTTGCTAAAACAAGAAAGTTAAAAAACAGAAATTATTAAAAATATCAATTGTCAACTAGTTAAAACTATGTGTTGCGGGAAAAAAAATTCAAAAATTTCTTAAAAATTGAATTTTCTTCTGAAAATTTTTTTAAAATTAAAGCAACTTGTTGCTAATGCTTAAAGCTGTAAAAAATGCTGGAATAAAAAATTTTTATATACTTTAAGTTTGTTGGAAACGTAATTATTTTTAAGTTATAGCAACATGTTGCTATAACATTATATTGTAAAATTTAGCAAAAAGTATAAAAAGTATTTTGCTAGGCTACAAACGAATCGAGAAAGGATTTTAAAAACTTAGCAACAGTCTTAATACGTTAGATATTTTGGCAAAACATCAACAGTTTCTAGCAACAAGTCTCTATAGTAAACAATAGAAAAAAGAGTATATTTGCTCAAAAAAGTATTTAAACTTTAAGAAGCAAATAATTTGAAATAATGTTAAGACTTTAGCATCATATTGCTGAAATGTATAAGCTATCAGCAACATGTTTGTAACATAAACCAAAATTTGGCACAGTATTTCATAGAGAATAGTTGCGCTGCATTTAACAATATGTTACCAAGGTAGCTTTTAATTATGTTTATACAGCGTATTTGTATAAAAAGCAAATATAATCAAGTTACAGCAAGATGTTTCTGACGTTACAGATACATTTTACAGAGCATTTCCTAATGAAATCCTTTCTAATTTGTTAGAATAAGTTTCTAAACTTAAAGCAAAATTAATTAAAAGCCTTGGCAACATTTTGCTTAAACAAAAAAAAAATGATCAGTATTGTGGTTATTTTGTTGGTTTTTAATCCAAATTTTTTGAATATTTCTAATCAGGCTAAAGTTCATCAAATTTAATTTTCATTAAATTATTTTCATGAAGAAAGGAATTCTACAACATGAAATTAATTAAAATTTATTGATAATTTTTCATTCTTGACTGAAGCTGGGCTCGAACCCAGGCGTTTTTACGTACAGCTTCAGTCAAGAATGACAAATTATCAATAAATTTTAATTAATTTCATGTTGTAGAATTCCTTTCTTCATAAAAATAATTAAATGAAAATTAAATTTGATGAACTTTAGCCTGATTAGAAATATTAAAAAAATTTTGATTAAAAAAAAATGTTTAAAGCGTTAGCAACATTTTGCTGAAAAAAGTTGTACAAATTCTTAATAAAAGTTTGAAAAACAATTGGCATGAAGTTTCAGCGACATGTTGATAAAGTAAATACATCCTTCTTAAATTGTTTGAAAAAATTTCTAAATGTTTAGCAACACTTTGCCGAAACCAAAAACTTTATGGGACTTACGCAACATTTTGCGGAAGTTTAAAGTTTAATAACAATTGTAATGATTTTTAAGCAAAAAAATTGTTAACGTCAGCTAATAAAATTTTTATATAACTGAAAATGAATTTAATAAGTTGAGGAGATCGAGTGGAAGCGATCGAAACATGTCAGGGTAACCAGCCGCCTGGGTTCGAATCTCAGGTCAGTCAAGAATGAATGATTATCAAAAACAATTTTAATTAATTTTCATGTTGTAAAATTCCTTTCTTCGCAAAAATAATTTAATGAAAATTAAATTTGATGAACTTAAGCCTGATTAAAAATATTAAAAATTTGGATTAAAAATCATAAATAGTTCAACAAAATTACCACAAAACTAATTATAAGTTTAAAACTTTAAACAAAAAGCTGTAAGATGTGCCACTGAGATAAATATGATTTTAGTCTTTAGCAACATGTTAACTTAGAACCAAGAAGAAAAAAAGAATCGCTTTTGTTCTGTTACATGACATACGTAAAACAATTAAAAAATTTAAAACTGTTTAATAGGAATATTTCTTAAAATTAAATAAAAATTATAATTTCTAGCAACATGCTGCTTAAACAACAAACTGATTATAGGTCTGTCTGCGTACACATATTTTGCGAAAAATGTTGCAAAATCTTGCAAAATGTTGTCTGCGTACTCCAAATCTCTTGCAGCGAGAGAGCCAAAAAAAGCATTTTTTGACAGTTGGAAGTTAGAGAACTTGCAAAATGTTACTGGAGAAATTTCCGCTTGCAAGATTTTGCAAATAGTTTGAACAGCTGTTTGAATGAAATAGTTTTTGTGAAATGAAAATAAAAATTGAAATTTAACAATGGCAGAGGAAAGTAGTTAGAATTGTGTTGATTTTTAACGTTTATAATAAATTATAATAAACAAAACATTTTACTTCATGCTAGAAAGGTCCAAACATACAGTGCGACCGTGGCGTAAGTGGAGTGGGGATGGCAGAACCGATAGAACCAGCAGAACTTTGTGGGACAAACTTTGCAATTGAAGAGGCGAGTATTTGGAATTGTGTTCCTGGCGAGCACTTCACATCCAAATTATTTTTCTCCGTTGTCAAGCTGTTGGAGGGCACTGTATTGGGCATTTCATTATTTTTTTCCATTTTAAGCCGGCACTATGTTGGGCAATGTAAGCAAAAGAAGTTTTATAAAAAACCCGACAAATAAAACTAAAAACTAAGAAGGAATTGAATTTACCGAATTAATAACAGTGTAATAAACAAGTTTTTTAATCTGCAATACTTTTTAAGCTTCACTTTAATTAATAATTTTTTAATTTACCTCGAGAATTCAATTTTGCTTACACATATGCTAAAATTCTTTTGCTTTGTTATTTCAATTGTTTACACACCGATCAGCTGTTTTCTTGCAAAATTTCACTGGATACTGTCTGCGTACTTTTTGAGATTTTTTCAGCCGATAGAGTAATATTGGTCTTACTCTCCCAAAAAAATTTACTGAGTATTTGCTACTGGAAAAGTACCCAGACAGACCTTATGATAATGGTATTTTTGTAAAAAGTTTAGTTTTTCTTTAATAGAAAGATGCTGGCAACATGTTGCTAATTAATACTTTCGTAATTTCTTCATGTTTTTTTTTTTTGTTCATTTAGAAATTTTTAATTTGTTTTAATATGTCTAGCAACATTTGTTATCTGTATCACCACTCTATTACTTACTTTTCTAATGTTTCATTTTTCTGTATTAACTTTTTTCTTTTAGTAATTTTTTTAAACTTTCGCTTTCATCGTTTAAGAAATTTTTTAAAAACAATTCAACTTTCCCAAACCCAAAAAAAAAACAACCGTCTCAAAAACCAAACCATAACTTTTTTTTTGTAATTAAATTTCAAAACATAAATTTTTATAATTAATTGTAATTTAATAGGAGTAATGTAGTAGTGGAAATAAATTGTCTGTCTGTCCATCTAACTAACTATGTACATATGTATGTATGTATGTGTCAGTCTAACACCATATGAACAGAGTGCATGCACTATATAAAGCATTTAAATGAGTCTTAAACATATCTAAAGCAGACATATAGTATAAAAAAAACCCTACTAAAAATAAAACCTCATACAATTGTGGTTTTAACTCATGTAGAGTTTTTTTTTGTAATTCGTTTTGGTTTTTTCTAAAGTGAAAATAAATAATTAATGACACATGTCATCATCTCATGAAGGGAAATCATTTGCATATGGGTTTTGCTATCAAAAACAGAAACAAAAACGAACTTTAATTAATAGAGATTTGTGCAGGGAAATGAAAAACAAATCATAAATTTGGTTTATGCAACAAAAGCAAAATAATTTTTATATAGAAACAAAAAACAAACAAAAACATTATAACAATTTTATAAATAATGGTTCACTAATAAACTGAATATGTGGGTTGTATGTTGGCAACATGTTTGCAGTTTGTCTTACAGCCATTAGTAATGTTGCATGCAACATTAAAAAAAACATATGTGTTACTAGTTACATTTATGACTTTAACATATTTTTTTTTGGAAATGTTTGCACTAAAAGTTATTAATTTTATGAACCAAAAACCGTTTTAAGAGCTTGTAACAATGTATTGCCAAATTTTCTTATGAATTGTGTTTAAAATTTTTTTTTATAAAAATTACGGAATTTGTGCACACTTCACCACAGGTGGAAATAGAAAAGGCGTCATAACGCTGATGTATATTGATATCAGAACTATGACAAGTGTGTTCGTTTTTGACGCCATGGCACTTTTCATCCTAGTGGTCATCAGGGTCAAAATGAAATTATGTCATCAATGGAATGACACATCGGCATCACAGAAATGAGGAGCATGTCCTCAGTGCGATGACACAGTAACATCGGAGAAAGGACACATTAGCATCAATTTAATGACAGTTTGTCATTAAGTCAAAGTCATTGACTTAATTTAAAGTGAGAGAATATTAATCTTTACTTATATGTTACATATGTTTGTTTTACGTTTGTTGAATTCGTTGGTTATTATTCTACTTTAAAAATTTGATGTATTTAACTAAATAATTTTAAAAAATAGAATAGAGGAATTTTTGCTTCTTATTATACATGGCAATCATGAAAATAATGTTAATAATTTGGCATCGAATTGATGTCACTATAGTCATAAAATAGATGACATGTAAAAAATTACAAAATTGTACGAAGCCGGAAGTCATTGGGTTGATGTTACTTTTTGCATCATTGATGCCATTTGTAGTAACATTGATGTCACAATTCTGATGTTAGGGCATCATCAATATAAAGAAATAGTATATATTTTTGTTGTTTGGCCAATGTAATTATTCATTAAATTAGATTTTATTTTAGCTAATACGGCCTAAAGTTTTTTTATGTAATTAAAAATGCATTTAATCCATATTTTCCCAACGTTTCGTGAATGTTATGTTCACTTTATCAAGGGATTCGTCTATTTAAATTAAAGAAAGTATATATAACAATATTATTACAACAAACATTTTTCAACAATTAATTATGACTTACAATAAGAAAATCAATTTTTATTACATTGAACAATAATTTGTTGTAGACAAGCATGAAAAACATTAAACATGAAAAATTAAATTAAACACAAACTTAAAAATTATATCACAGGTTTTTTGATATTGCAACACAGTAACTGGCACTAATGTTTTGTGTGTCTTCTTTTAAGTTCATCGTCTTTTTTATTTTCTGTTGTATTCTTAGCGTCTCTATTGTGAATCTTTTCCTTTCTATTCCTTCTCTATCCAATATTCGTACTTTGTCAAAATCTGCCGTATGATTTGTATTTTTGATGTGTTGGGCTAAAGCAGTACTTTCCTTTAATTTGTTTATGTCCATTTTATGTTCTGTTATTCTTGTTTCCAATGTTCTCTTTGTGGTCCCAATATAAATCAAATCGCAGCTTTGATCGTTTTTTCCCTTACATGGTATTTCGTAAACAACATTGCTTTGTTGTTGTTTGTTTATTGGTGTTTTGATGTTTGTAAATATTGTGCTTAAAGTTTTATTAGGCTTGAAATAGGTTTTTTTTCGAAGACCCCAGCTATGATGGGGACTTGGTTGGTATATATTTCTGTCACACATACTCCATTACATTTGGCTCTTGAAATTCAGCCTGATCGGTTCACAAATATCTGAGATATCAGCAAAAAGCCACAACTTATTTTACCCATTAATCCCTTGTTGTAACTTTTCTATGTATATCTGAAGCCAAAGTTTGCAAATTAGGTACAATCATCTTAGTTATTAATAAACAACATCAGACAAAATGTAGGCGGGAGTAGAAAAGTGGGCATGACACAAAATATATTTATTTATATCTAAGGAACTTGAAGGGAAAAATTGTCCAAATGTGGTACACATAGCTGGGTTATCAATAAAAAACCTTTTTAAAAAAGGGGCGGGATTAGAGAAGTACGCGTGACACCTTCCATACAAAGACATTAAAAATTTCTGAAGATCTGGATAACGGCAATCGCCAAAGTTTTCAAATTAGGTACAAGCATCTTGGTTTTCAATAGACAACATCTCACAAAATGTGGGCGGGAGTGGAGACTTGGGCGCGGCACAAAATAGATTAATTTATATCTAAGGAACGGGAAAGGAAAAATTGTAAAAACTTGGTGCACATAGCTGGTTCATCAATGCATAACCTCTCTAAAACTATGGGCGGCATTGGAGAAGTGGGTGTGGCACCCCCCGTTTAAAGACATTACAGATTTCTGTTTATCTGAAAAATGGCAAGAACCGAAGTTTCCAAATTTAAAACAAGCATCATGATTATATTGGCTATGGGCGTGCCACAAAATATATTTGTTTGTATCTAAAAACGGTATTTATATAACTTTCTGTTCTAATGGCACAATGGGGAAGGGTATAAAAGATTCCGTATATCGGAATATAGCTCTCGTTTTGTTTAATTTTTCCAGACTAGTCTCTAGTTAAGACTATTATCTAGCCTCTTAGCTTGCCTTCACGCCAGTCTTTTTTCTAGTTTGTAGACTAGTTTCAGTCTAGCAACTTTTTGCTGAAACATTTCAAGCAACTACACCCAAACTTCAACATTTGCAGACGATACAGCTTTTCTAAGCGTTCACGAAAACAGTTATGAAGCATCTCGTTACTTACAGCATCATATATTTCAACTAGAAATATGGTTAAGACAATGGAGGATAATGGTCAATGAGCAAAAATGCATACATATAACATTCACTTTACGCCGGGAATCTTGCCCCCCTATTACAATCAATAATTAATTAATTCCTCAACATTCGCATGTAAAATATCTCGGTATACATCTGGATCGGCGATCAACGTGGAAATGCCATATAGAGGCAAAATTAACTCAGATGAAACTAAAAGCCATTCAAATTCATTGGCTTATTGGTAGAAATTCTGTCCTTAGTCTGGATTGCAAGCTTTTACTTTACAACTCTATCTAAAAGCCTATCTGGTGCTACGGTATTCAACTATGTGCATTGCCTCGACCTCTAATATCGACAAAATTCAAAGGTGCCAAAATAAACTTCTTCGAATAATCACAGCCGCTCCCTAGTATGTTTAAAACTCAAACATTCATAAGGATCTCAGTGTGCCATTAGTAAAAACTATGATTACAAAATATGCAGTAAAATATTTAAAAAGGCTTGAACAACACCCAAATCCACTAGCTCGAAATATTTTAAATCATGGCGGCCACACTCGCTTAAGAAGAAGAGACACTGCAGCACTTACCCAATTAGATGAGCGATAAACACCTACATATGTGAACAGAAACCGTGATGACGAAATTTGTTGGCTGGCACTGGCAGGACACAGAACAAGGTATTAGGATAAGATTTAATTAATTATTGTTAGTTCATATTTAGCATATGAAGATTCAATAAATAAATAAAGAAAAAAAAAATTTCAAGCAACATGTTGCTGAGACATTACAAGCAACATGTTGCTGAGACATTTAAAGCAACATTTTAGTTTACTTTCTTCGATTGAGATTTTTTAATCCGTTTACCTGTTTTTCTTCAAATTATAAAAAAATCCTTTTAAATTACTGTCTCAATTTTATAGTTCTAAGAAACCATGACCTAGACTTTGTTCGTCGGTAATTGAAACCTCTTTGTGAGAAAAAAATAATCGAAAAGTGATTCATAACAGTTTCCTTTTTAGCCAGTAGTAGTTAAATTAAAATTGGCTCCATATTTATAAAGATTTGTGTGAACAATTATTTTAGCACACAGACTGTTTGACGGGTAATAAACATTTTAATGAACAAAAAAAAAAACTTATTATTTGCTTAAGTTTTTTTTAACAAGATAAAACCATGCAAAATATATTATTTTCAAACATGACATGCCAAGATCAACAAATTAAATTCTCTATATTTATTTTGAAGAATTGTGGCAAACAATTTTTTTTTGTTGTACATTAAATTTACTCCAAAGCCAGGAAAACAAAAAAAAAAAAAAAAAAAAAAATGGAAAAAATTATAGTAACAAGATCAAGAGATCAATTGTGCTGTATGCAAAATGTAAAATTAAAACAATTTGATGTTTGGTTTTATAGACATTACTGTATTGAAAGATAGAGAGCAGTCTATCTTTATAACGACACTCATCGATCTATCCATCCAACCAACCCAAAAGTAAAATTGCCAGCCAGATAGACAATCAACCATGCCCCCCGTCATTGTGATGAGGAAGATGTTGAACAATTCATTGCCTGATCAAAAAAAAAAAAAAAATATAAACCTTAAGAAAAAAAAAAATTAAAAACTTCCCCCTTTTGGAAAACATTAATATATAATTTGTAGACTTTTTGCTCCAGAAATGCAAAAAACAAACATTTGCTTTGCACCAATAATAACAAAAACATACCAAGTCGTTTTTCAGCTGAAAACTTTTTTAGTAAGTGTGTTTGTTTATTTGTTTTTGTTTTTATTCTTTATGCTGGTCTCTATTTCCTTTTAGCCGATCTTTAAACGATTAACTACTAGTGCCAGTAGTACCAGACAGAATTTGCAGAACGCTCAAAGAAAAATGTTGATTACAGATTTTACTAGTTAAATTTAATTTGTTAAAATTTTCTACATGGTTTAACTGCTTAAGAACATGTTACAGGAATATGTTGCCTAGCATTTGTTTTTAAACAAAATTAATGTTTTTTTTTTTTAAATTCCCTCAGCTAATCCCGCGAAGCTCTACGCTTGTCTGCAGGAAAGAAACCAGAGTCTCTGGCGGGAATCGAACCCGCAACCCCGGCGCTGATAGACTAGCTCACTACCAGCTAACCTACCGGGGCTAGTTTTCATTGTATTAAACAAATTATTTAAAAAAAATTGTAGTTCTGTTTGTTTGGAATATTTTTTAACAACATTTTACTAGAGATAATATTTCTGAAAAGTTTTAATATAACTGTGAGAATTTTTACACTGAACAGATCAATTTAACAAAACTGTAACCGTTGTGCAACATGTTGTAATACAATCTTTTGGGTAGAATGTTGCTTAAGTTCCTTTTTTTTATTTTTTATATTTTTGCAAATTAATTATATAAAATATTGTTACGAAAGTTTAATTATCTAAGAATTATTTATAGTTATAGGTATAAGTTATCTTGTACTTTATAGCTTTATGTTATATTAGTTGCTTAATATTGTCATGTATAATTTTCAACACAACTGCTATTTTTAAATAAATCCAACATGAATTTCCCAGTCATTTCTAGGAATGGCTTATAACATAATAAATAGTTATTACAGGAAGGTTCAGGAAAAATCTAGAAATAATTATGAAATATAAAAGGGGTGTGACTCATGAATAATTAGTTGAGTTTGTTTTGAGAAACGGTTCTGTCCGTAACTAACAATTGTGAACAAAATAATTAATAGAAACTGGGAATTATTTCCTTCTAAAGGTAACTTTATATTATATTCAACATTTTTCATTTTTCGAATTTATTCTATGAGCTAAATTTCAAAAAAGCTTTATAAAATACATAACTGAAATTTAGCTCATAGAATAAATTCGAAAAATGAAAATTGTTGAATATAATATAAAGTTACCTTCGGAAGGAAATAATTCCCAGTTTCTATTTGTTAAAATAGTTGAGTTAAATACATTCAATTTATAAAGTAACACTATCCAGTGAGACACAAAGAATGCTGACGACGGCCGTAGCGGGCCAGAAAATGCATTACATTCTGCTGGTGTCTAATAATTGTAAATTTTTCTGTACATGCAATATACCTCATTGCTTTCCAACGGAAGGCTAAGGTAAAATGTAAAAAGAAAATACAATATAACAGTCTGGTAGTGTATAAAGTCATTTCTGAAAAATTGTAGGAATAGAACTATTACAAAAAAGCTTTATAAAATACATAACTGAAATTTAGCTCATAGAATAAATTCGAAAAATGAAAAATGTTGAATACAAAATAATTAATTTCAATAAAGTTTGTTAAGTTGAATAAGTGTTTGTTCTTATATTGTTTTTTATGGAATGGAAAAACGTGATAATATTATTATTCAAGTGTCGTATGACTTATAAAATTTAGCAAAATTACAACATGTTGCTTAAGAAAAGGTTTCTTAAAAATGTTGCATAAGAATCTAAATAAGGTACAATTCCTTAAGCTTTTATTTTTGCCATTTATTTTTTCATTGGATTGTATATTTTCCCTCGATTAAGTCACAAAGTTTGCTAAGCATAAATATTTTGCAACATGTTGCTTGAGAAAATGTTTCGGTTTCATGTAATTTAACAATTTTGTGCAATACATTGCTTCCGATTATGGTTTTGTAATTTGGAAAACACAAGTATGTTCGATATGTGAATTTCCACACAACATGTTGCTAGGAAAATTCTTTATTCAGAAAATGTTTCTATCTAAAATTAAATGAAAAGAATGTTTTAGAATTTTATTTAGAAAATTTATTCAGTAATATGTTAATGTATAAAATGTTTCAGCAACAAGTTTTAATATTATTTTCTTTTGACCAGCCCAAAATATATTAAGGCAAATTATCAGGGACCGAAAATAACAGTTACATTGGAATTTTAAAACAAAAAAAGCATATAGAAGTAAATGTCGAAAAACTGATTCAAGTATACCATATTGTTTATTATGCACTTGTCAATGATAAAATATATTGATTTTTATTTTTTGATTTTTATTTTTTTTTGCACAAAAATAAAAGTTATTCTCTACAGAAATGTACGTGATTTAATAATTTAGTTACTTTTAATAATTATTTTAACGTGCATAAGAAACTCCAATGATAATTACATATTAAAATAAAAATTTGAAGTTAACTAAATTATTAAATCACGTACATTTCTTTAGAGAACAACTTTTATTTTTGCTCGAAAAAATAAAAATCAGAAAATAACTGTTACTTTTGTTTAAAAAATAAAAATCAAAAAATAAATGTTATTTTTGATCGAAAAAATAAAAATCAAAAAATAACAGTTATTTCTGTTCAAAAAAATAAAAATCAGAAAATAACTGTTATTTTTGTTCAAAAAAATAAAAATCAAAAAATAACTGTTTTCATCTGACTTTTATGAAAAATAACTGTTATAAATATCTGTTACGGTCCCTGCAAATTATATCTTTAAAACGCTTTGATGTTTCTGCAACATATAATTATAGAAAATTTATCGGAAACAAAAAAAAAAGTGTTTTTAAAATGTTAGTCCCCGTCCATATTAGGAAACATTTCCTACGAAATTTTTTAGTTTGTTGAAAAAGCGTACTCTGCTTCGTGTACAAGCAGTTTTTATGAGTTTGTAATTGAAAGAAAGAGAGAAGGCGTACAAAATGCTTAAATGCTGCAAAACAAAAGTTTTATTGCATGGATACGAATGCAGTTTTAAAAGAGAACTGAAAAAAGTTTCTGCAACAAATGTTTTATAATATGGACGAGGACTTACTAAGAGTTTTTAAGTAACAATATTGTTTTCTATTCACCAACATGTTGCTAAGGCATGTTTTACTACCAACTTCTTTTTTCGAGTGTGTATTTTGTTGTTGTTATTTCTATTCATTTAATGATGATTATTGGCCATTCTGCAGCTGTTTGGTTAATATGTTTAGTTTGTGAGCAATCATTTTAGGAACAAGAATGCTCTGAGGTTGCTGGATATTTTCAACATATTTTTTTTTTTTTAAATCTGGATATTTGTTATGTGTTGGTCTTAGGCGGTTGGTGAGTTGTTGTTAAGAAATAAAAACAAAAACGTTTTAAAAGCTCAATCGAAGCAAAAGCATTATTGCTAAAATAAAAGGCAAAAATGATAGAAAAAAAAAAACAGAACTTCGACCACCAGGAAAGCCTGGAAGGCTTAAAATAACTATGTTTTATTTGATGGTATGTAAACTTTAATAATGAGACATGATTATTTTTTTATTTCTTGTAGTTGTTTTAGTTATTTTTACTTGTTGTTGTTTCGTTCGTAGTATGTTTAATGTTGCTGATCATGAACTTTGTTTACATGTGTTTAGCTTTTTGCATATTCATCATTATAATGTCTGGTTTTTTATATTAAATTTATTAGGGTTAAAACTATAAAAATATTAAATTATATATTTAAAAAAAAATATTCAAATAGTTTAAGGCAATGCAGGAAATTTGAGCTTTTTTGAGGGGTTAAAGGAAAATGTTGCTGAGATGTTGCTGAACCTGGTTTTCTAAAATCAAATTATGGATGCTGATTTTTCCTGATTTTTCTTATTATGAATGCCTATTTTATCTTAAAAAATCAATTATAAAAAAAATTCCTAATGGTTAATTTAATGTTTTAAATTACACAAATATTCTTAAGTATTTGATGTAAAAATAAAATGTTGCTAGACTTTTTACAAATTAGTTATGAAATTACAATGAATTATGATCTATTTAATCCACGTAACTTTTAACACATTTATTGGCATGTTTTTATAAAAATGTTGCTAGCCATTGTTGCAATATTTTTTAGCATTATTTTAATACCCACATCACAATAGTGATTGGTCCTAGACCTGCTGGCTTGCAGGCTGAATGGCAGGCTGGCTGACTGGCTGGCTGGCTGTCCATGTAACCTTCTGCGCAAAGTACAAGTCGCAATTTTGAAGATAATTAAATAAAATTTCGCCTATTGAAAATGGGCCGAATCGTAGGACCATGAGGGGAGATAGCGATCAATTTCTGCCTCTCAGAAACTATCAAACCGACTTTAATAAAATTTAAAACCTAGATAGATCCATATTTATATGGACACATAAGCTATGCATTTTTTTAAAAATAGGACCACCGATAGGGGAGATAGGGGAAATTTCTGCCTCCTAGAAACTATCAAACCTACCGTAACGAAATTTAAAACTTAGATAGATCCCTTTTCATATAGCCATACACTCTCGAAAATTTGTTTTTAAATGCTGTGGTGTAGGGTATCATATGGTCGGGCTTGGCCGACTGTACTTTATTGCTTGTTTTTAGTTTATTTTTAATATATAGAATGTACGTTTAAAAATATGACTAAGTTTAATTAGAAATTTGTCCTAACATACAAAAACATTGCTAAATTAATTTTACTAAACATTGTCGCAGAAAACTGCTATGCAACAATCGCAAATGTTGCAAACTTATTAAGAAATAAATGTTGTTACATAAGTTCAGCAAACTTTGTGTCATATTTTTATGATTTAAAAACATTTGGTTAGAATAAGATGTTGCTAGGAAGTGTTTGCACTAAAAAAGTTTGGTTATCTAAGCTTAGCAACATTTATTTTTGTAAAATTTTCTTTGCAGCATTTGATTTTTTTTTTTTTGTCAAGTATATATAAAAAATTTTAAAATATGTGAATAAAAATAATTACAATTGTTCCTAAATAATTACTAAAATAATTTTAAGCCTAGATTAACAAAAATGTTGCTAAACATAATTGCAAGTATATTTTTGGGTACAATAACCGGTAAAATTTAAAAATTATGTGTTCTTTTATTATTTTTTTTTAATTTAAAACATTTACATTCAATTAAATGTTGATAAACATTGTTGTAGTGTAAATATTTTTTGTAATCAATGTTTAGCAAAATTGAGTCGATTAAGTATTCTTTAAGTATACTTTTAACAACTAAACGACTCAAATATTTTTTGTAATTGTTTAAACAAATGTTGCTATGCATTGCTGCTAAGGATTCGTGGTAAAAGTCATTAAGTTTATTCATTTAATTAAGCCGAGATGTTTTAATAATTATTCCAACATAAAAGAAATTTAATTATTTTTTAATAATGCTAAACATTGTTGCTGCTGGCTGTAGTAAACAACATTGTATAGCTACATTGTTTGTGTTTTATTTTTTGATTTTTTCTTATATGAATACAGTTACGAATTTTTTGTTTGGAGTTAAAAATTTTGGTTTAAATATATTCTAAATGTTGCCCAACTTTGTTACAAAGGGTTTTTAAGCAACATTTTAAAACTATGCTTTGGATTATAAACATAATTTTAAAAGTTACTGTTTTTAAAAGTAAAGCCCAGTACTGTATTTGAACTTGCGAAAAATGTTGAGCAACGTTGATTACCTAGCATTTCAAAGTGAAAGTAAATTTCTTACAAGTCGCAATACGCCCACATTTTTTCACTAACACACACATTATTTTGGTAATTTCAGCCAATCGGCTGCTTCTTCGATTTTTCGTTGATAATACGTATACTCTACTTGCAAGAAAACACTTTCACGTGTTAAGCCCAGGTTATTTGACCAGAAAATTTTGGCATGCATCAATATTATCTATCTCACGGTTTTGTAAAGCTAAACGTTTTTTTTTTTTGAACGCTTGTTCTTAAAACCACTATACAAAAAAACAACTTAAAAAAATGATCAGCTATTGCTAAAAACAAAAATGTTCCTAGAAACATTTCATACGTTTTTCGCAATATAAACAGACTAAAACTCTTTCAACATTTTTTCGTATGTATTTCACGGAAATTTTTTTATATTGAGCTTGAGAACATTTCGCCGGAAATACTGAACTGAGTCCCAGGCTTATTTAAGAAATTATAAAATCTCGTTAGTGTTACTACACAATGTTTCTCATTTTTTTTACAAAAAAAGAAATTTTGCAACATTTGCTTAAGAATGATTTAACATTACAAAGTCTATGTAGATATATTTAAACAAAGTTAACAAATTTTAAGATGTAGCTAAACAATGTTTCTAAAGTTTTATTAAAGCAACATTTTAAAGATACATTTTTTAAATATTTAATGCCTTAAGCCCAGTTCTCTGTACAAATTTGTGAAAAATGTTGAGCAACGTTGATTATTTCACACGAAAATTTTGACATGTATCAATGTTCTCTATCTTGCGAATTTGTACAATTTTACGTTTTTATTCCTTTAAAGTATGAGACATTGTTTTGCGTATGTAAACAAACCCCACATGTATTTAATTAAAAATAATTTTTTTTAATAAAAAATTGTATTAAAAAGAAAGTAAATATGATTAAAAACTTGTTACAAGTTGTGTTATTTTAATTTTTTATTTCTTATTTTATATAAAGTTCATACTTTTTTGTTTTTACTTAAATTCCACATGTATTATTATTTTGCTGTTGTAAAAAAAGTTGACAAAAACATTGCGGAACTTTTTAACAAAATGAACAGAATACAACTCTATCAACATAATTTCATATATATTCCGCACAAGTTTTTTTCATATGCGTTTTGACAGCATTCCATGTGAAATGATGAACAGAGTACCAGGCTTTAAATTAAATTTAAAATAAAAAAAAAATAGAAAAGTAACTAAAGAAATTTATTGTGTGTTGCTAAGCAATGTTGCCTTCGTTTTCCTTTAGAAACATTGTTAAGCAACATTTTTACTAAATGTACTATTTTTAAAGGTTTTGTTAGATTTTGGAATAATTTTTGTTGAAATAAAGACAAACAAGTTTTAGAATATGTTTCAAAGTTGCTTAACAATGTTGCCTGTTTTCAATAACTTTGTTCATCAACATATTTTGATATAAACGAAAGTAAAGAAAGTGTTTTTTTTTTGCAAAGCAATATGTCCGTTGTTTAATCAGGCCATTAAACATTGCTGAGCCCTATTTTCCCTTTATTATGCTATTTTTAAGTTAGAGTGCGTTTTAGGAAATCCTTTTTTTTTTTTAAAGCCAAATTAATTTTTTCGAGTTATTTTTATTGTTAAATAGTATCATCCAGCTTATTTTTTGCGCGGAAATATTTTTATATATTATTTATATAAATCTAAGCTTAAATTGTGAAATTGTAATAAACTAAGGTAAGATTAAAATTTTTCTAGATGTTGCTGAACTTTCTTCAGCAACATTCTCTCTTTAATATACAATATTCTAGATTTAGTTGGATTTTAAAAATAATTTTAATTAATTTTGTAGCTTTTTAAAAAATTAAAAGAATGATCAGTATTGTGGTTATTTTGTTGAACTATTTATGGTTTTTAATCCAAATTTTAAGTATTTTTATAATTAGGCTTAAGTTCATCAAATTAAATTTTCATTAAATTATTTTTATGAAGAAAGGAATTTTACAACACGAAAATTAGTTAAAATTGTTATTGATAATTTTTCTTTCTTGACGTGGCTGGGGCTTGAACCCCGGCCGGCAGGTTACCATGACAAAAAAGAACGACAAAAATGAAAAAACAAACAAAAAAATGTACTTTCGACTTCAAGAAGAATTCTTGGCAAAAGTACGAGAAAGCAGAAGTAAGGAAAAAACACGTTAAATCAATTAAAAATGGATAATTATTCAGAAAAGCAAATTTCGATCTATCAAAGATTAAAATACAATTTGGTTTAAGGATTGATGTTTGACTATTGACGTCAGCAGTCGTCGATGGCTGCGAGTGAAAGACGGCAAATCCATCTGAGGAGATCGAGTGGTTGCGATCGAAACATGTCATGGTAACCTACCGGCCCGTGTTCGAGCCCCAGCCACGTCAAGAATGAAAAATTATCAATAACAATTTTAACTAATTTTCGTGTTGTAAAATTCCTTTCTTCATAAAAATAATTTAATAAAAATTAAATTTGATGAACTTAAGCCTAATTATAAAAATACTTAAAATTTGGATTAAAAAATTAAAAGAATGTTTCGAATATTGTTGTTGTTACTGTTGTTGCCAATGTTTTGTTTCAGCAACATGGAGGGACAACATTTCTTTAAACATTTGGCACGTTTAAATAAAATTTTGCAAGAAACTTTGAAAGATTTGTAAAGCCGTGTGTCCACTAGCAAGTTACTTGCGGAAGAACTTATGCAAGTTCTTCCCGGAGTGTTTTTACTTAAAGCAAAACTTGCGGAAGTTTACTTCCAGAAGTAGTTTTTAGAACTTTTCACGACGAACTTGCGCAAGAAATTGCAGGAGTGTTTACACATAATAATGTGAAAATAACTTCCAGTAGTTTGTTTTTTAAATATGACAGTGGGAAAATGTCGTGTGGCCAAATAAGATTGGCAGCTGCAATTGCAGCATATATAATTAAAAAGAAAATGCAAGTTAAAAAAAAAAGAAACAAAAAGAAGTGTTTGGGTGAGAAATTGGGTGCTCCGGCGTGTAGATTTGAGTTTCCAAAATACGTTACTTGAAGAATTACGGGCCGAAGATTCCACGCAGCTGAAAAATTTCATGAGAATGCCTAATGATGATTTTGAATACATTTTGTCTTTAATTAAAACAAATATTCAAAAGCAGGATACTAAAATGAGATTGGCTATACCTCCCAGAGACCGGCTTTTAGTTACTCTACGATTTTTGGCAACAGGTAAAAAACAAGAAAATGTTTTTTAATAATTTTATTCGTAAAAAAACAAAAGCAATATTTTTAATTCATTTTATTTACATAAGTAGTTAAAATTGAAATTATGAGTACGTTTATTTTGTAGGCGATTCCTTTCATTCGCTTATGTATCTGTTCCGAATCCCCGTATGTACGATTGCAAGGATTGTGTTGGAATGGAAACTACAATCTACAACACTACGACATCCTGTAAATTGGAAAAATGTGTATTTTGCTGTACTTACCAAATCATCCTCAGTTTCTTTGGGTACATAAGTTGACATCATGTACTTCAAGGCATTATAAAAGTCCCACTTGCTTTGATATACATCTTCAGTGCCTTGGCCGCTTTTTTTGTCCTTTCCTTTCTTATTTCTTGACCAAACTGCGTTCGGAGGTTGTGCAATTTCCTTTTAACCTCTTCTTCAGGCATGTCTATGTCATTGGATATTTCCTTTAAAGCGTTTTGTTTTTATAGTCTTTTGATGACGTGTCCCACAATTCAGGGTAATTTTCTTGTTTTTAAATTAAAACAAGTATTTTTTCAGTACTCCAAACGAATTTACTGCCATCCATTTTCATAAACTGCTGCAAGTTTTCAAAACACTTGTAGTGGCGGGAAGTCGTGCAAGTTACTTCCAGCAAATAACAAACAGGTGTTTACACATAACTTCTGAAAGTAACTTTTGAAAGTTTGCAACTTCTGGAAGTCGACTTCTACCATGTGCTTACACGACAAAAATTTCTGGAAGTTATTTGTGCAAGTAGCTTCCGGAAGAAAACTTGCTAGTGGACACACGGCTTAAAAGAGTTTAAAAGTAGCTTGGGTTAAGTTAATCTAGCAACATTGCTGTGCAACATTTTTTTAGATGTTATTCTTTAATTTTTAGCTAAACTAAAATTTTTAAAGAAACTGAAAGATCTGTAAGAATTTAAAAGTTGTTTGAGTTAAGTTAGTCTAGCAACATTGTTGAGAAACATTTTTGAAGATGTAATTTCTTTGATTTTAACTAAACTGAAATTTTTAAAGTTGCTTAAGTTAAATTAATCTAGCAACATTGTTGAGCAACATTTTTTGAGATGTAATTTCTTTGATTATTAACTAAACTTAAGTTTTGAAAGAAACTTGAAAGATTTGTGAAATTTTAAAATTTCCTTGAGTTAGATTAGTCTAGGAACATTGTTGTGCAACATTTTTTAATACGTATTTTAAAAAAATTTTTTTTTTATTTCTCTTTTAAAATCTTTTTATTTTTCCTTTCTGAACCGGTTTTTATTTTTGTTGGATCTAAGACCATTTTATTAGAATTCAGCTTAATTTCTGTTTTAGAAATATTTCTTTTTTCTCAATCACCAAAACCTCAAAAAAACATACAACAATGACTATTGTTTGTTTGTTAAAATTAAGAATTCCAAAGCATTTGCCAAACAAAACCACAAGCATTAAAACAGAAAACCAACAAAAAGTTGTTCCAAAGAAATTGGGTCAGCAGTAAACCAAAATTAAATGAAAAGAGCTGAAATAAATGAAACAAACTTTTAATGGGAATTCAAAGACAGCAAAAACCAAAAAAAAAAAAAAAATTATTTCAAACCAACAAAATGATTAATAAAACCAAACTGGAAACCTTCACCTGTCTGCATTAACAAAAACTCTTAAATCAACAAAATATTGCAAAAGAAAAAAAAATTCATAAGAATTTTTCAATTTTCCCTGCAATTGCCTGCCACAAATCCATTTAATGTTTGCTTGCATTTCATTTAAAGCCACAATACAGTTTTGTGGCAGTAAATATGTTCGAAGTGGCAATAGCAGTCATCCAAATGTGGTCATAACTTGTGTTCCCGTGCTAGTGTTTGTTTTGTTTTCCAAAGTGGTATTAGAAATTATGGTTATGTTTGACATTCATTTGCTCTCAAGTTGGAGTTTTTTTTTTGAAGCTGGATTCGCTAGCATTTGGATTGGCAAGCATTTGCCCAAGAACTTGTTCTCCTTCACAATGAAATGAAACATTGCTCAGGAGTAGTAGAACAAATACAAGACAAAACGAAGAAATGTAAAAATTATTTTATTTGCAATACTCTTTTAAAAGCAGTTAAAAACATATTGAAGTAGCAAAATTTATAGCCGGGTAAGTTTACAGCAGAGTCATAATGTACATAGTATATATCTAAAGAAATGGTCAGTTAGCAACATGTTGCTAACTATGGTAAGTGCGTTAAATATTAATGGGAAAACAATTAATAATGTTAAAGAAAATTGCAAATAAATAAACTGTTTTTGGCTAAAGACATAATAAGTTTTGTTTAGACAAATCTTAGCAACATGTTGCTAAAAAAAGGAAAAGAAATATTTTTACTGACTTTAAATACTTACAAATGTTGGCTTAAATAAGATTTTTTTATAATCAAACGAATAAATCAAAATAAAATGCGTTTAAATAGCAGCAGGCCTGTTCTGAAAATAACTTAAATTCAAACTTTAAGGCAAACATGATTTCAAATCACATTTGCCTTCTAAAATGAAACGAGTTATATTGTGGTGTTCCGTTTTTTTGGGATTTAAGATTGCCGAAAGCAAACCGGTGTAATTTTCAGAACAACACAAGATCACACGTGGGAACTAGAGTCCATAAAATAAGAGTTTTAGCTATTTGAATTTTATACTTACCAGCTTCTTATTTCACAAAAATTATGCAAACTATTAAGCTTTTCGCCTTAGAGATAAAATTGGCCAATATGTAGGTCTCCTAGGCATATATTGTTTATATGTACTATATATTAATTGTATATGAACCAAACTGGCGCCATAGGTAATAAACCGGTATGATAAAATCTCTAAAGCAGGTTTCCTTGGTGTGTTTGGATACATAGCAAACCACTTTTTAAAATTTATCTTGCTTCCGAATCACTAGTGGGAGTTAAAGAAATAAATATTTATATTTATATAACAATTTATGTATATCATTGTAAGAAAGATTTCACATACTTTGGTCCAAAGACGCGTGTTACATTTGTATAGCAAGCTTTTCGATCCGACACAGACTCCCGCTTCCAGCCTCACCTAACTTGGCAAATATACCCCGCAGTTTTGTACCCTGGATTGTCGTTAGTCGTCAATCTACTCTAATTGGCAAAACGCGGTTTAAGTTATCAAAATGTACCTGATTTAAAAAAATATATTTTGCTATAACTTCGGTTCAGTTTGAGGTATGCCACTTACTTATTTTTACATATAGAGAAGGTATGAACAAGCACTTTTGCTTAAATAACTTTAAATTTTGGATTTTTTGAGATATGACTATGTTGCAATAAAGGAGCGATAGCATATCTTTATTATTTTCATTCCACCAGCTTTAAATCCTTTAAAAACTGATTTATCCTTTTTTTTAATTTTCGGCAACTCTCAAAGATTTCAAGTGACTTCAAGTATTTCATTAGACTATTTTATAGAAACAATTTAATGGGGTAAATAAAGTATTTCAAATGTTGCTATTTTGAAATTTGCAAAAAAATCTGGTAAGCATAATCAAATTTACAAATATTCAAACTTTATAACTTCATATGCCTCCTTGTTTTTCTTGTAGCAACTTTGTTGCATTTAAATTTGTATGCCAACTAATTAATAATCATTAAATTTCATTTGCAGCAATTAATTTTAAATGTTAATTATGTGTGGAGTTTTTTAACGATTGTAGCCAGCAAAATTGCTTCAAGTTTTGTTGTATTTCTCTTGCTTTGTTGTAGTAACATTTTTGATAAACATTAAGCCGCAATTGGGGTCAACATAATGACCTCTAAACTCTACAAACATTTGTAAAAAAACCGGTAGATAATTTGTAAATTTAAAAAAAAAAAATGACAAACTTACCTCTACTCAACAAAGAAATCAAAAATATTATTAGGTTTATTTAAACAATTTTTTTAATAAATAAATGTTAAATAATTAATCATTTAAAAAAAAAAAATGTTGCAATTCCAAAAATTTAATTAAATAAAAAAAAAAATAAATAAATTAAAGTAACGTGTTGACAACATTTTTATATTTGCTTTTAAAGTTTATTTATAAAAAAAAACTTTTAAAGTTAAATTAATGAATAGAATTTTATTTTAGTTTTTGTTTAATTTTTATTAATATTAAATTACTAAGCTGTCCAAAATTTTAAATTTAGTTAAGCTTGAATTTTAGACAGAAATTTGCAATTAAATTTTAAATTTATTTTAAATAATTTATTTGTCTTACTAATAAAATATTATTAAAGCCTGGTACTCTGTTCAAAATTTCACGTGAAATGATGTCAAAACGCATATGAAAAAAACTTGTGCGGAATATCGATTAAATAATGTTGATAGAGTTGTACTCTGTTCATTTTGTGAAAAAGTTCTGAAATGTTTCTGGCAACATTTTTTTAAAGTTGCGAAATAATGTAAGCTGCACTTATTTCGCGTGGAATTTTAAGAAAAAGCTAAAAGGTATGTACTGATTAAGCTGTTATGATACTTGATATTTTTTGTATTTTTTCTATATTGGAGAACAGTGCAAATATATTTGCATAGGAAAACTGACTAAGTGTAAAGAGTATGATTATATCATAAAAATCTTGAAATGTCAAACAAATATACATGTGCTATCGATAAATAATCTAATGGCCATTTTCTCAATGTATCGACAAACTGCCTGTTACTTAATGTCAACATAAATTTATTGGAACGATAAACTGTCCGTTAACGATTTTGGGTTTCTCAATATACCGACAAAAAACATTGTTTTCAGCTGGCAACGCCACTCAAAATACATGTAAAAGTTGGGAGTCAGCTGATTGAATTTATCTGTACGGCAAATAAAAGGAAAATAAATAATTGGCAGATGAGTGGCGGTTAGCTTTGCGATAAAATCGAAGCAAATGAGACATTGAGAAAACCAAATTTCTTTAATGTGCAGTTTTTCGTTGGGAAAAAAGATAATTGCCTAATGAGAAAATGGCCATAAGACTGTCAAAAAAAATTTAAAAATTTTTTAACTTAAAATTGACATTTCCAGATTAATTGTTAGCACTGTTGCCAATTTTTTTAGTTTTTGATCGAAAGAAACGGGTTTTAACTTTTTTTTTGCGATTTTTAGCTTTTATGACGGTTTTTTCTGGGGAAAAAGCGTGGGCAGTTTTGTTTGTTTTGTTTACATTTTATCAAATTGTATTTCTTGTTCTTTCCGCATTTGTTGTTTCATTCAGTCAAAAAAAATCCAATACAAAAAATAGCAAGTATCATAACACCTTTATTAAATACAAAATTAAAATAACACAACCGGTAACAGTTTCTTATCCATATTTACTTTCTTTTTTATTAAATTGTTTATTAAAAAAAATTTTTTTAGTAAAATACATGTGGGGTTTGCTTACATACGCAAAACAATGTCGCATACTTTGTAGGAATAAAATCGTCAAATTATACAAACTCGCATGATAGGTAACATTGATACAAGTCAAAATTTTCGTGTGAAATAATTAATGTAGCTCAACATATTTCACAAATTTGAACAGAGTACTAGGCTTAAGATAAAAGATATTACAGCAACATGTTGCTAATAATAAATTTAAAAAATAAGCAATAAAACTTTGTTATTTATATTCTTAAATTAAAACCAACCCTCCAGTCCAGTTAAATTTGCATTTATTTTATTATTAAAGCAACATGTTGCTATAAATAAATTAAAAAATTTTCAAATGATTTCAACTTATTTATGAAGAGATGTGCAAAACTAAAACCATTGGTTTATTAAAAAATATTGCTGCAACATGTTGTCTAATTTTTTTAATATTTGTTATTTGCTTGAGTGAAAGAAATATAAAACAAACACTGTTTTAGTTTTTATTTCAAACTAACAGCCTAGTCCAGTTGTTGTTTAACCTTTTGCAGGAATATGTTGCTTAAACTAAGAAAAATTGATTTCAGTGAAATGTAACCCATTAAAGGAAACAACTTTAGTTTAAAGGTGTTATTCTAGTAAAAATAGTTTATTTTTAAATGTTTCTGCAACATGTTCCTCAAAGTTGAGTTTAATATCTGTCTTTTGCTTTACTTAATGTATTGAACAAATTTTAATTGTAATTCAAATAAATTGTTTTAATGTTGTAGCAACATGTTTATATAAAAACTAGTTTAGTATTTATAATTAAAGAATTTATTTTAAATATATATTTAAAAACTATAAAATTTACACGTTTTCAAATTAAAACTTTTTTTTGAAAATGTTGACGCAACATGCTGATAAGGAATTTTAAAATTTAACAAAAAAATCTTCAACCTAAACAGTAATTTGTGCAAAGATTATTAGTGAATGTTAAAATACGTATTTATTGTATATGTGTATATGGAATGATGCTGCAACATGTTGCTGCGAAAATTAATTCAGAATAAGTTAATAAAATTTTTATTTATTACATTAGGTAACTATTGTTATTAACAATTATTTCTTTTGCAATTGAAGCACAGCCGCGAATAACGTTATAAACGCCACTTTTTGCAAAAACTGTTTTTTTTTTGCAGATAACCGTTAACATTACTCTTGTACACTGTTTAAACCTCAAATCACCCAAAATTATGCACCTTAAAGCCTTTAAAAGGGACATACAAAGAGTCAGCTAGTGGAAGAACGTTTTAATTTACCAAAAATGATACAAAGTAATTGATTTTAAACGTGGAATAACGTTTTAAAAGCCGTCAGACATGATGCTTTGTGTAGTGGAAGAACGTTTTAAATTATGTACCGATCTTCACGAAATTTCACAGTATCATTAATAGTCCTATAAAACTGGGACGAGCCAAAATTTGTTATGATTGCATTATTTTTTACGGTTTTAGGCATACTTAACTGTTTTCCGGTAGTAGGGTTTATATGGGGCCTAAGGTAAATTATGGACCGATCGTCAGGAAATTTCACAGTGTTATTTCTAGTCCTAAAAAACTGTGACGTACCAAATTTTGTTACGCTAGCGTTAGTTTTTACGGTTTAAGGCGTACTAAACTGTTTTCCGGGAGTAGTGTTTATATGGGGCTTAGGGTAAATTATGGACGGATCTTCACGAAATTTAACAGCGTGATTTCCAGTCAAATAAAACAAATTTTTGCAAAATCTTTTCTCATTCCGTGCCTTGTTCCAGCATTTATGTTATTTTTTGTAACAAAATTATCAATTTTTTTTAGGTGGTGGTTCCACATTTTGATTCATAGCTCTGGTCTTCCGGAACCGATTTTGCTGGATTTCAATCCCAAACTGCTTAGGATAACTACACGCAATTTGGCACCAAGTTTGTTCATTTCTTTTGAGTTGTTCGAAAGTGAGCGTGTTTTCAACAGACGGACAGACGGACAGACAGACGGACATGGCTAAATCGACTCAGAATTACTCAAGGACCCAGAATATATTTACTTTATGGGGTCTGAGATGAATAATAAAAAAGTTTCACACGGAATGACAAACTTAATATACCCTCTTCACAACTAATTGTGGTGGAGGGTATAAAAAAGTTATAAACTGTAAATTTGGATGTAATTTAAGTTTTAAATTTGGTGATGTTTTGCACAAAAATTTTTGTTATCATTATTTTTAAAAATCTTGCCTGTACGAAACGTTTTTTGCTCTCCTGAAAAAAAAAATTATTAAAACGTTATTCGCGGCGGCTGTGCTTCAATGTTCGAAAATAATTTTTTTTATAATTCATTTTTATTTACAATCTATCCATTTAAGGATAGTAAGCAAATTGGATACAATAAAGAATTTCATTAGTTGTTAGACTCCAGTGAGAACAACAACACATTAAGAACATAATTTTATGTTTTTATACTACATATTAATTCCAAATGGATTAGGAATGAGTATTTAAGAAGAAAGAAATAAAAATATAATAATATATACATGTATATTTGCAGTATTAGCGATATGAGTATTTAAATTATTTACGGAATAGTAAGCCGAGGATGTGGTGCTGTTTAAGTCTTTTAACTTCTGCAGTATCATCGAGCAGAGTAATGACCAGCGGGTTGCAGTGGCTACTTAATCTTTCAAGATAGCTTGAGCTGAATCTATTGATTTCATCTTTAACCTTTGGAATAAATAAATCATTATGTATAGTGTTGTTTGAAACAAACCATGGCGCATTGACAGTCGACCTTAATGTTTAATTTTGGTACCGTTGTAACATTTCAATATTTGATGTACTAGCTGTCCCCCAAAGTTGTATGCCATACGTCCATACTGGCTTAAGAATAGTTTTATATATTAGAAAATAAAAATTGTGGCAACAATATGTTGCCGAAAAAACTGACTAGAAAGTTATTGAAACCAAAAACGATTAACAACAAAACTGATTTTCTTTACAAATTTCATGCATGCTAAGTGCCAATTCACACGTTGCAAGTCTTATTGATCAGCTTGCTACCTTATAGGCGAGAGAGAGTGAGAGAGAAACGTTTATTTTCCTCTCTTCACTCTCGTTATAAAGTAGCATGCTGATCAATAAGACTTGCAACGTGTGAATTGGGACTAAGAATAATTGATTCTAAGAATAATTTTAAATTTTAGTTACTTAATTATAAATTTAAGTAACAAAACTGCTTACTACAACGACTTATACGCGAAAATTGGTTAAAAAGTTGCAGCAACATGTTGCAAAAAAAATTAAAAGTTTCAATTTGATTTGTGTAATTTTAAGACCTTAAATATCACAATGATTTCCTGTTAAACAAACTTGGTTTTTTTCAATTTTAACGCAACATGCTGCTTAGGGAAGACAAAATATTTTAAGCCAAGGACAATTTACAACAAAATTGATGTTCTTTAGAAATTGGACTGCAAACTTCATGCTTAGAATAATTTTTAAATTTTAACAATTTTATTATAAATTTAAGTGACAAAACTTCTTACAACAAGTATACGCGAAAATTGGCTAAAAAGATGCAGCAACATGTTGCAAAAAAAATATTAAAAAATTTCAATTTGGTTTGTGTTATTTTAAAACCTTAAATATGACAATGATTTCCTGTTAAACCAAGTTTGTTTTTTTCAATTTAAACGCAACATGTTGCTAAGGGTTGTTTTACTCTTGTTTTACTTGTAGTACTCTGTTCGAACCTGATTATTTCACACGAAAATTTTGTCATGTATCAATCTTATCTATCCTGCGGTTTTTAAAAACTTACCGTTTTTATTAGTTACAAGTATGCAACATTATTTTTTAAGGTAAGCAAAAACCATAGGTGGGGGTAGTACAATAAATTTTGACTTACATCAACATTGCACTCTCACTAAATAAAACTGCAATAAATTATTTTTTACAAATTTGTACCAGCTTTAGGGATGATTGGTATTTTTTTCACTAGCACTAAAAAAATTAATTGGTATTGTAAATTTTTTCACTATCGCTAATTGTGATTGTCTGCATAAAATCTGCACTCAATGAACTTGCAATCAAAAAGCTGTACGAAAACATAATATCACTAAAATTTAAAAAAATTTAATTTTGTACTTGCATGGTTTTGATTTTTCCGATGATATGCATAATCATAGAAAATTAAACTAAATGAAATTCTGTCAATAACGGAATAATTCTTGGATTTAATCATGCAAACACAAGTTTTGTATTTTAAATTGTGTGCAAATTTTTAGTCAAATAAGTGAAGAAAAAAAATTGCAATAAACTGATGTTTGCTAGATTTCAAATCAAACAATTTTTTTAGCACAAAATGTTTTAACATTATAGTCACTTATGTGTAGTGAGATTGAAAATTTTCAGTTCATCAACTTTAACAAAATTATTACAATAATTTTAAACAAGTGCACTACTCCCATCTATGACAAAACCATGTGTTTTGAAAAATGTCATTAAAAAAAGTAAAACAATTTTATTCTAATTATTTTCTTTAGTAAAAAACAAAAAAATTTCATTTGATTATTAATTTGTGCACTTTTCTACATTTTTATTTTTGAAACGCTTGTTATAAACTCCACTTCACAAAAACAAAATAAAAAATTACAAAAAATGAGTAGCTGTTGCTTAAAATTCCGTGCAAAATAATAGCAGCTGCACTTGTTTCGCACGGAAAATAAAAATGTTGCTAGAAACATTTCGCATGTTTTTCGTATATAAACAGAGTACAACTCTATCAACATTTTTTCGTTTGTATTTCACAGAAATTTTTTTTATATTGAGTTTGAAAACATTTCGCACGAAATACTGAACAGAATACCAGGCTTAAATCTAAAATTCTTGGGAAAAACCTTTATTCTAGTTGCTAAAAATTCTATGATTATTTTTTTTTTTAATACGGAATGTTGCAGCTACATTCGGCTATCAATATTTGTTAGTATATTAACATAATCACTAGAATTTTTAGTTTTAAATAAATAATCCAAGACCAAACAATGAGTTATTAAAAACATGTTATATATTTGTAACAAAATGTCTGGTTGCAATTTAAAATACTTCAAAACAAAATAAAATTTCTGGAAAATATTAATTCACAACACTTGTTTAAATTTAAATAAATGAATAGAATTTAATTTCGATTTTTGTTTGAACACGGCACCAAGCTGTCTCTTGAAGTTTTAAAATGTTGCTAATGCTATTTCTTAATGCAAGAGAATTGTTGTTGTTGTTGTTATAACTAAAGTTTCTGTCAAGTCATTTCAATTTTATTTTTATTATTATTACCTGGTATTTTTTCGTCTATATCTCATGCATTATTGAGATTATGCAACAAACCACTTTATGTATATTAATGACATTTTTTCGAGTATGCGTTCATTGGTATCTGGCGGTGTGTTCAGCCAACATTTTTCAATTATTTGTATAGAAACATTGTGTCTATGTTATGCTAGTGAATGTGTTTTGTGTTTTTTTTTTTTTTTTTTTTTTGGGTAAACATTAACTACTGCATAAGTTTTATTTTGTAGTGTACACAATTTTTAATTAAATAAAATTAATATGGGTTGGAATATTATTGTAACTAATAAAGAAATATTTGCCATATAAAAAATGCATAGAATTGAGTATAAAAAACTGACACAAATTTTAAATGAGTTTTTGTAATTAAATGCGTTTGTATTAATTAGAATTGGTATTAAGTTTAATAGATGAGTTTGACATTTAATACACACAATTTAATTGCAATTTATAGAAACTCCTAAAATTTAACTAGATAAATAAATGCAGTGACATGAGTTAAATTGAAAATAAATTAGAGTCATTAAGGAATATAAATTTGAATTAAGTTTTTAAGAAATTTAAGATGTAAACTGGAATGAATGAATTTTAATGCAATAGCTTAGCAGCATGTTGCTAACGTAGTAAATAGGAAATTTGACTATAAAACGTCATCTTCTTCAGTATGTTTTAAAATTATTAAAGATAATACTGCTGGTCTTTGCTTTGCTCTGGTCTTTAATTTTGGTGTATTTTTGGTAATTACCAGAGTTCCTATAGTCTCTCTTCTCTATTATCTAGATTTTTAAATAAAAACAACTTTAATTTGATAAAGTGTTGCTGAAACATTTACTTATATATATCAGTTATGTATAAAGCCTAGTACTCTGTTCAAATTTTGAAAAATGTTGAGCAACATTTATTATTCCACACGAAAATTTTGACATATATCAATGTTACCAATCTTGCGAGTTTGCACAATTTGACGTTTTTATTCCTTCGTGTTTCGTGTATGTAAACAAACCCCACATGTATTTTACTAAAATTATTTTTTTTAATAAAAACGAAAGTATATATGAATAACAAACTGTTACCGGTTGTTTTATTTTAATTTTTTATTTCTTATTTAATATTAAGTACATACTTTTTTTGCTTTTGCTTAAAATTCCACGTGAAATAAAGGCAGCTTACATTATTTCGCAGTTGTAAAAAAAATGTTGCCAGAAACATTTCGGTACTTTTCACAAAATAAACAGAGTACAACTCTGTCAACTTGGTTTTTTCATATGCATTTTTACAGCATTTCACGTGAAATGTTGAACAGAGTGCAAAGCTTAAAGCCTAGTACTCTATTCAAATTTGTGAAAAATGTTAAGCAACATTGATTATTCCACACGAAAATTTTGGCATTTATCAATGTTACCAATCTTGCGAGTTTGTACAATTTGACGTTTTTATTCCTTCAAAGTATGCTACATTGTTTCGTGTATGTAAACAAACGCCACATGTATTTTACTAAAATTATTTTTTTCTTAAGTTGTATTTTTATTCGACCTTTAAAATTCAATATTAAATTAAAATGCTTAAGCTCGAGGTCAGTTGTATGTAAAATTGTTCTTTATTTGTTTCCGATATTTCGATATTCTTTGAATATCATCATCAGGGAATGTTTAATTAAAATTTACATTAACCACAAATAAAGAAAAATTTTACATACAACTGACCTCGAGCTTAAGCATTTTAATTTAATATTAAAATTATTTTTTTTAATAAAAAAAAGTAAATACGGATAAAAAACTGTTACCGATTGTGTTATTTTAATTTTTTATTTCTTTTTTAAATATTAAGTTCATACTTTTTGCTTTTGCTTAAAATTCCACGTGAAATAAAGGCAGCTTACATTATTTCGCAGTTGTAAAAAAAATGTTGCCAGAAACATTTCGGTACTTTTTCACAAAATAAACAGAGTACAACTCCATCAACATTATTTCATGGATATTCCGCACAAGTTTTTTTCATATGCATTTTGACAGCATTTCACGTGAAATGTTGAACAGAGTACCAGGCTTAAGTCAAAATCCACACAAACTTTAAAAATATTTAAAAGTAAAATTAACATACATTTAAAATGTTGCAGTTAGAAAATGTATAGTATTTTATTTTAATTTAACTTTAATTTTAATTTAAAGTTGCGTATTACATTATTATTTTAAAATAAAAAAATGTTGCTTCAACATGTTGCTATCAGATACGTTAGGAAATATTATTTGCAACATATTAACAAAAATAACTTAATTCTTAAGCTTATATAAAGAATACTTAGTACTATACAAAATGTTGACGCAACATGTTGAGAATTATTTAGTACAAAACATGTTATTTGTATTTATTTCAAAAATAAATATAAAATTATTTAAATATGGTGATATTTTTTATTTGCTATTAGTATTCTGCAAAATGTTGCTGCAGCACGCTACTTAACAAAAATTTTAACGTTTTATTTTCTATTATATTTACAATGTTTTTTCATTTTCTAATATAATATTTTCCCTCTGTTGTTCGTTTTCATACATATTTTAAAAATGTTTCAGCGACATGTTGCAGAAAACTACTTTTTTTGTTGCTAACATTCCTGTTGTTTTAAATAAATATAATTTTCTTTTTAGCATAAAAACAGCTTTTTTTGTTACTGAAATGTTGACCAACATGTTGCAAATATATTTTTCTAATAAAGATAGTTTTAATATCAAGCAACATGTCTTTTAACTTCTAAAACATTTAATAATGCCTCATTTGGACAACATTTGCTTAAAACAAGTTAGAATTTTGTGTTTGCTAAGAATTAAAAAAGCAACATGTTGCCAACAAATTATCTTAGCATTTAAAAAATAAAAAACTAAAAAGAAGAGAGTCTATAAAACTATAAGAATTTCTAAAAAGTTAAAAAAAAATTTTCTTCTTCCAAATGTATTAGCAACATTTTTCCAACAATTTTCCCTTGTAACTATAGGTTTAAATAAAATTTTAATTTTTCTTCTTAATCTGATTAAACTTTGCAAACACATATTGATTCATTATTTATATTACACAAGCAACATGTTGCGGAAATCTTAACAACTAAATTTTCCCAAAATTTAACTGTATATTAATAACTAAAACAAACAAAAATCAATTTAAAATTTAACGACAGCTGCATGTTGTTGATTTTTTAAACAAAAATTAATTTTAATATACAACGACTTGACACGCAAACAAACAATCAAAATATTTTAGGAAGTAAATGATTTGTTTTTTTTTTTTTAAGGAAAACTTTTCAAAAATCTACTGGCAAATTCAACAATAATCAAGCAAAAGGTCATCGAAAAATGGCAGACAAATAAAAACGCCCACCATAAAACAACCGCAAAATTGCCCTACTTCAATTTGTTAAAAGACTTAAAAAACACCTTAAATAAAATATTAAAGCAACTTGAAAAGTTTTTAAAAAATTGCACAAACTGTGTTGCCTAGAAGTGTTAATATAACAAAACTCATGTTGATTTTATTTTTGAGTCAACAGCCAACGAAAATCTTTTAAAGGTTTTCTTTCTATTCCATTCATTGCACTTTGAAATCTTTTTAACATGTTCTTTCAGTAGTTAAATTTTAGTGCTCGTTAGCAAAGTTTGTATAAGTAATAGTAAAAAATCGGCAACAAAAACGACTTCAAATGCTGCTAGGTAACAAGATCATTAAGGTGCAGCAGCCAAAGTCTAGGCAACATTAAAAAAAAAACAAAATACTCTATTCTCTGTCAGTTGTTGTTTTGGGATTTGTATTCTTTAACATCTACCAAAAAAAAAAACACATTTGAATTTGTTTGCGGCTGCTACTTGATGAGGCCTTTTTATTAGCAACATGTGGTATCTAATATAAAGACTTAAGTTCTTTCTTTTTCTGTTCGAATTTAAGAAAGAACTGTTTTATGTAAATAGCGCTTAAAGTTAAAAAAGTTCAACTACAAAATAAAATAAATAACGAGCTGGAAATAAATTAAGAATTTTTTAGATTTCTTGTGAAGACATTAATTTTAAAAGTTAGAAATGCTCTGCTTTCAATGAAGTCTTTTTTTTATTTTTGAAAAGTAAATCAATCAAATTATTTAAAGCAAATAAAAACAAAGGAAATATAGATTTGTACGCAAATTTTTTCGAAATTAAGGTCTTATCAACATGCTGCGAGGCACGGAATTTAGAACATACTTTGATTTTTAGCAAAAAACATTGAGTTGTAGATTTTTTACACCAAAGCAACATGTTTATAATACATTTAATATAAGCAGCATGTTGCAGCAACATATTCACTTATCAATTTTACAATTATTTATATTTTAAATTAAATAGTTATTTTTTTCAAATATTACGATCAATGTTAAGCAACATGTTTCCAGAAATATGTTGACATTTTATATAATATAGCTTTCGCTTCTTCTTAAGCCGAGTACTCCGTTCACTATTTCGTGAGAAATGTTGACAAATTTAACTTAAAAAAAATGTCTATAAGATACATACAAAAAAATGTTGATAGAGTTGTACTCTGTTTATATTGCGAAAAACATGCGAAATGTTTCTAACAAATTTTTTTGTTTTCCGTGCGAAACTAGTGCAGCTGATAATACTTCGCGCAGAATTTAAAGGACTAATTTTTTGTAGTTTTTATTTGTGCAGTGGATTTCGCAAGTTGGAACAGATTACTAGGCTTTAGTCTAAAAACTCATGCAACATGCTGCTAAATTATTTATGCATAGCAACATGTTGCTGCAACATTAATTTTCTTCTTCAAACTTTTAAATTTGTAAGAACTGTTTTAACAATTTTGGCTTTTTCTTACAGTCTTATTCATAAAACTTTTTAACAGCTTTATTAGATGTTAATAAGAAAAAATTTAAAAAACAGTATTCATAGACGTTTAATAAGCTATTAAGCTGTAATTAACAGTTCATAAAATGGTTGATATTTATTGTAGCGTTCACCTTACTTTAAACCTTTAATAAATTAAATTTACAGGTTTTGTTGAATAAAGTGTTTGGCTTTTATATTGCAAAAAACGTTTTAAAAATAAAAATTTAATAAAAATATGATTAATGTTTTAAATTTAATTGCAAGAATTGGTAAGTACGCGAGTTTTTTTACAAAAACATTTACATTATCTTAAAAAAGTTTAAAGATAATATTGCCCAAACGACAACATTAAGTCAACAAAAAATATATGGGAAAAGAATTGATCCTTTTTTGTTGCCGGACGGACGACCAATTTAAAGCAAGATATCGCTTTAACAAATCAACAGTGCAAAAAATAACAAATATGGTAAAATCCGAAATCGAATTAAATAGAAGAGGCTTGGAAACAACTGCCAAGTTACAGGTTTTAGTGGCTTTGCGCTGCTGTGGCCGAGGGGAGGTTAGTTGCAAAAATAATCAGTATCCGCACATATTGCAGCTGACCTTCATGGTCTAACTCAGCCAACCGTTAGCAGGAGTTTCACGACCTTTAGGCAGATTAGGAAAACGTAAAATCAGAATGCCGCAGACTATTATGGAGGAGCAAATTCTGACGAAAGATTTTAAGCTAATCAAACTCTTTCCTGGCGTTATTGTAAGGCGACCAGATTTTGAAAATAAAAACAGAGGACATAAAGAAAAAAAGTAAAAAACTTTTTGTCTTCAAGATTTTTTTACATATTTTACAGACAAATTTACATTCCCATATTAATAAATGTAAAGAAAATTTAAAAAGAATTACATATCGTCGGCTTAATATGCAGACCTGCGAAATCCACTTTTTAAGTAAATTGAGATTTGATGCCGTGTGTTAGAGAAATATATGCCTCGTCGACCAGCATGTAGTTATTCTTCAATTTGAGTCTTGAAGTGTGTCAAATCAACTATATTTTTGGTTCTCCTCTCAAGCAGTAAATAGGAAAAATAAAAAGTTTTTCCTGTAAAATTTGTTGAAAGGGAGTTAGCAGGTTTGCATAATAAGCCGACGATATATAAAAATTTACATTTACTTAAGTAAAATTTGTTAAAAAAAAAAAAAAAAACAACTAAACTTTAATAATCATTGCAAAAAATTATTCAAAATTTTATACTGCAAGTGTATGAGAGTCCAGTAGGAGTATAAACAGAACAAGCATGGCACAACATTTTCCATACGATTGCACAGAAAAAAACCGTTGATCACCGTGAAATAAAATTTTTATTTTAATTTATAAATATAAAAGCAAATATTGGTCATGCTTTTAAAAATAAAGAGGACAAAGATGACAGATTATGAAAATAATATGATAAAAGAGGACACCAATTTTATAGAGGACAGCCAGTTAAAAAAAAAAATTGGTGCCATTGACGGAACGCACATAAAAATAAAAAAAGACAGAGGGAGATTTGGCCCAGTATTACATTAAACGAAAAGGATACTATTCTTTAAACGTTCATGTAATTCATTATAGTAAACGTTTTTGCAGTTTAAATTTTTTTTCCATTTTTCACTTAAAAAAAAAGCAAAACTTAATAGTGATGCATAAATAATGACGACATAAGAAGTATTTGAGTACTCGATGTACAAGTTAAAAGAAATATATGTTTAAAACCATATTTTTCATCTTTATTAACGAGAATTATTTTTTTATAAACTAAAAAGTAATTATTATAACTAAAAGGCCAATTAAAAAAATTTCCGAGGCATTTTCCCTATTTTTCTCTGAATTTTAATAGACAACTTAAATAATCGATTGTTTATTGTAAACAACACTAACCTTATAATGACAACATAACATCACATAGTTGCCAGCATAAAAATACAAAAAGAAGAAAAGAGTTCAATAACTAATGCAGTGTTATTAAACGTTTATGAATACGGTTTCTTATTAGAGGTTAATTAAATAAAAACTGTTTAATAACTATTGAAGACATTAAACCTAAATTATGAATTTTTTATGAATTAGACCGTTAGTCTTTTACATGTGTACACATGCATAGAAACAAGTTGTCGCAACATTTTCTTCTGCTTCATAGCATTTTTTTACTAAACCAATAAAAATTCGTTTTAGGTCATTTATAGACAATATTGTAAATTATTGCAAATTATATTGACTTTGTTACTAAAAAAAAAAAAATTCGGTTTAAATGTTGCAGCAGTTTTTTCATTATTATAGTTGTTATTGGTTCTATTTGTTCGATAGTTTTAGGCAATATTTCTAACATTAGTTACACATTTAAAAGTTTCTACAGTCATATGTAAAATATGTAAAAGTTTTTTAAAACTATAAAGTTATTTAAGTAACAAACAATGTTTTGGTTTTTTTCTTCTTGCCGTTACCTCATTTGCAACAACATTCAGCTCGAAACGTGACAACAACTGACAAAAAAAATTTATGCACAACCAACCAAAGTTCAGCTTTGTTTTCGGATGCAAATATTAAACAAAAAATAAAACGAAAAAAAAAATTCAAATAAATAAAATTTTTCTATGTGTTTTGCCAACACACGTTTACAATCAATCAAGTGTAAAATACTCGGTGTGGTTATTTGTGGCATAAACAATAGACACTTAGAAAAGCAACCAAAAAAATGAAAACAAACTACGACAGCATTATCTTTAAAAAGGCATTTAGCAACTGCTTCATTGAATCGTGTTGAATCGTGACATTAACAAGTCAAAACTATTTGTTGTAGGCAAATAGCAAAACAACAAAATCAACAGTACTTATAAATGTTGCTGGTACTTTGAAATATTTCGTCGTTTATGGTTCCCTAAATGTTTGAGATAACAAATCTTAATTATTGTGTATTTATTAATATCACATTATTACAGAAGATAAATATCTTTAAAAACTTAAAACTAACAAAATGATAGAGAAAAAATGAGTGTTAGAAGTAAACAAACGGTTGAGATATTAAGCTTAGCAACATGTTGCTAAACTAATAAAAAAAAGTTAAAGATAAGAAAGAATTTTATTTTGTTTGATAAGAAATATTTTGCGTAAACAATTAACAACAAATTTTTCTAGAGGCAACATTTTTTAAACAAAACTATAGCTAGAATATTGTTTGGACTATAGAAAATGCTATGAACAGACATGTTATTGAAATCGAAATCACGTGAAATTAAACTACCCAATAAAAATTTGTATCATTTTGCGAAGCACTAATGGTACATTTAAAAAAATAAGCGCACAATTATGCGCTACGCAATAAGACAAACAGAAATGCAGTAAAGTAAGTGAAAGAACTCTCAACAACTTTTATAAAAAAATTAACATTTCAAGTGCTACGGCATTCCCTTACTATGAAGCAGGTTTGTAAGGGGGAATACTACAAAACATTCAGTGTGTAAAGCTGATCGTTTCATCTAACAATTTTTATGTATTGCTTCAAAGTGGGAACTCGCCATATAAAATTCATGTCTTCCGTTAGCGCAATGGTAAGCGAAACTTTTATGTTATGTACCCAATAAAAAATTGTGCTTCGAGCGAAGCAGGTTTGTAAGGGAGAAATGTAAGAGTTTCGCTTACCATTGCGCTTACGGAAGACATGAATTTTAAATGGCGAGTTCCCACTTTGAAGCAATACATTTTTGACACAAAAAGCGCATTGTTCAGCGCATGAAAAAATTGTTGGATGTAACGAATAGCTTTACACACTGAATGTTTTTTTACAGTTATTTTTTAGTATTCTCCGTAGCACTTGAAATTTTATTTTTTGTTATAAAAATTGTTGAGAGTTATTTCACTTACTTTACTGCATTTCTGTATGTCTTATTGCGTAGCGCATAATTGTGCGCTTATTTTTTAAATGTACCATTAGTGCTTCGCAAAATGATAAAATTTTTTATTGGGATACTTACAAATCTGCTTCGTTGAAAGCTCCATTTTTTATTGGGAAACATTACTGCAAATAGTAATTGGGAAGTTTTGCTTCACCAACCTTAGTCTGCTCTTATGTTTTTAGGTGAGAGAAGAAAGGGGGCTAGTACGGAGATGGGTGTACTCGGTCAGTACGCTTTCTGTTTTTATTTTTTGGTATATGCACAACGATGGCTGCATGTAATTTTTTCTTTTCTTTTTCTCTTTGATTCGCTGTTAATAAACCTGTTGTTGTTTTGAACCGAAAAACTTGAAACCGATTGCTGCGTGCGATTATATTGACATCTTTAAAAGGGAATTGAAAAGAAGTTGAGCATCAAAAGATGAAACGTGTAAATTCAGACTTATAGTTGAGACCATGCTGCGTCCGACTATTATTTGCTTATTTGCTTGCTTACTAGAATAAGCTCAGGACAGGGAAATTGGTTAAATTTGTTCTTGGCTGTAAAAACATAAACAGTTTTTTTTTGACGCAGAATCCATATGTTGATAGAAAAATGGAAAAAGGTCATAGCTGGTCATGACCCAAGGATTTGGCCAATACCTTTTGGATCAGACAACAAACCATCTTCATGTAGCAATTCTACCAATATATTATTTTATCAAATTTGGCTGACCTAAGCGGTCTTTACCACTTCTGAACCGCACAAAACATCTGTCGCACATTAAAATCGATAAAAAGTGGGCTTCGATGTGCGTTAGTTGCAATATTTTCAAATTGAAAACGTAAAGCAAAACTTCCCGTAAATGCTTCGTTTTTGGGACGAAATTCGCCATTTAACCAAATATTAAAAGACGTTTTTGTTTACACCATGTTGTTTAATGACTAAAGCTGGGATCACACGATTGCCGCAATGCACAAATTTTCACACTTTTTAATACCCCAATCGTGTGACTGCACAACCAAATGGCTCATGTACCAATCGAGGAAAATATTGTGCTCACTTTTACCAATCAAATGCAACTCTGGTGCGGCGATCGTGTGACTGTTTGCTATGCAACCGCGTGTCAATAAAAATAACAAAAATGCACCAATATTAATTGCCTTCTTGTGCGGCAATCAAACAATACAATACGCGCCAATATTTGCCTTTTTTTTAATAAATTTTACGTTTTTGTGTTTCCTTTAGCAAACGTTAACATTCAAAATTGTTGAACTAATTTTTGGAATTTCATAAATTTTTCTTAAAATATTTCAAATAAAACTATTTAACAAAAAATTTTTAATGAACATACCAACTAGAACTTCCAAGCAAATAAAAAAGCTACCACAACAGCTGTTTTCGCAGTTGTCAAGTAATAACAATCGTGTGACTGCGCTGCGGCAATTATTGTACACATTTCACTTTGTACCAACTAGCGGCAATTAAATTTGTATAAAACAGGGCAATCGTGTGATTTCAGAATATTTGATTGGTGCAATTTCTTTATTGTACGTCAATAAAGCACAATCAAAATTGTGTCATATTGGTGCATTTGGGGCAATCGTGTGATCCCAGCTTAAGAAAGAAGAAATATTGACCCTTCCAGATTGCCATATAAGTTTTTCAACACATACACCATGCATGTTGTGAACCCTGCATTTAAACATTTTATGTACATAGACTATGCCAATCTTAAGCTTATACTATAGACGAAATTTATTTTATGGTTTAGACCAGACTTTAGTTTAGACAAGACTATGGCTTAGGCCATAGATTGACCACTGTTCGTATGACATTAATATAATTGGCTAGCAATGATTTAAAAGTTGGTATTTTGTCGGCATATTGCAAAGACTTAACCTGGCGCCATAAAAAGTAATCCAGAGGCGTTAAATCGCACGATCGAGGGCGCCAGTGAAAAGGACCACTACTGAAAACAAATTTGTCCCGAAATTGATTCTGCAGTGAATCGATTGCTACGAGCGCTGTATGGCAAGTTGCGCCGTCTTGTTGGAACCAAAAGTCATGATGTTTAGCTGATTAATTTTTAAATAAAAATATATATTTCATTCCCAAAAATTTCTTTGATAATAAAGTGCACGGCTTAAAAAAACTAAACTGGCAACTTGCTTTATTTTGATTTTCTTGCGAAAACAATAAAGAAATTTGTTTTTATTATGTTGGGAGATTAGTAGCTAACTGAAGTGGGGAATGTAAGAAAAGATAAACACACTGGGGTCTGATTCTGGGAGCCGTGATCGAGTACTCTCTCGATTCGAAAGCAATTTAATATCTTATTATTTCAGTCAATACTAAACGAATTGGAACTATTTTTTCAGTGTCGTAAAGCATTAATTTGAGTTTCACAATACTGAAAAAATAATTTTGACTCGTTTAGTATCGACTGAAAGAATAAGAAATTAAATTACTTTCGAGTCGAAAAAGTACTGGATCACGACTGCCAGAATTAGGCCCCTGTTTATTGTTGATGTTTGGTTTAACCTTTTTAGATCGTTGCATATAAGACTTTTTGAGTGTTTGCAATTCTCATTCAATCTAAACTTTTGCTTGCAAATATCTCTTGCTTTTCTTAATTTTTTTTGGAGAATGTTTTATGATGATCTGGCCTAAGCAGCCAGTGAAATGCGCATAGAAACTGGCTTATCCCCCAAAAATAAATTTCAGTGTTTTAATCAAGAATACAAAGCACGACAAACAAAGTTTTATTAATTAAAAAAAAAATTTAATCCTTTTTCATTAAATTATTTTTAATGAAGGACGGAATTTTACAACATGGAATTTTATTAAAATTTAATGCGAAAAAAAAGAAGAAAGGAAGCAACATATAAAAAAATGATAATTACAGCAAATTTCGAACCACCAGTACCACTGGTTAAAGATTAATGTTTGACTGTTGGCTGGCAGGCACCGCAATAGGGCAGAGGTTATAACTTTAGAGAATTCTGATGAAAGAATGTGTTGATTCTTGAAACATGTAAATTCAACCCGAGTTCGATGCCCAGCTCTACCAAGAATACAAAATTATCAATAAATTTTTATAAAATTTCATGTTGTAAAATTCCGCCCTTCATTTCAGTTCAACTAAAAACCACAATTTTACTAAAAAGTTTTTATTCACAAAAATTACTTTAATAATCTTAAGAAATGTTTTTTGTTTTTTTTTTTAAGCAACAGCAGATAAAAAATTTGGGTTTTGGTTTACCTTCGCAAAACAATGTTGTATAGTTGTTTCTAATAAAAACGTTTAGTTTATCAAACCACATGATAGATAAAATTTTCGTGTGAATGATTCAATGTTGCTTAACTTTTTTCGCAAGTTTGAACAGAGTTTTTGGCCTTAGTTTTGATTCTAGACTTTTTTTTTTGTATAGCAGCATGTTACTGCAACATTTCACATTTATTTACTTCCATTTCTTTTTTCCTTAATAACCCAACAAAATACCTAGCGACTGTCAAAAATTTTCCATTCCGTATAGCCTTAAAGTGTTAATCTGACGCTGATTTTTAGATTTGTTTCATTATTTTCGAATTGACCATCTTATTAGAGACAACAACGACTCATAAATGTTTAGCATAAACAAATTTATAAATGACCAATATATTACAATTGCCTGCAACTATCATTCCTGCTCCAGTCATACATTCAAAACTCTAAATGCAAAGACACAATTTAACACTTGAAAAGCTTAAATACAATTTATTTAGTTTTTTTTTTTTGTGTTTAAAAGTTTTTCCAACTTTTCTTAAAAATGTTTTACAAGAAAAATCTATATATGTAGTGTAAAAAGTGGTAAATGTTCAAGTCAAACAACATGCCCCCAAAGCATGACAATTATTCTTAAACGCATTTGCTCGAATAAAATGATTCTTAAAATCCCATAAATTATTGCAAAACTAAAAAAAGAAATCTAAGCAGTATTGGTTCGAACCATGACTTTAATATGGCTTAAAGCTTTGGAAATGTTGCTAGAAAACATGTTTAAAACAGGGAGGGGAAAGATTTTTAGCTGTGAAAAAGAATTAGAATGGAAAGCCAAAAACGTTAGTTAAATGTTTTTGAGTAAGTCAACAACATGTTGCTTGTACGCTGGCCTGCCTGCTTGGCCAACCAAGTGATGACGGCTTAAAACTCAATATTGGCACCTCGTGGTGGCTTATAGCTAAGAAGCAAAATCAAGCAATTATTATGAACGCTCTCTGGCTTAAAAAATACGGTAAGATATTAAGTCCGTCCTTCCGTCTGTCGCTGTGTCCATCCGTCTGTCTGTTTTTATATCTGTTTGTCTTTCCATCTGGCCAAGAATAACAAGTGCCATATTGTGATAATTACTTGATTTCTAATCGATGACACTGTCATTTACAATTTCAAATTGTTGGAAAATCATTGGCAATTTGAAAAAGCAACACAAACACAACAACGACAGCATCAACCAGCCAAAGTGATAAAAAAAAATGCTAACGATGTTTATTTGTTCGTTTGTTTGCTTTGGCTTCATCCCAACCACCACTTTAAATGTTGCGTTCGTTCACTGGCTGTGATTTTTTTCTCGCTTTTCTTACACCATCCAAGCTGGTAAAGGAAATTTATGGTCTGCGCTAGTGACTGGCAACTGGATAAGAGAGTTTCAATAAAAACGAAATTTATTGTAACAAATTGTGCAACTGCAAAGAAATAATGAAAATTAATAATGAAGCTTTAAACTAATTCCCCTTCTCCCTTAAAATCTATAACAAATCAATGATATTGGTAAGAGTTTTAGTTTAATATTGGCCTGTAACCATGTCAAGATTAAGAAGAACTTTAAACCAAATGTTATCATATCGCAGCTCACGATTCAAATCTAGTTTTAATCAATTTTAGTGAGTTTATTCGTTTTCAGATCATTTCATTTTTTGATGATAAACATGACATGGCAAATTAAATCAAAATATATGACAATCATTAAAACACATATGCACAGTTTTAGTGATTTAAAATGCTATAATGTTATTTACATATAAGTAAAAGAGTAAAATCTTGTAAGTTTAAAACGCACATGATTAAAGCATGACCATAATATCCTTTACTTGAATAAAATATACCTAATAGTCATAACTAAAGTAGAGGTATTGTCTATTTATAATCTAGGCTGTATTGCTTAACCTTTAGCCTGGACTTTAATTTCAACGATAGTAAAGCTAATAGTTTAAACTATAGTTAAGTCTACAGTCTATAGTATAATCTAAAGAAAAATTTAAGTTTATTCTTTAATATTAGCTAAAGTCTGTACTAAGTGACTTTTGTGATATGTTTTAAATAAAATCTATTCTAATATCTTAACTGTAGTCTAATGGGTCGATCACGGACTGGTTGCTGGCAATACAACTGAAGCGAAATCAGGCAACGTCGCTGAAGTTAAAGTATAAACACAGCTTTTAAAAAGTTTTTCAACATCAGCGGCGTTGCCACATTTCACTGCTGGCAACAACACAACAACTGATGTTGTGTTGCCATCCGTAATTGACACATAAGCTTATGACAAAGTTACCTTTGTCATAAACTTTAGTCTAAGCTTAAATTACAGCTTAGTCTAAAGTTTGGAATTTAGTAAAAATGTATAACTACACTCTGCTAGTTGAAAATACAGACAAGCCAGGCACATGGTGTTTTAACATTATTATTTCTTTCTAACATAACTACCCGGTATCTCCACCCCTTAAAGGGGCTCCTAACAAATATTGCGTTTTATGAAATTAATTAAAATTTTTCGAGTTTTGTAAATAAAATCAAAAGTTGTTAACAAATCATTTATGTCTGGAACAAATTAAAAGGAAAGCTGCATTTTCCAATTTTTGATGAATTTTTAAAAAGCAAAAATTTTAAAATGTTGCTAAAAAATAATTTGTTTTTTTTTAAATTATGTTTCTAAAACGACTGCTCATCTTAGAAAAAAGTTAACCTTTGCAACTTCCTCTATTTTCGAAATAAAAGTAGTTAGTGAGTTAATTTGTTCTTTATTTAAAATTCAGTTCTTTTTTAACATTCTTTAGATGGAAACTGGGAATTATTTCCTTCCGAAAGTAACTTTATATTATATTCAACATTTTTCATTTTTCGAATTTATTCTATGAGCTAAATTTCAGTTATGTATTTTATAAAGCTTTTTTGTAATAGTTCTATTCCTACTATTTTTCAGAAATGACTTTATACACTACCAGACTATTATATTGTATTTTCTTTTTACATTTTACCTTAGCCTTCCGTTGGAAAGCAATGAGGTATATTGAATGTACGGAAAAATTTACAATTATTAGACACCAGCAGAATGTAATGCATTTTCTGGCCCGCTACGGCCGTCGCACATAGGGGTTTTTTGCCAATCTAGCCGGACATTACTTTTTGTTTTAGCTTATGTTGCTTCTTAAAAGTTATTGAGTGCCCCTAGATCGATGAAACTTGGCAGAAATATGTGATATTGTCATAGGCAGGTAAACCTTAAAAATAAATAAAATCGGACCAAGGAGGAAAAGGTTCCCCCTAGAAGAACTAATCCAACCTCTGAAAAATGCAATTTTTTTTAACTTTTCCCATACTTTTGTTTGGCAAATGCAACTTTAAACGTCGGCGAAAGTTAAAAAACCTAAAATAAGACCCATGAGATCGTAAAATTACACTTTTCGCCCCCGCCCCCTTTTGAGGGCGGTTACATAAAATAATATTTAAAAAAAATGTAAATATTAAAAGAAATAGATTACTAACGCCTTAATACTATAAAAATTAAATTTTTGAACTTTAATGGGTAGGGGGAGGTATCCCTCCAAACACCCCCCCCCCGGAACGACCCTGTAAAAAAATTTTTTTTTTGCTAATTTCCAAAACATATTAATTTTTAAAATTTTATGTGACTTTTATGTATTTTATAGTATTTAATTTATCTGAAAATAATTAATATATTCGTAATTATAACTTATTTATAATAGTAACAGCAAATTTTATTTAAAATAATAACAACTAATTTATTTAAAATAACTTCTCTTTTGCACTAAGATGATGATGAGTGCCATGGTTCTTCTTCGTCTGCTTCTTCAAAATCCTCTTCTTAATCTGAATTCTCTTCAGAGCCAAGTACAGGTGGAAGCATAAAAGAAATTGCTTCTTTCGTAAAGGGTAATGACTTTTTTTTGGAGTTGGTTTTATGCTAGTAACCAGTGGGTCAGAACTGAGCAAAAGTCTATTTATAACATCTTTGTTACACTGAACCCTCGAAAACTTTCTAGCAAAATTCTGCCTGTAAAGCCGAAAATGTTTATTTCGTGCCTCAGAAGCTTCTTCTGATAATAGCCCGATAGGCAAAAAAGCTTCAAAATGGGTCTGATAACAATTTTATGCTATAACCACAATATATATTAAAAAAAACTTAGTACCTAGAGCCCAGATTTGATTTTTTATTATATATTATTTTTGTTGTTAATGATTTTAAAAGTTATGCAAAACAGGTACATTTATTTTGCTCCATAAAATAACGTCATTTAGCGGCCGCACAGGTGGTTAAAACCCGTTACTCACTGTTTCGCATATCCCTTTTTTACACAGGTAATATTAGTCTTAGATGTAATAATTTAAATAAAAAACATCTACGTACAACCAACCCATTTTATGACTGACGAAAGGGTTTCTATCATATGTACCTATGCAAGATGAGCAAAAACAGAAAAAAGGTAAAAAAAATTTTTTGCTCTATTAAATAACGTCCTTTAGCGGCCGCACAGGTGGTTAAAACCCGTTACTTACTGTTTCGCACATCCCTTTTTTACACAGGTAATATTAGTCTGAGATGTAATAATTTAAATAAAAAACATCTACGTACAACCAACACATTTTATGATTGCCGAAAGGGTATCTATCATATGTACCTATGCAAGATAAGCAAAAACAGAAAAAAGGTGAAATTTTCAAAAAATCATAAAAAAAAAATGGCGCAACAACGCGCAACGTTTTTTTTTAATTTAAAAGTAGAGATTTCAAATTTTATCGTGATGTATAACATTTTTAAGAACTCAGCGGAACTCACCTTCAAAAACCTTTTAAATTTTTTTTTTTTACAAAAAAGTGAACAAAAAAATCGTTTTTTTTAATTTCGTACTAATTTTTTTATCATAAAAAATTCAAATAAAATTTTTCTAAAAATTTTCATAATTAGCTGTTTATATAGTCTTTCACAGAAAAAAAATTCAATGTAAAATCTTTATTCGTTTATCTACAAAAAAATATATTGTAAACCTCCCAAAACCGTAAAAAGTCAATGAACACGCATGCAATTTAATCAATTTTTAAAAGTAACACTATCCAGCAGGCGCGGATTCAGGGGGGTGAAATAAGGAAATTTCCCCCCCGTAAATTATAAAAATATGTTTTGTTTATTTCGATAATACAAGAGTTCCCATTAATATTATTTTTTTTTAATGTACAAAATTTTTGGAAATCCCAGCAAGTTTTTTTTTTTGTTTTTTTATTGAATCTCTAACGAAATTTTCAATAAATATCCAAATCTTCATCCTAATAGTTATTTATTAGATATTTTCAATGAAACATCTAGTTTACTGTATTCAAATACTTATTATTCTACATTCAATCCCAGCAGGTTGTATAACCAAAGAGTAAACGTTTGACTTGAAAATGCGTGCGGTTGAATTATTAAAAAGCCTTGGTATTTGCAATATTTATGTTTATATTAATGTGTTATATGAATCAAAATTCTATTCGATAATTTTTGACGAAAGCACGGATTTGTCGGGGAAAGCCAGATTTCCTTACATTTAAGATATTTCACCATACAACAAAATGTTGTTAGGCAAGAATTGTTTTGGCTTTGTTGTAAAAGCATTTGAAGAGCCTTCACAGGATATTGATAATGACGCTGATGTGTCAATTGATGCGATGGCACTATCATCAACAGTTCTTAAAACTTTGACAAATTTTAGTCTTGACCTAAAAAATTGTATAGGAGTTGGAACTGATGGGTGTCGTTTGATGTCAGCAGAAAATGGAGCTGTAAAAAATTCTGGAAACCGCGGCAAATGCGAAACAAACGCCTTGCTATTTCCCGTAAATCAGGCAAAACACGTTCTTAGTAAAGTTTTTGGGAGCCAAACTCTCTACATTATGCGAGACAAGATGGGTGGACCGTCACGACTCAGCTTTACACTTTGCAAGAAGTGTACATCATATAGTAGAAGCTTTGGAAAAAATATCTGAGTGGAAAGGTAATACTTCATCAAGAGCCTTATATTAAGGAACTCACTTAGAGCTTTTGAATTTATTTGCGGAATAAACATATTAAGTGTGATACTAATTGTAACACAGCCGCTTAGTATCATTTCACAAAAGCACGATATAGATCTTCAAAAAGGATCAAGCCTTATCAAAACTTTGATCATGTGCCTTGAAGAAAAAAGAAATAAAGCCGAAGAACAATTTAAAGTGATTTTTAAAAAAGTTAAAGTGATTTGCGTTCAAATCGAGGTTCCAACCTAGAAAACAAGATTTGAACGAAATAATCACATCCAAAATGTTGAAAATTTCTACCGAGTTGTAGGTTTCATTCTCTTATTGAATTTATTTTAGAAGATCGCAAAACACCTTTCCAAAAGATATCTTTAATGTATTGAACATACCAAAACTTCTACTCAAAGTGTAATCAAGTCATATATAGATATAAAACTTTTAAAACCACAACTCGGAATAAACACCTGCTAACATCTAAACTTGAGCCTGAACTGTAGCATTGGCAACAAACATGGAAATTATCTAAAATCTATCAGATAACGTTGTAGATGCTTTAATAAACTGTGATGAAGATATCTACCCAAATCTAAGAAAAATATTTCAAATTTTCGTTTCAATGCTCGTAAATAATGCTACGAGCGAGAGGTCATTTCCTACCCTTCGTCGAATAAAAACATGGCTCAGATCAACAATGACAAACTGAACATAGACTGTACTATCTAAATTTGCCTCACAAGGAAATCATAAATTGCTTATTTAAAAAGATTAGTTTATTTTAATTTATATTGAATATTTTATTTAACCTTATTGTTGAGTTTTTTTTAATATAATATACACAAATTGCTTTTAATAAACTTTTAAAAACAAATTTTTTTTGTATCATAAAAAATTTCCCCCCCCTAAGGCTCAAGCTGGATCCGCGCCTGCTATCCAGTGAGACACAAAGAATGCTGACGACGGCCGTAGCGGGCCAGAAAATGCATTACATTCTGCTGGTGTCTAATAATTGTAAATTTTTCCGTACATTCAATATACCTCATTGCTTTCCAACGGAAGGCTAAGGTAAAATGTAAAAAGAAAATACAATATAACAGTCTGGTAGTGTATAAAGTCATTTCTGAAAAATTGTTGGAATAGAACTATTACAAAAAAGCTTTATAAAATATATAACTGAAATTTAGCTCATAGAATAAATTCGAAAAATGAAAAATGTTGAACATTCTTTAGATGTTAATACTATAAATAGAACATACGACTATGACCAATGTCGTCAGTCATTATAACAATTGTGTTTAATGTTTGATTCAGATTAATAATTATATTCATCAATAAGCTGTTATCTATAACCTATTGCATCTATAACAAACAGATATATATTTTTAAAGTTTTCTTTTGCATTGTTTAAGATATTTATTAAATAATTTTCAGTTATGGTGGTTTTTTTAAAATATTGGTAGCGAATTTCACGTAAAATTGGACGGCTGGCAATAAAGTGTAGTATATTTTCTGTTTCGTTTGTATTACATAAAGAGCATAAGCGGGACCTCTGCGTCTGAAATCTTGTTCCATTTAGCTCAATCAGGTCGCACCTGGCTTTAAAGATGTATCTAATTATCGTATTATTATTTATTTCAATATATGTTTGTTGCTCCCTGTAGTTGAGTTTTGAATAAAATCGGTTTGTTCCAGTAGCTTATTGTAAGTGGTTTTCTCTTTCTTTTCTTTTAAGCCCAGTTAGTATATCTATCCTAAGGCGTTCCCAGTCCTCTCTTGAAACGCAGTTAGAAATTTGTATCGTGCCTACATAATTAGCTTATTTTTCAATGTGTTTATACCAATACGATTTTTTTTTCTATAGTTAGTTTGGTTAGCTTACATGGTAAACGGTTACCATTTTAATCAAATAAAGTTTTTATAATGTAACTCAGATGCAAATCTAGTGTGTATATATAATTATTTTCTATACCAGTTTCCAACATTAATGCGTATGTTGGAGTAAATGAAGGCAGTTTAAGCATCTTTTTTTAAAAAAAAGCGTTGAAGTTGGTAAACTTCTTCAAATAACGAATACCCCCATACTTGGGCACCATACGACAGGATTGCACGACACACTGATTGGAAAAGATTCCGTTTTGCCTTTAAACCGATTTCTTTTTTGCTAAAAATTCTTTCAAAGTGGCGTTAATATTGTTTTTTGCAGATTTATTCCTTTTTTCTATGTGCTTTCTAACCGACATTTTAGGTGATATTATTACTCCGAGATAAGTATATTCGTTTATCACTCTAATAGGTTCCCCCTTATATAGCAATTTTCACGGGCAGAAAGTCTGCCCCCATTTCTCAATACCATCATTTCAGATTTGTTCAAATTAAGTTCTAGATTCCAAATTTCACAATACGTCTCTAGCTTCTTAATCATAGATTGCATTTTGTAGATATTATCTGCCAGAATCACAATATCATCAGCATACAATAAAAGTCTTATATTTTTAGTGCCTACCGTAACACCTCCTTCTATGTAATCATGTAAATCATTGAGATACACCGAAAAAAGCGTTGGAGATAACACACATCCTTGTTTCACGCCAGACCCTGTTTCAAACTCCTCCGACAGTTCCTCTCCGTTCCAAACTTTAAATTTTGTATGGCTGTATATACTTTCTATCATTAGCGACAAATTTGTTGATACGCCAATGCTTTGCAGTTTATATATAAGCGACTTTCTCGATACTTTGTCAAATGCTGCTCGAAAGTCCACAAAAAAAGACTAAAGTGTAGACCATAATTTATAGTAATATTTAAGACTTCAATTTAGATTATAATTTATATTAGAATTGCTTAAACTACAGTTAAGACTTCAGTTTAGACTACAGCTAAGACTATAGTTTAGTCACCTCCTAGAATGAAACTTATGTCAAATAAGTTTCTAAACAAGGAAAACAGTTTTCAACGCCCTAAACTAAACCACTTTTGGTTTTTTATGTATAGCCATATTCTTAACAAATGTCTTCACTACAGTCCAAGCTAAAGCCTAAGTAAGCTGTTATCTTAACTAAATTCGAAAATTTTGTTTACAAAATAGTCTTATATTCCAGGATATTGCTTATACATTCTTTAAATTAGATTGTGGTCTAAGCTGTAGCCTGGCCTGTAAGCCTAAATTATAGTTTATTCTGTGGTTAAAACCGCATTTAATTAAAGTGTCAGAACTAAAGCGAACTCAATAGTCGAAACTTTTGTCTGGTTCCCAGTCTAGGTTATAGTTATTCTGTGGAAAATATAGTCTAAAATTTTAACAGTTGTTTATATTCAAGTCTATAAGTTAATATTATAGTCTAATATAGTGTAGACTTATCGTGTTTTCTTTTCTAAAAAATAATAATGCATTATATTTGTGTAATATATTTAACAGGTTACACGTACCCTTACAAAGTGATACATTTTTCTATATTACAATGGAACAAAATAATAGCTACGTTTTACACTCAACACTCAACAAGCGTGTTAAATATTGAATGCAAAGCTTGTACTTAAAGCGATATTCACCACGCTTGTAGCAATTTTCCACATTAAATTTTCTTTGAATTCCATAAGCGTTAACAGCACTGATTTTCAATAGTTAATGCCAGCTGTTGTTAAAAATTTTGCGCCAAAAAATATATAATTATTAAATAAAAGTAAAACAAACGAAATACAAAAAGTTTTTATATCCATCATAATATAACTAAAAATCACAATATAACGCAAATTGTACGAAAACACAAGAAAAACTTAATAAAAAAAAAATACTTGCTTGCATAAAAAAGTACATTACGCAGATGCAAAAAAGGGTATTATCTCTCTCTAATGGAACAAATTTGCCATTTATTGTTGCAACATATTTATATCCCTTTCACACTCGGCAAGTTACTAAGCTTGGCTTGTAGACGTCAGCGGTAAGGTCGGGGTAAGGAATAAAAATTTTGTACAGACTTTGTTGTTGCCGAGTGTGAAAGGGGTCTTAGAAAGGAAAACGACAACTTTTCACATTTTTGCATATATTTTTAGAATAGATCAAAACCCCGCGCGAATGATAGCATACATGGAACTTTTTGGCCAGAAAAGAAAACATCATTAGTTCTAAACTATATTTTAATATAGAACTGAAATTATGGACCCCTGTATAGCTTAAATTGCAGTTCATAATCTTAGCTGAAATCTATTTTTCCATCAATCCCAAAAACTCAACTCTTTTAAACCCCTGACCAATGAATCCTACCTACACCTCTTTAACATATTTACTTTCCTGTAAGCGCGAGCACACACAACTTACATTAGCAATTTATGTTTTTTGTCTTTCAATTTCTTTAGCCACTTTTTGTTTTACTTCTTTCTTAAAGACTGGCCAAAAAACAGACAGACAGATAGACAACGCGTCACAAACAGAAGCCGCAACAAATAATAAAAAATAATAATCAACACCTACACCAACTAAGTCCGTCCAAACGGTAAACAAGACTATAAGTAGTTTACAAAAAGTAAAATAAAAAAACATTAACAAACACTCATATGACAGTGTTAATAAAATGTGCTGGAGCACACAGTTTTTCAGACATAGCAAACACTCCAAAAATGGTCAAAACTTATGGATTAAACCAGTTCTTTAGTCAAAATAAATGTTGAAGGGAATAATGACTGCTGAAAAGTGTGAATGGACTAACAGCAAAGATGCCATACACATGTTATTTCTCTATTTAAATAAAAGGAAATGACAGTGGTGAGTTTGAGATTGTATATAGCAAAGACAGAAACCTTAAAGTGCAGACACTTTAGGCAAACAATTAAAATTCAGACTTTAAGCATATTTATAAATACAAATGCTGTGCCGAGCCTTTAATACCCTTTATTAACAAGTAGAGAAATTGGTATCTAAACTTATCTTCATAAAGTCTACAATCACTATTTAAATGACCTACCCCTCTATATAGAAATCGGCAAAGGAAAACCAGTTAAGAACACTTTCCATCTCTGCTTTTCAACCGAGTTGAACAAAAAAATACACAATTTAAAAGTATTTACTTGCAGAAGTCCATGATATATATATTTTATCGAAATCTGAGGTGGTAGAAATGGGTAGGAACGGGTAAATTCGATAACCTCCAATATTCAAAACTTAAAAAAGATAAAAAAAAACTTTAAAACTTATCGTTGTTCTATAGAAAAATAAGCGGACAGATGTCAGGTACTTTTTGAAAATTCGGCTCTTTTCAAAAGTAAACGGTTGCAACAGAAATTCATGATATTTCGTCGGCTTAATATGCAAACATGCTAAATCCACTTTATAAGTAAATTGAGATTTTGATGCCGTGTGGTAGAGAAAGATACGACGCGTCGGCGAGCTAGTAGTTTTTCTTCAATTTGAGTCTTAAGCGGCTCATACAATGTGCAATAAAATTGTTACGTTTTACGTATTGTACAATTATATCACCAATGTGTATGTGATATTGGTAGGTGGAACAATATATTGGCAACAATCAAAAGAATTTTGATTTTTATTGCACAACGAAAACAAAGTGAAATGTGTTGGTAACATTGTACAATGGGGTTTTTTGTTATTTCTATAGGTTATGTTCACCTTTTTATTGAATGAATGAAACCATTGCGCGACTTATTGCATAATATAGGAAAAAATGGAAATAATATGGCGAATATCATTTACAATAATATTGCAAGTGTATGGGCCGCTTTAGAGTGTGTAAAATCAACTATATTTTTGGTTTTCCTCCGAAATTCGGTAACCTCCTATCCTTAAACCAAAAGAGGTACAAAAGAACTTTAAAGCTGAAGGCCTTAATCAACCGGTTTTCTTAAAATTTGACATGCAGACAATGGAACATCTGAAAGAGAATAGGGAATAGGGTTTGAAATAGGGTAAGAGGGCTAAAAGCTCCCCCTCCCTATATCTTCATAACTAATCAACCGATTTTTTTGAAATTTCCCAGGCAAATAGTGTCACAATTGGAAAGAACTATAGCCTATGGTTTTTATTATTTAGGACGTGAAATAGAGCAAGAGGGGTAAAAGCTCCCCCTACCTCTATCTTCTTAACAAATCAACCGGTTTTCTTAAAATTTGGCATGCATACACTGTAACATCGGAAAGAGGAAAGCGCATTGAATAGGACAAGAGGGGTAAAAGCTCCGCCTGCCTCCCTATACCTTCTTAACGAATCAATAAATTTTCTTGAAATTCGGCAGGCAAATAGTGTAACATCTGCAAAGAACTATAGCCTATAATTTTTTCTTAATATTTGGCTAGGAGACACTGTTACATCTGAAAGAAATAAGTTATGTGGCAAAACAACGTTCGCTGGGCCAGCTAGTATAGAATAAATTTTACCCCCGAACTAAATTTTCGTTAAGCCGGTCCATTATTGCCTATGTATCCCCAATAAGATGATTACCTAAAAATTTGTCTGTATTGTGTGTTATCTTATGGTCGGGCTTGTTTTTCTTTACTAATTAAATTTTCCATGCTGTTGATATGCACCATATTTTCTGCGAACTCCCTAAATTAGGCAATGCTTTATTTTTAGTTTGTCTGCTTATTCTTTTTTAGACACAATGCCAAGAACTATACTTTGTAAAAGTAAACAATTGTTGAATTTCATTAATAAATTTGTTTTAGAAGACATTCAGACAGATGTAATAAAATTAATTTTACATGCGTGTCTTAACAGCAGAAAATCAAACATTCAAGCTTATTTCCAACTGAAATCCGAAAAATAAAGAAAAACTTTTATGTTTAGATTATTTATGAATAAATTATAAATGTTAAACGAAAGTAAACTTAACAATAAAAATTTTCAATAACACGACTACACACTTATGTATGTAAAAACATGTCGCAAACTAAATTATCAACAGGCCCAACTTCAAATTTATCAAAATCATTTTTTTTGTTCATAAACCAGTGTACAAATCAAATCTATAGCGACTATGAAAATTTCGTTCTTGTCACTGTCTTTTTTAAATTTTTTTGTTTAACTTCTGTGAAATCCAATTTGATTTAAAAATTGCAAACCATGTTTTTGAAGCCAGTTTTCTGCTTCTCCTTAACATTTTTCAATTTTGAGTTGTGTCTGTTTATGATTAAGTGTGCGATATGTTGGCTTTTATTGCCATTAAACTTTGATTATTTTTATCATAAAATCAAAAATTAATATTAATTGCCATTCATCGCTTATAAATAATTAAATTGGCTTGCTCGTTCTTCTGGCTGGTTGTCTTCTTCTCATGCTCCAGCAGACCAGTAAATTTCACACTTTTATTTTAAGAACAGTTTTTCAGATTTTCCTTCGCTAAACACGTGTTGAATTTCACTGTCGGTATTTAGCATGTGTCTAAGTAAGACGAACTGATAGGAAAAGGGGAAAAAGGGTTTCCAATAGGAAAATATTGCATGTTTCTGTTGTTGGCTGATTATCTTAAGCGGATTTTTCTATTTGTCTTTGACTACATATTATTTTTTTTTGCTATTTTGTTTAAGGCACACATTGTAATGCTATTGAATATTTAATACTTAACCCTTTTAGGGTTGAAGATAAAATGGCTTAAGTGAATATTTTGCTATATATTACGCTAGAAAAGGTTAATTTATTTTAATATACATAATTATAAGGCCGCGTTTTTGAGATTTGAATTAAGCTTAAACTTAGTTTAACGTAGTCTAAAACTCGAGGATTTGCGGCGAAATGTGATTTATGTTGTTATTTCATCAAAGTCCAATGTTTTATGCAAAACTAAGCTGTTCGGACAGACGTTTGTATACAAACTTAATAATGGAGGCACAAATCTGTTTTCAGATTAACTAAACCTAGTTTAATTGAGATCTTAAAAACTCAACCTAAATGTTTAAAATAATCCATTTGTAAAAAATTGAAAATTTTGATTTTCATTTTCTGTTTACAAAATGAATGAAATTTTATGAAAGTATGGCAGCATTGTTGGAAGCAAGGTACATTAACACAAGGTAGACTAATTTGGGGGTGTAGATATGCTGCTCTATAAAAATACCCGCCCTGAAGGAAACCTGGGTACAAGTGTCTCCAAGTCACCAGTTTTGTCGACTATATTGTTGACATTGTCAACGATGTGTGTACACTACATTACATGTGCCACTTTATTTGGCTTAAATACGAAAAGATTTTATTGATAACAACTGAGAAGTACAATTCCTATAAAAGTTGAAGAAATAATAAAAAAAAGATTGCTATGATTTCGTATTCTTACAAAAAGTGTAGACAACTTTTACTAAAATGTACTAGCGATTCTCTGGTTCCAATGTCTACATATCGTCGGTAGATTATTTAACTGTCGTATGTGGATACAAATTACATACGACATAGGACAATTAAATAATCAACCGACGATATGTCCCCAAAGGAACTACCTAGTCAGTAGTGCCAACGTCAGTAGTAGATTTCCAATGACACGCACATGTTTAATGTCTATTGTAAATAACATTGCCTGGGGTATAATAAGTCACTAGTACTGGTGACTGTGTCAGTAGTGAATCAGTACAGATTTACTAGTGACATTCCTGCAGGGCGACCTGTCAAAATTGTCTCCATATAAAACAAAAACAATTCAACGCACACATGTACATAGTATGGCTTATACATACAAATTTGACAATTGGGGTTTATGTCTGTCCGCTAAGGAGTATGTATACCTTGTGTAAATGTACCTTGGTTGGGAGAAAAAGTGTATTTATGTGAGAGCATAATTAAAATAGATTTTATTTCGCGACGGCTTTCTAAGACAAATTTTTATGTCAAATTGTATGGAAAATGTGCTCTCCACGCAGTTTTTATTGGTTTAGTTATTTTTGCTTTTAGTATTTAGTTCCGCTCTTGATGAAATTTTGGAATCAGTGACACTAACTTTTCATCAAAATTCCTATTTGCTAATAAATACAACTCTGTTCTCGTTTTGAACAAGCTACGCAATACGGTTCACCTTTCAATTCGAAAATTTCTTTTGAAAAATTATAATATTATGTATCGAAATACACGCTAGCGCTCCAAATTATAAAAAAGACAATAATTGAAACTTAACTAGAGTAAATGTATAAACATGTCTAAATTTGGGACTGTAGCTTAAATCGCATTTGTGATTAATCTTTAGTTTAGACCATTTTGTGTACTTAACTATACCCTTTTGCACTCCTTAAAGTGTTAATTATTTCAAAACTCCATTTAAACTCATCATCACATGCACGCTGCTATAATCAATGCATTCTGCTCACACTACACAAGTCTCAACGATGAAAGAGTATTGATTTCCTATTAGTGTAAAATACTGCACTTTACAACAACTGATTGTGAATTTAAGTACTTGTGCAAATGTAAGTTTGTATCTATATGTGTGTGAATGTCATTACGTCTGTCCAGACGTCCCTAGGGCCGTCCTCTAGTTTTGACCACTTATTTGAACTTTACAAACAGCATGCTATTGTTGATTTATTTTTTCTTTATTTTTTCGCAAACTGTTTTGGAATTTTCAAAAGGTTTTTAAGTGCAACTGCCACAACAATAGCAAAAGAAGAAAAACAAGAGAATTTATTATTATTGACCACTAAAAACAAAACCAACCATCGAACCAAACCCATGATTAGGGGTGTGTGAGTGTCCTACAGAATGTATGTAAGTGTTTCTAATGCTATTTTTAGTTTTAGTTGGCAGCATGTTCGAGCAGTTTTAAGAATAGAACATGTGACTATTTTTTTTAATTTTAAAATATATGCATTGGAAGGGCCAATCAGCCGGTCAAACACATGTGCGACAATAGATTCGTTTAATCGATGGTTGTTTATAGAGAAAATTGGTATCGTTAGTTTAAGCTGTTGGTTCAATATTTTCATTTATGTGCTTCTTTCTTTTTTTGTTGTCTTCATTTACCAAGTGCATATCGTAAAATTATGCAGCCATAAAAAATCATGTGACACTATGAATTTCATTTTATTATTATGTAAAAAATAAATTTTTTTACTTGTCATTAAAACTTGTACAAAAGTCGTTAAAAATACTACACAAATTATGAGTGTTAAAAATGTATGTTTATTACTAATAATTTTGTAGTTAAATTATTTTTATGGTTTTTATACAGACTAGTAATAATGAATTATATTTGCATTTACAAATTCATGTAAATATTTCTGAATATGAATTATCGCAATAAAATAAATAACAATAATTATATTTTTACAATAAGTACAATGATTATGACTTGACTTTGACTAGACTATGACTAGACTATGACTAGACTATGACTAGACTATGACTATACTATGACTAGCCTATGACTAGACTATGACTAGACTATGACTAGACTATGACCAGACTATGACTAGAAATAAACAATACAGAGAACCCCGTAAGAGAAAATGAATGGCAAAGAGTGAGCCATAGAAAATCAGCTAAAAAGAAAGACAAAAGAAATGTCAAAATTCGCGAGCTGCGAGAAAAAGGAGAAGCTATTACTATTAAAGCTAACACATCTGAGTCCTACGCAGATGTTATCAAGGAAATGAAGAATAAAATTAATCCCACTGATATCGGTGTGGAAATACAAGGTATAAGAAGAACAAGAACCGGGGAATTACTTGTTACGTTAAGAAAAGGTGAAGGCCAAGCCGAGAAGCTAAAGAGTGCCATAGGTAACTCAGTAGAAGGTGTTATGATCAAAACTGTTACCAAAACTCATGTCATAGACATCAGAGATATGGATGAGTCAACAGATGCTGAAGACCTAGTCAGAGCCCTAATGGAGGCGACTAAAGTGGAAGAACCCACAACGTTCAAGGTTCTAAATCTTAGAACATCTTTTGGAAGAACCAAACAGACGATTGTCCAGCTCCCTGAGCATCTTGCATCACAATTACTTAATGCAAGGAAAATCAGAGTGGGGTGGATAATGTGCAGTCTGAGGAGTAAGATAAAGTCAAAACAGTGTTTCAGATGCTTGGAACAGGGTCACATTGCCTACCAGTGTAAAGCCATAGACAGATCCAATCTTTGTAGAAAGTGTTGCAATCCTGGTCACAGGGCTAGAGAATGTAAAGCGGAAGAGAGCTGTATACTTTGTTTTGAAAGTGGCTCAATAAATGTTCGACATTACATTGGAAGCACAGAGTGTGTAAAAAACAGGAGAAATAAAGCAGCCTAATGATCGTGAAATTCTTGCAAATCAATCTCGGAAGGGGAAGGGAAGCACAGGATTTGATGTTGCAAAAGGTGACAGAGGAAAACACTGATCTAGTGTTAATAAGTGAACAGTACAGAAATCCACCATCTCAAATTTGGTATGAAGATAAAACCCATCGTGCGGCCATAATGATAAGAAATACGAGGTTTTTTGTTAGTGAAGTTGATGAGACAAATTCTGGTTTCGTATATGTAACCGTTGGAAAAATGAGAATATATAGCTGCTATTTTTCACCAAACATTGAATATAGCGAGTTTGCGGAAGCTCTTAATACACTTGAGGTTTCCATTAGATCCTCAAAGTATAAAGTCATCATAGGTGGTGATTTCAACAGTAAATCCCCTGAATGGTACTCTAACACCCTAGATAACAGGGGTTCTGCAGTGAGTGAGATGATTGCAAGCACTGGACTGACTGTTTTTAACAAGGGTGATAAGCTTACCTTTAGAAGAGGTGCAGGTGGGAGCATTATAGATATAACCTTTGGGACACCTATTTTTTGTAATGAAAAGATGCACTGGATGGTGCTAGAGGATATCTCTTTAAGTGATCATCAGTATATCACGTTTAATATATACGAAGGAACAAATAATGATCCGAATGTAGTAGACCTTCCAAGATGGAATGCTAAAAAATGTGATGGGGGAAAACTGTCTCAATACATTAAAAGTGCTAAAGAGAGAAGTATGCGAAACCAATTCGAACTTGTTGATGTAGAAAATGCAGCTGAGACACTGGTTCAAATACTCACTAGAGCCTGCAACGTATCAATGCCTAAAGTACGAAAATATACCCACAAATGTCCCGTTTATTGGTGGAATGATGAGATTCGTGAGCTAAGAGTGAAATGTCTCGCCGCACGACGAGTGTCTACACGTAATCCCAATAACGAAGCCCTGGCTTTAGAATTCAAGGTATCACGCAAAGCATTGAGAAAAGCCATAAAACACAGTAAGAAAAAATCTTGGACTGAACTATGCAAGGAAATAGACTCTGATCCATGGGGAAAGCCGTACAAAATAGCTATGAAGAAACTTGGTCGAAATAAACCCATACCTGGGATTAAAGAACCAAAATGGGCAACGGAAATAGTGAAAACATTATTTCCTTTCGATGAAGACGGGCTTATAAGTGTACCAAAGCTTCCGGTTAATAATTTCGTGCCCTTAGACGCAGAAGATATTAAATATGCTGGAAAAAAAATTAAGTGTGGGCAGGAGCCCTGGACCAGATGGCATACCCAATGAAGTCATAAGGATGATGTGTGAGATATGGCCTGAATACCTAGCTTCAGTATTTAACTCATGCCTTGAAACTGGAATCTTCCCTACTAAATGGAAGCTACAAAAATTGGTTTTGTTGCGAAAGCCAAACAAACCATTAAATGAGCCTAGCTCGTATAGGCCACTGTGCATGTTAGACTCCCTGGGAAAACTCCTGTAATGTCTTATCTTAAAACGGCTGGAGGAACAAATTGCTGATCTTGGAGGTCTATCTCCTATGCAACATGGTTTTCGCAAGGGGAAAAGTACTGTCGATGCGATAATTGAAGTTTGCAATAAAGGAAAGCAAGCGATGACAACAGGAGAATACTGTGCAATAATAACGCTGGATGTGAAAAACGCTTTTAACACAGCAAAATGGAGCGTGGTATTAGAAGCACTCAGCAAAAAGGGAATTGATAATTACCTTTACAACATAGTTGCAGGTTATCTGGATAGGAGATTTCTTTAATACGAGACGGAAAGTGGTATAAAGAAAATACCAAATAACAGCCGGTGTACCTCAGGGATCGGTTCTAGGACCTTTCCTCTGGAATGTGATGTATGATGGCTTACTGAACTTGAAGCTGCCGGAAGGAGTGACTCTAATAGGTTACGCAGATGATATAGCTCTTGTTATAAACCAGCGCACTACAGAACTGATTGAGATAGTGGCTAACGATTGATTATGCCGTTGCAGCAGATGGTTGCGGAAAAATGGACTGCAGCTAGCTGTAGCTAAAACAGAGGCAATTCTGGTGACAAATCGAAGAGTCTATAAAACACCGAAAATTCGGCTTCAATCAAGTGATGTACTATTTAAACATAATGTATGCTATCTGGGCGTACAATTGGATGACAATCTCGGTTTCAGCCAACATGTGGTGAACATACGTGATAAGGCCATGCGAACGGCAACTTCATTAGGGAGGATAATGCCAAACTTTGGCGGCCCAAAGCCGCATATTAGAAAACTGATAAACAGCGTAGTACACTCTCAACTTCTGTACGCTGCTCCAGCTTTCTCGAATGCGTTAAAACGGAAATACAACATACGTGAACTACAGAGACCACAGAGAACCAGCGCCCTTCGTATCACATCTGCGTATCGCACGGTGTCTACCAGTGCGGCCTTGGTACTAGCGGGGCTTCTTCCCATAGACCTATTAATACTGGAAAGAGAGGAAATATATATGCAAATTAAATGTATAAATCAGGCAAATCATAGTCCATTGGAGCGAGCCAAAAGAATCTCAGAAATAAAGAAAGATACCAGGGATAATGCAATAAGAAAATGGCAAGAACGATGGAATCAAGAAGAGACAGGAAGATGGACGTACAAACTAATCCCACATATTAAAACATGGTGTTTATTCTTAATATTTTTTAAGAAAATTAAAATTTAATTTAAAATTTATTTGGGCACTTTAAAACTTTACTAAAATAAACCACTAAATGAAACACAACCGATTCGTTTAAAATTCACTTTGCAAGTATTTATTTACTATTTCTTATATATAAAAAATGCTAAATTTTGTGTATTTATATTAATATTCAGCAATCCAGTTATATTTAACATAATAAGCAAACTAAGAGTTTCCATGTAATTATAAATAAGTTAGTATTATAGGGTAAGTATTATTAAATTCATTTTTTAGTATTATTAGTGTTATTATTATTATTATTATTTAAATTCAAATTTATATTATTTATGTCATATGGCGCAACATTCCGGCCCCATTGAACGACTGCACGTCTTCAATTATTCGGCAGTGGAGCCAACTTGTGCACTGGGCGCCTAAACACGCCTGTTCGCGTTTTGACCTCCGCCACTCTGACCTTGCCGTCTTCGCCTTCTACGACCTTGACGACTCTCCCGGTCAGCCACTGCTGAGGCGGGCAATTGTCCTCGTGGATGAGGACCACCTGACCGACTTTGAGGTTGGGAAAATCTTGGTGCCACTTCGCTTTGGTTTGAAGGCCGAGAATATAGTCGCGTGACCAAGCCTGCCAGAATGTCTGCTTGAGACCGCAAAGCATTCGCCATCGCTTCCATAATTTCCCCTCTTTGACGTTCACGTCTTCTCCTGATTCTGGCGGCAGCGAACGCAGACCCTCTCCGAGAAGAAAGTGAGCTGGTGTCAACGCTTCTCCGTCGTTCGGGTCTGGAGACAGCGGTGCTATTGGACGACTGTTGAGCACCGCCTCTACTTCTGCAAGCATCGTTGCCATTTCTTCTTGTGTGAGCGACGCATTGCCCACGGCTCGCAGAAGCAGGAACTTCGCCTGTTTGACAGCGGCTTCCCACAGCCCTCCGAAGTGAGGCGCCCGAGGTGGTATGAAGCTGAACTTCACCCCGGACGACGCTGCGTACGACTCGACGGCCTGTCGACTCCTGTCGAACGCTTGCTGCAACTCCCTCAGAACGCGGCTGGCTCCGACGAAGTTCGTCGCGTTGTCGCAATACACCGTCTGTGGTTGACCTCTCCTGGCAGCGAACCTTTTAAAACAAAGAAGAAAAGAATCAGTAGACAGATCAGATACTAATTCTAAATGTACCGCCTTTGAAGTGAAACACACGAAAACCGCTATATACATTTTCAATGGTGGCCTACCACGAATCCGCAATGAAACGTTTATAGGACCACAGAAGTCTACCCCGACTACCAAAAATGGCCGAGTAGCTCTCACTCTATTAGTGGGCAAATTTCCCATTATTTGGGACATAAGTTTTGGTTTATAGCGGAAGCAATGTACACACTTGCGAATTATTCTGCTGCACTCTTCTTTAGCATTTATGAGCCATATATTTTCTCGTGAAAGAGCTATTAGAGCCTTTGTACCAGCATGACAATTCTCAGTATGAAGATTTCGCAAATAAAGTGTGACAAAACTATTTCTTTTCGGTAATAAAAGTGGGAATTTGGTATTGTAATCCAAATCTGCATTAAGCAGTCTCCCACCTACCCTTATCAGTGAAAACTTTCTATTTTCTTCAATAAATGAATGAATAAATGGCGTCAATCTTTGAATGTTTGACTGCAAGACTTCAGATTTTTGCATTTTTGCAATTTCCTCAGAAAAATTATATTTCTGGATTGTCTCTACAAGTCGATAAAATGACCATTTCAATTCGATTGCAGTAGGTGTAAAATTTTTATTTATTTTACGTTTTCTCAGGATATCAATAAATCTGAGTACAAATGAAGTTACTCTTAGCAACTTCTTGTATGACGAAAATCTTTCTATCAGATCCAACAAGCAATTTTGTGGATCCTCTACTGCAAGAAGTACATTTGTTTTTCTTGCCTCTAACAGCTTTTGATTCTCTGTTAACTCGAAATGTTCGTTAACAGGCCAATGTGAACTATCGCTTAGTAAAAACGAAGGTCCCTCAAACCAAATTGAATTTTTTAAATCTTTTACATCACATCCTCTTGAAACGATGTCAGCTGGATTCTGTTTAGTAGGCACATGGCGCCACGAAACCTGTTCTGACAATTCTTGAATTTCAGCAACTCGATTCGACACGAATGTTGCCAGTGAGGACGGATGAGTTTTTATCCAATGTAATGTAATTTCCGAATCTGTCCAGAAATTAACACTTTCAATTTCAAAACTCATCATTAATTTAATTCGACTCCACAACTTAGCTAATAGGTGTGCAGCGCATAACTCAAGTCTCGGAAGAGATTTTGTCTTGAGTGGAGCAACTTTTGACTTTGCCGTTAGCAGTCTCGATTCAATTTTATTTGAATCGGAGCTTCGTATATATATGCAGCAACCATAAGCACGAATCGAAGCGTCAGCAAATCCATGTATTTGAATTTTTGCTGTCGATGTTGTGGAAACGAATCTTGGGATTGATATTGAATCAATTTCCATTAAATTAGATTTGAAATTTTCCCATGACGTATTTAGTCTCATAGGAATTGATTCATCCCAGTCAAGTTTTTGTATCCAAAGTTCTTGCAACAACATTTTGGATTTTGTAACCATTGGGCATAAAAGTCCGAGAGGGTCGAATAATCGAGAAGAAACAGACAAAATGTTTCTTTTCGTTGCTTTTAAATCACGAAAATTGTCTTCCAAATGAAACTTAAATGAATCATTCTTCGGTACCCAATGTATACCTAGAGCCTTTGCCGAATCAGAGTCACTATGTAATAGTTTCTCTTTTTGAAATGAATTATAAATTTCGGGATGATTTGAAACCCATTTTGTAAGTTTAAAACCAGCTGAACTTAAAATTTCATTAACCTGGTTACGAATTATATCTAGGTCTTGGTAGCTTTCAGCCCCAGTTATCAAATCATCAACATAGAAATCACTGCGAACAACTTTTGAACCAATAGGTAAAGTCTCTTTGAATAAATCGCTTAAGTGAATCAAACATCTGATGGCTAAAAATGGCGCAGAAGCCGTACCATAAGTAACGGTATTTAACCGAAATATTTTCAAATCATCAGATGGATTCTGTCTCCAAAGGATTAGTTGAAAGTTTCTATCATTCTCGCCAACTAATACTTGACGATACATTTTTTCAATATCTGCTGTGATTGCGTACTTATGAAATCGAAAACGGATCAATGTCGAATATAATTCTTCTTGAACTGTTGGGCCAACCATTAACAAATCGTTGAGTGATGAATGTGAAGAAGTTCGACACGAAGCATCAAAAACTACTCGAAGTTTCGTAGTTGTACTCTGAGGTCGCAACACACATTGATGTGGAATAAAATAGTGAGGGAAATCCGGTATTTTGTCAACATATGACATATGACCTAGGTCGAAATACTCTTTCATAAAATCATGATACATTTCTTTCATATTTAAATCTCTAGAAAGTCGCCTTTCTAGTGCAAGAAATCGCCTTTTAGCGGTTTCAAAAGATAAACCAAGTGTTCTTGTATCAGATTTGAAAGGCAAAGAGACTTCAAATCGTCCTGACGGTAAACGTCGTACTGAATTTCTAAACATTTCCTCACATTTTTGCTGTTCCTCAGAATAAATTTTTGTTGATTCATTTGGAAGTTCTTCTAACTCCCAGAATTTTCTAACAATTGAATCTATATTGCTCTCGTTTTCTACAGACGTACTTAAATGAAAGACGTTTGTATTGCCGCTCGAGCCCTTTGATTGGTTATACTTTCCAGTAACAATCCAACCAAGCGAAGTCTTTTGAAGAATTGGCAGGCTCGGGCCAGACCTTATTTGTCCAATACAAATTAAGTCAAAAAATATTTCCGCACCTATTAAAAGATCAATCTTTCGAGGCTTATAAAAGCAAGGATCGGCTAATTCTATATTTCTTGGAATATTCAAGCAAGTCGTACTAATTTTATGATCAGGCTGTAAATTTGTTATAGAACTCAATACCCAAAACTTTGAAGTAAATTGTGTAGAGTTAACCCTCGACGTGACAGTTAAATTTACGCATGATTTTGAAAACGAATTTGTTTCGCTAATACCATTCAAATTCAATCTACCTCCTTCTCTTTTTAATCGTAGTAGCTGTGCAAGTTCCTCAGTAATCAAATTTGGTTGAGAACCGGAATCTAAAAGAGCTCTGGCTAATATAAAATCACCAGAACTATTTCTAACTTTCACGACGGCTGTAGCAAGAATAATTCTTTCATCAGAAGATGAATAATTTACCGATGCTTGAGAAGTTGACGGTGGTTCAAAATTGTTGTTTGAAGAATTATTATTGTTATTATTAGAATTTGCACTAGTACTGTATCTATGTAGCAATGCGTTATGAGAACCACTACAAATTCTACATTTAGATGCTGTACATCTAGCTACTGTATGTCCTTTTTTTAAACAATTTATGCAAGCTGGCACAGATTTTATAAAATCAAATCGTTGGTTTACAGGCTCAGCTGCAAAAGAAGGGCAATTTGTTATTATGTGTTGATTTGATTTACAAAATAAACATTTGTCAGTAGATTGTTTAGATTTAGTACAATTTAGTGATGTTTTATTATTTTTCTTAGTAAAATTTTCAGTTTTATTTTTATTAAACCTCGGTCTCGAACTTGAAGATTCATCAGCTGCAATATGCTGATACCGTTTGTTCAAGGCGGTTTCACAGTCTGACCATAGTGGCAACCTTTCGAAATCTAGCTGTTCTTCCCACTTTGTCTTAGTCACTGGATCTACTTTTGACATCACTAAATGTATTAAAATAGCATTTGTAATTTTCTTATCATCACCAATCGATAAAAGTGAATCATATATTGCTGAAACTGTATCAATCATACTTCTCAAAGCAGATGCCGAAGGTTTAGTGATCTCTGGTAGATCAAAAAGTTTTGATATATTATCAAAAAATATCAGACATTCATTGTCATATACCTTTTTTAAGCTGGCCAATGCTTTGGGATAATTTTCTTCTGAAATCTGAAAAGCTTTGACTGTACCCAAAGCTTCTTCGGACAAGCATGATATTAAATGATTAAATTTTTCTATGTCTGTCAACGTCGGATCATTGTGGACCAAGTTCTCAAATAGGCTCATAAAATTTTTATAATCGGAGTATTTTCCGCTAAATTTAGGGAGCTTCATATTTGGGAGTCTAGAATGATGTGACTGTACACTAAAAGAAGTTTCAGGCACACTTGACTTTCTATTTTTAGTCAAAATACTCAAAAACAATGATTTAGTGGTCACACAAATGTCTTCAAGCTCAGCTCTATCGTCATTGTCGGGATCCAAATTATCCACATCTGACTGCAGCTTCATTGCCTGCTCAATATAAGTTTTAAGAATGTCTAATCTGCATTCCAACTCAATTGGATTAAAAGAAATCGTCTTTTCTCGAATGGACTGACGAATTCGCGTAATATTTTGTACGACTTTTGCCTTTTTAGCAAGTAATTTCTCCAAAGTTTCCGCTATGGAAGGAGATTCTTGATGTTTTCTACTAGGCATTATATTTTATAATTTGTATCGATAAGAGTTTAAATTTCTAAAATACCAAAATAACTTATTGGTTTACTATTTTTTAACGAAAATCAATTTTAAATTAATTTAGTAAAATTGATATAATAATTCTCTCGCCAGCTTATGAAAATATTCGGATTCTATTTCTTCTATTTTGTAGAAATATTTTATCTTTCTATTTAAAATTATCAATTCCGATCACTACGTTCAAATATTAAATTATGTTTTCCACTTAAATCAGCCTTTGGTTAAAATAATTAAATTTTATTTTACCAAGAAATCTTTTTTCATAATAAATTCAAAAACAAGTTGTTAAAAATAATTGTTACTAGTGTGACCGCACTAATCAATTTATATTTTATGATTGCACGAAATTAAATTTTTCAATGCTAGTGTGAACACAACAAACAATTTATTTTTTCAAACTTGTATTAATTTAACTTTTCGATGCTAGTGTGAATGCTTCACACTGTACAGCTGATATCACTATTAAATGGTATAGGAACGTATGGAATTAAACCGTGATCTTAAAAATTGACAAACGAATGTAAAAATAAAAGAAAGCAAAGATAATAAATTTAGCATTAATTAATTATTTTTTAAAATTAAAGAATTAACACTCGCGAATATTTTCGTTTAATTTTACGTGCAAAAAATATAAATATAAATAATTGTTTGCTACAGAAAAATGCCGACGGTAAAAAGAATAAATTTATTCTCTGTCTCTCAGTAATAAAAGAGACCAAATTATACAAGTGCGTGTGTGTATAAATATGTTTATTATTAAATATTAACACTCGCGATTGTTTCACTTTAAGGGTGGTTTTTAATAAAATTATTATTAAATAAATAAATTGTTTCACAAATAAGTGTAAAAAATATTCTTTGTGTTCGACTTGCAGTGAAATAATTTTTGATTAAGTTACAAAAATCTTTAAATTTGATTAATTTACAAATTTAAGTTAATAACACAAATATTTTTTACACTTGTTACCTCTTGTTCAGATTCGGAGTTACTCCCCTGGTTTCTCTCTGCTCTACAAATTATACAGCGGCAACGACGAGGCATCTAGGAGTTTATGTTGACGAACACCAGTGGCTTTTGTTTTAAATGTTTTTATTGTTTTTTATTAATTTTTTAAAATAATAAAATTGTTTTTTACCACACACTTCACAATTTCTAATAAAAATTTAAACTTTTGAAATAGTTTATCAAAAGGGCTTTATTTGGTTAACTTTTAAACTTATTTGTTTGTATTTTTGTTAACTTATGTAAGTATGTATGTATGTGTTTAATGTTTCACTTAAATTTAATTTGAAATAAATTATCAAATGTTTTAATTTGTTTTTAAAGAGTCCCTGCTCGGGCGCCAAAATGTTTATTCTTAATATTTTTTAAGAAAATTAAAATTTAATTTAAAATTTATTTGGGCACTTTAAAACTTTACTAAAATAAACCACTAAATGAAACACAACCGATTCGTTTAAAATTCACTTTGCAAGTATTTATTTACTATTTCTTATATATAAAAAATGCTAAATTTTGTGTATTTATATTAATATTCAGCAATCCAGTTATATTTAACATAATAAGCAAACTAAGAGTTTCCATGTAATTATAAATAAGTTAGTATTATAGGGTAAGTATTATTAAATTCATTTTTTAGTATTATTAGTGTTATTATTATTATTATTATTTAAATTCAAATTTATATTATTTATGTCATATGGCGCAACACATGGGTTGAGAGGCAACATGGAGACATGGGTTATTTTATAACACAGGTGATGACGAATCACGGCTGTTTTAACAAATACCTGCATAGATTTAAATTAAAGGAGATAAGCAGCTGTGAGGCATGCGGATCACCGGACGAAGATGCAAGGCATATAGTTTTTGAATGTGAAAGGTGGGTGGAACAGAGAAGAACTTTAACTGGAAAGTTAGGCGTAATCTTGACACCTGAGAACGTGGTGGGCATAATGCTGCATTCCGCAAGCTCATGGAAATTATGTGAAGACTTCATTAATAGGATAATGAAGGAAAGGTGTTCAGCGGTTCCGAACCTTCATTAGGAGGGGAAAGTTGGAAGGATGTAGGAATAATGCTGTTTTTAACTGCCCGCCCTGATGTAATGCTGACGTAGTCCCGGGGTGGTGTTGGTGGAGTTATCATGGGGCCACTAGATGATAGCGCGCTATCACTACGTCCAACAAAAAAAAAAAAAAAAAACTAGACTATGACTAGACTATGACTAGACTATGACTAGACTATGAGTAGACTATGACTAGACTATGACTAGACTATGACTAGACTATGACTAGACTATAACTAGACTATGACTAGACTATGACTATGACTAGACTATGACTAACCTACACGCAGAGAAAAAATATGGTTGGGCATGGTTACGGCAACAACACTATGTTTAATGTAACAATATATTGTTGTCGTACACAAATAACACTACGTGACAAAGTTTCAACAAAGTCGTGACCAAATGAATCTGACAGCTAATCATTATGTAAAATTTTCCGCTGAATCCGAATATGAAGTCGGAATTGTCAAAAGTAGAACAGCTTTTGAGATCTTCCAAAATAACCGTTATTTGTATTTTTAAAAATGATGATGTGACTAAAATGCAAATATCTTCAAACATTTTAAGCGGGGTATGTAATTCTTTCTTTCTAGTGAAAGGTAATACAATTTCTAAAATAACCAAGGATTAGGATTAAGGTTACAGGGAACAAAAGTTCAAGCTTCATTTAAAATTTTATGATTTTGTTCAATTTTGCTCTATTCAAGTTATTTTTTTTAAACCAATGATTTAAAAATCCTAATGTTTTATTGCATGTGACATTAGATTATTTTAATATGAAAATTTTGCGCCCAACAAGACATAGATTGGTGCAAAAATGACAAAGCTACAGAAGATATTGTAAATTAACCCACATAGAAATTCAATACTTCTAAGCAATTTTCAATATTTATTGTTACTAAAAATTTAGCTTTGTATATTAATTTGTTGTGGGTTAGTTCAATTAATCTTCTGTAACTTTGTCACCGATCCGGATCCTATTGGGCACTAAATGTTCGTATTGAAATAGGCTAAAATTTTATTTTTTCGATATTTGCATTTCAGTCACAGCATCTTTTTTAAAAACACAAATAACGGTTATTTTGGAAGATCTCAAAAAAACCGCTAATGTCTTAAAACAAATTGTTCAGGAAAGCCGAAAAACCATTCTAGATCAAACTATGGGCTAGGTATTGCACATTTTAAACTTTGTCATTACGTTAAAAAATCGGAATTGATCCATCTTTAAAAAAAAATATGTAAACAACGTTCAAAATTAGGCAATATGGCATCAACATCTAAAAATCGAAAAAATGGACACACGCAGTTGCCCATGAAAACCACAGATTTTTCATTTGCTCTTTTGCAAGTTCAATATAAACTCCGCTATTTGATTAACATTTAGAAAAATTGTAAAAAGCCACAAAATAAAAAATCGATTCAAAAATAATTAAATTTATTTTGTATTTTTATGACAGTTATGAAAGGGGCTGTATCATAATATGATTGCTTCTAAATTTATTATGATTAATATAATGATTATATGATTACTTCTTAGCTTATTATGATTAACATGACAATAATATGACTAATTTCTTAGCTTATTATGATTAACATGACAATAATTTGATTACTTCTTAACTTAGTATGATTAACAGAATAATAATATGATTAAGGGAAAAATATTATGATGTAATAGTACGAGTATATTTAGTCAAAATATGATTCAATAATAATCTTAATATGGTGAGTACAATCATAATTCTTATCATAATATGTTGCTCTTAGAATAAGTTTACCACAACCATGTTTTTTCTGTCTTTGTCTTTGCGTGTATGAATAGACTATGACAAGACTATGACTATACTATGACAAGACTATGACTAGACTGCAGGGGTACCACAGTCTATGACTAGTCTATGACTAGCCTATGACAAGACTATGACTATACTATGACAAGACTATGACTAGACTGCAGGGGTACCCCAGTCTATGACTAGCCTATGACTACACTATGACTGGACTATGACTAGAATATGACTAGACTATGACTAGACTGCAGGGGTACCACAGGGATCCGTGCTGGGCCCCTTCTTGCGGAATATAATATATGATGGTCTATTGAACATGAGACTACAAGTAGGTGCGAAAATAATAGGGTACGCGGACGATATTGCCCTCGTTGTATCTCAACGAGAACCAGAACTATTGGGGATAATAACAAACAACAGCCTTATTCGCTGTAGCAGATGGTTAAAAACAAATGGATTGGAGCTAGCAGTGGCAAAAACTGAGGCAATCCTGGTAACGGATCGAAGAGCATTTAAACCACTAAAGATCTTCCTAGAAGGCAGTGAAATACACTTGCAAAGGAGTCTGCGTTATCTTGGTGTAAAACTTGACGATAGACTTAATTTCGGTCAACACGTACTAATGATACAAAAAAAATCCATGCAAACGGCAACGTCACTGGCGAGGATAATGCCCAATTGTGGAGGTCCTAAGCCATACATAAGAACGCTTATAAGTAGTGTAATACACTCCCAGCTACTTTACGCTGCCCCGATATTTGCCACGTCGATGAGCATAAAGGAAAGAATAAGGGAAATGCAGAAGCCACAGGGACTAAGTGAACTTAGAATTGTATCGGCATACCGTACGTTGCCTACAAATGCAGCACTAGTTCTTGCGGGACTACCTCCAATAGACTTACTAGTGTTAGAAAAGAATGAGATTTATAAGTAGACAGAACGTATTAAATGTGATCCATGGAACAAAACAAAATATTCTCGAAATAAATTGCTAGACTATGACTATGACAAGACTTTAATTAAACTCTGACTTGACTAGGGCTGAACTTTTATTAGACTGACTGTTACCTGTATTCCTAACTGTATGACAATGGCAAAACTATGACAAAGAGTAAGAAAAAACAGAACAAAAAGGAAAGAACACGTAAATAAATTTAAAAATTACAATTAATTACAGCAAATTTCAAACCACCAATACCAATGGTTAAAGATTGATGTTTGACTGCTGGCTGGAAGGCACAGCAGTGGTGCAGAGGGTAGAACTGCAAAGAATTCTGATGATGAGAATCTTGTTATTTACGAAAAGTAAACTCAAACCGAGTTTGATCCCCAGCTTAGCCAGGAATACAAATTAACAATAAATTTTAATTAATTTCATGTTGTAAAAAAAATAAAATTTAATGAACTCAGGCCTAATTTAATATCAAAATTTCAAAATATTTGTGCGAAAAGTGTTATCATAAATACTTTTGGTTTAATTTTTTCACTGTCACACCATCCAGAATACCTCTGTAGACTATACCAGAAATAGTGGTGAAATGGTCTGGCTTTACATGACTCAGTTATTTTTCTGTGATGAAAAATATTTCTATGGAATTTCTTAAAATTGTTGTGGCTAAAAATTATAACGAAAAAATTTTAAGCTTTAAACTTTAGAATGTGTTGTTTTTTAATTTAAAATGAAAAAAAAAAAACAATAATTATCTTGTTTTTGTGAGCAAATTGCATATTACCTGAAAACGTGCGTATTTACGGAATACGGTGCTGTTTAGCAAAACAGCACGCGTCAGCAATGTGTCACACGATTGATTTTTTTGTCGTTACTGTTGTTGCTGTTGGGTTTTGTTTTATTTTTCCAACAAAAACTTGTACATAAAAAATAATCACGATTTAGATACAAAACAAACTGAATTAGAAACAAAAAAGAAAACACAAAAATAAAAACAACGGAAAACGTAAAGTTAAAATGCATTTTAACAAACTGCACAGTTTTCATTGTATTAATGGCTAAAAAAATTCGTTTGAAATAAAACTAAATACATACGAACAAAAGAGATTATTGCTAAAATATATATATATGTACGTACGTATGTAAGTAAACAATCTAAAAAAAACTTAATGCAGGAAATACAACAAATACACATAAATAGACAAAACAACAAAAAGTTAAAACTAAATTTTAAAAAAAATAATAAAAAAAATAAATAAACAAAATCAGAAAAAACATACACACATTTTTATTGGCATCAAATCATCAACATTTTTTCAGACAATTGACATGATAATAGAGTAACGAAATATAGACAAAATCGCTTTGTGTTTCATTAGATCTTTTTGTTTTTATTTGAGTAGCAGGTGTTTAAATGAGCTTTTTGTAATTGCGTAACAATTTGTTTTATTTAAAATAAAACTGCAATTTCCTCTAATGAAATTTTAAGATATTAACTCTTCTTAATTGTTCTCGTTTAGTCAATAGTCTGGTCTGTAGTTTTGAAGCTTTTAGTACAGGTGTATAACTTATAAATTCGGGCTTCACAATAGAAATCATAAGGGTTTAACAAACATACATATGTACAGACGTTGTATCTTTGATAACTTATATTTGTTAACCACTTTCTTATGGTGTTTTCTTTTCTAAGAAATAATAATGCATATTATTTGTGTAATATATGTATCAGTGCCCATGTTCTGCAACTCTCGCGTCGAGAAAGTTTTCGATTAAAATGTGTGAAATGAAACAAAAATGCCATAAATTGAAACAAAACAGCTGTCTGTAACTTTTGTTGGCGAGTACAAGCTGTCACGTAAGGAAATTACTAGCCAATTTACAGAAAAAGTGTGTCTGTAACATTTTGGTGAGAAAAGTTTCCGCTTTGAACTGTAAAATAAACTCACGAATAAAAATGGGGCGAGAAAAAATTTCAACACTAAAAAATGCAAAATGCAAAGAATAATAATAATCATATTTTATTCTTGGCACATTTTTCATTGTTTTATTATTTTGCTTTTAACATTTTTATAAAATATACGAATGTCTTCAAAGCTCGTTTGCAAACAACAAACATTAAAGTAGCTCTTTACACAATTTGGCATAGCCGACGGTTGTGTTTTCGCCGCCGTCGTTGAAAAATTTTCAATTTAAGTAAATTTTGGTCGCCGTCAACGATATGTGTTACTGGCGTTCTGAACGTCTGCAATGTCACATCGGCTTCGAGTGCAATATTATGACATTTATAACGTAATGACGTAATCTCTTTTGATAGTTTTCGACATGAGTTACAGACACACATTTTTCTCACTTTTCGAGAAACGATGGTATATTTTGTTTCACATCTTTTCGATGGAAGAAGTTCTCACTAAAGTTACAGAACATGGGTACAGGTTACATGCACCCTCACAAAGTGATACATTTTTCTAAATAACAATAGAACAAAATAATAGCTACGTTTTACAACCAACACGAATGTTTTTTTAGCGTGTTAAATATTGAATGCAAAGTTTGTACTAAAGCCATATTCATCACTGTTGTAGCGATTTTCAACATAAAATTTTCTTTGAATTCCAATAAGCGTTAATAATACTGATTTTTAATAATTAAAGTCGGCTGTTGTTAAAAATTTTGCGCCAAGTAAAAATAATTATTAAATAAAGTAAAACAAACGAAAAACAAAAAGTTTAACAATGTACGCAAACACAAGAAAGAAGATAATAAGAAAAATACTTGATTACAAAAAAAATTGTATTATCTCACACTCAATTATAACTGGGGGTAAGAAATTGAACAAATTTGCCATTTATGTTTGCAACATATTAAGAAAGGAAAACGACAACGTTTCACACCCCGCGCGAATGACAGCATACATGGTACATTATTGTTAGAAAAGAAAACACCATTGTTCCCACTTATTTATTCAACGAAATAGTGTAAACAACAAAAGCCCAACTATAATATTCTTAAGTTGGCTTAAGTAATTGTGCGAATACATGTGATTCATATATGTCGAAACATATTGAACTTGAGAAAACTTTTTGGTTAATTTTATGAAACTGGCATTTGCCTAAGCAAGGAGCGAAATAGATTGCACTTTCCGTACGGAATAAAATATTTTTTAGTTTTATTTTTGTTTTTTTAATTGCTTTTGTTAATTTTTTTGTTAATTTTTGACAGTAGCTTAAGCCAGCTTATGTATATTATAGTTGGGCCTAAATTCTTTTTGTGTCAACAGAGAATTATTTGCGGGAAACTTCGCTTTACTTTTCCAATTGACAAAACAAGCGTGCACATTAGTGTGTCCCAAAAATTTTTTTTTTTGGATTTTAATGGGTGCTCAAGCATAATTTAAAAGCTTATAGGGTAAAGTATTTGTGAGATTTTTTCAGATTTTTCGGAAGAGTTTTTGAGGTCGCTCAAGTCGAATTTTTGCCATAAATTGGGTCTGCCATTCTTTTTTTAAGTTTTCTTCATAACTCTGTCAAAAACCACGATTTTCTTCACTTTTACGGAAAGTATTTAAAAGAAAAATGTCCAAGCTTTATTTTGGTGTACAAAGACTATAAGTTTATGCACCCTACACTGATAGAAAAGACGTCATAACGCTCATGTATTTTGACATCAGTACTATGACAAGTGTCGTCGTTTTTGACCCCGTGACACTTTTCATCATGGTGATGTCAACCTTAACGTCACTTGGCCAAAGTGTCATCAGGGTCAAAATGAAATTATGTCATCAATGAGATGACACATCGGCATCACAGAAATTACGAACATGTCCTCAGTGCGATGACGCAGTAACATCGGAGAATGGACACATTAGCATCAATTTAATGACAGTTTGTCTCTAAGTCAAAGTGAGAGAATATTATTATTTACTTACCCCGTACATATGTTTGTTTAACTAAATAATTTAAAAAAATAGAATATACATAGGAATTTTTGCTTCTTACAATGCATTTTAATCATGAAAATAATGTTAATAACATACAAAATGTATCACTATAGTCATAAAATAGATGACACGTAAAAAATGACGAAATCGTACGAAGACGTTAGTCATTGAATTAATGTTACTTTTTGCATCATTGATGCCATTTGTAGTAACACTGATGTCACAATTCTGCTGTAAGGGCATCATCGATATGAAGATGCATTTTTCTATTAGTGTACAATAAAATTTTTCGTAATTTTTTCATAAATTTTGTAAATTACGCTTTATAACTTTTAAAATCTTAATGGAAATGAAACAAACTAACAATGCAATTTGAAAGATTAATTTAATCTTAATAATTTAAAAACAAATATATTTGAATTTGCTCTTACCGTTCCTGAGTTATACCGGTTTTCAGCTTTGTATCCAGTTTATAATACTATTACTCATACCGAAATCGAAATTACAAACAATTTAAATGCAAATTTTGATCGATACCGAGTGCCGTAATTTGCCCCCTGAATTTGAATTTATGCCTATAGCAAGGCACATACCTGCACACTGGCGTGGCAATACCACTGATGGGATTTATGGTAAAATTGTACCAAATTTGGTATAATCTAAACTTCAATTTTATCGTTTTCTGTACCCATGTTCTGTAACTTTAGTGAGAACTTCTTGCATCGAAAAGATGTGAAACAAAATATTCCATCGTTTCTCGAAAAGTGAGAAAAATGTGTGTCTGTAACTCATGTCGAAAACTATCAAAAGAGATTACGTCGTTACGTTATAAATGTCATAATATTACACTCGAAGCCGATGTGAAATTGCAGACGTTGAGAACGCCAGTCACACATATCGCTGACGGCGACCAAAATTTACTAAAATTGAAAATTTTTCAACGACGGCGGCGAAAACACAACCGTCGTATACCAAATTGTGTAAAGACCGACTTTAATGTTTGTTGTTTGCAAACGAGCTTTGAAGACATTCGTATAATTTATAAAAATGTTAAAAGCAAAATAATTAAAGAATGAAAAATGTGCCAAGAATAAAATATTATTATTATTATTCTTTGCATTTTTAATTGTTTTTTTAGTGTTAAAATTTTTTCTCGCCCCATTTTTATTCGTGATTTTATTTGACAGTTCAAAGCGGGAACTTTTCTCACCAAAATGTTACAGACACACTTTTTCTGTAAATTGGCTAGTAATTTCCTTACGTGTCAGCTTGTACTCGCCAAAAAAAAAGTTACAGACACAGTTAAGTGAGAAAAACAGCTGTTTGTTTCAATTTATGGCATTTTTGTTTCATTTCCCACATTTCAATCGAAAACTTTCTCGACGCGAGAGTTACAGAACATGGGCACTGGTTAAATTTAAATTAAAAAAATACCAACACAGTTTTATCGTTTTATATTTATATTTACATATCTCCAGACCCAACCAAATCTATTGTCAGTATATGTTCATGATATTATACTTACATATTAACTGCCGTGTTCGTAAAAAAAATAAAAGAAAACATAGAGAAATTTGTCCTCTCCAGAATAGTGAAGAGGGTATTATGCGTTGTTCTGATGGATGTAACATTAAAAAAATATTGGTCCTTTTAGTATACCTGATCGCCTCAATATCACTTTCCTTGTCCGGCTGGCTGGCTGGATGTCTGTCTATGGAATCTTCTGAGCAAATTGTGGCATTCGATATCGGTCGAAATTCCCATTTAAATTGTATTGTAATTTCGATCGAATCGAATGCCGTAATTTGGCCCAAGTTAAAAGATTTCAACAATAGTTTTTTTTTATGCTCATTAAGGACTCCTAAAAAACTGATATGGATCCAAATCTTCGGTATCCTTGGTCATTATTAGTCCACTTTAAAGTAGTGTATTCTATGGAAGTCAAGTTTATATGTAGTCTAATCTTGCCTATACATATAGACTAGTCTTTCAGGGTAAAAATGTTGTTTTTGGGGGGAAAAAATCTCTTATTTATCTCCTCAATTGATTTATTTGTTTTTATTTTCATAATTTTAAATGCCTTGAAGATAATCAAATATTTAAAATCTTTTGCATTTGGTTGAAATCTTTTATAGTTTTATACACATGCCTTTTAATCGTTTCATTATCATGTGTCAGTGTCAGCTGTTGTTTCGATGGCCATTTTTTTTTGTTCATTTACTCACCCACCCATATCCAGCCACCTTGTTATTGGAATTTATTTATTTATTGGTTCATTTTGTTTCAAGTTGTTTTTGCCAGTTTTTATCTGATTTCGAATGTTTGCGATTTAAACAACAACAACAAATAACAGATATCTTTTGTTTTAATACGAAATTGTCAATTGCGCTTTCAGCTCGCAATTGTTACATTTTACCACTAAAAATGGTGAAACGCATTAACAATTTTATGAAAATTTTTTTGTTTGTTTTTTAATTTAATTTTTTGAGATCTTATTTATTGTTGTCCAAAACCGTAAGTGTTTTTTTTAGTTAATGACAGTTTTATTTAACCACATTTTTCGTTCAAATTGTTGTATGTGACCAAAAATGTATGAAATTACTTGCGTATTTTGGTGTTCGTAAAATTGTGTTCATGTTATTCATATGGCAAGGCGGTGTATCATTCTAAAGCTCGCTTCTGCAGTTGATCATAAATATGCAGTAAAAATCTGTGAAATCTAACTGCCATAATATGAAATTTTTTTTTAATATTTGAAACCACTTTCTGTAGCTTTAGAAATATAAATTCTTGGTTTTTTCTATTTAAAAAACAAATTGACATTTCTTCTAGTTTTTATTAATATGACCACTTTATTGCACTTAAATTGTCATTTTTTTTCATTAAAAAAAAATCAAACCACATTCTAACGGCCATTTGTCATTTATTATTAAGAGAATTTGAAATTGACTTACAAAATCTTATTAAGATTTTATTCAAATGCACTTGAAAGACAATATCTTTGATTTAATTTTTAATTCCATGTGGGTGTCACCCCACATAAACAAGTTTTTGAGAAGTTTTATTTTTTTAATTTAAAAAATTATAAAAATAATTAATCAAAACTAATTGGATATAAATATTTAATGGCAATATGTTCAGTATTAAACAAAAATATCGACAATAAAAATAATTATTTGTCATTTCCTGAGTGATAAGACTTTTAAATTAAATAAAATTTAATTTATAGAAATATATCGTGCTACTTATTTTTTTAACGAGGTAAAAATCGATCGCATAATGCCATTTAATACAGCCTTTAAGCTGTAGACTAAAGGCTCAGTTAGGCGAACGTTGATGTACAGTATTTGTACTGTATCAATCAGCTGTCCGCTTTTTGTTATATGAAAACCAATACAAAAGCTTACCGAAATGCAATGTACCGTAGTTGCAACGCACCAATCTGTATAAAATAGAATTTCATGCCGTTGTTGCGTGACATTTGTAAGACAGTGATGGGCGGCTTGTATGTTACATTGAATGCGGGTAATTTTGCTCTTTTTTTGGTACTTTTTTTAGTATAGCTATGGAACTGCGACAAAACAACTTACAATACAACATATTTCCATATATACACATTTTCATATGCTTAGAAGTAAAAAATAATCAAATGCATATACACATACAATGGAAATGAGAAACATACAAAAGGTTTTGAATGGTATCAAAACCTTGTTTGGTGTATGCATATTTACAATATATGTATGCTTAAAATATATATCTATTAGACTGGTCGCAATTTTTTTGTTAAATTTAATTGTTTGCGCTACTTAAAATATGAGGTTTGGTGTAAGAAATCATGATCTAATTTTTCAGGTCAATCCAACGGTGCCTAGCCGTGCCGGGTGGGGCCCAAAGTTCCCCATATTATAAAAAAAACATATTTTCTATCAGATTATTATAGTTATACTAGTTGAAAAGCCGAAAATCAAAAATATGGCTTCGTTACGATCTTCCGCAGAGAAATTACTTCAAGTGTGCCAAATTTCAGCTTCCTATGTCATCAGATGGCTTTAGAAAGTTGCGGAAAGAATAGGACATACATACATGAAAACATCCTGACATACTAAGAAATTATATATTGTATAGATAGATTAACATATGTTCGCGCAACTCAAAAACGCTTTAGCTTATTGAAAAACTAAAAAAAAACCGAAATTCGGCAATAAAATTTACTTTAAGAAAGTTCAAACTTTTTTCTTTATGTTGGCTTTGGTTTTCGAGATATACCGTTATTTCGAAAATTAAGGAGGTTGCACAACACATGTTCGCGTAACTCAAAAACGCTTTAGTTTATTGAAAAACTAAAAAAACCGAAATTGCGCAATAAAATTTACTTTAAGAAAGTTGAAACTTTTTTCTTTATGTTGGATTTGGCTTTCGAGATATACCGTTATTTCGAAAATTAGGGAGGTTGTACAACATATGTTCGCGTAACTCAAAAACGCTTTAGTTTATTGAAAAACTAAAAAAAACCGAAATTCGGCAATAAAATTTACTTTAAGAAAGTTCAAACTTTTTTCTTTATATTGGCTTTGGTTTTCGAGATATACCGTTATTTCGAAAATTAAGGAAGTTGCACAACATATGTTCGCGTAACTCAAAAACGCTTTAGTTTATTGAAAAACTAAAAAAAACCGAAATTCCGCAATAAAATTTACTTTAAGGAAGGTAAAACGTTTTTCTTATATGCGCAGTCGTTTTAGAAACAAATTTTTTTTTTCTGGAAAAAAAAATAATATTTTTATTAAAATTTCGGAATTTTTGTTTTTAAAAATTCATAAAAAATTGACAAATGCAGCTATGCTTCTAATTTTATGCAGACATAAAAAAAACAACATTGCAAACAAAACAAGCTATAAATATTCACAAAAGATGTGGCGGTTTAATAAAATTCTTAAATTAATCAATTTTTTATGAATTTTTAAATACAAAAATTCCGAAATTTTAATAAAAAAATTATTTTTTTTCCAGAAAAACAATTATGTTTCTAAAACGACTGCGCATATAAGAAAAACGTTTTACCTTCCTTAAAGTAAATTTTATTGCGGAACTTCGGGTTTTTTTTAGTTTTTCAATAAGCTAAAGCGTTTTTGAGTTGCGCGAACATATGTTAATCTATCTATACAATATATAATTTCTTAGTATGTCAGGATGTTTGCATGTATGTCCTATTCTTTCCGCAACTTTCTGAAGCCATCTGATGACATAGGAAGCTGAAATTTGGCACACTTGAAGTACTTTCTCTGCGGAAGATCGCAACGAAGCTTTTTTTTATTTTCGGCTTTTCAACTAGTATTACTATAAAGATCTGATAGAAAAGATATTTTTTTATAATATGGGGAACTTTGGGCCCCACTCGGCACGGCTAGGCACTGTATGCAGTTTTTGAAAAAACTGACACTAACGAAACCCTGGGCAAGCCTGGGACTACTTTTATATGTATGGAGTTTTATAGCAATAGTAGGAACATTTTGTCGGAAAGTGGAATAATTCTTCGAGAAAACAGTAAAGAAAGAATTCTTATGTGTTGCGTATGCTTTTTGATACGTTTCATTTTGATTTTATTTACTGCAGTCCATATATAATAGGGCATTGCCTAGCCAGGCCCTGGTGGATACAATATGAACAAAATTTTTATTTGGAAAATTGCGGCGCCCACGGTGGTTACACTTTTTTTCTAATTTTCTTGTAAAAAACACTTTGATTGAGGAATACATAAAGTTTCGTTCTTATACACTTTATAATTATATAAAAAACTGAAAAAAAATATCTGGACAGGCCCTGGTAAACCAGGTCCAGGTATACAAGGGTTAATAAAAGTACCTGCATTGAAACAAATAAAAAAATATGTATGTTTATTAGGGCGGGCCAAATTGTATGGAACGATTTTTTGATGAAGCGTATAGCAAAAACGTAATCTATAGGTGATTCTGAGAAATGTTGCTCAAGAGACCATAGCTCTTGGAAGAGTTTGGAGCTGCCCAAAATTTCAAAATAGATATTTTTCCATATATACATAGAATAATTTAATTAAATTCGTCATAAAATCGGATAGAATTATAGCAGATTTCTCAATCTGGGATTGCTTGAAAGGTATTTTTGTCATCTTTCAGAATCTGTTTTTAGTTTTAGTAGAGATATTAGGAATGTTTTGTCGAAAAATAGCCTAAAATGAACTTTTAACTAATAAATTCTGAATTTTCTTCGATTTTTTTCGATTGATTTTCCTACAAAAAGTAGTTCGAAAACAAAAAAATTGATCGTAATAAAAGTTTTTGGAAATTATCTGAACTTTCATAATCTGCAAAAAAAAATCTCGAAAAAAATCAAAAAAAATTCAAAATTTATTAAAATATGGAAAAATATCTATTTTGAAATTTTAGGGGATCCAAACCCGACTAAGAGCTATTGTCTCTTGAGCAAAATTTCTCAGAATCACCTATAGATTACGTTTTTGCTATACGCTTCATCAAAAACAAAAATTAACCCGCCCTAATGTTTATATATGAAGTTTAACTTTGATATTTTCAAAACCGAAACCGAACCGAAACCGACCGGTTTTAATCACTTTAAAACCGACACCGCGGTTTCATATTTTTACGGTTTTTAGCAAACTCTAGTAGACAGTACACTTAAGTGGAAACTTTTGCCTAAAAACTAGACTGGAAAATGCAAACTTGACAGTTTACACAGGCAAAGTAAAAAGTACCACTTTTTGCACAAAAAGTCACATACTTTAAAGCCACACTTTTAAGAGTGACATTTAATACAAAAAATTTTTTATTTTTCTCAAACATAAATTTTTTCACAAAAAGTAAAAGTAATTTCTTTCCAAAATAGTAACTTTTTTATACCGTCCACCACAACTAGTTGTAATGAGGGTATGTTTTTAGTTTTTCATTCTGTGTGGAATTTTTTTAATATTCATCTAAGGACCCATAAAGAAATATATTCAGGGTCCTTGAAGAATTCTAAGGCGATTTAGCCATGTCCGTCTGTCTGTTCGTCTGTTGAAATCACGCCCACTTTCGAACGGATCAAAAGAAAAGAACAATAATGGTGTCATATTGTTTCTAGTTCTCCTAAGGGCTAATAAATCAACGCAAGTTAAACTCTCTTTTTTTGGTTTAAAATGAGTTTAAAGCAGCAAAACTATAATTCAGTAAATATTTAAGCCAGTGTTCGAAAATAAACACTTAATATCGTTTTTTAATGTTCGGTTCGGTAGATTTGTGGAAAACGCTAATAGTGTTTGTGTAGAAAACCATTAAAAAAATAACGTTTCCCTGTTAGTCATCTTTCGAACACAAAAATATTACTGTTTTTATCAAACTCAACAAAAGATGTGAACATTTAATTCCGTTCGGTTTTTTTTGAAAATCCACTAACTTCAATGTGTTCGGTTCGGCTCGTTAATGTTCGTCCCTTTTGGCTGGTAAAAAAAACATTTTTACAAAAACAAAATACACGCACGAAAAAAACATTATAGAACATTAAAATATAATGTGTGTCTACAGTATCATTACAATTGTTCTGTTTTTTAACGAAGAACCGAACATTATATAATGTCTTTCTTGAAAATAGTTACGAACGGTATTAAGGGTTGTGTATGTCTACACAATTACTAAAAAAATATATATCGTTCCTGGGTGAGTGAGCCGAACGTTAAATAATGTACTATTTATTTTCGAACACTGATTTAAACCATCTCTAAACGCATAAAATTGGGCGTTTAAACTACCCATACAAACCATATGAATTTGACAACATTTATCGTTGTGCTGAAACACAATTATTTTTTGCACTACATATAATATATGGTGCACTGATTTACGGCTATTAAGTTTAAACTACATATAAAGTTAAGTTTAGTTCAACTAAACCAACGTTTAAACATTCATTGATTTATTAGCCATAATCTGTTTAGGATTGAAATACAGCAAAATTGGTTCAGTATGAAAAGTATTATGAATCGAAATGTGGAACAACCACCCTAATAAATTTTTAATGTTGTAACAAAAATTAGCATAAACATTGGCGGAATGCACATATTGATATAAGATTTTGCACAAAATCGTTTATATGCACAAAAACGTTCTAGAAAAATCATACCACGAAATTTCGTGAAGATCGGGTCAAAAATTTTCCATAAGTCCCATATAAAGCCAACACGGGAAATATTCAAACTGTGGGTGGAAGATATCAAGGATTTGGCACAGCCAAAAAGAGCACTCCCACTTGTTATACCCTCCACCACAATTAGTTGTGAAAAGGGTATACTAAGTTTGTCATTCCGTGTGAAGTATATATATTCTGGGTCCTTGAGTAATTCTAAGTCGATCTAGCCATGTCCGTCTCTCTGTCCGTCTGTTGAAAACACGCTCACTTTCGAAAAACTCAAAAGAAATAAAGAAACTTGCCGTACAATTGCTTGCAGCTATCCTAAACAGTTTGGGATTGAAATCCAGCAAAATCGGTTCAGTAGGATCAGAGCTATGAATCAAAATGTGGAACCACCACCTAAAAAAAATTGATAATTTTGTTACAAACACTAACATAAATGGTGGAATAATGCACAGAATGATATAAGATTTTGCAAAAATTCGTTTTATTCCACTGGAAATCACACTGTTAAATTTCGTGAAGATCCGTCCATAATTTACCTGAGGCCCCATATAAGCCCTACTCCCGAAAAATGAATTGCAATTCATTTTACCAATTCATTTGAATTAAAAATGAATTGCAATTTATTTTGCCCAATTCAAATGAATTGACCCACATTTCATTCAATTCATTTTTTTTGTGTGAAAGGAATTAATTCAAAATGTGCTTATTCAGTGCATGAATGATTCACGAATTAATTCAATAATGAATGATTCATTAACATATCTGTTAGAAATGATATGGCCAGAAAAAATGTTATGCAATTTTGTGATAAACGGTCCATAATAAACCTTAGAAATGAAAATTAAATTTCATGAACTTAAGCCTAATTGAAAATATTAAAAATCTGGATTAAAAACCATAAATAGTTCAACAAAATAACCACAATACCTTAGACCAATTTTAAGCAGTCTTCTGAAATTCACTGCAAACGCTAAAACTAAGTTCACCGCTGTATTCAAATTTATGTTTTTTAATACCAGAAATCACTCTGCTGAATTTTAGGATGATGGATTCATAGCTTACCATGGCTCCAATATAAATTGCCCTCCTGAAAATCATTTAAGTTCGGCTTAAACTGTTACGAATCTTGATAATTTACTCAATCTATTTAAAATTGCCAAAAAAAGCATCAAACTTTCTGATTGTTGGTCAATAATTTAATATATGTATGTCTTAACCGCAACCAATTTTAATGCAGATAAATTAATAATAAGTAGACATCATATACCCAGTAAAAACTTCGCCTTCTTTTTCAAAATGAATTACTTCTTTAACTCGTTATTTTGTCGCTTTCTTCTATAACTACATCTATAACAACTTCCATAACTACTTTTTACTAGATGTATACAGGTAAAAAAAAATGACTTACTTTTTAATGCGTTCATTTTGGGACTTCCCTTGTAAAATTCATTGGTTCTTTCAGTAGAATTGTAAGTAGTGCTCTTATGTTTTTCTGATTACTCAACACATTATTTTGTAGGCGAAGTTTTTACTGGATAGATATTACTCCTAAAACATTCGAACTGTCGGTGGAGGGTATAAAAGATTCGGCACAACCGAATATAGCACTCTAACTTGTTTTACAATAAAATTTATTTTTTACGCAAAAAGTCCATTTAAACCAGTGTTGGAAAATATATCGAACATTATTTAGCCTACGTTTCACACCTCCAGAAATCATATCTATTTTTTTAGTGTTTGTGTATTGGTACACAGCCCTAACCCAGCGGTAAAACTCAGAAGACCTTCTTACTTAAGGCCTTTTAAAAGGCCTGCTTAAAAATTGTTTTGATTAAATTACTATTCTTATCTACCTCATAGAAGGCCTCGGCTCTTTGGTGTAAAAGATAAGATACACCTTCCACACTCACTTCTATGAGAAGGAAGTAGAGAAGGAGTAAAAATTGTTTTAATGTTTTTTTTTGCACAAGCAAAAGCAAAATAATTATTTTTTTTGATCCCGTTACCATTCTTATGTACCTGCTAAAGAAGCGAAAGCGGAAGGCCTTCTCCGCAATGACAGCGTGTGTATAAAAGATATGAGTATGGAATGGAGCGAGCAGGCCTTGTATATCCAAAAGAAGGAGTACAGAGGTCTTCTAGAAGGCATCCGTACTCCTTCTTTTTCCCGCTGGGAAATACCGTCCATAAGTTTTTCAAGGAAAGTAACAAGCATAATGTAGTGTTCTGTATTTCTTTATTAGACAATGCAATTGTAGTGGTTCTGTACATATAGACTTTATCTTAATGCTATGTTTTTTACACATTCTGACTGGTATTGCTGTTGTTGCTCGGTTAGTTCGTGCTGTGGTCGTGTGTGTATTGTGTACATGTTTTGTTAATGTAAATACAAACAGTACTCACAACAAAATTATTAAAAACAAAATAACTAAAAGAACTCAACATATCGCTTCTTTATTACAACATAGTCAAAAAAAAATATATTTATCTCAAAAAATTTAACTTGTGTAGTTATTAAAGCAAAAGCGCTCCCTTATACATTCTCTATATGAAAAAAATCAGTGTTATATCTCAAACTGAACCGAAGTTATAGCAACATATAAGTTTCTTAATCAGTATAAAAAGGTACATTTTGAAAACTTTAATCGCATTTTGCCAAGTTTGATTATTTTTGAGGTATGACTATGTTGCAATAAAGGAGCGATATGTATTTTGTATTTCTACAAACTTTATTGTTGTCCTTACCAGCCAAAAAGGGCGCGGAGCATTTATATGCTGAAGTGAGCACCACGAAAACCAGAACGCGGGTTAATGTTCTCATCTTAATGCTGAGTTGGCTAAGTGCGAGATCACAAACAGAGAAACGTCTTTTTTAAGGTCTTTATTACACAAACACTATTATCTGTTGTGTTTTCCATTTTTCTACCGTACAGAACACTTAAGAAATGTGCAATGCTTTAAACATAAAAACTTAATTTCAACTCTTTTACAAAACAAGTCACTTTTAACATAAAAATTTACTTTTTGCGCAAAAAATCCCATTTAACCAGTGTTCGAAATCTAAAACGCTAAAAGTGTTTGTATAGTAAATCATTAAAAAAATAACGTTTCCCTGCTTGTCATCTTTCGAATACAAAAATTGTATTGTTCCTTTCCAACACAACAAAAAGATGAGTACATTTAATTCCGTTCGGTTTTTTTTTAAAACCCCAAACTTCATTGTGTTCGGTTCAGCTCATTATCGTTCGTTCGTTTCTGTTGTGCTTAGCGCCCTTTTTGCTGGAAATAAAAACCAAACATTTTTTACAAAAACAAAAAATACTTACGAAAAAAAAGAGCTACACCCAGAGAAAAAACATGTTTAAGTATGGTCACCTCCAACAAAACTATTTTTAAAGAAAATTTCAGAAATAATGTGATTAATTTAACTATATTATAGTCACTAGCAACCATATTATGGTTGAATTAGTCATACATTAAGAAGCCACAACCATATTATGATTGTCTCCAAACATGTTATGTTTTTTAATAACTAAGATATGTTCAACCCTTATAATAGCATGGTTGGTTTTCAACCATAGCATGTTTCTCTTAGAGAAGAGGAAAATATTATTGTTAATTAAAAAAACAAATTATTGTCATTATTAGCCATAGCATGTTTAGAGGTAACAATAATATGGTTGTGGCGTCTTGAGAAGGACCAATTCAACCATTAGATGGTTAAAAATAGTTTTGTTGGAGGTGACCATATTTAAACATGTTTTTTCTCTGCGTGTAGCAAAATAATTGTACACAAACAAAACATACACACAATACACACACAAGCTGTTCGTACTGTAGTCGTTGCAAATTTTTTTTTTTTTTTCATTTCTTTGTCAATGTAAAAAGAAACATTGTATAACATTAAAATATAATGTTTGTCTGCAGTATCACTACAATTGTTCTGTTTTTTAACGAAGAACAGAACACTATATAATGTTTGGCTTTTTCTACAAAATAGTTACGAACGGTATTAAGGGTTGTAATCGTCTACACAAACACTAAAAAATAGATATCTTTCCTGGGTGTGTGAGCCGAACGCTAAATAATGTTCTGTATATTTTCGAAGACTGCTTTTAACACAAAAATTAACTTTTGGCGCAAAAAGCCATTCTTAACACAAAAATATTCACTAAATTCACTTTTTTCAATGAAAATATCTCTTTAATAAGGAAATTGTTAAAAATTTGCAAGAAATTTAAAATAAATGAAAATAATTACTCTTCAATTGTGTGTATCTGGTAGTTTGTTTGCGTTTATTTAAAACAAAGTAGGAAATAGATACAAAATGTAGTTACAATTTGTTTTGCAGCATTTTTTTTAGTGTTCAAGTATTTTAATTTGTTTGCTTTTTTAATGTGAGTGTGTTTTTTTATTTTGTGCCATAATGTTGTAGTTGTTGCCTTTACAACAATCTTGTTTTTTTTACTGTTTTCTATATTATTTTCATCTTTTAAACTAAATTCTTCATATTCATTTATTTTAATTGATTTGACACTTTGTAATCACTCATCATCACTTTAGAAAGATGTAGAGACGAAAATAGACATAAACAAACTATTTTAGAAAATTTCTTAAACTTTTGAACTAAGAAAGGGAGAAATATTTCTTTGAAAGTCAGTTTAAGAAGTAAAAGTAAAATATGTGGTTTCAAAGACTAAAAGACCTTTTTAATAAAGAGTTCAGTGCCTTCGTGTCATGGAAAAAATTTATAAAATTCAAGATGATAGTTTTTAATAAACAAATAACATTTATTATTTTCCCTTTAGATTTTGAATCATGTTCTATTTGTGGCGAATATCAAGTGCCGTCATTGTCTTCTAAATCACTTTATTTTTATTAGAAATGTTTTCAAATGTAATAATTTCTTTGTTCATTCTTGAAATCTATAAAAAATAAAGAATCATATTTATTTCTATGTAAAATTTAATTAAAGTATGAGTTTAAAATTGTTAATTTAATAAAATATTTAAAAATTTAAAAAAAAAACAAGGAATTTTCCAGCCACTTTTTTAAACAAAAATCTAATTTTTCACACAAAAGTCACTTTTTTTTACACAAAAACTAATCTTTTACACAATAGCTCACTTTTTCACCAAAAACTCTTTTTTCAGAGTTCTAAAATAAACATTATATACCGTACTTTAGTGTTTTGTACGGTAGAAACGCTTTTAAAAATACATTTCTCTGTTTCTGATCATCGTACACAAAAGGAATACTGTACGTAGCCAACTCTGCATAAAGATGAGAACATTTTTCGTAACATGGGGTCTTCACCTGACAATTTTTTGCCATACCAAACGTCAAACTTCATATAAAAAAAAAACGCTGTTTAGGGAAGTATTTTTTAGTGCTTATTGAAAAAACCATAGTTGCATCATTAAGTACTACTAGGTTTTGAGTAGATTTCGTCGAAATCTTATCACGAAGTAGATTTTGTTTTGTATGGGAAATCTGGTCAAAGACAACTAGATTTGGTTTAAAATCTCGTAAGTACTAGATTTTGCGTAGGTGTAAATGCAGTATAAGTTCTTGCCTGTTACTCATGAGGTTGCCGGTTCGAGTCTCAAAAAGAAACTTGAACCGGCTTGTCATATTCTTCGGCATGAAGAAATAAAAAGTTGGCGTGGCTCAATTAATATGTCTTTATATCTAAAGAACATTATATGTATAACTTTTTGTTCTTATCTCACCATGGTGAAGGTAGGGTAGCCAGATTTTAAATGCGGAAAAACAGTACATTGAATACAAAAAAACAGTACAGTTAAGAAAAAAACAGTACATTTTTTTGACGAAAACATAACTAGTTATTTTAATTATTAAAAATATTTTAAACTTTTGATTGAATATACAACAACAATTATATAAAAAAATGCATGTGTAACGTCAAAGGTATGACTTCCATTTTATGGCATTTCATAAATATACGAAATTACTCCATTTACCTTTAAAAAGCAAACACCACAAACGAAGCATTTGGCCTAAACGTTCGGTTTTTTTTTTAATGTGAATACAGGAAAATCATAACATTGCTGTAAGCCATATAAGAAAGAAGAAAAGCCTAACTTACCTTAAAACAACTAACTCATTGATTGTGTTACTACGATTTTTTTTAAATATATTCGGCCAATTTTACCGTATAAAATTAACTATCACTATGTATAACAATAGGTTTTTTTGACATATATAATGATAGTTAATTATACCTGAACTTGATGAAATTGGCCATTAATCTATAAAATCCAAATAAATAGTTTGGTTTATTTTGATTTCACAAAATCTGAAAATAGTAAAAAAAAAGTTTTTAAAAATATTTAACACAAAACTTTCTCTCAGTAAAACAATCAAGAGCAATTGAAAATGATGAAGATTTTCAATAAAATATGTATAAAAATTAACGAAGCTTTCAAAAATAGTTAAGGTAAATAAAAGTGGTCCTCAAAGGTATTGGGTATTTTTATAAATTTTGAACACGGAGAATTCGGTGATTTCGATTTCCAGAACATGCCCGAAAATTAAAAAAGTTCTAAGAGTTAAAGATAATTTTGTTGGAAAAATTTATTTTGTTTTTGTCTTTCTCAGGTGTGGAAAGGGAAATACTATTGGAAGATGTAGCCATAAAAGCATATGTCTTCAAAAAACAACATGAAAATATACTACTGCTGCAAGCCACCCATTATAATTATATTTCTACTGTGTATTTATGAGAAAACAATAACCACAGCGTAAAAAATCTTATTATTTTAGAACTTTTTTGTTTGGTACACAAGAAAATTTTTTTAAGCTATGTATTGTTAAATATTAGGATATTATGAAAACATGTTTTTAGCAGTGTTTTTCTTAATATCTTGATTTCATGTATGTAGACTGGACCAAAGAAACAGTACAAAAAACAATACAAAGTGTAAAAAACGGTACATTTGCGTACTGTTTCGGGAGTTGTGCATAAAACAGTACAGTTGCAAAAAATCATTACATGTACTGCTAAAAACAGTACGTATGGCAACCCTAGGTGAAGGGCATATAAGATTCGGCATAGCACAATATAGCACTCTTACTTGTTCACATTAAAACATGTAAGAAAGTATAGTCGGTCAGGCCCGACCATATAATACCCTACACCACAGTATTTAAAAACATATCATGCTTATGTGTCCATATAAATATGGATCTATCTATATTTATAAACTTCATTAAATTAGTTTGAAAGTTTGTGAGAGGCAGAAATTGCCCCCTTCCTCACCTTGTGGTCCTATTTTTAAAGAACTGTATATATTATGTGTTCATACAGATATGGATCTATCTGTGGTATAAATTTCATTAAAATCGGCTTGAGAGGCAGAAATTGAACCTTTTTAAAAATTTAGTACCTTTTGTGTCCATATTGATATGGTTCGACCCATGGTTTAAATTTGATTTAAATCGGTTTGATAGTTTCTGGGAGGAAGAAATTTCCCCCTCTCTTCCCTCGTGGTCCTATGTCCCAAATTTTATCAAATTATCTCCAAAATTGCGACATCTCCACTATTGTGGTGTGGGTATCAACTTGTTGAAAATAAGAACATTAACTCTATTGCATAAAATTATTAATAAACGTATGCCTATGTATCTCTATAGGAGACTCTCGTTTACCCGTTCGCAAAGATCCAATGATTTGATGCATATCAGATACCGAACTCTACAGTCATCGTGGCAATTTTATACCCACTCAATTCGTCTTTGGAACTTATTACCCCCAAGCATTCAATTTACTAGTAATCCAATGCATTTTAAAAGGGCAATATATAACTTGTTTCATTAACAAATATACATATAAATATCATTGTTTTCTTCTATTTTTTTACTATTTATATATTCTTTATTATTTAATTATCAAATATGTATGTAATTTTAAATTTTGTAAAAAATTTTATTAAATTTAGTTATACAAATTTCCACTTACCTTTTCTAATCCTGTACTGTAATTATAAGAATTAATGTCTTGTTGTACAGGATAACATTATGATAAATAAATAAATAAATAAATATAATTAATTTGTATACTGTTCACCGAAGGTTAAAGGATTTATATAAATTTGTCATTCCGTTTGAGATTTCTACAATATTGATCTTAGACCCTATAAAGTGTATCTATTCTGGGTCCTTATGAGTAGAGAAGTTGATTTAACGATGTCTATGTGTCTGTTGAAATTGGTTTTCCGAAGACCCCAGGAATTATGGAGACTAGAATGTTTTACAGTTATGTCACACATACTCCATTAAAAATTGCTATTAAAATTCATCGGATCAGTCCATAAATGACTGCGATATGAGCAAGAAACCACGACAACTCTAACTTCACCTATAAATCGCTTTTTGGTTTTGTTTTTTTTTTTTATTTCTTTCCAAGTTCAAATTTCCCAAATTAGGTACAAGTTTCTTAGTTATCAAAACACAACCTCTGTAAATAAAATGGGCAGGATTGGAGAAATAGACGTGGAACTTCCTATTCAAAATTTATTTTTTTATAGGAAGAATTCATACTTATGGTAGAGAGAGATTCAGTTGTAAATGCCAATAAGTATAGAGACACAAATAATTCTACTGTAATCAAATTGGCCTTTTTAAGGCTTTAAGATTATAAAATATGTAAATAAAAATCTGTCCAAAGATTCTTGATTTGATACAAACATCTCGGTTATTATTATGCAACACCCAACAAAATGTGAGTGGGTTTGGAGAAGTAGGCGTGGCACAAAATAATATTTTGTTTCTTAAGAACGGTAAGATAAAAACTGTTCAAATTTGATACACATAGCTGGGGTTTTAATACACAAACCTCAAAAACAAGGGCGGGATGAAAGCAGTGGGCGTGGCACTTCCCATACAGATACATAATAAATTTCTGTATATCTGGAGAACGGAAAGAGCCAAAGTTTCTAATTAAGATACAAACATCTCGGTAACCAATATACAGCATCCAACAAAATGTGCAGGGGATTGGAAAAGAAGGCGTGGCACAAAATAGTTTTTTTTTGTATCTAAAGAACGGTAAAAGCAAAATTGTCCAAATTTTCTTACAGATAGCTGGGTCATTAATGCACACCGCTCGAAAAATATGGGTGGGATTGAAGAAGAGGGAAGAGGATTTTTATATATCTGAATAACAAGAGTCAAAATTGCCAAATTAGGTAAAGGCATAATGTGTGAGGGATTGCAGAAGTGGGTGAGGCACTTCTCATAAAAAGACATTATCGATTTTTGTGTATCTAGAGAACGGAAAAAGCAAAAGTTTCCAAATTATGTACAAGCACCTGGGTTATCAATACGCAGCATCTTACAAAATGTGGGCAGGATTGGAGAAGTGGGCGTGGCACAAAATAAATTTGTTTTTATCTTAAGAACGATATGCTTATAACTTTCTGCTCTTATTGCACCATGGCGAAGTGTTTATAAGATTCGGCATAGCCGAATATAGCACTCCTTTTATACAGAAAGGGCAACTTAAAGTGACCTAAACATAATTTTACAGTCGTAACGTTAACCACAGAAACCATAATTCAATTGGTTTGTATGGTATGCCTGATATTGAGAAATTTATTTTCTGCACAAAATTCACTTGTAAGACAAACAGTAATTTTAAGGGAAAGAGCACTTTTCGATAGTATTTTCTTTTGAAAAAATAACTTTTTTGAGAAAAATTTACTTTTTTCTTGCAAACTGTACTTTTATTACAAAAGTTTATTTTTTCTAGAAAAATGTACTTTTTCCACAAAAAACTCTCTTTCGATTAATTTTTAACTCTGTACCAAGAACTATTATTCTTAACCTTGTCGTTAACATCCTTAAAATTGATGTTCGTCTTTCAGTTCTTATTTATAATCTTAAAAATGAAAATTTATTTATTTTTCACACTTTCGTTTTGCTTGAGAACAACAAACAATCCCGCCAATGTCACTGATTCGCTTGTAAATGGAGATAAAAGGCGAACATGAAACATTTGCAATTGTAATTAACATTGCAACGCAAAAATAAATAAATATTTTGCAAAATTATGTTCAATAATGAAATTTATGACCTGCTTCTTAAGATATTTAATATTTATTTTTTTATTGTTTTTTTTTTGTAATTTTGCGTTTATTTGTTTTCACTTAAATTTCAATATTTGCCTTTGCAATATTTTGCATTTAATGCACTTTTTATTAAGTAATTTTTATGCAAATATATTGAAGGATATTTGCTTGGGTTCATTCATATTCCTTTTCTTTTAAATTGCCATAATAATTTTGCTTAACAAATGTTTTCAATTTTGTTATACTTAAGAGCTCGCTTTGATGATTTTTATTCTTGGTAGTCTTTTTTATGGGAAACAATTCCAAAATGTTCAATTTGTATTTTTAACACATGCATTTTTTTCTTGTCTCGCACACAAGCCATAAATATTGCTTTACAACACGTATGAACTAAATTATGGGATAAAGGCCAGGTTCGGGGCTATCGCAAGCTCAAAGGTTCCTTAATAAATTTACGCAAATAGTGATATCAAGGTAACTGATGTAAATTCTGTGGTTATCTACATCTTTGCACAAAAAAGTCTTTCAATATCGAAAATATATTTTGCTATTTAAAAAAACAATTTTAATAAATTCAAACCATTTGCTAAACTCCCAAGACTTAAAGGTACGTTTACATATAAGACCCAACTTTTTTCCTTAACTTACTTTTCTACCCACACCTCTGCTCTGCTTGCTCTTATCAGACTATAAAAACCAATAACACTCGTTTGAATGCACTTCGTAGAACGAAAAAAAAATCCCTAAAATTTAAAAAAGCAGTCGAATGCACATCACGTATACGCCATGTTTCATTTTGCAAGAGAATTTTTTTAGCTCGCATTTAACTCATGCAACTTACCCTTGAAACACCCAAATAAATCACTAGCAACCCTCTCAAACGAAAAAGAGGAAACAATATTGCAACAGCAGCCGTAATAAAAACATGCAACAGTCTATTTTCTTAACGATATAGTTACTTTTACTAGAACTGTTGGCAAAAAATGGCAATAAAATTTTCGCAATCCTTAAGGAAACGTGTGTGAGGAATTTAATAAAAAGAAAAAGAGTTAAAGGAAATGAATTTTATGCTTTAAAAATTTCAAAGAGTTAAACATTTTTTTCATATATTTATTTATTGAATCTTCACTTCACGTCGGGTGGTTTCTGGTATGCCGCACGGCACATTTTTACCAAAATTGAGTTATAAATCAAGCCTATATAATAAATGTTGCCACTTTTAAAATTTTTAGTTCTTTTTTTGGTATTTCGAATATATTAAAAGATATCGCGCCCTAACATTGCTCCATATCCACAATTCTACAGTTCTCTAAACATTTTTTTGCTGCATTCGACACTTTTTGTGATATGAAACAAATTTTCAATGTAAAAGAAAAGACATTATTCTTCATTACCGCTACGCTGCATTTTCCATTCAAAGATAGATGAATACATTTTTGTTCTGTGAGCCAAACCAGTAACCACCTAACGATCAACTATATGGTTTTTATTTTGTGTTTGCCTAAGGAAATACTTTTGACCTTCTTGAAAGAGATTTAAAAATTTTAGTGTGCTTAATGGTATATGGGGCACAAGACAGGCTTGCATTATTTTAGTTGAATCTTAATAAATTTTACAATTTTTTCAAAAAGTTACAACGACTTTAAGTTTTAATAGAAAACACATATTTTTTAAAGAAAAATATCTATCGTGCAGTTTAAATAAAAATAATCCAAACATTATTTATCGTTTTTCTAGAAAAAACATTTTTGTTCTATGCGGCAAAACAGTAACCACCTGACGATTTGTAAATCGAACCCAGGCTTTCACGGACAGGCTATACATAAAATCCCGCGTAAGTCAAGAATGAAAAATTATCAAAAAATTTTAATTAATTTGATATTGTAAAATTCATTTCTTCATAAAAATAATTTTATGAAAAATAAATTTGATGAACTCAAGCCTAATTGAAAATAACAAAAGTTGTATTAAAAACCATAAACTGTTCAACAAAATAACCACAATACTAATTATTGTTAAAAAGCTAAGGCACGAGCTCTATTTTTACATTTTACAAATTTTAGCCGTCAAGTCTTGAGATTTTAGTGCCGGTTCACACCACTGATGGGATTTGTGGTACAATTGTACCAAACTTGGTACAATAGAAACTTTATTGGCACACTGGTACATTTCATTCTTTTTTTTTGGTAAAATTTAAGAAAAAACCCACGAATTTGTATCACTTCCTTAAGTCTGGTACTATGTTCAGTATTTCGTGCGAAATATTTTCAAATTCAATATAAAAAAATTTCTGTGAAATACAAACGAAAAAATAAAGAGTTGTTTGTATCTATCAATATTATAGAAAAACATGCGAAATATTTCTAACTCCCATACAAGTACTACTCTCGGAAATACATAACTTCCTTATAAATGTATGTATTGACATAAAACTTGGCTAAAATAACTTTTACTAGCTACTAGTCATCGAAAATATTTTGCTGGTAGGTCCAAAATTAACCATATTCGAAAATAAGCGCCCTTCCTAAAATCACTTAAGGGCAAACAAATCTCATATAAATGTATGTAGATATCTGCATTCAGTAATATCTAAAGAACATTTATATGAATCTTAAATCCAATTACGGGTTCATGAGTGCTTATTGGTTCCAAATAAGGTACACTCTCGAAAATTTGTCTTTACATAATGTGGTGTAGGGTATCAAATGGTTGGGCTTGACCAACTTCACCTTTTTACTTGTTTTGTTTTTGTTTTTATTGAATAATAAAGTGAATTATGGATTACAATGTATGCTTTTTTTCAATTTTGTCAATTTGTTACAATTTTGCCATTGAGACGGTACAATTTCTCTCTCTTTAAAACTCAAGAATGGACTACTAAAACTTGAAGCGTGTAAACCAGCACTAATAAGTAGTGAGTCGGATATTTTGGAACGGAACAAAAATAAATCGATTTATTTAGAAACGAATAAAAACTAATCGGTTTATTTTGCATCGATTAGGATTTGAATCGGTTAATTTTGCATCTAAGTGCTGATTCACACGCTTCAAGTTTTATCCGTCAAGTCTTGGGCTTTAAGGATAGAAGCGAAAAGAGAATGCCATTTCTTTACCTCTCTCTCTCTCTCTCTCTCCTAAGAACTCAAATCTTGACTACTAAAACTTGAAGCGTGTGAACCAGCACTAATAAGAAGTGAATCGGTTCTTTTAGAATTGACCGATGAGTATAAATAACTGTTTATTTAAAATTAAAAAATAAATAGTTTTATTCAGAATCGAATAAAACGGATAATTTAAAATTAAGTAAGAAAAGATAAACTCACTGTTTATTGTTGGTGTTTTGTTTAAGCTTTGATATTGTTACAAGTAAGACTTTGAGTGTTTAAAATTCTTATTCGCTTTAGGGTTTTATTTGTATAATATTTTTAGCTTTTCTAAAATCTTTGGAAAAGGTTTCCTGATGATCTGGCCTAAGCAACCAGTGAAATGCGCATAGAGGCTAGCTTTCCCTCAACAATAAATTTCGGTGTATTTATCAAATATGGAAAATTGGGTTGTTAGCACGTCATACAAAAATCTTAATAGTAAATTTTGGATTCCCGTAAATAACTTTGATAAAGTTTTTTATTTTTTTAAAACAGGAACAGATTTGCTAAAAATCGAAATTAAATAAATTTTTTTATTTGAAGAAAAAGGTAAAATGTACAGATTTATAAAAAATTGTATGAGTAACCGAATCACTGAGAGGAAAATGAAAAGCACTCTTGTTTTTATAACCACACCACAATTGTGGAGAGGGTATTATGCATTTGTGCTGATGTGTGTAACGCCTTAAAATATTGATCCTAGACCCATCTTAAAGTATACCGACCGACTCAGAATCACTTTCTGAGTCGAACTAACGATGTCCGTCCGGCTGGCTGGCTGGCAGGCTTGCTGTCCATGTAACCTTGTGTGCAAAGTACAAAAAATTGATAAAATTTGGGACACAGGTTCTTATTGGCACAAGGACCAAGCCTATTGAAAATTTGCCAAATCGTAGGACCACGAGGGAAGATAGGGGGAAATTTATGCCTCTCAGAAACTATCAAACCGATTTTAATGAAATTTAAACGGTATGCATTTTTTAAAAAATAGGACCGCGAGGGGAGATAGGGGCAATCCCGATTTGAATGAAATTTAAAACATAGATAGAACCATATCTATGTAGACACATAAGCTATACGCCACAGCTTTGTGGCGAAGGAGGAAGGAGGCGCTGGTCACGCATTTTTTGACAATGTGTTAAGAGCACCGTGAGGAAAGGTCTTCGGACGATGATCACGTAAAACCGGACAAATCTGTCCGAAAATAGGACCACAAGGGGAGGTAGGCGTCAATTTCTGCCGCTCACAAACTTTCAAACCGATTTTATAAACATAGATAAATCCATATTTATATGGACACATAAGCATGATGTGTTTTTAAATACTGTGGTGTAGGGTATCATATGGTCGGGCTTGACCGACTATACTTTCTTGTTTTTAAATTCTAATAGTTAAAAACTGACTATTTAATTCGATACTTAAACGTTACTTCCTTTTTGTTAAACTGTTAATGTATTTCCTCTTCTTCTTTTTTTCATATGTATTTAATGCAAACTGCTTTTGATCGTTTACGGGTGGTCTTTATTTCAACAATTTAATTTTTGTTTACCAGCCAGTTTTTGTATTAAATTTCTGCTGAGCTTTTTGTATTTTGCAACAATATATAAAATTGTTTATTTAACAAACAAACAACAAAATTTTTGTTTTAATATTTATATTCATATTTTTTTTTTAATACAACAAAAACTCTAAAAGATTACTTCATCTTGTTTAATAATTTACACATTCATTACATTGTACTTAACAATTTTACTACCGGAGATGTACTCAGCTTTAATTTCTTTACATGGCAAAAGGGGTAAATTATTTTTCATGGCTTGAATTCGTCAGTTCCTTCGTCTGTCCGTCTGTCTGTTTGTCTATTTTAAATAGTGTTAAAGAAAATTATAAAATAAAAGAAATTATTTTTAGTTCGAATTGTAAAAGTTGTAATAAATATTACGTACACTCATTCCTCGTACGCAAAAGTAACGTAATAATTGTACATTTTATTTGTATTTTTCCTTTTTGTTTTTGTTTAATTTTTATTTTGTTTTTTTTTTTAGGTCTAAGTGAAAGTGTTGAAATATCCAAAATCCAACCAAGTACATTCATAAGATACTGGCTACTTACTCGCATCATAATGATTATGATGATGATGTTGTAGTTGCTACGGATTATGAGGCATGAAAATAGTGCGTTAAAATCTTTCAACCATGTCGTTTTCAATTAAAATCTAATGTTAGTCGTACGTTTACTCAGAGATTAAACGCATTTATTAACTGAAAAATGAAATTTATTTTTTATTAGAAGAGGAAATTTCCCTATTTTCGTTGTTTCCAACGAACAAAACTTTGGTGTTAAATGTTTGTACAAAAATTCACTTGTTCTTCTTTTTGAAAAAAGGTACATACATCCATATTTACATATATTTGTTAAGGCTAGTTTTAAGAGGAATAAATGTAGTTTTATTAATGAATTAGTTTCACTTTCATGATGTTTTAAATGAATTGGCTCAGTTTTTATTCAATTTTAAATATTTTGGTTTACTTTGCATTCGCTTCTAATGAATCTGTTGACATTTCATTTTATTCTAAACAAAACGGTTCTTATTTTGTTATTGTCTTTATTAACCGGCTAACATTTTATTTAACTCTAAATAAACTATGTAGGTAGCTTTTCAATAGACCCGTAAGAAACCGATTTACTTTTCATTTGATTTTAAATGAATCGGTCCACTTATGATTTAATTCAAAATGAACTGCTTCACTTTACATTTGATTTTAAATTAACGGCTTCAACTTACATTTGATTTTAAATGAACTGCTTCACTTTACATTTGATTTTAAATGAACTGCTTCACTTTACATTCGATTTTAAATGAACCGATTTCCTTTTCATTTGATTGTTAATGAACAAATTCACTTAACTTTTTTTGTGGTCATATGGAAAAGTAGCTTAGGTCAATACAAGACAATACGTATTGTGTTATCATAAGTAAAAAATATTAAAAATCTTTTATATTTACCAACACTGCCCTCCTAAGAAAGAAAGTCATATCTCCATTTTAGTAGTTTTGATCAGGGTAGAAAAAAATCTAATCGCGAGTACAATTAGTTTCAATTCTCTTATTTTAAAATTTCTGCTCGCTAGTTTTATATTTTAACTCGCCAGTTAAAATTTTAAAACGTTAGAATTACTTTAAAAATATGTTTCAACAAACTTTTGAAAAATTAAAAAGTTTATATAAAACATTTTAATGCCCTAATTTTATTTTTAACATTTACGTTTAGCCTCTAGTGAAGTTGTTGCTAACACGATTATGTACAGACTTAAAGCAAAAAATAACTCGAATAAAAATTCAACAAAACTAAGGGTATCTCGAAACTACAATATTTGACATAAGATACTTTCCATATTGGCACAGATTTAAATATAAGCAAGTTAATTAATTTAAATTAAAATGAATCGGTTTACCTCGCATTCGATTTTTAGTGAATTAGTTTAACCGAACTGGTACTTTAAACAAGGACGTATTTCCTCAATTTGTTACCCCCAGGATAAATTGGGTCACTTTGAAACTGTCCAATAAAGTCAAATACCTTGGACTAATATTGCACAACAAACAGAGATAAGCACCATTACCAGCACTATATTGCAGTTAAAAGGCCATTGACGTAAACTGGGAACTCAATACGTAGAATATATAGATACTGGATATACGCATGTGTCATTAAGCCCATCCTAAACTACGGCACAGTTGTTTAGTGGACGGCGCTCAAGGGGAAGAACCACCAAACCAGATTTAAAAGTATAATAAGAATGGTAATAATAACGGTAAAAAGGTGCTATTGCAAGCACTCCTTCTAAGGCACTTTTAACGATCTCGAACTGGTTACCACCGGTCATTTTGGCGAAAAAGTTGGCTTTAAACGCAGCGGTAAGACTTAGGATGACTGTAGCATACAGAGAATACAACATCGGTCATGCTAAAATTCTATATGATATAAATTGGTAAACGGCCATTGATTATGTCATACCTGTGCCAATATTTGATCCTGGCTGCACCGTAAGTATTTTGGATAGCATGGCTCATTATGATGACCAACGAATTTCCGGGCATGCTAAACAGATATTCACCGACGGGTCTTTAATACTGCATGGTGTTAGTCTGTCATTTACTCAGGATATTAACATTACTACCTTTAGTGGAGCAGCCATAAGATCCCTGGAGAGCGTGTTTATCACATCAAAAATTGTTCAAGAATGCCAGATCTCTCTAAAGGAAATTGCGAGCCATTCATTGGCTACCCTTAATTAGGTCCTTGGAAACAGAGGCATATGGCTAACTCGTTGGCGCATGCTGGAACCAACTTGGATCCTAACCAACTTGGATCCTAACGGTTCGACACATGATATATGTAGGCGTTTCGCTCTCAAGAAGCTAGCAACTTATTGCACAGTGCAATTTCGTCTCATAAGCAGTCGGAGATGATTCATTGAAACAACCTGTGGGCAAACCAGGAAAATCTAGACCATCATAAATGGAACAAATGACTCGGTGGGCACTAAAGCGGTTCGGACTTCACTTCATAAATCTAATTACGGTAAAAACTGGAAAATGGACCATTGGGAAACACACCCAAAGGCTAGGGCTCCCTTAGAATGACCAATACAGAAGTTGTGGCGACGAGGAGGAGGAAGAGTCAACGGAGCACCTTCTTTGCTATTGCCCGACATTCGGAGACCTGAGACTTACTTTTTCAAAACGAATAGCTTCTTTAACTCATTCTTTAGTAGCTTTCTTCTATAACTACATGTATAACAACTTCTAAAACTACTTTTTTCTGGATGTATTTGAGTAAAAAAATAATGACTTACTTTTAAATGCGTTCATTTTGGAACATGCCTTGTAAAATTCATTGGTTCTTTCAGTAGAATTGTAAGTAGTGCCTTCATGTTTTTCTGATTACTCAACACATTACTTTGTTGGCGAAGTTTTTACTGGGAACTTATCTTTTCGATATTGATTTGAACAGAATCTATTCCTTCATTGGATCAACTGGATGGCCGGGTGAGAATGCCAACGTCCATGTAACTCTTATGGACACCTTATGGGACGGTAGAACATGGTACCACAACGATAACTAATTATTGGACCTATATAAAGAAGCAAGTATACGGCATGTTGTTTACATCTGACTTGTCATCTTTTCAAGGCACATGTAATTGTGCATGTCTGTTAAAACTGTCGTTTTACATAAGGTTTATAGCTTTCGGTCACAAACGTACATGTTATTTGCTTCTGACATTGTCTCTGTTTTTCGCATAGCTATTGCAGAAACTAAAGTGGTTCTCGGTTTCAAAATAGCGTGCTGCCGCCACAAAAATTTTTATTTTCGCCGTAAAAGACTTCAGCCGTCTTAAAACTTTTTCTCTAAATTTGAAGATACCAATCAAGGCGAATTCATACAAGGTGGTCTTATTTTGAATATTTTAACGTTGTGTCAAAAATTCAAACAAATATTTGAGCTCGTTTTTATATTAAATTGTGTTTTTTTGAAATGTTATAACTTAAAAAAGTTTTAAATTTCAAAATTTTAATCGAATAGTTAAGATTCCCCAGAACCAACAAGACGATATACCATTTTGACACAAGGTTAGTAATCAGCTGTTGCTTACGTTGCAAGATAAGTTCACCTGGCGTAAATTCGCCTTGATACCAATTAAGGATATTATGAAGAAAAAATTTTCATAAAAATATGTACATAATTTCTATTTAATGGTTAAAGTGATCATTCATGAATCGGTAATGTAAAATATTAAATTCAGCCGGCTAATGATTTCATCAATAGTTTACCGCCGCTGCCTAATTCCTTTCGGCATAGATTTCTAACACAGCTGATGTCAGCTGGTTTGTCAGAAGAAAATAGGGCATGACTTTTACAGAAGCAATGTTATAAAGGTAACACACGAAATGTATGTATTTTGCAGTGGAAAATCGCTGACGGCGACCAAAATTTACTAAAGTTGCAAAATTTTTCAACGACGGCGGCGAAAATACAACCGTCGGCAATACCAGATAATGTAAAACGCGACTTTAATGCTTGTTGTTTGCATACGAGCTTTGAAAACATGCGTATATTTTATAAAAATGTTAAAAGCAAAATAATTAAACAATAAAAAATGTACCAAGAACAAAATATTATTATTCTTTGTATTTTGCAGTTTCATTGTTTTTTAGTGATAAACATTTTTCTCGCCCCATTTCTATTTGTGAGTTTATTTGACAGTTCGAAGCGCTAACTTTTCTCACAAAAATGTTACAGACACAGTTTTTCTGTAAATTGGCAAGTCATTCCTTACGACTTGTACTCGCCCAAAAAAGTTACCGACACAGTTTAGTGAGAAAAACAGCTGTTTGTTTCAATATATGGCGAGAGTTACACACTGAAAAAATTTTCTTCACAGATCCAATGAAATGTACATTAAAATTCAACCTATGTAACCCTTCATTGGATTAATGAAGGATTAATAAAATCAATGACAAAATTTTCATTGATTTTATGAATCCTCATTGAAAAAATGGATAAAATAAACGTTTGTCATTAAACTAATGCAAAATTTTCATTGATTTTATAAAACATTTCATTAATCCAATGAAGGTTTACATAGGTTGAATTTTAATGTAAATTTCATTGGATCTGTGAAGAAAATTTGTTCAGTGCAGGACATTGGGCACTGTTCACTTTTTATTCGAATCGAAATAAACCGGTTAACTTCTTTTTTATATTCTCTGTTTATTTTTCATTAAGTCCTTAATAAATCGAATCATTAGTTATTCGACTATTAGGCCGGGATTTTGACATGTGGATTAAGCTTAAGCTTAGTTAACCGCAGTCTGGAACTCGGATTTTCCGGCGAAATGTGATTTTTTTGAATTTTTCATCAAAGACCAAAATTGTAGGCAAAACTAATTTGTTCCGTCGTAATTTTGTATACAAACAAAAAATAATAATATGGCAGCACTACGACCAATTTTATGCGTTTAAAGAACGTTTAAATGTTTGCTTAATTATAGATTTGCTGGTTTAAACACATTTTAAGCCAAAAAGAGAATTTAACTTGCACTGATTTAGTAGTCCTTAGTGGACTAGCACAGGTTTCTACATTTCGAGTGTTTCATTAAGAATCGATATATTTATGTTTTAGAATCGATAACTAATTTTATCCATTTCCTATGAACAGATTCTTTTTATATTCGGTTAAGAAATTTAGCAATTCCTGTGCTTCTTTAAGAATCGATAACACGTTTCTGCAATTTCCTTCGAACCGATTCTATTTATAGTCAATTCCAAATTCAGAACGTGATTTTTAGTTCAATTCCAACTGATTTTTTATTCAATTCTTAACAAACTTTATTCGTTTAAAAATAATTTTGCTTTCTTATAGATTCATCAGACTATTTTTTTAAATTTCTCCATTATTTTACTTTTTCTTTATTATAGTAATTTGATTTTGACACAATTTCTTCAACAGGTATAATTAAATTAACTTTAAACACATTCTTTTTTCTGCCGTCCTTTAAAATTGTCTTGATTTTCAGCGACCTTGTCCCACTTTGCAAAGTTTAAACACAAGAAAAAATTCGCTTTTTTTTCTTAAAAATTATTTAAAAAATTCGAACATTTGTTAACAATAAAAAAATGTTTATAAATAAGCAATAATTTAAAATATATTAACAAAATAATTTTACACTATTTTAGTAAATCCAACGCAAAATAATTAAAACTGTCAAGAAATTGATCAATATTTGACAAATCATTGACAAAAGTCACTCAATAACAAAAAAATTAAAAAAAAAAAAACGAAACGTGATTCATTTGACCGTCATTCACACTCGAAAATTGAACTAAAAAAGTATTTAAATTAAAACAAAAAAAAAAAAAAGAATAATTAATTTGTTGATCAACATTTCGGCTGAAGCGGTCGGTCTTTCTGATGTTTCTCAGGGGAAGACTGCTCGCCAGACATTTAACTTGTTCAAAAGATTTGTAAATTTATGGTTAAACGTTCGATATTTATTTAAAAAATCTACAAGTAACGGCGAACATTAAATAAATACAAATAATTTATTTAATTTAAAGAAAGAAAAAAAATAAAAACACAAAAATAAAGTTGATCTTCAAAATGTTTGAATGAAAGTGTAAGTGTTAATGATCATGGCATTTTATTGTTGTTTACAGCCATAATTTTTTTTTTTATTTAATTTAAAAGGTGAACAATTTTTAAATAAATAAACAATAAAATGTATTAACCAAAAATTTTTAAAAAATGATTCACACATTTTATTAAATAAATATAATTTTGGTTTAAAGTCGAATTTGGATAATATGACGGAAAATGATTTCCAAATGTAAACAAAGTAACCGAAAAAATAAACAATAAATTACAAAAAAAAAAAAAATGGTTAAATGAACTGCTTTTTTAATGGACTCGAAAGGGAGCAAAGAACTGACCTTTGAACTGAATAAGAGTATAAAATTTAAAATAATAAGACTTATATTTGAATCGTTTATTTAAGAAACCCGTCAACTCTCATTTAAAAATGGCACACTTGTAATTCGAGTACGCTGAATCCAATTATAATTTTTATTCTTTAGATTTTTTAGCCTAGTAAGCTGTTTAGAGTTTCATGGCGGTCCAACTGGAGTATAAACAAATTGTTTAGGAATGCAAATATCAAAAAAGGCGTAAATTTTTTTATAAAATATAGAAACCATCACATCAATATCCGAGCTGTTGTTTAATTGAGAAGGTAGGACGTTGCTCCAGCACGTATTTCTTATTAATTGGTTTAATAAGTTGTAATTAGTCCGTTTGAAACAAAAAACTTTATCGACCTTAAATGGCTCATATTTGACTTCTGATGGAATTGAAAAACTCACTTCAATAGTGGGGTGATAACGATCTTCAGGCAACGTTATAGGTTCTGAGCGAGTAATAATACAATCATCCACATTATTAACGAACACCAAATCAAGCAGTTTACCAAAGTCATTGAATACGTTATTCATTTGAAAAAGAGATAAACCAAGAATTTTATTCAAGAAGTCAACGTGCCAGTTTTTATTTTTGACTGGAATTAAATAAGGTGTATCAGACGTTTTCATCCAAGATATTGAGGGCAAGTTGAAATCACCAACAACAAAAATAGAGTCATTATTATAAACATTTAGCATAACAGAATTTATGGCTTGAACATGTTTTGAAATAGCACTATCAGAATCCGGAGGAACGTAAGAACAGGTGAAGTAGATTTTTTTATTTTTCAATTTAACCACAACAGCAACAAATTCAATACCAAGGGTATCAGTAACTACAACTTCAGATGAATATATACAAGAGACAGCAATCATAACTCCACCACCTCTACGTGCATTTCAATTATACCTAAATATTTGGTATTTTTTAGACAGAATTTCGGTATTATAAATATCATCTTTTAGCCAGGTTTCAGTGAAGATAATTACATCGTAGGTGAAGTCATAACTATTAACCAAGAGAGTAGACAATTTGGTATTAAATGGTATTTAAAAAAAAAAAAAAAAAATTAATATTTTGGTCATAACTTTTTCGTATCTGAACCGATTTTCCCGAGTTTTTTAGAAAAAAATTTCTATTAAAAATTTCCGATCCTCTGATATACAAGGCGTAACCATAGGTCATATTACAGTCAAAAATTCAGGTTTTTATACAATTTTTAATACTTTTTGTATGAGAGCTACCACGCCTACTTCTCTAATCCCGCCCACATTTTGTAGGATGGTGTGTATTTATAACCTAAATGTTTGTACCGAATTTTAAAGCTTTGGCTTTTGCCGTTCTCCAGATATACAGAAAAAAGTAATAAAAATACAACAACCACAAGGGATTTTTTGGAAAAATTAGAGGCAGTCGTGGTTTTTTGGTTATATCTCAGCCATTGTTGGACCGATCTGGCTGAATTTCAATAGCAAGAAATGGTGGACTATATGTGACATAAATGTAAAACAAGGTCCACCGCAACAAAAAAATTATAAATTCTTGAAAAGACTTTGTTTTATCATAGTTTAACAGGAAAACAATAAAATTTAATAAAAGTAAAAAAATTTTATATTTATTTATAACCCATTTCAAGATTTATGAATGCAAAGTGGAACAAGTGCAACTTTTCTTATTTGGATATTTCTATGGTACGTTTTGCTATGATAACAGTTCTTTAAGAGAGACATTATGCATTGACTTTTTCTCTCTAAAACCTTTCGGAAGGTACAAAGAGTCAAAATAGAATGCACAAGAAACTATGCGATTGCAAATAACTGTAATTTTTTTCTTTGTTTTATCGCATATTTCGATGTCATGTGCGCCATTGAAAAACATCATTTTCTAAAAATGCGTCGAAAGTAAAAGTATTAGAATATTAGACAAGGAGGAAAATATGAGAAAGAGATTTACGAAGGAAAGCTTGAGAATTCAGCAAAACATAAAAAAGACAATGAATTTGAAAGAAGACACCAACAACATATGTGCAAGTTATAGAGTAGCCATCAAATAAACTTGTATAACTGTTGTTAAATGTTAAAAAAAATTTAAACTATTCTTAGAGCCAATTAGTTTTTTGAAGCAAACGGTTTTCTAGGTGACAAACGAGCAATATTTGTAGATCTTGGATTATCTTTAAAGATGTATTCACGAACAATGATATATACAGGCCAAAAACAGGTAGTAACAATCTGACCAAAGACGCAAGCAGCAACAGCAATTTTAAACGATGTTAAACTTCTGGGTTGAGAGTACGAAAATTTGTTTATAACAATATCAACATTAGAACCGAGTTTTGTTTTAATGTAATACTCAATGTGTTCTACAGTTGTATCGCAAGCCAAACGGGAAATAAAAATTGTACGATTTGGAGGCACAACAATTAATGGCTTAGGAACGGTAAAATTGCCAGCATTAATTACCACTCCAGAACCCGATGGACAAGGACTAAGATCAGGAATTTTTGGTACTGATATTGTATTAATGTCATTATCAGTGCTTAATTCTGGACCAGAGGAGTTTGCCATTAATGGTCTAACAGGAGACCTGGTGGATGTTTTCTTTCTCTTCGGGGATGATGCTTTTGGTGGGTTAACGAATTTATCAAGGTTCGAAAATTATGCTAGCCTTTTTTTAGGTTAGCTCTTGTTTTCGAGATATACCGTTATTTCGAAAATGGAGGAGGTTACACAACATATATTCGCGCAACTCAAAAACCGTTTAGTTAATTAAAATTACTAAAAATACCGAAACTCCGCAATGAAATTTCCTTTAAGAGAAGTAAACTTTTTTTTTAATATGAGCAGTCGTTTTATATGCATAATATTCGAAATTTCGAAATTTTTGTTTTTTTTTTTATTTATAAATTAAAAAATGCAGCTTCTAATTTTTTCCAGACGTATACAAATTGAAATTGCAAATAAAAATGATTAAAATCTGTTAGCAACTTTTGATTTGATTCATAAAAGTCGAAAATTTTTAATTAATTTAAGAAGTGGCGATAAGGTGCACTTATGTCTCGAGAAAATGTTAAGGACCAAAAACTAATTGAGATCGGTTATACATTTTATCCCACTACGGGCGACTCCTGGGCATTTAATAGACTTTTTCTTCAATGTATTTCTAGACTGCATTGAACATTTTGTATGGGAGCCCCCTTAAGGAGATAGCGGGTGGGTATGTTTGAAATAAATGATTGAGATGAAAATTAAAGTGGGGTTGGTCATACCATTGATCCATCTAGGGGCATCCTACGTGCGGCTGGGGTCAAATTAAAGAATTTTATAAAACCGGCAAATTTGTATAGTGGAAATTCTTCTTTTTATACGTCTGGAAAAAAATTAGAAGCCTAGCTGCATTTTTAAATTTTTCATGAATTTTAAAAAAACAAAAATTTTGATAAAAAAATTATTACTTTTCCAAAAAAAAAAAATTATAAGGGTAATCCCGATGGTCATTGTGCAAATTTGCAATGTGTAAATTTGCAGTGCATATTATGATTGATCGTGAGCATACCACTTTTATTTTTGTGCAAATATGCTATTTTTCTAAAAATGTATTCTGGCAGCACTAAAAACTTCTGGCACACTGTAAAAAATCTGCATTTGTTTACAATTATACACAAGCAAATTAAAATAAATGTTTTCTTTTTAATTAATTTAAATTTAATTCTCTATTTTATTTTACAATCTGCGAAAATCTTCAATTTATAAGTTTTCTTAAAATCAATATGGCACTTAATATGTCAAATGTTATTGTTTACATTTGTTTGCAACTGAGCAAATATGCACTACTACTTTGCTCATGGTTTTTTTTAGTGCAAACGAAGTAAAAAAGAGCAAATTGCAAATTCGTACATTTTGTTGTTGTGTTGTGCAAATGTGTGTATTTTTGCAAGCATTTGCATCGTTTGCACCCTTTGCACTACCCATCGTGATAAAACGACTGCGCATATTAGAAAAAAGTTTAACCTTTCTTAAAGGAAATTTTATTGCGTTTTTTTAGTTTTTTCAATAAGCTAATCATTTTTGAGTTACGCGAGCATATCGTGCCTTTTTACACTTGAGCACATCTTAGAGGAATGCGTAGAAGATGTTAAAAATGAAAAAAGCTTGTTAACATTTGTAACATCTTTCATCATAAAAATATTTATTTTCACGTGTAAAGGCGAATAAAAACAAAATAAATGATATTGCTCTCCTGCTCTTTTGTATTTTTTTCTAGTGATGGTATAGACTTTTTAACAAATTATTTGTTTTTTCTAGTGATGACACTAAAATAATCGAAAGATGTTGAATGAAACAACATGAGATAGGAACATCTTTTAAAGATGAAGAAATAAGTTGTTTTAGCCCTATTCAATTCTTATGGGAAGATGTTATCATCTTTGCGATAAGATGAAAGATGTAAGATGTGAGCAAGTGTAAAAAGCCTATTTATTAACCGTGAAAATAACGTAACCAACATATTCCCAATACTGAGTTTTTGATGCACAATTGTTCTTTAAGTAACAACACGTTGTCCTGTAAAATTTAGTATCGATAATCAAAATATTGAGAGAAATACGAGCCCTCCAATTTGAACGGAACCCACATACACCTAAATTAGTGACCGCAAATTAACTTAAGTTACATAAAACAACGAGAGAGCTGCCATACAATTAAAAAAATGTAAGGCCTAAAATAAAAATATTACAAATAACAATGCAAACAACTTAGAAACAAAAATTACTTTTATCTACCGTTATGTTTTTACTTATTTTTTTGTAAAATGTGTATTCACTAGGGTATTCATTTAACCGGGCTTTTGCTTTAATCGGTTAATCGCTCGATTAATTAACCGCGGATTTTCTTAATCGGTTAATAATCGGTTAATTTTGTTATTGATCGGTTAAGCGATTAATAAAGTATTTTTTGTCATTTTTAAGAATAAAAATTAAAAACTATTTATTATCTGCAGTTTAGTAGTAAAAAAAACAATAACATAACAATACGTGACCTAAACCAAGCAAAAAAAAAAAATAATTCATGGCTCTGTGATACATATTTTTTAATTAATACATATTCGGCCACGTTCTGTAAATCTAAATCACGTGAAATTGAAATCGATGGAGATTTTACGTTTAATTCTTTTCCTGATTTCAAAAGTACTTTTGGTAAAGATATGTGGTCCTCAAAGTATGAGGTAATGAAAAAGAAATATTTTTATAAATTTTAAACACAGGATAGAATTAATAACTTGTTCGATTTCAATTTCACGTGATTTCGTTTCCCAGAACAAGGCCGATTAAGTATTTATTAAAAAATAAACCGTGAGATCATTATATTTGTAATTTAAATAGTTTAAGAAGATCTTATAAAATAATCTTTTAGATAAATAATTTGGTTAAAATGTATTGGATTTAAGCGACTCCTTTCTTTAGTTTTGAAAATTTTGGCTTGGAAAAATTTCTTTCTCTTATCCTAGATGTTGGAGAAATCGAAAGCAACCCATAATACAGAATATCTTAATTCACTGTCTTTTTTTTTGGATTTATTTTGGATGTTTTATTTTTTTATACCCTCCACCACAATTAGTTGTGAAGAGGGTATATTCAGTTTGTCATTCCGTGTGAAACTTTTTTACTATTCATCTCAGACCCTATAAAGTATATATATTCTGGGTCCTTGAGTAATTTTAAGTCGATTTAGACATGTCCGTCTGTCTGTCCGTCTGTCCGTCTGTCCGTCTGTCCGTCTGTTGAAAACACGCTCACTTTCGAAAAACTCAAAAGAAATCAACAAACTTGGTGTCAAATTGCTTGTAGTTATCCTAAGCAGTTTGGGATTGAAATTCAGCAAAATCGGTTCAATAGGATCTGAGCTATGAATCAAAATGTGGAACCACCACCTAAAAAAAATTGATAATTTTGTTACAAAAACTAACATTAATGGTGGAAAAATGCACAGAATGATATAAGATTTCGCAACAATTCGTTTTATACAACGGGAAATCACGCTGTGAAATTTCGTGAAGATCCGTCAATAATTTACCCTAGGCCCCATATAAGCCCTACTCCCGGAAAACAGTATATTAAGCCTAAAACCTTAACTAACAATGCTATCATTTTGGCAAGTCACAGTTACATAGGACAAGAAATCAAACTGTTAAGTTTCGTGAAGATCGGTCCATAATTTACCATAGGCCCCATATAAAACCTACTTCCGGAAAACAGTTCAGGGGGGTGAGCGGATAGGAAGAAGAGACGACAACCGGATTTGAACTTCGCTTTACATAAGGACCCAGAATATATATACTTTTTAGGGTGTAGGACCTTCGGTGAAGGGTATAAAAAACAATCTTAATTATAAAAATGAGTAATTTTTGGGATTTCAGTATTTTGGTCATAACTCTGCTATTTCTTAACCGATTTGACAGATTTATTTACCGACGTGTTATAGAAGAAATTTGCCAGTTTTTTTGGCTATAAAACGTGGACTCCGAAAGATCTATGGTTCCTGAAAATGGGTATTTTTCAAAAAAAATTTATATTTTGGTCATAACTTTTTCGTATCTGAACCGATTTTCCCGAGTTTTTCAGAAAATATTTTCTATTAAAAATTTCCGATCTTCTGATATATAAGGCGTAACCATAGGTCATATAACAGTCAAAAAATTCAGGTTTTTATACAATTTTTAATACTTTTTGTATGAGAGGTACCACGCCTACTTCTCCAATCCCGCCCACATTTTGTAGGATGGTGTATATTTATAACCTAAATGTTTGTACCTAATTTTAAAGCTTTGGCTTTTGCCGTTCTCCAGATATACAGAGAAAAAGTAATACCAATACAACAACCGCAAGGGATTTTTTGGAAAAATTAGAGGCAGTCGTGGTTTTTTGGTCATATCTCAGCCATTGTTGGACCGATCTGGCTGAATTTCAATAGCAAGAAATGGTGGACTATATGTGACATAAATGTAAAACAACGTACCCGCTATCATGTCTGGAGTCTCCGGAAAACACACATCAAACGTAAGACGTACAGACGGACGGACGGACGGATATCGTTAAATCAACTTCTCTCCTCATAAGGACCCAGAATATATATACTTTTTAGGGTCTAAGATCAATATTGTAGAAATTACAAACGGAATGACAAACTTATATATACCCTTTTCCACCTGTGGTGAAGGGTATAATAAACACAATTTTTGGTGAATTTTGGTACGGATAACGTTGTAAAATTGTTCATGGTTGCACTGCAGAATGTATTTAAAAAAGCGAGTTGATTTGCAACCGACGTTTTGGAACTCACCCATTATTTAAAACACAAAAAAATATGGTTTAATACTACAAAAAATTGAAATTTTTGTAACAACGGTTAATCGGTTAATCGACTGAAATTAACCGGTTTAATCGTTAATCGAAAAAGGTCAATTTTAAATTAACCGATCAGTTAATCGGGTAGTAATTAATCGGTTAACCGATTAACCGAATGAATACCCTAGTATTCACTCGTAGTTTCGCTTATTGGTTTGAAGCAAGTGGTATTAAAAAAAGTCTTAATTAAATTACAATTTTCTGTTCTGATATTTCAGGAAGAGGAGATTAATTTTTTGTTTTCTCTCCAATTATTCGTGCTTTCTTAAAAAGTGTAGTTATACAAACTTTAGATAGCGTATTTGGAGGAAGGGAGTCTAACAAATTGTCTATTGTCCCATGGAGTTTTTCGCAATACATATTTTCAATAATGCATTTAATTAAGGTTTTCATTCACCTAAAAAAGACAAGTGTGCCTTATGTGAAGAATGGAAAAATTTAGGCAGCAGTCACGAGCAAACAGAATTCGTACCTAATAAAAAATTCAAAACCTTAACCTTGATTAAATGAGTTGATATTAATAAAAATACAGCTGTGAAAAAATAACCGATTTTAAATTGTTTCTAAGTAACGGCGTTTTGAATTTCAGGTGACGATATGTGTAAGTAAATATCCGTTATATATACATATGTATGTATTACAAAAGTTCAAGAAACTTAATTTTAAAGTGGAAAATAAAATTTTAAGTTAAGAATAATAAAACGTAAATAGCACATTTTATTATTAGCTGGTTACAATAATGACCGCCAAGCTAACGTAAGTGACAAAGAGATGATCAAAAACACTTTTGTAAATGGAAAATTAACGTGTATACTCATCTTAAACTAGCATAAGATCCGTTGTAGACTATAATAAATATTTCATAGAAAAACTTCCAAGTAAATAAGAAATAAACAACAAAAAAAACCGTCTCCTGTAAAGTTTGTTTTTTGTGGGTTACGTTGTTTTGGCGGTTATGGCACGATATGTTGTGCAACCTCCTCCATTTTCGAAATAACGGTATATCTCGAAAACCAGAATGGAATGGGTACTAATATTTTTACATTTTTCAAGATCTTTCTCAATTGTCTTAGGTATATTTGTTAACATTCAGGGCGTATAAACATGCAATATTTCATTTTTAATGTCTCAATGTTGGGAATTGGCCTACCTGATTGGTGTTTTTTTCAGTGGTATTGATATTATTAAACTTTCTTATAATAGTTTGAACTGTTGAAGGACAAACTTCAAGTGTTTTTGTGATTTTTCTGTACGACTTCTTTTCATTTCTTAACTTTATGATAACCTATCTGATGTTTGCAGGAACTTCTTTTCTTACATAGTATCTCGGGGCAATTTGGAAAATTAAAATAATCTGTTTTACCAGTAACAAATAAAAGTAAAGGAATAAAATACAGTTCCCTTAACATGTGTTTTTTTCGATATTCTTAGAATTATGTTTTTGCTGTATGTTCATATTTTTGTGTGCAAAATTGAGAAATATGCCATTTTTAAAACAAAAATTTACAATCTTTGGCCTCTTTGTCTTACCATTCATGGCAAAATTTCATTAAAATTTCTTTTGTATAGGTGTACGTAGACTTTATTGGGCTACTGTATATAAAATCATGCGAAAGAAAGCATGGTTGGGCCTTCAGCCGGCCCCAGGGATTTTCTCCTCTATGGTATAACAAACCCCGGCTGTGCTAACTTCAGCTGCTAAATTCAAGATTTCATATAGTGATTTTTAATTTTAGGATTTCAAAATTCGGGATTTTAAAGTTCTGCATTTTAGGATTTAGAATTTTGAAATTCGGGATTTACAAACTTCAGGTTTTTGACATATTGGGATTTTGAAATTAGGGATTTTTATACTATCCCGTGCTTCAATTCAATTCTATAATTCTATATTCTATTCTATAAAAGAGCAACGCCTAGGATTGACATGATACGTGGCACGCATGGACGACACCTGACCGTCAAAGCCACTGTTTGGTAACAGATCTAATAACTGATGAGCACGACTGCGAACGAGATGGAGAGACTTCTTAGAAGAACACTCAAGAATAATGTTTATTCGAAACTAGCAACTGAAAGCCGAAATATAGAAGAACAGGGAATAATAAGCGATCAAGCTAAACCTCACCCCAAGCTGTACTCTACAAGATGATGATAATAAACCCATTTAATTTCTATTCGATTCTAAGAAAACTTAGATGGTAATCTTTGCACTTTTTTACCAAATTTTTTGTAAAATGTTCTTAGTTTTATTTTGAGAATCTACCTAAAATTCTGATTTAATTTAATTTTAAGCAAAAATAATTGTTGTTTCAGCATCTTTTCAATTAAAAATAAATATCCTGCGTCATCCTAAGCTTTTAAAACAAAACTTTCAATAAATTTTACTTATTCCGATACGTATTTGCTTTTTGAACTTTTGAATAATTTACTAATACTTTTAACATTTATTTTTCCTTCTTATAAACAGATAATAAAAAACTTACAAAAACATCCTTAAAATCAATCACGTATAGTAGTACCACCTCCGCCTCCCTGCACTGACATAACTAACATAATCACTGTTATTATACTCATACTTAATCAGCAGTAGGATTCGTATCTGAACCTGACGTCATTGTGGTGAAATGTCTCTTTGAAAGTCTTAAATAATGTGAAAGGTGAATAAAATAAAAAAAAAAAACAGTTGCAGTCTTGAACACGTTTGACAAACGTGAACACTAAATGACGTCATTATGTTGTTTAATTAAAAAAAATGTATGAAAAATAGTATAGTATACATTATGGGGTAAAAATAACGGAAAAGAGCTAGTGGTATTTTAGGCGAGATAAAATAAAAGCGCATTGCTTCAGATGCAGAAACTATAAAAAGAGACAAAAGAAAATATGTGGACATTTAGATAAAAAATCGATTGCACAATATTTGAAAAGAAAAAAAAATGCAATTGAGAGCATAAATGAAAATGAGAGTTTAATAAAACTCGCTCAAAAAGGATGCTGTATTAACAGTTTAAGAGCATGAACTTTAAGAGGGGGGCTTTTTAAACTCTCTTAATTGTTTTTGTTTAAGAAAAGAAAGCTGCGCTTTAATTATACTCTTTTTGACACTCTCTGAGAAACTTTATCTATATATTGTAGTTGTTATCCTTGTATACTTTAATTTATATTATTTCTTTATTTTAGTATATATGCAGCATGCATTTTTATTTGCTATGCTATTTTATCCTTGTAGGTAGTATTAATATCCTTATACGATATATATATTCTCCACTGGTTTTTTTTTTTTTTTTTTTTGCTAAATAAAATTACCTTGAACTCTAACCATGAGACGAGGCTGTGGATTTTTGTTGTTTTATAAAGAAAATGCAATAAATTAAAGTCAATTTCGAAGTTACAAAGTGTAACAGTTACACTATTTTTAGCAAGATAATAGAAGTATTTTTTAATGGATGGCTGGGTCTTAATGCAAATGTGTTACTGGGAATTAGTGAATGTTTGTCATATTTGAAGAAATCAAATTTTTAACTTTGTAATTTATGCTCCGAAGGATTTTGAAACCACTATTTTTGTATGGTCCTTCGGAGCGTATTGTTCATATACATTTTCTTTAAAATCATTAAAAAAATTTAAGCTTTAATCTTAATTTTTGTGAATTTTCCAACAAATTAAACTTTTTACTTTTCTATGCTCAATTTGGAGAACATTTTCCCATGAACTCGAATTTTTATTTCAACATGAAAATAAATCTGATCTTGTTCATTCTATTAAAGCAAAAAATTTCTCAATAAAAAAGTTAACAAGCAGAATAAATTTTCACTTGATTTCTTAAAAACTGTTTATTTTTCATTCATTCATTATACGAGCTAAATCTGCAATATTCATTGATAAATTCGCTGAAATTGAGTGTTGAGGGATAAACTAGTTCCCAAGCGCATTTCACTGGTTGCTTAGGCAGGGATCATCAGGAAACCTTTTCCCAAAGACTATGAAAAAGATAAAAAATATTATACAATTAAAATTGTAAAGCGAATGAGAATTACAAACACTCAAGTTTTATTAACAACGATATCAAAGTTTAGGCAAACCACCAACAATAAGCAGTGAGTTTATCTTTTCTAACATTCCCCTACAATTGGTTGGATTTTTTCCAACTCGGAGTGTAGTTGTAAATGTGTTTTGCGTTTTTTTCCTAATGAGGCGGCTTATACTTTTTTCGATGTTTACTCAAGGAGCTAACCTTTTGCAGCGTGCTTTTTTAGAGTGTCACAACTTTGAGTTGGCATCACTGCTTTATTTGAGCACTCATTTAACAGCTGATAGTTGCTTTTTGTTTAGTTTGCTCTGACATTTCATTAAGAATCATCAACTTATACCAGAACAACGCGTGCAAATTGTTGAAATTTTTATACAAAATAATTCGGCAAATGGGGGAAGCACTAATTGATATCACTGTGCAAAAAATGGACACTTTTTTTTGAGACAAGCAGGGTACCTGGCGTTTAAGCATAATTCGGGTACGTTGAATCCATTGGTACTCGCTATTTTTTTATATTGGCTCTGGTTTTCGAGATATACCGCTCTTTCGAAAATAATGGAGGTTGCACAACATCTATTAGCGTAACCCAATTCCAAAAGAACGCACTTTTTTTAATTTCATTTCATTTCACTTCTAATTCTAATTTCTCTTCTAATCTGATTCTTAATTCGAATTCAAACGATTTAGGTTTTATGCTATTTTAAATTTACCGATTAAAATTTTCTGCCATTTTAAATGAACCGATTTAGTTTTCATGGTATTCTAAATAAACCGTTTCAGTTCTGTTTCAATTGTTTCCGATTGATTTTTTTAATAAATTCTAAAAGATTTTATTTTTTTATAATTTAAAAGTAGTGTTCAAAAATAAATCGAATATTATTTAGCGTACTGTACCCACACCCAGAAACGATATCTATTTTTTTAAGATTTTGTATTAGTAAAATAACAAACAAAGTGAAGAGTTCGTTATAAAACAATACACTTGTAGTGGTTCTGTAGGCATACATTATATTTTAATGTTCTGTAGTGCCGTTTTTCATATTGATGAAGGAATAAGCAAACAAAAAATTTTAGCAACGTTTCTCAATAGTATTGTTGTTGTTGCTTGGCAATTTGCACGACCACAGCACGAACAGCCTGTGCGTGTATGGTGTACATGTTTTGTTTCTGTAAAAAAAATTTATTGTCCCTACCAGCCAAAAGAGCGCTGAGCACAACAGAATCGAACGAACAAGTATGTGGTTTTTCACGGAAAACAGAACCCAATGAAATGTTCTCATCTTTATGTTGAGTTTGCTTAGTAAAGTATTCTTATTGTGTAAGTAAATCACAAACAAAGAAACGTTTTTTAAGGTACTTACTACACAAACACTATTAGCGTACCGAACACTAAAGTATAGTGTGTAAAGTTTTTTGTAACTCTGTTTTACAGTAACCGTTTCTGTTTTTATCCAATTTAAATTTCTATATTAAATGCAATGAAACTTAAATTTCTAAGTTCATTTGAAATATTTGCTTCCTTGACTCATTTAAATATAATTTCCCACACTTAATACTACATCAGTGTCCCGTTCAGTTACAGCCTTTTTTCGCACACATAACACACAAGTACATACACAGACATTATGATTTTGATTTGTAACAAAACAAATTTTCTGTCAATTTCAACTCTATCTATTGTCTCCTTGGCAACAGGCCAAATAAAAACAACTTCAACAAATCCAGCATCAAAATAAATGAACCATCCTCCTACCTCAAGGCAGGACATAGAAACCCCACCAATAGACACATGTTCCTGGTAAGGCATGTGTATTGTTTGCTGTTGCAACATATTCTGTGTCTGTATGTACAACAAACATAAAACAAGTACGTACTACAATGGTGCTCAAACATGGTTTGTCTACCTTAAAAACAAAAAAAAAAAAACAACAAGAATTATACAAATTGGAAATTTCACACAGCCGGAATGTACAAAATGACGCTACAGATACAAATCGATAAAAGCTGTTTGTGAACATTCTGGTATATACACACATCAATTGGGGGTTGAAAGGAGATGGGCTCACTTAAGATTAAACTTCCATTAAGGCTAGAGATTATCAGAACAAGCCACCCTGTCCCCCTACTTGTAATGTGCGCATCATGTTTGTGGCTAACAAAACACAACATTACAGAAGGACAGAAAACATGTAAATAATTTAAGCACTTTTTTTATAAAACTCGAAAAGAAACAGTAAAAATACCTTAAAAAGGACGATTAAGAAAAAAATTTCAGTTGTTAAAAGTTAATTGGTTAAGTTTTCATTTCATTCTAAGGCTGGGTTTTTGAGACCTTAGTTAAACTAGGTTAAGTTAATCTTAAAACAGATTTCTGCATCCATTGCCAAGTCTGTATATATAACTGAGGGAACAGCTTAGTTTTACTTAAAAGGTTGGTCTTTAATAAAATAATAAAAAAATCACATTTCGCTGGAAAAATCCCCCTATTAGAGTACCTTAAACTAAGTTTAAACTTAATCCATATATGGCTAACTAATAAGTGAAAGTTTAAACGCAGGTTTAGTTGAACTAAACTTAAATTTTTATGTAGTTTAAACTTAACATCTGTAAATCAGGGGCCTGATTACCGCATTCGATATCGAGTAAGCTATCGTATCGAGTAAACTATCGTATTTTCCTGCATACGAGAGACGTTAGTTATCGAATGTAAACTAGAGGGAAGTAATGTCTTTGGTAACTCGATATCGAGGGTCATTATACCAAAATAAAAGTTTTCGATCAATTTTGCTCAATCGTATGCGGTAATTAGACCCCAGGGCCCCATGTATTATATGTACCTTAAACAAGTAAGAGTGCTTTATTCGGCTGTGTCGAATCTTATATACCCTTCACCATTGTGCGAGCAGAATACAGAGCAACTAGACAAAAACTGAATAATTTTTACATATACATACATATTTACAATACTTAAAACTTCATTATAAATTAAATTTAAAAAGCGAAAACTGGTAAATATTTTTTTAAAATCAATTTTAGAACATAAAAAAAAATAAAAATAAAAAAAAAATTTCTTTTTAAAAAAACAAGATTCGAACCAGGGAACTCACAGTTTCTAACTTTACACACCCCCTAGACAACTGAACCATGAATGAACGTTATTTGAATATCCTTAAAATGAAATATGGCCCGTTAACTTTTTACAACTCAACACAGTTGAGTTGTAATTACTTTTGATGATTTTGTTCACCGCAATAACAAAGTTGTAAATCATAATGAAAAATTACAAATCAACTTATTTGAGTTGTGAACCGAAATAGGGAAATACTTATATTCACCAAAATAGTTTGTGCCATGTATGTGTGTTTGTTTGTTTTCTTTTATCTTTTTTGGCGAGTTTTTAAGTAGCAAAAAAAAAACAAAAATTCCTTGTTTCTACACCAACCAATCCCCCATAATTTCTGGGGGCTTCGGAACAGACAGACGGATGGACGGACGGACAGACGGACAACCGGAGTTGAACTTCGCTTTTCATAAGGACCCAGAATATATATACTTTATAGGGTGTAGGATCAATATTGTAGAAATTACAAACGGAATGACAAAGTTATATATACCCTTTTACCTTCGGTGAAGGGTATAAAAATAACATGTGGCAATATTACGATAAATGTTGTCATATTCATATGGTATGTAGTAGTAGTTTAAACTTAATACACTTAGGGCTAAAAAATCAGAGCAAGTTAAACTCACTTTTTGGTTTAAAATGTGTTTAAACCAACAAATCTATAAATCAGTAATCATATAAACCATCTTTAAACGCATACAATTGGGCGTTTAAACTACCAATACAGACCATTTGATAAGATTTATCGTAGTGCTGCCACATGTTATTTTTTTAACAACATATAGTACATGGGACACTGATATATAGTTGTTAAGTTTAAACTATATATAAATTCAAGTTTAGTTTAACTAGACCAGCGTTTAAACCATCAGTGTTTTACAGGCGCGGATCCAGCTTGAGCCTTAGGGGGGGGAAATTTTGTATGATACAAAAAAGTAAAAAAATGGTTTTTAAAACTTTATTAAAACCAATATGTGTATTAGGGTAAGTACTTTTTGCAATTTTTGCGAATATGAAATTCTTCATCGCATAGCCGTATAGACCTTGAAAAATATTAAGAAATGATGTACTACTTTTTCGGGATCGTGAAGAAAGTTTCCGCACGAAACGCGATAAAGTTTTAAATTTCAATTTTTCTCCTTACTATACAAAATTCACATTTAATTACAAAATTTTAAGTATTTTCTAATAATTTCATGAATATAACAAGATCTTACCATTTGTAAAGCGCAAAAAATTCGCGACTCTATTTCGAGGTTTTTTTAATGAACTAAATTTTAATGGCAAAAGATAGATTTTGTGATAGATGAGTTGTTTGGCGGATATATGAAACAGTGATATTTTCAGCAGCGTAGTAATATATGCGCGGAACGAGCTATTAAAGTTGCAGAAGATATTTTTCCATTATGTATGTATCTCAACTCGCACTTTAAACTCAAAATTTATTTCATTAAACCCAAAAAATAGCTTTACATTTTTGTTATACAGTTGCTTATTTTATGTATTTATGCCTGTATTCATAAAAATATTTTAAATTTAATAAAGGCTTTAAAACCAAATTTTCTATGAAAATTTTCCTTAATAAACGTTTATTAAATTTTATAATCATTTATGAATATGGGGGCTAAAATATATAGCATGTATAAACAATAAATGTACCATATATAATGTGTATGGAAATTAAAATTAAATAAATTTTTTTGAGGAGCTTTAGAAATTGCATTTGGTGCGAAAACTTTTTTGGCCAAAATATCAATACTAAATTGTCCATCGCGTGGTGGGATGAAGAAATTTTGTCTAAACAAAGTCATTACCGTAATTAAAAAAACTCAACAAAGAGGTTAAATAAAATATAAGATCAATTCAATATACATTAATTTTTTTAAATAAGCAATTTATGATTTCCTTGTGAGGCAAATTTAGACAGTACAGTTGATCCGAGTCATGTTTTTATTCGACGCAGGGTAGAAAATGACCTTCCGCTCGTTGCTTTACTGACGAGCATTGAAACGAAAATTTGAAATATTTTTCTTAGATTTGGGTAGATATCTTCATCACAGTTTGCTAAAGCATCTACAACGATATCTGATAGATCAGGCTCAAGTTTAGATGTTAGTAGGTGTTTATCTCTTTAATCAAATAAAATCAGCTGATCAGCTTGTTGTGGTTTTAACAGTTTTGTATCTGTATATGACTGATTACACTTTGAGGTAGAAGTTTAGGTATGTTCAATACATTTGGGATATCTATTTGGAAAGTTGTTATGAGATCTTCTAAAATAAATTCAATAAGAGGAATGTAACCTACAACTCGGTAGTAATCTTCAACATTTTGAATGTGATTATTTCGTTCAAATCTTGTCTTTTCGATAGGAACATCGATTTGAACGCAAATAACTTCAACTTTTTCAAAAATCGCTTTAAATTGTTCTTCTGCTTTATTTCTTTTTTCTTCAAGGCACATGATTAAAATTTTGATAAGGCTTGATACTTTTTGAAGATCTTTATCTTGCTTTTGTAAAATGATACAAAGCGGCTGTGTTACAATACGTAGCACACTTAATATGTGTATTCCGCAAATAACTTTAAAATAACTAAGTGAGTTCCTTAATATAAAGGTAGAGATTCTACCTTTCCACTCAGATATTTTTTCCAAAACTTCTACTATATGATGTACACTTGTTGCAAAGACGCATAATGAAGAGCGTTTGGCTCCCAAATATATATATATATATATATATATATGTTCCTTTAACTCCCACTGGAGCATAGGGCGCCAAAATACTTTGCTAAAACTGTTTTTCGCTCGGGATGATAATATTTAAAATATTTTGTCCTTTCTTTAACAAATGATAAAACTTTTTGTAGTGGCACTTTATTGCTTTTAGAAATTGAGTTGTTCGATTTATGGGAATAGCAAGGCGGTTGTTTCGCATTTGTCGCTTTTCCAGAAATTTTGAACAGCTCCATTTTCTGCTGACATCAGAGGACATCCATCTGTTCCATCTCCTACAAAATTTTTAAGGTCAAGACCAAAATTTGTCAACGCTTTAAGAACTATTGATGATAGTGCCTTCGCATCAATTGACACATCAACGTCATCAATATCTTTTGAAGCCTCTTCAAATGCGTTTACAACAAAGCCAATAAATTCTTCCCAAAAAACTTTTTGTTGTATGTTGAAATATGAAATATAAGATTAGGAAATCTGGCTTTTCCCTGACAAATCCGTGCTTTCGTCAAAAGTTATCGAACAGAATTTTGATTCATATAACACATACATAAATAAATATTGCATTTACTAAGGCTTATTAATAATTCAACCGCACGCATTTTCAAGTCAAACGTTTACTCATTCGATATAGATAGCACCTGCTGGGATTGAATGTAGAATAATAAGTAATTGAATACGGTAAACTAGATGTTTCTTTGGAAATATCTAATAAATAACTATTAGGATTAAGATATGGATACTTATTGAAAATCGTTAGAGATTCAATAAAAAAAAGTACTTATTGAAAATTTCGTTAGAGATTCCATAAAAAAAAACAAAAAAAAAACCTTGCTGGGATTTCCAAAAATTGTTTACATAAAAAAAAATATTATTATTGGAATTCTTGTATTATCGAAATTAACAAAACATATTTTTATAATTTACGGGGGGGAAATTTCCTTATTTCCCCCCCCTGAATCCGCGCCTGGTGTTTTATTAGCCATTAGTTCTTATGCCGTTCTTAATGAACAGTTTATTTTTCAGTCAATTCTAAACGAACCGGTTCAGTTTTTTTTTCGAATCTTTCAGTTGCATTGTATTCTTCAAGTAATTCCAATGAACCGGTTAATTTTTGAAGCTTTTACAAATAACTGTTAAATTATTTATGTAGGTTTTTAATTTTTCAAGATTTTCCAAATGAACCGATTAGTTCTGTATGATATTCTAGTTTTTTTTTAAGATTGTAAATGAGCCAGTTTAATAGTCGATAATAAATAAATCTAAAAAAGTTCTTATTTAGTACCTAACGGGCCGGTTCGATATTTTCTTTAACCGGTTCAATTTTATTTTAGTTAAGTCAAGTCAATAAATATTTCTTTAAGTTATAGAATTATCTGGTCTATTTTTTTATTTTTAATTTCTTTTTTATATTCTAAATGAAGCGGTTCCTTTTTCTTTTAGTTTTGAAGGATCGGTTTAGTTTTGTCTGTTCTAAATCGACCGATTAAATTTTCTTTCGACTTAAAACTGTGGTTTCAATTCAATTGGAATTGATACAAAATGAACCGGCTTATTCTTTATTCAAAAATAAATCTTAAGTTGTTGTTCCATTCTAAGGGCCTAATTGTGTAAAACGCAACGCATCGAAAAAAATATCATTGAAAGCAAAAACAAATTCAAAAATATTTTATAACTTTGTTGTGGCTTTGAATGCCAGTATTCTTGAAAATATTTAAATTTTACTAAAGTCTTGAAACCCAAATTTTCTATGAAAACTTTCCTTGATAAAAGTTTATTAAAATTAATAATCGTTTATGAATACGGGGAAAGAGTTTGAAATTTTAAAATTCAATATGAATTCCTATAGAATGCAAAAACGGAATTATAAACTATTTTTAAACTTGTTTTTGTTTACAATTAAATTTTTGGCGTTGCGTTTTACACAATTAGACCCTAAATAAATCGTTTTTTATTTAATTTTACATCAGATAGTTCAAGTTTCATGCGATTAAATTTTTGAATTTTTTATTTGATTTTAAAATTTTTGTTGTATGTTATTCCAAGAATCGGTTAATTTATCTCTCAGTTTGTCGATTCGTAATTTGTTACGAATTTTTTTTCTGCTCTAAATAAACCGGACAATTTCCAACAAACCAGTTTAATTTTAATTCTTAATAAACAGGTTGGAAACGTTTTAAGACAGTAGATCTAAAGGTGGATTTTCGTTCTGCAAGAAAGGAAGTCAACAACCAAATAAGAATCGCAAGGTCCGAGTATTATTCCAAGCGGTTTGGTTCTGCTCTTGAATCCAATAGTACTTGGAAAACTATTAAGGATATTGGAATTGGTGATCCTGTTAAAAATGTAACCTCCTCTATCGACGCTGATGACCTCAACAATATTTTTGCTAATACCCCAATCGTAACACCAAGCAACACAGCATTGGTCAACAATACATTTTACACCAGCAACAACAATATGTCTGAACAAAACATGTTTGAGTTCTCATGCGTTAGCCTGCTTGTTGTTTTTACCAGTTGCATTCAAATAAAATCTAATTCTGTAGGATATGATAATCTTCATCCAAAATTTATTAAAGTCATCTTACCTGTTCTCCTGCCATATATCACCCATTTATTTAACTCCATTATTACTACAAGTAATTTTCCTGTTAAGTGAAAACATGCAAAAATAATTCCAATTCCAAAAACGAACACCGAATATCGACCAATTACTATTCTTAGCTTTCTGTCGAAAGTATTGGAAAAGGTTTTGCACCGCCAAATAAGTTCCTACGTTCATGATAATCATTTTCTATCTGATAAACAGTCCGGTTTTCGTCCTAACCACAGCTGCATAACTGCTTTAGTTGAAGTCTCGGAGAATATACGGCGAAAACTTGGTGATGGTAATATTAACTTATTAGTTCTACTTGATCACTCTAAAGCCTTTGATACGTGAGACCACCAAATTTTATGCACAAAGCTAAGGACTCCTTTTAACTTTTTTTTATATTTATCAACAAAACTAATTTTATCGTACCGCACTAATCGTATTCAATCGGTGTTCATAAACAACAAAGCATCTAATCCCATATCATTTTCAATTAACGCTAACGATCTGTAGTGTCCACATGTATGCAGATGATGTACAATTATACTTGAGTAGTCCAGAAGCATCTATTAAGGAAAGCATTGAAAACTTAATTACGACCTAAACAACAGATATCATTGGGCATCTCAAAATGGTCTGTGCTTAAATCCACGAAAATCAAATTTCTGGTTATACACAAAAAACCCGTCACACCTTTAATCGAAAATGATATCCTAATAAACAATGAGAAAATTGACATCGTAAAAACGTCAAAAAATCTGGAATTAGTGTTTAACAGCAACCTAACGTGGTCTAGCCATGTAACTACACTGGTGGGACAAATTTATATCAAACCAAGAGCCGTACAACACTTTACACCGCTGAATGTCAGAATCCTACTTGCAAAAGCTGATTTGGTTCCAAGCCTTACATACGGATGCGAGTTGTTTTCTCATTGTGATTCTACTAGTACAAAAAACCTTGTTGTATTGTACAACAACATCATAAGATATATATATATATGGACTTAAAAGGCGTGACCATGTTTCGGCATACTCGAAAACTCTGTATGGAGTTTCTTTCGTAAGCTTTCTTAAGATAAGTGTTCTTTTGTTTTTGCATAAAGTGATTTACACCGAAAAGACGAAATACCTTTTTGAAATAATAAGATTTGCTAGATCAACAAGGGGTAAAAGCATAATATTTCCGAAATGTCGATGCCTAGTTTCCGAATGGCAATTTTTCATTAGCATAACAAATAAACAGCAACGCAATTTCTTTAAGGGTATTCCTTTTTAAATATTTTGTCTAATTTATTTTGTCTAAATTTTTAATGTTATAATTTTTTATGTTAAAATTGTTTATGTTAAAATTTTATGTTATGTAATTTGGAAACTAATTTGTACAAATACAAATTCCTGCACTGTAATTATAAGACTTAGTTCTGTTGTGCAGGAAATCATAAATAAATGAATAAATAATCTTTTATTCGATTTTGAATTAACCGATTTAATTTCCATTCGATTCTAATTAAACTGGCTCAGTATTTAGTTTGATTTTGTAAATTTTTTTTAATATTTTACTTCAAGAAAAGTAGTTAATTTTTCTTTAAGATTTAAGGATTCTTAACCAACCGGCACATTTTTTCCTAATCTAGATAAACAGATTAATTATTCAGACATTTTTTTATGAACCGGTAATTTTTATTAGATTTAAAATAGACAGTTTATTTATTCGTTAGGGGCCGTTTAACACTATCACGCAAGTCTAAAGTATTTTTACGAAATTGCTTCCCGGTAAGGGTTGCCAGACTGGTCTGATTTTCAAGTTTTTTAATGCGTGGCAAGTGAAAAAGTGATTTGTTGAGTTTTTTAAAAGTTAATTTTTTGAAGCCGATATTTTTATTGTCAATACAACAAAGGAGTTATATAATGTATATTTTTCTTTCTGTGCAATTATAGTTTAAAAAATGTAGTTTTCTTTCAGTGCAATTATAATAAAAGTGCCAGCACTGCTATTTAATCCATTACTCAATACTATTTAAGGCTAGTTTAGACTTTAATACTTTGTATTAATACATGTCAAAAACTTAAGTTATATGAGAAAGTGTAATAGTGTGAATGCAACGTGTCATGAAAATGACAACCATTACGAAAAACAATTTGACATTTTAACAAAAGCATGTTCATGTGTGATTGTGTGACTACAAACTGTAATTTTACATTCGATTCTTTGACAGTCACAACAAAACTCCTTCGATTTCTATCGCACAAAATATTATGGAATACGTAAGACTTGTCTGACAGTGTAAAGTAGCCTTAAAATTACAACATTGAACAGCTTTTTTGCAATATACACAGGGTTGTATTTTTCCGAAATACTTGTGTGGTAGTAAAAAATACCCTTTAGTAATAAAAGGGTCAAGTAAAAACCTTGACATAGATACCAAAACTTTCTTAATTCCTAATAATCAATTTTAAGTATGTATATATTCCCATCCTCAGACCATACCCTGTCTCTATGAATTTATTCTTAAAATTTCCAAACATAAACAACATTATTTTACTTGTCTAATTAAACATTTCCAACAAAAAAAAAAAAACACAAAAATCATATCATATTCAAGAAATAACTTTGAAATTTTATCGCTTGTAAAACAATAAAATACGCACTCACACGGACTCATTAAACCTTACATACACACACACATATACGCAGTCACTTACACTCAAACAACAGCAACAAATGCTTTTGTAAAGATAAATATGGATGATGTCTTACGGAAGCGGAAGAGAGTGAAAATACAACAACAGTATTTGAAAAGCCAAAAAAAGGAGCGCAATAAAAACATTTTGTATTAAAATGATGATGATGATGATGAACTTGCTATGGCATCTATCCTTCCTCCAACCATTTTCATTTTCATGAACTATTCACATTTATATAAAAACAACTTGTTTAAAGCAGCTCAAATCAAATTTTAGTAGACACAAAAACATAAAATACATTTCGAAAATACACAAACAAACGCAAAAAAGTCTACCAAAAATTTAGTTAGATACACAAAATGAGTCATACATCATCTTTTTTAGAGAAAGTACAATGGGGTAGGTTAAGAAACATGTTAGATATTTAAAACGATTTAATTTAAGAAAAAAAAAAAACTTTTTGTGAAAAACAAAGTGAGTTTATAGTGCAAAAGCGGCTTTTTTTTTATTAAGCAAGTGACTTTTAACACCCCAACACCCATTGAACCGTTAAGGGTGCTCGAACCATTTTGCCCGTCAGAGATAAGGCGAAAAGAAGTATCGTGAGCAAGGTATACGGACCTTGAGTTATTAACATCCCGTACGCTTTTTCATTGACTGAAATTGGTCGGTTCATCGGGGCAGCTAAATCATCCAAGGACCTTGGTCATGACGGAATATCCATTTTTATGCTAAAAAAACTGAATGATCCCGGAGTTGAGTATTTGACAAGCGTCCTCAACTTTTCGTTAGCCATCCTAGTTGTAGCCGAAGCCTGGAAAATGTTTAGTGTGGTTCCCCTGCTTAAGCCAGGAAAACGCGACCCAGAGAGATTAATATAGGAAAATCTCCCTACTGTCACCAGTCGCCATGATACTTGAGGCACTTCTCCCAGAACTAACAGAACATCTCCAATTGGCGTATAATAAGCAGTACAGTACAACAACTGCTTTAACCGCCATTTTCACACAAACCAACCATGGCTTTAAGGAGGCCATATAGAATAATGGTCCTAGTGGCTCAAGACGTAGCAAAGGCCTTTGATACGGTCAACCATTTTCTTCATTCTCTTCAGACGTATTAAGACTTCTGGTCTCTAAGGCAGCGCGAAGAGATGGCTTGTGTATTATTTGCGTGGAAGACAGTCGTTAGTGGAGTGTAGAAATAAGAAGTTAACGTGTCGTAGAATTAGACATGGTTCCGGGATGGAGTTCTATCCTTAATATATCTAAATACCTAAACTCACTACACCTCCCAAAGGTGTCCAAATGACATCGTACGCGGATGACTGTACTATTGTGACGTCAGGGCCACAATGCCGATGAAATATATATAGTTTTATAAACGGTTATCTCTGTGATCTGGCGATCTTGTTCCACAAAAGGAATATAAACATCTCTCCCAAAAAAATTCTCGTTGACTCTTTTCATGGACAAAGTCGGGTAACAATTAAATGTGACTGTTGATGGCGCCATAAATCCACATGCCACTAAAATCTCCGGTAAAATACGTAGAAACAAGATCTTTTAGTCTATGGTCGGCTAAACTTGGGGCGTGGAGAATGAAAACATTTTTGGCTACATATAAAATTTGCAACAATTTGCCGGTCAGTGGATCACGAGAAATCAGTGAAAGAGGCTTCATAGCTGTCCAAGTTCCGCCCTAAGGACTTTAACAGGCTGTGTTCAAATGAAATCAAGAGTACACCTGCATGACGAACCGAAGATGAGGATGGTGAAGTAACATAACAACATGCTAATAAAACAGTTCATTCTGGGATGTTATTGGAGGGGCATCTAAACTGATATCTAAAGGAGTTAAGCCCGCCCCGACACATGTCCGAAAATATCGTCGCTGGTATAAAAGTGCAGTCGAACAACATCTGGACTCTGTGACATATCCGACCTCACACAGGGCAGATCTTAACGCAATTCATAGGGATTCGGTGGACAATGTCAAAAATAGCCAACCAGAAAATATGGCATAAGGAGGTCGTCCCCCCCCTGTTTTAAACGAAGAACGTGATCTGCCAAGCAGGACCAGAGTCGTATTGGCACAATTAAGATCAGGATGGGGCACCCTTCTTAACTCATACTGATCCAGAATGAACAGCATCATTCTTCACCTCTACATTACAAGCAAGCATTACCCAGCTAGATCATTCGTTCTTATGAATCCGCGCTATTACAACAACAACAACCAGTTCACTGAGGACCAAACTACAAACTCAAACGGTTTATAAATATCAAGTAAAAATAAGGCGGTTTATAAAGAAGACGGGTTATTTAGAATTATTAAATTGCAAGCTTGAAGCGAACGAAAATTGAATCGACTCATTAAGAATTGAATGAAAAATTAACCGATTAATTTGAAATCATATCAAAAATAAGCCGATTGACTTGGAATAAAACTAAAAAAGGTACCGATTAATTTGGAATAAAATCAAAAATGGACCGATAAATTAAAGAGCCATTGAAAAATAAATCGTTTTAAGTCAAATTTACCTAGGATCGAATGAAAAAGTAACCGATTGGTTTAAAGTAAACCAAAAAAGAAAACCTGTTCCAAAGAAATCTAAAGCCGAATTAGTCGATTTACTAAGAACCGACTAAATGATGTACGAATTAATTTGAAATCGAATTAAAAAACTGGAAACCCTTCTATTCATACCTTAACAAAAAAAAGTACCGGTTCATTTAGAATCAAATGCAAAATTTAGCGGTTAAGTAAGAATTAAGATAACTTGATTCATAAAGATTCGAATGAAATATAAATAAGTTCGTTAAGATTAAACTTAAAAGAAAAATTAATCGGAATAGGAAGAATCGTATATGCAATTCTTTTTTTATTTTTGTTATTTCCTAAAAAATTTCTTTTTTTCCCCCATTGTATTGAATAATTTTATTATTGTTTTTGTTTCGTGGCTATAAAACCTTATGCTATGCTAGGAAAAAACACAAAAATATGGAATATGGCTTTTCCAAAAATATGCTTTTGTGGTAGTGACATGGTGTTGCAAATCTCTGAAATCTGTTAGTGTGGAGGGAATCTGTGAAAAATTCTTAACGATAATACCGAATACTAAAAGACTTATTTAAGGAATTACTTTGTCTTTGACGTTTATTCATTTTATATCCAAGAGACCTACAAAGAAAATAGTGGATATAGTTAAACTGAAATTAACTTGGTAACATGTGGAACCTGTCAAAGGTTTTGTTTATAAGGAAATGGGAATTAAATTCATCTGCTGGAAGAACCTAAAATTTTGTTTGTAAAAGAACTTAAAAAGTAAATTGGAAGTGGACCTGGATTAAACCTGTGTGAAAAATATGTCTTTAAGGCTAATTTTTAACTATCTCACAAGTCTTACGTATTCCATAATACATTGTGAGATAGAAATCCAATGAGTTTTGTTGCGACTGTCAAAAAATTTAATTTAACATGACAGTTTGTGTTCACACTATCACACAAAGTATAAACACTCACGCATGTAATTAAATGCAACCCTGACCCAATGAAAAGTATTATTGTTTAGAAATTTTTCAAAAAACGATGAAGTCGTATGGGATGTCAAACTTTTTTTCATAATACTTGTCATTTTCGTGATACATTGCATTCACACTATTACACTTTGTCATATTACTTGAGTTTTTGACATCTATTAACACAAAGTAAAATAGTGTAAGCTAGCCTTTAGAACAGTGAAGGGCACATTTGCATATCCTATGTACGCGTGCATTGGAATAAAAATGCTGCTTGTGTGACGTCGACACATGTACACTATAAACCTTTGTGCGGTCTGTGACAATGTACGATCGGCTGTTGCTTTGTTGTTATTTCGTCAACACAACTATAAATGCGATAGTATGTGTGTGCCCTTCACTGCTTTAGAGCCATGAATTTATTGAAGACTTAACCGGCTTATTAAGAAATAAACTGGTTCATTAATAAACGATCTAAAGATGGAACGAATCAGTTGGAATTAAAGAAATAAATTGGTTAATTTAGAAATGAACTGGTTCATTTGGAATCAAAAGAAAAATGTAACGAATGATTTAACATTGAATAAAGAATAATACGATTCCTTTAGAAATTAATAAAAAATATGCTGTTTCATTTAGAACTATATGAAAATTGTAAACCCGTTCAATTCACAATTAAATAGATAATGAACTAGTGTATTAAGAATTTTATAAAAGAAAAGGATATTTTATTTCGGAATTTCAGTTTTTTTTTTGTTTTTTTTTTAATAAACTGAACCGTTTTTGAGTTACGCGAATATATGTTTTGTACACTGAAAGAAAAATGCTTCATATATTTAATGAATCATTTTCATAAAAAAAATTTCCTTGGGTAAATGAAAATTTTCATTGCCTAAATGGAATTTCATAGTTATAATGAAATATTTTCGTAAAAATCGCTTCATTGGATTTCGTAATTACGTTAAAAATTTTCATTGGATATATGAAAAATTAAATTTGTCCAAGTTAAACAAAAAATTTTAGTTGGGAACATAAAAAAACAATATACAAACATAACTATCATAAATTAATACAAAATTATAGATTCCTTAAAAAAATGTTTAATTGTTAATTAAAAAATGTAAGATTTAATAATTTCATACATCTAATGTTACATATATGCCATTAAATTTATGAAATCAAAAAATTTTTTTATAAAAGCAACATATTTCAATAATTACCTTCATAAATTTAAATTTTCATTATGACTATAAAAATGTCATTATAAGAATGAAACAAAAGCTTTCAATCCACTTTTAATCAACGTTGTTATTGTTATTATGGACAATTTAATCTCATATTTACGCTCTTAATTGAGTAAAAAATATAGATTTTTCACATTGCCCCGGTAGGCTAGCTGGAAGTGAGCTAGTCTATCAGCACCGAGGTTGCGCGATCGATTCCCGCCAGAGACAGGAAAAAAAAATAAAAAAGTTTTTTTTTACTTTATTGAAAGTATTCATCCAATGAATAATATTCATAGATCTAATGTCATGTTTCATTAAATCCTTTTAATGAAACAGGTTTCATTGATCCAACGAAGCGCTGCATAGGTTCCTTTTTAATGCAATTTTTCATGGGATTAATGTCAAAAGTCATTGGTATTGCGAAGAAAATTCTTTCAGTGTAACTGCCTCCATTTTCAAAATAACGGTATATCTCGAAAACAAGAGCTAACCTAAAAAAAAACGGCGGGCACCATTGGATTCAGCGTACCCGAATTATTCTAAATCGCCATGTGGCAGGCTTGTCTAATTTTGCAACTAGCATAGTGTTATTAGTAAGCAAATATTCAGTAGTGAACATAATAGAAGTAATAAGTAGTTGCTGAGGTCATTACTCATTCTGAGTTTTCAGAATAATGACAATTGTAATGACAACTACTAACCAGGTAACGTATGAAATAACTACCATCTATTACTAAAAATCAAAAAGTTTTTCCTGGAAAATTAACCAATTTTTTTAAAGACCGGTTTGTTAGAAATAAAATATAAAAAGAAACCGTTAAATTTAGAGTTAAAAGTAAAATAAAAAAAATTCAAAAACTAATAGATTTTTCTTTAATTGAATGAAAAATAAACCGGCTTATTAAGAATTAAATGAAATATTTGCAGGTTTATTTTTAAATTGAATGAAAACTTAACCAGTTAATTTAGAATTGAATAGAAACTAAACCAGTTCTTAAACCAAATTTTAATATTTTTTATCAGGCTAAAGTTCATCAATGGCGGTGAGCGTTTAACGGCAAACCCCTCTGAAGAGATTGTGCGGTTGCAATTGGAATATGACAAAGAAGCCTGTTCATGAAAACCTGGGTTCGATTCCCAGTTCAGTCAAGAATGAAAAATTATAAAAATAAATTTTAATTAATTTCATGTTGTGAAATTCCTTTCTTCATAAAAATAATTTAATGAAAATCAAATTTGATGAACGTTGGCCTGATTAAAAAACATTCAGATTAAAACCCATAAAGAGTTTAATAAAATAACCGCAATCCTAATTACTGAACCTGTTCCTTTAAAATCGATTTGAAAAGAGTAAATTGTAGTGGCTGTATACAGTTCGTCTAAGACTTGGTTACCTTCTATTTTGTATGTGATAAACTTCATTATTTTCTTAAAAAGGAAGTAAATATTTACTTATCCGTGTTACCAGATTTTCTGATTAATTCTAATTTGCAAGATATTAAATAAATTTCCTATTTATCTGTACACTTTTTTGTACTTTTCGTTATTTATTTATTTATTTAATTTAATAAGAGTTACAAATACAATTACAAATTATATTTTAACTTAATTAACCGATCAATAGTAACGTAGACCTTCAGCTCGTTGTAGTGAAGCAGACCAGAGTCTCTGGCGGGAATCGAACCCGCAACCCCCGCACTGATAGACTAGCTCACTACCAACTAGCCTACCGGGGCACCCTACTTTTCGTTATTATTTCTTTACAAAACCTTAAGTCTGGGATCACACTATGCAATTTTCTTTCAGAAAGTCTGAGTTAATGGGTGAGAGAGGAGAGAAAAAAGCATGATCTCTTCCCCTCTCATCTATAAACTCAGACTTTCTGAAAGAAAACTTTCATAGTTTGAACCCAGACTAAGTAAATTTATTTTGAAGTTTTTGAAAGTTTTCTTGATCGTTGCTACGATTGCTGGCTAAAGATTTTAGCAAAAGATGTGATAAGCATTTTAATCGGATACTTGAACTATGTTTTTTTTTTAAACAACATTAATATTTTAATTTGGTCGATCATCCAAAAATTTTTGTAATTAAAGAATATCATTAAATAGTCGTAGGTTTTCTGGCAACACAGTTAACAAGTGTACAAAATAGCGAGTCAGAGAGAGATAGAGAAAGAAAATGAAAATACCATTAAACTTATGACAACAATAATAAAAAAGGAAATAAAGACAATTTAATTTAACTTTTGACGTTGTAAGTCTTTAAGAAAAATGTTGACACATTTAAATAATAGAAAATTTAAACTCTTTTTAAAGTTTTATGCCTGAAAAAAGTGTTTTGAACTTTTTGTGCCTGGAAAATTTTAAGATGAGATTAAATTTATTCAAAGACAATATGAATAATGAATTCATTGGAATGTTATGGACAATGATTTATTACACAAAATGTGATTAATAGAATTTGTTTTCTTTTTGAGCAATAAGGGATATGAAAATTATTTAAAAAAATTTTTTAATGTGTAGTTTATAGAACACGAGCGCCTTACTCGTCCGTTCAACTTACATTTAAAACAAAAACAAATTTCGAAATTTTAAAACCCGACTAAATGTTTTAAATACAACACTTTAGCACAATTTAAATATGAAAAGCTCAGCAAAGTGCTAAAAATCTAAAAAATCGTTAAAACGTATATTTCAGTAAAACGGAAATCGGAAACAAAAAAGAAAAAGTTAAACCTTAATGGTTTTTTTGTCGTGTAAGGAAATTTTTAGATAAAATTCACAAAAATAGAATAAAACAAGTAAGAGTACTATATTCGGCTATGCCGAATCCTTTATACCCTTCACCATGATGAGATAAGAACAAAAAGTTATATACATAAATAATATTCTTTAGGTAGGTATAAATAAATATTAATTGAGCCACGCCAACTTTTCATTTCGTCATGCCGAAGAATATAAAAAAACAAAAAATGTATCTATGAACCTAAGCCCGTTTCCTCTTTTGCCAAAGTTGATGTTTCAAATTCGTTTTATAATCTTAAAATCGTTTTTTAGAACATAAAAAAATTAAATTAAAAAAATGAAAAGAAATTCTTTTGGGATTCGAACTGGCAATTTCATCATTCCCAGGAGACAACTTAACAACTCGGCAATGAATGCTTTTACTAAAGAAGCGTTAAATTAAAATATATTTAGTCTATGAGCTTTATTTGAGCGGCATATCATATACATGCATTAATGTGTATGTGTATGCGTAAAATTAAACCCATTACAAATAAAATCCACCACTTGCAGTGAAGGGTATAGAAAATCAACAAAACAAAAACGACATTACCAACACTGTATTACCATAGCCACTGTATGGTTTGTATGGTATGCTTATTTCGTTTTGGTTATACAGTGTTGGTAGAGTTTGCTAAAAACCGTAAAAATGTGAAACCGCGGTTTCGGTTTTAAAATGATAAAAACCGGTCGGTTTCGGTTCGGTTTTCGGTTTTGAAAATATCAAAGTAAAACTTCATACATAAACACATATATTTTTTTGTATGTAATACAATTTTTTATTTGTTTCAATTCAGGTAATCTTATTAACCCTTAAGTGTATTCCTGGGCTTAGCCAGGCATTTTTTTGACTTTTTTCCAGTTTTTTTTATATAATTATTATGTATATTAGAACGAAACTTTATGTATTGCTCAATCAAAGTGTTTTTTATAAGAAAGTGAGAAAAAGTGGTAATTTAAACATCGTGGGCGCCGCAATTGGCCAAATGAAAATTTTGTGCATATTGTATCCATCTGGGCCTGGCAAGGCCCTTCCCTTTTATTTATGTATGTAATGTTTTTCGAAGAATTATTCTATTTCCCAATAAAATGTTCCTGCTATAGCCATAAAACTCCATACATATGTATAAAAGTAGTCCCAGCCTTGCCCAGGGGTTCGTTAGTGTGAGTTTTTTCAATAGTCACAAAAACTCTATACAAAATACTAGTGGTTCAGCCAGGCCCAGGTGGTAGTTTGTGCCACACAAATTAGGTATCTACTTAGGAGTAAAAAAGGCAACATTTGTTCTTCTTATTATTTATTTTGAATTTTTAGAATTCTGTAATACCTTGTAATTGTTGCATGCTGATATGTATAAAGTTTTTGTATATGAAGCACGAGTTTTATGTATAATTTTAAATTTCTTTAAGCATAAATATCAAGGCGAATTGACTAGAAGGTGGGGTCAAGTCAACATGTGCTGTTTTTTTTTCGGTGGTCGACTTGTCAAAGTTTGTATACAAACTGGTTTTTTATGTAAACAAACCTGTTTTTTTTTTACTAGCAATATTTTTGACAACCCGACCACAGAAGCATTGTAGTTGTTGAGTTGACCTCACCTTCTAGTCAATTCGCCTTGCATAAATATATTGTTAAAGTAAAAGCTAAAACCGAGGTTTTCTTGTCGGTTTTCGGTTTCGGTTTTCAGGCACTTAAAACCGCGGTTTCGATTTCGGTTACAACCGAACAGCAATCCCTACAGTGTTGGTATGGTAATGTCTTGTCTATTTGGACCTTTAAAGGAAAAAATTTGAGGCTGTCGTAGTTTTTACTCATATCTCAGCCATTTGTGGACTCATCTTGCTGAATTTCAATAGCAAACAGTTCCGGACCATATGTGACATAAATGTATAATAACCTGGCCACCATCATATATGGGGTCTTCGGAAAACCTATTTCAACGGACAGTTGGACATCGTTAAATCAACTTCACTCCTCATAAGGACCCAGAATATATATACTTTATAGGGTCTAACATCAATATTATACAAATTACAAACGGAATGACAAACTTATATATACCCGATTCACCACCTGTGGTGAAGGTTATAATAAAAACATATTTGCAAAATCGACAAAATAAGACAAAATTTCTAAAAAAAAAAAAAATTAAGAGCAAAAAATTATATGAAATTGTAGAAAATTTAAACGATTTTACAAATTCCATTTCCAAATATAAACAACTAAAATCCGACAATCCATATATTAAAAAAACTCGCTTAAATATTAGCTATTTAAATCCTATATACATATCTTTAAAAGTTACATAAATATACATAAAAAAAATCGCTGGAATTTATAAAGAAAATTTTATATAAAAAAAATAAGCTCTCAGCGCCTAAACAAAAAAATCTCTCAAATCAATAAAAAATATCCAAAAATTAAAAAAGAAAATTGAAAAACTATTTAAATAAAAGGAAAAGAAATCGCCTTTATTTAAAACAAATCACAAATTTTTGAAAAAAAAAAACGTTAAAACATAAATAATATTACAAGGGATGCGATTTCCATGCAAATGCATGTTTTTTGTCGATGGTCTAAGATCGATGTTGATCAATTATCTATCCGAATCATAAAATTTGGGTTAACATGGCATCGATTTGTTTTTGCATATTGTTGCATATTTTGGTTAAAATGCATATTTTGGTTTAAAATGCATATTTTTGCATATTTTAACTTTTTTGAGTGATATATTTTTTGTTCATTTACATATAAAAAATTTCTTCAAAAAATATCCAAGTAAACAAAAAAAAAATATTCCAAAAAAAAATTTTCAAACAATAAATAATTTTTTTTTTGGAGCTCTACTTAAAATACAAGATTTTCAAGATTTCGACAAAAGATCCTTCTTTTTTTAACCAATGCAGCACCTAACATGGCTAAGGCTGCCGATGGGCTTGAAATATTTTATCCAAAACTGGTACATGTTACATGCTTGGCACATTAGTTACACCGAGTTGCAGAGGAAATAAGAGTCTAATTCGATAATATCGATTTATTGGTTTCATTCATGCAATTTTTAATGAAATGTATCTTTTGGTACCGTTACCACCGCAGCCAGTATTAACAAGATGGGGTACCATGCTGGATGCTGTAGAATACTATTCAAAAGTTATGAGAAATTTAAGAATGTTACTTGTGCTACCGATGCTTATGCAACTAAAAAAAATTGTATTTTCGGATATGTTGGTGAAACAATAACTAAATTGGAGGAATTAAGTTCACTTAATAGACAGCTCAAATTAATTGATACTGCAAAAAGTAAAATTAACAATGTGGAAGGAAGAATATCCCAACTACAAAGGTTTCCCAAAAATATAAACAAATTTCAACCATTCAAGATCTGGAATCAAATGTGGGATCTGAATCAGTGATGGAGAATTGAAAAATTTAGATGGTACTGACCACCAAGTTAAAGAGTACTTTTTTCAATATTTTGGTACTTTTTCAAACATATTTTCTTGGAAAATATATTTAAAAATGAAAAAATTAAACACATTTTTTTTTGTTTTTTTTTTTTTTTATTAAAATATACCAACAAGCAACGTTATCAATAGTCGGAGTTGAGGTTTTTGTACCGGAGTCGAAGTACACACAAAAAATTCGTGAATTCGACTCCAAAATTTTTCGGCATAAAAAATTAAGACAAATCTATATACATATATAAAACAGGATGTGTGTATGTATGTATGCAACGTATGGACTCCAAACGAAGGATTTTGATGAAATTTTCAGGGAATCTTCAGAATATTCAGGTGGGTGACACTGTGAAGTCTGATATTTGATTTTCTGTCTGCGGGCGGAGGGGCGTGGCAAAATCCAATTTTTATATTGCACCACCAATGACATCTACATATATAATTTGGACGATTTTTTTTAAATGATCGCCATGTTCCAACTTTGATTTATACGAAAAGAAAATTTTGCCCCGCCCAATTTTTTCGAATTACCTAAAATCAAAAAAACGGCTCCATCGTACAGTGGTCGATATACCGAATCTGGCGTCATTTAATTCGCAAATGAATAAAAACAAAGCCTGATGCTTAATTTCGACTATGAAATGCGTAATAAACTAAACTCTAAACAATTTTCATTTATTTCAGAGCTTTTTTGTTAAAGTTGCTGATACCTAGCCAAAAAATTAGAAATATTTCTGTTAAATTACAGATATATTATTTCGAGTGTTGTTAATATAATTAATACAAATTTCTTAATGATAATATATTTGTTTTTAATCTGAATCAGAAGTATCAGAACCAACAGTGTCTTCATGTACAATTGGCTCTGACAGCAAATTTTGTACATCTCTTCCAATTTCGATGTTGTTCCGGGAGTAGCTAGAAGGTCGTTTGGATAGCGTGGATATGAGAGGATCAGATGAGAAAAGAAGTGAGTGCATTAAAAACTCCATTGTGTTTTTTCTTGAATTTTTTCGTGTATGATGCTCTCTTAAATTTCTCAAATCCTTATTTCGCGATTCCTGTGCTTCTTCTGACATCATGCCAATTGGAAGAGAGACATTATTTATGATTTCAGCACCGTGAATTAAAATTTTGTGTACAGAAGATGGCATATATGTAGAACCATGAATATTTGTTTACAAATATTTCCGCTGTTTGCCAGCAAAATGTTTTGAACGCATGTGTATTAATTTTGTACCCGCAAGCCATAGTGCGTAAAATAATGCTGAATCTACAGATTAAGTCCTCACTGACTCCAGTTAAAAGTGCTGGCAATTTTGGTTGTTGAAAAAATCTTCTAGCCGTATTTCCGTTATTAGTATTTCCCGATCCGGGCTTATGAATATCAACTAATAAAGACATTTCATTTCTTAATATTTCTTGTACATCTAATTTAGTTTGCTGTACAACAGATTTGTCAGTGCTACGAATTTGCCACCTTTTTATTGGGATTCTGTACGCAATATGTAAAATGCACTCAAAACACCTTATCCAAGCATGTAGTGTTGACAAGCCATATTATACATATTTCTATTTACCGGCAGACTATTAATGTCATTCAAATCATTCATAATTTTTGGTGTGGCTCCGCAAATTCCACATGTTTGTGACAAGGATTCTGAAATTACTCTAAAAACTTTGCCATCGATCTTTGTCATGTAAATTTGGTGATTAATTTGAAAAGACTCAAATTATGTTGGAATAATTTCAGTTATTTCCTGTTTCACTTTATCAACTTCAGCACTAACCAACTCAGAAGTTTCTTTTGCGTAAATCAATTTTATTGGTCTACAAAATCGCGTTGAAGAAGGCCGAAAATTCTCCCACAGAATGACATTTCCCATTTTCACTTGCAGTGGCACAATGCATACGGCAAATAAATTTTCAGAAAAGCTTTGGCGGTAAGTTGAAGGTCCGCTACTGCCATCACATCCCCATTTGTATATAGCTTAATAGCACTTTCAACTTCCTTCTTTGATTCGACGATTCTTGTTGTTGTATGATCAACCAAACTCTGTAGAGAAACTTCAGCAGACGTATCGGTAATTTGGACTCCAACAGGGTAGCATTTCTTTTATGCTAATAGCAATGCATCATATGCTGGATATATGTTTGCATTTCTACCTTTTGCACCAGCTTGGATCAATTTTTACGAGTGCTTTGTAAAATCCCCATCCACGTAAAGAGCCAAAGCTTCATCAGGACTGTATGCAATAGCATTTTTGGCTTCTGAAGCAATAATTTTTTAAATTTTTGCCGCAACCTAGGAATCAGATTGTAGCATGGATACAACTTCTGATGCGTTTCTTTTTCCTGCTTTGTGTAAACTAACACGCATCGCTACAACAAGTTCATCGCATGTAGTGTTTTCTACAAGCTGTGAAACTTTGTTGACTTGTGTTTTAGATGAACAAGCAGTGAACTCTTTTACAGGCCTTCCAAAATTGTTACTAGTTGTCGGCCCAACTAATAAAACTTCATTGTCCAACAATCTCAAAAATCAAAAATCACTACAATCAAAACAAGTTAGAGTCCCATATTCGGCTGTGCCGAATCTTTGATACCCTCCACCGACAGTACAAATGTTTAAGGAGTAATATCTGTATGATGTTATTATTATCTTAAACTGTGACGATTTGTTATTAATTATGGTTTTAGACGACTAAACTGTTTTCCGGTAGTAGGGTTTATATGGGGTCTAGGGTAAATTTTGTACCGATCTTCACGAAATTTCACAGTATCATTTATAGTCCTATAAAATTGTGACGAGCCAAAATTTGTTATGATTGCATTATTTTTTACGGTTTTAGGCGTACTAAACTGTTTTCCGGTAGTAGGGTTTATATGGGGCCTTAGGTAAATTACGGATCGATCATCACGAAATTTCACAACGTCATTTTTAGTCCTTTAAAACTGTGACGTACGAATTTCTGTTATGATAGTATTATTAATTATGGTTTTAGGTGTACTAAACAGTTTTCCGGGAGTAGGGTTTCTATGGGGCCTAGGGTAAATTATGTACCGATCTTCACGAAATTTCACAGTATCATTTAAAGTCCTATAAAACTGTGACGTACCAAATTTTGTTACGCTAGCATTATTTTTTACGGATTTAGGCGTACTTAACTGTTTTCCGGGAGTACTGTTTATATGGGGCTTGGGGTAAATTATGGACGGATCTTCACGAAATTTAACAGCTTGATTTCCAGTCAAATAAAACACATTTTTGCAAAGTCCTATCTCATTTCGTGCTTTGTTCCAGCAGTTATGTTATTATTTGTAACAAAATTATCAATTTTTTAGGTGGTGGTTCCACATTTTGATTCATAGCTCTGGTCCTACTAAACCGATTTTGCTGGATTTCAATCCCAAACTGCTTAGGATAACTACAAGCAATTTGGCACCAAGTTTGTTCATTTCTTTTGAATTGTTCGAAAGTGAGCGTGTTTTCAACAGACAGACGGACATGGCTAAATCGACTTAGAATTACTCAAGGACCCAGAATATATATACTTTATGGGGTCTGAGATGAATAATAAAAAAGTTTCACACGGAATGACAAACTTAATATACCCTCTTTACAACTAATTGTGGTGGAGGGTATAAAAATCGTCCAAACTACTCAAAAAGAAATGGATAAAATATTGCTTTAATTTAAAATAAAATGGATGGGAATGTGGAAATGGAAATTTGAATCGCAAACATAACAAGCGATTTCTTGGATAACAAAATTATTTGAAATGAAAAAAGAAGAGATTTTGTATATAATAAAAATCGTAAAAATAAGGAAAATTCTTTTAATTAAAAAATGGAAAAAAAACTTACAAATAAAAAAAAGTTGTCAAACTTAAGTCCCCAGATTAAAAAATCGCTCAAATAATAAAAAAAAAAAACGTAAATATTTCTTTTAACGTTTTTGTATTTTAGCGATTTTAAGCATTCTTAAATAATTTTCATTACGCCAAACCTTTGAAACAAAATGAAAAATCGTGGGGGTGCTTTAAAACCATGGTAGATAAGGCCATGATGGCATTATTGCTCAATTGAATGGTAGATAAAGCCATAATGGCCTTATTGCCCAATCATTGAGAGGTAATGCCATATTTAAAATTTTGCGAAATGAGAGATATAGCCATATTTTTTCGCAAATGAGAAATAAAGCCATATTTTTCAGAAAATTGTTAGCATGCTGTAAACATTCTGTAAAAGGGAAAAATCCTTAGTTATCATTGAAAAACATTTTTTATTCTTGCGACGCACGCAGGAAAATTTTATTCAGCGAAGCCACCTGCCGCGTCCTACTGGAGGAAAAAACCCCTAAGCACGGCCGCAGGGCGTCACGCAGAAAAACTTTAGTATTTCAATACTTGACTTTAGTGTCTTCGGAACTGAAATGAGAGATAAAGCCATTTTCTAATATTGCTAATGTGAGCTAAGGCCATGATGGCTTTATCTCCCATTCAAATAAAAAAGGCTTTATCTCCCTATTGAATGAGAGATAAAGCCATCATGGCCTTATCTACCATGGTATTTCAGCACCCCCCCCCCCCTCCCCCACCGAAAAATCTTAAAAAATGCACATACATATATTTAAAAAAAAAATGCTAAAAAAACGCCTAAATTGCTTGCATCGCTCAAAACATATTAAAAAAACCGCCCAAAATTATAAAAAACATTAAATGAAGGAATTGAATCGCCCAACTTGCAAATATTGAAAAATATAAAAATTACAAAAAACGCTGAAATCTTTAAAAAATCGGAAAACGGCTATAATTGAATGTATCCCTAAAATTAGAAAAAAACGTTAAAAGAAAAAATCGGTTAAATTAAAAAAAAGAAAAGAATTACAGAGATTAAAAAAAACGCTAAAAAAGAAAACAATCTCAAAAATCTAACATTTGGAATTAAAATTAAAAAACATACTGAAATAAATAGTCGTTAAAAAATCTGCTAGATTAGTAAAACACCCTAAAATAGAAAACAGTCTTTAGCATCAAAAATTTTTAAATAAAAATATGACATAAAAATTACTTAGTTAAAAATCGCTTAAAAAAAAGCAAATCAAAGTTTTAAAAATTAAAAATCGATAAAATTATTATCGCAAATAATAATTGCCCTTACCGCAAAAAAAGCTTAAGCGACAAAAACACAATTTTACAGGAGTAGATTTTTATATTTTACGCTTAAGCTAAAATTGTTTTTGCTTTAAAATCGTATTGGTACCTAATGCTGTTTTCTTTTCTACAAAATATGTGACATTTTATTTTAAAAAATTGCAATTTGGTGTCTGTTTCTTAAAAGTTTTGCCCCCGAAAAGGGTGGCTTGTTTTACTCTAAAAAACTCACCTTTTTCGGGAGCAAAACTTTTAAGAAACAGACACAAAATTCCATTTTTTTAAACAAAATGTCACATTTTTTAAACAAAATGTCAGATTTTTTTGTAGAAAAGAAAACACCATTAGTGTCCATGACATTTTAGGAGATAATGTAAGTGTTGCCAATGAATAAATTTATTAAAAACATGAAAATATATTTTAATGTCGCTTAAGCTATTTTTGGGGCTTGATACGAAGAGAAATAAAAATCGCTCATGGAAATTTCTAAACCCTAAATATTATGAAAAAAATTCATAAATTGCAAAAACTTACCTAAAATTGCTATAAAAAAAAAAATCACCAAAATTTAGCTAAAATCGCCAAACAAAATCGTCTAATTTAAAACAAATTACTATAGGGAAAAATTTAAAAAAAACATTCGTATAATTTAATAGGTATTATTAAGAAAAAAGTTTAAAAGAGCATATTTAAGTCAACAAAATGGTAAAAAATCTAACAAAAATAATGAATTGCTCCTATTTTCAATAGGCCTTGTCCTTGGGTCAATAAACTTTAAGGAAATAAATCTGATTTAATTATATTTAAAATTTTTAACTGTAACGATTAAAACAAAATCGTATATATAAAACAACATTTAAGAAAAATATATCTAATACAGATTGCAAAAACCATATAAAATCGGTTAAAATTGTAAAAAAAAACACTACTGGCCTCGAGCTCGAAATAAATGCATTTTTATTTGTAAAAAAACGCTAATATATATAAAAGTACAATCTATAAAAGCACATTAATTTCACATAACAGTTTAAAATAAATCGCAAAAATTTTTCAAACCAAAAGCCAATTATTACTCATCTTTTCAACATTTTTATTGACAAATTGTCACAAATTTTATTAACCTCTTCCAAAAAAAGTCATTTGTGCGTTTCGTATTTGCACATAAAACGCTGGCTGGACGCTTTGTATGTGAATTAATTTCTATTTAATTTACTTCCGTTTTTTTAAGTTCATTCACACTGCGAAGTGAAACAACTGTTATAATCGGAAATGAAAATTATTCTACAAATTTATAAAAAAAAAATCCAACACACGCACACATTTTAAGAATAAATTTTATACACGTATGGAGTACAACGAAACTAGAGGTGTGCACGCGACATAAATTAGTTTTGTCACGTGCGAATCACTTGTAATTACGTAATTGAATATAAATCACGCGTGAGAGAATGGAATGGAATGGAAGAAAATAAAATATTTATGTTTGACTATAAAATTTTAAAATCACGCAGACTTTTTCACGCAATCATGAAACCATTTTCAGGAAACTTTTAAATACGTAAAATTTTAAATTTAAAAATTTTAGTGAAAACTATTGGAAAAAATTTACTTGAATTTAACTGCCTATTTTTAGAACACGAACTCAAAACTCGTTCGTTTAACTTGCAAAACAAAGTTTCGAAATTTCTTTTTGTTTTAAATGTAAGTTAAACGAACGAGTTTTGCGATCGTGTTCTAATAACACGAAGTAAAACTTTTTAGTGTGCGTGATTAGGAACCCTGCAAATAATAGGACCAGTCCAAACACGCGTGTAAAGAGTAGTCCAGAAGAGACCAGGACTACTCCAAAAGTACCCCAAACGTATGGAAAAAATATGGTCTATTTAACATGACGATGTTCTAGGAGAGGACAATATAACCCACTAAGGACAACTAAGGAGTAGTTTTAAAACTACTCCATGGTATACACAACAGGATTAGTTTTGAAGTCGTTTAAAAATGAAAGCACGTCGTTAAAAACCGAAGACATGTCGTCTCACTACAAACACTTTTTAACAATGACATGGTCCATGCTTGCATTACATCGGACCAGTCCATGGAGTAGTCCATTTTATCAAAATGGATCAGGTGGTCCAATTTTATATGCAGGGAGACTTTGAAAATGAAGCGTGATAACAAAAACTTTGTAAGTATGCGAGCCTGATAGTGAGAAAAAACTCCTCGTGCGTGATAACATTTTCGTCCCTTGTGAGAGTGCATGATCGTGAGTCAAAAATCGCTCACACGCACAGCTCTAGAAGAAACTTAGTTTTTTTTTTTTAATAAAACACGTTTTTTTGTGCAAAGAAAAAAAATAATAAAAATATTTGGAATGATTTATCTACTTTAGAGAGAAACAAAAAAAAAAAAAAAAAAAATCGCGTGCGAATTTTTAACAATTAAAATACAGAAAGTATCGGACACAAAAGCAGCGGCAGCAGCAGCAGCAGCAGCAGCAGCAGCAAAAACAAATCATAAATTCCAAAAAAAATCGCCAATTAAATATTAAACAAAACGCAATGTTTCGTTTGGATGTGGATTTTTTTCATTTTTCGTTTTTGGATTTAGAAATAAATTAAAAACAAAAAAAAAAAAAAAAAAAAAAACATTAAACTGTAAATTGTTCAACACATGCTCAACCGCTGTCCGTTGAGTATGACGACGATGATGATGATGTTGCTGTTGATTTTGCACGATGACGTTTAACGCGGATAATGTTCAGGCAGCCAAGCCAGCCAGCCATGGAGGCATTTATCAACTAGAACTAATAAATACATTTCTAAGTAGAATTTTCTAAAATTAATTTCTAAATGTATTCAGTTGTTAATTATTTATTTTGTAAATTTATTCTATTGTTTAAAGAAAAATGGCGAAAACGTGTTTAACAAAAATTTGATAGAATTTCATATAGTGCCAAGAGTATCAACGGACGGATGGACGGATGCCACTGAAACGCTACTTGTTTTATGACAAAATGTTAGTCATCCCAATAAATGTTGGATAAGTATTAAGATTTTGAAGAAAATTTTAATTGATTTCAAAATTGGCCTAAAATTAAAAAAAAAAAAAAAATACGAAAATCTCCATTAAGAGTAGACTTATGGATTCAATATTTTTTTAATACATAATTTCAGTTTAATCACTTTTGTCTAGTTTAAGAGACAATAGGAAAGTTAAAAATAACACATAAAATTCAGAAAAACGCATGAAATCTTTATTTGAATCGATAGTACGGTCCATATAATTTAATGTTTGAAGATTATTTCATGCAAATGTTGACCGTGACTGCGCCTCAAATGGTCCATCCGCTTAGTCCAATTTTGGCATACTCTTTTCAACATTTCGGCCGGTATCTCATGAAAAATTCTTCAATATTGTGTTCCAATTGAAGCGGGCATGTGTGTATAGACATGAGCTTTAACATAGCCCCACAAAAAATAGTCTAAAAGCGTTAAATCGCACATTCTAGGCGGCCAATTTTCCGGTCCCAAACGTGAAATAAAATGTTTACCGAACTCGCCCCTCAATAAGTCCATTGTTAAGCGTACTGTGTGGCATGTGGCACCGTCTTGTTGAAACCACATGTCATGCAAGTCAAGCTCTTGCATTTTGGGCAAAAAAAAGTTGGATATCATCTCACGGTAGCGCTCACCATTCACAGTTACGTTACGATTCGCATCATCTTTGAAGAAATACGGTCCAATGATGTCACCAGCCCATAAACCGCACCAAACTCTGACTATTTCTGGATGCATTGGTAGCACTTGCAATGCTTCTGGCTGATCTTCACTCCAAAATCAACAATTCTGCTTATTAACGTACCCATTGAGCCAAAAATGAGCTGACCATAAAATGGAAGAAGCGCGCGATGAACTTTCTTAACAGAGCACGCATTTTGATAATAAATTTAATAATTTGCAAGCGTTGTTCGTTTGTAAGACGATTCATGGTTCAATTATAGCCCAAACTGAAGATGTTTGACTGCGAAACAAAACACGAAACGTGCGTCAGCTGTTTAAGCCAGTGTTGCCAAAAAGATAAAAGCTAAAAAATCACCCGATATAAGCGATTTTGTTTTGGTTTTTTAGATTTTCTTTGCTTTAACGATTTTAATTTTTTTTTTTTTTTTTTTTTTTTTTTTGTAAAGGTGAAGTTAGAAAACTTAAGCAAAAAATTGTACTTGAGATTGGCTTGTATTCTTGAGAATTGTACAAATTAATAAATAAATAAATAAAATTTACAATTTTTTTACTTTGTCTTCTCTATAAATTTAAGTGATTTTTCAGAATTTTCCAATACTTTAAAAAAGGGTGGTCCAACCATATATTTATTATTATTTTAGAAGGATATATGTCAATTATGTGTGAAACAAAATATCGGCCAAATGCTCGCAACGGCTTCGGTGGCATACCTCTACCCGATGGTTCATATTTTCAATGCTTCTGGGACTCTGATAATTAAGGTTCAATGTCGTTAATGTGCCGAATTATCTTAAAAAACTAAAACCATTTCTTTTTACACCGTTTTACATGTTAATAAAATCTTATCTTTAAAAACGATCCTGCTATGTAAATGTTAGCGATGAAGATTCGAATTTAGGAAGTATTAAATCTGGCGTTCCACAGGGAAGTGTTTTGGTTCCAGTTCTGTATAAAATTTTAACTTCAGATATGCCCAATATCGATGGTTTGACCACGGCATCTTGGAGTAAGGAAGACATTGTTGAGTCTTTGTAGCTAAGGAAAAGTTGTACTTACATCATCTGCATACAGTAATATTTTCGAATATTTAATACACGATGGTAAATCATTCATAAATAATAGGAACAATAATCGACCCAAGTGACAACCTTGAGGGACTTCAGATGGAACAGGTATAGCTTTAGAAAACCAGCTGCGAAACAACATGCACTGATACCTCCCCTTTAAAAAAAGATGATATTAACTTAAGAAGTATAGGAGAGAGGCCGATTTTATCCAACTTGTACATAAGAAGGTCATAATTAACTTTCCCAGCAAAAACTTTGCTTACAAAATAAGCAGAAAAATAATGAGAATTTGACGAGCCGACTACTTACTTTTCTACTAGAAAAAGTACTTATTTTTGTTCGAGATGTCCCAAAAGTAATCCTTTATAATTTAGCCTATTATAATCTAAAAAATAATGTTTTTTTTATACTTAAAATTTTTATAAAAATATATAGTTACACAAAGTCAATAAAGTAAAAATTTTTTTTAATTTTTTTTTTTTTTTTATTTATTTATTTTTTATTTTTTTTAATTATTTTATTTTTTATTTTATCTTATTTTATTTTATTTTACTTTATTTTATTTTTTATTTTTGTCTCTGGCGGGATTTGATCGCGCAACCTCGGTGCTGATAGACTAGCACGCTACCAGCTAGTCTACCGGGGCAGCGTAGTTTTTGTATTAAAAAACTATGTTTTTTACTCAATTAAGAGCGTAAATATGAGATTAAATTGTCCATAATAACAATAACAACGTTGATTGAAAGTGGATTGAAAGTTTTGGTTTCATTACTATAATGACATTTTTATTGTCATAATGAAAATTAAAATTTTTCTGTATATTTAAGATATAATAATAAAGTTATTATTTAATATACCTATAACTAATAATCCAAAAAGTGGCGAATAAAGCTACAAAGTAATGAATTCTTGAAGTCATTAAAAGTAGGATTGTAAGTAAAGTTTTTGCTGGGTTATTAAATGCTTTACTTAAATCCGTATAAATTGGACTAGTTTGCATCCCAAAATAATATGAGGATATCACCGAAAGATTCCAAAAGATTAGTAGAGGTCGAACGTCCTTTTCTAAATCCATGGTGGAATTGTGATAACAAGGAATAGACTTGATGCGGTATATTATTAGTCACGATTTTTTCAAAGAGCTTAGGAATAACATTTAATTTCAGTATACCTCTATAGTTCGAAATATTGGATCTAATTCCGGATTCAAACAAAGGTATAATGAAAGATTTGTTTCCAGTAATCGGGGAAATACCCATTTATAAGTGAAACGTTATATAAATACGTTCAAGGCGAAATTAAGGAACAAACATTACTGAAGTACACAACATCCATAACAGTTGTTTCATGACATATTGGACAATTTATTGTTGACGATTCATGTATGCGATATGGATAATCGAATGAAAGATTCCTTTCATTAAGTAGCAAACATCTCACTTATATTTGGATCATTTGAGGTTGCTATGCCACCAAGTTTCATCATACACAAAAAAATTAAAAACTGTCTCTAATCAACAAATTCATAGAATTAAGCAACCCATTTGTTGATTTTGCATTGTATTGATTACTAAAAATGGTAAAAATTTAATATTTTTTTTTTCAATTAATGATATTTTTAATTTTATATTAAAAAATTGATCAACAACTTTGCCGTTTTAAGCAATGTGTTGTTTGATTTTTACAATTTCCAACAAAAATTTTTGAATCCCAAGAAACATTTTGATAACTTATGTGCATGTGGCAGTGTAAATTAAACTAAACGGGCAAAATAAAATAAAGAAATTTGTTTTGTTTTTGTTTTTCCTTCACCCACTTACAACTACATTTAGAGTTGACAAAAAATCAACCAATTGTGGTCGAGATTGTAAGAAAAGATAAACTCACTGTTTATTGTTGTTGTTTTTGTTTAAGCTTTGTTGTTTTTGTTGTTTTTGTTTAAGCTTATCCCATCAACAATTAACTTCAGTTTGTCAATAGTATGAAATGGGAATTTAGCACATTATAACGTAACATTGATAATTAATTTTTGAATTCCAAAAAAAAAATTGAATAAAAATTTCACAGGTTTAAATTGTTTTATTTTAAACGAAATAATTTTTTGTTATTTAATTAATATTTTAATTCGAAATTTATTTCAAAACATCTAAAAAAAAGGTCAACAGAAAAGAAAAGGACAAAATGAAAAACAAAAAATGTACTTGGACTTCAAGAAAAATTCTTGACAAAAGTACGAAAAAACAGAAGTAAGGAAAAAACATGTAAAATCAATTAAAATGTATAATCATTCAGGAAAGCAAATTTCGATCTACCAAATGTTAGAATACAATTTGGTTTAAGGATTGATGTTTGACTATTGACGTCAGCAGTCATCGATGGCTGCGAGTGTAAGACGGCAAATCCATCTGAGGAGATTGAGTGGTTGCTATAATTCTTATACGTTTAACAGTTTTATTTGGTTTAATATCTTAAGTTTGTCTAAAATCTTTATGGATGAAGTTTCCTGATGATCTGGGCTAAGCAACCAGTGAAATGCATGGAATAGCTTATCCCATCAACAATAAATTTCAAGTGATTTTGTCAAGAATAAAAACTGGGAATTAAGCACGAATAACAAAATCTTTTGAAATTTAATTATAATATTAATTAAATTTAAATACTTTTTAAATGATTTTTTTAATTGATAAGAAACTACAAATAATTTTTTCTGTGTAGAATAGGGCTGCCAGAAGTTTGAACCTATCAACCAGGACACATAGAAAAAATGGATAAATAATTACACCAACAAAAATGAGGCTATTCGCGCAGAAGTGGTGTAACCCACAATTAATTAATTTGGTTACGGTTCTGGTGTAAGAAATGTTCTTTGCACTGTTCTTTACAGTGATATAGTCGAGTCAGCCAACTGTTTGTATCCAAAACAGATGGCGCTAGAACCATTGTTTTGCAAACCAAGTACTATAGTGCAAGAGTAGTGTAAACTCCTCATTATCTCATAATAAGTAGTTTGGGGTTACACCACTTCTCACATATATATAGTCCCATATATAAAAAAAAATTTACGTGTACTTCATGTACATAAAAATCATGAAAAATAATAAAAAGTTGAGCTTAAAATGTTCTAAACTATAATACTTTTAAGAAGATTGCACTTTTTCTGGAACTGAATTTCGGTCTTTGATATAGTTATAAAACAGGCAGCATGTCATATTAAAATTAAACTTACATTGAATAATACTCTACAGTGTTTCAGTCCTTAACGAGTTTCTTTCTTTAGTCCATTGAGCAGACAAAGTACTCAACTTGAAAAAATCAAAGTCTTTTGATTTTTCTTTAACCAACACGAGAACTGTTAAACTCATCAATTGGCAAAGCCATATACGCTTTGATTAGGGCAACAACCGACTCAGTTGACAATTGAATTGAAACGAGTATGGGCTGATTTAGAGAAAGCAATTTGTTATAGGTTTTCGATTACCTACCCAGCAAAAACTTTACTTACAATCCTAATTTTAATGACTTCAAGAATTCATTACTTTGTAGCTTTATTCGCCATTTTTTGGATTATTAGTTATAGGTATATTAAATAATAACTTTATTATTATATCTTAAATATACAGAAAAATTTAAATTTTCATTATGACAATAAAAATGTCATTATAGTAATGAAACCAAAACTTTCAATCCACTTTCAATCAACGTTGTTATTGTTATTATGGACAATTTAATCTCATATTTACGCTCTTAATTGAGTAAAAAACATAGTTTTTTAATACAAAAACTACACTGCCCCGGTAGACTAGCTGGTAGCGTGCTAGTCTATCAGCACCAAGGTTGCGCGATCGAATCCCGCCAGAGACATAAAAAATAAAATAAAGTAAAATAAAATAAGAAAAAATAAAAAAAAAATAATTAAAAAAAATAAAAAAATAAAAAAATTTTACTTTATATTTTTATATATTTTTATAAAAATTTTAAGTATAAAAAAAACATTATTTTTTAGATTATAATAGGCTAAATTATAAAGGATTACTTTTGGGACATCTCGAACAAAAATAAGTACTTTTTCTAGTAGAAAAGTAAGTAGTCGGCTCGTCAAATTCTCATTATTTTTCTGCTTATTTTGTAAGCAAAGTTTTTGCTGGGTATAAAAGTTGTTTACACGGTATAACTTTTTACAGCAACTAGCTGAAACAAAATTTGAAAGACGTTTGAGTCTCATCTAATATTATTGAAAGCTTTTAGTTAACCGACGTTTACAGCACATAACACTTGAATTTAATTAAAGTGTTATAACTAAAATCTTAAACTTTGTTAACAACTAAAACCAACAAAAAACAAATTTTTTGTCTTCACCTGTACAAAAAACCAGGACAATTTAATAGTGGACCAGGACACCAGGACAAGTAGTCTAAAACTAGGACAATCCAGGAAAACCAGGACGTATGGCAGGCCTAGTGTAGAAGGATAACCAAATACTCGTCGCTTTAAATTCAAAAAGATCTTAAAAAGATCTTGGATCGCTTCAAAAGTTTTCCTTAACGGTAGAGAGATAATCATTTTAACATCGGATAATTGCTAAATTGTAAGCTGATCTTTTCATTGCGTATCTAGTATAGTCTATCGAAAGAGAAAACTATTCTTGCGCAAAAGAGCCATTGTTTCGTAAGCTGTGTGGCAAGGGTTGGAACGTCTTGCGTTAGCGAGCACCATTCAGGGTAACTACTTATTTGGCCGACCTCAATTTCGAAGTAGTACGGCCCGATGACATCGCCAGCCCATAAACCAGTATGCACAGGTGTTTTCACATTTCACACAGACCCGGTTTGCTGAAATTTTAGCACAATTCTCCCGATTGTGGACACATTTGGTCGATTATGCCCCCCAAAAAAATCACGAAGTTCGCAAATGCATTTTGATTTAAACGCCCATTTTCGTTATCGGGTTGAAAGTATTTTTACCCTATTTAATTTTAGTGATGGGTGCCCTGGTAGACTTGTTGTTAGTGAACTAGACCAATGGTTTTCAACCGGTGGGTCGCGGCCAACTTTCTCGGGGGTCGCGAGCTGATCTAAATTAAATACATCGATTTTTTTTAATTTAATTTTCTTAATTAAAAAACAAACAAAATTATGCGAACGCTGGGCTTGATTATTTTTAAATTATATGCGAAAACGTGGTTGCAATTGTGACACCTAAGAAATCAAATCTGTGGCATTTTGACAAAACATCTTAAGTCGAGATAAGATAGCAAACAAGTTTTTAAAAAAATTTCGGTGAAAAAATGATTTTAATCAAATAATAAAATAAACCAAAATTAAAGGAAAATTTCGTTAATAATACAAAATTTTAAATACGTAAACAAAAATGTTTTTTTAATGAAAATTCGCATGATTAACAACATTTTTTTTAACTTTTTAAATTTTAGTTAAGATGTTTTGTCAAAATGTCACAGAAATCATTTGCTAAATTTAATTTATTTCTTCTTTTTTTGTTTTAATGTTCACCATTTGTTAAAAAAGTCATTTCGCACAGATCATTTGTTGAAAATTGAGTTAATATTTTAAGTGCTTTTTTAGCTAGATAGTTATAAGACTCACTGTAGGTGACTAAAAATTAATCTCGTTTAAATTACCTTAATGAATAGGAAACAAGAAATGTCATGTTTTTGCTTTGTTTCCATTGAATATTCTTTTTTTAAAATAATATTTTTAACCTTTGAGAGCAAAAACGTTAAGGGGTCGCCAGATTTTATGAAAATCATTTTGGGGCCGCGGCTTCAAAAAGGTTGAAAACCACTGAACTAGACTATCGGGGCCTCTTTGACGACAACGGGACAAAGGTCTACGTTTCTATTGTTCGGTTAATGAAGTTAGAATATGACTTGTAATTTTATATGTAACATTAAATAAATGAATAAAAACAACAAAATATTTTAAGGACAAAATAAAATGTTTTTTCGAGCTCGAGGCCAAGGGGGAAAAAACTTTTTAATTTTATTGAAAAAAGGTCGAAGGAATAAAATATATTTTAGTAGTGCTGGGATACTATCGATATTTATCGATAGTTCAGAGTTTACGTTCTATATATCGATATTACTATCGACTGAATAGGAAGTAAGAAAACTGTAACTAGTTTTCTATCAGGTTTCAGTTCGTTGTTTTTATCACTTTATTGAACCTATAAGACGTATGTATGTACCCATGTTATTTTAGATGACAGTTTTTAAAAATTGTGATGCTGATAAGCACCTTTCTGAAGTAACCAAGGTAACAGGGACTATAAGATATTTTATTACATCTTTAGATAATGTTCTTAATGAATTTGATTCTCAACCCAAGAGGTAATCAATCAAGCGGACTTTTCCTCTAATGGTCGTTCATTGTTTTATCCTATACTCGCAATTGCAGTTGCATTTTAATTTAATTTTTTTACATTATAAAAATATCTTTTATTTCAGTCCCTCTGTAAACATATAAAAATTTCGGTATAAAGACTTTAAGTTAGCAGTAAAAAAAAGCACAGCTTAGCAATCCATACCACCTGGCATACTTGTTTTCTGCGCGAATTAATAATATCAAGTAAAAACTTGCGACAAAAACTGTGTATGTATTGCTGCTGTAACATGTCTTCATAGCTGTATTTAAAGTAATAATAATATCGATATTGATGTTTTTCCTATCGATATTTTCGATAGTTTAAGACTATCGATAGTATCGATAGTACTATCGATAGTTTCCCAGCACTATATTTTAGGGACTTTAACGATGGTTTTTTTTTTATATACGGTTTAATAGGTTTTGACGATTTTGCAACTTTTTGGGATTGTGATGATTTTTTTTAATTATCGAATTTTGGCTATTTTATATCTATAATATATTTGCTTTATTAAATTTTATTATTTTTCCCCATTAAAAGATTTAAACGATTTTGACAATTTTGTATCGTCTGTTTTTATTTAAGGATTTTTTTGTGGCGCTTTACTGAAATAAGAGATCAGTTATAGATAGATTTAGGCGTTTTTTTTTTGATTTAACAACGTTTTAAAGTTTAGTGACTATTTACAATTATTTTGACGTTTGTACTTAATTTCAATCAGATATTAGATTTTTGCGATTTTTTTGGCTTTGTGCTGATTATTTTCAAATTATGTGGTCTTTGTAATGTTATGATATTTATGTTTAATTAATACTGTATTTAGAATTTTATTATTTTCTATCTCATATTGAAATTTAAACGATTTTTATCGTCTGTTTTTATTTAAGGGATTTAAAGATTTAAGCGTTTTTTCGTTTTTCATTTAGCAAGTTTTGAAAGTTTAGTGTTTCTTTATGATTCTTTTGATATCTTTATCTTTATTAAATTTTAAGCGTTTTATTGAATTTTTTTAAGGCTTAAATGGTTTTGACGATTTTTCTTTTGAAACTACATATGGGCATTTCCGTTAAAAGGTCCACCGTGACCGAAATTTTAAAAGTTATTAAAAGCTGATTATTTTACGATATTGTTATAGAGAAATATTTAGATTTTACTTATTTTATAAATTTACTCATAAATTTGTTCACTTAGATAAACAATCAGATTGCAAAGTTGTGCAAACGAAATTTCTTATTTGTGAGAATGTTTTATTGTATGATGTCTTTAATATTATCTTCCTTAAAAGAGGTGATATTTGATAAAAATTATTCAAAAAAAAAAATTCTTACATGGTCTGTTATCTAAGCAAGAGTTCAAAGAGAAATATGTTATTCGGATTAACGGTAAATTTTTATTTTATTTTAATCAATATTCAGTTAAATTATTACGGAAAAAATTTCACGTTCGAAAAGTCACGTATCGACCCATATTTTGGCTTAAAAGACAAAAAGACAGAAGATTTTGGAATCAAACCAAAGACATTTTAATGTTACATTGCTACGAAAATTCTGAAAGTAGTTTGACTAAAATATGTGCCAGGTTTCGCTGAATTACGCCTTTTTATACATGGCCACAAAAACTACTTCTGTTTTTTCACGTTCGAAACGCTACTTCTTTTGCCAATTATCTTTGACCTAGAATCGCGCCCTCCTAGACTTTAGCATTTCTTAGTGCTATAATTTAAGGGTTAAGAGAACGTAAAAGTATTTTTTGTTTAAAATGTTATTGCATTTTTGATGCGTACGACTGTCACGTTCAACACTTTGGAATTACCCATATTTGGATTTGTGCTGAATTTTTATTTTTCAAATTATTTGATTTTGGAAATTTTTATGACATTTTTGTTAAATTAAAACTATTTTCGAAAGTTTTTTTTTTAAATTTTAAAATTTAAACGATTTTTTCGGTTTTCTCTTTTACCGTGCACTGTGAGAAGAAACTTTTTAATGAAATACGTAAATTCCTTTCGATTACAACGATTCTATCCACTTTTTTATGTTTGTAAAGGTTTGGAGTTTATTCTCGATTTCAAGCATATTGATGGATTTTTGATTTCTTTATTTCGATTAAAGTGATTTCAAGGAACTTTAAAGTGAAAAGGAACATTTTAAGAGCGAAATTAAGTCTTAAGATTCTTAAAGTCCTCTCTGGAGAGTTCTGACCTTTAAGACTTTTTGTGGGGAATTATTTTTCACCTTTAAGTTTTAATTTTATTTGGAAATATTTTTTCTTTATTTAAATATTAAATGAATTTGCCCCAGCATGATTCATATTCTTCATGTAAAATTTCCATAAAACGTTTACACTAACTTGTTTTAAATTTCATCCCGTTTTTAGCTTAATATCTTAATGGTCTTAATAATAACAACAAAAATTTTCCATTTTAATGACTGTGAGAAAGAACTTTTCCTTTTTAAAATGACAAAAACCACCAACCCAATTAAATCGAATAATTTTTTAAAAGCAGACAACAAAAGTTTTCTTTCTTTTTTTTTTAATTTCTAAGAAAATTTCATTTATACTTTCAATTTAATTATACGATGGTGGCAAAAATTGAGAATGATTCGACATGCAAATCATCTTTAAATGACAATGAAACAAAGAACGACAAATGAACTGATTGCAAAGAAATGGGTATCTTATTTTTTGAACACACGACTAAACGATGCAATGTGTGCGTGAGTGAATGAATGAATGACGGAATTTTTAAAAACGAATTTAAATTTTCCTTAAAACCACAAGGAAGAAATGTAGAGTGTGGAGGCGTAACCAGAAGAGATTTTTTTTATGGTTTGGCTGTTTTTGGAACAAGTTGTAGTAATTAATAATGATCATGATGATGATGATCATTATTATCGAAAAGTGTTTATAATGATTATATATTATAGATGATAATTATAGCTTGTTATTTAAATAAAGTAACATCGTTACAAATCAGGTAAATAAAAGAAAGAAATAAAAAAATCTTATAGATACTTTTGTATCTGTTAAGTTTCTTTGTGCAGCCAACGAATGTTTTGTTTTTTTAAAACAGCTTAACTGCCGTTACGTGTTTGTTATATTAATACAATAAAATATGTACAAGTAAAATAAATAAAAAAAAAACACGCAACCGTAAAATAAATTTTAAACACTTGCTAAAAATTTTTTAATCTGAAGAGTTAAAAATGGAAAAACCAAAAAAAAAAAACTTAATAAATTGAAGAAAATAAAAATAATAAAAAAAATTAAATAAAACTTTGAAAAAATTCAAACGTTTATTTTAAAGTCACAAATTGCTAAATGAGTTAAAAGAGTTGTTATCTTGGGGGGGGGGGGGGTTGCTTTAAAGCCATGGTAGATAAGGCCATGATGGCATTATTGCCCAATTGAATGGGAGATAAAGCCAAATGGCCTTATTGCCCAATCATTGAGAGGTAATGCCATATTTAAAATTTTGCGAAATGAGAGATATAGCCATATATTTTTTTTTGCAAATGAGAGATAAAGCCATATTTTATCAGAAAATTGTTATGCATGGTGTTAACATTCTGTTAAAGGGAAAAATCCTTAGTTATCATTGAAAAACATTTTTTTATTCTTGTGACGCACGCAGGAAAACTTTATTCAGCGAAGCCACCTGCCGCGTCCTACTGGAGGAAAAAAGCCCTAAGCACAGCCGCAGACCGTCACGCAGAAAAACTTTAGTACACACAGAAAAAAATCAAGTTAAAAACGTCGAAAACAAGGTTGATTTAAATTTTTTCGGTGGTGATTTTGCTTCATACGGGTTTCATGTTAATTCAACCTGATTTTACAATAACTGCGAACAACATTTTTTTCTGTTGATATAACTATAATTCATGTTAATTTAACATTGCAGTAAAGTTAGAGCAAAATGTAATTTATATTGAAATAACAATTGGAATCACGTTGAATGAAAGTTATTTCCAGTTGAAACAACGTGAATTTCATGTAGAATCAAATGGGTTTGAGTGTATTTTAAAAGTGTGAAGAAGCTTCAGACAACATTTGCATTTATGTACGAATAATTCAAAACCCTGTAACACATGTTTCACTTATTTTGTATTCTCCTTTGTTAACAGAAGCATCAGCAGAATCGCCCGATATGGTCATCATTCTACTTTGAAAACTTGATGTACTATTTAAATAAACAATTTTAATTAAAAGAATACGGGAATTGTCTTCTTTTTAAAACATATTTTAAAAGTGAAAATAAAAAATGTACATAATTAAGTAGGTATGCATGTTAATTTAACAAGATAAACTTTTGATTTTAATACAAAACAGGTTCAATATTGAATCCAGATTTATTTATATTTTAATATTTTTTTTTTTTTATTTTTTTAACAGTGAATAATATTAAATAAACGTAATTTAAGGTTATTTTGATATTTTTTGTTAAAAATTAATATGAAATAATGATAAATTTAAGTAAAGGGCATAATTTTTCTGAAATTTAACATGATTCTCAATCAACATTTTTCCATGTTAATTTTACATGGGTATTTTTTTCTGTGTGTATGCGAAGCCACATTTCAATACTTTACTTTAGTGTCTCCGGAACTAAAATGAGAGATAAAGCTATTTTCTAATATTGCTAATGTGAGCTAAGGTCATGATGGCTTTATCTCCCATTCAAATGAAAAAAAAACAAGAAAGGCTTTATCTTCCTATTGAATGAGAGATAAAGCCATCATGGCCTTATCTACCATGGTGTTAAAGCACCCCCCCCCCCCCCCCCCCCCCACTTGATATCTTCCAAGTTCCCTTTCAAAATAGTATTTTTAAAAGAGTAAACGTTTATTTGCATTTAGCGATTTTCGCCAATTTTTGCGTTAAATAATAATAATAGTGTTAAGCTACTGAATATGTTGTGATTTTGGCGAACTTTTTCGTTATTTTTAGTGTAAGTACATAGTTTTTTTTTTGGATAAGATGTGTGAAATTGGAGGTATTTTTTTTTGGTTTTTCGTGGATTTTTCTGTGTTTAAAATTCAGTGATTTTTAGATTTAAGCGATTTTTTTCAATCCGATTCAAGCTTTTTTTTTGTTTAGAGTTTTTCTCCTTATAAAGGCAATAATTGTGTGAATTTAAGAAATATTTTTTTTGATTTTGAAGGACTTTTCCGTTTTAATAAATATTAGCGTTTTTACATTTCAGCGATTTTTTTTATTCTGGCGTTATTTTATTGTTTAAAGTTTTTCATAATATATGTGTGTAATAACAGATTATTTATTGATTTTCGCGGACTTTTGCGTTTGTATAAATCTCAGTGAATTTTAAATTTGGCAATTTTCTTAAGTTTTAGATTTTTTTTATTGCTTTTCATTAGAGGTCTTCAGAGGGTTTCCGTGGATTTTTCTTTTTTTAAAACTTAAGTGACTTTCACATTTTAGCGTTTTTTCATTCAAATTCTGTCCTTTTTTTTGTATAAAGTTTTTGGTTTTTATTAAGAGATTAGTTGTGTGAAATAAGAGGTATTTTTTGGTTTTGGCAGAGTCTTCCGTTTCAATAAATTTCAGCATTTAAGCGACATTTTTAAACTTTTGGCGATTTTTTATTGTTTGAATATTTTTCGGGAATTTTTATGTGCAATAAGTGAATTATCCGTTTTAAAAATTTCAATTATTAAGACATATTAGCCTTTTTTCAAATCTTGGCGGTTTCTATTGTTTGGACACTTTCTCAAATTTATTTAATAGTAATGGGTGGATGGTAGAAAAATGTCTGGAAAATATTGAAGGAATAAGACTATTAAAGTATAAAAGCTTTTTAAATTGTAATTTGGCTGAATACCCATTCGAATTAATATGAAAATTTATATATGAAAAATATATTTGTGAAATTAAAAATCATTTTTCGACTTTGGCGGATTTTCCGTTTTAATACATTTTATTTAAATGTTTTTTGAATTTGGCAAACTTTTACGTTTTTATAAACTTCAGTGATTTTTATATTTGGCGATTTTTTTCAACCTTAACGTTTTTTAATGTTTATAGTATTTTTACGGTAACATGTGGGAAATGGGAGGTCTTTTATGGTTCATCGTGGAATTTTCCGTTTTTTCATATTTTAGGAACTTTTTCATTGCAGCGGGGTTTTTCATTTAAATTCTAGCGTTTTTTCCTTTGCTTGGAGGTTTTTCTTTGTGTAAAATTATAAATGTTTTTTTGATTTTGGACGACTTTTCCGACTAAATAAACATCAGCGATTTTTACATTCTAGCGATATTTTTTTAATTTTGACGTTTTATATTGTTTAAAGTTTTTTTTTCCAAAGGCTATGTGTGTAATAATAGATCATTTATTGATTTTAGATTTTAGATTTAGCGATTTTTTAAGTTTTAGCGTTTTTAATTGCTTTGAATTTTTTAAACTATATCCGTAAAATTAGAGGCCTTTATGGGTTTTCGTGGATTTTTCCTTTTTCCAAACTTTAGTGACTTTCACATTTTAGCGTTTATTTTCCTTCTAATTTAAGTGTTTTTTTGTTTAGAGTTTTGTCTCCTTATTTAGGCAAGTTTTGTGCGAAATAAGAAGAATTTTTTTTGGACTTTTCCGTTTTAATAATTTTCAGCGATTTTTATATTTTAGCGATATTTTTTTTAATTTTGGCGTTTTTTTTACTTCTTGTAGGGTACTTTGGTCTTAGTCTTATACTTGTGTATTACCCATGCTCAGGGTTGTCAAATTGATTTTGACCTTTTTCGCCAAATTCAATGTCAAAAATCGCCAAAATAGCCAAAGCCTTTATTTTCCAGTTTTTGTCAGTAAAATACATATTTTTTAATTTATTAAAAATATTTTTTATAAATCCTAAAAAATTAATTTGTTTCGTATCGGAAAAATACGCCAAAAATACAAAAAAAGTCGCCATGATATATATTTTGCTTAATTTTTATTTAGAAAAAGTTCATTATCTACAACACAAAAATGGTACGATGTTTACTGTAAAATAGTTTAAAGCAACAAAAAGATTTTTTGCGGCTAGTATTAAACAAATATTGGATATAAAGGGTGATTAAATTTTTTGATTTTGTTGATTTTGAATAAAACACAAATTATTTAGGAAATTATTGTCATATCTTTTTATTGTGATAATATTGGTATGTTTCAATTATGTATGGAACAAAAAATCGGCCAAATGGCCGCCGCGACGGCACACCTCCATCCGATGGTCCAAATTTTCGATGACACAGAGGCATAATTGAGGTTCTATCTCATCCTTTAGGTCTTGAATTGTTGCTGGCTTATCGACGTACACCTTTTCATTTAAATAACCCCAAAGAAAGAAGTCAAACGGTGTCCAATTCTTGGCGGCCAATTGACATCGCCACCACGTGAGATAACAAGGCAATTGAATTTTTCGCGCAAAAGAGCCCTTGTTTCGTTAGCTGTGTGGCAAGTGGCACCGTACTGTTGGCATCACAAATTGTCCACATCCATATCTTTCAATTCGGGCCATAAAAAGTTCGTTATCATCTCACGATAGCGAACACCATTCACATTAACTGCCTGACCGATGATGCAGCCAGCCCATAAACCCCACCAAACAGTGACTCTTTGTGGGTGCATTGGTTTTTCGACAATCACTCTTGGATTATCATTCGCCCAAATGCGGAAATACTGCTTATGCACGAAATGCACGAAATGCATTTTAATTTTAACGCCCATTTTCATAATAAGCCTAAATAACTTTAACGCGCTGCTCGATTGTGTATCTTTCCATGGTGCAAATTGAGTTAGTCTGAAATTAAGAAATGTCAAATGAAGTGCAGAAAAAACCATAAAATTTAACCACCCTTTACATTTTTATATATGTAGTTACAGCTTTATTATATTTGCAAAACGCTTCACCGGCAAAGCTTTGTCTTCTTTTTTGGAATACATTGTAAGGGTATTGCATTTATTGAACGATGGTACAAAAGAAGTGCAACTTGTAACACGTAATAACGTGTATAAAAGTTCGTAATGTATTCTACTTCGAAGGCGAGTTTAAGTAAATTTCATAGCTTAAACACAGGCATTACTAGTAATAATTACCAGAATATAAAGAGCAGTCAAAGTAAGTTCCTTAAAATTGTACGTACCTTCCGTATCGTTGCAGCTTTAAAGTTTTGGCATAAACTTGTTTATCTTTCCAATCAACCAACGCTAATTTTTCCATTGCGTTTCAAAAATGTCCAAAGGTATGTAAGAGTTCATAAAAATATCACTACAACAACGTACTGTATCTGTGATAACAAATTGCCACATACATATAATCAAAAAATTTTCATAGACTTTAAATATATTTATGTTTAATTCTATTTATTGATTCTTTCAAAAGCACTTTAAAATATAAAAAACTATTTTCTCCGAGATATTCATTATCTTCATCAGTCATTTGAACATACTGTCAAATACTTACCATACATATGAATGCCTCAAATTTCATACACAAAAATATTATATGCATATTAAAAAAAATATTATTTCTCAGTATTGTTAAATCGCCATGTCGCCAAATCAAAAATTAGGTCGCCAAACAAGATTGAAAATCGCCACGTTTGGCGAGAAATCGCCACATCTGCCAACCCTGCCCATGCTTTAAAATATTTGAATCTCTTATACAAATATTGCACTTAAATTTCTATAAAGATTATATGTTTGAATGTCATAGTACATGAAGTTTTTTATTTAATTGCATATAACCATTTGGTACATATAGCATATGAGGAGGTCCATAACAAAACGCAATAATTACATTTTTCAAGTTTTTTGATTTTTTGATTGAATCCTATTCTACACATTGAAATCTATATAACCTTTAATACAAAGCATTCCAAAACTCAATAACTACACTGCAATTCAATATCAAATCTAATGGTTCAGAGCAAAATGCAATAGTTACACATCTTTGCAATAAATCGCTACAAGAAATTTAAAAAAAGTCAACTTTATAAATAAATTATGCTCGTGTGGTAACTCTTATTTAACTGTAAAACGTAAAGAATTTTTGTTTAGTTAATACCTTTTGCCTTTGTTAAGTTGATTGTGAATAACATTTTCATACAGTTCAAAGCAAAATGAAATAAATACTATGGATTCGGACCAAAACGCAATAATTCCAAATTTGTTATCTAAATAACTTTAAAACAAACTGTCAGATAAAATAATTAATTTGTGATTAATATTACTTTTTGTAGACAATAATACCTCAATAATTGTTTTTTAAAAAAAATTTGTGCTACTTACTTAAATTACATTTTGTCGTTTATCCAAAAAAATGTTATGGTGTAATTATTGCGTTTTGTTATGGACCTCCTCATATGCTTTTTAAACATTATTTAAAAAAAGATAACGGTCATTTTTATTAAGTTGTACTCTTATTATCATGCAAAAAAAACGCCATAAAATGTTCAAGTGTTTAAAATTACAATAGTTTTCTTTACTATTATTATTATTGCCTCAAGTGGTCGAAGTCTGTATGGATTTGCTTAATTTCACGTATTCATATTTACCGACTGCACAAATAGCAGTAGAAGTAGCAGCCAGCAATAGCAACCAAGCCAATGACCGTTACGCTTCACATAATAATTTCGCGTAAAAAAAAGAAATATATTAACTAGCCCGCACATATGAAGAGAGTATCAACTAAATAAGTGCGTGTTATAATTTTTATGTTGCACTTGTTTTTTTTTTCTTTTTTGTAATTTTTCTATTGGCTTGAGTTTATCATATTTTCATAGTTTAACTCAACTTTCCATTTATTGTAGGAAATTTAATAAAGTTTTTTTCTCTCTCTCTCTCTCTCTCTCTCTCTCTCTCTCTCTCTCTCTCTCTCTCTCTCTCTCTCTCTCTCTTTATTTTGCTGCTTAAATAATTTCAGTTTTGTTTTGTTTTTATAGCAATTAAATAGTTAATTGAATAAATATTTAAATATATTTTTAAAATAGGGTGACTTACTCGTAATACGTGCAAGTGGTAGAAAATGTGTTGTTTAACAAACGAAAGCTATAGATAAAAAACTATGTAATTAGGCCCGTCACACATTCCGATCCAAATGGTTTTGATTCCATAGTTGCAGTTTCCATCGAATTTGTTTAAACTTTTTTAAATAAATTTCTTTTTCAAAAAGTAAACGAATAATCAAGCTCAAGGCCTCAGTTTTTAATAAATTTTATTTATTTATTTTACTACTCAATATTTCGTAACCCTACGGGAAACATCTTCAAGATAAAAAACAAGAAATTTGTATTAAAAAGAGTAACAATAGATGTTCATTAAACGACTGCCCGCTAATCCGATCTTTATTGTAAATCCCGTAGGGTTACGAAATATTGAGTAGTAAAATAAATAAATAAAATTTATTAAAAACTGAGGCCTTGAGCTTGATTATTCGTTTACTTTTTGAAGTTAAAACAAAAAGGTCGAAAAAACATACATAATAATTAAATTTCTTTTTTTTTGTGAAATATACTACGGTTTAACATCCAGTTTCGATCGGAATTGATTTCTGTGACAGGCTTAGAGAAAATTATTATTTTACTTTATAAAATTAAAATGGAAACAGGAAGAAATTAGACGGAGTTTAGGATAAAAGGATAACAAAATATTTTGCTTTAAAAGTAATTGAAAAATATCTTAAGGAACTTGATGCAACTCCACAATCAGTCTACTCATTATGGCGTGCAGCTAGAAATCTAAAAAAGGCCAATTACATCTAAGCCACCATTAAGAAACTTGAATGGCAGTTGGGCAAAAAACGATATTGAAAAGGGAAATCTGTTTGTTAGACACTTGAAAAACGTATTTAAAACGAGAAATGAAATACTCCCCAATTGTTTTTCATAAATTTTTGGGCGTTATTTCATATAAAATAACTCCCAAATTTTTGGGTCGTTTTTCATTTTTTTTTTGGGAATTATTTCATTCCTCATTTGGGGTTTTCAAATTATAAAATAATCTCCAATGAAATAACACCCAACAAATTTTTAAAATTCGGGGCTTGTTCCATAGCGCGTTTAATTTGGGTGTTATTTCATTTTTTATTCGGGGGTTATTTCATTTTTAAAGCTGTTTGTTTTTGGGGGTTATTTCATTTTATTTGGGGTTTATTTCAGTTGCTTAGTTTGTTCTTTTTCCTTTTTTTTCTTGAGAATTCAAGTAACTGTTTTTTGGAATAACAGTGTCAACATATTAGTGCAATCTGCGTTGCATGTTGAGTTGAGTTGTTGTAAAACATAAAATATTTTCAGTTGTGCTCCGAAGTTCGGACGCTTTACATAATCTCGTGTTAATATTTAACGAAATGGAATTCGAAATGGTTGGGGGAAAACGAAGAAATAGCAATTTGCTATATTCTTTAAGTGAAAAACAATTATATTTAAACAGTGGAGGTAGTTGTGTAAAGGCCAAACGCAAAAATAGAGCAGGGCTACAAGGATCTACGGGCGGGTAAAATAACTGCAGCAATATTTTTGAACCGAATATATCCTTATTATGAAGAAGACCTGCGGGCCTCCACACGATTCTTTTCAATAATTTTGCGGCTTTGCTGTTGGTCCATATTGACTTCATGAAATCCTTGGTGAAACGGACTCTTTTATGAATTTTGGGCATAATTTCATTTTTGTTGCTGATGGGGTTTATTTCATTGGGTGTTATTTCATATGAAATAACTTCCAAATATTGGGGGTTGTTTCATTTTCGTTTTGGGGCTTATTTCATTTATTTTTCGATGTTATTTCATTCACTGCTTTTGGGTGTTATTTCCTATTTTTTGGGGTTTATTTCATTGGGGGTTATTTCCTGGGCATTATTTCATTTGGGGGCTTTTCGTGGAGCCAATAGAAGAGGCAATTTGTGACTTAAGCACTAAGAAGGCACCTGGTACTGATAAGATCAGCAACAAAATGCTTTTGGAGCTACCCAGCATAGCAAAGAAAATTATTCTTTTAATTTAAAATGCTATTTTACGTCTGGAATACTATCCTCAAAAGTGGAAGGTTTCCTTAGCCGCCATGATACCTAAACCAGGAAAGGATCACACAAAAGTTGAGTCATATAGGCCTATAAGCTTACTTTCTAATGTATCAAAGCTGTTTGAGAAGCAGATAGCGTCAAAATTAACCTCAATTTTAAATGAAAACAGATGTATTCCTAACCACCAATTAGAAGGGAACACAGCACAATTGAACAAACCCATCGTATAGTATACGCAATAAGAAAAGCTTTTGAAGAAAGAAAATATTGTTTCCGCTCTTCATCGATGTTTCTCAAGCTTTTGATAAAGTCTGGCATGATGGCATATTACATAAAGTGAAGCTAAACTTACCAGTAAGCAAATACAAGCTGTTAAAAAGCTACTTAGTCGGTCGAAAGTTTATTATTAAAGAAGGTGATTATTTAAGCTCTCCTCAGCCAATTGACGCTGGAGTCCCTCAGGGAAGCATCCTGGGCCCACTTTTATACTTAATATATACCTCAGATATGCCAACAAACAACTTCACCCAAACTTCAACATTTGCTGATAATACAGCTTTTCTAAGCGTGCACGAAAACAGCCAAGAAGCATCTCGATACCTACAGGATCATATATTTCAACTCGAAATTTGGTTAAAGCAATGGAGGATAAAGGTCAATGAGCAAAAATGCGTACCCTGCGTCGGGAATCATGCCCCCCCCCCCTCCCTATTAAAATCAATAATCAAATAATACCTCAAAATTCGCATGTAGAATTCCTTGGTATTCATCTAGATCGGCGCTTAACATGGAAATTAACTCAAATGAAACTAAAAGCCATCCAAATTCATTGGCTTATTGGAAACTCTGTCCTTAGTCTTGACTGCAAACTTCTACTTTACAACTCCATCTTAAAGCCAATCTGGTGCTATGGTATTCAGTTATGGGGCACTGCCTCGGCCTCTAATATTGAAAAAATTCAAAGGAGCCAAAATAAACTTTTTCGAATAATCACAGCTGCCCCTTGGTATGTTAAAAACTCAAATATTTACAAGGATCTCAATGTTAAAACTCCATTAGTTAAAACTATGACTGCGAAACATGCAGTAAAATACTTAAAAAGGCTCGAATCGCATCCGAACCCACTGGCTCGAAATATTTTTAATGATAGCGGCCACACTCGCTTAAGAAGAAGAGACACTGCAGCACTTATCCAATTAGATGAGCGATAAACACCCATATAAGTGAACTGAGCCCGTGATGAGAGAATTTTTGTCTGGCACTGGCAGGACATGAAATAAAGTACTAGGCCAAGATTTGATTAATCATTGTTTTTTTATGTTAAAATATGAAGATTCAATAAATAAATAATGAAAAAAAACTATAAATATAATATATTCTCGAAATAGTTGATTTTCGATGTTTAATAAAGACCTGCAAATGTTGAACTATAAAACATATCAGCATTGCCACATAATGTTATTGACAATTCATGTTATGCCGCTCATGCATGTTTGACAATAACATAATAAGATACTGTCGAATTATAAATGAAAGCAAATCTATGCATATCCAGCGGTTAAACTCAGAAGACCTTCTTACTTCCGGCCTTTTAAAAGGCCTGCTTAAAAATAGTTTTGATTAAATTACTATTCATATCTAACTGCTAAAGAATGCCTCATAGAACCCATCTGCTCTTTGGTGTAAAAGATAAGATACACCTTCCACACTCCCTTCTATGAGAAGGGAGTAGATAAGGAGTAACATTTCTTGTATTGTTTTTTTGCACAAAGCAAAATAATTGGTTTTTTTTGATCCCGTTACCATTCTTATGTACCTGCTAAAGAAGCGAGAGCGGAAGGCCTGCTCCGCAATGACAACGTGTGTAAAAAAGATATGAGAATTGAATGGAGCGAGCAGGCCTTGTTTATCCAAAAGAAGGAGTACAGAGGCCTTCTAGAAGGCATTCGTACAGACATAAACATGAAAAGTCAACTTGTCAACATTAACTTTAACATGCGGCACATGCGTCATATGGAATATATGTTGTTAATGATGCGTTGTAATCATTTGCATGGCTTATTATATACAATATAACTTAAAATAAAACTTATTAATTGTTAAAAATTTCAAGGATTTTTTAAGATATTAAAAAAATGTATATTCCTCCTTTAAATTATCTCGTTTGGGTTCCGAAATAAATTATAATGCTTTAAAATTAAGATTTTAACAAAAAAAAAAAAAAAAAAAAAAATTTCCCAAAAATATCCCAAGAGGGAAATTTTTCCTTTTTACGAAATTGAGAAATCAGACGATTGTTTATTCATAAAAACAACTTTATTCATAAAATAAATAAAACTTTTTTAATTTAATAAAAAATTAGCTTAAAAGCTCTAAAAGGGAAATTTAGATTTTTGGACATTAATTTGAGTGCTATATACACTCCTGCCTGAAAAGAATATTACAGGGGTTTAGAACGTTTTTTTAACCTAGAAAATTATTTTAAAATTATTTTTGATTAACAAAACAAAAAAAAATCCGAAAAGGGAAATTTTTACTTTTTTCATCGAATTATATTTATATTATTTTTTCTTATTACATTGTAATTTATAAGATAGCGAAGCAATTTTTAAAATATTCATATCGTTACCTAAAATGCAAGAAGGCGTAACTAACAAAAAATTCAAAATCGTATTTTTGATTGATTATTATGAATACCATTGATCTACGTGTCTTCACAAAATTTTACACTTTTTGGATTAAGAATTGCGCTTTTATTAACAAAAAACAAAGGGATGTAACTACAAGAGGGTTTTTTTATAAATGAAAAACTACGTAATACACCATTTTTTTTTAACAAAATATAATGAAACCGTTTCCTTTGAGAATTGTTTAAAGAATTCCATGGACGACTTATCAATGCATTTTTTATGACATGTTTATAGTTTTCATTTAATAAAGTTTTTTGCTTCTCCTGTAAAATTATATTTTTGTTAGTAACGCCTTTTTGCATTTTGGCTAACGATATTCTTTTTTAATTAAATTCCCCGAAAATGGAAATTTTTTTGGGTTTTTCCTTTCATGTAAAAAGAGAACTTAAAAAATTTTTAGCCTTTAAGATAATATTTTTAAATACCAAAAACGTGTTTAAATAAAGATTTTTATTTATTAATAATGTATATAAAAGGGAAATTTTGGGTTATTATGTGGAAAGTAAAACTTGCAAACTAAAGGTTAGTTTACACTATCTCACAAGTCTTACGTAGTCCACAATACTTTGTGAGATAGAAATCTAATTTTGCGACTGTCAAAAAATCTTATTAAAAATAACAGTTTGTGTTCACACCATCACACAAAGTACAACCAATCACACATGATATAAAATGCAACACTGATCTAATGAAAAGTATTATTGTTTAGAAATTTTTCAAAAAACGATGAAGTCGTATGGGATGCCAAACTTTTTTTCATAATATGTATTTGTCATTTTCGTCACACATGCATTCACGCAATCAGACATTAACATATTACTTGAGTTTTTGACATGTATTAATACAAAGTATAGAAGTGTAAACTAGCCTTAAATGACGGTGGGGTGTCACAAAGCCATAGGACATAAAGCCATAATGCAGAGAAGCTCTAGTTAGCATAGCTTTTTCGGGGTTTTTCCATAAATGAACGACGTCCCCAAATTTAGGGGCTTAGTTCATTTTGGGTTTGGGGAGTTAATTCATTGGGGACTTAGTTCATACCGCCATTTTTGACATAAAACAGGGCGACATGAAACAACAAAGCATTTTCTACATGAAATAGGGGGAAATACAATCATTATCAAAAATATGGCTTTATGTCTCATTTTACGGAAAAAAATTATGGCGTTAAGTCCCATTATATTAGACTTAATGGCATATGCCCTTATGACTCAATGGAATGGGACTTGACGCCATATCTCTTGTCTTAATCAAAATCACAACGATCATTCATAATAACGACAAAAGTAGCAAAATTGAGTTTGATTAACGAAAAATTTTAAAACATTTGTAGTAAAATTTCTTAAAAACCATTCCATAAAAACCATTTAATAACACAATAAATGTTTTTAATTAAATGTTGCTCTAAATTACAAACTATCTTAATATTTATTACCTCAAGATAATTAAAGTCTTACGTTATTTAACTTATCTTGCACATGAACATTTTGTTTAAATCAAACAAACTATTTAACAAACTTAACAACACCCTTTTGGCCTCTATGAATGAATTAAAATGAGAACGAAAACAACTAAAACTAAAGCTTAATTTGTTTACACTGTTTACATGTCTAATTACAATATAACATTGCCAACAACTAGAGAGTTTAAAGAAAACAAAAAAAAAAAAAAAAAAAAACGTTAATAAAAGTGAAATTTTTATTATTTTAATTTTGAGAAGCTAAAGGTTAATCAAACATACAGACAGTGACACACATTAACAGACACGTGTTGCAAATATTTAAACTACCTTAAGTTAAGTAATCAGTTCATTTCAGTGTTGAAAATTACAAAATAAAACTCATTAATGTTTTAATTAAAGTTGGTTGGTTTGAAAACAATAGACCGAATAACTGACAAACGATGTTTTATATATGTACTAGACAGAAAAAGGAAACTTCTTTCTAAAGGTTGATGTTAGGGAAATACACAAGCGATTTCGTCTTTTTAATTCTCATATTTTTCTTAAATTTTTAAGGAAAGACAAGAATTTATCACAGATTAACGACTATTTTCCATTAGCACATTACTACAAAGTAAAAACTTCGCCTAAAAAATAATGTGTTGAGTAATCAGAAAAACATGAAGGCACTACTTACAATTCTACTGAAAGAACCAATGATTTTTACAAGGGAAGTCCCAAAATGAAGGCATTAAAAAGTAAGTCATTATTTTTTTACCTGTACACATCCAGAAAAAAGTAGTTTTAGAAGTTGTTTTAGATGTAGTTATAGAAGAAAGCTACAAAATAATGAGTTAAAGAAGCTATTCATTTTGAAAAAGTAGGCGAAGTTTTTACTGGGTAGATCTATTGGCGGGGTGCAATAACGCCTTAAGAAAAAAGGCCTTTAAGGCTTTATTTCTCAATGGAAAGTGAAATAAGGCCTTTATTTCCAAAAAGGTTTTATTGCACTTTGAAAGTGAAATAAAGTCGTAAAGGGGTTATTACACTTAAATTTCTTTTTAAATGAAGCAATCAAATTTCTTATTCTTATTATATTTTATTGAACAATTATAAAAAATTTCATATTAACAAAAAATAATAGAACATTAATAATTAAAAAAAACATATGTTAATTTAACTGCAACAATATTGAAAATCTTTGCTTTATAAAGTTTTTCTGCTTGGCGGCCTGCGGCCGCTCTTAGGGGTTTTCTCCTCCATGGGACGCGGCAGGTGGCTACGCTGAAAAAAGTTTCCCTGCGCGCGTCACACTACGGTTGATAATGAGTCGCGCGCAGGAAAACTGTATTCAGCGAAGCCACCTGCCGCGTCCCATGGAGGAGAAAACCCCTAAGAGCGGCCGCAGGCCGCCACGCAGAAAAACTGTATTAAGTGAAGATTTAGGTGGCTTTTTCCGACGTAGTGCATAAAGTCCATGGCCATTATGTCACTATTCGTGTGTCACAATGTTCATGGACATTATGACATGCCACCGGAAATATATACTTACATGTTCATTATGAGCAATATGTTTTATTAGGAGTTGTTTAAAGATATTGGAATTACTAATCGGTCGAAATGCTGCTACCAACAACAACAAAAATGGATAAATTGAACAGTGTAACAAAAGAATCAAAAAATATAAAATAAAGGCTTTATTGCACCATTGGCTAAATTCCAATAAAGGCTTTATTTCACTTTCAATTGAGCAGTAAAGCCTTTTTCGCAAAAAAGGTCTTATTTCTCAATTGAAAGTGAAATAAAGCCTTAAAAGCCTTATTTCTTAAGGCGTTATTGCACCCCGCCAGATCTATTATTGTTTGCTTGGTTTAACTTCCTTTTCTCGTTAAAGACATTATTGAAGTTATCACAAGTTAACGTTATTTTCCCAATTATGCTAAATTTAAAAAGAGAAAACACATTTTTCGATCTGGTAACCTCCTACAAAACTATATAATGATGTTTGTTCACTCGTAAAACTGCTCTGGAGAAGCAGCTCGCGCTTTTTGCCATAATTTCTTAAGGACAAACAGGTCGGTTTTGTTTGTCTGCTTTTGTTGCGTTTTGCATTGTCACCCCGCATTGGTTTGTGTTTCGGCGTCGTATAACTGTACCGAGTTACAGTTTTTGCGATTTCCCCATTAACTATATGCAATCGTTTTTAACTTAATGTTTTAATGTGTTATCTGGTGGAGAACCAAAGAAAAAAACTCAATGTGACTGGTATAACTCAGACGTTTTACTGGTGGAGTACCAAGGAAATAACTCAGACGTTTACAGGTGGATACCAAAATACTCTGGAGTGGATTCTGGAAGCTGTCGCCTTCCTATACGAATATTTAGGTCAAACGAGGTTTTGCGGTTAAAGCTCCAAAATTGTATGATACCCTGACATTATAACTTAAATAGTTCGCCAAAAACTTTTAGTTTTAAGCAAAATCAAAAAAAAAAAAAAATAATCAAAAATTTAATGAAATATGTCTAAATATATTACGGTAATTTTAACCATATTATTGCCACAGGTAATTTTAAAATGGTTAAATGAAACCTCCATTAAGAAGTTGGAATCATATAATGACTATCTAAGGTCGAGTTATGGATAATACTAACAGTAATATGCTTACAACTTATAACAATATGGTTGTTTATCAACCAGAACATGTTGATTCTGGAAAAAAGAAAAATGTTACTGTTAATTTAAAATCATACAATTACTAGGAGTAAATTACTAGGTAATATCTCAACAAACACGAAGACAAATAAATTTATCATTTGACATCAAACAAAATTCGCAAACGTTTTTCAAATGTTTGATTTTAACATTTAAATTCAAATTGCTAATGATTTGAAAATAAACATTTTACATCAAATGTTCTTTCAAATTGATATTAAATGTTAAATTCAAATCAAAATTAAACTTGGTAATACTAAAGCGAAAAATATATGTAAACATTAAAAATGGCGATTAAAGTTAAATGTGTTTAACAAGAAAACGATTTATTTCTTGTAAAAAAAAATTATTTGTGAGAAATTACAACGATTAAGAATACGAATTAAAAAAAATATAAAAGAAAAATTTCCTACAATCCTCAAAATAAAAGGGAGAAAATTTCGCAAGAATTAGAGGACGTAAAGAACATTATTTCATCTTTTGGCTATGGTGCCGAATGTTAATCTCACAGTTTATTTAAATAAATAATGAATTTAAATTAAAAAAATAAATATTTTTATTTTTGTTCCACATGGTTTAAAAATCCACACTTGAGAATTACGTTGAAAAGCAAGTTCAAAATAAAGGCATTTTTTCAATTTGAAAATAATTTTTCCTTTTTGTTGAGAATGCTATGATTTTCAAATCATTACCCAACGTTTGTCGTTTGAGAAAATGTCAAATCATTATCAATTTGAAATCAAACCTCCGTGATTGTTGGGTATTAATCATCGCTCGTTCGGAGCCAACCATAATGTGGTTGTAGCTTCTTGACTGAGGACTTATTTCACCATAATATGATTGCCTGTGCAAAATTATGGTAAAGTAACCAAAATATGTTTCAAAATTTTTCGTGAAAATAAGTTTTGTTGTACAGCCAATTTTAGTTTTTGGAAAATTTTCTTTCAAAAATAGGGGACGAAAATTATAACCGATCGCTGATTAAATTCCTTTTCTCGACTTCGCCGTTTTTAAAGAATCTACAGCAAATTTTTGGGTTAAAAATTTAAAAAAAATTATATTTTAGTGAAAATTAAAACTGATCGCAGATTAATGTCCTTTTCTCAATTTCTTCGTTATTTAATAAACTACAGCTAATTTTAGTTTTTTGAAAAATTTTCTTTCAAAATAATAAATTTTTTGTAAAAATTACAAGTGATTAAAAATGAATGTCCTTTTCTCAAAAGGTTTTTAATTTTCCAAGTTCAAAATAATCTGTCGTCATTTCCTGATTTGTTCACATTTCAAGGGAAAGAAACTTTACTAAAAATTTCTTTTTTTTTTTCTAAATAATTTCAAAAGCTTGTTTTAATTAAAAACGAATGTTGTCTACAAGTTTTATTGATCATAAATTTATTTTAACTTTTGTTTTTAAATATGTATGCATTTTTTTTGATTTTCCATTCAGCAAATGTAAAATTTAATATTCAAATGCATAAATAGAAATGAAAAGAACTGTGCTGCTGGAAAGTGTTGCTACATTTACACTTGCAACAACTTCCTTCATAGAGGGAGGTAATTTAAACATCAGCTTAGTTTATGGCATATAACACCATATTCCATACACATGTATCATTTAAATACGTTTGAATTCAAATATCTAGTCGCTGCTTGCCACACACACACACACACACACACAATTTCCCTTTTTGCCTTATTCTTGCTCACATACAGTGGGACGGCAGACAGGCTGACGGACTCCCCTGATATTGTTTACAATATAAATTTGCCTATGAAAACATTGCGAGCAGAAAGAAATTTGTTAGTTTCATCAACAAATTTCCACATGCAACAAACAATTTATTGTGCTGGCTGTTGCTGTCGCTGTTACTCCAGTTCGTTCTATTTTCTGTTCGGAACTAATGGAAAAATTTCTACAATGATTTTTTTGTTCACTTTTTTCAGGCCTTTTTTTTTAACAAATCAAATAAAAAATTCCACAAAACGTATTCATGATGCACAATTTAAATGAAAAGAATGAACTATTGTAAAATTTGTAGGAGAAAATGCAAAAATATGCAAAATGTAAAGGAATTAAAAGACAAATTTTAGTTAAAAAAACTAAAGTACAGACGTACACGCAGATAAAAACATTTTTCAATATGGTATTCATCCAACAAAACTACACGCAAAGAAAAAACATGGTTGTGGTAAACATATTCTAAGAGCAACATATTATGATAAGTTTCATGATTGTAGTCACCATATTAAGATTATTATTGAATCATATTATGGCTAAATATTTTCGTAACATTACATCATTATATTTTTCCCTTAATCATATTAATATTCTGTTAATCATACCAAGTTAAGAAGTAATCATATTATTGTCAGGTTAATCATAATAAGTTAAGAAATAATCATATTATTGTCATGTTAACCATAATAAGCTAAAAATAAATCATATTATCATCAGGTTAATCGTAATAAATTTTGAAGCAATCATATTATGATACATCACCTTTCATAACTGTCATAACCAGGGACCCAAAATAACAGTTTTTATTTTTTAAATAGCCAATAGGTTATGGAAAAAATAACTGAAAAAAAATTGGTCCTGTAATAATAATTATAAATTACCCAGAAAATTATAGTTTTGCCATAAACATTATGAAAGATTATTATTTTTTTGGTCTTTGATAACCGTTATGAAAGATTATTATTTTTTTTGGTCTTTGGTAACCATTATGAAAGATTTTTATTCTTATTGGTCTTCTATAACCACGCTACAGTTCGCAAATCTTAAGATATTTTTATAAAATTTCGCACACTGACTTTTATTTGCACAAGGGCGAACGTTTTTTTAATGATTTTGGTAAGGATCCGCAAATTTTTTGATATCTTTCTCATATTTGGTAAATAGAAACCAATTATGCCACACAATCATGGTGCTGAGTTTAAATAAATTCGCATTGACTAGTCAGTGCTGTTGGTGTAGTAGCTAAGATGTGGACTCTGAAACCGATAGGAACCGGATTTGATTCCTGGCTCGAGCGAGCAAAAAAAACATTTTTCAAAAAGAAATAATTATTTCTTAACAACCTCAACTATCGGTTGGCTTGAGCGAACTAATGAAAGAAGTTTCTGTTCTAAAGCACGATCTTGTCGTTTGGCTTCAGCATTGAACTGTAGGTCTCGTCATGTATTCTAAGAATATGCAACACACCTAATTACGCATGAGTGGAAGCGCAGTGGTATCGCAACGGACATTCAGTGTCTATGTGAGCTGGCGAATAAAGTCAACTGCCACCTCTACCTAACCAAATATACCATTAAGTAGGCTTGTTCGACTATTTTGAACCCAATTCGACTTCGGAACCATACAAATTTCGGACCCAAATAGGTGTAGGATATTATGTGGTCGGTCTTGACCGACTATAACTTTCTTACTTATTATTGTTTTTTTCTTTCTTACATAGTCATTATAAGTAACCAAATTAACCAATTGAATCGTAACAAACTGTATGAAATTTTAGCAGAAAATATTCCTAATATCATTGAAGATTGTTTGAAAATTTTCCAGCAAATTTAGCTAATTCAGTTGAAATTTCAGCTTAATTAATTTATTTTGAATATTAACAAATTTTTTTCTTAAATTTAGCTCATCTAAATATAGCAGACAATTATTCTTATCTTCATTGATTTTTCTACAGCTGAAAATAGTGGTACTGTTATCAGTTATTTCTGCAGAGGTTTTCGCTATTTCTACTGACATTTTTTTATGAGTGTAAACAAGCGCTTACAATTGATGAAAATCTTATCGATTTCTAAAGTGAGGGTGAAGAAATCTTAAACAAAAACCGCAACAAATGCAAATATTGCTAGTAATACAAATATTAATAAAAATGATAATTTAATGAAGCTCTTTTTAGGAATGACTTTTATGAAACTGTTTCATAGATTCTATAAAATGCTTCATTACCTGACGATTTATTGTTTCTGTAAAGAGTTTCATTAATTCTATGAAGCTTTTCATAAACATTGACTGTAACGAAACCTGTTTCATAGATTTTATTAGGAGTGTCATTGGCTGAACTCCAAATAATATTTTAATAAAACTTGTGTGAAATTCTATATGGAAGACCGAAAACAATAAAAATCTCTTGTAATGGTTACGGAAGACCAAAAAAAATTAAAACCTTTTGTAATGGTTATGGAAGCCCAAAAAAAAACAAACTATAACGGTTATCAAAGACCAAAAAATATTGGTTTTTTGTAATAATTATTCAGAGAGCAAGTTTTAAAAATTCGTGATAAATTATTATTTCAGGATTGTTTCAAATATTGGTTATAACTGTTATGTCCCTGGTCATAACAATACATAATAAATTAAAATTTGTTTGCATCGATTCTTTATTTTGTGGCTTTTTACAATTTTTCTTAATGTAAATATAATAGCGGAGTTCAATATTAGGCTTGCAAAAGAGCAAATGCAAAATATCGTAACACTTTTATAAAATAAAACGAAATCTCTCTGTTTTGTTGTTGGATTTTACTACGATATTTTGCATTAGCACTATTACATCACTAGTACTGAAATCCGCTAATATTTTAATGTTTTTAATTTCTTAAAACTGATAATTTTTTTATGAGAATTAACCTTTAAATTGTTTAACCGCTCACACATAAAACAAACGACGTAACTGATTCAAAATTATTTTACAAATGGCGCTTACATAATATTATTAGAGTAAAAATAATTTGATTGCATCTTAAATATAATAGGATAAATGTGTAGAAAGTTATCATGTTATGGCTATTAAATATCATGATATGGTTATGAGTAATATAATATGTTTTGAAAGTTATCAGAATTTAGTTGTTAGACAAATAATTATTTTTCGGTCAACAATACTCAAATTTATAATTGCGATAAACATTGATATGTTTACAGTAACTATAATATTGTTGATATTAAATAAAAATAACAATTATTTGTGTACGAAAACAATATATTGTTACATTAAACATAGTGTTGTTGCCGTAACCATGCCCAACCATATTTTTTTCTCTGCGTGTAGCTTAAATGACAAATTTTTTTATTGTCACCGGCCACCATATTATGGTTACACTATTCCTCAATCATAAAGCCATAACCATATTCAGTACCCATCTTCTGTAACTTTAGCGAGAACTTCTCGAAAAGTGAGAAAAAAGTGTGTCTGTAACAAAAGTCGAAAACTATTAAACTATTATAAATGTTAGACACACTTTTCGCCAAAAAAAAGTAACAGTCAAACAAACAGCTGTTTGTTTCAATATATGGAATTTTTGTTTCATTTTACACATTTCAATCGAAAAGTTTCTCGACGCGAGAGTTACAGAACATGGGCACAGGTTGCCATTAAACATGTTATGGTTGTTTGTTTACCGCTAATGACCAGGGAAACCATAAATATGCAATTGCATGTTTTTCCTGGTGCGACCAATGAAGGCAGAAACTATATATTTATCCGTTCTGCAGCTTTTTATGAATTTTGGCATCGATTTGTTAGTGCATATTTTACCGTTTGCAGCATTTTTTGCATAATTTAGTCAAAAGAGCTTTTTTGCAGCGTTTTTTTCAAGTTTATAGCGCATATTTTGACTTTTTAAGGCATATTTTTTTTTTTTTTTTTTTTTTTAACGATAAACCAACACTCAGGGGATGCCCCCTATATATGCAGTGCATTGTGTTGATCAGGAAAATAAGGTTTGGGAAGGAGGAAAGAGGGAATAGTGTTTGTGGACATTTGACTTGAATCTTAATAAATTATAAGTACCGGGAAAGACCTCTGCGGGAAGTTTATTCCACATACGGATAGTTCGACTGAAAAACGAATTTTCTCTATAATGCGTTGTGCGAAACACAGGACAATCGACTACAAACGGATGTGATCCACTGGATGAGCGGGTATTACGAAGAAATACTCGGGCGGGTGGAATAAGTTCACTTATCTCAGTGGAACACCTCCCATGGTAATATCGATAGAAAAGTGTCACACAACCCACATTCCGACGATGCCCCAATGGGTCAATAGAGTTGGATACCCTACTGTCATTGATGAGCTTCACCGCCCTCCTTTGTACACGGTCCAGAAGGTTCAAAATAGACTTTGAAGCCCCTGCCCATATATGGGAGTTGTATTCCATCTTCGGTCGGATATAGGTGGCATAGATAGTAAGGAGATCGGAGGAAGTGAAGTAATTCTTGCACCGTTTTAAAAAACCTAAACACTTGAATGCCTCTTTCGACACTTTGAAAACGTGTTTATTCCAGCGGACATCGCACTGTATTCTCATGCCCAGAACATCAAGAGTATCCGATTCCTTAATATCAATGCCACCCATTAATACAGATGACATAGTTGGTCCCACGGCCCGTCTGTGGGTCAACATACAACATTGGGTCTTGCGTGCATTAAATTCGACCCTATTCGCTTGACCCCACTCAGAGATTGCAGCTAGGTCCTGATTAAGAGTGTCATTCATATTTTGCCTTTTGCCCCCAATCTCAACAAGGCTTGGCCTATGATCGAAGGAATATGAATGACAAATGTTGCTGTCATCTGCAAAAGAGTAGATAGGATTTGAAGTATGACCAAGAAGGTCATTAAGAAATATAAGAAATAGCGTAGGAGAAAGGACAGAACCTTGCGGTACATTGATACATTGTAATGTTTTTTTGGTGCATACAAGAGCTTTCGCAATATATAAAAATTTTTTTATTTTGCGAAATGCTGTTTTAAATATCTATCTATCCAACGTGTTGCTTCAATTTCTCCAACACTTTTTAAAGTAATCTAACGATCTCCATCCGTCCGTCTGGCTGGTTATCTGTCTATGTTAACCTTGTGCGCAAAGTACAAATTGCAATCTTGTAAATAATTTGAGAAAATTTGGTAAATACATTTTAATTGTACTAAAGGCTAGATTACACTATCTCAAAAGTCTTACGTATTCCATAATAGCTTGTAAGATGGAAATATGTATAATCAGTTTTGTTGCGACTGTCAAAAAAATCTTATTTAACATGACAGTTTTTGTTCACACCATCACACAAAGTAAAAGCACTCACACATGAAATAAAATGCAACCCTGATCCAATGAAAAGTATTATTGTTTAGAAATTTTTCAAAAAAGCGATGAAGTCGTATGGGATGTCAAACTTTTTTCATAATACTTGTCATTTTCGTGACACATTGCATTCACACTATCACACTTTGTCATATTACTTGAGTTTTTGACATGTATTAATACAAAGAATAATAGTGTAATCCAGCCTTAAGGACGAAGTCTATGTAAATGGTAAGAATCGGTCTATAATTGCACATATTTCCCATACAAACTTCTTTCCAAATAATACTCTTTGTTTCCGTTAACCATTTTATTATGTTGGTATTTAGACTGAATTAGCCCCAAAAATCTCAAAATTCGTCTGTAAATATTATGGTGCTTGGGTTTTACCGATTATAATTTTTGGATCGTTTTTATTAAATGGAACTGTTAATAAGCTGTTGAATATTTTGTTTTTAGCAATTAGCAATTTAAAATTTTTTGGGGCGTATTATTAACAGTTTTCAGGGCATATTTTTAAGTTTTTACTGCATATTTAATGGGCATAAAACGCTTTTTTTAGAGCATATTTCTGGTTTCCCTGCTAATGACACTGCACATGTGCTCGAATTTTACATTTTTTTTCATGTTTTTTTTTTTTAAATTTTCAAGAAAAATAACATCAGGGAAGCATATTCGTCGACATACTTAAGCCTTGTTTTATAGTGTAAAACAGCCTTTAGTAGTTGCTTGATCTTTTTACGAATTCATTCCTTTACGTTGCTTTTTTAGACTATTCAACAAAAAATCTGTGAATATATGGCATTATATGGATGGTGTTTGTTATAAAAAGTGTGAATTTAATTGATATACAATGAAGCTGTATAAATAACTACAAGAACAATAATAACAAACACAAGTATTCTTGTCTCTCCGTCCACTTCTCTACAAAATGTTTGTATTTTTTTTAGATGAAGATAGAATTTATAGATACTTGCTGTAAGTGAGTTTTAACACATTCACATTTATTTATGAGTTCTATTCATATACAGACTCGTAGACAGACTTTAATGCAAATTGTATAAATTAAATGAAATTATTGACCTATTAGAGGAATTAGTAATCGAGTAATACCACAAGTTAGTTATCGGATTGGAAAGGGAGTTTGCTGAAACAAAATCTTCGATAATAAAACAATAAATTTATGTTTAACAAAAACATCTTAATGACTTGCAATAAAAGCTATAATCGTTTGGGATGGAACTAAGTTAACTCCGTAAACCTCAAAAAACAATCCCTATTTAACCTTAGGCATCTAGAAACTTTAATAAAGCCACAAAAAACATAATGACTAACGAATTTGTAGCGTAAAGCATTTACCATGATAATCAAGTGTTCAAAAAATGTCATTTGTAAGGAAAATAAATACTGACGTTGTTATTTATGGCACATAAACGGAAGAAAAGACATTATCATCGATGAATGTTTGACTGAGTTAACCGAACTAACCTAATCTCATTCCATTATCTCTTATACCAGAGGATCCCAAGTAAAAGTTCCTGAGCCGGATTTCAAAGAAAAAGAAATTCAAAGTTGAAAATATACACTAGGCTGTAGTTGAGTCCATAGGCTTCATTATAGTGGATAACATATTCTAGAAAACAAATTGGATTACAGTTAGGACTTTTACTAAATGCAAAAAAATGACAAGTCATGCATAATCTAAAATAAGAGATAAGAGATACTTTGACAACTGTGTGTCTATCAGTGTTCGAAAATAAACACTTTTTTTCAAAATTTAATAAATAAATAAATATCGGTCTTTAGTGTTCGGTTCGGTAGATTTGTGGAAAACACAAACGCTAATAGTTTTTGTGTAGAAAATCATTAAAAAAAAATAACGTTTCCCTGTTAGTCATCTTTCCAACACAAAAGATGCGAACATTTGATTTCGTTTGCTTTTTTTTTTAATCCACAAACTTCATTGTGTTCGGTACGTCTCATTAATGTTCGATTTTTTGATGGTAAAAAAATCAAACAATTTTTACAAAAAGAAAATAAACATAGGAAAAAAAACCAAAAAGCCAGCAAAATTATATTACGCAAACAAATCATAAACACAATACACACACAAGCTGTTCGTGGTGCGGTCGTTGCTAAAATTTTTTGTTTGCTCATTTCTTTATCAATGTAAAAGTTCTCCTCAGCCAATTGAAGCTGGAGTCCCTCAGGGAAGCATCCTGGGCCCACTTTTTTACCTTATATATACCTCGGACATGCCAACAAACAATCACACCCTAACCTCAACTTTTGCTGATGATACAGCTTTTCTAAGCGTACACGAGAACAGTCGTGAAGCATCTCGATACCTGCAGAATCATATATTTCAACTAGAACTGTGGTTTAAACAATGGAGAATAAAGGTCAATGAGCAAAAATGCGTACATATAACATTTACCTTGCGTCGGGAAACATGTCCCCCTATTAAAATCAATAATCAACTAGTGCCTCAACAATCGCATGTCAAATATCTCGGTATTCATCTAGATCGGCGTTTAACATGGAAATGCCATATAGAAGCAAAATTAGCCCAAATGAAACTAAAAGCAATTCAAATTAACTGGCTTATTGGAAGAAATTCTGTTCTTAGTCTCGACTGCAAACTACTACTTTACAACGCTATTTTAAAGCCAATATGGTGCTACGGTATTCAACTATGGGGCACTGCCTCGGCCTCAAATATCGAAAAAATTCAAAGGCGCCAAAATAAACTTCTTCGAATAATTACAGCTGCCCCTTGGTATGTTAAAAACTCAAATATCCACAAGGATCTCAATGTGCCACTGGTAAGGACTATTATTACGAAGTATGCGGTAAAATATTTGAAAAGGCTAGAGTTGCACCCAAATCCACTAGCACGAAATATTTTAAATGATAGCGGCCACTCTCGCCTAAGAAGAAGAGACACTGCAGCACTTACCCATTAAGATAAGCGATAAACACCTACATATGTGAACAGAACCCGTGATGAAGAAAATTTTTGTCTGGCACTGGCAGGACATAAAATAAAGCATTAGGTTAAGATTTGATTAATTATTGCTAGTTCATATTTAATATATGAAGATTCAATAAATAAATAATGAAAAAAAAAAAATAAAAAAAATTTAAAAAAAGAAACATTACAGAACATTAAAATGTCATGTTTGTCTACAGTATCACTACAATTGTTCTGTTTTTTAACGAAGAACAGAACACTTTATAATGTTCGACTCTTTCTTGAAAATAGTTACGAACGGTATTAAGGGTACTGTTAGTCTACACAATCATTAAAAAAAAATAGATATCGATCATGGGTGTGCCGAGCCGAACGCTAAACAATGTACTGTTTATTTTCAAATACTGGTGTCATTGATGACAGCGACGATCATGTACTTTTACTGCGCGGAAAAAAATTTCGCCAATTTAAGCATTAATCCAAAATAAAATCAGTTTTAACTAAAAATGTAATCAAGTGAATTAAATGTTTAATTGAAAGTATTAGCCAATCCGAATGCAGTTAGCGTGACGTCATTTGAGTCAAAATGTATTCAAGATTCAACTATGGTTTTGGCATGGAATAATGTTTATTTTTCAGGTTCTTGGTTGTGACAATAGACTAAAGCTAAAAAAGTAAATTTTATTTAATAAATTAATGATGAGAACCTCTGCTTCCACAGTATTTACGTAATGGTTAAAGGTTTCCGAGAAGATAAACTTTAATACTAAAAAAAAAAAAAAACATTTTAAACAAAAAATGTCATCAACACAAGGAGATTCATCATCATTTTGTCGTCGTCAGCCTCATCATAAGTTTTTAAGTGACAGACAAACTGACTGAATGGTTTGTTGAGATTAGTCTCGTATAATATTTATGATAATAATCGTGCTGGTAAGTATCTGAAACATGTGGTATGTGAAGGTAAAGTTGGGTTTATTTTTTAAAATTTTTTTTAGATTTTGTTCGTTCTTTTTAGATTTGGTACGTTCTTTTTTTGAGAGTGACATTTGCAATGAGCTTGAAAATGCCAATTTTTATGGTTGATTGTTGAAAATGAAGGTTTTTGTGTTGTTTTGGTAAAAATATTAATTATAAGCATCTATGTATTTATGTATGTATGTATGTATGTATGTATGTATGTATGTATGTATGTATGTATGTTAAAGGAATATGGATATAAAAGAGTTTATAATGTCATTTTGGAAGCTATCATAGGAATTTTAATGGATATAATAAATAGATAACATGTTACATATTTCTTTACATATGTATTTAAGAAAATTTTCTATGAATCAGGAATTTTTATTAACGACTAAAATCTTTTTACTGCAATTTGTTAGAACACTCTCCAATATTTTTAATCCTTTTAACCCTGCACGGTTACTCTACGTCGAATCGACGAAGTTCATTTACTTTTTATCATATAACTTTTTTATGAGTGTTCCCATAACGCCCTTTTTGTCAACAACGTTAGCTGATGCCAAAAGCTTATAGTGAGCAGACGTACGCTGGATCCTGATTTCTTTAAAGTTGAAATTCAGAGGTGTGTACTCATCACATCGACGAAGAGTAACTTTAGTGTAAGTTTTTGGACTTTTAAATATTGCATTTGTCAACAACTACGTCAAATATACTCACAATATGTTACATAAATATCGAAAACCCATAAACCGGCGACAGGACCTGAAAAATCTTCATTTCCCTCTCGTGGCCCCCTATTTAAGAGGCAGATTCGAGACACCTGCCTTGCAGACCTTAATTATGGGGAAAATTCAAAATAAAAAACCTAATCGACAAGAATCCGTCGAAAATGTTGTCAAAGGAACAAAATAGCATAACATTTGTCACCTCTGTCCCTATAGCAAACGCAGAACGAAGAAAAGTACATGTAATATATGGGCCGTCAAAAGGTCCACCCACCATGACCGAAAATTTAAAAGTTATTAAAAGCTGATTATTTTACGATATTGTTATAGAGAAATATTTAGATTTTACTAATTTTATAAATTTACTCATAAATTTGTTCACTTAGATAAACAATCAGCTTGCAAAGTTGTGCAAACGAAATTTCTTATTTGTGCGAACGTTTTATGGTATGTTTTCTTTAATATTTATCTCTCTGAAAAGAGGTGATATTTGATAAAAATTATTTCAAAAAAATTTTCTTACACGGTCTGTAATCTAAGTAGAGTTCAAAGAGAAATATGTTGTTATTCGGATTAACGGTAAATTTTTATTTTATTTTGATCATTATTCAGTTAAATTATTACGGCAAAAATTTCACGTTCGAAATGTCACGTATAGACCCAGATTTTGGCTTAAAAAAGAAAATACAGTATTTATCGGATATAAGAATATCTCATATAAGAACAAAACGCTTATAAGAAACATTTTCAAAAACACCATGTCTTTTTTGTGATTTTTCTAACAAAAAAGGTTTCATATAAGAAAAACGCTTATAAGAAAAAAACTGATAAAAGAACATTTTTCTTAAACACCAAAATTACAAAATGTATAGAAAAACTATTTATATAAGAAACTTCCAACGGCAACACAGAATTTATGTAGTTTGCATGGACAACTCTGTTTTCTGCTAGTTTTACAACAAGAACAAAGTTTTTTTTTTACTTTTAAGCTGGAGGTCCATAACACGCGTTTACGCGTCCACGCAGCGCATGCTTTTATTACCTTACTTGCGTTCTACGTTTCAAGTTACATGCAACGCTATTAATGCAGCAGCAGCACAAGTAAAAATAAAATTTAATTTGTCATAATCACCTGATTTGTTTGAACGCTGCTTGTGACGCTTACAAAAGTAGAAAGTAAACCTACTTTTCGCCTGAAGGCATCTATGCTTTTGTGCATGTAACTTACTACGTATAACTACACAGATTCTACTCTTTTGACAGCTGCGAAAAAGCGAGTAACGCGTGGTGTGGACCTCCAGCTTTAGTTTTAGATGAGCGAGCTGGTACTCATGAGAAGCTTTGTGTTTTTTTGCCAATAAAAACAAAAGTTAAAAGAAATACGAAACGGTAAAAAAAGAAGCGAAATTGCAAAATAATATAATATTGGACTTTCAACGTTATCTAAAATAGTGAAAAACTCAAAAGACATAGAAAAGAATTATTTAAAAGTTAGAAACGTTAACATGCGGTCTTCACCTGACAATTTTTTGTCATACCAAACGTCAAGGTTTGACGTTTATTATAACAAAAAATTGTCAGGTGAAGACCCCATGTATCAAAACAAAGAGACAAAAACCAAAATAATAAAGTCTTATGGCCATAGCTACTTCTATAAGAAATAAGTTTCTTATATAAAATAGTTGTATATAAGAAAGAAACGCTTATAAGAAACTTTTTTCCTGGATTTTTTTAGTTTCTTATATCCGATAAATACTGTACAGTAGATTTTGGAATCAAACCAAGACATTTTAATGTTACATTGCTACGTAAAATTCTGAAAGTAGTTTGACTAAAAAATGTGCCAGGTTTCGCTGAATTACGCCTTTTTATACATGGCCAAAAAAACTACTTCTGTTTTTTTTCACGTTCAAACCACTACTTCTTTTGCCATTATCTTTGACCTAGAATCGCGCCCTCCATTAACTTTAGCATAGATAACAGTGCTTTCTTAATGCTAAAATTTAAGGGTTAATAACACGCAAAAAAACATTTTTTGCTTAAAATGTTATTGCATTTTTGATGCGTACGACTGTCACGTTCAACACTTTGGAATTATCCATATGCAAGAAAAGCATCTGTTACGATCATAAAGTTGAACTTTATGTCCCATGTGTAAAATAAGGCTAATAACTAAATATTTCTTTTCTTTTGTATTATTTGACTGATTATCTTTAAAGGCTGATTAAGAAAAAATTTATTTTTTTTAGATTTTTAGGTTTTGTTGTTTTAAAAAACAAAAAAAAAAAATAGAATTAAAATTCGCATCGAATTTTATAGGGAAAATGAATTTTTATTTTTTATATTATATTTTTTAATAAAACACTTAACTAAAAGAGATTTTTGTTTATTTTTTACTTTAAAAATCGTACCGCTAGAACTTATTTTTAAAAAAGTTCGTCGATTCGACGAAGAGTAACCTTACTAAAATGAAGAGTAACCTTGTAGGGTTAATTGTCTTATTAAATTTTCTATTAAATTGGAAATGTTATACCTACTAACTTACCTTGATGCAAATTTTCCTGAATTATCAATAACATTCACATGAGAGTACACAGGCCAATAAATTTTACTCATAAATCTGCAGTCATTACTCTAAAATGTATGTAAATAACGAAACAATAACAAAAATATTAAATGGACTTGCAAAAACAAATTAGTAAAAGCATTAAATAAAGTAAAAGCAACACACACACACTCAATATGCAATTGTTTTTTTTTTTTTTTTTTTTTTTTTTTAATTTATTTTTATTATTTAATATTTCTTATCGAAATTTACAATATGTATTCAAATCGTAATTCTACTTGTTGTTTATTAGTTGTTACCAATGTAACCACTAACTGCTGTATTCAAATTTTAAAAATGTCTTCTAGTTAGGCGCAAAGTATCGGTTCTTTTTAGCCTCTGGTGACCTTCGAACTGAAGCAGACCCCGAGCGAGGTAGTTAGGGTGGGCCATTAGTTTGTGGCCCTATGCTCCTTGCAGGAGTAAAAGGAACGAATATATATATATATTAGTTTATCGATGTAGCTAATTGAATATTTTTTAATTTCCTCCTGGATAGTGGGGACGTTGAGATCTCTGTGGATAATATCATTACGTATATACCATGGGGCGCAGACAATTTGTCGTAATATTCTAGACTGTCTTCTTTGAAGCTTTTGGATGTTAGATGCGCATGCAGTACCCCATAATTGGATGCCATATGTCCACATTGGTTGTATAAAAGAATTTTGTTGTCTAAAGACAAGTTTGAGTTTCGACCGAGAAGCCAATGTCGTTGAGCTGCTTTAAGTTTCATAGCCGTTATTTTCGCTTCAATATGACGAGACCAGGTCAAGCGTTTATCTATATTAATTCGCAAGTACTTAACATGGTTTTCTACTGGAACAGTGATGTTATTTATTTTTACAGATGGGCACGTTTGTCTTCTGAGCGTGAAAGTTAAGTTAGCACATTTAGCCGGCTTAACCTTTATTCTCCATTTTTCTAGCCAGGCCTCTAGTTCATTGATGTGGGGCTGCAGATTTGCGATGCGACTTTTGCGTCATGGTTAACGCTAATAAATGCTGTGTCGTCTGCATGTAGAGGTATGCGTGCTCAGGTTTGTTGGCATATCCGCTGTGTATATTATATATAGAAGCGGTCCTAATATGCTGCCTTGGGGGACACCAGCAGTAATTTTCTTGAGGGGGGAGTATTTATCTTGCGATCTTACTATGAATGTTCTGCCTGTTAGAAAGCTCTCCAGAAGCTTGTGAGTGTTTTGAGGAAGCATTCGTGTGATTTTGATGAGTTGCCCATCATGCCAAACTTTGTCAAATGCTTGGGAAATGTCTTTAAACAGGGCTGAGCAGTATTGCTTTTTCTCAAACGCCGATCTTATTAGGGTGACAATTCTATGCACTTCTTCTATTGTACCATGTTTCGCTCTGAATCCCAACTGGTGATCCGGGATGATATCGTGTTCATTTAGATGAGGAGTTATACTTAAAACGAATATTTTTTCGAAAAGCTTCGATAGTATTGATAATGAGCTTCTCGGTCTGTACGACGCAACCTGGCTAGCATTTTTTCCTGGCTTGGGAATCATAACAATTATAGACCTCTTCCATGAGGATGTGAAGTATCCGACTCTTAATATCGCGTTAAAAACGAGCAGCAAGATTCTAGAAGCAGAAGATGGTAAGTTTCTTATCATTGACCCTGAGATCCTTCCATAAGCTGTAATTGGAGTTTTTTGTGGCATCTAGGCTGTTTAGATAGCCTTCTATTGCAGACTCGTGGTTCTGTCTCAATTTGTTGCGAAGAGTTGTCAGGCATAATTATAGTTGGGCCTTAGTAGTTGGGGAACAACTGTTTTGCCATTGTCTTCTTAACTTCCTTTTTTCTCTGATAAGGGTCTCTATATCCGTCGATGTATTGTAAGGAGCACGTTTAATTTTTCGCTTGATTGGGGTTTCATGTCTTGCTGCAGAATCCAAGACTTATGTAAATCGGTCGACAGCTATTTGGATGTCAGATGAATTTTTTAGGGGAATGCACTGTGATAGGTGAGAGCTCACATACATTTTATACTTTAACCAATTTGTGTTTCTGTTTGGATAGGAAATAAAGTTTGCAGCTGCGGCGTCAGAGTTGCCTTTTAAAATGAGGATTGAAGGTGAATGATCAGACGATAGATCATAGGAGGATCTAACTAGTACCTGATCGCGCTTGATGTTTTTAATTACAGCAAAGTCAATAAGGTCTGGTAGCTTGTTGAAGTCGGTTGGCCAATAGGTAGGCTCACCACTCGATACGACATCAAAATTATTTGCAGTTACAGTATTGTATAGCTGATTACCTCTAGGACTAATAAGTCTGGAGTCCCAATATGTATGTTAAGCGTTGTAATCGCCAGCAGCAATGAATTTCTGCCCCAATGTGGAGAAAAAGTTGGGAAATTTATCGTGTTCAATTTTGTGCCTCGGGGGACAATAAACGGATGACAACGTAAGTTTGAAATCAGTAAGATTTATAGATGTGGCCTGGATATAATCTTCTTCGAACTCTGGCAATGGTAAGTGTCTGATGTGTTTGTGCACAATTATGGCTGTGCCACCACAAGCCCGTCGGCTGGGATGTTTTGTGTCATACGTAAGGTAGCCTATGAAGAAAGTTTGCAACTTCGTGTTTATGTTGGGATAACACGTTTGCATTCCAGAAACATATTTTTAACTGGTTCAATTTTTGTTGAGTAGAACTTGCAGGAGCATGCACTGGTTTCGCATAATTTCCTGAAACATGTTCTGCATAGTGGCCATGAAGTTATTCATAGTTTGAATTACATTTTCGATTGAGCTAGGCATATTTCCAGAAGGCATTGGAGGTTGCTTTGCGTTGGAAGTACTCGGGGGATTTTTCGCATTAGGGTTTCCTTTTAAGACTTGGGCATATGATTGGTTTTGTTTGTTTGTTTGTGTAGTACTAGCAGTAGAGCTAGCGGCTTGGCTGGACACATAGGACGGACCATATTGGGAGTAAGTTTATTTTTGAACTAAAGCTGGTTTTTTTAAATGCAAGAAGACTTTACAACCCCTATAGTTTGCCGTGTGATTTTCGCCACAGCTGCTGAATTTCTTAACATTCGGGTCAGCTTTAGAACGATTACATTCGGCGGTTTTATGAGCGTCGCCACCAAACCACACATACGTGAGGCAATTTACAATATGATTTCGTATGCCCACATTCCTGACAGTTTGTGCATTGGGAGGGACCCTTTCGTTTTAATGGCTCCTCAACAGTTATTCTTCTGTTGAGTAGGTAACGCAAGTTGTAAATGGGATGAACTAAATTTTTGGTTTTGAGAACCGATGAATCAAACGATATCTCAATGCGGTGCATTGGTTGAGGAACTTTGTTCCTGTTCAAAATGTTATGAACAGATTTTACCTCATACCCCTCTAGCTCTACGGCAGATTTTATTTCCTCTGTAGGAACAGAACTATCTATGCCTTTTATGACAATAATCAAACCCTTAGCACTTTTTAATTGATATGTATAGTAACTTTTATTTTCTGCGTCCAGGTGTCTTGATATAATACGAAAGTTCGTTTCTGTACTGGCTTGAATTTTGGTCTCTTGAATTTGCCCGCGTCGTATAGAAACGACGTAGAAATTATTCTTACCTACAAGTTGAATCAACATGTTGACTATGCTATTTGATGTTTGCTCCCGCAGATAGATAGGTGGCGGTTTAACTTGTTTAGTGGCTCTTCCATTAGCTGATTCTGCTTCTTCATCGTCAGGTATGGATAGTATAGAGAATCTGTTACCACTTGTTGGCAAATGTAGACAATCAATAAACAGCGCAGTTGGCTGCGCTGCCTCCATATCCCAGAAATTTTAATGCAAAAGATTTGTTTTGAAATTTATGCAAATTTCCTTTACTAATTTTTAAGGATATTTACTAAACTATTAATAAAAGAGTTACTTATAAAAATATCACAGATTTTTACTTAAGAAACGATTTTTTGAAATTATGTCTTGTTCAAAAGTGCTGACTTGTAAATTATTTGTTTTATTGAATAATTTAGAAAAACTTTGGCAAAATTTTTTAAAACACTAACAAAATTAGATTTGAACGTCCTATAATGTGATTTATTTTAGTTGTTTCTACTATTTAATTTTAATAAATTATCACTAAAGAGCACAGTTTTTAAACAGTATACTTACATACATACATACATACATGTGTAAGTATGTATGTACATAAGCGTGGCCGTTAGTTGTATGGAGAACTTTTTTTTTGATTTCTTATATTCTCTCCCCCGAAATCGGTTCAGTTTTATGTAAAAAAATACAAAAAAATTTCGTAGCGATAAGTTGTGTTTTAGGGGGGCGTCCGACCCTCAAAGTTTGCCTTCAAGCCATTTATTCAAATGTAATTTGTTTGCATATGACTATCTCTTAAAAACAACATTTTACAAGAATGTGATATATGGCAATATTTTATCTCTTCTAGTCAACAACATTAGCCTCCAAGAAAGTTTTTTGCTTAAATTTATATTTTAGAAAATAATTAAGAAAATAACAACAAAATACCAAATTTTTTATATACGTTTTATATATATAAAAGGCGGATTTAATGTCAAGTGACCCAATTTTGAAGTCGATTTCTTCCGGTTTGGATGAAATTTGGACCAAGGTTAGTCCTATTGGATAGTAGTTTAGACACAAACAAGATCGGTCAAAACGTTTCTGAATTAGACGGGGTCAAAGTTTGCCATACAGGTGTTCTTTCTCATCTATTTAACTTATTACCTATTGGTGTTTGCAAAATTTGTCCCAAGTAGCTTCGATAGCTATTTGATCAATCTTTTTAAAAACATTTTTTTGGTTTTTTTTAAATTTCAGAAAACTTTTTAAAAAAACGTACTTTGGACTTCAAGAAGAATTCTTGACAAAACTACGAGAAAACAGAAGTAAGGAAAAACATGTATGTTTGACTATTGACGTCAGCAGTCGTCGATGGCTGCGAGTGTAAGACGGCAGATCCATCTAAGTAGATCGAGTGGTTGCGATCGAAACATGTCATGGTAACCTGCCGGCCAGTGTTCGAGCCCCGGCCACGGTCAAGAATGAAAGATTATCAATAACAATTTTAATTAATTTTCATAATGTAAAAATTCCTTTCTTCATAAAAATAATTTAATGAAAATTAAATTTGATGAACTTAGCCTTATCAAATATTAGAAATTTGGATTAAAAATTAATTTAATTAATAATCTAATAATATAAAATAAATAAAATTAGTAATGCTTTACGCTCTTTGCATATCATTTAAAATCTATAAATTAAAAGTTTTTTGCTTTGTTTTTTTATTCTTCTTTGCTATTTTATCCTATTTTGACGTTTCTCTTGGCAGAGTTGCCACGGTATATCAATTTGTATAGAGAGAAATATAAAACTGTTTACCGTGGTTATAAATAAGTTAGTGAATCACATAGTGGTTAGTGCAAACATGAAAATGTGTGGTTAAAGTTAACACTTTTTAAGGTGTTAAAAGTTAGAGAATTGCACTACTGGACTCTTCGAAATAGCCATTTCAACAGACAGATAGACATCGTTAAGTCCGAACAGAACATTATTTAGCGCGCGGCAGAGGAACGATATATAGTTTTTTAGTGTTTGTGTAGACGATTTTAACCCTTAATACCGTTCGTAAATATTTTGAAGAAAGAGCCGAACATACTATAGTGTTCTGTTCTTCGTTAAAAAAATCTACCGAACCGTACAATAAGAAACGATATTAATTATTTTTTTGGAATAGTGATTTATACTTTATAGGGTCTAAGATCTTTATTATAGCAATTACAAACGGAATGGAAAACTTATAAAAACCGATTTACCTTCGGTGAAGTGTATACTAGGGTATTCATTCGGTTAATCGTCAATCGGTTAACCGATTAATAACTACCCGATTAACTGATCGGCTAATTTCAAATTGGCTTTTTTCGATTAACGATTAAACCGATTAATTTCAGTCGATTAACCGATTAATTTCAGTCGATTAACCGATTAATCGATGTGATAAAATTTTCAATATTTTGTAGTATTATAACATTTTTTTTTTGGTTTTAATTATGTGTTTCATCTTATATACAAAATGTATGTATGTGTTTAGAAAATATTTTTTCATAAAAACAAAAAAGGTGTTTAGTGATCTTTATTTTAACCCATTTTCCGCCGACTGGTGACTTAAATTACAATGTTTTTTTTATCTTCATCATCGATCAACAGGAATGTATGGGTTAAATTTTTGATTACCAACACGTTTTTTTCTGTTTTATGTATGTGTTTAGTTATTTGTTTCTTCTTATATCTTCTCATATCAGTCTTTTAACAGAATTAACAGAAACAATTAGAAGTGTTAAAAATTTAAAAAAAAAACTCTAACGGCATAATGGAGTATTTTATATGTTGAGAGAAATCCTGGAAAAGGACTGAGAAATTAGATATTCATCTACGATAAGTGAAAGAATTTTTTCCAAGTCAAGTTTTGGCAAGAAAAACAAAAACTTTTCTAAAAGATTATTTTAAGAGATCTCCTATAACTAATGAAATTTTGTCAGTTTATTTTTTTATAAATACATATTTGCGGTATATAAAAGATAGTCATAAAGTCTTATGTCTTTAAATAATTACAAGAAATATATATCGTTGGGTTAATATGCAAACCGGCTAAATCCACTTTTTATGTAAATTGAGATTTTGATGCCGTTTGGTAGAGAAAGGTACGCCTAGTCGACCAGCATGTGGTTTTTATTAAGAGTGTCAACTAACTTTATTTTTACTTTTCTATCAAGCTGCAAATAGGAAAATTAAGAAGTTTTTCGTCACTCCTGTTAAATGTGCTGAAAGTGGCTTAGCAGGATATTAAGCCGACGATATGACTGTTGTGGGCTACCGCTTATAATTTAGATTTCTACAGTACAGTTATGAAGAATCAATGAACACAGCATTAAAATTTTTATTTTGTTTGAAACACAACAATATTCATTTTAAACATGATTTAGCCAAATAGTATGTAAGACTTGGACGAAATTTTAAAAATGGGCTATTTTTCATACAATATTTTTGGGTGAATTTTCATTATGAAATTTAAAAAAACGAAAAATCACCCAATAATATGGAAAAATAGCCCAAAAATGTTGGGTCACTTTTCATATGAATTCAGGCCCAATTTTACATGGAATTTTTTGGGCGATTTTTCATTTATTTTTTTGGGCCATTTTTCTTTGGGCGATTTTTCCTACAGCCATTATGGCGCTATGACTTGATAGCACACCTTGTGTATTAATTGAAAAATGCATATTAAATACAGTCGAACTTCCTTATAGTGAACTTCTATACAATGAAGTTCTCCTTATTATGAACTTAAATCAAGAACACAACCTTTTCGTTCCACTTTCAATGTATTTTGATCTCCGTATAATGAATTTCCATAAAGTGAATTTTTCTTTACAATGAACAAAATTTTGGAACCAAAAATACATTTTACGTGTGTTTTTGTCTCCATATAGTGAACTATTTTTTGCAGCTTTATTTTACACTTGTTAGCAACACTATTTGTTAAGAAAATAAGTAAATGAAAACAAAAAAGTTAATGATTTGACTTTTAACATCAGTTAACCGAGTTCGTATAATGAATTTCCATACAGTGAATTTATTTTTTACAATGAACAAAATTTTGCCACCAAAAATACATTTTACGTGTGTTTTTGTCTCCATATAGTGAACTATTTTTGCAGCTTTATTTTACACTTGTTCACATATATTATTGTTAGCAAATATTGATCAAACGTCACCTACATTAGAACACGTTTCCTCTTCACTTGATGTACTACGAAATTTTTTGGAGATGGAGAGCAACGTTTCGACAAATGTATTTAAATGTCTTAATGTAATTGAAGCTTTTATTGATAAAGAAAAATGGAAAAATGTAGTTGAAACAAAAATACCTGATTATTTTAAATAAATAAAAAACAAAAAAAAAAAAAAAAAAATTTCTTAATAATGAAGTTTCTATATAGTGAAATAATTGTCTGTCCCCGTGGAGATTCATTATAGGGAAGTTCGACTGTATTTATGAATTGTTTTTTTTTTTTGTTTGCTCGTTTTAGTTCAAGAATTGTTATGTTTGGTATGTTATTGTTTATTTTACTAATAATATATTGAAATTACTTAATTTATAAAAAAACATTATTAATCGGTTAACCGATCAAGAACAAAATTAACCGATTATTAATCGATTAAACCAAAACCTCGGTTAATTAATCGAGCGATTAACCGATTAAAGCAAAAGGCCGATTAAATGAATACCCTAGTGTATACCAATGGAGTAATTTATGTGTTTTAAATAAATACATACGTACATACATATATATATTGTTTTGTATTTTGTAAAAAAACAAGCAAATTCCATGCTCGAAAAAAATATTTTTTTTTAACACAATTTTAATTTGCTTTCATGTTTGTTTACAATATAAATGTCATATTGGTTTCTAAAATTCCAAAGCCAAAACCTCTACAATATAATGGAAACGTTTGCCCATGTTGTGCTTAAAACAAGTTGTTTTACACATAATGGAAACATAGTATAAGCCTGATGAGGAAAACGGAACAGCTGATCCGTAAGAGTAAGGAAGCCTTTAGACTGAAGTTTAAACTACAAGTCAACAATTACCTTTTAGAATATATTTTTTAATTTTCCTTTAAAAATATTTTTACATAAATTTATACCTTAACTTAGCAAACATATCAAGGCTGGATTTTTGAGATTTTACTTAAACAAGGTCTATTTAATCTGAAAACAAATTTGTACCGCCATATCAAAGTTTGTATAAAAACTTTTCACGGAACATCTTAGTTTTGCTAAAAATTTGGGTTTTGAATGATATAATAAAAAATCACATTTCGCCGCAAAACTTCGAGTTTAAGACTATGTACGTTAAACTAAGTTTATTGCTAACGCACTTCTTAAAAACCCGGCCTTAGAATATTCTATTTTTCTTTCTAAGCTCTAGGGTACGGAAAAACATTATATTTTTTTTAACAAACAAAAATATTTTTGTGCAAAAATTTCTTTTTAACGTAACGAAATATTTTTTGCTTTAAGATACAACAAAAAAAAAAATCTATTATTTCTATTAATCAAAAATTCTTTTTAGGGAAAACAACAAAAAAAATCTGTACAAATTCTTTAAGGGATTTGTTACACACATTCATGTACAAGTTTAAATGTATAAAATAAATGTCTTAAAGACACAAACAAAAAAATAGTTTATTTGTCACTTTTGATATGGGAAATTCTAGTGTAAATCCCTCGCAGATTCACACACACACATGATCATAAAAATATCAAGGATATAATTATTTTAATGTTTTTCATAGTGCTGCTTGTTGCTGTTAATGACAGTTGTTGTTGCTAGTGTTGATTGTTCTGTGCTCATTCACTTGTACGTCAAGTTAACCATCACAATTTAAAACAAAAACTGTCAACATGTTAACACATGTAATATGAGAACAGTGTTACCAATTTAGCAATTTTCTTTTTCATTTTGTTTAGCCATGGAAAATTAATTAAGTCGTCTGTAATTTTTGAAAATTTCCTTTAAATTTTTTTTAACAAGTTTAACATTAAGCATCAATGATTTATAATTAATGTAATTTTTTTCTTAATTCATAATATGAAACTGCTAACACATATGGTGAAAACATATTCTATCGATTGTTTGCAATTTATAACTGGGAGCTAATTCTGGCGGTCGTGATCGATTCGAAAGCAGTTTTCTTTCGGTCGATCTTGAGCGAATCGAATCGAATGTTATTTCAGTGTTGTTAGTCATTTATTTAAGTTTTCACAACACTGACAAAATAATTTCAATTCGTTCAGTATCGACTTTAGTAATTATAAATGAAATTGCTTTCGAATCGAAAAAGAATTCAATCACGACTGCCAGACTTAGCCCCCTGTACAATTTCTTTTTTAATTTCATTCTAAATTTAGTTGTAAACACTAAATTTATCTCTTTTGCAATTAGTATTGGCAACACTAACACACACATTGCCTCTATTTGTTTAATACAATAAAAAGATACAACCAGAACATATCCTTTTACACACATATACAGAGTTCTTATACACATCCTTTTGTTTCTCTGTGTTAGTAAAGGTTGGCGTAATACCCACTGAGAGTAATGGATAGTTTTTGTTGTTGTATTAGTGCTGTATTGATGTTTGTTCCTTTTCAGTATAATATTTGTTTTTGTTTTTATTATTTAATTTTTTTGTTTTTCTGCAGCATCCCTTTAGTGAGAGGCCATTTTCTTTCTTTTATTTTCAAAGTTCAAGGTTTTTTCAGTTATTTTATTTTTTGTTTGTTTTACGAACACAACTTTTGCTTGCTGTTGCTGCCACACACAAGTTTTGTCGGTGGCACCAATGCTGCTGTTGGTTGGTTGCCATTTGCAATTGCTGTTGGTATGAATTACCAAAGTGAGTTGTTGCTTGAATTGGCAGCCAGGCAAATCAGCTCCTTTATAGTTTCTGGTACACATATAATTTTGTTTTTTTTTTTTGATATTGTGGGTCTTGTTTTAATTCATTTCTTTTTTTTATTATTTTGCAATACGGTCGCATTCCATCAACACTACAATACAATCGACATGGGACTGCAAAAAGCTTGAAAAAGAAATAATGGGACCAACAAAAATGTTTGATAGATAAGTTTGAAAAGTCCATCGATGCTATTACAAATTGAATATAACAATGTGCCAAAAATGTCCACTTCGGCTTAATTAGCCGGAGCTCGAATTGGCGTGAATTTAACCGATAGTATTGATTATATTGGTTTTGAGGGTCGGTGTGATTGTGGCTTGTTCGAAAAGTCCTGTGGCTTAAAAAGCCCCTGGAAAAAAGTCTAACGGGGGCAAATGACACAATACCAGTGGCAACTTTGCGTTTCATCCACAAAAGATTCCTTTAAAATGCTTGTGCTGAAAGTCCAACACGGCATGAGCTGTATGGAACGTAGAAACTATTGAAACTACATATCGTTGGTGTACATATCAACCAATTCAGGCCAATCGACTTATGTTTAGCAATAGTTCTCAAGAACATATGGAGCCAGCATAAAATCCACAACAAATACTAATTTTTTCGGGATAAATCGGACGCTATTGGATCTTGTGTGGATTGGTATCGTCCCAAATTTGACAATTTTGTTTGCTGACGTACCCATTTACCCAGAAATTCATCCAGGACATGGATAACTCGAATTACCCTATCTGAAGGCCTTTTAAAGGCTAGACTGTATAGCAGACTGTGGGCAATTTTAAACTAATTTCATATTGAAAGATGTATTCGACACAGAAAGAAAAAACTCGTAAACAATTTAAGTTATTCTACTTACATTTAGTACAAGTCGGTCTTAAAAATTTAAGTACGATTAACACTAAAAGTACTTAAAACAAGTCAAAATTGAATGACTTTCAAAAGCAGCAGGCGAATTTAACTACAGGTTGTGTCGATACTACAACAATCCAAAAACAACATTGGGTTTTTTCATTGCATTGTTAGTGCTTACGGCTTGAAATGTCAACCATTCCTAACAAAACACTACCAATTCAAAACAAATTGGTTGAACTGTCAAAAGCAGATGGCGTTACGGCACCACCTGTAGTTGAATCCGCCTTGACCAATATGTGTGCATACCTGTGTGTTTGTAAAAATGTTTGGAGAAACAACCACAACAAAGAAGGTAAAAAACGATTTGCCTATTTTTTGTAGAAATTATACATGTTTTGGGTCCTTATAAGTAGCGAAATTGATTAAATGATGTCCGCCTGTCTGTCCGTTCTAATGGGCCTTCCGAAAACCCAGATTGCTATGCATTTATATCGCATATAGTCCGGAATAGGTCCACAAATGGCTGGTTATGAGCGAAAACCACGACTTCCCCTAATTTTACCAAAAAATTCCTTGCTGTTGTTTTTTTTTCATTTTATTTTTATGTATATCTGGAGAACGGCAGGATTGGACAAGTGGTCTTTGCACAAAGCTGAATTGTTAATATTTAAATAACGGTATTTATATAACTTTCTGTTATTTTCGCAACATGGTGAAGGATGTATAAGATTCGGCATATCCGAATATAGCACGCTTACTTGTTTTTTGTTATAATCCAGCAGATAATTTCATGCCATTAATTACCGTCCCGTCCACGATTTACATGATCCATTCCATCAGTCCAGTTTTTGACAACTTTTTTCACAAAATCTGCCCGAACCGCGTCAAAGATGGCTTGAATATTGGAATATTTCCAATGCTTCAATAGTTACTAGTTTGTCGGTGTGGCAGCCCTGGTCTGGCGAACAAACACACACATGCGAAGATCAATTGTAGTTTTGTCAATTTTTGAGTTACTATAAAATAGATCTTAAGGAGTGTAGAGGGTTTTTGTAAAGCAACTTAAATACCAATAATTCATTAAAAGTAAATTGAAATCTTGAAATAATTTAAAGTGTTTTATTATTTCATTGGTGATTCTGGCGGGTTGTTACAGTCGGCATAAACGAATGACGTAACATAGCCATAAATTGTAATCCAGAGCAGTGAAGTCACACAAATGAGGGGGCACTAAACAGGACCACTTCTGGAAATAGTGTTGTTACCAAATTGTTATAAATGTAATAAATCGATTGTTATGCGCGCTGTATGGCAAGTTAAGCCGTCAGTCAGCATGGATCGATAGCGCTCACCATTCATCGTATTCGTAGCTCCTTCCTCATTTCGAAGGACCATGTTAACCGCACCAAACACATTTATTTTAATAGATGTTATGGTGATTTGTTAGCGGCTCGAGGATGGCCCTCGCTCCAGATAAGCTAATTTTGCTTGCTGAAGTAGCCATTTAACCAGAAATGAGTTTCGCAAAATGGACAAAGTGTTCTATGAACTTCAAGAACGGATTTAACTTATTGAAAGTAAATTTCCACAGTTTGGAAGCGTTCTTTTAGCGGTTAATGATGACTTTTCAAACCTTACTGAACCATAGTTATCGATATCAAAAGTCCTAATGCAGCTAAAAAAAATACCCGATATTAAAATTTACAAAGTAGAATATGATTACGAAAACCATATCGGGCATGGTGATGCACTGCAGATAACGAGACTAGTCCATACATGCATTTAAAGAGTAGTACATAAAGGAGTAGGAGTACTCCAAAACAACTCCAAATATATGGTTAAAAGGTGGTCGATTTAACATTACGATGTCCTAGGAGTACACCATATAACCCAGTTTTACATTACAACGGAGTAGTCTTAAAACATCTCCATGTTCAATCATACACCTAGTGTATTAGTATTGAAACTACTCCATGGTATACTCCAGAGGACTAGTTTGACCTTCATTTAAAAACGAAAACATTTCGTTTAAAAACGAAGACATGTCTTTTCACTACAAACTCTTTTTAAAAATGACATGGTCCATGCTTGCATAACATTGGACCAGTCCAGGGAGTAGTACATTTGATCAAAATGGATCACGTAGTCGAATATTATCTACAGGGTGGTGTCTTATAAAGTATAGTTCATCTGTAAACAAAGGCAGGAATTCCATGGAATACAATAAAAGTGAAACAAACCGTAACCAATAACATTCTGTCTTTATATGGCTTTTTTACACAAGGTAGATTCATAAGCGGACAAACAAAAACTCCAATTGTCATATTTCCTATGTATGAGCGAAAATATGTGCATGTGTGCGGTTAATTCTTTTTGTTTTATATGGAGACAATTTTGAAAAGTCGGGTATTTTTGTAATGCTCTCCCAAGTGTGTCCGTATACCTTGTCTAAATGTACTATGAGTAAGTGCTTTGGTTAGAATCAATATCACTTTTGGATTATTTCAAGTATGAATTCAGGATTAAAATACAGTTTGGGATTAACTTTATCACACTTCTACCTAATTCAACCCCATTTTTGGATTATTTAAAGTGCGGGATACTTAAAAAATCAGTACTTGAATCAAGCATTATGTGCGTGATTTAGGAAAACACGAACTTACATTACCTTTGACAACACTTTGGCTTGATTTTATTATAGTAATACTTCAATTTAGTACCAAAAATTAATTTAGAAACTTAGAATGTTTTTAGTACTAAAAACTTAACTTAAGTACTTGAAGCAGAATTGTGTACTAAATGTATGATTTAGACAGCAAAATTTTCTTCTATGTATAATTGATTATTTATGGTAAAAACTCATAAAGATCTGTGCCCATGTTCTGTAAATCTCGCGTCGAGAAAGTTTTCGATTGAAATGTGTGAAATGAAACAAAAATGCCATAAATTGAAACAAACAGCTGTTTTTCTCACTTAACTGTGTCTGTAACTTTTTTTGGCGAGTACAAGCTGTCACGTAAGGAAATTACTCGCCAATTTACAGAAAAAGTGTGTCTGTAACATTTTGGTGAGAAAAGTTCCCGCTTTGAACTGTCAAATAAACTCACGAATAAAAATGGGGCGAGAAAAAATTTTAACACTAAAAAACAATTAAAAATGCAAAATGCAAAGAATAATAATAATAATATTTTATTATTGGCACATTTTTCATTGTTTTATTATTTTGCTTTTAATCTTTTTATAAAAAATACGAATGTCTTCAAAGCTCGTTTGCAAACAACAAACATTAAAGTCGCTCTTTACACAATTTGGCATAGCCGACGGCTGTGTTTTCGCCGCCGTCGTTGAAAAATGTTCAATTTAAGTAAATTTTGGTCGCCGTCAACGATATGTGTTACTGGCGTTCTGAACGTCTGCAATGTCACATTGGCTTCGAGTGCAATATTATGACATTTATAACGTAACGACGTAATCTCTTTTGATAGTTATCGACATGAGTTACAGACACACATTTTTCTCACTTTTCGAGAAACGATGGAATATTTTGTTTCACATCTTTTCGATGCAAGAAGTTCTCACTAAAGTTACAGAACATGGGTACTGAACTTCATTTAAAACTCAGTTGGTCCCGTTTTAACCCTAACAATCCATTGTTGTTTTTTTAACGGCATATTTCTCATCCTTTTCGGCATAGATTTATTCTGCACCTTACATTTTTTTTACCTGCATTTTAATAAAAAAAAAAATTTTTAATATTATGTTTCAGATTTATAATAATACTACGAGGTAAGATTTTAAAATGTTTGCCAACATAAGCCTATTGAAACTACGAGTGTGTACACGAGAGGGACACAGACAAATACAATTTGAATGCAACAATGTCAGTTAAAAATCAACACACTCACCCGCACACAAACGAGACCATGAAATATACCAGTTGGCCAGATTGCCGTTGACGATATCTTCGTCAATGATGTATGCACGACATGTCCCCTTACTTTTAGGTTCTCTTGAAGACAATTTACATGAAATCGTCGTGCACGACAGTGTGAGCGACATTGTCTTATAAGTTGACTTCTAAAAAACTTTATGTACGACAGTATGAGCGACGTTGTCTTATAAGTTGTCTTCTATTAAGCTTTAAATGGGACAGTATGAGCGACTTTGTCTTATAAGTTGTCCTCTATTAAACTCTATGTGGGACAGTATGAGCGACACTGTCTTATAAGTTGTCTTGTAAAAAAAGCTATTGACGGCTATTCAATCACTTGCTTGGTTTTCTAAAAATTCTCACATCTTTTTTTTTTATTAATGATTATAATACCTACAAAAATTTACAAATTATTTCTAAACAGTAAAACCGAAAATGCTGATGAAATTATTCGCGGGCTGGAAAATGGATTACATGCAGTTAGTACTTCACTGTCAACTTTGCTTAAAGGAGTCGAATATAAAACGTATAACGGAAATTTAAATTCCAACTATACTAAAAAATTGTCTGATTTAGATAACCATATAATAATTTTTGTCGTGGACGTCGAAATAGACGACATTATCATGCATGTAGTCGATGATGATAAAGAAGGCGACATTGTCTTTCTTTGTGTCGCGCACGATTTTCGCGACACTTGTTTGAAAATGTCGTTGACGATTTGTTCCCATTTTCCCTCACATGTCGTGCAGGAATTAACATTCCAGTAAAAACTTCGCCTACAAAATAATGTGTTGAGTAATCAGAAAAACATAAGAGCACTACTTACAATTCTACTGAAAGAACTAATGAGCTTTACAAGCGATGTCCCAAAATGAACGTATTCAAATGTAAGTCATTATTTTTTTACCTACATGCATCCAGAAAAAAGTAGTTATAGAATTTGTTAAAGATGTAGTTATAGAAGAAAGCTAGTAAATAATGAGTGAAAGAAGTTATTAATTTTGAAAAAGTAAGTGAAGGTTTTACTGGGATTGTCGTGCATCCGTCTTCGAGGATGTCTTAAAGACGTGGCCAACTGGGATGGTTCAAATGTTTTTTGTACCAAAAACATTTTTTAACAAACTTTTTTTTTAGTTTTTAATTCTGACCCGATGTGTAGATGTCAGGTGTTAAAATCAAGCAACCAACCGGCAACGAAATAAAACATGAATTTGAATTTAAGCACTGGTAGGTAAATTTTTTTAAAAACAAGATGCTCGTGATGTAAATTTCCACTCATTAAGCTAATGACATCTAATTACAACTGCTTTTATAAATATTAAGCTTTTTAATGCCATTTTAGTATATTTTGATATTTAATGATGACCAAGATTAGAGAAAATCTAAGGGGAGTTAACTATAATGGACGTTTTAAACAAACGCTTAAATTCACAAAAACATTTCTTTGCAGCAGAGTTCTTTGAATAACATTTTCATCAGCTGAAACAGAGTTCACATTTGTACTGTCTTCATTTAGCTTTTTTATACCCTCCACCACAATTAGTTGTGAAGAGGGTATATTAAGTTTGTCATTCCGTGTGAAACTTTTTTATTATTCATCTCAGACCCCATAAAGTATATATATTCTGGGTCCTTGAGTAATTCTAAATCGATTTAGCCATGTCCGTCTGTCGGTCCGTCTTTTGAAAACACGCTCACTTTCGAACAACTCAAAAGAAATTAACAAACTTGGTGCCAAATTGCTTGTAGTTATCATAAGCAGTTTGGGATTGAAATCCAGCAAAATCGGTTCAGTAGGACCAGAGCTATGAATCAAAATGTGGAACCACCACCTAAAAAAATTGATAATTTTGTTACAAAAAATAACATAAATGCTGGAACAAGGCACGGAATGAGATAAGATTTTGCAAAAATTTGTTTTTTTTTGACTGGAAATCACGCTGTTAAATTTCGTGATGATCCTTCCATAATTTACTCTAAGCCCCATATAAACAATACTCCCGGAATACAGTTTAGTACGCCTAAAACCGTAAAATAATGCAATCATAACAAATTTTGTCTCGTCACAGTTTTATAGGACTACAAATGATACTGGGAAATTTCGTGAAGATCGGTACATAATTTACCCTAGGCCCCATAGAAACCCTTCTCCCGGAAAACAGCTTAGTACGCCTAAAACCGTAAAAAATAATTCAATCAAAACAAATTTTGGGCTCGTCACAGTTTTATAGGACTATAAATGACACTGTGAAATTTCGTGAAGATCGGTACATAATTTACCCTAGGCCCCATAGGAACCCTACTCCCGGAAAACAGTTTAGTACGCCTAAAACCGTAAAAAATAATGCAATCAAAACAAATTTTGGCTCGTCACAGTTTTATAGGACTACAAATGATACTGGGAAATTTCGTGAAGATCGGTACATAATTTACCCTAGACCCCATATAAACCCTACTACCGGAAAACAGTTTAGTCGTCTAAAACCGTAAAAAATAATGCAATCATAACAAATTTTGGCTCGTCACAGATTTATAGGACTACAAATGATACTGGGAAATTTCGTGAAGATCGGTACATAATTTACCCTAGGCCCCATAGAAACCCTTCTCCCGGAAAACAGCTTAGTACGCCTAAAACCGTAAAAAATAATTCAATCAAAACAAATTTTGGGCTCGTCACAGTTTTATAGGACTATAAATGACACTGTGAAATTTCGTGAAGATCGGTACATAATTTACCCTAGGCCCCATAGGAACCCTACTCCCGGAAAACAGTTTAGTACGCCTAAAACCGTAAAAAATAATGCAATCAAAACAAATTTTGGCTCGTCACAGTTTTATAGGACTACAAATGATACTGGGAAATTTCGTGAAGATCGGTACATAATTTACCCTAGACCCCATATAAACCCTACTACCGGAAAACAGTTTAGTCGTCTAAAACCGTAAAAAATAATGCAATCATAACAAATTTTGGCTCGTCACAGATTTATAGGACTACAAATGATACTGGGAAATTTCGTGAAGATCGGTACATAATTTACCCTAGACCCCATATAAACCCTACTACCGGAAAACAGTTTAGTCGTCTAAAACCATAATTAATAACAAATCGTCCCAGTTTAAGATAATAATAACATCATACAGATATTACTCCTTAAACATTCGAACTGTCGGTGGAGGGTATCAGAGATTCGGCACAGCCGAATATAGCACTCTAGCTTGTTTTAAATATGAACGATGAAAGCGTTTATTTATGAAAAAGTTAAATTTGTTTTGAACTTTATTAAACACAAATCGATCATAAATTTACTGAAGAAATCAAAACTTGCACAGTACAGTTAGCATGTAAAATGAATTTTGTAAGTTCAATTGCATGACCTTTTTTTTAAAGTCTTGATAAATGGATGGATGCACTTATTGAAGCATAAACATTTAATGATTAATATGAAAGTTTGAAGGGGAGAAGGGGGAGTAGGGAATAGAAAATTGTCGAGAGATTTAAGGAGATTCATTCAAGTAAAACTGTAAGTTTGAGTAAAGTATAGAATATATGTTAGATTAGAGACTAGAATACAGAGATCGGCAAACAAGCAAAATTGATCGAACTTATTTATTTTGGTATCATGAAACTCGATACGATAGTATCGAATGCGGTGATTAGACCCCTGGAGACCTTTTGGGGTTCGTGACAGATTTCGTCTGTTTAAAAAAAAATAGAAAAATATCAAATACTGGCACCATTGAATGCAAGCAACAAGCGATAACACAAACTTTATATGTTAATGCTTAAGCAAGACGGAATGCTTTTATTTAATATTTGAGCAGTGATGGAAAATTCAGTACTATGGTACTATTTTTAGTACCACGGTACCCCCACGTCCGTTTTAGTACTCATTTTGTTATGCTTCCTCTTTAGAAATTTAGCGTTGATTTTTTTTAACATTGAGTCGTCAACAAAAAGTACTAACTCCGACTCAAACCGCTGAAATTCCAGCTCCGACTCCTAATCTAACCTTAATGCTAAATGTTTATGAGACTGGTCCTTATTTGACTTTAAACTCTTTTTTTAATGCAGTACCTGTTAAATGGTTAAATATAGCAAAAAAAGGATTACGCAAAAGTTTCGAATCAATATTTATAATATTGTATCACAAATTTCGAAGTATTTTTATTTTGGAAATTATTAGAATAATTTTTAAATTTTTAATGCCGAAAAATGCAGTACAAAAACCTTAACTCCGACTCTACAGCTTCGACTCCACAGCCCTGTTTACAACTTTGCCTACACAAAATTTATTATTATCAAAAGGTTATGGCAACACTGCTTGTTGGTTTATTTTAATTTTAGATATCCTCATCAGAATTTTGCTGTTGAAATTAATCTCGGTCCATAAATGGATTTGATATGAGCAAAAAAAAAAAATGTTTTAAAAAAGTACCAAAATGTTGAAAAAGTTTTCTTTTGCTTGGTGGTCAGTTCCATCTAAATATTAAAATTTTCCATCTTTGTATTTGAGCAAACGTAGGTGCGAGCACTGTTGCCATCTTTTTTTAACATTTACCGCCAAATCGGACTTTAAAACCGCTAAATATTTAATAAAGCGGGATTTTTCTTGAAAATACCGGATGTTTTTTTTGAGTGTCACAACCTTGAGTTAGCATCACTGGTTTATTTGAGCACCCATTTAACAGCTGGTAGTTGCTTTTTGCTTAAGGTCTTACCAGAATGTAAATAACGTGGCTTAAGCAACTGAGCGAATACATGTAAATCAATGTGTAAAACCATGTTGAACTTAAGAAAACTTTTAATTAAGTTTTATGAAACCGTCATTAAGTTTTATGCACATTCCGTACGGAATCAAATGTTTTTTATTTTTTTTGTTTTTTTAAATGCACTGGAGAGGCTTTTCGTTTATTTTTGACAGTAGCTTAAGCTTGTTTATGCAGATTCTGGTTAGGCCTTTAGTTTGCTTTGAAATTTCATTATGAATCGAATATCTTTTGAATATATTTTTATTGAGGCTAGTATGGGAAGGAAATTTCTTGTTGGTTGCGTCTACCGACCCAGGAATAACATCGGTTTTACCAGTTATCTGCCTCCTGCTTTTCTATGCCTGATCTCATTTTTATGATATTTGGCATTCCTTTGCAAACCAGTATTACCACAATTCAATTTCGTAATTTCAAACGTATAAATTATGTCACCTTAGAAGAAAAGTTTCTCAATATTAATTGGGAGTGCATTTACTACATGCATTCAGTAGATGATCAGATTGGCTTCTTGGAGGAAAACATATTATCTCTGTATAACGCAACCGTACATATTCAATCGAAAAAAATTAATAACCCCAATAGATCGTGGTTTAATGAGGAAATAAAACGTCTGATAACAGCTCGAGACTATGCATTCACTAGTTGGAAGCGCTTTAAAACATCTGATCTGCATAATACATATCGTGGAGCTAGAAAATCTGTAACAAGAGCAATACGAATAGCTAAATCCAGTTATTATGCTGAGAAATTCACAAATTCAGTTTCTACAAAGACTACTTGGAGTGCAGTTAAGGAAATTGGCATTGTGAATACTAAAAGCAACCATAATAACGCTAGCATGCTTGATCCAAATAAAATAAATCAAAATTTTGTTAATATACCTATGAGACAAGCAAATCATTCATATTATGTCAACCATCATAGTGAAGATATGCCACAAATAAAGTTTAATTTCGAGTGCGTAAACCAGTTCGACGTTTTTAAAAGCTGTTGTTCTATCAAGTCAAATGCAACAGGTATTGATGGCATTCATCCAAACTTCATAAAAATTATTCTTCAACCACTATTACCATTTATAACGTACATTTTCAACACAACAATAACAAAAAGCAGTTATCCGCTAAGATGGAAGAAAGCCAAAATTCTACCAATACCATAGTCTGCGACTGAATACAGGCCAATTGCTATTTTACCATATCTGTCAAAGGCATTTGAAAAACTTTTACGTATGCAGATAGTTCAATATATAAATAATAACAATCTACTTACTGAAAAACAATCTGGGTTCCGAGCTAACCATAGCTGCATTACTGCTCTGACTGATGTTTCCGAAGATATTAGAAAGGAAGTGGATGATTGCTGTATAGTTATGCTTATATTGTTAGACCATTCAAAGGCATTTGATACAGTGGACCATACAATATTAGCTCAAAAACTTGAAAAAATTATGAATTTTTCAGTTACTTCGGTTAAATTGATATCGTCTTACCTTGAAGGTCGAATGCAGTATGTTGAAACTAATAGTTTGACATCTTCACAGTTTCTGCCAATTATTAGGGGCGTTCCCCAAGGTTCCATTCTCGGACCGTTACTGTTCTCAATTTATGCAAATGATTTACCTGATAAGTTACACCATTGCCGTATTAGATTGTATGCTGACGACGCACATAGGGGTTTTTTGCCAATCTAGCCGGACATTAAGCAAAAAATTTTTTTTAAGAAATGGAAAAATTTAATTACGCAGCTCGACAGACAACAAAGTTCTGCATCGTATAGTGAATTTTCAAGTCTTTTGCTTGAGATTTGTGGTTTTGGGACACTGTTAAAACCAGGAAAGTTGATTAAATTGCATGCGTGTTCATTGACTTTTTACGGTTTTGGGAGGTTTACAATATATTTTTTTGTAGATAAACGAATAAAGATTTTACATTGAATTTTTTTTTCTGTGAAAGACTATATAAACAGCTAATTATGAAAATTTTTAGAAAAATTTTATTTGAATTTTTTATGATAAAAAAATTAGTACGAAATTAAAAAAAACGATTTTTTTGTTCACTTTTTTGTAAAAAAAAAAAATTTAAAAGGTTTTTGAAGGTGAGTTCCGCTGAGTTCTTAAAAATTTTATACATCACGATAAAATTTGAAATCTCTACTTTTAAATTCAAAAAAAAAACGTTGCGCGTTGTTGCGCCATTTTTTTTTATGATTTTTTGAAAATTTCACCTTTTTTCTGTTTTTGCTCATCTTGCATAGGTACATATGATAGAAACCCTTTCGTCAGTCATAAAATGTTTTGGTTGTACGTAGATGGTTTTTATTTAAATTATTACATATAAGCCTAATATTACCTGTGTAAAAAAAGGGATGTGCGAAACAGTAAGTAACGGGTTTTAACCACATGTGCGGCCGCTAAAGGACGTTATTTAATAGAGCAAACAAATTTTTTTACCTTTTTTCTGTTTTTGCTCATCTTGCATAGGTACATATGATAGAAACCCTTTCGTCAGTCATAAAATGTTTTGGTTGTACGTAGATGGTTTTTATTTAAATTATTACATATAAGCCTAATATTACCTGTGTAAAAAAAGGGATGTGCGAAACAGTAAGTAACGGGTTTTAACCACCTGTGCGGCCGCTAAAGGACGTTATTTAATAGAGCAAAATAAATGTACCTGTTTTGCATAACTTTTAAAATCATTAACAACAAAAATAATATATAATAAAAAATCAAATCTGGGCTCTAGGTACTTAGTTTTTTTAAATATATATTGTGGTTTTTGCATAAAATTGTTATCAGAACCATTTTGAAGCTTCGAGAGTAAAATGGAAAAAGTGTATACGAATTTAGAGTTATTCCAAATTATACAAGAATGTAGTTCTAAACTCGTTGAAGAGAAATTACAATTTTTAGTTAGAAAATTGTGCGAAATTTCAAAATGTCAGGGAGATAGTGACATATCAGTAGTAAATCAATGCTTAAAGAAATTCAAATATTTTTTTAAAATATTTTGGCATTCAGCACAAAGAAAAAAGGATCGATTTGTAAGCATGCATGCCAAATGGCTGGAAGGAACAGTGACAATACCTTTTTTTGGGAGTTCGTCTTCAAAACGACTACAAAAGCCGTTTGTTGAATTGACCGAAAGAAGTAAGAGAAGAAAAACTGAAATCTTGCGAACTCAAACCGATGCTGATTTATTGATGCACGCTACCCAAACACAACTACAAACGTCTGGAAAAAAAGATGCCTCAGGTCTGCTTAAAGAAATTGTGTCTTCTCCGGCAAGAGCTACAAAAATAAAAAAAGCATACAAAGCTGCACAAGAGGATAAAGTAAAACAGCTAACCCCTCTAAAGGCTCTTTCTATATTTGTAGAAGCTGATCTTTCTCGAAAACAATATGAAATAATCCGAAGTGCCGCTAAGAAGGTTTATCCTAGCTACAAAATTCTGCAGAGAGAGAAAAGTGAATGCTATCCTCCAAAAGAATCATTTGAAGTAACGGAAACATGTGCTCAAATAAATCTTCAGGATTTGCTTAATCATACTGCAAGTAGATTACTTACATATTTAAAAGATGTTTTATGTGATTCACAAATAGAAGAATGCAACTCCCTCGAACTAATAAGCAAATGGGGCTGCGATGGATCACACCAGGCACAATTTAAGCAAAAGATGAAAAATGATGCTTCTGATTCTCATATTTTTCAGAGTAGTTTCGTACCGCTTCGACTAATATATGGTGCAAAAAAGGAGAAAATATTATGGCAAAATCCAACTCCTTCATCACCGCGATATTGTAGACCTATTCGCATCAGATTTGTTAAAGAAACTGTAGATGTAATCCAAGAAGAAATTAATTATGTACAAGATGCCATTACTACATTACAAAACACTAATTTTTTAATGGAAGGAAAGTTATATTCCATAAAACATACAATGGTATTTACAATGATAGATGCAAAAGTATGTAATGCCGCAACACAAACTACGTCCACAATGAAGTGCTATATTTGTGGGGCTACTTCAAAAGAATTTAACAATTTGAAAATCAAAAGGGATATAGACGTAGATGCACTTTCTTTCGGATTATCTACTTTGCACGCCAGAATTCGTCTATTTGAGAGCATATTACACCTATCGTATAAACTCACAGTAAAAAAGTGGCAATTAAGATCGGATGAGGACAAAACTATTGTTAATGAGAGGAAAAAAACTATCCAAGAAAAATTTAGAAGTGAATTAGGGCTAATAGTGGATGTACCGAAGACTGGATTTGGAAACAGCAACGATGGTAACACCAGCAGACGATTTTTTTCCAATCCTGAATTAGCTGCAGAAATAACTGGAATTGCATTGGATTTCATCTACCGGATCAAAGTTATTATTGAAGTAATTACAAGTGGTCACAAAATCCATTTGCACGAGTTTGCCAATTATTGCTTAGACACTGCAAAACTTTACGTTACTCTATATCCCTGGCATCCTATGACACCTACAATGCACAAGATTTTAGTACATGGCGCAACTGTAATGAGTGAGGCATTGTTGCCTATCGGGCTATTATCAGAAGAAGCGTCTGAGGCACGAAATAAACATTTTCGGCTTTACAGGCAGAATTTTGCTAGAAAGTTTTCGAGGGTTCAGTGTAACAAAGATGTTATAAATAGACTTTTGCTCAGTTCTGACCCACTGATTACTAGTATAAGACCAACTCCAAAAAAAAAGTCACTACCCTTTACGAAAGAAGCAATTTCTTTTATGCTTCCACCTGTACTTGGCTCTGAAGAGAATTCAGATTCAGAAGAGGATTTTGAAGAAGCAGACGAAGAAGAACCATGGCACTCATCATCATCTTAGTGCAAAAGAGAAGTTATTTTAAATAAATTAGTTGTTATTATTTTAAATAAAATTTGCTGTTACTATTATAAATAAGTTATTATTACGAATATATTAATTATTTTCAGATAAATTAAATACTATAAAATATATAAAAGTCACATAAAATCTTAAAAATTAATATGTTTTGGAAATTAGCAAAAAAAAAAAAAAATTTTACAGGGTCGTTCCGGGGGGGGGGGGGTGTTTGGAGGGATATCTCCCCCTACCCATTAAAGTTCAAAAATTTAATTTTTATAGTATTAAGGCGTTAGTAATCTATTTCTTTTAATATTTACATTTTTTTTAAATATTATTTTATGTAACCGCCCTCAAAAGGGGGCGGGGGGCGAAAAGTGTAATTTTACGATCTCATGGGTCTTATTTTAGGTTTTTTAACTTTCGCCGACGTTAAAAGTTGCATTTGCCAAACAAAAGTATGGGAAAAGTTTAAAAAAATTGCATTTTTCAGAGGTTGGATTAGTTCTTCTAGGGGGAACATTTTCCTCCTTGGTCCGATTTTATTTATTTTTTAGGTTTACCTGCCTATGACAATATCACATATTTCTGCCAAGTTTCATCGATCTAGGGGCACTCAATAACTTTTAAGAAGCAATATAAGCTAAAACAAAAAGTAATGTCCGGCTAGATTGGCAAAAACCCCTATGTGCGACGTCCAATTATATATAAGCACAAAAAAACAAAACATGGAGGCATGTACTGCCAAGTTCAATGAAGACCTCAAACGTGTTGCGCATTGGGCAGATATAAATGGTTGAAGTTTAAATCCTTCAAAATCTAAATGTATTATAATACGAAGGAGAACCCAGAAAATAGATCAACGTCCTAAAATTTGTATCAACGACCAACAAATTGAAATTGAAGTTGATAAGGCAAAAAATCTTGGTCTAATTTTTAACAACACACTCACTTGGTCAGATCATGTAACATTTGCTTGTGACAGACCTTACTCAATACTTAGAACACTATGGCAAACACAATGTGTAACACCAATGACGATTCGAGTACTAATTGCGGAAACATATCTTATACCAGTCCTTACCTATGGATGTGAGATCTTTGCAAGTTGTGATTCAAATAGCAAACATAAGTTGAAGGTAGCTTTTAACAACATTACGAGATATGTTTATGGCAGTGATAACCAAGCCCCGAACTAAGAAAGCCCCGAACGCACGCACACAAAGATATTATGTGCTTGTGTGCGGTCGCAGAGACTGATGATAGTCTGATGTTTTGAAACGAACAAAGTTGTAATATACATGTGAATTGCCGACCGTGTCTGTGTGAAAAATACGATTATTGACTGGCTCGCGAGTCTATGGAGTGGTTATCACTGGTTTATGGCATAAAAAATTATGTCAGTGATGGCAATTATGTTAATATTAATATTACCCCGTTTTCAAAAAAAAATATTTGGGGTGCTATTTGAAGACTTGCTGAAAATACGAACTCTTGTTTATCTGCAGATTATAATAAATACTCGTGAGCCAAATTATCTCTATAATCGTTTAAATTTTAGTCGCTTCGGAAGGAACAAGAATCTTATCCAATTTAGACACCGCACGCTAGTTTCGGAATGGCAATTTTTTATAACTGCAATACGTCTCCGGAACAATCTTCTCCCAGGTTAGGTTAAATGGGTAGCCGTCACGAAGACGACTCACTTGGGTCCTTATAGCGGTCCCTTTGTGATACCCCTAGCCAGTGACAAGGGTCAGCCAGTACCCACCATACTATTTCCCAGAGGTCACCGCAGTCTCGAACCACCCCGATTCCCTGCAGAACAGGGAGATCGATTTCAGTCCCACATTGGACAAATCGTCCAGACATGGCAATTCCGGTCTCCCAAAATGCCTCACCCTAACGCCCGCCAGACCGGGGCATTGGCAGAGGAAGTGAAACACCGTCTCCTCCTCCTCCTCATCATGACAACTCCTGCAGTAGTCATTATACGCAAGACCCATCCTCCTAGCATGAGTCGCTATCACCCAGTGACCCGTGATAACCGATATCACTGTCCTTATCCGGTCCCTTCCGAGACCGAGTAGTACGCGCGTTCTCGTCGCGTCATAGCCAGGCCATAGAGTCCTGGCCATCAAACAAGTATGCTCGCCCTGCCATCTCCCCTGAGCCCTTCTGTACGACTCCCGTCTGATGAGAGTCCTGCAGCGGGCCATTGAAGTGCCAATCAGACCGTCGACGAACATGTCGTCCAACAGACAGCCTTGTTTGGCTAGACTGTCCGCAGTATGGTTGCCCAGGAGCGCGCTGTGTCCTGGTACCCATGTCAGCGTTACACTGGAATGTTTCGCGATCTCATTTAGAGACATCCGGCATTCCACTGTTAAACAAGATGTCGTAAAGACACCAGCCAGAGCTGCAATGGCAGCCTTGCTGTCCGTAAATATACATATATCCCTCGATATACGATAGTACTTCAGCCAGTTTGCCGCCCGCTTTATGGCAGAGATTTCCGCCTGCAGCACACTACTGCCATCTGGCAGCCTAAAAGAGACCCTGATGTCTAATTCCTCGATGAAGAAACCTCCACCCACTCTGTCGCCCATCCTGGAACCATCGGTGTAGACCCGCAGGGTCGGCTCCAGAGATCGCGTATTATCGAGCAGCTCATCATAGTTACCATGATGAACCATGAACAAAGCACCGAAAAAGGGTTCCTTCCCCCAACAATTAAAGAAACCAGCAGCGCCCTGCATTTCAAGCAACAGTTATTTAGATTTTATTCATAAATAACTATCGTTATTATTATCGCTCTCAATATTGTTTTCGTATATAAATATGTATTTCACTATTCTTTTTTTTCACTCTAGTTATATTTTATAATAATAACATATTAACTGTTAAAATAATATACCTGTTTTATATTATTAATTTGTACATTTTTATGTTATTGATAAATACTTTGGATCAAAACTTCATTAGATTTCTACTCATTTAAACCAATGTTTTGTTGTAGAAGTTCCAAATAAATGAAATAAATAAATAAAAAAAAAATAACACCAAAGCAAGGCGTGCAAATTGTTGAAATTTAAAAAAAAAAAATTCGGCGAATAAGCTGAAGCACTAATTGATATTGATTTTGATTTTCCTTTCAAAATTTTATTTTCCGATGACGCCTATTTCTGGTGCATACGTAAATAAGCAGATTGAAGCATTTGGAGAAAGGAGAATCCACAAGCTTTTGTCGAAACACCATTACATCCACAGAAAATGACTGCTTGGTGCGCTTTATGGGCTGGCGGAGTGTTGATTGAGAATCGTAGTAACATTCTGCAAAAGTATGCCCTTCATTTAATTTAATTATTATTTCATATTAATTTTAAATGAAAAATATTAAAATAACCTTAAATCACGTTTATTTAATATTATTCACTGTTAAAACAACATTGTTCAATATTGAAACTATAAAAACCAGTTTTACTTGTTTTGTATAGAAAAAAAAACAACACCATAAATTCCCGTATTCTTTTAGTTACAATTATTTAGTTAAATAGTACATCAAGTTTTCAAAGTAGAATGATGACGAAAACCATATCGGGCCATTCTGCTGATGCATCTGTTAACAAAAATGAATACAAAATAAGTGGAACATGTGTTACAGGTTAAGTGTTCTCAATGGACTATAAAATAATCTGCACTATAGAATAGCAGTGAAGATAGCCAAGCATATAGTATAGACTTTAGACCAGGATATAGTCTTTGTTAACTACAGCCTTATGTTATGGATACAATTATATGCTAAGCTATAAGCTATACTATTGGCCTAAGCTAAGTGCTATGTACTAATCTTTAACCTAAAAAGGATCTGTATTTTAGTGTAGTAGATTTGTTGTTTGTGTTTTTGAACCTCCCTTATCTTAAACATATGTTGCTCGACAGCATTTTTGTCTTAAGCCCTTAAAGAATTCTTCTAACTTTCCATTCCTTTCCAAAGTCTTAATAAGTAGTTGTAAATAAATCGAATACAATTTAAATTTTAATACATTTTTCCCCAACTGCTGCTTAAGATATGGCTTAATTGTTGCTGCTGCCTCTGTAACATTATCTCTCATTGACAATATGGTGAAACATCCACAAGTCAATTTAAAGTGCTACTGCGTAATGGGAATGTGTGTGGTATCACATACATTTTAAATCATCCTCGTCATCATTTTTCCCCCATTCAGTAAGAAGAGTCCCCATATTAGTAGTTATCAGCAGCACAAAGTGTTCATTTATAAATACGAGTTAAGCTGAGTCGAGTTCAGTTTAGTTTAAAATGTCTTTTAGGAAGAAATTTGTATTTCATATTTTCCAACTTTTTAAACGTCTGTAGTTTCTGATTGACAGACAGTCATTTGGTCTTCATATTTAATGGCATTTTATTATAGACCGACAGTACTTGGTTCAATCAGTAACATGATAATCAACAGCAACAACATCATTATCGTCATTATTATTATCAACAGTTTTGTATTCAGTAGCATTTATATGTGGAAGCATGTGTACAGTGCGGATTAAAAGTCAATAAGTACCCAAGTAAAAAGGAAATTGTTTAAAATACAAAAATTTTATATCCACAAACTTTGTGCTAAAAAATTAAAATCTTGGTCTAAACGTGTGGGAAATAACCTCTCGCCAATTTTTTTTTTTAATTAAACCAATAATCAAAAATAAAATCAGTTTTAATTAAAAATTAAATCAAGTGAATTAAACGTTTATCTTTATCAACAAAACAACTGCAAAAAATGTTGTTTATATCAAAAACTATTTGATTGATAATATAAATTTGTTTATTCCGCAAGTTTGATTAATTTTTTAATTTTTATCACAAATTTTTTAATTGCAAATAATTTCTATTTTTTCTTTATAGATCTCCCTAGCGACTTGCCATATTGTCAATTTATTTAAATACGCTTAGCTTTTACGCTGATATGCCATACCTAAACAACAGCGGCAACGTTGTGTCACTAGCAGTAGTGTTAACTTTTTTGTTTAATAAAACCCCCATTATAGAAATAAAAATTAAAGATAAAACGGCTAGATTGACAAAAATAGCTAAATTGCCATTATTTATTTAAACAAGTTAAGCTGGAGGTCCACACCACGCGTAACTCGCTTTTTCGCAGCATACGCAGCTGTCAAAAAACTAGAATCTGTGTAGTTATACGGTGTAAGTTACATGCACAATAGCGTAGATGCCTTGAGGCGAAAAGTAAATTTTTTAAATTTTATTTTTACTTGTGCTGCTGCTGCTGCTGCATAAAAAGCGTTGCATGTAACTTGAAAGAAGAACGCAAGTAAGGTTAGAAAAGCATGCGCTGCGTGGAGGCGAAAACGCGTGGTATGGCCCTTCAGCTTTAGAGTGCTTTATTCGGCAATGCCGAATCTTTGATACCCTCCACCGACAGTTCGAATGTTTTAGGAGTAAATTATTGACCGACAATCAGAAAATTTAATGCTATTTTTTAGCAATTTTAAATAGCTTGAGTAAAATATCAGGATTCGTAACAGTTTAAGCCGAACTTAAATGATTTTCAAGAGGGCAATTTATATTGGAGCCGTGGTAAGCTATGAACCAATCATCCCCATTCAATGAAGCGTTGCAATAAGTTTTAGCGTTTGCAGTGAATTTCAGAAGGCTGCTAACATGGGATCTAAGGTAAACTATGGACCGTATATCACAAAATTGCATAACATTATTTACTGGCCATATGGTTTTACGGTTTTAGGCGTATTTAATTATTTTACCAGAGTGGGCTTTATATGGGGCCTAGGGTAAAATATGGACCGATCTTCACGAAATTTCACAGTGTCATTTCTAGTCCTACTGTGGCGTACCAATTTATATTATGATAGCATTGTTAGTTACGGTTTTAGGCGTATTTAACTGTTTTCCGGTAGTAAAGTTTATATGGAGCCTATGGTAAATATTGGAACGATATTCACGAAATTTTAGAGTCTTTTTTCTTGTCTAATAGAACTGTGATGTACCAAATTTTGTTATATTAGCACTATTTTTACGGTTATAGGCGTACTAAACTCTTTTCCGGGAGTAGGGTTTTAATGGGTCCTATGGTTAATTATGAACCGATCTTCACGAAATTTCACATTATCATTTCTTGTTATATAAAACTGTGATGTACCAAATTTTGTTATGATAGCATTGTTAATTACGGTTTTAGGCGTATTAAACTCTTTTCCGGGAGTAAAGTTTATATGGAGCCTATGGTAAATTATGGGCCGATCTTCACGAAATTGTATAGTGTTATTTCTAGCCCTACCATGATTTACCAAATTTTGTTATGCTAGCGGTATTAGTTATGGGTTTAGGCGTACTAAACTGTTTTCCGGGAGTAGGACTAATATGGGGCCTAGGGTAAATTATGGACCGATCTTCACGAAATTTTAGAGTCTTATTTCTTGTCTAATAGAACTGTGATGTACCAAATTTTGTTATGATACCTTTATTAGTTATGGTTTTAGGCGTACTAAGCTGTTTTCCGGGAGTAGGGCTTATATGGGGCCTAGGGTTAATTATGGACGGATCGTCCCTTCAGCGCGATTTCCAGTCGAATAAAACTAATTTTTGCAAAATCTTATATCGTTCCGTGCATTATTCCACGAGTTATGTTAGTTTTTGTACCAAAATATCAATTTTTTAGGTGGTGGTTCCACATTTTGATTCATAGCTCTGATCCTACTAAACCGATTTTGCTGGATTTCAATTCCAAACTGCTTAGGATAACTACAATCAATTTGACACCAAGTTTGTTTATATCTCTTGAGTATTTCGAAAGTGAGCGTGTTTTCAACAGACGGACAGACAGACCGACATGGCTAAATCGACATGAAAGTGACATATGTCACTTTTTCAAAAAAATCGAGTTAATAATAAATAATAATAATAAATAATAACAATAATAATAATAAATACTGAGAAAAATATCAGTATCATGATATATCAAATACAAGGGAATCTTCTCGAAAGTTAGCATCCATATTTTTAAACGTGTTAAAACGCAAACCCTAAAATATCTCGACTTAAATACAAAATGACTTCTCAAAATAAACTTTCAAAATAACGGGGGTCTAAGAGGAATAATAAAAAAACTTTCACACGGAATGACAAACATTATATACCCTCTTCACAACTAATTGTGGTAGAGGGTATACAAAGCGGCCAACTTAAACGCGTTGTCAGAATCGGATTTACCTATTGCGACAAAGCGTTGACACCGCGCTATTTTGGGAAGTTTCATAATAATTGTATGGGCATGGCAAATTTTCACAACTAGGAAACGCATGCCACTTTTGTTAAGGTACGGCTGTAAGCCAAATGTTAACTTACCAATTACATGTTAATTCTTCAGTTGTTCTACACGAAAAAATATATTTTTCTCTCTTTAATAGTCAATGTTTTGAAGTGTCTATAAAATGTTCTGCCCCACTGTACTACTAAGCTGCAGTAACAGGCATTCAAATAAATTTAATTACTGGTACTCATCAGCATGCACATACTATTTTCATTTTATGCAATATTCAAACACACATTAGTATGTATTTGTATAACAAAGTTTTTCTTTCATTGGTTTTTTAGCCTTCAACTTATTATGTTAAGTCTTCTATCTCGTCTTTGCCTGTAACAAAATTTAGATGTACTAAAATTTAATTTTATATTAAAATCCGTATCTATTCATACTGTTTTCTACCATATTTCTTTCTTTACATCTTTTACTTTTGCATTTTATTAATACATATGCATAAATTGCTAAAATGCATGTATGTATGTGCCAAATTGCGTAAATGGGTGTTTCCATAATACTGGACTACGGCTAGACTATAACAAGATTTTGGCTAGACCATAGATTAAATATTTAAACGCGAAATCTTTCAAATATTATATTTAAACAAGACATGTTGACTTAAAGTACTGTATGTAGGTATGCGTATGTAGGTTTATTTGGACGGATATTTAATTCCCGCTGTTTTAAGCCAAATTAGACAAAACTATAGCTTAAATTATACTTGAGATTAGACTACAAACAGTATCATGGACGAAAATAAAGCCTTAACTTTATACTTTACTAAAGCCCAACTTCAAACTTAAATTCGTCTTAACTATTTATAATGACTGTAGTATAAATTGTAGGTTAACCTATGTTTATTAAAGCTCAAATTTACAGTCATTAGACTTAAATGGTAACTTATGCTCCACTAAAGTATCAATTGGTTAAATAAAAATTGTAATCCGACCGAAAAACAGTAGCTCTGTTAAAATAATAAATAATAAAACAAAAGAAACGTAGTTAACCAATAACATTTGAAGGTTTAATTAATGGTTAAGAAAAAGCTGGAAATAATATTTTGTTTGTTAAACTGTTGTTGCTAACTAATGACTGTAAATTTGAGCCTTAAAAATATATCCTAGCCCTTAGCGTGAACTATAGCACTATAACGATAAAAATATTAACACTAAACTTAAGCCTTTGATAGCCTAAGCTAAAGCCTCATTCATAAACTAATCTATAGTCTAGGCCAGCGGTCACCAACTACTTTCATTTGGGGTCCGTTTTTTTAAAAACCGACCGCCGCGGTCCGGAAGGTAATAAACTGAACTATTGAAATAATATGTTTAGATACTGAATCAATGAACAAATAAAACGAATGGGTTTTGGTGCATTATTTTATTTAATAATAAACAAATGCTTTGAATAAAAAGGATTAAGTACTAAGGGTTTTTACAATATTAATGAGAAAAATTACTTTTTTTGTCTTGGACTATCCGTCGGAAGTTTGAAGCAAAGCTTGTGAAGGCTATTCTCATTAAATCTTGGAGATGTTCATCGGCAAGTCTGTTCCGGAATTTTTTTTAATGAAGTTCATCTTAGAAAATGCTGCTTCACAAACTTATGTTAAGCCAAACAAAGTGAGAAGTTTCAAGGCTAATTTTTTTAATTCTAGGTATTTGTTAGCAACAAACAAATTTTATCTAAAACTCTTGACAAGAAACTTCCTGTTTTTGGTGTTTTAAAACTATATTTTCTTGGAAATCGAGAAGCTTTATAACTCCCGAAAATAATTGCAGCTTTGTAACTGCATTCATCCCAAGGACTCAGAGAGTAAATGTTACTGAGGGTATCGACGACATTCCTGCACAGAAAAAAATATCTCAAGAAAATTTTTAGCAACACAGTTTGTTAAAAATATAATTTTTGTTCAACAAACTTTGTGTTTGATTCAATGAAAAAATTTATCAAATATAGACTTTACAAAATAGCACTCAATAAAACATATTCAATAATGAAATATTTAAATATTTCTTGATATTCAATAAAACAAATATTTGAATCAACGTTAAAACAGTATTTTTACAACTCTTGTTCATTTTATAAAAGGTCATAATTCTCATTCGCTTAACAGTTTTATTTGGTTAAATATCTTTAGTTTTGCCAAAGTCTTTAGAAAAAGGTTTCCTGATGATCTGGCTTAAGCAACCAGCGAAACGCACATGGGAACTAGCTTATCCCCCCATAATAAATTTTTGTGTATTTATTTATAATGGAAAAAATTGGCAATTAAGCACGTCACCATTAATAAATAAAGATTCGATAAACATTTTATTTGATTTATTCAACATTTCCAACAATTTATTTTAACAAATCACGCAAACATTTTGTTGAAAAAAATTATTTTGGGCAACAACTTTTTTATTGATTCAATTAACTTGGTTGTTGACTAAAAATTCAATAACTATACCTACAAACTTTTTTATCAATAATCCAAAAATCGTCATCGCAGAAAATTCAAAAATATTTTTTATCAAATATGCGATTTTCGTATTCAAATATGAAAATTATTTTTTTCTGTGTGATTTTCTTAAAATCTGCGAATCTGTTTTCAAATTCTGATTTTAGATCCTCAATGAACGTCTTGTATTGGCCGACGTCAAAAATTAAGCTGTGCTATTTTGATACAACTTCTGTGTACAAAAACTATTAAAGACAGAAATGTAGCCCTTACAGAGCCATGAACACCGATATACAAAATGTTATGATCGGACTAAAAATGGCGTCACTGTGAACAAAAAACTAAAAGGGCGGTATTTCTAGGCGTGGCAAAAAAATAAAAAAATAATTTTTGGAATTGTTTTAACATTATCGTTAATCCAAGGGGGGGACTGACAAAAAAATTTTTTTTCGAACCACTCTAGTAAACACTATTGTTGCATAGAAAAAAAATATTATTAATCATATAAAAGGAGTGTTAGAAATAGCAATAGTTTGTTTGTTTTCATTGCAGGGACCATAATATGTTTTTTTAACCACACTTCAACCATGTTTTGGGTCATATACTGTCCTCCTTAAGTTGCTATCAGACGGGATGTATTTTACATATGTACTGTCAAATTTTCCATCTGTAAAAGTTGTACACATCGTAGGATACATATGAAACTTTGCAAGTGTAAAATACATGTGGAAATACATATGTAACTTTTTCGATTAGAACACGCTCTATTTTCCTGTGGCAAACATAAACAAAACAGCTGGTTTGTTTTGAAACGTAAACAAAAGTCAGCTTTTGTTTACATTTATAGGTTATGTCGTAAGCAGTGTGACCCTTTTAGCATTTTCACTGCTAAATTTAGCATTATTTATTTTGATTTAGCAGCGAATTTTTCAAATAGCATTTAGCATTATTTTCAGCATTTTTGTAATATTTTTTTTAGCATTATTTAGCATTTTTTTAATCCTAAAAATTGTATACCTATATTGCTATTTAACAATATAACTTTTCACTTCTGTCAATCTCTATAATTGTATTATGTCATTTATACAAATGTATAAAATTAGCAACCCTGTAAACACCAAAGTTCAACTATTGAATTCTGGATAGGTGTTTAGAATATGATCAAAACAGATCATATTCTAATGGTATTTTGACCAACACTTTGGAAACTATTCATATAATGGTGTGTTTAATGTGTTATTAAATTTACTGATAATGGTGTTGAATAGCCTTTTATGTTTTCAGTGACAATTTTCGTTTTTACATATATTTTGTATTTAATAATATATATCTCTGGCAATAAATAATAATGGCTTAAGTTGACTTAGGTGTTTTTAATTTAATTACATATTCTTATTATCTTCTTCAAGATCTATGACGCAGCTAAATTTCAAGTATAAAATTTCATTATTAATAAAACTATACGCATTAATACATATTTTAACTTTCACAATACAACACACATTTCATTTTTGACAAAACCCTTAATATCGCAAAACACGAAATTTCGACTTTAGCCATTATTATTTACTGCAGATATTATTTACTACAGATATGTGGGTATATCGTAACTAGGGTTTTTTCCCGGGATTTCCCGTCCCGCGAATTCCCGGGAATTTCAATAATTATATTTCCCGCTTTCCCGGGATTTTTCATGCGGGATCCCGGGAAATAAAAAATTCCTCATAGTTTAAGAAAACAGCTATTTATACTTTGAAATTTAGTTTTCTATTCTCTTAAAATAAGCATCTGTGGATGGGTTGTCGATTAGATCAATTACAAGAAGTGAGTACATACTAGAGTTGTCAATTATTCGCCTTTCAACTTTGTTCGAATAATTCAAATAATTGTTTTTGTTCGTTCGATCAAACGATTAAATCTAAAAAATTATTCGATTAATCGATGAGAATAACGAATAAAAAATATTATTATTATTATATTCCATTCCATTAATCTACAACTATCTTCTTTATATATTATTTCTAAAGCACTTTTTTTTGTCGGTTGCAAATATCTCCCATACCACCGCATCAAATTTAATGAATGATATCTCATTTTAAAGCTTATTTCTAACACTAATGACGAAAAATAATTAGAAATTGAAAAATTAATATTTTCATTGATAAAAATTATATTTTAAAATGTATTGAAGTTACTAAAATTTCTATTAATTATTTTCATTTTTTGTTACAAAAATGACAACTAACGGTGCGAAATATTCGCACGGGTCATCTAGTCTTCTTTATTTTTATAATTGCTTGTCAAATATTTGTTTAATAAGAACATAAAATACATTTTTGAAATACTATGAGTACTAAACAAGGTTTAATTACAATCAGGTCTATAGCTACAATATTTTTTAACTCTTCTACATTTTTTTAAAAGGGTGGTCCAACTATAATGCACGATGTTAATTGTGAGTCGCACTTTATTGTCAATTTTTTTGACAACCTTAATTTGACATGTCTATGTTTTAGTGTTTGACAAATTCAACCATGGAAAGGTACGCAATTGAGCAGCGCATTATGATTGTTGAAGCCTTTTACGAAAATGGGCGTTCAAATCCAAATGCATTTCGGCCACTTCGTGGTTTTATTGGTCAGCATAATCGACTTAATGTGTCCACAATCGGGAGAATTGTGCGTTAATTTCAGCAAACCGGGTTTGTAGGAAATGTGAAAACAGCTGTGCATGCTCGCGCAGCTCGTTGATGGGCTGGTGGCGTCATCGGGCCGCATATCTTCGACAATGGTGTTCGGTATCACGAAATGACAACGGACTTCTTGTAGCCAGAAATAGAGGATATGAACATGGAGGATATGTGGTTCCAACTCTTTTGCGCTCTTTTGCGTGACAAATTCATTGGTCGTGTTAAATGAAAAATTGTACGTCAATAAGCCAAGAACAATTCAAGAGCTAAATGATAAGATAATTCAGCACATTAACGATATAGAACCTTAATTTTGTCTCAGAATCATTGAAAATATGGGCCATCGAAAAGCGGTATGCCACTGTAGCCGTGGCGAGCATTTGGCCGATATTTTGTTTCAAACATAGTAATCATAGATCTTTCTATAACAATAAAAAATATTCTCTGAAAACTTAATGTTTTATTTACAACTAACATCGTGCGTTTTGGTTAGACCGCCCTTTATAAAACCATTCAAAACGTATCAGAATAAATCAAATTCTTGTTCGATTAATCGACATTAATTAATCGATTTATTTGTTATTCGAAAATCGCCATTTTAAAATTAATCGAGTAAGAGTTTGGTTTTGTTTGATCGATTAATCGAATTATTCTTAATCGGCTGACAACTCTAGTACATACGTAAATCAATGTAAATCAATGTCTCGCAATAAATCTACTTAAAGCAGAATAGGCAGTGCAACAGTTGATAATTAATAAATTTAGTGAAGTGAAAAGTTAATAAAGAACATTAATTCAAAATAAGATACAGGTAGTAAAGCTTAATTGTCCATGGACAAGTCTTTATTGCAACATAGTCATATCTACAAAAACAAATGAACTTGGCAAAATGCGATTAAAGTTTTCAAAATGTACCGATTTAAAGATATATTTTGCTATAACTTCGGTTAAGTTTGAGATAAAATACGAGAAGGCATGAAGGAACACTTTGCTTAAATAACTTAAAATTTTTGATTTTTTGAGATATGACTATGTTGCAATGAAGGAGCGATATGTTTATTAGGTGATAAACACAAATTTTTTCAATTTGTGTTGGTTAATATACCCTTGAAGTGCGGGGAAACCGAATAAAACATATTTTGGAAACTCGTGTAAGATACTACAACATACAATTTGAAAAACACATTGTCCTAAAGATTACAGATATACATAATGAAATGAAAAGGTTTGTAAGAGGTTGATGCTATTTTTTGCATGAACCTTGACATACATTTGACTGATTTAGACGTTGTTTATAAAAAAAAAAATGCTTCTTATTGTGAATCAGAAGCCTTCTACAACGGTGCACTTTTAACTATTTATCCAACCTGGGTAAAAAATGAACGAAATTTTTCGGAAACATGGTAATTAGTAAATTAAATAATCAATATACTTTTTGACGACTTACTAAGCACTTTGAGTGTGTCAGAAAGTTATTTCCTAAGCCGTTAAAAAATGTTAATATATTTATTTAAAATATTTTATCTATTTTATGAATTAACTTTTTGATCTCATATCTTGAGTACCTCAATTTGTGTTTGTTTTTATTATTGTTTTATGAATTAAATTGTTATGTTTATCTTAATTTTTTATCTTGTATCTAGAGCATAATAATAATACGGAATTTACATATAAAACCGTAAGGTAATAATAATTCAAGTTCCTCTTTTAATCTTCATTAATTTTGTAGTATTTAAGGATTTCTTTTATTTAATTTACTGTGTATTATTTATATGGAGCGGGATCCCGGGATCCCGGGAAATTCAAAAAAATTTCCCGCTTTCCCGGGAATCGAAAAACTCCGGGAAAAAAACTCTAATCGTAACCTAAAACGCAAAAGACCCTATCTAACATTTTGAAAATTTTACAAAAAACCATTTAAAATGTTAAATTTATTAATCGCCTTAAACTGTTTATAATTTATTTTTCTTCTACTTTTCTTGTAAAACCTAAAGGCCCAACCATAATATGCATAGCTTTGCTTAGCCTACTGTCAAAAATTAACAAAAAGTCTCTCAAATGTATTTAAAAATACAAAAACAAAAAACATTTGATTCCGTACGGTATGTGCGATCTGTTTGCCTCATATGATTTACATGTATTCGCACATTTTCTTAGGCCAACTTAAGCACATTATGGTTGCACCTTAACAGTTTTTTTGACAGTTGACAATGTTGCATATTTTGCAAACTGTAGGTTAGGGCTGTAAGCGTTTATCATGTAATATTTTGTAGATAGGGCCTTTTGTTTTTTTGGTTAAAAAATCGCTGTCTTTTGTCAAACTACTGAATTGTTTTTATTAAATAAATCTATGTATGTCTATAATTTTTTTTATGTAAACTTCATTTTGTTTTAAAGAAATATAATATTTTCAGGAAAATTAATGTATAATTCATTCATTAAAATGTTACAATTATTAAAGAAAATTTTGCATTTTTTTAGCATTTTCAAATTTTATTTTTAGAATTTTTAGCATTGTTTTAATCCCCATTTAGCATCCAATTTTTTTGTAGTCGTGGTCACACTGGTCATAAGGAAAAACATACGCAGGTGTGATAGCAAAAATTATGAATCGTATTTAAAATGGAAATTTTGACATACATACGGAATTACATATGGGTGCTATCCCGTCTGATAGCACCTTTAGAAATAAAGTCACATCTCCATTTAAGTAGTTTTGAGCAGGGTAGGAAAAAATTCTACTCGCAAGCACAATTCGAATCAATTCTCTCGTTTTAGAATTTGTGCTCGCCAGCCTTATTTTTAAACTTGCCAGCACAAATTTAAAAACGAGGAGTCTGGAAGCAGTGATGCCAACTTAGTGCTTTTGGCACTATTTATGGTGCTTTTTGATGCCTCAAAACGCCAAAATTGTATCCATAGTGCCGAACCAAAAAAAAGCACTAACTTGGTGCTTTTTACAATTTTTATTTTTTTTTCTACCATTTTTTAAAACTACGATTATTAAGAGGATGATTAAGTTGAACTTTGCTATTTGGGGTACAATTTTGAGAAGGCTTGTGATAATTTTTGGTTTCAAATGATAAAAAAGTAATAAAAGAATGTTACATTCGTTTTGCCAAAAACTTTATTTACGAGGTTATAGCCAGCAATTTGGAAATTTTACGAAACGTTGCACTTTTTAGCGTTGACAACATATTAAGTAATCGAAATAAAAACGATGTATTGCGGTAAACATTTTTTTAAACATGTTTCAAAAATAGAATATGGATTGGAAAATATTAGGAATTGTTAAAAAACATGCAGTCGGAAACCGTACAAAAAACGCAAAGACTTTAAAAACAAAAAAGAGCCGTAGCTTGGTACAAGCAAAGTGTTAAATAAATTAACAAGTAAGAGTGCTATATTCGGCTATGCCGAATCTTATATACCCTTCACCATGGTTTGGAAAGAACAGAAGTTTATATATATATTTAAATACATGTATATATACATGTATATTTATAAAATATATATCGTTTAGTTTTATTTAATTATTTGCACATGATTGCGTGCTATTAAATATATTAAAAGTTAAATTAATATATAGCACGTTAAGTTTTGATCGAATTTCAGTATTTGGTCATGCCGACATCTTAAAGTATAAAATTACCATTTACTTTGGTGATAAAACTTGTAGTCGGGAAGTTCTATGGTTCACGAAAATAGGTATTAAGAAAAAACTATATTTTTGACATTACTTTTTTTTTACCGATATTCCGAGTTTTTCTAAAGATTTCCGATATTTTGATATCTAAAACGTATGAATAGGTCATAATACAGCTCTAAAATTTTAGTTTTTATAAAAATGTTAATGTTTTTAGTCCTTTTTTGGAGTATTTTGCACATAACTTAACCATTTTTAACCGATTTGGCAGATTTATATACCAATGTGCTTAAAAATAATATTTCCATTAAATTGGCTTATAGGCATATATATATACCTACATATTTGTACATATATTTAAGCAAACTTAATTATAAAAAAAACAAACTTAATTATAAAATAAAAAACAAACTTAATTATAAAAAAGAGTAACTTTTGGGATTTCAGTATTTTGATTATAACTCAGCCATTTTTTAACCGATTTGACAGATTTATATACCGACGTGTTTAGCAAGAAATTTACCATTTATTTGTGTTATAAAACTTGGACTCGGGAAGATCCATGGCTACCGAAAATGGATATTTAAAAAAAAACCGGTTTTCCCGAGTTCTTTATAAAATATGTTCTACTTAAAATTTCCGATATTTTGGTATATAAGTCATTTCCATAGGACATATGACAGCCCTAAAATTTAGGTTTTTATACAATTTTTAAAACGTATGAATAGGTCATAATACAGCTGTAAAATTTTAGTTTTTATAAAAATGTTAATGTTTTTAGTCCTTTTTTGGAGTATTTTGCACATAACTTAACCATTTTTAACCGATTTGGCAGATTTATATACCAACGTGCTTAAAAATAACATTTCCATTAAATTGGCTTTTAGGCATATATATATATATATATATATATATATATATATATATATATATATATACCTACATATGTGTACATATATTTAAGCAAACTTAATTATAAAAAAAACAAACTTAATTATAAAAAAGAGTAACTTTTGGGATTTCAGTATTTTGATTATAACTCAGCCATTTTTTAACCGATTTGACAGATTTATATACCGACGTGTTGAGCAAGAAATTTACCATTTATTAGTGTTATAAAACTTGGACTCGAGAAGATCCATGGTTACCGAAAATGGGTATTTAAAAAAAAAAAAAATAATTTTGGTCATAACTTTTTTGTATCTGAACCGATTTTCCCGAGTTCTTTATAAAATATGTTCTACTAAAAATTTCCGATATTTTGGTATATAAGTCATATCCATAGGACATATATTTAATAAAATTAAGGTTTTTATACAATTTTTACTTTTTTTTGTACGGGAGGTACCACGCCCACTTCTCCCATCCCGCCCACATTTTGTAGGGTGGTGTGTATTGACAACCAAAATGTGTGTACCCAATTTGGAAACTTTGGCTCTTACCGTTCTCCAGATATACAGAAAAAAGCAATAAAAATACAACAACAACAAGGGATTTTTGGAAAAAATTAGAGGCAGTCGTGGTTTTTTGATCATATCTCAGTCATTTGTGGACCGATCTTGCTGAATTTCAATAGCACGAAATGGTGGACTATATGTGACATAAATGTAAAACAACCTAGCCGCTATCATGTCTGGTTTTCCCGGAAAACACATATCAAGCGTAAGACGGACAGACGGACAGACGGACATTGTAAAATCAACTTCTCTTCTCATATGGACCCGGAATATATATACTTTATGGGGTCTAAAATCAATATTGTGGAAATTACAAACGTAATGACAAACTTATATATACCCTTTTACACCTCTGGTGAAGGGTATAAAAATGAAATCAATAAAAAAAAATAAGGGTATAAAAAGGGTAAATTAAAAGGCGTAAATATGTATAAAATATACGTATATGAAGTTCATAAATATATTTAAAAAATTTTAAAAAGTGAAAAACTGACCAATTTCTTTTTAGATAAAAAGATTTATAAAATAAAAAAACAAAAAAAAAAAAAACAAAAAAAAGAATGGAATGAATGGGATTCGAACCAGTAAACCAATAAGACATTGTTAAGAGGCAGACCGTTTAGACCGTTCGACCATCGAACCGCATGAGAAGTCGTTGTTGATTTGAGTATGTGATATCCATAATTATTTATATTAAATTAAAGTATGTATGTGTTTGTTGTTTGTGTGTAATACAGAAGGTAATATTAAATAAAAAAAAAAGAAGTTTACCGCAAGTATTTTAAATGAAAAAAACCACAAAAAACAACTATTTTACAGGGTTACCATTAACCGTTTTGAAACGTAAACTTTCGTTTTGGTTAATAAAAGTCGCAAACCAATTTAAATGTTTTTTATTTATCAATAATACAACATAAACATACCAAGAAATTGCTTAAATTGCGTATGCTTTTAAATCGCTTTTGTGCAGAAGATATTATCAGGCCTGTTCTGAAAATCACTTTAACTCAAATCACGTGATTTGAAATCACATGTGCCTACTGAAATCACACGTGTGATATTTTAGCGTCCCGTTTTTGTGTGATCTTCAATTGCAGAAAGCACACCAAGAAACACAACAACGGTATGACTTTCAAAACACCACAAAGTCACAGGTGTGATTTCAGAACAGGCCCGTATATAGGTATATATGAATATATTTTTGTATAAATTGTCTAAAAAAGTGACTAATATGTTATCAATGTCAGCAATAAAAAGGCAAAGATTGCTTTTAATATTTTGACGACACTAGATGACTGTTCGTTATGTTAGCGGTTTTTTGTAGTCGTAAAATTATATGATGAGGGTATTTCTAATATTCCCTTAATACAATTTTTTTTAGAGTGGATAACCCTGCTTGTTTGTATGGTTTTTAAGCAGTGTGACCATTTTGGCAATTTTGCAGCTTTACTTAGATTAAAAATTTTAATTTAGCTAAAATACTTTCATTAAGCGCTTCGCATTTTTTTAAGCATTTTAATTGAATGTTTCTAGCTTTTTTAGAATTATTTTAAAAATTGAAGAATAGGTATTGATATAACTTAAGTTTTTTATGTATTATAATAAATTATAATAAATTTTGACTAAAAAAAATAGTTGTAGTCAAAATGAAATTTCGTATGGAAATGGATAATTCTTATTTTATTGTAAAAAAATTTTCATTTTATTTTTTTACAAGACGATAAGCCTGCATGTTTGGGCGATTTTTAATGAAGACTTTTAAGTAGTGTGGGAATTTTTTATTTTTGAAAGTAAATTCAGCACAAAAAACTTAGATTTAGCTGTAAAATTTCCATTTGGCATTTTATTAGCTTTTTAGAAAAATGTTTTAAGCTTCTTTTGATTAATTTTTAAAGTTGGATGAAATAGTCTTAAGCGGCCCATACACTTGCAATATTACTGTATATGATATTCGCCATATTATTTAAATTTTGTCCTATATTATGCAATAAGTCGCACAATGGTTTCATTCATTCAATAAAAAGGTGAACATAAACTATAGGAATAGCATAAACAGCATTATACAATGTTGCCAACACATTTCACTTTCTTTTCGTTGTGCAATAAAAATCAAAAGTCTTTTGATTGTTGCCAATATATTGTGCTACCATCGAATATCGCATACACATTGGCGATATAATTGTACAATACGTAAAATTGAACAATTTTATTGCAAGTGTATGATCCGCTTTAGCGATTAAAACTAAAATAAATTGTTATAAACTAACTTTTACGCAATTAATGATGACTGTTTTTTTAAAATATAAAAAAAATAATCTGGTCTAAATATGTCTGTAAATTCTTTTAAATCAAAATAGCTATAAAACCGTTTGTATTTTGTTTTTATTAGAGGGCCTTCCAATTTCAAGGTTAACCAATTGTGGTATTTATATCTGATGCTTTATCAAATCTACCTAAATACTTGTTTAAATATTACCATTTATTTTAATTTTGTTTAAAATGAGTCACTTAAATGTATAAGGATTTAAAACAATATAATGAACAACTTTAAGAATTATTTGTAGCGTTTTCAAAATAATTTTTAGCATTTCTTTGCCTTGCCTAATGTCAGAGTAAGCTGTGAACAAATTTTAAGATCTGTTTCTATGTCATTGGGTTCGTCAATAAAATTATCCTAACTTAAATGTTTCTAGCTTTTTGATTAAATTAAACATTAACGTACGCAAATACTTATTGTTGAATGTTTTGTTTTCAAATAACAAATGGGATTTTTTTAGAAATAATAATATTTTTTAAAAATAATATGGCAACACGTGTAAGATTTTTGAATTGAAATGTAAGAAGAGACAATCCGTCTCTATAACTGAAAAAAAAGCAACAATCATGAAAACAATGCCTACCAATACACATAAATAACTTTTGCATATTCGTACATACTTAGGTATTTAAATTTAAGCCAAAAACAAATTGTAAAATATGTTTTTTGTTTCACATGTAAGGCGAACGATGCATATTTATATTGTCAATAAAATGAAAAAATCAAAAATCGCTGAATAATTTTAAAATCGTTTATAGAAATATTTATGGAAAAAGTTAAAAAATTTTTGTTTGGTAAAGGTGGAGATGCCGAGATTTGAACCCCGGCAATATAACAAACAAACCTTCTTGGGCAACCGCCCAGACCATTGAGCTATTAACCTTGTTAATAATAAAGCATTATAATAGAATATACTTCGTCATATTATTAGTTTAATTTGTAGGTATGTATTTTTCAATTAAAGCGAACAATCATGTACAAGCATGTGTACATGTTTCAAATAAAAAAACAACAACCACAAGGGTTTTTTTTGGAAAAATTAGAGGCAGTCGTGGTTTTTTGATCATATCTCAGCCATTTGTGGACCGATCTTGCTGAAATTCAATAGCAAGAAATGGTGGACTATATGAGTTATTTTGGCTATAAAACTTGGACTCGGGAAGATCTATGGTTCCTGAGAATGGGTATTTTTCAAAAAAAAATTAATATTTTGGTCATAAATTTTTCGTATCTGAACCGATTTTCCCGAGTTTTTTATAAAATATGTTCTACTAAAAATTTACGATATTTTGGTATATAAGTCATATCCATAGGACATATGACAGCCCTAAAATTTAGGTTTTTATACAATTTTTAATTTTTTTTGTACGGGAGGTACCACGCCCACTTCTCCAATTCCGCCCACATTTTGTAGGGTGGTGTGTATTGACAACCTTAATGTTTGTACCTAATTTGGAAACTTTGGCTCTTGCCGTTCTCCAGATATACAGAAAAAAGCAATAAAAATACAACAACAACAAGGGATTTTTGGAAAAAATTAGAGGCAGTCGTGGTTTTTTGATCATATCTCAGCCATTTGTGGACCGATCTTGCTGAATTTCAATAGCAAGAAATGGTGGACTATATGTGACATAAATGTAAAACAACCTAGCCGCTATCATGTCTGGATTATCCGGAAAACACATATCAAACGTAAGACGGACAGACGGACATCGTTAAATCAACTTCTCTTCTCATATGGACCCAGAATATATATACTTTATGGGGTCTAAAATCAATATTGTGGAAATTACAAACGTTATGACAAACTTATATATGTATACCCTTTTACACCTGTGGCGAAGGGTATAAAAATAAGGGTATAAAAAGGGTAAATTAAAAGGCGTAAATATGTATAAAATATACGTATATGAAGTTCACAAATATATTTAAAAAATTTTAAAAAGTGAAAAACTGACCAATTTCTTTTTAGATAAAAAGATTTATAAAATAAAAAAACAAAAAATAAAAAACAAAAAAAAGAATGGAATGAATGGGATTCGAACCAGTTAACCAATAAGACATTGTTAAGAGGCAGACCGTTTAGACCGTTCGACCATCGAACCGCATGAGAAGTCGTTGTTGATTTGAGTATGTGATATCCATAATTATTTATATTAAATTAAAGTATGTATGTGTTTGTTGTTTGTGTGTAATACAGAAGGTAATATTAAATAAAAAAAAAAAAGAAGTTTACCGCAAGTATTTTAAATGAAAAAAACCACAAAAAAACAACTATTTTACAGGGTTACCATTAACCGTTTTGAAACGTAAACTTTCGTTTTGGTTAATAAAAGTCGCAAACCAATTTAAATGTTTTTTATTTATCAATAATACAACATAAACATACCAAGAAATTGCTTAAATTGTGTATGCTTTTAAATCGCTTTTGTGCAGAAGATATTATCAGGCCTGTTCTGAAAATCACTTTAACTCAAATCACGTGATTTGAAATCACATGTGCCTACTGAAATCACACGTGTGATATTTTAGCGTCCCGTTCTTGTGTGATCTTCAATTGCAGAAAGCACACCAAGAAACACAACAACGGTATGACTTTCAAAACACCACAAAGTCACAGGTGTGATTTCAGAACAGGCCCGTATATAGGTATATATGAATATATTTTTGTATAAATTGTCTAAAAAAGTGACTAATATGTTATCAATGTCAGCAATAAAAAGGCAAAGATTGCTTTTAATATTTTGACGACACTAGATGACTGTTCGTTATGTTAGCGGTTTTTTGTAGTCGTAAAATTATATGATGAGGGCATTTCTAATATTCCCTAAATACAATTTTTTTTAGAGTGGATAACCCTGCTTGTTTGTATGGTTTTTAAGCAGTGTGACCATTTTGGCAATTTTGCAGCTTTACTTAGATTAAAAATTTTAATTTAGCTAAAATACTTTCATTAAGCGCTTCGCATTTTTTAAGCATTTTAATTGAATGTTTCTAGCTTTTTTAGAATTATTTTAAAAATTGAAGAATAGGTATTGATATAACTTAAGTTTTTTATGTATTATAATAAATTATAATAAATTTTGATTAAAAAAAATAGTTGTAGTCAAAATGAAATTTCGTATGGAAATGGATAATTCTTATTTTATTGTAAAAAAATTTTCATTTTATTTTTTTACAAGACGATAAGCCTGCATGTTTGGGCGATTTTTAATGAAGACTTTTAAGTAGTGTGGGAATTTTTTATTTTTGAAAGTAAATTCAGCACAAAAAACTTAGATTTAGCTGTAAAATTTCCATTTGGCATTTTATTAGCTTTTTAGAAAAATGTTTTAAGCTTCTTTTGATTAATTTTTAAAGTTGGATGAAATAGTCTTAAGCGGCCCATACACTTGCAATATTACTGTATATGATATTCGCCATATTATTTAAATTTTGTCCTATATTATGCAATAAGTCGCACAATGGTTTCATTCATTCAATAAAAAGGTGAACATAAACTATAGGAATAGCATAAACAGCATTATACAATGTTGCCAACACATTTCACTTTCTTTTCGTTGTGCAATAAAAATCAAAAGTCTTTTGATTGTTGCCAATATATTGTGCTACCATCGAATATCGCATACACATTGGCGATATAATTGTACAATACGTAAAATTGAACAATTTTATTGCAAGTGTATGATCCGCTTTAGCGATTAAAACTAAAATAAATTGTTATAAACTAACTTTTACGCAATTAATGATGACTGTTTTTTTAAAATATAAAAAAAATAATCTGGTCTAAATATGTCTGTAAATTCTTTTAAATCAAAATAGCTATAAAACCGTTTGTATTTTGTTTTTATTAGAGGGCCTTCCAATTTCAAGGTTAACCAATTGTGGTATTTATATCTGATGCTTTATCAAATCTACCTAAATACTTGTTTAAATATTACCATTTATTTTAATTTTGTTTAAAATGAGTCACTTAAATGTATAAGGATTTAAAACAATATAATGAACAACTTTAAGAATTATTTGTAGCGTTTTCAAAATAATTTTTAGCATTTCTTTGCCTTGCCTAATGTCAGAGTAAGCTGTGAACAAATTTTAAGATCTGTTTCTATGTCATTGGGTTCGTCAATAAAATTATCCTAACTTAAATGTTTCTAGCTTTTTGATTAAATTAAACATTTACGTACGCAAATACTTATTGTTGAATGTTTTGTTTTCAAATAACAAATGGGATTTTTTTTAGAAATAATAATATTTTTTAAAAATAATATGGCAACACGTGTAAGATTTTTGAATTGAAATGTAAGAAGAGACAATCCGTCTCTATAACTGAAAAAAAAGCAACAATCATGAAAACAATGCCTACCAATACACATAAATAACTTTTGCATATTCGTACATACTTAGGTATTTAAATTTAAGCCAAAAACAAATTGTAAAATATGTTTTTTGTTTCACATGTAAGGCGAACGATGCATATTTATATTGTCAATAAAATGAAAAAATCAAAAATCGCTGAATAATTTTAAAATCGTTTATAGAAATATTTATGGAAAAAGTTAAAAAATTTTTGTTTGGTAAAGGTGGAGATGCCGAGATTTGAACCCCGGCAATATAACAAACAAACCTTCTTGGGCAACCGCCCAGACAATTGAGCTATTAACCTTGTTAATAATAAAGCATTATAATAGAATATACTTCGTCATATTATTAGTTTAATTTGTAGGTATGTATTTTTCAATTAAAGCGAACAATCATGTACAAGCATGTGTACATGTTTCAAATAAAAAAACAACAACCACAAGGGTTTTTTTTGGAAAAATTAGAGGCAGTCGTGGTTTTTTGATCATATCTCAGCCATTTGTGGACGGATCTTGCTGAAATTCAATAGCAAGAAATGGTGGACTATATGAGTTATTTTGGCTATAAAACTTGGACTCGGGAAGATCTATGGTTCCTGAGAATGGGTATTTTTCAAAAAAAATTAATATTTTGGTCATAAATTTTTCGTATCTGAACCGATTTTCCCGGGTTTTTTATAAAATATGTTCTACTAAAAATTTACGATATTTTGGTATATAAGTCATATCCATAGGACATATGACAGCCCTAAAATTTAGGTTTTTATACAATTTTTAATTTTTTTTGTACGGGAGGTACCACGCCCATTTCTCCAATCCCGCCCACATTTTGTAGGGTGGTGTGTATTGACAACCTTAATGTTTGTACCTAATTTGGAAACTTTGGCTGTTGCCGTTCTCCAGATATACAGAAAAAAGCAATAAAAATACAACAACAACAAGGGATTTTTGGAAAAAATTAGAGGCAGTCGTGGTTTTTTGATCATATCTCAGCCATTTGTGGACCGATCTTGCTGAATCTCAATAGCAAGAAATGGTGGACTATATGTGACATAAATGTAAAACAACCTAGCCGCTATCATGTCTGGATTATCCGGAAAACACATATCAAACGTAAGACGGACAGACGGACAGACGGACATCATTAAATCAACTTCTCTTCTCATATGGACCCAGAATATATATACTTTATGGGGTCTAAAATCAATATTGTGGAAATTACAAACGTTATGACAAACTTATATATACCCTTTTACACCTGTGGTGAAGGGTATAAAAACAGCTGACAGAAAATACTTTTCATGCGCTTTAGTTTTCCTTGTGTTGTGCACTTCTACCTCTAGTACTATTGAAAAAAGGTTTGCCTAATCAGAATGCAAACATACATGTTTTTTCTATTTCACACCATTATTTATAAGACATAATGACAGTCTTATAAATAATGGTCGGTCATTGCAAATTTTCGGTAACTGCAATAGGCCAGATTTGTTCGAAATACGAAAATCGAGCTCGCACTGTATTTCTTTAAAACTGTTTTATGGCCAATTTAAACTCCAAATGATTTGGATGATATTCTTTTTATTTAAGATACTAATAATACATTTAAAAATGTTTATATACAAATGTTAATACTTCATTTATTATTTTTTTTTAAATTTTGGAGGTATATAATATTCGGCACAGGCGAATGCAACTTGTTTTGTGTTTAATTAAATTGTAAAAACGGCTTGGGCTTTTTTAACGCTTTTTTTGCTCGAAATAGTGCTTTTTAGTGATTTTTTAAATTTTAAAGTGCTTTTTGCTCTCAAAAAGTTGGCATCACTGTCTGGAAGTTCTCGCCTAACTATACGAAGGTTAGGTCGACCGAGGACTTGTGGTTGAGACTAAAACTGTGGTATACCCTCGCGATATGACTAAAATAGTAAGTAAAAACGTAGTTTTATAAATAAAGAAAAAAGAACTAAAGACATGGAATACCCCTTATTTTATAGCCCTCACATGTTCATTGTATGTACAATCAGTAACTGGTGGTTGGTACTAAACATAAAATGTTATTTAATATTACTCTTTTATCAAGATATCATGCATTTTATTAAATCTACAAAATAAAAGATTTGTAGTTTATTTAAATAAATAAATTTTGCTACTTTTCTACACTTTTACTATTTGCTGAGTTTTGTTTGAGGCAAGGACAATTCACAGAAGTAGGACTTATCCTTGTTAAATAAACATTTGGAAATGACGCAGTTATTACAAATTAAATTGAGGTGAACTATAAAGAGAGAGAGAGAGAAGTGAATTTTTAAGATTTGCAGAAAAATGTTTTAAGCAAGGTGTAACTGTTTTATGATGACATCTAGAGGATTTCGAATCAATATTATGAAAGTTGAATTTCTTTAGTAAAAAATTATAATTTCTGGATTGATAGATTACAAATCTTCATGTATTCTAAGTATTCGATTTAAAAAAACCCAGATAACTTTCTTTCAGAGCAAAGAAAAAACATTATATTTTCTTTTTTTTGTTCGACCCCAATTTATCACTTTTTGTTCTTGTACTTGTTAATTTTGTTTTCATTCTAAAACTCTTTTTGTTTTTTAATACATATTTGTTTGTTTCCTAAGAATTTTTAATTTTTTTTTTTTGTAAATTATTTCTTTGATGTCTTCTTATTTTTTTTTTCATTTGAATGCATTTAATCATAAAATTTTGATTTATACTTGTTTTACTTGAGTGGTTCTATTTTACGTTCTTTTTCCTTCTGTTTTAATGTCTTAAGTTGATTTGATTCGAGTTCATTAAGCAGGCAGGCAGCCATCTACCAGAAAAGTACTTACGAGCATGAAGTTGTAGAAAAGGGTTTTGATTTGTTGTTGTTGATTTTTATTTTGCTTTATCAGCGGATCACGATTTGATCTTTTAATTGTTGTTGATGACTTCGTCATCGACCGCATAAAAATATTTACTACGATGTCGTTGTTGTTGGTAAATAAAGTTTAATTTAAAGATTTTTTTTTATATTTATTTCATTGCTTTAATGGTTTTTATTATTTTCAATAAAAAAAACGAAAACGAAAACGACATGAAGTTAAAGGAAGAAAATCATGTAATTGTATTAAAACAGATAACAAACTTAATTAAAATATCTATAGCTTACACTAAATTTATTATCTAATCATAGTCTAGTCTTTGTCTAGTCATAGTCGTTTCCAGCTGAGATCGTTGTTGCCGTTTACGCTTTTCATCTTGTATCGGTGACTTGGGATCCACCCCCCTTTTGTCGACCTTTTGTTCGCTTCCTTCTTTCGATACTGGGTAGGTGCGTATAACCTCCCTGTGTTCCTGCAGTTCCTCGTACAATGCATAGATGCAATCAAGGTTATCACGTATAATCTTGTGAATATTCTTTGCATAAGACACAACGCCGTTTATGGTGGACACTCTCTTTCCAAGCTCAATGAAAGCTCTATCCTCCGCCTATTTCGTCTGCTTCAATTTTTCCTTATCGGTTTGCAAGATAGTTGCTCTCGCGGTTGCTGTAAGGCCCTATCAGACTTGTTTGGTACGCACAGTTCCCTGGGTCATTTCACTGGCATCGGGAGTTGCGTTTGTAGCACCACTACTCTGTGGTGTAACATTCCTCTTTTCCAGTGGGGTACTGAAAGGAGTTGAGGGTGATCTTTGCAGTAATGAGCTCCTCCCAAAGGAGTTGGCCATTTTCACTACACTTGTATTGTCTTCGGTTAATTTCGTATTCGTCTTATCTTCTTGTATTTTGTTATCGTTGTTGCTGTTGTTTTTGTTGTTGTTGTTGCTCATCATTTTCTTTATTGATGGGTCCCAACTCGAAACCGCTATCTCATACGTCGTATTGATCCCATGGTTGTCTATGCTTGCAGGGCGGCCATGCGAGGGTTGACATAATATCATATGTCAGTGCCAGATCCGTGCTAATCAGGAACTTCCATCTGAACCTACACCACCAACTTAATGGTGACATAACGACGAACCTACTCCGAGACTCGCTACGTTTTAACGAGACGGAGGCAGCGGTGACATTGGCCTATGAGCCATATCGGTGGAATTTCACTTCCACCTACCGAAGTCAAAATCCGAAACAGTGTCCAGGAATACCATAATTAGTACCGTACTGGGCTTGATCCTAATGCCATTCGGCAGGGGTTATATCGGGAATGTTTCTATACAATATCAATTTTTCAGAAATACCATAATTAGAATCGTACTGGGATTGATTCTAATGCCTTTCGGCGGAGTTCTACCGGGGTTATGATCATGTCCAATCTTTTTTCCAGTGATACCATAATTCAGACGTTACTGGGCTCGATCTTAATACCATATGGCGGGAAGTGACTAGGGAAACCACGGAGGCGTCATGCTCCTAACTACACCTCTCTAGAGGGTACCCCTGTGGTAGGATACATATTTAAGGGCGGTATCCGCTCGCCCTGTCACAGGACTTCCCCGAGCACGAGTACCATTTTTAATTCGCTCTCCATACCTGCCACAACTAGGGTCCGCGGGGGCGTTACTCCACCGTTATCCTTGCCTGAGGATACCCTTGCGGGGAGACTAATCATAGTCTAGTCATAGTTTAGTCATAGTCTAGTCATAGTCTAGTCATAGTTTAGTCATAGTCTAGTCATAGACTAGTCATAGTCTTTTCATAGTTTAGTCATAGTCTAGTCATAGTCTAGTTATAGTCTAGTCATAGTCTAGTCATAGTCTAATCATAGTCTTGTCATAGTCTAGTCATAATCTAGTCATAGTCTAGGCATAATCTGGTCATAGTCTAGTCATAGTCTAGTCATAGTCTAGTCATAGTCTAGTCATAGTCTAGTCATAGTCTAGTCATAGTCTAGTCATAGTCTAGTCATAGTCTAGTCATAGTCTAGTCATAGTCTAGTCATAGTCTAGTCATAGTCTAGTCATAGTCTTGTCATAGTCCAGTCATAGTCTAGTCATAGTGTAGTCATAGTCATAGTGTAGTCATAGTTAAGTCATAGCTTAGTCATAGTCTGCTCTCACGTTTGAAGTCAGTTCTGTTGTCCAGCTTGTAGTCAAATCTGCAGTTAAATTTGTAAATTAGCTAAGGTCGTTGCTAAGTTCAACGAATAATTGGGCTATGAACGCATTCGTCACTAACGTGAACATATTATTACAGGATCCAAAAACAGCTTGCAGAGCAGCAAAAGTTAGTTTGCTATCTGCTGGTGTAAAAAGAGGAGAAACCTAAAGAGGACGAAGAAATACCCCCTTAGTAGTACATGTTTTTCAGCACGTGTTAAATAGATCTTACGAAGTTTCCATAACTTCGGTAAAAGAAGAAAAACCTGGAGTCTGAGTTAAGCCTAACATAAAGGCTGGCTTTATCCGTCCTCAAGTTAGTAATCTAGTATGTTTATGCATTTTTCTTTTGTCGGTTTGCTAGTGTATGTATATACAAACTGGTTTGTACTTAGGTCTGTAGACTAGTATTTTTTTAGTCATTATGCTGGACTGCAGTATAGTATGCAAATATAGTATGTAGATAAGTTTAATGCTAAGTCTATAGTAAAGGAATTGTTCTATACTGTAGACGATTCTGTAATATAAAATGTATACGAGTTCTATATAGTCTTATGAGCAATCTAGTATATAGTCAATAGAGTAGTCTCTATTCTAGACTCTAAACCAGCTTGCGAAATTGTTAGAGGGAATTTTTTAAGAAATCCAGTTTGTCTTGTCATTTTATAAACCAGAGTCGCGTTCAGTCTATGGTCTAGGCTACAGTTAGAGTTTGTAAAGTTTTGTTACAAACGTAAACGGAATTCACTCTTTTTAATTGCTGCTTTCGGTATTAATGTGATGTATTGTCTTTGTGGTCTTAATTTACTGCTTTTTAAGTTTTTAATTCGTTTTTTTTGTTTTGTATTATAGAATTTCTTTGTTTATTCTTCAACTTTGAAAATATTAAAGAACTTAAACTTTATTCTTCAACAATTGTTAAAATTCCCCGAACATTGTTAGTCGCCCGTCAGTCTTGATTTATGGAAACTTAAGCCGTAAAAAATAGAGTATAGAATTCCATATAAATAGAGTAATAAAACTAAAAGCGAAAAGTTTGAAGGGAATGAATGGAAAAGAAAGAACTTCAAATATTTTAATTAAGTTATTGTAGATATTCGAGCAGTATGCCATGAGGATAAACGTTAAAAGCCCAGATAATTGAACATTTAATGGGTGTGTGAACTTTTTCTTTTCTATACATTATTTTTGGGGTTTGAAATTGAAATTAAGCAAAATAAATTTTTAAAAAATGGTACGGTTTTTTTTTAAATATTTAATGGTTTCTTGATCGGGGTTGCACAGATAAGACTGGTTTACAGTTGTATTTTTTAATTGATTTAATTAAAGACATATTGTTATATTTAAATTGCTAAAAAAAATGTTATTGTATTGTTTGTCTTGGAAAAAAAAAATGTATTTTAATGTCTGGAATTTTAGACTTTAATATAAAGAAGATATAATTAACTGACAGCTGTTATAAGAGACAAAGCAGTTATTATAATTCCTTGGGGAAACTTCTTCTTTGTTGTCTTTAAAGTTCAAGGCAGGGCACGTTATTGTTGAAAGGTTTAATTAAAACTTATTAAACTTTACATTGTCGCCAAGGTGCTGTTTTTTCTTCGAGTAGTTTTAAAGGCATCAAATAAACATGTTTCTAAGAATTTTCTAAAATTTTTAAATAAATCCTTCTCCTCTGTCGCCTACTTTCGTATTAACAATCTCCTTTTATCTTTTAAATAAACTTTCCAACTTTTTTGTTTATATATAAAATAAACAAAATGAATTTTTCTAGGGAAACATTCTGCAACATCTGTTTCAATCTCTAACATTTTAATTTCAAATGTTTTTTCTATAAATGTTTCCCTTCTAGCCATAGAAAAACGATAAGCTCAAGATTAAAATACAACTTTAAGCAAACAACAACGTGTAACATGCATTTTCACTTAAAATTCATCGAGATATTTAAAAACACAAGACCACGAAAGAAACACAAAAAACAAATCTGAAGAAGAAAGCGTAACTTTTCTCACTTTTTTTTGTGAAAACAAACTTTTTTTTTTTTTAAAAAAGTGTCCATTTTTATAAAAGGGCAGCTATTAATAAAGAAAGTACAGTTTTTTGTAAAACAAAAAAATTGGAAATATAAGTACAAAAAATATAAAATTTTATAATAAAAAAAGTTCCACTTTTTAGGGGGTAAAATGCAAAATTTTACATCAAAAAGTGCAACATTAAAGTTAAAAATTAAACTTAACTATATTTTGTATTAACATTTTTGTTGATTTTATTACAGTTATGTTTTCTGCAGACATGAAGATGATTTGTTATTTCAAAAGAAATATCTGCACCCAAAGTTGTTGATCAGTTTTCCATTTTAAGTAAAATTTGAAGTAAAATTTCCCAAAATACTTGTGCAATTTTGTCATTTCTGTTGCTTTGCTATGACATAAAGACCATCAGAATAAATGCAGCGGGTGACTCTTTTATTCAGAAGACATCTAACGGGTGATTTTTTATGAGCTATAGGAAAATTTAAAAAAAAAAACACATAAAATTCAGAAAAATTCATGAAATCTTTCGATAGTACGGTCCATATAATAAAATGTTTGAAAATTATTTCATGCAAATGTTGACCGTGACTGCGCCTCAAATGGTCCATGCGCTTAATTCCATTTTGGCATACTCTTTCCAACATTTCGGCCGGTATCTCATGAATAAATGCTTCAATGTTGTCTTCCAATGCGTCAATTTAAGCAGGCATGTGTGTATAGACATGAGCTTTACCATAGCCCCACAAAAAATAGTCTAAAGGCGTTAAATCGCACGATCTAGGCGGCCAATTGGCCGGTCCCGAACGTGAAATAAAATGTTCACCGAACTCGCCTCTCAATAAGTCCATTGTTAAGCGTGCTGTGTGGCATGTGGCACCGTGTTGTTGAAACAACATGTCATGCAAGTCAAGCTCTTGCATTTTGGGCAAAAAAAAGTTGGATATCATCTCACGGTAGCGCTCACCATTATTCACAGTTACGTTACGATTCGCATCATCTTTGAAGAAGTACGGTCCAATGATGCCATTGGTAGCTCTTGCAATGCTTCTGGCTGATCTTCATTCCAAAATCGACAATTCTGCTTATTAACGTACCGAATAGCCGTTTTAGTGGGTCGATTAAACTGACCATAAAATGGAAGAAGCGCGCGATGAACTTTCTTAACAGAGCACGCATTTTGATAATAATATTCAATAATTTGCAAGCGTTGTTCGTTTGTAAGACGATTCATGGTTAAATTATAGACCAAACTGAAGATGTTTGACAGTGAAATAAAACACGAAAAGTGCGCCAGCTGTTTAAACCAGTGTTGCCAAAAAGATAATACTTAAAAATTCACCCGATATTAGTGCCCATTTACGTGATACGTTTTCGGTCTATTCAACCTTTGACTTTTTTCTTCTTTAAAGTTGCTTTTGCGTTTACATTGTGCAACTTTTAGCACAGCAACCTTTTTCCATGCGACCGAACTTAATTACATTTTTCGTCAAATGAGAGAATGAATGAGTAAACAAAACGAATCGTAGAGTACCCCTTTAAATTCCTTTCTCCCCAATCGCCAATAAAGTAAGACTCGCAGCGACAAAGTTTGCACAAAGTAAACGGGCACTTAATAAGGCATGATTTAATGAAACTTAACATGAATTCCTATGCTGTGAAAAGCTTTAATAAAGTCAAAAGAAAGTATAGAAGCAATTTTTAGTTGATAAATTTTTTTTTTTTTTTTTTTTTGTAAAAAACACTTGAAAAACGCAAAGTTTTTAGTTAAAAAAAAATTGATAGTAGAAGTGAAAAAGTAATTATTTAAAGAAAGTCTGGAAAAAAGTAGAATTTTTTGCTTCATTTCAGTTTTGGTAAAAAAAATTGCTCACTGTAGCGTATTTTGATTGAACATTTTAACTTTTGTTGCTGTTTAAATATTACAAAATGCATTTTAAAAAGGCAAAGAAAATATACAAAATATGCAACACTCTCACACACGCACACAACACTGTATTACATTATGCTCCAACTTGAGAAGAAAATTAAAAAAAAAAATAAAAACAAATAAAACCTACAAAAAACTAACAAAGAAACGCAAAAAAAGTTTTAAAAAAAATATACAAATCGCTTTTTTCTCGCTTTATTTTAGCTGTCAGGGTCTGGATCATCTGTATAGTTGACGGTTGCTTGCTTTAGGCTGATTTTTCTTCTTCATTTGTTTGCTTGTTTTATTTTGTCTGTCCGTCCGTCTGCTTGTCAGTCTGTCCACAACATGTCTGTCTAACATGCTTGATGTTTAAAATGTTTTTTGTTTTCATCTGTTAAAGAAAAACTACCAAGTTTTCGTACAAGCAGCAAAAAAATAATACAAGTCATCAAGACTGTATAAATAAGAAAATTTTTTTTGTAAAATGTGTAAATGAATAAAAAAATGTTGTGTTTTTTTCGTGTTTGTTGGTGTTTTGTTAACACAACTAATTTTTCAATTTAAAAATTTTTTTTTTCATAAAAAATAAATTTAACAGAAAAATTTTTTTTTATAAATAACTTAACACCCTATACAGTGATGCATGAACTCATCTGCACTCTTGTCTGTTCTATAGATTTTACTTTACCCTAAAATTTACACTATAGTCAACGGCATACTTTACTTGTTTAATAACACGACACAACAGTTTAAAATTTAGCATAAGTTATAGTTTTACATTAACTGTGTATAGTACACTATAGCCTACACTATAATATACACTATACTATAGCTTAAAGGGCCAGTCTTCAAATGCTTGTCCAGCAGGCGAATTGACTCGTGTAGGTGGGCTGGACGTAATGTTCGCCGTGATATCTAAAGGTTTTGATTTTCCATCCAGCATCGTCGGTGTGACACATACAAACACATTTTCACCATTTTTTGATGAGTATTTTGATCAGTGTATTTTGGCCCTTAGACTATAGTCGGCACTAGGGAATGGTAAATGGATTCCAAAATCGATTTTCAATTTTTCGATCGACTTTTTTTATTTCGGTTTTTGAAATCGATTAATCGAACCTCAAAATCGATTTTATAATCGATTTCAAAATCGTTTAAGATTAGATTAGAAACTTGTTTTTAAGAAACTTGATGTCGGAAAGATCCAGATTTTTTCCTTTTTAAGTTCGTATTTGTTATATAAATTACATACTTTTTGTTTTACACTCTGCTTATAACTAAATTTAAATGTCGCTCACACACTGGGCTGTTTGAATAAAAGTGTATTTCCACAGGAATGCCATGGTTTAATTCACCTGTTGTGTTTCTATATAGTATGTTGAATTTCACAAAGCTGACTTTCAGTGTTTGGTTCGGTGCGATATGTTTGGACGGTTTTGGTCACTGTCCGTTGATGGCTTTAATTTCTGAAGAACAAAAGCCCATATATTAAAGTTGAAAGTATACCCAAGGTACTAACACGTTAAACTAAAACTTTAAACTTGGAACACTGCGCTAACATACCACCTACACAAGTATGTACGCACAAACAAATCTCAAGTTTTATTGTGCATGCCCATAATTGATCGATTTAATTAAGATTCCTAAATTTTGATAAAAATAAAAAATCGATTTTAAAAGCCCAATACTCGATTTCAGTATAAAATCGCAGACGTAGATTCGATTGCAAGAAGTCGATTTTTTTAAACACAGAATCGATTTTCGATTGGAATCGAAATCGAAAACACGATCAACACAAAACAAAAACACTTTCAAGCTCTTCGCACAAGCTGCTCGTCAAAATTGACAGCTGTGACACAGGCTGCACACAAATTTTAAAAATGCCTCCACAAAGAAAGACCTTAAAATGGTAGCCTTTATCAAAGTTGTTTTGTAAAAAATCATAAGAATTTTAAAAACACAATTTTTTTTAACTAAGCAATTTAATTTTTTTGTTAAAGCAGTTGTCGATGGCTGCGAGTGTAAGACGGCAAATCCATCTGAGGACATCGAGTGGTTGCGATCGAAACATGTCATGGTAACCTGCCGGCCAGGGTTCGAGCCGCGGTCACGGTCAAGAATGAAAGATTCATTTTTCATTCATTCATTTTTTATTTATTCATATAACATTTACAATTTACATCTTAAAGTTCTATTCAAATAGTTCAAGTTTTGTACTTTTACTTCTTAAAAATTTATAGTTATAAACAAAATTATATGTACATATTTATATATTTATATTGTAGGCAAAAATTTAAATACCCTATTTAAATATTTTCTAATTTTAATAAAAACATCTATAAACTACTTACTAACTACTTAGGCTGACACTAACTCATTAACATAAGGGTTTTCAGATCCTGAACATCTTTCATAAAAATTTGTGGTGAGTTTATTTATTCTCGATATAACTAGATCAGTGTCAGAAATTGAATGGAGTCGCACTGTTGAGTAGTGCCAAGAAAGGTTGTATATAAGTTTTAATAGTTTATTTTATACAATTTGAAGTTTTTTAATATGACAAGAGGCGCTATTTGAATACATAGGCGCAGCATAAAATATTATGGCTTGAAAAATTAGCTTAAAAATAAGTTTTTTATTTTCAATATTCAGGGCGGAGTTTCTGTTTAGAAAATGATATAGTATTCTGGTGAAAATATTCACCCTGTTTGTTATGTACTGTATATGTTCCTTAAATTTCAGTTTTGGGTCAAGAACTACTCCCAGGTACTTTACTTTTGGCTCCCATTGAACTTCTGAATTTAAAAAAATAATGTTGCGTTGGGGAATGAAGCAAGCTTTGATTTTTCTTGTGAAATATATTGCTTGAGTTTTATTACCATTCAAAGTTATTTTCCATTTATTAAAATAATTAGTTAATTTTTCCAGGTCTCTTTGCAAAAATAAAATAATATTTTCTGATAGTTCATCTGAACACAGTATTGCCGTGTCGTCAGCAAACACTGACATGGTGCAATTTTCAAGATGTGGTAGATCTGACGTATACAAGTTATATAAGATAGGTGACAAGCAAGATCCCTGTGGGCATCCCGCGCGTATATTAACATTTTCAAAACATGAAGAACCTAAAAAAACATTAAATGAACGCATAGACAAAAGCTATTTATTATTTTTATTAGGAATGTGGGAACATTGTATGTAATCATTTTGTAAATAAGGCCGTCATGCCATACGGAATCAAAGGCTGCTTTTACGTCAAGTAGTACCATTCCGGTTGACTTTTGAAGATTAAAGTTTGTGTGTACTAAATTCCTAATTCGTACCAAAGATTGTACAGTATTATGGTGCCTGCGAAAGCCAAATTGATGGTGTGGAAAAATATCATTGGATTCAATAAATAATAACAATTTATCATTTATAATTTTTTCAAAAATTTTACCTATAGCTGATAGTAAACTTATTGGGCGGTAAGATAACGGATCATCTGCAGGCTTGTTTGGCTTTCGTATTGGAATAATCTTTGCTATATTTAAATCGCGTGGGAAGTAGCCTTGTTTTAAACATGAGTTGAAAATAATCGATAAATATTTAAAAGATTTTTTTGGGAGATGTTTAAGACATCTATTTCCTATTCCATCGACTCCAGGAGCCTTTCTCTTCTTCAATTTCCTAACTACTCCTTGAATTTGAGTTTTAGTTATTAAGGCACTATCAGGAATATTAAAGGTACTCTGTCTGAATGATCGAACTGTTTCGATTACTCGATTATTGGTTTCAATATCGCCTAAGCTTTGCGAATTTAAGTGGTTAGCGGCAAAATTTTTAGCCAAAATACTGCAGTTTTCCGAGTTGGTAGTAAATCGAGTGTTGTTTTGTTTGAGAATAGGAATTGTATTATTCCTTTTCCTTAATATTTTTGTTAGATTCCAGAATGGGGCAGAACCCTTGTCTAATGTTGGAAGTAGGTGAGACCAACTTTTGTTTCTAAATTTATTTAATCCTTCACATTTTAATTTGTTCAGATTTTTTAATTCATAAAGATCACCTATGTTTTGAAATCGTTGCCAGTTCCTCCGACAAGTGTTTCTTTGTTGGATAAGAGCTTTTAAATTACTTGGAATGGGTTTCTGATTAAAAGAAGGAAACTTTTTTGGAATACTTAAATTACTAGCCTCAATAATGAGATTCTTAAATTTGATGATTTCCAAATCTATTTCATCATTTGAAGTTATATTTTCCAAGAATGAAAGATTATCAATAACAATTTTAATTCATTTTCATGTTGTAAAATTGCTTTCTTCATAAAAATAATTTAATGAAAATTAAATTTGATGAACTTAAGCCTTATTAAAAATAACCACAATACTAATTATTTCTTTTTAAATATTTTGGAACAAAAACACAAAAACTTAACATAAAATTTAACAAGTGGCAATCTGGTGGTCAAATATAAAAAGTTTGAGTGTGGTAGTAAAAAAGGTGTGAGTGTATTGAATAATTTAAAGGAATTGAAAGGCAAAACTTGTTCGTGTGGCCTACAAGTTATGAAGTTTTCTAGGCGAAGGTATACAGGTGACAGTGATACAGAGATAGAGAGAGAGAGTTATGCTGGCTGTCCCCTTTTTTATGTGAATGATTGGTAGAAATCATTGATATTTAGCCTTTTGCAAATCATCATTTCATTGCATAATTCATAACAATGCGCTATGCGCATTATTAGATTCTAACGATATTATGGATGTGCCAGTATCATATCAGTATTATGTTTTACCACCCCTGCCATAGACTAAGAGAAGTATAACGTAGTATATAAGAGTACTGTGTAGATTATAAACTCAATTATAGACTAGATTGTAAAATATTCACTAGACTATGTATATGGTGTATACTATAGAGTGGAGTATACAGTAGACAATATTCTTAACTATTTTCGACTATAGAGTACACTAAGTACTTTACTAATATAGTCTACACTATATTATAAATAAGATTCATATAAGTATACATATATAGTACACGGAAAGAAGTTTATTTTCTTAAGTTATCAATTTCGTTTCTTAAAACAAAAAAATAATTTCTTGACTTTAACTTATTTTGTACGTATTAAGTAAAATTTTTTTAAATTAAGAAACTTTTTTCTTAAACTAAGCCACACATAAGTATAAGTAAAGTATTAGTAATTTTTGGTTTGGACGAGAATCATGCTAAGTTTCCTTAGTTTAAGCCATATTTAGTAAATACTTCTTTCCGTGTATAATAAATTGTTATGCTATTTTTTTAATATCGTCATAAAAAAGTGTTTATGCCTTGGGATAAGCATTAAAACAACTTAACGATATATATTTTTTTCTTCTTTTAACTATAAAATTATTCTTTTTGTGATTATTTAGCAGTAGCTGCTTAAACTTGTAAGATATTTTGTTTTAAATTATTTTTATTTTTTTTTTTTTTTATTTTAGAATCAGCAATAGGAAAACTTCCAAAGTAATTTTCTAAAAACTATTAAAAATTTTTCCCGCAACAAAAAATCTCTCTTGCTCATATTATATTTAATAGTTTTCTAAACTAAATATGTAATAAAAAAAACCTATAAAAGTTTTGTTGCTTTACATTTTGTAGCATAATTTATGAGGGTTTTTATTAAAGAAATTTTATGTGAATTTTATATATATAAAAATAAAATTATGCAACAATATGTTAAATAGTGTCAGAATTATTTAAAAATTTGCCTCAGTGTAAACGTTGACAAAGAAAATAATTTTAGTCAAATCAATGAAAGTTTATAGTATCTAAAAATACTAGATATAATAATATTTTGTTCTGAACTACAAAATACCTTTTAATGTTGAAAGCAAATTTTAATCCATCAGGTAAAGCAATTAAGCAATTTAACCTTAACTGATTATGATGAGGAGAGTAGACTATTGCTTGGACTATATAATGGACAAACGACTAATTTAAAATATGTGCAATACTATAAACTACACGATACACATACTGAACTGTAAGCTATACTTTACTCTGGACTTGGCTTTTAACTTGACTTAAGCTTAACTTTAAGCTTCTCTATAGGTATTAGTGCTGGGAAACTATCGATAGATTATCGATATTATCGATAGTCTTAAAATATCGAAAATATCGATAGGAAAAATATAAATATCGATATTATTATTATTTAAAATATAGCTATGAAGACATCTAACAGCAGCTATACACACACGGTTTTTTTGCCTCAAATTTTTACTTGCTATTATTAATTCGCGCTGAATTGCAGCAATGAATACGAACAACAAGAATGGCAAGTGGTATGGACTGTTAGCTGTGCTTTTTACTGCTAATTATAGGCATTTATGTGGAAATTTATATATGTTCACATAGGGACTGAAATGTCAAATATTTTTGTAATGTTGTAAAAAAAAAATGCAAACCCAAATGCAATTGCAAGCATAGGACAAAACAATGAACGACCATTAGAGGATAAGTCCGCTAGATTGATTACCTTTTTGGGTTTATAATTTAGAACATTTGTTGCAATGTTACTTCGGTTCCTTCAGAAAGGTTCTTAACAATTTTTAAAAAACTGCCATCTAAAATAACGTGCGTATAAAAATACGTCTCATACAAATAAGTGATAAAAACAACGGACTGTAGCCTTATAAAAAAATAATTAAAGTTTTCCTGCGCAAGTAGAAACATTCAGTCGATAGTAATATCGATATATCGATAGTGAAATCTGAACTATCGATAAATATCGATAGTAGAAAATATCGATAGTATCCCAGCACTAATAGGTATTAACTATTAGCTAGAATACAAATTTCGGCCTGTTCGAAAATACATCACTTTCGATAAAGCACCATCTGCCATCACCGCAACTGTCAGCCGTTCGAAGATATTGACATAATAAAAAAAGGTGGTGCGCAAACAAATCTAAAATGCGCATAACCAAAATGGCTTATGCATATCGTGTTTAAACCCGGTGGCGTTTATGAGCGACATTGTCATCATGACATTTTCATCGATGAATAATCGCACCAGAGTCAGTAACAAGTTGATATTTAGCGAGTTATGCATGACAACGGCTTTGCAATGTTACTGTTCCCTTAAAAAAAAAACTTAGCGGCATTGTCTGTAATGAATAGATCACGCAGTGAGCGCTGCAGGAATTTGTCTGCTACATGTCTCCGTCAATGAATAAATCAGAAAATAACGGACCGTTTCTTTTTTCTGTTTGTTCTGTTTCATTTATTACTTGAGCTTATTCTGTGTTTTCCTTGTCACTCTACCTGAAAAATTCACTAATGAAGGTTGATGATATTGTCTGTTAGGACTTACAATCAAATGGACGCCTACAAGACAACATCAACATTGGTCATCTTTGACAGTTTGGACAAATACTTTAAAAATTCATATATGGGCATTTCCATGCCATCGTACGTGACATTTGTACGCCTTCAGAGCGATATATATTTAGCAAAAATAGTAGTAACTGGAAAATTTTTTTTATCATTATATTTCATTTAGAGTGAACTTTATATGAAAAAAAAAATTTTCTAATTCGGAACCTTGTTGTCCAAAATATCGGTCAAAATAAGTGCATATCGTACGTGACATAACACGGAAGTGATATTTGTGTGAATGTAAAATAATACGAAAATCTGCGAATTGTGGGAGGTTTTTCTCCTTTTTTTAATTTCATACATTAAGATGTCTACCATATACATATACATATGACTTGATAGCACAACTTGTGAATCAATCCCCAATTATAATATATACAGTTTCTATTGTATTTTCACCTTCTCCTGTAAAGCTGCAATTATGTGCGTTAGGGCTATTCTACATGAGACCAACGATATTCTATAAGTTGTAGAAAAGTTAAATATATACATACATATAAAAAAGGGATAGTGTTAGCTTTATATGTTTATCTTGACCAACTGCACATGACGCGACATTGACATTTGCCTTATTGTCTTAAAGATGCATATATTTGGGCAGAAAGTATTCCCCAAAAATTCTGGATCGAATTAAGGTCTGGGCTTAAGGCAAATCACACTATCAACTCAATTTGTTGAGAGTTAAATAACGCCTTTGCCTTCAATGCCACGTGGATCGGTGAATTATCCTAGTGGAAAATACATGCATCGCCATGCAAATCACCAGCAAAATCAAGGAGTTTGCTTTCTAAAAAATCTATGTATATTTCTGCATTTTGATGAAAATGCCACACATACTAGGAGTGCTCTATTACCATGAACTCATTTATAGCATGATTCTTGTGGGCGCCTTTTATCCCTCCAATATTTTGGATCCGAATTCCTTTTCCCAAAACTTATATTTTTCATAAAATGCAATACGCGCATTTTTGGGATGTTATCCTTTGCGTGGCTATGGCACTCGATTCTAAAGGCTCAGTAAGCCGGGAGTAACAGTAACGTTGCAAATCATCTACTTCATTTTGTTGTATGTAAAGCAATGAAAACGCTTAAAGTTAGCAGTAAGATGTTACGTCTCAATCTGTAAGAATAGATACGGTAAGGTTAAATTACTGTTACTCCCGGCTAACTGAGCCTTAAGACCTAAATCTTGTCTTATTGTTTGATGCACACGTTGCTTAGTCACATTTAACCAAGATCCACTTTTTTTGCCTACAGCTCATTTAGCTATTGGTTGTTAAGTGCTGTATACGCCGTTTGCTCCGATCATCAATGGTAACCACTTACACAGTGACTATATGTATATAACACAGTACTTGAAGAAGATGCTCCACCAGTGATGTTAACCGTACGGTAATTACCCTTTTTTAGGGTAATTTTGGGCCGCAAAAGGTAGCAAGGTAATTTTATTTAAAATACGGTAATTTAAAGAAATTTGAATTTTTGTAGGTTTTATAATTTTAACGACCATTTTAGATTAAACAATGGATAAATGTTATACAAAAATTTAAGAACATTAAGTTTCTCCAAATGTTTTCGTAAAACCTATAAGTGCAAGATACGAAAAATTAAATTACTCTTGTACATTATTAATTTTATATTTAACTTTTTGTTTGTTTTAAAATCAACATTTCTTAAACATAAAATAGCCGCTCTTAAATGTGGCTAAAGTTAAGTACAGATGGATTGATTTTATTGAAAATTATTTTACTGCCTTATTCATAAAAATAATAAGACAAAAATTTTCATAAAACACACTTTAAATTTAATCAAAATTTTCAATATTTTTAATCAGGCTTAAGTTAATAAAATTTAATTTTCATTAAATTATTTTTATGAAGAAAGGAATTTTACAACATGAAAATTAATTAAAATTGTTATTTTTATGGATTAAAAACTATAAATAGTTCAACAAAATTACCACAATACTAATTATCATTTTAAATTTAAATATGTAAATGGTTTATGAATACTGCTCTTATGTGCTATTTCCAAATGACAGGCAGTGGACCAGGGTTGTGAACTATTTCTAATCAAAAAGCGCCTTGTCACCAATCAAAAAGCGCTAAATAAAAAACTTAATGAAATGTTTAAGAACCAAGTTTTATTAATTACACTGGCTGTCAAAAAAATCGTTTTAAATAAAAATATATGAAAAACAAAAATACTGCTGCGCTAAATTCAAATCCGTTTTCAGTTTTTTCTATCATGTCTAGACTTTGTCTTTTACAAAAAATTATTTTCTAAATTATTTCTTAAATAGTGGTGACCATTTTTCCATGCAAATTAGTTTTTTTTTATCATTTATTAGAAATCCAGGTATATTGTGAATAAAATAAGACAAGAAATCAGTAAGCAAAATGTTAACTAGACTTGATTGAATAAACTATTTGGATTCAGCACTCTAAAGTGAATTAAAATCACATAATCAAGTTCTCTAGATCGACTTTTTTTTTTTGTCTTTTGCCGAGCAGTGTTAACAAAACATTAATATTTTTAAAAAGCTTTTTCTGATATTTCAGGAAAATTAAAGAAATATAATTTCAAATATACACAGAAAGAATTATTTACTAAATCACCAGAAAATATGTCTTGAACCACGAAGATTTGGCACTTTTCTCGTCCAAGCCAAAAATTTCTTATTCTATATTAACCTGTGTTTGCCTGGTTTAAGCAAAAAGTTATGACTCAATGCGAAAATTTTCTAAAATACAGCTAAAAAAAATTTATTTTAAATCAAGTTTTCGCTGCTTTTTATTTTACAAAATCAGAAGAAAAGCCAAAATTTTTTCCATAAAAACGTATAGCACTAGTTAGTTTAAAAAAAAAAAAACTTAATATAAAGAAATAAGAACATTTTGATTGATTTGTTAACATCCAAATAAAAACTAATTGAATCAAACCAAGTTTTCTCGAGCATTTTCTGGAAAAATTTAAAGAAATCGCTAGCATTTGTTTCTTGATTCTATTTTAAAATCAGACTAATATTAAATAAATGCTTCTTGAAATTTTTGATCGTATACCAAAAACGTGAATTTTTTAATCATGAGAAAATGTTTCTTTATTTAAGAAACTTTTACTTAATGAGACCAAAACAAGTTAAAATCAGTTATTTATTTTTGGATTTTCTTTTTTTAAGAAACGAAATGGATTTCTTTAGAAAATAAACTTCTTTCCTTCTATAGAATGCTTTTCAGAGTAAAGTATTTTCAAAACGGAAACAAATTTTGGTTTAATGTGTCTTGATTTTAATGTATGCAAATAAAAGTGAAAAAATGTTGGTATCAATAAAAGCGCTATTTAAGCGCTCTTTTTAAAAAAAGCGCTAAGGAAAAATATGCGCCTTTTCGACAGTTAAAAAGCGCTAAATCTATCGCCTAAGGCGCTAAATTGGCAACTCTGCAGTGGACTGAGTGCTTTTCATTAAAATTTTACTACACAATCAATCGCCAGTCATTTGAAAACAGCACAGTAATGTTTTGATTAAAAACCTTTGCGTACGGTAATTTCTTCTCAAAAACGGTAATTTTTAGAGGGCCGTAAGGTAATGAAAAAATATAGGTTAACATCACTGGCTCCACCCATAAAATCAAAAAGGCTGCAAGTGGTCCAAGCAGAAGCATAGCATAGGATGAAAAGTTTCAAAAAATCCGAAGTTATATTGACTCTTTTAAAATCTGAGTGCCCGAAAGTAAAGCAACAATTTAGAGCTACATTGACAAGTTTTAGTTAAAAAAGATTATTCATTTACTCAAGTACACACAGAAAAAAATACCAATGTTAAAACAGCATGGCGAAATGTTGATTGAGAATCATGGTAAATTTCTGCAAAAGTATGCCCTTTATTTAAATTTATCATTATTTCATATTAATTTAAATGAAAAATATTAAAATAACCTTAAATCACGTTTATTTAATATTATTCACTGTTAAAATAACATTGTTCAATATTGAATCCATAAAAACCTGTTCTATATTAAAATCAAAAGCTTTTCTTGTTAAATTAACATGCATACATACTTAAGTATGTACATTTTTGTATTTTCATGTTTAAAGTATGTTATAAAAAGAAGACAATTCCCGTATTCTTTTAATTAAAATTATTTAGTTAAATAGTACATCAAGTTTTCAAAGTAGAATGATGACGAAAACCTTATCGGGCCATTCTGCTGATGCTTCTGTTAACAAAGAAGATACAAAATAAGTGAAACATGTGTTACAGGGGTAAGTGTTTTAAATTATTCTTTAATAAATGCATATGTTGTCTTCACACTGTTATATCACACTCCAACCAATTTGATTCTACATGAAATTCACGTTGTTTCATCTTGAAATAACTTTCATTCAACGTGATTCGGACAGTTATTTCAATATAAATGACATTTTGTTCTAACTTTACTGCAATGTTAAATTAACATGAATTATAGTTATTTTGAAAGGAAAAAATGTTGTTTGCAAGTTATTGTAAAATCATTTTAAATTAACAAGAAACAACAATGAAGAAAAATCACTACTGAAAAATTTAAAATCAACCTTGTTTTGAACGAATTTACATTGATTTTTTTCTGTGTGTACTAATTTTTTCTAAAATTATCGACAAAAAATCTCGTAATTTAGAAAATTTCTGAATTTAGAATTATTCGATTAATCGATTATTTTTATAAATTTATTCGTTTAATCGAAGAAGTTAAAAATGCCAAATATCTATTAATCGTTTAATCGCACACAAATAAAACACGAGTAATTGAACACCCTAGTATGTACCTCCTTAATAATATTTTAAATTTAGTGAATTTGTCTCAAAGAACGAAAGTTCCGTTTGTATTATTTTTATAAATAATAATTTTTTATAAAATAATCATCAATATCTTTGAATGGTTTTCACTTTCGGCTCTATTTTTAATATTCTTTTGTCTTGATTTATTTTCTTGTGATAATAAAAAGATTTTAGAGTTAAACATTGTTGAGACCACATGCTGTGATTTGTTGTTTTTATTTCTCTGTTTAATATCTTTTGTTTATGTTTTGTTGTTGCTTCCCATTAACAATTTCTTATCACATTTTAACACTCACTCATTCACCACTCACTTGCTCTCCCATTAAGAGCTGCTTTATGTTCTCATTATTATCGCGCCTAATCTGGCTCCAGCAAATAGATTTTAGCTGTAATTTTAGGGTTGTTTTTTCTGTTTTTGGATGTGTTGCATACAAACGAGTGATTTGTTGTTTGTTTTTCATAATCTTTATCTTAAGTTAAACATTATTATCTGTTTAATGTATTTTTTTGTTGCTAGTTTTAAGTATTAAACCATAAGGGTGGCCATATTTGAAGGCAATAATTTGATCGTTTTTTAATTGTTTACGGCAGTTCCTTTTAAAATTGAATATGTTTTGGAATATTAGTGGTGTTTTTTGTTTGAAAACCCCCATTATTTGAAGTTTGTTCAAATTTATGTTTATTTTTTGTTTTCTATTTAGTTTGCTTTCATTTTTGTATTGATTTTTATGAGAAATAAATTGATTTACATAGTTAAAAAGAAATTATGTTTAATTTGTAAAGCGCCCGTATTTGTTTATCAAACATACAAATTTTAAGTTGGGAATATTGCAATGAAAATGTTGGTGGTGTAAATGGGTGGGTCAAATAGTAATAAAAACATACATATTAATAAAATTAAAAACAAATTAAGAAAAATTTTAATGGGAAAGGAATTTTTACATATGTTTTGCTCATTTACTTTAAATGTGTCATAATTATGGTGACCATTCGTCCTTTTTTTAAGAGGACAGTCCTATTTTTTGATTCTTTAAGTTTTTTTTCTAAAAAGCACAGTAGATTGTCCTCTTTTTAATGAATTGTCCTTTTGGTAGGTTATGACTTCTTCTTTAAACCCAAAAACTTTAACTGCCGGTTTAACGATGTCGAACGTCATCGTTCGCATAAAAAATTATATTTAAAACAAAAACAAAATTCGAAAATTTGTTTTTGTTTTAAATGTAATATTCTATGCGAACATTAACGTTCGAAATGGTTGAACAAGCTGTAAGTTTTATTTTCCCAAAACCCCAAAATTTCAATTAATGTTGAAAAAACGCTGGTTAACATTATTGCTAGCGTTAGATCGAATTCAAAATTGTTTGTTCCATTGAAAGTATATTTTCTCTCTCAACAAACGAGCCCGATGAAATTGGAAAAATTATTTTGACGATCCATGTGCTGGATTGTAGTTACTTTTGGAACATAGTCATGTCTTTATATTCAACAAATATATATGTCTCTAGAGTCACAACATATTCCAATAAAATTCAATGAATTGCCCGCAAATAATATGTGTTTTTACCATTAGTTGTTAAATTTTGGTATACTAAAGGCTCAGTTAGCCGGAAGTAACAGTAACGTTGCAAATCAGCTGCTTCATTTTGTTTTATGTAAAGCAATTCGATTATAGTTAGCAGTAAGATGTTACGTCTCAATCTGTAATAAATAGATTGGTCTTACTTTTTTACGGAAATGTTACTGTTACTGTTACTCCCGGCTACTGAGCCTTAAGCTGGCAGCTAGTATTGTGTATTGACGATTTAAATCAATGGGCTGCAGTATTTACAAAAATTAAACATTTTGATTGGCTGAGAAGTGCACAGACAAAATTCTCCAACATTTTTCACCAATTAAAGCATTAATCAAAAATAAAATCAGTTTTAATTAAAAATTTAATCAACTGAATTAAACGTTTAATCAAGTAAATTAAACGTTTAATCAAGTAAATTAAACGTTTAATCAAGTAAATTAAACGTTTAATTAATACTATTAACTGGTTTAATTGATACTATTAATTTGTTTACTGGTGCAAATTTAATTAATTTTTTTATTAATATCACACATTTTTTAGTTGAAATCAATTTTTATTTTTTTCTGTGTGGAGAAAAGATGTTATATCAGTGTATCAAATACAGAAGGAACATTTTGGCCAGTACGATAGGTATACCTGAATTAGTTTTCCGACTTTTTGTTTTAAAGTTTCAAAGTAACTGTTATTTTCGGTCCCTGGTTAGAACGATATTTTTGATAAGTTTGATCAAAAACGTCTCTACTGAAAAAAGTGGTTTTATAATTATGACTACTACGGTGACCATATTTTTCAAACGAAAAAAAGGACATTTCAAAATTAAGTAATAATAATAAATAGTATCAAGGTTATCGGAAAGGTAATAAGATAATTCAAAGAATGTGATATTAGGAAGTAGAGCTACTATTATTACATATACTTATTTTATTGTCTATGAACAAATCAATAAAATACCCCTAAATATTCATATAAAAAAAATTATGTCAAGCGGCTCATACACTTGCAATAAAATTTTTCCATTTTACGTATTGTACAATTATATCGCCAATGCGTATGTGCTATTCGAAGGTCGCACAATATATTATATATATATTTGTTCCTTTTAATCCTTCAAGGAGCATAGGGCCGCCGCACAATATATTGGCAATAATCAAAAGACTCTTGATCTTATTTCACAACGAAAAGAAATAACAAAAAATTACAGTTACTTTGAAACTTTAAAACAAAAAGTCGGAAAACTAGTTCAGGTATACCTACCATACTGATTTTGAGCGTTTGTAATTCTCATTCACTTTGCAGTTTTATTTGCTAATATCTTTGGCTTTTCTAAATTTCTGTATATCTGGAGAACGGCAATACCCAAAGTTTCCAAAATTGGTCCAAGTATCTTGGCTATCATCCGACAAAATGTGAGCGTGATTGGGAAGTGAACACAAAGACATTATAGATTTCCGTTGAAAATATCGAAAAAGTGTCAGAAAAAGGGTATTTAAGAAAAAAAAAGGGTCGAAACAAGGGTATTTTAAAGTAAAATATTATTAGTATGTATTAATAAAATACACTTAGACTAAAAAAAAAGTAATTATATATACTTGAATTATAAATCAATGTTGAACTAATGGTGTTTTCTTTTCTGCAAACAAATGTGACATTTTATTTTAAAAATGTGACATTTTATTTAAAAAAATGTGACATTTTGTTTAAAAAAATGCAATTTGGTGTCTGTTTCTTAAAAATTTTACTTCCGAAAAGGGTGTGTGTTTTTATAATAAAGCAAGCCAAAATTTACAAGAAACATGCACCAAATTGCATTTTTTTTTTAATAAAATGTCACATTTTTTGTAGAAAAGAAAACATCATAAGAAACAATTTACAGGTAATTCCAATATAAAAAGTAACTTTTACAAAAACCTTTGATAATGTTTATCACTTTTTAGAAAGACTTATTCCATATTTTGTAATAAATTCTTCACTTGGAGTCCATTCTTCCAGCTCCGATTCGAGCAAATTGAGAGAGGAAAGCATGGACTCACAAGTTTCTATTTTAAGTTTGTTTGTCCGTGCACACTATGACACTGGAAGTTGTGACATGCTACCAATTTTTATATGTATTTTCACAAATCTCCTGAAACCTTTCGTAAAGAATATCGAAACTTGTACTTATTTTCAAAAAAGTTCAAAAAGTGTCATAAATTTGTTTTAAATGATACAAATGTCCATGTTTTACATGCATATCTGTACTATGACTTAATTGCATGGTGGGTTTTAGCCACTCAGTTTTTTACATTTTTCTCTAAATGTCGATAGTACAGAGTTTGACAAAGTCTCGCATATCTTGCAATATGTTAACAGCCGATGGACTGAGAACATTCAAACTCCTTGCTAGGAAGTTCGAGCTATCTAATCTCTTGCCGTATGTGTGTTATCTGTCAACGGCTCCTGTTAAATAGTAACAGGACACAGATGGGGCTCCTCCTCGCAACCAAGCAACTCAACTTGCTTCAGTTGCAATTCGGAAACCATCTACCCGCGTTAGTTTGGGTATCACCATCAGCCACCTCGTGTAATCAAGTTTACCGACATCTTTGTAAGAAAAGCATTCTGAGCCAGAAAGCCTAGTCTTTGACTGGTAACACTGTTACTTTGTGAGGAAGCTCGCTACAAACCAAGATCTTACTGGTTTCATCATTATCCCATGTAGGGCACAACCAACTGTATGAATTTTCACACCCTTACCTGAACACATATCGATTCCATGTGAACGAGCTAATTTCAAAGGCATGCTACTGGTCCATAAATATGGTGAACTCCACATGTGCAGTACACTTCCAAAGCTAAAAGACAAGCGTACCTTCGATCGCTTGCCTGAGGAGGCTTGCTTATCAACTCACTATGGTCGTGCACTGCAAATCATCCGACACTTCTTGTACCTGCGTAGAGTCACAACCGAGATATAGGAAATTTTCACACTCCACCTGATGCGGCTTTCAAGGGAGGCTACTGATTCATATATAACGGAAGCTCACTACGCCAACAAACCACCAACCCAGCAATACCGAGTCAGTCCAACAACATCCTTCACGTCCTTCAACTTCCTTCAAACTCTCCGACATCCTTCCACTTCCTTTTCCTCACAAATAGTGTTACTTTGGCAAAAATTTCGGCTTTCTGTCACAGATCCCTTGACATTACAAGAGTCTCCATTGCAAATGGTAGGTAAAAATGATTCCTCACCAATGATCAGCACAGGTGTTGCTAGTCACCTGCGGGCCACTGATCCCCGAGGAAACCATATAACCTTAAGTACTATGGTCAATACTTCACGTCATTAAATAAATTTAAGGACGCTAGACTTTCGGAATTTAGCACCATCGTTTCCTAGCCAGCCTCAGCTAGAGCCTTGTATTGTTAGCCATCCCGAGGGATGTTTCCGGAAGATACCACTTGGAGGTAATACATCGGCTTTTGTTGCATGTTGAAGGTATACCACTAGGGCCGTCCTTCTGAACATGCAACTCCTATCTTCTATTTTAAATGATACAAAGGGATATATTAAAAAAGGGTCACAAAAAGTGTAATTTGCATGAAAAAGGGTCAGAAGTGAAACTTTAGTAACACAACAGCAACGCTGCCCAAGCATCTTGGTTATCAATACAAAACATCCGAGAAAATGTGGGCGAGATTAAAGAATTCTCTAATATAAAAAGTGTTATTTTAGCAAAAAAAAAAAAAAAATTCAAATTTTTAGAACTTTATTATCATTTGCAAAACTTTGGACAATGTTATTACAATTTTAAATTCTTCAAAAATAATACAATAAAAAACTAATAGGTATACTCCGTTTTAAGCGCGTCAAAAAAAAGTGTACAGTTTTAAAATACTAAGAAAAGTGAAGTGGTTTAAACTTTGATTGATTTCTCTTTGCTTTTAGGACGGCTTCTAGTCTCTTTGGCATCAATTCCACCCATTTTAAAGTTAGCTCAGTAGACAATTTTGGCTACTCTTCCTGCAGAATTTTATTCAGAGAGTGCTTGCTGCTAATGTTTTTTTTTAATTTGTCTTTCCAAATGTTTCCAGATGTTTACTTGAGTTGATATCAAGCGACTATTGGTTTGATCCATCTGTTTTAGGACGTGTTACAAAAGCTAACCCTATCACGCTTCACTCTATATACTTTATTATTTCCGTTGAATTTCTTATTTCTACCTTTTATCACGTTTTTTTTCCAACTTGCTTTTTTCACTTTTTGGAGCAACGTATTTTTAACAGATGACAGCAAGCTTGAAGTCTGATCAAATTTGGCAAAGTAGAAATTTAACTTTTTATAGGTATAAAACAGCTGTACACTTTATTTTGACGCTCACAGTATCTAAAGAACAGTATTTATAACTAAAACTTTCTGTTCTTATCGCACCATGGTGAAGGGCATATAAGCTTCGGCATAGCCGAATATAGCACTCTTACATGTTTTTTTAGGTAAAAAGTTGGAAACTTCGAAGAACTTGAACTCGAACCTTTATGAAATTGTTTGCAATTTCATACTACATATTTTTGAATTAATAAATTGAATATGATTGGTTTTCACCACCCTTCTAAAACTTGTTACGCCTCTGCTTTTTAAGTAAAATTTTCTGTTATGCATACTCTCTTTACATTTTAAAACAAACCCATTATATGTTATGACTCTCTTAAAAGTCAAATAGGAAAAATGACTTTTGTCTCAGGGATGGAAAATCGCTTTTATTTTTTTGTACCAACTATGAAAACAAAATGTTCTTTTAGGGCCATGACGGTACAATTTTTTAATATTTGTTAACAAGAACAAGTTTAACAAAAATCGGTATAAAAATTAAGAAGTGCACAAAAAATATAACACAAAATTAATAAATACATATTACATACCTAACGTTATTGACAAAATATTTATCAAATTCCCGAAATTGTATCACATACTGCTTAAATTGCTTACTTGACCTATAGTATAGATAAATTTTATGTTAATTGAAAGAAGCTGCTGTATGTTTTCAGGAATTTTTTAATTTTAGGCCTGTTTTCAGAATTTACCGATACCTAAAATTTGGATTTTATCGGCCATATAAAAAGTGTTCCATTATTACAATTTTACTTTCACCTAAAGTGGGCGAAAAGTTAAAGGAAAGTTCAAACCACTTGGTGGTTAGAGTAAAATCATAATAATTGAACACTTTTTATACGGTGAATAAATATCTAACTTTAGCTATTGGTAAACGCGAAGTTGGCAACAAGTAGTAACGAACATTACAGCAAATGAAGTTAACAAAAATATCAATAACAACAGCTATACCATTAAAAATTAGAAGAAAAAAACTGGTAAAAAAAGAGTTATATATACATACATATAGCAAAACGGTAAGAATGTAAAATTGGACCAAGTAAGCCGCGGTAGTAGAACGGTACTTAAAAAGTACAGTTGTACCATGATTTTCATCCGTGTTTCTTATGTATACTGTCAGCGATGCCATGTTGAGCAACTAAAATCGCCAAATAAAAAAATGTTAAATTTAAATAAACTAACAATAGTGCTCTTTAAGGCTAGTTTACGCGGTAATAAAATGTTTTACGACTTTGTAGAATCAAAATAATATGAAATTCTCTCCGTATTTAAAAGAAAAAAATAAAAGTCTTTTATAAGTATATTTCATGTTTACACGGATGTTATAAGTAAACTCAAATAACAAAAAAGCAGATGGTTGCAGTTTTATAATTTTTACAAAAACAACATGAACATTTCCTGAGTTCATTTTTGTTGTTTTTGTAATTGTATAAAAATGTTACCACCTTCAATATATGCTGTTAAAATACACCTCTGCTGTGATGAAAACACACTTAAGTTTCTTAAATGGTTTATAAAAAAAAAAAATTACCGACCGCTTGTCAGATTTTGTATTCATATTCTCTCTTACTCAATACATTTTGGGTTTACATGATATGATTTTTGTCATTCTAAATCATGTCGTAATACATTGTATTACCGTGTAAACTAGCCTTTCAATTTCAGGATACATTTAAAATTATATTAAACAAAATATTTTTTGTAAAATCAAACTTTGCACGATTAAGAAATTCATCAGCCAGTTTTTGAAATTGTACGAACACACATTGAATATTCAGGTTTCATATGGCTGAAAACTATAAAAGCATGAACTGAAATAAGCAGCGATTTTAGCACATGCATTAATGTATTCTTCCGAAAAGTAAAGTTTTTTTCAATCTATTATATCAGTTGTGCCGTCCATCAACACAATCAAATTTTTTAATTTAGTTTGTATATTTTATAAAAAATATCCTTTTTTTGTGAAATTTGGTAATTCTGCCATATTTTTGATAGTCTGTGTTCATACGGCTCATGTCTTATTGACAAGATTGCTACTTTATATGCGAGAGGGACGAGGGGAAAAGAAACGAGTACACAGATGCATGTACTGTCTTTACGTTTTGCTTTTTTATTCGTTGTTTAATTTTGTTTTTGTTTTCAATATCAAATAAAACAAAATAAAAAACATGTCGTCAACATGACATGAATCATTTGAACGCCAATTCATGTTCAAAGAAGAAAAAGGAAGAATCTTGTCAATGAGCCGTATGAACTCAGACTTACAAATTTTTAATGTTGCCAAACTAGACTTGCCAACTGGCCAGTTTTCGCCGGGACAGTCCAGTTTTAGAGTGGAATGTCCCGTGTCCCGTCGAAACTCTGTACTGGACGCCATTTGTCCCGTTTTTTGAATAACTTTTTCATTACCTGGCACAACAAATCAAAAAAATCGAGAGCTTTAGCACTTATTTTAGTACTAAAATTTTTTTTTCAACAGAACTGGATTTTTTTAATACATAACCTAAAAAATCGGTTAGCACCACTGGGTTCAGCGTACCCGAATTAGGTAAAAACTACAAGTTCTCAGCTTGTCTAAAGAAAGTGTCAATTTTTAGCACAGTGTAATTTTACATAAATGGAATTGTATGAATTTTTCTAAGATTTTTATTGGTGTCCCGTTTTTGCAATTTTAAAAGGTGGTAAGCCTATGCGAAACTACGTGCCATGGTAATATCGCGTTATATGAAAGTTTAACTAAACAACAATCAAACCAGTTTTGATCTTCTTTCTAAAAACTGGCTCTTAGAAATAGAAACAAGTTTGGCATTTTGTCAAAACATCTTGAGATTAGACATCAAAAAAGTTAGAAAAAACTCGGTTAAAAAATCAATTCTATCAAATCGTTGTTCGTAAATTATTGTGTTAGATATGGTTATATTATAGAACACAATAATTTACGAACTACGAAATAATAAAATACATCAAAATTAAAGAAAAATTTCGTTTGTAATACAAAATTTTTTTGAATTAAAATTCTAATGAATTACACTAATCTTAACTTTTTATCAAAAACTCTAGAAGCAAATATGAAAACTTATGTGCAACTTTTCGCTTTTTTGAGTTGGTTTGACAGCGACTGCTTGCATTTTATGAATCTGAAGTAAAAGCAACAGTTTTTTTTTTTTTTTGCCAAAGACAAATTAAGAAGTGGAAGAAATGGCAGTTTTTCTACTTTGCCTGCAGTTTTTAAAACGCTGCTATCTATTGCTTAAAATTTGTTTTTAGCGGTTTTTATAACATTTCTTATTAAACACATTCCAACAGTCTGGCAGCTTTAAAACTGAAGTTTGATACAGAGTTCCCTGTTTCATTTTAGGTCTTATCCCCAATTTGTGATTTTTATCCCCAAAAATCCCCAAAATAGCCATTTTCTTATCACCAAAAATCCCCAAATTTTCTTAAAAAAAAATATTATGTCAATGGAAAATATGCATACATCGATTTATTTAAATAATTCCATTTGTGTAATATTATTAAAACTAATGTTATTTATTCTTTGAGTTCTACGTATCTATGTATACATGTATAGTATGTAACAAGGGTAACGTAAAAACGCAAAAGAAAAATAATTATGCGTCAATACATATTTATCATTTCCAAAACGAGGGAACCATAATCTTCTAAATCATAAGCTAATGCAATTTTGTTTTAAATATTGTTTGTTTAAAAAGTGGATTTGAGATTATTGAATAAAACTGCAAGCTTCGTTATTTAAAAGTATGTATTTATTCTAAGAAGAGCTCCTAATAACTCATATTGCATTCTTTTTCAAATATTGATTTTGGTTTTATTCACTACAGAAAAAAGCTAGTTCAATAGAAGTAACGCTAGTTGGTACAAAAATCATCCCTGCAAATAATAAGACCAGTCCAAACACGCGTGTAAAGAGTAGTCCATAAGGTACCAGGACAAGTCCAAAAGTAACCCAAACGTATGAAAAAAAAAGACAAGTCGTCTCACTACAAACACTTTTTAACAATAACATGGTCCATGCTTGCATTACATCGGACCAGTCTATGGAGCAGTCCATTTTATCGAAATGGGTCAGGTGGTCCAATTTTATTTGCAGGGATATTTAAAACTATTTAAACAAGCTCTTGAAATAGTTTTAAACTACAAATAGTTTTAAACCACACAGACTAAAATTTGTACCCACATCTTGACCAAATCGGTATTGCCATTGCAAAAATGATATTACTAATAATAAATTATCCTCAAAAATACCCAGCGAAAAGTTGTATCCCCAATTTAAAAAAAAAATTCCCAATTTGGGTATAAATCCCCAAAACTGGGAGCACTAGTTTAGTAAAGCATGTTTTTTTGTTTTGTTTACAATTGAGAGCAACAAAAAAACAAAACAAAGCAATGCTGTTAAATTCAGTGTTGCCATTTTAGTGCTTTTCTATCTCATTACCTTTTAACGATTAAAACATATTTTATTACTAAAGAATTGAAATGGATTTTCTTAATTTACAAATTAAATACAAATTAAAGCAAGAAAAATATGTTCCTGCAATTACAACTTGGCCCTCAAGTGCAAGTTAAATCAAATTTAAAATAGATTAAAATTGCCAAATACTCGATTCAAACGGTTTAATCAAACATATCTGAAAGTATATGGGTTCACGGGGATATTTCTGTGAACTCAGCTTTTATACATCTCTCAATCAGGGGGCTAATTCTAAAAGTCGTTATCAAATACTTTTTCGATTTGAAAGCAATCTTATTTGTCATTGTTTTCGTCGATACTGATTTTTGATTGGTTTTAAGTATTGTAAAGCATTTATTTGAGTTTTTACAACACTGAAAATATAATTTCGATACGTTCAGTATCGACTAAAAGAATTAGAAATAAAATTGCTTTCGAATAGAAAAAGTATTTGATCACGACTGCTACAATTAGCCCTCAGATATGCTTTTTTTAAAAAGAAAAAAAAAAAAAAAAGAAGTGGGCAACTTATAATCTATTCTTTCTTTATATATGTATAAGAAACGAGCTAGGCGTGGTATGCTCATTAGGGTAATGACTAATTTTCTACAAAAAATGTACCCATCATCACGTGAAAGCCAATGCTAAATTAGTGATACAAATCGTGTTTGCTGGTCATATTGATATAAAAACGTTCTGCAACAAATGCAATTTCTACAGATTTACACATATGCATTTTTTCACTACATTAGTGGCGTTCTGAAAGAGCAAACGCATAAAATCGTAGATCTTTTGTTAAATCTAACAACAAAATAAAAAGAGTTTCTGTTAGATTTCTTAGGGCCATTATTACAACTTGAAGTTAGCTAAAGTTAAGATTAAATTGACAGATAATAATGTGATATCTGTCAAAAAGCGTCTGTTAACTGTCGGATAACAGCTAACGCCAAGTTATAATAATGGCCCTTAAAAGAGCTACGAGAGCCGTTTAAAATTTTGACAATGTTAAATTTGATAGTTTATTTTTCTTTTAATATAGAAAAAATTTCAAATCTTTTGGTGCGGGAAATTTTTTTTAAGCAGCGATGAAGAAAGATTTGATATTCCCAGAAAAATTTAAAAAGTCAAACCCTAATGCTCACCTCATTTTCAACGAGTAAACAAGACGATTTACATTTTCATAACCGTTATAAACCGCAGGTATGTATTTATTTCATACAATACAAATAAGAGAGGGTTTTATGTGCTGATGACTATAGTGATTAGAAAATTTATTTTAAAATTAGTTAATCCTCGGCTTTGAGAAAACCCAAGTTTTGTGGAATTTAATAATTTAAGAATTTAAATACAGTTGTAAACAAAAGGTTTTAGCACTTACAATAAAAATAAACTTTAATTAAATAATTATTTTACTTTTAAATACAATTCAAATTAGTTAATTCAAACCTTTATCTTTTTTATACATATATAAAAATAAGTTGCATTGTGTTAGTAAATTGAAATTCTCTGAAATGCGTGAACCGATTTTGTTTCACGTGGATGGTGACGTCAATGCCAAGGTTTTTATGTATCAACAGTCTTCAAATGTGCATTGGTTCATAAGTTATAGCCATTTTAGTGAACACAGCATTCTTTCCGAAACATGTATTTATATTCCCATTAAAAATATCAACAAAATGCCCTGCATTTTGAACTCCTCCGAAACGGCTTGACCGATTTTTATGGAATTTTGTATGTGTATTTGTTAGGTATGATAATAGGTCGTAGAGTATATTTGATATCGCTAGAGGGAGCAAAATATTGCAATAGGGGTAAAAGCTCCCATTCTCCAATCTTCTAAACTAATCAACCGGTTTTCTTAAAATTTGGCATGCAGACAATCATCTGAAAGAGAATAGGGAATAGGGTGTAAAATAGGCTAAGAGGGCTAAAAGCTCCCCCTCCCTATATCTTCGTAACTAGTCAACCGATTTTTTTGAAATTTGCCATGCATACCCTGTAACATCGGAAACAGGACAGGGCATTAAAAAGGGCAAGAGGAGTAAAAGCTCCGCCTCCCTATATCTTCTTAAATGACCAATTAAAAAAAATATTGTTACATTTGGAAAGAACTGTTACATCTGAAAGAAATAAGTTATGTGGTCAAACAACGTTTGCCGGGCCAGCTAGTCAATTAATAAAATTAATAAAATACAGTACTTTTCGCTTTTAGTCACATCCTTTAGTTGCAACCATAACGTGGACTATACCGCTAATGTGACTATAAGACTAATTCACATATATGCCACTATGACGCATATAACCGAATTCGAATATAATCAAGTTATGTGAATAAAGGAAATTAAAAATGCATATAAATTACACCGACATCAGGCTTATGGTTTTACAACAGAGTTACATACTAGTGGTATTCACACCGAGCTTGTTAGTTTGTTAGTCGTTAATCGTTACTTTTTTTACACGCATTTTGTTTTTGTTTATTTAACGCGCTACCGGATTAACATTTAACAAATTAACGACACGGCACCCATGATAAAATAGCTGTTAGTTAATAACTCACAATCAGCTGTTGCAGTTTCTAAATAAATATGAAAAAAGTCATTTGTGATACATTTCTAAAAAATATTTGTGTTTTGGCAATTTTCGTGTACATTGAGAGTAAGTATGTTAATTAAATGATTTTTTTATTTTAAAGTTACCTGACTAACAAAGTTTTAAAAAGTGGGCCTTTCACAGTTGGTAACTTTAACAAATTAACAAACTACCGAGTAACAAATTAACAAGTTCGGTATAAAAAATAGTTAAAATAATAAAAATATATTTCCTAACTGATACCAACGGCAAAAACTAATTTTTTACGAGTAGAGAGTTGATGACAAAAATTAAATGATTTAATTCATTCTTTCTTTGGATGGATTCTTGATTCGAAAACTAAAAAGAACTTAGAAAATTTTGCTAATGTGACTATAACGCCATTAATTTGCTTTACTTTTCCCTTTGACTACTGTTGATAAATGGCATATATGGCAAATGAGCTTATATCGCTAAATGGACTATAACGTAAATACTTTATATTAAATTAACTTATAGCGGCAAAATAAACAGATAAAATGGACTATATCGGTAATGTGACTATAAACGAAAAGTACTGTAATTATATTTAGAACTATGTATAAGTTAAGAACCGTTTATAGTTCAACCCTGTTATTCATAAAAAATATTTCAGTTTTATAAAAGGTTTATTAACGAATTTTCGTAGTGAAATCGTTCAATAAACCTTTTATTAACCTTAAATATTGGTAATGAATAAGGTATAAAGCATTTTAGTAAAACAATCCAAAAATATTTTATATTCATACAACCATTTTTTTGTTGTTTCAAGTCGCTCTTTTAGTTTATTTGGCCCTTAAGTCTTCCATTACAACCGTTTTGTGGTTCGATATTGGCAATTATTAAACTGATATTTTTGAAAAAAGTAGTTTTTTAGATTGCAAGACGTCAACGATTTTCTGCTTGATTAATTTTAATCTTATAACATATTTAAGGTTTTCTAAATTGTTAATAAAATATGCCAATTTAGGCAGGTTCACACCCTTGAAGTTTTAGCCGTCTAGTCTCAATTTACTTTTTTGTATTTAAAGTTTTTTAGGGTTTTTTTTTCTTTTCTATGAGTGCGAATTTTACATATTCTACTTATTTTCAAATGTGTCATTTCATTTTTTTTCTTTGCGCGTTTTGCTTTAATTTTTCGTATGGTTTACCTTTTTTACCCTTCATAATAAAACTGGCAACACCGCTGTGAAATGCGTATAATTAAGAGAGTTTTTTTTTTTAATTGATTTGGTGAAAGAGAATTTTTTGGATAACATGAGTATTACTGTTAAAAACGTGTTTTTAACAGTATCTTAAAATGTTAAACGAAGTGTATGGGGTTTTTATCAGATGGATTTATTTTTGTTGTTGTTTTTTTTAGATTTTCTTTGTGTGTTTTTTTTTCATTTTAGTAGACTGTTAAAACCTCTTTAGTAAGTTATTAGTGAAATAAGAGTGCATTTTGCTATTGCGTGTATGTGTGTATTTTATGCAGTCATGTTATTTAACAGTTTTAAAATTTAACATTTTTTTTTGTATTTTCCGTTGCCTTTTTTGTTTTGTTAACGTAGTCGTGTTTGTGCTTGTCTGTGCCTGCTTGGGTATGCTTTCGTTGGCGTAAATTTCTTGTCTTCAGTTCCCGACGTTTAACGCGACTGTGCGGTTGTTTTTAATTTAAAAACTTTTAAGCGCGCTTGAGATCTTTTTTCCTCAATTTATTTGTTTTCTTTGTAACAAAATATCAAAAAGAAAAAAACAATTCAGTAAAATTCTGTTTTTGTTGTTGTATCATTGTATGTTCAGAAGTGTGAGTGTTTACTCTAACAAAAGAAAAAGAAGTTTTGAATTAAATTGAAAATAATAAAAAAAAAAATAAACAATAAAAAAGCAGTTTTTATAACTTGTTTTCATTATTGTTAAAAAAAAAATAAAGGAAACAAAAATGAAATTAAATATTTTTTAAACAAAATAAGAAAAAGAAAAGTTTTAAATAAAATACACACACATATTGTTATAATTAAAAATTTTTAACAAAAACAAAAAAAGTGAAAATGATTTAAATCTTAAAAAGTTTTAAAAAAAAGAAATTGAAAGAATTTTTTATAAACTAAAAAGAGATTTATGTATAAAAAAAAGAATTAATCTTGTCTTGTCTACTTAAATATTCATTAAAACAACAACAAACATTAAATTGTTGTTGTAGAGATATATGTATACTCATACAACTAATAATATTACACCTTCAAGGTATTGCACTCAACAAGCAACACAGACTTTATACTTAATTAGACTTTATTAAAGTTTTTGTTGTTTTTTTTGTTGCCTTCTACTGTCCTCCCCTGCAGAATACATACAAATTCTTAAAGTTTGTATTCAAAATAAATTCAACTGACATCCAGCAGCAGCAACAACAACAGAAATAATCACAAGAGCTACAACAATTAAGAGTTTGAGAGTATTTTTGTAAAAAGGAGTAATATTCAGTGATGCCAACTTTTTGAGAGCAAAAAGCACTTTAAAATTTAAAAAAAGCACTAAAAAGCACTATTTCGAACAAAAAAAAGCACTTAGCCATTTTTTCAATTTAATTAAACACAAAACAAGTTGCAATTGGCTGTGCCGAATATTAAATACCTCCAAAATTTGAAAAAGGCTACGGCGTTTATCGTGGACCAATTTCATTTAAAATTTAATAATAAAAATATTTCACATATGTATATAAACATTTTTAAATGTTTTAATATTATCATCAGTAAAACTAATATCAGCATCATCCGCTGAGTTTGAATTGGCCATAAAACAGTTTTAAAGTATACAGTGCGAGCTCAATATCGTAGCTAGAAAAAATCTGGCCTGTTGCAATTACCGAAAATTTGCAATGACCGACCATTGTTCATTACACTTGATGACAGCCCTTATTTGATAAAAAAAAACTTGTATTTTATCGTTTAAATAAATCTAAATTAAAATCGTGCAAAGTTCAATAGAAACAATTGGCGTAATTTCATACGCCAATTATTTTAACCTATGTACGCTTCTGAATAAAGAACACACATAAGGCGTAAAAAAGAAAAAACATGTATGTTTGTACTCTGATACTTAGTCAAACCTTTTTACAATAGCACTAAAGGAAGGAGTGCACAACACGCGGTTATTTGGAGACGAGTGTCGTGCGTTTGAAAACTAAAGCGCATGAAAAATGGCAGGTTACACAACGCTCGTTATAAAAGCATTTTCTGTCAGCTGTTTTTAATTTATTTTACACTTTGCTTATACCAAATTACGGCTCTTATTTTGTTTTTAAAGTCTTTGCGTTCTTTTGTATGGTATCCGACTGCATGTTTTTTAACTTTTCAAAACGTTTTTATTTTACCATTCACAATTCCTAATATTTTTCAAGCCATTTTCTATTTTATTACGAGTACTAAATATGTTGTCATCGCTAAAAAGTGCAACGTTTTGTAAAATTTCCAACTTGCTAGGAAGCCTACCTAGCTCTAACCTCGTAAATAAAGTTTTTGGTAAAATGAATGCAACTTTCTTTTATAACTTCTTTTTATCATTTGAAATCTTAAACTCTTTACAGGCATTCTCAAAATTGTACTTAAAATAGCAAATCTCATCTAAATCATCCTCTTTATAATCGAAGTTTTAAAAAATTTTAGTTAAAAAATACAAAATTGTAAAAAGCACTAAAGGCACTAACGAAAAATTGAAAAAGCACCAAGTTAGTGCTTTTTCTTAGTTTGGCACTATGGATAACATTTTGGCGTTTTGAGGCATCAAAAAGCACCATAAATAGTGCCAAAAGCACTAAGTTGGCATCACTGGTAATATTTCTATTTCTAAAACAGAGCGTGAGAGAGAGAACAGGGGCAAAAGCAAAAAAAAAAAAAAACATCAAATAACAATTTACAACAACAACAAAACTCTACAAAACAGCATCCTTTGGATTGAAAAACGAAAAAGATAAAAAAATAAAACAAAGTGAAGTTGGTTGAAGTTGGTGATTAAAACAGTGTTGGCAAACGTTAAAATTTTATTGTTAAATAAAGGAAATTAAAGAAATCAAAGGTTTCTATGTAATTAAATAAAAAGAAATAATTGATGATTAAGATAACATAGAAAAAAAGGAAAACCTTAAAGATCTAATGGATTTACTTAAAAAATCTAAAATTTAAACAAAGACAAACAAAGGAGTTTTTGGAAAATTTTAAATAATGTAAGTTGAACAAGGACTTTTTCTTTAATTTTTGCAATAAATTTTTAAATAAAATAAAAATCTAAGAAATATTTGTTTGTTAGAGGAAAATTATAATAACAAAAATATGCGTTAACCCATTAAGGCCCGAGCCATGATCCCATTGAGCTATAATGATGAAACTTTTACAATTGGATTGTTTATACCTAAATATGAAAGAAAACAAATTTTGGGCAAATCGGATACGTGGGAGCCCAGATAACCCCCGTTGCAGAAACGCAACGTTGGGCCTTAACGATATACAAATTAAGCGCATTTGTAAAAATTTTAAATTAAAATATTTTATTCAAGTCTTTAGGAAAAAAAAAATCAAAAAAGATATTCATTTACATTTTATTTTTAATTCAATTATGATATGGTCCAAGGCACTTTGGGTGCACTGCTACGTCACTTTTTTCACATTTGTAAATTGATCGGTCCATAATTTACCATAGGACCTATATAAAGCCCACTCTCGAAAAACACTTTAGTACGCCTAAAACCATAACAAATAATTCTATTGTTATAAATTTTGTTCTGTCACAGTTTTATATGACTAGAAACCACACTGTCAACATTCGTAAAGATCGGTTCATAATTTACCACAGTGGTTTCAAATATTTGTCATAGCCGAATATAGCACTCTAACTGGTTTTACTTTAATATCCTGGGAGAGGATAATTTCACATTACTTGTTCAGTTTTCTATTACTGTAGCTATTGAAGTAACCCTGTTCTGAAATTCTGTAACTTTTTAACGACAAAAAATTGTCGTTAAGTAGTCAAAATTCGTTAGCTAACGAAAGTTGTCGTTAAGAGCTATTCTGTAATGAAATTTTAACAATTTTTATCGGCAAAAAATGTCGGTAGCTAACGACACAAAAAAAGTTCTTGTTAAATAATAACGACAATAAATGTACTGTTAACAGATTAAAAATATAGAGAAAGTAGCCAATTTTTAACACAAAAAAAGTAAGAAAGTATAGTCGATCAAGTCCGACTCTACATTGCAGTATTTGGGCGATCATGTTTCCGCCAAAAAGAGTATGTTGTAAGGGTTAATATTCACATAAGACATTTTAGTGCCAAATATTATCTAAGTATCTACTACCATTAGTAGTGTATTTGTATGGGAGCTGTGGTCAAATATGGACCGATTCTAAAAAAATTTGTTCTGGTGGTTTATGTAGGTTGCGACAAAATATTTTTGGGTCTTATTCAACTCAAATGTCTATAAAACAAGATGGCTATTAATAGGCACAAAACCCTATTCCGGAAAGAAGTTTTCATGTGGGCTATAAAATTAAATAAATGCTTCTCACCATTATAAAAAGACTTCGCGACCTTGTGACAATAAACGCATATGTGCCAAATCTTAAAAAATTATTTTTAAAATTGCTTCCTGTAACATTGATTCTGAGTTAATCGGTATACTAAAAGTCAGGCCGAGAACCTTTATTTAAATGTGTTACACACATTCGTACAAACACATATTATCCTCTTCAAATACAGTAGTGTAGGTATAAAAAGTAAGAGCAGATGTTGTGCTAGAGTTGCTCAGTCACCTGGAAATTTTTCCCTATGTATAAAAAGATTTAACACCAACATATTTGTTTAGGAATATAATCAATATTTACAAGTTTTCATTCATGTTTTGTTAAAATAAATGTAATAAAGCAAATTTATTTTGTATTTTTTATTAATTTTAAAATATTTTTACTTTGACGTTCTTATATTTTTACCGATATTTGTCGTCAATATTTCTAAACAAAAATATTTGTTTATTTAAAATACAGAATAACAAATTCGTTAAAGTAAAAAGATAGAACTCATGACCAGTGAAAGGAGAACTAATCATCTAACTGGTGCATAAAGAACAAGAAGGTAAAAATAGTAATGAATTACGGTACATACCACATTGAATCGAAATAATCTTAAATTGTTATAACTAACACTAAACACGTTCATTGAGAATAGATGTGTGACCGGTCAAATGGCGTCAATTAATCAATGACAACCCCATGTAAAAGTGATAGGTCTTATTCATATAAAGTGTTAGAACTAGAACCGGTCTCTACCCCCAAAGACCTATCACGGGACTACTTTGGTGTAAGTTCGCTTCCCTTTAGGAAAATAACACACTTGACATAGAGAATTTACCTACTGCGTAATAACAACAACTTATAATTTACATGTATACATGATTTATTATGTTGTTTTAAATAGCAAGTGATTGTATAAATATATTTTATTTGATAATTTTATGTAATTTGTATATGGTTTAGGCCCAGTGTTGCGTTTTCGCATCACGGATGTATCCAACCATAAAAAAGTCTCAAATGTCTACGATGATTGGATTTTTGATTAGAAATAATAATGTTCGTATGTTAGCTACCTCCTTCAGAAGTTTCAGATAGGTATATTATATATAACTTTATTTTTTTTAACTTTTTCCAAAAGTACCCAAAGAACAGGAAAAATTAAAAATTTAAATTAAAAATTTTTATAAAAAAAACTTATGTATGATACAAATCCAAAAACAGGTCGATTAGATATTAAGTTAAATTTTATTTCACTGTGCTTTATAACAATATCACGTAACAACAAAATGCCTGAGGGGAGGTTTAAGTGAACGTTGCGAAAACGCAACGCAGGGCCTTAATGGGTTAAAACAATATTAAAAAATATGCTTTAAAACAATATTAACTCCCTGTATTTTTAATAAAATAAAAAATTTTTGCTTGTGAATTTATCTTGAAAAACATTGAAAAAAAAACTGAAATTAGTTTTTGTTGTGAATGTAATTTCCCTAACAAAAATTTTTATTTTTTTATTACAAAAACAGGCAGTAATTTTTTTTCGAAAAAACTCAAATTTTTTTTTTAGAAAAAAAAATATTATAATAATAGAATCTCAAATAAATAAATATTCAAGCTCGAGGTATACTTATACCTCAAGTTTGAGTATTTCTTTGAGATTCCATTAAGAAAAGGTCGAATAAAACACCAACTTTTATTATTATAATAATAAATTTTTGGAAGAAATAGGTATTTAAAAATCAAAGATTATCAAGACACAACTTCAGCAAATAATTTTCAAACTCTTAGCAGAAAAATATTTAGAACTGTTTTTTGTTTAATATTTTTATATAATAATATAATATAATTTTTTTTTATTTTTTAAAGAAATGTTAAACATATTTTAGAAACAAAGCAAAAATTTTATTAAGAAGAAAAGTGTTTAAACAAATATAAATATGTAGATAATCAGGGACCTGATTCTGGCAGTCGTGATCGAGTACTTTCTCGACTCGAAAGCAATTTAATATCTAATTATTTCAGTCAATACAGAACGAATCGGAATTATTTTTTCAGTGTTGTAAAGCATTAATTTGAGTTTCACAATACTAAAAAAATAATTTTGATTCGTTGAGTATCGACTGAAAGAATTATAAATAAAATTGGTCTCGAATCGAGAAAGCACTCGATCACGACTGCCAGAATTAGGTCCCATCCCTGTCACAGATATCAATTCCGATCGAAAGTGATTTTGTTTTATGTGAAGCAAGATACGAAATGACTTCCACTTCCGATCGGAATTGATTTCTGTAACAGGCCTGAATTAGGGCTTCCGGGATTGGTTTTTTTGAATCCCGGGATCGGGATTAAAGAAAATATTTCGGGATCCCGATTTCCCATAAGATACCCATACTCTCAAAAAAAAAATAATATCGCCGATATCGATACCGATACGCATATTGAATTTAAATTCAAGTTGAAATTAACAAAACACAAGTAGAGGAATTTTTTTTATCATACAAAATTGCAGTGTAAGAGATTATAAATATTAGAAAATTTAATACAATTTAAAAAGCAAAGAATTGAATTTTGAATTCATGATAAAATTAACAAAAAATCACAGCCTGGCCCACGATGACGATAAGAACATTTCTTTCGCATATTTATATTGAAAACAAAAACAAATTTTAGTTTTTTGTTTTTGTTTTCAATATAAATATGCGAAAGAAATGTTCTTGTCGACATTGTGGGCCTGGCAGTAAATTTATTTTTTACAAAAATAGCGGCGTAGAAAATTAATTACATATTAATATTTAAGATTGACATTAATAAGATTTTTGCTTAAGAAACCAAGAATTCCCAATTTTTGAGAGATAAACGATTTTGCAACTCCGTTTAAACCAGTCCTGCAGTGGTCTCAGGTCTCAGATGCATCAAAACTAGTTTGAAAAATAAGGAATTTCAGTGCCATTTTCTTCAAGCCTGGATATAACATGTCATTGCGGCCGTAAATAAGGAATCTTCGTCTCTAGAAATGTTAGAAGATCTAAGGTATATTTCGACTTTATTGGATAGAAAGAATCCTTCTGGGATTCTCTAATAAATTTTTTTTAAAAACGCTCAAAAAGGCCATTTCTTTTAGCCACGGGTGAACGTGTTTTCAATACTTTTCGTATGCAGAGACATGTTTAGAAGCTCAACTAGACGTTTTATTCGAAATGACTGAAGTCGATTGTCCTTGAAATATTCGAGCATTGTATCGAGGTGCAAGAATTGTAGATAAGCAATAGATTTCATGATTTTCTAAAGTCTCAAATCTTTTATTTATAGCTAATGCTTAGTCAGGCGCTAAATTTTGAGACCACGAACTATTTTCCATCTTCGTTGATTCATTTATTAGGTGAAACAATTTTATTATTTTAGTTTAATTATGTACTCTGATTTTTAACAGCAAAATATTGCTGATACCGATATATTGGAAAATCTAAAGTTTAGCCGATATATCGGTATCGGTATTCATTACAACCTATTTCAAATATTGTGTTATGACAAATCACAGATGTTATCAAATTAGTCTCTCGATATGGTGTTGTTTTATCAATTTATTACCAGATCTTGGATTTAGGTGATGTATGTGATACTAAATTAACATTTTATACCTAGTAATTTAAATATGTTTAAATTGTATATTCCAAAGTTTGGACTAATTTTAGTTTCATTCGACGCTTTGTGGGTCAAAAATTAAATTCATTTGCCAACAGTCTAATAACGCTGGTCTACAAATTTGGAAAAAATTTAATGCAGAAACTATGCATATTTTTTAACTAATCTGGATGCGCTGAAATCGAATCTGGCATCAAAATTAAACTATCACTTCTTGTTAATTTTTTATCGCATGCTGGCAATACCATAAAACAGTCAATACTGACAATACAATTTCATTCACAATTATTTATTTGACAGAAGCGCACATTCATTCTAAAGGCTAAGTTAGCCGGAAGTAACAGTAACTTAACCTTACCGTAAAAAAAGTAAGACCAATCTATTTCTAACAGATTGAGATGTGACATCTTACTGCTAACTATAATCGTTCCTATTGCTTTGCATACAACAAAATGAAGCAGCTGATATGTTACGTTACTGTTACTCCCGGCTAACTGAGCCTTAAAACTTCATAATAGTAGCGCTTAAGCGTGACAGGGAGATCGTCTGTTACTGACTCAAGCTATTTTTGCTTTGTATGATGTGAATATTTAGTTGGAAGGAAAAAATGATATGCAATATCAGAATCATTAAAATATGCATAATAACATTATATTGGTTTTGCAGTCAGAAACTTAGACAATCCGTGGACACTGACCATGTTTTGCATATTCTTCATTCGCATTTAGTTATTAAAAAAAAAATAAAAAAACACTAGGTGTAGTGAGCGAGAACAAGGGGAGCGTTCTCACTCAGATTTAATGAAATTTACGGAATTTATCAAGGATGTTGAGACAAAAGCATGCTGGGAGACTATTGCTGGACTCTAATACGTGAAACCGAACCTACAAAATACAAAAGACGTTTAAGTAACGCCATTCATTTTTGAAAATTCATTGATTTTAAATAAACTAGTGATATTTTATGTAAAAAAAAACGAATAAAAACCTTTTTTTGTATCCCGAAAACCTGACGTGATAGAGAAAACCCAATTACAAATTCCAATTGACTCCCTTGAGCACTGTTGCAATGTGTGTTGTATTTGCCTGTTTTATCGTTACTACAATGGGATGTGTTCTGACGAAATTACGGATCTGGTTCCCGAAACCCCTACGTTTGTTTGTAATACACCTTTTTCCTCAAGAGCCCATCCTTATGTGGTCGATTGGCAGGTGCATCGTACAACGCATTACAAAGAGAATTCGTTTTTTTCCCGGACTGTTCGTATGTGGAATAACCTTCATGCAGAAGTCTTCCCTCTCACTTACAACATGATTAAGTTCAAATCGAATGTTCACAAACACTACTCCCTATATCCTCCTTCCCGCAACCTATTTTTCTAGTTCCAACACAATGCAATGCATTAGTATTGGTCATCCCCTGAGTGCTGGTCCTAAAAGTAAAAACAAAAAAAAAAAAATTACAGCTTCGAATTCAGCCCACCATAGATATTTGGGTGCTCCAGTCCAAAACCTTGTTGGCTAGTTTAATTTAATGGAATGCTGTTGGCAACAAATATTTTATGTTACATATTTTGGGAAAAAAAATTTGATGTTTGTAAATTTGATTAGAATGAAATTATCATTTCTCGCAAACTATCATCGGTAATGAGCTGCCATTCTTTTTTGTTATATTGGTAGGATTATGATTGATCCTTAAGAAATGGTGTGTTGTTACACTGTACTGTTTATACCTGGTGTGTTAACAAATGTTTTCTGAGGTATAATATTTTAGTCAAATTTGAGTTTCAGAAGAATAGAAGTTTTTATGATCAAAAGGGATCAAAAAACTAAGCCACCAGCGGAAAGGTGCAAGTGCCCTCTATAATCCCATATATACTTTTGTACCTGATTGCAGCTGCCTGTTAACGACTTCTTCATTTGAAGGAAATATGTTATATACATACTTTTAAAAAAAATTGTTTTGCTCTCCTCAATAGTGAAGAAAATAATATGCGTTTGTGCTGATGTGTGTAATACCGTGTTCAGATATACCTTTTTTATTGAGTCAATATTCGGTTAATTGACATAATTATCTTTCTGTTCACATATACACAATTTAGCTAACTCAATTTATATTACTACTACATACAACATTCAACGTAAACAAAAACGAACATGTATAAGAAAATATAAACAATTTTTGACATCTTTAAGGAATAAACATCTGGTTTTTGCGCAGACCAAATGGATGGGCCTTTTTTTGTTGTTGTAATTTCAATTGCCAAATGTCAAAACACTGTTTAGTAAGTTGTGTTTTGCCTAATAAACACATTTGTTACAGTGTCGCATTTTAATTTTACTCAATATTTATAACAATTTCGTATTAATTGAGCAATAACTAAATTGGAATTTTGTATGGAAAATTTAGCTCATTAATGGCATTTATTGCGTAAAACTCAATTAAGGTGCCATATCTGAACACGGTATAACACATAAAAATATTGATTCTAAACCCATCTTTTAGTATACCGATCGACTCAGAATGACCTTCTGAGTGGAGTCTTACATAATAATCATACATAATAATCATACATAATAATCGTATTGAGAGAATTTATTATATATGATCTTTCTTGACAAATGGCCTTTACATCCAGGTTTGTTATGCTTTTTTCTTATAAACCTAACCAAAAATCACGAATTGCATTAAATGCATATTGATTTGATGGCCCATTTTCGTAACCCCGGGTCTCCACGTAGCAATATTTATTGCGGCAAACGTCAAATTTGATTGCTCCATAAAATTTGCGACGTATAGACCGCATATTGCTATGAGTGGCAATCCATTGCGCAATGATTGCTCTTCTTATTGCTTGAGCAATTATTGCTTAGCAATCTGCTGTCAAATCAGTTGTAATTTATCTGACATTTCATTTCTCTGTACGGTTGTTTATTTGTTAGTGTGTTTATTTATTAAAAAATCAATTAAGAAAAAGCCGCCAAGTGAAAAAATACTTCAACAAAATACAGAAAAAGTGTTTATATATTATATTTTTAAATAAACGTCAATATTAACAAAAACAAACGACACATTTGTTTTTTTTTTGTATATTTTTATTTTTGCAATAGAACAATACAAGTTTTAGGCTTTTTTTCATACGCAAGTAAACAAAAAAGTAATACAAAACACAGCTACGACAATTAAAATTAATTATTTTATTTTATTAATTTAATTTATTGATTTAAAAAGAAAATTTAACAATCACTTCAAAACACAGCATGAAACATTTGTTATAAATAAAGGCACAAAACTTTATACAACTACTCGCGGTGAAAATTGCAAATTTATGGCAAAGCAATAACAAGTGTTCTCCAGCAATATAATCAGCAATTATTGCTCCATTGTTCTGCCGACGTTATTGCTTGTACTTAGCAATAAAAATTGCTACGTGGAGTCCCAGCGTAAAGAGCTTCAACAATCTTAAAGCCCTTATGACACTACATTTTTTATTCATTAATTGATACAGAATTGATAGAAAGAAACAGTAAATGCTAGAAAGAGCAAACTATAAAAAATGTAAACAAAGTTTTTTAGTTTTTTTTTCTCTTGCTATGCTTTTGTTTCAGGGATGGCGTTGAGAATTTTTAAAATTGTACCAACAACCTTTAAAAATTGTACCTAATTGTACTAAAAGATTATTTTTGTTGAAATTAATTTTATTTATGTTCTAAAAAAGCACCACAAAAAGGTATTATAAATCTTAGATTAAAAAGTATCAACAAAAAAGTACAATTGAAACAACTTAGCCATCCCTGTTCTGTTGCCAACTTTTTATTTATGAGAAACCTAAAAACAAAAAGCGGTTAATCGCTTAATTTGCCCATAAACCGCAACACTTTTAATATTTCAAGCTTGAAATGTCAATTTTAACTTGAACAATTTTACATTTTTTTTGACAGAACTTCATTTTTTATCGATAACTTTAGTAAAATTTTTGACAGTTTGCCATTTATCTTAATACAGCTGAACCTTTCGCACTTGGTAAATTTTTCTGTTACTTTATATTTGCACTGTTCACCAAAACTTGAACAATGCATTAAAAATGTAGTGTCATAAGGGCTTAACACACTGCTCAATTTTGTACCAATACAAACACTGAAGCAAAGAAATGTCGAATTAATTTGGGAAAAATCTTACGTTAAGGTGTGACTCAAAATTAACATCGTGCATTATGGTAGGACCACCTTTTAGCTTCAGTGAAGGCTTTTGTTTTCCCTAAAGACCGAACACCACGAGAAATTTTATTATTATTTTAAATTTCATGAATTAGAAGTTCCAACTGTTTTAAAATCTAAAATTTACTTATTAGTTTTGCCGCCTTCTTTACTTCAACAAATATTAGCAGCAACTACAAGTTTATGGTTGCCAATGTGTAAGCAAGACGGCAACAGAAATAGCAACAAAAAAGCTGTTAGTTGACAGTTGCCAAACGTAAAATAAATTTGGGAACACAACTTCAGTTGTTACAATTTTCAATAAAACAAATAGATTTGACCTTTTTTTCCCCCAAAATTAATTAAAAATATAATATTTATTTATATTTAAACTTAATTGGAATTGCAAAATTTATCTAAAAATGCTTTTATATATTTAAATCCTTTCTTTGCCTCAAGCTTTATGCCATACTAATGCAAATTGCAATACAAGCTCTTTAACTTTTTCTTTCTTTCTTTATTTTTTTATTTTTTTTTTTTGGCTTTCAAACTCTTAAGTTGTTTGTTCAATTGTGTTGGTTTATCCGGTATTTTTATTTAGTTAAAAAACTATTTTTGCTTTGCACAAAATCTCTAAGGCTTTACTGAGTATTCAAAAGTTTGTTTGTTTAGCTATTAAATTTAGTTTTTTGTGAAGGAAGGCGTTTTGGATTTAATATTGAAGTGTATTTTTTTTTTAGTAAAAAAGTAAAGAAATCTTATATATAAATACGGGAACAATTTTTTTGTGGTTGATTTTTAAGTATCTTATCGTCCACCGATTTTAATGAAACATATGTCGTTTTCAAAGAATTTGTGTGTAGATATGCACAATATATTTTTTTCTCTAAAGTTTTTGAATTAAAGTGTTTGAAAAGCGTTTTAATTTATCTTACAGACATACGTACAAAGTTGGGTGAATAGTGCATTTTTGCCGTTCTCTTAAAATGTGTACGTTTTTGTTGTATAACGCACGAAAGTAAATGTTAAGCGGTCGAATTTCGGCCACCGGGCGCTCCTAGTTAAAAGAAACATTGTAAAATTAAAGAAAACATTAAAGAGAAATCAAAAAATATAAGTGTTTTGCAAGAAATTAGCCAATTTTTTCTAAGGTTATGTTAAGTTCGAAGGACCATAAACACCTTTAAGGGCCATTATTATAACTTGGCGTTAGCTGTTATCCGACAGTTAACATACGCTTTTTGACAGATAACACATTATAATCTGTCAATTTAATCTTAACTTTAGCTAACTTCAAGTTGTAATAATGGCCCTTAGTGTATTATAAAAGCATGTTAGCTTAGTTGTATTAAAACTGTCAAGGAATATAAAAAAAGTAAGTGGATTTCCGGAAACCTTAAAGCGATTTCAAAATAGTTATTGGATTGGGCAACAAAGAGTTAAAACGAGCAATTTCTTGGGGTTTTGGAACCTATAAAGGAAGGTTTAATTTTCTTTAATGATTTAAAGAGAGATTTTAAAGGGTTTTTTAAGTTAATATGAATCGAAGGACCATAGATACACAATTGAATAATATTGAACAAATTTTGAATTATTTATAATCTAATTTAAAATAAATATTTTAAGTTTCAACAAATAGAAACTGGGAATTATTTCCTTTCGAAGGTTACTTTATACAGTGGTATCCCGGTTTAACGAATTATATATTGTCAGGCCCTTTCGTTATATATCGAAAATCGAAAAATTCGTTAAATCCCGAAGTTTCTTTTAATACATTTTTATTAATAAGACAACAATATTTTACTAAAACAAAGCAAATTCGTTTATTTCCATTTATCACATAAAATAAATGGAACTTCATTTCTTTTTTATATAAATGAGTACATAGTGGAGATATAAACGGCTGCACTTACTTTTTGTAAGAAGAGAGTTCCTCCCCTTTTTGATTCATTAAACGAATTCCATAGCGTTTTTTGAATCGACAGAACCAGCCAAGGCTGTCATAAAATTGTGCACCATAAAACTTTTTATGTAGATCTTGGGCTTTTGCTTTTAATATTGGACCACTTATAGGAATGTTCGCCTTCCTCCTGTTTTGAAACCAATTAAACAATTCTGTTTCCTGGAAACTCACCTGTTATTAATGCCCTTTTATTCCTTGATCCGAAATTATTTTTTTCCATTTCGCTCAAATGTTTCCGTTTTGCTTTTATAATTGTTCATATTGATAACTTTGGCAGCTGATATTTATTAGATAAAGCACTGAGTTGCAGGCCCTTTTCATAGTTGTCAAAAATGTTTAATTTTCTTTAAGAATTAAACGTTTTCTTTTGGGCATTTTGATGTCAACTTTCCAAAAACTTCACAATAATGATTTGAAACAGAAAACAAACATTTATTTTTGAAACAAAAGACTTTGCAACGTACAAATTTTTATTTTGGCGGGCAAGTATTTTCTTAGCTTTATTTGTAAGAAAAGAAAATACTTCTCTTAATTCGTTGTTTTCAGTAAAATCGCTTTTAAAATATGGTAAAAATATATACAAAAACAAAATAGAATGGATGCAAATATGTTTGCATTCATTCTATATTCCTTTTATAAATTTTTTTGTAAAAATTCGTTATATTGAGTACAAAAACTCGCTGCTTGTTCGTAATATAAGGTACTCAATGGGAAAAATATAACCGTACGTTAAATCGCGAATTCGTTAAACTGAGTATACGTAAAACCGGGATACCACTGTATATATTTGAATTACGACTCCAACTCCCACTCCAAAACTCGTCCTTATTTGACTTTAAACTCTTTTTTTAGTGCAGTACCTTTTAGTTCTAACACATTGAGCGGCACATTGGGCTTATATCGGTTTTTTCACAAGAACTTTGTTAACTAAAACAAAATAAAACAAAAAATTTAGATGAAGATGTTTAAATTTTTTCTTGTATTATGAAGAGAAAAGATCGGTGATTATGAATAAAAAATAATTTCTGGCAAAAGTCCACCACGAGGACGCTGACAGATGTCGATTCTTGCATCAAAGGCGGGTATATTTCGTTAATCAAATCACGGATTTTGAGTTTAAAGGCCGCAATCGATTCGATTGCCTCCGTATAGATTCTGTCCTTGACATAACCCCACAAAAAATAATCCAGTGGTTTTAAATCGACTGATGTTCGTGAAATTATGCGATCGGGATATTTGGTTTGCAATAAATTTTTTTTTTTTTTTTTTATTGAATCTTTCTTGTCGAAAATTACAATATGTATTCAAAGCTTAATCCTAATTCTTAGTTGTATTTGTTAGCCGTTACCAATGTAACCGCTAATTAATTGCATTCAAGAGTCAAAAAAGCCTGCTAGGCTCAAAGTGTCGGATCTTTTCAGCCTCCGGTGACCTTCGACCTTTATTGGATCCCGAGCAAGGTAGTTGGGATGGACCATTAGTTTATCTATGTATTTGACTGAATACTATTTAATTTCTTCCTGGATGGTAGCGATGTTAAGATATCTGTGGATATTGTCATTACGTATATACCATGGGGCGCAGACAATTTGCCGTAATATCCTAGACTGTCTTCTTTGTAGCTTCTGGATGTTTGATGCGCATGCAGTACCCCATAATGGGATGCCAATGTCCATATTGGTTTTATGATAGACTTGTATAAGAGAACTTTGTTGTCTAAGGATAAGTTTGAGTTTCGACCGATTAGCCAATGTAGTTGAGCTGCTTTAAGTTTCATAGCCGTTATTTTTGCTTCAATATAACGAGACCAGGTCAGGCCAAGTATTTATTTAACATGGCTTTCTACCGGAACAGTGATGTTATTTATTTTTACAGCAGGGCACGTTTGTCTTCTGAGCGTGAAAGTTAAGTGAGCACATTTAGCCGGGTTAACCTTAATTTTCCATTTTTCTAGCCAGGCTTCTAGTTCATTGATGTGGGACTGTAAATGCTGCGATGCAACTTTTGGATCCTGATTAACACTAATAAATGCTGTGTCGTCTGTGTCGCAATAAATTGATCTTTTCATTGGCTGCGCGACATGTGATACAGTCCTGTTGAAATCACATGTCAGCGTTATCCACGTCATCAATAAAAGGATAACTGAGTTGTTAACATCTCGCAATAGCGCCATGTGGTGGTTTTGGATAACCCCAATTGTTGGGAACGTCGAGGAATTGACAAATTTGGATCTGCTTCCACACTGCGGCTCACAGCTGCAAAGGTTTCAGTTGAACGACCCGGTCGAACACGCATTGGTGTTGGCAAATTTTGTATCGAGCCGGTCAACTCGAATTTAACTACCGAATTCTTAAGATCAATCTCAGAAGGATAATTATATTGTCCAAAAATATTACGAATTTTACGAAATCAGTCTTTAACAGAACCATTATTTTTAAAGTAGGTTTTTATTATTTTAATGCGATTTTCGAGCGAAATTGAATTCATTGTAACATTTGCCAATGCATCTACTACGAATACGTCAAAAAACTAAATGTCCACAATTGAAAACACAATTGGCTTCAAAATTTGTAATGCAGACCTTCTTAAATTTTTTTTTTTATTTTGAAAAATATTAGAAAATTGTTTATGCCGAAAAATGTTGGAGTTTTTGTGGGTACTTCTACTCCGACTCCGAAGGAAAAACCTGAACTCCGACACCATAGCCCTGTCACTAAGTTACAAAAAATGTGTATAACAGGATTTACAATAGAATCCGGAGGACTCTATTGATTTCTACATTTTAAATGATAATAATTGCAAACTATTGAAAAATAAACTGAAATTTAGGAATGTTCGCTGTTTTTCTCTAAAAATTTTCTAATATTAAGGTGAAAATAGTTCGAAGGACCAACAAGAAAATAGTTGCAGCGGTAACACTGACACCAGACTTGTAGCTTGGGCTGATATCATAAACGCAGTATTGCAAAGCATCATCACTAAAAACAAATGCATTGAGAAGGTATTACAAATAAAAACAATGCAGGAATTTTGCAACCGTTGTGCAGTGAATACAGTTACCATTCTATAATGAACTCAAAGCATTGTCTACAGAAAAGTTGTGGAGTTTATAAAGCTATTTATTCTCGTGTTGCATTGCAATACTGCGTTTTTGAAGTCAGCCTTTGTTTTAAAGTGAATCGTATTCCAGTTAAAGCCATCTGCATCGATCACAAATGTTAGGCGGATGGAGCAAGTTCTAGGCTATACCGCCCATTAACTACTATTCCATAAATAGTTTTTAGGCGGGAGAGACAAAAGTTCCCAACCACTATTTTCTAAATAGTTTTTAACTGGTTTTGAAATACATGTGGACAATCGTTTTCATAATGGAATATTTGGGGTTTATGTCTGGTCGCACTTTCCAGGCGTTTTTCGGTCAAGGCTTGATTCAAGCGAATCAATTGTGTTCCGTACAAGCCTTCTGTTATCGATGTCAGCAGCTAAGCTTACAATTTTTGTCTTCCGTGGTAAAAATACCACTTTTAAACCGCACAAACTGTCTCTCGCGCGACCGTGGCAGGAAGGAGCGTAGTGTGTAAAGCGTCGGTAAGCGAACGATGTACTTTAGTTATACAGGAGTGTTCTGGAAATCGAAAACGCAAGAATTTGGAAGTTGTTTTTATTTCACTTTTAATCAAATTTTTTTAATTCTGCTCAATAGAGAAATATTTGTCTTAAATTCTTTTATTACAAAAAATCTTCTTAAAAAAGGACGTTTAAAATTCGTTTGTCTTACGTTTTCTATTTCCAGAACACCATTGATAATTTCTTTAATTTGAACAGCTATAGATAGCAAAACTGTCCGAAAATCATGCTTTGTTGGTAGAAAATTCGACTTATCGAAGCAAAAAAAACTATGTTTTATACCATTTAGTTTAAGGGTTAATGAAAAAAAATGATAGAGGCTTGCATTTTTATGTGGTTGGATACGAGGAAAAGTTTTTTTGGACTCTAAACAAACCTTTTAAGTCCTTATGCTGAACTTTTAATATCAACGTAAAGTTCGTAGGACCATTTAAATTCTATTTACTTTAGAAAGCTTCAATTTTAACAATTTCTTTTGGTTATACTTCCCCTTCTCTTATACCGCGTGGCGCTATATATTTTTCGTATATCATTTATGCTTTCATTAAAACCTTTTTTTTAAGCCTTTAGCCAAATTAATTATATTTCAATTTTATTTTTTTTGACTATTCTTTGCAATTTGATATTTTTGTGTTTCAAAAAAAAAAAAAAAAAAGAAGGGCGTTTTTATTAATATTTTTTTCTTTGACCAAATACATAGATGAATAACAAAAGCAAACTACAAAAAAAAATTAAACAAAAAATATTTATTTAATCAATTTCGATATTTTAATTAATTTTTTTTTTCTTTTGCTAGTGCGTTTCAGGAAATTAGGTTAAAAATAAATTCAGCTTTAATCACAACAGAATCATAAAGAAAAAAAAATCTTTAATCATTTTTATAAACACTCAGTAGTATTTGTTGCAAAGAAATTAATAATAATAAAAAAGTAATTATTCATATTGTATGATTATTTCAAAATAAGAAAAAAAAATTATACAATAACAACAACAATTAATATATTATTTTAAATAAAAAAAAAATTATATCAGCAGATGTATCATAAAAACAGTTAGTTAAAGGTATGAAATCGCTTAAATTAGAAAGTTATAGAAAAAACTAAATGTTACTGCCTGTTTTTGGATGACGAGCGCAAAACTCACTCCTTTAACTTATATTTAATGTAAAATTTCAAAATTTGTGTTTGTTTTAAATGAAAAGGTAAACGCGTGTATTTTGCGCTCGTCATACAGAATCAGGCAGTTAATGCTGATATTATTGTTCGTCGTTCAAATACGACTTAGATTTTATTAAGAGTTAAAGTCTGATATTTCAAATCAGGCATGTAAATTTTAGTACTACTGTACTCTCTTCAGTACTTTTTTAAATAAAATCAAATAAGAAAGTATAGTTGCTCAATCCCGACAGTATTTAAAAACATATTTTCGAGAGTGTACACTATTTGGGAACCATGAGCAATCTTGCACCCGCCTGAACATGATTACGTTCGATTCATGTAAAAGTTCTTTGGGCCGAATATTGAAAGATATGAGATTTGTTTGCCTTCAAGTGATTTTCGGAAGGGGATTTATGTGGTACCTATGGTTAATATGAGGCCCTTATAGGAGCCAAAGAAACCAATACATACACACAGAAAAAAAATCAATGTAAAGTCGTCGAAAACCAGGTTGATTTTACCGTTTTCCGTAGGGATTTTGCTTTATTGTTAATTCATGTAAATTAAACATGATTTTACAATAACGTGCGAACAACATATTTTTCTTTTAAAATAACTATTATTCATGTTAATTTAACATTGCAGTAAAGTTAGAGCAAAATGTCATTTATAAAACTAACAATCCGAATAACTTTGAATGAAAGTTATTTCAAGTTGAAACAACGTGAATTTCATGTAGAATCAATTTGGTTGGAGTGTGATATAACAGTGTGAAGAATCTTCAGAGATAACATATGCATTTATTTAAGAATAATTGAAAACAGTTACCCCTGTAGCACATGTTTCACTTATTTTGTATTCCCTTTTGTTAACAGAAGCATCAGCAGAATGGCCCGATATGGTTTTCGTCATCATTCTACTTTCAAAACTTAATGTATTATTTAACTAAATAATTGTAACTAAAAGAATACGGGAATTGTCTTCTTTTTATAACATATTTTAAACATGAAAATAAAAAAATATTTACATACTTAAGTATGTTAGTTTAACAAGATTAACTTTTGATTTTAATATAAACAGGTTTTTATGGATTCAATGTTGAACAATGTTATTTTAACAGTGAATAATATTAAATAAACGCGATTTAATGTTATTTTAATATTTTTCATTTAAAATTAATATAAATAATGATAAATTTTATTAAAGGGCATTTTTTTTTGAAGAAATTTACTATGATTCTCAATCAACATTTCGCCATGTTAATTTAACATTGTTATTTTTTTGTGTGTATCTGGTTAATTTTGGATCTACCAGCACAACATTTAGTAATGACATAGTAGCGATAAAGTTATTTCCGCCAATTTGTATGTCAACGCCAACACATATAAAAATAATTTATGACATTAAAAGCTATTTTCGGGAGATTTATTTGCATAGGCGTATTCCTATAAAATTTGGCAAGATAATTTAGATTGAAATAAAACAAGTGGGGATTTAATAAAAATACCAACATTATAAAATGATTTGTGGGCACAAAGACCCTCTTCCGGAAAGAAGTTTGCATAGGGGCTATGTGAAATTATGTACCCACTATCACCATTTTAAATAGACTTGGTCCTCAAAGCTAAATATCAAATTTCATCAGATTATCTTCCAAATTTCAACCTGGGGCCTAATTCGAAAACATTTTTATTTCTAATTCTTTAAATCGATACTGAACGAATCAAAATTATTTTTTCAGTATTATGAAACTCAAATTAAAGCTTTACAACACTGAAAAATAATTCCGATGCGTTCAGTATTAACTGAAATAATTAGATATTAAATTGCTTTCGAATCGAGAAAGTTCTCGATCACGACTGCCAGAATCAGGCCCATTTACTTTGCGCACAAGTTTTACGTAAACATCCTGCCAGCCAGCCGGACGGACGTACATCGTTAGACCGATTCAAAAAGTGATTTCAAGTCGATCGGTATGCTTACAAGTTGGTCTTTCATTAATATTTGAAGGTGTTACAAACATCAACAAGCGACGAGTGATTACAAATATACTTAATTTAACAATAGTTTATTTTTGGTTTGACATCAGGGCGTATTTGATTTAACAATATTTTGACTTTTTTTGTATATTTTTGTAGTCGTTTTAAAAACTATTTTGTTTTCAATTTCAAAAGGTATGGAATTGTTTGCTTTTTTTTCTTTTTGTTATCAATCAACAATGTCTTGTTAAACATTTTCGTTTCCTTGTCATTTTGCTACAATTGGTATACGATTTAAGAACGTTTTCGACACTCTGTGTAGAACAAGTTTGTAAAAAGTTTAAGCTTTCGTAGCCTAATTTGGTGGATTAATTGGAAGCAAAATTTATTCTTTCGAAATTTTTAAAGCAGTTCTAAATTTTTGTAATTCATTTAGAATGTTGGCATTTAACGTTTTTATTAGCAGTTTTTTTGTTGTTATCAATTTGACAATGTTTCGTTGTCGTTTTAATGCAATTGGTTGATGATTTAAGAATGTTTTTGTCATTCTGTGTTAAGCAAATTTGTTAAAAGTTTAAGATTTTTGTAGCAAAAATTCGTGTTTTTATTAGAACCAAAATTTTTTCCTTTGGAATTTTTGGGGCATTGCTAATGGCATATTTCTTTTTAAATATCAATTAATATTTAAATACAGTTTTTCATATAATTTTATTTTTATTTGACACGAAAAACGAATTTTAAACATAAATTGACATTTAAATAGAATTGGTGAAATAGGCCGTAAATATTTCTAATTGATTAAGAATGTGGGCCTTTAACGATTTTTTTATATATTAAAATGTTATAACAGTTTGTTTTTTTTTTCTTTCTTAATAAATGTTTTACCTTTTTAAATATTTTTTTTTAAGATAGGAAAATATTTTGCTTTAATATTGGGAGTATGCTTGACATGCATCTATCAAAAACAACACAATATATTAACAAAACTTCCACTACAAATTCTTTAACCAACTGTTAACATTTGATAAGTTTCTAAATCAACAAGTCTTAGGTGTGCTACGATTTAATAGAGAGTTTCACAACAAGGCAATTAAACGTTTTTAAATTAAGTGGTTTTTTCTATTTTTGCTCAAACTGCAGTTTTGTTTTAGTTTTATTCAACAAAAGACAAGGTTACAAATTCGTTGTCTCTTTTAAACACAATTCAATGACAATGTCATAATAACTAAATATTTTTGTTAATGTTAATTTTGCTAAAGCTTAATTTTTTTTTTTTTTTTAATAAAAAACAATAAATAGCAATGCATATTTGAGTTTTAGCTTTAATATATCAACGAACAATTTCACCAAGTTCAGTTTAAACTGACTATTACTTTAACTTTCAATTAACAATCTGTTTTTGACAGTTATAACTGATATTTAATTATAAGTGAACTTGGTGAAATTGGTCGTAACTTGTAAACAATATTTGTGAAATATTTGACTAATAATTTATTATGTAAATATTTAGTTAAATGGTAAATAAAAACAAAGTCTATAATTTGAAGTGTAAATGTGTATTTGACAGAGAAGATCTTCCGTTGACTTCTCCTCTTACGCCTGTAATTTCTACAAATAGATATCTAGCTGTGTATAGATCTATACATATAGATCTATGGTGTAACGAATTTTTCATAATTTTAATACGTATGTCTTATCTACTGATTAAACTGTAGTGTATTTTACACCATCCATTTTTGACAGTTAATTAAAAAAATTAATAAAAACACAAATGTTGCCATATTTTTAAAGAAAATTTAAAGGAAAAAACATGTAGGTAAATTTAACGTTGAAATTACCAAACTAGTTTTACCGCATAGGTAAAGATAACTGTTAGGTACGAACACGACCAGATATCATTGTTACCTCAACAAAAGGCAGCCATAGCCTTTGAACGAACCTCCCAATAGGATAATGACTAGCTTTGACCGCAATTAGGTTGCTTAGATTAAGCCTGGACAGACTTAATGCACGTCGAGGCGTATTTCCATCTATGCTCGGCCAGATTTCTCTAGTTTCTTCACAGGTAGTGTACTCTTTGGTCAGCGATCTTTGGTGAGCGATAAGTTGGTTGCTACTCGAGAGCGTTATACCTACATCACATAGAAAACCGTTATAATTGATGATGAGCCTCCCATACAGTATTCATTTAACGGTAACCATTGATGTCTCGCTATCTCCTCTAGAGGCATCGGACATTCTTGAACAGTTCTCGATGTGATAAGCACATTTTCTAGTGATCTTTTGGCTCTGATAGATAAAAAAGTGAGAGGTAGTTTAGTGTAATGAAAGTCGACGTTGTTACAAGTCGTCGGTAACGGAATAACAATTGTTTTATCTAGGTAGGTAGGTAGAAAGGCCGGTGTGAAGTTTCCTTCACACCTTCACCCAGAGACCAATATGGTCCATTGTGACGCCTTAATTAGAGATAGCCAAGAAGGCATAAGTAGGTGAAATAAGCAGCAGAAGCATAAGACAGATCCGAAAGATGGGTAGAAAAGAAAGGAAGGAAAAGAAGGTAAAGGACCAACCCCGAGAGAAATCCCTTAAACCAAATCCGCCCTACGAGCGGTTAGCACCCGGTCTCCCCTCGCGCAGCCAGGCCATCCCCATTACGAATCCTATCAGATTCTCGAGTCCGCAACCCGAGACATCCCCTAATTCGCCCAGGAATCTACTGCCCAGCCACCTCAACCTGCTACCCTGCAGCCTGGGACAGTGGCACAGAAGGTGCTCAACTGACTCCAACTCCTCAGGGTCCTCGCACAACCTGCATATATCCGACAAGTCGGATCCCATCCTCACCGCCATCCTGCCTATCATACAGTGGCCCGTGATAATTCCTATCATGGTCCTAACGCAGACCCTGCTCCTGCCCAACAGCGACACCGAATCGGACTTCTTAAGCACCGGCCACAGTGTCCGCGATACCCGACAGTCCGTTCGGCTCCCCCAGGCTCGATTGGTCACGCTCGTTATCCATTCCCTAATTCTACTAAAATAGAAGCCCAATGGAGGCCTAACCGCCTCCACACAGTCAGGATCCTCCAACTCTGAGCCCTGTCTTGCCAACTCATCAGCAATCTCGTTGCCGCCTATATCGCAATGACCCGGCACCCAGCATAACCTTAGCAGATACTCCCCTAAGGCTCCCCTCAGAGCCCTCCTACACTCATCAACCAGCTTGGAGTTCACATAACAGCCCCTTACGGCCATAAGAGCCGCCTGGCTGTCCACGTATATAGTGACCTCCGAGCCCCTATCAATGTTGTCCCTCATCAGTTCCACGGCCCTCCAGACCCCCAGAACCTCCGCCTGAAAAACACTGCAGTCGCCAGGAAGCCTATATGACCTTCTTATGTTCAGATCCTCAATGTAGACCCCTGCACCCGTGCCCCTCATCTTTGAGCCATCAGTGAAAATAGCAAATCCACCAAATAATCTGCTCCTGCCCGACCAGCTCTCCCTAGAGGGCATTATTACCTCTGGCAACCGACCAAAATCCAAACTGGTGCCAACATAATCAGTGGATCCCGGCGGTCCCAGGCAATAGCCACCAGCCTCAATCTCACCCAGGATCCGTGAGTGACCCTGAGTGTCATTCCTCGTAAGTCCTAACTCCCTCAGTCTAAGGATGCTCCTGGCCGCCATTCCCATCACATACTGCTCAATAGGCAGAAGATGTAGAATGACATCCAGGGCAGCCTGAGGAGTACTTCTCATGGCACCTGTCATGCCAATTGAAGCACACCTCTGAGCCTTAGAAAGAAGTTTTCTACGACTTGCCAATCTCAATGATTCCCACCAAACACAGCATCCATACGTAAGAATGGGTCTAACCACCGAAGTGTACAGCCATCCCACCACTGACGGCCGGAGTCCCCAGCTCCTACCTATCGATGATCTGCAAGCATAGTAAGCATTGAGACCCCTTTTGAGTCTCTCTTGAGTATTCCTACCCCATGACAGCTTGCTGTCCAGAAAAACCCCCAGATACTTAGCACTATCAGATAGTCCAAGCTCCACTCCTCCCAGTACCGGCAGTCTAAACTCCTCCACCTTGTACCTCCTAGTGAAAAGAACCAACTCCGTCTTCTCCGGGTTTACTCCCAGTCCCTTGTCACTTGCCCATGCCGCCAGTTCGCCCAGCGCCCCTTGCATGATGTCGCTAATTGTCGGCAGAAACTTGCCCGACACCAATATCACCACATCATCCGCGTAGGCTACGACCTTCTGACCCATTCTGTCAAAACGTCTCAGAACGACATTGACGGCCAAGAGCCACAATAAGGGAGAGAGAACTCCCCCCTGTGGGGTCCCTCTAGTCACCGATTTCCTTAAGCGTTCGTTTCCCCAGTCCGAGTGAATAACTCTGCTGCTAAGCATCATAGTTATCCATTCGACCAAGAACAACGGAACCCTTAGGTCAATCAGTGCCTGTCTTATGGCCTCTATCCTCAAATTGTTAAAGGCGCCCTCTATGTCAAGGAATGCCGCCAGGGTGTATTCCCTGGTTCGCAAACCCCGCTCCACATAACCAACCACATCATGCAACGCACTCTCAACAGATCTACCTTTAAGGTAGGCGTGTTGAGCGCCGCTGACGATGCCGGCGTCAATCTTCGTCCTCAGATGTAGATCAATCAGTCTTTCCAACGTCTTCAAGAGAAAAGACGACAAGCTGATTGGTCTAAAATCCTTGGGTTTAGAGTGACCGGTTCTACCCGCTTTGGGAATAAAAACTACCCTAACCTCCCTCCACCTCCTAGGAATGTACCCGTTCAGCACACATACCCTAAACAGTTCCACCAACAACAGGAGTGACGATTTCCCGATATTCTGTAACATCGCCGGAAATATACCATCTGGCCCCGCCGATTTGTAGGACCCAAAGGTATTTACCGCCCATGTTACCTTATCCAAGGTAATCATATCCCCCACCGTCTCCCTTTCCTCACCGCCTGAGCCCGAACCAGAGAAGGGGTCACCACATACAGCCTGTTCCCCCGACCCAGGATCCACACACCCCGGAAAGTGAGTCTCCATAAGCAGACAGAGAGATTCAGAGCCAGATTCCGTCCATGAGCCGTCCGATCTCTGAATAAATCCAGGGACTACAGGGTCCTTAGATAAAATTCTTCTGAACCTAGACATCTCATTCACGGATTCAACTGACTCGCTAAACTTAATCCACGAGTCCCTTTTCGCCCTTCTAATATCTCCCTTATACCTCCCGTAACTCAACTTGAAGTTACTCCAATCCTCATCCCTGCGCGTATACTTCGCCCTATTGAACAGCCTTCTGACGGTGGACCTTTGAGTTTTCAACTCGTCTGTCCACCATCTTGGCTGTGTACGCCTGCCCGGAAAATTTAACGGACAGGATCGCTCATAGCTACTGGTCAATACCCCCGTGAAGGTGTTTACCAGTTGCTCCACACCGGCCGGAGTCGACCCCCAGTTCCGTGTAACCCTAAGGTTCCGTTGCACTAGTCCCGAAAACGAATCCCAATCCGTCCTTCTCGGATTCCTATATGGACACCTTTTCGACCTCTCAAACATTAGACTAAAGGACAGACGACTATGATCAGAGAAGGAAAAATCCAAAGCCACCCTCCAGTCCTCTACTAATTCCCTACAGTTCGTCAATGTCATATCTATCACTGCCTCTCTATCCCTAGTTCTGAACGTTGGCGTATTCCCCCTGTTACAGATAAAAAGATTGCTGGCAACAATAAAATCAAACATAGACTCACCTCTTTTGTTGATGTCGGCACTACCCCATTGGGAATGGTGTGCATTGGCGTCACATCCTAGTACCAGCCTCGAGCCGCTTCTGCCCGAGTGCTCCACCAACTCTCGCACTTTTTCACCAGGTGGATCGGCAGCTTCATATGGCAAGTATGCCGATGCCAGTGCCAGGACCGTTTTGTCCTTGGCTTCCCCTGTCACAACCGTGAGGTCTCCATTACTGAAAGAATGAGAAATCATAAACTTATGTTCAGTTCTCGCCAGTATACAAGTCCGTACCTTCTCATCAGAGCGGGATACGAACAAGGTATACCCCGTGATCTTTAATCCAACTACCCGGTTTTTGTTAATCCAGGGCTCTTGGATTAAAGCCACGTCCACATTGTTGTCAATGAGGTGGGTTACTAATTCGGTTGAGGCCGCTTCACAGTGGTGCAAGTTTATCTGCACCACTCTCAGCCTCTTAGGGTTTATCATTTTTAGGAAACCTAAATCTGATAGACCCTAACCCGAATATAGCAACCCCTCCCATTGACTTCAGTTTTTTCAGAGATTCCCGGTCTACTGCGAACCTGAAATCTCTTCCTTGGTTATCCTTGCAACCCAGTGAAGCTATCATCTTCCACTGGCCTGTAAAGAGTCCATTGTTCTGATTGGCCAGTAACCCCAGTATGACCTCCACCGGTTTTATAGGTGGAGGAATCCATACAGTGACCACCGGCCTCAATGGCAACTCAGACGCGAGTATGACGTCCAATCTGGCTTCAGGATAAGCGCTGCCACACCTGCCGATTGCAGCCTTTAAAAACTCAAAGGTTTTTTGATTGCCGCAACTGACAGTTTTGACACCTCTTATCCAGTCAGCCCCTTTGAACGATACTTCGTCCGGCCTTCCTTTGACGCTAAAGATTTCGTCGAGTAGTTTGTTTTCTAGCACCTGCCATTTCTCGACACTGATCCTTCCATCGGGATCCATACGATCAATGACAGCTGCTAGAATACCGTCCTTACTTAACGACTCCCTTAGCTTCTTTGACGTAGAGGGTTGTTCCTCTCTGGAACCAGCCCTCTTAGTGATCTCCTTTCGGGGATCCTTCCTTTTGGCCGCTGGGGATTTCTGGTCATCACCAGACCTAACTCTCTTAAAAACCCCCTTTTTGGGGGCCTTAGTAGAGCTCTGTCGGTGATCACCCGATTTCCCTGCAGATGTTGGCTGGCCTTTCTCAGTAATCCCTTTTGTGACCTCCCTTAGTGGGGGGGGGTCGGAGATTATCAAGACTTTACCAGTCCTCATCGCGCAGCTAGTAGAGGGTGGTACTTCATCAGGCTTGGTTCCCTTATCCGTGACCGTACTGTCTCGGTTTAGAGAACCAGGTGTTGATTCTGCACCCCCCTTCTTACTTCCCGTTCCATTATTGGAGGACTCATCAGCAGGGGTTACTGAGGGTTTCTTGTCCATACTGACATTTGAGCCCTCAGCAGCCCTTGCTGTGTATCCCGCAGGATAGGGAATGCCTAGGATATCACCGACAGATCCGTGGATTCGTTCGAATCTGGCAACGTTCTTCCGGTGCTTCCTCAGCAAGTGCCTATCCCGCCCATCGTGTAGTGAGGAGTCTTTCTTAGCTATCTTTTCTAGAAAGGCTAAGGAGGCCCTTACACCACTCTTGGCTTTTTCAAGACTCGTTCGGCCTTCTGATGCGACCTGTTCTGTCGCATCCTGCCGAACAATGGGTTTTGATCCACCCACTACTCCGCTCCCTATCTCGAGTGTGACCTCAGGAGCCGATGGCCCGGCCCTATGGTCCTGATCATGAGCCGAAATCATTGTTATTTCATGCTCATCATCAGATCCCAGAGCTAGACCATCGAGTCTTTCCGAGACCCCTGTTCGAGACGGGGAACCGACTGGGGGGTCGCTCGTCCCGCTTGTCTCTGTCAGTTCTGTCAATAACTGACCTTCTTGCTCAAGAATATCTCTGTAGATACTCAGCCAATCGGCGTCTGGATCTGACACCGAAACTGCCGAGTTGTCAGAGATATTCCCTGCATCGACTCTTAGAGTCGCGTCCTTGTTTTTTATAGTAAAGTTGTCCAGTTTTTTGGTCCCACGAGTACGCCGTAAAGAAAAGGACCGTCTCGCGCAGTGACGGCTTGCACGGACTAGGCTAAGTTACAACTGACCCTTGCCATCGGCGCCAGAGGGAAGCTGTTCGCGACCAGTTTCTTTAACCACTAACCAGCCATTCAAGTCCTCGGCACTGCTATCAACCACCTTGACCTTAAAAGTGGGGGAAATGGGAAATAAAGGGGGATTGATAGGATCATAGGTAATGGGATAGGGGATGGGAGGATGGATAACCCTTAGTCGTGCTGGCCTTAAAGCAAATACCTTCCAACTTGTCCCGGCTAGAATTTGCCGACTCAAGTTACAAGACATTCACTACAGCCAGCATTTAAGCCACCACATCGCGGCAAGATAGTTATCCATGGTGGTGGTATCTAAGTCGTTATTGAAAACAATTGATTACGGTTAATGAATGACTGTGAAGCTAAGATAGCTCCGGCTCGTTAGCAAGGGCTGGGTGTATAATGTTTGGTGGATAATACACTTGGTATTTTTTAAGACGTACACTAAGGTCAAAAGGGCTTTTTCACGGATCAATTCCTATCTCCTCAGCTACAATATAATTGAGAAAAAGTTTAGGACGAAAGACTAATGGAGGTCGGTCATTCATTTTATCCCCTTAGGGGCGACTCCTAAGCAGTTATGAAACATTTTCTTCAATATAAATATTTCTAGCCTGTATTGAAAATTTTGTATGGGAGTCCTCTAAGAAATGGAGATAGTGAAACAAATAATGGGGATAAAAAATTAAGTCGGGTTCGTTATACATTTGACCCGCCTAGAGGCATCGTAGGCGCTGCAGCGGCCTAGAATTAAGAATTTCATTAAACCGCCATATGTTTATGGAAGCACATTTTAGAATGACAATAAAGGTTAAGTATGTTTTGAGCAAATGTTAAGGAAAAAAAAAACTAATGGAGGGCAATCATACATTTGATCGCCCTAGGGGCGACTCCTGGCAGCTATGGGACTTTTTCTATAATACATTTCTATCCTGTATTGAAAATTTTGTCAGGGGGCCCCCTTAGAATATGGGGATAAAAAAAATAGTGGGATTGGCTATACAGTTGACCTGCCTAGAGGCATCCTAGGCGCTCCAGTGGCCAAATTTAAGAATTTCATTAAACCACCATATTTTTATGGAAGCACCTTTAAGAATTGAATAAAAAGTCAAGTAAGGAAAAAAAAAACTTAAAGAGGGTAATCATACATTTGATCGTCCAGGGGCGACTCCTTGGCAGCTATAGGACTATTTCTATAATATATTTGAAAAATTGACTTCTCTAAATGCCCCTTCTCTTTCTTTACAACTTTTCCCCTGTTGTTTTACCATTTGTAAATTAAATATTTACACATTTTATAATTATTTATGTAAATTACCACGAAAATCTTTCTTTAAAAAAAAAAAAAATAGCACAAACTTTTTAAAGACAAATATGCAATAATTAAATGTCAAATAACTTTTAAAGTCTTGGGAATGTCCACTACGACAAATCAATAAAATTTCAATATTTCTGAATGATTTAAAAATTATCAACGATTCATCTTTTAATTCTCAAGAAATTCCATTTAAAACGATATTTGTCATTTTTATTCAACAACTTGTTAGCGCCACGTAGCGTCACAGCCAGTTAATAAAACGTCATCAAATCATTGATTGAGTCGGGCTCTCAGAGGGTACAAGAGTTTCATTTTTATTTGTTAAGAGGTCTAATCGTTACACTCTATTGAAACAGGTGTATAACTAGTAATGCTGTTGTTGTTAGAAAACAAATAAAGGGGAATTTTGTTAGTTGTCGTAGTTGATAAGTTTTTGCTAATTTATTATTAAAATGATAATGAGTTTTTTTTCCTGTGAAAAGAGTTAGTTATGACACCTAAAATATTTTGTAATGTGTGTTTTGGTTTTAATTCTTGTTAAAAAGTTGAATATTTATCAGGTCGTAAATAAAAATAAAATATTATTGAAACTTTGTGTTAATGACAATGAAATTTTTTTTAATGCAATTTCAAACAAAAAGTAATTCAGAGGAAATAACAGAAATGTTTGTGTTGAATTTAGCAAGAATATCAGAAAAAGTAGAAGTTGAAACAGGAAATATTTGTTAAATAGTAACTGTGTTATGCAAAAAAAAAAAAAATTGCAATACCTTTGTTAGTCCTAATCACACCATGGATCTCAACCACATAGTGTGTTTATGTTAAGCACTTACCAAATGCCCGTGTATGGATTATGCATTATTTGCATACACGGTTTCCAATTCGGTCGTATAATCCACCAAATGTTATACACACACCCCTTGTTAAGGAGCCGGAGCTATCTTACCTTCACTGCCATTCATTTATCGCAGCAGTTTCTATTGTATAACAACAGCACCTAGGGATCTCTCCGTAGGCTTAACTCTTTCACAAGAGTGAACAATCAGCCTTCCATGTTAACGTCACCCTCCCTGCAAGTTTAAGTATAAACCACAGCCACCGCGTAAAAAAATACATACCTCCTTAGCAAGCATATACCCTTGATAAAAGCACACCTCCTGAAAATAGTCAAACCTTCATCACATCAGCATCCTTCATAATCTCGCTTTCTCCATATTAGTCATATGCGCATAATATTCCTCACTTAACATTTGCTGTTCATTGGTTTCGAGGGAGTCTTCACAATACATACATCAACCAGGTTATCCCTATTCATACATCACACTCTAATCATTGGCTCTTTATACATCATAAATCACCGAACGGGATTCTTCATTTAGTTCTTTGTGCCTTACAATGGGCATACAATCACTCAATAATTTTCATCGTAAATGGTGTTGTCGGGCAGCGAACAATCACTCAATAATTTTCATACAGCTTACAAACTTTATCGTCTCAACTTCTTCCATCATCATAATCACCTTCTCCTTCATCATCTCCTCCTTTGACTTTCTCACCAAATGCAACCCTGGTGCAAAGACATTTCTGAAGGCGAATTCATGTGAACGGTGCTGGCAATACTACAACAAGTACAGCACCAAAAACACAACATTGTAATTTTTTCGATGCGATGTCAAAACCACAAGTAACTTTTGAAATTTTTCTCTTTAACAGCTGCGCCTAAACTAGAGCGGAACGCGTTTTCTAGCTGTCAAAAGTTCTGACGGCCTTAACGCTTTGTATTAAAAAAATTCCGATTTTAACAGCGCGTTTAATAGTGAAGTTGGTCGCTATTTTTAATAAATAATGGCAATTTATTTATTTTTGGTCAATCTAGCGGTTTTATTTAACTTTTTTAATTCTATTGTGTGGGTTTTATTGAACAAGAATAGTAACACTACTGTTCGTGACACTTTGTTGACGCTCTTGTTAAGGTATGGCATATCAGCATAAAAGCTAAACGGTAAAAACATTCCGCCTTTTGCTCTTGTTTAGGTACGCCTGTAAGAATAAAACAGTACTTCAGCTGTGTTTTCAACTCTATCTGAAAAGTGAATTCGCCTTGGCATTTCTCGTGTGTAAAAAGTATCTTTCTACTGATAGGTGTACTCACGAAATCCTCAACCAATGGTCAGTTCGATACCGAAGTACCGGCGGGCTACTGACTCTTATGGCAACTATGTTAAGTACTGAGGCATAACTTCGAACTCGTTTGAAATCGATGATCACAGGATAGCATACGGATGTTTGGCGCATCCCAGGTTGCATACACCTTTTTTAAAATGAGTGATATTCATAGTATGCCAGTACATTCCTTGTGCTTAGTTAAATAAAGTAACAAGCAGAAAATTTTCCAGTACATTCCTTCTGCTTAGTTAAATAAAGCAGAAAATTTTCCAGTCTGACATATCCCGGGTGGGGGTTTGTCATTCCGTTTGTAATTTCTAACAATACTGATCTTAGACCCTATAAAGTGTATATACATTAGGGCAATAACTTTTTGACACTTTTTGCGAATATCCAAAACGGCATAGTATAGTCGTGTAGAACATTAAAAGTTATTACATAATAAAAAATATGATAATTTTTTCGTATTGTTAAAAAAGTTCACACAGGGATCGGGTTGAAGTTTGAAAACAACCATTTTTATCTCACGGAAATTTTTAAAAATATCACGTATCACTTAAATGCTATTTTGGAATTTATCCACTGCTTTAGATTTAAAAATTTTCCTACGGTTTACAATTTATTGCGGGTCAAAATTTCTTGGAAAGTTTTTGCAATTTGCTTCCCTGCGTGAGGTTTTTTCGCAAAACGACGGGAGACAGGTGTTTTCATTTAACTCAAATAAATTCTTATACGTATCACTTAAATGCTATTTTGGAATTTATCCACTGCTTTAGATTTAAAAATTTTCCTACGGTTTACAATTTATTGCGGGTCAAAATTTCTTGGAAAGTTTTTGCAATTTGCTTCCCTGCGTGAGGTTTTTTCGCAAAACGACGGGAGACAGGTGTTTTCATTTAACTCAAAACATTCTTGGCTACTCCGTGGTACTATGCTAAAAATTTGGTTTTAGCCTTAATATACATATTCTAGGTCCTTAAGGGTAGTGAAGTTGATTTAACGATGTCCATCCGTCCGCCTGTCTGCTGAAATGGGCTTTCCGATGTCCCAGATATGATTTATATCAGATATCATCGGCTTAATATGCAAGCCAGCTTACTGCCTTTAAGCACATTTTACAGCAGGGACAAAAAACTTTTTATATTTCATATTTTCAGCTTGAGTGATAAACCAAAAAAATAGTTGGTTTAACACACTTCAAGACCTAAATTGAAAAGAAACTACATGCTCGTCGACGAGGCGTATCACGGCATCAATATCTCAATTTACTTAAGAAATGGTTTTAGCAGGTTTGCATACTAAGCCGACGATATGCGACTTTAATATTTGCTTATGAAATTCAGTCAGGTGTTTAACCAGAAATCTCAAATGTTTACCCATAGACCTTAACTTTTCGCACTTTTTCTCTTAAAACTTATGAACTTAATTTTTTTACCTTCTTATTATACAGACTCTGTATCAAAATAGGTCTATAAATGAAGTACATAGTTAAAAAGAAATAACTACCTTTCCTCCCCACCCAAAATAACGGCTTAAGCATAGGAGCGCCCATAGCATATCTTAAGTATAAGAGGTATTAAATATTAGAAATTAGCTAAACCGGTCCACCGGGCATATAAGAGTCGGCATAACCGAATTTAGCTGCTTTACTCGTTTTTTTATAACTTTTCTAACTTTTTTCCCCAGTTTAATTTTAATTAATTAGTTAATTTTTTTATTTTCCATTTCCTGTCATATTTAAGCATTAAATTGTTAAGTTGTTTTTTTCTTGCTGTTTAGTATGTCAAGTATGATTTTTCTCAGTTGATTTTGTCAATGTTAAATCGTTAACTTAAATGTTTTAATGTTTGTTTTGTATCCAATAATTATTTCCACATGATTTCCCTTTTCACCAAAAAAAATTTTTCATATCTGAATATTTGTTTTTGTTTTCTAACTTAAATGACATTTCGTCAAGTACTTGAGTTGAATTTTTTTTTTTTTTTCGTTTAAAAGTTGCAAAATGGATGTACGGCTGAATAAATTTATTTATTTCCATTTCATGACATGGATGCATTTATTGTGTAGAGAGTTTATTTGCTGTGCACTTGAAGTTAAATCTAATGACAATTGTTATGCTTCATCTCAGAAGTAAAATTTAATTCGAAATTAACAATTATAATTTTTATTCTATAACGAAATAATCGTTAAAACAAAACAACAAAAGAAACCTTGTAATAATTTTTTTTTTACTTAAAAAAATAAATAAAAGTTATGTGTTAAAAAATAAGAAAAAAATTATTAATTAAATCTATTAATGCGCAGTGAGGTTTTATTATAAAAAAAATTAAAGAAAAATCCACTAAAACCGTTTAAGGGCTAAATGCACTTGTCAAATGCTTGTCATGCTGGCCAATTTACTCGTGTACTTCAGTGTCACACATACAAACACATTTTCACTTATACTGCCACAATGCTTAATGAGTATTTTGATAAGTGTATTTGGCAGGGACCGTAAATAACAGTTATTTCTTGAAATGTGACCCCAAAAACTCTCCATGTTAGAGTCAAGGAACACCTATAGTGTCATATACCAACAGATTCGTATTGACGAGCTCATTAAGAATCTTTGGTGATCTTGAGAAAATGATCTAAACTCCATAGTTAAGACTTATTTTTCAACTAAAAAATAAAAGTTGGAATGAAACTCTTAAAAAGAGAGTTTTATTTTTCCGTCAAAAATAAAGCTCATTTGAGGATTTTTATTTTTTCCGTCAGAAAATAAAACTCACTTGAGGAGTTTTACTTTTTCCGTCAGAAAATAAAACTCATATTTTTATTTTTTTTTTGATATTATTTTGTTTATTTTCATGTAAAACGTCTAGAAATTAGTTTATTATATGTTTAGTTTAACGAACATAATTTTTTCCACACACACAAATATGGATAATGTATTTTTTTGCCTCCCAGAACTCGAAAAGAGGTTTATTAATCGATAAGGTCCTAGGTGAAAAATTATTTATTTCATAAAAAGCTTTTCGGTTTTCATCATCATCATCATTTTCATTGCTTTCCAGTTTCCTATCTACGTTTAGGGAGTTCAAAGACTGTCCCAAAAGCGATGTGTTGGATTGTGATGTATCGCAAACATTTGGCGAAGATTGCAGCGCTTCATTACTTGTTGAAGGTTGATCATCGGATTGATTACTTCTTTAAGGTGGCTTCGAGCACACATTAACTTTAAAGGCTCCTTCGATATAATGCAGTTAAGCCGCGAATCGAGATATATAGCTGCAAGAAATGTTGGATTTTTAAGTAAAACTTTCTCCCGCCGTTCTAGTTTTTCTAAAAATTTGGAGCTATTTGGCTACGTTTGATCCTTAATCAGAGTGCTATGTTTGGCATTGACGAATCTTCAATACCCTTAGGCAATATACACCAGAATTAAGAAACTGATTTTAAAAAAATATTCTTTATGCAAAGAACGATAACAATTAATATTAAATAAACTCCGCTATTCGTAAAGATACATATCTTCAGTTGAAATACAAAAAAGCGTTACTAACATAAAATTTTACCAAATCAAAGCAATAAATTCTTAGTACAAAAATATCTATGTAAAGGTCTAATTTTTAATACCAGTAAATATATTGGGACTCAATTCGCGAATATTTGTTATTTTGATATGCTTGTTTGTGGCATTGGAAAAAAATTCTAAATGTTAATTACGTTGTTTTGCATTTCAAGTAACGATAAATACTTTAAGGCGTCTTGGACGGACATTGTAAAAATTTCAAACGGAATGACAAACTAATTGTACCCTTGTACATAAAATGAGTGTTATTTTTTGACTGTAAAAATAAAACTCCTCAAATGAGTTTTATTTTCTGACGGAAAAAATAAAACTCCTCAAATGAGTTTTATTTTCTGATGGCTAAATAAAACTCTTTTTTAAGAGTTTCATCCGACCTTTTATTTTTACGTCGAAAAATAACTTTTTAAGATGGATTTTTTCATTTTAGCCACAAAATAACAGTTATTAAAAAACTTATTCGATATCACTTATAACCGTTACGGTCCCTGGTATTTGGACCTTTAGGAATCCATTAAATTGACTGTTTGGTGCGGTTTACACGCTCTTTCAAAATGAGCAAGGAGCTGTCGTTACGATAAATGGTTAGCGCTATCGAGCCATGCTGACTGAATTTTCAAAAGTTTGTTAATAAATGTCGCAAGATGGTAGATTTAGATTTAGATAAAGATTCCTATCTTAGTGATTTAGAACCTAAAGTTTATTGAAAAAAGTTATTCAAACTAAAAACTAGACTGGGGGGATGAAATGTTTCCAATGTTGCATGTGCTTGGGCAGAAAACTGAATTGGCAAATTGGTTTTTTTGTTGTTGTTTTTTTACGAAGACAATAGAATGAATTAATTTGTTTTTTTTTAATTTTTTTTTTCTTTTTACCCATCTACAACGGCATTTCGAGTCGAAAAGAACCCAACCAATTGTAGGGGAATGTAAGAAGAGATAAACTCACTGTTTACTGTTGGTGTTTTATTACAGCTTTGATATTGTTACAAGTAAGACTTTGAGCGTTTAAAATTCTTATTCGCTTTAGGGTTTTATTTGTATTGTTGGGGTGATAATGGGTTACCTGGTGGAATCGTTGGTTCTGGTGGCTCAATGCGTGGTTGGTTGTGGCAGGTCGTGTCTCGCACACTTCTGGCTCAAAATAAAACCAACCCTTATTTCGTAGGCTGAATGGCACTATTACGGCGGCTCTGTTGTTTCCCAAATGAAACTCACTTTTTTCACTAGGTTTAGGTGTCACTTTTATTCTTAATTTAATTTAATTTTAGTTTGTCTTATTTTAACTTTAATGGCCATTTTCTCAATGTATCGAAAAACTATCTGTTACTTAATGTCAACATAAGTTTATTGGACCGATAAACTGTCAGTTAACGATTTTGGTTTTCTCAATATACCGACAAAAAATAAAGTTTTCAGCTGGCAACACCACTCAAAATACATGTAAAAGTTGGGAGTCAGCTGATTAAATTTATCTGTACGGCAAATAAAAGGAAAATAAATAATTGGCAGATGAGTGCCGGTTAGCTTTGCGATAAAACCGAAGCAAATGAGACATTGAGAAAACCAAATTTCTTTAATGTGCAGTTTTTCGTTGGGAAAAAAGATAATCGCCTAATGAGAAAATGGCCATAACACTTTTAATTTTTTTTTTTTTTTTTAATTTTTAACTTTTGGCCTGCGTCTGACTGGTCGAAGTATTCGCAAACAAGTAAGAGAAACATTCTTACATAGCGTCTTCACCTGACAATTTTTTGTCATACCAAACGTCAAACTTCATATTAAAAAAACGCTGACAAAAATTTTCGATGGACAGATGGACTACATTCAACATGGGGTGTTGCCAGATGCCAGCATCACATGAAGTCCGGTTTCACACGGTTAAAATAATGGGAAACATCATGCCCGGTTTACACCAGCCAGACGCCAACATGTATAATACTTTTATATTTTCTAAAATATATTTGCACTGTTCTCCAATATAGAAAAAATACAAAAACTAGCAAGTATCATAACAGCTTAAATAAAAGAGAGTATATTGAATTCCCACCAAACAATTCATTGTTGTTTTTTATTTTCCTCATATGTGGAATACCGACGCCTAATTCGGTTGGGCAATTGTTCTCTGCACAACCCAATCCAGCCGTCATATATCAAATTCCCTGACGACTACTGACATAGGTCAATCCACGTCAGTTTTTAGCAAAACCCCCCAGTGTTTTGTTCAAGCTCGTTTAACTAAATTATGCAAAAAAATGCTGCAATCGGTAAAATATGCACTAACAAATCGATGCCACAATTCATAAAAAGCTCTAAAACGGATAAATATATTGTTTCTGCCTTCATTGGTCGCACAAGGAAAAACATGCAATTGCATATTTATGGTTTCCCTGGCGATAACAAAAAGCATTTATAAAGATTTTTTATAAATTTTAAACTTTTATTTACTCTCTGTTTTTACATTATATCGATTTCAATTAGTCATCAATCAATCACGGTATTTTTCTTTGTCTAGGCTTTTCTATATTTTTGTCATTAACAAAAATTTTTAATAACATTTTAAGACTTTTGTGTTCACAAAAAATCTTTTAATGACCATTTCGTAATTCTTGTAACATATTTTGTTTTGTTTATTAATCAACAATGAAATGTTATTAATTTTGTGATAATTTTTTATTTATTTTTTTTTTCCAATATTTTATGTTGTAACTTTATCACACATTTCTTAGGGTGGGATTTTTGAACCCCATTAAAATTATTAAACAAACATGTTTATTTTTTTTTATCATTTTCTGATAAGAGTTTTTCGAAATCTCAATATTTATTTATTTAAAATAAAAAAGGGAAAAGATTTCTTTTAACAAGAAAGTTAACTCTATTCTGGAGTTATTAAAAAATTAGGCAATGTTTAACAACCAAGATTGGCAACCGAAACGAATTTCGGTTTGGTTAGTCTGAGTTTATACGGCTCATGTCTTGTTGATAAGATTCTTCCTTTTTCTTCTTTGAACATGAATTGGCGTTCAAATGATTCATGTCATGTTTACGACATGTGCTGTTCTGATATTGAAAACAATAACAAAATTAAACAACAAATGAAAAAGCAAAACGTAAAGACAGTACATGCATCTGTGTACTCGTTTCTTTTCCCCTCGTCCCTCTCGCCTATAAAGTGGCATTCTTGTCAATAAGACATGAGCCGTATGAACTCAGACTTATTAACAAATTTGTTATGTATCGGTATCAATACCGGTATTTAATTTTTATTAGCATTTAAGCGGTATCGGTATTAATAATGCCTCATAAAAAGTTTTTTTTTGGTTTTGCGACGCACTAATAGAAAAGTTTAAAAAGCAAGCGTACATTTGTGCCCTACGCAATAAGATAGACAAAGAATTCTTAAACAAAATATTACACTTGAAGAGCCACACCATTCCCTTATTACGAAGCAGGTTTGTTAGGGAGCATAATAAAAAATAACGGCAACAAACAAATTAGTATAAAAGGCTGATCGTTACATTCACCAATTTTTATATGCGCGGAATAAAGCGCTTTCTGCGTCAAATATGTATTGGTTCAAAGTGGGAACTCGCCATATAAAAATCATATCTTCCGTAAGCGATATGGTAAGCGAATCTTTCACTTTTCTTCCTTATAAACATGCTTTGTTAAGCCCCATTTATCGGTAGTGGTATCGATTGCCAACCTTGATAACAACAATTGGAAAAGGTGTAAAGGTCTGTCATATCTCGAGTTTAATTTTCCTTATCTGCCAAGGTAATATTGTTTAAGAGGTTTTTTATTTGTTTAAAGAATTTTGTGAAACTTAAATGATTCAAGATTTGTAGGAAATATTTTTGTCATTGAAATCAATATTTCAAATTTTATAACTTTACCTCATTTTCACTTCATAGCTGAGTCCAAACCAAAAGCTTAATTTGAATTAAATTTGGTATATGAACAGAGATAGAGGTGACGTATAATAATATTAAACTACACTGCCACAGTGGGCCAAAGTAAAACACTCCTGCTAATAAAAAAAAATTTAACTTTCAGTTGCTTTCATTAAAATATCGCAAAGTTCTAGTGAAATTTAGTACTTAAGTTATTTTTAAATCATAATTCACTTAAAACATTTTTTAAAAAAAAATTTAAAAGAAAACCACTTGAAAAAAATTCCAATGACCCAGACCTACATTTCTTAAATTTCTATTTTATTTTTTCCAAATAAAAAAATCTATTTAAGTAGATTTCATATGAGAAATGAACTTGAAATTTTAAACTTAACGAAAAAAAAAAAAAAATTAAAACACTTGTATGGGTTGCTCTCGAAATTGGAACCAAAACAACAAAAAAATTACAAGAAAGTCTAGTCTGCAAAAATCACTGAAAAATTTTACAGGTGCTGGCAGCCTACAACAACTTTTGCCGCCAACACTGATTTTAAAATTAAAACTTTAAGAGAGCACAAACAATTTTTTTTGCCTAAATTCTTAAATTTAAAAAAATTTTTTTTTTTTTGCTTTAAAAAAGTGTTAACCTTCAATTTAATAATTATTGTGTTTTTTTTTTATTGTTTTCTCATAAGAAGTCTTGTATTTGTAGTTTCTTGTTGAGTTCATTTATGTGGGGGTTGCCATGGCAAGAGGCAGACATTCTGCAGTTCAGTTCGTTTCTCATATCTTGCAAGAATTACACTGATTTAATTTATTCTTTTATTTTTGGATTTTTTGTTGATTGTGTGTATTTCATAGGTCAGGAACACCCACTTACAAAACTTTACAAAAAAAATTAAATTGAAAACAATTTTGTTTAAAATACTAAATTTTTTGTCAAATTCTTAAATAAATAAATTTTATTGTAAATTCTAATTCAGATTTAAATTAAGATTTCAGTTTAGATTCTAGTAAATTGATTTAGTTTATTTTTATTTCAGTTTTGGTTCAGATTCTACATTACTTCTAGTACAGTTCCAGCTAACTTCTCATTCAGTTCTAGTTTATTTATAGTTGAGCTCTAGCTTAGTTCAGCTCTAGTTCAGCTCTAATTCAGTTCTAGTTCAGTTCTAGTTCAGTTCTAGCTCAGTTCTACATCAGTTCTAGTTCAGTTCTAGTTCAGTTCTAGTTCAGTTCTAGTTCAGTTCTAGTTCAGTTCTAGTTCAGTTCTAGTTCAGTTCTAGCTCAGTTCTAGATCAGTTCTAGTTCAGTTCTAGTTCAGTTCTAGTTCAGTTCTAGTTCAGTTCTAGTTAAGTTCTAGTTCAGTTCTAGTTCAGTTCTAGTTCAGTTCTAGTTCAGTTCTAGTTCAGTTCTAGTTCAGTTCTAGTTCAGTTCTAGTTCAGTTCTAGTTCAGTTCCAGTTCAGTTCTAGTTCGGTTCTAGTTCAGTTCTAGTTCAGTTCTAGTTCAGTTCTAGTTCACTTCTAGTTCAGTTCTAGTTCAGTTCTAGTTCAGTTCTAGTTCAGTTCTAGTTCAGTTCTAGTTCAGTTCTAGTTCAGTTCTAGTTCAGTTCTAGTTCAGTTCTAGTTAAGTTGTAGTTCAGTTCCAGTTCAGTTCAAGTTAAGTTTAGTTCTATTTCAGTTCTAGTTCGGTTCTAGTTCAGTTCTAGTTCAGATCTATTTCAGTTCCAGTTCAGTTCTAGATAAGTTCTAGTTTGTTTATAGTTCAGTTCTAGTTTCGTTCTAGTTCAGTTCTAGTTCAGCTCTTATTCAGTTCTAGTTCAGTCCTAGTTCTAGTTCAGTTCAAGTTCAGTTCTAGTTTAGTTCAGTTCTTGTTCGGTTCTAGTTCATTTCTAGTTCTTCAGTTATAGTTTATTTATAGTTCTGCTCTAGTTTAGTTCTACTTCAACTCTTATTCAATTATAGTTCAGTTCTAGCTCTAGTTCAGTTCAAGTTCAGTTCTAGTTTAGGTCGAGTTCAGTTTTAGTTTGGTTCTAGTTCAGATCTAGTTCAGTTCCAGTTCGGTTCTGTTTCTGTTTCAGTTTTAGTTCAGTTCTATTTCGGTACTAGTTCAGATTCTAGTTTAGGCCTAAACTCAGTGTTTTTGAAACTACAAATTTTATATCTCTTTAAAATATTGCATATCTTTTGAACACTTTAAACAACCCATGTGGCTTTTGTCCAACGAAGTGGGTTGCAATAAATGACATTACAAAACTTTATTACCCGGGGAATTTCGGTGTTGTCACTATAACAACTAATAAGTACATAAATTTTAATGAAAAACACCCAAACTAAAAGTCGTTGTAAATAAATTTATTAAAACTAAAATTAAGTACAAAATAAATTGAAAGGCCTTAAAGTGCGTGTGTTAAAGTAGCAAATATTAATAACTTGATACTTTTAGTCCTAAAATAATGATGATAAATTTTAAAAAGAGACTAACAAATTGACAGACTTTGAGTGGGTGTCTAAAAAAACTGCAGAAATCTTTTTGTTTTTTCTCAGTTAATAGTTAAATCTTTAAAGAAGTAACTCAAATACACAATACGTTCAAGGAAAGAGACCAATAACACAAAAAATCATTATTATAGAAAAAACCAGTTGGTTGGTACCAGAAAAGTAACTTTATTAAGAGTTTGCTTAAGACAAAAAAAAAAAAAGATATAAATGAAAAACATTTTAATCATCTTCATTATATTTAATAATGATCATTATTATTACCTATTAATGTTTGAAAAACCTACGTACAGGAGTGGGTTTGGTTTAAAGTTTGTTGGATATTTGGTACTAAATTGTGCATACTCATGATTCCGTAAAAAAAAGCATCATCATAAGTTTAAAAAAACTGGTAAATAATTAAGCTCGTAGCACAAAGAGTTTCATGCTTATTTATTATTTTACTTTTAACACACTAGAAAACGGAGATAAATTGTCTTAAGCAAGGAGATGAAGCTGTAAAAAGCAGTTGAAAAAATAATTAAAAAAAGTATCGTAAATTTTTAAGATACTTATAAAGCAAATATCTAAAACATTTAAATGTCTAGATAAATCTTAAGAAGAAAGCTATTTTCGGTTTATTTTTTTGTAATATCGTAAATTTAAATTAATTTCAAGCAAGATATTAGTAATTTCAATTTTAGTATTTACAATTTAAAAAAATTTAAAAAAACCAAACTTTTATTTTCAAATAAATTAAAAAATTTTAAACTTTTATTTCTTAAACATTATCGTAAATTTTTTTAATTCTTATAATGGAACTATTATAAAAATTTAAGTACCTAAATAAGGCTAAATCTTAGTCAAAAACATAATTTCGGTTTTATTTTTTTTTAGAAAATGTTTAAAGAAAATACTTTTATTACGTTATCGTAAATTTTTTAAACACTTAGAAACAAGATTTTGGCTTTGTGAAAATATCATAAGAAAGATTAAAAAAAGTTATAATTTTGGTTTTTATTAATATGTAAAAACTACAATATTATTTAAGGAAATTTTAATACACAATTTAAAATTTGTAATTTTATCGTAAATATTGAAATTACATACCGTCACCTAAAATGTAAAAGGCCGTAACTACACTTTATGTTTTTTTACAGGAGAAGGAATAAACGTTATAAATTAAAGACTACTTAAAACTTAATATCCAAATTTTAGATTCAAGCTTAGAAAACAAAGACGGATTTGTTTCTAAAAAAGAAATTAATGGAAAAAAGTACTTGCTAAGAAATGTTAGTTACGGCCTTTTATACTCTATTTTTCTGAAACCAAAAAGCCGTAACTACAAGAATAAAATTGTGCATAAAATAGAACAAATGGTTAAGATAAGAAAATAGTGCTTTAAGGACGAAACTAAAAAAGTTTTTAGGCAAGTGATGTCTTTTTGTATCTATTTATTGTAAGTATTTTAAAAGAAAACACAAAATTCCTCATAACTATTAAAAAAATTTATTTAATTTATAAATTCAATTCGAGAAAATAAAATTAAATTAAAGTGGTTAAGAAAAATAATAACGCAATAACACACATTGAAAGAGAATCAAAGGCAACTTTGTTTTGATTTTGTTCTTGTTTTTTTTTTTGGAAAACTGTAGTTACGGCTTTTTGGTTTATGAAATTGTTAACGTTGCAGTTACGGCCTTTTGTTTTTCGGAAATAAAGTCGTTTTTTTTGGACGTATACATGTAAGATTGTCTGTGTAGATGTGTTTCGGTTAAGTACGTCATAATCAATCAAAAAGTCAAATTTGAATTTTTGAGTAGTTAAGGCCTTTTGCATTTTAGGTGACGATACGTACTTTTAAAATGAATTACAGATAAAAGTAAATACCTTAAAAAAGCTTGAGCCAAAGATTAATTTTGTTTTTGTTTTTTTTTTTTTTTTTTGAAGAACTTTTAAAATCTTTATATACGAGATAGCGATGAATTTAAATTATTAAAGAAATCTTTCATAAAATTCTATTTGCTGTATTTTATAGTTTAAGAAAATTTTCAAAAAATATATTCTATAATATCGATTTTCTGAACTTTATCGTAATTTTTTTAATACTTGAGTATTAGGTAACTGCATTAGTTAAAGATGGTAAAACAGATAATATAAAATGCTAGTTTCAATTTTTATTTAATTAAGAAAAACTATTTTTTTTTTTATATATCTTTATCGTAACTTTTTTTAATACTTTTTGGATAGGAAAATATTAAAACAGCTTAAAAAGATCGCTGTAGGAAATATCGCCCAAAGAAAAATGGCCCAAAAAAAAAATGAAAAATCGCCCAAATGAAGAATCGCCCAAGCGAACATGAAAAATTACCCAAAAAGGTAAATATGAAATTTTGCCCAAAAAAAAAAAAACGAAAAAGGGCCCAAAAAGAAAATGAAAAATGACCCAAAAACTAATTTTTTCCCAAAAAAAAAAAATAACTCAATTTGCAAAAAAGTGTTTATTATTCATATAAATTTAGGTGACATGTCATAACGTCCAGTGTCGTAGTGTCCTTGGACTTTATGACACTTTTATAAGTGTCATAATGTCCATCGAAGAATTGTCATAACGTCCGTGGACGTTATGACACTTTGCAAATTGTCATAACGTCCGCAACTTAACTTATAATCAAAAATGTGTAAATTTTAAAGATACTAATTTAACCATAATATGGTGGTCGGTGACAATGATTTGGTTAAATTAAATATAAATATGGATAAAATATTTTTATAGCTTTTACTCCGGGTGTATATATTAAATATATATATCCAAAATAAGGATTTTTCTCTTCTATGGTATAACAAATACTGGCTTCGCTAACTAAAGCTTCTCTGTATAGCCGGCCTTCGGCCGTTCGCAAAGATTTTCTCCTCTATGGTATAACAAAGACCGGCTTCGCTAACTAAAGCTTCTCTGTATAGCGGGCCTTCGGCCGGGCGCAAGGATTTTCTCCTTTATGGTCTAACAAAAACCGGGTTCGCTAAGTAAAGCTTCGAAAAACTGCCTTGTTTCCGAACAAGGCCGACTACGCAGAGACGCTTTAGTTAGCGAAGCCGGTGTTTGTTAAACCATAGAGGAGGAAATCCTTGCGCCCGGCCGAAGGCCGGCTATACAGAGAAGCTTTAGTTAGCGAAGCCAGTATTTGTTATACCATAGAATAGAAAATCCTTATTTTCGATATATACATATATATTTAATATATACACCCAGAGAATAAGCTACAAAACCATTTTAAAAAAAATTCTACCCATATTATGTTTAATTTAACCAAGTCATTGTCGCCGACAACCATATTATGGTTAAATTAGTGTCTTGAAAAATAGTTTTGTTGTTTGCAACCATAATAAAACATGGTTTTCTCTGCTATGTAAGATTATGGTAGAATTTTAAAAATGAAAAATGGCCCAAAAAAATGGGCTATTTTTCATACAACATTTTTGGGTGATTTTTCATTATTCAATTTAAAAAACGAAAAATCACCCAACAATAACGAAAAATATGAAATCAGGCCCAATTTTACATGCAATTTTTTTGGGCGATTTTTCTTTTTTTTTGGCAATTTTTCTTTGGGCGATATTTCCTACAGCCTAAAAAGATAAGAAAAACTAATTAAAATTTTTATTTTACTATTCAAGGGGAAACAACTTTCATTGAACCATTAAAAAAAACGAGAACAGTTAATTAAAATCTTTAATTAAAGTTTATAAAAATTTATTTTTTAGCAAACATACATATAAACAAAGTGATCTTTTTAAAGTTAACCCTAAAATATATAAATTTTACCGTTTCAAAACTTAAGCTGGTTTTTATTAATCTTTTTTTTCATCTTGAAAAAAAAACTTTTTTTGGGAGATAAAACCGAAATAATGATACGTAATAAAAACCAGAGTAAAATATAATAAAACTTAAACCTCGATCTTGTGGTTAAACGTTATTTTTTTATGGTAACAGGCAATAAATAGCAGCAGAAAAAGAACATAAAGCGAGAATAAAGATTCATAAACTAAACAAAAAAAAAAAAAAAAAAAATGATTTGTAAATTTCATCATCTTGCAAAAAAGAAAAGAAAAAAAAACATAACTCAAAGTTTTTAGGTCAATTTTTTGGTTTCCCTTTAAAATTATGATATTTTTTCTTAACAAAAAAACCCATCCCACAAAAAACCGATGAAGGATTAATCAGGCTGTACAGGCCGTTAAACAAAGAAAAGTAATGAAATGGAGAAACCAAGACTAAATCAAGTTTTAGGAACAACATGAAATGAACAGCTGCTACTGATGATGATGCTAATGGTGGTTCGTTCGGCTGTTACTGGATGTGTGGAGTTTGCCACCACCACAAACAACAACAACAACAACTGCTTTAAAAAAAAGTAAAACATGAAACTAAAAATCAGGTTTACAGGCAGTCAAACAGCTTATAAAGGTGTTTCTTGTTACGATTCTGTTCTGTATTTGGGTTTAAAACATACAAACCAAAAAGCTCTACTAGGGTTTATTAACTTACTCTCATACAAAAAGGTAGTTAGTTTGGCTCCTCTTAATCAACAATTTCCTGTGTTATTTGTAAGTGTAAGTTTTGCTAGGAGCGAGCAAAAAGCAGTTTAAAAGGTCTTGGCTATTTGAAATACGTACAAAAAAACTTAACTTGAAAACCCGTTCGTATTTCACAAAAAGTCCACTTTTTTTGTTCGCTTGTCTGGTTTTGTTTATACCAAGATTTTCTAATTCTTTGTGACGCACTTTTAAGCTTTTAATTATACTGTTGAAAAGGAGAAAAGCAAGGAAGGATTTCAAAACAAAAACAATTCACAAATCGGAAAAAAAAAGATTTTCGAGAATTGTTTTTCTTATATTAATTTTTTACTTTTTTTCTTCTGATGTCGTAATTTTTTAAAACACTTTCAACAGAAATATGAGAATTATATTTTATTATTTTAGATAAAATTAATTTAAGAAAAATTTAAATTTTTTAAAAATTTTGAAAATTATAAAATTTATTTCTGTTTTTAAGAAATCTTTATCGTAAATTTATAAAATATTTGTGAAACATATATGAGAAAACTTTACACACGTAAAGAAAAAACATGTTTAAATATGGACACCTCCAACCAAACTATTTTTAAAAAAATTTTTAAACATATTATGGTTAATATAACCATATTATTGTCACCTACAACCATATTATGGTTGAATTAGCTCTCCATCAAAAAGCCAGAACCATATTATGGTTGCCTTTAAACATGATATGGTAAAATATGACAATAACTTTTTTTAAAATTTACAATAGTATTTTCCTCTTTTCCAAGAGCAACATGCTATGGTTGAAAACCAACCATGCTATTATAATTGTTAAACATATTTTAGTTATTTTTGACTATAACTTGTTCGGAGGCAACCATAATATGGTTGTGACTTCTTGATGGATGACTAATTCAACCATAATATGGTTGTCGGTAACAATAATATTGTTAAATGAATCATAATATGTTAAAAATTGTCATTAAAAATAGTTTTGTTGGTGGTGATCATATTTAAACATGTTTTTTCTCTGGGTGCATACCTTAAGAAAGCTTAAGAAAAAATCTAATTTCGGTTTAAACTTAAATCTCGTAAAAATATTTTTTTAAATTTTGTCGTAAATTTTTGTACTTCTTTCTGGAGAGCTAGTCATAATTTTAAAATATCATTTGAAAGCATTTATAAAACTCTAATTTCAATTTCGAGTACTTTTGGAAAGAATACAATTTTTTCCGAAAACTTTAAAAATTCTTAAACTGTAGTGTTTTTTAAATTTAGCGTAAATTTCTAAAAAGTTTCAGGTATGTGTCATAATATATACAGTCTGGCATCACCGGCGACATCGAGTGATTGTTCAAGCATTGCATCAGCAAGTTTGGGTAGATAGAGAAAGCAGAACACCACGTTTTATATTACAAAGCCTTTGATTACAGAATTCATAAATTATTTTATTTAAGTAAACCTGAACATATGAAAATAGAAAACCCCGTGTTTTATTTAATATTATTACATGGTGTCAGGTGTAAAAGTAAAATAAAGTAGAGAAAAATAAGAATGAGCGAGGTCCAAGTCTTAAAAGACGAAATCGAAGCCCTACGCGCTGAAATAACAAAATCAAGAAACATGGGAATAGCAACCCATAGTATTCTACCACAGATACCGCTTCCCGGTCCAATAAAGATAAGGGATGGCGATATAGGTGAAAATTTTAAGTACTTTAAGCAGCAGTGGGAAAATTATTTAACAGCATCGGGTTTAACCTCACAAAACGAAGAAACTATAAAAGCAATTCTTTTAACAGCCATCGGAGACGATGCCTTCAAAAGGTATACTAATATGCCAATAAAGGAAGATGATGTACAGACAGCTGCCGCTCTATTGAATGAAATAGAAAAAAATCTAACACCGGCGGTAAACAAAAGGTATATAAGGGCCGTCTTTAATATGGCAAAGCAAGACGAAGAAGAGTCATATGACGAATATTTCAACAGATTGAGAGGTTTGATCAAAAATGCACAATATGGTCAACTGGAGGAGGACCTTTTACTTGATAAAATAATATGCTCCATCAAGGATCCTGACCTGAGAGAAAGGTTATGGCTTGACAGCAGTATAACTTTGTCAAAAGCCATTGAAATCTGCAGGTCAAAAGAAACGTCAGAAAAACAGTTACGTGGTATTGGAACTAACCAAGCTGAGATTAACAAGGTGGAGAAAACCATAACGAGAGGTAAATATCAGCAGCAACAACAAACACAACAAAGAGTAAAAGCCGAAAACACATTGTGCAAATTTTGCGGGAACGAGTATCACAACAGGTTAGAAAACTGTCCGGCTAGAAAGATAACATGCCACAAATGCAAGAGAAGAGGACATTATGCCAGGGTTTGCATGTCGAATAGCTCAACATATACAAACAGGCACAGTAACGGTTCAAGAGCTGTAAAAGAAGTCGTAACAGCGATTAACAGCGCCGAAGAAACATCAGACGACGAGTTTATATTGAACACCGTATTAGGCGAAGGCAACAACAGCAGCAAAGGACTTTACTTAGAATTAAACATTTATGATAACCAAAACAGAGCTCATAACATAAAATGTCAGCTTGATACCGGCGCAACATGCAATATTATTGGAGTCAACAACCTGAAGAACATAGAAGCAACACCAAATATAGAAAAAACACATACAAAACTGAGAACAATAGAAGGGAACCAAATTTCACCCATTGGAACAACACAAATGATCGTTGAAAAAGATAAAGATAAGTATAAATTATTATTTTATGTCATAAAAACCAATCACTGCACGCTACTATCATTACAAACATGTCAGTCACTAAAACTTATAGAGATATGTAAAAAAGTCGAACACAACACCGCGGAGGACAAAGCATATAAAATTATAAACAAATATGATGACGTTTTTCAAGGCCTAGGCAAACTTAAGGGCAAGATAACATTGGAAATAGACAGCAACATAACACCCAAAAGCGAACCTCCGAGAAGAATACCGGTAACATTACGTGAACAGCTAAAAGATAAATTAAAAGAAATGGAAAAGTTGGATGTAATAAGAAAAGAATGTGAACACACAGACTGGACAAGCAATATTGTCATAGTAAGGAAAAACAATAATATAAGAGTTTGTATCGACCCACGACAACTGAACGAGGCTCTAAAAGACGTAAAGTATCAACTTCCGACAGTAGAAGAAATTCTAACCGAATTGTCAGATGCCAAAATATTTTCAATACTTGATGCTAAGCACGGGTTCTGGCAGCTCCAGCTAGACGAAAATAGTAGCAAGTTAACATCCTTCTGGACACCATTTGGGAAATACAGATTCAACCGTGTACCATTTGGCATAAAGCCAGCAATGGAAATTTTCCAGATGCGACAGAACCAGGTGATATCCGGACTGAAAGGCGTAGTTTGCATTGCAGATGATATTTTAGTTTTTGGAAAGGGTGACACAAAAGATGAGGCAATTGAAGACCACAACAGAAATTTAGATTGTTTATTACAGCGTCTACGCGAAGAAAATTTAAAAATTAACAAGACGAAAATTAAAATATGTCAGGAAAAAGTCAAATTTTTCGGGCATATACTTACCGGGGACGGCGTAAAGCCAGATCCCGAGAAAATCGGAGCCATACTAAGCATGCCGTCGCCCACTGATAAAAAGGACACCATGCGATTCTTAGGTCTCGTAACCTATGTAAGTAAATTTTTACCTAATATGTCGGAAATCACCGAGCCCCTTAGAAGAATAACACATGAAAAAGCAAATTTTGAATGGCAAAAAGAACAAGAAGAAGCATTCCAAATGCTAAAAAAACTCATAACTGAAACACCTGTTTTACAATACTACAACGCAAAAAAACCTATCGTGATTCAAACCGATGCTTCAGCATTCGCACTCGGCTGTACCTTGCTACAAGATAACCACCCAATAATCTACGCTTCGAAGACACTTACGCCAACACAAAAGAATTACGCACAGATTGAGAAAGAAATGCTGGCGGTACTGTATGCATGCAAGAGGTTTGACCAATACATTTGTGGAAGAGGAAACATTACAATAGAGACGGATCACTTACCACTAATCAACATATTTAAAAAACCGCTGCTTAAAACTCCGAAAAGGCTTCAATCCATGATACTAGCGTTGCAACGATACAACTTCAACATAAAGTATAAAAAGGGACACGAAATGTACATAGCCGATACTCTATCTAGAGCGCCAGCTAACCTAGAGAACTCAGTCGATATTTATAAGATTGAAAAGGAATTGAAGCTACTAGATTACAGTGACGACATAGAAGAAAAAAATATAAGTTCAACAACAATTGAAAAAATAAAACATGCAACGATCAACGATAGCGTAATGCAGACTCTAACCACAACTATAAGAGAGGGTTGGCCCGGTAACAAAAGCAGTGTAAGCGATAACATAAGACAATATTGGAACGTAAAAGATGAACTTGTAGTCAACGATAACTTAGTTTTAATGGGAAACAGGTTGCTCATACCACAACAAATGCGAAGCGAAATCTTGAGTAGATTACACCAACCACATTTGGGTATAGAGCTAACTTTAAAACTCGCTCGAGAAACAGTATATTGGCGAGGAATAACAGAAGATATAAAACAGATGATAGCAAACTGCGCCATATGCAATACATATGCAAGAAAACAGCGGAAGGAAGCCATGATCATTTCAGAAATTCCGTCAACACCTTTCGAAATCGTATCTATGGACGTATGCGAACTACATATAAATGGTACACATCAGCATTATCTAATAACAGTAGACCACTATTCTGACTTTTTTGAAATTGACAAACTGGTGAGTTTAGCAGCAAAAACAACAATTGATATATGCAAAAGAAATTTCAGCAGATACGGTGTACCTGCAAAAGTTATTACAGATAATGGAACCAATTTTATAAATGCAGAATTCAAAACGTTTGCCAAAGAGTGGGAGTTCCGTCATGAAACATCTAGTCCCCACCACCAACAAGGGAATGGCAAAGCAGAGGCAGCAGTAAAGATCGCAAAACAACTATTGAAAAAAGCTATGGCATCTAATACGGATTTTTACAGATCCCTACTCATTTGGAGAAATACCCCAAACAAAATTGGCTCCAGCCCTGCTAAACGGCTGTTTTGTAGATGGCTAAGGTGTAATCTCCCATCTCTTAATTTAAGCCAAGAAATTATACGAAATGTTCCAAAACAAATTAAACAACAACGAGCATACAACAAAAAATACTTCGACCGTGGGACGCGCAAGGAGAATAACTTAAAGGAAGGTGACAGCGTTTATTTCAAAAAGAGTCCAAGCGAAAAATGGATGAAGGGTAAAATCGAAGAAAAAATCACAGACCGATCATACATAGTTGGGTCGGACCAGGCAAAGTACAGGCGCAACACGATACACATAATGAAGCCAAACACAGTGACGCCCGACATAGAGAAACACCAAAACACAGCGAATTTGCCTGCAGAATCTACATATGAATCCAATAATCAAGGCAAACAATATTCCGAATTCAAACCCAACACCCAGGTATCAGAGGAAGACGATTCCCAATACCAACACAATCATCGACAACAACGAGCTCGAAGAGAGACTAAACTTCCAAGGTATTTAGAAGAGTACGAGGTTTATTAATTTTGGAAAACGAAGGGGATGTCATAATATATACAGTCTGGCATCACCGGCGACATCGAGTGATTGTTCAAGCATTGCATCAGCAAGTTTGGGTAGATAGAGAAAGCAGAACACCACGTTTTATATTACAAAGCCTTTGATTACAGAATTCATAAATTATTTTATTTAAGTAAACCTGAACATATGAAAATAGAAAACCTCGTGTTTTATTTAATATTATTACCCCGATTTTAACTTAATGCTTTAATAAGTCTTTAGTAAAAAGCTAATTTCAAACCTATTTTTTTTTATACCCTCCATCACAATTAGTTGTGAAGAGGGTATATTAAGTTTGTCATTCCGTGTGAAACTTTTTTATTATTCATCTCAGACCCCATAAAGTATATATTTTCTGGGTCCTTGAGTAATTCTAAGTCGATTTAGCCATGTCCGTCTGTCTGTCCGTCTGTTGAAAACACCCTCACTTTCGAACAACTCAAAAGAAATGAACAAACTTGGTGCTGAATTGCTTGTAGTTATCCTATGCAGTTTGGGATTGAAATCCAGCCAAATCGGTTCAGTAGGACCAGAGCTATGAATCAAAATGTGGAACCACCACCTAAAAAAATTGATAATTTTGATACAAAAAATAACATAAATGCTGGAACAAGGCACAGAATGAGATAAGATTTTGCAAAAATTTGTTTTATTTGACTGGAAATCATGCTGTTAAATTTCGTGATGATCCGTCCATAATTTACCCTAAGCCCCATATAAACAATACTCCCGGAAAACAGTTTAGTACGCCTGAAACCGTAAAAAATAACGCTAGCGTAACAAAGTTTGGTACGTCACAGGTTTTTAAGACTAGAAATAACACTGTGAAATTTCGTGACGATCAGTCCATAATTTACCTTAGGCCCCATATAAACCCTACTACCGGGAAACAGTTTAGTACGCATAAAACCGTAAAAAATAATGCAATCATAACAAATTTTGGCTCGTCACAGTTTTATAGGACTATAAATGATACTGTGAAATTTCGTGAAGATCGGTACATAATTTACCCTAGGCCCCATAGAAACCCTACTCCCGGAAAACAGTTTAGTACACCTAAAACCATAATTAATAATGCTATTATAACAGAAATTGGTGCGTCACAGTTTTAAAGGACCAGAAATAACGTTGTGAAATTTCGTGATGATCGGTCCATAATTTACCCTAGGCCCCATATAAACCCTACTACCGGAAAACACTTAAGTCGCCTAAAACCATAATTAATAACAAATCGTCATAGTTTAAGATAATAATAACATCATACAGATATTACTCCTTAAACATTTGTACTGTCGGTGGAGGGTATCAAAGATTCGGCACAGCCGAATATAGCACTCTAACTTGTTTTTTTTTTGTTTTTGTTATTTTTGTAGATATTTAGAATACAATATATTTTTAAACAAGCTTAAACCTTAAATGCCCACTGTATCTTTAAAGATACAACCATCAAAAAAATTCCCACGGGCTCATTTTTAACAAAAATAAAAATTAAAAAACAAAAGTATGTTTAGAAATCTTTAGAAAATCATCTAAAATTTATTTTTATCAAAAAAATTTTAGATTTTTATGTTTAAATAGCCGTAAACTTAAAAAATTATATTTTTAAAAATCTGAATCAAAAGGTTTATTTGCAACGTTAAATCCCATATCCGAGCGGAAATTGAGGTCCAGAAAAAATATAAGGTGGTTCGAATATATGTCCAGACGCTTTTAGCAATAATTAAAAAAAAAGGTTCCGGGAACACGTCGTCCAGCTTTATCCAATGGTTGTATCTTTAAAGATACAATGTGCATTTACCAGCAAATAAAAAATTAGTTTTTGTTTACTTATGTACTGCTGTTTGTTTAGTTTTATGTTGAAGCTTGCTGATAGAGAATTCGTTACGAGAGGCAGTTAGAGTAAAAACTGGGAGTCAGGAAGCATCTAATTGTTAATGATGTTTTCGATGCTTGCACTGACGATGAAATTGACCTTGATGCATTCGTACATGACTTTTTATCAACACGAAAAATGCAGATCAAGAACTTCCTCCTGATAGAGGTTATGGCCAGATTATGCAACATTTAACATTTCTTTTTCAGAAACTTCTGACACACATTGAAATTCATGATCTTCTATGTTAAGAGTGATAAAAGTAAATCCCAAATTTTCTGAGTTTGGTAGAGTTTTCTGGAACAAAGGTAATCTCCAAGATATAACAAATTTACTTAGAGGAACATATGGTTAGAGAATCCATTAAATATTCTAAAATAGATCAAATTAATTTAAGCGGACTTTCGTTAATGTATCGGAATTTTTTTCTATATGAGTTATTTAAAGCTTCCCAATTCTCGGGACTATTGGTTTGAAAAAAAATCATCGCTGCTGTACTATCATAAAAAGACAAATAAGCGGAAGAGGTTTTAATAAAATTCTTAAAGTAGTTCATTTTAATGATACAACTGAAAAGCCTTTTCAATATGATCCTAATACTGGCAGGCTTTATCTATCACGACCTCTTATTTAAACTCTCAAAACAACTTTTGCCTCCGTTCCAAAGTTGAAAAGGCTATGTGTAGACGAACAATTTACTCCAGTAAAGTAGGAAGCTATTTGAAGCAGCACTTGCCGAATAAGCCAACAAAATGGGGCTTTAAACATTTTATACTTAGCGATACAATGGGATATGATAACAAATTTGAAGTATATAATGGCTCAGCTGAAACTTGTGTATTGTGTCATTGTGTTAACAAAGTGCCCAGATTTAAAAACTATATAGTATGCTTCGATCTACCAAATGTTAAAATACAATTTGGTTTAAGGATTGATGTTTGACTAGTGACGTCAGCAGTCGTCGATGGCTGCGAGTGTAAGACGGCAAATCCATCTGAGGAGATCGAGTGGTTGCGATCGAAACATGTCATGGTAACCTGCCGGCCAGGGTTCGAGCCCGAGCCACGTCAAGAATGAAAGATTATCAATAACAATTTTGGCTGTAGGAAATATCGCCCAAAGAAAAATCGCCCAAAAAAATAAATGAAAAATCGCCCAAAAAAATTGCATGTAAAATTGGGCCTGATTTCATATGAAAAATGGCCCAAAATTTTTGGGCTATTTATCGTTATTGTTGGGTGATTTTTCGTTTTTTAAATTTGGGTGATTTTTCATAATGAAAAATCACCCAAAAATGTTGTATGAAAAATGGCCCAAAAAAATGGGCTATTTTTAAAATTCTACCATAATCTTACATAGCAGAGAAAACCATGTTTTATTATGGTTGCAAACAACAAAACTATTTTTCAAGAAACTAATTTAATCATTATATGGTTGTCGGCGACAATGATTTGGGTTAATTAAACATAATATCGGTAGAATTTTTTTAAAAATGGCTTTGTAGCTTTTTCTCTGGGTGTATATATTAAATATATATATATATATATATATATCGAAAATAAGGATTTTCTCTTCTATGGTATAACAAATACTGGCTTCGCTAACTAAAGCTTCTCTGTATCGCCGGCCTTCGGCCGGGCGCAAGGATTTTCTCCTCTATGGTATAACAAAGACCGGCTTCGCTAACTAAAGCTTCTCTGTATAGCCGGCCTTCGGCCGGGCGCAAGGATTTTCTCCTCTATGGTATAACAAACACCGGCTTCGCTAACTAAAGCTTCTCTGCGTAGTCGGCCTTGTTCGGAAACAAGGCAGTTTTTCGAAGCTTTACTTAGCGAAACCGGTTTTTGTTAGACCATAAAGGAGAAAATCCTTGCGCCCGGCCGAAGGCCGGCTATACAGAGAAGCTTTAGTTAGCGAAGCCGGTCTTTGTTATACCATAGAGGAGAAAATCCTTGCGCCCGGCCGAAGGCCGGCTATACAGAGAAGCTTTAGTTAGCGAAGCCAGTATTTGTTATACCATAGAAGATGAAATCCTTATTTTGGATATATATATTTAATATATACACCCGGAGTAAAAGCTATAAAAATATTTTATCCATATTATGTTTAATTTAACCAAATCATTGTCACCGACAACCATATTATGGTTAAATAAGTATCTTTAAAAAAATCACTTGAAATTTTAACGGTATTTTAAAAAAAATTTACACATTTTTGATTATAAGTTAAGTTGCGGACGTTACAAAGTGTAATAACGTCCTCGTCCTCGTCTTCGAAGGACATTATGACACTTTAAAAGTGTCCAAGGACACTACGACACTGGACGTTATGACATGTCACCTAAATTTATATGAATAATAAACACTTTTTTGCAAATTTAGTAATTTTTTTTTTTTTTTTTTTGGGAAAAATTCGTTTTTGCTTTTTGGGTCATTTTTCATTTTCTTTTTGGGCCCTTTTTCGTTTTTTTTTGGGCAAAATTTCATATTTACCTTTTTGGGTCATTTTTCATGTTCGCTTGGGCGATTCTTCATTTGGGCGATTTTTCATTTTTTTTTTTTGGGCCATTTTTCTTTGGGCGATATTTCCTACAGCCAACAATTTTAATTAATTTTTTGTAAAATTCCTTTCTTCATAAAAATAATTTAATAAAAATTAAATTTCATGAACTTAAGCCTAATTAAAAATATAAAAAATTTGGATTAAAAAGCTTCGACAATTTTTATAAAACAATACTCTTGTTAGTATATTCGCGTACACTGGGTCCGCTTATAATAAACCAGCGCCGCCGAAGAATAAAAAGGGAAGTTGAAAGCTACCAAATTGCTTTGAACAAACAAGAATGTTCTGTTCAAAGAATTTAAGGGTTCTACCGCGGAAAAAATTACGTGTGTAACACCTTAAAATATGGGTCCTGGCCCACCTTAAAGTATATCGATCGCTTCAGAATCACTTTCTGAGTCGATCTGATGATGTCCATCATGCTGGCTGGCTGTCCATGTAACCTTGTGCGCAAAGTACAGGTCTCAATTGCATAGGCTCGTATTGACACAAAGACCAAGCCTATTGAATAGCCAAATAGTAGGACCACGAAACAAGATAGGGTGCAGTTTCTGCTTCCCAGAAACTATCAAACCGATTTTAATGATATTAAAAACATAAGTAGAAACATATTTATGTGGACACATAAGCTATGCAGTTTTTTAAAAATAGGACCACGAGGGGAGGAAGGTGGCAAATTCTGCCTCTCACAAAGTTTCAAACCGTTATTAATGAACCTTAAAACATATGTGCTTTCATGATTATATGGACATATAAGCATGATTCTTCATGGGTCCCGAATAGGGAGCAGTCTCGAAATTGTGTATTTAAATACTGTGGTGTAGGGTATCATATGGTCGGGCTTGACCGATTATACTTTCTTACTTGTTTTTTAATTAAAATAAAGTAATTTCAAAGATGCTAGCTCATGTTTTCTTTGGTTACTTTCGTATGAATAATACTTACGGGGGAGTGCCCAGTGTATCTTCTAAGATACAACCACTATTTTCTAAATAACTTTAAAAAAAAATTTTTTTTCGACAAAATTGGTACGCAGTTGATTTTTGTCGACCATTTTACACATCATATATTTTTTATATCAAAATCGGTGTCCTTGGGCATTTAAGGGTTAAATAAGTTTAATGATTAAAACATTTTATAAAAACTAGAATGTGGGAATTTTTCATTATTTTTTATAAACAATTTTTAGATGAAGTTATAACAAATTTTATTTAAACAAAATGGGAAAATTAATAATTTCTTTAGAAAAACTTAAACAAGTTCTAAATTTTAATTTTTTTTACTTTATCGTAAATTTGTATACTACTTGCAATGCAAATATTAAAAATATTTGAAAAGTTGAAGAAAGTCTATTACAAAAATCTTAAAAATAAAAATTTCAAACGTTATCGTAAATCTTAAAAATTCTAATTCTTTATAAGATAGCGATAATACTAATATCCTAGAATTCGAATTTTTTTTTTTTTTTAGTAAAAAGCTAGTTTCGAACTAGTTTTTTGTTATTTTTGTAGATATTCAGAATACATTCATGTAAACATAGTTGAGTAATGATTTAAAAATGTTATAAGAAAAAGAAAATGAGAATTTTTCTTTTTTTTCATAAACCATTTTTAAATAAAGTTATAGCAAATTTTATTTGAAATTAATATTTTCATTAGAAATACTTAAACAAGTTCTGCATGGATTTTTTTTTAACTTTATCGTAAATTTCTATACTACTTGCAATGCAAATACTAAAAATATTTAAAAAGTTGAAGAAAACCTATTAAAAAAACTAATTTCGAATTTCATCTATGTAAAGACAACCACACAAAATGGGAAAAATTAATAGTTTCTTTAGAAAAACTTTAATAAGTTTTACATTAAATTTTTTGAACTTTATCGTAAATTTTTTTACTACTTGCAATGCAAATATTGAATATATTTAAAAAGTTGAACAAAGTCTATTAAAAAAACTAATTTCGAATTTCATCTATGTAAAGAAAATCGCATAAAAATAAAAATTTTATACGTTATCGTAAATTTTTAAAATTCTTACATAAAATATAGCGATAATACTAATATACCATATGAAAGCCTGAACAAAATTCTAATTCCAATTTTCATTTATGTGTAGAAAACATACACAGAAAAAATTATTGCCGAATTATTTTCAAACAAACGCTTGTTTGAAATTTTTTTAATTTCTATAAATTTTTTTACTGATTCAATCAATATTTTTGTTTGATTTTTATTTAACCAACAAAAATGTGGACAACTCTTCAAAAATATAATAAACGCGTTATTGGTGTCAAGTTTTCATAATTTTGTATGAAATATTTAACGCTCTTTAATGTTGTCGTCTTTTTTATTTGATCGTAAGCAGCACTTCTTTATGTGAAATATAAGAACAACAACAAAAAACACACAGTCTATTTTTGGACGCTTTAAGAAAAACAATAGCAGACACAACATTATAAGAAACAAAATCCCGTATTCAATTTTTTGGAACTGTTTGGTTAAATACATCAAATACAAAAATAGAATGATGACGAAAAACATATCGAGTCGGTCTGCTGCCGTTTTTGGTTACACATCTTCTTTAGCAAAGGAAAGGATACAGCAACAGAGGAGAGTGATAAAGAAAACCATTGTGTTGTGTGTATAAATCTGTGGTTTTCATGGGCAACCGCGTATGTCTTAAAATAAAATTTTTCAGGAGAGCCGAAAAAACCATTCTAGTTCAAACTATGGGTTAGATATTGCACCTTTTGAACTTTGCAATTGAGTTAAAACATCGGAATGGGTCTATCTGTTTTTAAAATGTTGTTAAAAAACGCAAAGAGCGCTTGAAATTAAGCAATATAGCATCAACATTTCAAAATCGAAATATAGACATACGCGGTTGCCCATGAAAACCACAGAAATAAGACTTCGTTCAAAAATTATTCCAACAAAAAAATATGTCTCAAAGCCAGCCGGCGCACAGTGGCGCCATTTGAGTTTTTTCGTTGCAAAAATCATATCTTTTGAACCGAATAAGGTAATTGAACAGTTTAAACAGCATATGATAGATAACTGTTCAGCCTATGAAATGTGCATTTGAAAAGGGTGCTACGCTGTGTAGGGGCCTACTTATGGGTTATCAAAGTTAAAATTAGTAGAAAAATCAATTTTATGGTACCTAAAAAAAAATTATTTTTACATTTTTAGATTGTTTTTATTTTTTTTTTCTTTAGGGTTCTAAATTATTACCCAACAAATTAAAAAAAAAAATTTTTTTTTTTTAAATTTATTTTTTCAATTTTCTGTATTTTCGGTATATGGGTAATTCCATGTCAAAACGACCAAGAGTGGGACACGACCCCTTCCGATTTTAATGAAATTTGGTGAGAATGTTCCTTTTATCTTATAAGGAACATATATGAACGAAAAAAAATTTTAAAATTTTTTTTTCAAAAGTTATGTCATACTCAAAATGTCATAATTTCGCCGAATTAGCCGAATGTGTTGAGCTTATTTCTTCAATAACTCGAAAACTACTTGACATACGAAGATGATTTTAATGTCATTTTAAAGAGAATACTTGGGGCTACAAACCATATATTGAAAAAATAAATTTTTTTTTGAAAAATGTAATATCTGCAAAATGTTAAATTTTAAAAACGGACTAAGTCAAAAACCTATTTTTTTATTTGGCTGATTTTTTTTTGTATAATACCTCAAACTGTTCTTTAAAAATTCTGAAACTTTGAAGGAGGTGTTTTTTTTTTTTTTAAGATATGATTTTTTTCCTTTCGCAACCTTTAAAAAAATAATATTAAAATAGAATTTTAATATTGTAATTTTGAGCAATAAGTACACTGTGCAAGTTGCAAAAAACAGACCAGCCGCGCACCTGGCATTTCACCCTAATTGGGGACGCTGAATTCAGTGGTGCTAACCGTTTTTTTAAATTAGCTCTTGTTTTCAAGATATACCGTTATTTCGAAAATGTAAGGCGCTGCACAGCATATATTCGCGTAACTCAAAAATGGTTTAGTTTATTGAAATAACTAAAAAAACCGAAATTCGGCAATAAATAATAAAGTGGGGTTGGTCATACATTTGACCCATCTAGGAGCATCCTACGCGCTGTAGGGGCCAAATTAAAGAATTTTATTAAACCGCAATATTAGTATGGCAACCATGTCTTTTTAACCTTTTTTACCTCTAGAAGCCAAACGGGCACGTACGGGCAGATAAAATTTTTGAATTATGTAAAGAAATAATCAAAGAACAGATTTTGCAAATATGGCAAATATAGAAAAATATAGATTTTTGTTATTTTCCGTCAAAGTTGAAAAATAGTGAAAAAACGGATAGTTTTTAAATAGTGATTTACCAGGAGAAACACAAAGCAAACAGTTCATTTTTTTTTTATCATTACACATTTAATAAATGCATCAATCAATACAAACAAAAAATAAGGCGATTCGTTACCTATTTTTCGTGATATTACACCTGAAATCGCAACAAATTTACTAAAAATTGTGTGTTTTTTTGAAAACCGAAAGTCGGTCAACTTTGAACGGCTATATCTTCTAAACTAAAAATGTGATATTATTAAGAGTGGCAGATTTGAAATCGTTGAAAAGTTTCCTATAACATGAGTTTATTCAAAACTTCGTCGGTGCTCATGAAAATTTTGATTTTTGCAACCTCGTTTGCTCTACGGGCGCTACTGTGCGGCGGCTCTGCTCTGCCGTCATCTTCTCATACAGTGCTTACTTGTGTGCGCGTCATTGCTTGTGCAAAAACTTTTTTTATTTTGAAATTAAGTATATGAATTTCAGTAAACTTTTTGTTTGATTCAGTTAAATTATTTGTTTGAAAAAATCGGTGTTTTTTTTCAATAAACAAAATGCAAATAAATTGTTTGAATATGCAAATTTGTTTATAGGACCGATTTCAGACAAAAAATTGTTTGATTCTACAAATTTTTTGTTTGAATTGGAAAAATAATTTTTTCTGTGTATAGAGATAATTTTATTTTTTCATATTATCGTAAATGTTTGAGTGACTAACATATCGTCATATTAAATGCAAACGGACGTAACTACACAAAATTTAGAAATTGAGTTTTTTATCGATTATGGTTCGTTTTATCAAAATACATATTTAAGCAAAATTTTAGAATCCTACGATCAAAAATGGCGATTTTATTAACGAAATTTAAACGCCAATTACACCTTGTTGTTATTGATTTTGTAAAGTTTTTTGCTTCTCCTGTAAAAAATTAAAAAGTTTAGTTACGTCCGTTTGCATTTAATATGACGATATGAGATAGCGGCAACAAGAAAATGTCATAAGAAAGCTTGAACAAAATTCTAGTTTCAGTTTTAACAATTGTGAAAAAATAACATTTTGTTTAAGAAAACTAAAAAAAATTATATTTTTTATGTATTGAAAATTTTTAAACTACATACTTATAAATCTAATAGATTATTTTAGCATTTAAAAGCTTAGGCAAGAAAAAAATTTGGGATTTTTGTCTTTCAAGGTAACCTAAAGATATAAAATCGTTAATTTTTCAAATCATTTTCGATTATCTAAGAAAATTATTTGAATACCGTTAGAAAACATAAACGTAATACTAATATAGAAATTTAATTTTAATACAAATTTTATTTTGATTTTTTTTTTAACGTTAAATTTAGGTTTTATTTCTAATTTTTCAATTTCATAATTTCCATTTCAACTTTCACTTTCATTTATAAGAAAACACCTTTTTCATTAATGACTTTTTATGGGTTTAGCTGTGCAATAAACCTTTTTAATATTTGTTTTCATTAAAAGCTTTGAATATTTATTTAAAAAATTTTAAATACAAAATTTATCTCTTTTAAACATCTATAAATTAAACTCATGAAACCCCAAAAATTAAAAAAAAAAAACAAGAATTAGATTGACTATTGAGCAGATAAATATTTGAATATTTTTCTTTAAGCACGTTCGTTCAGCTGAACTAACGAACCCATTAAAGCCCCCCACTTTTAATAGTTTCATGAAAAAAAATATTGTCTACTTTATTTTTTTTTTTAATGTTTTTTTCATACTTGTCTTCATTAATTTAAATGAATAGCGTTTCTTATCTATTTTTTTTCTTTAACAAAAAGTCATGCTTGAAACAGACAATTATTAACAACAAAAAAGACTCTACTGAAAAAAAATTATGTTTTTTAATCGTATTTTTTACATGGGTGTGGTAATAATCCGCATTTAGTTTAGAGTAACTAAAATTACAGAAATAACAAAAAAAAAAAAAAAAAAATTTGTGTTAAAAAAACTTACTGTTGCAATTGTTTAATTTACGCTTTGAGGTAAATGAGTGATAATGCAACCAGCAAACGGCAGGCACCAACCAACTTACCAACCACGCAGCCAAACGCCACACCACAACTAGTCAGTCATTTACATACAAGCAACTTTTTATTTGAACGATTTTTTTTTAAGAAAAAACTGCATTCAAATGCATTTCAATTTTTAAACCGTATTATACCGAAACTGACCATTCACTATTGTTTTAATACGATCTCGTGTCTAAGAATTAAACTTTTGTCAATGCCAAAACAAGCTTTTAACCTCTGAAACCTTGAAAGACATACGATTTGTTTAATACAAATCTTTCAGGATTTCGATTGAAATACGGAAATCCTAATAATAACAGAAAGGCAAGGAAAATTTGTTAAATATATTCTTTCTTTTTCAAAATGTTAAATTCTGAAAAACTGAAAAACAAAAAAAAAAAAACAGCCGTAAGTGTTAAAATTTTTGTTTACTATTTCAACCAGTGTTCGAAAATAAACAGTACATTATTTAGCGTTCGGCTCACACACCGAAGAACGATATCTATTTTTTTAGTGTTTGTGTAAACATACACAACCCTTAATACCGTTCGTAACTACTTTCAAGAAAGAACCGAACATTATATAATGTTCGGTTCTTCGTTATAAAACAGAACAATTGTAGTGATACTGTAGAAAAACATTATGTTTTAATGTTCTATAATGTTTTTTTCGTGTGTGTAGTTTGTTTTTGTAAAAAATGTTTGGTTCGTTTTTTACTAGCGAAAAGGGACGAACATTAACGAGCCGATCCGAACACATTGAAGTTTGTGGATGTTCAAGAAAAAACCGAACGGAATTGAATGTTCTCATCTTTTGTTGAGTATGATGAAAACAGTATTATTTTTGTGTTCGAAAGATGACAAACACGGAAACGTTATTTTTTTTAATGAATTTCTACACAAACACTATTAGCGTTTGTGTTTTCCAAAAATCTACCGAACCGAACATTAAAGATCGATATTTAGTGTTTATTTTCGAACACTGATTTCAACCCATCAAGTTTGGTAAAATACATAATTAAAAAAAAATGCATACGAAAGCTTCTTTCAAAAGCTTATAAACTTCGACGTTACATTAACATAATGCCAAAGCCGTAACAATGCCGATAGAAACCAAAATTCAATTGGCTTGTATGGTTATGGATATGTCGTTATGGTAAGTCACCTACATATAATCAAATACAGTGTTGCCCATAAGTTTGCTTCAAACAGCTGTTTTGTGTAGTAATTGTTATGGCACGTCTTATTTGATCTTTAGAACTTTTATTGCAAGAAAGCTTTGATTTTAAAAAACTTTAAACACTTGTTCGAGCATTTGATCTAAGAATTTTTGCTAAAAAATATCTTATATCAAAGCTTTTATTTTCGAAAATGTAAGATAAAAAACTTTTGTCTTAAAAGCACTTTAATTTCTTAGAAGTTTTCATCTTCTATATAATAAAAATGAAATGTTGTCTGTTGCTGATCGCATAACGAGAACGGCTTGACCGATTTGGACGATTTTTTCTTTAAAATAATCGCCATGGTCCAACTTAGGTTTTTACGTAAAGAAAACCCCGCCCACTTTTTCCGATTAACCTAAAATCAGAAAACGGCTCCATCGATTTGACTAATTTTTTTTCAAATGTTCGTCTTAATCCGTTTTAAGTTTTCATCGAAAGAAAAATTTACCACGCCTACTTTTACGCCCACTTTTTCTATTTATTTCACCGATTTGGACGATTTTTTCTTTAAAACGATCGCCATGGTCCAACTTAGGTTTTTACGGAAAGAAAATATTGGCCCGACCACTTTTACGCCCACTTTTTTCGATTTACCTAAAATCAGAAAACGGCTCCATCGATTATTAGTAATCAGCTACCGAGCGAGGCCCGGCCAGCAAGTGTTTTAATAAAAAAGCTTTTATATTTTTATAAAATCAATTGTTAAAAAACTTTTTATAAAAGCTTTTGTCTCAAAAGCTTAAAAATTACAACTTTTGTAGTTAAGGAGAAATTTTAAAAAAGCTTAAAGAGTGCACCAGTTTGTGTGAAGGTAGCGTGCTCGATTTCCGCCAAAGAATCTGGTCTAGAACGGGCTGAAGGTCTATGTTATTATTGCTCGGTTAAATAAGTTAAAGTAAAATTTAAAATTTTATTTGTAACTCTAAATAAGTAAATTAAAGACAAGTAAGAAAAACTTAAAAGAAAGCTCAAGCCTGACTATTCGATACCCTATACCATAGTATATAAAGAAAAATTAACGAAATGGATGATGTTATGAAGTTAAGATTTGTATAAGGGTTCTTTTTGAAGACTATTATTTAAACATCTTTAGTTATCTGGCCTGATCTGAAAATTCAGTGCTTTTTATTTTTATTTAAAAGCTTTAAAACAGCCATTTTTGGTTTCAAATAGTTTTCCCTTGAAAGCTTTTATATTTTATAGTTTAAAATATGTTTGTTAATGTTTTTTTTTTCTTTTTTTTCAGGTAAGATGAACATTTTTTGTGTTTAAATGGTAACTTTTATGATTCCTAAATAATTTAAGGTACAATTATGAAGCTTTTAAATGTATATTCTAAGTCAAATTAAAATTTATAAAGCTTTCATACTTTAATAGTCTTATTCCTTCAATATTTTCCAGGAATATTTTATATGCACTATCAAGATTTTTGTTTGTATATTCCTGGCTAATATTTAAGGATTAAGACTATTAAAGTATGAAAGCTTTATAAAGTTTAATTTGACTTAGAATATACATTCGATTAATATGAAAGTTTATATAATAATTAAAAAAAAAAGATATTTAAATTTTTTCCCCCATTTAATAGCAGTTGAAATATTTTTTAAGTTTTAATTACAACATCTTTTGTAATGTTTTTTGTAAAAGATTTTTTTTTTTTTTTTTGTTTTGTTTTCAAAATCAATAATTTTTTCAATCATCTTTTTCAACTATGAAAACCAAACTTTAAATCCAAATACTTTTCGAGGTGAAAGCGAAAAATTTCTTGTCTTGTTTTTTTAATTTTCTGTTGTTTAATGTTTTCAAAACCAAATAAACTGAAACGAAATATGAAATAATAATAAAAACTAAAAAAAAAAAACATAAACAAAGAAGCAGCGAATAGCGAGCGCATTTAACAAAACGATATAAATTAAATACCAGCTGACCGATTTTATATGAATTATGCTGTATTTGGTTGTATTTTATTTTGTATTTTTTCCAGTTTGTTTCTGTTTTAAACGAACTTAAACGTGCTTTAAACTAAATTTTTAAATGTTTTTTTTCAATACAAAAGCGATAAAATTGGAAATAAAAAGAGACAAAAAAGAGAAAAAGAAGACTAAATTGGTAACATGAAAAGCCATACAAACACGTTTCATGAATCATGAAAAATTATTTAAAGAAAAGTTTTTTTTTTAAGAAAAATAAAAAGAAAATATTTACTGGAAAAAAATAAACACGTGTATAGTATTTTCTAGTAATAATGACTTTGTTAAAGTTAAGTTAATAAAATCGTTTTCAAATAATTATCATAAATTGAAAATTGTATGCGCTGGCAAACTAAACAGTGCTATTTTTGCTATTCTTTAAGCTGCTCTTAATGTGTATGAATTAATACAGGAAAGAGAGAACTACAATCGGCTTTGCCGAATCTTACATATCCTTCGTCATAGTATTGAGGGCCTTAATAGAACTTTTAATTTTTTGAAAGCATTTATTTACATATCTATAATAAATGTTTTAAATCCCTAAAAATTTTTTCGGGCTGACCTACGACAAACAGAAGTGAGCTGCTTGTTAAGATGCCTTTCTTAGAACCGACCTTAGGAGTCTTTAATGGTTCGAAGAAGCCAAGAAGAGTAGGTTCATTCGCCGGATATCAAGCAGAAATTAATCCATTAGTTGGCTTTCCATTGATTCACTGTTAGTCGCTTATGGAGAGCAATTCTTATAAACTTGCACATTTTGGGCACTTTCCGCATCCAGGGTATTTTCGCCTGGCTATAATGAACGGTTGACATGCTCCCTGTTGAACCTCAGATTAGGAAAGTTATCTCGGCAATAACTGGGCACTGGCGTAGGAGTTCAAGGGGGGGGGGGGGAAATGACCGCGGTAGAGTTTTTCATGACGAGGAGCTAGAGGACTCCGTGTTTCATTTTCTGTGTAACTGTACAGGAATTAAGAACATATGATAGCTTTACATGGGGAGACAAGAAAAAACAAAGGTTGCTCTTCTCTTTATTAGGAAGATGAATTGGATGAATTATACACTGACACTCATTTAGTTACTGCTCTGTAGAATTGGCATTTATGCTGAGCATCACAATGGGACTACTGGCGGACCTAAGTGAGTTCTCTCCGTTTTAGGTGCTTAAACCGGACCATAAAATTTAATTTTCATTTTAGGTAAAAGTGTGAAATAAGTTCATAAACAGAGTTTAAAAAGCTAAAGTTACGGTCACACTTGTCAAATATTTGACGAAAAAAACTTGACCAACAGGCAAACTAAAATATAATTCTCTTTAATTTCAATATTTATTTTGATTATAATACCACATCTTGCATAAAACAGACTTTGCTATGTCTAGAAATATAATTAGTTTTTTTTTGTGGAATTAAGAAAATGTTAAATCTCACTAAATATTAACAAAAGTAGTGGTTATGCTTTTTTGGTAAAATGTTTAATAAGTGTGACCGTAGCTTAAGTTTTATTGAAATCAAATTTAGGCTCTCCTTTTTTGCTCATAGTTAACTAGTGCCTTAGAGCGGTTTACTTTAACTTCAATAGCCAACTTAACCGGATTCTAAGCGATATACATTTATTATAACCTATATAATGGGGCCTATTATATCTGGGCGCTTTGGAAAATACATTTCAACCACTACATAGACAGACAAACCGGCTGACGGATGGACGGATATCGTTAAATCAATTTCGCTGCTTAAAGAGATCCAGCATATGAGTATTTTGAGTTTGTTTTTGGGCGTCTAACATCCAAAAAATATTCATCTAAATGATGGCACATTTTTTATTTAATTTATTTATTTATTTTAATTTAGTTGTATCCTAGCATAACAAGATAATTATCTTATAAATGAAAGTGCTAGGGAATAAGATCAAACTTATAATCACAGTATGTAATTAAGGAAATTAAAAAGAAATAATATTAAAATAATAACATAACATTAAAAAAAGACAGAGAAATAGAAAACTGCATCAGACTGGATAGTCAGTGATAAGACATACCCTAGAGGGAAGCGAACTGACACCAATGTAGTCCCGTGATAGGTCTTTGGTGGTAGAGACCGGTTCTAGTTTTAACACTTTATATGAATAAGACCTATCACTTTTACATGGGGTTGTCATTGGAGGGCGTCAATTGATACCATTTGACCAGTCACAGATCTATTCTAAATGAACGTGCTTGGTGTCAGTTACTAAAATGTATCAGAATTTCAATAGAATGTAGTACTATTTCAATAAAACAAATCCTTGCATTAAATTCAAGAACCAAATTTTAGAAAGTACCAAAAAATGTGTCACAGCACCGGTGAAGACTGTACTGTAATTCCTTACTTTTTCTACCCTTTTGTTCTTCATAAACCAGTTAAGGGATTGGTTATTCTTTCACTGGTCATGAGTCCTTTCTTTTTGTACTTGTTCCATTTTCATAAATCCCAGGACCAGTCTGTTGGACCAATTGACACAAATTTCCCGCAGGGTATTAAGACTGATATATTACATAATGCAAAAAAATTTATGTAACTCCTTTTTAAACGCATTTGCATTGCCTAAGCTTTGTATATAATTCGGTAAAGAATTCCAAAGGCTTGTGGTATAAATGAAAAATTGTCGATGTGACAGAAGACTCTTCTTATATCTTTGTTGAATAATCTTTCTTCCACGGTTAGATCTAGCAAATTGAATCCTATTGAACAACTATATAGGCTGCTTAGAGATAATAATCTTATGTAAAAATATAAGGCATTTAAGTTTCAAGAGGTTATCAAACTTAATTTGAAATATCTGATACGAGTAGAGTGAAATGTGGTCACGACGTCCTTTGAGAAATACATATCTTGCAATATTGTTGTAAGCTAAGTTGAGTTTACGTTGATCGTCACTGTCACAGTTCGCAAAAATTTCACAACCGTATAATAGGACAGGAATAAGATATGTTTTTGCAAGTTTCATACGTATGGGCAATGGTGTTGAATCTATTACTGCCCACAAGTTGCGATGCATACTATACACTCTACCCACAACGACATTATTATTGGTTTGACCAGTGCCCATGTTCTGTAACTCTCGCGTCGAGAAAGTTTTCGATTGAAATGTGTGAAATGAAACAAAAATGCCATAAATTGAAACAAACAGCTGTTTTTCTCACTTAACTGTGTCTGTAACTTTTTTAGCGAGTACAAGCTGTCACGTAAGGAAATTACCCGCTAATTAACAGAAAAAGTGTGTCTGTAACATTTTGGTGAGAAAAGTACCCGCTTTGAACTGTCAAATAAACTCACGAATAAAAATGGGGCGAGAAAAAATTTTAACACTAAAAAACAATTAAAAATGCAAAATGCAAAGAATAATAATAATAATATTTTATTCTTGGCACATTTTTCATTGTTTTATTATTTTGCTTTTAACATTTTTATAAAATATACGAATGCCTTCAAAGCTCGTTTGCAAACAACAAACATTAAAGTCGCTCTTTATACAATTTGGCGTAGCCGACGGTTGTGTGTTCGCCGCCGTCGTTGAAAAACTTTCAATTTAAGTAAATTTTGGTCGCCGTCAACGATATGTGTTACTAGCGTTCTGAACGTCTTCAATGTCACATCGGCTTCGAGTGCAATATTATGACATTTATAACGTAACGACGTAATCTCTTTTGATAGTTTTCGACATGAGTTACAGACACACATTTTTCTCACTTTTCGAGAAACGATGGAATATTTTGTTTCACTCTTTTCGATGCAAGAAGTTCTCACTAAAGTTACAGAACATGGGCACTGGTTAGCCGAACATTAAAAACAACTCCAAGGTTCTCAGCTGTTTTAACATACTCGATTCTATTTCCCTTGATGTTAACTTCCGGTACTTCAAATGCTCTATTAGACTTCGAAAGCAAAATACATTTAGATTTGGCTGGGTTGATGGATAGCCCATTGGCATTAGCCCAGCTGTCAATTTTGTTTAATTCACAATTTAAAGAGTTTACACAAGAACTTACATTTTCTATATGGGCACTCATGTAAACCTGCACGTCATCAGCGTACGTATGGACTTTGCTATCAGTCAAAACATCAGGTAGGTCATTAATGTACATACAGAATAAGAGTGGCCCCAGTACAGAACCTTGAATTTGAAACATTATTATTAAGATGAACACGTTGATATCTGTCCATAAGATACGAATATATAAGATTACAGGCTGTATTCGAAAAATTAAATAATTTTTGAAGCTTTGTTAATAAAATTGCATGATCTACCGTATCAAATGCTTTGCTATGATCAAGAAGAACTAGGAAAGCAACTAAGTTATCATCTAACTTTGATCTGATGTCTTCAACCACATCCAGTAGGGCAGTGGTACAGCTTCTAGCTTTCATGAAACCCGATTACCTATCAAACAGAAAATTATTACTTTCTAAGTACTGATTGATTTGATTTGCTATGAGGTTTTCCATGACTTTCGATAGGAACGGAAGAATGGCAATCGGCCTGAAATCACTGTTGGTTTTAGGAATAGGGATTATTTTAGATTGTTTCCATGCATCGGGAAAAGTAGACTTCATGAGAACAGAATTGAATAAATATGTATAGTAGGGAAGTAGCCTAGGTGTTAAATATTTTAAAAACATGGGAACTAAATCATTGTACTACATCTTTTTAGCAGTTTTGAATTGCAATCCTGAAAACTTGGTTCAGTAAAGAGGGAGTTGTAACCCTAAATGTGGTTAACCTTAAAAAAAAAAGATTTCCGCATATATCTATTTCTAGAGTGCCCCGGTAGGCTAGCTAGTAGTGAGCTAGTCTATCAACCCCGGGGTTGCGGGTTCGATTCCCGCCAGAGACTCTGGTTTCTTTCCTGCAGACAAGCGTCAAGCTTCGCGGGGATTAGCATAGGGAATTACAAAATTAAAAAAAAAAAAAGTTTATAAAACTGGTCGGCATAAAAATAGGCTCTGAGAGCTTTTTCAGCTAATCATTATATAAAATTTCTTCCTGGATCCTAATCATCCACCCTTTTATGGCGGAAACCCCTCCACCAGATGAAGATAATATCTGGCACAAAGAGCTTTTACCTGGATCTTAAACTAATAACAAGTTTTGTTCTGGCAGTCCATGATTGCCCATGGTTTCCATGTTTGGGGTACACTCTCAAACATTTTATTTTATGGTTTAGGGTATCATATGGTCGGGCTTGACCTACTACACTTTCTTACTTGTTTTTATTTTTAGATAATTACTGGCAAATTTTACTACTTTTACTGCCTTTTTTTGAAATTTTACGTTTATTATTTCTGTCCCACATATTACTCATTAAACTTGTTCGTTCTCATTGTAAAAACAAACAAAACTTTTTCGCTCCTCTATAGTTTTCCTATATTTCAGTTCTTTTATATTTTGCTTAATTAAGTCTAGACACTTCAGTTCTATGGAGAGCCCAGGAACAAAAAAAAAAAAAACCAAACTGGGTTAAAATTTATTACTGAAAACAAATGTATTACACAAATGCAGTAATAAAACAGGAGGAAAAATTTACTGATTTTAAAAACCAACTTTAGAAACATAAAAAAATGAATGTTGGTTGTATGCTGTTATTCATCGTTAAAATCCTTAACAAAAGCCATTCTATCCCAAACCTTTTTGCACTCAATATACCAGCGTGACGACTTAATGCATTTGTAAAACAACAATTCACCTACATTTTTCTTTCTGGATAAAAAAAAAAACAAAACTCTATTTTCATATGGAAATGCATATAAAAAAATTTTAAATAGAATTATAGTTTTTGCAGAGAAAAACACATTAGAAAAGTATATTCGGCTGTGTCGAATTCTTTGATACTCTTCATCAAGAATTGTTAAAAATATTTAAATTTAAATATCGGAATTTGTTTTCTCATTACAGCGGTCTATGGCCAATTATAACTGGCTATGCAAGTTCCAGATCAGGGGCCTGCTTCTGGCAGTCGTGATCGAGTAGTTTCTCGATCCGAAAGCAGTTTTATATCTAATTATTTCAGTCAATACCGAACGAATCGGAATTATTTTTTAGAGTTGTTAAGCATTAATTTGAGTTTCACAATACTGCAAAAATTATTTCGATTCATTCAGTACCGACTGAAAGAAATAAAAATAAAATTGCTTTTGAATCGAGAAAGTACTCGATCACTAACAGAATCAGGCTCCAGAGTCTGTTTGTTTAGTTTTCGTTTAATCACATGCGATATTTTTGTAAAAAAAAGTTTTTTTAAACCACGCTCCTCCTAGCCCTTTCATATCAAAATGTGTCTACGCAGTACATATTTTTCATACAAAATATGTCTTAAAAAATCTTTTTTCTTAGCAAGCAACATTTTAACGCTAACTCTAAGGAAGTATGAAATTAACCCTTAAACGCACTTATAGTTTCACTAATTTTTAGCAGTTTAGTTAAACTTTAGAGCTTTGGTACATGTAGAGGTTTAAGGAGGAATTTTGCTACAAATATTTTTAACTCTATTAAAGGATAAGATATGACCCTTTTTTAGAAAGCGTCCAATTAGGTGGAGTTAGAGGGTTAAAAATATGCCTTGTGGGATTATCCACTATCCTATCTTCCAAGCACATCATGATACCTAGAAGGTTAGGGTAACATTGTTTTTATGGACTCACCATAAGAATGTTCAAAGTTGGGGGAACTTTAACCAACAGCCAACCTTTTAATCGGCCTTACATGAATTACTCTTTGGAATATTGTTATTTCCCACAAACAATAGGATTTTGTTGTACAGTGTTTTATAGGGGAATATCCATAAATAAATTCATTTATCATATAAAACTTATTTGTAATCTTTTCTTTATTCCAGGCGATTTTGTGCGTTATGGTATAAAATTTCAAGACATTTAAAAGTTATTTATACCCAGTGTTCGAAAATAAGCACTGAGTATCGCTCCTTAGTGTTCGGTTCGGTAGATTTGTGGAAAACACAAACGCTAATTGTGTTTGTGTAGTAAATCATTAAGAAAAACTCAAAAATAATACTGTTCTTATCCAACTTAACAAAAATATGAGAACATTTAATTCCGTTCGGTTATTTTTTTTTTAAACCACAAACTTTGTTGTGTTCGGTTCAGCTCATTAGGGTTCGTTCGTTTCTGCTGTGCTTAACGCCCTTTTGGCTGGTAAAAAAAACATTTTTTACAAAAAAAAAATGCACATACATAAAAAAATAAAAAGCCAGCAAAATAATTTTACACAAACAAAACATACACACAAGCTGTTCGTGCTGCGGTCGTTGCTAAAATTTTTAGTTTGTTCATTTCTTTATCATTGTAAAAAGAGAAACATTATAGAACATTAAAATATAATGTTTATCTACAGTATCACCTTAATTGTTGTGTTTTTCAACGAAGAACAAAACACTTTATAGTGTACGGCTCCTTCTTGAAAATAGCTACGAACGGTATTAAGGGTTGTGTTCGTCCACACAAACACAAAAAAATAGATATCGTTCCTGGTTGTGTGATCCGAACGCTAAATAATGTTCTGTTTATTTTCGAACACTGGTTGAGATACTTGTAACGTATTAACATTTTTGTTTCACTTCAGGAAATTTTTTTATAAAATAAGATTTAGTGCAACCGAAAACAAAAAAAGCAGCTAAAATTAAAAAAAAAAATAAACTAGATCACAGACTTATGAATTTTTTGCGTCGCAAATTTTAAAAAACACTAAGAACAGTATGAAAAGCCCCGAGTTGACATTCTTTAATTTGAAATTTAACTAGAACGACGGCGAATTAAAATGTAAACAATAATAGATATGAGCCCACTTCCTTATTCCATCATTACGTTACGTAGAAATTTCAGATTATACAACTCGAAGCCAATATGAAATTTTAATTTGGGAAGCTTAATCACAAATACTGTTGACGGCGACCACAATTTATTAATATTAAAAAATTTCCAACAACGGCGGCGAAAGTACATTCGTCTGCTATACCAAATAACGTGAAGTGCGATTTTTATTTTTGTTAATTACAAAATTACTTTCACAACGTTGGCATATTTTTCTAATATTTTAAAAGAAAAACACGTAAGAGTGCTATATTCAGCTGTGCCGAATCTTTGATACCCTCCACCGACAGTTCAAATGTTTTAGGAGTAATGTCTGTATGATGTATATTAATAATTAATTTATTTGTATAAAAACAGACATCCGCATTTAAATTGATTACGGTTTAGACATATATTAAATTATTGACCGACAATCAGAAAGTTTTATGACTTTTTTTTTTATCAATTTTTGCTAGCTTGAGTAAAATATCATGATTCGTAATAGTTTAAGCCGAACTTAAATGATTTTCAGGAGGGGAATTTATTTTGGAGCCATGGTAAGCTATGAACCATTCATCCCAAAATTCTGCAGAGTGATTTCTGGTATTAAAAAACATAAATTTCAATACAGCAGTGAATTTCAGAAGGCTGCTTAAAATTGATCCAAGTTTTATTATGGACCGTATATCACAAAATTGCATAAAATTGTTTCTGGCCATATGAAGCTAAGCTGGAAGAAAGTTTACCGCAATATCTATATCTGCTACGGTTTTAGGCGTATTAATTTATTTTACGAGAGTGGGCTTTATATGAGGCCTCTAGTAAATTTTGGACCAATCATCACGAACTTTATTAATGTGAATTCTAGTTATATAAAACTGTGAAGTATTAAATTTTATTCTGATAGCATTATTTTTTACGGTTTTAGGCGTACTAAACTGTTTTCCAGCAGAAGGGTTTATATGGGGCCTAGGGTAAATTATGAACCGCTCCTCACGAAATTTCGCAGGGGTATTTCTTGTCCTATAAAACTGTGACGAGCCAAAATTTGTTATGATAGCAATATTTTTTACGGTTTTAGGCGTACTAAACTGTTTTCCGGGAGTAGGGTTTATATGAGGCCTATGGTTAATTATGGACCGATCTTCACGAAACTTTACAGTTTTATTTCAACGCCTATAATACTGTGATGTATAAAATTTCGCTTTGATAGCATTATTTTTTTCGGTTTTAGGCGTACTAAACTGTTTTCCGGGAGTAGGGTTTATATGGGGCCTATGGTTAATTATGGAACGATCTTCACGAAAATTGATAGTCTTATTTCTAGTCCTATAAAACTGTGATGTACCAAATTTTGTTATGATAGCATTATTTTTGATGGTTTAAGGCGTACTAAATTGTTTTCCGGGAGTAGGGCTTATATGGGGCCTATTGTAAATTATGGACGGATCTTCGCGAAATTTTACAGTGTGATTTCCAGTCGAATAAGACAAATTTGTGCAAAATCTTATATCATTCCGTCCATTTTTCCACCATTTATGTTAGTTTTTGTAACAAAATTATCAATTTTTTTTAGATGGTGGTTCCACATTTTGATTCGTAGCTCTGATCCTACTGAACCGATTTTGCTGGATTTCAATCCCAAACTGCTTGGGATAACTACAAGCAATTTTACACCAAGGTTTTTTATTTCTTTTGAGTTTTTCGAAAGTGAGCGTGTTTTCAACAGACGGCCAGACGGACATGGCTAAATCAATTTAGAATTACTCAAGAGTCCAGAATATATATACTTTATGGGGTCTGAGATGAATAATAAAAAAGTTTCACACGGAATGACAAACTTAGTATACCCTCTTCACAACTAATTGTGGTGAAGGGTTTAATAATTTAACAATGAAAATATCAATTAAAAGTTCATTTATTAAATTTTGAATAAATTATTTTAACATTTTTTTAAAATTTACTGCCTGTTTTTAGAAAACGTAAACTAGTGAGTGAGTGAGAAATAATATTGAAAACAACAATAAAAAACGAAAATATTATTTGTGAGAAATAATATTAAAAACAACAATAAAAAACGAAAATTTGTTTTCAATATAATTTCTCACTCACTCACTTGTTTACGTTTTCTAAAAACAGGCAGTAAATTTAAAAACGTTTTCTAAAAACAGGCAGTTAATCCTACCGTTAATATTTGTAAGTATATTTCAAAGCGGGAACTTTTCTAACAAACATTTATAGTGCTGGGGTACTATCGATATTTTCAACTATCGATATTTATCGATAGTTCAGATTTCACTATCGATATTTCGATATTACTATCGACTGAATGTTTGTACTTGTGCAGGAAAACTTTAATTATTTATTTATAAGGCTACCGTTCGTTGTTTTTATCACTTTATTGAATGTATAAGACTTATTGTATATATTGATAAGTACCTTTCTGAAGGAAGCAAAGTAACAGGGACTATAAGATATTCCATTGCAACTTTAAAAAATTTTCTAATTTCTAAACCCAAAAAGGTAATCAATCTAGCGGACTTATCCTCTAATGGTCGTTCATTGTTTTGTCTTATGCTTGCATTTGGATTTGAATTTTTTTTACAACATTACAAAAATATTTGCCATTTCAGTCCCTATATAATCATGTAAAAATTTCGACTTAAAGTCCTTTAATTAGCAGTAAAAAGCACTGCTAAACAATCCATCCCACTTGCCATTCTTGTTGTTTGTATTCATTGCTGTAATTCAGCGCGAGTTAATAATAGCAAGTAAAAATTTGCGGCAAAAACTGTGTGTGTATAGCTGCTGTAACATGTCTTCATAGCTGTATTTTAAATAATAATAATATCGATATTGATATTTTTCCTATCGATATTTTCGATATTTTAAGACTATCGATAATATCGATAGTCTATCGATAATATCGATAGTTTCCCAGCACTAAACATTTAACAAATACACTTTTTCCCTGATTTGGCGACTAATTTCATTACGTGACAGCTAAAACTCGCCAAAAAAAAGTTACAGACACAGTTAAGCGAGTAAAAAAATTGGGTGTTTCAATTTATAACATTTTTGTTTCATTTCACACATTACAATCGCAAAATTTCTCGACGCCGGAGTTACAGAACGTTGGCACTGGACTTAATTGCATCACAATATTTGTATTCGTTATTTTAAAACAATAGCGATATTTCGCCTCTGGTTTTTGCTATGTTTTTCTAGTTTTTTTTTTACCGTAATGCCTAAAATCAAGCATATTTTGTATTGTAGCGTCCACCTAGGTTTAATTCTTATTGCAGTTAATAACTTATTTTTCAACAGACCGATTATACTGGTTTTCAATCGCAAATTGTTAAGGTGAACTTCAAACAGTTTGATCCTAAAAACGGAACAAAGCGTGGTTTTAACTAACGGACATGGCTAAATCAACTTGGAATAACTCAGGTAACCAGAATGTAAATATATTATCGGATAATATTGACCAATATTTCTTAAAGTTACATGCAGATTGACAAACCTAATATACCTGCATTCACCGCTTATGATGACGAAGGGTATTCAAAAAGAAAAAACTAGATGATACTTCATGAAAAAAGCATAAAAAAATCTATGTATGTCAAAATGCCACATTTGTTCGTATGTTCGTCATACATTCAAACCAGTGTTGCCACTTTGTGGGTAATTACCCGAATTTGGTATAATTTTTACGGTCGTGGGTAGAGCGTGGGTAATTTGTCTTAGGTGTAATTTGAAATTTTTACTACAGATGCCCAAATAAAATCAAGATTCGATTTCAGTGATGACATTTATTTGTTTTAAATATTGTTGCTAAGAAATGCACAGCCTTCTGAACCAAAGTCTCGGTTTCTTTTTCAGAAACGACTTCAATCATTAAACATACATATATTTTCAAATGTGTGGTAAAGAATGTCGCAAGATGGACCCTCAGATTTGGATTAAGATGCCTATCATAGTGACTTAGAACCTGAAGTTTATTGAAAAAAGTAATTCAAACTAAAAACTTGTCTGGGGGAAGATATGTTTCCAATATTGCAACATATAATTAATTTTATTTCTATCTTGCTGCTTTTTAATGCTTTAGTTTAAATAATATTTAACGCCCTTTACAGTTGTAAAACTGAATTACGAAAGGGACAGTTGTATAAAACTCTGCAGGCATTTTGTTTACCAAATAAGGTATAAAGGATATTTTTTAAGACCATGAAACTTAAAATGGTAGACAACACAAAAAAAAATTAATTTTAATCGCAGATTGATACACGGCATTACGATTTGAAACTGATTTAAAACAAATAGACACCGCGTCTGTCCTTGACGAAACGCATTGCAGACGTCCAATTTTGTTTGTCTTTTTCGAATAAAATGAACAATGTTGACCTCCAAGACATCGATTGTTGCTAGTTTATCAGCATTAACCACTGAATTCACAGCCCTACGGAAAACAATTAATAAGTGTCACATCGAACGGCCTTGAAGTCTAATTGACAGTTTTTTTCTCTAAATCAACACATCGCCTTCATTTGTGAAAAAAAGTTGCGTCATTTAATTCATGAAGTCACCTTTAAGTTGCGAAAATCGATGGCTGATTTTCAAAGTATATTTGGATAATTTGGTGGTTGTTCAAGCCTGAATCTATTAATGATAATGTGCCTGATCAAAAAGTGAAAATAGTATGACAGTTCGTTTGACAGCTAACCTTTCGTAAGCTCTATGGGGCTAAAAAAACATCCATTATAAAGCAATGACAAGGGACATTTTAAACCTTACCAAGATATATCAACCAAATGTGGAAGTTAAACTCATTATTTTAGCAGTTTTATTTTATGTTTTATTAATTTTTTTTAAGTCTTTAATGTTATTTTTGTTAATTTAAATAAAATTCTCAGTTTGACTAATATTGATCTTGTTTTAATGAGTTTGTTGTGTTTTTGTTTCTTTGTAAATGTCTTTTTATTAAATAAAACTTAAATTTTATATCAGATGTAATTTCATTTAAATCGGGTAATTTTGCTTCATCTCAAGTGTAATTTTGAATCTTGCTGGTGGTAACACTGATTCAAACGTTTTTCAGAAAATTCTTTCTTCTCTTATTTTTTCCTTTTTTTTTTGTGTTTTTGTTTTCATATGTACGAGAGACGTTGGAAAAAGTGTATAGAGTTGATTTTTTTTCATCAGGTGTGTGATGATAATCGGTCAATTTCAAAACGATTGTTTTCAAAAGGTGTAATACATTTTGAGCGATCTAAAAATTAATTTCTGAATTAAAAGGTCAATTCTTTGTTCAACATACATGCCAACTAATACCGTGTTTAGATATACCTTTTTTATCGAGTCAACATTCGGTTTATTGACATAATTATCTTTCTGTTTACACTAGGGATGCCAATCGGGATTGATTTTAGAAAATCCCGGGATTTCTGGATCCCTGGATTTCCCGGGATTTCGGGATTTTTTTTAAATAAACAACACTTTTTATTTATGAATTTTCAAAAGGTATTATATATATATATATAACATATATTTTAAAAAAAGAAAAATAAGAATTTTAAAAATAAAAAATACAACTAAAATATAATTTTTAAGAATTTTTTTTTGTATAGAGTATAAAAATTCAATAAAAACGAACATTTTTGTACACAAAACTTGATTAATTAAAAATTCCCGGGATTCGGGATTTCCCGTTTGGCATCCCTAGTTCACACATCACACATCGATTATGCTGACCAAAAGAATCATGAAGTGCATGAAATGCATTTTGATTTGAACGTCCATTTTTGGTAAAGTCCTTGAACAATCTTAACGCGCTGCTCAATTTCTTACCTCTACATGGTTGCATTTTTCAAAAACTAAAAAAAAAAAAATATCAAATTAAGTTGGGCAAAAAACTCACAATTAATTTCGTGCAGTAGGGTGCATCATCATTCATCACACCTTTTAAAAACTAACAATTTTCATTACATATTTGTATGATTCGATTAAAAAGTTACGGACTTTTGACCCACCCTCGTATATTTTACAACTTCATTTATTGGTTAAGAAAAAAAAAACTTTTATTTGAAATTAAATCATTAGAAATGCATACTATTATGATTAAACAATAGGGTATTCATTCGGTTAACCGATTAATTACTACCCGTTTAACTGATCGGTTAATTTCAAATTGGCTTTTTTCGATTAACGATTAAACCGGTTAATTTCGGTCGATTAACCGATTAGCCGATGTAGCAAAAATTTCAATATTTTGTAGTATTATAATATATTTTTTGTGTTTTTAATAATTTGTTGTCAACACCTTTTTTTGTTTCACGTTTCTCATACATATCTACTCATATCAGTATTTTAACAGAATTAACCGAAACAATTAGAAGTGTTAAAAATTTTAAAAAACTCTAATGGCATAATGGAGTATGTTATATGTTAAGAGAAATCCTGGAAAGGGACTGAGAAATTAGATTTTCGATAGGTAAAAGAATTTTTTTGCAAGTCAAGTTTTGTCAAAACTAAAGAAAAGAATCGCTTTAATCCTAACCATTTAAACCAAATTACTTTTCTAAAAGATTATTTTATAAGATCTCCTTCAACTATTGAAATAACTAATAAAATTATCTCAGTTTATTTTTTTTTAAATACATATTTGGGGGATTCACAAGGAAGTCATAAAGTCTTAAAATAATAAATCCACTTTTTATGTAAATTGAGATGTTGATGCCGTGTGGACGATATGACTTGATAGCACACCTTGTGTATTAATTGAAAAAATGCATATTACAAATTTATGAATTGTTTTTCTGTTTGCTCGTTTTAGTTCAAGAATTGTCATGTTTGGTATGTTAGTGTTTTTTTTAGTAATAAACTCCAAATAATAAACAAATAATGCATTTTTATATACTGAAATAACCATATTTATAAAAAAAACTTGATTAATCGGTTAACCGATTAAAAACAAAATTAACCGATTAAACCAAAACCGCGGTTAATTAATCGAGCGATTAACCGATTAAGGGAAAAAGTCGATTAAATGAATACCCTATTAAACAACACCTTTATGTGGTAAATAAAAACAAAATTTAATAAAATCTAATTAAGAATATATTAAAATATTGAAAATAAGAACATTTAAAAAAAATTTTTTTAAGAAACGCTTTTCTTAAAAAAGAACATTTAAAAAAAATGTTGCCTCCCTCCCCTAAATTTTATCCTGGCTACGCCCATGTATTAGTGTATTGTCATCGGGAATATGTATGCCTGCAAAATTTCATCCATTTGAATTGAGTAAAAGTCGGTCGAAATAGCATTTTACCAAAAAAAAAAATTTTGCCTCCCTCCCCTTAATTTTATCCTGGCTACGCCCATGTAATCGTGTATTGTCATCGGGAATATGTATGCCTGCAAAGTTTCATCCATTTGCCTTTAGTATAAGGAGGTTTAATTAACGTTACAAGATTTGATTTTATAATAAAAATATCAAGAAATATAATTCATAATTGAAATTAAAAAACTTTGATTATAAAAGTAAAATATAATTTTTATTTTATTACAAATGCAAAAAATTAAATGAACTATTGAATTAGAATTGTTTTTAATAATTTAAAATTATAAAAAAACTTAACATTTTTTACGTCTATAAAACTAAAAGTTTTTCAAACCCGGACTTTCCCCTGTCTCATATTTATTGAGGATTATAATCGCATAAACATTTTTGAATTAAAAAAAAATTTGTATTTTTAACTAATTTTTTTTTCCTTTTTGTATCTGACAAGTATTTGAGATCTTTAAAAAAAATGGATAAAATTTAATTTTTTGCTCTACTTTTTCTTGTTTAACCCTTATCCGCAAGTGGATTATATAAACAATTGCAGGGCATACATATCGCTAGGGGCCGCATTCGCATTCCACGCTTCGCATCCGTATAATTATGTAGGTCGAATATTGGAGTTGAAGATACATATTAAGCTTAACATGGCCAGAGAGAGTTGAAGAGTTCCATATCTTATTAAGTTGGACATAGGCTTTTTTTTTTTTTTTTTTTTTTTTTTGTTTAATAATTTATTTTTATTATTGAATCTTTCTTATCGAAATTTACAATATGTATTCAAATCTTAATTCTACTTGTTGTTTATTAGTTGTTACCTGTGTAACCACTAACTGCTGTATTCAAATTTTTAAGACTGTCTTCTAGTAAGGCTCAAAGTATCGGTTCTTTTTAGCCTCTGGTGACCTTCAAACTGAAGCAAACCCCGAGCGAGGTAGTTAGGGTGAACCATTAGTTTATCGATGTAGCTTATTGAATATTTTTTAATTTCCTCCTGGATAGTGGGGACGTTGAGATCTCTGTGGATAATATCATTACGTATATACCATGGGGCGCAGACAATTTGTCGTAATATTCTAGACTGTCTTCTTTGAAGTTTTTGGATGTTAGATGCGCATGCAGTACCCCATAATTGGATGCCATATGTCCATATTGGTTTTATGATGGACTTGTATAGAAGAACTTTGTTGTCTAAAGACAAGTTTGAGTTTCTACCGAGAAGCCAATGTAGTTGAGCTGCTTTAAGTTTCATAGCCGTTATTTTCGCTTCGATATGACGAGACCAGGTCAAACGTCTATCTATATGAACTCCCAAGTACTTTACATGGTTTTCTACCGGAACAGTGATGTTATTTATTTTTACTGCTGGGCACGTTTGTCTTCTGAGCGTGAAAGTTAAGTGAGCACATTTAGCCGGGTTAACCTTTATTCTCCATTTTTCTAGCCATGCCTCTAGTTCATTGATGTGGGACTGCAGATTTTGCGATGCGACTTTTGGGTCATGGTTAACGCTAATAAATGCTGTGTCGTCTGCAAATGTAGAGGTATGCGTGCTCAGGTTTGTTGGCATATCCGCTGTGTATATTATATATAGAAGCGGTCCTAATATGCTGCCTTGGGGAACACCAGCAGTAATTTTCTTGAGGGGGGAGTATTTATCTTGCGACCTTACTATGAATGTTCTGCCTGTTAGATAGCTCTCCAGAAGCTTGTGAGTGTTTTGAGGGAGCATTCGTGTTATTTTGATGAGTAGCCCATCATGCCAAACTTTGTCAAATGCTTGGGAAATGTCTATAAACAGGGCTGAGCAGTATTGCTTTTTCTCAAACGCCGATCTAATAAGGGTGACAATTCTATGCACTTGCTCTATTGTACCATGTTTCGCTCTGAATCCGAACTGGTGATCCGGGATGATGTCGTGTTCATTTAGATGAGGAGTTATACTTAAAATGAATATTTTTTCGAAAAGCTTTGATAGGATTGATAATAAGCTTATCGGTCTGTACGACGCAACCTGGCTAGCATCTTTTCCTGGCTTGGGAATCATAACAATTATAGACTTCTTCCATGAGGATGGGAAGTATCCGACTCTTAATATAGCGTTAAAAATGAACAGCAAGATTCTGGAAGCAGACGAAGGTAAGTTTCTTATCATTGACCCTGTGATACGGTCAAGTCCGGGAGATTTTCTAATATTCACTTTTTCTATTGCAGATTTTACTTGAGTAATGTTAAATTTTAATGGATGGTTTACCTTATCAGGAATGGTTGGACGACAGGAACAAGTATGTGTATCATGTGGCGTGAAAACTTTCTCAAGATGGCCCGCGAAAGCGTTTAATTTTTCATCTGTGTTTTTCGCCCAAGTGCGGTTTTCCAGTCTTAATGGAGATTCTTGGGTTATAGGGCATTTCATATGCCGTACAGCCTTCCATAAGCTATAATTGGAGTTTTTTGTGGCATCTAGGCTGTTTAGATAGCCTTCTATTGCAGACTCGTGGTTCTGTCTCAATTTGTTGCGAAGAGTTGTCAGGCATAATTGTAGTTGGGCCTTAGTGGTTGGGGAACGACTGTTTTGCCATTGTCTTCTTAACTTCCTTTTTTCTCTGATAAGGGTCTCTATATCCGTCGATGTATTGTAAGGAGCACGTTTAATTGTCCGCTTGATTGGGGTTGCATTTCTTGCTGCAGCATCCAAGACTTCTGTAAATCGGTCGACAGCTATTTGGATGTCAGATGAATTTTTTAGGGGAATGCACTGTGATAGGTGAGAGCTCACATACATTTTATACTTTAACCAATTTGTGTTTCTGTTTGGATAGGAAAACCAGTTTGCAGCTGCGGCGTCAGAGTTACATTTTAAAATGAGGATTGAAGGTGAATGATCAGACGAAAGATCATAGGAGGAACTAACTAGTACCTGATCGCGCTTGATGTTTTTGATTACAGCAAAGTCAATAAGGTCTGGTAGCTTGTTGAAGTCGGTTGGCCAATAGGTAGGCTCACCACTCGATACCACATCAAAGTTATTTGCAGTTACGGTATTATATAGCTGATTACCTCTAGGACTAATAAGTCTGGAGCCCCAATATGTATGTTTAGCGTTGTAGTCGCCAGCAGCAATGAATTTCTGGCCCAATGTGGAGAAGAAGTTGAGAAATTTATCGTGTAGAATTTTGTGCCTCGGGGGACAATAAACGGATGTTAACGTTAGTTTGAAATCAGTCAGATTTATAGATGTGGCCTGGATACAATCTTCTTCGAACTCTGGCAATGGTAAGTGTCTGATGTGTTTGTGCACAATTATGGCTGTGCCACCACAAGCTCGTCCGCTGGGATGTTTTGTGTCATACGTAAGGTAACCATTTACCCTAAAGCAGTTTTTATGAGTAAAGTGTGTTTCAGAGACAAGAAGTACGTCGATTTCATGCCTATGAAGAAAGTTTGCAACTTCGTGTTTATGTTGGGATAACCCGTTTGCATTCCACATAGGCTTGAATCGCCTTTTTTTTATTAGATTGTGATTATCTGCACCCGAAACACCTGATGTTGTATGGCTTGGTCCTTGTGCCAATTAGATTCTATGTACCAAATTTTATCAAATTATCTCCAAAATTGCGACCTGTACTTTGCGCCAGACAGCCAGCCTGCCAGACAGACGGACATTGTTAGTTCGACTCAGAAAGTGATTCTGAGTCGATCGGTATACTAAAAGGTGGGTCAGCACAAATGCATAATACCCTCTCCACTATTGTGGTGTGGGTATAAATATTTGAGTTTTCTGTGCTTATTCGCATCACTTATGGTCAGCTCCGCAAGCCGTTGCAATTGCATGTTTATTTCGGAGTATCGTTGAGAGACAGCAAATGTCATCCGCATATTCAAGATCATTTAATCACTTTAGAAGTTCCCAACCAGTACCTCTAATAGAAAATAACTTAGTTTTTAAACGTTTAAAAGAAAACATGCTTTTGCATCTAAATCCGTCCCTAAATTTTTTCACTTATCACATCAGTAATTAACTATATTCATAGAACTTTGCTCCACAACAACGTAAACCAGTCTAATACAAAAACTCTCTTGAATTTTGTATCCATAAAATATTTATTTTTTTATTCATATCTATATACGAATTCAAGTTTATACTATAATTATTTGTACTCGACACAAAAAAAGCAATAAATAATTATCAATAATTAGTTTTTGCGTATTTGAAAAATAACCAAAAAAAAAAAAACAGTTGATAATTAAAATAATTTTGTTAGTAAATGAATTAATGAAATAATGAGTGGTATCGTGAAATGTATGGAGAAAATTTTTATGATTGCTATTAAGAGACACATACAGAAAATTATATATTCTCTTAAATTATGAAATATAATAATTTGTATTCCCTTTCAAGATTTCAAATCAAATTCCTATGAAAAGTTGTATCAAGATATGATATGAAGAGTAATGAAAAATTTTGTTTATTATGCAAGTGTTTATTTGTGTTATATTCTTTATACGATATGTTTTGCTTATTTTTTTTAAATATTTTTGGAGGAGTGGATTTATATGCAAATTAATGTGTTACTCGACGCTTAAATACAAAATTTTGTTGCTACTTATCCGAATCAGATTTTTTTTTAAGAAATAAAATCGATTTGTTTGAGCATATCTTTGCATATTTAAGCTTTAAAACATATTTCGACATGTCGTCGGCTTAGAGTGTAAACCTGCTAGCTTTCTTTTAACAAATTTTACAGGAGAGACAAAAACTTTTTATTTTTCCTTTTTGCTGCTTGAGGGGCAAACCAAAAATATTGTTGAATTGACTCACTTCAGGACTCAAATTGAAGAAAAACTACATGCTGGTCGACGAGGCATATCTTTCTATACGGCATTAAAATCTCAATTTACTTTAAAAGTGGATTCAGCAGATTTACACTTTAAGCCGACGATATATAAATTTAGAATTTATTTTAAACTTATTTTCATATTTTACAAGTTTGTGAAGAATAAAATGTGTTTTGGCTTTTGCTACTACACAATTTTAGATAAACAAAGCGCCATTATCAAATGCTTTATTAATCAATTTTAAAAAATATGGTTTTCAAACTTTTAAAATTTGTTGTAGAACTGAACAAATCAACCGAAAAGTCGATAGTTACTGGGCTGCTTAAGAGAAATATAATAAGTGACTTGTTGTCACTTGATTTAGTTTTCGATCGAGTTCGTGGGTCAGGCTGTTAGCCTTTTTTTATTATGATGAAAAAAAAGGTTAAAAAATTTTACTTCTGTAGAGTTTTTGGTTCTTAAGTCAAATTTATTCTAAAGTGAAAATGATGTTTTATATCAGTGATAGCCACTCCATAGGCTCGCGAGTCATCATCAGTCTCTGCGACCGCACACAAGTACATAATATCTTTGTGTCCGTACGTACGGGACTTGGTTAGTTCGGGGCTTGGTTATCACTGTTGTATATACAACTTAAATTTTATTATATCGGCTCGTAAGTCGCAATTCATACGATGATTGATTAACTTACCACATTTTCTTCTCTGAACTATCTTCGCCGTTCTTATAACCGAAAAATTACTTTTTTATGTATGAAGTACACACACACATGTGGTCATTATTTTTTACATTACCAATGGGAAAACAAACGTATATGCATAGTACATCAAGCTTAATACTCGTGTCTTTTCCTCCACTATATCTTGCCTATTAAATAGCAAGGTGGTCCATAAAACTTGCATCGTATCATTTGGAACTAAAGGGCTAGCAGCACTATTTTTTATTGTTTTCATTAAGAAGTGCGTGCTTCTATTGCTTTTTTTTTCTTCTTTTAGTGGTTTTAAAAAGAGATCATGGAAAACTTAACCGAAAATTTCAAGACATTAAACACTATTTTTAAAGCGATATTCTCCAAAAAAAAGTTATACAGCCATATACCTATATAAAGGTTGATTTTTTAAGAGCTTTAGGAAAATTAAAAAAAACACATAAAATTCAGAAAAATGCATGAAATCTTTATTTGAATCGATAGTACGGTCCACATAATTTAATGTTTGAAGATTATTTCATGCAAATGTTGACCGTGACTGTGCCTCAAATGGTCCATCCGCTTAGTCCAATTTTGGCATACTCTTTCCAACATTTCGGCCGGTATCTCATGAATAAATGCTTCAATGTTGTCTTCCAATGCGTCAATTGAAGCGGGCATGTGTGTATAGACATGAGCTTTAACATAGCCCCACAAAAAATAGTCTAAAGGCGTTAAATAGCACATTCTAGGCGGCCAATTGACCGGTCCTGAACTTGAAATAAAATGTTCACCGAACTTGCCTCTCAATAAGTCCATTGTTAACCGTTCTGTGTGGCATGTGGCTCCGTCTTGTTGAAACCACATGTCATGCAAGTCAAGCTCTTGCATTTTGGGCGAAAAAGTTGGATATCATCCCACGGTAGCGCTCACCACTACGTAACGATTCGCATCATCTTCTAATGCTGCCATCATTAACACTGGCCGATACAGCTACGATATTTTCTTCAGTTCGCACTCTACGTAAGCGTGTTGGTGGTTTAATGTCCAACAATGTAAATTTGGTGCGACATTTAGTCACAATAGTCCTAATAGCCGCTTCAGTGGGTCGATAAAACTGACCATAAAATGGAAGAAGCGCGCGATGAACTTTCTTAACAGAGCACGCATTTTGATAATAAAATTCAATAATTTGCAAGCAATGTTCGTTTGTAAGACGAGTCATGGTTAAATTATAGACCAAACTGAAGATGTTTGACAGTGAAACAAAACACGAAACGTGCGTCAGCTGTTTAAACAAGATAATCGCTAAAAATTCAATATAATTCTCTTATATAAAAGTTTAAGCGCATGATTTCCAGCTACAAATGCCTAAAAGTTCGTCTACTAAAACTTTGTTAAATCTTTCTCTTCGCTTTTTTGAATTTTAAGACTTTTGTTTACAATTTTAAGAAAGGAAAAAAAACGTTAGAGAAAATAAACACAAAAATACTATTGATTAACCGTTATGTAAATAAAATAATTGAAGCTTTGTGTGTGGCATGAAGGTAACTGATACGTGGAACACAAGGTTCTTTGTTTTGTTTTGACTAAACTAAAGAATTAGAGTAAATGTCTGAGAATATCACTGTCATAATTCGTCTCTTGTGGTCACTACTATAAAGAGACATTTAAATAAATAAAATTACTGCTGATTTGGCCCAATTTTAGGAAAATGAGGAGTAATTTTTAATTGGGGCTACATGAAGTCATAAAGTGATTTAATATATTTATTTATGTCTTTAAAACATATTTTCTTACAGACAATTTAAAATGCTGATATTTGGCTTATTTTTAGTACCAAGCAAATATTTGAATCCCCTTATTAGCTTAACGTTCCCTATCGCACATTCAACAGAGAACGAAAGTAAATCGCCAAATCATTAAGAGTTTCACTAGGATCCTGAATAAATATAGTTGTACTTCATAGGGGTTTTCGAATATTGCTTCGATGTCTTACAAACTCTTAAGTGATTGCTAAAAAAAAAATATTAAAACCGAAAACCAATATCACAAAAGTTTTGAAATAGTTACACGTATTACCATTTACACTTTTAGACATATTCTTGAGTTCTCGTTTTGTCTTCGTAAAAATTCTTTTATGACCTACAAAGTGAAGCGTGGTATAGTTAATTGAACATAAAGTTTGTAACAATTTGCAAAAGAATTTTAAAACAAAATTTTATTGAATTTGAAAGCACAGAAAACTAAATTATAGTTGAACAGTTTTTGATTGAAACATAAAAGTTGTTGATTTAACAATGAAAATTTTCAATTCAAAAATATAAATTTTTGATTAAAAAATTATATTTCTTCTTAAATAATTTGTCGAGTTTAAGTTCACTTCTGTTTTTATATAAATCAAATAATAGCCTATAATCGATATTTCGATTTCTGTTGGAAATCTTCTACAGAATTTTCTTTTTTGTTTCTTAATACAAAATTGTTAAATTTAAATAAAATTGTTTTTATAATACTTGGAAAAAATAAATTAAACATTTTATTCAATATTAGTTAACAGTAACTTAAGTTAAGGAAATAAATAAATTTTAAAATATTTAAAGAAACTAGAATAAAATTTCTAAATTTGTGATTCAAAAATAAAAACTTTTTAATTCAAGAACAAAAATGTTTGATTCAAAAATTCAAATTTTTGATTTAAGAATAAAAACTGTTGACTTAAAATTAAATAATTGTCTCTATTGTAGATTGACATAAATAGTGTTCGTTGATACTGAAATTTTCCGTAATTAATCCAAATTTTAATATTTCAATCACGCTATAGTTCATCATATTTAATTTACATTAAATTAGTTTTACACTGATAGAAAAGGTGTCATAACGCTGATGTATTTTGACATCAGTACTATGACAAGTGTCTTCGTTTTTGACCCCATGACACTTTTCATCATGGTGATGTCAACCTTAACATCACTTTGCCAAAGTTATCAGGGTCAAAATGAAATTATGTTATCAATGGGATGACACATCGGCATGACGATCATGTGCTCAGTGCGATGACGCAGTAACATCGGAGAAAGGACACATAAGCATAAATTTAATGACAGTTTGTCATTAAGTCAAAGACATTGGAATTGATTTAAGTCAAAGTGAGAGAATATTATTATTAACTTACCCGTTTCATATGTTTGTTTCACGTTTGTTGAATAACGACTTTTGTTGACAGCAGAACTCTCAATAATAAGACCCCTAGAGGGAAGCGAACTGACACCAAAGTAGTCCCGTGATAGGTCTGTGGTGGTAGGGACCGGTTCGAGTTCTAACACTTCATATGAATAAGAATTATCACTTTTACATGGGGTTGTCATTGGAGGGGGTCAATTCACACCATTTAACCGGTCACAAATCTATTCTAGCATTAATGTCACAATTCTGATGTTACAGCATCATCAATATGAAGATGCATTTTTCCATCAGTGTAGAATATTCTAACTGTCGATGAAGGGCATCAAAGATTTGGCACAACCGAATAACATTTTTTAGTCGTTATTCAGTTTTTAAAAATCTGTTAATATTTTCAAATTTAAGGATTTCTTTTAAGTTTTAAATGTATTTGAAATGGAAATACATAAATAAAAAAAAAACTGCTCTGAAAACAAACAACCATTTAAACCACTTACAAAAGACATTACTTGTCATTTGCCATTTTTCATTTTTTTCTCTTGTAGTTTTTCTTACATTTCTTGTCTTTTATTTGAACATGTAAAACATGCTGATACGTTTGCTGTTGTTATTTCTGGCTTATTCACATTTTTTTTTTTTTTATTTTTATATTTTTAAGATGTAGATACTTTTAGTTTTTAGAACGAAAGCAAAAAACTGGTCATTGTAGAAAAAGGAAAAAAAATGCAAAATGCATTTCGTCCAATGTATAGAAAACAAAAGCAACGTTTATTTGGTTTGTTAAAGCTTTGTTTAGCGTGTAAAATAGTATTTAGTTCTCTAAAGTGACATTGAGAAAAATAATCACTAAAACAACAATAACACTTTTTGAAAAAAGTAAAAAAAAACAATAGCTGAAGTGTTGTCGTTGTTGTTGCTTTCAATAACTTAATGCATTTTGTGTTTTTTTGTTTTTGATAAATAAAATAATATTTTTTTTTATATTTTTGCTTAAAAAAAATCTATAAATAATATAAGAAAAGTTGTTAAAATATCATGAATTCAAACAAGTAAGAGTGCAATATTCGGCTATGTCGAGATCTATATACCCTTCGCTATGGTGCAATCAGAACAGCAAGTTATATAAATAATGTTATTTAATTATAAATGAATGTATTTGGTGCCACACCCACTTCTCCATTCCCACCCACATTTTGTCGGATGCTGTGCACTTAAACCCAAGTTGCTTGCACCTAATTTAAAAGTTTTATCTCTTGCCATTCTCCAGATGTACATAAATGTTTAATGTCTTTCTACAGAAGGTGCCACGCCCACTTCCCTAAGTGTATTGATAAGCCAGCTATGTGTGCCAAATTTTTCACATTTTTCTCTTACTGTTCTTTAGATAAAAATAAATATATGTTATACCACGCCCACTTTCCGACAACCGCCCACAACTTGTCGGATGTTTTTTAATGAAGATGCTTGTACCTAATTTGGAACATTTGCTCTTTCCGTTCTTCAGATTAACGGAAAAACAGACTGACGGACATCGTTAAATCGACTGCGCTGTGCACGTATCTATTTGTTATGCGTAAAAAATCGCAAAAAAGGTCTACAAAAACAAAAAAAAACCTAGTTTATACATGGTATATTAAACCTTTTTTCTTGTGGTGATTGGTATAAAAAACAACCCCAACGTGTGATTTTATAAAAAAAAATTGGTAACCGTCGTGGTTTTTTTGCTCATATCTCAGTTATTTATGGACCGATCTAGCTGAATTTCAAAAGCAAACAATTCCGGGCTTTATGTGATATAATTATGTAACAAACGAGTCCCCATCATTTCTGGGGACTTGGGAAAATCCATTTCAACGGACATACGGATGGTCAACCGGATATGTTACAAACGGAATGACAAAGTTATATTTGCTAATTTTCCCTCGGTGATGACAAAGTTATATTTGCTCTTTTTCCTTCGTTGAAGGGTAGCACAACTTTAAAACTGTTTTAGCAGAATGGCAGCATTAAATCAAGCATTTCCTTAAAGCTTTTTGACGTTTAAAAATGCGGAATTCACAACAGATGACATAACTTTTACAACAGGTTTTTGTCTTCTCGCGTCTTGTCATATTTCTTAAACCAAAAATGCAGAACACAAAAACACAACTGATAACCCGAAAAACGATCGGATTGTGCGCCCAGACGCTCAGCTATTAAAAACTAGCGTTTGGGAGCTGTTGCCGAATGCGCATTTTAAAGCCGTGCAAGGTAAACGAAAATTTCTTGAATCGTTCTTGAGCCCCACAAACAAACAGTTAATTTTGCGCCGAATCCATATGGGCAAATCCTGCGTGACGAACGCTACATTCGCACGCGTTTTCTGATTGCAATATTAACATTTTTTGGACTTTCAAAAGAGATAGCTTCAACTTATATATATTATTAAGTGTCATTTATATGTACTTACGAATGGCATATATCATAGTTTCTTAGCAAGTATTTGTTGCGAAATAATTGATCACAAAGTTTTGTGACATACGCTACAAAAAGTGGAAGTAACTTCAAAGGTTTAAGTGCGTTTTGCTAATTTTTACCGAATTTGCCATGATTAGTTATACAAAAGATGACTATAAGACAATTCTAAACGCACTTATTCGCAGCCAAAAAATGTTGTGATATTTTGACAAAAGCCATGAACCCTTTGTGAAACACGCCACATAACGCACGCTCGGTTTTTCCAGTAGTATTTTATTATTATATTTTATTTATTTTAACAAAACAAAATTTATTTTTATGAATTGCATTTCTTAAACTAATTTCTTAACTAATGAATATCAACTATTTTTTTAACGAAATTTATATTTTGATAAGATTTTTATGAATTGCATTTCTTAAACTAATTTCCTAACTAATGAATATCAACTATTTTTTTAACGAAATTTATAACTTGATAAGTCTGCTGAAAGTGCTACTTTAAGCATAAAAAATCACCTAAAATAATGCTAAATTCACGTATAAAAGCAGTGGCGTAGGATTGAAATACATATTTTTTAATATAAAAATGAGATTATACATCTAGTCTTATATTCCATTAAAAAAAATTATTTTGAAAAATTTTTGGTTGGTGGACTGTTTCTGGGATTTGCCCATATATAACCCGAAGAATGGGCTAACGATGGCCAATATTTTGCATAAATTTTTAAAATCTTTCGAAAGTCCTGCAAAATGTAAAATGAATCGGGGATTACTTGCAGTATCAATACGTTCCTGGTTCCTAGTAAAATTCTTAGCCCCTTCTTAGTAACTCTGAGTCCGTTTGTAAAAAGCACTTAAACTTCCGAAAGACACCACAAAACAAAACTATTTTATTGTCAAATTTTTAATAGTTTTTTTTAGCTGTTTGGAAATGATTGAGACGAGCAAAAATAAATGTTAAAAGTTGCTTAAAGTTTAACATTGAAACCAAACCCAGGTTAAAAAGTAAATTAAAAAAAAATAAAACAAAAGATTAAAGTTTCTGCCGGGTCTGAAGTCAAAACGCCAATGTTTTCATAGTCATCATCAACAGTAGCTGAATCATTAATCACAATGCTGAAGGAGCCGTCCGTCCGCCAGCTAATCAGGCAACACTTAAAGTTGAAGCGAAACAATCTTTTTTGTAAAATCTTTTATAATTTAAATTAGTTAGATAACTTTTAAATGAAATACAAAGTTTAGAGGGCTGCTTTAAATTCAAAACCAGTTTTTTTTTTGCAATTCTTCTTATTACATTATTCTAAATGTTTTTGTCTTGTTTTATAATGATTGGATGCTTTAAATTATAAAATAACAAACTAAAGTTAATTTGAAAAGAAAAAATTTATAAAACTAATAATTTATAATTAGCAGATAAAGTTGAAAATTATAAAATAATTTTTTATATAAAAAAGTTAGAAATATTCCATAAACTTTAATTAAAAGTACTTCGTCGTATTTGGTTGTGTTTTGAGTATCGGGAATATTGTTCTACAGGTATAAAAAAAGTTAAGGTTTCTTACTGTTATAGCAAAATTAATGCATAAAATATGCTATAAAAAATAATTATGTATAGAAAAGTTTATCTCTTATATTTTTGTATAAAAAAATATATTTACAAAATATATTCTGTAGAAAGTTATACATATGGAGGGTTCAAAGCTGAACCGAACCAAGTCATAAAATAAAATGCATATATGTTTTTCAAAACTGGTGTGAAATTCTTCGCAAAGTTTAACTCTATCGAGTTCTGTGACGGACTAAATCAAAGAGTTTTTTGTTCCAAAGGTAACGGTAATAAGCCCATGTCAATAGCTCCAGAAATTAATGGAAATTCACTTCCTCAAACTCCAAATATGATCGAATTTTCATTTTTGACTTGGTTCGCTTCAGCTCTGAGCCCTCCATATATGTATAATAACACTACGTGATATTTGCATTTCAGTCACAGCATCTTTTTTAAAAACACAAATAACGGTTATTTTGGAATATATCGAAAACTGTTCTACTTTTGAAAAGTCTGACTTCATATTCGGATTCAGCGGACAATTTTACATAAAGATTAGGTGTCAAATTCATTTGGTCGAAAAATTGCCACGTAGTGTAATCAGAGAAAACTAAAATGCTTTTTTTAGCTGTTTTTTATAAAACCTGCTGTTTTTGCTTCTTTAACAATGGTAATGCTTTTTTTTGGATTTTTTTTTTAAATTCCCATTTTTGTATTAAAAACTTCGTATGTAACTACCAAGGCGAATTCCTCTACACTGAAAGAAAAATGCTTAATATATTTAATGTATCATTTTCATAAAAAAATTTTCCTTGTGTAAATGAAAATTTTCATTGTTTAAATGGAATTTTATAGTTAAAATGAAGTATTTTCGTTAAAATCGCTTCATTGGATTTCGTAATTACGTTAAAAATTTTCATTAGATATATGAAAACTTAAGTTTGTCCAAGTTAAACAAAAAATTTTAATTGGGAACATAAAAAACAATATACAAACATAACTATATTCATAAATTAATACAAAATTATAGTTTCCTTAAAAAAATGTTTAATTGTTAATTAAAAAATGTAAGATTTAATAATTTCATGCATCTAATGTTACATATATGCCATTAAATTTATGAAATCAAAAATTTTTTTTTATAAAAGCAACATATTTCAATAATTGCCTTCATAAATTGAAATTTTCATTATGACAATAAAAATTTCATTATAGTATTGAAACAAAAACTTTCAATCCACTTTCAATCAACGTTGTTTTTGTTATTATGAACAATTTAATCACATATTTACGTTCTTAATTGAGTAAAAAACATAGTTTTTTATCCAAAAACTACACTGCCCCGGTAGACTAGCTGGTAGTGAGCTAATCTATCAGCACCGAGGTAGCGCGATCGAATCCCGCCAGAGACAGAAAAAAAAATAAAATACAGTAAAATAAAATACAGTAAAATGAAATAAGAAAAAAAATAATTAAAAAAATAAAATAATTAAAAAAAAAAATTGTTTTACTTTATTGAAAGTATTCATCCAATGAATAATATTCATAGATCAAATGTAATGTTTCATTAAACCCTTTTAACGAAACAGGTTTCATTGATCTAACGAAGCGCTGCATAGGTTCCTTTTTAATGCAATTTTTCATGGGATTAATGTTAAAATTCATTGGTATTGCGAAGAAAATTCTTTCAGTGTATAAAAGTGAATTCGCCTTGGTACTACCTTTTTGCAACTCTGTTTTCATTTTAAAAACAATCAACTGAAATCATGGTAGGCTTTTAAAAATAGAAATAAATAAAAAAGTTTAAAATATGCCGAAAGAGAAAAGTAATAGAAATTTATTAATAAAAATGGTAAAAACAAATGAAGGAGTCTTTAAAATTGAAGAAAATTGGATCTTTTGCAATATATGCTGCTGCAAAATAAATTGTTCGAAAAAGTCTAATGTGGATCAACATATAAGACATGGGAAACACCAATTGGCGTCTTCTAAGCAAGAGAACCATCCACAGAAACTAATTACGGAATATCCAGTGACTCCAATTGCCACAACATTTAAAAACGGCGGCATGAAATAACCCCCCCCAAAATATAACCCCCCAAAAAAATAATGAAATAACCCCCCAAAGCGTGGGGCCATATTTCATATGCAATAAAGCCCCAATTTTGAAAATGAAATTAGCCCCCAACGAAATGAAATAACGCCCCAAACATAAATGAAATAATTCCCTAATTTTTGGGGGCTTATTTCATATGAAATAAAACCCCAATTTCTGAAATGAAATAAGAGCACAAAATATATAATACAATTAATTATACAGCTTTGCTTTAAAGAATCACGCGATTGATATCATGATATGATATACCAAACACAAGCTTCGCCAACCAAGACTTTTCTGCATAGCCGGCCTTCGGCCGGGCGCAGTGACTTTTTCCTCTGTGGTGTAACAAACACCGGCTTCGCTAACTAAAGCGTCTCTGCATTGTGCCAGGATTTTCTCCGCTATAGTATAATAATACCGACTCGACCCGGCTACGCAGAGAAGCTTTAGTTAGCGAAGCCGGTGTTTGTTATACCATAGAGGAAAAAGTCATTGCGCCCGGCCGAAGGCCGGTAATGCAGGGTAGCTTTATTTATTGAAGCCGGTGTTCTGTATACCAAAGTGGATAAATCCCTGAGCCCAAAAACTTTTTCATTATAAGTTTGAAAATGAAATAGTCCCCCAAAAAATATATTGGGGCTTTATTTCATAATGATTTTTTGGGGGATAATTTCATATGAAATAATACCCCAATTAAAAAAATTAAATAACTCCCCAAAGAAAATACAATAACCCCCCAAAAATCGTTTTTGTTGTTCTCTGTACAAACTTTTGGGGGGTTATTTCATTATTTTTTTGGGGGGTTATTTCATGCCGCCTTTAAAAACGATCTTTGTAAAGCATTGTTAGAATCCAATATGCCAATAAAAAAAGTGATTTCTCTAAGTTTCAAAAATGTCATTGCGAAATATTCTCAAAAGTCGGTTCCGTCTGAAACTTGCCTTCGCTAGAAATACATACCAGAATTGTATTGGGAATCTATAGAAAAATGCGTCAAGCAGCCAAGGACAAATATATATGGATTTCTGTAGATGTAACTACGGGCAGCGAACAGAGATATGTTGCAAATTTTATTTTTGGAGTCTTAATAGAATTGAAATACAATAAATCTTATTTATTGAACATGCAAGTACTTGAAACGGCAAATGGCTCATCTATTGCAGCATTTTGTAATGATTCGTTACAAATATTGTGGCCAGATGGGAAACTACAAAAGAAATCGAGTTTAGATTTGATACATATTAATTTTCTGTATTTAGGCATAAAATATAAAAAAGTGTTACTTGTAGTAACGGATTCAGCTGCATATATACTAAGTGCAATATCTTCTCTAAAGGCAATGTATCCGAAAATGCTTCATTTAACATGTTTTGCGCATGGTATCCATCGATTAGCTGAATTCACTCGAACAAACTTTGAAAATGTCATTAAATTGATTTCCAGTGTTAAAAATATTTTCTTAAAGGTAGATATAGTTATTAATCAGAGGTGTTCTGGAAATCGACAACGCAAGAATTTAAAAATCGTTTTTTTAATATTATTTTTGTAGTAAAATAATTTTATGACAAATATTTCTCTATTAAACATAATTCTATAAGAAAATTATATAAAATGGATTAAGAGTGTATTAAAAAGAACTTGAAAGTTCTTGCGTTTTTTTAATATAAACCAGTCATAACCACTCCATAGACTCGCGAGCAGTCAATAATTGTATTTTTCACACAGACACGGTCGGCAATTCACATGTATACAACAACTTTGTTCGGGCCACTTCGTATGGTGTTTTCTTTTCTAAAAAAAAATGATGCATTATAGTTGTGTAATGTATTTATCAGGTTCCACGAACCTTACAGACTGATACATTTTTCTAAATTACAATGGAACAAAATAATACCCAGCAAAAACTTTGCTTACAAAATAAGCAGAAAAATAATGAGAATTTGACGAGCCGTCTACTTACTTTTCTACTAGAAAAAGTACTTATTTTTGTTCGAGATGTCCCAAAAGTAATCCTTTATAATTTAGCCTATTATAATCTAAAAAATAATATGTTTTTTTATACTTAAAATTTTCATAAAAATACATAGTTACACAAAGTCAATAAAGTAAAAATTTTTTTATTTAATTTTTTTTTTTTTTTTTTAATTATTTTATTTTTATTTTTTCTTATTCTATTTTACTTTATTTAATTTTTTTTTTCTGTCTCTGGCGGGATTTGATCCCGCAACCTCGGTGCTGATAGACTAGCTCTCTACCAGCTAGTCTACCGGGGCAGTATAGCTTTTGTATTAAAAAACTATGTTTTTTGACTATAATGACTATAATGACATTTTTATTGTCATAATGAAAATATAAGTTATTATTTAATATATAACTAATAATCCAAAAAAGTGGCGAATAAAGCTACAAAGTAATGAATTCTTGAAGTCATTAAAAGAAGGATTGTAAGTAAAGGTTTTGCTGGGTAGCTACGTTTTACACTCAACACTAATGTGTATTAAGCGTGTTAAATATTGAATGCAAAGTTTGTACTTAAAGCGATATTCACCACGCTTGTAGCAATTTTAAACATTAAATTTTCCTACAATTCCAATAAGCGTTAACAGCACTGATTTCCAATAGTTAATGTCAGCTGTTGTTAAAAATTTTGCGACAAAAAAAATATAATTATTAAATAAAAGTAAAACAAACGAAAAACAAAAAGTTTTTATATCCATCACAATATAACTAAAAATCACAATTTAACGCAAATTGTACGAAAACACAAGAAAAGCCCTAATAAAAAAATACTTGCTTGCATAAAAAAGTACTTTACGCAGATGCAAAAAAGGGTATTATCTCACACTCAGTTATAAATGCGGGTAAAAAATGGAACAAATTTGCCATTTATTGTTGCAACATGTTTATAAAGGAAAACGACAACTTCTCACACTTTTGCATATATTTTTAGAATAGAACAAAAACGCGCACGAATGGTAGCATATATGGAACATTATTGTCAGAAAAGAAAACACCAATAGTCTCGCGAGGCAGTCAATAATCGTATTTTTTACACAGACACGGTCGGCAATTCATATGTATACAACAACTTTGTTTGTTGCTTGGTTATCACTGATATAAACATACATATGTATGTTAAAAATATATGTTACAAAAACAAAATTTTTACAGGCACCGCGAAGAAAACAACTCTTTCTAAAATTGAATCCTAATGTTGTACTTCCACCGTCTCCATGCCCAATTCGTTGGGGTACTTGGTTAGAAGCGACAATGTACTACGCTTAACATCTTGAAGAAGTTAAAGGCGTTGTTTTAGAACTTGTCAATCAAGATGCCGACTCAATTGTGCAATCCAAAAAAATATTTAAAAACTCCGAACTAAGTTCTCAACTTGTATTTCTAAAATACAATTTTGCAAACATTTTGGTTGCTATAAAAAAATTGTACATAAACTGCGGGCTTATTAATTTCAGAGAGCACTAATGCTTTACCGACAGTTTTTGACGGACTATGGAAGATCGAGGACCAACAATATAAAAAGAAATTTCAGAAAATATTAAAATGAAATCCGGGATATCAGCAGTTTTTGGAAATAAAAATATTTTAGGGTCTGGTACTGTTCCAAAAGATGAATATGGATGATTCCAAAGTGTTAAACGTGACAGTCGTACGCATCAAAAATGCAATAACATTTTAAGCAAAAAATATTTTTACGTTTTCTTAACCCTTAAATTATAGCACTAAGAAAGCACTGTTATCTATGCTAAAGTTTATGGAGGGCACGATTCTAGGGCGAAGATAATGGCAAAAGAAGTAGCGGTTCGAACGTGAAAAAAACAGAAGTAGTTTTTTTGGCCATGTATAAAAAGGCGTAATTCTGCCAAACTTGGCACAATTTTATAGTCAAACTACTTTCAGAATTTTACGTAGCAATGTAACATTAAAATGTCTTGGTTTGATTCCAAAATCTTCTGTATTTTCTTTTTTTAAGCCAAAATCTGGGTCGATACGTGAAATTTTTTCCGTAATAATTTAACTGAATAATTATCAAAATAAAATAAAAATTTACCGTTAATCCGAATAACATATTTCTCTTCGAACTCTTCCTTAGATTACAGACCATGTAAGAAAATTTTTTTGGAATAACTTTTATCAAATATCACCTCTTTTAAGAAAGATAAATATTAAAGAAAACATACAATAAAACATTCTCACATACACACAGAAAAAAAATACCAATGTTAAAACAACATGGCGAAATGTTGATTGAGAATCATGTTAAATTTCAGAAAAATTATGCCCTTTATTTAAATTTATCATTATTTCATATTAATTTTAAATGAAAAATATTAAAATAACCTTAAATCACGTTTATTTAATATTATTCACTGTTAAAATAACATTGTTCAATATTGAATCCATAAAAACCTGTTTTATATTAAAATCAAAGGCTTATCTTGTTAAATTAACATGCATACATACTTAAGTATGTACATTTTTGTATTTTCATGTTTAAAGTATGTTATAAAAAGAAGACAATTCCCGTATTCTTTTAATTAAAATTATTTAGTTAAATAGTACATCAAGTTTTCAAAGTAGAGTGATGACGAAAACCATATCGGGCCATTCTGCTGATGCTTCTGTTAACAAAGGAGATACAAAATAAGTGAAACATGTGTTACAGGGGTAAGTGTTTTAAATTATTCTTTAATAAATGCATATGTTGTCTTCACACTGTTATATCACACTCCAACCAATTTGATTCTACATGAAATTCACGTTGTTTCAACTTGAAATAACTTTCATTCAACGTGATTCGGATAGTTATTTCAATATAAATGACATTTTGTTCTAACTTTACTGCAATGTTAAATTAACATGAATTATAGTTATTTTAAAAGGAAAAAATGTTGTTTGCAAGTTATTGTAAAATCATGTTAAATTAACATGAAACAACAATGAAGCAAAATCACTACTGAAAAATTTAAAATCAACCATGTTTTGAACGAATTTACATTGATTTTTTTCTGTGTGTATAAGAACTTACGTATGCTCAACTTTGCAGTCGGATTGTTCATCTAAGTAAACAAATTTATGAGTAAATTTATAAAATTAGTAAAATCCAGATATTTCTCTATAACAATATCGTAAAATAATCAGCTTTTAATAACTTTTAAATTTTCGGTCACGTTGGACCTTTTGACGGAAATGCCCATATGTAAAAAGTTTGTCCTCTAATGAAATTCTCAAATTTATATATGCACCGTCAACCTCCGTTGATGTAGAAAGAAGCTTCTCCTTATACAAAACCCTTTTAACAGATCGACGTAGAAAATATAAATTTGAAAACATAAAAGCCCACATGATAGTATATTGTAATAATTTTGATGAAGTGGAAGAATTAGAATAAAACATTTTAATTGCTTTTTTTTGTTTGTTTGTTTTATCAAATTTTTTTTTGCTTTTTTTATAATATCTTTTTGCTTTAAAAGTATTGAATATTGCTTTTTTTCTCTTCTCTAATAATAATATAAATAAGTACGGCAACCAAAAAAAAGCACTAAAAACTGTTTTAAGTCTTAAAAATGTATTTAAAAACATGAAAATAAGATGTTAAAATTAAAAAAAAGCAATTTAAATTTATTTTTTATTTTTTTCTTTATTCGTTTAATACGTTTTAACAGTAAATTATAAGTTGATGCAAAAAATTTTCGAAATTAAATCTCTTCTTTAATATTGTTACAAGTAAAACTGGGGCTTATAATTCTTATTCGCTTAACAGTTTTATTTGTTAAGCACATTATAACGAAACCTTGATAAATCTATGTCTATTTGGAGTCAGCACATAGAAAAAATTCTTCCTACGTCTACAGATGTTAAGGGAGCATATTTAAATTAGAGTATTTGCTCTGAAGTATATTTAATACAATTGGACTCGTAATTCCGCTTGTCTCCCAAAATATCCCCAATGTCTTTAAATACCGAAAATCCTTAATTATACCCACACCACAATAGTGGAGAGGGTATTATGCTGATGTGTGTAACGCCTTAAAATATTGGTCCTAGCCCCACCTTAAAGTATACCGATCGTCTTAGAATCACTTTCTGAGTCGAACTAACGATGTCCGTCCGGCTGGCTGTCCATGTAACCTTGTGCGCAAAGTACAGGTCGCAATTTTGGAGATAATTTGATGAAATTTGGGTCATAGGTTCTTATTGGCACAAGAACCAAGCCTATTGAAAATGGGCCGAATCGTATGACCACGAGGGAAGATAGGGGGAAACTTCTTTCTCTCAGAAACTATGAAACCGATTTCAATGAAATTTTAAACATAGATATAACCATATCTTTCTGGATACAAAATGTATGCATTTTTAAAAAAATAGGACCACGAGGGGGGTTAGGGGCAATTTCTGCCTCTCAAACCGATTTTAATGAAATTTAAAACATAGACAGATCCATATCTATATAGACACATAAGCTATACAGTTTTTCAAAAATAGGACCACAAGGGGAGTTAGGGAGCAATTTCTGCCTCTTACAAACTTTTAAACCGATTTTCATGAAGTGTATGAACATAGATAAATCTATATTTATATTGACACATAAGCATGATGTGTTTTTAAATACTGTGGTGTAGGGTATCATATGGTCGGGATTGACCGATTATACTTTCTTACTTGTTTTTTAATAAAACTGATTTAAATTTTTTATTATTTTTTTTTTCTATATCCCTTAGAACACCGGCCATTTTTCTTACGGTGTCCATAACTATATTCACTTGGAAAACCAAAAGAAAGATTTTTTGTTTCCAATTTTGTTACAACTTCGTGTAAAAACCCAAAATTTGCAGAAATTAACAATATTTGGTTCCGCAAATCACTTTCATTCCAATATATACAGAGAAATTTAAAAAGCCAAAAAAAAAAAAACGTAACTATATCAAAAGCGTTACTTTATACAAAAACTATATTTAAAAAGAAATAAGACGTTATAAACTTTGATGGTAAAAAGACGTTACAGAAAGAGTGCTATTGTATGAAGTGGCGTTAGAATACAGCTGCGGAATTTTCGAGGGAAAAGAACTTAGACAAGCAAAAAATAAAATACGTTGATAAAAAGGCTTCATACCAAAAACTTAATCACATAAAAAATATATACAACAATATAAAAGTAAATCACAGTACCGCTCAGACAGCGTAACATAAAAATCAAGTAAGAAAGTATAGTCGGTCAAGCCCAACCATGTGAAACAAATTTTCGAGAGTGTATGGCTACACCCAGAGAAAACACATGTTTAAATATGGTTACCTCCAACAAAACTATTTTTAAAGAAAATTTTAAACATATTATGATTCATTTAACAATAATTTTGTCACCCACAACCATATTATGGTTGAATTAGTCGTCCATCAAGAAACCACAACCATATTATGGTTGCCTGCGAACATGTTATGATCAAAAATAACTAAAACATGTTTAATAATTATAATAGCATAGTTGGTTTTCAACCAAAGTATGTTGCTCATGGAAAAGAGGAAAATACTATGGTTAATTTTAAAACAAATTATTGTCATATTTTACCATAACATGTTTAGAGGTAACCATAATATGGTTGTGGCTTCTTGATGGAGGACTAAATCAACCATAATATGGTTGTAGCTGACAATAATATGGTTACATTAACCACAATATGTTAAAAATTTTCTTTAAATCTAGTTTTGTTGGAGGTGACCATATTTTAACATGTTTTTTCTCTGCGTGTATATGAAAATTTCATTAAAATCGGTTTAATAGTATTAGAAGAAGATAGGGGGCAGAAATTGCCCCCTATCTCCCATCGTGGTTCTATTTTTTTAAAAATGCATACCATATGTGTCCACATAAATGTGGATCTAACTAGATACATGTTTTAAATTTCATTAAAATTGGCTTGATATTGGGCACAAAGGGCCTTTTCCGGAAAGCAGCTTGTATGGGGGTTATATGAAATTATGGACCGATTCGCCCTTGTGCCAATTATAACCTATATGTATGTACCAAATTTCATTAAATTATGTATCTTTAAAATTGCGACCTGTACTTTGCGCACAAGGTTACCTGAACAGCCAAACGGACAGATATCGTTAGATCGACTCTAACGTTGAACGATTTTTTTCTAACCAGAGCTGTTGCAGAACAAAAAGAACAAGAAACATGATTTACATATTTTTTTAAACAATTTATGTATAAGAGATTTTTTATAAAAACTGTTTGTATATAAAAAAATGTTAAACATTTATATACAAAAGATTTTTCTTAAAAAAAATTATAACTTTTTCTGTATGTGTATATTAAAAAACCTTTTTGTGGGGAAAAATTTATATATGAGAATTTTTTCTATTTGCAATAAATATGTAAAAAAAAGCTTATCTCTTATAGTTTTCTATTAAAAAATAAATTTGCCCTAGAAATAGTTATGTAGGAAAAATTTTTTCATAGTAACATTTATGTATAAAACATTTTACAATAAGAAAAGTTTTTGTGTAAGAGATTTTTCTATAAAAAATATATTTTTTACAGATTATTCTGTAGAAAAGTTAATACATAAGTGATGAAAAAATGTATGTATAAGAGATTGTTCTATTAAACATAAAAATAATAAAAATGGTGTTTTTTTTATAAAAAATTTTTTAATTGAAGTGCATAACAGATTTTTCTTAAGAAATTTTTTGTATAAGAGATTGTTCTGTTTACAATGATTTCATAAAATATTGTTAAAAAAACTATTTTAAATAGATTTTTCTATAAAAGGTCTACACAATAGAAATCTTTCTGCAGAAAGATTTATGTATAAAAGATTTTCTAAAAAAAAATTCATACTTAAGTAATTTTTCTTGTTGAAGCAATTTTTAATATAAAAAAATTTTGATGTAAGCTATTTTTTTTTTTATTTAAGAAGAGGGTATAAGAGGTTTTCCTTTAGAAAAATTATGTTAGCATGATTTTCTATAGGATAATTTATGCAAAAGTAAACGTTTTAAAGAAAAAATTCTGTATAAGAGATTTGTTTTTTTTAATTTTTTTATAAGAGATGTTTTTTAGTAAAACTTGTGCATAAATGATTTTCTTATGCATAAACTAATGTTAAATATATTTTTCTATAGAAAATTCTGATTTTTTTGTGAGAAAAATTTGCGTATATGGGAACAAAGTCACTAATTAAACCAAAACAACATTATTTTGTTTATTATATTTATCTCGTTTACAAGAAACACTCCCTTTAATGTCTTGTTATTAAATTTTTTTTTAATTTCTTTAAAAAAAAAAAAAGATAGCAAAAAACAACTTGAAATCAAACACCCACAAAGACTGGTAACAAACCAATAACTAAGAATTGAAATTATTTTTTCATTTGATTGGAAAATAATAAGGGGTTTCATTAATAAGCCCACATAAAACTAAAAGCACACACACTCATACATTTAAAAACAGCAACAAAAACGCCCTTCCTTTTTGAATAACAACTAAAAAAATATAAGAGAATACAAACGACTGAATGAGTACCTGTGAGTTTATTGAACAACAAAATCGCGTGAGTGTTGTTGATTTTATGTTTGGTCTTTTATTTTTTATTTTTTTTTTATATAAACGAGAGTGAGTATTAAATTCCTGTAAATTCTTAACAAAACATGTATGAGTATTAGTGTAAGTGTGTGTGTGTGGAAAAGATTGTTTGAATGTGATGATGATCACAGGAAACACTTAAAGTCAATAGTTAAAATCCTGTTGTTGGTACAAAAAAAAAGAACATTTTAAATGTTTGTATTGTTGTTCAGTTTTCTATTGTTGACTTTTGTCTCTCCCTCTTCAACCCTTTTTTCTTCACCTGGCATAGTAAAAAACATGACTGAGCTTGTTTTTTTTCATTCTTTAATAAACATGTACTGCATATGTGTGCAAGTGAATTAATTGTAAAGAAATATTAAGTTTTATTTTCATTATTTGCAAAAATACAATGGCATAATATTAAAAAGCAGGACTTAGGCTGACTTAGAAGGACTTTAAGATAACTGAAAAAACAGTATATAAAAAATAATCTGTATAATAAGGCGACCAGATTTTGAAAATAAAAATAGAGGACATAAAGAAAAAAAGTAAAAAAATTTTTTGACTTCAAGATTTTTTTACATATTTTACAGACAAATTTACATTTACAGTAGAGAAATATATGCCTCGTCGACCAGCATGTAGTTATTCTTCAATTTGAGTCTTGAAATGTGTCAAATCAACTATATTTTTGGTTCTCCTCTCAAGCAGTAAATAGGAAAAATAAAAAGTTTTTCCTGTAAAATTTGTTGAAAGGGAGTTAGCAGGTTTGCATATTAAGCCGACGATGTATAAAAATTTACATTTACTTAAGTAAAATTAGTTACAAAAAAACAACTAAACTTTAATAATCATTGCAAAAAATTCCAGTAGGAGTATGAACAGAACAAGCATGGCACAACATTTTCCATACGATTGCACAGAAAAAACCGTTGATCACCGTGAAATAAAATGTTTATTTTAATTTATAAAAATAAAAGCAAATATTGGTCATGCTTTAAAAAATAAAGAGGACAAAGATGACAGATTATGAAAAAAAGATGATAAAAGATGACACAAATTTTATAGAGGACAGCCAGTTAAAAAAGAGGATTGTCCTCTAAAAAAGAGTACGTATGGTCACCTTATGTATAAGAGATTTTAATACAGAAAATTGGGCACATAAGATATTTTCTACAGAAACATTTAATAATCTAAGATAAAATCTTGTGTGTACAAGATCTTTTTTCTTTTTAAGGAAAAATGTTGCATACGAGAATTTTTAAAGTCTCAATTCACACGTTGCAAGTGTTATTGATCAGCTTGCTACTTTATAACGAGAGTGAAGAGAGGAAAATAAACGTTTCTCTCTCACTCCCTCTCGCCTTGTAGCAAAATTTGTCTTTTTGTAGAAAATATTGCATAAGACGTTCCAAGAACTCGTACTTTCACGTTTTGGCGACGTCAATTGGCTACCATGATCATCGGATTTAACACCGTTAGTTTTTTTGTCAGGCTAAGTCAAAGGCCACATCTACGCAGATAATCCTCTAACGTATGAGCATTTGAAAGCCAATATTTGCCAAGTTATCGCCGAGATACCGCCCGAAATATGCGAAAAATTAGTCGAAAATTACCTTACAATGATCGACTGCTGTAACCAATCTAGAGGCTGTCATTTACATGATATTTTATCTGAAGAAAATGGCAAGGTCCAAGCGTTATAATGAAATTAAAGTTCCACCGAAATCACACACAGAAAGAGATAAAATATGACTTTAAGTAAAAAATTTGTAATATTAATTAAAAAAATTATTTAAATTTGCACCAGTAAAAAAATTAATAGTATTAATTATAATTTTTTTTAGATCAGCAACATTTACTGCAGTAATGTTGCTGATATAAGTAAACGTTTAATAAACTCGTTAACCCGTTTTGCCTTTTTGTTTCTAAAATCAATTAAGGGCCATTATTATAACTTGGCGTTAGCTGTTATCCGACAGTTAACAGACGCTTTTTGACAGATAACACATTATTATCTGTCAATTTAATCTTAACTTTAGCTAACTTCAAGTTGTAATAATGGCCCTAAATGTTGAAAGTTTAAAATATCTATATATATAAAAAATTTTAAACAGTGTAATTATTTGTAACAAAGATAGTATAAAAAAATTTCCATTGAAAAAGAATTGTGTTGAAAATTGTTTTGTATAGAAAAATTCGCGTATAAGAGATGTTTTTCTTTAGAAAATTTGTTTATTAGCGAATTTTATGTAGCAATTTGGTAACTAAAGAAGTTTTGTAGAAATTTGTGTATAAGAGATTTTTTAATAAAAAAAATTCATGTATAACAGATCTTTTTTATAGAAAATATGGTTATTAATGAGTTATGTAGGCATTTGGTAACTAAAGAATTTTTGTACAAATTTTTGTATTAGAGATGTTTTTTATAGAAAATTTGGTTATTAGTGATTTTTATGTCGAAATTTGGTACCTAAAGAATTTTTGTAGAAATTTGTGTATAAGAGATTTTTCCATAAAATATTGGTGTATAAGAGATTTTTTTAAGAAAAATTTGTGTGTAAACGGATTTTTATAAATATTGCTATTAAAGATATTTTTCTATAGAAATTTTATAAAAATACAAGTTTCTTTTAAAAAAAAAAATAATGCATAGAAGGCTTTTGTATAGAAAAATTTACGTATTTTTTTAAACATTGTATAAGACTTAGCTATATTTGTGATAACCTTTCTTTGTCATACTCTGCCAGATGATAATTTCGTGTCTTTTAACAACTTTTTCGTTCAACCTCTCAAGAAGAGTTCAAACTAGTGGCGCTCAGCTCATATAGTACAAATGAAAATGTTCAACTCAAGCTAAATGCTGTTTAATTAATTGATTGAGTTTTAGTTTGTCTGCTTTGTCTTTATCTTCCCTACTTTATATTTAAGTTTTCTATTTGCACAACAATCTAATGAACTTTAATTAGGAAATAAAACACCCACTGAAAAAAGTTTATACATCAGCTGAAATTGATATTGATGTATGTAAGCAGGAAAATCCTTTACATTTGTCTCTATCACAAATAGAGAAAAACGAAGAACGTTCGTGTTTAATTTTATCATAAAAGAATTTTTTCAGTCTGCCCGTAATACAAGCAAAGATATGAACTAGTTCTTTTTACGAATCTGCTGTAACAAACTACTTGAAGTGAAAGGAAAGATGCTTGAGAATACAAATAATTGCTAGGAATAGGTTAGAAAGAGAGAGAGAGAGCAATGAAGTTGTGCATCTTTTTTATATTTGCTGTTTAAAATTAAATATAAAATTTATAATTCTTAAATTTATACTAATTCTTATTTCTTTGTTTTCTTTTCAGAAATTTTTTCTTATACTCTGAATTCTTGACATTTTAAGGTAAACATTTTTTGCTTATAATAAAATATTTTTTTTCTTTTATTGGTTGTTACTTAAAGCCAGCCAATTTCTTGTTCTATACTAAACTTGGTTACTTTTTTTTTAAGTGTTTAGAATGTTGATTCAACTCTTATACGTCCTTTTTTGCTTGTTTGAGAAAAATATTGGTTTTAAAATTTAAAAAAATTAAAATTTATCAAATTTATTATTTTTTTAAACTTATAAAATATTATTTTTTAAGTTTGTAATAAAAAAATTTATTAAAATATGTTAAACTATCTTTAACTTTAAATTAATTTATTGTTTTTTTTTTTTTTTTTGTCAACAAATTTTTACTGCATTCTCTTTCTTTCACTTGAGCTATAAATTTTCATCTTGCATTTTCACTGCTGTGAATAAAATATTACTGGTGCTAAATTTTTTATCACTGACGATTATTGGTGGACATTTCAATTCATGTGAAACCTCAAAGAAAGTTTTTATTCGATTCTTTTTTATAAGCTGTAAATTTAAGCCAGAGATATATTTTATCACACAGTTGAAAGAGTTTGAATTGTAAATTGCTTGAATAAATCAAATGTCATCCGAGATGAGTTTATCACTGAGTATGTACAAATGTTAAAGGTCTTACTGTGATATATTGCTCAGATAAAAAATTTTTAGAAATCTGATAATAAATTTAATTTGGGATTGTTTTCATTTACGGTTAATTTTTTGGTTTGAATTTAAATCTCATTTATATTAAAAATCGTTTTGAATGCAAAAATTCTGTTTTTCACTAAACACTTAAATTAAACCTAATTAACCCATATGCTACAATTTAAATCAATTTAAGTGACCGTTGTATATAACTCAGCAAAGAGGCGTCAATATCATAACATAACAACAGCACAAAACCGTCAGCTATTTTTTGGTATAAGAGATATAAAAAAATTAACTGTGTTTAAAATGTTTTTCATGAAAAAATTTTTTAATAGATTTTTAAATAGAATCTATAGAAAAACTTTACTTTTTGAAGATTTTAAAATAAAAATATTAAGGTATAAGAGATTTTTCAAACGAAAAAGAAGCTTATGAGGGATCTTAAAACAAAATGATTTAAAAAAAATTTCGTAGAAAAATATGTGTATAAGAGTTTTTCCCTAAAAAAAACTTTAGTCTTACAGCTTCTTTTCAAAAAATAGTTTTCCTTAAGAAAAGTCTGTGTATAAATGTTCTTAGAAAGAAAATTTGGCGTATAAGAGATATTTTAGTAAAAAATATTTTTCACAAGTGATTATTTTATTAGACAATTCTGCAGAAAAATTTTTTCTAAAATTGCTTTAAAAAACATGTTGTATATAAAAAAATTTGTTAAGAAGAGATTTTACTAAAAAAAGTTTGTGTATAAGAGAATTTTCGATGAAAAATTTGTGTGTAACATTTTTTTATAAAAAAAATGTGTATAAGAGATTGTTCTACACAAAAATTTTTAATTAAAAAAATAAAATAAATAAAAGTTTTTTATACCCCAACCACAATAGTGGAGAGGTTATTATGCATTTGTGCTGATGTGTGTAACGCCTTAAAGTATTGGTCCTAGACCCAGCATAAAGTATACCGATAGACTCAGAATCACTTTCTGAGTCGAACGAACGATGTCCGTCCGGCTGGCTGGCAGGCTGGCTGTCCATGTAACTTCGTGCGCAAAGTACAGGTCGCAAATTTGGAGATAATTTGATCAAATTTGGGACAAAGGTTCTTATTGGCACAAGGACCAAGCCTATTGAAAATGAGCCAAATCGTAGGACCACGAGGGAAGATAGGAGGAAATTTATTCCTCTCTGAAACTATCAAACCGATTTTAATGAAATTTAAAACATACATCTTTATGGACACAAAAGCGATGCTTTTTTAAAAAATAGGACCAAGATGGGAGATAGGGGGCAATTTCTGCCTCTCACAAACTTTTAAACCGATTTTAATGACTTTTATAAACATAGATAAATCCATATTTATATGGACATATAAGCATGATGTGCTTTTAATACTGTGGTGTAGGGTATCATATGGTCGGGATTGACCGACTATACTTTCTTACTTGCTTTTTTTGTATATGACATTTTTTTTTTGTATAAAAAATTTTACTCTAAAGACGTTTCTATCATAATTTGTGTACATTACTTTTTATAATGTCTTGCTTCCCCTTTAAAACAATTAACAAGTTTTAATTTTTAATTAAACAAATTTATTATGATTTCTTTGTAACTTTTCACTTAATAAAGATTTTAACAATTAACACCTTGTACAAGATTTTAATCAGACATTTTCAACTAGAACTTCAATTTAAATTTAATATATTTTTATGATACAAGAAAAAACTCTAAATTTTTTAAGTTTCCCAAGCCTAGACTTAACATATGGGTATTTCCACAGAAAAGTCTACTTTTTGTCACGTTACGACACAAAGCAATTAGTCTTGTATTTTAGAACCATGTTGTTCAAATTTTTCCTCTCTTTCACTTAATGTAAAGCTAGTTGGGCTTTACACCAAAATGCAAAAAGTAAATAATATTTTCATTATTCTTTAAGAAACAATTAAAAATGGTTGGTATCGTAACGTGACAAAAAGTAGACTTTTCTGTGGAAATACCCATATACATAAATGTCTAATGAAATTTTAGCTGCTCTTTCCCTTAAACTTTAACATGTTCTTAAGAAATTTAAACCGTAAAAAAATTACAATCACAGATTAAATTGCCCGGCAACAATATATGACGTCGCAACAATCGGTCTGAAACGCGTGCGTTTGATATTTTGTTAAGTTTAACAAATTAAAAAGTGTTTTGCCTTCAATTTAACTTGTATGCCTGTTGTACCACAATTCTCTTATAAATTGATAAATGATATAAAAAATTAAAGTCAATGACTTTAAGTTTTGTTAATTTGTTTTATATTGTTATTAATATATTTATTTTTAATTAAAAAAAAAAAAAAAAAACAAAAAATAAAAACACCAAATATGAACAATTTATTTCGTTCAAAATTGTGTTTATTTTGATGTTTTTCTTATTTGAGCAAAAGTTCATTGTTTTTTTTTAATAAAATGAATAAATAAGAGAAAAATTGTTTAATATTTTTTTTTTTTTGCTGTCACAATGTAATTCCTTATTCTATATAGAAATGATTCAGAGTCTCTGAGGAGGGTTGTGGTGTGTTGTCTTCGCCATATTTTCGTTATCACAAAAAAAAAAAAAAAAAAAACAAAAAACAAACCCGGAAAACTTTAATACTTTTAAAAGCTTTTTTTTGCATTGTGTGTGAAAATTTCTCATACACCAACTCCTCCGCATAAATGCAAACAAACACACAAAAGGATAGACAAACAGACACTCTAAGGCTTTTTGACTTATAGAAGATTCAGATAGACGGACAGACATTCACATTTGTTGCAGCTAGGGAGAAGTTTCCATATACAAAAACAAAAAAAAAAAAGCTTGACATATTTCATATTACACTAGGAGGAAATTTGCAAAAGGAATAAAAGCTGTTTGTGCAACAGAAGCAGCAGCAGCAGCAGTTCCAGTATTTCACTAGAGTAGCACTTGTAGTCGTAATATTATGATTACACTCATCTATGCTAAATATATTCATGTGATATATTCTTCTTCTTCTTTTTTTTCAACATGACTCCAAAAAAGGGGTGTCCTATACAATATAATGGTTTCTTCTTTTTATTCAAATTACGACTTTCAGCATAGAAGAAAATGAAGGAAGAACAAAAAAGAAAAAAAAGAAAACAAATAGCACAAGTTGAAGTCATAAAAGTAAAGTTTATTGAACTTTGGCAGGGAATATCTCTTATATCAGCATATTAAGCAACAAGAAAGAAAGTTTAAAGACCTAGAATAAAAACTCAAATTCACGCTTAAATTATTAAAGATTAAGGAATTCCATACAGTGTAATCATTTTCACTTTTTGACGGACACTGTTTCCTGGTCCCAGCAGAGTTCTGTGGAAAAACATAGGTTTCTTTTGAAAGGACATTTTTCTTTTATCGACGCATTTTAAAAGTCCCTTCGGTGTCCGGCCATGTGATTTTATAATGTACTATACAAGTTTTTCAACAAAAAAAAAAAAGAAAAAATTATCCAAATTTATCTAAAAAAAAAAATTATTTATACCATAATTTTCCTTTGGAAAACTCTCTTTAAAAATTTCGATTCACAAGTTTCCATTAAAAAAATTTCTTATAAGCAAACTTTTCCACTAAAAATTTTGTCTTTGAAACAATTTCTTATACACAATATTTTCTTCAAACAAATACAAATACAAAATAAAAATTCTCTTATACTTAAATTTTAACTCTTGTACCCAAATTTTTTGGCAAAAAATTTTTTTTTAAAACAATATAAGAAAACAAGCTCTTAATCCATTTTTCTATTACATTCTCTTATACAAAAACGTTTCCGGTATTATAAAAACTTTTTTAAATTTGTACTAAAAAATGTTTTTAGTAGAAAAATCTTTTATATAATAATTTACCAAAAAAACAAAAACTTCTATACACAAAATAATCTGTTCAAAGATCTTTTCTACACAAGTTAGCTCTTAAAACAATCTTTTATGTTTGTATTAACTTTATTACAACAAAATCGTAAACGCTAATTTTCTTTCAGATAAATCTCTTATAAATAAATGTTCCAATAGCAAAATCCATATACACAAATTTTTCTATAAAATAATCTTTTGTTATTAAAGTTTTCTTTAAAAAAATAATTTGCACTTAAATTTTTTTAAAGAAAAATCTCTTATACATACTTAATTTTTTTGTAGAAAAATTCTGTTATATGCAGATTTTTCTATTCTGTTCGGTAGAAAAACTCTTATACATATTTAATTCCATAGTAAATACTCGTATATATAATCTTTTTTCCGAAAAGAAAATCTCTTATACAAATAAATTTTTTTTCTAAATAATTTCTTTAATACAAATTTTTCCACTCAAAAACTTTTTGTATTTATTGTATATCGAAAACCAAATTGGTGTATAAATTGTTCCGTAGAAAAATCATTAATTAGCTTATTTTTTTTAGAAAAAACTAAAGACACAAATTTTTTTTAAAATAGTCTCTTATACACTAAATTTTTATTGAAAAAAAAGCGTTAGCGAAATAAATTTAAAAAAATTTTTTAATATAAAAACTCACAAATTTCTCCATAGAAAACTCTCATATAAATGCAGGTTTTTTTTTTTTTTTTTTTTTTGTTTATATTCAAGTTTTCAACATTTTTCGCAAAATTATTGGGAGAAAATCTTTTATACAAAAATGTTTTCGTAGTATAAGTTTTTTTAATGAAAAATCTTTGAAGCACAAGTTTTTCTGTAGAAAAATTTATTAAGTTCTTCTCCTCGAAAGTTCTCTTTTCAAAGGAAAATCCCTTCTTTATAAAATTGGCTGCAAAAAATATTTTTTGTAAATTTTTCTAAGGAAATTTTTTTATACATAAATTTTCCGTAGTACAATTTACTTTCATAGAACAATATTTAATGCAATATGCTTTCCATAGACAAATTGTACAATTTTTTTTTTTTATTTAAAGCTCTTCTACTAATGGAAAATCTCTTTTTTATAAAATTCTTTCTTCTGTACTAATAAATTTGTTCGTAGTAAAGTTTTTTTAGGTAGAAAAATATTTGATGCCAAAAGTTTCAAGTTTTTTTTATTCTTAAGCTCTTTTACTAATAGAAAATATATAAATTGGATGTAGAAAATCTCTTCTCAATAGATTTCTTTCATAGGAAATCTCTAATACATAAGTCTTTTAGGCAAAATATTTTCTATATAAAAAATTAAAAAATGTTTCTAAGCTTTTCTTTCCATTAAAAGAAAATTTTATTTATTAAACATAATAAAAGAGTTGCGTGAGTGACTGACTCATTCATCATCGCCGAGCCCAAACCACTGACCCTAGAAACTTGAAATTTGAACTAGCGATTGGTCACTCCCCAAATCGATCCACTAAGACGGGATTTTTCGAAATTCGAATGTTTAGGGGATAAAAAAGGTAAAAACGGGAAAATTCGGTAACTTATCTCCAAAACTAAAAGAGATGCAAAGTAAATGCAAAACTTATCGTTGTTCTTTAGAAAAATATGCGGACATGTGTCTGGTACTTTTTTGAAATTCGGCCCTATTAGGGGGTAAACGGGTAAAATCTGAATTTTAGTACTTTTTTGCCACCCCATCTTTCTTTTGAACCAATCAACGTAGAAACAAAGTTAATACCACATTCTAAACTTATCAAAAAAAATACGTATACAAATTTGGTACTTTTTCGAAATTCGAACTTTTAAGGGTTGAAAATCATAACTATTTTTGGTATTTGTTTTACAAACCATTTTCCTCCATTCATTGACATATTCGTACTAAATTATGGGCTGCCACTGCAATACTGAAATTTTTGATACTTTAATGGGGGAAAAATATAGTACCCAAAAAAGGAAATACGGGAAATTTGATATTTTTCTTTAGCTTTTTGGTTCTACTAAAGAGCGGGTTAAATGCTAGAATTTAAACAAGTTTAAACCTAGAGAAAATAACTTTGGCATAAAAATATGTCCACGAAGACAAAGGAGACGCTAACGAAGTAGCGGGTATATGCTAGTTAAATATATAACCACTTATTTCCTATAAATAAGAAAATTGAACGTAACAACTATTTAAAATTATGTAACTATCCACTTTGGATTATCAAGAAAGTTTTATCAGTGATTATTATCAAAAGTGTGCAAAAAAATTCAAGTATCATTTTCCAATAACCTTTGCAAAACTTTCCATTATTTAATATTATAAACCTGACTTAATAACAAATAAAAAAATAAAAAACATTTGTTTTCTACTCATCCGTATAATTGAAAACGAAATTGTACATAAACGCAAAACATGTCAGTTTGTATTACAATATTCTTGTAATAGAAAACCTCAACGTTTTCGTTTTCAAAATAAAAATATTTACCGCACTTTTAGGTTTTTATGGTCGACTATAGTTGTAGTCATATTTTTAATACTGTCATTTGAATGCAACGTTGTAAAACTTAATTTTATGCCCATTATTGTAATAATTTCAAAAAAAGATACAAGACTCGGATACAAAATACGTACTTAAGGAAATATTTATGTATGTAACAAGGCTGTGGGCGGCTTTTATAAAAGGAAGATCACGAAAATGATCGACTACTTTTATATTACAGAAAGAAGAAGTCTTATAATAAGAATGATCCTAAACTTAACGAGAGGCAAACTATAACTAAAAATTAGCTGGAACTCAACTACATATAGCCTGAACTGGAACCTAAAGTAGAACTTAAACTGGAATATATTTGAACTACAGTCTGCAATAGAATCTGAACAAGAACTGGACTAAACTATTCATATTTTCAAATTAAGCTAACACTAAATTAATTAATTAATCTTAAACTGAACCGAACTAGAACTTAACTGAACTGGAAACAAACTAAAAGTGAACAAGAACTGAACTTTCAGGGGTGTGCTGGAAATCGAAAACGTAAAACGCAAGAATTTGGAAGCTGTTTTTGATTAACTTTTAATCTAATATTTTTGCTATAAAATTCTGTTTAATACAAAAATGTTTGGATAATATACCCAATAAAAAATTTAATCATTTTGCGAAGCAATAAAGGTACATTTAAAAAAATAAGCGCACAATTATGCGCTATGCAATAAGACATACAGAAATACAGTAAAGTAAGTGAAAGAACTCTCAACAACTTTTATTAAAAAAAAAAAAAAAACATTTAAAGTGCTACGGCATTCCCTTACCACGAAGCAGGTTTGTAAGGGAGAACACTAAAAAATAACTGTATCAAAACATTCAGTGTGTAAAGCTGATCGTTACATCCAACAATTTTTATGTGCGCTGAATAATGCGCTTTATGTGTCAAAAATGTATTGCTTCAAAGTGGGAACACGCCATATAAAATTCATGTCTTCCGTAAGCGCAATGGTAAGCGAAACTTTTATGTTTCTCCCTTACAAACCTGCTTCGTTGGAAGCTCCATTTTTTATTGGGATATGTCATAAAATCCTTTTGTTGCAGAAATCTTATTCAAAAAAGACTTAAATTCTTCCGTTTTGCGTTTTTGATTTCCAGCACACCCCTTTATAACTGACTTTAACTGAACCAGAACTGAACTAGAACTGAACTGGAACCGAACTAGATCTGAGCTAGAACTGTACTAGAACTAAACTAGAAATGAACTAGAACTGAACTTGAACTGAACTTGAACTGAACTAGAACTGAACTAGAACTGAACTAGAACTGAACTAGAACTGAACTAGAACTGAACTTGAACTGAACTTGAACTGAACTGAACTAGAACTGAACTAAACTGAACTGAACTGAACTGAACTAGAACTGAACTAGAACTGAACAAGAACTGTAGAACTGAACTAGAACTGAACAAGAACTGAACTAGAACTGAACTAGAACTGAACTAGAACTAAACTTGAACTGAACTAGAACTTGAACTTGAACTAGAACTGGACTTGAACTGAATTAAAACTGAATTAGAACTGAATAAGAACTGAACTGAACTAGAACTAAACTAGAACCGAACAAGAATTGATCTAGAACTGAACCAGGTTTGAACTAGAACTGAGCTAAAACTGAACTGGAACTAAGCTAGAACTGAACTAAACTTGAGCTAGAACTATATTGAGAATTAAGTGGAACTGAACTGTTAACCCAAAAATGTAAAATGCCCTTTTTAGTACCCAGAAAATTTGTAATATTAATTAAAAAATTGATAAAATATTCTTGTGGTCTCCTCGTGTCGACCACTGCTTCGAAACTTGCACATGTTTGAGTGACATTAACGTGCTTGTGTGTGTGTATTTTAGTATTCATACACATGTTTAGAAACATATAATTATGTTTCTGCCACATATTACATACAATACCTTTAAACATACATAATTTTAATGGTAGGCGGGCGACTAAATAGAAGTCAACAAAGTGTGACGCGGTAATATTAAGTTTTAGCAACAACAAAAACTACAAACTGTCACCACAAAAGCAGAAAAAATCGAAAAAGAAAAACAAAAACAAAACTAAAAAGTAGAAAAAAATCAAAAGTGATGAATGCATTTTAATGCCATATAAAAATATAGCAAACGGAGCATTAAACCAAAACCAGCAAATAAATACGCAAAGTACGTTAAAAAGACTTAAATGCAACCAGGCCGTGTTGCAACACAACCCACCACCGTACAAACTAGCAGGAAAATGAGCATTACAAAAATTGTAAAGGGCTCCCCCTTTTTCATTATAATCAGCATTTAATATATGTTGTACCCACATACAAGTTCAACACATGTCAAATGGAACGACGAGTTGCTTTGGAGTCGAGGAAAAACTTAAAAACCAAACTGCAGAACTAGAAACGAACAACAAATTAATGCAAACAATTTAAACAAAATATTTTATTTTATACAATTCCCATAGGAAATTGCAATAAAATGGGGTCGGGGAAATAAAATTAAAAAGTCATAAACCATTGAACAGAAAATAAAAGTTGAGGGGAAATGCTTCATGCGATTTGAAATGTCAAACATTTTTATAAATGGTTTTAAATGTAAATTTTACGCTTTTCTATACTAACTTTGCCATAAATTATTGGGGAAGTTTAAATTTTTGTAATAAATAACGATCTACATACAAATTTACATTTAAATGTGTAATTGAACTATGAAGAGAATTATGTTAATTAAAAAAAACAAATTGAAATGAACTAAAATCTAAAAACTAAAATTGTATTGAAAGAAAGGTAAAACCCTTCACCATGGTGCGTTAAGAAAATAATGTCATATAAATACCGTTCTTTAAATATAAGTAAATCTATTTTGAAACACGCCCACTTCTCGAATCCCGCCCACATTTTTTGGGAAGCTGTACATTGATAACCGAGATATTTTAACTTAATTTGGAAACTTCAACTATTTTAGTTTTCCAGATATTCCAAAGGTTATAATGTCTTTTTATAGGAAGTGCCACGCCGACTTATCCAATCCCGCCGAGAATGTATATTAATAAACAAGATGTTTGTACCTTATTTGGAAGCTTTTGCTCTTACCGTTCTCTAGATATATATAGAAAAAATGAAATATTAAAACAACAACAAGGAATTTATGGGTAAAATTAGAGACACTCGTGATCTTTTGCTCGTTTCTCAGTCATTTGTGAATCGATCAGTCTGAATTTAAATAGCAAAATTCAACGGAGCATATGTGATAGAGGTATATACTAACCAAGTCCTCAACGTATCTAGTGTCTTCGGAAAACTCATTTCAACAGACAAACGGAGGGACGGACAGACGGACATCATTTAATAAACGTCGCTACTTATAAAGACCCAGAATATATAAAATTTATAGGGTGCTATTAGATCAATATTATAGAAATTACAAACGGAATGACAAACTTATACCAAACCTTTCCAACATAATGAGAGCTGAAATAAAAATAAACTAGATCCTAAACTAAAATGTAAATTAGAATGTCAACTTGAACGAGCACAAGAACCTGAACCAAAACTTCACTAAAATGTATAAACGTAGACAGACAATGCCTACAATTTGGCTACTTTGATTACAAAAATCAACAAGCTGTTTTAATAGCCACCCATTTTCCATATGCCCTCAAATGGGAAGGCTGTTTATGCAATGTTTTTTTTTTTATACTCCACTCATTAGATTGTCAATATCGTAAAGCACAATCATCAAAAGGGCAGAGCTCATTATGACTGCATTGTTTAACACGTGTTAACAGCTGTTTATGTAAAACAATTTCTAGACATTTGCTGCTTGTTTTCATTTTATGGCCCCTCCTTAAAACACAAAAAAACTTCTTATCTTTAACAGACTACTGCAATAGAGTTTATCAGAAGAAGAAGAAGAAATAAAAAACAAAACTCATAGAATAAGAAACACATTTCACTTTAAAAGAGTAACAACATGCCACACACAAACATTCAACAGCAGCAACAAAAAAAAAAAAAAAAAAAAATCTAACAAAGATAACAAAAATTGGGTTACATTAAAGCAAAATAATCAGTGTAAACGCGAGTGTTAAAAGAATGATTCACAAAAAATTTGTATTGAAAGATTTTTTTTTTTTTGCTTTAATACAAGTAAATTTTAGTTAAATTTCTTGAAGAATTTCCTGTTCAAATACAACAACTTTTAAAAATAATAAAATAAAAATCATCAATTTCATGAAACTTATCACATGCAATGAACTTTTTGTTAATTTGTTTTAAAAGTATTTATATTCTTTTTAAATTAAATGATTACACCCTAGGTACAAATAAATTTTTTTTCTAAAGAAATTAATAAAATTGAAAAAAGTACTTTTTTTCTAAAGTACCAAAAAATTATGTAGAAAGTACCTTTTTAAAACTAAAAGCTAGATAATTTTCTTTAACAAATTTTTAAATTTTCTCCGATTTGTAATTGTTGTTTTTTAAAAATGAATTCTTTCCGGTACCCTTTTTACCACATCCATCAACCCCAATTGTTAATTAGCAAACTTTTGCAAACGAGTAAGTATGAAAGTGTCAACGTGTGTGCTTGTATGAGTAAGTAAACGGTATCTCTTTGTTAATTTCATTTAAATTTTTTTTTTTTTTTTATAATCTGGTGCAAAATTTTGTATGCCAACTATTTACTAAAAATAAATCACAATTACACCGACTGGCAATCACACTAAGAAGAAGAAGAAAAACATGGTTAACACACATACTCTAAGAAAACACATGGCCGGAATTGTCACACACACACACGGACGCATTAAGAGACTTATTAACACTCGTAAACCAGAATATACAATAAATATAATTTAAAATGCGAGTACGAGTGTATTCACTCATTTAAACTTAAAAGATGTGCAATTAAATCTGATGCCAAATAGACGTCAAGATTTGTCTTTATTGTTATTATTGTCGTTGTTGTTGTTGTTGTTTTATTCTTTGGCAAATAATAAATGACATACATACACACACATACATACTACAATTGTTACCTCATATTCAAAACAAAAAGTGATATAATAAAATGAAATTTATGTTAATTTAAAATTACGATTATAAAAAATACAAAACAATTACAAAAAGTGGGTACGGTGGCGGGTACATTTAAAATAAAAAACGTTGCTACATTTGGCACCAAACGACACAAAATACATAAGATATCAAATCGCAACAGCTTTAGGAATAACGAAGATTAAATAGATTTTATAGCAAGAATTAATAAAAAACCAGTTAGTTGCCGAATCTTTGATACCCTCCACCGACAGTTAGTTAGAATGCATATTCAAAAGTGGGCTCTATATGGTAACTAAAAATTGCTAAGCCTAAAAGTGTGTTTCATAAGGGGCCTATGGTAAATAACACTGGTTTACAGCCAAAAAATACCAAGAACGCCACATGCCTACACTCAAAATATTATGTAGTTAAACTCAAACGAAAATTCATTTCAAACAACTTAAAATTCATTTAAAAAACGGATCATCCACATTTCATTTAAAACAAATGATTTGTACATTAATTTTTAAATTTTTTATTTATTAAACAGCATATTCCGTAAAATTGAACAGTTTTTACTTCTAAAAAATATATTTTTACTGACAAAAATCAAACTACATAAAAAAATAAAAACGAAAAAACATTATTTTTTGGTAGTTTGTTTTTTGAATAACAAACATAAATGTTAAAAAATAAAATTATTAGTAAAATAACTATATTTTTATTCAATTTTAACAGTACGGAAAACGAATTTAATAACACACAATCAGTTACTGTAATAATTTTATAAGTGTAGATAAGTTAATTGAGACCTCCTGAACACGAAAATCGCTGTGATTTTTTTTTCCTAAGTACCGTTTTTTAGATAACGGTACTTTTGGTGTATGGTGTATAGTCCCACTCAAACCCTTGTGGAGCCTGCTTTACAAATTTTAAGTTTGGAAAAGTACCAAGAACGCCACATGCCTAGATAAGTTAATTGAGACCTCCTGAACACGAAAATCGCTGTGATTTTTTTCCAAAGTACCGTTTTTTAGATAACGGTACTTTTGTGTTTTATGGTGTATGGTCCCACTCAATCCCTTGTGGAGCCCAACCAAAAAGTCCGATCGAAATAAATGGCATATCGTAATTGAATGCCTTTTCCGACGATATGCTGAAAATTTCTATCTGATAACAAATGGATGAGTAATGGCACCACAGAATCCTTAATAAAAACTTTATTTTTCATCCGATTTTTTTCAAATCACGCTTAAAATGTTGGTAATTAAATATACTATTTGGTTAGAAAATAAAACATTCCAGATATTTTATATAAAGTAGAAAAAAAAACGAATTAAAAAAAAAACGTAAAAATAAGGCAAATTTTTTGAGGTGCCATTACTCAGCCACTTCTTATCAAATAGAAATTTTCAGCATATCGACGGAAAAGGCATTCAATTACCTTTCTAACGACGTGCCATTTATTTCGATCGGAATTTTTGGTTGGGCTCCACAAGGGATTGAGTGGGACCATACACCGAAAAACACAAAAGTACCGTTGTCAAAAAAACGGTACTTAGGAAAAAAAATCACAGCGTGTTTCGTGTTCAGGAGGTCTCAGTTAACTTGGTACTTTTGCAAACTTAAAATTTGGAAAGCAGTGTTATGCACTTATCTTCATGAAATTCGACAGTGTGATTTTTAGTCATGTGGAACTATGATGGACCAAATTTTACTACAATAGAGTTATTCGTAAAGTTTTTTGGCCAAGTAAACTGTTTTCCGAGAAGTTAAGTTATATTTCACTTCTTGTTAAGTTCGTGTTTTGGGTGCTAATTCTGGCAGGCGCAATCGGATACTTTTTCGATTCGAAAGCCATTTTAATTTTAATTCGTTGACTTGATACGAGGGTGTTCAATGGATTAATGCTTGTTCGATTAATCGAACAATTTTAGACGATTAATTGTTCGATTAATTTAAAATTGCTAATTTCGATTAAATAATTCATCGAAGAATTTATGCCGATTAATCGAATAATAATAATTTTAGTTTTTTCTGTTAAATGTATAATTTTTTTAAAGTTTTAAGTTAAATAAACAAGCCAAAAGTTTGTGTCCGTTGGCAGTAAAAAAACAGTCATATTTAGGGAGTAATACAGCATATTTTTTTGTTACATTTGTTCAAAACAAATGTTTAGGTTTAGTTTACAGGAAAAAAAAAATTATTTACCAATTAAAGCATTAATCAAAAATAAAATCCAGTTTAATTAAAAATGTTATCAAATGAATTAAACGTTCAATCAAGTGAATTAAACGTTTAATCAAGTAAATTTGTGAATTTGTTTACTGGTGCAAATACATAGTATTAAGTAAACTTTTGATTCACTTGATTAAATTTTTTAATTAAAACTGATTTAATTTTTGATTAATGCTTTAATTGGTGAACATTTTTTTTTTTTTTTGTTTTGGAATATATTTAACCTAAAGGCTCTTCAACATCTTCACTAATTTACCACTTACGCAGTGACTATGACATAGTGCTTGAAGAAATAAGATGCTCCACCAACAACATCAAAGAAAGCTAAAAGTAGTCCAATGAGTAAATTTTTTAAACAAAATACTTTGATCGATTCTCTTGAGAAAATGATTTGCAGAAGCAAACCAGAGGATAAAATGTCCGTGAAAAGTTTCAAAAAATCCAAAGTTATATTGAATCTTCTTCTTAAATCTAAATATACCCGCAGTGAAGCAACAATTTGGAGCTACACTGACAAGTTGTATTTAAAAAAGAATGATTCTTTCCTCAAGTACTAATTTGTTTATAAAATTATCGAAGAAAATCTCGTAATTTAAAAAATGTATGGGTTTGGAATTATTTGATTAATCGATTAATTTTAAGGTTTTATTCGCTCAATCGAATAAGTCAAAAATGTCAAATATCAGTGTTGTTAAAACTCAAATAAATCATTTACAACACTGAAAAGGAATTTCAATTCGTTCAGTATCGATTGTAAGAATAAAAAAAAAAAAAATTAAATTGCTTTCGAATCGACAAAGTATTCGATCATGACTGCCAGAATAAGCCCTCAGCTCTAGTTAAGATACTACTTCATATTATATTTCATCTCTATAGATTTTTGTTGTGATTTAAGTACATGTCCTATTTCAAATTCTATCTACTACGGACTCTAGTTCATTGTCTAGTTCAGTTACGAGTTAAAATTCTGGTTAGAATTTTATTTCAAATTCTAGTCGAGGTTAAGCTAAGGCTTTAGTTAATTTGCAGTTTAGTCTTATATCACTTTATAAAAAATTTTGCTCAATATAATAAAGTAAATAAGCTTAACATTTTAGTTTATGTCTTTCAAATCCGTACCAAAAAGCGTGACTTTTTTTTTTTTTGCTAAATTGGCATTTACTTGATGTTAAAGTGCGATTTTTTTTAGTGTTTGGTTTCTTTTGTTTTGTTAAAGTTTATTTAAGTTGGCAAAAAAGTCATTAAAACAAATGTTTGCTAAAGATTTACCTCAACAAAAAAACCTTTAAATGCAAATTTTGTTACTTAATTCCTCTATAAAAAAGAATTGTTTAAAAGTTTAATACAAAATGAAGAAGCAGAAGAAGAAGAGTTTTGGCTGTTAAAAGGTTTTTAAATGCTTGTTTAAAAAGAGAAATGTCAAATGTGTTGGATTAATAAAGAAGAACGAACAAACAACAAGTTATAGGAGTGTTAAAAGCTTAGAAGCATTTTTATGACCTCAAATCATAATGAAGTTAAACATAATGGCAATAATAACATTAAAACAAGTGTTAACAGTAGGGGTAGTCACTAGAATATAAAATTATAAGACAATAGAATCTATGGATTATGGAAATTGTGTACAGATAATATTTTTTTAAATTAAATTTTGTTTATTCTTTTTTTGCTTAAACTGGTGAACACCATTAATGCCTTGAAACATGCCCTTCCTTTAAGTGTTTATAGTTAAGAATATTTTTTATTATGTTGATTTTCTTCATCATTATTATCATCTTCTGCTCTTCCTTTAGTCATTGTTAAGTTAGGACAAGTAGTTGTTTTGAATTCAAGTACACAGAGCGAAAAAAAACGTTAAAAAACTGTCAACCAGTGGTAATAAATTGATAACAAACTGTTGTCAATATTTCGACAACATTTGTTGTTAAATTTTAAACAAAATGTTGTCAAATTGGGCCGTTAGATAAAAAACGTACCATTGTTGTCAAATTGATAACACCCTGTTTTCAAATAGGTATCGCCCTGTTGTCATTATTAACAGCGTATACAAGTTATCCCACAATCAACTTTGGTATTCGAAAGTAAAAAGTGAAAAGTTTCAGTGCTGTGATTAAATTAATAAATAAAAATTTAATAAATAAAATAAAAAAAATTTCTAATATTTGTTTTTGTTTTCAATTTAATTTTCTATGCGAACGTTAACGTGTGACATCGTGGGCCTGGCTGTAAAAGTGTGAATTTTTTATGTATTTTTTTATAAGTATATTATTTAATGTGAAATAAATTAATAAATTTACATTATTCCATTTTTTTACTTGGGTTCAGAATGGGTTATTAAGTACATACTACAATCAGAACAATGTGTTATCGAAAGGACAACCGAATGTTGTCGATATATTAACGGTGTGTTGTCAAAAATGACAACAGCATGTTGTCGGTATGGTACCATTATGGTGATAATATATAACCAATTTGATGTCATATTGAGAACAAATGGTGACAAACTGACAACGAGGTGGTTAAAAAACATTGATACCATCCGTTATCAAATTGAACACAAACGTAGTTGGCTCACTTTTGACAACGGATGGTGTCAATTTTGGTATTTTTATACCGGATTTTTCCCTCTGTGTAGTGATTGTTGTAAATAATAATGTCAACTTGTTGTCAAATTCATTATAAATTCTTCTTCAAAAGAAGGTTATTGGCTTTTCTTGACTTTTTATAAATAAAAAAAAAAAATTATTTTCTTACTTTTTAGTTCTATTATTATTAATCATATTTTTATTGTATAAAACAATAAACATTCATTGTTAAAGTAAATGGCTTTTGAGGTTTGGGGTTTTTGTTTGTTTTGGTTTCTTTAGAAAATAAAATTTTATTCGTTTTCCTTCATAACGTATGTATTTAAGCAACTGTTTAATTCACTTAAAATCGCTTTGAAATTTCAATAAATGTTTATTTAATTTATAATTGTTTTTAAGAATAATTTTAACAAAATACTGAATTTTTAATTTCGAATTGAAGTCACGTTTAAGAACGCACGATCGGTAGTGTTTGATCGATGACAGGTAGACAGACAGACAGACGGACATACAATAAAAGTCGAATTTGGGAGACAAAAGATTTTGTTTTATAAAAAAAAAGGAAAATTAAATGACTATTGCAGAAAAATAAATTTTAAATAATAAAAATATAAAAGGTTCGATTCTTTTGATAACAATCGATTGTTTTTAACGATTATTCGAATATTTTTTTTAAAAAATTAAAAAAGGGAAATTAGCAAAAGGGAAATTGTTTAGTAAATCTAATGGCCTGTTCGTCGATAGCGAATGAAGACTTCGTTCGCTTAACTAACATGCAAAACAAAAACAGCATTTTATAATTTGTTTTTGTTTTAAATGTAATTTAAGCGAACGAAGACTTCATTCGCTATCGACGAACAGGCCATAAATATTCTCAAAAAAAATTTTGTTAAGTTTTTCACGGAAAAATATATTAACAAATTATTCGCTACAAAAAATTATCCGAATAATTTAAACTTTTTTTAAAAACAGGAAAATTTTTAATTGGTTTTACTGACAAATGTTGTAAAATTTGGTTTTTTTTTTTTTGACTTAACATTCGCCTTTAAAAAATTATTCGAATAAATTACTAAAAAATATATTATTCGAATAATTTTTTTGTTCATATCTGAAAACTTAAAAAAATAAATAAATTATAAGCTTGTTAAGCTGATCTCTAAATTTGTTTAAGTATTCCATAATTTATACAACCTTCTTCTCAAATTCCAAATTAATACTCGTTATGAAATTATTCGAATAATTTTTAGTTCGCTTTAAAATTATTCTTAAAAATATGGTTTGTTTTCTTTTTTTAGAAGTTTATGTAAATTAATCTACTTTTTAAGGAACTTAGGGCAGTAATCGTTATTATTCGATTAATTTTTTTATTCGCTTTAAAAAGTTAAAAGCTACAAATTTTTTTTATAATATTATTGGTGTATTATTGGTCAACGCAAATTTTTTTTATAACTTTAAAGACGAATTATTGTTGAAAATTATTCGAATAAATTTTTATTCGTTTTAAATATGTTCGATAAATTTTAATGTTGTATTTATTCGACCTTTTAATTTGCAATGTAAATGAAATACTCGACCTCGAGCTCGAGTATTTCATTTACATTATGTTCGATAAATTTTAAAAAATTTAAAATTTATTCAATAACTGTTTTGATAAATAATTTTATAATTTATAAAAATTTTTTTCAACCCTTAAGACGAATAATCGTTAAAATACCCCGGTTTGCGTCGTTTTCGAAGTTGCGTATTTTTGAAACTTCTGTGATTTCGAAGTTGCGTCGGTTTTGTTTCACTTTGCGTCGCATGGCTTCGAAGATGCATCGCTAGTGCTTTGTTTTGCGTCGTTATACAAAAATGTTTTTACAAAGCTTAAACAGAAAAAGGGGATTTCCCGTTGCAGTCTAATGCAAATATGTATGTGAAGGTTGTAACAAGAACATCGTTACAGGTTACTAAGTCATGTCTTATTGACAAGATTCTTCCTTTTTCTTCTTTGAACATGAATTGGCATTCAAATGAATCATGTCATGTTGACGACATGTTTTTTATTTTGTTTTATTTGGTATTGAAAACAAAAACAAAATGCAACAACGAATAAGAAAGCAAAACGTAAAGACAGTACATGCATCTGTGTACTCGTTTCTGTTCCCCTCGTCCCTCTCGCCTATAAAGTAGCAATCTTGTCAATAAGTCATGAGCCGTATGAACACAGACTAAATGAGAAGTCGCTTAATGAAAAAAATGGAGCCAAAATTAGTAAACAATTTTATATTTTAAGCATTTTTTTTTTTTGACGAAATTTATTCGAATAATTTTTTATTCGTTTCAAAAATTTTTAAAAATACATATTTACAAACCAAACACTTTTTAAGAATTATTTATATACAGTAATAAATTTTAGTTTTTATTGTATAATTTTTGTCCATTCATGATCCCCAGATAAATTTTCAAAATCTCCTAATTGGGTATTTTCAAATTTCTTTTGGGAATTCGATATTTTCGATTTTTCCCTTTAAAATCTTAAGATTTCTTTAGATTTTAGTAAGTTTTGAGTGAAACTCGCCTCTATTATAGGTATTTTATGTGATTTAAATATATAAGTTTTTTATATTTATTTTTTATACCCACCCCACAAAAGTGGAGAGGGTGTTATGCATATGTTTTAATTTATTACATATTATATAAAAAATTTTATGAACATTTATTTGATTTATTTGTTTTTTAAAACAAAATTCTAAAATTTGATTTAAAGTTCTTGACATTAAAACATATTTAATATATATTAATTTATTCATACAAATGTCTGCCGTCTTTCATTTGCCAAACGAAGCAAAATTTAGACGACTAGCCAGGTTCTTTTGAATATTAATGTTTAAATATTTTTTGACAAAAAAAGTTTTGAATTTTCATGGCACAAAAATATTGTCTATACAAACCAACATAAGCCGCGTGTACGCAAAGAATCAGAGAGACAAAACAAAGAAAGAAAGAAAATAAATTTTAAAAATTAAATATTCACAATTTTTTTTTTATTATTTGTACCCAAAAAAAAATTTATTCACTTAAAAATAAACCCTTCACCAATTGCCAAAGTAACAAAAAGCAAAAAAGAAAAAAACATTTTCAGACACGCAATTGTAACACTGACCCATTTAATTATTTTGTGAAAAAAAAAAATCTTAAAAAATTAAAAACTTTTGTTTTCTCTCACCAAATTTTAACTCAAAAATTTTGAGTCAAAATCTCAAGCAAAACATTTTAAAATAAATTTTATGTAAATAAAATTTTCTTAATAAAATTTTTCTAATACAACCATTTAGATTTACTAAATGGCCATTTAAAAAAAGTGCCAGTTTATTAAAAGTTAATTAAAATTTACAATAAAATAAAAATAACTTTAATGTTGCTTAAGTAATAAAAACAAAAAGTTTATTAACCTTAAGCTGTGTAAAATATTTAATACACCAATATTTTTATCCGGTTCCTTCTCTAAAATTGTTGTTGATTTTAAGTGCGTGAGTGACTGGTTGAGTAAGTGTTTGGATAAATGTCTTTGGCACCAGCGTTTTATTCTCATGATCTTTCCGACGATGGCTAAAGTAGTCACAAAAGTCGTCATCATCATCCGCAACCTCATAATGATTAGCCTGATCATGAGTTATGAGCAAAAAAAAAAATATCAAAAAAGTTCAACTAGTAATTTAGCGAATTGTTTTTTTTTTTTTTTTTCTTTTAACATTGTGGTCAGCAACCAGTCTGAATACTTCAGAGTATCTTGTTAAATAAACTAAATTGCTGACGACTCTTTAAAGCTGACCATGATCTTCAATTTGATATCAAAAAGATACAACATAAATAAATATTAGAAAAAAAGAAAATAATACACAAAACAACGCATTCAATGAACATTAAGTAAACAAAAATACAGACAGAGGCAGAAAAATAGCAACAAAAAAGCTCTTTATCCAAAGCCAAAACTTTGTTATTTGTGCAATAAAATGATTTTCTAAGAAAATATAAAAGACGTTTTTAATAAATATGAATTTAAGCTAATAAAAAGCTTTTTATATTAAACTTTCAAAAGAACTTTTTAAACTTTTTTTTAACAAAGAAAAGTCAAAATTTTTAAGCAAAAATAACAGAAATCTGCCAAAAGAAATCCTAAAAAACTTTAAAAATAATTTATAAAAGTTTCTTCAAGTTATCAAAGAGCTTTTTGAAAAAGCTTAGTGATAATTCTGAAATATTTTAGTCTAAAGAGCTTCAAACAATTTTAATACATAACTTTCAGAAAGCTTTATTTTTACGCCATATTTCTCTGTTTTTACCGAAAAGTTTCCATCATTTCTATTTCAATAAGATTCATAAAGCCTATTTTTTTTTCAATTCAATTCGACATCTTTATTTATAATTTCTTTATATACATTATTTAATTATTTAAACTTAATAAAGTTTTTTTACAACTTAAAAGATTTTGTTATTCGTGCTTAATTTCCATTTTTATTCTTGATAAAAACACTGAAATTTATTGTTGATGCCAGATCGTCAGTAAACTTCATCCAAAGATTTTAGAAAAAACTAAAGATATTAAACCAAATAAAACTGTTAAGCGTTTAAGAATTAAATGCAATAGATCTGTTGCATTTAATTTATAACAATATCAAAGTTTAAACAAAAACATCAACAATAAACAGTGAGTTTATCTTTTCTTACATTCCCCACTACAATTGGTTGGAATTCTTCAAACATTAATTGTAGTTGTAAGTAGGTTAAGAAAAAACAAAATAAAAACAACAAAAATAATAAAACATGTTGCCAGTTTCAGTTTTTTTAAGCCGTGCACTTGCCTGTTTATTATAGTTTTTTTATTTTTTACAACTTCAATAAAACTTTTTAAAATTAAAATTTAAAAAAGCTTGTTAATAAATTCAATAGCTTAAAGATTATACGGAAATTTTTTTAAATACCTAAATAAGTTCCTAAAAAGTTTTGTAAACTTTTAAATGCTTTATGGAATTAGCCTTAAGATAACAAAGTTTTTTTTTAAAAAAAAGCTTGACAACAAATGTATATTAGGAATAAAATTAAAAGCGCCTTTAAAAAAAATCCTAAATGAAACATGTCCGCATCTTTTCCGTTCTACAGACTCCGAAGCGTTTTGCAACAGGCTACGGAACGCTAAATATATGCTAACGGAAAGGCACATTCAATGACTTGTTTCGGGGTTTAATTTTTGATTTGTTTAAGCTTCCATCAATAGTTTAATAAGTTTAATATTTAAATAATATTATAAAACCTTAACAAAGCTTTCAAAAATCACTAAAAACAGGTTAAAGTGTTAACAGATCATGAAACACCTTATGAAAAAGTTGTTTTAAGCAAAAAGAGAAGCTTTTTTTAAAAGCCTTTATTATATCCTTGAAGATTCCATTAAAATAAACTAAAAGGCTTTTCAAATGTTTAACAAAAACAAATAAATAAAAAATTTGCAAATGTATTAAAAGCATTTCAAGTCCCTTCTGACGTCTTTAAAAATTACCTAAGCCATTTCACAACTCTTAAATTCGACTTTTAAATAGTTCTTCAAATTTTTCTAAAGCTTAATGAAAATTTTTAAGTGCTTTTTATCTTCAAATTTAAAAAAAAAAAAATTCAATGAACCTACAAAGCTTAAAAAACGCGTTATAAATATCCTAAAGAAAAATACACAACTTAGAAACTTTAAAGAGGTGTCTTATTACAATAAAAAATGGTCACATAAAGAGCTTTTAAGTTATCTGTTTTTATTTAAAATTAAATTGAATTTTTTTCACGGTTTTCTTAATAAAAGATTTACAAAAGCTTTAAGAATTTTATAACGGATTTTGGGTTTATAAATTTTTCTTATGCTATTTACGAAAGCATTTTTGAAACTTTGCAAAAGTTCTATTAAAGCTATATAAAGGCTTTATTAAAGCGTTGTGAAAACAAAAAAATATTATATAAAAAGTTTAAGCGTTATTTTCTTTAAGTTTTCTTTTCTAAAGGCTCAGTTAGGCAAACGTTGCTGTACCCGTAATGTACCGCACCGTACTGTAAGCACGTTGGTGCACTTATAGAACGTTTAAAAACGTGTCATATGTTTTCGCATACATAAACAAAAAGCAATAGTATACATAAAACAGAACCAGAATAGTATGCAGAAAAGGTACCACGTGATTAAAATGGTATTAAAACAGTATATTGTGTATGTAAAAAAGGTTAATAATATAATATTTATATTATAGATTTACAATTAATAAATTTGTATTTTAGCATTTATAAATTTTTAGCATTTTGTAAACGTGCATACACCAAACAAGTGCCCATGTTCTGTAACTCTCGCGTCGAGAAAGTTTTCGATTGAAATGTGTGAAATGAAACAAAAATGCCATAAATTGAAACAAACAGCTGTTTTTCTCACTTAACTGTGTCTGCAACTTTTTTGGCGAGTAAGGAAATTACTCGCCAATTTACAGAAAAAGTGTGTCTGTAACATTTTGGTGAGAAAAGTTCCCGCTTTGAACTGTCAAATAAACTCACGGTAAAAATGGGGCGAGAAAAAATTTTAACACTAAAAAACAATTAAAAATGCAAAATGCAAAGAATAATAATAATATTATTTTGTTCTTGGCACATTTTTTATTGTTTTATTATTTTGCTTTTAACATTTTAATAAAATATACGAATGTCTTCAAAGCTCGTTTGCAAACAACAAACATTAAAGTCGCTCTTTACACAATTTGGTATAGCCGACGGTTGTATTTTCGCCGCCGTCGTTGAAAAATTTTCAATTTTTGGTAAATTTTGGTCGCCGTCACCAATATGTGCTACTGGAGTTCTGAACGTCTGCAATGTCACATCGGCTTCGGGTGCAATATTATGACATTTATAACGTAACGACGTAATCTCTTTTGATAGTTTTCGACATGAGTTACAGACACACATTTCTCTCACTTTTCGAGAAACGATGGAATATTTTGTTTCACATCTTTTCGATGCAAGAAGTTCTCACTAAAGTTACAGAACATGGGTAAAGGTTTTGATACTATTTAAAGTCTTTTATATGTTTCACATTTCCATTGTATGTCTATGTATATGCATTTGTTTAATTTAAACATCTAAACAAATGTTTATTTGTATATTTGGCAATATGTTGTACTGGAAGTTTTTTTTTCGTAATTCACTGTCTTACAAATGTCACGTAACAACGGCATAAAATTCTATTTTATACAGATTGGTACGTTGCAAGTACGGTACATTGCATTTCAGTAAGCTTTTGTATTGGTTTTTATATAAAACAAAGCGAACAGCTGATTGATACAGTACAGATACGGTACAGCAACGTTCGCCTAACTGAGCCTTTAGTCTTGTTAAATTTTTATTAGGATTTGAAAAATCTTTGTGTAACTTTTTCGAAAGATTTGTAAAAGCTTTACTTTGTCTAAAAAAAAATTCTTAAAAAAGTTTTAAAAAATAATTTTTATAAAAATTAGCTTTAAAAATTATGCATCAAAAACTTTGCAAAAGTTTTAACTAATAAGATATGAAAGCGTTTTAAAAAGCTTTTTGGTACTTTTTTTAAAAACTTCTTGAAAAGCTTTATACTTAATAAAACATCTTTAAATTTTGTCGCTGAGCATTAAATTAATTTTTTTTTTCACTCTTTCTCCTGCTATTTGTTTGCCTCTTACTGTTTTCTTTTACATCATTTTAACTTTATTTGTAGTTCGTTTTACACAGTTTTAAGCCAGTTAAGCAGGTTTTAAAAGCCAGTTGCTGTATTTTTCCAATTTTTTTTTTTTTGTACATAAATTTCTTTTTTACTTTGTTTTTAGCTTGAAATCAATTTGCTCTGGCTTTTTTGTTTCCCTTACTTTTTTTAATTGGATCTCTTTGGAATCATATGGTGCGTAAACTCTTTTTAATTCCTTGTTAATTGTTATAAAATAGGAAAACTTTGAAAGTTTTTAAAAAGCCAAACAATGTTTTGTGTGTTAAATGAGATTTTTTTTTTCTAATTTGTATGACAGATATTTTTTATGACCCTAATAAATTTTTGATTTATTAAAAAAATTATGTTCCAAAGAGAAAAACATCAAAAATCAATTTATAAAATTTTTAAAAGAATTTAAATTGAAGATGATGATGATAATATTGTCTACTGGCTGTTTGACGCACTTTGTTAAAATTTTCATGTTGAACGTGTGTCTATTATTTGAGACGAGAACAATAAAAATCGAATTTATGTTGGCTTGTTTAGGCGACGAGTTACTGACTACATTTGCCAATATCTTTTCATCATTTCTAATAATATCTTCATATTTAAGTATATTTTTAATAGTTTTTTAACAAATCAAACAAAGTCTCAGTGTACACTAGGCAACATTTTGAAATTCAAATAAAAATTTCATTTATGATTTTGAAAACAAACAAAAGTCGAGAAACCATTAAAAACTCAAAACTTTCAAATAAATTTTCTTTTAAAAAGGAAAACACGGACTTCGTTACGATTTTTTTTTTTTTTTGCTTTGGAAAACAGGCATGACTTTTTTAACTTTTCTAGGTGAAGATTGTATAATGACATTTTAAGTAGGTGCCAAACCCTGCGTCAACGAAATTGAAAGTTCATAACTGTTTGCTCCAGCAATAAAGTAAAAACGAAAATCTTAAACTAGTGTAAACCAGGACTCTTTTAACATCTGATTTTCTTAAAAAAAAAAATAAACAAAATATTTCTCAAGTATTAAAAAAAGATATTTCTAACATCATAAAAATGTATTTGCTTTGAAAAAATAAATCATTAAAATTTTATTTTTAGATTTAAATATTTCATTTCTTTTGTGGGGTATATGGAGGGGGGTGGGGGGGCAGTGACGGTTTGGTTTGATGGAGCGCTTATGTAATTTTTTGTTTGGTAATAGATCGATTTTTTTTTATCGTTTTTACAGTGTTTTTTTTAAATGGATCTGTCGTTTTGGGAAAAAAGAAATTCAATGCTGTCATGTATTTTATAAATTGATATTTAATTTTATTTATTGTTTAAGTGATTTATACTACAGGGAATAAAACACGCAGTGCAACTTTAATCGTCTTTGCATTTGAATTAAAAAATTTTTACAACTGGAATGAATAGTCTTGACGTTTAGAAAGGCATGCAAGGTAGCTAAGCCCTTCTACACCCAGCTACTATAAAACTTATTGTCTTCCCTGTTTCCCATAACAAAAAGAAAAAACCATAAAGAAAATCCAAGTTCAAAAAACCCTGATATTGTTTTTAAATAAAATCATTATTTTATGTCGTGAATTATTGTTAAAATTAATCGAATAAATTTTAATCGTCTAAAAACTTTACGAAAAGCTGTTATTTTTATTATATATTTTTAAAACTTTATTCGAATAAAAAAAATAACCGAATAATTTTTATTCGAATAAAATTTTCTGAAACTTGTTAAATATTTTTTACCCGTTATTTCTTGAATATTTATTATTATTTGACCATTTAAATTACAAACAATTTTCGTTAAACTTTATTTGAATAATTTAAAATAGTTGTCGATTTTTTTTTTATTCGAATAATATTTTTTCAGTTATTTTTGTTTTACCATTTTTAATAGTTTTATTTGTAATATTTTAAAATACGACAACAAAAATTAACAGTTCAACTAAAAATCACAATTGTTTATACAACAAAGATTTTAAAATTATACAAGTTTTTTTTATTCGAATATTTTTTCAGATTTTTTTTTCGTTTGAAAAAAGTTTTAATTTGCAATTTAATTATTCAAATAATTTATAGTTTATTGACACTTTTTCGATGCAAATTTGTTGCAATTTAAAGCCAAATTTGCTTTGATATTGTTACAAGTAAAACTGGGATTAATAATTCTTATTCGCTTAACAGTTTTATTTGTTTAATATCTTTAGTTTTTCTAAAATCGTTGGATAAAGTTTCCTGACGATCTGGCCTAAGCAACCAGTGAAATGCGCATAGGATTAGCTTATCCCATCAACAATAAATTTCAGTTTATCAATAGTATGAAATGGGAATTTAGCACATTTTAACGCTACCTTGTTAATTTTTTGAATCCCAAAAAAAAACTTTGATAAAGCCAAATTCATTTCGTGTCTACAAAATGCTGTTGTAATGAAATTTTAAGTATGCTTGAACATTTGAAATACAATATTTAAAAAAAAAAACAAATACCTTAAAAATTATTCGTTAAATTTTATTCGAATAATTAGACTTATTTTTTATTCGATTATTTTTTACCTAAAAAATGTCTACTTTTTCACTGTTTTTTAAATTATTATATTATATTATATTATATTATATTTAAAATTATATAAAAATTATTCGAATATTTTTTTATTCGTTGATTTATAAATCGTTTTTCACTAGATTTTTTGCTACATTTTTGTTGGTTTGAAATAATTTTTACTTTGCAATTCAATTATTCAAATAATTTATCGTTTATTGACACTTTCTTGATGCAAATTTGTTGCAATTTAAAGCCAAATAAATTTTTCGTATCTACAAAATTCTGTTGTAATGAAATTCTAAATTTGCTTGGAAATTTGAAATATTTCAGTTTATTTACAGATTTTTTTTCCTTTCAATTGTACTCTACTTTGCATATGACACTTAAGGGTCACATTTATTGTTTCCCTATAAAAATAACCCAACTTATCATGTGACCAAAGTGTGTGTGAGCGTGTACATGTCTTTCTATAAAGTTGGCACTCACCATTATTCAGCCATTATTCAATTGAATTTGTAAAGTATTTTAGATTTTAAATAAAAAAAAAAAAAAAAAAAATTAAGAAAAAACTGGGTTTTTTGGTCAGCTAATTTGGTGTTGCATACAACATACATGTATGTTGCATACATTAAAGGTATGTGCAATAAGACACAAATTTGCATACACATTCTTACGACATAGAAGACAGCTGTCAAAAGTTTTGCTGTTGTTGTTTCTTTTTTTTCTGCTTCTATTTTTTTCTTCTTTCTTTAAGACTCAATAAATAAATTGTTGTATTTTATTGTTTATTCGAATGGGATTTGACGATAAAAAAGTTTTTGTGTTTTTTTAGGACATTAACTTTAGAGTGTTTTTTTATTTCTTTCTTTAAGATTTTTAAAATGGCTCAAAGGAAATTCATGTTATTTTTGGTTTGCTTTAAAAAAATTCAACACTTAAAAAAAGATAAATTTTAAAATTTATTTTCTCAAAATAAATTTACATTTTTTTTCTTAACATAAATCTTTAAAGGAAAAATTTTCATTGAAAATTTTTTGCCAACAATTACTTAAGACAAGAAAAAAAAAGCACGACAGCTAAAAATAAAACAAAAAAATAAAAGCATGACGACAATTTTTAAAAATCTGCGAAATGTTTTACTTTGTAGATTTTGTTTTTTTTTGCTTTTTTTTATAGTTTTTGATTAAAAAAACATACATAAAAAAAAACAAGTGAGAGTGCTATATTCCGCTATGCTGAATCCTATATACCCTTCACCATGATCCGATAACAACAGAAAGTTATGTAAATACCGTTCTTTAGATATAAATATATAATTATATATCGAATGTTGTGTATTGGCAGCCAAGATGCTTGTACCTTAGTTGGAAACTTTGGCTTCTATCATTCTCCACATAAAAATAACATTAATAAAAACAGCAACAACAACAACAATAAGGGGCGATTCTATTCTGACGGCTGCAACATTTATACGCTTTAAACGTCTTTTACTAATAGAAAGAAACACATTTGCAATTAAGTTATTTCTAGAAGGGGTAACATTTTTTTATATACTATTGTTATATATTTACAAGAATTTATATGAAACGATCAAATAGCCACGAGAGAGCTTTAAAGTGCATGACGGGTGCAACCAAATTCGCCCACTCTCATAAGATCATACCACAAAAACATAAAACTCTGTTAATTTTTAAACTTTTATTATATTATTCTTTTTTATTGTGAAAGATGAGATATCAGACGATGATTATCAAATCAAACATCGTAGAGAAATATAATCCAATAATAAGAAATTTGCTCTTTAAGCCATGACGGGTGCAACATGCAATGAATTTTCTGTTCGCGCCAAATCTATGAATGTTAATGATTCGAAGTGCACAACAAATTTATATTTAAGCTTACGTCTAAAAATTATTTTAAAAATTATTTAAAAATTATTATAAAATTGGCATCAAAAAAGTGTCAAATAGTGTGATTTAAAAAATTTATGTTAAAAGTTGTCTAGAATAGAATCGCCCTAAGGTATTTTTGGGTAAAATTAGAGGCAGTCGTAGCGTTTTGCTCATATTTCAGCCATTTTTTTTTTATTGATCAGTATGAATTTTCATAGCAAAGAATTCGGGACTATACGTGACATAAATATGTAACTACCAAGTCGCCATCATATCTGGGGTGTTCACAAAACACATTTCAACGGCCCCTCGGACAGACGGATAGACAAACATAGTTAAATCTACAATATTTTTCATAAGGACTCAGAATATATATGCTTCATAGGGTCTTAAATCAATATTGTAGAAATAACAAGCGGAATAACAAACGTATATATACGCTATCTTAGGTGAAGGGTAAACAAATACTCGTTTTTTCTTTAGCCATAAAATCTGTTTCATATTAAATAAATGATTATATTTTAAAGAAGTGTTTTTTAGAAAAGCAATTCATTGCGAAAATCTTTAAGAAAAATTAGTGATGAGCAGGGAAACCAAAAATATGCAATTGCATGTTTATCCTTGTGCGACATGTGAAGGCAGAAACAATATATTTATTCGTTTTAGAGCTTTTTATGAATTTTGGCATCGATTTGTTAGTGCATATTTTACCGTTTGCAGCATTTTTTTTTGCATAATTTAGTTAAAAGACCTTTATTGCAGCATTTTTTTTTTTTAAGTTTTTAGCGCATATTTTGCCTTTTTGAGGCATATTTTGATAAATTTTTTAGATGCTTGCAAGAGATTTCGCAGCAATAAAAAAATTTTTTTTACAAAATTTTTTCCGTCTGACCAACACTAAGTAATGCCTGTCCATCCGTTTAAAAATTTTACAAATTCTTCACTACATTTTTGTAGCGATTAGAATTTTATTCGAATATTATTTTGCTATTAATCGATTAAATATTGGTTTAATTTAACTTAAATTTATTTTGGTAATATTTTTTAAAAACAAAAAATTAACTTTAGAAACATTCTCCCCCTGCGCCTACTCGCATTATTTTTATTTTCAAAAGTGTAGTATACCATAAGAGTGACTTCTAAAAAAGTTTGAATATTCTCACTATAAAAGACTCTCCCTTCAGTAGTTTTTAAGTTGAGCGATAATATGCATCCTATGGGAGGTATTTCCCCCTTGCGCCTACACGCTTTTTTTATTTTCAAAAGTGTAGTATACCATAAGATTAACGTCTACAAAGTTTGAACATTCTCACTATAACAGTTCTAAATATATGCGATACTAAACATTGGTGTCCTATGGGGGTACCACTTCCCCCGCTGCTATTTTATTTCCATTTAGGTGCTCAGAAGATCCTACTACCAAAAGTTCGACAAAATGCGTGCAACGGCTCTTATTAATATTTCTATCTATGAGGGGTACTGCTCCTCCTCTGTCTACCCCGCCCATTTTTATATTGAAATTTATAGTTTACCATAGTAGTAGCTTTAACCACGTTTGAAGACCCTCCCTTCAGTAGTTCTTCAGTTGAGCGATATTTAATATATGCATCCTATGGGAGGTATTTCCCCCTTGCGCCTACACGCTTTATTTTTATTTTCAAAAGTGTAGTATACCATAAGATTGACTTCTACAAAGTTTGAACATTCTCACTATAACAGTTCTTAATATGTGCGATACTAAACATTGGCGTCCTATGGGGAGTACCACTTCCCCCGCTGTTGTTTTATTTAAATTTTGGGGCTCAGAAAATCCTACTACCAAAAGTTCAACAAAAAGTATGCAGCGGCTCTTAAGATATGCGATATTTAATATTGGCATCGAATGGGGGGTACCAATTCCCCTGCCCCTATCGAAAAAAGAAGTCGCCTATTTAATTTTTAGGGCTCACGTGATGTTACTGTAAATATTTCAGGAAAGCGGTTCAGAAGTTTAGGCGTCTATAAGCCAAAAAACAAACAAACATACAAACATTTACCATTTTTATATATATAGATGTATCATATATGTATGTAGATAACTTCAATACTAAAAAATAAATACACATTTTATACATTCGAAATATAATTAAGATGAAAAGTCGTTAAAAATTATTGGAATAACTTTTTAATCGATTAAAATTTTTATATTCAATTTATGCAAAATAAAAAAAAAATTCTATTTTTCTCAAACAAATAAATATAGAAAATTCATGAAACAAAATAAATCCATATATTTCTTTATTCGGCTTATGCATTTTGTAAAAAAAAATCTTGTTAATGAAGTAATATCGATGATAAGAAATCTACCAAAGAAAGAGCGTTTGTTTGAACACTAATAAATTATTTTCGAATGAATTAGTCTTACGTTAAAAAATTGTTATCAAAGTAATTTTTGGGAATACAAAATTTTCAATTAAGAATATTTCGTTTGTCGTGCTTAATTCCCAATTTTTATTCTTGATAAAAACACTGAAATTTATTGTTGATGGGATAAGCTATTCCTATGCGCATTTCACTGGTTGCTTAGGCCAGATCATCAGGAAACTTCATCCATAAAGATTTTAGAAAAACTAAAGATATTATACGAATAACACTGTAAAGCGAATAAGAATTATAAGCATCAGTTTTACTTGTAACAATATCAAAGCTTAAACAAAAACAACAACAATAAACAGTGAGTTTATCTTTTCTTACATGTTTTGATCAAGAATTAAAATTTGGAAATAAGTATGACAAACGAAATCTTGTTAATTAAAATATTGTTTAATAATTTAATATGGCCAATTTCACCAAGTTCAGTTAAAACTAACAATGACTTTAACTTCCAGTTAGCAATATGTTTTTGATAGCTATAACTGATAGTTAATTATAACTGAATTTGATAAAATTGACCGATAATGATTAATAATTTTCGAATAACTTTTTATTTGTTTTCCTTTTTTTTAACTTAAAAATTGTTTTTCTTTTTTATCAAAATTCAATAAATTCCATATTTTATTTCTTTTCTTACAGGTAATCAACAGTGGTAGTTTGGAAAGTTTTTATACAAATCTTTACAATGAAAGCATTTTACATATAGAACAGGTATAATGTAATTCACTGATTTTGGGTTATTTTTTAAGTTATTGTTGAAAGTTATTATGTATAAAAATCGTTCGTGCTAAAAGCTTTGTAATAAAAAAAAAAACTTTATATTAAATTAAAGCTTTATGCGTAAAAATATTTTTATATTTAAAGTTTTTTATTAAAAAAAACTGAGTTACTAAAAATGCTGAGTAATTGAAATACTTAACACAGCGTGAATTTTTATTAAAAATTACTAAACCTAATATTTTGTATAAAAAAAGAAGCTTTATGTCAAAGTTTATTCATTTTTAAGTTTTTTTTTCTATTTTTAGAACTTTAATTAAAAGCTATTTTAAAGCCTTTTTTCCTTAAAAATGTAATAGTTTTGTTTGTTGTGCTAAAACGAAAGTAAAATTTAAAACTTTTTTTTCTGTTTGTCACAAATACAAAAAGCTTTGTATTGAGTAAAGCTTTAAATCGAAGTTATTTATTATAATAATGATCGTGTTTACGTGTTTTTATTCTATTTTGAAAGTTTAACCTGAAAGCTTACCTAAAGCTTTTTTCATTAATAAAATCTTTTTTTTTTTTTTTTGTAAAATTTTAAATTTAATTTTTTTATTGAAATATTGAAACCCATTAATTGGTAAAAGTTTTTAGCCGAAATTTTAATTTAAAAAATGCTTGAATGAACAGGGGTCTAATCACCGCATTCGATAATATCGTGTCGAATAAACTATCGAATTTTTTTGCATACGAAAGACACTGACGTATCTGTTTGTCACTAATACAAAAAGCTTTGTATTGAATAAAGCTTTAAATCGAAGTTATTTATTATAATATTGATAATTTTTACGTGTTTTTTTCTATTTTGAAAGTTTAACCTAAAAGCTTAGCTAAAGCTTTTTTCTTTTATAAAATCTTTTTTTTTGTAAAATTTTAAATTTAATTTTCTTATTGAAGTATTGAAACCCATTAATTGCTAAAAGTTTTTAGCCGAAATTTTACTTTAAAAAAAGCTTGAATGAACAGGGGTATAATTACCGCATTCGATAATATCGTTTCGAATAAACTATCGAATTTTTTTGCATACGATAGACACTGACGTATCGAATGAAATAAATGTAAAGTCGAGTTACTCGATATCGAATGCTATTATTTCATTCGATATCGAGTTTCATGATACCAAAATAAATAATTTCGATAAATTTTGCTCGATATCGTATGCGGTGATTAGACCCCAGTTTTGTTTTAAAAAGTTTGAATTTCAAAAGTTTTTTATAGTAATTGGTAGAAACTTTTTAACCCTTTTAACACTCTTATGGCCATTTTCTCATTAGGCGATTATCTTTTTTCCCAACGAAAAACTGCACATTAAAGAAATTTGGTTTTCTCAATGTCTCATTTGCTTCGATTTTATCGCAAAGCTAACCGGCACTCATCTGCCAATTATTTATTTTCCTTTTATTTGCCGTACAGATTCAATCAGCTGACTCCCAACTTTAAGATGTATTTTTAGTCGGTGTATTGAGAAACCCAAAATCGTCAACGGACAGTTTATCGGTCCAATAAATTTATCTTGACATTAAGTAACAGACAGTTTGTCGATATATTGAGAAAATGGCCATTAAAATTTAAATATTTTTAAATTCTAAGTTTTTTCTAAATCTTAAATGAAACATCAACTATAGGAAGTCTTTAATAATTAAAAAAAAAACAAACTTATGTCGAACTTTTTCAGTCCGAAATAAATTTATGTTAAAACAATTTTATAAAAAATCAAAAGGGCTGTAGCCTCCACCTGTTAGATTATTTCAGGAGTGAGCTTTATATGGCACCTACGTTAAATTCTGGATCGATCTTTCGAAATTTGACAATCTATATCCAGTCTGATAAAACTATGACTGACCAAATTTGATTACAATAAAATTATTCGTTACAGGCTTATGCGGACAGAAGTGTTTTCCGAGAGTGGCTTTTAATATGCGGTCCATGGTAAATTGTGGACCGATCTTTACGAAATTTTGTGGTATGATTTCCAGTCCTATAGAACAATTGTTTGCAAGTTTTACAATTTAACACCAATTTTGTTCTTTTTGTGTGAGTTTTTCAAAAGTGAGCGTGTTTTAAACAGACTAAAGGAAGGCAGGCAGACTGGCAGACATGGCTTTATCGACTTAAAATAACTGCAGAATTCAGAATTTATATATATAATGTATATATGTACATATATTTCTGGGGTCCTATATGAATATTAAAAAAAAGTTTCAAACGAAATGACAAACTTATTATTCCCCACTAGTGGTGGAGGCTATAAAAATATTTGTTTCTAGGTTGAAATAAAAGCCCTGTTTATATAAATTAAATTCTTCCGAAAAAAAAGAAATAAAGAAAACCACAAATGAATAGATTCAAATTACTAAAGCACGATTCAGTCTTTTCTATGTATCTATATTTAAAACAGAACTAAAATTACAATTATTATTAATAAAAAAGAAAACAACAAGTAGGTATATACTTTTATTAACAAAGATAAGATGATAATGAACACTTGAATTTACAATAATACTCATCCACCACATCATCATCATCGTTTCAATCAGCATCATAATTATAAACATGCTAATAATAATCATGATAATGATGCCGTTTTTTTTTTTCTTTAAACTTGATGATCGAGCAGACAAATCATACAACAACAGAAGAAAAAGATATTAAAATAAATTTGAAGAATTAAAGAAGAAAAAAATTATATTAAACTTGATACAATTAGCTAAAATGACATTAATTTCTTCAAAACCCCGGCCAAATGAGAATTTCTTTGAAAAAAATACTTGAATTTCTTTAATGGCAAAATTAATTGAATACAATTATGTTTTTAATGAAAATTATTTTCGTTGTGAACTAAATTATTTAATTTTCGAAGTTTAAGACATATTAAATAAAATTTTTTATTAATGTGAATGTTTAGAACAAAAAAGCTTTTAAGCAAATAGTAATAAAAGTCATGATGGAATTAGGTATGTATATGGTTTGCGTTTAATTAAAGGCACAGCTACTCTTATTCGAGAAATCTGGCACAAGAAGCTAACTTGCATTTTAATTTCATCAGCAGCCAGCTAACTGACTCAAAAGCTTTTAAAGCTTTGTGCTCAAAAGAACCTGGTAATAAAGTTCTTCAAAAAGGTTACCAATCTTTTAATTATTTTGCACTATGCTTGTTAAAATTCACAAATTAAAGTTAAAGCTAAAAGCTCTATCAAATAAAATTTTTAAAAAAAACATTAAGATAAAGCTTTACGAATTTTCTTAAAATGAGAATATTTTCAAAATAAATGACGAAATATATAATGAATTAATAACTTTTTTTTAATTTTGTAAAGTCTTAAGAAAAATTATACAATACTTATTTAATAACTCAACAACCAAATGCATTTAAAGCTTCGAAATGACGATTGTGATTAAGATTGGTAACCAAAATTCTGGAATATTGAAACAACTATTAATTGTTTTGTCTTATTTCAATTATATATTGGCAATTAGATAAGATATTAAATTTTAAAAGCTTTCTTTCATAAAGTTTTCATAAAAAGCTATTATATTAAGCTTTCGAAGTTGTAGTAAAGCTTAAAGCATTTAAACATTTAAAAAATTTTAATAAAACTCTCAATTCCATTGCTATCTTTAAATTTCTTATTAAAAATAACGATTTTTTAGTTAAATGCACCTAAAACAGACAGTTATAAGAAAATACAAAGAAAGCTTTTGAAATTATTGTCAAATTGAAAATTTAAAACAAAAACTTGTATGTCATCATTTTTATATTTAAAACAGCTTAAAAAACTTTAAAATTTTTCATTCAAACCGAGTGAGTCTCTACATATTTAACAAAAAAAAAAAAAAAAATTTCACAATAATTCGTGTTAAAGCTTTTCAGCAAATCTTTTGATATTTGTATAGAGGAGCAAATTATAACAATGTTTGTAGAACAAAAAAATAAATCAAAATATTTGCTAAAAAGATAAATTTTTCTTAATCTTCTGAAAATATTTTGTAAGCTTTCTGAAAGCTTTCGAAAGCCTTTTTATTTTCTGTCCACAATTAATGCATCAGTGTTTACAAATGGTTAAAACAATTTCCAAGCCAGCTGGAAGGCACATCATTTACATTTTAATTGGAAGCTCGTTTACCAGAAGAACCGAAAGCTTTCCGAACAAGGTTTTTGTAGAATATTATATTTAAAAAGGGAGGAATATGTGTCTTAAAACACAAAGTTTTGCCTGATATTGTAAAAATTCTAGAAAAGCTTTTGCTAAGTTAAGTAAAAGCTTTAAAAAAACAACTTTTAAAATATAATTTTATTTGTTCTTATAAATGCTTCAAATAAAGCTTTCAAAGTGGAAAATTTTTGGAAATAATTGTATATACATATATTTTTTTTTTTTGGAATTATGTGAGGCGTTTCGTTAACGCCGTTGCCGTTTTTTGTAATAGATTAAAGTTACACACAACTTGAGTTTTTTAATCTTTTACAAAAATCGACTTAGGAGTTACCGACAACGCCATACACAATAAGGCCGATTGACTGGAAAGCTCTTATAGTTAAGATTTTTTATTAAACTGTTGTTAAATATCTCTTAAAAATTTTGTATAGCAGTTAAATTAAAAATTTCTTCAACATCATGTTTAAATGGCAAAAAAACATTAAAGTAATTTATTTTTTTATGATAAAGGAAAAAGCTTCCTTTTACTTTTTACAAAAATTTTCTAAAAACTAAATGAAATGTATCATTCTGTAGAAAACAAAAAATGTATGAGATTTTTTTTTTAAAAGCTTTTAAAAGTTGCGAAAAAGCTTTTGAAATCTATGTTAAAACCAGCTCACCTTCTTAAGTTTTTAAAAGGACATATTTATTTAATTTTAAAACTTGTATAAGTATGTATGTATTTTTCATTAATAATTGTTTTTAAGGTCGGTCATATGAAAAGCTTTTTTTTAGAATTTATTCTTTTGAGACCAAACACTTGTTGTTGCCTGTTTCAGTACACTATATCTCATATATGATTTCATTTATATCAATTAATTGTTTCGATCCTCGAGTGTTTATGAATTTTGTTATATTTGACAGAAGATTGACAGATCTTTGTTTGAATAGAAGAAGTGTTTATTTACTTTATTTAATTATTGAAATAGTTAAATAAAATAATGTTGTGTGCTTTTTTCTAAATTCTTAAATCAAATAATCGTATCCCCATTATTGGAGGTCATTACAAAAAGATTTCATTGCTGTGTTTTTATTTTTAAAAATTTCCATTTTAGGCCAGAAAGAATTATGTGATGAAAAGATATTTTAATTTTTGCTTTATTGCTGAGTTTTTTTTTTTTATAGTTTTACTTATGTTTGAAATGTATTTTGAAATATTCGTCTGTTTTTCTAAAATCGTTTATAAATCAAGTGGTTTTTCAAAAAAAAAAATAACAGAATCGTTTTGTTTTAAATAAGCTTTTAAAATAGCACAAGTTTATGCAGATCAAATCTTTTGACTTTGGTTTGCTTAAAATTTGCAGAACATATTTTATTATTTTTTAAATTTTTTCTAGAACACACATATGGAAATAATTTCAATTATTTAAAAAAATTTGATTAGAAATTATATTACTTAGTCCCCATTTACATTATACGATTTTTGTCGTTGCGGTTCTTACCTTATAGCCTATAAGTTATAGGCGAGAGGGGAGCGAGAAATTAAAAACCGAGTGTACTCTTCGATTCGCTTTGTTCGCTCATTCGTTCTCTCATTTGACGAAAACAATATTTAAGTTCGGTGACACAGAAAAAGTTGCAACGAAAAAAATCGATCAATGCAAATATCAGACCGACTTTAAAGAAGAAACGACAAAATAAAGTGTATATTATAGTATTAACCAGTGTTCGAAAATAAACAGTACATATTAAGCGGTCGGCTCACACACCCAGGAACGATCTCAACCCTCAATACCGTCCGTAACTATTTTCAAAAAAAAAAAAAAAAAAAAAACGAACATCATATATTGTTCTGTTCTTCAAACATTATATTTTAATGTTTCTTTTTTTACATAGATAAAGAAATGAACAAGCAAAAAATTTTAGCAACGACGGCACCACGAAAATATATATATATATATATGTATATGTTTTATTTGTGTTAAATTATTTTGCTGGCCTTTTGGGACGAACATTATTAAGCCGAACCGAACACAATGAATTTTGTGGATTTGAAAGTACACCGAACGGAATTTAATGATCTCATCTTTTGTTGAGTTTGATAAAAACAGTATTATTTTTGTGTTCGAAAGATGACTAACAGGGAAACGTTATTTTTTTAAATGATTTTCTACCCAAACACTATTAGCGTTTGTGTTTTCCACAAATCTACCGAACCGAACTCTAAGGAGCGATATTAAGTGTTTATTTTCGAACACTTGTCTTAACTATGTTGCATACTATTGTCCTAAATATACTACATACATTTGTTGAAGTATGGACTATATCGTAGGCTATAGTATAGTGTTGACTATAGTTTTTATTATATCGTATGCTATAGTCAATTCCATAGTGTACTATGGTGTAGCAAATATAATGGAATACTGGAAAAAAATTGTAATTGTTGGCTACAGTGTAGACTATGGTGTGTTAAATTTTGTAGATTAAAGTATAGATTATAGTGTAGGCTTTTTTTATTGAGCTGTTGATCAAACTGTCTCAATTACTAACTTCCAATGAACTCTATTGGTGGCTGTTTTTCTGGCCTCGTGCCATGTAAGCCCAGCAGCAGTAAGTTCTTGTATTGGTTCAGTGGGCCATGGTGTGTTTGACGTCCTCGGCGGCGATAGCTTTGGGTGTTATATTGCGATATCGCCTTTAATATCTCGTTATAGGATCTCAGCGTATGTCCAATTTATCCAAACCCAGAATGCCATATTGGATTGGATGATGGTTAGTTGTGCGAAGCAGTTCTATATTACTTATGTTGTTTTGCCAGAAGCATCTCATGGTGAAAACATATAGACGCCGTACGTTGTTGTGCAACCTAGGTAGCAGAATCAAAAAATCTAAGCTGTTGTTGTTGAGAATAAGACTTGTTGTGTTGGTGATTTATTCTCATTAGTTTTGCTTTGAAGAAGTTGATGCGTAGGCCGACTTTAAGAGAATTTGAGTATAACAGCTGTTTTTTATCGTCCAAATATTCCTTATTCAGCCTTATTCCGGCTGTCGTTATTGTAATCGATCAAGTCGTTTTTTGTAAGAGATTAAAGAACACTGGTTGAGCATTACTTTAATCTCTTACAAAAATCGACCGGAATAAGGCTGAATGTGGTAATAAACATATGTCGTCAGCGTAGTTTATGTTCATTAAGTTTCAGTTACGGGGTCCATTGAATAACGTTTGGAGCGTATATATTCGTTTCTTTCATGACGTCATCCAAGGCAAGCAAGAAGAGGAGTGCAATATTAAAGGTTTTTTCATTAGGCAGGTGTAAATCTTGCATAAGAACACCCTGGTATACGCATTCTTATCGGCTAAAACCACCTCCTTAGTCTTGCAATAACCCTGCGAAACTGTCTATAAAGATGTTGAATTGCAGGGCTGGATATCCATAATTTGCCTCTGTCAGAGAGATCTCTACCGTTCTCAATTTTTGTAAATGCCTTTTATCATTTCATCTCCCAGTTTTCGTCTCTATGTGGTAAAGCTTCGACTATGTGCTCGGTTTTAGTTGTCTTTAAGTCTTGGTTCCTGAGAAAAATGGGGGCTACAAAACATAACGTGCTCAGGAACTTTTCTTGATTTGGGCAGTTTGGTAATTTTATTCCAGGCACTTTCTTTATCCTCGATGACCAGACAAAAACTGATTCAGATGAAAGTTAACTTTTTCATGTTTTCTATTCAAGCATATGTCTAACGTTGGTGTGTGTGAGTGTGAATGCCCATCTTTCTTTACGGCTTTCAACGCATCGGGTTTTCTTTATTCTTATTGATCTTTCTCGTTCTTATATGCCCGAGTTTGGGTCTTTTTGTCCTCAGGGTTTTGCTGTTTTGCATACAGATGCTTAGCTTCATCAGCAAAAATATCTTTAGCTATCATTCCTACTATAACTAGCGCAGCGCACTAAGACTCTGCAAAAAGAATAACTGAACTAACTTCCGATAATATGATTCTCCGCTTAAATTGCATAGTTCAACCTTTATTTAGCATAATTTTCTTCAGTGACGCTCTAACATTTGATGATCTCGTGTGCTGATGCCACATGTGTGCCTTGAAGTTAAATATCAAGTCAATCACAACTCCTAAATACTAAAGTATTAATATGGAATCAAGTGTAGACTATAGTGAGGGCTATACTGACGACTAGACTGCGGAATTTTTACTACATATTCGTTACATCATGCCTTAATGCTTAGCCTTCATCTTGATAAAATTGTAATTGTATCTAATGGTAATTTCTTTATTTAAGTCATGCATTAGTTAAAGACCTCACCTTGAAGCTTATGTCTGTGTTAAACAAATTCTTCAAATTAAACTAATGTTTATTTCGCAAAACAAACAAAAAACATCTTATAAAATAATCTTCAAAATTTAAACATATAATTAATTGTATTTATTATTTTGCATTTAACATGATTTCTTTCAATTTCAATTTAAATTTCAAAGAAAAAGTCTTTATTTCATTTTCAAGGTATTTCGAGTTTCTCTTTAAAAATTGAATCAATTGTTTGTATGTGTTTTGTTGGTTTTTTTATTTTTTGTGGTTAAATTTTGTTTTGTATATCAATTACAAAAAAATATAAATAATTTTTTTTTTCTTATTAAAAGAAAAACCATAAACCGTAAAACGCATGCAATTTTAAAAAGTAATGTCATAATTTTGTAATTAATATTTAAAATTCAAGATACAGTTTGGTTAGATATTTTTTGGGTAATTGTTAAGAAAAAATTAAAAACCAAAAATAAGCTCTTATTTTTATAGCTCATAAAACAAATGGGTCAATATAAAGCTGAGAAAAAAACACGCACAGACAAAATTAAAACAAAGTGTTAAAAAAGCCTTTAGTAGTTTACTTTTTGTGTACATTAAAAAAGCTTTAGATTTTGTTCTTTTCAAAAAGTATTAAAAAACTTTAAGCTTAAAAAACTTTTAACAATTATTGAAGTGATAAAGCTGTGGTCATTTTCACTGCAAGTGAGTTTATAATAAAGCTTTTTAAGCTGGCCAAATTCAAAAGCTTTCTAAACAAAACTGGGACATACATACATAGGTTTTAAGAAAAAAAAGGGCAATATATGAATCATAAATTTATTTCTAATAGCTAACTTTTTTCAAAAACATAGTTAAAGCTTTTAAATGTGACATCGAAGCTTTTTTCATTATGTAAATATGTATGTATGTATGTATATTAAATTTTTTAACAAAATCTTCAAGGCAATCTGTTATAAATCATTTTAAACTCATTTATATAATTTTATAAAGGCCTCATGCAAACGACATTTAGAAATTCAAATTTGTTTTGTTTAACAAATTGGTTAAATTTTTCTATAATTTTATAATTTTTTTTTTTTTTATTAAATCATTTATTTAAAAGAATCAAATTGTCTCTCTGTAAAAACCTTCAAAAGTGGCCTGCTTTTTTGGAAAACTTAATTGTCAATCATTCAATTGTCCAAAAATTAAACTACATGTAAACAATCTGTCTGTTTCTCTATGTGTCTCCATGTAACATTTGTATGACCTAATAATCATTTTTTTTTTTTTAATAAATGTTATAATTTAGGAAAAAAATTTAGCTTTTTGCTTTAAATTTTGAGTGACAGTTGTAATACACATGTTTATGTTATTGTTTAATTGTGATATTATTATTATTGTTGCTGAATGACAGTCAGTCTTGTGATTGACTAGGAGAAAGGAACAGTTGTAAGAGAAAAAAAAAAAAAAAATATGAAAAAGCTTGAGGAGAAATATTAAAAAAAATTATATACAGTCAAATCCCGATAATTCGTACCCCGATAAATCGTAATTCCCGATAATTCGTAATAAACTGTCGGTCCCTTGAAAAATCTCGTTAATTCGTAAAATTTCCATACATTTTGGTCCCCTCGATGATTCGTAATTTTTTTCGAAGAAAATCGTCTTTACATCTTATAAATCGTAATTGTTTGCTAACTACCACTTATAATTCGTAATAAAAACAACAGAAACATGGAAATAATGATTTTTTATTTACCGTTTTTTTTGCGTGGGTTTTTGCTTGTTCGTGTGTTTATTTTCTTAAGGTCAGTTTGTTACATAAATAATTTTTATAGTTATATTTTATTTTTAACAATTGTCTTTTATGTGTTTTTTATTGTTTTAGTAAATAAATTGAAAAACCCCGTTAATTCGTATTAATTTTATTTAAACCCCGGTAAAACCAAATCCCGCTAAATCGAAAACCCCTATAATTCGTAAGAAATTGCCGGTCCCTTGCGATTACGAATTATCGCGATTCTACTGTATCTTAAACAAAGAAAATTTTCAAAACGCTTTAAAAAGAAGTTTTCTAAGTAAAAAAAATTCTTTAATAGGAAAGAAAATTTGTATTCGATTGAAAAATTTATGAAACCATTTGGTTGTCAAAAAAAAAAGGTGAATAAAAGTTTTTTCGTTAACAGATCTTCAATGAAAGCTTTTTTAAAATGTCTTTAAGCATTTTTCAAATAAACATAACCTTGTTATGACAGAAGCTGTCTTAGAACCTTTAAAAAAAAGAGCTCTTGACATATTTTCTAACAAAATAAGGTTTGTAAAAGTTTTTTGGTTAAAAAGCTTTGGTTAAAAGCTTTTCTTTCTGTCTGCTTTTGTTATGAAGATGTAACGATAATAAAAAATTGTGTTAAGAAAAAATCTTAAAAAACTTGGAAATATAAAAATTACAAAAAAAAAAAAATTAGCTTTAATAAATATAAGATTCAAGCCCATCCCATAAATATTTTTGAACAAAAAGTTTGAAAAATACTTTTTCGAAATATTCTATTAAAAAGGCCTTAGCAAATCTTACGACAGGTTTTTGGAAATTTTTTTAAACTAAAACAATTTTAATAATAAAAAAATTAAAAATTTAATCATTTTTAAAGCTTTTACAACACGATTTTAAACAAGCTTTCTTCAGAAATTGTTCTATATATGTATTTACTTTTATATTTAGTCTGGGTTAACACTATGAAACTTTTCTTTCAGAAAGTTTGCATTAATGGGTGAAAGGGAAGAGAAGAATAGCCTGTTCTCTTCCCCTCTCACCTACAAAGTCAGATTTTCTGAAAGAAAACTTTCATTGTGTAAACCCAGACATAACAAAATCGTTTTAAAGAGAAAAAAACGTTTAAATGATGGAACAGAACTGAGTCTTGGGATTTTCTAAATAAAAATAAAAAATTATATACTGGAGAATTTTGTTAATAACTTGACTCCAGCGCTATCTACAGGGTTATAATTTTATCAGGAAATAAATATATTTTGTGAATTTCAACAAAATCGTTCCATAAATAAAAAAAAAAAATTAATATTACGTCAACAGCACCACCAATCGGGATTAAACTTAAGAGAATAAATAAATAAATGACTTAATTGGCAACACTTGCATCATCTCCTAAAATGTCATGGTCACATAAGGTACCAATACGATTTTATAGCAAGAACAATTTTATTGCAAGCGACAAATTTCATACAAAATTTATATGAAATAAAATAAAAAAAACTCTTTCCTGTAAAATATGATTTTTTGGCGCTTACGTTATTTTCGCGGTAAGGGGTCGATATACATTAATGCATACATACTTGTGATGTTAGAAATGTTTGTATCGTAATCAAGACATTCGTATTCGACAATTTCAAGCGAATATTTTGCGAATACGTTCCAAAAAAAATATTTAAACGTGTAAAAAATATTAATTTTTAATCAGTTTTATTTAAAAAAAACTCCTTTTCCCTGTATTCACAAACGATTACACTGCACGAATTTGAGACTTCATTTTTCACCGAGCTGGGCAACCTACCAAACTGGTAGGTAGGGTCTTACATAATTTAAATTTATGTTGAAAATGTAATTGTGTATTTTAAAAATAACTTTATAAGTGGTTTAAAAAGTAAGGTATCAACTTATTAAATAAATATGGGCCTTGTTTAAATAAATGTAGTTATACAAAAATGTGTTCTATAAAAAATATCTTTCCAACTTCCGAACCAAGGTGAATTTTCACCAGGTGAAATTATCTTGCTACGTAAGAAACAGCTGATAACTAACCATGTTTCAAAATGCTTTAACGTCCTGCTGGTTCTGGGGAATCTAAACAAATTTTTATAATTTTTGCTAAAAATTATGAAATTTAAAATTTTTTAAATTATTAATTTAAAAACACACAATTTAAAATTAAAAACAAAATGAAATATTTGTTTGAATTGTTATTATTTTTGACACAACGTTATAATATTTTACAATCGCTTAATTAATTTGCTTAATTTTACGCCGTAAGTGTTAAAACTTATAGCATTCAGTTCCTTCAAGACTTGAACCTATCATCGGATAATTAATTAAGAAAACATAGGTAGAGGGAGCTTAAACCCCTTTGCCCTATTGTATGCCCTAAATGTTGAAATTTCCAAAAAATGCATTTCTTAAAGTTCCTTTTCAAAATAAGACCACCTTGTATGAATGCGCCTTGTTCTGATTATCTTAGTCAAGGCGAATTCATACAAGGTGGTCTTATTTTGAAAACGTTTTACAACACTGTAAAATATTTTAACATTGTGTCAAAAATTAAAACAAATATATGATTTTGTTTTTATGTTGAATTGGGTTTTTTTGAAATGTTATAACTAAAAAAAGTTTTAAATTTCACAATTTTAATCGAACATTATAGAATTTAGTTAAGATTCCCCAGAACCAACAGGACGGTCTACCATTTTGAACCAAGGTTAGTAATCAGCTGTTGCTTACGTAGCAAGATAAGTTCACCTGGTGTAAATTCGCCTTGATCTTAGTTTAAGTTCGAATGATACAACCAAACAAATTCTTTGCTTCATTATATTTCAAAAAAAAAAAAAAAATAATACAAGACTCACCTTGATTTCCAGCATCAACCCATATTACTCTTGACTTTATTTTCTTAACTTATTTTGCATTTCTTAAACACTTCAATTCACAAAAAAAAAAAAAAACACAACAACAAAAGAAAAGGAGGACTTGCATTTGGAAAAGATAAGAACCAAAAATAAAATACAAATTATTCTTTTACTTCTTCCTCTTTTTTCTAAGATAAAAAACAGAAAAAAATATTAAATTATTTCGTAAACCTTTTTTTTTGCTAATTTGTTTCTTTTCAATTTTTGTTTCTTTATTTATTTGTCGCTCCTTTTTCACCTTTTCTATTTTTAGTTAAATTACAAACATTCATAGTCACTGTATTGAAATGCTTATGCACACGCGCCACTTTCGCAGTTTTGATTACAATTTATTAGATTTTAACTTGATTTTATTTTATTGCACAAACTAGATATAACACCAAAATTATAAATAAATAGACTGCCAAAAAAATTGCATGAACAAACAATGTCGTCAGTATACAGTAGTTTTGACTTAACTGCCTTTTGTTTACGTGCACTTTTGACTTAACTGCACAAAATTAATAATTTTTGGAATTATTCTTTATAATTCCATACAAATTACTTTTTTAAGTGCACTTTCTATACCTGCACATTTAAGATAAATGCGCAAAATTTTTGGCATTTTAAAATTATTTTCATACAAAAAATCAAAGTTAGCTGCACTGTGACTTAACTGCCTAAAATACATATTTTCTGGAATTATTCTTCAAAATACTTTTTTATGTGCATTTTGTATACCTGCACATTTTTCATATTTTTGGGCAGCTTTAAAATATTTTCATACAAAACATCAAAGTTAGCTGCACTCATAAAAATATATGGTGGCCACTTTTTCACAAAATATCAAATTTAAGCTGTTTTTAAAAATATAAATCGCAATTATTTTGTTTTTTTTTATAAATTTGTATATTCTTTGTGAATTCTCATTATTTTTGTTAATGTTTCTTTTATATTAAATAAACATACAAACATGTATAAAATGATCTATTATTTCCCAGCTAGCATAGGCTGTTTGTTAGACGATTATGTTTAATATACAGCTCCTAAAAGAATCTTCTGATGATTATCTTGCGAGTAAGAAAAATATCTAAATCTCTTTTTAATTTATTATTTTTTTATTTATTTTTTAACACGATTATCTTTAAATCTTGGAATGAATCTTTTGGAATTCTCTGTAAGAGTCGTATAACAATTACTGGGCTACCTAAATAAAACCGTTTTTGAAGTATGAAAATCCTATTGCCAATACAATTTTAATAAAACAAACCGGCCTAAGGATCTGTTAAAAAGGATTTTCCGACAGGATGGTGTTGATTTCGCGACCTTAAGGTTTGTTTTATAAAAGTTGTATGAACATTTGAAGTTTTGGCATGAAAAATACTCTTGATGCCCTTATTTAGGTAGCTCAGTCATACGGCTGAGCATTTCACGAGTTGTAAAAAAATACCTACATATATGAGTCTCATACGACTCTTGGCATGCTTTTTGAAAGACTCGTTAGATAATCTCTACATACATACATCATAAACGATTCCCTTAACGATTATTATAAGCGTTTTTCGCTGCGTTATGGAAGAATCTCTCATAGGAATCAGCACGTGTAACAGTTTCTCCCGTGCGAGGAACTGTCTACAATAAAAAATTAGCTCGTCGATCAAAAACACTCTTTGTGAGATTCCCAGTAGACTCCTAGACGATTGAAAATGCTAGCTGGGTTGAAATAATAAAATAATTTTTTTATTTTACTTTTAAATCAAACACTTTACTTTATCTGCACTTTCGTGCAGGTAACCACAATTGTGTACCTGCACCTTAAGGCAGGTAAATGCATTTAAGATAACTGCATTTTTGATTTACCTGCACAAAAAATCGTGCAAAGGAGATTGTGCAGCTAAGTCAAAACTACTGTATACATAAATGCCCCATAACCCCTCTGTCAATTTAACATTCAAAATACACTTGGTTTTATAATTCATACAAACACCCTTCATTTACCCACCACGCAAGTACATAACAAGTTAGTTTCATACAAATTTGCCATCACCATCTATTTATGTGTAATAATAAACACACGCACGAACAGAAAATGTCTCCCTATTGTGTTTGCCAATTAATGCAAGAACAACAATAATATTCTACTGAGAACAAACATATGCTTATACGCATGTTTGCTTGTACTAAAAAAACAACATCCCAACGACTTGCATTGACCATCTCACTTACTGACACACAGTCGCACTAATCGAAATACAGACAGAGTTTCATACAATCGCGCGACTTCTTTAACAAACAACTCGTAAAAAAAATAACAAACAGTCAAACATTTAGGACTCCATTAAAAATTGCACACAATTTCTTGGCAGAATTTTTCAATTGGCAATAAAAGCTTGAATTGCATTTTTTCCGCAGAGATTTTTACATTATTATAACACCAACACTTTATTTATTTTACTTATAAACTTTTAATTAACAAATTCCACTTCCAAATTGCAATTCTTAATTTTTAATAAAATTATTACAAAACTATCACTGATTCATTGCAACTTCACTTTTAACAAACGGCGGCAACTGAATAAAAATGAAGAGAAGAGAAAAAAGTTCGTGACATCCGAGAAAATAAAGAGATACCAGATGATGAGTTTTAGCGGAAGCAAACGTTTTTGTAGATTTTTAGTAGGGACTTAAACCAAAGTTATTTAAGGTTAGTCTTATCTAAAAGGAAACTAAAAATACTACTTTGTACTTTAGTGTTATTGTATATATGTACATTGTACATATTATTGCATTAGATTTTAAATGAAAATAATACGAATATAACGTTGCATATCAGCTGCTTCATTTTGTTGTATGTAAAGCAATCAGAACGATTATAGTTAGCAGTAAGATGTTACGTCTCAATCTGTAAGAAATAGATTGGCCTTACATTTTTACGGTAAGGTTACTGTTACTGTTACTCCCGGCTAACTGAGCATTTAGTTTTTACTTTCTGTTTTGTTACGAATCAGCTGAATTGTTTTTGTTATTAAAAAACCTGAAAATTTGATTAGTTTTTCTGTTCTGCAGCGGCCCGATTTGAAAAAATCAAAACTTGTTAAGGAATTGTTAGTGACCGCAAAATAAATATTAAAAAATACATATTTATATTGAAACTAGCTGTCCCGACAAACGTTGTTTTGCAAAATAACTTATTTCTAGTGAAAGAAAGAGGAATAAAGCGCTTTATACCGTGATCGGCGAAGAAAAAAAAAACAATAGCCATTTATTTCTTTATTTATGTTCATTGCATATTCAAAAGTTAAACATAAAAAAGTGATGTATTTTTAATCCTGAAGTATCAGTATAAATTAAACAGAGATAATCAATTTTTAATACGAAGAGCAATTGCGTGTACGCTATTTTTTGTCAGTCCGTCTTTAGCCAACACAAATAAGCTCGATGTCTTGCCCAAGTCTAGGCCGTAAACAGACATTTTTTAATAACCATTGCAAAGCCGAAGTAGAATAACCGGAGAAAAAATTAAAAAAAAAACATACACAAACTTTTCACAAGAATTGGTCGATTAATTAAGAAGGCATAGGAGGGGGATGCTTTTACCCTTTTTGCTTAATTTAACGCCGTAAGTGTTAAAACTTATAGCATTCAGTTCCTTCAAGACTTGAACCTGTCATCGGATAATTAATTAAGAAAACATAGGTAGAGGGAGCTTAAACCCCTTTTGCCCTATTGTATGCCCTAAATGTTGAAATTTCCAAAAAATGCATTTCTTAAGCTAAGTCTACACGATATGCTGAATCAGCAAATTTATGTTGAAAAATTAGCTTTCAGTGTCAACATATCGTATAGACACCAAATGTTTTCAACAAACGTATGCTTACCAACATATGACAGGCATTTGTTAACGATGTCAGCAAACTTTTGTTCACAATTATAGCATATTGTCTAGACACAATCTTTTTTGCTTTTCAACAAATTTTTTACGTATTTTGACAAATATGTTATTTGTTGAAAGTCGTATGCAAGCTTTTCAGCATACAGCAAATTTGGTAGCATATGAATACTTGATTAATTTTTTACATAACCCCGGAACTTATCTAGATTTCTAGCTTATCGGCAAACAAGGAGCAAAAAATTGCATTTAGAAGTGCTTTAAAAAAGAAATGTTTGCCAAAGAACTTTGTTTTAGAGTTATAGCCCATAAAAGTTGACCAATTCTTAACCAATATCTATTGAAGTATAAATTGGATCACAGCAATATGGATATCCCTGAAGGGTGTTTCCAAATACCTTTCACGTGGTATATAAAACATGCCGAATTATGAACCCATTAAGAACCAATTTAAAAAAATATTTTAATTTATCAAAAAGTAATTTCAATTTTTGGGAATACAAAATTTTAATTTCAAAAGATTTTGTTATTCGTGCTTAATTCCCAGTTTTTATTATTGATAAAAACACTTGAAATTTATTGTTGATGGGATAAGCTATTCCTATGCATTTCACTGGTTGCTTAGGCCAGATCATCAGGAAACTTCATCCATAAAGGTTTTAGACAAACTTAACTTTGATATTGTTACAAGTAGAACTGTTGCTGTAATTCTTATACGTTTAACAGTTTTATTTGGTTTAATATCTTTAGTTTGTCTAAAACCTTTATGGATGAAGTTTCCTGATGATCTGGCCTAAGCAACCAGTGAAATGCATAGGAATAGCTTATCCCATCAACAATAAATTTCAAGTGTTTTTATCAATAATAAAAACTGGGAATTAAGCACGAATAACAAAATCTTTTGAAATTAAAATTTTGTATTCCCAAAAATTGAAATTACTTTTTGATAATAAACAGGCAGTGCACGGCCTAAAAAACACTTAATTGACAACATCTTTTGTAAGTTGTTGTTTTTTTCATTTTGTTTTTCTTAACCTACTTACAACTACAATTAATGTTGAGAGAATTTCAACTAATTGTAGTGGGGAAATGTAAGATGAGATGAACCCACTGTTGTTTATTGTTGATGTGTTTTGTTTAAACTTTGATATTGTTACAAGTAGAACTGTTGCTGTAATTCTTATACGTTTAACAGTTTTATTTGGTTTAATATCTTTAGTTTGTCTAAAACCTTTATGGATGAAGTTTCCTGATGATCTGGCCTAAGCAACCAGTGAAATGCATAGGAATAGCTTATCCCATCAACAATAAATTTCAAGTGTTTTTATCAATAATAAAAACTGGGAATTAAGCACGAATAACAAAATCTTTTGAAATTAATATTTTAATTTACTAATGCATTTTATCAAAATGACTCTAATCTCAAAATGTTATTGATATTAAGGTATTTTTTACATATAATATTTTATAGGGAACGCTTCAAGCTTTCAGTTATTAAGGAATTGTTAGTGTTTAATTGTTGTATTTAATAAAAATTAAATTTCATGAACTTAAGCCTAATTAAAAATATTAAAAATTTGGATTAAAAACCATAAATAGTTCAACAAAATAACCACAATACTAATTATTGTTAAAGCTAAGGCACGAGCTCTATTTGTACATTTGTCCTTCAAGTTGTGCTGAAAAAGGTCAACAGAAAAGAGAAAGACAAAGTGAAAAAACAAAAAATGTACTTGGACTTCAAGAAAAATTCTTGACGAAAGTACGAAAAAACAGAAGTAAAGGAAAAAACATGTAAAATCAATTAAAATGGATAATCATTCAGGAAAGCAAATTTCGATCTACCAAATGTTAAAATACAATTTGGTTTAAGGATTGATGTTTGACTAGTGACGTCAGCAGTCGTCGATGGCTGCGAGTGTAAGACGGCAAATCCATCTGAGGAGATCGAGTGGTTGCGATCGAAACATGTCATGGTAACCTGCCGGCCAGGGTTCGAGCCCGAGCCACGTCAAGAATGAAAGATTATCAATAACAATTTTAATTAATTTTCGTGTTGTAAAATTCCTTTCTTCATAAAAATAATTTAATAAAAATTAAATTTCATGAACTTAAGCCTAATTAAAAATATTAAAAATTTGGGTTAAACAATTATGTTGTTGTTTTTTTGTTTGGCTTAAGGTCATATAAAAATTATAAATAAAAAATCCACAAATTTTTTTATTTTTAATTTTGCTTTTTATTTTTCATCCGATATTTCGACCATGCATCGATGGTCATCTTCAGGGGATTTAAAACACTGTCAAATTAAAAACTACAAAAAAGTTGATACGTCCTAACTGCTTAAACAATTATATTATAATAAATCTTTTGTTTAATATAAAGTTGTGAGTATACATGTGGTAATAGTTTATATACTCTATGTATTATTTAATTATAGTATGCCAAACACCGGCTATGCTAAATAAAATTGTTCTTTTATGTTGGTTTTCGACTGGACTGGGCTCTTAATTTTATACTATATCAAGCACCGGCTTCGCTCTGCTGAGTTAATTTTTTTCATTTAAACCAGAACCCGTCCACCCTGCAAAATTTCTATATTGCTATTTTCAAAAGAACTCGTTTTCTATGACTAGATTTTACACTACGATGATTTACCATTTACCATAGGTCCCATGTAAAACCCATTCTCGGATATACTTTAACATGCCTAAGACGTACCGAATAACGCTATTATAGCCGAATTTGGTATGTCATAGTTTCATAAAACTAGAAATCATACAACTAAATTTGGAGAAGATCGGCCCACAATTTACCTTATGCTCCATTCGAGCATTTCAATTTTCCGTTTTACTTTTTTTTAAAGGACTTAAGTGGCAAAACTTGCATCATCTCCTTAAATATCATGGTCATATAGGTACCGTTACGCTTTTATAGCACAAAACAATTTTATCTCAAGCAAAAACGTTTATATAACATTTTTATGAAATAAAATAAAAAAAAACCTTCTCCTGTAAAATTTTGTTTTTGTTGCTGAAGCTTTTTGTTCGGTTCTAGCTCAATATAAAGCCCACTCTAGGAAATCAATTAAATACGCCTAAAACCGTCACAAATATCGACATTTGGGCAAAATTTTGTCCAATTTAGCCTTAAATGGCTAGAAATAACACGTTACAATTTTGTGATAATTGGCATAAAACTCACTATAGGTCCCGTATAAAGCGGGACTTTAAAACGGTTATAAAAATTTGATAACTGTATTGAAATTTGGTCCAGTTTATGTTTTTTAATACTAAAATTACTCAACCGAATTTTGTAATTATCGACCCAAAAATCCAGTTAATACGGCTTAACTGATACAAATCATGATTGTTTATTCAAATTTGGTTAAGTCCGACCATATAATAACCCAAACCACAGAATATACAGATAAATATTTGAGGGTGTACCTAATTTGGGACTCATGGGCAATCATGGATCCGATAACACAAAATAAGGCTATAGTCGCCAAATTTTGTATTAATACTAAAATTTTTAGAATGTTATGGCATTGGTAATATTTTTGTGGGTGATAATTGTATAGGAACTATAGATTTAAAATATAAAGTTTAATCTTAATACCAACATAAAAAAATGGTTTATTGGCACAAAGATTCTAATTTGAAAAGTAGTTAGTATCTTTGAGAAATTATGGACCGTTCCTCACCGTTTTCAATAACAATAAATATTTAGTACCAATGTACCAAATTTTATCAAATAATTGCGACCTGTACTTTGCACACTACAAAGTAATTAGCCAGCCAGTCGGCCGGACAGGCATCGTTATATCGACTCAAGATAGTGAGTGAGTCGATCGGGATACTATAAAATGGTTATAGGACCAATATTTTTAAGTGTTACAGGCACTATGTTGGTGTGGGTATCAAAATGAAACGATAAAACATACTGCTGGCCGGCCCATAACTTACCATAACGGTAGAACTGTAACCAATTATAAAATTGTGAGGCTTTATAAATAATTTTTAGATCAATCCAGTTCATACATATATGTATTTCAACGACATATTTGCGGATTTGACCCAGCCCAATATCTAACTCTTACTTACTCAGTATTAATATGCATACATAAAACTATTCATTTTTGCACTAAAGGCGATAATTTATAGCAAATTTTTAATAAAAAAAAATAAAATAATAAAAAAGAGAATTGTCAAATTTATTTGAAATTTTTAAACAAATGTTCTCTTTACTCAACATACATAACAACATACGAAATTCAACATATCGTGTAGACACAAAAATTGTATGCTAACTTATTTGTTGAAATATCATTTGCTAGCATATGATGAATTTGTAAAATTTAATATTTTGAGCATATCGTCTAGACACCTAGCAGATTGCATATGCTGATAGAGACATTTGTTATTATTTTTAAGCATATGAGTATAAGCATACATTTGCTGATTCAACATATCGTCTAGACTAAGCTTTAAAGTTCCTTTAGATGTTACAGTGTCTGCATACCAAATTTTAAGAAAGCCGGTTGATTAGTTGTGATGATTTAGGGAGGGGGAGCGTTTATCCCTCTTACTGAATAATAAAAATTATAGGCTATTGTTCCTTCCAGATTTTACACTATTTGCCTGCAAAATTTTAAGAAAATCGTTTGATTAGTTAAGAAGATATTTGAAGGGACAGCTTTTACCCGTTTTGCCCTTTTTTACGCCCTCTAGCGATATGATATATACATTAAGATCTATTCCGAATGTCATTGTACACAAAAGGCATGGTTTGATAATTTTTCAAGAGAGAGTAAAAAATCATAATATGAAAAATGGAGGGCATTATGTTGATATTTGTATGGGAATATATAGGAAAATCTAAATGCCATATCTCCGGAACCACTGGGACCATTTCGTGCAAACTTCACATAAACCATCTACGGACTTTCCCCAAACTATATATTTATTTTGGTTTAAATCGGTCGACCCGTTTTGCAGTTAGTGGTGACATCAAAGTGTACACTTCTTTTTACATATATAGATAAACTATTTTTTAAGAAAACTTTTTGATGAATGAAAAATGCTTTTTAGAAATATTTTTGTTGAACAAAAAAAAATTAAGGGACATTTTCTGCTGAATTAGTTTTGAGTTTCAGGCAAAAAATTTTAACATTTAAAATCTTTTAAGAAATCTTCTTTATAAAAACACTTTTTTGAAAGCTTTTTTAAAAAAAGAAATAATTGAAGCGGTTTAAAAGTTTCGTGTTAGATTTTGTGGCTTATCTTAAAATCGTTTACGAATCTTCTTCTAATTTATATTTATAAAATAGGATGTGTGTATGTATGTAACGTATGGACTCCAAAACGGCTGGGCCGATTTTGATGAAATATTCATGCGGGTGACACTGTGAAGTCTGATTTTTGATTTTCGGTCTGCGGGCGGAGGCGCGTGGCAAAATCCAATTTTCATATTGCACCACCAATGACATCTGTATAATTTGGACGATTTTTTCTTTGAAATGATCGCCATGGTCCAACTTAGATTTATACGAAAAGAAAATTTTGCCCCGCCAACTTTTTTCGAATAACCTTAAATCAGAAAACGGCTCCATCGATTTGACAAATTTTTCCATCCATTTTAAGTTTTCATCGAAAGAAAAATTTACCACGCCTACATTTACGCCCACTTTTTCTATTAAGCGCATAACTTGAGAACGGCTTGACCGATTTGGACGATTTTTTCTTTAAAATTATTGCCATGGTCCAACTTATGTTTTGACGGAAAGAAAATTTTGCCCCGCCCACTTTTTTCGATTAAACTAAAATCAAAAAACGGCTCCATCGATTTGACTAATTTTTCTTTTAAATGTTCATATTTATCCAATTTACGTTTTCATCGAAAGAAAAATGTACCACGCCTACTTTTACGCCCACTTTTTCTATTAAGCGCATAACTTGAGAACGGCTTGACCGATTTGGACGACTTTTTCTTTCATATCATTGCCATGGACCATCTTAGGTTTTTACGGAAAGAAAATTTTGCCCCGCCCACTTTTACGCCCACTTTTTTCGATTTACCTAAAATCAGAAAACGGCTCTATCGATTTGACTAATTTTTCTTTCAAATGTTCGAATCTTTTTAACGGATTTTAAAAATCGAACCCAAACATTTTACCTAATTTGGACAGGACAACGTCTGTCGGATCAGCTAGTGTTAAATAAGATTAAACCCAAACTAAGAAGCACTTCCAGTTAAAAATGTTTGGCTTTATTTATAAAAAGCTTTTACCTTAAAAGCTTCAAACAGTGTTTATGATTTTTCTAGTTTAATAATTAATTGATTTCTATTTTTTAATTTGTGTACCCATATTTTTTTTTATTTATAAGCATTTTTAAAGAACTTTTTTAATTCAAATATTCGTTTTTTCTAATATGTATCTTGTCTGTTTAGCAAATGTTTTTTAATTGAAAACAAAGCACTTGTAACACTTTCTTGCTAAATTTTTATTTTTACATCAGTTTCATTTTCATTTTGACGAAATAAAAATAAAAACTCCTTACAAATACCAAACATTTTTTTTGTCTCAACGAAATTCTTGAGCCAAAAGGAATTGGAGCAAAAAACGTTTTGTTTTTACAAAAAGTTGTTTGCTTATTTTTAATGCACTAGTTTTAATAAAAAAAAAAATAATAATATAAACAAATAAAAAACTCAACAAAACAAAACTAATTGTGTAAAAATTAATTCCACTTAATTTTGGGAAGCAAAATAAAGTTAGTCATTGGTATTATGAAACTTTACGAAAGAAAAGTTTATTTTGCACAAAAAGTTGTTTAATTAATTTTGAAATAAGTTTTATCGGGAAATATTTTATACAATTTTAACTAGGAACTTTTAGGCCCTAATTAAGTAAAACGCAACGCAGCGCCAAAAATTCCATTGAAATCAAAAACAAATTTAAAAATATTTTATAATTTTGTTGTTGCTTTCTATAGAAACTCATATTGAATTTTTATAAGGCAACATCAATATTATAAAATATTTTTTACTTTATTTTTGCTTTCAGTGAAATTTTTGGCGTTGCGTTTTCACATTTAGGGCCTTAATATTTCAACATTTATTTTAAGTTTTATCATCCAAAAACCATTTGTCCATCTGTCCTTCAAAATTGATGGATAATTTGGCGCCATTCAACGATTTGTTTTAGTTAATTTTATATTAAAATAATGTTATTTATTGTTTATTTTTGTTAGAAAAAAGTGTGTGTTTTTAAAATTGATTGCTTTTAAACAAAAACTTTTTATTATCATTATTTTTTTATAATAAAAAAAAAAATTAAGATGTTTTTTTATAGTAAGAAAATTTATATGAAAGCTATTTTTTTGGCTTTTTCTTATTTTAATGGAATATCAGGAAATTAATGATATTTTTTTATTAAGAATACGAAACAAAAACCATGGACAAGTTCAGAAATTCTAAAACAAAAAATTTATTATATTCAGGGTCTAAACCTGCGATATTTGTAAAACGATTAGTGTTATTTTGAACGAGAATCCTATCTAGAAATCAAACTAAATTAAATAAATACAATAAAGAAATTAGGGTCCAACTTAAACAAGAAGCGTTCTTCACAATAACTGAACTACTGCAGAAAAAATATCTTATCAGTGTTAACCGGCATTGGACTATCCGAGATTATTTACCAGAGGAAAAAGAAAAAACTTTTTTTTCTATCACATCTTTGAATATATCGCTGCCATTTGTGGAGCAATCAAGCCAATTCTACAAGCAAACAATTCCAAACTATATGTGATATAAATATATAACAACCTAGTCCCTATCGTATCTGGGTTCTTCGGAAAACCCATCTCAACAGACAAGCTTACAGGTTAATACACCATCGCACTTCATTAATATCCCCTTTCCCTTATATTGATATATTTTTTTGATTTGCAAACTCTCCCTTAACGAATGGATTAACCTCACTTTCACAAAAATTTTTTTTTTCTTTCTCTATTTAGATCCCCAAACCTCTTAAACCAAATTCCACAACATTCATCAAAATATTGGTCAGTGGGTTAATAAAAAAATAAGGAAAGAAGAACAGATATTATTAGAAAAACACTTGCCATAAATGTTCTGGTATCTTAGCAAATCTTTTATTTTTTTTTTTTTTTTTTTTTTGTATAATTCTCTAGTAATTTTCTTTTTGTAATAAATACATTTTAATTTTCTATTTTCCATTTTGTTTATAAATAATAAATATTTCAGCACGCTCAAGAGCTTGCATTTTAGTTATTTACACAATTGTAAATAAGTTAAATAGCAAAAAAAAAAAAAAATTAAAATAGTTCATACGAGTACGCACGCTGTGGTTTTACAGCAAATGTGTGGTATAATTTGATTTCAATAAAATGCAATTTGAACGATATGGAGCAATAAATAAAATACACTTAGAAAAAAAAAACACATAAAGCTTTTAGAAATTACTAAGTTTCGATCAAATAAAGCTTATATTTGTTAAGATAAAAAAAAAGTTTGTGAAAACCTAAAAAGTTTAGTGAATAATTGACTTTTTAGAGAAAATGTTAGATGTTAGGGGAAAAGTCAGATTTTTGTGAAAATTTGATTTTTTAAAAGAAAAAGTCAGTTTTTTTGTGACAAAGTCAGTTTTATGTCAAGAAGTCAGTTTTTTGTGAAAGAATGAGTTTGTAGTAAAAAACTCAGTGACTTTTTAGTAAAACTGTAAGTTTTTTGTGACTTTTAAGTAAAAAAAATAGGTTTTTTGTTGTGAAAGAATGACTTTTTAGTAGAAAAGTAAGTTTTTTGTGAGAAAGTAAGGTTTTGTGAAAGAGAGACGTTTTAGTTTAGTGACAGAGTGGCTTTCAGTAAAGAAGTCAGTTTTTTTGTGACAGAGTGACTTTTTAATGAAAAGGCAGTAGTAAAAAAAATCAGTTTTTTGTGAAGGAGTGACTTGTTAGTATAAAAGTCAGATTATTTAGTGAAAGTGTGATTTTTAGTAAAAAAGTCAATTATTTTTGTGAAAGAGTGACTTTTTAAGTAAAAAAGTCAGTTTTTTTGTGACAGAGTTGCTTTTAGCAAAAAAGTAAATTTTTTGTGAAAGAGTGACTTTTTTGATGAAAAAAGTCAGTTTTTGTGAAAGAAGGACTTTTAAGTAAAACAATCAGTTTTTTGTGAAAGAGTGACTTTTTTAGTAAAAACTCAGTTTTTTGGGAAAAAGTGACTTTTTAGTGAAAAAAAATCAGTTTGTTGTGAAATAGTGACTTTTTAGTATAAAAGTCAGTTTTTTTGTGACAGAGTGACTTTTTAAGTAAAAAGGTCAGTTTTTTTGTGACAGAGTGGCTTTTTAGTAAAAAAGTCAGTTTTTTTGTGAAAGAGTGACTTTTTTTAGTAAAAACTCAGTTTTTTGGGAAAAAGTGACTTTTTAGTGAAAAAAAATCAGTTTGTTGTGAAATAGTGACTTTTTAGTATAAAAGTCAGTTTTTTTGTGAAAGAGTGACTTTTTAAGTAAAAAGTCAGTTTTTTGGGAAAAAGTGACTTTTTAGTAAAGAAATCAGTTTGTTGTGAAAGAGTGACTTTAGATCAGAGTCCGCCAAACACATACATTCACATTTCGTGTTTCTCATGATTTTTTATTTTTGAGCATAATTGTTTTTGTTTGTCCAGTGTTATCTAGTAAAAATACAAATTATTTTCTCATGCTCTCTCTCATTATTAGTGTGAGAGCATTCGCACATGTACGGTGTTTTGCAGACCTGTGCTTTAGATGAAACAAAGTCAGTTTTTTGGGAAAGAATGACTTTTTAGTAAAAAAGTCAGTTTTATGTGAAAGAATGAGTTTTTAGTAAAAATATCAGTTTTTTTTGAAGCAGTGACTTTTTAGTATAAAAGTAATTTTTTTTTTGTGAAAGAGTGACGTTTTTTTGTGAAAGACTGACTTTTTTATTGAAAAAGTCAGATTTTTTGTGAAAAAATCAGCATTTTGTAAAAAAGATAGTTATTAATTTTTTTTTGTAAAATAAATTCGAAAAAGTGACTTTTAAAGAAAAAGGACATATCGCTCATTTGTTGCAAGACCGGCATAACTCAAAAAATGAAATTTTGGAGTTAGAGATGAAGAATTGTTCGCTTTGTTTTTCTTTATATTGTCTATTAAATTCATCTTTATATCATTTATACTTTCCCAGTTTGAAGAGAAAATCAAAAACTTTAAATTTTTTTGAGTTATGCCGGTCTTGCAGCAAATGAGCGATATTTCGAAAAAGAAAATTTAGGTTTTACTAAATGCTGTTTTCATAGAAAATCTAATAGTTTAATAGAAAATTGGCCATTCTTTAAGTTAAGTTTTTTTTACGTGTATTTTCCCTGAAGACGTTCACAATAGCCATAAAATTAATGGATCTCTAATTGCTTTCATTTGTTTATTCATGTGTGCTGTGCGTGTGTTTCCAAGTAACACGGTATTACACATTTGAACTACTCAATGTTTCTATTTTTGCAATTTTCATTTTTATTAATATTCATTGAAATGCATCTCTTTTAATTTTTTTCTTTTTTATATTATTTATTTATTTTCTTTAAAATAACAAACTTAAGCAAAAAAAAAAACGTTTTTCAAACAGGTTGCTTTTAAATAACAACCAAAAAAAAAGCTGTTAATGTTTTGATAAAAGCTCATGTAATAAATTTCTCTACAATTTCCGGTTATTAAGTGTATCCTTTTTTTACACAATATTGTATTATCTTTTGCACAATAATAACAAAAAACTATTAATAACAATTATTTAACAACAACGGCAACATTGTTGCAAATTGTTGACGTAGCTGGCTGCTGTTGTAATTTTAATAACAACAAATTTTAGAGTACAATAAACTTTTGAATTTGCTGACCATTGACCAGGTTTTTGTTTTTTTTTTTTACTTAAAGCCTGTAAAACACGTTTGTGCCATCCATCTACCACATCACAACAACCATATGATTTAAAACTTTCGTTGAGTGGCTCCAAAGTCTCCCTCTCCGTTTTCTTCTCTTACCGATTTTTTTTTTTGCATTAGCAGAGCCGCAGCAGCAAGTTAAACCACAATATTGATTATTTAGTCCGATTCTACGCTTTGTGTTTAAATGTGTGCTTGTGCCTCAGCCAAGCCAGTCTATGTGTCCATTACACCGGTTTTTGTTGTTGTTTTGTTCAGGGTGTATGAAATTTTGTTGCATGTTTACGTTTTGATGAATGCATCGTTAGTGGCTTTTGTTGCAGTACTATTTTAACTCGTGGTAACAATTCCAGCCAGAATGATTAAATTTAATACAATATCTTTCTTTTTTTTGGTTTCTAATTTTTATTTATGTGTTGAAGTTTGTAAAGTAATTTTTTGTTTAATAATAATTATCTTCAATGTTTAATTAACACATGCAGGCGCCAGCAGGTTGAATTAAAAAAAGTTAGTTACTTGCTATTGAGTAAATTAAAAAAGCATTAAATAAAAAAACAAAAACAAAATCCATGAGTGGAATTGTTAAATAGATTTGAAGTATCACAAAGTTTGAAAAAGCCCAGCGGATAAAAATAACCCTTTGGAAAGCTTTCTTATACCTTAGCTTCTACAAATAGCTTTCCAAGAAACTTTTTTAGAAAAGCAAAAGCTTTTTAAAAACTGGAAAATATATTTTTACAAACTTTTCTAAGATGTATTTTAAAATTTTGATAAAGCATTCTAACAAGTTTTAAGCTTTAACTTTTTTTAACCATTTTCATGCAAACAATATTTTAAAACGTCGATCCCAGAAGCTACTCACAAAGTTCTTTTAAGCTTTAAAAAGCTTTTCTTAAATTTCCACAGCAAGCTCATACAAGCATTCAAAAAGCTCATTGAAAACACTTTTCAACTAAAGATATTTTAAAATATAATTTCTAGAAGTTTTTGAAAAAGATTTCGTCGTATTTTTGTTTTTCTAACTAAAAGCTTTAGGAAAAATATTTCTAATAAAGTTTTTTAGAAGATTTAAAAAACACTTTGAAAACGCCATTTCAAATGAATTATTGCTGAATGGTTTGATTACTACTAACTCGAAATTTTAAGATAGAAAAGCTTATTTAAGGTTTTTATCGAAAAAGTTTTCCTAAAAGCCTCTATAAGCCATAATTAATAACTTTATTCTTTAATAGATATTTAAATCTTTTACGTAAAAGAAAAATGTATTGCAAAGCTGTTAAGCTAAGTTTAATTTCAAATAAGTTTTAGTTGAATGGATAGCAAAAGGTTTTTATTCAATACATTTTCTTATAGAAAACCAATAGAGAGCTTTTGTAAATGACTTTATTTTCGGAGTTCATCGAAAAACTTTTGTGTGGAAGGCTTTTACCCTATTTTTTAGAGCTGTTTAAAAACTTTATTACTAAAAATGTGTTTAAAAGCAATTTTTTCAAAACCTTGCTTAAATTTTTTGGTTCGAAATTGTAAAAAAGTTTTTTAAATCTAAAAGCTTTCGGTTGTAGTCTTATTCCATTAATAGAGCATTTCAAATTTAATTTTAAGTTTTTAAAAATCTTTTTGGTTTAAAGGAGCTTTTTATTTAGAAAAAGCTTTTTTTCTTAAATCAAAGCTTTGATGATTATTTTTAAAAGCCTTAATTTCGAACCTTTTTAACATTGTTTTTTTAGATTTTACTTTATTATATTTCCTTAAAAAAAAAACATTTTAAATTTTATTTTATATTTAATTTTAAAAATTGTTGGCTTAAGAACTTGTTAAAAGTTTTCTTTCTTAAAGATTGTAACTTTTTATCTATACATTTCTAGATTTTTTATGAAAGCTTTTCAATAAAGCTTTACTTCTATTTCCTTAAACTTGTGCAAAGCTTTGTATTAACAAATACGTTCAAACTGCATTAAACTATCACAGTTATTTACGGGAATACAAAATTTATTATTAAGATTTTCGTATGGCGTGCTAAATTCCCAATTTTTCATATTTGATAAATACACTGAAATTTATTGTTGAGGGAAAGCTAGCTTCTATGCGCATTTCACTGGTTGCTTAAACTTAATTCAAAAGCTTGTGAAAGATTTTCTATTAAAAAGCTTACTAAAAGCTTTGCTTTAATTATATTTTTTTTTTTATTATATATATCTTATTTTCATAAATCAGCTTCGATGATTAAATTAAAATATGAAATAACTTTTTTGAAAGCTTATTATTTTAATTTAAAAGATTTTTCAGATGTGCTTTTTAGCCAAATTAAAATCTATACATTTTTTGCTTGTAGATCTAGGATATAAACAAAGCTATTCACTTTTACTTAAAAAACATAATTTAAAGCATTAAGAGATAATAAAGGTGGCATTACTAGGGCTACAAATACAACATTACAACAAATATGGAAATTTCAACAAAAATCGATTTGTGGCGCTGTACGTGATCAAATTATCAAACGTTTATCAAATTTTTATGTCATTGTGGTCAATATCTTCTATAATTTAAAAATTAAAAACTTAAATAAAATACACAAATCACAACAAAAAAACGTGGATTTTTGGTAAACATAAACAAAATGACAGAAGACTACAAACACAATGCGTAAGTCTGGGATCACACTATGAAAGTTTTCTTTCAGAAAGTCTGAGTTTATGGGTGAGAGAGGAGAGAAGAAAATCATGTTCTCTTCCCCTCTCACCAATAAACTCAGACTTTCTGAAAGAAAACTTTCATAGTGAGAACCCAGACTAAGCAAAAAATCGTCATCTTGCGTAGTAATGCCAACTGTTTATTTTATCATTGAAGATGTTTTAAATAATAAAACCTTTTTATAATTTTAAAAGCTTTGGTGATAAAAATGTGTTAATATTATTATTATAACAGTTTAAATTTGATCTCTTTTTATCCTTTCGAATACATTCACCCCCCCTTTTTTGGAATTTTGGAACAAATTAACCTACTTATCGTTTTAGTATGTATAAATTATATTGCTATTACGTATACTAATAACAAAAAGGAAAAACGATGTTACCTCGATTAACGCTACCAAAAGAAATTAAGGCTATTGCGTTAACTGAGGTTGTTGCGCTAACCGAGTCAAAAATTTCTATACCGATTTTTTGATTGAATACCTTCTGGAAAATCAAGTAAAAGTTATATTAAAAAAAAAACACTTGTAAGCTTTTAAAAGAAATGTTTTTTTGATTAAATGTATACATATACTTTGATTTTAATTAAGAAAAACCAACCAAAAAAGTATTATACATAATTAAATAAAAAAAAAAACATGTGCTACATGCATTAGTAATGAAAAAGTATAAAATTCTCGATCGTGTTTTTAACATTAGCGGTTTTCACCCTTGATAGTAAAGTCCCTTGTAGACCTTGTGAATCGTATTAATTTAGTTAAAGTACTTAGAATTACAACACTGCAGTAAAAAAATGTATTAAACTAAAATTTACTACGTTGTGGTTGAAAAATCCAACAAAAAGCTGTAGTAAACACGTTTGTTAAATAGCCCAGATTAAAACAGTTGAAGAAACGATATCTGTCTCTTTCAGTCACACAGAAACTTCATTAATTTACAATACTAACGAAAAAGACACTCACGCTTTGTAGTATAAAATCGTATTAAGTATAAAGGGTGAAAAACGCTATTAACTATTAATTTGGTCTGCAGTTTCGGAAAGTTTTATCAAGACCAACATAATCTCCAAGGAGCTATTATTCTCATCCGCCCATTGAAGACAAACGTTAAAGCTTTCGATAGGTTTCTGACACAGTGTGGTTTAAGGTTTGGACATAAAACAACATTTTACTGCATGTAAAAATAAATTAAAAACAAAGTAACTGTTTTTTTGGATTTTGTTATGTAAAATTGTTAAAATATCGAAAACCGAAAGAAAAAAAACTAAACTTTGTTTGTTAAGTTGCGTAAATTGAGGTTGTGTTTTTTTAAAAGTTCGCGATAACAGAGTCACCAATGATAAAAATTTGGGTGTGGCGATTTTCGATGACTTGCGTTTATCAAGGGTTGCGTTAATTGAGGTAACACCGTATGTTTTTTGGTGCTTTTAACAACTTTAACATTTCCGGTTTTTTTTAGAAAATAAAACAAATTCTCACTCTATTTCAGTGTAAATTTCCTAGTCTTGCGAATAGTTGGGGAGCTAAAGCCCAACATATAAAATTAACTAAAAGAATAGCACTTGAATTTAAATATAAAAAAATAACAATCGACAACATGACAACAAAACTTGAATGAAATGAAGTTTCATTACAAAGAACAAGCCAATAAACCATAATTCCCTTTTATGTAGAAAAATAGAAAAATTGTTGGAAAAATTAAAAAACAAACTGATGTAGTTAATAGCCGGCAATTAATGTGCCGACACACTTTTAGAGCTTCAATTTATAAACAAAAGAGTTGAGTTGAATTCATGAACTCTGGCTAAATTTAAAAAGTTACTAACGGCTTATAACAAAAGCCCCAGCAACAATAAAAACTACGACAATTAAAGTGTACATAAATTTAAGAGTCTAAGCTTTAGTCATCAATTCCAAGCAACTCTTTACCTCTATAAATTTAGTGAACAGTTTCAAAACATTTTTTGTTTGTTTTTCTATCTGAAAATTTTCTTTTAAAAATTAACTTTCTAACTTATTTGTTTAACAAAAAAAAAAAAAAAACAAAAAAAAAAAAAAACATGTTTAAGTTGTTGCTAATTCAACTAATTATTTTAACTGTAACTGTTTTTATCAAAGTTATTTTGTTTTTGACTTCTTACCACTCTTTTTGGCTCCATGATTTAGTAAAAAGCTTCTACAAATAGTTCCACACCCAAATGCTGCTCTGGAAAGTGTCGTAAATTGTACGTGCTGCGTTTGGTGTCGTTACACTTGAAATGTTTGTTTAAACGATTTTTCTTCTTTTTCCTTTTTTTATGTAATAAAACGGAAGTTATTAACAAGTTTAAATTGTCGCTATTTAAATAATAGGTGAATACACTTGCGTTTAAAGGTAAATTACAGAGTACAATGTTAACAAGAATTAAAAAATATGGTCGACTCTTTTACAACCGCAATTTAAAAAAAGGCTTGAAACCCAAAAAAAAAATATGCTTTAATTATGCCCTTTTTATAAAAAATTTAAAAAAGCTGTAATAAGTTCGATTTTATAGATTTATTAAAAAAAAAAAAAAAAATACTTTAAGACATTTTTTAGCTAAACTGCAAAAAGCTTTACCAAAAAGTAAAAAAATTTATTTACTTCAAGCTGGTTAAAAAGCTTTTCCTTATAACTATAAATATTTTTTTTTAAATTTCTTAAACAATTTCAAATAAAAAGCTGCAAACACAAAAAGCTTTAAGCTTTTCATAAAGCTTCGACTTACTAACTTTATGTATGTTACAGTTTTTTTTTTAAATAAAAAAAAAAAGCTTAAAGCTCTTTTTAAATGAAAAATTTTATTAATAAGAAATTAAAGTCTTATGCTGGGTACACACAGTGCAATCTACATGCAATCTGTTTCAATGCAACCTCAAAATATCAAAGCGTTTTGATGTTGATGCAATCTAGAATGAATGAAAATGAATTAAATTCACTAGATTGCGTAAATGTGTTGCATAGTGTACCCAGCATTATAGGAGTTAATTTATGTGTGGTTTATAGAACACGAGCGCCAAACTCGTCCGTGCAACATACATTTAAAACAAAAACAAAATTTCCAAATTCATTCCAAATTCAATTCCACATTAATTTAAATCAAAGAAAAGCTTTTTATATAAGAATTAATATAAAAGTTAATTGAATGCTCATTATCTAAGAGAATAATTTTTAGTCTTTCTTCAAAAGCTGTTAAAAATTTTAATTTATTTAAATTCAAAATTCTTTTCATTTCACTTTTATTATAATTATAAATTATGGATTGTAATTTGACCTGGAATACACATTCGAATTAATATGAAAATTTTTAAAGAAAATATTTATTAAATAGAAACTTGGAATTATTTCCTTTCGAAGGCTACTTTATATTATATTCAACATTTTTTATTCTATTACAAAAAAGCTTTATAAAATACATAACTGAAATTTAGCTCATAGAATAAATTCGAAAAAATAAAAAATGTTGAAGAAAATATTTATTTTGCAAGCAATTTAATTTTAAAAACTTTTTTTGTAGCTCTTTATAATATTTTTGCAGCAGTGTTTTTTTATTTAGTTTATTTAAAGTTTATTAAAAGCTTTTAAAAAAAACCCTTCCTTTTTAGAAAGAATGAAATTATTAACTTCTTATACTCAGATATTTTAAATAGAAAAAAAAATTAAAAGCTTTACTATGCGCTAAAAATTTTAATCTGTTCAAAAGCTTTATAATATTTAAAGGAAATAAATTGGAAAAAACCCGTTAAACTTTTGCGAGTTCTCTCTAAAGCTTTTTTGTGATAGTGACATCAAAATAAAGTTGTTAAAAGGTTTTTAATGAAATCCATTTTAAATAGCTTTCTTATAAGATTTTTTTTTTTTTTTTTAAATTTAACTCATGATTTTGTTAATTTTTATTTTTATTTTTTTTTGTAATTTTTAAAAAAGCTTAGAAATTAAAACTTTTTTTAAGGAAAGGTTGTTTATTTTTTCTAAAATAGATACCATTACTTTTTGAATCTTTTATCAAAATTTTAAAGTTATGTCAACAAAAAAATTTAATTTTGCTGGTCACGTTTTTTTCGTCAAATATTTGCCAAGTTTGACCGTAGCTTTAGGTCTTTAGGGGCTTCAAAATTAGTTGAAATAAATGAAAATAAGTATTAAGTTTTTTTTGTATCTCCTTTAGTTTATAATAGCGAAAATTTGAGTTACCAAAAATTAAGTCTTAACTAGTGGATCGATTTAGGTGATAGACCAACCCCCGGTCCAAATTTCAACTTGTTAGCTTCAGGCTGTGCGATAATGAATCAGTCAGTTAATAACGTACATTTTATATATCTATATATAGAAAATTCTCGTGTCACGGTGTTTGTAATTGAACTCCTTCGAAACGGCTAGAACGATTTTATGAAATTTTGTATGTGTACTTTTGTAATATGAGAATAGGTCGTAAGGTGTATTTCATATCGCTAGAGGGCGTAAAATAGGGAAAACGGGTAAAAGCTCCTCTTGCTATATATTTTTAACTTACCAAACGGTTTTCTTAAAACTTGGCATGCATACACGGTAACATTTGAAAAGAATAACTAATCAACTGATTTTCTTAAAATTTGGGATGCAGTCACTGTAACATCTGAAAGGAAATAGGGAATAGGGCGTGAAGTACGGTAAGAGGGGTAAAATCTCCCCATCCCAATATCTTCTTCATTAATTAACCAGTTTTCTTAAAATTTGGCATGCAGACACTGTCACATCTAAAGCAAATAAGTTATACGGCAAAAGAAGTTTTGCCGTGTCAGATAGTATTATATACTTTGCTAAATTACTAGTTTCAATATTTCTTAAAAAATTTAAGCGTTCTTTAGATTTTATTTGCCCTAAAACTACCTTTTTTGTAGAAACATTTTCAACAGATAAATTAGAAAACCACCCACCCTGCTGCCTTAAAAGAATATTAAAAACAGTTTGTTAAAAAGGGGAGCGTTTTTTTTCTTCTTTCAAACAGGCTGCTTAAATAAAATGTTACTATTTGCTTTCCTTTATTTTTTCTGTTTTTACAAACCACCAATTTAAAAAGTCAATACCTATAACGCCATGTAGACAGCAACAGACAGACAGACAGACAGACGACTGACTACGTGACACTTAAATACACAAGTGGTTTTCCAAAAATAGAAAAAGTGTTTTTTTTTTTACATTTTGTTTGTTGTAAAACAATCGAAATTCAAATAAAGATGTATATTAAAAATTTACTTTGTTATTTAGACTGCCTGACACTGATTAGTGCTCGCAAAATGTTACTTAAAAGTCACGGTTGATTTTTTGGAAATTTGTGTTTTCCTTGTTACTGCTGAAATAAAAACTTTTGACATTTGACAGTAAATTATTAGCAGCTTTATTACTAAATAAATGTTACAGGTTGAGTTGTATTAAAAAAAAGAGACTTAATAAAGGAATGATAAAAACCATGCCAATGATTTTGAGTCGAATTTAAGTTTGTGTTTTTAACCCTAGAAAGACAAGGCTATTACTTAAGTTTAAACATGATAATATTGTGCAGTAATGTTTTTTTTAAATAACGACAAAAATCAGCTTTAAAACGCTATAAATTTGGCATTAATAACTAATTTAAGGAAAAGCATCTTTCCAGGGTTAATCACAATTTGAAATGATGATTTTTGCCAGTTTTTCTATATTTGTTACAACGAAAGTTTTTTTTTTTTGACCTTTTAAGGCAAATACAGTAATATATTCTCAAAGAAAACTGCAGTGACTTGTGAACGTTTTTTGATATTTTTCTTAAAATAATAACAACGTTTATTTTTTAACAAATTATATAACATTTTCTGTCAACACAAAAGTTTTGTAACTTTGTTTTTATAAAATGTTAAAGCAATTTTTCAATTTCCTTTAAAAGCCTGTCAGTGTCTCTTAAACTATTTGTGCCATCTTTTAACCAGTTTTTCTGGTAAGTTAAACAAGTCAAAGACTCATTTGCTTCATTTTTTTGCTCAAAGGCCAGAAGTGTACATTTCATGCCATTTGCTGTTTGATTTATGCAGTTTTATTAATTATTATTTTCACTTTTATTTTATGACATGAATGTCACTTAAGCAAGTTTTGTAGCATTAAAAAATTAAAAAAAAAAAATAAAAATTTCACCAAGAAATAGTTGGACTAATGTCATTTACATTAAATAAGTTAAGTAAGCTTAAGTTGTAATTAAGGCAAAATTTGTTTAAAAGTTAAAGATTTTATAAAAGAAAATTACAAAATCTTAAACCAAGAAAAGATACTAAAACTAAAATTGCAAAGCTCTTAAGTTTCAAATTTTAGAAAAATTTTTTATGAATTTCGAAAACAGTTTGAAGTTCTAGCTTAATTTTATTTATTGTCTAGGTCTATTTCAGTTCAAATTCAGTTTTACTGCAGTTCTAGTTTAGTTCTAGTTCAGTTCTAATTCAGTTCTAATTTATTCTAGTTTAGTGGATACTTCAATGATAAAAGTTCTACTAAATTTTTTCATGTACAATTTTCGTTCAGGGGAAAATAACAGCATTTAATATCAATCAAAATTCCCATTTAATTCGTATTATAATTTCAATCGATATCGATTGCGGTAATTTAGACCCGCCTGTTTTTCGATTATAGTTCAAGTATAGTTTAGTTCTAGTAAGGATCTGGCTATTATTCAGTTCTAATTCATTTTTAGTGCAGTTCTAGTTCAGTTCTAGTTCAGTTCTAGTTTAATTCTAGTTCAGTTCTAGTTCCGATATAGTTCACTTCTAGTTCAGTTCTAGTTCAGATCTAGTTCAGTTCTAGTTCAGTTCTAGTAATTAAAAAATTAATTTATTAAAATTAAAGTTCTAGGTCAGTTCTAGTTCAGTTCTAGACCAGTTTTGGTTCGGTTCTAGTTCAGTTCTAGGTCAGTTCTAGATCACTTCTAGTAAAGTTCTAGGTCAGTTCTAGTTTAGTTCTTGTTCAGTTCTAGTTCAGTTCTAGTTCAGTTCTAGTTTAGTTCTAGTTCAGTTCTAGTTCAGTTCTAGTTCCGTTCTAGTTCAGTTCTAGTTCAGTTCTAGTTCAGTTCAAGTTCAGTTTTAGTGCAGTTCTAGTTTAGTTCTAGTTCAGTTCTAGTTCAGTGCTACTTCAGTTCTAGTTCAGTTCTTGGTCAGTTCTAATTCAGCTCTAGTTTACATCTAGTTCAGTTCTTGTTCAGTTCTAGTTCAGTTCTAGTTAAGTTCTAGTACAGTTCTAGTTCAGTTCTAGTTCTGTTCTAGTTTATTTCTTCGTCATTTCAAGTTCTTGCTTTGTACTAGATTTCTTCTAGTTTAATTTTAGTTCAGAGGCTAATTCAATATCAATCAAAATTCCCATTTTAATTGTATGAAGTTAGTACAGATAACAACAACTCGCGTATCATTGAAACAAATAATAGAAGTAATAACACCAGCAACACATACAATGTCATTAACAACATCACAATCACCAATAACACCATCATCAATATAAACAACACAAATAACTACACTACAAACAGCATGCAAACAACAACATCAATACCAATGACGTCAACATAAACGCCAATATCTCAACAAACACACAAAACTCCAACAGCATTGCAAGAAATCTGGAAGTATTAAACGTAAAAAGTCTCTACCACAATTCTCTAATAAATGAATTTTTTAAAGATCCTAGGTTTTTAAAACCGATAGATCATACATACAATACAAGGCTTCGAACAGAAGGAAGATACAAAGTCAAACAGCATAAGAACAACTACGGAAAAAACTCATTGAATACAGCACTTCCAAATATCTTCAATAAACTACCTCTATATATACTACAGATTTCAAGCCCGTATCGAAGAAAATCATATTTAAAAAAACATTTCATTAATTCGCAATGAAATATAATGTTAATAATAAATATTTTAATATCATTTAATACCATAATTAATAATACAAACTGAAGTTAAAATTATAATTTTATTTTGATATCCTGCAGATAAGCCAACTGGCTTCGTGGGATTTGATATAAGATCCTTAATGTATATCAAGAAAATATAAATAAAGATGAAATAACAATGAAAAAAAAAAAAAAAAAAAAAAATTTAAATTTCGATCGACATAGAATGCCGTACTTTGGACCCAGCTCTTTTTCGATTCTAGTTTAGTTCTTAGTTCATGCTTCCGTTAAGATTATGCTATAATTCTATTCTAATTCTATAAAAACTTGTTTAAAAAAGTATTCAATTTTATTATACATAATTAAATTATTTTTTCTTACAGCAATTCGCACTTAAGGCAAATAAACACCAATGAACGCGGGTCCGGTAACTTTAGAACAACAATACAAAATCCATTAATTTGCTATAAAAGCTAAAACTATAGCAAATTATTTTATTGAACCAGAAAACACTGGAAATTTAAAAGTTCAACGCAATAATAAACACATAATGTTGGATCGATGTGAAATGCCGGTAAGTAGCAAAAATTTCATTATTGTTAAAAAAAAATTAAGCCTAAAAATATACCTCAGTTAAATATTTTTAATATGCTTTTGGTATCCTTTCAACTCTAGGTTCAGATCGACAACGACAAATGTCGTCGCGATCGTGATACACGTCTCTCAAATCCACGCCTCGATCTACCCTCTTTATGTAATGTAGGCGGTACTCGAGGATCTTCACGCAATCATCATTACTCAAATAGCCATCATCATGCTGGCTCACAGCAACAACAGACACAGACCAGCAACATTAATCAACACAATCGCAGTCCATCGAATGGCAATAATATGAATAGCATTAATAATAACAATAACAATTTGAGCTCGCCAGTATCATCAAACACAGTGTCCTCGCACGGCAATTCATCGAGCGGTGAGAGAGGCTCATCGACCAAGTCGAATAGTAGTACGGGTAGTGGTAATTCGGCCAGAGAAGAAATGAAATGTATAACTCCAATGACGCCATCGGGTAAGAAGTTTGAATTTCATTTTATTCTTTTAAAGTTTTTAGTTTTTAGATGCTTAAATTCATTTTGTGGTCCCTGATGTATGCTTTAGTTGTAATATAATTGTGGGCGCCAATAAGTATCCTTTAAAATGATGTACGCTTTTAAGCAGAAGTGCCTTAAAAAAAACAAAATTGTTTTAATTATGTTGACTTTTCCTTAAACAAATACAAACTCAAACTCTCATATTCCCCAGTTGGGAAAGAAGGTCAAGGTTATTTTATGAGCTTTTGGTTTTATAATGGTGAAAACTAAACATTAAATTAATGCCGGCACCACTTTAGAGAAAGCGAGAGAGTGCTTTGCAAATAGCAAAACAAAATGTAAATGCTTTTAAATAAAATGTCAAGTATTAATTAGGCGAATTTTTTTTTTTTTTTTTTTTTTTTTAATAAACAAATATAAAAAATACGCTAGAAAGTATAAATACAAAAAAAAAAAAATGCTTGAAAATAGCACCAGAACAGCAAAGCATACTTTATGGCAGACCACAAACAGCCACACACACAAATACACAAAAGTATGCTTAACAAGTATTTTCTCTAAATAATTTTCTTTTATTTTTTTAATTGTCTCATTAAGAGCTGGTTAAAAAATACAGCAATTATTTGACTGACATGGAATTTGAAGAATTAAGAGTTTACAAGGAAATCTGGTATTTTGGACAAAATGCCAATAAGAATTATTCCAACAAAGTGTCTGCATCCGCCACCAACATGGGTTATGATGATGAAAATGGCAATTATAAAATTGTAAGTGAAAACTCTCCGATATTTTTTTTTTTTTATTAATTGTTATTAATTTTTCTTTTAAATTTTATTTATTTTCCAGATTGAACATGATCATATTGCTTTTCGTTATGAAATTCTAGAAATAATTGGCAAGGGCAGTTTTGGCCAAGTTATACGAGCTTTAGATCATAAGACCAATACTCACGTGGCCATTAAAATCATTAGGAATAAGAAACGTTTCTTAAATCAGGCTGTGGTCGAATTGAATATTTTGGATGAGCTGCGCGAAAAGGATGCTGATGGATCTCATAATGTTATACACATGTTGGATTATATGTACTTTAGGAAACATTTATGCATCACGTTTGAATTGATGAGGTAAGTACACTACAAACATTTTTTAGAAAGAAAACAAAATGAATTATTTAGAAAACCATAAAATATTTCTGAAAAAAAACTCATTCTGATTCCAATCGGAAATGAAATAAGATGGAGCTTAAGCTAAAAAAGAAAAAGTGCAACATTCGGCTAGGCCGAATCATATATACCCTCCAACATCTGGCGATAAGAACAAATATCGATAGCTTCCGATCAGTGAAACAAGCCGAAGGCGTTTGATCGGCGGCGGCTTAAATGTCGGCTTGAAATGTTTAAAATTTTTATTTAAGTAAAACTATTAATCATTATAAATAATAAATTATTAATAAGCTTTAAATTTCAAAGTTGTGCTATCCGACTGAAACCATTTTTTTGAAACAAAGAGGTGACCAAAATATTGCCAACACTCCATACAGTGTCTTAAGACCTAACCACAATGTGCTTAAGTTGGCTTAAGCGAATGAGCGAATACATGTAATTATATGAGGCAAACCATATTGAACTTAAGGAAACTTTTTGCTAAGTTTAATTAAACTGTCATTTGCTTAAGCAGGGTGCGAATCTAATCGCACATTCCGTACGGAATCAAATGTTTTTTTATTTTGTTTTTGTTTTCTTTAATACATTTGAGAAACTCTTTGTAAATTTTTGACAGCAGGTTAAGCAAGACTATGCATGTTATGCTTGAGCCTTTAATGTGAGACACTTCTTTAATTTGTTGTTTTTTATTTAACCACTGCTGGTAATATTTTTGACTTTTTTCTGCCACATTAAAAACTTAATTATCAGAGTAAGATTCTGATTCAGAATCTAAATCAGTTTGTTGTAGTTCACTTGTCTTTTTTGCGAAATATTCCTGCAGAGATGTTTGCATGTTGTATAGTACAATGACGCTTTGAAAAATTTTAAGAAAATATAACGGCACTTGAATGTTGCACATTGATGCTAAAACATACCATTTTTGACAAAGATCTGTGAAATAAACTTAGTCATACAAATTAAGAAATTTCACGGCGCAGCTGCTTTCATCGACGTCTTTGATTGAGCCGCCTATGCCTTGTATGTCGGCGGCGGCGCGACTTAGGGAAATCAAGCGGCGGCGGCAAGCCGATTGGCTTGGTTCTCTGCTTCCGATCTTTAGATATAAATAAATGTATTTTGTTCCAGGCCCAGTTCTTCAATTTCGCCCACAATCAAGATGTTTGTACCTAATTTGTGAAACTTTGGCCTTTGGCGTTCTTCAGATATTCAGCAATCTATAATGTCTTTGTATGGGAGGTGCCACGCCCACTTCTCCAATTCTGCATAGATTTTTTAAAGAGGTTTTTTATTTGTAACCCAGCTAGTTGTACCAAATTTGGACAAATTTTTTCCTACCGTTCTTGACTATTTTTTGCCACGCCCACTTGTCAAGTCCCTCCAATATTTTCTGGATGTTGTGTATTGATAACCGAAAACTTTGGCTTTGCAGTTTTCCACATATACAAAAACCTATAATATTTTTGTCTGGCAAGTGTCACGCCCACTTCTGCAATTCCGTGCATTTTTTTAAAAGAGATTGGTAACCCATCTAATTGTAAAGGGCGGTTAAATTTTAAGGGCCGATGTTGATTTTGAATAAAACACAAATTATTTAGGAAATTATTGTCATTTCGTTTTATAATGATAATATTGGTATGGTTCAATTATGTATGGAACAAAATTTTGGCGGCACACCTCCATCCGATGGTCCAAATTTTCGATAATTGAGGTTCTATGCCGTTAATGTGCCGAATTATCTCATCGTTTAGCTCTTGAATTGTTGCTAGCTTATCGACGCACAGTGGCGCCATTTGAGTTTTTTCGTTGCAAAAATCATATCTTTTGAACCGAATAAGATAATTGAACAGTTTAAACAGCATATGATAGATAACTGTTCAGCCTATGAAATGAGCGTTTGGAAAGGGTGCTACGCTCTGTAGGGGCCTAATTATGGGTTATCAAAGTTAAAATTAGTAGAAAAATCAATTTTATGGTAACTAAAAAAAATTATTTTTACATTTTTAGATTGTTTTTATTTTTTTTCTTTAGGTTTTTATGTTTTAAATTATTACCCAACAAATTAAAAAAAAAATTATTTTTTTTTAAATTTATTTTTTCAATTTTCTGTAAAATATTCATCACAGTTCGTAAGAGAAGGTATATCTAAAAGACTAACCATTTCTAAACTATAATTATTTTCTAACTCTATTCGTGACTTCACATGCCGCAGGGAAGATATAAGTGGATCGGAAGATGCTGCCAACATGTTGAAGAGGTCCTCATTTTGCCTTACCCTTGATGCTTTGAATGTGTTCTGCAATCTATATTTTTTATAAAATTTGTTAAGAGACTCCTGTGCTTCTTCAGAAAGCTCTCCAATTGGCAAAGACTGGTACTCAATTATATCTTTGCCATGCGCCAATATTTTATGGACGGTCGGGGTCAACTTCTTCTGTGGATACATTTCTGCTAAAAGAGATGCAGTTTTCGACGCATATTCTCCATATTTTGTAGAATTGACATTTTCTTTGCAGTTTAAAACATCCAAGATCGTTCCCAATCTTTTCACGATTTGATTGTCAATTCCAGTGATTCTAGTTACTGCCTCATCATTTTCAAAAAATCTCCTAGAAGTGTTTCCATCGTTTGAGTTACCGTATCCGTGCTTGGGACAGTCTACTTTTAGTCCAACTTGTTTAAAAAAAGCATCCTGTATTTGCTTCTTTCTGATCTTTTCCTTATCCTTTATTGATGTATTTTCATCGAAGTTTTCCTCCTCTTGTGGTAGGGTATACGCCAGTTTTAGCAAGAATTCCATACACCTTATCCTTGCGTGCAATGGTGACATTCCATATTCGTAATTCTCCTCATTTGTAGAATCGTTTAAATTACCAAAGTTCTTCTGACTCTTTTTGCAAATCGGGCATGACATTGTTGAGGTTGTTCCTGTCAGTTCGTTTACGACTTTTCCGTCAACCATGGTCAGATGGAACTCGTAATTGCATTCAATATATTTTCCTTCTCCAATTTGCAGCTTTGTAGGCTTAATCTTGCTTATTTGTTCTTCAATGTCCTTCACCGTGGTCCTTATGAGTTCTGCCGATTCCCTTGCAAACTGAAACATTATTGGTCGGCAATAATGCACTGATGACGGACGTGGATTTTTCCAGTGAAGGGAAACATCCGATTTAAGCCGCAAAGGAACAACAGATGCCATAAACATATTTCCGTCCGATATTGTAGCGTCATCGGAAGATATCCTTTGCTTATAAACGCTTTGTCCGGATGATCCATCGCAGCCCCATTTGCTGATCAATGTCAACTTCTCAGGAAGAATTTTCACCTCATTTTCAGGAAGACTCTCCAACAACCGTTTTGCTGTATGGCCCATGAGATCCTGCAGATTGGCTTTCGCAGAGACTTCCGTAAATTCCGTATGCAGTGGTCGTGAATTTATTTTGGCTTGCGTAATATGCTTGTATCCGGGTAAAACGTCAGCGCCGTGTCGCGTTAAAGATGCCCGTAGTTTCTCATATTTCTCTTTGGAAAGTTCTAAGTCCATAAACAAGGCCAAGGCTTCTTCGGAACCATACTTTTTAATGTGTGCGTTTGTGGGCGTGGGAATGCTTTCCTTAATCCTTTTTAGTCGCAGTGGGCTTGCATCAGCAACAGATTTGGTTATGTGCGACCTAACTCTTTCACTATCCTTTGTAAATTTAATAGACAGCGCTTCCGATAATTGCTTCGTGGTCAAGTCATTGGTGGCATCGGCAAGTTTCCTCTTTCTTGTGAAAATTGAACACTCCTCAATACTTTTTTTTGGCCTTCCTTTTGCTCCTCTGGTTGATGTGGTGGGTTTATCTACTGCCAATATATCCAGGATGGTATCTTCATTAAGCCAGTCCTCGTATTTGGAGTTGAAGTTCTGAATGGTTCGATTAGATTTCACCCATTTTGCCTTAATATTTGCATATATCAGATAAAAATTATTTTTTATAATTTCGCTTCTCTCAATATTTCCGTATAAGCTATCAAGTTCTTCTAAAGCAGCTTCCGTGAAAAAATTTGGTGTGGTTGACTTTCTAAACAGTTCAAATAATTTAAAATTGTTCAACGCCATGTTTTCAGTACTTAAATTGTTTAATGGTTTCAGTAATTGTTGCGCCAACTTTCAGTCGTAGACTAATCCAGGCATTATGCTTATTTTGCAATATATAGGCTTATGCTACCATGCCGAAAAATGTACCTGTTCCCTACATACATATGGATTTAGGCTGAATAATGCATTTTTATATTATGCACGTGTCCAAATAAGATTTGTGCCTACCTGTAGTCAATATTGTTCTTGACCATTTGCAATATATAGGCTTATGCTACCATGCCGAAAAATTTACCTGTTCCCTGCATACAAATGGAATTAGGCTGAATAATGCAATTTTGATATTATGCACGTGTCCAAATAAGATTTGTGCCTACCTGTAGTCAATATTGTTCTTGACCATTTGTACGCCAAAGTATTGTTTAAGTGAGGTACGTACCTGCTAATTTCCATGAGTAGTTTTTTTAGATTTTAGATCAAACTACTGTCATACAATTTCTGCAACCATGTCTTTTTAACCTTTTTTACCTCTAGAAGCCAAACGGGCACGTACGGGCAGATAAAATTTTTGAATTATGTAAAGAAATAATCAAAGAACAGATTTTGCAAATATGGCAAATATAGAAAAATATAGATTTTTGTTATTTTCCGTCAAAGTTGAAAAATAGTGAAAAAACGGATAGTTTTTAAATAGTGATTTACCAGGAGAAACACAAAGCAAACAGTTCATTTTTTTTTTATCATTACACATTTAATAAATGCATCAATCAATACAAACAAAAAATAAGGCGATTCGTTACCTATTTTTCGTGATATTACACCTGAAATCGCAACAAATTTACTAAAAATTGTGTGTTTTTTTGAAAACCGAAAGTCGGTCAACTTTGAACGGCTATATCTTCTAAACTAAAAATGTGATATTATTAAGAGTGGCAGATTTGAAATCGTTGAAAAGTTTCCTATAACATGAGTTTATTCAAAACTTCGTCGGTGCTCATGAAAATTTTGATTTTTGCAACCTCGTTTGCTCTACGGGCGCTACTGTGCGACGTACACCTTTTCTTTCAAATAACCCCAAAGAAAGAAGTCCAACTGTGTCAAATCACATGATATTGGCGGCCAATTGACATCGCCTCTACGTGAGATAACACGGCCATTGAATTTGTCGCGCAAAAGAGCCATTGTTTCGTTAGCTGCTTATTGACGAATCCAATGAGGTGAAAATGTGCCTCATCACTGAAGATGATTTTCTTCGAAAATTGATCATCCACTGTTGACATTTCTTGCCACCATTCTGAAGAAGCTTTAGTTCTTGAGTCAATTGCAACTTGTAGGTGTGTAAGAGCTGAACGAGCATGCACTGGTATTTTCCCATCTCCTACAGACCCGGTTTGCTTAAATTTTTGCATGATTTTTCTGATTGTACGCACATTTAGACGATTAAATTGACCGAAAAAATCATGAAGTGCACGATATGCATTTTGGTTTGAACGCCCATTTTCATAATAAGCCTGAATAACTTTAACGCGTTGCTCGATTGAGAAATGTCAAATTAAATGCAGAAAAAAACTTTAGGTGTGGTTCACATTCAACATCGGCCCTTAAAATTTAACCATACAAAATTTAAATTTTTCTCCTACCGTTGAGAAGTCCCGCCAATATTTTTCCGGATGTTGTGTATTGATAAACAAGATGCTCTTACTTATTTTTGACACTTTGCCTCTTGCCGTTCTTCAGCTAAACCAAACATTAAAAGAACCAAAGGATGTATGGGTAAAATTGTAAGCAATCGTGGGTTTTGGATCATATGCCAGCCATTTGTGTCTCGACCAGAATGAACTAAAATAGCAAACTGTAGCGGAGTATACGTGCCATAAATATCTAACAACCGAGTCCCCGTCATATCTGGGCTTTTCGGAAACCCAATTTCAACATACACACGGACAGAAGGGTATTAAAATAACGATAGAAAAGTATTAAAAGAACTATAGAAACTTAAAAGTTTTTTGAACCTGAAATATAACTGTTTCTTGAACTGAACTGAACAAGAAATGCACTAGAATTGAGTTAGAACTGAAATCAAACTGAACAAGAACTTAACTGAACTGGAATTGGTCAGTGATTAGAACTGAACTAGACAAGAATTAGAACTGAACTAGAAATGAGCTTCAACTTAACCAGAACTATACTAAAACTAAACAACAATTGACCTTTGACCTGACTTAAACTAACCAAAAATGTTTAGGGTTTTAAGTGATACCTAAACTATGTATATCTAAACGAGATATGCCCTTGAGTAACGCCAGAACTTAATTTTAACTAAATCTATATTAGATCTCTTCTGGAACTATTTCGGTAGTTAGTCCTAGTTGGATTTTAGCTCGCCACTTGTTTAGAACTGATTTGCAATTTGTTTTGTTGCATTATTTTAGCCTGTAGAAATACCCATTTTCTTATTTCTTGCTGACAGCACTTTAAAATTGAGCTTAAAAATTAAAACAAACTTTTCGCAATATTTTCATCACACATTTTTTCATTAAACTTCTAACGGGAACTATTATGAACAGCTTAAGTTTGCAGTTTCTTTTTGAGCTTTTTTTCCTTCCAACAAAACAAAAAAAAACATCTGCCGCTCTAGAAAAGTTTTTGTTTTAATATTTCCTTAAAAAATTTATTGTTGTATATTTTAAGTCTTGTAGCTTTCATTAATTTTATGCAAAAATATATCAAAATTACAAAGTTCTTCATTGTTATCATGATGTTCCTTTTGTAATACTCCAAGTTTTCCTATCTTAAAAAAAAAACAGGAAAAGTTTTTCTAACAGACCCATGAATTATTCTACTGATACAAAAACAAACACAAAAGCATAAAAATCTTTAATACTTTCAACAAATTGCTAAAGAAAACACTATTTTTTTTTTTGTAAAGTTAGTATACGGCTTTATAAGGAAAAAAAAGTACAGCATACTTTGTGATGTTGACATAATAAATGTTTGATGTATACTTTTAAGGGATCATAGAAAATAAAATATTTTTTTGTAAACAAAAAATAAAAGTGTTTGTTAAAGAATTTTAACATAAAAAAGCAACTAAAAAGAAAAGAATTAAGACAAACTACAGTAATTTTAAAGTAATGACAAAGTTAATTTAATAAAGTAGAAAGTAGTTCAACAGAAAAAACAAAAGAAACCTTTTTACTAATAGAATTTTCTTTGTAAAGAAATTCTGATGGTTGGAAAGACCTTAAAATCTTTTAATTAATTTCAAAAAAGCTTACAACCTCCAAGATTAACATATTTGTTTAGTTTTTCTTATATGAACTTAATTTTTTTTTTTGTACTCTCAGCCTTGAATTTAATTTCTTCTTTAATAAGTCAAAAAAAAAAAATAATAATAATAAAAACAACAACAATTATACTTATTTATAACAATTATTTAATCCATAAAGAAGGTGTATCATTTCGTTAAACAAAACCCAAACAAATAAATTTAAACAGTTGAATAAAAATTTCTTAATAAAATTCCTCTTTACTGAACTTAACCTTAAGTGAAGGCTTTTTAAGTAGCAGTCTAACTTTTCTGCTGTAAAAATTTAACCAAAACCAATACTTGGCATATTTATCTAGCTAATAAAATGTCTAGCATACCAAGAAGGGGTTTTTGTTCAGTACGAGTATGTCTGCTGTTTTATTCCACTCTTCTTTGTTTTTGCTTTAACGTCATAATTTTGTTATTTACAAATCAAACAAATATTTATAATTTTTGGATTTTCTTTAGATTTTTTTGGAAAATAGAATAAAGAGGTTAGAAGCAATAAACCCAAAAGCAATAAAACATATACACACATATTTGAACTTGCATGTTGTTAAACGTTTATTGGATAAACACCCCTTTGCTTTTAAAGGACGAGTAACAATGTTTACTTTGAAAATTTGAAACAAGTAGTGCAAATTGTTTTTCAAATGTTTTATACCCTTCACCACAGTTGGAAGAGGGTATATATAAGTTTGTCATTCCGTTTGTAATTTTTACAATAATAATCTTAGACCCTATAAAGTATATATATTCTGGGTCCTTATGAGAAGCGAAGCTGATTTAACGATGTCCGTCCGTCTGTCCGGTACGGTATGACAACACTGCCTATACTATAAGAAAACAAACACACATCCATTGCACAACCATTTTGGTGAATATAGGGCCCTATTACGGTTCACAACTCAAATAAGTTGATTTGTAATTTTTGTATTATGGTTTACAACTTTGCTATATTGCGGTGAACAAAAACATCAAAAATCTCAACTGAGTTCAGTGGTGAACCATAAAATGGGCCATATTTCATTTTAATGATATTCAAACAACGTTCCTTCATGGTTCAATTGTCTAGGGGGTTTGTTAAGGTTAGAAGCTGTGAGTCACCCCGGTTCGAATCTTGGTTTTTCAAAAACAAAATATTTTTAGTTTTCGCTTTTAAATTGAAGTTTTTAGTATTGTAAATAGGAATGTATATGTAAAAATTATTTAGTTTTTGTCCAGTTGCTCTGTATTCTGCTCGCAAAATGGTGAAGGGTATATAAGATTCGGCATAGCCGAATATAGCACTCTTACTTGTTTTTACTAATATTATCACGGCTTCAAAGAACAGTGAGTGATACTGCGTAATCTCCTTCTAGGAGTAATAATAATTGAAAATGTACGTAAGAACAACAAGTTCATAACGATTAAAATTTTTGTCTCTATAAGATGGGAATACATATTCACCCTTATCGTATTTGGCGTATTTTAAATACGCCAAACACGATAAGGGTGAATATTTTATATAATACCGTTAATGGTTTACACTTCGTCTGATTTAAGTTACGGGAAGTTAGAAGCCAAAATTTTAATTTTACTTTAGTCATGGTCCTTGTGATTCTTGTTTTCGTTCCGAATATAATCGAGTTGAGTTCCAGTTCAATTCAAGTTCAGTTCTAGTTAAGTTCCATATCTAGCGCAGTTCAGTTCTTATTCGGTTTTTGATTTGTTCTAATTTAGTTCTGTTTTAGTTTAGTTCTAGTTCTAGTTCTTGTTTTGTTTCCGTTCTAGTCCTACTAAAGTTTTGGCAAATCAATTTTTTTAATTCTCATTCAGGTGAAAGTTATGTCCCAGTTTCGTTCTAGATCGGTTTAATAGCTGACTTAAATTCTGTTGTAGTAAAATTCTAGTTCTAATTTTCTTCATATTTCTAGTTTTAAATTCGATTAAAAAGTCAATTTGCATTTTGTTGGAAATTGTGTTATTTTGCATTTTATTTTGTAAAATGTTCTACCTATACAAACCAAATTAGACTGCAAATCAGCTTATAAAAGCACCCACATATTCTGTCGCATTGTCCCTCTCTCCGTCTCCTTTAACACACATAAAAATTATGAACAACTAAATATGCCAGCTTTCTGCAACCACTATTATCGACCACCACCAATAAAACCCATCCATTTCCAAAACTACAATGTAAACGATGACGACAAACGTTTGAATTCAAGTTCATGTGTTACGTGGTTGTTGCAAATATTGTTAGTATTACTGACATTGTTGTTGCTGCTGTTTTGATATAAATCTATTAGAAATGCATGCTTTTAGGCATTTTATGTTTTTTTTTTGTGCTGCCATAATGCAGATTTAATATTATTATAATAATAATAATGAATAAGGCAGAACAAATACAGACGACAGCCTGGCAAAGTTAGGGCGGAATGCGAAAAACGAGCAAAACAAAATGCATGTCTGATTATACTTTTTATTGATATTAAACAATTTGTTTGTCAACTTGTTCTTTTATTGGCATATTATGACATTTTTACGATTTTTTGTTTTTTTTATGGGTTTGTAATGATTTAAGAAAATTTTTTTTTTATGATAGTGTATATAAATATTTGGAATTATACAAAAAATTCAATACAGAATGGATTTGAACTTAAAAAAAAAAACAACTGAATACTATTTTAGTGAACTTACACTGAATAAGAACTAAAATAGGACCAAATCAGAACCCAAATGTAACAGAACCAAAGATTAACTGATTTTTTTTTTCTTCAATCCAGAATTTAAGTGCTGGTTCAGATTAGTCAGTTTAAGCTGAACATGGTTTCTTAAATTCTTAGTTTTTGTTGTCAATTTTCTTTTCTTCACCTTAAGAAAAAAGAAAACTAACAAGTACGGTCAATACTGTAACCCTTTACATTCTTTTTTCCCATCTCTCCTAAAAACTTTAGACTTGACGAGTCAAACGTGACGTGTGTCACCAACACTAAAGCTGGAAGTCCACACCACGCGTTACTCGCTTTTTCGCAGAATACGCAGCTGTCAAAAAAGTAGAATCTGTGTAGTTATACGTAGTAAGTTACATGTACAAAAGCGTAGATGCCTGGAGGCGAAAAGTAGGTTAACTTTCTACTTTTGCAAGCGTCACAAGCAGCGATCGAACAAATCAGCTGATTTTGAAAATTAAATTTTATTTTTACTAGTGCTGCTGCTGCATAAAAAGCGTTTCATGTAACTTGAAACGTAGAACGCAAGTTAGGTTAGAAAAGCATGCGCTGCGTGGAGGCGAAAACGCGTGGTATGGACCTCCAGCTTAAGGCCGAGGCCGCGCAATGAGCGGTAAAGCGGCGAGCGGTAAGGCGATGAGAGCGGCGAGTTTGAGCGGCATATAGCTTATTACTAAGCGGTTAGTTGCTTAAATGAAATTGTCAAGAGAGGTTGGTTTGATGTTATTACGCGAGAATCGAATGAATATTTATAAGAATTAAATGCGTTTAAGAAAAAAAGATTTGGTGTTAATCCTATAACACAAGCAAATTTCCAGACAGATTTTGGCACTAGTATGTCAGTGAAATCCTTTGATTATCTGTTGCAAAAAGTTAACAGCAGATTTTGTTAAAAGTTAAGAGAAAATTTGGTAATCTGTCTTGCCATAATAGCGGTCACTTTTGCCAGGTTTTTTCTCTGCCGCTCAGAAGACAACTAAAAATTATAACAGAAAATCAGAAATTTCGCTCACATGCCTCTTTTTGCGTGGCCGATTCAGTAGTATTTGATAGGTTTTTAAATTTTTGCGGCTCACCGCTCGGTAGTTCATCCTAATGGATGTATAACAAAAATGCAAAAAATGGCATATCTTTTGCACATGGTTTGTGTCTTAACTAACATGAATAACTTTTCGGATTTTGATTTTTATTTCTTTATTTAAAAAAACTAGTAAGAACCAAGATACTTCTCTGTACTTGGTGGGTGATATTTTTTCGAAACTGCAGAATTTGAGCTAGAAAAATAAATCGTTTGATGCTGAAAAGTACTTGGAATATGCGACCAGACATGCAGCTGTAATATCTTATCATGACAACACACGATCACATGAAACAACATTTGTTAAAAACTATTAATTACCTTTGCTCCGTATGGATACGGTTGCTTTGATTCGTTCATAGCCTTGAAAACGAGCAGCTCTTCCCAAATTTATTAACCGATTTTTAATAAACCGAGCAAAAGTAACTAAGACGTTAAGTCCTTTGTAGTGAAACAGACTAGAGTCTCGGGCGGGAATCGTACCTGCAAAGATCTCACTGATAGACTATCCGAATACTAAATGGCCTACCGGGGCACCCATCTATAAATTCATACTCTACTAGTGTTTCACAGTTAACTATTAAAATTTATCAAATTAAATTTCGCATATCGTCATATTAAATGCAAACGGACGTAACTACACAAAATTTCGAAATTGATTTTTTTTATCGATTATGGTTCGTTTTATCAAAATACATGTTCGTGCAAAATTTTAGATTCCTACGATCAAAAATGACGGTTTTATTAACGAAATTCAAAAACCAATTACACCTTGTTGTTATTGATTTTGTAAAGTTTTTTGCTTCTCCCGTAAAAATATAAAAAGTGTAGTTACGTCCGTTTGCAATTAATATGACGATATAAAGTTATATACGTAAAACAATTACCAATACACACTTTCCTTTTACTTTTCATTTTCTTATATTTCCTTTACAAGTCTCTTTTATGCTTAAGAGTAGTGATTTTTTTACGATTACAATTCATTTGCAATATTTTTCATTATCTTTCTTCTGCTAAAGCTGTCAGTCTGTAACAAAAACGTTTACAAAATTTTTTAATTATAAAAATTGCAATTCAATGTTATCAAATTGGGAACACGCATCTTTAACTGTAACACCAGCAGCATCAATGCCAAGCAATTAAAAGCAGTTTGGGGTTACACTGGGAATATGCAACGACACACGAACTTTAAAGGCGCCTGGCAGTACTGCTTCACAGACAAGAGTAAATTATTTATAAAACAAAATGAGAAACGTAGAAAGAAATAGAAAATGAAATTTTTATTATCTTAAAAAAAGCCCAGAAGCCACAGATGTTGGGGGAAATTGCTAAGAAAAAAAAATCCAAATACTTTGTTTTTTAAGAAAAAGTGTCAAATAATTTAAGCAAATAAAGTGAGAGAAACAAATTAAAAATGTAATAATGAAAATTCATTTTAATAAACTGCAGTATGCTTTCAGGAGAAATATATTAAGGCTGGGTTTTGAGATGTGGATTAAAATTTAAACTTATGCTCAGTTGAGTTGTAATTAAGACAACTGGTTCTGATCAGTTGTAATTTTGAAACTCGCTTCTTCGGCGAAATGTGATTTTTTTGTTTTTTTTTTTGCATAAAAAACTAATATTTTAAGCCAAACTAAGCTGTTCCGTCAAAAAGTTGTATACAAACTTGATAATGGCGGCAAAAAGCTGTTTTCAGATTAACAAAACCTAGTTTAACTGAGATCTCAAAAACCCAGATTTGATAGGTTAACGTAAAGAATAGTTTAATGGCCTTTTTCTCAATGTATCGCCAGACTGTCTGTTACTCAAGGCTAGATTACACTATTATACTTTGTATTAAAACATGTCAAAAACTCAAGTAATATGACAAAGTGTGATGGTGTGAATGCAATGTGTCACAAAAATTACAACTATGTATTAAGAAAAAAGTTTGATATCCCATACGACTTCATCGTTTTTTGAAAAATTTCTAAACAATAATACTTTTCATTAGATCAGTGTTGCATTTTATTTCATGTGCGCGTGTTTATACTTTGTGTGATGGCTTGAACACAAAATGTCATGTTAAATTAGATTTTTTGACAGTCGCAACAAAACTCATTAGATTTCTATTTCACAAAGTATTATGGAATACGTAAGACTTGTGAGATATTGTAAGCTAGCTTTTAATGTCACCATCAATTTATTAGATCGATAAACTGTCCGTCAACAATTTTGGTTTTCTCAATATACCGACAAAACCCATAGTTTTCAGTTGGCAGCACCTCTCAAAATACATGTAAAAGTTGGGAGTCAGCTGGTTGATAAATATCTGTACGGAAAATAAATAATTGGCAAATGATTGCTGGTTGGCTTTGCGACAGAATAAAAGCAAATAAGACATTGAGAAAATCAAATTTCTAAATTTCTTAAATGTGCAGTTTTTCGTCGACGATGATTTTATCAACGGCAATCTGGCCATTTGGGGGCCTTTAGACGTTAATACATGTGTGCAAGGACCGGATTTTGTTTTTGTTTACTGGGGTCTTCACCTGACAATTTTGTTTTCAGACCAAACATCAAAGTCTATATAAAAAAAAACTCAAACATTTTTGTCAGCGTTTGTTTTTATATGAAGTTTGACGTTTCCCAGTAAAAAATTTTATCATTTTGCGAAGCACTAAAGGTACATTTAAAAAAATAAGCGCACAAATATGCGCTACGCAATAAGACATACAGAAATGCAGTAAAGTAAGTGAAGGAACTCTCAACAACTTTTATTAAAAAAAATAACATTTCAAGTGCTACGGCATTCCCTTACCACGAAGCAGGTTTGTAAGGGAGAATACTAAAAAATAACGGTATCAAAACATTCAGTGTGTAAAGCTGATCGTTACATCTAACAATTTTTATGTGCGCTGAATAATGCGCTTTTTGTGTCAAAAATGTATTGCTTCAAAGTGGGAACTCGCCATATAAAATTCATGTCTACCGTAAGCGCAATGGTAAGCGAAACTTTTATGTTTCTCCCTTACAAACCTGCTTCGTTGGAAGCTCCATTTTTTATTGGGTTATTATGACAAAAAATTGTCAGGTGAAGACCCAATGTTAAATATTTATCATTGAAAATTAAAAAATATTTTAAGCCGTACGAGAAAAAGAAAATATATACAAAAAAAAAAATTCAAATAAATATCCCTCAAAGTACAAAATAATTAAGTCCTCAAATTAAAAAGTTTTTGAAGAAAAAAAAAAAAAAAAAATTTAAAAGAAGTTTTTTTTTACATTTAAAATTGATGTCTGTTTGCAAGTAAAAAGGAAAACAATAATATCACATTTTGTTGTTGGTTTCAAGCAAATATAAAACGCTTTTCTAAAACTTAAATATTATTAAAGTGAACTTTACACTATAACACAAGTTTTAAGTATTTTGAGGAAAATACAAGCCTGTCATGTTCTTATTTTAATACCCTTCACCACAGGTATAATATATAAGTTTGTCATTCCGTTTGTAATTTCTATAATATTGATCTTAGACCCTATGAAGTACATATATTCTTATCAGGAGCGAAGTTGATTTAACGATGTCCGTATGTCCGTCTGTCTGTTGAAATAGATGTTCCGAAGACCCCATATTATTATACATTTATGTCACATATGATCCGGAATTGTTTGCTATTGAAATTCAGCAAGATCGGTCCACAAATGGCTGAGATATGAGTAAAAAACCACGACTACCTAAAATTTTTTCTTTAAAGGTAAAATTAGACGTGGCATTACCATACCAACACTGTATTACCAAAACAACATAAACATACCATACAAACCAATTTAATTTTGTTTTCTACGGTTATACAGTGGTTATGGTAATACAGTGTTGGTAATGTTGTTTTTTTTTTTGTTGTTTTTTTATACCCATCACAACAAGTGGTGGATTTTATTTGTAATGTGTTTAATTTTACGCATACACATACACATTAATGCTTGTATGTGATATGCCGCTCAAATAAAGAAACAAACTCATAGACTCAATATATGTTAATTTAACGCTTCTTCAGTAAAAGCATTCGTAGCCGAGTTGTTAAGTTCTCTCCTGAGACTGATGATATTGCCAGTTCTCGAATCCCAAAAATAATTTTTTTCATTTTTTTTATTTAATTTTTGCATGTTCTAAAAAACGATTTTAAGATTATAAAACGAATTTCAAACATCAACTTTGGCAAAAGAGGAAACGGGCTGAGGTTCATAGATATATTTTTTGTTTTTTTATATTCTTCGGCATGACGAAATGAAAAGTTGGCGTGGCTCAATTAATATTTATTTATACCTGTCTAAAGAACGTTATTTATGTATTTAACTCTTTGTTCTTATCACATCATGGTGAAGGGTATATAAGATTCGGCATAGCCGAAGATAGCACTCTTACTTGTTTCTCTTGGTATTGTTCTTACAAGATTTTTAAACAATAATTAGATCAGGGAAGCATTTTCTTCAAAATACTTAAGACTTGTGAGATAGTGTAAAACGGTCTTAATTACACTATGGAACATTTTTGGGATTATTGTCTGGGGGGTGAGAAATTCCAAGTCAGGGTGATGGTACTAGGTCAGTAAAGTAAAACCCTCAAAGGGTTTGGTGTTCGTATGTGTCAGTTTTTTTTATGACATTTTAAATTTTTTCCTTATCTTGATGTTTTTTTTTAACATAACTCGAGAACCACTTGTCCGATTTTGCTAAAATAAACTCAAAAAAATTTAGAATTACAATTTCTTTAATCCGTTCATATAACGTTATTCTTTATAATCAACAGTTTTGCCGGTAAAAATAAATTTGTGGAGAATTATAATTGATAAGTGCAAAAAAATGTTCAAGCCTGGATGTATGCAGCAGATTTTATCACAAACCTGCACTGCAATTTTTGTGACTTTTTTTAAGCGATCGGTGAAAATCGTCGGACTTTTGTTTGTTATTTGAAAGAATACACCCACATTCAGTGATGCCAACAGTAGGGGATTTCCCCTTTTCTAGGGATTTTTTTCGGATCATTTTTATCTTCAATCGGATCTTAATAACTTCTTTTTATGGTGTAATCTTAATATGATGGAGCTGAATCTTGTGAAATGCAAAAGCATGCGTTTTTATAGAAATAACTGTATTGCCGTTAATTATGCTTTTGGTGGCCATCAACTGGAGTTGGTTGATTCGTTTCTTGATCTTGGAGTCTTCCTGGATCCTAAATTAAACTTTGTTTCTCATATTACATTAACTGTTAATAAAGCTCGAGGCAATCTTGGCTTTATTAAGCGCTGGGTTAAAAATTCACCGATCCATACATAACGAAGCAACTTTACGTATCACTCGTTAGACCAATCTTAGAATATGGGTCAATCATTTGGGATCCATTTTACAACATTCACAATTCTCGTATTGAATCGGTCCAAAAACAATTTTTATTATTCTGTTTACGTGATCTTTTGTGATAAAATCTGCTGCCTACATCCAGGCTTGAACATTTTTTTGCACTTATCAATTATAATTCTCCACAAATTTATTTTTACCGGCAAAACTGTTGATTATAAAGAAAAACGTTATATGAACGGATTAAAGAAATTGTAATTCTAAATTTTTTTGAGTTTGTTTTAACAAAATCGGATAAGTGGTTCTCGAGTTATGTTAAACAAAAAAACATCAAGATAAGGAAAAAATTTAAAATGTCATAAAAAAAAACTGACACATACGAACGCCAAACCCTTTGAGGGTTTTACTATACTGACCTAGTACCATCACCCTGACTTGGAATTTCTCACCCCCCAGATTGGCTGTTGTACTGTGTTATTTATAGTATACATATCTACACCACAATATCTTTTAAACCACATATTTTTAATATTATTTGTGTACAATACGATAATTAAAAGTGTACGACAAACATTTTTCCGTATTTATATAAAAGATTATAATGTAGTACATATTAAATGACACATAAACTTATCTTAAATTGCCGCTGGCAAGCCTTTAATATATCTTTAAGTTAAAAACTTTCTCCTTAAAATATGCTGTATATTTTCTTAATCAATGCTAACATTGATTATCCTTGAAAACATTTCTTAAGTTTGCTCGAAACATTAATTAAACGAGAAAGATGTTTAGAAACTATTCTATGCACATTTAGCCTTAAGGTATGCAAATTTTTTGTTTTTTTTTGAGGAAAACATTCATTTATATATAGAATAAAGAGAAAATTAAAACTTAAACGAAATAGCGGGTGTATTTTTTTTTTTACAATTAAATCGGTTGTTGATGTAAAATCTTGTTAAAAAGGTTTTAGCACAGAATCCCTTAATCTATACTGTAATTGAATATTATTAAATTTTTGCAACTTTATTCTTTTAATTACTTTTTCTATCTATTTTTAATTAATAATTTTTAATTATTTTCCTGTTGTGATATTTTAAATTTAATCAAAATGCGCCAAAAATCCTGGCAAAAAAATTGAAATTGTTGACTTTTGGTTGCAAGAAGATTAAAAAAACGTTTAAAAAATAATAACTTTTTCTTAATAGAAGCACGTTATAATAGGAAAACTTATAAACTACTTGAATTTTGTTGATAAAACTTATGAAACTATGCTAAACTATTTGTCAATAAACTAAACAAATTAAACGCCACAATAGCAAATAAATTAACGTAAAAATAATTATGGCTAACAGCACGCACTAAATTTACAAACAAATAAACGAAACTTATTTTATTAATGATTATTATAATACATACTATAATAAAAATGTATCACCACTTTATAAACTCGAGACTTTGCTAGTTTTTTTTACCTACGCCTAACCGTATGTTAAAGTCTATGTTAATTGTCAAAATGAAAGAAATATTTCTTTCGTTCTAACCCAGTAAAAAGAACCTTGAAAATAATTAAAATTTATCAATAATTTGCATGACCGTAAAAGTGTATGTTTATTAAGAAGAGAAATTATTTAAGAAATTGCCATAGCAGTCTAGTATAGTTTTAGGGTTTTGTTTATGTTAAAGAAAACTTTGTTGTGAATATACATAATTATGACAGCAAAACACGCACTTACAGGGAATGAAAGTGTTGGTATGAGATTGTGGTTCAACAGCAACAGTTGTTTGTAAGAAATAACAACAATTTATTTATTAAATAGGCAATTTATATGGAAATAAAAGACATTAATTTAAAAATAAAAGGTTAAAAGGGGTAAGAGAGTATCCAAAGTGAACATGTTGAATAAAGAAATAAATGGAGAAATGTTTCGCTACGTATTATGTAGTCAAGTTTAATTAGAGATTAAAAAAAATTTTTTAAAAACATGCTTTAGTTCTTGTTTAATTCTAATTAAATTCTGTTTCAGTTTTAGTTCAGTTCGAATTAAGTTCCGTTCGAGTTCAGTACTGGGTCGGTTTGAGTTCAGATTGAGTTTAGTTTTTATATATATCAAGTTCAGTTCTAGCTTAGCTCAGTTCTAGTTTAATTCAACTCTGGTTCAGTTCTGATTCAGTTCTAGATAAGTTCTAGTTCAGATCCACTCTAAATCACTTCCATTTATCAAAGTTATTTTTGGGAATACAAAATTTATTATTAATAAGAATTTCTGTATGACGTTCCCATATTTTTTATATTTGATAAATATACTGAGATTTATTGTTGAGGGAAAGCTAGCTTCTATGCGCATTTTACTGGTTGCTTAGGCCAGCTCATCTTGAAACCTTTTCCAAAGATCTTAGAAAAGCCAAAAATATTATACAAATAAAACCCTAAAAGCAAATAAGTCTTACGTGTACCAATATCAAAGTTTAAACAGAACACCAGCAATAAACAGTGAGTTTATCTTTTCTTACATTCCCATTTCGGTTCGAGTTCATTCCTAGTTATCTCTAGTTCGGCTCAGTATCACTTTCGTTCTAGTTCATTTTAAGTTTAGTACTGTTCTAGGTTACTCTAAGTTGAGTTCAAGTTAAGTTCTAGTTAAGTTATGCTTATTCCACTTAAAGTTCAGCTTAAGTTGAGTTCTGGTTCAATTTAGTTTCAGTTTTAGTTCAAATCTATATCAGTTTCAGACCACTTTGCTATTGGTACAGTTCCTAAATTTTGAAAATTAAAAACTGTTGTCTATTTTTAGGCATAAAAAAAAATAAACAAATTATCCTTTAGATTAATAACGATTAATTGCTCTTGCGTGTTTAAATAACGAAAATTAACTGCAATTTTAATGAAATGAAATGAAATGACAATATGTTGAAATGTTAAATGGTAATAAAAGACAAAAATTAAAAAGCTAAAAGATTTTCTTTGTGATGTCAATTTTCATTTTGCCTTTTAGTTGTTGTACTCTTTTTTTTGTAAATATGTACGTGCTTGAAACAAATTAAAATTCAAACAGAACAAAAGAAAAATATTTCTTTAAAACTTTTACTAAAACGAAATTGTCAATAAAAGCCTAAAAGTTGGTTAAACAATAATTGTTGTTATAACATGACCTTCAAATTAAAAAAAAAAAAACATCTCCTTTAAACATTTAATAATTGCAGTTTTACTATAATTTGTTCATGTGTTATTGAAGGTTTTTTCTGTTGTTGTTTTTTTTTTGCTAACATTTTTTGAAAAATATCCAAATGCTTTAATATTTTTTCCTCTAAAACTCTCATACTTTACATTTTTATAGAAACATATGCAATAAAGCACCTAAAAGTATGTGTGGGTTTTTATTGTGGTTATGGTTTAGTTTGTTAGAAAAGTTTCTGTAAAAAAAAGTGCATCGCGTGCGAATCGCAATTTCTGCGATAATGTCAGATTCTTTGACATCAATTGGTAACAAATGCACACGTTTGCGTTTCAAAAAGCATGAATATTATTTCCCCTTCACACAAACACGTGTATTTAAGGTTTTTTTTACTGCAACCAATTAAATTTCCTGTTTTCTGTAACAGGTTAGATATTATTTATTTTGTTGTATGGCTGTTGTGTGTTTGGAAAAATCTATAAATCATTTTATAATTTCTGATAGTTTTGTGTGTTTTTGAAATTAAGCCGGTTCTGTTGAAAGGTGTAAATGGTTAAGTGCACATTCTAAAGCATATGTAGGGGGATTCCAGAAATACAAGACCATTATTGTTTAACAATTAAAAAAGGTTTGAAATAAATTGAAGTGTAGTTAATTGTTTATTTATAAACGGCATAAACACATTAGCCCAATTCACAATCTTGTGCAAATGGTCTTGCATCGTAGCATTTGCAAAATGGTATAGTGAATACTGTAGTATACTTTTGGGATTATAGTAAATACTATAACATTTTTCAGATCGGCTTGGTTCACTGAGTGTTAGCTGTCGTTTTGCAATCAACTCGAGTAAATATAAACTATTGGTTTTAGGCGTTGCATATTTGCGAAATAGTAGCAAGTGCATTTCTGTATATTTTGTTGGTGAAGAGCAGTGACGGGCACATTTGCAAATCCTATGTACGCGTGCATAGGAATAAAAATGCTGCTTGTGCGACGTCGACACATGTACACTATAAACCTTTGTGTGGTCTGTGACAATGTACGTTCGGCTGTTGCTTTGTTGTTATTTCGTCAACACAAGCATAAATGTGATAGTATGTGTGTGCCCTTCACTGGTGTAGAGTAAAAATATACTATACCATTTTGCAAATACTACAATATATAGTTATGGTTTTAACCATAGTACCAAAAGTATGGTATGGTATTTACTATTCCATTTTGCAAATGCTACGATGCAAGACCATTTGCACAAGATTGTGAATTGGGCTATTATATGCATTTACTTTCTCTTTTTTTATCTAGCTTATTAATATTGCATACTTTTAGTTGTTTTATTCATAAAAAATTGTTGCCTTATTCGAGGTTTTTTTAATTTCTCTTTAAAACCCATTTAATTGAATAAATAATTTTATTCCAATTATTATTTAAACAATGTCATACAAAAGCTGTTCTGTGCTCATGTTTTAGTATAAAATCTTAGGCAAATAGTAGAGCTAAAAAATAAATTTTACTATGTTTTTAACAATCTTAAAAGGTTTATAAACTGCAATAAATTAAGACTTTATTATAATTGTTTTGTTTAATTAAGATTTTTTCACTTTTTTTTTTATTTTTATCCATGAAATATTGCATACTTTTAGCTGTTTGAGTATAATAATACTGTTTGCCTACTTTACGGCTTTAATTTTCCTTAATTCTGTTATCTAAATGGTTCTAATTCTTTATATATTCCATTTAAACAAGAAATTACCTCGCAAGCCCCTAAGAAAGAATAACACCTATTGAATTTCACCTCAATAAGAATTAATTAAAACTATAACTGTGTATCAGTAGCCCAACGTTCTGAAGGTTAATGAGTTTTATTCAACTGACAGCAGAAATTTATATGAAATCAAATTAATTTCAATACAAACAAAAACAACTAAGAGTGCTTAATTCAGCTATGCCGAATATTATATATCCTATACCATGGTGTGATAAGAACAGAAAGTTATACAACTTTATCTGTTACTGATCTGCTTTGTATTTCTATGGGAGGTGCCACGCCCACTAATCCAATAGCACCCGTTTCTTGACGGATTTAGTGTTTTGGCAAACCAGCTATGTTTACTTCTCTTACCGCTCTACAAATACTAAGAAATACATTTTGTGCCACGCCCACTTCTGCAATCCCGCCTACTTTTGCCAAATGTAATGCATTGACACCGAAGCTACTTTACGATATACAGAAATGCAAAAATCTGTTTTTTTATTTGTATGGGAGATGCCACTCCCACATCTTCAATCCCGCCCATTTTAAACAGGTTGAATATTGATATTCCAACTATGTGTACTAAATTTTTCTCTTACCGTTTTGTAGTTAAAATAAATTTATTTTAAGCCGTGCCCACATTTTGTCGAATATTGTGTGCTGATAACCAAGATGCTTGTAACTCCAGATATAAAGAAATCTATAAAGTCTTTGTTAGGAAAGTGACACTCCAACTTCTCCAATTGCACCCATTTTTTAAGAGAGGTAGTATATTGATAACCCAACTATGTGCACCAAATTTTTCTGCTACCGTTCTTTATATATAAATAAATCTATGTACTTCCACGCCCACTTCTCCAATCCCAACCCTGTCGCATGATGGTTATTGTTAACCAAGAAGTTTGTGCCTAATTTGGATACTTCGGTTCTTGCCGTTCTCTATATATACAGAAATCTATAATAACTTTGAACGGGAGGTGCCACGACCGCTCAACCAATCCTGCTCAACCAATTCCGCTTATTTTAAGACTGGTTGTGTATTTTTAACCAAGATGTTTGTACCTAACGTGGAAACTTTGGCTCTTGCCGTTCTCCAGATATAAAGAAAAAGACAACAGGGGGATAAATGGGTAAAATTAAAGGCGGTAGTGGTTTATCTCAGTCATTTGTTGACCCATTTCGCTGAAACAGTAATTTTAAAAAAACCTAGTCCTCATCATTTCTGAGGTATACGGAAAAACCATTTCAACATACACACGAACATCGTAACATCAACTTTGCTACTCATAAGGACGCAGAATAATAGGATATAAGATCAATATTGTAGAAATAACCAACGGAATGACAAACTTATATATGCACTTTTACCATTGGTGAAGAGTATAATGACGCAAAACAAAAAGCCCTTACTAGGTAATGAAATTATAATGAAGACATCTTTCTGATATAAGCCAAGACACCTACCCTTCTCATTTCTTTCAATTACATCTGGTGTTTATCTTCCTATTTTTTTTAGCTGTGGCATACAAATTGCACATAAACTAATAAAATTTATAGTTCTTTTACATATCTCTGCTCAGTTTTCTTTAGTTTTTGTGTGCAGCTAAGAATGTCAATAGGTCAACATTGTAAATATTTATCTGATAGTTGTAGATAGTTACGTTTTCAGTTTTGTTTTTTATTTTTTTGCTCTTCCTAAAGTAGTGGCAATTTGCACAATAACCTAGATTTGTTGTCTCTACACTTACATTTTTTATTTGCTGGTGTTATTGTAGTATTTTGCTCTCAATTTAGGGGCTGAAAATAATATACATACATATATAAATACTACAAACACCCCTTACACCGATTTGTGGCATAAAAGCTGAAGAAAAAAGCGACATTATGGTGCAACAACTAACAGTAATATAGAAAAAATAGCAATACATACATGTTTTTGTGGGAAGAGAAGGCAAGAAAAACAATACACCAGTGGCTAGACTGACGAATCTTAAAAAAAAATTTGTCGAATATTTTCAATGTTTTTAAATTCGTAGTCGTCGGACACCGAAGGCACCACTAAAATGTGTCCGTTACATTTTTTTTTTTCTATAAAATTCTTAAAGAGAGATAAGCGACTTTCGAGGGTCAGACGTATATTTTAACCATTATTTGTATTCGTTTTTATACCAAAAAAAAAAAAAAAAAAAAAACACCAATATAAATATACACTTGGTGTCATTGTTTCCATTATTGTCATAGATTGGCTTATGTTAAGGTAATATGTGTTTCATACACAGACTGTTGTATAGTCACAATTCTCTAAGCCCCTAATATGCTGTTTGCAATAGTATGGGACTTGCATGTTAGAACATATTTGGATCTAATAAAAAGTTAGTCAATGTAGTAAAGTGCTTGACCATAAACTCAAATATTGTGGTAATTTACAAAAAAATAAAACAGGTCTAACATTTTATTTATTTTTGGCTATAAGTTAAGGGAAATTCCCATTAATATGTGTATGTGCATATACACATGTATGTCATGTATAAATTTGCTATCAGGTGGAATAAAATCTTAGTTGCATATAAGGTTTTTTAAACGTAAACAAGATTCTACTAAAAAAATGTAAAAGTATTTAAATAAGAAATCCTTGAGCATTCCCAAAGACATGCTTGATATTTAAAGAACTCGCTAAAAAAAATATGCCTCAGAATTAAATTAATGCTTTTGGGAGTTCTTATCGTTTTCTTATTAACAACAAATCACTTAAGTATTAGCACATGTTTTATTAAAACATATTTTTCCGCACAAAATTTATGAAATTGCCCATCAATTTTTATTATATTGCCAATTGTGTTGTACACTTTTATGGCCTAGTGTGCATTATGTTCAGCCTAAATGTATGCTCTGCTACATACACAAATATTTATGTGCGCGCTACAATATATGTTAAACTTTTTGTTGACTTTTCTTATTGCTGTTTGTAATTTAAGCCGAGTAAATTTGTGTTTATTATTGTTGCTGATGTTATTAATGTACATATTTATACTGCTGACATTATGAAATTTGTTTTCTTTGTTTAAGTTGATGAAGTGGGCGTTTAAGGAGTATATTTTTTTCTTGTATATCACTTGTTTATTTTGTAGAATAAACAACAACAAAAATTTATATTAATCTTGCTCAAAATCCAAAAAAATTAATACCTCCAAAAAAACAATATATGGTAAAATTTTTAACAACACGTTTTTGCGCAGTTCTAGTTAAGTGTTGCTACTTTAAAAGTTCAGCTTTAGTTCCGTTCTAGTTCAGTTCTAGTTTAGTTCTAGTTCAGTTCTAGTTCAGTTCTAGTTCAGTTCTAGTTCAGTTCTAGTTCTGTTCTAGTTCAGTTCTGGTTCAGTTCTAGTTCAGTTCTAATTCATTTCTAGTTCGGTGCTAGTTCGGTTCTAATTAAGTTCTTGTTCAGTTCTAGTTCAGTTCTAGTTTAGTTCTAGTTCAGTTCCAGTTCAGTTCTAGTTCAGTTCTAGTTCAGCTCTAGTTTAGTTCTAGTTCAGTTCCAGTTCAGTTCTAGTTCAGTTCTAATTCAGTTCTAGTTCAGTTTTAATTCAGTTCCAGTTCAGTTCTAGTTCAGTTCTGGTTCTGGTTCAGTTCTAGTTCATTTCTAGTTCGGTGCTAGTTCGGTTCTAATTAAGTTCTTGTTCAGTTCTAGTTCAGTTTTAATTCAGTTCTAGTTTTAGTTCAGTTCTAGTTCATTAAGAATTTTAAATATAAAGAAGTTATAATAATAAATGAATTCAATTTAAGAAAAAGTTATAGTGCAGTTCTCGTGCAGTTTAAGTTAAGTTCTACTTAAGCTCTAGTTCAATTCTAGTCCAGCTCTGTTTGGTTTCTGCTTCACTTTTTGTTCAGTTCCTTTTAATTATTGTCTGATTGTATTTCAGTTTCTGGTTTGGTGGTGTAAAAAACATTTCTCAAATTTTGGCACCTAAATTTGTGCAATAAAAGTTATTATAGTTCAAAATTGTATCGCATAATTTTGGGGGGTTTCTTACGCTTTTATCGCGATTTTTGGTTTTAACTGACTTTATTTGTTGACTTAATTTATATATTTGATGTAGTGAACTGTATTATTTCCAATTTCTTTTTAATGAAAGACAAGAACGTTGTTAGAATATGTTTTCTTTTTTTAACTTTGGCAAAAGGAAAACCATAAAATGCCTTAAGAAATATATTGGTTTTCTAAGGATTTCCTAGGTCTTTTGTTGTAAACAAAAAAAAAAAAAGAAGGATTTGAGATCACTTAAAAAGGAGGTTTTCGCTTAATAAACTTCTTTACCCATCCTTTTAACTTAACTACTTAATTTTATGTTTAAATAAGCTTTTAAGCAATTTCAACGATTTTTGTAGACTACTTTAAGGGATATTATAGAAAATAAGAAAAGAAAACAAACCCAGTCTATCTAATAACACAATAAAACTAAAAACTGTCAAAAATCCCTTTCTATAGCGCCTAAATCTCCTCCACTTAAACCTTTAATACAATTGTGTAAACAGACAGTGTCTATTTCAAGGATTTTGAACATGTTGTTAAATACAACACATATCATTTAGGCTTAATTTAATTTTCTTAAAACATTTACACACATAAAAATGGAATTTATACATGAATCCTGATGTCATATTACTAAACAAACATGCTACAAAATAGAAATGTTACTGTATTATTGATGTCATTTTTGCCAAAACCAGAGACAAAAGTTTAAACAAAAGAATTTTTTACAAACCTAAAAGTATGCGAATTAATTTGATTAAATAGGATATTGTTGTCTATCTTTCAGATCGCAAATTTTTGCAATGCTAGGCAGCACTTGTTACATTATTTGAAAATTATTTCAAATAATAAACTCTGTTTTTTTTTATTAATATTAAATATAACAATAATAACAGACATACTAATAATTTGTTTAATAAATCAAATTAAAGAGAACGTGTACGCTGCATATTTTTTGACACGCACAGTTTGTTGAATTGAGCTTTGAATGAAGTTGTTTATTCAAGGATTATTGTAAAAAATAAAATGTCGTGAAATGTTAATTTTATGATAAAAGTCTGTTTTTTTTTCTTATTGGCTTTAGTTTCAATTAGTTTAAATGTGGTTTATTTTTTTTGTCAAATTAAGATCAGATGTGCAGAAGGCAGTTGGGGCGGAAAAGAAGGACATTTTCTGTTTTTTAAGCATAAAATAAATGAAATTTATAAGAATTCTAGAGAGAAAGCTAAACTCAGGTAACTTTCTTTTAACCATTTTTAATTATAATAAGTTATTGTGGTTATTTTGTTGAACTGTTTATGGTTTTAAATCCAAATTTTGATAATTTAATGGGGCTAAAGTTCAACAAATTAAATTTTTATTAAATTCTTCTTATTAAGAAAGGAATTTTACAACATGAACTTAATTAAAATTTATTGATAATTTTTCATTCTTGACTGCCGCGGGAATCGAACCCAGGCTTTCGCGGACAGGTCACCATTTCATGTTTTAATTGCAACCACTCAATCTCTTCAGAGGGCTTAGCCGCCTAACAGTCACAGCCATTGACGACTGCTGGCAGGCAATAGTAAACAATCAGTCTTTAAACCAAATTGTATTCAACCTTTGGTAGATCGAAATTTGCTTTGAATGATGATTACCTGTTGTAATTGATTTATTAACGTCTTCTTCCTTGCTTCTGTTTTTTAATGATATTTGATAAAGTATGTGCTAAGCTATGCCGACCACAAATTCAGTGCCCAAGGTTGGCACTGTACAGTGTATGGGGTTTAACTCAGTGAACTGAGTTAAAATCAAAACGGTTTTCTAAAACTTTACAGTGTATTTGTGCGGCGTTTGCCAAAAACGTTCTGCTTTGTCTCAGTCTTTTAAGAGTTGGCAAAAATATTGAGCGCGGAACAAATATTTAGGACAGGATTCACAGAATTATGTAAAGAATTGCCTAAATTAGCGTGCACAAAAAGCATCAATGGATGGGATATTTCACAAAGGGGCACTTGTGCAGAAAGCTATACAGTTTGTTATCTACTTGAGGATGACAAGAGGCGATTTCTTTGTTCCTATTATTCCAGCAGCTCACTTCTTCCGGGTTGCACCAAGTATCCCCTGGTAATGATGTTTTGGCTTCAGTCTGATTGCAACTTAATTGAGAATGCGGACAGTTGAGTAAAACTAAAAACAATGCGTCTCAGGCAATTATGTGGCAATCAACGTTAAACAATCACCGAAAATCAGCTGGTTTTTTTATGCCGTATTACGGTTAGCCTTGTCGCTTTGCCTTTAACAATTTTGATTACTGAAACCAAAATCAATATTTATGCCCCTTTGTTCCTCGTAGGAAACACAGGACTTAATATTTAATATTAAAAATAAAAAGAATTCAAATTTTTTTTTTTATTTGCACAAAAAGAAACTTTGATTGTAAAATTGCACCATTTTCTTGTTTAGTGTATGCTACATGTTCCAAAGCAGAGTCCCGCTTAAGAACTAAAATTGTGTAGTGAATGGACGTCCTTAGTCTGTGTTAATACGGCTCATGTCTTATTGACAAGATTGCTACTTAAAAGGCGAGAGGGACGAGGGGAAAAGAAACGAGTACACAGATGCATGTACTGTCTTTACGTTTTGCTTTCTTATTCGTTGTTTTTTGTTTTTGTTTTCAATATCAAATAAAACAAAATAAAAAACATGTCGTCAACATGACATGATTCATTTGAACGTTAATTCATGTTCAAAGAAGAAAAAGGAAGAATCTTGTCAATAAGACATGAGCCGTATGAACTCAGACTTAAGCCTCAGTTAGGCGAACGTTACTGTACCCGTAATGTACCGCACCATACTGTAAGCACGTTGGTGCACTTATAGAACGTTTAAAAACGTGTCGTATGTTTTCCCATAGATAAACAAAAAGCAATAGTATACATAAAACAAAACACACAGTGATGGATGGGAATCAAAAATGTTCAAATGGTGACCGTTGTACAGAAAAGGTACCACGTGATTTAAATGGTATTAAAACAGTATATTGTGTATGTAAAAAATGTTAATAATTTAATATTTATATTATAGATTCACAATAAATAAATTTGTATTTTAGCATACATATAAATTTTTATCATACATATGTATATTGTAAATGTGCATACACCAAACAAGGTATGTATATGTATATTTGGAAATATGTTGTATTGTAAGTTGTTTTGTCGCAATTCCATAGATATGCTGAAAAAAGTACCAAAAAAAAGAGCAAAATTACCCGCATTTAATATAACATACAAGCCGCCCATCACTGTCTTACAAATGTCACGTAACAACGGCATGCAATTTTATACAGATTGGTACGCTGCAACTACGGTACATTGCATTTCGGTAAGCTTTTGTATTGGTTTTCATATAACAAAAAGCGAACAGCTGATGGGTACAGTGCAGATACGGTACAGCAACGTTCGCCTAACTGAGCCTTTAGGAACAAAAAAAATCAGTACAGGTTGGCTTAACATTAAAATATCAAAAACTTTTGCCTCAATTTAGGTGAAATAACAAAAATCGTTAGCTTAAAAGCCTAAATATATTCCACCTTTTTTTAATCAAAATAAAGTTTGATGACTTAAGAGTATCTTTAAATGTTTTTTATTTTGAAATTTTCAAAAGTATTGCCTACCTCTAAGGAGACGAACAAGTTTGTATGTTACACTATGGAACATTTTTGGGATTATTGTCTGGGGGGGGGGTGAGAAATTCCAAGTCAGGGTGATGGTACTAGGTCAGTATAGTAAAACCCTCAAAGGGTTTGGCGTTCGTATGTGTCAGTTTTTTTTATGACATTTTAAATTTTTTCCTTATCTTGATGTTTTTTTGTTTAACATAACTCGAGAACCACTTGTCCGATTTTGCTAAAACAAACTCAAAAAAATTTAGAATTACAATTTATTTAATCCGTTCATATAACGTTTTTCTTTATAATCAACAGTTTTGCCGGTAAAAATAAATTTGTGGAGAATTGTAATTGATAAGTGCAAAAAAATGTTCAAGCCTGGATGTATGCAGCAGATTTTATCACAAACCTGCACTGCAATTTTTGTGACTTTTTTTAAGCGATCGGTGAAAATCGTCGGAAATTTGTTTGTTATTTGAAAGAATACACCCACATTCAGTGATGCCAACAGTAGGGGATTTCCCCTTTTCTAGGGATTGCTTTAAATTTGTAAATAATTTGCAAAAAATTCTTTTTTATTGAATAACTAACAAAAATCTTAATTAGGCAAGAAACATAAATTAGACTTTAATTTTTTAAAAACAATTGAAAATTTATTATCAAAGTTATTTCCGTGTGACGTGCTAAATTCCAAATTTTTCATATATGATAAATACACTGAAATTTATTGTTAAGGGAAAGCTAGCTTCTATGCGCATTTCACTGGTTGCTTAGGCCAGCTCATCAGGAAACCTTTTCCAAATAGAATAAGAATTATAAACACTCTAAGTCTTACTTGTAACAATATCAAAGCTTTAACAAAACACCAACAATAAACAGTGAGTTTATCTTTTCTTACATCTCCCTACAATTGGTTGGGTTCTTTCCGACTCGAATTGTAGTTTTAAGTGGGTTAAAAGAAAAAACAAAATTAAAAAACAAACTGCTTCATTCTATTGTCTTCGTAAGAAAACAACAAAAAAACCAATTTGTCAATTCAGTTTTATGCACGGGCACATGCAATTATATTATCAAAGTTATTTTCGGGAATACAAAGTTTATTATTAAGACGATTTCCGTATGACGTGCTAAAGTCCAATTTTTCATATTTGATAAATACACTGAAATTTATTGTTTAACAATTTGTCTGCCTAGAGTTGAGCCACATATTTTTTAATATATTAAAAAACAGAGTTTCCTTTTCTATACCAGGGTCCAAATTACGGCAGTCGATATCGATCGAAATTCCTATTTAAAATGTATTGTAATTTCGTTCGATATCGAATGCGGTAATTTGGCCCCAGTTTAAAATGGTGTTGTTTTATATAAAAAAATGTCATGTTTATAGCATACCTTAAGGCTTCTAACTTGTTTTATGTATATTTTCATCGCTTCTTTCTATTTTACAGTACAAAAATTTGCAACAAAATTAAGCAAAAATCTTAAAAACAAACCTTTAGAAAAGAAATATTTTTCTTTATGTTTTTTTTTTTTTTTTAACTCCAAAATAAAACCTAAGAGCGGGTGCTTTTAATACTTCAATTGAAATTTTAATTTGCTTTGCATGTTTAAGAAAAATTTAGGCGACACTAAGACCAAAAATATGCAAAAAGTAATAGAAACATGTAAAGCAAGCATTTCAACAAAAAACCACAAAATCGTAAAATAAAAGGCAGTTACAAGAAAAGAAAAAAAAATTGCAATAATAATTTAGTAAGCATTTAGTTTTAAAGGTAAACTGATTAATTATTTGATAACAACCAAAAACAAATTAGCAAAAAATAAAATGTTAAAGCCATAAAAAATGCAAAAGAAGGTATAGAGTTTTAAATGGAGTTGTATCTTGAACCAAATTCAAGATACAAGAGAATCATTTGATATTAAAAATTATTTAAACCAGATTGTCTGAAATTCAATTTATCACCTAAAAATCTTTAAATGTTCTCCCAACTGCTGATTTAACTATCTACATAAGACAAGTAACATGCAGCGAAATAACAAACTTGTGAATAAATAATACTAGGTAATGCAGTGAGTAGCTATTAAGGTCATCATGTAATGCTGAAAGGAAGCTTCTGTATTTTATATTTAAATTTAATTTTTCTTTTATTCCCTTGATGTTGGAAATATTTTATGGTTGTTATTTTTAAAGTTTAAAGATTTTGTTTAAGAATTTTTGTTAATTTAAATTTCATTTCTTTCTTGTCTCTTTTCAGTCTTAATTTATACGAATTGATTAAAAAAAATAATTACAATGGTTTTAGTATGAGTCTAATACGTCGTTTTTGTAATTCAATAGTAAAATGTTTACGTTTATTATACAAAGAGAATATCATACACTGTGATCTCAAGCCAGTAAGTATACAATACTTTTTTAAATATTTAAACACAAGTGAGAGAGAGGGCTAAATATTTGGCCTAATTAAAAAACTAAAAATTCCTAAAATATTCCTTTAGCTCAGGGCTGCCAGTTTTGACGATTTATCGTAATTTTGACGATTTTTTGTTTCGAAATTAGCAAACTGCCGATTTGCTGACGATGTTAATCTTCAAATTCTGAATAAAACATAAAATTATCGGACACGTTCGTTTTTAAATCTTGGATCTTCATTCGCTTAGCTTTTACGCTGATATGCCATACATAAGCAAGGGAGTCAACGTTTTTTCATGAACAGTAGTTATAGCTTTCTTGTTTAATAAAACCCACAAATTATAATGAAAAATAGAGATAAAAACTTTAGATTGACCAAAAAATAGCTAAATTGCCATTATTACTTAACAATAGCAGCCAAATATTAACGAGCTGTCAAAATCGGATTTTCCAACTGCAAACGCGTGCCGCTCTTGTTTAAGACCGGCTGTAATATGCAAGTCTTAAATCTTTAAATGATAATTTTCAGAGTATAAAACCAACAATGTTACACTTTGTTTATCATTGAATCGAATGAGCCTTTTACGACTCTCTGTATAAGTCATATTTTCAACAATAATACGGCGAACATTTTACGAGTTGTGAGATAATATCTACATGTGTTTCATACGATTCTTGACATGAACGTCTCGTTAGATTATCTTTACCCACGTCTAAAAAGATTCCTACAACGATTTAAGAAGCGTCTTTCGCTGTGCTTTGGAAGAATCTCACAGTTTTTCCAGTGTGAGGAATCTTCTACGATTAAAAAATTTGGTCATTGACGATCAAATAGGGTATTCATGAGACTCCCAGTGTCTCTTATACGATTGAAAATGCTAAATTTTAAGTTTAAGTTTCTCAGGAAATTGACGATTTCATCACAAATTTATCTGGTAGCCCTGCATCAGCTTTAAATTTACACCACCATAATATTCCGTATTGATAACAAAATCTCAAATAGTTTTTCTTTTATTTTTTTTTTAAGTGCTTTTTATATGTTTTTGTTCAAAATCTCTTATATTTTTTTCTTTTTATTTCATTTTACCTTTTTAGGAAAATATTTTATTAAAGCAACGTGGCAGTAGTTCCATAAAAGTCATTGATTTCGGCAGCTCATGTTATGTTAATCGTAAGATCTACACATATATACAATCAAGATTTTATCGATCTCCGGAAGTTATATTAGGTCTACAATATGGCACAGCTATCGATATGTGGAGTTTAGGTAAGTTATTTTAATAAAAAAAGAAAACTAAAAAAAAACATATACAATTTTGTGTAGAAATTTGAAAATTGAAGAATTTGCATCGAAATGTAAAGGCTGGGCCAACCAAAACGAACGATGTTTATTGTAAATAAAAAAAAAAAGTTTTCTGAGAATTATTTTAATATTTTTTGTTAATATCGGCCAAATGCTCGCCACGGCTTCGGTGGCATACCTCTAACCGATGGTCCATATTTTCAATGACTCTGAGACATAATTAAGTTTCAATGTCGTTAATCCGCCGAATTATTTTATCATTTAGCTCTTGAATTGTTCTTGGCTTATTGACGTACAGCTGTTTCTTTTAAATATCCCAAAAGAAAAAGTCCAACGGTGTCAAATCACATAATCGTCGCGACTAATTAAAATCGCCTCGAAGCACGCAGGGGCCAAAGGCGGCGATTTCACGCATTTAAAAAAAAAAAGTTCAAGTACCGTGAAAACTATAAGTACTCTGGTAAAGTGCACAAAATTCTACATCATCAGGCGAAAAAATAAATGTCAAATATGTAACGGTGCTTTTGAAGTGACGCGTTAAAATTAAACTTGGTGGGGAAAAAGTGAAAAATAAGCAAAAAAAAAAAAGAGCTTAAAACTTTTTGCAATTAAATCCGATTTACCGAAAGTAATTTTAAAACGTAATGAATAAAGCCATGATACCATCAAGCTGAAGTTTTTATTCAAATGTTCAAAACTTCGAAAAAAAAATATTTTTGGAGGTGCAAAAAATGGATTTTCTCAATTAAAGTGGACATAAAGTTATCAATTGAGCCCAATTGAGCAGCGATTTTAACTTTATTTCAAAGGCTGAATAAACCACCGTTATTTTAGAAAAATTTGGGCTGCGCATCGGTGCGCTTTAGAAGTTATGTAAGAATAAGTAGCAACACACGTTGAGTTTAACAACAAAAAGCGCTTCACGACTTCTGCTATAACTTTTATTGCTGTTGTTGTTGTCACTGTTTTATGTGTTTTTATTAGAGATGTGCAAATGTGGTGATTTGTTTCGAGCTAGTCACACTTGAGTCACGCGTCACCGTAGTTTAATTTATATTTTATAATGATTTAACAACTAGAGGGCGTGCATATACAAATTTAATTCTCACGCACTCAGGAAATAACTTAACCTTATTTCAAAAGTAAATTTTTGAGTAATTCGTATCCGAACTCATTCAATGGAAGACATTTCAGCGGAAGCGTGCGTGATTTAAAAACCAATTTTATAATTTATTACTTTTTGTATGAGAGGAACCCGTCTCCCCTTCCTATACTTCTAAGATTTTTTTGGAACATGCGGTTTGTTCGAAGAGCTGCGCACATCAAATTTAGTGTGTCTTACTATTGTAGTTATCCAGATATACATAAGGAAATCAATACATTTTTTAATGAGGGACCGTCTGCCCCTTACAATACCTGTAAGATTTTCTGGAACATTCTAAGAGTTACGCACATCAAATTTAGTGTGTCTCACTATTGCTATTCTGCGGATATAAGAAAAATAATAAATACTTTTCTATGTGGGTATCCGTCTCCCCCGTCCAGAACCTCAAAAATGTTGTTGGAACATGCAGTTTTTTCTAAGAGTTGCGCACGTCAAATTTAGTGCGACTGACTAATGTAGTTCTGCTGATATAAAAAAAATAATAAATACTTTGAATGGGTGTATTCGTCTCCCCCGTCCTATACCACAAAAATTTGCAGTTTGTTCTAAGAGTTACGCAAATCAAATTGAGTGTGCCCCACTATTGTAGTTCTGCAGATATAAAAAAGTAATAAATACATTGAACGGGGATATCCGTCTCCACGTTACTATGCCGCCAAGATTTTCTTGCAACATACAGTTTGTTCTGAGAGTTACGCACATCAAATTTTGTGTGCCTCACTATTGTAGTTATTAAGATATAAGCAAATTAAGATTTTTTGTATGGGGGGTACCCGTCTCCCCACTCTCATACCTCCAAGATTTTGTTGGAACATGTAGTTGGTTCCAAGATTAACACTCATCAAATTAAGTGTATCCCAATATTGTAGCTGAGGAGATATGAATTTATTTGCGAAAAAAGGGCTTTTGGCCCCAGTGTGCGACGTGATATAACGTTAATTACTCGCGAAAAAGAGCCATGTTTCTTGGGCTGTGTAGCAAGTGCCACGATCCTGTTCGAACACATATCATCCAGGACCATTTCCCTAATTTCTGGCAACGAGAAGTCCGTTATCATCTCGCGGTAGCGAACACCATTCACGGTAACTTGCCCGCCTAATTTTTGACGCCGCCAGCCCATAAACCATACTAAACAGTCACTGTTTGTGAATGCATCGTTTTTTTTTAATCACTCGTGGATTCTTATTTGCCCAAATGCGGCAATACAGCTTGTTAACGAATCCACAAAAAAATCACGAAGTGCACGAAATGCTGTTTGATTTAAACGCCAATTTTCGTAAATGCTTCAACAATCTTAACGCGCTGCTCAATTGTGTACCTCTCCATGGTTGAATTTGTCAAACACTGAATTATCCATTTAAGTTAGGCAAAAAACTTGACGCTCAAATCTAAACTATTCAAACTTACTCCGGTTGTCGTTGTAGTAATCGATCAAGTCGTTTTTTGTAAGAGATTAAAGAACACTGGATGTGTGTGAATCACTTTTAACAAGTAAGAAAGTATAGTCGGTCAATGCAATATATTTCTATCTATGATTTAAATTTCATTAAATCGGTTTGATAGTTTCTGAGAGGAAGAAATTTCCCCCTATCTTCCCTCGTGGCCCATTTTTAATAGGCTTGGTCCTTGTACCAATAGGAACATATGTCCCAAATTTTATCAAATTATCTCCAAAATTGCGACCTGTACTTTGCGCACAAGGTTACATGGACAGGCAGCCAGCAAGCCGGACGGACATCGTTAGTTCGACTCAGCAGAAATGCATAATACCCTCTCCACTATTGTGGTGTGGGTATAAAAACGACTTAATCGATTACGACAGCGACAACCGGAATAAGGCTGATCGTTTCTGATTACGGCAATTAAAAATCAGTTGTTAATTACGGCAATTAAAAACCAGTTGTTAATTTTTATATGTGACTCTGGATGTAAAACAAGAATTTTTATGATTTTTTTTTTTATTTTATTCCAAAAAAATATTTTTCCAACTAACTCTGGATATCGCTGATAATTATTTTTATTATTAAAGACATATTACCCCTTTTAAAATATGTCGCCATTATTGAAACAATTCTGTTTTGTTTTTCTCATTTCCCTTGTTATTCTTGACTAGCGATTTGTTTCTTGCTTTCCTTTGTCACTTTAGTTTTTTGTTTCATAATTTTAATTAAAAATTATTTGTATGTTTGCATTCTGGTTTTCTCATACTTTTATTCATATTTCTAATGCCTTGGTTTAATATCATGGTTGAAATTTATGCACACATTTATTAGAATCATTTAAAAACAGTAAAACCTTCTTCGAAAGCACAGCAACTTTTTTGATAAACACATGTTCTCTATTTAGAAAGCCGCGACCCTTCGCTTACAGACTTTACTGTTACTATTACTGCGATATTTTCTACTTTATTTATGTGTCAATTAATATTCTATAAATTTAGATAGAAGGTTTCTGTTTTCTCGGCTTCATGCATCAACACTTGGCAATTTATTAGTAGTTTTTTTTTTCATTTTCTCAGATTCATATTAAATGTGCATACTTTTACATTTACATACATACAAAGATGGATTTACATATTTAAATTTTCATCTGAGATTAAAAAGAGGATAATGTGAAGGAAATAAATAACTGGGGTCTAATTAATCACTGCATACGATGTCGAGCAAAATTTATCGAAATTTTTAATTTTAATTTAAAACATTTTGTTATTCGTGCTTAATTCCCAATTTATATTCTTGATAAAAACACTGAAATTTATTGTTGAAGAGATAAGCTATTCCTATGCGCATTTCACTGGTTGCTTAGGCCAGATCGTCAGGAAACTTCATCCATGAAGATTTTAGAAAAACTAAAGATATTAAACCAAATAAAACTGTTAAACGTATAAGAATTATAAGCAACAGTTCTACTTGTAACAATATCAAAGTTTAACCCTTGTGTTAATACCCAACTTTATCCCCATCACTATCGGGTGGTTTTTTAAGAGCTATAGGAAAGTTTAAAAAAAAAACACATAAAATTCAGAAAAATGCATGAAATCTTTATGGTCCATCTGCTTAGCCCAATTTTGGCATACTCTTTCCAACATTTCGGCCGGTATCTCATGAATAAATGCTGCAATGTTGTCTTCCAATGCGTCAATTAAAGCGGGCTTGTGTGTATAGACATGAGCTATAACATAGCCCTACAAAAAATAAGTCTAAATGTCATGCAAGCTCTTGCATTTTGGGCAAAAAAAAGTTTGATATCTTCTCACGTTGTTGAGTAACAGAGGCCCAATTGCTGCAAACGGCGACGAATCGATAATTGATGGTCATCATTAACACTGGCCGATACAGCTGCGATATTTTCTTCACTTCGCACTCTACGTAAGCGTGTTGGTGGTTTAATGTCCAACTATGTAAATTTGGTGCGAAATTTAGTCACAATAGCCCGAATAGCCGCTTCAGTGGGTCGATTAAACTGACCATAAAATGGGAGAAGCGCGCGATGAACTTTTTTAACAGAGCACGCATTTTGATAATAAAATTCAATAATTTGCAAGCGTTGTTCGTTTGTAAGACGATTCATGGTTAAATTATAGACCAAACTGAAGATGTTTGACAGTGAAACAAAACACGAAACGTCCGTCAGCTGTTAAAACCAGTGTTGCCAAAAATATAATAGCTAAAAAATCACCCATATAATGCATTTATAATAAATATTTTTACGAAAAACAATTGAATTTTTAAACTTTTTAAAAGCGTATTAAATGATATTTATATTAAAAAATATAATTTTTTTTAACTTCGAATTGCATAACGGCCAAAATTTTTAATTTTTTATACAGGACAGTATTTTTTAGTATCACCGTTGCACACCTTTGGTCATACATGATACGTAAATGAGACTTCCCCGCACTATAATACCAACGCTTTGGAAACTAAAGTACTTTAGTTTATTGAATTTGCTTTCTTCTCTGCCAATAGTGAAGCCCTTGATGGCATGGAATTTTACTATTGTTGGAACACTAAAGAAAACTAAGTCTTACTTTCCAAATGGAATGGTCGCAAATAAATCAAGGGAACTTTATTTGACCGTTTTGCTTCCATCAAAAATGTATGTACCCAAAAAAAAATCTGTAGTTCTTTTATCCACAATGTATTCAGACACAGCTTTAAGTGACGATGTCAAAAAGAAACCCGACTTTATAAATTTTTATAATAAGTGCAAACGTGAAGTTGACACTAGCTAGAGGGAAGCGAACTGACACCAAAGTAGTCCCGTGATAGGTATTTGGTGGTAGAGACCGGTTCTAGTTTTAATACTTTCTGTGAATTAGACCTATCACTTTTACATGGGGTTGTCATTAGAGGGGGTCAATTGACACCATTTGAACAGTCACACATCTATTCTAAATGGACGTGTTTAGTAACATTTACTATAATGTAGTATTATTTCAATACAATGTAGTATTTTTTTCAGTAAAACAAGTCCTAGAACTAAATTTAAGAACCAAATTTTAGAAAGTCCCAAAAAATGAGTCATACCACCGGCGAAGACTGTACTGTAATTCATTACTTTTTCTACCTTTTTGTTCTTCATAAACCAGTTACATGATTGGTTCTCCTTTCACTGGTCACGAGTTATTTCTTTTTGTACCTCTTCTATTTTCACAACTCCCAGGACCAGTCTGTTGGACCAATTGACACAAAGAAGATACACAATTCAGCGCCGAAGTTTGAGGGGCCAGAGACTTATATCAACGACGAACTTCAACGTTCGCAATCGATGAACAGGCTCTTAATTAAACCTCTAAAAGACAAATAAATCTAATTATAATAAAATTTTATAGTTTTGCAGCTTTCGAATTTAATTCTAATTTGGTTTTATTACAACTTGTTTATACAAGTATTAAATTACAATTATAAACAACCTTTTGACGTTTTGCAGCATCTCGTTTCCCCAGAATACATTTGCCACAAATTATAATGTTTTTATAGCATTTATTGTAAATTAATTTAATGGACATTTAGAGACACAGTAGTCTCTTGTTTCAAATAATTGGCTTTTTGTCAAGGATATTTTATAGAAATTGTTGATGGTGGTGAAATATTTATAACAAATGGCCATTGAGATGGTTTTTGAATAGTTTGAATGCTGCCATATATTTTGAATCACTTGCAAATTACAAATGCATGTTACAATGTTGTTCTATTAAAAAAAAATATTCTTATTTTAAAAGGTCAAGGGCACTTTTTATGTAGAAATCTAGTTTTCTATATTAATTCTATTGCAAAAGATTTTTTTATGTGCGCATTTTTAATCAAAGAGTTTTTTTAATAGAAATCTAAAGAAAAAACCAAATGCACAAGGTAAAGATTAGATCCCTAGAATTTATGAAATATCATTGTAGCCTTTCTTTAAAAATTTTAAATCTGGGGGTTACTCTCTAGTGCTTTGCGAAGAAAAAAATGGTAGCAAATCGAGTGATAAATGCTCTTTAATGTATTTGTACACTATTTATTTTAATAAAATTTTCAAACAAAACACGGTAAGCGGCCTTGCCAATATGACTTCGTATTCCAAAAAATTTTGCGAATGGGCTTGCAAAAGCGAAAGAGTGTACTAAATTGGTCTGTTATCGCATTTGCATTAGCATCGCAATAGAAAGTGGCCCATGATATAAAATTGCTTGGCTCTCTATTGCGATGCGAAAGAAAAAGGGCAGTGAATTGAGTCACTGGTTGGTACTCTTTAATGCGTTTGCGCATTTGTCTGTCGCAACTTTTTTTTCACTTTTCGCGGAACATAACTATTTATTTATTAAGCGGCTTAATTTTTCCTTATCGTGGTTGGCGAATTTAAAATACGCCTGTGACTGTTTGGTAATAGATTAAAGGAAATCAGTTCAAGTTTTCTTTAATCTATTACCAATCCATAAGTTCAAAAGTTATGCAAATTAATGTACAAATTTCAGAATTTCTTTAGCAGCATATTTATATGGAAACCCCCCTAAAATATGGAGATGAGGACCAAATGTATTTGGAAAAATGTTAAGATCAAAAAATAACGGAGGTCGGAGATTCATTTAACCCCCCCCTAGGAGGGAGTCCAATGCAGTTATGGGACTTTTTCTAATCCCATATTTTAAGTCGATATTGAAAATTTTGTATGTGAACACCCTTAAAAATTATCTCCATCGGGTCGGTATATTAGAAACAAATATTTGAGATACCAAATAAAGTGGGGTAGGTCGAACATGTGACCCATCTAGGGGCCTCCTAGGAGACGCAGGGGCCAAATTAAAGAAAATCATTAAAGTGGCATCTTTGTATGTGAGCCCCTTAAGGGGTGGATAAAAGGGCCAAGTATGTTTCGAGAAAATGTTAAGAACGAAAATCTTATACAGGTCGGTCATAGGTTTTAACTGCATAGGGGGGGGTGGGGCTCCTTTTCTTCAATATAAATATCGTCAGCTTAATATGCAAACCTGCTAAATCGACTTTTTAACTAAATTGAGATTTTGATGCCGTGTGGTAGGGAAAGATACGCCTCGTCGACCAGCAAATAGTTTTTCTTTAATTTGAGTCTTGAAGTGTGTAAAACCAACTATAGTTTTGGGTTTCCTTTTAAGCTGCAACTATGAAATTTATAAAGTTTTTTGTCTCTCTTGTAAAATTGTAAAAAAGGGGAGTTAGCAGGTTTGCATATTAAGCCGACGATATACTTCATAAATTTTCAGTTTTCAATAAATTTTGAAAAGGGGTTTGCGAAAGCAATAGATACAACCAAATGTTCCTCTTAACGCATTTAACTTTCGTATCAAATTTGCATCATATTTAGTCCCAATTCATACGGGATGCAAGTTTTATTGATTTTTTTTTGTTTTCTTTGAACTATCTTTGGCGTTCACACAATGCGAGCCATTACTAATTCTGTTATTCTATTTGCATGAAAGTATATGTGCATTTTGAAATTTCCCTTTGTGGCACATATTGTTTTATTTGTTTTTGTTTTACAAGTAAGTTAAGCGAACAAAGTCTTCGTTCGAAATCGATAAACAGGCCATTAGATGTTGTTCAGTTTCAGTTCAGTTCATTTATAGTTCCATTCTAGCACGGTTTTAGTTCAGTTACAGTTTACTTCTAGCTTAGTTCTAGTTCATCGCTATTTCTCTTAAGTAAATTCTAGCCACAATTTTACGACCATGAATATAAAAATACAAATATAAATATAAATATTAATAAGATTTGTTGGTATTAAATTACCACAAGTTTCTAATAAACCAACAATGAAATTGTATACTATAATTTAATGTTCTTCTAACGCGAAAGTCTTTTGTTCCTTTTCCTTAAACCGACACAGAAGTAAATTCCTTTTCATATGAATGAAAACAAGAACAAATACAGGAGTTTGTGAACACTCTCTCACTTAAATGGATTGTAAAGTCCTTTAGAAAACACACATAAATTAATGTTATTTTGTTATGGTTCATAATTTAAATACACCCATGAACACGGAAAATATTTTTGTAAAGTGAGTCAGGATAAACAAGATTATACCACTTACCCAAACACACACACATAAAACATTAAATGCCCTGCAAATAATAGGACCAGTCCAAACACGCGTGTAAAGAGTAGCCCACAAGAGACTAGGACTAGTCCAAAAGTAACTCAAACGTATGGAAAAAACATTGAACATTACGATGTCCTAGGGGAGGACCATATAACCCAGCTTCGGACCACAAAGGTGTAGTTTTAAAACTACTCCATGGTATAGTCAAGAGGATTACTTTTGAAGTCGTTTAAAAACGAAGACATGTCGTCTCACTACAAACACTTTTAACAGTGACATGGTCCATGCTTGCATTACATCGGACCAGTCCATGGAGTAATCCATTTTGTCAAAATGGATCAGGTGGTCCAATATTATTTGCAGGGTGTATGTATTTGAATGGCTTTATAAGTAAACAATTTTATTTTTTAATGTGTGATGGGAAGTACGTAAAGCAAAAGGAACTTTTTTGTAATATGTTAATTTCTGAAGTATTCTTTATTAATTAAGCATTTTGGAATTTAAGTGTTAACGGCATGAATTTGGTGCGAAATACAATTACTTTAAGGTCATTTGAAACATACATTTTGCTTTTAATTGTTTAATTGCGTGTTTTTTTTTATTAAATGTTCCCTTTTTGCAAAAAAAATATTGCATAATTTGTCAATATCTATTTCCTTTTCATTTAATAGTTTAACTCATTTGTAAACGGAAAATCATTATGGATATTTTATGCAAAACTATATGGAATTTTTTCTAGGGAAATTAACTCAAATATTATAAAAAAAAAGAAATACAAATATTTAATATTTAAAGATTAACGTAGTTAATTCAACATGTTAAAAATTCTTATTTTAATAAAATGAGTTTTTCTAAAAGAGAAAAAAGAAGTGAACAAGAGCTAAAAATACAGCGGAATTCATTAAAATGTTTAATAAAATCATAAAAAAATGTTATTAACAGTTGCCATTAAATTTGCATAAACTAAATATAAAAACCAGAAACATTTAAAACTTTAACAACCTTATCAAATTAATATGTAGATAAGCAAGCCATTAACTGAACTAGAACTGAACTAAAACAAAATCAGAAAGGAATCAGACCTTAACTAGAATGGATCTTAAGCAGCTCTGTATTACTTTAAGAAACTACCAATAAAAACACTAAAAACATTTAAAAAAATAAAAATTTTATTTAAAAATCTTTTACTGGTAATGTTAACCAGATTTTAATTAATAATAATTTTGTTTTTCCTTCAGGCTGCATCCTCGCTGAACTCTACACTGGTTTCCCCTTGTTCCCCGGCGAAAACGAAGTCGAGCAATTGGCTTGCATTATGGAAATTTTAGGCCAGCCACCAAAAGATCTCATTGCCACTGCGACCAGACGTCGTTTATTTTTCGATTCACGTGGAGCACCCCGCTGTGTAACCAACTCAAAGGGCCGTAAACGGGCCCCCGGCACTAAAACCCTCTCACAAGTTCTCATCTGTCATGATCGCTATTTCATTAACTTCCTACAGCGCTGTCTCGAATGGGATCCCGCGGAGCGTATGACGCCCGACGAGGCAGCTCATCATGAATTTCTACAGCCGTCTTCCTCCTCAAGGCACCGGTCATGCCGCATGTCAACCTCATCCTCGACTGGTGGTCTCAATAACACATCCTCGCAGAAGTCATCATGTTACAGTTTTGCCGATATTTCCCCATCATCGGCTACCCAAGGAGGACCCGTAGTGGCCTCAATTACCAGCACAACGACAGTAAGCAATGCTGCCATAACAACCACAACCAATAAGTCGACACGATCGAATAATAATCACAGTCTTATGTCAGCGTCTATCACTAACAGTAGTGGTGGCGGCGGCAATGGCCATCATCATGCCTCCTCTACTCTACATCAAACCACACACGCTCAATCTTCTGGCCATTTACCGGATATCAAGTTAAGTGCCGGTGATAAGTACAATAGCATGCAAAAAATGGCTGTACGTTCAAAAATTACTTCCTCAGTATCCGATCTCGAATCTGTACAACAATATTCTCTACATCGCATGTATGGTACCGCTGGCGGTTCTAATGGCACCCTGGTTGGCAGCCAGAGTAACTCACAAATGCCACAATCAGCCTCGCGAAAACATTTGATAACCGGCACTTTAGGCAATACAGTCTCGGCCAAATATGGCGGCATAGCAACTTTGGGCCACAGCCATCATAATGGCAATAACAATCATCATGCCTCACAGCTGAATACAGCTGGACATCATACCACTGCATCCAACAACAACATCAATATGTCACATTCTCAATCGACGGGCGATGTCTCGGCCATATTTGGGCGTGCTTGACTCCGTGCCCGTCCCACAAAACTAGAGCTCAAAAAATGCAAACTAGTCAATATGGTGGATTTTTGGAGCTAGAAGTGGAAGCAATTGGGTTCGCAAGAAACTACAATACATGAAACATAATGAATGAATATAAAGTAGTTCGGAAGTAATAAAAAAGTGGTCCAGATCAAAAAATCTAAGAAGATTAGATAATGGGAAACTAAAAATAATTTTAAAAAAAGGTTTTAGAGTGGAGGAAAAAATAATAAAGCTGTGTGTCTCTTGTTTTTAAACTAAAATTTTATTAACTTTAGTTCTATGTTGATTTTAATATTAACCAGCCCTCTTTAGTTTGTAAGGAAGTGATCAATATATATGAACAATTTTTAATTAAAAATCTATGTATTAAAAACACATATTAAAAAAAAAAAAACAATACAGTTAGTGTAATAATTATAAAGAAGATAAATGTAATAAAAACCAAATTCACCACAGTTTAGTGATAATAAGACACAATACGTTTACAAATCATTATCAAGAAAATATTAACAGTACCACATAAAATAGTTTATTAAGCTATAAAAATAATTGCTCAATATAAAGAAACGAAGCGGTTTTAAAGAAATCATTAATTAAACTAATAAAATATAAAAAAGTTAAAACAGATACACTGTGAGGTGAATTTTGAAAAGTTTTTTTTAATAAAGAATTTTATATTTTTACAATTAAAGTTAAAAAAAGTCGTAAAATAAATTATTTTCCAGAAATTCACCACAATTTTAATACTTGAACAAAACTCACCTCAAAAGAATTTTTGAAAGTCTTTACTCAAATTAAGTTAGAAAAAGGTTTAAAATGTCTTCTAAGTCGCATTAGCCAATTTCGAAAAATTCACCACGGATTGGAAATTTTTAGAAAACAACACGGATTTTTTTTTCTTTAGAAATTTTGTATGCAAATTAAATTTACTCCGCAAGTAACAAATTTTAAATATTTTAAGAGTGGTGTTAGCCATTTAAAAGAAATTTACTGCGAGTAACTAACTTGAGCAAATTCAACAACTGATGAAAAGTTTTATAGGACTCACCTCTTTAGAATTTTTTTAAACAAAGTTTTGATGAAAAATAAAGCAAAATTTTAGGAATTCACCACGTGCTGAATATGAAATCAAAAACATATTCATTACAACAAAAAAATATTTAAAAATAATTTTAAAACATCCGGCCCTTTAAAGAGAAAAGCAAGACAAATAATTTTTTTAAGAAATAGTTAATTTTCTTTAAAAGCTCAAAGGCCTGGGGCCTAATTACCGCATTCAATATCGAGTAAGCTATCGTATCGAGTAAACTATCGTATTTTTCTGCATTCTATAGACACTGACGTAACGAATGAAAACTAGAGAGTTGTAAAGGCTTTGGTTACTCGATATCGAATGCTATCATCTCAAATTACGATACAAAATAAAAAATTTCGATCAATTTTTCTCGATATCGTATGTGGTAATTAGAGAAAAGCTTAAAAACCTTAAATGATAAACAGATTCATTTAAGGCTTTTAAACTTTATTTATGAATTTGAAGAAAAGATTTTCCTTAATTTCCAATGTAGTGAGTTCATCTTTTAAACTCACCATAATGAAAAAAATATAACAAAAAGGTTTTTGGTAAAAAAACGTAAAATTTATAATTTTTTTTTAGCTCGTGGTAAGTTTTATTACAAGAAAATTGAAATTTTTAAAAATATTTAAATACCTTAGTAGAAGTTATAACTGTTTTCACACCTTGTGGTGAATAAGTCTGAGTTCACACAGCTCATGTCTTATTGACATGTTTCTTCCTTTTTCTTCTTTGTACATGAATTAGCGTTCAAATTATTCATGTCATGTTGACGACATGTTTTTTATTTGGTATAGTCGTGCGTATGCATATGTGCTTTTTTGATATTGAAAACAATAACAAAATTAAAAGTAGCAATCATGTCAATAAGACATCAGCCGTATGAACACAGACTAATAACTAAAATTACATCTTGAACGAAAAGCGTTCAAAATTTTAAAAAATTCAATAGTCATCGTCCATTCTTGCAATTTTTTAAAATTCTGCTTTAAAATAGAATAAGTGTCCAGTGCCAATGTTCTGTAACTCTCGCGTCGAGAAAGTTTTCGATTGAAATGTATGAAATGAAACAAAAATGCCTTAAATAAAAACAAACAGCTGTTTTTCTCACTTAACTGTGTCTGTAACTTTTTTTGGCGAGTACAAGCTGTCACGTAAGGAAATTACTAGCCAATTTACAGAAAAAGTGTGTCTGTAACATTTTGGAGAGAAAAGTTCCCGCTTTGAACTGTCAAATAAACTCACGAATAAAAATGGGGCGAGAAAAAATTTTAACACTAAAAAACAATTAAAAATGCAAAATGCAAAGAAAAATAATAATAATAATATTTTATTCCTGGCACATTTTTCATTGTTTAATTTATTTTGTTTTTAACATTTTTATAAAATATACGAATGTCTTCAAAGCTCGTTTCCAAGCAACAAACATTAAAGTCGCTCTTTACACAATTTGGTATAGCCGACGGTTGTGTTTTCGCCGCCGTCGTTGAAAAATTTTCAATTTTAGTAAATTTTGGTCGCCGTCAACGATATTTGTTACTGGCGTTCTGAACGTCTGCAATGTCACATCGGCTTCGAGTGCAATATTATGACATTTATAACGTAAAGACGTAATCTCTTTTGATAGTTTTCGACATGAGTTACAAACACACATTTTTCTCACTTTTCGAGAAACGATGGAATATTTTGTTTCACATCTTTTCGATGCAAGAAGTTCTAACTAAAGTAACAGAACATGGGTACAGATTATGCAATTCTAGTCTTGTATTTTTATCTTGTCTTTCCTCTTCTGCTTTCCTTTTTTTTTAATATACATACAAATACATCTACAGCCAACTTTAAATTAAAAAGTGTGAGAATTATAAAACAAAAGAGAATTTGCAGGAAACATGAAACTGGGAAAATCTCCCCAAACTTCTCACCCCACTCGCAAATAAACCCAAGAATTGCTGCCTGCAACAACACTGCAGGTCTGGACAATGACATACATTTTAGAAAAGGGAAATTGAAAAAAGTGGTAAGTTGGCTTATACGAACAACTCGCGGTGAGTTTTAGCTTTAAACTAACCTCGAACAAAAACAAATAATTGAGCCGTTTATTTTGAAAGTGGCATAAGTCACTTTTTCAAAAAAATCGAGTTAATAATAAATAATAAATAATAATAATAATGATAATAATAATAATAAATACTGAGAAAAATATCAGTATCATGATATATCAAATACAAGTGAATCTTCTCGAAAGTTAGCATCCACATTTTTAAACGTGTTAAACCGCAAACCCTTAAATATCTCGACTTAAAAACAAAATGACTTATGCCACTTTTAAAATAAACGGCTCAATTAACGCCTTAAAGGAAAAAAGTGAAGTAAACTAAATTTTTGATAGCCTTTGCAATTAAAGAGATTTTTATTCTATTAAAAGAGACGAAATCTTCAAAAGATTTCTTTAGTTTAGATTTTGTTGAGTTTATGTTTTAGAATTCACCTCTAAAAAAAGAATTTTAATGGATCGCTTACGGATGGCAATTTAACTAAAGTTGAGTTGCCAGCGGCGAAATCAGGCAACGTCGCTCATGTTAAAATATAAAATAAAAAAAAATTGTGTATATTTTATTACGAGTGGTGTTGCTGCTGGCAGCTCAACTTTAGTTGTGTTGCCATCCGTAAACAACCCATAAAATTTGGAAACAAATTTATAGTGTTTATATTTATATGTTATTTTCGAGCAAAATTTTGAAAATTCTTTAGGAAGTTGAAAAGAAAAAAATTTAACTAATACCGTTTGATATAAAAAGCCAAAATTTTTGACTGAACTACTTAAATTTGTACAGTGGTGAGTTTCCTTAATTTAAAAAAAAATTATCTGATTTTGAATTTATTGACATAACAATTTTAGCAATTTTCTGACCGTGGTGAATTTTTAAAAACTCAACACTATATTTTTCTTGGGAATTTTTTAAATCTAACTTCAGAAACACAAAGTCTGGGATCACACTATGAAAGTTTTCTTTCAGAAAGTCTGAGTTTCCCCTCTCACCAATAAGCTCAGACTTTCTGAAAGCAAACTTTCATAGTGTGAACCCAGACAAACTACATACATAATCTTAAACTAATTCCCCACCCTATCAAGAATAATACTTAAAAAAACTTATTAAAAAAAACAATATGTAGTTAAATACAAGAAAAAACTGTGGTGAATTTTAAAAGTTTTTAGTTTTCATTTAATTTTTCTTTAAAGTTTGCTATACTAATAAAAAAAAAAATTTAACAATTTACAAATGTAGTATAAGTGTCTATAATGTTGATAAACTTAAAAAAAAACTATTAGACCAGTAAATGTTTTAAATATTTAAAATATATAATTTCATTGCCAATAATTAACTATTTAATTATAATATAAATTAAATTAAATTTAAAAGATAAACAATATTTTATATTGTAAATTTTAACTAAGAAAGAAACATTTTATTAATGTGTAGTTTTAATTTTTTTTTCTTTCTCTCTTTCTTAAATAAATAATTAAAAATATATTGAAAATAAAATTAAATAAAAAATATATCATAATAGTAATACAATTAAATAAAACGTAGTTATATATAATCATCATTATCATATTCAAACAACAACAAAAAAATCAAAGGACTGTTTTAAAAAAAGTTATTTCAATTTATAATTTTTTTTTTTTTTTTTTGTTCTTGCAAAATCAAATTATCAGGAGTATAAATTACTATTTTATTTTATAATTTAATTCCCTTTAGTTTAATTAAGTAAAATTAATAAAATAAAATACAATATCATTTACAAATTGTAGTAGTTTAAAAAACACATCTCTGTGTATTCGAAACACAATTCAATTATTTTTAATATTAATAAAAAATGTAAAAAAGTGTGTTCGAATTTTTATTACTTTTAATTAAATTTTTGATTTCCTATTATAATTTTTGATGTAACAACTTTAGTATGAATATATACAACTACATTTATACATGGCATATATATATATATATTATTCTCTATATACAAACATTGAAATATACAATACAAACATACACATATACAATTATCTTTAATATAGTGTAAACGTTGTAGTATGCAACAAAAAACCGACAAAAAGAAATAAACTATTTCAAAATTATTGACAAAAAATAAAGTTAATCTTCAACAAGAAAAAAATTTAAACAAAAAATATTGTGTGGACTTTTTATTTAAACAAAAAGAAATGGCAAAAGAAAAAACTCACCACTTGTGGCAAGTTAAAAATTTCCGTTTAAACTTTAAGAGTTTCTAAATAATGATTAGTATGTGGTTATTTTGTTGAACTATTTATGGTTTTTAATCCAAATTTTTAATATTTTCAATTAGGCTTAAGTTCATGAAATTTAATTTTTATTAAATTATTTTTATGAAGAAAGGAATTTTTACAACATGAAAATTAATTAAAATTGTTATTGATAATCTTTCATTCTTGACGTGGCTCGGGCTCGAACCCTGGCCGGCAGGTTACCATGACATGTTTCAATCGCAACCACTCGATCTCCTCAGATGGATTTGCCGTCTTACACTCGCAGCCATCGACGACTGCTGACGTCACTAGTCAAACATCAATCCTTAAACCAAATTGTATTTTAACATTTGGTAGATCGAAATTTGCTTTACTGAATGATTATCCATTTTAATTGATTTTACATGTTTTTTCCTTTACTTCTAAATAATATTAAGTTAAAGCAACAATTTCTAAGTAAACTGAAGTATTTCAATTCAAAATAATTTTTTCAGCACTAAACTTTGTCAGGATTTCAACATTATTACATATCTACTACTCACCCTCATCCCGCATTTCGATTTGGATCGAAGTTTTCTCCATTTGGCAACTTTGGAATTCTGCGTTCCGTTTCAATTTTCGGCTTTTCAATAGTACATAGTAAAGCCCTGCACGAATGCAGTTGAATGCCGTTTCAAAACGTTCGTTTGTTTTTCAACTACTGATTGTCGATTGCTTTTTGCTAACGAATCAAATTCTGTATTGTGAAAAACACATAAAGCACGAAAAAAATATAAACACACAAATGCAAATGAATTTTTAATTAGTGTGTTATAAACGACCAAATACGAAGTGTAAAGAGCACGAAATATACTCCACACAACAACGAAACAAACGAATAACACAAACTACACCAAATCGCACGAATCACACCAAACAACAGTAACAAAAAAGGTGATATGAATTATCTTATTTTTTTACACTTTTTGTACACTTGTCGAAGTCACATCGACGACTGAATTGATGAGCATAAAAATATGTGTTAGTAGTGGTATACACAATTGTGCAAAGAAATGGAACTCCCTGTTATAGACTCACAATTGTTGTGTGTTATGTTTTCTTTCACATAAAATTATACATTGCGTTGATTTGTTTTTTTTTAAATCAAACAACTGCTTAACAACGAGTTGTTTGAAACCAACTACTGTTTAAAATTGATTCGGTTTTTCATTGTGTATCATTCGAACTGATTTAAAAAAAAACACAGTATTTGACACAACAATAACTTGGTGTGGAGAACTGTGAAAAAGAAACAAATGCATTCGTGCAGGGCTTTAGTACATAGCTACGTTTACTCAAGTTGTTTATTTACTAATGGAAAAATCTTAAATTTTATGTTTATTTTTCGTTTAGAAAAACTGTTTCATTTTACAGTTTTTCTTAGTAAAATGAAAGACAATAAATATTTTTTTATTATTAATTTTTGTGTACTTCTAGAAGGCATCTGTGCTGCTTCTTTTTCCCGCTGGGCAAGTGCATGTTCGAAAAACACACACTTTTTCACTAACGCCGTTACTGTTTTCGAAATTTCAGACTTACAGCCTAACTTGCAAGACATTTCTGAAGACAGTGATTAATTGACACTTGTAGCAAGTCTATGTCAGAAACATAAACTGATTGCTGAAACCATAATAATAGTTTTAACCAGTGTTCGAAAATAAACAGTACACTATTAAACGTTCAGCTCAAACACCCAGGAACGATATCTATTTTTTTAGTGATTGTGTAGACATACACAACCCTTAATGCCGTTCGTAACTATTTTCAAGAAAGAACCGAACATTATATAATTATATAATGTTCGGTTCTTCGTTAAAAAACAGAACAATTGTAGTGATACCGTAGACAAACATTACATTTTAATGTTCTATAATGTTTTTTTCGTGTGTGTATTTTGTTTTTGTAAAAACTGTTTGGTTTTTTTTACCATCCAAAAGGGACGAACATTAACGAGCCAAACCGAACACATTGAAGTTTGTGGATTTTCAAAAAAAAAAAAACCGAACGAAATTAAATGTTCAAAACTTTTGTTGAGTTTGATAAAAACAGTAATATTTTTGTGTTCGAAAGATGACTAATGCCCGTAATTTTTACAAATAGGTATCTAGCTGTGTATAGGTATCTATGGTTTTCAAATTTTGAAAACGTTTTCTAACCTACGGGTTAAAGTGTTATGTATTTTATACCATCAATTTTCGATAGTTAATTCACGTAGGCAAAATCAACGTTGAAATTACCACAATAGTGTTAGCGAATAGATGAAGATAAATGTTAGGTATGAACACGACTAGATATATATTTGTAGAAATTACGGGCATAACAGGGAAACTTTATTTTTTTTTTAATGATTTTCTACACAAACACTATTAGCGTTTGTGTTTTCCACAAATCTACCGAACCGAACATTAAGAAACGATATTTAGTGTTTATTTTCGAACACTGGTTTTAACTTTTAGGTATATATAAAAATAGTTCCTGTTTTCTTTTGTTGCAAATATGAAAAAGAACACAATTGGTAAAAATTTTAAAGCATCAATCTCATTAGAAAAAGTAATAACCCCCCCTATCGCGAATAATTTTTCCCTCGTAATTTTTTCCCTTTTCACAGATTTGCGATTATTAAAAATTCACATGAAAAAAGGTAATTCAAAGGAGAATAATAACGTGAAAAAATGTTCACGGGGAAAAATTCCCCTTATCGTGAAAAGTTTTTTCCATCGTAATTTTTTTACGTTTCCCTTAGATTTTCTCGCTTTAGTTTTGCTAGGGAACAGAGCATTTCTGTAAGTACCCAAGAGGGAAGTCAACTGACACCAAAGTAGTCCCGTGATAGGTATTTGGTGGTAGAGACCGGTTCTAGTTTTAACACTTTCTGTGAATAAGACCTATCACTTTTACATGGGGTTGTCATTGGAGGGGGTCAATTTACACCATTTGACCAGTCACACATCTATTCTAAATGGACGTGTTTAGTGACAGTCACTATAATGTAGTATTATTTCAATGCAATGTTTTATTCACCCTTATTCTATTTGGCGTCGTCAACAGTAAGCAACGCCGTTTTTTATGTTTAGTTTCAATTTCGTATTCCCGTTGGCAATATTGCCATATTTCGATGACTGTTAACATATGTTTGGTATTTTCTAAGAAAAATTGGCGTTGCTGTTGCCTTAAATTGCCCTTGATTTTGTCGTCGGCATTTTTAGTGTTGTCTTATGCTGCTTTGTGTCGTGTTTTAAAAATTTTTCGTAATGGTTGGCTGCAATTTTGATTTCTACGGCGGTTTTGATATTTTTCTTCATTTGTGTTGTGTCTTGATATATTATTATATTATATTATGTTATATTTGATAAAAAATTAAATTTAAAACTAAGTGCAAGTTCGAGAAGCTAGTGGAAGAGCTTGTAAAAAATCCATTACTAGCCAGAGGATTATGCAGGGTTTCTTTTCCTAATAAATTAAATATCCCTTGCGATTAAAGAAGAGATGGTGGTCTTTTTTTTTTTTGGAGTTAAAATTTTGATGTGGGTTCCATCCACACAGCCAATTACACCTGGAAATGCTGCTTTTTAAAGAAATGCAACTTTAATTTATCCATTGTGGACAAAGTTCTCTCTTCATGACTTCCAGAGTCTCAGACAAAATTTTTAAACTTGTGGCTGGGACAGTCAAAAGTTGAAATAATTTCCAACGCTGAGCTGGTACGATCCCTGGGCCAAAAAAGGCAATGTTGCTGCAAATATATTGTGTTTGGAACAAACGTTCCCTTTTTAAATGAGGCTCTATTATTTCCAACACATGTTATAAAGAAAGTTTATTCAGCCGAAAATAACTTTCAAATCTTAAAAAAATAAAAAATATCCATTAGGCACTTGGGAAAATTTAATATAATAAAAAAAATTTTCATTTAATCATTATTTTTTTACAAACAAATTTTTATTTGACTTAAAATTTGCACAAACAGCACAGAATTTTTTTTGTTCTTATAAAAAAACAGTAAACAAAATGAATCAGCTGATTTTAATATTAGATATGTGTGCTGTATTTTATTAACATTATCGATAAATAGTCAACGGCGTCATAATACTCTTACAAAATACCAATTTAACATACAATTGATGTTGTCTTTGATAAGAATTGCTGTTGCCTTAAAATTGCCGTTGTTATTGCCGACGCCAAGTAGAATAAGGGTGATTTTAATAAAACAAGTCCTAGAATTAAAATCAAGAACCAAATTTTAGAAAGTCCCAAAAAATGTGTTGCACCACCAGTAAAGACTGTACTGTAATTCATTACTTTATCTACCTTTTTTTCTTCATAAACCAGTTGAATGATCTCCTTTCTCCCAGGACCAGTATGTTGAACCAATTGACACAAATTTCCCGCAGGGTAGTTCCTTCTATAAATCGAATATTATTGGCTATTTCCGTTAATAAGGCACAAACCGATATATCGGTCAACAAAATGCAAAACAACAGGTCGATTGCCTGCGAATTTGTGAAGCTTTCGAAAGACGTGGTGGCAGAATTTTGGAAAATATTAAAAAGTGCAAAAAATTAACGTTGTGATGAAACTATAGCCCTCCAAAACAAAATATTTTGCTATATTATTTTAACTTTTCTTTAAAATATATACGTGTATAGTTTTTAACAAAATTTTCATTGATTTTTTATTTTTTTCATCTTTTTTTTTTAACATGCACTGGAACTGATAGCGTGAAAAATTTTTCACATGAGATTCACGATTGCTTTTTTTCTTCGAGGGGAATGAAAATTTCATGGGAACAAAAATTCCACTTGCTATTCAGGGGTTAATAACACAAGGTTTTGAACGAGAGCAACCGAATTTCTTTCCTAGTATAATTTGGTGTGCTGAATTCGAATCTGTAATTGGGGTTTCTCTATCACGTCAGGTTTTCGAGATACAAAAAAGGTTTTTATTCGTTTGCTACATAAAAAATCACAAGTTTTTTAAAAATCAATGAATTTTCAAAATGAGAGCGTTATTAGAACTTCGCTTTTTATTTTGTTGGTTCGGATTCACGTATTAGAGTCCAGCAATAGTCTTCCAGCATGCTTTTGTCTCAAAACCCTTAATAAATTCTTTCAGTTTTCATTCATTGCACTTAGTTTTTTTGGTTTTTTTTTTGGAAAAAAAAATCTAAATGCAAATGAAGAATATGCAAAACATTGTTGGTGTCCACGGTTTGTCCAAGTTTCTGAGTGAATGTAAATATGAATATTTTAATGATTCTGGTATTGCATATCTTTTTTTTCAACCAAATACTCACCACACACAAAGCTAAAACTGCTTGAATCAGTAACACACAAATTGTAGTGTTAGTATTGACTGTTTTAAAGTATTGGCAGCATGCGATAAAAAAATGAACAAGACGTGATAGCCCCATTTTGTTACGCTGCTGCAGTGCCTAGGACGCTCCTAGATGGGTCAAATGTATGACCAACCCCATTGAACAAAATGGCTGACTTCATAAACGCAGTATTGCGATGCAACAGTAAATGGAATAGCTTCATAAACTCCACAGCTTCTCTGTAGACAATGCTTTGAGTTCATTATAGCATGGTAACTGTATTCACTGCACAACGGTTGCGAAATTTGTGCATTGGTTTAATTTGTAATACCTTTTTAACGCGTTTATGAAATCAGCAAATGTCAATGCAGACTAGAAATATATTGATGAAAAATCCCATAAATGCCAAGGAGTTGCCCCTAGGGGCATAAAATAAATGACTGACCTCCATTAGTTTTTGTTCTTAACATTTTCTCAAATCATACTTTCCCTTTATCTCTACCCCTTAGGGGGGCTCCCATACAAATATTGCGTTTTATGAAATTCTTAAATTTAATTAACATTTTTCGTCTTTTGTTGCAAACAGATTTTAATTATTTATGGCTTGTTTTGTTTGGAATTTATGCAAAAAATTAGAAGCATAGCTGCATTTTGCAATTTTGTATGAATTTTTAAAAAACAAAAATTTCGAAATTTTGATAAAAAAAATAATTTTTTTTCCAAAAAAAAAATATGTTTCTAAAACGACTAGAAAGAAGTTTTACTTTTCTTAACCCATTAAGGCTCATGGCTCGGGCCTTAATGGGTCCCATTGAAACTTTTAAAATTTTATTTTTTATACCTAAATATGAAAGAAAACTAATTTTGGGCAAATCGGATACGTGGGAGCCCAGTGGTGCGATTCACTAACTTTTAACGATCCGACAATCGTAATATTTGTCGACAATTTTTGAAAATAGAACAAGTTCAAAAAGATAGAATTCATGACCAGTGAAAGGAGAACTTATCATCTAACTGGTACATTCACCCCTATTATGTAAGGCGTTGTCGACGTCGACATTAATTTTTAATTGTTGTCACATCAAGGCGACGACTACATCACTTCGACGTTAGTTTGGTATTTTATAAGAATGTTGTGTCGACGTCGACTAGTTATCGACAATTTGACAAAAAAAAAATCCCATCTCCAATTATTTATTTTTTTTGTTCTTCACTTACTTTTTAACGCTATTTATGCTATTTTCCGACATGTTTTTTAACCGATTTAGCTTTTTAAAGTAAAGTGTAGAGTTTGTTTCCAATTTTGTATTTTTTCGCGAATTTTTGGCATGTTTTTGATAAAAGATATTTTTACTGTAAGTTTTCTGATTCTTTATAGCTTTAACGTTTACAGTATTCCACGGATAATTACCTCGACAAAAATGCCAATATTTTTGGGTAATTATGCGGGGTAAGCATTTAAACGAATACGCTTAACTACCTCGTTGAGGTAGTAATAAGAATACGTTTAACTACCTCATTGAGGTAATTAAGCGAATTCGTTTAAATACCTCAGTGAGGTAATTAGACGTATTTATTTACAAGATAACTTAACATTGATGTATGAAAAAATTTAAGAAAGGAATTTTTACATGTATCAGCTATTATTTGATATAAATTTGGTGTATCTAGATAATATATTACTCTTATATGAATCTTGACCTCATAACATAACTTTTAATGCAAATATTAATTTGTTGAATATTTTGCTTTTAATCAAGCCATATTTTGTTTTTTAGGCATATTTTTTAAAAACAAATTTAGTGCATATTTTCAAATTATTAACATGTAAAACTTGGTTTCATTACTTGCTGTGTTTTTGTCAAATAGTACTGAGGCAATTAAACGAATGAAATTTAGGTATAATTTTGTTTTGGGAGTTAAATTTTTAAGGCAATTATCCGAATAGGGTAATAAAGCGTATGGCAATTAAACGTGGATTTTTGTTTAAAAAATGGAAGAAAAAAAACGGGGATTTAAAACTCGAGGTAAATAAGCGTGAAAGGCATTTAAGCGTGGGGCAATTATCCGGGTTATACTGTATTAATAAATATAAGACTTTTCTTTCATGCCGCTGTTACCAAATTTTTGCGAATTTCCGTTAATTGAGCAATTTTCACCGAATTTTTGCCATTCGTTACAGATTAAGGGACTTTCATCAATTTTATGGCTTTTTTTTATATATTAAAAATGTTCGAGAATTTTCGCTATTTTTGCAAATATTACCGAATTTTGGCTCTTTGAGGAAACTTTTCCGAACTTTGGCAATTTTCGCGTTAAATTTACTAATTAAATTTGTGCCCATAACTTTTTTTAAATTTGAATTTTTTTATTTTAAGCGTTTTCAATAAATATGTTTACATTTCATTAAAAACTTCTTTAACTTTCATTTGAGTCGTCGCAAAATTTCCTGTCGACTAAAACGGGGATAATACTACTCGACGTCGACTTAAAAGCGCCTTAGAAAATATCAATTGACTGTCAATAGGCATTGATAATTGTCAACAACGACTCAGAAAATACCATTACTGTTCAGGTGCCGTCGACTTTCATAATAGGGGTGATTAAGAACAAAAAGGTTAAAAACTAATGAATTACTGTACATTCTTCACCGATGGTGTGACACTTTTTTTTGGGACTTTCTAAAATTTGAATCTTAAATCTAGTTCTGGGGACTTGTTTTACTGACATAAATACTACATTGTATCGAAATAATATAACATTGTTATAATAGATGAGAATAGATGTTAGACTGGTCAAGTGGTGTCAATTGACCAATGACAATCCCATGTTAAAGTGATATTTCTTATCTTATCACCAAAGACCTATCACGGGACTACTTTAGTGTAAGTTCGCTTTCCTTTAGGAAAATAACACACTTTGGGCATAAGAAAAAAAAGGAATTGTCATAGAGAATTTACCTTCTGCGAAATATCCTGCATTTTAAAAATTGGAAATTTCGTTTGAAAAAGGTGAAAAAATTATCGAAAATTTTAAAACACATAAATAACAACAACTTATAATTAACATACATACATGTTTTTATTATGGTGTTTTAAATAGCAAGTGATTGTATAAATATGTTTGTATTTGAAAATTGTATATAATTTGTGTATCGTTTAGGCCCAGTGTTGCGTTTTCGCATCACGGATATATACAATCATAAAAAAAGTCTCAAATGTCTACGATAATTGGATTTTTCAGTAGAAATAATAATGTTCGTATGTCAGCTACCTCCTTCAGAAGTTTCAGATAGGTATATCATATATCGTCAGCTCAGAACTGGTTTGGCGCATATACCAAAAAGTCGGAGTGGAGAAAAACGACACAGAAGATTTACATGAAGATTTCTCAAATTGTACCCTATAGAATTTTTTATATTTGTACCACTGCTTCCGGTATATGTTTTGAAGAAAAATGCAGATTTTTGCGCACTTTCATGAATAAAGTTAGAATTTAATAGTATTTATTTGAAAATGAAGTGGCATACGCCACTTTTCTAAAAAAAAATTAAAAAAGTGGCTTTTTGTGCTGCATACGTATACTTATTGCTGTGTATTGAGTAACTTGTTGTTGAGATGAATTTTTTTTATAGTTTTTTTATTTGATTTTACTTAACAAAAACAGAAACAACAGTTCTACTGTTATGAAAAGTTACATAAAAAGCCACAAATTAAACAACTTAAATAACACTGGTTTACAGCCAAAAATTACCAAGAACGCCACGTGCCTAGATAAGTTAATTTTGACCTCCTGAACACGAAAAACGCTGTACTTTTTTTTCAAAAGTACAGTTTTTTAGAAAACGGTACATTTGTGTTTTTCGGTGTATGGTCCCACTCAAACCCTTGTGGAGCCCAACCGAAAAGTCCGATCGAGATAAATGGCATATCGTTGGAAAGGTAATTAAATTTCCGTCGATATGCTAAAAATTTTTATCTGATAAGAATTGGCTGAGTTATGGCACCTCGAAATTTGCCTATTTTTTACGTTTTTTTTCAAAATTTTTCATTTTTATTTCGTTTTTTTTCTACGTTATGTTAAATATCTGGAATGTTTTATGTTTTGACCAAAAAGTATATTTGATTACCAACGTTTTAAGCGCAATTTGAAAAAAATCGGATGAAAAATAAAGTTTTTATTATGGATTTTGTGGAACCCTGGCCGGCAGGTTACAATGACATGTTTCAATCGCAACCACTCGATCTCCTCAGATGGATTTGCCGTCTTACACTCGCAGCCATCGACGAAGAAAGACAAAGTGAAAAAACAAAAAAATGTACTTGGACTTCAAGAAAAATTCTTGACGAAAGTACGAAAAAACAGAAGTAAAGGAAAAAACATGTAAAATCAATTAAAATGGATAATCATTCAGGAAAGCAAATTTCGATCTACCAAATGTTTAAATACAATTTGGTTTAAGGATTGATGTTTGACTAGTGACGTCAGCAGTCGTCGATGGCTGCGAGTGTAAGACGGCAAATCCATCTGAGGAGATCGAGTGGTTGCGATTGAAACATGTCATGGTAACCTGCCGGCCAGGGTTCGAGCCCGAGCCACGTCAAGAATGAAAGATTATCAATAACAATTTTAATTGAATTTCATGTTGTAAAATTCCTTTCTTCATAAAAATAATTTAATAAAAATTAAATTTCATGAACTTAAGCCTAATTAAAAATATTAAAAATTTGGATTAAAAACCATAAATAGTTGAACAAAATAACCACAATACTAATTATTTTTATTAATTCATTTAAAATTTTAATTTAAGCACTAGCAATATTGTTACCACTCCGACCACTATGAGCTTCCGTCAAAAAGGCACAATAAGTAAAAGTTGGTATATATGACATAATAATGGTTGCTGTAAGATTAAACATATTTAATTTTCGTTTGTAGTAAAATTTTGAAGCATTTCCCTTAGGTAGGCTAAAAACACAAATAATAGCAAACCGTACACTTGGTTGGGTCCATTATAAAACTTTTTTTCACAAATTTATTTTCTTGTTGTCATTTTACTTTGCTTTTGCTTTAACTACTTTTTTTTTCTTACGGCAATGCAGCAAAGCAACAGTAAAATTTATTTTGTACGTTTTTGTATGAAGAATTTGCTGCAATCGCCAAACAATGGCTTGTAGAGCAAAACAGTACTTAAAAAATGTTGAAACAGTTGATATGCAGCAAAATGAATGCTTTATATCTCAGAAACCATAAAAATTTTCGCGAAACAGGTTTTTGATTTAGAAAGAGGGTATTAAAAAATATATTCCTCATACCTAACTCATTTTTTTTTTAAATGGTCGGTAGGTCAAACCAGTAATGAGCTGACGATATTACTTTATTTTTTTTTAACTTTTTTCAAAAGTACCCAAAAAACAGGAAAAATTAAAAATTTAGATTAAACATTTTTATAAAAAAAACTTATGTAGGATACAAATCCAAGAACAGGTCGATTAGATATTTAGTAAAATTTTATTTCACTGTGCTTTATAACAACAAAATGCCTGAGGGGAGGTTTAAGTGAACGTTGCGAAAACGCAACGCAGGGCCTTAATGGGTTAAAGGAAATTTTATTGCGGAATTTCTGATTTTTTAGTTTTTTCAATTAGCTAAAGCGTTTTTGAGTAACGTAAACATATGATGTGCCACCTCCTACATTACGCGAACATATGTTGTGCAACCTCCTCCATTTTTAAAATAACGGTATTGTATCTCGAAAACCAGAGTTTATCTTAAAAACGGCAAGCATCGCTGGCAAGTACCCGAATTATGTGAAAACGCCATGTGGCCGGCTTGTCTGTTTTTTTCAACTAGCATAGTGTTATTAATGCCAACTGCTTGTTAAGAAATGATGAAGCTTTGTTTCGTACTTCGTAACTCTGATTTTTTAAAAACTTCCACTTGACTGTGTAGACATTCATGCAACTTGTATAACATTCGACTATTTCGTCGACATTTTCGATGTTAATAAATCGCACAATGTAAACGGGCACTAACTGAATGTGGAAACGTTATCGAAATGCAGAATAGGGCTGATTAATATATTTTGTTTTATCTTTTTATTTATAATTCACTTAAATTTAATAAAATAAATAAACAAATTTCAAATAGAATCCTAAAATTCAATTTACTTAAAATTGAAAACTTTTTTCAAATTAAGTTAAGAATAAGGCAACGACAGAAAGTTATTTAAAAATTTCATTTTAGAAGTATATTGAATATATTGTAAGTGACGGCCATGAGCACCACGATCCAGAGGATCTTTTGTGCAGATAGCTACATACATACTTTATGATTTAACTTTATTTATATGTAAAACAATATTTCCAAGCAAAGTCACTTAAAAAAATTAAAGTACTTTTTATTAATTTTTAAACGAAATGGAAATAATTTTTTTTTAACCGAAATACAGAGTATGAGTATTACGCACTGCTGATGCTGATATAAATTAAAATTGAATTAAATCAAAATCTTCAAATATATTAATTCTTAATTAAATTTTATATCCCTTCGATCAATATCGAATATCGTTATTTGGTCTGATAATTACTAAATTAGTGCCACTTTACTGAAACATTTCTTTAATTGCTTTTTTTCCTAAAAAAGTCAATCCCTATTTGAAATAAATCAGGTTTCATTGAAATGAGGTTTCAAAAGTAAAAAAAAAAAATATTCTTATATTAAGAAAATATCTCCCTGTTTCTTCTCTTACAAATGAATCTTTAAATCTGGAGTGAATTCTTCTCAAAACTATATATTTCAATAATTAATTTGTTGAAAATAAATCGTACAAATCTGATGAAATCAAAAATAGTCTTTCTGTCTTCTTAGCTTTCAAGGGAATCAAAGGCAATTCAAAATCATTGAAGCTAACTAATACAAGCTTTCTGGTCAAAACAGTTTATATCGATATTAAACATTTCCATACATATTTTTCCAATTCAGCTATCGGGCGACAAAGAACACTTTTAATTATGCGAGATTTCTGGAATCCAGGGGGCTACTTTCTTTTTCGATGCGAGAGAAAAATGGTAGGAAATCGAGTTATTGGTGCACTTTATTGCGATTGTGGATTGGTATTTCGCTTTTTGCAAAAACACCGCAAATTTATTTTCCTTTTTTATTTTTTTTACATATTTCGACATTGGATTACGTTAATTGTTACATGTGTTCCTTCGTTTTGAAAATAAATTGCGCAAGGTTTTGCGGAGGCGATAGAGAGTACCACAGTGACCTCTAATCGCTTTTAGCTTTCGTATTTCGAAACTCAATGTTTGACTGCATAGATGATCTATCTGGGATAAAACTTAGGTTGTTTCTTAATTTCTCTAGCAAAACGAATTAGTTGAGATCTGTTGTGATACTTGTATATGTATGTAGTTGCTGCTATTTAGGATACGCATTGGCGCTGGATATCACAAAGGAAACACTAAAGAACCCACCATAGTCTTAACAATGTACTATAGGGGATATTAGATGCCAGTACATAAACCTTGTCAGGGCTTAAACTTGCCAGATCAAATTATGACGGCTGACTAAAGATCAAGACAAAAATCAAGTGCCCTAAGTGCCCTACGCTGCAGGGGCATGTGGAAGTTAAAGTCTTTTTTATGCTGCGGTTATCCAGCAGAACTTCAAATACAACGGAGAATAGGGCTTAGTAAATAATGCTAACAGAGTTTATAACAATAGGCATAACTTAAGCAGCAAAATCCATAATGGAAGTCCAGAACTTAATTATTGTTTTTTTAACCCTGGATAGAAACAGTTGGCCGAACTTTTTTTAAGTGTATTTAAATTAAGCTCTTTTTTGCAACAACGTTAGCTGATGAGGAAATTTTTAAAATTTAATTAATTTGAAAACACAAAAAAGGGTTAAATTCGTATCGAGAGAAAAAGAACTTACATTTTGAATGCTTTATTTTTATCAATGTAAAAAAAGTAACATGATAGAATATTTAAATATAATATTTGGCTACAGTACCACTAAAATTGTTCTGCTATTAACCGAAGAACAGAACACTATATAATAGAAATAGTTACGAACGGAGTTAAGGGTTGTGTTCGTTTACACAAACACTAAACAAATAGATATCGTTTCTGGGTTTGTGAGCAGAACGCTAAATAATGTTGTTTATTTTCAAACACTGGTTTTAATACTAACATTACTATACTGATTATTATGTAAAGGCCATAAGCACCGCGATCCAAAGATTCTTTTGTGCACCCAAAAAGTTTAGTTAAGTAGATTAAAGTGGAGAACAGAATAGTCGCTCTAGTTCAATGTTACGAATAGCGCTGCAAGCTGTCAAAAGGTAAAAACGGAAGTTTCAAAATAGTGTCAACAGAATACATAGTTGTAGTAGTCGTTGCAGTTGAAGTTGAAGCGCAAAATTCAAAATTTTGAACTTTGTTGCGCTACAGAGCATTCGTCAGTGTCAGCATCTACTACAACTACTTTATTCTGTTTCAAGCTTAAGGCTACAAATAAAGCTAATTATTCGAAACGGTAAGAGATTGTATACTTCATATGAAGTCATTAAGATAACTCCATTGATCTTTATTCCGCTTGGATACTTATACTTAGTGCCAATTTACATTATACGATTTTTGTCGTTGTGATTCTTACCTTATAGTCGACAGGGGAGAGGGAATTTAAAGGGGTACATCAGCAATTCGTATTGTTTATTTATGTGTAGTTTTAAACAGTTGGCAAAATTTATGCATATAAACAGAAAACGTCGCACAATGTAAACATAAGAGCGACTCCAAAGAAGAAACGACAATAATCGCAACGACAAAAATCGTAAATTGTAAATGGTCACCAGGGCTGCCAGATAAATTTGTGAGTAACTAGTTAATTTCCTAAGAAAAAATAAAAAAAATCGCCTTTCACGTTTCGAAAAACCGTATTTTTTTTTTTATAAAAATCGAACAAAAATTGTTAAAAAAAAATACGGTTTTTCGAAACGTGAAAGACGATTTTTTTATTTTTTCTTAGGATTTAAGCAAAAACATTATTACTTTCATTTAAGACATTAAAAATTGGATCACACTTATGAGAGGTCACTTTCGAACGAGAAGACCATACAATTTAAGCCTTAATTTAATAAGTCGTTCTAAGCAAATCTTGAGACAAGATGTTGAAACTTTTGAGAAACTTTAAAAATAAATTTTATGGTATAAAACGAAGTCAACCTTAGATATTTACCAACAACTTTAGTAAAAAAAAATAAACCCAAAAAAATAAAAAAATACTTGTATTTGGCTTTAAAACCATTGATCGATTATTACAACTCGATTCAAATCATTTTAAGGAATTGTTAAAAATATATTCAACAATTCCTTAAAAACAAGAACTTTCTTTTCGAAGCTGATTTCTCATTAAACAAGTAAATTAAACTAAAAAGGAGATATTCAACCAACCATGAATAAAAATTAGCAGGAAGCGAATTAAACAAGAAAAAAAGGAGAAGTGAAAAAAACTTCCGGGAAATTTTTTTATTCATAATTGAGTTGATTAAGTTCCAATATTTGTGAATAGTGAAAACTTTATTTATTAAAAAAATTAATTTGTTTAATGATTCTATTCCAATTAACCGCACTGTTGCAATTTTTAACAGACTAATAAAAGTGTAGCAGAACTTAAGGCATTTCTTATTTAAGCATTTTAACATAAAAAGTTAAACACAACAAAAGCTCTTCACAATAAAAAAAAAAAACAAAAAAGTGGAAAGCTATTAAATGATTTAATCACATATAATAAAGCATACTTTAAAGAGTTAAATATTATTACGATACACTGTAAAAACTTACAAATGTAATTAAGTAGAAATAGTTAATCCAGTCTTGCCACTCAAAAATGAATACAGAGTAAATTAAAAAAAAAACGTTAAGGTTTATAAACTTAAAATAAACAAAATATAGAGGGCCAATGTAATACGAAGCAAATAATTTAAGAAAATATCGCTAGCAGACGCAAAAGTTTCAGAAATTTGAATTAAGGAAAAATTATTTATATATTAAATTCAAGAATTTGCTTTAGTTTAAGTGTGTAAATTAGTTAGAGTAGTTTTAAATAATGTAGCGTATTTAAAAAAGACTTTAGTTTTAGATAAAGTGTATGATAAATTTTATATAAAATACTGTACAAATATTAACCATAAAAAAAAATTTGTTTATCATACCATCTTAAAATTTCCTCCACAGTGGGGTATATAACTAAAATGTCAAGAATATTATTTAAAACTAAAGTTTCTGATAACTTTTCTAAAATGAAGGTATTCAATAATTTTTATATTAAAAATCAGCTTAAAGTCCATATCTTTTCTATAGTAAATGTTTTCTATATTAGTAAAGCTAAAGATAACTTTTATAAAGATAAGAAAAGCTATCGATACATTTTCTATAAATAATCTAAGTTATCGACATAAAGTTATTCATAACTTTTCTAAAGATTAGTAAAGTTATTGATAACTATTCTATAGATTAGTAGAGCTATCGATGACTTTTCTAAAGATTGTCAGATGGTAAGATTGTACTATTGATAAGTAAAATTACTAAAAACATTTCTATTGATTAGTTAACTTATTGATAAATTTCCAATAAATTATTACAGTCTTTTCGATTAGCTTTTCTATCGAATATAACTTTTCTATAGTTAAGAAAAGTTATTGATGTCTTTTCTGTAGATATGTTTAGTTATCACGCACTATTCTATCGATTAGTAAAGTTGCTTATCAATAACTTTTTTCTAGATTGGTAAAACTTAAGAAAACTTTTATATATTTAAGAAAACATAGTGATTAATTTACTAAAAATTATTAAAGCTATCGATAACTAGAGTGATAAATTTATCCACAACTTTTTTAAAGACTAGTTTAGTTACCGATAACTATTCTATAGATAAGTATTGTTGTCAATGGCTTTTCTATAGATTGTAAAGTTACCGATAACTCTTCTATAGGAAAGTAAAGTTATAAGAAAGTTTTCAATAGATTTGTAAAGTAATTGATAACTTCGCAAAAATAAGTAAAGTCCTATGAGTTTTTGTATGGATAATTGATGTTATCGATACATTTTCTATTGATAAGAATATCTTTCGATGTATTTGCTGTAGATAAGTTAAGTTATCGATAACTATTTTATATATAAGGACAGTTATCGATAGCTTTTTTTATTTTTTACTGGTCTATGGAAAAGAAAAGATATAAGTTACTTATATCTAGAGAAATAAACGATAACCTTACAAAATTATAAAAAAACTTATCGATAACTTAACTTTTCTTCAAAAAATTTTTCGATAGTTTTTTCTGGTCTATAGAAAAGTTAAGATCTTAGTAAAGCTATTGATAACCTTGCTGCAGATTAGTTAAGTTATCGATATCTTATGGTATAAGTAAAATACTGATTTCTTTTCTTTAGATAAGAAAATTTATTGATGCCTTATCCATAGATAGGTGAAACTATTGATAGCTTCTAAATAGACCAGTTCAAATATCGACTTATTGTTTTCTAAGAAAAGTACAGTTATCGTTAGTGTTCTGTTGATTTGTTTAGTTATCGGTAACTATTCTATAAATTTGTAGAGCTATCAGCAAATTTTCTATAGATCAACAAAGTTATCAATAGCTTTCCTATGAATTTGTATAGTAACCAATAACTTTTTTATAGATTTTTAATGTTATCGATAACTTATCTAAGGACTAGTACAGCTTTTCTATTAATAAACAAAGTTATCGATAAATTTTAATTAGATAAGTAAAGTTGTAGATAAATTCTCTATAGATACCTAAATTTAACGATAACTTTTCTATAGATTAATAAAGTTATCAAGAAGTTTTCTAAATATTTGTAAATTAATCGATAACTATACTTTTTATAAGTAAATAAAATGATAACTTTTCTATAAATCAATAAAGTTATCAAAACATTTTCTCTATATAAGTAAATTTATCGATAATTTTGTAATATATTAGTAAAGATATCATTAACTTTTCTAAAGATTTTTAAGGTTATTAATGACTTTTCTATTGACTAGTAAAACTTCGATAATTTTTTTAAAATATTATAAAGCTATCGAGTTTTCTTCTGTAGTGTAAAGAATTATCGAAATATTTTAAGTAATGTGACTGAAAACTTTTCTATAGAAAAAAAAAATATCGAAATCTTTTCTATAGATAAGTAAAATTATCGATTATTTTTCCTTAGATTAGTAAGGTTATCGATATGTTTTCTATTATATATTCAAGTTTTCGGTAAATCTTCTTTAAAGAAGTGCAGTTATCGATAACCTTTATGAAGAACCGCAAAGATACATGGAATATTAAAAGTGATCGTAACTTTTAAAATTTTTAACATAAAATACTAACTTTTAAGTTGAGTGTTGAAGTTTAGAAATAAAATATTGCAATTTATTAACCAAAAACTTAAAAATTATTTTCGAAAGCTGTGATTTCTTTTAAATGTTTCTGTATGATTAAAATTTAAATAAAAAAAAAAAATAGAATTATTATAATCATGTAACATTGGTATTACAGTAATTTATAGATATCTTATCATTTAGTTTATTAAAACAGTGTTAACTCAAATACCATCATCATCATCAAAAACATTTTGTAATAAAAATATTTCCATACATGTAAAATGTAGGTTACAATGTCTATAAGAAATTTTTAAAATTTCAACTCTTTTACTTTAAATAATTTTATTTTAATATGTAATAACAAATAGTTAAATGTAGTTATTTGTCTATTAATATGGTTGAAATATTCAAGCCAATCAAATCAAAGATTAAAAGAAAAACAAAAAGAAGTGGGTAAAATAAGACCCCAATTCCCAAATAAGTAGTTTAAAAATAGTTTTTATTTTAAAAACTGAATTAAAAAGAGAAAAACTGATCATTTTTATTGTAAAATGAATTTTCAAATACACAAATTAAATTATAAATACAACAACATGTAACAACCAAATCAACACTTAATTATTATGAGTATTTATAATTAAAATCCTCTAAATCCCCAAAAAACTCAATAAAGAAATATCTGACAAAAGTCAATATACGTATATAAAAACAAATATAAAAGAAAAAATAAAATCTTAAAAAATATGAACAAAAATATGTTACGAAATATTTCATTAAATCGAAATTAGTGTTAATCATTTTGATCATTTTTGTGGTAAGTCTGAACTTAATCCGACCTGTTCAAGTCAGGTCAAACCAACTCTGCTGCTCAAAACAGGTAAGAAACATAAGAGATCAATCAGTTCAATTAAATGATGATCTTTGGGGAAAATATGTTGAAAAATTTAATTGATGATTGATCATCTCTTGATAACTAACTAAAGTCTCCGACAAAAATTATATTAAAAAAACTGGCACAAATGACCCACAATATTGATAAGCGACTGGAAATGAAAATACAGCAGACACATAAAAACACCAAATAAATAAAAACGTGAGGTTTTCTCGATAGACAACCATAAAAATTCAAACATTATCATCGGTTTTTGTAAATTTTAAGTATTTTTAAGTCAAAATTTTCTACTTAACGATAAATTTTTGTCGTTAAAAAGTTACAGATTTACCCCACTGATATTAAGTACATATAAGTTTTTATAAACAGCCATATTTGTAAAATTTAGCATTCGATAACTTTTCTATAGAATAAAAGAGTTATCGGTAACTTTTCTAGAGAGTAATAATAAACTTTTTTTATAAAACTAAAAAACGTATCGCCAAGCGATTATTTAAAAAAAAGTTATCGATAACTTTGTTATATGCTAAACAAATTTTTGGTAGCTTTTCTATGAAATAAAACGGGTTTCGATAACTTTTTTTTATAGACTGATTAAGTTTTCGATATCTTTTCCACAGACTTTAAAAAGCTCTGGATAGCTTTTTTGACTTAAATCATCATCGATAACGTTAGCGATAATATTTTTAAAGAACACAATTGTGCTCGATAACTTTGCTTTTGTAAAAAATTTATAGAAATCTTTGTACCAGAAAACTTCTGGACAGCTTTTTAATTGAACAAAAATGTTCTCGAGATCTTTGCTATAGACTTAACAAATTTTTAAATAATTTTAAATTAGTTATCGAAAACTTTTTCAACAAAAAATAAAAGTTATCGATATACTCATAATATAATGAGTATTTTTATAAAACGAGAACCTTATCATTAAGTATTTTACCAAATAAAATGTTATCGTTAATATGCTCTTTTTCGTTTCTTAGGAATGTTTTCAAAATACCTATATTTTTTAATAAAACAAGTTTGAAGCAAAGTTTAATAAAAATAAACTTTAATTTAAGTTGTTTTTGTTATATTTTCGTCAAATATTTAAGATTATGACAAAATGATTTCTCTATTATTGATATTTCTCCACTTTTTTATGAGGCACATAATTAGACATCCACTCCTTTTGTTTTTTGTTTTTTTTTTTTTTTTGTGAACTCATCACTATTTGTCAATTTTTGTGTTTTAAACCGGAAAACAATTAAATTATAATTAAACCCTAAACAAATTAATTTTTGTTATTAAATTGATTAAATTTCGTTACCATTCAATGCCATAACACTCTCACTTTTTGCCGCCACTTAAAAAATTTTGTAATCCAAAGTATCAATCGCACCGAGAATTCCCACCGCTTGATAATGCGAAGAAAGAAAGTAAAAGTTTCGGTCAAACTTTTAAGTTGAAAACACTTTAGTTTTCTAAATTGAAGACGGACAAGTTACATCAAATATTTCTTGTCAGTCTATTTCTGTTTCCAATGGATCAAGAGGCAAAACACACTTTGGAGAAAACAAAAACAACATTTAAATTAATTTAACAATTATCTTGGCCACGACAAAAATGTAACTGAATACTCGTACAGCACATAGTCAAAAGGTTTTTTTTTAATATTAGGAAGTGGCAGAAGAGAGGAAAAAAGGTGGAAAAAATATAAGAAAAGGTTCTTTATAAACTTGGGGATAATAACGAAATATCGATAGTAGCTATGCCTTTTCTATCAATAAATTCTCTATAAAATTTGAAAGCAAGCGATTACTGTTCTATAGAATATGATAGTAATCAGTAAATATTCTAAAAATTTTATTATAGAATATCAAAGTTTTCGATAACTTTTCCATTGATTATTATCTTTATCGATAACTTTTCTATAGATAATGATAGTAATAGATAAATTTTCCATAGGTTTTACATATCGATTATCGATAACTTTATCACTGAATATTTAATTCATGGGTATCTCTTCTATAGAATACTAAAATTATCGATAAATTAACAAGATTTTGTTTGTCGTGCTTAATTACCATTATTGTTGATGGGATAAGCTATTCCTATGCGCATTTCACTGGTTAACAGTTTTATTTATTTAATATCTTTATTTTTTCTAAAAATCTTTGGATGAAGTTTCCTAATGATCTGGCCTAAGCAATCAGTGAAATGCTCATAGGAATAGCTTATCTCTTCAACAATAAATTTCAGTGTTTTTATCAAGAATAAAAATTGGGAATTAAGCAAGACAAATAATAATCTTGTTAATTGAAAATTTTGCAATCTCCAAAATTTCTTTGGTTACCGATAAATTTTCCATAGAATATTAAAGTTATCGATAAATTTTTCCTCAAAGTATCAAAGTCTATACCTTGTTTTAGAGCATATGTAAGTTATCGATTTCTATGGAATTTCTATAGAATATCAAGTTATCGGTCGCTGTTTATAATATATCAAAGTTATCGATACCTTAATTATTTAACAATAAATCCATCGATGACTTGTCTACAGAATAATTAAGTTATCAAAAAATGTTCCTTAGAATATTTAAGTTATCGATAACTTTTGCCTAGAACTTCAAAGTTATCGATACATTGTTTTAAAGAATACTGAAGCTATCGATAACGTTTCTATAGAAAATTAAAGTTATCGACAATTTTTCTATAAAATATCAAGTTATCGCTCACTGTTTATAGCATATTAAAATTTTAATTATAACTTTTCTAGAGAATATTGCCGTTATCGATAAATTTTCTATGTATTATCGCTGTAATCAATATTTTATTAATGACTTTTGTATAGAATATTAAAACGATAAATTTTTATACATGATAAAAATATTTTCTATTGATATGTTTTCTATATAATATCATCGTTATGCATATGGGTAATTCCAAAGTGTTGAACGTGACAGTCGTACGCATCATAAATGCAATAACATTTTAAGCAAAAAATATTTTCACGTTTTCTTAACCCTTAAATTATAGCACTAAGAAAGCACTGTTATCTATGCTTAAGTTTATGGAGGGCGCGATTCTAGGTCAAAGATAATGGCAAAAGAAGTAGCGGTTCGAACGTGAAAAAAACAGAAGTAGTTTTTTTGGCCATGTATAAAAAGGCACAATTTTTTAGTTAAACTACTTTCAGAATTTTACGTAGCAATGTAACATTAAAATGTCTATGGTTTGATTCCAAAATCTTCTGTATTTTCATTTTTTTAGCCAAAATCTGGGTCGATACGTGACATTTTGAACGTGAAATTTTTTCCGTAATAATTTAACTGAATAATGATCAAAATAAAATAAAAATTTTTTTATTTACATCAACATCATTAGGTCTTATTAGCTTACAAAGAAAAATAAACTGAAAAAAATGTACCGTTAATCCGAATAACATATTTCTCTTTGAACTCTTCCTTAGATTACAGACCATGTAAGAAAATTTTTTTGGAATAATTTTTATCAAATATCACCTCTTTTAAGAAAGATAAATATTAAAGAAAACATTCTCACATACAAGAAGTTACGTTTGCACAACTTTGCAGTCTGATTGTTCATCTAAGTGAACAAATTTATGTGAAATTTATAAAATTAGTAAAATCTAAATATTTCTCTATAACAATATCGTAAAATAATCAGCGTGTAATAACTTTTAAATTTTCGGTCACGGTGGACCTTTTGACGAAAATGCCCATATGTACATAAATTTTCTATAGAATATCAGATATAGTCATAACTTCTCTTAAGTTTTCTATTACTTTTCTATAGATTATTAATATTCTCGATCATTTTTTATAGAATATCAAGGTTGTCGATAGTTTTTCAACAGAGTTTTTCGAGCTATCCATAGCTTTTCTATGTATCGATACCTTCCCATAAGAATGTATTAAGCGACATTTCTAAAATTGTGTAGGAAACGAAAAAAATGTCTCATTTTGTTATTTATTTGTGTATTTTATTGAAAGGAACATATTTGGAAAGCGATTTTCAGAATACAAAACTTGACATCATTGCAAATCCAAAATTTTAATCAGATAAAAAGTTTTTGTCGCTTAGTACATTTTCGTGGTCAAGACATTGGCGCTTGATACAATGGTAAATTGCGCTTAAAACATTGAAATAAATTGTGTCATTTAATTCATTTTTAATTTTTTCTGTTAAACAATAAAATAAATAAAAATCTACTAAAATCTAACAAAACATTTATTGCAAAACAAGAAATTCAAAAATTACATTTAAAGATCAAAACGGAAATTTTAAGATTATTAATAATCATTTTGATTGTCAGACAAATCGTCTTCTTCGTCTGCCTCTGCCAATTCGTCTTATTTCTCATCAAATGTATTTTTTATAATATCCACGTATTCTTGTATGTATCATAATCTGGAGTGTTAAAGGCGACAAAAATGGATCAAGTTTTAGTTGGATGAGTGTGCTAAGCGACAATTTCGGTTAAACTAAGCGACATCTATCAAAATTTTTGTGTGGATCTTTTGTTGCTTACGACAATTACATGTTTAAAAATGTGGCTTAGAATAATTTCTTTGGCGCATTCCAGCAAGAAAACTTGACGGTTGATACAATTTCATTTTCTTTCTAGTTTCCTTTGCAGCCATGATAGGGCAGCTAAACTCAGGCCAAAATGTGGCGCTTAACTTCTAGTATAGTTCCACATCAAAAAGTAATTTTCGAAAAAAGTGTCGCTTAATACATTCTTATGGGAAGGTATCGATATTATCATAGTTATTAATACATTTTCAATAGAATCATATGCATCATATCCAAGGTATACGGTACTTTTCTAAAATATATAAAAAGAATAGATAGCTTTTCAATAAATTATTCAAGTTATCGATAAGTTTTCTTTTTCTAGAAGTTGTTAATAAATTGTCTTAAAAGAAGTTTTAATTATCATTAAATTTTCTTGCAAAAGTTAAACTTTTCTATGGGAAGTCAAGTGATCGTTCACTTTTCCATAAAAATTTAAAATTGTTTGGCCTTTTTCTTTTATAAATCAAAGTTATCGAAAACTTTTCTGTAAAATTAAAATTTTTGGTCACTTAAGATACTTTTTTTTAAATATAAAATTCTCCCACTGTCAAGTTAAACAAATTCCTTTGTTAACAAAACAAAATAGTTTATCTAAAAATGTTAAAGAAATTGATCATAAAGACATAACTGATGATGTTGTTGGATCATTATCATCATTTTTATGATTTTCGTAGTGATCATTACAGTTTTTGTTTCACCTCCAACTGCCCCCATCAAAGCTATTTTTTTTTGAGAGATTTTTACGTACACTTTTCTTGTTGTTGTAATTTTTGTTTTGGACTTAAAAAGTTTATTGACGCTTTTCCATTTGGTATTTTTTGCTATGAATTTTGTCACAGCCATTTGATTATAAATTAAAGACAACAAACAACCTGTTTAATGGTCAAAACAACAGCAAATGAAATGAAAATGAAGAAGATGATTAAAGAAGCTCTTAAAATAAAGTTTCGAAAATGCTTGGAATACTTTGTTCCAGCTATAACTGAAGGCCACCTGGGTAGCAAACACTACAACTTCCAGCACCAGTTTTTTTCAAGTGTGCATTTTTCGATTTTATTTTTATAAAACTCTCGCAACGTAACAATTCGAATTTAAATAAATTTTTGAATAATTTCTTGTTATTTTTTAACTGCTAAAACATGATGATAAAGATGCTCATCATTATTGGCTTTTAGGTGAAAGTCTTTCTCCCTTTTTATTTGTTGTTATTATTGTTGATGATGTTTTTGTAATACTTTTAATATACAAAAAATTTTTTTGGTAACAACAGGTTTTTTTAACTTTTTTTTTATAAAATTCCTCAAAATATATTTTTCTTTTTACTTTTTGCAAATACTTGTGTTTCTTTTATACAATTTTAACCAGTTTTTCAATTAATTGCAAAGAAGTTGTAAAGAAAACGTTTTTATTTTAAATTAAAAAAAAGCCTGTTGAATAAAAAGTTTTAATAAATAAAAGTTTAAAAGAATTTCTGGTTTGAAAAAAGTTGCTGACTTAAATGACAACAATCGGATTATATTGAAATTACATCACATTTTTTGGGAAGCCGAAAGACACAAGCTGATGATATAAAAGAAATTTCTATAACAAGGCAATAATAAAAATTAAACTAAAACTTATCGATATCAACGATTTGGTATTGAAAATCTTACGAAATCTTTGATTTTGTAAAGAAGATGTAAACATTTTGATATATTATCAATATTTTCATCTTAAATCTATCGATAACTTTGATTTTACACAAAAAATTTATCGATTTTGTTTATTTTCTACATAAAAGGGTGTATTTAGAAAGATTTACGATAACATTTATTATACTGGTAAGACTTTATTTTATTTCCTTAGGAATGTTATCGATAGCTTTTTTTATAGAAAATTTACCGAGACCTTTAATATTGGCTTAAAAAAACTCATGAAGAACTCCATTTTCTATAAAAACTTTGACTTTTTCGACAATTGTAAATATCTTTCTTAGAAAAATATCTAAAATTTCTATTAAAAAGTTGTCAATAACTTTAATAAAAAGAAAGAACTTATCGATATGCTTGTCTATAGAAAAGTTTTTGGTATTTTTGCTGTGCTATAGAAAAGCTTGTAATAAGATCACTTATCTGTTCAAAAATTAGCGGTAACTTTGCTTTTCTATAGAAAAGTTGGCGATTACTTTGCATTTTGAAAGAAAAGTTAGATATAACATTGGTTTTTCATCAAATAAGTAGCGACAGCTTTGCCATCCTATAAAAAGTAGCGATAACTTTGCTATTTTATAAAAAAAATAGCGAAAACTTTGCTTTTGTATAAATAGTTAGAGACAACTTTGTTTTCCATGAAAAATGTAGTGATAACTTTGTGTTGCCATAGAAAAGTTATCGATACATATGCTTCTCTATAGAACAGTTATCGATTCATTTGCTTCTGTATAAAAAAGTATGCAATAAATTTGCGTAATCGTATCAAAGTAAGCAATAAGTTTGCATCTTAACCCTACGGTCAATAACCGGGTACCCGGGTAACTTTTTCAACCTAAAAATGCTCGCAATCCTTTCACAATGAAGATGTGGTAATAAAACTCCAAATCGTCGCTATTTATCGCTATTTAGGACTTAAAAAACATTATAAAAGAAAAAAAAAAATATATATATGTATAGCCAGTTCTTTGTTTAAAACCGTTTAACATTCGACACCTACGCGAGTCAAAGACCATGTACCGCAGTACCCCTTCAAGTTTTATTTGTTTTTCCTTACAAATTATTACGGGTATTTTGAGTTTGATCGATAAAACATATAAATTTGTTTTTTAACAACTTTTTTATTGTTCAAATATTATATTTGTGGGTATCGGCTTGCGTTGACAGCATTTAACAGCAGATCGTGATGAATAGTGGCGACTAATTGGAATGTTCCGCTAAATCAAGAGTGGTAAAAAAAATTATCTATTGAGATGGTGCGCCAACTCCTATGGAGGGGACCTGTTAGATCCTTAACCACTCTTTTTTTTTTGTCGTATCTCAGGACTCATGGGTGATTTCCCGGTATATAGTTGGTCATCGACCGGTTAGGAGTTTTTTGCATCACAAATCCACAAAACTTTAATCCCTAATTTGGCTGATTCGCATTCGCATTCACTGGATGTTTACATCGTCAAATCGTATAAAACGTCGCAGGGACCAGAATCTGGTAATGGCCATTATTACTTGGCATAGAGGTAAGATGTGATGGCACATAAATCTTTCAAATTATCATTACATGAATGATTTGCACCTGCCACTATTAAAATGTCAATAAAGGCATACATTTCATTTACTGTTACATATTTCCAATTCAAGTCGTGGTTTTGTTAGGTAAGTTCCAATATAGACTGCATATTTGGCATCTGCTTTTTTGTTTGTCTGACGCACTATTATGTCCACCATATCTACTCTCAGGTTTGAGCTTTTGAAAGCAATTCTGTTGATCGTGCAGGCCCTCAACGTTGCCGTGGAATATTAAGACTTCTAGTTTTGATGGGTTAACAAATTGTGCTTTTGCCACACGGCAAAATATTTACTTCGGCATAACTTTCAACTGAAGACTCATCGTAAATATCAGCATTATACAGATTATATTTCCAGTATATGGTGTTTCATAGTTGCGATACTTCTATAAACCGATAAACATGCATATGTAAGATACCCTTATCAGAGAAAAAAGGAAGTTAAGAAGACAATGGCAAAACAGTCGTTCCCCAACCACTAAGGCCCAACTACAGTTATGCCTGACAACTCTTCGCAACAAATTGAGACAGAACCACGAGTCTGCAATAGAAGGCTATCTAAACAGCCAAGATGCCACAAAAAACTCCAATTACAGCTTATGGAAGGCTGTACGGCATATGAAATGCCCTATAAACCAATAATATCCATTAAGACTGGAAAACCGCACTTGGGCCAAAAACACAAATGAAAAATTAAATGCTTTCGCGGGCCACCTTGAGAAAGTTTTTACGCCACATGATGCACATACTTGTTCCTGTCGTCCAATCATTCCTGATAAGGTAAACCATCCAATAAAATTTAACATAACTCAAGTTAAATCTGCAATAGAAAAAGTGAATATTAGAAAATCTCCCGGACGTGACCGCATCACAGGGTCAATGATAAGAAACTTACCATCGTCTGCTTCTAGAATCTTGCTGCTCATTTTTAACGCGATATTAAGAGTCGGATACTTCCCAGCCTCATGGAAGAGGTCTATAATTGTTATGATTCCCAAGCCAGGAAAAGATGCCAGCCAGGTTGCGTCGTACAGACCGATAAGCTTGTTATCAATCCTATCGAAGCTTTTCGAAAAAATATTCGTTTTAAGTATAACTCCTCATCTAAATGAACACGATATTATCACGGATCACCAGTTCGGATTCAGAGCGAAACATGGTACAATAGAACAAGTGCATAGAATTGTCATCCTAATTAGATCGGCGTTTGAGAAAAAGCAATACTGCTCAGCCCTGTTTAAAGACATTTCCCAAGCATTTGACAAAGTTTGGCATGATGGGCTACTCATCAAAATCACACGAATGCTTCCTCAAAACACTCACAAGCTTCTGGAGAGCTATCTAACAGGCAGAACATTCATAGTAAGGTCGCAAGATAAATACGCCCCCCTCAAGAAAATTACTGCTGGTGTCCCCCAAGGCAGCATATTAGGACCGCTTCCATTTATAATATACACAGCGGATATGCCAACAAACCTGAGCACGCATACCTCTACATTTGCAGACGACACAGCATTTATTAGCGTTAACCATGACCCAAAAGTCGCATCGCAAAATCTGCAGTCCCACATCAATGAACTAGAGGCCTGGCTAGATAAATGGAGAATAAAGGTTAACCCGGCTAAATGTGCTCACTTAACCTTCACGCTCAGAAGACAAACGTGCCCAGCTGTAAAAATAAATAACATCACTGTTCCGGTAGAAAACCATGTTAAGTACTTGGGAATTCATATAGATAGACGGTTGACCTGTTCGCGTCATATTGAAGCGAGAATAACGGCTATGACACTTAAAGCTTCTCGGTCGAAACTTAAACTTGTCTTTAGACAACAAAATTCTCTTATACAAGTCCATCATAAAACCAATATGGACATATGGCATCCAATTATGGGGTACTGCATGCGCATCTAACATCCAAAAGCTTCAAAGGAGACAGTCTAGAATATTACGACAAATTGTCTGCGCCCCATGGTATATACGTAATGATATTATCCACAGAGATCTCAACGTCCCCATTATCCAGGAGGAAATTAAAAAGTATTCAATTGGCTACATCGATAAACTAATGGCCCATCCTAACTACCTCGCTCGGGGTCAGCTTCAGTTCGAAGGTCACCAGAGCCTAAAAAGAACCGATACTTTGAGCCTAACTAGAAGACATTTTTAAAATTTGAATTCAGCAGTTAGTGGTTACATTGGTAACAACTAATAAAAAACAAGTAGAATTAAGATTTGAATACATATTGTAAATTTCGATAAGAAAGATTCAATAATAAAAATAAATTATTTAAAAAAAAAAAAAAAAAAATGTAAGAGCAACAACCAACTGCTTAAAATATTTAAGAGTTATAAAAATTTTCAAAAAGCACCGTAATCAAAGAAGAACAAAAAAATTGCTATGTGTTAACTTTAGCGACTTCTTTTGATAGCTACAAATGGCTTTGCGACAGTAGACAAAGTGAAACGTAGCGATTTAAAACAAAAATCTACATAATTTGATTATTTTTATATACGAAAATTTATTAGTGGCCTATTTTGCAACACTATCAATATGTGATTGGACGAAAAACAATATTTTCTAATGTAAAAGTGCATAAATCTAGAAAGGGGTACCGGGGTACCCGGTTATTGACTAACTAATAGAAGAGTTAGCGATTAGTCTGCTTCTTCATAGAAAAGTTAGCGTTAAGTTTGCTTCTTAATAGAAGAGTTTGCGATAACTTTGCTTTTCTATAGAAAAATTAGCGATAACTGTGCTTCTTAATAGAAAAGTTTACGATAACTTTGCTTCTTCTTAGAAAAGTTAACGATAAATTTCTTCTTTATAGAAGAGTAACGATAACTTTGCTTTTCTATAGAAAAGTAAGCGACAGCTTGGCTTCTTTATAGAATAGTAAGCAATAACTTTGCTTTTCTGTAGAAATGTTAGTGTTAATATTGTTTCTTAATAGAAAAGTAAGCGACAACTTTTCTTTTCAATAGAAAGGCTTTTCTGTAGAAACAATTGCGATAACTTTGTTTTGTACGAGAAAAAATTTGTAATATTTGTTGTTCGTGGGAAACGTTTCAATTTTCTCAACAATTTTTTGTTTCGTTGTCAAGCCATAGATAATATTTCTATTATAAATTTAATTTATTGATAGATTTTCTATAAAATAAAACACAATTAGATTAAAATAAATTTTTTTCAAACTAAAAAAAATTTTTCAGTTTTAAAAAAACTAAATTTCAACAAAAATTAGTTGAAGGTTGTTTGTTATTGTAATAATTTTTATTGAAATACTGAGACAACAATTGTGATACAAATTTGTTTTTTATATACAAACAAAATTAATAATAAAAACATTAAAAAAATCATGATTTGTGTTAAATTAAAGATGCAATCTATTTAAATAATTTTAGTTTACTTATCCACATCTCTTAAGAAAATTTTAAATAACAAAAAACTTTTATGATAATTATTTGTTTAACAAAATCTTTCAAAATATTTTTTTTTTTTTTGTTTAAAACAAACAATTAAATCACGTTTATTTTACTTCAACACTATTTTATTTTAGAAAAAAAATGTAAGCAAATTTTATAAAAAATTAACAACTTCATCGTACCCATAAAAACACTCATAAATCTTTTGTTTAAGAAAAAAAGTTCAATATTAAACAAACAATTTGAAAACATAAATTATTTTAAAGAGATGTTATTTGAACTAAAACAATTGCAAAAACAAGGGGTTGTACAATGTTGTTCTACTATATTTAAATATTTTGCCATTTAACCCAAAAATGAAAAAAAAAATTAACGGTTTCGTTACAAATTTTATGAACAATTTCAAAGCAACTTGACCCTGGCGATGTCTGTAACAAATTTTGTTTGACAAGTTGTGGGTGTTTCCAAAAAAATGTATTGTATTTAGATTTTTTACTTTTTCTTTTGTTATTGGCTTAACAAAATCAGAGTAAAAAATGTAGTTAAAATTTTAAATTAAAAACTGGTCAAATGTGGGAAGAAATTTTAATAAAACTGCAGCAAATTTGGAGCAGTAATTTCACAACTTTTAATTAAAGTATAGTGTGATTGATGTTAAACATTTTGTACAAACATTTTAAAACAGTACAAAACATTTAATTAATTTTAAGCACTTACCTTCCACTAGCCTAATTTTTGTAATTTTTTTGTCAGGGAATTTTAAACTTTTTCCAATAACTTCTCTACAACTGGTAGCTGACTCTCAAATGACTGAAGTTCTTAAATAATTTCCAAAAATTTTAATTATTATTTAAAATGTATTTCCTTATTTCCATATAAATGGAAAAACAAATCATAACTTCTTTAACATTTTGCTCACAGTCTTACAGATCGTGCTCTTTTGTAACTTGTAATAAAAGCGTGAATTTTATATCAAATTTTATTCAAAAATGTCTGCAAGGTCTCTTTCGATGGAACGTGTGGGTGTGTAGATTTAAATTGTTGAATTGTTTCATTTCTTTAATTAAAATTACTTTCGTTTCAATTGGCAAAAATATCATTTCATTTCCCGGAAACAAAAGCTTATTTTAAAAGTAAAATTATCGACAACTTTTCTAAAGAAAAGCAAAGTTATCGATAAGTTTGCTTAAAGCGCAATGAAGACTATCAAATAAACACATCAATCAAATAGTTCTTTTTCAGCTACACATACACGTTGCCGGCAATGCTTGATGAAAATCAAAAAGTTTTGATTTTGTTATTTGATGGCTGATTATTTGATAGTCTCCTGTTGTGATTTTATATTTGATTTTATAAATTGAAAAAAATATACATGTTGTTGTTTTTAAGTTTTTGATTTACATAAAAAAAAATACAGATGTTAATTGATGTGTTTATTGTACTTCTCCGAAAAATCCTGAAATAAACGACACTCATACATATGCACTGATTGATGGGTTTGTTTGATAGTAGTTATCGATAAATATCCTTTAGAAATGTAAAGATGTCGACAGTTTCGATAGCTTTTCAAAAGCAAAAAAAGTTATCAATCACTTTTCTATAAAAAGATAAAGTAATCGATAACTTTTCTGAAAAAAATTAAGTCATCGATAACTTTTCTATAGAAGAGTAAAGTTATTGACAACTTTTCTTTAGAGAATTAAAGTTATCGATAACTTTTCAATAGAGAAGTACCGTTATCGCTAACTTTTCTATAGAAAAGTAACGTTATCGATAACTTTTCTATAGAAAAGTAACGTTATCGATAAGAAAACTTTTTCTATTAAGTTAGATAAGTCATCGATAAGTTTGCCATTGGAAACTAAAGTTATCCATACCTTTTCTATAGAAAAGAAAAGTTATCGATAAGTTTTCCAAAGGAAGGTAAAGATATCATTAGTTTTCCAAAGTTTTCCATAGAATTCCATAAAAAAGTACGTTGTAAGTTAAGTTATCGAAAAGTTTTTATAAAAATGTAAAGTTATCGATATTTTTTTTAGAAAAGCCAAGATATCTTTAACTATAAAAAAGAAAAGTTTTCTATATTTTCTATAGAAAAGTAAAGTTATCGATAAGTTTTCCAAAGGAAGGTAAAGTTATCATTAGTTTTCCATGGTTTAGTAAAGTTTTCATAAGTTTTCCATAGAATTCCATAAAAAAGTACGTTGTAAGTTAACTTATCGAAAAGTTTTTTAAAAATATAAAGTTATCAATATTTTTTTTTTTTTAGAAAAGCCAAGTTATCTATATCTTTTCTACAGAAAAGCAAAGCTAGCGATAACATTGCTATAAAAAACTTTTTCTGCAAAGTTAGTTAAGTCATCGATAAGTTTGCCATTGGAAAGTTAAGTTTTCCATAGGAATGAAACGTCACCGATACAGAAAATAATCCATTAGTTTTTATAGAGCAGTGAAGTTTTGGATTATTTTTCTATAAAAAAGCCAACTTATCGATAACATTTATGTAGATTTTAAAGAAAAGCCATGTTTTCTATAGAAAAGTAAAGCTATTGATAACTTTTAAATAGGAAAGCCAAGTTATCGAAAACTGTTCTGTAGAAAATCCAAGTTTTCGATAACATCAATACAATTCAATAACTTTTCTGTAGAAAAGTAAAGTAACGTATATCTTTTCTATAGGGAAATAAAGTTACGTATACCTTTTCTACAGGGAAGTAATGTTATCTATAAGTTTCCCAAAGGAAAGTATATTTATCATAAGTTTTACAAAGGTAAGTAAAGTTTTCTTAAGGTTTCCATTGGAAAGTAAAGTTATCGCTAAATTTCCTTTCGAAAAGTATCGTTATCATTAACTTTTCTGTACAAAAATAAATTCAACGATACGTTTTTTATGAAAATGTAAAGTTATCCACATTTTTTTTATAACAAAGGAAACTTTTCTGTAGAAAAGCTTAGTTATCGAAAACTATTCTATTAAAAAGTTAAGTTATCAACAACTTTTCTATAAAACCGTAAAACCGTACATTCGAAAAGTTATGGATAACTTTGCTTTTCTAGAAAAAAATATAGATATCTATACATTTTAATTAATAATACTTATCGATGACTTTACTCTTGTACAGAAAAATTAATGATAACTTTAATTTTCTAAATGAAAATTAATTATTAACTTTACTCTGCTATAAAAAAAATTTTGAGGGAAAGTTACAAAAACTTTGCTTTTCTACAGAAAAGTTGTCAATAACTTGGCGTTTCTATAGAACAGTTATCGAAAGCTTTACTTTTCTAAAGAAAACTTGGCTTTTCTATAGAATCTATAGAAATATTATCAACAACTTGGCTTTTCTTATAGAAAAGTAATCGATAGCTTCACTTCTCCATAAAAAAACAATTTATAACTTTACTTTTCTAAAGGAAATTTATTCGGTAACATTTCTTTCCTATGAAAAATTTATCCAAGATTTTACTAACATTACACACGCAAAGAAAAAACATGGTTGTGATAAAGAGCAACATATTATGATAAGAATTATGATTGTAGTCACCATATTACGATTATTATTCTAGAATCATATTATGATATTCGTAATATTGCATCATAATATTTCTCCCTTAATTATATTCTAATGATGTTAATCATAATAAGATAAAAAGAAATCATATTATTGTCATTTTAATTATAATAAGCTAAGAAGTAATCATATAATGATACAGTGGTGCTGTCACAACTATAAAAAATAAATTGAAATTTTTTTGCATCGATTATTTATTTTGTGGCACTTTACAATTTTTTTTAATGCAAATACAATTTCTTTACTTTTTTGATTTCTTCATACTTCTTTTTTTAATGAGTATTTATTTTTATTTGTTTAACCACTCACTCAAAATAATTCAAATAATTCCAAAGGCATATTTAAAAACAAACGACACAACTGATACAAAATATAATATAAAAATGGCACTAACATAATATTATTAGAGTAAACATATTTTGTTTGCTTCTTAAGCATACTATGACTACACGTATATAAGTTATCGTGTTAATGCTATTAGTTACCTTGAAATGGTTGTGAGTAATTTAGTATATTTTCAAAGTATATAAATAATGATATTTAGTTGTTTGAAAAGTAATTATTTTTTAGTCAACAATACTCAAATTTATAATTGCGATAAACATTGATATGTTTACAGTAACTATAATATTGCTTAAATTTAGTAAAAATAAAAATTTTTTGTGTACCACAACAATATATTTATTTATTTATTTATTTATTTATTTTGTCTATGGATGATAATCCTTACAGACATTCAAAATTTAACAATCTTAATTTAGTATTCATAAACATAAAATACAATACAATTTATTAACTATTTACTCAAAAAATTATGAATTTAAAAAAATAATTATTTTGTTCTTAATAACATTAGGACTTGAAGAAAAATCAATACAATTATAGAATCCGCATTAGTATAATTAGCTCTTAAACATCGAACGGATAATGGAATAAAATGACGTGATGGGCGTTGAGGAACATTAAACAAAATATTGTGGATTACAAAACCAAAGCTTACTTCGCCAGTAATGATGTTGAAAATAAACGATATGTTTAACAAAGTCCTACGACTTTTCAGGGTGGGCAGCTTTATAAGAGCAAGTCTAGCAGAATACGAAGGCAAGTTTACTGGATTAAAGTTGAGTCCACGAAGACAAAAGAGCAGGAACTGCTTTTGGACGGATTCGATAGCATCGGAATGTTTTTTATAGATAGGGTCCCATATTATAGATCCATACTCTGGAATAGGTGTTACAAGCGCAGTAAACAAAGTTTTTGTAACATAAGGATCATTAAACTCTTTAGCCCAGCGTTTGATGAAACCAAGTACACTCCTAGCTTTATTTACTATCATAGTAATATGCGAAATAAAATTAAGTTTCGGGTCAAGTAGAATTCCAAGGTGTAGGAAATTGACGGTGAATTCCAGCTGACTATCACCAAGATGATATTGTGCAGGTATTGGATTCTTTCTGACAAATCGCATATATTTACATTTATTAAGATTTAACTCCATAAGATTTGTTTGGCACCATGAATAAAACGAGTTTAAGTCATTTTGGAGACGTTGTTGGTCAGATACTTGACAATAACTTAGAAAAACTTTGCCATCATCAGCAAACATTAAAATATTAGAAGATTGAATTGCATTAGGCAAGTCGTTGATGAAAAGTGAAAAAAGAAGCGGACCAAGGTGGCATCCCTGTGGTACTCCAGAGAGAACATCAATTCGTCTGGTACAGGTATTTTTAAAAAGAACGGTTTGTTTTCTATTGGTTAAATATGAATAAATTCGTTTTAATACTGAGGTCTGTGAACCTCAAAAAATATAATTTCTTTTTAATTAGTAAATGGTTAACTTTATCGAAAGCTTTACTGAAGTCAGTGTATATAACATCAGTTTGTTCTCGTTTCAGAAATCCACGATTTATTACGGTTGTGAGTTGAAGAAGGTTTGTCGTAGTAGAGCACCTCTTTTGAAATCCATGCTGATAAGGGGATGTTAAATTGGACACTTGATAGGATAAATATTCAGTGATAAATTTTTCAAATAATTTAGGTATAATACTGAGTTTGGCTATTCCACGGTAGTTTTCCAATTCAGACTTTTTTCCTGATTTATACAAACGCACTATGAAAGAATCTTTCCACACGTCAGGAAAATAACCATATTTTATTGATGCATTGAATATAATTTCTAAAGGGATGGCAATAGCGTCGGCACATTTAATTAAAATATTGCTCGGAAATTTATCCGGTCCATAGTTTTACGAAAATTTTAGATTTCTTAGTTCCACAGTTATTGTAGAAATATCTAGAAACGGTATATGTATTGTTTGCTTTGCAGTTATTTCGAATGGGTTATTACCAGAATCATCATAAGTAGAATCTGAATATGTTGTTGAAAAAAAATCCGCAAATAAGTTGCCTATAGTTGCATAATCCCTGGATTCATTCTGTCTAAACTTCATAGAAGAAGGGAGACCTGTTGTTTTTTTTCTTAGAATTAACAAACTTGTAAAACGATTTTGGATTGCGTTTAAAATTATATTTCATTGTGTTAATATAGTTTTCATAACATGATTTATTAAGTGATGTATATTCAGCACGGCTAACAGAATATCTCCGATAGTCAACAGCAGCTCCAGACTGTTTAAATTTGGTATAACATTTATTTTTTTTATTCTTTGCATGAGTTAACTGTTTATTACTCCATGGTGGACCAGATAATGGTTTAGATATTTTTTTTTGGAATACAAAAATTCAAAAAATAATAAACTTTATCGTAAAATACTTTGCACATTTGATTTACGTCAGCATAGCACGATAATAAAGCGTACCAATTCGTGTCCGTGAAAAGTTTATTTAACGTGTTGTAGTCAGTTCGTTCAAAAGAAAAAACTTTCTCATTATAAAACGGCGATTTACATGCAGTTTTAGACGGAATAGAAGAAACTAATTCAATTGTAGGATGATAGCAGTCTTCAGGCAATGTAATCGGGGATGAGCGCTTAATAAAACAATCGGCTACATCATTTACAAATATTAAGTCTAATATTTTACCATACTTGTTAAGAACGCCATTAATTTGAAAGAGACATGTGTCATATAAAATATTAAAGAATTCGTCGAAACTGGAACACTGCTTGGTTTGAATAAAATATTTATCTTCTGATAAATATTTCCAGGATATTGACGGTAAATTAAAATCGCCAAAAACAAAAACTGAATCGCCACTACATGCAGAACGAGCAACTGATGCGATAGCTTTGGCATGTTCCGAGTATATTTTTGCGGAGAAGATGGTGGAATGTACGAACATGTGACAAATATGCTTTTACCATTAAGTTTTATTAAAACAGCTATAAATTCAATATCAGATGAGGAATCAATTTCCATAAGTTCAGATGCAAAATTACAAGAAACCGAAATAAGGACTCCACCGCCATTAGTCCTATTACCCCGATCTCGGCGATAAATATTAAACTTGCCGCATAGAATTTCAGTATTTATTTAACCATGTTTCAGTAATATTGTTGTTACAATAAATATAGTGTAGTTGCCGTAACCATGCCCAACCATATTTTTTCTCGGCGTGCAGAAACAGTTTTCTATAGTTATATTTCTAAAACAAAAATATCGATAACTTTACATTTTTCTAAAAAGACTTTTCGAAAACTTAATTTTTGTACAGAAAAGTTTTTAATTACTTAAATTTTCAATAGGAAATTTATCGATAAATTTACTTTCCTATGGAATCCTATGCAAAACTTATGGAAACTTTACTAACATATGGAAAACTAATGATAACTTTATTTCCCTTGGAATATTTATCGATAACTTTTCTTTTCTATAGAAAAGGTATATATCGTTGGTCTCATGTAAAAAGGCCCTAACTCACATAAATGCAACTTTACAGGAGAAGGCAAACACATAATAGAAACTGTATGTATCATAATGTAAAATGGCTTCTTTAATTACTTGTTAAACTGATATTTTTGATGCTATTGTATTAAATTTTTGTGACGAGGTGTATTTGTGGGAAATGTATTGGAATCACTTAAAAAAACTCAATTTCGAAAAAAATCGAGTAAGGGCCTTTCTACATGAGATCGACGATATATAACTTTACTTTTGCATAAAAAGTTATTCGTGTCACTTTTCTATAGAAAAGTTATCGATAACTTCACTTTTATATACAAAAGTTATCGATTACTAAATTTTTAATAGAAAAGTAATTAATAACTTTTTTCTTTCGAAAAGTTATCGATAGCTTTATTTTTCTACAGAAAAGTTTTTGATGGCCTTACTTTTCTGAAGAGTCTATAGATTTTTTTTAAAAAGCTCATCGGTACCTTTAATTTTCTATATTGAAAATATTGAAAGCTTTACTTTTGTAAAGAAACTTATCGATTACTTTACCTGCTCTTACATAACTTTCGGAAACTTTACTTTCCTATTAAAACTAATGATAACTTAACTTTCCTATGAAAAACTGTTCGATAAATTTACGTTTCTACAGAAGAGGTATCGATAACGTTACTTCTCTTAAACGAATTGGCTTTTCTATAGAAAACTTGGCTTTTCTGTAGAATCAATAGAAATGTTATCGACAACTCTGCTTTTTTTTTAGAAAGGTAAGCGATAACCTCACTTCTCAAAAAACACTTATTGATAACTCTGCTTTTCTAAGGGAAATTTATCGGTGACTTTACTTTTCTATGGAAAATTTTAGTTTCTTATGGAAAACTTATCGATATCTTTTCTAACGTTACAGAAAAAGTTTTCTATAGAAATTTTATTGATAAGTTGGCCTTTCTTTAGAAAAGATAACTTGAACTATGGATAAATATAGAAAAGCTATCGATAAATTTACTTTTCAATAAAAAAGTTTTCATTAACTTTACTTTTCTATAGAAGAGTTATCGATTACTTAATTTTTTTATTGAACGCTTACTTTATTTTTTAATGATAAGTTATCTAAAACTTTATTTTTCTGTTGAAAACTTACCGATAACATTATTTTTTTTTATTGAAAAGCTATCGATAACTTTATTTTATCATAATACATTTATATATATATATATATCAACAATTATAGTTTTCTATAAAAAATTCATCAATAACTTTACTTTTCCATAAAAAATTTATCGATAACTTGAATTTTTGTTCTATTCTATAGAAAAGTCAAGTTTTCTATAGAAAACTTCCAAGATTGTAAACGGGACATTCGCACACGTTTATATTGACAAAACTGTTAAAAACAACCTGATTTTAATTTTTTAAATTAATGATTATTTTAACTCTCAATTAGCTCTTTAATTTCCGCAAATGAAATTTTTCGCTTACTGTCGTGGTTTCCGAGATAATTGCAAAAAACCAGTGATTGTAAACGGGACAAAAAACGGAAGTGGGTTTTAAGGGGTAACCGTTTAAACAGTGATTTCTGCGAAACCTGACACAATATTTTATTGGGATTAATTTTAAAATGTTGCGAACTAATGTTCCCTGAAAATGGTTTCGATTTCAAAATAATATATGAATTACATTTTTTTAAATAAATTGTTAAAGAAATTGTAAACGGGACATTGTAAACGGGACAATTTTTCCACCATGATTTAAAATTTTTTTTTTGTTGCTATTTATAATCCTTTATATAAGAAACTTAATAAAAAATGTTTTTCAGATCATAAATATGCCTTAGATTAGAGTATTGTTGTTCCAAATGCATATTTTCTAGTATACACAAGTATGTGCTAAAAGTTGTAGTACTTCGTTTACCATTTATCTTTTTTTTCGAATCAATTAATTTATACGCATATATTAAAAAAATATAAGCAATTCTCTAAATAAATCTTGAAAAGAAAAATTTTTTTTTTCCATTTTTTGTGGTTGACGTTTTTTTGGAAATAGCCATATAGAAGTAGAGTTTTCGTAAGTTTTCCATTGGAAAGTAAAGTTATCAATATCATTAACTTTTCTGTACAAAGGAAAGTAATCGATAAGTTTTTTTTTATAAAATGTAAAGTTATCCAAATTTTTTTTTTAAAAGCAAATTTATCCATAACTTTTCTTTAGAAAACCCAATTTATCAACAACTTTTCTATAAAACCGTAAAGCTAGCGATAAATTTTCTATATAAAAGTAAGTTATCGATATATTTTCTTTATAAAAGTAAGTTATCAATAACTTTTAAACAGAAAAATAAGGTTATCGATATCTTTTCTGTAGAAAAGTGAAGTTATCGAAAACTTTTCTATAGCAAAGTAAAGGTAACGATAACTTTTCTGTAGCAAAGTAAAGTTATAGATAACTTTTCTATATCAAAGTAAAGTTTTCTATATCTTTTCTATAGCAAAGTTAAGTTATCGAAAACTTTTCTATAGCAAAGTAAAGTTATTGATAACTTTCTATAGCAAAGTAAAGTTATTGATAACTTTTCTATAGCAAAGTTAAGATATTGATAACTTTTCTATAGCAAAGTTAAGATATTGATAACTTTTCTATAGCAAAGTTAAGTTATCGATAACTTTTTAATAGCAAAGTAAAGTTATCGATAACTTTTCTATAGCAAAGAAAAGTTTCTTTTATTTTTTTATAGAAAAGTAATCGATTACTTTTTTATAGAAAAGTTATCGTAAACTATACTTTTTTCTATAGTAAAAGTTAATAATAATTTTACTTTGCAATAGATCGATAACTTTTCTATAGCAAAGTAAAGTTATCGATAATTTTTCTATAGCAAAGTAAAGTTGTCGATGACTTTTCTATTGCAAAGTAAAATTATTAATAACTTTTACTATAAAAAAGTATAGTTTTCGATAACTTTTCTATAAAAAAGTAATCGATTACTTTTCTATAAAAAAATAAAAGAAACTTTTCTATGAAAAAGTAATGTTATCAATATCTTTTGAAGCTTTGCCTCTTGCCGTTCTCCAGATATACAGAAAAAAGCAACAAGGGATTAATGGGAAAAATTATAGGCAGTCGTAGTGTTTAACACATACATATATAAGCCATTTAAAAAAATTTCAATGGACTATGACATAAATATAAAAAAAAAATTTCTGGGGTCTTCGGAAAATTCATTTCAACATGCACAGACGGACATCATTATGTTAATTAATGAAGTATGTAGGTACCTTTTGAAATAGGTACCTTTTTAAATCCTCCACCACAATTAGTTGTGAAGAAAGTATACTAAGTTTGTTATTCCGTGTGAAACTTTTTTATTTTTCATCTCAGACCCCATAAAGTATATATATTCTGGGTCCTTGAGTAATTCTAAGTCGATTTAGTCATGTCCATCTGTCTGATCGTCGTCCGTCTGTCCGTTTGTTAAAAAGACGCTCACTTTCGAACAACTCAAAAGAAATAAACAAACTTGGTGTCAAATTGCTTGTAGTTATCCTAAGCAGTTTGGGATTGAAATCCAGCACAATCGGTTCAGTGGGATCAGAGCTATGAATCAAAATGTGGAACCACGACCTAAAAAAAATTGATAATTTTGTTACAAAAACTAACATAAATGATGGAAAAACGCACAGAATGATATGAGATTTTGCAAAAATTCGTGCTATTCGACTGGAAATCACTCTGTAAACTTTCGTGAAGATCCGTCCATAATTTACTCTAGGCGCCATATAAGCCCTACTCCCGGAAAACCGTTTAGTACGCCTAAAACCATAATTAATAATGCTATCATAACAAAATTTGGCTCGTCACAGTTTAATAGGACTAGAAATGACACAAACAAAATTTGGTTCATAAAGTTTTACAGGACTAGAAATAAGACTGTAAAATTTCGTGAAGATCGGTACATAATTTACCCTAGGCCCCATATAAACCCTACTCCCGGAAAACAGTTTAGAACGCCTTAAACCGTAAAAAATAATGCTATCATAATAAATTTTGGCTTTCACAGCTTAATAGGACCAGAAATAACACTGTGAATTTTCGTGAAGATCTATTAGAGTTTCTACGCGGGAAAGAATTCCTGGGAATCCCGGGATATATTTTTTAAATTAATCCCGGGAAATTTTTTCCGGGAATTTTCGGGAATTTCAAATCAAATTTTTGAAATTTTAATTTGTTAGCATCGTTAAAATCAAAAAACGATCAATAAAATATATTATTTACTAAAATTACTAAAAACTAGTTACAAATCGAACTATTGTTCCTACGCCAATAAATCAACGGTCTTTTAAATTGCTGATGAAATGTCTAAAAAGCTTCTTGAAGTAGAAAATTATAATGTACACACCAGAACCATCTACAAATTTAGAAAAAATAAATGTCAAGAAAATACAGAAGCCAGAAAAAATCTTAAAAAAAGGAATTTGTCGTCTATGATGTCACGGGTATCGGAATATCGTTTTTTTAGTTTTTTCAATAAGCTAAAGCGTTTTTGAGTTTTGCGAACATATGTTGTGCAACTCCGCCATTTTCGAAATTTTTGTATGGGGACCACCCTAATAATTAAAGATGGAGACTAGGTATGTTCTGAAAAAATGCTCGGGTAGCAAAAATATATGAATTCCGTCATATATTTGATTCTACTAGGGCCACTCTGGGGCTAGTTAGGGCGGTGACAGGTAATTTTATAAAAAACAATATTTAGTATGGGAGCCCCCTTAAGGAGGACAGATAGGGGGTAAGTATGTTAATAAAAAATGTGGAGGGGGAAATATAAGTGGGAGTCAGTCTTACATTTTACCCCTCTAGGAGCGACTCAGGGACAGTTGTGAAGCTTTTTTTGCTTTTCTATCGTTTTCCCCTAACTTTGACCCGATAAGGAGCCATTTACCCCCATCCCACCCCCCTAATTTTTTGGCTCATGCGCTTTTTTTTTTACAAACTTCACAAAATTGGGGGTTCTAGCGTATCGAAATCAAAAATGCGTGCACTAATCCATCTATAATGTACATATGAATGTAACAATTTATTTGGTTTTGTTTTGGTTTTCTGTGGAATTAATAAAGCACATTTTTTTGGACTGTTGTACAGTAGACGCTCGCTTATATGAACTAATGCAGACAGAGCCTGTTCACTAAATGGAAAACTTCACATAATCGAGACAATATAAAATGAGTATTTCAAATCATTTTTAATACTTGTACATACATAACCTATATTAAGTTTTTATTTTAAATTGGGTTGTTAATAATAAATTTACATGAAAGTAGTCGGTTATATATTTTTGCTTTAAGGGATTTCTGTAATGCCTTGTCCCTGCATTTTCGCAATGCCAAATATCATTATCAGATATATTATATTCACTCCAAGCAATAACTTTACAAACACCAACCATCTTATAAATTTTCCTTTGCATTCGTAAATACACATTTATTTATTTAATATTTATTTAATATATATAATTAGGTCTATGGATAAATCCTTACAGCCTAATACAAATGAGTATTTAACTTAAGTATAATATTACGTTTAACAATATTTAAATCCAGAGAAAAATCAATAAATTCAAACATTTCATTGAAGCAACAACACAGTTCTCTAAATGGGTCTGCCATAGCATAGTTAGTTCGGAAAGTTTTTATAAATAAGGGATTATAGTACCGTACCGTACGTCGTGGAATGTTAAATGATAAACTACTTAATAAAAAATTCGAGCATACTTTTCCATTTATTAAGTTAATTACAAATGAGACATTTAGCATAACTCTGCGACTTTTCAGTGTTGGCAAACGTATTAAAGATAATCTTGTAGAATATGAGGGGAGATTATCATATCCTCGATATGTATCTCTTAGGCAAAAAAGCAAGAATTGTTTTTGAATGGATTCAATATGATCACTATGAACCATATAATGTGGATCCCAGCTTATTTCGGGGAAGAACAGATTTCTAATAAAGGGTGTTTTTTGTAGAGTGACACAAGTTTAAATCATAATAAAACAAGGAAATATATTTTTAATATCAATGAAACGGGCTTTATTGGAAAAAAAAATTTATGAAATTTAAATGACTCCGCCAGCCCATAAAGCTTTGGTGCGCAGTAATTTTTGTGGATGTAATCCAAATGCGAGAATTCTGCTTATTTACGTACCCATTCAACCAGAAATGGGCTTCATCGGAAAATAAAATTTTGAATGGAAATTCAAAATCAATATCAATTTGTGTTTCAGCCCATTCGCCAAATTATTTTGATTGAAAATTTCAACAATTTGCGCGTTGCTCGATTCTTAATAAGTCATAAGTCGATTCATAATGAAATTTTAAAGCAAACTAAACAAAAAGCAACTATCAGCTGTTAAATGGGTGCTTAAATAAAGGAGTGACGCCAACTCAAAGTTGTGATACTCTAAAAAAGCACACATTAGAACAAATAGTTACAAAAAAATTAACGGTTGCTAGTTGTTCACATAAAAGAGATAGGTTGTGTTCACTCTTTAAAACCTTATGTGTAAAAATTTTGTTGTTCACTATTCTGGATGTTCACATAACCGAGCGTATACTGTATATTCATTTAAAAAAGTAAAAACTTTTGTCTTGAACTCATTTAAAGAAATCATTGTTTTATTCAAAGAATCGCGGGATTCCCGGGAATAAGATTTTTTTTTTTGTTTCGTTTCCCGGGAATAGAAAAAGTACGGGAAATTAGAAACCTTAAGATCGATCCATAATTTACCCTAGGCCCTATATAAAGCCCACTCTGGTAAAATAATTAAATACGCCGAAAACCGTAGCAGATATAGATATTGCGGTAAACTTTCTTCCAGCTAAGCTTCATATGGCCAGCAAAAAATTTTATGCAATTTTGTGATATACGGTCCATAGTTTACCTTAGATCCCATTTTAGCAGCCTTCTGATATTCACTGCAAACGTCTGTTTTTATAAAGATAAAAACAATTAATAGACATCATACAGATATTACTCCTAAAACATTTGAACTGTCGGTGGAGGGTATCAAAGGTTCGGCACAGCCGAATATAGCACTCTAACTTGTTAAAAGTTTGGTAGTGTGTTGTAAACGGTGTAAGTTCTTAAATATTTTTTTTTTTTTGTTCATGTTTTGCATATTACTTTTGTTATGTAAATTTTGTCCCAAATTAAATTTCATTTTTCGATTTTCTATTGAAGCTGTACATATTTGGAGGTCAGTTCATCTATTACACTCTGCTCTTTTTTGGAGACAAACACACATACTCTCTCTCTTAAAGAAAGCTTTCGTTTAAAGTGGTTTTTAGATTTAAACCAAACAAAATTTATACAGTTCCCACGCGTTATAGTAAAAAGTCTTTTTTTTGGAAACTTTATAGAGTGCGGGGAATGGGTCTAAAGGAAGATGAGGTGGTAAAGATAATGGTGATGATGACTATATTGGATTGTTGCATATGGCTACGAAAGTGGCAAGTTGTTGGTATTTGTAATTGAGCTTTTTTTCTTCCAATTTATTTTTGTTTAAGAAGTTGTAGAGTTGGGTAGCAAAAGATGATGCTTAAATAAAAAAGTCATGAAATGCAAAACTTCAATTGTTTTTTGAGTTTTGCATTTTGTTAGCTTTTTTTTTGGCCAGCTTTATGTTTTATAAGGTTTTGGAAGAAAAAGTATTAACGTTTCTTGAAACTTACTTGGAATTTCAGTCTTAAACAAGATCTTTTGCAGGCAACATCTTTTAAATTTTTAAGTCGCGGCTCTAAAAACATTAAACGTGTGTTTTTTCGCAGAGAGTAATAAAGTAATTTTTTGGTAGTAATTTTATAGTTTTTTTTTTATAAAGTTTTTGTGTAATTGTTGCTTTTGGCATCTCTCGTGTTTGTTATTATTGTTGGAGTGCGGTCGGACATCCAAAAAAAAAAAACCAACAGACTGACTGACGGTCGTTGTCTGCTTTGAAGCTAGTGTTTGTGTGAATTGTATGTGATTTCTTTGGCCGTTGAGGCTTAAAATTAAATTCAAACTTTAAATGAATTTCAGTTTGATTTGAAACTTTTACTAGACAAGTTGTGTTTTCTGTGGAACGAAGAGTGATGGTATTTAATTTTTGGTAGTTTCTTTTACACACGGCTTGAACGTATTATTTCAGAAAAAAAGCAGAAGACATTTCTTTTATTAATGATTACAGTTGTGAATAAAACTCACGCTTATAAGAGTTTTTGTTGCGCTTTTTGTTTTTTATTTTATAAACGCTTTGTGCATATTTAAGTTGTTTAATGTTTTTTTGCTTTCTTTAAAACATTTTTTGAATTTTTAGTAAAGTTAACGAATTCTTGTTAAACAACAACAGAAATTTGTAAAAAAGTGAAAATTCTGCCAAGATTCTTAAAACGAAACGAAAAGATTTTGAAAGTGTTAAATTAAGAAATTTGAAAAAAAAAAACGAAAAAACAATTGAAAAAAAAGAGAAGACAAAAAATTGCAAAAAACAAAAAAAAAAATTTGGGAAAAAATTAAAAAAAAAATATAAAATGAAAGTTTTTTCTTTAGTGCTGTTAAGCACTTGCTGTGTGATGGCAGTTGTAACAGCTCAAGGATTTAATCAGAATCGTGGAATAAATGATGTGGTAAGTAAAATTATGATTTTGCCTTAGCACATACAAATTTTCAATAATTTTGGTTTAAATAAAGTACAAGAACTAGAATTAATTCGAAATTTGGGTTGCTATGAAAATTAAGAATTTTTTTTGTTGCAAAAATTCGAATTTATTTGTAACTGTAGTTGTGTTAGTTTAAGAAGAAGTTAAACTATATATAATATAATATAATTTAATTAAAAAAACAATTTCGGTTTTTTTTACAAATTTTAATTTATGACAATTTCTGTCAATTTGGAACAATTTTGGCATTGAGGCTGTACAATTTAAGAATTGTCAGATCCAAACAGTGTTCCGAAGCGGTATTAATAGTACTCTGAGTACGGATTTTCTTGAATCAAGTATAGAAAGACTGATTCAAGTACGGATTTTCAATCGCAAAATACTTAAATTAACCAAATTCAATCCCGATTTCGTACTTGAAATAATCAGAAAATGAGATTGATTTAAGTAAAACTAAGATTGCATTAATTTCAAAATGCGCTTGATTGAAGTATTATAAAGTTGATTTTATCCCGAATTAGGAAGAAAAAATTATTGTGACTGATTAACTTACTCGTATTACACCTTACAGAATGATAAAACACCAACATCATGCCCAATATGGTTTTTACTTTAGAAATCTTTTGTACATATTTTACCAAAAATATAAACTAAATGAGAAGCAAGAGTTCAAGTTTACTTTTAAGCCCTTTTTTGGTACACATGAGTCTGGCCAGACCTTTAGAAAATCAAAACGTGCGTAAGCCGGAGGGTTTAACACAACGAAAAGTTTAATCTTTTTTTTTACTTAATTCGAGAATTTTGTACTAATTTCAAGAAATTCCAAGATTGATTTTCGAAAGTACTCCCATTTAGGAATGTTTTGAGTACGTTTTAGTGTTATTAGTACTTAAAATTTTAAGTACGACACGTACTTAAAGTAATCATTAAAAACTTGATTTATCCCTAGTGTTTTTCTTTCTGTGTATGCGACAGTTTTTTGACCTGTAGTTTATTTCAATGCGACGATTTTGCGCCCAACAAGACCTCGATCGGTGCAAAATGATAAAGTTTCAGAAGATTTAGTGAATTAACCATGTCCAATTAATTATGTCCATTTTCTCAATGTATTGACAAACTGTTAACGTTAACGTTTTTGGGTTTGTCAATATGGGCACTTCCACAGAAAAGCTCTCTTTTTGTCACGTCACGTCACGTCACCTAGCAAATATTCTTGTATTTTAGAACCACGTTGTTAAAATTTTTCCTCTCTTTCACTTAATGAAAACCTAGTTGCGCTCTACACCCAAATGCAAAAAAGTAAATAATATTTTCATTATTCTTTGAGAAACAATTAAAAATGGTTGGTGACGTTACGTGACAAAAAGTAGACATTTCTGTGGAAATACCAATATACCGACAAAAAATATTGTTTTCAGTTGGCAACACCTCTTAAAATTCATGTAAATGTTGGGATCAGCTGATTGAATTTATCTGTACGGCAAATAAATGGAAAATAATTAATTGGCAGATGAGTGCTGTGGCCGTATTCTGTAATTCCCTAAAGCTAAATCTCTATCGCTAAAAATCTGTAAAGTTGATTTAGCGATTTTTGGCTACGAATGCAGTACTGTAACATGCATTGCTTAATTTGGCAATGCCATAACAATTTAATTCACCGCAATTTTAGCTTTTATTGTCATCACTAAAATTTTTAAATTTTGTATTCCATAAGGCATTTTAGCGACAGAGATTTAGCTTTAGCTAAGCGAATTACGGAATATGGGTGCTGGTTAGCTTTGCGCCAGAATATAAGCAAATGAGACATTGAGAAAACCAAATTACTTTAAAGTACAGTATTTCGTGGGGAAAAGAGGTAATCGCGTAATGTGAAAACGGCCATTAGGCCTTTTTAATATTTTTTGTTACTAAACATTTCGCTATGAGTATTTCCTTGGTGTGTTTTTTGCAGGGACCGTAACAGTTATACCTTTTTTCATAAAAGTCAGATGAAAACAGTTATTTTTTGATTTTTATTTTTTTGAACAAAAATAACTGTTATTTTTTGATTTTTAATTTTTCGATCAAAAATAACAGTTTTTTTTTAATTTTTATTTTTTTGAACAAAAATAACTGTTATTTTTTGATTTTTATTTTTTCGATCAAATATAACAGTTATTTTTTGATTTTTATTTTTTCGAGCAAAAATAAAAGTTATTCTCTAAAGAAATGTACGTGATTTAATAATTTAGTTGAATTATCATTAGAATTTTTTATGCACATTAAAAAATTTATTAAAAGTCATCTAAATTATTAAAACACGTACATTTCTTTAGAGAATAACTTTTATTTTTGCTCGAAAAAATAAAAATCAAAAAATAACTGTTATATTTGATCGAAAAAATAACAGTTATTTTTGTTCAAAAAAATAAAAATCAAAAAATAACTGTTATTTTTGATCGAAAAAATAAAAATCAAAATTTAAAAAATCAATATATTTTATCATAGACAAGTGCATAAGGAACAATATGGTATACTTGAATCAGTTTTTCGACGTTTACTTCTATGTGCTTTTTTTGTTTTAAAATTCCAATATAACTGTTATTTTCGGTCCCTGGTTTTTTGTGATTTCGTAAAAATCCAAAAATTGGGATATTTCAAATATTCTTCTGTCACTTTGTCATTTTTTTTTACCGATTTGGATCCTATATTGAAATAATGTTACGTCGTAACTGAAAAAAAACTTAAAAAAATTTTATTGTTTGGTTTTAAATAAATAAGTTGAAAAGAGCAAAATTGCGAAAAATCTTTAAAATTTTTGTGGAATTAGACTTTTAGTCCCATGTAACTTAGTCTTGACCAATTTTTACGAACTACCTGTAGTTGCTGCAGTAATTTCATTATCTTTGAACAAAAATAAAGGAATAAAAAATCCATCAATTATTTTCGAAGATACTTTTATTGAAGTGAAAACATCTTTTAAAACACCGCCAATAACGGTTATTTTGGAATATCCCGAAAACTGTTCTACTTTTGACCATTTACGTAAAGATTAGGTGTCAGATTCATTTGTTACCGACTTTGTTGAAAATTTGTGACACAGTGTTATCTTCTTCAGTTGTTATTTGTTTAAAAGTCTGGTTTGTGTAAAGTGGGTTATAAAAAGTTAAATAAAAACTATATTTAATTTATTTAAATATAATGAATTTTGTAAATTAATAAACATTTTTTCTTATTCTTCTGTAATAAACAAAAACTTTTTATTTTCTTTTGCCGCCATCTCTGCTGTAATTTTTCCGTAGAGAACAAACTGAAATAGCAAAAGCTTGTTGTTGTTATTGTTTTTAAAAGTTAGTTAACATGCATTTACTGTTGTGTGTGGGTGTGTGAACAAAACCAAAACAAATAAGAATTAAGAAATGGTAAGTGTGTTTGTGTTTGTTTATTGATTACCCAGCTAGCATAGGCTGTTTGTTTGACGATTATGTTTAATATACAATTCCCAAAATAATCTTCTGATGATTATCTGACGAGTAACAAAAACAAAAACATCAAATTTTTTTTTTTATTTATTACATACATTTAAATTTTAAAATGAAAGTGATGGTGGAAAACGAAAGTTCTTTTACAGAACCAAGGTAAATTTACACAAGGTAAACTCGTTGGCCCATATGTTTGTCAGCTGATTACCCGTTGTTGGAACCGAAACGTCAAATTTCGTGTATATGAGCCAAAATTTGTGCATGTGTGCGTTAAATTGTTTTTGTTTTATATGAAGACAATTTTGACAACTCGGTTCCTTTTATAGAGCAGCATGTCCCAAATGAGTCTACCTTGTGTAAATATACCTTGTACAGAACATAATTATTTTAACAGGTTGTAATGTTAATAACGGAACTAGATGTTTTTAACAGAATATTTTGTTTACAAAAGTATTTTTTACTGTTAACATAACAATATAAGGGCATTTCCATGTCATCGTACGTGACATTTGTATGCCTTGAGACAGATAGAAATTTTGCAAAAATAGTATTAACTGGAATATTTTTTTGTCATTATTTTTAATTTAGAGGGTACTATATATGAAAAAAAAATATTTAATTCGGAACCTTGTTGTACAAAATATCGAGCAAAATAAGTCCATATCGTACGTGACATAAAGCGGAAGTGAGTTTGTGGTGAATGTTAAAAAAATACGAAAATCTGCGAATTGTGGGAGGTTTTTCTTCTTTTTTTTAATTTTTTACATTAAACCACATATTTTTCCTTAATAATCCTTAATAATTGGAAAAAAAATTTTTTTTTTGATAGTTTTATAATGAGCAAACTGTAATATCGTTAGTGACATACCGTACAGATTTTTCTCTTATAGTATTTACATGACATGAAATATATTTTTTGTAAATATATGTATATAAAAACTTGAAACAAACAAGTAAGAAAGTAAAGTCGGTCAACCCCGACCATATGATACCCTACACTATAATATTTAAAAAAAAATGTTTTGAGAGTATACCCTACTTGGGGCCCGTAGCCAATCAAGATCGCCAGAACAGAATTGGGCTATGAAATTAAGAATTATATAAAAGTTATTTGTGCCGAATATTATTTAGGTATCTCCATAAATGTAAGATTTGTTTGCCCCTAGCCGATTGAAGGAATGGGGTTTATATGAGACCTATGGTGAATTTTGGACCTACCCGCACAATATTTTGTCATGACATAGTATCTATCGTAAAAAATTAGGTAATAGAAAGATTATATATTTTGGATCCTTAGAACTAGCGAAGTTGACCCCAGAAACGATGCTGACAAAGCGTTTGCTATTAAAATTAAGCCTGAACTGTCCACAAATGGCTGAGATATAAGCAAAAACCACGACTGCCTTTAGGCATAAATCTCTTGCTGTTGGTTTTTTTCTGTATATCTGGAGAACGGAAAGAGCCAAAGTTTTTAAATTAGGTACAAGTATCTTGATTAAAAATACACACCCGCCGACAAAATTAGGGTTGAAATTGGAGAAATGGGCGCGGCACAAAAAAGCAGCGTTTAAAAAACTGCAGTCAATGTAGAAAAACTGCTTTTTCTTTCACTCCTCAATTTGTCATTTGCAAAAAAAAACTGTGGCTTTTACTTCTGATTCTTTTAATATAAAAAGACACTGTTAAATCAAAGCGAAAAGTTGTACAAAAATTTTTGTTCGACAGTTTTTGGTTTCGACTGAAGTTTTTTAAACCCCGCAAAAAAGATTTATTTATGTATATCTAAAGAACGGTAGGTGAAAAATTGTCCAAATTTGGTACACAAAGCTGGGGTATCAAAACACAACCTCTCTTAAAAACGGGATTTAAGGAATGTGCGTGGCACCTCCCATTCGAAGATATTAAAGATTACTGCAGATATTGTGAACGGCAAGAGCCAATGTACCCAAATTAGGTACAGACATCTTGGTTATCAATATACAACATCTGCACACAGAAAAAAATACCAATGTTAAATTAACATGGCGAAATGTTGATTGAGAATCATAGTAAATTTCTGTAAAAGGATTTCCCTTATTTAAATTTAACTATATTTTATATTAATTTTAAATGAAAAATATTAGAATAACCTTAAGTCACTTTTATTTAATATTATTCACTGTTAAAATAACATTGTTCAATATTGAATCCATAAAACCCTGTTTTATATTAAAATCAAAAGTTTGTCTTGTTAAATTAACATGCATACATTCTTAAGTATGTAAATTTTTTTATTTTCATGTTTAAAATATGTTATAAAAAGAAGACAATTCCCGCATTCTTTTAATTAAAATTATTAAGTTATATAGTACATCAAGTTTTCAAAGCAGAATGATGACGAAACCCATGTCGGGCCATTCTTCTGTTGCTTCTGTTAACAAAGGAGTATACAAAATAAATGAAACATGTGTTACAGGGGTAAGTGTTTGAATTATTCCTAAATAAATGCATATGTTGTCTCTGAAGCTTTTTCTCACTGTTATATCACACTCAAACCAATTTGATTATACATGAAATTCATGTTGTTTCCTTTCTTCCTGCAAAGTTAAATTAACATAACTTATAGTTATTTTAAAAGAAAGAAATGTTGTTTGCAAGTTATTAGGTCTGTCTGCGTACACATATTTTGCGAAAAATGTTGCAAGATCTAGCAAAATGTTGTCTGCGTACTCCAAATATCTTGCAGCGAGAGAGCCAAAAAGAGAATTTTTTGACAGTTGGAAGTTAGAGAACTTGCAAAATGTTACTGGAGAAATTTCCGCTTGCAAGATTTTGCACAAAGTTTGAACAGCTGTTTGAATGAAATAGTTTTTGTGAAATGAAAATAAAAATTTAAATTTTACAATGGCAGAGGTAAGTAGTTAGAATTGTGTTGATTTTTAACGTTTATAATAAATCGAGGCATAACCGCAAAAAAAGCTTAAGTAACACCATTTTCATTTTCGTTTTTTTTTTTAATAAACGACTTTGTTGGCAACACTTGCATCATCTCCTAAAATGTCATGGTCACATAAGGAACCGTTACGATTTTATAGCAAAAACAATTTTATCTCAAGCGACAATATTCATACAAAATTTTTATGAAATAAAATAAAAAAAAACCCTCTCCTGTAAAATTTTGTTTTTGTCACTTAAGCTTTTTTTGCGGTAATGACTCGAAATTATAATAAACAAAACATTTTACTTCATGCTAGAAACGTCCAAATATACAGTGCGACCGTGGCGTAAGTGGAGTGGAGATGGCAGAACCGATAGAACCAGCAGAACTTTGTGGGACAAACTTTGCAATTGAAGAGGCGAGTATTTGGAATTGTGTTCCTGGCGAGCACTTCACATCCAAATTATTTTTCTCCGTTGTCAAGCTGTTGGAGAGCACTGTATTGGGCATTTCATTCTTTTTTCCATTGTAAGCCGGCACTATGTTGGGCAATGTAAGCAAAAGAAGTTTTATAAAAAATCCGACAAATAAAACTAAAAACTAAGAAGAAATTGAATTTACCAAATTAATAACAGTGTAATAAACAAGTTTTTTTAATTTACAACACTTTTTAAGCTTCACTTTAATTAATAATTATTTAATTTACCTCGAGAATTCAATTTTGCGTACACATATGCTAAAATTCTTTTGCTTTGTTATTTCAATTGTTTACACACCGATCAGCTGTTTTCTTGCAAAATTTCACTGGATACTGTCTGCGTACTTTTTGAGATTGTTTCAGCCGATAGAGTAATATTGGTCTTACTCTCCCAAAAAAAATTTACTGAGTATTTGCTACTGGAAAAGTACCCAGACAGACCTATTGTAAAATCATGTTAAATTAACATGAAGTAAGAATGAAACAAAATCACAACCTTGTTTTCGACGATTTTGCGTTGATTTTTTTCTGTGTGTGAACATCTGGGCTGCGATTGGAGCGGTGGACGTGGCACAAAATAGATTTATTTAAATCTAAAGAAAGTTATTTATATTATTTTCTGTTCTTATTGCACCATGGTAAATGGTACAAATGAATGTATTGATATTAATTGTTAAAAATTGCACAAAAGCTTAAAAGGGGTCAATTAAAAATGTTTGGCTATCTAATTTAAAACTTTCGATTTTTTTTATCTCTGCCGGTTATGTTATTTTATGCTAAATTAAACAGTTTTATGATTATTTTAATATGTAATTTAGCGGCTTTTAAATTAAAAAAAAAGAAAAAAAAAAAGTTTAAAGGTTTTTAAAACATTTTTACAACTCGTGATTAACTAATGTCATTTTTAAAGCAACAATTCTTATACTTTTTATCTGATTACAATATTGTAAATTTATTTATAATAAATTCCTTTAAAGGTTCAGATTTCTTATTTCTTATTTATGTACATATTTTTTCGTTAAACTTTCCCTTTTTATTCAAAACTAATATTTCATGAATTTAGAAAATTTCCAAAAAAAAAAAAGTTAGTTACAAATCTTTCTTAAAAATTATGCAAAATTCATTAACAAAAAATATGCTTAAGAGGGGGATAAGAAAAATGAATGAAAGAAGAAAACATCAAAAACATATTATAGCGTCCAAAAAAGAAGTCAATGAAGATGTTCGAATTGTGACCATGACAAAATAGAAGAAAAATTAAATGATCAAAAAAATTAAATTAACATCAAATTACAAAAGTATGTATTTGAAATTATGATCAAAGAAGGCAGTTAAAGCAAATTGAGATAAAATATAAAGTGATTTTTAAATTTTATTTCAGACATGATTTAACATTGAAAAAATTGGCAGCAAATTGCAACATGTCTGTGTATATTTATTTTATTGATTACATAACTTTAGATTACACAATAATTTAATGATTTTACATAAAGAGTTCAGTTAGAGAATAACTGATCTTTTTAAGCATAGGTTGAAAAAAGCAATTATATTATATAAAATTTATTTTTATCAACAACACTGTGCTAGTTGAAGAAATAGGCAAGCCGGGCATATGGCGTTTCAACATAATTTGGGTACGCTGAATCCAATGGTGCTAACCGTTTTTTAGGTTAGCTCTTGTTTTCGACAAAAAAAAACTCGGTTTAAGCTTTTACTTTAACAATATATTTATGCTTAAAGAAATTATAAATTATACATAATATTGGAACTTCATATACAAAAACCTCGTACAAATAGTATTTCAAAATTCTTAAAATTCAAAATAAGTACTAATTAGAACAAATGTTACCTTTTTAACTCGCAATTTGTGTGGCAGAAACTACCACCTGGGCCTGGCTGGGACCACAAGCCTTTTTTATGAAGTTTTTGTGGCTATAGAAAAAACTCACACTAACGAACCCCTGGGCAAGGCTGGGACTTCTTTGCCCAGGTATACACTTAAGAGCTAATAAAAGTACCTGAATTGAAACAAATAAAAAAATTTTATTACATACAAAAAAATATATGTTTGTTTAAGTATGAAATTTTATTTTCCAAACCGAACCGAAACCGACCGGTTTTAATCATCTTAAAACCGAAACTGCGGTTTCATTTTTTTTACGGTTTTTAGCAAACTCTAGTTCAATCCCATGGTCGGCCAAAAATAAAAAAAATTATGAATAGCATATTTATTCATTTCATGGTGTGAAATTCCTTTCTTCATAAAAATAATTTAATGAAAATTAAATTTGATGAACTTTAGACTGATTAAAGTTTCGTTCACAATAGGCAGCAACATTTTCACTGGTGTTCATAATGGAGCAACAATTTTTTTTCGCGACCACACATACTTTAATTAAAGAAACCGTTTGCAAATTTTGCCCAGAACAATATAACGTATATTCTATTATTTGTTGGAACATTTTGTTAAATTGTTGCTGAAGTGGAAGTTGCCGCAACTTTCTATTCTTCTTCACCTCTCATCTATAAACACAGACTTTCTGAAAGAAAATTTCTTAGTGTAAACCCAGACTTATGCTTTTATGAAAAATTTCTTTAATATCTATTTAAATGCTTGTTTAAATTTTAAATCTTTTATTTTTCACTTCAAGTTCAACTTAAAATGTTAATTGTTTTTTATTTTTGACGATTTTGTTTAGTTTTGGGTTTAAATGACATCATTAATTGTATATTACTAAGACTTTAATTATATATTTCTTTCATTTTGTAAAACAAAAGGCTTAAAATGGTTTCTCCCACTAAAAATCTATTATTGAAAAGGAAAAAAACCAAATAAGAAGATATTCATAATTTCCAAATAATTGCTATTATTTAGTCATTAAAGTCTAAAGTAAAAGGGGGAATGGGCTATTTGATAATAACTGGTTATTAAAGGCCTTCCTTAGGGACTTACAACAAATTAAATGGCTGACAATTATTTAGTTTTCAGGCATTTTTTAAATGTTTTTAAATTATTAAAAAAGCTTAAAGCTGTTAAAATTTTGTAATATAATCAAATTTACAAATATTATATAATCAAACAGACATTTCTTGAATTTATAATAAAAGCAGGGACCGAAAATAACAGTTATATTCGAATTTTAAAACAAAAAAAGCATATAGAACTAAATGTCGAAAAACTGATTCAAGTATACCATATTGTTCCTCATGCACTTGTCAATGATAAAATATATTGATTTTTATAATTTTGATTTTTATATTTAGTTATTCTCTAAATAAATGTACGTGATTTAACAATTTAGTTGACTTTAAATTTTTATTTTAGATAATTGGAATTCCTTATGCACATTAAAATAATTATTAAAGTCATCTAAATTATTAAAACACGTAAATTTATTTCGAGAATAACTTTTATTTTTGCTCGAAAAAATAAAAATCAAATAATAACTGTTATTTTTGTTCAAAAAAATAAAAATCAAAAAATAATTGTTATTTTTGATCGAAAAAATAAAAATCAAAAAATAACAGTTATTTTTGTTCAAAAAAATAAAAATCAAAAAATAACTGTTATTTTTGCTCAAAAAAAAAATAAAAATCAAAAAATAACAGTTATCATCTGACTTTTATGAAAAAAGTTATGACTGTTGCGGTCCCTGGTTTTTTCGTTTTTATTTTTTTATGTAGTTGATTTTTGTCGGTTGAAATTTTTTTTTTTTAAAGTAAAAACCATTCAATTTTAAGGAACATGATATTTAATTAATAAAAAATTTAAAAATGAATGTAAAAATCATTTGTTTTAAATGAAATGTAAATTTAAATAAATTTTAAGAACAATTTCATTTGTTTTTTTGTGCTTTTCGTTTTTTTTTTTACAAAAATACAGCTGTTTACTACTATCGTTAAAAAGAGTTACAGAATCACACTATCGTTACTGAAAATAAATATATGTATATCGACCCCTTTGCGCGAAGTTATCGTATGCTACAAAAACCATTTTCAGCCATTATTTTACTTTTCTCTGCTTTCGCTTGCAATATTAAAATGAAAATATACATTAACTTTTAAGAGCAACGAAGTGGAATTCACCTACAATATTTTGTCAGGTGACGTCTCTTTGAATGTAGAAAAAGATTGAATCAAAAACTCAATTTTAAAAAAATTGGCATTTACAAGAATTTCGCGCAAAGGGGTCGGATATATCGACAAATATGTATTATGATTGTAGGATCGTTAAAAGTTAATAAATCGCACCACTGGTTTTTACAGAAATACAAATTTAAGAGTAGCTAACACGATCAGACAAGACGTACTTTTTTGAGAAAAACACAACCCTGTAATTGTTTTGGTCATGTTATTATTTTTTAAAAATTGTCAAACAATTAGATAAGGAAAGCCTTTTCGTCGAAACACAATAGACTTGCATTGCCGCCGCAGCTCATAAATCTTATTTAAGACCGTTTTACACTTAACTACTGAGTTTAAGGACATGTCAAAAACTTACATAAATTAAAAATGTATTGTAGAGTAAAAACCAATTTGTTATGAATCATCAGAAAAATACGTAAATAAATTAAGAAATATTATGCCTTTCACATTTTTTTGAAATTTTTCTAAACAATAAGCGTTTTCAAAGTTTTTCTTGGGATTCAAAAAATTAATTTACAAGGTTTCGTTTAAACGTGCTAAATTCCCATTTCCTACTATTGACAAACTGAAGTTTATTGTTGATGGGATAAGCTATTCCTATGCGCATTTCACTGATTTCACTGTTTCAGTGAAGTAGTTATAAATGTGCTCTAAAAAAAACGAATAAATGACGACTCTCTTGTAATATTTAGCACCGTATTTAAGTTAGATTAGCTTAGGTTGAAGTACGGCAGTACATTTAAGAAGAAAAAAGAAAGCGGTTGCAATGCAGTTAACGTATTAATTGTTTCGAATTTTTCAAACAATTTTTCTGGCATTAGTGAGGCTTAACTGTAAGAAATTGTATCAAAAGTTATTGCTTTCCAAGCCACTGTGCATATCTTATGCACATTTCAGCCAGCGAAATTATCAATTAATTTCGTTTTTGTTTGTTTTATTTTTTTGTTGGTTGTCAGCAAAAATAAAAATTGTCGTAAACTTTTTTGTTCAGAATTCAATTGTTTTCATTGAGTTTTTTTTTTTTATATTATTTGCCACTTTTTTACGTTTTATGGTATTTAAAAATATTTTCATTACTTTTATTTTAATTTAATGTGTTGCATGGTTACATTTCGCAAGGGACTTAAAGTATTCAATTTGGAAAAAGCTGTCATCGTTTATTTATTAAAAAGGAATCCAATCGATTAAATAACGTACTTAAAAAACAAAAATTAAAATAAAATTTTTTAAACTTTGAAAGAGATTTTTTTTAAAGATCTTTTTATACAACCTTGATTTTGGTAAAAAAAACAAAAAAAATAGAGAGTACTTTTCTCCTTTATGAAAAAAAAAAAAATAAATGGCAATGACCTTTTCCCTAAATTTCTTCCTCAACTTGCAATGACATCAATTCAACAGCTGTTGTTGAAAAAAAGTATGATACAATTTTACTTTGTGTCATTTTATTTTTTGTTTAGATCTTTTTTCAATTAAGGTCTTAGTTGGCTACGTGATTAACCATAATTACCAATGTTTTCTTTATACATTCAAACATAAAATATGGCCAAAGAGTCTTCATAACATAAGGTTGACTTTAAATTTGTTTTCTTTTTGTTAAAAAAAAAAAACAAAAAATATCAACAGTTCATGAAACGAGAGTCTTAGGATTAAGCCAAATCATGGAGTTGGTTGTTTATTTGTTATGTGTCTAGGAACCAAACCAGATTTAGTTGTTGTTGTTGTTGCGGCAACAACAAGGAAATCTTTAAAACTGGAAAATAAAATTGTTTGCAGCAGCCACCACAAATTAAACAAGCAAACAAACAAGCCATCTTCCTTTTTTCCCAACAACATCTTTTTCTTTGGTTGTTGCATTTTCTTTGTTTTCAATTTATAAACAAATAAAAAAATTTTAAATAAATATTTTCATGTTTAAGATTTGTGGGACATTTTGTTTGTCTTGAAGCGAATTCAAGTTTATTTTGGAAATTGAAAAACAAAAAAAAAAAAAAAATTTTTGGAATTTCTACAGTTTAAAAATGAAAACAAAAGTGAAGATGGTTTTAAACAGGATTTCGTTTAAGTTCATTGTAGTTGGATAAACTTTATATACAATTTTATTTTCATCTTCGTACTTGGCAAAGGTGATAAAGGTGATAATTCAAGTCCGATCGGTTGTCATAAGGTTAAACTATGGATTCCCCAAACTACAGTGTAGAATATACACTAGACTTTTACTAATGGCTAATAAATCACTGATGGTTTAAACGCTGGTTTAGTTGAACTAAACTTGAATTTATATATAGTTTAAACTCAACAACTGTAAATCAGTGTCCCATGTATTATATGTGGTTATAAAAATAACATGTGGCAGCACTACGATAAATCTTATCAAATTCATATGGTCTGTGTTGATAGTGTAAACGCCCAATTTTATGCGTTTAAAGATGGTTTATATATTGAGTGATTTATAGATTTGATGGTTTAAACACATTTTAAACCAAAAAGAGAGTTTAACTTGCTCTAATTTTTTAGCCCTAAGACATATATAACAAGGTAAATTCGTAAACTCTTAATTTTTTTTTTGTTTACAAAAATTCCAAATTGTCTCCAAATAAAAGAAAAAAATTCAACACACTCATTGTGCTCTCCCTAATGCACAACATACCATGTTAAATGTGCCTTGGTGTAGACTATAAACTAGATTGCAGACTATAGTGTATACTATAATGTACACTACAGTTTACTCTACAGGCAGACTATAGCGTATATTATTATGTACACTACAGTTTAGACTAAAGCATAGACCATTGTGTAGTCAATACACCCGAATATACGGTGGAATAAAGACTAGAATTTAGCATAGATTATAGTGTAGATGCAAACCAGGGGTCTAAGCACCGCATTCGATACTATCGTATCGAATAAACTATCGAATGTTTTTGCATACACACTGCATAGACATTGACATATTGAATTAAAACTCGATAAATATAATGTCGAGTTACTCGATATCGAATGCTATTACTTCAAATTCAATACATTTCAATCGATATCAAGTTTCATGATACCAAAATAAATAATTTCGATCAATTTTGCTCGATATCGTATACGGTGATTAGACCCCAGATTACTTTAAACTACTAAGAGGTTAATAAGAGGTTACGTCGTTACGTTATAACTATCATAACAATGCACTCGAAGCCGATGTGACATTGCAGACGTTGAGGACGCCAGTAACACTTATCGTTGACGGCGTCCAAAATTTACTAAAGTTTAAAATTTTGTCAACGACAGCGGCGTAAATACAACCGTTGGCTTTACCAAATAATGTAAATTGCGACTTTAATGTTCGTTGTTTCCAAACGAGATTTAAAAACATTCGTGTATTTAATAAAAATAATAAAAGCAAAATAATTAAATAATAAAAAAAAATATGCCAAGAACAAAATATTATTATAATTATTCTTTGCATTTTGTATTTTTAATTGTTTTTTAGTGCTTAAATTTTTTCTTGCCCAATTTTTATTCGTCAGTTTATTTGACAGTTCAAAGCGGGAACTTTTCTGACAAAAATGTAACATGCACACTTTTTCTGTAAATTGGCGAGTAATTTTCTTACGTGGCAGCTAGAACTCGCCAAAAAAAAGTTACAGACACAGTTTAGTGAGCTGTTTGTTTCAATATATGGCATTTTTGGTTAATTTCACACATTTCAATCGAAATCTCGACGCGAGAGTTACAGAACACGGGCACAGGTATTTACTAGAAATGTTACGAATATCAATTTTTAATATTCGCGAATACGAATATCCGATCTGAAATTTAACGCCAGACGATATTTCAAATTTGATTGAAAAAATCCGCCGTTTAGATTTCTTTTTACTCTTTTTGCGCTTTTAATTCGTAATTTAGTGTTGTATGAGGAAAAAATACTTTAGTAGATACAACCATCTATGTCGAGGTTTTTTCACATATGTGACGCGCAAAATAGAAAGGGACCTTAAGCAGGAGGTCCACAACACGCGTTATTCGCTTTTTCGCAGCATACGCAGCTGCCAAAAAAGTAGAATCTGTGTAGTTATACGTAGTAAGTTACATGCACAAAAGCGTAGATGCCTTGAGGCGAAAAATAGGTTAACTTTCTACTTTTGCAAGCGTCACAAGCGGCGTTCGAACAAGTCAGCTGATTTTGACAAATTAAATTTTATTTTTACTTGTGCTGCTGCTGCATAAAGAGCGATGCATGGAACTTGAAACGTAGAACGCAAGTAAGGTTAGAAAAGCATGCGCTGCGTGGAGGCGAAAACGCGTGATATGGACCTCCAGCTTAAGGGTTTTGAAATTTTAAAGATTTAAATACGTGTATCTTTGGTGTACCATCATTGAGCGTGTTGGTATTGGTCTCATTTGAAAGCGACACATCTCAACCTTGAAAACGCGTGTAGGTCGTCCCTACCTCTTGTTTTGTGTTGTTGGTTTTTACTGTTCCTTTTACCTTACTGGTCTCTTTCTCTATGCGCTGTCACGTATTAAATTCAGATTTTTTTCTTTATTTTTCTCAGTGTTTAAAAATTTTAGCATAGCATTCCACCCTTCATTATTGTAAAATAAGCAGAACGAAAAGGTCTCTCCGAGTTTCTTAAAATGCCTCATAAATTTCAGTTATATTTTTTAATTTATTGCCGATTGTTCAATCCACTGCAGCAGACGCAAATCTAAAAAAAAAAATATTAAAAATTAATATTTTTTGTTTCATATTATTTATATTTTGTTTGAATGTATGAACAAAATATTCGCCAAATATTTGCTTCAACTAAGCGAATATGAATACGAATCTCGTAAAATAGTCGAATATTTAGCACTATGAATACGAATATTCGTAACATTACTAGTATATACAACTAACTATAGTGCGTACTTAAACATATATTATGAGGTATGCTATAAGCTACATTATAGTGTATACTTCTACCTAGAGTGAAGTGTATACTCATATTATTAACATAATTAATAATTAAATTAATATAAGCTAAACTAAGGTATCAATCATAAAGTAGCTGACTAGATTATAGTGTAGTAGTGTATATGTATACTCTGAACCAGAGGATAGTGATGGATTTGCACTAAAGTGTACTTTATACACTGAAGTAAACTAAGGTACTAGAATGCAGTCTGCGGTTTAGTGTAGACTAGTGAGTATATTTTTTTATGAGATCCAGTCTTGGCCATATATAACCTAAAAGTTCAAAAATATACTGGTGACAAAAGACTAGACTATTATTATTATTTGTTGCTTTTACGCCATATCGTGAGCGCATAGTGCCAAGACTATCACTATAGTGTAGAACTAAGTCTAGTTACCAAGCAAATAATATTGGAATACTTGCTCCATTTTAGATAAAATAAACTACTTACAATATGGTTCAATGTAATGCAAGGATGGACCATGTCATTGTTAAAAAAGAGTTTGTTGTTAAACGACAAGTTTTCTTTTTTAAATAACACGTTTTCGCTTTTAAATAAAGTTAAAACATATCCCCTGGAGTATAACATGGAGTAGTTTTATAACTAATCCACAGGGAGTTCGTATGAACATGGAGTAGTTTTACGACAACTCCGTTGTAATGCAAAGCTGGGTTATATAGTCCAGCCCTAGCAAATCGTAATGTTAAATAGACCATGCTTTTTCAATACATTTGTATTACCTTTGGACAAGTCCTAGTCCCTTATAGCCTATGGACTAGTCGTATTATTTGCAAGGTGAGAGTAAATATTTTGGTTCATAAAGGGTGATCCAACCAAAACGCACGATGTTAATTGTAAGTAAAACAAAAAGTGTTCGGGGAATTATCTTAACTAGTGTTTGCCTTATGGTCAAAATTCGACCATGATTTTTTTTTTTTTGTAAATATGTATGAAGAACACATAATTCATCTAAGTATATATGAATTTATTTGTTTCGAGCATTTATTTTTTCCTTCAAAGTGGATCAATTTGGCGGGGGACCAACCTCTGGTTCATATTTAATCTTCTACGTGAGTAATTTAATTTTGTAAGTTCAGTATAAAAAATACCAATTGAAAAACAAAAAAGTATCAAAAAGTCTCCTTTATATATTGTCATCCACTCAGGACGTTGCACGTTTAATTTTATGTTTCTATGTATGTCTAATACTAACGAAAATTAATCAAAGTACCAGATGTAGAACGAAAAAGTACCAAAAAGCTCCACTTGTTCACCCAGTTTAATGTACAATTTTATCTTTATAGGTCGAATATTTACGAAAATTCAAAAAGTTCCAGATGAAAAACAAAAAATACCAGCATTTTTTATCTTATAGGTTATCACTCACTCAGAATTTAAAGCTATAATATTATGTTTCTAAGTTCTATATTATAGAAAATTTAAAAATTATCACATGAAGCACAGAAAAGTAAAAAAAAAGAAATTTAGTTTCCCATATATCCCCTCTTTTTCTCCCCACAGAGCTTCGGTTGACAAACAAAGGAAGAAAGTGTTCTTAACAGTTTTGCCTGGTCTGATTTATATAGTCGAAATATTCGAAAACCGGTTACTGAAAAATGTCGAATAATCGATCACCCTAACTTTTTATTATTTGATAATTGAAAATAAATTTTTATTTATTTATTTTTCATTTGTGTTAGTAACAATTTTAAACGCTTATAACTCTGAAATTATTGAACAGATTTTAATAAAATATACATTGTGCACTTCTTTGAGTAAATACCTCTTAAATGGTGTATATTTTGTTTAAATCGGTTGACATACAGAGGAGGAAAGTGTTCTTAACTGTTTTGCCTTAGCCGATTTATATATAGATATTTCTTGTTATTACAGAAGGATCCATGACAATTATATGTGAAGCAAAATATCGGCCAAAACGCTTGACACGGCTTCGGTGGCATACCTTTATCTGATAGTCAATCTTTTAGTGACTCTGAGTCATTATTGAGGTTCAGTGTGTTTAATGTGTCAAATTATCTCATCCTTTAGCTCTTGATATTGTCTTGGGTTATTGTCGTAGATTTTTTCTTTTAAATATCCCCAAAGAAAGAAGTCCACAGGCGTCAAATCATATAAACGTGACGGCCAATTAAGATCGACACGACGTGAGATAACACGACCATTAAATTTCTCGCGCAAAAGAACCATTGTTTCGTTGGCTGTCCTGTTGGAATCGTTTAGGTACAAATCCTCAATTTCTGGCCACCAGAAGACCGCGCATCATCAAATGCGGCAGTTTTGCTCGTTAATGAATCCACTGAGGTGAAAGTGTTTCTCGTTGCTGAAGATGATTTTCTTGGTAAAGTCACCATTCACTTCTGTCTGTTCAACCAACCATTGAATTTGTGTACCTCGCCATAATTGAATTTGTCAAACATTGAAACAAAGAAATGTCAAATTAAGTTTGGCAAAAAACTTGGCTGACAATTAACATTGTGCTTTATGGTTATGGTTATGGTTACTTAATTCTATATTATAGAGAACATTTAATTGCATATTAGTTAAGACAAGTACAATCTGGTGTAAACAATATTTTAATTTGTCACTTCAACTTATTTTATTATTAAGTAGGTTTTAAATTACATAAATCTTCAATTAAAAATTTATGGATGGAACAAGGTCAAATAATTTACAATAAATTTTAATAAAAATTTTATTTAATGTCGTCTTAATACTTTTGTGATAAACCCACACCAGACACTTGCTGCCATTTATTTTATCAGTCAAATTTTCAAACGTTTTACCGCAAACATTTCCAAAAAATTTGATTAATCAATATCAAATTTCTTGTAAACTTCAGATATATCCGTAACAATAAAAGTAGGAGCGAATATTTACATATTAAAGCATCATATTTGTTTTTTTTTAAGAGTCAATCAAGTAAATACCTCAATCTTTTGAATTTAAATTAAGAAAGTAGGTCAAATCTATTGACAGTCAATATAGAGTATTTTTTTTGTAAGCTTTATTATTAAGACAAATATTTGTGCTATTTATCGACCCGAGACTTTATTCGTTTGAATTTTTTTTTAACTTTATTGAAATTATAAGTTTTTAATTATAAATTTTTAAAATTTTAACATCGAAACAAAATGAAAGCTTTTGCGGGTGATGAAAACATAATTAACATAATAAGGGTCTTCATGATGTTGCTTAAAATTACCATTTGTGCAAATGGGTAAACTTGCGAGACTCGTTTCATGAAGATCCTTTTTAAGTTTTGTGTAATTTTAAACAATTAATGTCATTTCAAACAGAAACGTCAATAAAAAATATATTAAAAAAAAAATAATCAAAAATATAATAAAAAACTTGGAGTTTGTAAATTATAAATGAAATTTGTTTTTAAACATGCATAAAGAAAGCCAAAAGACTAATATGATTATATAATTACAAGAATTTATTGTTTGTGATTTATTTACACTTGAAGTTTTCATTGTAAACGGCGGTAAGCATTAAAAAAATTTGTCTGTATAAATGCACAATTGAACAGCGCAAGTTTACGAGTCAAAATTGTTGGGCAAATTTAAGCAGTTTGTGTAAATGAATTCTCATACAATTTTTGACAGTTCATTTACGAGGGTGTAAGAATGCACAGTTTACGAGACTTATAAACGATATCATGAGGACCCTTAATGATTTTTTTATTTGTACACAATTTCAAATTTGTTTTTACTAAAATTCACTTTTGCAACAAGAAAAATTACTTTTTAACTAAAAACAGTATTTTTACCTAAAACAGTCACTGTTTCTAACAACCGAATTCTTAACAAGAAAGTGAATTTTTCGCTAAAAATAATATTCTTCTTTAAGAATTAAATTTTTAACTTAAACGGACATTTTCACTAAAAAAAGTCCCTTCTTTACCAAAAAAAGTTACTTTTTTACACAAAAAATATTCTAAAAAATTTTGAAATTTGTTTATACCCTTCACTACAGTTGGACAGGGTTTTAAAGTTTGTAATTTCAACAAAATTGATCTTAGACCCTGTAAAGCAGTGTTTGAAATGTAGGGGGGGGGAATATTAGTGGGAGTCAGTCTTACATTTTACCCCTCTAGGAGCGACTCAGGGGCAGTTGTGAAGCTTTTTTTTGGCTTTTGTATCGTTTTCCCCTAACTTTGACCACTATAAGGAGCCATTTAACCCTATCCCACCCCCTAATTTTTTGGCTCATGCGTTTTTTTTACAAACTTCCCAAAATTGGGGGTTCTAGCGTATCGATATAAAAAAGTCGTGCACTAATCCAAACCTAGTGTAGAGACACACCCAAGAACGATAACTATTTTGTTAGTGTTTGTGTAGACGAACACAACCATTAATACCGTTCGTAGCTATTTTCTTCGTTTAAACCCAAAACAATTGTAGTGATACTGTAGAAACATTATATTTTAATGTTCTATAATGTTTCCTATTTTATATTGATAAAGAAATGAACAAATACAAAATTTTAACAACGACCGCAGCACGAACAGCTTGTGTGTATACTGTGTAAATGTTTTGTTTGTGTAAAATTATTTAGCTGGCTCTTTGTTTTTTTTTTCGAATTTGTATTTTGTTTTTGTAAAAAATAACCACAACAGAAACGAAATGTTCGTTCGTGAGCTGAACCGTACACAATGAAGTTTGTTAAAAAAATACCAAACGGAATCAAGATTTCTCAACTTTTGTTAAGTTTGATAAAAACAGTATTATTTTTGTGTTCGAAAGATGATAAGCAGGGAAACGTTATTTTTTTTTTTAATGATTTACGACACAATCACTATTAGCGTTTGTGTTTTCCACAAATCTACCGAACCGAACACTAAGGAGCGATATTAAGTGTTTATTTTGAAAACACTATTTTAAAGTACATATGTATATTCTGGGTTCTTATGAGGAGCGAAGACGATGTCCGTCTGATCGTCTGTCTGTTGAAATTGAATTTCCAGAAAACCCAGAAATGATGCGGACTTCGTTGGTGTTTATCTATATTACATAAGCCCCGTTAAATTTTTCTATCGAAATTCAACCTGATCGGTTCACAAATAGCAGAAATATAAGCGAAAACCCACTACTGCCTTGCAAACTAGTTATATATTTCTATGCTCTTCTAAAGTTCGGCAATGGATCGGTTCATTAATGAATCCCCTTTTGTTGTGGTCTTTTATTTTAAGGTTTATACTGTTTTTTGATTATTTTTCTTCCACTTCTGCATTTGTCATTGACCAAAAGCAAACTGTTGCTTTTACTTCTGATTCATTAAATGTATTCAGTCGTTGTTAAACCAACTTTAAAAGCGAAAAGTTGTACATAGGATTTCGTTTGACAGTTTTTGGTTTCGACTGCAGTCTTTTAAGCCCTGTTTGGAACAAAAAGATGTACTTAACATATTTTTTTTCTTAATCACATATGTTTGATAATATGTGTTAGTTATAATTGGCACAGCCAATTATAACCTTCGTCACATGTGGAAATTGTGTTTATAAGTTTGCCATTCCGTTTGTAGTCTCTAAGACCCTATAAAGTAGATATGTTTTGGGTTCTTATCAAGATCGAATATGATCTGACGATGTCTGTTGAAATGGGTTTTTCGAAGAACCCAAAAATAATGGAGACTTGATTGGGTGATATTTATGTCAAGTATGTTCCGTTTAATGTTGGTTATGAAATTTAGTCTGATCAGTCCACAAATTGCTGAGATATGAGCAAAAACCTACGACTGTGCTGAGATATGGGTGCATGAAATGCAAACGGATTTTACTGGCCAAAAATTAAAAATCGAGATTTTTTTATTGATGTATTTGATCAACACAAATGTCCACAAATTTGAAATCTTTCGAGCAAAATTTGCGATTTTATTAACAAACAAGTAAGAAAGTATAGTCGGTCAAGCCCGACCATATGATACCCTACACCACAGGATTTAAAAACACATCATGCTTATGTGTCCATATAAATATGGATTTATCTATGTTTGTAAACTTCATTAAAATTTGTTTGAAAGTTTGTGAGAGGCAGAAATTGCCCCCTACCTCCCCTTGTCGTCCTCTTTTTGAAAAACAGTATAGCTTATGTGTCCATACAGGTATGGATCTATCTATGTTTTAAATTTCATTAAAATTGGTTTGAGAGGTAGAAATTTACCCTATCTCTCCTCGTGGTCCTATTTTTTAAAAAATGCATACCTTTTGTGCCCATATAGATATGGTTCTATCTATGTTTTAAATTTCATTAAAATCGGATTGATCGTTTCTGAGAGGAAGAAATTTCCCCCTATCTTCACTCATGGTGCTACGAATAAGAACCTATGACCAAAATTTTATCAAATTATCTCCAAAATTGCGACCTGTACTTTGCGCACAAGGTTACATGGATAGCCAGCCAGCCTGCCAGCCGGACGGACATCGTTAGTTCGACTCAGATTCTGAGTCGATCGGTATACTTTAAGGTGGGTCTAGGACCAATATTTTAAGGTGTTACACACATCAGCATAAATGCACACTATTGTGGTGTGTGTATAAAAACAAACGGTCCTATCCACAAAATATTATATAATAAACACACTAAGATCCAATTTTTGGGTTTGAGATTAAAATTAATTTAATTATATCATTAAAACCTTAAAACTTAAACCATGTGGTCTTACCATACTGAGCACAATTAAATAGCAATATTTTTTTGCAAATGTCAACTTTTTATAAAAGCAATATGGATGTTTTCAAATAAGAAGAAAATTTGCGAATTTAATATTGTTTACAAGGTAGACATTTTTTACGTTTAAAGATAAAATATATTATAAAGGGTGATTTTTTAAGAGCTATAGGAAAATTAAAAAAAAAAAACACATAAAATTCAGACAAATGCATGAAATCTTTATTTGAATCGATAGTACGGTCCATATAATTTAATGTTTAAAGATTATTTCATGCAAATATTGACCGTGACTGCGCCTCAAATGGTCCATCCGCTAAGTCCAATTTTGGCATACTCTTTCCAACATTTCGGCCGGTATCTCATGAATAAATGCTTCAATGTTGTCTTCCAATGCGTCAATTTAAGCCGGCATGTGTGTTTAGACATGAGCTTTAACATATCCCTACACAAAATAGTCTAAAGGCGTTAAATAGGACGATCTAGGCGGCCAATTGACCGGTCCCGAACGTGAAATAAAATGTTCATCGAACTCGCCTCTCAATAAGTCCATTGTTAAGCGTACTGTGTGGCACTGTCTTGTTGAAACCAAATGTCATGCAAGTCAAGCTCTTGCAGTTTGGGCAAAAAAAAGTTGGATATCATCTCACGGTAGCGCTCACCATTCACAGTTACGTTACGATTCGCATCATCTTTGAAGAAGTACGGTCCAATGATGCCACCAGCCCATAAACCGCACCAAACTGTGACTTTTTCTGGATGCATTGGTAGCTCTTGCAATGCTTCTGGCTGCTCTTCACTCCAAAATCGACAATTCTGCTTATTAACGTACCCATTGAGCCCGATTAAACTGATCATAAAATGGAAGAAGCGCGCGATGAACTTTCTTAACAGAGCACGCAATAATTTGCAAGCGTTGTTCGTTGCAAGGCGATTCATGGTTAAATTACAGACCAACCTGAAGATGTTTGACAGTGAAACAAAACACGAAACGTGCGCCAGCTGTTTAAACCAGTGTTGCCAAAAAAATAATAGCAAAAAAAATCAACCGATAGAAAAAATATATAGAAAAAAAAAACAATATAAAAGTGCTTAGCAAGATATTGTCGGCTTAGAGTATAAACCTGCTAAATCCGCTTTTTAAGTAAATTGAGATTTTAAAGCCTTATGGTAGAGAAAGATATGCCTCATCGACCAGCATTTAGTTTTTCTTCAATTTGAGCCCTGAAGTGTGTCAAATCAGCATTATTTTTGTTTTTTCTCTCAAGCAGCAAATAGGAAAATAAAAAGTTATTTATCTCTCCTGTAAAATTTGTTAAAAGGGAGTTAGCAGGTTAACACTCTAAGCTGACGATATGTATATCATTTTTTAAAAATAATTTTTTGTTTATATTTTTGCAACAATTGCTTATGTTAAACATGTGTATGTTGACAGTTTCAGTGTAGGTTTAAACCAGTGTTCGAAAATAAAAAGTACATTATTTAACGTTCGGGTCACAGACCCAGGAACGATATCTATTTTTTTAGTGATTGTGTAGACATACACAACCCTTAATACCCTTCGTTACTATTTTCAAGAAAAACCCGAAAAAAAACAGAACAATTTAGTGATACTGTAGACAAACATTATATTTTAATGTTCTATAATGTTTTTTTCGTGTGTGTATTTTGTTTTTGTAAAAATGTTTTTTTTACCAGCCAAAAGGGACGAACATTAACGAGCCGAACCGAACACATTGAAGTTTGTGGATTTTCAAAAAAAAAACCGAACAAATCAACCGAACCGAACATTAAAAAACGATATTTAGTGTTTTTTTTCGAACACTGGTTTGAACCAACACCATTGGCCGCTTAAACTAGCAAAAAAGTTAAAAAAAAAATACAACTTAAAAAGAAAATACGAAGATTAAAGTTAATTTAATCGCTAATCTCTAATCAAAAAAGTGGCTCTAAAAAGGGATGAGCAAATTGAAAAAATATATCGATACATATCGAATCGATATTTTTTAAGATTATCGATATTAATTATTCAAAAACTATCGATATATCGATACATCGAACGTATTTTGCTGAAACTATTACCAAAATATTATTGCAAATAGATATATGCACATATATTGTTCCAAATCCGCATAAAATAAATCTTTTTAAGTTCGTTTGAATTTACTGTTTTAATTAGAAATCTGCAATGTGAAAACCCCGTTTTTTTTTAATTCTTCTTCTTATTAATGCCAATCATTTTAGATCTTCATATTAGTTTAAAAAAACATACGATGCATGCAGTGATGCCAATACATATTGTTTGAAAAACGGCTAAAATTTTGAGTTTTTAATGAAGACTGACTTTAAAAAATATCGAATTCGATAGTCGTATTTCAATATCGATATATCGGTATTTTAAATATCGGCGATATATATCGATTATTTTTTTTCAATATCGATATTTTGATATATCGATATTTTTTGCCCATTCCTACTCTTAAAGGCCTAAGACTTTGAGTGTTTATAATTCTTTTCCGCTTTAAAGTTTTGTTTGTATGATATTTTTAGCTTTTCTAAAATCTTTGGAAAAAGGTTTCCTGATGATCTGGCCTTAGCAAACACTAAAATGCGCCTATAAACTATCTTTCTCTCAACAATAAATTTCAGTGTATTTATCAAAAAGATATATTGGAAATTAAGCACGTCATACCAGAAATCTTATTAATAATAAATTTTGCATTTCCAAAAATTATATTGCCTAACTAACAGTGTGCATAATATAGAACATTGTCGAAACAACTGGTAGGTTTTTCAAGAAAAATAAAGTATAAACACTTTAAAACGATTTATCCTTTTTAATAGTTTATTGCTTCTCCTGTACAATTTTCCAAATGTTAGATAGGGCCTTTTAAGTTTAAGGCAACGATATAAGATTCAGCATAGCCAAATACAGCTCTCTTACTTGTTTTTAGTTAAATTAAACTTCAAATAGTTTATGGGGGTTTTTTTTTTTTTTTTGAAAATATTATTATTAATTTGTTTTAAACATTTTCATTTAATGTTACTTTCTATTTCAAAAACGCATTTCATAAATAAATAAAACTTAAATTTAGTTTTCAACTCAGATATAAATAACAAGTCAAAAACTTGCGTGTTTATTTAATGTGCTTTAAAGTTTATTTTAAAACTTAATTAAGTATATCAATAGTTTTTCAAAAGAAAAAAGAAACAAATATTTTACTGATTTTTAAAGATAAATTAAAACAAATTAAACAAAATTATTTTAGTATGAATTTTGTGATAAAAATAAACATTTTGATGGATTAAATTCGCTAAGAAGTTTCGATTAAAATGATTGAAAAAAATAATTAATATTTTCAGCTCAATATTCGTAGGCAGTTTCTATATGTTACTAAGTTATTTAAAAGTTGCTTAAGTATTAAGTACTTATGCAAACAGTACCAAACCACAAATTTCTGCAGTCATAAAGCTTTTCAAACATTTTTTTCTAAGTTTCAAAATTATTGATTTATTCAAAAGAAAAAAACTTTGTTTGGCTAGACCCTGGCCACATTATTATTCAAAAAAACAAATTTCTGTAAATCATTAATAATTCCCTGTAACTACAAAGAAAGTACTGCTCTGTAGCACTCCACCCATTCGTTCATTCATCTATTGGTAATTGCTAAATTACATAAGTTTGACTTAGTTAAACAATAAAAATGTAAGTCATAAGTGTTGGTTGGCAGGCTGGCTGGCTTGTTGGACGAGACGAAAAGAGTATCTATTAAAGTTGCCACACATCTTTTCTTCTTCTTAATGTTGGTGTTGCAATGTACAAATATTTCTTGCACAAAAAAACATGTAAAAAAAACTTTGAGTATAAGCAAAATATTAAATGAAAATGCCACAAACAAATATGCAACTAAAAACAAAGTTGGCATAAAAAAAAAAATAAAAAATCAAGAAGCCAGCAGAAAAAATACAAAGTTTAAAAATTATATCCAAAGTGAGTTGGGTTTTTAAACCGCACCACACTTTCGATTTGCAAAAGCAACAAAAGTGCACAAGTAGTCATTTTGCAAAAGCTGCCACACAATATTAAAGAGTCTCACAAAGGAAAAAAAAAATCAACCAGTATGGAAATAAAATGATAAAGAAATTACAACTTGAGTGAGGTTAGGTCGAATTTGTGAAGTGCGATTTATCACAAAATATAACTGTACAGGAAAATTAAGCAATTTTTTTCTCAGATATAGTACGTACGTTTCATATATGTTACATGTTCTACATTTTTATGTTGGTTTGTAGAAAAATTACAACGTTGGGAAAAAGTTTTAATTTTTTTTTTAAATTTTGCATGAAAAACATGTTGCATATTTTACCCTCATTTTTTTAATGGTGTTTTCTTTTCTACCAAACAATGTGACAATTAATTTAAAAAAATGCAATTTGGTGTCTGTTTCTTAAAAATTTTGCTACCGAAAAGGATGAATTCTTTAGTATAAAACAAACCCTTTCCGGGAGCAAATTTTTTAAGAAACAGACACCAAATTGCATTTTTTTTTTAAAATAAAATGTCACATTTTTTTGTAGAAAAGAAAACACCATAAGACTGAGCCACTTACTACTTTGATTGCACAACCAAGGTTTTATTTTGTTTGTCATGATTAATACCGCTCATAATTTCGAAAAAAGATTGATTAAACACAAAATATAATATTGATTACGGAAATACAGGTAAGTATTATTTATTATTATGGTTTTAACTTTTCCCACGTAATAAGTGGTGCAAAAACAGTTAAAATATTTTTAAAAAGTACGTTAATTATAAAAGTCTAAAACACTGCTAGATCATAACGCCGATGTATTTCGGCATGACAATGGCCTTCGGTTTTGGCCCCATGACATTTTACATCATTGTGATGTTAGCCTTAACATCACTTGGCCAAGTTGTCATCAGGGTCAATAATTGAAATTTTGTCATCAATAGAATGGCACATTGGCATCACGGAAATGACGAATCGGAGTCAGTTTAATGAATAATTTCATAAGTACGATGACTCAGTAACATCGGAGCTCACCAGCAGCATGCCCGATATGGTTCTCGTAATCACTCTACTTTGAAAGTTTTATATATTTAACTAAATATCGGGTAACTTTTTAGCTATTATGTTTTTGGCAACACTGGTTTGAATAGCTGAAGCACGTTTCGTGTTTTGTTTCACTGGCAAACATCTTCAGTTTGGTCTATAATTTAACCATGAATCGTCTAACAAACGAACAACGCTTGCAAATTATTGAATTTTATTATCAAAATGCGTGCTCTGTTAAGAAAGTTCATCGCGCGCTTCTTCCATTTTATGGTCAGTTTAATCGACCCACTAAAGCGGCTATTCGGGCTATTGTGACTAAATTTCGCACAAAATGTATATTGTTGGACATAAAACCACCAACACGCTTACGTAGAGTGCGAAGTGAAGAAAATATCGCAGCTGTATCGGCCAGTGTTAATGATGACCATCAATTATCGATTCGTCGCCGTTCGCAGCAATTGGGCCTCTGTTACTCAACAACGTGAGATGATATCCAACTTTTTTTTGCCCAAAATGCAAGAGCTTGACTTGCATGTCATGTGGTTTCAACAAGACGGTGCCACATGCCACACAGCACGCTTAACAATGGACTTTTTGAAAGGCGAGTTCGGTGAACATTTTATTTCACTTTCGGGACCGGTCAATTGGCCGCCTAGATCGTGCGATTTAACGCCTCTATACATTTTTTTGTGGGGCTATGTTAAAGCTCATGTCCATACACACATGCCCGCTTCAATTGACGCATTTATTCATGAGATATCGGCCGAAATGTTGGAAGGAGTATGCCAAAATTGGACTAAGCGGATGGACCATTTGAGGCGCAGTCACGGTCAACATTTGCATGAAATAATCTTCAAACATTTAATTATATGGACCGTACTATCGATTCAAATTAAGATTTCATGTATTTTTCTGAATTTTATGTGTTTTTTTTTTAACTTTCCTATAGCTCTTCAAAAATCACCCTATAGTTTAAACAAATAGAATATTGGAATTTATGCTTCTTATTTTTTTTTTAAACATGAAAATAATATTAATAACACTATGCCTCAAATAAAATGAACCTCTCAAATGAGATATTTTCTAAGCTAAATTCGGGCTGCTTAAGACGAATATGGCCTCCATCCATTTATTTTTTTTCTAGAAGCGTTTTCGAGATACCCGCAAAAATCGTATTTTTTTCTGCAGTTGTTTTAGATATTTCGAAAAATCTCCAGAACTATTCAATTGAATTGTACCAAATTTAAACTTTTGCATAGATATGTCCTTTCTCTTTCAGCACATATCTATACTGTGTCGATTGGATAAAAATTTACTGAGCTACAGGACTGTATTTTCAAAATTCATCATTTAAATTCACTCCAGTAAGCCTGGTACTCTGTTCAACATTTCACGTGAAATGCTGTCAAGATGCATATGAAAAAAACTTGTGCGGAATATCCATGAAATAATGTTGATGGAGTTGTACTCTGTTTATTTTGTGAAAAGTACCGAAATTTTTCTGGCAACATTTTTTTACAACTGCGAAATAATGTAAGCTGCCTTTATTTCACGTGGAATTTTAAGCAAAAGCAAAAAAGTATGAACTTAATATTTAAAAAAGATATAAAAAATTAAAATAACACAATCGGTAACAGTTTTTTATCCGTATTTACTTTTTTTTATTAAATTTTTTATTAAAAAAAAATAATTTTAGTAAAATACATGTGGCGTTTGTTTACATACACGAAACAATGTAGCATACTTTGAAGGAATAAAAACGTCAAATTGTACAAACTCGCAAGATTGGTAACATTGATAAATGCCAAAATTTTCGTGTGGAATAATCAATGTTGCTCAACATTTTTCACAAATTTGAACAGAGTACTAGGCTTTAGGCAATAATACTATTTTTTTTTTCATTTTTTAACATGTATATTAAACAATATTTTGTTCCAAACGAAGTAAGCGAAAGCGTAAAAATAACGACATATTTGGTGAAAACATCCGAATTGAAATTTTAATAAAACTTTTTGTTTAACTTTGGTTTTTGTAAAAACAATGCACAAATTTTGCAACCGTTGTACAGCGAATACGTTAATTATTCAATAATAAACTCAAGGCATTGCTTTTAGAAAAGTTGCCCATGAATTCTATGCCTTTCAGCACAGAAAAAATTTTCACCAAAAGTTTTTCAATTAATTCAATAAAGCTTTTTCAAACAATTTATTTAATTGTTCCAATTAATTTCCCTTAATTGATAATAAAAATAATAATGTTTGTGTGCATATTTGCAAATATCAAAACATACACACCAACTTTAAAATATTTAAAATTTTCAAACAATTTTTTGATTGTTTCAATTAACTGTGTTGATTGAAAAAAAATATTTTAATTCGGTTTACGTTTTATTTAGCCTCTTTTGCTGGTGGTCACATTTCAATTAAACCTATTGATTGAAACTGAACAGCAAGAAAAGCTCAAACTTACAAATGTGTTAATTGATATGATCAATTTGTTTGCTGGCGGAAAATCAGTACAGAATTAAATTAATAGTACAAATTTCTAACAAATACGTTAATTAAAGTTGGTTTTTCATTTTTTCTGTGAGTGTTGCATTTTGTAACACCGAGCTGATGATGAAGTCGGACACTGTACTGTTTTCGTTGCTTTAATAACTTTTGAAATTTCTTTATTCATTGTAAATTGAAATTTATACATATATATTCACTTGATAACTTTTTGTTTGTTTGTGGTCTGACTACATTATTAAAAAAAAGTTTCCGAAGAAAGTTGACCAAAATCTTCTTTCAATCTTATAAATTTATTTTCGATACTTAGCCATGGTCTCGAAACGTATTTAATTCTACATGTTATGTAAAATTAACTAAATTTTGTAAGGGCATGGAGGAGTATTTGTCATTCGGTGAGCCAGTTGAATGGAGGGATCCAGTTGATCATATAACTGATTGCTATATCTGCATGACCAAAGTGCACAGCAGAAAAAATGGCTATGTTATTTATAAGGATATAAATCAAAAGATCTCCAATCCCAAAGCGAAAACCTCCAGCATTAAAAGTAACATCAGAAAATAAAGAAGAAGATTTAAATTTGAGTTTTAATTCTATAGTTGATACGAATATTAAACTATGAGTCAAAGCGCACTTAATCCTTTACATCGTGACTGAAACTTGTCAAAAGAGAACACGAAATTATTTGCTCAATGTTTGAAACAAAGAGGATTTTCGGACACCGAGACAAGCGTTTTTTACTATCGCAATCGCTCCAAGATATATGGAGTTCTTTTAAGAAAGTGGTAAGTGGGTTTTTAGGAAACAACAGAAGCAATAACGACAGTCACCTAATTCCAAATATGATGAAAGACTTTTATGCCATTGATGTAAAAAAAATAAATAAAAAAAATTCACTATTTGAAGTCTAAGGGCTATTATTATAACTTGGCGTTAGCTGTTATCCGACAGTTAACAGACGCTTTTTGACAGATAACAGATTATTATCTGTCATTTTAATCTTAACTTTAGCTAACTTCAAGTTGTAATAATGGCCCTAAATGGGTTTCCTGTAGTAATAGTGCTCGTATTAATGTCATTTATGCGTTTTTAACACTTTTTAGACTTGTTTTATTGTGACGAACAAGGTGAAAGATTTCACAGAGGCTTTGCAGTAATGGAAAAGCAGTATAAGCGCCATTGGGATCAGACCATGATAATACTTAAATACTGATGGATGCAAATTCGTGAAACGTCATCGTAACATAAAAGGATATATCGAAGCGGCAAAACATACAATTTTTGACTGAAAAAAGAAATAAACAGTACATTATGTAGCGTTCGACTCACTCACACCCAAGAACGATATCTATTTTTTTTACTGATTGTGTAGACGAACACAATCCTTAATACTTTCGTAACTATTTTCAAGAAACAGACGTACATTATATAGTGTTCTGGTCTTCGTGGAAAAAACAGAAAAATTGTAGTGATACTGTAGACAAACATTATATTTTAATGTTCTATAATGTTTCTTATTTTACATTGATAAAGAAATGAACAAACAAACAAATTTAGCAACGATCGCACCACGAACAGCTTGTATGTGTATATGTTTTGTTTGTCTAACATTATTTTGCTGGCTTTTTTTCTTGAAAATTATGTATTTTTTTAACAGTCAAAAGTGACGAACATTAATGAGCGAAACCGAACACAATGAAGTTTGTGGATTTTAAAAACCCGAACGGAATTAAATGTTCTAATCTTTTGATGAGTTTGATAAAAACAGTATAATTTTTTGTGTTCGAAAGATGACTAACAGGAAACGTTATTTTTTTAAATGATTTTCTACACAAACACTATTCGTGTTTGTGTTTTCCACAAATCTATCGAACTGACCACTAAGGAGCGATATTTAGTGTTTACTTTCGAACACTGCTCTTAACACTTAATCATAATCCAATCAACACAGCCAAGAAACAACTTTTTTTTTATTGAAAATTAAAATTTGGATGTTTTTGCTAATTATATTGAAACTGTCTTATTTTTTGCCCAATGATTACCATTTTGTTACAAATATGTTTGGAACAAAATTGTCTTTAAGATATGGGCTTAAAAATTAAAAAAAATTTTTTTTTTTTGCCTTAGCGGAAGGACTGAAAATGTTGAATTTAAAAAAAACGTAGAAAAAATCAATCTTATTGCATGTTACGCAGTGAATTTTTGACTGATAAACACAGCATAGATATCGGTCGAAAAAGAGAAAAAAGATATCTTTGTAATAGTGTAAAATTTGCTTAATTAAAAAACTCAGTTCTAAAGATTTTTGGAAAGAGCCTTTTGAATTGCAAAAAAACTGGGCTTTCTGAATGTCATAATCGTGTTCAGCAGCCCCGGCTTATCTTAGAAAACTTCTCATTTTTGAGGTAATGGCAAAAAGTTAAAAACTTAAACCAGTGTAATACACAAAATATGGCATCCAATTGATGTCACTGTAGTCATAGATGACGCATTAAATATGACTTAAATTTATAATGACGTTCGTCATTGGATTGAACACACTTTTTGCCTCATTGCTGCCATTTGTAATAACATTGATGTCACAATCCGGGCATCATCAATATGAAGATTTATTTTTCCATAAGTGTAGTTTTAAATAAAATCAGCTAATTTTGTTTCATTGAAGTTATACAACATGTTACACTTCGAGTGGTTATAGGTAACATTACAAAATTTGTTAAAAAAATAAATCGTCAATAGTGTTGTTTTCCGAAAAGTTGCTGGTTTAAGTTGCATGTTTTAAACAAAAAATTTTACATTTTTCACATAAAACTGCACTGTTTTCAAAAAAAAATTTATTTCTTTTCTACTGAAATCTGCTTTTCATAAAAACTTCCACTTTTTTCACAAAAATCTAAACTTTATACAAGAAGTATTCCTCTTAAAAAAAAAGTTTCATATATTCCTAAAAATTGCAGTTTTCTTACAAGGTAAAAATTTTTCACTGAAATTTACACTTTTTTTCAAAAAAAAAATTAAGCCTAAAAGCAGCACAATTCTCTAAGAAGAAACAGTTTTTACAAAAAAAGTTGAATTTTTTGACCAAAAGGAAGCACAAATTTGCAATATTTTTTTTAACTTATTTTTTTACAAAAACTTGCATTTATTTCTCTTATATTTGCACTTGTTGTTAAAATGTTGCACCTATTCTCAAAAGTTTGCCTTTTTTACAAAGAATTGCACATTTTTACATAAACTTGTACTGAAAGCGTAATACAGTAATTATCGCTTATAAGCATTTCAAAATTTGCACCGTTTTTTGGTTTTTTAAAGAGAAATGTATTTACAAAAACTCGCTTATAAGCATATAATGTGCTTATAAAAACTCGCCTAATTTCATCAGCACCATGAAAAAAACTATTTAACTTGCATCGAAAGTTTATGAATAAATATAAATTTTGAATTATTTTCATCCGTTTTTATTGTATTTGACTCAATTTCAAAGCGATGCCTAAATGAGAATTTTGTTATTGCAATTTATTAAAATTGCATTATATTTTGATGCATAAATGCGGAATATTGATCATATAAGACAATGTTTATACACGAAACGATTTTGGCTATTATAAATAGCAAACTGTAATTGCACAAGTTTAGATGCATAAAAGCGTAAAATGCTTATAACCGTTGTGCAAATAAGCTAAAAACACTGTAGTTTAAGTTTTGTCATTTATATAACAAAATAACTGGCTGTTAACAAGTGTTTTTTTCAAACGGGATTTCCCGGGATCCCCCACATTTTCCGGGTAAAAAAATTTCGAGGAATTTGTTCGGGACTTTCCGTGCTAAGTTATGTCAAGATTTGTAAATTAAAATCCAATATTTAAGGAAATGTTTAATGTTTGTTTTTTTCAAGTTTTGAATTAGTGAAAGAAGAGGAGTAAAAATCTACACAAATTTAAATTTTCTTAAAGAAGCAGATTTATTTTACAATCAAAACGAGAAAAAGTTGTACCCACTTGCTTCAAAACATTTAATGTTTTTTTATGCAGGATAGCTGCATAAAACTTTCTTGGACTAGATCCTGAAAATGCATTTTCAATTCACAAGCTCCGTCGTATGGCTTATCGTTTAAAAAAATACGATTTTTGTTTATGCACTTTTGAACAGACTAATTTGTTGTATCGTTACTTCATCGTATTTACAGCCTGTTTTTAGAAAACGTAAACAAGTGAGTGAGTGAGAAATTATATAAAAAACAGAAACAAATTTACGTTTTTTATTGCCGTTTTCAATATAATTTCTCCCCACTCACTTTTTTACGTTTTCTAAAAACAGGCCGTAAATACGATAAAGTAACGATACAACAAATTAGTCTGTTCAAAAGTGCATAAACAAAAATCGTATTTTTTTAAATGATAAGCCATACGACGAAGCCTGTGAATTGAAATTAAAATAGTTTAAAAAAGTAAATTGAAATAAATTAAACATACATATATGAATCTTTAAGAAAAATAAAATTTTTGGTCTTTGCTATCATGTTCTAAAATGATTTTTACATATTCACCGAACGAATTGAACGTTTTCAGGCCTGATAAAAATAAGTAATTTTTCAAAGCATAATAAAAATCAACAATTTGTATGAAAATTATCAAAAAAAAAAAAAAAAAATATATATAATATCGTATAATTATACGATTATACAACAAATATGACGATAATGCAGCAATTAGCAAAGAAAATGTTGATTCGATTTAAAGAAAATGATTTTCTTTAAAAAAAGAAATTAGAAGTCTTGAGAGAAGTGGTTAAAAAACTGAAAGTAATAAATTAAATTTAATCTAGCAGCGTTCTTCACTACCTGAGAATTCCCAAGAAATTGAAAAATAAATTCCGATTTCCCGAAAAAGGAAAAAGCCCGGGAAAAGAAAAACTCTGCTTTTAACACAAAAAGTTGAAATTTTTGTTTGATAATTGACTGAGCATTAATAGTAAATTTTTTTTTCATTAAGTTTGTTTGGTGTAATGTAGGGTACTTACGTGAAGTTTGTGCCTCATATGCAAAAAGCAGTAAATTAAAATTAGTATGTGGTATTTTTAATTAACATATTTTTTGTAAGTTTTGTAAATTGTTTTAGCAAATGTTAAAAAGATGATTAAATCGCTTAAAAATTTTTAAATAAACATTTAGCAAAAAGTAAAAAAGATTTTCAAAAGATGTTTAGCCCAATTAGGACATTTTAACTGGGGTTTTACGGTTTTTTTTTTAATTGGAAAATTTGTTAATTCAGTTGTTACTTGTGTTTGGTCCCATTGAATTTTTTCTCAAACAAATATTTTTTTGTCTTTTTTCAACACCTTTTGTAAATAAAGTTTAACAAAAATTAAAGATTTTCTTTTTATTATCAGGAAGTTGCCACAGAAGTTAAGGTGTGTTGGTGCGTTTAAATATTTACCCAAGATTTTATGCAGATTTTTGTTTAACACATTTTATTGCCTCTTCTTGTTTTTGAAACAATTTTCCTCTTCCTCTAAAGTTTTTATGATGCCAATGATTTATTACTATATTTTTGCAATATTTTCTTTTTAATTATTTATCGTTTATTTTTTTTAAAAACAAAATGAATATTAATCAAACATTTTCTTTGTTCAACTTGAATATTTCCTTTACAAATCATTGAATTTTAACCTGCGCATTGGTCAATACGAAATAAAAATATTTAATTTTTATTAGTTTTTGTTAAAATAAGCATCTTATTTAGTGAAAAATATATTTTTTGTAAAAAAGTCAGTTACATTTTGTATAAAAGGGTTCGAATTGTGACTTTCTAATGGAAAGTAGATTTTTGGTTAAAAATTAGGAAATTGTGGAGTAACAGCTGTAACTAAAATTGGTGTTTTTTTGTATTTAAAAAGCTGATTTATGTATTTAAAAAGTGTGACTTTTTGTATAAAAAGTATGACTTTCTATAAAAAGTATGACTTTTTTTATAAAAAGTCTGACTTTTTTTTATAAAAAATATGACTTTTTTTATAAAAAGTATGACTGTTACTATAAAAAGTATTACTTTTTTTATAAAAACTGTGACTTTTTGTATAAAAAGCATGACTTTTACCATGAAAAGTGTGACTTCTATATATCGATCGCTTAATATAAAAAAGGCGTAACTCGATTGCTTGTTAGTTTACAAGAGAAGAAAGGAGCGTAATCAAATCCAAGCAATTTTAGATATATAAAGGGTTAAAATGCAATCTATATATATAAAATTGTAACGTTACTGACTGACTGACTGACTGACTCGCACAGCCTAAACGCCTGGAGCTAAACACTTGAAATTTGGACCAGAGATTGGTCACTCCCCAAATCGATCCACTAAGACGGGATTTTTGGAAATTCGAGTGTTTAGGGGGTAAAAAAGGGTAAAAACGGGAAAATGCGGTGACCTTATATCTCGAAAACTAAAAGAGATACAAACAAGTATAATACTGATAGTTGTTCTTTAGAAAAATAAGCGGAAAGGTGTCTGGTACTTTTTTGAAATTTGGCCCTATTAGGGAGTAAACGGGTAAAACCTGAATTTTGGTACTTTTTTGACACCGCATCTATCTTTTGAACCAATAAACATAGAAACAAAGTTTATACCACATTCGAAACCTATGAAAAAAATACAAATATAAGTTTGGTACTTTTTCGAACATTTAAGGGGTGAAAATCGTCGCTATTTTTGGTACTTTTTTTTACAAAACATTTTTCTCCATTCATTAACATACTCGTGCTTAATAATGAGCCCCCACTATAATACTGCATTTTTTGATACTTTAATGGGGGGAAAAAATAGTACCAAAAAAAGGAAATACGGGAAATTTTATATTTTTCTTTAGCTTTTTGGTCCTACAACTGGTATTTTTAAAATTATCGTTTATGTTGGACCTTAAAACATAAGATTCAACATGCAATGTCCTGAGTGGATAAGAATCTATGACGGAACTTTTTGGTACTTTTTTGTTCATTGACTGGTACTTTTTGAATTTCTGTTAGTATTGGACCTAGAAACATACAATTCAATATGCAATGCCCTGGATGGATGAGAATCTATAAGAGTGAACTTTTTGGTATTTATTTAATCTTTGACTGATACTTTTTGAATTTCCGTTGGTATTGGACCTAGAAAGATAAAATTAAACATGCAAGGTCCTGGGTCGATAAGAATCTATAAGAGGGAAGTTTTTGGTACTTTTTTTTGTTCATTTACTGGCACTTTTTGAATTTCCGTCAGTATTGGACCTGGAAACATAAAATTAAACATGCACGATCCTGTGTTAATGAGAATCTTTAAGTGGGATCTTATTGGTACTTTTTTTATCCGTAAGCTGGTACTTTTTGAATTTCCGTTGGTATTGGTCTTGAGTGAATGACAATCTGTTAGAGAGATCTTTTTGGTACTGTTTCGTTTTTTAACTGGTCCTTTTTTAAATTTTCGCTAATGTTGGTCTAATGAACATAAAATTAAACCTTCATGGTCCTGAGTGAATGAGAATCTCTAAAAGCGATTATAGGTACTTTTTAGTTATTAAACTGGTACTTTTTGAATATCCGTTATTATTGGACTTAGAAACATAAAATTCAAGATGCAATGCCCTAAGTGGTTAAGAATATATAAGAGGGAAGTTTTTGGTTCTTCTTTGTTCTTTAACTGGTACTTTTTGAATTTCCGTTAGTATTGGACCTAGAAACATAAAATTAAACATGCAAGGTCCTGAGTGAATGTAAATCTGTAAGATGGCTTTTGGTACTATTTTGTTCTTTAACTGGTACCTTTTATATATCCGTATTTATTGGATCTAGAAACATATAATTAAACATGCAAGGTCCTGAGTGAATGAGAATCTGTAGAGGGATTTTTGCTACTTTTTCGTTCTCTAACTGGTATTTTTTTAAAATAAACTGGTAATTTTTTTAATTTAATATTTATTTTTGTGCATTAAATAAAAAAGCAAATTGGTGTCTGGTACTTTAACGAAATTCGGTCGTTTTATGTAGTAAATCTAGCTTTTAAGCCAATACGTATAGAAATAAAAATTAAATAACATTTGTTACTTATCTAAAAAATACAAATGCGAATTTGGTACTTTTTCGAAATTCGAACGTTTTAGGGGTGAAAATTGTAGCTATGTATATCGATCCCGCGAACCTCATACCTCCTAAACTAAAAGAGATAAAAAACATCAGCACTTATTCTTGTTTATTAGAAAAATTCGCAAACCGTTTATTTCCTAAACAAAAAGAGATACAAAAAATTGTAAAAATTGTGGGGTGTAAAAGGGTAAATAAATATTGTATCACATTTTTAGCTTATCTAAAAAATACAAAACAGGTTTGGACCTTTTTTGAAATTCAAACGTTTAAGGTGTGAAAATCGTTCCTAATTTTGTTACTGTTTTCTCAACATTTTTCTTCATCTCTATATAATATAAATTTGTAAAGTAACTGACGGATTCATCATCGCACATCCTAAACTCTTGAAGCTAAAAAGCTGACTTTTGGACCGAAGGTTGGCCTCTCGCCAAATCGATTCCGCTAACCTTAAAAATCCAAAATTAAAGAGATCCAAAAAATTTAACACTTATTGTTGTTCGTTAAAAAAAATAAGAGGACAGATGCCTGGTACTTTTTTGAAAATAAACTTTGGCATAAAAAAATATGTCCACGAAGAAAAAGGAGACGCTAACGAAGTAGCGGGTTAAATGCTAGTAATTAATAAAAAGATGAAACAAATTTTATTCTAAAGCCCCCTGAAATTATATAGCAAGGTGCATTTTACATTTATCTACGAGAACAAACCAAAAAATGTTTTTTGGAAAAAATTGAGTTAAGGTGTTATGATACTTGCTATTTTTTGTATTGTTTCTATATTGGAGAACAGTGCAAATAAATTTGCATAGGAAAACTGACTAAGTGTAAAAAGTATGATTATATCATAAAAAATCTTGAAATGTCAAACAAATATACATGTGTTACCGATAAATAATCTAAGACTGTCAAAAAAAATATTAAAATTTTTAACTTAAAACTGACATTTCCAGATTAAATGTTAGTACTGTTGCCAATTTTTTTGTTTTTAACTTTTGTTTTGCGATTTTTAGCTTTTTTGATGGGTTTTTATGGGGAAAAACGTGGGCAATATTGTTTGTTTTGTTTACATTTTATTTTGGAATCACAAACAATTTTTTTTAAAATACAATTAAATTTAATGCAAATAATGAAAAATATTTCGAATTACATCGTGGTATATTCTTTAATTGAAAATTTATGTTTTGAAATCCCATATAAAATGCACCTGCTTCATTTCGTTTATAAAAACAAAATAGTTTCATCTGCCCAAGCTTTTGCCATTTTTTTTTTGTTTTAGTCAAAGAAAAAAATATACATGAGAAATGTCAATCAGAAAAAAGGGTTTGTTTACATATTGTATTTCTTGTTCTTTCTCGCATTTGTTGTTTCATTCAGTTAAACCTAAAAAATCCAATACAAAAAATAGCAAGTATCATAACACCTTTACGCCTTTTTTATATTTAGCCATCGATATATAAAAATGAAAAATGTTTGTATGTTTGCTTGTTGGCTTATAGACTCCTAAGCTACTGAACCGATTTTCCTGAAATTTTTACAGTAACATCACGAGAGCCCTAAAATAAAATAGGCTGCTTATTTTTTCGATAGGGGCTGGGGAATTGGTACACCTTATTTGATGCCAATATTAAATATCGCATATCTTAAGAGCCGCTGCACGCATTTTGTTGAAATTTTGTTAGTAGGATCTTCTGAGCCCCAAAATTGAAATAAAATAGCAGCGGGGGAAGTGGTTCACCCCATAAGACGCCAATGTTTAATATCGCATATCTCCAGAACTGTAATAGTGAGAATGTTCAAACTTTGTAGAAGTCACTCTTATGGTATAATACACTTTTGAAAATAAAAATAAAGCGGGTAGGTGCAGGGGGGAAATACCTCCCATAGGATGCATATATTAAATATCGCGCAACGGAAGAACTATTAAAGGGAGAGTCTTCAAACGTGGTTATAGCTACTATTATGGTAAACTATAAATTTCAGTATAAAAATGGGCGGGAGGAGCAGTACCCCTCATAGATAGAAATATTAATAACAGCCACTGCACGCATTTTGTTGAACTTTTGGTAGTAGGATCTTCTGAGCCCCAAAATTGAAATAAAATAGCAGCGGGGGTAGTGATACCTACCATAGGTCGCCAATGGTTAATATCGCATATCTTAAGAACTGTAATAGTGAGAATGTTCAAACTTTGTGGAAGTCACTCTTCTGGTATACTTCACTTTTGAAAATAAAAATAAAGCGGGTAGGCGCAGGGGGGAAAAACCTCCCATAGGATGCATATGGGCATTTCCTGGGGTCACGAACGTACGTTTGTACGCCTTTGATGTACAAATAATATAGAAAACAAAACTTTTCCTAGCATTTTTTTTCGATTCGATAGCATTTGGGTAGCTCTATGTTTAGTGAAAAAGATGGATTTCATCGATTTTAAGTTTTCATAATAAGAGTTTTAAACGTGTGGTCACGAACGTACGCAAAATAGAAGTCAACTTTGGCTGACAATAGTGAAATGTAAAAATCTGCGCAATGAAACGGAATATTCAAAAGTGATTAATTTATTTTAAAAGTGTATTAATGTAGGTCTCCATCCAGTATTTACAAAATAAAATATCTCTCTTGGTTTTTGTTTAATTGGCTTATTTACCGGTCGCGAACGTACGATTTTTCCATATGTTTTTTCATTATTATCACCACGCATATTCCCATAAATGTCTTAAAATTTCCTTAACAAAAAAACTTAATACTCCTTTTGCAATTGACTGTAATGGAGAGATTATGAAGAAAGAGTGTAAACATAACCTATTTCTTGCATGTAAAATAAGTATATAAAAATGTCTTTAGAAGTAGAAAATACAGAAAAATATAAACTTTTCCAGTTTCCAGCCCAATTTCCTCAAGTAAAACAGCTGAGATATGCTATGAAACCATTCTTTAATAAGAACAAAGACTTTTTTATAATAATAAACAATAAAAGACGATGATAATCAACATATTATTTTTTCATCCTGGTAGACCATTCTGGGGAAATGCCGATATATTAAATATCGCTCAACTGAAGAAGTGGCTAAAGCTGTGTAGTGAAGCGCAACGGGTTAAGCTAGTTTTGTATAAAAAGTATTACTTTTTCTATAAAAAGTGTGACTTGTATAAAAAGTATGACTTTTTCTATGAAAACTGTGACTTTTTCTATAAAAACTGTGACTGTCTATGAAAAGTGTGACTTCTTGTATAAAAAGCATGACTTTTTCCATGAAAAGTGTGACTTTTTCTATAAAAATTGCGACTTTTTGTATAAAAATCATGACTTTCTCCATGAAAAGTGTAACTTTTTATATATAAATTGTTACTTTTGCATACAAAGTGGTGTTAAAAATACATATAAAAAGTTTTGTTTTCTTTTAACTAGAACAATTTTGTTTTGTTTGAAAAAATCATGACTTTTGAAATGTTTGACTATTTTTTGCAAAAGTTTAGAGTGTAGCAACAAAGAGTGGATTTTTATATTATAAAGGGTAACATTTTGTATAAAAAGTGTGACTTTTGTATAAAAAGTTTGACTTTTTTATAAAAAGTTTGGCTTTTTGTATAAAAAGTTTGACTTTTGTATAAAGAGTTTGACTTTTTTTATAAAAAATGTGGCTTCTTGTCAATAAATTGTGACTTTTTTTATACAAATTATGACTTTTTGTATAAAAAGTGTGACTTTTGGTGTTAACAGCATAAACTTTTACATACAATTTTTTGTTTCTTTTATACTTTGAAAAGTGGTTTCGGTGTAAACATTATGACTTTCTGATCAAAAGTATTATTTTTTGTTTTAAAATGCACTACTTTGAAAATGTATGACTTTTTGTGCAAAACTGTTACACTTTTTGTGTTAAAGTATGATTTTTGGTGTAAAAACTTTGACCTGCGAACAATTTAAGTAATCTTTTAATTTTTAACAAATGAGGCATCCTGTGTAAAAAGCATGACTTTCTGATCAAAAGTTTGATTTTTGGTTTAAGAATTGATATTTGTAAAATTTTGATCAAATATGTATTGCAATTAGCCCCTTTTCTGTAATTCTCTCTTTCTCTGTGTGTATTTTGACCCACAAAAGTTTAATTAAAAACCTAACCATTTAAAAAAATCCCCATTGTATTTTAATTTGTGTGTTTTTCTACTTTTTGCTGATATTTTTTTGGTTTTATCTTCATGCAACTGTTTTATGATTTTTCTATGGTTGAATTCCTAATTTCAATTGCTTTGACAATTGTATTTTTTTTGTGGAAATAAAATGTTAAGTTTTTTTTCTGTTTGCAATCTGAACAATAATTATGAACGAAAAAAATAAATGAAGAAAGAAAAATAATCACTAATTATTCGTTACATTAAGAATTCTTAATTTTTAGGTTAACGAAGGCAAAAATGCACATAAAAAACACGAAAAACATGAGTTGGAAATTAAGAAATAAATGCCATTGAGATTTTGAGAAACAAGAATCAGAGTAAAAATTGAAAGTATTCATGACAATGGAAGGCATGCAGAAGCGGTTCTTTTTAGGTTTTGATTTTTGATCACATCAACGTAATTTGCAAAATTCTTTATATATAAAATAATTCGAAATAAATTTTTTGAATTCTTAAAATGTTACTTAAGAAATTTTGGTTTTTCTTAAGTCTTTAAATGACAATTAAAAATTTGTCGCATGTCTAAAACGTGAAAATTTTGTAAAAATTTAGACATTTTATTTTTTTATTTTATGCTGTCTTGATTTTATGTTTTATGGCAATTTTTTATTATTATTTGTTGCTGGCTTTGCAGTTATTACATGAATTCCTAATGTGCACTTGTTGTGCTTTTTTAAAATGGTGATTTTAACTTGGGCTGTAGTCTGTAATTTCAACATGATTATTTGTTTTCTTACATTATTTGATAATGTATTTGGTAAATATGATTATGTTCAAAATATTTTTACATGCCACGAATTTTAAGTAGAAAAACAATCAAACAATGACCAAGAGTTTTTATGTTTAAATGAGTTTTAGGTTTATTAACCTTTGGCATTTACGAATAGACATTTTACTGCCTCGATATCGAATGAAAATTTCGTTCGCTTAAGTTGCATTTAAAACAAAAACAATACTTTAAAATTTGTTTTTGTTGTTAATGTAAGTTAAGCGAACGACATCGAGGGACAAGCACTAAGTTTTTTTTTTAAATGTGCAACCTTTTGTGACAAAAATGCAACCATTTGTAAAAAGTGCAACATTTTTGAAAACAAATTAGCTACATATATGTAAAAATTAGCCATTTGTAAAAAAATGTAATATTTTTTGAACGATAGTGCAATTGAAGCACAGCCGCGAATAACGTTGTAAACGCCACATTTTGCTAAAACTATTTTTTTGCAGATAACCGTTGACCTTATTCTCTTACACAGTTTAAACATCAAATCAACCAAAACTATGCACCTTAACGCCTTCAATAAGGCGTACAAAGTGTCAGCCAGGGGAAGAACATTGCAAGTTACTAACAAAATGATGAAACCGAAATGGTTTTGCAGTGCGGAATAATGTTTTAAAAGCCTTTTGCATTAAAGTTTTTATTATCATTATTTTTAATAATAGAAAAAAACAATTTTTAAAACAAATAATGCTGCCTGTCAAAAAACGTTTTTTTGCTCTCCTGAAAAATTATTATTTTGTAACTTAAAACGTTATTCGCGGCTGTGCTTCAATTATTTAAAAAAAAATATGGAAAAAATTTAACATTTTTGAAGTTTTTAAAATAAATCAAGTTTTTGGTAAAAAAAAATCAAATTCTATCAGAAAAATGTGTTTTTTGCGTTAAAAATGTGCAACATTTTCTGAAAGGTGGCGATTTAATATAAAATTTATGAAAATTGTGCAAGTTTTTGTGAAAATGTCGATTTTTTTTAATACAACTTTTCGTGTTAAAGTGTGTATTTGAAAAGTGCAATTTTCTTAAACAATATTTTACTATTTTTAAAAAAAGGTTAACTATTTACTTTTTAAAAAATGTGTTATTTTTTTTAAAAAATATGTTCTCTGAGAAAATTTATTTTTCGGGAAAAATTTTTCGGAGAATAAAAGTGAATTTTTCTTAAAAAATACTTACTTTCCCTTGACTTTTTTTCTCGAAAAGTTTCGTTGTTAGAGTAAACTCTTTTTGGAAAAAGTAACTTTTAAGGTAAATACTACATAAGAAGGCACATAGCACGCGAAAGTACGCTAGACTTCTTTCAAAAAAAGTTAAACTTGTGTTTTTTAACACTTCCCATCTATACCAGAGATAAATATTGCGACATATCGCACTGCTTCCTCTAAACGGGGTAACTCAAAATTTATATATTTTCAGTACAGAAAAAAAAACTGTTTTCTTTTTATATGTACTTTTAAACTACAAAGGGGGAATCTTAGAAACTGATCTAAGATTTTAACAGTGCGTAGATATGACCACTGTACATTAGGGTGTCCCAAAAAATGTTTTTTTTCTGATTTTCATAGGTGCTCAATTAAAATTTAAAAGCTTATGGTGTAAAGTATTATTGATTTTTTTTTTAAGAATTTTCGGAAGAGGTTTAGAGGTCGCGCAAATGAAGTTTTCATAAAAAAAAAAACGGAGTTTTCGGCCTTTTTTTAACTTTACTCATAACTTGGTTAATACCACGAGTTTCTTCACTCCTGAGGAAACAGTTTTAAAGAAAAGCATCCAAACTTTATTCCTGTGTGAAAAAACTATAATGGCGATTTCTTTTCTGAGAAATATGTTGCATAAATTTTACATGCTCTACACAAAAGAGATAGAGCATGTAACATTTATGCAACATATTTCTCAGAAAAGAAATCGCCATAAGTCTTGGTGATGAGTTTACTCATTTAGATACCCTTAATTACAATTTTTCGTAATTTTTTCAAAAATTTTGTAATAACGCTTTACAACTTTTTAAGTTTGAATAGAAACGAAAAAAACTAATGAAGCAGTTTGAAAGACAAGTTAATTCTAATTAATGTGAATAAGCAATTTTTTAATTTATTCTTACCGTTCCTGAGTTATACCCGTTTTTATCTTTATACCCAGTATATGTTATTAGAAGCTGTTAGCCAGTTCACCAAACTTACCCAATCAACAAAAAAAAAAAACTTTTCTTTTGCTCTGTGAAAAATCCTTTATTGAGGTTCTTGCGATGTAGTTCTATCTATACCTTGCAATAAATTCTGGTAATCAGTTTCAGAAGTTGTGACATTAATATAAGTATTACCAAAGCCACATTTACCACTTGCAATTGTTGAACTTTTTTTTTTTGATTCTTGAAATGACTTGTTGGCTTTCCAATTCTCTGGATCTATTTTTAAAAAATCGATTGAAATATTGCAAGCTTCAAAAAAAGCTAAACTGAATTTTGAAATGAATTGTTAAATTTCTTTATTTTAAAAGTTTTCTTCTGTTAAAGTTACATTTGCTACTTCATAATCGCTGCATGGAGGATCTGCAAGTTTTTTTGTCATTAAGTGCTAAGTTTTGGTGTTGATACGTTTATCAAAAAACGCTGGGGCAGCCAATTTCGGAGTAAAGTACCACTGATGACCTAGAAAAGTTAAAGCGAGGCTTTTGCAACTGCTTTATTAATAATTTTATAACTATCCAATTCTTTTAATAGGCTCAGATCATTGAGAGGATCGTATCGAGGGCACTGGCAGAGGTACCAATATTTGATATATATTCTTAAAATAAATGAACTTAATTCAAGCAAGGCATCAACTGTTGATTTGTCTTTTCAAAGAATAGATCATTTTCATCATCCAGCGAGCCCAAGTGATAGCTCCTGGTGCACACATAAAATAGAAAGTCAAAATGACAGCGTGTAACGATTTAGATCAATAAATGTCAGAAGTTAATGACAGTTAAAACCTACCCAGCAAAAACTTGGTAATGACTTGCCATTACTGAACAACTTACTTTTCAATGACTACTTCATACCATCTGCATTACATAGAAGTAGTTTGGTAATGGCTGACATATAATCTGATACCTAAGTACTTGTGTATGAGTTGATTAACGAAATTTATAATTCATTCGTAATAAAATGCATCTACGGTTGAAGTTTTTTCAAATCTAATACAAATTGATTTAAAATATTTGTTCTTACAATTTGTTTTTTTTTTTATTATAAATAAAAAATAATTTGTAATAAATTTGAATATGAAAATTATGCTGTACTGAAATTTTATAGTCATGACATGTTAGTTGTAATTTTGGTGACATCGGAGTTATAAGTTATTTAAGTCCCTATTTGTAAGCGAATGTGGTAATGACTTATTTAACTCCCTATTTGTAAGCGAATGTGGTAATGACTTATTTAACTCCCTATTTGTAAGCGAGGGTGGTAAGTAGTTGCCTCCAATAATTTAATCTGATATTTACGCCCTTAATTGAGTAAAAACATCTTTTTTTTATACAAAAACTACACTGCCCCGGTAGACTAGCTGGTAGTGAGCTAGTCTATCAGCACCGAGGTTGCGCGATCGAATCCCGCCAGAGACAGAAAAAAAAATAAAAAATAAAACAAAGTAAAATAAAATAAGAAAAAATAGAAAAAAAAACATAAAGTAAAGTAAAATAAAATAAGAAAAAATAGAAAAAAAATAATAAAAAAAAAGTTTTTTTAAAGTCATGACATGTTAGTTGTAATTTTGGTGACATCGGAGTAATAACTTATTTAAGTCCCTATTTGTAAGCGAATGTGGTAATGACTTATTAAACTCCCTATTTGTAAGCGAGGGTGGTAAGTACTTGCCTCTAATGACATCACCGTGTTAAAATAATGAGTTAAAATGCCAATGTATAAGTAGTGAAGAGTCGTTATATAAGCTTTTTAACTCATTACTTTGCAATGTAAGTTTTTGCTGGGTAACTATAAAAATTGATGGAAATATAAAATAATTATAACGAAAAAAGTATCACCATTTTTAAGGCACAAACTATAAAAATAATGTAACTCGGAAACTGTAGGACAAAATTCCATTTTTGTTTTTCTTAATTGTTAAGAACTTATCGGTATTTAAAATCGCGTCAAGAGTTTTAATACCTTTCATATAAATTTGAAAAGTAATAAACCGATTTTTACAGAATTTGTTAAAAAATTACAAAAATACTAAATATGTGGAATCGTAATGCACAAAAATATTGCCGAAACTTAAAGTTTTTGCATATGGAAATAAAGTTTGGGAAATTTTCTTTAGGAATATTCGGTCAAAAAATTAAATGAACGTGGTTATTGACAAAGTTATGAGTCAAGTTTGAAAAAAGGCCGAAACCCCCGATTTTTAACATAGACTTGATTTGCGCGACCTCTAAACCTCTTCCTAAAAATCTAAAAAAAAATTCAAAAATACTGGACCCTATAAGCTTTCAAATTATGCTTGAGCCTCTGACAAAAAAAAAAAAATTTTGGGACACCCTACTGTACATCGATTTCTTGCAAAAAGTGAAAATTGAAATATTTTGAGTTGACTCTCTTTAGAGGAAGCAGTGCGATTTATTGCAGCAAATGTGGAATGTGAAATGGTAGGAAATTATAATTGAAGTAAAATAAAAATAAAAACTAATATAAAACATTTTTTTTTAAGTTTGATGTCTTTTTATATACATAAAAATATTAATTTTATTTTTATAAAACAAATTATGTATACATAATATATTTAATATTTTTTATATAAAAAAGACCTTAAGCTTAAAAAAATTAAAAAAATAAAGGCGGCATAAGAAAAAAATTTTTTTTAACAGATATTTTTTGCAATGTACCTTCTTCCATGATTTTTTTAAATAATGAGTAGAGAAGCGATTTCTATGCAAATGCATGTTTTTTGTCGATAGTCTAAGAACGATGTCGACCAATTGTCTTTCCGAATCAATAAATTTGTGTTAAAATTTTTTTTTGCTAAAAATATACATTTTTGCATATTTAGGTTTTAAATGAATATTTTTGCATATTTTGAAATTTTTGAGGGATTTTTTGTTTTAAATTTCCATATTATTAAAAAGTTTTACATACACAAAAAAAACCTTAAAAAAAATTTTTAAATTAATAAATTAATTCTGTTGGAACTTTGTTTTAAATTTGAAGATTTCGACAAAAGATTCTTGTATTCTAAACTGATGCGGCTCCTAACATGGTTAAGGCTTTCAATGGGCTTAAAATATTTTATCCAAAACTGTTAGAAGTTACTTGCTTGGCACATGGGTTATACCGCGTTGCAGAGGAAATTAGAAGCCAATTTGCAATTTTTAATGGAATGTTTCCCTGGGGACCTGGCTAGATGTTTAAGAATTCTATTCAAAAAACTTTAAATAATTTAAGAATGCTAGAAGAGCTCGTTGATATGGACCAATGATTATGCAATTAAAAAAGTAAAAGAAATATTAAATTTCAATAGCATCAGAAGTCAATTAGCATTTGTATTTTCCAATTACGGATATATTGGTGAAACAATAACTTATTAGGAGGGATTTAGTTCACTTAAAACTCAAGTCAAATTAATTGATATTGATATTAAAAAAATTAAAAATTTTTTGAAAAAAAAAAAACCAAGACGTTTTGCAATAAAATTCAGGATTTCAAAAAATTAAACACATATCAAATATTTTTTGTATCTGATCTGGAATCAAAGTGGGATCTAAAATTAAAATTCTTTTTAATAAGCTACGGTGGGACTAGGGATGCCAAACGGGAAATCCCGAATCACGAAATCCCGGGATTTATTTATTTTATTAATCCCGGGATTTGTCGGAATATTTAATATACAGTAGTTTTGACTTAACTGCCTTTTGTTTACGTGCACTTTTGACTTAACTGCACAAAATTGATAATTTTTGGAATTATTCTTTATAATTTCATACAAATTTCTTTTTTAAGTGCACTTCCTATACCTGCACGTTTAAGATAAATGCACAAAATTTTTGGCATTTTAAAATTATTTTCATACAAAAAATCAAAGTTAGCTGCACTTTCACTTAACTGTCCAAAATACATATTTTCTGGAATTGTTCTTCAAAATCCTTTTTTACGTGCATTTTGTATACCTGCAAATTTTTCATATTTTTGGGCAGCTTTAAAATATTTTCATACAAAACATCAAAGTTAGCTGCACATATAAAAATATTTGGTGGCCACTTTTTCACATAAATATCCAATTTAAGCTGTTTATAAAAATATAAATCGCAATTATTTTGTTTTTTTTTCCATTAATTTTTATGTTCTTTGTGAATTCTTCTTATTTTTGTTAATATTTCTATCATATTAAATAAACATACAAACATGTATAAAATTATCTGTTATTTCCCATCAAGCATAGGCTGTTTGTTAGACGATTATGTTTAATATACCGCTCCTAAAAGAATCGTCTGATGAAACATCTCAATCTTTTTTTAATTTTTTATTTATTTTTCTGACAAGCTCGTCCTTTAATCTTGGAATGAACCTTTTGGGACTCTCTGTAAGAGTCGTATAACAATTACTGAGCTACCTAAATGAGACCGTTTCTGAAGTATGAAAATGCTATTGCCAATACAATTTTAATAAAACAAACCGGCCTAAGGATCTGTAAAAAAGGATTTCGCAACCTTAAGGTTTGTTTTATAGTAATTGTAAGAAAATTAGAAGTTTTGGCATGAAAAATACGCCTGATGCCCTTATTTAGGTAGCTAAGTCATACGGCTTAGCATTTCACGAGTTATAAAATAATACCTAAATGAGTATCATACGACTCTTCGCATGCTTTTTGAAAGACTCGTCCGATAATATCTACATACATCATAAACGATTCCCTTTACGATTAATATAAGCGTTTTTCCCTGCGTTATGGAAGAATCTCTCATACGAATCAGCCCGTGTAACAGTTTCTCCCGTGCGAGGAATTGTCCACAATTAAAAAACACTCTTTGTGAGATTCCCAGTAGACTCCTAGACGATTGAAAATGCTAGCTGGGTGGGAATAAAATTTTAATAGAATATAAATTTATGTATTAATGAAATAATTTTTTTATTCTACTTTTAAATCAAACACTTTACTTTAGCTGCACTTTTGTGCAGTTACCCACAATTTTGTACCTGCATATTAAGGCAGGTAAATGCATTTAAGACAGCTGCATTTTTGATTTACCTGCACAAAAAATCGTGCAAAGGAGATTGTGCAGCTAAGTCAAAACTGCTGTATCAACTTATGTTTTTTTTTTTTTATACTCTATACAAATAAAAATTGTTAAAAATTATAGTTCAGTTGTATTTTTTATTTTAATAATTCTTTTTTTTTCTTTTTTAAAGATATATGTTATATATAATATATATCGTCATCTTAAAGACCTAATAACCTATCTGCAAAAATTTCAAAATTGAGTTTTTTATTGATTTTTATTTCCTATATCATAACGCATATGTGTGCAAAATTTTGCACATGTAATATTACAAATGACAAAGTTTTTGTACCTAGAGGACCGTTACGCACAAGAAAAGAGAAAAAAAAAATCATCAAAAATCACGATAAAAGTTTAATTTTTTGCATAGTGTAATTTAGACAAACATTAAGTACTCTTGTTTTACTTAAACCAGTAAAAGAAACTATAATTTTTATTATTTAATGTATATAATATACATATGTATTTCATATTCATACAAATTAGTACTGCAGATAGGTTATTTTGTTTCAGATTTTTACATTTCCAAATAACCAAATAACAAATAACATAAGCTGTGTTTAGAAAAACAAAATTTTCTCAACCGATATATATTTCTGGTTTCATTTTAATCAAAATGTGTAATTTTCGTTTCGATATTGTAAATAGTTTCAATTTTATAACGTTGTTTTCCTCTCCTTTAATCTTTTGAAATCTGCAGATAGGTTATTTCGTCTTTAAGGTGACGATATACATAATACCTTTTGAAAATTCCTAATTAAATAAAAAAAGTGTTGCTTATGTAAAAACAAAATTCAGAAATCCCGGGAAATCCCGGGATCCAGAAATCCCGGAATTTCGGTATCGGGATTTCAAAATCCCGAATCCCGGGATTTTCTAAAATCAGTGCCGATTGGCATCCCTAGGTGGGACAGTGTTGCTTACAAAATAGCTTTGAAAACATCACACAAGAACAAAATATTTACATACTTTTTCCGTGTTATTATTACATTACATTTTGATTTTTTATATATTTTTTCCTTATAAAATTTTATCTCAACGTCTTCCTTAAGTGACAACTATTTCTCGCTAAAATAAAGGTTACAGACACAGTTAAGTGAGAAAAGCAACAAAAAAAGAGCCGTGGCAAAGTGATAAACAAATAAAAAACAGCTGACAGAAAATGCTTTTATAACGCGCATTATTTAACTTGTCATTTTAAATGCTTATTATTAGGGATGAGATTTTTATGCACTTAAAAATCGAAAATATGCGCATAAAATATGCACTCAAAATTCCAAAAAATGCATTAAAAAAATAAAAAATATGCACTAAGAACTTGAACATTTTCAATAAAAAAGCGGTTTGATAATTTTTTTTAAAACGTAAAAATACAGTCAATTTTTATTCAAAGGTAGAATATTTTTAAAACTAAATTTAAATTACTAATTTAAACGTTTATGTTATCAAAAGTAAGCCTGCTCCTGCTTAAAAAACTTTTGTGCATAGAAAATAATCTATCAGCGTTAACCGAAGTTATATGAGCATACCTGAAGGATGCCAATTCATTTAGAGAATACATATTTTCTAATTCAGATCCCACATTTAATTCAGATCTAAAATTGTTGAAATATGTTTTATTTTTTGAAAACCTATATTTTTTTTTACAAAACGGATTTTGATTTTTTTTTTAATTTGTTGGGCTATTCTTCCTTCCACATTGTTAAGTTTACTTTCCGCAATATCAATGAATTTGTGCTGACTATAAAGTGAACTTAATTCCTCCAATTTAGTAATTGTTTCACCAACATATCCGTAGTTCGAAAATACAAATGCTCATTGATCTTTTACTTTCTTAATTGTTACCGATGCTTAGTAGTAACAAGTTCTTTAATAACTTTCTTAAATTGCTCAAAGATTTTGAATAGTATATTACAGCATCTAGTCAGGTTCCCCATCTTGTTTATAATGGCTCTGGTGGTAACAGTACCAGAGATACATATCATTAAAAATTGCAACTCGTGAAGGAGCCTTTAAAAATATTTTTTTCCATATGAAACCAAGAAATCAATATAATCGAACGCATGTACCAAGCAAGTAACAAGTAACAGTTTTGAATAAAATATTTTAAGTCCATTGACAGCCTAAGCCATGTAAGGGGCTGCATTGGTTAAAAATAGAAGCCCTTTTGTCGAAATATTGAATTTCTTGTATTTCAGGCAGAGCTCCAAAAAAATTTACTTTACTTTTTTTTTGTTTACATGGAAATTTTTTGAAGAACTTTATTAATAATACGAAAATTAAAAAAAATATATCTCTCAAAACTGTTAAAATATGCATTTAATACCAAAATATGCATTTTAACCAAAATATGCAACAATATGCAAAAACAAATCGATGCCATTTTAACGCAAATTAAATGATTCGGAAATATAATTAGTCGATATCGATCTCAGACTATTGACAAAAAACATGCATTTCCATGGAAATCGCATCCCTACTTATTATTTAAAACGCGCAATACTCATTGTCCAATTAACGCGTGCTATGTATTTAGTACTTTCTACCTTTTATAAGAAAATTGACTTTTTGTGAGAAAACAGATAAAAAAAACATGTTAAAGTAAATTACCAAAATTGTACATTTGTTGAAACATTTTTTTTTTTTTTTTCTAGCAAAAAATCATTCTAACCCACATTTGTTTGCCTTAAATCATACTTGACTCTTGTTTTTTTTTCTACAAATTTTTTACACCTTAAATTTCTTTTTTATGATGGTTCCAGAAAAGTCTTAACTGAACTACCATTGGCTTATATATATCGCACACTGAATCATAAACAGTCATAGCTCAAAATTTATCAAAATCGTTTAACTTTTCATAGCGCACAAATTAAACCTTAAACGAGCACGAAAAATTCGTTTTTGTCACTGCCTTTAAGTGCTGGTTCGCACACGTCAAGTTTGACTGGTCAAGTCTTGAGTTTTTAGGATGGAGGGGAAAAGAAATGGCATTCTCCCTTCTCTCCTAAAAGCTCAAGACTTGACGAGACAAACTTGACGTGTGTGAACCAGCACTAACGTTTCCTATCCAAAATTTTTGAAACTCAATTTGATTAAAAAATTGCGACCGTGTTTTTTAAGCCAGTTATCTGCCTCTGATAAATATTTTTCAGTTTTGAGTTGTGGCTTTTTATGACTGAGTGTGCGTTATGTTTTTTGTTCAGTTTTTCTATTTAGTTTTTTCTCTAAAACAAAGTAATGCAAATATTGCATGCCTACAAGTTGCACTTAAATGCACAAGAAGCTGAAAAAAAGCTTTTGCTTTTACAAAAAACTAAAAAATTTTTTTTTTTAAATACATAAAGGAACAAAAAACAGTAGCTGAAAGCAATTATAGTACTACTTATATTTACTCGTACCACAAACAAACAACAGAAATCCAGAAAAGTAGAAAAATGTATATGAAATAAACACACGTATCATGAGCAATAACAAAAACTACAACTATTTATAAATAGTCGTATAGGAGTCGTTTTTAAGTAAAAGGTAGAAATATAAATATTTCAGAAACTAAACGGCAGCAGTTAGTTATCGTTTAATGCTACTAAAAAAGGAGGTAGTTGAGTCTTGAATGACGGCCTTGGGATAAATGAAGTTTAGATAAATATTTTAATTTAGTTCATTATATTTTAGTTTATACAAACTTAATACAAAGAATCTGAGAATTTATTTCTGATAGTGCATAGAAAATATTCCTAGAAAATATTGAAGGAATAAGAATATTAAAGTATAAAAGCTTTTAAAATTGTAATTTGACATAGAATACACATTCGAATTAATATGAAAATTTACAAATTTAATACAGTTAACGGAAATCTGAAATTGTATAACAGTACCTTACGATGCCATAGTATAATAGTATTGTACAATACTACTGCACCTAAGTCTTGAACAGCAGTATTTTACTTTTGTAATGTACTACAGTACTGTACTTTAGTACTGTACAAAAATACTGTAATTTTGAACAGAACTACAGTACTGTACTTTAGTGCTGTAAAACAGTAGTAAAAATGTGTAAAACAGTTGTAAACTTTTTACTGTAAAACAGTACTGTACTTTTGTACTGTACATCAGTACTGTACCTTTGTGCTCTACATCAGTACTGTACTTTTGTACTGTACATCAGTACTGTACTTTTATATTGTACACCGGTACTATACCTTTGTACTGTAAACCGGTACTGTTTCTTTGTATTGTACACTGGTACTATACCTTTGTACTGTACACTGGTACTGTACCTTTGTACTGTATACCGGTACTGTACCTTTGTACTGTACACCGGTACTTTACTTTTGCACTGTAAAACAGTACTGTATATTGGTACCGTATGAAATTACCTCATATCTTAATTTTTTAGAAAATAGCAAAATCTGTCGAAAAAATTTTCTGCATCTATACAATATTTCTTCTGTTCTAAGGAAATTTGTCAAATTTTGTGTTTTTCTTTTTGGCTTAAGTGTAAATATATTTACTTTCATATTAAATGCCAAATTAAATTCGTTAAGGTGCATAATATCTGAGTAAAACAAAAAAAAAAAAAAATTAGTTTTTAAAGTTTTCTTAGTTTTTAAAATATTTGCCAAAGTTTGCAATTCAATTGAAAGTAAAATAATAATAAATAAAATTTGTATTGAATAGAAAAAAATCACAGAAAACACACACAATTCCACAGGATTGGTTTTTTTTTTTTGTTGCAACAAAGAGGGAGTTTAGGAATTAAAACCGTACATTGAAATCATTCTAGTGTAACGCAGTTTATTTACACTTTTTATTTAAGTTGATTTTTTTTTTTTTTTTTTTGTGGAATGTGTGGTATTTTATTTCTGGTAGCATTTCTTAACTATAAAAACTCCTCAGTAACGAAAAGCATTTAGTTTTTTTCTACATTTTCTTATACAAAATTATTAGTTTTATTTAAACAACAATAAACGAATATTTAGTTAAAAAAAACCATTTAAGGAATTAAATAAAATGTATTATTTTAATAATGCAGTTTATTTTAGAGTACAGTACTTGGAATTAAGTACCAGTTATTAGGGATAGCCCTGTAATAGAGCACCCCCGATTTAATCTTGTTTGTGCTGTAAATAGAAAAGCTAATTAACTTCGTGTGTGTATGCTAATGCGAATGGGGAAGCTCTGCCTTATTGTAGTTACTGTAAGTATGTTAGTACTGCAACTAAAACAAATTATTAAAACACTTGCATTCCACTACACTGAAAGAATTTTCTTCGCAATACCAATGAATTTTATCATTAATCCCATGAAAAATTGCAATAAAAAGGAACCTATGCAGCGCTTCGTTGGATCAATGAAACCTGTTTCATTAAAAGGATTTAATGAAATATGACATTAGATCTATGAATATTATTCATTGGATAAATACTTTCAATAAAGTAAAAAAAATTTTTTTTTTTATTTTTTTTAATTATTTTTTTTTTTATTTTATTTTACTTTATTTTATTTTTTATTTTTTTCTGTCTCTGGCGGGATTCGATCGCGCAACCTCGGTGCTGATAGACTAGCTCACTACCAGCTAGTCTACTGGGGCAGTGTAGTTTTTGGGTAAAAAAACTATGTTTTTTACTCAACTAATAGCGTAAATATGAGATTAAATTGTCAATAATTAAAATAACAACGTTGATTGAAAGTGGATTGAAAGTTTTTGTTTCATTATTATAATGACATTTTTTTTGTCATAATGAAAATTTAAATTTATGAAGGCAATTATTGAAATATGTTGCTTTTATAAAAAATTTTTTGATTTCATAAATTTAATGGCATTACATGTAACATTAGATGTACGAAATTATTAAATCTTACATTTTTTAATTAACAATTAAACATTTTTTTAAGGAAACTATAATTTTGTATTAATTTATGAATATAGTTATATTTGTATATTGTTTTTTTATGTTCCCAACTAAAATTTTTTGTTTTACTTGGACAAACTTAAGTTTTCATATATCCAATGAAAATTTTTAACGTAATTACGAAATCCAATGAAGCGATTTTTAAGAAAATATTTCATTATAACTATGAAATTCCATTTAGACAATGAAAATTTTCATTTACCCAAGGAAATTTTTTTTATGAAAATGATTCATTAAATATATGAAGCATTTTTCTTTCAGTGTAGCAATTATATTTAAATTAACATTCAACTACTACATTCATTTATTTTCTTCCAAAACTCATGTGCCTTGTGTGTTCAAATTAATAATTTTATTGTTATAAGAATGTGAATGACTTTTTAATGAATATTTTTAGTAAAAAAAATCAACATTAACACACTTGTAGGGAAGTAATTTTTTTCTTGTTGTACTTGTAAAAACAGAATTTGATTTAATTTCCAACAAAATGCAAGTTGCAAGGTGTTTACATGGGTACAACACATGTACTTGCAACATTTAACATGAAATATTATTTTAATATAAGGCATTCACTTTAGAAGGGGAAGTTTGAATTGAAATAATTTTCAATTCAAGTATAGTTTTGGGAAACAACCTGAAATAGGAATTAAATTAAAAAATTTCTTAACTTCTTAAGAAAATAAAGTACATTAAATTTAATTACGAATATTTATTTAGAAATAAAAGTATTTCAAAAATATATTTAATTTTAATTTTACTTAAATATTTTGGCAGTCTTTTTTAATACTGGATACTGCACAATGGTGCGAAATGGTAAAAATCAAAAAAATGCCCGATAATTTTGTAAAAAAATTTTAGAATTAACATTTATAATAAAAATTTCAATTTTATTTATTTTAAAAATTTAATTTTAAAATAAATTTTGTGGTTTTTGGTTTAAGCTTTGATATTGTTATAAGTAAAACTGTTGCTTATAATTCTTATTCGCTTAACAGTTTTATTTGGTAAAATATCTTTAGTTTTTCTAAGATCTTTGGATGAAGTTTCCTGACGATCAGGCCTAAGCAACAAGTGAAATGCGCATAGGAATAGCTTATCCCCTCAACAATAAATTTCAGTGTTTTTATCGAGAATAAAAATTGGGAATCAAGCACGACTAAAAAATCTTGTAAATTAAAAATTTTGTATTCCTAAAAATTACATTGATAAATTTCCAAAAATTTAAAAAAAAATCAAGTATGAAAGTATAGTCGGTCTAGCCGGACTATATGATACCCAACACCACGATAATTTAAAACAAATTTTCGAGAGTGTACTTATTTTGGGACCCGTGGACAATAATGGACCCGCCAGAACAAAATTATGGTATGCAGTTTATACTATTTATATCAGTTTACGAAAATAAACATTTAATATCGTTCCTAAGTGTTCAATTCGGTAGATTTGTGGTAAAAACAAGCGCTAATAGAGTTTGTGTAGTAAACCATTAAAAAAAAAATAACTTTGCTCTGTTTCTGATCTTCGAACACAAAAATAATACTGTACTGATCCAACTCAACAACAAAGTTGAGAACATTTAATTGCATTCTGTTTTTTTTTTAACAATAAACTTCGTTGTGTTGGGTTCAGCAAATAAATGTTCGTTCCCCTGCAGGAAATATCACTAGTGAATCTGTACTAATTCACTATTGATACAGTCACCAGTACTTGTGACTTATTATACGCCAGGCAATGTTATTTACAATTGACATTTAACATGTGCGTGTCATTGGAAATCTACTACTGACGTTGGAACTACTGATTAGGTAGTACATTTTAGTAAAAGTTGTCACTTTTACACTTTTTGTAAGAATACGAAATCATAACAATCTTTTTTTTATTATTTCTTCAACTTTTATAGGAATTGTACTTCTCAGCTGTTATTGATAAAATGTTTTTCGTATTAAAGCCAAATATAGTGGCAAATGTAATGTAGTGTAGAAACTTGTTGACAATGTCCCTAATATAGTCGACAAAACTGGTGACTCGGAGACACTTGCACACAGGTTTCCTTCAGGGTCGTTACAGTTGTCCTTAGCACCCCTTTGGCTGGTAAACACAACCACAAATTTTTTACATAAGCACAATACAAATTACATATACGAAAAAAAACAAAAAATCCAGTGCAAAAATTATACAGAAACACAGCATGTGCACAATAAACCCACAAACTATTCGTGCTGTGCTCGTTGCTAAATTTTTTTTTTTTGTTCATTTCTTTATCAATGTAAAAATGAAACACTATAGAACATTAATATATAATGTATGTCTGCAGAACGACTACAATTATTCTGTTTTATAACGAAGAACAGAACACTATATAATGTTTGTTACTTTCTTGAAAATAGTTACGAACGGTATTAAGGGTTGCGTCTCTTGTACTAAAAAAATTTATATCGTTTTAGGTATGTGAGCCGAACTCTAAATAATGTTCAGTTTATTTTTAAACACTGACTTATATATCAGTATCTGTAACAGATTTGTTTGCATTTAAGCGATTTTAGGACGGGAACTATATGGGATGGGACCTATGGTCAATTTTAACATTTTATCATGGCACAGTAGATATCATAAAAGTAATTTTCGGCAATTTTTATGTTAATACCACAAGGAAGTAATGGCATTAAAAGCTACTTTTGTCGGGAGTAGTATTTTTATGGGAGTTTTCAATATGGACCGATTCAAATACATATCAGTTTTCCAGATGTTTGCATTAAAATACATTTGAAACAAATTGAATCTAAGTACTAACATAATAAGATGGTTTATGGACACAAAGGCTCTATTTAGAAAAGGAACTTGCATGGGGCTATAGAAAATTATGGGCCGGTTCTTACCATTTACAATAAGCTTGTTCCTTGGGACAATTATAATATGTACATCAAATTTCACTAAATTATCATGAATATTGTAACCCGTACTTTGCGCACAAAGTTTACATTGGCAGCCATCAACCAGCCGGACGGACAGACATCGTTAGATCGATTCAAAAAATAATTATGAGTCAATCGGTATACTTAAAGGTGCGTCTTGGAACAATATTGTGGTGTGGGTATAAAAATGCAAAAATCTTAAACTTTTTGTCGATATTAGAAAGTTTCTTTGAGAATCCCCGGACTCGTTAACGGTATTCGAAATCTTGTATAGAAATTTTCAAAATCGGTGACGAGATTTAACATTTTCAAGAAAATTCTTAATTTTATTTTTTGAAACTTCCAAACATGATAACGACATCAAAAAATATTTAAAGATAAATAAAAACAAATAAGAAAGTATAGTCGGTCAAGCCCGACCATATGATACCCTACAACACAGTATTAAAAAACACAACAATCTTATATGTCCATATAAATATGGATTTATCTATGTTTACAAACTTCATTAAAATCGGTTTGAAAGTTTGTGAGAGGCAGAAATTGCTCCTTACCTCCCTTTGTGGCCCTATTTTTGAAAAACTGTATAGCTTATGTGTCCATATAGATATGGATCTATCTATGTTTTAAATTTCATTAAAATCGGTTTATAAAAAATGCATCCCTTGTGGTCCTATTTTTGAAAAACTGTATAGCTTATGTGTCCATATAAATATGGATCTATCTATGTTTTAAATTTCATTAAAATCGGTTTGAGAGGCAGAAATTGCCCCTTTCTCTCCTCGTGGTCCTATTTTATAAAAAATGCATCCCTTGTGGTCCTATTTTTGAAAAACTGTATAGCTTATGTGTCCATATAAATATGGATCTATCTATGTTTTAAATTTCATTAAAATCGGTTTGAGAGGCAGAAATTGCCCCTTTGTCTCCTCGTGGTCCTATTTTTTAAAAAATGCATCCCTTTTGTGTGCATAAAGATATGGTTCTATTTATGTTTTAAATTTCATTAAATTCGGTTTGATAGTTTCCCTCGTGGTCCTACGATTTGGCCCAATTTCAATAGGCTTGGTTCTTGTGCCGATAAGAGCATATGTTATAAATTTTATGAAATTATCTCCAAAATTGCGACTTGTACTTTGCGCACAAGGTAACATGGACAGCCAGCCAACCTGCCAGCCAGTCTCCCTTCCAGCTAGTCTGCCAGCCAGCCGGACGGACGGACGGATATCGTTAGCTCGACTCAGAAAGTGATTCTGATCGATATACTTGAAGGTGGGTCTAGGACCAATATTTTAAGGCGTTACACACATCAGCACAAATGCACTATTGTGGTGAGGGTATAAAAATCGTAAACGAACAATATGCACGATGTTAATTGTGAGTCGTGACACCTCAACGTCAAGTTTTTTGCACAACTTTAGTTTACATTTTTTTTTCATTGTTTGACAAATTCAAGCATGGAGTGATACACAATTGAGCAGCGAGTTAAGATAACTAATGCCTTTTACGAAAATGGGCGTTCAAATCAAAATGCATTTCGTGATTTTTTTGGTCAGCATAATCGACCAAATGGGTTCAGAATCGGTAGAATTGTGCGCAAATTTTTAGCAAATAGGGTCTGTAGGAAATGTGAAAACACCTGTACATGCTCGCCCAGTTTGTTCAGCGGAAAACATTGCTGTTAATCGTGATAGTGCGAAAATGAGGTCGGCCAAGCAGTTATCGTGACTGATATTTATTATCGCGAGATTATAACGGACTTCCTGTATCCAGAAATCGAGGATATGGACCTGGACGATATGTGGTTCTAACAGGATGGTGGCAATTTCGACACAGCCAACGAAAAACGGCTCTTTTTTACGAGAAATGCAATGAACGTGTTATTTCATGTCGTGGCGATGTTAATTGGCCGTGATTAACATCGCCACTTGACGATCATGTGATTTGACACCGTTGCTCTTCTTTCTTTGGGGAATATTTAAAAGAAAAAGTGTATGACAAAAAGCCAAGAACAATTCAAAAGCTAAGGGATGAGCTAATTCGGCACATTAAAGACATTAAACCTCAGTTATGTCTCAGTCATTGAAAATATAGCCAACAGATAGAGGTATTCCACCAAAGCCTTGGCAAACATTTGGCTAATGTTGAGTTTCACACATAATTGTCATAGATCCTTCTATAATAATTAAATATATTCACCCTTATCACGGTTGGCGAATTTAAAATACGCCGCCGACTGTTTGGTCATATATTAAAGAAATAATATCACGTTCTCTTTAATCTATTACGAAACAGACGCAGGCGTTTTATAAATTCGCCAACCACGACAAAGACCATTAGATAATTCTCTGACAACTTTTATTTACAATTAACATCGTGCTTTTTGGTTGAAACACCCTTTAGAAAGTTAACGTCTTTGAAATTTTTTTAGAAGAGTTATAAAAATACAATTTTGGAATATGGGTAAATCCAAAGTGTTGAACGTGACAGTCGTACACATAAAAAATGCAATAACATTTTAAACAACAAATATTTTTACGTTCTCTTAACCCTTAAATTATAGCACTAAGAAAGCAATGTTATCTATGCTTAAGTTTATGGAGGGCGCGATTCTAGGTCAAAGATAATGGCAAAAGAAGTAGAGGTTCGAACGTGAAAAAAATTTAAGTAGTTTATGTGGCCATGTATAAAAAGGCGTAATTCAGCGAAACCTGGCTCAATTTTTTAGTCAAACTACTTTTAGAATTTTACGTTGCATTGTAACATTAAAATTTCTTTGGTTTGATTCCAAAATCTTCTGTATTTTTTTTAAGCCGAAATCTGGGTCGATACGTGACATTCGAACGTGAAATTTGTCCATAATAATTTAACTGAATAATGATTAAAACAAAATAAAAATTTACCGTTAATCCGAATAACATATTTCTCTTTGAACTCTTCCCTAGATTACAGATCATGTAAGAAAATTTTTTTGGAATAATTTTTATCAAATATCACCTCTTTTAAGAAAGATAAATATTAAAGAAAAAATACTATAAAACATTCTCATAAATAAGAAATTACATTTGCACAACTTTGCAGCCTGATTGTACATCTAAGTGAACAAATTTATGGGTAAATTTATACAATTAGTAAAATCTAAATATTTCTCTATAACAATATCGTAAAATAATCAGGTTTTAATAACTTTTAAATTTTCGGTCACGGTGTACCTTTTGACGGAAATGCCCATATGTCTTAATTTCTTCCAAAATTTAAAAAATGTTGAGCTTTCTGCAGAAAATGTATATTTGAATATATCATCTTCTTTAGTTTATCGGTGGTCTTTATCTTCTCTACTGTTTTGGTCATGGTTCATAATTAACATGCCTGCCATGTGAGTGTTTCTTTGTAAGTTTTGCTAATTTTTCAAGATAATTATCGTAAAAATGCTGGAATGCATGTAAATAAGGAAATCACTTGCAACCCAGTGAAGCAAGTTTCACGTAAAAAGAAAAAAATACTTGTAATCAAATTACAAAACTAAACAAATGTGCAAATTTTTTAATTTAACACTTTTTAGCATCTTTAAAAAAAAAATACTATCTTCACATTAACATTTCAAACTGTAAACTGTATACCCAATGTATCTTTCTTTTTCTTTACGAAATTTTATTAAACAAATATTTATCATTACAGTTCAGTTTTCATCAAAATTAGGTAAAACTCCTCATCACCTAATGGGTGCTAATTGTTTGTCGGTGTTTGTTCGATTAACATGATTAAAGCAAGTCATTGACTTGGGCTTGAAATTTCAAATCTAAGTCTTGCTACTCATGAGTATTTAATAATTTTTATAAGTTTCATTTCCACATTTTTGTGCTTTAATTTGAAATCTTATTGAAAGTGAAAGCATTTCATTAGTCAAAATTATTGTATGTTAATTAGAATTTAATATGGTTTGAATTCCGTTTTAAATTGATTAACTTTTTAGGTACCAAAGTTAACGAAATTTTAAACATATTTGATAAGGCCAATTTATTACTACAGTATTTATCGGATATAAGAACATCTCATATAAGAACAAAACGCTTTTAAGAAACATTTTCAAAAACACCATGTCTTTTTAGTGATTTTTCTTACAAAAAAGGTTTCATATAAGAAAAACGCGTATAAGAAAAAAACTGATTAAAGAACATTTTTCTTAAACACCAAAACCACAAAATGTATAGAAAAACAATTTATATAAGAAACTTCCAACGGCACTCAGAATTTATGTAGTTTGCATGGACAACGCTGTTTTCTGACAGTTTTACAACAAGAACAAAGTTTTTTTTACTTTTAGTTTTAGATGAGCGAGCTGGTACTCATGAGAAGAAGCTTTGTGTTTTTTGCCAATAAAAACAAAAGTTAAAATTTTTAAAGAAATACAAAACGGTATAAAAAGAAGCGAAATTGCAAAAACATCTAAAATAGTGAAAAACTCAAACAACATAGAAAATAATTATTTAAAAGTTAGAAATGTTACCAAAAAAAGAGACAGAAAACCAAAATTCTGCCATAGCTACTTATATAAGAAATAAGTTTCTTATATAAAATAATTGTATATAAGAAAGAAACGCTTATAAGAAACTTTTTTCGTGGATTTTTAAAGTTTCTTATATCCGATAAATACTGTATTTTTAATAAAGACAAGTAAGAAAGTATAGTGAGTCAAGCCCGACCATATGATACCCTACACCACAGTATTTAAAAACACATCATGCTTATGTGTCCATGTAAATATGGATTTATCTTTGTTTATAAACTTCATGAAAATCAGGTTGAAAGTTTGTGAGAGGCAGAAATTGCCCCCTGCCTCCCCTTGTGGTCCTATTTTTTAAAAACTGTATAGGTAATGTGTCCCTATAGATATGGATCTATCTATATTTTAAATTTCATTAAACTTGGTTTGAGATACATAAATTGCCCCTATCTCCCCTCGTGGTCCGATTTTTTTAAAAATGTATACATTTTGTGTCCATATAGATATGGTTCTATCTATGTTTTAAATTTCATTAAAATCGGTTTGATAGTTTCTGAGAGGAAGAAATTTCCCCCTATCTTCCCTCGTGGTCCTACGATTTGGCCCATAATAGGCTTGGTCCTTGTGCCAATAAGAACCTAGGACCCAAATTTCATCAAATTATCTCCAAAATTGCGACCTGTACTTTGCGCACAAGGTTACATGGATAGCCAGCCAGCCAGCCTGCCAGCCAGCCGGACGGACATCGTTAGTTCGACTCAGAAAGTGATTCTAAGACGATCGGTATACTTTTAAGGCGTTACATACATCAGCACAAATGCATAATACCCTCTCCACTATTGTGGTGTGGGTATAAAAAGAGAAATTAAGTTAATATATTTTAATTTCTTAAGTACCTGTTTGCTTAAAAGTACGTTTTTTCGAAAAGGTATTGCCTGTATACCTTTAAAATTCGCGCTTTAAAAAACATTTTAAGTTTTAAAATTTATTCAAAGTATTGCCCATCGTTATCTCTGACATTTTTCTACCTTTTTGGCAACACGTGGATTCTGCGGTCTTTAAACCAAAAACGAATTATGCCAATTTTGGATACTGTATAGTTAATCGTTACCTAGTGAGAATGTTCTGCAGTTATCGAAGCAAATAGTAGTCTGCACTATACGGCGAATTGAACACAACTACAATCAAATTCTAAATAGTTTTCAACTGGTTGTTGATAGAATAATAAGGCTTTATATCTGATCTAACATTATGCTGGACAATATTATGGTGAGAAGCTCGTGGGAAAACAGAGGAATAATTTGGGATCTCAATAGAAGACTTGAGGCTTGCACTGTGTCGTCGACCTCTGCTGAAGCAGAGGAATAATTTTTGGTCTCAATTAAAGACTTTAGGACTTGCACTATACCGAATTCCTCTACTTAAACAAAACAAATTCTCGTAAATTTTTTAATTAAACCATTAATCAAAATTGAAATCAGATTCAATTAAATCAAGTTGGTTAAACGTTTACTTATATCAACAACATTACTGCAGAAAATGTTCTTAATATCAAATTTATTCACTGCTGCAAATTGAATTAATTTTTTAATTAAAATCATAAACTTTTTAATTGAAACCATTTTTTATTTTTGTCTGGGTACTGTCACAAAGTTATAATGATATATACGCCGAGATAAAAATAAAATTAACTGGATTGGAAATTAACATCGCTAAAGGCCTTATGGCACTAAATTTTTAATGCATTGTTCAAGATTTGCTGAACAGTGCAAATATAATGTAATAGAAAAATTTGCCAAGTGTAAAGAGCTCAGCTGTATTAAGACAAATAGCAAACTGTCAACAATTAAAAAAAAATAATCGATAAAAAATGAAGCTATGTCAAAAAAAAAATGTAAAATTGTTCAACTTAAAATTGAGATTTCAAGCTTGAAATATTAAAAGTGTTGCGAATCAGCGGTTTATTGGCAAACTCAGTGTTTTACCGCTTTTTGTTTGTTTTTTTTTTGTGTTTCTCATTAACAAGAGTTGACAACATTCAAAAACAAACAAAATCATAACAAAAGAAAATCTGAAAAGAACAAATTTTGTTTATATTTTTTATAGTTTGCTCTTTCCAACATTTATTGTTTCCTTCTATCAATTCAATAAATAAAAACTGTACTGTCATAAGGGCTTATGACAAAGGCAATTAGAAATGCAGCAAATATTATAACCCTCACAAGAAATGAGCAATATTTGGAAGATGTTGCAACATTTTGTTGTTTTGAGAGCATTTTAGCCACACTAGACGGCTCATGTGACGAAGTAAAAAACCGCGCAAAACCTGGCAGGCAATCATTTGGCAGTCTTAATCCCATATGACCCTACCCATATCACCAGGCAAACCAAACTGAATACACTTCTTAATGGTAGCGACTTTTGCAAAGCACCCCGAAAAGACATTAATGCACCGCAAGTCTTTGCGAATCGGTGTTTTTGCCGAATTATGAAAATATTCTTGCCAGTTACCATATCCAACGAGCACCTATGGTTTTAATGAATAATTAAGCCATAAAAATCGAATAAGCCACCAGAAGACATTCCAAGACATGATTTTGAATGAAATCCACAACGCACCCAAGAAAACGCAGACCATGTCACACCTGCCATCTGAAAATTAAAGCCAACACAAGCGGCAAAACCTGGAGTGAAGTAAAAGCCACAAAGCATACAGAGATGAAAAAAGTGACGTATGAAAACTGCCTAAATCATTTGCGAGGGCAGCTTTCAAAGAAAGAGAAAGAAAACGTTTTTTGTTAGTGAAGTGACAATATGTAAAAACAGGCCGCTACTATCAACACAAATTGCATAATCAAAACAAAAAACGCAAAAAGTGCAGCTTTCAAAGAAAAAGACAGAAAAAACACAATATTTTCTGTCTCGTGACGCCTCTGTATGCTCTGTGGTAAAAGCTATGGCGTCGGACAAACCGGCATAGAAAGAATTTGTTTTGGACCTATGCTCCTTGAAGGACCTAAGGCAATAGCTAATAATAATTTCTGGTCGTATATTTTAGGCTTTTTTTGGCCAATGCCCCAATAATCGTCAGGTCGGAGTGGATTATAATATATGGGAATTGATTCGACTGGTTGATCAGACTTCCCACTAGATTTCTCGCTTTTGGCTGTCGTAGTGAATCCATTTTTATCGCTAGTAATGATTCTATGCTAAAAAGTACTCCTTTTTATGGTGCTCAAGTAGCATTTCGGACATGCCAGTGTCTTTCTAAGTTCTTCTTAAGACAAGAACAAGTCAATAAGACTGTGACTTTTGGAATTTCCTGCACCTAACACTGCTCCGGACAGCAGGCATCTGTCAGTTGATTTCTGTCAAAATTTGTTTGAGCTGAAAAAATGGAAAAAAGTGATTTTCGTGTGCTCATTGATCATTCCATGGCAAAATTCATGAGTTAGTATTCGTGATTCGCTCTCATTCACGCTATTCTATGGATTTATCCCCGAGTAACTATTTCTTGTTTTCAAATCTGAAGACATTGGTCGGCGGAGAGATTTTTGACTCAAAAGATGAAATCATCTCATAAGCAAATACCTACCTGACAGATCTTTATTTTTAGAAGAAATAAACAAATTAAAGAAACGATGGACACACGGCGAATACGATTTTTTTTTTTGTCAAAAAAACCTGCGTTATAATTAGTGGTGGGAATACCCCTGAGGAGGAATACAGGGGGGTTACCGCGTATTTCGATTCGAAGGATCTCATTTACGAATTCGAACAATTTCTACGGTGTGTTACGATTTTCGTAATATTTGTTTCGAATAAACGGACGTTTTTTATACCTTATCGAAAACAAAAAATCTCTTAACAGCCACTCTCTATTACGAGTTTCGAACGATTGCGAAAATCGTAAAACACAGTACAAATAGTTCGAACTCGTTAGTTATTTCTTTCGAATCGAAATACGCAGTAACCCCCTAGATTGCAAGATTTGATTGTTGAAAAACACCACAATAAAAAAGTCACGAACTTATTGACCCGTTTTCGTATTGATAATAATCTGAATGCCTCAAATTCGTCAACTTCATACTTTTAGCTTCACTGGCAAAATCACCACTTCTGAACCACACAAATCATCTCTCCCTCTTTCAAATGTATTTGGGGGAGCAATCGATGTATTTCAGCGGCTCTCTCTTTTCAGATTAAACCATTCATTCGATATGCTGAATGCAAAAAAAAATGAACAAATTATTGTTTTCACAATTTTGTTCAATGACTAAGAAAACAGATGCTTAGAGCCGGTTCTCACACGTCAAGTCTTGAGCTTTTAGGGAATTAAAAAAAAAAGAAAAAAAAAACTTAAGGCCTAACCATAATGGGCTTAAGTTGGCTTAAGCAAATGTGCGAATACATGTAAATAATATGAGGCAAGCCACATTGAACTTAAAAAAACTTTTTGTTAAGTTTTATGAAACCGTCATTTGCTTAAGCAAAGTGCGAAACGGATCGCGCATTCCGTACGGAATCAAATGTTTTTTGTTTTTGTTTTTTTTTTTAACATTTGAGAGACTTTTTGTTAATTTTTGACAGTAGGTTAAGCAAGGCTATGCATCTTATGTTTGGGCCTTTAGCCTCCATAAAAGTTATTAAGTACACAAACCATTTGTACACCCTCAATAAAATGAAAGAGTTTTCGGTATAATACTTCTAAAATTCTAAGAACTGTTCAAATTCTCTATGGGAAAATGTTTTAAACAATTTAACAGTCTATATATTTTAAGTAATTTATTTTTAACATAATCTTCTCAATCATCTTGATATAAAAATTCAATTCAATGCAATTTGTGTTGATAACCAGTTACTAAATAAATATTACATTTTATTGACATTTGCATCATCACCAGCTTTAACAGCATCATCGTTTTTTTTGTCATTATCTGTAAATAATGCCCGTAAAAAGCGGCAGCACATCATCAGCTAGACACTGTTATGAGGACAGGCAGACAGACAGACTAATACTTAATCAGTCTTTGTTGCCCATACAACTTGTCTGTTTAACATGTTGGTTATTGCAACATCACCCGACATCGTCATCATCATCATCCTCAGCCTCTTTGTTGCAATTTCAGTTATATTTCTATCTTCGATACAAAAAAAGATGATGTATCGTTTCGATAATAATAAAAAGTAAAGCGAAAAAAATAAGCAAAAACAAAATGAGAAAAATTGTTATTTTGAAATACATATTGAGCAAAAAATGCTGTTTGTGGCAGCACATTTTGGTTATAAACATTATGATTTACTGTTGTATTTTACATAAACTTTTGGATAATGTTGATGTAAAGATTACGCTATAGCAGACTTATGTTAAATTACATTTTGAATTGAGTAGAGTGTTCTTTAACTATCTACATACATATTTAGTTTGTAATTTTTATTATGGTGTAGTGTATGGTCTAGACCAGTGTTCGTTTGGTCCATCTATTTGTTTAGTGATTGTGTAGACGAACCCTTAATACCGCTCATAACTATTTTCAAGAATGAGCCGAACATTAACAGAACAATTGTAGTCATACTGTATACAAACATTATATTTTAATGTTCTATAATGTTTCTTTTTTGCATTCATAAAGAAATGAACAAACAAAAAATTTTACCAACCACCGCAGCACGAATAGCTTGTGTATATCTTTTGTTTGTGTAAAATTATTTTGCTGGCCTTTTGTTTTTTTTCGAATGTGTAATTTGTTTTTCTAAAAAATGTTTGGTTTTTTTTACCAGCCAAAAGCGACGAACATTAATGAACCGAACCGAACCGAACACAATGAATTTTTATATTTGCAGTATTATTTTTGTGTTCGAAAGACGACAAATGGAGAACGTTATTTTTGTTAATGATTTTATACACAAACACTATTTGCGCGTGTGCTTTCCACAAATCTACCGAACCGAACACAAAGGAGCGATATTTAGTGTTTATTTTCGAACACTGGTCTAGACAATAATGAAGTGTAGTTAAAGTCTACATTACATTTTGAATATAATTTAGACTAGAGTGTAGGCTTCAATTTACGATCTAGTCCAGTCTATGCTCTACACTATAGTCCCATGTATAGCCAACACCAGTGCCGTCTAATTACACACACATACTTGAATATTTGCATTTGGGGTAAAACGCTTTGAAAGCGTTTACAATTTGTTGTTAATTTGCCAAGTACCTTCAATTTGTTATTCTTTCATTCAGCAGCAGTAAGCTCTTTTGAACAGCTCGCCCATTGTGCATGTGTCTTTGAGGGCACTGCTCTCGATACAGTTTGAAGTAAAAACTATAGTGTACTAAGTTGTCTACACTAGAACAACATAGTTTATGCTTTAAGGTAGTGCAAAAAACTATACAACATTTATTTTATAACCTGCACTACATATTTGTATGCTCTATAACATTATACAATAGTGACGGTTTTTCTTATATGCACTCTAGTCATGTCTATACTAAATTGCATACACTATATATTCTTTACTAAACATTGTGGTACAGTTAACATGCTACAATATAGTTTTTTTTTTCTAGTAGGGAGGTGGAAATCTTGCAGCAGATATGCGATTTTATTTTATCTCAGACAAGCTGACCCTACAGACGTTGTCCTGTCCCAATTAATTTTTAAAATCCGTTAAAAAGATACGAACATTTGAAAGAAAAATTAGTGAAATCGATGGAGCCGTTTTCTGATTTTAGGTAAATCGAAAAAAGTGGGCGGGGCAAAATTTTCTTTCCGTAAAAACCTAAGTTGGACCATGGCGATGATTTTACAGAAAAAGACGTCCAAATCGGTCAAGCCGTTCTCAAGTTATGCGCTTAATAGAAAAAGTGGGTGTAAAAGTAGGCGTAGTACATTTGTCTTTCGATGAAAACGTAAAATGGATTAATGCGAACATTTAAAAGAAAAATTAGTCAAATCGATGGAGCCGTTTTTTGATTTTAGGTAAATCGAAAAAACTGGCGGAGCTAAATTTTCTTTCCCTTAAAACCTAAGTTGGATCGTAGCAATCATTTTAAAGAAAAAATCGTTCAAGTTATTTGCTTAATAGAAAAAGTGGGCGTAAAAGTAGGCGTGGTACATTTATCTTTCGATGAAAACGTAAAATGGATTAATGCGAACATTTAAAAGAAAAATTTGTCACATAGATGGAGCCATTTTTTGATTTTAGGTAAATCGAAAAAAAGTGGCGGAGCTAAATTTTCTTTCCCTTAAAACCTAAGTTGGATCATGGCAATCATTTTAAAGAAAAAATCGTTCAAAATATGTGCTTAAAAGAAAAAGTGGGTGTAAAAGTAGGCGTGGTAAAATGGATTAACACGAGCATTTGAAAGAAAAATCTGTCAAATCGATGGAGCCGTTTTTGATTTTAGGTGATTCGAAAAAAGTGGGCGTTAAGTGGGCGGGGTAAAATGTTCTTTCTTATAAATCTAAGTTGGACCATAGCGATCATTTAAAAGAAAAAATTATCCAAATTATATAGATGTCATTGGTGGTGCAATATGAAAATTGGATTTTGCCACGCCCCTGCACCCGCAGACCGAAAATCAAAAATTAGACTTCACAGTGTCACCCGCCTGAATATTCTGAAGGTTCGCTGAAAATTTCATCAAAATCGGCCCAGCAGTTTTGGAGTCCATATGTTACATACATACACACATCCTTTTTTATATATATAGAAGATTATGTCGGATTCTAAATGACTTAAACATATTTTTTCACACCCTTGTACACTGTAGTGTTGTTTACACTCTTCACGTAAGTCCAGTATGTAATCTTATCTATTGTCTTCTCTTTAGCTTATAGCTTAGCACAAAGTGTACTGCAAAGTCTAGAACAGAGATCGAGGAAACTACTATACCGTGCTTGTTTTCTCTTTTAATTTGTGCTGTGAGTGAAAATAAAATTTGATGAACTTGAGCCGGATTAAAAAATCAAAAATTCGGATAAAAAACACCATGATAGTCCTTCATGTACACTTAACATACAGCGTGTAGTCGAGCATCTAGTCAAATCTTTTGGCATATTTAAAAAAACTTTGTCTAACAAACTTTGTGAAAACTCTATTACATTTTGTCCACAATGTAACGCCTTTTTAAAGAAACTAATTTTTTGCCTTTATCTTCCTCTTCTTTTTCCTAGCAGAGTTCACGAATATGTAACTTCCTTTTGTTTTCATTTATGAGTTGAATGATTTTTTTTACCCCTTTGTTCGAATCATGCATGAAAGCGAAATGTTATGCGTATTTTAAATGCGTTTTTTTCTTGCTTCTTTTTTAAATGAACTGAAAAAATGTATGAAAGAAAAAATATACTGAAAAAACTTTTGCCGGAAAAAATATGAAATTTGAAATATCTTCATGGCAAAAGAAATGACGCATGTGAGTGAAGTATGTAAAATAAAATGACTGAATGAATAGCAGCAGACTCTGTGTAGATGTTTGAAAAATGACCAGGTTAATACAAAAACGTTTTTCAAAAAAAAGTTAACAAAAAATTATATTATCTAACATTTAATCATGTCTCAAAAAAAAAAAAAAAAAAAAAAAAACAATAGGATTCCTTTACCTTTGAAATTAAGACAGAAAAGTTATAACAGTCAATATAAAAAAAGAAGCTGGCTTGGCTGTCTTTTCCCTTGTGCTTGTTTTAAGATCTTTTATTGTTTTTAACACACAAATAATTGCGTTATAACCATAAATCTTGCTACAAAAACACATTTTCTAAACAAACATCATATAATTTCAAACACACATGGAATTTTGTTTTAAGAAACTATAACTATCGGGTGTTTTTTTTTTAGCTGTATGGAAACTATCGTTATCGATATGTCAAACTGTGTTGATATATCTGTTCAGTAAGCAAATTGTCATCAATCGTTTAACGCCAGAACTACACTCAAAATTATTTAATTTTACTTTAAAAAAATTCTGTTCGCGAAATTCTTGAACACTGTTGCCAATTAAGAGATTTTCCCGCTAAATCTAGTGTTTTTTAAATGTCAAGTAAGCGAGAAATCTATCGATTTTCAAACATCTTTCAGCGGCTCATTTTCGCTACAAAAAATTTCTTAAATTTAAAATTTACAGATTTTATAATTTTTCTTATTTAGTTTTATTGTTTTTCTGGATAAAAACTACGTCCCAACAAACACGGAGGTTTGATTTTTAATTGAAAATGATTTGAAATCAAACGTTTGATAATGATTTGAAAATCATTTGAAATCAAACGTTTGATAATGATTTGAAAATCATTTGAAATCAAACGTTTGATAATGATTTGAAAATCATTTGAAAATCATAGCATTCTCAACAAAACGGCGAAATTATTTTTCAATTGAAAAATGCCTTTATTTTAAACTTGCTTCCAAACGTAATTCTCACATGTTTTTTTTTTTTAATTTAAATTCATTATTTATTTAAATAAACTGTAAGATAAACATTCGGCAACATAGCCTAAAGATGAATAAATGTTCTTTCCGTCTTTTATTTTGACGATTGTAGCACCGCGACCATACAATAAACTTATAACTTCTTCACTAGTCCGTTTAATTTTTTTAAATTCATATTCTTTGTCATTGTAATTACACAAAAATATTTTTTGTTTTTCACTAGAAATAAATCGTTCACTTGTAAAAACCCCGAAGTAAAAATTTAACTTTAATCGCCATTTTTAATGTTTACATTTATTTTCCGCTTTATTATTGCCAAGTCTAGTTTTGATTTAAATTTAACATTTGATACCAATTTGACATCAAATTGATTAAACATTTGATGTCAAATGTTTTTCGATTTTACAGTAAGTTTTTTTGTTGAGCTGTATGTGACAATTCACTACTTTAAGCTTGCTAAAAATTTTGAAAAAATGTAAGGTATTGAGCTAAATTTTCTCAATAGATCCAAAGCAATATAATTCACTAACTTGTATCTAACTTATTTTATCTAATTGCTTAAAACGGCAAATATTTACCAAAATAGCGCAAATTTAGTAAACTTTTTTGCATTTTAATAAAGGAATTGTCATACCCTCGCCCACTACTAGTTGTGATAAGGGTACACAGAAAAAATTATTTTTCCAATTTAAACAAAAAATTTGTAGAATCAAACAATTTTTTGTCTGAAATCAGTCCTATAAACAAATTCGCATATTCAAACAATTTACTTGCATTTTGTTTATTGAAAAAAACACTGATTTTTTCAAACAAATAATTTAAGTGAATCAAACAAAAAGTTTTCTGAAATTTATATAAATTTCAAGCAAATAATTTTACTGAATCCAACAAAAAAGTTTTAGCAAAATCAATGAGAAGAAGATGAAGGCAGAGCAGAGCGGCCGGCTTGCTTTGAGACACATTTTTTTGTTTGAATAATTTTTGAACGAAGTCTTATTTATACACACAATGTTTTTCTTCATCACTCACTGTTACTGAATCCTTTCCATTGCTAAAGAAGAAGAAATGTAACCAAAAAACGGCGGCGGAACGATTCGATGTGTTTTTCGTCATCATTCTATTTTTGTATTTGATGTATTTTACTAAACAGTTTGAAAAAATTTAATACGGGATTTTGGTTTTTTTTTACCAACTTTGAAACCAACCAAAAATTTATTTCGTTTTTTATAACGTAGTTGTTTAATAGGAGTGAAACGTTTTTTACCTGCTATTTTTTTGTTTTTTTTTTTTTTACTACAAACCTCGTTATGCTATTTTGTAATTTTGTCCAAAAATAGACTGCATGTGTTTTTTGTTGTAGTTCTTATATTTCACATTAAGAAGTATTGCTTCCCAGCAAAAACTTACATTGCAAAGTAATGAGTTAAAAAGCTAATATAACGACTCTTCACTACTTATACATTGGCATTTTAACTCATTATTTTAACACGGTGATGTCATTAGAGGCAAGTACTTACCACCCTCGCTTACAAATAGGGAGTTAAATAAGTCATTACCACATTCGCTTACAAATAGGGACTTAAATAAGTTATTACTCCGATGTCACCAAAATTACAACTAACATGTCATGACTTTAAAAACATTTTTTTTTTTATTATTTTTTTCTATTTTTTCTTATTTTATTTTACTTTACTTTATGTTTTTTTTTCTATTTTATCTTATTTTATTTTACTTTGTTTTATTTATTATTTTTTTTTCTGTCTCTGGCGGGATTCGATCGCGCAACCTCGGTGCTGATAGACTAGCTCACTACCAGCTAGTCTACCGGGGCAGTATAGTTTTTGTATAAAAAAACGATGTATTTTACTCAATTAAGAGCGTAAATATGAGATTAAATTATTGGAGGCAACTACTTACCACCCTCGCTTACAAATAGGGAGTTAAATAAGTCATTACCACATTCGCTTACAAATAGGGACTTAATTAACTTATTACTCCGATGTCACCAAAATTACAACTAACATGTCATGACTATAAAATTTCAGTACAGCATAATTTTTCATATTCAAATTTATAACAAATTGTTTTTTATTTATAATAAAAAAAAACAAATTGTAAGAACAAACATTTTAAATCAATTTGTATTAGATTTGAAAAAACTTCAACCGTAGATGCATTTTAATACGAATGAATTATAAATTTCGTTAATCAACTCATACACAAGTACTTACGTATCAGATTATATGTCAGCCATTACCAAACTACTTCTATGTAATGCAGATGGTATGAAGTAGTCATTACCAAGTTTTTGCTGGGTTACGATCAAATAAAAAAAATGCAAAAAACGACAACATTAAGGATGCGTTAAATATTTCATAAAAAATTATGAAAACTTGAAACCAATAACGCGTATATTATATTTTTGAATCGTTGTCAACATTTTTGTTGGTTAAATAAAACTCAAACAAAAATATTAATTGAATCAGTAAAAAAATTTGTGGAAATCAAAAAAAATTTTCAAACAAGTGTTTGTTTGAAAATAATTCGGCAATAATTTTTTCTGTGTTTACTGAGTTTGCCATTCCGGGTGAAACTGTTTCAATATTCATCTAAGACCCTTTTAAGTACATGTATATAGTTATTCCGGGTCCTTGATTAAGTCTAAGTCAGTTTAGCCAGGTGCGTCTGTCTATCCGTCTATTAAAACCACGCTCACCCTCGAACGACTCAAAATAAAAATAGATATTGGTATCAACTTGTTTCTAGTTCTTCTAAGCAGTTTGGGATTGAAATGCAGCAAAAAGAGTTATGAATCAAAATGTGGAGCAACCACCCAATTTATCGTTTTGTTGCAAAAACTAGCATAACTAGTGGCGGAATGCACATATTTATTTAGTTAATTATAAACCGATCGAAAAAAACCGTTAGTTGGCCTTAAGTCGTTACAAATAATGCTATTGTAACAAATTTGGTCTGTCATAGCTTTATATGATTAGAAATCACACTGTCAATTTTCGTGATTATCAGTCCATTATTTAACATAGGCCCCATATAAAGCCGACTCTCGGAAAATGACTAAGTACGTCTAAAATCTTAACCAATGATGCTATTGTAATAAATTTTGGTATGTTACAGTTTTATATGAATAGAAATCACAATCTCAACTTTCGTGAAGAAAAGAAAAATTAAGTACGCGTAAAACCGTTACGCTCTCAATCTGTGTTCTATTATAATACAATTAGGTCAGCCACAGTTTTATAAGACTAAAAATTACTTTTTAAAATTTCGTGAAGATCGTCCCATAATTTACCATAAGTCCGATAAATTTCAACATATTCCGGAAATTTTCTAAATGTAGGTGTAGGGTATCAAACTATTTTTTGGGAATAAAATAGCTAGGGAGGTTGGAAACCTAAGTAATTTGAGAGTCGTATCCCTGTGGGAAATTTGTGTCAATTGGTCCAACAGACTGGTCCTGGGAGTTGTGAAAATAGAACAGGTACAAAAAGAAAGAACTCATGACCAGTGAAAGGAGAACCAATCATATAACTGGTTTATGAAGAACAAAAAGGTAGAAAAAGTAATGAATTACAGTCAGGCGCGGATCCAGCTTGTGCCTTAGGGGGGGGGGGGGGGGTGGGAAATTTAGTATGATACAAAAGAGTAAAAAATTTGTTTTTAAAAGTTTATTTAAAACAATATGTGTATTAGGGTAAGTACTTTTAGCAATTTTTGTGAATATCAAATTCTTCATCGCATAGCCGTATAGACCATGAAAAAATATTAAGAAATGATGTATTACTTTTTCGCGATCGTTAAAAAAGTTTCCGCACCAAACGCGATGAAATTTTGAATTAAATTTTTCTCCTTACTATACAAAATTAAAATTTAATTACAAAATTTGAAATATTTTCTAATAATTTCATATAACTTTTTGCAGTTTTTGCGAATATCAAATTCTTCATCGCATAGCCGTATAGACAGGGAAAGAATATTAAGATATTATGTATTACTTTTTCGCGAAATTTTAAGTATTTTCTAATATTTTCGTGGTGGGATGAAGAAATTTTGTCCAAAAAAAGTCATTACCCTAATTAAAAAAACTCAACAAAAAGGTTAAATAACATATATAAGATCAGTTCAATATACATTAATCTTTTTAAATAAGCAATTTTTGATTTCCTTGTGAGGCAAATTTAAACAGTACAGTCTATCTTCTGTCATTGTTGATCTGAGCCATGTTTTTATTCGACGAAGGGTAGGAAATGACCTCCCGCTCGTAGCTTTACTGACGAGCATTGAAACGAAAATTTTAGATATTTTTCTTAAATTTGGGTAGATATCTTCATCACAGTTTATTAAAGCATCTACAACTAGCTCAACAGCAAGTTGTGGTTTTAACAGTTTTGTAACTGTATATTACTTGATTACACTTTGAGGTAGAAGTTTAGGTATCTTCAATACATTTAGGATATCTATAGGGAAAGGTGTTTTGAGATCTTTTAAAATAAATTCAATAAGAGGAATGTAACCTACAACTCGGTAGTAATCTTCACATTTTGGATGTGATTATTTCGTTCAAATCTTGTCTTTTCGATAGGAACCTCGATTTGAACGCAAATAACTTTAACTTTTTCATAAATCGCTTTAAATTGTTCTTCGGCTTTATTTCTTTTTTCTTCACATGATTAAAATTTTGATAAGGCTTGATCCTTTTTGAAGATCTATATCTTGCTTTTGTAAAATTATACTAGGTGGCTGCGTTACAATAGGTATCACACTTAATATGTATATTCCGCAAATAAATTTAAAAGTACTAAGTGAGTGCCTTAATATAAAGGTAGTGATACTTCCTCTCCACTCAGATATTTTTTCCAAAGCTTCTTCTATATGATGTACACTTGTTGCAAAGACACATAATGAAGAGAGTTTGGCTCCCAAATACTTTGCTAAAACTATTTGTCGCTTGGGATGATTAAACTTAAAACTTTTTGTCGTTTCTTTAACAAATGATACAACTTTTTGTATTAATGGCACTTTATTGCTTTTAGAAATTGAGTTGTTCGATTTATGGGAATAGCAAGGCGTTTGTTTCACATTGTTCGCTTTTCCAGAGGACACCCATCTGTTCCATCTCCTACACAATTTTTTAGGTCAAGACTAAAATTTGTCAAAGCTTTAAGAACTATTGATGAAAGTGCCTTCGCCACAATTGACACATCAACGTCATCAATATCTTTTGAAGCCTCTTTATATGCGTTTACAACAAAGCCAATAAATTCTTCCCTAAAAACTTTTTGTTGTATGTTGAAATATCTTAAAGATAAGGAAATCTGGCTGTTCCCCGACAAATCCGTGCTTTCGTCAAAAATTATCGAAAAGAATTTTGATTCATGTAACACATAAATATATATGAACATAAATATTGCAAATACTAAGGCTTTTTAATAATTCAACCGCACGCATTATCAAGTCAAACGTTTAGGCTTTGGATATAGATATCACCTGCTGGGATTGAATGTAGAATAATAAGTAATTGAATACGGTAAACTAGATGTTTATTTGGAAATATCTAATAAATAAATATTTTGCTTAAGATATGGATACTTATTGAAAATTTCGTTAGAGATTCCATTTTCCAATTTTCAAAAATTGTGTACATTAAAAAAAATATTATTATTGGGAATTCTTGTATTATCGAAATTAACAAAACATATTTTTATAATTTACGGGGGGGAAATTTCCTTATTTCCCCCCCCCCCTGAATCCGCGCCTGATTACAGTACAGTCTTCACCGGTGGTGTGATACATTTTTTTGGGTCTTTCTAATCGTATTGAAATAATACTACATTTTAGTATCTGTCACTAAACACGTCCATTGAGATTAGATTCGTGACTGGTCAAATTGACCAGTTTTTTCTTTACCCACTTACAACTTCATTTAGAGTTGACAAAAAATCAACCAATTGTGGTCGGGATTGTAAGAAAAGATAAACTCACTGTTTATTGTTGTTGTTTCTGTTTAAGCTTTGACATTGTTAAAAGTGATACTAGGGCTTATAATTCTTATTCGCTTAACAGATTTATTTGGTTTAATATCTTTAGTTTTTCTAAAATCTTTGGATGAAGTTTCCTGATGATCTGGCCTAAGCAACCAGTGAAATGCGCATAGGAATAGCTTATCCCATCAACAATAAACTTCAGTTTGTCAATACATAACATGAAATGGGAATTTAGCACATTATAACGAAACCTTGATAATTAATTTTTGAATCCCAAGAAAAACTTTGATAAAAATTTTAATTTTGCCCAGTTTCGAATGAGCCCAATCAGCAAAAATCCTACACAAACGATGGTCGTTTGGCTTCAAATTTTACATGAGCTGTATTTTTAAGGCACGTAAGCCAATATCGTATGAAATGGGAATTTAGCACATTAAACCGAAACCTTGATAAAATTTTTATCAATGAATTGTATTTAATGATAAGGCCCATTTCTGGTTAAACGGCCCAGTCGATAAGCCGAATTTCTGTATTTAAAGCGAAGACAATCCTCCAGCCGTTAAAAAATCACCGTTACACATCCTTTAAAATTAACTTTTTGGTGCGGCTTACACGCTGGTGGCATCATTGGCCCTTATTTCTTCCGAAATGAGCAAGAAGCTGCCGGTAAGGTTAATGGCAAGCGCTATCGAGCCATACAGCCTGCTGACCAATCGATATTTTGCAAAATCAGTTTTGTGACAACTATATTTCCAGAAATGGTCCTGTTCACTGGCTTCCTCGTTCATGCGATTTAACGCCTTTAGATCACTTTTTATGGGGCTTAGTTTAGCATTGGTTTATGCCAACAAAATAGCCACTCCTGAAGCATTGGAAGCCAATATTCAAGCCAGATTTATTGGAAAAAGGAGTAAAAATTGGACTGATTGAATCAACCATGTAGCTCGTAGCCGCGGCTGCCATATGCTGGAAATAATATCGAAAAAAATTAAGTGCCATGAAATTATCAACCAGATTATAAAAAAAATTTCATTCGAACAATATTTTTGTCTTGTATAATCCCACTTTAGATAAATCGATTTGAAATAAATTGCCTAAACAACAAAACACAACTATTCTTTTTGATGATTTAAGTCAAAACATTTTCTTGACATACTGTACTTCAAGTAATGCAAGCTCTGTTTGCCAATATATTTGTTTTAAGTGTTTTAGATTTTATTCCTTTACAATATGCAGTTTTTTTTCTTTGCATGAATTAATTTTCATGTGAAAAGTATCATAATAAACTAATTTGTTTGAAAAAAAAAAAAAAAAATGAAATTTTTTTTAATAAAATTTACATAATCATGCAAATTTGTTTAAACAGCAATTTAAAAATAAAAGTAAAAACATTTATCAAACTTTTTTTTTTTTTTTTGATATTAAAGAGTTCAACAAAACTTGTATGTATGTTTTACGCAGATTCTTGCATGTTTTGTTTTGTATTTGAAATTGTCTGTCTGAGTAAACAATCGATCTTTTTTATACATTTATTCGTTAACTGAATCGTTCATTCGTTCAGAAAACGCATGTTAGTCATTAACGCTTTTTTCAGATCTTTTTCTTTTTATTTCGCTAATCATTAAAAATATTCAACAAAAAAATAAAATAAAATAAATAATCTGTAAAAACATAAAAATTTCACTTTTATTTGTTTATTATTTTATGCCCCAGTCAGTGTATTTAATGTTTAAGTTTCGCTTAAAAAAAAGCATGACCAATCGATTTTAACTCGACAATTTGTTTTGTTTTTTTTTTTTAGTTGTATTGTTGAGAAGTAATTTCTTATTAAATAATGTTTTTTTGCCTTTAGCGAAAATTTAAATTTTATTATGAGCTGTCAGGTTAGAGCTTTTTAAGGGGGGTGGGGACGGTGTTTGTTAAAAGTAACAATGTAACAAAAGTTTCGCACATCTTATACATATAAAATTGTTATGTTACCGACTGACTAACTCACTGATTCATCATCGCACAGCCTAAACACCTAAAGGTAAACATTTTTAACTTGGACAGGAGATTAGTCTGTCCCCAAATCGATTTGCTAAGACGGGATTTTTGGAAATTCGAATGTTTAGAGGGTAAAAACGGCTAAATTCGTTCGTATCATATCTCCAAAACTAAAAGTGATACAAAAACCTGTAATTCTTATCGTTGTTCTTTAGAAAAATAAGCGAACAGGTGTCTAGTACTTTTTTGAAATTCGGCCTATTTAGGGAATTAGTGTGTAAAACATTTATTAAGGTACTCCTTTGCCACCCCATATATCTTTTAAACCAATAAACATAGAAGTAGTAATAAAAAAAATATCACATTCGAAACTTATTTAAAAATACAAATACCAATATGGTACTTTTTCGAAATTCGAACGTTTAAGGGGTGAAAACCATGAAAACCATATTTTGTTACTTTTTCTCAAAAGATTTTTCTATATCTATCTACATATCGTCACCTAAAAGACGAAATAACCTATCTGCAGTTTTCAAAAGTTTACAGGAGAGGGGAAAAACGTTATAAAATTGGAACTATTACAGATATTGAAACGAAAATTACACATTTTGATTAAAATGAAACCAGTAATATATATCGGTTGAGAAAATTTTGTTTTTCTAATCACAGCTTATGTTATGACACTTAGGTTTTTTGGAATTGTAAAAATCTGAAACCAAATAACCTATCTGCAGTACTAATTAGTAAGAATAAATAAAAATTTTTTTATACACATGTATACTTTATACATTAAATAATTACAGTAGCAGTTTCTTTTACTGGTTTAAGCAAAAACAAGTACTTAATGTTTGTTTAAATTACACTATGCAACAAAATTAAACTTTAATCGTGATTTTTGATGATTTATTTTTCTCTTTTTTTGTGCGTTACGGTCCTCTAGGAACAAAAACTTTGGCATTTGTAATATTACATGTTCAAAATTTTCCACACATATGCGTTAGGATATAGGGAATTAAAATCCATAAAAAACTCAATTTTGAAATTTTTGCAGATAGGTTATTAGGTCTTTAAGATGATGATATGTAATATAAAATTGTAATAAAGTAACTGACTGATTTAACATTGCACATTCTAAACTTCTGAAGCTAAAGATTTGAAACTTGGACCGGAAGCCCCTCGCCAAATCGATCACTCTAATTTCATATCTCATAAACTAAAACAGATAAAAAACAAGTTAGAGTGCTATATTCGGCTGTACCGAATCTTTGATACCCACCACCGACAGTTCGAATGTTTTAGGACTAATATCTGTATTTATTATTACAATCTTTATAAAAACAGACATCTGCATTAACATTGGTTGCGGTTTAAACCTATAATAAATTATTGACCGACAATCAGAATGTTTAATGCTTTTTTTTGAGCAATTTCAACAAGCTTGAGTAAAATACCATGATTTGTAACAGTTTAAGCCGAACCTTAATGATTTTCAGGCGGGGAATTTATATTGGGGCCATGTAAGCTATGAACCAACCATCCCAAAATTCGGCAGAGTGATTTCTGGTATTAAAAAACATAAATTTCAATACAGCGGTGCAATTAGTTTTAGCGTTTGCAGTGAATTTCAGAAGGCTGCTAAAATGGGATCTAAGGTAAATTATGGACCGTATATACCAATATTGCATAACATTTTTTGTTGGCCATATGAAGCTAAGCTGAAAGAAAGTTTACCGCAATATCTATATCTGCTACGGTTTTAGGCGTATTAGTTATTTTACTAGAGTGGGCTTAATATGAGGCCTAGGGTAAATTATGGACCGATCTTAACGAAATTTCACAGTGTCATTTCTAGTCCTACACAACTCTGACTTACCAATTTCTATTATGACAGCATTGTTAATTAAGGCGTACTAAACTGTTTTCCGGGAGTAGGGTTTATATGGGGCCTAGGGTAAATTATGGACCGACCTTCACGAAATTTCAGAGTGTCATTTCTTGTCCTATAAAACTGTGATGCACCAAACTTTGTTATTTTGTTATTTTTTACGGTTTAAGGCGTACTAAACTGTTTTCTGGAAGTAGGGTTTATATGGGGCCTAGGGCAAATTATATACCGATCTTCACGAAATATGACAGTGTCATTTCTTGTTCTATAGAAGTATGATGTACCAAATTTTGTTATGATAATAACTTTTTTTCGATTTTAGGCGTACTAAACTGTTTTCCTGAAGTAGGGTTTATATGGGGCCTAGGGTAAATTATTGACCGATCTTCACGAAATTTCACAATCTTATTTCTAGTCCTATAAAACTTTGACGTACCAAATTTTGTTATGATAGCATTGTTAATTAGGGTTTAAGACGTACTATACTCTTTTCCGGGAGTAGGGCTTATATGGGGCCTAGGGTAAATTGTGCACGGATCTTCACGAAATTTTACAACTTGATTTCCAGTCGAATAAAACGAATTTTTGCTAAATCTTATATTATTCTGTGCATTATTCCACCATCAATGTTAGTTTTTGTAATAAAATTATAAATTTTTTGTAGGTGGTGGTTCTACAATATTGATCTTAGACCCTATAAATATTCAGGATCCTTATAAAAAGGGAAGTTCAAATCTTGTTGTCCGTCCGTATGTCAGTTGAAATGGGTTTTCCGAAGCCCCCAGAAATGATGGGGGCATGGTTGGTATATATTTCTGTCAGGTATTCTTATTATAATTTTCCTATTGAAAAAATGGCTGAGATATGAGCAAAAACCCACGACTACCTCCAATTTTTTCAAAAAATCCCTGGATATGACATAATAGGTGTTCTGCAACAATATTGTTTGTTATGTGTGTGATTCTCATTTCAGATACTTTTTTTCGTGTATCTAAAGGGTAGTCCAACCAAAACGCACGATGTTAATTGTAATTAAAACGAAAAAAAAGGATCTAGGGCAACTATATATGAAATAAAATATCGGTCAAATGCTAGACACGGCCATTGAATTTCTCGCGCAAAATAGCCATTGTTTCGCTGGCTATGTCGCAAGTGGCACTATCCTTTTGAAACTACACAGCGTCCAGTTCCATATTCTTAATTTCTGGCCACTACAAGTCCTTTATCACGGTAACTGCTTGGCCGACCTCATTTTCGAAGAAGTACGGCCCGATGAAGCCGCCAGCCCATAAACCGCACCAAACAGGTATTTCCACATTTCCTACATATCCGGTTTGCTGAAATTAGCTCACAATTCTCCTGATTGTAAAAACGTTTGGTCGATTAAGCTGACCAAAAAAAAAACACGAAGTGCACGAAACGCTTTTAGTTTTGAACGCCCATTTTCGTTAAAGGCTTCAATAATCTTAACGCGCTGCTCAATTGTGTTCTCCTCCATGGTTGAATTTGTCAAACAGTGAAACAAAGAAATGGATTTCAATCCCAAACTGCTTAGGATAACTACAAGCAATTTGGCAACAAGTTTGTTTATTTCTTTTGAGTTTTTCGAAAGTGTGCGTGTTTTTTTAACAGACGGACAGACAGATGGACATGGCTAAATCGACTTAGAATTACTCAGGGACCCAAAATATATATATACTTATGGGGTCTGAGATGAATAATAAAAAAGTTTCACACGGACTGACAAACTTAGTATACCCTCTTCACAACTAATTGTGGTGGAGGGCATAAAAATTTAATATTTATTGTTGTCCATAAAAAAATAAGCGGACAATTGTATGGTACCTTTTCGAAATTCGGCCCTTTTGTTTAGAACTATACTAACCCATCTATTTTGTAAACCAATAAACATAGAAATAACGATTATATTACATTTGTAACTAACGTAAAAAATATTTGGATGTTAGGAACTTTTTCCAAATTCGAGCTTTTAAGGCTTAAAATCGTACCTAATTTTGGAACGTTTTTAACAAGGCATTTTTCTCCATACATTGACATATACATATTAAATTATGGGCTTTACACTACACTACAATATTGAAATTTCTGATACTTCAATAAAGAGAAAAAAGTATCTAAAAGGATAAATACGGGGAATTAAATTTCTCTCTTTTACTTTTGTGTTCTACGTGTGGTACTTTTTGAATTCTCTATAATATTGAAATTAGAAATACAAAATTAAAGGTGCAAGGTCTTGAGTAGGTTATTCAGTTAAGCGGTTTTATATATGTTCGATTAAACGATTAATCGATATTTGGCATTTTTAGAACTCGAAAAAAAGATAAACATTTTTTCGCCCTCTGCCAGGGATCGAACCCGAGGTGCTTGGTTTTGTAGGCAAGCACTTTAGCAACTACACCACGTCACCACGCATAAATTTATACTGCACCAATATATCACAAGAAACGCTAAAAATTTCCAAAAATTTGATACTAAACATTTTTCAAAATAACTGTCAATCTAGTATACATATTCACTTTATTTAAGAGACCATAACATTACATAACCTTTCAAAAAAAGAATCTTAAATCCTTCAGTATGTTTTGTTTAATACTACTCCAAAAATATCCAGTTTCAGTTATACATATATGACTATTAAATAATGAAATAAATTATAGAAAAACAAGAAAATCTTTTAATACAATTACCCTCAAAATACTTAAAATTAGGTTTATTAAAAAAAACTTAAAAACGGTAATTTAGAATGGTCAAAAATGTTTTAAGAAAAACATATCTAACGAGCCCCAATCTCTTGGAATATTTTATTGAGTTGTTTCGTAGCAAAAAAAAAAAACCTGAACAATAAAAGTTTTTTTCGGCCAAACAACTGGTAGAATGTCTTCTTCTTGCAAAAACTAAGAAACCAAGACACACTCTTGACAAAAGTGAAAGGATTTGATTCTAAGACGTGTGAAACTGCAAAAAAAATTGACACTAAAACTCAACATAAATTGCGAATATTTTAGAAAAAAAAAAAAAACGGTTTTATGAGACGCACAGTCGTAGCCAGGGGCCAATTTATAATTCCATAAATTGTTAAAGAATATATTTTTTTTTGTGTACATAAAACGCTAAATAAAACATTGGGTTATTAGGTAGGCAGTTGAATGAATAGTTATACAGTGGTTGCAAAAAGTAAAAAAATGTTTACGAAAAAAAGGTTTGTTTTCATACAAATAGTTTTTACTAAATTAAGATTTTTATAAAAAAAGTTAGAAACATTTTTTGCAATAAGATTTTATTTTATTAAAAAATAATTAAAACTGTCATTTTTAAAACAAACAGTGACTACAAAAAGTATTTTTTTGTTACAAAAAGCGATAAAGAGCACATGTTTAAAAAGTCAAGTTCTATACAAACAGTCACTTGATATACGAAAAACACAAACATTTTATTTTTATCAAAGAGATGTTTACACAAAATAACGTATTTTTAATAGAAGATTGCCTATCTGCACCCATGTCCTGTAGCTTTGGTGCGAACATCTCGCAGTGAAAAGATGTGAAACAAAATATTCTATTGTTTCTCGGCAAGTGAGACAAAAATTTTTCTGTAACTCATGCGGAAAATCATCAAAAGAAATTACGTCATTACGTTAGAAATGTCACTATATTCCATTCGAATCCGATGTGTAATTGCAGACGATGGGAACGCCAATCACACATATCGTTGACGGGGACAAAAATTTACTAAAAATACAACTGTCAGCTTTGCAAAAAAATATAAAGTGCGACTTTAATGTTTGGTATTTACGAAAAAGCTTTGAAAACATTCGTATATTTTTCAAAAATATTTAAAGCAAAATAATAACGTAACAAAAAAATAAGCCAACAAAAAAATACTTACCTCTTCCGTTTAATATCCCTGCAAATAAGAGGACTACTCCAAACAAGCGTGTAAAATGTAGCCCACAAGGGACTAGGACTAGTCCAAAAGAAACCCAAACGTATGGAAAAAACATGGTATATTTAACATTACGATGTCCTAGGGCAGGATCATATAACCCAGCTTTGGATTATAAAGGAGTAGTCTTAAAACTACTCCATGCTATACTCAAGCGGATTACTTTTAAATTCGTTTAAAAACGAAAACATATCGTTAAAAAAACAAAGACATGTCGTCTTATTACAAACAGTTTTTAACAATGACATGGTCCATGCTTGATTTACATTGGACCAGTCCAGGGAGTAGTCCATTTGATCAAATTGGATCAGGTAGTCCAATATTATTTGCTGGGTACTCGTCAAAAATGTCACAGAAGCAGTTAAGCGAGAAAAACAGTTGTTCGTTAAATTTATGGCATTTTTGATTAATTTCGCACATTTAAATACAAAAGTTTTATGATGTGGGAGTTACAAAGCATGAGCACTAAAAACATAAGGTTACTCTTTTTATACAAGAAGTAAATTTTTTTTCAAACTAACACATCTTATGATGTAAACACAATTGGGACGAACGACAAACTTCGCATAGTACGACGAATTCGTCGGCAAGAATTCGTTGTGTCTAATTTTCACGATAGTATTTGAATCTAAATTAAGTTAATTTTCATAAAAAACTTAAATCGTATTAAATACAGGCTGCGATTTTTTTAATTCTTATTTAATTAATTTATTTAATTAAGATAAAAATATGGTAGCACTACTAAATACAAAATAAAAATCATAAAACATATTATTTTATTACAAGGTGGTCCGAAAAAACAGCTGACTGTTAATGCTTTGCCTGTTGTTCTTGTATTGTTGTGATATTGAGGCCACCTTGCTAACTTATAACAATGAAAACTAATGCTATGTTTATACGACGATATAAAGCTGGAGGTCCATACCACGCGTTTTCGCCTCCACGCAGCGCATGCTTTTATAACCTTACTTGCATTCTACGTTTCAAGTTACATGCAACGCTTTTTTATGCAGCAGCAGCACAAGAAAAATTAATATTTAATTTGTCAAAATCAGCTGATTTGTTCGAATGCTGCTTGTGACGCTTACAAAAGTAGAAAGTAAACCTAATTTTGGCCTCAAGGCATCTACACTTTTGTGCATGTAACTTACTACACAGATTCTACTTTTTTGACAGCTGCGTATGCTGCGAAAAAGCGAGTAACGCGTGGTGTGGACCTCCAGCTAAAACCACTGGTTTCGCTCTCTGAAACTACATACGAATGTGTTCCGTTTCTGATGACGAATATTCGCTGCGAATATTTTCGAAATTCGAACATTTAAGGGGTGAAAATCGTAACCAGTTTTGGTACTGTTTTTACAAAACATTTTCCTCCATTCATTGACATATTCGTACTAAATTAAATTATGGGCTGCCACTACAATACTGAAATTTTTGATACTTTGATGGGGGAAAAATATAGTACCCAAAAAAGGAATTACGGGAAATTTAATATTTTTCTTTAGCTTTTTGGTTCTACTAAAGTAGCGGGTTAAATGCTAGAATTTAAACAAGTTTATACCTAGAGAAATAAACTTTGGCATAAAAATATGTCCACGAAGAAAAAGGAGACGCTAACGAAGTAGCATCTGGCTATTGACTGCCAGCCGTCGTCAATGGCGGAAAGTGTTTAAAGGCGAAGATCTCTGAGGACATAGTGTGGTTACTATTATGTCACTTACATGTCAGATCAACCTATCCGTAAACGTGGGTTCAATCCCAGCGTCAGTCAAGAATGAAAAATTATCAATAAAGTTCAATTTATTCCTTGTTTTAAAAGTATATTCTGATGAATGAAAATTAAATTTAATGAACTTTTCCCCTAATTTCAACAAGTTCAGTTTTAATTAACTATCAGTTAAACATATTGTTAGCTGGAGGTTAAAGTAATAGTTACTTTTAACTGAACTTGGTGAAATTGGGGGTTAGCCTGATTCAAATATTAAAAATTTGTATTAAAAATTTCAGTTATTAACAAATGGCAACTCACTTTGCTATAACCAAAAAAAAAAAAAAAAAATCGAAAAGTACTTTAGAATTCCTGTTATATAAGAATCTCTTGCAGAATGCCTTTTTATGGCTCTATTATTACATAAAGTTAATATTGTTCGTTTTTAGAACAGACGTTCCACTGCAAAACACTGTGCCGCAAGAAATAACAGCGTAAAACATTTAATTTGTAATTAAGCTACTACAACATGCTCATATGTGTATGAAAAGCCTCAACCTCTGTTGCACAAACAATGCATTATACGAATCGAGAGCGTTGTGTGTGCAAGTATCCTACAGCCCAAACAAAGATCTTAACTATTGTAAAATAAATCACCAAAATGGTAAACAAGTAAAAAAATATGTATTAAAAGTCTTTTTTGGGGGAAAAACGAGAAATCTTAAACTGAAGCAGGTCTAAACAACAACCTTGACTAACTTCTGGCCAAATTAACAAGTTAACCAGCCATCCAAGCGAGAATTTTAAACAAAGAAAATGCAGAAAAAATCTCTGTTAAAACAAAAGAGAAACAAAAAAACAAACAAAGTCATTTTTTGTTGTAAAACATCGATAAATCTTTATTGAGTAAAACATCAAGAAAAGCATCCATTAAAAGCGTAAACAGCAAAATCTTTAATTAACTCAGGTTAAAGATTCAGCAAACAAAAACTTACAACAGGAAATCTAGCCCCCAAAAATAATTGTTTTTTTTTTTTAATTTCATACCAAAATCACACACCAGCCAACAGCAAAAATAAAGATGCTTTAAACTCCAACTACGAACAACATCTTAGCCTCAAACATTAACAGCAATTGCATAATAATCGTATGCATTTCAGCCTGAGTTGCTTAAATATTGTGCTGATGATACAAACCATCACTTTCAGCCAGTTTAAGTGTGAATATGTTTAGCTATTTGTTAGTTCTCTCAGTGTCCATACAGATAATGCTCATCTAAACGTCATTAAAATTTACGGAAAAATACAAATGCAGAACAAGTTACAAGACGATTGAAACAAAAGGGAGCATAAGCGACTAGAAAATGCCGCTTAAATGTACTTCTTATCAAAAAACCAAGTAAGAGTGCTATATTCGGCTACACCGAATCTTATATACCCTTAACAAATACCGTTCATAGACTTGAATTAAATCTATTTTGTATTACACCCACTTTTCCAGTTCTGCCCACATTTCGTCGGATGTTGTGGAAACGTTGGCTTTTTCCGTTCTCCAGTTATAAAGAAATATTGGAAGTGCCACCCACACTTCTCCGATCCCGCTCATATTTTTAAAGAGGTTGTGTGTTATTGACCCAGCTACGTGTACCAACTTTGGCCAATATTTCTCTAATCTTTCTTTATATATAAAAAAAAAAACTATTTTGTGCCACGACCACTCCTCCAATCCCGTTCTCATGTGTGATGTTATGTAATGACAACAAAGATGCTTGTACCCAATTTAGAAACGTTGGATCTTGCCGTTCTCCAGAAATGCAGAAAAAGTAATTAAAAAGCAGCAACAAGGGACTTATAGGTAAAACTAGAGGCTTGGTTGATTGGTGGCTGCATGTAGAGTCGACAGTGACTCCATTTTGACACCACACAACTCGTCGAGAATAAAAACCCCCGATCAAGCTTGGTTGCGTTGAGATAATTCAGCAAGTTGCAGAGTTTCACCCGCGATATCTCAGGGAGTCCTTTTAGAAGGCAATTCCCAAATAATCCATGTCGTGTTGATTTAAACGCTAGGCTATCAGATTGGAGATGAAATACTGGCTCCTAAGTTCCAAGCTCCAACTGCGGCAGCATTCATTAAAAGGGAGACCGAGTCTCATAGCGTGATTACCGATCCTCCAGTGACCATTACGTATACCAGTCTCGAAATGTCTCCGAGAAGTCGCACAGAGCTACCCATGTCGTATGTGGGCCACGTTACTTTGGCAGCCCTGCAGCCATCCAGATTCTTCCATTTATCGTCAGCCATATTCAGATAGTGTCTGAAGATTTCGGGTCTTGCGACTGGCACACCCTTTGAAATATCAAGAGCGGCTCAGTCTTGGCCAGCCTTCTCATTACCGTTATGGTCCCTATGAGCAGGGATCCAAATTAAGGTAATGTCAGATAGGCTGTCCAGTCTGGATAGTTCTTTCTTACACTGGTTGACGAGAATTGACGTTGTTTTATGTGACTTTAGTGACATCACATGCGCCGGGCTATCGACGAAAATGCCAATATTGCCGCTGATGTTCCTACTTTACAGTTTTCTAAATACGCTGGCCCCATCCGACAGACGGAAAGAGAGATTCACTTGCAGTTCCGCCGAGAAAACCCCAGAGCCAACACAACAGGTCATCTTTGACCCATCTGTGTTAATATTCGTGCGGCATTCATCAGCTAGAATTCCCCTACTTCATTCCCGCCTTGACGGAAATATGATCTTTAATTTCTTCTCAAAGTCTATTCGGGGTAACATATAGTCCGTTGGTCGTTTCAGAAAATAAAAATTAGTGGAATTCGAAACTTTTTGCTTATTTCTGAGTCATTAATAGAACGATCTAGCTGAATTTCAATGGTTAATTTAAGGGGAGTATATGTGACATAAATATTTAACAAGCTAGTTCCCATGTTCAGACCTAACAAATATTTAAACTTTAAAACTAAACTTTAGCCTTATTTTAAACAATTTCAACTGATTTACTACACTTAATTTCTAAGAAGATGTTTGATCTAGCCAAACGTTTTGCAAAAGCAAATAATTTTTAAAATAAAACTAGTGGTTACTTGTAGGACGTCAACTTTTTAATAGGTGTGAACATAACTTTAGTTTTTATTTATGTAAAAAATAAAGTTTTATATTCAAAATTATATTTTATGCAACATCATGGTTATCTTGTGTTAATGTTAGACCAACTGTAGTGCTCCTTTTCTAAATGATATAGAACTGACCGGCATCAATCTTAATTGACACCATGTCTACACCATAAATGTTTTACTGCCACACAGACATTCAAAGATTCAGCCAAACAAAAAATACTGCTACTGTTACAAACCCATGTCATTATTACTTTTTTTGGTAGCACTAAATTCTTGATTTTTTTTTCAAAATCGTTTTCAATTTTGTTTCTAACAGATCCATAACAAGTGTTTTTTGTGGCAAGAAACAGCTGCTTGTGTTCGCAGTCAATGAAAAGAGGTCAATTAAATTGTTTAAACAAAAATCATTAGATTGCATAAGAATTACATTCATGCCAACAAAAAAAATAAATTCGACAAAATTTTAATCTTTTCAATCAAAATTAATTAAAAAGATATTAAATTGTAAGAAAAAAATTTAGTTAAGTTATTGATTTAAATTGTTTTGTATGTACATTGGGAAAGTTTGAGGTTTTTTTTTTTTTGAGTTTTTGTTTTAAAATGGGTGTAAACAACTCATGGCATGATTTAGCCAAGATAATGAATTTATTTTTTTTTTTAAGATTCCAATTCATATAAATCAATGGTGATTTAATAAATAATAATTGGAAATAAATAAAGGAGCTTAAAGCGTTATGGAAGCGGTTACGTAGTTTCAAAAGTAGGAGTGTCTTTTTGCAAGACAGGAAGTGAAAAAATATGAACATTTGATCTCGGTTTATTTTTTAATATGAAACAAATCTGGTTATGGAATATAGAATAAAAAAAATTTATATACAATTTTTCTTGTGTTGGAGATAGAAACCTTCAAAGGTATCTCCTACCACCGGGTTAATCGAATAAGCGAAATGCTATGGTTGAAAAACAACCATGTTATTTTAAGTTTTAAATATTAAATTGTTGTCATTAACCATAATATGTTCAGGGGTAACAATAATGTGGTTGTGGCTTCTTGGTTGATAACTTATCTAACCATAATATGATTAACCATAATATTGTTGAAGAACTTATTTAACAATAATATGGTTAAACTCACCATCATATAGCTTGATTTTTTTATTCCTGATGAATTTTGGAAAAACCAAACACTGTCATTTAAACAAGCGGGTACACATTACAAAAAGACCAAAACAAACTTCGCCTAAAATAATCAAAAAAATAAGATCAGAAAACTAAGAAAATGTGGACTTTATAGCGCAGTCCACAATTTCACGAAAAAAGCACACGAAAAGAATAGACAAAACGCGCGGATAATCTCAGCTAATGAGGAGACGTCAAACGGCAACATTGTAGACAAAATAAAAGCGTAACCAAACCATAAAAAATTTGGAATAAATGTCCGAAGGATTCGTAGAATATAAAATGCCGTATGCTTTAATCTACTATCGGGTGATTTTTTAAGAGCTATAGGAAAGTTAAAAAAAACACATACAATTCAGAAAAATTCATGAAATCTTTATTTGAATCGATAGTACGGTCCATATAATTTAATGTTTGAAGATTATTTCATGCAAATGTTGACCGTGACTGCGCCTCAAATGGTCTATCCGCTTAGTCCAATTTTGGCATACTCTTTCCAACATTTCGGCCGGTATCTCATGAATAAATGCTTCAATGTTGTCTTCCAATGCGTCAATTAAAACGGGCATGCGTGTATAGACATGAGCTTTAACATAGCCCCACAAAAAATAGACCGGTCCCGAACGTGAAATAAAGTGTTCACCGAACTTCCCTCTCAATAAGTCCATTGTTAAGCGTTCTGTGTGGCATGTGGAAACCACATGTCATGCAAGTCAAGCTCTTGCATTTGGGGCAAAAAAAAGTTGGATATCATCTAACGGTAGCGCTCACCATTCACAGTTACGTTACGATTCGCATCATCTTTGAAGAAGTACGGTTCAATGATGGCACCAGCCCATAAACCGCACGAAACTATGACTTTTTCTGGATGCATTGGTAGCTCTTGCAATGGTGATCTTCACTCCAAAATTGACAATTCTGCTTATTAACGTACCCATTGAGCCCGATGAAACTGACCATAAAATGGAAGAAGCGTGCGATGAACTTTCTAAACAGAGAATGCATTTTGATAATAAAATTCAATAACTTGCAAGCGTTTTTCGTTTGTTTGATTCATGGTTAAATTATAGACCAAACTGAAGATGTTTGACAGTGAAACAAAACACGAAACGTGCGTCAGCTGTTTAAACCAGTGTTGCCAAAAAGATAATAGCTAAAAAATCAACCGATACAAAAAACGACTCAGGCGTATACGCCAACGGCAACCGTAATCAGGCTGATTATAATAAATACAGCCATGCTAATGTCATCACCAACGACCAGTCTTCCATATGAAAGCAACAATCATATTATGGTTGCCGCCGATTTTGCTATGTTTGATAATAGGGATGCCAATTGGGATTTCAAAAAATCAACTCCCGGAGTCCCGAGACTTTACGGAATCCCGGGGTTTTTAAAAATTAAAAGATTAATGAGATAAAAGTAATATGTTTTTTGTCCTAAAATAGGAAAATTAAATAAATAAAATTAATATTAATTTCAAAAAGCAATTAAGTGTACGAAATTTTTTAAAAGTCCGTCTTTAGCAAGCACAAATAATTTCGATGGTTTTCCCACGCGAGAATATTTCACGTTTAATTGTCCGTGTGAAAAACAGGTTGTGCCCAAATCTGCGCCGCAAACAGACATCGTTTTATCTTGCGACTTATTGACTGTCATTGCGAATGATATTGGAAAATTTAACTCTTTTGAATTCAATTGGCATGGTCTGTGAGAAGCATTGGAATTCGTGGCAGCAAAACATTTTCGAAAACTTACAATTCAAAATTTTGGCTTCGATAAAATTTTGTATCAATATTTTATGACCAATATACCATTATACACAATATCGACACCTTTGCGCGCAATTATCGTATATGCCAATTTTTTTGAAATTGAGTTTTTGATGCAATCTTGTTCTACATTCAAAGAGACGTCACCTGACAAAATATTGTAGGCAAATTCCACTTCGTTGCCCCAAAAATTTAATGTATATTTTCATTTTGATATTGCAAGCGAGATCAGAGAAAAGTAGAAAAATGGCTGTCCTGTAAAATTTGTTTTGTAACATACGATAATTTCCCGCAAAGGGGTCATTATGATTCCGGTAATGTCTAACATTTTGGTCGTACAGAAAAATGTCAAGACAATTTTATGTATAGATACAGTTTAAGACATTTTTGTGTGTGTATACAAAACGTTAAGTATGTATAGAGAAACAAATAAAGAAGTATAGTCGGTCAAGACTGACCTTATGTTACTTAACAGCAGATTATATAAAGACACATTTTCAAGAGTATACCCTATTTGGGACCCATGGGCAATCAGGGACATGCCAGAACAAAATTATGCTATGAGGATTGATGTAAAAGTTCTTTGTGCGATATCTTCATCTATATGAGATTTGTTTGCTTTTAAGTAATTTTTGGATGGGGGTTGTTTTTATGGGACCAATGGTTAATTTAGGACCTAGCAGCATAACATTTTCTCACGGCATATTATATAGCTATCGTAAAAGAAATTATCGCCAATTTGTATCACAATACCAACAATTATAAAGAATTTTTAGCATTAAATGCTTTTTTTGGGAGTAGAATTCCAATCCAATAATATTTGGTAAGATTATTTAGAATAAGCTTGGACCAAATTTAGTCCAAATACCAACATAATAAGATAGTTTAAGGGCACTAGGACGCTGTTCATAAATTAAGTTTGTATGACTTCCAGTAAAAATTATTTTGCGACGATTCTCACCTTTTTCAATAGGCTTATTTCTTATGACAATTGAAATATATGTACAAAATGTCATCAAATTCTCTATTAAATTGTGGGCTGTACTTTACGTTCAAGGTAACATGGGCAGACAACCAGCCAGATGGACGGCTGGACATCGCTAGGTCGACTAATGGCTAATAAATCAGTGATTGTTTAAGCGCTGGTTTAGTTGAACTAAACTTAAATCTAGTTTAAACTCAACAGCTGTTGATCAGTGTAGTTAAAAAAACATGTGGCAGCACTACGATAAATGTTGTCAAATTCATATAGTCTGTATTGCTAGTTTAAACGTCCAATTTAATTCGTTTGAGATGGTTTATATTTTTACTAATTTATAGATTTGCTGGTTTAAACACATTTTAAATTAAAAAGATAGTTTAACTTGCACTGGTTTATTACCTTTAAGAACGTGACTCTGAATTTATCGTTATACTAAAAAATGGGTCAATGACCAATATTTCTTAGTATTACACACATCAGCCAGCACAAACTAATACCCTCTCAACTATTGTGGTGTGGAAATAAAAAGACTAGACTAAAAATAAAAAATAAAATAAAAAAAATGTATATCTAAATTGTTCATGTAAAGAATTTATTGGAACTGCCTTTTATACAAATTAGTTACTCAAGAAAAATCTCTAGAATATTAATTTACCTTTGTTTGCAAAATCTAACTACATGTTTTACACCACTAATTAAAATTTGCCATAAATTTGCAATGGAAAATGACAGTAAAACACGATACTCAATGAGTATCACACAATTGTAAGCAAAGTTATTGCCACCAAACATTCAAGTCGGCTTCTACTATTTGCCTTATGTTAAAAAAAAAAACTGCAGCAACCAGAATTTATTAACCTACAAAATTGAAAACTATAACAAAAACCAAAAAAGAAGCACTAAATACCAACAAAAACGCCAACAAACTTAAAAGTGTGTCAATGTACGCAACTTTGACAATCAACACCAACTAAAAGACCTGATGCACAACGTGCAGCAGAAAATACATATATTGAAACTGGAGCCAGTGCTTTCATTATAAAAAAGGATACGTTGACTTTTAAGTGGTTGAAGAGGAAAAAATATAATAAAACCACAATATTATAGCGAGCATGAAGCAAAAAGTCATAAAAAAATACTCTTTTTGTGGCCAGAAAGAAATGAAATGAAAAACTGGTTCATGTCGTTAGAGATTATTGGAAGCTTTTACTTTCGTTTACATTAAACATAACCTAGATTTTGGTAAGAGAGCATGTTTATTTGTGGTTAATGTTTGCTTGCTTTTTTATTTTGTATTGTTTTTCGTTTTTTTCTAAGTGGCCAACAAAATTATGTTTTTATAGCCAGTTTTACTGGAAAGTAGACAAGTGGATAATGCAGAAGAGAACAATAAGAAACAGATGTTACTTAAGTTTAAACGAATTTAAGATGAGCTACATTAGCAAAGATATACATACTACTAATAACGATGCTATGTAAAAAAAACCAAACGTTTATAATAAAAAGTGGCGACAAAATCAAATTAGGTTGCAACAATTGTCCAACTCACAAGCTTGAATTAACTTCGTATTCGTGTTCTTATCGTCTTTTTATACAATATTATGGTTTTATCAATCATAAAACTGCTATGAGTGAATAAACATGTCGCGCTCGTTGTCATTATTTTTTAAGGACAAACAGGTCGTTCTTGTACAAAGGTTAAGGTCGAACGAGGACTTGTGGTTGAGGTATCAAAAATTTGTAAGACTCAGTCACCATAACTTAAATAGTTTTAGGCTAAGCAAAATAAATAAAATTTTTGGTGTTGGTTATTTTCACACAAAAGTGTTGTATTTATGCAAGGCCTGGAAATGTTTGGTTAACCACCACAAATTTAAAACTTCTAAATGCCCAATAGTCTTGGGCTTAATCGTTCATTTAGGTGACCGGTCATTATCGTTCAGTTAAAACAAATGAACTAGTTCGTTCTTTTCGTTCAATCGGTCTTTTCTGTCAGCGGTCTTTTGTGTCAGTCGGTCTTTTGTGTCACTTGGTCTTTTGTGGCCTTCGTTTAGTCATTCACAATTGATTGAATACGGCAACAAGTATAGCATACTTGTATGATGTTACACTCAAAATATTGTGTAGGTTAATTCAAAAGAATATTAAGTTTGAATAACTGAAAATTTAATTAGAAAACGGAAAATCATTTAAAATAAAGGAATTTTACGGCTTTTTTTAATGTTAATTTTAAAACGTAGAAATTCTTTAAAAATTAATACATTTTTCTATTATTTAAAATAAAAATATACAAACTACAAAAAATACCTACATTCAAAGTTTTTTTCAGTAAATTTTAACTCAATTTAAATTACATACTAAGATAGCTTAAACAGTATACCTGTCATTATTATCTACCAAATCAGCGAAAAATTTTTGTTTATGTTATTTATGTGCAAATAATATGTTAATAATAAAATAATTTAAAATAACTTTGCATTTAAGTACAGTATTCCACGGATAATTACCTCGACAAAAATGCCAATATTTTTGGGTAATTATGCGGGGTAAGCATTTAAACGAATACGCTTAACTACCTCGTTGAGGTAATAATAAGAATACGTTTAACTACCTCATTGAGGTAATTAGACATATTTATTTACAAGATAACTTAACTTTGATGTATGAACAAAATTAAGAAAGGAATTTTTACATGTACCAGCTAAATCTTAAGAGATAGCAATAAAAACAATGGGATTTGCTGTCTTAAATTTTATCTGTAGTGCGTTTTGAGATGTCCTATCATATCCTACTACTACTCATGGAAGCCGTAAATATGCAATTGAATGGTTTTTCTTGTGCGACCAATGAATGCAGAAACAATATATTTATGCGCTTAGAGCTTTAAATGAATTTTGGTATCGATTTGTTTGTAAATAATTTCCATATTTTTACCATTGCTGCAATTTTATTGCACACATATTTTAAGTTTTTAAAACTTATTTTAATACATGTTAGCAAAAAAAAAAATTGCTTTAAATTCTGGTTAACAGATGAATTTTCTGTTGCTTTAATTTCGCCACCTACATTAAATTTTCACTGTACAATTTTAAGCCAAAGCAAGTTTTCGTTGAAGCTAAATGTTTTTCGCAACTTATAACATAGAAACCTAGACGCATCGTTTAGTAAACGATCGAATCGGAAACACTTGCTTAAGTAATATTTTCGTGTCCGTCCGTCCGTCCATCTTGCTGGTTGTATGTCCATGTAAACCTTGTGCGAAAAGTAAAGGTAGCAGTTTTTAGATAATTTGATAAAATTGGGTTAATACGTTTAATTGTCATAAGAACAAAACCTATGAAAATTGTAAGAATATAACTCTATATGAATCTGGACCTCATAACATAACTTTTAATGCAAATATTAATTTGTTGAATATTTTGCTTTTAATCAAGCCATATTTTGTTTTTTAGGCATATTTTTAAAAAAAAAATTTAGTGCATATTTCCAAATTATTAACATGTAAAACTTTGTTGCATTACTTGCTGTGATTTTGTCAAATAGTACTGAGGCAATTAAACGAATGAAATTTAGGTATAATTTTGTTTTGGGAGTTAAATTTTTAAGGCAATTATCCGAATCGGGTAATTAAGCGTATGGCAATTAAACGTGGATTTTTGTTTAAAAAATGGAAGAAAAAAAACGGGGATTTAAAACTCGAGGTAAATAAGCGTGAAAGGCATTTAAGCGTGGGGTAATTAACCGGGTTATACTGTATTTCAGTTTTATTTTATACATACAAAATATCTGAACATATTTATTTTTGGAACAACACGTTAAATAGTTAAAGATTTAGTTTTAACTTTACGGAAAATGATTTTAGTAAATTACATTCAGTTACTGTAAAACTTTTTGAGTGTACACAAAAATAGAAATAATAAACGCAAAATTCTCAGTTGTTTTTTCGTTTACCAAACAACTGATTGAAAAGAAACAATACTATTAAAATGTTTATGTTGTACCAGTATACTATATTTAATTCTTTTAACACATTGCCAGTGGCACTTTGGCACATTGTTTAGAAAATTTCATAGTACAATCTGGGCTGCCAGATGTAGTGATTTCTCGCTTAACGTGGCGGTTTTAATACTTGTTTGGTGTTCTCATATACTACGTTTATACGCACCACTTATTCGCAAATAAATATATTGCAAGTAGAGAATATTGCCGCATTAACAGTGAATTAAATTTTTATTTGCAAATAGCTAACTCATGAAAACAATTCCTGATTAACGACACTATTTGCAAATAAGATTTTAAGCATTGCCACACTTTTCACCGTTTTACGTTTTTATTTCGATGTAGCACATTCATATGACAACAAAAGTAAAATTAAATCAATAATGTGCAAATAAATTTAAAAATACACAATAATTTTTGATCTTTTTCATTTAAAAAATAAAAAGTTTATATACATACAGTGCTACCAAATCAATAAATTTTCCATCTGGCATCACTTAAAAAGAAGAATTTTCATTAAGAAATAGACATATAAACAGAAAGTTAGTTAATCGCAAATAATTTTAATTCGCGAATAGGCTACGTATAAACGTAGTAATATTCTAAATGCTTATGTGTAGTTTATAGAACACGAGCGCCTTACTCGTCCGTTCAACTTACATTTAAAACAAAAACAAATTTCGAAATTTTGTTTTTGTTTTAAATGTAAGTTGAACGGACGAGTAAGGCGCTCGTGTTCTATAAACACCACATTAAGCTTCGTACAGACGATGGTCAGATCTTACAATGTTGTCATAAAAATTGCCTAAAAATGTATTGAAACTGTGTGAACATTGTAAGATGTGTAAAATGAATGCATCTGACAATGGCATCATTGTCAGAAAAATTACAACATTGTAAGATCTGACCATCGTCTGTACGAAGCTTTAGGTAACTTTATTTAAAGAGAAAGAATTACTTAAAAACTTTTCATCCTGTTTTTCGAACTTATAATGTCATTAATCAATTTATATGATATAAAAGCATGTTGCTTGTCAATACACAATTTTTTTTAAATATAAAAGCTTGTCACAAAATTTAAGTACTCGTATTTACTTCGTTTGAGAATTTTAGTAGTTAATATCAATCACATCAACGGTCAATTTCAGCAAGTTCAGTTATAATTAACTATCCGCTATAACTGACAAAAACATATTGTTAACTGGAAGTTAAATTGGTCGCAAGTTATTTAATTTACAAGTTTTTCTACACAAGTAAATCTCGCGACAAGCTTTAAATCGTATAATTTATGTAACGACGTTTTAAGTTGATAGTAAAAGTTTTTAAGTTACATTATATTTTTTCTTTTCAGAGCTTTTAAATAAAAGATGTTTTTTTTAAATAATTTTTTACTTTTAACTCGCATTCGTATTCTCAGGAAGTAATTTCAGTTGATACCCATATTGAAGATTTAGAGTCACTCAGCAAGTCCTCCCATTTGATACTCATATTGTTGGAATGCATTTAAAATAATAAGTCCGCCATCTTGGGTGTTTTACCATGTTGGATGTATAATAACTTTACACAGTTAACCATGCATTTTCATTACAAAATGTCAGCCAAATCGGTTCGAGTAATCTGCTTTAAATTTGAGTTGCAAGATTTTACCCACAAACATACATTGTAAGTTAAATAAAAGCTTTTAAAATGCATAAGTAGTTTCTTATAAACTAATTTTTTTTTTATATTAACAGTCTTATGCCCGTAATTTCTACAAAAAGAAATCTAGCAGTGCATAGAAGTCAATGGTGTAAAAGCTGTCATATTTTAAATGAAAACTGAAGCATAAAACATCAACGCTAAATAAATGTTGAAATGGGTAAAAATAATAGCTTTCTTTTTTAGAAATTACGGGCATCATTCATAAACGAACGCTTAAGTAATATCTACATTAAAAATGGGGTTTCCATAATAATTTCGTGCTCTAAAACTTGACTAAGCTTTAATAAATAAATCTGTTGACTATTGAATTTGGTTATTTATTTAAAGGTCTAATTTAAAAAATAAATGAAATAAATATGTATACAATTTTCTGCTCAAATAAAAAATTTGCATTTGGCGGGTTTTATATTAGGAACAACTGGCAACGCTCATGTACATTGTAGAAAAATTGTAAATAGCAGCCAGGGTTGTCGGATTTATTTTGATCTTTTTTGCCAAATTAATTGTCCAAAATCGCAAAGCCTTTTTTATAAATCCTAAAAAATAAATGTCTTCCCAATTGCTAAAATTTGCCAAAAAAATGGGAAAAAGCCGCCTTGATATATGTAGTATATTGTTTAATTAAAGTAAAATGATTGGTGAACACAAAAAAGATATAGTTTATAATAGTCTAATTGAAGTAGCAAAACGTTTTTTTGTGGTTTGTATTAAATAAATATTGGATATATAATTAAACGCTATACACTTCACCGGCAGGGCAATTCTGGGGTCTAATCGAATAAACTATCGAATTTTTTTGCATACGATAGACACTGACGTATCGAATGAAAACTCGATAAATGTATTGTCGAGTTACTCAATATCAAATGCTATTATTTTTAATTCACTACATTTCATTCGATATCGAGTTTCATGATACCAAAATAAATAATTTTGATCAATTTTGTTCGATATCGAATGCGGTGATTAGTCCCCTGCTATTAACATTCATATAATTTATAACTCGTAATAACGTGCCAAGAAGTTTATATTGCACTTTATTTTGAAAACGAGTTTTAGTGGAGTTAATTATTAAAAATAACTCTTTCAACACAGACATTAACAGTTGGAATAACATGCACATAAAGAGTTCTTTAAAATGGTACGTACCGGACGTATCTTATAGCTATAAACTTTTTTCAAAAACTAATTTAAATTAGATGTAATACCACCATTGAAATAGTCTTTCCAAATAACAAACGGTAAATTTGTATACGAGTCTCAAAACAAATTCATGGCTTATACTATGCTCACACTTGGGTTCTTTAACTCTGCTTAACGTTTTATTTTTTTTTTTTCTTAAATAATTCATAAATTTGTACAATTTTATCATTAATATGTTTAAAATAATCTTCTGATAACTTTATAAAGTATTTTTATCCATTTTAATACTTAAAAGAAATATAAATTTGTTTGTTGGGGTTTTTTCTTAATAATCTGTCATCTTAATCATTTCAAATGTAATAACATTTTGCTTACACACGTTTAAAAACCCAAGTGTGAACATAGCATTATCAACCAACAAAATGATCTGGCCTAAGCAACCAGTGAAATGCGCATAGAGGCTAGCTTTCCCTCAACAATAAATTTCAGTGCATTTATCAAATATGAAAAAATTGGGAATTTAGCACGTCATACGAAAATCTTAAAATCGCCATATATTTTAAAATCCACAAAAAATAAATCGCCATGACGCCAAATTGAAAATTAAGTCGCCAAGAAACTTGACAACCCTGATCGTATTATGAAAATGTGTAAAGCAATGAGTAAATGAAATAAGTATATTATATGGCATCACATATACACCACAATAGTATTGTTGTTTCTTTTCAACCAGTTGTTTGGTAAACAAGTGACCGACAGACAAAAAGACCCAAGTGAACCATGCAAGTGACCGATTGAACGGAATTGAACGATGAAACTGAACGGCCGTTCATCGTTCATCTGACTGACCCGTTCAATTGAACTAGTTCGTTCATGACCGACACAACTCTAATGCCCAACCATTATATATATAAGCTGGCTTAAGCTACTGTCAAAAATTAACAAATAGCCTCTTAAAAGCATTTAAAAAACAAAAAATATTCTATTCCGTACGGAAAATGCGATCGGTTTCGCACTTTGCTTAAAGGCTAGAATGCACTATTATACTTTGTATAAATACATGTCAAAAAGCAAGTAATATGACAAAGTGTGATAGTGTGAATGCAATGTGTCACGAAAATGACAAATGTTATGAAAAAAATTTTACATCCCATACGACTTCATCGTTTTTTGGAAAAATTTCCAAACAATAATACTTTTCATTGGATCAGGGTTGCATTTTATTTCATGTGTGAGTGTTTATACTTTGTGTGATGGTGTGAACACAAACTGTCATGTTACATTAGATTTTTTGACTGTCGCAACAAAACTCATTAGATTTCTATCTCACAAAGTATTATGGAATACGTAAGACTTGTGTTATCTAGGCTTAAGCAAATGCCAGTTTCATAAATTAACTTAAAAAGCTTTCTTAAGTTCAATATGGTTCGAAACATATGAATCATATGTTTTCACACAATTGCTTAAGCCAACTTAAGCATATCATAGTTGGGCCTTTAATAATAGACATATATACATTCATATGTTTAATTCATTTCAATTTCATTTTTAAACTATTAATATTTTTAATTAGGCTAAAGTTCATCAAATTTAATTTTCATTTAATTATTTTTATGAAGAAAGGAATTTTACAACATAAAATTAAATAAAATTTATTGATAATTTTTCATTCTTGACTGAAGCTGGGCTCGAACCCAGGCGTTTTTAAGGACAGGTTACCCTTACAAACAAAAAAAAAGAAGTAAGGAAAAAACATGTAAAATAAATTAAAATAGATAATCATTCAAAGCAAATTTCGATCTATCAAAGGTTAAATACAATTTGGTTTAAGGATTGATGTTTGACTATTGACGTCAGCAGTCGTCGATGGATGCGAGTGTTAAACGGCAAACCCCTCTGAAGAGATTGAGTGGTTGCAATCGAAACATGTAAGGGTAACCTGTCCGTAAAAACGCCTGAGTTCGAGCCCAGCTTCAGTCAAGAATGAAAAATTATTAAAATATTAAAAATTTGGATTAAAAACCATTAATAGTTCTACAAAATAACCACAATACTAATTATTTTTAAAGTATTTTAATCAAAATTGCTTAAGGCCAGTTTACACGGAAATACAATCTATTACGCCTTTGTAGAATCAAAATATTTGAAATTCTCTCCGTGTTTAAAAGAAAAAAATAAAAATCTGTTGTATGAATACTTCATGTTTACACAGATGGTATAAGTAAAATCAAAAATAATAACAAAAAAGCAGATAGTTACAGTCTTACAACTTTAACAAAAACAACATGAAAATTTCCTGAGTTGATTTTAGTTGTTTTTGTAATTGTATAAAAATGCTACCAGCTTCAATATACTCTGTTTAAATACACCTCTGGTGTGATGAAAATACATAAGTTCCTAAAATGGTTTGAAAAAACCCCATTTACCGACCGCTTGTCAGATTTTGTATTCGTATTCTCTCTTACTCAATGCATTTTGCTTTTACATGATATGATTTCCCTCATTCTACATCATGTCGTAATACAATATATAACCGTGAAAACTAGCCTTTATCAATTAATATTTATTAACATTTCATATCAAATTACAACTCCCATACCTGATTTAATCCTTTTTTGGTATCGAACAATGTGTCAAATTTTGTTAAAGAAGAAGAAGAATTAAATTAAAACCAAGAGTGAAGTAAAAAATTATAACTTTAATTAAATAATTTGTTATTTTTAGTTTTATTTTTCATATTTTTTTTTATAATTTTGTAAAAGGAAATTTGTTAAACTTCTAAGATATTTTTAGATAATACGTCAAATTTGTCTTTTCAAAAGTGCATAAACGAAAAGCCATACGATAGAGCTTGTGAATTAAACAATTGTTTTTAAAATACAAATTATTTTTCGTTTAAGACACTTGAATCTCTATTTATTGTTCAATGTTTTAGTAAAATGTAGTTTTGTCGCCAAGTATTTAGTGTTCAATCTGAGTATTAAATTTAAGGCAAAAATACCTAAACAAGAGCGTCAACGTTGTGCCACAAACAATAGTGTTAACTTTCTTGTTTAATAAAACCCACATAATGGAAATAAAAAGAAGAGAAAAACCCGCTAGATTGACAAAAAATACCTAAATTGCCATTATTTATTAACAACAGCGGCCAAGTTCACTATTAAACGCGTTGTCAAAATCTGATTTTCCAATTGTTAAGCGTTGACACCGCGCAAGGCGAATTCAACTACAGGTGGTGTCGGAACTACAACAATCCAAAAACAACAGAAACAATATACGGTTTTTTGCATTGCATTGTTAGTGCCATTAGCTCGAAATGTCAACCATTATTAACAAAACACTAACAAATCAAAACAAATAAGCCCGAACTGTCAAAATCAGATGCCGTTTCGACACCACCTGTAGTTAATTCGACTTGACACCGCGCTGTTTAGGGATGCTTCATACAAATTGTATGGGCATGAGAATTTTTGACGGGCGCAATGACTTTTTCCTCTATAGTATAACAAGCACCGGCTTCGCTAGCTAAAGCTTCTGTGCATAGCGCAAGGATTTTCTTCTCTATAGTATTAAAAGGGGGGGTGCTTTAAAACCATGGTAGATAAGGCCATGATGGCATTATTGCTTAATTGAATGGGAGATAAGGCCATAATTCCCTTATTGCCCAATCATTGAGAGGTAAGGCCATATTTAAAATTTTGCGAAATGAGATATATAACCATATTTTTTTCGCAAATGAGATTTAAAGCCATATTTTTCAGAAAATTGTTATGCATGGTGCAAACATTCTGTAAAAGGGAAAATCCTTAGTTATCATTGAAATAAATTTTTTTATTCTTGTGACGCACGCAGGAAAACTTTATTCAGCGATTCATTCATTTCACGATTGCTTCCTACGGCAATTTTTTTATCAAATTGTATGGAAAATGTAGTGCTGACACAGTTCTGTTTGAACACTAAAACCTTTTTCTATGAAAATCCTTTTTAACAATAATCCAACTGGTAAGATGGTTATGGCATACTAATGTCATATTGATGTTCAATTGATTGCAACAAATACATTTACAGATAAAAAAATGAATCATATTTAATGTTGCATCACAATTCATGCTACATCCGGCGTGCAACAAGCATACAATTTACTTTAAATGTTGCAATAGCTGCAATTGCTGCAGATGCCTAAGATTTCTGGTTTATTTAAAACCACAGATTAATAAAATCGAATTTAACATACATAACAAAACGATATCAAGACATTAAGTTTGGGATCCCGCGAGATGTTATAAAAAAGTATAAAACTTTCAAGTACGGGAAAGCCTTTTAATAACTATGGGATCCCAACTTTGAGAAGGGGAACAATTCTATTGCTTATATAAAAAGGCAAGACGAGTTTTGGTATAGAAAAACGGTAAAATATTATGTTTTATAGAACAAAATGTTAAGTAATTTTTTAATGAAAATAATGTTAAGACATTTTTTGTAAAGACAAAATGCAAAAAATCTTAGAAAAAAACATTAAGGCCTGTTTTCGCAACTTATCGATAGCTAAAGGTAGGATTTTATCGGCCGTATAAAAAGTGTCCCATTCGTACAACATAACTTAAACCTTAAGGGAGTGATAAGTTTAAGGAAGGTTCATCCTACCTTCCCTTTTTAAACGGCCGATAAAATCCTACCTTTAGTTATCGGTAAGTTCTGAAAACGGGGTTAAGTCTTTATTTGAATAGAATAATTTTGAAAAAGGTCAAACTTTCTTTTGGTAAAAAAAAAAAAAAAATATTATAGAAAAATATGTATGTATGTACTTATGTATGAAAATGTATATTACAATTAAAATTATAACCCGTATTTTTTATAAAATTTTTATATTTTTTCTATCTTGCTTCTTTCATTTTAGCCTCCCTCTATCCACAATCAATTCCGCCGGCAACTTAATAACCAACAACAAATATACAGTGATGTTCATCAACATCATCAGCAAAGTCGACCCCAACAGGGTCTATTCTTGCAACAATCTCCTAGTGTAGAAGTGCCCTTGCCACAAACACAACAGAGACAACAACAACGTTTCTCTCCAGCCCCACAAACTTTGCAAAATCAGCAACAGCAACATTTCCACAATGCCAATAACAATCAACAGTTTCAAAGAAGTCCTTCAAGTCAAGTACCCCACTATCAACCCCAGCAGCCACAACATTTTCAACATCCTCAGCAGCAGCAGCAACAACCACACGGTCCGCCTCAGCAAATCCAACAATCTTCAGCAGCCGCTCCCTTGGATTTGCATCAACAAAATTTCTTAGCCTTGCGTAACTTTGCCAGCCAACAAGTTGGACCCCAACAATCGCTGCCTCAGAGATCTTATAACAACAAGCCCTTCCAAAATGGACTTCCCCCATATTCAACTCTACCCAACGAAGCTTATCAGCAACAAACTCAGCCTCAAACATTCCCTTTGGCTTCACAAATCTTGCCCCAAACTCAACAGAAATTGCCCTTGCAAGAACCCGTACCCACTTTCCAAACTCATGCTGCCCCTCAGAAACCTTTATCTACGCAGCCACAATTCTTTAGCCACCAACAGCAGCAGCAAGCACAACACACACAACAAACCCAACTTCCGCAACCTCTAACAACCCAGCAAACCTTTTTGCCACAAACACAACAGAAATTGCCACAACAACAACAACAGCAGCAACATTATTTGATAACTCCTAATTTGGGCCTTCCATTGCCTCAGCTACCTTTTGGTAATTTACAATCCACTTCTTTCCCAGCTGTACAGCAACAACAGCCCCAGCAGCATCAACAGCCCCAGCAGCATCAACAGCCCCAGCAGCATCAACAGCCCCAGCAGCATCAACATGCCCAGCAGCACCAACAGCACCAGCAACAACAATCACACTTTGGTGCCTCTCAATTCACAAATGTTGGACAGACTCAATCCCCCGACCAGGAATACAAGCAAAAGATTATACAAAAACATGAACAATTTGTACAAAAACAATACGAAAAGTCTCAAAACAAAGTCAAACAACAACATGCCGAATTTTTGGCCAAACAACAGACTATCAAGCAACAGGTGATACCCACCATTATAGGAAATCCTCAGCAGCAGCAGCAACCATCTCAGCAGCAGCAAATCTATCAGCATAATCCCCAACACCAACAATTCAATTACATACCTAATCGCAGCCGTCCCGTAGGAGCTTCCGAACTGCCTTCATTTGCCTCGGCGGTGCAAAAGTACTATCAAGAACATCCTACAACTACAACAACCACTACAACAACTACCACAACTACACTCGCCCCTACTACACACAAAATTCATTCCAAGCCTGTTTTTAATCATATCAAGGCCGATCCCGGCAAATTCGGACAAAAAACCGTGGCAAAGAAACCTGTCAAGACTTTCGGAAGAGACGAACTGTTAAAACAGCTTAAAGCCGCTTTAGCAGAACAGCCCCAACAAGAATTGGGTAATAAGACCTATGAAGAAATGGATTTGGTATTGCCCAATGGTGAACGTGTGCAAGTGATAAGAACAACCGACCCTAATTTGGTAAAAGGACAGCAGGCCTACACACAAGATCAATTGCAAAGTTTGTTTGGAGAGCAAGGCCTACAGGCTGTTTCAGGGTCCCAAGGAAAGTTAAGCATAGCAAATGCGGCTCCTCAGACCAAAAAGGATTTGGCTTTGCCAGGTGGAGGAAAGGTGCAAATTTTACGTTCTCCCAATCCTGAAGAAGAGCTAGATCCTAAAACTTTGCCTGGAGGTGTAGATCTATCCAAATTAGCTTCTTTGTATGGTGGTAATGTGGAAGGAGTATCTAATGGAGCCAATAGTATAGCCAGCACTGCAGTAATACATTCTGATTCGGATGAGCCTCCTTCCTTGGAGGAACTAGCGAAGAGAGGTTTAATTCCAGATGGTTATGAAATTGAAGGTTTAAGCTCTAAACCCAAGGCACAACCAAAACCTGCTCCCACCTTGCCGCCCAAGAAAAAAGCTACTTATGTTTACCTCGAAGAACAAGCTGATGGTAGTTTCAAAATACAGGGGGTTAAGGCAAATGGTGAAAAGGAAACCAAACAGACAGGAGCAGAGGTGGAAAGTATTTTGGAACGCATTAGAAATGGAGATATAAAACTGCCTCCTTCGGTAACACGTCTTACTTTGCCCAACGATGAGATTGTAGAAATACATTCAGGAAATATTGTGAAAACCACGCAAAAGCCAACAACCACTACTACAACAACCACCACTACCACAACAACTACACCAGCTCCTCCTCCACCACCAACAAGAGCCTCAACTCACAGATATTATTCAAGAAATACCACGCCTTACTACAATCCCAGTACGCAGACACCTTACGTTCAACGTTCATCTTCAACTACCAGACATTATGATCACTCCTTGCATCGTTCCACCCCATCACCACGTTATACCACAGTGCCTACTACTTCACCTGTTTACAATCCCTCCACATATCAGGCAATTACTGAACGTCTAACGGAAACTACAGTGGAAGAAGCTGCTCCAATAGCTCATTATTCCGATGCTGTGGTAGAGGAAACTGAACATCAAGAAAAATCCTCAGATGTAAATGTACAAACCTCCATCACCTCTTCAAGTTCTTCTTCGACTTCCGGTTCAGTTATCTTGGATTCTTTAGCGACCCTCAATCCCAGTGATGATTTAATACAAATCCTTAAATCCAATGGCCTCTTTGCTATGGCTAAATATCTTAGACAATCGGGCTTGGATAGTATTCTGAATGAAACTGGTCCCTATACTATTTTCGTCCCTACCGATAAGGCTTTCAAGAACTTGTTAGTTCAGTTGGGTGGCCCTGAAAGAGCAGAGGAAAAGTTTAAGGCCAATCCAAGGTTATTAAGTGGGGTATGCTTCAAAATAAGTTAATTAAACTCTAAGATAATATTTAATTTTTTTCATTCAATTAAAGCTTTTATTGCATCATGTTATTCCCGGAGCCTTCGAGATTGCTACTTTACAAGATGAGATGACTGGAGTTTCTTTGGCTGGCACGCAGCTGAGGGTTAATCAATACAATATGCATGATCAGGAATGGAATGATGTTACGGTAAGTTTTTGATGAAGTTTGGTCTGGAAAAAGGTAGTCAGGGAATATGGAAAGAGGTGACTTAAGAGTTAACGACTTAAGTTACAAAGTAAGTAGAACAGTAACAATTAGTGGAAATTTGTAGCATTCCAAAAGTGGATGATTTGCAAGGAGTATCAAAAAGTTAATTAATGAAATGGGAATTTTTTATTATTGTGTAATTGATGGGTATTGCTCTTCATCAGTTTAAGGCTTAGGAGCGTTTTTTGCTTAAAGTCTTATTATTTTTTTTTAGCTGACAACAATAAATGGGGCCATGGTTGTATTAAATAAAAAGGATATCAAGATTCCTCAAGGTATAGCTCATGCTGTGGATCGGGTTATGTTCCCTCTACCAGTAGGAGATCTTTTACAGACCCTACAATCGGATAGAGAAAATCGTTTCTCTACTTTCCTCAAGATTTTGTACACTTCAGGACTCTCGGAGAAATTACAAAGCAAAGGTAAGCCCAAAATTGAAAATATTTCAGAAAAATTCTCCACTAAGAGATTCTCTCTCTTTTCCTTCCACTCTTACCAGGCGTTAAAACTTACACCGTCTTTGCTCCTGTTGATAAAAGTTTCACCGATATTGAATCAGATACTTTGGAAAAACTCATGAACGATAAAGAGGCAGCCGAAGAATTCGCCATGAAACATATTGTATCGGGCACTCTATTCTCTGCCGGCATGCGGTTCTATCAAGTCAAGGACTCTTTGTTCACCGGCAAAACTGTTATCCTACAAAAGACATCAGCGGGCAAAATCAAGGTTAACGATACACAAATGATCGCTTCCAATATACCGGCTACAAATGGTGTTATACATGCTTTGGATGGTGTGCTGGCGTGAGCTTTAAAGCTTTAAAGGCAAACTCCCTCGTTTTTAGCTAAGTTGTTTAACAATTAAGAAGTGTTATAGATATATATATATATTTTTTTTTTATAGAAAAATATTGGGTTAAAAGTTGAACATTATTTTAACCATTTAAAAATGTTAAATAAAAAAATCTTGCCAGTTTTCTTTGTAATGGTTCAAGGTGCTTTTGAAAAACTTTTTTGTAGATTTACTTGAAGAAAAGTTTCTTTTTTTCAACAAAAGCAACAAAATCCTTAGGTGCTTCCTTTAAGTAAAAATGAAGAGAAACAAAGCTTAAAAGTCATTGTAAATTTAGCATGATGCAAAAATTTAAAGCTTTTTTTTTTGCAAACTTTACAAACAGACATAAAATTTATTGTTTGTTTTTTATTTTATAAAAATAAATTGTTTTTAGTTTAATTATTTATTGGCCGACAAAATTTTATACTTTTATACAAAATTTCATTAATAAAATTTGTTTTTATAATAAAAGTTTTCTGAAAAAAAAAAAACGAAAAAATATTGTTATAGTTTTAAGTTAAAAACTTTTTTAAATAATAATCGATTATTGTATATTTTATAAATAAAAGAAATTTTTAATAATAAAAAAGATTTTTTTTCTTCTTAATTAAAAACTAAAATTTGTCGATTTACTGTCATCTAATATTCGACACAATGGTTCTTCATCCATCGGCCATTAATTCTTAAGTCATTTGCTCCGTTTTCCCAAGAGTGGTAAATTCGGCTTCCCAATGATGCGATTAGAACAGGTAATTATATAAATACCGTTCTTTAGATATAAATAAATCTATTTCAAACCGCGACCACGTCTAACATCCCGCCCACCTTTTTTTGGATTTTGTGTATTTATAACCAAGATGGAAGCTTTCTCTTGCCGTTCTACAGATATACAGAAATCTGTATTGTTTTTCATGGAAAGTGCCACTTCCACTTCAGCAATCCCGAACGCATGTTTTCAATTGTTGTGTATTGCACAGTGCAACACGAAACCAAAAATAACCACATACGGACACCACTAAATGACAACAGACCAAAAAAAAAGACTCGTGTTTCCCAGTTTTGCCCAAAGTCATGCGCTTCTTTTTATGTGCCCCCAAAGATTTGGGGCCCCGGTGTCATTTTTGCAAAAAAGTGATAATTTTCTCAGGCTCATATCTTGCAAATCGTTCAGAATTTTGATATACCCTCTGAGACAAAGTTGTAGCCCTTGCTATAAAGAACCAAAAAAAAACTTCATCTTTAAGATCAAAATCGCAAAAAATTTTAAAAGTTTGATTTTTGTTGGAATATATTTGGAACCTTTAATAAACGATGATTTATTTATATTTATTTCCAGTATTTTTATTTTTAGTAGAGACCATCCACTGTCCCTCTCCTGAAATGCGGACATTTTTGTACATATATTAAAAAAATTATTTTTGAGGGAGTCCTCCACGTTGTCGCTTAAAGTCAGGAATTGCATTTTAGATCTATGCGTAATAGAGCGAATGTATATATCCTCATTTTTTATTTGTATGTATTCACATTCCAGCTCTAGATTAAACTTTATAGTTACGTGTTGTTTTAGGCTTCCATTAAGAATTTTTAAAAGATCCAAAAAAACTCCATTGAAAAACTCTTGTGGATGTAGAATCTCTTCTTTTTGGTTTTCATAAATGTATGTGACGATTCTATCCTTAAATGCCCTTTTCACACATTTAAGGTTTTTTAAATTGGACATTTCAATAACCCGTTTTCCACTATTACAGCTAAGCGATGTAGTAGCATGCTCCCTCAGATGATTTGGTTTTGAGAACCATTTGAAGCATTCACGGCAGTGAAGGACTTCATGAGTGTTGAGCATGTCCTTTTCCTCGAAAACCGATTTACAGAATTTTTTATTTTTAATAAATGTTTGTGCACTTTGAAAGTAGTCTACAGACTAATTAAATAAATACATTTAAATAATAATATTTTTAATTGCATTTTTTTTTATTTTTTACTCTAACGAAAAGTTTATTGACTCATAATTTGATGCGAAACAAATAATCAAGGTTACTTTTTTAACTTAAAAAAAAAAAAATGCATACGATTGCATTTTTTCTTTTATTTTTACTCTAACGTAAAGTTTATTAACTTGTAATTTCTATGTTAAATATTTATATTATTTTAAAATACTCAAACAATTTTATTTATACATATTTTTTAAATTTCTCTTCATTGAAGAAAATATAAGGTGATCAACTTAATATTACTCTCTTTTTTATTGAAAAATACTCAAACAAAAAATTCTTTATTTTTGTTTATATTCAAAATTCCTCCTTATGGAAATTACACCGGGAGCAAAAACAGGCAGAATTTTTGCTGCTTTGAATGAAAAAAAGCAAAATGTTCCCTCTGTGGTATATGGGAAAAAACGAATGGGGAAGCAGAATTGTTGCTGCTTTCGATGAAAAGCAAAATGCTCCCTCTGTGGTATATGGGGGAAAAAACGCATTTTTGCTGCCTCCCCATTACCCTACTACTAACAACAATACAGCAGACTAAAATAATGCGTAAATTTAACGTATGATTATCTTTAACGTATCGATGCCTTACTTTCTCAACCTCGTATCTTAAAAATACGGTTTTGACTTTTTCATATCAAACGACTGCTATTTGTGTGTTCTAACAATGAAACAATACAATTTACATGGATGTAATCAATTCTTTATTAATTCCATTTTAATTTTAACCCAAACACCGAAGTATACAAAGATATTACGTTTTTTTTTCTCTCCTAAAAAGTTGTATTTTTTTAAGATACGAGGTTGAGAAAGTAAGGCATCGGTATGTCATGATTTGATTATCTTTTAAGGTTTAAATAAAATAAAAAATTCATACATTTTTCAAAACTTCATTTAAATCAAATAAACCTACGTTGAAACATTGTATATACAATTTTTTTTAAGGGAGTTATTAAATTACAATATGCATTTATATAATCTTTTTTATCAATTTAAAAGATTTTGTTATTCGTGCTTAATTCCCAATTTTTATTTTTGATAAAAACACTGAAATTTATTGTGTCCTATGCGCATTTCACTGGCTACTTAGGCCAGATCATCAGGAAACTTCATCGATAAAGATTTTGGAAAAACTAAAGATATTAAACCAAATCAACTGTTTTGCTATTGCTGATAAATTATTTTTTTCACTTAAACTTTTACAATCATTTTCATGTTGTTTTAATATTTTTATTAATTTTTGAGTAGTTTCCCCTATATAAACTACATTACAAACTTTACATTTGATTTTATATACCACATCAGACTTTTGTCCAATTTTAAGTTTATATTTGAGGTTTGCGAAAATTTTTTTGTTATTATCTTTAATTGATGGCTTCATAGCAAGTTTAACATTGGGGGTAAAAAAAAGCATGTAAATTGCTTTAGATAAATTTTCAGTTAAAACCGGAACATAAGTTATTGATGAAAAATTATCTGGCGATGATGATGTTTCATTATTGGTTTGTGTATTATCCTCATTAATGGATAGATATGCTTAACTAATTTCTGTTGCATTCCAATTACAGTATTTATCGGATATAAGAAACTTAAAAAATCCAGGAAAAAAGTTTCTTATAAACGTTTCTTTCTTATATACAACTAATTTATAATAGAAATTTATTTCTTATATAAGTAACTATGGCCATAAGACTTTCATATTTTGGTTTTCTGTCTCTTTTTTTGTTACATAGGATCATCACCTGACAATTTTTTGTTATAATAAACGTCAAACTTCATATAAAAAAAAAAAACGCTGACAAAAATTATAAATTTTTTTTATATGGACTTTGACGTTTGGTATGACAAAAAATTGTCAGGTGAGGACCCCGATGTTAACGTTTCTAACTTTTAAATAATTATTGTCTATGTCTTTTGAGTTTTTCACTATTTTAGATAACGTTGAATGTCCATTTTTATATTTTTTGCAATTTCGCTTCTTTTTATACCGTTTAAAGCTTTTCATGAGTACCAGCTCGCTCATCTAAAACTAAAGCAGGAGATCCATAACACGCGGTTTCACCTCAACGCAGCGCATGCCTTTATAACCTTACTTGCGTTCTACGTTTCAAGTTACATGCAACGCTTTTTATGCAGCAGCAGCACAAGTAAAAATAAAATTTAATTTGTCAAAATCAGCTGATTTGTTCGAACGCTGCTTGTGACGCTTACAAAAGTAGAAAGTAAACCTACTTTTCGCCTCAAAGCATCTACGCTTTTGTGCATGTAACTTACTACGCATAACTACACAGATTATACTTTTTTGACAGTTGCGTATGATGCGAAAAAGAGAGTGACCTCCAGCTTAAAAGTAAAAAAAAACTTTGTTTTTGTTGTAAAACTGTCAGAAAACAGAGTTGTACATAAATTCTGTGTTGCCGTTGGAAGTTTCTTATATAAATTCTTTTTCTATACATTTTGTGATTTTGGTGTTTAAGAAAAATGTTCTTTTATCAGTTTTTTTCTTATAAGCGTTTTTCTTATATGAAACCTTTTTTGTTAGAAAAATCGCATAAAAGACATGGTGTTTTTGAAAATGTTTCTTATAAGCGTTTTGTTCTTATATGAGATGTTCTTATATCCGATAAATACTGTACTATTATTACTTATACGTTTTTGTTTATTAGACGATTAATAACCGTATATGGATAATTATTTTTGGTAAGAATAGTTTTAATGCTTACAAGATTTCTTGTACGAAAAACTTAATGTGATAAAGTAAATACTTTCCTTATGAAATTTTTGGCTGTGTTTAGTTTCATATGTAATGGATGAGCTGAATAGTAGTTTAAAATGCGATTCGATGCAATAACTTTATGGTACCAATTTAATAGCTGATATTGAATTTATTATTACAGGTTTCAATAATGAACATATTAAGAGAGCAATGAGAGCTTACCTTACGTATTTAATTACTAAGCATTTAAATCAAATTAAACCACATAATCGCATTCCAAAATTCCTAATTAAAGCGGCTAAAACCAAAGCAAGATTTCTTAAAGAACACCTAGATATTTATGTATCAAAAAGTGATAAAGACAACATTACTATTATTGCTAATACATTAGAATACCAACAAAAAATGAATGCATTTTAAACAACACGGAGATTTTTGAAGAACTAAGAGCTGATCCAACGTCATCATTGGAACTAAAACATAATAAATTAATTAAACGTTTATATGATAATGACAACACAAGTAACCAATTCATAACGGTAAGGCAAAAACATTTTTTTAACAAATTATACATATATTCCACCAAGAATGTATGGACAAATAAAAATACATAAAGATAATAAGCCAATAAGGCCAATTATATCTACTATAAAATCAGTAACATATAATTTATCACGTTTTTTGGCAACTATTTTAAGAAAATCTTTCAAAGCTAAATACATATTCGGTTATTAATTCTAAAGAATTTGTTAAAAATTATATTCCCTTAATAATCTATTTATTTAGCAAAACAGGTAAGACGTTTCTTAAGATTTCATACGAAATCATTCAACTATGTATTTTAAGTCATAATTAGTAAAAAAAAAAAAAAAAAAACAAAATTATCAATAAAACCATTTCTTAAATAAATGAAAATTTTGCAGCTAAATCAAACATTTTCATGCTTAATTTAGCTGTAAAAATACCAAAATGGTCACACTGTAATCACCACTTTTTCAACATTATGTACAAAATTTTTGTCTGGCAACTTGGCCTTTAGTTTAACCGGTACAAAATACGTTCTTGGAGCCACTTAAAAAATTTTTAAGAATATTAGAAATTACTACCATTCAATACCGATGGTTCTTGGCTTAGAAAATACACGAAACAACGAAAAGTTTGAAATATAGATGGCACTAAAGATAATTAATACTATTCGATGTGAGTTACGAAATAAAAATATTTCAAAAATGTAGCGCGATTCTAAAATAAATTTAAACAATAAATACTGCGCTCGACCGATGTGGCAGTAATTTAAACAATACTTAAACAAGTAAGAAAGTATAGTCGGTCAAGCCCGACCATATGATACCCTACACCACAGTATTTAAAAACACATCATGCTTATGTGTCCATGAAACTTCATGAAAATCGGTTTGCAAGTTTGAGAAATTGCCACCTGCCTCCCCTTGTGGTCCTATTTTTTAAAAACTGTATAGCTAATGTGTCCCTATAGATATGGATCTATCTGTTTTTTAAATTTCATTAAAATCGGTTTGATAGTTTCGGAGAGGAAGAAATTTCCCCCTATCTTACCTCGTGGTCCTACGATTCGGCCCATTTTCAATAGGTCCTTGTGCCAATAAGAACCTATAACCCAAATTTTATCAAATTATCTCCAAAAATTGGTTACATGGACAGCCAGCCAGCCAGCCAGCCAGCCAGCCAGCCAGCCTGCCAGCCAGCCGGACATCGTTAGTTCGACGCAGAAATTGATTCTGAGTAGATCGTGATACTTTAAGGTGGGTCTAGGACCACTATTTTAAGGCGTTACACACATCAGCACAAATGCATAATACCCTCTCCACTATTGCGGTGTGGGTATAAAAAGGCGTCAACAAGGCATGTGAAAGTTATTGGGGAATATTCCTATTAAGCGATCCAGGAAAAATACTCGCGAATACTTACTGGTCGTCTCAGGGCAAATGTGGAACATGTTTTAGAAAATTTTCAAACTGGATTCAGACCGAATCATGTTACAATGGACGCAGTGTTTACACTTCAGCAAACTGTGTTAAGAGTTACACCTATGCTTCCTATGATCTGGAAAAAGCTTTTAACTCTGTGCGCTGGCAGGAAATATGAGAGGTTTAAAGAAAAAGGGTTATTCCCGAAGAATTCATAAGGAGAATACGAAGCTTTTACAAAAATTGAAAAAAAAGTAAGTGCTGGTTCACACAGGTCAAGTTTGAATCTTCAAGTTTTGAGCTTTTAGGAGAGAGGGGTAAAGAAAATGGAAAGGGATACATACTTGACCGTACCAGTCCGTTTTGTATTTTTCTTTTCTTTTTTCATCCGTAATATAATAAAAAGCTACAAAGTTGAAGGAAAAGAAAACAAAAATTAATTTTGTGCATGAACGTGAACGCAAGTTCAAAAGAAAATTTTAATAAAACTGTTCAAGTAAACTTGACCTGTATGAACCAGCACTAAGAGGTAATAACACCAAATCAGGTAAATTTATTACATGCACTGGAGAAACACAGGGTTATATTCTGAGTCCATATTTGCTTATAATACTAATAGACGACATTTTGAAAACATGTGAAAGCAAATTTAAGAGGACAAATATTGAAAACTGGAAAATGCAACAAGTCAAATGTGCACAACATTACGCTCATGGAAAACTCGGCCGAAAATCTTCAGATAAACCTCACAATACTTAAAGACAAACAAAGACTACGGGTAAGCAAGTTAAAGACCGAGACGATGGTAGTGGGAAGAAATTTATTAACTATTTTTATTTTCGAATGAGTTCAATTATTTTTGTTTATTCTTTGCCCAATTAAAACGACATTTAGAGTTGACAACAAATCAACCAATTTTAGTCGGGAATGTAAGAAAAGATAAACTCACTGTTTATTGTTGTTGTTTTTGTTTAAGCTTTGATATTGTTAAAAGTAAAACAGGGTTTTATAATTCTTATTCGCTTAACAGTTTTATTTGTTTAATACCTTTAGTTTTTCTAAAATCTTTGGATGAAGTTTCCTGACGATCTGGCCTAAGAAACCAGTGATAAGCGCAGAAAAATAGCTTATTCCATCAACAATAAATTTCAGCTTATCAATAGGATGAGATGGGAATTTATCACGATACAGTAACGAATCAACAAATTTATCGGTGGACAAGTGCATAAACAAAAATCGAACTTTTTTTAAAGGTAAGCCATACGACGATGCTTGTTAATTGGACAATAGTTTCATAAGACCAGAAATTTTATGAAGATCGCTTACAAATTTAATTTTTAAGGCCCACTAAAAACCCACTCTGGGAAATCATTTCAAATCACTGCCAACAATAACACTCATTAGTATATTTTTTTTAAAAGAACACTCCTCCTCTGTTTGTCAACCGATTTGGACAAAAAGTACACCACATATGGGCATTTCCCCAGAACGGTCTACCAGGATGACAAAATAAAATGTTGATAATATCGTCTTTTATTGTTTACTAGCTGACCCGACAGACGTTGTCCTGTCCAAATTAGGAAACATGTTTGCGTTCGGTTTTTGATTTTAGGTAAATCGAAAAAAGAGGGCGGTGCAAAATTTTCTTTCCTTAAAAACCTAAGTTGGACCATGACAATTATTTTAAAGAAAAAATCGTCCAAATCGGTCAATCCATTCTCAAGTTATGCGCTTAATAGAAAAAGTGGGCGTAAAAGAAGGCGTAAAAGAAGGCGTGGTAAATTTTTCTTTCGATGAAAACTTAAAATGGATTAATACGAACATTTGAAAGAAAAATTTGTCAAATCGCTGGAGCCATTTCTGATTTTAGGTAATTCGAAAAAAGTGGACGTAAAAGTGGGCGGGGCAAAATTTTCTTTTAGTATAAATCTAAGTTGGACCAGAATGTAATGCTGACAAAGGCCGTAACGGGCCAAGATTGTAATTTGACATTCGAATAATATCAAAAATTTACAATAAATGTTACTCACCATGAGAAAAAAATTCCTAGATTCTATTTGGAATAAAAAGTGCTTAAAACGGGTAAGCTCAGTTGCCGCATTCAATTAATCTTCAAACCAATAAATATAAAAACAAGCAAGAAAGTATAGTCGGTCAAGCCCGACCATAAGATACCCTACACCACAGTATTTAAAAACACATCATACTTATGTGTCCATATAAATATGGATTTAACTATGCTTATAAACTTCATTAAAATCGGTTTGAAAGTTTGTGAGAGGCAGAAATTGCACCCTACCTCCCCTTGTGGTCCTATTTTTTTTAAACTGTATAGCTTATGTATCCATATATATATGGATCTATCTATTTTTTAAATTTCATTAAAATCGGTGTGATAGTTTCTGAGAGGAAGAAATTTCCCCCTATCTTCCCTCGTGGTCCTACGATTCGGCCCATTTTCAATAGGCTTGGTCCTTGTACCAATAAGAACCTATGTACCAATATTTATCAAATTATCTCCAAAATTGCGACCTGTACTTTGCGCACAAGGTTACATGGACAGCCAGCCAGCCGGACGGGCATCGTTAGTTCGACTAAGACAGTGATTCTGAGTCGATCGGTATACTTAAAGATGGGTCTAGGACCAATATTTTAAGGCGTTACACAAATCAGCACAAATGCATAACCCTCTCCACTATTGTGGTGTGGGTATAATAAAGATTATACCAAATTCGTAACTAACTCGTAACAAGCTCGCACAACAATATTAAAATTTTTGAAAAAAAGTATCGAAAAGGTTAAATTTGTATTTTTTTTTTTACTTTTGCGGGCTGCATGTAATATTTTTTGAATTTTCTATAATACTGAACTTAGAACCATTAAATTACATGTGCAGGGTCTTGAGTGAATGAGAATCTTTAAGGTGAAAGCTGTTGGTACTTTTTTGTTCTTCAACTGGTACATTTTGAATTTTCGTTAATATTAGGACTAGAAACATAAAAATTAATGTACATAATTCTGAGTGAATAAGAATCTGCAAGAGGGAATTTTTGTGGTACTTTTTCGTTCTACAACTGGTACTTTTTATATTCGCTAGCATTGGACATAAAATTCCTCATACAATATCCTGAGGGGGTTAGAATCTATAAAAATTAACTTTTTTTTCTGTATGGAGGAGTTTTTTGGTACTTTTTCTTTCTACAACTGGTACTTTTTTTATTTTCTTTAATATTGGACCTAGAAACATAAAATGAAACATGCAAAGTCCTGAGTGAGTGAGAATCTATAAATGGGAACTTCTTGGTACGTTTTTGTTCTTCAACTGGTACTTTTTGAATTTCCGTTAGTGTGGCAGCTAGAAACATAAAATTAAACATGCAAGGTCCCAAGTAAATGAGAATCTTTAGCAGGCATCCTTTTGGTACTTTTTATTTATACTAAACATAGAAACATAAAATTCAATATGCAGAGTCCAGAGTGATTGAGAAACAATAAGAGGAGCCTTTTTGGTACTTTCTGATTTTCTTTAAATGTAATTACCGGATGATGGTCCCTCGACAAAGCGATTCACTAAGACAAAATAACCAAATTCTCGAAACATTTAACTTCATATATACCTTTAAGTTTTCTTTATATTTGCGTAAATGATTATGGTCGAATCTCAACCACTAGGCAAACACTAGTATACGTAAATCCGCAACGAGTTCTAACATTTTGAGGTTGCTTTTTATAATTTATAGTTCTCCTTTAAAGTTCCCCCCTTGAAATAGCCAAACTCACTGTGGAGGATTTAAAAGATTCGGCACATGGGAAAAAAGTACTTCGACTTGTTTCTACACAAAACATCAGTCTGCGAAAGTCTCTGTTGTGTTCCACGTCTTCAAATAAAACTCATTTTTAATTGTTACATTTAATTCATAAATTCATTATTTTTTATTAAATCGATTTTTTTTTGTTCATTTAATGTTTAATTATTCACTTTTTAATACTAATTCATATTTGACAAATATCGAGTTTTTTGTTCTGTGTCTTAAAATTGTTTCTTGTTTTTAATGCTGTTTAAACGCACATTTTGTTTAAATTTTTTTTATGGATTTTACAATTAAAAGTTTTTTAATAAAGTTTTTTTTTTTTGTTTGTTTTTAGACAAATTTAATTTTTTTTCTTATTTAAATTTACGAATTAAAAATACAATAACTTGTGTTTTGTGTATGTGGCATATTTTCAATATTATTTTGATTATTTCATAAATATTTATGTTTTTTTCTTGTGTTTGTGTGTTTCATTTTTTATTATTATTTATTTATTTAGTTTAATTATTTTAGGACTATTTTAAAAATTAAGTAAATTCTAAAAATGTTGTTTTTGTTTTTTTTTTGTTTCGGTTTTTAATTAAATAGAGAACATTTTTTTTTATTAGTTATTAATGCTAATAAATTGTGATTGATTAAGGGAAATTATAGGCAAATGAGTTATAAAAGAAATTAAATTTTGAACAGTTAACATTTATTATGAAAAGTATTTATAAAAAAAAGTAATAAAAATCTAATAATGAATATCAATTTATTTAAAATTTAAAATTTTTAAAAAATATCTAATAAATTTTGTGCAAAGTTTAAACCAGTGTTCGAAAATAAACACTAAAAATCGTTTCTTAATGTTCGGTTCGGTAGATTTGTGGAAAACACAAACGCTAATAGTGTTTGTGTAGAAAATCATTAAAAAAAATAACGTTTCCCTGTTAGTCATCTTTCGAACACATAAATATTACTGATTTTTAACAAACTCAACAAAAGATGTGAACATTTAGTTCCGTTCGGTTTTTTTTGAAAATCCAAAAACTTAAATGTGTTCGGTTCGGCTCGTTAATGTTCGTACCTTTTGGCTGGTAAAAAGAAAACCAAACATTTTTTACAAAAACAAAATACACACACGAAAAAAACGTTATAGAACATTAACATATAATGTTTGTCTACACATTATATAATGTTCGGTTCTTTCTTGAAAATAGTTACGAACGGTATTAAGGGTTGTGTATGTCTACACAATCACTAAACAAATAGATATCGTTCCTGGGTGTGTGAGCCGAACGTTAAATAATGCACTGTTTATTTTCGAACACTAGTTTAAACATAACTTTAATGAACTTGAACAGAATTATAAATGAACTAGAACTTAGCTAGAACTGAACTAGAAGCTAAAGAAAGCTGTCAGAAGATGCAGTAGAATCCAAACAAGATGACATGACACAAGAACAGAACTAGAAATGAAGTACAACTAAGCTATAATGGAACTAAAATTGGGTTAGAGCTGAACTAGAACTGAACTTAAACTGAATTAGAGCTGATCTAGATAAAAATGAGCTAGAACTAATTTATAATTGAACAAAACCTGAATTAAAACTGAACAGCTTAAAAACAAACTAGAATTGAACTAGAACTCAACTAGAAGGGAACTAGAACTGAACTTTAACTGAATTAGAAGTGAACTAAAACTGAACTTGAACATAACTAGAAATAAACTATAATTGAACTAAAACTGAATTAAAGCTGAACTAAAACTGAACTGAAACTGAACTAGTACGGAACTAGAACGGAACTAGAGCTAACCGATAATTGAACCAAAACTGAATTACAGCTGAACTAGATAGAGCTAAACTAGAAGTGAACTAGAACTGAATTAAAACTGAACTAGAGTTCAACTAGAACTGAATTAAAATAAAACTAGAACTGGGGACTAATTCTGGAAGTCGAGATCACGTACTTTCTCGATTCAAAAGCAATTTTATTTCCTTTAGTCGATACTTAACGAATCGAAATTATTTTTTCAGTATTGTGAAACTGAAATTAATGCTTTACAGCACTGAAAAAATAATTCCGATTCGTTCTGTATTGACATAAATAATTAGATATTAAATTGCTTTCGAATCAAGAAAGTACCCGATCACGACCGCCAGAATCAGGCCCCTGAACTAGAAAAGAACCAACGCGAAACTGAACTAGAACAAAAATAATCTTAAATTTAACTACTTGATTTATCTTTTGCACAATTTATTAGGAATTTTTTTTTTTAAAATCTGAAATTATTTTGAATTCCCATTAAAATTTTATTCATAACCTAAATTTTATTTTTTGTTTTAATTTTTGTTTATATCACCCTGTGTTGTAGTTTTTTTTTCTTCTAAATTAAATTTTTATGTATATTTTGTCTTAATTTTTATAATTCTTAAATAAAAATTATGAAATTCTTATAAAAAATTATAAATATTTTATTAAAAATTTTTGCTGTTCACACTTAAACATTTACAACAGTATATTTGCTTTAACAATTAATTTAAGGAAAATGTTGAAATTAATATTTAAAAAACATATTTCAAACTAAAAAATAAAATATATTTAAAAAAAAAAGATAAAAAATACTAAACAAGTCAATAGTTTTGGTTTGATTTTAATAATTTTTCGATATTTTCTTTGCTAAAATTAAGATTTTTTGCGTTTAGAATTAAAAAACAAATGCGAAATTTAAAAAAAAATAATATAAATTTTTTCATTCATCAATATTTTTTGGAATTTTTCTTAAAAAAATCTTAAAAATTTTTTTAATCAAAAAGCAGAAAAACAATAATTTATAATAATTTGAGTTTATTTTTTTATAAAAAAAGAAAAGAAATGAAAAAAGTTTTAATTGTTTATTATTTTTTTTTTACTTTTATATTGAGTCAAATTTAGTTTTAAATGATTCAATATGTTGTTTTTTTACTATTTTTTTTTATTTTCTATGGATTATGCTGGATTATTAACACTATTGTTTTTGTAATTGGATAAATTTTGTTGTTGTTATTGTTGTTTTTACTGATTGATAAATATGTAAGAATAAAATTGTTGTAGTGGATTATTTAAATATAATTTTTTTTATTTTTGTTTTCTGTTATATTGTTTAAATATTTTTAATTGTTTTACTATTTCTTATGGAATTTCTTCAGTTTATGGTTGTTTTACGAGTAATTAATAAAATTAAAAAAAAAAAAAAAAAAAAACGTTAACAAAAATTTCAAAACCAAACCTCTAAATCAAAATTCAAATCTTTAAAATTTTATTACAAATATTGACTATTTTATTAAATGAATTATTTTATTGTTTTTAGATTTAAGATTTATTTCAAAGAAAATTAAAGTTTTTTATTTGTATTTCACTATTTCTTGTAATAATTCGTTATTTCATTTGCTTGTTTTTTATAGAATAATAGGAACCACCCTAATGTATAAAAAACAATAGAGTTCTTTTTATTAATATTTTGAACTATTTTTAAGTTTAAAACAAAATTAAAAAAAATAAATAAATAAAAAATGGAACATAAAAGAAGTAACAAAAAGCTTTAAAAGTCTCTCTGTCTATTCATCAGCCAAACTTCCTCCATCCACTTGGATAAAACCCACACTTACTGTTGCTGCACCAGCAGTTGCTCTACTTGATCTGCAGTGCGCAGCAGGAAAGCAGCACTCTCTCGATAGGCCGAAATGACCTGGCGCGCAGCCGTTATTTCATTGGGACTTAATTTGTGGGGCAACAAGGGTGGTGCTCTCACCGAATTCAAGTCCATATTATTGTTATTTAAATTACCTAGAACTGGCTGTTGCTGCTGCTGTTGTTGTTGCTGTTGTTGTTGCTGCTGCTGCTGTTGTTGCTGGTGCTGTTGTTGTTGTTGTTGCTGCTGTTGCTGCTGGGCCTGTTGCAATTGTTGTAGTTGTTGAGTGGCTGTGGCTAGAACATTTGTATTTGCCACATTGCCATTGTTCAGATTTGTATTGACATTTAGTTGATTTAGTGTTGCCAGGGTGTTAATATTGTTGCCATTGTTGTTGTTGGTATTCAAAGTGTTTACGGTGGTTGAGGTGATGGGTGTGCTGATGGTGGAGGAGGAAGGCTTCATGGAAAGGTCGGTAGGTGTAACTGAAATAGACAAAAATTTATTTAACAAATAAAAAAACAAAAATTAATATTATTTAACACAAAAAGTAACAGTTTGTATAAAAATGTCAAAATTTGTGCAAAGTATTTAAATTTTAATCCAAAAGTCAAAAATTTACCCAAAAATACTGAATTTTACCTTAAAAGTTGTCATTTACATTGCAAGTAATTTTTGTTAAAAAAATCGCTCTAAAAATAAAAAGTTACTTTAAACCAGTGTTCGAAAATAAACACTAAAAATCGTTTTTTAATGTTCGGTTCGGTAGATTTGTGGAAAACACAAACGCTAATAGTGTTTGTGTAGAAAATCATTAAAAAAATAACGTGTTCCTGTTTTTCATCTTTCGAACACAAAAATATTACTGTTTTTATCAAACTCAACAAAAGATGTGAACATTTAATTCCGTTCGGTTTTTTTTTTTGAAAATCCACAAACTACAATGTGTTCGGTTCGGCTCGTTAATGTTCGTACCTTTTGGCTGGTAAAAAGAAAACCAAACATTTTTTACAAAAACAAAATACACACACGAAAAAAACATTATAGAACATTAAAATATAATGTTTGTCTACAGTATCACTACAATTGTTCTGTTTTTTAACGAAGAACCGAACATTATATAATGTTCGGTTCTTTCTTGAAATTAGTTACGAACGGCATTAAGGGTTGTGTATGTCTATACAATCACTAAAAAATAGATATCGTTCCTGGGTGTGGGAGCCGAACGTTAAATAATGTACTGTTTATTTTCGAACACTGCTTTAAACTTTAAATTTTTACACAAAAAGTTACTCTTTAACATTAAAATTACTTTTTATAAAAAAGTCACTTTTTACACAGCTACAGTATTCGCACAAAACGCCACATGTAATGTTTTTCCACGTAAATTGAGTTTTTACACAAAAAGTGAGTTTTTACACAAAAACCTATTTTTTATCCAAAAACTTAATTTTTACACAAACGGTCCGTTCTTACTCAAACGCTTCCTAAACTTTGCACAAATTGCGAATTTTTAACACAAAAACTAACTTTTTAATTTTTCACAAAATGCATATTTCTTTTGGTGTCTTCTTGTAGGAAGTTTTTCTTTAAACTTTTCCGTTACTTACCATTTCCTAGAGTGCCTACACCCGGAAAATAGGCTGGATATGTTGGCGTACGACCCGCCACTGCAGCCGCCGCTGCAGCTACAAATGGTGAAGCTGCGTTAGGCGATGTAAAATCTGTTGGTCTATAAAGAGGACTTGTGGCCGGCATTCCAGTTAAACCCGCAACCGTACCGTTGGCCCCACTGTTTCCATTAGCCAAAGCCGAGCCCAACGGTTTGATTTCCATACCCGATGCACTGGCATTCGAACTTAAAGCTAGAGGAGAACTGCGATTTGAATTAATGCCACCACTGCCAACGCTGGAGGAGGCAGCCACCGCAGCGGCGGCAGCAGCAGCTACTGCAGCGGCCGGTGTTAAAGACAACGGTTCAGCAGTCTCTGAATTAGGTGTAGAACGGGCGAAGCCGGTGCCGGCGGCAAAAGGTAAAGCAGCAGATGTGGCGGCATTAGAGCCATCATTGGCAGAGGCTGAAGTGACGGTGGACGAAGTGCTAGCACCCCCAATAGAGACTGCCGAGCTAGTTGTGGCAGCTACAGCAGCTGCTGCTGCAGCAGCAGCAGCGGCGGCAGCTGCTACCGCTGAGCCAGGAGCGGGTATGGCATGAGTAATGGGTTCTAAGCCAATACGCATGCGTTTGGCATTTAGGGACTCATTCTCGCAAGCAATGGCGAGGATTTGTTCGGCCTGTACGGAAGTCAGATGGGCTGGTGTGGGACGGGTCTGTTTACAAAAGAAATAAAAATTTATTTATGTATTTTAAAACAATTTTGAATTATGTATATTGTAGAAAAATACTCACCGTATTTTCCCAACCATCTCTGGTTTTCTTATTGCGCCTGCAGGACTTTAAATAAGTTCGTATACGTTTGCGTGAACGATCACTAAATTCGGGAAATTGACGGGCACAAGAGTCTATAATAGCCTGGATTTTTTCTTTTGGCTGTTTGGAAATGGGCACCATTCGATCGAGGTTTTCGTCCACAAATAAACGTACAAACATCTAAATCAAAAAAAAAAAAAAAAAATAAATTTAGTAAAAGAAAATCTTCTCTTATTATTTTTTTATTTTTAAGAAAGTACTTACATTGAAAGCCTTTAGCCGTTCTGGGTCATGGGACTGAGCCAATTTTTCATCTATCTTATCATCTGAATCGTCTTCTGAACCCTCATCTTCTTCTTTCTGGCCCGATGAATTTGTTTCATCTTGTGCTTCCATGGGCGATGGATTACCCTCACGTGGCACTGGCGAGAGAGAAGCATCTAATTTATTACCAGATGATGCTGCACTTTGTGCCAAAGCATTTTGATATTGAGCCCAAAGGCCACCAACAACACTCAAATCGGGTCCCTCGGTACCATTGCGTACAGCATTGGAATTTTGATAATTCCAAGCCAATAGCATGAGTTTCAATTTGTCAGCATCCTTCATGAGACCAGCATAGGGATCCGTTTCGGTGTTGGTATCAGAAGAGTTGGTGGTTTCACTGGGTGTAGGGGCTGGTGGTATGGTTTCCTGCAATTGTTAAAAAAAAAGGAAAAATACGGTAAGTAAATAAAAAATAGAACAACTATGGAGTTAAATTGCAGAAAAAGAGTCTACTTTCAGGTGTGCTAAAAAAATAGTAATAACTTTAATTAGTTTTCAAAAATGGTAAAACAAAGTATAGTTTTAGGCTACTTAAAATGCATACAGATTATTGCAAACAGTTATTAACATTCTCAAATATTTAGAGACTATCTACATTTTTCAAAGCTTAGCTTGGATTTTTTTTCTCAAAAGTAAAGCATTATTTAATGAAAACAAACAATAAATAGTGCCTACTATTAGGCAAACAATAATTTTTAAAATCAATATCTATTTTTAGGCAAACAAAAAAAAAAAAAAAAAAAAAACACGAAATTTAATATCTACTTTTGGGTGCATAAAATTATTTGAAATAAACAAATAATTCGAAAATGAATTTTATACTTTGCGGAATTTAAATGGCTTTTTTAATAGTTTTTTACCCTGCGCCGAATATTTAATAACCTTCACCTAAAGAAATGCTGCGGCTTAAACCGATCACCCCCTAACATTTAACATCACAACAGAATTTTAAAAAAGTAAGAGTGCCTTCTTCGTCTGTGGAGAATCTTATGTACCATTCACCATGGTTGGAAAAGAACCGGATATTATATTTAAGCTCAATTTTATATGTTCCAGGCGAAATAGAAACTGATTTGGCTGGTTTTAAAGATCATTTAAAAAATATGTTAGTCAAATTTAGTTTAATAAGCTTATCAGGTATGGGTGCTATCATGCCTAAATCCTCATTGAGGGCGCTAGATGATATAATTGGTCGATTTCAATCTGATTTTGAAAGCCAAACAAATTTGGATGTGAGTATTCAACCTAAATTTTATCAAGCTAGCTTGTTTTGCATGGACCTTATCGAAATAAAACCTTTAGCTCGGCAAGCAGCTTGTGTAATCGCTAAATGAAGAAGTGAAACGATTTTGCTGATATTCAATTTTGGAAACCTCTTGAGCCAAATTTGGTCGACCCAGCTGATGTGGTATGTGCTAAAGCTATTATTTCGGGGAAATAAAGGCGGTTATTTCTATATAACTTGGCCATTTGCATATAACTAGATCATTCTTCTAAGATTATTATCATAATTAAGTTCATAATTAAAGTTCATAAATTAAAGGAGGACTTCAAAAAGTTAAGGTTTATGGGTAAAAATTTTAGATTTAGAGGAAACTGTTTTTTTGCACATATCTCAGTCACTAATGCACCGATCTGGCTGATTCATAATAGCAAACTTTAACAGAGTATATGTAACAGAAATATATACAGTAATTTTGGCTTAGCTGCACAATCTCCTTCGCACGATTTTTTGTGCAGGTAAATCAAAAATGCAGTTATCTTAAATGCATTTACCTGCCTTAATGTGCAGGTACACAATTGTGGTTACCTGCACAAAAGTGCAGCTGAAGTAAAAAGTTTGATTTAAAAGTAGAATAAGAAAATTATTTTATTAATATATAAATTTCTATTTTATTTAAATTTAATTTCAACCCAGCTAGCATTTTCAATCGTCTAGGAGTCTACTGGGAATCTCACAAAGAGTGTTTTTGGTCGTCGACGAGCTCATTTTTTAATTGTAGACAATTCTTCGCACGGGAGAAACTGTAACACGTGCTGAGTCCTATGAGAGATTCTTCCATAACGCAGCGAAAAACGCTTATATTAATCGTAAAGGGAAAAGTGTATGATGTATGTAGAGATTATCTAACGAGTCTTTCAAAAAGCATGCCAAGAGTCGTATGAGACTCATGTAGAAATTATTTTACAACTCGTGAAATGCTCAGCCGTATGACTGAGCTACATAAATCAGGGCATCAAGTGTATTGTTCATGCCAAAACTTATAATTTTCATACAATTTCTATAAAACAAACTTGAAGGTCGCGAAATCAACACCATCCTGTGGGAAATCCTTTTTTACAGATCCTTAGGCCGGTTTGTTTTATTAAAATTGAATTGGCAATAGCATTTTCATACTTCAAAAACGGTCTTATTTAGGTAGCTCAGTAATTGTTGTACGACTCTTACAGAGAGTCCCAAAAGGTTCATACCAAGATTTACAGACGAGCGTGTCAAAAAATATATTCAAAACAGATTTAGATTTTTTTGTTTGTCGTCAGATAATCATCAGAATATTCTTTTAGAAGCTGTGTATTAAACATAATCGTCTAACAAACATTTTATACATGCAATTATGTTTATTTAATATAAAAGAAACATTAACAAAAACAATGAGAATTCACAAAGAACATAAAAATGTATGGAAAAAAACAAAATAATTGCGATTTGTATTTTTATAAACAGCTTAAATTGGATATTTATGTGAAAAAGTGGCCACCAAATATTCTTATTTGTGCAGCTAACTTTGATGTTTTGTATGAAAATATTTTAAAGCTGCCCAAAAATATGAAAAATGTGCAGGTATACAAAATGCACTTAAAAAAGGATTTTGAAGAATAATTCCAGAAAATATGTATTTTGGGCAGTTAAGTCAAAGTGCAGCTAACTTTGATTTTTTTGTATGAAAATAATTTTAAAATGCCAAAAATTTTGTGCATTTATCTTAAATGTGCAGGTATAGAAAGTGCACTTAAAAAAGGAATTTGTATGGAATTTTAAAGAATAATTCCAAAAATTATCAATTTTGTGCAGTTAAGTCAAAAGTGCAGGTAAACAAAAGGCAGTTAAGTCAAAACTACTGTAGCAACCTAGTCCTCGTCATTTCTGGGATCTTCAGAAAACCCATTTCAACATACACATGGACAGCCGGACAGACGGACATCGTTTAACCCACTTCTCATACAGTCATAAGAACCCCGTATATTTATATTTACAAATTTTTTAGGGTTGAAAATCAATATTGTAGAAATAGCAAACGGAATGACAAACTTATTATCCACCACTGGTGGAGTATATAAAAAAAGGTAATGCCTGCTTTTAGGTACTCCAATAAAGAATAAAACCCGATGATAAATTTTATTTATTTTTCTAATTGAATTTTTGTTATTTGACGTTTCTAGTGGTTTTGTTTGTATTCAACTGTCTAACCACAATGTCGAAGTAACAAAAATTTTTAGATCTTTGATTTGTAAAGAAATGCATGCGTTTGCCAATGAATGCGCAAACCAATGACCAACAGCTTTGTATAAGTTTCTTTTAAGAAGACGGTTTCCTTAAGGACTACGGGAATAACTAGTAAAGAAAAAAATAAGAAAACTGTTTTTTTTCTTTTTCAAGATTTTCAAATATCAAAAGTAAAAGCTTAGCGCCTTTTTATAGAAAAAATCTAACCTCAAAGCAAAACTTTTCTAAACATTTTGTTTTGAAACGTATTGATTTGTTTTCGAGAAACTACAAAAAATGATTGAAATCTTTTTTCTTTTAATTTCTTGATTATTTCTAAAAAAGCTTACCAGCCGCAAATATCCAGAATGTTTTTAAAACCCTTTTTTTTTTAGAAGATTTTTGTTTGAAAACTTGAAAATAAGTTTTTTGTTTTGATACCGCTAACCCATTCTGTTGCTTGAGCAATACTTTCTTTGAAGTTTCGATTAAGGAAGTTTTTTTTTAGCAAGTAAAGCATATAAGTTTTTCTGCTGGAAATGGTAATAGATTTTATGGTAATAAACCCTTTAGTTTGGTTAGATAATAGAAAAAGTATAGAAAAAAAAAACAGTCTTAAATATGTGCAAGACATTTTGCTGGAAAACTACTTCTTGCTCTTAAGTTAAAGATTTTTTTTAATAAATTTATTTATTCATATATATATTTAACTATTTTCAAGAAACACAACTAGAAGTTCTTGCCTAAAATTCTAAGCCTAAACATATGTACTGTATGTGTATTACCATTCCTTACGAAACATCACCCACCCCTAAAGATATGCTTTCTTTAAATTACTTTTCTGCTAGCATGTGAGTAAATTTCTTCTATTTCCAACTTGGCGTTGACATTTTATTCTCTTTGCTACTCTTACTTAAGAAAAATGTGCTTAAAACTTAAGATTTTATACCCATTTGCAAATTTTTAAACTAAAGAAGATAAGAAAAAGGAAGAGTAGTCTGTGAAGAAAATTTTCTTTTTGTTGTTGTTTTTGTTATTATTTTTGTTGCATAGTCTAAGGAGTTTGTAGTCAATTCATAATGTATAAAGACTATTTAGTTTTATTGCAAATACAAACATTATTACATATAAACATACACACTCACACAACTGTTGCTTATAATTATTTATAGACTTGCACATTCTCTAGCAAAGAATATTCAAAAATTTGTCTTCTACTCTCCAAACCTAAAAGGACAAAATGGGGCTGTCGCATTGAGTCTGAGGAAAACACTATTAAATGTTATTAGGAGTATGAGAAGTATAAAAGTAAAGTAGAAGTTGCTTGTCTAACTTGCATGTGAGTATTTGGAGTATGTTGCATGTGCATATACATATAAATTAAAATGCCTTAACAAGATCCTGTGCTCTAATGTAAGTTTCATAACATAAAGCATACAAGAAGGGGTTTCTTGATGTTTTAATTCGAAGAAAGTTGTAAGTATGAGTAAGATTCTTCTTTTAAGCAAGAAAAGTTAACATGTGTGTGTGTGTATGTGTTTTAGTAGAGAATTTGAGGTTTCTCTTTAAGTTTTAGTTTTTGTTTATTTTTTTTTGGAAAATGTAATTGTAAGAAAATTTTGTTGGGTAATAGTTCTAAGACTTTTTACTTTGATAATTTGGAGAAAATTCTGTTTGTGGGGGAAATGTCTGCTTGAAATCTTAAATGAAAAAGAAGGGTAAATTTTTATAGTTGAAGTGTAATGAAATGGCAATGAGTCAAAGAACTGAAAAATGGATTAAAAAGCGGGGTATAATATTAATGCCTGAAAGTTGGCTATAAAATTTATTGTAAATATAAAATCTTTAACGCGTAGTATCTAAAGGATTATTTTTATCCAAAACTTTTGCATGTTTAACAAATTTGGGCGCCGGCAACGGAAGCAATGAGCAAAATTATTTTTTTCACCTTATTTGATAGCAGAGATTTCATAATTTTTGGGAATAAGCAAAATCGTTCAGAATCAAATGAAATATCCGATCGGAATGTGTGAATTACCTGTACATAAAGATATTGTTAGAAATATAATAAAATATTTAATATTTTTAATTAGGCTTAAGTTCATGAAATTTAATTTTCATTAAATTATTTTTATGAAGAAAGGAATTTTACAACATGAAAATTAATTAAAATTGTTATTGATAATCTTTCATTCTTGACGTGGCTCGGGCTCGAACCCTGACGTCAATAGTCAAACATCAATCCTTAAACCAAATTGTATTTTAACATTTGGTAGATCGAAATTTGCTTTCCTGAATGATTATCCATTTTAATTGATTTTACATGTTTTTTCCTTACTTCTGTTTTTTCGTACTTTTGTCAAGAATTTCAGGAAAGCAAATTTCGATCTACCAAATGTTAAAATACAATTTGGTTTAAGGATTGATGTTTGACTATTGACGTCAGCAGTCGTCGATGGCTGCGAGTGTAAGACGGCAAATCCATCTGAGGAGATCGAGTGGTTGCGATCGAAACATGTCATGGTAACCTGCCGGCCAGGGTTCGAGCCCGAGCCACGTCAAGAATGAAAGATTATCAATAACAATTTTAATTAATTTTCATGTTGTAAAATTCCTTTCTTCATAAAAATAATTTAATGAAAATTAAATTTCATGAACTTAAGCCTAATTAAAAATATTAAAAATTTGGATTCAAAACCATAAATAGTTCAACAAAATAACCACAATACTAATTATAATTAAATATATAATAAATTTGTTACTACTAGTTATATGTACATCTCAGATTAAATTGATGCCTTAAAGCCTTTTCGCACTTGCATTTCGGAAAAACGCCTGGAAGATGTTGAAAATGTGAAACTGGCATTCACAATTGCAACATCTACTATCAATTAAAAATGTCACCATTTACGAGAAAAACTATTTTCTTTTACTTTTTTTTCCACAAATTGGAATTTAAAAATATAAAAAATTAACAAAAAAAAAAAAAAAAAATCGCACACTTCTTTCAAAACAAATGCACTATTTTCAGTGATGCTACAATCATAATTGAATTTATTGCCACTTTTCTAGTGGTGACTCTAAAATAATCGGAATTCGTGAGAATGGAATACAATGAAATATGAGCGAAAATATAGTCTTCAAAAGACTTATTTGTGTTAAACGCAACGCAACGCCAAAAATAATATAAAAAGCAAAAACAATGTTAAACAATTTGTCGTTATTTTATTTTTGCTTTCCACAGAAATGCATATTGCGTTTTAAAATTTTCTATGCCACCGGATATGCAGCATTTGAAATTTAAAAATTCAATATGAATTTCTGTAGAAAACAACAACAAAATTATGAAATATTTTTGATTTTTTTTTTGCTTTTAATGTAATTTTTGGCGTTGCGTTTTACACAATAAGGGCCTTCATGTAATATAAATACATAAACAACTATTTTCACTTTTAAACTTTGCGGATCAGTTGTTCCGTTTTCCTTACCAAGCTTGTGCATAAACTTGTATAAACGTGAAGTTTGCGGATGAAAGTGATAAAACTAAACTTGTCACCGTCTTAACGTATTAGCTTTTAATGTTTGCTTATGTTAATTTATAAAGCGAACATTCCAGCAAAGTACACGACGTTTTCTTTTATGTTTATAGAAAATTTATAGAAAACCAAAGCAAAGATTTTTAAATTATATTAATTTTGAAAAATTTTGGGTTTTTTCTTTAACACATTTCAACACTTTTACGTTTTTTTTTTTAGGTAGCTACCAATCATTTGGGGTTGAACCTTAACGTGTCCGCAACATTTACGCATGAGTAACGTTAGATATCAGAGCCGATAAGGCTTTTGTTTAGGAGAATTTAACTGAACGATTAATTTTACTTCCGAATCTAATCCCTAGTTTTCAAAAAATTAAAACATATGTTTTTTTTGTAGCACTACGGTAAAGAGATAGTAGTATTAGTAGTAGGAATTAAGAAGATTTAAATACAGCAGAAAAGGCAAGAAAACAGTATAGCAGAGTAGAGTAATACCGTGTTCAGATATACCTTTTTTATTGGGTCAATATTCGGTTAATTGACATAATTATATTTCTGCTCACATATACACAATTAAGCTAACTAAATTAATATCACTACTACATACAACATTCAACGTAAACAAAAATGTACATGTATAAGAAAATGTAAACATCTTTTGACATCTTTAAGGAATAAACATCTGGCTTTTGCGCAGATCTAATGGAAGTACATTTTTTTGTTGTAATTTCAGTTGCCAAATGTCAAAACGCTGTTTAGTTAAGTTGTGTTTTGCTTAATATACACACTTGTTACAGTGTCGCATTTTAATTTTACTCAATATTTATAACAATTTTGTATTAATTGTGCAATAACTAAATTGCAATTTTGTATGTATAATTGAGCTCAATAATGGCATTTATTGCGTAAAACTCAATTAAGGTGCATATCTGAACACGGTATTAGGTAACGTTTATTACAGTTGAGCAGATTAAAGTAGATTACAGTAAACTAGATTCAAATAGAATACAGAATAAATAGTAGTAGTACCGTAGAGTGCAGTTGAATACAAAAAGGTGTAGTAGAGCGCAAGAAAGTAATGTTAAGTAGGTTCAGCAGAGAAGAGTACAATATCGAAATATATAGTACAGCAGAATAGTTTTATTTAACGCATAATATAGTAGAGCGGAATAAGGTAGATCCGAGTAAAATACAGTATAAAGATTAGTAGTTCCAGAGATTGCAGTAAAGTACATCATAGTGAAGAAGAGCGCAATCAAGTAGAGTAAAGTTATATCAATAGAGAAGAGAACATTAGAGAAGGATACAGTACAGCAGATTACAGTTTGAGAGAAGGATACAGTACAGCAGAGTACAGTTTGAGAGAAGGATACAGTACAGCAGAGTACAGTTTGAGAGAAGGATACAGTACAGCAGAGTACAGTTTGATATCATATATAACAGTAGAGCAGAGTAAACTTGATAAGAGTAGATCCGAAAAGAATACAAACGAAAGAGTAGTAGTACCGTTGAGTGCAGTAGAGTATAACAAGGTGTAGAAGAGCGAAATGAATTAGAATAAAAAAAGTTCAGCAGACAAGAGTTTAATAGAGAAGGATACAGTATATAGAAACTGATCTTGGTTATCCATATTACTGTAGAGCAGAGAAAAGTAGATCCGAGACGAAAGCGTAGTACAAAGAAATGAAGTAAAGCCCAATGGAGTAAAGTAAATTAGATTTTTGTAAGCAAAATAGAGCATAGAGTGGTCAAGTAGCGTGCAACAGAGCATAATGGTGTAAGTTCATGTAAAGTAGAGCAGTACTGTCCACTCAAGTATAGTAGATTAAAGTACAAAGTAAGTTGAGTGTAGTAATGAAGTAAAGTAAATTATATTTATGTAGACCAAATAGAATATATTATGTTAAAGTAGAGTTCAACAGAGCATAGTAGTGTACACTCAAGTATAGTAAAGCTAAGTATAGTAACGGGAAATATAACACAGACAGAATTTTGTACAATAGAGAAGAGGGTAGAAGTGGTAAAATAGAGTTAATATATGCATCTTTTATTATTTTTAAGTTTTTTTACATGATTTTATCTATGTATACATTAGGGGTACAACCAAATTAAGGCCCTATCACCACGCTGTAGCCGATGTTGTTCTGAAATCGAAAAATGTTTCCTCAGGTCAGTTAGGAACAAAAACGTTCCGCGTCGAAGCCGATTTCTGAAAGCCCTTTAAATTTTTTTTTATTTTTTAAAAATTTTGTATTTTTTCAAAATTTTTTATTTAATAATTGAAGCACAGCCGGAGTAACGTTTTAAGTTGCAAAATAATTTTTTTTCAGGAGAGCAAAAAAAACGTTTTTAACAGGCAAGTTTATTACTTTTTTTTTTTAGATTATTAAAAATAATGATAATAAAAATTTTTATGCAAAATATCAACAAATTTAAAACTTAAATTACATGCAAATTTACACTTTTTTTTGTGGAAAAACGTCTCATATCCACAATCACGATGCATTTAAAACGTTCTTCCACTACACAATGCATCATGACTGATGGCTTTTTAAACGTTATTCCACGTTTAAAACCATTTACTTTGTATCATTTTTAGGTAACTTACAACGTTATACCACTAGCTGACTATTTGTATGCCCTTTTTAAAGCCTTTAAGGTGCACAATTTTGGGTGATTTGAAGTTTAAAGAGTGTACGAGAGTAATGTTAACGGTTATCTGCAAAAAAACAGTTTTTGCAAAAAGTGGCTTTTACAACGTTATTCGCGGCTCTGCTTCAATTATTTAACTATTTACATTTCTTAATGTAATTATATGATTATAATCAAAATTACAATCTAAAAACTATCTTTGTTAAGTGAAATTAACTTTAGATTAAGAGTTCGTGTTGATTTGCATTGGGGGAATATATCTTGTACGACTTTGATGGTGCGTTCCGCACAAATGTTGCTGCGTTGTGTTTTTGGAATTCTTTAATCATCTTTCACCCAATGTCTTAGAAAGCATAAATGAGCATTAGTAAAGCCGGATAATGATTTGTTTCAGGCTTCGAAGTCATTTTTATTGTAACAATGATCTGAAAACCAAATGTTGTACCAAGGGCCACATATAAAATTTTGAAAATAAGAGTTGCATTAGCAAAAATCGGTTGTTTGTAACTAGTTTATCTCAAAAGCTAGTTACAAACCTGTTTATGGTTTGTATGGATAGGTTTCACAAACTAGTTTATTACCATAAACAACTTATAAACTGTTTATGGTGTAGGTGTAAATGCATTATTACTGATCCCAAACTTAATTGCATTTGAAGCGGAACCTTTTTTAACGATATCGAAAATCTAAAGATGCAGTTCTTTTTGTTTTTTTATGCACTACATGGTATGGATAGGGCCATTTTGATATTTTCAAAAATTGTAAAAAAGTTGTATATTTAGTATACATATTTAAACTGCCATCATATCATCTTAAAGATAATAGATGATCGTTACGAACCGCTATTCCTTAAGAAGAGCGGAATACGGACAGTTTTCTTCCGCTTAGTGTCTACGCTGATAATCCATACCTAAGCAAGAGCGTGAACGTTGTATGAAGAACAACTGTGTTACCTTTTTTGTTTAACAAAACCCAAATAATAGAAATAAAAATGGATATAAAACTGCTAGATTTAAGGTACATGTAGACGACATGTTTTTTACATCTGACTTATGAACTTCTCAAGTCACATGTAATTGTGCATGTCTGTCAAAAGTGCTGTTTTACAGAAGGTTTATAATATTCGGTCACAAACGTACATGTAATTTGCTTCTGACATTGTCTCTGGTTTTTTCGTATAGTTATTGCAAAAACCAACATAAAAATCCGTAAAATAGTTTAGCCATCTTAACATATTTTTCTTTTAATTCAAAGATACCAATTTAGGATTTTGTAACGAATCGGTTTTAATATATATATTTACATAAATTCTATTCAATAGTGCGATGATCGTACAAATCTCTGTATTGTTAAATATTAACTTCAGCCGGCTAATGATTCTTTCAATAGTGGACGCCGCTGCCGGTTTCTTCTTGGCATAGATTTCTGATGTCAGATGGTTTGTCAGAAGAAAATAAAGCACGGTCTAATTGAAATTTTGTCAGATGACTTTGCATCTGACTTTTACAGAAGCAAAGTTAAAATGGTAACACACGACATGTATGTATTTTGCAGTGCAAAATTTGACATGTCAGATGACAAAAACATGTCGTGTACGGTCGCCTTTACCAATATTACAAGGGCGGCCAACTTCATTATTAAAAGCGTTGTCATAATCGGATTTTTCAATTGCAAAGCGTTCTAAATAGCGCGTCGTCAAGCGATATTTAGAGATACTTTATACAAATTGTATGGGCATGACAACTGAAAAACGCGCGCCGCTTTTGCTTGTATGTACTTCAATGAATTTTTTTCAATTAAGCAACAACTTCTCTTATAGAATTGTAAAAGTATTTATATTATTTTTATGAATTGCCTAAATCGTTATCGAAAATAATTTCTATTGAGACCCTCCAATTAACCCTTTTTTGGAAGACTAATGCCACTTTTTCAAACACTGGTCATTTATTGGTAATTTTTGTTTATTTTATTTCATTCCTTCTTTTTTTCGCTTAAAATATTAAAAATCACAACAAAACTCATAGCATACTTAAAGGTCTGCCAGCTAAGCTGTGGATATTCTACAGTATGAGTTTAAATAACAAACAGCAACTATTTAAAAAAAAACCATGAAATCACATCCAATAACATCAAAAAAAAAAGCATAAAACGTAACGCCTTTTTAGAGGAAAGAGTAATTTTTATGAAACAAAATAAAGTTGTTTTCGCAACAAAAAAAAAAAAAAAAAAAAAAAAAATATATATTTCCTACATTCACTATTTTTTTTTTTTTTTTTTTTTTTTTGTTGCAAACATTTTTACCAACAGCTTCCGTTATGGGTACTCTCATACTCTTGCAAATTTAAAGGGGTTTTAGTAGAACAAACATTTATAATGCATAGTTTTAGCGGACATAGATGATAGAGGTGTATGCAGATAAAGTTTGCTGGTTTGCTATTTTTATATAAAATGAAATTTTATTTTATTTAAAAATCACACAAACTGATGGGCAAAGAAATATGCAAACGAATATGAGAAAAAAAGGCACTGAAATTTTAGCGTGAATAAAAATTTATATACACTCTCACACTTAAGCATATTGATACAAATTTATTTTATACAAGCACACACAAACTTTTGTTAGCTTACAGATGTAAAAGTGTGAGTGACAATACCCATCACCATTGAGGCTCAACATCAATATGATGTTGTTGTAAATTTTTAACTATCTAACGCCTAAAATCATTCAGTTTTATTTTGCTTTGCTTTGCCTTTCTTTTTTTTTTTTTATTCACCCACATGCATTAGCACTTTACTACCTAGACTTTTACGCAATTTTTATAACTTTCCATTTGGTTTTTAGATATTTTAGAAAAAAAAAATTATGTTTTTTGCGGGAAAAAACTGTAGTAGAAAAGAAAGGGTCAAATTGTTATTGTATATTGTTAAAAATTTTGTGGTACGTCGTTTATATAGTCTCCAGGCTAACACCAAACCAAAAACATAAACACCAGCACACACACACCCTCACTCACTCACTTGTAACCCAAACTATTACTCTCTGTACATTTATATTTATACAAACTAATACACACTGCCATTACTAGCTACAAAACAAAAAAGAAAGAAGAACAGGAATATTTGTTAGAGAATATTTATGTATAGCAAAACACTACATGGTAAATATTGCATACTTTTAGGCATCCCTCAATCATTGAATGCAACGCGAAAAAAGGTGCATACAAATAATATGCACAACGAGAAACAGTAAAATATTTAGAGAATGGAGCGATCGATTTTGATTTTCTCAGGAGTATAGAAGGAAGATTGAGGCCCTATGCTCCTTTTAGGAGCTAAAGGAAACAATATAAACATATATTTATATAGAAGGAAGATGTAATAGAGTTCAAGTGGCAGTTCTGGAGTATATACATAAATATCGAGCCTTGGCTGCATTAGAGTATAGAGAATATGACCGCCTACTAGCTAATAATGTGGAGTTAATTGATTATTGATAAACATTTCAAACAAATATCTTATACTAGTGTTCGCCTAATGGCCAATATGAAGAAAACATAGTTCATCTAAGTATATATGAATTTTTATGTTTTGAGCAATTATTTTTTCCATCTTAGTGGATCGATTTGGCGAGGGACCAACCTCCGGTTCATATTTTATCTTCAACCTGAGTTAATTAATTTTTGTAAATTCCATAAAAAAAAAATATCAATTGAGAAACAAAAAAGTATCAAAAAGTCTTTTTTATATGTACACAGAAAAAATTCTCCAAAATTGTTCACCAATTAAAGCATTAATCAAAAATAAAATCAGTTTTAATTAAAAATTTAATCAAGTGAATTTAACGTTTAATCAAGTAAATTAAACGTTTAATTACTACTATTAACTGGTTTAATTGATACTATTAATTTGTTTACTGGTGCAAATTAAATTAATTTTTTAATTAATATCACAAATTTTTTAATTGAAAACAATTTTTATTTTTTCTGTGTAGATTGTCATCCATTTAGGACATTGCATGCTTAATTTTATATTTTTATGTCCAATATTAACGAAAATCAATCTAAGTACGAGATGTAGAACGAAAAAGTACCAAAAAGCTCATTCTTATACACTCTTATCCACTCAGAACCATGCATGTTTATTTTTATCTTTGTAGGTCGAATATCAACAAAAATTCAAAAAGTACCAGTTGAAAAACAAAAAGTACCAAAAATTTTTTTCATCTTATAGGTTCTCATTCACACAGTAACCTGCACCTATAATATTATGTTTCAACGTTCAATATTATAGAACATTTAAAAATTATCACATGAAGCACGTTAAAGTAAAAGAAAGAAATTTAATTTCCCGTATATCTCCTTTTTTCTCCCCATAAAGGTTCGGTTGACAAACAAAGGAAGAAATCGTTCTTAACTGTTTTGCCTGGTCTGATTTATACATAAGATTTATATAGCCGAAATAATCGAAAACCGATTTTTGAAAAATGTCAAATAATCCCACACCCTAATTTTTTATTATTTGATAATTGGAAAAACATTTTTATTTATTTATTTTGCATTTGTGTTAGTAGCAAATTTAACCACTTTTTACTCTGAAATTATTAAACAGATTTTAGTAAAATATATGTTGTGTACTTATGTCAAGTAAATACCTTTCAAATGGTGTATATTTTGTTTGAATCGGTTGACATACAGAGGAGGAAAGTGTTCTTAACTGTTTTGCCTTTGTCGATTTATATATAGAGATACTCAAGTCTAGAGAGAAGAATATCATATACTTTGGTTGATACCATGAAATTAAACCAGGTATGGGAGTTTTTGTTTGAGATGTAATAGTAATAAACACTTATTGATAAGCAATTTAAATGAAAATAGTTTAAACAAACAAGAGTGCTATATTCGGCTGTGCCGAATCTTTGTTACCCTCCACCGACAGTTCGAATGTTTTAGGAGTAATATCTGTATGATGTCTATTTATTATCTATATATATAAAAATGAAAAATGTTTGTATGTTTGTGTGTTTGTGTGTTTGTTTGTTGGCTTATAGACTCCGAAACTACTGAACCGATTTTCTTGAAATTTTTACAGTAACATCACGTGAGCCCTTAAAATAAAATAGGCTACTTATTTTTTCGATAGGGGCAGGGGAATTGGTACCCCCCCATAGGATGCCAATATTTATTATCGCATATCTTAAGAGCCGCTGGACGCATTTTGCTGAACTTTTTGTAGTAGGATCTTCTGAGCCCCGAAATTGAAATAAAATAGCAGCGGGGGTATTTGAATCCCCCATAGGACGCCAATGTTTAACATCGCATATCTTAAGAACTGTTATAGTGAGAATGTTCAAACTTTCTAGAAGTCACTCTTATGGTATACTACACTTTTGAAAATAAAAATAAAGCGGGTAGGCGCAGGGGGGGAAATACCTCCCATAGGATGCATATATTAAATATCGCTCAACTGAAGAACTATTAAAGGGAGAGTCTTCAAACGTGGGTTAAGCTACTATTATAGTAAACTATAAATTTTCAATATAAAAATGGGCAGGAGAGACAGGGGAGGAGCAGTACCCCTCATAGATAGAAATATTAATAAGAGCCACTGCACGCATTTTGTTGAAATTTTGGTAGTAGGATCTTCTGAGTCCCAAAATTGAAATAAAGTAGCAGCGGGGGAAGTGGTTTTCCCCATAGGACGCCAATGTTTAATATCGCATATCTAAAGAACCGTTATAGTGAGAATGTTCAAACTTTGTAGAAGTCACTCATATGGTATACTACACTATTGAAAATAAAAATAAGGCGGATAGGCGCAGGGGGGGAAATACCTCCCATAGGATCCATACATTAAATATCGCTCAACTGAAAAACTATTAAAGGGAGGGTCTTCAAACGTAGTTAAAACTACTATTGTGGCAAACTTTAAATTTCAATATAGTAATGGGCGGGGTAGACAGAGGAGGAGCAGTTCCCCTCATAGATAGAAATGTAATGAAGAGCCGCTGCAAGCAATTTGTTGAACTTTTGGTAGTAGGATCTTCTGAGCCCCAAAATTGAAGCAAAATAGCAGCGGGGGAAGTGTTACCCCCCATAGGATGCCAATGTTTAATATCGGATATCTTAAAAACTGTTATAGTAAGAATGTTCAAACTTTGTAGAAGTCACAGTTATGGTATACTACACTTTTGAAAACAGAAATAAAGCGGGTATGCGCAGGGGGAAATATCTTCCATAGGATGCATATATTCAATATCGCTCAACTTAAGAACTATTGAAGGCAGAGTCTTCAAACGTGGTTAAAGCTTCTATTATGGTAAACTATAAATGTCAATATAGAAATGGGCGGGGTAGCCAGAGGAGGAGCAGTACCACTCATAGATAGCATTATTAATAAGAGCCGCTGCAAGCAATTTGTTGAACTTTTGGTAGTAGGATCATCTGAGCCCCAAAATCGAAACCCCCATAGGACGCCAATGTTAAATATCGCATATCTTAAGAACTGTTAAAGTAAGAATGTTCAAACTTAGTAGAAGTCACTCCTATGGTATACTACACTTTTGAAAATAAAAATAAAGCGGGAATGCGCAGGGGAAAAAACATTCCATAGGACGCATATATTAAATATCTCTCAACTGAAGAAGTGGTTAAAGCAGTGTAGCGAAGCGCACCGGGTTAAGCTAGTTATCTATATATGTATATAAAAATAAAAAATGTTTGCATGTTTGTTGGCTTATAGACTCCTTAACTACTGAACCGATTTTCCTGAAATTACAGTAACAGTAACATCACGTGATCCCTAAAAATAAAATAGGCTACTTATTTTTTCGATAGGGGCAGGAGAATTGGAACCCCCATTGGATGCCAATATTAAATATTGCATATATGAAGAGCCGCTGCACGCATTTTGTTGAACTTTTAGTAGTAGGATCTTCTAAGCCACAAAATTGAAATAAAATAGCAGCGGGGGAAGTGGTTCTCCCCATAGGACGCCAATGTTTAATAACGCTTATCTTAAGAACTGTTATAGTGAGAATGTTCAAACTTTGTAGAAGTCACTCTTATGGTATACTACACTATTGAAAATAAAAAATAAAGCGGGTAGGCGCAGGGGGGAAATACCTCCCATAGGATTCATATATTAAATATCTCTTAACTGAGGAAGTGGTTAGGGCAGTGTAGCGAAGCGCACCAGGTTAAGCTAGTTATCTTTATAAAAACAGACATTTTCATTAAAATTGGTTGCGGTTTAGACCTTTAATAAATTATTGACCGACAATCAGAAAGTTTAATGCTATTTTTTTTTTTAGCAATCTTAAATAGCTTGAGTAAAATATCATGGTTCGTAACAGTTTAAGCCGAACTTAAATGATTTTCATTCAGGTGGGCAATTTATATTGGAGCAATGAACCAATTATCCCAAAATTCTGCAGAGTAATTTCTGGTATTGAAAAACATAAATGTCAAAATTTTTGCTGGCCATATGAAGCTAAGCTGTAAGAAAGTTCACCGAATTATCTATATCTGCTATGGTTTTAGGCGTATTTAGTTATTTTACCAGCGTGGGCTTCATATAAGGCCTAGGGTAAATTACGGACCGATCTTCACGAAATTTCACAGTCTTATTTTTAGTCCTATAAAACTTTGGTGTACCAAATTTTGTTGTGATAGCATTAATAATCTGGCCACTCTAATGCCGACAAGGAGAAAAAACAATTTTATTGTGTAAAATACATACCTGTACTTGCGGATAAACAGAACATCAAAAACCTAACAAAACTTTAAGCACAATATTAACAAACATAAAAACACCAATAAATAAACAACAACAACGCAATGTTGTTAACGAAATACCATGTAAGGGGAAAAAAGATCAAAGCTGCGATTTGATTTATATTGGTACCACAAAGAGAACACTGAAAACAAGAATAACAGAGCATAAAATAAACATAAAAAAATTCAAGGAAAGTACGGCTTTAGCCCAACACATAAAAAATACAAATCATTCGGCAGATTTTGACAAAGTACAAATATTGGATAGAGAAAATATCGAAAGGAAAAGATTCACAATAGAGGCGTTAATGATACAACAGAAAATAAAAAAGACAATGAACTTAAAAGTAGACACACAACACATAAATGCCAGCTATTGTGTTGCAATATCTAACCTGTTATATAATTTTTAAGTTTCTGTTAAATATAATTTTTCATGTTTAATGTTTTTATGTTTGTCTACAACAAATTATTGTTCAATGTAATAAAAAATTGCTTTCTTCATAAAAAAAATTTAATGAAAATTAAATTGGATGAACTTAAGCCTAATTAAAAATATTAAAAATTTGGAATAAAACCCATTAATAGTTCAACAAAATAACCACAATACTAATGATTGTTAAAGCTAAGGCACGAGCTCTATGTGTACATTTGTCCTTCAAGTTGTGCTGAAAAAGGTCAACAGAAAAAAGAAAGACAAACATGAAAACAAAAAATGTACTTTGGACTTCAAGAAGAATTCTTGACAAAAAGTACGAGAAAACAGAATTAAAGAAAAAACATGTTAAATCAATTAAAATGGATGGATAATCATTCAGAAAAGCAAATTTCGATCTACCAATTAATTCCATCTAATAATTAATTTTCATGTTGTAAAATTCCTTTCTTCATAAAAATAATTTAATGAAAATTAAATTTGATGAACTTCAGCCTAATTAAAAATATTAAAAATTTGGATTAATAAAAAATTAATTTCTCTTTTTGTAAGTAATAATTAATTGTTGAAAAATGTTTGTTGTAATTATATTGTTTAATATATTTTCTTTAATTTAAATAGACGAATCCCTTGATTAAGTGAACATAACATTCACGAAACGTTGGGAAAATATGGATTAAGTTTAATTAATAATTATGGTTTAGGCCTACTAAGCTATTTTCCGGGAGCAGGGCTTATATGGGGCCTAATGTTAATTATAGAAAGATCTTCACGAAATTTCACAGCGTGATTTCTAGTGGAATAAAACGAACTTTTGCAAAATCTTATATCATTCTGTGCATTTTTCCACCATTTATGTTTGTTTTTGTAACAAAATTATCAATTTTTTTTTAGGTGGTGGTTCCACATTTTGATTCATAGCTCTGATCCCGGTTTTCAATCCCAAACTGCTTTGAATAACTACAAGCAATTTGACACCAAGTTTGTTTATTTCTAAAGTGAGCGTGTTTTCAACAGACGGACTGGCGGACAGACGTTCAGACGGACAGACAGACGGACGGACATGGCTAAATCGACTTAGAACTACTCAAGGACCCAAAATATATATACTTTGAGGGGTCTGAGATGAATAATGAAAAGTTTCACACGGAAAATTATATTGATAATATCACTAGCGCTGTAATTTATAAGATTTTATCTTGTTGCGCTAGATCAGTTAATAAATAAATAAAAAAAAATAAATAAATAAATGACAACTTATTGTGGTGGAGGGAATACAAATAAATTGAAATGAATCAAATATATATTAATAATCTAAAATTTTTATACAAATTCACCAAACAAATCGAACATTTCCAAAACAGTTAAAAATCAATCGTATTAATAGACAATACTTTTGTATGAAAATTATCAACAGCAAATATACAATAATGCATAATTAGACAGCGAATTCGACGATACTACGAGCTTGTGAATTGGAACATTTTTATTTACACAAAACTTCAGATTTATATTCCATCACTAATTTTCTAAACAAAAATCCCACTAAAAAATCCACTGTTTTTATTTGGTTAAAACACTAGAAAAAGACATAATTTTGAATAGCTATAGAGACCCGTTGATCGGGAAAAATCTGTAATTAAGAGTAAAAGTTGGTAAATCGCAAAAAAAAGATTCTATATAATGAATGGTAAGAACCTAAAGATATGAATACATAATTTTAAATTTCGCTCCTACAATTACCGACTTTTTTTGAATTTGTTTTTTCAAAAATTACCCACTGTTTGCCATAAATATGTATTTGAGAGTTTGTTTGTGCTTTTGTGTTTTTTTCAAATGAAAAATGCAACAACACCAACACTACAAAACAAAATACAAAACAAAACAAAATGTGAAAAAACTAAGGCATACTACCGGGCAGCCAAACTTAAACACGTTAACTAATGTGGTATGAAATGCTGATATTTTTTCTACAATTTTTTTTTTTTGTATTTTTTTTTTTTTTTTTTGGAAACCGTTCCCCTACTCCTTTACCAAAACACTCATTTTCTGGTTAACTTTGCATATATGGGTACACAAATATATCTATGTGTAGTTAGCTTAAGCCCTATAGCCCCTAAAAGCGGCAAAACAGCCTGGCTTTTGCCAGGCTGTTTTGCCGTCCACAAATTAGAAACTTTTATGCTGTGCACATATAATATATTCTCCTATCTATCATTTCATTTCGTATAATTTTTTTTTATGATTATTTGTCATGTCAACGCTTTATTGTTGGGCTTTTGTTGTGTTGGTGTATGTTGGTTTTTTTGTTTTAAATTAATACCAAATACTAACTACAGCATACTTTGTGGCGCTCAATTTATTTAAAAATCAGGGTTTGTGTATGAATGTAAGTACATATATAAATTGGGTGAATAACGAAAAAAGAAGTTTGCGTGTGCCTCGTAATATAGAAAAAAACCTTATACACAAATAACTATATAAAAAACGATATGTAATAGTTTAGTTAGCCTTAAATAGAAAAGTGTGAGTGGTTGTGTGTGTGTGTGTCTATACATTATTTTATTTAAAATAAAAACCTCTAACTTTTTGTGTGCGATTTTTTGTTTAGTTTCTATGTTTTATTGGTTTGTGTTTGGTTCCAGTTTTGTTCAGCTTTTTATTCATGTCTAAGCCTACTATTTTCAATTGTTTGTAACACGTTAGAGTTTGTAAAATTATTTCTACTATGGTTAAAAACAATTTTTTATTCTATAGAGTATACATTTAGGGCCACCCGTTTTAAGGCTGAAATAAATAGCATATATTCGGGCATTTTGTGTATAAAAATTTGTATATATTTCAAATAAATTTATGTATGTAAATGTAACTAGTATGTGTCAATCAAATGGTAGTTTTTAATTTAAAAGGGATATTACCAATTTAAAAATAGCCAAATGTATTTTTTTTTCAGAAATGATAATTTGATTTTCTTTTTTTTTTGTAACACTTATATTAATTTAAATAATGTTAAAGCTTCATTTGAAAATGATAAGAAAAAATAATGAATTCGATAATATTTTGCCAATTGTAGATGTCGATATTTTCAAATATGTTGTTTTTGAATAGCCTGAAAATAGGCAATTATTTTACTTATGTCTCTTTTTTGGTCTATGCATGGTTTTCTTTTATCAATTTAAAAGGGAACCAATTTTTTAGGAAAAAAATGACTTTCTAATAATAGTATAATTCAAATAGTTTTCGTTGGTTCAGGAATTAACTAAGCGTTAATATCTAAATCTTCGCAGAAAACAATTTTTTTGAATGTGATATAATTTGAATTTTTTTAAAATATCATCTATTTATATAGCCTGTGGTGAGATGGAAGAATATATAAGTATATGTATATAAGTTTTTCTACAATATTGATTTTATCTATCTATTTTTCTATCTATATAAAACAGGATGTGCGTATGTATGTATGTATGTATGTATGTATGTATGTATATATGTATGGATGTATGTATGTATATATGTATGGATGTATGTATGTATGTTTTTTTTTTTTTTTTTTTTTAATGGACGTAATGATATAAATATCAATAGTGGCCCTACGATAACTCCACCAACTCCACCCCGGAACTACGTCAGCATTTCATCAGGACGGGGGGTTTTTTTTGTACGAGTCCTACATCCTCCTTCCTATCACAAGGGTAGGAGGTTCGGAGCATCCGTACAGCGCATCTTAATTATGGAGTTTATGAAACGTTCACAGCACATCCACACTTTCTCAGACTCCAACATTTTATTCACCATATTTTCAGGTGTCAAAATTGTCTCCAGTTCATCATAAAGTTCCTGTCGCCTATCTGCCCATCTCTCACATTCAAAAAGCATGTGGTTTGCGTCTTCCACGAGAGTCACGCATGTCTCACAGTTGCCAGCATCCCGAAGCTTAAATCTATGCAGGTACCCGTTAAAACTACCATGATTAGTCATCACCTGTGTGAGAAAGTATCCCATGCTACCATGTCTTCTCTCTATCCAGACTCTAATATCGGGGAATAGTTTATATGTCCATCTCCCATTTTCCTCCATATTCCAACGATCTTGCCATTTTGTTATTAGGGTTCTTTTGCATTTTCCTTTATTTCGAGAATTTTTTGTTTTTGTTCCATCAAGCTGTATGGTTCACATTTAATACGTTTTGTCTCCTTATAAATCTCATTCTTTTCTAACACTAGTAAGTCTATTGGAGGTAGTCCCGCAAGAACTAGTGCTGCACTTGTAGGCACCGTGCGGTATGCCGATATAATTCTAAGTGCACTTAGTCTCTGTGGCTTCTGCATTTCCCTTATTCTTTCCTTTATGCTCATCGACGTGGCAAATATCGGGGCGGCGTAAAGTAGCTGGGAGTGTATTACACTATTTATAAGCCTTCTTATGTATGGCTTAGGACCTCCACAATTTGGCATTATCCTCGCCAGTGACGTTGCCGTTTGCATGGATTTTTTTCGTATCATTAGTACGTGTTGACCGAAATTAAGTCTATCGTCAAGTTTTACACCAAGATAACGCAGACTCCTTTGAAAGTGTATTTCACTGCCTTCTAGGAAGATCTTTGGTGGTTCAAATGCTCTTCGATCCGTTACAAGGATTGCCTCAGTTTTTGTCAGTACTAGTTCCAATCCATTTGTTTTTAACCATCTGCTACAGCGAATAAGGCTGTCCTTTTCCAATTTGGCCTGTGTTGCTATTTTTACCACTTCACCGATTGCATCTATTGTGCTCTTTCCCTTTCGGAAACCATATTGCATCGGGGATAATCCACCGAGGTTTTGCACACATTCTTCCAGTCTTTGTAGTAGTACACTTTCCAGTAGCTTCCCCATTGAATCCAGCATACATAGAGGTCGGTATGAACCAGGTTCATTTAGAGGTTTATCTCCCTTTTTTAACAACACCAGTTTCTGTATTTTCCATTTTTCAGGAAAAACCCCGTTTTCAATGCACTTATTAAACGTATTGGTAATAAGTTCGGGCCATATTTCTCCTACTACCTGTATAACCTCGTTTGGGATACCATCCGGTCCAGGACTTTTGTTATTTTTGAGCTTCTTACAAGCAATTTGTACCTCGTCTATACTCAGCGGAGTGAAAGCATCAATTTGAAGTCTAGATTGCGCCCTCCCAATTTCTTCATTGTTATTTTATATGGTTTACCCCACGGGTCGTTATCTATTTCCTTGCATAGATCTTTCCAGCACTTTCTCTTGCTTTCTTTTATGGCACATCTTAGCAATTTACGTGATCTTTTGTATTCATACAAAAGGGTTAGATCTCCATGGTTTCTGGTTGATACACGTCGTGCAGCAAGACATTTGCACCTTAGCTCCCTGATTTCGTCGTTCCACCAGTAGACGGGTTGTTTGTTGTTATAAGCTTTAATTTTGGGCATTCCCACGTTACAAGCCTTTGTTATTGTCTTTGTAAGAGCTTTAGCTGTACTGTCCACACTTAAATTGTCGACTGGAGAGTGCAGATTTCTATCTCTGGTTTGGGTTATGTACTCCGTGAGTTTTTGTTTATTCAGTTTTCTGATGTTCCACCTTGGAAATGCAGTCTCAGTCGTTGTCACTGTCGTGCCATTTCCAATCTTGAATGAAATGTACTGATGGTCACTTAAGGTGATATCCTCTAAAACCATCCAGCTCATATCAACATTGCATAGGTCACTCGTTCCAAACGTTATGTCAATTATGCTCCCACCTGTTCCCCTTCGGAAAGTGAGTTTATCGCCAACATTAAAGATAGTCAGGTTAAGGCTGGCTATAGTTTCGCTAACAGTGATTCCTCTATTGTCGAGGCTTGCTGAGTTCCATTCTGGAGACTTACTATTGAAATCACCCCCAATGATGACCTTGTGTCCTGAGCTTCTAATTGAGGCCTCGAGGCTTGTGATGGCCGCCACAAACGGCGTATACTCCATACTTGGTGAAAAATAACAGCTATATATCCTTATCCTACCAATTGTTGCATACACAAAACATGGATTGCTTTCGTCCACTTCATTTATTGTTAGTTTGGGGTTTCTGATCATTATTGCTGCCCGATGACTAGTGTCCTCATACCAGATTTGTAACGGTGGTTTTCTATACTGTTCACTTATCAGCAGTATATCCGTGTAATCCTCTGATGCCTTTTGCATCATTAGGTCTTGTGCTTCTTTCCCCCTTCCTAGGTTAATCTGTAAGAATTTAAGAGTCATTGAATTATTTTACTCCTCCTATTGCTTACGCATACTGCACTACCAATGAGATGTTGGGTATTTGTTAGACCAGCTTCTTGGCATATTACACAATTTGGTTCTGCAGTACATTCCCTCGACTTATGACCTGGTGTACAACATTTCCTACATATTTTTCCTCTGTCTTCGCCTTTACACTGGCTCGCAATATGGCCCCGGTCCATACACCTATAGCACTGTTTGGGCTTAGTTTTGGTTCTAACCCTGCACATAACCCATCCTACCTTAATTCTTCCCGCGCATAGAAGGGGTGCAGCGAGATGTTCGGATAACTGCACTAGCGCCTGTTTAGTACCACCAAAGGAATCCCTTACGTTTAGGACTTTGAATGATGTTGGCACATCACTATTTGTCGCCACCATGAGAGCATTTATGAGGTCATCGACCTCTGTAGACTCATCTAGATCTCTTATGTCTATTGTATGATTTTTGGCAACTGACCTTATTTTCACGTCATCGCCAAACGTATCACCTATGGCATTCTTAAGTTTTTCGGCCCGTCCTTCGCCTTTATCAAATTTTACGAGGAGCTCTCCAGCCCTGGTTCTTCTTATACCCTTAATCTCGACTCCAATTGCAGTGGGGTCAATTTTCCTTTTCATTTCTTTAATAACATCTGCATATGATATTGTAGAGCTAGTTTTGATAGCTATGGCTTCGCCTTTATCTCTAAGGACTCGTTTTTGTTTGCCTTTATTTTGTTTCTTCCTTTTTTCCTTTCGGTGTCTCACCACTTCCCACTCGTTTGTAAACCCCTGGGGATCCGGGGTGTACATCTCACCGGGGTTTTTTATCAACTTGGGCGTTTCCAGAGCCGAGATTGTCGCCGCCGTTTTAGCTCTTTTCCTCTTTGCTTCTTTTATCGGTGACTTGGGATCCACCCTACTTTTGTCGACTCTTTGGTCGCTTCCTCCTTCCGATACTGGGTAGGTGCGTAAAACCTCCCTGTGCTCCTTCAGTTCCTGGTACAATGCATAGATACAATCAAGATTATCACGTATAATCTTGTGAATGTTCTTTGCATTAGACACAACGCCGTCAATGGTGGACAGTCTCTTTCCAAGCTCAGTGAAAGCTCTATCCTCCGCCTGTTCTAGTTTCTCCTTATCGGTTTGCAAGGTAGTTGGTCTCGTGTTTACTGTAAGGCCCTGCCCGAATTGTCTGGTAAGCACAGTTGCCTGTGTCATTTCACTGACAATGGGAGTTGCGTTCGTAGCACCACTACCCTGTGGGGTATCATTTCTCTTTCCCAGTGGGGTACTGAAAGGAGTTGAGGGTGATCTTTGCAGTAATGAGTTCCTCCCAAATGGGTTGACAATTTTCACTACACCCGTATTGTCTTCGTTTATTTTCATATTTTTTTCATTTTCTTGTATTTTGTTATCGTTGTTGCTGTTGTTTTTGTTGTTGTTGCTCATCATTTTTCCTGTTGGGTCCCAACTCGAAGCCGGTATCGCCGTCTGAAAGTGTAGTCACGTATTGATCCCATGGTTGTCTATGCTTGCAGGGAGGCCATGCGAGGGTTGACATAAGATCCTTATGGGAACATATGTCAGTGCCAGATCCGTGCTAATCAGGAACTTTCATCTGAACCTACACCACCAACTTAATGGTGACATAACGACGAACGTACTCCGAGACTCGCTACGTTTTAACGAGACGGAGGCAGCGGTGACATTAGCCCATGAGCTATTTCGGTGGAATTCCACTTCCACCTACCGAAGTCATAGAATGCCACAGCTGTCAGCCCAGGGTGCGTCAAAATCCGAAACAGTGTCCAGGAATACCATAATTAGGACCGTACTGGGCTTGATCCTAATGCCTTTCGGCGGGGGCAATATCGGGAGTGTGTCAAAACCATATTAATTTTTCCAGGAATAAAATAATTAGAATCGTACTTTGCTTGATTCTAATGCCTTTCGGCGGAGTTCTGCCGGGGCTATGTCCATATCCAATCCATTATCCAGTTATACCATAATTAAGACCTTACTGGGCTCGATCTTAATGCCATTTGGCGGGAAGTGACTAGGGAAACCACGGAGGCGTCATGCTCCTAACTACACCTCTCTAGAGGGTACCCCCGTGGTAGGATACATATTTAAGGGCGGTATCCGCTCGCCCTGTCACAGGACTTCACCGAGCACAAGTACCGTTTTTAGTACGCTCTCCATACCTGCCACAACTAGGGTCCGCGGGGGCGTTACTCCCCGTTATCCTCGCCTGAGGATACCCTTGCGGTATGTATGTATGTATGTATGTATGTATGTATGTATGTATGTATGTATGTATTTATGTATGTATGTATGTATGTATGTATGTATGTATGTATGTATGTATGTATGTATGTATGTATGTATGTATGTATGTATGTAACGTATGGACTCTAACACGGCTGGGCCGATTTTGATGACATTTTCAGGGAATCTTCAGAATATTCAGGTGGGTGACACTGTGAATTCTGATTTTTAATTTTCGGTCTGCGGGCGGAGGGGTGTGGCAAAATCCAATTTTCATATTGCACCACCAATGATATCTATATAATTGTGACGATTTTTTCTTTAAAATGATCGCCATGGTCCAACTTAGATTTATGCGAAAATAAAATTTTGCCCCGCCCACTTTTAAGCCCACTTTTTTCGAATTACCTAAAATCAAGAAACGGCTCCATCGATTTGAGAAATTTTTCTTTCAAATGTTCGTATAAATCCATTTTACGTTTTCATCGAAAGTAAAAATTACCGCGCCTACTTTTACGCCCACTTTTTCTATTAGGCGTTTAACTTGAGAACGGCTTGACCGATTTAGACGATGTTTTCTTTGTATGTAAGTAACGTATGGACTCTAAAACGGCTGGGCCGATTTTGATGAAATTTTCAGGGAATCTTCAGAATATTCAGGTGGGTGACACTGTGAATTCTGATTTTTAATTTTCGGACGGGTGTGGCAAAATCCAATTTTCATATTGCACCACCAATGATATCTATATAATTGTGACGATTTTTTCTTTAAAATGATCGCCATGGTCATACTTAGATTTATACGAAAATAAAATTTTGCCACGCCCACTTTTTTCGAATTACCTAAAATTAAGAAACGGCTACATCGATTTGAGAAATTTTTCTTTCAAATGTTCGTATAAATCCATTTTACGTTTTCATCGAAAGAAAAAATTACCGCGCCTACTTTTACGCCCACTTTTTCTATTAGGCGTTTAACTTGAGAACGGCTTGACCGATTTGGACGATGTTTTCTTTAAAGTCACCTTAAGTTTTTACGGAAAGGAAATTTTGCCCCGCCCACTTTAACGCTCACTTTTTTTGATTTACCTAAAATTGGAAAACGGCTACATCGATTTGACTAATTTTTCTTTCAAATGCTAGTTTCCTACGGATTTTTAAAATCGAACGCAAACATTTTTCCTAATTTGGAAAGGACAACGTCTGTCGGGTCAGCTAGTACCCTATAAAGTTTAAATTCTGTGTCCTTATGTATAGCGAAGTTGATTAAACGATTATGTTTTATATTTAAGACTCATGTTGTTCAATTTTGTTTCCTCTTTCGCTAAATGCAGATCTAGTTTTTTTTTTTTTTTTTTTTTTTAACGATAAACCAACACTCAGGGGATGCCCCCTATATATGCAGTGCATTGTGTTGATCAGGAAAATAAGGTTTGGGAAGGAGGAAAGAGGGAATAGTGTTTGTGGACATTTGACTTGAATCTTAATAAATTATAAGTACCGGGAAAGACCTCTGCGGGAAGTTTATTCCACATACGGATAGTTCGATTGAAAAACGAATTTTCTCTATAATGCGTTGTGCGAAACACAGGACAATCGACTACAAACGGATGTGATCCACTGGATGAGCGAGTATTACGAAGAACGACTCGGGCGGGTGGAATAAGTTCACTTATCTCAGTGGAACACCTCCCAAGGTAATATCGATAGAAAAGTGTCACACAACCCACATTCCGACGATGCCCCAATGAGTCAATAGAGTTGGATACCCTACTGTCATTGATGAGCTTCACCGCCCTCCTTTGTACACGGTCCAGAAGGTTCAAAATAGACTTTGAAGCCCCTGCCCATATATGGGAGTTGTATTCCATCTTCGGTCGGATATAGGTGGTATAGATAGTAAGGAGATCGGAGGAAGTGAAGTAATTCTTGCACCGTTTTAAAAAACCTAAACACTTGAATGCCTCTTTCGACACTTTGAAAACGTGTTTATTCCAGCGGACATCGCACTGTATTCTCATGCCCAGAACATCAAGAGTATCCGATTCCTTAATATCAATGCCACCCATTAATACAGATGACATAGTTGGTCCCACGGCCCGTCTGTGGGTCAACATACAACATTGGGTCTTGCGTGCATTAAATTCGACCCTATTCGCTTGACCCCACTCAGAGATTGCAGCTAGGTCCAGATTAAGAGTGTCATTCATATTTTGCCTTTTGCCCCAATCTCAACAAGGCTTGGCCTATGATCGAAGGAATATGAATGACAAATGTTGCTGTCATCTGCAAAAGAGTAGATAGGATTTGAAGTATGACCAAGAAGGTCATTAAGAAATATAAGAAATAGCGTAGGAGAAAGGACATAACCTTGCGGTACCCCTGAATTTACCTGAAACTCGTTTGATCCCATCTATAACAACACGTATAGTGCGATCACTGAGGAAACTCGATATAAATCGAGAGAAATCATTACCGACACCAAAAGCAATAAGCTTTGACACAAGCGCACCATGCCACACCCGATCAAACGCCTTGGAAATATCCAGAGCAACCACTTTGCATTCACCAAAGCGGTGAATGGACCGACTCCAACGTTCTGAAAGAAACGCTAACAGGTCTCCTGTAGATCGGCTACCACGAAAACCATACTGTCTGTCACTGAGAAGTGAATTTGTCTCCAGATACTTCACAAGATGGTAATTAACCATGCTCTCCATCACCTTCGAGAGCGAAGAGCAAATTGCGATTGGGCGGTAATTATCAGGGTTAGTAGCCTCACCCTTCTTGGGGATTGGCTGAACATTGGCCACCTTCCAGCAAGAGGGAAAGATTCCCGCATGGTACGAAGAGCTGAAAAGGTTGGCCAATGGACGAGCTAACGTCGAACAGCACTGTTTCAATACCAGTGCTGATATGCCATCCGGCCCCGGTGACTTGTTTACGTTAAGATCCGAAAGAACCCTTTTGACTGCGCGTGATCGGAAAAATATCTTGGGCATAGTACATGATACTCTTTCGACAACGGGCAGTGATTGATTGCTTTTCAGCAAGAACGAATTACTTGCAAACAGTTCAGCCAAGAGGTTAGCTTTATCAATCGGGTCAGTAAATATTTGGTCGTCCTTTAAAAGCGCTGGGATAGAAGAACTAGCACTGTCCCTTACTCTTTTAACGAAGGACCAAAAGGTCTTACTGACCCGAGGAGCAGCAAGGACCTTAGCACGAAGACGCTGTTCCTGTAGAAATTTTTCTCGTCTTAGTACTTTGGCACACTCAGATCTTGCCCTCTTTCGTAGCTGATCAGTAGTTGCGTTTTTGTTCAAACGCCAACTACTAAACGCCTCCTCTCTGGATCTGACTGCATTTTTGCACGTCTGGTTAAACCAACACTTAAGTTTTGGTTTAACCGAAATTTGCTTCGAGGGAATAAAAAGTTTCATTCCAAGCAAAATTACATTTACGACCATTTTTGCAGCGGCATGAACATTATCGTCAAGGAAACAAAGTTTCCAGTTGAAATGCCGGTAAAATTCGTTAAGCTCGGCCCAACGAGCCTTTTCATAAATAAAAATCGAGCGTTTCGGGGCTGTTTTCGAGACGCTATGAAGTGCCGAATATGAAAAGTAAGCAGAAATGGTATTGTGATCCGAATTCCCGAGAGGATCGAGTGTTCTTACTTCGTACTTTTCAGGGTGAGAAGTGAGAAAAAGGTCAAGAGTATTCCGAGATTGCCCTACAACACACGAATTGTGTGTTGGCTCATTTACTAGTTGCGCTAAGTGGTTATGCGCGGCGAATAACTCAACGTATTGGCCCACGGGAGTTGTATGGCTCGAATGGCGAAGCCAGGAACAGTTATGAACATTAAAATCGCCAGCAACTACAGTTGTACTCTAAACCAAAACAAAAAAGTAAACAATAAATTATTGCTTGACGATGTAATGCGACAAAAAGTAGACTTTTCTGTGAAAATACTTATGTAAAACTGTATCTTGCTTTTTCAAAATTTCTGCTTAAAACTTATTTTTAGGAAAAGTCCAGACCTGCATTTGTTTTTGCCGAAACTTTAGTATATTAGTGTTGGCCATGGTATAATGAAAACAAGGTACCCTGTAGTAAATAAAATAGTCAGTTGCAAAAAACACTAACTATAAATTAACTATTTTTCAAATGACTACAAATTGGTTTAAATCTCATGCAGATATCAACCAAACATTTTGCATAGAGGCACACGTAAAACAAAAACAAAAGAAAATAAGTAAAACAAGCATGCCATGAAGTCAAATGAAAAAATATATACAAACATATTTAAATAATAATAATTATTGAAAATAATTAAAAATGAACGCAATACAAATCTGTTTATGAACAAGAAATTATGTAGCGTAGTTATTGCAGAACTATTATTCATCATCATTTAATGCGAAATTTTGTTAAATAATTATTTCTATATAAAAATATATACATACGTATATATGTACATAAATACATACATACATATGTATATTTTTTTGACAAATATTATTTAAAATTTCAATAATTTATTATAAACTGACTATACTATTAATAAACTACAAATAGGTTGAAAAATAAGTAGTTAGTAGTCAGTTTAAAAGTCATGCAAGGATGGCCAATTGACTATTGCCTTTGACATGCCTATGTCAAAATAATGAGTCGTCGACAAGGAAAAAAGTCACTTAATCAACTAGTTGTGGTTATAAAAAAACCAGTTTGAAGTTACTTAAAAATGGGTTTGACTTTCTACAGGGTAGTGCCACTTAAAATTTGTTGACAAGTATTGTGTTTTGCTCTGTTGTATTTTTTTATTCAGGTTTAAAAAAATATTGCCAAATGAGGAAAATTGATAGAGATTCCCAGAAATTACAAAGTAAAATGTGTAGTTTAAAATAAATTATGAAAATTACGTAAAAATTTTAATCTTACCGCCAATTTCACCAAGTTCGGTTATAATAAACTATAATTACAAGTTCGTTTGAACTGAACTTGGTGAAATTGGCCATTAATCTCATATTTAATGAATTAAAAATATGTGATAGCGAAATATTTAAGAAACCGTTATTTACCCTGGTAGTTCTGTTTAGTTTATTTCTGCGAGTCTTGTGATAGAAACATTTTAATTTAGTGATGAAAATCAGTTAAAATTTATATGATAAATTTTATTAATTTATTGCTTTTTTAATATTTTTATTTACATGCAAATGGTTTTTATATTTATGATTCAACTTGCGAATATACAAAAATGTTCTCCAAAAAAAAAAATCTTTTACAATGTTATGGTCTAAATTTGAGTCGCACATATTAATTAAATTTTCATGTTATTTGCTTTTGTCGATAATTGCTCATGATTAAACTTCAAAAAAAAAAGTGTTAAGCCCGTTTAAATATTCATCACGCTCTTGGATATATTCTTCAAGATATTCTTCAACATGGGACTCAAAACATTCATTAAGCGGACTAAAAGATAATTTATAACGATAATTAACTATAAAAACAAAGATTTTCTTTGGAATTGGTTGCCTGATCCGTTCGCAATTAACCATCATTTATAACTATAATGTTCCAAATGTTCCAAAGGCAAGATCTTCTTGAGCGAAATGAATTGAGCAAACAAATTAATGTTTTTTTAAATCTGCTTCTTCCTTCCTGCACCGCTTCCAAACCGCTTTTTACGTGTGAACGGCAACAGCGGTATTTGAAAACTGAGATCTCCAGACGCTTACAGTTGACCTTGTGTTCTTGCAGTCTTGGAATATGCAGCTCATTTTCTCTTTGTAAAAATTTTAATTTAAAAACTTTTTGTGTTGTTGATTTATTCAAAATAAAATTTTATTTTGACAAAATAAAAAGTAGAAAATGGGATTATTAAGAACAAATATGGTAGCACAGTTTTCACAAAACACGTTAGTTGTCAAAAGGCAATATGTCAAAATAAAAGAGAGAGTGGCACTACCTTGTAATCCTTATACCATGGTTTTGGCATAAATAAAATTTTTTTTAATTTTTGGACCAATTGCAGAAGGCAATATTGATTAAAATTGCAATAAAAATTGTGGTTTCATATTTAAAAATTTCAAAAGTAGTTTCCTCCCATTCCTAACGGAAATGCTGTATCTGCGACTGGTCTACACAATACTTCTTTTAAAATGAGGCTGGTTTAAGCGACATGACAATTTATTTTAGCCTGTCGAAATTGGATTATATTAATGTGGCCAGCAAGATGATGACGCATTTTATTTAATTACTGAATGAGAAATTTTCTGGTTCTCAGCTCTCTTGTGTCGGTGCTCAGAATTGGTATTCTAGATCATATTATTCAAAATCGTTAAGCGGCCCATACACTTGCAATATTATTGTATATGATATTCGCACAATAGTTTCATTCATTCAATAAAAAAGTGAACATAACCTATAGGAATAACATAAACAGCATTGTGCAATGTTGCAAACACACTTCACTTTTCGTTGTGCAATAAAAATCAAGTCTTTTTATTGTTGCCAATATATTGCTCCACCTAAGAATATCATTTACACATTGGCAATATAATTGTACTATTCGTAAAATTGAACAGTTTTATTGCAAGATTTCTTTTTATAAAGTTACAACCAGGGAAACCAAAAATATGCAATTGCATGTTTTTCCTTGTACGACCAATGAAGGCAGACACAATATATTTATCCGTTTTAGAGCTTTTAATGAATTATGGCAACGATTTGTTAGTACATATTTTTGCATATTTTACCGTTAGCAGCATTTTTTTGCATGATGTAGTTAAAAGACCTTTTTGCAGCATTTTTTAAGTTTTTAGCGCATTTTTTGCTTTTTTGAGGCATATTTTGATACATTTTTTAGACGCTTGCAAGTGCTTTCGCAGCAAACAAAACATTTTTGTTTTGCGAAATTTTGGCCGTCTGGCCAACTCTATTGCCTGTCCATGTACTAAGAACGAAGTCTATGTAAATGGCGAGAATCGGTCTATTACTTACATATTCCCCATAAAAACTTCTTTCCAAACTAGACTCTGTGTCCTTAAACCATCTTATTATCTTGGTATTAAGATTAAATTCCCAAAAATATTTTACTGCAAATTAAATTATTTTCGAATCGGTTCACATTTGCCCGAAATTCCCATCTATAAAAAGCTTTTACTTCCTTTTAAATGTTAAAATTAATAAACAATTTAGGGACCGTCCCTAAAATCCCTTTAAAACTTAAAAATCTCATATGGATGTCAATATCTAGATAGTATGCGGCATAAATAACTCTTATATGAATTTTAACCTCTTAACATAACTTTGTTTTTTTTTTGAGCCGATGACTGCTCATCATTTCTAAATACTTTAGGGTTTGGGCTTTATCGGTTATAATTTAAGGATTATTTTTATTCAATGGAACTATTCTTAAATTAAAGCACAGCCGCGAATAACGTTGTAAACGCCACATTTTGCAAAAACAGTTTTTTAGCGGATAACCGTTAACCTTACTCTCTTACACAGTTTAAACATCAAATCACCAAAAATTAATCACCTTAACGTCTTCAAAATGGCATACAAAGTCTCAGCCAGTGGAAGAACGTTGTAAGTTACTATTAAAATGATGTACCCGAAATGGTCTTTCAGTGCGGAATAATGTTTTAAAAGCTTTTTGCATAAAAGTTTTTATTATCATTATTTTTAATAATAGAAAAAAAACGTTTTTTAATAATTCCCAGTAAAAACTTCGCCTACAAAATAATGTGTTGAGTAATCAGAAAAACATAAGAGCATTACTTACAATTCTACTGAAAGAACCAATGAATTTTACAAAAATGAACGCATTAAAAAGTAAGTCATTATTTTTTTACCTGATTACATCCAGAAAAAAGCAGTTATGGAAGTTGTTATAGATGTAGTTATAGAAGAAAGCTACAAAATAATGAGTTAAAGAAGCTATTCATTTTGAAAAAGTAGACGAAGTTTTTACCGGGTTATTATGTTGTAACTTAAAACGTTATTCGCGGCTGTGCTTCAATTGTTGAATATTTTCTTTTTAAACTAACAATTTTTGTGTTTTTAGAGCATATTTCTGGTTTCCCTGGTTATAACAAATCCAGGGTTTTGTTTACTGTGCTGATTCAGATGCGTTAAGATTGTGTCATCGCATAGTACACACTTGACAGTACTAGACATTTTTTTTTTGGTTGGTTTTTGCATGTGTTATATTCTAGATGAGTTTAAGTTTAAGGTTAATAGAAAGAGTATTGCTGTCAAAAACTAATTGCGTATGAACGTGCACGCAGGTTAAAAGAGAATTAGTCTGATAACCAGTGTTGCCAAAACTTGGTGACCAAAAATGGCAACATTTACGGAAAATAATTGCTAAAAAAATGGATAAAAATGGGCTTAAAAATGACTAAAAGCTTTGTTAAATAAAAACACATTAAAATTCCATAACAAAACAGAAATAATTCATTTAGAGCCATTATTACAACTTGAAGTTAGCTAAAGTTTATAATAAATTGACAGATGATAATGTGTTATCTGTCAAAAAGCGTCTGTTAACTGTCGGATAACAGCTAACGTCAAGTTATAATAATGGCCCTTAAAGTTGTTTACGGTGAAATTGTGAGTTAAGCCCAATTTGTTAAATAAGAATAAACGTAAATTAATATTAAAATAAATTAATATTATATAATTAAATGATCGAAAAATTCGAAGTCGTTATTGTTCATCTCATAGGAATCACTCATTAGCAGCTATGGGCAAATTTAAAATGAAAATTCAAAAAGAGCGAACGATGTGTATACATGCACAAAAAACAAAGAGCAAAAGAGCTTAAAACCAACAAATGCAAACGTAAACAAACCAATACAATGCCACACATGCATAGCTTTCAATGTAGTGGTGCCCATACCTGCTCATTAGTTTCAAATAATCATAAGCTTTAAATAATTTGAAGGTAAATCATTATCACGACAACATTTACCCAACCCTTTAAGTACAGATCTACAATAAAAAACAAGTAAGAAAGTATAGTCGGTTAAACCCGACTTTATGATACTCTACACCACATTAGAACCTTTTTACCATATCTTATCAAATAATCTCTAAATTGCGACCTGTACTTTGCGCACAAGGTTTACATAGACAGCCAACCAGCCGGACAAACATCGTTAATTCGACTCAGAAAGTAATCCTGAGTTAATCGGTATACGTAAAGGTGGGCTTAGGACCAATATTTTAAGGTGTTACAGACATCAGCACAAACGCATAGTACCCTCTCCACTATTGTGGTGGTGGTATAAATATTGTATTGTTATGGTAAAAATATTTACCTAATTGATAAAATCGAATTAACGGTTGCTTAATGTAACCTATTTCTCCAATTACTTTTAACGATGTTTACTTGGCTAAACACCCTCTCTACTTCAGCATTAGACCATGGAAGTGAGAGCAACTTTATAGTCAATTCTGAAAGTTCTAAAACTATTTTGTTACCGCCTGCATCCCTTTATTGAAATAAATGCAACCAGAAAGAAACTGCAATGTTTGTGTTGTTTCATTTTATAAATTTATTAGTGGAATACTGTTCCTTTATTTTGAAAGATGTTTCAGCGTCATAGTTTATAGCGATTTTCAACATTTGTAAAAGTTGTGATTTCAATTAAAGGAGTTTTAATTGTTCAAAATGTTTCTTGTACTTTAATAAATTTTTAAAATAAAACGAAAATTATTCTTTTAAAAGAAAAACGGTAAAAAAATTTTATGGCTAAACAAGTGGAAAAATGGCTAAAAAGATGACTAATGGCTAAACTCATTTTTTGATGGCTAAACAAGGTGAAAAATGGCTAAATCTAGCCACTAAATGGCTAAATTGGCAACACTGCTGGTAACACACTTAAAAAGTTTTCATTCAGAAAGTCTCATGCATTTCTCAAAGCATGTTCTCTTCCTCTCTCATTAATAAACTTAGACTTTCTGAAAGAAAAATTTCATAGACTTAATGAATAAAGATCGGCTAAACCTGACGTTTCTGAATCGGCACTTAACAATTTATTTTTCAAAATTTACGCTGGTTAAATAGAAAATGGTTTCTTTTAAGGAACTTTTCCTTAAGATAAAGTTAATAGCCGCATTTTTTTGGTTAAAATTTTTTTGAAGTTTTTTGTTTATACAAAATTTTTAATTTCGTTTTTTGTTAAAAAATATTTTTCATAACCTTTTTAGCATCCAGTACACGCATATTTTACAGCTGTTGTTTTGTGTTAATATGTATCTCAAAGTGCAGGCGGCAGGAGTCTGAAGAATTAAACTGCATGCCTAAGTATTGTCTATAGATGCATTTGTAATGCATTTTATGTTTCGCTGCTGTTCTGTGTCTGTTTGTACGAATGTTTATTTTTTTGCTAAATATCAAGCCTTTGAGTAGGCTACAAAAAATATATTAAATTAAATTAAACACACGCATTTTTAATACGAACAATATTTTGTAAAAAGAAAAAATTAAAACATGAGGAGGGTGTTTAGTTACTGGAGGAGCTGTATGGTGGTATTTGAGCGTAAATACTGTTGCTCATTATGCTTTAATACAGGCAGCAGGCAGTAACAAAACGTTGGGATTGTTTGTGTGTGCATTAAATTTTGTGCTTTTATATTTTAAATGTTTGCCAGGAGAAGGGTTGGGGACCTTGACTAATAATGGGTTAAAAAAAAGAGGGGTTTTGTTTAAAGGCCTAGTGATGATTGGGTTTGGTTAAGGTGTTGGTAACAATATCTGGCTAGTTTTCTATCCACAGTTTTATTTTGTTTGAGTTAATGATAATGTTGATAACCTATTTTTTTTTTGTGAATTTCCTATTTTTTTACTTGTGTCTGAAATAACTCATTTTATGTTGATATGGCGCCACTTGTTAAGTTAATGTTTGGTACTGTTCGTATGTAACTTTTTTTTTTTTTAACTCAACTCAGTAAAAAAATTGGAAAATATAAATAAATGAGTTCGTTTGTTACGCATACAACGAAAAAACGATCAAAAAAAGCTCCGCCTTTTAAATATATAATAATATGACCAAACAACAACATCGGCCAACATTATGCCACATGTTGTACGTTGAATAGTGAGGATTTTTCATTTCCATTTTTTATTTTTGTCTTTTTTTCTTCAATACATCTGTTCTTGCTTGATTTTCTCTCGTAACAAACAAAAATAGTGCGTAAACGACTGATGCACCTACAACTGCACTTAATCACACACATCTACACAAGCACATAGCATTCCACTTGCTACAGGAATGTTGCAAGTATAAAAAAGCCTGCATAATGTTTTTAAAAAAAGTCTATTAAAGTCATTTGGTTGTTGTTTTTCATGTAATAAAAAGTCCGCAGAGATGGTTGTTATATTTGTTGTTGTCATTGTTCCTTTAATATTTCGTGCTGTTGTTGTTGTTGTAGATGTTGTTGCTGCTGCCTCAAAAAAGGGTGTCATTTCGTTCTTTTTTTTGTGTTGTATATAATTTTTATACTTTTTTCTATATACTTTTTTTAAACACACTCACACATTCACGCACAGATCAAAAAGGAGAAACAAAACTTTATATACTTTTTTTTTTTTTGATTGCAATACTTATTGAAAATAAGTACAACAAAAAGACCAAGCCTTTTTTATACAACACAACCAACAATAACTACAAAATACACATGTGGCAAAGAGTGCTTCCTCATTACCGCCGTGTATGTTTTTTTTAAAGGAGTGCGTGTAAGCAAACAAACAAAGCGACAAGCAGACAAACGAACAGACAGACAGACAGACAAACAAACAGTTATACTTAAGTTTTTGCATGAGTTTTACTTTGTAGGCGTCATTGCTCTCTTAAGGGAACTGGTAACAGCAACAACTTTCTGTTGCATTAAGTCTTGTTCTTAACTACTCTGTTGAAAAATACTCCCTGAAGTTTGTAAAGGAAGTTATTTGTTAGGAAAGGGGTTTGGCGGGTGGTGAAGTTTTTTTAATTTGTAAAAAAACAAATTTTAATGTACTTAAGCAAATAAGGGCTAACTCAAAACGGATTAAAAGAAATTTGTCCACTTTTCTGGACGATCAGTCAAGTCAAAACGAAGACTTCGTTCGCTTAACTTACATGTAAAACAAAAACAATATTTTAATTTTGGTTTTTGCTTTAAATGTAAGATAAGCGATCGAAGTCTTCGTTCGCAAATAGATAAACAGGCAGGTAATTTTCTTTTCTCCATACACGCAAAGAAAAAACATGGTTGTTGTAAACATATTCTAAGAGCAACATATTATGATAAGATTCATGATTGTAGTCACCATATTACGATTATTATTGCATCATATTATGATTAAATATTTTCGTTATATTACATCATAATATTTTTCCCTTTATCATATTATTATCCTGTTAATCATTAAACGTTAGGAAGTAATCATACTATTGTCATGGTCACCATATTAAGCTAAGAAGTAATCATATTATTGTCATGGTAACCATAATAAGTTAAGAAGTAATCATAGTATAGTACATCACCACTTTCACAAAATTAAAAAAAATTAAAATTTGGTTTTATTTGAATAAATATCTTTAGTTTTCAAAAAGTAATTTCAATTTTTGGGAATACAAAATTTTAATTTCAAAAGATTTTGTTATTCGTGCTTAATTCCCAGTTTTTATTATTGATAAAAACACTTGAAATTTATTGTTGATGGGATAAGCTATTCCTATGCATTTCACTGGTTGCTTAGGCCAGATCATCAGGAAACTTCATCCATAAAGGTTTTAGACAAACTAAAGATATAAAACCAAATAAAACTGTTAAACGTATAAGAATTATAGCAACAGTTCTACTTGTAACAATATCAAAGTTTAAACAAAACACATCAACAATAAACAACAGTGGGTTCATCTCATCTTACATTTCCCCACTACAATTAGTTGAAATTCTCTCAACATTAATTGTAGTTGTAAGTAGGTTAAGAAAAACAAAATGAAAAAAACAACAACTTACAAAAGATGTTGTCAATTAAGTGTTTTTTAGGCCGTGCACTGCCTGTTTATTATCAAAAAGTAATTTCAATTTTTGGGAATACAAAATTTTAATTTCAAAAGATTTTGTTATTCGTGCTTAATTCCCAGTTTTTATTATTGATAAAAACACTTGAAATTTATTGTTGATGGGATAAGCTATTCCTATGCATTTCACTGGTTGCTTAGGCCAGATCATCAGGAAACTTCATCCATAAAGGTTTTAGACAAACTAAAGATATAAAACCAAATAAAACTGTTAAACGTATAAGAATTATAGCAACAGTTCTACTTGTAACAATATCAAAGTTTAAACAAAACACATCAACAATAAACAACAGTGGGTTCATCTCATCTTACATTTCCCCACTACAATTAGTTGAAATTCTCTCAACATTAATTGTAGTTGTAAGTAGGTTAAGAAAAACAAAATGAAAAAAACAACAACTTACAAAAGATGTTGTCAATTAAGTGTTTTTTAGGCCGTGCACTGCCTGTTTATTATCAAAAAGTAATTTCAATTTTTCACAGGCAGTGCACGGCCTAAAAAACACTTAATTGACAACATCTTTTGTAAGTTGTTGTTTTTTTCATTTTGTTTTTCTTAACCTACTTACAACTACAATTAATGTTGAGAGAATTTCAACTAATTGTAGTGGGGAAATGTAAGATGAGATGAACCCACTGTTGTTTATTGTTGATGTGTTTTGTTTAAACTTTGATATTGTTACAAGTAGAACTGTTGCTATAATTCTTATACGTTTAACAGTTTTATTTGGTTTTATATCTTTAGTTTGTCTAAAACCTTTATGGATGAAGTTTCCTGATGATCTGGCCTAAGCAACCAGTGAAATGCATAGGAATAGCTTATCCCATCAACAATAAATTTCAAGTGTTTTTATCAATAATAAAAACTGGGAATTAAGCACGAATAACAAAATCTTTTGAAATTAAAATTTTGTATTCCCAAAAATTGAAATTACTTTTTGATAATAAACAGGCAGTGCACGGCCTAAAAAACACTTAATTGACAACATCTTTTGTAAGTTGTTGTTTTTTTCATTTTGTTTTTCTTAACCTACTTACAACTACAATTAATGTTGAGAGAATTTCAACTAATTGTAGTGGGGAAATGTAAGATGAGATGAACCCACTGTTGTTTATTGTTGATGTGTTTTGTTTAAACTTTGATATTGTTACAAGTAGAACTGTTGCTATAATTCTTATACGTTTAACAGTTTTATTTGGTTTTATATCTTTAGTTTTTCTAAAATCTTTGGGTGAAGTTTCCTGACGATCTGGCCTAAGCAACCAGTGAAACGCACATAGGGATAGCTTATCCCCTCAACAATAAACTTCAGTTTGTCAATAGTATGAGTGGGAATTTAGCACGTTATAACGAAACCTTGATAATTAATTTTTGAATCCCAAGAAAAACTTTGATAACTAATATGCATGTGGCAGTGTAAATAAAACTGAACTGGCAAAATAAAATAAAGAAATTTCTTTTATTTGTTTTTGTTGACAAAAAATCATCCAATTGTAGTCGGGATTGTAAGAAAAGATAAACTCACTGTTTATTGTTGTTGTTTTTGTTTAAGCTTTGATATTTTTACAAGTAAAACTGGGGCTTACAATTCTTATTCGCTTAAGAGTTTTATTTGGTTTAATATCTTTAGTTTTTCTAAAATCGTTGGATGAAGTTTCCTGGCGATCTGGCCTAAGCAACCAGTGAAATGCGCATAGGGATACCTTATCCCCTCAACAATAAATTTCAGTTTGTCAATAGTATGAAATGGGAATTTAGCACGTTATAACAAAACAATTCTTTTGCATCGATTTTTCATTTTGTGGCACATTACAATTTTTTTAATATAAATACCATTTCTTAATTTTTTTTGATTTCTTAAACTTGATAACACAGAAAAAATTATTAGTAATTTTTTATCAATAAAATAAAATTATTTTAAAAGTATTTAAATTTAATTAATGTGATAATGGAATCAATTATTTTTTTTTGTTGAAAGTAAATTAAAAATATAATACTGATTTAATTAATTAACATTTTAGTTGTTTTGAAATAAATTTTGAATTAAAAAAATAATTAAATAACAAAAAATTTTCCGTTTAAAATAAAATAATTTAAACTTGTGAAATTGTTGTTGGAAATTGTCAAAATTAATCAACAAATTGTTTGAAACGGCAGAGTTTTCTGATAATATTTTTAATTAAATTTAAAACCATCATTTATTGAAAAAAAAAATATTCAAAATATTAATATTTTAGTAATCAATATAATCATTTTGGTAATAGGCGCAAAATAAATAAATGGGTTGCTTGATTCTATGAAATTTGGAATGAATTTGGTGATTAATAATAATTTTTAATATTTTGTGTGTATTTATTTTGTATTATTTTTTAATTGTTGAACAACTCACTAACAGTTAATTCGAGAGAAGTGTTTTTTATACTTTTTCCTTTTTGCCAAAAAAGTTGAATGCATTTATAAACTTATTGAATTGACCTCTGAAAATATTTTTTGTTCAAATAAAAAAAAAAAAAAATAATATTTTGCATCGATTTGAATTGATCGGGAAATCCCGGGAAATTGAAACATATATCCCGCTTTCCCGGGAAAAGAAAAACTCTATTCGAGAGGCATATTTAAAACAAACGACACAACTGATACAAAATAAGTTTATAAATGGCGACAACAAAATGTTATTAGAGTAAAGATATTTTGTTATCATGTTATCATATCATGTTATGACTATTAAATATCATGAAATGATTGTGAGTAGTATAATATGCTCTCAAAGTTATCATTATTTAGTTGTTGGAAAAATGGTAATTTTTGAACTGAAATGTTAACAGTAACTATAATATTGCTGATATTAAATAAAAATAAAAATTTTTTGTGTATGACAACAATATAATGTTGCCATAAACATAGAGTAGTTGCCGTAACCACGCCCAACCATATTTTTTCTCTGCGTGTATACTTTACACAAACACTCACAATATTCTCTACGTAAAATTAACTTAAATTGTAATATAAAATAAATGAAAAATAAGTAGACCGATTTTAAACTAAATGTTATTTTTAACGAAAAGTTATTTCTTACTGTCAAAAATTCAACCCCATGTTCCACAAAAAACAAAGGAATATTCAGTTATTTTATTAGATTCGGTAATTTTCTTTTACTCCACAAAAGAGCCGAATTTCTAAAAAATACCAGACAGACACATGTCCGCTTGTTTTTCTATTAAGAGGTAGAGGGAATATTTTATTATTAACTTACCTCGTTACACACTTTTCTTTTTGTTGTACTGACCCCGTTGTTTACAGAAGAACTCTTAATTATAAGACACCAGCTGCATGACCGATATGGTTTCGCAATTATTTCACTTTAAAAATTTGATGTATTTAACTTAATAATTTTAACAAATAGAAAATGGGAATTGTTTAAACAAAACAAGCAAATCGTTTTCTATAGATAACTAAAAATTTATTTTTGGAAGTTAAATTATATAAAATAACTGAATATTTATTTTTGTTTAAAACCTTTTCTTAAGCTTCATTGCGGAAAATCAAATCTTGTAACGTTAATTTAACCGCTTTATACTCAATGCAAATGGATGAAACTTTGCAGGCATACATAATTCCGATGACAGTACATGAATATATGGGCGTAGCCAGGATAAAATCTAAGGGGGGGGGGGGGGGATTTTTTTTAAATGTTCTTTTTTAAAAAAGCGTTTCTTAGAAATATTTTTTTTAATGTTCTTATTAACGAAATATGTTTTTAATTTTTCGACAGTTAATTTATATAATATAAATAAATATACCACTGTTATTTGCGGAATATGTAGTTAATTTGTTGACAGTTAATTTATATAAAATAACTGAATATTCATTTGTTTTTATGGAATTCGCGGTTGAATTTTTGACAGTAAAAATCAAATGAACTTTTCGTTATTTAAAATTACATTTTCGTTTAATTTTACATGTATTTAGAAGAATTTAACTTTATCAACGGACAATATTAACTGCAATTGAAAATCCGTATTAATATCGACCCCTAACAGCAAAAATAACGTAAGCGACATTATTTTAAGTATTCGTTGATTTTAATAAATGACTTTATTCTCAACACTTGCATCATCTTCTAAAATATCATGGTCACATAAGGTACCGTTACGATTTTATAGCAAGAACAATTTAATCGTAACGACAAATTTCATAAAAAATTTATATGAATTAAAATAAGAAAACTCTCTCCTGTAAAATTTGATTTTTGGTGCTTACGTTATTTTCGCGGTTAGGGGTCGATATACACTTGGTCTTTTGAATAACTTCTAGAATCAGTTAAAACTAAATTTACATGGAATTTTAAATGTTTATTTATTTAAAAATGCCTAACGGAATATTTCTTAAATAAACTACAGTCCGTAACTGTAATAATATTGTGAGTGTATGTATGTATGCAATGAGAATGCTTGACAAGGACTTGAAATCAAAGTTTTATTAAAAAATTCAACAAATCATTTTTAAAGCAACTGTTACTCATTTTGAATACTGGGTGAAAAAACAAAAAATTTGGAAATTTTGGTAATTTTTAAACATTTGTTTTCTTTTTGATGCCAGATTTATAGATAAACTCTTTGGCTTTCCCATCGTTATTCAGCGCGAGTCTTAATTGCTTGCACAATTTAGGTTGGACTTGTAAGTTCACCTGCTCTGTATCCAGTGCATTGTGGCCTGGCTATGACGAATTACAAAGGTTCAACAGGGAACATATTAGAACGGTGTTATTGGTGATTACTTGGCACTGGCCGGTAGGGATTCATGCAAGGAGAATACGTCTTAAGTTCATTGACTACTGCAGAAGTTGTATGTTTTTAATTTTTCAAGTCAAAATCCGGTAATTCACGACATAAGGGAGAAATACCTTGTTAAAGCAGTGTCTGTCTATTTGGATGATCTTTCTAAGATAGAACTAAGGCTTTTTAATCTTTTCTTTAGAAAGACTAATTGATTGGTTCATCTATTGAGTAACTGTCGTCGAAGATGTGCATAAGCGCTGGGTATCACAAAAGGACTACTAAAGGAACAAATTCAGCTGTCTTCTCGATGACTGTCAAGGACCCTATACCAAGCCTTAAATATAATCTAAATTTTTTTCCTTTAAGGGTTGCTAATACTTAAATGAACGACTAATGCAAAAGTAAATTTTGCATTCCTTTATTTATTTCATTTATTTTAATGATACAAAAAACCTTTTTTTTTTTGCCAAACATCAAAGAATAGTAGCTTAAATTTTATATAAATAAATTATTTTCATAACATTTCCTTTTTTTTTTGCATTACTATTTTTTCTGTCATATTTGAATAAAAAACATCCACACCAACTTCCCTTAAATGCACAATTTGCAACTAGTACCTCAGTAACAATTGGGCTTTTATGTTATTTGCAAAACAAAAACCGGCCCCTACCCCTGCAATTCCATAGATTGACTAGTTTTTAGTGTTTCAACAATTAAAAAAAAAAAAAAAACACCTAATGCCTACTAACTGTTTGCTTGTGTGGCTCAATATTCACTGTTGCACTGCCCGCTTGTGACTGCATTGCCTTTGGCTTATGTATGTATTATGCGCCAATGACGGCAGTTTTGATATGCAGTTGTAGGCACACAAACACTTTCCAATATAATTTCTATTTTTTTTTTTACAATATTTATTTAAAAATATTTTCAAACATTATTTTTTTTCTCTTTTATTCGTGTCATTTTTATTTCTCATTTTTGGACAATTTTTAGGCGTCTATGCTGCTGGCAGAAGAAAAAAAAACATGTTGGATATAATATTCAATATAAATTTTGTCTTTTATTTTATGTTTGTTATTCAGATAAAGAATACATTTTTTTAGTTAGGAGGGAATTTGAAAATAGAGTTATGAAAAGTTATACAAAATTCGATTGAAGTTAATGGAAAAGTTTGAGGAATTTAGGATGTTTTAGAAAAACAATTTTAGGGGCAAAGAGAAGAAATAATGTTATTTCCCTAGGGCAAAGGGAACTAGCAACAAACGTGTCACGTGACAGTTCTTAAGTGATAGTGACCGGTTCAAGGTTCGACACTTTATATGAAGGGTACTAGAAGGGGGGGGGGGGTTAATTGGCACCTTGTCGAGACTTTCTAACTGGTAACTCAAGTAACCTCAATGGCTACATTAAATTTCGGTAAAAATAATGCCTGTCGCTGATATGGTCCGGAATGAACAATGTAGCAGAATTTAGGGGCATACTGCGCAAAAGACTGCGATGATTTTATATGAAGAGGATTTATCACTTTAACATGGCGATGTTCTAGGTTGAGGGGGGGGGGGGGGGGGGGGGTAATGTGCACTTTTTTGACACTTTGTGAAAGGTCACTTATGTTACCTAAATGAACACATTCAAATTCCGCCAATATTGTCCGGCGTGAACCATATTAATATGATAATCGATTATGTAGCAGAATTTTAGCGGCATACTGCGCAAAAGACTACGATATCTTTATACGAAGGGGACTTGTCACTTAAACATGGTGGTGTACTAGGGGGAGTTAATTGGCACCTTGTTGCCACTTTGTTACAGGTCACTAAAGTAGCCTCAATGGATACATTTAGCATCGGTAAAAATAATGCCCGTCGCAGATATTGTCCCGAGTGACCATATGTATATGATAGAGTTTTGGCCTAAGGAAGTATTCGATTATGTAGTAGAATTTTAGGGTCATACTGCGCAAAAGACTACGATGACTTTATATGAAAGGGACTTGTCACTTTAAAGTGGTGATGTCCTAGGGGGTGGGAGGGCGTTAATTGGCAATTTTTTGCCACTTTGTAACAGGTCACTGAAGTAGCCTAAATGGGCACATTGAAATTCGGTTAAAATAATGCCTGTCGCCGATATTGTCCCGAGTGAACCATATTAATATGATAGATAGAGTTCTGGCCTTGGAAAATATTCGATTATGTAGCAGAATTTAAGGGGCACACTGGGTAAAAGGCTACGATATTTTAGGTAAGCAGAGATTAAAGTTGAGAATCTAAGATTTTAAATAATCGTTGCATTAAAAAGTTTGGTGAAAAAAGTAAAATTTAAATAAAGCAAAAATAATTTTTTTTTTTATTTAATAGAAGTTTTGTGTAGATGATAAAATGCATTTCAACCAAAAATAAATTTATTTGTCTATTCAAGGACCTTATAAAATACTAGATCATGCAATATTTTGGCCTTAAATATTTAAAGGCATTTTTGAAAAGTTAAGTCGTGTTATTGATATTTTTCTTTAAACCTGGCAGAATATTATTGTAAAGTTTGCTGGATCATGGTATAAAAAATCGTCGATCATATAGTTCTAATAAAAATTTTTTTTATGAAATTTGTTTTTTTTTTTTTAAATATCTTCTGTAGACTACTACTGTAGACTAGTCTAAAACGTGATTAACAACAAATTTTCTTAAAAAATATGGTATTTAATGCTTAAAACTCTTCTAGTTAAAATGCAGCATTTAAATATGATTCTTTGTTAGGAATTGTGTTGGAGAACGATGTAAATGATAATGACACTTTCAAATCTGACATGACAGTCAATGCAACAAATTCATTTTTAACGCAATTTCACTTTTTCGTTTTTTTTTTTGCTTTTACACAGCTTCCACTTGAGAATTGAGGCCTATGCTTTTAGAAAAAAAAAGTTTCAAACCAAATATCTATGTATATCTGTGTTTCGCTGTATAATGACTTGCTAAAGTTGTCTAACTAGTTGCCTATACACAAACAACGGCCACATTCATACACTCTCTCTCCCCAATACTAACGGACACATTTTCACATAATTTTACTCAACTTTCCTGGCAAATGTTGGCTTCCTTGTGTTTTTGTGTTGCGTGCAACACATCAAAAGCAATTCAATACTTCTACGCTTAGTCCTTTTTCAGTGCATGACGTATGTGAGATACACTTTTAGTTTCGAATGCCTATACGATTGTCTGTCCTTCCGTCTTTCCATTCACTAGCTCAATATTGTAGATTCATCGTTGATGGGTGTGAGTGATTAAGAGAAATAGAAAAAAAATTATCATATGGAAACAAAATCATAAACCCATCAACACGAATTTCAACTTACATTGAATGTTTTTTTTTTTTTTTTTCTAAAACGCCATAGATATCCTGATTTACTTTGATAGCGATTTCAATACAAAATCATTGTAATGAACAGTGGGTTTGAAAGACAAGAAAATCGTGTTAAAAGTTTTTGAAATTTTTAGGAATTTAATGAAATTTGTTTCTAGCAAAGAATTAAAACTTTAAGACCTCTGAGTGAATTTAGATGAAATAATTCAAAATAATGTACAAATCACTTGAGACAAATGCAATTCTATTAGTGCAAGTTCTGAACTCTAAGACGGACTTGTTTTACTTTTCGATTTGCTTTTTATTTGAATACTTTAACCGGTTCGTTGAAACGAACATTATCTTGGTAGCAAATTATATACAAAATGTCTGATGGCGGACATATAGCGGATGTATTGTGCTTTATATAATAATGGTAGCCTCATGTATAAAATAAAAATGATTTAGTCTTTATGTATAACTTAAAAATGGGGGATTCACAGCAGTTATCGAGTCTTTTATATATTGTTTTGTGCCCTTTATAACTTATATGGTATATTGAAACGTTGCGTTTATTATTTATTCATACTGAGTTTTTCAACGAAAATGCGCCTTTTAAGTTTGTAAGGATCATCTAAAGGATATTTCACCTGATGGTGCTACATCCTCTGGGGAAATCAGGTACAGCTAACACCTGGGGTGTGGCAGAAAGCCAAAATTGATAGACCTCAAAGGATCTGTAAGATTTCTTGAAATAGCAGCTGATAAGAGATCCTTTCTTGTACCACAAGAGTCAGTAGGCTTCGTTGAAATAGCACCAGACTTTATATTGGTTAAGGCCGTCAAAAGTATGCTTCTTGCGGGAAATGCTTTCTGTCTCTTGAGAAGATTGTCTTTGCAAGGAGTTTTAACTTTAGTTGAAAATATGCTTTCTGGGGTTATGAAGTGTTTTGGTCCTATTCAAGAAGGTAGATCCTGAAAAACGCGGGATATTCACTACATGTGAAAGAGTACGGCCTGAGCGATGGATCATCCCCTGGTGCTGTTACTTCTACTCATATGCTGCTGGCATAATTCCTAAAGCAGTGGCGTTCAGGTAGATCAAGCTACTAATCAAGGGGCGAGTGTATAATCTGGCCGGATTATGCACTCTAGCTGCTTCACGTGTGTATTAGTGGCTCTCGCACTCAGAGGCGGGTGGAAATTGCATTCTTTGTCACTTAGTTTTTAAGATCCATCATGAGAAAAGGCTCTATGGCATGTGCTCATGTAAATACTTTCCACATCTAAACGAAATAGTGTAAACAATTAAGAATTTTTTTTTATTTAAAAAGAAACTACTTTGTGTGCCAATCATTTGCAGGAAGTTTTATTTTTACTTAGTCAATTTGATAGAAAAAATGCAGCAGAGGAATACCGATTCCTTAACGTAATTTATCCTGAACATGTTCAATCAATGTTAGCTTTCAAAAGATGGTTTATGTTATTTGGATGTACATAGTTATTTTGACACGGAAATAAAAAAGCGTCCACGTCAGCCAAAACAGTTTGAAGTTAAGAGATAAGGATAAATTGAAAGCATTATTTCATGGAGATCACTCTTGAATAGAGTATCAACTTAAAAATATGTTCCCACACCAGCTGAAGACGTGAGACTTTGCAAGAATTATTTGCTTATATTGCATTTTATCACTGCCAATGATGAAAAATTGATCTATTGCAACTATGTGGAATGCAAGAAATAGTATATGAAGTCTCGCCAATTTTGGCACAATACTTATGCTCTGTATTTCGTGGTGCTAGAAGTGTCCTATTTATCACGATCAGGCCAGAGGATCACAGGCGGTATGAACAGAACAGAGTCAGTCTTGGCTGAAAAGGGCCCAAAAATACGCAATCAGACAGAAGGTCAAAGCTCGGTCACATATTGCAACCCCAGTCCTATTTATTATCAGCTGCTGATATCAGGTCAGATGGTCACAGGAGTCATGTTTAGAACTGAGTTAGCCTTAGTCGAAAAATGATGAAAATTCTGCAACCAGGCAAGATGTCAAAGCTAGGACAAATATTGCAAGATAAGTTAAAAACTTTTTACAAAAAGTTGCTAAAAATGTTTATATGACTATAATTTATTTCAATCGAAAACTTACACTGATATACGCTTTACTTTAGAAACAAGGAATTCCAAATTAACACTAAATCTATATTTAAGGACATCATCTTAAGCTATTTACATATACGTCCATGTATGTATGTGTATATTTTAAAATGACTGCCAATATTTGTTTAATCTGCTTCTAAAACCAACAAAAACACTAAGGCGTATGATTAATATTTATTTCTAATACAATCCCTAGTATTTTCAGTTATATTTTTTTCTGTCTAGGTTTGATTTCTGCTTGGTATATTGTTTTCCTCAACTTTCAATTCAAAACAAATTTTTTTTTATTCTGTAGTTTTGTTTGTTGTTTTTGTGAATGGTTTTGTTTTGGCGTGTGTCCCATTTTACACTTATTAACATAATGCGTGGCCATAATGTGTGGATGAGACTAAAATTGTGTAAACTCACACATGCACACACACACACACATACACTCTCTTTTCAATCTGCCAGAGTATAATTTACACATAAACATAAGTGTATGTATGGATGTATGTATGCATGCCTGTATATGTGTATGGAGAAAAGCAAGTCCTGTTTGTATGGTTATGCGTGAGTTTTTGAAAGCCCTGTATATGTAAATATGCGTGTGATGCATTAGTGTTAGTAGCAATAGTGTTAGTTGTAGTAACAGAGTTTGTTTATCATCATCTAACTCAATGCGTTTTTCAGTTGTATTATTGTTGCTTTGGTCTTTGTTGTATTTTAGTTGTTGTGTTGATTTGCCTGTCTAAACCATGGCCACATAAGTAAGTGCATTGGGTTTTGTTGTTGTAGTTGTTGTTGTTGTTGTTTTCCCAATACAAGCATGTTAGCAATGCATTATGCCACTTCAATTGTACTCAATGCTACAACAATATTTGCCAGCTAAAACAGAGCTAAGTTTATAAAATGTGTTTGTTTGTCTGTCTTTCTGTCTGTCCCTCTTAATGTCTGTCTGTCTCAATGCGTGTGAATATTTTGAAGAACTGTTTGTTTATTTGTCTGTCTGCCTACCTCTGTATTATAAAATAGAATATGTGTGTATGTGTGTGTATTTTTTTTGCTTAGTACTTTAAGTAAGTGCGTTTAGTTTTTTTTATCGACTGACATTGTTGCTGTCGTTTTTATGATTGTTATTGTTGTTGCTGCTGTTGTTTTCGAATATCAGCATGTTGCTGTGGTTTGATTAATATTCACACAATACATTTAAAAAAGAAAGAGATCCAAATAAAAAAAAAAAAAACAAACAAAACAAATGCACATAAAGTAAAAAAAGAGAATGATAAAATCTAAACAATTCTAAAAAATATGAAAGATTTCAATCAAAGTTTAGAAGGATCATACATAAAAAAAAAAAATTATTTGCAGATTGATTAATGGCAAAGTAAAAGTGATTATTTTAAAGATAAATTAAAATAAATTTTTATATTTAAAAAATATTATTTAATTGCACGAAAAAAAAGCATTTGAACTGAAATATTCAAATAAATAAGGACATAAGCAAATCTCATTAGCAATCAGACTAGATGATATAATTTCCCAATTTCCTTTAAAAGATTTTCTCTTAAAAACAACATCGTGTTTGGCCTAATTCTACGAAAAATTCCCTAAAAACAAGAATAAAAATAAACTATCTTTCCTAAAAAATTCATCATCTTAAGCTGTTTAAATTTTATTTACCTTAAAATAATGAAAACCGCTACGAGAGGAAAGAAACATGCAACACTTAGCTGCAGCAGCAGTTGTTGTTAATGTTATAAAAAAAGTATGGAAAACAACAAGACTTCAGGACTCTTTACAGCACTTGAAAGTTAACATTACTCTACATAATTTTTGAAGGAGTTTGAAGAAAGTTTTGAGGCAAAAAGTCTGGAGCGCATACAAATCATAATGGAAAAATATTAAAAAAAAAATTATGACTCTTATTAAGGATTTAAGGATGTGGAAAATAAAAAAATATAGGAACATCGGGAAAAAACAACTTAAACATGAAACAAAAAGGCGTTAAAAGGAAAGTAAAGGAAAATTTAACAAATTTTTCAAAATATACAAAATTTAAAAATTTTATTCTTAAATTGTAATAATCATTAAAAAATAATTGTTTAGTTTAAAAACGTGTTTAAACTACCCAGTAAAAAATGTGCTCCAAAAGGAGAGGGTTTTTTGTATGAATTCATACCTCAAATCGCTTCAAACCTGCTGATGGGATGCCTGATTTTTATATGGGGTGTTCCCGGTTTGGATGACTATTTTCTGCTGACAATAAGCGCTTCTTTTAACATGCAAATAAAGCGCTACTAAAGTGCTTTTTTAAGGGCTAACTATATTAACATATTTATTAATGTTTTGCTTTTACTTGTTTAAATGCCTTTTTTCAATCATTTTCGTAAACCATAATATATTTTTATTTTTTTTCGCTTTAAAACCTTCTTCGTTATCAACACTAAAATATCAGCTTTTTTGAATGTTTTATTCTTTATCATTTACTGCTTTATATGAGCTCTCTAATTAAAGCGCTTGATTATGCGCTTCTCTCTGTAGTGCTTCAAAAAACCCAAATTTTTTTTACTGGGTAACATTGATTAGCACAAGTATTTTAATTTCAAAATTCGAAAATTTTTAGTACAAGTATATAATATACAAGTATACATTAGGGTGGCCGTTATTTTCTTTTTTTTGATTTCTTATATTCTCCCCCACCAAATCGGTTCAGTTTTATGTAAAAAAAAATACAAAAAAATTTCGTAGCGATAAGTTGTGTTTTAGGGGGGGCGTCGCACAGTGCTTTGGCCCATAGACATAAATCAAAAAAAAACAAGTCTTATATTGTGCTTAAAAATGTACAGATCGATAGATAACAAAATAATTAAAATGAATTTTGAAGAATTTTTTAGATTTAACTCTTTTTGGCGGCGCTAGAGGGCGCCAAAGTTTGAGAATTTATAGTAAAAATGGCCAAACAACTACTTGAGTTTTACATGCTTTAGGAAAACTGTTGTAAAACTGTTGTTTTTTAAAGCACGAGATTGAAATTTTATTGATTTATTTTCTCATAAGTGTTTTTTTATTGGTTTGAAAAATGCTTATTATTTACTTAAGCTCTAAAAATTTTCTAACTTTGATGGAATATTAAAAAAAAAAGAAAAATATGGTCTATGGGTTTTTTTCTGATTTCGAATATTTAGACTGTTTTCTAATAACTACAAAAAAAAAAATTGAAAAAATTTTACCACAACTTGAAAAAAAAAACTTTTTTTCAATGGCTATTTTCATGATTTTTGATCAAATTTTGATAGTTTTCAGGAGTTTAAAAGACAATTAACTACAAATACTGTGAAATATTAATTCAAACTTATACCATTCAATAAAAAACAACAAAAATCAAAATATGTATAAAAAATTGTTTGTGTTTGTCTGCATTCTACGGCATAAGAGGGCGCTGAAATCACAAATGCCCTTGGTTTTTTATTGTTTCAAGAAAATAATTGTAAAAAATTAATTTTTTGGATTACGAGATTCAAATTTTTTTCTGTAACAGCTAACTATATTTTAAACCATCTATAAAAAACTTTTACTGGAATTATGCTCCTATACATATTTTTTAATGGTTTGAAAAATGCTTATTATTTACTTAAGCTCTAAAAATTTTCTAATTTTGATGGAATATTAAAAAAAAAAGAAAAATATGGTCTATGGGTTTTTTTCTGATTTCGAATATTTAGACTGTTTTCTAATAACTACAAAAAAAAAAATTTAAAAAATTTTACCACAACTTAAAAAAAAATTTATTTAAAAAAAATGCTATTTTCGTGATTTTTGCTCAAACTTTCATAGATTGAATTAGTTAAAAAAAAATAAACTAGGAACATAATAAGAAAAAAATCCAAATATATATACTATTGAATTAGAAAAATTGACAAGATAAATTAAAAAAAATTAGTATAACAGTTGTGTCTGTTTCTTTTTGTCGACACAAGATGGCGCTAAATTCCCAGATGACGTTGGTTTTTCATCGTATAAAGAATATTTTCAAAATGTGACTTAGTGCCGTTATTTTTTATTTAAATTGAAGATGGTTACGTGACAGAAGTTTTTTTTTTGGTAACAGCCTTTGTTTGTAGTAAGAGCAATTCTATTGTGGAGTGTTCGAAAATATTGCATACAGGGTTTTCAATTTAAAAGAAAATAAAAATTTTCTATTAAAATGTTAAATCAATTTATATATTTAATAAATACTTACTTTTACAAACGAGTAAAAGTGAGGGCGCGTGGTTCAAAAAATGAACGTGCACATCTCTAATCAATTTTATTGCAATCAAAATCAGCTTATCAAATTTTATTGGAATCTTTCTATTTTTGAACATAGCTCCCATACAAATCATTCTCCCGAAAATAGCTTTTAATGCCAACTTCCTTAAAAATATATGTAGTAACATACCAATATAAACCATAGGTTACATAAAAACCCTCATCCAAAAAACCCATATATGAAGATGAAGATATCTAAATAATATTCGGCAGAAAGAACTTTGAAACGAATCTTAACCTCATAACATAATTTTGTTCTGGTGGGTCCATGATTGCCCATGGGTCCCAAATAGATTACAATCTAGGAACTTTGTTTTTAAATACTATGCTATAGGATATCACATGGTCGGGCTTGACCGATTATACTTTCTTACTTGTTATTTTTGCACGAGCATTTTAAGCGTTTTTCACTCATTTTTCATTAAATGATGTTTTTGTATTTTTCACATTTATAATCCGATTCTACCAAAATTTGGCACACATATATATCTAACAAATATCAATTTTCATACCAAATTTTATTACGATCGGATAATTTTTGAAAGTGTTATAACATTTTTAAGAAAAAGGATATATGGCAGGACCTTGAGTCCTTGTTCAGATTTAAGTGAAAATTTGCACATACGTTGCTAGTTGTGTGTGTATTAGTATGACCATTTTTTGTAGTTTTGTGGGCATTATTGAAGCTAAAATTACATTTTTCCATTTCAGGACACATGGGAGGTAGGCGTGTCCTTGGACCGATTTGTCCAAAAATTCACATTTTTCTTAACTAAGATATTCTATGCTTGTGTACCAAATTTCAAAAATTTCTGACAACTCCTTCTATTTATGTCCCTTCGTTATATGGGGACAAAGCACTGTGCGTCGGCCCCTCAAAGTTTGCATTAAGACATTTATTCAAATGTAATTTGTTTGCATATGACTATCTCTTAAAAAAAACATTTTACAAGAACATAATATATGGCAATATTTTAGCTCTTCTAGTCAAAAAAAAAAATAAAAAAAAAAAGTTTTAAATATAAAAAAAATATGTAAAAAAATTTTTTAAAAAAACAAAAAATTTTTTTTAAAAGATTGATTAAATAACTATCTAAGCTGCTTGAGACAAATTTTGCTAACCCCAATTGGTAATAAGTTACATGGATGTGAAAGAACACCTATATGGCCAAAATTTCAAACTCTGACCCCCCCAAACTCAAAAACTTTTTGACCGATGTTGTTGAAAATTTGTGTCTAAACTACTATTCAATAGGACTAACGTTGGTGCAAATTTCATCCAAATCGAAAGACATCGATTTCAAAATTAGTTCACTTGACATTAAATCCCTCTTTTATATATATAAAACGTATATAAAATGTTTGGAATTTTGTTGTTATTTTCTTAAATATTAATTTTAGCAAAAAACTTTCTTCGAGGCTAATGTTATTGACTAGAAGAGCTAAAATATTGCCATATATTATGTTCTTGTAAAATGTTGTTTTTAAGAGATAGTCATATGCAAACAAATTACATTTGAATAAATGGCTTAATGCAAACTTTGAGAGGCCGACGCCCCCCCTAAAACACAACTTATCGCTACGAAATTTTTTTGTATTTTTTTTTACATAAAACTGAACCGATTTGGGGGGGGGGAGAATATGAGAAATCAAAAAAAAAAGTTCTCCATACAACTAACGGCCACGCTAGTATACATATACAAGTATATTTTTGATAAAATAATTTCCATATAAAACTGTTTTATTATAGAAAATTTCTTCATAAGAAAACTCTAAGAAAAAAAATTTTGATAAGAAAATTTTCTAAAAAAAAAAAAAATGTATAAGAAAATTTTCTCAGAAATAATTTTTGTATAAAATCATTTTTTCGAAACTTTTTTAGTAAAACCAATTTTTGTAGAACATTTCTGGTATTTGTATCTATATATATAAAAGAAAGTGGCGTTAGTTACTACGTTTGTAACTAAAGAACGGCTGGTCCGATTTCGATGAATCGTACCAATTCGGAATGGTCTCTGACCAAGTAAGAAGAATAGCAAAAAAAAAATATAAAATAGCTGGCACCATTAAAAATTACTCAGTATGAATTAAATCGTAAACTCTGCATTTGACGATGCTATGATCTTTAGCAAAGTTGTTGAGCATGAGCCGGCGAAGGTTTATAAGTTGATATGGCCAACTTCAGACAGGTGGCGCCCATGGAAATGACTCGAAATGAGTTAAATCATAAACTGTGCAGTTGATTATGCTATGATCTTTAGCAAAGTTTTTGAGCATGAGCCGGCGAAGGTTTATAAGTTGATATGGCCAACTTCAGACAGGTGCCGCCACTAAAAATGACTCGAAATGAGTTAAATCATAAACTGTGCATTTGATCATGCTACGATCTTTAGCACAGCTGTTGAGCATTACCATACAAAGGTTTCTAGGTTGGTATGACCAATTTCCGATGGGCGGCACCATTGAAAATTACTCAAAATAAATTATATCATTTGATCATGCTATGGTCTTTAGTAAAGTTGTTGCGCATGAGCCGGCAAAGGTTTCTATGTTGGTATGAACAATTTCCGATAAGAAGTGCCATTGAAATGAATCAAATCGTAAGCTATGCAATTGATCATGCTTTGATCTGTTAGCAAAAAAATGTCTTAAATATTCCAGAAAAAAGAAATTATAAAGAAAATTCATTTTCTCATACATTTTGTATGGAGTGCTTAAAGGAAAGTTTAAAGGAGAGGAAGTTCTCATTCCGAGAATTCCAATGATCCTAACCGATATGCCATTCGAGTTTAAACGAATCCAATTTCGAATTCGTTTCGCATTCGCCATGACAATCAACAAATCCCAAGGGCAATCATTGAGTGTTTGTGGCCTAAACTTGGAGAACGACTGTTTTTCACACGGTCAACTCTATGTCGCATGTTCCCGTGTCGGAAAGCCATCCTCTTTGTTCATTTTCGCACCTGAGCACAAAACGAAAAATATTGTTTATCTCAAAGTGCTTCAATGATATTCTCTTAACTTATTCAATAGTTTACTTATAATTCACATTTTCATATTCTTTTTTTTTGTAAATAAAGATAAATTATCTGCACCAAATATTACCTGTACCTGATTCTGTATCTTTTTTTTAAATATACACAAAAACAATACTTTTCTAGGCAAAACAACGTTTGCCGGGTCAGCTAGTATCCTATAAATTCGAATAGTTTTTGTATAAATCAATTTTTGATACTATAATTTCAATATTAAACTCTTTTGTGGTGGAAAATTTCTTGTATAAGAATATTTTCAAAAAAAAAAAATTGTTTGTATAAGAACATTTTCGAAAAAATTATTTTTGTATAAGACCATTTTTAAAAGAAATTTTTTTTTAGTAAATCCAATTTTTCTACAAAATTTCAAGTATATATCGTCACAGGAATTAAAGAACGCTGTAACTGACAAAACAAAAAATATTTACCAGAGCCAAAAAACCTGTATGAAAGAAAGTAGAAAAAAGTTCATATCACAAAAACTATACAACTTGTGAACATGATTTTAAAAACGTATTTTTATTTTTTCTCGCATTATATATTGGCTCTAAACATTTCCTCTCAAGTCTATTATTCCCGGTGATTTTTTCTGATAAAAATGATGCAAAAAACGTATTTTTGATTTTTTGTCGTTACAGCGTTCTTTAATTCCTGCGACGATATATACTTGAAATTTTTTAGAAATTCAAAAATGTTTGAAAAAAAAATCTCCGTTAAAAGCTGTTGCTTGCAGAAAATTTCTTGTATAAGATTTCCTAAAAAGCACTTTTTGTACAAAGCAAATTTTTTATTCGGGTGATTTTTTAGCTATTATCTTTTTGGCAACACTGGTTTAAACAGCTGACGCACGTTTCGTGTTTTGTTTCACTGTCAAACATCTTCAGTTTGGTCTATAATTTAACCATGAATCGTCTTACAAACGAACAACGCTTGCAAATTATTGAATTTTATTATCAAAATGCGTGATCTGTAAAGAAAGTTCATCGAGCGCTTCTTGTGTTCAGCGACGAAGCTCATTTTTGGCTTTTGGGTACGTTAATAAGCACAATTGTCGATTTTGGTCTGAAGATCAGCCAGAAGCATTGCAAGAGCTACCAATGCATCCAGAAAAAGTCACACTTGGGTGCGGTTTATGGGCTGGTGGCATCATTGGACCAAACTTCTTCAAAGATGATGCGAATCCTAACGTAACTGTGAATGGTGAGCGCTACCGTGAGATGATATCAAACTTGTTTTTGCCCAAAATGCAAGAGCTTGACTTGTAAAACATGTGGTTTCAACAAGACGGTCCCACATGCCACACAGCACGCTTAACAATGGACTTATTGAGAGGCGAGTTCGGTGAACATTTTATATCACGTTCGGGACCGGTCAATTGGCCGCCTAGATCGTGCGATTTAAATCCTTTAGACTATTTTTGTGGGGCTATGTTAAGGCTCATGTCTATACACACATGCCCGCTTCAATTGACGCATTGGAAGACAACATTGAAGCATTTATTCATGAGATACCGGTCGAAATTTTGGAAAGAGTATGCCAAAATTGGACTAAGCGGATGGACCATTTGAGGCGCAGTCACGGTCAACATTTGCATGAAATAATCTTCAAACATTAAATTATATGGACCGTACTATAGATTCAAATAAAGATTTCATGCATTTTTCTGAATTTTATGTGTTTTTTTTAACTTTCCTATAGCTCTTAAAAAATCACCCGATAGAAAACTCATGTACGATTTTTGTTTTATAGAAAATTTCTGGTGTAAATTTCTAGTTTTACAAGTCCAAAAATTTTTTCAAAAATATATTATTGAAAGAAAATTTTTCATTTAAAATAGGGGCCAAATTATGGCATTCGATATCGATCGAAATATCCATTTAAATTGCATTTTAATTTCGATCGATATCGAATGCCGTAATTTGGGACCAGTTTTTGTAGAAAAATTCTTTTATAAGAAAATTATCGAAGAAATAATTTTTGTATAAGACCATTTTTATAGAAACTTTATTTAGTAAAACCAATGTTTAAAGAATATTTAAATTAAAGTAAGATATATCATATAAATTCGAAAATTCTTTGTATAAGTAAATTTTTATTGAAAATTTTCCATTTAAAACGGGGTTTTGTAGAAAAATTCTTTTATAAGAAAATTTCCGAAGAAATACTTTTTGTATAAGACTATTCTTTTATAGAAACTTTTTTTATAAAACCAATTTTTATAGAAATATATCCTATAAATAATGTTTTTTGTGTAAGACCATTTTTTATGGACACTTCATGTAGTGAAACAAATGTTTATAGAAAATTTCAAGTATGAAATATTTCGTTCAAATTCAAAAATTTCTTGGATAAGTAAATTATTGAAAGAAAATTTTCCATTTAAAACTGTTATTTGTAGAAAATCTTTTGAATAAAAAAAATTTCCTAAAAAAAAACATTTTTTGTATAAGACAATTTTTCTTATAGAAAATTTTTAGTATAACATAAATAAATTCGAAAATTGTTTGTATAAGTAAATTATTGAAAGAAAATTTTTCGTTTAAAACTGTATTTTTTATAAAAAATTTCTTTTATTAGAAAATTTCCTAAAAACATTTTTTGTATAAAACAATTTTTTTTATGTAGTAAAACTTTTTTTATAGAAAATTTCTAGTATAACATAAATAAATTCGAAAATATTTTGTATAAGTAAATTTTTGATAAAAATTTTTCTGTATAAGAAAGGCTTCTTTAAGCAATTTTTTGTATAAGACATTTTTTTATAGATAAATTTAAGTAGAAAGAAGATATTTCCTATCAATTCGAAAATTTTTTGTATAAGTAAATTTTTGATTAAAAATTTTCCATTTAAATCAGTATTTTTATAGAAAATTTCTTGTATTAAAAAATTTTCTATAAAATCTTTTTTTTTTTCTATAAAGTTTTTTTGTATACGAAATATTTTTTAATAGAATAGAAATATACTGAGATAAATTTTATCCTATAAAAAATTCCTGTATAAGACAATTTGCCATAAAACAGTTTTTATATTCGGCTTAAAACTTGAAAAAATTTTTCGTATTATTCTATAGTCCTCAACTTTATAGTCTTTGTTTTATAAAAGACTTTTTCTATGGAGAAATTCTTATTTAAGAAAAGTTTTTACAATAAATTATTTGTATAAGAGATTTTTCTTTAAAAAATTTCATGTATTTTAAAATTGTTAATTAAACAATTTCTTGTAAAATAGAGTTTTCCGTAAAAATTTCTTTAATAAAAAATGTTCTATTAAAAATTTTTAGTATAAGAAATTCAAAATTGTTTGTATAATAATCATTTAAACAGGAAAGAAGATTTCTTCCTAAGACAATTTGCTATCGAAAATTTATTGTGTTACTCGATTATCTTCATAAAATTTTTTGAATAGGTTTATTTTCTGTAAAAAAAAATTTTTGGAAAATAATATTTTCTTTCAAAAAATTCCTGATGTAGTTGAATTTTGTCATAGAAAATTTCTTGTGTAAGATAAATTTTTGTTACCCGGTGTTTTATTTCATTAAATGTTTCCTCATATTCACTTTTCCCTTTACATTTGTTATTATTGTTATTTTTTTCTTCATATTTTCGCCCCACATTCTCTTCTTCTTAATGATAACCTGCAAAACAGGTGCAATTTCCTAGTGGCGGATGTTTGCAATTAGTGGCAGTAGCAGAAATATATTTATTCTTCTATTTTTTTCATTCTTGTTGCTTCCAGTTCTCTATACGCTCAAATGTATTTGAGTGGCATAAAGCATTTGCAGTAGTCATACAATTACAACAACAACAAGAAACATTATAATATACACCATCTACTAGATACAAATAATATTTTACTATTTTCTAAATTTTTTTTTTTTTTTGTTTTTTTGCAAGAACTTTTGCCATCATAGAAAGTGTTTGGCTTTATATGTTTATAGAGCTCTTAGTGGCATATATTAATTACCATAAAGTAGTTGGTAATATTAAGTGTATCTGTGTGCGAATGTGTACGGATGTTTAGGATATGTGCACGTATATGTTTAGATTTAAAAGTATTTGTTTGTTGTAGTAGTGGTAATACACATCCCTATCTATCCATCATTCGCTAGAGTATGTGTTATTAGCTTATGAAAATAGCAAATAAACAAGCAATAAAAAAAATTATGCATAATTACAACAACAAAGTCATTACAGGAAAAAAAGGAGCTAAAAGAGAAAATTTAAAGACAAAGAAATAATCAAAATTTATTAAATATTTGGCTTAGCGTGATCTTAACAAGATTTTCCAACCACATAAATAAAACTGAAATGCAAGTTCTAAGCGAAAACATCTTGTTTAAAGAGACCATCTTTTATTGAAGACTATTTGCAGTAGAATAATTTCTGCTGAAGGCAATTTTCTAAAGAAAGTTATTATAAATTGGGAATTATTTCCTTGTGAAGGTTACTTTATATTATTATAAACATTTTCTTTTTCATTTTTCGAATTTATTCTATGAGTTAAATTTCAGTTATGTATTTTGTAAAGCTTTTTTGTAATAGTTCTATTCCTTTAATTTTTCAGAAATGACTTTATACACTACCAGACTATATAGAATTTAAGATTATTGTAATATAATATGTAATACATATTACAAAAAATTAATAATTTATTTAATTAATAAATTTAATATAAGAGTTACAAATACAATTACAAATTATATTCGAACTTAATTAACCGAGCAATAATAACGTATACCCTCAGCCCATTGTAGTGAAACAGACCATAGTCTATGGTGGGAATCGAAACCGCAACCCCCGCACTGATAGACTAGCTCACTACCAACTAACCTACCGGGACAACCATTGTTAATATAAGACGATTTTCTTTAGCAAAAACTCCGTAATATTCTATTTTTCGTAGAATCTTTTCTGTAGAAAGTTTTCTATATAAAACAATATTCTTTAGAAACTTTTTTGAATAAGATTTTTTTCTATAGACATTTTTTATGTGAGATTTTTCTCAGATTATTTTCTATGGAACGTTTTTTGTATTTGACTATTGACAATTTTCGGCATATGATTGTTTTCTAACACAAAAATCTTTATGTGAGAATATTCTATAAAAAATTTGTAAAAGTTTTTTTAAAAATTTTTTTGCGAAAACAATAATTTTTGTAGAGAACTAATTTTGGTTTAAAATTTTTTTATATTAAACTATCTTTTAACGAAAATTTTCGTATAAGACTATTTTCTATAAAATAAGACAAGTTTCTTTGAAAAATTCACATTATTAAAGTATATTCTGTAGAAGATTTTTTGTATAAGACAGTTGTCAATAGGAAATTTGGTGTATAAGACTTGTTTTTACTTCAATAAAAAATATTTTTACCAACGAGACTATTTTCTTTAGAAAATTCACTGTAATAAAGTAATTTCTGTAGAATATTTGGTGTATAATGAGGTTTTAAATAGCAAATTTTCTGTATAAGAGTGATTTTCTTCCAAGATTTTTTTATAGAAAGTTTTTTGCGTAAGTATTTTTACTATTGACATTTTTCGGTATGTTTTTTCAAATTTGTTTTAGAGACAATTTTCTATAGGAAATTTTTAAAATTTTTTTTTAGTAAATGTTGCTTAGAAAATCTTTCGAATCGGACGGTTTCTTTTTGAAAATTCACTGTATTAAAGTATTTTATGTAGAAAATTTGTTATAGAAAATTAACCGTATAAGCCTATTTTATATAGAAAATTTCTGTATACGACGATTTTTTTTCTTAGAAAAATTTTTGTATACGACTATTTTCTTTAAAAAGTTTCAGTATAAGACTGTTTTCAAAAGAAACTTTTTTGAATGAGACATTCTTCTTATGAAAATTCATTGTATTAAAGTATTTTGTGTAGAAACTTTTGTGTTTAAGACGGTTTGCAACAGAAAATAGTCGTATAAGAATGCATTTTTAAGACAATTTTCTGTGAAACAATTTTCCAAGATTTTCTTCTATGAAGTGTTTTTACTTTGGGCTATTAACTCTGAAAATATTTCTGTATAAGATTATTTTAAAATTTTTTTTAAAGAACAATTTTCTATAGGAAATTATTAAAAATTTTCTTTAGAAAATCTTTCCAATCAGACTGTATTCTAAAACCCTTTTCACACTCCGCAAGTTACTTGCGCAAGTCTCTTGCGGAAAATGTTGTACAGGCTTTGTTGTACTCGGCCAGTAACTCTAACTTGCCGAGTCTGAAAGCGGTCTAAGACAGTTTTCAATAGAAAGTTTCCGTAATACGACTATTTTCTTTAGAAAAATTTCTGTATACATACGGCTATTTTTTGTTCAGAAAATTGTTTGTGTCGGACTATTTTCTTTACACAATTTTTTGTGTATCACTAATTTTTATAGAAACTATTTTGAATGAACCTTTTTATACCCACACCACAATAGTGAAGAGGGTATTATGCATTTGTGCTGATGTGTGTAACGCCTTAAAATAGTGGTCCTAGACCCACCTTAAAGTATACCGATCTACTCAGAATCACTTTCTGAGTCGAACTAACGATGTCCGTCCGGCTGGCTGGCTGGCTGTCCATGTAACCTTGTCGCAATTATGGAGATAATTTGATAAAATTTGGGTCATAGGTTCTTATTGGCACAAGGATCAAGCCTATTGAAAATGAGCCGAATCGTAGGACCACGAGGGAAGATAGGGGGAATTTCTTCCTCTCAGAAACTATCAAACTGATTTTAATAAAATTTAAAACATACACAGAACCATGTCTATATGGACACAAAATGTATAAATTTAAAAAAAATCGGACCACGTGGGGAGAAAGGGACAATTTCTGCCTCTCAAACCGATTTAAATGAAATTTAAAACATAGATAGATTCATATCTATAGGGACACATAAGCTATACAGTTTTTAAAAAATAGTACCACAAGGGGAGGCAGGGGGCAATTTCTGACTCTCACAAACTTTCAAACCGATTTTCATGAAGTTTATAAACATAGATAAATCCTAATTTACCTGGACACGTAAGCATGATGTTTTTTTAAATACTGTGGTGTAGGGTATCATATGGTCGGGCTTGACCGACTATACTTTCTTACTTGTTTTTTCTATGGAAAGTTTCCTGGGCAGACTTTTTACTATTGACATTTTTCTGTAAGAGATTTTGTTCAAAACTTCTTTTTTAGAGACAATTTCTCTAGAAAATTTTTTAAAATTTTCTTAAGAAAATCTTCCGAATCAGACGGTATTCTTTAGAAAATTCACTGTATTTAAGTATTTTATGCAGAAAATTTTGTGTATAAGACAGTTTTCAGTAGAAAATTTTCAGTCTAAGACTATTTTCTATAGATAAACTTCTATAAACGACTATTTTTTTTGGAAACATTTTGTATCCGACTTTTTTCTTTAGAAAAATTTCTGTAAAAATTCATTTTGTATATTTTCTTTAGAAAATTTACTGTATTAAAGTAATTTCTGTAGAAAGTTTTGTGTATAAGACGGTTTTGAACAGAAAATTTTCGGTATAAGAATGCTTTATTTAGACAATTTTCTGTGTAACACTTCATCAAGAACATTTTTTCCTTGTTATTGACAATTTTCTATTTTTTAAAATATTTTTTTTGTTATTATTTTTTATTTTTCAAAAAATATTCTTTATAATTTATTTTTCAAAAATTCTACTATTACTTTATTAAACTACTTTCCTTAGAATATTTACCGTAATAAAATGAAAAATTGTGTAAAATACAGTTTTAAATAGAAAATTTTCTGTATAAGACTTTTTTCTATTGAAGCTATTTTAAATGAGACTTTTTTCCTTAAAACATTTATTGTATTAAAGTATTTTCTGTAGAAACTTTTGTGTATAACAGTGTTTTCAACAGAAAATTTTCTGTATAAAACTGTACTCCGTAGAATATTTTGCGTATAAGACTTTTTTTATAAAAAATAGTTTGAAAGTTGTCTATCAAAAATGAAAGTAAAAAGTTTAGAAAGGTAAATTCTTATTTTAAAGTTATAAGCTTAAAAACAAAGTTTAAGTGTTTTTTATTCCATTTAACTCCAGAGAGATTTTTAAACAGCTAGCAAACGAAGCCATTCGCTTCAAAGAAGACATTACATCAACTGTCACAACCATTTTCCATTTGAAACTGTAACTGGCTTCACAAACAGCCAGTTTTTTTTTAGGAATTTTCGCTAAACCATGCACTTTTTTCATTTGTTCTATTACAGTGTCCCTGCACGGTTTTTTATTTAACATTTTTGGCTGTAGTTTTTTTTTTAATTTAAGGCAGCCTTCCTCCTCCAACCTTTAAAAGAGATAAAAAAAAGCTCAGCGACCATTACCACCTTCCACACCATGCAAACATGAAGAAGCCTAATAAAAAACGAAATACCTAAAACCTTGCTAGAGTTTATCTTACATTAAGCATACAAGCACTCTTATACACCAGACAAACAAAAAGAATAAGCTCTCATACATGGATTCATTTATATTTGTTGGGTTGATATGAATTTTAAATTTCTTGTTCCTTTTTCTTTTATTCCTTGTAAGACAAAAAAAATTTCAAAACAATATTTGCTTGCCAAAGTCTGCCAGGGTAACTGGGTTCACTGTGTTCATCTCGAAATATTGGTAGTACGATTTTGGTTTTATGTTCGTATATATTAAGGCTGATGTCTTAGCTCTTTGCCAAATCTGGTTGTAAATATGACTATGTATTAAAAATGTGTGTAGGTGCATAAAAATGTGTGGTATTCCGTTTTTGAAGATTTTGCATTATAAATTTTCTTCTCGGAAAAGAAGAAAAATAATTTCTCTTTTCCCTTTTTTATTAGAAACACTAAGAAAAAATTTCTTTTAAAAAGAAAATGCAATATATGAAATTTATCTTGTGTATAAAAATTTAGTTTAGAAAGAAGAGTTGCTAAAAAATAGATTTGGATAAAAAATTTTTGAAAAAGTCTTTCACAAAAAATGTTTTGTAGAATATACGTTACACAGAATATTGCCTAAGAAACTGGTCTTATACAGAAAATTTTTCATAAAAAAAATTTATCAGAAAACTTATTTTTTACGGAGAAAATATATGTTTTATAATTTTAGATAGAAAATCGTCTTATACGTAAAAAACTGGTCTTTTACAAAACATTTTCTATAGAAAATAGTGTGATAAATAATAATTGTCCATTAGAGTGGACCATCAATGAAGGGAAAATTTAAAAAGTTATCTGATTTCTTTGTTACAAGATTTATAAACGATACATAATGATTAATTTGAAAGTGTAAGGTTGAAAATTTCCGTGCCGCACGCGCATTGAAATCTGTGAGAATGAAATTCGGGCTCAATTGAGAGAAAAACGCTCGAAAACCGACACTACAACAGACGGATGGACAGCCAGACGGACATGAAGTCCAAGATTAAAACACGGAATTGGATTGGATTACATGCTAATTGGTTCCGTTTTTTTAATCTTGGACTTCATGTCCGTCTGGCTGTCCTCCCATCTGTTCTAGAGTCTGTTTTCGAGAATATTAAATTTTTCGTATGGCGACCATATGAAGGGTTGGAGATAGAGGATAAGTTTATTCTAGAGAAAGATTGGGAATGCAAAAATAATGGGGTTTGCTCATGCATTTTACATCCCTAGGGGCGACTCCTCAGTAGTTACGGGCGTTTTTCTCTTCATTTAGCCCGAATTTCATTCTCATAAAATTTTTACCAATTTTTTTTTATCATAACCATAACAAAACTGGTCTATTTTTTTGGAAAATCGAAAAAAAAAATGTTGGACCACCCTATTGTCCATGGAAGGTTGGTTTGCGCAAGTAGCTAAACATTTAAAATAGAGTAGTTTTCTATGGAAAATAGTCTTATACAAAAAGCTTTTTACAGAAAATTTCCTATCGAAAATAGTTTTCTGTAGAAAAAAGATTTGTATACAAACTTTTCTATATAACATAATTTTATATTGGAACTTTTCTAAATAAAATATATATAAAATGTTCAATAGAAAAAACTCTTATACAGAATATTCTTAGGCAGAAAAGTGTTGGTAAAAAAACCTATTTGATTATAGAAACTTGTTTTTAGAAAACTGCCTTACACATGAAATTTTCGATCAAAAATTGTTTTATTCAAAAAATTTCCTATAGAAAATTGTCTTAGAAGAAATTTTCCAGGATATTTTTTATCTAATAATGAAAGAAGTTTTCTATAGAAAAAAGTCTTATACAGAAACTTTTCTTTAGTCTTATATAAACAAATGTTAATACAAAATTTTCAATAGAAAATATCCTTCCACAGATATTCCTAAGCAGAAAAATTGTTTACAAAAAATTTTCGGTAAAAAACTATTTTACTATAGAAAATGTTTTGTAGATAATAGTCTTATGTTGTTTTCTTTTCTACAAAAAATGTCACATTTTATTTAAAAAAATGCAATTTGGTGTTCGTTTCTTAAAAATGCTTTGCTCTCAAAAAGGGCAGCGTGTTTTATTCTAAAAAAAATTCACCGTTAAATGTCATAAGGAATTGATTGCACTTTACGCCCCGTGTAAATCAAGAGTGTTGATAATGCCCTGTAAAAAGATGGCTTCTGTTTATATAAAGGGTTACCAGACGAAGCTGAGAATAAACCGCCTCTAATCAGGTCAGTAAAAATTTCAAGTTTTAATAGTTATTATTAGTATTGTGGTTATTTTATTGAACTATTTTTGGTTTTTAATCCAAATTTTTAATATTTTTAATTAGGCTTAAGTTCATTAAATTTAATTTTCATTAAAATATTTTTATGAAGAAAGGAATTTTACAACATGAAAATCAATTAAAATTTACTGATAACTTTTCATTCTTGACTCAATCTGGGCTCGAACCCAGGTGTTTACGGACAGGTTACCCTGACATGTTTCGATTGCAACCACTCAATCTCCTCAGAGGGCTTGCCGTTTAACACTCGCAGCCATCGACGACTGCTGACGTCATTAGTCAAACATCAATCCTTAAACCAAATTGTATTTAACCTTTGGTAGATCAAAATATGTACTTTGAACTTCAAGAAGAATTCTTGACAAAAGTACGAAAAAAACAGAAGTAAAGGAAGAACATGTAAAATAAAATTAAAATAGATAATCATTCAATGCAAATTTCGATCTACCAAAGGTTGAATACAATTTGGTTTAAGGATTGATGTTTGACTAATGACGTCAGCAGTCGTCGATGGCTGCGAGTGTTAAACGGCAAGCCCTCTGAGGAGATTGAGTGGTTGCAATCGAAACATGTCAGGGTAACCTGTACGTAAACACCTGGTTTCGAGCCCAGATTGAGTCAAGAATGAAAAATTATCAGTAAATTTTAATTGATTTTCATGTTGTAAAATTCCTTTCTTCATAAAAATAATTTAATGAAAATTAAATTTAATGAACTTAAGCCTAATTAAAAATATTAAAAATTTGGATTAAAAACCATAAACAGTTCAATAAAATAACCACAATACTAATAATTGTTAAAGCTAAGGCACGAGCTCTATGTTTGCATTTGTCCTTCAAGTTGTGCTGAAAAAGGTCAACAAGAAAAAGAAAGACAAAAAAATGAAAAAAAAACAAAAAATATGTACTTTGAACTTCAAGAAGAATTCTTGACAAAAGTACGAAAAAACAGAAGTAAAGGAACAACATGTTAAAATAAATTAAAATAGATAATCATTCAAAGCAAATTTCGATCTACCAAAGGTTGAATACAATTTGGTTTAAGGATTGATGTTTGACTAATGACGTCAGCAGTCGTCGATGGCTGCGAGTGTTAAACGGCAAGCCCTCTGAGGAGATTGAGTTGTTGCAATCGAAACATGTCAGGGTAACCTGTCCGTAAACACCTGGGTTCGAGCCCAGATTGAGTCAAGAATGAAAAATTATCAGTAAATTTTAATTGATTTTCATGTTGTAAAATTCCTTTCTTCATAAAAATAATTTAATGAAAATTAAATTTAATGAACTTAAGCCTAATTAAAAATATTTAATAGTTATTTTTATACCCACACCGCAATAGTGGAGAGGGTATTATGCATTTGTGCTGATGTGTGTAACGCCTTAAAATAGTGGTCCTAGACCCACCTTAAAGTATACCGATCTAGTCAGAATCACTTTCTGAGTCAAACTAACGATGTCCGACCGGCTGGCTGGCAGGCTGGTTGGCTGGCTGTCCATGTAACCTTGTGCGCAAAGTACAGGTCGCAATTATGCAGATAATTTGATGACATTTGGGTCATAGCTTCTTATTGGCACAAGGACCAAGCCTTTTGAAAATGGGCCGAAGCGTAGGACCACGAGGGAAGATAGGGGGAAATTTCTTCCTCTCAGAAACTATCAAACCGCTTTTAATAAAATTTAAAACATAGATAGAACCATATCTATATGGACACAAAATGTATAAATTTAAAAAAAATCGTACCACGAGGGGAGATAGGGGCAATTTCTGCCTCTCAAACCGATTTAAATTAAATTTAAAACATAGATAGATCCATATCTATAGGGACACATAAGCTATACAGTTTTTAAAAAATAGGACCACAAGGGGAGGAAGGGGGCATGTTCTGCCTCTCACAAACTTTCAAGCCGATTTTCATGAAGTTGATAAACATAGATAAATTCATATTAACATGGACACATAAGCATAATGTGTTTTTAAATGCAGTGGTGTAGGGTATCATATGGTCGGGCTTGACCGACTATACTTTCTTACTTGTTTCTAATATTTTATAGTAAAAACAAAAGAAAGCATTACATTGTTAATGGTAGGTTGTCAGTGATATAAAATTTAAATGGATTCGGTGTTATAAAATTGTTTTTGAAAAAAAAAAAAAAACGTCAAATCAAGAAATCCTAAAAACTTGGTGTTAATAAATCAACAATCTGGCAAAGGTATTTTTGTTTACATATTTTATGAAAGACAAACTAAAGAAATTGGAATTTGGACATTCAGTTTTTTCTTTTTTTATTTATTTAATATCAATCTATTAACAAATTTGGGTTTATGTATATTTTTTTATATATTGAAGAACAAACTTTTTATCAGCTGTTAAAAACAGGGCGATCAAATTTTGTGTTTTGTTCTCGGCAAATAAAAAATTGCAGTATTACATGATCGGCAAGGCATTTTATACATGCACCTTTTAAAATGAGGTTTTTTTTGTAGAAAAGAAAACACCATTAAACATGTAATTTTCTGGAGAAAATTGTATTAAACATGAAATTTTTGGCACAAAATTGTCTTATACAAAACATGAAATTTTTCGAGATTTTTTTTTTTTAGCCCTAAGTTTTCTAAAAATTTAATCGACAGTATTATTTCTTTCAGTGTCCTTCTGATTTAACGCTACCCATTTTCTGTATATGAAATGGTTAGTATAAGGTTTAGATCTTTTTTTAATTTTTCATCTACCCGAGATAACTTTTTTTTTTGTCCGTAGAAGAGAAAAAGTTTGTCTTGCGTTTTGCCTTAATTTTGAGCGGGTTTTCACTAGAAAGTTGGAATGTGCATGAGTGTGCGAGAGCTACTGACTATCTAGTGTTTTTATTTCAAGTTAGATCCTAGTGAATCCTTTACGACAGTTAGTGTGGGTATGTGTTTCTGAGTATGGTATTTTTAGGTTTTATACTAGTTTTTTTTTTTTTTTTTATTTAAAGAGCATGTATGAAATTCAAAGAATCTTACTTGTATTTTGTAACACATACGGTGATGGGAGTAGGTAGCTTTATTATGGCATATTCTGCTGATGATGACGACACCGTTGCTGGTTATGGCGAGGGCGTTCGGTGTTCAGTGTTCGAGGAAAGAAAAAAGAATACCCTTAAAGATTTTAGTATCCTAAATGAGAACTGTTTGTGAATATGTGTGCTAGAAGTTCCTCTGGTGGGTTCTAGTTTTAGTTTTGCTGTTTTTACATTTATGTCTTTTTTGCATCTAAAGCAAACATTTAGTTTAGTTTTTTACACATTCATTTGGTATGTAGACATGGGATACCAATTTGCTTTTTCAACTAAGACATGATGGGTGCCAACGCTGGTTTTTTTCATGTTCCCTTATAGCAGTTGAAAAAAAATGTTTTTCCAGGGTTAAAAAGTAGTCATTGTGGAGGAGCAGAAGGAAGAAAACACCCCGGTTAAAACAACAGAAAATTATTCAGAGGAACAGAAATGAAAACAAAAAAATTTTCGTATAATGCCATCATCTAAAATCATCAACATTTTGATAATAACTGTTATTTCAACTATCCATTTTAGAAGTTTTCTTTAAAAGAGTTCTACGAAAGGAAGTGTACGAATTGATCACTTAATCTTATACATAATAAAAGTTTTTTAACAAAATTCATTATTTGATAAATTAAATAGAAAAATTATTTGCTGCAATAAACCATCTATAAAATATTGTCTTTTACAGTAAAAGTTTTATAAAAAAATCTCTTATACAAAAAATTTTCTATAGAAAATTATCTTATAAAAGAAATCTTCTATTGAATATTTTCGTATAGAATTAATTTTCTTCCAAAATATAAAGTAAACATCAAATTTGTGTTATACAACAAGAAATCTTATACAGTATATAAAATAAATCATTTATTTTAAACACTAAGGTTTTGTATTACAGTCAAATCCCGATAATTCGTACCCCGATAAATCGTAATTCCCGATAATTCGTAATAAACTGTCGGTCCCTTGAAAAAATCTCGTTAATTCGTAAAATTTACATACATTTTGGTCCCCTCGCTAATTCGTAATTTTTTTTCAAATAAAATCTCTCTCTCTCTTATAAATCGTAATTGTTTGCTAACTACCACTTATAATTCGTAATAAAAACAACAAAAATAAGGAAAGAATGATTTTTTTGTTTACCACTATTTTATTTTTGCGTGGATTTTTGCTTGTGTGTGGATTTGTTTTCTTAAGATCAGTTTGTTTCATAAATAATTTTATGTATAATTTTTATATATTTTATTTTTAACAATTGTTTTTTTATGTGTTTTTTATCGTTTTAGTAAATAAATTGAAAAGCCCCGTTTATTCGTATTTATTTTATTTTAACCCCGTTAAATCGAAACCCCGCTAAGTCGAAAACCCCTATAATTTGTAAAAAATGGCCGGTCCCTTGCGATTACGAATTATCGGGATTCTACTGTACAACAAAAATGGTTCTTTAGAGAAATGTCCTATACAAGAAATTTGCGATATTAAATTATCTTAATAACAATATTGGAAATCAAATTAATCACAAATTTCTTTATAAAACAAATTTTGTATAAGCAACATTTTTTGTAGAAAATTCTCTTATATACAAAATTTTCTTTAAAAATCTATAATAAACAATAAAAATTTATAAGAAATTCTATTTCCTTTAACACATAGTTTTCTATAAAAAAATTTTTTGTTTCAAAATGATTTATAGAGAAATCTCTTAAACAAAAAGTTGTCTTTTACACAAAATTTTCTAGAAAGAAATATCTTTTTCACAAATTTTGAAATGTGTGAAAACTTAAAGTTTTCTATAGAATATTTTCTTATACACTAAATTTTCACTTAAAAATTAATTTCACACAAAATTTTCGTAACGAAAAACTGTTATACATAAATTTCTCAATAGAAAAATTAATTTATACAAAAAACATTTCAAATATCTTTTGTACCATAAATTTTGTTTAGAATTATTTCTTATATCAAGGATTTTTTTTTTAATTTTCAACTAAAAATTCTCTTATACACAAAATGTTTACTGCAGAAAAGAACATATTGCTACAATCTAGCACTGTCTGTTAAAAATTTTGTTATACCTTTTCTTATCTTAAAAGTTTTATAAAGCCAAAAATTCTCTTAAAAACAAAATAATAAAATAGAAAATTTTCTCATACATAAATTTTTCTATAAAATATTCTTTTAAACAAAAAAATTTCCCTTAAAAAATTCTCTTTTAAAAAAGATTCTCTTATACACAAAGTTTTATAAAAAAAATTCTCTTATACACAAAACTTTCTATTGAAAATTCTTTTGAACACAAAATCTTTTATAGCAAACCGTTTAAAAATATTTTTAAATTCGTTTAAATTTTCAACTAAAAATTCTCTTATACACAAAATGTTTACTGCAGACAAGAACATATTGCTAGATTGTATACTGTCCATTAAAAATTTTGTTATACCTTTTCTTATCTTAAAAGTTTTATAAAGACAAATATTTTATACAGAAAAAGAAAATTCTCTTATAAACAAAATATTAAAATAGAAAATTCTCTCATACATAAATTTTTTTATAAAATATTCTCTTAAACAGAAAAATTTCCCTTAAAAAATTCTCTTTTAAAGAATATATAAAAAAAATTCTCTTATACACAAAATTTTATAAAAAAAAATTCTCTTATACACAAAACTTTCTATTGAAAATTCTTTTGAACACAAAATCGTTTATAGCAAACTATTTAAAAATATTTGCTCGTATTAAATTTGTGAAATGTTCATACAAAATTCACTTATACCTATTTGGCATAGATAAAAAAAGTTATACTCTCTATAGACAATTGTTTTATACTTTTGTTCTTTAATAGAAAATTCTTTTATTTATACAATTTTCTAGAAAGAATGTTTTGATATATGTACAAAATTTTTAAAACAATTCTTTTATACACACAGAATTTTATTGTTGGAAAATTTTTTAAATGTGTCGAAATACGAAACCAAAAACTGTCGAACAAAAAACGAAAATTGGTATAAAACTTTTCGCTCTTTGACTTGGTTTAACAGCGACTGTTTACATTTAGGCCCTAAATTTGTAAAACGCAAAAGCAACGCCAAAAATTATATTGAAAGCAAAAACAAAATCGAAAATATTTCATAATTTTGTTGTTGTTTTCTATAGAAATGAATATTGAATTTTTAAATTTTAAACGCTGCATATCTTGTGGCGTTGATAATTTTTAAACACATTATGTATTTCTGTAGAAAGCAACAACAAAATTTTGAAAAATTTTTGACATTGTTTTTGCTTTCAATGTTATTTTTGGGATTGCGTTGCGTTTTACAAATTCAGGGCCTTAATGAATCAGAAGTAAAGGCAACATTTTTTTGGGCCAATGACAAATGAAGAAGTGGAAGAAACGGCAGTTTTTCTTCTTTGACTGCAGTTTTTTAAACGCTGCATCAAACATTTTATACAAAATTTTGTTACAAATATTCTCTTGTAAATATTTACAGAATTTAAGCCTACACAGAAAAAATTATTGCCGAATTATTTTCAAATTGATTTCTACAAATTTTTTTACTGATTCAATCAATATTTTTGTTTGATTTTTGTTTAACCAACAAAAATGTGGACAACTCTTCAAAAATATAATAAACGAGCTATTGGTTTCAAGTTTTCATAATTTTGTATGAAATATTTAACGCTCTTTATTGTTGTCGTCTTTTTGCATTTTTTTATTGATTGTAAGCAACACTTCTTTATGTGAAATATAAGAACTATAACAAAAAACACATGCAGTCTATTTTTGGACGCTTTAAAAAAGTACAGCAACAAGAAAAATGATAAAATAGCGTGACGAGGTTTGTATAAAAAAAAACAACAAAAACAATAGCAGGTAAAAAAAAACGTTTCATTTTTAAACAACAGAAACAACAACATTATAAGAAACAAAATAAATTTTTGGTTGGTTTCAAAGTTGGTAAGAAAAAAACAAAATCCCGTATTAAATTTTTTCAAACAGTTTGTTTAAATACATCAAATACAAAAATAGAATGATGACGAAAAACATATTGAGTCGGTCTGCCTCCGTTTTTGGTTACATTTCTTCTCCATTAGCAAAGAAAAGGATGCAGCAACAGTGAGTGATGAAGAAATTTATATGAATTTCAGTAAACTTTTTGTTTGATTCTGTAAAATTATTTGTTTGAAAAAATCGGCGTTTTTTTTCAATAAACAAAATGCAAATAAATTGTTTGAATATGCGAATTTGTTTGTAGGACCGATTTCAGACAAAAAATTTTTGATTCTACAAATTTTTTGTTTGAATTGGAAAAATAATTTTTTCTGTGTAGACAAAGAAAGTTTTGCCAGCTTGCATACCATTCTCTAAAATAACATCACTTTTGAGACCATCCTTTAACGTCCTTGCATTTGTGTCTATTCCTTCGCTTGATTTTTATCCACCTTTTTTGGCTGTAAGGATTTTTAGCAAAAAAAAAAATCAAAATCAAAATAAATTCAGATGAAACAAGAAAACTCTTCTGTGTGTTCTTTTTATATTCATTAAAAAATTCCTCCCTCAAACCAAAACATTTAACAAACAGATATTATTGCATCGTATTCTCTATACTACAACCCCCCCCCCCCCCCTTTCCATTGTCTTGCACCCTCTAAGCTTTGGCCAGCTGCAGGACCTTTTTCACGTTACATGTTAAAATATGAAAAAAAAACTTTATCAACTTTTTTTAAGTGAGAGAAAGGGAAAGAGGTAGGTAAAGCTTAATCTAACCTTTTTGTTTGAGTATCCTTTTTGTTTTCAAAAAAGGACGAAAATAAAAAATATCATTTAGCTACTCTTCTTTGAAGTGACCGTCTGTACCCCAACCACATGGACGGTTGTCAGCAACATCATTTGAGTTATCAGCAACTATTGCAGTTATTTTCATTTTTTCTTTTCGAAATCATCAACTTTGGCTCATTTATTTATCTGCATGTGTACCTCTTTTGGATGGTGTACCCTTCATTATTTTCCTCATGTCGGTCGGTCTGTCTATCTATTTATCCGTTTATCAACTCGCTTAATGCCAGCAATGTTGTAGTTGTATTGAAAGATGTTATACTTGTCGTTGTTGTAATTGCTTGGAGTAGTCTGTTTTCTTTGTTGCTGTTGTTTTTTTTTTTATAAAATATTTTTTAAGCTTTTTTCTTTTCGACAGCGGGGGGTACTTTTCTGCCGTTTGCTTGCATGTGCTTATTTTCTAGTTTAAACATACGAATTGTGTTTATCTAGTTGGCATGAATTTGTCTTTTTTCATTTACATTTAACATTTAAAGGTTTTCGTTTTATGCTTCAAAGGAAGAGTTCTTACTTTCGTATTTTTTTAAAGTACAAAAAAATCGTTAATTTTTTCAAATATTTGATTTAGAAAATGAGTTATAATTGCAGCCCAGCCTTTTAAAATTTGTACATACCAACTAAACAGGAATAAATTAGAAAGCCTTTAATTATAGTTAACGTCTAAATGAACTACTTATTATATATTTAATTTTAGCAACAAACAGCTGCGAAAAACTCATTAACAACTCTTATACAGATATTTTACATAAACACGAAAACCAATACAAGAATTTATTTATAAAATCAACAGCTTAATAATTTTAACAGGTATCAAAAGCATAATTTAAAGAAACAAAATTTTGCTATTAAAAGCATTCGTATAAAAAATGTTTGTAGAAGAAAATTTTAGGAATTTTTTTTTCAAAACTTTTCTTTAAGTTTTGTTAAATTTTTTATATAATAAAATTATCAAAAAAAAGTTTCAATAAAAGTGAAAATATAGAAAAACAAAATGAATATTTGTATAAGAACATTTTAGGGATCAGTTGAGAAAATTTAATTATAAAAAACTCCATGGAAAGTTTGTGTATCATAGAATTTTCTATTGTTATAACAAGATATATCTTCAGAAAAATTAGAGTATAAGAGAAATATCAATTACAAATTTCAAGTGTTACAATAAATTTTGTTAATTCCTTAAATTTTCTATGGGAAAGTTCAGGTGTAAAAGATTTTAATACAAAAGTTTATAATATGAAATGATTTTCCATAAGAATAGAGAATTTTTTATAGAAAATGTTTTGTACCAAAGAATTTAGTATAGCACAGAATTTTCTGATATAAATTCTCTGTAGCAGATAATTTTTTCTAGAAAGTTGTCTTCTACAAGAAAACTTTGATCAAGATGTGAAAAGAAAATTTCTATAAAAATTTGTCAATAAAAAAAATAATAAAAAAATCTGCTGAAATTTGTCTTCTACAAAAATTTGTTTTCTATAAAAAATATTTCTACAAAAATTTGTCTTAAACAGAAAAATCTCTTAAAGAATGTTTCTTAAGCAAAAAAAAATATCTTAAGAAATGTGTCTGATACAAAAAAATGTATGTAGTCTTTTATCTTATACAAGACAATTTTTATAAAAATTTGTCTTATTCAAGAAAATTTCTGTACAAATTTGTCTTATACAAAAATTTTTGTATAGTAATTCGTTTTTTATAAGAAATTCCTATAAAGAAGTGACTTATATTAGAAAATTACTAAAGCAATTTTTTTCTAGAAAAATATTTTTGTAGAAAATTTTCTTCCACAAAAAGATTTCTATAAAAATTTGCCTGCTATAATAAAGATTTTTATAGAAATTTGTCTATTAAAAGAAAATTATATAGAAATTAGTTTTTTCAAGCAAATTTCCATAGAAATTTATCATCTTGAAGAAAACTGGGTTTTTACAGGGAAATTGCTCTAGAAATTTGTCTTCCACAAAAAGATTTCTATAGAAATTTGTATTCTATAAGAAAATTTTTATCAAAATTTGTCTTCTACAAAAAATTCTATAGAAAATGTCTTCTTTTAAAAAAAATTTTTGTAGAAAGTTTTATTCTGCAAGAAAATTGGTCTCTAATAAAAAATTTCTTTAGAAATTTGTCTTCCACAAAAAAATTTCTATCGAAATTTGTCTTCTTTAATTTAATTTCTTACCCAGTAAAAAATGTGCTCCAAAAGGAGCAGGTTTTTTGTATGAGTTCATACCTCAAATCGCTTCAAACCTGCTGATGGGATGCCTGATTTTTGTATGGGGTGTTCCCGGTTTGGAGGACTATTTTCTGCTGACAATAAGCGCTTCTTTTACCATGCAAACAAAGCGCTCCTAAAGTGCTTTTTTAAGGGCTAACTATATTAACATATTCATTAATGTTTTGGTTTTACTTGTTTATATGCCTTTTTTCAATCATTTTCGTAAACCATAATATATTTTTAGTTTTTTAGCTTCAAAACTTTCTTCGTTGTCAGCACTAAAATAGCAGCTTTATTGTATGTTTTATTCTTTATCATTTACTGCTTTATAAGAGCTCTCTAATTGAAGCGCTTAATTATGGGCTTTTTCTCTGTAGTGCTATAAAAAACCCAAATTTTTTTTACTGGGAAAGAAATTAGTCTTTTGTAAGAAAATTCTTTAAAGAGATTAGTCTTCTTCTTCTTTAAGAAAACTTCTAAAGGCATTGGTGTAATACAATATACAATTTATATTCAAAATTTGTCTTATACAAAAAAATTTACATAGAAATTTTTCTTCTACAAGAAAAATTATACTTCTGCGAAATCGAAAATTTAAAGAAATTTCTCATCTACAAAAAATTCTACAGAAATTGTCTTCTACAATAAATTTCTATAGAAATTTGTCTTCCTCCAAAAAAAAAGTTCAATAGAAATTTGCTTTCTACAAGGAAATTTATATAGAAATATGTCTTCTACAAGAAAAAATTTAATGAATTTTGTGTTCCATAAGAAAATTTGTATAGAAATTACTCTTCTACAAAAAATTCTACAGAAATTATTTTTTATAACAATATTCTAAAGAAATTCGCTTTCTACAAGGAAGTTTATATAGAAATTTGCCTTCTACAAGAAAAATGCTATTAAAATATGGCTTCTGCGAAAGCCAAAACTTAAAGAAATTTGTGTTCTATAAGAAAATTTGTATAGAAATTACTCTTCTACAAAAAATTCTACAGAAATTATTTTTTATAACAATATTCTAAAGAAATTCGCTTTCTACAAGGAAGTTTATATAGAAATTTGTCTTCTACAAGAAAAATTCTATTGAAATGTGGCTTCTGCGAAAGCAAACATTTAAAGAAATTTGTGTTCTATGACAAATTTCTTTAGAAATGTGTCTTCCTCGAAAAAAGTTCAATGGAAATGAAATTTATATAGAAATTTGTCTTAATCAAGAAAAATTCTTTTAAAATATGGCTTCTGCGAAAGCAAAATTTAAAGACATTTTTGTTCTATAAGAAAATGTGTATAGAAATAACTCTTCTACAAAAAATTCTACATAAATTATCTCTTATAACAATATTCTATAGAAATTTATCTCCTTCAAAAAATGTCAATAGATATTGGTGTAATACAAGAAAATTTCTATTCAAAATTTGTCTTATACAAGAAAATTTATATAGAAATTCTACTGAAATTTGCCTTTTACAAGAACAAAAAAAAAAAATTTAAGAAATGTTTATATTATATAGAAATTTGTCTTCTACAAAAAACTCTTCAGAAATTATATTATAAACAGTGAGTGCTGGTAATTAAATCAACGGTCGGCGAAAACGGGGTTAAGGATATGTGACTTATACAAGAAAATTTATATAGAGATGTGATTTATATAAGAAAACTTCTATAATGCTTTGACTTTTATAAGAAAATACTTTTAGGGAAAATTAAAATCAACTTAAGGAATTTTTAGAAAATCTTAATAAAGTTTTGCTTTCATTCGCTCTTATCTGGTCTTTTATTCATTTAATATCTGTCAGTTTCTTTTTGAAAAAGTGGAGTTGTAATGTTTGACCAAGAAATTTAAATTTCTTTCTTTGCGTTCCATCCACTAGTCGTCAATTTTTTTTTTTTTTTTTGTATTTCAAAGCATTTTATTTTTCAATATTTCTTATATTTCTTAACCTTAAACTGGCACCTGGAAATAAATTGTTATTTTTCAAATGATTTTCTAGAAAAAACCTACCACTATAAGAAAGTTTATTTTATTGGGTTTGGGAACGAAGAGTAACTTTTCTGTTTGGGGGTACTAGGGCTTTAATGTTGTTGGAGGGTTAAGTTTTCTTTTCTTTCTTTGTATTAAGAGTTGTTTTTGAAATTTGTGGCAAAAGGTGTTGCTGAGTTAAAATTTTGTTAGGCAGGTCTGTTAGAAAAGTTTCTTGTACCCATTGTTTTTTAGTAGAAGACTTTTGACTTTTTAGTTGAAATGGATTTGCTTTAGTTTCTATTTTTCCATTTCTTGTTTAAAAAAAAAAAGTTACCAACTCAAAAATACTTTTCCAAAGGATTTAACTTGAAAGCAAAGAAATAGGGGTACTCCTGGCCGCTGTGTTACTTAATTTTTTTTTTTTATATAATTTCTGTTAGTTGTCTTGATTTGGGATAGACAGCAGCAACATTCAGAAGAAATAAAACAAATTTTCTTTAGACTTCTGCCTTAAATGCCAGACAACCTTCTACCAACACCCACTTCCCTTCCAGGGTAGAAAACTCCCCATTTTTCTGCTTTAACTTCCTTCCTCTCGAACTTAAGCTTTTCAGTCTTAGTAAACAGAAGTTAAAGTCAAGGAAAAAACTAATTTTTGCTTGAATAAGATTATTGTTTTTTTCTTCTCTTATACTCTTTAGAAATGTTATGTTTGTGGAGTTTGTGTGTGTGTGTAAGGGGTATCCTGTGCCAGTATTTTGTAGCAACGTTCCGTCGGTTTCTTTTCTTTACAGTTAATTTTTTCTTTTATTTTTTTTTTTCTTGTAACGTTGAAAACTCATTTTCATCTCTGACCATTTGCTATAAATATGAATTACTAACTCTGATGTTGTTCATCAATTCCAAGTGATTCTCATCTATGGCTCTTCATTTTATTCTATTCATTTAGATATTTTTTTTTACTGTTTTCATTATTTTTTTTTTTATTTTCTTACATTTGAGCCATCCTGGCTGGCTGGCTGTGTTGGTTTTGAGAAATAAAAAATAAAAGCCAAAGTATAAGAAAAAGAAAGAAGAGAAGAAAAAAGGATATTTTTTTTTAGCAATAATGGTAAGAGTTTAGTAAAAGTATTTATGTAACAACTGTGGGTATATACATTTTATGAGGGAGTCCCCTTTCTTTAGTTTTTTTCTTTTTTTTTTAGCAGAAATAGAAGGGGGATTATTACAACTGCCATGACGATGGTCTTCATTTTCATTTAAACGTCAAAACGTTTTTTTTTTTTTTTGTTATGTGTTCCTTTCTGACAACATTGAAAGTTATCCAGCATGCTTGAGTTTCGCTTTTTGTGTGGTAATACAAATATTCAAGATAAGAAATTGAAAAGGGTCAGAGCGAATAAGAAAAGCACTAAAATTTTAAACAAATCTTTGAAAAGAATTTTATACTGAAAATTTTAAGGGAAAATCCACTTATAAGGAGAAGTTTTTATAAAAAAGTTTTTTACTAGAAATTTTCTATAAAATATTTTCTTATACAAAAATGTTGCTATAGAAAATTTACTTATACAAAAATGTTTCCCCTTATAACAAGAGCAAAAAGTTTTATATAACAACTGTTTAAAATTCTCTTGCACAAAAAATTTTCTTTCATAAATTGTCTTATACAAGAATCTTGCATTAAAAAAATAACTTATATAAAATATATTTTTTAAGAAGTTTTCCTATATACGAATTTATTTAATAGAAAGTTGTTTTATACAAAAATTTTCTTTAAAAAATTTCTCTTATACAGAAATTTATTCTATAGATAATTGTCTTGAACAAATAAATTGCCATCGAAAATTTTCTTATACAATAAACTTTCATTAAAAAGTGACTTATACAAAAAATTTTCTTTAGTAAATTTTCTTATACATGGATTTTTTCTTTGAAAATTTGTTTTATAAAAAAAATTTCCTTTACAAAATTGTTTAATACAGGAAAGTATTCTATAGATAATTGTCTTATACAAAAAATTTTCCATAAAAAATGGTCTTATACAAAAAATTTTATAGAAAATTGTTTTGAGCTACAAATTCCTAGATAACTTTTCTTAATCAAGAAAGTTTATATAAAATGGTCTTATACAAAAAGTTTTCTAAAGAAAGTTATCAAAAAAAAGTTTCTATTGATAAATGTCTTATACAAAGTATTTTCTACAAAAACAAAAAAAATCTTGTAAAAGACTTCTTATAAAAGAAAACTACATAAACACATTTTTTTCCCAAAAAAAAATTTTAACCGCATAATATTGATATTTTAACAGAAAACTTCCTTATAAAAGAAAAATTACCTTTCACAAGAAAACTTATACAACAAATTGTCTAATGAAAAAAATTTTTTTAGTTGTGCAATACAACGCAATATGTGAATAAAATTGTCTTATACAAAAAGTTTATTATAGAAAGGGGTCTTATACAAGAGATTTTCTATTAAAAAAATTGTCGTATACAGATAACTTAAGCAAATAGTCTTAAACAAAAAATTCTATATTGAACATAGTCTTTCGCAAACCATTGTCTATTAAAAATATTTTGAACTGAAAGTTGTCTGCAGAAAATAGTCTAACATAGAATTTGTAAATATAGTTTTACACAAAAAGTTCTTGTTGACTAGTTAATAACTTATACAGAGAACATTTTCTTTAGAATAGATTGTTTAGACGAAAATTTTCTGTAATAATATGATACAAATAGGTTTCTGCTAAATATTGCATTTAAAGGATTTTATGGATCAAATGGATTTTTATAATAAAATGGTTTATTTTGCTTTAATTCTTATAGAAATTTTCTTTTATACATAAAGTTTCTTGTCGAAAATTTACATTTAATTTCAAAAAATCTTTATTTCTTACCCATTTCAATTTTTTTCTTAACAAAAATATACTTTTTCATTACAATACAAAATGTATAAGACGTTGTTCTTCTTCTACAATTTTGGGCATATTTCTCAAAAAAAAAAAATAAATAAAAACTAAAGGATGATTGTGAAAGAAGCCAAAACCAAGTAGAGTGAAAGAAATAAAAAGCCAAGAACAAAATGTATTACAACAAAAAAAACTGTAACAAGTTGTTGATGTTGATGAGTATGAACAGCAGTTTGCTAGCAAAAGGATATAGTCTAACAGAAACAAACACACATACACTCACACTTACATTCCATTATACCCTGCCAGGGACAAGCAACTTTAAATGTACGAATGAGTGAGTGACACCCGTGTGCGTGTATGTGTAGGTGGTTGTTTGGTTAGCTTAGCAAAATTGTAACGTTGTATTTCTATTCTGCTGTTTGTTGTTTTTTTTTTTTCGTATTTTATTCCTTCATCTTAAACAATTCAGCAGACAGAAAAATTTGCCAAGATGTTGAGGATGGATGATAATGCCAGGGAAGAGTAGTTGTAGTCGAGGAAGGCAAAGCATATTAGATGCTACATATCAAGCTGCCAATTCAGATGGTATAAGAAATTTATTTGTTGTTTTTTGTCTTTCGTTTTCTTTTTTTTCTGTTTACTAAGAAGATGAGCATTTATATCAAGAAAAACTTAAGGATTTGGCTCTGAAGGTACAGGGGCTCTATAAGAGAAAATAAAAATACTTTTTCATTACGAAAAGTTAGAAAGACGGACTTTAGAGACTGGTTTTTGTAGTTAAACGGGAGGTAGGAAGCAGCAAGAGGATAAGAATTTCGTTTAAGTTGCCAATACAAAATAGAACATATAGGTTTCTTTCTGTTTTTCATTAAAGTATTAAATATGTATGTGAGCTAGTTCAGTATGGACCCCTGCTAAATTGTACCTGAATTAGTTTTTTTTTTAGAAATATTTCAGTAAAAACCAGTTTTTTACAATAAATAACACTTAGAACATAGTGTTTAACAGAAACATTATTATAGAAAAAAAGTCTTATACCAACTATTTTATGTATGTATACTGAATGCATTTTTAAAGAAAATTGCCGATAGTAAGAAGTCTTATACAATTGCTTTCTATGTCAATTTACAATTAAAGTATAAAAAGCTTTAAAAAATTGTATAAAAATATATTAATATAATTCACATGATTAATGGAGAAAAGTCTTATACAAATAATAAGGTCTTACACATAAAACTTATGTATATAAAATGGTCGAATATAAATTTGTTGTTCAAAATAGTCTTATACAAAATATTGTATACATGCAGAACAGAAAAAATATTTATAGTAAGTAGTCTTATACAAATAATTTTCAAAAAAAAAAATATATTATTGTTAGGCACATGTTTTGAGGAAAAAAGTCTTATACAAATAAATAGAGAAAAAGTTACATGTAGAAAAAAATCGAATATAAAAAATCTTCTATAGAAAATAATGGAATAAAAATTTTTATAAAAATTGTCTTTTACAAAAAATTTTCTATTAAGAATATAAATAAATAAAAAAAATTTCTAAAGAAAGGAAATCTAAGAAGAATTCTTAAGAAAAGAAAAAACCTTTTTTTTAAGAAAATATGTTCTATACAAAATTATTCATATGTGACAGCGCATAGAGAAAGGAACCAGTGAGGTAAAGGGAACAGTAAAAACCAACTACAGAAAACAAGAGGTAGGGACGACCTACGCGCGTTTTTAAGGTTGACCAACAAGGTTTAGATGTGTCGCTTTCAAATGAGACCAATACCAAAACGCTCGGTGATGGTACACCAAAGCTACACGTATTTAAATCTTTAAAATGGCAAAACCCTTCGCGTCACATATACAGAAAATGTTTTGTAGAAACAAGCCTTATACAAATAGTTTTCTACAAAAAATGTTTTATAAAAATATGTAGTTTTATAAAAAATACAAAACTATTAACATACAGAAAATGTTTTGTGGAAAAAAGTCTTATACAAATAATTTTATAAAAAATACAAAACTATTAACATACAGAAAATGTTTTGTGGAAAAAAGTCTTATACAAATAATTTTCTATAAAAATCTTTTTATAGAAAAAAAGTTTACATAGATAATGAGTTTATAAAACATTTTTCTTAAAGAAATAATCTTATACAGCAAGTTATTTGTTTATAGCAAGTAGTCTTTTAGACTGGGTTCGCACCCTGAAAGTTTTCGTTCTGTAAGTCAGTGTTTATTGGTGAGAGGGGAGAAAAAGTAGCATGTTCTGTTCCCCTCTCACCAATAAACTCAGACTTTCAGAAATAAAACTTTTATAATGTGAACCCAGTCTTATAAATATTTTCTATAGCGTATAATCTTAAAAAAAAAACATAGTTCTATAGAAATGAATCGTACATTTACAGAAAATTTGCTATAAGAAATGATCTTATACAAAAAACTATCAGAAGTAAAAAATATTTATTACAATCAATGGTCTTCTACAGAAATTGTTCTATACAAGATAGCAGGGGTTATTAAGTTATCGTCCTTTGCTACTTATGTATCAGTATAAATCTCCTTCTAGTTTTAGAAAGGTCTTAGTATATCCTTTTAAGTCTGTTGGGTATGAAACTCACACATTTTTATTCTTATTGCCCCCATTCACTGCGGGAGGTTTTTAAATAAAAATAATCTTAAATGTGATGTTTAGGCACTCCTTGTTTTAGAAAAACAAAAAAAAAAAAAAAACGAAACAGAAAAGGAATAATCAACCCAGTTCTATAATGGAAGTAGAGCCCCAACCTAACAAATCTATTCTAGTAGATTGTTGTTCGTTTGTTTCAGAACGTCAAGACATTAGCTAACATTGGCACATGTTAGACTTAGACATTCAGCAGAAGATACACACAACTTTATGTAGCATACTACAACAACATACCTCAAAATAGCAACAGAAGTCTAGAGATCCTTTTCTTTTACCCAATAAGTACAAAGAGCTTGTGTAGTGTAGCCTACACATACACACAACGAATAAGTCTTATAAAACTGAAGAAAATTAACCAAAAATTTTAAAAGGAACACACAAAGCCATACAAGCACATGCACACTCTACCTTTTATTTGCTTGTAACACTCTCTCTCACTCTCTTTCCATTACAATCAGTTAGAAAATATTCAAAGAAAACATGTCTTAAGTTTAACAGACGGTAACTTTCAAACCCAACGTACAACATTTTTTTTCGTTTTGGGGGTCCTTAAACTTCTACAATGATACACACACACACACATTCAAACAAGAACAAACAATTTCTACCACTCTTACCCATATTCCTTAAAACATTTTTGGTATAATTGTGTTGAAGCATTTTGCTTAGTCAAGCCTAAGTTCTTCTTATTCATTGCTTTTGTCGTTTTCTTGACAAACACACTCATGGCTCACCCAAACACATTCATGTTGCCACACCGACACACACACTCCCCCATCGAAATGTAAATGTGTAAATGCTTTTATTTCATGTGTAGCAAATTCATAGTGTTTTTAACCAAAAAACAATGTTAATAAAAAAGGGGTAACAAACGTTATGGCAGTTCTTGCAAATTCATATACTCGCATGAACCCATTCCCGTTAGACAAAATTACCCTTTTCTATATGAAACTTGTGCCGACTAAGAGAGGAACACAAATTCACCGTCTTGGAAAATTTTCTAACTTGTTTTTTTTTTTTTGTATTTATCTGTCTTAGAATTCAAAATGTTCTGTTCAAACTAAAGGGAAGTACATTAAGCTGCAAGTTTTCTAAAAGAAATTATCGTATACATACAAAACATTTTGTAAGGAAAATTGTTTTATACAAAATTGCCTGTAGAAAAAAGCATAACAAACATAATGTTTCAAAAATGTGGTCTTTAACAAACTGATACAGAACATTTTCTATAGAAAATCCTTAAACAGAAAGGGTTCTATAGAAAATATACTTACATATATAAAAGATTTTTTAGGAAAATAAAATAATTTTAAAGAAAGCTCTTATACATACTAATTTTCTACAAAAAAATCGTATTTTATACAACTTTTTCACAGAAAATAGTATTTTACTGCAAATTTTTTATGGAAGATAATCTTATATAGAATTTTCGTTTCAGAAAATTGTCCTTTATAAAAAATTCGTTATAAAAAAGTCTAATAATTTTTTTTCTTTTTTTTTTTTATAAAATTTAGATAAAATATTCTAGAGAAAATAGTGTTACAGAAAATTTTTTATATAAAAAAAAGTTTTATACAAAGAATTTCCTTGAAAAAATAATAAGTACACCGCATAAAGAAAATAGTTTTATGCAGAAAATGTTCTTTTAATAATATTTCTTAAATGAATATGCAGAAAATTTTCTATACAAACATGTCTTATACATTTCTATACAAACTTGACTTTAAGACTGTGAACTTATTCAGAGCATTGATAAAAAAATTAAGTTAATACAGACATTTCTTATAGGAAATAGATTTATACAGAAAATTTTCTTTAGAAACTCGTCTCTCACAAAAAGTTTCTATAGAGTTGGATCTTATACAGATCATTTTCTTAAAAAAGTCTTATACAAAATTTTTTTTAGAAGAACAAGTCTCACATAAAAACGTATCTAGAGAAAATATTTTATAAAAAATTTTCTTATACAAAAAGTTGAAGTGTGGTCAGATCATTTTCTTATTTCTTATAAAATTTTTTTTATAGAAAGTTGCCTGATATAAAAAAATTGTTTATAGAAACTCGTCATTTACAAAGAGTTTCTTTAGAGGGTGGTCATATACATATAATTTTTTAGCAAAGTCTTATACAAACAGTTTCTTTGGAGTGTGGTCGTATACAGATCGTTTTGTAAAGTCTTATACAAATTTGTTCATAAAAAAAGTCTTATATAGAAAATTGTTTATAGAAACTCGACGTTTACAAAAACTTTCTTTCTGGACTTATGCAGATATTTTCGAAAAAATTATTTTACAAACAATTTTCTACCAAAAAAAGTTTAATACAAAAACGTAAAAATAGAAAATAATTTTATACAGAAAATTTTCAATAGGAAACTGTCCTACACTTATGTACATATTCTTCTCATGTCTTAGAACTCCTTCCCCACCTACAAGTAAACTAATTGTACTGCTGTCAGTAGTTTCTTTCTAGAATAATGGGGTGTTCTTTCAACTCCTTCTAAATGTGATGTATATTTCACAAGGATACATTCGATATCTTATTCTTTAAGCTCTGTCATATTTAGTTTTATTAAAAACTGCTACGTGTACGTTACCGAAATAGAGAAAGACCTTCTTTTAAGTCTTAAGAGTTCATGTAAAGTTTGTTACCGACATACGTTTATTCATTTAAGCACTAATATATTCAGTCGTAATAGATGTTTTGATACTTTCAAAATATTAGGATGAAAAAACGAATCCTTTAAGAAATATTAATCTTAGTTATAGATTAATTAATGGTTTTTATTTTTTTTATATATTCAAAGGGTTTATGTAAAGAAAGATAACCAAAATATTGGCTTGCAAGAGCTTACAAGAAAGAAAAATATTACAATCGACGCACAAAGTTATTTTTTGCATTTTTTTAAACAAAAGGTCACATTTTTGACACAAAGTATCACATATTTTACATAAAAAATCAACTTTTTCAAGAAAAAAGTTCACTTTTTAAACAAAGAATAAAAATGTTTACACAAAAAAGTCACCCTTTTCACCAAAAAGGCACATATTTTTTTGAAAATATCTACGTTAAAAAATTAGACTTTTTAAACAAAAAGTCACTTCTTTAGTTCTCAACCAAAAAGTCAAAACTTATACACTAGAAGTCAAACTTGCTACACAAAAAGGCATATTTGTCTGACAAAAAGTCGAACTCTGTACGAGAGCAATCGCATTTGTTACACAAAAAAAAATTTATTTTAACGTTTTTCAAAATAGTTTTAAATTTCATCAAATTATCACTGTACAAGAAAACGTGCTCCTTTACAAAAAAAATTCCCAACTACACATTAACTTCTTTTAACACAACAGGGGCCAGTTTAGATGTACATACATAGTTGCTTTTTAAACAAAAAGTCCTTTTTCACTTTAAATTTTACTTTTTACGCTAAAAGTCCTTTTTTTTTACCTTAATGTTGTTTTTTTATACAAAAGTACCTTTTTACACAAAAGTACCTTTTTACACAAAAGTACCTTTTTACACAAAAGTACCATTTTACACAAAAGTACCTTTTTACACAAAAGTACCTTTTTACACAAAAGTACCTTTTTACACAAAATTACCTTTTTACACAAAAGTACCTTTTTACACAAACGTACCTTTTTACACAAAAGTACCTTTTTACACAAAAGTACCTTTTTACACAAAAGTACCTTTTTACACAAAAGTACCTTTTTACACAAAAATACCTTTTTACACAAAAGTACATTTTTTCACAAAAGTACATTTTAACACAAAAGTACCTTTTTACACAAAAGCACCTTTTTATAAAAAAGTACCTTTTTACACAAAAGTACCTATTTACACAAAACTACCTTTTTACACAAATGTACCTTTTTATACAAAAGTACCTTATTACACAAAAGTAACTTTTTACAAAAAAGTACCTTTTTACACAAAAGTATCTTTTTACACAAAAGTACCTTTTTACAGAAAAGTAAATTTGACACAAAAGTACCATTTGACACAAAAGAATCTTTTACACAAAACTACCTTTTTACACAAAAGTCCATTTTAACACAAAATAACCTTTTTACACAAAAGTACTTTTAACACAAAAGAACCTTTTTACACAAAAGTAACTTTTATCACAAAAGTACCTTTTTACACAAAAGTAGCTTTTTACACAAAAGTTCCTTTTTATACAAAAGTACCTTTTTTACAAAAAAGTACCTTTTTACAAAAAAGTACCTTTTTACAAAAAAGTACCTTTTTACATTAAATTGCCTTTTTACACAAGAAGTAACTTATTCTCTAAAAGTACCATTTTACACAACAAAAAACTTTTTAGTGAAAAAGTACCCTTTTTTCACAAAATTCCCTCATATAAATAGAAAACTATATCATTTGAAACTTGTTGCTTTTTAAGGAAATGTTAAAACGTATTTTGCTTTATTTCAAATTGAAAACTTTAAATAAAACTAAAGTTTGTCTACAGCCTTAAGTCGGGAACTGTCAGCTTTTGGAAGGAGCACCCATTCAGTTTTCACTTAAAACACACGCACATTGGTATGGATCTATAGTATTCAGCACTAGTTGTTCTCTAAATTTCCCATACTGTTGCAAATTCAAGGAGTGTTTGTGTGTAAAACACACTCCTTGTTCATCAAGGATTTGGTTTTCCTCAATAGGTTTTTTTATGTTTCTTTTATAGTTTGCGATGATGTTGATGATAAATAAAATAAAGGAATATGAACTTTCTTAAGCTGCCAAAAAGAAACAGAAATTCGTACATATACATATATGGGATTTTAATACGAATGTATGTCTGTGTGTTCCCACTTACCCATACACCCCTACAAAACAATACTTAAAATGTAGTAAAAGGAAAATTTCATTTTACTAAAAGATAAAACTTGTTTATTTCTAGACATCTTTGGTAGAATGAGTTTGAAGGCTTCTACTACTCTGTGTATGGCTGACAAGGAGAGTAACACAGCCATAGTTATTGCTATAAAAAGGATATAACCCAAGTAACTAGGATATGTTGTATTCATATGTGCTTCGTTTTCAGCTCTACTTGCTAAGAATGAAAAACTAGAAAAAAAGTTCCTAATACCCCCTTAGGGTTATATGTTTAACTTTACTGCTTGACCATGGAACTTGGAAAAATAGTTTGGTAAAGAAATCTAAAAACAAAAACAAAAACAAAAATAATAAAAACAAAAACTTAAGCAAAAGTATAAGAACGAAAAAACAGAAAGAAAAAGGAACCTTAAAGGAAGTTGTTCAGCAGTTGCAAATAGAAACAAGAGTGACGATACAAGAAAAATGAGACCAACTGAAAATATTTAAGCCAAAAGGAACAAACCAAAATATTTTTACATAATAATTTCTTTAATTTTGATAATTTGACTTCCTCCGAAGTACTTTTCATCTACCCGCAAATACTTTGTTGCTTAACAAATTGTTTGTTTTACAGAATTATTAAACAATTTTGAAAAACGTACAAGTAATTTTCCAAATAGTCCGGATATTGACCAGCTTCCACTTTTCAGTAATCGTATTCTATTTCGAAATGGAAAGGCAAATTGTGATTCGAACCCTAAGAAAGCCCCTGGTATTGATGAGATCAGTAGCAAAATGCTTTTGGGGTTACCTCGCATAGCAAAGACATTTTAAGCCTTGAATACTACCTGCAAGAATGGAAGGTTTTCTTAGTTACCATGAAAAGCCAGAAAAAGATAAAACAAAAGTTGAGTCAAGTAGACCCATTAGCTTATTATTTAATCTATCAAAGATATATGAGAAACTATTGGTGTCAAAATTGATCCCGATTTTTAACGAAAATAGATAAATTGAAAACCATCAATTAGGTTTTAGCAGACAACACAGCACAATCGAACAAACCCGTAGACTAGTGAACGTCATAAGTTAAGCCTTTGAAGAAAGAAAACATTGCTCTGCACTCTTCAACGATGTTTCGCAAGTTTTTGTCATGAATTGAAGAATTTACCAGTAAAAACACACACATACACATGCTATTGAAGCGAAAATCACCAGTTTGCACTATAGCACGAGCTATTAGACAGTTACTAAGACTATTTATTAAGTTCACCTCAGGAAAATGACGCTGGAGTACTACAACGAAGCATCTTTGCCGATTTCTGCTCAAAAAATGCCGATTTTGTTAACATCTAAAACGCGGAAACTTTTAGTTGAATTTAGTACAACTTATTAATTTTGGGTAACATTGAAATATTTGTTGCATGAAAAAGAGAGAACTGTTATTAATTCAGCGCTTCTACTTAAGAAAAAAAGAGTTATGGCGATTTCTTTTCTGAAAAAAATATGTTACAGTACCCAGTAAAAAATTTTATCATTTTGTGAAGCACTAAAGGCACATTTAAAAAAATAAGCGCACAAATATGCGCTACGCAATAAGACATACAGAAATGCAGTAAAGTAAGTGAAAGTACTCTCAACAACTTTTATTCAAAAAAATAAAATTTCAAGTGCTACGGCATTCCCTTACCACGAAGCAGGTTGGTAAGGGAGAATTCTAAAAAATAACGGTATCAAAACATTCAGTGTCTAAAGCTGATCGTTACATCTAACAATTTTTATGTGCGCTGAATAATGCGCTTTTTGTGTCAAAAATGTATTGCTTCAAAGTGGGAACTCGCCATATAAAATTCATGTCTTCCATAAGCGCAATGGTAAGCGAAACTTTTATGTTTCTCCCTTACAAACCTGCTTCGTTGGAAGCTCCATTTTTTATTGGGTATAAACATTATGGCGGGTCGATTTATTTTTCGACAATTTCCCTATGATTTCCGTATTCTATGGGTTATTCCATGAAAATTTGCCAAAGGAACCATACCTCTATCGTTAAAATCGAGTCCCCTACTTTTTGTTGGTAGATTTTTTCCCAAATTGACGTTCGTATGAAATATTACCTACACGTTCACATCCATAACTCAAAAACTATCGATCGCCAGTAGGCGCGTTGGAAAGGTGAGCTCATTTTGATCAATTTACAAAAAAAAATCTCCAACATTGGTCCAACGGTTCAAAAGTTACGGGCATTTTCGTCCAAATTTTGGAGCATTTTTCCATTTTTTTTCATGATTTTGTCCAAGAATATTACTTTCATGGCCATTTTTTTGGCTCAATTTTTTTGACTTACGAAGCTTACGAACCTTACGTTACGACTGGACTGATTTCCGCTTTACATTATTGGCATATTTTTTCACAGGGTGCACACCCTGTGTTATGTTTGTTTATTTCTTTTTGTTTTTAGTTTCTTTATAGACTTCTTTATTTTTGTTTGTTATTTTTGTTTGTTTATAATATTCCAGTGTATGCTAGTTTTGTTTGAGCGTCATTTCAGTGAAGTGTTACTTGAAATAACTAACAAATAATCAAACTATTTTGAAATTTATAAAAGATTTAAAGGTTAGTGTAAAAACATTGCTAACTATTATAGTTAATAGTTATATTATTATTCTATGAAAAACATATTTAATTCTTTTAGTGACGGTTTAAAAAATGGATTCAGAGCCTGGTTCATCGCAAAATCCAACAGATACCCAACGCAGTAGTTTGCAACATTTGGTCTCTCATGATGTGTTTTCTTTTGGCGTGGCCTGTGAATTACCTGATATTAATCTGTCAACTAAACACGATATATTGAAGTACTATTTTTTCTTTAATTGTACGGAATATACAAATATGATTGATTTAAATGACGATACCATTTTATTCGAACCACCGTTTACGCAAAGTTATTCGTATGAACATTTGGAGGGATATTTAAATTACGAAGTGCCAACGTTCGATGATCCACAAATTCCTTTACAAATTCAAGGAACGGAAAGACATGTCCAATTGCTGGCTGCCACTGCTAAACGAGTTGCAGGAAAGAATGTAGAAGGCGCTATGGCGACGACATTAGAAAGCCGTACGAAAACACCCAGACTTGAAAGCAAACAAGACTTTCAGAAAAAATAATGTTTTTTTTCACATTTTGTCTTTTACTGCACTCAAATTGAATATTTTTTTTGGAAAATAGGTTGATAGATACTTTATTATCTCTTAATTTGAATTTTTGTAGAAAAAAAAAATAAAAAGGGAAAAAAATCAAAAAGTTGGTTTTATGTGTTATTTTGTTTTAGCAATATCGCATGAATTAATCAACCGAATTCGATAAATTTGGGCTTAAACTCTTCGTTTTGAATTGTAAATTGAATTAAATAATGGATTGAGCCAAAAAAATGGCCATGAAAGTAATATTCTTGGACAAAATCATGAAAAAAATGGAAAAATGGTCCAAAATTTGTACAAAAATGCCCGTAACTTTTGAACTTTTTACCAACAAAAAGTAGGGGACTCGATTTTAACGATAGAGGTATGGTTCCTTCGGCAAATTTTCATGGAATAACCCATAGAATACGGAAATCATAGGGAAATTGGTGAATTTTTTCACTCCCTACAAATCGACCCGCCCTAATATACATGTTACATTTTCTAATGTAACCTATAATCACTCGAAGTGTTACATGTTGTGCAATTTCAATAGAACACAATTAGTGCTTTTATTTACAACTATTACACGTTCATCATTGCTGTACTTAATGAGCGATTTTTAAAGCTATTTTAGCGGTTTCTGCACGCTATTACGGGTTGGAATCAAATATTAACATCACTAATGGCAACGATTATAATATAAATAGACTTTTTTTGATTTTAATGTGTAAATATTTATATATTTTGTCTTAAAACAAATTATTTACAAAATTATGAGCGGTATGAACTATGACCAACAAAATAAAGCATTTGTTGTACAAAGAAAGTACATAGTAAGTACCAAAGTTGTAAAACAGGACAGTATGAACACCTTAAGTAAAAGTAAGTGGAAAATATCATGTTACATATTTTACACTTACTTTTACTTTGCATGTTTTTCATCAACATATTCAAAAAAGAAATTGAAAATTTTTCCCACAGTTGTATTTTTGTTTACAAACGAACACAAAAATGTAGAACATGTAACATTAATGCAACATTGTTCTCAGAAAAGAAATCGCCATTAGATTTAGTTGTTATGTATGCAAAACCCAACACACACATTTTGTTTGAAAATGTTTCAATTTTAAAGAATAAAAAACAAAAGAAAAAATCAACATTTTTTTTGACAAAAGCTAAAAAAAGGAATATATCGTTAGCTAAAAGGCAAAAAGACGTTACTAACAAAAAATTCAAAATCGAGTTTTTGATTGATTATTATGAATGCTATAAAACTACATGTCTTGACAAAATTTTACACTTCTGCGATCAAAAATTGCGCTTTTATTAACAAACAAGTTAGATGCTATATTCGGCTATATTTGATACCCTCCACCGACAGTTCGAATGTTTGAGGAGTAATATCTGAATGATGTTATTATTATCTTAAACTGTGACGATTTGTTATTAATTATGGTTTTAGGCGACTAAACTGTTTTCCGGTAGTAGGGTTTATGTGGGGCTTAGGGTAAATTATGAACCGATCATCACGAAATTTCACAGTGTCATTTCTCGTCCCTTAAAACTGTGACGTACCAATTTCTGTTATGATAGCATTATTAATTATGGTTTTAGGTGTACTAAACTATTTTCCGGAAATTGGGTTTCTATGGGGCCTGGGGTAAAATATGTGACGATCTTCACGAAATTTCACAGTATCATTTATAGTCCTATAAAACTGTGACGAGCCAAAATTTGTTATGATTGCATTATTTTTTACGGTTTTAGGCGAACTAAATGGTTTTCCGGTAGTAGGGTTTATATGGGGCCTAAGGTAAATTATGGACCGATCGTCACGAAATTTCACAATGTTATTTCTAGTCCTAAAAACCTGTGACGTACCAAATTTTGTTACGCTAGCGTTATTTTTTACGGCTTTAGGCGTACTAAACTGTTTTCCGAGAGTAGTGTTTATATGGGGCTTAGGGTAATTTATGGACGGATCTTCACGAAATTTGACAGCGTGAATTCCGGTCAAATAAAACAAATTTTTGCAAAATCTAATCTCATTCCGTGCCTTGTTCCAGCATTTATGTTATTTTTTGTAACAAAATTATCAATTTTTTAGGTGGTTGTTCCACATTTTGATTCATAGCTCTGATCCTACTAAACCGATTTTGATGAATTTCAATCCCAAACTGCTCAGGATAACTACAAGCAACTTGGCAGCAAGTTTGTTAATTTCTTTTGAGTTGTTCGAAAGTGAGCGTGTTTTCAACAGACGGAAAGACGGACAGACGGACAGACAGACGGACATGGTTAAATCGGCTTAGAATTACTGAAGGACCCAGAATATATATATTTATATATATATATACTTTATGGGGTCTGAGATGAATAATAAAAAAGTTTCACACGGAATGACAAACTTAATATACCCTCTTCACAACTTATTGTGGTGGAGGGTATATAAACAAAGGGACGTAACTACAAGTTTTTTTGTTTGATGTATGCAAAACGACGTAATTACACCTTTTTTTTTCTAAGAAAATATAATGAAATGGTTTTCTTTGAAAATTGGTTGAATAATTCCATGGACGACTTATCAATGGCATGTTTTTCTGACATATTTATAGTTTTCACTTTATAAAGTTTTTTGCTTCTCCTTTAAAATTATATTTTTGTTAGTTACGTCTTTTTGCATTTTAGCTAACGATATTAACTGCCTATTTCACGGTGTCACTCGAACGTTTAAATTTTGTTTTAGTAAATTACAACTTCCAACGAAGGTGAAAATGCTTTACGTAGCCTATCGCCTAAAAAAAGCTGTGGGCATGATAACATAACGCCTAAAGTATTGAAACATTGCAGCAGAATTATTGTTCCTCATTTGGTTAATATTTTTAATAATATTATAGCTACAATAACGTATCCGGATGTTTTAAAAATACATAAAGTAATAGCAATACCAAAAGGTATAAATTGTACTATCATTGATCAATTTCGTCCAATATCGGTATTAACAATAATAGATAACATTTTCGAAAAAATACTACTTAGCCAACTATCAGCGTATTTTGAACAAAAAAATTTACTTAATGACTGTCAGTATGGCTTTCGAAAAGGATGTGGTACAGAGAAAGCATTAATAAGTGTCCAAAATTGCATATGTAAAATGCTAGATGAAGGTAATAGTGGAGTTACTGGAATTTTCTTTGACTTATCGAAATATTTTGATATGATTGACCACAGGATCTTGATTCAAAAACTTCAATATTATGGAGTTCGTGGTAATGATCTGTTGCTATTTCAGTCATACTTAGGAAAAAGGATGCAGCTTGTACAGCTCAATAAACATAAGAGCAGCTTAGGTCAAGTTAAGTATGGAGTGCCCCAGGGAAGCGTATTGGGACCCCTGCTTTTTGTTATATATATATGAATGACATCCACAAATTAGAGCTAACGGGAAAGATGTTTATCTATGCTGATGACATATCTCTTTTTTATCCATATAAGTATGAGACCGCAGTCAAACCCTACATGGAGCGTGATGCATCTCTTATAATTGAGTATATGCGGATAAACAAACTTTTTATTAATCCAGAAAAAACTAAATTAATGCGATTTAGGCCACATGTCCGTTTCAACACTAATTTCAGTTTATATATAGATGGTAAACAAATTACGGAGATATCCTCAGTTAAGTATTTGGGACTAAATTTGCAATCTAATCTTGTATGGGATCAACATATAAGACACCTTAAGTCAAAAATATCACCTGCTTTTGGACTATTATATAAGTTTAAATACAAATTTGACCAAAACACGAAGTTATAGATTTACCAATGTCTAATTCAAAGTCATATTAACTATTTAGCTCTAATACATGCGCACAAGAAGAGTGTTAAAATATGTTCCCTGCAACGACTTCAAAATAGAGCATTAAAAGCTGTTGCAAACTTGCCAATGAGACATTCAACAAATTCCTTATATGTTGAATATTTTCCGTCTATTTTGCCAATATGTGGAACTTATAAGTTACAAACTATTTTATATGTATACAAATATCTCTATAGCATAGGCCATCATACAATATGTTTCGTTAGAGATCAGAGTTCCTACAATACTCGCAATAGTCAACAATTAAGAGTAGCTTTTTGCCGTACAGAAACAACTAAACAACGTATTGAATACTCTGGTAGAAAAAGAATTTTACAACTTATCTCTTCTCTTTCCAATTTAAAAAAATCCTTTGTTTGTATATGCGCATGTAAATTTCCTTTATATTCTTAAATAAAATTAATGTTTTTCTCTCCTCTTAATTTTATATAAATTATAATTTTACTAAGGATAATAACTAGAATTAAGTATTGCCAACTAGCCTCAACAATGCCAACTGGCGCTGCGGCACTTTTCCTTTTGCATACCTTTGTAATTAAATTGAATTAAATAAATAAAAAAAAATAAAAAAAAATATTAATCAAAGATCTTATATTTAAGTTTGGAAATAGATTGATGGTACAAAAAAAGTTGTGGCAAGCTAAATTCATATTCACTTTTAATGAAAAAATTTTAATCAAAAAAGCGCAATTTAGGATGATGATGGTACATCAGTGCCCATCTTCTGTAACTCTCGCGTAGAGAAACTTTTCGATTGAAATGTGTGAAATGAAACAAAAATGCCATACATATATTGAAACAAACACACAAAAAGTGTGTCTGGAACAATTTGGTGAGAAAAGTTCCCGCTTTGAACTGTAAAATAAACTCACGAATAAAAATGGGGCGAGAAAAAAATTTAACAAAGAATAATAATAATAATATTTTGTTCTTGGCACATTTTTTCATTGTTTTATTATTTTGCTTTTAACATTTTTATAAAATATACGAATGTTTTCAGTCATATTGTAAACAACAAAAATCAAAGTCGCACTTTACACAATTTGGTACATCCCACGGTTGTATTTTTGCCGCCGTCATTGAACAATTTCCAATTTTAGTAAATTTTGGTCGCCGTCAAAGATATGTGTTACTGGCGTTCTCAACGTCTGCAATGTCACATCGGCTTCGAGTGCAATGTTTAGACATTTATAACGTAACGACGTAATCTCTTTTGACAGTTTTCGACATGAGTTACAGACACAGTTTTTTCTCACTTTTCGAGAAACAATGGAATATTTTGTTTCACATCTTTTCGATGCAAGAAGTTCTCACTAAAGTAACAGAACATGGGTACAGATTGCCAATCTTTTGTAAGAAAGTCAAGTAAAATTACAAACTTTTTGGCAAAAAAATTCAAATTTAAAAGTGAAAATTCTCCTGGTGCATTTCCAACAAATTATGGTGGTTTCACATTCTTCCGCCAATGTGGAAATTTCTTTTCAGCCAAGTCAACTAAATAAAACAAAATTTTGATGTACCCCGCAAAATTAATCTTTAAAGGAATTCTGCATTTAAAATATTATTTGAAATTTAAAATTTTAATCTATTTTGATATTAAAATTTAGGATTTAATAAAAATGTCAAGTTCATATCGTCGCAGGAATTGAAGAACGCTTTAATTGACAAAAACTAGAAAATATGTTTCTTGCCTAATTTTTATCAGAAAAAAATACTTCGTCGATTGGGGTCGGTCCCATATTTGTATGATGAAAAAAAATTCACTTAAGCAAAAAAAAAAAAAAATAGTTTGCTTTAAGCCGCAGAATCACCGAGAATACCAGACTTGAGAGGAAATGTTTAGAGCCAATAAATAAAGCGAGAAAAAATAAAAATACGTTTTTAAAATCATGTTCCTAAGTTGTATAGTTTTTGTGATATGAGCTTTTTTCTACTTTCTTTCATACAGGTTTTTCGCTCTGGTGAACATTTGATGTTTTGTCATTAGCAGCGTTCTTTAATTCCTGCGACAATATGTTTCTATAATAATTGTTCTGTTTTGTTATTTTTTGTCTCTAAAAAAATGTGTTTGTATGTTAAAAATAGGTATTTTTTAAATTAAAGTGCCGATAATGCCGATTTTTTAGGAAAATATGACGATTTCTTACCAAAATCATCTGGTACTCCTGGCTCCTGACGACTACAAGCATTTTTCTTTAAACGTCTTAAATGGTATACTATATAATACTGTCAGGGTTTCATATTCCTCAACAACATCTTTTACAAATGCGCGCTCTAACCAAACCATCGTTACCGTTGCCTGCAGAAATTCAAATCAAATTTGCACTGAGTATGTTAGAATTGCTATTACACGAGTTTGATGGTACCATTGTCTAATAGGCACTTAAGGAGGGTCTCAGAGCAACGACAACAAAGATGCAATTGCAAGAAATCCCTTGCCCTGGTCATAACTAACACATTTCATGTTGCTAACGTTATTTTAAGCAACGACCTCTGTTTTAACACCTACGAAGACTTTTTTTCCTTCTAAAAGCGAATCATTTATAGTTGGTCCCATTTTGATTCTATGTAGAGTAGAAGAAGTACAATTCATATAGACCTTAGAACATCAAGAAAAACTAAAAACCAACAGCACAAACAAAGAAAATTCAAGCTAAAAGAAGAACTTGCTGGAAATATAAGAATCCAAGAAGAAGCAAACAACAACAATAAAAAAAAATACATTATAACTCCGCACTGACCCACCCACTTTTGATAATGAAGAAGGGATAGTTAAAGAAATGAAATACAAAAAAAAGTATAAAATAAAAACCAAGAAACAAAATGTTGAACGATAAAAACCCAGACCCTTAAAAAAATATTAGAACAGCAGTCGCCTCCATCTCTCACTTACATCACAAAACACACCACACCCTCACACAACAACAGTACCCCATATCAGTACCCCGTCATAAGAACAAAGTTTAATAACAAGTAAAAGTTGTTGTACTACTTGTTGTTGTTGTTAAGTACCCACCTACCGCAGATTACAAAACTCTTGCCTGCTTAACTCTCAAACTCCCGATTTTCTTGGCACCCCTGGTTTAGATTTTGTAAATGACTTTTGCATGAAATGTTCTTGTGTGAGTAAAAATGGAGGCGAGACACACTCGTATGGATGGGTGTGTGTGTGTATTTGCTTACAAGTTTAGATCAACGTGTGTGTATGTTAAAATAATATTGTATGTGGTTGTTATAGACGACCAAAAAGCTTTTCGTCTTTTGTTGCGTTTGATGAATTACCGTAAGCCCTTTTTAAAAGACATGTGCACTCATTAAGACGATGGGCGAAATTAAAAGGAACTTAAAAGGGAACATGTTTGATTTTTTTTTTGTTTTTTTTTTTTTGCAAAAAGTGTGTCTTCTTTTATAAAAAGTATGATAAATTTTGTGTAGTAAATAAGAGTTTTTTTGCCAGAAATGTGACTTTTTGTTTATGTGCGTAAAGCCTGTTTATTTTTGTGTAAAAATCTGACTTTTTGTGTTAAGATTATGGCTTTTGGCTTAAAAAGTGTAAACTTTTGTGTAAGAAGTGTGCTTTTTTGTGTAAACGGTATGACTTTTTGTCAAAAAATTATGACTTTTTGTGAAAAATTGTGACTTTTTGTGAAAAATTGTGACTTTTTGTGAAAAATTGTGACTTTTTGTGAAAAATTGTGTCTTTTTGTTTGAAACGTATACATTTTTGTATCAATAGTATGTGTGTGTAAAAATTGTGATTCTTACTGTAAAAAGTATGACTTTTTGTGTAAAAAGTATGACTTTTTGTAAAAAATTTTGACTTTTTGTGAAAAATTTTGACTTTTTGTGAAAAATTGTGTCTTTTTGTTTGAAACGTATACATTTTTGTGTCAATAGTATGTGTGTGTAAAAATTGTGATTTTTTGTGTAAAAAGTATGACTTTTTGTGTAAAACGTATGACTTTTTGTGAAAAATTGTGACTTTTTGTTTGCAACGTGTACATTTTTGTATCAATAGTATGTGTGTGCAAATAGTGCAACTTTAAGTTTAAAAATTCCCATTGTTTGTGTAAAAAGTTACCGTTTGTATGAAAACTGTGACTTTTTATTTAAACCGCGATTTTTTTTTAATCACTTTAGAGTTGGTATCGTTTTTTCTCAAACTTCTCAAACAGCTTCAAGTTTCTAACATTTAGAAGTTTTTGGGTCTTATACGTTCCTCTTGTTTCCTTGCTTTATAGCTCTTCCTCCCTTTTAATATCAATTGTCCTTTTACCGAGACTCCCCACCGAAATTTGCACTTATTCTTTAAGTTTGCTTAAGACATTTTCACATACTCACTCCGCCAAACATTCAAATAAACGCCGTTTTCTTCTTAATAACATACATACACACACACAAACAAGCACATACATACTTATTTAGAAACACTTACACATCCAAACATACATAGACATACGTATATTTATGATATTAGGCGGTGTTACTCTTTGAGACATTATCCTCCACAAAAACTCCATCTCCACCAACCATCTTTTACAAAACTCAAGGCAAATAAATGATGGCTTGTTGCTAGTCATTAATGTATGTGTGTTTAGAGGAACATGAGTGTGTGTTTAAAGGTATGTATGTATGTAAATGTTTGTATGTGTTACTTGCTTCCCATTGTTCCCATCCATGTAATCTACCGTTTTCCCTAACTAAAGTAAGACCCCATTTAATGTTTTTTGTTGTAAATGTTAAAAGGTTTGTATGAGTATGTCTGTTATGTTCGCTAATACATATGTGACTACATACACATAAACTCATATACAAACGCACACACACATATACATAAAGTCTTGCTTAAATATGAGAAGAAAATATAAATGAACGTGCCTGTGGCTTAAGTGTGAGGTTTTGATTTTATATGCTGGCTGGCTGACGTAAATGCTTGTATAGATGGATGGATGGATGGTGGGTTAGATGTCTGTATATCTTTTTTTTTTTTTTTTGCTTTCCATATTTGGGCAAGTGTTGCTGGTGTGTGTGCGTGTGTTTCGGGTCGAACTCCCTCTCTTATTTAATTTCTAATGTCTTAGAACAAATGAAAATTTCTTATTATTTTCTATAAATTTTTATTGTTGAAAGTCTTTAAGAATATTGGGATTAATGCAAGTTTGGAATAGAAATCGTAACATATTTTCAGACAAATAAATATTTTTTTTTGCTGTTTGACACTTTTTGTCCTTTTAAAACCTACTTTTGTAAAACTGGCCTAAAAGTATGCTATGAAAATATGAAAAACTAAACACGGATCTATGTTTCCTAGTTTGATTAACTCTTCTCATCCTTTAAAAAATTTTGCTATTTAATAACTTGTCCTTTAAATTTTCTTGATTATATTTTTATATATTTTACGCTTTTTTAGATTTCTTAATATGCCAGATCTTTACAGCCTTAGCTTATGTAAGCAAATCTATTTCTTCTACAGTTTTGTATAAATAAGTCTCAACTTATTTTCATGTTCTGATTTTATTATACTTTAGATAAAAAATACCTTTCCCATCAAAGCAAATGTGTTTGTTTTTAGTGGCCATTCCTTATGCTACAAACTTTATTATGGCATTTTTCTTCTATCCCCAGTACAAATCTCCGCCATCTACATACAAACGTCTATCTTTTTTGAACACATGATTAATTTTTTTCGGTTCATATTCTTTCTACTAATTTTATTTTTTGTATTTGTTAAGAAAAATAAAAATGAGAAATGCTTCAGTTGGCTAAAGATTTAATTTTTATTAGAGTTGAACACGTGTACATGACATCTGTAGGCAGCTGAAGATGTATGTAGCACTAGTTTTTGCTCTTGTAGCTAAGGGCAACGCTTTTTATAGTAACTTATAATTTTTAAAAGATTTTGATTTGATTAACGGCATATGAAATATGAGTAACACAAATAATAGCCAATTTCACCAATTTATTTAACCCTAGAACGTCATAGTATTTCTTTTTCTGTATTTGAGTTCTTTTAAAGCTGACTTTTCGTATAGCGGGAGCCGTTGATATGTTCTTGATGTGCGCGCATGTACGAATCGGCTAAATAGGATTTCTTTGCATATGCGTCGTCGAAACGACGAAGTGTGATGTTTATGTAACATTTCTTATAAATTTCCAGTGTAGAGCTTTTTCAGTTCGTATTTAAGGCTTTGTGTTTCTTATATATGGGCCTATTCTGAAAATCACGTGATTTCGAACCACGTGCTTTTGAAATCACACGCGTGATTTTGTTGTGTTCTGAGAGTCATACCGTTTTTGTGTTTCCCGGTGTACTTTCGGCAATTGAAGATCACATCAAAACACACAAAAACGGGACACTAAAATATCACCCGTGTGATTTTAGTAGGCACATGTGATTTGAAATCACGCGATATGAGTAATACTGATTTTCAGAGCAGTCCCGATAATAGCAAATAGAGCAGTTTTGACCGATAAAGAAATAACTGATATGCGTGTTTTGTCCTCCGTTTAAACGGCGAATGACAAAATTAGTGTGCTTAAAATGGTAAAAAGCCTATGTGTGGAGCACAAAATAGAACTTTGTGCCACTTGCACAAATTGAAGACTAAACTTGCTGAAATCCGTAACCTGTTTTTATTAATTAAGTTTATTCTAAGATGCAAATACATTTAATGGATTTTATATTTTTAGGTTAACTATTTTCATGAATTTTTTTTTTCTTATGTTTTAAAAAACTAGCCAAACAAAGTAGTTCCCTGAACAGTTCTGTTTTAATTATATAATATTAAAATGAGAGTATTTATGTATTTTATTAATATCAATAACTAGTTATTGAACAAGCAAAATTTCAATTATATCTCGTACGTATTTTATCCTTTTTGCTCTTGTGAGTATCACCGTCGTCGACTCGATCAAGTATGATAAGTATGCCATTCTAGGGTTAAATATCAATTTATGCATAAAATTTGTTTTTCATGTCAAATAAAAATAAAATTAAATGAAAAACTTGAAAACTTGAATATAAAATGGTATTTAAATAGGAAAATTGGCCATAAGTATGTTAATATGATATCTGTAGACAGTTGAAGACGTATGTAGCACCATTATTTTCTCTTGTAGCTAAGGGTAACGCTTTTAATAGTTAATAGTAATTTTTAAAAGATTTTAATTTGATTAAGGGCATATGAAAAATAAGTAACACAAATAATAGCCAATTTAACCAATTAATTTAAATAGCAATTTATATTGTTAATTTGTTTTTCATGTCAAATAAAAATAAAATTATATGAAAAACTATATTTAAAGATGAATCAATATTAAAATAAGTTTGGTGAAATTGGCCATAAGTATGTTTATATTGTTATCAACAGGGAAACCAGAAATATGCTCTTAAAAACACGTTTTATGCGCATTAAAAATGCAGTAAAAACTGGAAAATATGCCCTAAAAAATGTTAAAAATATGCCCTAAGATATTAAAAATTGCAAATTTGAAACAAAATATTGAACAATTTTATAAGAAAATTAAAAAAAAAACCTAAAAATATAATGCCTTAAGCCCATATTAGGTTAAAATTCATATAAGAGATGTTTGCGCCGAATATTATCTAGATATTAACATCCATATGGGTTTTTGTCTTAAAAGGATTTTATGTACGGCCGCTAAATTGTTAGCAAATGTTAACATTTAAAGGAAGTTAAAGCTATTCATGGATGGGAGCTTTAAGCAAATGTGAAACGACTCAAAAATAATTTAATTTGCAGATAAATATTTTTGGGGCGAATTTAATTTAAATACCATCATAATTATATGGCTTACTGACACAAAGAGTCGTATTTGGAAAGAAGTTTTTATGGGGAATATGTGAAATTATAGACCGATTCTCACCATTTATACAGACCTCGTCCATATTTGATCAAATTATCTAAAAAATTGGAACTTGTACTTTGAGCACAGGGTTAACGTGGGCAGACAACCAGCCAGACGGACGGATGGACATCGTTAGATCACTTTAAAAAGTGATTTTAAGAGGATCGGTATACTAAAAGATTGGTCTACATTTCTATGTATTATAAACATCGCATAACATTTATCCTTAATGCAACCTGCTTTGTCTTACAATTTGAGAGTAAAATTAAATGTAGATGGCGAAATTGAAGTAACAGAATTTCGAAAAAAAAAAATTATTTTCTGCGAAAGCTCCTTTAAGCATCTAAAAAAATTTATCACGTATCAAAATGCGCTATAAACTTAAATAAAGCTGCAAAAAAGCTCGTTTAACTAAATTATGCACAAAAATGCTGCTAACGGTAAAATATGCAAAAATATGCACTAACAAATCGATGCCAAAATTCATAAAAGGCTCTAAAACGGATGAATGTATTGTTTATGCCTTCATTGGTCGCACAAGGAAGCACTTGCAATTGCATATTTTTGGTTTCCCTGGTTTTCAAATTAAAATAAATAAAGTAATTTGTTTTTATTTTTGTCTTTTCTTTACCCACTTACAACTACATTTAGAGTTGAAAAAAATCAACCATTTGTAGTCGGGACTGTAAGAAAAGATAAGCTCACTGTTTATTGTTGTTGTTTTTGTTTAAGCTTTGATATTGTTAAAGGTAAAACTGGGGCTTATAATTCTTATTCGTTTAACAGTTTTATTTGGTTTAATATCTTTAGTTTTTCTTAAATCTTTGGATACAATTTCCTGACGATCTGGCCTAAGCAACCAGTGAAATGCGCATAGGAATACCTTATCACATCAACAATAAACTTTAGTTTGTCAATGCGCTGATAGAAAAATGCATTTTCATATTGATGATGCCCTAACTTCAGAATTGTGGAATGAATGTTACTACAAATGGCATTAATAATGCAAAAAGGAACATCAATCCAATGACTAACGTCTTCGTACAATTTTGTCATTTTTCACGTGTCATCTATTTTATGACTATAGTGACATCAATTCATGTGGCATCGAATTATCTTATATTATAACCATTATTTTCATGATTACAATGTATTATAAAAAGCAAAAGTTCCTATATTCTATTTTTTTAAATTATTTAGTTATATACATAAATTTTTTAAAGTAGAACGATTACGAAATCCATATGGGGCATGGTGCTGGTGTCTTATTATTGAGAGTTCGTTATTCAACATTATTATTATTATTCCGCTGGAATAAACACGTTTTTAAAGTGTCGAAAGAGGCATTCAAGTGTTTAGGTTTTTTAAAACGGTGCAAGACTTACTTCACTTCATCCGATCTCCTTACTATCTATACCACCTATATCCGACCGAAGATGGAATACAACTCCCATATATGGGCAGGGGCTTCAAAGTCTATTTTGAACCTTCTGGACCTACAAAGGAGGGCGGTGAAGCTCATCAATGACAGTAGGGTATCCAACTCTATTGACTCATTGGAGCATCGTCGGAATGTGGGTTGTGTGACACTTTTCTACCGATATTACCATGGGAGGTGTTCCACTGAGATAAGTGAACTTATTCCACCCGCCCGAGTATTTTTTCGTAATACTCGCTCATCCAGTGGATCACATCCGTTTGTAGTCGATTGTCCTGTGTTTCGCACAACGCATTATAGAGAAAATTCGTTTTTCAGTCGAACTATCCGTATGTGGAATAAACTTCCCGCAGAGGTCTTCCCCGGTACTTATAATTTATTAAGATTCAAGTCAAATGTCCACAAACACTATTCCCTCTTTCCTCCTTCCCAAACCTTATTTTCCCGATCAACACAATGTACTGCATATAAAGGGGGCATCCCCTGAGTGTTGGTTTACGTTAAAAAAAAAAAAAAAAAAACGTGAAGCAAACATATCTAATAGGTAAGTAAATAATAATATTCCCTCACTTTGACTTAAGTCAATTCCAATGACTTTGACTTAATGACAAACTGTCATTAAATTGATGCTAATGTGCCCTTTCTTCGATGTTACTGCGTCAGCGCACTGAGGACATGTTCGTCAGTTCTGTAATACCGATGTTCTATCCCATTGATGACATAATTTTATTTTTAACACTGATGACACTTTGTCATGGGGTCAAAAACGAAGACACCTGTCATAGAATTGATGTCAAAATACATCAGCGTTATGATGCCTTTTCTATCAGTTTAGTATGAAATGGGAATTTAGCACATTTAAACAGAAACTTTAAAATTGAATTAGCTGAAAACTAAAAAAAATTTTTACTTTTCTAAAATCAAATTTTATTTCCACTTTTCTAATAAAAAAGAAATAGATTTTCGCTTGTAGTTCCTGCACATTTTCAAAAAATGTTTAAAAATTCTACATAATATTGGAGTATTATTCAAAACAGTTTCAAACAAATATCACAAAACTTCCCTAATCAAAATGTTGCGCAGTTTTAATGGCTAGTCTTTTCAGTGTTGCCGTTTTCGAAATTTACTTTTGCACAGACAAGGCATCAAGTTTATTCAATATTTTGGAAATAACAAGAGTCAAATTTTGTTTTAAAAGAAAAGAAATGCTTTTAATTTACAGATGTATACAGGGTAACGCAAAATGTGCTTTATAGTTTAAATTGTCAATAACGTTTTTATTATTGCAAATTTTTAAATTTTTTTTTTAACACAGTTGGAGATTCTTTCTTTATAAGCTCTGCAAAAAAATATTCAGTTAATTGTGGTCATATTCTAATTCGCACAAACGTGCTCTTTTCAACATATTTTCAATTACTTTTTCAAATTAAATTCCCAGATTCTATTTGGATGTAAATTTCCAAATGATAGTTTTTAGTTGGGGAATGGTTCTTGGCTTGTTAACATGCCCTCTTTCTTTCAAATATTCCAAAAGTAAACTGTCAGTAGTTGGTTACTCCGGTAAACTTGAAGGCCAGCTGAAAAATCTTGTGCGCGAAATAAAGTATTCGATAAATATGTTCTTTATTCAAGTTATTGAGGCACCTGCAGTATGTGCTGTTAAAAGCACAAAATTACCTAATAAAATATTACTAAATTTTGCGATAAAAAAATATATTTAGCAAGACAACCATTTATTCCTCATGTTAGTTTTTGTTAATTATTCAGTGTTTTTGTCAAGAATAAAAATTGGGAATTAAGCACAACAAACAAAGTCTTGTTTACTATTTTAAGTACGCCGAAAATTCTTTTCAATGAACAGTTCTAAAATAGCAGAATAAGATGGAAAGTTATAACAGTTACAAAATTTACAAATTGGTAAAAGAGAGACTCGCTAAGACAGTTTTTTTATCTCAAAAACTTATGAATTAAAGCTTTTAACATTCCAAATGTCAAAACATAAAAAGAATATGCAAATGTTTAGTTTAAAATTTATGGAGCCAAATACTTTTTAAATAAAATGAAATCGTTTTTTTATTATTAATATTAAGGCGAAATTATAAAAAATTACACAAACATTTTATAATCCAAAAATAGTCCAAGAAATTTTTTTTTGTCATATTTTTGGATAAAAACACGGCAACTCTGAATTTTTTTTCAGTGACCAACGTTTATAAAAAAGAGCAAATCTTCTTAAGGGCTAAATACACTTGTCAAATGCTTGTCCAGCCGGCGAATTAACTCGTTTACGAGTGCTGGACGTAATATTCGCCGTAATGAGCCTTAAAAGCCCAAATACACTGATCAAATTACTCATAAAGCAGAAGTTTTAGTGAAAATTTGTGTTTTATGTGTCACACCGACAGTGCTGGATGAAAAATCAAAAAATTTTGATATGACGGCGAATATAACGTCCAGCACACGGACACGAGTTATTTCGTCTGCTGGACATGCAATTGACAAGTGTAATTTAAATTAGTAATTTAAATTATTCATACTTTTAAGTGCTGGTTCACACTCTTCAAGTTTTAGCTGTCAATTCTTCAGTTTTTAGGAGAGAGAGGGGAAAAATGGCATTCTCCTTTCCCTTGACGGCTAAAACGTGAAGAGTGCCCTCTACAATTTTAAGCCATTTTTCTGGTAGTTTATTTAATCGATCAAAAATGTATAGAACTAGCTGAACCTTAGCTTAAAATTAGGAAACTTTATTCCAACAGCTCTCGTATAATTAATAACGAAGTAATTTGTTACTATATACATATGCAATACAATTTTGACTTCATTTTTAAGTCTAGATTTGAACGGTTTGCTACCTATGGACCAGAACGTGGAAAAAAGGTAAAAAAAATCGAGTTTTTTTAAGTTTTTTGCGCTTTTCATCTTGAAGATGAAGTTTTTTTGATTTTATATGTTCACAATTTTTGTTCTTTATAGCAAGATCTACAACTTTGTGTCAGAGGGTAAAGCAAAATTCCGAACGGTTTGCAAGATATGAGCTTCAGAAAATTTTCACTTTTTTGCAAGTTAGACACTGAGGCTCCAAATCTTTGGGGGTGCCCATAAAAAAAAGTCCATGACTTTGGGAAAAACTGGGAAACACGGGTCTTTTTTAGCACTTAGTGGTGTTTGTATATGGTTATAGATAGCATAGTATCTCAATGTTGAAGGAAAGAAAAAACTAATAAAATTAAAAAGTTTTCGGGAAATTTTTCACTTTTGTGGCTACATAAGCGCTAACTAAAGTGTTAAGAATAATTCCTAGGAAGTTTATGTGCACTAGAGAGTTGTTTATTGAGAACTTAGGTAAAATTTTTTGCTTGTTTCCTTGAACTTTGAACGGTTTGCTATCTATAGACCTGAACAGGGGAAAAAGGTAAAAAAATTGAATTTTTTAAATTTTTTTGCGTTTTTGATCTTTTTCTGATTTCTGTTTTTCTGATTTTATATGTTCACAATTTTTGCTCTTTTTGACAAGAACTACAACTTTGTCTCAGAGGGTAAATCAAAATTCACAACGGTTTGCAAGATACGAGGCTGAGAAAATTATCACTTTTTTGGAAAAATGCCACCGAGGCCCCAAATCTTTGGGGGCCCATGAAAAGAAAAGTGCATGACTTTGGGCAAAACTTGGAGACACGGGTCTTTTTTTTTTTGGTCTTTTATCACGAAGTGGGGTCCGTATATGGTTATTTTTTTCGTGTTGCACTGTGTTATAAAAGTGACACTGTCAACTTAATTTTTTAGAAATCGAAAAGAACTGTTCTTGACCTAAAAAAATAGCTAAAAACAAAACGTTAGACCACTTAGTAGGAAGTCGTTCAGATTATGTTCTAAAAAGTTTTTTTTTTAAATATTTATACACTAGATAATGAACAATTTTTTGTTGTGTTAATGACATACCAAATTATTTTAAGGTATGTCACTTTAGCTAAATTCTTTTCAAGTTTTGTCACTTTTGCCAAATTCTTAACGAAAGCATGTCTTATTAATTTAAACTCCAACAAATATTTATTTTATCAAAAGTGCTACAATTCAAATTAAGACTAGTTTGGCCCTTAGCAGTAGGGATCAACTACAATTATATTTTCTGAAACAACTAAAAATAAGTCACTTTTATGAATTGCAACTTTATACCAATTGAAACATAAAGAAAGACATACATATATATGTATGTATGTACCTCACTGTTTTTTAGCAACAGTTAACAACAACAAAGTACACTGATATATTTTTTATAGATAAACAAGTGTATTGTGCATAGTTTAAGCATATAAGCCCGAAAAATTAAGATTTGGATTTGAGTAAGTTTTGAACTAGATTTAGTTTAGTAAAAAATGTTGCCTACTTTTTCGGATTAAAAAAAGTTCATTGTTTAATCTGGAAGTCCATAGCACGCCTTTTTGTGTTGAAATAATTTGTTCAAAATATTACTTGTCGATAATTTTACTTTGAAAAATTTAATTATTTCAGTTGAAAATGTTTTTTTTACACTGTTCTGGTTTAAATAAAATTCGTTATATTTATCCGAAGTTTAAATGTTGGCTACTTTTATGGCTGCTATTAATTTTTTTAAATTTATTTTAGTAATTAAAATTACAGAAAAAAGTTATGAAACGTAAAATCATCTGAAAAACTGTTATGAATCTTTTAATAGTGAAACTAATGTTACCACCTTCTTTTATTTATAAGGAATTCATCATTCTTTAAGGATCATTATAAACATTTTAATGCTGCTTAATCTTAAGCGTAGTTAGTATTAGTAACTTTTTGGAGTGTTTCAACCTTTAGACAATGTTGCCAATTTGCCAAAAACAAAAAAAAACCAAAAGATTTTATAAACGCAACATTAGTTGTGTTGCTACATAAAATTTTTCTTAATTAGTGAAGGCAAATGATTTTAACAATAAGAAAAATCGTTTTTAAAATTTGAGCTTTTCGTTATTTATAGATTTTTCTAATGTTTATTTAAATGTGTAAAATGTATTTAAACAAACAAAATAAATTCTTATGTGCAATTTCAGTGTAGAAATACAACTTTGAAAGTTTTTTTTTTATTAATATTAATGCGTTTTTTGTAACAAAATCTAATTTAGCAATTTTTAGCCACTATTTTGCCATTTCTTACTAAAAATTTAGGTATTTTTAGAAGTGGAGAGTTTACATCACCGCCTTTAGAGAATATATAAGAAACAGACAATGGTCTTTAATAAAAGTGTTGCCTTCTTCTTGGGTTAAAAAAAGTAACTTGCTGCCCTCATGATAATGATTTGAATTAATTTAAGCTGCATGAGAACTTTTGATATCGATAAATATGGTTTTCTTAAGTTATTTATGTTCGATTTTATGTTTTTTTTTTTGTTTTTTTTTTAATGAGCTTTAATTTATGTGCCTGAAATAAAAATGTACCAATTCTTTTCTCTTTTCCCTTCTCTCCTAAAGGCTCAAGACTTGACAAGTCAAACTTGCCGTGTGTGAACCGGCACTAAGCAACTGAGTAAATGACTTTCGTAAGCAAGAAACTTGGCCTAGTTTTAGGAGCAAAATAATAATTTTATTTAATGATTAAAAACTCTCTGTTTTTGAAAAGTTTTTATTTTTTTAGATAAGAAAACTCCTTTTTCCCCGTGTTATTTCTAGAATGTTTATAGACTACAGATATATTACAACAGCTTTCTTAGACACATAATTTTATATTTTAAATGTTAACTCTAATTCTAACCGAGATTACATCTTAACCCATTTCGATTTTTTAATAAAAAAAGATGCACTTATTTTCGCCAGTTTTTAAAGAAATTTTTGTTAACTCAAAACATGGCATACTGGATACTTTTTGGAAACTAATAACAAAATGATTCCTCATACGCCACCGTGCTTTTAAACAGAGGGTTTTAATAACTCTAAAAACGTTGCCTACTTTTTTAGGCTGTTATTAATGATCATACGCAACGTCTGTCTAAAAACAGCATATCACATACGCCCAGTAAACAATTTTACATGTTTTCTAAAGGGTGTCCAAAAATTGAAGTAAAATTTTGAGTTTAGATAAAAAGAAAATTTTAATTTGAGATATTGAAAATATTTTTATTTCAGCTTATTACAAATAATTTCCGGGTAAAAATTGAAAAGGCTTCCAACCTTTTACCCAAATCCGCAACTCAATTTTTTCAATAAATGTTGCCAATTTGCTCGATAATGTTGTTTTTAATCTCTTTAGCTGATGTAGGATTATTGCTGTACACTTTAGATTTAAAAAATCACTACAAAAAATTGTCTAAGGTGTCAAATCCCACGATCCCACGATTCACTCCTCCTCTACGAGAAATAATGCGACTTTCGAACGTTTCTTTCTTAAACCACATATTCTCTACGTCCAAATCATAAATTTTCAACCTCAAGAAACGGCGGACCGTCTCGATCTCTAGCGACCATTGATACCTCAAATTTGGACACTGCAAATTTGCTGCATCGAAAGATTGCTTTCTTTCTCACAAAAACACATTGCAAACAAAAAGAAAGTTCTTAGAAAAGTTCTTGGAATATGCAGTAAGTTTTGAATTAAAAACTGATCTCGATAACTATTTTATATTTACCCTTATTGTGTTTGGCGTATTTAAAATACGCCTACGACTGTTTGGTAATAGATTAAAGGAAAAAAGTTCACGTTCTCTTTAATCTATTACCAAATAGTCGTAGGCGTATTTTAAATACGCCAAACACAATAAGGTTTGTTTCACTACAACAGGCTGAAGGTCTAAGTTAGTACTCCCTGTTTAACTTAGTTGGAATAAAGTTTGTGATTGTATTTGCAGCTCTTAACAACTAAATAAATAAAAGCCTAATGTAGATAGTGTGAAATGGTTACTTGAATCTATTTAAAAAACTAATCATGAGGTTTTCATTCGGATGAAAATCATGAGGTTTTCGCTCGCAAAACTAAGGCAGATAAGTGTGAATTCTTCATTAAATTGATGAATCGGGTGATTTTTTAGCCATTATCTTTTTGGCAACACTGGTTTAAACAGCTGACGAACGTTTCGTGTTTTGTTTCACTGTCAAACATCTTGAGTTTGGTCTATAATTTAACCATGATGTGTCTTACAAACGAACAACGCTTATTGAATTTTATTATCAAAATGCGTGCTCTGTTAAGAAAGTTCATCGCGCGCTTCTTTCGAAAAATTGTGTTCAGCGACGAAGCTCATTTTTGGCTTAATGGGTACGTTAATAAGCAGAATTGTCGATTTTGGAGTGAAGATCAGCCAGAGACATTGCAAGAGCTGCCAATGCATCCAGAAAAAGTCACAGTTGGGTGCGGTTTATGGGCTAGTGGCATCATTGGGCCGTTCTTCTTCAAAGATGATGCGAATCGTAACGTAACTTTGAATGGTGAGCGCTACCGTGAGATGACATCCAACCTTTTTTCGCCCAAAATGCAAGAGCTTGACTTGCATGGCATGTGGTGTCAACAAGACATGCCACACAGCACGCTTAACAATGGACTTATTGAGAGGCGAGTTCGGTGAACATTTTATTTTACGTTCGGGACCGGTCAATTGGCCGCCTAGATCGTGCGATTTAGCGCCTTTAGACTATGTTTTGTGGGGCTATGTTAAAGCTCATGTCTATACACACATGCCCGCTTCAATTGACGCATTGGAAGACAACATTGAAGCATTTATTCATGAGAAACCGGCCGAATGTTGGAAAGAGTATGCCAAAATTGGACTAAGCGGATAGACCATTTGAGGCGCAGTCACGGTCAACATTTGCATGAAACAATCTTCAAACATTAAATTATATGGACCGTACTATCGATTCAAATAAAGAATTCATGCATTTTTCTGAATTTTATGTGTTCTTTTTAAACTTTCCTATGGCTCTTAAAAAATCACCCATTATAAGGTAATTTCTACACAGAAAAAACAACTTAAGCTATTCTAGCTTAATTCGTTGCCAATCGAAATGGGTTAAATCCATAGGGGAAAAAATTAATTAGCGTTTTTTTTTTTATTTAAAAAAAAACATTATTTTTTTTAAATGCCGATAATTAGAAACCAAACATTTCTTATTTTTTTGTGTTTTAATAACTTTCTAATAAGCCACACTTTTCTATAAAAAGAATAAACGCTAAATGGTTAAAACTAATGATTTTCATGCCTTAATTTAGTTTAAATTATTCTTAATTGTTTTAAATTAGACCGCATATAGACAATGCAATTAACGCCGAGTTTTTCTCCATTTTCTTTTAACGAAACTCTTTTCACATTTACATTTAGATTTTTTTCATGCATTTGTTCAACTTTTTCAACCCAGTTTTCTTCCCTACACCTCTTGCTAACAAACAAAAAGTTGCATGCGAAAGTTGCGGCATTAATTGCATAATGTAAATATGGTCTTATAGTTCAAATTTATATTTTTCAAGCCATTTCTATACATTTTGTCTTTTAAGCTTCAAAGCGTTTTTATCTTAAAAAATCTGATTGAAGACTTTTAAAGCAATTTTAAAACTTCAATTCTAATAGGGAGCTTAAAATTAATTTACAGATTTTATCCTTGTTTTTGCCTTTTTTTTCAAAAAACAAATTTATTTTTCAAGAATTTTATTAAAAATGTTATCCTACCTTATGCAAAAGCACTGAGGCTTTTCGTTTTGAAGCCATTTTACTGCTGCCACCACCGCCACCAGTTGACGACGCTGTACGTGTCGATGTTTTAGGGGTTTTTCTCGGATTTTTCGGAATTTTGAAAAATTTTTTTAATAACGTTTCAGGGGATAAAGATTTCTTCTTTCGCACACACAAAAACTTTTAAATAAAATTGTATAAAAACTTTTTTGTTTTGTACTAAAAAAAAAAATTACGCACTTGAATTTTAATTTTGAATTTTTGTAACGGTTTTTTTTTTGAATAATTTTTAAAAGTAACGGTTTATTTTAACAAACTATATATTCCTTTCACAATTTTCTTAGAATTTTTGTTATTTCTTATTTCGTATGGTGCGTTTTTATTTTATTTATTTTTTTCTATTTCTAATTCCTTTTTCTTCAACTTTTTTTTTTATTTTATACTAGAATTCAAAACCTTTTACTTTTTTCTCCTTTTTTAAATATTTTTTTTTCAATTTTCTTGATTTTATATCCTTTTTGTTCTTGAATTTTCGTTTGTTTGATAAAAGTAAAGGACAACTTATCACCACGACAATTCTTAGCGAACTGATCAAAACAGAAAAATGCGAATAGATTTTGATTTGTAGTATTTCGTTTTACCACCAACATTAAAAACAACAACAACAGCAATTGTAATTGTTTGCAACAAAAAACAATTATTAAAAGAAGAGAGAGATGACACTTGCTGTTTTTATTTTCATTTCTAGTTTTCTTTTTCATCATCATTCAATTCGAGCATGCGCTTACAGTGGGCGCCAAATTGAGGTGATGATGATAATTGTAAATGTGGGACGCTGAAAGAACAAAGAACAAAAAAAAAAGTTGTTTATAATCAACACAAAACACAACATGTGATAAAACAGCATGATGAAGAAGAAGACTAATAATGGATAAGTAAAAAGGAAAAATATCATGAAAAAAATTTGAGTGTATGTCTGTCTAGTGGTGTGTGTGAGAGTGTTTTTTCTTTTTTTGTAAGAGTCCTGAGTAGGCCGTGAGAGTAGTACATGAGGATAAAAACAGAGAAATGATAATAATAAGCGGCAAAATGTCAAAGTGACATACACAGTAGTGGAAAGCCAACAAAATCATAAAGAAACGAAAAAAAAAAATTAACAAAAATTATGTTAGTTAAAGCAACAAAGAGAGGCGGCAAATGAGTTTTTTTTAACCACTTTGGTTTTTGTCCAAAAAGGGAGTTGAGAAAAACAGCTGTAGTGACGTAGAAGGACGTAGCAGAAGCCGACTAGCATACCAAACAAAAACAAACTTTTAATTTGTGTAAGTTAGTGTGTAAGTGTGTGTGTATGCCCGATTGAGGGGTGGTAGAGGGAGAGTAAAAACATTTTATTTACTCTACATTCTTATACTCATAGTAGTAACGGTTGTCTGACTTTTTTTCGTTTTTTTGTAAGTTGTTGTTTTAAAAACAATTTTTATGAAAAAAAAAAAAAAATCTAAGAGTATGAGAGCGCGCGTAAAATTTTATACCGTTATTTTTATGATACAAGCTGAAAAAACAAAATTGTGGTAACTTAAGGATGAGTAACGAGCAGTGAGAGTACGAGTTCAATCAAATGGGGTTTTAAAAGGGAGAAAAATATAAAATGTTTTTTTATTATTTATTTTGTTTTACACTTACAAACATTCAAACTTGAAGAAAAATACCGGTGTCGGTGTTTCGGACTTGAAAAACGATAAAAAAAATATTTAAAAATAAAACCCACCTAAAGAAAATAATAAAAAAAGAGAATCAAACCCGTAAAATCTGTATAAACAGGGAGTTAGACTAGAAAATTTATCAATTAAAATGATAAAAATAAGAAATTTTACAATTATTTTAAAAAAGAACTCGTAACACTTGAAAACCTTGATATAAGTTTATTTCTTTTAACCCTTAAAAACCACTAGGAAATCTAAATAGACTTTATTATTTTTTTAATTCAATATTTAACACTAAATAATTTCTACCTAAACATAATATTTTAATAATAATGAATAATGAGAAAAAAAAAATACTCAAATCTAACGGGTTAACTAAAAAAAAAAACACAGCCAAAACTAAACAACAACAAACGTTTACACACTCTTTTATTTAAAAACCCACAGAAAAACTAGTTAAAAAAAAAAAACAAAACAAAAAATGTAAACAGAGAGTGTGGGGGTTTAAACCGGAGAGAAAGGGCAAAAAAAAAATAATAATAGAAAAATTATACGGCCAAATGGAGAGTTTGTAAGGAAGAGTAAATATGTATGTGTTAATGTGAAGTGGCTGGCTGGAAATTTTTTGTTGTTTACTAAAAACCAAAACAAAACAAAAAAATAAAACATTTAAACAGGATTTTTCGCACTAAAAAATAGAACAACAACAACAAGTATGCGTATTTTTATGAAGTTTGTAACAGTGTATGTTTCTGTTAGCATCATGCATTCATTTCTAGGTGCATGATGATGATAAAAGGCAAAGTCATCATAATGATGTGGATGTTGTTTTTTATTTTTTTTTTTTTTTTTTTTTTTTTGAGAGTAAATTTATCATTGTTTAGTGAGTATGTATGGATGTTAGTAAGAGTTTGGTCAAGTTTATAATTTTAAACAGGAAAAAAGCGTCTATGTATGTGTGTGTAGGTTTAATATGGGTAAAGTTTTTTTTTTTTATTTAAGTCAGCATTTGTTAACGTGAAGAGTTTGTATGAAAAGAAATTTTGTGAGCGCTTTAGAATTTCGTTTTGTTGGTAATGGCCTGTGTGGCAGTCTAAAATTAATCTTTTTAGAAATATTTTTTTTATTATAATGCACTTGCTACCCATATTTATCTCACACTTTTAACACAAGAGAGGTACACATTTATTATTTTAAATATTTTATTTTATTGATACATTTCATTAAAGCAATGATAGATTATTCTATTGTGGCTTAAACATTTTACTTTAACTTAGATCGGCCCAGTTTGAGCTGTTGATTTGAAATAACTAAGGCTGTGGAGTTGGAGTTGAGGTTTTTGTACCGCAGTCGAATTCGAAGTACCCACAAAAACTCGCGACTCTGAATTCAAAACTTTTCTTCTTGATTTGGGTAAATAACTTTCTTAAAACTAAATGCGGCACATGTTAGAAATAAAATTTCGATTTTTTATTTCGACAGAATAATTTTCTTTTCATATTTAACAATTCAAATGTGATGTATTAAAAAAAAGAGTTTAAAGTCAAATAAGGACCAGTCTCACAAGGACATTTCCTGTGACAAAATGTAAAAAAATAAAATGAAGAAGTCAAATTTGTAAAAAGGGCTTTTATATATGCAAAGTAAACTATACATATAAAATTTTTTGAGAAAAAATTTAAATCATTTGTGGCGTTACGTTACAAAAAGGAGACTTTCACTGGAACTTCCCATATACATTTAGCATCAATGTTAGAGTAGGAGTTGGAGTCGGAGCTAAAGTTGGAGTTGAAGTCGGAGTTGGAGTCGGAGTCGGACCTAAAAAATTCAGCGGTTGGAGTCGGATTCAGCGAAACAAATCTTTTTAGACGACTCCACAGGCCCAAAAATAACTTTCAATGTTTTTTTTATGTGTTGAAATGCGACTGCGTCGCACTGTGGCTGAAAACTGAATTTCATCGGCCAAAAGTCCAATTTTTTGCCATCGCCGATTTCAAAAATTTTAATGCCATTCGATAGCAAACATATTAGAACTAAGGTATCCAAAAAACTAGATTAAAATATTGATAATTGTGGCTGTGGCATGCTGCTGGAAACAAATATTTTATGTTGTTTTAGAAAAAAATTAATTTTTTAAATTTGATCAGAACTAAATTATGATTTCTAGCAAACCGTTATCAATAATGGGTCGACATTTTTTTTGTTATATTAGTGGGATAGTAGTCTTTAAAAAGTGGTTCATTACATCACTTTATATTATTTATACCTGATGTGTTATTAAATGTTTCCCCAGGTTCTATATTTTAGTTAAATCCGAATTTTAGAGGAGTAGAACTTGTTAGGGTCAAAATGGGTTAAAGAGATTTTAGTACCATCAGAAAGCTGAAAGTGTCCTCTTTAACCCCATATATACTTGTTCAACTGTTTGGAACTGTCTGTTGAACACTTTTTTCATTTTAATGAAATTACTCGCAACATTTTTTTTTGCTATTTTTATTTAAGCTGCTCATATGACTGAAATATAACACAAGGGATTACGAACGTTTTGTTTTGAAAAATTATTTTGCTTCTTATGAACGGCTGAACATATTTGAATGAAATTTTAAACTGTTATAGCCGGATAGCTTTTGAGTTGAATTGAAAGAATGGAGGGTCGGGAGTGTGACTTGCGGACCTCTAAAATTGGTAACCTCGGAAATTCAAACTTTTAAAAAATTCACCAAAAATATTTTATGGATTTCAAAAAAAAATTAAATTTAAGGTGTGCTACAAAAAATATGCTTAAATTTTTAGGTTAACTCCTTTGCCTTTGGAGATATTCGGATAAAACGGATTTTTTGGCTTGATTTTAAAACGGTTTTTCTAGTTTTTAATCGGATGGATTATGTTTTATGTCAAACTCTTATCAATAGTGGGTTCAACATTTTTTATATTGGTAGTAAAGCAGTCTTCAAACAATGTTATGTTGTATTACTGTACCAATTATACCTGCTGTGTTATTAAATATTTTTTCAGGTTCTATATTGTAGTCAAATTGAAATTCAGAAGTATAGAATTTATGAGGGTCAAAAGGGGTTAGAGAGATTTTACTAGCTGTAGGAAGGTGAAAGTATCTACTTTAAACCCAAATGCACTTTTGTACCTGTTTGGACCAGCCTATAGAACACTTTTTTAGTTTGTGTAAAATTATTCGCAACATTTATTTTACCTATTCATATGACTGGAATATAAATGTACCAAGCCAAGTTGTGCTAGGTATTTTATATTATATAATTACCAATACCTGTGGGATTTTAAGCGTATCCTACTTTAGCCCAATTTAGTTTTTTGTTCTACCTTATTATGATACCTAGGAACACAGTATAACGCAAGTATGTATAAAAGCCAGTGGTATTCGAATAAAATCTCAGTTGTTAAAATATATCTAAGCAATTATAATCTAATTTTTAAATGTCTATAAAAATGGAGAGCTTCAGCTATAAAGAATTATCCGAAGAGTATTTTAAAAATAAAAAGGAGGAAGATGTTTTAGGTTACATTGAAGGAAAACTCAATTTATATTCCTGCAGCACTGAAATACGATCGGAACTGCAAAATGAAATAATCGATTTCGTCAAAAACTTAAAAAAGCGGTTCAAACAAGTTGGATGGAGTAAACCTAGTTTTTACAACAGTTTTGCAAACTGGTTAGATGGCGAATTCAGTGTCCAGATATCTTCAGAAGGTACAAATGAAAAGAACCTTGGGAGGCCAAAGAAATACTTGAGAACTGTAGCGATAGATCTAAAAGGCGGAAGCTTAAGGATATCAACGAGGAAATCGGAGATACAAGTATTCAAGAAGCTTTGCTTCAACTGCGATCACAAAAAGAACTCACAAAAGTCGATATTATTGAAAAAGTTTTTATAGCTAGTCCCAAGAGAACAAAACGGATTCTTAAGAGTATTCCAACGCCAAGCGATGAAAAACAGTTTTCAAATGAAGAGGCATTAGCATTATTTTTAGATTTGAAGTTAACAAAAGAGCAATATATTCAGCTCAGAGTGCGTGCAATTGAAAAAGGTTCAAATCTGTATCCTGCTTATCATCACATAACTGCTGCTAAGAAGGAATGTTTGCCACCAAGGGACACTATTAAAATCACACCAATTTCGGCAGAGGTAAAACTTCAAGGTCTACTTAATCATACAGCTCAGCGTTTACTACAATCACTTAAAGGAGATGATTTGAAAAAATATGGGAACTGCGAATGTATATGCATATAAAGGTAATATGAATACGAATTTCTCCAGAAATATATAAAAATGTTTATATTTTTCAAAAGAAAACATTAAGTGTATGCTTGTAGAAGCAATTTATAGTCAGTTTGACATTTTTACTCCTATATGCCCTATTCAAAATCAAATTTTTCAAACAAAAAAAAAAAAAAATTATTTGAGTAAAAAATTCCAATAATTCAGCACACCGATTTGTATACATTTAGAACAGTAATGTTTTCTAATATGTCCATTATTTTCTAGAAAATTCTGAGCAATATCGAATGGTAAATTGTATTGCCTTTATTTAACAAAAAAAAATATAAAGCCGTTTTCCGGGATTGGGAATTTGGGGAATGGGGATGTTTTTCAGTCCACTGTTTTAAGAACTTTTTAATCTACATAACTGCCAAAATTCATTATGATACCTTTATTCATGTTAGATTAATAGAATGTCAAACATTAAAATTATTAAAATATAGTGTAAATGAATAAAAGGGCTTTCAATATGAGTAAAAAATAATATTTTTAAGGTTTGACATTCTATAAATCTGACATGAACAAAGATTAAAAAGTTCTTAAAACAGTGGGCTGAACAAAAATCCCACTTTTTTAATAAAAAAAATACCATAGTTCTCAATCTCAATCATTAGCATTTTCATACTAAATGCTAAAAAACATCAAAAGTTCAACTTTGACCTTAAATTTCTCAACAACTACTGAACGGATTTTAACAAAATTAAAACTGTAAAAAAGTTCAAGAAGTCTTCTCTCCTGCAAAAATTGCATTTTTTATCTCTATCCGTTCAAAAGTTACAGATTTTTGGCCGATGAAAAACGATTTTCAGCCACTGTGCGTCGTCTCATCCAAAATTCTACAAACGGGCAATTTGTTTTAATGCTTTATCATACGATTTTATGGAATCAGATATTTCTACATGTATCTCGTCTTCAGACTGACTTATCTTCAACACTGCGCTTGAATGTTATATTTTAATACAGTCATCTATAGTATAGTGGCTTCATCTAAATAATTTAGAATATTTGCAAAGTCATTTGATTGAACGATTTGAACAGCATCAAAAGATTTGAACAGCATTAAAAGACGGAACATTAAACCTTGCTGATGAGAATCTAGCAAACAACACGAGCTAAACACACAAGTTTTCAAAATAAACAACAATTTCTTTGGCATTCTCAAAACATGAGTATGTAATTTGGTTTTAACAGGGAAATCACCAATTTTATTGCCATGAAAATAAATATAAATCAGCTTTTAATGATATATTCATACGACGATATAAACCACTGGTTTCGCTCTCTGAAACTAGATTGCCAAACATGCTGTTCATACGATTCGTTCTTGTTTCATTTTAACATTTTTTTTGTGTTGTTTGTGTGTGATTCTTTTTAAAATAGATAAAAAAGAAAATAAAACCTAAAAATATATTATTTAATACTTTAATTAATATTATTATGTTATTATCACGTAAAGAAAAAACATGCTTGTGGCAAACATATTCTAAGAGCAACATGTAATGATAAGATTCATGATTGTAGTCACCACAAGGTTATTATTTAGTAATATTATGGCTCTATATATCATTATATTTTTCCCTTAATCATATTATTATTCTGTTAATCATATTATGTTAAGAAATAATAATATTATCATGTTAATCATAATAAGTTAAGATATTAATCTTATTTTTGTCATGTTAATCATAATAAGCTAAGAAGTAATCATACTATCATCATGTTCATCATCATAAATTTAGAAGCAATCATATTATTATACAGGTCCTTTAATAACTGCCTTAACAATACAAAATAAATTAAAAATTTTATGTATCGATTTTTTATTTTGTGGCTTTTTACAATTTTTCTTGATATAAATAAAATAGCGGAGTTCAATATTTGGCTTGCAAAAGAGTAAATGCAAAATATCGTAACACCTTGATAAAACAAAACGAAATCTCTGCGTGTTTTGTTGTTGGATTTTACTCCGATATTAAAAATAAAACAATATCTCTGTGTGTTTTGCACAGAAAAAATTCTCCAAAATTTTTCACCAATTAAAGCATTAATCAAAAATAAAATCAGTTTTAACTAAAAATTTTATCAAGTGAATTAAACGTTTAGTCAAGGAAATTAAACGTTTAATTAATACTATTAACTGGTTTAGTTGATACTATTAATTTGTTTACTGGTGCAAATTTAATTAATTTTTTAATTAATAACACAAATTTTTTAACTGAAATCAATTAGGGGGATGTAAGAAAAGATACACTCACTGTTTATTGTTGGTGTTTTGTTTAAGCTTTGATATTGTTACAAGTAAGACTTTGAGTGTTTAAAATTCTTATTCGTTTTAGGGTTTTATTTGTATAATATTTTTAGCTTTTCTAAAATCTTTGGAAAAGGTTTCGTGATGATCTGGCCTAAGCAACCAGTGAAATGCGCATAGAGGCTAGCTTTCCCTCAACAATAAATTTCGGTGTATTTATCAAATATGGAAAATTGGGAATTTAGCACGTCATACAATCAATTTTTATTTTTTTCCATGTGCACAGAAAAAATTCTCCAAAATTTTTCACCAATTAAAGCATTAATCAAAAATAAAATCAGTTTTAATTAAAAATTTAATCAAGTGAATTAAACGTTTAATCAAGTAAATTAAACGTTTAATTAATACTATTAACTGGTATAATTGATACTATTAATTTGTTTACTGGTGCAAATTTAATTAATTTTTTAATTAATATCACAAATTTTTTAATTGAAATCAATTTTTATTTTTTTCTGTGTGGTGTGGGATTTTACTATTTTACTATACTTATATTTGCACTATTACATCACTAATACTGAACTCCGCTAATATTTTAATTATTTTAATTTCTTTAAATTTATTATTTTTTATGGTAATTTATCTTGTTCAACCGCTCACATATAAAACAAACGGCACAACTAATTCAAAATAATATTATTAGAGTAAAAATAGTTTGATTGCATCTTTAACATAATAGAATAAATGTATAGCAAGTTATCATGTCATGGCTATTAAATTTCTTGATATGGTTGTGAGTAATATAATATGATAATTAGTATTGTGGTTATTTTGTTGAACTATTTATGGTTTTTAATCCCAATTTTTAATATTTTTAATTAGGCTTAAGTTCATGAAATTTAATTTTTATTAAATTATTTTTATGAAGAAAGGAATTTTACAACATGAAACATGGACTTCAAGAAAAACAAAAATAATCGTCACAGGTCAACAATAAATATTGAACAATATCACAAATTTTCTAGTTTAAATCCATTTTTATATTTTTCTGTGTTCGCTAACTAAAGCTTCTCTGCATAGCCGGGTTGGTCAAAAGGACTATCTCCCCTATTTTATAACAAGAAGCGGCTTCGCTTACAAGAGCCTCTCTGCTAATACGGCCTTCGACTGGGCTCAATGCTAGATTAAAAAGCGTTTGTTTTATTATAGAGGAGAAAATCCTTGCGCCAGGGCGAAGGCCGACTTTGAAGAGAAGTTAAAGTTAACGATTTTGGATTTTGATATTTGCGATTTAGAAGTTCGAGATTATCGAGTTCGGAATGACCCCAACCTTTGTATTGCGTCATTACCGCAAAAAAGCATAAGTCTGAGTTCATACGGCTTATGTCTTATTGACATGATTCTTCCTTTTTCTTCTTTAAACATGAATTGGCGTTCAAATGATTCATGTCATGTTGACGACATGTTTTTTATTTTGTTTTATTTGATAAAATAAAATTAAACAACGAATGAAAAAGCAAAGCGCACTGACAGTACATGCATCTGTGTACTCGTTTCTTTTCCCCTCGTCCCTCTCGCCTATAAAGTAGCAATCATAGCATTATAACATGAGCCGTATGAACACAGACTAAGCGACAAAAGCAAAATCCCAATAAAAAATTGTGCTTCGAGCGAAGCAGGTTTGTAAGGGAGAAATGTAAGAGTTTCGCTTACCATTGCTCTTACGGAAGACATGAATTTTATATGGCGAGTTCCCACTTTGAAGCAATAAATTTTTGACACATAAAGCGCATTATTCAGCGCATAAAAAAATTGTTGGATGTAACGATCAGCTTTACACACTGAATGTTTTTTTACAGTTATTTTTTAGTACTCTCCCTTACAAACCTGCTTCGTAGTAAGGGAATGCCGTAGCACTTGAAATTTTATTTTTTATAAAAATTGTTGAGAGTTATTTCACTTACTTTACTGCATTTCTGTATGTCTTATTGCGTAGCGCATAATTGTGCGCTTATTTTTTGAAATGTACCATTAGTGCTTCGCAAAATGATAAAAATTTTTATTGGGATGTTACAAAGAAAGTTTTTTATTTTAGTTCATAATAATTTTGTATAAAGGTTGTCGCTTAAGAAAAAATATGTGACCATGACATTTAAGGAGATGATGCAAGTTTTGCCAGCAAAGTCATTTTTTAAAAGTAACGAAAATTGGAATTGATGTTGCTTAAGGTTTTTTGCGGCACTGACTCGGTATGTTTAAAACAACTTTGTAAGAATCTATATATACCTGTATAAAATTGTAACGTCACTCACTGATTCTGAGATTGGTCACTCCCCAAATCGATGCACTAGACGTGATTTTTGGAAATCGAATGTTTAGAGGTAAAAAAGAGTGAAAAATTCGGTAACTTTATATCTTCAAAACTAAAAGAGATACAAAAAAAGGTAATACTTATCGTTGTTCTTTAGAAAAATGAGCGGACAGGTGTCTGGTACATTTTTGAAATTCTGCCCTTTTAGGGAATAAACGGGTAAAACCTGAAGTTTTGGTACTTTTTTTGACGCCCCACCTATTTTTTGAACCAATAAACATAGAAGCAAAGTTGATTCCACATTCGAAAATTTTCAAAAAAATACGAATACAAATTTGGTGCTTTTTCGAAATTCGAACATTTAAGGGGTGAAAATTGTAACTATTTTTGGTACTTTTTTTACAAAACATTTTTCTCCATTCATTGACAGATTCGTAATAAATTATGGGCTACCACTACAATACTGAAATGTTTATACTTTAATGGGGGAAAAAGTAGTACCAAAAAAGGAAATACGGAATAATTTGATATTTTTCTTTAGCTTTTTGGTTCTACAACTGTCATTTTTTTAATTATCGTTAATATTGGACCTTTAAACATAAGATTCAACATGCAACGTCCTGAGTGGATAAGAATCTATTGCGGAACTATTTGGTACTTTTTTGTTCTTTAACTGGTACTTTTTGAATTTCCATTAGTATTTGACCTAGAAAGTTAAAATTTAACATGAAAAGTCCTGAGTGAATAAGAAAACAAATTTGGCATACAGATATGTCTACGAAGATAAAGGAGACGCTAACGAAGTAGTGGCTTAAAAGCTAGTCATTAAACAAAACTTTTAAAATATAAAATTTTCCATTATTTTTCGGCCCTTTTTCACAAATTTTTGTACATTATGTCCATTCATATTATCTAGGAGTTCTTAAATTTGTTTAGCCTAATTTCATTCCTTTTCTATAAGTTATATTTGGGTGTTATTTCATTTATTTTCGTGGGAGAAATTTCATTATGAAATATCGCCCAAAAGTTGGGATATGTTTCATTTTTGATTTGGGAATTATTTCACTTTTTTGAACTTATTTATTTTAAGCAGCTTGTTTTTGCTCCTGGGACTTTTTTCACGGCGCCATATAATGAGTCCAATCTGCATTTTATAAACTCAAACAATGCCTTTTTTCCTGCGGAAAGTTGAAAATTTTTTAAAAATTTTTTATGCACAAAAGTCAACGAATCGTCTGGGTTAAGGCTCTAATTTAATTCTAGTTCAGATATTAGTTAAGGTTGCAATTCACTCTCAAGTTCCGGTTGTAGAATTGAGTTATAACCCTAGAGGGAAGCGAACTGACACCAAAGTAGTCCTGTGATAGGTCTTTGGTGGAAGAGACCGGTTCTAGTTTTAACACTTTCTATGAATAAGACCTATCACTTTTACATGGGGTAGTCATTGGAAGGGGTCAATTGACACCATTTGACCAGTCACAAATCTATTCTCAATGGACGTTTTTAGTGACAGTTACTTAAATGTAGTATTATTTCAATACGAAGTAGTATTATTTCAATAAAACAGTCCTACAATTAAATTCAAGAGCCAAATTTTAGAAAGTCCCAAAAATGTATCACACCACCGGTGAAGACTGTACTGTAATTCATTACTTTTTCTACCTTTTTGTTCTCCATAAACCAGTTACATGATTGGTTCTCCTTTCACTGGTCATGAGTTCTTTCTTTTTGTACCTGTTCTATTTTCACAACTTCCAGGACCAGTCTGTGGGGCCAATTGACACAAATTTCCCGCAGGGAAGTAAGTTTAGGTTTTATTTGAGGTTCTGATAAAGGGTTTAGTACAGTCTCATGTTCATGCTTCAGTTCAGTTTGTAGTCTCAATTCTTGTACAGACTCTAGTTCAGTGCTAGTTCTAGTTAAGTTCCAGTTCAGTTCTAGTTTAGCTCTACTTCTGTTCTAGTTCTTTTCTAGGTCAGTTCTAGGTCTATTAAGTTTAAGTTCAGTTAAAGATTAGTTGCAGTTTGGTTCTAGTTCATTTATATTTTCAATAAACGGTGAAGTCATGTAGGATGAACATTTTTTTGTCGTTCTTGTCATTTTAGAACACATTTCATTCACACTTTTACATATAACTTGGGTTTTTGTCATGTCTTAATACAAGGAATAATAGTGCAAAGTACGCTTGAGCAATATATCCATTTTATTCATAAAATTTACTCATTTTTATTCTTGAAGAGCTGGCAACACTCTAAACAATTTCTAGTTCAGTTCTAATTCTTTTTAAGCACCAAGTTTGGATTATAATTTTGCATAAATTTCCAGAATGGAATTCTACATTTGGGTAGAGTTGGCATTTTAGTTCAGCTATAAATGTAAATGCAAAACCAAATTTTATTTAGACACGTCTTTCAAAATTCAATGTTTTCTACACCGCATCGGTTATGGGACTTTTTGATACATCAGAGCTTATTTAGCATCCGGAAACTCTAATTATTCTGTTCGAAGTTTTCATCAGTAGCGGTTAAATATTCGGCTATATTTTAGGTTTTGATCCGTTGCCGTTTCTTTCGTATAACGCGAAGAGAAGCAATTGCGAAAAACTTCTTGTAAATCTGCCTTTATTTGTCTTTCTTTTAAATATATATTTTACTATAAGGTGGCACTTATACAACGATTTTTAAGACATGTCTTTAAGACGTGTTTTTTCATTTGTTGACGAATTGAATAGAAAAGAAAGAGGGATAGGAAAAAGACATGACTTCTGTTTAAAATTTCGCTATTTTGTTTTTATATCATTTTTTTTACTAAAACATAAAAGTCATCCTGTGAATGTAAAAAGATTTTGGTAGCAGCTTTGAAAAGAAAAATCAATAAAGATATGTTTTAAAAATCAACGCATAAATGCCGCCTACAATTATTATTTCCGTTTTCTTTATACTCCTCATAATCATTTGCGATTAATTAAATATTTTAGAATATTGAGAATTTTTAAGCATTTATATCGTTAAATGTTAAGATAAAATAATATTTTTTTATATTTTATCTTTGCATTAAACTAAAAAACTGACATCAAGGATGATTGAATGCAATCGAATTTAATATTAATAAAAATCTGATGAATTTTTGTTCCTCTAGTTTTTCATTTATTTGATGATATTCAGAAAAAATATTTAGTTGACTACTGGTATTTAAATGTTAATTTAAAAAATATTCGCAATGGCTAACAACAATGCAGCAAAATAGAAACAAGAGAAAAATTAAAAAAAAAATCGAAAAAAAAACGAAATTAAAAATTAAACTAAAAATTCTACTCGTTGTTTTTGCTTTGACGTTTTTGCAGCAAAATAAAATCACTTTGAATGCATCAAACAGCAAAACATACACACACACACAGATGAATATAGACACCTATGAAATCTAGGAACTCACACCTAAGCGCACACACATTTCTGAGTAGTGAGAGTACAGCACAAAGGATTCTGTTGCACATTCAGTTTCGTACATAGAAAATGCAATTTTTCGATCAACCAGAAAATAAGCGCAAAAATCAACTGGAAAAAATGAGAAAACGCGGCGAATGTGTTGCATAAAAAACAAAATGATGAGGACATTGCCAATTTGTTGTTGTGTAGGTTTTTTAGAATAGATTCAGGCTCTATAAAATCGCCAAACACCCTGACACACGAACATGTTTTCATCTAGAAAGTAAACGCCTATTTGTATTTTATTATTTATTATAAACAAAACATCATTTTGGGGTTTACGGCATCAGGGGGTGCTGGTGGTCCCGGCTGTGCTTTCAGTACAACAACTAACACATTACGTTCTTCACTGGCTCAACTAAATATCAAAAACCCTGCTACTATTTTCATTTTTCTATACCAAATATGAGTACGAGCTTTGCACTGCAATGACCAGTTAGTTGCAGTGTTTTTTTTTTCTCTGTATTTTGTTGCACGTAGAAATTTTTATATTATTTCATTTACAATTTTTAGCTTGTTTTGATGACACAGGGGCTAAAGGGTTTGGTAAAAGCATTTTTTTTTTATTTCAATGTTAAATGCAATTTTTCTATATGTATAGACAAAAAATTGCATTTTACACATGTGCAACGGACCCACTCCAACAGAAAGAACAGCAAGCAGCATGAACACAAAGGAAAGGGTGAAACCTCAAATGATTCGCGAAACAGATTTTTTTTGTAAAAAAAAAACGTTAAAAACTTAGAGGTTATTTTTAGTAAAATATACTTTTTGTCAAAAGTTCCGTACTTTTGGTAAATTTTTGTTAGAAAAGTGTGCATTTTTTAATCAGAAGTGACCCATTTTGTGTAACACGTATGCCCTTTTTTACAAAAACAAATTAGAGCTCGACAAAAACTCATAGGTACGACCCGTTAGTGTACCGTACCGTATTTTGCCATTAACCGTACACATACACATTCTGTACAAAAATACAAAATAGAAAAAACAATTTTGGCTTTGTGAATTTGTACACAAACAAAATACGGTACACAACGTTTGTCAGCTGACGAATACACATATTTCGACAATGTACAGGTATTGTTTAAGCGGACGTGTAGTGTTATTTTAGGGTACACCTTCTTTAATTTCATTTGGTCTCTTTCACATGCAATACCATTCATGAAAAAAATGCTGCAAACGTATGGTCAGCACAATACGTACATTAAAAGTTCACTACTCGTTTACAAAAAAATGCAGAACGCACATATTTGCTAAGACAAGATCGGTACGCTATCATAGGATTTGTGTCCGTCAGCTCACAATCGTCGTGCACCGTTATTTGTTTGTATACAAATTCACAAACACAAAAAGAAGTTTTAGAGTTGGAGTTTTTTCACTACGTTAGTATAAAGATTTTTACATACTCTGATACAAAATGTGATTTTTGGGATAAAAGTAACTTGTTGTAAAACATTTCTGTGTTTGTAAGTAACAATTTGAGTTTTTGGTGTAAAATTGTGATTTTTTGTGAAGAATGTCAGTTTTTGTGCAGAAACTGACTATTTGCATAAAACAATTTATTGTGATAAAATGTATCTTTTTCTGTTAAAAGTACTTTTTGTGTAAAAATTAACTTTTTCTGTAAAAAGTAACTTTTTGTGTAAAAAGTAAATTTGTGTAAAAAGTAACTTTTTCTGTAATAAGTAACTTTTTCTGTAAAAAGTAACTTTTTCTGTAAAAATTAACTTTTGTGTAAAAAGTAACATTTTGTGTAAAAATTAACTTTATGTGTAACAAGTAACTTTTTGTGTAAAAAGTAACTTTTTGTGGAAAAATGTATCTTTTTGTGTAAAAAGTATATCTTTGTATAAAAAGTAACTTTTTGTGTATAAAGTGACTTTTCGTGTAAAAACTGTTTTTTTGTGTAAAATGTAACTTTTATTGAAAAAAGTGTCTTTTGTGTAAAAAGTTACTTTTAGTGTAAAAAGTGTCTTTTTGTGTAACAAGTGACTTTTAGTGTAAAATGTAACTTTTAGTTTAAAAAGTGTCTTTTTGCGTTAAACTTAACTTTTAGTGTAAAAAGCGTATTTTTGTGTAAAAAGTTAATTTTTGAGTAAAAAGTGCCTTTTAGTGTAAAATGTGACTTTTAGTGTAAAAAGTAACTTTTTGACTAAACGTAACATTAAGGCCCGTTTTCACAACTTACCGATAGCTAAAGGTAGGATTTTATAGGCCGCATAAAAAGAGTTTCGTTACAACAACTTTACTTTAAGCTACCGGGTAGAATGAATCTTGCTTGATTTTATCGGTCACTAAAGGTTAAAGCAAAATTGTAATATTGGAACAGATTTTAAGCGACCGATAAAATCCTACCTTTAGCTATCGTTAAGTTGTGAAAACGGGCCTTAGTGTAAAAAGTGTCTTTTTGTGTAGAATGTAAATTTCAGTGTAAACAGTGTCTTTTTGCGTAAAACGTAACTTTTAGTGTAAACGTAACGTTTAGTGTTAAAAGTGTATTTTTGTGTAAAACGTAACTTTTTGTGTAAAAAGTGATTTATAGTATAAAAAGTGACTTTTAGTGTAAAAAGTGACTTTTTGTGTAAAATTTTACTTTGAGTGTAAAAAGTGTCTTTTTGTGTAAAATTTGACTCTGAGTGTAAAAGTAACTTTTAGTGTAAAAAGTAACTTTTTTGTAAAAAGTGCCGTTTGTCCAAAAAGTTACTTATTGTGCAAAAAGTAATTTTTGTGTAAAAAGCGACTTCTAGCGAAAAAATTAACTTTTTGTGTTAAAAGGTACTTTTTGTGTTAAAAGGAACTTTTTGTGTTAAAAGGTACTTTTTGTGTTAAAAGGTACTTTTTGTGTTAAAAGGTACTTTTTGTGTTAAAAGGTACTTTTTGTGTTAAAAGGTACTTTTTGTGTTAAAAGTTACTTTTTGTGTTAAAAGGTACTTTTTGTGTTAAAATGTACTTTTTGGGTTAAAAGGTACTTTTGTGTTAAAAGGTACTTTTTGTGTTAAAAGGTACTTTTTGTATTAAAAGGTACTTTTTGTGTTAAATGGTACTTTTTGTGTTAAAAGGTACTTTTTGTGTAAAAAGGTACTTTTTGTGTAAAAAGGTATTTATCAGAAAATCTGATTTTTTGTGTAAAAATTTCTACAGCAATTTGTTTTCTTGTAGCTCCTTTTGTTAAACCCTTTTACATTTTCTATTCATTGGATATACTAACACAAGCTGCATCCATTTTTGATTTAGTTTTGATGGTTAAATTGCTACTGGAAAAAAATATTTGTTGTTTGTTAGTAGAAACACACCAACTCAAACACTTGCGTATAAATGCAATTTCTCAATGCCCACAGTACAACAAAAAAATTCAGAATAAAAAAAAAATACATAAATGAAACAACAAAAAGAAAACTGAAATAAAATAAAATAAAATTAAAATATATAAAAACCTGCAAACATTAAATACACAATTCTAACCAAAACTGGCCCTCCTTTCATGTTCCATGAGGCCAACTGTGTTTGTTCTCTTTTGATTTTTTCGAGCGTCCATTAACAGTAGCACGTCATCTATTTGGTGGCCACCTTTGATAACCTAACTAACGATCTATGTAATAGTGAACAAAACACAAACATCCACACAAAAACTTATCTAAATACATACGAACGTACCTCTTTTTACACACTTACCAACACAAGCTTTCTCTATGGAACACACATGTGTATATAGAATTTGTGTACATATGTTTTTTTATGTTTATACATATGTACATATTAAATGTTATATACAATATTGGTATATAACAATACAAACATAAGTACGATTTGGGTGTTTATGCATGTAAATTATAGTGTGTGTTTGTGCGTTTAAAAAATTTTTTTTTGTTGTATGTACTTAATAATTTTTTTTGAACAATTTGTGGGTGTGTGTGCTCTATATGCCTTTGATTTAGTTATTCACCTATTTTTTTCACATGTAGTACCTCTGGTTTTTTAACCGTGTTTAGTTTGTATGAGGTTTGGGTCAATTTTAAGAAGGCCAACAAAATTTGGAAAAATAAAATGTTCATAAAAATAAGTTTCTATTATCGATATAACTTACAAAAGGGCCCAAAAACTTTGTGTTAAATTCAAGCCTTAGAGTGCATTTTATTTATACGAGAACACGAACGACTTTTCATTTGTAGGCAAAGGACGTAGAAGAGCTTGGGAAGCCGGCATAACTTTCTATGCCAACAAAAATTTTAAGTCGTGTAGCCCGCCAAGCAAAAAAGTCATAATAAAAATGCGGTTAAAAAAAAACGTTAGCAGTAATTTAAGTTCTTCTTCTTTCTTCATGCTTACGCTTAAAAGCCTCGCAATCTGAGGCCTAATTCTGTCAGACGTGTTCTAATACATTTTTGATTCGAAAGCAATTTTATTTCTAATTCTTTCACGAACGAATCGAAACTTTTTTCAGTGTGGCGAAAACTCAATAAATGCTTTACAATACACTACAAAAATAATTTCGATTCATTCAGCATCGACTGAAAGAATTAGAAACAAAGTTGCTTTCGAAACGAAAAAGGATTCGATCAACACTGCCAGGGTAAGCCCTCTGGGAAAACTGTGCATTTATTAACACAAACTTCGTAATTTTGCCCAACAATTTTGATTTGATAATTAATTAGTTTTCTTACGCTGTTGTATTTTTCCCTTGCAACAAATTTGTTGTTTTTTGTGATTCGAACCATTTTTGCGCTAATGTGTGTACCACATGAAAATATTCGTTCTACCCCCATCTCTAAGTATACTGCTCAACTTAAAATCATCATAACGATCTAAAGATGTCCATCCGTCTGCCTGGTTATGGTATGGTTATAGTATACTACACTATTGAAAATAAAAATAAAGCGGGAAGGCGCTGGGGGGGAATACCTTCCATAGGATGCATACATTAAATATCTCTCAACCAATAAAGTGGTTAAAGCAGTGTAGCGAAGCGCACTAGGTTAAGCTAGTTGAATATAAAATAAAGACAATTTAAAATTCTTAGTAATATTAATTAGGCTTTCTTTAAATTATTTTTTATGTAAAATCTTAATTGTGATAAAACTAGCGGAGGCACAAGATCTATGTTTACATTTGTCCTTCAAGTTGTACAGAGAAAGGTCAACAAAAAAAAAAAAAAAAAAAAAAAAAAAAAAAAACACATATATTTAAATCTTCAGGACAAAGTACAAATATGAAAATAAAATTGAAAATAGATAATCATTTACAGCAAATTTCGATCCACCATTATCATTTTTTAAAGATTGATGACTGTCAATAGGGACTGGCAGGCGCCGCTGCAGTGCAAACGGTAGCACGTTCTGATGATGAGAATGTGGTTTGTTCTCGTTTCTATTCGACCCGTGTTCAATCAAGAAAAAAAATTATCAAACATTTTTAATTTATAATTAGTATTGTGGTTATTTTGTTGAACTATTTATGGTTTTTAATCCAAATTTTTGATATTTTTTTAATTAGGCTTAAGTTCATGAAATTTAATTTACATTAAATTATTCTTATGAAGAAAGGAATTTTACAACATGAACATTAATTAAAATTGTTATTGATAATCCTTCATTCTTGACGTGGCTCGGGCTCGAACCCTGGCCGGCAGGTTACCATGACATGTTTCGATCGCAACCACTCGATCTCCTCAGATGGATTTGCCGTCTTACACTCGCAGCCATCGACGACTGCTGACGTCAATAGTCAAACATCAATCCTTAAACCAAATTGTATTTTAACATTTGGTAGATCGAAATTTTCATTCCTGAATGATTATCCATTTTAATTGATTTTACATGTTTTTTCCTTACTTCTGTTTTTTCGTACTTTTGTCAAGAATTTTTCTTGAAGTCCAAGTACATTTTTTGTTTTTTCATTTTGTCTTTCTCTTTTCTGTTGACCTTTTTCAGCACAACTTGAAGGACAAATGTACACATAGAGCTCGTGCCTTAGCTTTAACAATAATTAGTATTGTGGTTATTTTGTTGAACTATTTATGGTTTTTAATCCAAATTTTTGATATTTTTTTAATTAGGCTTAAGTTCATGAAATTTAATTTACATTAAATTATTCTTATGAAGAAAGGAATTTTACAACATGAACATTAATTAAAATTGTTATTGATAATCCTTCATTCTTGACGTGGCTCGGGCTCGAACCCTGGCCGGCAGGTTACCATGACATGTTTCGATCGCAACCACTCGATCTCCTCAGATGGATTTGCCGTCTTACACTCGCAGCCATCGACGACTGCTGACGTCAATAGTCAAACATCAATCCTTAAACCAAATTGTATTTTAACATTTGGTAGATCGAAATTTGCTTTCCTGAATGATTATCCATTTTAATTGATTTTACATGTCAAGAATTTTTCTTGAAGTCCAAGTACATTTTTTTGTTTTTTCATTTTGTCTTTCTCTTTTCTGTTGACCTTTTTCAGCACAACTTGAAGGACAAATGTACACATAGAGCTCGTGCCTTAGCTTTAACAATAATTAGTATTGTGGTTATTTTGTTGAACTATTTATGGTTTTTAATCCAAATTTTTGATATTTTTTTAATTTATTTTTAATTTATTTCATGTTGTAAACTCCTTTCTTCACTCAAAATATTTTAATACAAATTTAATTTAATGAACTTAAGCCTAATTAAAAAATATCAAAACCTTCAATTAAAAACTATGAGTTCAATGAAAAATCACAATTGTTATAATTTTTAGTAATCTTTACACACAGAAAAAAATCAACGTAAAATCGTCGAAAACAAGGTTGATTATTCCGTTTTCGGTAGTGAATTTGCTTCATTGTTACTTCATGTAAATTTAACATGATTTTACAATTGCTTGCGAACAACATTTTTTTTTCTTTTAAAATAACTATAATTCATGTTAATTTAACATTGCAGAAAAGTTAGAGCAAAATGTCATTTATATTGAAATAACAATCCGAATTACGTTGAATGAAAGTTATTTCAAGTTGAAACAACGTGAATTTCATGCAGAATCAAATTGGTTTGAGTATGAAATAACAGTGTGAAGAAGCTTGAGAGACAACATATGCATATATTTAAGAATAATTCACTTATTTTGTATTCCCCTTTGTTAACAGAAGCATCAGCAGAAAGGCCCGGTATGGTTTTCGTCATCATTCTACTTTGAAAACTTGATGTACTATTTAACTAAATAATTTTAATTAAAAGAATACGGGAATTGTCTCCTTTTTATAGCATATTTTTAACATGAGAATAAAAAAAATGTATATACTTAAGTATATATGCATGTTAATTTAACAAGATTAACTTTTGATTTTAATATAAAACAGGTTTTTATGGTATTCAATATTGAACAATGTTATTTTAACAGTGAATAATATTAAATAAAGGTGACTTTAGGTTATCTTAATATTTTTTTATTTAAAATGAATATAAATGATGATAAATTAAAATAAAAGGAATACTTTAATAGAAATTTACTATGATGCTCAATCAACATTTCGCCATGTTAATTTAACATTGCTATTTTTTCTGTGTGTATAATAGTCTTGGAAATAGGTGCAAAATCAACAAATTGTTTGCTTGATTCTATGAATTTGGTGATTAGAAACAAATTTTAATTTTTTCTGTGAAATAGCGACGTTTCCTTGATCTAAAATGATCTGCATACAAATGATCTGCATACAATCTCTCAGTTAGAATTTTGGTACTGCAAAATGCACGAATTAGAAGGTTTTTTTTAGTTTCACCTTATAATATGATAAGTGTAATATTAAAGTTGGTCACTTCATTCACAATAGACAAGTACCCAATACAATAAATATTTTGTTTCTAAAAAGTCCCTAACATAACCATGTAGCTGTGCAATCTTTATTGTAAAGCACTATTATTTGGCCGTTGTTGTCTATATTTTAATTTTTTTTTATATAAAAAATTATTTGTTTTTTTTTTTTTGTTATTTTATGCATTAGTTGGTCATTTGTATATAAATTTTAGCGCTGGCTGAAACACAAACATGTTTTTTTCATACGACTTTAAATAAAACGACAAGCATCGACATGTATTCTATATGCAATTTAGGGTTTTTTGCCAAAAGGACTATTTTTTAGAGTTACAAAACAAACAAAAAACAATATATTAAAATTTATATCATATTTTTTATGCTCCAATATGTATATAGACAAATACATAGAAATAAATAAATTTATGTCCAATATACATATGTATATAAGTATGTATGTACATACATATATTTATATATAGTTAGATTTTCAAATACAAGCACTTGTATGTGTGAGTTTATGTTATTTTGCGTTGGTGTTTATGTCATTTTATATAATCATTTGGCCTTTTTTTAAACAAATTTTGGAAAGAGAGGGGGCTTTTGGGAAGTTCATTTTCTATAGAGGCTTAGATTTTATTAAAGTGCTTTTTTTATTATTTGTTTAATTTTTAGCACTATTTACTTAGTAAATTAATAATGGCCTAACCTAGGGCAAATATTTTTAATTATAATATTGACCTAGGTTCTAGTAATTTTAGATGGTTTTCAAAGGTAATTAAAATATAATCGTTTACATTTTTTTGTAGTTGTAACAGTTTTTTTTTTTTTTTTGTTATTGTAAAAGCCGTCGGCTTTTAAATTCAAATAAAAATTTTTGTTTATTAATTAAAAATGGGTAACTTCGTTAACCTTATATCTCCAAAACTAAAAGAGATACAAAAGAATGTAAGAAAAATAAGCGGACAGGTGTCTGGTACTTTTTGGTAATTCGGCTCTTTTAGGGAGAAAATGGGTAAAACCTTAATTTTCTTACTTTTTTGTCACCCCATCTATCTTTTGAACCAACCCAACAAACACGGAGATTTGATTTCAAATTGAAAATGATTTGAAATCAAACGTTTTCTCAAACGACAAACGTTTGATAATGATTTGAAAATCATAGCGTTCTCAACAAAAAGGGGAGATTATTTTCAAATTGAAGAATGCCTTTATTTTCAACTTGCTTTCAAACGTAATTCTCAAATGTTTTTCAAATGTGGATTATAAAACAATGTGGAACATAAATAAAAATATTTTATTTTATTTTAATTTAAATTTATTATTTATTTAAATAAACTGTGAGATAAACATTCGGCACCATAGCTAAAATATGAAATAATGTTCTTTCCGTCCTCTAATTCTTGGAAAGACAAACTACTTCGCTCCCTTTTATTTTGAGGATTGTCCCACCGCGATCGTTGAACAAACTTTCTTTACTTTCCCCTTTTTATTTTCCTTTTTTCGTATTTTTAATCATTGTAATTACTCACAAATAATTTTTATTTTTCACAAGAAATAAAGTATTCACTTTATATTAAAATTTAGTTTTAATAGTAAAACACATGTAACCACAAAATAAAAAATGTAACTTTAATCGCCATTTTTAATGATTTCATTTATTTTTCGCTTAAGTATTGCCAAGTTTATTTTTGATTGGAAATTAACATTTGACAAACATTTGACATCAAATTGATAAAACATTTTATATGAAATGTTTATTTTCAAATCATTATCAATTTGAAATTAAATATTAAATCAAACAATTGAAAAACGTTTGAGAATTGTGTTTGATGTCAAATGATAAAGTCATTTCATATCAGAGGTTTGACTTCGTGTTTGTTGGGAAAACACCTAGAAATTAAGTTTATACCACATTCGTAACTTATCAAAAAAATAAGAATATGAATTTGGTCCATTTTCGAAATTCGAACGTTTAAGGGGTGAAAATCGTAACTATTTTTGGTACTTTTTTTTACAAAACATTTTTCTCCATTCATTAACATATTCGTTCTAAATGATGGGCACCCAGTACAATACTGAAATTTTTGATACCTTAATGGGCGGAAAAAATAGTACCAAAGTGGGAAATACGGGAAATTGTATATCTTTCTTCAGCGTTTAGGTTCTACAACTGGTATTTTTTTAATTATCGTTAATATTAGACCTTAAAACATAAAATTTAACATGCAATGTCCTGAGTGCATAAAAATCTATAAGAGGAAAGTTGTTGGTACTTTTTTTTGTATATTAACTGGAACTTTTTGAATTTCCGTTTGTATTGGACCGAGAGATACAAAATCAAACATGCAAGGTCCTGAGTTACTGAGAATCTGTAATAGGGATTTTTGGTAATTTTTTGTTCTTTAGCTGGTACTTTTTACATTTCCGTTACCATTGGACCTAGAAATATAAAATTCAAGATGCAATGTCCTGAGTGGATAAGAGTCTATGATGAAAGTTTTTGTACTTTTTTGTATTTTAACTGTTACTTTTAGAATTTCCGTTAGTATTGGATCTAGAAATATAAAATTAAACATGCAAGGTCCTGTGTGAATGAGAATCTGTTAGAGGGATCTTTTTGGTACTTTTCGTCGAATAAGATTTTAATTTATAACGAGTCAACTGACGTGGCAAAAGAAGAAATAAGATACGTCGAAAAGTCTATGAAAGCGCTTAAACCCACAGAAATAAATTCGAACCAAGTAAAATTCCCCTTTGAACATTCCTTTAAAATGACTATGCAAGCCGGATAACTATGCAATGCTGCAACGGGAACGACGTCATCTTGTCAGTGCTATGTTTGTGGTGCAACACAGAAAGACTTAAACAACATTATAGATAAAGAGAAAACGTCAAATTCAACTGGTGTTATTTTTGGGCTTTCGGTTTTGCATGCCAGAATTAGACTTTTTAAAAGTGTTTTATATTTGGCATATCATTAAAAAATATAGGAAAAGGAAGACTGACGAAAAAAAAACCACGAGAAGAAAAAACAAAGAAGCACATCCCAGAACGATTTTGGATAGAAACTGATTATTAGTAAACATGCCGAAAGCAAATTTCGGAAATACCAATGATGGCAACAACAGGTGGGTTAAATAAGTGTGTGTGTGCGTTTCCTATGATTTTTTTACTTAAATTTTGAAAGAAAATATCAGACGTATAACAGCACGCAGAAATGGTTTAAGAGAACAAATAATTTTGACCGTATAAATATTTAATTTTGACTTATCAGGGGTGATATCGGGTGCTACATTTGGATCCATAACTCTTATCCTTTTGCTGGATTTTAATACTTTATAACTACTTGTAATTGCTCAAGGACCCAAAACATAAAGGGTGTTTTTGAGAGAGTGGCACAAGTTTAAGTCACAATAAAATAAGAAAATATATTTTTAATATCAATGAAATGGGCTTTATTGGAAAGACAATTTTATGGAATTAATGTTTAAACATGATTTCTGCCATGTGGCCACCACGGCTGGCGCGTTAGAGGTGCAGTTTTAATACTAATTTTCAACAAGTTTTCGCATTCTGACCATCATCGTTTTTGAAGATATATGGGCCAACGACTCAGCCAGGCCATAAAGCGCACCAAACAGTAATTTTCTGTGGATGTAATAGTGTTTTGACAAAAGCTTGCGGATTCTCCTCACTCCAAATGGGCTTCAAAAATTGAAAAAAAAAAAATTAAATTTTGAATGGAAATTTAAAATCATTATATTTGATTAAAAATTACAACAATTTGCACGCGTTGCTCGGGTGTTAGTCGATTAATAATGAAATTTCAAAGCAAACTAGCTAAATTAAAAGAAATTATCAGCAGCAGTTAAATGGGTGCTCAAATAAAGCACTCAACTCAAAGTTGTGGCACTCTAAAAAAATACCCTTTATATACTTTATTGCATCTAAGATGAATGCTAAAAAAGTTTCACAAATGCCAAACTAAGTACACCATCATTCACCGCTGGTGTGGAGGTTAAAAAAACAAACAATTATGTCTTATTTTACAAAACTTATTTGCCTAATTCAATAATTAATTTTATTGGCCGAGGGAATTATCGAAGTGGTCAAAATTGTCTTGACTGTTAAAAACAGAGTTTTCTCTTATTTGGCTTTTTTGGCTTATTTGAATTGTTATACAAAACTCATGTCACATATAAGTGCCAGATTTTTATTGAAGTTTGTTGGAAGAAATTTCCTTGTGAGTTTGTGTCTGTAACGCTGACATGGGTACCAGGGCACAGAGGGTGCCTGGATAACCATACTGCGGACAGTCTGGTCAAACGGGGCTGTCTCTTGGACGACATGTTCGTCGATGGCCTGATTGGCACTTCAATGGCCCGCTGCAAGACTCTCATCGGACGGGAGTCGTACAGAAGGGCTCAGGGGAGATGGCAGGGGGAGCATACCTGCTTGATGGCCAGGACTCTATGGCCTGGCTATGACGCGGCGAGAACGCGCGTACTACTCGGTCTCGGCAGGGACCGAATAAGGACAGTGATATCGGTCATCACGGGCCACTGGGTGATAGAGACTTATGCTAGGAGGATGGGTCTTGCGTATATAACTACTGTAGGAGTTGTCATGATGAGGAGGAGGAGGGGAAGGTATTTCAGTTTATCTGCCAATGCCCCGGTCTGGAGGGGCATTTGGTTTAGGCATTTTGGGAGACCGAAATTGCCATGTCTGGACGATTTGTCCAATGCGGGACTGAAATCGATCTCCTTGTTCTGCAGGGAATCGGGGGAAGTTCGAGACTGCAGTGACCTCTGGGGAATAGTCTGGTGGATACTGGCTGACTCTTGTCACTGGTTAGGGGTATCACAAAGGGACCGCTATAAGGACCCAAGTGAGTTAATTTGATTATATCCACATATCATTGTTTTAAAACTTGACATAGTCAATAAAATGTCTACTGGGAATAAATGTTAACATATTCTTTCAGAGTTTTGTTTTGTTTATTAAAATCATACCATTTAGTGACTCATATATGTATGTGACCCAAATTTTACTCAAAACTCTTGTCACTTATAAGTAACTTTTACGTACTCTTACATGGGACACCAATTTTACTATAAATTCATGTCACTTATAAGAGAATCTGAAGTATGTCACAAATATGTGACACACAGTTTTTGTTAACACGTTGGCTGCCACCATATAAAAAAAAAGTCATTCCAATATTTTTTTTTTTTAATAACAGTTTCACGGTGATTGTTACTGAGATATTACGTGTTCCTACCTTGTCTTCAGTAATTTTTGACGATTCATGAGTGTTTTTAGCCTGTGACCACCGGTGGTTCACATGGCACTTTACTCATAAGTGTTTTAAAGTAATGCCATGTGTACCACCGGTGGTCACAAATTTATTGAGGCTTTTAGTATTATTATTGTTGGAAGAAGCGCCGCAGTAAAAAAGGCTAAAAAAGTAACAACATATTGTGGTCAAGGCAATGGTGACCCTGCCTTATGCCTGGAGTTCTTCAATAAAAATCATATATATTGTGACTTTTCTACATTTTTTTTATATTTTTTCTTTCTTATGCATTTAATTTGAAGTTAAAAATTAATTAAAATGTCCAAAAATGAATTAAAAAGAATAAATAGTTAAATAAAAGGAAAAAAAAAAATCGGTGTTAAAAATTCGACTTGTGTGAGCAGAGCCCTAAAAAAATGTATACAGTGAAAAGGATATAGTTTTACCAGGGTGCCACTGCATAAACCTTTTATCTATTATCACCAGACCGAAAATTATTTGATGAACAAGTAAAGTATACGTGTGCACCACCGGTGGTACACATGGCCTCATAGTAAAAAAAAATGTGACCCACCGGTGGGTCACATGTCAGTCAACGTGTTAAGAATATGTTTTGCAAAACTCATGTCACATATGTATGACATACTATTTTTGTTCCAAAGCAAACGCAAAAAACTGCTAAGTGAACGTGCAAAATTTTTGGTTAAAAAAATTAATGAAGTTGATATAATGGTAATTAAAGTGATTTTCAGGAGTGGTGTTACACACATAAGCCAATTTAAAATAGGCTGTAGGAAATATCGCCCAAAGAAAAATGGCCCAAAAAAAAAAATGAAAAATCGCCCAAATGAAGAATCGCCCAAGCGAACATGAAAAATGACCCAAAAAGGTAAATATGAAATTTTGCCAAAAAAAAACGAAAAAGGGCCCAAAAAGAAAATGAAAAATGACCCAAAAAGCATAAACGAATTTTTTCCCAAAAAATAAAAAAAAAAATTACTAAATTTGCAAAAAGTGTTTATTATTCATATAAATTTAGGTGACATGTCATAACGTCCAGTGTCGTAGTGTCCTTGGACACTTTTAAAGTGTCATAATGTCCATCGAAGACGAGGGCGAGGACGTTATGACACTTTGCAACGTCCGCAACTTAACTTATAATCAAAAATGTGTAAATTTTTTTTTAAAATACCGTTAAAATTTCAAGTGATTTTTTTAAAGATACTTATTTAACCATAATATGGTTGTCGGTGACAATGATTTGGTTAAATTAAACATAATATGGATAAAATATTTTTATAGCTCTTACTCCGGGTGTATATATTAAATATATATATCCAAAATAAGGATTTCATCTTCTATGGTATAACAAATACTGGCTTCGCTAACTAAAGCTTTTCTGTATAGCCGGCCTTCGGCCGGGCGCAAGGATTTTCTCCTCTATGGTACAACAAAGACCGGCTTCGCTAACTAAAGCTTCTCTGTATAGCCGGCCTTCGGCCGGGCGCAAGGATTTTCTCCTTTATGGTCTAACAAAAACCGGTTTCGCTAAGTAAAGCTTCGAAAAACTGCCTTGTTTCCGAACAAGGCCGACTACGCAGAGAAGCTTTAGTTAGCGAAGCCGGTGTTTGTTATACCATAGAGGAGAAAATCCTTGCGCCCGGCCGAAGGCCGGCTATACAGAGAAGCTTTAGTTAGCGAAGCCGGTCTTTGTTATACCATAGAGGAGAAAATCCTTGCGCCCGGCCGAAGGCCGGCGATACAGAGAAGCTTTAGTTAGCGAAGCCAGTATTTGTTATACCATAGAAGAGAAAATCCTTATTATCGATATATATGTATATATTTAATATATACACCCAGAGAAAAAAGCTACAAAACCATTTTTAAAAAAATTCTACCGATATTATGTTTAATTTAACCAAATCATTGTCGCCGACAACCATATAATGGTTAAATTAGTTTCTTGAAAAATAGTTTTGTTGTTTGCAACCATAATAAAACATGGTTTTCTCTGCTATGTAAGATTATGGTAGAATTTTAAAAATAGCCCATTTTTTTGGGCCATTTTTCATACAACATTTTTTCATAATGAAAAATCACCCAAATTTAAAAAACGAAAAATCACCCAACAATAACGATAAATAGCCCAAAAATTTTGGGCCATTTTTCATATGAAATCAGGCCCAATTTTACATGCAATTTTTTTGGGCGATTTTTCATTTATTTTTTTGGGCGATTTTTCTTTGGGCGATATTTCCTACAGCCTTTAAAATAACGGATGAATCTTCAAATAGATTTTATATTATTACTTTTAGTCCTATTAAGCCAATTTGTTGCGGTTTTAGGCATACTAAAAACTTTTTTTTGGAGTGGGTTTTATATGGAACCAACTGTAAATTCTCGATGGATTTTATAAAATCAGCGTCACTCCTGGTTTTATACAAGGGCAGGTCAATTAGCCTGTGACTTTTTTAATGAAACAAAGGTCTTAGGATTGAAAAAATCATTTTATTTTTCAATCCTAAGACCTACTTTGTCCTACTTTTATCCAGTTTTTTTAACGCATCTAAAAACAAGATTTGTCAGGTTATCGAAATGACTATTTGTTTAAGAGATGATTTCATCATTGGATGAAAATCTCTTTCCACCAAGCCATTTCTCTAGATTTGGAAACAAGAAAAAGTCACTCGAACTAAAATTCGGAGAATAGGACAGATAAGAGAGCAATTCGTAACACAATTTATAAATTTTTTGCCATGGATGCTTAATAAGCTCAGGAAATTAGCTTTTTTCCATAATTTTGTCGAACATTATGTAATTCCATAATCAGCTGTCAAACAGGCATCAAGTGATAGCTGCATTTTTGATAGGTGTCCGGTAAAATGTTAAAAAGTCACGGAGTTACTTAACTGCCCTCGTTAAGCTTAACAGGAGGAGTGTTGCCTACTCAGAAAGGAGAGAGGAAATTCATAATGTTATGAACTTACTGACTGGCTCTCATAAAACTAAGCTCTTTTTATTCAAAATATCTTTATTTGTTACGTTTTAAGTCGTATCGAAGTGTATTTCGGTTGCAAAAACTCCCCGAATAATTTAATATATGTCTTAATATAACTATTCACTGCGCAAATTGGAATATGTGCGTAAATAATTGGACTTGAAATTAATATCTAAAAGAAAAAACAACAATACTGCGGATTATTTGTAATATAAGAACTTTTGGTCGATTTTTCACTAAAAGTTTGAGCAATAGTTTTTTTTAGTTTTGTATCTTTTATGCTAACTAGGCAACACTTAATAATTGCAACAAAAAAAATCGTTATTTATCTCATGAAAATTTATATTTTCTGGTATGCCCTTTCACATTCATTTTCCATCAATAAATCACGAAAATTGAGAACTAAATACAAGTGCCAGTTCGACATTATTATCTTCGTCATCATTCCCGTCATCGTCTTTATCATGAAAAAATTTTTTGTTTTTGTCCCCACTACTCCCGTTTCCTAAACAACCAACAACAAGAGTGACGATTACTTAACAACGCAATCACCCTTCAGAGGACTCCAAACTATCATTCAAACCTGCAGCTAGAACCTGGAAAGGAAAACAACATTCTAATTAATTTTGTGGATATTTTATTAATGAAAGCAGCAGTACAAAAAAAAGATGCCGCAAATGAAAATCCAAAAGAAAAGAGTAAAAAATAACGCTAAAGTAGAAGTTTAGTGGAAAAAGCAAAAGAAAAACTCATCAGCAAATGAAAATCCAATTTTTATCTTACGAAATTGTAAACGATATCTTAAACGACATTTAGTTGTAAAACTTCAATCTAAGAGAATAAACTTCTACACAGATACACAATAAACACGATGACAGCAGTAATAGAAAAATGCTGCTAACACCATGAACCCCCCTCCACATCCCCCACCAAAAAATTATTTTAGGGTAAAATGTTGTCAGCCATACAATTTTGTTCAATAGTCGGAAAGAAAATGAGAAAAAATTTAGGAAAAAACCCCATATAAAAACATAAGAAAATGAAAAAATCAGACATCATTGAAATAAATATCGAAACCTTTACAATGAAATCGACTAAGGGGACAGACAACGATGGTCACTATAGAGAAGAAACAAAATTATTTGCGCCCTGGCCATTAACAACATCATCAGATGGATGATTGGCAAGTAGGAAAGAAGTTGAACAATTTTTCCAAACTGAAAAAGAAAAAAAAAAAAAAAAGCAAATAACATTTCTGAAGAATAAATAAAGTCTTATACAGGAAATATGCTGTAGAAAATATAGAGAGTACTTTATAAAAATTGTAAATAGAAAATCTTTATCAAGAAGATCGTGTTCTACAAGAAAATTTTCCAAAAAATAGTCTGATACAGAAAATTCCGTATAGAAAATAGTCTTATACAAAAAACTTTCTCTAGAGAAATAGATTTATATAGAAAAATTTCTGTAGAAAGTCGTCTTAAATTCTTTGAATCAAACTTTATGTAAAATAAAGTCTTATACGGAAAATATTCTATAAAAAGTCTTATACGAAATATATTTTATAGAAACTAGTTTTTAAAGTTTTCTATAAAAAAATAAGCTTATACAAACAATTTCTATAGCAAATTGTTTAAAGCGGAATATTATATAGAGAAGAGTTGTACAAAGAAAATATTCTATAAAAAAGTCTTATACTCGATATTTCTATAGAAAATAACCTTAAACGAAAAGTTTTCCATAGAAAGTTGTCTTATATAGAAAATTGAGTATAAAAATAGTTCTATACAAAATATATATTTCATAAAAAAAACAAACGTAAACAGAAAATTGTCTTATATAGAAAAAGTGCTTAACAAAAAAGTTCGTAAAAAAAATATTTTATATAAATATTTTTTAATATATACTGGTCTTTTACAGAAATTTTTTTAATAAAAATATACTTATGTAGAAAATTTTATAAAAATTAATTGTCTTTTACAAAAAAAGTTTCTTCGAAAAAACTATTATACACAAAACTTTTATATAGAAAATTTGCGTATACAGAAAAATTATATAGTCTTATAAAAGAAATTTTTTTAGAAAGAAAAAAATTCGATAAAATATAATTTAATTCTAAGAATTGCAGGGGAAAAAAAATCTTGTACAGAAAATCTTATACAAAAAAATGTTTTATACAAAACATACTTATACAGGAAATTTTCTATAGAAAATAATCTTATAAAAACTTTAGCGATAGAAAATGGTTTAAATATAAAAGTTGTCCAACGAAATTAGTCTTATACAGAATTTTTTTAGCAAAAACGGCTTTCACAGAAAACTATTACATAGAAAATGGTCTTATAGTCTTATACAACAATGTTCGATAAAATTTTCCACAGAAAATTGTCTTATATAGAAAAAGTACTACACAAAAAAATTTTGTAAAAAAAATATTTTATATTAATATTTTTTTAAATGTACTGGTCTTATACAGAATTTTTTTTATCGAAATAGACATAAGAAGAAAATTTTATAAAAAAAATAGTCTTATACAAATTACATTTGACAAAGAAATGCACTTTACGAACATGTTTCTTCGAAAAAACTCTTATACACAAAACTTTTATATAGAAAATATACGTATACTAAATGAAGTCTTATAAAAGAAATTTTTTAGAAAGAAAAAAAAATATTTTATAAAATATAATTTAATTCTAAGAATTGCTTAGTAAAAAAAATCTTGTACAGAAAATTTAATACAAAAAAATGTGATGAAAAAATGTATTTTGCATACATTTTTCTTAGAAATAAGTTAAACAAAATTTTTTTTACAAAATATACTTATACAGGAAATTTTCTATAGAAAATAATCTTATGAAAACTTTTGCGATAGAAAATGGTTTAATTCTAAAAATTGTTCAACAAAATTAGTCTTATACAGAATTTTTTTTAGCAAAAACGGCTTAAACGGAAAACTATTACATAGAAAATGGCCTTATACGGAAATTATACAAGAAATTTTCTATAGATAATAGTCTTATACAACTATCTTCGATAAAATTTTCCACAGAAAATTGACTTATATAGAAATAGTACTGCACAAAATATGTTTGTAAAAAAAATATTTTATATTAATATTTGTTTAAATGTACTGGTCATAATAGACATAAGTAGACAATTTTATGGAAAAAATAGTCTTATACAAAATAATATTTGATGAAAAAAGGCACTTTACGAAAATGTTCTTCGAAAAAGCTAAGTAAAAAAATCTTGTACGGAAAATTGTATAAAAAAAAATGTGATTAAAATTGTATTTTGCAAAAATTTTTCTTAGAAATAAGTTTAAGAAAATTGTTTATACAAAATATACTTATACAGGAAATTCTCTATAGAAAATAGTCCTATAAAAACTTTTGCCATAGAAAATGGTTTAATTTTAAAAATTATATATCAAAATTAGTTTTATACAGAATTTTTTTTAGCAAAAACGGCTTACACAGAAAACTCTTATATAGAAAATGGTTTTTTACAGAAATTTTGTTTAACAAAACTAAGAAAAAAAAAATAATGAATCAATGCTTTTAACAATATGGAAAATGTTCTTACACGGAAGTTATACAAGAAATTTTGTATATGACAGTAGACGCTCAGAAATTAGAACTCTTAGAAATTGGAATTTCCAGAAGTTCGAATCAGTAATTTCATTACATTTGGCGCTTTAAAATTAGAATCCAAAATTCGAGTTTCCGAGTGGTTTTTCTTTTCTTTTTATTGTAAACTCTAAAATTTTTACAATTTAGGTTAACCAAATACAAAGTAAAAATGGGAATCCCATTTTAAAAGATGATTTACAGATCTTGTCGATGTTGTTAGAGTTTAAGAGTCAGTTTTTTGGTGTTTGTATTACACATACTAAATAAAGTCAAATGAACTGAATTGTTAATTTTTGTTATATTTCGTTAAGTTTTTTATAGTTATACCCACACCACAATAGTGGAGAGGGTATACTGCATGTGTGCTGATGTGTGTTACGCCTTAAAATATTGGTCCTAGACCCACCTTAATGTATACCGATCGACTCAGAATCACTTTCTGAGTCGAACTAATGATGTCCGTCCGGCTGGCAGGCTGGCTGGCTGTCCATGTAGCCTTGAGCGCAAAGTACAGGTCGCAATTTTGCATATAATTTGATCAAATTTGGGACATGGGTTCTTAATAGAACAAGGACCAAGCCTATTGAAAATGGACCAAATCGTAGGACCACGAGGGAAGATAGGGGGAATTTTCTGCCTCTAAGAAACTAACAAACCGATTTTAATGAAATTTAAAACGTACATAGAACCATATCTTTATGACCACAAAAGGGATGCATTTTTTTGAAATAGGACCACGAGGGGAGATACGGCCAATTTCTGCCTCTCAAACCGATTTTAATGAAATTCAAAACATAGATAGATTCATATCTATATGGACACATAAGCTATACAGTTTTTAAAAAATAGGACCACAAGGGGAGGTAGGTGGCAATTTCTGCCTCTCACAATCAGTAAACCGATTTTAATGACTTTTATAAACATAGATAAATCCATATTTACCTGGACACATAAGCATGATGTGTTTTTAAATACTGTGGTGTAGGGTATCATATGGTCGGGCTTGACCGCCTATACTTTCTTACTTGTTTTTATGTTAAATAAACTAAATTTAAAATAAGCATAGTTTTTAATATCTTTATGGTCAAATTTACTTAAATTTTTCTATAAAAACCCGTCCAGAAATTCGAATATTTTGGAAATTCGAATCGCCCTAAAAACAAAGTGGATCGAATTTCCGAGCGTGTGCTGATATAAAATATTTATATTTGTAATATTGTTCAATAAAATTAGTCTTATATAGAAAATTTTCTATAGAAAATATTCTTTATTAAAATAAAAACATGCTCTGTTCAAAATACAGACAAATTTAGATAAAAAAAACTTTTGTAAAATATTGTGTTATTGGTTTGTGTGCTTTCACCAGATAGTATCGATGAGTTAACAGGTTAGGAATACAAAGACGAAAATGAAATTCCCCTAAGTTATATCGTATGTGTATCTAAATTGTATCGTTTCCAATACAAAACTTACATGTATGCTTGAATGTATGTCTCCCCTCATTTTTAAATTATCAAACTGTTTTTCAAGAAGTTGTTGGAACGTTTCAAATATAAATTTGAAATCAAGAGAAGCCTTTGCAGGATATAGACACTACTGATCAACATCTGCAGAAGCCACGAGAAAAACAAAACGTGTCAAAATAATGAACAGTTCCATACGGACATGAAATATCCAAAGTGGACACAGCGGACTGATAGACCAGGTAAAATTTTATTTGTTTAACCACCAAATTAAGATGAGCTCGGTTAAAGTTATTTTCTGAAATTAAAGGCTTGTGGATTGTGTGCGGTATTTTTTTCCAGAAAATGGTCGATGTTATCGTAAAAGGATCAAATAACTATGCACAAAAATTAAAGACATTACTTTGAAAGATTGAGTGATTCTGACTTCAGTTTGGATCAAAAAACAATATATTAGTTTGCCGTTGGGCTGATAATAAGAAGTCATAATGGTTACTAATTTTGACAAAATTGAACCAATGCACGCTGTCAAAAGATGGCAAAAAAGGAGAAAAAATTCAGCAGCCACATATATTTTTTATTATATATGTGGCTTTTATAATTTGAATGAAAAGGTCATTCAAAATTATAGCATAAATATCCGATCTTAAAAGTAGTATTGCGCATTTTTTATATTAGTTTTAAGCTTTTCTGTTGTCAACGCATAGAGGCTAAACTTCTTTGTTTCAATAGAACAAAAACGATAAACGCTTGGAGAATTCTCCAGAATTTTTACCTATCAACTGACGGATAGCCGAGATTGCGAATATATTCCTTCTAAACAGGAAGATGAAAAACTAGACGTTGCAGATTAAAATCTTTAGAAAGCCAATAAAAAGGATGTGCAAAAAATTAAATGAATTTACATCCAAAACGTCTTGAAGAGTGCCATAAAAAGTAATATTTTATAAAATACAAAAACTATAATCTATATGGGCAACTTCAAATTTTTTGAGCACCTGCTGAAACCGACATACTATGGCTCTTATTTCGTTAAGTTTTATGAATTGAAAAAAACGTTGTGCAGGGTTTAGATGACTATACTTGAAGGATATGACGTGCAAAGTTTTACGTTGAAAAGTCCTCACCTTAAGAATTGGTGGTCATCTAAAATTCGAAAAATTAAAAAAACGACTTGAAACTTCCAACAGTTTTTTCATTCATTCCGTTTTCTTTGTAATAGTTTTAAGCTTTTAGATCCAAACCCATACAAAATATAGTCACTAAACTTGGAGGATATGTCCACTAAAAAAAAAATTTGATATCGCTGCTGCGTGAAAAGTTGCATGGTGTTTTAAAGTGAAACCAAAATTTTCCGAATTTTGAAATTTTTGAAGATTTTGCATAGAGTTTTTGCGCCGTTTAATAAAAATGAGTTTTAAGCGCAGAATTAAAAAAACTGCGTAATTTTATAAAGTTTGAGGTGTATCAAGTTGGTGTCAGCGCACCAATAACGTATCACGGACATCACAAACTTAAAAGAAATGAGCGTAAATTTTTTAAAAATGTATCTTTTTTGCGTCTGACAATCTGAATTGCCTTTTAAATTGGCTAGTGTATTGCGTGATGTGAGTAACTTCGTAAAGGGCACCTCCGAGGCGAAAACGCACTTTAAAATTTTTAAACGCAAAAATTTTATGAACTTTTAAAAATTTTTGCAAAAAAACAATTTATTTTTAAGCTTTTTTTTATATCAAAACATGTCATGGAAACATGTTTAGGTATCTAAATAGATTCTTCGCGACGGACTAAACTGATAAAGTGCAAAAAAAATAATTTTTTTCAACCGTGGCGCGTGCAGCGGCAGTTTTTTCCAAACACATTTCGCCTTGTGACAACTGAAGCGCTGTATCAATTCCGCTCAAACGTACATCGAATAGAAGACTTTACTGAGCTTGATACTAAAATTGAAAACGCAGCAAAAAATTTTAAGGATTTAAAATTTTATGGAGGAAACAAAATGTTTCTAACCTCAAAAAGCATCCTTGTATGAAATATTTGATTTGCGATAGCCAAATAGTTTTTTTCCCAAAATATTGCAAATTATGTCTTATACTAGCCGTAATTTTGTAAAATGTTTAACAATTTTAAATAAATTTTTATATGCATACACGATAAAAAAAATTTTTTTATATTTTTTTTCCAGTGTATTTTAAAAAGTATTCAAGCTTTTACAAATATTTTAGTGTGCTAAGAAAGCCCTTAAGGGGTACTATCCACACGCGTTTTCCTTTTTCAATTTTAACAAAAACTGTAATTTTTATATTTTTTTTTTTTTTAATTTTTAACTTTAAACCGCAGTAAAATTTGCGCCGTGTAATAAAAATTATTAACGCGAACGGATTTCACATGCTCAAATATCGGTTTGTACACACGCAAATCAACATTGATGTCAGACAAAAAAAAAAAATTAAAAAAAAATGTCTAGGTGTCGTAAATTTTTGAAGTTGCTCATATATATAAAAGAAAGTGGCGTTAGTTACTACGTTTATAACTATAGAACGGCTAGACAGATTTTGATGATTCGTACCAATACGGAATGGTCTCTGACCAAGTAAGAAGAATAGCAATATAAAATAGCTGGCGCCATTAAAAATTACTCAGTATAAATTAAATCGTAAACTCTGCATTTGACGATGCTATGATCTTTAGCAAAGTTGTTGAGCATGAGCCGGCGAAGGTTTATAAGTTGATATGACCAATTTCAGACAGGTGGCGCCACTGCAAATGACTCGAAATGAGTTAAATCATAAACTGTGCATTTGATCATGCTACGATCTTTAGCACAGCTGTTGAGCATAACCATACAAAGGTTTCTAGGTTGGTATGACCAATTTCCTATAGGCGGCACCATTGAAAAATAATCAAAATAAATTATATCATTTGATCATGCTATGGTCTTTAGTAAAGTTGTTGCGCATGAGCCGGCAAAGGTTTCTATGTTGGTATGAACAATTTCCGATAAGAAGTGCCATTGAAAATGAATCAAATCGTAAGCTATGCAATTGATCAAGCTTTGATCTGTTAGCAAAAAAAATGTCTCAAATATTCCAGAAAAAAGAAATTATAAAGAAAATTAATTTTCTCATACATTTTGTATGGAGTGCTTAAAGGAAAGTTTAAAGGAGAGGAAGTTCTCATTCCGAGAATTCCAATGATCCTAACCGATATGCCATTCAAGTTTAAACGAATCCAATTTCTAATTCGTCTCGCATTCGCCATGACAATTAACAAATCCCAAGGGCAATCATTGAGTATTTGTTGCCTAAATTTGGAGAACGACTGTTTTTCACACGGTCAACTCTATGTCGCATGTTCCCGAGTCGGAAAGCCATCCTCTTTGTTCATTTTCGCACCTGACAACAAAACGAAAAATATTGTTTATCACAAAGTGATTCAATGATATTCTCTTAACTTGTTCAATAGTTTACTTATAATTCACATTTTCATATTCTTTTTTTTTTGTAAATAAAGATAAATTATCTGCACCGAATATTACCTGTACCTGATTCTGCATCTGTATTTTAAATATGCACAAAAACAATACTTTTCTGGTCAAAACAACGTTTGCCGGGTCAGATAATTTTTTATATTTGCAACAAACATATTTTATGAAATTGAAAGAAACTTGTGTTAAAATATGTTTTATTTACAAAATTGTTTTAAACTTACAAAGCAAAAAAACTTAATGTTGAATAGCGGCCAACGTTCGCGTTTGCGAACACCGGGTTCTGACGGCGCCAGTAGGGCTAGCTGAATTTTGTGAACGGATTTGAATTCAGTAGCCCCAAATTAGATAAGAACTTAAATTTCATTGGACTACTTTTATGCTTCACGGCCGGAAATGGGTTAAAATTGTATAACATGACATAAAATAAAAAAAATTTGTTTGCACTTAAAGAACTGTTACTTGAAAAAACTTCTTTCAACAGTTGTAATTTTTGTTTTCAACAATTTCATGGTGAACTTCGACAAAGAAAACAAAAAAGGGTTGACACCACAACCCTTAAATTCCATTCGTGACAAAAAAAAAAAAAAATTATATAAAAATTGGTACAAAATCCCAAATTTTGTTCAAAAACTTTTTAAATAAAATTTGCCTTAAAATTCTTTGTTCGTTTCATTTGCACCCGCTCTTCCAGATTTTTGGGTATTAAATAATTTTCGGAGGGTGTTTAGTTTAAATTGGCTTAAGTTGCAAACACGTGAGTGCTGTGACAAGCAAGTCGATGAATGATGAATGTTTAGAAGTTGAAGGCAATAGACAACAACCCACCCTTAAGTTTTGGTTAGATAGACATTTAGTTTGAATTAAATTTCGCGTTACGCTTTTTATTTATTTTCTCCATCTTTATACAGCTTTTTTTGGTTTTGAAACTTGGAACCCATCAAAATCATTATAATCATAATTTTCAGTTGTTTTTCATAGTTTGATTGACGTTCCCCTGTCGTTGCAATATTCTTTACACTTTTCTCTTTGTCATTCTTATGGGGTAGGACAAGTTAATAGAAAATAATTTTTCCTTGTTTCAAAGAAATTCACTAATATTATTGTCTTAATATGGCTGTTTGTATATTATGGTTGAGCAAAAGTACACAGAAAAAATAAAAAAAATTATACCTGTGAAACAATACATTTTCATATTTTCTTTTTATGTCCCTACGAAAACTCTTATACTTCAATTGTTACCTTTTTTGTTGCAAGCTACAAGCTAAAATTTTAAGTTTATTCTTAACTTTAAATCTAACCAAATTTGAGCATCACAACGTCACAAGTTGCACCCTTGCAAAAAAGAAAAAGTGCAAAAATAAAACTAGAACCACACAGACTATTAATTGTGCGTAAATAATTGTCTTTGTGGTTGTTGGTATATTTTTGCACTTTTCCTATTTTGCAATTTTGCAAGGGTGCAACTTGTGACGTGAATACCCCCAATATAAAAGGAACATCAAATTGTTTATGCGATACGAGCATATACCCGCTACTTTGTTAGCGTCTCCTTTTTTCGTGGACATATTTTTATGCCAAAGTCGATTTTTCTAGGTTTAAACTTGTTTAAATTCTTTAGTAGAACCAGAAAGCTGAAAAAAATATATAAAATTTCCTGTATTTTCGTTTTTGGGTACTATATTTTTCTCCCATTAAAGTATCAAAAATTTCAATATTGTAGTGGCACCCAATAATTTAGTACGAATATGTCAATGAATGGAGGAAAATGTTTTGTAAAAATGTTCGAATTTCGAAAAAGTACCAAATTCGTATACTTATTTTTTTCTTTTTGATAAGTTTCGAATATGGTATTAACTTTGTTTCTATGTTTATTGGTTCAAAAGAAAGATGGGGTGGCAAAAAAGTACTACAATTCAGTTTTTATTCGTTTACCCTAATTTCAAAAAAAATCCAGACACCTGTCCGCTTCTTTTTGTAAAGAACAACGATAAATATTAAATTTTTTTTGCATCTCTTTTAGTTTTGGAGATATAAGGTTATCGAATTTTCCCGTTTTTGCCTTTTTTATGGATCGATTTGGGGAGTGGCCAATCGCTAGTCCATTTTCAAGTTTCTAGGGTCAGCGGTTTGGGCTGGGCGATGATGAATCACCGCAAGTGGCTCAGTACCCTCTATACCCTCTAACACAATCAAGAATTTTTTATGAACGGCTCCAAAATAGTACTATAAAGAATTTTGGCTTTAAAAAAATTCTTATAAAAGAAAATTTTAAAAGAAAATAATCTTATAAAACAATATTTCTCTTGAAAAAGTCTTATACAGAAACATTAGTAAGCAAAATACTCAAAAACTTAGCAAGAGAAATGGTTTAATCCAGAAAAATTTCTTTAAAAATAGTTATTTTCAGAAAATATTTTGTAAAAAATGTTCTTACATAAAAAACTTTGTGTAAAAAATGATCCTTTACGGAAACTTGTGGTAAAATATTAACTGATAATTTTCCACAACAAAATTCTTTTGACTAAATAGCGCACACTGAATTATAAACAGGCCCAACCAAAATGCATCGTCAATTGTTTTTCAGACAATAATCTAAATATTATTTTATTATTTCAAAAGGATCAATTACAATTATGCGTGAAATAAAATATCGGTCACATGCCCGCCACGGCCTTGGTGGAATATCTCTTTCCGATGGTCCATATTTTTAAAGACTCTCAAACATAATTGAGGTTCAATGTCGTTAATGTGCCGAATTATCTCATCCTTCTGCTCTTGAATTATTCTTGGGTTGTTGACGTACACTTTTTCTTTTAAATATCCCCAAAGAAAGTAGACCAACGGTGTCACATCAAATGATCGTCGCTATCAATTAACATCGCCATGACGTGAGACAAAAGAGATATTGTTTCGTTGGCTGTGTGGAACCACATATCCTCCAGGTCCATATTCTCAATTTCTGGCCACAATAAGCCCGTTATCATCTCGCGATAGCGAACACCATTCACTGTAACTGCTTGGCCGAAAAAGTACGTCCCGATGACGCCGCCAGCCCATAAACCGCACCAAACAGTTACTCTTTGTGGATGCATCAGCTTTTCAACAAGCACTCGTTCTCGTTCTGCTTGTTAAAGAACCCACTGACTGTCGATAATGCTGCCCAAAAAACAACGAGGTGTACGAAATGCACTTTGATTTAAACGACCATTTTCGTAAAAGGCTTCAACATAAATAAATAAAATATAGAACAATTTTTCTAGGCAATTTTACTGTTTAGAAAAATGTACAAGAATCCTTTGTTGTTTAGAAAATGGTCCTTTAAACCAAGTTTTCTTCAGTAAATAGTGCAATTAAAAATGATTTAAAAATCATTCCATTCTCAACAAAAAGGGGAAGAATTTTCAATTTGAGAAATTAATATTTTCAAATACCATGATATTGTTGGCTAATTGGTGTCGCCAAAACGTGAAGTTACGATTTCTCGAAACTTCACAGGCAATAAAGACAAAATCGGTTGTGTTGTGTAACTTGTGTCACCGTCTTGTTGAAACCACACATCGTCCAGTTCATAATTTTCAATTGCACGGAAAAAAAAGTCGATTATCCTACGGCCATAGCGCTCTGAATTGCCGATATTTTTGGCACTGCGCACATTACAAGGATGTACAGACCTGACCACAACTCAAATGTTTTAAGTCTCTTTAAATGTCCTTTTAATTTTCCCGTAATGCTCGAAAAGTGAGATCCGCTTTTGTAGTAAGTTTTAACTGTTATGACGCGTTCTTCGGTTGTTAAACGATTCATATTCTTAAATGCCAAACCTTTCACTTAATACATAACATTTTAAATGAAAGATATTTAGCAGCTGACAGCCTTGCCAGACCGGTGGTTTTGAAACCACTTGATGGATAACCCTATACTAGTCAGCAAAACGTTCAAAACTCCTTGGTTTTTTTTTTAGAAAATTGTCCTCTAAACCAAGTTTTCTGCAGAAAATAGTATTGCTCAAGAAGTTTCTTTAAAAAAGTTTCAAAACCTTGAAATTATTCGTTTACCTAAAAAATGGTACTCGGGAATTTTTTTGTTTTTTTTTAGCTTTTCTTTAAGTGGTCTTTAAACTGTAACAAGCATTCATATGGTCTCACAATTCCTAACCCATTCTCATTCTCTCAAACACTTTATACAATTATTTGCAATTGTTGTTGATGCAAAATTTATTTTTGTTGATGCTGCTGCTCTTGTTGTTGTTCTTACTTAAATACAAGAAAAGGCAAACATACAAGCAAACAGTCGCAACAACCACGATAACATATATTGACATCATCTTCGTTTAAAATCGTAATCGTGGCATCATCATCTTCAATAACGAAATGTAGATGTTATTGTCTGTTAAGCATTTTGACTCCCAGTTGGCCTTGACAGCATCGTCATCAATGATGTATGCACGACTTGTCGCCTATCATTTAGAGTTTCTAGAAGACAATTAGAGGCAATTGTTGTGTATGACAGTATGAGCGAGATTGTTTTCTAAGTTGTCTTCTACTAAACTCTATGAGGGGCACTATAAGAGACATTGTCTTAAAAGTTGTCTTCTTTCAAACTCTTTGTGGGACAGTATAAGTGGCATTGTCTTATAAGTTGTCTTGCATAAAAAGCTATTGACGCTGTTTCTTCTGCTGTAGTTCAATGCTCTTTAATTACTTGGTTTTCTTTGGTTAAAATTCTCAATTTCTTTTTTTTTAATTTTTGATTAAAGTTCCTCCATACAATTTACGAGTAAGCTTGTGCTAAACTAGGTTCCATTGGCAGCGATCAAGAGACAGCTCACTTGGGTCCTTTATTGGATGATGGCAGTCGCGGGCTGGAAAATGGATAACATGCAGCCTATGTATACTTCACTGTCAATTTAAGAATGTCACTCATCTTGTATTTTGTGACCTCGCCGCCATTTCTATAGAAATTTCGAAGATTTGTATTGATCTGTCCTCAGTTTGTCTGTGACTTAGTGTTGTCTTGTATCCGTCGTTAAAGATGTCTTAAAGACGTGGCCAACTGGGTTATTAATGCAAGTTTGTTATAATGTTAATGTTCTTACACTCTACTCTCTCCCTCTTATTATTATTTTTATTATTATGCTTCTTTGCTAAATACTTACTTTCATACTCACATAGATACCAACATACACACAAACATGCACACAACCAAGTGTTGTATTGTTTCTTTACATAAGATTTTCGGTGTCACGTTACTTTTTGTGTGGAGTGTGAAATTATGCTTAGCGGGCAAGAGGTCGTCTGTCTATAAAGGCCTAAAGTAAACCTTTCGTTCCCTTGTGTTACCTTTTTTTCGCCATGATCTCCAAACTTTCACTCACACACACCCAAGCACCAATCTTAAAACACACACTCACATAATTACTCTTACCTACACGCATTTATTGTAAGACTATTTCGAAAATGCACAGCCTTTGGGTATGCTTTAGTTTTTGCTGCTGCTTTTGTCGCTGTTTGGTTGGAGATGAGGTTAGGAGTTTAGATTTTGCTTAAATTATTGACATTTTGTTTGATGAATATTTTGAAATATCGAAACAATCGATGAGACAACACATTTCTTTGTCATAAGGTGTGTTGCGGGGTGGAAATGTGTTGCATTATTGCAAGTTTTGTTGTCTTAAGCACACACAAAATAATTTTTGATTTGCAAATGTTTGTAAGTGAGAGTAAAAACCATGTATTCAGTAGAGTTCATAGTCTTAAATCGAATCTTTAATGGATAGAAAATGTAATTGGAATCAAAAGTCAGCTATCAGAAATATAAGAAAAGAAAGTGAAGCAGGGCAAATAAGCCACCGCAAAAATATTACTGATTTTTTACTTGAAATCTGATTAATTGCAATAAAATTTGAGAGATGTATTTTTTGTATTACAACACATATTTAAAAAAAACAAGTAAGAAAGTATAGTCGGTCAAGCCCGACCATATGATACCCTACACCACAGAATTTAAAAACACATCATGCTAATGTGTCCATATAGATATGGATCTATCTATGTTTTAAATTTCATTAAAATCGCTTTGAGAGGCAGAAATTGCCCCTATCTCCCCTCGTGGTCCTATTTTTTAAAAAATGCAACAATTTTGTGTCTATATACATAGATATGGTTCTATCTATGTTTTAAATTTCATTGAAATCGGTTTGATAGTTTCTGAGAGAAAGAAATTTCTCCCTATCTTCCCTCGTGGTCCTACGATTCGGCCCATTTTCTATAGGCTTGGTCATTGTGCCAATAACCTACCCAAACCTATGACCCAAATTTCATCAAATTATCTCCAAAATTACGATCTGTACTTTGCGCACAAGGTTACATGGACAGCCAGCCAGCCAGCCGGACGGACATCGTTAGTTCGACTCAGAAAGTGATTCTAAGACGATCGGTATACTTTAAGGTGGGTCTAGGAATAATATTTTAAGGCGTTACACACATCAGCACAAATGCATAATACCCTCTCCACTATTGTGGTGTGGGTATAATAATTAAAATTAAAAGAAAAAACTACATATTGCACCTCGATTCCCGATTCCCGAAATTAATTTAAGAATGCCATGATTTCTCACATGTCAAATTTCATATGATTTAAAAACGAGAAAATTGTAAATTTGCTAGAGTCCAAAATTTAATAATCTTTTTGTTTGGCACAAAAGCTTTAACGACCAGGCTTTTCAAAGGAACAAAGTCATATTAGTCGTTTGCGCGCCACAAATGTTTAAACGACAAAGTTTTCAATGCAAAAAAGTCATAATTGTTAGTTGCGCACGGTGATGTTTTGCACTTTTAGAACAATTGTGATCTTAAGTAGAACTGCCGATTTTAAATTTAAAATTTTTGATATATATTGAGGTTTGAGTTCATCAAATTTAATTTTCATTAAATTATTATTATTGAAGGAAGGAATTTTACAACATGAAATTGAGAAGTAGAACTGGAAAGATTTCTGATGATGAGAATGTGGTTATTATCGAAACGTTACTTCAACCCGAGTTCGAGCCCCAGCTCAGCCAAGATAATAAATTGCCAATAAAGTTTTACAGTTTTTTAAAAGTCCTTGCGAAGCCCGAAAACATCCCTATTTTCCTACGCGTTAAAAAATTGTCTCTACAAAAATCCCTACAACTTTTAAACGATAAAATATCAATACAAATAAAACCATTTGTATTAATGTGTATACATTTTATTTAAAGTTGTTTCCAGCTAGCATTTGGGAAATCATTTTTTGTAAAATTCATCGTAATGAGTCTTTTCAGATCACTTTTGATTACTTAAAACTGATTTATTGCTTGAGCGATTGAAAAGGATCCATATATAATTGATTACCAAAGAAAGAAAAAGATTGGCTAAAATAGAAGCCAAAAAATTGTTACACAAGGGAACACGGGTCTTGTTGATAAAAAACTGAATGTTGTTTTTAAGGTAATTTGGGACGCTGAAGACAAATCTGCACTCAGTTTCTATCAGATTTTCTAGATATACCGTTTTGTCCAAAATTAAGGCTCTTTCACTACGTATACATATTGCAATAAATTGAAAACCGTGCACCATATTCTATAAAAACAAAATTCGCTAACAATTTTTTCTTTAAGCCGTGCTTTCATTGTTTTTAAATTTGCCTAGTAGTTTCAGAGATATAGTTGAAGTTTTAAAAAAAGAACAATTTAAAAAAAAAAAAAAAATCATAAAAACTTAAAATTCGGCAAAAATTGGCTTTATTTCGTTGTAATTGGTGCACAACTTTATTCAAAAATTACTGAGACAATTAAATTGCTGCTGGTCTATTTATAGACGTTTTTCTCTTCACTTAAAAATGAGGTACCTTCACTTAATTATCAATAAAAGCGAAACGCGTTCTCCGATTTTTATGATCTATGTCTCATTTTGTTCATATGTTAGATGACCTTACTTGAAATGAATAAGAATTTGATTTTTTTTATGTTTTGGATTTTTCATGATTTTTAAAAGTAAAAAGTTCGAATTTTTTGGATTTTTTTTTTTTAACGTAAACAACCTTACTCAACCATTTTTGTGATTTGCCAAAATTTGACTTGAAGCTAACATCTTTATAAATGGAATTCGGATAATCGCTTCATTAAGAGCGAAGTTATAATTTTTTGGACTTTTAATTTTTGGAAAAAGTAAAAAATTCGATTAGTGCCTGTAACTTAAAAATACGTGCTGATACCCAGTAAAAAAAATTTGGGTTTCAATAAAAGAGCTTTTATAAAGCTTCAATAAAAGAGCTTTTATAAAGCAGTAAATGATATAGAATAAAATATACAAAAAATCTGCTATTTTAGTGCTGACAACGAAGAAGGTTGCAAACCGAAAAAAAATAAAAATATGCGAAAATGATTGGAAAAAGGCATTTAAACAAAAGTAAAAGCAAAACATTAATGAATATGTTAATATAGTCAGCCCCTAAAAAGCACTTTAGAAGTGCTTTATTTGCATGTTAAAAGAAGCGCTTATTGTCAGCAGAAAATAGTCATCCAAACCGGGAACACCCCATACAAAAATCAGGCATCTCATCAGCAGGTTTGAAGCGATTTGTGGTATGAATTCATACACAAAACCTGCTCCTTTTGGAGCACATTTTTTACTGGGTAGGGACAAACGGAGATTGAATTTGAATTAAGTTAGTAAAAAATTGCATCAAACATCCAATCAACACACAAAAAGTTAAATTTTGTTCCGCTGTATTATTAATTAATGAAAACAAATGATATTCCGAATGGTTTCTTCGTTTCTTTCTTTCGAAATTTGTTCAAATAATTAAGACCCATAAAATGGTGCTGCTTTTTTGGAGAAAGATTTGAAAACATGACGATTAATGATTTAAAATACATATGAATAATCAAAAACTTTATAATTTACGATTGAAAAATTAAACGAAAAATATTCACCAAAAATTTTGAAAACTACCATTAAATTGCTTAAAAGAGACCAGAAAATTGTATAACAAGTTATTCTTTGAGGTGATTCATCGGTAGGCTACCATTTTCTCACAACAAGAGTATAGTTTAGGATCGACATGGAAATCTGGATCAATCTTTTAGTATACCGATCGACTTTTATAAATCACTTTTTAAAGTGTTCTAACGATAACCATCCGTCCGTCTCGCTGGTTGCCGGTCCAATTTATCTTGTAGATAAATTTATCAATATGGTAAATACATTTTAATTGTACTAAGACGAATTTTATATAAATGGTGAGAATCGGTCTATAATTTCGCATATTCCCCATAAAAACTTCTTTCAAAGTTAGACTCTTTGTGTCCGTAAACCATCTAATTATGTTGTTATTTACCGCAAATTAAATTCTTTTCGAGGTAGTTTAAATTTGCCCAAAGCTTCCACCTATAAATAGCTTAACTTCCTTTTAAATGTTAACGTTAATTAACAATTTAGCGACCGTCCCTTAAATCCCTTGTAAAAAATTTAATTAATATTGAATTAGTTGTGTTGGAATTGAATGTTGGAATGACTTTTACGAACACAAAATAATATTTATCGCCAATTTTAGGCTAATTGTAGGGAAATGTAAGGAAAGATAAACTTACTGCTTATTATTGATGTTATTTATATATGTTCCTTTTACTCCTCTGGGTAGCATAGGTCCGCATTGATGTTATTTAAAGCTTTGATATTGTAACAAGTATAATTTGGAGTGTTTATAATTCTTATACGCTTTACAGTTTTATTTGTATAATATTTTTAGCTTTTCTTAAGTCTTTGGAAAAAGGTTTCGTGATGATCTGGCCTAAGCAACCATTGAAATGCACATTCCAACAACAATATTCAACAATAAATTTCAGTGTTTTTATCAAAAAAAAAAAAAAAAAAAAATTGGGAATTTATCACGTCATTGTGAAATCTTATTAATAATGAATTTTGTATTCCCGAAAATAACTTTGATAATTTCAGTTTTCGTAGTTCAAAAATTTGTCTTTTTTATGTTTTGTTGTTACAAAAAATATATTTACATTAATAAAATACATAACCTTTTATGTGCCATTTCAATTTAAGACAAATGTTTTCATTTATATTGGTACATTTTTGTAACAAAATCTAAAATCTTGTTAAGCCATTTTTAAAGATAAATTGTTGGCAACATTGATCGGTTTTCTAAAAGCTGAAAAAATATTTTAGTTTTGAAATCGTTTAAAAACGAAAAACGAAAAACGAAAACATTTCGATTAACTACAAATTTTTTTTAAACAATGACATGTTCCTTGATTGCATTACATTGGCCCATGTTTGTCCAATATTATTTGCAGGGAATTCCACTATTGTAGTGTTGGTTATTAAATCTTTTATTCCCTTTTAAATTCACTTAAAGCAGCAATGCGAACGAACAATTAACTTTCCAAATTATAAAAAAATATATTGTTTTACAAAAAACCGCCAAAGTAAATCTCACTAGAAATTATGAAAAAATTGCAAATCAAAAAAAAAATCTATATGTTAAAAATTCACAAAAAGGTGCAAATTTTATTAAAAATTGCCGAATATGAAATCAAACCAAAATTTTTTTAAAAAATGTAGTTCTCTTTTCATTGCATTTTCCGGTCATCTTTTATTAATTTTATTAATTAATTATTAATTGTCTTTACCCTCCACCTCAGGGGGAAATTTGTCATTCCGTTTTTAATTTCTACAAAATAAATCTTAAAAAAGTTGTATATTCCGGTTTCTTATGGGTAGCGAAGTTGATTTAACAATGTCTGTCTGTCCGTCCGTCCATCTATCCGTCTATCAATGTGTATGTTGAAATGCGTTGTCCAAAGACCCCAGCAAAGATGGGGGCCAGGTTGTTATATATTTTTATTACATATATTCTGGAATAGTTTAATATTTAATTTAAGCCAGATCGGTGCACAAATATGAGCCAAATCGCACTACTGCCTTAAATTTTGAGTTATAGACAAATAACAGCTTTTTGGTTTTCAAAATAATAAATTTAGTACAAAAGCGCCTATTCCATATAAGCTTAAATGACCAAATTAATCAAAGATATACCAGGGGTAGTAAATATTGAAAATGAGCCAAATTGGTAAATTACTTTACCTGGCCTCCATACAAGTGTTGTCCCGAATTTATAGTTTAAGTACGATAGAATTAATACATCACAAGCTTGGTTGGAAAAATTAAGTTCTCTTCATATATGAGATTGGCGATCAGCGAATTCGACTTATTATTTCAATTAGCGCCCATACAAAAAAGCTCCGTAAAAATGATTTAAACACGATAGCACCCATACCACATATGAGTTAGGAAACAACTGCCTTTTCAATACTATGGTAGAGGGTATATAAAACTTGGCACAGACGTATAAAGCACTTTATCTTGTTCATTTTTGATAAAAACTGATTTTTTTTAATATAAGCCAGACGTATATTTAAATTTTTTTGTATTGTTTTTAAAGTGGAACTTGATATAAACAAATTTTTAAGATTCATTCCAAAGCACATAATATTTAAAAATGTTTCTTCAATTAATTTACATAAATCTCTAGAGAAAGTCTTATGACAATTTTGTTTTTAGATTTTGTGAAAGATGAAAATGCGTTTTCTTCAAAACAACGTAAGATATCAAGTTCATAAAGTGTTTTTTTTTCATATTTTCAAATATCTATATTATCGTTATATTCAGGAATAAACAAATGACATGGAAATTGCATAAAATAATGAAAGCTAAAGGAATTTTCCTTTAATGGAAAAAATAAATCAAAGAAATCTTGTTTGCCAAAACTTAAGAAATAAAATTGCAACTTTAGGAATATCTAAAGTCAATGTACGGATGTGTTTTTTTGTTTTAAATGTTTATAAAAGTAATTAGAAATGAAATAAGCTATAAATTATTTATAGCAAACAAAACTCTAAGAGACTCCTTTTTAGCCTCCCATCTTCGCCTGTAGTTGAAGACATAAAACTTATTATGCGGCTTGACAACAACTGTCTACTTAGAATTTTAAAGCTAAAGAGAAGTGCTATTTAAAATTTTAAAATCAGATACAAGAAACATTAAATTTAAATGCAGCTACATCTGCAACAACAACTCCTTGCAGAGCTATAAACATAAATACAGAAAAGTATTGCCTATATTTAGGCCTAATAATAACTCCAACCTACATACTCTTTGTACATATATTTAGGCAAAACTGCAGTCTATCTTAAGGAGTACATAAATACCTTTTTTTGTTTTTGTTATGCTAAAGACATCTCTAAGGGATACAATACCTTAACAAAATATCCTTTACACACACGCACACAAACACACTCTCATTTATACTCCCCAAAAGGTCAGTGTGCATACTCATTAAAACTTTTTTTTTCATTTTCAACTACTTTTGAAAATTTTTCTTCTTATATACTTTAAAGTATTGTACTTGCAGTTGCCTGTCTCGATCCTTTTTCATATTAAGGCCTTCCTACCTAAAATGCAAGTGCAACAAGAACGAGAATTGCAGTTGCAGCAAGTTTAAGTTTAAGATGCATTTTACGAAATGAAAAAATGTTCCAGCAAAAGAAATATAAAACATTTTTTTTTTCTTATTCTTACACATTTTGCAATATAAGCAAACCCTTTTCAAGGCCCCCTTTTTCAAAATGTCTTCTAGTGCCCATGCTGGCAGAAAGAAATTTAGAAAGAACGTACATTTTGCATTTGTGTATATAAGACAACCTTTGAAAGCCCAAGAAAACTCACACCTGAGTGTTAAAGGAAAAATATAAAGTCACACACTAACACATACATAACTTTTGAAAACTTTCTAAGATTTCTTAAATATTTAGGCTTAAGCAGTTTTTGGGAGCACATTTTAGGGAGGTAGGAATCAAATTTTGTTTACTGTGTGGCAATTGTTGGTGAGTGTGGAAACGGGTGTAAAAAGACTCAAAGAAATTTGTTGGTTTAATTTTACTCTTTAAAATATCAATAACATCTGATGTACAGATTGATATTTAAGAAAGCCGCTTTCTTTGAACGAATCGTAATTTTAAATAAACTAGCTTAAGTTCTAAATGAGACGAATCCTATAGACCCTTCGCCATAGTATGAAAGAGTCAATTCATATAGTACGGACGCTATCGTGTCAAAATTCCTATTCGGGCACGGCATTTGGGCGGTCGAGGAAATAAAAGTTTAACCAAACAAACCTCACTGTTTTGTATGCACCCTATCGTATTAAAGCCCTGAATTCGGCAGGACACTTTTATTAAGTCCAGCTGATATAATAGACCTATTTGATTTATTTTATTTAATACTCCTATCCTGGTACATACAAAACAGCTACGCCAAATTTGGTCGTCTCAGCGCATATGAAATGGGCGCTTTTTTGCTAAAACCATTATTTTTTGAAGAAAAAGTTGTTATTTTAATTTCAATACTACTATTCTACTCAGCTTTCTAAAGATGAAATAAGTAAAAGCTTATGGGTAAAAAAAGTAAAAGTTTATAGGACAAAAAACTGAAGGCAGTCGTGTTTATTTGCTCATATCTCACTCATTTGTAAGACGATATGATTGAATTTTAAAAGCAATTCATTCCAGGCTTTATGAAGCAAAAATGTGTAAAAACATAGTTTACATTATATTTGTGGTCTTTAGAAAATCCATTTCAACATACAAACGGATAGACAGATAAACGGACATGGTTAAATTAACTTCGCTACTCATAAGGATCCAGAATATATTAATTTTTCATAGGGTCTAAGGTCAATATTGCAGAATTGACAAACGGAATGACAAACTTATTTATAAATGGCTCAAATGACAAATCGATTAACTCCACATTTTTAATTAATCGAACTTTTAAACTCAAAGTACTTGATAGATGCCAAATTTCAAAAATTCATTTACCGTTTATTTAATAATCGTCTATATGAAAATTCACGAAATCACAATTAAAAAAAAAAACAAGTTAGAGTGCGAATCTTTGATACCCTCCACCGACAGTTCGAATGTTTAAGGAGTAATATTGTGGACCGTATATCAAAAAATTCCATAACATTTTTTGTTGACCATATGAAGCTAAGCTGGAAGAAAGTTTACCGCAATACCTTTATCTGCTACGGTTTTAGGCGTATTTAATTATTTTACCAGAGAGGGCTTTATATGGGGCCTAGGGTAAATTATGGACCGATCTTCGCGAAATTCCACAGTGTAATTTCTAGTCCTACAAAACTGTCACTTACCAATTTCTATTATGACAGCATTGTTAATTTTGGCGTACTTAACTTTTTTCCGGGGGTAGGGTTTATATGGGGCCAAGGGTAAATTATGGACCGGTCATCACGGAATTTCACAGTGTTATTTCTAGTCCTATTAAACTGTGACGAGCCACAATTTGTTATGATAGCATTATTAATTATGGTTTTAGGCGTACAAAATTGGATTCCGGGAGTAGGGTTTATATGGGGCCTAGGATAAATTATGGACCGATCTTCACGAAATTTCACAGTGTGATTTCAAATTCTTTAGAACTGTGACGTACTAAATTTTGTTATGATAGCATTATTTTTTACTCATTAAGGACTACTAAACTGTTTTCCGGAAGCAGGGTTTATATGGGGTCTAGGGTAAATTATAGACCGATCTACACGAAACTTAACAGTGTCATTTCTACTGCTATTAAACTGTGATGTGCCAAAATTATTTGTTATGATAGCATTGCTAAATAGGGTTTTATGCGTTCTATACAGTTTTTCGGGAGTAGGGCTTGCATGGGGCCTAGGGTAAATTATGGACAGTTCTTCACGAAATTTTACAGCGTGATTTCCAGTCAAATAAAACGAATTTGCAAAATCTTATATGATTCTGTGCATTTTTCCACCATTTATTTAAGTTTTTGTAACAAAATTTTAAATATTTTTTAGGTGGTGGTTCCACATGATCATACTGAACTGATTTTGCTGGGTTTCAATCCTAAACTGTTAAACTGGATAACTACAAGCAATTTGACACCAAGTTTGTTTATTTCTTTTGAGTTTTTCGAAAATGAGCCTGTTTTCAAAAGACGTACAGACGGACAGACAGACAGACGGACATGGCTAACTCGACTTAGAATTACTCAAGGACCCAAAATATATATAATTTATGGGGTCGGAGATGAATAATACAAAATTTTTACACGGAATGACAAACTTAGTATACCCTCTACACAACTAATTGTGGTAAAAAAAAATATAACAGAACAAAACTCGAACATTTTACAGGGAAAAAAAATCACTAAATTTCAAAAATTCTTCAAGTTTGCTAATCAATATGGCAGCTTTTTTTTATTATTATACCCTTCACCACAGGTGGTGAATAGGGTATATATAAGTTTGTCCTTCCGTTTGACATTCCTATAATATTGATGTTAGACCCTATAAAGTATATATATTCTGGGTCCTTATGAGGAGCGAAGTTGATTTAACGATGTCCGTCTATCCGTTGAAATTGGTTTTCCGAAGACCCCATATATGATGGGGGCAAGGTTATTTTACATTTATATCACATATGGTCCGGAATTGTTTGCTATTGAAATTCAGCAAGACCGGTCCACAAATGGCTGAGATATCAGTAAAAAACCTTGACTGCCTCAAATTTTTTCCTTAAAAGGTCAAATTAGACGTGACATTACCATACCAACACTGTATTACCAAAACGAAATAAACATACCCTACAAACCACTTCAATTTTGGTTTCTACGGTCATACAGTGGCTATGGTAATACAGTGTTGGTAATGTGGTTGTTTTTTTTTTTTTTTTTGTTGTTCTTTTATACCCTTCACTACAAGTGATGGATTTTATTTGTAATGTGTTTAATTTTACGCATTCACATACACATTAATGCATGTATATGATATGCCGCTCAAATAAAGAAACAAACTCATAGACTCAATATATTTTAATTTAACGCTTCTTTAGTAAAAGCATTCGTAGCCGAGTTGTTAAGTTCTCTCCTGAGACTGCTGATATTGCCAGTTCGAATCGCAAAAATATTTTTTTTTTATTTAATTTTTTTATGTTTTAAAAAACGAGTTTAAGATTATAAAACGAATTTCAAACATCAGCTTTGGCAAAAGAGGAAACGGGCTTAGGTACATACATATAAAAATTTTTTGTTTTTTTATATTCTTATGCAGGGCGAAATGAAAAGTTGGCGTGGCTCAATTAATATTTATTTATACCTACCTAAATAATGTTATTTATGTATATAACTTTTTGTTCTTATCTCATCATGGTGATGGGTATATAAGATTCGGCATAGCTGAATATAGCACTCTTACTTGTGTTTTTAATATGTTATACGGCTTTAAATTGCAGGTCGAAATGATTTTTTTTGAATTCTTAATATTCAAAATTAAATTATCGTGTTTTTAACCCCTTTTTTGCTGGAGAAAGCCTTATTAAAGTAATAATACAATAAATAAAAACGTTTTTTATGTTGAAAATTTTACAATTTTATGTCAAGATAAAATTGCCGTTTTGGCTTTGGAAAAAAACTCAATTACGAATTAAAAATAATTTAGACTTTTAGAAACGAAAGCGTGTAATATGTTATATTTTAGTGATTATTTTGAATTTTTTCCAATAATATTTCCATTTTTCGATTTAAGCGTTTTCTAACACTTCGGAATTTTTTTAAGTCTTAACAAAAAAAATATGGGTTTTCGTTTAAAGAAAAAACTCATCAACTTGAGCGAAATCCCTATTTTTACTCAAAAGCTTTAAAAAAACCAAAATCTGTACTAATAATCAGTAAAATTAAAGAAAATTATAATTGTATAAAAAATCGCTAATATAGAAAAAATATGGCAAAGCCACCAAAACTTCAAATGTAAAAAAACTCGTAAAATTTTCCAACAATTTCTTTAAAAATAAAATCTATTCTAATAAAAAGTAAAGAAATAAAGAAAACCAAAAATCACTGTTTTCAGAAAAAATCGCTAGTATGGCACAAAATATAACAAAAATTTACAAAAAATATTGCCATTTAAAAAATGGTCAATACTGCTTAAGGCTAGATTACACTATTATACTTTGTATTAATACATGTCAAAAACTCAAGTAATATGAGAAAGTGTGATAGTGTGAATGCAATGTGTCACGAAAATGACAAGTATTAAGAAAAAAGTTGGACATCCCGTACGACTTCATCGTTTTTTGAAAAATGTCTAAACAATAATACTTTTCATTGGATCAGGGTTGCATTTTATTTCATGTGTGAGTGTTTATACTTTGTGTGATGATGTGAACACAAACTGTCATGTTACATTAGATTTTTTGACAGTCGCAACAAAACTCATTAGATTTCTATCTCACAAAGTATTATGCAATACGTAAGACTTGTGAGATAGTGTAATCTAGGCTTTAGTCTGAGTTCATACGGCTCATGTCTTATTGACAAGATTGCTACTTTATAGGCGAGAGGGACAAGGGGAAAAGAAACGAGTACACAGATGCATGTACTCTCTTTACGTTTTGCTTTTTCATTCGTTGTTTAATTTTGTTATTGTTTTCAATATCAAAAAAGCACATGTCGTCAACATGACATGAATCATTTTATCGCCAATTCATGTTTAAAGAAGAAAAAGGAAGAATCTTGTCAATAAGACATGAGCCGTATGAACTCAGACATACAAAAACAAACAAAAACAGTTATTTATAAAACTTTTCTAATTTCAATTCAGAAAAAAATTGGAAATCGCCAATTTCACACGAATGCCTTTAAAGTTTAAAAGAAAGTCGACATTTAAAAAAGAAAAAATTGCAATTTTAAAATCGCCTTTAACAAAAGAATAAAACTAAAAAATCAGAAACGGTCAGCAATCTAATAAAAAACAAGTAAGAGTGCTATATTCTGCTGTGCCGAATCTTATATACCCTTCACCATTGTGCGAGTAGAATAGAGAGCAACTAAATAATTTTTACATATACATATACATACATATTTACAATACTTACAACTTCATTATAAATGAAATTTAAAAAGCGATAACTGGTAAATATTGTTTTTAAATCATTTTTAATTTCTATTTGTTAAAATTATTTCGTTAAATATATAAAATAATAAAGAAGGGTGTTAACGAAAATCATATTGGCCATTATGCTAGTATATGTAAACAAATACGAAGGGGGGGTGAGGGGATAGGAAGAAGAGACGACAACCGGATAACCGCTTTGCATAAGGACCCAGAATATATATATACTTTATAGGGTGTAGGCCCTTCGGTGAAGGGTATAAAAAACAATCTTAATTATAAAAAAGAGTAATTTTTGGGATTTCAGTATTTTGGTCATAACTCTGCTATTTCTTAACCGATTTGACAGATTTATATACCGACGTGTTAAAGAAGAAATTTTCCAGTTATTTTCGCTATAAAACGTGGACTCGGGAAGATCTATGGTTCCTGAAAATGGGTATTTTTCAAAAAAAAAAATTTTTATTTTGGTCATAACTTTTTCGTATCTGAACCGATTTTCCCGAGTTTTTAAGAAAATATTTTCTATTAAAAATTTCCGATCTTCTGATATATAAGGCGTAACCATAGGTCATATTACAGTCAAAAAATTCAGGTTTTTATACAATTTTTAATACTTTTTGTATGAGAGGTACCACGCCTACTTCTCCCATCCCGCCTACATTTTGTAGGATGGTGTATATTTATATCCTAAATGTTTGTACCTAATTTTAAAGCTTTGGCTTGTGCCGTTCTCAAGATATACAGAAAAAAGTAATAAAAATACAACAACCACAAGGGATTTTTTGGAAAAATTAGAGGCAGTATTGGTTTTTTGGTCATATCTCAGCCATTGTTGGACCGATCTGGCTGAATTTCAATAGCAAGAAATGGTGGACTATATGTGACATAAATTTAAAACAAAAGAGCCGCTATCATGTCTGGAGTGTCCGGAAAACACATATCAAACGTAAGACGGACAGACGGACGGACGGACGGATATCGTTAAATCAACTTCTCTCCTCATAAGGACCCATAATATATATACTTTATAGGGTCTAAGATCAATATTGTAGAAATTACAAACGGAATGACAAACTTATATATACCCTTTTCCACCTGTTGTGAAGGGTATAATAAAAGGATTACAAAAATTTTATTAAAAGAAAAAACGTTAAATTACAAAAAAAACACATTTTCTTTAACTGAAATCACTTAGGGCTAAGAAATCAGAGCAAGTTAAACTCTCTTTTTGTTTTAACATTAGTTTAAACTAACAAATCTATAAATCACTAGACGTATAAACCATCTTTAGACGCATAACATTGGGCGTTTAAACTACCAATATAGACAATATGAATTTGATAAGATTCATCGTAATGCTGCCCCATGTTATTTTTTTAACAACATAAAATATATGGGACACTGATTTATAATTGTTGAGTTTAAACTACAAATAAATTCAAGGTTAGTTAAACTAAACCAGCGCTAAAACCATAAGTGATTTATTAGCCATTATAAAGCTCCCCAGCATAAACAAAATTTAATACAAATGCAAATTTTCAAAACAGAAATCACTTGCAAAACAGCATATCAAAAAACTTTTCTTATGTTCAACCAAATATTTTTTCTAATAAATTTTCAGCAGTTTAATTCCTTTACAACTCTATTTCTCTGAGTGATTTTCTTTTTTCTCTTAATGCCTATTTTTGCGTGTATATATATATATATATATATATATATATATATTGATAATTTCTATACAATTTTCTAAGACAAATCTCAGTTTCTTATAAAATAAAATGTAAAACACACAAGCCAACACAAACTTGACATTTAAAGACACCCAGCTAGCATTTGGGTGATAATTTTGTGTAAAAATCACCTAAATATGTCTTCTCAGATCGCTTTAAATGATTAAAAACTGATTTATCACAGGAGCGGTTAAAAATGATTCACATATGATTCATTCATACATTCATGCATTCAAAAAGTTATCAAAAATTGTATCACAAATAATTCTTTAAGGAGACACATCGGTAGCCCAGCTAGTATTTTGTATCAAAATCGAAGCTTTTAGGAATCAGCTTCACGAGCAAAAAAACCGCATGTGATCTCTTTTTTCGATCACAAATTATACTCTCCTTGTAAGGAAATGGTACCCTACCGATGAATTACCTCAAATAATCATTTGTGATACAATTTTCTGATTCTTTTTTGAGCATATGAATAAATCATATGTGAATCCTCAAGTGACAAATCAGTTTTAAATCATCTAAGGGCACCCTTTTCTAACAACGAGAGTTACATTTATGATTGAAAAATTAGCTCATATGTGATTATTTTTCTTGTAAATCTAATTCCTAAAAGATTCGATTATGAAAAAACTGCTCGCTTGGCAACTGCACGAATACGAACAATAACTCCAGAGCACCCTACTCCTTGTCTAATCTTCTTTCTCGAACCATAAAATCTCCTACGAATAAAATAAATATTTTATACAACTTCTTGTAACAGTTTAGCTCGGAAAGAAAAACTCTGTGTACTCAATGAGTTTGAATTCTCTAACTCCCTAAAGTTGTGAGAGAAAGTGTGTGTTTATGTGTACGTACTTTTGTGTTTGCCATATTACGTGCGTGTGTGTGTGTGTGTGGCTTAGTGTAGATTTGTATGTGTGTGTGTGTAAGTGTGTTTATTAAATGGCAACCTGTCAGTACCTCTTTTCGGCACAAATGTCTTGTTGCAAACAGTTTGTTATTTTCTATAAATTTTCTTTTAGACAAACACACACACACTAACACATACACTTTCGTACTCTTTCTACTCTTTGTAAAGAAGACAAGAATAACAACAAAAACAACAACAATTGGCTCAAATGGGGTTTTCATTGAAACAATAATATTGTTGTTTTAGTTGTTGTTGTTTTTAATGTGTATATTTATTGTCGTCGTTTTTTGTTGTAATATCTTTTACCAGTTCTAAGTCTATGATTATGTTTTTGTTGCTATTCTGAAAGCTAAGGCGCACTGTGGGAGAAGTACGAGCAAAATAAAAGATGCTGAGCAAATTTCTTCCTGACAGATAAAGTTTGTTTGTTTATGGCTCCATCGAGATATCTGGGTTAAAAACGCCAGCTCCTTGGCCGAAATGGCGTAGATACGATGCGGGGAAGACCCGAGTTCTTCTCAGGTTTGTAAAGGTAGATTCATCCATGCGTTGCGAACAATATTTTGGCTCGGATGATAATTTTTTTACTGCTGAATGATTTACCTACTTCGGAAAATTTGTCCGGAAAGACAAACCTACCACATGTTTTACATATGTAGACAATTATACAATATGGCAGCACAACTAGAAAACTACTTATATTGAATTGTTTTCTAAAACTTTGCTAAAGAAAATGTACGAAAAAAGGAAATTTATTGTATTATTTTTAATTATATTTATTTTTTTATTTAATTATTCACCGAAAAACCAATTGCTACAATATAAACACTGTATGATGTGGTAACTTAATTCAACTTTTATGCACAAATTGAAAAAAAGTGGCATCTCCGTTCATTTTGATCTGAACAAGAATGAAATTAAGCCAATTCAAGAAAAAACTTGCTAAACAAAATAATTTCTTTCTTTCTATCTCTCTCAAAAGCAAGACGTCAAACTCAATATAAAAAAAATTTGTCCAGACAAACGGTTTAGAACGCAAAGGTGAATCGAGCTATAGGGACCAAATTAAAATAGTGACATTGGCTATTACGGTGTAAATAGTTTAAAGGGCGTCATAAAATTAGACGAATCTTATATCACAATGACAACTCTATGAGCTGTCAGAATGATAAGACGATACTTTACTTTTTCAACTTATGCCTTGATCTTCGGCATATTAGGACTGTCATAGTTTATTTTAACAGAAACATTATCATGGTCCAAAACCCTAAGCACAAATCGTTTTAATCAAGTCACAAACATATAACCCGACAGGAATAACTTTCGATTTCGAATAAACAAATACATTTGAATACCTTTTATTTGGAGATTGGTAGTATTTTCCGATGCAACACCTCAACACCTTTCTTTCGAAAATTTCAAATTCCTTCAATACAGTAGGAGAAATGCTAAACCAAATTGGAAAAGCATACAAAAAGACGGGTCTAATACTTTTTTTATACAGAAGAAGTTTTGTTCTCATTGGCAAGTTTTTATTTTTTTAAATTTTTGAAAAAATTCCCATTATTTGGTATGCTTTTCCAAGTACGATACGGGCATGTTTATTAAATTTCAAAAGGTTACCAAAATGAACACCAAGGTATTTTATTTTATTGGGATAAATACCCCTTCAAGCTGAAGGTGAAGCATCTTGTTCCCCGAAACTACAAAACCTCTGCATTTCCCAGAAGCGTTTCGGATGCAAATTGCTTCACTCTTTGATGTGTTAATTTTTAATCCCCAGTTATCGTAAAAAGCCTTGACAACTTGCAAGTGCTCAGAAACTTTAAACAATGCCCCCTTGGCCCTTGGGGATTCATCGTGTGCATATAAAAAAGCATCATCAGCATATAACAGACCCCTGGACGCACCCACAGCGTGGGGAAAGTCATACATAAAGATGTTGAATATATGTGGTGCCAAAATAGAACCCTGAGGAACTCCACATTTTACATCGCCTTGAACGGATAAATTATTATTATAAAAAACTTGAAATGATCTATTGGAAAAAAAAACTTTTCAACAATTTTATAATCATTTTATCAAGAATTCCATTGTGGTAGGCATGATCGAATGCCTTCTCAAGTTTATTATTAAGTAAAAATTATTATTAGGTAAAAATTGAAAAGTGGATATTTTAAATAATCTTCTGTAACTTTGTAAGTTTTTTACCAATTACGATTTTATTGGCCACAAAATCTGTATATTGAAATAAGCTAAAGTAGTAACTGATAGAACTTGAAAAATTTTTTGTTTGCTTTTAAACAAGTAAAAGTCATTAAAATTTTTGTAAAATTTGAACTTTGGTTCAATTTAACTGAGTCATTTCTTGCCCAATTTTTACAAACGAGCTGTGGTTGTATTAGTAATTTCATTAATTTCAAAAATCCGTTGAATATCTTAGAAGATACTTTTATTAAAGTGACATCGTCTTTTTAAAAACCGCCAATAACAGATACTTTGGAATATCTCGAAAACTGGTCTTCTTTTGACCATTCTGACTTCACAATCGGATTCGGCGTTTAACATTTTACATAAAGGTTAGGTATCAGATTCATTTGGTCACAACTTTGTTGAAAATTTGTGACACAGTGTTATAAGTCAGTTATATTCGTTAAAGTCTAGCTCCAGGAGGACATTTGTACGGAGGCTAGATGAAATCATGAACCGATTATAGCCAAAGTAAGAAGGGTTTGTCCTTGGGCCCAAAGAGTACTGTGCACCAAATATCACGTTTAAAATTGCGAGCTGTACTTTGATATAACAATTTACATGGACAGACAGACGGACAAATAGATGGAGACGGAAAGACTGACGGACGGACAATGCTTATTCAACTCCAAAAATTACTTGGTATTTTTACTTGTATTTAATAAATATACCAAGTTTCATTACAATCAGATCATTTTTGCAAAAGTTATAGAGTTTTACCATAAAGGATATATGGCAGGACCAAGAGTCCTTTCTGCAATCACTACTAAAATTAACAGAAAGATTGAAAGCTTAGTAGGTATAACACATAAGGATTTTTAGATCAATTTGCAGACAATATTAAATATTATATTTTTGGCTTATATGGGAGGTAGGTGAGTCCTTGGTCCGATTTTTTCAAAAAATTTAATTTTTCTTAAGTAAGATATTTTATATAGGCATACCAAATTTTAAAAGTCTACGATGACACTTTCTATTTCTGTCCCATCGTTATATTGCTACAAAGCACTGTGAATCTTGTAATACTTTTAGAACATTTTGAAAATATTTTCCGTTATAATTGTCTTTTGAGAAAAAGTTTGTTTCGCAAAAAAAGATTGTTAAGAAAATTTTTCATTAAAAAAGTTAATTTTTCAAGCCGTTGTCACTTCCAAGAATTTTTTGCACTGGTCTGGTCAAAAGACATTTTAGGGCATTATATGGTCTTCTTCTTATTCTCACGTTTAAGTTCATTATTTCTTGTTCTTCTTTTTCTCACGAAATTTCAAATGGATGTGTGTGTGAGTATCATTGTGAAGAAATTAATGTTTCTTAGAAATATTTCTGAAAAATATATATGAAAGATGCTTTTAAGAACAACGTGTTGTTAAACATTTTTCTTAAAAATATTTTTTTGTGAAAAACGGAATATTTTTAGAACAATTTTAAAATATTTCCAGAGAAATTTGTTCATTAAAATGGATTTTTGAAAAATTATAAAAATTTCCTTTTTTACAAGCCACTGTCATTTCTAAGATTTTTGTACTGGTCTGGTCAAAAGACGTTTTAGGGCATTATATGGTCTTCTTCTTATTCTCACAAAATTCCAAATGAATGTGTGTGTATGTGTGTGTGTGTGTCATTTTGAAGAAGTTTGAGTTAAATGTTTGTTGCTGTGTGAACGTATCCTTTTTGTTTTTGGTGTTTTGTTCTCTACTTATAATTTATGTTTAATGCAAATGTAGCAGTGTGCGTGTTCAACTCTGTAGGTGAACAAAAATTATTTTAGTTGCTTGTGTGCGTGTGTTTTATTTAAGTTTAATTTGCAATGTTTTTTTTTTTTTTCTTATTTTGTTTTTGTACTTTCTTCGGTTCTTCGGTTGGCATGCGGTGTGTGAGTGTGTAGATTTGATTGAAATTGATTGGATGCCAAAGTCGAGACAAAGTGTGAGTTTTCTTAAGACATAAAAGAAAATTTTCTTAAAGTTAATTTTCTAAGAAAGAACATTTTTGTTCATTACGCATGCATATAAATGTTTGTTAAGACTTTAAGACGCACACATGTGCATTTATTTTAAGAAATATGCAGTCCTGGATCTGTCCTTTAAAAGTAGTTTGAATCTGGTGAAAAACGTTTGAAAAAAATATTTTAATATAAAAATTATTCAAAATTTATATTTTAAGAAATCTACTTTAGACATTTGCGTAAAAAGTCACTCTTTACACAAAAAATCCCTTTTTACCCAAAAATTTACTTTTTACACAACAACAACATGTTTAATTTGCGATAAAACTCTTCTTTAAACTTCTTAATTATTTGCTTTTATTATTCTTATGTTGTGCCTAAAATTAAAGCTTAATTTTTTTTCTTCTTCTCCAAATGAATATTTGACCAAACAATTGTTTGAAAAGCAATTCATTTTCAATTTAACTGACATGAGAAAATGTTACAACTAACAACGAATGTATTCAATTCAAATCCAAGAACAAGGAGTTTTTATGGAACAGCCATCAAAATGTTAAAAAACAGCACAACTGCAAAAAAAAAACCTCGACATGTACTTAAATAAAATGGTTGTAACAAAAAAAAAAAAAAAAAAAAATTGCGAAATAAAAAGGAACTTTTAAACAAACAAAGAAAAATACGGCTCCAAAGCATATACCCCCACTATTTTAACGTTCTTAGAGGGTATTTCTAAGAGAACACAAACACACACACGCACACACTCACTCCCGCCACCACGGACAATATTGAGCTTAGCATTGTAGCAGCAGTGAACACAAAAGGACGGACGACTTTAGTGCTGATGATGATGAAGACGAATTGTAATAATAATAGAAGATGTGGCACAATGTTACTCTACGGCTAAGCTGCCATGCACACAAACACATTCTAAGGAATAGAGAGAGGTACTTCTATACGAAAAATTTTCATGAAAATTTCCAACCTACACATTCACATTCACACTCATTCTCATATTTGTAAATATGTACAAGCAAAAACCAATTCATTGTAGCCAGCAACAACAACAACAACGAAGCAAGCGAAGACTCAGAAGTCCTTGGTTCTTATATTTTTTTCCATACCTCCATTGGAACTTTTTTTTTTTATTCTCGTTTTGTTTTCTATTGTAATTTTTTTAGACAGCTTAAAAGAAGAATACGTACAAAATGTTGGCAAGTACCATAGAACTTTTTCCTTTTTTTCGAATATTTTTTTTTGTATTTCTAGTTTGTATGATGGGGGTTTCTCTAGACAGTAGAGGCAACATAAGAAAAAGTAACGAAAATTATAGAAAAAGGACTCTAAATGTAATAGAACGTCAGTTGAAATGTTTGTTTGTGTAGTGAAAGGACTGGCACCGTTGGATTATAAGGGAGAGGGTGTGTGTGTGTGTGTCTTTCTCTGTTTCAAAGTTTAAGCTTGACTGAATAAATGGTTGCCTGGTTAGATGATGACTGTTGGAATTGGGTACGTTAACAAATTGTTGAGAGAAGGGACCGACTAAAAATATGATTCTAAGAAAATAGAAAAGTTTTGAGAAAAATGGTCCTTTTAGTGAAAGAATTTTAATTTTTTTTGTTAAAAAGTACTTTTATGCAGCTAAAGTTAAAGACGTTACTTTGTGTAAAAAGCGCAATTCTTTTGTAAAAAATATTTTTTTTTTGTGTTACGGTTGATTTTTTATTGTTTTTGTAAAAACTAAATTTTTTTTTAGAAAACCGTTTTGTGTTGAAAGTAGAATTTATGGGTTTTTTTGTAAAACTTAAATTTGTGTTAAAAAATTATGAACCTTATATTAAAGCCAGTGTTCGAAATAAACATTATGTACTGTACTTTAGTGTTCAGTTTGAAATATATGGGGAAAACACAACTATGTAGTACCAAACTTGTAGCGTAACAGTTTAAAAGTGATAGGGACCGGTCCTAGTTCTAACACTTTACATGAAAGGGACTTGTATTTATAACATTTCGATTTAAATGAAAGTTACTTGTTACTTAATTATGGCGATGTCCTAGCAGGGGATAAATTGGCACCTTTTTGACACTTTATAACAGGTCAATGAAGTAACCCAAATGGACACATTCAAATTTGGATAAAATAATGCCTGTCTCAGAAATTGTCCCGAGCGAACCATATTTATATGATAGATCTCATTCGTTTAAAGTAATATAAACAGATGGCATCGGGCGGCGCAAAATCCAGTCCCATGACTAGTTTTGTGTCAATTACTTTTCCCCTGGATTAATAACACTTTATCACCCGTATCGTCTTGTTTTCAACTATCACTATTTGGATTATTTTTTTAAAAATAATATTCAGTTCACTTGTGACAGAATTAGTGCTTTAAGAACAATTGACACAAATTTCTCGCAGGGAATTGCAAAGGGTGTTTGTGTAGTAAATCATTAAAAAATATGTTTCTATGATTGTGATCTACGAACGCAAAAATAAAACTATAATAGAACATTTTATTGCGTTCTGTTTTTGTTTGTTTTTAAACCAGTTCGAAAATAAACAGAACCTTATTTAGCGTTCGGCTCACACACCCAGGAACCATATCTACTTTTTATTGTTTGTGTAGACGAACTCAACCTTTAATACCGTTTTTAAATATTTTCAAGAAAGAGCCGAACACCTTATAAAGTTCTTTTCGTCGTTAAAAAACAGAACAATTGTAGTGATACTGTAGACAAACGTTATATTTTAATGTTCTATAATGTTTCTTTTTTTACATTGATAAAGAAATTAACAAACAAAAAATTTTAGCAACGACCGCAACACGAACAGCTTGTGCGTGTATTGTTTATATGTTTTGTTTGTGTTAAATTATTTTGCTGGATTTTTGTTTTTTTCGTATGTGCATTTTAATTTTGTAAAAACTATTTGATTTTTTTTTACCAGCCAAAAGGGCGCTAGGCACAACAGAAACAAACGAACATTACTGAGCTGAACCGAACACAACAAAGTGTTTGGTTTAAAAAAAAAAAAACAAATGGAATTAAATGTTCTCACCTTTTTGCTGAGTTGGATAAGAACAGTATTATTTTTTTGTTCGAAAGATGACAAACAGGGAAACATTTTTTTTAAATTATTTTCTACACAAACACGATTAGCGTTTGTGTTTTCCACAAATATACCGAACCGAACACAAAAGAGCGATATCTAATGTTTATTATCAAACAATGTTTTAAGCCACAAACTTTGTTGTGTTCAGCACATTAATTTTCGTTCGTTTAAGTTGTGCTGAGCACCCTTTTGGCTGTTAAAGAAAACAAAATGAAAATTAAAAACAAAGAGCCTGCAGAGATGTTTACACAAACAAAACATGTACACAATACACACACATGCTATTCGTGCTTGGGTCAAGCAAATTGCCAAGCAACAGCAACAATACTAGTGAGAAGCGCTGCTGAAATTTTTTGTTTGCTCATTCTTTCAACCACTTAAGTAAGAAAAAAAAACACTAAAGAACATTAAAAAATAATGTATGACCAAAGAATCACTACAATTGTTCTGTTTTATAATGAAGAACAGAACACTATATAGTGTGTTTTACTTTGGTTGTAAATAGTTATGAACGGTTTTAAAGGTTGTGTACGAACACTACAAAAATCGATATTGTTTCCGGGCGTGTGAGCCGTACCCTAAATAATGTGCTGTTAATTTTCGAACACTGCTAAAAACAAATGGGTCGATTGCAGTGAAATCAGGCAACGCCGCTGATGTTAAAATAAAAAAAAAAAAAAATAAAAAATAATTGTATATTTTAACATGAGCGGCGTTGCCTGATTTCGCTGCTAGCAACACAACTTCAGCTCAGGTGCCATCCGTAATCGACCCATAAGTTGCTGTGTAAAAAGGAAAATTTTGTGTAAACGGGAATTTTTTTTAGTCGCGTTTTGTGTAAAAATTACATTTTTGTGCGAGGTAAGATTTTGTGTATAAAACACCTTTTTCTATAAAAGGGGTACCTTTTGCCCTTTTTGTAAAAAGTGTGACATTATGTGTAAAAAAACGTATCGTTCTTTTGTGTAAAAAGCGTGGCTATTGGGCATAAAGAGAAATTTTGTTAAAGAAATTACAGTTTTTCCACGTAGTTCTTTTTTAAAGTTTTTCAAAACAACTCTTTGTCAATCCTTTTTTGGGATAGTCGGTTACGTTTAGTACTTTTCTAATCAGTAAATTTAAGTGTGGGATACGTATAGCTGAGTGTAGAGTTTGTCTGATTTTTTTCGTTTTTTTTTTTTTTTTGCTCCGGTCTTCCTTTTCTCGTTAAGAATTTCTAACGAAATTTCTATATCCCCTTCCAAGTAAAAGAAAAAAATTTGTGAATGTTGTTGCTACCATGGCTGGCTGATGTTGTAGAAGCTTCTGTTATCCTTGTTTTATTTGAGGGTACTGTTTGTTATGGGGCAGAAGAAAAAAAAGAAATAAACCGAAAGTTTTACAAAAAATTGGAATAAAATTTTTGCTTGTTCCTTTAATTTTATTGCGTTTTGTTTTAATTTTTATTTTATTTTTTATGTTTTTTAGAATTTTTTGGCAACATGAAGTATCGCAAGAGGATGCTTCAACCAAAGTTACCTTTTTCCGTTGCGCAAATTTTTATCTTATGCAGAAAAACAACGAGAAAATTTAGTTGTTTTTTTTTTTGGTAAAAGTAAAGCTAAAATTTTAAGCAATGGATGGATAATGGTCATGGTGTTTGTGGAAGGAGTTGGGTAACATAAAAAGGAAATGATGGCTGTAAGAATTTCTTACTTTAGTGCAACTCTCGTTAGCCAAAAGACCCATGTTCCTCTTTTTACTGATACCCCAACAAAATGTTATTAAACCTTACATTCCCTAACTTGCCTAATGTTTCTCTTTTTCCCCTTCCATTTTACCCCTCTACTCCTGAAACCAAAAAAAAAATAAAAGTTGTTCCCCCGCATTAAGTTGGGTATTTTATATAAATTTCAAAATGAAAAATAAAGGATTTTTATTTTTGGTATTTTGTTGGATGTTCCTTTTTCTGGCTTGCTTTGCTTGTCTTAGTTGTTGTTATCGTTTCTCGTATCACATTGTGTCTGTTCATTTTAACACACAAATAAAAAACGAAAAAAAAAATTTAACAAAAAAAAAAACGTGCAGTAAGTTACTGAACACAACCGCTGGTTCGTAGAGAGTTTCAGTGTTTTTGTTCTCCTATCAAGTTTTTCCACACTAATTTTCTTGGGCGCCACCATGCTGGAGATGGCTGGTGTTTTTTTTTTTTTTTTTTCTTTTCTAACGAATTTGTTTTAACGACATTTGATGTAATGATGCCTTGCCTTGGCATTTGGTGTGAGTGTGGATCGTAAAATAAACAAGCCTTAAGGTTCACAATACTATCCAGTAAAAGAAAGCATTACTAATCTAAAGCCCAACACCCAAATTCGTTCTGTTCTTAAAGAGAGAGCAAGAGAGAAAGATGTTCCTCAACAGAAACATTTTGGCAAAAAAAAAAAAAAAAATTTTTGCTGTCTATAAAAGCTCGTTCATTATACATTATTGAAACTCCATGGTTAAAATTGTAGGAAAAAAATAGATTACACCATTTAATGTCTGCACGTTAAATCAAATAAAATTTACATCAATCACAAAAATGTTTTCTTGAAAATGTTTCTTAGGAAAATGGTACCAAAACTGTTTTCTAAGCATTTTTCACATAGATTTTCCACAAAGAAATGTTTCGCACAAATATTCTTTTTAAAAGCTTCAACGAATGTTAAAGGGTATATATGAGTTTGTCAATAGAAAACATTATTGGTCTTTGACCCTATAAATCATATACATATATTCTGGGTCCTTTTAAGTAGCGAAGTTAATATTTAAATGTCAGTCTGTCCGCGTGCGTGTTGAAATGAGGTTTCCGAAGATCCGAGCAATGAAAGGGTCTAGGTTGTTCAATATTATTGTGGCATATACTCCGTTTAAGTTTGCTATTTAAATTCAGCCTGAGCGGTCTACAAATGACTAAGATACGAGCAAAAAAAAACCACGACTGCCTCTTATTTAAATTATAAATCCCTTCTTGTTGATTTATTCTGTGGGGTAATTCTGTAACTTTTAAATAACTAGTAAATTGTTAGTATTTTAAAGTAAGAATTTTCTTCTTAACGGCAAATTTTTGTCGTTAAAGAGTTAGAGAATTACCTCACTGGAGAACGGCAAGAGCCAAAGTTCAATCAATGGACAACATCTTTAAAAAATTGGGAGGGATGTCACTTTCCATACAAAGACAATATTAATTTCTGTATCCGTTCCGTTGTCAAATTAATTACAAACATCTGGGTACTCAATACACAATATCCACAAAATGTAGGTAGGTTTGAATAAGTGGGCGTGGCACAAAATGGTTGTTTATATCTAAGAAACCGTAAGATAAAAAGTTTCCAAATTTGGTACACAGAGCTGGGTAATTCATACCACTTTTAGCCACTTTTAAAAATAAGGGCGGGATTGGAGAAGTGGGCGTGGCACAAAAAAGTTTTTTTTAAATCTAAAAAACGTTAAGAGAAAAGTTGTCCGAAATTGTAACATATAGCTGGGTTATTCATACACAACATCTCTATAAATATGGGGCGAGATTAGAGAAGTGGGCGTGGCTCCTCCTTTACAAAGACATTGTAGAATTCTCTGAATCTTGAGAACGGCAAGAGCAAAAGTTTTCAAATATTGTATAAGCATTTTGGATATCAATAAACAACATCCGACAAAATTTGGGCGGGGTTGGAGAAGTGGGCGTGGCATTAAATAGATTCTTTTATCTTAAGAACATTAAGAGAAAAATTTATCACTTTTGCTACACATACAAAAACCCTCAAAAAAAGGGTGGGAATTATGAAGTAGGCGTGGCACCTCCTGTACAAGGACATTATAGAATTCTGTTTATCTTGAGAATGACAAGAGCCACAGTTTTCAAATTATGTACAAGAATTTTGGTTATCAATACACAACATCCGGCAAAATGTAGGAAGGATTAGCAAAGTGGGCGTGGCAAAATAGATTTATTTATATCTAAAGATCGGTATTTATATAACTTTCTGTCCTTATCGCACCATGGTGAAGGTTATATACGATTTGGCATAGCCAAACACAGCACTTTTGCTTGTTCTATAAAAATATTCAATTCAATCAAACTTCTTTTTAGAGTTTTTCTATTCAAAGATATTCTTTTAAAAATCTTTTTTTTTTCAATAATATTCCGTATAGAACACATTAAATCAAAAGTGTTGCTTGAGGCCGTTTTACACTATCACACAACTCTTAAGTATTTTGACAAAAATACTTCCCTGGTCTAATTATTGTTTGGAAATTTTCAAAAAAACAATAACAATATGTCATGGCAGTGTTGTATTTTCATCTAAATACGTAAGAATCATGAGATAGTGGGAAGTACCCAGGGCTGCCAGATTTGACGATTTATAGTCATTTTGACGATTTTTTGTTCCGAAGTTAGCAAAGTCTCAATTTGCTGATTTTATTCTAAAAAGTGACGATTTTTCTTAGTCTCCAAAGTCTGAAAAAAACATAACATTTCCTGACACGTTAGTTTTTTAATCTTGAAATGTTGAACAGCCATACCTTAACTAGAGCGTAAGGCGGAACCTTTTCTTTCGCTTAGCGCAGTTTCAAAGTAGTGTTAACAGAATACGTAGTTGTAGTAGTCGTTGCAGTTGAAGCGAAAAAATTTAAATTTTTAACTTTGTTGCGCTACAGAGTATTTGTCAGTTCCAGCTACTACTACAACTTCTTTATTCTATTCCAGGCCTGAGACTCCGAGTAGCTCTTACATGATTAAAAAACTAGCTGGGTATGAAGTAGTTATGTTTTTGTTTAAATGTTTTTTTTTTTATAAAAATCGAACAAAAATATTTAACCCATATGTGTGTGGACAGGTACCTGTGTACCTATTGCGTTTTCAAATCGAAATTTTTTGTATAAGATTTTAGTCTACAATTCTACAATTTCATGAGAACTCCTAACTTTTTGTTTTTATTATATTTTCATAGGTGTTTATATACAATATCAGTTGGGGGGGCGCGGCATATCAATATGCTTTTTGCACCCTTAATAGGGTGAATAGGTACCTGGGTACCTGTATACGTTTTATATTACAAATTTTTTTTTTTTTGGTGTAGGATTTTAAAAAATATATGAAAAGGGGAAAACCAGAGTAAAATTCTAATATTATATCATTAACCATCGATTTTTTGTACAATACAAGACAAAAAATTAGATTTCTCATACAATTTGCATGAAGGTACCCAGGTACCTATCCACCCTATAGAAGGTGTTTTTTTTCCACACACATGAGGGTTAAAAAAAAACTAAAATTTAAGTTGTCCGACTTTTTTGACGATTTTTCGAAACGTGAAAGACGAATTTTTTATTTTTTCTCAGGATATTGACGATTGCCTCACAAATTTATTTGGCAGCCGTGGATGTAGAGTTTGCTAAAAACCGTAAAAATGTGAAACCGCGGTTTCGGTTTTAAAATGATTAAAACCGGTCGGTTTCGGTTCGGTTTTGAAAATATCAAAGTTAAACTTCATACATAAACTTATATTTTTTTTTATTTGTTTCAATGCAGGTACTTTTATTAACTGTATACCTGCGCCTCGCCAGGCATTTGTTTGACTTTTTTCCAGTTTTTTTCTATACATAATTATTAAGTATATTAGAACGAAACATTATGTATTCCTCAATCAAAGTGTTTTTTACAAGAAAATGAGAAAAATGTGTAAACACCGTGGGCGTCGCAATTGGTCAAATGAAAATTTTGTTTATATTGTATCCACCTGGGCCTGGCCAGGCCCTGCCCTCACATAAGAATTCTTTCTTTAGTGTTTTTTCGAAGAGTTATTCCACGTTCCGACAAAATGTTCCTGCTATAGCCACAAAACACCATTAATATAAAAGTAGTCCCAGCCTTGCCCAGGGGTTCGTTGGTGCGAGTTTTTTCTATAGCCACAAAAATTCCATACAAAATACTATTGGTCCCAGCTAGGCCCAGGTGGTAGTTTGTGCCACCCAAATTAGGTGTCTACTTAAGAGTTAAAAAGGTAACATTTGTTCTTCTTAGTACTTATTTTGAATTTTAAGAATTTTGAAATACCTTGCCATTGCTGCAAGCTGTTATGTATGTATAAAGTTTTTCTATATGAAGTTCCAGTATAATGTATAATTTGCAATTTATTTATAAATATATTGTTAAAGTTAATCCTAAAATCGAGGTTTTTTCGCCGGTTTTCGGTATCGGTATTTAGGCATTTAAAACCGCGGTTTCGATTTCGGTTAAAACCGAACAGCAATCCCTACGTGGATGAACCCTTTAAAGATGAGAGTTCTCATTAAAGATGATTTTTTGTCAAATAATGTTTTTTATTAAATTTTTTTTTTAGGAAAATTTTTTCGTTAAAGTTGTTTTTTTACGAATGCTTGTTGATCTTTTGGTTTTCTCTTGGCCCTGGTGTCCTTAAATTTTCTTTTGTTTTTGTTTGGGATTTCGTATCATCTTTATCATTGTTTTGTTGCCTTTTTTTATAATAAAACTTTTTTGGTCGTATGTGGGCGACTTTTGGTTTTCGTTATTCACTAAAATCTCGACATGAAATTTTTTTTTCTTTCGTCTTCTTTGACTGAGCCCAAGTTTCTTAGCCTTTATATTACCAAGAATTTTGTTTTTCTTAATGGTACTCTTTTGTTTCGTTTTTTTTTTTTTCATTTTGGATATTCCAAATTTTTTTTTATTGGATAGTCAATATAAGCCAATTTCTATACAAGTTTGAACTCAAGATACATTTTCGATTCAAACAAAATGTATGTGTGTGTGTGTGTTTTTATGTGTGCGTATTTAGTTTGAATTGGCCAAAAACGAAGATGAATTACTTTTTCTTGTTGGCTGGACTTTGGCCATCAATTCGTTTTTCTATACACATACAATTTGGTTTTTTTTCTATATATTTTTTTTATTATATTTTTATTTGATACTTAGACTTTGTTCTTATATAAATTATAAGAAACATTTTATGTAACGTAACAAAATATCCACAACTCTAGACCCTTTAGCCATGTTGTGTAAGGGAATTGGAGAAGGAGTCGGTAGTGGAGATGGAGGTGGACTACCCAAAAGCAAAATCCATTTTGCTTAAGAAAGTTTGTCTCTCTGTCAGTTAGACATGTGGAGGATATGGGTTTGAGTAGATAGGATTTGAAGGAGGTCGTAGTAATTCATAAGTAAAAATACTTTGTTACAAAGTAGTCATCAATACTAACACACACACACACATAAACATACTCATTGTTACTTATACACTCGTACATTAATAGTCATGCATGTTTGTAAGAAATTAGATTTTATTGAACAAGACAAGTCATTTTGGTGGTGGAGAAGGGAGAAAAAGCACTAGCAGGAGTTAGGGATAAGTTAAGTTAACGTGCATGAGAAATGAGTATTGGCCAGAGGTAACATCTTATAAAGAAATATATTTGTAATGATTATTTAAGAGTTTTCTTTATTTGCACTAAAAAAAAAAGAAAGAAATATTGGAAAACATTTAAAGATTTTATGAATTTAAGTGGCTTACAAATGCCAACGAAAAGAGGAGAAAATGATTTCTTAAGAAAATTTCAAGCCACTGCACACTGGGAAATTCCGGCCGAAAATGATTTTTTTTTTTTTTTAATTTTAATAAAATTTTGATGACAGATTATAGCGAACACTTCAAAACATACAACTCTTTTATTATTTTTGCTCTTAGATAACTATTTTGCTGTTAATAGTGAAGCAAAGTAGATAATTTTTTTCTTATAAATTTAAGGGTTTTAAAGTTAATTTTTGTGATTTGAAATAAAAGTGAGCTATGATTTTTTCTTTTAAGTATTCTTTGAAAATAAGCACGTTAAGTTTAAACTGTATTTGTAATTAATCATTCCATGTGATAATTGTGATTTTTTGCGCGTTATTTTTTTGGATAAGTGAAGTGATTGTGAGTTACTTTAAAAATAAATAAAACCTAAAGTAAGCCAAATTTAAAGAGACAATAACAAAAAAGGTGGGACTAGGGGAGGTTGAGTGATAATTAGATCTAGTACTGTTAAGTATCAAAAGTAAGTACTATACATTTCAGCTGCCACCACATACCACCCTGGTAGCCACATCATTTTTAGTAATTTCCTTTATTTGTATAAGATTAGCGTGACTGACTGGGTGATTATCGCCCAGTCCAAACAACTTAAGCCAGGCACTTGAAATTTTGTATGTAGACTCCCTTCTCAATGTGTCAATAAAAAAAGTAAATACTTTTGGAAATTAAATTCATAAGGGGTTAGAGATGGGTAAAAACGGGTAAAATCAGCAACATTATATCTCGTGATCTAACAGAGGTAGACGTAAAATTCAAAAAATACCATTATTGAATCGAAAATTGAATTATCATATGTTGGGTACTTTTTTGAAATTTGCACATTTTGGGTATAAAAAAGGGCAACAATAAAATTTGGTACTTTTTTGGTTAACTATTTATCTTCTTAAAGTAATAAAGATAAAAATAAAGTTAAATTGTGTTCTCTTCTCTTAAGAAGCTCTTATACAAATTTTGGTACCTTTTGGAAATTCGAATATGGGCATTTCCAGCGAAAAGTCTACTTTTTGTAACGTAACGCCAGAAGTATTTTGAATTGTTTCTCAAAAAATTTTATATGTATAGTTTACTTTTTCATATCTTGGTGTAAAGCGCTACTAGCTCTACATTTAGTAACAAATTGGATAACGATTGAACAACATGGTCCGAAAATACAACCTTATTTGTAATCTGGCGTTACATTAAAAAAAGTAGACTTTTCGCTGAAAATGCCCATATTTACCTTAAAACAAGCAAAGATTTTAAAATTTTAAAGCTTGAAAAATAAATCTGTATTGGTCCAAAGTTTACTAAAAAAGGTTTTATACAAAACATCGTGCTCAATTCGCAGTCTTATTCAGTTTTGTAATGCAAGTCAAAATCCACTTCCGTTTTTTTAACGTCGTGCCAGCTCAGATTTTTGCTTATGTTTGCAAATCCTTAGTCTCGATTACTGTAATTTTTGTTCTGAATACAGTGCAACTTCATTACTTTGTATATATAAAAACCCTTTTTGCAAATTTGACTTCTTCATTTAATTTTTTTACATTTTGTGTTACAAATATCACGACACGTCAAAATGGAAATGCCCATATATAAATACCTTTGGTACTTTTTTCTGTTAATCTATTTTTATTTTTATACTGAATATATGCCCAATATTTGAATGCCCAATTTCAGCTATTTACTGAAAGAACAGATATTTGTTATATATATGTAGCTATGCAGTCGCGAGTACAGGGGAAGAAAAAAGAATTGGTACACATTCTTACCCATCTCAACCCCCCCACCTTAAACGGAAAAATATATACCATTTCTATGATCTTTCCAAATGAAATTTTGCAAAATGGTATGTTTCAGTTGAAGGTTTCTAAGCCATCCCCCCGTAAGCCGTCTGAGTCTGAGTTATGTTAAGATATATATACATATGCTTATGTATTTATATAATCACATAAGTTCACATATTATGTTATAACCATATATGATCATATCTACTTTTATTTGCTCAGGTAGGCACAACGATGGGGACAGGAAATGAGCATATTTAGATATTCCACAAACTACTAATATAATCGCTACAAATGATCATGTTTTATTACACCTCCAAAGCTTTTTATAATTTTGTTCGATAGTTTTGGGTCATCAATGATCTGGCCTACACAGAAAAAATTATTTTTCCAATTCAAACAAAAAATTTGTAGAATCAAATCGGTCCTATAAACAAATTCGCATATTCAAACAATTTATTTGCATTTTGTTTATTGAAAAAAACACGGATTTTTTCAAACAAATAATTTAACTGAATCAAACAAAAAGTTTACTAAAATTCATATACTAAATTTCAAAATCAAAAAAAAAGGTTTTTTTCACAAGCAATGATGCGCACACAAGCAGGCACTGTATTAGAAGATGATGGCAGAGAGAGCAGAGCGGCCGTCTGGCTTTGAGACTAATTTTTTTGTTGGAATAATTTTTGAACCAAGTCTTTTTTTATAAACACAATGTTTTTCGTCATCACTCACTGTTGCTGTATCCTTTCCTTTGCTAATGAAGAAGATATGTAACCCAAAAACGGCGACAGACCGACTCGATATGTTTTTCGTCATCATTATATTTTTGTATTTGATGTATTTAAGCAAACAGTTTGAAAAAATTGAATACGGGATTTGGTTTTTTTTTAACCAACTTTGAAACCAACCAAAAATTTATTTTGTTTCTTATAATGTTGTTGTAGTTTCTGTTGTTCAAAAAGAATGAAACGTTTTTTTACTTGCTATTTTTTTTTTTTTTTTTTTTTTTACTTCAAACCTCTTCATCTTTCTTACTGTTGTACTTTTTTAAAGTGTCCAAAAATAGACTGCATGTGTTTTTTGTTGTAGTTCTTATGTTTCACATTAGGAAGTGTTGCTTACGATCAAATAAAAAATGCAAAAAGACGACAACATTAAAAAGCGTTAAATATTTCATACAAAATTATGAAAACTTGAAACCAATAACGCGTGTATTATATTTTTGAATGGTTGTCAACATTTTTGTTGGTTAAATAAAAATCAAACAAAAATTTTAATTGAATCAGTAAAACAATTTGTAGAAATTAAAAAAATTTTCAAACAAGCGTTTGTTTGTCTTAAATTTTATCTAGGGATCAAACATGCTATTCTTAAGTTGGATACCAAATTCACAGCCATTTACGTAAAGAAATAAAGAAGTTATGGATTTTTGGCCGGAATTTCCCAGTGTGCACTGACTTAAAAACTTATCGCTTAAAGCCTGGTACTCTGTTCAGTATTTCGTGCGAAATGTTTTAAAAATCACTATAAAAAATTTTCTACGAAATACAAACGAAAAAATGTTGATAGAGTTGTACTCTATTTATAGTATGAAAAACATGCGAAATGTTTCTAGCAATATTTTGTTTTCCGTGCGAAACAAGTGCAGCTAATATTATATCGACCCGTTTGCGCGAAATTATCGTATGTTACAAAATCCAAATTTTACGGGTAAGCCATTTTTCTACTTTTCTCTACTTTCGCTTGAAATATCAAAATGAAAATATGCATTCAATTTTTGGAGCAACGAAGTGGAATTCGTCTATAATATTTTGTCAGGTGACGTCTCTTTGAATGTAGAACAAGATTGCATCAAAAACTGAATTTCAAAAAAATTGGCATATACAGAGTACTAGGCTTAAGGCTGTTTAACACTATGATACAACTCATAAGGATTATAACGAAAATGCTTCCCTGATCTTATTATTGTTTAAACATTTCACAAAAATAATAACAAATTATCATGACAGGGCTGTATTTTTCAAAAAATTTGTAAGAATAGTAGAAATAGGTGTAAAGTAAGTACCCTTTTGGAAATTTTCTTAAAGATTTTTCGTTTAAATTTTCGTCAAAAAATATTTGCAAATGACAATTTCTTAAAAAAAAGAACAAGTTAAGGTTCTTTATTCGGTTATGCCGAATCATTGATACCTTCCACAAATAGTTAGAAAATTGTAGGACGACTTGGCTCTTAATGGGACCTATAAATTACTAGGCAATCTCTATGAAAACTGACATCAGTATTACAATTGGCTGTGGCTTAGAGCCATGTCAAAGCAAACCATCAGAAAGTTTAATCGTTTTTTTTTTCTAATCGTATAAAACTAAATTTGAATTTGTAAAAACAAAATATCTTGATTCGTAAGTCTAGGTACAAATATAAATCTATAGTCCTTGGTCTGAGTTTGTTGGTGGGAGGGGAAGATAGCATGCTTTTCTTCTCTCATCTCTCATCCATAAACTTAGACTTTCAGGAAGAAAATTTTTATAGTGTGAACCCAGACTAACAGTTTTAAAATGATTTTCAGGAGGTCACAAAATTCGGTAGAGATCTCTACGAAATTTGTCAGAGTGATTTTTAGTCTTATAAAACTATGAGCTACCAAATTTTATTACAATAGTGTTATTCGTTACTGTTTTAGACGTACTAAAATGTTTGACTTGGCTTTATATAGGGCGTATTGTTAATTATTTGCGTTAAGATTTTGTAGCCATTTAGAAAATTGGGCGTTCTAATTAAAATTTATTTCGTGCACAGAAAAAATTATTTTTCCAATTCAAACAAAAAATTTGTAGAATCAAACAATTTTATGCCTGAAATCAGTCCTATAAAAAAATTCGCATATTCAAACAATTTATTTGCATTTTGTTTATTGAAAAAAACACTGATTTTTTGAAACAAATAATTTAACTGAATCAAACAAAAAAATTACTGAAATTCATATACCTACTAAATTTCAAAATAAAACAAAACGTTTTTGCACAAGCAATGACGCGCACACAAGTAAGCACTGTATGAGAAGATGACGGCAGAGCAGAGCCGCCGTCTGGCTTTGAGACACATTTTTATTGTTGGAATAATTTTTGAACGAAGTCTTATTTATACACACAACCCAATGTTTTTCTTTATCACTCTCTGTTGCTATATCCTTTCCTTTGCTAAAGAAGAAATGTAACCAAAAACGGCAGCAGACCGACTCGATATGTTTTTCGTCATCATTTTATTTTTGTATTTGATGTATTTAAACAAACAGTTTTAAGAAATTGAATACGGGATTTTGTTTCTTATAATGTTGTTTCTGCTATTGGTTTTCTTAAGCTGGAGGTCCACACCACGCGTTACTCGCTTTTTCGCAGCATACGCAGCTGTCAAAAAAGTAGAATCTGTGTAGTTATACGTAGTAAGTTACATGCACAAAAGCGTAGATGCCTTGAGGCGAAAAGTAGGTTTACTTTCTACTTTTGTAAGCGTCACAAGCAGCGTTCGAACAAATCAACTGATTTTGACAAATTAAATTTTATTTTTACTTGTGCTGCTGCTGCATAAAAAGCGTTGCATGTAACTTGAAACGTAGAACGCAGGTAAGGTTATAAAAGCATGCGCTGCGTGGAGGCGAAAACGCGTGGTATGGACCTCCAGCTTTATAATTGCACTTTTTCAAAGCATCTAAAAATAGACTGTGTGTTTTTTATTGTTGTCACATAAAGAAGTGTTGCTTACGATCAAATAAAAAAATGCAAAAAGACGACAACATTAAAGAGCGTTAAATATTTCATACAAAATTATGAAAATTTGACACCAATAACGCGTTTATTATATTTTTGAAGAGTTGTCCACATTTTTGTTGGTTAAATAAAAATCAAACAAAAATATTGTTTGAGTCAGTAAAAAAATTTATAGATATTAAAAAAATTTTCAAACAAGCGTTTGTTTGAAAATAATTCGGCAATAATTTTTTCTGTGTGTACTTCGTGATTTTTTTGGTCAACATAATGAATTCGTTAACAAGCGGAATTGCCACATTTGGGCAAATGCGAATCTACGAGTGATGGCTGAGAAGCTGATGCTTTCACAAAGTTTGTCAGTTTGGTGGGGTTTTTTGGGTGGTGGCATCATTGTGGATAGTGGATAGTGGATTTCTTGTAGCTAGAAATCGAGGATTTGGACATGGACGATATGTGGTTCCAACAGAATGGTTCCACTTGCCACACATCCAACAAAACAATGGCTCTTTTGCGCGAGAAATTCAATGGCCGTGTTAACTCAGGTCGTGGCGTTGTTAATTGGCCGTCACGATCTTGTTATTTAACACCGTTGGATTTTTTTCCTTAGGGAATTGAATTGTTCGTAAGTGAGCGTGCTTTCAACATATGGACAGACATACAGAAATGGCTGAATCGACTTAGAATGAATATTACAAAAGTTACACACGAAATGAAAAACTTATTATATCCTCATTCACCACTAGTTGTAGAGTGTATAAAAAAACTGCAATTAAAAATTTACAAAAAAATCTTGCCTAAGTAAATTTTTATTGGAGATCAAAATCGAATGTTTCGCAGCAAATGTTTCATAATAAGGACTAAAGCTTATGGAAAATATTTTCCTAAAATAATTTTTTAGAAAGATTTTAATAGAACTATTTCTAGGTTTTTAAGATAAAATTTTTTTCAAATTTTAGTAGAAGAGAATTGTTCTGAAACTTTTTCTTCTAGCCCTCTTCCGAAAACATTTTTAATAACCAGGGCAAGTTTTTAATGGCATATGCCATTTGTTGACACTTTTGCCATTTCTTCAATTGTTTTGTGAAAAAGCCATTTTTGCTTCAGCTTGCCAAAAAATGCCTTTTTGGCAGCCTAGAAGAAATTTTTACATTTAAAGAATGTTGCAAAAATTGGACGTAAAAAGTGGCTAAGTATGCAAAAAGTGCACTTTCAGTACATCTTCTCAAGTCTCTCGAAATTAGAAACAAAAGAGCTTTCTATAAATGAAAGCATAGGCTTAACTAACAGTGCTAAATTTAGCAAAAAAGATTTTGTTGAAAAGTTTTAGATCGTAATACCGGATTACAAAATTAATTAAAATAAGAAATAGTATATGTGAGTAGTCCACTTTCAAACACCTTTTAGTAAAAAAATATTCTGTAAAAGTCGCCATTTTATTTGCTTTTTAAAATGTCTCTTAAGCCATTATCAACCTCGTACAAAACTCCGTAAGTTACGCGCAATTTCTGGTTAATTATTCAAAACTCCTGCAAAACTCTATATATGGCTTGGCATTTCAGTTTTAAAAAACTGTTTTTATCGATTTTATCAGAATTTTCTTCATCTAACCTATAAGCGTTCAAATATGCTCCAGTAACATCTTGCAATATTGAAAGAATGTTTTCCATTTATTAAACTGTTTAATGCGATAACAGGAGATTATTTATTTTTGAAAATTTTAAGAAACATGCTATTGTACTACTTAAAACTTAATTAAATAAAAGTTTATAAATAGCAACATATTTATTTTCATGCCATTTTGCCATCCATTTTTAATCATTTTTCGTGCCATTTTAAAGTTGTCCTGTTCATAACTTTTATTATAATTTTTTTAAGAGAAAAACTTATTCTTAAAAATAAACGCAAAACATTTCTCTTAGAAAATTCAAAAAAAATTCTTTTTTTTAAAAAAAAAACTTTCTTAAAAACGTTTTTCTAGAAAACGGTTTTTTTTATACCCTTCACCGAAGGTAAAAGGGTTTATATACCCAGCAAAAACTTGGTAATGACTTGCCATTACTGAACAACTTACTTTTCAATGACTACTTCATACCATCTGCATTACATAGAAGTAGTTTGGTAATGGCTGACATATAATCTGATACCTAAGTACTTGTGTATGAGTTGATTAACGAAATTTATAATTCATTCGTAATAAAATGCATCTACGGTTGAAGTTTTTTCAAATCTAATACAAATTGATTTAAAATATTTGTTCTTACAATTTGTTTTTTTTTTTATTATAAATAAAAAACAATTTGTAATAAATTTGAATATGAAAAATTATGCTGTACTGAAATTTTATAGTCATGACATGTTAGTTGTAATTTTTGGTGACATCGGAGTAATAAGTTATTTAAGTCCCTATTTGTAAGCGAATGTGGTAATGACTTATTTAACTCCCTATTTACGCTCTTAATTGAGTAAAAAACATCGTTTTTTTATACAAAAACTACACTGCCCCGGTAGACTAGCTGGTAGTGAGCTAGTCTATCAGCACCGAGGTTGCGCGATCGAATCCCGCCAGAGACAGAAAAAAAATAAAAAATAAAACAAAGTAAAGTAAAATAAGAAAAAATAAAAAAAAAAACATAAAGTAAAGTAAAATAAAATAAGAAAAAATAGAAAAAAAATAATTATAAAAAAATAAAAAAAAAAATTTTTTTTAAAGTCATTACATATTAGTTGTAATTTTGGTTACATCGGAGTAATAACTTATTTAAGTCCCTATTTGTAAGCGAATGTGGTAATGACTTATTTAACTCCCTATTTGTAAGCGAGGGTGGTAAGTACTTGCCTCCAATGACATCACCGTGTTAAAATAATGAGTTAAGATGCCAATGTATAAGTAGTGAAGAGTCGTTATATTAGCTTTTTAACTCATTACTTTGCAATGTAAGTTTTTGCTGGGTAACTTTGTCATTCCGTTTGTAATTTCTACAATATTGATCCTACACCCTATAAAGTATATATATTCTGGGTCCTTATGAAAAGCGAAGTTCAAATCCGGTTGTCCGTCTGTCCGTCTGTCTGTTGAAATGGGTTTTCCGAAGCCCCCAGATATGATGGGGGCTTGGTTGGGGTATCTTTCTGTCAGGTATTCTTATTATAATTTTGCTATTGCAATTCAGCCAGATCGGTCCACAAATGGCTGAGATATGAGCAAAAAACCACGACTACCTCTAATTTTTTCCAAAAATCCCTTGTGGTTGTTGTATTTTTATTACTTTTTGCTGTATATCTGGGGAACGGCAAAAGCCAAAGTTTCCAAATTAGGTACACACATTTAGGTTGCCAATACACACCATCCTACAAAATGTAGGCGGTATTGGAGAAGTGGGCGTGGTACTTCCCGTACAAAAAATATCAAAAACTTCATACAAACCTGAATTTGTGCACTGTTATAGACCGATGGTTACACCTTATATATCAAAAGACCGGAAAATTTCGGAAAAATCGGTTCAGATGCAAAAAAGTTATGGCCAAAATAAAATTGTTTTTATTAAAATACCCATTTTCGGAAATCATAGATCTTCCCGAGTCCAAACTTCATTTTAATGATACTCAAACAACGTTCCCTCATGGTTTAGTTGTCTAGGGAGTGTGTCAAAATAGAAACTGTGAGTTCTCTGGTTCGAATGTTGTTTTTTTAAAAAGAAAATTTTTTTTAAATTTTTATTTTTTTATGTTCTAAAACCGATTTAAAAAAAATATTTACCAGTTTTCGCTTTTTAAATTTAATTTATAATGAAGTTTAAAGTATTATAAATATGTATGTATACATATGTAAAAATTATTTAGTTTTTGTCTAGTTGCTCTGTATTCTGCTGCCACAATGGTGAAGGGTATATAAGATTCGGCACAGCCGAATATAGCACTCTTACTTGTTAATATTTTAAACGAAAACGCAAAGCCAAAGTTCAATTTTATTTGAAATAATTTCTTAAGAGTGAATAATTTTTACAAAAATTTACTACAGAAAATTGTCGTCTATACAAAACTTTTTTAAGATAGAGAAAGATTTTCCAACAATTTCTTTAAGGGAAAAAATCTTTAATAAAAATAAACTTTTTGCAATTTTTTTGAAAATCCTGTTTAAGGGTAAATATTTTTTTTTATAGGCAATACATTTGACTATCTTCCATACGTTTCATTTCTTAAAAGGACTTAAAACAAACCGCACTTTTAAAAGATCTATTTACAGATCCCATTACACTTTTTAAAGTTTTCTTAGAACTTAGCAAAATTAACGTGACCCAAAATAGCCACATGTCCTTTAAGAATACTCATCTTAAAACTTCCATATCAATTCATTTTAAATGTTTGTCTTTATGTCTTTAGAAAGAAATTTCTGTGAATGTGTGAGAAGTGAGTGAGTGAAAAACCCCTTTTTTCAAATTCTAAAATTCAACTTCAATTAAATTCAAACCTTTTTGTGAGATCCCCTTTTTCCCACACGCTAACATTCGTACAAATGAAAAGAAACTAAAGAAATGATAACTAAAAAGGACGAACTTGTAAAAATAGGTATGGGGCAGAGGGAGGTGAGTAGATGGGGTTTGAAAAACACGCAAAAGATATAAAATTCAACAAAACAGTTTTGGCAAGAGAAATACACTCTTAACTTGGGAACAAATCAAACTAAATAAAATAGAAAAAAAAAAACAAGAACCACATGCCATTAAAAAGGAACAACGAAAAAACGAAGTGATATAAAAAAGGGTACAACTCAAACAAATGGAGGACATATAAAAATGAGACACCTTAACGAACAAATACAAGGACAGACAGAAAGACAGTTAGAGATATACAGTCAGGACAAAAGGAAGGAGTAAAAGTTTTGAGTATAGAAAACCGTTTCTTTTATATCAAATGTGACGCCAGCCAAAAAAAAAACTGAAAGAAGTATTAAAAGCAATGGTACCCCCTTTTGCAGCAAAATGTAATATCCTTTTTTTTTTTTTGTTATCCTTTCTAAAGGGGGCAAAAAGAATGGGAAGATTACAATTGCTAAACGAAAAGGAGTAGGCAGAGATATTGATGTGTGTTGAATGTGTATTTGGTGACCCTCTTCAACAGAAATGTCTTGGCTTAGCTCTAGTGAATGACTTTAAAAAGCAAATGATGGCTTGTTGTTGGTGGCAGGATAGTATCTTATACTTAAAAGTGTGAGGGTGGGGGGAAACAAAACATTTTTATGATTGCACTAAAGCACAGCTCGTTTTTTTTTGCTTTCTTTTCAACCTAAAACCAATTTCAAATGAAAAGCAACCATCATCATCATCGCCATCAACCCAGAAGAACTGCTACAAATTCTACTACAGCAATGGCAACATCACAAGAAATAGATTCAAAACACACACACAGGCACACAAACAAAAATAGAAAGGGAACATTTCTTGGCATTTGTTGCCAACTAGAAAAAACACAAGGATATCCAACTGTGGAATAGAACAACTAACGAAACCAAACAGTCAAGTAAAAGCCAAACCTAAATTGTATGAAACCAAACTACGAAGAAATAAATGGGAATAGAAAAAAAATATAAAAAATTACTTACTCGTGAAAAAAGTAAAGAATTTCTAAAAGGACATGTAGTCGCATAAAAGGCGTCAATATACAGAACTCTGTTTTCATATTATAAAGCGGCATAATAAGTTGTCTTATAGTTTTGTAACATTCGTCAAACTTCTACAAAAATAGCAAAAGAAACCAAGTTTGGAAAAATTTCATAAGCAACAAAATTGTCGCCTTAGAATTTTTTTTGTCGCCCATCAAAGAACAGTTTATTTATTAAATTAAATGAAAAAACTAAAACAAAAAAAATTGTGTGCGACAAATTTTTAAGCATAAAAATTTTTTGTCGCCCACCATTTTAGTGATAAGTGATAAGATTTTGCAAGGAAAAAAGAAACTAAGTTTGGAAAAAATTGCATAAGCGACAAAATTGTCGCCCACAAATTTTTTTGTCGCCCATTAAAAACCACAAGTTTATTAAATCAAATGTAAATCAAAAAAATCATGGGCGACAAAATTTTTAGCATACACATTTTTTTGTCGCCCACTATTTTAGTGGTAAAATATATTACAAACAAATTTTCAACAAAGAAAAATCTCAAGCGATAGCAAACTGTCGCTCAAAAATTTATTGTCGCCCATAGTTAATCGCTTATTTTGCTCAAAAAATTAGTTTAAAGAACATTGTCGTTCACTCGGTAGTCTTTATCCACAAAATGGCAAATGAAAATCCGTAACTGAAAATTGCTAAGCGATAATAGGCGACAAAAAATATTGTATGCTTAAAATTTTGTCGCCCATGACTGTTTAGTTTTTTTTTCATTTGATTCAATAAATTTGCGGTTTTTTTATGGGTGACAAAAAATTAGTGGGCGACAGTTTTGTCGTGTTTGCAATTTTTTAAAAACTTTTTTCTTTGCAAAATCTTGTCTAGAAAATTTAATTTGCTTATTAAGTCACAAGTTTAAATGCTACCGGTTAAGAATTTTTAGACGAAATCAATATTTCGCTTATTAATTAAGTTTCAAAAAGTTTAGAAAAATTATAATCTTTTAACCTTAAAAAGTTTTTTTTAAAAATTGTTAAACATATATTTTGTCGGCTTAAATTTTTTCAGAATATTAAAATTACTGTGAAAATAAGTGTCGCTTTTGCTTTTTTCTTTAAGCGACATGAGATAGCCTTTAACCTTTTCTAAAAAAACTTTTGTCGTCTTTAAAATGCACTTTATAATAATTTTCTGTTTTATAGAATATCGTGTCGATTATCGAATTTTCTGTTCAAAATTTATCGCTTGCTTTAATATTCTATACAAAACTTTTTATTGAATTTCTACAGAAAAATTGTCGCTGTCTCCAAATTCTTATAGAAAATTTGTTGCTGATATGCAATTCCTATAGAAAATTTGTCGCTGACAAATTTTTCTCTAAACCGAACTTATAGATTCGCCTACTGTCGCAAAATCATACAGTTTTTTCCATGACATATCCCACAATCCAACTTTCTTCTGGCTCTTACTCCTTATCATAGACTGACTGCCTTTTGGTAACTACAACGGCCAAAACTTTACTGACTACAACTACAACAACAGCAACCAAATAAATTAAAAAAAAAAAAAAAAGAATTGAAATAGAAATAAAGGGAACATAATAAAAACGGAAGGCTTCACAGTGGGTGTGTGTAATGATGTATAGAATTTGTTGCTGTTGTACATCTTGTTTTAGTGATGGCGGGTGTTGGAGAGCTGCCACATGGAATGGGTTTGTGCGGGTAGGCAAGTGGTGTCTACATATGTGTGTGTGGGACTACGTGCGTGTATTCTAAATGTGTAATGTGCCTAAACATTGCCCTCATGTTGTTGCTTTTTTGTTGCTAAAGGCAGGCAGCAGTTCTGAATGCCAAAAGGGATTCGCGTTTTGGGTTACTATTTCTCAGAGTGCTCGTGTGTGAGGATGAGTATGTTTTATATTTTCATTTATTCCTTTCGTTTTTTAGTTTCGGTTTTTTTTTCTACAAAGCTTTGCGTGTAAAAATATAAAAAATGTTTAAACATCTAACGTTTCTAATGGTATTCTCGTGCCGCACAAACACACACACACACACATACTCGCACTCATTTAACAACTTTTGCTCATATGGGAGTAGAATTATGTACAAGTGTTTGTGTCTTTGGGTACACATTGTTATTTTATGTTTTCAAATGTAGGAGGGCAGACCTTAAAAGTTTTCTATTGACGCTTTCAATAGGAAATTTATAATCAAAGTTATATTTGCGGGAGTATAAAATTTTAATCAATTAATAAGATTTTGTTATGATGTTCCATTGAAAGTTGTCGCCTATTCTTAATTTCTATAACAAATTTATCGTCTTTACAAGTTTAATATAAAAGATTTTTTGCCTTAACAAAACTCCTATAGATAAATTGTTGCCTTAGTTTTGTATAAAAAATTCTCACCTTAACAAAATTTCTATCGACAAAGTTTCGCCAAAACAAAATTTCTTTTAAAAATGTGTTTCCCTAACAAAATTTAGAAACTTTAACACTTTTTATTGAAAAAAATTTGATCTCACAATTTAGAAAATTTGTCGCCTTAAAATATTTTTGTCTTAAAAAAAATTTCTATAGAAAATTTTTTGTCTTAAAAAATTTCGCGCGTTAAGAAAGTTTTTAAAGAAGACTTGTCGCCTTATTTTTTTGCCTTAACAAAATTTTTATAGAAAATTTATCGCGTTATGAAATTTTTTAAGAAAACTTGTCGCCTTAATTTTTTGCCTTAGAGCAATTCCCCTCTCCGATTTTAAAATAAATAGTCTCAATCGATTGCCCAGCAAAAAATAATGTACCTACATATTTTTTTTTTTTTTTTATAGTGACTGGTTTTGTGGTGGTGTACACCACTGTCATGTGAAAAATTGAAGAATTCTTCATAAGGGACCTCATTGAAAGTTGTTTTAAAAAACTACTAAAGCAATCGCAACGAGTGATAGCTCGTTGGAAAGGTATTGAATCAGGCTTTAATTGAAAATTAAATTTTCCTAATTTTTCTTGGAAATTTACCTTTAAATTTTCCCATGAAAATTAAATTTTCCGATTTTCCACAGAAGCTCCTAAATTTTCCGGCTAATTTTTTTTTTTTTGGATTCCTCATAATTTTTGCTTTAAGAATCAGCAATAAAAAAAATGGGCCCCGACTCCTTGTTTGGACAGGAGAAGAGCATTTAAGAGACCACCTTGTTAAAAATACATTTTAAAAATTATTTTACAGTTAAAAATACATTTATGAAGAAAAAATCAATTTTTTTTAAGAGCCCCAATATGGTCTGCCTGCCTTCACAAGATCGGCCATAAATCCATGGATAATAGCAGCAGTGGCATGTAATGGCACACCAAACCCGACTGAGGCTACAGGTCATAAAATGTTTTGTAAATTTTTTAAATTACCAGGTAATAAATATTTCGCCTAAAATGACACGTGCAGAAACAAGTCATAAAACACGGATTTTCCATAAATATGGCGAAATATTTATTACCTGGTAATTTAAAAAATTTGCAAAACATTTTATGACCTGTGGTCGGCTTATTGGCAGTAACCAATTAAGTCCCTCTTTAAAAAACATTTTATGACCAGTAGTTCACGCAAATTTTCCTATTAAAGAAAAGCAAATATCGCTTATTTTTTTTACCTATTTTTTACCAAAAAATAAATATAAATACTTCACACACTCTGAGTCAAATTTCAGTTGAATACTAAACGTGAAAGTGTTAAAGTGTTTTTTTTTTTGTAAAGTAAAGAGTGAAGCTGTAAAAAAAATTTAAAGTAAAATGAATAAATTTTGCTGCAATCCGTTTAACAAGAGTGGACATCGTTCGAAAAAGATAAAAGTATTAAAATTAACTGGTGTTTCGAAGCGATACATGAATGAATTAAATATACAATACGGTGAAGAAGCAGAATTCATTTGCCCCAAGTGTAAAATCGATTTGTCTCAACAAGCAAATGCATTGAAACAAATGCAGCCACAATCCGAGAGTGAAATGACAAGTGAACAAAATGTTTCATCTGATAGTGAGGCAGACATTCCGATGGTCAATATGTCTTTGAGTCCTTTGAATGAGGCTATTACCATTTTAGGTGAAACGCCTATTAGAAAAAGAAAGTTGCGAAGTGAAACATACAGGAAAGAGAAAAAAGGCAAGGTTATTAGTGCAATCGCGACAATATTTGATGAAAGCTCTGATAACGAATGCAGTCAAGCAGATGACGTTGATGACGGCAAACAAATGATTGAGCAGTTGAAAAGAAAATTCAATTTAGCGACCACTTTTTCGGAGAAATATCTCATTTTATCTGTGCTGCCTCAATCATGGTCTATACGCAAGATTTCTGAACAGTTTCAAACATCTTTTTACATCGCGAGAAGAAGCAAAGAATTAGTTCGACAGAAGGGCATATTGGCGACTCCCACCAAGAAATTTGGCTCAAGGACCCTCAGCGAAGCAACGGTGAAATTGATTCAAGATTTTTACTGCAATGATGACAACAGCCGCGCCTGCCCAGGTACACGTGACTATGTTATCACACGTGAAGATGGAGAAAAAGTACACAAGCAGCGCCGATTATTATTATGTAATCTATCCGAAGCATACCATCAGTTCAATGAGAAATACCCAGCAGAAAAAGTGGGATTTTCTAAGTTTGCCATCCTACGACCAAAAGAATGCGTGCTGGCATTAGACAGGCACGGAACGCATTCAGTCTGCGTTTGCATGTTTCATCAAAACATCAAATAAATTTTCTTTTCATGCAAGAAATTGAAAGTATTTCACGGTGAAATTGAAACATATAGGGACCTCCTGTCGAAGTCGTTGTGCGCATACCCCACGGAAAATTGTCATCTGTCCAAATGCGACAATTGTCCGAAGATTGACGAGCTAGAGCAATATTTGGCGGAAAAGCTGTTAATTCAGGAGGTGCATTTCAAACAGTGGATAATTAGCAGCGGCAGATGTTCCCTTGAGACCGTGGTAAAGCAGATTCCGGAATTCATCGAGGAATTCGGATTCAAGTTGAATGAACTGAAGGCGCACCATTTCATATCCGAGATGCAATCGAAATTTCTAAAGGAAAGTAAGGAGAAATTAGCCCAAAATGAAGATAACGAACTACAGACCGTAAGCCTTGTTGTTGTCGCGGAGAGTTTAGCTCATAATTATGTGTCCGTTTATTTATTTCAAATGAAACTGTTTGAATTCTTAAGATCAAAATTCGATGCAATCGACAAAGTAACGTTTTTCTCAGACGGCGCGGCTTCTCAGTACAAGAATAAAAAAATTTTTACAATCTTTGCATAATTGAAGAAGAACAAAACTGCAAGGTCGAGTGGCACTTTTTCGCGACGTCCCACGGTAAGGGCCCATGCGATGCGTTAGGGGGAACCCTAAAACGCATGGCGACTAAGGCAAGTTTGCAAAGGCCATATACTGACCAGATCTCAAATGTACAACATTTGTTTTCGTGGATTCAAAGCAAGGAAATTGCCGTTAACACAGTTTTATGCACTCAAAAAGAACACGATGCCATGGAGCGACGAATTCAAAACAGATATAATAATGTCAAAACTATAACTGGAACGCAAAAGTTTCATTGCTTCATACCAAATATTTCTGATATGTCAATTAATGTAAAGCGGTACCCTTCGTCTGCCGACGTGCTAAATTTAAAGTTACTTTAATTTTATAATGATGCCAAGACAATTGAAATTTTTAATAAATATTGTAATTAAGTATAAGCAGCAAAATAAGAATGATTTTTTCTTCATAAATGTATTTTAAACTGTAAAATAATTTTTAAAATGTATTTTTAACAAGGTGGTCTCTTAAATGCTCTTCTCCTGTCCAAACAAGGAGTCGGGGCCCATTTTTTTATTGCTGATTCTTAAAGCAAAAATTATGAGGAATCCAAAAAAAAAAAATTAGCCGGAAAATTTAGGAGCTTCTGTGGAAAATCGGAAAATTTAATTTTCATGGGAAAATTTAAAGGTAAATTTCTAAGAAAAATTAGGAAAATTTTATCTTTCAATTAAAGCCTGATTCAATACCTTTCCAACGAGCTATCACTCGTTGCGATCGCTTTAGTAGTTTTTTAAACAACTTTCAATGAGGTCCCTTATGAAGAATTCTTCAATTTTTCACATGACAGTGGTGTACACCACCACTAAACCAGTCACTATAAAAAAAAAAAAAAAATATGTAGGTACATTATTTTTTGCTGGGCAATCGATTGAGACTATTTATTTTAAAATCGGAGAGGGGTCGTCCAAAAATTTGCCAATTTTGATCGTTTTCATATGGAATATTCAATATTCAATCTTCGTTGCAAACGGACGTGTTTTTTAACAGTGCTCTCTTTAAAACCCAAAAAAAAAAATATACCGAAAACAAAAACAATCTAAAATATTTTAAATATAATAAGAAATTTTCCCCAACGTTTTGTATTATTAACAAAGAAATTTTAAAAATCGAAAAAAAAAAATAAATATTTTCTTTTCGCAAAAACCCCATAATTTAAAAGTGTAACAGAGAAGCAAATTTAAATTCTGCAAAACCAAATTAAATTAAAGAGCATAAAGATGAGTCAAAGTATACTTTGTAATCAGTGCAAAAAAGAAATAACAACAACAAATTATGTGAAGTGTTACAATTGCAGCGCAAATTATCACTTTACCCCTTGCTCTCCGCTATCGGAGGGTACTTACTTAAGTATGTATGGGGACAGAAAAACGTCATGGAAATGTCATATTTGTAAACCAAGAAGCCGATCCCCTAATAACATGTATCAGGCTGTGGTCTTTGATGACAAAAACAATAAGAAACAGGCACGAACCGATGACGATGAAGAGAAAGAAGAAAACGACCAAAATAAAAAATTTAAAGAGTCAATGTCATTGACCTCTGTCAACACAAAACTTAGTTCTGTTCAAAACGACGTCACAGAATTAAAAAGTGACTTAAGAGATGTAAAACGTACAATTGAACAACTCTCAATCAGCGTTAATTCTTCAAATTTGCAAATAAAAGAGGACATACAGACAGCACTTACGACAATTACAAACACACTTACTACATTGGTAGCACAAGTGAAAGAGCTTGGCGATAAAGACAAACAGAGAGAACAACAAATTAATGCAATGGAGACTCGTATAAACAACTTGGAACAGAAAATGATTTGCAAAAATATAGAGATAAAAAATGTAAGAGACAAACAAATTTCTGCATACGATGTTGTAAAAACAATTGCTACATCCTTAAATGTGGAGATAAACCAGCTGGATGTAACCAGAGCATATCGTCTAAAAAAACAAGATGAGAAAGTAATCGTGGAGTTCTCTTCTTTAGGAAAAAAGACGGAACTAATGAGTAAAATTGAACGTCACAGAGTAGATGATAGAATCTTTAACAACAATGACAGTAACACCGACAATCCAACGCACTACATCTATATAAACGATGAGTTAACGTTACATAATCGCCGCCTTTTATGGCTGGCTAAAACCAGAGCAAAGGAAGCAAACTGGAAATTTATCTGGGTACGAAATGGAACTATTTGTGCCCGTAAAAATGAAAACTCTACATTATTTCAAATCAACAACACTGCAGATATTGCTTTAATAATCAACACAATTTAAAAAAATTTAAAAAAAAAAAAAAAAAAAAAAAAAATACCTCCTAATACATATTTTAAATATTTTTATATCCCCACAAAAAAACAAAAAATGATTTCGAATGAAAAACAAACAATTAACAACTTTAGCCAAATAAATACAAATATATTAAGTTATCCCACTTCTCTAGTGTATATGAATATTCGTTCACTGAGACTCAACTTTGCGACTTTTCTGGCAACAATAAATAAAATAATAAAAAGATTAAAGTTCATAATTTTAACTGAAACAAACATAAACGATAGTGAAAATATTTTTTATAATATAGAAGGTTTTAATTCGGTTTTTCTTAATAGAGAAAACAAAGGTGGTGGCATAGCAGTATACATTGCCGAAAACTTAACGTTTAGAAATATTAATGTAAATACAAACTCTTTTGAAATTGTGCAAATAGATGTAAACATAAACAATAAAACAGTTTCTCTTCTGTCCATATACCGTCCTCCCCATCAAAGCATCCCATTATTTACCAATGAACTCGATACAATTATCAATAACATAAAGAAAAAACAAGACATTATTTTAGTGGGTGATGTAAACATTAATATATTAAGAGAAAGTCTTACAACAACAACATATCTTAATATGATAATGAGTAATGGTTTACAATGCTTGATAAACGAGAGCACGCGTGAAGATGTAAACAAGAACACAAGCAGCTGTATAGATCATCTCTTTTTAAGAAAAAACAATTCAACAACAAATGCATATGCTGTAATCGTAACAACAACAATATCAGACCACTACTCAATTTACTGTAGTATTTATGAAGATGTTAACAACCAGGGTATGGAAAACAGAGAATGTCAGCAAACGCAATTTAATAATTATAAAATAAATAAAAGTATACGCCTAACAAATTGGAATGCGATTACTAATGAAACATTAAATACAAACAAGATTTATGAAAAAATTTACAATACTTTCAATACAATATACAAAAGTTCAACAAAAATAGAGAAAACAAGTAAAAAAAGATCAGTAAATCCATGGATCAGTGAAGAAATCATTAGATACTGTGATGTTAGGGATAAACTTTTCAAAAAATGGCGACACAATCGCAATAATAAATGTTATGAAAAAGAATTTAAGACTTTTAGAAATTCAGTAAATAAAAAAATAATTTATGAAAAAAACAAGTACTTTAGAAATAAATTTATCGAAAATAGAAATGATATTCGTGTAACATGGCAGTTAATTAACGAGATAATTGGAAAACAAAACTCAAATATAGATAGTGTGATAACAAGAAACTTTAAAAACGAAGATTTAAATAATATCTTAAATAATTTTGCTACAAATTTTAATGCAAACGTAAATAAAATTACACACACATGTAATATAAAAACATTAAACTATATCCATACTTCAGTCCGAAACTCTATATACTTCGAAAGAACAAATGAAGACGAAATCTTTAACATATTAAAGTCTTTAAACGTTAGAAAAGGAGCCGGTGCAGATGGTATACGCGCAAAAGATCTTAAAATAAATGCGAGCTTTTTAACGCCAGTAATAACAAAACTTATCAATTCAAGTTTAGAAAGTGGAATTGTGCCGGAAATGCTCAAAATGTCGATAGTGCGACCGATATATAAGAGTGGAAATAGGACAGATATCAACAACTATAGACCAATAGCTATCTTATGTGTAATAGATAAAATTTTAGAGGAAGTTATAGTTAAAAGACTCACTGATTTTCTTCAAAAATACAAAATTATCAACTCAAATCAATATGGGTTTCAAAAGAACAAAAATATTAACCAACTCTTAGGAAACTTCTCGTCATATATAAATACATGCCTAAGTAATCATATGCACGTCTTAGCACTATTCATCGACTTTAGCAAGGCTTTTGACACTCTCTCGCACACCAAAATGATACAAACACTTGAGAGAATTGGAATAAGAGGAACAATTTTGAACTGGTTTAAGAATTACCTGGAATGTAGATCGTATTGTGTAAAAATCAATAACAAATTAAGCAACAAAATTTTGTATGACTGTGGAGTCCCCCAAGGGTCAAAACTTGGTCCAATTTTGTATATAATATACGCGAATGATATGCTAAATTGTCTAAGTAATAGCGAAACTTTTGCATATGCCGACGATACGGCGATAATAGTTGCCAACAAAAATTTACAGTGTGCAGTAGATAAAATGCAGCAACAATTAGACAATGCAACAAAATGGTGCCACGACAATGGTCTCATAATAAATGCAAATAAAACAAAAGTGATGCACATCAAACCTCCTCACCTTGCAAACTCACAGATTTTTTTAAAATTTCACAACATGAAATGCCTACACAATCAATCTTCAAATATAAACGATTCAAAAGACTCTTGCTCAACCGTCATTGAAACAGTTGAATTTTATAAATATTTAGGTGTATATGTAGATAGCAGCTTCAAATGGAAGAAACATATAGAAGATCTCCAAAAGAAATTACGTAAGTCATCATATATGCTATATCATTTAAGTAACTGTGCTACATATAGCGTTTTACGCCAAGCATACTTTTCATTGGTTGAAACATATATCCGACATGGAATAACAGCATGGGGAAATGTTAAATATAGTGCTACTTTACAAAAAACACAGGATCAAATATTAAAAATATTATGGAAAAAGTACCAATATACAACAAGAAACAATTTTACCCAGCAACACAATCAAGCAAACTCGATTATTGAGCCAAATAATGGCATCGGTGCAACGAACATAAGTCAGCAAACAAACCCTACCAACTCCAACAACGAATCAAATAGTACATCTATTATTGAAACACTCATTAACGTTAACAACAATTTCTTGGAAAACAACAACACATCCTCAAGTAACACACGTATGACACACAACAACAACACACATGGTCATAATAATAACATAACTGCAACAATCCTAACTCAACAAACAAACACTGCTCTTACTCGTATTATGGAAACATCTTTAAACGTTGACAACAATTACTTTGAAAACAACAACACATCCTTAATTAACACACGTATTATACGTAATAATTACACACAAGGTCATTACAATATTGCACAATCGTTAAACAACAACCCTCGACTGATAACTAACTTTGCCAAAGACTTAAATGTATTAAATATCAAGAATATATATTACTCAACAATATCAAGAGAATTTTATAAAGACTCAAGATATTTACAACATATTGATCACGCTCAAAACACCAGAAGACGTATACAAGGAAGATATAAAGTACAAAGGTTTAGAAATGAATATGGAAGAAACACACTCTCAGTATCTTTACCAACTATATTAAATAAAATGCCTACTAATATCATTAATTTAAGAAATAAATATAAAAGAAATAAACTTATAAAACATTTTTTAATAAGTTTGCAATGAACTAATTTTTAAAGTTAAATTTTTATAATAATTATTAATTATTCTTATTATTATCAATGAATTTTTTGTTATGTACCAATACCTGCAGACAAGCTTTAAAGCTTTGCGGGTCTAAGTAAGAAAACACAAATGTTAAATTCAATAAAGATTTAATTAATTATTTAAAAAAAAAAAAAAAAAAAAATAAAAAAAAAAAATTGCTCCTTAACAAAATTTTTAAAGAAAACCTTTAGCCTTAACAATTTTTAATAGAAAATTGATCGTGTTCACAAATTTTTCAAAGAAAACGCTTTGCCTTAACAAATTTTTCATAGAAAATTTTCAACTTTTACTAAATTTTTATAAAAAATCTTTCGCCTTCATAAAAATTTTCAGAACATTTTTCGCGTTAAGAATTTTTTTAAGGAAAACTTGTCGCCTTAAAAAAATTTCCATTTAAAATTGTTGCGTTAACAATTTTTTATAAGAAATTTATCGCGTTTACTATTTTTTTAAAGAAAATGTTTCGTGTAAACAAAATTTTATAGAAAATGTTTCACCTTCACAAAATCTTTATAGAAAATTTGTCCCGTTAACAATGCGTTTTTAGAAAATTTTCCGCAATCTTAAAGTTTTTATAAAAAATTTGTCGTTTTAACAAATTTTTATTTTCTATAGAAAATTTGTCGCCTTATCGTCGTAGCATCAAATTTTTTTAAGAAAATTTATTTCGTTGGCGCCTTTACAAATTTTTTATAGAAAATTTGTCGCCTTCACCAATTTTTTGTAGAAAATTTTTCGCCTTCACAAATTTTTTAATTAACAACACAAATTTCTTAATTGAATTCAATTTTTATTTTTTTCTGTGTAAAACTACTTCACATAGCTAAACATTTTCTATGAAAAATTACTGACAGCGATAAATTTAAAGACAGCGACAAATCTTTTGAAGGCAATCAAAACTAGCAAAAAATTTTCTAAAAAAAAACATTAAGACAGCGACCATTTTTCTACAAAAAATGTAATTCCGTAGCAAATTTTAATAAAAAATTTATTCAGCGGCGTTTTATAATAAATTTAAGTCAGCGAAAAACTTGCTGTACAAAAATAAAGACAGTGACAAATCTTCTGAAGGAAATAAAACCCGGCGACAAATTTTGTATAGATAAGTTCAGACAGCGGCAAGTTTTCGATAATAAATTTAAGTCAAGGGCAAATTTTTAATAGATTATTTACATCAGCGACGAATTTTCTACAGAAATTTGAAGTCAGGGACAAAACTTGTAGTGAGCGACAAATGTTTCTTAAAAAAACGAAGTCAGAGAAAACTTTTCTATAAAAAAATAAAGAATGCACCATATTTTTAAAAGAACATTAACGGTAGCGATAATTTTTCTTTGCTATATTTAAGACAGCGACAAATTTTCTGTAGAAAATCCAAATCAAATACAACAATTATATACAAAAACAAGTAAGAAAGTATAGTCGGTCAAGCCCGACCATATGATACCCTACACCACAGTATTAAAAAACACAACATGTTTATATATCCATATAAATATGGATTTATCTATGTTTATAAACTTCATTAAAAACAGTTTGAAAGTTTGTGAGAGGCAGAGATTGCCCCCTACCTCCCCTTGTGGTCCTATTTTTGAAATACTGTATAGCTTATGTGTCCATATAAATATGGATCTATCTATGTTTTAAATTTCATTAAAATCGGTTTCAGAGGCAGAAATTGCGCCCATATCCCCTCGTGGTTCTATTTTTTAAAAAATCCCTCTCCACTATTGTGGTGTGGGTATAAAAATGAAGATAGAGATAAAAGACATTTTATTAAGGCGACAAGTTTTATTTAAAAATTTCTTAACGAGATAAATTTTTTATAGAAAATTTGTCGCCTTCACAATATTTTTGGTGAAAATTTTTCGCCTTAACAATTTTGATAGAAAATTTTTCGCCTTAAAAATTTTTTATAGAAAAATGTTCACCTTAAAAATTTTTTATAGAAAATTTTTCGCCTTAAAAATTTTTGATAGAAAAATTTTCGCCTTAAACATTTCTTATAGAAAAATTTTCGCCTTAAAAATTTTTGATAGAAAAATTTTCGCCTTAAAAATTTTTGATAGAAAAATGTTCGCCTTAACCCTTATGTGAGTGACAAAAAAAACACCTTTAACAGAGTGCCAGAGTACCCGGGTACCACAAACAATAAAAATGAAAATTTTACATTATATTACAATTTATATAAGAAAATTCATTTAAAAAAATGAAAATATAAGTTTTTGCAATGTCTAACATAATCACGAATCGGGGGATTTCCTTTTGGCTTTGTGATTGATCGACAAATTCATCTACTTGCTACTGGTTTCATACATTGCTAAGTTCATACATGAATAAGTTCGGTGAGCGCAATAAGAAGAAAGTGTAATTGGCTTCTTGTTGTAAACAAGAACGCTTAGATTCCACCGATGCAAATGAGATTTAAAACGAATGTAAACATATCCTGAACATTTGCGATATAATATCAGAAGCATCCGATGCAGAACATATGAGATAAATAGAGGACAATGAGGATTCATATGATTCTGGCGAGAGTGCAGAAACAACTGAAGTCCATGGCTAGGATGGTCCGCATTGGCGTCTTGATCCCTATCCGGAATACCAGTACATAAACAGAAATTAAGACAACGCAGAGGTCCTGCTCCTGGCTTAAATATAGGAACACCTAAGGACATATTCAAAACTTTATTATCCAGTGAGTAATTTTGCGTGAAAGTAATAGTTATTTCAGAGTTGTCGGCAGTTGCTCTATGTGCAAAAAAAAATAGAAAAACTCGGAAGGCGTGCGCAAGTTGTAACGAACTTTCAATTCACCGTCCGCTGTGTGAATCCTTCTTTCAAGGATCTCAGTACACTATTTTTGTTTTTCTGATTTGTTATATAGTGAAGTATATATACATTCTATTTTTTTTTGTGCTTTCTTCAGTCTTTTGTTTGAATAAACAATATAAACGAAATATATAAAATAACTAACGCTGTCTTTTTATTTTTAAATTTTAAACTTTCATTCATGTGAAAAGTAAAAAATATTCCAGTTTATTCAATTCAACATGCTTTTAAGCTGATTTTCATTACAATAAATTAAAAAATACTTAAAAATAGATGTTATTTTCAATATTTTCGTTAAGGTACCCGGGTACCCTGTCACCCCGTTAAGGGTGCAAAATAAAAATTGACACACAGAACCCTCTCAAATTAAGAAACTAAGCTAATGTTTATTTAAATATATTTAAAACACAATTATAAGAGTTCTCAAGAGGTTCCACTCCGTTTAGAAACTTTAAACAAACAAAAAATTAAATTAAAGTTTAAAAAGTTACCCGGGTACCCTGTCACTCACATAAGGGTTAAACATTTTTTATAGAACATTTTTCGTTAAAAAATTTTTAAGGAATATTTTTGGCCTTAAAAATTGTTTATAGAAAAATTTTCGCCTTAAAAAATATTTAGAGAAAATTTTTCGCCTTAATATAATTTTATAGAAAATTTTTCGCCTTAACCATTTTTTTATATAAAATGTATCCCGTTAAGAAATTTTTAAAGAAAACTTGTCGCCTTAATAAAATTTCTATAAAAATTTACGCCTTTAAAATTTTTTATAGAAAATGTATCGCGTTAACAAATTTTTTAAAGAAAATTTGTCGCCTTAATAAAATTTCTATAAAAACTTGTCGCCTTAACAAAAATTTGTTATCTTAAACAAATTATTATAGAAAATTTGTCGTTTAAAAAAGAATTTGTATAGAAAGATTCTATCAGATCTGGTTTTATATAAACAAATTTTTTTTTGACATTTTTGAAAAAAAAAACTCTTTATCTGCTAAAGGACTTGCTGGTTAGACTTCTTATGTGTCCCTTTTTGGAAAATATTCCTTCTTCTAGTCTTGCCACCACTTTAATAACAACATGAAGGGTTCTGATGACTCTGACGCTTAAATACATTGTATTTTTTCCACTTTTTCATTTTTCTTTATATTTTTTTTTTTTTTTTAACATTCTGATAAGACATACAATGGACACATCAAATTGTGGCTTTATAGTTTGTTCTCTGTTTTCTTGTTAAGAGTTCAGTGGATTTTTTTTTCGTCTTTTTTTTTAAAGTATTGTGGGGATAATGTATGCATTAAGGACACTGTGGGTATGGGGCAGTGGTGGTGATGATAGTAAAAAAGAAATAAAAGGGACCTCTAATGTTAACATTACACATGTACACATTCATTTAAAGGCAAACAAACTCAAACTAACTTCTCACAATTTATTTAGCCTTTTTCATACAAACAAATCATACAAACGAGGGAGTACATGTCTTTGCGTATGTCATCGTTATATGGGTGTGTTGCTTTTTTTTTTTGTCTGTTTAATGGGTTGGTTATGTGCCGTTTTCTCTTATTCCTTTTACGTTTTTTTTGTAACATAAATTTGGAGGTCCTTTGACGACAATACTCGAAATATTTAATAAGTAGTCGAAAGAAATTTTGTACACTAAGGCCTCGATGTGCGTTGATTTTTTTTCTCTTGGCTTTGCGTCGCATTTTTAAGTTTTTCTCAATTCGATTTTTGTTATTGTGGTTTCAATTTGCGTCCTTTCGGTTTGCATTTTTACAATGCTTTGGGTAAATTAAAGTGTAACATGATCGGATATCTGAACCAGTTATTAATTTAGAAGAACAAGTCTTATAACTTAATATTTAGCATTGATGATCTGGTCTAAAGTATGGAGTTTTTTATTTCTTTTATATTCTTATATAAAATAAATTTCATTTTTCTATTTACTCATTTATTTGCCTCCTATTAACTATGCAAATGAGGGCTTAAGTGTATATTAAAAAAAGGGATTTTATGTGGGGTATCGTTTGAAAAAATCATGTACTTATAATCCATATTCCGTAAGTAAATTTTTACATGTTTAGAAATGAGTTTCATTGTAAAAATGTCCTTGTTTTTATACCCACACCACAATAGTGGAGACGGTATTATGCATTAGTGCTGATGTATGTAACGCCTTAAAATATTGGTCCTAGACCCACCTTAAAGTATACCGATCGTCTTAGAATCACTTTCTGAGTCGAACTAACGATGTCCGTCCGGCTGGCTGGCTGGCTGGCAGGCTGGCTGGCTGGCTGGCTGTCCATGTAACCTTGTGCGCAAAGTACAGGTCGCAATTTTGGAGATAATTTGATGAAATTTGGGTCATAGGTTTTTATTGGCACAAGGACCAAGCCTATTGAAAATGGGCCGCATCGTAGGATCACGAGGGAAGATTGGGGTAAATTTCTTCCTCTCAGAAACTATCAAACCGATTTCAATGAAATTTAAAACATAGATAGAACCATACCTATATGGACACAAAATGTATGCATTTTTTTAAAAATAGGACCACGAGGGGAGATAGGGGCAATTTCTGCCTCTCAAACCGATTTTAATGAAATTTAAAACATAGATAGATCCATATCTAAATGGACACATTAGCTATACAGTTTTTCAAAAATAGGACCACGGCGGGAGGTAGGGGGCAATTTCTGCCTCTCAAAAACTTTCAAACCGATTTTCATGAAGTTTAAAAACATAGATAAATCTATATTTATATGGACACATAAGCATGATGTGTTTTTAAATACTGTGGTGTAGGGTATCATATGGTCGGGCTTGACCGACTATACTTTCCTACTTGTTTTTTTATACAAAAATTTATTTTGGGAAGTTTCTAATGTTTATAAAAACTTTTGACAATATTTATTTTTAGGTCAGTGACAAAATAACTTCAATAAAAAATTTATTCAGCGGCAAATTATCTATGTGCAGTTTAAGACTGAGACGAATTTATGAAAAGTTTAGAATTGCGACAAAAATTGTACAAAAAATGAAAGATAACGAAAAATGTTCTATTAAAATTAAAGAGAGCGACCGACAATCTACAAAAGATAATAAAAACCAGCGATAAATTTGTTAACTATACAGAAAATTGGTTTCTCAAATTAAAGCATCAAAAATCAAAAATAAAATCAATTTTTTTAGCTAGTCTATCAGCGCCGGGGTTGCGGGTTCGATTCCCGCCAGAGTCTCTGGTTTCTTTCCTGCAGACAAGCGGAGAGCTTCGCGGGGTTTAGCTTAGGGACTTAAAAAAAAAACGTTTTATCAAGTAAATGAAACGTTAACTGCCTGTTTTTAGAAAACGTTAGCAAGTGAGTGAGTGAGAAATTATATTGAAAACAACAATAAAAAACGAAAATTTGTTTTTGTTTTCAATATAATTTCTCACTCACTCACTTGCTTACGTTTTCTAAAAACAGGCAGTAAATCAAGTAAAAATTTTATTAATTTTTTAATTAACAACACAAATTTTTTAAGTGAAATCAATTTTATATTTTTTTCTGGGCAAAACTACTTGACAAAGCTAAACATTTTCTATGAAAAATTACAGACAGCGATAAATTTAAAGACAGCGACAAATCTTTTGAAGGCAATCCAAACCAGCAAAAAATTTTCTAAAAAAAAAAAAAACATTAAGACAGCGGCAATTTTTCTATAGAAAATGTAATTCAGTAGCAAATTTTTATAAAAAATTTTACTCAGCGGCTTTCACCAAAAATTTAAGTCAGCGAAAAACTTTCTGTACAAAAATAATGACAGCGACAAATCTTCTGAAGGAAATAAAAACCGGCGACAAATTTTCTATGTTGCGTTAGGACAGCGACAAATTTTGTATAGATAAGTTTAGACAGCGGCAGGTTTTCGATAACAAATTTAAGTCAAGGGCAAATTTTTCATAGAAAATTCACATCAGCAACGAATTTTCTACAGAAATTTGAAGTCAGGGACAAAACTTGTAGTCAACGACAAATTTAAATTGTCAGAGACAATTTTTCCATAAAAAAATAAGGATTGCGACACATTTTTAAAAGAAAATTAACGGAAGCGATAAGTTTTCTTTGCTACATTTAAGACAGAGACAAATTTTCTAAAGAAAATTTAAGTCAAAGAGAACTTTTCTATACAAAAATGAAGATATAGATAAATTTTCTATAAAACATTTAAGACAGCGACAAGTTTTCTATGGAAAATCGAAGTCAGAGACAACTTTTGTATATAAAAATAAAGATTGCAGCAAATTGTTAAAAGAAAATAAACGAAAGCGATAATTTTTTTATGCAAAATTTCAGACAGCCACAAATTTTCTATAGAAATTTTAAGTCAAAGACAACTTTTCTATACAAAAATGAAGATATATCGGGTGATTTTTAAAGAGCTATAGGAAAGTTTAAAAAAAAAAACTTAAAATTCAGAAAAATGCATGAAATCTTTATTTGAATCGATAGTACGGTCCATATAATTTAATGTTTGAAGATTATTTCATGCAAATGTTGACCGTGACTGCGCCTCAAATGGTCCAGCCGCTTAGTCCAATTTTGGCATATTCTTTCCAACATTTCCGCCGGTATCTCATGAATAAATGCTTCAATGTTGTCTTCCAATGCGTCAATTGAAGCGGGCATGTGTGTATAGACATGAGCTTTAACATAGCCCCACAAAACATAGTCTAAAGACGCTAAATCGCACGATCTAGGCGGCCAATTGACCGGTCCCGAACGTGAAATAAAATGTTCACCGAACTCGCCTCTCAATAAGTCCATTGTTAAGCGTGCTGTGTGGCACCGTCTTGTTGAAACCACATGTCATGCAAGTCAAGCTTTTGCATTTTGGGCAAAAAAAAGTTGGATATCATCTCACGGTTGCACTCACCATTCACAGTTACGTTACGATTCGCATCATCTTTTAAGAAGTACGGTCCAATGATGCCACCAGCCCATAAACCGCACCAAACTGTGACTTTTTCTGGATTCATTGGTAGCTCTTGCAATGCTTCTGGCTGATCTTCACTCCAAAATCGACAATTCTGCTTATTGACGTACCCATTGAGCCAAAAATGAGCTTCGTCGCTGAACACAAGAAGCGCGCGATGAACTTTCTTAACAGAGCACGCATTTTGATAATAAAATTCAATAACTTGCAAGCGTTGTTCGTTTGTAAGACGATTCATGGTTAAATTATAGACCAAACTGAAGATGTTTGACAGTGAAACAAAACACGAAACGTGCTTCAGCTGTTTAAACCAGTGTTGCCAAAAAGATAATTGCTAAAAAAAAACCCGATAGATAAATTTTCTATAAAACATTAAAGACAGCGACATACTTTCTATAGAAAATCGAAGTCAACTTTTCTATATAAAAATAAAGATTGCGACAAATTTTTAAAAGAAAATAAACAATAGCGATAATTTTTCTATGCAACATTTAAGACAGCGACAAATTTTCTTAAAGTCAAAGACAACTTTTCTATACAAAAATGAAGACTACGACAAATTTTTGAAAGAGAGCAATAATTTTTCCATGCAACAAATTTTCTAAAAAAAAATTAAAACAAAGACAACTTTTCTTTATAAAAATGAAGATTGCGAAAAAATTTTAAAAGAAAATTAAAGAAAGCGATTAATTTTCTATGGAACATTTAAGATAGTAACAAACTTTCTATAGATAACAAAAATTAAAATTTTTTTTTTTGCAGAAATTTCTAATCAGGGGCAAATTATAAAACTCGTATGCACCGGCAAATTTTCTTTAACAAATTTAAGTTTACGAAAATCTGTTCAAAGAAAAATAAATAAAGCGAAAAATTTTCACAGAAATTTGTGGTCAGGAACAGAATTTTTCAGAAATTGAAAAATTTGTCTATAGAAAATTTAAGTCAGCAAAAAAAATTAAAATTTTTTTTTGAATTTTATCTTTAAATAAATTTTTTGTCACTTTGCAATTTTCGATTAAAAACTTTGTAGCTTTTAAAGCTTTTTTTAAACTAATATTGTTTAAATGTTTCGAAAGAAAATATTTTCTTGAAAAAAAATCTTTGTCGTTTATAAAATTTTCGTATTATTTTTGATTTTAATAAAAACTAAAATATATTGAAATAAAATTATTTATGTTATATTATTTTCCCCCCCTTGTTGACCATTCTTTTATATCTCATTAACTGCCAGTAAATGATGAAGCTTGCTTGGCAACTAATTATTATTTTTATTTCTTTGCATACTTCTTGGGTCAGTTGGATATCTTTGTTCCACATAAGTTCATATATACATTAAAACACATACATACATACATACATACATACATACATACATACATACAAACATACGTAACTGCGATATGAATCCGTTTGTTAAATTATTTTTCTTGGTTGATCTCCTGGTTCCTTTCGCCTTCTATCGCCCTAAGAAAACTTTTATAGTTTTTATTTACTTAAGAACAAGATTGACAATCATTCACTCATTCAAACGTACAGCAACCCAACATTAAACTCCAAATGTATGCTACACTTTTTTCCATAATATTTTTGGGTGCTTTTTAGCATTATTTCTCTGTGGCAACGATTCATAAAGTATTTTTGTTGGATAAACCAAAAAAGATAAAAAAAAACAATTTATGAGAAATGTACCCCATTTAAGTGATTGTTAAATTATACAAGTGTGTTTGTGTATCTGGCTCTGTTTTACGGTTTGTTCTATTCTGTCAGTTTGTTTCATGTCTTAGATTCTTATTTGATTGACAGCTATGGTAACATGTCGTAGACGAGTGGGTGCGTTCGGTAAGTATCTGTTCTGTTCTATTTTATTTATATTCGTTTTATTTTTCCAAATTTTTTTTTCTGTTGGAAAAAAAACTTTTTTGTTTGTTGCTGAGTTAAACCCAGTTAATGCCTATTTTTTCTTTCTTGGAGTTTTCATTATACGCAATCGTTTTTTTTTTTTTTTTTTTTTTTTGTTTGGTGGGGGTATCCCAAAACATTTTTGTTGGCTAAGGGTTTATTACTCATGTATTTGTGTGTCTTGCCGCTTTTGTCGTTAAAAATTTTAAGAGTATTTTACGTTTGATGTATGACTAGCTGAAGACAGAAATTCGTTAGATTTTGTCAGATAAAATAACAATTTTGTTTAATACTTGTACTTTATATTGCTATAAAGTAGATAATTTAAAAGCGACAAGATTTTGCACACAAGCTTTTCTTTCTATGGAGAATATTAATTGCGACATAATTTGCAATACAAAAAAACAAATCTTAAACCAACAAAAATTTATTTAAAAAACGTTCCCGCTAAAACAAATTGTCTATATACGATGTTTGTGCTTTTCATAGAAAATCTTTCGCCAATATAAATTTTCTATAGAAAATTTTTCACTATTATAAATTTTTTTAGAAAAATTTTTGCCTAAATTAATTAACTTTCAAACATTTTTCCCCCTCAAAGTTCTTTTCATAAGGAGTTTTTCGTTATCATAAATTTCTTATGAAACGTTTTTTGGTTAAAAAAATTTTTTTTATAAAAAACTCTAATAAATTTCCTACAGAAAATTTTTCGCTTTTAGTAATTCTTTGAAGAAAACTTTTCGCTATTATTAACTTCCTTTGAAAACATAGAAAACATTTCGCTATTATAATTTTTGAATGGAAAATTTTTCGCTATTATTAATATTCCACAGAAAATTGTTCCCAGAGAAATTTTTTCACTTTTATAAAGTTTTTAAGTAATTCTTTTACTACGTATTACAAATTTTTTATAGAAAATTTTATACTTTTTAATTTAATTTTTAAAATTAAATTACTAAAGAAAATTTTTCGATATTATAAATTTTCCATTTTGCTGTCAAATTTTCCAAAAAAAAAATGTTTCGCTATTATAAATTTTCTATAGAAAATTTTTGTTTATTATAGAAAATTTTTATTTATAATAAAAAATTTTTACTATCAGCAATTTTCGCTATTATAGATTTTCGCTATTATAGATTTTCGCTATTATAGATTTTCTACACTGAAAAAAATTTCTTCACAGATCTAATGAAATTTACATTAAAATTCAACCTATGTAATCTTTCATTGGATTAATGAAATGTTTCATAAAATCAATGAAAATTTTGCATAAGTTTAATGACAAACGTTTATTTTATCCATTTTTTCAATGAGGATTCATAAAATCAATGAAAATTTTGTCATTGATTTTATTAATCCTTCATTAATCCAATGAAAGGTTACATAGGTTGAATTTTAATTAAATTTCATTGGATCTGTGAAGAAAATTTTTTCAGTGTATAGTAAATATTTCGCAATTATAAACTTTCAATAAACAATTTTTCGCTTATAAATTTTCTTAAGAAAATTTTTCGCTATTAAAAATTTTAAAAGAAAATTTTCCGTTATTATAAATTTTCTAAAGAAAATTTTTCGCTATTATAAATTTTCAAAAAAAAAAATGTTTCGCTATTATAAATATTTTATAGAAAATTTTTATCATATATGTTTTAAAAATTTTCTTAAAAAACTTATCGCTATTATAGATTTCCCGTTTATAATTTTTTCGGTATTAAAAATTTTCACTATTGTAAATTTTCTATAGCGAATTTTTCGCTATTATAAATTTTCTATAGAAAATTCTTCGAAATTACAAATTCTATATAGAACAATTTCCGATTTATGATACAATCTTCTAAAATATTTTTTGCTATTGAAAATTTTCTAAGGAAAATTCATCGCTTTTATTAATTTTCTATAAAAATTTTTTCGCTAATGCAAATTTTCTAGATGAATTTTCGCTATTACACACTTTCCATAGAGAATTTTTCGCTATTAAAAATTTTGTAAAGCGAATTTTTCGCTATTATAGATTTTCTTTATAAAATTTTTTCGCTACTATAAACATTCTGTAGAAAGTTTTTCGCTATTATAAATTTTCTAAAGAAAATTTTTCGCTATTAAAAATTTTCCAAAGAATATTTTTCGCTTTTATAAATTTAAAAAAAAAAAATTTTCGCTATTATAAATTTACCAAAATTTTTTTTCGCTTTTATAAATATAAAAAAAAAAAAATCGCTATTATAAATTTTTTTAAAAAAAAATTCGCTATTATAAATTTTCTATAATAAATGTTTCGCTATTATAAATTTTCTATAGAAAATTTTTGATCATATAGAAAATTTTTCACTATTAACAAATTTCTTAGAAACATTTATCGCCATTAACAATTTTCTTTAATAAATTTCTCGCTATTCTAGATTTTCTATATAAAATTTTTTCGCTATTACAAATTTCTTACAGAAAATTTTTCGCTATTATAAATTTTCTATAGACAATTTTTCGCTATGTGAAAATTTTCGCTATTATAAACTGTCTACAGAAAACTTTTCGCTATTATAAATTTTCTACAAAAAATTTTCGCTATTATAAATTTTCTAAAAATATTTTTTCACTATTAACGATTTTCTTAAAAAAATTTATCGCTATTATAGATTTTTTAATAAAAAAAACTTTTTCGCTTTTATAAATTTTCTACAGAAAATGTTTCGCTATTATAAATTTTCTACAGAAAACTTGTCGCTATCATAAATTTCCACTATTATAAATTTTGCATAGCGAATTTTTCGCTATTATAAATTTTCTATAGAAAATTCTTCGAAATTACAAATTTTCTATAGAACAATTTTCGGTATCATAAATCTTCTAAAAAAATGTTTCGCTAATATATAATATTAAAAATTTGGATTAAAAAACAATAAATAGTTCAACAAAATAACCACAATACTAATTATTGTTAAAGCTAAGGCACGAGCTCTATGTTTGCATTTGTCTTTCAAGTTGTGCTGAAAAAGGTCAACAGGATAAAAGAAAGTCAAAAAAAAAGAAAAAAAAACGAAAAAAAGAAGAATTCTTGACCAAAGTACGAAAAAACAGAAGTAAGGAAAAACATGTAAAATAAATTAAAATATTCAACATTTTTCATTTTTCGAATTTATTCTATGAGCTAAATTTCAGTTATTTTATATTATATTCAACATTTTTCATTTTTCAGTTATAACTGAAATTTAGCTCATAGAATAAATTCGAAAAATGAAAAATGTTGAATATAATATAAAGTTACCTTCGGAAGGAAATAATTCCCAGTTTCTATAAATTAAAATAGATAATAATTCAGGGCAAATTTCGATCTACCAAAGGTTAAATAGAATTTGGTTTAAGGATTGATGTTTGACTATTGGCGTCAGAAGTCGTCGATGGCTGCGAGTGTTAAACGGCAAACCCCTCTGAAGAGATTGAGTGGTTGCAATCGAAACACGTAAGGGTAAAGTGTCCGTAAAAACGCCTGGGTTCGAGCCCAGCTTCAGTCAAGAATGAAAAATTATCAATAAATTTTAATTAATTTCATGTTGTAAAATTCCTTTCTTCATAAAAATAATTTAATAAAAATTAAATTTGATGAACTTTAGCCTAATCAAAAATATTAAAAAATCCATATTTTAGGTATATTAAATTGTCTCTAGCAACTTTGTCGCTAACAAAATTTTTTAAAAGAAAACTTATCGCTATCACATAAATTTCCTTTTCGAATTGACTGATTTCGTTTTGAAGTTATTATTAAATTTATTCTCTTTACCCCAAATTTTCTTGATTTCTATTAAATATAAATCATATTTTCTAGAAAACTAAAATTTCTTTTAGATTCTCTTATAGAAAAAAATACTTGTGATAAACAAAAAAAAAAAAAAAAAAAACAAAAAACCAGTTACAATTTCCAATATTCCCCATTACAAAAAACAATCCCTTCTTCTTTCAACTCCCATTTTTCCAGCACTCACTTCATAAATAATATAAAAAAAAATATTAAATTCAAGCGTCCCAAGCAAAAAGGAATAAGAAAAACGAAAGCAGCAGCAATAACACACAGTGGTCGTCAAAAAGTAATTAGATTCTTGGAAATTACATAAGCCCAAAAATACTGTCCCAGGGAATCGTTACTACAACAATTACAACAAAACATATTCATCAGTTTTGTTGTGCTAGCATTGTCTAATGTTTAAGTAGTGGTTGTAGCGAAAAAAGAAAAACAAAAAAAGGGAACGGCAACTTCCAAGACCTAACAGCTCGAACAATTTCAAATAAAGATGAACGAGGCAGAAAATAAAAACAACATACGAATATGCGTTAGTTATTCTCACACCCATAAAATTTTCTCACGTTTCCGGTGTGTCTACTTAAGTTAGCGGCGAACAACAACAACAATAAAATAAAAATAAAAGTTATAGATACCCCACCAAGTTAGTAAAATCCAGTGAAGCTAAACCGAGCAAACGGTTTATGAGAGGGAAGGTAAACGTTGTTAAGTAAATAGAGGAAAAGATTTATTTGGACTGCAATTTTTATTATCTTTATATGGTTCAATTTAGGCCCCAATTGCGGATCCTTACGTAAAATTTACTGCCTGTTCATCTATTTTCGAACGAACACTTCGATCGCTTAATTTACATTTAAAACAAATAATAAAATATTGTTTTTGTTTTACATGTAAGCTAAGCGAATGAAGTGTTCGATCGTAAATAGATGAACAGGCAGTTAAGCTAAAATCTATTGTTACCGCCACTGCTAAGCCGCACCTTGTTATTAAATTTTTGTTGAAGTGGCAACACTTATATTGCCAAAATAGTCAAATGTCAAAGATTGTTTTCCAAGCGGGAAAAGTAATTATTGCTTTAGAAGACATATTTTTTCTGTCAATTTGTATTCACATTTGTACTGTATATTGTATGTTTGACCTATTTTAATAAGTAAAGGAAGTTAAGAAGCTTGCCCCGAGGCCAAACTAAAAAAGTTTGTACTTTTCAATTTAAGTAACCATATTTGTAAACTTTGATTTGTGTTATATTTATCTAGGAATTTCAACGTCATTTATAAAGTTTTGCAAAAATAAAAGTATGTGTAATTGATCGTTCTAAAATTCAGTTTGGTGTTAACAATCTTTATTGGTACCAGGAGCTTGGGTTGCTTCGCCCAACATCTATACTTTTTATACAATTCCAATTTGGACTAAATTTATGGCTCTTTCGTGAGTGTAATTAAGTCTTTAAAAAAAGAGTTCTAATGCATCAAATTTAGGCTCCTGTCTGAACTCTTTATTAAGTTAAAATTTTCCTTTATTCTTAGATCTTTATTAAGAAGAATTTCGGCAAAAAAAAAAAGTAGTTTTACAGGCGAATCTGCAAACAGTCTAATTTTTTAGTTAATTTTGTGGCTCTATATAAAATCGTATTTAGTCAGTTATTTTAGCAGTTAAAGCACTTTATATTTCGTTTTTTAGCCTTTTTATATATTCTTTTAAAAGCTACAATTTTGGCTTCTAATATGTATCGTTTTGAGATGCAACAATCTTGAAGATCTTTGCACTCCAAGTTAAGCTAGCGTTGTTAGTTTTAAAATAGTAAAATTTTGGCTATAATTGTTGCTGTTCATAACTTTCATTATAAGCTACAATTACAGATTTTAATGCAGTCTAATTTTATCTACAATTTTAGCTTTTTACAGAGCCAAACTTTAGCTACAATTGATATAAAGTCTATTTATATCCTTAATTTTGACCCTGTCAGCAATCTTAGCTCTCTAAAGGATTTCATTCCAGTTACAATCGTAGCTCTCCATGCAAACCGTCGAAGTTTCATGATATTCATGATGCCCTAACATGAGAATTGTGACTTCAATGTTACTACAAATGGCATCAATGATGCAAAAAGTAACATCAATCCAATGACTAACGTCTGCGTACAATTTTGTCATTTTTTACGTGTCATCTAGTTTATGACTATAGTGACATCAATTCGATGCCGCATTTTGTATATTACAAACATTATTTTCATGACTACAATCTATTAAAGGAAACAAAAATTCCTATATTCTATTTTTTTAAATTATTTAGTTAACGACATATAATTTTTAAAGTAGAATGATAACAAAAACCAGATGGGGCGTGGTGCTGGCGGCGTATTATTGAGGGTTCTGCTGTAAACAAAGGTCGTTATTCAACAAACGTGGAACAAACGTATTTAACGGGTAAGTAAATGACTTTGACTTAATGGCACAATGTCATTTAAATTATGCTAATGTGTCCTTTCTCCGATGTAACTGCGTCATCGCACTGAAGACATGTTCATCATTTCTGTGATGCCGATGTGTCATCCCATTGATGACATAATTTCATTTTGACCCTGATGACACTTTGGCGATGATGAAAAGTGTCATGGGGTCAAAAACGAAGACACTTGTCATAGTACTGATGTCAAAACACATCAGCGTTATAACGCCTTTTCTATCAGTATACAATTTTAGCTCTTTGTAAAGTCAAATATTAGCTGCAATCAGTGTTTTATATATTGGCAAATTCAAGCCCAATTTCTAGGTAATACCTTTTTAAGAACATGATACAATTCTTCAGTCCAATTTGAGCTTAATTCATGTTTCATTTTACAATCAATTTAGGATATATTCGTTTCGTTTAATATGTTAAGATAAAATTCCAATCATGTCTCTTTTAAATTGAAGCTACTGTCATTGCTCTTTATGCGGTGCAATTCGAGCCACGACTATAATTTTTCTATAGTCTTATTAATGCTGCAATCTTGATCGTTCATATAGGCCAATTTGAGCTACATTGATGTATTCAATGCCAATCAATTTAACTGCACTTGTGAATGCGATTTAGATTATGGTTTTTAAAAGGCCGATATGAGCTGCCTTCGTAGCTAACATCGTAGCACATATAACATTTTTGGGCTACAGCGGCTTCTTAAGCTATCTCATTTAAGCTCTTAATATGACAACAGTTGCTCTTATAAGAGCCCATTTCAGGTTTAATAGTTAGGCAAAAATCATATCTCCCTTTGTAGTCCGTTTTTAGCTACGAATACAATTCCGTTGATAGGCCAATTAAATGTCTTGTCAAAGTTTTAATACCAAAGCCAATAGTGGTTCTTTCGAAAACCTCTCGTCGGCTGAAATTACAGCTAATTTAAAAAATATTTCAATTCTTTAAAAGTAGCTTTGCTCGTACTCTGTGTTTTAACTACAAATGTGGTTATTTCGAGAAACAATCGAAGCTGTTTCAAGGATTTTGTTTTTACCAATAAACTTTCACTTTAAACCAAATAAGCAAATCTTTAGAAAGCTTGTTTTAAAATGCAATCGTAGCTACTTTTAAGGACTTACTTTTGCAAGCAATCCTAAAAAAAAATTTCTGTTCTTAATTGAGCTTTTCTTGGACCTAAATGGTAGCCCTATCATAGAGCCTATTTTTAATTTGAATCGTATCTTATTTAAGATTCTCGTTTAGGCTACCATCAAAGGCTTTCGTTAAGTTCATTCTTTGGCTACGAATGCAATTCCTTAGAGAGGTAAATTATAGTCGGCATTCGTAGTTTGTTATATGATCTAGTTAAAGCAACTATTTCCGATGATTTGTGTGTTTATTCATGCAAATCATGTGCCGAGCTGTAGGCAACCGGACGGGTCGCAGGTTGCGGATAGTGAACGGCCTTTAGATATTAAGGTTAGCTACGAATAAGTGTTTTTTACAAATAAGCAGTCCCGGACAGCCAGCGGATGTATGCCATGTTGGCAACATAGACAAGGTGAGTGAGTACCACCTTTTAATTTGTACTCCCCAAACATCGCAGCGTCTGTCCACCTAATTAGTGCGACTGCAAGCGGATGTCTGTTCTTCTATTAAGCGGTTCGCTATACAAACGTGAAATATGTACAGCCAGTCTGATGGCTAAGATGGCAGCCCCATCATCAGAATAAGATGTAGTAGACTAATTATTTGCTCATCCGAGATATTATGATAAACGAAACCTCAAATAACATGAATGGAGGCCCTATGCTCCTTATAGGATCGATGGGAACATCGATCCATTTTAAGCTTTATTCTTTGGCTTTTTTTGCTTAGCCAACTGTCCTTTCTGAGGGCGTTTCAAACATCACTACAATGCTCCAAAAGTCATTTAAAAAAACGTAACCGTATCATTTTCATTAGAAGCTAAAATGGGTAACTGTATGACACCACATACATCATCATAAACGAGTCATGGCAACAGTAATACAGAACACGGTACCAAAAAGGAATAGAAAGCAAGAGCAAGAAATATTATTTTTATAAAAAAGAAGAAAATAAAAACAATAATAAAGAAAGCACTACGAGTCTAAGTCAAACCCATAGAAATTAAATGCGAGTACTTTTAGCCACGTGGGAGTTAAGCAAAAACTGTAGTAGATACTCACAAAGAAGCAGGTACCAAAGTTAAAATTGTAGCTGTTGAAGTTGGCTACCGAGCCCAAAAGTAAAAAAACAAAAACTACAACAAGAGAAAACATTTAAACATTTTAAAAGCAAGACAGTTATTAGACAATGAAGCGGGTCATAAACACACAACAACAGTAACAGCAGAAACATTATTGTTAACGAGTTAAGCAAGGACAACCTTCTTAATCCTTTCTGCTTCTACTAGCCTGTGTGTATTTCGTTGGCTCTTGGTAACCATTTTATTCTTCTTGCTTTAGAAAAATATCTGACGGCTTTTGTTTTTTTTTAATAAGAGACCAGAAACTTAATCAAAAATAAATTTTTTGTTTTTTTTTTTAGCAAACAAATCGCACAGCCAAAAGGATTTATTTTATAAAAGTTTGCAGTTTATTTTTTTTATTTTTAATACCCAAAAACAAATTTTTTTTGAGTTTTAGCATTCTGGGTGAGAGAGAGTCGTTTTCTGAGTTTTAAACATAAATTTGCATTTCGCTTTTTTTTAATTTTTTTGTTTGTCCCAAAAAAGGGTTAAACTTTTTGTTTGTTTCAAAAAAAAAAAAAAACAAGTAAAGTTAAATACTTTGTGACTGTTAAGTGTGAGTAAAAAGGAAGGTCCTGTTGAAGTTTAGTGTGGGATAGGCAGGAGTTCAATGGTATATGTGTCCTTTTCCATTTACTCTTATCTTTGTGTGGGTATTTGAGTGTGTAATTTTTTCTAAGGGGTGTTACTTAAGGTAAGTCTGACATAATTAAGGGTACCTTTTATATTTATAAATTTTTTTTAAAGAAAACTTTTTCAAATACTTAAGTCATGTTTTTCCAACTCTGCCCTGGCCTTTAACATGCAAAAAGCAGGATATACAGGGTGGTCCATAAAAAACAATGGGGCTAAACTAATTAATTTTTTCATTTTTTCAATTGATTTTTTCTTTAATTTTAAAGACCGTTAAAATAAGACTTTGTAACTGAAAAATGGCATGTAAAGCTATTGAACACTGAACTATGGAACAAGCAACGAATTTATTTGAGGATTTCTTTAAGTGAAAATAACCAAAGAAAATCATGAATTTTTACAGAAATGATAATGATTCAACCTCTCCCGAATTATTTTTATTAAAAACCTTTCAAAGATTAAGCCACAGAACATTACCCGTCTAAAAGAAAATATTCGAAAATTAATATAAGCGATAGCTCTAGAAATCTTTAAAAAAAAATCATGAAAAACAAGAGCGCGACTATACAAAATTTATACGAGTTTTTTTCAAGTCTTTTTTAATTCAAAATTCATTAATGAATTGCAATAAAAAAAATTTAAATGACTTTTAAAATAAATAAAATTGTATTAGCTCCCAAGGTGCATTAACACAAGTAAGACTCGGCTGTAGGAAAAATCGCCCAAAGAAAAATGAAAAATCGCCCAAAAAAATTACATGTAAAATTGGGCCTGAATTCATATGAAAAGTCACCCAAAATTTTTGGGCTGTTTATCGTTATTATTGGGTGATTTTTCGTTTTTTAAATTTGGTGATTTTTCATAATATTGTATGAAAAATAGTCCATTTTTTCGGGCCATCTTTAATTTTTAAAATTTCGTCCAAATCGTACATACTATTTGTCTAAATCATTAATTAAACGTCGAATTCCTAAATGTTATTTGTAAAAATAATGGAACATATTGCAAAAAGGTGGCATGTCATAACGTCCAGTGTCATAGTGTCCACGGACAAAAAGTGTCACAGTGTCCATGCACTTTATGACACTTTTAAAAGTGTCATAATATCCATCAGAGCAGTGTCATAAAGTCACATTGTAGAGTGTCATAATGTCCACAACATGCTTACACACTTGAAAGCATAGCCGGCCTTCGGCCGGGCGCAAGGATTTTCTCCTCATTGATAACTAAAGCTACTCTGCACAGCCGGCCTTCGGCCGGGAGCAAGGATTTTCTCCTGTATGGTATAACAAATACTGGCTTCTCTAACTAAAGCTTCTCTGCGAAGTCGGCCTTCGTTCGGAAACAAGGCAGATTTTAGAAGCTTTACTTAGCGAAACCGGTACTTGTTATACCATAAAGCAAAAAATCCTTGCGCCCGCCCAAAGGCCGTCTGCGCATAGGAGCTTCAGTTAGCGAAGCCGGTCTTTGTTATACCATAGAGGAGCAAATCCTTGCGCCCAAAAGTGTTTTCGTTGAAACACTTTTGAGAAAAAACAACAAAACCATTTTTAAAAAAATGTTAACCATATTATGTTTAATTTAACCAAATCATTGTCATCGACAACCACATTATGGTAAAGTAAGTTTCTTTAAAAATAGTTTTGTTGGTTGTGACCATAATAAAACATGTTTTTCTCTGCGTGTATATAGATCTTTTATTATATTGAACATCTTTAATAATTATGGACCTTATGACATTTTTAAAAATTACATAATGTCGATTTTCAAAGTGTCTTAATGCCCATGGACATTGTGTATTTTCAAAAGTTTCACAGTGTCCATGGGCACTACGAAACTGGACTTTATGACATGCCACATTGCAAAAAGCTATGTATTCCGCTTTGAGTAATTGATTACTATGCAGTGATTAATTAATATTTAACTATTGAAGAGTGCACAAAGTTTGGCGGAGGGCTCAAATAGTTATTACTGTCCATACTGCCGAGCAGCTGTTAAAGATACAATGCAATTTTTTACATAAAACCTTCATTTGTATGTTACTAAATTTATATGAATAATAAACACTTTTTTGCAAATTGGGTAATTTAAAATTTTTTTTTTTTTTTTTTTTTTTGTGAAAAAAATCGTTTTTCCTTTTTGGGTAATTTTTCATTTTTATTTTGTGCCCTTTTCGTTTCTTTTAGGCAAAATTTCATATATAACTTTTTGGGTCATTTTTCATGTTCTTTTGGGCGATTCTTCATTTGGGCGATTTTTCATGCAAATAATTCAAATAATGCGACTAGTCCATACTCGCATTTGAAATGTAACCTATAAGGGATTTGGACAAATCCAAAGGTAACCCCAATGTATGGAAAAAACATGGTCTATTAAACATTACGATGTCCTGAGGTAGGACCATATAGCCCAGCTTGGCATTGCAAAGGAGTAGTCTTAAAACTACTCCATGGTGTATACTCAACAGGATAAGCTTTGAAATGGCTTAAAAATGAAAACATGTCGTTAAAAAGCGAAGACATGTCGTTTCACTACCCAGCGGTAACTGGAATGAGTAAACAGGCCTAATAGAAGGCCTTATTTAGTAGTCACAAGCAGTCAGGAGCCCTTCTCGCCGCATTCCATACTTATTTATTTTTTACACAGGTTGTCATTGGGTACAAGTCCTTCCACACTTCCTTTAAAAACTACTTCGATCCCTTCCCAAAGAAGGGAGTAAGGAAGGTCACTAAAAAATAAATAAACCAGAACACCTTTCTTTCTGCCTTCTCAAAGAAGGGAGTAGCGAATGTGTACTGAATATTTTAGAAGGTCTTTTAAAAAGAAGTTTGTACCTTCTAGAAGGCATACTTCTGAAGGCAGGATATCATGCGAAGCGAATCTTTTAGAAAGGAGTATAGAGGCCTTCAAAAAGGCCTGCCACTTGCGGTCCTTTCAATATTTACCGCTGGGTACAAATTCTTTTTAGCAATGACATGGTCCATGCTTGCGTTACATTGGACCAGTCCAGGGAGTAGTCCATTTGATCAAAACGGATCAAGCAGTCCAATATTATTTGCAGGGTGCACACGAATTTGCCATCGGGCTTATGACTGTCCGCTAGCGAGACTATTTTTATTTATTTATTTTATTTATTTATTTTTATTTGAAAAATATACAGTACAACAAGACTTAATCTTATTTAATAGTACTGGGGAGATAAGGTTTATCTTAAAACTAATAACAATTTAAAAACAAATTAATTAGTTATGAGTTACAAATTTTCATTCAAAAGAAAAGTAATAATTATAACAATAAAAAATGTTTAGTTATGTATGTGATTTTTCGTTAACCCAAGAGGGTAAATATTTCGCATCTTAAGTGCTTTGCATTGCTTATTATCTGTATAATAGGAGGAAGTTCATTCCAGAGACGGATGGCATTAACAAGAAACGTCCCTAGACATAGGCAACAAAATTTGAAAGTTAAGCTTATTATTTTAGGAGTTTTATTAATTGTTTTTAAGTTTTTAATGTTATTTTTGTTAATTTATTTTAAATTGCAACAAGAATCTTAACAGTTTAACTGGTAAAATTTCATTTAAGTCGGGCAATTTTGCTTCTTTTCTAGTGTAACTTTGAATTGTGCTGGTGGCAACACTGCTTCGCGCGGAGAATTCCCTACCAGTGTTGAAATATATTTACATAAAATATCTTATGACTTTGTTCGATTCAGCTCTAAAAGCTCCATTTGGAGTTTCATATATTCCAAACATCTAATCTAAATTTCACATTTAGTTATTTTTTTAGCATAGTTTAACTATCAAGTAGAGCTAAGCAAAATCTTAGTATTAGCTGTTTGCAATTGCTAAGCTCGATTTTGAAACCTAAATGCTTACTTAAAGTCATTTGCAGAAGTATTTGAGGTTTTAAATTTAGTTTTTTTGGAGTCAGTTGTTGGCTTATTTACCAATAGTTAAAATTTTTTTTTATTTAAAGAAAAATTTTATAATTTTAAATATATTTTTGTATACGTTTTACCATGAATATATACATACATATTTATATACCTTGTAGGAAACAACAATAGTGAAACTAGACTGATTCACTAACTAATAACTTTGATTTGTGCTGTTTAGCCTGTGCTGGTCATTGAATATCCCCTATTGACCTAAGAACTATTGACTAGGTAGTTTTTGCGGGACCACATTGAGATATCGAAGTCAAAATAACCGACAAAAGTGGCAACTTTGAGACACTTTGTCCCAGGTTTCCTGCGGGGTGAATATTTACTGTCCTCATTTACACATACATGCATATTTCGGTATGCTTAAATATTGTTAAACAATTAATTTTTTTTTTTTTCAATTTAAAATATTTTTCTATATGAAATAAGAAATATTCTAATGCATAATTTAAAGCAAATAATGTTATAATATAAACAAACACATACATTTATACTTAGATAAATAAAAACATCTGTATATTTATTATATACCTATTGATATATAATGAAATGTGTGTGGGAAGTATGTGTGTTCTGTTAAGTATGCAACTATAATTATAACATTTGTGATAATAAGAATCTTTCAAGGGGTGTCAATAAAAATCGCTCATATCCTTTTTGTTTTTGTATGTGTTTGTCTTTTATTGGCTTGACATGTCTTAAAGGCCTTATAATCATATACATATTAAAATACTATAATCACAAAATAATTCAGGTATTTGTGATTAAAAAAAAGCTGCAGGAAGATAATGTGAAATTTCTAATTAATTTCTAATCAAATTTTAAAGAAACATGAAATTTTTGAATAAAAGTCTGTCATAAAAGTAAAACTTTAATAATGTTTAATATGAAAGAGAGAGACAGAGAGAGAGAGAGAGAGTACACTTGGAAATATGAACAGCAAATAAACATAGTAATTCCCATTTGATTCCAATCTAAATCCAAGTCTTATTCATAGTGCTAACACTTATCCAACCTTAAACCCAAATCTTTGCGAATCTAACCTCAATCCTAGTCCAATTTCTATGCCATCCTAGTCCAATCCCATTTTAATTTACTTTAATCCAATCCCAATTAAATTGGAATCCCAATCTTCTCCATATCGAGACAGTATTCAATCAGATATGTGATATAAATCGATTGATTTAAAAACGATTGTATTTAACAAGTGTGAGCAAATTTTAAGCGATTTTTAAATCCATTTCTCAATAAAAGTGTTCAAACAGAACTGAGTCTTTAACTTCAGTCAAAAATTCAAAAAGCCTTTAATTAAGAATAGTCGGCAGTAACTTTGGATCTCTCTCTCTCTCTCTCTCTTATTTAATGTTTTCATTTATTATTTTCTTTTGTTCTTAATTTTCTGTTTACAAAATGTAGGATAATACACCTTTTGTGGCAGCGGTTTATCTTTCTAGTGTTTGAACTAAATATGTAATCGAATAACTAGGTAAGCATAAGGAAAATATGATAGTTTTATTTGCTAAATTTAGTTGTGTTCACAGCTTACCAAGGACATTCACAAAACACCGAACGTTTTGTTCATGTAGTACATGAATCTTCCCAGGCGGCTACACATGGGCCATATTTTTACAATTTAGATCGATATTATCGGCTTTGAATTATTCGGTTTTCAAAATCAATTTCCATCACGTACTTGAATTCCAATACTCAATCGAACCTTATCCCAATTCAATCTTAATTCACAATTTAATTCCAATTCCAATTCAACTTCAATTCAATCTAATTCAAATCCAAGCCCAATCTTATCCTGATCCAATCCTAATCGAATCCCAATCCAATTGCAATCTGAGCCCAATCCAAAATTAATCCAATTCTTATCCCATTTGAAATCGAAGTCCAATTGCGTTCCAACCCAATACCGATGAAATCATCCTCTAATTTCACTTAATTTCAAATTTAATTAATTAATTAATTTAAATTTTTTTTTTTTTTTTTATTGAATCTTTCTTGTCGAAAATTACAATACGTATGTATTCAAAGCTTAATCCCAAGTGTTATTTATTAGCCTTTACCAATGTAACCGCTAATTAATTGCATTCAAGTGTCAACAAAATCCTGCTAGGCTCAAAGTGTCGGTTCTTTTCAGCCTCCGGTGACATTCGAACTTTATTAGATCCCGAGCGAGGTTGTTGGGATTGTGCATTCTACTGTCACACAACTTTAAATTAGTCCTTTGCTGGTTTCAATGGCAAGGCTTTAAAATAATCAGAATTCCAAAAATGTAGAAAAAAAATCGCTTCAATATGAAGCCTTTCAACAGTTCAATGAAAAACAGAGGAAACAATACTAAGCTTTAATCAGTTTCTCCGAATCAACACCCAAATTCTCTCAATGTTTTACTTAACAAACATCTTTTAAATTGTATACGCAAAATACATAAATTTATTTCCAAAATTTTAAGTATATTATTAAAAAAGGATATTTTTGTGATATATTATAAAGCAATAAACCAAATAGAAAATAAATAAAGAAAAAAAATACTATGTAAATCTGTGGCAATAAGGAAAAAGTGCTTAAGTCTATTTTTTGTAGTTTGATTTTAGGCGATTTTTGAAAATTTACTCCTATTCTAATATAATAATATACTAATATATAATATACTTTTTTAAGTTTTTATTTCTAAATATTCCTAATGTTAGAGATCAGAAGTAAACTAAAGTGTTAATTCCAACTGTTATTGAACATTGAAAACAAATAAGCTTTAACTTTCTAAAAAATCGTACAAATAATTCAAAGTTTGTCCATGGGTACTCCTTATCATGGAGTTAGCAACAGTGTCATAAACTCAAAATTAGCTTAAGACGACTTAAGCACTTTTTTCCTTTTTGCCACAGAAATATTAAGAAATAAGTATAAATTGCAACAAAAATTATATACCAGCCACACAAGTACAATAACACACAACATTAATATGTATGTATATAAATAAATAAATAAGGTAAATATATCATGTGCCATGCACATATACACTCAATAAGTATATGTAAGTCTGTATTTTTATAAACAGAGACATGCATAAATTTTGCCTATATTTGTTTATCCTTAATCTAATATACATGTATGTACGTTTAAGAGAGTATGTGGACCAAAGGCATAATTCTGTTAAGTCAGGATGCTGAAGAAATATTTCTTATTAGTTTTTTTTTTTCTTAAAAAAAGCTTTCCTTAAGAAATGAACTTTAAACTAAGATAATAACCGGAGCTAGAGAAGAATCTTTGTACAGGGCAGTAACCAAAAAACACAGCAAATATGCAGAAGCTTCCTATGGGCCTTTTAGCATTTTTTTAAATTAATGTTTCAACACAAATCCTCAATTAACTACTATTATTTCCCGTTTAAACTAAATCAAACTGAATTTAACATTTAACTTGACTCTTATCTACTAGAATTCCAACTTATTTTTAATACAATACTATTTCAATCTTAATAAGATCTAATACTAATTTCAACCATAATTCCAACCTAACCCCAATACCAATACAATTCCTACCCAATATAATTCCAAACAATATCTAATTCAATCCAAGCTCAATCCAAATCTAAAAACTAATACAATCCCAACTCAAATCGAAAACATAATTCAAGCCAAATACACTCCAACGCGATTAAATCCCAATCTAATCAATTCCAAAACCCAATACAATCACCGTCCCATCCTGGCTAAGTCCCAATACAATCCTAATCTCAATCCAATGCTTATTCCAATTCCACTCTTATACCAATCCAATCCCAATTTAATCTCAAGCCTTATCTTAATTCAATCCCAATCGAAATCCTTAATTCAATGCAATCCCAATCCAATCATAATCCAATTCCAATCTTATAACAATTCAATCTCAATACCGATTAAGTCCCAATCCAATCCTAATCTCAATCAAATCCTAAACCAATACCAATCACGTAACAATCCAATCCCGGCTAAGTCCCAATACAATCATAATCTCAATCCAATTCTTATCCCAATTCTACTCTTATACCAATCCAATCCCAATTTAATCTCAAGCCTTATCTCAATTCAATCCTAATGGAAATCCTTAACTCAGTGCAATCCCAATCCAATTCCAATCTTGTAGCAATCCAATCCCGATTAAATCCCAATCAAACACTAATCTCGATCCAATCCTAAACCACACATAAGGCAATCCCAATCCAATCCCATTTTTATACCAATCCATTCCCAATCCAATCATAATCCGATCCCGATTTAAGCTCAATCCAAATTCAAAACCCAGTACAATCTCAATCTTATAACAATTCAATCTCAATTCAGATTAAGTCCCAATCCAATCCTAATCTCAATCAAATCCTAAAACAATACCAATCCAATCCCAATTCGAAACCCTTAAAAAATCCAACCCCAATTTTATAGCAAGATGCTCCCAATCCAATCCTAACTCAAATCTAAGACTTAATACAATCCAATCCCGATTAAATTCCAATCCAATTAATTCCACAACCCAATACAATCGTAATCATATAACAATCCAATCCCGGCTAAGTCCCAATACAATCCTTATCTCAATCCAATCCTAATACCAATTCCACTCTTATGCCAATCCAATCCCAATTTAATCTCAAGCCTTATCTCAATTCAATCCTAATCGAAATCCTTAACTCAATGCAATCCCAATCCAATTCCAATCTCGTAGCAATCCAATCCCGTTTATATCCCAATCAAACCCTAATCTCGATCCAATCCTAAGCCACACATAATGCAATCCAATCCCATTTTTATACCAATCCACTCCCAATCCAATCATAATCCAATCCCGATTTAAGCTCAATACAAATTCAAAACCGAGTACAATCCCAATCTTATAACAATTCAATCTCAATACCGATTAAGATTAAGATTAAGTCGAATCCCGATTAAATTCAGATCCAATCCATTCCAAACCCCAATACAATCGTAATCATATAATCCTTATCCTAATCTCAATCCAATCCCTATCCCAATCCATTCCTTATCCAATCCCAATCTAATAAAAAACCTAATACTATCATGATTCAATAATAATCCCATCCCAAACTAATACCAATCCAATTGAAGCCATTTTTTACTCCGTATATGATTATTCTAAAGCATTTAGACTTTCATCCATCACTTAAGAACATGGCCACGTTATTCCCCAATTCCTTTTAATTCCAATTAATTTTGTTTCTATTTTACACACGTCAGTTACTTCCGAAAATTTTGCTTATATGCTTTTGTTAGTAACTTGCAACGTTCTTACACTGCTTTTGACGGCGTTTAGGTGCAACATTTTGGGTTATTCCATGTTTCAGTAATGAAGAAGAGTTAAGTTAACGGTAATTTGCAAAGAAAAAACATGCTTGTCTTTTTCAAAGTCATGGCCTTCTAGATTCTATCCCTTAAATAACATCCTTTTAAATAATAATAATGAAAAAAAAATCTATATTATAAAATTCATTTACACACAAACACACAATCTTCTGTGCAAGTGTGTATTTTAAAATTAAAAAAAAAAGAAAATTATTTTCTTGAAATCTACTTGTTTAGATTCGTAGGCCTACGTATGAATGTTCGTTCATACTTTAAGATGGTCATTATAAAGTAAGAACCATATAAAACTCTTACACACAAAACTCTTTCCCTTTTTTTTATCATAATTTAGTTTTTGCCTATAAGATTAGAAGGACATACAGTTGCAATTTGAAAACCAACACACACACACACATTGATATATACATATGCATGTATTAAGTAAATAAATTTTATTTAAAATAAGAAAATTTTCCTGTTGCAAATCTTGCCCATATGTACACAAAAGAGTTTGTACCAATCAAAACAGGTTTTTCTTATACAACTAGGCCTACAGAGTACAATAACAATTAATCGATATTTTCTTTAAACTAGAAAATAAACTTTTTCAAATGCAGCAGGCCAAAACTCGAACTCATACTCTTGGTTGGCATTACGACGCCAATTGCACATTTTCTTAGATGGTGGGTGGCTGGTGTAAAATGTTGCATGCAAAAATGGCTCCCCCTTTTTGAAAAATTTTATATTTGCCGTATATGTTTTGTTATTGTTGCTGCAAATGTGTTGGTGCTGCACTTTTGCTTGCTTGCTTGTTTGTTGTTGTGTAGTAGTTAAAGTAGTTGTTGTTATTGTTTATTTAATGCAGTTTTAGGTAAAATGCATTTCTCAGCCGAAAATTAGAAGATGCCCAATGCAGTTTTATAAGATTTCTATAAAATTTGTAAAATGGTGAGAGTGCATTTTATACACATGTATAGTGAAGTGTGTTTATATATGTATGTAAGAGCATTTAATTTCTTTACATAATTTGCATTATTTTTTTTATTATTATTTCTTTCTGTTTTAATACATTCAAAGAGAAACATTTGTCTTAATGTTTGTTAAAATATTCTATATATTTTTTTAAAGGGGTTACAATTGTCCTTAAAGGGAGTACCTGATTTAGTTTTTTTCTTGCTTAAACAATAATTATAGGTTTTCTTTAGAACATCTTAGGATTTCAAGAATAATTTAAAATGAACTATGCTGCTGCAGTTAATTCGAGTATGTATGTGTAAAGCAATCCCTCATACTTTTTACACACATACATAAACACACGAACTTTTAAGTATGTATGCGTATTGCCCTTTTACGCATACTCTTTTTGTCCTTTGGAAAATTAAAGCTCATTTGGTCATTTTTGTTGTTTTTGTCTTGTATTTATGGAACATTTCCATGCGTTTGTTTGTCAGTTTAAACCTAATTTTTGTCATTATGTTTATATACATATTTCCATACATTAGTATGTATTGTTTATTAGGTTTATATATTCAAAACTATTTAAATGTTCTTTGGTTTATAATTATGTATTTTGCAGCAGCAAAAAAAACGCAGTTAAAAAAAATATTACATAAATTGTAAATAAAGGAATTCAACTACTTATTTTGTCCAGTAGGAAAAGTCAAACTAAAATTTAATATTTTATGTTTGTAAATGTGGTTTTATGGCAGTGGAGTTATAAAATTTATGTTGGGGTTTTTCTTGGAAATAATTATTTAATATTTTAAATAAAGTTAATAAAAAGGGTGTGTTTAAATAAAATTAAAACAAAGCAACAAAGAAATAAGTATTTAAAAGGAATATTTCTAGAAGAGGCAAAATTTTACAATAACCAACAAAAATCTTTTAATTGTTAGATTTCCAAAGCTAAAGTTCACTTTCCAATGCATAGACAGATCTTCATATTCTTTACACCAGCGTTTAAAAAACTGCAATCAAAATAGAAAAACTGTAATTTCTTTTACTTCCTTATTTGTCATTGGCCAGAAAAAAACTGTTGCTTTTACATCTGATTCATTAAATGTCAACAGTCGCTTTCAAACCAACCCAAAAAGTGAACAGTTGTAGACAATTATTCGTTTTTTGTTCAAAAGTTTTTGATATCGACTGCATTTTTTTAAACACTGAAAAAAACTTCCATTTCTTCCACTTTTTCATTTGTCATTGGCCAAAAAAGAACCTGTTGCTTTTAATTCTGATTCATTAAATGTAAACAGACGCTGTCAATTCAACTCAAAAAGCGAAAAGTGTTAACAATTTTTCGTTTTTGATTTCGACTGCAGTTTTATAAGCCCAGCACTAAACTTTCGATAAGGACACGTCAGAACATCTGCTCGCTTTTGTCCCGCCTTGGGGATGTTCTTCCTTGATACTTCACCAGGCAGGGTAATAGGATTTTATACTTGGCCGTAACCTGAAATAGTGAGATTCACATGCTGCACAAAAGATCCTCTGGGTCATGGTATCTATTAAATCTATTATCTATCTATGATGCACATTAGCCTGACACTTTGTATATCTCTCTCTTGCTATTGAGGTTTAAACTATGGTAGAAAGTGATCCTTTGATCCTAACATTCAAAAGAAAAATCAATCCATTCGTACACAAATCAATCCGAAGCGGTATTAATAGTACGGTGAGTACGGAGTTTCTTAAATCAAGTACAGAAAGATTGAGTCAAGTACGGCTTATTCAAGTGCGAAAAACGTTACTTATCCATATTAAATCCCGAACTCGTACTTGAAATAATCCGAAAATGAGATTGGTTATAGTAAAACTAAGATTAAATTCATCTCGAAATGCGCTTGATTCAAGTATCGGGTGATTTTTTTAGCTATTATCTTTTTCGCAACACTGGTTTAAACAGCTGACGCACGTTTCGTGTTTTGTTTCACTGTCAAACATCTTCAGTTTGGTTTATAATTTAACCATAATTCGCGTGCTTCTTGTGTTCAGCGACGAAGCTCATTTTTGGCTCAAGAAATTCGATTATTAAAAAATATGTATTCTTTTTCCATAAAAGTCGGCTCCGTGCAATAACTCCCAGGTGCAATAAGTCCCAAGAAAAAAATGAAATTAGACCCAAAAATTTTTCATACAAATATGGGAGTAATTACATTATGAAATAGCTCCCAGCCCTTTCGGTTTTATTTCATTTTTTTGGAAGTTATTTAATTTTTTGCCTGGGAGTTATTTCATAATGAAATAAAATCCAAATGAAATAAGTCCATGAAAAAATTAACGTGGAAGTTATTTCATTTTATTTTGGTTTTCGGTGTTATTTCATTTGCTGTGGGAGTTATTTCATTTTTTGTGGGAGTTTTTTCATTTTCAATTATTTGAAATTTCTTAAAATTGTTTTAAATTTTAAACGGTATTTATAACGGGATATTTCAAACTATTTGAATAAAAGTTTACTTAAGTTTATCAAAGAAGAAAATTTTGCTAATTGCAATTGCAGTGTTACCGGCTATGCAGTGAAGCTTTAGTTAGCGAAGCCGGTGTTTGTTATACCATAGAGGAGAAAATCCATGCGCCCGGCCGAAGGCCGGCTATGCAGAGAAGCTTTAGTTAGCGAAGCCGGTGTTTGCTTTAGTTAGCGAAGCCGATGTTTGTTATACCATAGCAGTATTACCACCAGCAAAATTCAAAATTACACTTGAGATGAAGCAAAATTACCCGATTTAAATGAAATTACACCTGATATAAAATTGAAGTTTTATTTAATAAAAAGACATTTACAAAGAAGCAAAAACACAACAAACTCATTAAAACAAGATCAATATTAGTCAAGCTGTTAATTTTATTTAAATTAACAAAAATAACATTAAAGACTTAAAAAAAAATTAATAAAACATAAAATAAAACTGCTAAAATAATGAGTTTAATTTCCACATTTGGTTGATATATCTTGGGAAGGTTTAAAATTTTCCTTGTCATTGCTTTATAATGGATACTTTTTAGCCCCATAGAGCTTACGAAAGGTAAGCTGTCAAACGAACTGCCATACTGTTTTCACTTTTTGATCAGGCGCATCATCATTAATAGATTCATGCTTGGACAACGCCACCAAATTATCCAAATATATTTTGAAAATCAGCCATCGTGAAGTCAATTAGACTTCAAGGCCGTGCGATGTGACACTTATTTATTGTTTTCCGTAGGGTTGTGAAGCCAGTGGTAAATGCTGATAAACCACCAACAATCGTTGTCTTGGAGGTCAACATTGTTCATTTTATTCGAAAAAGAGAAACAAAATTGGACGTCTGCAATGCGTTTAAATCAGTTTCAAATCGTAATGCCGTGTATCAATCTGCGATTAAAATTAATTTTTTTTTGTGTTGCCCATTTTAAGTTTCATGGTGTTAAAAAATTCCCTTCATACCTTATTTAGTAAACAAAATGCCTGCAGAGTTTAATACAACTGTCCTTTTCGTAATTCAGATTAACAACTGTAAAAGGCGTTAAATATTCTTTAAACTAAAACATTAAAAAGTAGCAAGATAGAAATAAAATTAATTATATCTTCCCCCAGGCAAGTTTTTAGTTTGAATAACTTTTTTCAATAAACTTCAGGTTCTAAATCACTATGATAGGCATCTTTATCCAAATCTAAGGGTCCATCTTGCGACAATCATTACCAAACATTTGAAAATATACGTATGTTTAATGATTGAAGTCGTTTCTTAAAACAAAAAACCGGGACTTTGGTTCAAAAGGCTGTGCATTTATTAGCAACAATATTTAAAAAGAAATAAATGTCATCACTGAAATCGAATCTTGATTTTATTAGGGCATCTGAAGTAAAATTTTCAAATTACACCTGAATTACACCCAAGAGAAATTACCCACGCTCTAACCACGACCGTAAAAATTATACCAAATTCGGGTAATTACCCACAAAGTGGCAACACTGTACCATAGAGGAGGTAATCCTTGTACCCGGCGTGCTTAAACTGCAGGCAGTTGCTATTGCTGGAGGTCAGGATATAATAAAATGCCCCATTTGTTGTCAAAATGTCGAGGACTCAATGTTAGTTTTTTGGTAACCTAATATGTATGTAAATATTCAAGTAAAACGAATACATATATAATAAATTTCTTTGGAGTTGTTTAATTTTTTTTGGGTCTTATTTCATTTCTTTTCGATGGACTGTTTTTGGAAGTTATTTCATTTATGTCTTTAAGAGTTATTTCATTATGAAATAACTCCCAAAAGTTGGGGTTTGTTTCATTTAAGACTTGGAAATTATTTCATTTTTTTTTTTGGGATTTATTTCTTTTTTCCAGTTTGGGACTTATTTCATTTATTTTGGGATTTAATTCATTGGGAGCTATTGCACTGGGACTTATTGCACCTGGGAGTTATTGCACGGAGCCTAAAAGTCAGATGACAACAGTTATTTGCAGATTTTTATTTTTTTGTTGAAAACAAATACCTGTTATATACTGTATATGTACTTGAATCAGTTTTCCGGCATTTACTTATATATGCTTTTTTTGTTTTGAAATTTTAAAAAGACTATTATTTTCGGTCCCTACTTGGATCTATATTTATGAATGCACCGAAACTTGGAGTGCTTACAGATCGTTTTTGTCGTAAAGGCCCAACAACAATGCGCTTAAGTTTGCTTAAGCGAATGAGTGAATAAATGTAAATTATATGAGGCAACCCATATTGAACTTTAGGAAACTTTTTGCTAAGTTCAATTAAACTGTCATTTGCTTAAGCAAGGTGCAAATCTAATCGCAGATTCCGTACGGAATCAAATGTTTTTTTATTATGTTTTTGTTTTCTTAAATATATTTGAGAGACTTTTTGTTAATTTTAGACAGTAGGTTAAGCAATGCTATGCATATTATGGTTGAGCCTTAAGGGTTTTCACCTGAGATAAGATAAAACATTTCAAACTCAATCGCAGAGAGGATTATCTTATTTGTGGACTCTCAAATAGTGTTAGTATTAATATTTAAATAAATGTTATCATACAGTTGTTATGAGATTTCTTATAAGATGAGATGTCAAAATTTCACATACATCCATACATATGTATATAAAAAAAAAAATAAAATGCTATCATTAAAATGGTTAATTTTTTAGTGCAAAAAGTGAAAATATTGTAATAAGTCTTTAAAAAAACAATATATTTAACTAAGAAAATTGACTGTACGAGAATCAGTCGATTATGAATTCTTATAAGATACATGTTCCCCTTGTTTAAGATCAAGATGATCATGAAGAATGGTGTTATCTCATTCTACCGACGTTCTCTTAGATATTATAACAGATATTCACCCTTATTGTGTTGGCGTATTTGACATGCGCCTACGACTGTTTGGTAATAGATTAAAGAGAATGTGAACTTTCCTCTATTCTATTACCAAACAGTCGTAGGCGTATTTTAAATACGCCAACCACAAAAAGGGTGATTATCTCAGTTGTAGACCCTCTGTTAAGCAGGGTTTAAAAAACTGCAGTCGAAACCAAAAACATTTGAACAAAACACGAAAAATTGTGTACAACTTTTCACTTTTTGAGAGGATTTGACAGCGACTGTTGACATTTAATGAATCAGAATTAAAAGCAACAGGTTTTTTTTTTTTTTGGCCAATGACAAATGAAGAAGTGGAAGAAATGAAAGTTTTTTTTCAGTGTTTAAAAAACTGCAGTCGAAACCAAAAACATTTGAACAAAACACGAAAAATTGTGTACAACTTTTCACTTTTTGAGAAGATTTGACAGCGACTGTTGACATTTAATGAATCAGAATTAAAAGCAACAGGTTTTATTTTTTGGCCAATGACAAATGAAGAAGTGGAAGAAATGAAAGTTTTGTTTCAGTGTTTAAAAAACTGCAGTCGAAACCAAAAACATTTGAACAAAACACGAAAAATTGTGTACAACTTTTCACTTTTAGAGAGGATTTGACAGCGACTGTTGACATTTAATGAATCAGAATTAAAAGCAACAGGTTTTTTTTTTGGCCAATGACAAATGAAGAAGTGGAAGAAATGAAAGTTTTTTTTCAGTGTTTAAAAAACTGCAGTCGAAACCAAAAACATTTGAACAAAACACGAAAAATTGTGTACAACTATTCACTTTTTGAGAGGATTTGACAGCGACTGTTGACATTTAATGAATCAGAAGTAAAAGCAACAGTTTTTTTTCGGCCAATAATAAATAAATAAGTAGAAGAAATGGCAGTTTTTCTTCTTCGACTGCAGTTTTTAAGCGCTGTTTTTTTACTTTGACCAGTGTTCGAAAATAAATAGTACATTATTTAGCGTTCGGCTCAAATACCCAAGAACAATATGTATTTTTTTAGCGATTGTGTAGACGAACATATTCGTATGTTTATTTTGTTTTTGTAAAAATTTTTTGGTTTTTTTTTATTTATGTATTTATTTATTTATTTGTCTATGGAAGATTATCCTTACAGACATTTTAAATTTAATATTCTTAATTTAGTGTACATTAAACATAAAATACAATACAAAATATATAAAATGATTATATAAAACAATAAAAAATAAAAACTATGAATTTAATGAAATAATAATTTTATTCTTAATGACATTTGAACTTGAAGAAAAATCAATAAAACTATAGAATTTGTTAAATTCATTGCACATTCTAATAAGAGGATCAGCATTAGCATAATTAGCTCTAAAACATCGAACTGATAATGGGATAAAATGACGTGATGGGCGTTGAGGAACATTAAACGAAATATTGTGTATTAGAAATCCAGAGCATACTTCACCAGTAATTATGTTGAAAATAAACGATATGTTTAACATTGTCCTACGACTTTTTAGGGTGGGCAGCTTTATAAGAGAGAGTCTAGAAGTATACGAAGGCAAGTTTACTGGATTAAAGTTTAGTCCACGAAGACAAAAGAGCAAGAATTGCTTTTGGACGGATTCAATAGCATCGGAATGTGTGTTATATATAGGGTCCCATATTATAGATCCATACTCTAGAATAGGTCTTACAAGTGCAGTATACAAAGTTTTTGTGACATATGGATCATTAAACTCTTTAGCCCAGCGCTTGACGATACCAAGTACACCCCTAGCTTTATTTACTATCATAGTGATATGCGAAATAAAATTAAGTTTCGGATCAAACAGAATTCCAAGGTCTAAGAAATTGACGGCCAATTCCAGCTGACTACCACCAAGATGATATTGTGCAGGCATCGGATTCTTTCTGACAAATCGCATATATTTACATTTATTAAGATTTAACTCCATAAGATTTATTAAGCACCATGAATAAAACGAGTTTAAGTCATTTTGGAGACGTTGTTGGTCAGAAACTTGACCATAACTAAGAAAAACTTTTACATCATCAGCAAACATTAAAATATTTGAAGATTGAATCGCGGCAGGCAAGTCGTTAATGAACAGTGAAAAAAGAAGCGGACCAAGGTGGCTTCCCTGTGGTACTCCAGAAAGAACATCAATTCGTCTGGAACAGGTGTTTTTAAAAAGAACGGTTTGTTTTCTATTAGTTAAATATGAATAAATCCATTTAATACTAAGGTCTGTGAACCCCAAAAAATATAATTTCCTTTTGATGAGCAAATGGTTAACTTTATCGAAAGCTTTACTGAAGTCAGTGTATATAACATCAGTTTGTTCTTGTTCCAAAAATCCACGATTTATAACGGTAGTGAGTTGAAGAAAGTTTGTCGTAGTAGAGCACCTTTTTTGAAATCCATGCTGATAGGGGGATATTAAATTGGACACTCGATAGGATAAATATTCAGTGATGATTTTTTCAAATAATTTAGGTATAATACTAAGTTTAGCTATTCCACGGTAGTTTTCCACTTCAGACTTTTTTCCTGATTTATACAAAGGAACTATGTAAGAATTTTTCCAAACGTCTGGAAAATAACCATATTTTATTGATGCATTGAATATAATTTCTAAAGGGATGGCAATAGCATCGGCACATTTAATTAAAATATTGCTTGGAATTTTATCCGGTCCATAGTTGTACGAAAATTTAAGGTTTTTTAGTTCCACAGATATTGTAGAAATATCAAGAGAAGGTATATTTATTGTTTGCTTTGCTGTTATTTCGAATGGATAATTAACAGAATCATCATAAGTAGAATCTGAATATGTTGTTGAGAAAAAATCCGCAAATAAGTTGCTTATAGTTGCATGATCACTGGATTCATTCTGTCTAAACTTCATAGAAGAAGGGTATCCTGTTGCTCTTTTCTTAGAATTAACAAACTTGTAAAACGATTTTGGATTACGTTTTAAATTATATTTCATTGTAGTAATATAGCTATCATAAAATGATTTATTTAGTGATGTGTATTCAGCTCGGCTAATAGAATACATCCGATAGTCAACAGCAGATCCAGACAGTTTAAATTTTTTATAACATTTATTTTTTTTATTCTTGGCATGAGTTAACTGATTATTACTCCATGGTGGACAATGGTTTAGATATTTTTTTCGGAATACTTAAATTCAAAAAAGAATAAACTTTATCGTAAAATACTTTACACATTTGATTTACGTCCGCATAGCACGATAATAAAGCGTACCAATTCGTGTCGGTAAAAAGTTTATTTAACGTGTTGTAGTCAGTACGTTCAAAAGAAAAAACTTTCTCATGATTAATTGGCGATTTACTTGCAGTTTTAGATGGAATAGAAGAATAGAAGTTTGTGGATTTGATTTGAATTTGAGAAAAACCGAACGAAATTAAATATTCTCATCTTTTGTTGAGTTGGATAAAAGCAGTATTATTTTTGGGTTCGAAAGATGGCAAACAGGGAAACGTTATTTTTTTAATGATTTTCTACACAAACCACTATAAGCGTTTGTGTTTTCCACAAATCTACAGAACCAAACACTAAGGAGCGATATTTAGTGTTTATTTTCGAACACTGGTTTAAAGTGGAGGATTTTTCTGCAAATTTATCTGGCAGCGCTTATTATAAGGTTGTGGGTTTGCTCTGTTGCGTTAAAACGGTAAACGGATAAGCTGAATGAGTTGAACCAATTGTAAGTTTTGTTCCTACTTTCCTAAAATAAAAAATCAAGCTGCGAAAAACTATGAATCAAACAGATTTGAGATGGTGTGAGTATAATATCGACGTAGGATCATACTGAACGGAATTTAATGTTCTCATCTTTTGTTGAGTTCGATAAAAACAGTATTATTTTTGTGTTCGAAATATGACAAACAGGGAAACGTTATTTTTTATTATAAGCGTTTGTGTTTTCGACAAATCTACCGAGTCGAACACTAAGGAGCGATATTAAGTGTTATTGTTCGAACACTGACTTTCACTGTAGTATTATAAACGCTGGTTTAGATGTTTTAGTTCGACATGCTAATCGATCTCTCTTTAAGTTTTACTATTTACCTTAACTGTTTGAGCATTGGAGTTGAAAAGCACTCGACAGCAAACTTTTTAAATATAGTTGTAGTTGAAAATAAAGTATTCGAATAGTTTAGCAATAATTTTCTTGCAAAATAATTTGGTAATTTTTTTTTTTATTTCTTTATGCAAATTAAATCCTTTTAACTATTTTCCTTTAATTTAAACAAAAGCAACATTCTAAAGATAATTATTATACTCCAAAAAAAAAAAGAAGCATAGTAGACGAACTCAAACTGCAACAACCACATATTGAAGAAGAGAAAGTAAGCCTACTCCCTGAACTTTAAAGACTTGCATACATACCGACACATGCACTTGTTTAAAAAACAAAAGCAGAGAATCAGAAAACACATTTAAGTCTAATGAAACCAGGGAACAGAGTAACAAAATATAATGAAACATACCAAGACAGTTTTAGGGGTGGCTTAACGAAAGTATAAAGGCAACAGGATATACATATATATATTTGTGCAAATCTCAAACTCCTTTACACTGCCTACTACCTTGCCTGTTCCATTTTAAAAAAACCTCGACATAAAGTTTGTATTTGGCAGAAACTTGTAAACAATTTAAAAGGAAAAAAATGGAAAACTACACATGAATCTTTATATATAAACTAGCTATAGTTAAAATATAGATATAACTACCCGAAAACCCAAGAAACTGTCTTCTAATGTTCAATATAAGGAGACCAAAAATTTTTCCTTGAATACCCATCATTTCCTTTTAAATTAAGTTCTCTAAAAAAAACAACTCCAAATGGTCAGCACTTATACATGCACTAGAAAATGCAAGAAGTTTCAAGTTTTTCTTTCCGATATACAATTTTTAACCCCCCGATAACAAGTTAAAGGAATCTTGTGTGTGTGTGTATTAAGGAATGGGTTCTTATACAAAAGCCTTTTAAATATATATTTGAATGTGAATATTAATATTCATTTTAAGATTATGTAAAGAAAATTTTACACTCTTTCTGTTATCTTGGTTATATAAAATCGTATGTGTATTCCCAAAAAACAACTCACACTTTCTTTTAAGTAAAAAGAAAGGCAAATTTTATTTGCATTTGTGCAAGAGGCAGGAGTGTAAAACTAAAACAATTTTTAGACTTCAAAATATTAGAAGCAAATACATACATATACATAAGAAAGTGACAAAGGAATGTTAAAGAAATAGAATAGAATGAGACCAACTGCTTTGGAGGGAATAAGACGCACTACTTAACATGGAAACAAAATTAAGGCTGAAATAAACGAGTTGAAAATTCTATTGAAAGTGGAGTCATTTAAAGTCCACGATTGGGATAACAAAAGTAATTACTTGATGCCTAACATACACTTTAAAATTATTCCTAAGTTTTTGACAATTCGATTTGGGGACAAAGTTTTAAGTTTTAAATGGCGGCTGCCAGCAAAGGGGCATATACGCGGCATATTTCTACATCTGACTTGCCATCTTTTAAAGTTACATGTAATTGTGCATTTCTGCCGGGTGCCTAAGATATCAGTTTGATGTGCCTAACAAGCCATCAGATCGGTATCAAATGCCCTTGTTCCGCCTCCTCGTGGCGGCCCCCGTTAACAACTGGATATTTCCAGTTGGCTAAGGAACAGGGTTAAAATATTATGAAACTATACAATTCTCCTCAGGGAGGATAGAAAAATACTAAGAGGATTGCATTTACCTCTTTGTTATAATAGCAAATAATTAGATAAAAATGTACTAGGACTAATTAAATATTAAGAGGGATCCCCTCTTAGTAGTGTGGTGCATGGCCTATATGCAGGAAAATGGTCACGCCTGGGTTCCGCATGGAACCAAAAGGTGGCGTATATCTAAATACACAGTAAAGTGCATGGGCCGATGCAGGCCACTAGGATGCCAGAACATCTGAAATGACAGGGCTCTTGCAAATTGTTATTTCAGGTGCCACGGGAAGTCATAGAGCCCCCGGACCCCACAACCCGGTTGACTGTATGGTGAGGATTCTGCTTGCAGGGTACACGTGGTGGCTGCTCGTGCTTTGATCTTAGGATCGTTTTGGCTCTCTTTTTTAAAGCTGCTTGGATCACCCTATGCAGCAGTGGCATTTGGTAAATGTGAATGAATCACCACGTGGTAGAGATCCACCGTGAGATTGAACTTGTGCATTTCTGGCAAAACTGCCGTTTTACATAAGATCACAAACATACATGTAATTTGCTTCTGACATTGTTTCTGTATTTTACGCATAGTTATTGCAGAAACTAAAGTAGTTCTTGGTTGCCGCCTCAAACATTTTTGTTTGCGTCGTAAAGGACTTTAGACGACTTAAAATTTTTTCTTTAAATTTGAAGATACCAATTTAGGATATTATCAAGAAAAATTTTGTTTTAATAAGTCTGTGTTCATACGGCTCATGTCTTATTGACAAGATTGCTACTTTATAGGCGAGAGGGACGAGGGGAAAAGAAAAGAGTACACAGATGCATGTACTGTCTTTACGTTTTGCTTTCTTATTCGTTGTTTAATTTTGTTTTTAATATCAAATAAAACAAAATAAAAGACATGTCGTCAACATGACATGATTCATTTGAACGCCAATTCATGTTCAAAGAAGAAAAGGAAGAATCTTGTCAATAAGACATGAGCCGTATGAAATCAGACTATATGTAAATAATTTCTATTCAATGGTGAAATGATCATGCATATATCGGTATTGTAAAATATTAACTTCAGCCGGCTAAAGATTCCGTCAATAGTTTTCCGGCATAGATTTCTGACACAGCTGACGTCAAATGGTTTGTCAGAAGAAAAAAGAGCATGCTCTAATGGAAATTTTGTCAGTTGACTTTGCATCTGACTTTTACAGAAGCAATGTTATGAAGGTAACACACGACATGTATTTTGCTGTGGAAAATTTGACAAGTCAGATGTAAAAAACATTCAGCTCAAGTACAATCGCCGAAGGTAATGTGTAGAAAATCGACCAAACGAAATAGCCAACCGTAAGCAAAAAATGGAACAAAAAAAATAAATGGATAATATACTCAAAAATGATGAGAAAAAACTCCCAAAAACTTATGAAAAATCACCCAGGGGTCTTATCACCGCATACGATATCGAGCAAAATTGATCGAAATTATTTATTTTGTTATCATGAAACTCGATATCGAATGAAATACATTGAATTTGAAATAATAGCATTCGATATCGATTAACTCGACATTACATTTATCGAGTTTTCATTCGATACGTCAGTTTCTATCGTATGCAAAAAAATTCGATAGTTTATTCGATACGATAGTATCGAATGCGGTGATTACACATTAGTTTTTATATTCAAATTTTAATTTAGTTATTCTTACAAAGTAGTTTTACAAACATACCTATTTGGGTTGGGGTCATATGACCGAAACTCGAAAGCTCGAATTCAAAATCCCGAATCGCTAACAAAAGCTTCAGTATTATTTTTATTATTTATTGCTTTTACGCCAGTTCGTGGGCGCATAGTGCTTCTCTGCATAGGGTAATATAACTTATACAAAACCACCCGGTATACAAGGTTTTTAAAGGCTCACGATTGATCAAATCCAAAAAATATTATCCAAATGGGATTTACGATTAAAGTTTAAATTGGACTGCCGAAGTATCCACAAACATTGGCCCTAAAACTAATATTTTTAATTAAGGACACTTCCCAATAAAAAATTTTATCATTTTGCGAAGCACTAAAGGTACATTTAAAAAAATAAGCGCACAATTATGCGCTACGCAAAAAGACATACAGAAATGCAATAAAGTAAGTGAAAGAACTCTCAACAACTTTTAATAAAAACAATAACATTTCAAGTGCTACGGCATTCCCTTACCACGAAGCAGGTTTGTAAGGGAGAATACTAAAAAATAACTGTATGAAAACGTTCAGTGTGTAAAGCTGATCGTTACATACAACAAATTTTATGTGCGCTGAATAATGCGCTTTATGTGTCAAAAATGTATTGCTTCAAAGTGGGAACATGTCTTCCGTAAGCGCAATGGTAAGCGAAACTTTTATGTTTCTCCCTTACAAACCTGCTTCGTTGGAAGCTCCATTTTTTATTGGGTTACAACTGGAACGATAAAAGCTAAAATTTTGCAATAGGAATATCCTCTATTTAGCCTAAAACTGTTTCATGAAAACCCAAAAATTCGTAGTTGGACTATGACTGTATTCACGAGTGAAGTCCGATGGTCGGCTTGAGCCTGAACTAAATAGAACCCCAGATTTTCAAGTCTCAATCAGTCTACATTAAGATCCGCGTTGAAGGTCCCAATTGAACAATATAAATATAAAGGTTGTAATCTTAATTGAGTCTATCAGCGCAGAAGTGGTGTAACCCATAATTTAATTTGGCTACGGTTCTGGTGTAAAATATGTTTTTTGCAGCGTTCTTTACAGTACAATAGTCGATTAAGCCAACTGCTTGCATCCAAAACCGATGTCGCTAGAAACATAGTCCTTGCACGGGTCATTACAATCAAGTAATATAGTGCAAGAGTAGAGTTAACTCCTCATTATCTCACAATACGTATTCTGGGGTTACACCACTTCTGCGCTGATAGCCTCAATTCAAATATTATATTTATCGCACACCTAGTTCAAAAAAGACTCAACTCAAAATTTTCATTCTTCGGGCTTTTAATGCTTTAACTTTGTACAATACACTTCGCACACACAGTTCAAAAGTGACTTAACTCAAAATTTAAATTTCGAGTTTATATGCTTAAACTACCTTGCATATGCAGATGGCATATGCCTTCTTTCGCATAGAGTTCGTGACCTGGAGATGTCGATGGTTGACCTCCAGTCAAACTTGGATGGTACAGGTCTAAAAATAAACACAACAAAAACAAAAGGTCTCTCCATACAAGATAACACGCCGGCATATATTTATGTAGGTGATAACAACTATGCCATTGTCAACGAATTTATTTAGGTAGCATGATTACCGCTGATGGAGGTACTGAGATTGACGTGGAGGCAAAAATCAGTAGAGCTAGAGCAGCATTTGGAATTCTAGCACCAATATGGCAAAACAACAACATTAGTCTTCGAACAAAAGATGGAAGATGAGCAGTATAATAACAAGTCGTTTGCAAACATTCGTCAATCGCTGCCTCAGACGAATACTTCGAATCTTTTGGCCAAATGTTATATCGAATATTGAGCTACTTCGTAAATCAAATCAGATAGATATGGCTACTGAGATTATAAAACGAAAATGGCAATGGATTGGTCACACACTTCGAGACGTCCAGATGAGAATATCGCCAAGCATGCGTTACGTTGGAACCCGTTTCATCAAGCAGGACGAAGAGTTGAAATGCCTAAAATTACTTGGAGACGTTCCACCGAAGCCGAAATGATGAGAAATGTGGGTTTAACATAGAACGAAGCTAGAAATGTAGCCCAAAACCGAGTACGGTGGAGAACGACTATTGTTGGCGCCCTATGCTCCAGTGGGAGTTAAAGGAACATATATATATAAATATGCTTAAACTAGGCACAATACACTTGATTTTCTATAGAAAAAATATCGGTTGAGTTAAGTCACTTTTGAACTGGGTGTGCGACTTGTTTATCTATTCAAAAAATATCAGTGTATTTTGTTATTGTTAACTGTTACCAAAAAACAGTTATGTCTTTCTTTATGTTTCAATTGGTTTAAAGTTGCAATTCATAAAAGTGACTTATTTTTAGTTGTGTCAGAAAAGATATTGGTAGTTGAGCCCTACTACTGAGTGCTAAATAGTCTTTATATCGAATTGTGACAGGTTTGATAAAATAAATCTTTGTTGGAGTTTAAATTAATTAGACTTGTTTTAGTTAAGAATTTGGCAAAAGTCTCAACTCAAAATAATTCGGTAGCTTGTACAAATAATACATAATCAAAAATGGCACAACTAAAAATTTTTCATAGATCGTAATCTGTATGGATTTTGTACTAAATGGTCCAACGATTTGTTATTACCTATTTTTTTTAGGTCACAAACAGTTTTTGGACTTCTGAAAAATCAAGTTTTTTGAGTTGAGTCACTTTTGAACTAAGTGTGCGTGCGATATATCCACAATTGAATTCCTTATTATACTTTTCACAATTCATATTTGATTAAATTTTTATTTTTTTTTTGCAGTAAATAACTTAATTCTTGGCAATTTATAATGAATGCCTACAGAGCACAACATCGGTGAAAAATTATAAAATTTTTCTATTTTTGTCAACGATCAATTGTTATGACGCAGCAGAAATATTGTTTATATATAAATTCAAGATCACCTGCCACATCTTTAATGTTTAGGAATTTGGACAACCATTTTTTAGGAAAGGGGTTAAGCTGCTGGCCGTCCTGGAAGAGGTGCTCATCGAATTATTCGAATTTAAGACAACGTAAAGCTGAGCGATGGAGTCCCCCGGTAGTTCGTAGGGATCATCTTAAGGATATTTCACGTTTTGGTGTTACATTTTCCAGGGACTTGGCAAAAATCGCAAATTAACAGATCATTATTATCTCTTGCGATTGCGGCTGACTTATCCTATCTGGCAATTCGGGAGTCAGTAGCCTCCTTTGGCACGGCAATGGACTGAATATCGATTGAGGGCTCCGCTAGTATTCTTGAAGGAATTGTTTTCTGTCTTTGAAAAAGACTGGCGTGGAAGTTGTGGCACCTACTACCCAAAGTCGCAGAAAGGGATATCCTGTAAATCCCACTTAAGGGCTCATTTGTCACTACTTGTTGAAGAGTTCGACCGAGAAAGAACTATCCATGGCTACCGAAGCAGCTCAACAGGAGCTGCTAGCTCCTTAACTCCTTAACAAGAGGCGAGTATATAATCTTACCGGATTATGCACATTAATTAGTACCTGGGTGTGTTGGTTGCGCTTACAATCGGAGTAGGTTAGTAAACGAATTGCTTGTCACCCAGTGGTTACGACAAACCATTGAGTAGGACCTTTGGCTGGTATCTATGTTAATCTTTTCCAAAACTGTGCGGGACAGTGTTGCAAATAAACCATCTGTCCCAGCTCGTCATCGTTTCAGCCAATTAATATTTCCAGAATAACATGGCAGTAGATTTAAAAATGGGATCTAAAAATGAAATCATAAAAATTCAAATTGTGCAAGCACAACGATATTGCTAGGCCTTATTTGGGCCACCCTACATTAATTTTAAGGACAAAAATCAAATTTTGCATAAATAAAGATCAACAAATAAACTATAAATTAGACCATGTCAAGATCACCTCTTGAAGTTCAAATTAGACTGTATTAAAAGTCATGTTTGAAGTCAAAATTGGCAAAATACATACGATTGAAATCATAGTTAGCCTTATGGCTAATTTCACCAATTCTGTTTAAATATTAATTCACATTTGAATATACTTTTCGATATAATTTTATTTTAATTTGATATAAAAAACGAATTTTGAACATAAATTGATATTTAAATAAATTATAATATTATAGATATTCAAGATTAATTGCAGTTTCAAGCCCAGGAATAAACAATATGACTGTATAAAGACCCATATTTCAAGCCAAAGTTGAACCATTTTTATAGTCCCATTAAGAGATCCCAAAACTAGACTATATAAAGACCCACGACTAAAGAAAAATTACGCAAAATAAGAAATCAATATTGTAGTACGAAAACCACCCATGATTAAGGTCGAAGTCGGATTGCATTAAGGACCCTAATTAACCAGAAGACGTCCATATAAAGATTTGAGACAAGTCTACGTTTAACGATTTTCCGTACTAAGGTGGTCCCATTAAACTTCCATCCAATAATATTCCCAGTTCTAAACCAAAATAAATAACAATATATGTTGCTTAGCTGTATGTATAGTATATCCTTGCCACCACCCACAAATTCTACCGACCTATCCCTCAAGATAGCAAATAAATTGCAAAACATTTTGTTTAGCAAAATTTCTAAGAAGAAATAACATTGAAACATCTTTCTATATTACTTTCTGGGAGTTTCTATCTTTCTAGTTTCTTTAAAATACTTAAGAGTAGAGAGTAGAAATTAAATGAAGTTTTCTTTAAGATTTTGCAGATTGTTAATGTATAAGTTTGCTGCAAGTGAATAAATGTACCCAGTTGGCCAGTTTGCCGTTGACGACATCGTCGTCAATGATGTATGCACGACTTGTCCTCTGTTGTTTAGGTTTTCCATGAGACAATTTACAGGAAATCGTCGTGCACGACAGTTTAAGCGGCGTTATCTTGTAAGTTGTCTTCTATGTAGCTTTATATGGGACAGTATGAGTGACTTTGTCTTATAAGTTTTCCTCTATTAAACTCTATGTGCGACAGTATGAGCGACACTGTCTTATAAGTTGTCTTGTATAAAAGCTACTGACGACAAAGTTTTTTTTAATGCTATTCAATCACTTGCTGGGTTTTCTTTAAATTCTCACATTCTTTTTTTTATTGTTGATTTAAATACCTACAAAAAATTTACAAATTAGTTCTAAACAGTAAAACCAAAAATGATGCTGAAATTATTCGCGGGCTGGAAAATGGATTACATGCAGTTAGTACTTCACTGTCAACTTTAGGATTTCTTAAAGGAGTCGAATATAAAACATATAACAGAAATTTAAATTCCAACCATACTAAAAAACTGTCTGAATTAGATAACCATATAATAATTTTTGTCGTCGACGTCGAAATAGACGACACTGTCATGCAGGTAGTCGTTAATGATAAAGTAGGCAACATTGTCTTTCTTTGTGTCGTGCACGATTTTCGCGACACTTGTTCGAAAATGCCTTTGACGATTTGTTCCCGCTGTCCCTCACATGTCGAGCAGGAATTAACATTGTCGTGCATCCGTCTTCGAGGATGTCTTAAAGACGTGGCCAACTGGGTATGTATATACTAATACATATAATGCTTTAAGTACATTACATACTTAAATATAAGTATGTAAAATTATATTTTTATGTGTGTTTAATTTTAGGAAATATTTCTAATTTCTTTTAATATTTACGTAAAAGGGGAATATTTCATTAAAGAACGATTTTTGCATATATGTAAATATTTACATAATAAGGACTGGCAATAAGTGTGGGCTATTTAAGAAAATACTGTTGCATAAAGAAATGGGTTTGCAAAATTTTAAACATACCTTTAGGGGTAACTTTTAATCACTTTAAATAAAGTAAGTTCTTATTAAAAAAAAAAATGGACTAATTTTTAGGGAAAACGTCACTAAATTTATGAAAAAAGCAAGTTTAAAAAAAACAACTCTGTAAAAAGCCACATTGTTAGAAAAATTTATATAAGAGAAAATATCACAGATTCTGAAACCAATCATTTATAAAGTTTTCCTTTTTAGGAAGAAAAGTCACCACAATTATGATTTTACAACAATTATAACATGTCGCATTTAGTTAAAAAATTTCGCCGACATGTGTTCTTATAACGGCCCCTTTCTGATACCCTGAGCCAGTGACCAGATTGAAACCAGTGTTAGCCATATTTTAGCCAGTATTCATCAGATCTTAGCTAGTGTTCAAAAGTTTAACACCAGTTTTTACCAGATTATTCCCCCGATATCCATGTTGCTTTTAACTATTTCGATTCCCAGCTGAAAGGGGTAATCGATCTTAATTCTACCTTTGATAGAACATCCAAATAGGGCAATTCTGGTCACCCTAAGTGCCTGATCATGTTGTCCCTGAGATCAGGGCATTGACATGCGGATAAAATTATAATTAACTGAAACTGAAAAATTGAATTTTATCAACATAGTTATTGTTTTAAATATAATTTTCTATGCGAACGATGACGTTCGACATCGTTAAACCGGCAGTAAGTCTTAATTAATAAAATTTGGTTCAAATATTTTTGGTTTTTAATCCAAATTTTGATATTTTTATTTAGGCTAAAGTTAATCAAATTTAATTTTCATTAAATTATTTTTATGAAAAAAGGAATTATACAACTTTAATTTAATTAAAATATATGGCAAATTTTTCATTCTTGACTAACGCGGGGCTCGAACCCAGGCTTTCATAGACAGGTTACGCTTACATGTTTAAATTGTAACAAAAATAACCACAATACTCATTATTGTTTAAAACTAGGGAACGAGTATGTAAGCATTGAACATTTGTCCTTCAAGTTGTGCCGAAAAAGGCCTAAAAGAAACAGAAAGACAAAAAAAATGTACTTTGGACTTCGAAAAGAACTCTTGACATAAAGTACGAAAAAACAGAAGTAAGGAAGAACATGTTAATCAATAAAAATAGATAATCGTTCAAAGCAAATTTCGATCTACCAAAGGTTAAATACAATTTGGTTTAAAGATTGATGTTTGACTATTGATTGCCAGCAGTAGTCAATGGATGTCACTGTTAAACTGCTAAACCCTCTGACGAGATTGAGTGGTTACAATTGAAACATGTAAGGGTAACCTGTCCGTGAAAGCCTGGGATCGAGCCCCGCGGCAGTCAAGAATGAAAAATTGTCAATAAATTTTAATTAATTTCATGTTGTAAAATTCCTTTCTTCATAAAAATAATTTAATGAAAATTAAATGTGATGAAATTTAGCCTAATTAAAAATTTGGATTATCTTTGGTTTATTTTTACACAATATAGTTTCTTTTTTCCAGCTCCTGGCAACACTGGTTATGAGGTTAACAGGTATGTGATGAAAATCTATCGATTTCAAAACGAACGTTTTTAAAAGTTGTGATGAATTTCGAAGCATTTTAAAATCTATTTCTGAATTATAATCTTTAATTTTCGTTCAGAATACTCTTCAGTTAACGTATATACTACTAGCGTACACCTGCTACTTCGTTAGCGTCTCCTTTTTCTCCGTGGACATATTTTTATGCCAAAGTTTATTTTTCTAGGTTTAAACTTGTTTAAATTCTAGCATTTAACCCGCTACTTTAGTAGAACCAAAAAGCTAAAGAAAAATGTAAAATTTCCCGTATTCCCTTTTTTGGGTACTATATTTTTCCCCCATTAAAGAATCAAAAATTTTAGTATTGTAGTGGCAGCCCATAATTTAGTACAAATATGTCAATCAATGGAGGAAAATGTTTTGTAAAAAAAGTACTAAAAATAGCTACGATTTTCACCCCTTAAATGTTCGAATTTCGAAAAAGTACCAAATTATTATAGGTATTTTGTTGATAAGTTTCGAATGTGGTATTAACTTTGTTTCTATGTTTATTGGTTCAAAAGATGGCAAAAAAGTACTAAAATTCAGGATTTTACCCGTTTACTTCCTAATAGGGCCGAATTTCAAAAAAGTACCAGAGACCTGTCCGCTTATTTTTCTAAAGAACAACGATAAGTATTACCTTTATTTTGCATCTCTTTTAGTTTTGGAGATATAAGGTTACCGAATTTTCCCTTTTTTACCCCCTAAACATTTCGAATTTCGAAAAGTCCCGCCTTGGTGGATCGATTTCTGGAGTGACCAATCGCTAGTCCAAATTTCAAGTTTCTGGGGTCAGCGGTTTGGGCTGGGCGATGATGAATGAGTCAGTCACTCACGAAAATCTTTTATATAAGTCAAATCCCGATAATTCGTACCCCGATAAATCGTAATTCCCGATAATTCGTAATAAACTGTCGGTCCCTTGAAAAAATCTCGTTAATTCGTAAAATTTCCATACATTTTGGTCCCCTCGATAATTCGTAATTTTTTTCAAATAAAATCGTCTTTACCTCTTTTAATTCGTAATAAAAACAACAGAAACATGGAAAGAATAATTTTTTGTTTATCGCTATTTTTTTGCGTAGGTTTTTGTTTTTGCTTGTGTATGTGTCTATTTTCTTAAGATCAATTTGTTACATGAATAATTTTTATATATTTTATTTTTAACAATTGAAGCACAGCCGCGAATAACGTTTTAAGTTACAAAATAATAATTTTTCAGGAGAGCAAAAAAACGTTTTTTGACAAGCAGCATTATTTGTTTTAAAAATTTTTTTTTTCTATTATTTAAAATAGTGATAATAAAAACTTTAATGCAAAAGGCTTTTAAAACATTATTCCGCACTGCAAAACCATTTCGGTTTCATCATTATGTTAGTAACTTGCAATGTTCTTCCACTAGCTGACACTTTGTACGCCATTTTGAAGGCGTTAAGGTGCATAGTTTTCGTTGATTTGATGTTTAAACTGTGTAAGAGAGTAAAGTCAACGTTTATCTGCAAAAAAACAGTTTTTGAAAATGTGGCATTTACAACGTTTTTCGCGGCTGTGCTTCAATTGTCTTTTATGTTTTTTTTATTGTTTTAGTAAATAAATAAATTGAAAAACCCCGTTAATTCGTATCAATTTTATTTTAACCCCGGTAAATCGAAACCCCGCTAAATCGAAAACCCCTATAATTCGTAAGAAGTGGCCGGTCCCCTGCGATTACGAATTATCGGGATTCTACTGTATATAGAAGATAAAACTTGAACGAATAAAGACTGATAATAAAAGGAATATGCATTTAAAATCCATTTTAAAAGATTCGAAAAAGGATATTTTTGGTTTCAAATCGTATCGTTTTTAAAATCGATTTCCATCACATAAGTTTCATATAAAAGTTATTTGTGCATTTAAAAAAAATTACCATCTTCATATGCCAAAATTAAAAAAAAACTACAAAATTTCTTGTTTCTTATTTCAGTTTTCGCACAGGAAAAACTTAAATGTGCTTATTTGAAATGTTTTTTTTTTTCAGAAACCAGTCAAGTACGCTTCTTCCAATCATCGGAAAACTAGAACACAACAATCCAATTTCAAAATTAGTAAAGGTTTTCTGCACTAAACAGAAATTTCAAAACAAAATACGACCCATTGAACGGCTTGACAGTTGACGGTTTTCTGCACAAGACGGTGTGACTAAAGAAGGCCATTCATAACACCGGTCAAAAAAAAAAATTTTTTTTGGGTTTCTGTTGTAATGCATAATTTCTATTGATAGACACCGAAAAACACCTAAATACCAATTCCTAGCTTTTAAAGTTTGTTTTTGTCTGTTTTAGATCGAAAAGTAAGTTTTGAAGATTTTTATTAAATTTGCGATCAGCAGTTGGCAGCACTTATATTACAAGTGTTGCAAAGTGCATACTTCTAGCATAAAGAGTAGTAGTTGGTGCTTACTAATTTATTCCAGCTGTTACAAACTTTATTGTGTATTACTGAATTAAAAAATGGCGACTGGTGTTAAAATGACGTTGATTCATTTTGTTTTGTTTGTGTTGAATTCATGAAAAAAGAAGCAAAACATTTTCTTTAGCATCAAATTTAAATCTTTGTGAAGCTTATGAAGCATATTTTAAACTACAGATTTGAAATCAGGATAAAAAATGGGTACCCCATTTTGCCTGTGTTAACTGCAAAAATTCGGATCGAGTTTCATATAGGAAAACATAACGTCAAATGGGAACCAGTTTGTACATGGATCCAAAATTTATATAAATGCCGCCATTGCTTATCAAATACGGCCTAATGAAACAATTTGTAAAAGCATTGGATAAAAATTCTGAAGCTCTCGAATATTTAAAAGGATTATTTTCCAAATTATCCGAAGCGAATATTAAATCAGGAATATTCGTAGGACCACAAATAAAAAAAATAATGAACAGTGATGAATTCGCAGTATTACTCAATGCCGTAGAAAAACAAGCTTGGAACAGTTTTAAAGAGGAAGCTAATGGTTTTCTCGGAATCAACAGAGCAGATAATTATAAAGATTTAATTAAAACTATGCTTAAAAGCTTTAAAGTTTTCGGAAAATATGATGGGAGACTATATTTGGGGTTTAATACGTGAAAGTCCACACAAACATAGGAAAACAAGTAAGAAAGTATAGTCGGTCAAGCCCGACCATATGATACCCTACACCACAGTATTTAAAAACACATCATGCTAATGTGTAAACATGTAAATATGGTTTTATCTATGTTTATAAACTTCATGAAAATCGGCTTGAAAGTTTGTGAGAGGCAGAAATGGCCCCCTGCCTCCCCTTGTGGTCCTATTTTTTAAAAACTGTATAGCTAATGTGTCCCTATAGATATGGATCTATGTTTTAAATTTCATTAAAATCGGTTTGAGAGGCAGAAATTGCCCCTATCTCCCCTCGTGGTCCGATATTTTTAAAAATGTATACATTTTGTGTCCATATAGATATGGATCTATCTATGTTTTAAATTTCATTAAAATCGGTGTGATAGTTTCTGAGAGGAAGAAATTTCCCCCTATCTTCCCTCGTGGTCCTACGATTCGGCTTGGTCCTTGTACCAATAAGAACCTATGTACCAATATTTATCAAATTATCTTCAAAATTGCGACCTGTAGTTTGCGAACAAGGTTACATGGACAGCCAGCCAGCCAGCCAGCCGGACGGACATCGTTAGTTCGACTCAGAAAGTGATTCTAAGTCGATCGGTATACTTTAAGGTGGGTCCAATATTTTAAGGCGTTACACACATCAGCACAAATGCATAATACCCTCTCTACTATTGTGGTGGGTGTTGTTATGATTTTTTTTTTATTAATAAGCCGGAGGAATAATGGAATTTAAATTTTAATACAATATTTCGTAATGATAAATTTTTTTTTGTATTTGCCCAATTCGATAAAATCACACATTAAAAAACTGACAGATATATTCCCCACTTTCTAGCATGATAGAAATACATGAAAATATTCTTTTGTAATTTACTTTAATCCACTCATTTTACATGCAAAGTTGCTTAATTCGCTTTCTTGTAATTAGACTCATTAAAATCCCCAAATTTATTACCATATATGGTCATGTTTTTTGGATTTTGCATCGTAAGACGTTATTTTTATTTTTTTTTTCGCACATATAAACCTGTTTTACTCTCTTTCTTTAATTACAATTTTTTTTCTTGAACTGCTACACGCTCTATATTCTTATTGAAAATTTAATGCATTTCATTATCAAAGTGACATTGATCAGGTGAAGATCATATAAAAGTGAGAGTTAGTGCAACAATAAAAAAAGTAAAAAAAAAAAATTTAATAAGCAAATAAATAGTTTCTGGAAAAATTTCTAAGTGATTGTAAATTGTGGAAACGTATCCTTATTATATCTAGTACTCCAGGGCATAATTGTCTTGGTTAAAGGCCAAAAGGGAGAATATATTTCGTTTGAACAAGGTTTTGGAAAAATATAAAGTTAGGTAAGAATTTGAGTTTTAACAATACGTGTGTACATGTGACCTATATAGTTTCATTCCCTTAGAGGAAGTTGTGGTGAATCACTTCACTGGTGGAATTTTTATCAGACCCTTTGGAAATCACATTAGAACCGATTCTCTGCGGCCTGAATTTCTTAAGGATCCGGAGTTCGAAACAACCAGTGGAACAGCGTGACGGCGCTGTGATCTTTCTAATGTCACATGCAAAAGAAAATACCATACCATTAATTTCACATTTTTTCTTTATAACCCACTTTTTTTTTTATTGATTCTTCTGTCCATAATTTTGCATTTATACCTGAATATACGTAATAATTGAACTAAGTAATAGCAAAATATTAATATGCAATAATATTTTTCGCTATTATTTCACTAAATATACTAATTATCTAACCAACCAAATTTTGAATATCTAATCAACGTAACATATGTTTCCAATATAGAATTATATTTAAAAAACTAAATTACAACAAAAACAAAAATCACTAACGAATTTTTTTTTACTAAACATATCTTCATAATTTTTTTTTCTCATAATTGTAAGATATAACTAAGTACGATAATGCTTAAAAATAAAAACTTAAACATTAATTATCTTCTTAAATACTACTTAAAATACTAACTTTCCTTTCTTTTTAAATTAAGTATTCTAACTCTATTTTATCAATTAAACAATTACAAAAACAAGTCTCTTTTAAGGAAAAGAAAAGCAACAACAACCAGATCATCATGTACGGATTGCTGGGCCCTACAGTCTAAACATCGCTCTTTTGGTTGTGAGTAAAATATTGGAATTTTTTTTTGTAATTATTTTTCATTCCTATAGTAATATTTAACACACGTACATATATGTCTTTTTCTCATTTGTTTTCTTTTTCTGTCCGATTATCAGTCCGATATCATTTTGGTTTCATTCATAAATGCGTATATCTTATTTTGTAATTTTTTTTTCCCCCATTCATATTTTGTGTTATTGAATTATCATCATTTTATTTTACTACGCTTGTTTATGTTTATTCAGATTTTTTTTTTTTTTTTTTTGCCAATAAATACTACTTTTGAATTCCTATTGTAACATTAAACGAAAAAAATGCAATTTTAATTTACGAATAGGAAGGGAAGGATGGCCAGCATAAATATGTCTTAAAAGTTAATCATGTCTATATTAGGGACAGAACAATAATAAGGATACGCGTTCTGTCAAGGCGTCTAACAGTACATCTGTCAGTGGGTGGGAACAATGTAACCCGATGGACACAACACCTTGCCATCAGTAATTGAATGTCTTTTTTTCTTTTTTTTGCGTGAAGTTTAAATATACTCTAAGGTATCTTACGGTAATGAGTATATTATGTGTTATGCGTTATGAAGCCTGGTTAAGAGCCTTCAATACCAATTTAGCAGCTAGCCGAGTAAAACCTTAATTACACCTTAACTAAGTTTCTAAACAAACCGTATTTTTTCTATTCAACTTAGTTTTTATTAATCTATACGACGCATAACAGTGTATAATTACTAAAAATATTAATTTTTGAACTTGATTTTATTTTAGTTTCTATCTCTAATACTATGTTCACACTTGGGTTCTTAAACGCGTTTAAGCAGCTCGAACGTGATTAAGCTCTAATCACTTCAAAATCGAGATGATTACCCATACATTGTAGTGATTTGTTAATCACTTCAAATTGACATGATAACAATTAAATCACGTAGAATCCACTGAACATACCTCAAATGTAGAATCGCCAACATGATCGTGTACAACCGGCCAAGATTTCTGCTTAATGTTTTTATTTTTTTCCTTAAATAATTCATAAATTTTCACAATTTCATCATTAAAATGATTAAAATAATCTTCTGATAACTTTATAAAAGTGTTTTTATCCATTTTTAATACTTTAAAGAAATATAAATTTGTTTGTTGTTTTTTTTTTTGTGTGTTTTTTTTTCTTAATCATCTGTCATCTTAATCATCTCAAATGTAATGTGAACGGCTTTGATTAGCTAAATCAACATTTTGCTTAAACGCGTTTAAAAACCCAAGTGTGAACTTAGCATAAGCTATTATTTATAATTATTCTTGAAAAAAAATACTATGAAGTTCAGCAAAAATTTTTTTCTTTGTAATGCATAATAAAATTTTGAGAAAATAAGTCATTATTCTTAAAAATTTTAAAGTTTGTCTTATTTCCACAAAAACAAAATTTGACAAAAAAAATTATTTTCCCTTTATTTGCAACATAAAAGAAACTTAAAAATTTCATTTAAAAGTCAGACCCAATAGTCGTGTCGACCGGTGTAATCTGTATAGTATAATGGAGGGCTCAGAGCTTAAGTGAACCAAGTTAAAAAAGAAAATTGGAAAACTTTTCGCTTTAGTCCGTTACAGAGCTGGATAAAGTTTGCGGAGAATTCCACACCAGTTTGGAAATACATAAATGTTCGGTTCAGCTCTAAGCCCTACATATTATTTTTGAAATATTTCAGTTGAGGGATTTCTGAAATAGACAATTCTCTGGCATTTTGACAAAAACATCTTAACATCTTAAGTTTCAATAGTTGCAAAAACTGTTGTTAATCATACGAATTTTCATTCAAAAACATTTTTGTTAACATTTTAAAATTTTGTATTATAAACGAAATTTTTCTTTAATTTTTGTTTATTTTATTGTTTGATAAAAATAATTTTTTCACCAAGTTTTTTTTAAAACTTTTTTTCTATCTTATCTCGACTTAAGATGTTTTGTCAAAATGCCACAGAATTCATTTACGATCTCCCTGTTTATAATTTATGTTTCGTATAAGTTCGTTTTTTTAAAAGTATGTCACTCAGTTTTTCATTTTTATAATATCTGTATTTCCACAGAAGAGTCTACTTTTTGTCACGTTGCGACACCAAGCAATTAGTATTGTATTTAAGAACCATGCTATTTAAATTTTTCCTCACTTTCGCTAAATGTAAAGCTAGTTGCGCTTGACACCAAAATATAGAAAAGAAAATTATATTTTCATTACTCTTCGAGAAACAATTAAAAATGGTAAAAAATTAGACTTTTCTGTGGAAATACCCATATTGATCTTGAACCATAATACCGGAATTGAATTAACGATGTCCGTTTCTCAGAGGGCTTCAAATATGATGGGGACCAGGCTGTTCTTCATTTACATTTCGTATAGTTTGAGATAGTATGCTATTAAAAATCAGCCAGATCGGTCAACAAATTGATAAGATATCAGCAAAAACCCGTTACTGTCTCCAATTTTTACCCATAAAGCTAATTTTTGCCAATACTTTTTGAAGATATGTTAAAAAATGTATGAACTACATCGTTTAACATTTCCATGCAACAAACCTAGTAGAATGCCCTCGTTTTATACAAAATTCTATATTTAAATTAGCCAAATCGGACCACATTATGTTGAAAGGAATATAAGATTCGGAAAAGCTGAATGAAGCACAGAGAAAAAAAGAAAATTGATTTCAATTAAAAAATTTGTAATATTAATTAAAAAATTAATAAAACTAGTGTTCGCCTAATGGTCAAAATTCGACCATAAATTTTCATGTTCATATGAAGAAAACATAGTTAATCTATGAATATATGAATTTACATGTTTTGAGCATTTTTTCCGTCTTAGTGGATCGGTTTGGCGAGGGACCAACCTCCGGTTGATATGTTAACTTCCACGTGAGAATCTTATTTTATAAGTTCAATATAATCAGAATTGATAAAACAAAAAAGTATCAGAAAATCTCCTTAAAGGCATTAGACTACTTTCTGTTTCTGTTCCGTTCCGTTCTGCTACGAAATTGTAATAGTTACATTTTCTGTAGCAACTTATCCGCCATTTATGACAAATTTACTAGTTTTGCACCGTCCACTGTTTTATTTCAATAACTTTAATGCACATAAATTTCAAGAAATTAAATTTTATGAATTCTTAAAATCAAAAAATAGTTTATTTCAATATAAATATGTATTTTTTATTATTTATTTTGCTGTCACTTACAATTACTTAAAACTTTTTTGATTTTAACAAACAGAACAGAAAAACTAATCAATTTCACAGGTTTTTTAATAACAAAAAACAAATCAGCTGATTCGTAACAGAACAGAAAGTAAAGACTAACTGAGCCTTTATAGATTGTCACTTAAGGCACTGCATGTTTAATTTTATTTTTCTAAATCTAATATTAACGAAAATTAATCAAAGTACCAGATGTTGAACGAAAAAATACCAAAAAGCTCCCCTTACATGTTCTTATTCCCCCAGAACCAAAACTTCAAAACGTACCAAAGAAAAAACAAAAAGTACCAACAGTTTTCATCTTTTAGGTTTTCATTCACTCAGGACCCTGCACCTTTAATATTACGTTTCTAAGTTCAATATTATAGAAAATTTTAAAATGATCACATTCAATTTCTCGTATTTATATAGTCGAAATATTCGAAAACCGGTTTCTAAAAAATGTCGAATAATTGAAAACCCTATTTAAAAAAAAAAAATAACTTTTTGTATTTGTGTAAGTAGCAAATTTGAACGCTTATTACTCAGAAAATATTGAATAGATTTTAATAAAATATACTGTGCACTTCTGTAAGTAAATATCTTTCAAATGGTGTTGATTTTGTTCACATCGGTTGGCATATAGAGGAGGAAAGTGTTCTTAACTGTTTTGCCTTTGCCGATTTATATATACTAGTGTTCGCCTAATGGTCAAAATTCGACCATAAATTTGTGTGTAAATATGAAGAAAACATAGCACATCTAAGTTTATATAAATTTACATGTTTCGAGCATTTATTTTTTTCCGTCTTAGTGGATCGATTTGGCGAGGGGGCAACTAAAAATAAATAAATTTTGAGTAGAGACAAAAACAGTTCACACAGAAAAAAATACCCATGTAAAATTAACATGGAAAATTGTTGATTGAGAATCATGTTAAATTTCAGAAAAATTATGCCCTTTACTTAAATTTATCATTATTTCATATTAATTTTTAATAAAAAATATCAAAATAACCTTAAATTACGTTTATTTAATATTATTCACTGTTAAAAAAATAAAAAATAAAAATATTAAAATATAAATAAATCTGGATTCAATATTGAACCCATAAAAACCTGTTTTGTATTAAAATCAAAAGTTTATCTTGTTAAAGTAACATGCATACCTACTTAATTATGTACATTTCTTATTTTCACTTTTAAAATATGTTATAAAAAGAAGACAATTCCCGTATTCTTTTAATTAAAATTGTTTATTTAAATAGTACATCAAGTTTTCAAAGTAGAATGATGACCATATCGGGCGATTCTGCTGATGATTCTGTTAACAAAGGAGAATACAAAATAAGTGAAACATGTGTTACAGGGTTTTGAATTATTCTTACATAAATGCAAATGTTGTCTGAAGCTTCTTCACACTGTTAAAATACACTCAAACCCATTTGATTCTACATGAAATTCACGTTGTTTCAACTGGAAATAACTTTCATTCAACGTGATTCCGATTGTTATTTCAATATAAATTACATTTTGCTCTAACTTTACTGCAATGTTAAATTAACATGAATTATAGTTATATCAAAAGAAAAAAATGTTGTTCGCAGTTATTGTAAAATCAGGTTGAATTAACATGAAACCCGTATGAAGCAAAATCACCACCGAAAAAATTTAAATCAACCTTGTTTTCCACGTTTTTAACTTGATTTTTTTCTGTGTGTTTTCTTTTTATAGGTACTCTAATACTACAAAGGGGGATACAATTGTATTTTTTTTTTTTTTTTTGCAAAATACTGGAGAAATTGATCTTAGATTTTTATAGTTTGTTGACGTTTCTGTAATCGAACATCCGATCCTAGAGTAAGCACTGCCAACAAACCGCTAGGCCGGCTAAATACAATTGAGTTTCATCGACCAGTTGTTATCGGACTGTCACCTAGTTTCATATTAGTAGTATCAATTAATTTTTTTCAAGATTGTATAAGCAAACCAAATTTAAAAGTTTATTTATTTAAATAAATAGATAATATAAAGGAACAAATTTAAACTTTTCTTGTGCGGTCCGGAATTTGATTGCAAATTTTCACTAAAATAAATTGTGAATTTGAGGTCGATGCTTCTAATCTAATCTGATCTGATATAATCTTAATTTTTCTCTATCAGCTCTAGTTTTCGAGATATACCGTTATGTCAAAAATTAAGGCACTTTCACTACATAATATTGGAATAACTTGACAACGGTTGACCATATTCAGTTAAAAAAAAAAATCCGAAACTCGGCAACAATATTATCTTTAAGCCGTGCTTAAAGTGTTTTTAAATATGCCCTGTAGTTTCAGAGATCTCGTCGAATTTTTAAAGAAAAAATTGGAAGATTTGGAAAAAAAAATTTTTATTCTTTAAAAAAAACATAAAAAATAAAAACGCAACAAAAATCACATTTGGTCTAAAAACATTTAGCTTAACATAATTTCGAATGAAATGAGGCTTGTTTCATTGATATTTCGGTGCACAACTTTTGATTTAATTCACAATTTACTGAGAAAAATGAATATCGGTTTCCATACAAAAAGGAAAAAACACACACATATTTTTGTATGAAAATCGATTCCAATATATGTAGTGAAAGTGCCTTAATTTTGGACATAAAACGGAGATTAGATTTGAAATCAGCGACCTCAAATTAGTAAAAATTCCAGATCGCAAACTTACTGTTCCGCAGAGTAATAATCAGTATTGTGGTTAAATAAATAATTGAGTTCTTATTTAAAACGATTTAGTTTTTAAATATTGATTTAATTGAACAAAATTGCTGATCTAATATTGAGAAAATATTAAAACAAAATAACTGCCAGTCCCTCAATTTCGGCCGAAATATGCAGCTTTACTACCATAGAAACAATCACTAATCCGCTCTTTTAGCCTATTTTGCAAGAATCGTTTTTAAAGCCAATATAAATGTATGGAATAAATGCATGAATGTTATGAATGAGAAATAAATAAGACCCTGATAGTCCTTCTACTATGCATTCCTCACTTTCTTTAAATAAATCAAAATCTAATTTTTCTTGAGATACCAATTCCCATAGCTCTTTCCAACAACTATTTTTTTCTATTTTTCAAAAAAAAAATTTAACTGCATTCCACTTATAAATTAAACGATTAATTATGTAACATTTTATGAAATACATATTTTGCTATTTGTGAAAAGTTAAACAAATTTTCTTTATATCTAATTTTTTTACGAAAATTATCAAAATTTAAAAAGATTTTTAATCTAAATCCTTAAAATCAGTAACATTTTACCACAACACGTTTTTTTTCAAAATAACCATTAAAATACTCCCCTATTCTTAGTTAATCTCTTTTGCCTCATAGCTTCTCATAACACTCTTGTAACTTAAACTCTCTTCTCTTATATATAGTTAAAGGAATTTTTATTAGTTTGTTTTGTTTTTATTTACGATTTATGTTGTTGTTATTGTTAATATTTCAAAAATTTCGCGTGAATTTTTTTTTTTTTTTATTAGACAACAAAACGAAAAAAAACTAAACTTGTTGTTAATGTGTGTGTAGTTGTAATACAACTTCGGTTATAAAACTATAAAGCTCGTCACGTACGAGTGAATAAGTACGGGTTTTCGTCCCATATGTCGTGAGTCTGTTGTCGTTTTAGTTGTTGTTTTTATTATTGTTATGCTGAGTTTCTTAAACAACACTCAAATCCCTACAAATACACCCAGAGCAATCTCTCACTCTTTTGCTTAATACTCTTGTTATTAATGCAAACAACAAAATTCATTGCATACGTCTAGGCGATTTTTTTACTTTTTATAAAAACATGTGATTTTTAGAGATATTTTTTATGCTGTTGCGTGTTTTTAGCTGATTTTTTTTTGCTGTTTTGTTATACACATACATACACACATACATATAATTTTATAACTGTCGCCATGCCGGTCTATTAGTCATTTGTTAAAAACATTATTCAACAGGTTGCCGTTGTTTATTTTATTTATTTATAGCTTTTATAACATTCTTATGAGTTTTTTCTGTATTTTTTCATTCTTCTTTGTGCTGTTTACACATGTTTCTCAATTTTTTTAAACAGTTTTTTTACATTTATTTGAATTATTTTCTTTTTTACTTTTATGTCTTAAGTTTTGTTGATTTTTTTAAACCGTCTCTACAAAAATTTTTTTTGTTCTTACTTTTTAGCAACAAGAAAAACAAAAACTTTGCTGTATATATTTTTTTCAATCTCCTTTTTTTTATTTTTCCACAAGAACATCATCATTATCATCTTTTTCACGACGTCTCCTCAAGTCATTAGTCATTCATTCAATGTATTTTTTATTCCGCTCCCAACTCTCCACTTAAACTTATTTATTTGTATGTATCTGCGACATGAGAGTCTGTGTATTTCTGTCTGTTGTTGTGTGTGTTTTGTATAAGTTTGTTTGCTTGTCTGTTATTGTCTGAATATTTTATATTTTTTTTTTTTATAGATTGTTTTTTTAGTATTGTACAAGGACGTTAATTGTTTTAATTTTATTTTTCCGTTCGAAATATAAAACAACAAAAAATGTAAACAAAATAATAAAAGTCAGTTATTTTTTCTTTGATTTTTTTATCTTTTTTTTGAGATTATTAAAAACAGGAAATCAAAAAAAAGGGGAGAGAAATTATTTTTTCTCATAAAAGAGAATTCGCAATTTTTTTGCAAATAAGGTGGTGATTTTGCCTTTACTTTAAAGAAATTTTTGTAGATCAAGTTGTTGCACGAAAAAAAGCATAAATTACTTTTTAATTTAATAACAGTTTGAAGAGGTAATTTTAAAATGAGATAAAAGGAAACAAGTTAAGGGAAAGTATAAAAAAATACAAGTTAAATTAGAAAAAAGGGGGGCTTTAATAAATTTTCAAGTACAAAACTGTTGATTTTTTTCTGTTTTAGATTCCTTTACGTTGCTGATACATGTTGCTACTAACAATGCTGCTAACTAACGTAAATTGTAATGGGGGCTTGTCAGTTTTAAGCTAATCTTTGATGTTTTTAGATACATATGTATGTATAAACAATAAAATGTCAAAGCTAAAATTGTTTTCCTATTTTATAAATGTGTTTGCATACAAAAAAGTATTTATAAAAATAGCGTCATTTAGAAAAAAATCCTACTTTTTCAATTCAAGTTAAAAATTGTTAAAACAACCACATTTTATTAAATAAAACACATTTTTTTAAAAACGTGATAGTTTGTAAAAAAAAAAGATGACGTTTTGTGTACAATTTTTTTTCAACGCTATTTTTTTATGGTTGTTTTAGACCGTGCGACATGTCCCTGCAACAATATTCGTTGTTTTTTCGTTTAAAATAACCTAAAACTGCAATTTAAACTGAAGTCTTAAAGTTAAAAATAACTATTAAATTTAACAAATTTTTACGAAATATATAAAAAAGGAAAATCAAACTGTTAACCCGCAAGAGTCTGTGCACTATTCGTTGCCAATATTCTGTTTCTTGAAAGGTATTTGTGCAAAATGTTGCATGGCTTGAACCAAGTATAACTTGTGACTTTTTTAAAAAATAATTTTGTTCTTTTCATCATTGTTTCACAACACTTTACTTTAGAATATCTAATTTAATTATCTAAATTTTTTGTTAAACACACGATCGAAGGTGTATTTTTAACTTTAGCAACATATTTTAAGCGACTTTAGAGTTTTTATCGTTTTAAGATTTAAAAAACAGAACTGAGTTTCAAAAGTTTTTATAGCAACATATTTCTGGCAATATTATTATATAACATAATTACAGTAACGTGCCAATAAATGCGAAAATTTAATGTTTTATTATTGGCAACATTTTGAATAACTAACAACAATGTTGCCGGCAGCAAAGTTGAGGAAGTATTATCTTAGCTTTTTCAACGTTTTAAGCCTAGTACTCTGTTAGAACCTGCGAAAAATGTTGAGCAACATTGATTATTTCACACGAAAATTTTATCATGTATCAATATTATCTATCCTGCAAGTATGCAACATTATTTTTGAATGTAAGCAAAAACCATAGATGGGGGTAGTACAATAAATGTTTACTTAAATCAACATTGCACTCTCACTATATAAAATTGCAACAAATTATTTTTTACAAATTTGTACCAGCTTTAGTGATGATTGGTATTTTTTTTTTTTTTTACTAGCACTAAAAAAATTAATTGGTATTGTAAATTTTTTCACTATCGCTAACTGTGATTGTCTGCATAAAATCTGCACTCAATCCAAATTTGTAGTTCAAAATTTGAACTTGCAATGAAAAAGCTGTACGAAAACATAATATCACTAAAATTTAAACAAATTTAATTTTGTACTTGCATGGTTTTCGATTTTCCGATGATATGCATTATCATAGAAAATTAAACTAAATGAAATTCTGTCAATAACGGAATAATTCTTGGATTTAATCATGCAAACACAAGTTTTGTGTGCAAAATTTTTAGTCAAATAAGTGAAGAAAAACAATTGCAATAAACTGATGATTGCTTGATTTTAAATCAAACTATTTTTTTAGCACAAAATGTTTTAACATTATAGTCACTTATGTGTAGTGAGATTGAAAATTTTCAGATCATCACTTAACATTAACAAAATTATTATAATAATTTTAAACAAGACCACTACCCCCATCTATGACAAAACCATGTGTTTTGATGAATGTCATTAAAAAAAGTAAAACAATTTTATTTTAATTATTTTCCACAGTAAAAAACAAAAAAATTTCATTTGATTATTAATTTTTGCACTTTTCCACATTTTTATTTTTGAAACTCCACTTCACAAAAACAAAATTACAAAAAATGATTAGTTGTTGCTTAAAATTCCGTGCGAAATAATAGGAGCTGCACTTGTTTCGCACGGAAAATAAAAATGTTGCTAGAAACATTTCGCATGTTTTTCGTATATGAACAGAGTACAACTCTATCAACATTTTTTCGTTTGTATTTCACAGAAATTTTTTTTATATTGAGTTTGAAAACATTTCGCACGAAATACTGAACAGAGTACCAGGCTTAAGTAAGAAAATTTTTCAGAAAATCCAAAAAAACATTGTTAGCAACATGTAGCCGGCAAAATTGTTGCTCTACTAAGATATATATTTTTCCAAAGAATGTTGAATTTTTTAAAGGATCTTTCATGCTGCATTTTTATAGCTAAAATAATTCAAATAATAATAGAGATATTTCCTTTAAACTTTCAAACAGTTTATATAATAAAATTCTCAAGTTAATGGTCGAACAACATCTTGCCCGATGCCTTGAAAATTATGTTGAGCAACAATCCTTAAAACAATTTAAACTTTTATGTTTAAGTTAAACATTCGGTTTGAATTTTTTAGTTTTAATAATGTTTAAAAAAATTAATTTTAAAGATTTTGTTATTCGTGCTTAATTCCCAATTTTTATTCTTGATAAAAACACTGAAATTCATTGTTCCAATGCGCATTTTACTAGTTGCTCAGGCCAGATCGTCAGGAAACTTTATCCATTAAGCTTTTAGAAAAACTTAAGATATTAAACCAAATAAAACTGTTAAACGTATAAGAATTATAAGCTACAGTTCTACTTGTAGCAAAACATCAACAAAAAACAGTAAGTTTATCTCTTCTTACATTCCCCACTTCAATTGATTGGAATTCTTCCAACATTAATTGTAGTTGTAAGTAGGTTTAAAAAAATTAATAACTTCTCCATAATTTCGTTTTCCTAACTTTTTCTTGCTTTCAGTAAGATTTAAAAAACTCTTCACTTTTACGCCTTAATTCACTGCAACACCTCTATACTTCTCAAAAAAAAAAAAAAAAAAAAAAAAAAAAAAAACTCTCATCTAAAACTATGAAAAATAATTATTTTATTAAGCTGAAATGTTTTCTTAAATAAAAAAACAAAAAAAAAAACAAAGTCTTTTCAATTCAAACACCCTTTGCCGTAAACAATCTCAAGTACATTTCCCCACCTGTCAATAAAATTTGCCTCTTTTATGGCTAAACTTACTTCTATCTTTTTTGTTCTTGTTAAATTGAACTAAGCTTTTAATTGTTAAACCATATTTAATAACCAAATACGGCAAACACACAATCAACCTACAATAAAAAATGTGAACAAAACATTCGAGAGGGAACCATAGAAAAACTTCAATTAACTTTAGACCACTTAACGTTAAACGAATGCTGGGCAACATACAGACATACTTCTACTACAAAATGGACCATACAAGCAGGTGCTTCTTTTTATACATTTGGCAGGAGCACACAAAAATTCTAGAGACAAAAAAAAACAAATTTTAACTTTTCAACTGATAAAACCGGTAGAGACTGGCCTGAGCAACAACAAAAACAAAACAAAAGCGGAAATCTGAAAAAAGAACACCAAACTCATACGCAAAAATAAAACACGGCTCCATAGGCCTGACTGGTAATCAAACTAAAAGGTATGAATCTATAAAAAAAAGCTGAGTACGTATTCAAAATAGTCACTAGTTTTTATAAACTAAAATTATGAAAAAATTGAAAAGGTATTGTAGAAATGTTAAGTGGTTTGTAACAACTGAAGGAAATCACAAAATTCAAAAAAACTATTGAAAATCTTAAATCATTTTTTAATTTAAGGAAAAGCAATATTGTTGTCGGCTAAAAATTATTAACAAGCTTTTTTTTTAATAAAAAAAACTTAGATAAGACTTAATAAATATTGTTGATAGCAAAATGTTTAAACTTGCTTGTTGCCGGGAACATGTATATAGAAACTTTTTTTTGGAAATTTTTAACAAAGTTTATTCTTATAAGTTGGAAAAAAGAAAGTAAATAAGAAAACATTATACTATCAAAGCTTTGTTAGCAACATCTTAGTAACATGTACAGCAACATTGTCTCTGGTAAAATGTATATGGCAAGTTTTTTAATAAAGGTAAGTGCCGGTTCACACACGTCAAGTTTGACTCGTCAAGTCTTGAGTTTTTAGAGAGGAAAAGAAATTCTCTTTTGCCTTCTCTTCTTAAAGCTCAAGACTTGACGAGTCAAACTTCACGTATTTGAGCCGGCACTAAGTTCAAAAAAAGTCTTTTTAACATTGTTAGCAACATGTTTTTTTTAAACTCCACACTGTCATTGGCAACATGTTTATAGCAAGTTTCTAAAAGTTGGTAAATTGAAGTTACTGTTTACAAGTTACTGATGAATAAAAGCTTAAAAATATTTTTTTTTAATTGAATGATACCTGAGTAAGCAACAATGCTGCTGTCTTTCTATTGCCAGCAGTTATTTAAAACTTTTCTTAAAAAAAAGTTCCGGTTGGCTTTGCGACAGAATATAAGCAAATGAGACATTAAGAAAACTAAATTCCTTTAATTTTCAGTTTTTCGTTGGGAAAAAAGATAATCGCCTAAAGAGAAAATGGCCATAAGAAAGCTGAAAAAATATTATCTTAATTTTGTTGGTAAGAAACATGATAAAAATTAAGCAACATTATAAAAATTAAGCAACATTAATGTTGGCAGCACTTTTAAGTTGCTGATTAATAAATTATTCAAAAATTTTCAATTAAGCACTCTAAGCACTGGTACCAGCAACACTTCTTAGCAACATATGTATATTAATAAAAGCATCGCAACTATTGTTTGTTAGCATCTTTATTATATGCAACATGGTTAAGCAACAAATTTAAAAAGAATAAATCATCATTATCTATTAGCAACATTTCAAAAGAAATTCAAACAAATCTTAAAAAAATATAAAAATTATATTCATTATTTACAGGGACAACTTCGACTTACTGATTTAAAATGCTAATAACTTTTTTATTTGTACAGGTTTAATTAAATCTTGTTTGCAGGGTAACAATTTTGTAATGTCATTAAACTCAACGCAAGAACGTGTAAAACTTACTAAATTTTCTTATCTTTCCGAACGATAAAATTTTGCAATACAAAGAAAACTCCGTCAATATTTTTAATACTGCAAAAGCTCCCAGTGTAATCAAGATAAGAAGCTAAATTACTCGTTTTGAGCACCAGGGTTCAGTCGGTAATGCACCACGATGAACAATTGCACGACATGTTCGCACTGGAGAAGCTGATGATGCTGTACGAGAAAATGTCCACACAGATCCATATGAGTCTACTCGTCGACGTGCTACACAATTGGGAATCTCCAGAACATCGCTGCCATGCATTGTAAAAGCCAATTCAATTGGCTTAAGAATCATTGCCTAGGCATACATCACAACGGCTACAATATGCCAAGAGATTTTGATGACTCAATAATTTAAAAAAAAAGCTGATTTTGCGAAGCCACCTCGTTTCCCTGAGTTAACGGCTCCTGATTGTTTATGTGGGGTTTCTTAAAGAACTCCCAGAAATTGCAGAATTGGAGCCAGAAACGTCTTGAAAGGAGCCATTAACTGCCAACAGGAAAATTAACGCCATTTAATAGACGTAAAATTTCAAACTTATCAAAAATAAGTTTATAAATAAACCTTAATTTAAAAAAGAAAAAAAGTTATAAGCATTTTGATTCACATTTTGAGCACATCTTGCTAGCAACAATGTTCCGTTACTCTCTGCAACACTTAACAATAAAGAAATTATAAAACTTTGCCTAGTTAAAGCCTAATGCCTGTATTCATAAAAAATATTTAAATTAAATAAAGATTTAAAGAACAAATTAACTATGAAAATTATCCTAAATTAACGTTTTTTAAATATAATAATCGTTTATGAATACGGGGGTAATATTCTGTTTAAATTTGTGAAAAATGTTGAGCAACATTTATTATTTCATACGAATAACTTAGCATGTATCAAAGCATGCAACTTGGTTTTGCGTATTTAAATAAAAATATATTTTAATAAGAAGTATCTCTTTCGAAAATGCCTTTTTCCCTTATAACTTTTTAACAACTGTTTCGACTATGAAGTAGGGGACCTTAGATTCTATCTGCCCGCCATTAACTAGTATTTTTTATTTTGCCAATTTTCATATATGTCTAAAAAAAAGCTCACAACTCTTGCCAAACTAAAAGCAAAACTGATGTAAGTTTTTCAGTTAAAAAAGACACACAAAAAAACCTAAACTAAAGCTAAATATCAGAGGTTAGTTAAATTGTTGTAACACTTTGGGGGATCATGTAATAACAGAAAAAACTCTCTTAAAAAGGCTAGCAACAACAACCAACAAGCATACGAAATATGAATGCAGTCATTAATTCATTCCAACGAATAAACAAACACTTCCACAAAGAAAAAAAGGAACTAAAAATATGCATTGTAAAGGTGTTCAGCGGTTAAAAAGCATATAAACAATTTACTACATTCGAGGTTTGTAAAGTGTACATTTAGGCGTTCAATATAAAAAAATAATTTTACATCATTTTTTCTTTAATTTTCTTGTTACAAGTGTTTGATAGTCCCGTTTAGATTTCTAAAGAGAAAAAACATGACAATTAGAAAAAAGAAATCATTATGTTATTGCAACAATTTTAGTTAAACGAGAAAACAGCACGCATTTGATTTTGTGTTGCATACTTTGGAGGGACCAAAAGTATTGAGCAAATTACAATTTTTTTAATGTTTTTGCTATTAATGAAGTCGTCTTGTATTATAAGTTGTTGGTCTAGACAAACTTAGTTGTGAAAAAAGAGATATCCTTGTCAAATTCGATAAGGAGGGTTTGAAATATAACAAAAACAATTTTAAAGCATAACTCGTAGACTATAGACTTAACAAGAAAATAAACTACAGAATAGACTATAATGTAGACTAAAGACTAGACTTGAAATTTGACTAGAATGTAGACTAAAGATTAGCCTAGAGACACGACTGGAGATAAGACTAGAAACTAGACTAGTTTATAGGCTTAAGACTAGAATTGAGACAAGGCTAGAGCCTAGACTAGAAGATAGACAACATATGAAGCTAAACTAGAATTAAGACTAGAATGTAACTTTGACTAGATTGTATACTAAATGCTGGAAAAAGAACTAGAGACTAAACTAGAGATTATACAAAAATGTAGACTAGAGACAAGAATTGGGACTTGACTAGAGAGAAGACTTAGAATGGAAAAGAGACTAGACAGGAAACTAGACTGGAGGGTGGACTAGAGAATAGACTAGAGACTAAACTAGGGACTAGACTAGAAACTAAGCTAGAGGCTAGTCTATAGACCAGACTTTAGACTTGATAAGAGACTTGACTAGAGACTAGAATAGAGACAAGGAAGGAGATAAGACTGAGACTAGAGATTAGGCAAGAGACTAGACTAGAATAGAATAGAATTGGGAAAAGACTAGAGACTAGACTTCTTGAAGAGTCGTGACTAGACTGGAAACTAGACTAGATACTAGACTGGAAATTTGACTGGAGAATAGACTAGAGACTAGAATTGGGACCTGACTAGAGACAAGACTTAGAATGGAATAAAGAATAGACTGAAGAGTAGACTAGAGAATAGACTAGGCTAGGGACTAGACTCGAAACTAAGCAGAAGCCTAGTCTAGAGACTAGACTAGACATTAGATTACAAACAAGGAAAAAGACTAGATTAGAGATTTTATTCGAGACTAGACTAGTGCCAAGACTTGCATGTAGACTAAAAACAAGATAAGATACTAGACTAGAGTCTAGCAAAAACTGTGTTAGATTTCAAACTGAAGGCTATACACACAGAAAAAAATACCAATGTTAAAATAACATGGCGAAATTTTGATTGAGAATCATGGTTAATTTCTGCAAAAGTATGCCCTTTATTTAAATTTATCATTATTTCATTTTGATTTTAAATGAAAAATATTAAAATAACCTTAAATCACGTTTATTTAATACTATTCACTGTTAAAATAACATTGTTCAATATTGAATCCATAAAATCCTGTTTTATATTAAAATCAAAAGTTTATCTTGTTAAATTAACATGCATACACACTTAAGTATGTACATTTTTTATTTTCATGTTTAAAATATGTTATAAAAAGAAGAAAATTCCCATATTCTTTTAATTAAAATTATTTAGTTAAATAGTACATCAAGTGTTCAAAGTAGAATGATGACGAAAGCCATATCGGGCCATTCTGCTGATGTTTCTGTTAACAAAGGAGATACAAAATAAGTGAATCATGTGTTACAGGGGTAAGTGTTTTGAATTATTCTTAAATAAATGCATATGTTGTCTTCACACTGTTATATCATACTCCAACCAATTTGATTCTACATCAAATTCACGTTGTTTCAACTTGAAATAACATTCATTCAACGTGATTCGGATTGTTATTTCAATATAAATGACATTTTGCTTTAACTTTACTGCAATGTTAAATTTACATGAATTAAAGTTATTTTAAAAGAAAAAAATTTTGTTCGCAAGTTATTGTAAAATCATGTTCAATTAACATGAAACAACAATGACGCAAAAACACTACTGAAATATGTAAAATCAACCTAGTTTTGAACGAATTTACATTGATTTTTCTCTGTGTGTATTAGTTACAAATTCGAGGCCCTACGAGTCCAGAGGTTTGACTTTTAACTAAACAAGAACCGGGGTAAGAAACGCAACTTAAGACTAGACTGGAGACCAGTTGCAACTGTGCACTTATGGACTTGTTTGCTTTCAAGCTAGCTCTTCGTGACAGGGAGAACTGTTCGCTCTTGAGCTAAATAATCTTTTTAAGAACATTCTGCTAACAATTGCATAAATTCTTTCTCCCAAAACTACTGCTTAAAATCCTGTTTATTTGCCTTAAACTTTAATGTTTCCTTTAACATTTTTCTTTTTAATTTTTTGTGCCAAAAACATTTCATTTTTAGCTTAACAACAGCAAAGTCCTTTTTTAAAGATTCCAATTTTTTAGCAAACTTTTTTTTTCCTTTACCATCATCGTCACAAAAAATACGAAAAAAAACTATAGATAGTTAGAACATTGGAAGCGTATTCTATAAAAGGGAGCATAAAAAAAATTACAAACTAAATGAACTCTTGATATTAAGGAAGAAGCCAACGTACGTACCCATTACTCTGGATGATAACAAGACTGCAAACACCCACCCAATTTTTAAAAAAGGATTTGTTAGGTGCCTTGTTTGCTTTCTATACAATTTTCTTTCTTTTTTTCGCTCGTTCTATTCAGTTTTGCTTGTCTTCATCATCATTTGTTACAAAAAAAAAATTTCTGCAGTTGTAGAAAATTTCTTGCAATTTTTTTTTTTTTTTTTTTTTTGTTTTGCCATTGCTGTAGTTTTAAGACAAGAGCACCCTTTTTTCTGCTTAAGAAATGTTATAGTTTTCTTTTTTCGTTTTGCTTTTACTCCAGATGATATTGTAGTCAGTCGTCACAGTCAGTCAGGGTTTTTTTCTTAGCTAGCTGGTCGTAAGTGTATGTGGTTTACTCATATCTCTAAAAACTACTCTTTAATAGGAAATAGTGGTCTTAAGGATAGTGAGGGAAAAAAGTTACAGTAAAGAGCAGCGTAGTGTCTTGACTGAGACTCTACTAGAGCAGAGAGTAACTTAAAAGTAGATTAAAGACTGGGCTTTAAGCTAAACTAGTGACTCATCTACTAGCGTAGACTGGACTAGAGAAGATGATAGAAACTAAAGTTTATATCAGAGCGACTACACTAGAGAATAGAATACGGACCATACTAGAGTATAGAATACTGGTTTGACTAAAGCTCAAATTAGACGTGACACAACCATAATGCCACAGTCCTAACGGCGAATTTAGAAACCAAAATGGTATGTTTATGTCGTTTTGGTAATACAGTGGATATGGTAGTACAGTTTTGGTATGTTTATGTCACGTCTAATCGGACCTTTAAGAGTAGACTAAATTGGAAACTGGAGCAGAAACTAGATAAGACATAATACCATCAAGAGCCATGTAAAAGTTAAAACCAGAACTAAGACTGGCCTAGAGACTAGACTGGAAACAATGCTAGAAACTAGATTAAAAAAATAAAATACTAAATTGTTTAAAAGACTAGACTAAGCTTAAACTTGACAAGAGACCAAAGACTTAACTAAAAACAATTAAGGTACATTATTACAAAGAGTATAGTAGAGAATAAACTGGAGACTAAAGACTAGAGTAGAGTCTAATGCTGGAGACTAGACTAGAGACTTGATAAGAAACATGACTACAAACCAGAACGGAGTACACATAAAAAATTAGATTTAAAACTTTACTATTGACTAGATGATGGCTAGACTAGTGATTAGACTTAAGACTTTTACTAAAAACTAGATTGGAGACAAGACTAGGGTAAAGACTAGGAAAGGACTTGGCAAAAGACCTGACTTAAGATCAGAGTCCAGATTTAAAACTAGATTGGGAAATTAGAGACTCAACTAGACTAATACCTAGACTAGAGACTCGACTAGAGAAAAAACTGGATATACGTTATCAGACTAGACTGGACTAGAATAGTAGAAAGATAACTAGAGTTTCTTATCTTTCTACTAGTCTAGAATCTTAACTAGACCTTTGATTAGAAAACTAAATTAGGGACTGGATTAAAGCCTACACTACATAACAGACACAAGACTTGCTAGAAACCATTAATAATAAGTGCTCTTCGTGTGATATTTCCATATCGCTCAGTATCCGCACGTGCTTCTTTGGTATTGGCTGGAGTTAGACCTATTGATCTTATGGTAAAAGTATGTGTTCAAAATTCTCATGTCAAGAATAGAGAACACTGGACTTACTGGTGTTAATACAAGGGAAGTCGCAGAGCAAATATTATATATATATTGATGAACTATTTTATGTTGCAGATCATGATGGGTCATGGCAACTTTAATAGATACCTATATGAGTTCAAATAATACAGAATAATAATAATAATATTTTCAAAAATGAAATCAGTTTTAATTAAAAATTTAATCAAGTGAATTAAACGTTTAATCGAGTGAATTAAACGTTTAATCGAGTGTATTAAACATTTTATCATGTTAAATAAACGTTTAATCAAGTTAATTAAACTTTTAGTTAATACTATTAATTTGTTTACTGGTGCAAATTTAATTAATTTTTAACTAATATCACAAATTTTTTAATCAAAATCAATTTTTTTTCTGGGGTGCAAATTTCATTAATTTTTTAATCAATATCACATATTTATTAAAACTAAATCAATTTTAACTTTTTTCTGCGTAAAGGGATATAAATACTGCCCTGAGTGTGGCAGTGGGGAAGAAAATGTGCAATACAGGCTGCCCGAAATCGGAATTTAAGATATCGCAACTGAACGATAACTTAAGGTGGTACTAACACCTGAAAACATAGTGAATCAAATCTTAAGATCTCTGAAAAGATGTGAGGACTTTATATGTCACGTAATGAGGTAGAAAATCCAGCAAAAATTCCTTGCAGGATGTGATTTGTGTATTTTGGAAACTTGAATTATGATAATTGCACAAGATGACATCGTGATGGAATTCTGCGGTAGTACCGGAATAGATTGGAAAAGAAGTCTTAGGGCCACTAGATAATAGCGCACTATCACTACGTGCAAAAATAAAGACTTAGAAGAGACTTGACCAAAAATAGGCTAAAGACTAGATGACTGTAGACTAGATTAGATTAAGAACAGGGACCAAAAACCAGCCTTACACGCTTATCCCATAACTTTTTACTCTCACTGCTTATATCATATTTATTTCCATTTTCCTTTAAACCAGAGGAACATCTAGGCAGCCATTATGACTTGGTTTTTTTATACGTTCATCGACGTTCTTCTACAACAATTGCTACCCATCATTTTTCTCTTCTCCTTCAAATATATTTTTTTTTCCAATTCTTATCCCACATTCAACACCGACACACCGAAAAAAATTCAAGTTATTTTAGAGGAAACAAACGAATGCAAGTTTAAACAAGAGTAACAACAAAAATGAGAAAATTAAAAAAAAAATCATAAGGAAAATTGCAATTTTGTTGAGTACTACTCTGTAGTTTGGAAAAAAAAGCGAAATAGTAGAGGAAAAAAATTATAACTAACAGCCAACGACGACGTCACACTCTTTTGCAAGAGGGGTTGGTTGCCTTTTAAATTATTTTTCTTCATGTTCAAGTTGTATTACTAATGAATTTCTTCCTCATTTGGAGAATTTCTAGAATTTTTTTCCCTGCTACAATTGGGTACTATTTCTATACCCACCCCTTTTTGTTAGTACTTCTTGCATGGTTCCTTTGGCTTCAAACTTTTCTTTTTTTTATTAAGCAGAAAACAATTAGTGTCTTAAAATGAAGAAATATAAGTATTTTAAAGGAATTATTAACAGTAAAATAAAACACAAAAATTATAAAAAAATAAAAAATTTAAAAAAAAATTTCCATAAAAATTTTTGTTATTAAAGTTGGATAAAGTTTCCGAGCGGTAACTATTGAAAGGATCGCTAGTGCCACCCCTTTTTGAAGGCCTTAATGCTCCTTTCTAAAAGATACCCTTCAAAAGTATGCCTTTTAGAACGTAAAAATTTCTTTTTGAAAGACCTTCCAAAATATTCAGTACACATTCGCTACTACCTTCTTTAAGAAGGGAGAATTGAAGTTGTTCAGCTTTATTTTTTTTAGTTACCTTCCATACTCCCTACTTTGGGAAGAAAACGAAGTTGCTATTGAAGGGAGTGTGATAGGGCTTGCTCCCAATGACAACCTGTGTAAAAAATAAATAGGTATGGAATGCGGCGAGGAAGCCTTGTATCTACTTAATACGGCTTTCTGTTAGGGCTCTTTACACATTCTTGTTACCGCTGGGTTGTGTTTTTCTTTTTTATGGTAACAAGAACATTTTTAAAAATAATTTGTTAATTATTAAGAGTATTTTTTGGATAAAAAAATTTTCCATCAAAATTCACAAAATATTTTTTCAGAACTTCATTTTTCGAAAGAAGTTTTCTCTTTGCCTGCTTATTTGAATTTAATGATTCGATCGAAACATGTAATAAATTGTTGCATATAAAAAAGCTATGGACAGATACACCAAATAGCTTCGCGGGATTAGTTTTAAAGTTTTAAATGTACAATAGGGTGGCCCTTAAAAATAGGGTGGCCATTCAAAATAGTGTGGACCTTAAAAGAAATATAAGAATACCAAAAAAAAAGGATTTACAAAATGTTGGGCTAATAAAAAATAATTTAGGGATGGCTCGTACAAAGCGAAAAAATCACTTTTAATAGTTTTTGCCAAACTTTTTTTAATGTCGTAAAAGTTGTTATTTTAGATGATAAATTTACCGATATCCAGATACAATTATGTTTTCAAAAAGGTATAAAAATCTGTTAAGAAGTAGCCTAGAAATAAATAATGGCCAATTATAGATTCACTGCTCTTTGTAGTTAGAGTGAAATTATCGAATTATCGAAAGTGGTCAAGAAATTGTTGAATATAGCAAATGTTGAGCCACATGAGACAACTTTATAAGTCGACAACTTTTTAACTTGTCAAGCATAGAAAAAGAAATGCCCACTGGATTATATTTAGAATATGATGAACAAAATACTGTGCTGAGTTTTACAACTGATTTGATGCACCAATCAAATGTTTTTCGTGCGATAACTTGAAAATAGTGAATCCGCAATCTTGCAGCATAAAGATCGGTTGTGCTAGGCAAAAAATGGTGGAGGGTTATATTAAACAATACGCTGGATTTTTCTGTGGCTATGAGCCTCTTCGGTAGTGCATCAGTATGCTGCATCTGGACACAATATGCATCAGCCTTTTTTGTAATGCGTGCTTTCGATTTGTTTGCACATTATCTGTTTTTGTTATATAATATATGCAGTGATGATTTTACGAACATGCAGCGCATCAGATACTGAGCAGTGTTGCATTTCCGAATAGCCCTAATGCTTGGCGGCTTCATTTCTTGACTGCCAGAGATAATATGGACCAGTTTCGCCGAAATGCATGCAGAAGTTATTTAAGATGTTAAGACGGTGAAAAATGATTTTTTAGCTATTATCTTTTTGGCAACACTGGTTTAAACAGCTGACGCACGTTTCGTGTTTTGTGTTACTGTCAAACATCTTCAGTTTGGTCTATAATTTAACCAGGAATCGTCTTACAAACGAACAACGCTTGCAAATTATTGAATATTATTATCAAAATGTTAAGAAAGTTCATCGCGCGCTTCTTCCATTTCAGTTTAATCGACCCACTGAAACGGCTATTCGAGCTATTGTGACTAAATTTCGCACCAAATTTACATTGTTGGACATTAAACCACCAACACGCTTACGCTTAAGTGAAGAAAATATCGCAGCTGTATCGGCCAGTGTTAATGATGACCATCAATTGAAGCACAGCCGCGAAAAACGTTGTAAACGCCACATTTTGCAAAAACTGTTTTTTTGCAGATAAACGTTGACTTTACTCTCTTACACAGTTTAAACATCAAATCAACCAAAACTATGCACCTTAACGCCTTCAAAATGGCGTACAAAGTGTCAGCCAGTGGAAGAACATTGCAAGTTACTAACATAATGATGAAACCGAAATGGTTTTGCAGTGCGGAATAATGTTTTAAAAGCCTTTTGCATTAAAGTTTTTATTATCACTATTTTAAATAATAGAAAAAAAAAATTTTTAAAACAAATAATGCTGCTTGTCAAAAAACGTTTTTTTGCTCTCCTGAAAAATTATTATTTTGTAACTTAAAACGTTATTCGCGGCTGTGCTTCAATTATCGATTCGTCGCCGTGCGCAGCAATTGGGCCTCTGTTACTCAACAACGTGAGATGATATCCAACTTTTTTTTGCCCAAAATGCAAGAGCTTGACTTGCATGACATGTGGTTTCAACAAGACGGTGCCACATGCGACACAGAACGCTTAACAATGGACTTATTGAGAGACGAGTTCGGTGAACATTTTATTTCACGTTCCGGACCGGTCAATTGACCGCCTAGATCGTGCGATTTAACGCCTTTAGACTATTTTTTGTGGGGCTATGTTAAAGCTCATGTCTATGCACACATGCCCGCTTCAATTGAGGCATTGGAAGACAACATTGAAGCATTTATTTTGTACTTTTCTTGCTTCCAGAAACCTTAAGATTTTTTACTGGTTAAGTTAAACATTAAAAATACGAAAAAAGTTGGCATACAACTTTAACCGAGACCACATACATAATCAATAAGCTTCCTTGAGTTTTTTACGATCATATTGCATATCCTTTGGAAAACAGTAAAATACAGAGCATGCGCAAAATTGCTGTTGCATGGTGTTATCTGTTTTAAATTCGGTCCAATATAAATACTTTGTTTGATTTTAATTATGCTAAATAAAATTTCACTGTACTACTTTAAATTTTAACAATATTCTTTACCCCTCCATGCGGAAATTACCAAAAAGTGATTTTAATTAAAACGAACAACTTTGACTCATATAAAAAAAAAACTTATAAATAAAAAACAAGGCTTTGCCGAATCTTATACACGCTTCATTATAGTGCTAAATAAAATTAAAAGTGTGTATAAATTTTTTTTATACTTATAAACAGTTTTTTTTTTTTTTTTGTTTTGTGCTGTTCGAAAATTTATATTTCTACCCTACTGTCAAGGAAGAAGGATAATAATTTTTTCGGGCATATCTTTTGGATATGTATTAGGGTGGTTCAAAAAAAAATTTTTCTCTTATCGACTTCTAACAGCGTTAGTAAGTAAGACCCCTGTAAAATATAATTAAACCCCTAAGCATGGCCACAGGCCGTCACGCAGAAAAACTTTAGTATGCGAAGCCAGATTTCAATACTTAACTTAAGTGTCTTATGTGAGCTAAGGCCATGATGGCTTTATCTCCCAATCAAATAAAAATAAAATAAAAAAGGCTTTATCTCCCTATTGAATGAGAGATAAAGCCATCATGGCCGTGTCTACCATGGTATTAAAGCACCCCCCCCCCCCCCCCCCCAATTTGGCACATCACAGTTTCATAGGACTAGAAATACACTGTAAAATTTCGTGAAGATTGGTCCATAATTTACAGTAGGCCCCATATAAATAAATAAAATAAATTAAACGTTGCAGGTATAGATATGGCGGTAAAATTTCTTCCAACTTAGCTTCATATGACCAGAAAAAATGGCATCCAATTTTGCGATATACGGTCCTTGATTCACCTTAAATCCCATATTTAGCAGCCTTCTGAAGTTCACTGTAAACGCTTTAACTAATTTCACCGCTAATTGAAATTTATTTTTTTTTTTTTCATACCAGAAATCACTCTGCAGAATTTTGGGATGATTGGTTCATAATTTACCATGACTCTAATATAAATCCCCCACCTGAAAATCATTTAAGTTCCGCTTAAACTGTTACGAATCATGATATTTTACTCAAGCTACACTGAAAGAATTTTCTTCGCAATACTAACGAATTTTGACATTAATCCCATGAAAAATTGCATTATAAAGGAACCTATGCAGCGCTTCGTTGGATCAATGAAACCTGTTTCATTAAAAGGACTTAATGAAACATTACATTAGATCCATGAATATTATTCATTGAATGAATACTTTCAATAAAGTAAAAATTTTTTTTTTTTATTATTTTTTTTTTTATTTATTTTTTTTTCTTTTTCCTTATTTTATTTTACTTTATTTTATTTTTTATTTTTTTTCTGTCTCTGGTGGGATTCGAACATGTAACCTCGGTGCTGATAGAATAGCTCACTACCAGCTAGTCTACCGGGGCAGTGTAGTTTTTGTATAAAAAAACTATGTTTTTTTCTCAATTAAGACCGTAAATATGAGATTAAATTGTCCATAATAACAATAACAACGTTGATTGAAAGTGGATTGAAAGTTTTTGTTTCATTACTATAATGACATTTTTATTGTCATAATGAAAATTTAAATTTATGAAGGCAATTATTGAAATATGTTGCTTTTATAAAAAAATTTTTTGATTTCATAAATTTAATGGCATACATGTAACATTCGATGCATGAAATTATTAAATCTTACATTTTTTAATTAACAATTAAACATTTTTTTAAGGAAACTATAATTTTGTATTAATTTATGAATATAGTTATGTTTGTATATTGTTTTTTTAAGTTCCCAATTAAAATTTTTTGTTTAACTTGGACAAACTTAAGTTTTCATATAACCAATGAAAATTTTTAACGTAATTACGAAATCTAATGAAGCGATTTTAACGAAAATACTTCATCAAACCTATGAAATTCCATTTAGACAATGAAAATTTTCATTTACCCAAGGAAAACTTTTTTATGAAAATGATTCATTAAATATATGAAGCATTTTTCTTTCAGTGTAGTAGAAATTGCTAAAAAAAATACCATAAAACTTTTGATTATCGGTCCAATTAAAATGCTGATATCTGTTTTTATAAAGATAAATTAATAATAAATAGATATCACTACTAAAATATTCCGACTGTCGATTGGAGGGTATCAAAGATTCGGCACAGCCAACTTGTTTATAATCAAATTATTATAAAACTATTATAAAGGGAGATCTTATAAAAATTTATTCGTCAGGTGTTATTATTATTAGTTTTTAAAATTTCATGCTTATGTCATATTGTTTTTCTAAGAAATTGACCAAAGTATAAACGAAAAATGTTTTGGTGTGGCAGGTAGAAATATTGACAATGATTAATATTTTATTTTATTAATAAAAAAAAAAAAAACAAAAAATAACAATTTCTTAAAAATAAACAGCAATAAAATTAAACAATAACAATATGTATACAAAGTATTCTTAATAACCCACAAAACATTTTAGTTATAAAAGACAAAAAAATACACGAATTTATTATTCGCAAAGATTTTATGGTTCTCGCCAGTGACCGCAAATTTGGCACCAGCTTTAAAGCTGTCGACAGCTTTTGTTCAAACCGTGTCTCATAAGTTTTTTTGATTAGACAGAACGTGTTTTTGGTTCAAATCATGGGGAAACGACTAGAAAAGAAACTCTCTCAAAACAAAATAAAAAATGATCTCTCAAATTTCCGTACTTGTGAACTTAAAGCTTTGTTCACAATAGGCAGCAACATGTTCACTGGTGCTCATAATAGAGCAACAATTTTTTCGCGACCACACACATTTTAAATAAAGAAACCTTTTGCAAATTTTGCCTAAAACAATATTATGTATTTATTATTATTTGTTGGAACATTTTGTTAAAATTTCATACAATTTGTTGCTAAAGTAGAAGCTGACTCAACTTTAAAAAAAAACGTTAGTTACATTTTTGTTTGAAAAATTAAAGGAAAATATATGAAAAAATAACGAAATTGTTGCTCTGATTGTAAACGAAGCTTACACTAACAAAGTTAGCTTTCTTACTAATCCAATAAGAGATTTCTTACTAATATACGAACATATGCAAATCATATGGGTGAAATTGTATAGAACTTAATTAAATGTTTTGTTAATTTTAATGAAACTAATTAATATATATATATGTTCCTCTAACTCCCACTGGAGCATAGGGCGCCAAACTGATTAAGCCAAGTGCGAAACATTCCATACGGAATCAGATGTTTTTTTGATTTGGTTTTTTAAAATGGTTTTTCGTTAATTTTTTATAGTAGCTTAAGCAAGCCCTAGCATATTAAAGTTGGGCCTTTAAGTTTTTTTGAAAGCTAATTTAACTTTTCTCTCTCCTTCCCTTTTAGAAGTTTTTATACCCTCCACCACAATTAGTTGTGAAGAGGGTATATTCAGTTTGTCATTCCGTGTGAAACTTTTTTACTATTCATCTCAGACCCTATAAAGTATATATATTCTGGGTCCTTGAGTAATTTTAAGTCGATTTAGCCATGTCCGTCTGTCTGTCCGTCTGTCCGTCTGTCCGTCTGTTGAAAACACGCTCACTTTCGAAAAACTCAAAAGAAATCAACAAACTTGGTTTCAAATTGCTTGTAGTTATCCTAAGCAGTTTGGCATTGAAATTCAGCAAAATCGGTTCAATAGGATCTGAGCTATGAATCAAAATGTGGAACCACCACCTAAAAAAAAATTGATAATTTTGTTACAAAAACTAACATAAATGGTGGAAAAATGCACAGAATGATATAAGATTTCGCAACAATTCGTTTTATTCAACTGGAAATCACGCTGTGAAATTTCGTGAAGATCCGTCAATAATTTACCCTAGGCCCCATATAAGCCCTACTCCCGGAAATCAGTATATTAAGCCTAAAACCCTAACTAACAATGCTATCATTACAAATTTTGGCAGGTCACAGTTAAATAGGACTAGAAATTAAACTGTTAAGTTTCGTGAAGATCGGTCCATAATTTACCATAGGCCCCATATAAAACCTACTTCCGGAAAACAACTTAGTACTCCTAAAAACGTAAAAAATAATGCTATCATAGCAAAATTTGGTACATCAAAGTTTTATAGAACTAAAAATAAATCTTTGAATTTTCATGAAGATCGGTTCATAATTTACCATAGGCCCCATATAAACTTTACTCCCGGAAAACAACTTAGTACGCCTAAAAACGTAAAAAATAATGCTATCATAACAAACTTTGGTACATCAAAGTTTTATTGGACAAGAAATAAAATTGTGTTATTTCGTGAAGATCGGTCCATAACTTACCCTGGGCCCCATATAAACCTTACTCCCGGAAAACAGTTTAGTACGCCTAAATCCGTAAAAAATAATGCTATCATAACAAAATTTGGTACATCAAAGTTTTATAGGACAAGAAATAAAACTGTGTAATTTCGTGAAGATCGGTCCATAATTTACCCTGGCCCCCTAATATAAACCCTACTCCCGGAAAACAGTTTAGTACGCCTAAATCCGTAAAAAATAATGCTATCATAACAAAATTTGGTACATCAAAGTTTTATAGAACTGGGAAAAAGACTGTGAAATTTCGTGAAGATCGGTCCATAATTTACCCTAGGCCCCATACAAAACCTACTACCGGAAAACAGTTTAGTCGCCTAAATCCATAATTTATAACAAATCGTCACAGTTTAAGATAATAACTGTCGGTGGAGGGTATCAAAGATTCGGCACAGCCGAATATAGCACTCTAACTTGTTATTGTTCAAATTCTCTAAAACTAGGTTTAAAAGAGAGATTTCATTTTGAGAATCGTACCAAAGTCGCAATTTACACTATGGACATTTCTTGCCGGACAGAAAAAGTTTGTTGGTAAGGGGGCGACGCTGTATGCGTGACACACTTAACTTCTTGCCTCTCTCGCCAACAAACTTTTTCTGTCCGGTAAGAAATGTCCGTAATGTAAATTGCGACAAACTTACTGATACTTTCTCTATTTCATTAAGATTTCGCTGCACCCCTTTCAACACTTTATTCTCTGCTCATGTTTGCTGAGCTTCCGTCAAAACATTGTCTTAGTTAACAAGAGAAAGAGCTTGTTTTTTTAGAAATATTTTCATAGGTTTTTTTTTCTTTGTAAATCTGTTAAAAGATTCTCTCCATTATTATTAAACAAAGATAACCTCATTAATTATTTTTTAATTTTTTTTTTTTTCTAGGTATTTAGGAAAAAAATTTTTTTTAATAAATTCATGCGCCAAATGACGGGCTTATCAGCAGCCGCTAAAATATAATTTCTAATTATTAATCATAATAAAACAAAATATTTTTTTTTAATTGTATAGAAATGAATGGATTTTAGACAAAATATATTTAGTTTTCTTGTAACCTTTGAGGAAGTAACACGAGCTTTAATAAAAAGCTTTAAAAGCAAAAATTGATTTAAAAAAAAAAAAAAATTGGCAAACAGTATTGAAAAATGGGAAATATAAAAGATATTTTTAAAATAATTTTGGTGATGCAGGTAAAAAAAAAAATGTTACAGTTTATAAAAAAAAATGTAACGAAATCATAACGCTTACTGCAAAAAAGTATTCCAGATTTATATCGTAAATAAAATGAATTATTTCAAATGTATTTAAGTTTTTGTGAAAATGTTTAAACATACAATTAACCTAAAATTAAAAATCCTTAAAAACAAAAAGCCAATAAAAGCCAAAAAAATATTATAACAAAAATTGAGTCCAAACTAAACGTAAAAAAATAAATTAACCAAAACAAAAAACTTTCTTCAGTATAACAAAAGATAATTGGTTTTATTAAAACTTTAATAATAATATAAAATATTAAAAAAAAACTATGAAGTAAAATCTTAATCAATTTCGACTGCTCCCTCTCCCTTATTAAAAAAAAAAAAACAAAACAAATCAACCGGAATTATTTCTTATTTTCAAAAGAAATCTAAAGGAGTCAAACTTTCTAAATAAAACAAAATATCAGTGATAAACTTTAAAGCTTTAATGAGTTTGTTTATTCAAATTAAACTTGACCTTGAACTGATTAAACTGGAAAAAAATTGCTACTAAGATTTTGCAAAACATCACAATATCAAATAAAATAAAAATAATTAATATTGAAAAAAAAACAATTCTTAGAAAATGTTACTGCCTGTTTGTAGAACGCGAACACAAAAGTGACTCGCTTAACTTACATTTAAAACAAAAACAAATTTTGAAATTTTGTTTTTGTTTTAAATGTAAGTTGAACGAGTCATTTTTGGGCTCTCGTTCTAGAAACAGGCAAATAATTAAAAACTTTGTTTGAAAGCTTCTAAAAGTTGTATATTGCTGGTTATGAAAGCTGCTAAGAAAAAAATTATTGCCAAAAAATTTTAATTTTTACAAAATCAGCAAACAAAATATAAATTAAAAAAAAAATTAAAACTTGAAATCTTGTGTAAAATATATTTAAAAGCTTTTAAGCTTTCAAAATTTTTTTTAAAATAAAAATTAAATTTTTCGACTTGATTTAAAAACGTACAACTTGGATTTAAATGCTACTAACTTTGTTTTGAATACGTTTTATAAAACCTTTTTCTTTCCTTTGTTAATCACTTTTGCAAAGATTTCTTACAACCATTTCGTTCAACTTTGTTTTAAAAACGTTTGATTTAAATACGTTAAATACATTTATTTATTGGGGCAAAAAATCAATTAGATTTTTTTATTGAACTGGTCATGGTTTAATTGAATTTTTCTATATCTTCAAATCAACTTATCAAATATAATTTTCATTAAATCATTTCAATTAAGAAAGGAATTTTACATCATGAAATGAATTAAAAATTATTGCTAATTTTTCATTATTGACGGAACACCGGCTTGAACTCAGGTCATCTTTCGGGAACAACCACATTCTCCTCATCTGAATTCTTTGCAGTTTAACCCTTTCCGCAACTGCAACGGCTGGTAGTCTATTATAGTCAAACATCAATTTTAAACCAAATGGTAGATCGAAATTATCAAAAATAAAAAATACAAATTATAAAACTTTTAGGGCTGTTGTGAATAACTTTTGAGTTTTTTTTTTAGCGAATTTTAGATAACAGTTTTGCATTCCGATATACACCGCTTGTTTTCGAAACGCAGCAAAAAGCTAGTTCAAAGCTCAAACTTTTTAATATCAAAAAAAAAGGATTTAAAGAGCTTTTAATGTGAATAACCCTATTTTAATTTTTCGGTTACTGTAAAATTTTTAGAAAACCTAAAAAACCTGTAGGAAAAGCTTAGAAGCTTCTTGGAGACAAGAGTTGATTAAAAATAATAGAAAAGCTCTTAAGCTTATTTTTTTGGAAACTGTAATAAAAATAATTTGAAAGCTTTTCATTAAGGTACATATATTTTATTAAACGCTAAAAGCTTTCGTCTTTGATTTATATTATCATTTTTGTTTTATTTTAACTTCCGTGAAGCTCTACGCTTGTCTGCGGGAAATAAACCAGAGTATCTGACGGGAATCGTACCCGCAACCCTGTCACTTTTAGACTAGCTAACTACTAGCTAGGCGACCGGGGCCCACGTCTAAAATATCAAAAACTTTAAAAAAGCATGTCTTCTATATAAAAGAAATAAAAGGTACCCCGGAAGCTTACATACTACTTATTATGTTTGAAGCTTTCAAACCATATTCAGCACATTTCAAGTTTTACGTGGAGAACACCCGTTCGAAATTGGCTAGTGAAAATAAGCGGCCACACTAAAAAGCAAGCAAAATTTTGAGCAAAACTTTTATTAATGTTGGATGAAAAGCTTACAGTATTTTTTTAGCCATGTATGTTTTTCAAACACAAGCTTTAAGCAGATTTTCAAACACAAGCTTTAAGCAGATTTTTAAAATCTATCGAAAGCTTTTGCACATATCTTGTAGTCAAATAGCATTCTGTGTGCAGTTTAAAAAATAATTTTACTAAATTTAAGACTTTTTGCTGCGCAAGCTATTTTTGAAAACAAAACAAAGAACAAGTATAACTTCAATAACGCGTTCTTCTTATTTCAGCTTTTAGCCTTCACCTTTGCCACTTATGGACATCCCGATGCTGAAACTATTGACTTTGGTTCACCTTCCCAGCCATCACGTGACCACCTAATTATAGATGCCGCCATTAAGCGTGGCATGGATGGTGATGCTGTGGCTGAGTTGTTGCGCACTAAAAAACCAGTGGTACGCACCACTACCACACCTGCAGGTTTTACGAAAACCACTACTTACAAACTTGAACCTGATGGCAGTATATCAAGTAAATCCATTTTACAAAAAAGACATCGTTATGTCTACAACTCCGACAATATACCAGATGATCTAAAAAACGCACCCACTGGAACTGTTACAAGAACCTTCACCGACAGTGATGGTAACAAGGTAACTCAAACTATTGCAATAAATCAAGAAAAGCCTTCGACCACAGTTGACACAGATGATTTGAGTGGAGATTGGTTCAGCAAACCATTTCCTTCATGGCCTGAGGAGACACCAGCATCACCACCAATCAGAACAAGTCATAGGACGATAACCAGAACCTTTACGGGTCCTAATGGGGAGAGACGAACTTCTGTGCAAACCTGGCCTACAGACACGGAATATTCCAAACCTGCTTCACCCACACACTACAACCCACCTAATTTTAGCAGAACCTACACCACTTCCCATAATCAAGAATCCCCAGCTGCAGCCAGCAAACCTAGCTTTCCCTCTTTCGGCAATACCAACTGGCCCATGTTTGATCAACCGGCATTTCCACATCCTTGGGATGCTACAAATCCTGAAGACGACTTAGATGGCTGGGAAGTTGTGCAAGACCCAGAGACCACAACGAAGAAACATTTCGAATCCTGGACCCCAAAAACTTGGAATTGGCCAGAATTTCCCACACACCCCACTACAACAACTACTGCCAAACCTAAACTGTATATAGAGCCAGAACCATCTAGTCGCAAACCTTTGCCAAGCTTAGATGATTTTCTGAAATCTCAATATAGTCCACCAACAAACAGAGACGTTACAACCTCTACCACCAGAACTACCACATCTACAACAAAAACTGAGTCAACAACCCCACCCAAGGCTGCAAACACTACGCCAAAATTCATCAAAATCGAGGATTTACCCGTGGTAGAAGTTCTACATAATGGCAAACCTGCTGACGAAAATCTTCTTAAAAGTCTTCCCCCTCATTTGACTCCGCGCACAACCACTGAAAAGGTTTTAAAAATAGAACACAAGCACCCCATCGAGGAAGATATTGAAATTTATACACCCAAAGTGGAGACAAATATACGCACCTTTTCCAAAACTCACCTTGGGCCTGAAAAGCCTACACTTAGCGACCTGGATCCGCAAATGCAAGAAGTTTTGAAAAGGGCCGGTATTAGTCCCGCTGATATAACCCACATAAATGGTGATACTATTACGAAGGTTCGTAAAGAGCCAGATGGTCGCATTATAACAACCACGTATAAAGTCAATTCTGTGCCCGTGCCTGCAGTTGAGCATACACCCATTATGCAACATTATGTTCCACCAACACAAGTTTCCTCACATTCGTATAATTCCTATAAGCCCCATTTATCTTCCCTAACACCCTTGGCGCCCCTAACACCCCACATAAGTCCCATCTCGGAATTTCTGGCTAAATTGGGTCTAACGAAATTCGATATTACCTCTCGAAATGGTCACTATGCGAAAACTTTAATCGATGATAATGGGGATGTTTTGACCGCAACATTTGTTCTAAGTTCTCCGAAAAATGCAAGAAGTGAAGAGCAAGCAAAGGCCAAGCCACAGAAGTGAGATGGTTTTAAATTTTGAGTGTAAATATAAAAAGATTTAAGACACATGTGAGAATTAATTTTAAATCCATTTAATGTTTTTAAATATGTAAAATAAAAGCGATAATTTTTTATGTAAAAAAAGATATTTTTATATCAAGAAGTTTTATGTTTAAAAGAGAAGAAATTTTCTTTAAACCAACTTTTTCTTCCAAGGTATTTTCTAATTTTCTCATTGAAAAAGCGATTTTCAAATTAAACAAGCTGTAGTGCTTGTGATATCTATTTATTATTAATTAATCTTTATAAAAACTGACGTCAGCGTTAAAGTTGGTTACGGTTAAGACCTGTATTAAATTATTGACTGACAATCAGAAATTGTATGCTTTTTAGAATTTTGAACTGAGTTAAATATCATGATTCGTAACAGTTTTTGCCGAATTAAAGTGATTTTCAGAAGGAAGGAAATTTATACGGACCCATTGTAAATTATAGACCAATCATCTCAAAATTTTGTAGAGTGATTTCTGGTATTGAAAAACATAAATTTCAATACAGCACACAGAGGGGTGAACAGTACCAAAAACGAGGATTAATTCAAACATGAGGTTTGTTTTTCGTGTAAGTAAATACAGGTAACCCACCATTTACGCGGTCTGTTGGGACCGAAGAAAGCACGTGTAAATCAAATTCGCGTAAAACAAGGTTCAGGACTGGTACAAGTTCCGCTTATGGGACCAGAAATTTAATATACCGCGTAAATCAAAACATGAGATACATACAAAATTTCATTTTGGGGCCCTAAAACCGTGTTAAATCAAGAACATAGAACTGTATATATTTTACTTTTAAAAAATTAAAGGATATTTCTTTATAACGATATGTATAAAGCTTTGTTGTTATATCTTTATAAAATAATTTAATTAAAAACGAATAAAAAAAATAATCAATATAACAATAGCGTATAATTTTTTTGGGTTTTTTGAGAAAATCGTATTTAAAGTTTTTGTCAAATCGGCTGTCTATTAAAACCTCAATATTGCGGTAAATACAAATTCTTCATATTGGATTTTTCGACGAATACAAAATACCGTTTCTTGTCTTTAAATTGACCAATCTTTTTTATTCTACGCATTCTTTAAGACCATAATTATGTCATTCAAAGTGCAAGTCCTCCATATAGGCTATTTTATTGTTTAAGGAGCTCGTATGATGTATCTGATACACTATTTTATTTTGTATGGTATACGCTGTTTTATTCAATAATTTTACGGTATTTTTATTAAAATATTTGATCTCAAAAATATCATTTTTGTAACATTATAAAACAGTGATTAATTCATAGTTTTGTTAATTCAGTGGCACATATTCATTACTTTCCAATTTGGGTTATTATAAACAAAAATTTATTACAAATTAAGGTATATATTGCGTTAATCAAAAATAACTAGTCTTCTTTCTCTTCCTCTGCTACATTAGGCTCATCTAAACAATTTCGCTTCTTTCCACCTTGTAAGTTAAAAAAAAAATGACTGCGAGCCACGAGGAATTACATTCTTCTTGCACAAATTTTGAAGATCATGCAGCTTTCGATGGTCGGAATGAAACTATTTCTCAAACAATAGTGTATATTATTATAAACTATTTTATGAGTTAAAGTTTTCATAAGTTGTATTTTTTTCTACAGTCTAAAATGGAGTATTATGCTTATACACTATTATTCTTTTAACAACTTTGGAGTGGCACTTCAAGTAAAATAGCGCATATGAGCTTACACACTTATTGAAGGAAAATTTTGAACAAGAAATTATACACAATTTTTTCCAACGACATTTTGACCCACTTTTTGGAAGTAGAATTTGACGAAATTTTTACCAGACATAAAATCAATAATGGAGATTCTAAATATGCAATAAAAAAATAATAGCGTATGATCACATACGCTATTGTTATATTAAGGGGACGATATGTAGTTGAATATTTAAAATCCAAAATATAAGAAAGTTATGAAAATTGTAAAATAGTCAAAAACAAACTAAACCAAGACAAATTCAATTAAAAACCAGTCAAATTTTACTGGTTACTGAAATAATGGCAATATTCAGTAAATTTTTACTGATTACTAAAAAAATCAGTATTCACTTTTTAAAAGAATTGTAATAAAAAAAAGTTATATTGTAAGCATTGTCAATTAATTTTTAGACTTTTTCAGCTAAAATATATTTGTTTGCATATGCTTCAGAAAAGGGAAATTAGCTAAGTATTGCATTATTTCAGTAACTTGTAAAACTTTGCTGAATACTGTAATTTTTTCAGTAAACAGTAAAAATTTACTGGTAGCTGAAAAAATTGCCATCATTTTTTGAGCGTGTTTTATTAAAACGCGTAAAAAAAAGCGTGTATTTCAAAAAAAGGTTACTATTATTGATCCGTGTTATATCTACATCGCTTAAATTAAGTACCGTTTAAATCAAGGGAAACCTGTTTAAGTTTAATACCATATACAAGAAGATAAAATTCAACACGAATAACTGTAAAAATTATGGATCCATGTTGTTTACTTTTTTTTTGTTACACGCTTGAATAATATTTTATAATTTGGAAATATTTGTTAACAATTGAAAATCAAGTTATTTTAATTGCGATTTGTGAGAATTGTTTCTTAGAAAACACATTTCCATCAACTTGAGGTATTTGACTAATTTCCCAGCAAAAACTTGGTAATGACTTGCCATTACTGAACAACTTACTTTTCAATGACTACTTCATACCATCTGCATTACATAGAAGTAGTTTGGTAATGGCTGACATATAATCTGATACCTAAGTACTTGCGAATGAGTTGATTAACGAAATTTATAATTCATTCGTAATAAAATGCATCTACGGTTGAAGTTTTTTCAAATCTAATACAAATTGATTTAAAATATTTGTTCTTACAATTTGTTTTTTTTTTTTATTATAAATAAAAAACAATTTGTAATAAATTTGAATATGAAAAATTATGCTGTACTGAAATTTTATAGTCATGACATGTTAGTTGTAATTTTGGTGACATCGGAGTAATAAGTTATTTAAGTCCCTATTTGTAAGCGAATGTGGTAATGACTTATTTAACTCCCTATTTGTAAGCGAATGTGGTAATGACTTATTTAACTCTCTATTTGTAAGCGAGGGTGGTAAGTAGTTGCCTCCAATAATTTAATCTCATATTTACGCTCTTAATTGAGTAAAAAACATCGTTTTTTTATACAAAAACTACACTGCCCCGGTAGACTAGCTGGTAGTGAGCTAGTCTATCAGCGCCGAGGTTGCGCGATCGAATCCCGCCAGAGACAGAAAAAAAATAAAAAATAAAACAAAGTAAAATAAAATAAGAAAAAATAGAAAAAAAAAAACATAAAGTAAAGTAAAATAAAATAAGAAAAAATAGAAAAAAAAATAATTTAAAAAAAATAATAAAAAAAAAAAATTTTTAAAGTCATGACATGTTAGTTGTAATTTTGGTGACATCGGAGTAATAACTTATTTAAGTCCCTATTTGTAAGCGAATGTGGTAATGACTTATTTAACTCCCTATTTGTAAGCGAGGGTGGTAAGTACTTGCCTCCAATGACATCACCGTGTTAAAGTAATGAGTTAAAATGCCAATGTATAAGTAGTGAAGAGTCGTTATATTAGCTTTTTAACTCATTACTTTGCAATGTAAGTTTTTGCTGGGTTACTAATGAATTTTTGTAAACAAAATATTTCGGAAATTCAATATGCTCGTAAATGCAGTGGCATAAAATAGAATAAAGACATCTTAATTCGGTTTCTTATAACTTCAGATCCTTTCATTTCAAGCTAAAACAAACATTATGATAAAAAAAACTACATCATTTAAATTTACCACAAACATCACTTGATTCGCTCATTCTGCTAAATAATTCCGATGTTGATGATGATAACATGAAGATTATGATTTTGATGAAGGTGAAGATTATTATAAAGATGATTTTTAATTCCATATTCAAGCAATGGATGTACCTGATTTAAAAAAAAAGAACAACATTGTTCGAAAAAATTACATAGTTTTTTTTTCAAGTTTTTAGTTTATTAAATAAAACAGAATTAAAATCCCACTAAAATTTTACAACAAAAGTTTTTTTTAGTAATCAATATGTGTAAATCCCAGAAACACTCCACCAACCAAAAATTTTTCAAATGTATAATTTTATTTTTGTATTGAAAAATATGTATTTAGATGATCAATAACACAATAATGTGTACCAAATCCTACCCCCCACCTGATCTCTTAAGGTAGAAGTACATAACACGCGTTAGTGCGCGCGCGCTCTGTCGTCTTCTGTCAAAAAAAGTTAAACTAGTGTATTTTCATAGAACAAGCTACATGCAAAATATTTTGACGCGTTTGCGCCAGAAAGTTGGTTAACTTTGAACTTTTTAACGCGTTGTGTATTTTTGACAAGTAATCAGCTGACAATAAAAAGAATAATTTAACAAATTTGTGAATCATGAAAGAAAAACTTATTGAAGAGCTTAAAAAACATACAATATTTATAAAAAAATAATAAATTCAATAAAATAACAAAATCTTGATAAACTTTCGAACCCGTTTTTAATGCACATATAAGTAAAACAAATAAAAACAGCTGGCAGGAATGGCTTTTGTAACGCGTGTTGTGTAACTTGCAATTTTTTACGCGCTAAAGTTTTGAAACGCACGATACTCGTCGACGAACTAACGCGTGTTATGTACTTCCACCTTTAATGTTATACGTGAATATAGCATTATTTTAGGTGATTTTTGTGCTTAAAATAGCACTTACACAGAAAAAATTATTGCCGAATTATTTTCAAACAAACGCTTGTTTGAAAATTTTTTTAATTTCCATAAATTTTTTTTACTGATTCAAAAAAATATGTTTGTTTGATTTTTATTTAACCAACAAATATAAGAACAACAACAAAAAACACATATAGTATAAGAAAAACAATAGCAAAAACAACATTACAAAAAACAAAATCCCGTATTCAATTGTTTAAAACTGTTTGGTTAAATACCAGTGATGCCAACTTAGTGCTTTTGGCACTATTTATGGTGCTTTTTTAAGGCTCAAAAAGCAAAAATTTTATCCATAGTGCCAAACTAAGAAAAAGCACTAACTTGGTTCTTTTTCAATTTTCCGTTAGTGCCTTTAGTGCTTTTTACAATTTTAATTTTTTTTTACCATTTTTTAAAGTTTCTACTACATAGAAGATGATTTAGATAAGCTTTGCTATTTAAGGTACAATTTTGAGAAGGCCTATAAAGATTTTAAGATTTCATATGATAAAAAAGTGATAAAACAAAGTTGCATTGGTTTGAAAATTTTACATAATTTTGCACTTTTTAGCGTTGACAACATATTTAGTAATCGTAATAAAAACGATGTATTTGTTTTCGGTAATCATTTCTTTAAAGATGTAGACACTGTTTCAAAAATAGAAAATTGATAAAAAAAAAACACACAGTCGGAAACCGTACAAAAGAACGCAAAGACTTTAAAAACAAAAAAAGAGCCGTAGCTTGGTATAAGTAGAGTGTTAAATAAATTAAAAACAACGAACAGAAAATGCTTTTATAACGAGCGTTGTGTAACTTGCCATTTTTCATGCGCTTTATTTTTCCGCGTGTTGTTCACTTCTACCTCTAGTGCTATTTCCAAAAGGTTTGACAAAGTATCAGAATACAAACATACGTGTTTTTTCTATTTTACAGCTTATGCAAGTTCTTTATTGAGAAGCGTCCATAGGTTATAATTAAAACGCCAATTGTTTTATTAAAGTTTTTAATTTAGATTTATTTACACGATAAAATATAAGGATGTTTTTTAAGTTTTATAACCCATGGGCGGTCGGTCATTGCAAAATTTCGGTAATTGCAACAGGCCAGATTATTTCGAGTTACGGAAATCGAGCTAGCACTGTATTACTTTAAAACTGTTTTATGGCCAAATCAAACTCAGCTGATGATGATCCAAATGATTTGGATGATATTATTTTTATTGAAGATAATAATAATACATTTAAAAATTTGTATATACAAATGTAAATAAATTTATTATTTAATCTTTAATGGAAATGGTCCTTCATCAACGCCGTCGCCTTTTTTTTAATTTTGGAGGTATACAATATTCGGCACAGCCGAATGCCTTGTTTTGTGTTTTATAAGTTGTAAAGGTGTTATGATACTTGCTATTTTTTCTATATTGGAGAACAGTGCAAATATATTTGCATAGGAAAACTGACTAAGTGTAAAGAGTATGATTATATCATAAAAAATCTTGAAATGCCAAACAAATATACATGTGTTATCGATAAATAATCTAAGACTGTCAAAAAAATATAAAATTTTTTAACTTATAATTGACATTTCCAGATTAATTGTTAGCACTTTTGCCAATTTTTTTAGTTTTTGATCGAAAGAAACGGTTTTTAACTTTTTTTTTTGCGATTTTTAGCTTTTATGACGGTTTTTTGTGGGGAAAAAACGTGGGCAGTATTGTTTGTTTTGTTTACATTTTATCAAATTGTATTTCTTGTTCTTTCTCGCATTTGTTGTTTCATTCAGTCAATCCTAAAAAAATCCAATACAAAAATTAGCAAGTATCATAACACCTTAAACATGGCTTAGTGCTTTTTTACGCTTTATTTTGATCGAAATAGTGCTTTTTAGTGCTTTTTTTAAATATTAATGTGCTTTTTGCTCTCAAAAAGTTGGCATCACATCAAAACAGAGAGTGATAAAGAAAAACATTGTTCAAAAATTTTTCCAACAAAAAAAATGTGTCTCAAAGCCAGCCGGCGGCTCTGCTCTGCCGTCATCTTCTCATAAAGTGCTTACTTGTGTGCGCTTCATTGCTTGTGCAAAAACTTTTTTTTTTTTATTTTGAAATTTAGTATATGAATTTCAGTAAACTTTTTGTTTGATTCAGTTAAATTATTTGTTTGAAAAAATCAGTGTTTTTTTCAATAAACAAAATGCAAATAAATTGTTTGAATATGCAAATTTGTTTATAGGACCGATTTCTGACAAAAAATTGTTTGATTCTACAAATTTTTTGTTTGAATTGGAAAAATAATTTTTTCTGTGTACAGCAGACTCATCAATATATAAATTTCGTTAAATTTTCTTAAATTCAGCTTTCTTTTAGGAACCAGATTTTGTATGCCTTGATGCAAAATTCGCTTAAAATTAGGAAAACAGACTTCAAATTTTAAAGTTACTTCCACTTTTTGTGGCGTGCGTCACAAAATTTTGTTATCCACTATTTCGCAACAAATATCTGCTAAGAAATTATGATATATGGGCATTTCCTGGGGTCATTAAAGTACGTTCGTACGCTTTTGATGTAGAAATAATATAGAAAACAAAACTTTTCCTAGCATTTTTTGCGTTTCGATAGCATTTGGGTAGCTCTATGTTTAGTACAAAAGATGGATTTCATTGAGCTTAAGTTTTCATAATAATAGTTATAAACGTGTGGTCACGAACGTACGCAAAATAGAAGTCAACTTCGGCTGACAGTAGTGAAGTGTAAAAATCTGCGTAATGAAACGGAATTTTCAAAAGTGATTAATTTATTTTAAAAGTGTATTAATGTAGGTCTCCATCCAGTATTTACAAAATAAAATATCTCTCTTGGTTTTTATTTAATTGGCTTATTTACCGGTCGCGAACGTACGATTTTTCCATATGTTTTTTTATAATTATCACCACGCATTTTCCCATAAATGTCTTAAAATTTCCTTAACAAAAAAACTTAATACTCCTTTCACAATTGATTGTAATGGAGAGATTATGCAGAAAGAGTGTTAACATAACATATTTCTTGCATGTAAAATCAGTATATAAAACTGGCTTTAGAAGTAGAAAATACAGGAAATTATAAAATTGTCCAGTTTCCAGCCCAATTGTCTCAAGTTAAACAGCTCAGATATGCTAGGAAACCATTTTTTATAAGAACATAGACTTTTTTTCTAATAAAAAACAATAAAAGACGATGATAATCAACATTTTATTTTTTCATCCTGGTAGACCATTCTGTGGAAATGCCCATATGCCATTCGTAAGTACATATTAATGTCGCTAAATCTATATATATAAAAATGAAAAATGTTTGTTTGTTTGTTTGCTTGTATTTTGGCTTATAGACTCCTAAACTACTGAACCGATTTTCCTAAAAATAAAATAGGCAACTTATTTTTTGGATAGGCGCAGGGGAATTGGTACCCCCCATTGGATGCCAATATTAAATATCGCATATCTTAAGAGCCGCTTCACGCATTTTGTTGAACTTTTGGTAGTAGGATCTTCTGAGCCCCAAAATTTAAATAAAGTAGCAGCGGGGGAAGTGGTTTCCTCCATAGAACGCCAATGTTTAATATCGCATATCTTAAGTATAGTGAGAATGTTCAAACTTTGTAGAAGTCACTCTTATGGTATACTACACTACTGAAAATAAAAATAAAGCGGGTAGGCGCAGGGGGGAATACCTCTCATAGGATGCATATATTAAATATCGCTCAACTGAAGAACTATTAAAGGGAGAGTCTTCAAACGTGGTTAAAGCTACTATTATGGCAAACTTTAAATTTCAATAAAGTAATGGGCGTGGTAGACAGAGGAGGAGCAGTTCCCCTCATAGATAGAAATATTAATAAGAGCCGCTGCACGCATTTTGTTGAGCTTTTAGTAGTAGGATCCTCTGAGCCCCAAAATTGTAATAAAATAGCAGCGGGGGAAGTGTTACCCCCCATAGGACGCCAATGTTTAATATCGGATATCTTAAAAACTGTTATAGTTAGAATGTTCAAACTTTGTAGAAGTCACTCTTATGGTATACTTCACTTTTGAAAATAAAAATAAACCGGGTAGGCGCAGGGGGAAAATATCTTCCATAGGATGCATATATTAAATATCTCTCAACCGATAAAGTGGTTAAAGCAGTGTAGCGAAGCGCAATGGGTTAAGCTAGTACTATATATAAGTTAAAGCTATCTCTTTTCAAACACCAACAAATTTGTATATATCAATTGGTTAACGCATACGAATGTAGCGTTCGGTACGCAGGACTTGCCCATATACACAGAGTCTAAATAAAAAGTATGTCATAAATTGTAGGCTTCCAATTTTGCTGAATTTCCATCCCAAACTGCTTCGGATAACTAGAAGCAATTTGACACCAAGTTTGTTCATTTTTTTGAGTTTTTCGAAAGTGAGCGTGTTTTCAACAGACGGTCAGACGGGCAGACAGACGGACATGGCTGAATCGACTTAGAATAACTCAAGGAGCCAAAATATATATCCTTTATGGGGTCTGAGATGAACAATAAAAAAGATTCACACGGAACACAACTAATTGTGGTGGAGGGTATAAAAAAAGCTTAAGAATTTCACAGCTCAAAACATTTTTCTCCAAAGTAAAACAAATTTTTGTAAGAGATGAGTGTTCTACAAATGTATTTTTTAAAGTTGAAAAAAATGCTTTTTTTTTTTTTGTTTTTTTTTTTTTGTTCTTTAAACAACTGACCCCCCCAACAATCCGTTTGAGTAGTTTATTTGGCATTTAGCAAAACTAATGCTGCCACATGAGTTCAAAACCCGATATTGCCAGTAAACCAAAAAGTCAATCATATCTAACCGAATTAAAAACGGTTAACAATGGCTAGATACTCATTTTTATATTATCAGGGCCTGCACTCAGGGGATGATCCCTGGTTAAGCATTGCATTGTCTTGGGAAAATATGTTATCAAAAGGAAGATAAAGGGACTAGTGCTTGTGGACATTTGATTTGAACTTATTCATGATAAAAAAGAAAATCGACTACCGCAGGAAGGTTATGCCAAAAACCAAATTATCCCTGTAATTCGTTGTACGATGCGCCGACCAACTGACCAAAAAAGGATGAGCTCTTGTAGAAAACCGCCTATTACGAAGGAGTTTCGGGAACTTGATCCCTGATTTTATCAGAACACATCCCATCTCAGTAACGATAATATATTCAAGGAGTCAATAGAATTGTATATATAATTGGAGAAGCTCCAACATAGACTTTGAAGCACCAGCCCATACATGAGATTTGTACTCCATTCTCTGTAGGACAATAGGAGGTGTAAACAGTAAGGAGATTAGATGGAGTGAAGTTTCTCTTACACCGTTTACAAAAAAACCAAGACACTTGAATATTTCTTTCAACACTTTGAATATATGTTTTGTCCATCGGACCTTTTTATTGTATTTTCATGCCCAAAACATCAAATGATTCTGATTCTATATTTCTATAATATAATTGTAGCACCCATATATATAGATGAGGCACTTTCGTCCGTCGCGTTATTGGGTCTTCCGAGCATTAAAATCGACCAAATTCGAACGACCCCATTTCTAAATATATCAAGGACTTGGCCAAGCATATCAATCATGTTTTGCTTTATAGCAACAACATCCGATTAGAAATGGGTGCAACGGGTCCATTACAAATAGTAGGCGTGGCACCTCCCATATGAACTAAATACTACAATTAATATATACGCTAAACTTTAACAGCTTAAATCATCAAATTTTGCACAGGCTTCTTTGACACCTTATGAACATTTGGGTGCGCTTAAAAATGGGCGTGGCACTTCCCTTATGAATTAACAACAACAATGTGTATATTTAGAAAACTATAACAGCTTGAATACCAAAGTTTTGTAGGAGTAACTTTAGTATCAATATTAATATTTTAGACAAAAATGGGCGGACCACGAATAGTGGGCATGGCACTTTCTATATGATGTAAATTTGTGAACTAGAGCCACCAAATTGTGTACAAGTAACTTTAATAGCATTATGAATATTAAAGGCGAAAATGGGCGGTTGATTAATTGTGGGCGTGCCACCTCCTGTATGAAGTTAATAACAAAATTCTTATACCTTGGAAACTTAAAAAGCTACAGTCTGCAAAATTTAGCAATAGATGAAGTGATTCCTCCCATGTGAATTAAGTACTTAAATTCGTATATCTAAACCAGGGTTTGAGAAACTGCAGTCGAAACCAAAAACGGTCAAACAAAAAACGTAATCTTGTGTACAACTTTTCGGTTTTTGAGTTGATTTGACAGCGAATGTTTAAATTTAATGAATCAGAACTAAAAGCACTAGTTTTTTTTTTTTTGGCCAATGACAAATGATGAAGTGTAAGAAACAAGAGAGCCATCAAATTTTGCAAAGCAAATAAATATTTGGAGATTGTACCCAGTCTTACATGGGGCCCACTATTAGGTGCAACTTAATAACTTATCTGTAGGAAAAATTGCTGATTTTAATTACAAAATAAATATATTTTTTAACCATTAAATTTGTATTTCATTACGATGGGGGCAGCAAAGCACACCGGGTATTAGCTTGTATTGAAAAAGTTTAGCTGAATATCACAGAAAAAATAAGATAACTTCTTAGGGGGTATAATATTTAAAATCTTAAAACTAAAAATCATAACTATTTTCAATATTTAAACTTACCTTTCATTTATCTTCAAATCTGTAAAATTCTTTTATAAGTTTAACAAATTTTGATAACAAAATTTTTCCAAAAACAAAATAATTAACAAATTTACACTTTCTTTTCTCAAAATACTAAAACATTCCGTTTTATTGCCAAATTTAAAAATTTTATGATATTTTATTTTTAAATATATGAAGAAGCTTAAAACTATAAACAAAATCTAAAAATTAATTAATTAATTTATAAAGCCACTACAAAAAAGCGTTTGCGCAGCGTTAAAAAAAAGCCAAAGTTGATTAAGAAAAAATTTATTTTATTAAAAAGTCAGCTGTTAAAAAATGTAGAACAAAAATAAAAAAAAAGAAACAAAAAGAAATATAAAAAACCAAATAAAATTAAAATAAAGCCAAAAATAAAATTGCAAAAAGAGATCTAGAAAACTAAAAATAAGCAAATAAAAATATTAAACTTAAAAATAAATTTGCATATAAAAATGGTTTAAAACTGGGCTATTGAGGGTTAAAAACTAAAATTTAATAAAGTTTTGTTTTAATATTTTTTTTTTAATTTAATAAATTTGTTAAAAAAAAAAGTTGTTAGACTGGTCTATTGCTTGAGATGTTTTTAATCCAATCAAACAATTGATTTGTGTATATCAGCTGTTTTGCAGTTTTTCTACTTGATATTTTTCGTAGCATATTTTCTAGCTGCTGCTTTTATCCACAATTTGTAGCATAATTTTGGTAAGTTTTTTCTATTTTGCTCATTTTTTTAAGAGGATTGATGGCAGTGGGAGTTTTATTTTGCAGATTTTTTTTTTTATTTTCAAAAAGCCAAGCATGTCATAGAAGAGATAAACTAGATTAGTAAAAATATAGTTTTGGTTTTTCCTTGTTGTTTTTAAACAATATGTATATAAAGCAATTAAAAGCATTTCAAAACGTAAATATTGATATATAAATAAAATAATAGCTTAATATAACTAATTAAAATATTAAAACATAAATAAAGTTTTTCAAAAAAAAAAAAAAAACACTTTATAAATCTGCCTAATAATTACGCGTATAAAAAAAGCCATTTAATAAAGTTAGAAACAAAATATAAACAATAAATAAACATTTATAAAAAAGTTTCATTAATTAAAAAATAACAATAATAAATCACTTTATAGAAAAGAAAAAAAAAATCGCGATATTGAAAAAATGTTGGATAAAAACATTTCTAAATCTTTTAAACAGACAAAATGTTCGCCTTTCCAAAGAGAAAACACAATTTTCTATAGAAAATTGTTTGCCTTTTTAAAGAAAAGAAGAATGTTTATAATGAAATTTTTATCTTTCCAAAAAAAATGTTTTACCTTCTCGAAAATAAGAAAATTTCAATATAAAATTCATAATAAGAAATTAAAAAAAAAATCTTTAAAAGGACAGCATTTTTCAACAGAATGAAATTTCTCTTTGAATATGATAAAATTTGTTAAGAGAAAATCCTTGTCCTTGAAAATAAGAAAATTTTGAAAGAAAATGTTTCTAATAAAAAACAATATACAGAAACCACTTTAAAAACTAAAAAAAATCGCTAATAGAAATTTCTTCTCCTTTAAAATAACAAAAATGTTCTCTTTTAAAATGGGAAGTTAGAAAACAAATCTCTTTAAAAAAAAGCATTTTTCAACAGAAACTACATGTCTTTGAAAATGAGATAATATGTTAATAGAAAAATAGTTCTCCTTTAATATAAGAAAATTTCAACTGAAAATTTTTCTCTTTTGAAATAAGAAATTACAAAATCTCTCTTTGATCATTTTGCAACAGAAATCACCAAGGTAAATACATTAACACGAGGTAGACTTATTTGGGAGTGTAGACATGCTGCTCTATAAAAATAAATGAAAAGAACCGACTTGTCAAAATTGTCTTCATATAAAACAAAAACAATTTAACGCACACATGTACAAATTTTGGCTCACATACACGAAGTTTGACAATTGGGTTGGTTCTAACTGGGATAAACAGCTGACAAACATATGGGCCAACGAGTCTACCTTGTGTAGTTGTACCATGGAAATTACATTTCTTTGAATATTAGAAAATTCATCTCCTTGAAAAAACAAAATTTTTCTCTTTAAAAATGAGGAATTAGAAAAATCTCTTTAAAAACATAACCTTTTTCAATAGAAACCCCATTTCTTTGAAAATGAGAAAATTTATTAATAGAAAATGCTTCTTCTTGAAAATAATAAAAATTTTTTCTTTAGAATGGAGAAATTAAAATAAAAAAATATTTCAACAGAAAATAAGAAAATTTGTATTCAAAAAATTTTTCTTTTTGAAAATGGGAAATATTTTTAGAAAGAATGTTTTTTTCTCGAAAATTTTATTTAGTTTTGAAATTGAAGTGAAATTTAATATAAGAAAAACGAAAATTTGCCTAATTAAACGAGATCAACTTCATCAACACAAAATTTTTCTCTTTCAAAATGAGAAATGAAAAAACTTCACTTAAAATGATTTTTTTCAATAGAAAAAAAAATTTAAATTTTTTTCAATAGAAAAAAAAAATTTTCTATTTGAAAATTAAAATTAAGAAATGTGAAACATTTTCAGAAAAAAAAAATTTTTTCTCGAAAATTCAAATGAAGAACTTTTTTCGACAGGTGGATTGTTCTTTTCGACAATAAGAAAATTTTTCTCTACGAAATCTGACTCTCCGAAAATAGCGAAATTTGTATAAGAAAATTTTAAATTGTTTGTTTAAACGAATTTTTTTTTTTTCAATAGAAAATATTTCTCTTTTAAAATAAAAAAAATTTGATATTAGAAAATACTTTTCTTTAAAAATGAGATAAAGTTTAGATAGAAAATGTTTCGCTTGTAGTTAAAGTAAAAGCACAAAACCTGTGCTCACGAGAATTTATCTTTTTACTAAATAAACCTTTTAGATTAAAAAAGAACTTATTTTAACGAGAATTAGACATTTGTTTTAAAAGAATGTTTGCGAAGTAAAAAAAAACATTTTAGAAAAACTTTGAAAGAGAAAAAAATGAAGAAAAAAATTCGCACTTAGAACTTAAATAAATTGCATTCTATTAAAAAATAAAAACCACAATCAAAATTATTTAAAATCCTAAAATTGAATTGAAATCTGAAACATAAAATCCTAAAAATTGCTTTGACCTGCTTAAAATACGTTTATATTTAATTCACAACGAATATTTAAAATCTTTACTTACCAAATTGTCAAAGCGCAAAGCCTCTTCGTCACTCAAGCCCATGCTGCGTGTTAGCTGTAAATACGTTGAGGTAATTGGCTTCAAACGTTCAAAGTCTAGAGTTGGTAGTGGCGTCATCGAACGCATCTGCGGTATACGCAGACCTGAGTACGACGACGACTTTGGTGGCGTTAGTGGCTCCTTTTTAACAGAAGTGGGTGTTGAAGTAGCTGAAATTGCTGCAGAAGAAAAAGTTGTTTGTGGAACAGTGATAACTTGTGTTGGGCTCTTAGGTTCAAGTCGCAATTTATCCGTAGAACTGAAAGTAGATAAAGAATTTTTCGAAAGATTAATTGCACCTATTTGTGTGGTTTGTATAGAGTTTTTATCAGTTGCTGGTATTTGCAACTGTAAAGATGATTCTAAAGCTTTTGTTGGCTCCTCCGAGCTTTTGGGTGAGCTTTTAAATCTTTTGGCCGACAAAACGGTAACATTATCGCCATCATCTTCTGAAGAGGAAGTGTTATGAGTGGGTTCTATAGTTTTTGTGGATGTTTTCTTAAGATCAATTGATTTAAATGAAGGTAAAATATCTTTATTTGTTACTGGTGGTAGAGGGGGTGGTGGAGGCAAATGGGTTGTATTGGCTGCTTGAGGCATTAAAAGATTTCCTGTATACAGTCTTCGCATAAAATCATAATAACGCATTAAACTGTCGCGTGACTTAAGAGAATGAAAATCAAAACCAAACCCATAATGGGGTTGGGCAAAAGTTGAGCTTTCTATAATCGGGGGCGTAAAGGGTCTTTGTAAATTTGGATTAACTCTAATTTTTGGCAAAGTTGGAATAGATGTTTGAGTTGAAACTGGTGCCTGTGATATAGAACTAGAGCCTGAAGGAATAATTGGACTTGAATAACGTCTGGGTAAAGATGGTGTAAGAGTCACTTGCTCAGAGGGCATAACAAAAGCTTTAGAATTATTATCGGGATTAGAATATCTTCGTTTTTTCGCCTGAGCCATTGGCCTGGCTGCAGTTGTTGGTGCTGAAAGTTTTGTTAAAGTTTTTATAGTGGGTCCTGCTTCTAACGAGCTTTCGGTATAAGAAGAATAATTTAAAATTTCAACTTCAGAAGAACTTTCGTTTTGTGTCGCCACTCCAGCCTCATCTCTAGCATGAGCTGAGGTGGAGGGCGAAGAAGGACGTAAGTTCTTTTTGCACTCAGGGCAAATGGAAAGAAATCTTGTGACAGCTTCTCGAGGCAAAAAAGCATAGGTTTCGGAAATCTGTAAATAAAAAATCAAATTTTATTTAAAGTTTTGTATTTGAAATGAAAATTTAGAGCAAAAGTTTATTTTATTTTTTGTCTTTCGACTCACTATGCGATAGGTACGCTTTTGTCCTGCATGCATGCCACTTCTACCGCCCAATTCCATGTGTATGTTATAGATAATATCAAAAAATTCTTCCACAACAGCTACCTTGCGATAATGACGTTTTTCAAAGTCCTTAAAACGAATATGTGAACAAAAATTATTTTAAAGGAAAATCTTTCAGAAAAACTTAACTAAAGCTTTTAATATTACCTTATTCGTAGAAGCCACATATAGATCCACATCAGCCGGATTGTCCGAAAATACGGCATTGGGTGGCAAAGGTTTCTTTTGACGTGGAGTACATGGAGCATCCTCAAAGCTTTCCGGACGTTTGGTAGTGAAACCTAAAGACAATAATACAAAGATTAAATTCAAAATAAAAAAATATAAAGCTGAAAAAGAAGTTTTTAAAAGATTATTATGAACTCTATAAAAAAAAGTTCTTCTGAGCTTTCTGGGCGTTTAGTAGTTAAACCTTAACGCTACTTAAAATATAGAAGGTTTGAAAAGCATATAGTTGAAGCCTTTGCTGTAAATTTAGAAGTTACAAGTTATTAAAACTGAGGCCTATATTAGAGCCTGGTCAAAAAATTTTAAACAGAAATTTGTAAAGGCGTCTACTGAGAACATAAAAAATGTTTCACAAAATTTTTGTTAAATATATAACATTTAAAGCTGTTGTCGAAAGTGCCAAATAAATTTTCTTTAATTGGTTTCTGAAAGTTCTTTGTTAGTGCTTAAAGTTCTCAAGAGTTTTTCCTAAACACTTTCTGGGCATTAGTAGTGAAACCCAAAAGCGGCAATATAGACAATACTAAAAAGTAACTTTTCAGACCATTTAAAGGCATTTTTAGGCACTTTGCGGAATCATTCATATACAAATTTTAAAAGCTTTCAATTAAGAATTTTTAAGAATAGGTATACAATTATTAAAAACCTTTTGCTGAAAACTTGTGCAAGCTTTTTAAGTAAATTCAAAGTAAAAGTATTAAAAAAGCTTTTTAATTTTGAAGAGCTTTAAATATTTAGTTATTTTGTGTTAATTTTCTCAAGCACTTACCTTTAGTTTTAACCCAAAATCTAAATTTCGAACTATCCGGACGACTATGCTCTTTGCCTTCCAAAGCTTTCAAGATTCTAACCTTTTTGCGCATGGTTATGGTTTTGGTTTTCGCTTGGTCACCATAAGTTTTCAAAGCCCAAGGTTGAAAAAGCTTTAAGTTTAAAGAAAAATTCTTTTTATAAACACTTCGACAAAATTATTTAAATTTGTTTTCACCAACCTCATATATATGCTGTCTTTCGTCAAAAACTCTTTGAGCTTTTTCTTCAACAAAATCACCCTTAATATTACCTCCTCCACCACTTGGCTCTGTGGCTATCATAACAACTGGCACACTATGCATTGGTATATCATCATCAACATCTGCATCGTATGCATTATCCAATACTTCAATTGTCTGACGTTTATTTTCTACTCCAGCATCTTCTTCCTCGTCTTCGATTTGCTCTTTAATGGCATAAAGATTACGTTTTTGTGTCAAACAGCTTTCAGAGTCAAATGTTGATTTGGATTGAATGTCTGGCTGTTGCAACTGCTGTTGTGTTTGATAGTTTTGCATATGTTGCTGTTGCATGTGCAGCAAGTGTTGGTGTTGTTGCTGATGTTGATGTATCAACATTTTGGGTGAGAGTTTATGACAGCCCTCAGAGCTTTTATGATCATTATTTTGAGGTGACGACATTATTTTTTATAAAATTTCTTGGCAACTACTGAATGATTTAATAAACAATAGGCATTTGTTGGGAGCTTAAGAATTATTAAAGGAATAAGAAGCCTTTTAATAGATATTTAATGCTTGATTTTATTTAGTTAAACATTAACAGGGACCACATAAAACTGTCAAAGAGAAAAAGAAAAAAAGCAAACAAGACATTTAATGAATTTCTAAATATAACATGAATTATTTAAAGATTTATAGAAAAAAAAAACTTAAAAAGCATTTTAAGGTAAATTTTTAAGCGAAGTTTTATAAATATTTTAGTTTTGCGAGTGAATTACCAGAAATGTCACTAAAAGCTTTTAAAGCTATTACATGCTTAAACTGTTTTGTTATAATATCATAAAGAGCTTAGAGCTTTTTTTATTTTGATATAAATTAATTTAATAAATGGAAAACTATTATATCGTCGGCTTAATATGCAATCCTGCTTAATCCACTTTTGAAGAAAAATGAAATTTTGGTGCTGTTTGGTAGAGAATGATACGCCTCGTCGACCAGCATGTTGTTTTTCTTCCATTTGAATCTTAAAGTGTGTAAAATCAACTATATTTTTGGTTTTCCTTTTTGAGCTATATACAAATATACAAATATGAATTATAAGAAGTTTTTTGTGTCTCCTTCAAAATGTGCTGAAAGGGAGTTAGCAGGTTTACATATTAAGCCGACGATATTTAATCTTTTTCTAAAAAGCTTTTTGGATAAGGTCTAAAAGTAAATAGACAGTATGTTGAGCATTTTATCTGAACTTTGCAAAATTTTTAAAAAATTTTGTAAAGAGCTTTTTTATAAAAATTTGTTTTTTAAATTTTACAAAAACCTTAGATTTTTTTGCAATTAAAAAAAAATATATTTAAAAGTATGTTTTCTTCGAAATTTTATAAATACTTTTTTAAAGCTTAAAATAAGTATAAGCCCTAAGCTTTAATTTTTGGTTTAAAAGTATAATTTAAAAGCTTAAATTATATGATAAAGTAGAAAACATACTTTTTGTTATATCTTAAATATTTATTTGCATCTTTTAAATGTTGTCGATGAAAGCTTTTGAATTATATTAGGAGCTTTGGTCTAATTTAAGACTTTTGTTATTTGCAGTTGTTTTTTGAAAGACCTAACTCTTTTGAGAACATTAAAAAAATTTTTCATTTCTTACATTTCAAAGTCTTATTAGGTTCAAAAAGATTTTAGCAAACTTAAAATTTTAATTTTTTTATTTTTTATTTTAAATAATATATAGATTCAAAAAGCATTAAGTTCTTCTTTAGTAAAATATTATACATGGTAAATAAAATTTTAAAAATACAATAATAATATTTTCTATAGTTAGAAACTGAATTTTGTTTAAAAGCTCTAAGCTTTTTATATTGATCAAAAGTTAGCTATAAAGTTTATTTTTGAAAATAAATTTTTAGAAATTAAAGCAACAATTTGAAAAGTTTTGTGACGCTTTCTTTATGCCTTACTTTTTTCCTGCTTATTATTTGTGCATTTTAAAGATTTTTTTCAAAATACTATTTAAAGCTTTTATATAGTTTTCAGGTTTTAATAAAAAATACTTGAATACATTGTTATTAGTTATAGTTAGCAATAAATTGTAATTGAAATTAAAATTCAATTAAACGCTTTTTATTTGAATAACTTTTAGCTTACTTGGATTATTTTAAGATTTAAAAGCATTCTGAAAAAATATTTAAAATCAACATTATTTCTTTACGTAAACTTTTTTTAAGGACAAGCTTTTTTTGTTGTTGTCTTGTTAAAAAAGCTTTTTATAGCTTTAAATTTTTCCAGCTTTGGCTTTTATAAAAAGCTCAAAAATCATATGAATATTGTGGTATTTTTAAAAAATTAATTAGAAAATAGGGCCTCTATTACCCTTGAAGAGATCATAAAGCTTTTACAAACGACTTTTCAAAGACAACCTAGCACATTATGACAAAACCAAGCTTTTAGTTTTTTTAAATAAAGCGGTTTCCCTTTGAAATTTTGATTATTTTCAAAGTTTATTTAAAAAGGTTTATTTTAAATGCCTTTTTAAAAAAGAAGATTTCAGAACTTCTAGATTTTTGAGGTAGAAAGCTTGATGTTTTCTTGGATTTTAATTTATTTTAAGGCTTTAGGTGATTTTTATTTAAATTTCAAGGAAAGATTTATATTTATTTCCTACTATTATTTAGCTTTTTTTTTTGCTTAATAGTCCCTTTAACTTTTATGGGAGCTTTTAATAATTTTTTTAAAAAGTTCTTTAAAACACTTTACAAGCTTTAAAATTAATTTATTTTATTTATTTATTTAGCGTATGGAACAATATAATATTATCTTTTAAAATACATCATTATTTAACAATTAAACAATTGCTTTAATTTTTTTTTTTAATCTTGTAAGCTTTAAAAAGCTTTTTGATATTATTTTCTATCAAATGATTCTTAATTATTATTGTATAACACTTTACAATCGATAAAAGCTTTTAGGACTTTTTTAAAAAATATTTTTTAAACAGCTAAAGCTTTTTAAATTGGATGTTGTCGTTAGTTTTAAAAAGCTTTTTGATATTATTTTCTATCAAATGATTCTTAATTATTATTGTAAAACACTTTGTAATCCATAAAAGCTTTTAGGACTTTTTTTAAAAAAGCTAAAGCTTTTTAAATTTTATGTTGCTTTAAATATTTTTTTTTTAATTATTTAGCTTTTTAATGTTTTTTTTAATAAGTACTTAATTTTCTTTTTTATACTAACACTTAACAAATTTCTTTTTAAACACCAACCAATAACACGAAAATATTCAGATTTAAAATTGTTTTTTAACAAAAAAAAAAAGCTTGCTAATTTTTTTAAACAAAAAATCAACAATATGATTTAAACAAAAACTTAACAAAAACATTTAACAAAAGCTTAAAAAACTTTAAGCTTTTTTTGGAAAATCTATTGTTAGTCCTTTTTGAGTCTCCTAGAAATAATTAATAAATTTTTTCACAACTGATAACGCGCGCCGTTTTCCGAACAAATAAACCCACGAACAGTAAAATCTGAACTGATCACAAGTGACCAACAAGATGACCAGTAGTTGAAATTTTCACAAGACACAACAGCTTCGATAATACAAAAACCAAAAAAAGATGAAGTATCCTTTAAGAAACAGGATAACACACAAACAGGTTTTCGTTTTCTTTAATAAAAAATAAATAAAAGATAATAAGAAAAAAGCGATTATTTTTTAACAAAGGGGTTAAAAAAGGGGTTAATTTAAAGAAACTCAACTTAATACTCAAATATATTAGAAGCCTACCTCAACTTTTTATTCTTTTAAAGATTGTATAAATCTTAAATCTAGGCGTGTCTTTTAGTTGTCTTCTGACTATTTCTTTAAATGGGTTGTTGGTTGTTTCTTTTAAAATTTCTTAAAGAACTACCACCATTTTTGTTATAAAGGACTTTAACATCCTGCCTTTATACAATTTGCCTTGTATATATTTCGACATTTATAAAGCCTACTTTTAGGAGTTTGCCAAAAAGTTATTTATTGTGGTTTATTTTGGCTTTTTTAAGTTGAAAGATTTTAATGAAACTTTTTGAGCAAAACAAACAACTGTTGCTTTAAATAATAATTGGTGATATTGGGTGTTTGACTTATTGTATGCTTTTTTTAATCTAAAAATTACATTTGTTAACAAAATGAAAAGAAACAAGAAATTAAATCATATAATAAAGCATTTTCAAAAATGATAAAAAAAAGAATCAAAGTAATTTAAATGTAAGCAATTTGTTTTAACGTGGTATGAAAACCCCATAATATTGCATATAAAACAAAATATAAAGTTTCTAAGAAGAAGAGGATTAAAAACCATAAATAGTTCATTGCTCGGTTCACAAATCGTCAAATCTGCTAACGATATCTGAAAGTCTTACAAAAGTTATTCTTTGCTAAAAAAAATTAACATCAGAACACCATTTTTTTCATTATCGGCCTTCTAATTTTTAGTTTTTACAAACATTAATCGAGATCCTCCAAGACTAAAACATGTCATAGAGATCTCTAATTTTTCCCCAACAAAAGTTATTAACAGGGAAACCAGAAATAGGCTCTAAAAACGCGTTTTATGCTCATTAAATATCAAGTAAAAAATTGGAAAATATGCCCTGAAAAATGTTAAAAATAAGCCCTAAAAATTAAAAATTTCTCATTTGAAGACAAAATATTCAACAATTAAATAACAAAATTAAAAAAAAAAAAACCTAAAAATATTATCGCTTAAGCCCATATTAGGTGAAAGTTCATTTAATAGATGTTTGCGGCGAATATTATCCAGATATTAGCACCCATATGGGTTTTTGTCTTAAAGGGATTTTTAACAAATGTTTACATTTGAAAGGAAGTTAAAGCTATTAAAGATGGGAGCCTTGAGCAAATCGCATAACTCAAAAAAATCAATTTCGAGATAAACGCATTTAAAGTTTTTGATTTGCTATAAATACTTAGAAAAAAAGAAGACACATTCTCTTTAAACTGGGAAAGTATAAAAGATATAAGGATGAATTTAATACACAATATAAAGAAAAAACAAAGCGAACAATTCTGCATCTCTAACTCCAAAATTTCATTTTTTGAGTTATGCCGGTCTTGTAGCAAATGAGTTAAATGTGAACCGATTTGAAAATAATTTAATTAACAGAAAAATATTTTTGTGACGAATTTAATTTGAATACACCAATACCCCGGTTTGCGTCGGTAATTGGGAACGGAAAAACTCGACGCAACTCGAAACGACGCAAACTGAAGCAGGATTTTCCATACATTTGTATTGATTTTTGTTTAATTGGTGCCGATAATTTGAGCTGAAAACATAAATTTTGATTTGATAGACTTTATAACGGATAATTTTATTTTAGATCTTCAAATAAAGTTAAAGCTTTCTTTAAAATAATCTTTTGTTTTAAGGGCATTCGTCGCTTATTTTGATCTTCAATCCAAATAGTAAGAAGTGGCTCCGTTTTTTTCTCATTTTTTTTTTTTACCTAAGTATGTTGTTATGATGTTCTTGTTTCAGCAAATTTCCTTATTTTATCCACGTCCCTGGAACAGTAAATGGATACTATTGTAGAAAGGGCTAGTTCAAGGGCCCTTTCAATGTCAAAAGCCTTTCCCCCTGATTTAGAACACGTGAAAATGCCCTGTTTTTGTTCTAAGCTTATTTGCTTTTTTTGACTCGTTGCTGCAAAATATTTAAACTTAAATTTAACTTTATTGTTGATGTTTTTGTTTAAATTTTGATATTGTTACAAGTAGAACTGTTGCTTATAATTCTTATACGTTTAACAGTTTTATTTGGTTTAATATCTTTAGTTTTTCTAAAACCTTAATGGATGAAGTTTCCTGACAATCTGGCCTAAGCAACCAGTGAAATGCGCATAGGAATAGCTTATTCCATCAACAATAAATTTCAGTATTCTTATCAGGAATAAAAATTGGGAATAAGGCACGAATAACGAAATCTTTTAAATTGAAATTTAACTTTACTTCAGGAAATGTAATTTGAAACCAGTTGCAATCAGCAGACGTCCTTCACATACATATTTGCATTAGACTTCAACGGGAAATCCTCTTTTTCTGTTTAAGCTCTGTACAATCATTGTTATATTAACGACGCAAATCGAAACACTAGCGACGCAACTTCGAAGCCATGTGACACAAAGTGAAAAAAACGAAGCAGCTTCGAAGCCATGCGACGCACAGTGGTATTTCTTCATACATCTAACTGCAAAAAATAGAAGGAGTGATCCTACAACGATGAAATTTTGCACGCATGTTTAAATTTAAGTAGAAAAGAAAAATGCAAAAAATTTTTAAAATCCGTCGACTCCTTGGGGTACCTCCCTTGGAACGCCATTTTTTCACGAATTTTTGTCCTCAATGTATAGGTCGCAATTCTTTATAGAATTTTACGAAATTTGACACACATCTATAAGTTGATCCAAGAAAGAGCACTACAAATTTTGGTTGAAATCCATCGACTCCTAGGGGTACCTCCCTTGGACCCCCATTTTTTTTTTGCTTATTTTTCTTCTCAACGTATGGGCCGCAATTCGCAACGGAATTTGATAAAATTTAGCAGATGTCCATAAGTTAATCTAAAAAAGAGCACTACAAATTTTGGTTGAAATCCGTCGACTGCTAGGGGTACCTCCCTTAGACCCCCATTTTTTTGCTTAATTTTCTTCTCAACGTATGGGCCGCAATTCGCAACGGAATTTGATAAAATTTAGCAGATGTCCATAAGTTGATCTAAAAAAGAGCACTACAAATTTTGGTTGAAATCCGTCGACTCCTAGTGGTACCACCCTTGGACCCCCATTGTTTTGCTTTTTTTTTCTTCTCAACGTATGGGCCGCAATTCGCAACGGAATTTTATAAAATTTAGCAGATGTCCATAAGTTGATCTAAAAAAGAGCACTACAAATTTTGGTTGAAATCCGTCGACTCCTAGGGTACCTCCCATGGACCCCCATTATTTAACGTAATTTTCTTTTCAATGTATAGGGCGCAATTGTCAATAGAATTTGATTAAATTTGGCACACGCGTATTAATTGATAAAAGAAAAAACTAACAATTTTGGTTGAAATGCGTCGTCTTTTATGTAACCTGAATGAAAAAATTTCGTATAAATATAATTCTCATTGAAAATACTAGTAATATTTAATTAAAGAAATGCATTTTATTCATCAACTATCATATATTTAACTACAACATCCAATTCTAAAATATTCTTATGAGGTTGACGTCTTAAGCTACTAATATATGGATCGGACGACTAAAGCAAACGATGAAAAAAAAATTTCATAATATTCAAAATGAATTATTTTTAATTAATTTATTTTTTAAAGATGTATTTACTTTCTTACCAAGTCGCGCTTCTCCCCAACGATTTAAAAAATGACCAAAAACCTCTTTTGAACTGCCTTTTTCACTATTTCAATTTCATCAATAGTAAGCACCGAATTTTCCTGTTTTATAAAATTTGTTAACAAATTGACATTGCTACCACAATCAATAAGTTCCGGGCACAATTCACTATATGACGAAGAAAATAAAATCATTTTTAGAATTATATTTTAAATTTTATTTCAATATTTATTATTATTTATTTATTAACGTTAACTATTTACTGGTTGCAAATTTTGTTTTCAATTTAAGCGGTTTTCTTCTATACATTTTCTTTTAATAAAACATATGATTTTGTTTATTTTTTTTTAATCTTATTCACTTTTAAAAACTGCTGTCAACAATTTATTAAGAAATTGTTGTTATAATTAATAACTCAAGTTTCTTTAAACCATTAAGCCTAAAGGTATGCAAAACTTTTTTATCACAAATACTAGGGTGCAATATTCGTGACTTTTTTTTACTAAATTTAGATTTTTTTAAAATATTGACAAAAGTTGGTGAATTTTTTTGACTATTTAGAAAGAAGAGCCTTTTACCCCTCATTTCGTTATACTGAGAGCACGGAGGTAAACCGAGCTAACTGACTTTTTCTCCAACGAAAACAGCCAATGCTGATTTTCTAAGGACAATTTTGATGCACTCATATCTCCCAAACTATGTATGCAATAACTTTTTATTTTCCTTTAAATTAAAAACAAGGCTTTGGACTTAAATAAAGTCGACACTCAGATTTTTCCGCTCGAAACATCTTCGATATATAAATCTCTGAATTTGAACAAAATTACCATATATTTCCCTTTCACAACATTAACCTGATTTAAACCGATCTTTTCTAAGAATATATATACATATATCTTAAAAGAAATGCAGTTTTTGGATTGCCAGACTCTTCTCTATAAAATAGCATCATTAGATTTTTTAAAAGTAATAGTCAAAAAATGCCTTTTTTGCAGCAGAAATCCCATAGTGCGACGCAAAGTGAAACAAAAACGACGCAACTTCGCAATTGCAGAAATTTTAAAAAGACGCAACTTCGAAAACGGCTCAAACCGAAGCGAAGCAAGCCGGGGTATTGGTGTACCATCATTGCGGACACAAAGAGTCTAATTTGGTTGTGAAATAATACACCGATTCTCACCATTTGCATGCTCTTCGTCCATATTTGATCAAATTATCTACAAAATTATAACTTGTACTTTGCGCACAAGGCTAACATGGACAGACAACCAGCCAGACGGATGGAGGGACATTGTTAGATCCTTTTAAAAAGTGATTCGATCGGAATACTAAAAGATCGGTCTAGATACAAATCGCATAACATTTATCCTTAATGACAACCTGCTTTGTTTTACAGCTTTAAAGTTAAAATTAAATGTAGATGACGAAATTAAAGTAACAGATTTTCGAAAAAAAAAACAATATATTTGAGGCGAATGCTATTGAAGGCCTCTAAAAGAATTAAATATGTAATAAAATATTCCTTAAAAAGGCAAAATATGCGGTATAAACCTAAAAAATGCCCTTTTAACTAAATTATGCAAAAAAATACTGCAAACGGTAAAATATGCAAAAATATGCTCTAACAAATCGATGCCAAAATTCATAAAAAGCTCTTAAACGGATAAATATCTTGTTTCTGCATTCGTTGGTCGCACAAGGAAAAACATGCAAATGCATATTAATGGTTTCCCTGGTTATGAAATTTGTTAAAAAGAATACGAATGTTGTTATTTAAATTCAAAAGAAGTATGTATTTATAATTTAAAGTTGTTCCGTGCAACACTTTCTATTGGCTTTTTTTCGAAGCAAATTAAATTTTTTTTTTTCCCTCAAAAGTATGCAAGATTTTAGACAAAATTGGTATTTTATGTTTATGCTACATCTTTTGTTTTAAATAATAGTTGGGGTTTAATGTATCTTGTAGGTTTACATTTATTTCTTGGTGTAAAAATTGTAACTTTTCTACTGATCTGTTAAATTTTAATTTTATTTTTTTTGTTTTAAGTCTGATTCAAAATTTTTTTTACCTAGAAAAAAAATTCGATAGCACAACAAACGCACGATTTAAAATCAACTTTTTTCTAACATAAAACCAGTCTCCATTCCAAAATAATTACAATAACAATAAAAGTTGGTTTTTTTAATAAAAGTTGGTTTTTTTTTAATCGACCTTTAATCGAGCTTGATTATTTATTTCTTTGAAATTCTAATTACAATAACTATAAATTTTATTTTAAAAAATTTCTGCACCCTTCGTCCTTAAAATTTGGTGACGCCTTCCGCCAAACAAAGAAAATGAATAATTAGAATACAGTGTTACAATTTTAAAAAGAAATTTCGCTTATGTACGCCACAAAATCCGTGGATTTTGCATGTTGTTATGTGAAACTCCCATTGCTAGAAGAATGCCAATGAAAGCGTACAACTCATCTTCTGAGAGATCCTTCCAAACTCTTGGCTTTTTATTTACATTTGCAGCATTCCATATATTGACTGCGTCTCTTCCATACCGATTTGTCTGAAATATAATGATGTCTGTAATATTTGGGGTAAAAATGTTTTGAAAACTTCAAGTGGAGTAGAGAATTGCTCTTTAGGCCCAGCTCGAAATCGCATCACATTATGTTGACGAGTACGTACACCACTGTTCGGATGGTTTTTTTCCATATAGTACCATATTTTCCAATGAAACAATTACTATTCTCTTCAGCTATTGCAGAACCACAGTCTTCCTCCTCTTCATCACTGTCATCTTCTACATTTGGTTCGATGAGCAAATCACTGTCAACGTCTGATGCTTCATCTTCGTTTAGCACATAATCTTCATCATTTTCATCAAAAAAAAGATCATCTTCTTCATGCTGTCCGGCTTCCTCATTAGCTCTTTCACGCTCCAAGTCATTTGCCAAAGCCTCGGCAATTCTGGTATAAAAATCCGTATCGGAGTTACTAGAATGTCGCGTATTGAAAATAAATTCTAACTCATCATTCACTTTCCCAAAATTTACAATTTTACTACTTTTTTAGAAAAAATTTCTCATAAACTCTAAGAAAGTTCGCGTCAAACTAAAACAAAACACTCGAAGACTGCTTCAGTGAAAAAATATAACCGTTAAAAAGTGATGGCTACTTAGCGGTTATCTGGGCGCAAATATAAAACTTTATTACTGAACACCTGTTTTAGTCAATTGATTTAGAAATTTTGATGGCTTTCTACGTATTTTATGGAAAAATAATAAAAAAAATTAAAGTGACGGAGGTTTAAATAAGAATGTACTGCAATTTTTCATACAAAATATATGTGGTTCTTATACGACATAGGTTTCAAAATATCCTTCTTACTCCTTTTTTGTTTACTTTTTTCGTCCCGTTTTTCCACCACCAGAAAGCCAAGAAAATTTCAGAAGGGTACCTGAAAATTCAAGTCTCTACCCATATTGCAAACACGTTAAAAATGCAAAACAAATTGGAAAAGGTCTGGCCAGACCCATGACTGTAACGGAGGGTTAAGATCACATTTAAGGACCCTTTATAATTAGCTTGGCTAACAAGGTGTACTAAAATTCTTGAGTTCTTAAACATCTTATTTATCTATATTTATCAACCTGATTCCTTTTTTCACGCCACTGTGCATTCTTAAGCCTTTTGTTTATTGTGCCCTTAAAACTATGCTTTACTTTTTTTTAGAAAATTTATATATTTATATTGTGTCTTTTCTCTTTAGGGGGTTGTTTTTCTCTTTTTCAAAACTAAATTGAAGAAATTATTTACCTTAACCTTGTCTTCATTTAATTAAAATAATCTTTTTATACCTGGACATCAAAAATAAAAAATCATGATACTCTTTCATCATTGGCTGCCTCTATTGCTCTTTTCTTTGAAGTTTTTTTTTTTCTTTTGTATAATTCAAAGGCAACACCCTTAGTTTTGCCTAAGATTCAAAACTTTAAATGATCTTTAATTGTATTTTCTTACAATATACATTTGATCTCAGGCCATGTCCGGGGTTGGTAAATAAAAACGGGATATAAGTTACCCCTCTTTCAACACTTGGTTTGCTAAAGTTTCTTAAGCAAAATGGTTACTTATTTCGTTTTACATAATGACGTGGATAGTACAAAAATAAAAAAGAAGTTTTTCTTGTTTTTTAAATTAAATTTCTTGAGGTTTTTTTTATTTAGAATTTAAAACAGCATCCTTTGGTTTGTAAGGCGCCGAAATGTTTTAAAGGTGACTTTTAATTTATGTTTGTCAGTTAAATGTCAAAAAAAAAAATGGTAAAAAAAATTGCTCATTAAAGTCCTGTAAATATCCCATAAATAGAATTGTAACGGTTAAATGTTAAATAATGAAAGAAGAAATCATAACAAATAAATTCTAGAATAGAGCAAAAAAAAAATCCAAAAATTTTTTGGAAGAAACGGTAAAAAAATTTATAATGTCGAGTTTTTCTGATTTTTAAAGTTGTGATCAATTAATTAATTGAAAATTGTCAACAACTTTTGAGTTTTATTTTTATACCTTCACCACACAGAAAAAATTATTGCTGAATTATTTTCAAACAAACGTTTGTTTGCAATTTTTTTTAATTTCTATAAATTTTTTTACTGATTCAAACAATATTTTTGTTTGATTTTTATTCAACCAACAAAAATGTGGACAACTCTTCAAAAATATAATAAACGCGTTAATGGTTTCAAGTTTTCATAATTTTGTATGAAATATTTAACGCTTTTTAATGTGGTCGTCTTTTTGCATTTTTTTATTTGATCGTAAGCAACACTTCTTTATGTGAAATATAAGAACTACAACAAAAAACACATGCAGTCTATTTTTGGACGCTTTAAGAAATTGCAACTATTAGAAAAACAATAGCAGAAACAACATTACAAGAAACAAAATCCCGTATTCAATTTTTTAAAACTGTTTGGTTAAATTCATCAAATACAAAAATAAAATGATGACGAAAAACATATTGAGTCGGTCTGCTGCCGTTTTTGGTTACATTTCTTCTTTAGCAAAGGAAAGGATACAGCAACAGAGAGTGATAAAGAAAAACATTGGGTTGTGTGTATAAATAAGAATTCGTTCAAAAATTATTCCAACAAAAAAAATGTGTCTCAAAGCCAGCCCGGCGGCTCTGCTCTGCCGTCATCTTCTCATACAGTGCTTACTTGAGTGCGCGTCATTGCTTGTGTAAAAACTTTATTTTTTTTATTTTGAAATTTAGTATATGAATTTCAGTAAACTTTTTGTTTGATTCAGTTAAATTATTTGTTTGAAAAAATCAGTGTTTTTTTTTAATAAACAAAATGCAAATAAATTGTTTGAATATGCAAATTTGTTTATAGGACCGATTTCAGACAAAAAATTGTTTGATTTTACAAATTTTTTGTTTGAATTGGAAAAATAATTTTTTCTGTGCAAAGTTGGAAAAAGGTATGCATATCTGTAGCATATTGACAAAACATCTTAAATCAAACTTAAAAAGTTGAAAAAAATTTTGTTAATCATACGAATTTTCATTCAAAAAACATTTTTCTTTACGTTTTTAAAATTTTGTATTATTAACGAAATGTTTCTTTAATTTTGGTTTATTTCATTATTTGATAAGTCCGGGTTCACGCTATGAACATTTTCTTTCAGAAAGTCTGAGTTTATGGGTGAGAGAGGACAGAAGAAAAGCATGTTCTCTTCCCCTCTCACCAATAGACTCAGACTTTCTGAAAGAAAACTTTCATAGTGTGATCCCAGACTTAAAATGATTTTTTTACCATGTTTTTTTTTAAAAAAACTTTTTTGCTATCTTATCTCGACTTAAGATGTTTTGTCAAAATGCCACAGATATATAAATTTGTCAATTCGTTTATAATTTCTACAATATTGATCTTAGACCCTATAAAGTATATATATTCTGGGTCCTTTTAAGGAGAGAAGTGGATTTAATAATGTCCGTCTGTCTGTCTTACGTTTGATATGTGTTTTCCGGAGACTCTAGACATGATAGCGGCTTGCTATTGAAATTCAGCAAGATCGCTCCACAAATGGCTGAGATATGAGCAAAAAACAACGACTGCCTCTAATTTTTGCCAAAAACCCCTTGATGTTGTTGTTTTTTTTTTTATGACTTTAAAACAGTCATAACCACTCCATAGACTCGCGAGCAGTCAATAATTGTATTTTTTCACACAGGCACGGTCGGCAATTCACATGTATACAACAACTTTGTTCGGGCCACTCCATAGTCTCACGAGGCAGTCAATACTCGTATTTTTACACAGACACGGCCGGCAATTCATATGTATACAACAACTTTGTTTGTTGCTTGGTTATCACTGCTTTAAAAGCATATTCTTTTATGATTTTGTTATAGAGAAATATTTAGATTTTACTAATTTCATAAATTCCCCCATAAAACCGTTCACTTAGACGAACAAAAAGACCGCAAAGTTGTACAAACGTAATTTATTATTTGTAAGAATGTTTTATTGTATGTTTTCTTTCAAATTATCTTCCTTAAAAGAGCTCATATTTGATAAAAATTATTTCCAAAAAATTTTCTTACATGGTTTGTAGTCTAAGTCTGAGTTCATACGGCTCATGTCTTATTGACAAGATTCTTCCTTTTTCCTCTTTGAACATGAATTGGCGTTCAAATGATTCATGTCATGTTGACGACATGTTTTTTATTTTGTATAGTCGTACGTATGCATGTGTGCTTTTTTGCTATTGAAAACAATAACAAAATTAAACAACGAATGAAAAAGCCAAACGTAAAGACTGTACATGCATCTATGTACTCGTTTCTTTTCCTCTCGTCCCTCTCGCCTATAAAGTAGCAATCATGTTAATAAGACATGAGCCGTATGAACACAGACTAAGGAAGATTAACGGTCAATTTTTATTTTGTTTTAATCATTATTCAGTTAAATTATTATGGAAATAATTTCACGTTCGAAATGTCACGTATCGACACAGATATTAGCTTAAAAAAAAATACAGAAGATTTTTGAATCAAACCAAAAATATTTAAATATTACATTGCTACGTAAAATTCTGAAAATGTGCCAGGTTTCGCTGAATTACGCCTTTTTATACATGGCCACAAAAACTACTTCTACTTTTTCACGTTCGAACCACTACTTTTTTTGTCATTATCTTTGACACCTAGAATCGCGCCCCCCATAAACTTTGAAATAGATAACAGTGCTTTCTTAGTGCTTTAATTTAAGGGTTAAAAGAACGTACAAATATTTGTTGCTAAAATCGTTATTGCATTTTTAAAGCGTACGACTATCACGTTAAACACTATGGAATTACCCATATCTGGAGAATGGCAAGAGCCAAAGTTTCTAAATTAGGTAAACATTTTTAGGTAAAATGAAAACTTTTATAAATACTTGAATTTTTGGGGTGTCATATAGCCTATGGCTACGCCTTATATACCAAAAGATCGGAAATCTTTAGTAGAAGTTTGTCATTCCGTTTGTAATTTCTACAATATTGATTTAAGACCCTATAAAGTATATATATTCTGGGTCCCTATGAACAGCGAAGTTGATTTAACGATGTGATGTCCTCTACATCTACAATAAAGCCTACTTTTATCTTGCTGCATTCATTTCGTAATACCAAGCGCTATTTAACATTTTATAGAGCTCCTAATATAAAGATGTAATCAAACAGATTAGCACTGACTTCTTTAGGTATTTCTCCCTAATACCCTGAGCTCCCAGTCGTTTACACGGAAAATCAACAAGCTGTTTTCACTTCCTCCTCGTCATAAAAACTTCTGCAGTAGTTATTAAATTCTCATGCCAATCTACATGCATGAGTCCCTACCGTCCAATGACCAATTATTGCTAATTTAACAGTTCTAATTTGCTTCCCTCAGGGTTATGTAGGGAAATATTTTAAGGATTTTCCACTTTATGGTGTTACTTCCTCTGGGGAAATCATTTGTAGTCTATACCTGCAGTTCAAAATTGGCAGATCTCCGTTGGCACGGCTCCCCGGTGACACGGCTCCGGAATGACTATTGCTTAGGCCACCTCAGTGATCAGTAGGGGGTTGTAGCTTCCACCGAAAGCCGCGGAAACGAAGATTTTAATTTTTGGCTTAAAGGCTGATTTCGCACCACTTGTGGTGAAGATCGGCCTGTTGGAGGATCTCCTAAGGTGTTGTTGATATTCAAGATATGCTGCTCCAGCTTCTTACCAAGAGGTAATTAAAAGCTTCCCAATCAATATTTTCTGAGTACACAGAAAGAAAACCACTCGGGATAAATTAAGGTTTTTATACTTATATTAAGTACAAGTCATACTCAAAAATTCAAGTACGAATGAAAAGGTTAATCGTTTTTTTACTTGGCTTAAGAATTTTGTACTTCTTTAACGAAATTCCAGGATTGATTTTCAAAAGTTATCCCGTTTAGGATTGTTTTAAGTACGTTTAAGGCCCGTTTTCACAACTTACCGATAGCTAAAGGTAGGATTTTATCGGCCGTATAAAAAGTGTTCCATTATTACAACTTTACTTTAACCTACCAGGTAGGATGAACCTTAATTTACTTTATCGCTCACTTTAGGTTTAAGTAAAGTTTTAATAACAGAACACTTTTTATAAGGCCTATTAAAGTGTACTTTTAGCTATTGTTAAGTTGTGAAAACGGACCTTAAACGTACTTAAAACAATCCTAAACGGGATAACTTTTGAAAATCAATCCTGGAATTTCGTTAAAGAAGTACAAAATTCTTAAGCCAAGTAAAAAAACGATTAACCTTTTCATTCGTAGTGACACTCTGAGAGTAAAATTATAAAGTGAGCGTTTTAATCTTATTTAACTTATCAAAGTTTGTTGTAGACTATTACAACAACACCACGCAAGTAGTTAAAAACGATTTGCTTGTTGTGTGTAGAAACAAAAAAACAACAGGGGCCTAATTCTGACAGTCGTGATCGAGTTATTTCTCGATTCGAAAGCAATTTTAATTAAGTCGATACTGAACGAATGGATTTTATTTTTTCAGTATTGTGAAACTCAAAATAATGCTTTATAACACTGAAAAAATCATTCCGATTCGTTCAGTATTGTCTGAAATAATTAGATATTAAATTGCTTTCGAATCGAGAAAAAACTCGATGACGACTGCCAGAATCAGACCCCAGAACTGAATGCGCATAAAACGCATTTCTGGTTTCCCTGGTTATAACATTGATGTGTCACAATTCTGTTGTTAGGGCAACATCAATATGAAGTTGCATTTTTCTCTGAGTGTGTGTATCTCACCATGTCAAGTTCAGGCTACGGATAAATCCTATTACGCTGCCTGGTGAAAGATGTTAAAATATACAAAAGTTACCAAAATCGCTGAATTTAAAAAAAAAACTATTATAAGTGTTGTTTTTTTCTAATGTTTCAAATGAATTTTAAAAATCTCATGTATATGCGGATATCTAAAAAATATATTGGGCACAAAGAACTTTTACATTAATCTTAAGTTTATAACCTTATTTTGTATAACCGTGTCCATTATTAGCCATTGGTCCCAAATAGAGTAAAATCCCTAAAATGAAGCTTAACATACTGTGGTGTTTAACAACAAATAATTGGGCTTGACCGACTTTTCTTTCTTTTATACAATTTTTTGAATTTTCAAAAATTGCTATGAGAATCTTTTTCAAGTGAAAAGAATAAAAAAAAATAAGATAAATTCATGATTTTGTATTTTAGAACTAAAATTATTAAGAAAGAAAAGCCGTCGGTACATGAACATTTTACAAAAGATTCTCTTGTGATTAAAAAAGTACAGTTTATTACATTACGAAACAAAATAAATTATAGTTTTAATCTTAAAAAAATTTCTTTCCAAAAAATTGTAACTGCATTTCCAACATCTAACATTTCAGCCGTTACTTTAAAGAAATAATAACAAAGATCCCTGCCGAAAAGTTCAAAGTTCATTTAAAGCAAGATTTTCTTCAAAACCAAACAGCATCTTTATAACTTTTTTCCAACAACATCTAGAATCATAAAAATTCAACACTTTCTCACACTTCCAGCATCATTAGCCAGGACATTTTAGTGTCCTTTTGCTCAACACTCTAACGAATACAAAAACAGGATCAACAAATATTTCGCCTGAACTTTCACATGAAAATTTCAACGCAACATTTTTATAAGAAGAAATAACAAAAAGAAAAAAAAGGATCAACATTTTTATATCAAAATCTTAGGGAATTTCATTACTAAATGACAATTAATTCTTATAAAAAAATCCTTAAAAAGTCCGGTTTTAAAAAACTGGACATGATTTTCTGCCCAGCATCTCGTCGCAAAGAGTACAAGTAGAACAGCGTTCGATCAAACCACCACCATCAAGTCCAATAAAAAACGACCAAACGATCGTAGAGAAAAAAAGGTTTAAATGAACTTTGACATCTTTCTCTAAGACAGCATACGGAAAGTCTTTGATGGTATTTTGTCATGTGAGATAAAAACCACCCCTTTTGTTTTTCTCTCCATATTTTTCCATACAACAATGTTTCCTTTAGAGGATGTAGTGTTGGTTTTTTTGTGAAACCTGTTTTGGTGGTCATCCTTTTGGTCAGTTTCTTGCTGATAAAATTGAATTTAACTGATGCTGCATTTTAAAGTACCCGTAGGTTTTGGTTAAATTTTTTGTCGCCCTGTTTTCTTATGATTTTTTTGTAATTTATTTATGCTGTTTTGGGTGATAATGTCCAGTTTTGTATTGAAATTTTGTTTCATCTTCGTTTTTAGATTTGCATATTGGTGTGTCACTGCATTACTGGGATGCTGATGATTTCTTTTCAAGCTTGAAAATAGAAGAGTTTAAGGCAAACAAAAAAGGAAGAATTGGAAACTTGTTTTGATGGGAAAGTTTTTTTCATGATTCAACATCAAGCTTGCGAAGAAATAAGAAAATATGAATTGAATAGACTTGAAAGTAGTCAAATTTTTATAACCTTTTTTAAAATAAAAAAATTTTGTGCCGTTAGGTTTTTAAACTTTTAAGTTTATCATCGGCTAGTCAAAAACAAAAGGATACCATTTACATTACATTGGTAAGGCATTACTTATCAAGACCATTCGAAAAGGAATATATTTTTTGTTATGTCGAATTTTGTAGTACAGGTTTTCCACATCAATACACTTTGGGTATGCAAACATCTTGTTATGCCCCAAAATTTTGCAAAATTGTTAAAAATTTAAACGATTGCAAAAGAAAGACAAGTAAAAGTGCAATATTCGGTTGTGCCGAATCTTTGTTGCCCTCCACCGAGAGTTAGAATATTTCAGAAGTAAAATTTATGTGGAATCTATAAGTAGTGAATCAATCTTAATAGAAACTGACCTCACTGTATTGAAATGAGTTGCGGTTTAAGGTGTATTTCAAAGAACGTTTTTGAGAATTTCTTTATATGAGGACCATCGTAACTTACAGTACGATTTCTGGTCGTAAAACACGAATTTGAGAAAAACTTAATGATAAAAAAAAAATAAAAAATCATGCAGGCAGCAGGAATCCTCAAAAAGTAAGACCCCTTTCACACTCGGCAAGTTACTTGCGCAAGTCTCTTGCATTTATATTTAAAAAGACTAAATATAACTTTGGATTTTTTGAAACTTTCTTTCCTCTGCTAAGCTTCTGCAAATGATTTCCTTTAAAGAATCATTAAGCATTATTAGAATTATCCTTCGTTGTATATATTTAAGCCAAACTCATTTCTAAAGAGAGAAACGCATGAACTATTTTGTTAAAAAACACAGGCGTGTTCTATAAATCGAAATGAAGTGGATGGATGTAATGAAAGTTCATAAAAATTATTCAAAAATTATTTTTGCAAGAACAACACCTTAAATCACGAAAAACCACGGTCATTTGTAAATAGTAATTGAATTTTAATTATCGTTTGATTTCAATTCAATTCATTTCGATTTCTATAACATACCCGATAAATTTATATAAATCTTTGAGTTAACATTTGTCTTTTTTCTTTTGTAAAATGAATTATTAAATTGTGTTGAAAAAATTTAACAAAAAAATAAGCTAAATTTATCACTAAACATGACTAATCTGATTAATTTAAAAGTCTGCTGATGGGCGTTTTGGGCAAATCTGAACTGATTCGAAAGGAATTTAATTTGCAGTAAAATTGGAAAGAATTTTAATGGGGAGTTGTACTTTGCGCGCAAGGTTAACATGAACAGGCAACCAGCCAGACGGACGGATAGAAATCGTTAGAACACTTTAAAAAGTGATTCTGAGTTGATTAGAATACTAAAAGATTGGTTTAGATTTTCATGCATTACACACATCACCAAAAACGTTTATAATTATTTTTTTCTTAATTTTTGTTTATAAAAAGAATTTTAAAGTTTCGTGTAAAAATTAAATTTCGAAAGTGAAGCAACACGTTATGCATAAAATTTGCTGCGAAACAGGCATATGAAAAATTTAACAAGCATCAAAATATGCCTCAAAAAGGCAAAATATGCGCTATAAACTTAAATAATGCTGCAAAAATGCCCTCTTAACTAAGTTATGCAAAAAAATGCTGCAAACGGTAAAATATGCAAAAATATGCACTATCAAATCGATGCCAAAATTCTTAAAAAGCTCTAAAACAGATAAATATATTGTTTCTGTCTTTATTGGTCGCACGAGGAAAAACATGCAATTGCATATTTATGATTTCCCTGGTTATAACAAACGGCATCAATGAGGCAAAAAATTAAATCCATCCAATGGCGAACGTCATCATAAACTTTCTTTTTAAATTTTTGCTTTATCAATGCTATGACTACAGTTATATCAATTTATAACATGATTAAAAAGTCAAATAAGAAGCAAAAGTTCCCATATTCTATTTGTTTAAATTATTTAGTTCAATGCATTAAATTTTCAAAGTAGAATCATTACGAAAACCATATCGGGCATGCTATAGGTGTCTTATAATTGAGAGTTCTTCTGTAAACAAAAGGCGGAATACAACAAAAGTGAAACAAACATATGTAACGGACAAGTAAACAATAATATTCACTCACTTTGACTAAAGTCAATCCCAATCACTCAATTTAATGACGGTTTGTTATTTTCTCCGATGTTACTCAATCATCGTATTGATGTCATTATTAATTAAATTAACACCGATTCATCATATCGCACCCTAAATACTAAAGGGTAACAACTCAAAATTCTTGAATTTTCAGCAGAGCCAAAAAACTGTTTTTGTAAAAATAGTGCTAATATTTAAAAAAAAATTAGTTCCCTTATGAAAAAAGGCCAATTTGAAGAAAGTCTTGCCATGCCTTTTTTAATTTTGTAAGAAGCTAGAGATGTAAAATGAGAATTTATTTATGAAAAGAAGTCATTTTTGAGTTGTGACCCTTTAGTATTTTGGGTGCGATACTTATGTTGCCGATGTGTCATCCCATTGAGGACATAATTTCACCTGATGACAATTTGGCCAAATGGTGTTAAGGCTGACATAACAACGATGCAAAGTTTCATGGGTCAAAAACGAAAACACTTGTCATAGTACTAATGTCAAACTACATCAGCGTTATTAAGCCATTTTTGAAAATGTTTGAGGTTTGATCTTTTAGTATTTAGGGTGCGATATTTATGTTGCCGATGTGTCATCCCATTGATGGCATAATTTCACCTGATGACAATTTGGCCAAATGGTGTTAAGGCTGTCATAACAACGTTGCAAAGTTTCATGTGTCAAAAACAACAACACTTGTCATAGTACTAATGTCAAACTACATTAGCGTTATGAAGCCATTTTTGAGTTGTGACCTTTTAGTATTTAGGGTGCGATACTTATGTTGCCGATGTGTCATCCCATTGAGGACATAATTTCACCTGATGACAATTTGGCCAAATGGTGTTAAGGCTGACATAACAACGATGCAAAGTTTCATGGGTCAAAAACGAAAACACTTGTCATAGTACTAATGTCAAACTACATCAGCGTTATGAAGCCATTTTTGAAAATTTTTGAGTTGTGACCCTTTAGTATTTAGGGTGCGATATTTATGTTGCCGATGTGTCATCCCATTGATGACATAATTTCACCTGATGAAAATTTGGCCAAATGGTGTTAAGGCTGACATAACAACGATGCAAAGTTTTATGGGTCAAAAACGAAAACCCTTGTCTTAATACTAATGTCAAACTACATTAGCGTTATGAAGCCATTTTTGAGTTGTGACCTTTTAGTATTTAGGGTGCGATATTTATGTTGCCGATGTGTCATCCCATTGAGGACATAATTTCACCTGATGACAATTTGGCCAAATGGTGTTAAGGCTGACATAACAACGATGCAAAGTTTCATGGGTCAAAAACGAAAACACTTGTCATAGTACTAATGTCAAACTACATCAGCGTTATGAAGCCATTTTTGAAAATTTTTGAGTTGTGACCCTTTAGTATTTAGGGTGCGATATTTATGTTGCCGATGTGTCATCCCATTGAGGACATAATTTCAACTGATGACAACTTGGCCAAATGGTGTTAAGGCTGACATAACAACGATGCAAAGTTTCATGGGTCAAAAACGAAAACCCTTGTCATAGTACTAATGTCAAACTACATCAGCGTTATGAAGCCATTTTTGAAAATTTTTGAGGTTTGATCTTTTAGTATTTAGGGTGCGATACTTATGTTGCCGATGTGTCATCCCATTGAGGACATAATTTCACCTGATGACAATTTGGCCAAATGGTGTTAAGGCTGACATAACAACGATGCAAAGTTTTATGGGTCAAAAACGAAAACACTTAACATAGTACTAATGTCAACCTACATCAGTGCAGGCTGCACCAAAGATCCTCAGGATCAGGGTGCTTATGCCCAACTAAACTTTTTTTTAATTTCCAATTCAAAAAAAATTTTCTTAATTTTGGGACGAAAGAAAAATTGTTATAATTGCCTAATATTTTTAAAAAAATTTAAAGAATGATATCGAAACTAAATAATACATAGTTAACAAAAAAATTTTAATTTTGGAATATATCGGAAAGAATAATACTCATTAAATATTATAGCAAGGACTTTTTTTTAACAAAAAGTACTTTTTAAAAGAACCCCTTTTTAGACAAAAAGTACTTTTTAACAAGAAAAAAAGTTAGATTCTTTTTTTTAAAAAGAGAAAACAAGTTTTATTATAAAAAAGTAATTTTTTAAAATATGGTACTTTAAAAAAAAATTACACATAATAATTATTTCAATTAAAAAACAAGTTAGAGTGCTATATTCGGCTGTGCCGAATCTTTGATACCCTCCACCTACAGTTCGAATGTTTTAAGAGTAATATCTATATGATGTCTATTTATTATAAATGTATCTTTATAAAAACAGACATATGAATTAAAGTTGGTTGTGGTTTAGATATATATTAAATAATTGACCGACAATCAGAAAGTTTTATGACATTATTTTAGCAATTCTTACTAGCTTGAGTAAAATATCATGATTATATATATATATGCTCCCGAAGATCCTATAAGGAGCATAGGGCCCCAAAATATAGTTGAGGTTTCATTAATAAGTATTATTTAAGATGCGGTAGCTTATTAGGCTTCCGCATTCGATCCTGGTGCTGGGGCTGCCAGCAACCTCCAGGCAGGCAATTTGTAAGGTTTTTCAAAGGCAGAGATTATCCACGTTCATTCTACTTCCTGAGACGCCCTTAACGAGCCATCAGGATACTTTACAGAAACTAAGTTTCAGAAGTTCTTCCTACTGACCTGAGACGTCTTTCAACCATTCAGGTTACTTAGCCGCCTTCTCACTCTAGCTAGCCTCTGAACGGTTGTTGTAAAGCCATTGCCCGGGGAATACCTGGTAAAGACCGGAGGTAGTGACCCAATAAAAAAAGGTGGTTCCAACGAAGCAGGTTTGTAAGGGAGAAACATAAAAGTTTCGCTTACCATTGCGCTTACGGAAGACATGAATTTTATATGGCGAGTTCCCACTTTGAAGCAATACATTTTTGACACCAAAAGCGCATTATTCAGCGCACATAAAAATTGTTAGATGAAACGATCAGCTTTACACACTGAATGTTTCGATACTGTTATTTTTTAATTATTCTCCCTTACAAACCTGCTTCGTGGTAAGGGAATGCCGTAGCACTTGAAATGTTATTTTTTTTAATAAAAGTTGTTGAGAGTTCTTTCACTTACTTTACTGCATTTCTGTATGTCTTATTGCGTAGCGCATATTTGTGCGCTTATTTTTTTAAATGTACCTTTAGTGCTTCGCAAAATGATAAAATTTTTTACTGGGGAGCTGCTTTGACTGTGACGCAAAGGAATCATCCTTGGCCACTCCCAAGTGAGTGGCAATCAAGAACTTTCAACATTTACTTGTCACAGTCCATCCCCCAAATCATGATTCGTAACAGTTTATTTATATATTTATTTATTTATTTATTAAATTAAGTCTATGGATACAATCCTTACAGACTAAATATTAAATTTAACAATTTTTCTCAATATAACTGCAGTTACATGTTTAAACTTAAAAAATATTACGTTTAATTACATCAACATTTAAAGAAAAATCTACAAAATTAAACATTTCATTAAAACAACAACATAATTTCCTAAACGGGTCTGCCATCTCGTAGTTTGTTCTAAAAGTTTTAACATATAGTGGTTGATTAAATCTTAATGTGCGTTGAGGAACATTCAATGATATTTTCCTTAAAAGAAAATCTGATAAAACATTTCCGTTTAAAAGATTTACAAGAAATGAAACGTTAAGCATAATTCTTCGGCTTTTTAATGTTAGCAGTCGATTCAAAGCAAGTCGTGATGAATATGATGGAAGCGCCGAATAGCCTCTACAAGCATCTCTTAAACAAAAAAGTAAAAACTGTTTCTGAACAGATTCGATAAGATTAATGTGAACATTATAGTAGGGGTCCCATACAATTGAGCCATACTCTAAAATCGGTCTTACAAGTGATGTGAATAATCTTTTGGCAATAAAGGGGTCCTTTTGCCCATCGTTTGATGAAAGCCAAGATTCCTCGAGCTTTATTAACAGCCATCATGATATGTTGTACAAAGTTTAATTTTCCATCCAACAAAACACCAAGATCCATAATTACGTTAACTGATTCCAGTTTATGACCACTGATATAATAGTGACCAAGAGCGTCACGCCTTCTCAAAAAAGTCATGTGCTTGCATTTTTAGAAGTTAACTTCCATTAAATTAATGTTACACCAATTATAAAAATTATCCAAGTCCTTTTGGAGATAATTATTATCTGGTAAATGCTTGAGGCTTAAAAATATTTTAACATCGTCTGCGAACATCAGTATATTAGAATAATTTATTGCTTCAGGCAAATCGTTGATGAAAAGTAGAAATAAAATTGGGCCCAGGTGACTTCCCTGCGGAACACCGGATTTTACCAAAATATTTCTTGAATTTGCAGAATTAAAGCCGAACTGTTCAGGAGAAGAATTTATACTGGAGCTATGGTAAGTTATGAACCAATCCTCCTTAAATTCCGCAGAGTGATTTCTGTTATTAAAAACATAAATTTCAATTTATATCAATACAGCGGAGAAATTAGTTTTAGCGTTTGCAGTGAATTTCAGCAGGTTTGCTTTAAATGGATTTTTTTTGGCCATATGAAGCTTAGTTGGAAGAAAGTTTATTGCAATATCTATATCTGCTACGGTTTTAGGCGTATTTAATTATTTTACCAGAGTGGGCTTTATATGAGGTCTATAGTAAATTATGGACAGATCATCACGAAGTTTATTAGTGTGATTTTTAGTAATATAAAACTGTGAAGTATTACATTTTATTCTAATAGCATTATTTTTTACGGTTTTAGGCGAACTAAACTGTTTTCCGGGAGTAGGGTTTATATGGGGCCTATGGTAAAAATTGACCGATCTTCACAAAATTTTATAGTCTTGTTTCTAGTTCTATAAAACTGTGATGTACCAAATTTTGTTTTGATAGCATTATCAATTATGGTTTTAGGCGTACTAAACTGTTTTCCGGTAGTAGGGTTTATATGGGGCCTAGGGTAAATCATGGACCGATCTTCACGAAATTTTAGAGTCCTGTTTCTTGTACTATAAAACTGTGATGCACCAAATTTTGTTTTGATAGCATTATCAATTATGGTTTTAGGCGTACTAAACTGTTTTCCGGTAGTAGGGTTTATATGGGGCCTAGGGGAAATTATAGACCGATCTTCACGAAATCTTGCAGCGTGATTTCCAGTCAAATGAAACGAATTTCTGCAAAATCTTATATCATTCCGTTAATTTTTCCACCATTTATGCTACTTCTTGTAACAAAATTATCAATTTTTTTTAGGTGGTGCTTCCACATTTTGATTCATAGCTCTGATCCTTCTGATCCGATTTTGCTGGATTTCAATCCCAAACTGCTTAGGATAACTACAAGCAATTTGACAGCAAGTTTTTTTATTTCTTTTGAGTTTTTCGACAGACGGACATGGCTTAATCGACTTAGAATTACTCGAGAACCTAGAATATGTTTACTTTATGGGGTCTGAGATGAATAATAAAAAAGTTTCACACGGAATGACAAACTTAGTATACCCTCTTCACAACTAATTGTGGTGGAGGGTATAAAAAAAAATTTAATAAATTTATATTCAACAAATAGAAACTGGGAATTATTTCCTTCCGAAGGGTACTTTATATTATATTCAACATTTTTCATCTTTCGAATTTATTCTATGAGCTAAATTTATATTCTTTTTAAAAAGAAAACAAGTTTTTTTTTACAGAAAAGTATTTTTTTTAGAAATAAGTACTTTTTACAAAAAAATTTCCTTTCTTAAAAAAAAAAAAAAAAAACATTAGTAATACCTTAAAGCACTTGCTCAAACAAAAAGTACTTTTTTGCCTTTTTGATATTTTTTTTAAAAATTTCATTTTCATTAAATTATTTTTACTGAAGGCAGGAATTTTTACAACATGAAATTTTATTAAAATCTATTGATAATTTTCTTGGCTGAGCTGGGGCTCCAACCTGGGTTGAATTTACCAAAAAATTTACTGTGTTTAAAAAAGGCGAGTTCTATTGCAGAAAAGTACTTTTTTTATTTTAAGTCGCGCTTAAGTATATTAATTTTAATTTTCATTATATTATTTAATTGAAGGAAGCAATTTTTACAACATGAAATGAATTAAAATTTATTGATAATTTTTCCTGACTGACCCGGGGCTGGAACTCGGGTTGAATTTACATGTTACGAGAACAATCACGTTCTTATCAACAGCATTTTTTACAGTTTTACGCTTTCCGCCACTTCGACGGCTGGCAGTCCATATGCAAACATTGTTTTTGGTAGATCCAAATTGTCTGTAATTCAATTTATATTTTTAATTTTCTTTACCTGCTTCTTCCGCACTCCTGTTTTTTCCGTACTTTTGTTAAGAATTTTTCTTGAAATTCCTAGTTCACTTTTTTATGGTTGCTCTCTTCTGTTGACCTTTTGTACAACTTAAAGGGCAAATGTAAACATATAGAGCTAATAATCATTTTAATTCATGGGAAAACTGTAAACAGTTCTGAGTATGAGAACGTGGTTGTTCTCAAGACATGTTAATTCGATCCAAGTTCAAGCCCTGGTTCAGTCAAGAAAAGTTATCAATAAATTTTAATTAATTTCATGTTGTATTCCTTCCTTCATTAAAATAATTTAGTGCTTATTAAATTGGATGAACTTAAGCTTCAATCAAAATAAAATAAAATAATCAAATTTGGATTAAAAATTATAAGCAGTTCAATTAACCACAAGAAACTAAAAGTACTTTTATAAAAACAAAAAAAATTTTTTTTAACAAAATGTATAAAAATTATCCTAAAAGTAGATTTAAAATAAGTTTCTAAAGGAATGACCTGACAAAAGGCCGCATTTTTTTAGTATATAATTACAAATGCCTTTTGGTTATGCTTTAAAAACGGTTAAAACCCAATTAATGGTTCCATCAACTCAGTGTGGAAGTTGCGGGTTCGATTCCCGCCAGAGACACTGGTCTGTTTTACAACAACAGGCTGAAGGTCTTAGTTACTGTAACTCGGTTAATTAAATTAGAATATTATTTATAATTGTATTTGTAACACTAAATAAATAAATGAATATATCAATATTTAAATATGCTTTGTATATCAATTACTAACCCAATTATTTGTATTAAAAAAAGTATACTTTTAGGAGTTTTTTTCTTCATAGACATATTTACTCATTTTTATTGTATTGTTTTTATAAAATCACATTAAAAAAATATTACAAATTAAAATTGTATTACAAATGAAGAGTAGAAATAATAAAAATGTTTAATTTGTATTGAAATTAAACAGTTGGGGAGATTCGAAATGTCAAAGGGGCTGCTTGCTAATTTTCCGGGCGTAGAGGAGGAGGTTTTGAGTTTCAATTTAATCATTTATGTTGCCGTAGTATGGACTGTCACATTAATTTAAAACAGATCCCTCTTGTTATTTTTTTTAAATAGGAATTTGTTTCTCCTTTTTTGTTGCTGTGTAATCAGCCCCAGTCGATGTTGTTGTTGTTGTTATTAAAGTTGTTGCTGTTGTGGCAGTTGTCATTATTGTTGCTGTGTTATTAACAATTCAAGTAAATGAGTAAAAGGTTTGTTTATATGCCACTTTTGATATGCAACCAACTGAGTTAAGGACCATGTTGCAGCATTTTTTTACAAAACATTAAAATTCGTATATACAAAATAATAAATAAAAAAAATCGAAGAGAGTCGAACTTGTGAAAAAAAAGTGAAGGAGGTCTTGTATATTTGGCACCTCTTTTTGAACGGTAACTTTGCTGCCTTTCCATACATGCAGTTTTTTTGCTAAGACTTGCCTCATTTACTGGCTTTTTTTAAATAATGCTGTTTTTCTGTTGTTATTGTTGTTGTTGTACGGCCTATAGTCTATGGTTTTACTGTTTTTTTACATTTACTCTAAAGTATCTGGCATCTCTTTTTCGTTTTGGTCATTTTTTCACAATTAACAACAACAATAACATTGTACATACAAAAAAAAAAACAAAAATGCTCCAGCAACAATTTCAGCAACAACAACGGCGTCACCAACTAACAGCAGCACATTTTACAGATACAAAAACGTACGCACCAACAACGAATCACTGAAATGCAGCTGTTTCAAGCAAAAATGCAGCAGCATTTTTATATTTTCATCATTTTTTTCCTGCGAAAAAACCCATTGCAACAGCATTTATTTCAAAAAAAAAAAAATTATAATAAAAAGTATAAATGTGTGTTCTCAATAACAAATTAAAAAAAAAAGAATAAAAAACACAACAAAAAACATCCTGCCATGCACGCACTTACACACAACAGACAAAAAAGGAACGACTCAACACTGTGTCCTATTGAGGTTTTGTTGTTTTATTTTTTTGTTGAGCCACGTTGCCTTTAGTAAATACAATTTTTATATATTTTATTTTTCATTCGCACACGCATGAAAATAAAATTGTAAAAAATTTCAGCACAACAAAAACACAAACACGCACGCCAATCACACACAAATACTAACACACTTAAAAGCTCACGTATGTTATACAAACACACTCGCTATAAAAAAAAAGAAGAAAAAAAACTCATGCTCTCTTTTTATTTAAATTTTTCTGTATTTTATAATTTTTTTCTGCATTTTCCTGTACCGTTAAGCCTCATCATATGCAAGTAAATAATGTAATCCACTTTTAGGAGGCCTTATAACCATTCAGCCAACAATTCATGCATCCACACACAGACACAGTGGGGGAACTTACGCATACCTTTGATGAAATTTTTGTATATACTTTTTTTATCCTTTTTCGGTGTGTGCGTGATTTTTTTTTTTTTTTTTTTTTTGCACATAGTTTTGAAACAAAAAATGCCTGTTTACAAAATCAAGGAAGAGAGATAAAGGAACAAAAAAAAAGTCATACAATTGAAAATATGCAGCTCCTTCCTAGAGGTTTAATGACATTAATGTAAAAACGAGGAAAAATGGAACCAGAACGAGAATTATAAAAAAAAAATTTCCAATGTAAATTATTTTTTTTTTTATTTTTTTAGATGTATGTAGAATTTAAAAATATATAAATTTTTTGAAAAAAGGTACTTTTTAGAAAAATAAAAAATTTTTTTTTCTAATTGGTACTTTTATAGGAACAATTTACTTTTTGTAAAAAGGTGCTGTCTTCTAATATAAGGTACTTTTTTGTTAAAAGTGTACTTTTTCTAAAATAAGGTGCTATTTTATTAACAAGGTCATTTTTTAACAAAGGTACTTTTTTGTTAAAACTAAATTTTTTTTAAAAAGGTACTATTTTGTCAAAATTTAATTTTTTTAACAAAGGTATATTTTTGTTATTAGGTAATTTTTTGTAAAAAAGGTACTTTCTTCTCAAATCAGGTACTTTTTTGTTAAAAGTGTAACTTTTCTAAAATAAGGTGCTTTATTTTAAGGAAATTTTTTTAACAGATGTACTCTTTTGTTACAAGGTAATTTTTTTAAAAAGAGGCACTATTTTGTTAAAAGTAAATTTTTTTTAACAAAGGTACTTTTTTGTTAAAAGATAATCAGCCGTATTCATAACAAAAAGTAAGCCACAGTTTGTACACTACGTTCAACGAGCTACTAACTAGAATGCCGATTAAGCTTAACAGCTTGTTGGCACAGAGTCAATTCATAACGAACTTTTCTCCATCTGCCAACTTTTAATAAATCAACTCTGAATTTTTATGATGCCATATTGTATTCATCGAAAATGCAACACGTTTTGCATTTTTATTAATTTTTAATAAATTTTAAAATTAAAATAAATTAAGTAAAAGACAATTAATTAAAAAACACCAACAAAATTGTTTGACATTAAACGGATGTTTTTCACAAGTTGGCAACCGATTGGCAGCTCGTTAACAAGAGGTTAGCAAATCGTTAGCCAGAGTTTGGTTGGTTTATTATGAATAAATTTTTTGTTAACTTTATGCCAAATTTTCATTATGAATACGGGTGAATATTTTTAAACAAAGGTTCTTTTTTGTGTTGAAAATTGTAGATGTACACTAGGGTGGGTCGAAAAAATTGTTTTTCTCTTATCGAATTCCAATGGCGCAAATATGTTGTATTTTTGTCTGTAATAGACCCCTGTAAAATATTATTAATTTATTTTTAGTGTAACAACCCGCGCATTGACCTTCAATTTTGTTAAATTTTGAATATAACAACAATAGCATTGTATTGCAGAAAAGCATATTACTGTATTTTATCGACTTGTAAGTTCGTAAAAATAGTATCAGAAGCATCCATAACTCTTTGCAATAAAAAATTAAGAGAAGGTTTAACATAGACGAAACTTAAATCAAGACGATAGATGCCTAGATTTTACAGTAAACAAGATTTTGTGACCAAAAAATGATTTTATTGTTTTCTATTGTATAAGAACCAAAGTTCAATTTTTTTTTTTAAGTTAAATTCAAAATATTTTAAGTTTTAATTAATAATAATTGATAGTAAATAAAAAATTTTAATTTAAAAAATTTACTTTTCCTACATATACTTAATTTTTAGGAGCTCTTGCGCGGGCTGAAGATGTGACTTTTTTTTGCAGTTCTTATTTGTTTTGACGTAAGACAAAAAAATATTGCTATTAGAACATGATTCGAGAACTTTTATTTTTTCTCATACATCACTGACCCAGCCTAATGTACACGTTAAAAAATAGCAATATTTTCAAGCACAGGTATAGTTTTTTTAAACAATAACTTTTATTACAATAGGTACTTTTTTACGTATAATTTACGTTTTTGTTAGAGAAGGTACTTTTTTCCAAAATTTGGTAGTGTTTTCTTAAAAAGGTACTTCTTCTTAAAAAGGTAATTTTTCTTAAAAATGTACTTTTTCTTAAAAAGGTACTTTTTCTTATAAAGGAATATTATCTTAAAAAAGGTATTTTTTCTTAAATAAGGTACTTTTTTATTATATGGGTAATTTGTTTAACAGAGGTACTTTTTTTGTTAAAAGGAAATTTTTTTTTAAAAGATTGTATATAGGTACTTTTTTATGAAATGGGTAATTTTTTAAATAAAGGTACTTTTTTATTAAAAGGTAATTATTTTAACAAAGGTACTTTTTTGTTAAAAGGTAATTTTTTTAACAAAGGTACTTTTTTGGTTAAAAGGTAATTTTTTAATAAAGGTACTTTTTTTAGCAAAGGTAATTTTTTTAACAAAGGCTCTTTTGTAAAATGTAAAATATACTTTCTGCTGAATGGGGAACTTTTTTTTTAAATAATTGAACACTAGAACTGAACTTAACTTAACAAGAAACTGAACTAGAACTAAAACAGACCTGTACCTCAACTAAACTAGAACTAATGTAGAGTTGAAACTGAAGTGAAACTAAACTACACTAGCACACTCTGCAATTTTTCGCATTGAATGTAAATTAATAATATAAAAGTAAAATTTCTAACTTGTTATCCTGCCCATTGTGCTCATTCTTTAAAAAATATTCACATAATTGAAATTCCTGTTTATCAAGATTTTAAAATATTCATCTAAAAATCCAAATTCTCTTGTATGAAAAACGTTTAGCAAAAAAAAAATAGTTGGTCCCCTTAAGCATTTAATTTTAAAATGCATGGGGCATTAAAACAGCAATTACAACAAAAATATTTCCTTATTATAATATTTTCAGTTGTGTAGCTGTTGTTGCCACATTATTTATCAGGCAATGATACGCACTTTTTGACACTCTTTTACACAAACATGCACACAGTCACACGCATACTAACACAGGGCATCAAATAAGCGTACACAAATATAATGATTAAAAAATGTTCCTCTATAAAGCGTATTTCCCTTAGACCCCCATAGCCCCCGATATACCGCATGGGGGCTTCAGAGCGATGCTCATCAAACAAACAATAATTATTGAAATATACCAGAGCCTAAAGTTTTTTTTCTTGTTTAACATATGACAGCCATAAGCTGGTGCTGCACTTGCAACAGCTAGATGCATTCGTTTTTTTCTGTGTTAGTGTTGCTGTGTTAGTTGAGTGTTGCTGTTGTAGGCCTTTTTTCATCGCTTCATTTTTTGTTGTTGCAGGTTTGGCAAATTTTATATTGCCAGCTGCATTTTCCGCTTTTAATTTATAACATTTTGCCAATGATGTTGATGATAACCATGATGATGAGGACGCCGTGCATCCTCATGTTAAAGTTGTTTTTGTTGTTGCTGTTGATAATTTTATACTTTAGCAACAACATCAAAAAGTTTACAAAAAACATGGTTTTGTATGTGTCCATTTACCCACCCTCTTTTTAAACAACAAAATAAAATCAAAGTATCAGTTTGAGAATCCCGCTTTCTTCCCTTTAACGTTTTACCTCTCTCTATTGCTTTTCTGACCATACTTTGCTTTATCGCCAGTGCTATTGTTGTTGTTAAGTTTTTTTTTTTTGCTATATTTATATTGTTATAGTTCAGAAAACTGGCCTCTGGTGCTCATTAAATGTTGGCTTTTTTTCTGAACATGTTTTCCCTGGTATTTGTGGTGCACATTATAAAAAACATTACGTTAAATACAACAGCAAAAAAAGTTCTCATTATCATATAAAAATAAATTAAAAAGTTCAGCTTTTTATATAAAAAAAAAATAAATTTAAAGTTTTTTAAGCAAAAATTTGACAAGAAAAAAAGAAATGAATTCATGAAATCGTTAACGACATTGTAAAATAGTCAAATGGAAACAAATAGTTTAAAATTTTTAGTTAGTGCCGGTTCACACTCTTCAAGCTTTAGCCGTTTTTATAAGAGAGAGGGAAAGAAATGGCATTAACATTTCTCTTCTCTCCTAAAAGCTCAAGAAGAGTGTGAACCAACGCTTAGTTAGGACTGGTTTCTTTGCGTTCTTTAGTTAGCATTCCTAAAAGTATGCTAACTTTTCTCGGTCACAAACTACTTAATAATGCCTGCTTAATATGAACTAAATTCTAGTCAAGATTTTAGAAGATTTCTCTTCAAATTTACTTTAATTGTAATCTGGTTTAAATAAAAACTATAAAAATCACTTGAGCGTCTTCTTGGTTCTACGATCCTAAATATATGCTTTAAAATTTTCGTTTAAATTTTTCTTTGTTCTTAAGCACTAGAGATAATTTTTAGAAAACATACTTACCATCTCTTTTTATCTAATTTTTTACAAAAGTTTTGTGTATAATAAGAAACAAATAAGAAAGTTTAGACGGTCAAGCTCGACCTTATGATACTCTACACAATTTTATTTTTAACCATCCTGTTTGGGACCCATGGGCAAGCATAGACCCGCCGGAACAAAATTATGTTATGACGTTAAGAAACGTGCAAAAGTTCTTTGGGAATAGTATTATTTAGACCTCTTCAACTAAGAGGTGGGTTTTTAGAGTCATAGAACTTTAAAAAAAAAGTCAATAGAATAAACAAATATTTGGCTTTATTAGCTTATTAGATCCGCGACGACATCTTGTCGGTCCAATTTTGTAATACTTTTGGAGCATACCCGGTCTTTTTTCGTCAGTAGTGCTTCGAGTGTAGGCTTCTTAATATACAGTCGTTGATTGCGAATTATTTGCCTGTAGCATTCGTCATTCACAGTAATGTTGGCAGAAGTTTCGAATAGGCCGATGTCGCCTTCGGCATATAAGCTGCACCAAACAGTAATTTTGTCGGAATGTAACGGAGTCTCATGAGGATTGTGCTCTCATCGTAAAGCCATAAATGAGCCTCATCGCTAAAGATGATTCGACGATTAAAATCGGGTTCAACTTCTACTGAATTCTAAGCCCGTTCACCGCACGCATGACGCAATTGATTGTTTAATTTGCTTTAATTAATGCAAGACTTGAATCTTCAATGAATGCAGGCCAACATCTTTCCTCAATATCTTGCAAGTAGTGGACGGGCAGAGGGCGAGTTGCTGAGAGCAGTGTCGAATCGATAAATTTGAGTCCTTTGTCACTCTCACGTCAGCAGTGGCGATGGCTTCTACTGTACGCACGGTACCGACTTGATTGGGATGAATATTATCTTAAAGAGTAAATTTGATCATGAAGCGATCAATGTATTGTGAATTAGCCGCTCAGATGTACGATTAAGCACACCCTAAATTTTACGAAGTGTTCTTATTATAAGTTCGGCGAAAAAAGCACGAATGTTGAAAAAAATCACGATTTGTAAACGTTGTTCTGGTTAAAGGCTTTGCATGGTGATTTGTCAAAGTATGCTGAAAAAAGTCAAAGTTCTACAAACAAACGAATTTGTTTGTAGAGTTGCTCGTATAGTATAGTTTTTCGTAAATATAGGGACAGTTTTTGTGTTCAAACAGAACTGCGTCGAGACCACATTTTCTATACAATTTGCCGTAAAGATTTGTCGTATAAAGCCGTCACAAGATAAAAACCTATTTTATTTTAATAACGTTTTTCCTATGCTCTCACATATAAACACTAATTCTTTTAACAAAGCTGTCATACGTTCACTAAATGTCATACATTTCGTAAACAAAGAGAAATAAGAACAAAAGAAAAAGAAAGAAATAATAGAGATTTGAAGTTACTGCCGACAAAGTTAAAGACTCAATTCTGTTTGTACACTTATGCCCATGGCCATAGTCATACACGAACACTTTTTATACGGCCAATAAAGTCCTACCTTTAGCTATCGGTAAGTTGTGAAAACGGGCCTAAGAGTTCTAAAGTAAACTTTTATTAAAAATATTATTTTGATCTCCTAGAGACAACCAAAACCGGTGTTAATTTTAAAACTGCATGAAGTTGTTTTTAGCTCATTTAGCAACACCATCAGCAAGTTTGTGGAAAAAGTTAGTTAGCACATTTTAACGAAACCCTGCTAATTCAATTTTTTGAATCCCAAGTAAGTCGTTGATAACTAATATGCATGTGGCAGTGTAAATAATACTGAACTGGAAAATAAAATTAGGTAATTGGTTTTTATTGTTGTTTTTTCTTTACCCACTGACAACAACATTTAGAGTTGACAAAAATCAACCAATTGTAGTCGGAACTGTAAGATGAGATAAACTCTCTGTTTATTGTTGATGTTTTTGTTTAAACTTTGATATTGTTACAAGTAGAACTGTTGCTTATAATTCTTATACGTTTTACAGTTTTATTTGGTTTAATATCTTTAGTTTTTCTAAAATCTTTATGGATTAAGTTTCCTGACGATCTGGCCTAAGCAACTAGTGCAATGGAACAATGAACTTCAGTGTTTTTATCAAGAATAAAAATTGGGAACTAAGCACGACTTACAAAATCTTTTAAATTTAAATTTTGTATTCCCAAAAATTACTTTGATATTATAATCTCTGATGTATTTCAGAGAAGTTTTGCAATTTGATTGCCTTATTTTATACAATGGCTTAAAAGTACCTTTAATTGAACCCTTTTGTTGAAAAGTCGCCTTTCGTTGTGCAATGAATTAAAAGCTGCGTATACCTTAAACATTTCAACACTATTTTAATAAATAAAATTTTGTTTGTCGTGCTTAGTATTCAATATTTAATTCTTGATATTGTTGCGGACAAGCTAGTTTCTATGCGCATTTCACTGGCTGCTTTGGCCAGATCGTGCATTTTGGTTGAAACCCCCTTTAGAACCATTAAAGTTGTGTATTGCACAAATAGTTAAAACCAACTGCCTTGAAACATATTGAAAAAAAAAAACGGTTATCTTACCTAGTGGCATTTTCAGAAGAAGTGAATAGTATTCGTTCTTTCATGAACTTACATAAGTAATTAATTATTCAACTTTGTCTTTAAGAAAATCTACTTTTTGCTTAATAAATAATTGTAGTGGGGAAATGTAAGATGAGATGAACCCACTGTTGTTTATTGTTGATGTGTTTTGTTTAAACTTTGATATTGTTACAAGTAGAACTGTGGCTATAATTCTTATACGTTTAACAGTTTTATTTGGTTTAATATCTTTAGTTTGTCTAAAACCTTTATGGATGAAGTTTCCTGATGATCTGGCCTAAGCAACCAGTGAAATGCATAGGAATAGCTTATCCCATCAACAATAAATTTCAAGTGTTTTTATCAATAATAAAAACTGGGAATTAAGCACGAATAACAAAATCTTTTGAAATTAAAATTTTGTATTCCCAAAAATTGAAATTACTTTTTGATAATAAACAGACAGTGCACGGCCTAAAAAACACTTAATTGACAACATCTTTTATAAGTTGTTGTTTTTTTTCATTTTGTTTTTCTTAACCTACTTACAACCATAGTTGCCAATTTAGCGCCTTTGGCGCTAGATTTAGCGCTTTTTAACTGTCGAAAAGGCGCATATTTTTTCCTTAGCGCTTTTTTAAAAAAGAGCGCTAACTTAGCGCTTTTATTGATACCCAAAATTTTTGTACTTTTATTTGCAAACATTTAAATCAATACACAAAAAACCAAAATTTGTTTCCGTTTTTTAAATACATATACTTTACTCTGAAATGCATACTATACAAGAAAGAAGTTTATTTTCTAAAGTAATCCATTAACTTTTTTTGTTTGTATTAAGTAAAACTTTCTTTAATAAAGAAACATTTTGTCATGCTCAAAAGTTCATGTTTTTGGTATATGATCAAAAACTGCATTCAGCATTTATTTAATATTAGTCTCATTTTCTTGATATGTTAATAGGATCAAATTTCTTGCATCAAGAAACAAACTTTTCAGAAAATGCTCAAGAAAACTTGGTTTGATTCAATTAATTTTTATTCAGATCGACATGTTCACATATCAATCAAAAAATTTTCTCATTTTATTATTAAGTTTTCTTAAACTACACTTTTTTATGAAAAAATTTCAGGCTTACAATAAGAAATTTTTGGCTTGACGAGAATGGTGCAAAATTTTCTTGGTTCAAGATATATTTTCTGGTGATTTAGTAAATAATTTTTTTAGGGTATATTTGAAATTATATTACTTTACTCTTCCTGAAATATCAGAAAAGCCTTTTTAAAAATGTTAATGTTTTATTAACACTGCACTGCAAAAAACAAAAAAAGTCGGGGTAGAGAACTTGATTATGCGATTTTAATTGAATTTAGTGTGCTGATTTTACTGATCTTCATGATTTCTCGCCTTATTGTATTCATAATATACCTAGATTTCTGATAATTGATAAAAAAAAAGTGTACATACTAATTTGCATGAAAAACTGGTCGCCATATGGTCAAAAATAATCACTGTAAAAGATCAAAATCGCACAAATCTTATTTTATATATTTTTATTTCAAACGATATTTTTTGACGGCCAGTGTAATTAATTAAACTTGTTTCTTAAACATTCATTAAGTTTTTTATTTAAATTTTATTTAGCGCTTTTTAGCGCTTTTTGATTGGGGCCACGGCGCTTTTTAATTAGAAATAGTTCACAACCCTGCTTACAACTACAATTAATGTTGAGAGAATTTCAACTAATTGTAGTGGGGAAATGTAAGATGAGATGAACCCACTGTTGTTTATTGTTGATGTGTTTTGTTTAAACTTTGATATTGTTACAAGTAGAACTGTGGCTATAATTCTTATACGTTTAATAGTTTTATTTGGTTTAATATCTTTAGTTTGTCTAAAACCTTTATGGATGAAGTTTCCTGATGATCTGGCCTAAGCAACCAGTGAAATGCATAGGAATAGCTTATCCCATCAACAATAAATTTCAAGTGTTTTTATCAATAATAAAAACTGGGAATTAAGCACGAATAACAAAATCTTTTGAAATTAAAATTTTGTATTCCCAAAAATTGAAATTACTTTTTGATAATTAATAAATATTTTTTTTTTTAACTTACAAATTTTTATATATTTAAATAGTTTATCACAATTTTAATTGCAAAAAAAAAAAAAACAATTCCAATGAAAATGAAGCTTCAAACGTAGCAGGTTTGTAAGGGAGAAATATAAAAGTTTCGCTTACCATCTCTCTCAAGGAAGACATACATGTTTTTTTAAAACTGAATGTACATATATAACTGAAAATATAAACTAAATGAGAAGCAGGAGTTCAATTTTACTTGAAATACATGAAAATAATGTGTTTTCGTTTTGCTCTGTTGTTTTTGTTGTTTCTACACACAACTTTCAACTTGTGTGTGGTGTTGTTGTAATTTCTGCAAAAAACTTTGAAAAACACACGCGTGTGAACGCATCAGGGATGATAAATGAGAAAACCAATATCGTACCAAAGAACTTTTAAAATTGTACTTTTTCGGCCCCAATAGTACTAAATCATATTTTTATTGAATTTTTTTTTTATTTTAATTTTAAAAACAAAAATTTAATACATCAAAAAAAAGGTACTTTAACTTCATTTGTACATTAATTATACATAATACCCACCCTATTGGGTAAAATTTTTTCGCGTCAAAAGCACATCGCGATTCTTGTTCTATAAGTCATTTGAAGAAACTTTGCCAAAGAAACCATAGGTCAAAAATGAATTTCGAGCCCCAGAATTTTCAAAATAGTTTTCCAAATTATTCAAGAATAGAGGAACACAAATTGTATTTAGTCTAGCCAGAACTGTATTTTGCAGTTTTAGGGTCGAGAAATCCATTTATTTTTATTTTTTATAGCCGCCAGAGAGCGTCTTCATACACTTTTTAGAATTAATCGTCTTTTTTGTGGAAAATGTACGAATATTTCTCAAAATGCAATCTCGAATTTTAATCGAAAATAAAATTTTTAGGCGTTCTAAAAATATGTGCATACGATCATCTTCGGATTGTATTTCCAAATTTATTGTGTTTACAATTTTCAATATGTACGGCAAAAAAAAGGAAAGTAGTCCGAATATATTAAAATTTAATTTAGCGCTTTAAAAATCTCCTTCAAAATAATTCGGAGTAAAATAATAATGGAGTGAGCTCCCACATCTTGACGTGACAACTATCTTGTTGACGAATATTTTAAAATATTATGAATTCGTTCCAAAATAATCTTGAATTGAGAGGAAGTCGCCTTTTCTACTTTATAGAACTTTTGCAGAAGTGGTTTCCTATATCTTTTAAAAACTTGTCAATATCATCAGAAAATGCACGCTTATATGCAGCCGCAGACACTTAATTTAGAATATGGCATAAGCAATCGTTCAATGATCTAGTGCAAAAATCAATTCTCAATAGAGGAGTTCAGTGTTTAGCGCAAATGGTCCAAACACTAAACTCCGCTTATATTCATTGGACAGTAAGTACGAGTGAAAAATATGTATGTTTGTAGGTTTGAAAAATTTAAAAATAGTACCAAATGAGTCACAGGGGTACTAGCGTACTTTTTAGTTTTGAATTGTACCAAAAAAAGTACAATTGTACCAACTTTATCAACCCTGCTATAAATTAAGCAAATAAATTCGATCTTACCTGACTATTTTTCAGACGCAAATCTCAAAAAAATTTATTTTGTTTGTTTACCAAACAGCAGAGTCCTAAGACGATCTTATTTGACGACGCAAGTGATTTGTTGCAAGAATTGCTAGCTGCAGGTTAAATACGGATGTTAGGTGGATAAAACTATACCATCAACGTCGACGGCTACAAAATCTAACGCGGCACGGCTCAGCCGCTCAGCGCTGGTCTCTTCTGATTACTTACGACAGCACAATAAACATAGCAAGCAAAGTTTTATTAATTTAAGACACTTTTGTGTAAAAAGCAACAACAATTCTTTTAAACCATTGTAAAATGTTAGAACATTATGACAATACAACATGACAGCACACTTTGTGAATGCCCCATAAGTGTTTTAGTTCAAGTTTTCAATATCGATGTGTTTGTCTTTGAAGTACAATTGTACCAACTTTATCAACCCTGGAACGCATAAAAGGATGCAATGCTGAGAGATGAGACTATAAAGTTAGATGGGATTAAAACGCTAACTTTGAAATTTTAGTTTCAGAGTGGTATCAACAACGAAAAGTTTAATCTTTTTTTACTTGATTTAAGAATTTTATACTTATTTTACGAAATTCCGGGATTGATTGATGAACTAAATGTTAATGTGACTGCTAAAATTGCCATCTTTCAACGGGTCATAAACCAAAAACCAAGTTTCGCTTCGATTCAGTGGCTTGGTTGATGTTAATGATCATTGTTGCTATCCTTTTGCCCCGTTGCTTAATTTTTTGTTGTTTGGAAAGCACGAAGTGAAAATGTTTTAGCAATGTCATCGCAATTAACAGTTTAACTGGCAGTATTACTCTCTGCAATATCTAACCAACAACTTTAGTCTAAAAACATGGCAGTAAGCAGAATCTCTCTTCAAGACTTGCTGATGGATGGCACTTTAAGAAACATCGGGGTGTAGGAGTTAAGACCTACATACCAAGAAATTTTAGAACCCGCCTAACCATGGCTTTATATTGATGCTAAGGCACGGTTAAGGGTTGTTGTTAAACGCCTTGTATGCAATGGAAAAAGTTATCTTTAACTAGAAAAAAGGTATACATTATTTATTTAAGTAATGTCCAAGGCATTTCGCTTTATCAGCTGGCGTCGAAATCCCAGCTGATTTTGACACTTTGTTACAAACTGTTGACGTTTTTAAGCAGGAAACACGCAAAAAAAACAACTGTTGTTTTTGTATCGTTCTAGTTGCTGTAGTATCACTGCCATCGTATAACATACATACATAAATACACTTTGATTATGTCGAATTCGTTGAATTGTTTAAAATCTAAAACCTTAAAAAAATAGGTCAATTATCTACAAAAATTTATATAAAATGCATGTTGCATTAACTTTATCTGCTATTTTTCACATTCAATGTGGCAAATATTAATTATACATAAACTTGTGCAAATAAAAATCTAAACCGTTAAATAAATATTAAAAATAATTAACAAATTCCCTGTTCTGTTTATTGAAAAAAATTTTACATCAAAAAAGTACACAAAAAAAATTCTTTAATAAAAAAGCAAAAGAAGGGGGCTTAGAAATTTATATAACAGACATTTCCCTTTATTTATATTTATACAATGGTAATTTATAAAATAAATAAATTAGTGGCATATTTTAAAATTTTATAAAATTTAAATAATTATGACTACAAAAAACTCCTTTATTTTTTTTTTTTTTTTTTTTGCTGATTTTATTTTTATAAATAATTTTTGTATAACAAAAAAGGCAGCGATTAAAGGCAGCAAAAAAACTGAAATGTTGTTGCATATAAAATGCAGTATAAAAATTGCAATTTTATGTTATTTTGTATATACTAGACTTTTTTTCATAACATGCATGTAGTGTAATACACCAAAACACCCCCTCACGCCTTATAAACTCCCGTTTGGACCTTTCTACCATTCTCACATCAACTGCCAGTCAGCCAGCAACAAAAAAAAAAACAACTTAAAAGTGCGTGTATACGCATGGAACACAACGAAAAAAAATAAAATAATGGACGCGAATTAAAACGAAAAAAAAAAGAAATGCAGGCAGTTTTTTTCGCTTGCCGAGTTGCATAAATAAAAATAAATAAATTGAGGCATACTTTTTGGGGGGGTTTCCAACACAAAAATAACGAAGGGAAGCGATAAATGGAATCTGTAGTTAATGCAGGAAAAAAACTGGCTTAAAATTGGCTGCAAAGGGATATAAGTCTACTTGCTTAACTTACAACTCATACTTCTTGAAATTTGCTTCATTGATTTTGGTGCCAGAGCTCGCAAAAGTACGTATGTGTGTATAAGCATGAGTGATAACAATAATATAATGGTGAAGAAGAAGAAGAACGAGAGGAACTTATAGCTGAGGTATTGTGGTTGCATACTTTTGGGTGGTATATAATTATAAAAGTGTATGGCAAAACCTGACCCCACTCACCCCCACCAATAGTTAACTTGTTTGGTATATAATCATAATAATTATATGTCCATAGACATATAAATGCATACACATATAGACAGTATATGTATATTGAAAGTATGTATACAATAATAATACAAACAACACAACAACAAAAGTTTGATAATATGCAACTACCCAAATACAAGCAAACATGCACACATAAAGTAAATTGTCAAAAGCCCATCTTCGCTTTTGAAATGAAATAGTTTGAGTAAAACACTCGCTCACACATGACACGCTTTCACACACACACACACACACCCATGCACGCATGTTAACATAAAGGAAATATGAGAGTAAGAGATGATTTGTGTGTGTTTGTGTTTGTATTTAAGTATATACTGGACACTACTTTACACGCACTGTAACAAACATATAATGAGGGTGATGGAATGGTCATTGTAAAATCTCATTCTTCTATGTTCCCCAAACAGACACACACTAACATTCACATGCACACCATTCGATGCAAAAAAGCTTTTTGTAGCAACTCTATTTGCATGATGGCAAACAAACTCACAGAAAAAACGAAAGAAGACAACAAATTTAACCAAATTGAATAAAAATCTTCAAAAAACTTTTGAAATTCCAAAAAATAAAAAGAATTAATCCTTTCAAATTCAAAATATTTGAAAGTAAACCGTTTTTTTTTAATTTTTTAAATCTTAAAATTATCAATAATCCAAAAAATGTTTAATGTTCGAAAAAATTTTCGATGATTTGTTTTAAAATTTCAGAAATCCTAAAATTTTTCGAGGTTCGAAAATTGGTTTTTATATTTGAAGTTTTTTCTCGATGTTCTCAAAAATTTACGGTTTGTTCGAAAAACCCCATTTTTATATTCGAAAAATCTTTAATATTCTACATTTCTCCACAGTCAAAAATAATCTTTATTGATTTTCAATATTAACGGCTTTTCAACAATTTTTTTGAAAAACCTTAAGATTTAAAAATATTTTCCATAAAAAATTTTATAGGAACGTTTTTTTTCGAAATTGTTGAACAAGCGGTTACTAAATATGTTTCTTTTTCTTCATTCCAATATTTGCAATATTCTGATACGATTCATAATATCGTATACGATATTCAATAGTAAAATACATATTTACGAAAAACTTTTGATTTTCGTAAAACTATCAAAAAATTTTTTGAAATTTGAAAAATCAGTGATCGAAATATGTACAATATGCATTTGAAAAAAAATCTATTCGAAATCGATAATTTTTTAAGTTCGAAAATTTTTCATGTTCGAAAATTTTTCATGTTCGAAAATTTTTTCGATATTAAAAAAAAATTTCAAAAAATGTCGCATTTTAAACTTATTTTACTTTTAATCTTATCTAATTTCAAAAGGTTATATTAATAGGAAATTTGGATGCCTAAAACTTTCGATATTCAAATTATTCATATTCAAATGTACATATTCACAGATTTAAAATTATAAAAGCCGAAATTTTAAAACATTTAAATAAATGATGGATTTTTTTTAATTTTCGAAAAAATTTTCGATATTCGAATTACATATTTTAAATAAAAAATTTTTGATCGAATGCTTTGTAATTGCTATAGAAGACAAAAAACATAAAGTTTTATAATATAAACATATAAAGTTTTTCAATACAAAAACTATTTCTACAAATTAATTTTCCATATTGGAGTTCGAAAAATTTTTCATGTTCGAAATTTTTTTCGATATTAAAAAAATTTTTTTAAATGAATATGTGAAATTTTAGACTTATTAAACTTTTAATCTTATCTTATATTAAAAGGGTTTTATTAATAGAAAATTTCGATGCTTAAAAATTTCGATATTCAAATTATTCATATTCAAAGTATTCACAAATTTAAAATGATAAAGTTTAAAACATTTAAACAAATATTGGATTTTTTTAATCCAATTTTAAAAAATATAGAAATTAATAAAAAAAAATGTTTTATATTCGAATTAAAAGGCTTTTGTTTTAATGTAGAAAGAAGCAAAATTTTAATATTCGAAAATTTCTTATATGTACAATATAAAAATTTGTATATTCGAAAACTTTCTCAATAGAAATCGATTTCGATTTCGAACGTTAACGTCCGCATAGAAAATAACATTTAAAACAAAAACAAATTTTAGAATTTTGTTTTTGTTTTTGTTTTTGTTTTAACAGGCAGTTAAAGTTTTGGTTATTCGATGATTTTCTTTATAGGGTGGTGCATAATGAACGTTATCCTACCAATATTATCAATGTGAAAGTTTGAATGTTAAAATATTTGTTACTTTATGACTCAATCACGCGAAAACCGCGTTTTGAAATAAAATGAACTTTTTAAGATTTAAATCGTGTTGGTACTTTGGTCCTTTTTCTATTTTTGATAAACTCGGTATGCAGATTGCATATGGCCCAAATGCAAATATAAGGTACTTTTTAAGAGATAGAAGTGGTGGTACTTTTAAATGGGTAAACGCGGGATAAAATTGGTACTATTTATATATATGATAAATTATATTCAATATTTTTAATTTTTCGAATTTATTCTATGAGCTAAATTTCAGTTATGTATTTTATAAAGCTTTTTTGTAATAGTTCTATTCCTACAATTTTTCAGAAATGACTTTATACACTACCAGACTATTATATTGTATTTTCTATTTACATTTTACCTTAGCCTTCCGTTGGAAAGCAATGAGGTATATTGAATGTACAGAAAAATTTACAATTATTAGACACCAGCAGAATGTAATGCATTTTCTGGCCCGCTACGGCCGTCGTCAGCATTCTTTGTGTCTCACTGGATAGTGTTACTATTACAAAAAAGCTTTATAAAATACATAACTGAAATTTAGCTCATAGAATAAATTCGAAAAATTAAAAATGTTGAATATAATATAAAGTTACCTTCGGAAGGAAATAATTTCCAGTTTCTATTTGTTAAAATAGTTGAGTTAAATACATTCAATTTATAAAGTAACACTATCCAGTGAGACACAAAGAATGCTGACGACGGCCGTAGCGGGCCAGAAAATGCATTACATTCTGCTGGTGTCTAATAATTGTAAATTTTTCTGTACATTCAATATACCTCATTGCTTTCCAACGGAAGGCTAAGGTAAAATGTAAATAGAAAATACAATATAATAGTCTGGTAGTGTATAAAGTCATTTCTGAAAAATTGTAGGAATAGAACTATTACAAAAAAGCTTTATAAAATACATAACTGAAATTTAGCTCATAGAATAAATTCGAAAAATTAAAAATGTTGAATATAATATAAAGTTACCTTCGGAAGGAAATAATTCCCAGTTTCTATATGATAAATTTTTTGTACATATTACACAAGGTCCAATGGCCGGAATATACATATTTAGAGACCCCTTGCTGAATGTCGGTTGCTCAAGAGCGGCGAAAAATGACTTTTCCTAAATGTTGTTTTTTGATAAATTTTAACATAAAATAAGTCCAGATGTAGAAAACTACATACATTTCTGTAAATTGTATATAGGATATACTCTTTTCTTTAAATCTTGCTCTAATTTTTGCGTGAATGAAGTCAGGTAGAAGCAAGTGATTTAGAATACATTTTTTGTTTAAGTTGTTTGTTTTTAAGAATTAACTTTGAAAAACTTGGGAAATTTATGATGGAAACACTCGATATAGAACAAAGAACTATAGTTGTTCAGCTATTTTTTTTTTTTTTTTTTAAGTCAGATTTAGATTGTTCCGACACAAAGATATTATTGAATAATGAATAACGAGGGCTATTTTCACCATAATGGTCACAATCTTGAAAAAATATTCGGCAACTAAAATTTAAGAATAATTGTTGAATATCATATTGCACACACTAAGATGCAGTATGGTTTAGAATAGCTTCAGAAAAGATCATTTGACCATATTTTTTTCAAAAATGACGATCAAGTTGCAGTAAATGTGTAGTTGCCCGATGTAAAGAACAATCCAGAATTGTGGCTCATAAAAGATGGAGCCATAACTTACATTGCTTTTCCAACTATGGCTCTTTTTTTAGCGATCTATTCGCCATTCTATATATAAAAAATTTTAAAATTTCGAATATTAAAACATTTATTATAAAGCAAAAAAATAGCAAAAATTTCGTATATTCGAATTTCTGAGCGAAAATTTCGAATTTGTTTCTGAGCGAAAATTTCGAATATTTTTACATTTTATAAATAGAAAATAAGAAAATTTTGATTCTGAAAAAAATTAAAAAATTTACTATGCAAAATGGTGAAAATTTCGATTATTTGAAAATTTTATAAAAAAAATAATTCAAAAATATTAACAAATATTTAAAAAATACAATTTAAAGATTTCAAGCCCGTATCAAAGAAAATCATCTTTTATTAATTCACAATGAAAAATAATATATTATAACTAGCATTTAACCCGCTACTTCGTTAACGTCTCCTTTTTCTTCGTGGACATGTCTGTATGCCAAAGTTTATTTTGCTAGGTTTTATCTTGTTAAAATTCCGGATATTCAAAAAGTACCAGTTAATATACAAAAAAAGTACCAAAAACTTTCCTCTTATAGAATCTTATTCACTCAGGACATTGCATCTTGAATTTTATGTTTCTGGATCCAATACTTACGGAAATTCAAAAGAACCATTTAAAGAACAAAAAAGTACCAAAAAGTTCCCTCATAGATTCGTATCCACTCAGGACATATCATGTTGAATTTTATCTTTTAAGGTCCAATATTAACGATAGTCAAAAAACACTAGTTGTAGAACCAAAAAGCTGAAGAGAGATATTAAGTTTCCCATATTTCCAATTTTGGTACTATTTTTCCACCCATTAAAGTATCAAAAAAAAAATTTAGTACGAATTTGTCAATGAATGGTGAAAAATGTTTAAAAAAAAAGAACCAACAAAAGTAGCTTAAACGTTAGAACTCCGAAAAAGTTCCAAATTCATATTCGTATTTTTTTTTATCAGTTTCGAATGTGGTATAAACATTATTTCGAGGTTTATTGGTTCAAAAGATAGATGAGGTGACAAAAAAGTACCGAAATTCAGGGTTTACCCGTTTTCTCCCTAAAAGAGCCGAATTTCAAATAAGTACCTGACACCTGTCCACTTATTTTTCTAAAGAACAACGATAAGTATTACAGTTTTTTGTATCTCTTTTAGTTTTAGTGATATAAGGTTATCAAATTTACCTGTTTTTACCCTTTTTTACCCCCTAAACATTCGAATTTCCAAACATCCCGTCTTAGTGGACCGATTTGGGGAGAGACCCACCTCCGCTTCAGGCGTTTAGTCTGTGCGATGATGAATCAGTCAGTAACGTTAAAATTTTATTCATATACATAGCAATCAATATTTTAATATCATATATTAATATATATACAAACTGAAATTAAAATTTAATTTTGATAAGCCAACTGGCTTCGCGGGACTGATATAAGATCCTAAATGTATATAATAGGCTTTAAACACTTGCTCACATCTTATCGCAAAGATGATAACATCTTCCCATAAAAATTGTACAGGGCTTAAAATCAACATCTTCCTTCATCTTTAAAAGATGTTCCTATCTCATATTGTTTCATTCAACATCTTTCGATTATTTTAGTGTCATCACTAGCAAAAACAAATAATTTGTTAAAAAGTATACATATCATAAGATCAGGACAGCAATATCATTTATTTAGTTTTTATTCGCTCTTACACGTGAAAATAAATATTTTTATGGTGAAAGATGTTACAAATGTAAACAAGTTTTTTTCATTTTTAACATCTTTCACGCATTCCTCTAAGATGTGATCAAGTGTAAAACAGCTATAAAGAAAATGTAAATACAAAATCGTTTAATTAATTAAAAAGAAAAATAAATCCAATAATTGTAAAAAAAAACTTTTAGCACTGCCTTCGTCAACTTTCGTTACTGTGCAAATGTATATGTGATTTCATTTTCGCATAAGTATGTACAAGTGTGGGTATATGTATAACATTTGTATAATGTTATCATCATGATAAGAGTGTCAGAGTACGTTTAAACCAAAAATAAAATTATAAGCAACAACTACAAAAACAACAAAACAAAAAGACTCTAGAAAAAAGACGAAACCTCCGAGCAGCAACAACAACATCAAATAGTTTTTCATTAGTTAAAGGGTTAAATTAAACCATTGGCAACCGATTGCAATCAGCCAGCCTTAATGTCGGTGTGCTTAAATATACATAATAATTCGTGTGTGTGTGTGTTTGAGTGGGTGTATGTGAATATAAATATATGCATTAAGTGCTTCACTTATGATTATATACCTTATTATATTTCAAATATAATATAAAACTCATCCCTAAATACTGGTGATATATAGACACTCTCAAACACCCACATTAACACACACTAATGTCAAACGCACACATACGATTTGCAAAAAATTATTACACCAAAAAAAAGAATTGCAAAAACCTGCCTCAATACAAATACAAACACAAGTACTAGAGAATACAACAACAAAAACAATTGAACTTGCATATTCTTTATAAGTGTGTGTGTGTGTGTATATATGTGTTTGTGTGTGTATGTAAATAAATATTTTAAAATTCAAAATATTAACAAGAAATTTAAAATTTCACTTATATACATTTTAAGAAATTTACTAACACAAATATATGAATGTATGTATATGAACGTATGTGTGTAACCACTTTCTTAAGAAGCAGAACTTTAAAATTGAGATTTTTGAAAGAGTTCTTAGACATCGAACGATATTGAAATTAAATTAAATACAGAGGTACTCTTCCAAAGAATTTATTTTGATGCTGAACTATGCCGTGATGAATTGTTTTAGATCACTAAAACCTCTGACATATCCATAGAATTATAAGCCAAATACAAAGCAAAATTTAATTCAATGGAAATATTTAAAATGCTTAACTACATGTGGAAGTAGTTGGATCTTTTACTTCTCATGAAAGTCTTCGTTTTATAGAAAACTGGCTTTTGCCCGCTGCTTCGTTCGCGAAGAAAACCCTTCTAAGGGAATACCTAACGGTTGAAACTATTTATCAGTTTGTTGATAAAAATAACTACTTTCATATTTCATAAGAGTTAAAAGGAGAGCAATTATAGTAGTAATAGTTGTTCTATTAAATTTTTTTAATCTTTTGATTTTGTACTTGAGGTACATTTTTTACACTACGTTAGATGTTCTGCCTTCAAGTGGTAACACGACCAGGTTGCTCGGTGTAACTTCTCTCGAGCAGTCCACGTTAAACTGCGCGTGCGAAAAGGAATCCCCTCCTAGATCAGTTCCTCTTGTTTTTAAAGACTTACCCTAAGATATATTAACAATTATTGCAAAGCAGACCTTTTCGAGAAATTGCAGTCTATTAAACTCGAATGGGTACTCCTGGGTATCCATGGTATATACACCTATTTACAAATATAATGGCCTTTAGTACATTTCACACGCAATCGGATCCCATTGCACAGAGAAGCAATACGTTCGCTTCTGCTTGGCCAATAAGTGGGTGAGACGGTAGACTAGCTGGGAACTCCACGGGATAGTGTACGGCCCCATTCGTATGCACTACAGTTTCTACAGATTTGTATTCGTATCCTGGTATATTAGAGTAATTACTCCGTCAAGCACAACCATGACAAGATCTGGTGGAATTGTCACATTTCCTTCGGTTCAGGATATTCTCCGCTTTAATTTTTAATGAGGAAATCGGTTAATCGTCCAGCGCAAACGTTACCCTTCAAGTGCAATTGCATGTGTTTCTTTAGGTAGAGTTTTTCTTTAAAGAGCCAAAGATTTGAGGCCATAATGCAAGCCTTAACTTATTCGGCACTATCGGCAAAGGCGGACGACGGAAGTCTGTAGCTAACAACAACGTGATCCACCCATCATTATATCATTCCCTCTGATAAATTTTAAGGCTATGTAAACGCTTCGAAACACTTTTTATTTGCCATCGTATTTTCATCCCAAACTATTTGTAAATTTTACCGGGAGCTTGAAGGGAGTGTGAGTTGTCTTTCAAACTATGTTGCCGTTATTCTTGAGGATGCGATGGCTAAGGCGATTCCACGTTTTCTCCTTAATTTTGATAATAGAACATTGATAATGAAAGTTGTTCCAGTTTCACCAGGAGGAAAGAAAAAGTAAAAAAATATTGTTTCTCTTTCATTCTCTATATTAGCAAGAGTATGCTGATAAATGTAACTTTTTTCATCCATCAGATACCTCCTTATTCTGTCAGATCACTTATGTCTTATTTATTATCTCTTAGATATTCTCGATTAATGAAATTTGCTACATATCCTTTTGGTCGAATACAATCCATATTTTCCTAAGTTTGGTTCCGCTTGCGCTAACACCGTATCCTCAATCAATGAGTCGTTGCGCACTTACTACGATGCAATTCTCTCTCCAGTCGTCGTTAAATGTCTTTCGAGATGATATATTTGTATTAATTTCAAAGGCTTAAAGGATCCGAGAATCGGGATCAGACAGAAAATTAACATTACTGTAAACAGCTACCGTAGCTTCAGAGTAGAATCGCTCAATGCAGCTTCTACTTAAGTGGCGACCCAATGTCTGTCTTGGAGCCGTAGATGGTAAAGACTCTTTTAGAACGAGATTTTTTTCCTTCCTGGTAAAATTCGCAAATTCGCTTGGAAAACTAATTTTTCGAGGAATGCGATCTAGCTTTTTATTTTTCGTCCCCGTAAATGCCAAAATTTTAAGATTCATCAATGCGGAAAATAAATTTTACCTGAATTTGGAACAAGCTGGATCAATTCGTATCATATTTGGCTAGAAATAGTACCGAAAAAGGTGTAATTTAGCTCCCTCAGCAGTCCGAATTTCAAAAAACTTACCAAAACATATTAATGATGGCTGGCAGGCACTGCAGAGGGTAGAACTGCAAAGAATTCTGATGATGAGAATGTAGTTATTATCGAAACGTAAATTCAACCCAAGTTCGATCCGCAGCTCAGCCAAGAATAAAAATTACATATAAATAAATTTTAATTATGATGTTCATGATTTTTTTTTTTTTTTTGCCGTAATATCCTAGACTGTCTTCTTTGTAGCTTCTGGATGTTTGATGCGCATGCAGTACCCCATAATTGGTTGCCATATGTCCATATTGGTTTTATGATAGACTTGTATAAGAGAACTTTGTTGTCTAAGGATAAGTTTGAGTTTCGACCGATTAGCCAATGTAGTTGAGCTGCTTTAAGTTTCATAGCCGTTATTTTCGCTTCAATATGACGAGACCAGGTCAAGCGTCTATCTATATGAACTCCCAAGTATTTAACATGGCTTCCTACCGGAACAGTGATGTTATTTATTTTTACAGCAGGGCACGTTTGTCTTCTGAGCGTGAAAGTTAAGTGAGCACATTTAGCTGGGTTAACCTTTATTTTCCATTTTTCTAGCCAGGCTTCTAGTTCATTTGGGGGAGTATTGGTTTTTTGATCTAACCATGAATGTTCTGCCAGTTAAATAGTTCTCAAGGAGTTTGTGAGTGTTTTGTGGAAGCATTCGTACTATTTTAATGATAAGCCCATCATGCCAAACTTGGTCGAATTCTTGGGAAATGTCTATAAGCAGTGCTGCGCAATATTCCTTTCTCTCAAATGCTGATCTAATTTGGGTAACAATTCTATGCACTTGTTCTATTCTGCCATGCCTTGCTCGGAATGCGAACTGATGATCCGGAATAATTGCGTATTCATTAAGATAGTTATACTTAAAAGGAATATTTTTTCGAATAGCTTTGATAATATTGATAGTAGGCTGATTGGTCTGTACGACGTAATTTGACTAGCGTATTTTCCTGGCTTAGGGATCATAACAATTGTAGAGGTATTCCAAGAGGATGGGAAGTAGCCAACTCGTAATATCGCATTAAAGATGAGCAGCAAGGTTTTTGTTCATGATGTTAAATTTCTTCCTTCAGTAAAATAATTTAATAAAAATAAAACTTAAATTAAATTTAAAATGAAAAACTGGGAATTTAGCACGTCATACGAAGATCGTATTAATAATAAACTTTGTATTCCCGAAAATGACTTTGATAATATAATTGCAAGTGCCCGTGCATAAAACTGAATTGGCAAATTGGTTTAGTTCGTTGTTTTCTTACGAAGACAATAGAATAAAGCGGTTTGTTTTTTAATTTTGTTTTTTCTTTTAACCCACTTACAACTACAATTCGAGTCGGAAAGAACCCAACCAATTGTAGGGGGATGTAAGAAAAGATAAACTCACTGTTTATTGTTGGTGTTTTGTTTAAGCTTTGATGTTGTTACAGGTAAGACTTAGAGTGTTTATAACTCTTCTTCGCTTAAGGTTTTATTTGTTTAATATTTTTGGCTTTTCTAAAATCTTTGGAAAAGGTTTCCTGATGAGCTGGTGTAAGCAACCGGCGAAATGCGCATAGAGGCTTGCTTTCCCTCAACAATAAATTTCAGTGTATTTATCAAATATGAAAAATTGGGAATTTAGCACGTCATACAAAAATCTTAATAATAAACTTTGTATTCCCGAAAATAACTTTGATAATATAATTGCATGTGCCCGTGCATAAAACTGAATTGGCAAATTGGTTTAGTTCGTTGTTTTCTTACGAAGACAATAGAATAAAACGGTTTGTTTTTTAATTTTGTTTTTTCTTTTAACCCACTTACAACTACAATTCGAGTCGGAAAGAACCCAACCAATTGTAGGGGGATGTAAGAAAAGATAAACTCACTGTTTATTGTTGGTGTTTTGTTTAAGCTTTGATGTTGTTACAGGTAAGACTAAGGCCCGTTTTCACAACTTACCGATAGCTAAAGGTAAGATTTTATCGGCCGTATAAAAAGTGTTTTATTATAACAACTTTACTTTAACCTTCCAGGTAGTATTAACCTTAATCTACTTTATCGCTCACTTAAGGTTAAAGTAATGTTTTTATAATGGAATAACGGGCCATTTAAAGTCTACTTTAAGCTATCGGTAAGTTGTGAAAACGGGCCTTAGAGTGTTTATAACTCTTATTCGCTTAAGGTTTTATTTGTTTAATATTTTTGGCTTTTCTAAAATCTTTGGAAAAGGTTTCCTGATGAGCTGGTGTAAGCAACCGGCGAAATGCGCACAGAGGCTTGCTTTCCCTCAACAATAAATTTTAGTGTATTTATCAAATATGAAAAACTGGGAATTTAGCACGTCATACGAATATCGTATTAATAATAAATTTAAATTAGTTTTTAATTTTATTTTTTCTTCACCCACTTACATCTACATTTCATGTCGGAAAAAACAAAACCAATTTTAGTAAGAAAAGTAAGAAAAGGGAAACTCACTGTTTAATGTTGGGGTTTGTTGCCTTATCAGTCCGAACTTAATAAATGTGATAAAACTCGTTCAAGTTGTTTTTAAGAAGAGAACAATTCGATTTGAATTTTATTTCTAGTTTCAATACTTTAGAAGATAAAGTAAAAAGAAGTACTCAAACAAGATGTTTACTCGTTTTTAAAACTTAAAAAGTACAAAAAAAGTTATATAACGCAAGTCAGCTTATAGCTAATTATGCATTTGACAAAAAAGTTGAATCAGTGTTATTGCCCTACAAATAAAATTGGACCACCTGATCCATTTTGATAAAATGGACTACTCCATAGACTGGTCCGATGTAATGCAAGCATGGACCATGTCATTGTTAAAAAGTGTTTGTAGTGAGACGACATGTCTTCGTTTTTTAACGACATGCTTTCGTTTTTAAATGACTTCAAAACTAATCCTCTTGTGTACACCATGGAGTAGTTTTAAAACTACTCCTTAGTGGTCCAAAGGTGGGTTATATGGTTCTCTCCAAGGACATCGTGATGTTAAATAGACCAGGTTTTTTCCATACGTTTGGGTTAGTTTTGGACTAGTCCTGGTCCCTTGTGGACTACTCTTTACACGCGTGTTTGGACTGGTCCTATTATTTGCAGGGTGTATATGACAAGTTACACACCTAAATGCAGAGAATGCATACACGCATCAACGCATGAAAGTAGGTTTACTTTCTACTTTTGTATCCGTCGCATGTGTGGTGAAAAAGTCAGCTGTTATTAATGGATGACAAATCATATTTTATTTTCAATGTTATCGATAAATATGTTTGTGTGGTGGATTACTTTTTTTTTTTTTTTTTTTTGCATTAAAAAGGGTTTTTAATAAGAGAAAAAGCTTTCGTAATAAAGATTGTATAAACTTTAAAGAATAAATGACATTTAAATAAATTTTTAGCACAATTTAACCACGAACAAAATTTGCCATTCTTTTATCTTATGAGTGTCATCTTTGTTGTGTTTATTATTTTTTTTAACAAATTCCATGAATTGGAAACTTATTGATACCGTGAAGAGTCACGAATATTTTTATAATAAAAGCTATTAAACAAATTCTATTAAAATATTAATTACACTCTCCATTTTTACAACGGCTGATAAAAAAAAACAAATTTGGCGCATTTAACGCATTGCATGTAACTTGAATTTAGAAATGCATAAAATGCACAAAAAGTATCATACGTATCTACGCATGGTGTGGACCTTCAGCTTATGTATTTGCGGCATTCATATGCTTTTTGATTTATGATTCCATCTGTCTTAATTTCGGAGTGGTCACATCTACCCACTGTAAAAGTCTTAATCATTTTCTCTACTTTTTTGCAAAAAAAAAACAGCTGTCTTCCTCTTCTTAGTATAAAACTTGCTTCTCCAGAGTCAATTAAAGAGAAATAATTTCAGTTGTCCCCAAATGTAAGCTGAACTCATATCAGTTTTGTTTCAACTAATAAAAAATATTTTAAGTTGTGCTAGTGCTCATTTCACAACGGTTTACTATTTTGTGTTGTCTCTTTTTAGTTGTTATAGTTAAGTTTATTGTACTGTTATATTTCGTTTTGTTTCTATATTTATAAAATGACACATAAAGGGAACAACTCAAAAAACCAGTTTTTTTAGATACTTGTTAAAGAACAATTCAAAAATTCTTACTCGTATTTCTTTACAATGACATAATTATTCTCAGCTTCCCAGAGGCGAATTTTTCGATTACAGAAGCGATCAATTACAACCTTGTACACTTTCTGCATTTCCGCATTTATGGAGTAAACGCCTAAAACTTGCACACAAAGTAAGCGGGATAGTGCAGTGATCAATCAATATATACAAACTCAGTACTGCTATACATACATTGTAAGCAGGCAGTGGACAGTCTATGCACAATCTCGCTTATTTCGTGGGCAAGTAGCAGGCGTCTAGCACCCTACTGCCCACACATTGTAAGCAGGTAGCCTTTTATTTCAGAATTATTGACTTTGTTACTATTTTCAAGACATTCAAACTAGACTGTCGTTATAAAATAAAAACATTTATATTTAACTCGCGATATATCTTTAGATTGTTTCTTATTACACAACAGCCGGCAAACTTTTGAATCGCAGTAAAAAAAATAACGGGACAAAACTAAAACCTGCATATTTCGCTACATACAGAATATATCAGCACATTTAAGAAGATGAACGAAATTCATTTTTGTAAATTCCATACATTGTCCTCATACAGTTTGTAAGCTAGAATTCATTGAACACAAAATGTGACAAAGTTCATTGAAGTGATGTGACGTGGTAAGCAAAGTTCTCCGCTGCGGTAGGGAAAATCATTTTTATATCACAAAATGTTATTCTTTTCAATAAAAAATTTTCGAAAATTTGAATTTGTCTCTTTTTCATATAAAAATATTGATACTGGACGAACCTTTGGTTGCACTCTTTTAATTATAATGACTTTTTGATTGGATCTAACGATGCCTGTCCGTCAATCTGCTGGCTATCCAAGTTGTGCGCAAAGTACAAGTCGAATTTTTTATACTAATTCGATTAAATTTGATACTTACGTTTTATTTGTTATAATGAAAAAAGATTTCACATAGGCTCCATACAAATTTCTTTTAGGATAGCGCCCATAAACTAGTTTTTATGCTGGTACTTAGATTTCATTTGGCCCAAAACCTTAACATTGCAACCCAAATCATATAAGTAAAGTTTAATGAAATCGGCTCATATTCATGTATCGTTCCTTTTATAAATACAGCTCCTGATTTCTGCTTTTAATGCACATACTTTCTTCTAAATGTTGGCAATTATATAATTTTTTGGCAATAATAGCTTTTATATTGCTCATGGTCCCATAAAGGGAACGCTCTCGATCATTTTTCTGTAAGTACTGTGGTCCGTCCGGGCCTTTAAGGGATAATCTTAAGGATATTTCCTCTTGTATACTTCTAGCGGGATATGTTTTCTGTCTTTCAGGAAGATTGTCTTTGCGGAGAGCTGTACTTTTTCGTTGAAAATATATCATCGGGGATCACGTCGCGTGAAGGGAAATCTCGATAAGCCCACTTAAAGGCTGGTTTTTCACAACTTCTGAAAGAGTTTGGCCTTAGAGACCATTCATCCCCTGGTGCTGTTGCTACTCATCAGATACTGCTGGCATATTTCCAAAGGCAGTGGAGGTTAGATTGTTCCAGCTCCTAAACAAGGGGCGCTTGTATTATCTTGCCGGGTGCTCCACAGGTGGAAAGGGTATACATATATCAGTTTGTGATTCTGTTTTTCTTATTTCAACAATATTGATCTCACACCCTATAAAGTTTATATGTTCTATAACAAGCAAAGTTGATAAAACGAAGTACTTCTGTCTGTTTAAATGGGTTTTCCGGAGACCCGAGAAATGATGAGGACTTGATGGGAGCATATTTATGTCACTTATGCTCCGTTTAATTTTGCTATTAAATTATATTTTACTTTTCAGCCTGATCGGTCCACAAATAGCTGAGATATGAGCAAAGACACACGACTGGACGGGAGCGGAAAAGTGGGCGTGGCACAAAATAGATTTATTTCTATCTAAAAAACGCTAAGAGAAAAATCGTCCAACCAAGTGCTTATAGATGGGCTATCAATGCACAACCTCTCTCTTATATCTCTCGTTGAGAGACATTATAGTTATATGTATATCTAGAGAAGGGCAAGAGCCAAAGTTATCGAATAAGGTACAATTGTTGGTGTTTTGTTTAAGCTTTGATATTGTTACAAGTAAGACTTTGAGTGTTTGAAATTCTTATTCGCTTTAGGGTTTTATTTGTATAATATTTTTAGCTTTTCTAAAATCTTTGGAAAAGGTTTCCTGATGATCTGGCCTAAGCAACCAGTGAAATGCGCATAGAAGCTAACCTTCCCTCAACAATAAATTTCAGTGTATTTATCAAATATGAAAAATTGGGAATTTAGCACGTCATACAAAAATCTTAATAATAAATTTTGTATTCCCGTAAATAACTTTGATAATATACTTGCATGTGCCCGTGCAGAAAACTGAATTGCAAAATTGTTTTTTTTTTTTTTTTTTTGTTGTTTTCTTGCGAAGACAATATAATGAAAAAATTTGTTTTTTAATTTTGTTTTTTCTTTTTACCCACTTACAACTACAATTCGAGTCGGAAAGAACCCAACCAATTGTAGGGGGATGTAAGAAAAGATAAACTCACTGTTTATTGTTGGTGTTTTGTTTAAGCTTTGATATTGTTACAAGTAAGACTTTGAGTGTTTGAAATTCTTATTCGCTTTAGGGTTTTATTTGTATAATATTTTTAGCTCTTCTAAAATCTTTGGAAAAGGTTTCCCGATGATCTGGCCTAAGCAACCAGTGAAATGCGCATAGAAGCTAACTTTCCCTCAACAATAAATTTCAGTGTATTTATCAAATATGAAAAATTGGGAATTTAGCACGTCATACAAAAATCTTAAGTACAAACATCTTGTTTAACAAAACACAACATCCGACAAAATGTTTGCAGGATTAGATAAGTGGGCGTGGCTCAAAATGTTTATTATTATATCTAAAGAACGGTATTTAATTTACTTTCTATTCTTTTGGCACTATGGCGAAGGGAATATATGATTCGGCATTTAGCAGTTGTACTTGCTGATTATGCTTTCCATCCGTCTTAGTTCAATTCTAGTTCAGTTATAGTTCAGCTCTAATTCTTGTTCAGTTCTAGTTTAATCCATGGCCGCTGGATATCACAATGGGCCTACTGAAGGGCCGAAGTGAGCTGTCCCTCGATGCCTGCCCAAGGAATTTATTTATTAAAGTCTTGCAATTTTCTTAAAAATTCCATTAAATATTTTGGAAATTTCTATTTTTAGGCAGAAATTGTTTGAATATTTTCGAAAGCTTTCGAGTTTTTAAGTAATATTCTTTGAAATAACTGCTTTCTCCGGTCTTTTCTATTTACTTGATTTTATTGTACATTATATTAAAGTAAATAATTTTCAGTTTCCATTTTTGCATTATGCTTATTTAATACAAGCATTTGTACTTCCTCGCATGTATTAAGTACAGAAACATTTTGCAACTTATTATAACCAGTGTTCGAAAATAAACAGTACATTCAATTGTAGTAATACTGTAGACAAACATTATATTTTAATGTTCTATAATGTTTTTTTCGTGTGCGTATTTTGTTTTTGTAAAAAAATGTTTGGTTTTTTTTTACCAGCCAAAAGGGACGAACATTAATGAGCCGAACCGAACACATTGGAGTTTGTGGATTTTCAAAAAAAAACCGAACGGAATTAAATGTTCACATCTTTTGTTGAGTTTGATAAAAACAGTAATATTTTTGTGTTCGAAAGATGACTAACATTAAACAACGTTATTTGTTTAATGATTTTCTACACAAACACTATTAGCGTTTGTGTTTTCCACAAATCTACCGAACCGAACATTAAGAAACGATATTTGGTGTTTATTTTCGAACACTGATAATAACAACTCATACTGCCAACACTTTTTGAAACTAGTCCTGCCTTCTTACCTCCACACATAAAAAATTTACAGAATTATCTTAAAATAAACAACAAGACGGACGGACAATTGTCCTTATAAAACCAAAGAAATAAATTTTTGAAAATGTACAAGTATGTACATAATAACTGAGAGTTCAAGAGTAATTTTGAAAATAGAAAATCTTGGATTTCTTTACTTAGAACAAACTACAAAAACAAAAGTACTCACACGCATACACTTATCGTTAAATGCTTTAGAATCTCTAGAAAATTTCCACAAATTTCCTGAGAATAACTCTCATACACATTTGCATTTTGTTTATTTTAAAAGACAATTTTTTGTTATAAAATTTATAATTATCCTTGTTCAAAAATTGCATTTTCTTAATGCACTCACACTTTCCTTATTTAGGGAACAATAACAACAGCAACAACATTTTCCTAAAATCTTAATCTCTTATCTTTCTACTTAGAAAAATTTAGTTTGTTTATGTGTAAGTGAGTTGAACAGAGAGTGTATTGAAGATTTGTAATTGTTAGAAAAGTACAGGAAAGTAAATGTCTGTGTATGTGTTAATATATTTCGTATATTGTTGTAAGTGTATGTTTTTCTAAGAAGTTTGAATGATGGGGTAATTGGAGAACCTTTTTTTGATTTCTAGCAAAAAATATTAATTTTAAGTTCCTGCCTAAAAATGTTCTTATAAAATTTATTTAAAAATACACAAAATATATAAACGTTAAGATTACTAAAATAAACGAGGGTTGTTTCAAAAGTTTTTTAATACTTAAATGCTGTGAGTTTGTTTGCAGCAAATACCTCCTTTGTATTTTCACATCTAAAGATCTCTGTTTGCATCAAAACTCTTAGTTCAGTTCTATAGAAACTTTTCAGACTCTCCTCCTAAAACTTTCCCTTTACAGATGTCTTTTTATTTGGCCGTATCTGTGGCAGTTTTTGCATCATTCATTGCACAAATTTTTTTCTAATGCACATTGTCTTAAGCAATTTTCTTGCTTGTTTTCTTAACAAAAAATTTTTTATTATTATCAAATAAAAATACACACACACAACCACCTATACTAAATTTAATACAAACCACATATACACGTTTACGTTGAGAAAATTTTTGAAAATTTTAATAATTTTCCTCCTACAAATGCATTTATAAAACACAAACAGACAAATACATGTGTGTATATATTCCTGGGAATATTTCTGCATGTTTGTTATTGTTTTTGCATTGTTTTCTATTTAAACTAGTGCGTAAGTACTTGTGTATAGCGTGTGTGTTTTTTTCCAAGAGGTATGTAAGTTTGTAAGACAATATGGTTTATGAACATAAGACTTTAGTTCTTAATGTTGAGTTGGGGTTTTGGAAAAAAAAAATTATTTTTAAATGAACTTTTTATCTTGTGTCTAAATTAAAAGGGCCAGCAAGAACTTGATCTGAACTAAACCGGGAATTGAACTCAACTAGATAGCAATTAACAGGAACTGAACTAGAACTGAACTGGGACTGAACTAGAACTGAACTAGAAGTAAACTAGAACTGAACTTGAGCTGAACTAGTACTGAACTAGAACTGAACTAGAACTGAACTAGAACTGAACTAGAACTGAACTAGAACTGAACTAGAACTGAACTAGAACTGAACTAGAACTGAACTAGAACTGACATTGCAACAAAGTGGTGTCATGACAACGGTCTACTTATTAATGCAACAAAGACGAAAGTTATGCATATTAAGCCACCACATCTAAACAATACATCAATACAAATTAAGTTCCATGACAGCGGATGTTTGCACAATAAAAATAGCACCAACGATACATGTAACACATATATTGAAGTAGTCAACTCTTACAAATACCTCGGAGTCTATGTAGATAGCAGTTTTAAATGGAACTTGCATGTTGAAAACATTCAGAAAAAGCTAAGAAAATCAGCATATGCACTCTACCACTTAAGTAACTGTGCCACCTACAATGTATTAAGACAGGCTTATTTTTCGTTATCTGAGTCTTACATTCGGCATGGTATAACAGCCTGGGGAAGTGCAACATACTGCAGAACTTTAGAACTTTACAAAATACCCAGAATCAACTCTTGAAAATTCTCTGGGAAAATTAACGACTCTCATCAGAAACCACCAGGTATATTACAAACAACATCAACAACTCTATCGTCGCTCAAAACAATCAACACAACAACAATACAAATAGCAATAGCAACAGCAACAACAACAATAATCAGAACAGTAGCTGCAGCAACAACATAAACAACAACTCAAGTCAAATCATCAATACAAACAACAATATTCATAATAATATTGTGGTAAACAACACTCATCAACAACAACGCTCGAATCAAAATAACATCAACCACAACAGAGTTGTCAACAACAGAAATATCAACAATAGACCAACAAACGAAATCGGAATTGTCAACACCACCAAGACTAATAATCTGGCCAAGGATGTCAACGTACTAAACGTGAAAAGCTTGTACTACACAACGCTAATAAACGAATTTTTCAATGACACAAGATTTCTTCAGCCAATTGATCACGTACACAACACAAGGCGTCGAGCGGAAGGAAGGTTCAAAGTAGAACGCTTTCGCAACGAATATGGAAGGAACACCTTAGCCGTAACGCTACCTACAATTTTCAACACTATACCAACACAAACTTTAAATCTTTAAAACAAATACACCAGAAACAAAATAATTAAAAAACATTACATAAGTTTGCAATAAAAGAAAATAAATGAATTAAAAACAATACTTTAAATTCCTGCAGACAAGCCGTATGGCTTAGCGGGTATAGCATTAATTATTATGTAAAATATTTATTGATTAATAAAAATGAATTTAATTTAAAAAAAAAAAAAAAAAACTAAAACTGAACTAAAACTGAACTTGAACTGAACTAGAACTGAACTAGAACTAGAACTGAACTAGAACTGAACTAGAACTGAACTAGAACTGAACTAGAACTGAACTAGAACTGAACTTGAACTGAACTAGAATTAAACTAGAACTGAACTAGAACTGAACTAGAACTGAACTAGAACTGAACTAGGATTGAACTAGAACTGAACTAGAACTGAACTAGAACTGAACTAGAACTGAACTAGAACTGAACTAGAACTGAACTAGAACTAGAACTGAACTAGAACTGAACTTGAACTGAACTAGAACTGAACTAGAACTAGAACTGAACTAGAACTGAACTAGAACTGAACTAGAACTGTACTAGAACTGAACTAGAACTGAACTAGAACTGAACTAGAACTGAACTAGAACTAAACTAGAACTGAACTAGAACTGAACAAGAACTGAAATAGAACTGCACTAGAACTGTACTAGAACTGAACTAGAACTTAACAAGAACAGAACTAGAACTGAACTAGAACAGAACTGACTAAAAGCTAAAGCTGAACTGAGTAAAAGCCGAACTGGAACTGATCAAGAACTTATCTAAAATTAAACTAGAGTTAAAACCGAAATGAACTACAACTGAAATTGAACTGAACTAGAACTGAATTAAAGCAAAAGTTTAACTGAGTAAAAGCCGAACTGGAACTGATCTAGAACTTATCTAAAATTAAACTAGAGTTGAATCCGAAATGAACTAGAACTGAAATAGAACTGAACTAGAACTTAAGTAGAACGGAACTAGAACTGAATTAAAGCTAAAGCTAACCTGAGTAAAAGCCGAACTGGAACTGATCTAGAACTTATCTTAAATTACACTAGAGTTAAATCCGAAACGAACTAGAACTGAAGTAGAACGGAACTAGAACTGAATTAAAGCTAAAGTTGAACAGAGTAAAAGCCGAACTGGAACTGATCTAGAACTTATCTAAAATTAAACTAGAGTTAAATACGAAATGAACTAGAGCTAAAATAGAACGGAACTAGAACTGAATTAAAGCTAAAGTTGAACTGAGTAAAAGCCGAACTGGAATTGATCTAGAACTTATCTAAAATTAAACTAGAGCTTAATCAGAAATGAACTAGAGCTTCAGTAGAATTTGAAGAATAAGCTTAACCAAGTCCTTAATTAAAACCTCAACTATAACCTCAAATACAACTTCAACAAGAGCCTAAATAAGATCCTAAACTAAAGCCTAATCAAGAACAAGCTTTTCCAAAAAGGACATTTTTCTTGGTACAAAATTATTGTCGTACCTAATTATGTGCTAGTCAACACACATACATATATATGTAAACATGCCTCTTTATATACACATACCTTAACATAATATCTACTTACATTTTAACTCCTTACTTATTTCTCCATCTTTACCCTGTTCTTTCGACTTTCAAATTTTCTCTCCTTAAATAATATTTTTTATTTTAAGATTTTTTATAACAAAATATTCATGTGTTTTATATCATTAAATAAATAATTTATTAAATTTCTTGTAGGTTTTTGTCTCTCTTTAAAAAAAATATCCTTGAAAATCTTTAAAATCAAACACACACAAGAAAAACTTACATCAAATTTGTTCGAAGGAACATCAAAAGGAAAGAGTTTTCTTGGATTTCCTTGTCAGAGAATGTTTTATGAAACCCATTGGATTCGACCATCATGCAACATTAAAAAGCCAAAACATGAGGACAATAAGACAAATAACAGCTGCAGAAGATTTGTTCATAAAAAAAAAAAAAACATTTCAGGGAGTAATTGAAAAAGGCAATTGGAGTTATTTGGGAAAGATAGAAATTTATGAAGGAAAAGTTGCATATGGAAAAAACTAAAATATCGTTCTAAAGTCATTGCCTTGGCTAATTATTTTACATGAATGCTTCTCTGAAAATGGAATGAGTTTTTTTGAACTAAAAATTTTAGGTAAATTTTGAAATCAAACATCCTTGAAAATAAAAGAATATAATGTCAAAGGAAATATATTTAATTAAATCCATCTGTGTAATATTATTAAAAATATTATATATTTTGTACCTTCGGATCTTAAAATTGCAGGCATTTTTTAAAACTTTAAAAATGTTTTAAAATATTTTCATTAAACTGGTACCGAATTTGAATTGAAATTATTCTTTTAATGAGTTGACACCTATACTAATATTAGAAAGCTGAAAAGTTTATATGTTTGTAAGAAGTAGTCTCCTAAACTGCCGGTCCAATTTTAAAAATTTCTTCAACAAAATGAAGAATGGAACCTGCTAACGGACATTGGCTACATAAGGTTCCCCTTAAGCGCTAGGGATAGGTTCCAGGACGCCAAACTAAAAGATACTGAGGAAAAATGTAATACTAATCGTTGTTTTTAAGAAAAATAAGCGGACAAATGTCTGGTACTTTTTTGAAATTCGCCCCTTTTAGAGAGTAAATGGGTAAATCCTGAATTTTGGTACTTTTTTGTCGCCCCGTCTATCTTTAAAACCAATTAACGTAAGAATAAACATTAATCACATCCGCAACTTGTCTTCAAAATTTAAATACAAATTTGGTACTTTTTAGAAATTCGAACGGTTAAGGGGTGAAATTCGTAACTATTGGTGGTACTATTTTTACAAAGTTTATTGGTGAGAGGGAAAAGAAGAATATCATGATCTTCCCCTTTCACCAATAAACACAGACTTTCTGAAAGAAAAAATTGTATAGAGTTAGCCCAGACAAAGTACTTTTCTCTATTCTTTGGCATACACCTATTTTGATACTTTAATGTGGAGAAAAAAAGTACCAAAAGAGGAAAATACGGAAAATTAAATTTCTTTTTTAGGTTCTACAACTGGTACTTTTTTAAAGACCGTTAATATTGGACCTATAATCATAAAATTCATTATGCAATATCCTGAGTGATAAGACTCTATGGGCGAAGGTTTTGGTACTATTTTGGTCTTTAACTGGTACTTTTGAATTTTCGTTAGTATTGGACTTGAAACAAAAAATTAAACATGCATGGTCCCGTGTGAATGAGAATCTTAATCGGGATCTATTTGGTACTTTTTCGTTCTTTAACTGGCACTTTTTTCATTTTCGTTAATATTGGATTTATGAATGGTACTTTTTAAGTTTTTATTAATACTGAACCTAGAAACATAAAGTTCAATATGTAGAGTCCAGTGTGATTGGTACACTCTGATTTCTCTTAAATGTTTCAACTTACAAAATTTAATTTTGCTTTCGCGGACTTGAGTGGAAGATAATATGTGGACCGGAGGTTGGTCCCTTAGCACACCGATACGTTCCTAACATTTAAATTCATTTATACTTTTGTGTATGTTTTTTTCATATTTGCATTAATAATTGTGGTCGACCACTGCGAAAACACCAGTATTTATTAATTGTAAAATAGCAGGTTTTCTGTATATTCGAAAATTTTTAAAAGAAGAGAACCTAAACTAAGTAAGCCACAACAAAATAGGTCGCCCAAAATAAGTTAAACCTAATTTAAGGAACGGTACTAGCCCTTAACATCATAAATGATTATTAAAATTAGCAACCTTATAATTAGTGAAATTTACATAGAAAATATGCCTTAATTAAATTAAAAATATTTTTATGAATACGGCAAACTTTAATTAGCCCAGGGAAAAATGACAAGAACTAAACAACCAAAGAATATAGCGACCATAAACAATCAAATTCTCCGGGAGATTTCTCCTTCCCCCATTTTAACAATTGATTTTATGTAGGAGAAGTAGAAAATGGGCACAACTGCCGGGGAAGCTTTATTTATAATTCGGTTGATTACGGTCATTTTTTTTGCCCAAATTCGGTACAATTTCTTTCCAATTTAAATGATGCTAGGAAATGTTATGGAAATCGGTATATATTTGAAAATGTCCTCTACACTTAAAGTATCGGAGGATTTTTTGGCAACACTGGTTTAAACAGCTGACGCACGTTTCGTGTTTTGTTTCAATGTCAAACATCTTCAGTTTGGTCTATAATCTAACCATGAATCGCCTTACAGACGAACAACGCTTGCAAATTAATGAATTGTATTATCAAAATGCGTGCTCTGTTAAGAAAGTTCATCGCGCGCTTCTTTCATTTTATGGTCAGCTCATTTTTGGCTCAATGGGTACGTTAATAGGTGGCATGTCATAATGTCCAGTGTGATAATGTCCATGGCGTTATGACACTCCAAAAAGTGTCATAGAGTCCATGGACGTTATGACACTTTTGCAAATGGACGTTACGACACTTTCAAAAGTGTCATTAGGTCCATAATTACTAAAGAAGTTAAATACAAAAAAATGATCTACATACATGCAGAGAAAAACATGTTTCATTATGGTCCCAACCAACAAAACTATTTTTAAAGAAACTAATTTAACCATAATATGGTTGTCGGTGACAATGATTTGGTTAAATGAAACATAATATGGTAAAAAAAATTTTAAAAATGGTTTTGCTGCTTTTTCTCTGGGTGTATATATTAAATATATAGCGAAAACACTTTTGGGCGCAAGGATTTTCTCCTCTATGGTATAACAAATACCGGCTTCGCTAACTAAAGCTTCTCTGCACAGCCGGCCTTTGGCCGGGCGCAAGGATATTCTCCTCTATGGTATAACAAACACCGGCTTCGCTAACTAAAGCTTCTCTGCACAGCCAGCCTTTGCCCGGGCGCAAGGATTTTCTCCTCTATGGTATAACAAACACCGACTTCGCTTACTAAAGCTTCTCTGCACAGCCGGCCTTCGGCCGGGCGCAAGGATTTTCTCCTCTATGGTATAACAAACATCGGCTAAGTAAAGCTTCTTAAATCTGCCTTGTTTCCGAACGAAAGCCGACTATGCAGAGAAGCTTTAGTTAGCGAAGCCCGTATTTGTTATACCATAGAGAAGAAAATCCTTGCGCCCGGCCGAAGGCCGGCTGTGCAGAGAAGCTTTAGTTAGCGAAGCCGGTGTTTGTTATACCATAGAGGAGCAAATCCTTGCGCCTGGCCGAAGGCCGGCTGTGCAGAGAAGCTTTAGTTAGCGAAGCCGGTGTTTGTTATACCATAGAGAAGAAAATCCTTGCGCCCGGCCGAAGGGCGGCTATGATCCCAAATTTGTTTACATTCTTGCTTGTAAGAATTTTTGGCATTGTACTTACTTATTTTAATATAAAAAAAAAAATTTACACATTTTAATATTTTTCATTATAAGTTAAGTTGTGGATATTATGACACTTTACGAAGTGTCATAACGTCCGCGGACGCTATGACATTTCTTTGACGGACGTTATGACACTGGACGTTATGACATGCCACCCGTTAATAATCAGAATTGTCGATTTTGGGGTGAAGAGCAGCCAGAAGCATTGCAAGAGCTACCAATGCATCCAGAAAAAAATCACAGTTTTGTGCGGTTTATGGGTTGGTGGCATCATTGGACCGTACTTCTTCAAAGATGATGCGAATCGTAACGTAACTGTGAATGGTGACCGCTACCGTGAGATGATATCCAACTTTTGTTTGCCCAAAATGCAAGAGCTTGCCACATGCCACACAGCACGCTTAACAATGGACTTATTGAGAGGCGAGTTCGGTGAACATTTTATTTCACGTTCGGGACCGGTCAATTGGCCGCCTAGATTGTGTGATTTAACGCCTTTAGACTATTTTTTGTGGGGCTATTCACACATGCCCGCTTCAATTGACGCATTGGAAGACAACATTGAAGCATTTATTCATGAGATACGGGATACCGGATGTTGGAAAGAATATGCCAAAATTGGACTAAGCGGATGGACCATTTGAGGCACAGTCACGGTCAAGAGTTGCATGAAATAATCTTCAAACATTAAATTATATGGACCGTACTATCGATTTAAATAAAGATTTCATGCATTTTTCTGAATTTTATGTGTTGTTTTTTAATAAAAACCTACAGGAAATAGCCATTTGGTGTGACATTAGTTCCAAAATTTTTCATTATTCCGATATATGCACACATCTCAACAAGCCCCATCGTATTACTCTAAAGCCTATTAATCCGGAATAAAATTGTATATAAAATATGGCATAATTACCAGAATCGTAACTGTGCAATAAAATATTGTAGAAATGGTTCCACAATCACTAAAAAATTTTATTAATAATAATTAGTATTGTGGTTATTTTGTTAATATGTTAAGGTTTTTAACAGTGTTTAAAAATTAGTAAATAGTTTTTTTTCTTCATATCGAAAACCACAGTAAATATTCAAAACTAAAATATTTAAAGGTATTCATATTGCAAAAATATTCTAAATTTACTAAAAACCTCGTAGTAATATTCAAAAATATTTAACCAGTGGCAATTTTATAATATAACAATTTGCAAAATATTAATATTTTCCCCGTATAAATATATTTTCTACAGAAATATTTAAATATTTTTAGTCACCATAAATATTAAATGTTGTGTGTCTCCAATATCTATATATTACTGCCACACATTACAAACTGCCGAAGTATATGGGCAAATCCCAGAAACAGTCAACCAACCAAAAATTTTTCAAATGAATTTTTTTTAATGGAATATAACCTAGATGTATAATTTCATTTTTATATTAAAAAATATGTATTTCAATGATCATTAATGGAATAATTTTTACCAATTCCTACCCCACTGCTGACTTCTTAATGTTATACGTGAATTTAGCATTATTTTAGGTGATTTTTGTGCTTAAAGTAGCACTTACAGCAGACTTATCCAAATATAAATTTCGTTAAAAAAAAAGTTGAAAAGTTAGTTAAGAAGTTAGTTTAAGAAATGCGATTCATAAAAATATAATTTGTTTTGTTAAAATAAATAAAATATAATAATAAAATACTACTGGAAAAACTGTAGCGTGCGTTACGTAGCGTGCGTCACAAAGGGTTCACGGCTTTTGTCAAAAAATCACAACATTTTTTGGCTGCGAATAAGTGCGTTTAGAATTCTCTTTTAGTCATCTTTCTTTTAGGAATTAGATTTTGTATACCTTATCATGCCAAATTCGCTAAAAATTAGGAAAACGCACTTCAACCTTTGAAGTTACTTCCACTTTTTGTAGCGTGCGTCACAAAACTTTGTGATCAATTATTTCGCAACAAATACTTGCTAAGAAATTTTAATATATGCCAATCTTAGATACATATTAATGTCACTAAATACTATATAAAAGTTGAAGCTATCTTTTTTGAAAGACCAAAATATTGTAATAAAGGTTAAATTTGTAAATGGTTAAATTTCAAGGGCCGATCTTGATTTTGAATAAAACACAAACTATTTAGGAAATTATTGTAATTTTATTTTATTATGATATATTGGTATTACTCAATTATGTATGGGACAAAATATCGTCCAAATGGGCGCCGCGACCACGGCGGCACACCTCCATCCGATGGTCCAAATTTTCGATGACCCTGAGGCATAATGGAGGTTCTATGCCGTTAATGTGCCGAATTATCTCATCCTTTAGCTCTTGAATTGTTGATGGCTTATCGACGTACACCTTTTCTTTCAAATAACTCCAAAGAAAAAAGTCCAACGGTGTCAAATCACATGATCTTGGCGGCCAATTGACATCGCCATTACGTGAGATAACACGGCCATTGAATTTCTTGCGCAAAAGAGTCATTGTTTCGTTAGCTGTGTGGCAAGTGGTACCGTCCTGCTGAAACCACATATCGTCCACATCCATATCTTCCAATTCGGGCCATAAAAAGTTCGTTATCATCTCACGATAGCGAACACCATTCACAGTAAATGCCTGACGGGCCTCATTTTGGAAAAGTACGGCCCGACGATGCAGCTAGCCCATAAACCGCACCAAACAGTCACTCTTTGTGGGTGCATTGGTTTTTCGACAATCACTCTTGGATTATCATTCGCCCAAATGCGGCAATTCTGCTTATTGACGAATCCACTGAGGTGAAAGTGCGTGTCACGAACTGCATGATATGCATTTTGATTTGAACGCCCATTTTCATAATAAGTCTGGATAACTTTAACACGTTGTTGGATTGTGTATCTCTCCATGGTTCAAATTGAATAAGTCTGAAATAGAGAAATGTCAAATAAAATTCGGAAAAAAACTTGGCGTTTAGGTGTGGTTCACATTCAACATCGGCCCTTACAATTTAACCACCCTTTATTTCAATCAGAAAACGCGTGCGAATGTAGCGTTCGTCACGCAGGATTTGCCCATATGCGAAATGTACGAATATAAATAACATAACAAAACAAAATATGCCGTCTTGTTGATCATCGACTGCCAAAATATGCGACACAAAATATGCGACTATTACACACAAAATATTTAAATATTTCAGGGTGAATAGTAAACATATTATTAGTCGAAAAATAAACTAATAATAGTCGCAATACGAAGAACAAAATATTTTTGTGTGTACATACAAAAAAGGTTAAAAAGAGGAAAGATTTAAAATAAGAAATTTTTTGTATGATGTGTTGGTAGATTAAAATATAATTGCTTAATGCTTTTGTTATTTATTGAAAAAAGGTAAATTATGATTGAAAGGTGAGTTTTATAATTTGAGTGCAAAAATATTAAAAGGATTGAAAAATTAACTAATGTTTTAAGAAAACATATACATAGTTAGTATTTATAAAACTATCAAAAAGTAATTTCAATTTTTGGGAATACAAAATTTTAATTTAAAAAGATTTTGTTATTCGTGAAATGCGCATAGGAATAGCTTATCCCATCAACAATAAATTTCAAGTGTTTTTGTCAAGAATAAAAACTGGGAATTAAGCACGAATAACAAAATCTTTTTAAATTAAAATTTTGTTTTCCCAAAAATTGAAATTACTTTTTGATAATAAACAGGCAAGTGCACGGCCTAAAAAACACTTAATTGACAACATCTTCTTTTGTAAGTTGTTGTTGTTTTTATTTAGTTTTTCTTAACCTACTTACAACTACAATTAATGTTGAGAGAATTTCAACTAATTGTAGTGGGGAATGTAAGATGAGATAAACCCACTGTTGTCTATTGTTGATGTGTTTTGTTTAAGCTTTGATATTGTTACAAGTAGAACTGTTGCTATAATTCTTATACGTTTAACAGTTTTATTTGGTTTAATATCTTTAGTTTTTCTAAAATCTTTATGGATGAAGTTTCCTGATGATCTGGCCTAAGCAACCAGTGAAATGCGCATAGGAATAGCTTATCCCATCAACAATAAATTTCAAGTGTTTTTGTCAAGAATAAAAACTGGGAATTAAGCACGAATGACAAAATCTTTTTAAATAAAAATTTTGTTTTCCCAAAAATTTAAATTACTTTTTGATAATAAACAGGCAAGTGCACGGCCTAAAAAACACTTAATTGACAACATCTTCTTTTGTAAGTTGTTGTTGTTTTTATTTAGTTTTTCTTAACCTACTTACAACTACAATTAATGTTGAGAGAATTTCAACTAATTGTAGTGGGGAATGTAAGATGAGATAAACCCACTGTTGTCTATTGTTGATGTGTTTTGTTTAAGCTTTGATATTGTTACAAGTAGAACTGTTGCTATAATTCTTATACGTTTAACAGTTTTATTTGGTTTAATATCTTTAGTTTTTCTAAAATCTTTATAGATGAAGTTTCCTGATGATCTGGCCTAAGCAACCAGTGAAATGCGCATAGGAATAGCTTATCCCATCAACAATAAATTTCAAGTGTTTTTGTCAAGAATAAAAACTGGGAATTAAGCACGAATGACAAAATCTTTTTAAATAAAAATTTTGTTTTCCCAAAAATTTAAATTACTTTTTGATAATAAACAGGCAAGTGCACGGCCTAAAAAACACTTAATTGACAACATCTTCTTTTGTAAGTTGTTGTTGTTTTTATTTAGTTTTTCTTAACCTACTTACAACTACAATTAATGTTGAGAGAATTTCATCTAATTGTAGTGGGGAATATAAGATGAGATAAACCCACTGTTGTTTATTGTTGATGTGTTTTGTTCAAGCTTTGATATTATTACAAGTAGAACTGTTGCTATAATTCGTATACGTTTAACAGTTTTATTTGGTTTAATATCTTTAGTTTGTCTTAAATCTTTATGGATGAAGTTTCCTGATGATCTGGCCTAAGCAACCAGTGAAATGCATAGGAATAGCTTATCCCATCAACAATAAATTTCAAGTGTTTTTGTCAAGAATAAAAACTGGGAATTAAGCACGAATAACAAAATCTTTTTAAATTTATAAAAATATTTATAAACAGCCAATAAAAAAATATAGGGAGTGATATTCTAAAGACAAAATGCAATGGGTGTTTGGACTAGTTGTTCAAAAATTAAGTTAAGGTACAAAAGTGCGTTTGTATTTAAAGAAATTTATTTACAACAGTCAAAGTATATTTAATAGGGGGAAACATTTTTAGGTGTGGGTGTGTAGATCTTAGTTTCAAGACCTATGCATTTTGTTTTAAGCTTGGCTCATTTATATGTTGATGATAATGGATGAATTCAAAATAGAACAACCAACCGCGATATTGTAATAGAAAGGATGTAGTGCAAATGTAGGTAGGATGCTGCTTATATGGTCTGTTAGAGAAATGAACATTTGAAGTAGTGATCAGTTGTAAAGGCTATGCAGATACATATGTATGTATGTATGTATGTATGTATGTATGTATGTATGTATGTATGTATGTATGTATGTATGTATGTATGTATGTATGTATGTATGTATGTATGTATGTCGTTTAAAAACGAAATTATGTCGTTAAAAAACGAAGACATGTCGTCTCACTACGAACACTTTTTAACAATGACATGGTCCATGCTTGCATTACATCAAAATGGATCAGGTGGTCCAATTTTATTTGCAGGGTTTGTATTGCGTTATACAAGTTGATTTAAAAAAAAAAAATTTTATGACTTTTCTTGTTTTTTATAAGTATGTAATTTGGAAAAGAAATGTTTTTCAGAGTATTGCTGTTTTTTTTTTTTTTGTACCTATCATAAATATTTTTTAAAGTAAAACATTTTTGTTTGCTATATGCACTTGCGTAGACATTTGTTAATTAAGCAATAATTATGACGCCAACATTAACCGAACCCTAATGTTCATGCAAGTAGCGATCCTTTTTTATGAACTTCTCTTTGGCTTATTTTATTTACTTGTGACCTTTTCATTTGTTGTTGCATATACAAATGACAAGCAAAGGCAACAACACCTTGTGATATTATAGCATAGTTAACCAAAATTCTCATTAAATGAAATGCGTCTGTATTGGATAACATAACATTGCCCAGCAAACACAAAACTACGCATTGCAAATGTAATGAATTTTATGAATATTATTTTTAGATGAAAGTAGAGATATTAATGATCTTTGTCAACTGGTTGTCTGTGTAAGATGCATTGATGAACATTTTAATGTTTTTGAATCAATGTTGACATTGGAAACCTTTCATGGGCATGTAACGGGAAAGCTTTTGATGGAAGTTGTAAGTGATAAACTTTTTGCTATTGTTGATGTAAACAAAATTGTCGGTGTCTGCACAGACGGGGCAAGTGTAATGGTAGGAAAAAACACAGGTTTGATAGGTAATATAAAAAAAAGTGAAATGGCAATGCAAAAGTTTCACTGCATTATCCATCAAGCGGCGCTTGCATCTAAATTTATTACTCAAGACTCTACTATGAAGACTGCAAAGCGCATTATAAATAAAATAAGAGGAGGACACAATGCCCTCACTCATCGAAAATTTGTAAAATTTTTAACATCTAAAAACGCAGCTTTCAAAGATCTTAAAATGTTCACTGAGGTACGTTGGCTCAGTCGTGGCGACTGTCATAACCGGCTATATAATTTAAAAGAGGAAGTCTTAGAGTTTTTAGAAAAAGAAAATATCGATGAGTCGGCAAAAAGTTTTTTAAAAGATACACAATTCATATCAGATCTAGCTTTTCTAACTGATACAACAATTAAGCAAAGAAGTTGTATCAGCTAGAAAAGCTAGATCTGATATGAATTGTGTATCTTTAAAAAACTTTTTGCCGACTCATCGATATTTTCTTTTTCTAAAAACTCTAAGACTTCCTCTTTTAAATTATATAGCCGGTTATGACAGTCGCCACGACTGAGCCAACGTACCTCAGTGAACATTTTAAGATCTTTGACACAAACGTATGCAAATTTATGATCTTTGCTTTTTGTTGTTTTTTTGGCGGAAAATAAAGGCTTATTTATTTTTTCACTTGTTTTAATACTGGCAGCGCCATCTATAAGTCAAATGCATGAAGTACGTATAGTTGTACTGTATAAATAAAATTATAATTTATAGCAACATAGCAATAATAGTTATAGCATTTAAAAATTATAAACCTTTCACAGACAACCACCGTATTTTAGGATTTATGTCTCTACTTTGCAGTTGTATTTCATCTCGAAACCACACAACCAAATCAATTCAAAAGTACTGCCAACATTAAAAGTTAAATATATTATTTAAACAGAAAAAAAGTTAGAAGTCACAGAATTAGGGTTTGAAATTGTGCTAAAAACCTAAAGCAAGGCGAATTTACTTCAGGTGGCGGCGAAAAGACATCCGGTTATTTTTTTGGTCATGCCAGATATGTCAAAAGTTTTGTATACATGTGCTTTTTAAAATTGAGTTTTTTAATAAACATTATTTTGTTTTACATTTTATTAATGAAAAAATAAAACAATAAAGAGATGATTAATGAAACTGTGTATAAAAATTAAGTACAAATAGTTTTTAGATTACTAAAACAAATTTTAACCTTTATCACTATATCTTAAAGATATTTTATGTTAATGTGCAGTTTTTATATTAAAATGCAAAAGCTGGAAGCAAAAAAAAAACAGTTTAGATTATTTTTAATACAACATTCAATTCAACCGAATTTGCAATTCAATGCTCACAACATTTTCACAAGTTTATGTTATAAAAACTGTTTTTTTTTTAATTTTAAAAATTATTAAATTTTTTTTTATTTTTTCACTCAAATTTTTTTTTATTAATTATAGTCTAGGGATGCCAGAGAATTTTTTTCAATCCCAAATTTAAAATAAAAATTTCCTATAATATCCCCTCCAAAAAAAGAATTGTGAACGAACAATCAAAACAACATTTTCACTTGGTTTTCATAATGGAGCAACAATTTCTTTTGCAACCACAAAAATTTTGCATTAAAAACCCGTTTGCAAATTTTAGCCACAACAATATTATGCATTTATTATTACTAGGATCGCCCGGTGGCCGAAATTCGACCACTTCACATTTACTTTTGAGAGAACCTGTGCGTTGTACAATAAAATCGTACACATTTCTCTTTTTCAACCAAGATATGCAGCGTTTAAAATTTAAAAATTCAATATTCATTTCTATAGAAAACAACAACAAAATTATGAAATATTTTCGATTTTGTTTTTGCTTTCAATACAATTTTTGGCGTTGCTTTTGCGTTTTACAAATTTAGGGCCATAATTTCTTAGTATGTCAGGATGTTTGCATGTATGTCCTATCCTTTCCGCAACTTTCTGAAGCCTTCTGATGACATAGGAAGCTGAAATTTGGCACTTGAATTTTCGGCTTTTCAACTAGTATAACTATAAAGATCTGATAGAAAAGATGTTTTTTTTATAATATGAGGAACTTTGGGCCCCCACCCGGCACGGCTAGGCACCGTCGGATTGACCTGAAAAATTAGATCATGATTTCTTACACCAAACCTCATATTCTAAGCAGCGCACACAATTAAATTAAAAAAAAAAATTGCGACCAGTCTCATAAGTACACTAAAACAATAATGTCATTTTACCAATTTTACAATTTGGTAATTATCTTTCAAATTCGGACCAAAAATCTACGTTATGAAGGGAGAGGGAAAGTTGATCATTCAGATTATCTTAAATATTATTAATACATTTTTAATTTCTTGTATGACTACTGGTTAATATAAAATACTTGAAGCATCATGTGCATACCAGCAAACACTCTTCTAGCACTTATGGAGTCAGCCTGAAAATTCCCGTTTAACTATTTAATATCGTTTACGAACATTTGAAGTTATGACATTTCAAATATGGAGAATTCGGGTTATAGTAACGACCCCACAAACACATCAATTTAACGCGTAAAATATCCATAGGCTTAGCCATTATATTGGTGGACATACGTTTGAAAGTAGGTAATTTTACTTCTTAGAGTATTTACAGGTCAAACTAAACAAAAGAAGAAAACGTGTTTTATATCAGAAAAATTCTGCTGCACACATTTTAAATAAAAAACTAATAGGCTCCGTGCAATAACTCCCAGCTGCAATAAGTCCCAAGAAAAAAATGAAATTAGACCCAAAAATTTTTCATACAAATGTGGGAGTAATTTCATTATGAAATAGCTCCCAGCCCTCTCGGTTTCATTTAATTTTTTTGGAAGTTATTTCATTTTTTGCCTGGGAGTTATTGCATAATGAAATAAAATCCAAATGAAATAAGTCCCCGAAAAAATTAACGTGGAAGTTATTTCATTTTATTTTGGTTTTCGGTGTTATTTCATTTGCTGTGGGAGTTATTTCATTTTTTGTGGGAGTTTTTTCATTTTCAATTATTTGCAATTTCTTAAAATTGTTTAAAATTTTAAACTGTATTTATAACGGGATAGTTCAAACTATTTGAATACAATGACTTAAGTTTATCAAAGAAGAAAAATTTGCTAATTGCAATTGCAGTGTATTATGGTTACCGGCTATGCAGTGAAGCTTTAGTTAGCGAAGCCGGAGTTTGTTATACCATAGAGGAGAAAATCCTTGCAGAGAAGCTTTAGTTAGCGAAGCCGGTGTTTGTTATAATATAGAGTATAAAATCCTTGCGGCCGGCCGAAGGCCGGCTATGCAGAAATGCTTGAGTTAGCGAAGCCAGTGTTTGTTATACCATAGAGTATAAAATCCTTGCGCCCGGCCGAAGGCCGGCTATGCAGAAAATCTTTAGTTAGCGAAGCCGGTGTTCGTTATACCATAGAGTATAAAATCCTTGCGCCCGCCCGAAGGCCGGCTATGCAGATAAGCTTTAGTTAGCGAAGCCGGTGTTTGCTTTAGTTAGCGAAGCCGATGTTTGTTATACCATAGAGAAGGTAATCCTTGTACCCGGCGTGCTTAAACTGCAGGCAGTTGCCATTGCAGGAGGTCAGGATAAAATAAAATGCCCTATTTGTTGTCGAAATGTCGAGGACTCAATGTTAGTTTTTTGGTAACCTAATATGTAAATATTCAAGTAAAACGAATACATATGTATATAATAAATTTCTTTGGAAGTTGTTTCATTTGTTTTGGGTCTCATTTCATTTCTTTTCGATGGACTGTTTTTGGAAGTTATTTCATTAATGTCTTTAGGAGTTATTTCATTATGAAATAACTCCCAAAAGTTGGGGTTTGTTTCATTTAAGACTTGGAAATTATTTCATTTTTTTGGGAGTTATTTCTTTTTCCAGTTTGGGACTTATTTCATTTATTTTGGGATTTAATTTATTGGGAGTTATTGCACTGGGACTTATTGCACCTGGGAGTTATTGCACGGAGCCAACTAATATAGCGTTCAGTAAATCCGATTTTTTAGCCGTCCGGTATAGGAATTGCTCTATAATTTGTTTAACCCTGTAGGAAGTCAAACCCATTTATAACTAACTTCAAACTGGTTTTTTTATAACCACATCTAGTTGATTAAGTGACTTTTTTCCTTGTCGACGACTCATTATTTTAACATGGGCATGTCATAGGCAGTAGTCAATTGGCCATCTTTGCATGACTTTTTAACTGACTACTTACTACTTATTTTTCAACCTATTTGTAATTAATTAAAAGTATTGTCAGTTTATAATAAATTATTTATATTTGAAATAATTTTTGTCAAAAAAAAATATACATATGTACATATGTTCATATGAACATATGAACATGCATACACATATGTATATCTTTATATATTTTGATATATAAATAATTGTTTATGAAAATTTTGCATTAAACTGCCCTAAATGATGATGTATAATAGTCCTGAAGTAAATATGCCACATAATTGCTAGTACATAAACAGATTTGTATCGATTTAATTTTTAATTATTTTTAAATGTTTGTATATACTTTTTTCATTTGACTTCATGGCATGCTTGTTTTACTTATTTTGCTTTTATTTGTGTTTTACGTGTGCCTTTTTGGTTGATATCTCCATGAGATTTAAACCAATTTGTAGTCATTTAAAAAAAAGTTAATTTATAGTTAGTGTTTTTTGCAACTGACTATTTTATTTACTACAGGAAATATACATAAATTGTATTAATATGAGTTTTGTAAATAAAAACACTTACAGATCTTATATATGTTGGCTTGTAAAAGAAACAAAACAGTCAATAATTTTCCCAAAATAAAAAAAAATTTAGAGATTTTTATGAATTTTGGCATCGATTTGTTAGTGAATATTTTACCGTTTGCAGCATTTTTTTGCATAATTTAGTTAAAAGAACTTTTTGCAGCATGTTTTAGGTTTATAGCTCATATTTTGCCTTTTAAGGCATATTTTGATACATGTTACATTTTTTCGCAACAAATAAAAAAAATTAAGGAATTAAGCACAAATAACAAAATCTTTTGAAATTAAAAATTTGTTTTATTTTTTTTAGCGAAATTCTGTTTTAAATATCTATCTCAGGGTTGATAAAGTTGGTACAATTGTGCTTTTTTTTGGTACAATTCAAAACTAAAAAGTACGTTGGTACCCCCGTGACTCATTTGGTACTATTTCCAAATTTTTCAACCCCACATATTTATTAAAGTTATTTTTGGGAATACAAAATTTATTATGAATAAGATTTCTGTATGACGTTCTAAGTTCCCAATAATTTATATAACATGGCAACTCGTATATACTGTCCAATGAATATAAGCTGAGATTAGTGTTTGGTGCAAATAGTCTTGCGAAAATGCAAAATGTCGTAGCTTTTTTATGAAATCTATGGGAAACTCTATTTTTTGTGCTTGCAAGACCATTTGCACCGAACACTGAACTCTGATATTGTGAATAGATTTTTGCACTTGTTTATTGAACGATTGCTTATGCCAAATTCTAAATTAAGTATCAGTGGCAGAATATAAGCGTGCATTTTCTATTGTAAGTAACCACTTCTGCAAAATTCTACATAGTAGAAAAGACGACTTCCTCTCAATTCAAGATTATTTTGGAACGAATTTATAATATTTTCAAATATTCGTCAACGAGGTGGTTGTCACGTCAAGAAGTAATCAACAGAATTTTGGAAAAGTGTGAGCCACTCCATTATTATTTTACTCCGAATTATTTTTAAGGAGATTTTACAAGCGCTAAATTAAAGAATTTTAAGTTCCTTTTATTTTTGTTGTATTAAATTTTTGTTTTTAAAAATAAAATAAAAAAAATTTATAAAAAAACAATTAAGTACTATTGGGGCCGAAAAAGTACGTTTTTAAAACTTCGTTGGTACGATAATGGTTTTCTCATTTATCATCCCTGATCTATCTGTAACCCCAACGTGTTGCTTTAATTTCGCCATCTACATTTAATTTTTACTGTAAAATTGTAAGACAATGCAGGTTGCCATTAAAGATAAATGTTATTTTAAACTTTAAAATTGTATATATGAATAAGCAAAACTTAAGGAAAAAGAAATTATATACGTTTTTGGCGATGTGTGCAATACATAGAGATCTGCACCAATTTGTTGGTATACCGATCGGACTCAGAAACACTTTTAAAGTGATCTAACGATGTCCATCCGTCTATCTGGCTGGTAGTCTGTCCATGTTAACCTTTTACGCAGAGTATAAGTTGAAATCTTGTGGATAATTTGATCAAATTTGGTAAATACATATTAATTGTACAAAGGACAAAGTCTTTTTCGATGGTGAGAATTGATCTATAATTTGACATACTCCCCATAAAAACTTCTTTTCAAATTATACTCTTTGTGTCCGTAAGCCATCTATCTAATTATGATGGTATTTAAATTAAATTCGCCCCAAAGCTTCCATCATGAAATAGTTTTAACGCCCTTTTAAATTTGAACATGGAGGTTATGGAAATTTTTAATCAAAATAGTTCGGCGAATAGGCACAAATTGATATTGATTTGAATTTCCATTCAAAATTTTATTTTCCGATGAAGCCCATTTCTTATAGAATGGGTACGTAGCAGGGAGATCGATTGAATATTATTCGACCGGTTTAAACCGGTTATTTTAGTTTTACCCAAGTCAAATATTTTAAAACGTTCATTTTTCGAATATCGAATAAACCGGTTGTTTTGGTAAAATAAAGCGGTTATATTTGGCAAACTTAAACATTTTATAAAGAATGTCAAAACAAAATGCAACAAAAGTCAAAAAAACAAGTTAGAGTGCTATATTCGGCTGTGCCGAATCTTTGATACCCTCCACCGACACTTCCAATGTTTTAGGAGTAATATCTGTATGATGTCTATTTATTATTATAATCTTTGTAAAAACAGACATCTGCATTAAAATTTGTTGCGGTTTAGACCTATATAAAATTATTGATCGACAATCAGAATCAATTTTAAAAAGTTTGAGTAGAATATCAGTTTAAGATGAACTTAAATGATTTTTAAGAGAACAAATTATATAAAAGCCATGTTAAGCTATGAACCAATCATCCCAAATTCTGCAGAACGATTTCTGGTATTAAAAACATAAATTTGAATACAGCGGTGCAATTAGTTTAAGCGTTTGCAGTAAATTTCAGAAGGCTGCTAAAATGGAATCTAAGGAAAATTATGGACCGTATATCAAAAAATTGCATAACATTTTTTCTGGCCATATGAAGCTAAACTGGAAGAAAGTTTGCCGCGTATTTAATTATTTTACCAGAGTGGGCTTTATATGAGGCCTATGGTAAGTTATGCACCGATCTTCACCAAATTTCACAGTGTCATTTCTAGTCCTATTTAACTGTGACGTCCCAAAATTTGTTATGATAGCATTGTTAGTTAGGGTTTTAGGCTTACTATACTCTTTTCCGGGAGTAGGGCTTATATGGGGCCTAGGGTAAATCATGGACGGATCTTCAAGAAATTTTACAGCGTGATTTCTTGTTAAATAAAACGAACTGTTGCGAAATCTTATATCATTCTGTGCATTTTTCTACCATGTATGTTAGTTTTTGTAACAAAATTATAATTTTTTTTTAGGTGGTGGTTCCACATTTTGATTCATAGCTCATATCCTATTGAACCGATTTTGCTGGATTTCAATCCCAAACTGCTTACGATAACTTTAAGCACTTTGACACCAAGTTTGTTTATTTCTTTTGAGTTTTTCGAAAGTGAGCGTGTTTTCAACAGACGGACAGATGGACAGGCAGACGGACATGGCTAAATCGACTTAAAATTACTCAAGGACCCAGAATATATATACTTTATAGGGTCTGAGATGAATAATAAAAAAGTTTCACACGGAATGACAAACTTAATATACCCTCTTCACAACTAATTGTTGTGGAGGGTATAAAAACATTATGAGCAATGTAAATAAAAACCGCTTAAATAAGCGTGTGTTCTTGTTACAAAAACCAAAAACAATTCAAAATACTACAAAAAAAATGCTCAGATTAAAAGTAATTAGCAACTTGACAGTATTCTTAGTATTCGAACTGATTTAAAAGACAATACTTCTGAAAAGGCCCTAGAATTATAAGTTGCAAATGTTCTTCAACGTCACGACTTAGTTATCACCTTAAATTAGTCCACAACCTTGACATAAATATACGCCAAGTAAAACTTGACTCTGTTCCAAGTAGATCTTAAGAGACTGCAAATAGTTCTTTACCAAAATATGCTGCCAAAAATTAAGCAAAATCTCTCAAGTAGTTTAAGCATATATTCATGCTTAAAACTATAACATACTGGCGGAATCAACCCAGAACTTAAAACAAAATTGAAGGAATCAAATAATGTCATGGAAGGTTTTTAATTGTGATCGACGAATTGACAGATATTTCACACAAAAAGCTTGTTCATATAACTATTCGGTTCTATAATGCTGAAAAAATTAATTTGAAATATATATTAACCTGGATAAGAGGTTCTGTTTGCAAATTTTCAAAAATATGCAAACATTATTTAACAGTTTCTAAATTGCATTATACAATTATCATCTTAGAAATAAAGTTTTACTAAATAAATAGAAATTGTTTAAAATAAAGCTAAAGTTTGATCAATTAACTGGTCACGCTTTTTTTTTGGATTTTATCTTCAAATATTTGTTAGGTCTGAAAATACCTTAAGTCATATCTATGTTGGTTACTTACCTTCGTGATTTGTTTTGTTTTTATTGCAATTAACTTTTTAACACAAAAACTAATTTGATTTGTGTATTTTTATGTATTCGAATTAAATCCGGTAAACCGATTATTTTTAAAATGCTTAACCGAAAACCGGGATTTTATTATTGAAAATCGATCTCCCTAGAACGTAAATAAGCAGAATTGTCGCATTTGGAGTGAGGACAACCCACAAGCTTTTGTCGAAACACCATTACATCCACAGAAAATTACTGGTTGTTGCGCTTTATGGGCTGGCGTGGCGGATGGTCAGAATGCGAAAAGTTATTGAAAATTGGTGTTTCATATTGCGCCTTCTACGCGACAGCCGTGGCGGCCACTCGTTTCATTTATATTAAAAATATATTTCCTAGTTTTATTCTGATTTAAACTTGTTTAACAATATAAAAAATACCCTTTACTTGTTTTTGATATTAGCGAGATATTGTTTACATAACAAAAACAGTTGACTGTAAGTTTTCTAGTCGAACACATACTTACAAACAAAGAATTGGGCATATCCTTTTATTTTTAATGAAATTTGGTTAACTTTTCAGGGCCGATGTTGATTTTGAATAAAACACAAATTATTTAGCAAATTATTGTCATTCATTTCTTTTTATTAAGATAATATTGGTATGGTTCAATTTTGTATGGAACAAAATATCGGCCAAATGGACGCCGCGACTTCGGCGGCACACCTCCATCCGATGGTTAAAATTTTCGTTGAAGCAGAGGCATAATTGAGGTTCTATGCCGTTAATGTGCCCAATTTTCTCCTCCTTTAGCTCTTGAATTGTTGCTGTCTTGTCGACGTACACCTTTTCTTTCAAATAACCCGAATTAAAAAAGTCCAACGGTGTCAAATCCCATGATCTTTGCGGCCAATTGACATCGCCACCACGTGAGATAACACGGCCATTGAATTTGTCGCGCAAAAGAGCCATTGTTTCCTAAGCTGTGTGGGAAGTGACACCGTTCTGTTGAAACCACATATCGTCCACGTCCATATCTTCCAATTCGGGCCATAAAAAGTTCGAAGATGATTTGTACGATATACATTTTGATTTGAACGGCTATATTCACATTAAGCCTGAATAACTTTAAAGCGTTGCTCGATTGTGTATGGTTCAATTGGTTCAAATTGAGTTAGTCTGAAAATGAGAAATGTCAAATGAAATGCAGAAAAAAACTTGACGTTTAGGTGTGGTTTACATTCAACTTCGGCTCTTGAAATTTAACCACCCTTTACATATATATTTTATCAATATTATTTATCTTTAATTTTTTTACTATTTTCTCAACATTTTAAAAAATCTCGTAAGTGTAATGGCGATTTCTTTTCTGATAAATATGTTGCATAAATGCTACATGCTCTACACAAAAGAGATAGAGCATGTAACATTTATGCAACATATTTCTCAGAAAAGAAATCGCCATAAGATTTCGTTGCAGTGCAAATGGGCAAATAGATCGTGTTGTCTGCTTTAAAGACACACAGCTGGAAAGCTGGATTCACATTAGCTAGCTATAGCCTTCCGGTTTTCTGATGTCTTATGCAAATTCAAAAGAACTGTTCAGTGACTTTCATGATTTTTTTTATAACTAGATGAATGCGCATATACTGAATGAATTTCATTGCATTGAAATTTTAATAATAAGCGCAGTGGTGGGTATTAGCCAGCCTAAAGTTCAGTTCCTCTATAAGTTCTAATTATGAAACATTAAAACAAGTTGACCGTTTTATGAATTTTGCCAGAGACAAGGCGAATTCATTAGAAGGCGAGGCCGAGTAAACAGCTGTTTTGCTTTTGGTGGTTGGGTTGTTCATTAACTTAACTAGCAGAAACTTGCAAAGAGAGAGAGTGAATTAAAAATTTACAAAATTGTATGGGAGTTACTCAAAAAAAAAACTTGCAAGTTAGGCATATTGACTGTATGCAGCTGTAATTTACAAATACGAAATTTAATTTACAGAAAATTATATACTAGTATTGTGGTTATTTTGTTGAACTATTTATGGTTTTTAATCCAAATTTTAATATTTTTTAATTAGGCTTAAGTTCATCAAATTTAATTTTCATTAAATTATTTTATGAAGAAAGGAATTTTACAACATGAAAATTAATTAAAATTTACTGATAATTTTTCATTCTTGACTCAATCTGGGCTCGACCAGTAAAACTTTGCAAGAATTTTTTAGTCTCTCAATTTTTTACTTTCTTTTGACGCTTTCTAGTTGCAATTGTTTTGGGTTAATGAACAGCGCTGCCAGGTACGTTTTTCCTTGTCCCCAAAAAGTTAAAAAAAACTCCCAAATTAAAAAACAAAACCTTAAAATTACCAAATTTAAATTTTTTTTTTTAAATTTTAAGAAAATTTTAATTAGAAATCCCCAAAATACCCCAAATAAAAATTTTTAGTCCAAAAAATTATTTTTTGCTTGTAGCGACTGGTTTCGGCATGTTTTTTTTTTAAATAATTTTTATGCGATTCCAGAGAGGAATCACAAGCAGAACAATATGCTGTTTTTGAAGACGAATAAAGGCTCAGTTAGCCGGGAGTAACAGTAACAGTAACCTTACCTTAATCTTACAGATTGAGACGTAACATCTTACTTCTAACTGTAATCGGTCTAATTGCTTTATATACAACAAAATGAGGCAGCTTATTTGCAACGTTACTGTTACTCCCGGCTAACTGAGCCAATTTATAAGAATTTGGAGCTTGTTCAATCGATTTTAGCCATCCTTAAAATCAACAATAAGAATACAATTATCTGTCAATTCTTCGATGCATTCTTTTTCCCAAACTTTATTATATTGTCTTTTATATTAACTAATTTTTGGGGAATACATATTTGCTTAAACATTGTCTTTAAAAAATAACAAATTGTGTATCGTCAGCTCATTACTGGTTTGACCTACCGACCATTTAAAAAAAAAATGCGTTAGGTATGAGGAATATATTTTTTTAATACCGTCTTTCTAAATCAAAAACCTGTTTCGCGAAAAATTGTATGGTTTCTGAGATATAAAGCATTAATTTTGCTGCATATCAACTGTTTCAAAATTTTTTAAGTACTGTTTTGCTATACAAGCCATTGTTTGGCGATTGCAGCAAATTCTTCATACAAAAACGTACAAAATAAATTTTACTGTTGCTTTGCTTTATTGCCGTAAGAAAAAAAAGTAGTTAAAGCAAAAGTAAAGTAAAATGACAACAAGAAAATAAATTTGTGAAAAATAGTTTTATAATGGACCCAACCAAGTGTACGGTTTGCTATTATTTGTGTTTTTAGCCTACCTAAGGGAAATGCTTCAAAATTTTACTACAAACGAAAATTAAATATGTTTCATCTTACAGCAACCATTATTATGTCATATATACCAACTTTTACTTATTGTGCCTTTTTGACGGAAGCTCATAGTGGTCGGAGTGGTAACAATATTGCTAGTGCTTAAATTAAAATTTTAAATGAATTATTAAAAGATTGTCCACTTATTAAAACTTTAACATTATGGAGGGATTCTTGCGTACCTCAAAATAAAAATCAAATAAACGCAACCGCAATCAAAATGTTCTTTAAACAAAATAATTTTGATGCCGTAATACAAAAGTCTTTAGAACCAGAACATTCTTTAATTCAAGAAGTGGACTGTGCCCATGGTGTTATTGACCGGTACTTAAAGAATATTGAAATTCATAGTCCACTTCATTTACTAAATTTGCTTAAAACAATGCCAAATAATAAAACAAAACTTAAAGTTATGGAAATGCTTCCGGAAAATTTTCGCACATACTCGTTGGAATCAAATAAAATGGACTTTCGAAAAGTCCTTTTTGCTAAAATTAAAGTACTTCTATACAGTTAAAATAATGATTTATGTATATATTATAAAACTTCTACCAGAGAGGAAAAATATAAAAATGCAATTTTGGTTAAGTCTGCATCAAAAAATTGCTTGAAAACTCCTGAGAATTTGTTGACGAATGTTTTGAAAATATCGAAACCATCATTTATTTCCAGCGATAAAAATAGAGACATAAAATACTTGCTTATATTTCTTCCACGTGTTGATAAAGCTTATTATAAAAATTTACTCAATATTAAGTTTTAAATTTTCTTTTTACTTTTGCATTATTTAAGTTGTTTAATTTGTGGCTTTTTATGTAACTTTTCATAACAGTAGAACTGTTTTTCTCTGTTTTTGTAAAGTAAAATCAAATAAAAACAAGTTAGAGTGCTATATTCGGCTGTGCCGAATCTTTGATACCCTCCACCGACAGTTCGAATGTTTAAGGAGTAATATCTGTATGATGTTATTATAATCTTAAACTGTGACGATTTGTTATCAATTATGGTTTAAGGCAACCAAACTGTTTTCCGGTAGAAGGGTTTATATGGGGCCTAGGGTAAATTATGGACCTATCATCACGAAATTTCACAGCGTCATTTCTAGTCCTTTAAAACTGTGACGTACCAATTTCTGTTATGATAGCTTTATTAATTATTGTTTTAGGTGTACTGAACTGTTTTCCGGGAGTAGGGTTTCTATGGGGCCTAGAGTAAATTATGTACCGATCTTCACGAAATTTCACAGTATCATTTATAGTCCTATAAAACTGTGACGAGCCAAAATTTGTTATGATTGCATTATTTTTTACGGTTTAAGGCGTACTAAACTGTTTTCCGAGAGTAGGGTTTATATGGGGCCCAGGGTAAATTATGGACCGATCTTCACGAAATTACACAGTTTTATTTCTTGTCCTATAAAACTTTGATGTACCAAATTTTGTTATGATAGCATTATTTTTTACGGATTTAGGCGTACTAAACTGTTTTCCGGGAGTAAGGTTTATATGGGGCCCAGGGTAAGTTATGGACCGATCTTCACGAAATAACACAATTTTTTTTCTTGTCCAATAAAACTTTGATGTACCAAATTTTGTTATGATAGCATTATTTTTTACGTTTTTAGGCGTACTAAGTTGTTTTCCGGAAGTAGGTTTTATATGGGGCCTATGGTAAATTATGGACCGATCTTCACGAAACTTAACAGTTTAATTTCTAGTCTTATGTAACTGTGACTTGCCAAAATTTGTAATGATAGCATTGTTAGTTAGGGTTTTAGGCTTAATATACTGTTTTCCGGGAGTAGGGCTTATATGGGGTCTAGGGTAAATTATTGACGGATCTTCACGAAATTTCACAGCGTGATTTCCAGTTGAATAAAACGAATTGCTGCGAAATCTTATATCATTCTGTGCATTTTTCCACCATTTATGTTAGTTTTTGTAACAAAATTATCAATTTTTTTTAGGTGGTGGTTCCACATTTTGATTCATAGCTCAGATCCTATTGAACCGATTTTGCTGAATTTCAATCCCAAACTGCTTAGGATAACTACAAGCAATTTGACACCAAGTTTGTTGATTTCTTTTGAGTTTTTCGAAAGTGAGCGTGTTTTCAACAGACGGACAGACGGACAGACAGACGGACATGGCTAAATCGACTTAAAATTACTCAAGGACCCAGAATATATATACTTTATAGGGTCTGAGATGAATAGTAAAAAAGTTTCACACGGAATGACAAACTTAATATACCCTCTTCACAACTAATTGTGGTGGAGGGTATAAAAACTATAAAAAAAAATTCATCTCAACAACAAGTTACTCAATACACAGCAATAAGTATACGTATGCAGCACAAAAAGCCAATTTTGTAATTTTTTTTTAGAAAAGTGGCGTATGCGGCACAAAACAATATTTTTCATTTTCAAAAAAATACAATTAAATTCTAACTTTATTCATGAAAGTGCGCAAACATTTTTCTTCAAAACATATACCGGAAGCAGTGGTAAAAATATAAAAAAATTCTATCGGGTACATTTTGAGAAATCTTCATGTAAATCTTCTTTGTCGTTTTTCTCCACTCCGACTTTTTGGCATATGCGCCAAACCAATTCTGAGCTGACGATATGTTGTCAACAGTTTTAGATTCTTCTTTTTCAAAACAGTCACTCAAGAATAATAACATAAGCTAATTAAGTACCTTTTCACACTCACCAAAAATGGTAATCTTAATAAGGACCCTTTACAATGTTGTTGATAAGGGTAAGATAAAAGTTTTACTACTTGTTTCATATTTTCTATACGAAACCAAGAATAATAAGCGTAAATAATAATATGACTTTCTTTGCTCACATGAAATCCCCAACTTTGGGGAAAAATCCCCAAGTCTGACAGCCCTGTTAATGAACACTTTCCAGCAAAAATAGTTAAAAATTCGTAACAATTTTTTAGTTAATGAACACACCTTGTTATACTTCAGTTTTTTTTTTTTATAAGGAAACATAATTGTTTACTAGATATTTTTGACAATCGGACGGCAAAAGCAGTGCTGTTGAGTTGACCTCACCTTCTAGTGAATATAACACGACATTGAAATTCATTTGGAATTCAACAACTCAAATTGAACCGATCTATGTAATACCGTGTTCAGATATACATACCTTTTTTATTGAGTTAATATTCGGTTTATTGACATAATTATCTATCTGTTCACATATACACAATTTAGCTTACTCAATCAGCAATTGGAAATTTACTTAGCAAAATGTAAACAACATTTGACATCTTTAAAGAAAAAACAAAGTAAACATCTGGCTTTTGCGTAGACCTAATGGATGGACATTTGTTTTTGTTGTTGGCAAACAAGTCAAAACACTGCGTTTAGTGAGTTGGGCTTTACTCACTAAACACACTTGTGACAGTGTTGCATTTTAATTTAACTCAATATTTACAACAATTTCGTATTAATTGAGCAATAACTAAATTGCAATTTTGAATGGGTAAATGAGCTCAATAATGGCATTTATTGCGTAAAACTCAATTAAGGTGCATATCTGAACACGGTATAAGTTGAAGGTCGTCTTAAATAAATTTTTCAACCACAATATACTAGTACATATGGGCAACTTCAAATTTTTTGAGCACCTGCTGAAACCGACATACTATGGCTCTTATTTCGTTAAGTTTTATGAATGGAAAAAAACGTTGTACAGGGTTTGGATGACTATACTTGAAGGATATGACGTGCAAAGTTTTACGTTGAAAAGTCCTCACCTTAAGAATTGGTGGTCATCTAAAATTCGAAAAATTAAAAAAACTACTTGAAACTTCCAACAGTTTTTTCATTCATTCCGTTTTCTTTGTAATAGTTTTAAGCTTTTAGACCCAAACCCATAAAAAATATAGTCACTAGACTTGGAGGATATGTCCACTAAAAAAAAAAATTTGATATCGCTGCTGCGTGAAAAGTTGCATGGTGTTTTAAAGTGAAACCAAAATTTTCCGAATTTTGAAATTTTTGAAGATTTTGCATAGAGTTTTTGCCCCGTTTAATAAAAATGAGTTTTAAGCGCAGAATTAAAAAAACTGCGTTATTTTATAAAGTTTGAGGTGTATCAAGTTGGTGTCAGCGCACCAATAACGTATCACGGACATCACAAACTTAAAAGAAATTAGCGTAAATTTTTTAAAAATGTATCTTTTTTGCGTCTGACAATCTGAATTGCCTTTTAAGTTGGCTAGTGTATTGCGTAATGTGAGTAACTTCGTAAAGGGCACCTCCGAGGCGAAAACGCACTTTAAAATTTTTAAACGCAAAAATTTTATGAACTTTTGAAAATTTTTGCAAAAAAACAATTTATTTTTAAGCTTTTTTTTATATCAAAACATGTCATGGAAACATGTTTAGGTATCTAAATAGATTCTTCGCGACGGACTAAACTGATAAAGTGCAAAAAAAATAATTTTTTTCAACCGTGGCGCGTGCAGCGGCAGTGTAATTTTTTGCGCCGTGTAATAAAAATTATTAACGCGAACGGATTTCACATGCTCAAATATCGGTTTATACACACGCAAATCAACATTGATGTCAGACAAAAAAAAAAAAATTAAAAAAAAAATGTCTAGGTGTCGTAAATTTTTGAAGTTGCTCATATATCATGCTTGAATGAAATCTATCATTATAAAATTCATACATATTTAAAATAATATAATGCAACTCTCTCATAACCGGCTAAAAACACTGCAATGGTAAGTGTCCGGCTATGTGAGGTTTTGCTGTAAATACTCTGAAGCGGAAAGTCCACCATATCGTCGGCTTAGAGTGTAAACCTGCTAAATCAACTTTTTAAGTAAATTGAGATTTTAATGCCATATGGTAGAGAAAGATATTCCTCGTCGACCAGCATGTAGTTTTTTTTTTCAATTAAAGTCCTAAATTGTGTCAAAGCAACAATATGTTTGGTGTTCCTCTCTAGCAGCAAATAGGAAAAATAAAAAGTTGTTTGTCTCTCCTGCTAAATTCGTTAAAAGGGAGTTAGCAGGTTTACACTCTAAGCCGACGATATATCAGATTCAAACTAGCCAATTACTATACTAAATACTGTTCTACGAAAAAGTAATCATTTATTTCGACAACGATATAAAATTACCAGCAGCTTGTAAAAAATCTCATAATTTTATGAATAATTTTTTTTTATTTATCTTAATAAATTTAAATAAATCCAGAAAAATAACTAAATAATCTTCTAATTTAGTTTTCAATCTTGCTGTTCTACAATACATTTTCCAGTGCCTTAACATTTAGCTTAAAGCAGAATTTTCTTTGTATTTGCAAGAATTGTTGTTTTTGTTGTTGGTGTGCTCCTGTTTTAATACCTACTGATAGTGTTAGTACATTGCCTTCATATTGTTTGCCAACAGCTGTAGTTGATGTTAATTAATCTATTCACTTGTATACTTAATAATTTTCATTTCAATTCTGTTTAATGGTATTTGTGTATGAAACACACATTCAGACTTCCTAATTAAACAAATGTATAAAAACGCCCATACACATACTGACACATCCTGATGTACTATAGTTAAGGATTAAGAAGTATCTACAGAAGATATTTAAATGGCTTAAGGAAGAGTTATAAAGCTCTTCTCTTTTTGGAAAAACAATATTTTATTTATAGAAATAAAGGTACTTTCTTGTTAAAAAGTATGTTTAAAAAGAAAACGACGTTTTGTGAAACAACTTTAAATGAATAAGTACTTGTTTCGTGAAAAAGTACTTTTTCTAAAGACTTTTTTTTTGCAAAATATTACTTTTTGGAAAAAGTAATTTTCTAGGCAAAAGCACTTTGTTTTTTTTTTTTTTTTTGGTCGAAAATAGCAAATAATTCTGAACAAAAAAATATATTATTAAAATGGGGAATTCCGAGTTATGAGCCTACGAAATTTCGAAAATATTTCTTCTTAACAAAAATTAACCCATTGTGAAGCGGTTTACATTTTTTTTTACGTTTGCTTCGTTAATAATACATTTTTATATAGATTAACATTTGAATATTATCACATTTTTGGGTCGCCTTAGATCATAATGGGTTAAAAAAAATATCCATTTATTAACATATTGTGAAAAGTTTTTATAGTCATTTAAGCAGCGTTTAAAAAACTGCAGTCAAAGTGGAAAAACTGCCATTTCTTCCACATCTTCATTTGTGATTGGCCGAAAAAAAATGTTGCTTTTAGTTCTAATTCATTAAATGAAAACAGTCGTTGTCAAACCAACTAAAAAAGCGAAAAGTTGTACATCAATTTTTGTTTTTTGTTCGACAGTTTTTGGTTTCGACTGCAGTTTTTTTAACCCTGCATTTACGGCCGCTTTACACTATCACACAAGTATTACGTATTTCGACAAAAATGCTGCCCTTATCTAATTAATGTTTGAAGTTTTTCAAAAAACAATAACAACTTATCATGACTGGTTTGATTTTACTTTAATATACGTTAGACTTGTGTGATAGAGTTAAGTTCCCTTTAAGGCCATTTTAGACTATAATACTTTGTGTTAAGACATGTCAAAAACTTACAAATCATTCATAATGTATAATAGTGTAAAAACATTTTGTAATGAAATGTCAAAAAATACGTAAAGAAATTTGGCAGTCGTATGGTTCTCTCTATTTTTTGAAATTTTTCTAAACGATTAGATTTTTCATTTTATCAGAATTGTGTTTTTACAAAAGCATAAGAAGAAAATCAGGGATGGAAAATTAAAATTTTGTGCACAAATATTCACTATTATTTTTTCTAATAAAAAATTGCAAAACGATAAAAAAATATAAAATTTCAAGTGAATTCTTTTAAAATTTAAATAAATCACAAATATTTGTTGTAAAAAATCGTTAAATACGGTACACAGACGAAAAAAAAAAAATAAAAAAAATTTGATTGTATCAACTTTTCCACCCTAGAAGAAAATAAAAAAACAGCTGTTGAATAATTTGCCGGCCACATCAAAATAAAAATTATTAAATATTAAAGAAATATTAAAAATAAAGCAAAAATATATCTGAGGACCAAGGTGCAAGTTTAAATGTGCAAGTTAGTGAATAATACGCCAGCTAACAATGTTCCAATGCTTAATAAAATGTTTTTTCGTCTTTATTTTGTAATCTAAAGTGGATCTCATAAATCACAAAGATTTTACTTTTTATTTGAAGTTTGATAGTGTAGAAGCAAAATGTAATGAAAAAAAATTTCTCTTTGATTTTTTGACAATCAGACCAAAAATCATTTCATTTTGTAAGACCAAAAGTCTTAAGACTTGTGTGATAGTGTAAAACAGCCTTTAGTGATATTTTCCCTAATTTGCTTGCTTCAAAGCTCATGTTGGCACTAGGGATAGGCAAATTCAAAAAAAATAGATCGTATCGATATTTTTTAAAAGTATCGATATTTATTAAATAAAAATATCGATACATCGAACATATTTAGCTCAAACTATTACAAATGGAATACATATACACTTATGTATACACATCTTTATGTACATACCTACTATGTTTGTATATATAATTGAATTATTGAATTATTATTGCAGTAAGATATGAATTGAATCCAAAATTAAAAATAACAAGTAAGAGTACTATATTCGGCTGTGCCGAATCTTATATACCCTTCACCATTGTGCGAGCAGAATACAGAGCAACTATACAAAAACTAGATAATTTTTACATACCTATACATACACAGAAAAAAGTAAAAAACGGTTTTGATCACAAAAATAATTGACACAAGCAAAAAATTTGTTTAATTTTGCACCTATCACCGAAATGATTATACCAATTACTCAAATTTGCAAAAATTGCAAAACAAGGATTTTTTTTCCAATTAAAAAGTTTTTGCATTTTAATTACAAAAATAATTGAAAAAATGATTAATATTAAACAATATTTTAATTGAATGAATTAACAAATTAATTAAAAAAAATTTTGAAATTTAAATTTTGTATTCCCAAAAATTTAAATTACTTTTTGATAATAAACAGGCAAGTGCACGGCCTAAAAAACACTTAATTGACAACATCTTTTGTAAGTTGTTGTTGTTTTAATTTTGTTTTTCTTAACCTACTTACAACTACAATTAATGTTGAGAGAATTTCAACTAATTGTAGTGGGGAATGTAAGATGAGATAAGCCCACTGTTGTTTATTGTTGATGTGTTTTGTTTAAGCTGATATTGTTACAAGTAGAACTGTTGCTATAAGTCTTATACGTTTAACAGTTTTATTTGGTTTAATATCTTTAGTTTTTCTAAAATCTTTATGGATGAAGTTTCCAGTGAAATGCGCATAGGAATAGCTTAGCCCATCAACAATAAATTTCAAGTGTTTTTATCAAGAATAAAAACTGGGAATTAAGCACGAGTAACAAAATCTTTTAAAAATAAATAAAGTTTTTAAAATAAAACGTTTTCTAAAAACATAAAAAAACAAAAACAAAAAAAATAATTATATTTAAAATTGTCATTAAAATGTCATTCTTCAAAACAAATTTAAATAAAATTTATGAAGAGGCAAGGCCCATTGAAAAGGTCTGCGCGAGAAGCCTGATGAGCATTGTTTTCGTTCTTTTGAGCTTTCAAAAGTTGTTTACGTACACGTTTTTTCCTTTTGCTTTGTATATGTGGTAGTAAGTTTTTGACAGCTTAAAACAAAAAGTTTTTTGTTTTTGTACAAGTAAGCAGACCTGATAGATGGGCCTTGTGAAGAGGTTTCTGAGAATACATACATATGTACATTAGAGCGACTCAAGTTGTATGGAAGCAAAATTCGTGCTCGATGTACCCTCCTAAAAATGAACCTTGGACTTTTTTAAGATAACATTTTGAATATTTCGGCTCCAGCTTTGACCTCTCGTGAGCTGGACCAGTTTGAAAAAGGGTCTATTTTTGCATGTTTTGTTAATTTAAGAATCTGTTTCCTTACCAACATATACAAATTTGGTATCGTAAGAAAGGTTTTGTTAAGGCGCGTCCAACTGTGTATACAATTTGTCCAAGGACGATCATCCATGTCCTTTTTTTTTAAGGATTTTCTGTAAAAAAAACGGTTTTTGAACTTTTTGTTCGGGGTTGTTTGTAATAACAGTGCCAAATTTACATATTTTAATCTTCAGTCGATTTAATTAAACACGTGTCTCAGCTTTTTTTGAAAATCGTGCTAGTTCGCGTTTTGACAAAAATGCAATGGGGTGGCAACCCTTCGTTTAAAATAGGGCAATATGGGTATCAAATTTTATCTTTTGGCAAGTATATCATCTTTGTATGTAAATAGTTTAGATTTTTGCAAATTAGATGCATTTTACACGGTGCTCTGGAATATATATAAATGCAATTTTGTAGTAACTCTAATATGATACTGGATTTAGTTTCTTGATCATGTATGGATGAAAATAGGACTAAAGAAAGAAAAAAAGAAATGATCCAGGACTTTTTGGCGGCATATTTTTTTCGCAAATTAAAAAAAAATTCAAGTCGTGGATCATTTATTTTTTTCATTCTTTAGTCCTATTTTCATCCATACATGATCTAGAAACTAAATCCAGTATCATATTAGAGTTACTACAAAATTGCATTTATATATATTCCAGAGCACCGTGTAAAATGCATCTAATTTGCAAAAATCTAAACTATTTACATACAAAGATGATATACTTGCCAAAAGATAAAATTTGATACCCATATTGCCCTATTTTAAACGAAGGGTTGCCAACCCATTGCATTTTTGTCAAAACGCGAACTAGCACGATTTTCAAAAAAAGCTGAGACACGTGTTTAATTAAATCGACTGAAGATTAAAATATGTAAATTTGGCACTTTTATTACAAACAACCCCGAACAAAAAGTTCAAAAACCGTTTTTTTTACAGAAAATCCTTTAAAAAAAGGACATGGATGATCGTCCTTGGAAAAATTGTATACACAGTTGGACGCGCCTTAACAAAACCTTTCTTACGATACCAAATTTGTATATGTTGGTAAGGAAACAGATTCTTAAATTAACAAAACATGCAAAAATAGACCCTTTTTCAAACTGGTCCAGCTCACGAGAGGTCAAAGCTGGAGCCGAAATATTCAAAATGTCATCTTAAAAAAGTCCAAGGTTCATTTTTAGGAGGGTACATCGAGCACTTTTTTTGGTGAGTCGCTCTAATGTACATAAATACACATTACATTTTTTAAAAATACATATGAACATGGAAATAAAATTTCTAAAAAAAACTTTTTAAGAAATATTTTTCAACAAAAAAAAAGTTTTTTAAAAATTTTTATTTATTTTTTTTTACAAAGAAAGTTTTTGCTTTTTTTTGAAACTAGTTTTCAAAGAATTTTTTTTTTTTTTTTTTGCGTTTAAATTTTAAACACAGAAAAACAATATTTTCTTTTTCACACGCAAAAATTTTTTATTTAAAAAATAAAATTTAATTTTGTGTGTTTCCATTCGTAATTTCCCGTACTTGGTTTTAAGTATGTATTTTTATATGAACGATTGCCCATATCATAAATACATTCTCTTCCTGGTTTTTTTTTATTTCCTCAATAAGTTTCAGGGCAATATCTTCTTTAACATCCAATTTTGTTTAATTTTTTTAATTATTCAGCACCAAACGAAAAATTTAATATGTGGCAGCTCAATTCAACTTTTATGTACAAATTGAAAAAAAGTGGCATAAATTAAACCAATTCAAGAAAAAACGTTCCGAACAAAATCATTGCTCTCTCTCTCAAAAGTAAAACGTCAAACTCAATATAAAAAAAATTTTGTCCGGACAAAAATTTTGTTCGGAACGCAGCTTAGCTTCCACGCGATGCATCGCTGCGATGTTAGACAATTTGCCGGCGATTCGCGGGCGATGAACATTGCTCAACTGGAATGACAATTTTGCTAATTGCACTTGAAACCAAATATTTATTTTCCCGTTACAAAAAAACAAGAAAAAAAAAATTCTATCGAAAGTTATAAAAAAACACTGATGATTGCCGCTACTTGTGTGCGCTCGCATATTCATCGCCGTAGGCGATGGTTAGCGATTCGTATTCCCTGAGAAGGATCGCGCAATCATCGCCAAACAAGAAATCGCTAAAAAATTTCAAAAATGTTTGAAGGGATGTGTCGATGTCACACAATCAGCATTTTTATTCCTATGCACGACTTGCAAATGTGCCCTTCAATTGTTTCGGCTAATTCTGTTGTTGTGTTACTATCGAGGGTTTCTTTTATTGTCACGTCATCATCTTACTCATCCTGACAAGATGATGACAAGGCTCAGCACCGAACATTCTGCAAAGAAGTTCATTTCCGAATTCCTTAATTTCTGTTTTGGACGGTATTTAAGAATGTATTGCTAGAAGGGAATATATTTTATTAAAAAATATTTCTAAACACAACTTTTTTGGTGCACTTTGCTAACTTTTTGGTGAACTTGCATTGTAGAATGTATTAAAAAAAGCGAGTTGCTTTGCAACTGAAGTTTTGGAACTCACCCATAACTAAAAACACAAAAAATATGGTTGTATACAACAAAAATTTAAAAAGTTTGTTACATCGGTTAACGGTTTATCGACTGAAATTAACCGGTTTAATCATTAATCGAAAAAAGTAAATTTTAAATTAACAGATCAGTTAATCGGGTAGTATTTATACCAAATGAATACTCTAGTGCTTATGTAACTGTGTATATGTCACAAAATGTGATTTTTTAAAAAGGGCCCATTTCAGAAAAGGCATGAAAGTACTTATTTTTCCGAAAAATAAGTTTTTTGTAAAAAATGTTTTTTTTTGTGTTGATAGAAGCTTTAAGGTACTTTTTCGAATAAGGTATTATCTTCTGAAGGTACTTTTTTCATAAAGAGAGTGTTTTTTTAAACTGTTCTTCTCGTTGATATGTATGTGTGTTTCTTTAAAATTTTCTTGTGAAGAGCTAGTTCAGTTCTAGTTTAGTTCTAGTTTAGTTCCAGTTAAGTTCTAGTTCAGTTCTAGTTGAGTTCTTGCTCTAGTTCAGTTTAAGCTCACTTTTAGTTCAGTTATTATTTTTTAGTATTAATTTTTCAATTCTTTTAATCTAAATGTATCCGGCCTGTTCAGAAAATCACGTGCTTTAACACTACACGTATGATTTTGTGGTTTTCTGAAAATCACACAGTTTTTTTTTGTTTCTCGGTGTGCTTTCGTCAATTGAAAATCAAACCGAAAAATGGGACATCTTATTTGAATAGTTGTTTTCAGAACAGTCCTGTATCATCGCACCATCATAAACGCCTGAAGCTAAAAATCAGTTGAAATACGGACCGGAGGTTGTTCTCTCCCAAATTAATCCAATAAGACGGGATTTTTAGAAAATCAAATGTTTAGGGCAGGGCTGCCAGATAAATTTGTTAGGAAATCGTCAGTTTCCTGAGAAAAAATAAAAAAATTGTCTTTCAGGTTTCGAAAAATCGGACAACTTAAAATTAAGTTTTTTTAACCATTTTTTGTTCGATATCTATAAAAAAAAAAATCAAACAAAACATAATAACTTTATACCCAGCTAACATTTTTAATCGTGTTAGAGATACGGGGACGTCTTTGATCGTTGATGACGTCATTTTTTAATCGTAGAAGATCCCTTTCACAGGAAAAACTGTAACACGACTGAGATTCTTCCATAGCACAGCGAAAGACGCTTCTTCAATCGTTATGGGACTCGTTTACGACGTGGGTAAAGATTATCTAACGAGTCTTTTATGTCAAGACTCATGTAGATATTATCTTACAACTCGCGAAATGCCCGCCGTAAAATTGTTGAAAATATGGTTTATACAGGGAGTCGTAAAAGGTTTATTCGATGATGGTTTGACGAAAGATAAACAAAGTGTAACATTGTTGTTTTTGTACTCTGAAAATAATGATTTAAAGATATTTAAGAGTTGCATAATACAGCCGTTTTTTAGTTTTTAAATAGAGCGGCCCCAACGCTTTGCAATTGGAAAACCCAATTTTGACAGCTTGTTTAATAGTGAAGTTTGCCGCTTTTGTAATGAATAATGGCAATTACGCTATTTTTTGATCAATCTAGCGTTTTTATTTCTAATTTTATTTATAATTTGTGGGTTTAATTAAACAAGAAAGTTATCACTACCGTTCATGACACAACTTTGACACTCTTGCTTAGGTATGGGATATCAGCGTAAAAGCTAAGTTAAAGAAAACGGTCCACCTTCCGCTCTTGTTAAGGTGCTGCTGTTAAACATTCCTAGATTGAAAAACGAACGTTTAAGAAAATTTTAAGTTTTATTCAGACTTTGGAGACTGAAAAATCGCCAGATTTTAGAAAAAAATCAGCAAATCGGCACTTTGCTAATTTCAGAACAAAAAATCATCAAAATGACGATAAATCGTCAAATCTGGCAGCCCTGGTTTAGGGGAAAAAAGGAAGACACGTGTAAAATTTCAAAATTAGTTTTTGTTTTAAATGTAAGTCAAGCGAGTCACTTTTGTGCTCGCGTTCTACAAACAGGCAGTAATTAATTATTCAATAAGAAAATAAGCGGGCAGGTGTCTGGTACTTTTTTAAAATTTGGCCATTTTGGTGAGGAAACGGGTAAAACCTGTATTTGGAAACTTTTTTGTCATCACATCCTTCTTTTAAACCAATTAAGACAAAAGTAAAAATTATATCACATTCGTAACTTATCTTAAATACAACAAGTAAGAGTGCTATATTCGGCTGTGCCGAATCTTTGATACCCTTCACCGACAGTTCGAATGTTTAAGGAGTATAATATCTGTATAATGTTATGTTTTAGGCGACTAAACTGTTTTCCGGTAGTAGGGTTTATATGGGGCCTAGGGTAAATTATAGACCGATCATCACGAAATTTCACAGCGTTATTTCTAGTCCTTTAAAACTGTGACGTACCAATTTCAGTTATGATAGCATTATTAATTATGGTTTTAGGTGTACTAAACTGTTTTCCGGGTGTAGGGTTTCTATGGGACCTAGGGTAAATTATGTACCGATCTTCACGAAATTCCACAGTATCATTTATAGTCCTATAAAACTGTGACGAGCTAAAATTTGTTATGATTGCATTATTAATTATGGTTTTAGGTGTTCTTAACTGTTTTCCGGGTGTAGGGTTTCTATGGGACCTAGGGTAAATTATGTACCGATCTTCACGAAATTCCACAGTATCATTTATAGTCCTATAAAACTGTGACGTACCAAATTTTGTTACGCTAGAGTTTTTTTTACGGTTTTAAGCGTACTAAACTGTTTTCCGGGAGTAGTGTTTATATGGGGCTTAGGGTAAATTATGGACGGATCTTCACGAAATTAAACACCGTGATTTCCAATCAAATAAAACAAATTTTTGCAAAATCTTATCTCATTCCGTGCCCTGTTCCAGCATTTATGTTATTTTTTGTAACAAAATTATGAATTTTTTAAGGTGGTGGTTTCACATTTTTATTCATAGCTCTGGTCCTACTGAACCGATTTTGCTGGATTTCAATCCCCAACTGCTTAGGATAACTACAAGCAATTTGGCACCAAGTTTGTTAAATTCGTTTGAGTTGTTCGAAAGTGAGCGTGTTTTCAACAGACGGACAGACAGACGGACATGGCTAAATCGACTTAGAATTACTCAAGGACCCAGAATATATGTACTTTATGGGGTCTGAGATGAATAACAAAAAAGTTTCACACGGAATGACAAACTTAATATACCCTCTTCACAACTAATTGTGGTGGAGGGTATAAAAATATGAATTTGGCACTTTTTCGAAATTTGAAAGTTTAAAGGGTAAAAAGTACCTGTTTATGGTTCTTTTCTTAAAACATTTTTCTCCATTAACTGTCATAAACATACGTTTTAAATTATGGCCTCCCATTATAATATTGAAATTTCGGATACTTCAATGGGGAGAAAAGAGAGTCAAAAACGGGGAATACGGAAAATTAAATTTCTTTCTTTTACTTTTCCGTTCTACATGTGGTACTTTTTGACAATACTATAATGTTGAACTTAGAAACTGAAAATTAAAGGTGCAGGGTGCTGATTAAATGAAAAAAAAAATTAGATAAAATATTCTTGTACTTTTAAACGAGAAACAATAAGATAAAAAATTATGGTACTTTTTTGTTAAAACATAGAAACATTAACTTTGGCATATAAATATGTCCACAAATCAGTCAGTAATAAATTGGTTGAAACGAAGAGCCAAAATCTTTGGTACATTTTATTTCTATGTATGTATGTATGTATATAAATACCAATTCCTTTTCACTTTTTCACTCTTTTAGATAAGGTGCTAACTAACCAACCCTTTTTAAATTGTATTAAAAAACAAAAACAACAAATACATAAAATATTGTTATAAAAATCACGTGCTAAGTACAAAAATGCCTCCCATACCCCAGTTCCTTCTGTATTTTTAATGGTTAAACACACTTCCACTCTCACTCTTTACACTTTACTCTTTTGCTGCATGTTTTCAATGATACACTCTTGATTTCTCATAACAATTACACAGCAAAAATAATATATAAAAGTGTATGTGAGTATGAACCGCTATAACAGCTGTTTTGGCACTTGGTAACAATTTTCCATTGCCAGTTATACAGAAAACAATCTTCCATGTGATAATGATTGCAATCATTATCATCAAAAGCCCACAACAACAATAACGTCATTAGAAGCAGCAGCAGCAACACTTTTATTTTATCATGTGCAACCGGCAAACATGGTTAACTTCCAGTAATAGCTATACGAAAGCGAAATCCAACACACACTTACAATTCTACTACACAGCTGCTATAAATTGTGCTTTTCGCACTTCCTTTCATTTCCTCTCCTCTTTTCTACTAAATAAGCAAAACTCAACATACATAAATTTAAATTGGGCTATATCATCTCTCTTACTCTCTTCACTGAAGAGGCTCTCAGCTTTTTTACCGTTATTTTTTGCTTGTTTTTTTGTTATAAAATGCTTTGTTTGGTTTTATTATCATCTCCCACACCTACACACGCACACACTTTAACACTTAAACACACACATAAACAATTCACATATTTCCAAAAAAAGCAACAAAAGCACACCCTCTCCCTTCAACAAATACACACTCACCACTATACCTTAACACCTCTGTGATATAATTGTTCTTTCTCATCACCAGTTCTCTCTTAATTTCAAACTCTTCCTCTACATTTTCTCTTGAATATTGTTTAATTGGTTGCTTTTTACTTTGTATCACTTGCGTCATACTGTCTGTAATTTTTGTACACAATTTAAGGTTCGTTGTGCTTTGGTCTTGGAGTTGGTGCATTTGTTGATGGTGGTTATGGAAAAGGTATTCCCCAAGTGTGATATAAAACTAAAATTAAATGTTTGCATGTGCTTCTTGCACGTGTTTGCAGAGTCTGCAAATGTGTTTTTTGTATTTTAAGCAAAAACAAAAGTTTTGTTTGTGCTAATAAGCAAAAAAGGACAAAAAAAAGGAAGCTTTGAAATTTTTTTTTTTTAAATTGGCTGAAATTCCTTAAATAAAAGGATATAAGGGAAGAGATATTAAATCTAAAATCGGAAAGTATTTTTACAAAAAAAAAAAAAATCAAACTAAAGGTATAAAATTGTTTCTATAAACAAAGCCGAAACGAAAAATCACTTTTAACTTTTTCTAACCCGCTTATGGGGGTTTTATTTTTATCTAAATCAACATTTTTTCAAGGTGACCAAGATTCCTTAAATACTGCGATAGATGGCAAATTGAGATTCGTTAGCAGTGTTACCATTTTAGCATATTATCTGCTAGACAAAGCAGATTGAGATAGAGAATTGCATTTTTGTTGGAATATGCCAACTGCTTTTTGGCATATTTCCTTGTCCAAAAGCATATCTTTGCTTTTTAGAAACAGAATTTTGTAGCATTTTTTTAATATAAAAGTTTTTAGGACATGAAAAACTGAAAAGTATACTTTGGACTTCAATAATAATTCTTGAAAGATAGTATGAAAAACAAAAGCAAATAGAAAATCTTTCAAAGCAAATTTCCACCAAACGGAATAACATTTGGTTCAAAGATTGATGTTTGACTATTGACTGCCAGCCGTCGTCAATGGCGGTGAGTGTTAAACGGCAAACCCCTCTGAAGAGATTGAGTGGTTACTATCGAAACATTCCAGGTCAACCTGTCCATGAAAACCTGGGTTCGATTTTCAGGTCATTTTTATTTTATTTCATGTTGTAAAAAATCCTTTTTTCATAAAAATAATTTAACGAAAATTAAAATTGATGCACTTAAGCCTGATTAAAAATATTAAAATTTGGATTAAAAACCACGAACACTTCAATAAAATAACCACAACACTAATTTTTTTAGGAAATATATTTTAAATTGCTTTTTATTTGGTAGAAAAAAATACTGTTTTTATAAAAGTTCAACAGATTTTTAGCATTTTTTGTTTTTTATTTGTGAAAATTAAGCCCCTTTTTAGCATATTTAAAAATTTTAGGTTTGAATCTTAGCAGATTGTTAGCATATTTTGTTCATTTTACGACCTATCAGATTTAACCCGGCGCCGGGGGATGGGTCAAAATTACCCGTCAATTTTTGAATTGATTGTGGTTTTAAAAATGTACTTCTCTTCACTACGTTATTCTCAGTAGCTTGAGATATTGGATCTCTCTGAATGTTATAAATTTAAAATCAGTCGCATGGCGATTGTACCTCGAGTAAAGGCAGAGTAAGCCGAACGTTCACGTCCCCTAATGGAACGTCTGGTTCGTTTTGTCATTTGCAAACAATGCAAATGCATACTGAATTTAAATGTCACGTTGACGGAACGTCTCGATCTGTATTAAACAGATTTGTATGCCGTTGTTACGTGACAGTTGTAAAGCAGTAATGGGCTGCTTGTATGTTAAATTGAATGCGGGTATTTTTGCTCGTTTTTGGTACTTTTTTCAGTTAAGCTATGGAATTGAGACAAAACAACTTAATATACAACATATTTCAATATAAACAAATATATTTATGTTTATATGTACAATACATATAAACAAATGCATATACACATACAATGGAAATGTGAAAAGAATAAAAGGCTTTAAATGGTAGCAAAACCTTGTTTGGTGCATACACCACAATACAATATATCTATTGTTATAATATATATGCTAAAATACAAATTTGTTTATTGAAAATCTATAATATAAACATTAAACTATTAACGTTTTTTACATACACAAAATACTTTTTTAATACCATTTAAATCACTTGGTACTTTTTAAAACATTTTTGATTCCCATCACTGTGTGATTTGCTTTATGCATACTATTGTTTTTTGTTTATGTATAGAAAAAACATAAACCACGTTTTTAAATGTTCTATACGGGCACCAACGTGCTTACAGTACGGTGCGGTACATTACGGGTACAGCAACGTTCGCCTAACTAGGCCTTAACACGTGCTTAAAATTAAACAAGGTAAATTGACCCATATAACTGATAAAAAATAAGAGTTTATTATATTTAAGCTAGAAGAAGCCTCCTGTGTCAACTATTGGAAAATGAAATGTTTTTTGTTTAAAAATAGAAACTAAATATGTTATTTTTTAACAAAGTCATGTTTTATTTTCTTAATAAGGTTATACCGTGTTCAGATATACCTTTTTTATTGAGTCAATATTCGGTTTATTGACTAATTATCTGTCTGTTCACACATACACAATTTAGCTTACTCAATCAGCAATTGGCAATTAACTTAGCAAAATGTAATCAATATTCGACATCTTTAAAGAAAAAACAAAATAAACATCTGGCTTTTGCGCAGACCTAATGGATGGACCTTTGTTTTTGTTGTTGGCAAAAATGTCAAAACACTTGGTTTAGTGAGTTGGGGTTTACTCACTAAACACACTTGTGACAGTACATTGCAGCCATGCATTTTAATTTTACTCAATATTTACAACAATTTCGTATTAATTGAGCAAAAACTTAATTGCAATTTTGTATGGGTAATTGAGCTCAAAAATGGCATTTGTTGCGTAAAACTCAATTAAGGTGCATATCTGAACACGGTATTAGATTCAATCTTAATTGTAAATATTTGTTCATAAATATAGCAAAAAACCTCGAGTTTAATAAGTGGGTCATTTTGGCCCAACCCCCATGTCCGTGTAGCTAAAATGTACTGCTCCGTCGGCGGGCTAAGCAAATGTTGTGTTTGAAGTTTTGGTATATTCTCGTCAAACAGTTATGGCAACTCTGTTCATTAGTCTAAAATTGGAAAAAGTTCTTGTAAAGGACAAGTAAAAGTGCTATTTTCGGCTATGCCGAATGTTATATTCCCTTCACGATAAGAACAGAAGGTTATATAAATACTGTACTTTTGATATTAATTAATATATTTTCTGCCACGCCCAATTCTTCAATCCCGCCCGTATTTTTTAAGTTTCTGGATTTTTATAGAACAGTTTAAGGTATTATATAAAAAAAAATCAGCCAAATAAAAAAATAGGTTTTTGACTTAGTCCGTTTTTAAAATTTAACATATTGCAGATATTACATTTTTCAAAAAAAATTTTTTTTTTTCAATATATAGTTTGTAGCGGCGCTGCGAAATATGACCCCAAAAATATAAATGAAAATTGACCCTAAATTTGGGGCTATTTTTTATAATGCAATATGGCCCCATTTTTTTAATGAAAAATTCGCCCAAAAAAATGAAAAATAACCCTAAAAATAAAATGAAATATGACCCTTAATATGGGGTTGTTCTTCATTATGAAAAATTAGCTCAAAATTTATAATGAATTTGAACCCCTAAAAAGAACACAAAGAAAGTTACATTAAAAATTTTTGGTAGAGTTTATATGCCCGAAACTAAAAATCACAAATTTAGAATCCCGATTTCAAAATCCGGATAATTATACAGTTTTAGTTTTAAAAATCGTACGATTGTTAGCATGGTTGGGCTTTCGGCCATGCGCAAGGTTTTTTTTCTCTATGTTATAACTAAAACTGGCTTTGCTTACTAAAGCTTCACATTATAGACGGCCGGGTGAAGGGATTTTCTGCTCTTTGGTATAACGAACACTGGCTTCGCTCACTAAAGCTTCTCTTAATAGCCGGCCTTCGACCGGGCTTAATGATTTTTTCCTCTATGGTATAACAAACACCGGCTTCGCTAACTAAAGCATCTCTGCATAACCGGCAAGGATTGTCTCTACTTTGGTATAAGAATTCGGGCTTTTTATAACATCCATTTTTCATTCCACTTAATCATCCGGATTTGGAAATCGGGATTCTAAATTTGTTATACCCTTCACCGAAGGTAAATTGTAAATTGTATAAAAACCTAAATTTTAGGGCTGCCATATGTCCTATGGATATGACTTATATACCAAAATATCGGAACATATTTTATGAAAAACTCGGGAAAATCGGTTCAATTAAATTTTTTTTTTAAATACCCACTTTCGGGAACCATAGATCTCCCCGAGTCCAAACTTTATAACTCAAGTAAATGTTATAACGAAAACTGGCTTTGCTTACTAAAGCTTCACGTTATAGACGGCCTGCGGCCTGGCGCAAGGATTTTCTCTTCTATGATATAACGAAATCGGGATTCTAAATTTGTGATTTTTAGTTTCGGGCATATGAACTCCACCGAAAATGTTTAATGTAACTTGCTTTGTGTTCTTTTTTGGGGTTCAAATTCATTATAAATTTTGAGGTGATTATTCATAATAAAGAATAACCCCAAATTAAGGGTCATATTTCATTTTATTTTTAGGGTTATTTTTCATTTTTTGGGGTAATTTTTCATTAAAAACATGGGGCCATATTGCATTATGAAAAATAGCCCCAAATTTGGGGTAAATTGTAATTTATTTTTTGGGGCTATATTTCGCAGCGCCTGTAGCCCCAAGTATTCTCTTTAAAATGACATTAAAATCATCTTTGTATGTCAAGTAGTTTTCGAGATATGGAAGAAATGAGCTCAACACATTCGGCTAATTCGGCGAAATTATGACATTTTAAATATGACATAACTATCGAAAAAAAAAATGTTTAATTTTTTTTCGTTCATATATGTTCTTTATAAGATAAAAGCAACCTTCTCACCAAACTTCATTAAAATCGGAAGGGGTCGTGTCCCACTCTTGGTCGTTTTGACATGGAATTACCCAAATGACAATTCAAAATTTTTACCACAAAGTTCTCAAATTTTAATGTGCTGGTTTAAAGTCGACCAGTACTCGAACTTTTTTTTAAAGACAAAAAAGCATCGCACTTGTGTCTTGACCACTTTTTTTGTACACGATTGCCTAAAGTTTCAGAAAAATATTTGTGGAAGCTTCGAAAGCAATTGTAAACAATCTCGAACACAATAATTTTGTTCAAAATGCAAACTTCATTTATGTTGCACATTGTTTTTTTTTATTATCATAAAAAAAACTAAATATTGTTAATTTGTTTCATTAGTTTTTATTGAAATAAAAACATAATTCCATAAAAATTAAATGTGTACATATTTATTACTAGATGCCCAAGGGTGCCTTAAGGTGCTCTTTGATGTTGTCTCAACTGGAACGTAAACATCTCATTTTCCGAGCTTAAAATATTTCTTTTGAACTCAGAGGCCCAAATATACCCAAACAAAATTATTTTTAGAATTTATTTCCATTTATTCTTAAACTTGGCATTAGAGGTTTGAGAATGAGTTTTATAGCCAATCTCACGATGTCAATCGTTAACGACGTATGCAACACTTAACTTCGAACCGACAACTTATACGCAGTTTGCAACGGGTTTTACAACAAGCACTGTAAACTAAACCAAAGAGGTCATTCGGAATTGATAGAAATTATTTGCAGTTGAAAAAGTTTGCAAACTCAAATGCACAATACTGTGAGTAGGGATTATTTTGTATGATACTTGCAAGTGAATGATATTTAAATTTTAAAAGTAATCTTGATTTCATGATTCGAAATTCCCAAGCAGCTCACTACTTCCGGTCTTATACCAAGTATCCCCTGGTAATGTCTCTCAGACACCCGTCTGTCGACAGCTAGAGTGAGAAGGCACACAGTTGAGTAACCTGAATGGCATGCTAAAACCGATGCGTCTCAGGTAACTAGGTGGCCAACGAAAGGAACAGGCACTGAAACTCAACTGTTCGACCTGCCTAGAGGTTGTTGGCAGCCCCAACACTAGGATCGGATGGGAGACCTAATCAGTCCCTCAGTCTTAAACTGAAATGATTACTGAAACCGCAACAAATAATAATCAACGGCGGCCCTTTGTTCCTACTAGGAACCACAGGACATAATATATTGATTTCTATGAAAACAACATGTTAAGATATTTATCAAATATTGATCCTACACCCTATAAAGTATATATATTCTAGGGCTGCCATATGACCTATGGATATGACTTATATACCAAAATATCGGAAATTTTTAGTAGAACATATTTTATAAAAAACTCGGGAAAATAGGTTCAGATACAAAAAAGTTATGACCAATATTAATTTTTTTTTTTTAAATACCCACTTTCGGGAACCATAGATCTCCCCGAGTCCAAACTTTATAACTCCAGTAAATGGTAAATTTCCTAAACACGTCGGTAGTTAAATCTTTCAAATCGGTTTAAAAATGGATAAGTTATGATCAAAACACTGAAATCCCAAAAATTATTTTTTTATACCCTGGTTTATAACTTTGCTATTGTGGTGAACAAAAACATCAAAAGTAATTACAACCCAACACAGTGAACATTAAACGGGCCATATTTCATTTAAATGATATTCAAACAACGTTCCTTCATGGTTCAGTTGTCTAGGGGGTGTGTTAAGTTAGAAACTGTGAGTTCTCTGGTTCGAATCTTGTTTTTTTAAAAAGAAAAATTTTTTTTTAAATTTTATTTTTTTATGCTCTAAAAACGATTTAAAAAATATTTACCAGTTTTCGCTTTTTAAATTTAATTTATAATGAAGTTTAAAGTACATATTGTTTATATGTATGTATACATATGTACAAACCATTTAGTTTTTTTCTAGTTGCTCTGTATTCTGCTCCCACAATGGTGAAGGGTATATAAGATTCGGCACAGCCGAATATAGCACTCTTACTTGTTTAATCATAATTTTTTAAATCGGTTCAAAAGTGGATCAGTTTTTTTTTATTAAATCAACGCCAGAATAAAGGTTTTTGTTCTATAACTTGCAACCTCAACTTGTTTTAAACATCCACTTCAAACCGTATTTGGTATGAAGCTCACAAACGGTTCTTCTAAGCGAACGTATATCCAGTTTTATTTTGAATTTTATAAAAGACATCAAACCAAACTTTGTACCTAAAATACCTAAAAATTGTTTCTGCAACCTTAACTTGTTAAAAGTATGTAAGCTTCTAGCCTTATTACACTGTGCAACAAAAATAACCAGCCTCAATACTTCCAACGTGAAATGAAATACGACTATTTTTAGAGCAAATCCTCCAAACGGCGCTTTAGAGGGTTAAAATGTTCGACGAATATTTTATGCATCAAATTTCACAAGGGGTCTCTAAGACCAAAAAACCGTGCAATGTATGTAAAAGTGATTTTCGAATTTTCGGGCCTTGAAATTTTTGAATTTTTCGAAAACCCGTTTTACATACATTGCACGGTTTTTTGGTCTTAGAAGACCCCTAGTGAAATTTGATGCATAAAATATTCGTCGAACATTTTACCCCTCTAAAGCGGCGTTTGGAGAATTTGCTCTAAAATAGTCGTATTTCATTTCGCGTTGGAAGTATTGAGGCTGGTTGTTTTTGTTGCACAGTGTAATCAGGCTAGAAGCTTACCTACTTTTAACAAGTTAAGGTTGCAAATACCATTTTTAGGTATTTTAGGTACAACATTTTCACCCTCTAAAGCGCCGTTTTAGTATACTTCTGTGGGAAAGATAAAATTAAGGACAAAAATTACCCCTTACAATGAGTATTAGAGGGTTAATATATTCTAAGAAAAGAATCGCCATACAATTCTGCTGAAGACATTTGAAATAGTCTTTGCGCTCAGAAGTACATATAGTATATTTTTTTGACTTATACCAAACGACTTTTCAAAAAATTCAAAAACTTTAGGGGCCGATATTTCGAGAACCTGAGCTAACTTTTCAAAACCCTTTGGCGGATTTGCTCTAAAAATAGTCTAGTTTCATTTCGCAAGTTGCAAGTACTGAGGCTGGCGGCGATGACAGGATTTTGTTGCACTGTGCTATGTATGTATGGTCCTTCAACTCGAAGTTTTATTTTTAAGTTAAGCTTAAATCAACAAATAAAAACCACTTTAATTATCAAATATTTAATACGTCATTTTATTTTTTATATAAAAAAATATACAAAACTATATATAAGGAAACATATTTTGAAGAAAAATAAATAAATCAAAATTAAATTTTATGTAAATCGAATATGTACTACTTAAGGAGAGGAAAAGGGTGCAACTAAAAGTTACAAATTAATTTATAAATTTTTTTTGAAGAAATAATTAATTATTTAAATAGGAAAAAAAATAAATACACAACTGAAAGCGCCTCAGAAGTTTTAAGAAATTATTTAATGAAATTATACGCAGCCACGTAAAATTTTAAATAAATTTAGAAATAATTAAGAAAAAGCGCGCTTTTTTCCATAAAAATTATAACAAAATAACTACTCGAAATCAATCTACTACTTTCCATGGAAACTACTTAAAGTCAAAAGAAATTTTTGAAATAAATTGAAAGCTTAACACAAAATTTAAGTACTGCGCGCAGCATTAAAGTAAAGAAATTAGTTTAAATCAATTGAATACAATTATTTTTGTTAATAATGTTTTTAAGAAGAAAATATTAATGAAATTTAAATTACTTAATTACTTTGGAAAACTAAATATTAAAGAATTTGATTAAAGACGTTGAAAAAGCTTTTCCCTTGAAGGGTGGAAATCCGAAAAGCCGTTTTTATTATTCAAAAATTGAGTAGAAAAAAAATTGCACTTGTCTCTTGTTACCCGAGTCCTTTCAAAAATGTATATAACGAATAAGACTTTATCATAATTTAGTTAAGTGAAGAGCAAACCGGCTGCTCTTGACGTCTGAGGCGTATATTTGACACGAAACGGGGGCTGGCATTTGAAAACGATCATCATGCCAAAAAATAGATAAATAACCGTTAAGATAATCAGCATGGGAAAGGAAAAAACAATACGAGCCGTTAAAATTTTCGGTTTTTTATGGTCCAAGGCGGAAGAAGGCACAAAAACTCCTAAAATTAAAACAAAACAAAAAAAAAAAGAGAAAATACATTAACATTAATCCGAAAACCGAAAACTATAAAGACAAATCCTCTACCCACCATTAACACTTTTCGATTCACAACGCTCCCCTACAAAACCATCGGCACATTCACACGAAAAGAGACTTTGATTGCCCATCGGCACCCGAAAGCAACGACCCCCATTTAAACAAAAATCCGTTAGAAATTGTCCAGTGCAGGCAAACGATAAAACATTATCCATTATACTTTGGTAGATATCAATCAATTGATAACCGGGATTTTCATTATGTTTTTTACCCTGCTTAGCGGCATCTTTTAATATCAAATCACTTAATTGTTTGCCAAAATCTCCAAAAGATTTAAGATCTTCCAAACCTCCGCCACCTTTTTCCTGTGGCGGTGGCCTGTCCTTGCCCGAAGCTTCGGCTGTTTGATCTTCGGAGCCGGTTTCATCATCACTATTGATATTAATGTGATGTTTGTTGTTGTTGATTTGTTGGTCGTGACCCAAATTACCGCTATAGATGTGTTGTTCGTATTTCTCATTCAGGGGCTGGCGATCATTATACTGTTGGTATTGTTGCATTTTGTGTTGCTGTATTATATTGAATGTTTGCTCTTTTAGGAATAAGATTCGGCTAGAACAACAATCTGAAAAGAGAGGGGAAAACAATTAGAACTGAATGACAACTTAACTAGAACTAAATGCTGGACTTGAGCCTGAGCAATAAACCGAGGTAGTACTAAGCCGGAACTAGAATATAAAATAGAATAACAAAAATAATCGGAACTAGTATTAAACTGATAGTAATATAGAACTGGACAAGATCTGTAAACAGAAAAACATAAAAATCGATTTCAATTTAAAAATTTGTCATAATAATTAAAAAATAAATTAAATTTGCACCAGTAAACAAAATAAAATAATTTCAATTAAACGTTTAATTAACTTGATTAAACGTTTAATTCGCTTGATAAAATTTTTAATTAAAACTGTTTTTATTTTTGATTAATGCTTTCATTCGTGAAAGAAAGAAAAAAGAACTGAACTAGAACTAATCTAGATCTGGGGCCTAATTCTGGCAGTCGGATCGAGTATTTTCTCGATTCGAAAGCAATTTTATTTCTAATTTTTTCATTCGACACTGAAGAACGAATCGAAATTATTATAGTATTGTGAAACTCAAATAAATGCTTTACAAAACTGACAAAATAATGCCGATTGGTTCAGTATCGAATGAAAGAATTAGAAATAAAATTGCTTTCGAATCGAGAAAATACTCAATCACGACTGCCAGAATCAGGCCCCTGAATAAAAAAAAAACTTAAAATGAACTTAAACTGAATTATTTACAACTGAATTGGAACTTAACTAAAACTGAGCTAGAACCAAACTAAAACTAGTAGGGAAGTAGAGTTAAACTAAAAATTAAAATGGAATTTATATTGATTGATCTACAATTGAACTAGAACTTAAGTGGAACTAAACAGGAATTGAACCACAACTATTCTAGAATTGATCTAAAACTGAACATAATCTAAACAAGTAATAAGCTTAAACTGAAATAATTAGTATTAAGGTTATTTTGTTGAACTATTTATGGGTTTTTAATCCAAATTTTTAATATTTTTAATTTAGGCTTAAGTTCATCAAATTTAATTTTCATTAAATTATTTTTATGAAGAAAGGAATTTTACAACATGAAAATTAATTAAAATTTTTAATATTTTTAATTAGGCTTAAGTTCATGAAATTTAATTTGTATTAAATTATTTTTATGAAGAAAGGAATTTTACAACATGAAAATTAATTAAAATTGTTATTGATAATCTTTCATTCTTGACGTGGCTCGGGCTCGAACCCTGGCCGGCAGGTTACCATGACATGTTTCGATCGCAACCACTCGATCTCCTCAGATGGATTTGCCGTCTTACACTCGCAGCCATCGACGACTGCTGACGTCACTAGTCAAACATCAATCCTTAAACCAAATTGTATTTTTACATTTGGTAGATCGAAATTTGCTTTCCTGAATGATTATCCACTTTAATTGATTTTACATGTTTTTTCCTTTACTTCTGTTTTTTCGTACTTTCGTCAAGAATTTTTCTTGAAGTCCAAGTACATTTTTTGTTTTTTCACTTTGTCTTTCTCTTTTCTGTTGACCTTTTTCAGCACAACTTGAAGGACAAATGTACACATAGAGCTCGTGCCTTAGCTTTAACAATAATTAGTATTGTGGTTATTTTGTTGAACTATTTATGGTTTTTAATTCAAATTTTTAATATTTTTAATTCGGCTTAAGGCTTGTTATTGATAATTTTCGATTCTTGACTGTAGCCAGGGCTCGAACCCTGTCCGGCAGGTTACCCTGATTAAAATTGGATTAAAAAACCATAAATTGTTCAACAAAATAACCACATACTAATTATTGTTAAACCTAAAGCACGAGCTCTATGTGTACATTTGTCCTTTAAGTTGTGCTGAAAAAGGGCAACAAGAAAAAGAGAGACAAAATAAAAAAAAAAACAAAAAATGTACTTTGGACTTCAAGAAGAATTCTTGACAAAAGTACGAGAAAACATAAGTAAAGAAAAAACACGTAATATCAATTAAAAATGGATAATCATTCAGGAAAGCAAATTTCGATCTACCAAAGGTTCAGATACAATTTGGATTAAGGATTGATGTTTGACTATTGACGTCAGCAGTCGTCGATGGATGCGAGTGTAAGACGGCAAATCCCTCTGAGGAGATCGAGTTATTACGATCGAAACATGTCAGGGTAACCTGCCGGCCAGGAATCGAGCCCTGGCTACAGTCAAGAATGCAAAATCATCAATAACAATTTTAATTAATTTTCGTGTTGTGAAATTCCTTTCTTCATAAAAATAATTTAATGAAAATTAAATTTGATGAACTTAAACTGAAATATTTAAAAACAAATAAGAACTAAACTAGAACTAAGCTAGAACCTAACTAGAAAAAGAACTGAGCTAAAATTTTACTAGCAATGGAACTAAACTAGAACTAAAAAAAGAATAAGCAAATATTTGAACTAGAACTGATTTAGAACTTTTGTTTTTAATTTCAAAACTGAACTTAAACTTAACTAGAAATTAACCTAAAATGCACTTTTAAGAACTGAATTAGCACTTAGCAAAAACTGTGCTAGAATTAAGCTAGAACTAGAACTAGGACTTAACTTAAACTTTGCCATAATTTAAGTAGAACTGAAACTAAAATTAAATTAAACAAGATTTGATCTTAAATGTTCAGGAATTGAACTAAAACGAAACTTCAATATTTAGAACTGAACTAGAAATAAACTAGAATTAAGCTTGAACCGAGAGCTTAGAACTAGAGAGGTAACTTTAGCTTAAACAGAACTGAAGTGGAACTTAACTAAATATTTTTTTTAATTTATTCAATTTTTGGTGGTTTGTTGAGAACTAAAAAAAGTTAAAGTCAATAAACTTTTTTCTTAATTTAGGTACTTTTTTTCGAGGCTAAAAATTTTTAATTAAAACTTTCTTTTTGTATTTTGGCAGAAAATAAACCTGTGGCATTTTGACAAAACATCTTAACTCAAATTTAAGAAAGTTGAAAAAATGTTGTTTATCATACGAATTTTCATTCAAAAAGCAGTTTCACTTACGTTTTCAAATTTTGTATTATAAACAAAATTTTTCTTTAATATTGAATTATTTTATTACTTTGATAAAAATAAATTTTTCACCAACATTTTTTTTTTTTTTTTTCTTAACTTTTTTGCTATCTTATCTCGACTTAAGATGTTTTGTCAAAATGCCACAGGATGATTTTTAAAAATTTTGTGAAAATGGTAACTTCTACAGAAAAGTCTACTTTAGCAAGCAATCAAGCGTATATTTTAGACCCATATTGGTAAATTTGTTCATTTCTTTAACTTAAATCATAGAGCCAGTTGCGCCCTACAACAAAATTCAAAAAAGTTAATAATTTATAGGTACATTTTTCATTGAGAAAAATTCAAATTTCTTGCTGACGTATCGTGATTAATAGTAGACTTTGTGTGGAAATGGCCATATGCTAATTAGTTATACTTTTTTTTCTCTCTTTTACTCTTGATCGAACTTTTGTTTACTTTCCCTCTTTTTTTTTTTTGTTTTTTCCGTTACATTTTTACGCTTTCATTGACATTTATTTCACATTGTCTGTCATCTTGACATTCTCCTACGCTCATTTAAAACTACTATATATTTCATTGTTTATTCACTTGTCTATTCAGGAATAAACAATGAACCGGAATTCTTTTGAATTAAAGAGGAGAATGCCAAAGTTTTAAAACATATTTAATTAATAAAAAAAAACTATATTTATTAACCTGTAACTGCGACAATTGTTGACAGCACAAAAATTACTCGAAGCAAATTTTTGGATATTTGCATCGTGTTTTTACACAATATTCTCTTTAAAAAAAATTCCGTATTGAAAAAAAAATCACTACGTGCAGCGTTTTTATGCGAAACGTTGTAGTAGCAATGAATTTTTTATTCAAAATTTTAATTTTGAGACAAGGTTAAGGGTTCTATTAGCACGTGTACATTTGAAAAGGTTTCAAACATTTTACGAAAAGTGTTTTAATTTTAAAGAAATGGGTATTTTCTTTAAATAATGCCGCACATCTTTGTCAAGTGAAATTTTTAACTTTTTTTTTAGAAAAACCGAATTTTTTTTTTTTTTTTGTTTTTATTACATGTTTTTTCTATGATTTGTTAGTTTTTTTTTTTAATTTTTTTACGACCCGAGATTTTATATTTATTTATTCCCCCTTGGCTGACGGACAAAAGCGGAAAGTAGAAAGAAGGGAAAATTAAAGAAGAAAAAAAATTTAAATGCGTTCAAAAATAGACGTGAAGAAAAACGACGCGTAGCGCTAAAAGATCGCTAGAGATTTTTAAAGAACTTTATCAATGATCGAACGATGTGAGACTAGAAAACATATTTCTTGTGGCGACAGTACAAGTTGCCAAAAAAAAGAAAATAGAAAAAAATTTAATGAAAAATCATCAGGAGATGAGGACAATTTTACACAAATAAAATGTATAATTTATCGTATTTTCCTAAACAGAGAAAGTATAAGAGAAAGAGAGAGTCCAATTCTTCACTCTCTAAAGATGAATGATTAATTCAAGAAATATATTTGCGATATTTTTTTTTTTACTTCCATCAAACAATAACAATTTTTATTATTATTGTAGTTTTTTTATGAAAAAAAAATTTGTAAAAAAGGGAATTTATATATTAAGAAAGAAATTTACATTTAATCTTTCTCTCTCTCTCTCTCTCTCTCTCTCTCTATTATATTGATCTTTAAATAAAAATCTTAAAATTAAGGAAAATTTCAAAAGAATTATAGGACATTTTCTAAAAAAAAAAAATAATAGTGTTGCATTTTTATTAGTTTAAATAAAAATTAAATAAAATTTTAAAAAATTTTTATTAAAAATCTTTAAAAAATCAAGTAATTAAAAAAAAATTTTCTAAAAATTCGTAAATTTTATTAAACATTTTTGAGAATCGCAAATTTTATTGAAATTTTCTAAAAATATAGAATTCAATGATATTTTGATAAAATAATAATATATTTTTTAAAAAAGTTCCCAAAACAAAAAACATCTTTTAAAGAAATTTTCCAAAAATAGCAAATTTAAAAAAACAATATTTCTAAAAATAGCAATTTGTATTCTAAACTTGGTAAAATTTATAAAAAATTTTCTAAAAACAGCAGGTTTTATTACAGATTTTCTTCAAACGGCAAGCTTTTTGAAACATTTTCTTAAAATATTTTTAATATTTTTAATTAGGCTTAAGTTCATGAAATTTAATTTTTATTAAATTATTTTTATGAAGAAAGGAATTTTACAACATGAAAATTAATTAAAATTGTTATTGATAATCTTTCATTCTTGACGTGGCTCGGGCTCGAACCCTGGCCGGCAGGTTACCATGACATGTTTCGATCGCAACCACTCGATCTCCTCAGATGGATTTGCCGTCTTACACTCGCAGCCATCGACGACTGCTGACGTCACTAGTCAAACATCAATCCTTAAACCAAATTGTATTTTAACATTTGGTAGATCGAAATTTGCTTTCCTGAATGATTATCTATTTTAATTGATTTTACATGTTTTTTCCTTTACTTCTGTTTTTTCGTACTTTCGTCAAGAATTTTTCTTGAAGTCCAAGTACATTTTTTTTTTTTTTTTTTGTTTTTCACTTTGTCTTTCTCTTTTCTGTTGACCTTTTTCAGCACAACTTGAAGGACAAATGTACACATAGAGCTCGTGCCTTAGCTTTAACAATAATTAGTATTGTGGTTATTTTGTTGAACTATTTATGGTTTTTAATCCAAATTTTTAATATTTTTAATTAGGCTTAAGTTCATGAAATTTAATTTTTATTAAATTATTTTTATGAAGAAAGGAATTTTACAACATGAAAATTAATTAAAATTGTTATTGATAATCTTTCATTCTTGACGTGGCTCGGGCTCGAACCCTGGCCGGCAGGTTACCATGACATGTTTCGATCGCAACCACTCGATCTCCTCAGATGGATTTGCCGTCTTACACTCGCAGCCATCGACGACTGCTGACGTCACTAGTCAAACATCAATCCTTAAACCAAATTGTATTTTAACATTTGGTAGATCGAAATTTGCTTTCCTGAATGATTATCTATTTTAATTGATTTTACATGTTTTTTCCTTTACTTCTGTTTTTTCGTACTTTCGTCAAGAATTTTTCTTGAAGTCCAAGTACATTTTTTTTTTTTTTTTTTTTGTTTTTCACTTTGTCTTTCTCTTTTCTGTTGACCTTTTTCAGCACAACTTGAAGGACAAATGTACACATAGAGCTCGTGCCTTAGCTTTAACAATAATTAGTATTGTGGTTATTTTGTTGAACTATTTATGGTTTTTAATCCAAATTTTTAATATTTTTAATTAGGCTTAAGTTCATGTAATTTAATTTTTATTAAATTATTTTTATGAAGAAAGGAATTTTACAACATGAAAATTAATTAAAATTGTTATTGATAATCTTTCATTCTTGACGTGGCTCGGGCTCGAACCCTGGCCGGCAGGTTACCATGACATGTTTCGATCGCAACCACTCGATCTCCTCAGATGGATTTGCCGTCTTACACTCGCAGCCATCGACGACTGCTGACGTCACTAGTCAAACATCAATCCTTAAACCAAATTGTATTTTAACATTTGGTAGATCGAAATTTGCTTTCCTGAATGATTATCTATTTTAATTGATTTTACATGTTTTTTCCTTTACTTCTGTTTTTTTTCGATCTACCAAATGTTAAAATACAATTTGGTTTAAGGATTGATGTTTGACTAGTGACGTCAGCAGTCGTCGATGGCTGCGAGTGTAAGACGGCAAATCCATCTGAGGAGATCGAGTGGTTGCGATCGAAACATGTCATGGTAACCTGCCGGCCAGGGTTCGAGCCCGAGCCACGTCAAGAATGAAAGATTATCAATAACAATTTTAATTAATTTTCATGTTGTAAAATTCCTTTCTTCATAAAAATAATTTAATAAAAATTAAATTTCATGAACTTAAGCCTAATTAAAAATATTAAAAATTTGGATTAAAAACCATAAATAGTTCAACAAAATAACCACAATACTAATTATTGTTAAAGCTAAGGCACGAGCTCTATGTGTACATTTGTCCTTCAAGTTGTGCTGAAAAAGGTCAACAGAAAAGAGAAAGACAAAGTGAAAAACAAAAAAAAAAAAAAAAATGTACTTGGACTTCAGGAAAAATTCTTGACGAAAGTACGAAAAAACAGAAGTAAAGGAAAAAACATGTAAAATCAATTAAAATAGATAATCATTCAGGAAAGCAAATTTCGATCTACCAAATGTTAAAATACAATTTGGTTTAAGGATTGATGTTTGACTAGTGACGTCAGCAGTCGTCGATGGCTGCGAGTGTAAGACGGCAAATCCATCTGAGGAGATCGAGTGGTTGCGATCGAAACATGTCATGGTAACCTGCCGGCCAGGGTTCGAGCCCGAGCCACGTCAAGAATGAAAGATTATCAATAACAATTTTAATTAATTTTCATGTTGTAAAATTCCTTTCTTCATAAAAATAATTTAATAAAAATTAAATTTCATGAACTTAAGCCTAATTAAAAATATTAAAAATTTGGATTAAAAACCATAAATAGTTCAACAAAATAACCACAATACTAATTATTGTTAAAGCTAAGGCACGAGCTCTATGTGTACATTTGTCCTTCAAGTTGTGCTGAAAAAGGTCAACAGAAAAGAGAAAGACAAAGTGAAAAACAAAAAAAAAAAAAAAAAATGTACTTGGACTTCAAGAAAAATTCTTGACGAAAGTACGAAAAAACAGAAGTAAAGGAAAAAACATGTAAAATCAATTAAAATAGATAATCATTCAGGAAAGCAAATTTCGATCTACCAAATGTTAAAATACAATTTGGTTTAAGGATTGATGTTTGACTAGTGACGTCAGCAGTCGTCGATGGCTGCGAGTGTAAGACGGCAAATCCATCTGAGGAGATCGAGTGGTTGCGATCGAAACATGTCATGGTAACCTGCCGGCCAGGGTTCGAGCCCGAGCCACGTCAAGAATGAAAGATTATCAATAACAATTTTAATTAATTTTCATGTTGTAAAATTCCTTTCTTCATAAAAATAATTTAATAAAAATTAAATTTCATGAACTTAAGCCTAATTAAAAATATTAAAAATTTGGATTAAAAACCATAAATAGTTCAACAAAATAACCACAATACTAATTATTGTTAAAGCTAAGGCACGAGCTCTATGTGTACATTTGTCCTTCAAGTTGTGCTGAAAAAGGTCAACAGAAAAGAGAAAGACAAAGTGAAAAACAAAAAAAAAAAAAAAAAAATGTACTTGGACTTCAAGAAAAATTCTTGACGAAAGTACGAAAAAACAGAAGTAAAGGAAAAAACATGTAAAATCAATTAAAATAGATAATCATTCAGGAAAGCAAATTTCGATCTACCAAATGTTAAAATACAATTTGGTTTAAGGATTGATGTTTGACTAGTGACGTCAGCAGTCGTCGATGGCTGCGAGTGTAAGACGGCAAATCCATCTGAGGAGATCGAGTGGTTGCGATCGAAACATGTCATGGTAACCTGCCGGCCAGGGTTCGAGCCCGAGCCACGTCAAGAATGAAAGATTATCAATAACAATTTTAATTAATTTTCATGTTGTAAAATTCCTTTCTTCATAAAAATAATTTAATAAAAATTAAATTTCATGAACTTAAGCCTAATTAAAAATATTAAAAATTTGGATTAAAAACCATAAATAGTTCAACAAAATAACCACAATACTAATTATTGTTAAAGCTAAGGCACGAGCTCTATGTGTACATTTGTCCTTCAAGTTGTGCTGAAAAAGGTCAACAGAAAAGAGAAAGACAAAGTGAAAAACAAAAAAAAAAAAAAAAAATGTACTTGGACTTCAAGAAAAATTCTTGACGAAAGTACGAAAAAACAGAAGTAAAGGAAAAAACATGTAAAATCAATTAAAATAGATAATCATTCAGGAAAGCAAATTTCGATCTACCAAATGTTAAAATACAATTTGGTTTAAGGATTGATGTTTGACTAGTGACGTCAGCAGTCGTCGATGGCTGCGAGTGTAAGACGGCAAATCCATCTGAGGAGATCGAGTGGTTGCGATCGAAACATGTCATGGTAACCTGCCGGCCAGGGTTCGAGCCCGAGCCACGTCAAGAATGAAAGATTATCAATAACAATTTTAATTAATTTTCATGTTGTAAAATTCCTTTCTTCATAAAAATAATTTAATAAAAATTAAATTTCATGAACTTAAGCCTAATTAAAAATATTAAAAATTTGGATTAAAAACCATAAATAGTTCAACAAAATAACCACAATACTAATTATTGTTAAAGCTAAGGCACGAGCTCTATGTGTACATTTGTCCTTCAAGTTGTGCTGAAAAAGGTCAACAGAAAAGAGAAAGACAAAGTGAAAAACAAAAAAAAAAAAAAAAATGTACTTGGACTTCAAGAAAAATTCTTGACGAAAGTACGAAAAAACAGAAGTAAAGGAAAAAACATGTAAAATCAATTAAAATAGATAATCATTCAGGAAAGCAAATTTCGATCTACCAAATGTTAAAATACAATTTGGTTTAAGGATTGATGTTTGACTAGTGACGTCAGCAGTCGTCGATGGCTGCGAGTGTAAGACGGCAAATCCATCTGAGGAGATCGAGTGGTTGCGATCGAAACATGTCATGGTAACCTGCCGGCCAGGGTTCGAGCCCGAGCCACGTCAAGAATGAAAGATTATCAATAACAATTTTAATTAATTTTCATGTTGTAAAATTCCTTTCTTCATAAAAATAATTTAATAAAAATTAAATTTCATGAACTTAAGCCTAATTAAAAATATTAAAAAATTTGGATTAAAAACCATAAATAGTTCAACAAAATAACCACAATACTAATTATTGTTAAAGCTAAGGCACGAGCTCTATGTGTACATTTGTCCTTCAAGTTGTGCTGAAAAAGGTCAACAGAAAAGAGAAAGACAAAGTGAAAAACAAAAAAAAAAAAAAAAAATGTACTTGGACTTCAAGAAAAATTCTTGACGAAAGTACGAAAAAACAGAAGTAAAGGAAAAAACATGTAAAATCAATTAAAATAGATAATCATTCAGGAAAGCAAATTTCGATCTACCAAATGTTAAAATACAATTTGGTTTAAGGATTGATGTTTGACTAGTGACGTCAGCAGTCGTCGATGGCTGCGAGTGTAAGACGGCAAATCCATCTGAGGAGATCGAGTGGTTGCGATCGAAACATGTCATGGTAACCTGCCGGCCAGGGTTCGAGCCCGAGCCACGTCAAGAATGAAAGATTATCAATAACAATTTTAATTAATTTTCATGTTGTAAAATTCCTTTCTTCATAAAAATAATTTAATAAAAATTAAATTTCATGAACTTAAGCCTAATTAAAAATATTAAAAATTTGGATTAAAAACCATAAATAGTTCAACAAAATAACCACAATACTAATTATTGTTAAAGCTAAGGCACGAGCTCTATGTGTACATTTGTCCTTCAAGTTGTGCTGAAAAAGGTCAACAGAAAAGAGAAAGACAAAGTGAAAAACAAAAAAAAAAAAAAAAAATGTACTTGGACTTCAAGAAAAATTCTTGACGAAAGTACGAAAAAACAGAAGTAAAGGAAAAAACATGTAAAATCAATTAAAATAGATAATCATTCAGGAAAGCAAATTTCGATCTACCAAATGTTAAAATACAATTTGGTTTAAGGATTGATGTTTGACTAGTGACGTCAGCAGTCGTCGATGGCTGCGAGTGTAAGACGGCAAATCCATCTGAGGAGATCGAGTGGTTGCGATCGAAACATGTCATGGTAACCTGCCGGCCAGGGTTCGAGCCCGAGCCACGTCAAGAATGAAAGATTATCAATAACAATTTTAATTAATTTTCATGTTGTAAAATTCCTTTCTTCATAAAAATAATTTAATAAAAATTAAATTTCATGAACTTAAGCCTAATTAAAAATATTAAAAATTTGGATTAAAAACCATAAATAGTTCAACAAAATAACCACAATACTAATTATTTTCTTAAAATATTTAAAAGTTTTATAAATAGAAAACTATAGTAATTTCATCAAAAGGGAACAACTTTTTGATAATATTTTTTATTAGTTTGGTCCACCACACGAAAAATATAATTTTCTCGAAAACCGACTCTAGAACAGACGGACGGACAGCCAGACGGACATGAAGTCCAAGATTAAAAAAACGGAACCAATTAGGATGTAATCCAATCCAATTCCTGCCACTTGCAGTCCTTTCAATATTTACCGCTGGGCAATTTTTATGTAAAACAAATAGGATTTTTAGTTTTTATTCGATTTTGGTCAAATATGGCTTGAAATTTTTGTAATCAAATGGACTTAACAAACAATTAATTATTATTGTTTTTATTTATTTATTTATTCATAGATATTCAGATTGTATATACATATTTACAAATTCATTAATTTATAATTGGGGGATTCACAAGGTGTCATAAAGTCATATGTCTTAAAATAATAACATGAAAAAAATACGACAGTTGTGAACAACCCCTCATAATTAAGTGTGCTATTTTGAATTTAAATAGGCTGATTGAAAAAAAATAAATATTTACCTAAAATCAAAATATTTTTTAAATCTAATCCATGAATTAATAAATTAAATTAGATCTTTTCCGACTATTTTCCATTTTTCAGACGCAAACCACAAAAAAAATTTTTCTGTTTCGAGTCCCGAGCCGATCTAATTTGACGCCGCAAGTGTTTTGTTGCAAAAATTGCTAGCCGCAGGTTAAATTCGGATTTTAGCGGGATAAAACTATAACATCAACGGCGACGGCTTTTAACAGGTCTTTTCTGATTAATTACGACAGCACAATAAACATAGCAAGCAAAGTTTTATTAATTTAAGATACTTTTTGTTAACAAAGCAACAACAATATTTTTAAACCATTGTAAAATGTTAGAACATTATGACAATACAACAAGATAGCACACCTTGTGAATACCCCAAATATCGATAACTTCTCATAAGAATGTATTAAGCGACACTTTTTTCGAAAATGACTTTTTGATGTGGAACTATACTAGAAGTTAAGCGCCACATTTTGGCCTGGGTTTCGCTGCCCTATCATGGATGCAAAGGAAACTAGAGAGAAAATAAAATTGTATCAGCCGTCAAGTTTTCTCACTGGAATAATGTTGCACCCTGTAATTTGACTATTACAAAAAAGCTTTATAAAATACATAACTGAAATTTTGCTCATAGAATAAATTCGAAAAATAAAAAATGTTGAATGTAAAAACATTAAATATTTTAGAAAATCAGATAATTTTAAATAAGCAGTTATCCGTACCCTTATCTCGAAAATTTGACCATAAATGATATCGATATCGTTTCCGGTTACTTTTACAACACTAACCAAAAAATAAATAAATAATAGGTACTTTAAGTAAAGATACCATAATTTCGCAGGCCTGTGTAACTAAATGCTTTGTTGTGTTCGAATAAAATTAAAATAATATTGATTTAAAAAGGAGACTGTTTTTTTTTAAGTCCAAACTTTTTTGTACTTCAAAAAACAGATAATTTTGCAAATTTGGCAACGCTACATAAATACTACCTTAAAAATTTTGTTAAAACCGTACGAGTGGATCTATGGCCAGGCATTAAAGATTTAAAAATTGCAATCCCCTTTTTTAAAACTTCCAACTTTATTTTGTATTTCACTGTTTTATTAATTTACAACGTCAGGCAACCAGTTCAGACAAGTTCGCATCAAACCTTTAAATGTTCCAACAATAATGTGCAGGAAATGTTGGGTGCACTCAAAAAATATTTACAGTTACTAATCAAATTATCCGGATTACCGAATAAAAATTTTAAAACATAGCTTTTGCATTAAAAATGCTTTTAAATAAAAAATGACATTTCAAAAAAACAAAAAAAAAATTTATGAGCGAATAGACATACATATGTACATATATTTCATTTATACACGGAAAGAATTACTTACAACAGATATTTATTATATTATTATTTCACAATAATAATTTTTTACAGAATATTTCTTAAAAGTGGCAATTTTTTTGGTACCTGTAAATAAGCACAGTTATAATGTCGGGTCATTCTGGCGATTCTATTCTAGACAACTTATAACCAGGGACCGAAAACGACAGTTATGTATATTGGAATTTTAAAACAAAAAAAGTATATAGAAGTAAATGTCGAAAAACTGATTCAATTATACCATAGGGCACTGCTACACGTTCAATAAATATCGTGATATTTCTAGTATCACGATATTTATTGAAAGTGTAGCATGCAATATTGATGGATCGCGATCCATATCGCAGAATGGCCTAAAATATGAAATCCAGAAATCCAGATCGCGGATCGTGGATCGCGTGATAAATATTGAACGTGTAGCATTTTCATGATATAAAATAATAATTATAAAAATTAATACGTCAGTAAAAAGTGTCAAAATAAAAGAAATAAAATACGCAGTGGAAAAAATTAAACAAATAAAAAGTAAAATAATTGACATGATACGTCAGTAAAATGTGTCAAAATAAAGGAAATAAAATACGCAGTGGAAAAAATTAAACAAATAAAAAGTAAAACAATTGACAAAATTTGTGAAAAGTTTATTGAAATAAAGGGTAATGGCAGAAGACAGTGAAATCGAGTGGGTTCTGCCGGTGGAATCGGAATTATTTTAAAAGATTTCATTTTTTAATCCAAATTTTTAATATTTTTAATTAGGCTTAAGTTCATGAAATTTAATTTTTATTAAATTATTTTTTATGAAGAAAGGAATTTTACAACATGAAAATTAATTAAAATTGTTATTGATAATCTTTCATTCTTGACGTGGCTCGGGCTCGAACCCTGGCCGGCAGGTTACCATGACATGTTTCGATCGCAACCACTCGATCTCCTCAGATGGATTTGCCGTCTTACACTCGCAGCCATCGACGACTGCTGACGTCACTAGTCAAACATCAATCCTTAAACCAAATTGTATTTTAACATTTGGTAGATCGAAATTTGCTTTCCTGAATGATTATCCATTTTAATTGATTTTACATGTTTTTTCCTTTACTTCTGTTTTTTCGTACTTTCGTCAAGAATTTTTCTTGAAGTCCAAGTACATTTTTTTGTTTTTTCACTTTGTCTTTCTCTTTTCTGTTGACCTTTTTCAGCACAACTTGAAGGACAAATGTACACATAGAGCTCGTGCCTTAGCTTTAACAATAATTAGTATTGTGGTTATTTTGTTGAACTATTTATGTTTTTTAATCCAAATTTTTAATATTTTTAATTAGGCTTAAGTTCATGATTTCATTTTTAGTTTGGAGGCATTGCCGGAATTGTGGGACTCGTCGGCTAAAGCTTATTCCGACAAAATAAAAAGAGCGACTGCACTGCAAAAATTATTAAAATAAACAAAATACATAAAAATAACATAAATACTGACGCGATAAATATTGAACATGTAGCATACGCTCGTGATCCATCAATATTTTAAAATGGATCGTGATCCAAATATCACGATATTTATTGAACGTGTAGCAGTGCCCATATTGTTTCTTATGCACTTGTCAATGATGAAATATATTGACTTTTAAAATTTTGATTTTTATATTTCGATCAAACTTAACAGCTATTTTTTTGAACAAAAATAACAGTTATATATTGATTTTTATTTTTTCGAGCAAAAATAAAAGTTATGTATTCTCTAAAGAGATCTAAGTGATTTAATAATTTAGTTGACTTTAAATTGTTATTTTAATGTGTAATTATCATTGGAATTTCTTATGCACATTAGAATATTTATTAAAATTCAACTAACTAATTAATCCTTTTGAAAATTAACAGTTATTTTATGATTTTTATTTTTTGAACAAAAATAACAGTTACTTATTGATTTTTATTTTTTCGAGCAAACATAATAATAAAAGTTATTCTCTAAAGAAATTTCATCTGACTTTTAGGAATAAAGGAATAACTGCTACGGTCCCTGATCGAAATATTGGAACTATGTATGTATGTATGAAATAAATGTTATCTAATTTTTTTTTTTATATAAAAAAGAAAAACCTCAAGCTTAATAAATTATATTGCTATTTAAATAAAGGTTGAATAAAACAAAATTTATTATGAATTAATATGTGTACTTTTATTGTACTTTGAGTTTTATACCTATGCATACATATGAACACATCTACAATACCTTGAAAAGAGCAAAATTGAACAAAATCATAAAATTTATAATGAAGTTTGAAGTTTTGTCCACTATAACTCTGCCATTTAATGACTCATCTCTTCAAACGACCCATGGTTATTTAATGAATTTTATAGCCTCTCAATAAAAAGAAAGAAATACAAAGTTCGTTCAAAATTGCTGAAGATATTTGCATTTCAGTCACATCCTATTTTTAAAAAACACAAATAAAGGTTATTTTGGAATTTCTCAAAAACTGTTATACTCCTGACAATTCTGACTTCAAATTCGGATTCAGGGGAAAGTTTTACATAAAGATTAGCTGCCAGAATCATTTGGTCACGACTTTGTTGAAAATTGAATTAATTGAACGTTTCCCGAGAATAGAAAAAGTCCAGGAAATTAAAAACCCTAATGTACCAATACAGATAAAATAGTTTTTAACAATTACACAGTGCAGCAAAACTCGGGTTATGACTGCCAGCCTCAATACTTGCAATGCGAAATGAAACTAAACTACTGGTAGCGCAAATCTGCTAAAGGGTTTTAAGGAGTTCGCTCGGGCTTTCAAAAAAAAAAAAAAATATAGGTACCTACGTACCTATTAAATGTATTTACATACATACATACATATGAGCCGTTTATTTTGAAAGTGGCATTAGTCATTTTGTTTTTAAGTCGAGATATTTAAGGGTTTGCGTTTTAACACGTTTAAAAATATGGATGCTAACTTTCGAGAAGATTCACTTGTATTTGATATATCATGATACTGATATTTTTCTCAGTATTTATTATTATTATTATTTATTATTAACTCGATTTTTTTGCAAAAGTGACTTATGCCACTTTCAAAATAAACGGCTCATATGTACCTACATCTAAGCCAAGGCGAATTGACTAGAAGGTGAGGTCAACTCTACAACTACAATGCTTCTGTGGTCGGATTGTCAAAAATATTGCTAGTAAAAAAAAACAGGTTTGTTTACATAAAAAACTAGTTTGTATACAAACTTTGACAAGTCGACCACCGAAAAAAAAACACCATATGTTGACTTGACCCCACCTTCTAGTCAATTCGCCTTGATCTAAGCTAAAAATTATTTTAGACGCCTTATGGAGAACTGTATGGGGATTCTTTTTTTAGAATTATGTATGTATGTTAATTAATCCTCTAATTTAAATTGACCAATTGAAACATTAAGAAAGACATACCTAGTCTGTGTTCATACGGCTCATGTCTTATTGACATGATTGCTACTTTATATGCGAGAAGGACGAGGGGAAAATAAACGAGTACACAGATGAATGTACTGTCTTTACGTTTTGCTTTCTTAAGGCGCCCGTACACGACATGTATTTGTCATCTGACATGTCAAATTTTCAAGTCACATGTAATTGTTCATGTCTGTCAAAATTGCGTTTTACATAAGGTTTATAATATTCGGTCACAAACGTACATGTAATTTGCTTCTGACATTGTCTCTGTTTTTTCGCATTGTTATTGCAGAAACCAAAGTAGTTCTCGGTTTCAAAATTGCTTGCTGCCGCCACGAAAATATTTATTTGCGCCGTAAAATAATTTAGCCATCTTAACATTTTTTCTTTTATTTTAAAGATACCAATTTAGAATTTTATAATGAAACGGTTTTTATGTATATATGTATTTACATAAATTCTATTCAATGGTGAGATGAGCATGCATATCTTGGTACACTCAAAATATTATGTAGCTAAATTCAAACGAAAATTCATTTTAAACAACTTGAAATTCACTTAAAAACGGATCATTTACATTTCATTTAAAACAAATGATTTTTACATTCATTTTTAAATTTTTTATTTTTTGAACAGCACATTCCTTAAAATTGAATGATATTACTATTAAAATATATATTTTAAACGACAAAAATCAAACTACATAACAAAAAAAATACGATAAAACATTATTTATTGGTAGTTTGTTTTTTGAACAACAAACATAAATGTTAAAAAATAAAATTATTCGAAAAATAACTATATTTTTATTCAATTTTAACAGAACAGAAAACGAATTTAATAACCCACAATCGGTTACTGTAATAATTTTATAAGTGTACTGTAAAATATTAACTGCAGCCGGCTAATGATTCCGTCAATAGTGGACGCCGCTGCCAGTTTCTTCTCGGCATAGATTTCTGATGTCAGATGGTTTGTCAGAAGAAAATAGAGCACGCTCTTATTGAAATTAATAAAAATTGTAGTACCTATCGTAGTTGCAATTTTTTTATAAACGCAGTTTTTTATTAAATTGTTTGGAGAGTTTAATAAAAAACTGCGTTTAAAAAAAATCGCGACTCCAAGACTATAATTTTAATTGAGTTTTTTCCTTCTCCTGTAAAGTAAGGAAAATGCTAGTTAGGGCTTTTCTATATTAAAGTAGCGATATATATGTATGTAGGTAGGTACATACAGTTTCTATTATGTAGTACACTCAAAATATTATGTAGTTAAATTCAAACGAAAATTCATTTGAAACAAATTAAAATTCATTTAAAAAAACGGATCATTTACATTTCATTTAAAACAAATGATTTTTTCAGTAATTTCTAAGTTTTTTATTTATTGAACATCATATTCGTTAAAATTGAATAGTTTTTACTTTTAAAAAATATATTTTAACCGATAAAAGTCCAACAAATTAACAAAAAAAAATACGGAAAACATTATTTTTTGGTAGTTTGTTTTTTTAATAACAAACATAAATGTTGAAAAATTAATTTATTCGTAAAAAAACTATATTTTTATTCAATTTTAACAGTACCGAAAACGAATTTAATAACCTACAATCAGTTACTGTAATAATTTTATGAGTGTAGGTATGTGAGTTAGGGCCTTTCAACATGAGTTCAACGATATGTACATATGTAAGTATGTACCTACATATGTACATGTGTACATATGTACCTAACTGTTTTTTAGCAACAGTTAGGAACAACAAAATACACTAATATTTTTTCTAGATAAACAAGTTTATTGGGCATACTAGTTTAATCATATACATATGTAGGTACCTACATACATACATAGTATGTACCTACATGTGTATGCATGTAGTAAACCCAAAATTTTAAAATATTGAGTTGAGTCACTTTTGAACTAGACGAGCGATATGTAAACTGCTACAAGAATATCCGGTATGCATAAAAGCGATAAATTCTGTAAATGCACGTAAACGTAAAACACATTAAAAACAGAAATGTAAAGCAAATATGAAATGTTTTGTTAAACAAAAAACAACAATAAAACTAAAACAAAAAGAAAAACAACAAAACAGAATAAAATAGAAAAAAAACTTTTATCGACCCAAAAGAGGAATACAGCAACAAAAACGTAAAAGCACAAATGACAAAAACCAGATGAAACAGGGATAAAAAAGGAATGAGAAAACACACAGAACGAGAAACAAATGTCAAGTTAAAAACAGCAACAAAGAACTTTGGCAAACATAAAACCGCAAACAGAAAAACAACTACAACAACTAACAAACTACCTATAAAAACAATAAACATGAATTTTCATGCAAATGCTTGGAGTATGACAAACTTTGTATTCAAACATATGGATATATGTGCATATGTATGTACATATGTACCTTCATACATATCGTCACATACAATGAAAAAGGGCATAGGTACTAGGTATCATAATTTTTAAAAAAATGTTCAGTGGCAGTATTCTGTAATTCGCTTAAGCTCAAATGTCCATCGCTTAAAATCTATAAAGTTGATTTAGCGATTTTTGGCTACGAATGCAATACTGTAACGTGCATTGCTAGATTTGGCAATGCCATGAAAATTTAATTTGCAGCAATTTTGGCGTTTAATGTCATCGCTAAAAATTTTAATTTTTGCATTCTCTGAGGCATTTAAGCGATCGAGATTTAGCTTTAGCTAAGCGAGTTAGGGAATAAGGCCGCAGGAGAGATACAAAATTTTATAAAAAGCATGATGAATTTTATGACGTCTAATTTTAGACGTCATTTTTTGATTGGTAGCAACCGGTGTAGAGAAGAAAGAAAATGACGTCTGAAATTGGACGTCATAAAATTCATCATGTAAATTGAGTGTAAGACTTTTTTTTATCAGGACAGTATATAAAACGAATTCATACCGACTTTATTAATGATACAGGCATACCCTGCAAATAATAGGACCAGCCCAAGCACGCGCACAGAAAAAATTATTGCCGAATTATTTTCAAACAAACGCTTGTTTGAAAATTTTTTTAATTTCTACAAATTTTTTTACTGATTCAATTAAAATTTTTGTTTGATTTTTATTTAACCAACAAAAATGTTGACAACCATTCAAAAATATAATACACGCGATATTGGTTTCAAGTTTTCATAATTTTGTATGAAATATTTAACGCTTTTTAATGTTGTCGTCTTTTTGCATTTTTTATTTGATCGTAAGCAACACTTCCTAATGTGAAATATAAGAACTACAACAAAAAACACATACAGTCTATTTTTGGACACTTTAAAAAAGTACAACAGTAAGAAAGATGAAGAGGTTTGAAGTAAAAAAAAAAAAAACAAAAAAATAGCAGGTAAAAAAACGTTTCACTCTTTTTTAAACAGAAACAACAACAACATTTTAAGAAACAAAATAAATTTTTGGTTGGTTTCAAAGTTGGTTTAAAAAAAAAACAAAATCCCGTATTCAATTTTTTCAAACTGTTTGCCTAAATACATCAAATACAAAAATATAATGATGACGAAAAACATATCGAGTCGGTCTGTCGCCGTTTTTGGGTTACATTTCTTCTTCATTAGCAAAGGGAAGGATACAGCAACAGTAAGTGATGACGAAAAACATTGTGTGTATAAAAAAAGAACTTCGTTCAAAAATTATTCCAACAAAAAAATGTGTCTCAAAGCCAGCCGGCCGCTCTGCTCTCTCTGCCATCATCTTCTAATACAGTGCCTGCTTGTGTGCGCATCATTGCTTGTGCAAAAACCTGTTTTTTTGATTTTGAAATTTGGTATATGCATTTCAGTAAACTTTTTGTTTGATTCAGTTAAATTATTTGTTTGAAAAAATCAGTGTTTTTTTTCAATAAACCAAATGCAAATAAATTGTTTGAATATGCGAATTTGTTTATAGGACCGATTTCAGGCAAAAAATTGTTTGATTCTACAAATTTTTTGTTTGAATTGGAAAAATAATTTTTTCTGTGCGTGTAAAGAGTAGTCCACAAGGGACCAGGACTAGTCCAAAAGTAACCCAAACGTATGGAAAAAACCTGTTCTATTTAACATTACGATGTCCTAGGATAGGACCATATAACCCACCTTCGGACCACTTAGGAGTAGTTTTACAACTACTCCATGGTATACTCAAGAGGATTAGTTTTGAAGTCTTTTAAAAACGAAAGCATGTCGTTAAAAAACGAAGACATGTCGTCTCACTACAAACACTTTTTAACATTGACATGGTCATGGAGTAGTAGGAGTAATCCATTTTATCAAAATGGATCAGGTGGTCCAATTTTATTTGCAGGGTAGGTACATAGGTAGTATGTACTTAACAAAGTAAATCGTTTTTCTGAATAATCATAATACCTACCTACATAGGTATCTACTGCAGTTATAAATGTATATATGTAGGTATAAATATGTACCTACGTAGGTATGCCTTTTTATTAGGTTGTTTATAGGTACCTCCTGAATTTTGTTTTAAAAATATGATAGGCACTTTTGGATTTTATATGACGATATTTATGTTTGTACATATGCAAACGTACTAACATATGCATATATACTTCAATACATACATGCAAATAGTGTGGATGCAGAAAAAAAAACAAACAACTAAAGCTCAAATTTAAAGTTCAAATAATGAGAAAACCTCCACACGAACAATTAAAGCCCTGTAGATTACAACAACAAATATTTCATTGTATTATTTACAGAGTTCAGGCGATAGCGACAAGCGACTTGTGCATAAATTAGCAATTAAAGCACTCTATACATTATACAATATTATTGTTCATGTACTGTCAGTGTCAAAATAAAATGTACAACTGGTTTTCCAATATAAAAAGTGTTATTTTAGCAAAAAATAATTCAAATTTTTCGAAGTTTATTATCATTTACAAAACTTTGGACAATGTTATTACAATTTAAAATTAAAAATTTTAAATACTTCAAAAAAAAAAACAACAAAAACAGTACATACAATAAAAAAACTAATATATGAACTCCGTTTTAAACGCTTCAAAAAAAGTGTACAGTTTTAAAATACTAAGAAAAGTAAAGTGGATAATACTTTGATTGATTTCTTTTTGCTTTTAGGACGGCTTCTAGTCTCTTTGGCATCAGTTCCACCCATTTTAAAGTTAGCTCAGTAGACAATTTTGGCTACTCTTCCTGCAGAATTTTATTCAGAAAGTGCTCGCTGCTAATGTTTTTTTTTTTTAATTTGTCTGTCCAAATGTTTCCAGATGTTTACTTCAGGTGATATCGAGCGACTATTGGGCTGATCATCATTTTACAAAAGCTAACCCTATCACGCTACACTTTATATACTATATTTTTTCCGTTGAATTTCTTATTTTTTTTTTTTTGTCCAACATGCTTTTGTCACTTTTTGTAGCAACGTATTTTTCACAGATGGCAGCAAGCTTTAAGTCTGATAAAATTTGGCAAAGTACTTTACATATATACTTTGTGTGGTTATAAGATGGGGTTTTAGTGATGTCTAAATGGATGTAACAAAATAAAATAGTGGAGTTAAGCTTTAATGCTTCTCAAGCGGTGGTCAACACATTTCCAACGACGTAATAAAAATTAAAATCTGACAAAAAATGGTTAAGTTATTTAAATTTTTATTAAATCGAATTGAAAAGCATTAAAAAACTGACATAAACATCTCGCTTTTTCGAGTCTGCGGTTAGATTTTTAAAATGTTTTAATGCAGAATCAAAGCATTCCTAGCTATCTATTATATTTGGCCATTCATTGGACAAAAAAAATTTACCGAACTTTTGATTCATGAAAAATACTATTTTTGGACCCTTTTTTGAAGCGGGAGCTTATCGCTAGGGCCAGAATGTTTTGGGAATCTTCATAAGACATGTCAAAGTTAGTTTTGAGGGGGGTACATCAACGTATAAGGTGAGTCGGTCTAATTAATTTGGAAATACATTTTTTTTGTTTAAATAAAGTAAAAATTAGTGATTATACGAATATTCTATATACATTATACGTGTCGCCAAATATACGCCTATTTCATGACATTCGTAACCGCCAATTTGAAGTGAACATTTAATACGTTAACAAACTACGATCGTATAGTTTTTCTCGTGCACCGTCTTGTTGAAATCACATAGGTATCGTCTAGTTTATTATCTTCAATTGCAGTACAATAAAAGTTGGTTATCATACGGCCATAGCATACCTATAGCGCCGTGGACTCGACAAATTCGGATTATCCACAACAATTTTACAAGTAAAAGCGATATTTTCGGCAGTGCGCACATTGAAATGATGCCCAGGCCTGACCACATCTGTAACGCTTCCAGTCTCTTCAAAATTTCGTTATAATCTTGCCCATTCCTTGCTCCTAAAGGAATCACGTTTCAACCAACAATTTTGTAGTTAGTTTTAACTATCTTTACGCGTTCTTCGGTAGTTAAACGATCAATATTCGAAAATGTCAAACCTTTCACTAAATATATGACACTTTAGGTGACAGATATTTAACATCTGAAAGCCTAGCCAGATCGTTGCTTCCGAAGCACCTAAAAAGATAACCCTTTACAAACAAACATACATATTTATATATTTGATATAAATTTAAATAAAAATATTTATTTGTTTTTAAACTATTTTATCCTATAAAACTATACCTACCTACTGTCCTAAATTTATTTGTTAAACATAACTAATTTTATTAACTTAATAAAAAATTATTTACTAAACTAAGTTTAGTCTATTTAACAATTCTTTCTTTATTCCCAAACAAACTTTAATTTAATTAATAAAAGTCGCAGCGACATAACGTTTTCGTCAACGCTTTTCGTTTTAACTTTAAACCAGTGTTACCACCAGCAAGATTCAAAATTACACTTGAGATGAGGCAAAATTACCCGATTTAAATGAAATTACACCTGATATAAAATTTAAGTTTTATTTAATAAAAATACATTTACAAAGAAGCAAAAACACAAATAACTCATTAAAAGAAGATCAATATTAGTCAAACTGTTAATTTGATTTAAATTAACAAAAATAACATGAAAGACTTAAAAAAAAAACATAAAATAAAACTGCTAAAATAATGAGTTTAACTTCCACGTTTGGTTGCATATATCTAGGGAATAGAAGGTTAGGTTACGAAAGGTTAGCTGTCAAACGAACTGTCATACTGTTTTCACTTTTTGATTGGGCACATCATCATGAATAGATTCATGCTTGAACAACGCCACCAAATTATCCAAATATACTTTGAAAATCAGCCATCGATTTTCGCAACTTAAAGGTGACTTCATGATTTAAATGACGCGACTTTTTTTCACAAATAAAGGCGATGTGTTGATTTAGAGAAAATAAACTGTCAATTAGACTTCAAGGCCGTGCGATGTGACACTTACTGATTGTTTTCCGTAGGGCTGTGAACAATCGGTGTCTTGGAGGTCAACATTGTACATTTTATTCGAAAAAGAGAAACAAAATTGGACGTCTGTAATGCATTTCGTCAAGGACAGGCGCGGTGCCTATTTGTTTTAAATCAGTTTCAAATGGTAATGCCGTGTGTATCAATCTGCGATTAAAATTAACTTTTTTTTGTGTTGTCTACCATTTTAAGTTTCATGGTCTTAAAAAAAAATACTCTTTGTACCTTATTTAGAAAACAAAATGGCTGCAGAGTTTTATACAACTGTCCCTTTCGTAATACCGTGTTCAGATATACCTTTTTTATTGAGTCAATATTCGGTTAATTGACATAATTATCTTTCTGTTCACATATACACAATTTAGCTAACTCAATTTATATTACTACTACAGTAGAATCCCGATAATTCGTAATCGCAAGGGACCGGCCATTTCTTACGAATTATAGGGGTTTTCGATTTAGCGCGGTTTCGATTTAACGGTGTTAAAATAAAATAAATACGAATTAACGGGGTTTTTCAATTTATTTACTAAAACGATAAAAAAAACATAAAAAACAATTGTTAAAAATAAAATATATAAAAATTATTCATGTAACAAACTGATTTTATGAAAATAAACACACACAAGCAAAAGCAAAAACCCACGCAAAAAAATAGCGGTAAACAAAAGATCATTCTTTCCATGTTTCTGTTGTTTTAATTACGAATTTAGTAAGTTTAGTAGTTAGCAAACAATTACGATTTATAAGAGGTAAAGTAGATTTTATTTAAAAAAAAATTACGAATTAGCGAGGGGACCAAAATATATGGAAATTTTACGAATTAACGAGATTTTTTCAAGGGACCGACAGTTTATTAAGAATTATCGGGAATTACGATTTATCGGGGTACGAATTATCGGGATTTGACTGTACATACAACATTCAACGTAAACAAAAATGTACATGTATAAGAAAATGTAAACAACTTTTGACATCTTTTAAGGAGCATATAGACGACATGTTTTTGTCATCTGACATGTCAAATTTCCCACTGCAAAACACATACATGTCGTGTGTTACCTTTTTAACTTTGCTTCTGTAAAAGTCAGACGCAAAGTCATCTGACAAAATTTTAAATTAGAGCGTGCTCTATTTTCTTCTGACAAACCATCTGACATCAGAAATCTATGCCGGGAAGAAACTGGTAGCGGCGTCAACTATTGAAGGGATCATTAGCCGGCTGAAGTTAATATTTTACAATACCAAGATATGTATGCTCATCTCACCATTGAATAGAATTTATGTAAATATATACATAAAAACCGTTTAATTATAAAATTCTAAATTATTATCTTTATTATTTTACGGCGCAAATAAATATTTTCGTGGCGGCAGCAAGTTATTTTGAAACCGAGAACTACTTTGGTTTCTGCAATAACAATGCGAAAAAACAGAGACAATGTCAGAAGCAAATTACATGTACGTTTGTGACCGAATATTATAAACCTTATGTAAAACAGCAATTTTGACAGACATGAACAATTACATGTGACTTGAAAATTTGACATGTCAGATGACAAATACATGTCGTGTACGGGCGCCTTAAGGAATAAACATCTGGTTTTTGCGCAGACCAAACGGATGGGCCTTTTTTTTTTTTTTTGTTGTAATTTCAATTGCCAAATGTCAAAACACTGTTTAGTAAGTTGTGTTTTGCTTAATAAAAACACTTGTTACAGTGTCGCATTTTAATTTTACTCAATATTTATAACAATTTCGTATTAAAGGTGCATATCTGAACACGGTATTATTCAGTTTTACAATTCTAAAGGGTGTTATATATTCTTCAAACTAAAGCAATAAAAAGTAGCAAGATAGAAATAAAATTAGCTATGTATTTTGTAGATGGAAAGTGTATATTGGAAAGAGGCAAGTTTTTAGTTTGAATAACTTTTTTCAATAAACTTCAGGTTCTAAATCACTATGATAGGCATCTTTATCCAAATCTAAGGGTCCATCTTGTGACATTCATTACCAAACATTTGAGAATTGAAGTCGTTTCTTAAAAAGAAACCGAGCCTTTGGTTCAGCAGGCTGTGCATTTTTTAGCAACAATATTTAAAAAGAAATAAATGTCATCACCAGTGTTGCCAGTGAAATTTCGAGAAAGACACATTTTAGTTTCCAAAATGATACACTTTTTTCCAAAAAGATACATTTTGAAAAACAATTTTAAGTTAATTTTTAACGTTTAACATTCATTAACATTACATTTTTATTTCATATTAAATGAATATTGTAGAGAAAGTTATATCATATATTTAAATTAATTTTTGTATTTATTAGGTATGTAATTTTTAAAAATACAATAAAAGCAAACATTAAAATTAATTATATCTAACTATCTTTGGATGTTATCGAAACAAATTCATTTTTGTAAAAATTAATATACGTTAATATAAGTCGTTAATACATACCAAGATTATATCAAAAATTTTATAAACATTTCCTGAAAATAAAAGATGTTCATATTTCCCCCGAACAACTCCGCACTACTTGAATTTTTCGATTTAGGTGAATGGTAAGTTGAAACATCCTTAATGCTTTTTTTCACCATTATAAAAGCTGCTATTGTATAAGTATTGAGTCGGTTACGGTGATCAGTCTTAATAAATTTCAGTACATTTTGCATACAGATTCAAAAGTTACGAAAAATGTCAGGATTATTCATGGTACGTGAAGCCATCAAAGATACGAAAAATTTATCTTTCGTATCCTAATGGCAACACTGGTCATCACTGAAATCTAATCCTAATTTTATTTGGGTATCTGAAGTAAGAATTTCAAATTACACCTGAATTACACCTAAGAGAAATTACCCACGCTCTACCCACGACCGTAAAAATTATACCAAATTCGGGTAATTACCCACAAAATGGCAACACTGCTTTAAACAGCAAACTGAATAACACACAGTGTATCAAACACAAAAAAAAAGAATAAATAAATTATCGTGGTTACGTCAAAACGTGCAACTTTTAAACAAATTGTAAGTAGCAACAACAAAAACAACTGGTACATTTGAAGTAAAAAGTAACAAAAACAAATAAAACCCAGCAAACAAAAATAAAATTTTTATACTCGATATAAAAAAAGGCAGCCACTCGCTCCACCAAAGATTTGATGTATGAGAGCAAAAGGGGAGATGTTTTGGAGAAAAGCAACAAAAACAAAATAAGCCGGTTTTCTATTGAGGGTTTGTCTTTTGCTTTTGTTTCTTTTTTTAAAGTTTTCTTGCTGGTTCTAAAGAGTGCAATATTTTCTGTGTTTGTGTGAATCTGTGTGTGTGTGGGTTTTTTTTGTATGCCAATGTTTGCCTGCATTTTGCGAACATCCAACAACAAACATTTTTATTTAGTTTTTTCTTTTATTTCTGTATTTTTTTTTTGCCAGCCCCAACAACTAATTTACCAGTTTACGCTCAGAAGTCGTCGCGTGCGGTTCTCGTCAAAGTTTGTTTGTACGTGTAAATGTTCGATTGCAATCATAACGTGTGTAAAAGTGCAAAAATTTACTTGGTATAAAACATTAAAGAAATTTTACCAAAATGTGTAAAGACTTAACGAATAATTAAGTTTAATTAACTTTTAAGAAAGAAAACTAATAGATTTTCGTTAAATTCCTATTAAATTGAATTTTCTTGAATTCTAACATAATAACTTAAAACTTGCAAACAATTGTTTGAAATTTTTTACCAGGGAAAACAATAACAAAAAAAAACTGTTTTTTTGGCTCATAAAGAGAAAGGCCAAGGAGTAAATTAAGAAGAGAGAGTAAGTTAAAAACCAAAATAAAATAAGACAAGTGTTTCTTTGTTGTGTTTTTTCTGTATGGAAGTGTTCATAACAACAACTACATATTTTTACAAAAACATTATAGAAAACTCTTGTCTGCAAAAGAAATTTTTAGGTAAAACAAAATATTTCGTGTTAAGGCCTGTTTATCTTTAATAAACACACAATGGTTTAAAAACAAATAAAAAAGAAATATTTTATGGAAAATTGATGAAAACTGAAAAGAAGTATGTACCTACCTACATAAATTCAATATTAATTAAATGTAGGTAGTTAAAAGTTAATAAAAAAGGTACCTACCTACCTATAAAATTTAAAAAAATAGGTATCCATCTGCAAATAAAAATTAACAAACGAAATCGTATGTTTTTCTAATAACTATTTTTTCATTTTAAGTTAATTATGTACCTACCTACCTACATACATAAAAAAATTACAAAAATAATTTTATTTTAATTCACAAAAAATTACAAAACTTACAAAAAAAAAACAAGAAATACTTACATATGCACATACCTACATTTGAATGTACTTATGTACATATGTATGTATGTATGTACATTGTATAGTAGGTATCTAATAATAATCCAACAAAACTTCAAATGACTGCCAAAGCTACAACAAATTACAAAAGAAACTAAAAATCTTGCCAGCAGTTGCATGTTTAAAAAACTCTGTAAGCAATTAGAATTAACCAACAACAAAAAACAATATAAACAAGGCGCAAACATTCTTCTATTATTTACTGTTGAAGTTTTTTCTTATTTGTTGTTGCTAAGTTGAAGTTTTTGTTGTTGGTGCACGGTAGGGTTGCCAGGTGACTTTTTTGCGTGATTTTCCCCTTTTATTTTTCATTTAATTACCATTTTTAATTTTTTTTTTATTATATTTAGTTTACAACCTGTTAAGCCACAACCGTGCTTAACCTAAAAACTCTCTCAAATATATTAAAAAAAAAAAATCAAAAAACATTTGTATCCGTACGGAATGTGCGATCTGTTTCGCACTTTGCTTAAGCAAATGACAATTTCATTAAACTTAACAAAAAGTATCCTTAAGTTCAATATGGTTTGCCTCATGTGATTAAAAAGTATTCGCAAATTTGCTTAAGCCAACTTAATAACATTATTGTTGGGCCTTTAGTCGTTTTCTAGTTAATCAGTTGTGTTAAGTGTGTGTTTTGTTAACGTTATTACGAAATTATGAAGAAATTTACACTGTGTAATTTTGTCTGAGTATTGTAAGCGGTGCTGCCAACTGTTCACCACGCTCAATTTTTCGTAAAAAAATAGCTTAAAAAGATGTTATTTCAAAAAACGCATCAATATTAATAAAAAATAAAAAATTTGTCGGAGGTTGTGTATTTAAAAAAAGATTCTTGTACCCAATTCGAAAACTTTGACTCTTTCCGTGCTCCATATAAACATATAAAAAATAAGTAAAAGTGCTTTATTCTTCTATTCCGAATCTTTTACATATAACCTTCATAATGAATTTTTTTCGTTCCTCAAAAGGTCTGCCATACAAACTTTTCAATACAAACTAGAAATAGGTGTATTGAAAAAAAGTCTCATAATTGCCTAGGAGTCCCTCCTAGGGGGTAAAATGTGTGACCGACCTCCATTAGTTTTACGTCCGTAACATATTTTCAAACATATGTACATGCCCCTATCCCTACTACTGAGGGGGGTTTCCATATGACGGTGCAATGAAATTCCACAACTTGACCATTCAGCGCGTAGAAAGCCCTTAGATGGCTTTATTCTTATTTTTCATTTCCAACATTTCTTTCTAACAAACCTACCCACTATCACCATTTCTTAAAGGGGATTCCAGTCAAATTGTAATTTTTTTTTGGAAAACTTTTGTATACATAAATTTTGCATAAAATATCTGGCCTTGACTCAAAAAAAGTGTTCTGTACCCATCTTCTGTAACTTTAGTGAGAACTTCTCGCATCAAAAAGATGTTAAACAAAATATTCCATCGTTTCTCGAAAAGTAAGGAAAAAGTGTGTCAGTAACACATGTCGAAAAAAGAGATAACGTCGTTACGTTATAAATGTCATAACATTGCTCTCGAAGCCGATGTGACATTACATACTTTGAGATCGCCAGATACACATATCTTTGACAGCGGCCACAATTTACTTAAATTGAAAAATTTTCAACGACGGCGAGTTTTTGTTGGAAAAACATTTTTTCGAATTTTTTACTCTTGTTCAAACCCATTTTTATGTTTTTTCTCCCGTTTGAAATAGTTAATTTCTAAAGAAAATCGCACGATAAAGGCGAAAGAAAATGAAATCATCCGATTTTTTTTAAAAACTTCAAAAAAAAAAACCTTAAAAACAATAGTTGAAAAAGTCAAAAAATTGAAATTCTGGCGACCTGGTGGCTGAAAATCGTTCTGAACCGATAGAGATAATTTTGCAATTTGCTGGAGATAAGACTTCTTATGCTGGGTACACACAGTGCAATCTACATCAATGCAATCACAAAATAACAAAGCATTTTGATGTTGATGCAATCTGGAATGAATGAAAATGAATTTAATTCACTAGATTGCGTAAATGCGTTGCATAGTGTGCAGTGTTGCCACTTTGTGGGTAATTACCCGAATTTGGTATAATTTTTACGGTCGTGGGTAGAGCGTGGGTAATTCCTCTTAGGTGTTATTTAGGTATAATTTGAAATTTTTACTTCAGATGCCCAAATAAAATCAAGATTCGATTTCAGTGATGACATTTATCGCTTTTTAAATATTGTTGCTAAGAAATGCACATCCTTCTAAACCAAAGTCTCGGTTTCTTTTTAAGAAACGACTTCAATTATTAAACAAACATATATTTTCAAATGTTTGGTAATGAATGTCGCAAGATGGACCCTTAGATTTGGATAAAGATGCCTATCATAGTGATTAAGAACCTGAAGTTTATTGAAAAAAGTTATTCAAACTAAAAACTTGCCTGGGGGAAGATATGTTTCCAATATTGCAACATATAATTAATTTTATTAATTTAAAGGGTATTTTTTAAGACCATGAGACTTAAAATGGTAGACAACACAAAAAAAAAAATTTTAATCGCAGATTGATACACGGCATAACTATTTGAAACTTATTTAAAACAAAAAGACATTGCGCCTGTCCTTGACGAAACGCATTGCAGACGTTCAATTTTGTTTCTCTTTTTCGAATAAAATGAACAAGGTTGACCTCCAAGACACCGATTGTTGCTGGTTTATCAGCATTAACCACTGACTTCACAACCCCACGGAAAACAATCAATAAGTGTCACATTGCACGGCCTTGAAGTCTAATTGACAGTTTATTTTCTCTAAATCAACACATCGCCTTCATTTGTGAAAAAAAGTTGCGTCATTTCAGTCACCTTTAAGTTGCGAAAATCGATGGCTGATTTTCAAAGTATATTTGGATAATTTGGTGGCGTTGTTCAAGCATGAATCTATTCATGATGATATGCCTGATCAAAAAGTGAAAACAGTATGACAGTTCGTTTGACAGCTAACCTTTCGTAAGCTCTATGGGGCTAGAAAGCATCAATGATAAAGCTATGACAAGGATCATTGTAAACCTTCCCAAGATATATCAACCAAATGTGGAAGTTAAAGGGTGCGTTCGTAAATGCATCACTGCGCTGCATCAGTGATTTCAAATCGTTTTATATTTATCAGTGAAGTAAATGTGGACCAAAAAATTGTGAAATACTCCACAAAAATAGTAGACATACAATAAAAAAAATTATAAATTTTTTTTATCGGCTTTATAAAAAGTTTGCTTTTCTGATGCAGCGCAGTGATGCATTTACGAACGCAACCAAACTCATTATTTTAGCAGTTTTATTTTATGTTTTATTAATTTTTTTAAGTCTTTAATTTTATTTTTTGTAAATTTAAATAAAATTAACAGTTTGACTAACATTGATCTTGCTTTAATGAGTTTGTTGTGTTTTTGCTTCTTTATAAATGTATTTTTATTAAATAAAACTTAAATTTTATATCAGGTGTAATTTCATTTAAATCGGGTAATTTTGCTTCATCTCAAGTGTAATTTTGAATCTTGCTGGTGGTAACACTATTAGTGTGTACCCAGCATTAAACTTAACTACAGTTTTAATTTTATTAAAATAGGTTTAGCACTTATTGAGAAATTTAAAGTCAAAGTTAAACTTTTGATGTTGTTTAGAATTTAATAAGAAAATGCTTTTGATTGAGAATTATGTTTTATTTTTATGCAAAAGGGGGATGTTTTTTTAATTGCGTTATTTTAAGAACATTTTAATCTACGTAACTGGCAAATTACATTATGATATTTTTATTCATATTAGATTTAGAGTATGTCAAACCTTAAATTTTCTATTTTGTTTACTCATATTAAAAGCCCTTCCATTCATTTACACTATAGAAAGAACAATTTTAAGGTTTGATATTCCATGAATCAGAAGTGGATAGAGATATCACAATGAAATTTTGAAGTTAAGTAGACCAAAGAGTTCTAAAAACAGGGGACTTAAAAGCATCCCCATTAACTTTTGGCCGATGAAATAAAATTTTCAGCCACACTGTGTCGTAGTGGAACTTTTTTTTTCTAATGCCAAAAGCTATCGAAAAATCGATGCACTATATCGATTGCTAAATTGACCCACCCTTATATTTGTAGATGAATTGTTAAATAAAAGAAACAATGACATAATCTTTAAAATAAACTTTTATGAAAAACAAAAAATTCTAAATTAATAATTAAAGGTTTAAGCGCTAAATAGGATCAATCGACTTCAGTTTTAAAAACTTTCAGCAGGAATAAAAGACAAGTGAACGTTATCAAATCTAAAATCCAATTTGGTCAAATCAATAACTAAACAAAGTACCATGTCATATTTGCAGCAGGTTTGAAATACTTTTTGAAAGGTCGATGGGCCATTTTAAGAGCTCTAAAAATGTTACTTAATCCTCATTTTAACAGAATATTATGACATCAATTCCCAAAGAGATCAAATTAAAGAAAATGCTTAAATAATGTAAGGTAGTGCAACTCTTGTCATATGCAAGGATCCTGTTTCTTATTCATACTGTTATCTTTGCAATCAAAAGGCGATGCAGAAACGCAAAAGTTGACTGCTAGAGAAGCCTTTTTAATTTGAAAATTAATTAAGATTGTTGTGGCTGTTCAAAGAGGAGGACAACTTCACTTCTGATTTTATAGAACCAACCACCGTCTGCTAATAGATCTTATATCGATTTTTCAGGAATACTGAATGAAAATCAGCTGTCTACTAAAACACTTAAAACCGAATATGAAGAAAACCCATTAAGTCGATCCCAAGGATCCACTAGGATGGTTTCATATCTGTGGCCTTTTGACAAAACATCTTAAGTCAAATTTAAAAATAAGAATTTTCCTTCGAAAAACATTTTTGTTTACGATTTTAAAATTTTATATTATAAACGAAATTTTTCTTTAATTTCGGTTTATTTTATTATTTGATAAAAATGATTTTTTCACCGAGTTTTTTCTTAAACTTTGTTTGCTATCTTATCTCGACTTAAGATGTTTTGTCAAAATGCCACAGATATGTATTTAACATTACTTTCGATTTCGATTAGTAGGACAATTTACAAATGTCAGCAATGAGTTTTATGCTCCTTTTACATTTTAAAACTCAACTCAGTTGGGTTTAAACTTGGGAGTATATGGTCAACCATTTTCAAGTTATTCCAATGTATGTAGTGTAAGTGCCTTAATTTTGAATAATACGGTATATCTAGAAAGGTAGAGCTGATAGAGAAAAATTGAGATTAAATTTGAAATCAGCAACCTCAAATTAGTAAAAATTTGCAATCTAATTTCAGACCGCACAAAAAAAGTTTGAATTTGTTCTGCAGTGTAATCGACAAATTTTTATTATCCGCCAAACTTTCACTTATGGCGTTTTTCATTTCTTAAAAAAGGGTACCTAAGTGTTACATATGATTTGTAAATGCTAACCTGATTTTTTTTAAAGTATTGCATATTTTACCTTTACAAAAGAACACAAGTTTCGGCATAAAGCAATAAAGACAATTAGCGCATAAAAAAATGTAGAATAAGAGTAACAACATCTTCGGCAGTGCGCACATTGAGATTATGCACAGGGGTGGCCCCGTTATAACAAATCCAGCCGTTAATCTAATGCTGCACTCATGCCCCTTTAATTAAGCTTTTTAGCTTTTTTTTTCTTTTTGAGGGGAACATCATGAGAAAAGAAAGCGTTACACCTTTAAAAGAACATAAAAAGAAAATGCAAAATTTCTTTATTATCTTGCCCATTCCTTGCACTGTAGGTCGATTTTGAGCACTAAGGGTGGTTATATTTTCAGGGCCGATGTTGATTGTGAACCACACCTAAACGTAAAGTTTTTTTCTGCATTTTATTTGACATTTCTTAATTTCAGACTAACTCAATTTGAACCATTGAAAGACACACAATCGAGCAATGCGTTAAAGCTATTCAGGCTTATTATGAAAATGAGCGTTCAAATCAAAATATAAATCAGCTTCAGTGATGAGGCACATTTTCACCTTAGTGGATTCGTCAATAAGTAGAATTGCTGCATTTGGGCGAATTATAATTCAAGAGGGATTGTCGAAAAACCATTGCACCCACAAAGAGTGACTGTTTTGTGCGTTTAATGGGCTGGCGGCATCATCGTATTATTTCATCGAAAATTCATCGCCATCGAAATTTTGGACCATCGGATGGTGGTGTGCCATTTGGCCGATATTTTGTTCCATACATAATTGAACCATACCAATATTATCATAAAAAGAAATGACAGTAATTTCCTGAATAATTTGTGTTTTATTCAAAATCAACATCGGCCCTTAAAATCTGACCACCCTTTATAATCACCTGGTAATTCGCGAAAAGCGACTACGTTTGAACCAGTAGTGTTGCAGTAAGTTTGAAACAATTTTTACACGTTCTGCGGCTATTAAACGATCCATATTCGTTAATGGCAGACCTTTCACTAAAAAACAGGGCAGATATTTAAAAGCTGATAGCTTTGCCAGACAGTTTGGAAACCACTAAATGGATAACCCCGTAATATACTCTCTTGAAGCTTTCGGACTTTATGCTTTGCTTAGGTGTAAATGCTTAACTGCGCAAGTTCTTAGTTCCGAAATACTAGAATTCGTTAAAATTTAACATATTCGCCAAACATTAACACTCTTATGCAAAAAAAGTTAAAGTTCACATTAGGTAAATAACACATAGAAACCCATTTACTTTTGCTGGGCTTAATGTGTTGATTGCCTTATGTGAACTTCAACTTTTTTTGCACAAGAGGGTAAATATTCTTTTAAAAGACTTGTGAGCAAAATTTGTTGAGCCATAATTGATCTGATAATTTACAGAATATGAAGACGTCAATTCCCTTATTTTTTAACAGTTACTGATGACGAAGGTGATTAATAGTTCAGTTTATGTTTTTTTTTTCATATTTTTTGAGGAACAGCACAATAATTTTAGTTTATCTTTTACGTTACTTTATATGGCAACTTTCTTCTATAAATAATATTTATTTATATTTCTTTTCCCATTGCTTATCGTCATTGTTTATTTTACATTAAAAGATGAAGCTGTATTCATCTGTCTTTCCATATGCATTTCCTTCTTTTATATTTATGCAATTTTTCAGTTTTGTGTTTTTTGCTGCAGTTTTGTATCCATAGGCATTTTTAGAATGCGTTCTTATCCAATCTCTTGCAGCAGCTGTAGTTGTTCTGGTACAAAAAAAAAACAAAAAAAAAGAATTCTTATTGCAATTTTTATTGCAACAATGTTGCATCTTTAATTTTTTGCTACTTCTGCCTCTGTGCGTGTGTTTTTTTTTTTTAATTTATGCCTAATTAACGTTGGAATTAAAAGATTGATAAGGTATTTAAGTTGGTTTATTTTTGGTCCAATTAGAGAACAGTGGGATTTGGAAGATTTAATGTTTTGAAGACATATAAAAAGCAATAAATTTAATAAAACTTTAAATAGATTGTAGAGGAAGAAATTGCTTACAAGCTACTGAGTAATAGGCAAGATTTCTAAGAACCCCAGAATTTGATTTCTAGGCTAGTAGACTAGTGTTCTACTAATTATGCGTTATTGGTAGAACATTAGTTTAATTAAACTTTAATTTATACAGATTATTGGATTTCTTCTAAAGTATTTTATTTTCACTTCTTCTGTTTTAAGGGAAACCTTAAAGTTTAAATATTTTTATTTCTTATTTATTTTTTTCTTTGTAAAACAGTTTTAAATTGTAGCACCAAGGTTTCCCTAGTGCAGTCTTTCCTAATGCCTTCACATTTTTTCTTCTCTTTCTCGTAATACATTTAACTTTATATTAAATTAAAAGTTTTTTTTTTTTGCACCAACTAACCAAGAGCTATAACTACAAAACGATTAAGTAAAAGACTAAAAGTTGCAGATAAGAAATATTGTGTATGGAGAAAAAAATTTTTCTAAATAAGGAGATAATATTACCTTGTTGTTTTGAGCATTGGTTTGAGTGCGAGTTAGGCACAGGACATTCAGGAAATACATTTACAAAAAAGGCAAATTTCAGAACATTTTATCAGGGGCGTCCTTTAGCTTCGCGCGTACAACTAGATTTCCACGGGAACAGCTAATTTCGAAAACTATCAAAAGAGATTACGTCGTTAAGTTGTGAACAGGGATGTTAGATGTGACGATTTTACGTCATTTTGATGATTTTTTTCGATGAATTTACCAAAATGGCGATTGACGATTTTTAATTTAGAGTCACTTAGGTTTTGACGATTTAATCCCGTCTATAAATTTATTTTAATCTTTAATCTGGCATCAATTTTATAACACTTCAGTCTGGCAAGTAAAGTTTTTTCTTAGTTTGTATATGTGTGTAGAGGCGAATATATACCCTGCAAATAATAGGACCAGTCCAAACACGCGTGTAAAGAGTAGTCCACAAGGGACCAGGACTAGTCCAAAAGTAACCCAAACGTATGAAAAAAACCTGGTCTATTTAATATTACGATGTCCTAGGAGAGGACCATATAACCCACCTTTGGACCACTAAGGAGTAGCTTTAAAACTACTCCATGGTATACTCAAGAGGATTAGTTTTGAAGTCGTTTAAAAACGAAAGCTGGAGGATTGAGATTCCGCAACATGATTATGATCGATACCATCTTCAGCTGTTAATTATGCGGCGGAGTTCCTGGTACATCAAGCGAGTTCAAAAATTCCGACGGGTAGCTGGTCGGTTCATTTTCGTCGGTCACGTGAACAGATTTGTACGTATGCAGTTGTCCTGCGATTTGACTTTGAATAATTAAGTTTAAGCTATCGACGTCCTTATTCTTCGCTGCTAGTATTGCCTGTTCACGAATCCAATTGTGATTTTTGTAATTTTGTGCAATGCCAGGAAACACTTTGCTGGTGAGTTACTCCTTGGACGATGTGAATTCACAACAATTTTCCCGGAACGATATCAATCCATTCGAAACCTCAACAGGAATTTGGCCGTTGCCAAGCTCCAGCAGTTGTCCCGAGAATTTAGCAGCCGATGGGTCGTTCTGCAACGCGACTCTCATGTTTGTGGTCAATTGCAACCAGGGTTGTTAGATGTGACGATTTTTCGTCATTTTGACGATTTTTTTTGAGAAAATACCGTAAAATGACGATTGACGATTTTTAAACCAAAAGTAATAGTGTTATGACGATTTTTTGGCATAAATTAAACACTTACAAGAAGTATTAACAATAATATAAAAATAAAATTTTCGAAATTATTGGAAATTAAACAAAAAAAGTTCTTCCCCCATAACAAACCAGGTTGTTTTCATTAGAAGCACTAGTAATTCGAATTATATGTCATCGATACGACAAGTAATATACACTAGAGCCCCGATTTGCGTCAGCCCTATTTGGTCCGCTTTTTAGAAATTAGTGAAATCCGCTTTGCGTTTTGATGATTTCGATTTGCGTCGCTACATACGATTTCATTTTTTCGCTGAATCCAGTGATAATGGCACAACAAGTAATTGGTTTGCCGATTTTTTCTCTACAACTTATTCGAATGCCTTTTATGACGAATCAGTAACTTATCCCTTCAAGATAAATGCGAACCAAGCAACTCACAATCCATTTATTGATATTACAACAATCGCTAAGGAATTAAAAAGTCTTAAATTCTCATTTAATTCTGGTCCTGATAACATTCCAAGTAACATTTTAATTAAATTCGCTGACAGTATTGACAGTATTTTACTTAATGTATCGATCAAGCATGGTCACTTTCCGTACCTATGGAAGAACTCGTTTATTATACCTTTTTTTAAATCGGGAAATATATCTGATGTTGTAAATTACCGTGGTATTGCAAAATTGAGTATTATACCGAAACTATTCGAAAAAATTATCACCGAAATCCTTTGTTACCAAGTATCTAATTTGATTTCACCTTACCAGCATGGGTTTCAGAAGAGATGTTCTACTACAACTAATCTTCTTCATCTTACAACTGTCATATATCGAGGAGTTATACAACAACTGCAAACTGATGTGATATACACCGATTTTTCCAAGGCTTTTGATAAAGTTAACCATAGACTTTTGAAAGTTAAACTTAATTTACTCGGTTTTACTGATATAAGTATAAAATGGATATATTCATACCTAAGCAACAGAACACAAACGATTTGCTTTAATAATACAATTTCTAGAAGCATAAAAGTTCTGTCTGGTGTACCTCAGGGAAGCCACCTTGGGCCACTTCTTTTTACATTGCTTATTAAAGACCTACCTGAGGTGATTAATTCATCTAATATTCTGATGTATGCGGACGACGTGAAAGTTTTTCTTAGCTATCGTCAAATATCTGAACAACAACTTCTTCAAAATGACTTGAATTCTTTTTACACGTGGTGCAATGTAAATCTTATGCAACTTAATCTAAAAAAATGTAAAGACATGCGTTTTGTTAGAAAGAGTCTAGTACCTGCATGCTTCTTTTTTGAAAGGTATCAGTTGGAGTCGGTGGATAATTTCTTAGACCTTTGAATTCTGCTTGACTCAAAACTAAATTTCATCGTACATATAACAATGACAGCTAATAAAGGCAGAGGCATGATCGGTTTTGTAAAACGTTGGGCTAAAGAGTTCAAGGATCCATATGTGACGAAAAGTCTGTATACTTCCCTTGTAAGACCTGCATTGGAGTATAGATCTGTAATATTGGACCCAATATATAATAAATATTCCGACCAAATTGAATCAGTTCAAAAACAGTTTCCGAATTTTTGTCTGCGTGGGTTGAACTTTAACCAATGGAATATGACGTCTTATTCTGCAAGACTAGTCCTCATCAAGCTGCCAACTCTAAAGAGCCGTAGAACTGTGATGAACATCTCGTTTATTTTTAACATAATTGTTGGCGACGTATGCTCTGGATGCCTAATCAACAATATAACATTTAACGTTCCTCAACGCCCGTCACGTCATTTGGTTCCATTATCAGTTCAATTTTTAAGAGCTAATTATGCTTATAGTGATCCGTTAAGAAGGATGTGTATTGAGTTCAACAAGTTTTACAAATTTATTGACTATTCTTCTAGTCACACTGATATTAAAACTAAATTATTAATATTTTTAAACACATAATTTTTGTAATTTTTATTTCACATTTGTATATATTTTGTAAAATTAATTTGTATTTAATTAAGAAGTCTGTAAGGATTATATTCCATAGACAAATAAATAATAATAATAATAATAATAAAGTCATAATCATATGTGAAGAATTTTTCTAATTGCGTGTAAAAAAGCGAATTCCCATTTAATTATTATTAAAAGTTATTCTAAGTAAAGTTGAGTGTTAGGAAGTAAGAAGTTAGTTTTTAATAAGAAGTAGAAAAGAAAAATGAGTGCAAAGTGAAGAAAATGCACTAGTTTGGAACTAAAATTGGACGTAATAAAATGTACTTCTTTTCAAATGATAAATATATTTCAGTCCACTTGCTAAAATAAATAGAATAAAACTTAACCATATCACTTTCTTTATCATAAATATAATTTCTTGCTAAAAATTTATATTTTTGAACCACTCAATGAAATAAATTGTCTCCAATTTGTAAAATTTAAATATATGACGATTTGTTGACGATTTGGTTAACTATTCATGACGATTTTGACGAATTTTGTTAAAACTTTTGACGATTTTTGAAGAAAAAAGCCTAACAACCCTGATTGCAACTTCTGGACATGCCTCCACAAAGACGACGATTACAGGCACGCGTTAAGTTCATCCGCAGCAGAAGATTTGGGGATGACAGGAAGTGTTTGACGAAAATCTCCGCAGAGCAATATCAACGCCCCACTAAATCGTCTTAAGTATTAAAAATTCTATCTTTTTTGGTTTTGTTTAATTTTATACTTAATTATTTTTTTATGTTTTAATAGAGTAGTTAATCCGTGTTGGTAAAAAACGATTTTTTATATGACGATTTTTTGACGGGGTTTTTCAGAACTTATGACGATTATGACGATTTTTTTTTTCAAATTTTGACGATAATTCGAAAAAAACATCTTTCATCACTGGTTGTGAATGTCATTATATTTTACTCGAAGGCGATGTAAAATTGCAGACGTTAAGATCACCAGTTACACATAACGTTGACGGCGGCCAGAATTTACTAAAATTTAAAAATGTTCAACGACGGCGGCGAAAATATAACCGTCGGCATAACAAGTAATGTAAAGTGTGACTTAAATGTTTGTTGTTTACAAAATGGCTTTGAAGACATTCGTATATTTTTCAAAAATTTTACAATGAAAAAAGCAACTAAGAACAAAATACGTATCTCTTTCGTGCTCTTATTCATTGCATTTGGCATTCTTTCTTACCCCATTTTTATTCGTGAGTTTATTTGACAGTCCCAAGCGGGAACATTCTCACAAAAGTTTTACAGACACATTTTTTCTGTTAATTGGTGAGTAACTCCATGTTTTTAGAACGTGAGCTCAAAAGTGACTCGTTTAACTAACATTTAAAACAACAACAAAACTTCAGAATTTATTTTTGTTTTAAATGTTATTATCACTGTTTCTGAATAGATCTTATAACGATGCACCAGACTTTTGACAAAACAATCAACTCTCTGTACTACAGACTTAGAACCCTGCAACTGAGATTCAGTGAAATATCGATATCTGTTAATCACTTTGCAATACTCTTGATATTTTTATTAACGAATGTAAAAAGAAAATCAGTAAGGAGCCTAACAGAAATTCCTGTTCGTCCCCGATTGTAAGATTTCATTATTTCGTTTTATAGGTACTTTAAGAATCTGAGATTTTAAATCAAACGAAGGTTAAAGATTCAACCAGCTTTACGGGAACATCGTGCTAATTAGTGACTAAGGTTAATCTAAAGACTTAGATTCAATTCAATAAAACAATCGTGTAATTTGAACAGAGACTTGGCAGTACGTTTAACTAGTATAATAAGGTGACTCAGATGTTATCTTAATTTCCGACCCATCATATCGTAAAGAAAATACATCCGGAATGGATGTTTCACTCTTAAAAACATGTAATGAACATGGTTCAATTAGTATTAAGTTGGACATTATTAAGATGGACATTCAAAAGGATACCCTTGATGCTCTCAGACGATGAAATCAGCAATAGTTTAAACTGCTGAACACAAACACAAGATTTACAGGTACCTTGTGATTTTTTGAAATAATCCGAAAATGTGATTGATATAAGTAAAAGTAAGATTTAAACAATCTCAAAATGCGCTTGATTCAAGTAAAGTGAAATCAGAAGGGGAATTTTATTATGATTAATTAACTTACCCGTTTTGAGTCTTACAGAATTTAAATTGAAAGGCTTTAAAAACTTAATGTACATAAAGTTAGGGACAAAATTGTTCACAAAATAAGTGTTATTGGCAAAATAGGCTATAAATTTTTGGTTTATTTATAATTATTTACTTTTTTTTAACTTTATGAAATGAAGATCATTTAAAGAACTTAAAAATAAAAACTTTTCCAAAAAGTATGTGTTCATAATATATTACTCGGTATTAGTATTAAGTGCTGAGTGTGAACAATTATGACCGCTGTTAGAGATTATTGTTGTATTTGGGTCCTAGCGTTTGGTGTGTTGTCTCTTTGCCCTTTTTAACATACTTATAAAAAAGTTTTAAGCATTTTCGGCTTTATGTTTCCAAGTTTTAACGGCAAGCTTCAAAGCTTATATGCAGTGTTAGGCGGGTTCCTCTGAGCAAAAAAATGTACTCAATTGGACACAACTCTGGCGACTAATTAAGTAAATTTATTTTCGAAATTTTATTGTCTTCAAACTATTTCTGAAGTATGCTTAAGATCGTTGTCCTGCATAATGATATCACCCAGTCGTGGTTCTAAGTCGAATATGGCTAATACACTGAAAGAATTTTCTTCGCAATACCAATGAATTTTGACATTAATCCCATGAAAAATTGCATTAAAAAGGAACCTATGCAGCGCTTCGTTGGAAACAGGTTTCATTAAAAGGATTTAATGAAATATGACATTAGATCTATGAATATTATTCATTGGATGAATACTTTCAATAAAGTAAAAATTTTTTTATTTATTTATTTTTTTAATTATTTTTTTTTTTTTTTCTTATTTTATTTTATTTTTTATTTCTTTGTTCAGCTTTTAATTTTGCTTAAAGGTGGGTTGTCGCTCTTTATTCTAGCTACTACTCTACTTGAACTTAAGCAACTTCGTACGATTTTAGTGCTTACATTTAAATTGTACTCAATGCTCAATTTGCCGGACCTTAATATATATATATATATATATATATATATATATATATTGACTACACCAGTAAAAATAAGTCGCTTTGAGTCGCGAAATCTTTTGGTGAAAGTTTTTTTTTGATCGACCAGCTTTGTTGCTTTTGGTATCCAAACTACACTTTTTTTATTTTACATTAAAATCTCACTGAAATGTTTTATTTTTTGTGATCTTGCGATGTGAGACTCCTTTTTTTAAAAATTTTCAGAATGCTCTGTTTTAAAAGTGCCGCTTTTGACTTAAGTTTTTGAAGAAACTAGGCAAAATTGGATTCCTCAAATTTTTTTCAAATATAAAAAAAAATTTAATATTAAGAATTATTTTACTAACTTTAAAAGCAAATCCCACAGATAAAACTTGAAATTTTTTTGGAATTGTTTTGAAAGATTCACACAGGGTCAATATTGTTCACACATATGGTTTGGATGTTAACTAAGTATAAATATAAAAACTAACGGTACTTTTGAAAATAAGTTTACATAGTTTTATTATAAAATGTAGAAGGCCATACAATAGTTTTAGAAAGTTTCCAAGTTGAAACTTTAATAGTTTTCATGATATACATACGTTTTTTTAATTTCGTGAACAATTTTGTCCCTAACTGTATATAACTTAAAATATAAAGTAAATGAGAATCAAAAGCTCTCAATTTTTCTTTTTAAACATGAAAAAAGGTGTTTTCATCTTGTTCTGTTGTTTTTTTTTTGTTTCTACACACAACAAGTAAATCGTTTTTAAGTAATAGTGTGGTGTTGGTGTAATGTATGCAACAAACTTTGATAAGTTATTGATTTTAAAACGCACACTTTGTAATTTAACTATCAGAGCAACACTACAAACGAAAAGTTTACTCTTTTTTTTACTTGGTTTAAGAATGTTGTACTTATTTAAAGAATTCCGGGATTAATTTTCGAAAGTTATCCCATTTAGGATTGTTTTGAGTGCGTTTTAGTTGCATTTTTATGTACGACTCGTACTTAAATTAAGTAGTATATCAAAACTGTTTCTATGTGTGGAAGGGTTTAACTTTGATCTAGAATATATGTAAATGACTGTTATCTCTTTTCACAAAGAAGGACCAACAACATTTTCTCGTTTTCATGTATACATGAAAAAACGCGTTCTATAGAACGAAAAATGTTATCTTAGATTGCAAAGTTGTGCATATGCACGATGTCCTAATCTATTATAAACATCCCAGAGATCACATCATTAAACAACCTGTAAATGTATTATTTATCCGTTTTTTTCCAGACCTTAAATGTTTTTTTTTTTTTTTTATTGAATTGAGAATTTACCTTCAATTCCATCTAACAGCCAATGAAAATAAAAAAAGAAGACACTAAATTCAACTAAGAAAAGCTAACAATTTTCTTAAACTAGCCAGGATTATATAAAATATTTCACACTTTCAATTTATAATTTAAGTATATAGTTTAAGCAGGGAAGGGCAAGAATTTATAAAAGTAAAGAACATAATCGCTGTTCTTATCTTCATCATTATCATGACTGTCGTCAACGGCAATAACAATTCAATACCTAGCAGGGTATTTCAAAAGGAGGGTAGGCCAAAAAAAGCGTCTCTCACACAGCTGTAAAGAGTAAAAGGTGCTGCTGCACAAAACTAGAAATTTTCATAGTAACAGCTTTTATTTTGTTGTTGTTGTTGTGGTTTTTTTTTAAACAATTTAGGAAAACAATTTTTATACCTATACAAATTACTTAAGGAGGGTTTGGGAATAAAGCCAGGGATACACGAAAAAGAGAAGAGAGGGCGAAATCAGTTTTAGGGAAGGCAGTGACAGAAGACATTCAACTCTTCCTCCTATTACAATTCTCTGTCATCATTATCAGTATCCTGTTTTATAGCTGGTACTAAAGCTTTTGTGTTTTTTTGTTTAAATATTTATAACAATTTCTGCAAAATTAACTTTTTTACCCACGTCTTCTTTTATTTAAAGCTGCTGCGGCTGCAGACAGACTTTTCAGCAGAGCTGTTTAGTTGCAGCCAGAGAGCAGTACTAGGAAAGACAGACATTTAGTTTTAAGCTTAAAAATCTAAAATAAAATTGCAATGTGCACATAAAACTTCCTTTTTGCCTTTTGGCTGGTAGTTTAATGGCCCTGTTTATGGAAAAACGAGAAAAAAAACTATAAAAAACGTGTTGTTACATGACGACGTTTTACATTGAGGATGATGACGATGATGAGGTTGAATTTGCCACACTAAGCCCTGTTACTTGTTTGCTTTTATTGCCGGTTAGACAGGCAACCTATTCAAAGTAGTTGACTTAGAGGATGTTGATGCTGCTGCCTCTCGTTGCTCATGACGACAACAGTCTTAACTATTATATGATTTTGCCCAGGCTTTGAAATGTTACAACGACCGCTGTTTTGTATTTTTTATTTTTGTTTTTGAGTAGGTTTTTTGTGTAATTGTTTGAAATGTTAAAGTTGTAACAGAAAACCAGTCGGTTTAGTAGTGCTTCTGGCTGAATGAAAATCGAAAAAAAAACAATTCTCTAAAGTTGTAGAGGAAGAAAATGATCAAGTTGATGAGTATGATGATGTGTTTGAGGCAGTTGGTTCCATATGTATTGTTGATACTTCTTTTTTTTAGATTTCATGTACAATTTCGAAAAAGTAGTTTTTTGCCTTATACTTAATCGAAGATACTGGAATTTTTTGGGAGAAGTAAACTGTATTAAAAGACCCAATCTTATGAATCAATCAGAGAGTTTATTTCAAACCAGCAACAAAAATTTGTTCTGATGTTATCAATTTCTCAAAAGGATATATTCTTATTAACATTTTTGCCTGCCGCATGCTTTAAGAGTTGCGTCCAGCCGACGTGAGAAGAACGTAGCTTCATTTTTAGAGTCTAAGAAGAGCATTCGATGCCTATCGAAATTATAAAACAATTTTTATGGAAATTTCGATAGTATCGAATGTCATTATTATTTCCCTTAACTTTATATTCCTGGATGCTACTCACTTTTATAATAACAGATTGTGCTCAGATTAATCTGCATATTTGAAGCCTCAGATAAGCTTAAGGTATTGACTTAATCTATGTATGCATATGCCCGGTCAATGATAAGTCAAAATGTAGATTTTACCTCGAGGCACATATGCGTAAGCCTGGTGGATAATTTTGGTCTACATATACATATTTCCAAACTGAAAAGGGTATTTATATTTTTTATAATGACCAGCAGTCGTATTCTGTAACACGCTAAAGCTAAATCTCTATCTATAAAGTTGGTTTAGCGATATTTGGCTACGAATGCAATTCTGTAACGTGCAGTGCTAAATTTCGCAATGCCATACAAATTTAATTCGCCGCAATTTTAGCTTTTAAAATTTTTACATTTTATATTCTCTAAGGCATTTTAGCGATCGAGATTTAGCTTTAGCTAAGCGAGTTACAGAATACGGCTACAGGGAAACCATAAATATGCAATTGCATGTTTTTCCTTGTGCGGCCAATGAAGGCACAAACAATATATTTATCCGTTTTAGAGCCTTTTATGAATTTTGGCATCGATTTGTTAGTGTACATTTTTGCATATTTTGCCGTTTGCAGCAGTTTTGTGTATAATTTAAGTAAACGAACATTTTAGCAGCATTTTTTTTTTAGTTAATAGCGCATATTTTGCCTTTTTACTGCATATTTTGATATATGTTAAATTTTTTTAGATGCCTACAAGAGCTTTTGCAGCAAATAAAATTGTTTTTGTTTTTTTTTCAAAATTCTGGTTACTCATTCTGTATACACAACGTGTTGCTTCAATTTCGCCATTTACATTTTATTTTTACTCTAAAATTGTAAGACAAAGCAAGTTGTCACTAAAGATAAATGTTATGCGATGTGTATAATGCATTGAAATCTAGACCAATAAAATGGTATACCGATCGACTCAGAATCACTTTTTAAAGTTATTCTGAGTCGATCCTTCCGCCTGGCTGGTTGTCTGTCCATGTTAACCTTGTGCACAAAGTACCAGTTCCAATTTTGTAGATAATTTGATCAAATGTGTACGAAGTTTATGTAAGTTCGATTTGATAATATGCTGAAGTGGAATAAAAATTGCTTTTACTACCCTTATCGTAGTTGGCAAATTTAAAATACACTTGCGACTGTTTGGTTAAAGATTTAAGAAAATAAGTTCACGTTCTCTTTTTACTAATACTAAACAGACGCAGGCGTATTTTAAATTCGCCAACCATGATAAGGGGCGCTCAGCATACCTTCCCATTTTTCTAATATCCTTTTATTTATCTAATTTGTTTTTGTTTTCTTCTTTCTTATTTCCATTTATTACTTAAAAGTTTTGTTTCTACTTATATAAATTCAAGTACCAATACCATTGATGTTTTCATTGTCACCCAAATGTTCTTTGTGACAAACCTGCCAGACAACTGTTGCATCAAGTTTTTTTTTAAAGGCTGACTAGACCTGTAGACATAGACCTGCTTTTGGACATTTAAATAGTCGACTGGCGTAACAGGTAATCAATTGAAAGAATATCAAAAGAATTTAGTCTTATAATGAAAATGTTTGATGGAGAGTTTTATTTTTTGTCTGGGTTCACACTATTAAAGTTTCCTTTCAGAAATTTTAAACTTATTGGTAAGAGGGGAGGAAAGAATAGCATGTTTGGCCATATTTTGGAAATCGTAATCGATTAAAATTGAAATCGAATGAAATGTTCAGTTTCTTTTTTTTTAAATGTCAGTAGTTTTTCATGATATTTAGAGCAATTCTAATAAATACAAGTGGTACTCAAAGTATGACGTATATAAAACAGGTTATTTTTATAAACCTTTAAAACTGGATCGTTTTAAAAATTGGTTTAATTTCTATTTTACTCAATTTCGATTTCCAGAATATGGCTGATTATCTTTCCGCTCTCCAGACTGAGATTTCCTGAAAGAAAACTTTGATAGTGTGAACCCAGACTTTGTTAAACATTAATGTTGCTACGAGTTCTAGGGGAAAACTTTAAAAAGCTTTAAAGTTGGTACAAATATATACTCTTCAAGAGATGTAATGACCTATTAAAGCCTAGATTACACTATCTCACAAGTCTTACGTATTCCATAATACTTTGTGAGATAGAAATCTAATGAGTTTTGTTGCGACTGTCAATAAATCTAATGTAACATGACAGTTTGTGTTTAGACCATCACACAAAGTATAAACACTCACACATGAAATAAAATGCAACCCTGATCCAATAAAAACTATTATTGTTTAGAAATTTTTAAAAAAACGATGAAGTCGTATGGGATGTCAAACTTTTTTCTTAATACTTGTCATTTTCGTGACACATTGCATTCACACTATCACACTTTCTCATATTACTTGAGTGTTTGACATGTATTAATACAAAGTATGATAGTGTAATTTTGCCTTAAGTAATACTTTCTTAACCCCTTATTTCTGTTTTATTTTTTAAGAATAAGGCCGTTAGAATGTAGTTTAAATTATTCCTAGAACTGCGATGAAAATCGTGAGTGCAGAAGCTGGATGGAAATGACGGATAATTAAATACTCTAAGCCGATGTAAACAAATAGAGGTTATTTATTTTGTTTGATCAGGATTATTAAACCCAATAGGAAATTAAATTAAAAAAATTGAAAAATAAAACTAATGAGTTTGGATTTTGGGCTTAAATAAAGGGTGCTCCAACCATAACGCACGATGTAAATTGTAAATGAAACAAAACGTTTTCAGAGAATAATCTAAATTTGTTTTATAATAATAGAAGGATCTATAACAATTATGTGTAAACAAAATATCGGCCAAATGCTCGCCACAAATTCGGTGGCGTACCTCTATCAAATGGTCCATATTTTAAATGACACCATGATAAAATAGAGGTTCAATGTTGTTAATGTGCCAATTAATCTCATCCTTTAGCTCTTGAATTGTTCTCGAATTATTGACGCACACTTTTTCTTTTAAATATCCCCAAAGACAGGAGTCCAAGGGTGTCACATCACATGATTGTGGCGGCCAATTAACATCGCCACGACGAGAGTTAACACAGTCATTGAAATTCTCGCACAGAAGAGCCATTGTTTCCTTGGCTGTGTGGCAAGTGGCACCATCCTACTGGAACCACATATCGTCGAGGTCCATATGCTAAATTTCTGGCCAGAAGAAGTCCGTTATCATCTCGCGATAGCGAACACCATTCACCGTTACTGGTTGGCTGATCTCATATTCGAAGCAGTACGGCCTGATGACGGCGCCAGACAGAACCAACTGGGCGAGCATTCACAGGTGTTTTCACATTTCCTACAGACCGGGTTTTCTGCATTATAGCTGGACCACCCTTTATTTATTGGAGAAATTCGTGCATAGATATGTTAAGCTTGTTGATGGATTGATTTAGGCATTGTGCGCAAAGGAGAAACGACGATATTTGCATCATTTAGCTTTCATATATATTTAGTAAAAATGGGAAAAAGCTTATTTATCACAATTAATGACCACTGTTGGATAAGCCCTTTGACAATATGTATTTTAAGAAAATCTGGGAACTATTGAAGCCTTTCAAAATCAGTCATAGTTTCAGCAGAATTTAAAGAAACATTTCTATCGGTAACAAATAAAACTTAACGCTGTCTTAATTTTTTTTTACATTTATATAAATATTGACACATTTTCTTTACATTGGGTCTCTACGTAGGAATTTTTTTGCTAAGCACAAGCAAAAACGTCGGCAGAACAATGGCGCAATAATTGCTAATTATATTGCTGGAGAACACGTGAAATGGATTTGGCCATAAACAAACGTACAGAGAAACAAGTAAGAGTGCTATATTCGGCTGTGCCGAATCTTATATACGCTTCACCATTGTGCGAGCAGAATACAGAGCAACTAGACAACTAGACGGACATCGTTAAATCAAGTTCTCTCCTCAATAGAAGGCTATCTAAACAGCCTAGATGCCACAAAAAACTCCAATTATAGCTTATGGAAGGCTGTACGGCATATGAAATGCCCTATAACCCAAGAATCTCCATTAAGACTGGAAAACCGCACTTGGGCGAAAAACACAGATGAAAAATTAAACGCTTTCGCGGGCCATCTTGAGAAAGTTTTCACGCCACATGATACACATACTTGTTCCTGTCGTCCATCCATTCCTGATAAGGTAAACCATCCATTAAAATTTAACATTACTCAAGTAAAATCTGCAATAGAAAAAGTGAATATTAGAAAATCTCCCGGACTTGACCGTATCACAGGGTCAATGATAAGAAACTTACCTTCGTCTGCTTCCAGAATCTTGCTGTTCATTTTTAACGCTATATTAAGAGTCGGATACTTCCAATCCTCATGGAAGAAGTCTATAATTGTTATGATTCCCAAGCCAGGAAAAGATGCTAGCCAGGTTGCGTCGTACAGACCGATAAGCTTATTATCAATCCTATCAAAGCTTTTCGAAAAAATATTCATTTTAAGTATAACTCCTCATCTAAATGAACACGACATCATCCCGGATCACCAGTTCGGATTCAGAGCGAAACATGGTATAATAGAGCAAGTGCATAGAATTGTCACCCTTATTAGATCGGCGTTTGAGAAAAAGCAATACTGCTCAGCCCTGTTTATAGACATTTCCCAAGCATTTGACAAAGTTTGGCATGATGGGCTACTCATCAAAATAACACGAATGCTTCCTCAAAACACTCACAAGCTTCTGGAGAGCTATCTAACAGGCAGAACATTCATAGTAAGGTCGCAAGATAAATACTCCCCCCTCAAGAAAATTACTGCTGGTGTTCCCCAAGGCAGCATATTAGGACCGCTTCTATATATAATATACACAGCGGATATGCCAACAAACCTGAGCACGCATACCTCTACATTTGCAGACGACACAGCATTTATTAGCGTTAACCATGACCCAAAAGTCGCATCGCAAAATCTGCAGTCCCACATCAATGAACTAGAGGCATGGCTAGAAAAATGGAGAATAAAGGTTAACCCGGCTAAATGTGCTCACTTAACTTTCACGCTCAGAAGACAAACGTGCCCAGCAGTAAAAATAAATAACATCACTGTTCCGGTAGAAAACCATGTAAAGTACTTGGGAGTTCATATAGATAGACGTTTGACCTGGTCTCGTCATATCGAAGCGAAAATAACGGCTATGAAACTTAAAGCAGCTCAACTACATTGGCTTCTCGGTAGAAACTCAAACTTGTCTTTAGACAACAAAGTTCTTCTATACAAGTCCATCATAAAACCAATATGGACATATGGCATCCAATTATGGGGTACTGCATGCGCATCTAACATCCAAAAGCTTCAAAGAAGACAGTCTAGAATATTACGACAAATTGTCTGCGCCCCATGGTATATACGTAATGATATTATCCACAGAGATCTCAACGTCCCCACTATCCAGGAGGAAATTAAAAAATATTCAATAAGCTACATCGATAAACTAATGGTTCACCCTAACTACCTCGCTCGGGGTTTGCTTCAGTTCGAAGGTCACCAGAGGCTAAAAAGAACCGATACTTTGAGCCTTACTAGAAGACAGTCTTAAAAATTTGAATACAGCAGTTAGTGGTTACACAGGTAACAACTAATAAACAACAAGTAGAATTAAGATTTGAATACATATTGTAAATTTCGATAAGAAAGATTCAATAATAAAAATAAATTATTAAAAAAAAAAAAAAAAAAAATAAGGACCCAGAATATATATACTTTATAGGGTCATAGATCAATATTGTTTTACAAACGGAATGACAAACTTATATATACCCTTTTCCACCTGAGGTGAAGGGTATAATAAAATGTCGGACAAATTAACACTCATTTTACATCACTCAAGCAATCACAAGAGCAATATGCGGTCTATACGTCGCAAGTTTAATGGCGCAATCAAATTTGATGTTTGCCACAATAAATATTGCTTCCTGGAGACCCGGCGTTAACAAACACTTCCAGTCTCATGTGAGCTCAAGAATATTTTAGGAATTTTTGGGGGCTTAAGATTTAAACTTTAAAGTGAAACAGACTAATTTTTTACATGCCAAACATTTCTCAAAATGCATTTGTCTTTATTTCCTTTGAAACTAATTCTACAACAGTTTTTGCTTATAACATCTTTTCTTTTTAACAATTTGTTACATCCAACTGGTTTATACGGCAAAAATTCCCCAGTTTTTAACTTGTCAAAATTAACGAGCTGCAAACTCAAAATTCCAAAACATTTTCTCTTTGTCTTTGTTATTGAAATGATTGATTGCAGAACAATTTTGGTACTTTATTCCATTCATAACTGTAAACTTCATCACATAAATTCTATGCCAAGTAATCTATACCCATTACTTTGCCTCTGCTCTTTCATATTACAATGCCAGTATTTGCATGCGTGTTTTCTAAATACACACATACACATTCACTCAAAGCAGTACCATAAATATTGACATTATTTCGATTTGTTTTGTCCATTTCTTTACTGCAGTTTTGTTTTTTAAATTTTCTTTGTCAATGTTTTTTTTTTGACATGCCGTTCCGGTAATTGACGTTAAGGCATCTGTTATTTTCTTGGCTCAAGTTTTTGAAGAGCATGGCTGGTAAATACATACAAAGTATTTTTTTATATGTGTTCCTTTTTAGTCTTTAGTTTCATTCAGTTTTTGCTGTTTTGCGAAATACCTGTGAAGTGGCCTAGAACATTTTAACGTTAGATAGACCCAGTGAAATGTGTGATAAAATAAACGGCACAGTTTTTTTTTTGATGTATGTACCTATAAAGAAATAGCAATTATGCAAAAAATATAATTTTAATAAAGTTAGAAAAAGGGTAATAATAAGTTAAGAGTTTAAAAATACATATTTGTTAAAAAGCTTTAAATCACACAAAGAGCAATAAATGATAATTAAAAAAAGAGCAAATTTTTAATTTAGAGGGACCGGCCATATGATACCCTACACCACAGGATTGGATGAAAAAATTGACAAGCCGAGCGCCTGGCGTTTTAACCTAATTCGGGAACGCTGAATCCAAAATGAATTCGAAAATGAAGAAGGTTTCACAACACATATTCACGTAACTCAAAAACGGTTTAGTTTATTGAAAACATTCTTGAATTTGGACTATGCAGCGCCTAGGATACCCCTAGACGGGAAATAGCGGGTTTTCCAACAAGGACTTGACAACTTTTTTATAATAACATGCAACCCATTTTTTTATTTGTTTTTAATTTCCTAAGCTAATCCCGCGAAGCTCTATGCTTGCAGGAAAGCAACCAGAGTGTCTAGCGAGAATAGAACCCGCAACCCTGGCGCTGATAGACTAGCTCACTTCCAGCTATTCCCAAAACTTTAAGATCGACTTGAAATATGATCAAAAATCTATGAACTCGACTTCGTTCATATAGCCACCGCGGTCACGTCGGCAGCGGCCAATTCGTTGGACCCAATTTTCGACGACTTGGTCACACAGTTCGGCCGTAAACTTTGCTATTTCGCGTTCAATGTTGGCTCTAAGTTCTTCCAACGTCGTCGGCTTGTTGGCATAGACCAATGATTTGAACCAAATTTACTCTTCACTAAAACGATTGTAACGTGTGCTGTGTGGCTTGTGGCACCGTCCTGTTGAAAACACACGTCGTCCAAGTCCTTTTTTTTCCAATTCGGACTAAAAATAATCGGTAATCATGGCGCGATAACGATCGCCATTCACAGTAACGTGACGATATTTATTGTCAACGAAAAAATATGCCCCAATGACGCCGCCGGCATGTAAACCGCACCAAACAGTTTTTGTGGATGAAGTGGTGATTCATAAGGCACATGTGGATTTTCACCAAGCCAATAACGCATATTTTGCTTATTGACGAACCCATTGAGCCAAAAGTGAGCTTCGTCACTGAAGATGATTTTGCGATGAAATTCAGCATCTTGGCGCATCTTCCTTCTCCAGACCTCAATCGGAGAACGTACGTGGCTTCAAATGGTCCATCGGCCATGAGTCAGCTTGATCTTGTATGGGTGTAAGCTAGGATCTTTACGAAAAATTTGCCATAAAGTGGTCTTGGAGATACCCAGTTCTTAAGAACGCCGCGGAATCGACTGATTTGGATCGGCAGCGATATTTCCCTCACTTCGACCAACCCGTTGTCACACTGGCACGGCAGCATAACACAATGAATATGTAGACTCAAATTTTTGCACTAAACTTGTTATTGGTTGTCTACTAGGGCGAGAATAACGACCGAAAATTGGAGTTAATGCTCTGAAAGTTGAGGGCACTGACACCGAATTTCGGCAGTACATTTTAATAATTTGCATACGTTGTTCGTTCGTGTACTTTACCATGATGAAAATGTTGTCTTTACTGAAAAAAAGGAAAGTAACAGTTAGATGATCAGTGAAATAGTGCGTTCACAAATTAAATTCAAAGTTGTCAAGTACTTATTGTAAAACTACCCAGGAGTCGCCCCTAGGGGACCTTAATTAGTTTTCTGTTCTAACATTTTCTCGAGACATAATTGCCCTTTATTGCCACTTCTTAGGGGGGCTCCCATACAAATATTGCGTATAATGAAATTCTTAAATTTAAATAAAAAATTTTCATCTTTTGTAAATCAAGTCAAAAGTTGTAAACAGATTTAAATCATTTAAGGCTTGTTTTGTTTGCAACTTCGGTCTTTATATGTCTAGAAACAATTAGAAGCATAGCTTTATTTTCCAATTATTTTCCGGAAAACAAAATTTCCTTATGGTTTAAAATAAGAGGGACTCGGTATTTTTTTATCTCATGTCAGCCAGTTTTTGGCCGATCTGAAAGAATTTTAATAGCAATGTATTCTGTCCTGTATGTGATATAAATAAATAACAGTCTTCCTTGGGTCTCTGAAAAGCCCATTTCAACGAATGCGTGGACAGACGGACAACTTCTCTTTTCATAAGGATCGAGAAAATACATATGTATGTAAATATCTTATATAGTCTTTGTTTAATATTAAAGAAATTACAAGCGAAATGACAACCTTAATATATATCCTTTCCAACTGTGGTTAAGGGTATAAAAATAGTTTATTAAGTGTGTCGCAGTTAGAATGCACTAAATTAAAAAAGTGCACTCTTATATAGAATCTTGTTGCTATAGTTTTAAATTAACAAAACACTTATGTGGACTTAAATCTCCTTAAAAAGTAATCGTTTTCTGTTTTCTTCTTAAAGGCTTAGTTAGCCAGGAGTAACAGTAACTTAACCTTACCGTACAGAAGTAAGACCAATCTATTTCTTACAGATTAAGACGTAACATCTTGCTGCTAACTTCTAATTGCTTTACATACAACAAAATGGAGCAGCTGATTTTCAACATTACTGTTTACTCCCGGCTAACTGAGCCTTAAGTCTTACATATTTTGACGAAAATGCATCTTTGATCTAATAATTGTTAGAAATTTTTCAAAAACCAATAACAACTTATCGTAACAGGGCTGTATTTACCTAAAAATACATAAGACTGGTGTGATAGTGTAAAATACCCTTTACGGTGCTCTTTCGTAAAGCGCTCCACTTTTCGGAATTAACATATGTGACAGCTGCCAAATTTCAGAGTTGCCACTTGCAAAAAAAATGCCACTAATGGGTTGATTGCGGATGGCAGCACAAATGAAGTTTCGTTGCTGGCAGCAAAATAAGTCAACGCCGCTCATGTTAAAAGATACAGATTTGTTTATGTTATATTTTATGTTTCATGAGCGGCGTTGCCTGATTTCGCTGCCGGCAACTCAACTTCAGTTCAGCTGCCATACGTAATCGACCCATAAATTTAAAAAGCGCACTTTTTCTGAGGCACCCAAAAATATCAACAAAATCGAATAAAATTTAACAAATCAATGAAAGTTTCTTTTGAAAATTAAAAATAAATACCCGTTTCTCTTTCTTTGCTGCAACAATTCTCTTTACCAAGCAATGTTCTCTTAGATTGATTGTTCCCTGTTTTATTTTAAATTTTACTTTTTTTTTCTCTACAAAAACTTTTTACGTGTTGTAGTCTGCTTTAGAAACTTTTTGTCCTGTAAAGCCAACTGTAGGCTGGTAGCTGATAAATGTAATGAAGGGTATTACTTTGGCTTCATTTTTTTTGTCTGCTCACTTACAATGTCTCCCAACCATATCGAATGGAATTAACTAATACACTCAAATGACACGAGTACCAGCATGTGAAGTTGTTGGGAAGTATGTATTTGAAAGTGTCTGTATGTAAAATTAAATATGGTTTAGTAGGTTTTCAATGGTAAAAAGAGATCCATGCAATTTTTATTTTATTTTTTTTTTTGTTTTGAATTCTCCCTGACCTTCTCTCTCTGCCTTGACTAAGAATTTGTCCTTAGCATTTTTATAACTCCTACTAAAGGATTTTAGGAAGAAGACTAAAAAAGGGATTCAAAACATTTTTTTTTTGCAGTTTTATCTTTTTATTTTGGAATTTCTTTTAAATGTTTTTTGTTTCATACTCGTTTTATATAGACCCTTATATACCTAATTCTATATAAATATATAGTTAAATATTGTATTTGTGTTCGTTTAAATATTTTGGCAGTTTTTATAAAGTGTTTTTGTAGTAATCAGTGGAAATTGCAAAGTTAAATTAGAAAAAGTAAAATATAAATAGTCCCCTAAGGGTCTCTCTGACAGATGTGCGAAGAGGAGAAGCTGATGGCTGTGTTTGGCTTAAGAAATACACCAAACTCATTTTTTTTTGATTTGTAACACAAAAGTACTAAATAAAATATTTTAGTGTAAAGAAGATTTAAAGTCTGTGATATAATATTTATATTAGATAGTGAAATAAATTAAACTGCAGAATGGGGAAAAAATTTACTAAAGTAAAACAAATATAGTTGAAAATTCAAATAAGAAATTGCAGACATGAAAAAAATGGCAAAAAAAAAAATTAATATTAAATTCTTGACCGCCACTGGGAAGGGGAGAACTACAAAGGAAAATACAAATTTCTGGCAAAAGTCCATAGTCAACTATGTTTCATATTACTATTTACTTTATTCTTTAGAAAATGTCTCTGCACGTCTTTGTGTAATTAAGTAATAATTGGAAAAAGTGTAGTGATTTATGAGGCATTTTGAATGAAAACAAAGAAAATGTTTTAAAAAGAAGGAAGATTTTATGAATTTTCTTAAAATTGCAAGTTTTTGGCTAAATATTTAAATAACTTTAATTCGATATTTCCTATAAAAAACATATTTCTAGCAATGTATCCTATTAAGTACCAAAATTTCATTAACAACTTGAATTTTTTTTATCAAAAGTTGCTATAAAAGAGCATCTTTTCTTTTAAATAAGTATTTCTTCAAAAAATTCTGAAAAAAAGTTTCTCGAAATAAAACTTATTTCTTAGAAAATATTCTATAAAATATTAACAGCCTTATCCATAAGAAATAAAACATTTTAAAAATCTATTTTATTTTTGCGTGCGCATATTTAAAAAATTTCTTATAAAATAAAAGATTTTCTATAAAATAAGAAATTTTAAACAATATATACTAAAGGTTGGTTCAACCATAAAAAAAACAACAAATTGTAGTCGGGATTGTAAGAAAAGATAAACTCTCGTTTATTGTTGTTGTTATACACTTCACCTCAGGTGGAAAATGGTATATATAAGTTTGTCGTTCCGTTTGTAATTTCTACAATATTGATCTAAGACCCTATAAAGTATATATATTCTGGGTCCTTATGAGGAGAGAACTAGATTTAACAATGTGATGTCCCTCTGCGAAACGAAACCTTTATAATGCATGCTGTAAACTGTGAGTCCCACTTTAATGTCAAGTCTTTTGCCCAACTTAATTTGACATGTAAGGGTGATTTTTTAAGAGCTGTAGGAAAGTTAAAAAAAAAACACATACAATTCAGAAAAATGCATGAAATCTTTATTTGAATCGATAGTACGGTCCATATAATTTAATGTTTGAAGATTATTTCATGCAAATGTTGACCGTGACTGCGCCTCAAATGGTCCATCCGCTTAGTCCAATTTGGGCATGCTCTTTCCAACATTTCGGCCGGTATCTCATGAAAAAATGCTTCAATGTTGTCTTCCAATTCGTCAATTCAAGCGGGCATGTGTGTATAGACACGAGCTTTAACATAGCCCCACAAAAAATAGTCTAAAGGCGTTAAATCGCATGATCTAGGCGGCCAATTGACCCGTCCCGAACGTGAAATAAAAAGTTCACCGAACTCGCCTCTCAATAAGTTCATTGTTAAGCGAGCTGTGTGGCATGTGGCACCGTCTTGTTGAAACCACATGTCATGCAAGTCAAGCTCTTGCATTTTGGGCAAAACAAAGTTGGATATCATCTCACGGTAGCGCTCACCATTCACAGTTACGTTACGATTCGCATAATCTTTGAAGAAGTACGGTCCAATGATGCCACCAGCCCATAAGCCGCACCAAACTGTGACTTTTTCTGGATGCATTGGTAGCTCTTGCAATGCTTCTGGCTGATCTTCACTCCAAGATCGACAATTCTGCTTATTAACGTACCCATTGAGCCAAAAATGAGCTGACCATAAAATGGAAGAAGCGCGCGAAGAACTTTCTTAACGGAGCACGCATTTTGATAATAAAATTCTGAAAAATTTGCTGAAAACTCAAAGACCGTGATATCTCACGTAGTGGCGATGTTAATTGGCCGCTACGATCATGCGATTTACCACCGTTGGACTTCTTTCTTTGGGAATATTTAAAAGAAAAAGTGTACGTCAAAATGACAAGAACAATTCAAGTGATAGTTCGGCACATTAGAAACATTGAAACTCAATTATGACTCAGAGTCAATTAAAATATGGACCATCGAATAGAGGTTGGCCACACATAATTGTCAATAATAAAAATTATTAATATAAATCTCTGAAAACCTTTTTTTTTACCATTAACATCGTGCGTTTTGGTTTGACCACCCTTTATAAATTAACAATACAGAACAATTTGAAAAACATTTTAAAGCGCATAACAAAAGCAGATGATTAGCATGCAAAACTAATGACCGGTTTGTCGATTTCGAACGAACACTTCGTTCGCTTAACTTACATGTAAAACAAAAACGATATATTATAATTTGTTTTTGGTTTACATATAATTTAAGTCAACGAAATCTTCGTTCGAAATCGACGAACAGTCCATAAAACACACATCACAAATACGGTTGATGTTAAAAATGTAACCAACCTGCACAGAAAAACAAAAAAAAAAAAAAACAATTAAACCATTAATCAAAAATAAAATCAGTTTTTATTAAAAATTTCATCTAGTGAATTAAAAAAAAAATCACTGCAGAAAATGTTGTTAATATCAAAAACGGCTTAATTGATACTAAAAATGTCCCAATATTAACACATGAAATAAATTTGTCGCCATTTGTACAGTAAAGTGTTGGCAGCCCAAAAAATTTACTAAAAGCAGTGTTTTCTATTTAATTCAACTAATGCGTTAGTCTTGGGACACTCTAACTAAGGTGTTAACAGATGCAAATTTAATTAATTTATTAATTAATGTCAAAATAATTAGTATTGTGGTTATTTTATTGAACTGTTTACGGGTTTTAAACCAAATTTTCATATTTTAATCAGGCTAAAAATCATTAAATTTAATTTTCATTAATTATTTTTATAACGAAAGAAATTAATAACATGAAATTTATTAGTATTGTGGTTATTTTGTTGAACTATTTATGGTTTTTAATCCAAATTTTTAATATTTTTAATTAGGCTTAAGTTCATGAATAAATAGTTCAACAAAATAACCACAATACTAATTATTGTTAAAGCTAAGGCACGAGCTCTATGTGTATATTTGTCCTTCAAGTTGTGCTGAAAAAGGTCAACAGAAAAGAGAAAGACAAAATGAAAAAACAATGGACTTCAAGAAAAATTCTTGACAAAAGTACGAAAAAACGGAAGTAAGGAAAAAACATGCAAAATCAATTAAAATGGATAATCATTCAGGAAAGCAAATTTCGATCTACCAAATGTTTAAATACAATTTTGTTTAAGGATTGATGTTTCACTATTGACGTCAGCAGTCGTCGATGGCTGCGAGTGTAAGACGGCAAATCCATCTGAGGAGATCGAGTGGTTGCGATCGAAACATGTCATGGTAACCTGCCGGCCAGGGTTCGAGCCCGAGCCACGTCAAGAATGAAAGATTATCAATAACAATTTTAATAAATTTTCATGTTGTAAAATTCCTTTCTTCATAAAAATAATTTAATGAAAATTAAATTTCATGAACTTAAGTCTAATTAAAAATATTAAAAATTTATTGATAATTTTTCATTCTTGATTGCCGCGTGAATCGAACCCAGGCTTTCACGGACAATTTGATTTGACATGTTTCGATAGTTACCACACTACTCTTCAGAAATCTTTGCCATTTAACACTCAAGTAAGGATGATGTTTTAAAATAGATGACATATGAAGCCAACGAATTGAAAACACTTAAATATGCTTAAACTATAACAAAAAAGATATTGGTTAACAATTTAGTCCTATTTCGTGTGCTGAGACTAGAAATTCACTAGAAGGCTTTTGTGAAGCAATAGGAATAATAGGCCGAATAGACCTTTTAACAGAAAATAATAGGTCGATAATAGCTCATGGGGAAGGAATACTCCGGAGAGACTCAAGAGGGGTCTCAATGCCTACTATGCTTGCAGATCATCGATAGGTAGTAGCTGGGGACTCCGGCCGTCAGTGGTGGGATGGCGGTACACTTCGGTGGTTAGACCCATTCTTACGTGTGGATGCTGTGTTTGGTGGGGGTCATTGGGATTGGCTAGTCGTAGGAACCTTCTTTTTAAGGCTCAGAGGTATGCTTCAATTGGCATGACAGGTGCCATGAGAAGTACTCCTCAGGCTGCCCTCGATGTCATTATACATCTTCTGCCTATTGAGCAGTATGTGATGGGAATGGCGGCCAGGAGCATTCTTAGACTGAGGGAGTTAGGATTGACGAGAAATGTCACGCAGGGTCCCTCACGGATCCTGAGTGAGATTAAGGCTGGTGGCTATAACCTGGGACCGCCGGGCTCCACTGATTATGTGACCACCAGGGTGGTAATAGTGCCCTCTAGAGAGTGCTGGTCGGGCAGGAGCAGATTATTTGGTGGATTTGCTATTTTCACTGATAGCTCAAAAATGAGGGGCACGGGTGCGGCGGTCTACAATGAGGATATGAACATTAGAAGATCATATAGGCTTCCTGGCGACTGCAGTGATTTTCAGGCGGGGGGTCTGGAGGGCCGTGGAACTGATGCGGGACATCATTGATAGGGGCTCGGAGGTCACTATATATATGGGCAGCCAGGCGGCTCTTATGGCCGAAAGGGGCTGTTATGTGAACTCCAAGCTGGTTGATGAGTGTACGAGGGCTCTGGAGGGAGTCTTAGGGGAGTATTTGCTAAGCTTGTGCTGGGTGCCGGGTCACTGCGACATAAGCGGCAATGTTGCTGCTGATGAGTTGGCGAGAGATGGAAGGATCGTAACTATGTGGAGGCGGTTAGGCCTCCAATGGGCTTCTATTTTGGAAGAATTAAGAAGTGGATACTGGGCGTGACCAATCGGGCCTGGGGGAACCGAACGGACTGCCGGGTATCGCGGACGCTGTGGCCGGTGCTTAGAAAGTCCGATTCGGTGTCGCTGCTGGGCAGGAGTAGGGTCTGCGTTAGGACCATGATAGGAATGATCACGGGCCACTGTATGATGGCGGTGAGGATGGGATCCGACTTGTCGGATATATGCAGGTTGTGTGAGGACCCTGAGGAGTTGGAGACAGTTGCGCACTTTCTGTGCCACTGTCCCAGGTTGCAGTGTAGCAGGCTGAAGTGGCTGGGCAGTAGATTTCTGGGTGAATTAGGGGATGTCTCGGGTTGCGGGTTCGAGAATCTGATAGGATTCGTAATGGGGATGGCTTGGCTGCGCGAGAGGAGACTGGGTGCTGACCGCACGTAGGGCGAATTTGGTTTGAGTAGGATTTCTCTCGGGGTTGGTCCGTAACCTTCTTTTCTACCTATCTTTTGGATCTGTCTTGTGCTTTCGCTGTTTATTTCACCTACTTTCTACCTTCATATAGCTATCTCTAATTAAGGCGTCGCAATGGACCATACTGGTCTCTGGGTGAAGGTGTGAAGGAGACGTCACACCGGCCTTTCTACCTACCTACCTAACAGCTCATATGATATTGGCACTATTGCGCCAAAACCAATATTTTGGAAACAAGTTAAATTTTCTTAGTTAATCTTCACTACAAGTTTTATACTATGCCAGTTGTAAATCGATCTAGCTAAATTTCAGTAGCAATCTTTTTCGGACTATATTGTATATATAAAATTTTAACGTTACTAACTGACTGATTCATCATTGCACAGCGTAAATCCCTGAAGTTTAAAAAGTTGCAATTTGGACCGGATCTTGGCTTCTCGCCAAATCGATCCACTAAAAGGAGTTTTTGAAAATTCAAATCTTTAGGGTATAAAAAAAGGGTAAACTCGTATAAATTCGCTTACCTCATAACTCCTAAGCTAAAAGAAATACATAAAAGATAAAACTTATCGTACTGGTACTTTTTTGAAATTCTACCCTTTTGAAAAAAATACCCTTATTTTTGGAACTTTTTTGCCGCCCATTTATCTTTTAAGTCAAAAACATAAAAGAAAATTTATTACATTCGTAACTTGACAGAAAAGTACAAATATCGATTTGGTACTCCTATTTGAACGTTTACCTATTTTTGGATACTTTTTTACAAAACATTTTTCTTCTTTTATTGACTTTTGTGTACGTATTAAATTATGGAAATAGGCTAAATAGGGGAAAATCCAAGAATGAGACCAATGCATTGCTCTCGACTAGTTTTTGAAGAAATGGCTCGGCGGAAAGAGATTTATTTTCAACAATAAAATCTTTTTCCAAAAAAAAATTGGAGATACGTTAAAAATAGTGTATAGGGCTCAAAGGATACTCATATACATACATACATATACACAGAAAGAAAAAACTCCTACTAAATTTTTGGTTTTTCTTCTTACTTTAGTACGAGTCGTACTCAAAAATTTAAGTACGGATAACACTTAAAAGTACTTAAAACAATCCAAAATGGGATAACTTTCGAAAACCAATATGCGTGCATACCCGTGTGTTTATAAAATTGTGTTGTAGACACAACAACAACACTACAAGAAGAAAAATACAGATTATTAAAAACCATAAATAGTTCAACAAAATAACCACAATACTAAATGATTATTTTCATGTTAAAAAATAAAATAAGAATCAATAATTCCCATTTTATTTTTTTTAAATTATTTAGTTAAATACTTCAAATTTTTAAAGCAGAATGGTTACGTAAACCATATTTCCCATGCTGCTGGTATCTTATAATTGAGAATTTTTCTGTTAAAGCATGGCGGAAAAGAACAAAATTTAAATGTGTAACAAGCAAGTAAAATAATAATAATCTCTCTGGTTCTGTGGGGTAAGTCTTTAGGTTAGAATGGTGTAGGAGGTGCTAAAGACTAAATACTTTTTTGAAATTTTTAGTACGCATACAAAGACAATATAGATTTATGTATATCTGGAGAACTGTAGGATTTAAAGCTTACGAATTTGGTACAATAGCTAGGTAATTAGTACACATTTTGGATTGGAGCAGAGGGAGTGGCACAATATTTATATATTTATATCTGGACAACGGCAATAGCTGAAGTTTCCAAGTTTCACACAAACAGCTTGGTTTTCAATACTCAACATTAGTCAAAAAGTGGGCGGGATTCTATAACTGGGCGTGGCACAAAACTCTATAATGCTTTTTACAAAGTGCTAAAAGTAAAAAAACATATGATGACTATAAATTAAAGTCCTTAATGATTCGACCCCGGGTAGCGCCGGGACTTAACAACTAGAACGTTATAAAGTAAATTGATTTTTTAACTAAAAGCCTGCCTTTCATTTAAAAAGTCACGGAATTATTGACCCATCCTCGTTGCAAATGTTGCAGTAAACTAACTGATTTTAACTTAAAGTGCAATTTATTTATTTAAAATAAGTTGATTTTGTTAAAAGCCATAGTGAAGGAAAAAACATCAAGTTTTTGTTAAAATATAATTTTTTTTACAAAAAATTAACTTTTTTTTAATAAAAATAATATTTTTTATAAAAATTTTTATCCAAAACTAACTGCCAATTTTAAGATGTCAAAACAAAACTTTCTTCCGCACAAATACATTTGAAACAAAAAAAAATTGTATACATACATTTGTGCGAAAGAAAGAGTTCTTTCGCATTTAGTTAAGTAGGCAGTAAAACTTTTTTACCATATAAATGTGTGTTTTTGCTATTTATCTTCACTGAGTTTAATATCCATTCATTTGTTCCTTTCATTGAAAGAATTTTATGTATCTTAATTTTTTGATTTATTTGTTATTCTACACGAGACTTCTATGAAATCGAGAGGAGGTGTGAGCTTCTCTACCTGCACCCTGGAATCTAAACTATACCGGCTTTTTGTTACAATCAGCTGGTGAGTTGAATTAAAACAGCTGCAAGAAAAAGAGTATCTAAAAAGAGATAATTTTATTAGAACTGTTTTTAAAAAATAAGAGAAAGAGAGAGAGAGAGTTTTGGCAGCTAAATTACATAAAACAGCTGTTTGCCAGCGCAACAACAAAAATAAATCGAAGGCTTACTAACATTCACTTTCATCAGCACAGTAATATGAAAAGGGGTTGTTCGTTTGGCTGCAGCAAAAAAGCAACAGCGGCAGCTGTAAAAAAAGCTTTACTGAAACTGCAAACCCAAACCACAATAATTGTAGCAACTGCATAACTACAGCTGTTTTGTCGTGTGGCGTATAATGAATGTACTAACGTATTCACACACACCCACTTATAATGCTGATATCCTTAACAGTAATTTTGTTAGGTACTTAACAGCTGTTTAGGGAATTCGTTTTACAATTGCTCTCTTTTAATTTCTGTCTCTCTCTTTTTTTACTCATATGTTTTGTTTAAGTGTGTGCCAGAGTTGGACAAACTGTATTAATCTTGATTCTTTAAGAAGTACGGAGGTACTAATTTAGTGCTATTAAAATTTTTTAAGTTTTACTTTTTGAATATATCGTCACCTTGCATTCAAACGGACGTAACTACACTTTAATTTTTTTTACATGAGAAGCAAAAAGCCTTACAAATTCAATAAAATTAAAGTGTTTTTGGAGTTTGAATTTCTTTAATAAAATAGCCCTTTTTTATCGCAGGAGTTTTAAAAATTTGCGTCAGCATGTTGTTTGATAAAACGAACCAAAATCACTTAAAAACTCGATTTTGAAGTTTTGTGTAGTTACATCCGTTTGCATATCGTCATCTTAAATCCAAAGGGCGTAAGCGACAAAATATTCAAATCCCACTTTTCAATTGATTATGATGTAATTAAATTATTTAAGTTAAGGCATTTTGAATTTTAGTTGCCGATATGTTTTTCAGACGTTCCCTTTTAGCTGACCACATACAAGTGATTTGTGCGTGTGATTTGTTTCGTACCATTTATCCACACACGACGAACAAATCCCAATAACCTTAAATGTCAAAAAGACAACAACTTCTGATGATTTATTTGTTCACACAACAAAAAAAGAAATTATAGAAAGAAGAAAATCGAAGAAGAATACAAAAAAGTTTATTGGCTTTATATAAAGGGTATTCACGTCACAAGTTGCTCCCTTGCAAAAAAAAAACAAAAGTGCAAACATAAAACAACAACCACAACCAACAACCAATTGTCTTTGGGGTTGTTGTTATATTTTTGCACTCTTCCTTTTTTGCAAGGGTGCAACTTGTGACGTGAATACCCCCATAAATTAATATATATTATATGCTCCGCAATAGATAAAATTCGACGTTAAGTTGTACACTAAAATGAAAAAAATTTTAAAATCATCTAAGAAGAATGTGAAAATGTTCAATTACTTGTGATTTGTACGCGCACTAGTGCTAGAATACTATCGATATTTTCTACTATCGATATTTATCGATAGTTGAGATTTCACTATCGATATATCGATATTACTATCGACTGAATGTTTGTACTTGTGCAGGAAAACTTTAATTATTTTTTTGTAAGGCTACAGTCCGTTGTTTTTATCATCTTATTGAATGTATGAGACGTATGTATATACGCACGTTATTTTAGATGGGAGTTTTTTTAAAATTGATAAGTAACTTTCGAAAAGAATCGAAGTAACAGGGACTATAAGATATTCCATTGCAACTTTAAAAAAATTTCTTAAATCTAAACCTAAAAAGGTTATCAATCTAGCGGACTTATCCTCTAATGGTCGTTCATTGTTTTGTCCTATGCTTGCAATTGCATTTGGATTTGCATTTTTTTTTTTTTTTTTAACATTAAAAAACTATTTGACGTTTCAGTCCCTATATAAACATGTTCAAATTTCGACTTAAAGGTCTTTAATTAGCAGTTAAAAGCACTGCTAAGCAATCCATACCACTTGGCATTCTTGTTGTTTGTATTCATTGCTGTAATTCAACGCGAATTAATAATAGCAATTCAAAATTTGCGGCAAAAAACTGTGTGTGTATAGCTGCTGTTAGATGTCTTCATAGCTGTATTAAATAATAAAAATATCGATATTTATATTTTTCCTATCGATATTTTAAGACTATCGATAATATCAATAGTCTATCGATAGTTTCCCAGCACTAGCGCGCAGAGCCCCATTAATAAGTAATTAGACGTCGGGCACGCACAAATCACAAGCCCAAATCACTAGTGTTGGCCAGCTTTAACGATCAAAACGGGTGCTGAGATTGTGAATTGGAATAAAAAAAACTTTTTTGGTACAATTCAGCTTCAAAAAAAGTTCGAATATAAGTTTGTATAGTTTAGAAAATCTCTGTGCCAACCCTGGTGTGTGCCCGTTTCATACACACATGTTGCCGGTAGGTAATTGGGAGTCATGCGCAAAGCAAGTGCTGGCTTCCGTTTTTTGTTGTTGTTGTGGCTGTTGTTGTCTTTTTCTATTTATGTAACCTTCAAAATGTGACAGCTGTTCGAACGTAACAGTCATGAATTTGCCAAATTAGTAGTCAAAATGTTAAGAAAATAGTAGCAGAATGTTAAAAAGCGGATAAAGCCATCTCTGTCTCATGCACTTCCCTAAAAAACCAGCAACAGCAACAATTTTAATTGCAAAGAGAGCGAAAAATTTTATTGGTAGGGATGATTTTTGCTGTTATCCAGCAGGGGCTGTTAACTGGTTCAAAGTAATTTCGAGTGTAAAAAGAACATTTTTCATATGAATTCATAGTCAAATAAAAAGGAATTGCTAAATGCCATAGCAGAAGTCTGCTAAAGCAAACAAGCTGGGAATTTCGCTCAGCAACAGAGTCGAACCTGGTTTTCTTTTACAGCTGTTAAATTTTGTTTAAGTTGCCTTGAGGATAATGATGATGTTGCTAAAACTGCTGCTGCTGCTGGTGTTGCTGTTGCCGGATTCCTTGCAACCTGCCAACAAACAAACATCCATTTATTCAGTGTGCACCGAGCCTTCGTTGTTAGCTTTACGTTGTCGATGTAGTCATTAGCTTCGTAGAAAGTGAAGCGTGCGGTCGTGCCATAAGAAAGCAGGATAACACTCTTCTTTTTTAAAATATAAAACAAAAAATTTTTCTTAATACTAAAAACTAGTGTCTGTGTGTTGTGTGTGTTTAGTGCGTGTAGTTTGTATAATTTTTTTGTAAAACTAACTTAAAAACAAAGATAAAACTTAAAATTTAAAAACATTTAAAATATAAACAAAACAATTTTATATATATTTTTTTTTTAATAACTTTAAAGGGAAACTTTGTAGTTCTTGTCGGTACAATCAAAAAACCTAAATTAAAGTTTTTGCTCCTAAAACTATTGTAAAAAGTTTTTAAACAACTTAAGAGTTTTCTCGTAAAATTAAGTTTTTAGGTATTAAAATTTTTTGTGGATTTTTTTTTCTGGAAAAGAAAAACTTTTAGTATATTAATGAAAATTGTTTGGATTTTAATTTAAATTTCTTATTAGTGAAATTTTGTTTTATGTTTTACATAAAAAACTTTTAATATTTAGTTCGATAGTTTCTTTCAGGCTGCATAAAAATTAAGTTAAACAGAATGTGGGAATTATTATTTTGTTTTAATTAATTATTTTATTATTAAAACATGTTTTCGAATTTGCTTCTTTGATTCAAATTTCCACTTATAAAGCTTTTTTGAAAATGTCCTATTTCCTCAACATTACAAATATTTTTTGCTTAAGGCAACCTCTGGCTAAAATTGAAGCGTCGGACATGTTCATATACTTAGGAATAATTCGAAACACTGCAAAAAATGCGAAAAAAATGCTTAAATTTTAGAAATTACAGAAGTAAGGAAGAGCATATAAATCAATTAAAATAGATAATCATTCGAAAACCAATTTCAATCTACTTAAGTTAAAATACCATTTGGTTTAAAGATGGATGTTTGACTATTGACTGCCAGCCTTCGTCAATGCCGGAGAGTGTTAAACGGCAAATGCCTCTGAAGAGATTGTGTGATAACAATCGAAACGCAAGGGTAACCTCTCCGTTAAAACCTGGGATCAATTCCCAGCTCAGTCGAGAGTGAAAAATTATCTATAAATTTTAGTTAATTTCATGTTATAAAATTCCTTTTTTTATAAAAGTAATTTAATGAAAATGAAATTCAATGAACTTAAGCCTGATTTGAATATCAAAATTTGGATTAAAACCATAAACAATTCAATAAATTAACCATAATACTAATTATTTTGGTCTAATTAAAAAAAAAAAAAAACTTAAATAACGGCCGTCAGCGCAAACGTTGTGTAAGTCTTACTTTTTCATATTCTGACTTATCTGCGACAAATTATTTTAAACTTGCTAAATATAATACGAAACTAGTTAATTTTTTCTCTGCTTATAATTCAAACGAAGCCCTAAGCCACATAAATATTTTATACAGTAATGTGGCTTACGCCACTTTTGCACTTACGGCCTCAATTAAATTCACTAAAATAAAACCGAAGGGACCACTGAAACATATTCGCACAAGAGAGATTTTCGCTTCAGAGAACTCAATGCTTTTTATGGAATGCTACTGGATCCATGTGACAGTGCCCGTCGAAAGGGGATGTCCGTTTAAAGAACATTAACAGTTTGGAACAAAATCCTATTTTGGACTAAAACCCTGTTTCTAAGTAAAATACAATCTAAGGCTTAATTAAGACTTCAGGTTTGACTATAAACCATATTTTGGGCTAAAAGTTGGGATGTAACGATACGGTATCTACGAGAAATAATGCGATTTATCGAACTTTTCTTTTAAAAGATCCATTGTTTCTCTCGCTGGGTGGCAAGTGTCATCATCCTGTTGAAACCAGCGTTCAAAAAACTGCAGTCAAAATAGAAAAACTGCAATTTCTTCCACTTCTTCATTTGTCATTGGCAAAACAAAAGTATTGCTTTTACTTCTAATTTATTTACTATAAACAGTCGCTGTCAAACCAACTCAAAAATCGAAAGTTGTGCACAAATTTTCATTTTTTGTTTGACAGTTTTTGGTTTCAACTGCAGTTTTTTAAAACCTCAAAACCTCAAAATCATCAATTTTTCTGCACAAAAAGCTTTGGATTATCTCACTGTATCGATTTCCATTGACCGATGATACCTAAAATTTTGCCACCTTTTTATGCAAAAGGTAACCAAATATAGAATTTCAAAAATTTTGGTGTAAGGATTCGGATCCTTCCCATATACTCCGCAATTAAAAATTTCAAAGTATAGAAAATAAGTCTGAGCTTTATGAATCTTTGTATATTTATTGAATTTTATACACTTAAAAGTTTGGCGAAGTTTTATCAAAATCGGAGCAAGAAAACGTCTAAATAAAAATTGCCATTGTCCAAAAAATTAACAAAATGCTAATGAAAAACCATACACGAATCACATAAGAAAATCTTTCTTTTTGTTTTTTTGTTTTTAAGGTTATTCAAATCTGCACTTAGTTTAATTTGAAAACGGTTCAACCTTTTATGTTAAAAAAAAAAAAAATAGAAAACTCGTCAACAATTTTATCTTTAGGCCGTGCTTACATTGGTTTTAAATATGCCTAATAGTATGAGAGAGATACGTTGAAGTTTTGAAAAAAGAACAATAAAAAAAAAATTTTAAATTAACAAGGTTTCGTTTAAATGTGCTAAATTCCCATTTCATACTATTGATAAATTGAAATAATTGTTGATGAGATAAGCTATTCCTATGCGCATTTCACTGGTTGGTGAAACTTCATCCAAAGATTTTAAGATATTATACAAATAAAACTGTTAAGCGAATAAGAATTATAAACCCCAGTTTTACCTGTTACAATATCAAAGTTAAAACAAAAACAACAACAACAAGCAGTGAGTTTATCTTTTCTTACAGTCCCGACCACAATTGGTTGATTTTTTGTCAACTCTAAATGTAGTTGTAAGTGGTTAGAGAAAAAACAAAATTAAAACAAATTTCTTTATATTATTTTGCCAGTTCAGTTTAATTTACACTGCCACATGCATATTAGTTATCAACAAAGTCTTTCTTGGGATTTGTTCTTTAAAAATTTATTAAAAATAAAAATGTGTTTTGGTTTTGGTTTTGGTCTAAAAATGTTTAGCTGATCATAAATATTTCGAATTTAATGAGCTTTATTTATTTCATTGGTGCACAACTTTTGATTTTGTTTACAATTTGCTGAAAAAATAGGAATTTATAAAAATCGCGATTTCCATATAAAAATTAAATTTTTTAATATGGTACATATGTATGTAAGTGACATAGTTCTAAGTAAAAGCGAAACGTTCTTTGATGTTTATAATCTGTGTCTCATTTTGTTATGTGAATTTACGTGAAAGTTATAAGGAATTTACTTTTTCCCGTTTTAGATTTTTCATGATTTTTAAAATACAAAAATTTTTTTTTTCTTCAACAACCAACTCAGCCATTGTTTTCTGGAGATTTTCAAAAATTTCAATTGTTTTTCTAAGCTTACAATTACGGCCCCTATTACAGTTCACAACTCAACTCAGTTTCTTAATTTTTGTATTATGGTTTACAACTGTGCTATATTGCGGTGAACAAAAACATAACAAAAATTACAACTGGACTCAACTGAGTTGAGTTGTAAACCGTAATAAGGGCCCACATCTTAAATTTTTTTTTTTATTTTTTAAATCGCTGAATGCCGAGTAAAGCATTGATTTCTTGAACTTTTAATTTTTGGACAAAAGTAAAAAATACGATTAGTACCTGTAACTTAAAAATGCGAGCTGATGGAGAAGAGCGGAGATTATATTTGTAAGCAGCAGGGCAAGTTTTAATGGCATATGCCATTTTTGCCATTTATTTAATTATTTCGTTAAAAAGCCATTTTTTGTCCAGCTTGACAAAAATTACCTTTTTTGCAACCTCGAAGAAATTTTTAAATAAGCTTAGCGAATCTATTTTAAATGCTAAATTAATGTTGCAAAAATCGGATGTAAAAAGTGACTAATGGTGTTTTATGTTCTACAAAAAAATACCACATTTTAAAAGGTGCATGTATAAAACAGTGTTCGAAAAAAAACACTTAATATCGTTTTTTAATGTTCGGTTCGGTAGATTTGTGGAACACACAAACGCTAATAGTGTTTGTGTAGAAAATCATTTAAAAAAATAACGTTTCCCTGTTAATCATCTTTCGAACACAAAAATATTACTGTTTTTATCAAACTCAACAAAAGATGTGAAAATTTAATTCCGTTCTTTTTTTTTTTTTTTGAAAATCCACAAACTTCAATGTGTTCGGTTCGGCTGATTAATGTTCGTCCCTTTTGGCTGGTAAAAAAAAACCAAACATTTTGTACAAAAACAAAATACACACACGAAAAAAACGTTATAGAACATTAAAATATAATGTTTGTCTACAGTATCACTACAATTGTTCTGTTTTTTAACGAAGAAGAGAACATTATATAATGTTCGGCTCTTTCTTGAAGATAGTTACGAATGGTATTAAGGGTTGTGTATGTCTACACAATCACTAAAAAAAATAGATATCGTTCTTGGGTGTGTGAGCCGAACGTTAAATAATGTACTGTTTATTTTCTAACACTGCTAAAAAATATTACTGTTTTTATCAAACTCAACAAAAGATGTGAACATTTAATTCCGTTCGGTTTATTTTGAAAATCCACAAACTTCGATGTTCGGTTCGGCTCGTTAATGTTCGTCCCTTTTGGCTGGTAAAAAAAAAACATTTTTACAAAAACAAAATACACACACGAAAAAAACATTATAGAACATTAAAATATAATGTTTGTCTACAGTACCACTACAATTGTTCTGTTTTTTAACGAAGAACCGAACATTATATAATGTTCGGTTCTTTCTTGAAAATAGTTACGAATGGTATTAAGGGTTGTGTATGTCTACACAATCACTAAAAAAAATAGATATCGTTCTTGGGTGTGTGAGCCGAACGTTAAATAATGTACTGTTTATTTTCGAACACTGCTAAAAAATATTACTGTTTTTATCAAACTCAACAAAAGATGTGAACATTTAATTCCGTTCGGTTTATTTTGAAAACCCACAAACTTCAATGTGTTCGGTTCGGCTCGTTAATGTTCGTCCCTTTTGGCTGGTAAAAAAAACATTTTTACAAAAACAAAATACACACACGAAAAAACATTAAAATATAACGTTTTCTGCAGTAAAACTACAATTGTTCTGTTTTTTAACGAATAACCGTACATTATATAATGTTCGGTTCTTTCTTGAAAATAGATTACAAAGGATAAATAATGACTTTGTTCAGGAACTTTTTAGGAGGAATTTAATAACAATTACGGAAAAGAATAAACTTAAAACTAATATAGCAATTGCACCTAGATTATATGGGGTTCCAAAAATTCATAAAATTGATTTTCCATTAAGACCAATATGTTCATGCATAAATTCTCCATCATATGAACTTTGTAAATATATTACAACGGTTCTTAGGAATATAACGGAAAATTCTAAATATAATGTAAGGGACTCTCTTCAATTTAAAGATAAAATTAAACATATTAAGTTAAATGATGATGAGAAATTAATATCTCTTGATGTAGTTTCATTATTTCCGAGTATACCTGTAGATCTTGCTGTAGATATAATAGAAGAGCAATGGGATAAGATAGAAGAACACACTAACATGGAAAAGGACTTATTTTTACGTATTCTGAAATTTTGTATAATTGATAATAGATATTTTCAATTGGACGGTAGTATATATGTTCAACTAAGGGGACTTCCTATGGGATCACCAGCGTCTCCAATTGTAGCAGATATTGTTATGGAGAGATTAATAGATAGATGTTCGGAACAGTTGACTATTAAACCTAAAATTATGACAAAATATGTGGATGATTTATTTTGCGTAATTAAGGAATCAGAGATAGTTAAAATCTTAGATACATTTAATTCCTTTCATGCGGATATAAAATTTACAATAGAAAAAGAGTTTGATTCTAAATTGTCTTATTTAGACACTTTGATAATACGAAAGGGGAAACGTGTATTAATTGATTGGTATCAAAATCCAACATCGTCTGGTAGAATAATTAATTATTTTTCAAATCATCCTAAAAGGATTATTATTAACACGGCTAGAAATTTTATAGATAGAGTATTGAAAATAAGTGATTCTTGTTTCCATAGGAATAATAAGGATAAAATTATTAGAGCCTTAAGAGAAAATAGTTTTCCGAAGGAAATTATATATAATTTATTAACACAATATAATAACCATAGAATAAATAACTCGAACGGTAATACGGAACCAAAAGTTTATAAATCGCTAACTTATGTACCAAAATTTTCGGAGAGATTAGAAAAATCTAATATTTATGATACTGAAAGGTATAAAATTGCGCATAAATCTTATAACACAATAGGTAGATTATTTACTAATATGAAAAATAAAATAAATAAGTTGGAAATGTCGAATGTAGTTTATAAAATACCTTGTAGGGGAAATGTTAATGGACAATGTGGTAAAGTATATGTTGGTACAACGAAGAATAAACTAAAAACTAGGTTAGCAGGACATAAGTCAGATCAAAAATATAGGCACATTGCATCACAAAAAACAGCTTTATCAGCCCATTGTGCAAATTTAAACCATTATCCTGATTTTGAAAATACAACAGTTTTAAATACGGAAAATAATTATAAACGTAGGTTTATGTTAGAAATGTTGCAAATTATAAATGTACCGACAATATCGAGAATTAATTTTAAGTCAGATACTGAAAGTTTAACACAAAATTATAGGCATTTAATTTATAAAAATATAAACGGAAGTTAATAATTTATTTATAATGTAATAGATTAGTTTTTTAAATTGGAAAACCTTTTTTGTTTTTAATTGAAAATTGTTTTATGATTTTTTGTTAAATTTATTTCATTTGTTAAAATTGTTATTATTTGTCAAAAATTAAAGAAAAAAACCCTGAAGAAGGCACACAACGGAGTGCCGAAATATTGGTTCAATAAATTTAATATTTTTTTAAAAAAAAGAGACCTCAAGCTTAATAAAATAAAAATAATAAGAACAAATAAATATTAAAACTAACAGCCTGTTTATGGATTTCGAACGTCATCGTTCGATATCGTTAAACAGGCAGTTTAAATTTTAACTGTCCTGATTAGAGGCGATTTTATACATTGGGTTACCAGCCGAAGTTGGGAAGTCTGGTAGCCCAATATATAAACAGAAGCCATCTTTTTACAGGGTATTATCAACACTCTCGATTTATACAGGGCGTAAACTGCAATGCCTTATGGCATTTAAGGGTGAAGTTTTTTTTTTGAATAAAACACGCTGCCCTTTTAGAGAGCAAAGCTTTTTTAAGAAACGAACACCAATTTCCCTTTTTTTAAATAAAAAATTACATTTTTTGTAGAAAAAAAGAAAACACCATAAGTGTACAAAAAGGGCACTTTCAATGCATCTGCTCATGTCTCTTAAAATAAAAACAAAAGGGCTTTCTATAAATGAAAGCTTAGAGTTAATTGACAGTCCTAAGGAAAGTATTAAAGACTATAACAAAGATTTTGTTGAAAAGTTAAAAAAAGTCACAAATCGTAATACCGGATAACAAGTTTAATTAAAATAACAAAAAGTATATATTGCATACACCACCAAGTTAAAAACAAACCGATATATTGCTCTACAAAATGTAAAACAACAGGCCGATTGCCTGCGGATTTGTGAAGCTTTCGAAAGACGTGGTGGCAGAATTTTGGAAAATATTTTACTACACAAAATTTAAACAGTTCATAACAAAATTTCATTGATTTTTAAAGTTTTTTTAATCTTTCTTCTTGTTTCCATTCACTTGAAGTGATAGCGGGAAAACTTTTTCACGGGAGATTTACGATTGCTTTTTTCCCTTTGACGGGAATGAAAATTTCACGGGAAGAAAAATTCCACTTGTTATTCACGATAGGGGAGAATATTTTTTAAATATTATTTTTATGTTAGCCATTGTGCGCCATTTTTTCGTGCCATTTTTTATACTTTGCATTGCCATTTTAAACTTGCCCTGGTAATCAGTGACATCAAATTAGTAAAACATTGCATTAAACTTCCAATCAACACAAAAACAGTTAAATTTGATTTCCTTGTGTTTTTCAGTATGTTGGTACATTACATATATGTTGTAAATACATTATATACAATATATATATAATATATGGAAGTATATGCAAATGCATTAAAACTCCTAGTCGGATCATAGTTGTCTGTCTTGTGCCATCAGTTAGTTTTGCTGCCACGATCCAGAGTAGATCTCATGCACGAACTAAGTTTAGGGTCTTCCCTGGTGTCTCGAGCCCTGAGGGTTCCATTCAGATGTAATTTTTGCAGAGTCATTTTCAGGCTTGTGTAACGTGTGGGATATCAAGCGCCATTTCCGGCGCTTTATTTCAACCATTATTGATTCGTTATAAGTAATCCAAAGTAAATTCACATTGGACATCGTGGAAGGCCAAAATATTCGGCATATACGTCGCAGGCATTTATTGATGAATACCTGAAGCTTGTTGCACATAGCGTCTGTTACCTTCCAGGTTTCAGAACCGTATAAGAGAGCCGGTTTTATGCTGGTGTTAAAAATGCTCAATTTTGTTCGCTGGGATTTTTTGCTAGTCGATAAAACTTTTTTTTAGTTTGTGGTATGCGTGACGGGCTTTTTTAATGCGTAACATTACATCCTTCTTTGCTCCACTATCTTTAGATACAATGCTACCAAAACAGGAAAATTGTTCCACATCCTCAATTATAGTTTGCGAACTATCTATAGCAATACTAAGGGATGTATTGCTTGGAGTCTCAGTTCGCATAAGCTTGGTTTTCTTGACATGCCCGCATTTTAAATAAATTTTTCCGGCTTACTCCTCGTTCCAGTTAGTGTGTGTGACAACAAGCAGATGTCGTCAGCATAATCCAAATCTCCTAGCTTTTTGTATGGACGCCAGTGTATACTATCGGGTAGTACAAGAATAAATAAGAGTGATGACAGAACGCATTTTTGACATACACTTCTTTCAATGGAACATTTTTCGCTGGTTTTTCGTTTGAATCGGACCGAAGACAAGCTTAATTAATTAATTTGTGTGGCGCAAACTGCCACTTGGGCCTTTCTTTGACCATTTGTATTTTGTATTTGTGGCTTAAGAAAAAAACTCGCACTAAGGAACCCATGGGCCTGGCTGAGACTACTTTTATATGTATGGAGTTTCATGGCTATAGCAGAAACATTTTGTTTTCAAATAGAATACATATGGGGCAATCCAAGTCAAATTGGACAGTTTGGAGAATTTTCTTTATTTCCTCTATTTTTTACTATGTTGATGTTCCTTTTCAAAAGCACATTTCACCATATTTGCAGATTTTTTTGGCTAATGGTTACAAATTAAAAAAAAAGAAACAGAAGAATAGTAGTTATTTGAATCCCACAAACAAATGGGTCTTAAAATTTATCGAAAAATCAGAGTTTAATACAAAAAAATTCAAGAAAATCAAAGAGTGCAAACAGTGAAAAAATTGAATTAAAATATTGAATCCGAAAACTCGCATCCAAGCCCACTGTGCAAAATTTTTTTTAATATTTTTTTTTGCTAATAGACAAAAGATTTTCTATTTGGACTAGTATTGAAAAAGTTATGAGCATTTTTGTACATAGTTTTGTTATAACGCGATTTTTTTAATATTCGATATCTCTGTAAAATTAGCCAAAAAAAAATCCGAAAATATGCTGAAATGCGCTGTTGAGAAGGAACATCAACATGGCAAAAAATACAGGAAATAACAAAAATTTGTTCTCTAAACTGTCCGATTTGACTGGATTGTCCTATATATAAAAGTGCAGACGCACAAAATTTTCATTTGGCCAATTGCCACGTCCACGGTGTTTAAACTTACGCCTTTTTCTCAGTTTCTTGTTAAACACACTTTGATTGAGGAATACATAACGTTTCGTTCTAATAAATTTAATAATTACTTAGATGAAAAAAAAACTAGAAAAAAGTCAAAAAATGCCTGGTCAGGCCAAAGTATACACTTAAGGGTTAAGATCCGTCAATAATAAACCGTAGGCCCTTTGTTAAGCCAACTGAAAAAATCATTAAAATGCGACTTAACCCGTTTATCGGGTTAAGTAAAAATCCACATGCATGTGGCTTTTCACATTCCGTGTACTCTAGGCCTAAGACAACTGTTGGTCACTTTTATGTTACTACAAATATCGAGTAGGTAGGTCCGTTATTGTAGGAAAAATCTCCTTTTTAAGTTAACCCAATAAAAAATGGAGCTTCCAACGAAGCAGGTTTGTAAGGGAGAAACATAAAAGTTTCGCTTACCATTGCGCTTACGGAAGGCATGAATTTTATATGGCGAGTTCCCACTTTGAAGCAATACATTTTTGACACATAAAGCGCATTATTCAGCGCACATAAAAATTGTTGGATGCAACGCACACGAAAAAAACATTATAGAACATTAAAATATAATGTTTGTCTACAGTACCACTACAATTGTTCTGTTTTTTAACGAAGAACCGAACATTATATAATGTTCGGTTCTTTCTTGAAAATAGTTACGAATGGTATTAAGGGTTGTGTATGTCTACACAATCACTAAAAAAAATAGATATCGTTCTTGGGTGTGTGAGCCGAACGTTAAATAATGTACTGTTTATTTTCGAACACTGCTAAAAAATATTACTGTTTTTATCAAACTCAACAAAAGATGTGAACATTTAATTCCGTTCGGTTTATTTTGAAAACCCACAAACTTCAATGTGTTCGGTTCGGCTCGTTAATGTTCGTCCCTTTTGGCTGGTAAAAAAAACATTTTTACAAAAACAAAATACACACACGAAAAAACATTAAAATATAACGTTTTCTGCAGTAAAACTACAATTGTTCTGTTTTTTAACGAATAACCGTACATTATATAATGTTCGGTTCTTTCTTGAAAATAGATTACAAAGGATAAATAATGACTTTGTTCAGGAACTTTTTAGGAGGAATTTAATAACAATTACGGAAAAGAATAAACTTAAAACTAATATAGCAATTGCACCTAGATTATATGGGGTTCCAAAAATTCATAAAATTGATTTTCCATTAAGACCAATATGTTCATGCATAAATTCTCCATCATATGAACTTTGTAAATATATTACAACGGTTCTTAGGAATATAACGGAAAATTCTAAATATAATGTAAGGGACTCTCTTCAATTTAAAGATAAAATTAAACATATTAAGTTAAATGATGATGAGAAATTAATATCTCTTGATGTAGTTTCATTATTTCCGAGTATACCTGTAGATCTTGCTGTAGATATAATAGAAGAGCAATGGGATAAGATAGAAGAACACACTAACATGGAAAAGGACTTATTTTTACGTATTCTGAAATTTTGTATAATTGATAATAGATATTTTCAATTGGACGGTAGTATATATGTTCAACTAAGGGGACTTCCTATGGGATCACCAGCGTCTCCAATTGTAGCAGATATTGTTATGGAGAGATTAATAGATAGATGTTCGGAACAGTTGACTATTAAACCTAAAATTATGACAAAATATGTGGATGATTTATTTTGCGTAATTAAGGAATCGGAAATAGCAAAAATTTGAGATGCATTTAATTCCTTTCATGCGGATATACAATTTACAATGGAAAAGGAGTTTGAATCTAAATTGTCTTATTTAGATACTTTGATAATAAGAAAGGGAAAAAGTTTATTAATTGATTGGTATCAAAAACCAACATCGTCTGGTAGAATAATTAATTATTTTTCAAATCATCCTAAAAGGATTATTATTAACACGGCTAGAAATTTTATAGATAGAGTATTGAAAATAAGTGATTCTTGTTTCCATAGGAATAATAAGGATAAAATTATTAGAGCCTTAAGAGAAAATAGTTTTCCGAAGGAAATTATATATAATTTATTAACACAATATAATAACCATAGAATAAATAACTCGAACGGTAATACGGAACCAAAAGTTTATAAATCGCTAACTTATGTACCAAAATTTTCGGAGAGATTAGAAAAATCTAATATTTATGATACTGAAAGGTATAAAATTGCGCATAAATCTTATAACACAATAGGTAGATTACACTGCTTTACAAATTTTTAATTTGGAAAATTACCAAGAACGCCACGTGCCTAGATAAGTTAACTTTGACCTCCTGAACACGAAAAACGCTGTAATTTTTTTTTCATTAGTTAAGTTTTTAAGATAACGGTACTTTTGTGTTTTTCGGTGTATGGTCCCACTCAAACCCTTGTGGAGCCCAACCGAAAAGTCCGATCGAGATAAATGGCATATCGTTGGAAAGGCAACTGAATGCCTTTTCCGTCGATATGCTAAAATATTTTTCATCTCATATAAAATTCCGTTTTTTTTAAATACGTTAAAACTGATGGTTAAAAAAAAGGCGGAATTTTATATGGGATGAAAATATTTTCGTTCCACAAAATCCTTAATAAAAACTTTATTTTTCATCCGATTTTTTTCAAATTGCGCTTAAAATATTGGTAACAAAATAAACTATTTGGTTAAAAAATAAAACATTCCAGATATTTACTATAACGTAGAAAAAAAACGAAATAAAAATGAAAAATTTTGAAAAAAACGTAAAAAATAGGCAAATTGCGAACTTTGAGATGCCATAACTCAGCCAATTCTTATCAGATAAATTTTTTTAGCATATCGACGGAAAAGGCATTCAGTTGCCTTTCCAACGATATGCCATTTATCTCGATCGGACTTTTCGGTTGGGCTCCACAAGGGTTTGAGTGGGACCATACACCGAAAAACACAAAAGTACCGTTATCTAAAAAACTTAACTAATGAAAAAAAAATTACAGCGTTTTTCGTGTTCAGGAGGTCAAAGTTAACTTATCTAGGCACGTGGCGTTCTTGGTAATTTTTGGCTGTAAACCAGTGTTATTTACTAATATGAAAAATAAAATAAATAAGTTGGAAATGTCGAATGTAGTTTATAAAATACCTTGTAGGGGAAATGTTAATGGACAATGTGGTAAAGTATATGTTGGTACAACGAAGAATAAACTAAAAACTAGGTTAGCAGGACATAAGTCAGATCAAAAATATAGGCACATTGCATCACAAAAAACAGCTTTATCAGCCCATTGTGCAAATTTAAACCATTATCCTGATTTTGAAAATACAACAGTTTTAAATACGGAAAATAATTATAAACGTAGGTTTATGTTAGAAATGTTGCAAATTATAAATGTACCGACAATATCGAGAATTAATTTTAAGTCAGATACTGAAAGTTTAACACAAAATTATAGGCATTTAATTTATAAAAATATAAACGGAAGTTAATAATTTATTTATAATGTAATAGATTAGTTTTTTAAATTGGAAAACCTTTTTTGTTTTTAATTGAAAATTGTTTTATGATTTTTTGTTAAATTTATTTCATTTGTTAAAATTGTTATTATTTGTCAAAAATTAAAGAAAAAAACCCTGAATAAGGCACACAACGGAGTGCCGAAATATTGGTTCAATAAATTTAATATTTTTTTAAAAAAAAGAGACCTCAAGCTTAATAAAATAAAAATAATAAGAACAAATAAATATTAAAACTAACAGCCTGTTTATGGATTTCGAACGTCATCGTTCGATATCGTTAAACAGGCAGTTTAAATTTTAACTGTCCTGATTAGAGGCGATTTTATACATTGGGTTACCAGCCGAAGTTGGGAAGTCTGGTAGCCCAATATATAAACAGAAGCCATCTTTTTACAGGGTATTATCAACACTCTCGATTTATACAGGGCGTAAACTGCAATGCCTTATGGCATTTAAGGGTGAAGTTTTTTTTTAGAATAAAACACGCTGCCCTTTTAGAGAGCAAAGCTTTTTTAAGAAACGAACACCAATTTCCCTTTTTTTTAATAAAAAATTACATTTTTTGTAGAAAAAAAAAAACACCGTAAGTGTACAAAAAGGGCACTTTCAATGCATCTGCTCATTTCTCTCAAAATAAGAAACAAAAGGGCTTTCTATAAATGAAAGCTTGGACTAAGGAAACTATTAAAGACGTCAATAACAAAGATTTTGTTGAAAAGTTAAAAAAAGTCATAAATCGTAATACCGGATAACAAGATTAATTAAAATAACAAAAAGTATATATGAGCAGTCCACTTGCATACACCACCAAGTTAAAAACAAACCGATATATTGCTCTACAAAATGTAAAACAACAGGCCGATTGCCCGCGGATTTGTGAAGCTTTCGAATGACGTGGTGGCAGAATTTTGGAAAATATTTTACTACACAAAATTTAAACAGTGCATAACAAAATTTCATTGATTTTTAAAGATTTTTTAATCTTTCTTCTTGTTTCCATTCACTTGAAGTGATAGCGGGAAAACTTTTTCACGGGAGATTTACGATTGCTTTTTTCCCTTTGACGGGAATGAAAATTTCACGGGAAGAAAAATTCCACTTGTTATTCACGATAGGGGAGAATATTTTTTAAATATTATTTTTATGTTAGCCATTGTGCGCCATTTTTTCGTGCCATTTTTTATACTTTGCATTGCCATTTTAAACTTGCCCTGGTAATCAGTGACATCAAATTAGTAAAACATTGCATTAAACTTCCAATCAAGTCCGCTAGATTGATTACCTTTTTGGGTTTAGATTTAAGAAATTTTCTTAAAGTTGCAATGGAATATCTTATAGTCCCTGTTACTTCGATTCCTTTCGAAAGTTACTTATCAATTTTTAAAAAACTCCCATCTAAAACAACGTGCGTATATACATACATACGTCTCATACATTCAATAAAGTGATAAAAACAAGGAACTGTAGCCTTACAAAAAATTAATTAAAGTTTTCCTGCACAAGTACAAACATTCAGTCGATAGTAATATCGATATATCGATAGTGAAATGTCAACTATCGATAAATATCGATAGTAGAAAATATCGATAGTATCCCAGCACTAGTTCCAGTTAGTGTGTGTGACAAGAAGCAGATGTCGTCAGCATAATCCAAATCTCCTTGCTTTTTGTATGGACGCCAGTGTATACTATCGGGTAGTACAAGAATAAATAAGAGTGATGACAGAACGCATTTTTGACATACACTTCTTTCAATGGAACATTTTTCGCTGGTTTTTCGTTTGAATCGGACCGAAGACAAGCTTAATTAATTAATTTGTGTGGCGCAAACTGCCACTTGGGCCTTTCTTTGACCATTTGTATTTTGTATTTGTGGCTTAAGAAAAAAACTCGCACTAAGGAACCCCTGGACCTGGCTGAGACTACTTTTATATGTATGGAGTTTCATGGCTATAGCAGAAACATTTTGTTTTCAAATAGCATACATATGGGGCAATCCAAGTCAAATTGGACAGTTTGGAAAATTTTCTTTATTTCCTCTATTTTTTACTATGTTGATGTTCCTTTTCAAAAGCACATTTCAGCATATTTGCAGATTTTTTTGGCTAATGGTTACAAATTAAAAAAAAAAAAAAAACAGAAAAATCCCAGTAAAAACGTGCTCCAAAAGCAGCAGGTTTTTTGTATGAATTCATACCTCAAATCGCTTCAAACCTGCTGATGGGATGTCTGATTTTTGTATGGGGTGTTCCCGGTTTGGAGGACTATTTTCTGCTGACAATAAGCGCTTCTTTTAACAATCAAACAAAGCGCTCCTAGAGTGCTTTTTTAAGGGCTAACTATATTAACATATTCATTAATGGGTTGCTTTTACTTGTTTAAATGCCTTTTTTCAATCATTTTCGTAAACCATAATTTATTTTTTTTTCGCTTAAAAACCCTCTTCGTTGTCAGTACTAAAATATCAGCTTTTTTGTATGTTTTATTCGTTATCATTTACTGCTTTATAAGAGCTCTCTAATTGTAGCGCTTAAGTATGCGCTTTTTCTCTGTTTTTTTTTTTTCAAAAAACCCAATTTTTTTTACTGGATAGTAGTTATTTGAATCCCACAATCAAATGGGTCTTAAAATTTATCGAAAAATCAGAGTTTAATACAAAAAAATTCAAGAAAATCAAAGAGTGCAAACAGTGAAAAAATTGAATTAAAATTTTGAATCCGAAAACTCGCATCCAAGCCCACTGTGCAAAATTTTTTTTAATATTTTTTTTTGATAATAGACAAAAGATTTTCTATTTGGACTAGTATTGAAAAAGTTATGAGCATTTTTGTACATAGTTTTGTTATAACGCGATTTTTTTAATATTCGATATCTCTGTAAAATTAGCCAAAAAAAATCCGAAAATCCGAGAAGGAACATCAACATGGCAAAAATAAAGGAAATAACAAAAAATTTTTCTCTAAACTGTCCGATTTGACTGGATTGTCCTATATATAAAAGTGCAGACGCACAAAATTTTCATTTGGCCAATTGCCACGTCCAGGTGTTTAAACTTACGCCTTTTTCTCAGTTTCTTGTTAAACACACTTTGATTGAGGAATACATAACGTTTCGTTCTAATAAATTTAATAATTACTTAGATGAAAAAAAAAAAAACTAGAAAAAAGTCAAAAAATGCCTGGTCAGGCCAAAGTATACACTTAAGGGTTAAGATCCGTCAAAAATATACCGTAGGCCCTATATTAAGCCAACTGGAAAAATCATTAAAAAACGACTTACCCGTTTATCGGGATAAGTAAAAATCCACATGTATGTGGCTTTTCACATTCCGTGTACTCTAGGCCTAAGACATCTGTTGGTCACTTTTATGTTACTACAAATATCGAGTAGGTAGGTCCGTTATTGTAGGAAAAATCTCCTTTTTAAGTTAATCGTTTTAAATCGCGTATTCTCAAAATTTTGCATGCAGTTACTTTTAATCAAATATAAACAACTTAAACGTATTTTTTTTTTTTTTTTTGGGATGGGTTATAGTTGACTATGGGTTACGCATAGGTCTCGACTTTGATATTTATTTAAATTATACAAACCTTTTTAAAATTTCAATATCAAGACTAAATTATGGCTGACTACTTTTCTTTAGGTGCAAACCGAGCGAGTAGTATTCCAGTCAATAAGACTCTTTCGAGAATTTTGTGTAAGCATCAGCCCGACTCCGGATTCATGGTTGGAATCGATTTCTTTTCCACTTGCAGGTATATGGAGTTCATACCATACCAGTTGTTATCGCTGCCCCTGAGTATCCAATCATAGTCCTTGTTCAATATTCATAGGTCGTCATCAGAGGTTTCGGTTTTGTATTTAGAGGCCGCTTATTAGGCGATTCATTAGCAAATTGGATTTCGGAAAAGTGGGTTGCAGGCCCTCTTTTCTTAGATAAGTGGTTGGGCTGCTATCTTCGTCTCCAATTCCATGTAATTTGCCTAAATGCCTGAGATGTTTAGATGTTTTGGCGACCTATGCTCCAGTGGAAGTTAGAGAAATATATGTTTATATCCCTGTATTTTTTAAAGTTTTTAAGTTTTAAGAAGAATTCTTGACAAAAGTACGAGAAAACAGAATTAAGGAAAAAACACGTAAAATCAATTAAAAATGGACAATCATTCAGAAAAGCAAATTTCGATCTACCAAAGGTTAAAATACAATTTGGTTTAAGGATTGAAGTTTGACTGTTGACGTCAGCAGTCGTCGATGGCTGCGAGTGTAAGACGGCAAACTCATCTGAGGAGATCGAGTGTTTGCGATCGAAACATGTCATGGTAACCTGCCGGCCAGGGTTCGAGCCCCAGCCACGTCAAGAATGAAAGATTATTAATAACAATTTTAATTAATTTTCGTGTTGAAAAATTCGTTTCTTCATAAAAATAATCTATAAAAAATTAAATTTGATGATTAAAACCATAAACAGTTCAACCCAGGCTTTTACGGACAGGTTACCCTTACATGTTTCGATTGCAACCACTCAATCTCTTCAGAGGGGTTTGCTGTTAAACACCCACCGCCATCGACGACTGCTGGCAGTCAATAGTCAAACTTCAATCTCTAAACCAATTTGTATTTAACCTTTGGTAGATCGAAATTTGCTTTGAATAATTATCTATTTTAATTGATTTAAAAAGTTTTTCCTTACTTCTGTTTTTATACCCTCCACCACAATTAGTTGTGAAGAGGGTATATTAAGTTTTTATTCCGTGTGAAACTTTTTTAGTATTCATCTCAGACCCCATAAAGTATATATATTCTGGGTCCTTGAGTAATTCTAAGTCGATTTAGCCATGTCCGTCTGTCTGTCCGTCTGTTGAAAACACGCTCACTTTCGAACAACTCAAAAGAAATGAACAAACTTGGTGCCAAATTGCTTGTAGTTATCCTAAGCAGTTTGGGATTGAAATCCAGCAAAATAGGTTCAGTAGGACCAGAGCTATGAATCAAAATGTGGAACCACCACGGAAATCACGCTGTTAAATTTCGTGAAGATCTGTCCATAATTTACCCTAAGCCCCATATAAACTCTACTCCCGGAAAACAGTTTAGTACGCCTTAAACCGTAAAAAAGAACGCTAACGTAACAAACTTTGGTACGTCACAGTTTTTTAGGACTAGAAATAACACTGTGAAATTTCGTGACGATCGGTCCATAATTTACCCTAGGCCCCATATAAACCCTACTACCGGAAAACAGTTTAGTACGCCTAAAACCGTAAAAAATAATGCAATCATAACAAATTTTTGCTCGTCACAGTTTTATAGGACAAGAAATACCACTGCGAAATTTCGCGAGGAGCGGTTCATAATTTACCCTAGGCCCCATAGAAATCCTACTCCCGGAAAACAGTTTAGTACGCCTAAAACCGTAAAAAATAATGCAATCATAACAAATTTTGGCTCGTCACAGTTTTGTACGACTGCAAATGATACTGGGAAATTTCGTGAAGATCGGTACATAATTTACCCTAGGGCCCATCTAAACCCTACTACCGGAAAACAGTTTAGTACACCTAAAACCATAAATTATAATGCTATCATAACAGAAATTGTTACGTCACAGTTTTAAACGACTAGAAATGACGCTGTGAAATTTCGTGATGATCGGTCCATAATTTACCCTAGGCCCTATATAAACCCTACCACCGGAAAACAATTTGGTCGCCTAAAACCATAATTAATAACAAATCGTCACAGTTTAAGATAATAATAACATCATGCAGATATTACTCCTTAAACATTCAAACTGTCGGTGGAGGGTATCAAAGATTCGGCACAGCCGAATATAGCACTCTAACTTGTTTCCGTACTTTTTGTCAAGAATTCTTCTTGAAGTCCAAAGTACATTTTTTTTGTTTTTGTTTTTATTTTTTTTTTCTTTCTTTTTCTTGTTGACGTTTTCAGCACAACTTGAAGGACAAATGAAAGCATAGAGCTCGCGCCTTAGCTTTAACAATATTTAGTATTGTAGTCATTTTGTTAAACTATTTTTGTTTTTTTTTTTTTTAATTATATGTTGATCTTTTGAAAGTACCAACAACTTTTTACAAATATAAACCATTTGAAGAAATCGGAATTCAAAAATGAAATTAAATAAAAAAATATGGTCCTTCGGTATTTGAATAGAAATTTAAACAGAAAGAAATTGCTAACATTATCGTCAGTAGTTTTTTATTAATTTTTTTTTTTTTTTTTAGTTTAAGTTCAAAAATGTTTAACTTTTCTTTTCTTAAATTTAATTAACTTAAATAAATTTGTAATTTTTGTCCTTTTTTCTTTACAGTCAATCATATTGTGTGATAATTGCTTGTTCTCAAGGGATTTCGTTTTATAAATCACATTTAGAACCAGAAAACTCCTTTACCAAATCATCTGTAAATTTTATTTGCGAACAAAATTTTAGAAAAATGTGTAAATTCAACGAAATTTTTCATCAAAACTTTTAAATAATATCGTAAGTTAAGGAAAAAGAAACTTAAATTAGCTTTGAACAAACGGGATATTTTCGCGGTATCATAAAAAAAAACGTTGTAAAAATCATAATGGCATATAAAAAGTTTCATTAAATCCATTCTAATGTAAAAAAAATGTTCATTAATTCAATCAAAACACAAATAAACGAAACTTCAAAAATGTAACATTTTTAGAAAATAGCTATTAAAAAAAAGTGTAAAAAAAATAAAGAAAATCCTCAAAATATCTGTGAAAACGTAATAAAATTTAAGTGAATTACAAAAAAAGTATTTGAAAATAGTAAATTAATTAATAAAAAAAAAAAAAAAATAACAGTGAATTTTTGTTCTATAAATATCCATAAAATTAAGTAATAAATATTAAATCCTGCAAAAATTCATAAATTCAAGCAAGCAAAAAAAAAATTTAGTATTATAATAAAATAAAGTGTATATAAATCAATGTATTATAAATTCCTGCAATAAATTAAAATATGTATTTATAAATTATCTCTCAAATACATCTCGATAACATATAAATAATGCAAATATTTGCTACAAATTAAGCAAACAAAAGTATTTATGAAAATATTTTAAAAAGCTGCAATAAATTATTTAAATATCTATTACAATTATTAATATAAAAATGTTTATCAACCAATTTAATGTCAGTCCATAAAGTGCAACATTTAAATAAAATAAATTTGCAACCTTTTCTTCTTTTCACTAAACCGACAAAAACCCAAACAACAACAATCTAATAAAAAAAACGTACCAGCTGCATTTGTTTGCGGTTTTACGAAATCAAGGAGACATTAAACTTAATAAAATCTAATAAAAAGGTGAGTTATTGTGAAAACAAAATCTAATAAAGGTATTGAAACCCCTTAAAATAATGTTTTTTTTTTTTTTTTCTTTTTTTTTTGTATCTAAACTTTCAATATTTTTAATCAGGCTTAAGTTCATCCAATTTAATTTTCATTAAATTATTTTTATGAAGAAAGGAATTATACAACATGAAAATTAATTAAAATTTTTTATTGATAATCATTCATTCTTGACTGACCTGAGATTCGAACCCAGGCGGCTGGTTACCCTGACATGTTTCGATCGCTACCACTCGATCTCCTCAGAGGGGTTTGCCGTCTTACACTCGCAGCCATCGACGACTGCTGACGTCAAAAGTCAAACATCAATCCTTAAACCAAATTGTATTTTAACCTTTGGTATATCGAAATTTGCTTTTTTGAATAATTATCCTTTTTCAATTGATTTTACATGTTTTTACTTTACCTCTATTTTTTGTACTTTTTGTCAAGAGTTCTTCTTGAAGTCTAAAGTAAATTTTCGTTTTTCATGTTTGTCTTTCAATACGAAAATTTTGTGCCCAATAGGAACCAGATCGGTGCAAAAATCACAAAGTTACAGAAGATAAATTGCATTAACCCACAACAAATAAATATACAAAGTTAAATTTTTAGTAACAATAAATATTAAAAATTGCTTGAAACTATTGAATTTCTATGTGGGTTAACTTTCTAAATCTTCTGTAGCTTTGTCATTTTTGTACCAATCTATGTCTTGTTGGGCGCAAAATGTTCATATTAAAATAATCTCATGTCGCATGCAATAAAACATTAGGATTTTTAAATCATTGGTTTAAAAAAAAATAATTTGAAAAGAACAAAATTGAACAAAATCATAAAATTTTCAATGAAGCTTGAACTTTTTTCCCCTGTAACTCTGTTATTTCTTGACCAATCTTCACAAGCAATCCATGGTTATTTTAGAAATTTTATAACCTTTCATTAAAAAGAAAGAATTACACAATTTTTGAAGATATTTGCATTTCAGTCACATCATCTTTTTTAAAAACACAAGTAACGGTTATTTAGGAATATCTCAAAAACTGTTCTACTTTTGACAATTCTGACTTCATATTCGGATTCAGCGGACAATTTTACATAAAGATTAGCTGCCAGATTCATTTGGTCACGACTTTGTTGAAATTTTGTCACGTAGTGTAATCATTCATTCTTGACTGACCTGATTTTTTTAAATCGACTATAATCTCGAGTCTTTATACGCAACTATTACGACTTTATAGACTCTTGACTATCATTTCGAGTCAATATAATCGTCAATACTCTAAACTCTATAGATTCGATTATAATCTCGACTGTTTAGAATCGACTATTATCTCGAGTCTGTAGACTCCACTAATATCTCGAGTCTATAGACGTGGCTATAATTTCATGTCTACAGACCCAACCTTATTTTTGGTTCAACAAACCCACTAATAATATCAAATCTTTAAAGCCGATTGTAATATCAAGTCTATAAACTCGACTATAATCTCTAGCCTATATACTCTACTACAATATTGAGCTTCATGATATTCTCATATCTAAAACTCCGATGTAATAGACTCAACAGAAATCTTAAACTTAAGGACTGTGACTAAATTCTCGACTATATAACTACATATGATTTCAACTATACTCTCGAGCCAAAAGAAGCGACAGTAATATCGAGTCTATGGACTTCATGATATTCTCATATCTACAGTCATGACTTTGTTGTCATGCCATTAAACTCGTCTACAATTTCGATTTTATTGACTTGACTTAAATCACAAGCCTAAAGAGTCGACTAAAATTATCAGCCTTAAGACTCGATTTTAATCTCGAGTCTGTATATCGAACAAAAACCTCAAAAACCTATAGACTCGACCATAATCTTGAGTCTAAAGCCTCGAGCATAGACTCATATTAAAATTTCTACTTTATAGACTCTTGACTATAATTTCGAGTTAATAAAATAGTCTACACTCTAGAGTCTATAGACTCGACTATAATCTCGAGTGTATAGACTCGACTATTATATCCAGTGTACAGACTCGACTATTACCTCGAGTCTGTAGAATCGACTGTAATCTCGAGTCTAATACATATATATTTAATCCTGTACTGCTTTAATCTTGAGTCTATACAACCCACTAAAATTTCGTTTTTATAGACTCCTTTAAGCATCTAGATTCTACATATCGTCATATTAAATGCAAACGGACGTAACTACACTTTTTATTTTTTCACAGGAGAAGCAAACAACTTTACAAAATCAATAACATCAAGATGTAATTGGCGTTTGAATTTCGTTAATATAAAATCGCCATTTTTGATCGTAGGAATCTAAAATTTTGCATGAACATGTATTTTGATGAAACAAACCATAATCGATAAAAAACTCAATTTCGAAATTTTGTATAGTTACGTCCGTTTGCATTTAATATGACGATATATACTCTATACATATTTAAATTCGACTACAATCTCAAGAATATAGACTCTTCTACATCACTAGCCCATATACTCGGCAAACATCGCGTATCTATAGATTCGTCTAAAGTTTTAAGACTTAGCTTCGTTCACAATAGACAGCAACATTTTCACTGGTGTTTATAATAGAGCAACAATTTTTTTCGCGACCACACGTATTTTATTCATAAACAATATTGTATAAACTGTTGCTGAAGTAAAAGTTGACTCAACTTTTTAAAAAAACTTTAGTTACATTTTTGTTTAAAAAGTTAAAGGAAGAAATTGTTGCTATGATTGTGAACAAAGCTATGATTAAAATCTTGACTCGATACACTTTTGACTTTAATCTCAATGAACTCTCGAAAGTGATTTCGGATATTAAATTTGGACTATAAATTCATTTATAGATTCTTGCTAATAACTCGAGAATATATTCTCATCTATAGACTCGCGACAAAAATTTTCTCTGAAGTCTCCAAGGCGAATTTATGTGGCAATACTACAACAAGTACAACAGCAAAACACAAACACCCCTATCGTGAATAATTTTTCCCTCGTAATTCATTCCTTTTTGATATATTTTCGATCAGAAAAACTCTAATGAAAATTTTTTTTTTGAGATAATTCAAAGGGGAATAATAACGAGAAAAATGTTTACGGGAAAAATTCCCCTTATCATAAATAGTATATCCCTTGTGATTTTTTCACTTTTCCCCTTGGTTTTCTCACTTTATTTTTGCTGGGGAACAGAACAGTTAGTTGATCTTCTTATAATTCGAATATTAAGATCGGTTGAAAAGGCATAAACTGAATATTGCTCTACAAAATGCAAAACAGCAGGTCGATTGCCTGCGGATTTGTGAAGCTTTCCAAAGGCGTGGTGGCAGAATTTTGGAAAATATTTTACTACATAAACATTAAACGTTGTATCAAACTATCCCTCCAATACTAAATATTTTGCATTATTATATTGACTTTTCTATAAAATTTATGCGTGTATATTTTTGAACAAAAATTTCATTGACTTTTAATTTTTTATATCTTTCTTTTTTTTCTATTCACTACGGCCCGTTTTCACAACTTACCAATAGCTAAAGGTAGGACTTTATTGGCCTTATAAAAAGAGTTTCATTATTTCAACTTTACTCTAACCTACCAGGTAGAGTAATCTGCTTTATCGCGCAGTTAAGGTTAAAGTAAAGTTTTAATAATGGAACCCTTTTTATACGGCCGGATAAAGTCTACTTTTAGCTATCGGTAAGTTGTGAAAACGGGCCTTAAGCTGGAGGTCCATAACACGCGTTTTCGCCTCTACGCAGCGTTTGCTTTTATAACCTTACTTGCGTTCTACGTTTCAAGTTACATGCAACGCTTTTTATGCAGCAGCAGCACAAGTAAAAACAAAATTTAATTTGTCAAAATCAGCTGATTTGTTCGAACGCTGCTTGTGACGCTTACAAAAGTAGAAAGTAAACCTACTTTTCGCCTCAAGGCATCTTCGCTTTTTTGCATGTAACTTACTACGTATAACTAGACAGATTCTACTTTTTTGACAGCTGCGTATGCTGCGAAAAAGCGAGTAACGCGTGGTGTGGACCTCCAGCTTTAAAGTGATAGCGTGAAATATTTTTCACTGGAGACTTACTATTCCCTTCGAGGGGAATACAAGTGTCATGTAAACAAAAATTCCACTTGTTATTCACGATAGGGGCGAAAATTTTATTTTTTTAGTTGCTTTCGCGACATATCTTTCCATAAGTACGATTAAAAAAGTAGCTGTTTTCAACGCCACCTAAAAAGTGAATTCGCCCTGAAAGTCCCTGAACAATTTCAGTATTTGTGTTTTCTGAGGAACAGTCTTGAAAATATCTTAACAATCAATCTAACAAGCATAAAGGTAATCTAATTAAATAATATATTAGTCTTTAAAGTAATTGGGGAGTTTTCATAGGCCGTTGTCATGCGCCAAAAATTTGAAAGTCAGGCGAAACTTCTTTCAACAATTTATCGTTAAGAAATAACTATAATGTCATTTGCAAATGCTTAACTTAATTATTGTCTATTAACTCTCGACTATAACATTGTCTATAAGCTCTCGACTATAATATCGTCTATAGATTTCGGACTAAATTCTGGTGTATATACCTTCAACTATAACTTTATTTATCTTGCCTCGACTACCATCTCGTCGTTGCTTGATTCTCGACTTCAATCTTGTCTACAAATTATCGACTTTTATTTCCTCTTAATACTCTTGGTTATAGTATCGGAAGATTTTTTTTTTTTGCCTAAAAGTGTAAACGTTTTATTTTTGCTTTATTACCGCATTTTTTGTTTCGACCTTTTTAAATGTTAAAATTAAATTTAAATGAGATTTTTCTTTTGTCCATACTAAGTCATTAAATCAATTATAAAAACTTTAAATAATTACGTAAATTTTTATTTTATTCCCCACATCTGTCTTCCTGTGAACTGTGTCGTGTATGCCACATTAATTTTATTTAGAATTTTAAGCACAAATGGTTCATTAACAATTTCCGAAAGCCATAAAATATTTTTATTAAATTTATTTATTGGCAACAAATTTTTGAACAAAAAATTGTTTAATTTATTTATAACTTTTGCAATATTTATGAAGCTGCAATAATAAAAAAACACGAGTATAAAAAAATCCGTTTAAATTAAATTTAGTAAATTTATAGTTAATTTATATATAATCGAGGTAAGAGAGTACACTATAGTCTTTCTGTTGAGTCCAGTATAGTCGAGACGCTAGAGTACACAAAAGTCGAGATTAAAGAGAATACTATAGTGGAGATATCAAAAAGAATACACTATAGTCGAGATTTCAAAAAGAGTACACTATAGTCAAGATTTCATGAAGAGTACACTATAGGTGAAGTTCCTGGTACCAAATAAATTATGGCAATCTATCACTACGCCTTATAAAACTGGGTACGCTATTGTCGAAACTATATATAGTCGAGACTACGGAGAACACTATTGCCGTATTTAAGAATACACTATAGTAGAGAACATACTTCAAAATAAGGTTCTATGAAATGCACTATAGTCGAGACTATGGTTTAATCTACAGATTATAGAGTACAGTATAGTCAAAAATATAGAGTATACCAAAGTCGACACTATATATTGTACTGTAGTCGAAATTTCAAAATGAGAACACTATAGGTGAAGATTGTGGGACTACTAAATGATAGCGATCTATCACTACGTCGTATAATAAGAGGATACGCTATTGTCGAGACTATATATAGTTGGATTATAGAATACACTATGCCAAGGATGTACTATAAAGAAAATATTACACTTAAGTGGAGACTATAGTGTACACTATAGTCGACTTTTTAAAGTACACTAATGTCAAGACTATCGAATTCATTTTACACTATAGACTACAAATTACACTATATTCGAGACTATAGAGTACACTATAGTCGAAACTATAGAATACACTATAGTAAAACCTATAGAGTACACTATTGTCGAGACTACATATAACACAATAGCCGAGACTATAGAGTGCTCTATACTCGAAACTATAGAATACACTTTTTTCCCATTAGGCAGGTGTAAAATCTTACATAAGATTCCCCTGTCCTCCGTGACCCCGGGATATGTCGGATTCCTACCGACTAAAAAACACCTCCTGCGTCATTCAGCACCCTGCGGAACTGTCCCTAGAGAAACTGCATCGCCGGGCCCGAGAGCCATATTCCGGGGGACTACTCTCTATTGCGATGCAAAAGAAAATTGTAGCAAATCTATCGATTGGTTCTCTTCAATACGTTTGCGCATGTGTCTTTCGCATCTTTTACTTTTTTTTCTTTTCGTTAATCATAACTTTATTTATTTAAATTTTCCAATTTCAAATATTTATACACACTTTGGCATTTCATTACTGTAAGTCCGCGTAATCTTTAATTTTTATTGCCACAACTGCTTCATTTTCAGAAAATTTTGCGAACGTTATAGAGAGTACCAAGTTGGCATTTAGCTTTCGCATCGAAATTGTTTTCGCATCGCAATAGAGAGTAGACCCCCAGGCTGCCTCCATTGTCTTACATACACTAGAATACACTATAGTTGAAAGTAGAGAGTACACTTAAGTCGAAACTATGGAGTTCACTATAGTCCAGACTTTAGAATTCACTATATTCAATACCATAAAGTTTCCTTTATGTAGTTTGATATTAGTGCTATGAAAAGTGTCTACGTTTTAGACCCCATGACAAATTTCATCATTATGATGTCTACCTTAACATCACTTAGCCAAATTGTCATCAGGTGAAATTATGTCATCAATGGGATGACACATCGGCATCACAGAAATGATAAATTGTCAATTAATTGTGTCATTGTGATTTTCTTAAATCAAAGTGAGAGAATATTATGATTTACTTACCCGTTACACATGTTGCTTTCACTTTCGTTGTATTACGCCCTTTTATGATCAGAAGAACTATTATTACGCGCCATCATCATGCCCGATATGGTTTTCGTAATCATTCTACTTTTAAAATTTGATGTATTTAACTAAAGAATTTAAAAAATGGAATATGGGAATTTTTGTTTCATATTTTACTTTTTAAACATAAAAATAATATTAATAATTCATAAAATGTGGCATCGATTTGATTTCACTGTGGACATTTTTAGCATAGATGACACATAAAATATGACAAAATTTTATGATGGCGTTCGTCATTAGAGTTATGTTACTTTTTGCCTCATTGATGCCATTTGTAATTACATTGATGCCACAATTCTGATGTAAGGGTATCATCAATATGCAGATGCATTGTTCTTTGAGTGTAGTCAAAACTTTAACGAGAATATAGTCAAAAGAAAAGCCTTGACTATCGCAAAATGATTGATTCTTAATCTTTTTAAAAATCTTAAAATCAAAATGAAGAGTACTGCTCAATTTCTTGACCTCTTCCATTTTCTGATTATACAGATTATACAAACAATTGCATTGAAACTTAAAAAAAAAAACATCAGCAACATCTCAATATTTAACAGTTTTTATTTTTTTTTCACACAACTCATAAATTATTGAATAATTAATGAATAATAAATGTCATATTCAGTACAACTTAATATGTTTTTCAGTTGAAGAATGTTTATTGGTGCCTTTGGGTATTTCTATAGTCAGAGTTGTATTTAATTTTATTTTTTGCTCAAAAGCCTTATAACATTAACAATAAACAGTGGGTCGCAGAAAGACCGAAATGTATAAAAACTGACAGTCCATAAATGGAACTGTGTACATAGTCCAAGACATGTTAGATTTCAGCTATTCAGGAAATTTAAGTTGCTTTCTTGGCTTTTGAAACTCATCCTCTTGCAGTTAAACATATAAATAGATTTCATTTACTTATAATTATTAAAACCCACAGTGCTCTTAAGAGTCATAAATAAAATACATTCATCCCCCCCCCCCCCCCCCCCGCCGACCTATTCACAAACCAACAAAAAATAATACATTTTTCATTCGTTCAAGTAATATTTACACTCAATTTCAGATTCATATGAATTTTTATTTTCCACATAAAAAAATATTTGCCAACCATCAAAAAAAAAAAAAAAGTTAATAAATTTTAAATAAAAAAAAAAAAAAAAAAAACGCTGCAAAACAATAGTCGTTTTCTGGGGAGGGAAAAATTGCATGTTGAACTTTTTAATTATTATTGCAATATCGTTATTGTACTGAAGACAACATACATTTTATTAAATGTACGATGGTGTTGATGTTGCACCTCTTCTACTGCTGCTATTGTTGGCAATGTATTGCTAAAATTGTATGAAGCACGTACAATACGGTTGTGTGTATGTTTGCTATAATTATGGGAAAATTAAGAAAAATTTTCCCAAAGTTAATGTAATGCTGACTTCTTTTTTGCTACTATTTCAAATAAAGTGTCAGATTAGGTAATATTTTAATTTATTTGTTTAATTTTTTTTTCCTTTTTTACAAATAAAGAAAGAAATATGTATTTGATATGAATTTTGTAATGGCTAAGACAGATACATATTTAACAGATAGTTGAAAGGGAAATATTTCAGTTATTGTTATAAATTTTTCTCTGAATTTAAGGAAAAAGCAGATTTTGTTATTAAATTAAAACACAGTGAGTGAAGTAAAGTATAGTCTAAAGTCGAAACTGTTTATCCAACTGTAGTTGAGCATTTAGACAAAACTATCACCGAATCCAAATGCTACACTTTAGTTGTGACCATACGCCTAATTATAGGCAACACTAAAGGTCTTTAGAAAAGACGATTGTCTTTAGATAAGACCACTGTCTATAAACTAGACAATTGCCGATCTCAAAGACTAGCGACTGACGAGTTTGTTATATTAGATGATTGGCGAGTTTTTAGATTGAATGATTTTTAAGCCTTAACAAAAATCGATAGTCGAGTTCATAGATTAAATAATTGTCCAATTATTAATCTTGAATTTTTCATAAAGTGTCTTTTATTAAGCGCTTCCTATCTTTAAAGTAAAACAAGTAAAAAAGTAAACTCAAACACAATTTCGAAAATGACTTTTTGATGTGGAACTATACTAGAAGTTATGCGCCACATGTTGGCCTGGGTTTCGCTGCCCTATCATGGATGCAAAGGAAACTAGAGAGAAAATTAAATTGTATCAACCGGCAAGTTTTCTCACTGGAATAATGTTGCTCCCTGAAATTTGTATTATCCGCCAAAGAAATTATGCTAAGCCACATTTTAAAAATTTTGTTAGATGTCGCTTAATTTAACCGAAATTGTCGCTCAGCACACTCATACAACTAGAACTTGATCCATTTTTATCGCTGGGAATGGTGCATAGAATATAAAAACCTGCAAATTTCCACTGCGGCTTCGCTGGGTACCGCGTGCGCGAAATGTTTAGTTTCTTATGAATCCATCTCAAATTATCAGGCTTAATTTAACTAAATAATTTTAACAAAAAGAATACGGGAATTTTTCTTTTCTTTTTAGATTATTTTGAACATGAAAATAAAAAAATTATGTTTAAAGTGTTGTTGTGGTTAAATGTTAAGGGCCGATGTTGAATGTGAACCTCACCTAAACTACAAGTTTTTTTCTGCATTTCATTTGACATAACTCAATTTCAACCATGGAAAGATACACAATCGAGCAACGCGTTAAAGTTATTCAGGCTTATTATGAAAATAGGCGTTCAAACCAGAATGCTTATCGTGCACCTCGTGATTTTCCGGTCAATTTAATCGTCCAAATGTGCAATCGGAAAAATCGTGCAAAAATGTAAGCAAACCGGGTCTGTAGGATACTGCAGAAAATATTGCCGCTGTTCGTGATAGTGTGGCTGAAGAGCCGTTCACCTCAACTCGTCGTCGTGCCCAACAAGTGCACCTCTCACGCTCATCGTTGATGAACATTATGCATAACGACTTGCATTTACACGCTAACAAGGTGCAATTGACTCAAGAACTAAAGCTTCTTCACCATTCCAAAAGTCGTCAATGGTCGGAAAGGTGGCAAGAAATGCAACAGTGGATGAAACATTTTTGAAGAAAATCCTCTTCAGTGATGAGGCACGTTTTCACCTCAGTGGATTTGTCAATAAGCAGAATTGCCGCATTTGGGTGAATTATAATCCAAGAGTGATTGTCGAAAAATAATGCATCCAGAAAGAGTGACAGTTTGATGCGGTTTATGTGGTTTCAATAGGACGGTTCCACTTGCCACACAGCTAACGAAACAATGGCTCTTTTGCGCGACAAATTTAATGGCCGTGTTATCTCACTTGATGGCGATGTCAATTGGCCGCCAAGATCATGTGATTTGACACCGTTGGGCTCTTTCTTTGGGTTTATTTGAATGAAAAGGTGTATTCGATAAGCCAGCAATAATGTAAGAGCTAAAGGATGAGATAATCTGGCAGATTAACGTCATAGAACCTCAATTATGCCTCAACGTCATCGACAATTTAGACCATCATTTGGCCGATATTTTGTTCCATGCATAATTGAACCATAGCAAATATTATCATAATAAAAAGAAATGACAATAATTTCCTAAATAATTTATGTTTTATTCAAAATCAACATCGGCCCTTAAAATTTAACCACCCTTTATATAAAACAGCTTTTTTTGGTTTCAATATTGAACAATTTTATTTAAACATTTTTCATTTAAGATGAACATGAAACCAAGATAATTTTAAATAAAGTCCATACTTTTGCAGAAATTTACTATGATTTTTAATCAACATTGCGCCATGTTAATTTAACATTGATATTTTATTCTGTCTGTATCAACTGCCATAGTCCGAAAATCCCTACTGAAAGACATTTAAATAGGTCTTAGTCTGGGTTTAAAGTATGATCCAATACTCAATAGTTTAAATAAACCTTTACTAGTTGTGCTTGAATAAAAATTATTTGTGATTTAGTTGGAAACTAATGTAAAGCAGTTTAATCAAACTTAATACTTCGAGGTAATTTTGAGCCTGACTCTGGTAGGCAAAGTAGCTTTTGCCAAATAATAATTTTTTTTAAATGGCAATCAGGTCCTCTCAGGGCTAATGACTTGGCGTCGTATAACTTTGCCGCTTTATAGTTTTTTTTTTTAACCGTCTGCCTACCTTTTAACTACGCCTTGGTAGAGTACTATATATAACTCAGGAAATTTACTAGTAGTGGAGTAAACCCATAATACTGAGGAGCGGATTTTGGAAGCTTTCGTCTATCTATATCAGTGACGGGCACATTTGCAAATCCTATGTACGCGTGCATAGGAATAAAAATGCTGCTTGCGCGACGTCGACACATGTACACTATAAACTTCTTTGTGTGTCTGTGACAATGTACGTTCGGCTGTTGCTTTGTTGTTATTTCGTCAACACAAGCATAAATGTGATAGTATGTGTGTGCCTTTCACTGATCTATATAAAGGTTAAGGTCGACCGAGGACTTTGGATGAGACTCCTAAAGTGTCGTCGTGCAAGAGATATTAACACCCAGTCAGTTTAAAGGGCCAATTACACTTGTTAAGCTCGACGTAATATTCGCCATCATATTAAAATTTTTGGATTTTCCTTCCAGCATCGTCGGTGTGACACATACAAACACATTTTCATTAATACTACCGCAATGCTTGAACAAGTGCCAAATGAGTAGATCTCACTTAATGGGCTTTAATGTAAATAAAACATATTTAATTAAACTTCAGTGTTTTTTTTTTTTTTTGTTTTTGCAAGTATGTAGTTTTTATTTCTAACTATTTTGTTAATATTATACATTTTCCTTAAGTCAATCTTAAGCAGTAACAAACAGAAACATATACAATATTATTGACGACAACAAAAAATTGTTATATTGATTTAAGACTTTATTTGAACTCTTCGGTCTCATTTGTTATTAATTAATAACAGCCATCTAAAACTTATGCACTATTCAAAGTTGTGTTTTAGTGATGACTGGCATTAATTATACTTTTCATGCATTTTCAATTAGATTATTTATATTTTATTGGGTGTAAAACTTATAAATGCCATGAATGGTGTATTGAAACAATATCTTTTATACGCATTTTGGCGCATTTTAAGCAAACCAAAAGTTGTCCTAAATATATTCCATTAATTTCAATTTCAAAATGTTTGCAGTGGAAGATAAAGACTGTTCAGTGCCCATGCTCTGTAATTCTCGCGCCGAGAAACTTTTCGATTGAAATGTATGAAATGAAACAAAAATGCCATACTTCAAAACAAACAGCTGTTTTTCTCACTAAACTGTGTCTGTACTTTAACTCTCCCGCTTTTAACTGTCAAATAAACTTACGATTAAGAATGGGACGAGAAAAAATTTCAACACTAAAAAACAATTAAAAATGCAAATTGTAAAAGAATAATAATAATAATATTTTGTTCTTGGCACATTTTGTTATTGTTTCATTATTTTGCTTTTAACATTTTTATAAAATAATACGAAAGTTTCAAATCTCGTTTGCAAACAACAAACATTAAAGTCGCACTTCATATTATTTGGCATAGCCGACGTTTGTATTTTCGCCGCCGTTGTTGAAAAATTTACGATTATAGTAAACTTTGGCCGGCGTCAACGTCTGTAATGTCAAATCGGCTTCGAGTGCAATGTTATGACATTTATAACATAACGACGAAATCTATTTTCATAGTTTTCGACGTGAGTTACAGACTCAGTTTTTTCTCACTTTTCGAGAAACGATGGAATATTTTGTTTCACATCTTTTCGATGCGAGAAGTTCTCACTAATGTTACTGAAAATGGGTACAGGTTACCCAAAAAAAGAACGCTGGTGATGAACACTGGAAGAATTACTGCGCTAAAATTGTCGCCAACTCAAAGAAGACTTACAAAATCACCACTCAATCAGTAATTTTAAAATGTTTGGAAGCAGCAGGATTCATCCACGTTAAAAGACGATGTTTCAAGTCCAAACTGCTGCTTGAACGTTAAAAAAGTGATTGTTCGACATCAAGCGATTGCTGGCAGTGAACCACCACCCGAAGCACTAGAACGTAGGTAAATGCCCACCAACCAAACGAATTGACGCCATATCTATTTGAAAGAGCAAAAGAGTCCCACCTATTTAAAGCTGCTGATATCGAGCCAGACGATAACAGGGGACCCTATTGGAACTTAATTAATTTATTTGAAGAAAGCATTGGCCAAAAATTACCCGAGTATGCGACCAGAAATAAAGACGTAGTTGCATTCGTAGAACTATAAAAAATAGGGGTTGAGAAGTATGTTCTATTTTCCGCTTTCACCCAAAAACTCAAACTTTCTGAAAAAAACCCAGACTTATTTTGTCGCAGGCTTTCGCTTTATTTTCGTTCCACGATACTTCACTTTCCTTGATATAATGCTATAAAACCGGCCAAAAATCCCATATTTTTTTTAGTTATACACCCAATACATGAAATTTCCTTGTGTTTTATTAATTTCTCTTCCTGTTACCAAGCAAAACTTATACGTTTGACTTGTTGGATATAATTAATAGTTCATTAATTCTATATAAAGTTTATAAATACAACAACATTTTTAATTATATTAAGAGCTTTTTATAGTTTAACGAAGTTTGCTTTTAATATAAGATTGAAAGTTAAAGAACGTTAAAGTACATGATTTGATTTTTCGGACCTTAAGAAAACTTTTCAGTAATTTTTCAAAGAAAAAAAATTCTATTAAATTATTTTAATAAAGAATTTTTCTTTTAATTTTTTCTTCTTTTGCTTCTGGTATGGAAAAAAAGAGCTGAATTCATTTGAATGATTAATTATTTCCCCTTTTGTTTATCGTTCAAAAAAATTCAACCATCCAACAACATTTCATGTTTATTCTTGTTCATCATACTGCATTTTGATGGTGTGATCTATTAGAAAAAAAATATATGTATATGTATGTAGTTTTTTTTTTCTCATATTCTACATTTTTTGTAGATGGTTTTGCATAACACTAAAATAAAAACAAAATAAAAAATAGAAAAAAAACCAACTCATACTACAATACAGATTTAACTGACAGCTGACATTTGACAGTTGACAGCTTAAATACGGTCAAATATAGAAACACTTGGGTATACATACATACGTTAAAGCAACTATAAACAAGTATTAAATTCTTCTCTAATTTCCTTCTCCTACTCTTTTCCTACACACCCTCCCCCAGCCTTTCACCTTTCTCATTTGAAGTGTACCAGCAAGTACTATTTGAAACAATGGAAAAACGCTTGAGAAAATTTACAAAAACCAAAACGCAATGAATTGAAATAAAATATGGAAGACCCGTAGCAACAAAAGCAGAAAGAAGCAAAAATTAAAAAGCGAATATTTGTAAGCATGCATGGATTTGACAAGTGATTGCAAACATACATATTTGCTTTTTGTTTTGCCTGAGGGCCATCAACATTTAGCTGGCCAAAACAAATTTGTAAAGAAAAAAAAAAAAAAAAAAAAAAAAAATTATAATTATTGTTCATTAAAAAGAAGTTTGCTTAAAATTGTTTTGCTGTTGTTTGTATATTTGTTATACGTTTTCTTACTTAAATTGTTTAATTTTTTTTTTAGGGCGTGACTTGCTAAAAATTTTTTCCACAACATTTAATTATCAATTAAGTTGTCATGTTATATAATTAAGCGATAATATTGATTAAATAAAATGTAAATCATTCATTTTTGGAACAGAAAACTTTAAGCAAAAAATGCTGAAATTAAATGTACCAAAGAGAAGTTGATCAAACTTAAAGTAAAGTTACAAAATACTACTAACAAAATTTTTAGCAAACTTGGCCTCCCAATAAGCACGGAGGTTTGATTTCAAGTTGAAAATGATTTGATATCAAACATTTTCTCAAACGACAAACGTTTGTTAAGAATTTGAAAATCATAGCATTCTCAACAAAAAGGGGAAATTATTTTCAACTTGAAAAATGCCTTTATTTTCAACTTGCTTTCAAACGCAAATCGCAAATGTTTTTCAAATGTGGATTATAATATAATGTGAAACACAAATAAAAATGTTTTTTTTTTTTTACTAAAATTCTTTATTTATTTAAATATACAGTGAGATAAACATTTGCCTCCATAGCTAACAGATGAAATAATTTTCTTTCCGTCCTCTAATTCTTGGAAAGAGGAAATACTTGGCTCCCGTTTGAGGCTTGTAGCACCGCGATCATACAACAAACTTATAATTTCTTTACTTTTCCGTTTAATTCATATTCGTTCACTTGTAAAACACATTTAACCGCGAATCAAAAATTTAACTAATCGCCATTTTTAATGCTTGCATTTATTTTTCGCTTTAGTAATGCCAAGTTAAGTTTTGGATTGAATTTAACATTTGATACTGATTTGACGTCAAATTGATAAAATATTTGATGTCAAATGTTTATTTTAAAATCATTATCATTTTGAATTTAAATGTTAAAATCAATAAGTCACTTTTGTTTAAACTAAAAAGTCACTTTTGTACTAAAAATTCACTTTTTTTTTACTAAAGACTTTTTTTTTTTACTAAACTAAAAAGTCTCTTTTGTACTAAAAGGTCACTTCTTTTTTTTTTTTTTTTTTTACTAAAAAGTCACTTTTGTACTAAAAAGTCAGGTTTGTACTAAAAAGTCACTTTTGTACTAAAAAGTCACTTTTGTACTAAAAAGTCACTTTTGTACTAAAAAGTCACTTTTGTACTAAAAAAACTTTTGTACTAAAAATTCACTTTTGTACTAAATAGTCACTTTTGTACTAAAAAAACGTTTGTACTAAAAATTCACTTTTGTACTAAATAGTCACTTTTGTACTAAAAAGTCATTTTACTACTAAAAAGTCACTTTTTTTCCAAGAAACTCACTCTTTCCTAAAAGTCACCTAAAAACATCTTTTTCAGTTAAAAATCACTCTTTTACAAATCACTAAAATTTATATAGTTTAATATGGTATAAAAATAAACTTCTTATTATGATGATGGCAACAGTATTTTAACAGATGAGAATAAGGCTAATGCTCTCAATGCATATTTTTCTAAATGTAGCCATAAATTAGTTAATAATATCATAAGTTATCCCAATGATAATGTTAATATGCTTAGAACCTTGTTACCTGAAAGCTGTTATTGAAATTTAACTCCAGTTTGTCAAGCTGATGTTGAAAGCATAATTGAATCAATTAATCCGTAAAGGGTTGTTGGTTATGACAAAATAAATGCAAAAATGTTGGTTGTAAGAAAAACTTTAGTTTCTGATATACTTGTTGAGATTTTTAATAACATGATTGCAACTCAAAAAGTATCCAGATATTTTAAGATTCATAAAATTGTACACAGGTACTTTCGACCTGTTGCAGTGTTATCAATCATTGATAAAATTTTTGAAAAGATTATATTTAATCAATTGACATGCAAGAAGAATTTTATATGAATGTCAGTATGGATTCACAAAGGGTTCTGGAACAGAGGAAGCAATAGTAAATGTCATTGAATATATTTGTGATGGTATTGATGCTGGTTTTAAAGGTGTGGCTGGCGTATTTTTTGACTTTTCAAAAGCATTTGATTTAGTTCAACATAATATATTACTTAAAAAATTTAAAAACATTGGAGTTGCGGATGAAACGGTATTTCTGTTAAGAGATTTATCTGAATAACAGATTTCAGTACGTACAAATAAAGGATTCAAATAGTAATTTATTACCAGTTTATAACGGTGTTCCTCAGGGGAGTTTTCTAGGACCGTTACTTTTCAAGATTTATATTTGATTTGAAAAACATAAATTTTTATGGAAAATTAAAAATGTTTGCTGACGATGTTTGTTTGGTTTACAAATATAAGCACGAAAAGGTTTTAAGAACACAGATAGAATATGATGCTTCAATATTAGCGGAGTTTACTCGTTTAAATAAGTTAGTACTTAACTCAGCGAAAACAAAATTTATAAGATTTCGGCCTCATGCCAATAGAAATGGAGAAAAAATGGCTGTTCACGTGGATGGGTCTCTTATTTATGAATCAAATGTTGTCCAAAATCTACACACAGAAACAAATACCAATGTTTAAATAATATGGCGAAATGTTGATTGAGAATCATGGTAAATTTCTGCAGAAGTATGCCCTTTTTTAAATTTATCATTATTTCATATTGATTTTAAATGAAAAATATTAAAATAACCTTAAATCACGCTTATTTAGTATTATTCACTGTTATATAACATTGTTCAATATTGAATCCATAAAAACCTGTTTTATATTTAAATCAAAAGCTTATCTTTTTAAATTAACATGCATACATACCTGAGTATGTACATTTTTTTATCTTCATGTTTAAAATATGTTATAAAAAGAAGAGAATTCCCGTATTCTTTTAATTAAAATTATTTAGTTAAATATTACATCAAGTTTTTAAAGTAGAATGATGACGAAAACCATATCGGTCCATTCTGCTGATGCTTCTGTTAACAAAAGAGATACAAAATAAGTGAAACATGTGTTACAGGAGTAAGTGTTTTGAATTATTCTTAAATAAATGCATATGTTGTCTTCACACTGTTATATCACACTCCAACCAATTTGATTCTACATGAAATTCACGTTGTTTCAACTTGAAATAACTTTCATTCAACGTGATTCGGATTGTTATTTAAATATAAATGACATTTTGCTTTAACATTACTGCAATGTTAAATTAACATGAACTATAGTTATTTTAAAAGAAAAAATGTTGTTCGCAATTTATTGTAAAATCATGTTAAATTAACGTGAAACAACAATGAAGCAAAATCACTACTGAAAAATGTAAAATCAACCTTGTTTTGAACGAAAGGTCAAAGCGAAAATATCAGCAGCAACAGGAATATTTTAAAAATTTAAGAACAAACTCAACACTGAATTTAAATTAATGATTTACCATTCTCTTGTATACTCGAATCTTACATATTTGCCACAAATATATGGATGTGGTACGTCTACCTCTCTTAAAAGTTTGCAATCTCCACAAAACAGAGCTCTGAAAACAGGGTTTAACCTACTATTGCGTTATTCTTCAATGAACTTATATAAATACAAGGCTCTTAATATCTTGCCAATCCGAGGTCTATACAAACAACAAATGCTATTGTACATATTTAAAGCTTTAAGAGGATTAAATCCAAAATCAGTTAAATTCAACGTAAATATTACAAGTACAGGTAGAAATACGAGGCAAGCAAATAACTTGCAGATTGAAAGATTTCGCATTGATTTAACTAGGCAACGTATTACGTTTGCTGGACCAATTGAAAACAATAACTTGCCGATAAGATTAAAAAATATATCGGTGTTATCATCCTTTAAAAGGGAACTTTACTTTTTGGGTAACCTAGAAACACTTCTATTATAATCTAAAAATTGTATAATTATAAATATGTATAGTTTATTGCGATATGTATGTAAATATAAATATAAATATTGTAAATAATAATAAAGGTATTTAACAAAATGATATTGCCTCTACAAAGCCTATATGGCGCTGAGGCTTTAAATATAAAATTAATATAATATTTAATTGTCATAATATTTAACTCCACAAAAAAAATGGGGAAATTTAATTGCGTTCTAATTTTTTTTTAACCAAAAACTGAGGGCCTTATTGTGCAAAGCGCATCTCAACGCCAAAATTTCATTAAAAGCAAAAACAAATTCAAAAATATTTTATAATTTTACTGTTGCTTTCTACAGAAATTCATATTGTTTTTTCAAATTCTCAACGCCAAAAAATCTGAAGTTTTTTGTTTGCACATTTCTTTATCAATGGGAAAAAGAAACACTTACGAACCTCAAAATAAAATGTATGTCTACAGAACCACTAGAACATTATATAACAGTGTTGCCATTTTGTGGGTAATTACCCGAATTTGGTATAATTTTTACGGTCGTGGGTAGAGCGTGGGTAATTTCTCTTAGGTGTAATTCAGGTGTAATTTGAAATTCTTACTTCAGATACCCAAATAAAATTAGGATTAGATTTCAGTGATGACCAGTGTTGCCATTAGGATACGAAAGATAAATTTTTCGTATCTTTGATGGCTTCACGTACCATGAATAATCCTGACATTTTTCGTAACTTTTGAATCTGTATGCAAAATGTACTGAAATTTATTAAGACTGATCACCGTAACCGACTCAATACTTATACAATAGCAGCTTTTATAATGGTGAAAAAAAGCATTAAGGATGTTTCAACTTACCATTCACCTAAATCGAAAAATTCAAGTAGTGCGGAGTTGTTCGGGGGAAATATGAACATCTTTTATTTTCAGGAAATGTTTATAAAATTTTTGATATAATCTTGGTATGTATTAACGACTTATATTAACGTATATTAATTTTTACAAAAATGAATTTGTTTCGATAACATCCAAAGATAGTTAGATATAATTAATTTTAATGTTTGCTTTTATTGTATTTTTAAAAATTACATACCTAATAAATACAAAAATTAATTTAAATATATGATATAACTTTCTCTACAATATTCATTTAATATGAAATAAAAATGTAATGTTAATGAATGTTAAACGTTAAAAATTAACTTAAAATTGTTTTTCAAAATGTATCTTTTTGGAAAAAAGTGTATCATTTTGGAAACTAAAATGTGTCTTTCTCGAAATTTCACTGGCAACACTGGTGATGACATTTATTTCTTTTTAAATATTGTTGCTAAAAAATGCACAGCCTGCTGAACCAAAGGCTCGGTTTCTTTTTAAGAAACGACTTCAATTCTCAAATGTTTGGTAATGAATGTCACAAGATGGACCCTTAGATTTGGATAAAGATGCCTATCATAGTGATTTAGAACCTGAAGTTTATTGAAAAAAGTTATTCAAACTAAAAACTTGCCTCTTTCCAATATACACTTTCCATCTACAAAATACATAGCTAATTTTATTTCTATCTTGCTACTTTTTATTGCTTTAGTTTGAAGAATATATAACACCCTTTAGAATTGTAAAACTGAATAATACCGTGTTCAGATATGCACCTTTAATACGAAATTGTTATAAATATTGAGTAAAATTAAAATGCGACACTGTAACAAGTGTTTTTATTAAGCAAAACACAACTTACTAAACAGTGTTTTGACATTTGGCAATTGAAATTACAACAAAAAAAAAAAAAAAAGGCCCATCCGTTTGGTCTGCGCAAAAACCAGATGTTTATTCCTTAAGGCGCCCGTACACGACATGTATTTGTCATCTGACATGTCAAATTTTCAAGTCACATGTAATTGTTCATGTCTGTCAAAATTGCTGTTTTACATAAGGTTTATAATATTCGGTCACAAACGTACATGTAATTTGCTTCTGACATTGTCTCTGTTTTTTCGCATTGTTATTGCAGAAACCAAAGTAGTTCTCGGTTTCAAAATAACTTGCTGCCGCCACGAAAATATTTATTTGCGCCGTAAAATAATAAAGATAATAATTTAGAATTTTATAATTAAACGGTTTTTATGTATATATTTACATAAATTCTATTCAATGGTGAGATGAGCATACATATCTTGGTATTGTAAAATATTAACTTCAGCCGGCTAATGATCCCTTCAATAGTTGACGCCGCTACCAGTTTCTTCCCGGCATAGATTTCTGATGTCAGATGGTTTGTCAGAAGAAAATAGAGCACGCTCTAATTTAAAATTTTGTCAGATGACTTTGCGTCTGACTTTTACAGAAGCAAAGTTAAAAAGGTAACACACGACATGTATGTGTTTTGCAGTGGGAAATTTGACATGTCAGATGACAAAAACATGTCGTCTATATGCTCCTTAAAAGATGTCAAAAGTTGTTTACATTTTCTTATACATGTACATTTTTGTTTACGTTGAATGTTGTATGTACAGTCAAATCCCGATAATTCGTACCCCGATAAATCGTAATTCCCGATAATTCTTAATAAACTGTCGGTCCCTTGAAAAAATCTCGTTAATTCGTAAAATTTCCATATATTTTGGTCCCCTCGCTAATTCGTAATTTTTTTTTAAATAAAATCTACTTTACCTCTTATAAATCGTAATTGTTTGCTAACTACTAAACTTACTAAATTCGTAATTAAAACAACAGAAACATGGAAAGAATGATCTTTTGTTTACCGCTATTTTTTTGCGTGGGTTTTTGCTTTTGCTTGTGTGTGTTTATTTTCATAAAATCAGTTTGTTACATGAATAATTTTTATATATTTTATTTTTAACAATTGTTTTTTATGTTTTTTTTTATCGTTTTAGTAAATAAATTGAAAAACCCCGTTAATTCGTATTTATTTTATTTTAACACCGTTAAATCGAAACCGCGCTAAATCGAAAACCCCTATAATTCGTAAGAAATGGCCGGTCCCTTGCGATTACGAATTATCGGGATTCTACTGTAGTAGTAATATAAATTGAGTTAGCTAAATTGTGTATATGTGAACAGAAAGATAATTATGTCAATTAACCGAATATTGACTCAATAAAAAAGGTATATCTGAACACGGTATTACGAAAGGGACAGTTGTATAAAACTCTGCAGCCATTTTGTTTTCTAAATAAGGTACAAAGAGTATTTTTTTTTAAGACCATGAAACTTAAAATGGTAGACAACACAAAAAAAAGTTAATTTTAATCGCAGATTGATACACACGGCATTACCATTTGAAACTGATTTAAAACAAATAGGCACCGCGCCTGTCCTTGACGAAACGCATTACAGACGTCCAATTTTGTTTCTCTTTTTCGAATAAAATGTACAATGTTGACCTCCAAGACACCGATTGTTCACAGCCCTACGGAAAACAATCAGTAAGTGTCACATCGCACGGCCTTGAAGTCTAATTGACAGTTTATTTTCTCTAAATCAACACATCGCCTTTATTTGTGAAAAAAAGTCGCGTCATTTAAATCATGAAGTCACCTTTAAGTTGCGAAAATCGATGGCTGATTTTCAAAGTATATTTGGATAATTTGGTGGCGTTGTTCAAGCATGAATCTATTCATGATGATGTGCCCAATCAAAAAGTGAAAACAGTATGACAGTTCGTTTGACAGCTAACCTTTCGTAACCTAACCTTCTATTCCCTAGATATATGCAACCAAACGTGGAAGTTAAACTCATTATTTTAGCAGTTTTATTTTATGTTTTATTAATTTTTTTAAGTCTTTAATGTTATTTTTTGTAAATTTAAATAAAATTAACAGTTTGACTAATATTGATCTTGCTTTAATGAGTTTGTTGTGTTTTTGCTTCTTTGTAAATGTATTTTTATTAAATAAAACTTAAATTTTATATCAGGTGTAATTTCATTTAAATCGGGTAATTTTGCCTCATCTCAAGTGTAATTTTGAATCTTGCTGGTGGTAACACTGCTATATAATAATCGTTAATTAAAAAAAACAAATTTTCGAACGGTTTAAGCGTTGTGTTCGTATACACAATTACTAAAAATATATCGTTTCTGGCTAAATAATCGTACGCTAAATAATGTACTATTTATTTTCGAACACTGCTAAAAAGTCACTTCTTCATAAAAAATCACTGTCTTTTTTACTAAAAAGTCTTGTTTTCATTCAAAAACAAGCTTTTCATTAAAAAGTCACTTTTTCATATTGTTAAAACTTTGGGCGATTATATTCTTTATGGCCAAGTAATAATTTAAAATTTCTGACTTTTTGCTATTGGAAAAACTATATTTAATGTCTTACAAATAACTCAAAGAAGACCTCAAACTTTGTCTCCAGTTTGCTAACTTTTATTTTATTTATTTGCACATTAAATTATGTTACCAAACGAAATTTAAATTACTGGAAATATAAATAGTAATTTAGCTTTAAATACCATAAATTACAGGCAAAATAAATGTATTTTTTTTTTTTTTTTGGTTCTCATCTCTAAAGTCAATCATTCATGTCCATAAAAAGCAATTAAATTGCCGTTTGTTAAGCAATAAACATTTTTTAATGTTTCTATTTTTATGTATTTTTTTGTTGGTATCGACTTATTTATTATTTTTTAGTTTTTATTAAGTTCTTTATTTACCAAAGCATTTAGAGGAGGAGGGGTGTGGGAAAATTAAACCAAAAGCTTGTGGGTAATCACATTTTTTTTTTGTTTTTTTGGAAGAGATTGATGTTTGAAATGATTGGATAATGACATTGGTTTAGTAAGGAAGTGTAAGAAATTTTTGCAAAGTTTTGTTTTATCAAACAATATTGACTGTTTTTATCAAATTATTCCAAAAAGTTTATAAGAAACGTAATCTTTGAAAAAGTTTGTTGTAAATTTTCCAATCACAACACAGAACTCCTCAAAACTAGTTCTAAAGTGTTAATGCTAGTGTTGTTGGGCTTTTATAATCGTTCCAACAAAATTTCATAATTCTTTTCTAGTTCGAACTTATTCGAATGTTAGTGCAACCTACAACACACTTGTGGCATAGTCAATTTAATTTAAGATCATTAGGGATTTAGTCAGGCAGATTTCTAATGATTTTATTAATTGGCATTTTTTTTTTATTATTTTTATTTACAAGGCTTAAATAAGGCCAAGCCACGACTTGTTTGATCAAACTTTGCTTTAATGTGAACAGGGCTGCCAAATAAATTTGTGAAAAATCGTAAATTTCCTGAGAAAAACCAAAAAAATTGTCTTTAACGTGTCGAAAAATCGTCAAAAAATCGGACAACTTAAAATTTAGTTTTTTTTTAAACAATTTTTGTTTGATTTTTGTGAAAAAAAACATTCGAACAAAAACATATTACTTCATACCGAGCTAGCAGGGAGTCTCACGAAGAGCGTCTTTGATCGTCGATGACCTCATTTTTTAATCGTAGAAAATTCCTCACACGGAAAAAACTTTAACACGACTGCGATTCTTAATAATGGCAATTTAGCTATGTTTTGGTCAATCTAGCGTTTTTACCTCTATTTTTATTTATAATTTGTGGGTTTTATTAAACAAGAAAGCTATCACTACTGTTCGTGACACAACGTTGACGCCCTTGCTTTGGTATGGCATATCAGGTACGGCTGTTAAACATTCCAAGATTAACAACGAACGTGTCAGAAAATTTAGTGTTTTATTCAGAACTTGGAGACTTAAGGCCAAACCAGAATGTGAATAGCGTGGCTTAAGCAACTGAGCGAATACATGTAGATCATATGTGTAAAACCATGTTAAACTTAAAGGAACTTTTTGTAAAATTTTATGAAACTGTAATTTGCTTAAGCAAAGTGCGAAAATAATCGCACATTCCGTACGGAATCAAATGTTTTTTATTTTGTTTTTGTTTTTTTTAAATGTATTTGAGAGGCTTTTTCGCTTATTTTTGACAGTAGCTTAAGTTTGTGTATGCACATTCTGGTTGGGCCTTAAAAAAAATCGTCACTTTTTAGAAACAAATAAGCAAATCAGCACTTTGCTAATTCCGGAACAAAAAATCGTAAAAATGTGAACTAGTTTAAACCAACCAAACTCAAACTATGTTTGAAGCAATTTTACGTCTGGTTGCATTTGAAGATCCATCCAACTCTTAATTGATCAATTAAATGGATGAGTTTGTTTGATGATTTAATTAAACAAAAACTACCTTGTTTAAAAAAACTGTTCCAACCTAAAAACACTGTAGTTTTTATGAAACCAAACTTTTCAAAATTAATTTTCTATTTAATCCATTTAATTTGCCTGGCATTGACTGTTGCCCGAATTTTTTTTTTTCTATGAATTAAGCCAATTAACCAATATAAAATGTTTTTTAAGCTTAAATTTATGTGCCTCTAAAATTATTTTTAATTTTTATTATTTTGCCTACCCAACCCATTATTTAATTATTAACTAGTTAATAATTTTTTACTGCAACCAGTTGTAATTTATCTATTGCTTTTTTATTATTTATATTATAAAATATCATTAAAATATCGTACACAGCCATTTAAATCTAGATAAACCAAAGAAAACTTCATTTAAGGAGCACTCAAACAAAAAACACTACCAGTTTTTCTTAAAAAATACAAGTTGGTTTTAAATATTTTGTGGTTTAAAACAAACATACGTATAGAGATTTTTTTGCAGTCATGTTTAAAAAAATCATGAACAATTACACTGTGCTGGAATCGGAAACTTTTTTGTAATAAGTGGGGCACCCGAGGACTCTGAACCCAGTGGTGATAACCGTTTTTTAGGTTAGCTGCACTGAAAGAATTTTCTTCGCAATACCAATGAATTTTGAGATTAAACCCATGAAAAATTGCATTAAAATGGAACCTATGCAACGCTTCGTTCGATCAATGAAACCTGTTTCATTAAAATGTATTTAATGAAACATTACATTAGATCTATGAATATTATTCATTGGAAGAATACTTTCAATAAAGTAAAAAAAAATTATTTTTTTTTTTGATTGAAATTTACGGTTAGTAGCAGGGCAGTGGAGTCGTCCACAACTAGTTCTTACTTCGGCTCCGGCTCCAACCGCTGACTTTTTTTAATGTTCGAATCCAACTCCGACTCCAACTCCTTATTCGATTCCTGATGCTGATGCTAAATGTATATGAAACTGGTCCTAATTTGACTCTAAATTTTTTTTTTTTTTTTCTGATGCAGTTCTTACCCTTAACATAGTTAAAAATCTAGCAAGAAAATTATTCTGTAAAAATTGTAAATCGATATTTTAAATATTAAATCGCTTATTTCGAAGAATTCTTATTTTGGAAAATATTAGAAAATTTTTAATCCAAATTTTATCATCAAATTTAATTTTCATTAAATTGTTTTTATAAAGAAAGGAATTTTATAACATGAAAATTAATTAAAATTGTTATTGATAATTTTTCATAATTGACTGTTGCTGGGGCTCAAACCCTGGCCGGCTGGTTACCCTGACATGTTTTGATCGCAACCACTCGATCTCCTCAGAGGGATTTGCCGTCTTACACTCGCAGCCATCGACATCAAATTGTATTTTAACCTTTGGTAGATCGACATTTGCTTTTTTGAATGATTATATATTTTTAATTGATTTTACATATTTTTAAATTTTTATGCCGAAAAATTTTGTAGTCGTAGTCGTGAGATTTTGCGAGTACTTTAACTGCGACTCCGGTACAAAAACCTCAACTCCGACTCCACAGCCCTGGTCTCTAAAAACGCAATTTTTTTCGTTTTCTGCCACTTATTTATTACAGAGGTCAACATTGAAAACTGATTCTCATATTTTTTGACGTCACATTTATTAGATAACGGTTCGCTTGTTTCTTTTGCTGCATAATTCTCTTTCAGCCTCCGTCGAGAGTCAAAGTCTGGTTTAATTAAATTAAATTATCGGGGATGTCACACATCCCGATCAGAAAAGCTTTTATTTCGTATTTGAAATTCGATCGATTTTGTTTCTTCCCAAAAATTATAAAATTTCTGGTTTTAAATTAAGTATGGCAATATTGTTCATGAAAAAAACATGGTTTCAGTGTTCGAAAACAATAAGGTGATTAAACCCCTGACTTTCACTCTTCAAGTTTTAGCCACCAAGTCTTGAGAAGAGAAAATAGAATGCCATTTCTTTTCCTCTTTCTCCTAAAAACTCAAGACTTGACGGCTGTAACTTGAAGAGTGTCAAGCAGACATTTCGCACGAACACAGCACGAATAACCAGTGTGTGTATTGTGTACATGTTTTGTTTTTGTGAAAATTTTTTGTTGGATTTTTTTATTTTATTTTTGGCTAAAAACGCAAATGTTTGGTTTTTGTAAAAATAATTTTGTAGTCTTTACCAGTCAACAACTGAAACGAACGAACATTAATATGCTAAACCGAACACAAAAAAGTTTGTGGTTTTTTATGAACATTAGAGTGCAATGAAATGTTCTCATCTTTATGTTGAGTCAGTTTGATGCAGAATTTTGATGTAATTCTATAAAAAAAATCTAAATATCGCTTTTTCAAATTTTTCATATTTAATTAGTTTCGCACGATATAGATACCAGTGTTCAAAAATAAACACTAAATATCGTTCTTTAATGTTCGGTTCGGTAGATTTGTGGAAAACACAAACGCTAATAGTGTTTGTGTAGAAATTCATTAAAAAAATAACGTTTCCCTGTTTGTCATCTTTCGAACACAAAAATAATGCTGTTTTCATGATACTCAACAAATGATGAGAACATTAAATTCCGTTCGGTTTTTTTTTAAATCCACGAACTTCAATGTGTTCGGTTCGGCTCGTTAATGTTCGTCGCTTTTTGCTGATAAAAAAAAAAACCAAATATTTTTTACAAAAACAAAATACACACACGAAAAAAACATTAAAGAACATTAAAATATAATGTTTTTCTACAGTATCACTACAATTGTTCTGTTTTTCAACGAAGAACCGAACATTAGATAATGTTCGGTTCTTTCTTGAAAATAGTTACGAACGGTATTAAGGTTTGTGTATGTTTACACAAACACTAAAAAAATAGATATCGTTCTTCGGTGTGTGAGCCGAACGCTAAATAATGTACTGTTTATTTTCGAACACTGATAGATACAAGTAAATTTAAATTCTAGCGTTTTCCTTAATTATTTGAGAAAAGGAGTAACTGTTAAGAAAAAAAAAATTATTTTTGTAAAAAAGTCAGTTTCTTGTGAAAAAGTGAATTTTGGGCAAAAAAAAGTTATTAAGTGAGAAACAGTTTTTATTGACTTTTCTCAGTTAAATCGAAAAAATCACATTTTCTTCAAAAAAGTCTGTTTTGAAAGTATTATTTTAATTTTTCTTTAAAGCGCCTAAGGTATTTTTGTGGTTCTCTCTTGATTTTCGTTGTGACAATTGTTTGCTTATTGTGGTTGTAGTTGCTGCCTCTACTTGCTCAACAACAACAACAACGAGTTTTAATGAATTACAATCATAAATTACTCAAGTATCTGTCAAAAACTTGTGCCAAAAATGATGACATGCAAAACATTATATATAAATCAACAACAAATAACAACTTGGGTTTTTACACGCACTCTCTCTGCCTTTCTGTCTTTTTTACTAACTCTTTTTTTCAGTTTTAAGATATGATAAAAAAAAAACATGTGCCCAGTAGTTCTGATAATAGCGAACTGGGAGTAAACCTAAACGAAACTGGTACTGTTCACCAGAAGGTCGAAAACTCCGGCTTTCAGGCTTCCACGGCTGGAGGGTTACGAACTTCCCCTGTGGGTTCACGCGAATTATCTGGGAATTGTCCTGGACTCAAAATTATTATGGAAATTTAATAATATACACAGGGTCAGGAAGGCTACGGTGGATTACTATGCCTGCCGTAGAATGTGTGGCGCCAGGTGGGGCCTTAATCCCAGACTGGTCAGATGGCTATACACGGCAGTTGTACGGCCCATTCTTACACATAGATCTCCGGTATGGTGGACAACGACGAGTAGGAAATACGTCGTGGAGCAGCTGGGCAGAGTACAAAGGAATATTGGAATAACAGGCGCTCTACGCACTATTCTTTCAGAGGCTCTGAATACTATTCTGCACCTTATTCCAATAGAATTACACCTTATTGCCATATCCGTTAGCTGCGCGGTTGGGCTCTATGCATCGGGATGTTGGAAGGCGAGGACGTACGGCCATGCAGGGATCTTACAGAAGCAACGCACATCCCTGAAACGACCAACGGACTATATGATACCTGACAGTCTTTGATAAGAAATTCAGGGTCATATTTCCGTCAAAGCGGGAATGGAGCAGGGGAATCCTGGCCGATGAATACCGCACGAGGATTTACACAGATGGGTCAAAGATGACCTGTGGTGTTGGCTCTGGGGCTTTCTCGGAGGAACTACACGTGAATATCCCTTTTCGCCTGCCAGATTGGTCCATCGTATTTCAGGCTGAAATACTGGCGATAAGAGAGGCATCTAGAACACTGTACAGTAGGAATATCAGCGTCGATATCACTGAATTCACATGAACCAACGTCCATTCTCGTCAACCAGTGTAAGGAGGAACTTTCCAGACTGGGCAGTAGACTGGTCGCATCTTGTATGGGATTTTTTTTTTGAAATTTAATTGTTTGCTCTAATTTTTCAGGTCAATCCGACGGTGCCTAGCCGTGCCGGGTGGAGCCCAAAGCTCCCCATATTATAAAAAAAACATATTTTCTATCAGATCTTTATAGTTATATTGGCTGTAGGAAAAATCGCCCAAAGAAAAATGGCCCAAAAAAATAAATGAAAAATCGCCCAAAAAAATTCCATGTAAAATTGGGCATAAATTCATATGAAAAGTGACCCAAAATTGTTGGGCTATTTTTCGTTACTATTGGGTGATTTTTCGTTTTTTAAATTTGGTGATTTTTCATTATTAAAAATCACCCAAAAATGTTATATGAAAAATAGCCCATTTTTTCGGGCATACTGTTTGTCTAAATCATTCATTATTACTATACGACGAATTCCTAAATGTTATTTATAAAAATATCGGGACAAATTGCAAAAAGGTGGCATGTCATTACGTCCAGTGTCATAGTGTCCGTGGACAAACTCGAAAGCATAGCTTACAAACTTGAAAGCATAGCCGGCCTAAGGCCGGGCGCAAGGATTTTCTCCTCTTTGATAAAAACAAGTACCGGCTTCGCTAACTAAAGCTTCTCTGCACAGACGGCCTTCGGCCGGGGGCAAGGATTTTCTCCTCTATGGTATAACAAAAACTGGCTTCGCTAACGAAAGCTTCTCTGCCCAGCCGGCCTTCGGCCAGGCGCAAGGATTTTCTCCTCTATGGTATAACAAATACTGGCTTCGGTAACTAAAGCTTGTCTGCGAAGTCGGCCTTCGTTCGGTACCAAGGCAGATTTTAGAAGCTACCTAGCGAAACCGGAACTTGTTATACCATAAAGAAAAAAATCCTTGCGCCCGGCCGAAGGCCGGCTGTGCAGAGAAGCTTTAGTTAGCGAAGCCGGTCTTTGTTATATCATAGAGGAGAAAATTCTTGAGCCCGGCCGAAGGCCTGCTATGCAGAGAAACTTTAGTTAGCGAAGCCGGTTTTTGTTATACCATAGAGTAGAAAATCCTTGCGCACGGCCGCAGGCCGGCTATGCCGACACGCTTAAGTAAGCGCTGCCGGTATTTGTTACAACATAGGGGAAAAAATCATTGCGCCCAAAAGTGTTTTCGTTATATGTTTAATATATGCACCCAGAGAAAAAACAACAAAACCATTTTTAAAAAAATGTTGACCATATTATGTTTAATTTAACCAAATCATTGTCATCGACAACATCATTTTGGTAAAATAAGTTTCTTTAAAAATAGTTTTGTTGGTTGTGACCATAATAAAACATGTTTTTCTCTTACATTTGTAAGTTACTAAATTTATATGAATAATAAACACTGTTTTGCAAATTGGATAATTTTTAATTTTTTTTTTGGGAAAAAATTCGTTTTTTTTTTGGGTCATTTTTCATTTTTATTTTGGGGTCTTTTTCGTTTCTTTTGGGCAAAATTTCATATATAACTTTTTGGGTCATTTTTCATGTTATTTTGGGCGATTCTTCATTTGGGCGATTTTTCATTTTTTTTTTTGGGCGATATTTCCTACAGCCAGTTATATTAGTTGAAAAGCCGAAAATCAAAAATATGGCTTCGTTACGATCTTCCGCAGAGAAAGTACTTCAAGTGTGCCAAATTTCAGCTTCCTATGTCATCAGATGGCTTCAGAAAGTTGCGGAAAGAATAGGACATACATGCAAACATCCTGACATACTAAGAAATTATATATTGTATAGATAGATTAACATATGTTCGCGCAACTCAAAAACGCTTTAGCTTATTGAAAAACTAAAAAAAACCGAAATTACGCAATAAAATTTACTTTAAGAAAGGTAACCTATCTGACATTACCTTAATTTGGGTTCCGGCGCATATAAACCATTACGGCAATGAACAGGCGGATGGGCTGGCCAAGACTGGAGCCGCTCTTGATATTTCACAGGGTGTGCCAGTCGCAGCACCCCTGGAAATTATCAGATGCGAAATTATTAGACACTCTCTGGATATGGCTGACGATAAATGGAAGAAACTAGATGGCTGCAGGGCTACCAAAGTAACGTGGCCCACAAATTACATATGTCACTCTGAGCGACATCAAAACTTTAGTCAAAGAAACGTGTCGTGACTGATATACGTACTTACTGATCATTGGACGATCGGTAAGCACGCTATGAGACTCGGCCTCCCTTTTAATGGTGGAGACAGTATCTTTCTTCTATGTGATTGTCCAGCGTTTAATTCAACACGACATGGATTATTTGGTAATTACCTCCTACAAGGACTTTAGGAGATATCGCGGGTGAAACTCAGCAACTTGCTGAAATATCTCAACGCAACGGGCTGGCTCTAGCCACCTGAGTATTGTCCCTGGGTCAAGTTTGATTGGGGGTTCCAATTCTTGACGAGTTGTGTGGTGTCAAAACGGAGTCACTGTCGACTCTACTTGCAGCACGCCTTGTTCTGTGCGTGCTACCACGTTAACCAACCAACCAACCAGCTCTGATAATTTTCATAAGAACCTATTTAGTTGGTTTTCCCCTGAACGCCTTTGAAAGTAAACCTTATTTGTAATGCAAAGGAGAATAAGACATAACAAGCGGGGATAACCTGGGAATGGTAAAAGTAAGCAATGAATTTCCAAGTACCTAAAAGTCTTTTTTCGCTTGGTAACTAGCCCAATACCTGGTTAGTTGTTATATGGAAATACCTTTCAAGTGTCCCCTGACCTACTTGTCGACCTTAAGTAGCTAGTAAAACCGCTAGTTCAGTCATAAACGTCTGAACTGTAGGGTAGTTTGTCCTACCATGATTTTCTTTTATCTTTCTGAATGCATTTGTGCGAGCGTTGGAGTTCCTTAAAGTTTAATTTTTTTTTTATCAGTAATTTCGTATAATAAAAAAATAAATTATGCTGGTAATAAATCCAAAGCAAAGTCAAGAAGCTATAAAAACAAGCAACAAAATCTTGAAAATCTGGTTAAAAAACTCATTCTGATGCTAGTAGTTTTTTTTTAGGAAATGTTTGTGGAAAGGGGCAAAGAAAAAGGCAAATACTGCAGGACAATCATAGCATGATTTGTGGCCTAGAACTGTTAACCTAAAGTATCTATTAGAAAACTATTTGCGTCTTACCACACTCTAAATGACGAAGTAGGCATCTTCAACTGTTAAAATCTAAAATCCTTTAACTTTCTATTCCTGAGAATTAATGTTTTTATATCCTTCATCGAGGGTAAAAGGGTATATATATATAATTTGCCATTCTATTTGCAGTTTCTACAATATTGATCTTAAACTCTATGAAGAATATATATTCTCGGTCCTTATAATGAGCAAAGTTGATTTAATGATGTCCGTCTGTTTCTATGTCCTTTGAAATGGGTTTTCCGAAGACCCCAGATACCAGGAGAACTAGGTTGTTATATATTTATATCCGAAATTGTTTACTATTGAAATTCAGTCTGATCGGTACACAAATGGCAGAGACATGAGTAAAAAAACCAAGACTGACTCTTATTTTATCAAGGGTGTGAAGATAAATTCGTCAGTTAATTCGTCCCACACCCCTGATAACTACATTCCACACACTGTTAAATATGGTAAATTTTTAAAAATGAATATTTTTTAAATAAAAAGCGAAATTATTTATAACTTTTGATTAATTAATAAAGAAAACATAATAAATTTTTACTTTTTTCTAAAAAATAGGAAAAAAAATTATTTTAATAAGGAAAGTGGTTCAGTACTTATTGGCTAATTCCAAAACAGTAATGGCCATTTTTCTGGGTTTCTCAGAAGGTAACGAGGGTTGGAATTATTGAAAAAAGCTATAGATTTGAACATCAATTTAGGGCACTTAGGACAGACCTGAATCCCCAAACCCCATTCAAAACATAATTAAATAAGCCAACAAGTACTGAGCCACTTTTATTATTAAAATAAATTTTTTTCCAATTTTTTAGAACAAATTTAAAATTTATTATGTTTTCTTTATTAATTGATCAAATGTTATAAACAATTTCGCTTTTTATTTAAAAAATATTAATTTTCAAAAATTTACCATATTTAACAGTGTGTGGAATGTAATTAACAGAGGTGTGGGACGTATTTAACTGACGAATTTATGTGCACACCCTTTATTTTACCCATAACTCGCTTGTTAGGACCACTACCACTACATTCTACCACTACTACTGGTGAACACAAAGTTTGCAATTCCGTGTGAAACTTTGTTAATATTCACCCAAGACTCCATAAAGAATATATTTTCTGATCCTGGAGTATTTGCAAGTCGATTTATCCATGTCCGTATTTTAATAAGTGTTACTTTTAGTGCTTTTTTTGATGACACGCCTCTTGTGAATTGCCCCTTTACCGTCTTCTGTTAATTAGTAAAGTAAAGTATTAAACAAAATGTAATTTTCTTTGTGGGCTTCAGTCTTATATTTCTGAGTATATTTTGCAAAGCATTTTTATTTGATTAAATGCAACTTTACTGCCCCTTCGTAATCTAAAGAGGAGTAAGTGGAATGATAGCTTGAAATACATCATTTGCCATATCAATTAAATTTTCTTGTATCCTAAACCCCATATTCATAAAAAATATTTTTGTTTTATTGGAGGTTTATTGAACGAATTTCCTATGAAAATGTGTTCAATAAACCTTCAATAAAATAAAAATATTTTTTATGAATATGGGGGTAAGTATTTATATATTTTTTGTCTCCCAAAGTAAACTTTATTGCAGTTTAATTAATTAATTAATATTCAAATTAAATTAATCACAGAATTATTGCAAAAATTGAATTACCGTAGAAAAAACAGTTTGAGGTACTAAAATGGCTTAAAAAGTACCGTAAAAAAATTAAAATAAAAACATTTCTTCTTTTCCCACATCACTTGTCTGCTTAAAAGGGACTTTTTTGGAATTAGTTATGACCAGGGAAACCAGAAATATGCAATTGCATGTTTTTCCTTGTGCGACTAATGAAGGCAGAAACAATATATTTATCCGTTTTAGAGCTTTTTATGAATTTTGGCATCGATTTGTTAGTGCATATTTTTGCATATTTTACCATTTGCAGCATATTTTAGTTAAAAGAGCCTTTTTGCAGCATGTTTTAGGTTTATAGCGCATATTTTGCCTTTCTAATGCATATTTTGTTACATATTAAATTTTTTTAGATGCCTACAATAGCTTTCGTTCGCAGCAAATAAAAAAATTTTTTTTTTTCGAAAATCTGTTACTTTAATTTCGACATCTACATTTAATTTTTACTCTTAAATTGTATGACAAAGCAGGTTGTCATTAAGAATAAATGTTAGCGATTTGTATCTAGACCAATCTTTTAGTATTCCGATTAACTCAGAATCACTTTTTAAAGTGATCTAACGATGTCCATCCATCCGCCTAGCTGGTTGTCTGTCCGTGTTAGCCTTGTGCGCAGAGTACAAGTTCCAATTTTGTAGATAATTTGATCAAATATGGACGAAGTCTATGTAAATGGTGAGAATCGGTCTATAATTTCACATCCAAATTAGACTCTTTGTGTACACAAGCTTCTAATTAGGATGGTATTTAAATTAAAATCGTGCCAAAAATATTTTACTTCAAATTAAATTATTTATATAATATATATCGGTTCACATTTGCTCAAAGCTCCCGTCCTTAACTAGCTTTAAATTCCTTTTAAATGTTAACATTTGTTAACAATTTAGCGACCGTACCTAAAATCCCTTTAAGACAATGACATATGGATGTTAATATTTAGATAATATTCGGCGCAAACATCTCTTATATCGATTTTAACCTTTTTTAAGTTTTTTTGTTAGATTTTGTTATTAAATTGTTAAATATTGTGTCTTCAAATGAGCAATTTTAATTTTAAGGGCATATTTTTAAAATTTTTCAGGGCATATTTTCCAGCTTTTACTGCATATTTAATGCGCATAAAACGTGTTTTTTAGAGCATATTTCTGGTTTCCCTGGTTATGACTTAACTGTCCCCAAGTAATCTAAAAAGTAGTCAGTTTAATTTTTTATTGGTTTGATCTGTTTGCCGCCTACACTCTGTAAAAACTACAATATCTAGTTCACAATCACAGATCTATTACAAGAAGTAATAAATCTCTTTATATACTCTATAAAAAAAAACAAGTTTTAGGTACTAAAATGGCTTAAAAAGTCCCGTAAGTAATAAGAAAATTTCTGTTTAAAACTTTTTTGCTTTCTATGCAACTTTTTAGCTTTAATTGTAGTTCTTTGTGCACTAAAATTTTTCCAAACAAAAAAAAAATTAAAAAAAAGCAGTATAAGAGTTTGTTTGTCGCTCTATATTTTAACTCTTGAATTTTTACAAGTGACGGACGGATACATAGTTGAAAACTTGTCATCAACATACAAAATTCTTTTTATTGTTTTTTTTTTTTAAATTTTGTGTTTTTCTTTCTACAACTTTTATTTTTTTTGCAACTGACCATTAAAAAATCAACTAAACTTTTTCTACAAACATAAAAATAACTTTTTCGAATGATAAACTTAAAAACTAGGAAATTTTTTAAGAGTCTTAAGGATAATGTAAAGAAACTGGTATAAAAGCAAATTATTACTATTTGTGCGCATCATAAGGGATTTGGCTATAGAAAATAGTCTTATACAGAAAATTTTCCAGAAAATAAAAACTATTAAGAAATTTATAAAGTGTGTATAGAATTATGTAGACAAGTTCTATTAAAGAAAATTGTGTTAGAAGTTCTATAATAATTGTTCTTATGCAGTAAATTTTCTAAACAAAAATGTTTTACAGAGGAGTTGTCTAGGGAAGATACTCGTAAACAAATTTTTTTTAAGAAAATAGTCTTATACTAAAAAATTTTTTTTTTTTAAACAATTTAATACATATTTTTTTCGAGAAAATAGTTATACAGAAATTTTTTTTAAAGAAAATAGTGTATACAATTTTTTTTTCCATAAAATAGTCTTATACAGAATTTTTTTTTAAAAATTGTTACACAGGTAACTGTCTATAGAAAATAGTCTTATACAGCAAGTGTTCTAAAAAATTATCATTTACAAAGAATTTTCTCTAGAAACTTGTCTTATACAAATAATTTTCATAAAGAAAATAGTCTTATACTTAAACATTTTGCTAAGAAAATGACCTAATACATAATTTTATTTTAAGAAAACAGTGTAACACAGAATTTTTTTCCAGAGAATAGTCTTATACAGATTAAAAAAAAATGTGTTATACAGGTGACTATCTATAAAAGATAGTTTTATACAGAAAGATTTCTATATAAAATTGTCTTATACAGAACATTTTCTTTAGAAACTAGTCTTATACAAATAATTTTTTGAAGAAAATAGTGTTATACAGAATTATTTTCCAGAAAGTAGTCATATACAGAGTTTTTGTCCAAAGAAAATCATTTTTTACAAATAGGTTTCTAAAAAAATTGTCTTAAACAGAAAATATTCTCTAAAAACTAGTCTTATACAAACAATTTTTAAAAGAAAATAAGTAGTTTTATACCGAATTTTTTTTTTTTTTTACAGAAAATTTTTCAGAAAATAATCTTATAATGAAAATGGTTTACAGTTAATTGTCTGATACAGATTTAATTTTAAATGAAGAAAGTCTTATACAGGAAATTCTTTTTTAAGGAAAATAGTGTTTCTCAGGATTTTCTATATAAAATACAAAATTTTCAATATAAAAAAGAGTTATACAGAAAATGTTCTCTTAAAAATAGTCTTATACAGAAAAAAAGTCGTGTACAGAAAATTTTTGTATAGAAAATGATTTAATTAAGAACATTTTCTCTGCAAAATGATATTAAACAGAAAATTTGCTATGAAATATAGTCTTACACTACAAAGAAAAGATTCCTCTAAACTGTTTCATATTCTGAAACAAGAAAATAGTGTTTCTCAGGATTTTCTATATAAAATACAAAATTTTGAATATAAAAAGGAGTTATACAGAAAATGTTCTCTTAAAAATAGTCTTATACAGAAAAAAAGTCGTGTACAGAAAATTTTTGTATAGAAAATGGTTTTATTAAGAACATTTTCTCTGGAAAATGATATTAAACAGAAAATTTGCTATGAAATATAGTCTTATACTACAAAGAAAAGATTCCTCTAAACTGTTTCATATTCTGAAACAAGAAACTTAAACACTTTGGACTTCTTTAAGTTTATTTTCTGCAACTAATTCAGGCAAAATTATTACAGCAATAATGAAATAAAAAGAAAAACTATAAAATATTTTATGTTGACAACATTCAGCACCAGCACTAAAGAGCCCAATGTTTGTTTGTATGAATGTAGAAAAAAAAATTTCCCATTCAGCTGATTTTTTCCTTGTCTGCAGCAGCTGCTTCCCCCGCAATTCCTTTACTACAATGCACTCCATCCCAAGTAAAGTTTAAGTAGCTTGAATAACAAGTAAATAGAAACTTGTTTAAAGGCGTCTTTCTACTGCCTGGCCTCTTTTTTTGCTGTATTTTTCTTACGTTGTTTTATCAGTTAGAACGCATGTATTATGCAAGTTATGTTGTTTGTTTGTATCTTCAACGTTGCAAAGGTGTTGCATCCCATGTAAATTAATGCCAAACCATCTTAACAACTACTCAGTCACTGGTTGAGTGCCTGGCTGCCACTTCCACGCAGCCCATTTAAAGCAAACAAACTTTTGTAGCAAGAAAAACTATTATGGAAAATAGGATTTTGCGAAAATAAATAATTAAATAAAAAAAAAAAACGGAAAATATGTACTAATTTATTCTAATATTTTATGTCTTTTTTTAACGATGCAAATCAGAGGGAAAAAATAACTTTTAAATGAATTTACAGATTATAGGCAACCTCTAAAATTTCAAATTAAGACAAATATTTATTTAAAAAAGTCGTATATATCTTTTAAGATCCCCAGATGCCTCTTATACCAAGTATACCGAAATTCTTGGTAATTATCAAATAACTCTTATACAAACTTTACCGTCTGCAACTTTTTAACGTTGCTGGAGAAAAAAATGCCAACTTACATTTGTAATATATCATAATTTTTTTCTACTTTCTACATTAAAAATATTTAAAAAAAAAAAAAAATTATAATCATGGTAAAACTAATCTTTTTGTCTTCTTTTTTCTTTCACAGGTGAGCTAAACAAATAAAATTGTAGATGAAGAAAAAGGTAGAATTAAAAAGAAAATAACCGACGCTTTATGAGCTCTGAACTCAGGTGTGTAAATTTATGAAAAGGTGTAGTTTATTACATAATTTTTATAATAACAAAAGGGAGTTTTTCACACGCGCAAATAATTTGAAAGAAGAGATCACAAATAAAAAATAAAGGTAAATTATTGCAGCGCAATTCTATAATATTTTCGCTATAAAATAAAATTTCTTAAAGAAAGTTGTCTGTATTTTGTATAAAACAATTTTAAAAAAAAACTTTCATCATGAAAATTTCCATATTATACAATTTTTTAAAAAAATTCTTTGAACAAGACAAGCCTAAAAAAAAAATTTTCTGCACACAAGTTTTTTTTAATAATTTTTTGTACGCGACTGTTTTAAACAAGGACTGGAAAATTTTTTTTTTTGTTTCTAAAAAAATATTTATTGTGCAAGTTTAAAAAATTCTACATTTTACAGAAAAAAAAAAAATTCCTAAAATAGTTTTGAAAAAAAGCCGTCGAAAAAAATAAAGTTTTTAAAATAAAATGTTTTCTTAAAAACATAAAATAAAGTTTTTAAAATAAAACGTTTTCTTAAAAACATAAAAAAACAAAAACAAAATAACTATATTTAACCATTGTTATAAAAATTTCATTCTTCAAAACAAATTTAAATAAAATCCCTGTCGGGCTTTGAGTTAACTTAAAACTAATTTATGGTCAACCTGAAATGAGTCACAGGTGACTTAAAAGCTAACTCATTTCCCATGTTAAACTCTATTCAGTTTTTACACGTAGTGTCATCAGAGCGAGTCAGTACTCACTAACTCTGCATAAGTTTCAACCAGGGTTGTCAGATTTTTTTGAGCTTCATCGCCAAACCGGATGTCAGAAATCGCCAAAAATCGCCAAACGTCAATTTTGTTCAGTTTTCGAAATCTATTTTTTTTTTAAATTAAATTTTGCTTACAAAAAATAGATGATATAATATTGCAGTCAAAAATCGCCAAAAACTGAGAAAAAATAAAAAAGTCGCCGAAAGTAAATTTTGTTTAGTAACTGTTATTTTTTGTTTAATAACATTAAAAAGAGATCATTTATTCAGTTAAAAAAACTAAAATTAAGCACACACTTCATGCTCATCGATTTCATTACTATTGTTTTGACCTGCATACGTACTACACACAGAAAAAAATCAAGTTAAAAACGTCGAAAACAAGGTTGATTTAAATTTTTTCGGTGGTGATTTTGCTTAATACGGGTTTCATGTTAATTCAACCTGATTTTACAATAACTGCGAACAACATTTTTTTCTTTTGATATAACTATAATTCATGTTAATTAACATTGCAGTAAAGTTAGAGCAAAATGTAATTTATATTGAAATAACAATCGGAATCACGTTGAATGAAAGTTATTTCCAGTTGAAACAACGTGAATTTCATGTAGAATCAAATGGGTTTGAGTGTATTTTAACAGTGTGAAGAAGCTGCAGACAACATTTGCATTTATGTAAGAATAATTCAAAACCCTGTAACACATGTTTCACTTATTTTGTATTCTCCTTTGTTAACAGAAGCATCAGCAGAATCGCCCGATATGGTCATCATTCTACTTTGAAAACTTGATGTACTATTTAAATAAACAATTTTAATTAAAAGTATACGGGAATTGTCTTCTTTTTATAACATATTTTAAAAGTGAAAATAAAAAATGTACATAATTAAGTAGGTATGCATGTTAATTTAACAAGATAAACTTTTGATTTTAATACAAAACAGGTTTTTATGGGTTCAATATTGAATCCAGATTTATTTATATTTTAATATTTTTTTTTTTATTTTTTTAACAGTGAATAATATTAAATAAACGTAATTTAAGGTTATTTTGATATTTTTTATTAAAAATTAATATGAAATAATGATAAATTTAAGTAAAGGGCATAATTTTTCTGAAATTTAACATGATTCTCAATCAACATTTTTCCATGTTAATTTTACATGGGTATTTTTTTCTGTGTGTATTAGATTTAAGCAGTGTTTAAAAAACTGCAGTCGAAGTTGAAAAGCTGCCATCTCATCCACTTTTTCATTTGTCATTGGCCAAAAAAAAACTTTTGCTTTTACTTGTAATTCATTAAATGTAAATAGTCGCTGTCAATCCAAATCAAAAAGCGAAAAATTGTGGACAAATTTTCGTTTTTTGTTCGACAGGTTTTTGTTTCGACTGCAGTTTTTTAAACCTTGGAATTAAAAAGTGACTAAATAATTCACTTAAAATCATAATAAAACAAAACTAGTAATGATAACAAAAAAGGACAAACTGTTCAAAAATCTATAAGTATGTATGTATTATATATTTATATATATTTAGCTGGAGAGGCCTATCTCCGCTTTTGTAAATAAAAGTGCAAATTTTTTATTTCAAAATCGCTAAAATAATATGAATGGTAAAAATAGCCAATTAAATCGCCAGTTATATCAAAAATCGCCACAAAAGTCGCCAGTCGCCAAATGGAAAATCCCATTGCCAAACACGTTTCAAAATCGCCACGTTTGGCGAGAAATCGCCATATCTGACGGCCCTGGTTTCAACTAACCAAAAGTTAGCTCATTATGAGTTAGCTTGAAGTGCATAAAGTAAAAGGGCGCTATGAGTTAGCTTAAAACTGACTAACTAATGATCGGCTTTTACAAGTTGCCTTGTAGTTCATCAAAGTGAGTCAATACTCACTCACTCTACATAAGTTTCAGCTAATCATAAGTAAGCATATTCTGTGTTACTTTGTGGTGAATAAAATAGTAGGACACTTTGTATTAGCTATGAGCTGACGTATTTTTTTTAAATTTATTTATTTATTTATTATATTATTTAATTATTATTATTGAGAAGTAATATGAATAATATGAGAAATAATTATTATTAAAAATATTTTGCACATATTTAATATTACTAAATTAAAAATTTCCCATTATTGCTCCATAAACACTTTTTAAACTTTTAATCGATTTCTTTCCATGTATCCAAACTACAATAGCAATTGATAATTACGTCACTGAAAAATTTTTAGTTAACGTTTTGTGTAATTTTCTTGTAATTAAAGATGCTTTACAACAAATCTGAATTGAAAAATTATTTATGTAAAATCACTCAAAATAGATTAACAAAAAACTTACATAAACAACTCGAATGGTTTCGTTTATTTTATTTTTAATATCTTCCAAATCACCAACGTCTGGAACAGTGGAAAACTTTTGAATGTTCGCCTCTTTTTTCTTTCCCTGTTAAAACTTTTTGTGTGGCCAGAGCTTTCATTACAACGCTATTTTGGAGAACATTGGTGACTAGTTTCAGGAATGAAAAATACTGAGGATTTTCTACAGAAAATATACTGAAGATTACATTCCTGTTATAAAGTAAATAAATCTCATATACATACATACCTGTTAGTTGGTCAAACTTTGTCCCTTATAAAGTTTTCCAGTTTTGAAAATGTTGGCAAGTGTTTGGATTGCCTGTATATGTTATGTTTTAATTGAATGGGAAAATGTACTTTAAATACTTACAACTTGATGTTAAATTTTGTCCAAATTTGTATCGCTTCATATGTACCTGGATTCTGGTGTTCTGATTCCGTTATATTGTACATATATTTTTTTATTTGCATATGAGTTAAAACACGTCAAACCATCACGAAAAATTGGCATTTTCGGCATCAGCACCTCCGATTTGAATGAAATTCAACACAAATGTTATATGTAATTGGACTTAAACAAAACATAAATTTCAGACCCCACATTCTTTCGGCATCCGAAATATGACGTCATAAAAATGTGAAAAATGTTTAAAAAACACAAAAATCTCCTTACAAAAGGGGATAGAACTCTTGAACTACGCAAGATAATTTAGTTTTTTTGGTATCGTTTTAAAGGTGAAAGTGCACCCTTTAAAATGATATGCATATTGTGTTTTTCAAAGAAAAGGTCAAAGGTAAATTTTTGGGGTCTTGAGTTCAAAGGTCCATATCTAGAAAAGTATATTTTTTAAAATTCTTAAAAAAATATATGTTAAGTATTATACCCTCTTCAACATTTGCAGAAAATTTAAAGGAGGAGACTCGATTGGTGTTAGAGTTATATACCAGAACGTGATTCTAAGTATGTTTTGTGTTCAAAAATCCCTTGTTGTTGTATTTTAATTATTTTTTTCAGTATATCTGGAGAACGGCAAGAGCCAAAGTTTCCAAATTTAGTACACAAATTTTAGTTATCAATACACACCATCCCACAAAATGTGGTCGGGACTGGAGAAGTGGGCGTGGTACCTCCCGTACAAAAAATATCAAAAATTTTTTGTATCTGCACCGATTTTTCCGAGTTTTTCAGAGAATATTTCCTACTAAAGATTTCCGATCTTTTGATATATACGGCGTAACCATAGATCATATGCCAGTCCAAAGATTCAGGTTTTTATACAATTTTTGATATTTCTTGTACGGGAGGTACCACGCCCACTTCTCCAATCCCGACCACATTTCGTGGGATGGTGTGTATTGATAACTAAAATTTGTGTACAAAATTTGGAAACTTTGGCTCTTGCCGTTCTCCAGATATACTGAAAAAAATAATTAAAATACAACAACAAGGGATTTTTGAACACAAAACATACTTAGAATCACGTTCTGGTATATAACTCTAACACCAATCGAGTCTCCACCTTTAAATTTTCTGCAAATGTTGAAGAGGGTATAATACCTAACATATATTTTTTTAAGAATTTTAAAAAATATACTTTTCTAGATATGGAGCTTTGAACTCAATACCCCAATAATTGAGCTTTGACCTTTTCTTAGAAAAACACAATATGCATATCATTTTAAAGGGTGCACTTTCACCTTTAAAACGATACCAATAAAACTAAATTATCTTGCGTAGTTCAAGAGTTCTATCCCCTTTTGTAAGGAGACTTTTAAGGTTTTTGCACATTTTTCTCATCTTTTATGACGTCATATTTCGGAAGCCGAAAGAATCTGGGGTCTGAAAATTTATGTTCTGTTAAAGTCCAATAACATTCAACATTTGTGTTGAATTTCATTCAAATCGGAGGTGATGATGCCGAACGACTTAACGGTTTGACATGGATTCACTCATATGGCATATCGCCGGCTTAATATGAAAACCTGCTAAATCCACTTTTAAAGATTTGGAAAAGTAAAAAGTTTTTTGTCTCTTCTGTAAAATGTATTGAAAGGGAGTGAGCAGGTTTGTATATCAAGCCAACGATATTATTTATTTTCTTTTTGCACTTTCATTTTAATTTTTTTTTTTAATTTTCTGAAAAAACTAGACAAATTTGTCTCAGTTAACTGATTAAAAATATAATAAAATAAAAATTTCAAAAAAAAAAAAGTTTCAACTTTAATGTTCATGTTTTTTAAGGTTTGTTTATTTCTGCATCAGCTTTCAGTTATTTCTGAAGTTAGTTGAAAATGAGTTAGCTATAAGTCAGCCTAATTTTGAGTTAGCTCATAAAAGTCCGACAGGGATGTATGAAGAGGTTTCTGAGACTACAAAAATACATATTACATTTTTTAAAAATTCATACATAGAAAAAAAAATTAAAAAAAAAACGTTTTAAGAAATATTTTTCAACAAAAAAAAAGTTTTTTACAAAGTTTTATTTGTTTTTTTTTTACAAAAAAGTTTTTGCTTTTTTTTTTGAAACTATAAATTTTGTGTTCAAAGAAAATTGTTTTTATTCTTTTTTCGTTTAAATTTTAAACACAGAAAAACAATATTCTTTTCTCTCACACACAAAAATTTTTTATTTAAAAAATAAAATTTAATTTTGTGTTTTCCGTTCGTAATTTCCGGTCCTTGGTTTTAAATAAACAATTTTTTGTATAAGATCGTTTTTTAAAATTTTTATTTTGTATACATTTTACTTTGTAAAATATCCTGTTTAAGAAAATTTTTCTAATAAATTTTCTATACACGACAGTTTTCTTAAAAAATTTACTGTATAAGGCATTTTTGTCTAAAACAATTTTTCTTAGATCTTTTTTTTTAATAATTTGCTGTATAAGACAAAATTGTAGTATAAGACAGTCTTTATAAATTTTTATATAAGATAATTTTCTGAATAAACTAATTTATTTAAAAAAATTTTCCTTATAAAAGTTTTATAAGATAGTTTTCTGAAAAAAGATTAAGAAAATTTCTTGTATAATAATAAATTTTTTTATAAAATATGCATTTCCTGCATAGGAATGTTTTTTTTTTACAATTTTCTGTTAAAAAACACTTCGTTAAAACCAATTTTCTTAAAAATATATATATTTTCTGTAAGACATTTTACCCTTAAAAGTTTCTGTATAAGATAGTTTTCTTTAAGAAAATTTAATTTATAAGACAAATAAACTTAAAAAACATTTGGTATGAAACAATATTTCTAAGAAAATTGTATGGTTAAGGCAACAATCTTTAAAAAATTCTTGTATATGAAAATTTTCTTAAAAACATTTTATGTATAAGTCAAATTTTCTTTAACAATTTTCGGTATAAGGCATATTTTCTGCATAAGAAATTTTTCTTAAGAAAATTTTCTGTACGAGACAATTTTTTCTAAAAGATAATTTTCTCAAAAAATAAATATTTTCGGTAATACAACTTTCCTTTGATTTTCTTACGAATAATTGTTGTACAAATCATATTTTCTTAAGCAATTTTTAAGTATAAGACATTTCATTTTATAACATTTTCTGTATAAAATAATTTTCGTTATTAGATATTTTTATTAAGAAAATTTTCTCTATGAGACAATTTTTTCCTAAAGACAATTTTCTTAAGAATACATAAACTTTTTCTGTATATCAACTGGACTTTAAAAATTTCTGTTTAAAATAATTTTCTTAAGAAAATTTTGTTTGGTATAAGACAATTTTTTTTAGAAATTTTCTGTATAAGACAATTTTTTCTAAAAGACAATTTTCTGACTTTAAAAAAAACTCCTTTAAAAATTTTAGTATAAGATAATTTTCTAAAAATTATTTTTTGTATAAGACAAATTTATTTAAAAATATTTTGGTATAAAAGAATTCTTCTTAGAAAATTTTCTATATAAAAAAGCAGTCTTTAAAAAATCACTATATGTGATAACTTTCTTACGAACATTTTTAGAAAATTATTTTTTGTATAAGACAAATTTACTTAAAAATATTTTGGTATAAAAGAATTCTTCTTAGAAAATTTTCTATATAAAAAAGCAGTCTTTAAAAAATCACTATATGTGATAACTTTCTTACGAACATTTTCTGTATAAGTCAAATTTACTTAAACAATTTTCAGTATAAGATATTTCATGTTATACAATTTTCTGTATAAAATAATTTTCGGTATCAGATATTTTTGTTAAGAAAATTTTTCGTAGGAAATCAATTTTTCTAAAAGTAAATTTTCTTAAGAATATTCATTTTATGTAAGACACGTGCGTCTTTTCAAATTTCTGAATAATATAATTTTCTCATAGAATATTTTGTGTATAAGACAAAATAACTTAAAAAACTTTTGGTATAAGACAATTTTTCTTAGAAAATTTTCTGTTTAAGACAACATTCCATAAAAAAAATTCCTTTACAAGATAGTTTTTTATATAAATCAAATTTTCTTAAACAATTTTTCATAAAATATATTTCATCTTATAAAATTTTTTTTGTGCAAAAAAGGTTCTCAGTAATTGTGTTAAGTAAATTTTCTGTATGAGACAATTGTTTCTGTATAAAATAAACAATTGTGTAAACAATTTTCGGTATCATACATTTCATCTTATACAATTATCGGTATAAGTATTTTTATTTTTGTTAAGAAAATTTTCTGTATGAGACAATTTTTTTTTTAAAGACAATTTTCTTCAGAATATATGGACATAAAAAATTTCTGTTTTAAATAATTTTCTTAAAAAAATTTTGTTCGGTATAAGACAATTCTTCTTAAAAAATTTACTGTATAAGACAATAAATAATTTTTAAAAAATTCCTTTATAAGATATTTTTCGTAGGAAAATTTTCTTTGTATAAAATTTTGTTCGGTAAAAGACAATTCTTCTTAAAAAATTTACTGTATAAGACAATAAATAATTTTTAAAAAATTTCTTTATAAGATACTTTTCATAGGAAAATTTTCTTTACATAAAATTTTGTTCGGTATAAGACAATTCTTCTTAAAAAATTTACTGTATAAGACAATAAATAATTTTTAAAAAATTCCTTTATAAGATATTTTTCGTAGGAAAATTTTCTTTATATAAAATTTTGTGCGGTATAAGACAATTCTTCTAAAAAAATTTACTGTACAAGACAATAAATAATCTTTAAAAAATTCCTTTATAAGATATTTTTCTTAGGAAAATTTTCTGTATATAAAACTTTGTTCGGTATAAGACAATTCTTCTTAAAAAATTTACTGTATAAGACAATAAATAGTCATTATCAAATTCCTTTATAATATATTTTTCTTAGAAAAAATTTTGTGTATAAGACAAATATGCTTACAAAACGTTTGGTATAAAACAATTTTTCTAAGAAAATTTTCTGCTTTAGACATCAGTCTTTAGAAATTTTCTATATAAGAAGAGTTTCTCTAGAAGACAATTTTCCAAAAAAATTGTCTGTACACTATTATTATATTAATTTTCTTGTAAAATGATTCCTAAGAATTATTGCACTTTGGTGATTTTTTTTTAAATGTTTGCCCTTTTCCAATTGTAATTGTTCATCTGTTGGTAATTAAAATTAAAAGTTATGACATGAAAACCTCACAAGTCTGCAAACATTTGCCGTTTTATTACTTTCAATAAAATAAAATCCTTTAACTTAAAACATGCTAAATTTTTCATTAGAATGGCTAAAAGTTTTATGTTTTAAAATGAATTTTGTTTTTAACATTTTGTGCTCAACCTTCAAAAAATGTTTATTGCTGCCAGCTAAAACAAAAGAAACTTAATAACTGAAAGCAAAAACCCCTTAAACAATCTTCAACTAAACTCTTAAAATACTTTGACGAATTTTTTTTTTTTTTTAAGTACATATTTATGTTTTCATTTGTGCCGGCTAGAGAATGGGAGTCAAAGGCTGGCACCAAATCCAGTAGAGCAAAAAACGAGGCACAGTCAGACATTTAAAACAGACAAACATTTATTTAAAAAGTCTTCTTTCTAATTCCGGCCATGGCAACAGAACCTCAAGCTAACCAACAAATAAACTTCTTTCCAATTATCTTAAAAAAAAAAGAAAAAATCATAAACTTATAAAATTGACTGTTCGCTGTCAGTTGTGGATAACACCCGCTTCTTGCGAAACAAAGACACAACAGAAACATCAGCGGGTTGGTTGTCTGTCTGTCATAGTGTTTGTCTGAATGACTAAGAGTTGAAAAGTATCCAAACGTAACACAAAAGTCGTCATAAAACAATAAAATCTGACTATTGAGACCTGGTTAAATGAAAAAAAAAAAAAATTATTTTAGCCAGGGTAATTTATTTAGGTATAAGAGTTTTTGTGTTTCTCGTCTAGAGAACTTTGTTTCTTCTGGTTTCTTCTTAATCGAACCAACCAATTGTGTTTGATTCTTTATTTTTCTCTCAAATTCATTTGGCAGTTTACGATTGCAAAGTTGTCTTTAATTTTATGTTTGCAACAAACGCATTAATATTATTTCGATTGTATTTTTTTTAATTCTGTGCCTAAAAAAGGTTTGCTCGATACAACATGCGATTTATTTTTTTTTTTTTTTTTGCCGAAAAGAAAAAAGGCACTTAGAGAAATAAGACAGCTTTCTGTATAACACTTTTTTATATTAAACAATTTTTTGTTGTTTAAATATTTTCTTAACTAAAGTTTATCTATAAGACTTATTTCTGAAAAAAATATTTCCTATAGACAATTTTTACATAAGACTATATTGAAATCTCTATATAAGACTATTTTTTCAAGAAAAATTACTGTATTAGACTATTTTCTACAGTTAATTTTCTGTATAAGACTATTTATTATCTACAAAAATTTTCTGTATAAAACTACATACTTGAAAACAAATTTTTTTGAAATACTATTTGTAAGAGAAAATTCTGGAATAATATATTTTCTATTGAAAAATTTTTGAATAAGACTATTTATATCGAAAACTTTACACAATTATCTTTAGAAAGTTTTGTGTTTAAACTGTTTTCTTTAACGCGTTTTATGTGAAGGACAAATTTTTGTAAAAATTTCTTGTTATATTTTTCGAAGGTGCTTCTATGAGATTAATTTAAATTTACAAAGCTTTCTACAATGGTCCTATTCCCTTAAAATAAATGTTTCATATAATAAAAATAATTTATGAAAAAGAAATAATTCCCAAATTCTATTTGTAAAAATTCTTTATATAGACCACTTTTTGGTTTAAGAATGCGTTGTTATAGTGTTCTTTTAACGACAAGTTTCAATAGAAAATTATCTGTATAAGAATATATTTTTTAAAAGATTATATTCTAACGAATATTTTCTGTATACACTGAAATAATTATGCTTCATAAATCCAATGAATCAATTTCATTAAATTTTTTTCATTAATCCAATGAAAAATTTCATTACGGTAATGAAATTTTACAAATATAATGAAACAATTTCATTAACACTACGAAATTGAGTTTCGTAAATTCGTTAACAATTTTCATTAAATTAACTTATTATCTCTTTCAAAAGAAAAATTCAACTTATTGTTATAAATAATTTCAATAGTTTTTTTTAAGATTAAAATGAACTATTAATTAAAATATTTAAATGTTTTTAAGTTAATGAAAAAAAGGAATCTTTTGTAACTTCATATTTTCCATGATAAAAACAAGATATAATTCTTTAACTTCAAAATACTTATAACTAAAAAAATGCTCTTCCTATAAATGTTCTAAAAACGTTTTTTATACCCTCCACCACAATTAGTTGTGAAGAGGGTATATTCAGTTTGTCATTCCGTGTGAAACTTTTTTACTATTCATCTCAGACCCTATAAAGTATATATATTCTGGGTTCTTGAGTAATTTTAAGTCGATTTAGCCATGTCCGTCTGTCTGTCCGTCTGTCCGTCTGTTGAAAACACGCTCACTTTCGAAAAACTCAAAAGAAATCAACAAACTTGGTGTCAAATTGCTTGTAGTTAATTCAGCCAAATCGGTTCAATAGGATCTGAGCTATGAATCAAAATGAGGAACCACCACCTAAAAAAAATTGATAATTTTGTTACAAAAACTAACATAAATGGTGGAAAAATGCACAGAATGATATAAGATTTCGCAACAATTCGTTTTATTCAACTGGAAATCACGCTATGAAATTTCGTGAAGATCCGTCAATAATTTACCCTAGGCCCCATATAAGCCCTACTCCCGGAAAACAGTATATTAAGCCTAAAACCTTAACTAACAACGCTATCATTACAAATTTTGGCAAGTCACAGTTACATAGGACTAGAAATTAAACTGTTAAGTTTCGTGAAGATCGGTCCATAATTTACCATAGGCCCCATATAAAACCTACTTCCGGAAAACAACTTAGTACGCCTAAAAACGTAAAAAATAATGCTATCATAACAAAATTTGGTACATCAAAGTTTTATTGGACAATAAATAAAATTGTGTTATTTCGTGAAGATCGGTCCATAACTTACCCTGGGCCCAATATAAACCCTACTCCCGGAAAACAGTTCAGTACGCCTAAAACCGTAAAAAATAACGCTAGCGTAACAAAATTTGGCCCGTCACAGTTTTATAGGACTATAAATGATACTGTGAAATTTCGTGAAGATCGGTACATAATTTACCCTAGGCCCCATAGAAACCCTACTCCCGGAAAATAGTTCAGTACGCCTAAAACCGTAAAAAATAATGCAATCATAACAGAAATTGGTACGTCACAGTTTTAAAGGACTAGAAATGACGATGTGAAATTTCGTGATGATCGGTCCATAATTTACCCTAGGCCCCATATAAACCCTTCTACCGGAAAACAGTTTGGTTGCCTTAAACCATAATTAATAACAAATCGTCACAGTTTAAGATTATAATAACATCATACAGATATTACTCCTTAAACATTCGAACTGTCGGTGGAGGGTATCAAAGATTCGGCACAGCCGAATATAGCACTCTAACTTGTTTTTAATTCAGTTTTTAGCGGTAGACATGAAAATATATGAAAAAATTGTAAATTTTAATGTTACATAACATTAATGAAAAAAATTCATTAATGTTATGTAGGTTCAAAAACAAATAACGCGAAAGAAAAAACAAGAGCACAAAATTCTGACATTCTTTTTTTTTTTTATTGTTAATTTAAATACACAAAATTTACGCAGATGAAGGTCGTCGCGGGCTGGAAAATGAATTTAGTACAATTTACTTAAAGGTAAGCAAAGGAGAACATAATATGATGCAAACGATATATGAAAACGAAATAAAATTAATAAGACTTGATGATTTGAAACAGAAATAAAAAATAAATAAAAAGCATAACAACTCAAAACGCACATAGAAAAAATGGATAAATTAATTTAAAAATTTCTTTCAAATATAAAAACGTTTATATTAAAATAATAAAAAAAAAATTCTTTAAACGTTTGACATTAAAATAATGCAAAATTTTCATTGATTTTATGAAACATTTCATTAACGGGGGGCTAATGTACTATTCTTCATTAATCCAATAAAGGTTTACATAGGTTGACTTTTAATGTAATTTTTCATTGGATTAATGTCAAAATCCATTGGATCTGTGAAGAAAATTCTTTCAGTGTAATGGACTTTCCTCAATGTATCGAGAAACTGCCTGCTATTTAATCTCGCCATAAATTTATTAGACTGATAAACTGTGCGTTGACGGTATTGGTCTTCTCCATATACCGCCAAAAACATTATTTTTAGTTGGCAATACCTCTCAAAATTGACGTGAAAGTCAGCTGATTAAATTTATCTGTACGGCAGATAAATAAATGGTAGATGAGGGCGGGTTAACTTTGCGACAGTATAGAAGCAAAAAAGAAATTCGTTCTGATAAAAAAGATAGTCGCTTAGTGAGAAAAAACCATAACACGATTATCTACATATATGAAATTTTCGCGTCAGACCATTTTTTATAGAAAAATTGCTTCAAAAAGCTTTAATATTAAAATTGTTGGAATCAAACTCTTTCCTTTTTCATATCGCTACGTAAAATGTTTTACGTATAAGACTATTTTTACAAAAAATTGTATGCATAAGATGATAAGTTGCAAAACATCAGTTGCAAAGCAACTCACTTTTTTAAATGCATTCTAGAATACAACAGTAAAGAATTTTATATGGTTAGCTGTCCCAAGGTGCACCAAAAAAGTTTGCGACGCGTACGCAATTCGCAAACTGTTCATCATTAAACTTGATGATACATTTTTATCTTTCACTGCAGAGTATTATAATGTTTTAGAATTCAGCCAGACTCTAACCCTTTACCTGCTCTACTGGAGGTGTGCAGGCAGCCCCAGATCCAGGATCAGACACGGAAGTCTAATCAGCTGCTCATCTTAAACCTTACGATTACAGAAACCAAAATGAATGCATCCCAATTGATTAACCTGATGGCAATCTTATAATTTGGATTGTGAAATGTTCAATCGCTTATGGATCTGGCGAAATTGGCACAACTCTGCAGAGGGATTAACAATTAGAAACTGCTCTTTTTGGGATTCAGTAAATCTAGATTGCCAAGTCCGCTTTACCGTAATCTATTTTGGGAAACCGTTACCAACCAACCACAAGCAAGAGGTGTTGGATTCTTGTTCTCGAAATATACCCGAAATGCACTCATTTAATTGAAGCCGCATTCAAACAGCATTATAACAGCTAAGTTCCGAACAGAGACTGGGAACATGATATGTATAAATGCTATTTGTCTACGAAGGCTTCGGATCCCATGCTGAACAAAAACGAAGCAACCCTTTAGGAATTTCATCTTCAATAAATCGACGAGAAAAAGTAATAGATAATTTGCTGTAGAAGATTTTCTGTATAAATCATTGCTTTAGGAAGGCTTTTGCATAAGACCTTTTTCTGCATTAGACTATTTTCTATTAGAAAATGTCTGTATCAGACTTTTTGTTTTCTTAAAAAAAAGAAAATTTAAACAAGACCGTTTTCTATAGAAAAGTATCTGTACAAGACTATTTCTGTACAGTAATTTTGACTTAGCTGCACAATCTCCTTTGCACGATTTTTTGTGCAGGTAAATCAAAAATGCAGTTATCTTAAATGCATTTGATGTGCAGGTACACAATTGTGGTTACCTGGACAAAAGTGCAGCTAAAGTAAAGTGTTTTATTTAAAAGTAGAATAAAAAAATTATTTTAATAATACATACATTTATATTTTATTTAAATTTAATTTCAACCCAGCTAACATTTTTAATTGTCTAGGAGTCTACTGGGAATCTCACAAAGAGTGTTTTTGATCGTCGACGAGCTCATTTTTTAATTGTAGACAATTCTTCGCACGGGAAAACGCAGCGAAAAACGCTTATATTAATCGTAAAGGGAATCGTTTATGATGTATGTAGACTCTACATTGTAGAGACTATCTAACGAGTCTTTCAAAAAGCATGCCAAGAGTCGTATGAGACTCATGTAGGTATTATTTTACAACTCGTGAAATGCTCAGCCGTATGACTGAGCTACAGAAATCAGGGCATCAAGTGTATTGTTCATGCCAAAACTTATAATTTTCATACAATTTCTATAAAACAAACTTGAAGGTCGCGAAATAAACACCATCCTTTTTTACAGATCCTTAGCCTTAGGTAGCTCAGTAATTGTTGTACGACTCTTACAGAGAGTCCCAAAAGGTTCATTCCAAGATTTACTGACGAGCGTGTCAAAAAATAAATTCAAAACAGATTTAGATTTTTTTGTTTGTCGTCAGATAATCATCAGAATATTCTTTTAGGAGCTGTTTATTAAACATAATCGTCTAACAAACATTTTATACATGTAATTATGTTTATTTAATATAAAAGAAACATTAACAAAAACAATGAGAATTCACAAGAACATAAAAATGTATGGAAAAAAAACAAAATAATTGCGATTTATATTTTTATAAACAGCTTAAATTGGATATTTATGTGAAAAAGTGCCCACTAAATATTTTTATTTGTGCAGCTAACTTTGATGTTTTGTATGAAAATATTTTAAAGCTGCCCAAAAATATGAAAAATGTGCAGGTATACAAAATGCACTTAAAAAAGGATTTTGAAGAATAATTCCAGAAAATATGTATTTTGGGCAGTTAAGTCAAAGTGCAGCTAACTTTGATTTTTTGTATGAAAATAATTTTAAAATGCCAAAAATTTTGTGCATTTATCTTAAATGTGCAGGTATAGAAAGTGCACTTAAAAAAGAAATTTGTATGGAATTATAAAGAATAATTCCAAAAAATATCAATTTTGTGCAGTTAAGTCAAAAGTGCACTCAAACAAAAGGCAGTTAAGTCAAAACTACTGTATAAAACTTTTTTTTGCAAAAAAGTTTGTAGTACAAGACTATTTTATAAAAATATCTTTATAAGACCGTAATCTATAGAAAAGTTTCTGTATAAGACTATAAGTATATTAAAAAAAAACTTAGGAACATATTCTATAAAATGTTTTTTGCATAAGATTGTTTTCTATAGAAAATATTGTGCTTAAGACAATTTTCTATAGAACATTTTCACTTTAAAAGAAGTTTCTATAGAAGACTGTTTTCTTAAGAAAACTATCCTTTTACAGAGTATCGATTCTACTTAAAACTTTTGCATTAGACTATCTAAAGAAAATTTTCTGTATAAGATTATTGATCTTAGAAAATATTCATGTATTAGACTTTTTTCTATAAAAATTTAATGTATAAGACTATTTTGAATAAAAAAAATTAATAATTTCTTTTATAAGTAGAAATTTGTTGCATTCTTAATAAAATATTTGCTCTGCATAAGACTATTTCTGTATAAGACTTTTTGTTGCAAAAAAGTTTGTAATATGAGACTATTTTATAAAAAAAAATCTTACTAAGATTGTTATCTTAAGAAAAGTTTCTGTATAAAACTATAAGTATATTAAAAAAAACTTAAGAACATATTCTATAAAAATGTTTTTTGCATAAGATTATTTTCTAAAGAAAATGTTGTGCTTAAGTCAATTTTCAATAGAACATTTTCAGCACAAAAGTAGTTTTTATATAAGACTGTTTTCTTTAGTAAACTATCCTTTTACAGAGTATCTATTATATTTAAAATTTTTACTATCTAAAGAAAATTTTCTGTATAAGATTATTTATTTAAGAGAATATCCTTGTATTAGACTATTTTCTATAAAAAATTTAATGTCTGAGACTATTTTGAATAAAAAAAATTTGAAATTTGTTGCATTCTCAATAAAATATTCTCTCAGTGTCCACTGCCGTTTGATACTCAGCTGTCTTCTTTTGAATTCCTTGGTCTCCATCTCGTCCCTTAAATACGAAGAACAATAAAAACAGTTCCTAAAAATCATACACATGTTTTTTCGTTTTTTTTTCTCTTCGTATGAGTAAAATTATTTTATCTCCAGCATTTGTTGTAGCCGTTGCATTGCAGGTTGCCGGTTTCTACCCGTATTGTTGTTACTGCTGGTTGTGGAGAGCTGCTGTTCTGTTCTTGCTGCCGTATGGTGTCTTTATAAATAAGTTAGCCTATCATCAAGTCTTTTTATTTAAGGTTTTTTATGGTTGCTGTAGGGGTTTTTTTTGCATCAAGTCTTTGCTGTTGTCGTCATCATTGTCTTGCTTTTGTTTTGTAGATGTTGGTGTTGCATGCCTCTTTTATTGTTTTGTGTAGTTCTACTGATTGGTTTCATTCGAAGGCATTAAAAGTACCTTTACCTACGACACTTTTATTGCTTTTTAACCTGTTTCATTTGGATGCTGAATGTTGGCTTCGCTTTGCAAGTGAGAGGCTCTGCTTGAATTTTTTTTTTTTATTTCCTTAAAAATTTTTTTTAGCAAAAGCACAAGAACAGTGGCATAAATATCACAACTTCAGCTGTGGCTTTAAAAATATATTACTGTCTTGAAGGTCATTCAAATATCTTGTTTTTTATAAATTTTGTTTTTTCCAAAACCACGGTGCTTTAGTGAATGGTTTTTTTCTTGGTAATTTTTAACATATTTATTGCCGCTTGCCACTTGTATCTTTTCTGGTACCTTGGCAACAAACAATCTCTCCAATAGCCACTCATCCAGTCAACCAAACTTTCGAGCCTTTATTCAATACAAAAACCAAAAACTCAACTCTCATTCTCAACTATTCATTATGTTTCGTGCGTTTTTGTTCAGCACCTATTGTTAAATTTTAAGTATTTTCTTGCCTTTTCTTTATCTCGTTGGCATTTTGTAGGTTGCAAGAAGAATTTGTTGTTGTACAACATTTTTATTAGTTCCTTTCGGTTCGGTTTTAACTTATTTTTTTCGCATTGTTGTAAAAAAGTAGTTGAAGAACTTTATCCTGATTGTCAGTCATGGTTTAAATTCGTCCTCTTTTGAGGTTTTAGTGCAATTTTTACTTAAGAAAAAAAAACTCATTTCTTCCGTATCTAACAGACAAACTTGTTGTAGGTTTTTTTAAGTACTCCATCTATTTGTTGTCCAAAAACTGAATGTTTTTTTTGCTCAAAGACATACAGTCGTTAAATGGCTTGAAAATGAAAAAAATTTTAAACCACGGAAGTCTGGCATAAAATTTTATTTAAACTTATTAAAAGAAAAAAGTCTTATACATAAAATTTTTATAGAAAATTGTCTTGCACAAAAAAAGAAAAATTTACACGAAAGAGTCTTTTTTTTATACAGAAAATTGTTTTTATAAAATGCAGTTATAAACGACATTTTCTGAATGAAACAGATTAATAGAGAAAATAGTCTTATACAAAAAAAATTTTTTTATAGAAAATAATCTTGTCATGAAAATTGCTTAATAGAAAATGACCAAACAGCAATTTAATGGTCACTTTTTTTTGCAAACAATTTTTTTTAATAAAATAGTCTTATACAGATAAAAAAAATGTAAGAAAAGCTTAACTCACTGTTTATTGTTGGTGTTTTGATTAAGCTTTGGTATTGTTAGTAGTAGGACTTTGAATGTTTATAATTCTAATTCGCTTTAAGGTTTTATTTGTATAATATTTTTAGCTTTTCTAAAATCTTTGGAAAAGATTTTAGTTTAGTTTATTGAAATAACTAAAAAAACCGAAATTCGGCAATAAATAATAAAGTGGGGTTGGTCATACATTTGACCCATCTTGGAGCATCCTACACGCTGCAGGGGCCAAATTAAAGAATTTTATTAAGCCGCAATATTCGTGTGGTACAGCACATATGTGTTTTGCTTAAACTTTGATATTGTTACAAGTAGAACTGTTGCATATAAGTCTTATACGTTTAACAGTTTTATTTGGTTTAATATCTTAAGTTTTTCTAAAATCTTTATGGATGAAGTTTCCTGATGATCTGTCCCAAGCAACCAGTGAAATGCGCATAGGAATAGCTTATCCCATCGACAATAAATTTCAAGTGTTTTTGTCAAGAATAAAAACTGGGAATTAAGCACGAATAACAAAATCTTTTGAAATTAAAATTTTGTATTCCCAAAAATTGAAATTACTTTTTGATATTTTATACACAAAATTTTATAAATTAAATAGATTTATACAGAAAAGATTCTGTATAAAATAATCGTATACAATAATCTTTTTTTAAATAGTGGTTTTGTGCTGAAAATTGTTTAATAGCGAAAAGTCAAACAGAAACGTTTTCTTAAAACTAGTCATATATAGGAAATTTCCTATGAAAAATAGTCTTATACGGAATATTTTATTTCAACAAACCGTCTTATGCCAAAAATTTTTGAAGGCAATTAGTCGTATACACGATATAAAACAGTCGTATACAAAAGAAATTATACAGAATATTTATTATAAAAAAATTGTTATATGCATAAATAATTGTACATACAATAGTCTTAAACTGATACTTTTTTTGCAAAAAATAAAAATTTGTCTTTAGTCAAATGTCTTATACAAATATTTTTTAAAAGCCTTATACAGAAAGTTTTCAATATAAAATATGTTAATACATAAAAGTTTGTAAATTAAATAGGTCTATACAAAAAATATGCTGTATAAAATTATTTTATACAAATATCATTTTAATAGAAATAAGTTTTGTGCTGAAAATTTCTTAATAGAGAAAAGCCAAACAGAGAGTTCCCCTAAAAAATTTTCTTATATGGAAAATAGTTTTATATTGATATTTTTACAAGCAAACAGCCTTGTGCGGGAAATTTTCAAAGAAAATTTGTCTTATACAGAATATTTTCGTTATACAATAGTCTTATACAGAAACATTTAAATAGAAATAAGCCTTATACAAAATATTTTGTACGGAAAATTGTTGTGCATACAATTACTAATATAAAATAGAGGTTTACGGATAATGTTTTATAAAAAAGAGTATATACAGAGAAATTTGAGTAGAGTTAAAATTTTTCTAAAGAAAATTTTCTATAAAATGCAGTCTTATACAGAATATTTTCTATAGAAAATATATTTATGCAGAAAATTTTGTAAATGAAATATATTTATACCGAAAAGATTCTGTATAAAATAATCTTATACAAAACTATTTGTATACAAATTGTAATAAATATTTTCGTTATAAAAAAACGTCAAACTGTAATCTTGTATAAAAATTTCGAATTTCTTATGGAAAATAGACTAATACAGAAAAGTTTTTTTTTTAGCAATTAGTTTTGTGCCGAAAATGTTCGATAGAAAATAGTCTTATACAAAAAAATTTTATAGAAAATTTTTTTATATAGACAAATTTTTATATAAAATAATCTTTTGCAGAAAAAAATGTTAAACAGAAATCAGCCTGTAGAAAAAAAGTCTTATACAGAAATTTTTATACAAAAAATAGTTTTATATAGAAAATTTTCTATCGAAAATAATTGAATGCAGAAAACTCTTTTATTGAAAAAGTCTTACAGCCAGTTTTATTTCAAAAAACTGTCAAGCTTCTTAATAAATGAATCTTATACAGAAAATTTCTTATGCAGAAAGGTTTCTTTAGATAAGGCGACCAGATTTTTAAAATTAATATAGAGGATATAAAGAAAAAAAAGTAAAAAAATTTTTTGACCTCAAGGTTTTTTTACATATTTTACAGACAAATTTACATTCCCATATTAATAAATGTAAAGAAAATTTAAAAAGAATTACATATCGTCGGCTTAATATGCAGACCTGCGAAATCCACTTTTTAAGTAAATTGAGATTTGATCCCGTTTGGTAGAGAAATAAGTATGCCTCGTCGACCAGCTTGTCGTTATTCTTCATTTTGAGTCTTGAAGTGTGTCAAATCAACTATATTTTTGGTTCTCCTCTCTAGCAGTAAATAGGAAAAATAAAAAGTTTTTCCTGTAAAATTTGTTGAAAGGGAGTTAGCAGGCTTGCATATTAAGCCGACGATGTATAAAAATTTACATTTACTTAAGTAAAATTTATTACAAGAAAAAAAAAAAAACAACTAAACTTTAATAATCATTGCAAAAAATTATTCAAAATTTTATACTGCAAGTGTATGAGAGTCCAGTAGGAGTATGAACAGAACAAGCATCCCAGTGTCATAAAAAGTAGCAATCGCCACCAATGACGGGCGAAATAGTTAGCACTTTCACTCAATTTGTACCAGGGTCTACTGATGTGGCATTCAAATCATACCTAAATCTTTCCCTAGACACCAATATCTAGTGTTAACATTTGAAAATAGGTACCCACTTTTCGCTACCTAATTCTATAGCTCCAAGTAATGCAGAAAACAATTTTTTTCAACGACAACACAAAAAATTGTGTATCCGAAATATATCCCGTTATTAGAACAACAACAAAATCGCTGGCTTTTTGCTAGCACGCTTTGAAGATTTAAGTAGCTAACCCTTATGGTCGGTAGAGATTATGTAGAAAGGGATCCATCGCGACCTCGTAAGACATCCCCGTGTTAAATTCGCCACTCAAAAGCATGTGAGGTAGATTGTAGTGGGACTAGCGGTAGTTTTCAATGAGCTAGCGAATATACACGTTCAGAACTAGTACGCTATACCACTGAGATGGCACAACATTTTCCATACGATTGCACAGAAAAAACCGTTGATCACCGTGAAATAAAATTTTTATTTAAATTTATAAAAATAAAAGCAAATATTGGTCATGCTTTTAAAAATAAAGAGGACAAAGATGAAAGATTATGAAAAAATGATTATAAAAGAGGACACAAATTTTATAGAGGACAGCCAGTTAAAAAAGAGGATTGTCCTCTAAAAAAGAGTACGTATGGTCACCTTACTTTAGATTAAGTTTGAAACGAAACATGTGTTGGAAAAAACTGCCTTTTACACAAAAGTTTTAGTAAAAACTAATTTATATAGAAAATTTACTTCAACAGTGACATAACTCAAAATGTAACATTTTGGAGATAGTGATGCAGAACTGTTCCCTTTGTTTTCCTTTATTTTGCATATACAATTCATCTTTAAATCTTTTATACTTTCCTCGTTTGAAGAAAATGTGTCTTTATTTTTTCTAAGTGGTTAGAGGAAAATTAAAACTTAATCTCGAAATGAGGTTTTTTGAGTTATGTCACTTTTAAAGTAAATGAGCGATATATATAATGAATAAGAATTTGTATTCAATATTTTTAAAGCATTTCTTAAAAGGCCGTCTGCCCAGTCTTGACTAAACTTCATTAAGTTCCATGTATTAGCTGCAAGAGACACTAGTCTTGTAAAAATTATATACGTATTATATTAATTGATACGCCTTGGCCTCAGCCTGTGTACAAATATATTCGTTGTATTGATAAAACAATTTAACAGTAGCTTTAATCATTTAATACTAAAATAAAATATTACCACTATATAGTATTTGTATGTATGTACTTCTTTCTTGTTTTTGCATTTTAGTACTTTATTCAATTACAAATTCCAATCACAATTTACAGTAAATTTTAAAACATAAATATCTGCTATATTTTTTTCCATTTTTTTGTTCTCTGTTATTATTTATGGCTGTTTTCATATGCATGCGGCCAAAACAGGGATATCACAGCTCAATATGGACAATGTTAATCAAAAGTTAAAGAATTTGTCCAATTCCGTCTAAAAAGTCGAACAAAATCTAAATTTTGAGATTAACTTTTGTTATGTCTTTGTTTTATTGGCCACCATCTGTTGGATAATATTTTATTCATACTATTTCTGCTGTCAGTTCTTTTTTCTCCACCTCCCCTATATTTTTGTCTGTTTCTAAGGTGTTTTTTCGAAATTGATTTTATTGCTGTGTGCATATTTGTGCATGCAATTTTGTTTATATAAAGTTGTCTTCTGTATACTAATGTATAGTAAAATGAAATAAAAAAAAAAAAAAAAAAACAAAATAAACACAACATATAAAAAATATATTAGAAACAAAAACTAAAAAAAACAGTCGAATTTAAAACAAATCATCTGGTGATTGCATCCACGTACTCTGAGTGTATCTATGAGTACGAAAGACAACTCGTAGATAAATGAATTTATAGCTGAGTGAAAAACGGTACGTGTTTTATTAGAATCAATTTTTTAGAAAACTTTTTATCTAATACAAATTAAATAGATGTGAGCAACCAAATTTAATTAAAAAAAAAAAAACACCGAATTAAGAAATATTATCCCAATAGAACAATTTATAATCAATTTAAAGAAATATGGAGAAATAATAGAATTTTATATTTAATTACAAAATTAAACATTTTATATAAGATCATTTTTAAAGAAAATATTCTGTAGAAGACTATTTTCAATATTATGTAGAAGACTATTATTTATATTCTTTAGAAGACTATTTGCTAGTACATTCTTTGTATAAGAACTTTTCTTAGGAAACGCGTCTGTATAAGACTTTTTTCTAAAAAAACTTTTGTGTATAAGAAAGACTATTTCAAAACAAAAAAAAAAAAAAAAAAAATCGTTATAAAATTATTTTTTATGTAAATTTTCATATAATTCGAATCTGTATTCAAATAACAATTTTTAAAAACTTTTATACTTTAATAGTCTTTTTTATTCCTTCAATATTTTCCAGTACCCATGTTCTGTAACTATAGTGAGAACTTCTCGCGTCGAAAAGATGTGACACAAAATATTCCATCGTTTCTCGAAAAGTGAGAAAAAAGTGTGTCTGTAACTCATGTCGAAAACTATCAAAAGAGATTACGTCGTTACGTTATAAATGTCATAATATTGCACTCGAAGCCGATGTGACATTGCAGACATTGAAAACGCCAGTAACAAATAACGTTGACGGCGACCAAAATTTACTAAAATTGAAAATTTTTCAACGACGGCGGCGAAATTAGAACCGTCGGCTTTACCAAATAATGTAAAGTGCGACTTTAATGTTTGTTGTTTGCAAACGATTTAAAAACATTCATATATTTTATATAAATGTTAAAAGCAAAATAATTAAACAATAAAAAAATGTGCCAAGAACAAAATATTATTATTATAATTATTCTTTGTATTTTGCATTTTTAAGTGTTTTTTGGTGTTACAAGTTTTTTTCGCCCCGTTTTTATACGTGAGTTTATTTGACAGTTCAAAGCGGAAACTTTTCGCACAAAAATATTACAGACACACTTTTTCTGAAATTTGGCGAGTAATTTCCTTACGTGACAGCTAGTACTCGCCAAAAAAAGTTGCAGATACAGTTTAGTGAGAAAAATAGCTGTTCGTTTTAATTTATGGCATTTCTGTTTCATTTCATACATTTCAATCGAAAAGTTTACTGACGCGAGAGTTACAGAACATGGGCACAGGTATATGTTAGATACTATTGTTTTTTGTTGAATTTTAGTATAAAACGGTTATAAATATATAGAACCGTTTTCTATGAAATAAATTTCTATAAAAGGCTATAATATAAAACGCGGGTTTCTGTAGAAAATCTTCTATATAAGACAGTTTTGATAAAGTTGGTACAATTGTACTTTTTTTGTTACAATTCAAAACTAAAAAGTACGCTCGCACCCCCGTGACTCATTTGGTACTATTTTTAATTTTTTCAAACCTACAAACATACATATTTTTAATTGATATAACTCGTATTAACTGTCCAATGAATATAAGCGGAGTTTAGTGTTTGGACCATTTGCGCTAAACACTGAACTCCTCTATTGAGAACTGATTTTTGCACTTGATCATTGAACGATTGCTTATGCCACATTCTAAATTAGGTGTCTGCGGCTGCATATAAGCGTGCATTTTCTGATGATATTGACAAGTTTTTAAAAGATATAGGAAACCACTTCTGCAAAAGTTCTATAAAGTAGAAAAGGCGACTTCCTCTCAATTCAAGATTATTTTGGAACGAATTCATAATATTTTAAAATATTCGTCAACAAGATAGTTGTCACGTCAAGACGTGGGAGTCCACTCCATTATTATTTTACTCCGAATAATTTTTTTTTTTTTTTTCTCATTATTTATTTATTGAATCTTCATATATTAAATATGAACTAACAATAATTAATCAAATCTTAACCTAATACGTTATTTTTTGTCCTGCCAGTGCCAGACAAAAATTTTCTTCATCGCGGGTTCTGTTCACTTTTATAGTGTTTATCGCTCATCTAATTGGATAAGTGCTGCAGTGTCTCTTCTTCTTAAGCGAGTGTGGCCGCTATCATTTAAAATATTTCGTGCTAGTGGGTTTGGGTGCGATTCGAGCCTTTTTAAGTATTTTACTGCATATTTCGTAATCATAGTTTTAACTAATGGAACATTAAGATCCTTGTGAATATTTGAGTTTTTAACATACCAAGGGGCAGCTGTGATTATTCGAAGTAGTTTATTTTGGCGCCTTTGAATTTTTTCGATATTAGAGGCCGAGGCAGTGCCCCATAACTGAATACCATAGCACCAGATTGGCTTTAAGATGGAGTTGTAAAGAAGAAGTTTGCAGTCGAGACTAAGGACAGAGTTTCTTCCAATAAGCCAATGAATTTGGATGGCTTTTAGTTTCATTTGAGTTAATTTTGCCTCTATATGGCTTTTCCACGTTAAACGGCGATCTAGATGAATACCGAGGTATTTTACATGCGAATTTTGAGGTATTATTTGATTATTGATTTTAATAGGGGGGCATGATTCCCGACGCAAGGTGAATGTTATATGTACGCATTTTTGCTCATTGACCTCTATCCTCCATTGCTTTAACCATAGTTCGAGTTGAAATATATGATCCTGTAGGTATCGAGATGCTTCTTGACGGTTTTCGTGCACGCTCAAAAAAGCTGTATCATCAGCAAATGTTGAAGTTTGTGTGTAGTTGTTTGTTGGCATGTCCGAGGTATATATTAAGTATAAAAGTGGGCCCAGGATGCTTCCCTGAGGGACTCCAGCGTCAATTTGCTGAGGAGAGCTTAAATAATCACCTTCTTTAATAATAAATTTTCGACCGACTAAGTAGCTTTCTAACAGCTTGTGTGTGTTTACTGGTAAGTTGAGCTTCAATTTATGTAATAAGCCTTCATGCCAGACTTTATCAAAAGCTTGAGAAACATCGATGAAGAGAGCGGAGCAATATTTTTTTTCTTCAAAGGCTTTTCTTATTGCGTTTACTATACGATGGGTTTGCTCAATTGTGCTGTGTTCTCTTCTAAAGCCGAATTGGTGGTTAGGAATACATCTATTTTCATTTAAAATTGGGGTTAATTTTGACGCTAACAGCTTCTCAAACAGCTTTGATATATTAGAAAGTAAGCTTATAGGCCTATATGACTCAACTTTTGTGTGATCCTTTCCAGGTTTAGGTATCATGGTGACTAAGGAGACCTTCCACTTTTGAGGATAGTATTCAAGGCGTAAAATAGCATTAAAAATTAAAAGAATAATTTTCTTTGCTATGCTGGGTAGCTCCAAAAGCATTTTGTTGCTGATCTTATCAAAACCAGGAGCCTTCTTGGGGTTTAAATCACAAATAGCCTTTTCGATTTCTCTTATCTCAAATCTTAGCGGAACAGCTGCTCTAGCAGCAACAGGTGGTAACTCGACCGCAATATCGTGAGATATATTTGGGGTAAATACGTTTTTTAAATGATTGACATACAGATTTCCTTTTTCAACATCATTTCTTGCCCAACTTCCATTCAAGTTTCTTAATGGTGGTTTAGAGACAACTGGCCTTTTGAGATTTCTAGCTGCGCGCCATAATGAGTAGTTTGATTGTGGGGTTGCATCAAGTTCCTCAAGATATTTTTCCAGAGAAGCCGTTTTCTTAGTCTGCAGTAACTTTCTAAGTCTTTTTGTACACTCTTTAAGTAAGTTCTTAAGTTGAGGGGATCTGTGCAATTGCCAATCTCTTCGAGCCCTCCTTTTTTCAGACAAAAGATGCTCGACATCTGTGGAATATATTTTAATAGTTTTTGTTTTTTTGGGGACAATATTGGAATGTTGAACAGCTAGTTTCAGAAAACTGTCAAAATTGTCAATAGAGCGATCTACATAATCCGGTGTACTGAGCGGAATATTTTCTGTGCAATGGGTACTGAGATATTTTTTATATTTTAACCAATTAATTTGCGTAGCTGTCGTCGGAGGTACAATTCTATTGGGGTTCATTATAGTAACAATTGTAGGTGTGTGGTCGGAAGATAAATCTAGGGAGGCTTCAACATGAATCGTTTCTATGGGAATGTTTTTAACCACGCCGAAATCGATGACATCTGGAATTTTTTGATGATCAGTGGGCCAATATGTTGGTTGTCCGCTCGCTACCACATTTAAATCCATTTTAGAAATTGTGTTAAATAAAACACGACCCTTTGGTGTTATAAGTCGCGACCCCCAGAAGGTATGTTTAGCGTTATAATCGCCAGCGGCTAGGAAACACGGTCCTAATGATTTAAAATATTTATAATATTGGTCCTCCGATATTGAAAATCTAGGCGGGGAGTATAACGATGAAATTACTAGGTTTCTATTTAATTCCTCAACGCAAATGTTCGTTGCTTGGAGATAATCTTCACGATGATCACACATTAGGTAGTGTTTCACTCGGGTTTTTATTAAAATGGCAGAACCTCCACAAGCTCTATCTCGAGGGTCCTTGGTATCATATAGTATATAACCATTTATTTTAAACGTATTTCTTGAGGTCAAATGAGTTTCAGAAATCATCATGACATCAATTTGTTTATTTTTAAGAAAGTATTCTAATTCATTTTTATGTTGGCGGATGCCGTTTGCGTTCCAAAAACAAATTTTTAAACAGTTCATGGTTTATTAAGTACAGCTTGCAATAACATCGATTGCATTCTAAGCATTTCCTGCATCATATTACCCATTGTGTTCGTAAAATTATTTACCGTTTGCACTAATGTTTCCATGGTTTTTTCTAAGCGACTTAAATTAGAAACCGGAGTTTCATCATTACTTGGCGAAGCACCTTGCATTGGCTGATGGTTTGATTTTAGGACGTTAGCGTAAGAGGTTCTGTTATTACTAGGCTGGGGGGCTTGAATTGCATTTGTGTTTACTTGATTTGCAACCTGCATTTGAGGGGTATTTGTTTTTGGTCCAACCGTCTGCTTGACGATATTATATACAGGGCATCCTCTATAATTGGCAGTGTGATTACCGCCACAGTTGCTACATTTTTTTACGTTGGGGTCGGTTTTAGACTTATCGCAAGAAACTGTACCGTGTAGTTCACCACATACTACGCAGACAGGGGGTAAATAGCAGTATGCCTTAGTATGACCGTACTCTTGACAGTTTAAACATTGAACGGGACCATTTCTTTTGTGCGGCTCTTCTATAGTTATTCTTCTGTAGAGAATATATTTTAAATTGTAAATAGGATGGGTTTCGTTTTTTTCAAGTTTTACGTCGCCGGGTTCAAACTCAACTCGAAAGAGTGGTTGGGGAATTTTTTCTCTATTTTTAATATTTACTACATGCTTTACCTTGAAGCCTTTTTCTTCTAAGAATGTTTTAACCTCTTCTGGGTCTACGCATGAGTCAATGCCATTGATTACTACCTGAAGACCTTTACTGCTCTTCAGTTGATAAGTATAAAAGTTTTTATTCAGAGTCTCAAATACTGTAATTACCTTTCGAAAATCATCCTCGTGATTCACCTGTATTTTAGTCTCGTTAATGATACCGCGCTTTATTGCAGCTACATAAAAGGAATTTTCACCTATCACCGAAATTAAACTTTTTATTAACTCATTAGAGTTTTGCTCTCTAAGGTATATCGGGGGTGGCTTAGACGATTTAATGACGTTTGGTGCTTCAGAGGATTCATCCTCCAGAATCGCAAAACGATTTTGTGTATTTATTTTATCAAAAGATGGTTCTTTTGAGGCCGAAGCAACTGCTGCAGAGGTAGGGCTGCGTCCCCGTTTAAGCACTGTTATGTACCTGTCCATACCAACTTGTATTGTAGGCTTTTGGCAGCTTTTTACAGGGGGGTTTTCCATTGCATTTGTGTTTAAGTTCATGGTTTCATTTCCCACTAAATTTGTTTTTGACGTCACGGCAATACTTGCTGGCCTGGCAACACTTGTCACCAAATCTAGTTGTAGTTTTTTTAATGAGTCACTATCCACTGTTTTTGTAAACACCGAGGGTGATAGGGAACGTGTTCTAGTAATTGGCTTAGCCGTTAAATAGTTTATATTATTTTGTTTAGTTTTATTTATTTCCGCATTATTTTCGTTTGATTGAACTAAAACGTAAACGTTTCTTTCATTTTGTCTTAGAATTATTTTGAAGGAGATTTTTAAAGCGCTAAATTAAATTTTAATATATTCGGACTTTCTACTCCTTTCCTTTTTTTTTTGCCGTACATATTGAAAATTGTAAACACAATAAATTTGGAAATACAATCCGAAGATGATCGTATGCACATATTTTTAGAACGCCTAAAAATTATTTTCGATTAAAATTCGAGATTGCATTTTGAGAAATATTCGTACATTTTCCACAAAAAAGACGATTAATTCTAAAAAGTGTATGAAAACGCTCTCTGGCGGCTATAAAAAATAAAAATAAATGAATTTTCGACCCTAAAAACTGCAAAATACAGGTCTGGCTCGACTAAATACAATTTGTGTTCCTCTATTCTTGAATATTTTGGAAAACTATTTTGAAAAATCTGGGGCTCGAAATTCATTTTTTGACCTATGGATTCTTTGGCAAAGTTTCTTTGAATGACTTATAGAACAAAAATCACGATGTGCCTTTGACGCGAAAAAATTTTACCCCCCCTATTATTATGTATAATAAATGTACAAATGAAGTTAAAGTACCTTTTTTTTGTAGTATTAAATTTTTGTTTTTAAAAATAAAATTATAAAAAAATGATTTAGTACTATTGGGGCCAGCGTTACCGTTGTGATACTAAAGTATCAATTTGACCCTTTTTCGATGGTGTTGATACCTTTTATGACCCTTTTTTTAAATTATACCTCTGTATCATTTTCACCTATTTTGTGACACTTTTTGAACCTTTTTTGGAAATAGCTGTCACATTTTGTTTTTTGTCAACACTGCGGAACAGAAGTGCTAAACAAATGTGTTCGAAATAAGCATTGCTTGATATGGAACAGACTCAAAGTATAAACTTACAATTCCATGCTTTCTTCTCCTTGATTTTTGATAGTAAAGTACAAGCAAACATAACTCATATACATATTTGTTATTTTTTACGGTGGTTTGTTTTTAAAACAAAAATTTGACATTTTATTAAAAAAATGCAATTTGGTGTTTTGCTCTCTTAAAGAGTAGAATGTTTTATTCAAAAAAATACGCCCTTAATAATGGCAAAAGGTATTGAACTTTTCGCACCCTTTTGAATCGACAGTGTTGAGAGTGCCCTAACCGGAATGAAAACAAGAGGTAAAAATTGCTAAATAAGCGGAAATTCCCAAATATTTGGTAACACCGGTACGATAGTAAAGTCTAATATTTATTAAAAATCGTAATAGCTTTAAAAAATCTGACACTTGCAGGAAAAAAATCGCTTTAATCGAGAAAATGGTTACAATTCGCGAACGATTACAAAATTTAAAACAAACTCTAAAATTTATTTGACATCGCTAAATTGGAAAATTACATAAAAAGTATTAACAAATTAGCTATAATGATAAAGAATAAACTTTTTGTCAGGTGTTAAAACAGGACAGAGCATTCCATAAAAAATTAAGTTTTTTGAGCTCTTCCTACCTGAAATATTATTTTTTTGTTGCTTATAAAAAACTTGGTCTTATTAAGTATGTTCATTTAAATGGGAAATACTGCTTATAAAAACTTGACCCTTTTTTTTTATTGAAATACCCTTTTTTTGACCCCTTTTTCTGGAAAATCCCCTTTTTGTGACCCTTTTCGAAAATTTCCAACGGTAACCCTGATTGGGGCCGAAAAAGTACGATTTTAAAAGTTCTTTGGTACGATAATATTTTTCTCATTTATCATCCCTGATGTAAGACTATTTAAAAAAAATATTTTGTAAAAGATTTTTTTCTACTAAAAAGATTCTGTATAAGACTATTTTTATTTGACGTTTTTATGTAAACAACTTGTTTTAACTTGCTATATATTTTATAGAAAATTTTCTAATAGAAACTTTATAAAACTATTGTATATAGAATCTTTGTACATGAAATTTTCTTATGCAAAAAAATTTTTTTTAAAGGAGACACATTTCTATGTAAAATTGTCTGCATTAGCTTTTTTTCTCTCAAAAATTTTTCGTATTGGACTGTTTTCTGCAGAAAATTTTTTTATAAGACTTTCCCAAAACTTTTTTGTATAATACTCATTTCTTTACAAAAAATTTTCTTTATAAGACTTATTTTGGTTTCTACGGTCATCGTAAAAGCTTTTTCTTTATGTATATGTCACGTCTAATTGGATCTTAAAGGACTATTTTCAAATAAAAATATTCTGTATAGGACTATATTTTATAAAATAATTGTTTAGCCCGGTCCGTATCGCTACCCCCATCAAAATATAATTATTAAAATTTTTTAAAAGATCTCGTTTATTGAACCACAGAGCAATACACAAAAATTTAAAGTGTGTTTGTTTGGGAGGTGCCATGCCTACTTTGCAATAGAACCTCCTTTTGCACATATGTTGCGTATTAATATATATTTAAGCTATTTTTATAAAATTAGAATACTTTCACTGTTACAGTACTCCATATACTTATGTATATAGAAATCGATATTGTTTTTGTATGGGAGGCACCACGCCCACTTAAGCGATCCAGTTTTTGCAATTTTTACCAAGTTTAGACAATTTTACTATTACCGTTCTCCAGATATACAATTATCTCTTTTGTGCCGCTCCCACTTCTCCAACCCCGCCCTCTTATTGTTAGTTATTGTGCATTCATAACCAAGCTATTTGTACCAAATTTGAAATTAAAATCTATAAGCGTTCTCCAGATATAAAGAATTTTACTTTGTGCCACGCCTACTTCTCCAATACCACTCAGTTTTTGACAGCTGTTTAGGATTGAGAAGCAAGAAACTTGTAGAAAATTTGTAAACTGTGGCTCTTGCCTTTCTGCAGTTGTACTGAAACCTATATTATGCATGTATGGGAGGTGCCACGCCCACTTATTCAATAGCATCCGCTTTTTACGTATTTTGTGTATTGACAATCCAGCTGTTTGTACCAAAATTTGGACTATTTTCCGCGTAACGCTCTAAAGATATAAATAAATCTATTATGTGCCACGCCCACTTCTCCAATCCCGTTAACATTTTGTCTGTTGTTTTGTATTAATAACCACGATATTTTTACTAAATTTGGAGACCGTTCCGTGCTCCAGAAAACTATATTGCCTTTATATGGGAGGTGCTATGCCGACTTTTCCAAGTCAGCCCACTTTTTTTCTGCAGATTTTACCAATTCAAGATTCACCAATTTATTTGTTTTAAATTTGATAACTTTTACTGTAACCGTTTTCCAGATATGAGATAATTCATATTGTTTTTGTATGGGAGATGCCACGCCCACTAGACAATTTACAAATATTTTGAACCGATGTTAAGCGCCGGGTAATCAAGCACCCTTATTCTGTTTGGCGTATTTAAAATGAAGGTGAAAATCGGTTTAGTAGCTTAGGAGTCCATAGGCAGCAAACAAACATACAAACACACACTTTTTCTTTATTATATATATGGGTATTTCATTAAGAATGTTTACTTTTTGTCACGTTACTGCACCAACAATTTTAAATTATTTCTCAAAGAAAAATTTATTTATTATTTAATATAAAAAATTTATATAAAATTCTTCTGCGTTAGGATATTTTTTTTTTAAAAAATTTTAGATATAATTTTGTTTTAATTAGAAAGTTATTTGTATAAGTCTTTTCCTTACTAAAAATATTTTGTATAAGACTATTTTCTTTAAAAAATATTTGGTATTAAACGCTTAAATTACTTTCTACTTTTTATTCATCTGTGCTCTAAACATTTTGTTCTCTTATTTTTCTTTTTAACTACTTATACTGGTCAACTTAATCCAACCAAAGTGCGGGCTTTATATGCTGCTTACAAAATTTATCTTTATTTTGTGTAAAAGAACAAAACTGTGTTCATCTAGCATTCACTTCACTATTGGCTTCTCTAAGGCCATTCTCTATTTGAGGCTGGACTTTATCAGTCAATTTAAGCAAAAGCTCCATACGAATGTTTTGTTTTGCTATGTTTTTTTTATATCTGGGATAGAGGTCTATTTGTCGGTCTGTCTGTCAGTCCGTTTGTCTTTTTGGTTTTTAGACTGCTTATTTTTGTTTTGTTTTTTTGTTTTTTGTTGCATTGGCGACTGCAATACTCTTTTGAGTTTTAAATGATGGACTGTCAGTTAAAAAAAAAAAAACTAAAATTTAGATCTTGTTGTTTTTGTTATGTGTGTAAATATTATATTGCCTTTATGCTGCCAGAGGTTTTTTAGTAGATTTTGTTTTGTAAAACAAAATAAAGCTGAACACGATGATGTCCTTCAAGCGGTCAGGAATCTACTTGACTTAACTTTTTTTTTCAAAAATTATTTCATATAAGAAGGCGAAGGCTTAAGTATATGATGGCACAAAGATTGATATGCAAGAATGGCAACTTAATAAGCTTTAAAAATTGTTGCTTCGACTATAGTCTAGAGCAGATAAGCCCTTAGATATAAGAATATTATCTATAAAAAATCTGTATAAACAAATGTCTGCAGAGAACTTTCTGTTTAAAACTATTTTGTAAAGAAATTTTATTATACAATACGCTTTTTTATAGAAAATTTCGGATAATAGACTAATTTCTATAAAAAATATTGTATTAAACTTTTCAAAATATTTAATTTTCTATATAAGGCTATTTTCTATTATAAAAATATTTTAATGAACAATTTTCTATAGCAAATGTTCTGTGTAAAATTCTAAATTTATCTGTTTTCATCTATTTTCAATAGCAAAATTGCTGTTATTCACTTTTATTTTTAAAAAGTTTTCTGTATAAGGCTGTAAATGTAGACGATTTTCTGTATAACAGCCTGTTCATGGATTTCGAGCGTGTTCGAATTTTGGTTTTGTTTTAAATGTAATTTCCTATGCGAACCATGACGTTCGATATCGTTAAACAGGCATTAAGACTATATTCTTTAAAAAATTTTTTTTATGAGAATCTTTTCTATAAATAATTTTCTGTATATGACGACACAATTTTATATAAAAATTATGTTCACCCCTATCGTGAATACAAATTCCTTGGGAGTTTTTTCCCTTTTTCCATTTTTCCTATGTTCATTCAATTGTTAAAATGGGAAAAAGGAAAAAACTCCCAAGGAATTTTTATTAACGATAGGGGCGATTATATTGAAACTTTTCTTTTAAAGACACTTCTTAATAGAAATTTTTCTGTATACAATTATTTTGTATAAAACATTCCTGTATATGCCTATTATGGGAAAAAAAATTTTGTATAAGACTTTCTATAGAAATTTTTTTGTATAAGACTATTTTCATTAGAAAATGGTTTGTTTAAGACGATTTTCTATAGAAAATGTTTTGTATAAGACTATTTTCTACAGAAAATTTTTTGTATAAGACTATTTTCTATAGAAAATGTTGTGTTTAAAGACTATTTTCTATAGAAAATGTTTTGTATAAGACTATTTTCTACAGAAAAATTTCTTCTTTTTAAAACTATTTCATATAGACCATTTCTTGTATAAGACTTTTCTGTATAACATTATATATGATATAAACAATTTGTTGTATAAAACTAACAAAAACAACAACAAAAGTCACTTTTAAAATGTTTTGTAAAAGAATTTATTGCATAGAAAATTTTTATTTATTTAAAAGATTTTATATAGAAAGTTTCTTCTGTAAGACTTTTCTGTAGAAATATTTGTGTATTAGACCAATTTTTATAAAAAATTTTTGTATAAGATTATTTTATGTAAAAAATTTTCTATTGATGCCACTTTTCTATAGAAAATTTTCTTTATAAAACCGTTTTATATAGAAAATTTTTTATATAAGACTATTTTCTATAGATACTTTTCTGCATACGTCTACTTTATATAGAAATTCTTTGTATAAGACTTTTTTCTATAGATAATATCCTGTATAAAACTATTTTTAATAGAAATTTTTTTTGAATTCTAGCCCATGGCAGACTAAATAAAGTCTAATCTTTAAGCGATTTTAAAAAAATTACGGTCATTTTCAATTCAGTTGCTAAATTAAGTTGCATATTTCAATAATTTGTCTGGCTACATAAATCTTTAATTTTCTATTTAAGTAATCCCTCTTCTTTTGCTCTTTTGTATACAAACTCTGCAGTAAACTATGATAATGTTATTTTTATACAATTATCTTCTTCATTTTATTTATTTTTTAATTTGTATAAATATTTATATGAAATTAAAAAAAAAAATAAAAATTGTGTAGATAGAGGTCAATGGTCATGTATGAATTATTTGCTTAAATTTTGCCTTTTAACTCCAAATCATTCTAAACTTAATAACGCTGAACAATTTAAAGATCTTAAGAATTTATTTTGCTTTTTTTATTATTTAAAAATAAATATTTTATTATTGTTTATTTCTATATATTTAAGATTGAATATTATTAATAGACCGACAAAATTCAATTTGCATTACATGTAAAATTCTATTAAAACTGTTTCTTTGCATTATTCCATATTTCATACTATATTTTTATATTTTTACAATTGTATGTTTGTAACTAGTACTTTTGTATAATTTTGTTTATTTTTTATTTTTTGCAAACAACTCGAGTTGCAATCAATAACATTTAATGTAAACATTTTCTATTTTTGTCTGCTATTTTCATTGCTAAATATTAAAAAAATGTAAATGATAAATTACAGGGCACTATAGCGAAAACTAAAGTAGAGACTAGACTAGGAATTATGTATGCTAAAGGCTAGACGAGATACTCAATAAGAGGCTAGACTTGAGAGTATACTATAGATTTGATAAGACACTGGACTAGACTGGAGACAAGACCAAAAACTGGAAAAGAAACTAAAACTTAACTAGAGGTAAGGTAAGGCATTAAAGTAGAGATTGGCTAGGCAATAATAAAAAGTACTCTCGGCTATAGATTATAATATACAAGACTAGAGATTAGACTAAAGACTAAACTAATCACTAGATTAGCGAATTGACTAGAGGTGAGAATAGAGACTAGTCAAGAGAATTAATTTACTGTAGAGTATTGAATAGAAACTAGATTAGAATAAAGGTAAGGGTAGATTTGTGCTAGAGACTAAGTTAGACACTAGGCTAGAGACCAGGCTTAATAAGAATCCAGATTTGAGCCTTGACTTAAAACTACACTAGAGACAGTACTAGAGACAAGACTAGAGAATAGATTAGATATAAAATAAGTGGAAAAAACATAATTAGCAAAAACATTAAAACTTTGACTAAAAACTACACTAGAGCCTAGATTAGACTAGAGGATAGGCTAGAGACTAGGCTTTATTAGAAACCTGATTTGAAACTTGACAAAAATGTACAATAGAGACTGGACTTGAAAATAAACCAGACTGTAGATTATAGATTAGAATAGATGTTAAGTGACTCACTTAGAAAAAAGATTGGAACTTTGACTAGAAACTACACTAGTGACTAGATTATACTAAAGGTACGGCTAGAGACTGGGCTAGAGAATATGCTTAATAAGATACCAGATTTAAACCTTGACTAAAGACTATACTAGAGAATAGATTAGATAAAAGTTACGTGGAAAATTGACTTAAAACATTGGAAATGTAAACAGAAACTATACTATATTAGCTTAGATGTTAGGCTAGAGACTAGGTTTTATTAGAAACTTGATTTTAACCTGATTTGAAAGTATAGATTGGAGATCAGAATATATGATAAGCGACTTAATTAGAAAAAAGATTGGAATGTCGACTAGAAACACTAGGAACGAGATAAGACTAGAGAATAGGCTAGAGCCTAGGCTTAATTAGAAACCAGAATCGAAGCTTAGCTCAAATAACACTAAAAACTGGACGTGAGACCGACCAGAGATAAGATCAGGGATAAGACTAAATGTTTAAAGACTCAATTTGAAAAAAGATTGGAACGTTGACTAGAAACAACACTAGAGACTAGATTATACTAAGGGTTAGGCTAGAGACTGGGCTAGAGACTAGGCTGGACACTAGGCTTAGGAAGAAACCAGATTAGAACATTGACTAAATACTACACTAGCAACTAAACTAGAGACAAGACTGGATACAAAACTAGATTGGAATACGGACTAGAAGTTAACCTTAAGAGTACACTCGAGACTTGATTAGATTCTAGAGATGAGACAAGACTAGAATATAGACAAAACTAAAGACTAGATAAAAGAAAGATTACAAACTAAATTTGAGACTAGATTTGACAATAGACTGGAGACTAGACTAGAGGCTTGACTAGAGACTAGCCAAGAGACTAGTTTAAAGACTATTTTAGAGACTATACTAGAGACAAGACTTGAGACTAGACTAGAGACTATACCAGAGTAGACAAGAGACTAGACTAGAGACTAGACTAGACTAGAGACTAGACTAGAGACTAGACTAGAGACTAGACTAGAGAATAGACTAGAGACTAGGCTAGAGACTAGAGACTAGAAAAGAGACAAGACTTGAGACTAGACTAGCGACTAGACTAGAAAAAAAGACTAGACTAGAGACTATCAGGTCTGTTCTGAAAATCACGTGATTTCAAATCACATGTGCTTTTAAAATCGCACGTGGGATTTTGTGGTGTTCTGTAAATCACAACGATTTTGTGTTTTTCGGTGTGATTTTAAATCAGTCATAACCACTCCATAGACTCGCGAGCAGTCAATTATTGTATTTTTCACACATACACGGTCAGCAACTCACATGTATACAACAACTTTGTTGGGGCCACTCCATAGTTTTGCGAGGCAGTCAATAATCGTATTTTTTACACAGACATAGTCGGCAATTCATATGTATACAACAACTTTGTTTGTTGCTTGGTTATCACTGTTTTAAATTGACAAAAGCACAAGCAAACACAAAAAGTTTGCTCTACAAAATTATAGCTAATTTTTATCGCTTTTTATATTATTCTTCAACAATTTGTTTTTTTTTAACAGATTTAGCGATCTCAAATTAAGTTTAGAGTGTGTTTAAAATTTTGCAATTTTTTACGAATTTTAGCCATGTTTGCGATAGAAGCAACTTGTTTCTATACGTTTTCGATTCTTTATAGCAATTTTTTGCGAATTTCCGCTAATTTAGAAATTTTTACCTGATTTTTGCCATGCCTTATAGTTTTAGGGACTTTCAATCAATTTCAGTTTGAAATATCAATGAAAAATCAATCAGTTTGAAATATGAAAAATTTTCGCGAATTTTCGCCATTTTTGCAATATTTTTATTTTATGTTATTTTTTTTATCCATAATGCGATTTCAAATAAAATTTAGGTCTTGTTTACAAGCTTGCAATTTTTCGCGAATTTAGCCATTTTCGCGATAGAAGCGATTTTTCCTGTGATTCTTTACAGCTCTTACGACTTAAAATTAATATTATACTTTGCTTTCATGCCGCTGTTAGCAAATTAGCGATCTTTAATTCAACGAAAAAAAACAAACTGAAATCACAACAGAAGTCTCAAAAGGAAATATAATTTTTTAGTGTCGTCGAATTTTCATATTTTTAAAGGATTTGGTGCAAACAAAATAGTTTATTGCATATACCTACAATTAATAAACAACACATTGAATATTTTATTTAAGTAATTTATTATGACGGCCATCTTACAGTAGTCGCAAAAATAACAAAGTGATTTCAAAAAGTTGTTTAAGTAGCTGAACGTTTTGAAATCACTAAATAATATGCCCAGAACACCTTTCTTGTGATTTCAAATCACTTTCATGAAATGTGATTTTCAGAACAGGCCTGTATACTAAAGACTTGACTAGAATAAACAAGCGACTTAACAAGAGACTTGAATAGAGAATGTATTAGAGAATATACAAGAGACAAGACTATAGACTAGACTAGATACTAGAAAATAGCCTAGATTAGATGCTAGGTACTAGATTAGATTAGAGACTTAAACTTAAGTAAATATAAATTCACTTATTCGTTTATAAATCTAAATTGATGTAGTACACTTAATTTTATGAATTTTTTTTTATTTATTTTTACTGTTTATATTTGTATCTTTCTTCTTAATAAAGTTTTCATTTACAATATGCTCTTCGAAAACTTTTGTCCTCCTCTGCTACCTCCTCCAAAATTTCAATATTATCTTCATCATTATCGGCATCATTTTCTATCAAAACGTAGAAAACACTTTTCTTTAGATTGTGTCAATTTTTGTTTGTTATTTTATATCAAGACAGAGTCTTAAGAAAAATATACAACGAAGAAAAAAAAAAAACAAATAATATTTCAATTTTCAAATATTTTTAGGGGTTTAGAGGGTCAGGGAATCGAACTGGCAAATAATATAAACTTTTATGACTTAACTATACTTTTAACACTTTCCATATTCTACAGCTGTTTGTCAAACTTACCAGCTAAGCAATTCTTTATTTACCAGATAGATTTCCATAGTTTGGGATGCCCCCCTAAAACCCCTCTAAAAAACATTGATTATAAAAGTGTAAAGAAATTCTTCTGGATGGTTGATAAACAAAAATAATAAATAAATAGAAAAGTTTCTTGTCTTGTTGTTGCTGATTCTTTTGAAAAAGTTTTCTTTTTCTAGAGAAAAAAAAAAAAACTTATTTGTTTGTCGAGTTTATTGCATGCAGAGTACTTGAGTGTATGTCAACTGTATGCACATATACATATGTCTACATTGTATATATGTATATATTTTTTTCAAATTGAGTTTAACAATTTTCTTTTACATTTGTAGCATTTATATTAATAGATATTTATACTTAAGGAGACTATACCCAGAAGTTAATAAACTCGAAGTGAATACATTGTAGTCTTAAATAGAGAGCTTAGACTAAATTATAGGCTAGATCATACGTTAAATTTAAGACTGCAAACAAAGACATTTACTAGATTATTAGGTAGAACTTTATACCTTGCACTTTTTACACCAAAGACTACTCCTTAAGCTCTACGGCTGGACAGGCCGTATACTATACTAAACACTAAAGTAAAGATTGTACCAAAGAATGGTTCATAGACTGGACCAAGCAGTAAATCATAATTAAGGAAGAAGAATAGACCAAAGACGAGATCATGTATAAAACCATACACTATTTTATAGAGGTTTTAGGGGCGGTCTCGTAAATTAGACTATAGACTTGATAATTGCCATAAGTTAAGAAACTGGTCCATAAACTGGACTGAAACAGATACTAGATCATAAAATAGATCATAGACTACATCATAGACGGTACCACTTTCGAGAACATATACTATGCCATATACTAAACCAAAGATTATACCAAACACTAAAGCATACACCTGACCATACACTAGTCTGTACACTAAACCATGGAGTTCACCAGTGACTGGACCATAGACTGGAGTAAAGACTAGTCAGTAGACTGAACCTAGGACAAGATTAGGACAAATATATTGTAGACTGCACCACAGATTAGACCATAGAGTAAAGGCTGGAATTAAGATGAGACTAGACCGCCAAAATGATACTTGACTAAACCATAAAATGGACCATAGACTTAACTACTGACTAGACCATAGACTACAATAAATACTGGACTAAAGGCGAGATTTGTGTCTTTAAATAAATAATAGACTACAGTAGACCATATACTAAACCATAGACTAGATCATAGACTTAACCATAGACTTACTCATAGACAAGACCATAGAATAGAGTAAAGACTATTCCGTTGACTGAACTGACGAGACTAGACCACTAAGCTGATTTTATACTACACCATAGAGTACCAAAGAGTAGAGCAAAGCACAGGTCCACAGACTGGACTATAGATGAGACTAGACCACCAAGTAAATTATATACTACCCCAAAGACATAGAGTAGACTAACTACTGGTCCACAGAATGGACTTAAGATTGGACAAGACCTCGAAATAGATAATGGACTAAATTATACACTAGTCCATAAACTGGACCATAGACTAGATTAAAGACTAGTACCATAGACTGAACTTAAGACAAGATTAGACTTCCAAATATATGTTAGACTGCACCACAGATAAGACCTTAGAGTAAAGGCTGATCCACAGACTGAAATTAAGATGAGACTAGACAGCCAAAAAGAATAGTCACTAAACCATAAATTGGACCACGGGCTTAACTATTGACTAGACCATGATTACAATAAAGACTGGCCTTGAGACTAGATTTGTGTCTTTGAATAAATTATGGACTACAGTAGACCATAAACTAGACCACAGACTAGATCATACACTTAACCATAGACATACTCATAGACTAACTCATAGACAAGACCATAGACAAGAGTAAAGTCTAGTTCGTAGACTGACCTTAATATGAGACTAGACCACTTGTAGATTTTAGACTACTCCATAGACTATAGAGAACCATAGAGTAGAGAAAAGCACAGGTCCACAGACTGGACTAAAGATGAGACTAGACCACCAAGTAAATTATATACTACCCCATAGACTATAGAGTACCATAGAGTAGAGTAAATACTGGTCCACAGAATGAAGTTAGGAAGAGACTAGACCACCAAATAGATTATGGACTAAACCATACACTAGGCCATCAACTGGACCATAGACTTAACCATTGACAGACCATAGACTTGACTATAGACCACAGTAAGTAAAGATTGTACTTAAGATGAGATACTTGTCTCCAAGTCAATTATAGACTACACCATACACTACACTATACACTACTCCATACACTATACCATAGACTAGGTCATAGACCATAAACTGAAACATGGACTCTACCATTGATTTGATCATAGACTCAAGAGAAGACTTGACCAAAGACCGAAACACTAGACTTAATACAACTCTGGACCACCAAATAGTTCATAGACTAGACCAATTTTTTTAATTTTATTAAATAAGAAGTACAGAAAGCTTAATAACGTAATTCCCGTAGCCTTAAAGGAGACTTCTTTATTTTATTATTTGCATAAACAAACTTTTGTTTATTGGGTAAAATATTTCCTACTACTTGGATAAACTTTTCTCTGTTCTCTCTCCTCCCCTTTCTCTTGAAAATAAAGAAATGTCTTGAAAAAAACCAATTTTTTTTTTCTATTTCACTAGAAAAGAGTTAAAATGTATATTAAATAAACATTCACTCCATTATGATTTATTTAATATTCTTTTTCCATATAACACATACAATATAATTTATTTCCTTTATTTTATTATTTCAGTTTTGTTTTTATACATTTTTGTTTTTATTATTCTTGTCAAATACTTTATACCATGACAACTTGTTTGGTTGTATTTTCACTTTATGTACAATAAATGTCCTGGTTTGTTTGAACATGTTTTTTTGGTCCTCTTAAAAAAAAAAAAAATTAAGTAGATGTTGTCTCTGGTCTTATACATTTTTTTTTTTTTTTTGCCTCACTACTTATTTGTGTTCCGCAAACGGAGAGAAAAATATAAATTTGAAATTGTTTTCTTTGGCTTTCTTGAAGAGCTTTTTTGTATATTTTTTTTTCTTCAGGGATCTTTTTAGTTTTGCGGGATGAGTGGAAAATGAAAACTTTTTATTCATATTGTGACAATGTATTTTCAAATATTGTTTATTAACTTAGATGTGTATTTGTATTTTACATACAGTCTTATACTTAAACAAAAGGATATAATATTAATATTCATATATTGTTTAGTGAACATTTGACCCTTAAGAAAAATTTATGTTACTTAAGACAATTTATTTGATATTTTATATTAAACTGGTTGGTTTAACGAGAGCAAATTAAACATGAAAATGTTGGAATGTTTATTATTATCTGAAGAATTTTTTTTAATGAACTTAATGTGATACTTGTATCTTATTTTTAGTTATCTTTTAAATAACCCAACTAATGCAGATATGGGCTAGTTTTAGTCTAGCTCTTTTTCTAGCTGCTGACCTAGTCTTTGGTCAAGCCAAGGCTCTAATGAAGTGTTTGGTCTTATCTCTTATCTAGTTTTAAGCCTTGTGTCTTGTTAGTCTTAAGCCTAGACTCTAATCTACTTTTTTGCCCTGTCTTTACTGGAGTCTAAAATCTAGTCGCTAGTTTATTTTAAGTCTAATATATAGTTAAGTCTCTAGTTTGTTATCATTTCAACTCTCTAGTCCAGTTTCTAGTCTTAGCTCAAGCATAGTATCTTGTCTAGTTTCTCTAGTCTAGTCGCATGCCTAATTTTATGTTTAGTATAGATGTCTTTTTATTTATTTATTTATTTATTATTTAAGGTCTACGGAATAAATCCTTACAGACCGAATTAAAAAAAAATTTTTACATAATATACAAAATAATAAAAAAAAAGGATTTATACATCCATTTAATTACACTGATTTAGGTTCATAACAATATTACGTTTAATGACATTAACATTAACAGAAAAATCAATAAGAAAATAAAAATCATTATAATGTTTGCACAATTTTCTTAGAGGATCAGAATTAGCATAATTAGTTTGTAAAACTTGTAAATATATTGGAATGTAGAAACGAGTTGATCGATGAGGTACATTAAAATTTATGTTGCTGAGTAGGAAGTCAGAACAGACTGCACCGTTTATTAGGTTGAATAAAAATGAAACGCTAAGCATAGTTCTTCTGCTCTCCAACGTTGGTAATTTTATAAATGCAAGCCTTGTAGTATAAGGAGGAATAATGACGTTAGGATTCCATGTTGAATTACCCAAGCAAAAAAGAAGGAATTGTTTTTGGACTGATTCAATAATGTTTTTCAGATAATCCGCACTTGGATCCCATATAACAGATCCATATTCCAAGATTGGTCTGACTAAAGATGTATATAACCGCTTAGTAATGATTGGTTCAGTAAACTCCTTAGCCCATCGTTTTATAAAAGCTAACATACCTCGAGCTTTGTTTACCATCATATAAATGTGTTTCTTGAGATTTAATTTAGGATCTAAAAGTATTCCAAGATCTGAGAATTCCTTAACCAGTTCAAGTTGATGTCCACCCAGTGAAAAGTTAAATAAAGCGTTATCGTTTCTCGAAAAACGCATATGTTTACATTTGTTTAAATTGAGTTCCATTAAATTAAGCACGCACCATTTAAATAGTTCATCCAAATCATGTTGCAGCAAATTTTTGTCAGTGTTATTGTCATAACTATGAAATATCTTTACATCATCAGCATACATTAAGACGTTACAATATTTAATTACGCACGGCAAGTCATTGATGAATAAGGAAAATAAAATTGGACCAATATGGCTTCCTTGGGGCACTCCAGAACTTACGATAATGTTTTTTGATATAGTATTATTAAAAACAACATTTTGTTTTCGGTTTGTTAAATATGATGTAATCCAATTTAAACTCCCGAGTGTAAAGCCCATTGCATGAAGCTTTATCAGAAGTAATTTATGATTGACTTTATCAAAAGCTTAACTAAAGTCCGTGTATATACAATCTGTAAATTTCCTTTTAATAAATCCACGATTTACTATAGTAGTCAGCTGCATGAGATAAGTAATTGGTGAACGACCTTTTCTAAAACCATGTTGGCACGAAGATAGTAGGGACGAGATTTGATGAAGGAGATTATCGGTAACACACTTTTCAAAAAGTTTAGGGATTGCACTTAACTTTGCTATGCCTCTATAGTTTATGACACATGACTTACTGCCAGATTTAAATAGCGGAATAATGAATGAGTCTTTCCACAACTGAGGAAAGTAACCATATTTTAAGGATAAATTAAATATTATGCTTAGTGGAGTAGCTATTGCATGTGCGCAATTCTTCAGAACACAACTGGGAACACCATCTGGACCCATGTGGTATGAGGACTTAACAGATTTTAAAGTGTCTAAAATCTGGTTTGTGTGGATTGGATAGAAGTGTATCATTTGGTGGCATGCAATTGGATGTGGGTATTCATTTAAATCATATTGGAAATCAGAGTAAGTGGTGGAAAAAAAATCAGCAAACAAGTTACTTATTATCTGATCGTCACTAGATTCGTTAGCTCCGTACTTCATTGTTTTTGGGAAGCCACCAGATTTCTTTTTAGAATTAACAAATTTATAAAAAGATTTCGGGTCACAGTTAAAATTTTGTTTCATATTAGATATATAGTTTTTGTACAGCTTTGTGTTTAATAAGTTATATTCAGCACGTGAAATCGCAAATCTGCTATAATCAGACAGCAAGCCGGTTATTTTATATTTTTTAAAGCGTTTATTTTTTATGTTTTTAAGTCTGGATAATTCTTTTGTGCACCACGGAGGACCAGATTTTCTCCATTATATTCGCTTATTTTGTCTGTAGCCCAGTCTATAGCCTAGTCTTTCGTGTAGTCTTTAGTCTAGCCTTTCGTGTAATCTCACGCGTGGCCCTTGGTCTAGGGCTTAGACTAGTCTTAATTCTATACTCTTAATTAAGTCTTCCTTCTAATCTAGTTTCTAGTATAGTCTTCAGTTTAGCCGCTATCTAAGCTTCATTCTAGTATCAACTCTATTTTTTAGTCTAGTCACTATATATAAGCTTCCCGATTACTGCAGCGTTTTCCAGGCGGAGGTTTTTGCAGCCAAAATGGCTGCCGATTTGGCACGTGTTCCCGGCACCGAGAACTCGCAGGTAAACTTTTTCATTGATAGTCAGGCGGCGATCAAGGCTTTAACCGCGGAATACTCATACTCCTCTGTCGTCCAGGAGTGTAGGGACTCGATAGATAGACTCTGTGTCAATAGGAGAGTGCATATCTACTGGGTTCGCGGTCACCAGGGCATAGAGGGCAACGAAGAGGTGGACGAATTGGCGAAACGGGGGGCCCGTTTACCACACGATATGATGGTGGTCATCCCGGCTCCAATTCCGAATATAAGGAGAGATACGGACTCTGCTATACGGAGGAGATCAGAGGCGTTTTGGGAAAACACAGGAACGTGCAGGGTTTCCAAGGTAATGTGGGGATCCTACGATCCGGAGTCGTCGAGAATTCTTCTGTCGCTATCGAGAAGGGACTGTAGACTTCTGATAGGTTTTATAACGGGTCATTGTTGGACTGCGGTATACGCCTATAGGGCGGGGCGGTTGAATAGTGACAATTGTAGATTTTGTGGGGTACCAGGGGAAAAGGAGACGGTAGAGCACCTGCTATGCTACTGTCCGGCACTCGTGCGCTCCAGGGCGAACTGTCTGGGAGATCATTATCTCCAAGATCTCAGGGAAGTCTCTGGAATTGGGTTAATGAGACTCCTTGCATTCGTCAAGAGAGTGTGGGGTACTCTGGATACCATCACATCTGACTGACCTTTTTACTTTCTTCTGTGGGTTATCGTACAATTTTGGTAACGCTAGGGACCTATTTGGTCTATGCGGGGTCTTTGTGACCGGCCACTCTAACCTAACCTAACTATATAGGAGGAGGAGTAGGAGGTTAACTATCATCTTATCTAGTTTCTTAAAGGTTCCGGGGAAAAATTTTTTTTTTTTAAATTTGAACATAATGTCTCACCGAACTGTCCAACATGCATGGATTAAGAAGACGACGAACATGTTTTTTTAAGTGGTTTAGATTTGTTGACTTGTAGTAGAGTATAAGATTAGGTTTGCTATCACATGAAAATATATAATGAGTATGGATGCGATTTCCATGCAAATGCATATTTTTTGTCGATAGTCTTAGATCGATGTCGACCAATTATCTTTCCCAATCATTAAATTTGCGTTAAAATGGCATCGATTTGTTTTTGTATATTGTTGCATATTTCGCTGAAAATGCATATTTTTGCATATTTCGATTTTAATGCATATTTTTGCATATTTTAACATTTTTATGTGACATATTTTTTAAATTTCAATATTAAAAAAAAAAAATTGTTCTAAAAATTTCAAAATTATTTAAAAAAAAAAATGTTCCAAAATAAAAATTTTTTAAATCAATAAATATTTTTTTTGGAGCTCTGCTTAAAATACAATGCAGCACCTTACATTGTTAAGGCTGCCAATTTATCTAAAACTGTTACATATTACTTGCTAGCAGTGCTGCCAGATTTGAAGATTTATCGTCATTATGACGATTTTTTCTTCCGAAGTTAGAAAAGTGCCGATTTGCTGATTTTTTTCTAAAAAGTGAGGATTTTATTCAGTTTCCAAAAAAAAAAGAAAACTTAAAGGCGCCAATTGTGTTAAACGCAAAACAAAGTCAAAAATATTTTTTAATTTTGTTGAATGATGAACTTTTATAAAAACGAAATTAAAAATGTTGCTTATAACTCCTTAAATAATCTTTTGATTATGATCTGACGGGATACAATAACAAAAATATTTCTTTTTTTTATTTTACCTTTTTTATTCATTTTCTGAAACGTCTTAAGAAAATCTTTTAATAATTTTTTCAGTGTACAAAAATAACAATGTTACACTTTGTTGATCTTTCGTCAAGACATCATCGAATAAACCTTTGTATAAATCATTTTACTATCAATTATACGGCGAGGATTTCACGAATTATAAGATAACATCTACATATGTGACAGCGCATAGAGAAAGAGATCAGTAAGGTAAAGGGAACAGTAAAAACCAACAACACAAAGCAAGAGATAGGGACGACCTACGCGCGTTTTCAAGGTTGACCAACAAGGTTGAGATGTGTCGCTTTCAAATGAGACCAATACCAACACGCTCAGTGATAGTACACCAAAGATACAAAGATAAAACCCTTTGGTCCCTTTCTATTTTTCGCGTCACATATATGAGTTTAAAACGATTCTGACATGCTTTTTGAAAGCCTCGTTAGATAATTTTTGCACACATCTCAAACGAGTTCCGCTACGATTCAAGTAATCGTCTTTCGCTATGTTATTTAGGAACCTCACAGAGGTATCAGATCGTGATACAGTTTCTCCCGCGTGAGGAATCTTCTACGTTATAAAATGCGCTTTTTGTTGGATTGCTTTTTTTTTTTATAAAAATCGAATAAAAATTGTAAAAAATAAATAAATTTTAAGTTGTCCGATTTTTTTGATGATTTTTGAAAACGAGAAAGACTTTTTTTATTTTTTCTCAGGAAATTGACGATTTTTTCACAAATTTATCTGGCAGCCCTGCTTGCTAGGCACATGGGTTACATCAAGTTCCTGAGGAAATAAGTAGCCAATTCGATAATATTGATTTATTGATTCTTAAGGGAAACAATGTGGAAAAAAATTCAAAACGGTTTGCAAAAAATATGGGATTTCAAACAATAAAACAAATTTGAATTATTTTTAATCTTGAATTAAATGTGGGATCTGAATTAGAAAATAACTATTCTCCAAATGGACTGGCATCTTTCAAGTACGCTTTAACTTCGGTTGACGTTGAGAGTTCATTTTGCAACTTTTTTTTATATTTTATTCTTTATCATTTACTGCTGTATAAGAGCGCTCGATTATGCGCTTTTTCTCATAAGTGCTTCAAAAAACCCAAATTTTTTTTACCGGGTATTTAAATTAAGTTTAAAAAATATTATACCTATGAATTACTCGGAATGAAAACAACAATAGAATGGTTAATTTCAAACTTTGAAACATAAATGAATGTTTTCTTGCACATCGAAGAGAAGAGATGCAAAAAAGCTGCCAGCCTGTGACGTAATACTTTTGAAGAGTTCCAAGGACAGGGGGGTTAACATAGGAATGTGGCTAAGTGAGTTGTCGATTTCACTCCATTATTTGCAAAAATTTTTATTTTTCGAAGATTTTAGACTTCCTATATAAAAAAGAATGTCTAGTTTCATGTCTTTGCTCTGGGTACCGGTTTTTTTCTTATTTTATCTCACAGAAATTAAGTCACTTACAATAAAGTTGTTTTTGCTACAAACCCGTGACGGAATCTTATGTGAGCATGACATTTTAGCGGATGAGCAAACGAAAATTGAAAATAATGTATCTAAAGCCTTTTTTTCTGCGATAATGCCTTGATAAATCGCTTCAGGAAAATCATGTCAATTGTTCTTAAAGCACTTATCCCGTGACCAGTGAAGGCAATATTATAATAAAACGGAACGAATTGTAATGGGTGAAAACAAGATATATAGAATACGCCTTCGATTGATTGTTAATAAATTAAGTTTTTACCGCTCTCCTTAATCTATTACACTGTGCAACAAAAAAAGAAATCGTTCAATGTATGTAAAACGGGTTTTCGAAAAATTAAAAAATTTTAAGGCCCGGAATTTAAAAAATCCGTTTACATACATTGCACGATGTTTTGGTCTTAGAAGACCCCTAGTGAAATTTAATGCATAAAACATTCGTCCAACATTTTAACCCTCTAAAGTGGCATTTTAGTACACTTTTGTGGGGAAGTTAAAGCAAAGGACAAAACTGACCCCTTAAAATGAGTGTTAGAGGGTTAATATATTCAAAGAAAAGAATCGCCATACAATTCTACTGCAGACATCTGAAAAAGTCTTTTAGCTCAAAAGAACATTCATTATATTTTTTGACTTGTACCATACGCCTTTTTAAGAAATACAAAAATTTCAATGTCCGAAATTTCGAAAATAAGTTTTACATACAGTCAGCCTCAAAAGAAAGTTTACACTGAACAGTTCAACATTTATTCGTAGATGTTAAAAGGGGGAGAGTACAAAAAATCTGTTTTTATGTTTTTGAAGTGTATTCAGTACTTGTTTATTTTAATAAAAAAAATTTGTGATTTATTTCTTCTTCATTTTAAAATTAACATTAATCTCAGAAAAACACCTTATTTTACGCGTCAAAAAAAGTGTACAATCTCATATTATTTCCATGATCCTGCGTCATAAAGGTAATTTGACCCCTAGTTTTTTGTTTTTTTCTTCTTAAAATCATATTACGGATGTTTAATTATCTTTTTTAGCTATACTGATCAATTTAAACTCAAGTTAACTTTAGTTTGTAAATAATAGTCAACATGGGTAAGCAGACTACAGTAGAAACTCGTAATTTAGTGGTAAAATTGGCATCTGAAGGCAAATCTTTGAGAGAAATTGGCAGTACTATTGGCAGATGTCATAATAATATGAAAAAAAAAACAAGTTAGAGTGCTATATTCGGCTGTGCCGAATCTTTCATACCCTCCACCGACACTTCGAATGTTTTAGGACTAATATCTGTATGATGTCTATTTATTATTATAATCTTTGTAAAAACAGACATCTGCATTAAAATTTGTTGCGGTTTAGACCTATATAAAATTATTGACTGACAATCAGAATCAATTTTAAAAAGCTTGAGTAGAATATCAGTTTAAGATGAACTTAAATGATTTTCAAGAGAACAAATTATATAAAAGCCATGGTAAGCTATGAACCAATCATCCCAAATTCTGCAGAACGATTTCTGGTATTAAAAAACATAAATTTCAATACAGCGGTGCAATTAGTTTAAGCGTTTGCAGTGAATTTCAGAAGGCTGCTAAAATGGAATCTAAGGTAAATTATGGACCGTATATCACAAAATTGCATAACATTTTTTCTGGCCATATGAACCTAAACTGGAAGAAAGTTTACCGCCTTTTAATTATTTTACCAGAGTGGGCTTTATATGAGGCCTATGGAAGTTATGCACCGATCTTCACCAAATTTCACAGTGTCATTTCTAGTTCTATAAAACTGTGATGTATCAAATTTTGTTATGATAGCGTTATTTTTTACGTTTTTAGGTGTACTAAGCTGTTTTCCGGGAGTAAGGTTTATATGGGGCCTAGGGTAAATTATGAACTGATCTTCACGAAATTTCACAGTCTTATTTCTAGACCTGTAAAACTTATATGTTTCAAATTTTGTTATGATAGCATTATTTTTTACGTATTTAGGTGTACTAAGCTGTTTTCCGGGAGTAAGGTTTATATGGGGCCTATGGTAAATTATGGACCGATCTTCACGAAATTTCACAGTCTTATTTTTAGTTCTAAAAAATTTTGATGCACCAAATTTTCTTAAGATAGCATTATTGTTTACGGATTTAGGCGTACTAAACTGTTTTCTGGAAGTAGGTTTTATATGGGGCCTATGGTATATTATGGACCGATCTTTACGAAACTTAACAGTTTCATTTCTAGTCCTATTTAACTGTGACGTGCCAAAATTTGTTATGATAGCATTGTTAGTTAGGGTTTAGGCTTACTATACTGTTTTCCGGAGGTAGGGCTTATATGGGGCCTAGGGTAAATCATGAACGGATCTTCAAGAAATTTTACAGCGCGATTTCCAGTTAAATAAAACGAACTGTTGCGAAATCTTATATCATTCTGTGCATTTTTCAACCATTTATGTTAGTTTTTGTAACAAAATTATCAATTTTTTTTAGGTGGTGGTTCCACATTTTGATTCATAGCTCAGATCCTATTGAACCGATTTTGCTGGATTTCAATCCCAAACTGCTTAGGATAACTACAAGCAATTTGACACCAAGTTTGTTTATTTCTTTTGAGTTTTTCGAAAGTGAGCGTGTTTTCAACAGACGGACAGACAGACGGACATGGCTAAATCGACTTAAAATTACTCAAGGACCCAGAATATTTATACTTTATAGGGTCTGAGATGGATAATAAAAAAGTTTTACACGGAATGACAAACTTAATATACCCTCATCACAACTAATTGTGGTGGAGGGTATAAAAATAAAAGGTAAGTACAAAAATGTGAAAAATTTTAAAGACCTTCCACCCTCTAGCAGACCTAAAACTTTGTCCGACGTGAAGAAGAGGACAATAGTGCGAAGAATACATACTGAATACACGTCAAAAACATAAAAACATATTCACTTTCTTTTGAGGCTGACTGTAGATTGCACTAACTTTTGGTGTTAGAAGGCCCCAGCAAAATTTGATGCAGAAAATATTCGTAGAGCATTTTAACCTTCTAAATTGCCGTTTTAGTATACCTTTGTGGGGAAGTTTATATAAGGTTTTTTTATTTTATATTAAGGGGATCTATCGTATTAACATGGTTTACACGGGACACTTGCGAACCTAATACAAAGTGCCAATTACTCCCATCCTAGGGCACCTCCATTTTTAAGTGACAAGTAACCTTCATATAAAATATTAAAACCACTTTAGATCTATCACATGACAAGTTTGGTGTTAGTTCCCTTTCCCCTAGTTAAGTCACCACTTCAGTCTATATTTAGCTTCGAGTCGAATGTGTGGTCCTCTTTCTAATATATTCAGTCGAGTTTAAAATCTAGTTTCTGGTGTAGTTAATCTACAGTTAAGCCTCTTTTCTTGCCTCAGATCTAGCCTCTAGTCTGCTTTTTGCATAAGTCTCTAGTCAAGTTTCCGGCTTAGCCTCAAGTCTACGCCCTTTCCTAGTGCCTCACCTAATCCAAGGACGGCACTATTGTCTAAAAATAAATAGTAAAAATAATAAACTATACAGTAGACAAGTCTTAAGACTAGACTATTAACTATATTGGAAACTAAACTACAGCACCAACTTGACTCTATACACCGTACTCGGGCTGTTATTGAAAAGTTTTTTCTAATCACTTGTCTATTATATGTTTTTTCCTTAAAGCATTTGATGGTTATTTAAATCAAATGCATGAATATAAAATATTAAAAAAAAAAAACAAAATCCAATTCCCTAAAACTAATTTGCTCATCACAGCAAAACACGAATACCACTGAGCCAATCAATCATTTCTTAAGTAAAGAATGAATAAACACGAAAAGAAAAAACAGAATTAAGATTCAGCCAATATATATTTATCAAACAAAAGCAGATGAAAGAAAAAAAAAAAAAAATAACGTTTTAGAATTAAAAGCCTTCAAATATTTAGGCAATATAAATTTTTTTCTGCAGCCTGGTCTCTACCAATGCTGTGCTATAACAAACACCGTAGAACTAAATAATTTTTTTCAACTTAAATAATGGATTTCTATTTTTTTCGCCGCTGATAAAAATTGTTTATCAAAAAAAAAAAAAAAAAAAAATCTGAAGAGTCCTTGAAAAAAAAAACAAAAACATGAAATGGAATTTGTAGGTAAAAGCCGGGGAACATGTTGAAGTAATAAAAATTTTAAGGGAAAAATGTGCAAAAAATACAACTTGAAATTCAATTGCGATGATTGATGAAGCAGCGGGCTGGATAAAAAAACGACAGAAGCAGCGCTAACAATCCAGCTGAAGAGGATGAAGCTCGTCGAAGTCCTTAGCTGAAAGTGTAGTGATAAAGAGAGCAAAAAGAAAACCATGTATAAAAATATAAAGTAATTTATTTTTTTTTTACAAAAATTAGGTACGAAAAGAAATTTCTTAAATCGAAGTAATGACAAGGTGGTGCAAGAGAATAAAGGACATTAAACTGTGGCCATTACAAGGATGATATGATGATAATGGATAAAAAGATAAACATTTTCTAGTCGAATAATGGATTTATTTATTTGAACTACTTTATTTTAACAAAGTAAAACGCTGGAGATTGAACTAGTATCAATTAGTACCAAACGTGTACAAAAATATACAGTACCAGCTCTCAAATGTAAACTTTTCTATACCCTGATAGAAAAGGCGTCATAACGCTGATGTATTTTGACATCAGTACTATGACAAGTGTCTTCGTTTTTGACCTCATGACACTTTTCATCATGATGGTGTCAACCTTAACATCACTTGGCCAAAGTGTCATCAGGGTAAAAATGAAATTATGTCATCAATGGGATGACACATCGGCATCACATAAATGACGAACATGTCCTTAGTGCGATGACTCAGTAACATCGGAGAATGGACACATTAGCATCAATTTGCCATTAAGTTAAAGTCATTGGAATTGACTTAATTCGAAGTTAGAGAATATTATTATTTACTTACCCGTTACGTATGTGTGTTTGTTTCACGTTTGTTGAATTACGACCTTTGTTTACAGCAGAACTCTCAATAATAAAACACCAGTGCCATGCCACATATGGTTTTCGTAATCATTCTACTTTAAAAATTTGATGTATTTAACTAAATAATTAAAAAAATAGAATATAGGAATTTTTGCTTCTTATAATACATTGTAATCATGAAAATAATGTTAATAATATACAAAATGTGGCATAGAATTGATGTCACTGTAGTCATAAAATAGATGACACGTAAAAAATGACAAAATTGTACGAAGGCGTTAGTCATTGGTTTGATGTTACTTTTTGCATCACTGATGCCATTTGTACTAACATTGATGTCACAATTCTGATGTTAGGGCAACATCAATATGAAGATGCATTTTTCTAGCAGAGTACCATCTTAATGCTCAAATTAGCATTGAGTGTGCTTGAAAATTCACTACTGCTATTGGTTCTGGACATGTACTGGCAAACTTGGATGGTGAAGAACCAATTTTTTACTAGTTCTTGTGTATAGAAAAAATTAGCTTTTCGGATTTAAACATTTTTTTAAAATGGCATAAATACATGATTTGAAATCTAAATTAAGAAAATATCAAAATACAAATACACCCAGTCAGCAAAATAATCCGACGTCGTTCAGATATCTGAGAGAAACGTCGATATCGTATACGAATTCTGTCAGAAGTGGTTGACACGAATTCTGACAGATATGTCGTGGGAAATTCTGGTTTTTGTCGGCATTTCTGATAGATCCCTGCAAATAAAATTGGACCACCTTATCCATTTTGATAAAATGGACTACTCCATGGACTAGTCCGATGTCATGCAAGCATGGACCATGTCATTGTTAAAAAGTGTTTGTAGTGAGACGACATGTCTTCGTTTTTTAACGACATGCTTTCGTTTTTAAACGACTTCAAAACTAATCCTCTTGAGTATACCATGGAGTTGTTTTAAAACTACTCCTTAGTGGTCCAAAGGTGGGTTATATGGTCCTCTCCTAGGACATCGTATTGTTAAATAGACCAGGTTTTTTCATACGTTTGGGTTAGTTTTGGACTAGTCCTGGTCCCTTGTGGACTACTCTTTACACGCGTGTTTGGACTGGTCCTATTATTTGCAGGGATATCTAACAGAAATCTAATGAAAAAGGCATGGGAAGTTCTGATGTGTTAGCCGAGATGCTTGCTGCTTTCCAACTGATAGCTGAAAGAAATAATTTTATTGCAAAATATGTAGAAGTGCATACATAATTATAACTTTTACACGTACGTACCTTTTTTATGCTTTTTATCTTGAACAAATAAAATAAAATAAAATTGTTTTCAATTGAATGACAATTCGTCGGTTGATTATTTAATTGTCGTATGTCGTATGTAATTTGTATCCACCAAGGCCCATCTATCAGGTCTGCTTACTTGTACAAAAACAAAAAACTTTTTATTTTAAGCCGTCAAAAACTTACTACCACATATACAAGGCAAAAGGAAAAAACGTGTATGTAAACAACTTTTGAAAGCTCAAAAGAACGGAAACAATGATCATCAGGCTTCTTGCGCAGACCTTTTCAATGGGCCTTGGTATAAACATACGACAATTTAATAATACACCGACGAATTGTCATTATTTTAAAAAATAAAAAGTCTCGTTAGACAAATCTGAAGGAATTCCGTCGAAATTCTGTTGGACATATCTGAACATTATTTCCCCTCGATATATCCATGCGAAATCGATCAGAAATCGGGCAGACAATAGGTACATTCAATGTGTCAGACAATTGCACGAAATGTCTGATTCAGACAATGTCGGAGTATTTTGCTGGCTGGGTATGTACTTGAATTTTGGGTTTGTTAACAAAAAAATTCCATCGGTCTACAAGTGGTGCTCTTGTACTACACCAAGAACTGCCACTCATAGCCACTCTCTAGGCCGGACTATATTCTGTTATTGCCAAATCACTTTTCATGCAGGATATATATCACTTCCAATTACTTGATGCTTACATCATTTTATAACTGAGTCATAAAACACGTCAATACCAAAAAAAAAAAAAAAAAAACTTATGAGCATGTTTAACATTTAACACTTGTGTATCACAATTTCATTTGATTGTGATTCTAAAAGGATAAATTTTTAATTTGTCACTCTCTCTTTATATTTTGAATATTTGTATAATATTTAAGCCATAATATAATGGCCTTTACTTTGTACAATACACGCGATAATTATTTAAAAGCATACCACGTTTAGAACAATTATAATGGCTTTTATGACAATTATAATAAAAATTATAACAAACAATGAAAGGTCTTTGTTTAGAGTTTATACTTATTGAGGTAATAAAGTGTTTAGGGTGTATTACTCCCCCGCCCTCTCTGAAGTTTTTCGCTTCTAAATGTGCTTATTTATATTGATTTTTTTTTAAGGTTAGTGACTTTTACCCTTACCCAATACTTAGTAATTATTCAACAATAAACACAATAAATATTGTTTCCCCTAGTTTGATTATATATTTTTTGTTTGCTTGTTTCAAAAACAATATTACACTTAAAACCATTTAAAATTGTGTTACACGTTCGTTAAAATATTTGTGTAATAAGCGAAAAATGTTTTACTGACTAACTGACCGGCTGTCTTTTGAATGTCGTCTTTGCATTATAAAAAAAATTATATATATTAGGTTCTTTTTATATGGCACAATGGGTTAAAATAAAGAAAAAATTGCCAAAAAAATATGTCTTATTCTTATAGTCGAAACTATTGTGAAGCCTAAAGCCGAGAATTTATAATAAACCTAACTAGAGACTACACTGTAATTTTGTTTGCAAACAAAATTCAAGACTCTACTAGAAAATCGTTTATAAAGATTTTATATTCGAGTCTTAAAATGAGTTTGTGCACAAGAATTTGGTGGAGCTCTGTTTGCGCACACAGAAAAAATATCAATGTTAAATTAACATGGCGCAATGTTGATTTGAAATCATAGTAAATTTCTGCAAAAGTATGGACTTTATTTAAAATATCTTGGTTTCATGTTTATTTTAAATGAAAAATGTTTAAAAAATGTCAGTTTTGAAACCATAAGAACCTGGGGGGTAATTCTGGCAGTCGTGATGGAGTACTTTTTCGATTCAAAAGCTGTTTTATTTCTAATTTTTTTTTGTCGATACCGAACGATTCGAAATTATTTTTTCAGTGTTGTGAAAACTCAAATGAATGCTTTACAACACTGAAAAAATAATTTCTATTCGTTCAATATCGATGGAAAAAGTTAGAAATAAAATAGCTTTCGAATCGAAAAAGTGTTCGATCACGACTGGCAGAATAAGCGCCCTGTTTTACTTCTTTAAACAGAAAAACATAATTTTTTATCAAAGTTTCTCTTGTGATTAAAAAAATTAATATACAAGGTTTCGTTTAAATGTGCTTAATTCCCATTTCATACTATTGGTAAACTGAAATTCATTTATGATGGGATAAGCTATTCCTTGCGCATTTCACTGGTTGCTTAAGCCAGATCGTCAGGAAACTTCATCCAAAGATTTAAGAAAAACTAAAGATATTAAACCAAATAAAACTGTTAACCGAATAAGAATTATAAGCAATAGTTTTACTTGTAACAATATCAATGTGTAAACAAAAACAACAACAATAAACAGTGAGTTAAACTTTTCTTACAGTTCCGACTACAATTGGTTGATTTTTTGTCAACTCTAAATGTCAACAGAAATAATAACATTAATAATAAAATTACACTGCCACATGCATATTAGTTATCAATGTTTTACTTGGGATTCAAAAAATTGGGAAATGGGAATTTAGCACATTTAAACGAAACCTTGTTAATTAATTTTTTTTATTTTCATGTTTTAAATAATCTAAAAAGAGAAGAAAAATTCTCGTTTTCTTTTTGTTCAAATTATTAAGTACATATGGTTCATCAAATTTTCAAAGTTGAATGATGATGATACCCATATCGGGATATTCTGCTTACAAAGGGAAACATGTGTTCCAGGTAAATAAATTAAAATATCCGCTCTTTCTCTGGCTCCGCGGGTAAGTATTTTGAACTATTCTTTAATAAATGCATATGTTGTCTCTGAAGATTCTTCTCACTCAAACCAACTTGATTCTACATGAAATTAACGTTGTTTCAACTTGAAACAACTTTTATTCAACGTGATTCGTATTGTTATTTCAATATAAATGACATTTTGTTCTAACTTTAGTGCAATGTTAAATTGACAAGAATTATTGTTATTTTTGAAGAAAATAATGTTCGCAAGTTATTGTTTAATCATGTTAAATTAACATGAAGCAAAACCACAACCGAAAACTCTAGAATCAACCTTGTTTTCGACGATTTTACATTGATTTTTTTCTGTGTGTAGTTAATACTTCAATTCATGTTAAAGTAGTGCTCAAGTGTGTATTTAAGAAAAAGAACAATTTAATCGAATCTAGTGTCAAAAACGAATTTTTTTCGTGTCTGTAGTTTAGTTAAAAAAAAAAACACTAGGGATAAATTAAGTGTTTTATACTTTAAATACGAGTCGTAGTCGTACTCATACATTCAAGTATGAATAACACTAAAACGTACTTAAAACAATCCTAAATGTGAAAACTTTTAAAAATAAATCCCGGAATTTCTTAAAATAAGTACAGAATTCTTAAGCTAAGTAAAAAGAAGATTAAACTTTTCGTTAGAAGTGCTACTCTGAGAGTAAAATTACAAAGTGAGCGTTTGAATCTCATTTAACTTATTAAAGTTTGTTGCAGGCACTACAACAACACCACACAAGTAGTTAAAAAACGATTTGTTTGTTGTGTTTAAAAACAACAAAGTCAACAGAGCAAGACGAAAACACATTATTTTCATGTATAAAAAGTAAAATTGAGAACTCTTAATTCTCATTTAGTTTATATTTTCTGTTAAGTATGTACATTAAGCTTTTAAAGTAAAACCAATATCGGGAATGATGCTGGTGTTTTATAACTTAAATTCTGTAAAGTGTAAAACGGGTAAGTAAAACAATCATAATAAAATTTTTCTTCTTATTTCACTTTTGGTTTATTTCAAGTACGAATTCGGTATGAAATCAACTTTATAATTCTTAAATCAAGTGCACTTTAAGATTGATTCAATTTTAGTTTTACTTAAATCAATCTTATTTTCGGATTATTTCATGTACGAAATTGGGATATAATACAGATAAGATTAGTATTTCGCGATTGAAAATCCGTACTTGAATCAATCTTTCTGATTCAAGAAAATCCGCACACACCGTACTATTAATACCGCTTCGGATAGATTTGAATACAAATGGATTAGTTTTTCTTTTGAGTGTATAAGATTCTTATATCGGTTGTTAAATCCAATTCAAAAGCAAGTTCATAAACGAGTTATAATTAATAAGTTTTTAGAGTTTTGGTTAATTTAATTGAACGGTTTATGGTTTTTTTTCTCCCAATTTTCATATTTTAATCAGGTTTAAGTTCATTAAATGGAATTTTCCTTAAATAATTTTAAAGAAGAAATTAATTTTAATACATGAAATGAATTAAATTTTATTGATAATTTTTCATTCTTGACTAACCGGGGAATTGAAACCACGTTCTAGGACAGGTTAATTCAATGTTCTGATAGTAACCACACTATTTCTTTAGAAATCTTTGCTGTTAAACACTCACCGCCATTGACGACGACTGGCAGTGAATAGTCAAACATCAATCTTTAAACCAAATTTATAAGTTAAGAAGTGAATTTTTAGTCGAGTCTTTAGCGAAGCCAATAGTTCATTCTGTTTATGAAATTATGGTAGAGAGTCCATCAGAATTTTACTGAATGGCTAGTAGCAACAGTAGTTAAGCTCAAAATCGATGCTACAGTCGAGTCGAATTTACATTCAAGTGCTAAGTGGCATATTTCCTCGAATGGTTTACGGAGTCTGTATCCGATTCAGCGGTATTTTCGCCGTTTTATTTGTGTGTTGCTATATTGTTTAGTCAATTGTAGAAGTTGTTATTTTGTTATTTTCCTTAGCCACCAGTTTTTAGGAATGTTATACAGTCATCTATTTGTGAATTCTTGCATTTTAATCGATTGCTTAATCGATTCATTAACTTGCCAAGTTTTGGATCCGTTTAGTAAAATGGATTTTACGCAGGCATTGTATATGCTTATTTTGGATTTTGCAGGGAGAGCACAGGAGTTGCAAATGTTTTGCAGGCTGCAGAATGTTGTTATGACTTTTTGGATACCTTCGTTGTTCCGCGGCTCGGGTAAATGTTGCTACCGAGGTGGCAAAAGCTGGTGCCATTCTCAATTGGTCAGTTGCTTAGATGAAATTTAGGCGTTCGATTTGGCTTAAGGGTTAGTCACTGCATGTTTCAAATCTTTAAAAGATGTAGTAAACCACACAACACTACTCTACATTAGAGTGGTTCGAAAAAAATTTTTTTTTGTCAGTCCCCCCCCTAGGATTAAAGATAATGTAAAAACAATTCCAAAAATTATTTTTTATTTTTTTGCCACGCCTAGTTTTGTTCAATGTATCGACATTTTTAGTCCGATCATAACATTTTGTATACCGGTATTCATGGCTCTGTAAGGGCTACATTTCTGTCTTTAATAGTTTTTTTAAAATGGCGACATAGTGAACAAAAAACTAAAAGGGCGGTATTTCTAGGCGTGGCAAAAAAATAATTTTTGGAATTGTTTTTACATTATCTTTAATCCTAGCGGGGGGACTGACAAACAATTTTTTTTTCGAACCACTCTACATCAAGCAAAACTGTCATTCGCTTCTAATTCACAGGGGAGGTCTGCTTCTGCCGCTCTTTGAATGATTTAAGACCCGCTTCATGCCTTTCCTCTTCCCCACGGATCATATTTTCTTCACTTATTTCTTGTATTACAATTTCCATACATGAATTTATTGCGACGCAATACTCCTTTGCTCTTAGCATGATCTCCAATTGTTATCCGCTCTTAAATTTTCAGGTTAGGACATTTTAAGCCTACAGCAATAGGCCACAGATTTCGGGCAGTTCCCTGCTTCCCCCCCGGAGTATTGCGGGCAAATTGGTGATTTATCTCGTCTAAAGCGGTAGAAGTAGCTTCTGAATCCTTTATGTCCTTTCGTGTGGAATCGATTTAAACACACTTCAATCAACCACAAATCAAGTGTCTAGTTGAGTCTATCAACTTTACCGTGGTTGGCGTATTTTCAATACGCCTTCGACTGTTTGGTAATAGATTAAAGAGAACGTAAACTTATCTCCCTTAAGCTATTACAAAACAGTCGCAGGCGTATTTTAAATACGCCAACCACGATAAGGGTGTATATTCGAGCTTATAGTTTCTTCTGTAGTAGAATCCATGGCTGAATTTAAAGTTGAAAATAAAGTGGCTTCTGAAGCCTTTATGTCCAGTAAGAAATTGCGTTATATTATAATTAACTTCCCGTGGAGTCGATTATACCACACAACAATCTAGGGAATTTATCGAAAGGTCCAGCGACATTTGGGTGAATTCTCCCATTTTATTTGCCACTCTTTTTTTTGTTCTCCGTCTTTCACTCTTTCTTATTTATAGCCCTTCTTAAGGCCTCTGGATTTCTTCTAATCTGGTCTTGGATATTTCTGACTTCCCTGGCTGCTAAGTCAATTCTGATTATTTCAGCAACAACGCTGGCTGCTTCCAAGGAAGCAGTTCTGTCTCCACTACAAACCCTGATGGATAACACAGTGAGACAAAAAAAATTAAGTGAAAATACCTGGGATCTTATATCATTTTTCTGGTAGGTACTGTCGAGTACTACAACAGTCTGTTTTTGGAATTTTCAAAACACCCCCAAAATCTTGAGTTACGGGTAAAAAACCGGTTTTTCATACCCGTATGCACTTATTATCCTGTAACTTAGTTGAATACCAACCGATTTCAAATTTTTTGGCAGACCTAGAAAGAAGAAGCTTAGACCTTTCGAACGGTATATATACTCTTTAAGTAAATTTCAGATACATGTATGTATTTTTACACCAAATGTATTTTTTTACGGTTTTTTCCCCATTTTTCTATTTTCGGGACGTTTTTACACAAAATTTTTGTATAGGAACCGTGCTATTTATGGTTTTATTTAAAAAACATAATTGATTAAAAATAAAACGAGGGTTTGTGTTTAAAAATCGGTTGAAAATTTACTGATTTATTCAACTTTAAAAAAAACACATTTTTTACAAAAAAATAATTTCTTACGATTCCGATCAAAAATGTTTGCTTGACCTTTTTCTTTTTAAATTAACGTCTTCAGTATCTCTTTTAAGTAATTATTAAAATAATTAAAACTATGTTTGCAGACTGCGAGTCACACGTTACAAATCACTGTTATTCTAAATACGAGGGTGGTCTGAAAAATTTCCGGTCTAACAATGAAATAAGAAATTTAGCCTTATTTTTTTATTTTTCTATATAATCTCCTTGCGTAGGCGTACTGCCTTAAAAAAAATCCTATCTACTCAGTTTTTTCATTTACACGAAAACACTCTCATCGATTTAATCAACTAAAACTGCCCGTCCAAAATAGAAGAAACCTTGGTGAGTAATTGTAAAAGATGCAAAACTACATTTACTAGCTTTTATAAACGAGCGCTGAGATCGGAAACTTTGCAGACTAACCTTGTAAAATTTAAAGTAAAAACAAAACTGAGCAACAAGAGCTCAACTCATGTAAAAGTACTGTTTTTTTATTTCTGTGGCATTTTGACAAAATACCTTAAGTCAAATTTAAAAAATTGAAAAAAATTATGTTAATCATAAGAATTTTCATTAGAAAAACATTTTTGTTTACGTTTTTAAAATTTTGTATTAAAAAAGATGTTTTTCTTTAATTTTGGTTTATTTTATTATTTGATAAAAATTATTTTTTCACCGATTTTTTTTTTTTACTTTTTTGCTATATTATCTCGACTTAGGATTTTTTGTCAAAATGTCAGAGATTTAACGTGACCCTTTATTTATAACTTCTTTATTATTTTCCAACTGTGTACATTAAAAATTTTGCAATTTAATAAATCGTGTAAAATTTAAATTAAAAAATGTGTGATAAACGTAACAAATTTTGCTATATCTGTGGCTTATTTGCGGATATTGGTCATATGAGAAATTTTAAAAATAATATTGCAGTGGTAGAAGTTTACAACGAAGTCTTCAATCGATCCTATAAAACCAGTTGCTGGTATGAGCCAGAGTTCATTTGCATAAATTGTTGTACAACCTTAAAAAAATTTAAAGTTCAACCGTCAGTGTCTTTGCCCTTTGCTGCGCCTATGACTTGGCATCATCAGGTATATCACAAGTCCGCTGATTGCTATTTTTGCCAAACGAATATTTCAGGCCATAGTTTTAAAACGCGAAAAAACATTAAGTACGCAAATGTTGTTACTGTAACAAAACCCATAATATCAAATGATGAACTTCCAACAACAAGCAAATCTGCTGCTGATGATAAAAAATATATGGAGGAAGAAGATTACCTTCCATTCAAGTCTTCGGCAATGGAACCGAAATTTATTTCTAACGCAGATTTTATCGATCTCGTACGGGACTTAAAATTGTCAAAACGACAGTCTGAAATTCTCGGATCGCGATTAAAACAGCGAAATTTGGTGAAAGCAGACTTTCGTATTACATATTGTAGAAAAAGAGAGAGGACTTTGTTATTTGAAGAAAGCTTTGAAACTGATAAAAATGACAGTAATCTTACGTATTGCAGTGATATTCCAAAGTTATTTTCTGCACTAAATTACAATTATAATGCAGACGAGTGGCGACTTTTCATTGATGGATCATGTAAAAGTAAGTAATTTTCAAGATAGTGGATTATCTATAATCTGTAATCTCATATTTAGGTTTGAAAGCAGTGTTATTACATAACGAAAATCGGTTGCCATCAGTTCCAATTTTCTATGCGACTTCCACAAAAGAAACTTACGAAGTCATGCAAAAAATACTCCTGTTCGTCAGCTATGCTACGCATAAATGGAAAATCATAGCTGATTTAAAAGTATTGACAATTTTATTTGGCATGCAAGGTGGTTACACAAAATATCCGTGTTTTCTTTGTGAATGGGACAGTCGTGCAAAAAATCACTATGATTGCAAAGTATGGCCATCTCGTGAGTCGCAGCAAATTGGTAGAAAAAACGTTCTAAACATACCATTAGTTAAAGCTGAGAATGTTATTCTTCCACCATTGCATTTAAAATTAGGATACATGAAACAATTTGTAAAAAAGCTTGATATTAACGGCGAAGCTTTTAAGCATCTTAAAGCGATATTCCCGAGATTAAGTGAAGCCAAAATAAAAGGAGGTATTTGTGTATTTACTTCGAAATAGCATTCAGTTTAAACATTTTTATCTCTTCTGATTAATTTTAGGTATTTTCATTGGACCTCAAATTCGTAAAGTTATGAGAGATGAGACCTTTTTAAAAATGTTGAGTTCCGTTGAAAAACGTGCGTGGAACAGTTTTGTTGTGCTTTGTGATAATTTTCTTGGGAGTCACAGAAGCGACGACTATGTCATGGTCGTTAATGAATTTTTAAAAGCTTATGGTGAAATGGGCTGCAACATGTCTATAAAAATTCATTTTCTGCACTCGCATTTGGATTTTTTTCCAGACAACCTAGGCCAGTTTAGCGATGAACAAGGCGAACATTTTCACCAGGAAATAATTGCAATGGAAAAACGTTTTGAAGGAAAAAATAAAATAAAAATGCTTTCGGAGTATTGCTGGTCGCTTAAACGAGATACTGAAGACGTTAATTTAAAAAGAAAAAGGTCAAGCAAACATTTTTGATCGGAATCGTAAGAAATTATTTTTTTGTAAAAAATGTGTTTTTTTAAAGTTGAATAAATCAGTAAATTTTCAACCGATTTTTAAACACAAACCCTCGTTTTATTTTTAATCAATTATGTTTTTTAAATAAAACCATAAATAGCACGGTTCCTATACAAAAATTTTGTGTAAAAACGTCCCGAAAATAGAAAAATGGGGAAAAAAACCGTAAAAAAATACATTTGGTGTAAAAATACATACATGTATCTGAAATTTACTTAAAGAGTATATATACCGTTCGAAAGGTCTAAGCTTCTTCTTTCTAGGTCTGCCAAAAAATTTGAAATCGGTTGGTATTCAACTAAGTTACAGGATAATAAGTGCATACGGGTATGAAAAACCGGTTTTTTACCCGTAACTCAAGATTTTGGGGGTGTTTTGAAAATTCCAAAAACAGACTGTTGTAGTACTCGACAGTACCTACCAGAAAAATGATATAAGATCCCAGGTATTTTCAGTTCATTTTTTTTGTCTCACTGTGTAATAAATCAGTGATTGCTTAAAGGGTGTTTTAACTTTTATGTATGTATAGTTAAAACACAACAGCTGTAAATCGGTGCCTTATATAAAAAAATAATGTGGCAGCACTGCGATAAATGTTGTCAATATCATATAGTTTGTATTGGAAGTTTCAACGCCCAATTTTTTGCGTTAAGAGATGTTTTTTATATTAACTGATTTATAGATTTGCTGGTTTAAACACATTTTAAACCAAAAAGAGAGTTTCACTTGCACTGAGTTATTAGCTCTTAGGCTGGGGTTTTGAGATCTCAGATAAACTAGGTTTAGTTAATCTGCAACCAAATTCGTGCCAACATTTTGACGGAACAACTTAGGTTTGCTAAAAATGTTGGTAATTAATGAAATAATAAAAAATCACATTTTGAGGGAAAAATCCTAGTTTCAGACTACGTTAAACTTAGTTTAAACTTAAGGCACATCTCAAAAACTGGGCCCGAGACAGCTTTTTCTGTGTATAGAGTTTTTAGCCCTATGTGACGTTTTTGTTACTGATCCCTTCCAAATTTGCGCTCCGTATAGAACAAATGAATTGCTGACTCTTAATATAAAAACCTGTCTTTAAATAAACGAGGCTGTTGTTAAGTGTCTAGTTCAGTCTATATTCGAGCATTTAGTTGCTTCTGTAGTAGAATCTGTGTGTAGATCTGTGGCTTAATTTAAAGTTAAAGTATTTTCTATTTTCAAGAAAAGTCTAAAGCGATTATACATTTAGCAATGTCATATTGTTTTCCCACTGTTCACTTCAACGCCATTAATTGTGTGAAATGAACTGACAGACATACTAACACGCTTTTATTTTAAAAAAGGGGTGAATCATTTTTTATTAAATACAAAAAATTCCAACTAAAAGCTGGCAAAATAAATAAAATTCTTTATTCTCTCCTTAATACAATATTTAGAATTAAAATTTGACCTTGGCATTGAAAAAATTCTCGTGTTCGAGAATTAAGTGAAAACAAATACAGTAAGTGCACAAAGTCCCCCTACGCCAGTATTCCCTAGCAAATGTGTGGGGTTTTCCGTTTCTTTCTTGATGGAATTCTATACATATTTAAAAGAAAATTGAATAAAATCAACTTAAATGTGTTGTAAGATTGAATTGAACTGCACAGAAATGTCATTACCATGTATAAATATATTGAAAATCATGATTATTTGTGGTATTTTATTATTTTTTTTCACTCTATTAATGAATAAAAGAGAATACATGATGGCGATGATGACGGTGATTTGTTGCTATGGATTTTATTGTTATTAAAAATATAAATGTAGAAAATAAATGGCAAAACATATTGGCATGATTGTAATAGAAAGAAAAAAAAATCAAGTTACGCTAAAATATTTTAATCCCATTTGCTTCGGTTTCCTCTCCGTGTAAGTTTTCTTAAGTGTCAGCAAAAACACAAATTGTTCAAAGCATTAACTTTTTTTTTTTTAATTTAATAAGCAGAGTAGAAAATTTTGCAGAAAATTCTTTAGGGGTTTGTTTTAAAATTCATGGGAATTTAATTTCAACCACAAAGGTAATGAAGTTACGGGGAAATAGTTTTAGTTGCAAAACCATTTGGCGCAAGAGAAATTTTACAAAACGAAAGGGAAAATTAAACTAAGCGCTTAAATGGAATTTATCTTTTTAATTATGCAGAATAAATTTAGTTTCGAAAGTAGAGCATGGAGAAGTATAAAGCTTTAGACCTTCTCTGGCGAAATTTATCAACTACTTGGAACCAGATATACACCATTTTTTTCTGCATTAGACAAAAGTCTCTGGAGGGAATTGAAAACGCAACCCCCGTTCTGATAGACTAGCTCACTGTCCGCTAGCTTACCGGGGCAGCCCTATGAAATAAAGGGGCACCCATAAAATAAAGTGTACAGTATAGATCTTTCAGTCATGTTCTGGAAATCGAATTCATTTGAAATTTAAATCTAACAATTTCGAAAATTGTTTTGTTTTGAAGGTTTAAAAAAATCTTTTTTATAAACTTCTTTCTCTCTTTTCCAATTAGCTTTGCCAAACATTTTCTTTAAATTAGACAAAATTACGACAAAAAAAAAAGTTTAATAGAAAACAGAGAATAGACTCACCTAAACAGTCAACTGTAAATTAGACTGTTGCCACCACTATGGACTGCGGATTCATCTATCGATTCAGCTATAAATTCAACTACAGACAAGTGCTTAAAATAAATAAAAAAATACTTGTATTTATAGAATTGGGATATTCACAAGATGTGCTATCATGCTAAATCGTCATAATGTTTTAACATTTTACATTGGTTTAAAAATATTGTTGTTTCTTTGTAAACAAAAAGTGTCTTAAATAAAAAGAACTTTGCTTGCTTTGTTTATTGTGCTGCCGTAATGAATCCGAAAAGTTCTGCGTTGAACGGCTGAACCGAGCCGCATTAGTTTTTGTAAGCAGTCGCCGTTAATGGTAAAATTTTATCCGGCTAACATCCGAAATTAACCTGCGGCTAGCAATTTTTGCAACAAATCACTTGCAGCGTCAAATTAGACTGGCCTAAAACTCTGCTGTTTGGTAAACAAACAAAATAAAATTTATTTCTGATTTGCGTCTGAAAAATGGAAAATAGTCGGGTAAGATCTAATTTAATTTATTAATTCATGGGTAAGAATTAAAAAATATTTTCATTTTTGGTAAATATTTATTTTTTATATTTGTTTTAAATCATCTGATTTAAGTTCAAAATGGCACTTTGAAATATGAGGGGTTATTCACAACAGTCGTATTTTTTCATGTTATTATTTTAAGACACACGCAAAGAAAAAACATGGTTGTGGTAACCATATTCTAAGAGCAACATATTATGATAAGAATTATGATTGTAGTCACCATATTAAGATTATTATTGAATCATATTATGACTAAATATACGCGTACTATTACATCATAATATTTTTCCCTTAATCATATTATTATTCTGTTAATCATACTAAGTTAAGAAGTAATCAAATTATTGTCATGTTAATCATAATAAGCTAAGAAATTAATCATATTATTGTCATGTTAATCATAATAAGCTAAGAAGTAATCATATTATCATCATGTTAATCATAATAAATTTAGAAGCAATCATATTTTGATACTGCTCCTTTAATAACTGTCATAAAAATACAAAATAAATTAAAATATTTTTGCATCGATTTTTTATTTTGTGGCTTTTTACAATTTTTCTTTATGTTAATCAAATAGCGGAGTTCAATATAAATCTTGCAAAAGAGCAAATGAAAAATCTGGGGTTTTCATGGGCAACCGCGTGTGTCCATTTTTTCGATTTTATGATGTTGATGAAATATCGTAGCACTTTTATAAAATATAACGAAATCTCTGTGTGTTTTGTTGTTGGATTTTACAAAAAACTATGATATTTTGCATTTGCACTATTACATCACTAATACTTGAATGAACTCCGCTAATATTTTAATTTTTTAATTTCTTTAAACTTATTTTTTTTATGGAATTTTATCTTTTAATTGTTTAACCGCTCACAAATAAAAAAAAACGACACAACTGCTTCAAAATTATTTTACAAATGGCGCTAACATAATATGATTAGATTAAAAATAGTTTGATTGCATCTTTAACATAATATGATAAATGTATAGAAAGTTATCATGTTATGGCTATTAACTATCATGATATGGTTGTGAGAAATATAATATGTTTAGAAAGTTATCATAATTAAGTTGTTAGAAAAATAATTATTTTTCGGTCAACAATACTCAAATTCATAATTGCGATAAACATTGATATGTTTACAGCAACTATAATATTGTTGATATTAAATAAAAATAACAATTATTTGTGTATGACAACAATATATTGTTACATTAAACATAGTGTTGTTGCCGTAACCATGCCCAACCATATTTTTTCTCTGCGTGCATACATATGACTTAATGACATTTGGTGAAACCCCCCAAATACAATCAACTATAGACTCAATTATAGGCGATTCCACTGCAGTCTTGACTCGACTTTAAACTTGGCTATAGACTTGACTGTACAACCGACTTTTTGTTCGACTAAAGACTTGACTATAGACCTGACTAGCGAACGTAATAAAAGCTCGAATATAGAATTAATCATATTGTAGTCTAAACTAGACTCCATTATACCCTGGGGGCTAATTCTGAGAGTCGTGATCTAATACTTTTTCGATTCGAAAGCAATTTTATTACGAATTCTTTCAGTTGAATCGAAATTATTTTTTCAGCGTTGTGAAAACTCAAATAAATGCTTTGCAACACCGAAAAAAATTATTTTGATTCGTTCAGTAGGGACTGAAGGAATTAAAACAAAAATTGCTTTCGAATCAAAAAAGTATTCGTTCACGACTGTAAGTCCCCTGACTTAAGACTTGACTATGCCTTGCCTGCATAAAAAGAAAAATTTCGCTTAAATTGTTCACCAATTTATGCATTAAGCCTAGTACTCTGTTCAAATTTGTGAAAAATGTTGAGCAACATTGATTGTTTTACACGAAAATTTTGACATGTATCAATGTTATCTATCATGCGAGATTGTACAATTTTACGTTTTTATTCCTGCAAAGTATGCAACATTGTTTTGCTTATGTAAACAAACCCCACATGTATTTACTAAAAATTATTTTTTTTATAACAATTTTAATAAAAAAAGAAAGTAAATATGGTAAAAAACTGTTACCGGTTGTTTTATTTTAATTTTTTATTTCTTATTAAATAATCAGTTCATACTGTTTTGCTTTTGCTTAAAATTCCACGTGAAATAAGTGCAGCTTACATTATTTCGCAGTTGTAAACAAAATGTTGCCAGAAACATTTCGGAACTTTTTCACAAAATGAACAGAGTACAACTCTATCAACATTATTTCATAGATATTCCGCACAAGTTTTTTTCATATGCGTTTTGACAGCATTTCACGTGAAATGTTGAATAGAGCACGAGGCTTTAATCAAAAATAAAATCAGTTTTAATTAAAAATTTTATCAAGTGAATTAAACGTTTCATTGATACTTTTAGTTTGTTACTGGTGATGAATTTCATTTAAAAATCGAGATAAAACTGAAATTTTGAACCCGACCAACTCAGATATCGATGAAATTTTGTTCATAGCTAAATTTGATCAATACAAACAAACTCTCATTTTTAGAAATGATTGTTTTGCGGTTTTTTGGTCGTGACACAGTGGGAACGTTTTCGAAAAAACGCGAAAATGGTCGAAAAGAGCTCCATTTAAACTACAATAACTCAGAATCAGCTAAACCGATTTCCATGATCTTGGTATCATTAAAAAGATATTTTAACAGACTTTATGACACGTTAAAAAAAAAAAAAAAGAAATACACTGTAAAAAAATTTATAGCAAAAAAAATTTTAACTGACGAAAAAACCAAAAAGATCAAGTTTTTTTTTACAGTGTATTAATTTTTTAGAAAGGTTTATCCTTCATCTATACCATATCAAAAAATAAAAATGGGTTCTTTTTTAGTTTTTTTTATATAATTTTTTAAGTAGTGTCACTTCTAGTAATTGCCCTTATATTTTATAACAAAAAAAAAAATTTTAGGTAACGAAAAACCAAAAAAGATCAAGGATTTTTTACAGTGTATTACTTTTTTAGATAGGTATTTCCATCACCTATAACATATCCAAAAAGTAAAATGGGTTCTTTTTTATTTTTTTTTTAATAATTTTTTCAATTAGTGTCACTTCTAGTAATACGTACCGAAAGTTTTCGAAATAATTCGAATAACAGCGAAAATATCTGGTCACATTCACAAAATATTTCAACAATTCTAACATTTTTTAAATGTTTACAAATAAAAACCCATCAACAATTGTTTATATTATTTGCCATGTTTTTATTAATTTGTGTTTTATTTTATTGAAATTTTTTTTAAGTTAATTATTTGTAAGAAATTTTGCGCTGCTCAAATTTGGCACAGTTAGAATATCTGCGCACATGTACAAAAGCCTTGAGTGAATGAAAACCTTGAGTTCCTGTTATAGTTTTAGCTTCTTTATATCTTGAAAATAGCTTTTCTTTAACGTTGTTGTATTCGTCAGCATCTGCGTAAGCAACTTGTATGGTGGTCTTATATGTTTCTGGAGCCCAGTGATAGAGTTGCCTCGTTGTCTGGATTTCATTTTTATTTGCAATACTATAATTTCGAGCACCTCTCTTCAATGTTCCTCCGATTCCATCACATGCAGATTTATTTTCAGACAACGTTAAATTAACTCATAAAAGCTTCGCCATAATATCTGATTACAATACCCATGATAGTATAGCAGTTCATCTATATATTTCAAAAATGATACAGTTCGTGAAGGCCAATATAACCAACAATATTAATAAAATCATTTACGTATCAGATGGTGCAGGAGCACAATATAAAAATAAATATAACTTCATTAATGTATGCCATCACAAATCTGATTTTGGGATTGACGCTGAATGGCACTTTTATGCTACCAGTCACGGAAAATCTGCATGTGATGGAATCGGAGGAACATTGAAGAGAGGTGCTCGAAATTATTGTATTGCAAATAAAAATGAAATCCCGACAACGAGGCAACTCTATCACTGGGCATCAGAAACATATAAGACCACCATACAACTATACCAACTATACCAACTATACCAGGAACTCAAGGCTTTCATTCATTCATTCCGATAAATGAAACTTTTGTACATGTGCGCAGATATTCTGACTGTGCCAAATTTGAGCAGCGCAAAATTTCTTACAAATAATTAACTTAAAAAAAATTTCAATAAAATAAAACACAAATTAATAAAAACATGGCAAATAATATAAACAATTGTTGATGGGTTTTTATTTGTAAGCATTTAAAAAATGTTAGAATTGTTGAACTATTTTGTGAATGTGACCAGATATTTTCGCTGTTATTCGAATTATTTCGAAAACTTTCGGTACGTATTACTAGAAGTGACACTAATTGAAAAAATTATTAAAAAAAAAATAAAAAAGAACCCATTTTACTTTTTGGATATGTTATAGGTGATGGAAATACCTATCTAAAAAAGTAATACACTGTAAAAAATCCTTGATCTTTTTTGGTTTTTCGTTACCTAAAATTTTTTTTTTGTTATAAAATATAAGGGCAATTACTAGAAGTGACACTACTTAAAAAATTATATAAAAAAAAACTAAAAAAGAACCCATTTTTATTTTTTGATATGGTATAGATGAAGGATAAACCTTTCTAAAAAATTAATACACTGTAAAAAAACCCTTGATCTTTTTGGTTTTTTCGTCAGTTAAAATTTTTTTTTGTTATAAATTTTTTTACAGTGTATTTCTTTTTTCTTTTTTAAACGTGTCATAAAGCCTGTTAAAATATCTTTTTAATGATACCAAGATCATGGAAATCGGTTTAGCCGATTCTGAGTTATTGTAGTTTAAATGGAGCTCTTTTCGACTATTTTCGCGTTTTTTCGAAAACGTTCCCACTGTGTCACGCCCAAAAAATCGCAAAACAGTCATTTCTAAAAATGATAGTTTGTTTGTATTGATCAAATTTAGCTATGAACAAAATTTCATCGATATCTGAGGGGGTCGGGTTCAATGCATCTCGATTTTTACATGAAATTCATCTGGTGCAAATTTAATTAAAGTTTTTAATTAATATCAAAAATTTCTTAATTGAAATAAATTTTTATTTTTTTCTGTGTATCTGGCTATGGACTTGACTTAAACAGACTCGACTCGACTAAAACTTGACTATATGTTCCTTAAAGGTCCGACTATATAGTTGAATACAAATTTGGCCACCGACTAGACTACAATCTCAACTATAGACCAGAATATACAGGGGTGTTCTGGAAATCGAAAACGCAAAACGCAAGAATTTTAAACGTAGTTTTTTAATAAGATTTCTGTAATAAAAGAATTTAAGAACAAATATTATACAAATATTTCTTTATTAAACAGAATTTTATAGCAAAAACTATAAAAATTAGATTAAGAGTGCATTAAAAACGACTTCCAAATACTTACGTTTTACGCTTTCGATTTCCAGAACACGCCTGATAGACTTGACTATAGAATCTATAATGGACTTGGCTATAGACATGTGTTAAAGAATGCACTAAACAATAGCCTAGATTTTAAAGTCTGTTATAGACTAGACTTAAGACTTAATTACATTATTAACTGTGATTTGATGTTCCGCTATTCTCCAGCTAGGGAGCAAACGGTCTCAATTAATGACTTCCAACGGACTCTTTTGTGGGCTGTTTTTAATGCCTCGTTCCATGAAAACCCTGCAATTGTCAGCTCACGTATGGTTGGACGTCCACGACGCCGAGAACCTTGGGGGTTGTACTGCAGCGCTGACTTTGCTACCTCGTTATCGGATCTCATTGTATGACCAATCCATCGAAACTTCCTTTTCAGGATGTCGTACTGGATTGGCTGTTGGTTCGTGCTTTGAAGCAGCTCAGCGTTAGTTGTTTTGTTGGGTTAAAAACATCGAATAATCCTTCGTAAGCAACAGAGTATGAGTTTCACACATGTGTTAAATGCTTTAGTCTTCAGTTGTGTTGATAAGTCGGATGATACCCATACTTTTTTTAAACAACGCATGGCATGACGGGCCTAGTTGATTCCCACAGAAACGTCTTCGTTTGCACCCCTGTTTTTTGTGATTGTGCAGCCAAAGTAACAGAAAGATTGTACATCATTGGTGGTGCTTATTCTCATTAGTTTGGTCTTCCGACAGTTTATTTTCAAACCAACTTAAACAGACTCACTACAGATGTAACTATCGACTCGCCTATAAAATTGACAATAGATTTGACTCTACACCCAGAGAAAAAACATGTTTAAATATGGTCACCTCCAACCAAGCTATTTTCAAAGAAAATGTAAACATATTATGATTAATATAACCATATAATTTTCAGTGACATCCATATTATGGTTTAATTAGTACTGCATCAGGAACCCACAACCATATTATGGTTGCCTCTAAAAATGTTATGGTTAAATATGATAATAATTTGTTTTTAAATTTACAATAGTATTTTCCTTTATTTCGAGAGCAACATACTATGAATAAAAACCAACCATGCTTTTATAAGTGTTTAGCAAATTTTAGTTATTATTGATCATAACATGCTTGGTGGCAACAATAATATGGTTGGGGCTTCTTGATGGAGGCTTAATTTAACCAAAATATGGTTGTCGCTGATTATAATATGGTTATATTAAATATTATACGTTTAACATTTTCTTTAAAAATAGTTTGGTTGAAGGTGACAACATTTAAACATGTTTTTTCTCTGGGTGTAGACTCGACTATAGAATTTATTATAAACTAGTCTAAAATTACGAATTAAAAATCAGCTTAAACATATACCGGACCAGGCTATAGATTTTATTGCATACTCCAGTTAAACCTGACTTTAGTCTCAACTTTAGACTTGACTACATACAGATTTAGATAATGACTCGACTCTAAACTCGGCTATAGACTTGATTATAGACTAGACTATAGGCCTGACTATAGACTTTATAATCTAAAATAGGATTTTCAATCGCGAAATACTTAACTTATCCATATTCTATCCCGAATTCGTTCTTGAAATAATCTTAAAATAAGATTGACTTAAGTAAAACTAAGATTGAATCAATCTCAATATGCGCTAAATTCAAGTACTATAAAGTTGATTAAATCCCGAATTCATACTTGAAATAAACCAAAAGCAGAAATAGAAGGAGAATTTTATTATGATTGATTTACTTACCCTTTTTACAATATACAGAATTTAAGTTATAAAACTCCAGCATCATTCCCGATATTGGTTTTACTTTAAAAACTTAATGTACACATTTAACTGAAAATATAAACTAAATGAGAATCAAGAATTCCCAATTTTACTTATTAAACATGAAAATAATGTGATTTCGTCCTGCTCTGTTGTTTTTGTTGTTTCTACACACTTTGATAAGTTAAATGTGATTAAAACGCACACTTTGTAATTTTACTCTCAGAGTGGCACTTCTAACGAAAAGTTTAATCTTTTTAATCCAAATTTTTAATATTTTTAATTAGGCTTAAGTTCATGAAATTTAATTTTTCATTAAATTATTTTTATGAAGAAAGGAATTTTACAACATGAACGAACCCCGGCCGGCAGGTTACCATGACATGTTTCGATTGCAACCACTCAATCTCCTCAGATGGATTTGCCGTCTTACACTCGCAGCCATCGAAGACTGCTGACGTCAATAGTCAAACATCAATCCTTAAACCAAATTGTATTCTAACATTTGGTAGATCGAAATTTGCTTTCCTGAATGATTATCCATTTTAATTGATTTTACATGTTATTTTCTTACTTCTGTTTTTTCGTACTTTTGTCAAGAATTTTTCTTGAAGTCCAAGTACATTTTTTGTTTTTTCATTTTGTCTTTTTCTTTTCCGTTTACCTTTTTCAGCACAACTTGAAGGACAAATGTACACATAGAGCTCGTGCCTTAGCTTAAACAATAATTAGTATTGTGGTTATTTTGTTGAACTATTTATGGTTTTAAATCCAAATTTTTAATATTTTTAATTAGGCTTAAGTTCATGAAATTTAATTTTTCATTAAATAATTTTTATGAAGAAAGGAATTTTACAAGATGAAAATTAATTAAAATTGTTATTGATAATCTTTCATTCTTGACACGGCAAATCCATCTGAGAAGATTGAGTGGTTGCAATCGAAACATGCCACGTCAAGAATGAAAGATTATCAATAACAATTTTAATTAATTTTCATGTTGTAAAATTCCTTTCTTCATAAAAATAATTTAATGAAAAATTAAATTTCATGAACTTAAGCCTAATTAAAAATATTAAAAATTTGGATTAAAAACCATAAATAGTTCAACAAAATAACCACAATACTAATTATTGAAAAGTTTAATCTTCTTTTTACTTGGCTTAAGAATTCTGTACTTATTTTAAGAAATTCCGGGATCGATATTTGAAATTAATCCCACTTATGATTGCTTTAAGTACGTTTTAGTGTTATTCGTACTTGAATTTTTGAGTATGACTCGTACTTAAAGAAAGTAAAAAACACTTTATTTGTCCCGAGAATATTTCTTTCTGTTTACAGATTTAACTGTAGACTTTACACGCGTTTGTAAACCCGGGTTTGATTCAGCAATGGAGTCGAATAGGATTCGACTTTACACTTCACTAACAATGTGACTATGGCTTCGGTTATAGACTTAACCATAGACTCGACTATAAAATCAAATGTAGAAACAGGGTGAGTTTCAAAATGCCAGTTGCTAAGGAACTATACAAAAGTCTCGCATTTTAAAGGATAATCGTACACCCAACAAATTATCGATGCGTATACAATTAGCAAGCTTTGCATCGTTAAACTTGATGACATAATTATTTTTTAATTATTAATTATTCACTGGTCTATGGAGAAGACTTTCAGCCATATGGAGGGCTCAGTGCTGCAGCAAACATATTTTTAGGTTGATTCAGTGAACTGCCATTAATTTCTGGAGCTATTAACCTAAATTTACTACCGTTACTTTGGGAACTTTTTTAGTGCGTTCCTTGGTTCGGTTCAGCTTTAAGCTCTTCATATGTTACAAACTGGCCTACTGGGTACCTTTTAATAACGTTCTATATGCTTACTGCTTCGTCAATGTTTGACAGTCGAATAATTTAGGATCTTAGCAAGTTCTTTGACAAACTTCAATTGTCTAGTGTCTTTAATCAGTTTTCTAGCGTTTCGCGCACCAAAAAAAAAAACAGAAGATATTTGCAAAAAAAAAAAAAAAATATAATCACTATTGTCTGCATTTTAAGCACGTAAATACACATATTTTCGCACATAAAATGTCTAACGACAAATAGCAGAAGCAAGACAAAAAAAAAAAAAAAAAAAAAAAAAAAAAATTACGAAGGAGAAACGTTCAAGAAAAGTGGTAAAAGTAGAAAAACAAACAAGCAGAAAATAAAAGACAATTTTGTAGAAATGAATGAATATGTACATGTCAAGAAGTACTTATCTAAACTGACATCATACGACGCCTTAATGTCTCTTAACAAAACAAAAATTTTTATTTAAGTCATTTTGTTGGTTGGGTGCTGCAAATGCCTGTGTGTGTTTGCATGAGTAAAAGCAATACAAACATATTATGTTTGTGTGGGTTAGAGTTGAAAAAAGTGCAAGTGTATTTGTGTTTATATTTGTATATACTTACATTACAATATTCCATTAGCCCTACCACCTGTTTGCCTTTGTTTTTTCTAAGCCTTAAAACAGAACATGCACAAAAAACCTGTTTGTTTTTATTCACCAAAATAACAAAACATGGAAAACTTAAGAACAAAAAACAACTTAAATCCAAAATATACATGGCATTTGCTGATTATGCTAGACTAGGCTAAATAATAGTAAATTACGTAAACTAACTGACCGAGAAAGAAGTAGAAAAAGTAAAAATCCTGGGAAAAATGATTAAAACAGCAGAAGGAGACAAATTTAGTAAAAAAAAAAGTCAGGAGCATAACGGTTAAAGGGCACTTTGCACTATCACACAAGTCTTACGTTTGTTGACGAAAATTCTAACCTGATTAAATTATTGTTAGAAAAATTTCAAAAAACAATAACAACTTAGAATGACTCAAAATACGTAAGACTTGTGTGATAGTATAAAGTATGCTTTAGCATTTGTTTTATACTTTTAGGTTAAAAAATTTAATAAAAATGTTAGCATACTTTCCGGTGCAAAAAAATTATTGAAGACAAATTGAATCACTAAGTGCAAAAAGGAAACAACTGAAATTTACTTCATGTGCCTTATTTGAGTATTGCTAAGAAACCAGAGTAAAAAGTCATCTTAGACAAATTTAAATTAAAGTCAGTTCTTCTTTTTACGAGCTAAGAACATAAAAGTACACTAAAAATATAGATTAAAATATTTTCAAAATGAATATTTCCCTTCTGCACTTAGTTTTTCTGATAAAGTGACTTTTTAGGGGAAAAAGTCAGTTTCCCTGCATAAAGTGACGTTTTAGGGAAGAAGTCAGTTTTTCTGCATAAAGTGACTTTTTAGGGAAAAAGTAAGTTTTGCTGCATCAAGTGACTTTTTAGGGAAAAAGGCAGTTTCTCTGCATAAAGTGACTTTTTATTGAAAAAAGTCAGTTTTTCTGCATAAAATGACTTTTTAGTCAAAAAAGTCAGTTTTTGTGCATAAAGTGACTTTTTAGTGAAAAAAGTCAGTTTTGTGCAGAATGTGACTTTTTAGTGAAAAAAGTTTTGTGCAGAAAGTGACTTTTTAGTGAAAAAAGTCAGTTTTTGTGCATGAAGAGACTTTTTAGTGGAAAAAGTCAGTTTATGTGCATCAATTGAATTTTTATTGAAAAAAGTCAGTTTTTGTGCATGAAGATACTTTTTAGTGGAAAAAGTCAGTTTATGTGCATCAATTGAATTTTTATTGAAAAAAGTCAGTTTCTGTGCATAAAGTGACTTTTTAGTGAAAAAAGTCAGTTTTTGTGGATAAAGTGACTTTTTAGTGAAAAAAGTCAGTTTTTGTGCATAAAGTGACTTTTTAGTGAATAAAGTCAGTTTTTGTGCATAAAGTGACTTTTTAGTGAAAAAAGTCAGTTTTTGTGCATAAAGTGACTTTTTAGTGAAAAAAGTCAGTTTTTGTGCATAAAGTGACTTTTTAGTGAAAAAAGTCAGTTTTTGTGCATAAAGTGACTTTTTTGTGAAAAAAGTGAAAGCCAGTATTTGTGCATAAAGTGACGTTTTAGTGGAAAAAATAAGGTTCTGTGCAAAACCAAGTGTTCGAAAATAAACCAAACATTATTTAGCGTACGGTACACAAACCCAGAAACAATCTCTATTTTTTTAGTGTTTGTGTATTAGTACACAAACCTCAATGGCGTTCATATTTATTTTCCCGAAAGTAACAAACAATACTAGTGTTCTGTTTTTGGTTATAAAACAGTTCAAATCTAGTTCTGTAAACATAAGTCATATATTAATGTTCTGTAGTGTTTTTTTTTTCGATTGACAACTATTACTAGTATTGTTGTTGTTGCTTGTCAATTTGCCCGACCACAGCTCGTGTATTGTGTACAGGTTAAGTTTTTGTAAAAATGTTGTTGTTGTGTTTTTGTTCATATATGTTTTTTTTTTCGTTAAAAAACATATCGGTATATTGTTCTTGTAACCAGCACAACTGAAACGAATGAATAATAATGTGATGAACCGAAAACAACGAAGTTTGTGTTTTTTTACGAAAAACCGAACGCAATGAAATGTTCTCATCCTTATGTTGAGTTGACTAAGTATCTTTTGTACGAAGATCACGAACGGAGAAACGTTAAATTTTTTAACTAATCCCTACTCGCGTTTATGTTTTCCATATTTCTACCCTGCAGAACACTAAAGTACAATACATAATGTTTATTTTCGAACAGTGGTAAAAAGAGACTTTAAAGTGACAAAAAACCCGTTTTGGTGCAAACAGTAAAAGTGTAAAAAGTACTTTTTGTTTGTAAATCTAACGATTTTACGTTAAAAAAATCGTATTTTATAAAATTTTGCCTCTTTACTGAAAACTGCTTCGATCTAAACCAAATTACCTTTTTCTGGGTAAATTAAACCTTTTCTGCAAAATAAGTTTTCTGTAATTTTTAACCTCGCAAAAAATTTAATGTTAAACTAAGAAAAATATCATCTCCCCCTCCCAGTTTTTTAACCATGTGCTGTTTGCAATAGCCAACAAAATTTATTCTTTTACTTTAGTTCCATGTCGTTGTGAATTTATTGCTCATTGATTTATGGCCAAAATTGTAAATTGTATAAAGTGCGAAATTGCAATTGCTTCAGGCAACTCTTGCAATGGCAATTTCTTTTTGCTAAAAATTTGTATGTAGTGTGTTCATATTATACCTCTTATTGCAACTGTCTTTCCCAATATAAATAAAGAAAACGTACGATAAAGAGCAAAACGATAAAGAAAAAGAAAAAAAAAACAAATAATGTTGGCTTTGTCACATATTGTTATTGCAAACAACCAAATATCAAGTCCTGCTGTTGCTACAAACATTTCGTAAAAACCAATCAAATATTAAGCGTTTTATTGAGTTTAACAGCACCCAGCACTATAAAAATTTCACCCGTATTCATACGAACGTGCTGGGGAACTGAACAAAATTTAGGGACACATTTATGGCGATTTTATTTTTAGTGGCACAAAATAAATAATAATAAAAAAAGGCAAAATGCTACAAATGGTAAAAATGGTAAAAATGCCAGAAGTTAAACGAGGGGTTAAAAAAAATCTACATACAAATTTGATTTCATACTTGCAACAAATTTTGAAGTTTTTGGAGGGTAAAATGTATAAATATCTTAAGTAATTTGACAATTTAATTTCTTTGTCAGGCAATTAATAATTGATTAAGAAGGACCCTTAAGGAAATAGGGAAACATGTTACCTTTCCCCACAAAATATATTAAGCACTTTTCTATTGCATCAATTATTTTTTGAAACGGTCATATATTTTCGTTAACTCGAAACATAAAATATAACTCAAGAAGCCTGCTCCCAGCTACTCATCTATATATTTGCTATTTATTTATTATCCACACCGCCTTTTATTTAAAAAAAAAAAAAAAAAAAATAATAAAATTAATGTGGTTTTGTTTTTAATTCGTAGACAGCCAGAAGAGTAGTCGTTAATGTTGAGCTGTCATTATCAGCCAATTTGGACATTAATTTCTTGTGGCATTTCTAAACCACACACAACAAAAAAAAAAAACAATGAAAAGTAAAAAAAAATATTATTCTTTCTATGACTGCTTCTCAAAGAACACATATGAACGTAGAAAGAGAAAATATTTTAGCCACAAATCCCTAATGTGTAGTTGAGAGCAAAACAAACAAAAAAAGTAAACTTGCTATAAATATTTATAAGAAGAATTAGAAAATATGAAAGAGGAAAGGTAAAATTCATCAGTGTAAATAAATAAAAAATTAGATACTAAAAGCACTAATTTTAGCACACAGTGGAAGCTTAAAGAAATTTTTTTGCCAATTCTAGCAAAGAGAAGAATTTTTTTTTAAATAGAAAAGCTTTTTTGCGAAAGGAATGAAAAAAAAAATGTAAAATTTTTTTGTGAAAATTGCCAATTTTGTGAAATTTGCAAAATTTATGATGTTGTTTTGAGAAATATGAAAAGTGCAACATTCTTGTTGCGAAAGAAATTAAAAAATGGAACATTTTTTGTGAAGTTTACAAAATTTATGTGGTTTTGAGAAATAAGAAAAGTGCAACATTCTTGTAGTAAAATGCAACATCTTAAAAAAACTGCAGCTTTTTCAGTCATATTAGCGAAGCTAAAGTTCCATTGGCAGCCGCAGTCAAGTACAGTTCATGTGGGACCAGTAATTAGTTCCCGTTGTGTTCCCAAGTTTCACCGAGTTCCAAGGGTCCTCTGTTACCTGGCGGCGACTATCCTTACTCAGACAACCGGTTAATTTAGTGAAGCAGTAGATGGCTATTCAAAGAGACAAGTTTTATCTCAAAGGGTTATTCGCCTCAACAGCTCAATTCTTAGATCTCCGCATGTCGAACGCTGACACAGAAGATGTTTCGTTGGATCTTCCACCTCCTTGCCGCCGCAACTTCTACATGGAGACTTGGAAGGGAGCTCTAGAGTTTAAAACAGAGTTAATAATTGCAGATAATTTGTAGCTCAATAAAGTTTAAGTGGTGGAATACCCCACAGTGAAGAAGACATTGTTGGGCGGGTTCTGAATGGTCCAGTGGCCAGTTATAATCGCAAGAAGGTTCCGGATTTAAAGGCTGGACAGCTTTAATGCTCGCTTTATCCTTTGTTCATCTAAGATGAACCAGATTTTTCTGGTTTCCCTACGTGTAGTTTAATCAAACCACCTTTGACTGGCAATAAGCTGAAATTTGTATGCAATAAGTTGCTTACGTCTCGGGAGTGAAACACCTATAGCATATGCTGAACCGCTTCGATTCAAGGCGGTGCCTTTATGCGCCAATGAGTCAACCATACAGTTTCCATCAATATCCTTGTGTCCAGGGACCCACTTAAGGTTAACCACTGACTGTCTCGCTATCTCCCCCAGAAGCATTCCGGCAATTCTCGATGTAATAAACCAGTCATAACCACTCCATAGACTCGCGAGCATTCAATAATTGTATTTTTCACACATACACGGTCAGCAACTCACATGTATACAACAACTTTGTTCGGGCCACTCCATAGTTTTGCGAGGCAGTCAATAATCGTATTTTTTACACAGACATGGTCGGCAATTCATATGTATACAACAACTTTGTTTGTTGCTTGGTTATCACTGTAATAAACACATTCTCCAGGGATCTTATAGCTGCCTTACTATTGGTCATAATGAGAGTATCCCTGCCAGACTTTTCACCATACCGAATAAGTCTTGCGGGTGTGTATATGCGCATTATCTCGGCCTGTATGAAATTACAATGGTTCGACAGCCTTAGAGTAATGCTCAAGTTTGGCTGCTCGGAGAATTTGCCATGACCGACACCATACAGTGTCTAAGACCCGTAAGACGATGTCTAGGATCTAGTAGGATCAAAAATTGGCTTTGGTCTGATACAGGCTGGCTGATGAAATTTGAATGAATTTTGCTACCATAAGAAACTGGAATGACTTTTTTGTAATGCATGGAATTCGGCCAATCTTTTTTCATTTGCAAGCCCAATGAATTGTTTAAAGAATAGTTTAATTTATCCTAAAGATAATTGAATTTTAATGCCCGCCCTTAGGTCAGGCGGAATGGGGGCTAACGGTTGGTCGAGTTTCTTGAAATGTGCCTGTTAGGAAATTTTCTGCGTAGTTCGGCCATAGCCAGCTAAGCTTTGTGTGCAGGTGCACCATCTTGTTGGAACCACACAGAGTTGAAATGAATTCTCTTTCGGCAAAGTTCCGGAAAGAAAAATTCTCATTTAACGGTCTCCAATAACCGTAGCGCTGTACCCGTTTTGTTCAAAGAAGTATGAGCAGCGTGATACATCGTGAAGAAACTGCACACCACGCTGTGACGCGAATTACATACAATTCCCTCTCATGCAGTATTTTTTGGTTGGAACCACTCTCTATACGGCAATTTTGTATATTTGGGAATTTTGTGTCTCCTTGTGAAAAGTAAAAATTCCATTTTGGCAGGATTAACATACGGCCCACATCCCTGGCACCAGAATATTAGAAATTAAAAATTTTCAAACAAAAATAGCAACACCAAATATTTTGTAAAATTTTCACTATTTGTATGTACTTGTTTGCTTTCAATCACTTTGCTCAAAACTTAAGTATACTCGAAGCCTTAATTTCCTTCCGTCCTTCCTTTTAAGCTTCCTGTCAGCCACTTGTAAAACTATATGATTTTGACTAAACAAACAATAATACAACAATGGCAAAGAAAATCGTGCTTAAAACGTTATCAATGTCCAGAAAATGAATGTAGGAAATACAAAAAAAAAAAAAAAAAAAGAAACAAACAACTCAACTTGCAAGCACACAGTTTTGAAAAGGTCGAGATCTCTTGCAACATGTACAACAAAATTCAACAGACAACACAGGAGGCAACTACAACAAATCATATCAAATTATTTTTGCATCTTCTACAAAGCAAAAACAAAACTAAAAAGAAGGAAAGGAAAGAAATATGAACAATAAACACAACAAAAAGTGATATGACAGACTGACAAAGACTTTTCTTGAATATGACCAATAGACAAATAGAAAATTGAGGACCTTAAAAGGGGCTTTCGGGGTCGAGAGATTTGCTTAGAGCTGCCTGTAAAAGCAGCTGATGTGTTTGGAAGGATATAGAGTTTGATTATGACGTTATTGTTTTAACAACAAAGTCTTGTTGGTTTTGTTGTTATTTGCTGCCTTTATGACAACGATGATGATATTTTGTTTTGAGATATTTATTAAATACATGTACGTGCATGTTTGTTAACCTGCCACAAATTGTGGCAGAGAAGTGTAAAAAGAAAAATCTTTTTGCTTTCCTAATATCGGATTAAAATTAATGAAGGATTAAAACGATATTAAAACGTGAGATTTCAACGAAAATTAAATTTGTAGTCGTGAAAGCCATAAACATAAATTTTTAGTAGTTTTTGGGAAAAAATGATGGAACTCGAAAAATGTTATTAAGAATAATACAATAAGAATTTTTTTCCTACAAAATTTGTTCTACAAGAAATTTTCTCGCAAAAATAGAAATTTCTTTGAAAAGAAATTTCCCTCAAAAAATTCCTTATGAAAAAATTTCACAGCATTATCAAAAAGAGTTTTCTATAGAAAATTTGGCTGCAAATGTTTTTCGACAAAATGCGTTTTATAAGGAACTTAAACAATTCCGCGCATTTCGTTTGTAAATTCTAAAATATAAAATTTTATATATTCTGGATCTTTATGAGAAGAGAAGTTCAAATCACGATGTCCATCTGTCCGTTAAAAAGGGTTTTCCGAAGATCCCAGTTAGGTAAAAGGCCAGGTGCAAAGACTTTTATATCTGGTCTCATATAGTCCGGAATTGCTTGCTTTTGAAATTCAGCCTGATCGGTACAATAATGGCTGATATATGAGCAAAAAACACAACTGGCTCTAATTTTACCCATAAATCCCTTCTTGTTGTTTTTTTTTATATTTTCTAATGTATGTGTACTAGAGAACGGCAAGAGCCAAAGTTTCCAAATAAGATTCAATTATCCTGGTTATTAAAATACAATATCCGACTAAATGAGGGCGCGATTGGAGAACTTGGCGTGGTTCTTCCCATGCAAACGGCAAGAGCCAGAGTTTCTAAACTAAGTACAAGCATCTTCGTTATGAATAGACAATATCTGACAAAATGTGGGTGGAATTGGAAAAGTGGGCGTGGCCCAAAATAGATTTATTTATATCTAAAAAACGGTAAGAAAAAATTGTCCAAAATAGGAACACACAGCTGGGTTATTCAGACACAACCTCTTTAAAAATATGGGCAGGATTGGAGAAGTGGGTGTGGCTTCTACAGTGCAAGGACATCATAGATTTCTGTGTATCTAAAGCATCGCAAGATCCAAAGTTTCCAAATAAAGTGCAAGCATCTTGGTTTTTCATACACAACATTCGGCAAAAAATATGAGCGGTAGTTAAAAAATGGGCGTGGCACAAAATTTATTTATTTATATCTCAAAAATGGTTAGAAAAAATTGACCAAATTTGGAACACATAGTTGGGCTATCAATAGACAGACAGCCTCTCTAAATATTAGCGGGATTGTAGAAGTAGGCGTGGCACTTTTCATACAAAGACATAGGTTTCTATGTATCTGAAGATATGCAAGATCAAAAGCTTCCAAATAAGGGGCAAGCATCTTGTTTATCCATACACAAAGTAGATTTATGTATATTCAAAAGAACGGTATTTATATTACTTCATGATGGTGAAGGGCATATATGATTCGGAATATGCCGAATATAGCAGTCTTACTTGTTTTCATTTTATCCCCTTTTGCTCTTGTTTGTAAGAAAAAGTGCGATAATTGCTTGTTGACTTTATTTTCCGCACTACTGCCTGCAACATTATTAAGTTTATTTTTTCTCTCTCCAAAGACCACACAGTCTAACTAAAAACCAACATGTACGAAAAGGACATAAAAGACAATCAGCCCGCAGTAAAAGGACATTTCACAAAAAAAAAACTCTTTCTTGCAGCCTGACAACTAACCCTTCGTCTTGAAACTTAAAAAAAAATAAGAAATTAAATAGAAAACATTAAGAAAAAGGCATCTTAAAATTTCTTACAAGGACAATAATTTGTTGTTTCAAAAACATGTTATTGTCCTTTGCAAAAAACCCATTAGTAATAGTCCTTTAATGGCAAAAAATGTGCAAAAATAAAAGAAAAGAGTAAACCGAGAATATAAAACAGGGAAAGTCTTAAGGGATACAAAACTCATGTTGCTGGTTTTCTTTTACAAAATTTTATTTCTTGCTTCTTTCGTTTTCTGTGGTATTTGTCAGTTTGTAAGGTAAAGAGAATAAAACAAATATAAAAAATTAAAAAAGAAAATATTTAATGAAAAATTTTGGTTTTTTCGTAGTTAATGTGTGTGTATGGCGGCGTATGTCCTTGTAAAATATTGTAGGAATTTTTAATAAAGCCTTTTTGTGTTTCACAACAGTTTTTCTTTAAAATTAATAGGAAATTCTCAAGAGACAGGCTTTAAGTTGTAAGAAAAAAAGGTTGTTTCTAAGAAAAGTGGCTTTTTGGAGCAAAAGTTTTCGTGGAAAAACGAGTTTTAAGTAAAACAAAGTCGGAGCGTGTGAACACAGTGATTGTTAAGCAGAGTTGCCAGACCATATTGCCTCAAAAATATCTGCGCAATATAATAGGAATTTAAATTGAAAAATAAAGTTTCTATAAAAGAAGTCAGTTTTTGTGGAGAAGTGGCTTTTTAATGAAAAAAGTCAGTTTTTGTGACAAAGTGACTTTTTAATGAAAAAAGTCAGTTTATGTGAAAAAGTGACTTTTAATGAAAAAAGTCTGTTTTTGTGAAAAAGTGGCTTTTTAATAAAAAAAAAATCAGTTTTTGTGACAAAGTGACTTTTTAAAGAAAAAAGTCAGACATTGTGTCAAAGTGACTTGAATGAAAAAACTCAGCTTCTATGACAAAGTGACTTTTTAATGAAAATAGGCAGTTTTTGTGACAAAGTGAATTTTGATTGAAAAAGGCAGTTTTTGTGACAAAGTGACTTTTTAATGAAAAGAGGCAATTTTTGTAAAAAAAGTGACTTAATGAAAAAGTCAGTTTTTATGACAAAGTGAATTTTTAATGGAAAAAAGTCAGTTTTTGTGAAAAAGTGACTTTTTAATGAAAAAAGTCAGTTTTTTGTGAAAAAGTGACTTTAATGAAAAAAGTCAGCTTTTATGACAAAGTGACTTTTTAATGAAAATAGGCAGTTTTTGTGACAAAGTGACTTTTTAGTGAAAAAGGCAGTTTTTGTGACAAAGTGACTTTTTAGTGAAAAAGGCAGTTTTTGTGACAAAGAGAATTATTAATGAAAAAGGCAGGTTTTGTGACAAAGTGACTTTTTAATGAAAAACGCAGTTTTTGGGACAAAGTATCTCTTTAATGAAAAAGTCAGTTTTTGTGAAAAAGTTTGCTTTAATAAAAAAAGTCAGTTTTTTTGAAAAAGTGTCTTTTTATTGAAAGGAACTCAGTTTTTGTGAAAAAGTTTCTGTTAAAAGTCAGTTTATGTGAAAGTGATTTTTTAATGAAAAAAATAAAATTTTTGGGAGAAAAAACTGACTTTTTAATGAATAAAGACATTTTTTGTTAATAAAAACGAATTGGATTCTTGAATACGAGAATCAGTGTTAATTTTTATTATGCCGACCTTTTTGAATAACTATAACTTAATAAATGTAGCATACTTTCAGAATTGTGTAAGTAAAAGAAATGTTGCATACTTTAAGGAGTTTTTTTTAGATTTAGTTAAATTAAACTTTAAAGAAACTTTAATATTTGTTTTAAGCGATTTTTTATATTTTCTACGATTTTGTGCTCACTGTTTTATTTCTCGCCTTTACTTACCCGTCAGCAGTCATTTCACTCTGATTTAAAACAATCAAAATTTATGTAGTGTCATTCACTTACGCTTTATTTCCGTTGCAAGTTTTTTTGAAATTGTTACACTGATAAGAGCCAGAACCATTTCATTCATTGTTTACGTGAACGGTTGATTTGACTAAATGGCGACTTTCCTCCCGTTTTTTTAAACACTCAAATCAAATAGGGGAGAATTCGGATTTATAAATGCATGTGAGTAGTGCTTAATGCAGCTGGGAAAGACTTGGGGGAACTAGTAAAAGAACTAGTGCGGTATGCAGTGCTGTGCGCAAAAAGGTGAATTTCCTCTTAAGTACGGGGAAAACAGAAGCAATTGCATTTTTATTATGTATTTTTTTTTTTACAAAAGAAGTATAAAAACGAACTTTACGCAACAAATATTCCAAATGTCGTTTGTTGTTTGGCTGAGGCAAAAGTAGAGAAGGTGGGTACATAATAAATTCAACTACTGAAAGCTAAAGATAAGTTTTTTTTTTCTTTCACCCAACCATTCGTTCACTCATTCATACATGTTTATTCTTGATTTTATTCTTTCAACGTTGTTCTATGTTAAATAGAGGGTGTTTACAAGGATTTCAATCATTTTTATGAGTTTTCCCTGTCGTTCTTTTCATGGGAGTGTAGAATATTTTTCCCTCCGACTGTTTTTTTTTTTTTTTGTTATAATGTTGTTTCTTGGCTTGGAACAGCAACAATATTAACAAGATGTTAAGCAAAAAAAGTGCAAATTATACACTCAATGGCTAAAACCCTAAAGGTGTTTTTTCTTGCCATTTGTGTTCGTTCGTCTTATTGTTTTTCTCTTTTTTCTTCTTTTACGCTTTATTTCCTATTTTTAGATCTATTGTTATGTTAGTGTTGCTGATTACGTTTATAATGTTGTCGTTGTTGCTGCTGCTGCTGCTGATTGCTATGAAGATGATGATGTTGATGCCACGAAAAGGGCGTAATTTTACTTACTGATTTGTTGGGGAAATATTTTTAAAGAAAACACACGTTAAAAAATATCAATTGCAAACATTTTTTCATCAATTTTTTACTCGACAATAAAAAGTTTCTTTTCAGAGAAAAATAAAACAGCTAACTCGTTGTAATCTCAGAGTAATCCAAGTTTTCCTAAACCGATGCCATAGTCGAGTTTTTAAAATTTCCTGGCCCAACCAAGTCAATGCTTAGCTCTAGGTACAAAACTGGGCAGACCCCACATTCTGAGATCCGAATATGTAAATGCAGATGGATTGGACGTGCGACATAGCCGAAAACGACTTCAGGCCAAGCTATAATATATGCTTAGTTTGGCTTAGCAATTGTGCGAATACATGTGATTCATATGTGTCGAACCATATTCAACTTAAGAAAACTTTTAGGTTAATTTTATGAAACTTTCGCACTTTCCGTACGGAATAAAATATTTTTTGATTTTATTTTTGTTTTTTTAAATACTTTTTTAAATTTTTTTTTTTGTTAAGTTTTGTCAGTAGTTTAAGCCATCATATGGATATTATAGTTGGGCCTTTGTAGGCAGTCGCAGAAAAGAACTTCTAAGTCACACTTGGTGACGGCAACTGGATGTAAAAAATTTAAAGAATTCAAAAATCGTGGATCGAGCTGAAAAATCTTGCAACAGACAAAAAAAGAAGGGAAGCGATGAGGCCCTAAATTAAAAATATAGTTACAGTTGAGGTAGAGTAGATTTAGAGTAGAGTTAGAGTAGAGTTAGAGTAGATTTAGAGTAGAGTTAGAGTAGAGTTAGAGAGAGCTAGAGTAGAGTTGGATTAGAGTTAGAGTAGAGTAAGAGCTAGAGTAGAGTTAGAGTAGAGTTAGAGTAGATTTGGAGTAGAGTTAGAGTAGCGTGAGAGTAGAGTTAGAGTAGAGTTAGAGTAGAGTAAGAGTAGAGTAAGAGCTAGAGTAGAGTTAGAGTAGAGTAAGAGTTATAGTAGAGTTAGAGTAGAGTTGGTGTAGAGTTAGAATATAGTTAGAGTAGAGTTAGAGTAGATTTAGAGTAGAGTTAGGGTAGAGTTAGAGAGAGCTAGAGTAGAGTTGGAGTAGAGTTAGAGTAGAGTTAGAGTACATTTATAGTAGAGTTAGAGTAGAGTGAGAGTAGAGTTAGAGTAGAGTAAGAGTAGAGTAAGAGTTAGAGTAGAGTTAAAGTAGAGTTGCTGTAGAGTTAGAGTAGAGTAAGAGTAGAGTTAGAATAGATTTAGAGTAGAGTTAGAGTGGATTAAGAGTAGAGTTAGAGTTAGAGTAGAGGTAGAGTAGATTTAGAGTAGAGTTAGAGTAGAGGTAGAGAAGAGGTAGAGAAGAGGTAGAGTAGAGGTAGAGTAGAGGTAGAGTAGAGGTAGAGGAGAGGTAGAGTAGAGGTAGAGTAGAGGCAGAGTAAGAGTAGAGTTAGAACAGATTAGGAGTAGAGTTAGAGTAGAGTTATAGTAGAGTTAGAGTAGAGTTAGAGTAGAGTTAGAGTAGAGTTAGAGTAGAGTTAGAGTAGAGTTAGAGTAGAGTTAGAGTAGAGTTAGAGTAGAGTTAGAGTAGAGTTAGAGTAGAGTTAGAGTAGAGTTAGAGTAGAGTTAGAGTAGAGTTAGAGTAGAGTTAGAGTAGAGTTAGAGTACAGAGTATATGTTTCAGCAGAGTTTGAGGTTAGATAGATAACATTTTTTCTTTGAGTGTATTTCATCATAAAACTTTAATATAGTAACATTTGCGCTACATTCTCTTTATTTCTTCTTCCTTCTTTTTGACTTGAATTTTTCCACATTTTGATAATGTGAATGTTGATTTGTTAAGGAAATGAAATAAAGTAGATTTCTTCTATTTAATTTTTTTATAGTCTTTTTGAACTTTTTGTTTTATTTTCTTCTACTGCTCTAGTTAAAATAGTACAGGGCGATGCGACCCTTTGGTGGCGTACAAGTCTTTGAGAATAATGTATACGTAAGAATACGAATAATGTAGGTTTTCATATTTCTATGCGTAAGTTTGTGTCAATGAACCATAAGAAAAGAAATCTGAAATGCGTTTTCAGCATTTTGATGTAAAAAAAACTAAATCTTTTCATAGTTTAGCAGTTTAACATGTTACAATGTTTGTGATTTACTACACATTTTCTTTAGTTATTCTTGATTTTGTTTTAGTTTGACTTTAATTCTTTTGCTGTTGTATGTTGAGTTGAATTTATTCTTATTCTCTTAAATATATTGTTCATTTACAATTCTAATAGTTTTTTTTCTCCCATTTTCTTCCATGTAATTTTTTTTTTTGCTTTTTTGGTCTTAAAATTATAGAATTGTTGAACAGTTTTTGCTGCTTTTGGATTGTATACTAATTTCAGCTCAGTTTTGCTATTTCTGGGTCTTTGAATTTTTATGTTGGATTGCTTTTTTTTTTTTTTTTGTTATAAATTCAATGTTCGCTTTGTATTTTTTGAATTTAATGAAAATCGTTTTTATCAGAATTCTTTTGATTCTTTTGAAAATAAAGTCGTTTAGAATTTAGAGAAATGTTGCATAAAATGTAGTTGTTAACATAAATGATTTTATTTCTTAACGATATTGAAAGAAGATATCAAATGAAATTTAATGAAGAAAAAGACGACGTGTTCAAGTTAAAGGAAGAATAAAAATTTTAATTATGAAATACGCAGAAGGAAAAACTTAATAAAGCTATAAAGAAAGTAAGAAAAGTATGAAATGAAAAAGTATAAATCTATAATTCAGCTTAAAATCGAGGTTTATGCCATGATGTAAAAACAAACATTAAAATATTTGATTATCTCTGCGATAGCAGACTTGTGGACCAATAGAAGACTTTCGAAAGGAGACTTTCTTACTCGATGGTGGACTTGTGTCCTCGATGGTAAACTCGTTTTCTCGATAGTAAACTTCTTTACTCAATAGTACACACAGAGAAGAAAAATGTTTAAATAATGTCACCTCCAACAACACTGTTTTTTAAGAAAATTTTGAACATATTATTTTTAATTTAACCATATTATTGTCACAGTTCTTCTTCTATCAAGACGCCATAACGATATTATGGTTGCCTCCGAACATGTTATGGTTGAAAATTACTAAAATATGTTTTACAGTTATAATAGCATGGTTGGATTTCAACCATAGCATGTCGCTCTTGGAAAAGAGAAAAATACTATTGTTAACTTTACAACAAAGTATTGTCGTATTTAACCATAACATGTTTAGACGCAACCATAATATGGTTGTGGATTATTGATGGAGGACTAATTTCAATATAATATGGTTGACGGTGACAGTAATATTGTTAATTTAAACATAATGTGTTTAAAATTTTCTTTAAAAATAGTTTTGTTGGAGGTGACCATATTTAAAAATGTTTTTCTCTGCGTGTAGTCTTGTCGCCTCCATAGACGATTTGCCGACTTTATAGTAGACTAGACTCCTTTACCTTATTTTTCCTTCTTTTCTTTCCTTTCTTTTCTACCTATCTTGTGGATCTGTCTTATGCTTTCGCTGCTTATTTCACCTACTTTCTACCTTCATGGCTATCTCTAATTAAGGCGTCACAATGGACCATATTGGTCTCTGGGTGAAGGTGTGAAGGAGACTTCACACCGGCCTTTCTACCTACCCACCTATCTACCTACCTACCTACCTACCTAGTAGACTAGGCTACTCAATAGTAGAGTTGTCTACTCATTTGAAGACTTGTCTACTCAAAAGTAGGTTTAAATAATCACTAGTGGACTTTTCTTCTTAGTGATTAACTTCTTTTCTCGGTAGCTGGCATTTCTACTCGAGATAGATTTGGTTTTTCGATGGTAAAATTGTCTTCTCGATAGTAGACTTGTCTATTCAATGGTAGAGTTGTCTACTCAATAGTAGATTTGCACACTCAATTTTGGACTTGTCTACTTAATGGTAAACTGTTCTTCTCGGTAGTTGACTCAACAGTATAGTTGTCTTCTCGATAGCAGACTTCTCATCTCAGAAGGAGACTTTTTCAGACGATAGTAGGCTTGTTTATTCGATAGAAAACTTGTCTTATCGACAGTGGACTTGTCCTCTTCATAATAGATTTGGCGTCTCAGAAGGAGACTTTCTCACTCTATAGTAGACTGTTCTACTTGGCAGTAGAATTGTCTCAAAAGCGCCCTTGTCCTCTGGATAGTGGACTTGTCCTCTCGATAGTGAACTTGTTATCTTGATAGTAGACTTGTCTACTCCACCGATAGTAGACTTGTATACAAGATAAGTATACAATCGAGTAGAATTTTTTTCTTATTTAAACTAATTTTGTTTTCTAATTTCTTTGTTCTTAATTGCGTCTTTGAGTGCCAGTCTAATGCTAAAAGTTTATGCCAATTGCATTGAAAATAAGCGAAATATTTAAAAACTAAATTTTTCATACTACAGTGCGTATGATTGATAATAATTAAGACTATTTTCGATAAAATGGCCATAACTAAAACAGTTTTTGAGGGATTTTATTGATCAACAAAGCAAATTAAATACCAGGCTCTTAGCTTTGTAATCTTCTTTTTCGGAAAGATGCTTTTACTGCCATAGTCATAAAAAAATCATGTCTTATTTTTCTTATGTTTACTTTAAGCATTTTTTTTAATTATGTTAAATTATTAAAAAAAAAAAAATTTTACATTTTCATTAAAATGAAACTCCTGCCATCATTATCATCATTTGGAATTTTGTTATTTAATCTGATTTCCGTTTGGATGAGTTCTTTTTTTCTCTTTTTCGTTTAGACTTCAGTTTTGTTGTTTCTTTTTGTAAATTTATTTTTTATTTTAAAAATTTTTTTTTCATCCTAAAACGACTGAAACTGGTAGTACCAGTGCACAATTTACCTACACATAGACAAACAATTTGCAACCGAAATACACAAACAAAAGTTGGAGCATTTTATAGTAACTTGAAAATGTTTTTTTTTTTAAGAAGATAGAGAAATTAAGGGAAGGCATTAAAAGGTATTTTCAATGAAGCTTGGAGAAAGACAATCCACGAAGTAAGAAATTGCAATATGTTTTAATATTTTCTTATTTCAAATAAAGTTTAACTGGAAATTTTTAATAAGTTCGTACCTGAAGGGAGTTAGACTAAAGGTTTTGCGTTCATTTGAGCTTTTTGCCAACAAAATAACTTTAAAACTTTAGCATTTATGGCCAATATTCTGAAAATAGTTGTAGTTAATAATAATCATACGCACTGTGATATGACAAACTTTATTTATTAAATATCTCGGTTAGTTTTAATTCAACTACTATAAAATTTTAGCAAAAGAGCGACACTTAAAGAGAACATTTGGAAAAAGCAGCTAGAGATATAAATATTTTAAATAAAAACAAATTTCAGGCATTTTGTTTTCAAAAAATTATTTTATTTTTTATTATAACCAAAACTCACGATGTTAATTGTACATAAATCAAGGAGTTTTTAGAAAATTATCTTAATATTTTTTATTATGATAGAAAGGTCTATGACAATTATGTGTGAAAAAATATCTGCGAAATGCTCGCCACGGCTCCTGTGGCATCTCTCTATCCAATGGTCCCAATTATCAATGACTCTGAGACATAATTAAGTTTCAAAGTCGTTTATGTGTCAAATTATCTCATCCTTTAGCTCTTGAATAATGTTTGGCTTATTGAAATACACTTTTTCTTTAATTTATCGCCAAAGAAAGAAGTCCAACTGTGTCAAATAACATAATCGTGGCCAATTGCCACCGCCACGACTATTAAATGTTTCGTCACTGTTTCGTTGGCTGTGTGGCAAGTGCCACCATTCTGTGGGAACCACAAATCATTCAGGTCCATATCCTTAATTTCTGGCCACAAGAAGTCCCTTATCATCTCGCAATAGCACACCATTCACGGTAACTCGTTTTCAAAGAAGTACGGCCCGAAGACGCTGCCAGCCCATAAACCGCACCAAACTGGTGTTTTCACATTTCTTACAGACCCGGGTGGCTGAAATTTGCTCACAATTGTGGACACATTTAGTCGATTATACTGACCAGAAAATCAGGAAGTGCACCAGATGCATTTTGATTTAAACGCGCTACTCAATCGTGTACCTCTCCATGTTTGAATTTGTCAATTAGTGAAACAAAGAAATGCCAAATTAAATTGGGCGTTAGTAAGTGATTTACAATTAACTTTGTGCATAATGGTTGGTCCTTTATTTCCCGGGCTTAAAAAACTGCAGTCGAAAGCAAAAACTGTTGAAAAAAAAAATTGTATACCACTTTTCGCTTTTTTGTGTTCGTTTGACAACGTCTGTTTACATTTAATGATGAAGCAGAAGTAAAAGCAACAGTTATCTTTAACTGGCAACAGGTATCTTGCCAATGAAGAAAGAAGTGGAAAAATGGCAGTTGTTCAGTTTTGACTGCAGTTTTTAACGCTGTTTAAATCTGTTATTATTCCAATTCGTTTCATTTTACAGAAAAAGGTAGAAATATTTATTCAAGCGTTTGTTTAACAATATTGTCTCGAAATTGTGATTTTTACAGCCGGTGATGCCAAACATGCCGCAATTAAAACTAAGTCATACGCACTGTGGTACACAAGAAATTATTTTCCAATAAATAAATGGGTTACCATTAAAGCAATTCCTTCGAAATTTTCAAATAAGATAAATATTAAAGTTGGAAATATACTTTTATAGAACAAACAAGTAAGAGTGCTATATTCGGCTGTGCCGAATCTTATATACCCTCACCATTGTGCGAGCAGAATGCAGAGCAACTAGACAAAACCTAAATAAAACTGGTAAATATTTTTTTAAAATAAGAGACAGCTATTATCTCAAATTCAATACATTTCATTCGATATCGAGTTTCAAGATACCAAAATAAATAATTTCGATCAATTTTGCTCGATATCGTATGCGATGATTAGACCCCAGTATTTCGGTTATAACTCATAAAAATTTCCAATATTTTGGTATATAAGTCATATCCATAATACATATGGCAGCCCTTAAATTTAGGTTTTTATAAAAATTTTGATATTTTTTAGCCCATTTTTGAAGTATTTTGCTCATAAATTACCCATTGTCTAACCGATTTGATATTTTTATATACCGACGTATGAAGGAATAATTTTACCATTTACTTAAGTTATATTTACAGTCAAATCCCGATAATTCGTACCCCGATAAATCGTAATTCCCGATAATTCGTAATAAACTGTCAGTCCCTTTAAAAAATTTCGTTAATTCGTAAAATTTCCATACATTTTGGTCCCCTCGCTAATTCGTAATTTTTTTCAAATAAAATCTTCTTTACCTCTTATAAATCGTTATTGTTTGCTAACTACCACTTATAATTCGTACTAAAAACAACAAAAACATGGAAAGAATGATTTTTTACTAACGCTATTTTTGCGTGGGTTTTTGACTTTGCTTGTGTGTGGGTTTGTTTTCTTAAGATCAGTTTGTTACATGAATAATTTTTATATATTTTATTTTAAACAATTGCTTTTTATGTTTTTTTTTATCGTTTAAGTAAATAAATTTAAAAACCCCGTTAATTCGTATTTATTTTATTTTAACCCCGTTAAATCGAAACCCCGCTAAATCGAAATCCCCTATAATTCGTAAGAAATGGCCGGTCCCTTGCGATTACGAATTATCGGGATTCTACTGTATATATAAACATTTATATATACTTATATATATATATTTTAACAAAGTTAATTATAAAAAAAGAGTAATTTTTGGGGATTCAGTATTTCGGCTGTAACTCAGCCATTTTTTAACCGATTTGACAGATTTATATACCGACGTTATTTTGGTATACAAGACATATCCATAGAACATATGGCAGCCCTAAACTTTAGGTTTTTATAAAATTTTTATTTTTTTTTGTACGGTAGGTACCACGCCCACTTCTCCAATCCCGCCCACATTTTGTAAGATGGTGAGTATTGGCAACCTTAATGTGTGTACCTAATTTGGAAACTTTGGCTTTTACCGTTCCCCAGACATACAGCAAAAAGTAATAATAATACAACAACCACAAGAGATTTTTGGAAAAAATAAGAGGTAGTCGTGGTTTTTTGCTCATATCTCAGCCATTTGTGGACCGATCTCGCTGAATTTCAATAGCAAAATAAAATAAGAATACATGACATAAAGATACCCCAACCAAGTCCCCATCATATCTGGGAGCTTCGGAAAACCCATTTCAACAGACAGACGGACAACCGGTTTTGAACTTCGCTTTTCATAAGGACCCAGAATATATATACTTTATGGGGTGTAGTCTCTGGTCTGTTTCACTACAACGGGCTAAAGGTCAACGTTACTATTGCTTGGCTCATTAGGTTAGAATATAATTTGTAACTCTTATTAACTAAATAAATAAAAAAATCATTTCGAAAATTTTCTTGTAAAAGTTTTAATTAATTTTTTTTTGATATTTTTAGTCAGGTTTGAGTTCATCAAATTTAATTTTCATTAAATTTTTTTAACTGATGGAAGGAATTTTTACAACATGACATTTTATTAAAATTTATTGAATTTACATGTTTCAAGAATCGCCACATTCTTTCATCAGAGTTCTTTGAGTTCTAACCACTGCGGCGCCTGCCAGGCAACAGTCAACATCAATCTTTAACCAGTGGTACTGGTGGTTCGAAATTTGCTGTAGTCCTCATTTTTCAATTTATTTACATGTTGCTGTTGGGTTAACAATTGGCTTTTATGTTTTTTAATTTTTCTAGTCTTAAGATTTTATATCCAGGAGCAATTAGGCCTGCTATATGAAGAGCCCTATAACAATTTTTATCATTTTGCGAAGCCCTAATGGTACATTTAAAAAACCAAGCGCACAATTTTGCCTTACGCAATAAGACATACAGAAATGCAGTAAAGTAAGTGAAAGAAACTTTAAAAAAATCTTATAAAAAATAGCATTTCAAGTGCTACGGCATTTCCTTACTACGAAGCGGGTTTGTAAGGGAGAATACTGTATTAAAATTCAGTGTGTAGAGCTGATCGTTACATCCAACAATGTTTATATGCGCTTTATTTGTCTAAAACGTTTTGCTTCAGAGTAGGAACTCGCCATATAAAATTCATGCCTTCCGTAAGCGCAATGGTAAGCGAAACGTTTATGTTTTTCCCTTAAGAACCTGCTTCGTTCGAAGCTCTATTTTTTATTGGGAGGCCATTATTTATTGATGTTGTTCAAAATCTTACGTTTTTGTTTAAATCAGTGTTCGAAAATAAACAGTACATTATTTAACGTTCGGCTCACACACCCAGAACCGATATCTATTTTTTTTAGTGATTGTGTAGACATACACAACCCTTAATACCGTTCGTAACTATTTTCAAGAAATAACCGAACATTATATAATGTTCGGTTCTTCGTTAAAAAACAGAACAATTGTATTGATACTGTAGACAAACATTATAGATTAATGATCTATAATGTTTTTTTCGTGTGTGTATTTTGTTTTTGTAAAAAATGTTTGGTTTTTTTTTACCAGACAAAAGGGACGAACCTTAATTGGCTGAACAGAACACACTGAAGTTTTTAGATTTTCAAAAAAAAAAAAAAAAAAAACGAACGGAATTAAATGTTCACATCTTTTGTTGAGTTTGATAAAAACAGTAATATTTTTGTGTTCGAAAGATGACTTACAGGAAAACGTTATTTTTTTTTTAATGATTTTCTACACAAACACTATTAGCGTTTGTGTTGTCCACAAATCTACCAAACCGAACATTAAGAAACGATATTTAGTGTTTATTTTCGAACACTGGTTAAAATACACTATTTAAAAGACCTTTCCTCCTACTCTCGTTTCATACTACGATTCAACTTTTTAGAAATGAAATTTGAGTTCTGTTTTTTTGTTATGTGGCACAACAATAACAACAGCATTGAAGAGCAGAAACCAGAACAAAAAAAAAAAAAGTAATAATATCAACAGAAAAGTAATCTATCGTCAGTCATCGTTGTAACGTTTCATCAGTGGGAAAAAAGTAAAATAATTTTTGTTCACTGACGTTTTTAGGATTCTTGGTAAACGGGAGAGAAAAAGAGGGATATAGAGGCAAAATGTTTGTTTAGTGTCAGCATTAAAGCAACACAAGTAACAGTTCTACCATCAACAGTAACAACAACATCCAAACCCTCTAACTTCATTTTCGCTTAAAATGATGTAATTTCGCGTGTTCGCGCAATTCAATTTCCTGCAAACGGAAATGCTTCAACGAATATTTGAGCTTGTCAAAAACAACTAAAACTAAAAAAAAAATTAAAAAAAAAAATTGAAAACGAATCTAAAACGAAAATGTGTGTTTTCGGTTGAGATCTAAGTTTTATTTTATAATTTTTTCTGCAGTGTTTTTCACTTTAAGTAAATGTTCTAAATGTAAAAGCAGCACAAATAGACTCCAACTCTATTTGTTAAAGGGAAAAAATTACTTTTTTTTTCTATGTGTTGTTGGTTATTTTTGTCTACCGCTCGTTTTCGTTTTTCCAGCTTTTTTTTATTTGAGCTGAATTTACTGTAAATACAATCAGAAGTGGAAAAAAAATAAATAAAAATTTTTAAAACTATGTATAAGAAACTTCTTGCTGTTTGTTTAGTAACAAAATAATGGTGGGTGGTTTACTCTTTTAAGCAGAGGCGTCTTATTTATATTCGAAGTTAATTTAAAAAATATTTAAAAATTAAAGAAGAACAAATTTTATCCTAAAAACAAATATTATGGTGGTTGATTTAAAAACCCCTTTACCTTTTATAAAGACATTTTTTTAGATAACAATTTTGAAATTTTCAAATTATTGTAATTTTTTTTATTATTCAAATCTGTATGGAACAAAATATCAGCCAAATCAAAGCCGCGAAGTCGGCGTTACCCGTTACGTCCAAATTTTCGATGACGCTGAGGCATAATTGAGGTTCTTTGCCGTTAATGTTATCTCATCCTTTAGCTCTTGAATTGTTGCTGCTTTTCGACGTACACCTTTTCTTTCAAATAACCGCAAAGAAAGCAGTTCAACGGTGTCTAATCACATGATCTTGGCGGCCAATTGACATCGCCACCACGTGCGATATCACGGCAATTGAATTTGTCTCGCGAACGAGCCATTGGGTGCATTGGTTTTTCGATAATCACTCTTGGATTTTCATTCGCTTAAATGCGGCAATTCTACATATTGACGAATCCGCAGAGGTGAAAATGTGCCTCATCACTGAAGATGATTTTCTTCGAAATCCATTTCTTGCCACCACTCTGACCATTGACGACGTTTGGAATGGTCAAGAGGCTTTAGTTATTCAGTCCATTGCATCTTGTAGGCGTGTTAATGCAAGTCTTTATGCATAATGTTCATAAAAGACGTGCAATTGTTGGGCACGACGACGAGTTGAGGTGGACTGCTCTTCAGCCACACTATCGCGAACAGCGGCAATATTTTCTGCAGTACGAGCTGTACGAGCATGCACTGGTGTTTTCACATCTCCTACAGACCCAGTTTGCTAAAATTTTTGCACGATTGTTCCGATTGTACGCACATTTGGACGATTAAATTGACCGAAAAAAATCACGAAGTGCACGATATGCATTCTGATTTGAACGCCCATTTTCATAATAAGTCTGAATGATTTAAACGCGTTGCTCGAATGCGTATCTTTCCATGGTTCACATTGAATTAGTCAGAAATTGAGAAATGTCAAATGAAATGTAGAAAAAAACTTGACGTTTAGGTGTGGTTCACATTAAACATCGGCCCTTAAAATTAACCACCCATTATTCGTGGAGAAAGTTTTAAAATCATAATACAACGAATATTATTTCCTTGCATTTTCAAAATTTTTTTATATGTAAAAAATATTTATCTTCTTTTTTGTTTTGTTAACTCTTTACTTTTTTTCACAGTGTACAAATTCTCAAAAGAAAAAAACAGAACAATTATTAAAAAATTTAAGTTTTGCAGCACAGTTTATAATAAATTTGCTCTAAATTGACCATAAAAATTGAAATTTTTAAGTGATTTGTGTAAAAAGATTCTTAACCCTTATGTGAGTGACAAAAAAAAAAAAAAACACTTTAACAGAGTGACAGGGTACCCTGGTACCACATACAATAAATACGAAAATTTTACATTATATTACAATATATATAAGAAAATTCATTTAACAAAATGTAAAATATAAGTTTTTGCAATGTCTAACATAAACACGAATCGGGGGATTTCCCTTTGGCTTTATGATTGATCGACAAATACATCTACTTGCTACTGCTTTCATACATTACTATGTTCCTACATGAATAAGTTCGGTGAGCGCAAGAAGAAGGTAAAGTGCAATAACAACATTGGCTTCTTGTTCTAAACAAGCACGCTTAGATTCCATAGATACAAATGATATATAAAACGAATGTGAACATATTCTGAAAATGTGCGATATAAAATCAGAAGCATCCGATGCAGAACATATGAGATAAATAGAGGACAACGAGGATTCATATGATTCTGACGAGAGTGAAGAAACAACTGAAGTCTATGGCAAGGATGGTTCTCATTGGCATCTTGATCCCTATCCGGAATACCAATACATCAACAGAAATTACGGAAACGCAGCGGTCCTGATCCTGGTTTAAATATAGGAGCACGTATTTAAAACTTAATTATCCAGTGAGATGTGCGATATAATTTTGCGTGAAAGTAATAGTAATTTCAGAGTTGTCGGCAGTTGCTTTATGTGCCAAAAAAAAAAAAAAAAAAACTCGGAGGGCGTGCGCAAGTTGTATCGAACATTCAATTCACCGTCCTCTGTGTGAATCCTTCTTCCAAGGATCTCAGTACACTATTTTTTTTTTTTTTTGTTTTTTCTGATTTGTTCTATAGTGAAGTGTATATAATTTCTATTTTTTGTGCTTTCTTCAAGCCTTTTGTTTGAATAAACAATATAAACGAAATATATAAAATAACTAACGCTGTCTTTTTTTTTAAATTTTAAATTTTCATTCATGTGAAAAGTAAAAAAAATATTCCAGTTTTTTCAATTCAACATGCTTTTAAGCTGATATTTATTACAATAAATTAAATTATACTAAAAAATAAATGTTATTTTTAATATTTTCGTTAAGGTACCCGGGTACCCTGTCACTCCGTTAAGGGTGCAAAATATAAATTGACCCACAGAACCCTTTCATATTAAGAAACTAAGCTAATGTTTATTTAAATATATTTAAAACATAATAATAAGAGTTCTCAAGAGGTTCCACTCCCTTAAGAAACTTCAAACAAACAAAAAATGCAATTAAAGATTAAAAAGTTACCCAGGGTACCCGGTCACTCACATAAGGGTTAAATTAAAGCTGAGGCTGTATCCTGTTTAAATTGAAAACATAAACTGGCGTATTCATTTAAATTAGAGGTAATTATTGGTAATTTATTTGTTTTATTTATTTATTTCGTCACTTAACATTTCTAAAAAATATTCAACATTTTTCATTTTTCGAATTTATTCTATGAGCTAAATTTCAGTTGTGTATTTTATAAAGCTTTTTTTAATAGTTCTATTCCTTAAATTTTTCAGAAATGACTTTATACACTACCAGACTATTATATTGTATTTTCTTTTTACATTTTACCTTAGCCTTCCTTTGGAAAGCAATGAGGTATATTGAATGTACAGAAAAATTTACAATTATTAGACACCAGCAGAATGTAATGCATTTTCTGGCCCGCTCACTGGAAGGAAATAATTCCCAGTTTCTATTTCTAAAAAATCTTATTTAGAAGAGAAAAATCTTTAAATTTTTTATAACAAGGGCAAAAAAGTAAAAATTATTAATTTTTTATAAGAACATACTTGTTATTATGAAAACCATTTAAATTGAAATACATACTTTCATAAATACATAATTTGCGGTATTTATACAAAATTAGATTGTTTAAATTGTGTTTTAAGTTATATTTTCCATAAAATTATTTCTAAAAATACATTTTAAATTTATTTAATTTCTACTTAATAAGATCCTTAAAGAGTGCATCTAAATGAAGAAGTTTCATTGAAATTAATAAAATGCCAGAAATACAGATATATAAATTTTGGACAAGAAGATTTTAGTTTGGGAGCCATGAAGCTCATACATCATATGAAACCTTAAGGGGTCTCAACTTAATATTATATTTATACCCTTCACCACAGGTGGAAAAGGGTATATATAAGTTTGTCATTCCGTTTGTAATTTCTACAATATTGATCTTAGACCCTATAAAGTATATATATTCTGGGTCCTTATGAGGAGAGAAGTTGATTTAACGATATCCGTCCGTCTGTCCGTCTGTCCGTCCGTCTGTCCGTCTGTCCGTCTTACGCTTGATATGTGTTTTCCGGGAAAACCAGACATGATAGCGGCTAGGTTGTTTAACATTTATGTCACATATAGTCAACCATTTCGTGCTATTGAAATTCAGCAAGATCGGTCCACAAATGGCTGAGATATGATCAAAAAACCACGACTGCCTCTAATTTTTTCCAAAAATCCCTTGTTGTTGTATTTTTATTGCTTTTTTCTGTATATCTGGAGAACGGTAAGAGCCAAAGTTTCCAAATTAGGTACACACATTAAGGTTGTCAATACACACCACCCTACAAAATGTGGGCGGGATTGGAGAAGTGGGCGTGGTACCTCCCGTACAAAAAAAATTAAAAATTGTATAAAAACTAAATTTTAGGGCTGTCATATGTCCTATGGATATGACTTATATACCAAAATATCGGAAATTTTTAGTAGAACATATTTTATAACTCGGGAAAATCGGTTCAGATACAAAAAAGTTATGACCAAAATTAATTTTTTTTTTTAAATACCCATTTTCGGTAACCATGGATCTTCCCGAGTCCAAGTTTCATAACATAAATAATAAATGGTAAATTTCTTGCTAAACACGTCGGTATATAAATCTGTCAAATCGGTTAAAAAATGGCTGAGCTATAATCAAAATACTGAAATCCCAAAAGTTACTCTTTTTATAATTAAGTTTTTTTTTTTTTTTTATAATTAAGTTTGCTTAAATATATGTACACATATGTAGGTATATATATATATGCCTAAAAGCCAATTTAATGGAAATATTATTTTTAAGCACGTTGGTATATAAATCTGCCAAATCGGTTAAAAATGGTTAAGTTATGTGCAAAATACTCCATAAAAGGACTAAAAACATTAACATTTTTATAAAAGCTAAAATTTTAGAGCTGTATTATGACCTATTCATACGTTTTAGATATCAAAATATCGGAAATCTTTAGAAAAACTCGGAAACTTAGAAAAAAAGTAATGTCAAAAATATAGTTTTTTTTTTAATACCTATTTTCGTGAACCATAGAACTTCCCGACTACAAGTTTTATCACCAAAGTAAATGGTAATTTTATACTTTAAGATGTCGGTATGACCAAATACTGAAATTCGATCAAAACTTAACGTGCTATATATTAATTAAACTTTTAATATATTTAATAGCACGCAATCATGTGCAAATAATTAAATAAAACTAAACGATATATATTTTATAAATATACATGTACATATACATATATTTAAATATATATATAAACTTCTGTTCTTTCCAAACCATGGTGAAGGGTATATAAGATTTGGCATAGCCGAATATAGCACTCTTACTTGTTTTTGATACCGTTTTGATATCGAAGGCATTTCGAAAAAATTGCATTTAAAAAAGCTCATTAAAAATATATGAATTTTCCTAATTGTAATAGTTGGTACAACTTTTAAAATATATTCTTAAGCACTTATTTATATACTTTGTTTAAAAATTATCATAAACATGGAATGCGGAATTCTCAAACAAAAAGCTTCTTAAGTTCCACTAGTTTTACCTTTTGGTACTAAATACATGAACTTTTTTATTTTTTAATAAACTTTATAAACATAAGCTTTTTTTGATTAATAATTATTTTTCATCAATATTTTAAAAATTAACAACCGCGAATCTATGATGCTTTTTTTAATATTTTGTATGCCCAGAAATATTGATGCATTTTTTTGTATGCTAGACAATGCGTACAAAAGTGTGCAAAGCCAATAGACTGATACAAAACCTCATTGTTTTAAAAATTAATTGTTTAAAAAACTTGTTAAAAATTATGCATGTTTCTAAAAATAAAAAATCTTTTTTTGAGAAAAAAAATCTTCAAAAATAAGATAAAATCTTCATTCTGGCAACGCTGCTTCTGGGCTGAGAATGTGAAAACAAAAAGCATGCTGAATTTGCATGTTTTTTGGTTTCGTATGTTTAATACTGTTAGCTACTGCTGAATTCCATGGCTTAATCATCCATAAAACCAAAAAAGAAAGACTGCCAACATAATGCAACTCTGATTACTACAACAAATTTATTTCACCATTTAAAGTTTTTATTGGATATGAAAGTAATTTATTAAAATAAATATTTGCATTGGTATGTAATTTTTTTAAATGAATAATATCTTATTAATAGCATGTCAAAGATAAACGACGAACAATTTTTTTTCATTTAACTTTAACAAAATTTGGAACAAGGCTAGTTTACCAACGCAGCTCTAAACAAAATAAAAATTATATAGTGACAGAATATTGAAAAATAAAAATGATATATAAAAGGAAGAAGTCTCGCAAACGCATAGTTTTTGAGTTATGGACCTCTAAAATTTTTATTCATATATGCGATTTTCCTTTATAATTATGAGCTTATATAGCCAGTATTGGCAATTAGCTCTACTTTCGTATGTTTTAATTGAAATAAAAAAAAAATTAATGTTGAAAGAATTCCAACCAATTGTTGTGGGGAATGTAAGAAAAGATAAACTTATGTTTATTGTTGTTGTTTTTGTTTAAGCTTTGATATTATAACAAGTAAAACTGTTGCTTATAATTCTTATTCGCATAACAGTTTTATTTGTTTAATATCTATAGTTTTTCTAAAATCTTTGGACGAAGTTTCCTGATGATCTTGCCTAAGCAGCCAGTGAAATGCGCATAGGAATTGCATACCCACTCAAGAATTTGTTTCGGCCACACCTTAAACAATCTCCTCCAGATACACTAGCTGAAATTTTAAGAATTTTTTAAAAATAGAAAAATTAGGAATTTAGCACGTCATACAAAAATCTTAATCATACATTTTGTATTCCCGTAAATAACTTTGATAATATACTTGCATGTGCCCGTGCAGAAAACTGAATTGCCAAATTGGTTTTTTTTTGTTGTTTTCTTGCGAAGACAATAGAATGAAACAATTTGTTTTTTAATTTAGTTTTTTCTTTTCACCCACTTACAACTACAATTCGAGTCGGAAAGAACCCAACCAATTGTAGGGGGATGTAAGAAAAGATAAACTCGCTGTTTATTGTTGGTGTTTTGTTTCAGCTTTGATATTGTTACAAGTAAGACTTTGAGTGTTTAAAATTCTTATTCGCTTTAGGGTTTTATTTGTATAATATTTTTAGCTTTTCTAAAATCTTTGGATAAGGTTTCCTGATGATCTGGCCTAAGCAACCAGTGAAATGCGCATAGAAGCTAACTTTCCCTCAACAATCAATTTCAGTGTACATATTTATCAAATATGAAAAATTGGGAATTTAGCACGCCATACAAAAATCTTAATCATACATTTTGTATTCCCGTAAATAACTTTGATAATATACTTGCATGTGCCCGTGCAGAAAACTGAATTGCCAAATTGGCTTTTTTTGTTGTTTTCTTGCGAAGACAACAGAATGAAAAAATTTGTTTTTTAATTTTGTTTTTATCTTTTTACCCACTTACAACTACAATTCGAGTCGGAAAGAACCCAACCAATTGTAGGGGGATGTAAGAAAAGATAAACTCACTGTTTATTGTTGGTGTTTTGTTTAAGCTTTGATATTGTTACAAGTAAGACTTTGAGTGTTTGAAATTCTTATTCGCTTTAGGGTTTTATTTGTATTATATTTTTAGCTTTTCTAAAATCTTTGGAAAAGGTTTCCTGATGATCTCGCCTAAGCAACCAGTGAAATGCGCAGAGAAGCTAACTTTCCCTCAACAATAAATTTCAGTTTACATATTTATCAAATATGAAAAATTGGGAATTTAGCACGTCATACAAAAATCTTAATGAGAAAAATTTATATATCATAAATTTTGATTAAAGCAAGGCGAATTCATACAAGGTGATATTATTTTGAAAACGTTTTACAACACTGTAAAATATTTAAACGTTGTGTCAAAAATTCAAACAAATATTTGATTTTGTTTTTATATTAAATTGTGTTTTTTTTTTGAAATGTTATAAGTTTTAAATTTCACAATTTTAATCAAAAATTATAGAATTTAGTTAAGATTCCCCAGAACCAGCAGGACGGTATACCATTTTGACACAAGGTTAGTAATCAGCTGATGCTTACGTAGCTTCACCTGGAGTAAATTCGCCTTTGACTAAAGATTACGAAAGTAGAGTTAATTACCTCTAATTTAAATGAATACGCCAGTTAATGTTTTCAATTTAAACAGGATAAAGCCTTAGCTTTAATTTAAGAATCTTTTTACACAAATCACTTAAAAATTTTAATTTTTATGGGCAATTTAGAGCAAATTTATTATAAACTGTGTTGCAAAACATAAATTTTTAAATAATTTTTCTGTTTTAAAAAAAAAAAATGTTTTTTTTCTTTTGAGAATTTGTACACTGTGAAAAAAAGTAAAGAGTTAACAAAACAAAAAAGAAGATAAATACTTTTTACATATAAAAAAACTTTGAAAATGCAAGGAAATAATATTCGTTGTATTATGATTTTAAAACTTTCTCCACGAATAATGGGTGGTTAATTTTAAGGGCCGATGTTGAATGTGAACCACACCTAAACGTCAAGTTTTTTTTCTACATTTCATTTGACATTTCTCAATTTCGGAGCCATGAAAAGAGCAACGCGTTAAACTTATTCAGGCTTAATTTAAAAATGGGCGTTCAAATAAAAATGCATATCCTGCACTTTGTGATTTTTTCGGTCGATCTAATCGTCCAAATGGGCGTACAATCATGCAAAAATTTAAGCAAATCGGGTCTGTAGGAGATGTGAAAACACCAGTGCATGGTAGTACAGCTCTTGCTGCAGAAAATATTGCTACTGTTCGCTACAGTATGGCTGAAGAGCCGTCCACCTCAACTCGTCGTCGTGCCCAACAATTGCACCTCTCACGCTCGTCGTTGATGAACAGTATGCATAAAGACTTGCATTAGCATGCTAACAAGGTGCAATCAACTCAAGAACTTAAGCCTCTTGACCCTTCCAAACGTCGTCAATGGTCAGAATGGTGGGAAGAATGGATGATAACAGTGGATGATAAATTTTCAAAGAAAATCATCTTCAGCGATGAGGCACATTTTCACCTCAGTGGATTTGTCAATAAGCAGAATTACCGCATTTGGGCGAATGATAATCAAAAAGTGATTGTCGAAAAACCAATGCACACACAAAGAGTGACTGTTGGGTGCGGTTAATGGGCTGGCGATATTATCGGGCCGTATTTTTTCCAAAATGAGGCCGGTCAGGCAGTTTCTGTGAATGGTGTGCGCTATCGTAAGATGATAATGAACTTTTTATGGACCGAATTGGAAGATATGGTGGCGGACGATATGTGATTTCTATAGGACGGTCCACTTGCCACGCAGCTAACGAAACAATGGCTCTTTTACGCGACAAATTCAATGGCCGTGTTATCTCCAGTGATGGCTGACATCGCCATTGGCCGCTAAGATCATGTGATTTGACACCGTTGGACTTCTTTCTTTGGGTTTATTTGAAAGAAAAGTTGTACGTCGATAAGCCAGCAACAATTCAAGAGCTAAAGGATGAGATAATCCGGCAGATTAACGGCATAGAACCTCAATTATGACTCAGCGTCATCGAAAATTTGGACCATCGGCTGATATTTTCTTTCATACATAATTGAACCATACCAATATTATCAGAAAGAAATGACAATAATTTCTTTATAATTTGTGTTTTATTCAAAACCAACATCGGCCCTTAAATACCATCCATATCTTATAAGTTCTGTGGAATTAGGCAATAATTTTAAGGCTATTTAAGTTAAATTTGTTTTTAAATACATTTTAATAAGAGCTTTACTTTTAAGGTCACGGGCAGCTTTAATTGAACTAAGTTCCTTCCTCAGGAGTTATGATAGAAGTTTTAAGGGTTACCCAATCTCTTGGTGTTGTGTCATCTGCTGTCAATAAAGCCGATATAATAAGAGACAAATTTTACTTCAACAGTCCAAAAAGTCAATTGCCACCATAAAAAAATCTAAATTGAATGCCGCCAAAATTACAATTATCTTGGGTTTAAGTAGGAACATATCTGTACTCAGTTCCATTAATATGTAAGATAATAAAGGCTAATAACTAAGGCTTAATAGTTTAGCAATATTAGTTACCTCTATGCTGATAAAATTCTAGCGAAATTGCTTTAAATAGGTAAAATATAGTTAAATTTTCATTTATATCCAACAGGGCGTATGATTAATATTGATACTGATGTTTTTCAGGAAATTTCCTATAACTCGAATAATTTTTTAACGATCTGAATAATTAAGAGGGCAAATTAAAGCTAACAAAACTGCTCAACTTTTTTAACAATATTAAGAATATTTTTATTATATTTAAAACAAATTTGACGCCTAAAATTTTATATTTTTATTTTTCCAATTTAACTTTTACCTTTTTTTTAATTTTTCTAAAAATTCCATTTTTATATCCCCTTTTCCAGCACAGCAAACATTTTTCGCTGTCTCTTCTTAGTTGTTTTTGCTGTCGAAAAGTTTTACTTTGGCATTATAGCGAAAAGGAAACTTTTTTTCTAGTTTTTTATACGCCATGTTTGTTATTCTTGTTGCTTTGGGAGGTAAAACAAAAAATAGAAAAAAAACAAGAAAAATTTACTGAAAACCCCCAAAAATAGTTTGCTTTAGCAAAGTTTTATATTCACAGATTTGTTAAAAACGTGTAACTCGAAATTTAGTTGAAATAAGACATACACAAACACGCATACAAAAGGGGGAGGGGGGGAACAACAAGGCATATCATCCATTTGATTATTGCGGCCCACACATAACTGCAAAAATTTGTCCCTTTTTCCAGTTTTCGTGCTGGTTAAATAGTTTTAGCCACCGACAATGTTTTAGTCTGCTTCTTCTCCTTGTCGATATTTTTGTTTGTTTGTTGTAAATTCGCATAAAAGTTATTTAATTGAGTCCGCCTTCGTTTTTTCGGTTTTAAAGTCAGTCGTTTTTAATGTTGCTTTTGCTTTTTGCCTGCAATTTTTTTCTATTTTTTTTTTCTAAAGTGTGCCTGTGTTTGTATATACCCAAATCCATTTCTCTCTCTCTCTCTCTCTCTTTGTGTGTGTTAAATTGACAAATACAGCTTCATAAGTTGCAAAAAGAATTTCAATCCTAGAATTTTGATTGCAAATCCTTTTGTAAAAAAGGAACTATTAATGAAATTGTGTTCTGTGGATGGGTTTATCGTTTTTTTTTTATAGAAATTTTTGGTTTTTGCCGGGATTAAAATAGTTGAATTTCGTTGAATTTAATTTTGTTTTTTTAAATTTTTGCAGTTTAGTGTTTGGAATTTTTTTCCTTTTATGTTTAATTATAGCGGAAACTTCTTGGCAAAACGAGCATGAAAAGCTGAATATTTTCTCCGCATTTGCAGGTTGAAGTTAAATTGAGTTTAAAAGTGTATACAAATTCATATTTCCTTTTAGCTTCTTACCAAAAGCTTAACGAATTAAATGAATATTTTGTGAAATGAAAGACGTTTAAGATGTTGGTAGTTTTTAATTCTCCTTCCTGTTGTCATTGAACTGAATTGTTTAATTAAGCTTGTTTTTTGGAGTATAAAGAAAGGCAAAACACTAGTACATAGTCTAGCTTATAATATAGTCTAGTCTAGTCTTGTTTGGATAAAGTACTTATAGATTATTGTATTGATGTCCATAGTCTTCATTTTCCATTAGGTTTGATTCCCTGAGATCGAAGGATTTGGACACAGTGGCCATATTTAAATATTTTCTAAAAAATATTTTTTATCTCATGCGATATTTTTATAATATTTTTTTTTTATCGCATTCTATATTTTTAAGAAATGAATTTAACTCTTCTTATTTATCTTCACACACGTGTCAGGTCTAGCCTATAGTATAGTCTATATTCTGGTTTAAATTCTGGTCTTTAGTGTAGTTTTTTTTTTGGGTTGAAGGTGTGGAATTTTCAAAAGATGTATTCAGCCCGTACTGTAAAACATGCAAGATTCGACTCGGCAACTACGTACTAAACCACACCCCCTACTCTACTCCTTGCGGAACTGCTATTCGATGTTACTTCGAATGTTCATCAAGATTACTTAAGGTACTGTTACTCGCTTTAAGTCTAGTCTATAGTCTCGTCTATAGTCTAGTCTGTTTTATAGTCTACAGTCTGGTCTAAAGTCTTGTCTTTAGTCTAGTCTTAAGTCTAGTAGATAGTCTGGTGTAAAGTTTATAGTCTGGTCTTAAGTCTAGTCAATAGTCTTGTCTTGTTTTTTTTTAATGGATGTAGTGGTAGCGCGCTATCATCGAGTGGCCCTAGGATATATCTTTTACCACACCACTGTACCACTGTAGCACTCCATCAGGGTGGGTGGTTTTGTGTTGTTACACGTCTTCATTACGTAGTTGTCACGTTCCTCCAAAGAAAATAGGGCTTTGGAACTCTGCGGCATTTTTCTCTCATTACGCGGCAGATAAAGGTTTCACTCTATTTCCACGCCTCCATAAAGCCCATAATTTTATAAACCAAGTTGTCAGGAGATAAAACCAAATGAAGTCTGTCGTTTAGTTCAAGTCTCTCATGTTCCCATTTTGGACAATGGGAGAGATTGTGTTCAGCATTATCTTTTTTATTTACCGCATTCCTCACAATGTTTATAATTTTGATCTTTAATCTATATAGGTAGCTGTTTAATCTACCATGATCGGCTTTCATTTGTGTAATAAAATCATTTATGTTTCCAGATTTCTTTCTATCCAGCGGCAAGTGTTGGGGATTAACCGATATGTCCACCTACCGTCTTCACCAGTATCCTGTCATTCTTGCCTGGCCTTAAGTAGTGCAAGCTGGGCGTTCGTTCTCATTTGGTATATATTCTTTCCCTTTCTTTCACCATGAGCTCTATAGGTGGAATTCCAGCAAGTACAGAAAATGCATTAGTGGATACTGTGCGGATTCTTTGTGGTTTTTGTAATTGTTGGACCACGTATTTTCAATTTATTGCCATAGCAAATGTTGGTATGGCGTACATAAGCTGTGAGTCTATTGCACTGTTTATCAATCTCCTTTCACCATGTTACGGTCTTAGATTTAAAATACCATTATACAAGAACTCTATCGTCACCGCTAGACACCAAGGTACTGTCAAGTGGTGTTACTTCACGGGGAGGTAGACCAGCTTTAGAGGTTCTTCAACTAGCAAGTTGCTTGCGAATCTATTTCCTCCTTCGGTATTTTGATTGCATAGGTAATAAATATTACCACCAGGCTACAGTTTGTTACTGGAGACATGTTACATTATAGTTCCAGAAAGGTTAAGTGAATTAATTCATTCTTTTCTTTCACCTCACAAACAGCTTTCAGAATGAAGTGTCAAGTTCGTTTGAAGAATGATTAAATTGATATTTTTAAAACAAAAACGTATTTTTATAATTAATGGAAATGAGATTTAAAGTTAAAGAGTTGTTTTAGAAAAATGTAAGTATAAAATAAGCACACATTTAGTATGTTTATGTATGTATGTATGTAAAAGTTCAGATTGCTCTTATTGTCATTCGCTTAAAAATGTTAAAAAAAACTTAATTTCAATAAAAGATCAATAGAAGGGAAAAAAGCATAACAAAAAAGATAGACATAAAACAGAATATGAAAAAATACAAGATGAAACCGAAAGATGAAAAAAATGAAAAGAAAATACGGAAATATTTCATTCTTTCACTTAAGTGAATCATTCAGTTGAAGTAATTCATTCAAGAACGACACAAGCCTAGTCTTGACGAATCATCGTATCCAAATCTTCTGAAGCCACCGTGACCTTTTAAAAATGGTGGTAGTTCACAATTTATTGGATGAAACATCGCTCTTTATTTGGGATAAATAGGTCCAACTCCCTGTTAATTATTTGTCCTGCCTCCTTTACAAATTTTTAAATTGTCTGGGTTCTTTTATTCTGACGGTTTGATATGTACGTGTTCTTCTTTTCTCATTTATTCTAGATCTAAATATAAGATTTACGGGGATTATTCCCGGTACCACACAGGCTGCCTTAAGGGATTTAGGGCGAAAACCGCAATTTTCTTCTCTCAGAGATGCCTTAATTCGAGTTTAATTACAACTCGATTTCCTAGCCAATAGACTAGTCGATTATTTAGTCTAAAGACGACTAGTTGATTGTCTTTTCTGAAGAATAGTCGACTGTTCAGTCTAAGATTTAGTTGATTGTGTCAAGTGAGTCTCTAGACTAGTTGATTAAGTCTACTTTTAAGTCTAGTCTTTGATTCAGCCTTAAGTCTAATTTCTAGGTACAGTTTTTATTGCAGTTATTAGTCTAATTTACATTAATTTTTTGCAAAAAGTCTCAAAGTCTTTAATAATGTTTTTTTTTTCTTTCTTTGCAGGTAATTCAGTACAACTGGGATCACTATTGAAGTTTAATTTGTGTATCCTTTCAATTCAATTGCGATTTGCTTTAGAATTACAAAGGATGTTTTGCATTTTGAAAATTTTATATAACGGTTCGTATAATTGTTATTAACTTTAAATATTTTCTAAAATTTTCTTCTAATCGTCATATTTTTTTTTTAAAAATTACAAAGATCTGGAGCTGATTTTAAATCCTGAGCTTTAAACCACATTTACGTCAATGATAAACAATTTTTTTTTGGATTGTTTCAACTTTGGACTTTATTTTTATTCATTCTTCGACGTGTGCCTCCTTTATTTAGTAATAACGTGCTTAATCTGTTTAAGTTTTTTCTTGCACCTTTCTCTTATTAATTTTTAAATAGTGATTAGATGTTAGATCTTTTCGTACATGAAAGTCACTTCTGTTAGACAAAACTCAAAGAATAAAACACACACATCATCAGTTAAATCTGTAATCTAAAAGCTTAAATTTTAAAATGAACAAGACAAGACATTCTGCTTGTTTACCACACGCACAGGATAAATCAGGATAATAAATAGAAAGTCAGCCAATTTATAAGATAATTTTTTTTTTCTCTCTTAGATGCCATGTTTTTCACCAACAAAATCTTAAAAAAGTTTGTGTTTAATCTGGAGAAAAGTAATTAAATTTTCTGGAAAAAAAAATAAAAATATTATACAAACAAAAAAGTGATTAAATTAAGTTTTTTACACTTTTTTGTCTTTTTTTGTGAAAGCGATAAAAAAATTTTTTAAGCTGCTGGTTTCTGTAGAGTAATAAGAGCCTGGCTGTCGTTATTATAAATAAATAAACGTTTTTGTTGTTTTTAAAACAAAAAAATTATTGCTAAAATTATGGAGTCTAGGTTGCTGCGAAAACTTTTTTTATATTCATTTTTAACTCTTTAGAAAAGATAATAATGAAAAAAGATTTCCCTTGAAAGCCTTAACAGGCTTTAAGAACTTAAAAACAAATTAAACAAAATTGCCAATTGATATTATTTCTGCTTTGGTTTGGTTTGGCTGAGATTTTAACTTACCCCTTCAACATCAAAGCCACTGAAGAGGTTCCCAAAAGCAATTCTTTGGCTGCGAAATTTTCACAACCCATCATAAATTGCGACTTTACACTTGATAAGCCTTTATTTAGGAAAGCGAAGCCTTCAGAATCAGCTTCATTTATTTAATACAATGAGTTTTTGATTTGTTCTGCACGACGTTGTCAAAAAGTTAGGTTAAAAAAGAACAGGTTTATATCGAACCCTGAAAAACTGTAATGCGGTACAGTTATGCGACGCCAAACCATTAACCAATTCCGACGATCCGCAAATACGTGAAGGCAGACAAACAAATAGTCCTAAATAGATTTTATTAATATAGAAGGCTCTATGACAATTATGTGTGAAACAGAATATCGGCCAAATGCTCGCCGCGGCTTCGGTGGAATACCTCTATCCGATGGTCCATATCTTCAACGACACTGAGACATAATTGAGGCTCAGTGTCGTTAATGTGCCGAATTATCTCATTCTTGAGCACTTGAATTGTTGACGTACACTTTTTCTTTTAAATATCCTTAAAGAAAAAAGGAGTCCAACGGTGTCAAATCACACGATCGGGACGACCAATTACCATCGCCACGACGTGAGATAACGCGGCCATTGAATTCCTCTTGAAAAAGTGCTGTTATTTCAAATATCGTTTAGGTCCATATTCTCAATTTCAGCTACAAGAAGTTTGTTATCATCCCATTTTCGAAGAAGTACGGCCCGATTACGCAGAGCGAACTAGGCGAGCATACACTGGTGTTTTTACATCACGAAGTACACGAAATGCATTTTAATTTGAACGCCCATTTTCGTAAAAGGATTCAACAGTCTTAGCGCGCTGCTCAATTGTGTACCTTTCCATGGTTGAAGTTGTCAAATACTGAAGCAAAGAAATATCAAATCAAATTGGGCAAAAATACTTGACGTTAAAGTGTGATTCACAATTAACATCGTGAATTTTATTTGAACCAAGTCTTAGAACTGAACAGGAATTGAACTAGAACTGAACTAGAACTGAATTAGAACTGAACTAAAACTGATCTAGAACTGAACTATAACTGAACTAGAACTGAACTAGAACTGAACTAGAACTGAACTAGAACTGAACTAGAACTGAACTAGAACTGAACTAGAACTGAACTAGAACTGAACTAGAACTGAACTAGAACTGAACTAGAACTGAACTAGAACTGAACTAGAACTGAACTAGAACAGAACAAGAACTGAACTACAACTGAATTAGAACTGAACTAGAACTGATCTAGAACTGAACTAGAACTGAACTAGAACTAAACTAGAACTGAACTAGAACTGAACAAGAACTGAACTAGAGCTGAACTAGAACTGAACTAGAACGGAACCAGAACTGAACTAGAACTGAACTAGAACTGAACTAGAACTGAACTAGAACTGAACTAGAACTGAACTAGAACTGAACTAGAACTGAACTAGAACTGAACTAGAACTGAACTAGAACTGAATTAGAACTGAACTAGAACTGATCTAGAACTGAACTAGAACTGAACTAGAACTGAACTTGAACTGAACTAGAACTGAACTAGAACTGAACTAAAACTGAACTAGAACTGAACGAGAACTGAACTAGAACTGAACTAGAACTGAACAAGAACTGAACTAGAACTGAACTAGAACTGAGCTGGAACCTGAACTTCAACTGGACTCAATCTTGTCAAATTCTGTTATCATTTTAGCAAAGAATAGATTCTAGCTGACCTCAAACCTTCAAATCTCCGGTCAATCAAATTTTAATATATATAAAAAAATCCAAAAATGTTTCTTTTATTTAGTATTTTTTTTATTATTTTTTTTTTTTTTTTATCTAACATATTTCAAGGCACGATTACAAAATATTTGTGTAAAGCATAGAAAAAACAGATAAAAATCGCATTAAAAGCTTCATTTGTTTGTTCCTTTAAACTTTGAACAAACACAACACACACACGCAAAACTATAGACTTTCGAATCAATGATGGTAACAGTGGTAATGTTGGAAAGAAAATAGAAAATGTAAGTAAAAAAGTATTGCATACTTTTTGGCTTTCAGCCAATATTTACTCATAAACAAGAAGCAATCGTATGTTTGGCATTTATAGCCTTAACATACAATTGCTGCTGCTTATTTAAACAAAAAATAAAAAAAAAGTAGAGAAAAAGTCTAAAGTACAAAAACAAAGTTTTAAAATAACACAGGCATGTTATACTTAGAGAAGTGCATAGAAGAATGTGTGCGGATATTTGTAGATTTGTGTGAGTATTTGGTTGTTTGTACAAATGTCAATATGCTTAAGTATGAGTAGAAAAACAAACACAGATTTACATGTTTTTAGCAGTGAACTCTGGTAAACTGAATTGAAAAAGACAAAAAAAAGAAACAAAACTTTTCGACCAAACACCCATTGAAGTGTAGAAATGCTTTTATTGGTTAAAGGCTGCAAAAAAGAAGTAAATTGTGCTATAAAGTCAGTCCTAAAAGCCTCTAGACAACATGATTATGATCATAGCAATACGAACTATTCTCTACTTTGTCTATTGGCTAATAAAACTTTAATAAAACTTTACCGTAAGGCCTCGTTTTTGTCTTCATTTGTGTAATTTTTCGGTATTTTTATGCTGTAACGCCTGGCTGTCAGTAAATGTTAAATACAACGTCAGTCACTACAATTGACTGAATGACTGACTAACTGACATACAGACAGGCAGCCAACTTAACAAATTTACTAACATGAAAAAACTTTCCATTAAGGCACAAAAGCCAAAAAGTAAATGATTGAAACTAGTGAATACAAATAATAGAAATTCCTTTCAATTGAGCTTCTTGAGCCCTCATAATGCCAGCTAATAATCGTTCAAAAATTGTTTTATTCTAAAATTCATTAATAGCCTAAATATATGCTTCATTTGAGGAGGAAAGAAAAACTTTAACTAAAGGGTGGTCTTACCAAAACGCACGATGTTAATTGTGAATAAATCGAAATGTTTATCAATACCAGGTGCCTTCTTAGTGTTTAAATCACAAATAGCCTTTTCGATTTCTCTTAACTCAAATCTGAGGGGAATAGCTGCTCTAGCAGCAACAGGTGGTAACTCGACCGCAATATTGTGAAATATATTTGGTGTAAATACGTTTTTCAAGTGACTAACAAACAGATTTCCTTTTTCAATATCGTTTTTTGCCCAATTACCATTCAAGTTTCTTAATGGTGGCTTAGATATAACTGGCCTTTTTAGATTTCTAGCTGCACGCCATAATGAGTTGTCAGATTGTGGAGTTGCATCAAGTTCCTTAAGATATTTTTCTAGAGAAGCCGTTTTCTGATTCGGCAGTAACTTTCTTAGCCTTTTTGTGCACTCTTTTAATAAAATCTTAAGTTGCGGGCGATCTGTAAAGTTTGTGAGGTCGAATTACTTGCAGTAGAATATACTTTGCTTCTTTATACTATGGTAAAAAAACTATTTTTATTTTTTTAATATGAATTCTGATCGTATAAACTTTGATTTAAAAATGAAAAAAAGAAAAAAAAAAGAAAAATAGGGGAGAAAGAAAAAGTTTTTTTGGGGATTGGAAGAAATTTAAAATAAAAAAATAAATTCGTAGAAAATAAAACGAAATATCAAGACTCCATCCTTATAATCTATTTGTTGGAAAATATCCACATCGCAATTTAACTAAAGTTAATATTCCTGCGAATAGAATTTGGCAAATTCAACTTCTTAAGTGAGGCTGTATAAAGTTTTGGCATTTGGTGCAGGTTATAATATTCAAGACTTCAAGCCATAGCCAGTTTAGCCAAATTCTGTTATTCCACCTTTTTGTGAGGAAGAAATGTCTCAATAAGATGGGATATTAGAAGAAACCGTAAAGCATCAACAATTTTTGGTTTAAATTCCGTCATAAAGCGGTCTTAAGTTGGAACTGAAAAAAAAAAAAAAAAAAACATTTGTTTCTTGAAATGCCCTGGAAATTATAAGAAGGTCATACGGGTTTGGTGTTAGCTTTGTTGGAATCCTGTTACTCAAGCCTGGATATTTTATTACGACACCTGCTACGGGTTAATATAAATAAATATATAGATTTATAAGGTGCTTGGTTAATTGTTCGAATTACTAAGGTCGCATACGTTACATTTTCTTCACATATGTTGTAAACACTTAATCATCTAAACAATAACAAATTAACTTCCATTTTTTTTTTTTTTTACAATTGGAATCGATACCTATTTATTATATACCTATTTTATTGTAAGATTTTACGCTAAGATAGCGAAACAACCCTTCAAATGTTAAAGATCTTGACTTCAGGCCTGCAGTCAGCGATGGAACCTAATAAGGGTGAGTTTTATTTCTTGTAATTTTAATTGCATCTATAAATTAAAACATAATTATTGCATTGATTTCTTATAAAAAAAAAAAAAACAAAAAAAAAAAAAAAAAAAAACAAAACATTAATTTTTAAATTCGTTTGTCTAAATATACATATAAATATAAGTTTGCATATTTTAATGCTCTCACAATTAATATTAGATGGTACACAATTTTAAAGCAACACATTACTTTGTTTTCCATACATACATATTAATTTTTTTTTTTTATGCTAAGTTTTTCTGTTGATTTCGGTCTTTATGGTCATATTGTTCATATGGCACGTTATTAAATTATTATATTAATAAATATAGTTTGAAAATGAAATTCTACTTTTGAATTTACTAAATATTTCGCGAAACATGTAGGTAATTAATGTTAGCTTGTTTTTTTGGGCTACTCTGAAATATAAAAAGAATAGCAAGGTTATGGGCGGGTAAAGAATGGTAGGAGGCAGATAACATCTAGTTCCTCTTCCAAGTAGAACATAATTTATTACCACAGTATTGTTCTTTTTGTGTTTTGTAATTGGATGAAAATATTTAGTTTGCTACTTAAAATTTTTATTTGGTGTACGAACCGACTTAACATTAAAGAAGAAGAAGATCCCCCCCCATATCCCTGAGCACGGCCGGTTTATAAGTAGCAAGGTCTTCTTGATGTTTAGTCCCCGTCGACATATGGTTCGTTACATAAAATAAATGGCGCCCAACGTGGGGCCCAGCAGTGCAACGGTTTTTTTTTTAAAGGAAGGAAATCCATGAACTTATGCCTATGGTATTATTATTTTACATCTCTGCTGTGGTTTCATACCTATAATAACTCCGTGGTTTCAATTACTTAATTATTTTTATCTACCCTTTTACTTTCATCATTTTATACTAATCATTATTGGATTTAGTTTATTGGACTTAGTTCTGATTATTTTACCTAATGATTATATAGAGTTTAGTTTTTCTACTTAAATGTCGATATTTTAGTTGGAGATTGTAATTTTTTTTTTCCTCTTTTAAAGATTACACTCACTAAAAAATTGGCATATTGTGTTTGGTTTCTATCTCAAAATTAAATTGTGAGATATATTGTTTGAGATTTTTATAACTGATTATGTCGGTTATTTACTCGCATAGATTTCTCAGAATTTCTTTCTTGGGTTGCTTAACTTAGGATTTTCATTGCAAAATTTTCTTTTACAATGTACCTTTGTTAAATTTAAAATTTGTTTCCTATTATTTTTTTTATTTTTTTGTGTGGTAAATTATGTTTATATTTTATTTTTTTATAAACATCTACATTATATTACCTCATGGAGTAGCGAAATAACATTTATAATTCTTTATTTAATTTATTATAAAAAATAATTTTTTTTAAAAGAAAAAAAAAAATGGTTTTGACAAGGAGTCAAGAGAACTTGGCTAATATTGACCTGCCATCAAACTGTAGTTTTACAGTTAGTTTAGAACAAGAAAATACTCCTGCAGATCAGGGTGCGCGGCCTAAAGTAGGCTCTCGTAACAAAAACACGATTCCTAATAGATCTTTTACTAATGCACAACCTAATAATTCAACAAATAGTAATCATGATGATTCTCATGTAAGGCAGATTGTAAATAATTGTTTGCGGTCATTTCGTGCTGAAATGCAAACTTTTATCTGCAACGAGTTTCGTAATATGATGTCTGGCATAAACATAGATGCCTCAAATGCAAACGACAACAATAATAATCGAGACATTTCATCAAACAATCTTTCTAATTCAATTCCACAATCCAACAATGGTAGTTCTCTGAATTTTTCACCCGATAAAACTTTAAACATCATACGTAACTGGCAAGTTAAATTCAGTGGTCATAATAACCAGATGCCAGTCGATGAGTTTATTTATAGAATAAACATCTTGACATCAAAGAATTTGAATGGCAACTTTGAAATCCTGTGTGATCATGCGCACATTTTATTTGAAGGGAAAGCATTAGAATGGTTCTGGCGATACCATCGTGAACATGTTAACATTGAATGGATTGCACTGACAAATTCTTTACGGGATAAATACAAGGTTGATTATAACGACTACGACATATTGGACGATATTCGGAGACGCAAACAGAAATCAAATGAGACTTTTGACGAATACTTGGACTCAATATCGGTTTTAACAGATAAATTGAAATCACCAATCTCTGATCGCGACTTATGTGAGATCCTATTAAGAAATTTAAGAAATGAAATTCGTCATAAATTAATTCATTTGGAAATTTCGAATGTATCTCAGCTTCGACGCGAGGTTAAAAAACATGAGCGATTTCTCAAGGAATTACGTAATGAGCCAAGTAAAAAATCAAGGACTAGGGTTTGCGAATTGGTTGAACCAAATATTGACAGACACGATTCTGAGAGGACAGAAGTTGACGAAGAAATTTGTGCGGTAAGGAACATAATCAAATGTTGGAACTGCGAAAAATTGGGACATACTTTTTTCGACTGTATGGAAAATAGACGGATATTTTGTTATGAGTGCGGAATTAAGGATGTCTTTAAGCCAACATGTCCAAACTGCAACGCGAAATCGGGAAACGGACAAAGGGATGTCCGTCGAAATTAGATAGGACATCCGGGACTGACGAAGTGAACTTTAATATTATGCGAACTACAGATGACAGCAACGTTAACAGTGACAAGGACCTGGTGAATCCATTATTTAAACCTTATCATGTTCGGTTGAGGGAATATAATCAGGCTCGTTCGAGAATCTTCGGAAATTCGAAAAGGGAAATCAGATCGGCTAATCGTATTCGTGAACATTATAAACAGCTTAAAATGTTCCAAATATATATTATTTCTTCTCTAGGTGAAAAAGATTTTGATAACAGACCATATGCAAAATTGAAAATGGGTGATAATTACCATTTCGCTTTGTTAGATAGTGGGGCAAATAAAAGTGTAATTGGTGGTAATTTGGCGAAGGAAATTCAGGGAAGTGAAACTTTTTGCAGACGTGTAGGTAATGTACGGACGGCTGACGGACAAAGACAGAACGTTGTAGGTATAGTGAAATTGGATGTTACGTATCAGGGACAGGTAAAATTGTTTGAGTTTGTTGTGGTACCGTCTATACATCAGGACATAATTTGTGGTTACGACTTTTGGACAACTTTTGGACTGCGGATTTCTTGTCCTACTATTGGGGAAGTTGCTTGTACGGAAATTGACTCAGAGAAATTACAACTTACATATGAACAAGAACAGCGACTTGATAAAATAAAGGCTATGTTACCTGATTCTGAGGTAGAAGGTTTGGGTTGTACAACATTAGTAGAGCATTATATTGATACGGGCAACGCAAAGCCTATTAAGCAGCGACATTATCCCATTTCACCAGCTATTGAAAAGCTGTTGTGTGGCGAACTGGATCGAATGCTCTCACTCGGAGTAATTGAAGAGGCACCTGGCTCACCTTGGTCCTCCCCTACAGTGGTAGTTGTGAAACCGGGAAAAGTAAGAATGTGTGTCGACAGTCGAAAATTGAACTCCGTGACAGTAAAGGACGCATACCCAATACCGAACATTGACGGACATATTTCGAGACTTCCTCCAGTTTATTGCATTTCGAAAATCGATTTGAAGGATGCATTCTGGCAAATTAAATTGGAGGATAGTTCAAAACCAAAGACCGCATTTACAGTCCCTAATCGGCCCTTGTATCAGTTTACAAGAATGCCGTTTGGACTTTGTAATGCACCGCAAACGTTGTGCCGACTCATGGACATAGTTATTCCGTACAACTTAAAAAGACATGTTTTTGTATATTTAGATGACCTTTTAATTGTTTCGCAGAATTTTGACGAACATATGACACATTTACTAGAGGTTGCTTGTCAACTTAGGAAAGCAGGATTGACTATAAACGTGAAGAAAAGTTGTTTTGCTCTGAATAAGGTAAAATATTTGGGATATGTAGTAGGGAATGGGACACTGCACGTTGACGAGGACAAAGTAAGGGCTATACGTGACTTTACGGTACCAAAATCAATACGACATTTACGACGGTTTTTAGGGATGACTGGTTGGTACCGAAGATTTATTAAAGACTACTCAACTGTGACTTTTCCGCTGACGGAACTGTTGACGAAAAAGAAGACTTTTGTTTGGACAGACGAAGCTCAAGAAGCTTTTGACGAGCTGAAGGCTAGACTTACATCTGCTCCACTGCTTATTCACCCTAATTACGATAAACCATTTGTACTACAATGTGATGCCAGCATATGTGGGGTAGGAGCTGTACTGGCGCAAGAAGACGAAAATGGGATGGAACAACCGATTGCCTATATGTCACACAAATTAAACAAAGCCCAGCGAAATTATAGTATAACCGAACTCGAGTGTTTGGCCGTTTTAATGGCTGTTAGAAAATTTAGACCATATGTTGAGGGCCAGGAATTCAAAGTAGTCACGGATCATGCAAGCTTGAAGTGGCTTATGAACCAACGGGATTTATCTGGGCGATTGGCAAGATGGTCTCTAAAGCTCCAGGGTTTTAAGTTTTCCATAGAGCATCGAAAGGGAAAAGATAATGTGGTGCCTGACGCGCTATCCCGGGTTCATGAGGGAGAAGACTTTGTGAGTTCAATCGAAATTGAAAATGTTCCTATAATCGATCTTGACTCAGCAGAATTTGACTCAGATGAATATGTTAAATTGAGAGAGTACATTGGAAATTCGAACATACCAGATTTTAGGATTATTGATAAGTACGTGTATAAAAGAAATGATTTTTCGGAAAATATAACTAACGAATCGGATTATTGGAAGCTTTTTGTGCCGTCAGGACTTAGACGCGATGTTATTTATTCTTCTCACGACATACCAAAATCATCACACGGTGGAGTAAGTAAGACTTTAGAACGAATAAGACGGTACTTTTATTGGCCACGACTTGTAACAGACGTTAAAGAATATATTTCAAATTGTGATATGTGTAAAACTTCCAAGACTCCTACGACTATATTAAGACCTCCGCTTGGACAGATGGTTAGGACTGATAGACCATTCCAGAGACTCTACGTTGATTTGATAGGACCGTTACCAAGGACGAAGGCAGGAAACATTGGGATTCTGATCATACTTGATCATTTTTCGAAATTCACATTTTTAAAACCGCTTAGGAAATTTACTTCAAAGAACATTATAAGTTATATACAATCGGAGATTTTTGACTGCTATGGTGTGCCTGAAGTAATTGTGTCTGATAATGGTTCGCAATTTAAATGTAAAGATTTCGAGAGTTTCTTAAAGAAGCATGGAGTACATCACATGGTGACTGCGGTTTATAGCCCACAGGCCAATGCGAGTGAGCGTGTTAATCGTTCCATAAATGAAGCTCTTAGATCGTATGTGCGAAACGATCATCGAGAATGGGATACTTTTATAAGCAGCATCAATTGTGCTTTGCGAAATAGTGTACATTACACTTTGGGTAAATCACCGTACCAAGTTCTTTTTTGGACAAACTATGGTTTCACATGGTAAAGACTATAAGGTTTTGGAGAATTTGGGCCTTTTGGCTAATTCCGATATACGCCTGGAGCGGCAAGATGAATTTTGTTTGATTAGGGATTCTATACGGAAATGTATGCGAGCAGCATACGAAAAAAACGAAAGGACATATAACCTGAGATCACGTACAAAAGAATATGAGGTTGGTCAAGAAGTAGTGAGGAGGAATTTTGCTCAAAGTTCGAAGAGCGAATATTTTAATTCTAAACTAGCCCCGGTGGGTGTTCGAGCCAAGGTTGTTCGGAAACTTGGAAATGTGAACTATGAATTACAGGACTTGGACAGTAAAAATAAGGGCATATATCATGCAAAGGACATTTGGATGTGACATATGTTGGTTCCGCTAATTATATTATTTGATTTGAGATTCTTATTTACGCCCTATTCAGAGGCAGTGCTTCTGGCCTACAAGGACTATCACTGCTTCTGTTTTGTGAGGTCGAATTACTTGCAGTAGAATATACTTTGCTTCTTTATACTATGGTAAAAAAACTATTTTTATTTTTTTAATATGAATTCTGATCGTATAAACTTTGATTTAAAAATGAAAAAAAGAAAAAAAAAGAAAAATAGGGGAGAAAGAAAAAGTTTTTTTGGGGATTGGAAGAAATTTAAAATAAAAAAATAAATTCGTAGAAAATAAAACGAAATATCAAGACTCCATCCTTATAATCTATTTGTTGGAAAATATCCACATCGCAATTTAACTAAAGTTAATATTCCTGCGAATAGAATTTGGCAAATTCAACTTCTTAAGTGAGGCTGTATAAAGTTTTGGCATTTGGTGCAGGTTATAATATTCAAGACTTCAAGCCATAGCCAGTTTAGCCAAATTCTGTTATTCCACCTTTTTGTGAGGAAGAAATGTCTCAATAAGATGGGATATTAGAAGAAACCGTAAAGCATCAACAATTTTTGGTTTAAATTCCGTCATAAAGCGGTCTTAAGTTGGAACTGAAAAAAAAAAAAAAAAAAAAACATTTGTTTCTTGAAATGCCCTGGAAATTATAAGAAGGTCATACGGGTTTGGTGTTAGCTTTGTTGGAATCCTGTTACTCAAGCCTGGATATTTTATTACGACACCTGCTACGGGTTAATATAAATAAATATATAGATTTATAAGGTGCTTGGTTAATTGTTCGAATTACTAAGGTCGCATACGTTACATTTTCTTCACATATGTTGTAAACACTTAATCATCTAAACAATAACAAATTAACTTCCATTTTTTTTTTTTTTTTACAATTGGAATCGATACCTATTTATTATATACCTATTTTATTGTAAGATTTTACGCTAAGATAGCGAAACAACCCTTCAAATGTTAAAGATCTTGACTTCAGGCCTGCAGTCAGCGATGGAACCTAATAAGGGTGAGTTTTATTTCTTGTAATTTTAATTGCATCTATAAATTAAAACATAATTATTGCATTGATTTCTTATAAAAAAAAAAAAAAACAAAAAAAAAAAAAAAAAAAAACAAAACATTAATTTTTAAATTCGTTTGTCTAAATATACATATAAATATAAGTTTGCATATTTTAATGCTCTCACAATTAATATTAGATGGTACACAATTTTAAAGCAACACATTACTTTGTTTTCCATACATACATATTAATTTTTTTTTTTTATGCTAAGTTTTTCTGTTGATTTCGGTCTTTATGGTCATATTGTTCATATGGCACGTTATTAAATTATTATATTAATAAATATAGTTTGAAAATGAAATTCTACTTTTGAATTTACTAAATATTTCGCGAAACATGTAGGTAATTAATGTTAGCTTGTTTTTTTGGGCTACTCTGAAATATAAAAAGAATAGCAAGGTTATGGGCGGGTAAAGAATGGTAGGAGGCAGATAACATCTAGTTCCTCTTCCAAGTAGAACATAATTTATTACCACAGTATTGTTCTTTTTGTGTTTTGTAATTGGATGAAAATATTTAGTTTGCTACTTAAAATTTTTATTTGGTGTACGAACCGACTTAACATTGAAGAAGAAGAAGATCCCCCCCCATATCCCTGAGCACGGCCGGTTTATAAGTAGCAAGGTCTTCTTGATGTTTAGTCCCCGTCGACATATGGTTCGTTACAAGTTGCCACTCTCTTCGAACTCTCCTTTTTTCAGTCAAGAGCCGCTCGACATCTGAAGAATATATTTTATTATTTTTAATTTTTTTGGGGGTATCGCTGGAATGTTGAACAGCTAGTTTCAGAAAACTGTCAAAATTGTCAATAGAGCGATCTACAGAATCCGGTGTACTGAGCGGAATATTTTCTGTGCAATGGGTACTGAGATATTTTTTATATTTTAACCAATTAATTTGCGCAGCTGTCGTCGCTGAGTAACCAGTCGGAGGTACAATTCTATTTGGGTTCGATATAGTAACAATTGTAGGTTTGTGGTAGGAAGATAATTCTAGGGAAGCTTCAACATGAATCGTTTCTATGGGAATGTTTTTAACCACGCCGAAATCGATGACATCTGGAATTTTTTGATGATCAGTGGGCCGATATGTTGGTTATCCGCTCGCTACCACATTTAAAGCCATTTTAGAAATTGTGTTAAATAAAACACGACCCTTTGGTGTTATAAGTCGCGACCCCCAGAAGGTATGTTTAGCGTTATAATCGCCAGCGGCTAGGGAACAAGGTCCTAATGATTTAAAATATTTATAATATTGGCTTTCTGATATTGAAAATTCCTCAACGCAAATGTTCGTTGCTTGGAGATAATCTTCACGATGATCACACATTAGGTAGTGCTTGACTCGGTATCATATAGTATATAACCATTTATTTTAAACGTATTTCTTGAGATCAAATGAGTTTCAGAAATCATCATGACATCAATTTGTTTATTTTTAAGAAAGTATTCTAATTCATTTTTATGTTGGCGGATGCCGTTTGCGTTCCAAAAACAAATTTTTAAACAGTTCATGGTTTGTTAAGTACAGCTTGCAATAACATCGATTGCATTCTAAGCATTTCCTGCATCATATTACCCATTGCGTTCGTAAAATTATTCACTGTTTGCACTAATGTTTCCATGGTTTTTTCTAAGCGACTTAAATAAGAAACCGGAGTTTCATCATTACTTGGCGAGGCACCTTGCATTGGCTGACGGTTTTATTTTAGGACGTTAGCGTAAGAGGTTCTGTTATTACTAGGCTGGGGGGCTTGAATTGCATTTGTGTTTTCTTGATTTGCAACCTGCATTTGAGGGGTATTTGTTTTCGGTCCAACCGTCTGCTCGAAGATATTATATACAGGGCATCCTCTATAATTGGCAGTGTGATTACCGCCACAGTTGCTACATTTTTTTACGTTGGGGTCGGTTTTAGACTTATCGCAAGAAACTGTACCGTGTAGTTTACCACATACTACGCAGACAGGGGGTTAGTAGCAGTATGCCTTGGTATGGCCAAATTCTTCGCGTAAAATATGACAAAATTTTATAATGACTTTAAAGATGTAATTTGACATAACATTGATGTCACAATTGAGGCTATTAGCGCAGAACTGGTGGCAGAAGTGGTGCCACCAACAATTTAATTTGATTATGGTTCTGGTGTAAGATATGTTCTTTGCACTGTTCTTTACAGAGCAGTAAATAGTCGAGTAAGCGAACTGTTTATATTCAAAACAGATGGCGCTAGAAACATAGTTTTTGCACGGGCTGTTACAACCAAGGACTTTAGTGCAAGAGTACTGTTAACTCCTCACTATCTCATAATAAGTAGTCTGGGGTTACACCACTTCAGCGCTGATAGCCTCAATTCTGATGTTAAGGCATTACCACAATGATGATGCATTTTACTATGAGTGAACTTTAAAAAGAACTTACATTGAACAATGTTTAAGAATAAATGCTCAGAATTTTCCAAGAATACATCATTTGTTAGTGATACACCCAATATTTTTCTTGTATTTGCCGTCATAGCAAAACTGTAAATGTCGTATTAAAGTTGCTGTCATTCATTTTTGCACATAAAACAAACTAAATGAAATATGAAACTAAATGAAATATAAAAAACGGCCTGGCCTTACTTGGCTTACACATATGTTTTTTTTCCTTTTCAGAAATAAAAACTATTTTCATAAAAATTTTTGCATATGGGATTTATTTTTACATTGTTATTTTTTTTTTCTTTGTTGCAAATGTGTGTATTTTACACAAACACACTTTATAACTTAGTTTTACAAAAAGTGTAAAACCTTAAATTTATTTTTAAGTCTGTTGTAAGTCCTAAAATATACTCGCAGTAGGTATAATAAATTATGTTAATTTAGGAAATATAAGGAAAACTTTTCAAAATAAAATACAGAGAAAAATATAAATCCTAAAAGTAGGCAGTATTTTTTCTAAGAGTTAGTAAAATTAGCTAAGTACATTTTGGTGGAAAACACTTTAAACTCAAATAAATAACTGTATTATTACAATAATTCTAAACTTTAGGCTGGAAGGAGTTAAGTTAACACTACGGGATCAGCAGGCAGGCTTTAATCGACATTGCAACCTCGTTGACGAGACAAGTAACTTGAGTTCTATAATACAACAATCACTCGAATGACGTATACCCATATCAAGTTTTCTTTGACTTCAGCAAAGCTTTCTACTCGATAAGACGTAGTGCATTAGGGGAAGCACTAAGGGCAAAATGAGTTTCTATTAAAATAGTAAATATAAAAGTGGCTTTTAGCTTTAAATATATAGCGGCATTTAATTATGGTACAATTCACACCATTTTTTGGTTTTTTTGGCTAATATTTTGCGAATGACCCTAAAAACCTTTAAAATATTTTCTGGATTTTTAATCTACACAAAAATATCATTCATTTAAATAGAATGACATTGGTGAGTATATCGGGTTATCTTAATTGTATTGCAAGGATGTTCAAAATGATGTATTATTAGATAAGTCCTCAAAACTTTGAAAAATTCAATTGTCTACCCCCATTTTTTAACGAACGCACAAGCAAGACATTCCAACGAACTTATTTAAGTAAAAAAAAATTTAAATACATTAAAAGACTCCTTAAATAAAGGGTGGTTAAGTTTTAAGGGCCGATGTTGAATGTAAAGTTTCACATTAAGTTTCTTTCTGCATTTCATTTGATATTTCTCAATTTCAGACTAACACAATTTGAACCATTGAAAGATACACAATCGAGCAGCGCGTTAAAGTAATTCAGGCTTATTATGAAAATGGGCGTTCAAATCAAAATGCATATCGTACACTTCGTGTTTTTTTCGGTCAATGTAATCGTCCAAATGTGCTGACAATCGAACAAACCGTGCAAAAGTTTAACCAAACCGGGTCTGTAGGAGATGTGAAAACACAAGTGCCTGCTCGTACAGCTCTAACAGCAGAAAATATTGCTGCTCTTCGCCATAGTGCGGCTGAAGAGCCGTCCACCTCAACTCGTCGTCGTGCCCAACAATTGCACCTCTTACGCTCGTCATTGATGAACATTATGCATAAAGACTTGTATTTACACGCTTACAAGGTGCAATTGAGTCAAGAACTAAAGCCTCTTGACCATTCCAAACGTCGTCAATGGTCAGAATGGTAACAAGAAATGACAACAGTGGATGATAAATTTTCGAAGAAAATCATCTTCAGTAATGAGGCACATTTTCACCTCAGTGAATTCGTCAATAAACAGAAATGACGCATTTGGGTGAATTGTAATCCAAGAGTGATTGTCAAAAAACCAATGCACCCACAAAGAGTGACTGTTTGGTACGGTTTATGGGCTGGCGGCATCATCGGGCCGTATTTTTTCCAAAATTAGGCCGGTCAGGCAGTTACTGTGAATGGTGTACGCTATCGTGAGATGATAACGAACTTTTTATGGACCGAATAGGTCCACACAGCTAACGAAACAATGGCTCTTTTGCGCGATAAATTCAATGTTATCACGTGTGGTGGCGATGTCAATTGGCCACTAATATCATGTGATTTGACACTAGTGCTGGGAAACTATCGATAGACTATCGATATTATCGATAGTCTTAAAATATCGAAAATATTGATAGGAAAAATATAAATATCGATATTTTTATTATTTAAAATACAGCTATGAAGACATCTAACAGCAGCTATACACACACAGTTTTTTGCCGCAAATTTTTAGTTGCTACTATTAATTCGCGCTGAATTACAGCAATAAATACAAACAACAAGAATGGCAAGTGGTATGGATTGCTTAGCAGTTCTTTTTACTGCGAATTAAAGGCCTTTTAGTCGAAAATTTTACATGTTTATATAGGGACTGAAATGTCAAACATTTTTGTAATGTTGTAAAAATGCAATTCCAAATCCAAATGCAATTGCAAGCATAATAAAAAACAATGAAGGACCATTAAAGGATAAATCCGCTAGTTTGATTACATTTTTGGGTTTAGAATTTAGAAAATTGTTTAAAGTTGCCATGGAATATCAGAAAGATACTTATTAATATTTAAATAACTGCCATCTTAAATAACGTGCGTATATACATACGTCTCATACATTCAATAAAGTGATAAAAACAACGGACTGTATACTTATAAAAAAACATATTAAAGTTTTCCTGCACAAGTACAAACATTCAGTCGATAGTAATATCGATATATATGGATAGTGAAAACTGAACTATCGATAAATATCGATAGTAGAAAATATCGATAGTATCCCAGCACTATTTGACACCGTTGGCCTTCTGTCTTTGGGTTTATTTGAAAGAAATGGTGTACGCCGATAAGCCAGCAGGAATTCAAGAGCTAAAGGATGAGATAATTCGACACATTAACGGCATATAACCTCTTATTTAAATAATGTGGCCTCCAAAAAAAAAGAAGAGATTTTTGTGTTGATTAATAAACTTTCTTTCTTTCTTAAAGTTTGAAAAACAGAAAGAGAAAGACAGAAAATGGTGTAAATTGTTCAAATAATATTTGTCACTACAGTATAACCCTCTTAATAGCCCCACGCTTAAATGGCTTTCACGCTTATTTATCTTGAGTTTTAAGTCCCTCTTTTTTTCTTCCATTTTTCAATCAAAAATCAACACTCAAAATATTATGTAGTTAAATTCAAAAGAAAATTCATTTTAAACAGATAAACATTTATTTAGAAAACGGATCAATTACAATTCATTTAAAACAAATGATTTTTACATTAATTTTTTTAATTTTTTATTTATTGAACAGCATATTCGCTAAAATTTAATAGTTTTTACTTTTAAAAAGTATATTTCAACCGACAAAAATCAAACAAATTAACAAAAAAAAAAAAAAAAAAAATACGGAAAAACTTTATTTTTTGGTAGTTTGTTTTTTTTAATAACAAACATATGTATTTGTTGAATAATAAAATTATTCGTAAAATAACTATATTTTTATTCAATTTAACAGTACCGAAAACGAATTTAATAACCTGCAATCAGTTACTGTAATAAATTTATGAGTGCAAGTTTTATTGCCATACGCTTACTGAGCTACCTTAACAAGAGAGGCAAGCGTTTTTTTTTAACATGAAATTCTATTTCAAATACAATTTCAATAAAACAACCGACATATCGATTTGTCAGTTTAAATTTTTCATCCGGGTGGTGTCTAATTCGCATTCTGAGTGTTTGTTTCGTATAAATTGTGTGACCATGAAAAGTTTGGACATACAAAAAACTTAATTATCCAATTCGGGTAATTGCCTTTACAATTAAACTCCCAAAACAAAAATACACCTAAATTTCAATCGCTTAATTGCCCTAGTACTATTTGACAACAACACAGCAAGTAATGCAACCAAGTTTAAATGTCAATAAAAATAAAATATGTAATGGTTTTTTCTTTTTTTTAAATATGCCCCTAAAAGACAAAATGGTTTATTTGAAAGTAAAATATTCCACCATTTGATATTTACATTAAAATAAACTTTATTCTGGGCTCACCAGAATAAAGTAATGTTATGAGGTTAACAGTCATATAAGAGTTATTTGTGCTGAATATATGAGATATAATGTCTAAAGGGATTAACGAAAAGTTCTCTAAACTTTAAATTTTATTAACATTTAAAAGGATAAAATAGCTTGAATATTTAAGGGATTGATATTCGAATGGAAGATGTATGTTTAAATCTGAACCAATTCAACCATATTTAATTTGCAGTAAGATATTTTAGGCCAAATTTAATCTTAATACAAACTTGATTAAATGGTTTTTGGACAAAAAGAAAGAAGTTTGCATAGGATAGACCGATTCTCACACTTACAACTACATTTAGAGTTGACAAAAATCAACCAATTGTGGTCGGGATTGTAAGAAGAGATAAGCTCACTGTTTATTGTTGTTGTTTTTGTTTACACTTTGATTTTGTTACAAGTAGAACTGTTGCTTTTAATTCTTATACCTTTAACAGTTTTATTTGGTTTAGTATCTTTAGTTTTTCTAAAATCTTTGGATGAAGTTTCCTGATGATCTGGCCTAAGCGACCACCTTGATAATTAATTTTTGAATCCCAAGAAAAACTTTGATAACATTGGTTTCATTTTTATGACAATTAAAACGTATGTATTTACCAAATTTTATCAAATTATCTAAAACTGCTACTTTTACTTTCCGCAGAAGGTTGACGTGGACAGCCAACCAGCCAGATAGACGGACGGACGGACGGACACGAAAATACTAATTTAAAAAATTTTTCTGATTTATTCGATTTACTAAACGGTGCGTTCAGATTTCTATGTATCAGTACAAATTTATATAATTGCCTTTTTCTTAATTTTTGCATATAAAAAAGTTTGCAGTTTGGAATAACATTTATGTTCAAGGAAAACTTGCTTTGGCTTACAATTGAAGCACAGCCGCGAATAACGTTTTAAGTTACAAAATAATAATTTTTCAGGAGAGCAAAAAAACGTTTTTTGACAGGCAGCATTATTTGTTTTAAAAATTTTTTTTTTCTATTATTAAAAATAATGATAATAAAAACTTTAATGCAAAAGGCTTTTAAAACATTATTCCGCACTGCAAAACCATTTCGGTTTCATCATTTTGTTAGTAACTTGCAATGTTCTTCCACTGGCTGACACTTTGTACGCCTTTTTGAAGGCGTTAAGGTGCATAGTTTTGGTTGATTTGATGTTTAAACTGTGTAAGAGAATAAGGTCAACGGTTATCTGCAAAAAAATAGTTTTAGCAAAATGTGGCGTTTACAACGTTATTCGCGGCTGTGCTTCAATTGTAGAGTGAAAATTAAAAGTAGATGGCGAAATTAAAGCAACAGAAAAGAAATCTGTTAACCAGAATTTTAAAATATGCTTCAAAAACGTGAAATATGTGTGCAATAAAATGCAGCTAAAATATCCCTATTGTAGAGCAGTGTTATCACTTTAAAAATATCATTTATAGTCCAGTCATTGGGTATTTTTACGGCGCTGCTAAATATGGCCCCAGGAAATATGACCCCAAAAAATAAATGAAAATTGACCACAAATTTGGGGCTATTTTTCATAATGCAATGTGGCCCCATTTTTTTAATGAAAAATTACCCCAAAAAAATGAAAAATAACCCTAAAAATAAAATATGACCATAAATTTGGGGTTATTCTTCATTATGAAAAATCACCTCAAAATAATGAATTTGAACCCCAAAAAAGAACACAAAGAAAGTTACATTAAACATTTTCGGTGGAGTTCATATGCCCGAAACTAAAAATCACAAATTTAGAGTCTCGATTTCAAAATCCGGATAATTATACAGGGTGCGTTCGTAAATGCGTCACTGCGCTGCATCAGTGATTTCAAATGGTTATATATTTATCAGTGAAGTAAATGTGGACCAAAAAATTGTGAAATTAATAGTCATACAATAAAAAAAATTAAAATTATTCTTTTATCGCCATTAAAAAAAGTTTGCTTTTCTGATGCAGCGCAGTGATGCATTGCACCCACAGTTTTGGTTTTAAAAATCGAACGATTGATAGCATGGTTGGGCTTTCGACCATTCGCAACGATTTTTTCTCTATGGTTTAACAAAAACTGGCTTTGCTTACTAAAGCTTCACTACATAGCCGGCTTCCGGCCGGGCGCAAGGATTTTCTTTTCTATGGTATAACGAACTCTGGCTTCGCTCAGTAAAGCTTCTCTTATTAGCCGGCCTTCGGCCGGGCTCAATGATTTTTGATTTTTTTTCTCTATGGTAGAACAAACACCGGCTTCACTAACTTAAGCATCTCTGCATAACCGGCAAGGATTTTCTCTACTTTGGTATAAGAATTCGGGGTTTTTATACTATCCCTAGAAACTTTTACATATAATTTTATAAAATTTGTGTAAAAATGTTTGGGGTGATTTTTCATTTCTTAAAATATGCATTTTTTATTGGTAGACGAAAAATAGCCCCAAAGTAAAAATTGTGATTTTATTTGGGGCCATTTTTCATTCCACTTAAAATGCAAAAACACCCTAACGTAAATATGAAAAATAACCCAAAAAAAAAAAAAAAAAAAACAAAAAAATTGCGCCAAAATTGCGTGTTGTTGTGTCTCATGTAAAATTTTGGGGCCGTTTTTCATTTTAATTTTGGGGCCATATTTCCTGGGGTCATTTTGCGCACTGCCTATTTTTACTTGGAAAGTTTTTCGGGAGTTTTGAAAATTGGCAATTTTATAGATTTTGACGTGCTCTTTTCGAATTTCAACGTTGCCACCTCGTATCTTTGCCACTCGCGCCGCCATATTGGAAATTGGATATAGGATTGCTCTCCCTACAAGAAATGGCTGATGTAAACTAACACATACAAAACTTATAAACTAAAACACTTTCAATTTTGTATTAAATTCGCGTATATATATTAAATTTCACAAGTATGAGTGGGTAAAAATGTCACACGTACACGAATGTTTACATCAGTTTTTTCATATTGCCCTTAATAAAATGATAGAAACTTCTGATGTATAAACCCATCAGCAATGCCCATCAGATGATGCATCAAATGACTGTCATTGTTCTTGTAGGGTCTCTTTCCATTGAGCAATATGGCCATATGATTTTATTTCCTTGTAAGGGGTGAAATAAAGCCATACATGGCCTTTATTCTCAATTCATTGAGAAATAAGGCCATATGGCTTTATTTCCTATGGCTTTATTACACGGCACCTTTTTTTAAAACAACTCTTTTCCGAATCATTAGAACATTAAAAAAAAAATTATGAATGAAATTTAAAGGGGATTTTTTTTAGCAAGACACAACCTTACAAATTTTATAACAAACATTTTAAAAATTCGAATATTATGATGTGCTGCACCCAGAAAAGCTTTGTCGGGCATTTAAACTAGAGTTTGCTAAAACGTAAAAATGTAAAACCGCGGTTTCGGTTTTAAAATGATTAAAACCGGCCGGTTTCGGTTCGGTTTTCGGTTTTGAAAATATCAAAGTTAAATTCATACATAAACATATATATTTTTGTTTGCAAGTTTTTTATTTGTTTCAATTCAGGTACTTTTATTCGTCCTTATGTGTAAACCTGGGCCTGGCCAGGCATTTTTTGACTGTTTTCTAGTTTTTTTAATGTAATTATTAAGTATATTAGAACGAAACTTTATGTATTCCTCAATTCCGCAATTGGCCAAATGAAAATTTTGTGCATATTGTATCCACCTGGGCCTGGTCAGGCCCTTCCCTATAATATATGTACTGCAGTTAATAAAATCATAATGAAACGTTTCAAAAAGCATACACAACACATACGAATTCTTCCTTTTCTGCTTTTTCGAAAAATTATTTTATTTTCCAACAAAATGTTCCTGCTATAGCCATAAAACTCCATACATATAAAAGTAGTCCCAGCCATGCCCAGGGGTTCGTTAGTGTGAGTTTTTTTCTACAGCCATAAGGTGTGTACTTAAGAGTTATAAAGATAACATTTGTTCTTCTTAGTACTTATTTTGAATTTTAAGAATTTTTAAATACCTTGTCATTGTTGAAGGCTGTTATGTATAAAGTTTTTGTATATTAAGTACGAGTATGCTGTTTAATTTGCAATTTCTTAAAGCATAAATACATTGTTAAAGTTAAAGCAAAAACCGAGGTTTTTTTGTCGGTTTTCGGTTTCGGTTTTTAGGCATTTAAAACCGCGGTTTCGGTTTCGGTTAAAACCGAACAGCAATCCCTAATTTAAACGATGTTATATTCCTTACATAATAGCATCAATAGGTCTTTTAAACGAATTAAAAATTTAGATGATGAAGAAAGCGCTAAATGAAAGACCCTTTATATATTTTGTTGACCACCCCAGCAATTGGCCGTTAAGGACTTTAAGAAGTTTTGCGCAGGTGCATTAGGGAGCTAAAAGCTTGATTTTAAATTGCATGTTGCTCTTAAAGTTGCTTTAAAAATAAGTTCTATTTTGATTACTTTTGAAATAAAAAAGTATAATATATTTGTTTTTATTGGGGGCGTATAATTAATATTAATTCTGAGTATTAACAAAAAATTGCTTACAATTCGCGTGATTTTAAAAGGAACAAGCAATATGTCAAAGCAAAGCTTAAGCTTCAGACTTTAAGTTAAATTTAACTAATTAAAATAAAACAATTGAAAAATATTGCAAACTAATGGGAAAATAAAAAAAATAGTTGAATAGTTTTTATAAATCTATTTCTTCGTGTTCCCTTTTGAATAATAATTTTAAATGAAACATTAAATTATTCTGGCAAAAATCAAAAACTGTTCATATCATCAAACGCCTGAATGAAAATCATGGCATAAAATAGAAGACAAAAAAAAAAAAAAAAAAAAAAAAGAATCAGAAAAATTAAATAACCTCATTGTCAAGGTCAGACGACTTGGTTGGTAATAAAACTAGTGGGCAATGGCCGTTACAAGGTTCGCGCCAAATTATAATTTTCTATGACACAAAATAAAACAAAAATCATTTAAACTTTTTTTATTTGTTTTTTTTTTTTTTTTTTTTTTTTTTTTGTTTTACGTATTTTTCTAGTCATTAACAAAAGGTAAAGATTTCCTTTTGATATCAATTTATAATAAAAGAAAAAATAAATTCTTTCAACTATTTCATTATTTCTATGCCAAGAAACAAAAATGTTTTTTACGTCATTTTATTTTGAACGGACAAGGAGGTGCTTCATCAAGGGGCTAAATAAATGAAATTTTTCTATTTTCATTTTGTAAATGGTTGTATTTTATTCGTACTTGTAGCCAAAGAGCAGAAAATGTTTATTACAAATTATTTAGATTTTTTGGCGCAAAGCAGAGGAAAATGCAAAAAAAAAAATAATGTGTAAGCATTTTATATTTTTCTTTTTTTTTATTTCTCTTTAATTTAATTTGTTAATGTGGTAATAAATTTTGTCTTTAGTTTCATTCATTTTTGTTTTTGTCCTAATAAATACTAGTGAAATAACAAATATTTCAATATTGAAAGTAATAAAATTTATTGGTTTCAGAAGCAAAAATAACAAAGAACTAAAAGAAATATATTTTTAAAATAATATAAATTAGGTGGGGTCTTAGAAGTGAAAAGGAGAAATTTAAATATAATTTCGACTTAATGTTTTAAGGATTGCGGCGCAGTCTTAACTCACTTTATGATTATTTTATAGCCATATTAAATTGCGCCTTAAGTCCTGCTTAATTGTGTTAAAATTTTAAATAAATTCCTTAAGAAACAACAAAGTTATTAAAACTTTAAAATTTCATCTAACAGTGCGTATGATTAATATTAATACCGATTATTAAAAAGTTTTTTACATAATATTTACAACTTTAAAGCGATTATTGAAGAAAAACCACAGCTATGAAAAGCTTAAAGCTTTTTTAAGTTTTAAAGTCACTTTCTGTATTTTTTTTTACTTTAATTAAGATAAAAAAAATTTCGGGCATTTTTACTTTCAAACTAAAACTAACAATATCTGCCTGAATGCTTTGCCGCAGTCTTACATTCTTGTTTATGATATTTCAAAGACTAGGGCCCAGAAAGGACAGTAAACTCAACGAAAATCTTTAGAAATTATTAGCTTGTAACAAGTTTCAATTGTTATCCACAAACCCCAAAACCTTAATACTACCACAATGTTTATTACAATAATTTCGGTTTTCTTTGTAAGGACAGATGAAAGACAAACACGAGTTTCCTGCACTTCGTTTTCATTGCAACTGATTCAAAGCTTGTCTATGACTTAACAAAGTCTAAACGCAACAAAACACTTTCAAAATTATTCAATCGCTTCAATCGTTTTGTGGTACTATTCATGCTTTCTTAACCCTAAATACTACCACAATGTAATGAAATTTCACAATCATTTCTGTTTTCTTTAAGAACAGATGAAAAACAAACACGAGTTTCCAGCACTTTGTTTAAACTAATTTGCAATGCGTTTAAAACAGGTTCTGAAATGGCCGCGTCATGTCCGGTTCTCGGAGGAGTCTTATGGCAGAAACTTAAAATAACCTTGAAGTTTCATTTTCGTTGCATTGACGTTTCATTGTCTGTTCTGGGCATTAGGCTGAAATTCTTAAGCAATGGATTTAAAACTAACATACTTAACAGGGCGGCGCAACTGACTAGTGACAATTGCACTGCGGTGTGCTGGATATCGAAAACGTAAAACGCAAGAATTTGGAGGCGGTTTTTAATACTCTTTTAATCTAATTTTTATATTTTTTGCTATATAATTCTGTTTAATGCTCTGTTAAATGTTTGTATAATATATGTCATAAAATTCTTTTATTACAGAAATCTTATTTAAAAACGACTTTTAAAATTCCTGCGTTTTGCATTGTCAATTTTAAGCATACTTATGGTAGACTCTGTAGGGTACCAGGGCAAACAGAGACGGCGGAGCACATACTCTGCCACTGTCCGGCACTTAAACGCTCCAGAGCGAAATGTCTGGGAGATCATTACTTCCAGGATCTATGGGAAATCTCTGGAATAAGACTTTTGAGACTCCTAGTATTCGCCAAGAGGGTGTGGTGTTCTCTGGGTATCATCACATCGAACTAACCGTACCAAGTAGGGGTTATCGTATAAGGGGTTATCGTATAATGTGGCCACCTAACCTAACAGATTTATTAGCGATTGAAGTTTGTGATATACATTGCGTATGATTTATTTTCATACAAAGCCAAATAAATTTCTTAATAATACTTAAGTGCGTATGATTAATCTTTATTTCAAACTTTGCCTTAACTAAGTCATAACTAGCTTTAGATCCTCAACCCAAGCCCCTCATTTTTGAACTGTCGGTAGGTTACGTTAGGTTCCATTGGCAGCCGTGATCAGGCACAGCTCACGTGGGTCTATTAATAAGTTCCCGTTGTGTTACTATGTCACACCGTCTCCCATGGGTCCCATGCAGCCACCCGGTCGATTCAATAAAGGAGTGGATCCTATTTAATATCAGAGAGAAAATTGTTGTCCCCAAGGGCTCTTCGACCAAACATTTCAAGACTTTAATCTCCGAATGCCGGACAATTACAGAGAAGATGTTCCGTTGACTCTTCCTCCTCCTCTTCGCCGCAACTTCTACATAAGTCAATATAAGGGAGCCCCAGCCTCTGTGCGTGCCTCCCAATTGGCCAGTGGCACGTTATAACTACAATTAGGTTTCTAAGGTGATGTCTGGACAGCTGTAATGCTCGCCGTGACCTTTTTTTATGATGGGTCAGATTTCCTTGGTTTACGCAAAAAAAAAATAATAAGATGAAACTTGTGCGCTTTAAGTTGCTTACTCCTTGGTAGTGAAACACCTAATTTCTTTGTTGAACCGTCTCGATTCAAGGTGGTGCCTGCATACGCCAACGAATCCGCCATGCAGTTCCCCTGTATGTCCCCGTGTCCGGGTGACACTGAATTAATGTCTCGCTATCTCCTCCAGAGACATCCGGCATTCTCGGACAATTCTCGATGTGTTGAACACATTCTCCAGGGATCGTATGGCAGCTTTGCTGGCAATAAAAATAGCAAATCCTTCATCGAATCTGCCCTGACCTGATCTCCTCTCTCAAGACGGTAGTAACACCCTTGAAACAGGACTGTGCAACCGGACTAGCCCAGGCAATTACATACAATGCCTATCCTACTTAGATCCGTGAGTGACCTTGCATGAAATTTCCTTACAGTCTTAACTCACTCAGCCTAAGAATACTTCTGGCTGTTATTCCCATAATATACTGCTCAATAGACAGAATATGAAGAATAACATCGAGAGACGTTTGAGGAGTACTTCTCATGGCCCCGGTCATGCCGATCGAAGCACACCTGTGAGCCTTAAGGCTCAGTTAGCCGGGAGTAATAGTAACGTTGCAAATCAGCTGTATCATTTTGTTGTGTGTAAGCAATTAGAAAGACTATAGTTAGCAGTAAAATGTTACGTCTCAATCTGTAAGAAAAAGATTGGTCTTACTTCTTTACGGTAAGGTTAAGTTACTGTTACTCCAGGCTTACTGAGCCTTTAGACGGTAGGTTTCTCCAACTTGCATTCACCGTTGCCTCCTACCAAAACATAGTGGGCATTGCAAGCTATTTTAAGTCAATCCTGGTTATTCCTCCTCCAGGATAAGTGCGTTTAATGCAACCAATTGCTCTATGATCTCAGCATTATGCAAATGATGGTGTCGACCCTTTAGGCTTTACCAAAAAGCATTCTTATCCTGCTTCGAAAGCTCAAAAATTACGTACAAACTTTATAGAATAGACCATAATTTTCTTTATCTGTAGCTTAAATTTAACTATAAACTTTTTTCATTTAAAACCGATCATGATAATTCGATAGGTCAGAGAACATAAAATGCCCACATTAATGGACATTTCTTAAGAGAACCCAAGATAATATACAATTCTATTTATGATACTACATTGCGTATGATTAATTTTAATTTCAAACTTTGAGGTAATCAAGTCATAACTTGCTTCATTTAAACCCGATTTTGTTTCTCCTAGAAGCAAATGAAAGGCTAGGCAAGCTAGTTTCACAGCTCATATAGATCAAGGAACATCAGTGTCCCTCATTTGGTCCCAACTTTCTTAATTTTTTTTAAGTTTTTTTACGATATTAAAAACAGTTTTTGATTACTCACCCACCCACTGTGCCTTTAACACAACAATTTCTTTTACAACATACTCTTATCAGTTGCTAAGTGCGTAGGAGACCAAAAACCCCAAAGAAAAACCTTGACCACTATTTGTATTGTCATACAAGTATTTATCATTCTGTTAGCAAATGTACAAACAAAAAAAAAAAAAAAAAAAAAAAAAAAAAATTAAATAAAAATATTCGTATCATCTTTTAAACTAAAACTATTATTTTATTTGTTTATTTATCTATCTCATTTTGGTTGTGTTTTTTTTTTATTTTTATTTATTTTGTGAACACTTTCAATTTAATGTTAAATATACACAATGACTACAAAATGCTTGTGTGTGTGTGTGTGTGTACTCGTACAAGTTTAAGACTGTGTAAGTAGCAGAAGCATACTCTGAGACATGTTGACCACAATTTATTTTTTTTTTAATGTAGACCATGTTTTCATATGTGGTCAGTTTCGGTTTGGACATTATATTTTTCTTTAGTAGTGAATTTATTTGTTTACTTTTTTCCTTAGGTCGCCCTTAAGTCAAATTACAAGTCAAAACCGAAAAAAGTAATTTTCTTAAAATGGTTGGAACTCTTTTGGTTTTTAACACGAGTGTGTATTTATTTATTTATTTATTTATTGATATATTTTTATTATATGTTTGCTGTTTGCTAACGTACATAAGACTAATTTTATTTATTAATTTAATAAACTGAATGGGGCTTAGAAAAGATTAAAGGGAGGTGGAATGCAAGGCCAATATAAATAGATAAATATGGCATTAGAAGATTTAGAAGTTTTAGCTACAGTATATTCGAGAGCATAGTTAAACCTGAGAAAATACTTTCCTCTATAGCGTAAATAATAGTCTCCTCTTTTTGCGCTGGACGTGAAAAATCTTTTAAAAAGTATATTTAACCCGTGTTGGAATAGAAGTAGGTACAACACATGCAAGAGTTTCCATTCAAGCTGCTTCTGCGTCCCTTCATGATTTATGCGTTAAGTAAGGCTGAAAGCCTGGTGCGAAGATAATCTTCACAACCTCAACCAATATGACCAAAATGGTCCATTGTGTCGCCTTAGTTAGAAATTAAATAAAAAACGAGTGATCCAATATGAAATAGTGGAACATAAAGTTGGACCAAAGAGAAAAAATAGCCCTACTAAGCACAGAATCTCTAATTATACCCAGTCCGCAGCCGCCAGCTATACAGCCAAGTCACGGTTATTATGAATCCCGTCAAATTATTGAACCCACAGCTCGATATATTTTTCAATTCGTTTCTGAACCTACTATCTAGCCATTCTGAAGACTAGGATTGTGACACAGAATATGCTCAGCTGGCATTATCTCTTCTGGGTCCTCGTACAACCTACACAAAACCGACAAGTCAGAACCCATTACCATCGCCATTCTGGCTGCTATGTAGTGGCCCGAGATAACACCAATCAAAGTTCTAACGCAGACTGACGAAAACATTCTCGATAATGGACCACTCATTTCCCGAGGCCGAGTCGTCAGGATGTGTGCACAGTCAGGTCCCGCCATTTCCGAGCGCAGTCTCTCCAACTTTATCGCCAATTTAATTACTGATTATCAGGCAGTGACCTGGAACCCAGCATAGCTACACTATATACTTCCCTAAGCTTTCTCCTAAAGCTCTTCTACGCTCATCCACTAGCCTGAAATTTATAGCCCTTCAAGTCCTTTGGAGCTGCCTGGCTCTTTTATATAGTGGCTGTCGTATATGGTGACCTCCGAGACCCCAGCAATATAACCCTTTATCATGTCTGCGGCCTCCGCCTGACATACACAGGAAGCCTTAATGAACTTTTAATATTCAAATCCTTAACCCGCGCCGCTAATCTTCGAACAGTCAGTAAAAATAGCAAATACCTCATTCAATCTGCCCTGACCTGACCACCTCTCTCTAGACTGTAATAACAGCCTTAGCAAATGCCCATATTCCAACCGAGTGTTCACATATTTTTTGCAGCCGGACGAGCCTAGGCAGTAAAACCCAATGTTTATCTCGCCCAAGAGTGACCTTCAGTGAAATTTTGCTAAGAGTGCCAAATCCCTCAGGATAAGAATACTACTGGCTGTTATTCCCATAACATACTCCTCAATAGACAGAAAATGGAGAATAACATCCAGAGCTGCTAAATGAGTTCTTCATTTGGTCCCTTTTATGTTGATCGAAGCACACCTCTGAGCCTTACACAGAATTTTTTTCGACTTGCTATCCCCACTACCTCCCACAAAACACGGCATTCATACGTAAGAACGGCTATAAACACCGATGTGTATAGACTTAGGGCCTGAGTCCCCAGTTCCTACCTATCGATGACCTGCAAGCATAGTGGGCATTGCGACCTCTTTTAAGTCTCTTCAGATTATTCCTCCACCAGGATAAATGCCTTAAATGCAGCCAATTGTTCTATGATCTCAGCATAATGCTAATGATGGTGCCGACCCTTGAAGATTCACCAAAAATTATTCCTTACCTGCTCGCCCAAACTTTATAGAATAGACTATTTTTTTATTTTTTTTTTTTTTTGTCATTATTTTTTATTGAATCTTCATATATTAAATATGAACTAACAATAATTAATCAAATCTTAACCTAATACGTTATTTTATCTCCTGCCAGTGCCAGACAAAATTTTCTTCATCACGGGTTATGTTCACTTTTATAGGTGTTTATCGCTCATCTAATTGGGTAAGTGCTGCAGTGTCTCTTCTTCTTAAGCGAGTGTGGCCGCCATGATTTAAAATATTTCGAGCTAGTGGATTTGGGTGTTGTTCAAGCATTTTTAAATATTTTATTGCATATTTTGTAATCATAGATTTCACTAATGGCACATTGAGATCCTTATGAATGTTTGAGTTTTTAACATACCAGGGAGCGGCTGTGATTATTCGAAGAAGTTTATTTTGGCGCCTTTGAATTTTGTCGATTTTAGAGGCCGAGGCAGTGCCCCATAGTTGAAAACTTTATAGAATAGACTATAATTTTCTTTATCTGTATAACTTTGATTTAACTATAAACTTATCTCGGTGACCCGCTACGAGGTCAGGGAATTGCGGATTCAATGCCCACCAGAGACTCTGGTCTTTCACACTTCAACGTCATGAAGGTTATTGGTTGGTAAATTAAAAAAAAATTTAAATTGGATTTGTAACATATAATTAACAAAAAAATAGAGTTCTCTATTGTCTCGAAAATAGTGTAGTATGTTTGAGACTAGACTATTTTGTACTAATAGTCTAGACTAAAGTGTACTATATAGTCTAGACTAAAGTGTATTATATAGTCTATAGTCTTGTCTAGACTATATTAGTAGTACACTATATAGAACACCATAGTCTAGACTTAAGTGTTCTCTAAAGTTTAGATTTTTTTCTGCAAAAAAGATCCTCTGGGTCTTGGTGCATATGGGCTTCAACGTATATACATGCATAGTTTAGATTGTAGTGCACTCTAAAGCCTTGACTATACTGTACTCTAGTCCTTAGAGTCTATAGGACTTAAATATGTCATCATTAAGTGTTGGTGTTTTGGCCCTATGCTCCTTGTAGGAGTTTAAAGGAACTAATATAAGTGTTGGTGTAGGTTCTGATGGAAGTTCCTGATTAGCACGGATCTGGCACTTGCATATGAAAATCATTAGGATCTTATGTCTACCCTCGCATGACCTTCCTGCAAGCATAGACAACCATGGGATCAATACGTGACTACACTCTCATACGACGATAGCGGCTTCGAGTTGGGACCGAAAAAAAATGATGAGTAACAACAACAAAAACAACAGCAACACCGATAAAAATACAAGAAAATGAGTACACTATAGTACAACGACAATAGTCAACAGTATAGTTTACTCTATAGCTTAGATTCTAGTATACTGCATAGTTTTGATAAAAGTGCACTTCATAGTATTGACTGTAGTGCAAGTATTAAATGTTCCTGCTTGTCTTCTGAACTTCTCTTAACCAGACAGACCCATCCAAATAAAGTAGTTCTGTTCCTAAAAGTATGTTATCGATAAAAAGATAATAATAAACTTGCGTGCACATGAAAAAAAAAACAAACAATAGCTTAACTTTTTCTTGAAAATAACCTGACAATGTATTTTTTTTCGTAAATGTGTTACATCAACAACATAATTAATTAAATGGGAAAACTTTGCATGAACAACAATAAGCAACTGGAAAATATATAATCAAAATAATGGTAGGCAAGAATAATGTTAGGCGGTGACATTTTATTGGTTTAAATAATAAATGTTAGTATTTTTTAAATAAATTATCTTCATAATTAGAATGTGGGAAATTTTTCTTCATTTAATAAATTATCCAAGGCGAATTCAACTAAAGGTTGTGTGGAAACGCCATCTGATTTTGATAGTTTAAGCTGTTGAATTCGCCTTGAAATTATCTTAATTGTTGAATATTTTATCGAACGAGCGTCCTTAAGTCAAATATCAATTTAAAAAGTTCGTTTGTAATAGTCCTTTTCCTTCAATATTTTACAAACTTTTTGCTTAAGCCAATCTTTGGGCAACATTGAAACTTCAGGTTTGTATATGTATGTATAAACTAAGGAATAGTTCTAAACACTTACAGAATATCAAAGAAACACAATCGAAAAAATCTTCAAATATTTGAATAATTTTTATAAAAATAATTTCTCGAAATCTTAAGTTACACACTATCGAACTTGAGTGACAGTGAACAAGCTCATCAGTCAACATACAACCCCAAATTCCTTTGTGGTAGATTTGCGGTTGATTGTGGACAGACGAAAATTAACAGCAACACTATCGAGCAAGGGAAAATTTGTGCAATCCTGTCATTTATGTTCAATAGACTGTACCCCGCTTAAAGCTTTAAACGATTGCAAGATTTTCATTGTTGCAATTTAATTTAAACTATTGACATCAATTTTAAAACAAAACAAAAATCACAACTACAAAACAACTGCTCTTCCTTAAACATAAATCTACTTTTGGGTTTTTCATTTTTCTTTTTAACTTATTCACCATTGAATTCATATGTTTTTATACATTGTAGACAAATTTACATATTAAGGTATGTCATCGTCAAATGTTGACTTAAAGAAAAATTTTTTACAAGAAGATCACAACAAAAACCCAGACTAACAGACACATGAACGCGAATAAATTCACTTCAGGAAGACCCACACAATTCAATTGCAGACAACCTACAGACGTTTCAAGAGACAATCATTAAAACAATTTTTTTAACCAAGAAAAATATAACTGGCAATTCGAAGTGATATTTTAGCATAAATAGTGGGAACAGAAAGCAAAAAACACAGGGTTATACATACAGAAAAACTACATAAAATAATGAAATGCAACACAGCTTGAGTTGAGGGCTATTCTGAAAACTAAACTGGAGACTTAAATATAGTCAAGTACAGAGGCAAAACTAAGACAATGCAATAGGCAAATTCGATAACTTAGACACCAAGACTACACGCAGAGAAAAAATAGGGTTGGGCATAATTACGGCAACTACACTATGTTTATTGTAACAATGGATTGTTGTCGTACTCAAATAATTGTTATTTTTATTTTATATCAACAATATGGCGGCATGAAATAACCCCCCAAAATATAACCCCCCAAAAAAATAATGAAATAACCCCCCAAAGCGTGGGGTCTTATTTCATATGCAATAAAGCCCCAATTTTGAAAATGAAATTAACCCCCAACGAAATGAAATAACGCCCCAAACATAAATTAAATAATTCCCTAATTTTTGGGGGCTTATTTCATATGAAATAAAACCCCAATTTCCGAAATGAAACAAGAGCCCAGTATATTTAATACAATCATTTATACACTTTTGTTTTAAAGAATCACGCAATAGATATCATGGTATGATATACCAAACACAAGCTTCGCCAACTAAGGCTTTTCTGCATAGCAGGCCTTCGGCCGGGCGTAATGACTTTTTCTTCTATGGTATACCAAACAGCAGCTTCGCTAACTAAAGCTCCTCTGCATAGCGCCACGATTTTCTCCTCTATAGTACAAAAATACCGAATCGACCCGGCTACGCAGAGAAGCTTTAGTAAGCGAAGCCGGTGTTTGGTTTACCATATAGAAGAAAACCATTGCGCCCGGCCGAAGGCCGGCTATGCAGAGCAGCTTTATTTATCGAAGCCGGTGTTCTGTATACCAAAGTGGATAAATTCTTGCGCCCAAAAACGTTTTCATTATAAATTTGAAAATGAAATCATCCCCCAAAAAATATATTGGGGCTTTATTTCATAATGATTTTTTGGGGGATAATTTCATATGAAATAATACCCCAATTAAAAAAATGAAATAACACCCCAAACAAAATGAAATAATCCCCCAAAAATCGTTTTTGTTGTTCTCTGTACAAACTTTTGGGGGGTTATTTCATTATTTTTTTGGGGGGTTATATTTTGGGGGGTTATTTCATGTCGCCCAACAATATTATAGTTGCTGTAAACATTTCAAGTTTTACCGCAATTATAAATTTGATTATTGTTGATCGAAAAATAATAATTTTTCTAACAACTTAAAAAATGAGTACTTTGAAAACATATTATATTACGTGTAATCATAGTATGCTTAAGATGCAATCAGAATATCTTTACTCTAATAATATTTTGTTATCGCCATTTGTGTCGTTTGTTTTAAATATGCCATCGAATTATTTGTTAGTGATTGGTTCAACAATAAAAAGAAATATCAATTTAAAAACCATTTCAAAAAAATAAAAATAATAAAGAAATTACGCTACATGAGAAAACTAAACTTGACTTCAATCACGGACTTTTCTACATTTAAGACTTAAGCTTAAACTTTATTCGAGGTAACCGACTTCACTAGAACCAAAGACCAGATTGGAATGGACAGAGGGTAAGTTAACAGATTTATCTTTAATCGACCAAACTCTAGTTTGCATTATATTGGCTAGCGAAGATAATGTAAGAGCCTTGAAGCTATACTAGAGACTAGACTACATAATACTAGAGAATGCGAATATGGTGAATATAGACTACACTAGAGATTCTTAAAAACAAAGACTTAAAGCCTAAGCATTAAAAGCACAAGATAGCTTAAGCTACTGTCACAAAATAAAGAAACACCCGTCAAACGCATTTGAAAAAAAAAGAAAAACAAAAAAAACTTCAGATTCCGGAATACGTGATCAGCTTCTTCTTTGCTCAAATGACAGTTTCATAAAGTTTAATGAAAAGTTTTCTTACGCACAATATGGTTTGACACTTATGATTAACCAGCCAGCTCATGCATATTATAGTTGGGCTTTAAACAGACTAGAAACAGGGCTATAGACTAAACTAGAGACTAGACTACATACTAGATTAGAGACTAGACTAGAGACTAGACTAAAGACTAGAACATGGAATAGATAAGATACTTGATAGGAGACTAAACTAGAGACTAGGCTAGCGACTGATATAGAAACTGGACCAGACGCTAGACCAGAAACCAGGCTAGAAACTTAACTAGAGACTTGACTAGAGACTGGGCTAGAGACTAAACTATATACTAAAGTAGATTGTAGACCAATGGTGGGCGCTCCATAGCACAATTGTGCTGAGAGATTTTACACGTATTCTTAGCCTCTTTAATTTAGTTTTTGATGAGACACATTTTCTTATATTTTTTGTATTTTTTTTTCAAGAGAATTTACCCAGCAAACACACGTGTTTCATTTCAAATAAATGATGTTATGCGAAAAATAATTTACTGTACTGTTTTTACTGTTACTTTTTTCTGTGAACAGTAAATCTCTACAATTTAAACTATTAAAAAATGTTTTATATTACTTCAAATGCGTAAAATATAAAATAAGGAAATATAATGCACCATTTATTTCAAATGCTTGGCTTTGTGTTTGGTGGGTACTTCTGCCATCTCACTAATACTAATAAGCATCAATACAAGCACAGTTTTAGTTGTGCCCACTTCTGTTGTAGACCCTCCACCCAGGTGAAATGCGGCAGTAACACCAGGATGGATTGGAGAAAATATCGTACCGTAAAAAAAGAGACCAGTGCCCATGTTCTTTAACTCTCGCGTTGAGAAACTTTTCGATTAAAATGTGAGAAATGAAACTAAAATGCCATTTATTAAAACAACCAGTTGTTTTTCTCACTAATCTGTGTCTTTAACTGTTTTGGGGAGTACTAGCTGTCACGTAAGGAAATTGATCGCCAATTTACAGAAAAAGTCTGTCTGTAACATTTTTGTGAAAAGAGTTCCCGCTTTAAACTGTCAAATAAACTCACGAGTTAAAATGGGGTGAGAAAAAATGTTAACACTTAAAAAAAATTAAAAATGCAAAATACAAAGAATAATAATTATAATATTTTGTTCTTGGCACATTTTTTTATAGTTTAATTATTTTGCTTTTAACATTTTTATAAAATATACGAATGTTTTCAAAGTTCCTTTCCAAACAACAAAGTCGCACTTTACATTATTTGGCAAAGCCCACGGTTGTATTTTCGCCGCCGTCATTAAAAAATTTTGAATTTTAGTAAATTTCGGTCGCCGTCAACGATATTTGTTACTGGCGTTCTCAACGTCTGCAGTGTCACATCGGCTTCGAGTACAGTGTTATGAGTTTTCGACATGAGTTACAGACACACGTTTTTCTCACTTTTCGAGAAACGATGGAATATTTGGTTTCACATCTTTTCGATGCGAGAAGTTCTCACTATAGTTACTGAACATGGGTACATACTAGAGACTAGACTAGATACAAGCTTAGAGACAAGCTTCTAATCTTGATTAGAGTCTACACTGGAGACTAAACTAAAGTAAAGACAAGACACTAGAGTAAAGAGACCAAACTAGACACTTAACTAGAGCATAGACTGGAGATTAGGTTAGAGACTAGACTAGAGACTAGACTTGAGACTAGACATGAGACTTAAGTAGAGATTACACTAGAGACTAGAACAATTACTTATTTGGTTAGATTAATTTTGTAGCCACCTTAATCATGGCTTATTTGGGTCTAATCATAGGTCCCGTTGTGATAGGATTAAATATTAATTTAAATACAAGACAATAGATAAGACTATAGATAACACTCGAGACAAGACTTCAGACTAAAATAAAATATTAAACCGGAGATTAGACTGGAGACTAGACTGAAGATTGTAGAAAAGATAAGACATTTTAGTGGAAAAGAGATTTGATAAAAGACTTGACTAGAAACAAGATTAGCGAAAGTTACTATACTAAGACTTAAATAGAACGCGATATTAGACTAGAGACTAGACTGGAGATTGCAAAAAAGATGGGACAATAGAGTGAAAATGAGATTGGATGAGAGACTTGACTGGACATAAGAATGTAATAGAGACTTTTAAATCTAATAAGCTAGTGATTTCAATAGAGAATTTACTGGAGATTAGACCAGAGCTTAAACTTGAGTCTGGATAATGGATTAGTCTAGAGACCAGACTTCAGATAAGGACAAAGAAAAGTCAAGAGACTTAATATTAGAATGGAGACATGACAACAGAAAAGACTTTAAACGCTACTTGCGACTAAAAGACAGACAAGACTGTCGACTAGGCTAGATTAAATTTAAGACTTTACTAGATACTTCACAAATTTGAACTTAACTAGACATAATAACATAACATAGATACTATACAAGAAATAATTACAGAGACCAGAACTAATCACTGGATTAGAAGAGCAGAAAATAGATAAGAATATGATCTATACTGAAGAATGCTGTAGGTACTGGAATAGCGATAAGACTGCAGTTTAGCCTATTTAATAATTTAGACACTTAAAAATCAAATTTTTTAAAAACAAAACAACACTTGACTTGATTGCAGACTGGGATAGTGTTGAAGAGGTTGTTTACAGCCCTTGACTCGGAAACTTTGAAGTTTAAACAAATAAATCGCTTAGTCGTTTAAACTTAGAATCAACTATGACCTTTGAAATTGAATAGACCAAAAGCTTGTCTATTTATTCGACTAGAATGAACACCAAAAGCTTAGCTAAACCATGTATAGCTAAATACACATGGAACTTTCTTAGAAACTATACTACTGTATTTTTCAGATTTCTTGCCACATCCTTGAAGTTTTAACCGTTTATTTAAAGGTTTGTTTGTCATGGAACCTCCCACATTTTTATATTTAGTCATCGTCATACTTAAGATACAATTTAACAATCAAACTATCACAACTTTTGCCCCTTTCAAATATAAAAAAATGGAAAAAAAAAATTTAACAATAGGTTTTCCTTTTAAAACGTTTTGAGTTCATGTAAATTGCACCACATACACAAATTCGAGCCACACTCAGCATGATGCATTTAAACATTAAATGTTGGCAACTTGTCACAAATTAAAAAGAAAAAAAAAAGTTAAATCGCAAAACATTTTATGCAAATAGTCGGGCTGCATTTACGTACTCAAGTCTTAAAATAAGGCATGACTGAATGAATGACGGAGTGAATGATAAAGAGGCACGACAGAAAAAATTGCCAACAAATAGTGTTGACAGCCAACAATCTTTATTTTTTTGTTTTTTTTTCAGAAAAATTATCTTTTATTTTTTTATGCATTTGGATTTGCAACTATTATTCCTGCCATGCAGCCAAGTCGACGTAGATTCTTCGCCTTGTTCATACAACACAGTTTCTATCAGTCATGCAGCAAATGAATGAAGACTGAACGAACAAATAAAATGAATTGAATTGAACGGCGAAAAAAATCTCACCCATCATGAATTTTCTCTTCATTGTTCAGCATCAAAATTCAAATCTGGCTGTTTTGCAAATCGGCCTATAAGAAAAAAAAGAATAAAAAAAATGGTTTATGTGTTGATTCCTTTGTTTTCACTGCTTGCCAAGAAAACTATTAAAGATGACATGAAGACGTTTTAATAACAATTTAGATTATAACACTTGAAATAATGGCAGAGCGAAGGAAAAGATGTGAATATGGGAAGAGATTAAGTAGTAATTGAGCAGTAGAAGAGAGAAAGATTTGAAAATGGAGTGGGGAAAAATGGATTTGTAATTTTTTGTTTAAATGTTAACCGCACTTATCGCGAATCTTTACTTGTATCAAAGACTTAAATAGGACTGCAATCCTTTTCTGGACTGGAAACGTAACTAGTGACTAGACAAGAGTCTAAACTTGACCAAAGGTTTGACTATAGAATAGACATTATAATAGAATAAGTTAAAGACTAGAATACAAATAAGGCCAAAGACGAGAAACTAGACTAAATATCACGTATTGAACTAGTCGAGAGATTATACCAGGGACTAGAAATGAGTTAAGACTTGAATTTGGTCTAGATTACTACACTTAAGACTATACTAAAGGCAAAACTAAAGTTAAAATTAAAGACTAGAACAAAGATTACATTTAAGACAAGACTTAATATAAGACTAAACACTAGACTAAAGACTAGACTAAAGACTTAAGTTAAGACTAAACTAAAGACTAGACTTAAGACTAGACTAAAGACAATACTTAAGACTAGACTAAAATTAAGATTAAAAACTGGAACGAATACAAAATTACATTTAATACTAGACTAAAGACTAGCTCTAAGGCCAGACAAAAGACTTTACTAAAAACTAGACTAAGGACTAGAATAAAGGCAAGACTCAAGACCAAAGACAAAGCTAAAGACTTGACTAAAGAATAGACTAAAGACTAGACTAAGGACTAGACTTAAGACTAGACCAAAGACTAGATTAAAAACTAAACTAAAATTTAGATTAAAAACTATAATAAATGTTACATTTAAGACTAGACTAAATTCAAGATCTAACACTTGACTAAAGACAGAGGCCAGACTAAAGTCTTTACTTAAAACTGGACCAAAGACTTGAATAAAGGCAAGACTAAAGACAAGATTAAACACTTAACTAAAGAATATACTGAAGACTAGACTTAGGACTATACTTAAGACTAGACCAAAGACTAGACTAACGACTAGACTAAAGACTAGAATAAAGACAAGACCAAGTTTTCTATATAAATGGAGAACGGTGGGACATTTTTTCCTCCAATTTGATACACACAACTGGATTATCAATCTACAACCTATATGAGCAATGCACAACAAGTGGGCCTAACACCTCCCATACAAAGGCGTTGTAGAATTTTATGTATCTGGCAAAAGGCTGGAGCCAGGTACAAGCAACTTGGTTATCAATGAACAACATCCGACAAAATGTGGGACTGAAGCAGTAGGCGTGGCACGAAAGTAGATTTTTTATGTCCAAAGAACCCTAAGAGAAAAATTATCTGAATTTGGTACAAATAACTGGGTTATCAATACACAACCTTCCTAAAAAAAATTACGGGATTGGAGAAGTGGGCGTGACCCCTTTCATACAATTCAATAATAGATTTCTATTTATCTGGAGAACGGCAAGAGCCAACGTTTCCAAATTAATATCCTAGTTATCGATACACAACATCCGACAAAATGTGATTGGGATTGGGGAAGTGGGAGTGGAATCTCCCATACAAACACAAAATTGATTTCTGTATATCTGGATAATCGTAGCAGTAAAAGTTTCCAAAGTTCTTAAAAATAGCTTAGATGTCAAAGCATGACATCTGGCAGAAAGCTGATGTGATTTAAGAAGTTAGCGAGGCACAAAAAAGATTTATTTATATGTATGTTTAGAAAGGTAGGAGAAATCTTGTCCAAGGTTGGTATACATAGCTGGGTTGCTTATACATAAAATCCGGCAAAAAATTGATGTTTTTGAATAAGGGGGCGTGGCACTTCCCATACAAAGTTAATATAGGGTTCCGTGTACTTGGAGAACGGCAAACGCTACAGTTAACAAATTTTTAAAAAATTTCTTTCTTATTAATGCACAACATCTGTCAAAAAGTGGCTGAAAGGGGAGAAGTGGGCGTGGCACAAAATGAGATTCTTTATTTGTGGAGAAGGGACTGGATTGGGTAAGTCTGTGTGATACCTCTCATACGAAGAAAATAGATAATTCTATATAATATGGAGGACTCAGAGCTAAAGCGAACCAAGTGAAAAAATCAAATTCGAAAATATTATGAGTTTGAGTAAGTGCGTCGCCATTTATTTATGGAGCCATTGTTTGGGCTTATTACCGTTACCTTAGGAACGAAACATATTTTGATTTATTCCCGTACAGGACTGGATAGAGTTAACCTTAGCGGAGAATTTTGCATCAGTTTTGAAATACATATACTTATGTATTATATTTTATGGCATGGCTCGCTTCATCGCTGAGCTCTCCATATATGGAGTACTGTAACAGTGAAAGTATTCCAAATTTGTACAAATGGGTTTGATATGAAAACACAACAAACATCGGTTAAATGTAGGTTCAATTGGAAAAATAGGCATGGAAGCTCCCATGCAAATGCACTATAAATTTCTTTATTAAACGGTTCCTGTAAAAGCATTTGATTTGAGTAAAAAGTACTTCGTTATCAATAAAAAATATCTCTTAAAACATTTTTTACTGACTTCAACTCGATAGGGGTAGTAAAGCGCACCGGGTAAAGCTTATCTTATATCTATAACTGTACATACATCGACAAATTTTTTGGTAGTCTTAAATTTTTATTTTTTCTAGAAATAGTTTCACATTTTTAAATCTGTTCTTATAGCTACCTTCATGACCTTAGATTGCTTTTGCTAAAAATCTCTTTTTTTTAATTACCCCCTCAAGAATGAAGTTTTCAGCTGTTCAGATGGATTTTCTTTTCAGTCTTTCTATTTGCCCAGAAAATTTAAAACGTTTAAGCCATTATTAAGCAATTATGCACTTAAAATAATTAAAAAACACCACTTTGACTTTAAGAGCGCATTGCTGCACTAATAACATGTTATAGACTTCAAAATAAAAAAAAACAAATATTTCGCAAAAAAAAAAGAAGCAACAATAAGTTTTTAACGCCTTTTCTCATGGCAGCAACCAACAACCGAACATTTACAAAACAAATGTGTTTTATGGAAAACCCATGGATATGAAACGGAAATTATAAATTGAGGTGTGTTTACTTAGTAACGCTCAAAGCAAAACTACTTCCGGTTTTTTTTTATTATTGCAAACTATCTTTCATTTAATTTTATAACAGGGATTTCCAATTTTTTGAGAGAAAGGTGAGGTGAGATGGCGTTTTGTAAACAAGAGACGTTTTGTGAAAAATTGTGACTATTTGTTAAATTTGTTTGTGAAAGTAATGACATATTGTAAAAATAAACTTTTTGTGAAAATTGTGACTTTTTGGAACTTTTTGTAAAAAGTGACTTTTTGTCAACAAGTGACTTTTTGAAAAAAAATTGACTTTTTGTGAAAATGTTGACATTTTGTGAAAACTTTTGACTTTTTGCGAAAAAGTGAGTTCTTGTGAAAAATGGTGACTTTTTGTATACAGTCCCCTTTCTCAACAAGTGACTTTTTGTTAAGAAGTGATATTTTGTGAGAATTTTGACATTTTGTGAAAAATTTTTGACTTCTTGTAAAAATAGTGACTTCTTGTAAAAATTTTTGACTTTTGTAAACAAGTTAGTTTTTGTTAACAAGTGACTTTTTGTAAAGAAGTGACTTTTTGTAAACAGCGACTTTTTGTCAACAATTGACTTTTTGTTAAGAAGTGACTTTTTGTGAAAAAGTAACGTTTTATGAAAAACTGTGACTTTTTGTAAACAGTGACTTTTTTGAAAAAAGTGACTTCTTGTGAAAAATTGTGACTTTTTGGAAACTGTGACTTTTTGTAAACAGTGACTTTTTGTCAACAAGTGACTTATTGTCAACAAGTCTCTTTTTGTGAAAATGTTGACATTTTGTGAAAACTTTTGACTTTTTGCGAAAAAGTGAGTTCTTGTGAAAAATTGTGACTTTTCTCAACAAGTGACTTTTTTGTTAAGAAGTGGCGTTTTGTGACAATTTTGACATTTTGTGAAAAATTGTTAACTTTTTGTAAAAATAGTGACTTCTTGTAAAAATTTTTGACTTTTGTAAACAAGTGACTTTTTGTTATCAAGTGACTTTTTGTAAAGAAGTGACTTTGTGAAAATGGTGACTTTTTGTAAACAGAAACTTTTTGTCAACAAGTGACTTTTTGTAAGGAAGTGACTTTTTTGAAAAACGCGACTTCTTGTAAAAAGTGGTGACTTTTTGTAAAGAAGTGACTTTTTGTGAAAATGGTGAAATTTTGTGAAAAATTGTGACTTTTTGTAAACAGTGACAAGCGACTTTTTGCGAAGATGTGACTTTTTATGAAAAATGGTGACTTTTTTTTTGTAAACAGTGACTTTTTTGAAAAAAGTGACTTCTTGGGAAAAATTGTGACTTTTTGCAAACAATAACTTTTTATAAACTAGGGGCTTTTTGTTAAAAAGGTATATGTTTGTGAAAAAAATTACTTGTGAAAAATGAGGACTTTTTATAAACAGTTACCTTTTGTCAACAAGTGACTTTTTGTCAACAAGTGACTTTTTCTGAAAATGTTGACATTTTGTGAGAAATGTTGACGTTTTTATGAAAAAATTACTTGTGAAAAATGGTGAATTTTTGTAAACAAGTGACTTTTTTTTAATTATCTGTGTGTGAAGATACGGATATTTTCTAAAAAAAAGTGACTTTTTGTGGAACTGGTGAATTTCTGTAAACAAGTGACTTTTTATCAATTGTAGACTTTTTGTAAACTAGTTACTTTTTGTTAAAATGGTGACATTTTGTTAAAAATCTGTACTTTTTGTGATAAAAGTGACAAGTGACTTTTCGTGAAAATTTAGACATTTTTTAAAAAAAATTTTGACTTTTTGTGCAAAAAGTGACTTCTTGTGAAAAAGGCAACTTTGTAAAATTTTCTGCAAAAGTTACTTTTTGTAATAAAATTGCAGTTTTGCCGTTAGACTTTAAATATATTTTTAAGAACCTACGGGCCAGCGAATTTGCATTTGGGAACATGCGAAAGGTTTTTTTTCTTCTTAAGAATAAAAAAATTAATACACGAGGAAGAGCCTGCTGAGGAGTAGCCATATGAGAAGGCAAATGCAATAAAGTAGTGTAAAGCTTAATTGTTCAATAAACCATTTTGTACAAATTACTATTTCTGTACATAAAGTGCTACTCGTACTATAGTTTCGATAAATGCTTTCAGCATGAAGCTGTCTAGGGTTGTTAGTGAATCTATTAACAAAACGAAAAAAAGACTCAATACAAATTATAGCAGTTTGTATTAATTTTTCATTGTTATAATTCAATTTTAATAGTAACTGTTGGCAGGATTCTTGCAACATTTTAATAATATAATTATTATTTAACTAACAAAGCAATTTATTATTGTTTCAAGACTTTTGCAAAAAAAAAAAGAAGCAACAATGTCAGGAAATGTGTTTAATTTATTAGGAATCTAAAGCGAAATAACACATAGAAAATCATCAGCCTTGAAAAAATATTAATTAAGTTAGTTAGTTAGTCAATTTGGTAAAGGTACTTTTTGAAGAAAGGGAAAAAGAGGAATCTTTGGTGCGAAATGTGATTTTGTGCGAAAAATTAAACTTTCTGTGAAAAACTTGTATTTTGTTTGAAAAAATATCTTTTTGATCGAAGAAAATTATTGTTTGTGAAGCAGTTTTTGTAAAAAATTAACTTTTTAATGGAACAAGTTTTGTTTCTATAGGAAAAGACGGTATTTGTAAAGAGGAATTTTTGTTGTAAAAATTCTGTACTTTTTCTAAAAAGTTTCTTCATGACAAAAAAAAAGTTTCTTTGTGGTTGGAATAAAGAAAAACTTTAGAAAAAACTTCCCTTGAGCTTGACTGAAGACAACACTGTTCTAGTGATTAGACCAGAGATTAAATTGAAGCCTTTACTAGAAACTACACTTAAGGCTTGATTAAACACATTTTTCGCCGACCGGTGATTGGAAATACCAGCATTCACTGTTTATAACAGACAAATAAATCTTAGGGGAGATGTGGTGAGGGTATACGAGTCTTTGCAACTTGGAATTTGGTGCGGCGAAGAATGGGTAAAAATTAAGAAAGTTACAAAATTGAAATATTGACTCAATTAAAGGACTAAAAATATGATTTGAATTTAATTTAAGGCTGGACAAGAGACTTGACTCGATACTCAATAATAGATTAGAGGATAGAGTAGAATCTTGACTTAAAGTTGACTTAAAATTAGACTATTCATTGGCCTTTATAAAGGTTGGTTAAATTTTAAGGGCCTGTGTTGATTTTGAATAAAACACAAATTATTTAGGACATTTTTGTCATTTCTTTTAATTATGATAATATTGGTATGGTTCAATGATGTCTGGAACAAAATATCGGACAAATGGACGTCGCGACCTCGGCGGCACACCTCCATCCCATGTTCAAATTTTTTGATGACGCTGAGGCATGAATTGAATTGTTGCTGTCTTATCGACGTACATTTTTTCTTTCAAATTACCCAAAAGAAAGAAGTCCAACGGTGCCAAATCGGTGGGGTGTCACAAGGACATAGGAAATAGGACATAAAGACAAAATGGCTTTATGTCTCAATTCAAACGGACGTAAAGCCATAATTTTGATATGACCTTAAGTCTCATATCAATTTTAGTAGAATGGGACATAAAGCCATTATGGTTATATGTCCCATTTGATGTTTTGCGTTACAAATGCTTATATGGTATAACAAGGACCGGCTTCGCTAACTAAAGCTTCTCTGTATAGCCGGCCTTTGGCCGGGCGCAGGGATTTTTTTCATCTATTGTATAACAAAGACCGGCTTCGCTAACTAAAGGTTCTATGTATAGCCGGCCTTCGGCCTGGCGCAAGGATTTTCTCCTCTATGGTATAACAAAGACCGGCTTCGGTAACAAAAGCTTCTGTGTATAGCCGCCCTTTGGCCGGGCGCAAGAATTTTCTCCTTTATGGTATAACAAGTACCGATTTCGCTAAGTAAAGCTTCTAAAATCTGCCTTGTTTCTGAACGAAGGCCAAATACGCAGAGAAGCTTTAGTTAGCAAAGCCGGTTTTTTTTTATACCATAGAGGAGAAAAGTTCATTGGGGACTTAAATCATACCGCCATTTTTGACATAAAACAGGGCGACATGAAACAACAATGCATTTTTTACATGAAATAGGGTGACATGCCACCATTATCAAAAATATGGCTTTATGTCTCATTTTTCGGAAAAAATTTATGGCGTTAAGTCCCATTATATTGAGACTTAATGGCATATGCCCTTATGTCTCAACGGAATGGGACTTGACGCCATTTGGCTTTATGACCCATGGCCTTATGACACCCCACCTGTCAAATCACATGATCTTGGCTGCCAATCGACATAAACCGCACCAAACAGTCACTCTTTGTGGGTGCATTGCTTTTTCGACAATCACTCTTGGATTATCATTCGCCCAAATGCGGCAATTCTGCTTATTGACGAAAATTTATCATCTACTATTGCCATTTCTTGCCACCATTCTGACCATTGACGACGTTTGGAATGGTCAAGAGGCTTTAGTTCTTTTGTTAATTGCACCTTGTTAGCGTGTAAATGCAAATCTTTATGCATAATGTTCATCAACGACGAGCGACGAGTTGAAGTGGAAGCCTCTTCAGGCACACTATCGCGAACAGCAGCAATATTTTCTGCGGTACGCGCTGTACGATCCGGTTTGCTCAAATTTTTGCATGATGTTTTCGATTGTACGCACATTTGGACGATTAAATTGACCGACAAAATCACGAAGAGCACGACATGCATTTTGATTTGAACGCCCATTTTCATAAGTCTGAATCTCTCCATGGTTCAAATTGAATTAGTCTGAAATTGAGAAATATCAAATGAAATGCATAAAGAAATTTGGCGTTTAGGTGGGGTTCACATTCAAAATCAGCCCTTACAACTTTGTTGAAGAATTGAGCTAGACCTGCAATTAGTCTGGCGTCCGTTTCAGTGGCTTGGCTTTACATTTTTTAACGTTTTGTCTTGAAAAAGCTTTAGCTTATCTTATATGTAGCAGATAATTTTTTTTTTTTTTTTGCTTGAAATAATTTATGTTTTTGTTTGTTGTTTTTAGTAATTTTTTAAATATTTTGAGAATTTCTTATTTTATCCTTTTGCTGCCTTAAAAAAAGATTTTAACCTTAACAGTTTGGTTTTAAAATATTTAAATTTTAAATCCTTTAATTCAATTTAGATCTTTTTTTTATTTCTTCCCCAACATTTAATTATTTGGTTAGGTCACTTCAAAACCGCAGTCATTAATAAATTTTCTTGCCAAATTAATTAATTAATACCAAAAACAAAAAGAAAAAAATCTAATATTTTTCAAAAGAAAATAAAACTTTTCTTAACAAAAAGGTTTTAAGACCACCAAAGTTAACTAGAATTTATGTGGTTTATTTATGACCTTTTAAAGACTGAAATTAAGGCAAATGTTTAATAAAAAAGGAGATTTTGCAAGGAAACCAAAAATATAAAATTTGCAAAAAAAAAGGGAAAAGAGAAATTATATGAAATATGAAAAATAAAAAGGCAATAAAGAAAACAGCGAAATTATTTAAAGAAAATCATAAAAGAAACGCTTTTTCTGTTTTTTTTTCTTTCTTTCCTTTTGCTGTCATAATTTTATTAAATTATAATTGTATAAGAAATTAAACTTCAAAGAGATGTTGTTGGTTTTGAAGCAGCAGAATGCGAAAATCTTCAAAAAGAAAAAAAAAAAAAAAAAAAAAAAAATTATAAGTGGCAAAAAATTATTTTGAATTTAAAGGATTTTTTATTTTATCAGAGCGAAGAAAAAGAAAAGTTTGTAAACTTTAGCTAAATGCTACAGAAAAAAGTTATAACTAAGAAAATGTTTTCATGAAAAGAAATGCACTAGGAATGCGAACAGATTGGCCTTTAAATGAAACTAGCTAAAATAACACCTCTAAGCCTGGAAGACTAAAATTCTAGAGGAGCAAAGGCACAATCACAGAAAAAAAATTTTGCACCAGTAAAAGCATAAATCAAAAATAAAATCAGTTTTAATTAAAAATTCAATCAAGTGAATTAAACATTTAATCAAGTTAATTAAACATTAATTCAAATAATTCAAACATTTAATTGATATTATTAATTTGTTTACTGGTGCAAATTAATATTGTCAATTAAACGTTTAATACACTTGATTAAACGTGTAATTCACTTGATTAATCGTTTAATTCACTTGATTACATTTTTAATTAAAACTGTTTTTATTTTTGATTAATGATTTTACTGGTGCAAAATTATTTTCTGTGATTAGATATAAATTAGTAGAGATATGATTTCCATTCAAATGCATGTTATTTGTCGATAGTCTAAGAACGATGCCGACCTATTATCTTTCCGAATCATTCAATTTGCGTTAAAATGACATCGATTTGTTTTTTTTGCATATTTTGGTGAAAATGCATACGTTTGCATATTTAGGTTTTAAATGCATATTTTGAAATTTTTTAGTGATTAACCAATTTAAAAATACCCAAAAAAAAAAACTCTTACAAACAAAATTTTTCAATTAATAAAAAAATCCGTTTGGAGCTTTGCTTTAAGTATAAGATTTACAAGATTTCGACAAAGAAGGATCTATTTTCAACTGATGCACCATCTCAAATCAATTGCTTTCACATGCACTATGCCGCGTTGCAGAATAAATCCAAAGCCAATTCAATACTATTGCAGTTTTTAATTAAAGTGTCCCTTAATTCCCCTTCCACTGCAGCCAGTACAAACAAGGGCCTGGCTAGATGCTTCAGAATTCTATTAAAAAAACTTTGAGTAATTATGGATGTTAGTGAGAAGAGCTTGTTGATACCGATGATTAAAATTAACAATATGGAAGGATGAAAAACCCGACAGATTAAAAAAAAATCCACAACATTTTGCAAGTACACTCAAAATATTATGTCGTTAAATTCAAACGAAAATTCATTTTAAACAACTTAAAATTCACTTAAAAAACGGATCATTTACATTTCATTTAAAACAAATGATTTTTACATTCGTTTTAAAATTTTTATTTTTTGAACAGCATATTCCTTAAAATTGAATGATTTTTACTATTGAAAAATATATTTTGAACGACAAAAATCAAACTACATAACAAAATAAATACGATAAAACATTATTTTTTTGAACAACAAACATAAATGTTAAAAAATAAAATTATTCGAAAAATAACTATATTTTTATTAAATTTTAACAGAACAGAAAACGAATTAAATAAACCACAATCAGTTACTGTAATAATTTTATAAGTGTATAATTTAGAATTTCAAAAAATAAATTAAATTAAAAATTTTTGATCTGATCTTAAATTAAAGTGGGATCTGAAAATAAATTTTTTCAAAATGCATTGGCATTCTTCAAGAACAATAAAAACTTTTACTTTTAATGAAACAGTACTTATTTATTTAAACAAGCAAAAATTCAATTTAGTTATTTAAATTTTTAAAGATATTTAAATAACCATATTTTTTATATTTTTGTTTTTAGTAAAATTAAAAAAAAAAAAAAAACGATTTTTTATAGAAATTTTTTCAGTTCTTAGTGCATATCTTTTATTTTTTAGTGCATATTATGGATTTTAGTGCATTTTTTAAGCGCATATTTTCGATTTTTTAGTGCATGAAAATCTAATCCCTATTAATTAGAATGTGTACGTAATAAAATGCTAAAAGTTGTTATGTAGTAAGTGTTTGGTACCCTACCATTATTTCGCGCTCTTTGCTTTTATCTCTCTGTCTAAAAACCTTTATTCCCTTCATGTTTTTATACCCTCCCCGTAATTTCTTATTAGTAGCGAAGTTTAGCCAACGGTGTCCATCTGTCCGCATGTACATATGAGCCGTTTATTTTGAAAGTGGCATAAGTCATTTCGGTTTTTAAGTCGAGATATTTAAGGGTTTGCGTTTTAACACGTTTAAAAATATGGATGCTAACTTTCGAGAAGATTCACTTGTATTTGATACATCATCATAATGATATTTTTCTCAGTATTATTATTATTATTATTTATTATTATTATTTATTATTATTATTTATTATTAACTCGATTTTTTTTGAAAAAGTGACTAATGCCACTTTCAAAATAAACGGCTCATATGTTGAAATGTGTTTTCCGGAGACTCCAGAAATGATTTTGACTAGGATGTTATATATTTATGTCGCATACACCCAGAGAAAAAACATGATTAAATATGGTCACCTCCAACAAAACTATTTTTAAAGCAAATTTTAAACATATTATGTTTAATTTAACCATATTATTGTCAGCATCAACCATATTATGTTTGAATTAGTCCTCCATCAAGAAACAACAACCATTTTATGGTTGATTCCGAACAAGTTAAGCTCAAAAATAACTAAAACATGTTTAAGACTTATATCAGCATGGTTGGTTCTCAACCATAGCATGTTTACCTTGGAAAAGAGAAAAATACTATTGTAAATTAAGAAACAAACTATTGTCATATTTAGCCATAACATGTTTATTGGCAACCATAATATGATTGTGGTTTCTTGCTAAAGGACTAATTCAAACATAATACGGTTGATGCTGACAATAATATGGTAAAATTAAAACTTCCTTTAATGTTTTTTCTCTGCGTGTACAAATTAATCAGCCAGATCGATCGAAAGCCACGACTAACTTAAATTTTTTCCCATTAAATTAATTGTTTTTGTTATAAGTTTGTCATTCCGTTTGTTATTTCCACAATATTGATGTTAGACCCTATAAAGTATATACATATAATCTGGGTCCTTATATGTATTTTAACGGTTTCCGTATGTCTGTCTGTCCGTCCGTTGAAATGGGTTTTCCAAAGATCCTAGATCCGATGGAGACTTGGTAGTTATAAATTTTTTGTCACATATAGTCCGGAATTGTTTGCTAATAAAATTCAGCCTGATCGGTTATGTGACCATGAAATTATAGGAAATATAGAAAAAAGGAAATTTGAAAATGACGTTTCGATATATTTTATTATATTACTTGTTTTGCCAATGTGCGTTAGTGGCTGCGTGTTCTAACGTGTTGCAATAGACACTCTATTAAATGGTTTTAAGTTCAACTTATTCTCAAATACTATGTTCCTCCATTTTGCCGTCAACATCGTCCATTTTACGGTCAACATAATCGGCCAGGTGATCAAGATTCAAAACTGTCAGCAAGACAAAGAAATGTGCTCTCCTAAGGGAATATTGGTATTGTTGCCAGAAGTATTCAAGAAGACACCGAAATGTCGATTCGTCGTCGTTCTCAACTTGTTAACCTTTATCCTTTGAATACTTGGACAATTTTAACTAAGGATCTTGCCTCACGTGCCTATAAACTACAGCTCCTGCAATAATTGAAGCCAAGCGACTAGTGTTTGCATCGCATTTTTGCTACGCCAGTATGCAAATTTGCCGTATTTGAAACGAGGACGGACAATCCTGAAGCCGTTAACGAATTATCATAACATCCTAAAAAATTGACTGTTCATCGGCCGTTATTTCTTTTAAAATGAGCAAGGAGTTGCCGTTGCGGTGTATGGCGAGCGCTATCAACCCATTCTGAGTGAATTTTTGTTTCCAAAGATTAATCAGCCAAACATCAACGACATTTGGGTCCAACAAGTCGGCGCAACTTATCATACAACTTTATTTCCAGAAGAGGTCCTGTTAACTGGACTTCTCGTTAAGTCATTGGTTTATTCCGACACACCAGCAACTCTTGAAGCATTGAAAGCTTATATTATGGTCGCCATTATAACCCCATACAGCCCGTTTTTGGAAAAGATATTCAAAAATTGGACTGAGCAAATGGACCATGTGACTCGTAGCTGCGGCGGAGATATGGCGAAAATAATATTGTATTATCATTTTGGGTTTTCGTTCAGCTGAAAAAAACACCATGTAGTTATAAAAGCCTTCCTACAATCTAAAAAGCATTTTATCTACAAACTTCCTGCAAAATGTTTAAGCAGTATTTTAAAATACTTCAAAACTCGTATTAATTTTAAAACCAAAAACAATTCTTATTCATGTCGTAAATCATTTGATAACAATCTATCAATATTTGACTTAAAATCTTTTATTTTCTTTTATGAATTTTTAATTCATTTAATGGACTTTTTTGTGAATAAAAATTAAATTATTACTTCGTGTGTTAATGCAAAAAAATAAATTTTTATTATGGGAAATTGCAAAAAAAAGTCATAATGCTTTAAACACAATTTGATAATTTTTTTGGGGGGGGGGGGGGGGGGGCTGCTGAATCAGATGATAAAATTTTGTAGCTAAAGACAGATTTTATAACTATATTTTATTTTATAAACTACAGGCACTGGAATTGTAGAATAGAAAAAATAACTATTAAAATTAAATATCTGTGTCTGAGAAAAAAAAAAAAACTATTTTGCAAATAAAGGTCGATTCACCCATGCGTTCCGAACAATATTTTTGACCGGACAATAATTTTTTTACAGAGAGTGTTCTGCAGAACGATTCACCCATCTCGGAAAATTTGTCCGGACAAACAAAGCTACCATATGGTTTACAGATGTAAACGATTATACAAAGTGGCAGCACAGTTAGCAAACTATTAGTTTTTTTAAAAAAAGTGTGTGAAAATGGAAGAAAGAAGAAAATTAATTTTATTATTTTTAATTGAATTGCATAAAACTAAGGTATTCATTCGGTTAACCGTTAATCGGTTAACCGATTAATTACTATTCGATTAACTGATCGGTTAATTTAAAATTGGCTTTTTTCGATTAACGATTAAACTGGTTAATTTCAGTCGATTAACCGATTAACCGTTGTAACAAAAATTAAACTTTTTTGTAGTATTAAACCATATTTTTTTGTGTTTTAACAATGGGTGAGTTCCAAAACGTCGGTTACAAAGCAACTCGCTTTTTAAAATACATTCTACAGTGCAACCATTAACAATTTTACAACGTTATCCGTACCAAAATTCTCCAAAACTGCACCAAAATAATTGTGTTCAGAATTATTTTTGTATACAATATATTTCCTTCTATAAATACATTTTTAAAATACAGTACAAAAACAGAAATTAAGGAATTCGGAAACGAACTTTTTTGCAAAATGTTCGGTGCTGACTTGTCAGGATGAGTTAGATGCTGTCCTGCCAACAGAAGATACTTACGATAGTAACGCAACAACAGAATTAATACAAACAATTAGAATTGTGAACAATTTTAAAAAATAAAACAGGATTTAAATGGTATAATGGAAGATTTTATATGCTTAGAGAAATCCAGAAAAAAGACTGAGAATTTAGATATTCTGTATTATGCGTTGCTTTCGATTTTTCCAACATCTACGATAAGTGAAAGAAATTTTTCAAAGTCAAAATTTATCACAACTAAAGAAAGGAGTCGCTTAAATCCAATACATTTTAACCAAATTATTTATCTAAAAGATTATTTTATAAGATCTTCGTAAACTATTTAAATTATTTTTTAATAAATACATAATCGGCCTTGTTCTGGAAATCGAAATCACGTAAAATTGAAAATAAAAAAGTTTTTAATTCTATCCTGTGTATAAAAGTGATAAAATTATTTCTTTTTCATTACCTCATACTTTGAGGACCACATATCTTTACTTTTGAAATCAGGAAAAGCAACGTTCATTTAAAAAAATTTAACTTAAAATCTCCATCGATTTCAATTTCACGTGATTCCGATTAACAGAAAGTGGCCGAATATGTATTAATTAAAAACTGTAACAGAGTTATGAATTATTTTTTTTTTTTTGCTCGTTTTAGTTCACGTATTGTTATGTTATTGTTTTTTTTTACTACTAAACTGCAAATAATAAATAATTTTTCATTTTTATTAATTGAAATTAAATAATTTGTAAAAAAAAAAATTTATTAATCGGTTAACCGATCAATTACAAAACTAACCGATTATTAACCGATTAAACAAAACACTCGGTTAATTAATCGAGCGATTAACCGATTAAATCAAAAGCCCGGTTAAATGAATACCCAATTTATCAAAAAAGGTTGAAAGTAAAAAGAATAGCAGTGTTTTCCACACACTTGTTCCTAAGATGCGCTTTCATGACGTGGAATCGTTTATAAATAATTAACATTCACTTCCTACAATAATTGGTAAACATTATGTTAAAAAATATTAAAATTTACCATTTAAAATTTACTTACGACCAATTCCAATAGATTTTTCTATTTCCGTCCATATATTTTGTTTTAAGTAAGTATTTTTATATGAACGATTTCCCATATCATAAATACATTCTCTTCCTGGATTTTTTATTTCCTCAATAAGTTTCAGGGCAATATTTTCTTTAACATCCATTTTTGTTTAATTTTTTTTTTTAATTATTCAGCACAAAACAAAAAATTTTATATTTGGCAGCTCAATTCAACTTTTATGTACAAATTAAAAAAAAGTGGCATCTCAGTTCATTTTGTTCGGCACAAGAATTAAAATTAAACCAATTCAAGAAAAAACGTTCCGAACAAACTCATTGCTCTCTCTCTCAAAAGTAAAACGTCAAACTCAATATAAAAAAAATTTTGTCCGGACAAAAATTTTGTTCGGAACGCATGGGTGAATCGAGCTTAACAGCATTTTTTTAAGAAAAAAGAAAATGTTACATTAAAAAAATGTTACATTTAAAAAAAGTGCTAAAATTGTTTGTACCAAAAATTGGTACTTTTTGGAAACAATGCAAGTATTTCTACAAAATTTGCGTGCAACTTTATAATGAAAAATTACCTTTTATGGTAATTTTGAGGAATGCACTAAAAATTAAAGCCCTTATTCATAACAAATATTTCAGGCTTATAAAACGAATTTTAAAACTAAATTTGTTTAATAAAACTGAAATAATTTTATTACTAAGGAAAAATGACCTTGTGGAGAAATTAAGTACATTAAACAGACTCTAAAAGGCCAAACAAACAAGACAAGCAGTTTGTCAACAACAACAGGATGTTTGTTTGAAGTTTTTTAATATTAAGAAACATGTCTTCTACTTTTTTCATATGCCTGTCTAACAGTTTTTGTATTTTATTTGGACATTAAGAACAAAACTTGCGACTAGATTACAAACTAGAAAAAAGACTTCACTAGAGACTACGTAGAGACTTGAATATAGATAAGATAACCAACTTGAATACAGAATAGACGAGAGATTAGACTAGAGACTAGACTAGAGAAAGGTTAAGGTTAAGAAAAAAGCTGGCATCGGTATACAGACTAGCGGCTATGAGAGTCTGAAGCTCCTACCGAACAATATCAGAGGACGCAGTGAACGTTTTAGCTGGCATGGTTCCGATAGACATACTCGCTGACGAAGCCCGACGGAGGTATGAAAGGGCAAGAAGCGGAAACTCAGAAAGAGAAACGCGAATCGATGAAAGGGTGATAAGCATGCGAAGATGGCAAGCTCGATGGAATGACAGTCAAAACGGAAGCTCATTCCAAATATAGGCAACTACTTATTTATTTAAATATGGGCATGACGACTCTCCAGTATGCCCAGACGTAATAGAGGGTGTGCAGCACGCTCTGTTTGATTTCCCTAGATTTGCATACGAAAAGGCTCTACTGGAGCGAGAGGTTGGTAGGGATATACACCCGCATAATATAATCCACACGATGTTAGAAAGCCACTATAACTGGAACAGAATCTGTAGCTATGTCAGAATAATACAACTCAAACTACGAGACGGGGAGCAAAGAAGAAAGAACTCTGGTAACACAAATGAAATGAACAACTGAGTCTTTCCCCCAACCTGCGACGTAATACCTGGAATGGCAGTCCCGTAGGGAGTGGCGGCGAAGCTGGATTCTTTGTAAGATTTTCACCTCCTTACACAAAAAAAAAAAAAAAACTAGAGACAGGACTAGACTAGAAACTAGACTAGAGACTAGAATGGTTTTAGAAGGGGAAAGAGCACAGTAGATGCGATAAGTGAAGTAGTTGGCTTAGCAACAACGACAAAAAACATTAAGGGTTTTTGTGCTATCGTAACACTAGATGTTAAAAATGCCTTTAACACGGTAAAATGGAGAGTAGTCTTAGACGCTTTACAGAAAAAAGGAGTAAAAACGCACCTACACAATATGATAATAGACTACCTAAGTGATTGTATACTCATCTGTGACACAGATATCGGAAAAAAGGAATATACCATCACGGCGGGCGTCCCTCAGGGATCGGTGCTGGGTCCTTTCTTGTGGAATGTGATGTATGATGGTCTTTTAAATATAAAACTACAACACGGTGCAAGGCTTATAGGATACGCTGACGATGTTGCTCTTGTTCTTACAGTTAGACGACAAGCAGGAAAAATAAGAGATAAAGCTGTGAAAACAGTTAACACACTGGCAAAAATAATGCCGAATTGCCAAGGTCCAAATGACTCAACAAGAAGATTGATCAACTTTCATGAACATGCTGAAAAAATAAGATATAAAGCTTTGAAAACAGTTGACACGCTGGCAAAAATAATGCCGAATTGCCGAGGTCCAAAGGACTCAGCAAGAAGATTGATCAGCAGTGTGATACCCTCACAACTATTGTACGCCGCGCCAACATTTGCTATGGCAATGAATAGAAGCTATGAGGTACAACAATTACAAAAACCACACAGAATCTGTGCCTTACGTGTAATATCGGCATACCGCAAAGTATCCACAAATGCAGCTTCTGTACTTGCTGGAATTCCATTTATAGATTTCATGGTGAAAGAAAAAGAAAGAATATATAACGTAGACTAGAGACTAGACTATAGACTTGAGATTGACTAGAGACAAGACTAGACTAGAGATACATAAGACTACAGACTAGAGTCTAGACTTGAGAAAATCCTAGACAAGAGGCAAGGAACTATTTAAGAGCCTAGGCTTTTTACAAAACCTTCTATTTACTAGACTCTAGATATGCTAGAGGCAGGTTCGGAAGTAAAGTACTTAAAAAAATTTATTTTTGTGACATGGTTTGATTTTTGCCCATTATAAGAAAAGTTTTTTCCTTTTATATTTTTTTTTACCTCATTTCCAATCCCCTGCCACTATCCTTTATAGTCCTTTGTAAATAAACTCTACTAATTGTTAAAGTTAACTTTTTTTTTGGTTGCTTTTCTTTTTTGTTTGAGAAATTTCTATTGAATATTATAAAACTTTTAATTAATTGATAATTTTTAATATTTTGTTTAACTTTTTTTGCTATTTAAGCCTTTAATTAAAAGTTATGCCAATATAAGCCAAAAGGTGTGCAGCAAATTAGTGAAAAAATATATATTTCAGCCAAATAAGCGTAAACTCACTTTTTAATATTCTGTTTTTCCTTTTGGTGGGAAATTTTGCAGTTCTAAAAAAGTTGTTTTTATATTGTGGAAAGTTGCTTCAACATTTTTAATGAAATTAAGTGGGTAAACGAACACATTGTAGGCTAAAATTGATGCTAGAGAATTAATTATAAGCCAGTCGGCTAGACCCTAGTTTGATATCGTTTTTGATACTAGATATCTGACTTAATAACAAACTAGACTTGATATTAAATTGAAGATAATGGGCTAGATTGGACTTTTAACTTATGGCTAAAAGATATTCTAGTCTAGAAAATGGACTAAACGCTTGATCCCAGAATGGACCACTTTGTAAATCAAAGGCTACACTGTAGAATAAAGTGGAAATTTAACTAGAGAAAAATGTAGAAAGAAATTAAATAAGTGACTAAGGGCCATTAGTTAAACTTGCCGTCAGTTAAAGGTAGGATTATGTCGGACGTATAGCAAGTTATATATTATCTTAACTTTACTTTACTTTACTTTACCATACCCGGTAGGATGAACTTGCCTTTCACATATTGCTCACTTCAGTTAAATGTAAATACTGGAAAACTTTTAAAACGTGAGCCAAAACCCTACCTTTAACTATCGGCAAGTTGTAATAACGGCCGTAAGTAGATTACACTAGTGACTTTATTTAAACTTGACTTAAGGGCTGGAGATTAAACTAAATTTTAGAATAAAGACTATAATGGACACTAGAGTGGTTCGAAAAAAAATTTTTTTGTCAGTCCCCCCCTAGGATTAAAGATAATGTAAAAACAATTCCAAAAATATTTTTTTTATTTTTTGCCACGCCTAGAAATACCGCCCTTTTAGTTTTTTGTTCACTGTGTCGCCATTTTTAGTCCGATCATAACATTTTGTATATCGGTGTTCATGGCTTTGTAAGGGCTACATTTGTGTCCTTAACAGTTTTTTATACCACGCAAATTCGAGTCATGTCATTCGAAAGCTCTGTTTATACCCTCCCAAAACGCTAAATATTTTTGAACTAAAATGAAGCTGTGTTATTTTGATACAACTTCTGTATTGAAGCTATTTATTTTTATTCATAAACAAAGAAGTTACAGGAGTTAAAAGAAATACTTAACGTATTTTGAAATATGGCAACACTTTTGACAAAAAGTGATGAAGTTCAAATAATTTTTGGGACACGATAGAAAAAATACATTTAAATACATATTTATTAAGACAAATTTTGACGTGAATTTAGGTTGCTATACTGTTCGCGACTTCTTAATTTAGCAAATATAAAACCCATGCGCCTTTCTTCTACAACCTTATTAGCGGACTCACTAACAACCCGTACAAAACGTTCAGTATTTTGAGAGTGACAAGGAAATTAAAAAAAAAAAATTAATTATGTGATTATAAAGGCATTTTTAGATGTGTGTACACTAGAGTGGTTCGAAAAAAACTTTGCCCGCTCTTTGCGGATTTTATTCTTATCAATAATAACGTCGTCTAGAAATTCAAAGATGCGATCACTAGTATCTCCGTAATTTTTACTTGCTTTTTTAGCAATTGAAATTTTCAAGTCTTTTATAAATGTTGTTGCAAGTAAAGACCAGTACGGTCTAATGCTAAAGCATAATTTCGCAGAGATAAATCTATTACTTTCAGCTGCTGCTCGTTTGTCGAATTGGCGATTTCATTTTTATATTCCATTTCTTCATTAGAAGACGGTGCATATGAAACGCCATAGGAAAGTGCCTCATCTGTACAACTAATAAAGCTTTGCAAAAAATCATAATTTTCTCTGGTATTAGTTTCTACACTATCTAAAGTTAAAAGCCTTGGGCCACACTGGTCAACAAAAAAGTTAATTTCATTTGAAGGGATTTTTTGCACTTGAGGACATTTGCATTCCAAATTCATTGCAATATTGCACTTACACCTTGAGATCCGAAATATTATATTCCGATCATTTTCAATATATTTGCTTGGCTTTTTAACAGTTTTATAATAACAATCCAACAGATTCACTAACAATTTTCTAATAGAGGTCTTACTTAGTATTGGAATTTTTGTATTTTGCCACAACTCACAAATAACTTTTAATACTACTTGTATGTAACGAGCTAAACTTTTATTTTTATAATTTGTCTTTAAATATAAAAAATATGAAATAACCTCTCGTTTTGTTGGTAATTTAGTTTTTTCAATATTATATATATACGCTTTGAAATGCATATTTTTTTATAAGTATACATATATATTAAAGTTAGAGTTCTTATAGATATGATATTTACGCGAGACTTCGGGAGCTACAAATATTTCTTCGTAACAAAAATAATCGTCACTATTACAGTTATAAATTTCTGTTTGTTTTTTGTGTTTTATATACATATGTATATTCGTATAAAATTTCAAAACTTTTCCTTCATTTAAAAAACGCCATTTTTGTCAAAAGTGTTGCCATATTTCAAAACACGATAAGTATTTTCTTTTAACTCCTGTAACTTCTTTGTTTATGAATAAAAATAAATAGCTTCAATACAGAAGTTGTATCAAAATAACACAGCTTCATTTTAGTTCAAAAATATTTAGCGTTTTGGGAGGGTATAAACAGAGCTTTCGAATGACATGACTCGAATTTGCGTAGTATAAAAAAACTATTAAGGACACAAATGTAGCCCTTACAGAGCCATGAACACCGATATACAAAATGTTATGATCGGACTAAAAATGGCGACACAGTGAACAAAAAACTAAAAGGGCGGTATTTCTAGGCGTGGCAAAAAAATAAAAAAAATATTTTTGGAATTGTTTTTACATTATCTTTAATCCTAGGGGGGGACTGACAAAAAAATTTTTTTTCGAACCACTCTAATGGACACTATACTGAAAGAAAGACAAAAAACTTGACAAAATACCAAAGTAAAGACTGGACAAGTAGTAGTAGAGACTAGGCTACAGTCTAAACAAAAGATGAGAAGCTAGACCAGTGTCTTGAGTATGGACTGGACTATACCAGAGGCTAGATAAGAAACTAGACAGGATGCTGGACTAAAGACCTGATTATACAATTAGCTAGAGGCTAAATTGGAGACTAAAAATTACACTACAGACTTAATTAAAGACAATGCTACTATGTACTAGACTAGAGACCAGACTAGAGGTTAAATTAGAGACTTGACTGGAGACCAATCTAGAGAGGACACTAGAGACTAGACTGGAACCTATACTCGAGTCTAGACTTGAGACTAGAAAAGATACTAGACTTGAGAAGAGGCTTGTATATAAACCACAATAGACTTGGGACTGGGCTGGATATTTAATTATAGTCTAGCCCTAGACAAGCCTAGAGAATACATTGCGGCTACACCTGGAACTAGACTTGGGACAAGACTAGATTCAAAACTAGACTAAAAACTATACCTTATATAAGACTAGACTAGAGACTACACTTGGAACTAGACTAGATAAAACACTAGAGACTGAACTAGATAAAGGACTAGAGATTACACAAAAGAGTATGCTTAATATTATAATAGATGCTGAGCCACACTGGCGACTAGACTATATGCAAGACTAGATTAGAGACTATACTTGAAACTAGACTATATTCTTTACTAAAACTAGGCTATAGACAACACTTGTGACTACACTGGAAACCAGACTAGAGACTAGACTAGATAAAAGACTAGATACTACACAAAAGTTTATATTTGATATTATACTAGAGACTGAACCAGACTAGCGACTAGACTATAAGCAGGACTAAACAAAAGAATATATTTAAAACTACACTAGAGACTACACTTGCGACTAGACTAGATAAAGACTAGAGACTGAAATATATGAAGGACTAGAGACTACACAAAAGTTTTTACTTGATATTATACTAGAGACTGAACCAGACTAGCGACTAGAATATATGCAAGACTTAACTAAAGACTATATTTGAAACTTGGGACTAAGCTTGAGTCTGGACCATAGACTACACTTAAGGGCAAATAAAGGATAACAGAAATTTTTTATATCAACTTCTTTTCCTTTATTAACACCCATCCTTAATTTCTTTTCACTTGTTCTTCTTTTTACAGATTTAATTGCCTTTTCAATCACTGTAGTGGAAATTATTTTACCAATATCCCGAATTTTCATTACTTTACGGCTGGTTTTTAAATATGAAATGAATTAAAGCTTAAAATACTGATCGCTCATTTGTATATTTGCATTTTGGCTGTACGGAAAAAATCCATCGCTTTGCAAAAAAAAACACATTTGTGGTAAGTTTTACTTTATTTGTAGATATATTTTTGTGAAGTATTTTTTCCTTTAAATACTCTTATGAGAAAGGATTTTTTCTGTTGGCTATAAAATTAAAATTTTCATTATCAATAATTAACTAGTGAAAGTGCAGTCAGAAATGTGGTTAAATTATTCTTGAGTTACTTTTTGGCAACTCATTTTTTTTTTGTAACTTGTGAAATTTGAAATGAAATAAAGTTGCAATTAAGTTCTACTTGATTAAAATGGAACTTTAAGAGGATTTTGTGGCAAAATTTTTTTTATTAAAAAAAAAATTCAAATTATCTCTCTTAAATATTTCGCTTTCAATTTAAAGGGTGTGAAGATAAATTCGTAATTTTTATTTTCCCTTTTTCAATAAAAAACTTTTAATTTATTTTTATTTCCTTTAACTTTTTTACATTGTTTAAAACGCATTGATTTTATATATTGTTGTTATTTATTTTTTTTAATTAAAAATTATTCATTGAATGTATTTTGAGGGCTTGTGCATTTATTTGAAATTTTTTTAATGATTTAAAAAAAAAACTTTATTTGGCTGGCATTTTTATTAAAATAGTCTATAAAAAATAACAGCCAGCGGATGTAATCGTTGTAAATATATAAAATAAATAAATTTATTTTTGATTTAAATTTTTTTTCGCAAAGCTTCATTAGTCGTTAATTATTGACTTTTTTTGAATTAAAATTCAATGAGGCGTAATAAAATAATGGAAATTTAAAAAAAAAAAAACAGAAACAGAGTGAAATTCATTTAATTAATTCAATTAATTTAATAAGTTAATTTTGCAGGGATTTTAAAAATCTCAGGCGGTTTCCGAGTGGTTTGTGTCGATAGCTTCCAGACCACTGTTTTCTAACAGTTATTAACTGGTCTTACCGTAAGACTCTTTCGACATGAGTTTAAGCGTGAAGTCTGATTTTTGATTTTCGGTCTGCGGGCGTAGGGGCGTGGCAAAATCCAATTTTAATATTGCACCACCAATGATATTTAGACGATTTTTTCCTTAAAATGATCGCCATGGTCCAACTTAGATTCATACGAAAATAGAATTTTGCACCGCCCACTTTTACGCCCACTTTTTTTGAATTACCTAAAATCAGAAAACGGCTCCATCGATTTGACAAAATATTCTTTCAAATGTTCGTATTAATCCATTTTAAGTTTTCATCGAACGAAAAATTACCACGCCTTCTTTTACGCCCACTTTTCCTATTAAGCGCATAACTTGAGAACGCCTTGACCGATTTGGACGATTTTTTCTATAAAATCATCGCCATGGTCCAACTTAAGTTTTTACGGAAAGTACATTTTGCCCCGCCCACTTTAACGCCCACTTTTTTTCGATTTACCTAAAATCAGAAAACGGCTCCATCTATTTGACTAATTTTTCTTTCAAATGTTCGTATCTTTTTAACGGATTTTAAAAATCGAACGCAAACATTTTTCCTAATTTGGACAGGACAACGTCTGTCGGGACAGCTAGTAAAAATATAAAAGTTTTCCGGCCAATGCTCTTTTTCAGCGAATCAATTATTTTCGATAGTCGGATTTTAGAGCATTACATTGGCTCCATAGATATTTAGATTTGGCTTTGATTCGGCTGGTTGACCGTGCTTAACATATGATCTCTTGGACATCGACGTATAGTACACTACAAGAAAAATGTATCTTCATATTGATGATGCCCTTACATCAAAATTGTGACATGAATCCAATGACGATAGTCATCACAAAATTTTGTCATATTTTATGCGTCATAGCTACAGTGATATCAATTCGATGCCACATTTTGTGTATTATTAACATTATTTTCATGTTAAAAAGGTTAAATAAGAAGCAAAAATTCCCATATTCTAATTGTTTAAGTTATTTAGTTAAATACTTGAAAATTTTCAAATGCTTACGATTTACGAAAACCATATCAGGCTGGTAGTGTCTAATAAATGAGTTTTGTCTAATGATTTCTTTCTCCGATGTTACTGAGTCATCGTGCTGATGACATGTCTTATTAAACTGACTCCGATTCGTCATTGCTGTGATGTTGATTTGTCATCCCATTGATGACATAAATAAAATTTTTGACCCTGATGCCAATTTGCCCAAGGGATGGTAAGGTTGACATCACTATGATGAAAACTGTCATCGGATCAAAAACGAAGACATTTGTCATAGTACTGATGTCAAAAATTTATTTTTGGCCTATGAGGCTTATTATATTACTTGTGAGTAAATAAATAAATAAAAATACATCAGCGTTATGATGCCCTTTCTACCAGTGTAGTGTATCGTTTTTATATGAAGTGATAAGTTGACGCAAATATGACTTTGTTATGACGTTTAGCTGCAGGGCTAAATAAAATTACGAATTTTAGGGAATCTGAACCCTCTTAAGTGCCGTTTTAGTATACTTTTGTGTGAAAGTTAGCAAAAAGGACAAAAATTACCCCTATAAATGAGAGTTAGAGGGTTAAAATTTTCTAAGCAAAGAATTACCATACAATTGTACTGAAGGCATCTGAAGTAATTTTTTAGGTAAGAAGTACATTTAGTATATTTTTTTGAAGTATTCCAAACGCCTCTTCAAAAAATTTAAAAACTTCAGGGTCCGAAATTTCGAAAACCCGAGCTAACTTTTCAAAGGAGTTTGGCAGATTTGCTCAACCAGTAGTCTAGTTTCATTTTGCATTACAACTATTCAGGCTTGTTCTTTTTATTGCACAGTGTAACTGAAAATGTTGTAGAAGCTTTAAGTAATTTAATGCTCTGGATTTCTTGTACACAATATTTCGTTTAATGTTCCTCAACGCCCATCACGTCATTTTATCCCATTATCAGTTCGATGTTTTAGAGCTAATTATGCTAATGCTGATCCTCTTATTAGAATGTGCAATGAATTTAACAAATTCTATAGTTTTATTGATTTTTCTTCAAGTTCAAATGTCATTAAGAATAAAATTATTATTTCATTAAATTCATAGTTTTTATTTTTTATTGTTTTAAATAATCATTTTATATATTTTGTATTGTATTTTATGTTTAATGTACACTAAATTAAGAATATTAAATTTAAAATGTCTGTAAGGATAATCTTCCATAGACAAATAAATAAATAAATAAAAAAAATACCCCCTAAGCTGTTGTTTTGAGTTTACATGTTGAAATGTTTCGATATCAAAGTGAAAACCAAATTACCAAAATAGTTCCAACCTAACTGCAGGATTAAACAGCATTCAAAATCGCCTGTAAACTCTTATCGGCTTTTAATCGTGTTGGACCCAATTACCTTGCTTTTGCATAAGTATTTAAAATTGCTGCTTAAGCGGCTTCTGCCTGAGTTTGAAAGTAATCTTCTGGGAGTTATGCCACCAATTCATTCTCTTTAGACTTTCTTCGGTTAGCCTTGATAGTGTTTTCTTTACCACTTTTGAACCGCACAAACCATCTTCTGCACGTTGAAATCGATGGAGCATATTCAGGATAGATTTTGGTGGGCAAGCGATGTGCTTCGGAAGTATTTTTTTTTCAAGTAAAAGCGAAAAATACCAAAAGTCTGCCAATTTATACAAAGCGTAAAAATTAGTTTTAACATTGATTTCGTTCATGTCAAAAAGCTTTAAGTTTAATTTATTAATTCTAGGAAATAAGCGTTCTTTTTCTTTAAGATAAGGCTTTTGATTTGACACTAAAGCTCTTAGAAATAAAAAATGGTTATATTCAGATTTAGTGTAAGTTTGTATAAGCATTCTCATTTAAAAAGCTTTTAAAGATCGCTTTCAACATAAACTAACGACGTATATACTTTAAAACTCTTTGTGTAAAGTTTTATTTCTTTTAAAATAAAATAACTTAAACGCCCATTTTCAATAATTAACTATCAGTTATAGCTGTCAAAACATATTGTTAACTGGAAGTTAAAGTTATAGTTAGTTTTAACTAAACTTGGTAAAGTTTGATAAAAATTTTACTCGTAAAATATCTGATAGGAAATCTTGAGCTTTTTGGCATAGAAAGTTATTTAACAAAGATTTAATATCAGCCTTGAAAACTTTTTAAATTACTTGATTAATTTTAAGTATTTATAAAGCTTTTAAAGCACATGCAATAAACAGCTTTCAAAATTGACGTTAACATTGTGATAGTTTTGGAAGTTGAAAAAAGAAATATTAACTTTAAGTTTGGTAAAAGTTTTACATAAATCATTAAAAGTTCTATACTGTAGAGAAATACATATATTTAAAGCTTTAAAGAAAGAATATAATAAGAACATTCAAAAAAATTTTTTTTAAGAAACGCTTTTCTTAAAAAAGAACATTTAAAAACAATTTTGCCCCCCCTAGATTTTATCATGGCTACGCTTATGTATTCGTGTATTGTCATCGGGAATATGCATGCCTGCAAAGTTTCATCCATTTGTATTGAGTAAAAGGCGGTCAAACATTTTTTTGCCAACCCCCCTAGATTTTATCCAGGCTACGCCCACGTATTCGTGTATTGTCATCGGGAATATGTATGCCTGCAAAGTTTCATCCATTTGCATTGAGTATAAGGCGGTTAAATTAACGTTACAAGATTTGATTTTCCGAAGTGAAGCTAAAGAAAAGGTTTTAAAAATGGGAAAGCTTTAAATTGTTTAAGAATAGTTGGTTACTTTTTAATTTGCTCGACTATGAACTTGAAATAAAATTAAAGCTTTAATCTGCTTAAAGTGTTTGAAAGGCTTGCAAAAACATTAAAATAAAGTAAAGAATAAGCTTTTCCTTTAGATATTAGGGCTTTAAGTATATGAAATAGCTTCATTAGCCTTGTGTTTGGATTTTTAAAGAATTTTTGGATTTTTTGTTTTAACTATTAAAGCTCTAATGCAATACTTAATGCTTAAAACTTTATACTAATTTTTACTAAAGGAAGCTTTAAACCAGTGGATAACTCAAATTATGAAAGTCTAATGTGGAACTAGAATAAGAGCTTTAAGACCTTAAAGCTTTTTATCTTTAATAGCGACTTTATGACAAATTTGTTTAACATCCTTTATAAATCCTTAACTGCTACTTTTTTTTTTGCCATTTTACTTAAGCAAATTATGTTTATCTGTCCTTTAAGCTTCAATTATAAATTTATTATGCCAAAAGAAGTTAATTCATTTAATTTAAATGCCCCAGTTTTATTTATTTAGTAGTCCATGCCAATATTTTATGAGACCATTTATTTGCCATTAGATGGAGCAATAAAAATATCATTTAAAACATGTTAAAAAGACAATTTCTAACGATAAATGTTGTCTCCAGTTTAACGTTCCAATTCAAAGTCTCAGTAGACATAAAATGCGGTACAAAAATTCACAAATAAAAATACGCTAAAAACAAATTTCGAAATTGAATGTATTTAAACATATAAACAAAAATTTTTCAGCATCATTAATACAAGAGATATAGAGAAAACATAAACAAATTTTAATGAACACTGTTTCCACGAAAAAACAAAAACATTTCTCTGTAATCTTAAGCAAGATAAAGCACAGAAGAGGTTGTTACTTAAAAGGATTTTATTTCAATATCTGCCTTTCGGTTTTGAATATAAATAATTTTTTTTCCAGGGCAACAGTGTTTCTTAATAATTTTTCAAGTCTCCAAGACAGCAAAAGAAAAAGGCATTATACATTAAATATCAAATCAACGAATTTAACTACCGTATACACATATAAACTGTTAAGCACCCATATAAAAATAAATGTTTGAGATACTTAAACAAACTTCAAAATTTGTACTCATTTATGCATCTGAAAAAGGCAGCAAACGAAAAATAATAAAAAATATAAAAGCGTCTTCATAAATATTAATTTGGCACTATTGATTTCATATGCAAATTTCGTTGATTTTATTGTTACGATTTGGTAGTGAAGACAGCCACACAAAATACGCAATTTTCATGGATACAAAGGCGCACGGAGAGCACCGAATTTGGTTTAATTTAACATAATGCAGTGGCAAAAATACTATAATACTTAAACTTAACTACACTGGGAAAATTTTTTTTTTAGATAAAGTCTGTAGTTATACACTGGTTTATTTATTCCAAAGATAGTCTTGCCTTCAGCCTAGACTAAAGATCCTTTGTTTTTACTAAAGACCTTAAAACAGCTTAGAATAAAGCCCATTCTATATTCTTAATAAAAGTCTTGACTGTAGTCTTGATTAAAGATTTAACTGATGCCTTGACTCTTAAGTCTTAACTAATATCTTGGCTTTAGTCTTGACTATAGCCCTGACTATTCATTTCTCTGTAGCATTATTTACATTTAATTCTTGGTCATTAGAATCTAGAATTAAGTCTCGATTATAGTCCGGCTTATCGTCTTGACTATAGTTTTAACTAAAGTTTAAACCGATGCCTTGACTATAGCAAAGACAACAAGCTTTGCTGTTGTCTTGACTGTAGTCTTGATTATAGTCTTAACTGTTGTCAATTACAAACCACCTAACAAGAATGAAACTGCAGCTGCAATCAACCAAATGAAAAATAACAAAGCTCCAGGTATTGAAAATTTGCCAGTTGAACTTTTTAAGTCCAAATCTCAAACTACCGCAGCCAACCTACAAGCTGGGTGACGGAAGCTATCCCGAAAGAGAGTTTAATAATTAAAATTCCCAAAAAAGGAGACTTAAAACTTTGTGCAAATTGGAAAGGCCGTGTGACTTTTGATTAGGTAATTCTAAACTTCAGTCGCAGATTCCTAGACGGAATGCTACGAAAGGCGCAAGCTGGTCTCCGTCCTTATCGCTCATGTATCGACCAAATTAACATTCTAATTGTTATTATAATTAAACAATGTAATGAATACAACTCAACCCTGTATGTAACTTTTGTCAACTTTGAAAAAGCCTTTGACGCCATCGATCGCAACAAAATATGATATGCTCTCGCCAATAAAGCTATACCAAATAAAATAAAATCATTAATAAAAGCACAATATGAAGATTCTAAAACGCGTGTATCACACGGCGGAAAAATAAGTGAAACATTTAATACGATAAGCGGTATTAAGCAAGGATGATTGCTCTCTTCTATCCTATATGTTACAGTACTTGACGAAGTGGAGGAGGGCCTTGATTTTGCCAATGACAAAGTTCTGATGGTAACGTGCAAAAATAGGATGCAGAAGAAGATAGACGATTTGTCTTCGACGGCATCGAATTTCGGCCCACGAATTTATGCAGGTAATACAAAATGTATGGTTATAAAGTCGAACTATTCTTCAATATTTTACTAAACAACATGCCAAAACAAAAATGCTTATAACTTTTACTACTTGGGTAGTATTTAAGCACCAGACGGCGGCGTATACACAAGGCCAAAACTGCATACTACAACCTGCGAAATTAACGGAAGTCCTGTCTCCAAAAACAAACAAAAATATACAACGCCTGCATAAAAAAAATTCTGCTCTGCGGTTCCGAAACATGACTGGCAAACGAAGTCATTAGGCACAAAGTTCAAATCTTTACACACAGATATTTACGAAATGCATTTAAGATTTGGTGGCCTATAGTAGTCACCAACGAATAGCTTATTCGAATCGCCAGTGAACACAGTATCAATAACCTCGGACATACACTAAGAAACCCCAAAAACGACATCTGCCATGGAAGACCAAAGAAAACTAGAGGCGAACAGTTCTATCCGAAACCCGAGAATCGTTCAACAATACCAAAATGTTTTTTTTTTGTTTGTTTTATATTTTAAAATGAGCAGCGTTGCCTAATTTCGCTGCTGGCAACCCAACTTCAGTTCAGTCGTTATGCGTAACCGCCCTATTAGTCTAGATTGTAGTCTAGTTTTTATTGTAGTCTGCAATGCATTACACTGAAAGAATTTCCTTCACGGATCCAATGAATTTTGGCATTAATCCAATGAAAAATTACATTAAAATTCAACCTATTTAACGTTTCATTGGATTAACGAAGATTATTCATTAGCCCCCAGTTAACGAAATGTTTCAAAAAATCGATGAAAATTTTGCATTAACTTAATGCACAAAACTTCAATAAGACTGTGACTTTTTGTCATCACATTAATGAAAAATTTTTTAACATAATGACGAAGTGTTTGAATTTCAATGAAATTTTTAATGTGTGTAACGACATTATTCATTAAATTAATTACTAAATTACGTTATTTTTATGACAGTCTTTCATTAGCCTAACAATTAAGTTTCTTTACTTCTTTGAATGGCGTTACTTGTGAGAACAAAAATTTATTTTTATTGTATGTATGCATGTGTATTATAACTTAAGCATAGAAACAAGACGTTACTTTATTGTACATATTTTTATCTGTTGGTAACTGCACAAAATAAGGGTCGGGTTCGAACAATAAGAACAAACCATTAATCTAATTTTAATTTTACATTAATATTATTAAAATGGCTTAATATGGTGAAACAAATCATTTTATTTAAATATTTTTATTATAGCATTTAATTAGACTTACAAAAAACGAATAAAATATGGCTTGTTAAAATATAACTTTAATAACATATAGTTAAAATAGCTAATTCGTTAACGTAATGCATTTTTTCATTGATTTTATAAAATGTCAAATGCCAAAAATTGTATTGTAAATACGTTTTTATAACAATTTTAACAGGAAAATATTTTTAAGTTAAAAATATTTTGCAATTAGAAAACTTGTTTTACTTTCATTGTTTAATTGTAATTTTTCATTAAAAATATAAAATTACAAAAAATTCATTTTCTTCATTAGTTAAAAAATATTTGAATATTTTTATTTCTTGTTTATTAAAATTTTACAAAAATCTAACAATTAGCTGGATTTATATGCTTAAGAAATTTCAGGTTGTCATTAATCCAATGAACATATTTTACGAAATTAAGAAACTCAACTGCATAGTGTTAATGAAATTGCTTCATAAAATTTGTAAATTTTCATTCCCGTAATGAAATATTTCATTGAATTAAAGAAACAAATTTAATGAAATTGATTCATTTGATTTATGAAGCATAATTTTTTCAGTGTATGAGTCTAATTTGGTGTATAGTTTTCGATTAGCTTGTGGTCTAGTTTTTATTTTCATTCGTAGCCTTGTTGGGAATCTCTTTTATAGCCTAGTACATGCCAGTTTTTTAGTAAAGCTTTTATTCTAGTTTGTGGTTAATTTTGAGTCTGGCATGTATGTAGTACATTTCGTAGCCAATTTCAAAGTCAAATATATGGTACTCAAGTTTTATAGTCTTATTCGTAATCAACTTGGAAGATTTGTTTCCGTGCCCGCTGTAGTTAAGTTTGTGGTCTAGTTTGTAGTTTGGCTTTAAGGTACTTTTACAATTGGGCAATTCACAAAGTGATCTATTTTGTCATATTGGTTGTATTTGCTGTATTCTTATGAATGTCATATTTATAAAATTATAACTAATACAACCAATACGACACAATAGAACACTTTGTGAATTGCCTGAATGTGTTTCTTTTGTAAATTAAGGGCTATAATTTTGTTTAAGAACTTGATGAAATAAAATATTAATGTCATATTTATAAAATTATAGCAAATACAACCAATATGACACAATAGAACACTTTATGAGTTGCCTAATTTTTTTTTTTTTAATTAAGGGCTATAATTTTGTCTAAGAACTTAAATAAAGCAAAGGCAGTACTTTGTATCTGTTTTTTTTTCTCACTGTGTACTTTTTTCAAATTTTTTTTTTTTTTTTTGGCTAGTAAAAACACAATAAAACTTTTTAATATGGCTGAATGTAATTTTCATTTTGTTCCCCATTCGCTAACAAATTCATTTTGTTTTATGTAAATTTCTTCTCGACACGCGATCATGTATTTTAATAGAAATTATATAAAAAATTTTTTTATTATTTTTATTTTATACAAATTAGATTAATTTAAACCTAATTATACTAAAAGAGCAGACTTCCCACGCTCTTCATATGAATATTTTAGCACACACATAATACAGATTACGAGTATAAGAAACAATTTATGAAACTTTAAAGTTTTTTTTTTTTTTTTTGTATTTTCATTCAATTAGTTTTTAAATGAACGTGTCACAAATTTCGAAAATAATTAAACTGTAAAGTTTTAAATAAATTAAATTTTTTATTCTCTCTTCAACGTAACATTTATCATAGTTAATTATAGTGTAGATGGCAGATTTGTTTATTTGTTTGTGAGTTTTTGATATTGATACTCGAGTTATGTTTTGAAGTGCCTTTGAATTTATTCATTTATTATAAACAATTTATACCTGACATAATCATAATTATGTGCTGTATTATTAAAGTCGTATAAATATATTGATAATTTGTGTCTTGTGTTTTTGCTATCGATAGAGGGCGTGTTAAATACACGCGCTTAATTGTCTTGTCGTTTTACAAATATTTTTTAGAATAATTATTTATTTAAATTTTTTTTTTCTTTTAATCTCAAAAGGTGATTATGTTTTAAATTTTTATTTATATAATTTATTGTTTAAATAAATTGTTTTTATTACTTGAAGAAAAAACCTTATTCATGGCATTTATTGCAAAATATGTGGGTTCCATTTCAAAAATTGTGACAAAAAAAAAAAAAAAAAAAAAACCTGCAACCCTGAAACACAAAACACAATTTATTTTTATTTAAAAAAAAATTCAATTAGTTGCTTGTGCACTGAGAAATGAGTCCAGAAAATTGTTGGTTTTCATTTAGTTGACATGAGATTTCAATAAATACGAATGTTTGAATCGACGCCTACGAGCACGTTTGCAAAAATTGTTATTAAAAAAGAAAAAAAAAATTATATTTATTTTTATTATCAAAAAGTAATTTCAATTTTTGGGAATAAAAAAATTTTAATTTAAAAAGATTTTGTTATTCGTGCTTAATTCCCAGTTTTTATTCTTGATAAAAACACTTGAAATTTATTGTTGATGGGATAAGCTATTCCTATGCATTTCACTGGTTGCTTAGGCCAGATCATCAGGAAACTTCATCCATAAAGATTTTAGACAAACTAAAGATATTAAACCAAATAAAACTGTTAAACGTATAAGACTTATAGCAACAGTTTTACTTGTAACAATATCAAAGCTTGAACAAAATACATCAACAATAAAAAAGTGGGTTTATCTCGTCTTACACTCCCCACCACAATTAGTTGAAATTCTCTCAACATTAATTGTAGTTGTAAGTAGGTTAAGAAAAACAAAATAAAAAACAAACAACAACTTACAAAAGATGTTGTCAATTAAGTGTTTTTTTAGGCCGTGCACTTGCCTGTTTATTATCAAAAAGTAATTTCAATTTTTGGGAATAAAAAAATTTTAATTTAAAAAGATTTTGTTATTCGTGCTTAATTCCCAGTTTTTATTCTTGATAAAAACACTTGAAATTTATTGTTGATGGGATAAGCTATTCCTATGCATTTCACTGGTTGCTTAGGCCAGATCATCAGGAAACTTCATCCATAAAGATTTTAGACAAACTAAAGATATTAAACCAAATAAAACTGTTAAACGTATAAGACTTATAGCAACAGTTTTACTTGTAACAATATCAAAGCTTGAACAAAATACATCAACAATAAAAAAGTGGGTTTATCTCGTCTTACACTCCCCACCACAATTAGTTGAAATTCTCTCAACATTAATTGTAGTTGTAAGTAGGTTAAGAAAAACAAAATAAAAAACAAACAACAACTTACAAAAGATGTTGTCAATTAAGTGTTTTTTTAGGCCGTGCACTTGCCTGTTTATTATCAAAAAGTAATTTCAATTTTTGGGAATAAAAAAATTTTAATTTAAAAAGATTTTGTTATTCGTGCTTAATTCCCAGTTTTTATTCTTGATAAAAACACTTGAAATTTATTGTTGATGGGATAAGCTATTCCTATGCATTTCACTGGTTGCTTAGGCCAGATCATCAGGAAACTTCATCCATAAAGATTTTAGACAAACTAAAGATATTAAACCAAATAAAACTGTTAAACGTATAAGACTTATAGCAACATTTTTACTTGTAACAATATCAAAGCTTGAACAAAATACATCAACAATAAAAAAGTGGGTTTATCTCGTCTTACACTCCCCACCAAAATTTCAAGTGTTTTTATCAAGAATAAAAACTGGGAATTAAGCACGAATAACAAAATCTTTTTAAATTAAAATTTTTTTATTCCCAAAAATTGAAATTACTTTTTGATAATAAACAGGCAAGTGCACGGCCTAAAAAAACACTTAATTGACAACATCTTTTGTAAGTTGTTGTTTGTTTTTTATTTTGTTTTTCTTAACCTACTTACAACTACAATTAATGTTGAGAGAATTTCAACTAATTGTGGTGGGGAGTGTAAGACGAGATAAACCCACTTTTTTATTGTTGATGTATTTTGTTCAAGCTTTGATATTGTTACAAGTAAAACTGTTGCTATAAGTCTTATACGTTTAACAGTTTTATTTGGTTTAATATCTTTAGTTTGTCTAAAATCTTTATGGATGAAGTTTCCTGATGATCTGGCCTAAGCAACCAGTGAAATGCATAGGAATAGCTTATCCCATCAACAATAAATTTCAAGTGTTTTTATCAAGAATAAAAACTGGGAATTAAGCACGAATAACAAAATCTTTTTAAATTAAAATTTTTTTATTCCCAAAAATTGAAATTACTTTTTGATAATAAACAGGCAAGTGCACGGCCTAAAAAAACACTTAATTGACAACATCTTTTGTAAGTTGTTGTTTGTTTTTTATTTTGTTTTTCTTAACCTACTTACAACTACAATTAATGTTGAGAGAATTTCAACTAATTGTGGTGGGGAGTGTAAGACGAGATAAACCCACTTTTTTATTGTTGATGTATTTTGTTCAAGCTTTGATATTGTTACAAGTAAAACTGTTGCTATAAGTCTTATACGTTTAACAGTTTTATTTGGTTTAATATCTTTAGTTTGTCTAAAATCTTTATGGATGAAGTTTCCTGATGATCTGGCCTAAGCAACCAGTGAAATGCATAGGAATAGCTTATCCCATCAACAATAAATTTCAAGTGTTTTTATCAAGAATAAAAACTGGGAATTAAGCACGAATAACAAAATCTTTTTAAATTAAAATTTTTTTATTCCCAAAAATTGAAATTACTTTTTGATAATAAACAGGCAAGTGCACGGCCTAAAAAAACACTTAATTGACAACATCTTTTGTAAGTTGTTGTTTGTTTTTTATTTTGTTTTTCTTAACCTACTTACAACTACAATTAATGTTGAGAGAATTTCAACTAATTGTGGTGGGGAGTGTAAGACGAGATAAACCCACTTTTTTATTGTTGATGTATTTTGTTCAAGCTTTGATATTGTTACAAGTAAAACTGTTGCTATAAGTCTTATACGTTTAACAGTTTTATTTGGTTTAATATCTTTAGTTTGTCTAAAATCTTTATGGATGAAGTTTCCTGATGATCTGGCCTAAGCAACCAGTGAAATGCATAGGAATAGCTTATCCCATCAACAATAAATTTCAAGTGTTTTTATCAAGAATAAAAACTGGGAATTAAGCACGAATAACAAAATCTTTTTAAATTAAAATTTTTTTATTCCCAAAAATTGAAATTACTTTTTGATAATAAACAGGCAAGTGCACGGCCTAAAAAAACACTTAATTGACAACATCTTTTGTAAGTTGTTGTTTGTTTTTTATTTTGTTTTTCTTAACCTACTTACAACTACAATTAATGTTGAGAGAATTTCAACTAATTGTGGTGGGGAGTGTAAGACGAGATAAACCCACTTTTTTATTGTTGATGTATTTTGTTCAAGCTTTGATATTGTTACAAGTAAAACTGTTGCTATAAGTCTTATACGTTTAACAGTTTTATTTGGTTTAATATCTTTAGTTTGTCTAAAATCTTTATGGATGAAGTTTCCTGATGATCTGGCCTAAGCAACCAGTGAAATGCATAGGAATAGCTTATCCCATCAACAATAAATTTCAAGTGTTTTTATCAAGAATAAAAACTGGGAATTAAGCACGAATAACAAAATCTTTTTAAATTAAAATTTATTTTTATATTTACTCGAAATTATGATTTATGAACTTGGAGATAAGATCTTTATTTTGCGGCTAAAAATATAAGAAATTTTGTTCTAGCACATATCTACTACACACATAAGTAATTTGAATGTGTGTAAACAAATGTTCAAAATTTGGACAGACAAATTCACGCCACACAAATTGAACAAAACAGCGGTATAGACTTAAATTTAAAGTCGATAATCATAAAAATTATATTGCCATTACAAAATTTAAAACTATTCTTTGGTTGACTACAGATCTTCTTAAGAAATGTTTCAACCCTTAAAAGCTACTCTTCTCTGAAAAATTTTGAAAGTAAATTCATATATTCCAGATTTAAGATTTGCCTATGGCTTAGAATAAAGAATCGTCTATAGTATAAAGAAAATAAACTAACCTAGTCAAGAGACTCTTTTATAATCTTAAACAGTTACGTCCAAACACACATACTTTGATAGTTGCATTTTCGATAAACAGCTTTCAAAGCTCTTAATTTGTTATTGTTTCTTTGCAAAGTAAGCAGCAAGCATTGTTGTCACCACGATCTGATTGGCTGTTGTGCTCTCGTCGGTGTGAAAGCACAAAAGTTTTTTTGTAAAAGCTTGCCCATTGGGCATATGAGCTGGACGTTACTGATCTAAAATATAGACTGCCTCGTCTAGGCTATACAAATTTTGCACGTGAAAAGCATTCTAGGAAGCCTTTTTTTCAAAAAACTTTCTAAGGAAAGATTTTTTTTCTAAAAGCTGTCCTAAAAACATTTTTTTTAAACCATTCAAAGAAAGTGTTTTAGATGCTTCGTAAAAATATTTTCAAAAAAGCTTTAGAAAAAACCTTTTTAAAAGCTTTTCCTAACAGCTTTTTGGATTGTTTTAATATCTTTATTAAAAAAGTTTTTAGAATGCTTTTGACAAAATGTTTTGTAATAAAATTGTTTATATATTCCTTTTTTTTTCAAAAAACTTTCGTAGGAAGGATTTTTTTCGAAAAGCTTTCCCAAAAATATTTTTTTAAACCATTCAAAGAAAGTGTTTTAGAGGCTTTGTAAAAGTATTTTCAAAAAAGCTTTAGAAAAAACTTTTTAAAAGCTTTTCCTAACAGCTTTTTAAATTGTTTTAATATCTTTATTAAAAAAGTTTTTAGAATGCTTTTGACCAAATGTTTTGTAATAAAATTGTTTATATAATCCTTTTTTTTCAAAAAACTTTCGTAGGAAGGATTTTTTTCGAAAAGCTTTTCCAAAAATATTTTTTTAAACCATTAAAAGAAAGTGTTTTAGAGGCTTCGTAAAAGTATTTTCAAAAAAGCTTTAGAAAAAACCTTTTTAAAAGCTTTAGAAAAAACCTTTTTAAAAGCTTTAGAAAAAACTTTTTTAAAAGTTTTTCCTAACAGCTTTTTGAATTTTTTAATATTTTTATTAAAAATGCTGTTAGAATGCTTTTGATAAAATGTTTTGTAATAAAATTGTTTTTTTTTTTTTTTACAAATAAAACTTGGGAATTATTTCTTTTCCATAATTTTTTTTTATTATATTAACCATAGAAGCATATTCGAAAAAAAGGTTAGTAAAATTTGATTTTTTTTTTTGAAATGCTGTTCCAAAAAAAGCTTTTAAAGTTAAAAAAAAAAAAAAATTTCAACAGCCGATTATAACAACATTTTTCAAATTTTCTACAGGAGTTTTTCCAAAAACTTTGTTAGACTTCTGAAATCTTTTTTAAAACACATTTCAACAGAACTTCTAAGAAAAATTTTAAAGAAGATAATTAAGAATTTTAAAAAAGCTTTTTAACGCATATTAAAAAGCCTTTTAAAAACCCGGACAAAAGGTCGTAAAACTATAGAGTTTTTAGAAAGCTTTTTCTAAAAATATATTTAATAAGAATTTTTTTAAATGTTTTTCTAAAAAATCTTAAAAAAAAAGCTTTTAGTAAGCTTATATAAAACCCTTTTTCTAAAAAACTTAAATATGTAGATTGCAAAATTTTTCTCTTAAAACTTTAAAAGTAGATTTCTAGAAGCTTTTCTTAAATAATTTTTAAAAGACGTTTTAAAAAAATCCTAAGAATATTGTTAAAATTTTTAAAAAGCTTGTCAAATCGTATCTAAAAGTTTTTTTTTCAATTAGGAAAAAAGGTTGTGAAAGTAATCAGCTTTTGGAAAGCTTTTAATAAACGTTTCTTCAAATGCTTTTCTAAAAATCGTTTAAAACCCGCTTTTTGAAAGCTTTAATTAAACAGGTTTTCTAAAAAACTTAATATGAAGATTTCCAGAAAATTTTTTAAAGCGGATCAAAAGAAGTCGCAAAATTTTTTTCTTACAAACTTAATACGTTGATTTCTTAAAGCTTTTCTAAAATAATTTTCAAAAGAGGTTTAAAAAAAAAATTTGAGAAGATTGTTAAAATTTTTAAAAAAATCATATCTAAAATTATTTTTTTTTCAATTAGGTAAAAAAGTTGGGAAAGTAATGAGCTTTTGGAAAGCTTTTTAAAAATTTTTATTAAAAACTTTTCTTTTAATGCTTTTTAAAAATCGTTTAAACAACTCTTTTGTAAGCTTTAGTTAAACAGGTTTTCTTCATATGTAGATTTCAAAAAGCTTTTCTGAAAAAAATTTTTAATGCAGTTTAGAAAAAAATTAAGGAAGATTGTTAGATATTTTTAAGAAGGTCGTTAAATATTGAAAAAAGTCTTATAAAAGCATATATAAAGATTTTTTAAAAAAGATTGTGCAACTACATACAAAGCTTTTAAAAATAACTTTATTAAAATCTTATGAAAAAAGTAATTTTAAAACATCTCTTAAAACCTTTGAAAATGTTAAAAAAAAATTTAAAAGAACTTTATAATTGAGTATGGGAATTATATCTTTTTCACAAAATATTTTTTTATGTTAACCATTTCTTCGAACGTGCTTCTATGATTCAAATTAACAATAGTAAAACGCTTTATAAATTTAAAAATTTTATTCATAGAAGCACCTTTTAACTTTATAATATCATATTAAAAAAGCTTTATATAACAATCTTTTCTAAAAAACTTTCAAAAGCTTTTTGAGAACAACCCATATTTAAGAAATACGAAAACTTTAATAAAGAGATTTTTCCAAAAATAATATGTAAATTCTTTATAAACTTAAAATAATTTATTTTTATATTTTCTCTGATTGTTGACATTAACATTGTTGTTAACAGAGTGACACACTATATCGACGCAAGTACAATTTTCATTAATGTTGGGGAATCTCGTTTGAAGTTTTCTTTTTAATCCAAAGTACAATAACGCCCTCAAATAGGCTTACAGAATTGGGTGCCCCGGTAGGCTAGTTGGTAGTGAGCTAGTCTACCAGTGCGGTTCGATTCCCCCGGCAGAAAAAGAAAAAAAAAAAAAAACAACTTCAATGGCAATTTTCTCAATGTATCGACTGTCTGTTACTTAATGTCAACATAAATTTATTGGACCGATAAACTGTCCGTTAACGATTTTGGGTTTCTCAATATACCTACAAAAAACAAAGTTTTCAGCTGGCAACGCCACTCAAAATACATGTAAAAGTTGGGAGTCAGCTGATTGAATTTATCTGTACGGCAAATAAAAGGAAAATAAATAATTGGCAGATGAGTGCCGGTTAGCTTTCCGATAAATTCGAAGCAAATGAGACATTGAGAAAACCAAATTTCTGTAATGCGCAGTTTTTCGTTAGGAAAAAAGATAATCGCCTAATGAGAAAATGGCTACAAAAGTTATAAAAATAGGTGACAAACTATTACGTAAATTAGAATTAATTACCCTTATTCTATTTGGCGTCGGCAATAACAGCGGCAATTTTAAAGCAACAGCAATTCTTATCAAATACAACATCAATTCTATGTTAAATTCGTATTTTGTAAGAGTAGTATGACGCCGTTGACTAGTTATCGATAATGTTAATAAAATACAGCACACATCTCTAATATTTAAATCAGCTGATGCATTTTGTTTACTGTTTTTTTTTTTTTATAAGAAAAAAAAAACTGTTTGGGCAAAATTTTTTTTAACCTTTTTTAAGATTTGAAAGTTATTTTCGGCTGAATGAACCTTCTTTTAAACATGTGTTGGAAATAATAGAGCCTCATTAAAAAAAGGAAACGTTTGTTCCCAACGCAATATATTTGCAGTAACATTGCGTGTTTTGGCCCAGGGATCGTACCAGCTCAGCGTTGGAAATTATTTAAACTTTTGACTGTCCCATCTACTAGTCTAAACATTTTGTCTGAGACTCTGGAAATCATGGAGAGAGAACTTTGTCCACAATTGATAAATTAAAGTTGCATTTCTTTGAAAAGCAGCATTTCCAGATGTAACTGGCTGTGTGGACGGAACACACATCAAAATTTAAGCTCAAAAAAAAAAACAAGACCACCATCTCTACTTTAATCGCAAGGGATATTTAATTTATTAGGAAAAGAGACCCTGCAAATCCTCTGACTGGTAATGGATTTTTTACAAGCTCTTCCCTCCACTAGCTTTGAACTAGCACTTAGTTGTTATTTTAATTTTTTCAATTATTTCCACAAAAAATATATCAAAACACAAAATATCCAAACCGCCGTAGAAATCAAAATTCCAGCCAACCATAAGGTTTTAAAACACGACACAAAGCAGCACAAGTCAACACTTAAAATGCCGACGACAAAATCAAAGGCAATTAAAAGCAACAGCAACGCCAATTTTTCTTAGAAAATACCAAACATATGTTAACAGTCATCGAAATATGGCAATATTGCCAACGAGAATACGAAATTGAGACAAAACATAAAAAACGTGGTTGTTTACTAAGTTTTTCTTGGGATTCAAAAATTAATTATCAAGGTTTCGTTATAATGTGCTAAATTCCCATTTCATACTATTGACAAACTGAAGTTTATTGTTGATGGGATAAGCTATTCCTATGCGCAATTCACTGGTTGCTTCGGCCAGATCGTCAGGAAACTTCATCCAAAGATTTTAGAAAAACTAAAGATATTATACAAATAAAACTATTAAGCGAATAAGAATTATAAGCCCCAGTTTAACTTGTAACAATATCAAAGCTTAAACAAAAACAACTGTTGACGACGCCAAATAGAATAAGGGTGAATAGTATCATAATTTAAATATTGCCCTTTGAGCATGATTCCCCGACATTCAAAATTGCACTTACGGTGGTATAGTACCGGAGATCTGCGGAGGTACGATATATAGGCACAATGCTGCAAATACTTGTTATGCTTCAATAACTCCTAAGCCATCCGTCAAATTGGCCAAATTTATTCTTGATCAAAACTATTAATAAAAAAATTTGCGACAATTTTTTCTGTGTATGTTGGATAATTTTTTTTTTAAAGATTTCCTTTTCTAGCGAAATTTGTCCACCTACAATAATTTTATCCATTAATCGTATTTAATTCCTGAAAAGTCCTTATTTTTAGCTTTAAATCTCTTCTTTCCTGCGTATATTTCCTAGTGGAGTGTTGGCAAATTTTGAATTTAAGTATTTATTTTTGTGATCAGCATGTGAATAATTAAGAAGATTTTTGTTTTTATTTTTATTCACAAACATTTGTAAAATACGTTATATAAAATAAAACTTTAAAAAGTTCTTAAATAATCATTTTAGGAAGCATCTCTAAGCAAAACCTCCATAAAGATTTTAAGTTGGATTTTTAATATTTTTTCTGTAAAGCTTTGTATGTATGTTTGAAAAGCTTTACGTTTTTAAACCCTCCACCACAATTAGTTGTGAAGAGGGTATATTAAGTTTGTCGTTCCGTGTGAATTCCGTGTGTATTCATCTCAGACCCCATAAAGTATATATATTCTGGGTCCTTGAGTAAGTCTAAGTTGATTTAGCCATGTCCGTCTGTCTGCCCGTCTGTTGAAAACACGCTCACTTTCGAAAAACTAAAGTCGAAAGAACTAAACAAACTGTGTGTCAAATTGCTTGTAGTTATCCTAAGCAGTTTGGGATTGAAATTCAGCAAAATCCGTTTAGTAGGATCAGAGCTATAAATCAAAATGTGGAACCACCACCTAAAAAAAAATTGATAATTTTGTTACAAAAACTAACATAAATGGTGGAATAATGCACAGAATAATATAAGATTTTGCAAGAATTCGTCCTATTCAACTAGAAATCACGCTGTAAAATTTCGTGAAGATCGGTCCATAATTTACCCTAGGCTCCATATAAGCCCTATTCCCGGAAAACAGTTTAGTACGCCTAAGACCATAATTAATAATGTTGTCATAACACAGTTTTATAGGACTGGAAATGATACTGTGTAGTTTCGTGAAGATCGGTCCATAATTTACCCTTACCTAACCCTACTTCCGGAAAACAGTTAAATACGCCTAAAACCGTAAAAAATAATGCTATCATAACAAAATTTGACACATCAACGTTTTATAGGACAAGAAATAAAACTATGTTATTTCGTGAAGATCGGTCCATAACACTGGTTTACAGCCAAAAAATACCAAGAACACCACATGACTAGATAAGTTAATTAGGACCTCCTGAATACGAAAATCGTGGTAATTTTTTTAGATAACGGTACTTTTGTGTTTTTCGGTGTATGGTCCCACTCAAACCCTTGTGGAGCCCAACCAAAAAGTCCGTTCGAAATAAATGGCATATCGTTGGAAAGGTAATCGAATGCCTTCTCCATCGATATGCTACAAATTTCTATCTGATAAGAAATGGCTGAGTAATGGCACCTCAAAGTTCAAAAAATGTAAATTGTTTACGTTTTTTTAAACATTTTTCATTTTCATTTCGTTTTTTTACTAAGTTATATTAAATATCTGGAATGTTTTATTTCTTAACCAAATAGTATATTTAATTACCAACCTTTAAAGCGTAATTTGAAAAAAAATCGGATGAAAAATAAAGTTTTTATTAAGGATTTTGTGGAACGACAATATTTTCATCTCATATAAAATTCCGTGTTTTTTAAATATGTTAAAACTGATGGATTATTATTTCGATAGGACTTTTTTGTTGGGCTCCACAAGGGTTTGAGTGGGACCATACACCGAAAAACACAAAAGTACCGTTATCTAAAAAAACGGTACTTAGGAAAAAAAATTAAAGCGATTTTCGTGTTCAGGAGGTCCCAATTAACTTATCTAGGCATGTGGTGTTTTTGGTATTTTTCCAAATTAAAAATTTGTAAAGCAGTGTAATTTACCCTAAGCCCCATATAAACCCTACTACCGGAAAACAGCTTAGTACGCCTAAAAACGTAAAAAATAATGCTATCATAACAAAATTTGGTGCATTACAGTTTTATGGAACTAATTAAAAAAATTACACTGTGAAATTTGGTGAAGATCGGTGCATAACTTACCATAGGCCTCATATAAAGCCCACTCTGGTAAAATAATTAAAAGGCGGTAAACTTTCTTCCAGCTTAGCTTCATATGGCCAGAAAAAATGTTATGCAATTTTGTGATATACGGTCCATAATTTTCCTTAGGTTCCATTTTAGCAGCCTTCTGAAATTCACTGCAAACGCCTAAACTAATTGCACCGCTGTATTGAAATTTATGTTTTTTAATACCAGAAATCGTTCTGCAGAATTTGGGATGGTTGGTTCCTAGCTTACCATGGCTTTTATATAATTTGTTCTCCTGAAAATCATTTAAGTTCAGCTTAAACTGTTATTCTAATCAAGCTTTTTAAAATTGATTCTGATTGTCGGTCAATAATTTTATATAAGTCTAAACCGCAACAAATTTGAATTCAGATGTCTGTTTTGTACAAAGATTATAATAATAAATAGACATCATACAGACAGGGTTGTCAGATGTGGCGATTTCTCGCCAAACGTGACGATTTTCAAACTTGTTTGGCGACCTAATTTTTGATTTGGCGACATGGCGATTTTTTGGCGATTTAACAAAAAAGTTGGCGATTTTGTTGGCTATTTTTGATGAGCTATGCATTTGTTTTGAAAATCGTTAAATACAATACTGAGAAATAATAATTTTTTTATAATACTTATATTATTTTTATGTATGAAGAATGAGGCATTCATATGTATGGTCAATATTTGAAAGTTCAAATGGCTGATGAAGATAATGAATATCTTCGAGAAAATAGTTTTTCATATTTAAAAGTGCTATTAAAAGAATCAATAAATAGAAATTAACATAAATATATTTAAAGTCTATCAACATTTTTTCATTATATGTATGTGGCAATTTTTTATCCCAGATACAATACGTTGTTGTCAGTGATATTTTAAAGATTTTTATGAACTCTTACATACCTTTGGACATTTTTGAAACCCAATGAAAAAATTAGCGTTGGTTAATTGCAAAGATAAATTAGTTTATGCCAAAACTTTAAAGCTGCAACGAAACCGCAGGTACGTACAATTTCAAGGAACTTACTTTGACTTTTCTTTATATGTTCTTTATATTATTATAAGTAATGCCTGTGTTTAAGCTATGAACTCCACTACAACTCGCCTTTGAAGTAGAATGCAATACGAACTTCTAGACGCGTTGTTACGAGTTATAAGTTGCACTTCTTTTGTACCATCGTTGAATAAATGAAAAACCCTTACAATGTATTCCAAAAAAGAAGACAAATAGGTAGCTTTACCGGTGAAGCGTTTTAGATATATAATAAAACTGCAAATACATACATATATAAAAATGTAAATATATCCAAAAGCCGCAAAAAAACTTTTTTTGTAGTAAACATCGTACCATTTTTGTGTTCACTAGCTATTTTTACTTTTTTCTAAATAAAAATTAAGCAAAATATATACCATGGCGACTTTTTTGAATTTTTGGCGTATTTTAGCGATACGGAACAAATTATTTTTTTTAGAATTTATAAAGAATATTTTGAATAAATAAAAAAATATGTATTTTACTGCCAAAAACTTGAAAATAAAGGCTTTGGCGATTTTTGACATTGAATTTGGCGAAAAAGGTCAAAATCAATCTGACAACCCTGCATACAGATATTACTCCAAGAACATTCGAAGTGTCGGTGGAGGGTATGAAAGATTCGGCACAGCCGAATATAGCACTCTAACTTGTTTTTTATCTTTTTATACTGTTATGGCTTAAACTTTTATAGTTTTTAGAGTCTTAATAAAGTTGAAGTTTTTTAAAACGAACTTCATTTTTTCACTTTTTTTTATATAATATTGTTAATTTTATACTTAAGTTTTCTGTACATATAAAGTTTTTCCCAGGTACTAAGTGTTCTTTTAGCTTAATTCCTCTAGAACTGTATAATTATTCCTTGAAAATGAGATATATTCCTATTTATACAAATAAACTTGTTTATTCAGTTCTTTTTTTCTCTTTCTGTTATTTGATTTCTTTGTGGCACTTTGGTTTATTTATTGTTGTTGTTGTTGTTGTTGTTGCTGTTTGTATTGCTCCTTTAACTTTGATGCAAAGTTAATTTATAAGTCAAAAAGTTAATTTTCTTTTAACTTTAGCTCATTACTCTCTCTCACTTATTTCTTGTCAATCTGTTTCTGTATGTATGTTTGTGTGTGTGTGTGTGAGTGTGTGTGTGTGTATGTTTGTTTGTATCTGTTGTGCAACAAAGTCTTATAGAAAACTTCAAGTATCTCTGTATGCTGTTTTGCTATTTTTCTACTTAAGTGCTTAGTGTGCATACTCGTGCATGTGTAATTTTATCTTTATTCATACCCATTCTTAATTCTTATTTTTATATGTGTATTTTTTTCATTTCATTTTATTTTTTTAGTTCTTTTCGTTTCGAAATGCATTTAATTAGCGAGGTCTTTGTAATATATGAGTATTAACCTCATAAGTGTAAGAGCACAAGCAAAAAAAAATAATATTGTATAATAAACTAAGACTGAATAAATTTTAAGCATTTTAACTGCTTCAGCTTAAATAATTTGTGCATAGCAGTGTGGGAGGTAGAGCAGTTGTAAAAGGCTACAGCAGGCAACTGCACAAAAGTCAAAGTCAAAGGGGAAATGCATTAAATATGAATAGATTTAATTATTTTAAAAGCTTCTAACGGATTGCCTTAATTTCAAATTTAAAAAAAAAAACTGTTAAAACATTTTTTTAAAATGAGTGTTTTTAAAATTTTCTTCTTAAAATAAATTTTTCTTGGCTATCAGTGGTTCTTTCTAAACTTACATGAAAGCTTATACTAAAATATTAAAAAAAGCTTTTTGAAAACATTAAAATAGAAGAATTATTTCAAACAACTCTAATCAAATCTTATTTAGAAATCTTCAGTGACTTTTTTATAAAAAGCTTTTGACAAAAGTTTATATATGTATTAGTTTCTTTAAAATTGTTATATGCATACTTAATAAAATCTTACTTTACAAATCTTTATACAAAGTTTTGCAAATGCTTTTTTAGCTTTAGGAAGGCTTAGCTAAAAATATTTAGAAAGCTTTTCCTTTAAATCTTGATAAAAGCTTTGTTAAGGGTTTGCCCTAAGAGCTTACAATAAATGATATGAATTGTTATCTGAAAATCTTTTTAGTAAAGATAAATAAATGCTTTTTTTTAGTCTTTGTTAATTTTTTACCCTACGGTAACTTTTTGTTATGGACATTTTATAGAGCATATTTTTCAAAATGCGTTATTAACGCCATATCTTGAAATGTTCTATTAAGACTTATCTGCAAAAGGTTTATGTAAGCTTTTCTTAAAAAGCTTATCGAAAAAAAATCTTAAATTACTTTCTGAAAGCTTTTATTCTAATAAAGCTTTATCAAAGCTTTGCAAAAAAAAACTGTATGACTGATTTTTTGAAGGGCGATACGCACTATCGAACTAAAATGACAGTCAAAAATATCAACAGTTAACAATCAGTTGTAGTTAACTGTTGACTGGCGAAAATAAGCGGCCACACTATTGAGCAAGCGAATATTTGAGCAAAATTCTGCTTAAAAGAGCATAATAAAAGCTCTATGACAGCTTATGTTAAAAACCTAAACTAAAGCTTTTTTGATAATAAAAAACTTTAAGAATGATGAAAAAAATGATCTACAAAAGTTTTCCTTAAGATTTGTTTATACCTACATTCTTAAGTAGCTTAATGTAAAATCTTATAAGATTATTTAAACATTATGAAAGCTTCTTGTTACAAATCATTATGAAAATTAATTATATAAAAGGGACAGGTCAAATTTTTCTTTTCCTTGGTAGGTAATTAAAAAAGACCGATTATAACAAAGCTTTTTTTAAATTCCTACCAAAAAGGATATTTTCGACGTTTAAAAAAAAACCTTAAAAACTGAAGAAAGTAAAAAGTATTTAAAAGTTTCTTTTTTAAAACCTTTTTTTTTTAAATATTAAAATATTTAAAATATAAATTTTCATATTAATTTGAATGTGTATTCTAAGTCAAATTACAATTTTTAAAGCTGTTACACTTTAATTGTCTTATCTCCTTCAGTATTTTAACAGGGGGCAAATCGCGACATTCGATATCGATCGAAATTCCCATGTAAATTGTATTGCAATTTCGATCGATATCGAATGTCGCGATTTGCCCCCTGATTCTATTTGTTAAAATATTTCAAATATTTAAAAAACCTTTGTTTGGCAAAAAAATGTTAAGTCTGTGTTCATACGGCTCATGTTTTATGGACATGAGAGACGAGGGGAAAAGAAACGAGTACACAGATGCATGCACTGTCTTTAAGTTTTGATTTTTCCTTCGTTGCTTAATTTTGTTATTGTTTTCAATATCAAAAAAGCACACATGCATGCGCACGACTATACAGAATATAAAAACATGTCGACAACATGACATGAGTCATTTGAACGCCAATTCATGTTCAAAGAAGAAAAAGGAAGAATCTTGTCAATACGACATGAGCCGTATGAACTCAGACTAACCAAGTTTTCTAAAAGACAATTTGTCAAGAAAGACTTTATAAGAGCTTTTCCAAAAACTCTTTATAAATTTGATTCTAACACATTTTAAAAAGCTTTTTTGAAGAGGTCTTAAGGAAAGCCTTCAGTAAAGTTTTTTTTAGCAAAAGCTTTTGGTATAAAACATTAAAAGCACTTCTTTAAAGATTTTTTTTTTAAAGTTTAATTAAAGCTATTTTAAAATGGAAAAAGTAAACAATAGATGTGTCCTCGAAACGAATTCACAAAAGCTTTTAAACTTTCTGAATATAATATTTTTGCTCTTTACCCCACTGTGCCAGAAATCTGTTAATCCGCACAACTAATTTAATATTTGTTTGTTAAAAAGATAAATATTGAAAAATCTTTATTATTTCTGACAAAAATCTGTGTCACTAAATACTTCAATTTATGCAAAATCCTTGAAAATTAAGAAAAATAAAACTTAAAATAATACTAAAAAAAAAATAAATATTTTTTTAACTTGGACTTATATAAAAATAAACAGTTATTGTCAAAATTTTATCTCTTAACAATTTATTGGCCGAAAACTTTTAAGTAACACAAAAATATCCCAAAAAAAAGTTAAACAACAAAAACATTAAATTTGAACACTTAAAAAAACTTCTCCGCTGTCTGAAGACTGGAAATAGATGCAGAAGAAATAAAAACTAAAACTTAACAAAAATATTAAGTTAAAATTATGAGGTAAATCTACACAACGATATGTACCAGTTTTTATAGAGACCATAAGCTAAAAGACAATGTATGAAATGATACGATAACATGCCACCACCGAAGTGTATGCAGCCACTATTCCAGACACCACTCTTAACATTTAACCATGGAAAACTATAATATCTCACATATATAATGGCTTTAAGAGTTAGAGAAGAAAAAATAATAGAAAACTAAAATATTAGTTATGTGCAATCAACAGGGATGGCACAGTTAAGAAGGGACAGCATGAAATAGAAAAAACAAATTCCCATATTCAAGACATCGTTTTTCAAATATATCAAAACTGTTGTGATTTTGTTTTTGTAAAACAAAAAAGTATAAATTCTTTTAACATTTTTTTTTGGCATTTTTCAAAATTTTCTTTTTTTTAAATTTTTTGTCCTGATTTTGATGCTGCCTCCCTGTCTCTGTTAGAAGTATTTTTCAAATTTTGTTGCACAAAATCGTATGAACCGAACACAAATAGTAAAGTCAGCCACTAAACCATTCATAACATGACTTTAAGTCAGACTTTAACAACAAAACTAAGGTCATAATGTAAAATGTTAATGATATGGATACATTTTGTTTGTGCTTTTTTTTAGTTTTAGAAACTTTAACGTTTGTTTTTATCGCTGAATATATAATAAATAGAATTTTAAATGCTTATAAATGTCAGATTTTATTTAAGCAAACAAAATATTTTTGTAGAAAAAAATGAGGTTTTTTCTTGAAATGTTTTCAACATGAAAACATGACACTTTAGAAGTAGAACAAAGTACAAAGAATACATTTTTTTTTTAATTTGCACTCATTCACACAAAGTCATATTCTTAACAAAAAAAAAAAAAATTACAATTTAAACAAAAGACACACTTTACTCATCACAAGCCACACGTTTTCTACAAAAAAAAAAAGCAAATCTTTTTAACAAAAAGTATTTTTTCACAAAAAGTAAGTTTTTTAACCCTTTAAGGCCCGAGCCATGATCCCGTTGAGCTATAATGATGAAACTTTTAAAATTTGATTGTTTATACCTAAATATGAAAGAAAACCAATTTTGGGCAAATCGTGGGATACGTGGGATCCCAGATAACCCCCGTTGCGAAAACGCAACGTTGGGCCTTAACGATATAACAATTAAGCGCATTGTAAAAATTTTAAATTAAAATATTTTATTCATTTTATTTTTAATTCAATTATTATATGCTCCAAGCCACTTTGGGTGAACTGCTACGTCACATTTCTCACATTTGTAAATTGATCGGTCCATAATGAACCATAGGCCTCATATAAAGCCAACTCACGAAAAACACTTTAGTACGCCTTAAGCCATAATAAATAATTCTTTTGTAATAAATTTTGTTCTGTCACAGTTTTATATGACTATAAATCACACTGTCAACTTTCGCAAAGATCGCTTCATAATTTACCACAGGTGCAATATAATGCCCACTCCTGAAATATCCTAGCTGTCAGTCGATGGTATCAAATATTTCGCATAGCCGAATATATCATTCTAACTGGTTTTTATTTAATATCCTGGGAGACGATAATTTCACAATACTTGTTCGGGTTTCTCTCACTGTAGCTATTGAAGTATTCCTGCGGGAAATTTGTGTCAATTGCTCAAACAAACTGGTCCTGGTATTTGCGAAAATAGAACAAGTTCAAAAAAACTCAGAACTCATGACCAGTGAAAGGAGAACTAATCATCTAACTGGTATATAAAGAACAAGAAGGTAACAAAAGTAATGAATTATTGTACAGTCTTCACCGATGGTGTGACACTTTATTTGGGACTTTCTAAAAGTTGGATCTTAAATTTAGTTCTGGGGACTTGTTTTATTGAAATAATACTACATTGTATCGAAATAATCTTACATTGTTAAAACTAACACTAAACAAGTTCATTGAGAATAGATGTAAGACTGCTCAAATGGTGTCAATTGACCGATGACAACCCCATGTAAAAGAGATAGGTCTTATTCATATAAACTGTTAGAACTAGAACTGGTCTCTACCCCCAAAGACCTATCACGGGACTACTTTGGTGTAAGTTTGCTAGGAAAATAATACACTTTTGGCATAAGAAAAAAAAAGAAATTGGCATATAGAATTTACCTACTGCGAAATATCTGGCATTTTAAAAATTGGCCATTAGTTTGAAAAAGGTGAAAAAGTTATCGAAAATTTTAAAACACATAAATAACAACAACTAATAATTAACATGAATACATGTTTTTATTATGTTGTTTTAAATAGCAAGTGATTGTATTAATAGGTCTGATTTGATTATTTGATGTAATTTGTATATGGTTAAGGCCCAGTGTTGCGTTTTCGCATCACGGATATATCCAATCATAAAAAAAGGCTCAAATGTCTACGATGCACATAGGGGTTTCTTGCCAATCTAGCCGGACATTACTTTTTGTTTTAGCTTATATTGCTTCTTAAAAGTTATTGAGTGCCCCTAGATCGATGAAACTGGGCAGAAATATGTGATGTTGTCATAGGCAGGTAAACCTCAAAAATAAATAAATCGGACCAAGGAGAAAAAGGTTCCCCCTAGAAGAACTAATCCAACCTCTGAAAAATGCAATTTTTTTTAAAGTTTTCCAATACTTTTGATTGGCAAATGCAACTTTTAACGTCGGCGACAGTTAAAAAAACCTAAAATTAGGTCCATGAGATCGTAAAATTACACTTTTCGCCCTCGCCCCCTTTTGAGGGCGGTTACATAAAATAATATTAAAAAAAAATTTAAATATTAAAAGAAATAGATTAGTAACGCCTTAATACTATAAAAATTAAATTTTTGAACTTTTATGGGTAGGGGGAGGTATCCCTCCAAAACCCCGCTCCCCCGGAACGATCCTGAAAAAATTTTTTTTTTTTTTTGCTAATTTCCAAAACATATTAATTTTTAAGATTTTATGTGACTTTTATGTATTTTATAGTATTTAATTTATCTGAAAATAATTAATATATTCGTAATTATAACTTATTTATAATAGTAACAGCAAATTTTATTTAAAATAACTTCTCTTTTGCACTAAGATGATGATGAGTGCCATGGTTCTTCTTCGTCTGCTTCTTCAAAATCCTCTTCTGAATCTGAATTCTCTTCAGAGCCAAGTACAGGTGGAAGCATAAAAGAAATCGCTTCTTTCGTAAAGGGTAATGACTTTTTTTGGAGTTGGTCTTATACTAGTAATCAGTGGGTCAGAACTGAGCAAAAGTCTATTTATAACATCTTTGTTACACTGAACCCTCGAAAACTTTCTAGCAAAATTCTGCCTGTAAAGCCGAAAATGTTTATTTCGTGACTCAGATGCTTCTTCTGATAATAGCCCGATAGGCAACAATGCCTCACTCATTACAGTTGCGCCATGTATTATACACTTTTTCCATTTTACTCTCAAAGCTTCAAAATGGTTCTGATAACAATTTTATGCTATAACCACAATATATATTAAAAAAAACTAAGTACGTAGAGCCCAGATTTGATTTTGTATTATATATTATTTTTGTTGTTAACGATTTTAAAAGTTATGCAAAACAGGTACATTTATTTTGTTCCATAAAATAACGTCATTCAGCGGCCGCACAGGTGGTTAAAACCCGTTACTTACTGTTTCGCACATCCCTTTTTTACACAGGTAATATTAGTCTTAGATGTAATAATTTAAATAAAAAACATCTACGTACAACCAAAACATTTTATGACTGACGAAAGGGTTTCTATCATATGTACCTATGCAAGATGAGCAGAAGCAGAATAAAGGTGAAATTTTCAAAAATTCATAAAAAAAAATGGCGCAACAACGCGCAACGTTTTTTTTTTTTAATTTAAAAGTAGAGGTTTCAAGTTTTATCGTGATGTATAACAATTTTAAGAACTCAGCGGGCTTCACCTTCAAAAATCTTTTAAATTTTTTTTTTTTTTACAAAAAAGTGAACAAAAAAATCGTTTTTTTTAATTTCGAACTAATTTTTTTTATCATAAAAACTTCTAATAAAATTTTTCTAAAAATTTTCACAATTAGCTGTTTATATAGTCTTTCACAGAAAAAAAAAATCAATGTAAAATCTTTATTCGTTTATCTACAAAAAAATATATTGTAAACCTCCCAAAACCGTAAAAAGTCAATGAACACGCATGCAATTTAATCAACTTTCCTGGTTTTAACAGTGTGCCAAAACCACAAATCTCAAGCAAAAGACTTGAAAATTCACTATACGATGCAGAACTTTGTTGTCTGTCGAGCTGCGTACTTAAATTTTTTTATTTCTTAAATTTAATTGTTTGCTTAATGTCCGGCTAGATTGGCAAAAAACCCCTATGTGCGATGATTGGATTTTTGAGTAGCAATAATAATGTTCGTATGTTAGCTACCTCCTTCAGAAGTTTCAGATAGGTATATTATATATTACTTTATTTCTTTTAACTTTTTTCAAAAGTACCCAAAAAACAGGAAAAATTCAAAGTTTAAATTAAAAATTTATATAAAAAAAAAACTTATGTATGATACAAATCCAAAAACAGGTCGATTAGATATTAAGTTAAATTTTATTTCACTGTGTTTTATAACAATATCACGTAACAACAAAATGCCTGAGGGGAGGTTTAAGTGAACGTTGCGAAAACGCAATGCAGGGCCTTAATGGGTTAAAAAAAATTTCCTTTTTATACAAAAAGTCACGTATTATTTTAAAATACTTGTGTGTGCCAATATTCAATATAATTATAACTTTCACCAAAGGCAAAGGGCATATTGGTATTTGCACAGAAAAGTCTACATTTTGTTACGCTATGCCACCAATAATTTTAAATTGTTTCTCAAAGGAAAATTTATAAATTGTTTACTTTTTTATATTGGAGCAAATCAGAACTAGCTTTACATTTATTGAAAGATAAGAAATATTTGAACAACATAAGTCTAAAATACAAGCTTAACTGTTTAATGGCGTAACGTGACAAAAACAGTTTCCCTGTAGAAGTTTCCATATTAATCTTTCTCATTCCGATCGTAATTTCTAAAATTTTGATCTAAGATCCCATAAAGTTTATATTTTTGGGTTCTTATGAGAAGTTCAGAAGACCCCAAATACGATGGGAACTAGGTTGTTATATTTTTATGTCAAATATAGTCCGGGATCATTTGCTAATGAAAATCAGCGTGATCGGTCCACAAATGGCCATGAGTAAAAAACCACGAATGCCTCGTATTATACCCATATTCTCCTTGTTGTTACTAATTTTGATTCTGTTTTTTTTATGTATATCTGGCGAACGGTAATTAGCAGGGAAACCATAAATATGCAATTGCATGTTTTTCCTTGTGCGACCTATGAAGGCAGAAACAATATATTTATCCGTTTAAGAGCTTTTTATGAATTTTGTCATCGATTTGTTAGTGCATATTTTTGCATATTTTACCGTTTGCAGAATTTTTTGCATAATTTAGTTAAAAGAAACATTTTGCAGCATTTTTCAGGTTTATAGCGCATATTTTGCCTTTTTAATGTATATTTGATACATGATACATTGTTTTTAATGCTTAAAGGAGCTTCCGCAGACAATATTTTTTTTCGAAATTCTGTTACTTCAATTTCGCCATCTACATTTAAATTTTAATCTTAAATTGTAAGACAAAGCAGGTTGTCATTAAGGATAAATGCTATGCGATTTGTATTTAGACCAATCTTTTAGTATTCCGATCGACTCAGAATCACTTTTTAAAGTGATCTAACGATGTCCATCCGTCCTGTTGTGTTAATCCAAAAGTGCTCTTTTTTTTATGTATAAATGAAAAGATGGCGGTGCCATATAACATGATTTGAATACTGGTTACCGACTACATGTTAGTGATACAATATTCGTATATACCTAGCTACAGGTTAGTTGTTATGTCATACCAGTTGCATGACATATATGTGACTTATACAACACGTCCGTCTGGCTGGTTGTCTGTCCATGTTAGCCTTGTGCGGAAAGTTCAAGTTCCAATTTGGAGATAACTTGATCAAATATGGACGAAGCCTATGCAAATGGTGAGAATCGGTCTATAATTTCACATCCAAATGAGACCGCAAGCTATCTAATTATGATAGTATTTAAATTAAATTCGTCCCAAAACTATTTTACTGCAAATTAAATTATTTTCGAATCGGTTCACCTTTACTCAAAACTCTTATAATTAAATAGTTTTAACTTCCTTTTAAATGTTAACATTTGTTAACAATTTAGCGACCGTACCTAAAATCCCTTTAAGACTAAAACCCATGTGGATGTTAATATCAAGATAATATTCGGCACAAACATCTCTTATATTAATTTTAACCTAATATGGGCTTAAGCGATAATATTTTTAGGTTTTTTTTTACATTTTGTTATTAAATTGTTGAATATTGTGTCTTCAAATGAGCAAGTTTTAATTTTTAGGGCATATTTTCCATTTTTTACTGCATATTTATTGCGCATAAAACGCGTTATTTAGAGCATATTTCTGGTTTCCCTGACGTACAAGCATCTCGATTGTCAATTGACAATACCAATGAAATTCGGGCGGCAGTGGAGAACTGGGCATGGTGGAATAAGCAGGTGGCATCGTTACGGCAACACATACAATATTACAACAAAAATGGAAATTATATCACCGTTTACGTCAAAAAATAGTTTAAATCAAGGCGTGACGCTAAACGTGATGAAATAAATACATTTTAAGCCAATTTTTATTTAATTATAGTCAATATCGTATTTATTTTAATTTAAAACTATCAAAAACTTTAATGAAATACAATAATCACAGCACAAAACGTGGACTTTTTGTAAACATAAACAAAACTTTGACATAAACCTAGACAAACAATGCAAGAGCAAAAAATCGTCATCTGGCGTAGTGCTGCCACCTGTTTATTCCACCATGGAACTGGGCGTGACACATAATAGCTTTATTTATGTATATCAAAAGAACGTAAGAGAAAAATGTTCCAAAATTGCTACACATAGCTGGATTATCAATACTCAAGCTCTATAAAAATCGGCATAGTGGGCGTGGCATATCCCGTACAAAGACATTATAGATTTATGTATGTTTATCTGGAAACAGCAAAAGCCAACGATTCCAAATTCGTTACAAGCATCTTCGTTATCAATACACGAACGACATCCCACAAAGTGTGAACAGATTCATTTATATCCAACAAATTTCTTTTTCTACAAAATCTAACTTTTCACACTAGAAAAATATTTCACAAAAAATGATTTTTTCCATAACAAGAAATTTATTCACTAAAACTGCTTTCACAAAAAGTAACTGCCTTTCAAAGCGCGTTGCACTATTTATACCCACACCACAATAGTAGTCCCATTTTTTAGTACCTCAAACGACTTTGAATCACTTTTTGAATCGATCTGGCGATGTCCTTCCGGCTGGCTGTCTACGTTAACTTTGTGCGCAAAGTACATGTCGCAATATTGGATATTATTTGATGTAATTTTCACATGGACCAACCTATAGAAAATGAACAAAATCGTTTCATAATTTCATAAAGCCCCCACACAAGAGTATTTTCAGAACAGAGTCCTTGTGTCCAATAAAAATAATCTTATTATGTTGGTACTTAGATTTAAATTGGTCCAAACTTAGCTTATTGCAATTTAGATAATCCTACCAATTTTTGTTGGCATCTGCCAATAGCTCCCATACAAATACTAGTTCCATAAATAGCTTTTAACGCCATAACTTTGTTGTAAAAGTTGGCATTGACAAACAAATTTAAGACAATTAGCTTTAAGACAAAATGTTGCCCTGGTACGTCTACAATTTACCATTGGTCCCACATAAACCGCCTTTCCATAATCAGCAAGAGGTAAACAAATCTCATATAGATGAAGTTTTCGGCACAAAGAACTTTTACATAAATCTTAACCTCATAGAAAAATTTTGTTTTTGCTTGTACACTCTCGAAAATAAGGCAGCATGTTTACACATTAATTTTATCTTTCTTACTTTTGCACTTTTTTTTTCGCAAAAAAGTGGCATATTTTTCATAATAAATCAAGTTTTTTTTAAATGTTGCACTTTTTCTAAAAAAAATTATATAAAGGGTAGTTAAATTTTAAGCGCCGATGTAGCTTTTGAATAAAACACAAAAGGAAATTATTATCATTTCTTTTATTATGATAATACTGGTATGGTTCAATTATGTATGGAAAAAAATTCCAGCCAAATGGCCGCCGCGACCTCGGCGGCACACCACCATCCGATCGTCCAAATTTTCGATGACGCTGAGGCATGATTGAGGTGCTATGCCGTTAATATGCCGAATTATGTCATCCTCTAACACTTGAATTGTTGCTGGCTTATCGATGTACACCTTTTTACATCCCAAAGAAAGATGTCCAACGGTGTCAAATCACATCATCTTGGCGGCCAATTGACATCGCCACCAAGTGAGTTAACACGGCCATTGAATTTAACGCGCAAAAGTGCCATTGTTTCGTTAGCTGTGTGGCACCGTCCTGTTGAAACCACATATCGTCCACATCCATATCTTCCAATTTGGGCCATAAAAAGTTCGTTACCATCTCACGATAGCGAACACCATTCTCAGTAACTGCCTGACCGCCCTCATTTTGGATAAATGCGGCCCGATGATGGCGCCGGCCCATAAACCGCACCAAACAGTCACTCTTTGTGGGTGCATTAGTTTTTCGACAATCACTCTTTGATTATCATTCGCCCAAATGCGGCAATTCTGCTTATGGACGAATCCACTGAGGTGAAAATGTACCTCACCATTGAAGATGATTTTCTTAAAAAATTTATCAACCACTTCTGCCATTTCTAGCCACCATTCTGACCATTGACGACGTTTGGAATGGTCTAGAGGCTTTAGTTCTTGAGTCAATTGCACCTTGTAAGTGTGGAAATGCAAGTCTTTATGCATAATGTTCATAAACGGCGACCGTGAGAAGTGCAATTGTTGGGTACGACGACGAGTTGAGGTGGATGGTTCTTTAGCCACACTATCGCGAACAGCTGTAATATTTTCTGCAGTACGAGCATGCGCTGGTGTTTTCACATCTCCTTCAGACCCGGTTTGCTCAAATTTTTGCAAGATTTTTGTTTAAACGCCCATTTTCATAATAAGCCTGAATAACTTTAACGCGTTGCTCGAATGTGTATCTTTCCATGGTTCAAATTGAATTAGTCTGAAATTGAGAAATATCAAATGAAATGTAGAAAAAAACTTGACGTTTAGGTGAGGTTCACATTCAACATCGGCCCTTAAAATTTAACCATCCTTAATAAAAAGAGTTTATATTTTCCACCTTTTGCAAAAAAAGTTTTACGTTTTTCAAAAAAAGTTGCACCTTTTTAATTTTGTACTTTTTTGTTTGTACTTTTGTCAAAAAGGTTTAGTTTTCAACTAGAATTAAGTCTTCAACTTCAAACGAAAATCCAGTAACTTTCTTCTCTCTGTTCTAAAAATCTAAAAATTAAACAGATTCTTTTTCACGTCGGCTTTTTACGGCAAATTTTAATGTCAAACATCTTGGAAATAGTTGAGTCCACGCAAAGAGTTGTATTGTTTTTGCAAAAAACTTGCACTAATTTTTTAAAATGTTCCACTTTTGCACCAGAAAATATATTTTTATATTTATTCACAAAATTTGTTATGTTTTTCATTTGAGCACTAGTCTTCAATATATTCTCTTAATAAAATGCTCTTTTCCCCTTTTTTTTGATTTTCGGCCAAATTAAAAATTTGAAAAAGTCCTTAATAATTTTAACGATTTTATGTTGGCCCAGTGTGTGCAGACTTTTAAGCTGCTAATAATGCCATTAAAATGTAAATAATAAAGAGCCATTAGGAGCAAAAAGAAAACTTCCAAAGGAATTGCTTAAAGGACCTTATGAAAAGCTCTAACAAAATAAAATTACAACGAAAGACTATACAAGCTTTAGCAAAATTATGCTGTGTTCATACACTAATTACGCACAACTTAACACGTTACTAAACTGTCAAAATGACAAAGCACAGGAATGGCCGAGAATGACTGGAAAAAGTAAAATGTTTTAAAACAAAAATGACAATAATTAAGAGAAGAAAACAGCAAAAATCTTTAAACAATAACGACTTGATAGAACATTAAAACCATGACCAAGACGGAATAGAGTTAGACACAGTGGGTCTAAAGAGTAAAAAATCTTCGTTGTTAATTTTATCAATAAATTAATTTGAACTTTTATTTCATTACAAAAGAGGCAACTCTTTATGATTTTTTGATACTTTTAGTGCCAATTTTTTTTTTTTTGTTGTTTATTTTTCTACCCACTGTGTTTTTAACAATGTTTATGTTGCTGACAACACTACATTGCACTGATGCTTGCATTGTGTAAACAATTAATGCTGTTGCTAATACAGCAAACATGTTCATGACAAAGACCAGGCGCCAAAATTTTTCTTTTTTCTATTGGCAATTTTTCATTTGAGTTTTCTTAACAACTTGTCTACATATTGTTAATACTTAAGGTAGAAACTAGCCAGCTGCAGAGTTTAACGTGATTAATTTTGTATGTTTTAAACTAGTACATACATTCAGAATTTGAAATGAAATTGTGTAAAAAGGCAGACAGACATAAATGGTAGAATCGTGCATTTTTATTTTTGTTTTATGCATCTCCTTTCTACTTTTATAAGAACTTGGATTTTTTATACAAAAATTAAATATTATACATTGTTGAAATTGTGCAAACCAATCGTGATGTATGAAAAAATGGAAATTTTTTACCTAGAGCTACGAAAAATCCATTATTTCTTAACATTTTTACAGTTTTTTACATTGTTTACAATATGTAAACCATGGTATAAAACCGTAAAAATTGCAAAACGTTTCCTTAAATATAATAATATCCTCCTCCTTTTTGTAATTTGAATTGTTTACATTGTTGACATTAGGTAAACAGTTGGTTAGTAATACAAAAATCCACTAAGTCTTGCCTAAAATTAATTTCTGATAATTTAGTAGTAAAATGTGTATGTATTTACATTTTTTACCCAAGGTAATCAATAGTAAAAGGGTCAAATATTGAACAACTTATGCTTAGAAATAATAATTTTCTATACATTTTTAAATTTTTTACTTGCAAACATTTTTGACATTAGGTAAATAATTCGTTATAAGAATTTTTTTTAATTATGTATACAAAAAAAAATATTGCTAAACAATATTATATTGTATATTGTTTACATAATGTAAACAATACAAATTACACTGCCCGAAGATCGATACCACCCCACAATTGAAATAAGCTGTAATATTCAAGGTTTAAATTGCGCTAAAAATGTTACGAAAAAGGAAAAAAAATTCTGCTTCCAACGTACAAATTACGCGGATTTAAACAATCGTTTATGTAATACAAATTGGCATCAACTATTATCCATACCAAATGGTTTGACGAGTTCTGTTGATAAAATGATTAAAATTTTTTACGAAACCATGTACCAATATATGAATGAATGTATTCCAAAATATTCGCCACGTTCTCAAACTGGTCCACCCTGGAACTCTAAACAACTATCTTCCTTAAAAAATCTTAAAAATAAATATTATAAAAAATACAAGAAATATGGCCACGCATTTGATTATGGAAAATACTCTGTTCTTCGTGCTGAACACAATTTGCTGAATGCTCAACTATACAAAAACTACTTAACCAAAATAAAACATAGTTTTAATCGTAATCCGAGGTCGTTCTTTACGTTTGTTAACTCAAAAAGTAAGAATTACGGCACCCCATCATTTATGAAATATTTAAGTACAGCGTCAAGCAATGAATCAGACATTAGCAATTTATTCGCTGAATTTTTTGCCTCTACTTACTCTAACGCCGAATACGATGATGATGAACCCTATCCATTTAATGTTCACTCCATTCAAACAATATCTTTCCCATTACTTGACACTACGCACATAATAAAATGTTTAAAAAACTTCAAGTCCTCACTGTCGTGTGGTCCAGATGGCATACCAAGTTGTCTTTTGAAAAACTGTGCACCAGCTATTGCAACACCTTTATCAATTATATTTAATACTTCTTTAAAATATGGCTACTTCCCTAGAATTTGGAAAGAATCGTTTCTTATTCCTTTATTCAAATCTGGTAATAAGTCAAATATCATAAATTATCGAGGCATAGCTAAATTAAACGCTATTCCAAAACTATTTGAAAAATGTATTACTGATTCTCTCGTTCATCAAGTATCTCCCCTACTTACGCCATGTCAACACGGTTTTCGTAAAGGATCTTCAGCTATGACTAATATTCTATAATTAACTACTTTGGTTAATGAAGGATTTACTCTTGGTCAACAAACAGATGTCATTCATACTGACTTCAGTAAAGCCTTTGATAAAGTTAATCACAAGCTTCTGCTTAAAAAATTGGATAAAATGGGTTTCGATAATACTTATTTAAGCTCGTTAAAGTCATATCTGTTATGCAGAACACAGTCCGTTAAATTTAGTTCTGCAAATTCAAGAAATATTTTGGTAAAATCCGGTGTTCCGCAGGGAAGTCACCTGGGCCCAATTTTATTTCTACTTTTCATCAACGATTTGCCTGAAGCAATAAATTATTCTAATATACTGATGTTTGCAGACGATGTTAAAATATTTTTAAGCCTCAAGCATTTACCAGATAATAATTATCTCCAAAAGGACTTGGATAATTTTTATAATACATTAATTTAATGGAACTTAACCTCAAAAAATGCAAGCACATGACTTTTTCGAGAATGCGTGACGCTCTTGGTCACTATTATATCAGTGGTCATAAACTGGAATCAGTAAACGTAATTATGGATCTTGGTGTTTTGTTGGATGGAAAATTAAACTTTGTACAACATCTCATGATGGCTGTTAATAAAGCTCGAGGAGTCTTGGCTTTCATCAAACGATGGGCAAAAGAATTTAAGGACCACTTTATTACCAAAAGATTATTCACGTCACTTGTAAGACTGATTTTAGAGTATGGTTCAATTGTATGGGAGCCCTACTATAACGTTCACATTAATCTTATCGAACCTGTTCAGAAACAGTTTTTACTTTTTTGTTTAAGAGATGCTTATAGAGGCTATTCTGCGCTTCCATCATATTCATCACGACTTGCTTTGATTCGACTGCCAACATTAAAAAACCGAAGAATTATGCTTAACGTTTCATTTCTTGTAAATCTTTTAAACTGAAATGTTTTATCAGATTTTCTTTTTAGTAAAATATCATTGAATGTTCCTCAACGCACATTAAGATTTAATCAACCACTATATGCTAAAACTTTTAGAACAAACTACGAGATGGCAGACCCGTTTAGGAAATTATGTTGTTGCTTTAATGAAATGTTTAATTTTGTAGATTTTTCTTTAAACGTTGATGTAATTAAACGTAATATTATTTTAAGTTTAACTGCAGTTATATTGAGAAAAATTGTTAAATTTAATATTTAGTCTGTAAGGATTGTATCCATAGACTTAATTTAATAAATAAATAAATAAATAAATAGCTGAGTGGTGTTCAGAATGTAAAAAAAAAGTAGAGCTACATCGTTAGCTGACATTGATTAAGTTTTCATGTGGCGCATTGTCTACAAGATGTACACAACAGTTGAATCGTGCGGAGTTTTTCAACATTTTTACCTAAAAATAAAATTGCCTTTCTATTTTAATTTTTAAACTGGTGACATTGTTGACATTTGGCAATCAATTGGTAAATATGTATATCCACTTATTTTTTCCTAAAACTCTTTTCTAATGCTTAAACAGTTAAATTTTCACATTTTTTACATTGTTTACACATTGAACGGCTTCAAATTTGTAATTTTAAATATATTTTACACCACGTAAATAATTGTCAAAAATGTGAAAAATGCGCAATTTTTACTTCGAAATGATAATTTCCATTTATATTTTAATTTTTTGATTGTTTACATAGTTGACATTAAGTAAACAATTAGTAACTAATACAACAGAACCCTTTTTTTCCCCAACGGTCTTGCCTAATGATTAAAAAAAGCCAAATTTTCATATTTTTACATTGTTAACACAATGTATGACATGTAAATAATTGTCATAAATGTGAAAAATGGGCCATTTTTATTTCGAAATGATAATTTTCATTTATATTTTTATTGTTTACATTGTTGACATTAAGTAAACAATTAGTAACTAATACAACAGAACCCTTTTTTCCCCTAACGGTCTTGCCTAATGATTAATAAAAACCAAATTTTCATATTTTTACATTGTTAACACAATGTATGACTGCAAGTTTGCAATAATAAAAGAAATTTTTTACATTTTACATAGTTTACATGATGTAAGTAATTGTTAAAAAAAATTGAAAAATGCATAATATTTAGTTTAGTCTGTTTTGAAAAACGGTTCTGTTCGTTACTAACAATTGTGAACAAAATAATTAATTTCAATAAAGCTTGTTTAGTAGAATAAGTGTGTGTTTTTTATTCGGATTTGCAATTAAAAGAACTCAAACGCGTTTATTATTAGTTGACATTACGTAAACAATTGGTATTTAATACTAAATCCTTTATTAATTCAGGTTGAAAAACAATTGAAAGTTGGTTTAATGTCAGTTTTAAATTTTTTACATTGTTTACAGAACGTAAACTAAAAACAAAGTATTCGAAAATGTATTTATTTTATCTAAAATAGCTAAAAGTCCATTAGCTTTAGAAATATTCTTCTTATCTACATTGTTCTCATAATGTAAACAATTGGTAAAGAATAAAAAAATGTTTATATATGGGTGAATTTTTAAGAGCTGTAGGAAAGTTAAAAAAAAAACACATAAAAATCAGAAAAATGCATGAAATCTTTATTTGAATCGAGAGTACGGTCCATGTAATTTAATGTTTGAAGATTATTTCATGCAAATGCTGACCGTGACAGCGACTCAAATGGTCCATCCGCTTAGTCCAATTTTGGCCTACTCTTTCCAACATTTCTGCTGTTATCTCATGAATAAATGCTTCAATGTTGTCTTCCAATGCCTCAATTGAAGCGGGCATGTGTGTATAGACATGAGCTTTAACATAGCCCCGCAAAAAATAGTCTAAAGGCTTTAAATCGCACGGTCTAGACGGCCAATTGACCGGTCCCGAACGTGAAATAAAATGTTCACAGAACTCGCCTCGCAATAAGTCCATTGTTAAGTGTGCTGTGTGGCACCGTCTTGTTAAAACCACATGTCATTCAAGTCAAGCTCTTGCATTTTGGGCAAAAAACAATATCATCTCACGATAGCGCTCACAATTCACAGTTACGTTACGATTCGCATCATCTTTGAAGAAGTACGGTCCAATGATGCCACCAGCCCATAAACCGGACCAAACTGTGACTTTTTCTGGATTCAATAATTTGCAAGCGTTGTTCGTTAGTTAGACGATTCATGGTTAAATGATAGACCAAACCGAAGATGTTTGACAGTGAAACAAAACACGAAACGTTTGTCAGCTGTTTAAACCAGTGTTGCCAAAAAGGTAATAGCTAAAAAATCACCCGATATTCTAAAAAAAAGAAAGTTTTGTTTTATTTTACATAATTTGGTACAATTCTTCAAAACCTTTTGTGAACATATTAATTAAAAAGAAACGTGATGTAAAGTATTTTTACATCAAACCATAATGTCATTATAAGTATATGAAAAAAAAGAAAATATTTAAAAACATTATGTAAATAATTGAATTTTTTTCAAATTATAATATAGATAATTGCCTTATTAATTATTTTAGAAATCTTGGGCAAACTATACGAAAAATGTAAAAACTATTCATAAGCTTTGTGTAAACAATTAAAAATGTTTTTAAAGATAATGTAAAAACTATAAAAAAGTAAACATTATTGATAAGCGTAATATAAACTATTAGTAACACTAAAAAAAATTTCAAAAACCTGCTGTAAACAATTAAAATTTTTTCAAAATATAATGTAAACAATGGCTTAATTGTATAATTGTATAATTACAAGCAAACAATAAAAACTTTTAATTAAGCCTACGCTTAATAAAAAGTGAAGGGGGTTTCCCTTAAAATTTTGCCTTTCCTTTTTTTAGAGAAAAGGCAACAAATTTTATTGGAAGTTATACAAAATATTGTTAACATGATTGACATTATTGCCAAACTTTTTCAACATTATAAATTATAACTTTATAACTTGTTTTGCGTTTGGAAAGTAATGTAAAGGAAATTTTTAGTGGAGAACATTCCCTAGCGTTTAGAAAATTGCCCATGTATTCATACTGATGTTAAAGAAGACCTGCCTTAAACTTATCTACGGCAGGTTTTGTATGGTGAGCCCATCCCTTGGCTTTCTTGAGGTGACCACTCGATCTTGTCTTGTAACATCAACCTGTGATTCGCGTATCACAATGGTCCTGGCTAGGCCACAATCTACGCGAATCACAGGTTGACATAACATTTATAAATATTTAATGAATCGCATTAATCGGGTTCTGCCGCACTCGTTCGCACAACTCATTATTTGTGATGATTTTTTTTGTTCTCCATTACTCCCTTTGGGAGCAAAGCATCTAAGTCTCCCAAGATTTGTTGCAGTTGTTTTGCGTGTCTTCTTATGTAAGGTTTCACTGTCCTAGTTCTTGTAATATTAAGCAGCTTATTTTTATTTTGCGTTGTATAAGATTCGTTAATCGGTTGTTGTTCCAGTTAAGTAGATGATTGGTCTGCTATAACAGGTCATATGTTAATTGGTCTGCCATCTGTCGCTGCCTAGAAACAACACTCGCCGTTTATTTTGGTGTAATGGTGGAGAACCTGGCTAATTTTTAATTTTTACCTTTTTTCCTGGGGATTGTTTGAAGCGAGATTGAAGCCACTTAATTTTAAGAACTCGAAAAACCTAATGAACATTTTTCGTCCTCTACCAGGGATGGAACCTGGCGTGCTTGGTTTTGTAGGCATGCATTTTAGCATTGAGTGCCCCGGTAAGGTAGCTGGTAGCGAGCTAGTCTATCAGAGCCGAGGTTGTGGGTTCGATTCCCGTCCGGGATTAGCTTAGAAAATTAAAAAAAAACACATCACCACACCGCCACTATTTGTGATGATGTCAGGGCCAGACTATTCGCGAAATTATTGGCAATTCTCAGTTGGATGGGTTCCAGGGTTTGCAGGCATAGATGAGGCCTGGCTTGACCTTGGCATTAAATATGTTTATCTAAGTGTTTCTGGATATGCATGTGAATTGCCACACCGAATAAAGCAAATCGAAGGCTGCTCTAGCTTAACAAAAAAGTGACTTTATATCTTCACTGGAAAACCCGCTACTGGAAATATTTTCCTTAATATTTCATTACTTATGATTCTATCTGTTCTAACTTTTAACATGATTTTCAAGATTTTCCTTATTTCTCTCTTGTGTCTTAATAGTTTAATGTTGATTGCAATAATAAATTAGTTTTAATTATATTTCATTTACGAAACATTGATTAGTTGACTTTTATTATCTATTAATTATTTCTTATTTAATTTTTTGCAATTCTAAACTTGTTTGTTAATTAGTTTTACTTGTACATAAATACTGTTTTACATTAAATTAACATGAAGATCGAAATTAAAAAAATATACACACATTTCTACCCTGTTGTTTTATTTGGAGTGAAGTGACAATTAGTTTTAGTTAAAAAAAAAAAAAATATTATTTAATACCAGGATTTAGAAATTTTATAAAAAATATTTTGCGAACAAGTGAATGAGTGGGTTTTATAAATTTTATGTTCAAAGCTGGCAAAACAACTTCAAATTGTAATAATTAAGTGCTTAATAAACTAGAATACGAGTAAATTATAGATTAAATTGTTTATTTCATTATTCACTGACTGACTTACAGGCTGACTGACTGAATGCTAAACTTGTCTTATTAAAAATGTATCGAAATGGTCTGACATAAAAGCTTTAAGCTGCTAATTGGGTGGGTGTTCTCTACTGATTGTATGTACTTTAACAATTTAAATTGTTTCTGACAAGGTGACAATGACTTTTTAAAAATTTACGCTTTAAAACTTGAAAGCTAAATGAGTAAATTAAGTATTAAGTTGTAGTAATGAAAACAGGTAGTAAAATTAAGATAAGATTATAAGCATTTCAAAATAAATTAAATTTTTAGCTCTATTAAAGCACACAACATCAATTAAAATCAATGATTTGTAATTAATTTAAGGTTTAAATTAAAGATATTAAAAAAAATTATTTATGTGTAAAAAGTGAACAACTTTGTCTTACTGTAGTATTGATGGCATAGCGTTTAAAAGGCTACAAAAGCAAAACTCTGAAACACTAAATTCTCCTCTATAATTTTCCCACTGTAACTCGCTTTTTAAGGATTAAATATTAATTATATTAATAGTATGTTTATTTAATAATTGACAAGTACACAGAAAACATTTTTAGTAGTTTTTTATCAATTAAAAAACTTATTTAACTAGTATTTAAATTTAATTAATGTGATAATTAAATCCATTTTTTTGTTTTGTTGAATGAAAATTAAAAATATAATTTTGATTTAATTGACATTTTAGTTGTTTTCAAATAAATTTTTAATTAAAATAATAATAAAATAACAAAAAATTATTTCGTTTAAAATAAAAAAGTTTAAATTTGTGAAAATGTTGTTTAAATTTGTCAAAATCAATCAACACATTGTTTGAAACGGCAGAGTTTTTTGGTAATTTTTTTAATATAAATTAAAAATATCAAAGTAATTTTCGTGGAAATACAAAATTTTAATTTAAAAGATTTTGTTTGTCGTGCTTTATTCCCAATTTTTATTCTTGATGAAAACACCGAAATTTATAAAAGAAATAAAACTGTTAAGCAAATAAGAATTATAAACAATAGTTTTACTTTTAACAATATCAAAGCTTAAACAAAAACAACAACAATAAACAGTGAGTTTATGTTTTCTTACATTCTCCACTACAATTGGTTAAAAGAATTCTTTTTAAAAATGGTTTTGTTGTTTTTTCTCTATGTGCATATGTTAAATATAACACAGAAACACTTTTGGGCACAAGGACTTTCTTCCCTATGGTGTAGAAAACCCCGGCAGTTGTAAGTTGGTTAAGACAAAACAAAACAAAAACAACTTGCAAAAGCATGATGCCTGTTAAGTTTTTTAAGCCGTGCACTAGTCAGCTTATTATCGAAGTAATTTTTGGGAATACATAATTTTAATTTAAAAGATTTTGTTAGTCGTGCGTAATTCCCAATTTTTATTCTTGAAGAAAACACTGAAATTTATTGTTGAAGTTATTCCTATGCGTATTTCACTGGTTGCTTAGGTCGCATCGTCAGGAAACTTCATCCAAAGATTTTAGAAAAACTAAAGATATTTAACAAATAAAACTGTTAAACGTATAAGAATTATAAGGCCCAGTTTTACTTTATCAATAGTAAGAAATGGGAATTTGTAAATTAATTTTTTGAATCCCAAGAAAAACTTTGAAAAAATAATTTAAATTTATGAAATTTTTGTTGGAATTTGTCAAAATCAATCAACAAATTGTTTGAAACGGCAAATTTTTTTAGTAACCAATATAGGGGGGCGGGGGGGGGGGTGCTTTAAAACCATGGTATATAAGGCCATGATTGCATTATTGCTCAATTGAATGGGAGATAAAGCCATATTGCCCAATAATTGAGAGGTAAGGTCATGTTTAAAATTTTGCGAAATGAGAGATATAGCCATATTTTCTTTTTCGCAAATGAGAGAAAAAGCCATATTTTCTCAGAAAATTGTTATGCGTGGTGTAAAAGGGAAAATCCTTAGTTATCATTGAAAAACATTTTTTTATTCTTGTGACGCACACAATAAAACTTTATTCAGCGAAGCCACCTGCCGCACAGTGCTTTGGCCCATAGACATAAATCAAAAAAAAAAACAAGTCTTATATTGTGCTTAAAAATGTACAGATCGATAGATAACAAAATAATTAAAATGAATTTTGAAGAATTTTTTAGATTTAACTCTTTTGGCGGCGCTAGAGGGCGCCAAAGTTTGAGAATTTATAGTAAAAATGGCCAAACAACTACTTGAGTTTTACATGCTTTAGGAAAACTGTTGTAAAACTGTTGTTTTTTAAAGCACGAGATTGAAATTTTTTTCTGTAGTAGTTTACTATATTTAGAACTAACTGTAAAAAAATTTTATTGATTTATTTTCTCATAAGTGTTTTTTTATTGGTTTGAAAAATGCTTATTATTTACTTAAGCTCTAAAAATTTTCTAACTTTGATGGAATATTAAAAAAAAAAGAAAAATATGGTCTATGGGTTTTTTTCTGATTTCGAATATTTAGACTGTTTTCTAATAACTACAAAAAAAAAAAATTGAAAAAATTTTACCACAACTTGAAAAAAAAAAACTTTTTTTAAATGGCTATTTTCATGATTTTTGATCAAATTTTGATAGTTTTCAGGAGTTTAAAAGACAATTAACTACAAATACTGTGAAATATTAATTCAAACTTATACCATTCAATAAAAAACAACAAAAATCAAAATATGTATAAAAAATTGTTTGTGTTTGTCTGCATTCTACGGCATAAGAGGGCGCTGAAATCACAAATGCCCTTGGTTTTTTATTGTTTCAAGAAAATAATTGTAAAAAATTAATTTTTTGGATTACGAGATTCAAATTTTTTTCTGTAACAGCTAACTATATTCTAAACCATCTATAAAAAACTTTTACTGGAATTATGCTCCTATACATATTTTTTAATGGTTTGAAAAATGCTTATTATTTACTTAAGCTCTAAAAATTTTCTAATTTTGATGGAATATTAAAAAAAAAAGAAAAATATGGTCTATGGGTTTTTTTCTGATTTCGAATATTTAGACTGTTTTCTAATAACTACAATAAAAAAAATTTAAAAAATTTTACCACAACTTAAAAAAAAATTTATTTAAAAAAAATGCTATTTTCGTGATTTTTGCTCAAACTTTCATAGATTGAATTAGTTAAAAAAAAATAAACTAGGAACATAATAAGAAAAATATCCAAATAGATATACTATTGAATTAGAAAAATTGACAAGATAAATTAAAAAAAATTAGTATAACAGTTGTGTCTGTTTCTTTTTGTCGACACAAGATGGCGCTAAATTCCCAGATGACGTTGGATTTTCATCGTATAAAGAATATTTTCAAAATGTGACTTAGTGCCGTTATTTTTTATTTAAATTGAAGATGGTTACGTGACAGAAGTTTTTTTTGGTAACAGCCTTTGTTTGTAGTAAGAGCAATTCTATTGTGGAGTGTTCGAAAATATTGCATACAGGGTTTTAAATTTAAAAGAAAATAAAAATTTTCTATTAAAATGTGAAATCAATTTATATATTTAATAAATACTTACTTTTACAAACGAGTAAAAGTGAGGGCGCATGGTTCAAAAAATGAACGTGCACATCTCTAATCAATTTTATTGCAATCAAAATCAGCTTATCAAATTTTATTGGAATCTTTCTATTTTTAAACATAGCTCCCATACAAATCATTCTCCCGAAAATAGCTTTTAATGCCAACTTCCTTAAAAATATATGTAGTAACATACCAATATAAACCATAGGTTACATATAAACCCTCATCCAAAAAACCCATATATGAAGATGAAGATATCTAAATAATATTCGGCAGAAAGAACTTTGAAACGAATCTTAACCTCATAACATAATTTTGTTCTGGTGGGTCCATGATTGCCCATGGGTCCCAAATAGATTACAATCTAGGAACTTTGTTTTTAAATACTATGCTTTAGGATATCACATGGTCGGGCTTGACCGATTATACTTTCTTACTTGTTATTTTTGCACGAGCATTTTAAGCGTTTTTCACTCATTTTTCATTAAATGATGTTTTTGTATTTTTCACATTTATAATCCGATTCTACCAAAATTTGGCACACATATATATCTAACAAATATCAATTTTCATACCAAATTTTATTACGATCGGATAATTTTTGAAAGTGTTATAACATTTTTAAGAAAAAGGATATATGGCAGGACCTTGAGTCCTTGTTCAGATTTAAGTGAAAATTTGCACATACGTTGCTAGTTGTGTGTGTATTAGTATGACCATTTTTTGTAGTTTTGTGGGCATTATTGAAGCTAAAATTACATTTTTCCATTTCAGGACACATGGGAGGTAGGCGTGTCCTTGGACCGATTTGTCCAAAAATTCACATTTTTCTTAACTAAGCTATTCTATGCTTGTGTACCAAATTTCAAAAATTTCTGACAACTCCTTCTATTTATGTCCCTTCGTTATATGGGGACAAAGCACTGTGTGCCGCGTCCTTCTGGATGAAAAAACACCACACCCCGAAGCCACATAGAAAAACTTTAGTATGCGAAGCCAGATTTCAATACTTAACTTTAGTGTCTCCGGAACTGAAATGAGCTATAAAGCCATTTTCTAATAATGCTAATGTAAGCTAAGGCCATGATGGTTTTATCTCCCATTCAAATAAAAAATAAATAAAAAAGGCTTTATCACCCTATTGCATGAGAGATAAAGCCATCATAGCCTTATCTACCATGGTATTAAAGAACAAGCAAATAACAAAATACTTACCTCTTCCGTGTTAATATTCATTCGCATTTTTAAAATATTTTTTTCAAGTGCTAAAATTATTTCAAACCCCTTTTTATTCGACAGTTTAATATGAGAACTTTCTCACAAAATTTTTACAGACACACTTTTTCTGTTAATTGGCGAGTGAAGTTGTCACGTAAGAAAAAATTTTACAGAAGCAGTTAAGTGAGAAAAACAGTTGTTTGTTTGTTTAAATTTATTGCATTTTTTTCATTTCTCACATTTCAATCGAAAAGTTTCTCGACGCGGGAGTTAAAGAACATGGACACAGGGCTCCAACATTGCTTCTGTTTACATTATTTTCCAGTCAAATAAACAGTGTAAAAGTTTTTCTATTAATAAACACCGAACTGTTTCTATTCACTGGGAAATATGGGAATTTCGACTTCCGCCCTATTACCCAAAATAACACCGAGATTATACTGTCGAAGAGCGTCAAGCATCTGGGGATCATTTTGTAGCCATAGGCAGAATGTTAAGAAGCGAGTCAGGACGGGAAAAAGCGTAAACTTCTACACGGATTGCTCTAATTCACGAAGCACTGGGCTTCGGCGTGCACTCAAAGAAGTTTTACTTTAATTTGTCGCGAAGTTTTCCCGATTGCTAAATCGTTTTGCCGTCGGAGGTACTTGCGATCAAGGAGGATGTAGACTGGCTCAAACTATCTGCTGTGTCAATGATTGCTGTCGATATTTACACTGATAGGCGTGCCGTTGTTATGGTCTTGGATTACCTCTCCCTGAGAACGAGAAAAGTCCTTGACTGCCTATCATTGCTGACCGTATTGGCTGAGCAGTTTGAAATGAGGGTCATATGAAATTGGCTGAGTAGCTTGATAGAAGGGTTAGATGGATCTCAGGGCACAGGGATACACTGTGGAACATTAGGGCAGATTAAGCGGAAAAGCTTGGCGCTACATTGCGGGTTTCTTTAAATTAGGAATGCGTTGGGGTACCTCTGCTCTTCTGCAAACTTAAAATTCGGCGATCAATTATCAATTTTATTAATTATAGATAAGCCGCTAACACTGGATGAAATCAAATGTGGGCGCGCATGGATGAGAAGCGAACCATGCCTCCACTATCGATAATCAAGAGCAACGTTTCACTCTTGGTAGCTGTTGTCATGGATGGGCATTAGCAGCGTCTGGGAGGCGGATACTATGATAACTGCCGCAGCTGCGCCTGCGCCTTTTGATGTCTCTGGCGTTGAACTGGAATGCATTTTAAACTTCTTTAGACGCTAGGGTTTCTAATAATGTGGGATTTCTGTTTCAAGAACTCCATGGTAGCATAATGGATCATTGGGTGTAAGTGTTTCATATGGGTACTAACTGCCATTTTCACCTTACCTTTTCAATTAACGCGACTTTGTAAATTTTTTTAAGAATTTTAAATTTGGCCCACTGATAATAATTTGTATATCAAGTGTAGTACTATATATACTTTAATATAGATATCATCGCATGGTCCAACCAGAATGTATGAATTATCTAAATATTTTTTATTATGATAGAAGGATCTATGGCAATTATGTGTGAGAGAATATATCGGCCAAATGCTCGCCACGGCTTCGGTGGCATACCTCTATCCGATCGTCCATATCTTCAATGCTTTATATTGACATACACTTTTTCTTTAAAATATTTTCAAAGAATGAAGTCAAAAGGTGGCTTATCACACCGCCACCACATGAGATAACACGGCTATTGAGTTTTCGCGCAAAATAGCCATTTTTTCGTTGGCTGTGTGGCAAGTGACACCATTCCGTAGGGCCCACATTTCGTCCAGATCCATATACTCTGGCCACAAGAGTCTGTTATCATCTCGCAAAAGCGAACACCATTCACGGTAACTGCTTGGCCAACCTCATTATCGCAGAAGTACGGCCAGATGACGCCGCAAGCCCATAAACCGCACCAAACAGCATACACAGGTGTTTTCACATGTTCTTCAGACCCGGTTTGCTGAAATTTTCGCAAAATGCTCCCGATTGTAGACGAATTTTACGAAGTGTACGAAATACATTTTGTTACATTTAACGCGCTGTTCAATTGTGTCCCTCTCCATGGTTGAATTTGTCCAACACTGAGACAAAAAATGTCAAATTACGATGGGCAAAAAACTTGACTTCAAGGTATGACTCACAATTAACATCGTGCCGTATGGTTGGACCATCCTTTATTTAACATAATTATTGTCCCTTTTGCTAATTCTTTATATCTTGAAAATAATCACTTTGGCCCACTGGAGCAGGTTTCTTGCTAAAATTTTCTTAGATTTTAGTTTTTATCGAACTTGAAAGAAATAGACAATAATTGACAGTTGTGTTTCTTAAAGTTTTGTTTAATATTAGTTCATTACAGCTGTGCCTAAACAAGAGCGTCAACGGTGTGTTACGAACAGTAACTAGTGTTAATCTTCTTATTTAATAAAACCCACTTAATTAAAATAAAAAAATGCAGATAAAGCCGCTAGATTAATCGAAAATAGTTTAATAGTCATTATTTATTAACAATAGCGGCCAGCTTCACTATTAAAGGTGCTCTCAAAATTGGATTTTCCAATTGCAAAGCATTGAAGTCGCGCTTTTTAGAGATGCTTTATTCAAATTGTATGGGCATAGACATTTTTGACAACTGGCAAACGCGTGCCGCTTTTGTTTAGGTACGGCTGTTACATTACTCTCCGTGAAGCGTCCAGACGACTCTAATTGCTATTTTCTGAAAGCTAAGGGCTCTACTAAAATGTTCCAAAAAATGTTTTTTTATTGCATTATTTTTAAAATTTCTAGATTTTCTACTTTGACCCACTGTAGCTTGCGTTATATCATTACATAAAAGCAAGTTTTCACTATACTCTAAAAGCTAAAGTCCCCCACTCAAATGTTTCCATACACAAATGTCCCATCAGGTTTTTGCCTTAAACATTATTTAATAACAGTCCGTTTTGTTTCAAAGCAAAAGAGGAGTTACTCTTCCCTTTAAACCTTCAATTTTAAACCCCAATTAATTAACATCCATTTCGCTTATTTGCTTTTACAATTAACATTTATTTAGCCATTAATGTAAATATTAACTTGAGTTCTGCTATTGATTTAATACTGTTTTTTATGAAACAAAAAAAAATTTAATTTCTGTTGCATTTTAATAACTCTTCGCCTTATTTGTTGTTTATTTATTTGTACCTCTATTTGTTTGTTTTGCCACTTACTTTTTGTGTGCAAATAAAACGGAGCGACGTACAGATGGACGGACCCTCTCTAATTAAGCAAAATATTTTTTCAGATGGGTTTCAAGCGAAAAATCATCACAGTCACAGTCAGCGTCATTCAATTTCAATTGTATTTTATCAGCACTCTTCTTTTGATAATCATGACGAAAATGAACAAAATACAAAAAAAAAAAAAAAAATCCAATTTACTTTGTAGTGCTTTTTATTAACGCTTCAATTGGTCAACATGACAGCGAAAAAAAAAACAAAATAAGGAAACAATTACAAAAAAGAAAAAAAAAAATCTAAAGTGATCAAAAAGTTAATGGCAGCACGACGAGAGTGAATTTTTAGAAAAAAGGGGGAAACAGTAGAAACAAATTTTTATAATTATTTAAAATTTAAATAATAAGAGATTTTTTTGGGGGAAAACTGATTTTGTGAAAAAGAGACTTTTTGCGAAAAAAGTGACTAAAATTCTTGTCTTTTCATTGGTATCTTTTATATCTACATATTTTGCTTAATTTACAACATTTTGTTATGCATCCAATTCTTTAGAAAATACAACAAAATATCTAGACAATTATATTGCGTGAGTTGCACAAATAAAAGGGCAAAATTAAAAAAAAATCTGCAAATAATTTTGTACAAATCATGAACAACACAACTAATACTTCAATTCTGCTTGGTATTATTGTTTAAAAATTTTCAGATTTTAAAAAATTGTTATGCCCTTTTTAATCTTTATTTTTTTTTACAAATTTTCCTTTTGAATTTAAAATCCTTTTTTTAGTATTAAATTGCAATTAAATTAAATACGTCTGAATTGCAATTTAAAGTTCACTTCAATCATGTTGTTGTCAATTCAGTTGGGTTTTTTTTTCATTTAACACAACAAAAGTTACTGTAGTGAAATGCTGAATTCTTTTTATTAACAGTAAGGGCGTTCACTTAAAAAGCAATTGATCTATCAGGATTTAAATAATGCCATAATTAATTTAAGTAGTTTTCTTACTATTAAATTGATTTTTTTAATTCTTCAATATGGACAAATCTAGTGGATGATTTTTGTTTAAAGAAAATAAAGTGAATACCCTTATTATTGCCAATATATAACTAATTTTCATTTTATTACTTTTTTCTATAATTTTAAAGTATTTTTTTTTACATTTTACATTGTTACAACCAACGTGTAGTTTTTTTGCTATAAATTATTTTATAAATGAGGGAATTTTTTAATTAAAAGATGTTTCAATTACTGGGTTTCTTGTGTGAAGGGAAGGAAGTAAAATTTAATTGTAAATGTTCTTTAGGTGAACTAAAAATTGACAAATAAAAAGTGGGGCAAAAACATTTCAAAATAACCCTTTTTTTGTACATGGACAAATTTGTTTTACAAATTTTTATACAGTCGAATTTTTTATGTAATAAAATGTTGCACTTTTTTAAAAAATAAATAAAGCTTTTTTGACAAAAGTTGCATTTTTAAACAAAGAATTGCACTTTTTACACAAAAATTGCACTTTTATTGCAAAAACTTGCACCTTTTACAGAAAATGTTGAATTTTTTTTTTACAAAAAGTTCAACTGTTTACACAAGAGTGGCACTTTTTACACAAAATCTTACAAAAAGTTGAACTTTTTCAACACAAAGTTGCACTTTTTACACAAAAGTTGCACTTTTTCATAAAAAAATTGAATTTTATACACAAAAAGTTGATCTTTTTAACAAAAAGTTGCACTTTTTCAACACAAAGTTGCACGTTTTACACAAAAGTTGCACCATTTACACAAAAGTTGCCCTTTTTTTTACTAAAGTTGCACTTTTTACACAAAAGTTGCACTTTTTACACAAAAGTTGCACTTTTTACATAAAAGTTGCAGTTTTTCACAAAAAATTTAATTTTCTACACAAAAAGTTTAACTTTTTAACAAAAAATTTAATTAAATGGTGTTTTCTTTTCTAAAAAATAATGATGCATTATAGTTGTGTAATATATTTATTAGGTTACACGAACCCTTACAAAGTGATACATTTTTCTAAATTACAATGGAACAAAATAATATGTAGCTACGTTTTGCACTCAACACTTATGTGTATTTAGCGTGTTAAATATTGAATGCAAAGTTTGTACTAAAAGCGATATTCATCACGCTTGTAGCAATATTCAACATTCAATTTTCTTTCAATTCCAATAGGCGTTAACAGCACTGATTTTCAATAATTAATGTCAGCTGTTGTTAAAAATTTTGCGACAAAAAAATATAATAAAAGTAAAACAAACGAAAAACAAAAAGTTTTTATATCCATCATGCTGGGTACACACAATGCAACCTACATGCAATCTGTTTCAATGCAACCTCAAAATATCAAAGCGTTTTGATGTTGATGCAATCTAGAATGAATGAAAATGAATTTAATTCACTAGATTGCGTAAACGCGTTGCATAGTGTGTAACCAGCATCACAATAGAACTAATGTTGAGTACACACAGTGTAACCTACATGCAATCTGTTTCAATGCAACCTCAAAATATCAAAGCGTTTTGATGTTGATGCAATCTGAAGTGAGTGAAAATGAATTAAATTCACTAGATTGCGTAAACGTGTTGCATAGTGTGTACCCAGCATAAAAATCACAATATAACGCAAATTGTCCGCAAACACAAGAAAAAAATACTTGCTTGCATAAAAAAGTATTTTACGCAGATGCAAAAAAGGGTATTATCTCACACTCAGTTATAACTGCGGGTAAGAAATGGAGCAAATTTGCCATTTATTGTTGCAACATGTTTAGAAAGAAAAACGACAACTTCTCACATTTTTGCATATATTTTTAGAATGGAACAAAAACCCGCACGAATGGTAGCATATATGGAACATTATTGTCAGAAAAGAAAACACCATAATACACAAAAAAGTTGCACTTTACAACACAAAGTTGCACTTTTTCAGCAAAAAGTTTTTACATAAGTCGCGCATTTTTTTCATAAAAAGTTGCATAGTTTTACAAAGAATTGCAGTCTTTATAAAAAAGGTGCACTTTTTTTTACAAAAACTTGCACTTTTTTTTTTAACAAAAAGTTGCATTTATTTTCGAAATGTTACACTTTTTCACAAAATATTGCACTTTTTGGGCACTGCTACACGTTCAATAAATATCGTGATATTTGGATCGCGATCCATTTTAAAATATTAATGGATCACGGGCGTATGCTACATGTTCAATATTTATCGCGTCAGTATTAATATTATTTTTGTGCTGTGCGGGTCGTTAATCAATGTCGCGATAAACCCTATTTAGCTAGTGTGCTTGCTTTTTCATTGAAGAAAAAAGTGGAAAGAAAAATGTGTTTTACTTTTCATTTGTTTAATTTTTTTCACTGCGTATTTTCTTTTATTTGCCAGTTTTTACTGACGTATCATGATTTAATATCATGAAAATGCTACACGTTCAATATTAATCACGCGATCCACGATCCGCGATCTGGATTTCACATTTTAGGCCATTCTGCGATATGGAATGCGATCCATCAATATTGCATGCTACACGTTCAATAAATATCGTGATACAAGAAATATCACTATATTTATTGAACGTGTAGCAGTGCCCTTTCGCAAAATACTGCACTTTTTCACAAAAACTTGCACTTTTTGCATAAGTTACGCTTTTTTTCATAAAAAGTTGCAGAGTTTTACAAAGGCTTGCACTCTTTATACAAAAAAAGTTTCACTTATTTTTACAAATGAAGAACAGTCGCGAATAACGTTTTAAGTTACAAAATAATAATTTTTTAGGAGAGCAAAAAAACGTTTTTTGACAGGCAGCATTATTTGTTTTAAAAATTTGTATTTTCTATTCTTAAAAATAATGATAATAAAAACTTTTATGCAAAATGCTTTTAAAACATTATCCCTCACTGCAAAATCGTTTCGGTTACATCATTTTTATAGTAACTTACAACGTTCTTCCACTGGCTGACACTTTGTATGGCATTTTGAAAACGTTAAGGTGATTAATTTTGGGTGATTTGATGTTTAAACTGTGTAAGAAAGTAAGGCCAACGGTTATCTGCAAAAAAAAACAGTTTTTGCAAAAAATGTGGCGTTTACAACGTTATTCGCGGCTGTGCTTCAAATACCTACACTTTTTTTACAAAAATGTTTCACTTTTTTCAAAATGTTTTACTTTTTTTTAAAATGTTGCGCTTTTTCACAAAATGTTGCATTTTGTCACAAAATATTGTACTTTTTCACAAAAAAAATAACTCACATTTTTTATATAAAAGGTTACATATTTTTACAAAGGCTCGAACTCTTTATACAAAAATTTGCACTTGTTTCTTTTTTACAAAAGCTTGCACTTTTTTTCACAAAATGTTTCTCTTTTCTCCAAATGTTGCACTTTTTTCAAAATGCTTTATTTCTTTTAAATCCAAATTTTTAATATTTTTAATTAGGCTTAAGTTCATGAAATTTAATTTTTCATTAAATTATTTTTATGAAGAAAGGAATTTTACAACATGAAAATTAATTAAAATTGTTATTGATAATCTTTCATTATTGACGTGGCTGGGGCTCGAACCCCGGCCGGCAGGTTACCATGACATGTTTCGATCGCAACCACTCGATCTCCTCAGATGGATTTGCCGTCTTACACTCGCAGCCATCGACGACTGCTGACGTCACTAGTCAAACATCAATCCTTAAACCAAATTGTATTTTAACATTTGGTAGATCGAAATTTGCTTTCCTGAATGATTATCCACTTTAATTGATTTTACATGTTTTTTCCTTTACTTCTGTTTTTTCGTACTTTCGTCAAGAATTTTTCTTGAAGTCCAAGTACATTTTTTGTTTTTTCACTTTGTCTTTCTCTTTTCCGTTGACCTTTTTCAGCACAACTTGAAGGACAAATGTACACATAGAGCTCGTGCCTTAGCTTTAACAATAATTAGTATTGTGGTTATTTTGTTGAACTATTTATGGTTTTTAATCCAAATTTTTAATATTTTTAATTAGGCTTAAGTTCATGAAATTTAATTTTTATTAAATTATTTTTATGAAGAAAGGAATTTTACAACATGAAAATTAATCAAAATTGTTATTGATAATCTTTCATTATTGACGTGGCTGGGGCTCGAACCCCGGCCGGCAGGTTACCATGACATGTTTCGATTGCAACCACTCAATCTCCTCAAATGGATTTGCCGTCTAACACTCGCAGCCATCGACGACTGCTGACGTCAATAGTCAAACATCAATCCTTTTTTAAAATTTTGCAAATTTTTACAAAATGTTGCACTTTTTCACAAATAGTTTTACTTATTCACGAAAATTGTGGCACTTTTCTTCAAAATGTTGCACTTTTTTCAAAATATTTAATTTTTTTTTCCAAATTTTGCACGTTATTACAAAATGTTGCGCTTTTTCACGAAAAGTTGCACTTTTTTTCAAAATGTTGCAAATGTTCATAATATTGGATTTTTTCAAAATGTTGCATTTTTTCAAAATGTTGCATTTTTTCAAAATGTTGCACTTTTTTCAAAATGTTGCACATGTTCAAAATATTGCATTTTTTCAAAATGTTGCATTTTTTCGAAATGTTGCACTTTTCACAAAATAATTTACTTTTTTTACGAAAAATTGCACTTTTTATGCTAAAAGTTGCAGTTTTTATACAAAAGGTGAACTTATTCACAAAGTGTTGCACTTTTCATAAAGTTTTTTTTCACACAAAAAAAAACTATTTTCACAAAAATTCACTTTTCCCATTGAGCATTTTCACAAAAACAAAAAAATTTTTTTACTACAAAACTATTATTTTGTGGATCAAACTTTAGGTTTCACTGTTTTGCATTTGATATTAATTATAAAAAAATAATTAATTTACTGTTGTAATGTAAATAATTCCTTACTTTTTTTTAAAATAAAAATGGGAATATATTAATAAAACTAATTGGTATTTTAATGACCTTTATACGATGTAGTTAGTGGAATTTTCTTGTTAATTATTCATTTAAATTAACAAAAGTGCATTTAAATATTTTGTAGTTCAAATTTAATTTTAATGAAAACACATGTTATTGAATTCCCACTTTAGAGTAAAAAATGTTGAAAACTTTCGAATTTTCTAGGTTTCTAGGGTTTGCTTAGAATCCTTTAAAAGCCCCCTTTAAAAATTATGCATATTTTTTCTTTATCTTCTTCATTTTAATTTAACATTTCCCTGACAAAAAAAAAGACAAAAAAAAAAGCAAAACTAAATATTTATTTCTGCATTTTCCTCTTTTCCTTCTTTCACCAACGAAATAATTTACATTTCCTTCCTCGGCAAATAGAATTGCGACAGAGGAAAAAAGCCTCTTTAAAAAATCTGCATAGTTCGAAGAAAATACACAGAAGTTGGCATTTTCCTGGGGTGATCTATAGAGCGCATAATAGGAAAAACGACCAAAATAAAGAGAAACCAAAAACCATCATATTACCATTTAAATTTTTGGCTTTTTTTGTATTTTTTTTTCATTTCTCAACTATTGACATTGACATATGTTTGGTAATATTTTAAAATAAAAAGAAAGCAACATTGCTTTTTTGTTGGGGACTACAAATATACAAGGGATAAATATAATGCTAAAGGAAATAAAATATTATTGCAAAAGATAAGCCGCAAATTTGGTGGCAGTTTTCCCTATTTTCCATAAGACTGCATATTTGAACACACATTTTGGGGTAGTTTTCTTTTTTAGAACTTTAAGGGAATGAAGTGCATTAAGTTTGTAAAACAAAGTAGTGGTATTCAGTAGTTGGTGCAGATGGTCAAAAAATATAAAAATGAGGTTAAACCTGCCTTAAAGTTATTTTTTTTGCGGAATTTTAGTTTTTTTCGTTCAATTAACTAAAGCGTTTTTACACGAATATTTCTTGTGATAACCTAAAAAAACGGTTAGCACCACTGCATTCAGCGTACCCGAATTAGATTAAAACGTCAGGTGTCTCAAAAAAAAGTGTCAAATTCAAGCACAACGTAATTTTGCAAAACCCTTTAAAATTAAGGAAAAATAAATTTTTGAAATTTTTTACTTACGTTGCTGCTAAGTTGGCAAGAAAAAATCCCTCAAAACAAGGAATCAATGCTAAATACTTTAAATGACTACCCATTTGAACTGCTTTAGACGTGTGTTTTACTATTTTCTGCTCGAAAGGAAACACAAAATTAACAAAAATTTATTACAAAAAATAGAAAAGACCAAAAATAAAACTTAATGCTACACAAGTGTGCAATTTAAAAACCATTAAAAATGTGCTTTAATTTTTACCGCAAAACAAAATACGAGTATAAGAACAGTTACAACAAACCAACTGTCTGTCGGTCGGTCGGTCACTTGCGTTAAAAGATACAATGTCTACAACAAAAATTAAATGATGACGACAACTTAAACGACAACAAACAATTCATAGTTAAAGCAAGAAATTACTGAGATTTTACGATGGTGGTTTACAAGCCAGCAAGGCTGTTAGGTAGTGAACGACTTTTTTCGCCACCGAGGGACGAATTTCAAAGGTTTTTTTTTATTACATAAGCCACAAGTGTAAACTTTTTTTTTTAAGAGGAGAAAAAACCCAAAGAATCTTTATTCCTTGGGATGTGCTAAAATTCAATTTTTAATAATGTTCTCCTTGTGCCGTATGCTGCATTAAACCAACGTAAATTTCTTAGAAAGCTGCTTAGTAACAGCCTAAAGTACGCAATTAAATATAAACAAACTCTAATAGTGGGCAATTAATATATTTGACACTTTGTGTGTCTTCTTGAAACATACTTTACTGCCCCTAGTTCTTCACCATTGTCCACTTAAAAAGATTCAATAAAAGAAAGAAATTAAAATACCACCACTCCTTTCATAACTTATCTACAGCTAAGTGGCCACTAATCTCTATTCATTTGCTTCTTATTTTAAGCAATATATTATTGCTTTTTACTTTTTTTCTAGAACTTTTTGACAGTTTTGTATCTTGTATTTATTAAAAACCCTACTCCATATCAAATCCTTTTATAGCCTCCCAAAAAAGATTTAACTACTTCGTCCTTTAAATCCTAGTATTCCATTCCCCTTTGAGCTTTTTATGTTATTTAAACACTTTTTTCTATTTTTTTCAATTTTATAAAATCATAAAATTCTATTTTATTATCCTTTTTTTTATGTCCTTTAATACAGATAAAAAATCTATTTATTGCCTATAAAAATCGATAAAGATGTTAAAGTGCTTAAAATGCCCAAAACTTTTACTCTTCTACGATAAATCTCTAATAGGAAAATACATTTTCGAGCTAATCTCTACTTTTATTATTTATAATTCTTTAAAAAAAAAAAATGTTTTCTATGCAACATTTTATGGGCAAAAAAACGAGATCAGTTTAAAGCAGCAATAAATCGCAATTTTATGGTTAAATGCGTAAAAAAGTTAAAATTTATGTTTATTACCAAAAAAAAAGGGATTAAAAGGATTAAAAGGGGGGTTTTAAAAAATTATATAGACAAGAAATTTGTAAAATTAAAAGATTTTTTGAGAATAAGTGCAAGTTTTTGAGAACATTTTTTAATTGAGAAAGAAAAGTTTTTTGTGAAAAAGTACCAGCTCTTTGTGAAGATGGCAAATTTTTGTGGAAAAAGTGCAACATTTGCGGGATTTAAATGTAATTTTTGTTGTTAAAGTAAACGAAAAAGTTTTGTTTTGAAAAAATTAATTTTTTCGGCCATTTTTTGTTGATTAACTAAAACTTCGCCCCTATCACAAACAACTTCCCCCATGAAAATATTCCATATTTTTTTTATTTCTTATTGTGAATGATTCCTATAACAATTTTTTTGGAAATTAATTCCCAAACTTAAAAAATGTGGCATCGCCAATGTTTACTCCTGCGAATTTTTTACTAAATAAATTCACAAGAAGTGTAAATTTGAGCGAGAAAGGAACATGTAAGTTTTAATTTATATTCTAAGGTAGAACTCAATTAATTTCTTTATTCTTTTATTAAAGGAGTGTTGATAAAGAAAATAAAGGTAAACCATTTTCATTATCAATATCATCGAAAAAAACTAGTATTTCAAAAGATTTTGTTATTCGTGCTTAATTCCCAGTTTTTATTCTTGATAAAAACACTTGGCATTTATTGTTGATGGGATAAGCTATTCCTATGCATTTCACTGGTTGCTTAGGCCAGATCATCAGGAAACTTCATCCATAAAGATTTTAGACAAACTAAAGATATTAAACCAAATAAAACTGTTAAACGTATAAGACTTATAGCAACAGTTTTACTTGTAACAATATCAAAGCTTGAACAAAATACATCAACAATAAAAAAGTGGGTTTATCTCATCTTACACTCCCCACTACAATCAGTTGAAATTCTCTCAACATTAATTGTAGTTCATTGATGTTCAAAAATGTTTTGCATATGTATTATGAGAGAGTTTCAAAATACAGAGATACGCAAAACTAATCGCACAAATTTTATTTAAATTTAATAGAAATAAATTGTTTTGATTGTAAAATATTTATAATAATACCGTCCAACTAAATTTTCTATTTTTTAAATTGACTTTTAAAATTTTAACTTTTAAAAATTTTTTACAAACAGTAAGAATTGGAAATTTTTAAATATTTACATTAAAAAAAATTCAATGTGAAGTACGAGCATGTTTAGAAATTAAAATTAATAATTATATCTAAAAAAAACTCCACTAAATTCTTCGACATTTATGCTTTTATGACAATTTCGTAAAAACATTCAAATATTTTTTTAATTTTATTACTTATCTTACACACTGTATTTGAAATAAGATCAACTCATCTACCGTACGTGTGCAACTAAATAAATGAGCGTAAAAAACAAAGGGGTGGGGCTTCTAAACAATTGTTTGCTTGAATGGACATCAATGTTGTAGTTGTAAGTAGGTTAAGAAAAACAAAATAAAAAACAAACAACAACTTACAAAAGATGTTGTCAATTAAGTGTTTTTTTAGGCCGTGCACTTGCCTGTTTATTATCAAAAAGTAATTTCAATTTTTGGGAATACAAAATTTTAATTTCAAAAGATTTTGTTATTCGTGCTTAATTCCCAGTTTTTATTCTTGATAAAAACACTTGAAATTTATTGTTGATGGGATAAATCTTTATGGATGAAGTTTCCTGATGATCTGGCCTAAGCAACCAGTGAAATGCATAGGAATAGCTTATCCCATCAACAATAAATTTCAAGTGTTTTTATCAAGAATAAAAACTGGGAATTAAGCACGAATAACAAAATCTTTTGAAATTAAAATTTTGTATTCCCAAAAATTGAAATTACTTTTTGATAATAAACAGGCAAGTGCACGGCCTAAAAAAACATTTAATTGACAACATCTTTTGTAAGTTGTTGTTTGTTTTTTATTTTGTTTTTCTTAACCTACTTACAACTACAATTAATGTTGAGAGAATTTCAACTGATTGTAGTGGGGAGTGTAAGATGAGATAAACCCACTTTTTTATTGTTGATGTATTTTGTTCAAGCTTTGATATTGTTACAAGTAAAACTGTTGCTATAAGTCTTATACGTTTAACAGTTTTATTTGGTTTAATATCTTTAGTTTGTCTAAAATCTTTATGGATGAAGTTTCCTGATGATCTGGCCTAAGCAACCAGTGAAATGCATAGGAATAGCTTATCCCATCAACAATAAATTTCAAGTGTTTTTATCAAGAATAAAAACTGGGAATTAAGCACGAATAACAAAATCTTTTGAAATTAAAATTTTGTATTCCCAAAAATTGAAATTACTTTTTGATAATAAACAGGCAAGTGCACGGCCTAAAAAAACACTTAATTGACAACATCTTTTGTAAGTTGTTGTTTGTTTTTTATTTTGTTTTTCTTAACCTACTTACAACTACAATTAATGTTGAGAGAATTTCAACTGATTGTAGTGGGGAGTGTAAGATGAGATAAACCCACTTTTTTATTGTTGATGTATTTTGTTCAAGCTTTGATATTGTTACAAGTAAAACTGTTGCTATAAGTCTTATACGTTTAACAGTTTTATTTGGTTTAATATCTTTAGTTTGTCTAAAATCTTTATGGATGAAGTTTCCTGATGATCTGGCCTAAGCAACCAGTGAAATGCATAGGAATAGCTTATCCCATCAACAATAAATTTCAAGTGTTTTTATCAAGAATAAAAACTGGGAATTAAGCACGAATAACAAAATCTTTTGAAATTAAAATTTTGTATTCCCAAAAATTGAAATTACTTTTTGATAAAAAACTAGTATTCTACAAAGTTTATTTCACCTGCATTTAAAAAAATAAAGTTCGTTAATTATAAAAAGACTTAAAAAGTAAAGTTGCCTTTTGCTGATATATCAGCCATTTGTGAACCGATCCCTGTAAATTTCAACAGCAATCTATTCCGGACTTTACGCGTTATAAATGTGTAGCAACCTTATCCCTATTATATCGGAGGTGTTCGGAAATCTCATTTGAACATTAACACTGACAGACAGACGGAAATTGTTAAATAAACTTCGCTACTTATAAGAAACTAGAATATATACACTAGGGTGGCCGTTATTTTTTTTTTTTTTTTTTTGTTTGATTTCTTATATTCTCCCCCCCCCCCCCCCCCCCCAAATCGGTTCAGTTTTGTGTAAAAAAAATACAAACAAATTTCGTAGCTATTTTTTTTTTTTTTACTGTTAGGACCAGCACTCAGGGGATGACCCCTACTAATGCATTGCATTGTGTTGGAACTAGGAAAATAGGTTGTGGGAAGGGGGATAGAGGGAGTAGTGTTTGTGAACATTCGATTTGAACTTAATCATGTTGTAAGTAAGAGGGAAGACTTCTGCAGGAAGGTTATTCCACATACGAACTGTGCGGGAAAAAAACGAATTCTCTCTGTAATGCGTTGTACGATTCACCTTCCAATCGACCACATAAGGATGGGCTCTTGAGGAAATACCAGATCCCTAATTTCGTCAGAACACATCCCATTGTAGTAACGATAAAACAGACAAATACAACCTACATTGCGACGGTGATCAAGGGAGTCAATGTAATTGGATACCCTACTGTCACCAATGAGAACCTTCGCCCTCTCCTGCACGTCGAGAAGCTCCAAAATAGACCTTGAAGCACCGGCCTGCACATGAGAGTTGTATTCCATACGCGGTCGGATATAGGTGGTATAAATAGTAAGGAGATCAGATGGAGTGAAGTATATCTTACACCGTCTTAGAAAACCGAGGCACTTGAATGCTTCTTTCGACACCTTGAATATATGTTCTGTCCATCGGACATCACATTGTATCCTCATGCCCAGAACATCAAGAGATTCTGATTCCTCAATAATTATACCACCCATATATACAAATGAGGCACCTTGATTTGTCGCGCGTTTATGCGTTTGACTATCTCTTAAAAACAACATTTTACAAGAATATGATATATGACAATATTTTAGCTCTTCTAGTCGACAACATAAGCCTTGAAGAAAGTTTTTTGCTAAAATTAATATTTTAGAAAATAATTTAGAAAATAACTGCGAAATACCAAACATTTTGTATACGTTTTTTTATTAATTAAAGGGGGATTGAATGTCATGTGACCCAATTTTGAAATCGATGTCTTTCGATTTGGATGAAATTTGCACCAACGTTAGTCCTATTGGATAGTAGTTTAGACATAAATTTTCAACAAGATCGGTCGAAAAGTTTTAGAGTTAGAGGGGGTCAAAGTTTGCCATATACATAGATGTTCTTTCTCATCCATGTAATTTATTACCTATTGGTGTTAGCAAAATTTGTCCCAAGTAGCTTAGATAGCTATTTAATCAATCTTTTTAAAAAAAATGTTTTTGTTTTTTTTTTTAAATTTTTAAAAAGAACTTATCGCTACGTAATTTTTTTATATTTTTTTTACATAAAACTGAACCGATTTGGGGGGAGAGAATATAAGAAATAACAAAAAAAAGTTCTCTATACAACTAACGGCCAAGCTAATATACACTTTATGGGGTCTACGATGAAAATTCTAAAATTTAAGAACTGGGTGACAAACTTATATAAAAGAGAACTTTTACACAACTTTAAAATTAAATTTTTTGAGTTATGACAATGTTGCAGCACAGGAAATATGTCAAACCCTTACCGCAAAAATAGCTTAAGCGACATTATTTTCAATTTCCGTTTTTTTTTTTTAATAAATGAATTTATTGGCAACACTTGCATGAAAAAAAAACCTTCTTCTGTGTGTTTTTATCGCTTAAGCTTTTTTCGGTTAGGGTTTGACATATTTCATTTGCTGCAACATTGTCATAACTCACAAAGTTAAATTTTAAAGTTAGTGATGCAGAATTATTCGCACTGTTTTTTTCTATTGTGTATAAAATTCATCTTTATACTTTCCCCGTTTGGAAAAATGTGTGGTTATTTTCTCTAAGTGGTGCAAGCAAGTCCAACACTTTAAACAAGTTTTTTTTTAGAAATGTATTTTTTGACTTATCACGACGTTGCAGCAAATTAGCGATTTGTATAAAATAAAGAGCTACACAAGCACGGGGCCAATGGCTTATAAGTAGCGATGCGATTTCCATGCAAATGAATGCTTTTTGTAAATAGTCTCAGAACGATGTCGAACAATTATCTTTCCGAATCATTAAATTTGCGTCAAAATGTCATCGATTAGTTTTTGCATATATTAGTGAAAATGCATATTTTTGCATATTTAGTTTTTAATGCATATTTTTGCATATTTTAAGATTTTTTAGTGATATATTTTTTTTAAAATTTCAATATTACAAAAAAAATTTCAAATTGTATACAAAAAAAAAAAAAATCTTCCTAAAATATTTTACAAGTCAATTAATTTTATTGGAGCTCTTCTTAAGATTAAGATTTCGACAAAAGCTCCTTTAATTTTTAACCGATGCAGCACCTAACATGTTTAAGGCTGTCAATTGGGGTAAAACAATTTATCCAAAACTGTTACATGGTACTTGCTTGGCACATGGGTTACACCGAATTCGATTATATTGATTTATTGGTTTCACACACAAAAAAAATATTTTTTAAAACGAGTTGCAATTTTTAATGATATGTTTCCCTTGGTATCTTTACTACCGCAGCCAGTATTAACAAGAAGGAAAACTTGGCTAGATGCTTAAGAATACTTTTCAAAAAACTTTGAGCAATTTAATAATGTTATTGAATAACTTCTTGCTACCGATGCTTATGCAAATAAAAAAGTAAGAGAAATATTAAATTTCAATAAAACCAAAAGTCAATTAGCATTTGTATTTTCCAACTCCGGATATATTGGTAAAACAATGGGTCATATGCATAAAAATGAGTAAAAGCGCTGAGTTGAGGCAGGTGAGCAATTGCTCGTAAGTCGAGTTCGATCAAACAGCAACAGCTTTTGCTCAATTTCATATGCATAAAAATGAGTTCAAACCAATTGCAATTACTTGAGCAAAGGGAGATCAAACGTCTAATTGTTATTGAAGTGCAAACATGTCGTCAAGTGAAGAAGAAGTAGAATCAAATAATAATAACACTCATCGCTTTGATTTGTGGGTTTTTTACTCATATACAACTAATCACTCCAATTGCAAATGGGAAGCATTAATTTGCTTGCCATTTCATTTGAGCATCTTTTATTTCATCTGCATCTTTCGGGAATTGTATCCACTCGCTTGCTTTGGCAGATATAAGTTTCGCAACTTCCGCAAAAGTTCGCGGCACAGTTGATTGATGGACTCCAATATCTGTGGCTATACCATTTTAGAATCCAGGTTTTGCACAAATCTTAAATACAGTTGAATTTTATTAACCTTAATGTGCTCAGTAGTCTACATTTGTAGTTGTTTTGCCGAAAAAGTTGAATAAAAAAAAATTTCCACAACAATATTGTCTGAAATTTTGAGTAGCTTCCTAAAAATCAATTGTAAGCAGTTTTGGCAACTAACACGTCAAAAAAATAACTTACAACACCCCAAAGACCCTACTTTACAAAGCGACCATCTCCTGGCCGGTAGTCTACAAATGTAGACACCATATAAAATGTATGGAAATTCATATCAATATTTTACTCAACTCAAATTTTTTTGAGTGCGGCATGTCGAACATGTCATTTAGTATTTTTTAACTCTTTGTTTTCTTGTGCCGGTTTGTGTATGCATGCGTGTGCTTTAGGGTTGCCAGATTATTTTGAAAAATAACTGGACAATTTGGAAATGCATTTAACTATAAGAAAAAGTAAAATTTTACTTCAGATATTATTTTGCAAAAAAAAAAAAATTTAGAAAGCAAGGAAACGTAAAACTTTAAATTCAGTCTTATATCATATTACAAAATTATTATCAGGGCGAATTCACTACAAGTGGCAGCGAAAAGCCTGCTGACTTTGACAGTTCGAATTAATTGGTTTTGGTTTCATAATCCTTACAAGAGATGAATGAGCGAATCATCATATTTTTCACGTTGGCGTTAAGAAAACGATGGGAAAAATTATAGAAAACTTGATTTGATTGAAATCAATGGAGATTTTCAGTTAAATTTTTGGTTTAAATTGCCGCCATTTTTTTATTTTAAGAAAAGTTCTAATGAAGATAAGCTGTACACATAGTATGAATTATATATAACAAAGTTATTTAATGAACAACACTGGATTTTGATTTCACTCGAATTCGATTTCCAGAACATGGCTGATAACTATTAATAAATATGCATTAAATAATAATATTATAGTACTCTGCATACTAGGGTTTTTTTTCAAATGTGGACATAGTTTTTCATACAAATACATATTTGCTACAAATGTAGACTTCCGACCGCCAACGTAAGTTTTCAATCCCGAGCACATAAAGGTAAATGTTGTTGAGGGCCCTACCACCTGTTTCTTCTGACTCCTCAAAAAAGTAATTAGCCAATAAGCAGATGCTACTATTATCAAACTTATGTATTTATCATTTTATTTTTAATTATATAAAAAAAAATTAATAATTAAGAATACAAACCTGTATAATTTTTTATCCTCACTTGCTAACTTTGTTTTACGCTGTTGATAACATTTTGTATTTCTTTGTGGCACAACATATTCAGCCATGATTCCTTTTTAGTGTACGCGAGTCAGCTATAAGGCAGGCTCAACAAAATTTTCGCAAGAGCTCACAAAATAAAGCAAAAGCTTGTTTTTATGCATATGAAAATGAGCAAAAGCTCATCTAACTTAGTTCAAACTGAGCCAGACGAGATCAAACGTGAGCAGCGAGTAAAAGCAAATACATCAAATTTTATTATGCATACGACAAGCACCTTTTACTCAAAAAATGGAGTCCGAGCTCAAGCTCACGTTTTATGCATGAGACCCAATAACTCGATTAAGATGACTTAGTTAACTTAATAGTCAATTCAAATAATTTGATAAGGCAGAAAGTAAAATTAACAATTTGGAAGCAAGCATAGCTCGACAAATAAAAAAAAGAGTGCAAAACGTTTTGCAAAAAATATAGGATATCATAAAATAAAACAAGCTTCAAATATTTTGGATCTGGAATCAAATGTGGGATCTGAATTAGAAAATTAATATTCTTCAACTGAATTGGCATCCTTCAAGTATGCTTCAACTTTGGTTGACGTTGAGAGATAATTTTCCATGCACAAAAGCTTTTTAACAGACAAAGGTTTACGTTTGTGATAACATTAAAAAAGTATTTATATTGCAGAAATTTGGGGGTTTTAGCGCTTTTAGGGTTAGGGGTTAATCGTGGACTGTAAATGACTGTTTCAGGCTAAAACCATCAATTTCTTTATTACAATACGATTTCCTCAACGAGTGAGAAATTGTACATAAGAAATATTTAGAATTGGGAATAAATTTGGGATAAAATAATTGTAATTAATGTAAGAGTACGATTATGTGCTATGTGTGCAGAAGTGATCTCACCTTGTGTATGTATGTGTGCGTGTGTATCTTAGAATAATAAAAAAGATAAGCAGGGTATTTTTTTCAATTCAATAAGACACTTCAACTTTATTGTATATTACAATTAGTTATATACCAATTTTTACTTCTCTTCTGATAATAATTTCAAGTACAAAGATTTTAGTTTAGAATGTAAGTTTAACAAATCTCAAGTTATTAGGTTGGCTGATGCAAAAGAAGTGAAATCTAGAATATTTCATTACAATTTATTAGGTCAAGTATTTAACATTTTAGTACAATTCATTTATAGCAAATTAGATACAATTCACAATAGTTTATAATTCGTTACGGTTATTCATTATGACGTTTTAGTTTAAGTTCATTTTAATTTAAATCTGTTGGTTTCAAACGATTTAACAAATTTATTTAAATTTTGTTGTATAAAATTTACAATTTTATACATTCCGAGCGCCGGAATTGTTAGGCTCCACACAGAGAACTTCAGCTAATGACCGAATAGCCTCGGAAATAATTCGTTGATTAGGAATGGTTGACTGTCGTATAGTTGGTGATTGGGCATTACCCGCATTTTCGTTAGGCGATGATGAAATAATTGATGATGTTGTATGTCTTGATGAAACTCTTTGGCTAGGGGATGATCGGCGATTAGTTGTCGATGATGAAGACCGTCTTCGAACGGTGCGATCACTCCTATTGCTTTTAAGTCTGCTCTGAATGCCCGGATGCAATAAGGTGTGGTGGTACTTGCCACATTTTCGGCATGTGTCCAAAGATGCGCACGCTCTTAAATCGTGACTTTTCGCTAGGCAGTTTACGCAATACCTATACTTGTTAACTATACGATTTCTTGATTTAACGTCCATATTCAAAAATCTCCTGCAGAATCTGATAGAATGGAAGTGTTTGCATAATCTGCATTGGTATAAATCGGGATCGCGGCTGGACGGAGGACTTTTGCGTTTATATCTTCTAGAACTGAAAGTAAAATGTATTTTAAGAAAAGGAAAAAGAGGGAAAAATTAATGACAATATTAACTGATGTAAATTAGTGCTGAATTTTTTTTTTCCAATATGGAGCTACAAATAAAGGAAGGAAAATATGTTAAGTGGACTCGTGATTGTCAAGAATTGGTAAATAGCAGAGCTTTACGATGGGTCTCTTTATCATACCGGTAACTGTTTTAACGTCCGCAATTCGGACATTGTCGTCTAGACCAGGATATGTTTTTTCTATTCTGCCTAAGCGCCAATCAGAGGGCGGTAATAAGTCATCCATGACTACTACGAGGTCTCCGGTTTTCAAGTTTGTAGTAACATTTTTCCATTTATATCTTTTGTGCAGGGATTTTAAGTAGTCCTCCTTCCATCTAATGACTAATTGATGATGAATAGCTTTAAGTCGTTCCCATCTGTTTAACACTCCTATTTTTTGGTCTTTTTGTTCAGGAAAGCTCACTATAGGGGCGCCTCTCAGGAAATGCCCGGGAGTTAGTGGTGAGAAGTCTGCAGGATCCTCTGACATAGCAGAAATAGGTCGGGAATTTAAAATTCCTTCAATTTGGGTTAATATTGTGGCAAATTCTTCAAACGTAAATTTATATGACCCTGCAACTCTTTTTAAATGAAATTTAAAACTTTTAACTGCGGCCTCCCATAAACCGCCCATGTGGGGTGCATGTGGTGGAATGAATATCCATTCGAGTCCGTGTGTTATATATTTTTTAGCAATGTCTTCAGAAGCAGACTTTATAAACAAGTCAAATTCTCTTTTTAATTGTCGACTTGCTCCAACAAAGTTTCGACCATTATCAGAATAAATCCTGAAGGGAAGTCCCCGCCTCCCGATGAAGCGAGAAAATGCTGCTCGAAAAGCAGCTGTAGACAAATCTGAACATACTTCCAAGTGAATGGCTTTTATGCTGAAGCACACAAAAACACAAGCGTATCCTTTTATTGAAGCTGCATTTTTTAAAGATGAGGTTTTCAAATCAAATGGTCCTGCGAAGTCTACTCCAGTTATTTGAAAAGGTATTGTCAGGCTGCACCTGTCTGAGGGTAAGGGGGCCATAATTTGGGTACATTGTTTTTGCTTGAATATTATACATGTTTTGCAATGGCGTATAATTTTCTTTATATGAGGCTTAAGTCTAGTAATGTAAAATTGCGTTTGAACCATTCTGCACATTTGATTACACTCCGCATGGGCAAGAAAAATGTGTAAGTGTTCTAAAAAGAGTTGACATAATCTTGATTTTCCCGGTAATATTATTGGATACCGTTCATTATAAGTGAGTGACGCATTTGATAGGCGGCCGTTGACTCGTAAAATATTTTCCGAGTCTAAAATTGGGTTAAGGGGCTTTTATTAGAGACTGGCAGAGAGTTTGAGATGTCTTTAATTTCTGCCTTATAATTTGAGTTTTGAGCTAAGTTAATTAACCGAAATTTAACAAAGTTTACCTCCTTTTGCGTAAGATTTAAACTCGTATAATGAATTTGAGATCTAAATTTTCGGATTCTATTGTGGTAGAAACGAAAAACATAAGATAAGACTCTAAGTGCTTTGTTGTATGATGAGAATATGTTTAAAATATCCGTTTTCTCAATGGCAGACTGAAGGCAATGAATTTTCTTTTTGCTGTCTGGGATTTTTAATTGGGTTTCTTTAGGCCATTCGGTTTGCGGATTTGTGAGCCAGGAAGGGCCCTGCCACCATAAGATGTTATTTTTGAGTTCCTGAGGCTTGCAGCCACGGGTACCAAGATCAGCCGGGTTATCATGTATGCGAACATGGTGCCAAGTTGCATTGGGTAGGGAGCTGCGAATTAGTGCTGTTCTGTTAGCGACATACGTTTCCCAAGTCCATGCCGGTTTAGATAACCATCCGACGACAATTGAAGAGTCAGTCCACAGAAAAATTTCACATTGAGACAAATTTAGGGATTCTGTTACATATTTGACTAATTTTGATAGTAAAACAGCGCCGTTAAGTTCTAATCTTGGTAAGCAAATAGGTTGTATGGGAGCGACTTTACTCTTAGCTGCAATTAAGTTGGCTGTTGCAACCTGAGATGCTCGTTGACATCGTAAGTAGACTGCTGCGCAATATGCTCCTTTTGAAGCATCTGAGAATCCGTGGATTTGTATAATGTCCGTGGGTTTATATAGTAGCCATCTGGGAATGTGTATTTCATCAATATGCGACAGATCTTTAATGAGTTTATTCCATTTGTCTAAAATTTCAGAGCTTACGTTGTCATCCCATTGTATACCTTCCAACCACAATTGCTGCATCAAAATCTTAGCTTTTATGATTATTGGTGTAATCCAACCTGCGGGATCGAAAATTGACGCTATTCCTGACAATATTTTACGTTTGGTTATGTTTTCTGCGGGATTTATTGGGGATACAGAATAGCTAAAGGTGTCAGTTAGAGCATTCCACTTTATTCCTAGTGTCTTTGTTGAGCTTGTATCGTGAAACCGAAGAAAATTTGAGTCGTAAAGGTCCTCAGTTGAGATATGGGTTAGCAACCGATTGTCGTTTGCAGTAATTTTTTTTAATATAAATCCAGCTGATTTTAGAGTTTTTAGAATTTCGGACTGAGATTCTATTGCATCTTCAATTGTGTGACCACCAGACAGTATATCATCTACATAAGTCTCTTTGCGCAATATTTCAGCAGCTTTTGGGTATTTTTCTATAGAGTCTTCTGCCAGTTGAAGTAGAGTTCGAATTGCTAAAAATGGGGCACAATTGATTCCGAAAGTTACGGTTTTGAGCATGTAATCTTTAAAAGGGCCATTTAAATCTTTCTGAAAAATAATGCGTTGAAATTGTTTATCATCTGGATGAACTAAAATTTGGCGATACATTTTTTGTATGTCGCCACTGAAGACATATTGATAAATTCTCCAGTTTAGGATAACTGACATTAAATCGGATTGTAGAGTTGGGCAAGTATACAGAATATCGTTTAGAGAAAACCCTGATTTGGACTTACGGGAGGCGTTAAATACTACTCTGACTTTAGTAGTCCTATGTTCTGGGCGAACTACAGCGTGATGTGGTAAGTAAAAGGAAAAATATTTACCATCTGAAACTATTTCGCGATATGAAGTCGGTTCCATATGGTCGAGTGTTAAATATTCTTCAAGAACGGAGTTATATTCTTTTTGCTGATCTGGAGATTTAGAAAGTGATTGGTTTATACGTGAATGTTGAACTAGAGCCAAAATACGGGTTGAACCGAGAAATATTGATTCAGGGAATTCTTTTCGGATGGGAAGTCTTACCATATATCTTCCACTTGCTTCTCTCGTTGTAGTTTTCTTATAAAAGTCTTCGCAATACTGGTCTTCTTCTGATACTATCGGCATTAAAGGTAGCTCTTCTTGTTCCCAAAACTTTCTTAAGATTTCAGTGAGATGAGTGTTTTCGGACGGAGTGACAGTGGTAGTGAACGCCTGTATTGTATTTGTTTGAGTAGGACCGCTTAAAACCCATCCGAATATTGTGTTATACGCTGACGCTTGCCCACATATATTCTTTTTTATTCCTTCTAAATTAATGAAATGCTCGGAGTCATTACCAAGAATTAGGTCTATTGGAGAAGATTGATTGAAGTTAGGATCTGCTAAATCAATATTTACAAGATTTGAGGCATTAGAAACTTCAAAAGAACTTGACGGAATTCGCTTGGTTAGTTTTGGAAGTATAATGGCATTTACACTAAATTTTAAGTTTAAGCGTTTAGCAAATAACGTAACTTTGCATTCTTTATTTGCAGATTGGACCTGACCACCAATTCCAACAATTTCAACTAGAGATTTTTGGTACGGTAGTTTTAGTAAAGTTCTAATTCTTTCGGACATAAATGTTCTTTGAGAGCCTGGGTCTATTAGCGCTCTAACCGTAAATAATTCGCCACGGTATTCAATTTGTACTAAAGCTGTGCGTAGTAAAATGAAGTCGTTATTAGACGAGAAATTTGCTTGAACTTGGCAATTTTTTGATGTAGAGGGGAGACTATCCCTGATTTCAATATTTTTTTCCCTAGGTGTGTTATCCTTTTTTTGATGTGAGTAATCTTTCGATTCTTTTAAGGATTCATCATTTTGCAAAGATAAGGATGAATCGCGTGATTTTTGTAAATGAAGTAGTGTATGATGTTCGGATTTACAAATGAAGCAAGTATTCTTGCTGGAGCATTTAGCTTTCGTGTGGCCTGAAGAGAGGCAATTGTTGCATATTTTCTGTTGAAACACAAATTCTATTCTTTGTTGTACAGTGAACTTTCGGAATTTTCCACAAGTTCTTAAATGGTGGTCACTATTGCATAGTTTACAAGTATGTGTGAGTTTTTCTTGAGAAGAATATGACTGTATTTTTGTTTGTGAGAATTGTGGAAGACTAAGTCGTTCCTTCGTGGTTTTTATGGAGGAAATTCTTTCGACTACTTCATATCGATTTACAAGAAATTCGTCCATTTGTGCCCAAGATGGCATTTCACGTTCGGTTTTAAAGGATTGTTCCCAGAGCGCTAGTGTGTCATCAGGTAATTTAGTTGAGACTAAATATACTAGAATTGGGTCCCATCCTTCTATATTTACATTCAGTGACTTCAGAGAAGTTAAGCAATCCGTGACAGTAGAATGAATTTTTTGAATTGCTTCACTGTTTTCGGACGTAGCAATGGGGATATTAAAAAGAACTTTCAACTTATTGTCTATTAGAACTCTTTTATTGTCAAATCGAGATTTTAAGGCGTTCCATGCGTGATCGAAATTTTCATCGCATAGAGTGTACCGTTTAACAATCGCGCCAGCACTACCACTTGTTTTTAATCTATGATAAAATAGTTTCTGGGCCTTGGGAATTTCAATATTTTCAATACATGCAGTAGTAAAGAGTTCACGAAAGGCTGGCCAATCTTCATAATTACCGGTGAATATATCTATATCGCAAGGGGGGAGTTTTATAAATGAGGTCCTAGCTGCTGTGTGAAAGACTTGTGGTAGCAGACTTGTACGTGATAGCGTATTCTGAGATTCGCATGCTCTTGAGAGCTTAAGTAAGTCTAAAATGAGCGATCTACAAGTATAATATGTTTCCGAGCTAGCATTGAAATTAATCTTTGCGTTTTCTTTGTAATCCTTACTATTTTCTGATATCGGTGCAATCATCAGGGTTTCATAAGAAATTTGCAATTTTTGCCATCTATTTTCGAGATCCTGCAACTTTGTCTCTAAAACTGAGTCGGTTTGATCCTCCATATCAGATCGTCCGAAATTAGTGCAAAATGAGATCAAATGATCACAGTCAAAGATAAACTTTTCTGAGGATTGATTCATTATTGATGATTTATTAATACTCTGAATTATGTTTAATAAAAAATTAGCTTTTAAGTAGATTATATGAAGTTATTATAGATTAAATTTGAGTAGTAATAGATACTTTGAAAATGTGAACGTAATTCATTATTGCTAGAACTGCGCAATTTTTTGAAGAAATGTATCTATTATTGGAAAGATATTAAATCCACTATTTATAGTGTGAGACTGTGCCTAACGAATTTGGGACTTGCATTTTTTTTTTTTTTTTTGTAAATCACTGCTCAAAATTGTTTCCTTGAAAACGCTATATTATTTGCGAAAATTTAACCAAAATTTATTCAAAACTTTATGATTTTATGAAATAAACTTAATAAGTGGGATGCATTACTATTTTTATTTTTTTTGTTTTTTCTCACAAAATTCGAATAAGCTTGTATATTGATACAAAAATTAAATTTTCCAAATGTAATTAAAAATTTCTTCTATTACCTTTATTTTAAAGATGTTTTATATTATCCGAATGAACGTGTTGCAATTAATTTGTTTCTTGTTGTCTTTAAACGTTAGCGTTTTTTTGTTGGTATTTTATGTTTTTGACGTTGACTTCTCGATTTGTTTGTTTGACGTTTGTTTTACCTTATTTAATTTCACCACACTAATTCTTTTTGTTTTTTTTTCCCCGTTTCGTTGGTCTGAGTTGCCAAACTGACCTTATTTTGTTTTTTTTTTTTTTTTTTTTTTTGTAATTAATTCAAATATTTCCCATTTGATCTATTATTTTTTTTTTTTCAAATTTTAACTTGGCAATAAAAACCTAATTTTATTTATTTACCCTGTAAATCGAATGTATTTTCTAATCTCGATTAATGGTAACACTGTTTACTGGCTTGTACTATTCTACCATGTAGGTATTTGATTGTATTTATTTTCCTTTTGTGCAGTGAATGGCAAAATTATGTCACTATTAAAATTTGTTGGTGTTATTTTTTTAATTTTAATTAATTAGAAAATTATTTTTAAATTTATTTATTTTGTTAAGTTATTGATTCTATTGTTTCCACTTTGATATAAACCTTTAAATTATTTTAAAAATATTTCCTCTTAGTTTTTATTCAAGTTTTATGTTTAATAAGTACATATTTGTTTCAACTTTCCAATTGGAAAATTAACGGATTTTATTTTCTTGTATATAATGTAATGTAATACGAATAATATGGCGCTAGAAGTAAAGTTGCGCTGCTTTTTTAAAATTCTAGCAATTACGATTTTGTTTGAGAAACTGAATGCCAACAAGTGAGACAGATATACGTACATACGTTTTTTTTTCCTTTTTGTTAAATTTTTAACGGAACTTTCAAGTAGAATTTTTATAAAATTATGTGAAGCAATATATGTACCTATATATCTTTATATGTATGTATACATGTACATACATGTCTTTGATTTTAACGTTATTTAACTGTATTGTACTTTTAAGTCTTGAAATTTTAAATCTTGTATTTGCAAATATTGCCGTTGTTTTTGTTTACACCGACTTATGTATATTTTTGTTAAGCATAAATTAACGGCACTATTGTAAATTATATTTTTTTTATTTTTTTTTTTAACAAGAGCTTTTTTCCGATTAAAACACTTTTTATTTGTTTTATAACAATTTCTTTTTCTTTAACGATTTTGTTGTTTTAGCAAGAACTTTGTTTTTGTTTTATATAACAAATATTTGGTTTTTACTAAATATGTATATTTATTTTACAACTGCGAACGCGACTTTTTGTAATGTTGTTTTAAACAGACTAATCTCTTTTTTCTTCTTTGCTATTATGAGTTTTCTTACCTCATGCTTTTGTGTGTTGAAACTGATCAGTGATGCCAACAACAACCTTCTCTTTCTTGGCTCGAAAGGACCATGCAGAAATTTGGGGGTTTTAGCGCTTTTAGGGTTAGGGGTTAATCGTGGACTGTAAATGACTGTTTCAGGCTAAAACCATCAATTTCTTTATTACAATACGATTTCCTCAACGAGTGAGAAATTGTACATAAGAAATATTTAGAATTGGGAATAAATTTGGGATAAAATAATTGTAATTAATGTAAGAGTACGATTATGTGCTATGTGTGCAGAAGTGATCTCACCTTGTGTATGTATGTGTGCGTGTGTATCTTAGAATAATAAAAAAGATAAGCAGGGTATTTTTTTCAATTCAATAAGACACTTCAACTTTATTGTATATTACAATTAGTTATATACCAATTTTTACTTCTCTTCTGATAATAATTTCAAGTACAAAGATTTTAGTTTAGAATGTAAGTTTAACAAATCTCAAGTTATTAGGTTGGCTGATGCAAATGAAGTGAAATCTAGAATATTTCATTACAATTTATTAGGTCAAGTATTTAACATTTTAGTACAATTCATTTATAGCAAATTAGATACAATTCACAATAGTTTATAATTCGTTACGGTTATTCATTATGACGTTTTAGTTTAAGTTCATTTTAATTTAAATCTGTTGGTTTCAAACGATTTAACAAATTTATTTAAATTTTGTTGTATAAAATTTACAATTTTATACAATATGTTTATGCAAACAAAATTAAGTTTAAAAAAATATTATACCATACCAATAGAAAAAAAAACAACAACACAATGTTTAATTTTTTTTTTATACCCTCCACCACAATTAGTTGTGAAGAGGGTATATTAAGTTTGTCATTCCGTGTGAAACTTTTTTAGTATTCATCTCAGACCCCATAAAGTATATATATTCTGGGTCCTTGAGTAATTCTAAGTCGATTTAGCCATGTCCGTCTGTCTGTTGAAAACACGCTCACTTTCAAACAATGAACAAACTTAGTGCAAAATTGCTTGTAGTTATCCTAAGCAGTTTGGGATTGAAATCCAGCAAAATCGGTTCAGTAGGACCAGAGCTATGAATCAAAATGGGGAACCACCACCTAAAAAAATTGATAATTTTGTTACAAAAAATAACATAAATGCTGGAACAAGGCACGGAATGAGATAAGATTTTGCAAAAATTTGTTTTATTTGACTGGAAATCACGCTGTTAAATTTAGTGAAGGTCCGTCCATAATTTACCCTAAGCCCCATATAAACACTACTCCCGAAAAACAGTTTAGTACGCCTAAAACCGTTAAAAAAACGCTAGCTTAACAAAATTTGGTTCGTCACAGTTTTTTAGGACTAGAAATAACACTGTGAAATTTCGTGACGATCGGTCCATAATTTACCTTAGGCCCCATATAAACCCTACTACCGGAAAACAGTTTAGTACGCCTAAAACCGTAAAAAATAATGCAATCATAACAAATTTTGGCTCGTCACAGTTTTATAGGACTATAAATGATACTGTGAAATTTCGTGAAGATCGGTACATAATTTACCCTAGGCCCCATAGAAACCCTACTCCCGGAAAACAGTTTAGTACACCTAAAACAATAATTAATAATGCTATCATAACAGAAATTGGTACGTCACAGTTTTAAAGGACTAGAAATGACGCTGTGAAATTTCGTGATGATCGGTCCATAACTTACCATAGGCCCCATATAAACCCTACTACCGGAAAACAGTTTAGTCGCCTAAAAACAAATCGTCACAGTTTAAGGTAATAATAACATCATACAGATATTACTCCTAAAACATTCGAACTGTCGGTGGAGGGTATCAAAGATTCGGCACAGCCGAATATAGCACTCTAACTTGTTTTTTAATAAAATTGAAAAAAGGGTTTTTATTGAAAATGTTCAAGTTTTTAGTGCAATTTCTTTTTTTTTTTTTAATGGATTTTTTGGAGTTTTTAGTGCATATTTTATGCGCATATTTGCGATTTTTTAGTGCAGGAAATCTCTTCCCTACTTATAAGCAATCTCATTTAATTTAAAATATTGTGTATGTTTTGCTTTGCACAACACTGCAATCGAGTAATGGTGAAGTGAAATAAAGCTGAATCACAGCAAAGATGAAATAGAGCATAGAACAATAGAACATTAAGACTGGAATAGAAGATTCAAAACATGTTTGAATGTTTTGATTGTAGACATAGAACAACGGCAAATTTTTAAAGTGAGAAACATTTGAGGTTTTTTATGAATATCGGCATATGAATTGATAAGTATTTACTGATATCAATGGTTTTAACAAAGTGTTTTTTCTTTATACTGCCCTAAATTATTTAAATACGCTGCTGTTAAAATTTTTACGTCATGGTATATGTTCTATTGCACTCGATGCTTTTGCTGACTATCGGCCATGTTCTGACAAACGTACGATTTGAAATCACAAAACGCCAGATATATTTTATGGTACTCTGAAACTCATTCGCTAAGCTTGCGATCTGCCATAGCTTCTTACAAATATTCTAGTTTCCTTGAGCATACTTTTGCAATTTGAAGTTGCCAACCTTCTTGTTCTTACAATTTACAGAACATCTATTATACGATTTCAAGTCAGAATCGACAATGTCAAGCGATTTGCGATTGTCAGAACATTCCCGTATGATTTAGCGTTTTTTATATTATTGCCGATTTTTTTTTTTTGCTGTACACAAAAACTATTCGAATGATGTTAAGGGGAAAATAAAAAGTCATACAGTATTTATCGGATATAAGAAACTTAAAAAATCCAGGAAAAATGTTTCTTATAAGCGTTTCTTTCTTATATACAACTATTTTATATAAGAAACTTATTTCTTATATAAGTAGCTATGGCCATAAGACTTTCATATTTTGGTTTTATGTCTATTTTTTTGTTAACATTTCTAACTTTTAAACAATTATTTTCTATGTCTTTTGAGTTTTTCACTATTTTAGATAACGTTGAAAGTCCAATATTATATTTTTTTGCAATTTCGCCTCTTTTTATCCCGTTTTGTATTTCTTTTAAAATTTTAACTTTTGTTTTTATTGGCAAAAACACAAAGCATCTCATGAGTACTCATCTAAAACTAAAAGTAAAAAAAAAACTTTGTTCTTGTTGTAAAACTGTCAGAAAACAGAGTTGTCCATGCTAACTACATAAATTCTGTGTTGCCGTTGGAAGTTTCTTATATAAATTCTTTTTCTATACATTTTGTGATTTTGGTGTTTAAGTTCTTTTATCAGTTTTTTTCTTATAAGCGTTTTTCTTATATGAAACCTTTTTTGTTAGAAAAATCGCAAAAAAGACATGGTTTTTTTGAAAAGGTTTCTTATAAGCGTTTTGTTCTTATATGAGATGTTCTTATATCCGATAAATACTGTAGTACAAAGTAGTTATCTTAAATGCGGTTTAGTATTGTGAACGTCATACAGATTTAAAGAATTGTTGGCTATGTGTAGTTTGTCAAATATTTGTTAAATGTGACTGACCAAAGCTTTAGTATTTCTTGATAAAAAAAAAGTATATTGTTAGTTAAAAAAAAGTACTTAACTGTTTAAAAGTACTTTTTGTTCAGTGGCCGTATTCTGTAATTCGCTAAAGCTTAATCTCTATCGCTAAAAATTGAAAAATTTAAAAAATTGATTTAGCGATTTTTGGCTACGAATGCAATACTGTACACAGAAAAAAAATAAAAATTGATTTTAATTAAAAAATTTGTGATATTAATTAAAAAATTAATTAAATTTGCACCAGAAAACAAATTAATAGTATCAATTAAACCACTTAATAGTATTAATTAAACGTTTAATTTACTTGATTAAACGTTTAATTCACTTGATTAAATTTTTAATTAAAATTGATTTAATTTTTGATTAATGCGTTAATTGGTGAAAAATATTGGAGAATTTTTTCTGTGTAACGTCCATTGTTAGATTTGACAGCGCCATAAAAAATTGATTCGCCGCAATTTAAGCTTTTAAAACCATCCCTAAAATTGTTAAATTTTGCATTCTCAAAGACATTTTAGCGATCGAGATGTAGTTTTAGCTAAGCGAGTTACAGAATACGGCTGCAGATAACACTACTTTAGAAATTTATTTAAACAAATTTAAATTTTTATTAAATTATCCAAAAAATTCGGCTGTAGGAAATATCGCCCAAAGAAAAATTGCCCAAAAAAAAAAATGAAAAATCGCCCAAATGAAGAATCGCCCAAGCGAACATGAAAAATTACCCAAAAAGGTAAATATGAAATTTTGCCCAAAAAAAACGAAAAAGGGCCCAAAAAGAAAATGAAAAATGACCCAAAAAGCATAAACGAATTTTTTCCCAAAAAATAAAAAAAAAAATTACTAAATTTGCAAAAAGTGTTTATTATTCATATAAATTTAGGTGACATGTCATAACGTCCAGTGTCGTAGTGTCCTTGGACACTTTTAAAGTGTCATAATGTCCATCGAAGACGAGGGCGAGGACGTTATGACACTTTGCAACGTCCGCAACTTAACTTATAATCAAAAATGTCTAATTTTTTTTTTAAAATACCGTTAAAATTTCAAGTGATTTTTTTAAAGATACTTATTTAACCATAATATGGTTGTCGGTGACAATGATTTGGTTAAATTAAACATAATATGGATAAAATATTTTTATAGCTCTTACTCCGGGTGTATATATTAAATATATATATCCAAAATAAGGATTTCATCTTCTATGGTATAACAAATACTGGCTTCGCTAACTAAAGCTTCTCTGTATAGCCGGCCTTCGGCCGGGCGCAAGGATTTTCTCCTCTATGGTACAACAAAGACCGGCTTCGCTAACTAAAGCTTCTCTGTATAGCCGGCCTTCGGCCGGGCGCAAGGATTTTCTCCTTTATGGTCTAACAAAAACCGGTTTCGCTAAGTAAAACTTCGAAAAACTGCCTTGTTTCCGAACAAGGCCGACTACGCAGAGAAGCTTTAGTTAGCGAAGCCGGTGTTTGTTATACCATAGAGGAGAAAATCCTTGCGCCCGGCCGAAGGCCGCCTATACAGAGAAGCTTTAGTTAGCGAAGCCGGTCTTTGTTATACCATAGAGGAGAAAATCCTTGCGCCCGGCCGAAGGCCGGCGATACAGAGAAGCTTTAGTTAGCGAAGCCAGTATTTGTTATACCATAGAAGAGAAAATCCTTATTTTCGATATATATGTATATATTTAATATATACACCCAGAGAAAAAAGCTACAAAACCATTTTTAAAAAAATTCTACCGATATTATGTTTAATTTAACCAAATCATTGTCGCCGACAACCATATAATGGTTAAATTAGTTTCTTGAAAAATAGTTTTGTTGTTTGCAACCATAATAAAACATGGTTTTCTCTGCTGTAAGATTATGGTAGAATTTTAAAAATAGCCCATTTTTTTTGGGCCATTTTTCATACAACATTTTTGGGTGATTTTTCATAATGAAAAATCACCCAAATTTTAAAAACGAAAAATCACCCAACAATAACGATAAATAGCCCAAAAATTTTGGGCCATTTTTCATATGAAATCAGGCCCAATTTTACATGCAATTTTTTTGGGCGATTTTTCATTTTTTTTTTTGGGCGATTTTTCTTTGGGCGATATTTCCTACAGCCAAAAAATTCTTTCTGCTTCATTTCAGCTCAACTCTTGTTAACAAATATTTGATGTAACTCAAATCAGCAGCAGCAAAAGGTACGTGAGTTTGTGTTTATATAGTCTATTAAAATTTTTCTAGGATTTTAAAGTTTTTTTTTTTACGTCGACAATTAACACGATACACATACCAAACATTGACATACACTCACGAACACTTCAAACAATTTTTAGTCATCAGCCTGCCTCATCGTCACAGACAGCAGCTCAAATGAAAAAATACAATACAACAGGCACTTTGAACTTTTTTGTTTGTAACTCTTATGCCATATAACATATCGTATATACATATATATATTTTAGAGAAGTTTTAAAGTGTTGTTTTTTAAGAGTTCTTTTCCAGTGATGTGTATATGGATATATATGTATATCATAGCAGAACAGTGGAAGCTAAATAAAATGGAAGGATTGTGGGAAGATCTCAGTAGCAAATCTTTAAGACCAAAAGAGATTTTTTGTAATATAGTAAAATTTTGTCACAATTTTACTAAAGGTTTGTGCTTTCTGTAGGGTCCCGTTTAAAAAGCTTTTACCGTACGGGTAGAAACATCCATATGAGTTTCGTAGTTTTGTATGTAATGTCACTGAAAGGTGTGAAACTGTGAAAAAACAGCATTAGTGTTATTGTCTGTAGTTGGTTTTTTTAATCCTTTTGAATTAGGGACATACCAATTTGATTGAATTGAAATTTTCAGCAAAAGTGCACAATAAATATGGGTGTATCCATATAAAATTCTAAATTTTGCTGAACCTTCTAAAAATAAATAAATAAAAAAAAAAGAACCAAATTGTAATGATTATTTTTATTGCATTAAGGGCCGAAAAGTTGTTAAAACGGAACACTTATAATATGGACTCTAAAGTCTTAACTTTAGCTATCGGTTAGTTATGAAAACGGGCCCTACCCTGGAACTACCCATGAGAAAGAGATTGTTCGTGTTTTTCCCATGAAGAACATAGGGCCACAACGATGGCAGTTCATTCTCGGTTGCCTGTTGACATGTTCTTTAACTCGTTTTATAATCTGTTAGCTTTTACTCTTTCTATAACCAGCTGTTGATGTCATGTGTGATTTGATCGGCTGCTCCTACGGCTACTCTTTGGCTTCCAGTCTATAACGTGTTTAACGATTGTGTTCTTCTTTTATATTCTGCTGGAGTCTGTCCAGTGAGTGTCCAAAGTTGCTCATTGCGGATAATATTTGGCCAAAGCTCTTTTAGGATTGGACGAAGGTAACGGTTAACGCAAACTTGTATTTTTGTGAGAGCACATAGATCTGCTTTCCATGTTTTACATCCGTATAAGGCAACGAATTTCACACAACTGTTGAATACGTCCATATAAATTGAAAATTCCAGATGTCATTCAGCAGTGCATATGCCTGCACAGCTTTAATTATTCGCTTCTTTCCGTTCTTTTTAAAGCGTCCGTTTAGTGTTATTATGCTTCTCAAATATAGAACAATTATTTGCGGAAATACCCATATGCTATTTATTGATTCTTGGATAAAAAATATGTTATTATAAGAAACCATCCCTTCAGCAGAAGACGGGTAGAAGATGTTCAGAGTAACAGCATTATTTGTATAGTTTCAAAGATTGTCTTTTAAACATATATGCGGCCTTATTACGAGAGTATTTGTCGTGGTCGAAGTCGTAGTCGTTTGAAACTTTTGTCGAAATAAAAAGAAATTTACGGCAATGACAGTGTAACACAGAAATTTCGTCGTGTTTGTGTCGTTAAAGACAACAACAACATAACAAGGCAGATTGTTATAAAAATTTTAAGTAGACTATTTTAGTCGCTTTTAAGATTGGCTTAAGTTTTTTTTTAAGATGTTCTCTATTTTTAGAGTTATACGCATTTTTGTAAAAACGCATCGTTATCAATATTAATCATACGCCAGTGTACAAATTTTAAGTTTTCCTTTAAAAATTAACTCGTGACTTAAAAAAAACCCCTACAAAATGAAGTTTAAAATAGTTTAATCTGGCGATCTTGCCCGCCATCACAAATCGTCAAAACAAGGGGTTAGGCGATCCGGAAATGCATCTCTCAGAATTTCGGTTGAAGGTCGCATGGGACATTGCTCCATCCTGTTGGAACTAAAAATTGCAGTAAAAAAAATTTGGGTTTTTTGAAGCACTTGAGAGAAAAAGCGCATAATCGAGCGCTTCAATAAGAGAGCTCTTATACAGCAGTAAATGACAAAGAAGTAAATATACAAGGCCTGTTCTGAAAATCACGTGTTTTTGAAATCACACGTGTGATTTTGTGGTGTTCTGAAAGTCATACCGTTTTGTGTTTCTCGGTATGCTTTCGGTAACTGAAGATAACACCGAAACACACAAAAGCGGGACACTAAAATATCACACGTGTGATTTTAGCAGGCAGATTTGAAATCACATGGACACTAAAATATCACACGTGTGATTTTAGCAGGCAGATTTGAAATGGTTTGAGTAAAAGTGACTTGCAGAACAGGCCTGATTAGTGGATATTTCTATACAGTTAGCCCTTAAAAAAAGCACTTTATGAGTGCTTTGTTTGCATGTTAAATGAGCGGTTATTGTCAGCAGAAAATAGTCCTCCAAACAGGGAACACTCCATACAAAAATCAGTCATCCCATCAGCAAGTTTGAAGCGATTTCAGGTATGCATTCATACATTTTACTGGATATGCTCTTCAGCCCCAAATCGTCTATTTCGAGGTAGGAGAAAGTGTTAAGCATTGCTCTATATAGCTCGAGGTCTCCTTCAGCTACAACCACTATATTCTTACCAACACGGCTGCTCCGTGGACGCCCAGACCTGACACCATCTCGTTTTGTTCTAAACGCCTTAGCATTTGCCCAGTTGTTGTCGTACGATCACCAAATGTATGTCTAAATTTGTACCAACTCTACCGTCGAATTATTATTATACAAAATAATCAAAACAATTATTCCGCGTTCGTGAGGAGTAATGCGCTCCATTTCTTAAATACGATATATCAACCCACAACTGAAATCTATCGCGATTTGCAAAAATTAAAGCAACTTGCGATAGGCAGATGGGTTCTGCGCAAATTTTTAAAAAGAATTTCATATCTAGTTTAAATTTGTTACATATTTCTAAAATTTTTCTGTTACTTGTGAATACCCCTAATTTCCTCTTTTTGAAACCAGCTGACATTCTAATGATAAATGGACATGTTAAACATTTAAAGACAAATAAACTAGATGAGTTACAACAATACCCAACATTCTAGGCATCAACATCCGAGTCATCATACTCATCACTGCAAAACCTCTACCTTCTCCAGCTTCTCACACTATTCTCATCTCCTGCTCATCACATCAATAATTTACACTTTATCATTTAATATTTACGATATATCACACTTTAGATATGACAAAAAAAAAGAAAATTTATATGGCAGAGTATTTCTAAAAAGACCAAACGAGTGATATGATGATGATGAGGTTGATAAAAATAGTGAAATGTTGGTAAAATGTGATGCTTTTAGTAGCAGTGATGGTTTTAGTTTAATGCCAGTGATACTGAGAACAATATGTTATTTTTTAGGGATTGGGCTGTTATTTGTGATGAGTTGGCGAGAGTTGCATGAATAAATGAGCGATGTTTTATTGTTTTTTAGGAAGACCAAGAAGAATGGGTGATATATGAACTTGTTTGGGGAACTTGCTAAGGAGGGTTGAAGGTGTTTTATATAAAATAATTAATTACAGGGTGTGTTAATTAATTTTCTTGGTTTCACTGCTCAGTTATTAAAACCAAAACGCTTTAAAACAAATATTTGCAATTTTTCTTTGGTTTTGTGTTATTTTGCGGTTAAAATTCCCAAAGAAATAATTTATTTACATTTTAGCAAAGTTATGCATATAAACCTTAAAAGCTAAATTTATGTAATCAATGTCACTTTAAGGAGTATTTTGTGGTTTTATAGAAACCACTACAAAGCATTAAATTAAAACAAAATAATAATTTTCAACTCTTTTGGAATATTAATTCTTTGGTAAACATTTAAAAGCAGAAAATTAATTTTCAAACTTTTGACAAGTTTTAAGTTTTTCTGTTTAACACTGAAATGAAATTTATATTATTCAAAGCATTGGCAAAAAACTTGCATATATGTTCAAGGCCAATGATGAATCAAGGCAATTTGCAAGACCCTGATCGGAAGTGCGGCGTGATTCCGTATCGATCAAAACGGATAAGGCAAGCTCTGGATGCAAAGGCCGATAAGACAAAACTTTCCAATCACTATTTTGTAAAAACTCTTTAACTTCACAGAAAGAACAACACTCGGTATAAATTAAGTTTTTTTATACATACTAAGTTTAAGTACGAGTCGTACTCAAAAATTCAAGTACGATTAACACTAAAACGTACTTAAAACAATCCTAAATGGGACAACTTTCGAAAATCAATTCCGGAATTTCTTAAAATTAGTATAAAGTTCTTAAACCAAGTAAAAAAAAATATTAAACTTTTCGTTGGTTGTGCCACTCTGAGTGTTAAATTGATATTGTCCCGTGTGAACTATGTTACTATGAAATTTCAGGCAAGGTAGTGTTCCTTCATTTTGCCGAGCGTTATCATGATGAAATGTAACAGCTTTATATCAGTACGAATATTTCTGATGTTTTCGGCCAATGATAATTTCTAATCTAATCAACTGTTTTCAGCTTTTAATAGATGGAACACTTTTGGTTCCACCAAAAAAGAGGGCGAAACACGACATTATATTTTTAACATATGATTTTTGTATGAATAGCCAGGACACTCTTATTAACTATCGTGATTTCCGTAATATTGATTACCCTTTGCTAAATCAACTGATTGAAAATATACACTGCAGTTATATTTTTTCATTGGACAATGTGAATGATCAATTGACTTTTATTGAGAACAATGTCAACAACGTATTTGAGTTCTGTGTGCCCATAAAAACTAAATTAATAAAAGCTCATCAGCAGCCTTGGTTTAACTCGCAAATCAAGCAACTATTAAAAAAGAGAGATGCTGCTTATGGCAGGTGGAAAAGGTTTAAAACTGATGAGCTACATACTGTTTTTAAATCTGCTAGAAGAGACGTCGTAAAATATATTCAGCTGGCAAAATCATCGTTTTATCAAAGAAAGTTCTCCTCAGCTATTGAAAGCAAAACTAAATGGAAGGAAATTTGGAACATTGGTATAGGGCAGAAACCCACTTTCAATAGTAATCAGATCGTTGATGTAAATGCGCTTAACACCAAGTTTGAAAATGTCAATATCCCACCACCGACCCAAAACATTTATGATGACATCTGCAGTGTATCTATTGAAGATTGTTTCAGCTTTCGATGTGTTGATCAGTGTGATGTACTTGAGAGTTTGCTATCCATCAAATCAAATGCAGTTGGCATGGACGGTATGAATCCTATTTTCCTTAAAGCGATAATTCCAAAGATATTGCCTTACTTAACCCATCTGTTCAACACTATTTTAACAAAATCAGTATTTACAGATGGATGGTAGAAATCTAAAATTATACCAATTCCTAAGCCTTACAATGATAACCGACCGATAGCAATTCTTCCTTATTTATCAAAAGTGATGGAAAATATAATGTGCAGACAAATGAATCTATATTTGAGCCAAAAAACCTACTATGTGATCGACAATCCGGCTTTGTAAAAGCAAAAAGTTGAATCACAGCACTTGCAGACGTTGTTGAGGATCTCAGGTCAAGTCTCGATCAAAATATGATATCCTTTCTTATTCTTCTAGACCATAGCAAAGCATTTGACACAGTTGTCCATCCAATCTTAATAAAGAAACTCGAAAAACTGTTCTATTTTTCAAGCTCCGCATGTAGCATACTATCTTCATACCTTACTACCAGATCCCAAGTCGTACAATTACACGGAAAACTGTCTAAGCCGCTTGATGTCAACAGAGGCGTTCCACAAGGATCAATTCTTGGGCCCCTCCTATTTTGTTTATACATAAACGATTTACCTGAAGTTACGATTAACACCAAATTACACATGTATGCAGACGATGTACAACTTTATACTAGCACCAATGTCGCTGACATTCAATCATGTGTAAATAGCATTAACATTGATTTAAATCACATCAACAACTGGGCTAATGATAATGGTTTACTCATTAATCCTTCAAAATCCAAATGTATTTTTCTTTCAAAAAGTAAAATAACATTAGATGATCAATTTCAAATTAAAATAAACAACAACATAATTCATTTTGTAAATTCTTCAAAAAATCTGGGAGTTATATTTAATAATGAACTTACTTGGTCAACCCATATCAACACTTGGGGGAGTCTATGGTATGCTACGTAATCTGTGGGCAGTGAAATTTTCAACACCTTTAAATATTCGAATGTTGTTGTTGTACCTTATTCCAGTGTTTTTATACGGATGCGAAATTTTTGATAATAGTAATAGCGCTGACCTCAAAAAACTAAATGTTGCCTACAATAATATTGCAAGATACATCTACGCTAAAGGACGCCGCGAACACATATCATTGTTTTCATACCTAATATATGGGATATATGAGTCAGAACGTCACTTTTTTATTTATTCCACTCGTCTTTGGAACAAAATTCCAGATAATATGCAGCTAATAGGCAACGCAAACTTGTTTAAAAAGGAGCTATTAAATAACTTCTGCTAAACTTAAATATGTTAACTAAATATGCTAATTAAAATTGTTTTGTTTTAAATTTGAATATGTTAACTAATTCATTTTTTCTCTGCGCTTTTTTTGTAATTGTATATTATACTACTTAGCTTTAATTTTTGTTTGATTTTAATTTAATTTTCAAATAAGATGGCTTAAGTTTTGGGTTGTTGCCAGTAAAAATTCGGAGTAGAATAATAGCAGTTTGTTGTTGTTGTAGCTGAAGAACAGGTGTTGCTGAGTTGACAATCATTAGCCGGCGTTCGTCGAACTCCTAAAACCAGTTGCCATTTCCAGAAATTCGAATCAGTAATTTCATTACATTTGGCGCTCTAAAATTATAATCCAAAATTCGAATTGCCGAGTAGTTTTTTTCTTTTTAATGTTAACACTAAAATTTTGACAATTTAGTTTAACCAAATACAAAGTAAAAAGGGGAATCCCATTTTAAAATATGATTTACAGATCTTGTTGATGTTGTTAGAGTTTTAAAGTCAGTTTTTTGGGGCTTGTATTACACATACTAAATAAAGTCAAATGAACTAAATTGTTATTTTTTGTTATATTTCGTTAAGTTTTTTATAGTTTTTATGTTAAATAAACTAAAATTAAAAAAGTATAGTTTTTTATATTTTTATGGTCAAATTAACCTAAATTTCTGTATAAAAAAAACCATTCAGAAATTCGAATAAATCAAATCGGAAATTCGAATCGCCCTAAAAACAAAGTGGTTCGAATTTCCGAAGTTGTACTGTACTTGGATTCACAGAAAAGAATTGATTTCAATTTTACTTTTTCTTAAATTTTTGTTTTTAATTTTTTTAAATGTTTTCCAAACAAGTTGAAATCTTAACAACATAACATAAGCAATGTTTTCGGCGCTGAAATACGCTTTGGAACTGTTTTCTCGCATTCAATCTGCTTTAGGTTCTGACCAGCCTGGCGCCCACTATCACCTGCTCGCGCTTATTTGTACTAACTTGTAAAGTAACAGTTTTCTCGCATTGGTTCTCGCAATAAGCGTCAGTCGGCTCGGCAACAAGCGGCCACTCTGTTCGCACCCTCAGGCAAGACTCTCAGCTTTTAAATATTTGTCATCTGCAGTGTGATTTATTTAGTGAAAGTTTACCATTTACGAATATGGATCATTTATCCACCGAAAAACGCGTAAAAACAAAAAAAAACTCATACCAAAAGTGGTGGTTCAACGGCGGCATATTTTTCGTGTATTGCGGAGTGATTATGGTTGTCAGAATTTACCTACTGTGCTAGAAATTGGCAAGATTATAAAGAAATTAAAAGAGACTGGAAGCGTTACAGGTCACGCCTATGCATCATCGCAATGTGAGCGCGGCAAAAGAAATCGTTTCTGTTAGTGAAAGTGTGGCAGATAATCTGAATTTGTCGATTCTACGGCCTGCAATTGAAGACTATGAACTGGATGATAAATGGTTTCAAGAAGACAGTGCCAAGAGCCACATATCACAACCGATTTTGGCTTTAATGTATGGGAAGTTTCCAGAACCCGTAATTTCTCGTTTTGGCGACGTTAATTGGCCACTAAGTTACTGCGATATGACGCCGCTAGACTTCTTTTCTCGTTCTGGCGACGTTAATTGGCCACTAAGTTCCTGCGATATGACGCCGTTAGACTTCTTTTAGTGGGGCTACGTCAAAGATCGTTTAAACACGGTTGATCCCCCAACGTTGAATTTGCAAACCAAGTCAGCTAAAAAGAGTGGTCAAGAATTTTTAGCCAAATCCTAAAACTTTCTTACGGCACAGTAGAATATGGCGCTTTTCCTTGCTTTTATAAAAATCTAAAATTATAAAAATTATTTTAAAAAAATATAAAAAAAGTAAAACAATTTTTTTCCTTTTACTAAATCTATTGGTTTAAAAACAAATTAAATTCTTTTAAAACAAATTTCTTTACTAAAATCATTTAATTGTTTAATCGTTTTTTTTTTCATAAAATTTTTGTGCATTTTTTCTTTTTCAGCTTTAAAATTTAAGATTTTTTCCTAGCAGCTTTCGTTATTATGATAAATGCTTCATTTCTCTAATGAAATCTTAAAAAACAGTTTTTATTTTTGGTTTTTTTTTTTTTATTCAATTTTTGTAATTTTTTTCATGTCAGCAAATAACCATGACGTTGATGAATTTGTGTACATTTCACACTTAATAAAATAAACATGCAATGTGGCAAATACATACCAAAAATATTTCGTTGCTACTCTCGTTCATGCCACCCAAAAAAAAAAAAAAAAAATGTGTACAACTTTTAACTTTTAGCAAAACATGCATTTGGGAATTTTTTTTCTAATTTTATGTTTTTTAATGAAAAAAATAGTCATTTAGGAATTTAAAGCGTACAACTTAAAAAAAAAATGAAATGAATTAATTTATTAAATATGTTCCATTAATTAATTTATAAAATGATGACACTTAGGGCCATTATTATAACTTGGCGTTAGCTGTTATCCGACAGTTAACAGACGCTTTTTGACAGATAACACATTATTATCTGTCAATTTAATCTTAACTTTAGCTAACGTCAAGTTGTAATAATGGCCCTTAAAGGGTGCTAGATTTAAGAAGACAGAGAAATAAGAAATTATTTTAATTATCTTATCCAATTGAATAAAGGAAAACTTATGCATTAAAAAAAATTTAATAACATTTTATACTAAAGACAACTGCTTATACTAAAGTCTTATACCCTTATGCAAAAAGAAGTTAAAGTTCATATTAGTTAACCAGAACATTTCAGTGTAAGACTTTATAGTTAAGTCTTATAGTTATTATATTGTATTATGCAAACAACTTTATTTGCGTACCATATATAAATACAAAATATATATGACTTTGTTTTTGCTTTCAATTTAATTCTTTGGCGTTGCGTTTTACATGATTAGGGCCTAAATGTTCTTATCTTTTTGTTGAGTTGGATAAGAACAGTATTATTTTTGTATTCGACAGATCGTCAGCTCAGAATTGGTTTGGCGCATATGCCAAAAAGTCGGAGTGGAGAAAAACAACAAAGAAGATTTACATGAAGATTTTTACCACTGCTTCCGGTATATGTTTTGAAGAAAAATGAAAAAAGTTGCTTTTTGTGCTGCATACGTATACTTATGGCGTGAGTGACTGACATTCATCATCGTACAGCCTAAACGCCTGAAGCTAAAGACTTGAAATTTGCACCGGAGGTGGATCTCTCCCCAAATCGATCCACTAAGACGGGATTTATAAAAATTCGAATGTTTAGGGGGTTGAAAAAGAAATTGTTGCTTTATTATGAACACCAAGTGAGAATGTTTTTTTGATTGTGAACGCAGCTTTAAGGAAAAAGCAATTATAAACATATGATTTTGGCGATATGTGCAATACAAAAAAATTTGAACCAATCTTTTAGTACACCAATCGTCTCACAATCGCTTTTTAATGTGATTTAACGATGCCCATCCGTCCGTCTGGCTGGTTGTCTGTCCATGTTTTAATTGTACGAAGGACGAAGTCGATGTAAATCAGTCTTTAATTTCAAATATTCCTCATGAAAACTTCTTTCCAATTTAGACTATTTGTGTACGTAAGCCATCCAACCGTAGATCGAGCCTTAAAAAAAATTCTTAATTCTTTCTATGTATCATTTTTGATACATACTAGAGATCATAGGAGTAATTGATTTAAATCAATACACAAATTTTTTTTTATTATTTCTTATTTATGTTTAATTAAGTCTATTAAGTATGAATAATTCTAGAAATCATTATGCAATCAAGGCAAACATTTTTGGCGTGTTTATCCCTACAACAATTCTTCTGACATAAAAAGCAGAAATTCGATGACCATTTCTTTTTATTTTCACCTGAAGTGTAACGTTTTTTGAGATCTAGCACGTTTCTTTTTTCAGAATTATCGATTTTATGTTTTTTTTTTTGTCATTTGATTCATCTGTACTTTGGGCTGAAAGTTTTTTGAAAATTGTCAGAGAAAGTTCATTTCTAGGACGTTTTTCTATATAAGGCTTTGACAGTGATATTGCTAACTCGTGAAGAAAGGATTTACGTTTTGTACTGGTTTGAGTTTGTTTCCAGTTGGCGTCAACTTCGTTGTATATTATAATGTTGGAAAAAACAGCCATCGGTCAACGATTATTTTTTTATTTGCCACTATAGCAACTCAACATTTTATCAACCGTAGCAACTCCTCCTTTCGTGGAGTTATAAAACGATATTATTACAGGCAACTTTTTCGGGCAATCCACAACTTTAGGTTCATGATGCATTGTACTTAAGACAATAGTACACTTGTCTTTGTGGCTTACATAACTAACCATAGCTGTAGCAGGGGTAAGAGCGAATGTTGACTCATACCGTGGAATTTTTTTACGTTCCAAAAGCTTTGGAGGAATTGATCTCTTGTTTTTTCGCATATTTCTTACCATTGTTATGTTACATTTTAAAAGCTTTTGACCAAGGCTATGCGAAGAAAAAAAATTATCCATGGTAACATTATGTCCTTTTAGACCATCCAATAAATCAAGAACCACCCGTTCTCCTTGGCTTCGCTCAGGAATTCCTGATATATCCTTTCCCACATAAAAAGTACGCTAGTCAACAAGCAGACAAAATTTCAGAACATACCTCTCTGGTTTGGATGGAATATATAGGCGAAACTTACAATGGCCATGAAATCCTAGTAGTTGTTCGTCTACAGTAACACAATCGTTAGGATTATATAATACTGAAAGTCTTCCAGACCATTTTTCCCAAAGGTTCCTAATTGGCGCCAGCTTGTCATCACTTCTCTGGGCACGTATGGTTAGCACATCACCGAAGCGAATTATTTTGTGAATATATAAAAATGTTCTCTCAGACATAATTTACCGAAATATTGGTCGTCCATAATATTCATCGAATAAATCAGGCAATGTCTCCTTTTTGGATGTGGTGAGCGTAAAAATATATATTTTTCCAAATTTGTATCTGAAGTGTTACTTACTTTTAGACTGCAGCCAACAATTATACTGCCAAAATAAGCATAAAATAGATCCTCGTCAATTTCATTGTGACTGAAAGCATGTTAATGCTTTCCATATTTGATGGTGTTATCGATAACAATATTTGTTAGTTTTAGTAGAAATGATTTTCGAATACTATTTACGCGGCTGGATGCGGATGTTGCAATGCCTAAACAACAAAAAATCCGATTCTGAGATATTTTACAAACAATCACTACCAACCTGGATGCAAATTTATTAAATTTTCCATTTCCAACCTACCAACGGGGCAAGGTTCTCTGCTGTAATTATTGCCATCTTTGGCAGTATACGACGGGTCACCATGTGTGTTACTGTCGATACTATCATCTGAATCTGTGATGCTATTCTGTTCTACCTCGGGATCAAAAACACATAACTTCATTCACAAGTTCTTCCAAGCTCAAAAACCGCGGATAAGACATTATTTACAATTGCTGGTAACTTTTACAGATAAAAATACTTTCTTACAGAATAGCTAGAAAAAACTAAAATATCTGGATACCACCTTACTAATGATATGAACAATATCACAAAATCATTTAACATGCAGTATGTATCAAAAATGATACATACACGTAGAGAAAAAATATGGTTGGGCATGGTTACGGCAACAACACTATGTTTAATGTAACAATATATTGTTGTCGTACACAAATAAGTGTTATTTTTATTTAATATCAACAATATTATAGTTACTGTAAACATATCAATGTTTATCGCAATTATGAATTTGAGTATTGTTGACCGAAAAATAATTATTTTTCTAACAACTTAATTATGATAACTTTCTAAACATATTATATTTCTCACAACCATATCATGATATTTACTAGCCATAACATGATAACTTTCTATACATTTATCATATTATGTTAAAGATGCAATCAAACTATTTTTACTCTAATCATATTATGTTAGCGCCATTTGTAAAATAATTTTGAAGCAGTTGTGTCGTTTTTTTTTATTTGTGAGCGGTTAAACAATTAAAAGATAAAATTCCATAAAAAAAATAAGTTTAAAGAAATTAAAAAATTAAAATATTAGCGGAGTTCATTCAAGTCTTAGTGATGTAATAGTGCAAATGCAAAATATCATAGTTTTATTGTAAAATCCGACAACAAAACACACAGAGATTCCGTTTATTTTATAAAAGTGCTACGATATTTCATCAACATCTTAAAATCGAAAAAATGGACACACGCGGTTGCCCATGAAAACCACAGATTTTTCATTTGCTCTTTTGCAAGCCTTTTATTGAACACCGCTATTTGATTAACATTAAGAAAAATTGTAAAAAGCCACAAAATAAAAAATCGATTCAAAAATATTTATTTTGTATTTTTATCACAGCTAGGAAAGGTGCTGTATCATAATATGATTTCTTCTAAATTTATTATGATTAACATGATGATAATATGATTAATTCTTAGTTTATTATGATTAACATGACAATAATTTGATTACTTCTTAACTTAGTATGATTAACAGAATAATAATATGATTAAGGGAAAAATATTATGATGGCATATAACGAATATATTTAGTCATAATATGATTCAATAATAATCTTAATATGGTGACTACAATCATAATTCTTATCATAATATGTTGCTCTTAGAATATGTTTACCACAACCATGTTTTTTCTTTGCGTGTAGCTAGCATTATGAACTTTTTGAATTTCTCAGCCCTGCTTGGATTTTTTTTTTAAATTGTTGTTTAAAATAACGGCAAGTACAATATTAACAAAGTCTCAATAGATGTGGCTTCCCTAATTTTTTGGCAGAAAGTTATGTTGACGCAAAAACCGAAATGTATAATTTTTGATACAAAGCTCCATTAGCGGCTAATTAAGTCGGCATTCAGATTTAATTCGCCCAAAATGTATGTTACAGCAGATTAAATTTTTTCGAATTGGCATGGAGTTAAGGCTTTACCGATTATAATTTTAGTATTGCATGTTTTAAATGCAATTGTTGAATATTTTGTTTTTAAATGAGCAATTTTTGATTTTTTGCGGCATATTTTTAACAATTTTGAGGGCATATTTTTGGGAATTTTTGCTACTTATTTAATGCGCATAAAACGCATTTTTTAGAGCATATTTCTGGTTTCCCTGGTGATCACCATGGGTGACCCTCGAAAATTTGACTGTAACTACTCTGGTGTAGGGTATCATATGGTCTGGCTTGAGCGGCTAAACTTTCCTATTTGTTATACCCACACCACAATAGTGGAGAGGGTATTATGCATTTGTGCTGATGTGCGTAACTCCTTTAAATATTGGTCCTATACCCACCCTAAAGTATACCGATCGACTCAGAATCACTTTCTGAGTCGAACTAACGATGTCCGCACGGCTGGCTGGCAGGCTGGCTGGCTGGATGTCCATGTAACCTTGTGCGCAAAGTACAGGTCGCAATTTTGAAGATAATTTGATAAAATTTGGGACATAGGTTCTTATTGAGACAAGGACGAAGCCTGTTGAAAATGGGCCAAATCGTACTACCACGAGGGAAGACAGGGGGAAATTTCTTCCTCTCAGAAACTATCTAACCGATTTTAATGAAATTTAAAACTTGCATAGAACCATATCTTCATGGACACAAAAGGGATGTATTTTATAAAAAATAGGACCACGAGGGGAGATAGGGCCAATTTCTGCCTCTCAAACCGATTTTAATGAAATTCAAAACACAGATAGATCCATAACTGTATAGGCACATTAGCTATACAGTTTTTCAAAAATAGGACCACAAGGGGAGGTAGGGGCAATTTCTGCCCCTCACAAGCTTTTGACCCGATTTTAAGGAGTTTTATAAACATAGATTAATCCATATTTATATGGACATATAAGCATGATGTGTTTTTTAATACTGTGGTGTAGGGTATCATATGGTCTGGCTTGAGCGGCTAAACTTTCCTATTTGTTTTTTATTGCTATTAAACATTATTAAAGATTATAATTTGAACAATAAAGCAACAAGAAGCAACTTCCAAAACAGCTTTTAAGAGCTTTAAAATTCACTGTTCCCTCTAATCTGTAATCGACAGAAATGATACCCAAAATTTTCAAGTCCTTTTTTTACTTTAAGTTTAAGTGCAGCATTTATATTTTTGGTAGTTAAGTTAAGGGCTGTAATTTCAGCTTTAAAGGTTTTAATTCTTTTAAAAATACTTATTTTAAAATACACTCGTAACAAACCTACTCACGATTTTAATTCCGACATTATGCAGTTGCTTGTATCTGTTAAAAAATTATAAAAAACACCAAAAAAAAATAAATTATATATGAATTGTATTGTTGCAAATATTGTATGAATAAAAAAAAAGTATTACATTCAGCTACCGTGTGACATGCATACGAAATTCATGTAACACCAAAAATTTATGAAAAAAAAAACAACATCAAAAAAATAATTTTTTTTTAATGAATAATCTTTATGCTGATATTTTTTTATACTTTTGTTTCATTTTTATATCTTTTTTTAGTGTTAACGATGCGAATACAATAAAAGCTTAAACTTAAAAAAAAAAAATATCCAAAATTAAGCAAATGAGAATTTTTTTTTTTGTATGGAAGTTGCAACAATACAATAGTATCGAAAAATCTATTGTTGTTGATGCTCGTCGAAATGTTGCTGTTTCTGCCTTTACATCTACATACAGCTACATACACATACATACATTCATATGTATATGCACAAGCCTTTTGTTGTTCAATGATAATAATGCCAGTGATTAAGTATTGCTTACTACTGCTGTGCTATTGTTTTGGATGCTTCCAAATACAATTACAGCAACAATTCATACAAAAATTAATGATTTTAATGTAGTCATAACACGCCATTTTGTGTGAGGAGAATGATATTTTTTGTTTGCTTTTTTTTAAGTCTTATGATTAAATTGCTTATTAAACTTCTTAAGATTATGGCTTAATAGAAAAGTAGGCTTTAAAAGTATAATTATAGTTTTTAAAATTAATATGTTGGCCTTTGCTGTAGTAGGTCTTTCCCAGCTAACATTTTGTAACATAATCAAATATTAAAGGAATCAACTTCAAGAGCAAAATAACCACATATGAGCTAATTTTTTGATCATAACTAAAACTTTCGTTGTGAGCAAATGGTAACCCTCAGATGAATCACCTCAAAGAATCATTTGTGATATAAATTGCTGATTCCTTTTTAAGCATATGTGAATCGTTTTTCCATCGATTTAGTGATAAATCAGTTTTTAATCGTCAAAAGTGATCAGAAAGGACGCAATGAAGTGCTTTTTACAACAGTTCACACAAATGATAGCGGGGCTATTATAAATATTTGGTATATTAATTTAAAACTTTTGTAAACAGAGTTGTCAGGGTGAACTGTGTTGCAACTTAAAAACCTGCCTTCCGTTTTAATAAATACTAGCTAAAGTAAAATCTTATGCATAAGTAGACAACATAAACAAGCATAAACTCGAGCATTGTCTTATTTTCTACTCTACTCTACTCTACTCTACTCCACTCTACTCTACTCTACTCTACTCTACTCTACTCTACTCTACTCTACTCTACTCTACTCTACTCTACTCTACTCTACTCTACTCTACTCTACTCTACTCTACTCTACTCTACTCTACTCTACTCTACTCTACTCTACTCTACTCTGCTCTACTCTACTCTAATCTACTCTACTCTACTCTACTCTACTCTACTCTACTCTACTCTAATCTACTCTACTCTACTCTACTCTACTCTACTCTACTCTACCCTACTCTACTCTACTCTGTTCTTCTTTACTCTGCTCTACTCTAGCCTTCTCTGCGTTTCTTTATTCTGCTCTACCTACTCTACTGTTTACAACTGTAGTGTTTTTAACTGTACTCTACTCTTTTTTACTCTTCTCTACTGTACTCTGTTCTGATCTACTTTACTGTATACTACTTTAGTGTATTCTACTGTTCAGCACTGTACTCTACTCTACTTTACTCTTCTATACTGTACACTACTCTGCTCTACCTCACTGTATAATACACGGTTTCTACTGGGCAGTAGTTAACTCTACTCTTCTAATCAGTGCCGTCTTATTAACAAGAAATACGACGATTGTCTTATACTTAATACTACAACCGTCTACTAAATACTCGGCTTTTATTTTAGACTACAATCTAGTGTTCAAGACTATCGACATAAGCCTACTTACGTCTATAGGTAACGCTTTCGTTTTATACGTAAGACTACCGTCTATCTTATATTTAATAGAGGTCTGCAACGAGTAACTTTTTTCTTCACATGTGAAACTCGCTGTCGAATATAGTATTTATTTGTTTTCTTGCTTAACGCGCAAAAAGTGAAGAAAAGTGATTGTTGTTTTTATAAATACTAACATACAGCAGCCGAAGATGAAATATGTTCCGAAAAAAAGGAACATATTATAATGGGTACAACGAAAAAGAAGTACCTATAAAATTATGGTCACTTCATGTGGTACTTGTAGTAAAGCTGAAATTTGTGTAATTACCAAAAAATTAGACAAAAATGTATTTCTTAAGACTAGATAATTAGAAATTTTTTGTGTAATTTAGCCTAAATATTTTTTCATATACAAGTAAATATTATTGCAAATAAATTTCACTTTTAAATATTTATAAATAAATAAAAGTCTAAATGATCTAAATAAATAAAGTTATGTAGGTATTAACATACCTCATTTATTTCCATTTTTTTTTTTTTATTAAACTTAACAGTTAAAAAATACAATATTTTTTGTTTTTAATGTTTGCAAAACTTCACGTGGAACTGATGGTACCTAGTGAAGTTTGGCCGTCGCATGATACTCGACCGTTCGTTTTATGAATGGTCAAGTAAGAGAGAAAAACGAACAAGTGGTTAGCAAGCACAAACAAAGTCGAGTAACAACCAATAGTTACTCACTAATTTTGTTGTTCTCAAAAACATGTACCATGTTTTTTATTATAGTTCGAGTAAGTGTTCATGCTTTGCTAGATCATATGTACTTGTTAAGTACAAATCCATTTATGCAGGCGTCTAATATTTAACACTTAATACCCCACTTGTACCACCAGGAACCAACCGAAGTCTACCTGTATTTACGCTTAAACTTCCCGCTGTGACTTTAAAAATATTTCTTGATAGAAGCGCCACCGTTTTCGTCGACGTTCATTTGTAACCGACTCTATTTGACTCATGTATGTTCAGTAAGGTTTCACAACCTCGAAAAAAAAACACTTTTTGCAAAATTTCGTACCTTAAAAAAAAATTATAATAAATAATATGTACGTCAGAATTGAAGCTTAAAAAGATATTTTCGTGATCGTTATAGTGCCTAGAAGCTTGTGAGTGCTTCATTTAATAATACATTTATTTTTACTTGAATGGCTTTTTTAAAATTTTTGGTAAGTCTCTTACGGAACCGTCAGAACTTTTCGAGTTTTTCAATTCGATGACGTGTTCGGAAAGTCAAGATTATGGTGATTTTTCTTTTGACGACAGTGATTATGTCACAAATTTCGATTTTGATGCTGCTTTCCGAAATTAACACTTTAAAGATGACGAGCAAATAGGCCATTTACTTGGTGAAAACGAAGCAATGTAAGTAGCAGATGTTCAAAACAATGCAACTGCCGATGTAAGCTATGCCGAAAGATGTGCGAAGTCGTAGGCTTGAATCGTTCCCACGAAGCAGTTCGTATGGTTCGTCCCATACCACAATACGATTCAGTACCAATGTTCTCGTAACTCTCGCGTCGAGAAACTTTTCGATTGAAATGAAACAAAACTGCCATATTTTGAAACAAACAGCTGTTTTTCTTACTAAAATGTGTCCGTAACTTTTTTTGGCGAGTACTAGCTGTCACGACAATTTGCAGAAAAAGAATGACCGTAACATTTTTGTGAGAAAACTTCACGCTTTGAACTGTTAAATAAACTTATGAATAAAAATGGGGCAGAACTAAAAAACAATTAAAGACGCAAAATACAGAGAACAATAATAATAATATTTTGTTCTTAGCACATTTTTTATTGTTTAATGATTTTGCTTTAAACATTTTTATGAAATATACGAATGTTTGCAAAGCTCGTTTGCAAACAACAAACATTAAAGTCCCACTTTACACTTTATTTGGTATAGCCAACGGTTGTGTTTTCGCCGCCGTCGTTGGAAAATGTTCAATTTTAGTAAATTTTGGCCGGCGTCAACGAAATGTTGGACAGGTGTTCATAACGCCTGCAATGTTACATCGGCTTCGAGTGCAATGTAATGGCATTTATAACGTAACGACGTTATCTCTTTTGATAGTTTTCGACATGGGTTACAGACACACTTTTTGAGAAACGATGGAATATATTGTTTCGCATCTTTTCGATGCGAGATGTTCTCACTATAGTACGATCGTGTATCTTATACTCAAGACTTTTGTCCTTTACTTAAAACTGTTTGAAATTTTGTCCAATATAGAAAATACAATAGAAGAAAACTTTAATAAAGTTTCTAAACTTTCTTAACTTTTAGTAATATTTCTGTGGTATTTTAACAAAACATCTTCAGTCAAATTCAAAAGGTTGAAAAAATGCTGTTAATCATACGAATTTTCATTCAAAACACATTTCTGTTTACGTTTTTAAAATTTTGTATTATAAACGAAATTTAATTTAATGGTTAATTTTATCTTCTATCTATCTTCTATCTTCTATATATATAAAAAAGGATGTGTGTATGTATGTAACGTATGGACTCCAAAACGGCTAGGCCGATTTTCAGGGAATCTTTAGAATATTCAGGCGGATGACACTTTGAAGTCTGATTTTTGATTTTCGGTCTGCGGGCGGAGGGGCGTGGCAAAATCCAATCATATTGCACCACCAATGACATCTTTATAATCTGGACGATTTTTTCTTTAACAAGATCGCCATGGTCCAACTTAGATTTATACGAAAAGAAAATTTTTCCCCGCCCACTTTTGCGCCCACTTTTTTTAAATTACCTAAAATCAGAAAACGGCTCCATCGATTTGACAAATTTTTTGTTCAAATGTTCGTATTGATCCATTTTAAGTTTTCATCGAAAGAAAAATTAACCACGCCTTCTTTTACGCCTACTTTTTCTATGAAGCGCATAACTTAAGAACGGCTTGACCGATTTGGACGATTTTTTTTAAATGATTGCCATGGTCCAACTTAGGTTTTTACGGAGAGAAAATTTTGCCCCACCCACTTAAACGCCCACTTTTTTTTTGATTTACCTAAAATCAGAAAACGGCTCCATCGATTTTACTAATTTTTCTTTCAAATGTTCGTATTTTTTTAACGGATTTTAAAAATCGAACGCAAACATTTTTTCTTATTTGGACAGGACAACGTCTGTCGGGTCAGCTAGTTATTTAATAAAAATGCTTTTAAGACAGAGTTTTTCCTAAAAACTTTTTTGCTATCTCATCTCGACTTAAGATGTTTTGTGAAAATGCTACAGATTTTAGTTTTTTGAAGCTTAAAAATTTTTATTTTAGTACATGTATTTTTGTTATTTCTACTTAATTAAATTGCTAAAATTTAATTTTATTACATTTTTCATCAATTTTCTATGTGTCATGTGCAATTTACCTTGTCAAATCATTAAGTTTTCAGTTTTATTGTATATTTTGCTGCAACAAATCAATTGGATTTGTTACTTCTAAACGAATTAAATTCAAAACTAAAATTATACATTATCTCTCTTTACAATGACCTTTACCCAAATAATTTTGTTTGTTTCAATAAAGCAGAAAATTAAAAATTATAAATAAATCAGCAGAAACAAATGCCAAACAGCTGGATAATTAAATTTAAATTTCTATGCATAATGACAGTTGATAAAGACAAGTATCTATTTGATGTTTTAAATAAAAAAAAAACAAATTTCAAAATATTTTTTTTTTAAATAATTCAAATACCTTAAAAATTGAAACATTTTAAGCGCTAGTTAAGCTTTAGTTCAGTTTTATATCAGTTATAGCTCAGTTAATTTACATTACCCGTACAAAACGTTCCCCCCCCCCCCCCCCCCCCCCACCAAAAAAGTTTAGATTCTTTGTTACAGTTCCAATTGCGTTTTAAATTTAGATTTGAATTCAGATTTAAGTTTATTTTTAAGCCATCGATAAATTTTGTTCGTTTTTGCTAATGCAGATTAAAATTACAAGTTTCACTGAAAATTACTAGTTTCACTGAAATTGCTTTTTTTTATTTGATTATTTGATTTGATTAAATTGCGTGATGTGTTATGATATGGACCATTAAGACACTTTATAATGCCATACAGTTTTCTTCTTGATTTCTTGTTTTTCCTTAATTTCTTTATAATAGAACGTTTTAGAAGATGAAGAGGCAAAAGTGAAAAGTATTATTCTTGACGTTTTTTTTTTTTTTTTGCCATATTCTTAGTTTTGCTATCGAGTGTCTTTGTTTGTTTATATTTTAAATTCACGATTCGAATTAATTTTGCACTCATTGCAAATTCTTCATAGTAAAAACAAAATTCACATTTACAACAAATATTTCGGGCTTAGTCAGCTTTATTACACAATCTCCATCGCTAACGGTGAATGATGGTATACTAAGTTTGTCATGCCGTGTCAAACTTTTGTAATTTTCATTTAAGATATCATAAAGAATATAATTCTAAGTTGATTTAGACATGGGCATCTGTCTGTCTGCTTTAATCACGCCCAATTTCGAATGACTTAAAGAAAAGAGCGATATTTTTGACAAACTCTTTCCAGTTCTAAAGGACCAAATTCACTTGTCAAATGCTTGTCCAGTAGGCGAATTCAGTAACGTATGGACGTGTGCTGGACGTAATATACGCCGTCATATCAAAATTTTTGGATTTTCCATCCAGTATCGTTGGTATGACACATACAAACACATTTTCACTAATACCACCACAATGCTTGATGAGTATTTTGATCAGTGTATTTGGGTCTTTGATCTAGTACAATAGGGCCGGTAGGAAAAGAGTTATGAAATAAAATGTAAAAACACCTGCCTAAAAAATCTATATTTTGGTTACAAAAACTAACAGAAATTGGTGAGGCACCAACCAATTCGTTTTATTTGACCGGAAATCATTCTAGTAAATTTAATAAAGATCGGTTCTTTATTTGCCATAGGCCCCATATTAAGTCCACTATAGGAAAACAGATTAGTACGCCTAAAACCGTGAGGAATAATGCTGTTAAAGTGAATTTGCTATTATGGTGAAATTGTGTAGTTTCAAGCGACTAGAGATCACACTGCCGAATTTCGTAAAGATCGGCCCATAATTAAGCATTGACTCCATATAAAGCCCACTCTGGAAAATTACTTTAGTTCTCCCAAAACCGTAACGAATTATAATGCTGCGAGATCAGTTTTTAGCGGTTTATAATTTTTAGATATAAAGCCCAATTCTGAATGTCTTACTCTGGGTGGAGGGTATCAAAGACTCGTCAAAGCTTAACATTGCCCTTTTTATACCCTTTGACACAGGTGGAAAGGGTATTTATAACCTTGTCACTCCGTTTATAATTTGTATAATACATATTGATAAGGTATATGGGCATTTCCATCATGTCGAACGTGACCGTCGTGCACATTTTAAGTGAAAAAAGCCAAAATAAAAATGGATTTTTGTCTTGATAACAGATTTAACTTATAACTCTTAGGCCCGTTTTCACCACTTACCGAAAGCTTAAGGTAGGATTTTATCGGCCGCATAAAAAGTATTTCCTTATAAACAACTTTAGTTTAACCTTTCAGGTAGAATGAACCTTAATATATGTTATCGCCCACTTTAGGTAAAAGTAAAGTTTTTATTAATAAGATTTTGTTTGTCGTGCTTAATTCCCAATGTTTTTTCTTAATAAAAACGCTAAAATTTATTGTTGACGGGATAAGCTATTCCTATGCGCAGTTCACTGGTAAAGTTTTAATAATGTAACACTTTTTATAAGGCCGGTTAAAGTCTACTTTTAGCTATCGGTAAGTTGTGAATACGGGCCTTAGTTAGCCCTTTCATTAGTGCAATTGTTAATTTTGATAAATTTGTTCGCTTTCAAGACAAAAACCAACAGAAGTGGTTTTCGCGGCCATCAGTTTAAACGCCGAGACAATCACCCCTATCGTGAATAAAATTCCTTGGGAGTTTTTTCCCTTTTGCCAATGTTAATTCAATTGTAAAAATGGGAATAGGAAAAAAACTCACAAGGAATTTTTATTCACGATAGGGGTAAATACTTTAAAGCATCAAATTTTAGAATGTTATGCACTAATATCTTTGCTTTTACGCATAAATGATTTTTACTTTTTTTTAAACGTTAGTTTTAATCACTGTCGCATGTGCGGCACCTCATAACAAGCCTAATAAATAAATAAATATTTATTAAAAAAAAAAGATTAATGACTACAACCAAATGCATGTACAGTAAAAGCTCTCATAGGCGGACACCTTCCGTTGGCGAAGATTTTGTTCGCAAGATAGAGTTGTCCCTTTATTGGCAAGAATTAAAAAATTTAAATTTTATTAAATAGAAACTGGGAATTATTTCCTTCCGAAGGTAACTTTATACCCTTCGGTGAAGGGTATAAAAAAAATAATTTTTGGGATTGCAGTATTTTGATCATAACTTAGCCATTTTTAAGCCGATTTGAAAGATTTAAATACCGACGTGCTTAGGAAGAAATTTACCATTTACTCGACTTAAAAAGTTTGGACTCGGGAAGATCTATGATTCCCGAAAGTGGGTATTTTAATAAAAAAAAATTTATTTTGGCCATAACTTTTTTGTGTCTGAACCGATTTTCCCGAGTCTTATGTAAAATATGTTCTACTAAAAATTTCCAATATTTTGGTATATAAGTCATATCCATAGGACATATGGCAGCCTTAAAATTTAGGTTTTTATACAATTTTTAATTTTTTTTGTACGGGAGGTACCACGCCCACTTCTCCAATCCCGCCCACATTTTGTAGGATGGTGTGTATTGGCAACCTAATTTTGTGTACCTAGTTTGGAAGATTTGGCTTTTTCCGTTCACCAGATATACAGCAAAAGGTAATAAAAATACAACAACAACAAGGGATTTTTTTAAAAAATTAGAGGTAGTCGTGGTTTTTTGCTGATAACTCAGCCATTTTTTAACCGATTTGACAGATTTATATACCGACGTGTTAAAGAAGAAATTTACCATTTACCTTGGTTATAAAACTTGGACTCCGGGAGATCTATGGTTCCCGAAAGTGGGTATTTAAAAAATAATAAAAAATTTTGGTCATAACTTTTTTGTATCTGAACCGATTTTCCCGAGTTTTTTATAAAATATGTTCTACTAAAAATTTCCGATATTTTGGTATATAAATCATATCCATAGGACATATGGCAGCCTTAAAATTTAGGTTTTTATAAAATTTTTAATTTTTTTTGTACGGGAGGTACCACGCCCACTTCTCCAATCCCGCCCACATTTTGTAGAATGGTGTGTATTGGCAACCTAAATGTGTGTACCTAATTTTTGGCTTTTGCCGTTCCCCAGTTATACAGCAAAAAGTAATAAAAATACAACAACCACAAGGGATTTTTGGGAAAAATTAGAGGTAGTCGTGGTTTTTTGCTCATATCTCAGCCATTTGTGGACCGATCTGGCTGAATTTCAATAGCAAAATTATAATAAGAATACCTGACAGAAAGATACCCCAACGAAGCTCCCATCATATCTGGGGGCTTCGGAAAACCCATTTCAACAGACAAACGGACAGACGGACAGACGGACAACCGGATTTGAACTTCGCTTTTCATAAGAACCCAGAATATATCTACTTTATAGGGTGTAGGATCAATATTGTAGAAATTACAAACGGAATGACAAAGTTATATATACCCTTTTACCTTCGGTGAAGGGTATAAAAAAAATAATTTTTGGGATTGCAGTATTTTGATCATAACTTAGCCATTTTTAAGCCGATTTGAAAGATTTAAATACCGACGTGCTTAGGAAGAAATTTACCATTTACTTGACTTAAAAAGTTTGGACTCGGGAAGATCTATGATTCCCGAAAGTGGGTATTTTAATAAAAAAAAATTTATTTTGGCCATAACTTTTTTGTGTCTGAACCGATTTTCCCGAGTCTTATGTAAAATATGTTCTACTAAAAATTTCCAATATTTTGGTATATAAGTCATATCCATAGGACATATGGCAGCCTTAAAATTTAGGTTTTTATACAATTTTTAATTTTTTTTGTACGGGAGGTACCACGCCCACTTCTCCAATCCCGCCCACATTTTGTAGGATGGTGTGTATTGGCAACCTAATTTTGTGTACCTAGTTTGGAAGATTTGGCTTTTTCCGTTCACCAGATATACAGCAAAAGGTAATAAAAATACAACAACAACAAGGGATTTTTTTAAAAAATTAGAGGTAGTCGTGGTTTTTTGCTGATAACTCAGCCATTTTTTAACCGATTTGACAGATTTATATACCGACGTGTTAAAGAAGAAATTTACCATTTACCTTGGTTATAAAACTTGGACTCCGGGAGATCTATGGTTCCCGAAAGTGGGTATTTAAAAAATAATAAAAAATTTTGGTCATAACTTTTTTGTATCTGAACCGATTTTCCCGAGTTTTTTATAAAATATGTTCTACTAAAAATTTCCGATATTTTGGTATATAAATCATATCCATAGGACATATGGCAGCCTTAAAATTTAGGTTTTTATAAAATTTTTAATTTTTTTTGTACGGGAGGTACCACGCCCACTTCTTTAATCCCGCCCACATTTTGTAGAATGGTGTGTATTGGCAACCTAAATGTGTGTACCTAATTTTTGGCTTTTGCCGTTCCCCAGTTATACAGCAAAAAGTAACAAAAATACAACAACCACAAGGGATTTTTGGGAAAAATTAGAGGTAGTCGTGGTTTTTTGCTCATATCTCAGCCATTTGTGGACCGATCTGGCTGAATTTCAATAGCAAAATTATAATAAGAATACCTGACAGAAAGATACCCCAACGAAGCTCCCATCATATCTGGGGGCTTCGGAAAACCCATTTCAACAGACAAACGGACAGACGGACAACCGGATTTGAACTTCGCTTTTCATAAGAACCCAGAATATATCTACTTTATAGGGTGTAGGATCAATATTGTAGAAATTACAAACGGAATGACAAAGTTATATATACCCTTTTACCTTCGGTGAAGGGTATAAAAAAAATAATTTTTGGGATTGCAGTATTTTGATCATAACTTAGCCATTTTTAAGCCGATTTGAAAGATTTAAATACCGACGTGCTTAGGAAGAAATTTACCATTTACTTGACTTAAAAAGTTTGGACTCGGGAAGATCTATGATTCCCGAAAGTGGGTATTTTAATAAAAAAATTGGCCATAACTTTTTTGTGTCTGAACCGATTTTCCCGAATCTTTTGTAAAATATGTTCTACTAAAAATTTCCAATATTTTGGTATATAAGTCATATCCATAGGACATATGGCAGCCTTAAAATTTAGGTTTTTATACAATTTTTAATTTTTTTTGTACGGGAGGTACCACGCCCACTTCTCCAATCCCGCCCACATTTTGTAGGATGGTGTGTATTGGCAACCTAATTTTGTGTACCTAGTTTGGAAGAATAAATTCGAAAAATGAAAAATGTTGAATTAAATTTTATTTAATTTTTTTATTTTATTAAAGAAGAACTACAAAGTAGGAAAATAATCTAAGATATTTTTTGTTTTAATTTTTCTTCATTTTCTTTCATCATTTGATCCCCATAATAGCATTCTAATAGCCGGTTTCTCATTATACGATTATCTCTTTTCCCAACGAAAAACTGCACATTAAAGAAATTTGGTTTTCTCAATGTCTAATTTGCTTCTATTCTGTCGCAAAGTTAACCAGCACTCATCTGCCAATTAGTTATTTTCCTTTTATTTGGCGTACAGATAAATTCAATCAGCTGACTCCCAGCTTTAACATGTATTTTGAGAGGTGCTGCCAGCTGAAAACAATGTTTTTTGTCGGTATATTGAGAAACCCAAAATCGTTAACGGACAGTTTATCGCTCTAATAAATTTTTGTTGACATTAAGTAACAGCCAGTTTATCGATACATTGAGAAAATGGCCATAAATGTTTCAAGTGTTCGATTGCTGTGTATACGTCTTCTGCAAACTTCACTTAACGTCTAACTTCCTCTAAGGCTTCTTTATAAGAGAATATTTTGTTGTGGTCCTCTTTTACGATGCTAATTCGATTTTCTGGTGAGCTTATTACCACCTCATCATCAAAAATGTTTATATTATCCGATTCTGTTAAAGATTTCCGTCAATTGTTGTAAATTCAACACATTCTACATTTTTTTAACCAAACTACAAAGAATATATAAAAGAATATAATTTTCTGCATCGAAGTTCTTTCAAGTAAGTTGAGTTAATTGTGAGCATGTACACAGATTTATCACATCTGAAATCTCAAAAGGGGAATCACAATTTTTTTTAAAATAATTTTTCAACTCTGTTAATGTGACTCTGTTTTATCATTTAAATATGTATTAGTGGCGCCAACTTGGAGATAATTTTTCCTAATATTTTACATATTTTTGTTTTAAAGTGTCCGCTTATTAGAAATTTTTGCCCAAAAAAAGTGGTTTATTTATGTCCACGACCGGCCATGAGAGCGTCCGTTTAAGGGAATATATTTTCTTTAGGATACTAAAAATGGTTCTAAAGATTTCAAGAATTGTCCGTTCAAAAGAGATGTCCGTTTTTAAGAGCTGTCCCCTAAGAGAACTTTTACTGTATATACATTTATAAATCATTTACTTATATAAAAAAATAACATTCCATGTCGCACGTGACCAACTTTATATAAGTACCAAGATCACAAATCTTCTTTTATTTTCAAAAAGATTCCTTTTATTTTTTAAATTTTTTTAAAAAAAATCTATATTTGTTCCCGATATTTGATAAGCTTTCTGCATTTTCTCTTGTTTTTAATGTCGCACGTGACATCGCAATATGAGATAATACAAAGAAAAAAATTACATTTATTTGCAATCATATAGTTTCTTATATATAATTCTTTTTTTACTCTTTGCATTCTTCGAAAGATTTTAGATAGAAAAAGGCAATTCATGATATGATGTCTTTCTTAAAGAGCTCTTATTAAAATAAAACGTGCAATTAAAATAACCAAATAAAAAAATTGCAGTTAAAAATTAATAAAAAAAAAACTTTTTAACATTAATTAAATTTGATTGTTGCCTCTGTGAAAATATGCTAAAACAAAGCCTTTTCAAGAACTTATAATTTGTTTGTTTGCTTCGGTGGACCTATCAGTGGAAATGTCCATATATATATATTTTGGGTCCTTATGGTAGTGAAGTTGATTTAACGATGTCCGTCTGTTTGTGTATGTGTTGAAATTGGTTTTCGGAAGACCGCAGAAATGATAACATATTTATGTTACATTTAGCTCGTTAAAGTCTGCTATTGAAATGTAGCCTTAGCGGACTGTCAATGACTGAGATATGAGCGAAACCCCACGACTGCCATTAACTTCACCCACAAATCCGTTGTTGTTTTTCTTTCTTTGTATCTTAAGAACGGTAACGGTTTGAACAGTTTCCAAATTAGGTTCAATAATCATGGGTATCAATACCCCACCTCTCTAAAATAAGTAGGCGGTAGTGGTATAGCCCATAAAAAGACATTATGGATACAAGCATCTTGGTTATCGACAAAATCTAAGCTGGAATGAAGAAGTGGGCGTGGCATAAAATAGATTTATCATCATCTAAATAATCGTTTGAGAAAAATTGTCCAAATTTGGTACAAAAAGCTGGGTTAGCAATACACAACCTCTCTAATATGGGCAAAATAAGGGAAGTGGGAGTGGTATATCTGCATAATGGTAAAAATAAAAGTTGGAAATTTGATACAAATAGCTTCGGTACCAATGCACGATATCTGGAAAGAAGTGGGCGTTATTGCAGAAATGGGCATGGCACAAAACAAATTTCTTTATATCTGAAAAACGGTAGGAGCAAACTTTTCCAAATTTCGCATACATTGCTGGGTTGTCCACACACAAAATCCGTCATAATGTGGGTGCTATTTGAAAAGCGGACGTGGCACCTCCCATGTAAATTAAAAATAGATCAGTAAAGTAGTTACAGTAAAACTTACAAAATTATGTACAAAAAGTGCGCAGTAGTTATTCATATAATGGTGTTTTCTTTTCTGACAATAATGTTCCATATATGCTACCATTCGTGCGGGTTTTTGTTCCATTCTAAAAATATATGCAAAAATGGGAGAAGTTGTCGTTTTCCTTTCTAAACATGTTGCAACAATAAATGGCAAATTTGTTCCATTTCTTACCCGCAGTTATAACTGAGTGTGAGATAATACCCTTTTTTGCATCTGCGTAAAGTACTTTTTTATGCAAGCATATATTTTTTTTCTTGTGTTTGCGGACAATTTGCGTTATATTGTGATGGATAGCCCCCTGTCACACTCGGCAAGTTACTTGCGCAAGTTACTTGCCGACAACAACAAAGTCTGTACAAATTTTTTTTAAATTTGTTTTTTCCTTACAGACTTTGTTGTTGTCGGCAAGTAACTTGCGCAAGTAACTTGCCGAGTGTAAAAGGGGGCATATAAAAACTTTTTGTTTTTCGTGTGCATGTCGCAAAATTTTTTACGATAGCTGTTAAAAATCAGTGCTATTAACGCTTATTGAAATTGTAAGAAAATTTAATGTTGAAAATTGCTACAAGCGTGGTGAATATCGCTTTAAATACAAACTTTGCATTCAATATACTAAATACACATTAGTGTTGAGTGTAAAACGTAGCTATTATTTTGTTCCATTGTAATTAAGAAAAATGTATCACTTTGTAAGGGTTCGTGTAACCTAATAAATATATTACACAACTATAATGTATCATTTTTTTTTAGAAAACACCATAAGTTTCTGTTGTCTTTGCACTTTGGTGAAGGGTGTGAAAAAAATTTGACATAGCCGAATATGGTCCTCTTACTTATTTTTCTTATTATTATAATTATTTTTTTTTTTTGTTTGTTATGAGTCGTGATTTATGAAACACAAACGAGGGTAGAATAAAATTTTTCGTACCAATGTTTGTCTCGTTTAATCTATTTTTTTCTAATTACAGCAAATTATTCATATCAGGGCCCTGTTTCTCAACTGCAAGTTACAAATCTACGTAATTTAAATAAAGTATAATTGAAACAAAAATTGTAAAATTTTTCCTTCTTTAATGTATTTTACTTCTAGTTTTTTAAAACAGGGCCGGCCCAGTTGAGCATTTTTTTTAACTCCATTTTATGATCTTTTTCTTTCTTTGTTTCGACCTTCTGGCTTAAAATTTGGGATTTTTATGAAAGTTAAAGTCCTCTTAGTAGTTACTTTTGATCAAGGTAAATGTTTTACTTTTGTAAATTCACAATTTTTAAACTTTGTTCCAACCAAAACGCGCGATAATAATTGTAAATTAAACAAAAACATTTCAGAGAATTATCTTAAAATTTTTTATTGTGAAAAAATATTAAAAAAATCTATGAAAATTATGTGTGAAACAAATTATCGACCAACTGCTCGCCACGGCTTCGGTGGCATATCTCTATCCAAGGGTCCATATTTTCAATGACTCTGAGACAAAATTGGGGTTCAATTCCGTTAATATGCCGAATTATCTCATCCTTTAGGTCTTGAATTGTTCTTGGCTAATTGACATAAACTTTTTCTTTTAAATATCCCTAAAGAAAGAAGTCCAACGGTGTCAAATCACATGATCGTGGCGGCCAATCAACTTCGCCACGACGTGAAATAATACGGCCATTAAATTTCTCGCGCACAAGAGCCATTGTTTCGTTGGCTGTGTGGCAAGTAGCACTAACTTGTTGGAACCACATATCGTCCAGGCCCATATCCTCATTTCTGGCCACAAGAAGCCCGTTAGCATCTCTCGATAGCGAACAACATTCACGCTAACTGCTTAGCCGGCCATATTTTCAAAGTAGTACGACGCCGCCAGCCCATAAACCGCATCAAAAAGTCGCTCTTTATGAGTGAATCGGCTTTTCAACAATCACTCATGGATTTGCCCAAATGTGGCAATTCTGCTTGATAACGAAGCCACTGAGGTGACGGTGTGCCTCACGAAAATGCATTTTAATTTAACGCATATTTCCGTAAAAGGCTTCAACAATCATAATGCACTGCTCAATTGTGTACCTCTCCATGGTTAAATTTGCCAAACACTGAAACAAAGAAATGTCAAATTAAATTGGGGGGCAAACAACCCAGGTGTGACTCACAATTAAATTATGATTGGACCACCCTTTAGTTTCTAAAGTACAGTTTGTTTAAGTTGTTAATTAATATTAATTATACGTATAGGGTGCCAAAAAAATCCATAATTCTTGCATCTTTTGACAAGTTTATCAGGAAATTAGTAAAATTTTAAATCGTATTATAGAAAATCTGTGACATTTTGACAAAACATCTTAAGTCAAATTTTAAAAGTTTAAAAAAATTTTGTTAATCAAACGAATTTTCATTCAAAAAACCTTTTTGTTTACGCTTTTAAAATTTTGTATTAGAAACGAAATTTTTCTTTAATTTTATTATTTTCTAGCTGGCCCGACAAACGTTGTTTTGCCACATAAATTATTTCTTTCAGATGTAAATACACTGCTAGCCCAATTTTAAGAAAAAATTATAGGCTGTAGTTCTTTCCAGATGTTACACAATTTGCATACCCAATTTCAAGAAAATTAATTGATTAGTTAAGAAGATATAGGGCGGCGGAGCTTTTATCCCTCTTGCCCTATCTAATGCCATGTCCTCTTTCCGATGTTACAGTGTATGCATGCCAAATTTTAAGAAAACCGGTTGATTAGTTAAGAAGATAGAGGGAGGGGGAGCTTTTACCCCTCTTTCTCTATTTCACGACCTTAATAATAAAAACTATAGGCTATAGTTCTTTCCAACTGTAAAATTATTTGCCTGCGAAATTTCAAAGAAATTAGTTGATTAGTTACGAAGATAAAGGGAGGAGGAGCTTTTAGCCCTCTTGCCCTATTTCACACCCTATTCCCTATTCTCTTTCAGATATTACATTGTCTGCATGAGAAATTTTAAGAAAATCGGTTGATTAGTTTAGAAGATTGGGGAGTGGGAGCTTTTACCACTATTGCAATATTTTGCGCCCTCTAGCGATATTAAATATACTCTACGACCCATTCTCATACCTAACAAATACACATAAAAAATTTCATAAAAATCGGTCAAGCCGTTTCGGAGGATTTCAAAATGGAGGGCATTTTGTTGATATTTGTATGGGAATGTTTCGGAATGAATACTGTGTTCACTTAAATGGCTATAAATCATGAACCAATACAGATTTCAAGACCGTTGATACATAAAAACCTTAGTATTGCGGTTCACGCATTTCATGGAACATCAATTACTAACACAATGGAACTTGGTTTTATATATATAGATTTAATAAAAACGATTTTATCACCGAGTTTTTTTTAAAAACTTTTTTGCTATCTTATCTCGACTTAAGATGTTTTGTCAAAATGCCACAGAAATAGAATTTAATAAAGCCACATCCTTAAAATTTAAAATAAATTAGAAACTTATTTTCTTTGAAAACATATTATGAGACAATAAAATTCAAGTATTATTTTAACTTCAAGATTTTCTTAAGCCTTATCTATCTATCCTCCTACTTTTCGCATATACATTTATTTGTCTTGTATATTTATTTTTGTTTCTTTTAATTTCATTTATATTTTTATGATTTCTTTGTAAAATCTTATAAAACAGAGCCACTGAGTGTAAATGCAGCGGATTACAAAACGTGTCCAATTGATTTGACATTTTGACAGCTGTACTTTTTTTCTTCTCTAATTCCCTTTTAGCTGGCTGCTAATGCTGTCATTGTAGTGTTTTTTTTTCGTTTTAAATTTTATTATTATTGTTTCACAGAATTTCGTAGAGATTTTATTTGTCAGTTGCTAGAGTTTATATTATAAACTTTATAATATAAAAAAAGCAGCAAAATGCATCATAGAGCCAAGAAATTAAATAACAACAATGATCTTGTTTCACGTTTTTCTGACAACAGAAGCGACTAGATAGTTTTGAAGAATTTTCGAAGATAAATGTAAAATGAAACAATAGCAAATAAAATTTTATGTATGCTAAAAAATTAAAGAAACATGAGGTTGAAAGCAGTAAAATCTTTGTATAAAATGAAATGATGAAATGACATTTGACTTTAAATTAAATAGAATGCTGGATTTGAAACTAAAAGATTTTTAAGAGATAGAAATTTGCTGCAAATTTACTATGAGGTAGCAGATTAAGGGTTTCAACGTAAAAATTCGGAATTGAACCACTGCACAGTGGTCAATTAACAATTAAATAAACATATTTTATATTCATATATTGGGCATATATTCAGTATAAAAATAAAAATAGCTTAATAGAAAAAGCACCAACAATATTTATATATTCGAAGTTTCAAAAGGTACCAAAATTTGTATGAGAGCTTTTAAAGAGAAGAGCACACAATTTAAATTTTATTTTTATCTTTATTACTTAAGAAGGTAAATTGTTTACCAAAAAAAGTACCAAAATTATATTTTTGCTCTTTTTTATACCCAAAATGGGCAAATTTCAAAATAGTTCCAAACACATGACAATTCAATTTTCGATTCAATAATGGTATTTTTTGAATTCAACGTCTACCTCTGTTGGATCACGAGATATAATGTAACTGATTTTACCCGTTTTACCCATTCAAACCCCTTATGAATGGAATTTCTAAAAGTCTCTACTTTTTTTTATTTACACATTGGGAGGGGAGTCTACATACAAAATTTTAAGTGTCTGGCTTAAGTTGTTTGGGCTGGGCGATGATCACCCAGTCTGTCACGCTAATCTTATAAAAATATATGAAGTCACTAAAAATTATCTGGTTACTGGGGTGGCAGGTGGTGGCAGCTGTAATGTATAGTACTTACTTTTTATACTTAACTGTACAAGATCTAGTTATCACTTAACCTCCCCTAGCACCACCTTTTTTATTATGGTCTCTTTAAATTTGGCTTACTTTGGTTTTATTTATTTTTAAAGTAACTCACAATCACGTCACTTATCCAAAAAACTAACGCGCACAAAATCACAATTATCACATTAAATGATTAATTGCTAATACGGTTAAGACATACCGTGCTTATTTACAAAGAAAACTTTGAAGGAAAAATCATAGCTTACTTTTATTTAAAGTACAAAAATTTTCTTTGAAAACCTTAAATTTGTTAGAAAAAAGTTATCTACTTTGCTCCAGTATGAACAGTAAAATTGTTATCTAAGAGCCAAATTAAGAATTGAGTTGTATGTTTGAAGCGTGCGATATAATCTGTCATTGAAATTTTATTAGAATTAAAAAAATAAATAATTTTTGGCCGGAAGTGCCCAGTGTGCAATGGTACAATACGGATTTCTCTGAAGTAATTTTAACCGGTAGGTTTGGTGGTAATGAGCTAGTCTGCCTGTTAGGGTTACGTGCTCGTTTAACTCCAAAAACTTTTCTGTTTCAATGCAACGACTTAAATGTCTGCGTTACTGTTGCTGTGTGCATTTAGTTAGTTAGAATATAATTTGTAGTTGTATTCAGAACACATAATAAATAAATATTAAAAGTATTGGCTATCGTTAGTTTTGACTTTTTCCCATATTTTTTGCCACATATGGATTCCGTTAAAAAAAAGTGCAGGACAGTAGTAGAGTGGTGATCCACCTTCTCTTTCTCCCCAAAAACCCCGCAGAATCTGCAATGGTCACTAGTTAGTTTCCCCGGCCTTTTGGCGTATAATGCCGCCCAAAAGTCACCGGTTATAAAACCTACCAGAAGCCTACAGTCTATACTCGGTAGCGACAGAAGAAGTTTTGTCGACTTTGGATTATAGGAGCCCCACGTAACTCTGGACACCATGCACGTGTTCGTGTTTCCCAAGCCGCCTCAGATTTCCTCTGTATAGTAGAAGCTGTATCTCCCTTAATATTACGAATTGGAACGTCAATTACTCTGTTGTACGGTATTTGAACCTCCCGTTTTGCTAGTTGGTGTCACCTCGTTACCTTTAATGCCTTGGTGGCCGCGAACCCAATGTATGTGTACTCTTCTGTTGGCACCCAGTCCATCTAGTGAGTCTTTACAGTCCTGGACAATCGAAGAATATGTTTATTGAGCGGATATCGGCTTGATGGCAGCCTGACTTTCTATAAAGTTTACGTGTGAACTCCAAGTATTAGAGTTTCGAGCTAAATTAGCAGCCATTTTGGCCGCTAACCTGGGTTGTCTTTGACTTTCGTGTCAAAATCATGAAAGCTGTGGATAGATGTATGTGTATACCTGCCCTAGGAACTACTCTATGGTGGGTCTTGGCCATAACGGGCTACTAGCTGCCGTGGTACCAGATAGGATCTCTGGTCAGCCGCAATCTCAAGAGATCGTAAAGATTTGATGAGATCTGTCAGTTTTGGATTTATGCAGAATCCCAGGTATTGACAACACCTAATTTCCCTGCAGGTTGTAAAAGGTGAAATATCCTTAAGATAACCCCTACACACGCCCGGGAGCTTATTCAATGGCAGATGTTTACTCTCTTGAATGCCATGTACATAAGCTATTAAGGACACAAATTAAGTTGTTTCTAATTTCGCAATTTTAAACTGAAAATTTGGAACCATATAAAATATTTGCTGTTTATTTAGTGTGAATAATAGTTGCAATTAAAGAAAATACTATCATAAAGTCTGTGATTAGAACTGTAGACTATATTATTTTTAATCTAACCACTCAGGGAAAACGCACTTTTCAATATGGTCACCTCCACAACTAGTTGTAACGACACATTTTAAAGCAGATTGCTATTTTAATCATGTTATTGTCACCATCAACCATGTTATGGTGAAATTAGTCCTCCTTATGGCTGCTTCCAAACATGCTATGGTTTCAAATAACAATAATTTGTTGTTTCTGCCTGTTAAGCAAAAGTTTTTGGGATACAATACTTGAGAATATTTTCACTTAAAGTTTTCAAATAACATTTTTGCCAACATTTTCTAAAATTTTTTTCTACTCATATCACTTTTATGTAAAATTTTCGGTTGTTTTAATTTAATTTTTTTTTTTTTCAAAATATTTGCTAAACCTCTGAACTATGTTTATGAATCGAAATAGAGTTAAATACACATGAGTGTGAGTGTGTGTGCATGTGTATCTGGATCTATGGTCCACTAATGTATCTCCATTGCGGTAAATTTGGTTTATTATGGATTCGTTCATGTGTATGTTGTGTTAATGTTGATGAGGCAAATATTTCATTTGGCAGTGGAGAGGGAGGGGCAAGAGGAGCTTTGTAAAAACCATAGATGGAGCTAAAACATCTCTCTATATCTGTCTACCTGTCCAAGTGTGGTAAGAGGAAACATATATTCCTACACGTAGAGAAAACATTTTTTTTCCAACAAAACAATTTTTTATGAAAAATTATTATCTTAATCCTAATCATTAACCTTAATCATATTATTGTACTTGCAATCATATAATGGTTAAAGTGTTCCTTCAGGAAGACAACGAAAATATTATGTTGAATAACAACAATAACTTGTTTACCACTAATAATAGTATAGTTGATTTTCAACCATAACATGATAATCTTGGAAAAGAGAAAAATGTTAATTTAAATTTTTATTTTGAATTTTATTAACCAAACCATGTTAGAAAACAACCATAATATGTTTCTTGATGCATCTCTAATTTAACTTTAATATGGTTGTCGGTGGCAATATTATGTGGTTAAATTAAAATTATTTAAATTATTTAAAATTCTTTCGTTTAAAATAATTTTGTTGGAAATAACCATATCGAAAAATATATTTTCTCTGCGTGTACATGCGTTCGTTCATAAATGTTTGTATGTATGAATTGGTTTTATTTTAATGCGTCCACTGTTCATTCCTCTCGACCTCTCGCTACCATTCTCTGCCTAAATCATTTGCCTTTGCAAAAATTTCAATTGATGCACTACAGTGTGCCATTAAAATGAAGTGGAATAGAGGAGCTTTTGGTCATGTAAGTGTATGTTTTTTTTTCTTTGTTTTGTTGGTATCAGTGGACTAAAATGTGCGTGCAAGGCCATCAATTCTAACAGGTCATAAGAGCGACCATCCACACACCTCTCTATACTCTTCTAGAGCACTCTAACGATTTACCCGAATTATTGCTGCTGATGATAACGTGAGTGGTAACATTAACATTATGTAGAACATTCAGCCAACAATATTAAAATCCTCAGTCGTCGACAACATCGCCAAACTCATTGAATGTGATGTGTTGTAGTCGTACGGTAAATAATCATAAATAATTTTCAGTTTGCTACGCTAAACAATTTTTATGTTGCTTTTGTAATAATTTTCCTACATTCTGCCTGCCGCTTTCATTAAGATTTTCTACTGTAAATGATTTTCAGAAACTGCAGCAACATCAACAACTACTGTTCAGTGAAGCATTATGAATGAACACATTTTGCTTTTTTGCATATTTAGAACACACACAACACACGAAATGGGGAAAAATATGATGCTATTTGTAGAAAAATTTAAAAAAATAGAAATTTACATAAATAGAAACCAGAGACGGTTCCAAAGTAATAAAATTGCGAAAGTTTGCTATTTAAGGGGAATTTGTAGCAAATTTGCCATCTATTAAAAATTTACAGAAAATTTGCTCAAATATTGCCATTTATAGTGAATTTGCTATGTATAGTGAATATTAAGGTTAAAGTGAATTCGCTATTTATTTACTTTATTTATTAACTATAAATAGCAAATTTGTAGAGTAATTTTGCCATTTATTGCAAATTTTCTATTTATTAAATTTGCTAATAATAGTAATTTTGCTTTTTATAGAAATTTGCTATTTGTAGTAAATTTGCTGTTTGTAGTAAATTTGCTATTTGTAGTAAATTTGCTATTTGTAGTAAATTTGCAATTTAGAATAAATATGATATTTATAGTGAATTAGGTATTTATAGTAAATTTGCTATTTATAGTGAATTTTAAATCGCAAATTTACTATAAAAAGCAAATTTGTAAAGTAATTTTGCCATTTATAGCAAATTTGCTGTTTATGGTAAATTTGATATTTATAGTTAATTTGCTATTTATAGTCAATTTGTTATTTATAAGAAATTTGCTATTTATAGAAAATTTGCTCTTTATAGTCAATTTGCTATTTATAGTAAATATGCTGCTTATAGTAAATTTGATATTTATATTAAATTTGCTATTTATATTAAATTTATTATTATTTATATTAAATTTACTACTTATACTTACTTTCTATTTAAAGTCAATTTGATATTAATAGTCAATTTTCTATTAATAGTAAAGTTGCTATATATAGGCAATTTTATTTTATAGTCAATTTTCTTTTTATAGCAAAATTGCTATTTATAGTAAACTTGCTATTTAAATTTAATTTTCTATTTATAGTAAGTTTGCTATTTATAGTAAATTTGCTATTTATATTGAATTTATTATTTATATTAAATTTATTATTTACATAAAATTTATTATTTATATGAAATTTGCTATTTATATTAAATTTGATATTTATATTAAATTTGCTATTTATAGGCAATTTAATATTTATAGTCAATTTTCTATTTATAGTCAATTTGCTATTTATAGTCAATTTTCTATTAATAATCAATATGCTTTTTAAAGTAAATTTGCTATTTATAGTAAATTTGCTATTTATAGTAAATTTGCTATTTTTAGTAAATTTGCTATTTATAGTAAATTTCCTATTTATAGTTAATTTGCTATTTATAGTAAATTTGCTATTTATAGTCAATTTGCTATTTATAGTCAATTTGCTACTAACAGTAAATTTGATATTTATAATAAATTTTCTATTTCTATTAAATTTATTTATATTAAATTTGATATTTATATTAAATTTGATATTTATAGTCAATTTAATATTTATAGTCAATTTGCTATTTATAGTAAATTTGCTATTAATACTAATTTTGCATTTTATAGTAAATTTGCTATTTATAATAAATTTGATATTTATAGTAAATTTTTATTTATAGTAAATTTGCTATTTATAATAAATTTGCTATTAATAGTAAATTTGTTATTTATAGTAAATTTGCTATTTATAGTAAATTTGTTATTTATAAGATATTTGCTATGTATAGAAAATTTGCTCTTTATAGTCAATTTAATATTTATATTAAATGTGCTATTTATATTAAATTTATTATTAATATTAAATTTACTATTTATACTTACTTTCTATTTGTAGTCAATTTGATATTAATAGTCAATTTGCTATTTATAGTAAACGCGCTATTTAAAGTCAATTTTCTATTTATAGTAAATTTGCTATTTATAGTATTTATATTTATAATAAATTTGCTATTTATATTAAATTTACTATTTATATTAAATTTTTTATTTATATAAAATTTATTATTTATATTAAATTTGCTATTTATATTAAATTTGCTATTTATATTAAATTTGCTATTTATAGTTAATTTAATATTTATAGTCAATTTGCTATGTATGGTCAGTGTGCTATTTATAGTAAATTTGTTATTTATAGTCAATTTTCTATTAATAGTCAATGTGCTATTTATAGTAAATTTGCTATTTATAGTAAATTTGCTATTTATGGTAAATTTGCTATTTACAGTAAACTTCCTTTTAATAGAAAATTTTCTATTTGTTTGCTATTTATGGTAAATTAGCTATTTTTATTAAATTTGCTTTTTAATGTAAATTTGCTATTCATAGTAAATTTGCATTAAATTGCCATTTATTTTGAGTTTATAGCAAATTTTGTATTTATAGCTAATTTAATAAAAATATGATATCTGTTAAACTGAATTTGCAGCCAATTAGATATTTATAGTAAATAAATTACCTATTTATAGTAAATTGGCTGTTTATAGTAAATTTTCTATTTAAAGTAAAATTGCGTTTTATAGTTAAGTTGCTATTAAAGTAAATTTGGAGCATATTTACTTTTTATAACAAGTTTTTAGCAAATTTGCTGTTACTAGTAATGTTTCTTTTTTTAAGGGAATTTTCGTTTTATTTGCAGCAAACTTGCTATAGATCGCCTTGTGTCTAAAGGCCGTTACACATTATCCCACAAAGTCTTACGTCTATATATATAAAAATGAAAAATGTTTGCATGTTTGTTTGTTTGTTTGTATGTTGGCTTATAGATTCCTAAACTACTGAACGTGAGATCTAAAAATAAAATAGGCTACTTTTTTTTTCGATAGGGGCAGGGGAATTGGTACTCCCATTGGATGCCAATATTAAATATCGCATATCTTAAGAGCCGCTTCATGTATTTTGTTGAACTATTGGTAGTAGGATGTTCTGAGCCCCAAAATTGAAATAAAGTAGCAGCGGGGGAAGTGGTTTCCCCCATAGGACGCCAATGTTTAATATCGCATATCTTAAGGACTGTTATAGTGAGAAAGTTCAAACTTTGTAGAAGTCACTCTTATGGTATACTTCACTTTTGAAAATAAAAAATAAAGCGGGTAGGCGTAGGGGCGAAATACCTTCCACAGGATGCATATATTAAATATCTCTCAACCGATAAAGTGGTTAAAGCAGTGTAGCGAAGCGCGCCGGGTTAAGCTAGTATTTTATAAAAATGCAACCCTGTCATGATAAGTTGTTATTGTCTTTTGAAAATGTATAAACAATAATTAGATCAGGGAAGCATTTTCATAAAATACGTACGACTTTAAGGGATAGTGTGTAACGCCTTAAGATCTTAACAATAATCTTGTATATGGTCTGAATTGTAGCTTAGTCACGACTATAGTCTACTCTTAAGTCCAGTCTATAATCTGAACTATGGTCTTGTCTTCAGTATGCACTTTAGTCAAGTCTATAATCTGAACTTTAGCCACGTCCTTAGCCCGAACTGCATTTTAGTCAATAGTTCAAACCTTAGTCTATTGTTAAGTCTAAAAAAAATTCTAGTATATGGTCTACGTTACTGTCTGAAATATAGTCTAGTCTCCTATAAAAATTAAAACTGTTTGCTTCACATTAAAACAGCAAAATTTTAAATATTTCCCATATTTCCCATATTAAACTTACTGGTGAGTATAATACTAAAATGTTTGGTAAAGAAATTAGAAACTTTAACTTTAAGAGACAATTTGCAAATCTCAATCATCTTCAACGGATTTTTGAACATAATTTATTTCCTCTCTTAGAATTCGGTAACGAGGGTATTTCATCAAATTTTGCTTTTAGTTCCAAGTTGAATTCTTAAGATCTAGAGTTAGAAATATCCACAATACAAAAGCAGGTGCAAATAAAAATAATTTTTTCAATATTTTTTGCCAGTAAAAAACATCCATTGTTTAGATCGATGGCAATGAGGAAATTTGCATTTCCTATTTCCACTTATCTACACAGAAAGAAAAACACATGGGATAAATTAAGTTTTTTTTTTCTTACTTTAAGTTCGGTTTGTTCCCAAAAACTCAAGTGCGAATGCCACTTAAACGTACTCAAAACAATCCTAAATGACATTACTTTCGAAAATCAATCACGGAATTTCTTTAAATGAGTATAAAATTCTTAAATCAAGTACAAAAAAGATTAAACTTTTCGTTGGTAGTAACTCTCTGGGAGTAAAATTACAAAGTGAGCGTTTTAATCTCTTTTAACTTATCAAAGTTTGTTGTAGACAGTGCAACAACACCACACAAGTTGTTAAAAAACAATGTGCTTGTTTTGTGTAGAAACAACAAAAACAACAGAACAAGAAGAAAACACATTATTTTCATGTTTAAAAAGTAAAATTAAGAACTCTTGCTTCTCATTTAGTTTATATATTCAGTTATACTATATGTACATTAAGTTTTTAAAGTATTTTATAATTGATTCTACAAGGTCTAAAACGGGGTGAGTAAATCTATGTATATAATATTGTAACGTTACTGACTGGCTGACTCACTGACTGATTCATCATCGCACAGCCTAAACACCTGAAGCTAAACGCTTGAAATTTGGACCAGGGATTGGTTACTCTCCAAATCGATCCAATAAGAGACGGGATTTTTGGAAATTCGAATGTTTAGGGGGTAAAAAAGGGTAAAAACGGGAAAATTCGATAACTTTATATCTCCAAAACTAAAAGAGATACAAAAAAATGTAATACTTATCGTTGTTCTTTTGAAAAATAAGCGGACGGATGTCTGATACTTTTTTGAAATTCAGCCCTATTAGGGAGAAAACGGGTCAAAACCTGAATTTTGGTACTTTTTGACACCACAACTATCTTTTGAATCAATAAACATAGAATCAAAGCTTATACAACATTCAAAACTTATCAAAAAAGAATACGAATATGAATATGGTACTTTTTCAAAATACAAATATTTAAGAGGTGAAAATCGTAACTATTTTTGGTACTTTTTTTTACAAAATTTTTAATTATCGTTAATGCAATATCCTGAGTATATAAGAATCTATGACGGAACTTTTTGCTACTTTTTTGTTCTTTAACTGGTACTTTTTGAATTTCAGTAAGTATCGGACCTAGAAACATAAAATTCAAGATGCAAGGTCCTGAGTAGATGAGAGTCTATAAAAGGGAACTTTTTGGTTATTTTTTATTCATCAGCTGGTACTCTATGATTTTCCGTTGCAAGGTCCTGAGTGAATGCGAATCTGTAAAAGGGCTTTTTGGCACTTTTTTGTTCTTTAACTAGTACTTTTTGAATTTCCGTTATTATTGGACCTAGAACATAAAATTCAATATACAAATGTCCTTAGTGGATAAGAATCTATAAGATGGAATTTTTTGGTACTTTTTCGTTCTCTGACTGGTACTTTTTTATAAAAAAGTGGTACTTTTTTTGAATTTAATATCTATTTTTGTACATTAAATAAAAAAAAAGCAAATATGTGTCTGGTACTTTTACGAAAGAAAAGGCCCAATTACAAAGTAGCAGGTTAAATGCTAGAATTTAAACAATTTTAAGCCTAGAAAAATAAACTTTGGCATACAAATATGCCCACAAAGAAAGAGGAGACGCTAACGAAGTAGCGGGTTAAATGCTAATCTTCTAATTTCACTTTTGGTTTATTTCAAGTACGAATTCGGTATGATATCAACTTTATAATTCTTAAATCAAGCGCATTTTGAGATTTATTCAATATAAGTTTTACTTTAATGAATCTTTTTTTCAGATTATTTCAAGTACGAATTCGGCATTGAATATGGATATGTTAAGTATTTGATTCAAGAAAACCGTTCACCGCTTCGGATTGATTTGAGTACGGATGGATTGATTTTTCTTTTGAGTGTACATGAAGCGGCGTTATGAAAAACATCAAATCGCAATTCAGGAGTTCTCTAATGTTTACTTCACGGCATCTATTCCATTGCGCCAAACTTTACAGGAACTTGTTGATGAAATCAATGCCAATTAAAAATATTTGTTATCAATTTTACATTGCACATAGAAGTAAATACAATGCATATGATCTGTATAATATTTTCAATAAAGTCCTTAATAAAACTTGTTTCTAATGTAAGTTTAAACCATTTTTTAAAGTCGATTGCGCATGAATACTAACTAAAAAAACTAATGTCGATCATATCGGTATTAAGGTTGCCTACCCCTTTTCTAAACTATAGACTTGTATATTATGTGATTTATAATAAAGCCTATAGTTCAGATCGCAATTAGTCTTTAGTTTAAGATCTATTATAGGCTAGATTCTCAACTATGTATTTATTAGTCTTTAGTTCCGTCTTCATGCTACTCGGTTATTTTTTAATCTCCAGTTTTCTTAACTTTTGACTCTTATAATCATATTTTAATGTAGATTGTTGTCTTGTGCGTTATGTTCTACATTGTACTTGTAGTGCCGGTTCATACAAGTCAAGTTTGATACGTCAAGTCTTGCGCTTTTAGGAGAGAACGGAAATGAGTTTCCCATTTCTTTTTCCCTCTCTCATAAAAACTCAAGACTTGACGTGTGTGAACCGGTACTTACTTTAATTTTTTTTATTGCTGTTCATTGTTGCCAAGCCTTTCTAAAAACTCAATATCGCTCCCAGCTTTTGTATGAAATTGAAAAGAAAAAACTTGGAAAAAGTGTTTAAATTGTTATACAATTGTCAGTTTCAAATTAAATGCAATCTCAAATTGTTGCTGTTGCTGTTGCTACTTGTCATTGTCTGAAATTTTATTGTGTTGCATTCTGTCGTTACTTTGTATTGCATTTAATTGAGTTGCAATTATTTGAATTTATTTTTTCCCCCTAAATGTTTCGGTTGAAGAGGTCTGTGTCTGTGCGTTTTTTTTTATGATTATGCCAAAATTAGACAATTATCAAATTGCATTTAATTAAAAACATTTAATAATCTCAATCATGAAATGATTGTGAACATACGTAAGGTATGATGACAGAAATAAGGGGAATATAAATCAACAAACAAAAAAAAAAAAAAAAAAAAACAAACAAAAAAAATTTTAATAATTGATAATTGAGTAAAAAACGACAAGTGGCAATTTAAAGATAACTAAATGAGTGTTTAAGATTAAGATTCTATTTTGAAAAACTTGTTCTTTTAGTTATAATTCAATGTTTTAATAAATGGAACAATTTTCCAAAAAAAAAAAAAAAAAACAAACATGACAATAAGTCAAAAATTTTAACAACCAAAAAAATCTATACAGAATTTATTAATAAAGTGGAATTTTTTTAATGGATTTTCTTTAACTCTACGTTTTTTTTTTTTCATTTTTTCAATTTCGTTTTCCTGACTTTTTGCATTCTTGCCACATACACATGCCCCACAAAAACCAAAGTTTTCTTAAAAATTGTTAAGAAATAGTAACATGGGGGAAAAAACTTAAACGCCAAAATGATTGTCAGGCAGTTTTAAATGTCACAATGTGAACAATGTTAAGGAAAGAGTGTTAAGGAAAAGTCTATTAAGGACTTGGTATCATCGATTTAATGCGTCTTTTCCAACCAAGGAAACGGGTAAAGTAAAATTATTTAAAGATAACCGATAAAACAGAAGAATTTATACATATTTTAAATAAAATAAAAGAAATCAAGAAACATTTTTAGGATAAATTTTTTTTATGAAATTTGTTTTAAAAAGTTTAAATTATTGAGCTGTCCCCCAGATATTTTTAAAGAAACTTGACTTTAAAATAGTGCATACACAAGTAGTTTTTTTCATAGAAAAATTACTAGAAATTAAAACTACGAACTAGACTAAACAGAAAATAAATAAAAATTTATTTCAATTAAAAAATTTGTGATATTTATTAAAAAATTAATTAAATTTGCATCAGTTAACAAATTAATAGTTAGTGGTACTCCACTTTTTGGGTTTGAGATTTAAGTTAATTAAATTCTATAATTAGCTAATCTGAGAATTAAGTTAATCTAGCATTAATTAAATTTGATATTTTGGGTGGTGGCTTAACCCTCCGATGTTCATATGGGTCTGGCCAGACCCAAACGACTTTTAAATGTGTGTATCTCTTTTTTAAAAACTATCTGAGGCTTCTAAGTCTATGACTTCCTAAAATATAGTGTGCTAAGCACAGTGAAGAAGTAAAATTAAAATTTGTAGTATGTTTGTTGTAAAAAAAATAATTTTAAACTACTTTCGGTTATCAAGCTCACATGGGTCTGTGCAGACCCATATGAGCTTTTCATGTAAATTGTTTTACCGTTTGAAGAAAACAATAAAACTGCTGACTGGAACAAATAGCTATGGATTAAGATTATAGGATGACGCATTTGCTTCGTAAGGTAATTGCAACAAATGTGAGTCCGGAAGAACGTAAGCGACATCAGGCACAAATTGAACAAATTTTGGGACAGGAGTCCGATGCATTTCAAACAAGGGGCGACGAAGAAGATTATGACTATTTTCCAGACGATGAAGATTTTGATGAAGCAGCAGACATAGAACAGGAAATCGAGTTGGAGGCCGTTGTGGATGACAACCATGATGACATTGAGGAGTGGTATAGAGAAGCCATTGCCCTTCAAGCTCAAACCACAATTAAATTATTCAGCACATCTATCACTCTGGACGTTATCTACCGGTCGAAAGACGGTAAGATGTGGAATTCAAATCCTCCACCAGCACGAGGCCTCGTTGTCATTATGTTACAACTTTTACTCGTAAACGGCCATTACGAGAAGCATCACCGAGTCATCGAGCTATTTTCAGGTCATTATTGTCTCCTGAAATCGTTAGTATTATTGTGCGGGAAACCTATAGAAAAGCCGTTGAGGCGGTTCGTCTATGGATTGAAAAGCATCCTAATAATAAACAGCGATATTGGGTAATGTTCATCGAAGACGAAATGTATGGTTTTTTTGGGATGATGCTAACTGCTGGTGTGTTCCACGCGAATTCTCAGCCAGCAAAAGAATTGTGGGCGAATTATAATATGCCAATTTATAAGGCCACTATGCCCTTGAATCTGTTCAAGAATTTAACTTCTTTCATTCGTTCCGATAACAGTGGCACTCGTGCTGAGAGGCGGGGCGTACTCGATTTACTCAATATATTCCGAGTAAGCCTGCAAAATATGGCATAAAAGTTTGGTGGATTTAAAGGGGCCGTAGATAAAATGGATCAGATATTGACTGGCTATTCGTGCAAACGCTCGACAAATCATTGGCCACTGGCAATGTTTTACAATATGCTTGATATCGCCGGTTTGGCCTCATTCATCATCTATGACGAGTTGAACCCAGAAAAGCCGAGTGTATAGAGATATGTGTGTATGTTTTCATACATACTAATTTATAAATAAATATTTCATTATTTTTAGGTACCGGATACTTGCCCGTCGACATCAGACGCAGCACAGCAACAAACATATGCTCAAGTAGCCTCAACAGGTTCATCATGCTACTTTTGCGCTTCTTCTTCTTCGAAAAAGCGACGTTAAACTCGTTATAACTGCAGCAAATGTAATCGTCCTATATGCAATTACATAGTTGCAAGCCCAATTGCTATTTGTAATGTATATTGAAACGCTCAAATAAATAAATAAATAAATAAAATTATTTCTAAAACATTATTTCTAACGCTATTTTTATGGGTCTGGCCAGACCCTTACATCGGAGGGTTAAACCATGTAGTGTTACCATACTGAGCACAAATAAATGGCGAAATTTTTTTGCAAATATCAACTTTTTATCAAAACAATATGGATGTTTTCAAAGAAGAAGAAGAAGAAAATGTGTGAATTTAATATTGTTTACAAAGTAGACATTTTTTTTATGTTTAAGAAAAAAAATATTTAAGAAAAAATATAGATTTCTTTTTTTCTTTCTTTAGTCCTATTTTCATCCATACATGATCTAGAAACTAAATCCGCTATCATATTAGAGTTACTACAAAATTGCATTTATATATATTCCAGAGCACCGTGTAAAATGCATCTAATTTGCACAAATCTAAATTATTTACATACAAAGATGATATACTTGGCAAAAGATAAAATTTGATACCCATATTGCCCTATTTAAAACGAAGGGTTACCACCGCATTGCATTTTTGTCAAAACGCGAACTAGCACGAATTTCAAAAAAAGCTGAGACACGTATTTAATTAAATCGATTAAAGATTAAAATATGTTAATTTGGCACTTTTATTACAAACAACCCCGAACAAAAAATTCAAAAACCGTTTTTTTTTTATAAAAAATCCTTAAAAACAGGACATGGATGATCGTCCTTAGACAAATTTTATATACAGTTGGACGCGCCTTAAAAAAACCTTTCTTACGATACCCAACTTGTATATGTTGGTAAGGAAACAGATTCGTAAAGTAACAAAACATGCAAATGTCATCTTAAAAAAGTCCAAGGTTCATTTTAGGAGGGTACATCGAGCACGAATTTTGCTCCCATACAACTTGAGTCGCTCTACAATATATACATAATTTTTCGTTTATATTTTTGCAAAAGCTAATCAGATTTAAGATCAAACGATATTAGATTGAATAGAATCGAAAAATTCAATCCTAAAATTCGTGTGTGTGAAATCCAACAACAACATCCGCAGAAGCATGCGTGATCGCGAGTTACAACTAACAAAATTTTTATTATCACGCACGCTCATCATTTCTAACGTCCTATGATTACACATTCACAAAATACTATATTAAGGCGACCGTACACGACATGTTTTTGTCATCTAACATGTCAAATTTCCCACTCCAAAATACATACATGTCGTGTGTTACCTTTTTAACTTTGCTTCTGTAAAAGTCAGATGCAAAGTCATCTGACGAAATTTCAATTAGAGCGTGCTCTATTTTCTTCTGATAAACCATCTGACATCAGAAATCTATGCCGAGAAGAAACTGGCAGCGGCGTCCACTATTGGCGGAATCATTAGCCGGCTGCAGTTAATATTTTAAAATACCGAGATATGTATGATCATCGCATCATTGAATAGAATTTATGTAAATATATAAATAAAAACCGTTTCATTATAATATCCTAAATTTGTATCTTTGAATTAAAAGAAAAATATGTTAAGATAGCTAAACTATTTTACGGCGTAAATAAAATTTTTCGTGGCGGCATTTTTATTTAGGATTTTGCAATAAACAGAGACAATATCAGATGCAAATTATATGTACGTTTGTGACCGAATATTATAAACCTTCTGTAAAGCAGAAATTTTTACAGACATGCACAATTACATCTGACTTGAAAAGTTGACAAGTCAGATGTAAAAAAACATGTCGTCTACGTGCACCTTTAAGAAAGTGATTTATTAATAAAATACGAAGCTTAAATTGAACTCAATTTTTGTAAATTATTTAAGATAATTATTTATATACATAATTTGCAAATAAATTTTTTTCATTTACATTCCATTTCATCAAAAAGTCCTGTAAAGTTAAACTTGTGATCAGCAGTCAGAGAACTCCTTAATTACCATTTGATTTTTTTTTTTTTTTTAACAAAACGCTTCTTCACATGCAGGTACGTTAAACCTAGAAATTTAAATATCCTCATTGCCACTAATTTCAACTCAACAAAGAATATTTTTCTTCTACAAAGAAATTCCAAAAATAATTTTCCCTTGCACCTGCTTTCAGAATTACATCTAATTATATTTGGGAGATTCACAAGGTGTCATAAAGTCATATGTCTTAAAATAATAACATGAAAAAATACGACTGTTGTGAACAACCCCTCATAATTTAGTATGCTATTTTGAATTAAAATCAGCTGATTTAAAACAAATATAAAAAACAAATAATTAACTAACATTAAAATATTTTTTAATTCTTTTCCATGAATTAATAAATTAAATAAGTTTTACCTGACTATTTTCCATTTTGCAGACGCAAATCTTATTTGATGCCGCAAGTGATTTGTTGCAAAAATTGCTAGCCGCAGGTCAAATTTTGATGTTAGCCGGATAAAATTATACCATCAACGGCGACGGCTACAAGAACTAACGCGGTACGGCTCAGCCGCTCAGCTCTGGTCTCTTCTGATTAATTACGACGGCACAATAAACATAGCAAGCAACGTTCTATTACACTTTTTGTTTACAAAGCAACAACAATATTTTTAAACCATTGTAAAATGTTAGAACATTATGACAATATATCATGATAGCACACCTTGTGAATACCCCAATTGTAAAAAATATTTACTCTAGATCTGTAGTGCGATTCACTATGCTTTTTAAACCACAATTGTTTCGTTTAAAAATGTTAACCACAAAATTAACCATTTTGCTATTCACTTACACTTTTAACGACATCTGCTGGTGTTTAAAGCCAGCTGTTTTAGTCAGCTGTTATTTTTAACAAAACAAATTATGGTTTATTAACACCAACATTTTTGGTGTGGTTAAATCCGCTTAGAAAAGTAATTATTTATAGTCCATAAATAACATGGATTTGCGGTATTTAGCCTACAATTTATCCACTTCTTGCCACACACCAATTTTCCTCAGAGCTTCTTATTTATTTATCCTAAAGCCAACCATTTGACTCAAATAAAATTGAAAAATTAAAAAAAATTAAATTAATAAAATAATCAAATAATTAATAAAATAATAAAAATAAGTAATGCTTTTTGCACTTTGCATAATATCATTTAAAATCTATAAATTAAAAGGTTCTTCTTTTGTTTTTTTTAGTCTTCTTTGTTATTTTATCCTCTTTTGATGTTTCTCTTGGCAGAGTTGCCACGATATATCAATTTGAATAGAGAGAAATATAAAACTTTTTACCGTGGTTATAAATAAGTTAGTGAATCACATAGTGGTTAGTGCAAACATCAAAATGTGTGGTTAAAGTAAACACTTTTTAAAGTGTTAAAAGTTAGTGAATTGCACTACTGAAGAATTAAGCTAAAAATTTAAAGCAACATTTGACGAAATACGCTCGCTATCGAATTCTCCAAAAGGAAATAAAATGGAAAAGGAAATTAATAGATTTGCAAAATTTCTCCCCAATTCTCGATAAAATTTTCTAGTTGAGCACAAAACAAGATTTGATTAAATTTTTCCAATCATTTGTATTTGAACTTATTGGTTTTGTTCCATTTCATGATAAATTTCCTCGATGATAACACAGCCCGACAAATTAAAAAAAAAACTCTCAAAAAAAAATTTGGGAATTTTTTTTTTTTTGGCAATAACTATAACAGTAAATAAAAAATTTTGATAAAAAAAAAAATTTTTAGAAAAAAAAAAAATTTGGGTAATTGGTAATTGGAGGTCTTAAGTGAAGGGTATAGAAAAGCTATATCATGAAAACTAGAACTGATAGAGACAAACTGATTACAGTTTTGAACTCAGCGCACCCATATTAACTAAAATCAGTTGATAAATTCAAAGAAGCAAATTGAGTGTTGGCCTGTGTAATCATTCCCACTATCAGACTTTGTTTTACTTGAGTTTTTGACATGTATTAATACAAAGTATAAAAGTGTAAACTAGCCTTTAGGTAGTTAGGTAGGTTAAATCTGTTCCTGATTTAAAGTCTAGAGAATAGTTTTATTTAAAGGCTACGCTATAGATTATACCTAAGGCTGGATCATATTTCGGGCTAAAGACTTACAGCCGTATTCATAACAAAAAGTTAGCCACAGTTTGTACACTACGTACAACGAGCTGCTTACTAGAATGCCGACTAAGCTTAGCAGCTTGTTGGCACAGAGTTAATTCATAACGAACTTTTCTCCATCTGCCAACTTTTAATAAATCAACTCCGAATTTGTATGATGCCATATCGTATTACTCGAAAATGCAACACGTTTTGCATTAATCATCGCTGAATTTGTAATTTTTTCCTTTTTTTTTTGTATTTTCCCTTTACATACTATGTGTAAAAATTTTAAAAAGTTTTTTAAATTAAAATAAATTAAGTAAAAGACAGTTAATTAAAAAAACCAACAAAATTGTTTGACATTAAACAGCTGTTTTTTACAAGTTGGCAAACGTTTGGCAGCTGGTTTACAAGAGTTTAGCAAATCGTTAGCCTGAGTTTGGTTGGTGTATTATGAATAAACTTTTTGCTAACTTTATGCCAAATTTTCATTATGAATACGGCTGTTAGTGTCGATTATAATTTTTAAAACTATGAACTAGACAAAAGTTAAGAATAGGAAATAACGTAAAGTATATACTGTCTTAAAATTCAGAATACAAAATGGGAGAATGTTTAGGACAAAGACTAGACTGGAATTCAGACTATGGATCTAATTAAAGATCAGTCTATAATTAAATCTGCGGACTATAACAGCAAATACTGATGAGTAGTGCTGGGATACTATCGATATTTTCCACTATCGATATCTATCGATAGTTGAGATTTCACTATCGATATATCGATATCACTATCGACTGAATGTTTGTTCTTGTGCAGGAAAACTTTAATTAATTTTTATAAGGTAACAGTCCCTTGTTTTCTTCACTTTATTGAATGTATGAGACGTATGTATATACGCACGTTATTTTAGATGACAGTTTTTTAAAAATTGATAAGTACCTGTCTGAAGGAAGCGAAGAAACAGGGACTATAAGATATTCCATTGCAACTTTAAAAAATTTTCTAAATTCTAAGCCCAAAAAGGTTATCAATCTAGCGGACTTATCCTCTAATGGTCGTTCATTGTTTTGTCCTATGCTTGCAATTGCATTTGGACTTGCATTTTTTTTACAACATTACAAAAATCTTTGACATTTCAGTCCCTACATAAACATGTACAAATTTCGACTTAAAGGCCTTTAATAAGCAGTAAAAAGTACTGCTAAGCAATCCATACCATTTGCCATTCTTGTTGTTTGTATTCATTGCTGTAATTCAGCGCGAATTAATAATATGTAGCAAGTAAAAATTGGCGGCAAAAAACTGTGTGTTGCTGCTGTTAGATGTCTTCAAATCTGTATTTTAAATACTAAAAATATCGATATTTATATTTTTCCTATCGATATTTTCAGACTATCGATAATATCGATAGTCTATCGATAGTTTCGCAGCACTACTGATGAGGCTTCAAAGTTAACTCTGCTATTACCAAAATCTTCCGAGTAAATGTCACGCTCCAGGAATTATTTAATAAAGTTTATAATGAAATAGACGAAGTGAGCTATTTTTGTAATCTTGGGAGCATAAATTCCAAAACAGGAGGTAGGGCATTGGCAACCGTGTACAGAAAGCGCGACAAACTTTTCGCCGTTTCAGACCTATTTGGAAAAAGTATTCACTTTCACAGCGCACAATGCTAAACATATTTCACACTTACGTCACAGTCCACTGTTCTTAATGTTTGCGAAACTCGAACGCTATTCCTCGCGACACGCAGAAGATCAATATTTTTGTAAATCAATGTCTTTGGAGGCTCTTGCCAACATGCTGTTCAAAGGTGATCTGGTTATGGGAACAACCCAATCAACGGCCTATAGCCACAGAAATAAAAAGACGTAAAGGGCGATAAATAAGCCATACTCTAAGAATTTCATTGAACGATTATTACTACAGATACCATAGAGTTGAACCGGGAAAGAAGGACGCACAGCTCCTACGTGGAAAGAGCAAATCGATTTGGAAATAACTGGAATCAGTCAAAGTAGTATTTAGAGCCCTATACTTCTGAAAGGATCGGCAGGAATATATATCGGGTGAGTTTTTAGCTATTATCTTTTTGGCAACACTGGCTTAAACAGCACGTTTCGTGTTTTGTTTTACTGGCAAACATCTTTAGTTTGGTCTATAATTTAACCATAACTCGTCTTACAAACGAAAAACGCTAGCAAATTATTGAATTTTATTATCAAAATGCGTGCTCTGTTAAGAAAGTTCATCGAGCGCTCCTTGTGTTCACCGACGAAGCTCATTTTTGGCTCAATGGGTACGTTAATAAGCAGAATTGTCGATGTTGGAGTGAAGATCAGCCAGAAGCATTGCAATAGCTACCAATGCATCCAGAAAAAGTCACAGTTTGGTGTGGTTTATGGGCTGGTGGCATAATTGGACCGTACTTCTTCAAAGATGATGCGAATCGTAACGTAACTGTGAATGGTGAGCGCTACCGTGAGATGATATCCAACTTTTTTTTGCCCAAAATGTGGTTTCAACAATACGGTGCCACATGCCACACAGGACGCTTAACAATGGACTTATTGAGAGGCGAGTTCGGTGAACATTTTATTCCACGTTCGTGCGATTTAACGCCTTTAGACAATTTTTTGTGGAGCTATGTTAAAGCTCTTGTCTATACACACATGCCCGCTTCAATTGACGCATTGGAAGACAACATTGAAGCATTTATTCATGAGATACCGGCCGAAATGTTGGAAAGAGTATGCCAAAATTGGACTAAGCGGATGGACCATTTGAGGCATGAAATAATCTTCAAACATTAAATTACATGGACCGTACTATCGATTCAAACAAAGATTTCATGCATTTTTCTTAATTTTATGTGTTTTTTTTTTTAACTTTCCTATAGCTCTTAAAAAATAACCAGATATATGTAGTCAACGCTTTAGGTCAGACTAAAGATTAGACCATTGTTAAGACTGTACTCCTCACTATAGTTTAGACTGCAGACTGAGTGATGTTTATAAGTTATAACTGTCGCTTGGACTTTGGAATAGAACTTTAGCTAAGGAAACACAGACGAGAGTACAGATCTTAATATGAATATGGCTAGACTAGACAATTGTTTTAGGTAAGGTTTTAGCTTTAAAGCTAGGCTACAATGTAGGCTATAAACAATGTCTAAAAAAAGTATATTACGGAGCTTTTATGTAGACTTGGCTTTAAAGTTGGATTTAAGGTTTGTTTCAGCATTGTTATTATAGCCAAAAACATTCCATTTCCCCATTTTAAAATATTAAAAATATTTTAAGGTTTTTTCTTACGAACAAACAAAAACGATTTTTGTGCAACATTCAACATTGGTTTGTATTTAATGACCATTTGGTCAGTAATACACCAGTGCAGCACGTTTTATATGCAGTCATTAATGTACGTTTTTTTTAATAGAAATTCGTTTTTGTTCTCGGATCGTCGTGTACCATTGAGAAATGAAAATGAACGAGCATTCAATCATTCATTTACTACATTTTTATGTAATTGCACAAAAAGCCAGTCACTCATTTACTCATTCCCTTAGTAACACACATATGCCTGAATTTAACTACTTTTAGCTGCAGCCACCATAAAGCTGGCTGGCTGGCTCATCAGTGAAATTAAAGCTTTTGCCGTCCGTCGTCATAATCAAACACTCTGTACAATATTTCAAATTAAGTGTACACTTTAAATTGACGATGACTGTGACGACGATGGTGACTACGACAGCAATTACTGACTGACTGACTGAGTGAATACCCCATCCAACAGAATACCCGAACCATTCGGTTGGTTCGCAACAATTGCAATTATGCCTTTTACGTGTTGGCGTCGTAATGACTCTTTGGAGAATATTTGTACATGAATTGCACTGGTTCTAGTAGTATTTGTATTCTTGCTGCTGTTTTATGTTTTTTTTTTTCGGGAAAAATTTTTGTTATTTGGTGATATTGTATGCAGTCAAAATAATTTTGTTGCTATGCTGCTGCTGCCGCTGCAGCTGCTATTGCTTTTGGTGGACATTACGTGTACATTATGCTAAATTGTATCATTGCGAAATCGTAGAGTGTGAGATATAGAGAACGTGTGGAGAACGTACAAAATTATGTACGGAAACTAATAGCCCATGGGGTACTTTGATTTTTATCAATTGTATTTAACATGGTAGTCGACGGCAGTGGAAGATAGATAGTTTGGTCGTATATTTGTTGCTGAAAGAAAAAATATTGTTCTTAGGTTGGGGTTTATTTTAAACTAAATTACCAATGGATAACCCAGCGAGAATTAAGCTTAGATTTTAAATTACACTAAAGGTAAGACTAAAAACTAGACTGCAGTTTTGACTAAAGAACTTTAGTATTGACTACAGCTTGAAATAAAATAAGCAGCATACATGCAAAAAATGCTGGCCAATTTTGTTTTTTCAATTAAACCATTAATCAAAAATTAAATGAGTTTTAATTAAAAGTTTAATTCACTTGAATCAATTAATAAGCAGCATTACAGGAAAAAGGTTGTTAATATTAAAAATTATTAAACTGATACTATTAATTTGTTTACTTGTGCCAATTTAATTTATTTCTTAATTTATATAAAAAAATTTGTAAAAGAAATCTATTTTGATTTTTTTCTGTGTAAGATTGGCTATAATTTAGAACATAAACTTGACTATAAGTTAGACTAGAGTGTTAACAGTTGTTTAGACCCAGATATATACTTAAATTTGGATTGAACTATTTATTAGACTATTGACTTGACGAAAGGCTGGTTAATTTTAAGGGCCGATGTTGAATGTCAACCACACCTAAATGTTAAGTTCAAATCAAAATGCATACCGCGCACTTCATGAATTTTTCGGTCAATTTAACGTCCAAATGTACGTACAATCGGAAAAATCGTAAAACAATTTGAGCAAACCGGGTCTTTAGGAGATGTGAAAACACCAGTGTATGCTCGTACAGATCGTGGTGCAGAAAATATTGCTGCTGTTCGCGATAGTGTGGCTGAAGAGCCGTCCACCTCAACTCGTCGTAGTGCCCAACAATTGCATTTACATGCTTACAAGGTGCAATTGGCTCAATAACTTTCTCCATTCTCATTCCAAACGTCGTCAGTGGTCAGAATGGTGGCAAGAAATGGCAGCAGTGGATGATAAATTTTCAAAGAAAATCATTTTCAGTGATGAGGCACATTTTTACCTCAGTGGATTTGTCAATAAGAAGAATTGGCTCATTTGGGCGAATGCTAATCCAAGAGTGATTGTGGAAAAACCAATGCACCCACATAGAGTGACTGTTTGGTGAGGTTTATGGGCTGGCGGCATCATCGCGCCGTATTTTTTTTAAAATGAGACCGGTCAGGCAGTAACTGTGAATGGTGTTCGCCATCGTGAGATGACAACGAACTTTTTATGGCCCGAAATAAAGATATGTGGTTTCAACAGGTTAACAAAACAATGGCTCTTTTGCGCAACAAATTCAATGGCCGTGTTATCTCACGTGGTGATGAAGTCAATTGGCCTCCAAGATCATGTGATTTGACATCCTTGGACTTCTTACTTTGGGGTTATTAGAAAGAAAAAGTGTACGTCGATAAGCCAGCAATAAATCAACAGCTAAAGGATGAGATAGTTCAGCACATTAACGGCAGAGGCGTGTCGCCGAGGTCGCGGAGGCCATTTGGCCGATATTTTGTTCCGTACATAATTCAACCATACCAATATTATCATACAAAAAAGAAATGACAATAATTTCCTAAATAATTTGTGTTTTAATCAAAATCAACATTGCCCCTTAAATTTTAACCACCCTTTATATTATACTATTGGTTTAATTAGAGTCAAAAAAAGGGTTAAACTAAAAGTAAATAAAAGTTTTATTAAGGTCTGTATTGAAAATAACACAGAAAAAAATCTCAAAAATTGTTCACCAATTAAAGCCTTAATGAAAAATAAAATCAGTTTTATTTAAAAATGTAATCAGGTGAAATTAATGTTTAATTAAGTGAATTAAACGTTTAATTAAGTGAATAAAACGTTTAATGGAAACTATTATTTTGTTTACTGGTGCAAATTTAATTAATTTTTTAATTAATATTAAACATTTTTATTTTATGCCCCTATTGCGGTTCTCCACTCGTCTCAGTTTGGTCGTGTTGGAGTCAACCCAACTTATGCACAAACAAACTCATTTTAGGTATTGTGATACCCAACTGTTTTTAGTTTAGCTTGCTATAAAGTTGCCAACTTAAAATATAGATTTGCCAACTTTAAATATAACGTTTGACAAGTGAAAATTTTATAAAATTAAATTTTATAATCTAAAAGTATTTTTAATTGTTGTGTTGAATAACAAGTATTTATAATTGATATTAGTGTCGATTTTTTTTATGATGATGAAAAGGAAAACTCTTGTACAGATGAGCTACGTACAAGAAGACAAATTCGTGATGATTCCAACCCTCTTGAACTTCCCAGTGCCAAGTAAGAACGATCGAAAACTTTCGTTCTTGTGCCTGATGAGTTCTTCTCCTGGTTGGGGTAGCTGTTGGCCAATTGGCTGGTTGTAGTATTTGTTTAACTGACTCCATAAAATTGTCACATGATATTGGAATATTTTCAACACCAAATACTTGGCCGGACTTGCAATACAAGAGCTGCGAAACACTATCTTCAAGGCTATTTAATGGAACTTCTTGTGATAGCTCTCCCCCTGTCGCTTGAGTGTTTCTTTTATTTTTGGCAAGTTTTTTCTTTATACTTGCCTTGTAGTGTATCCAAACCTGTGCCAATAATATAATAATTAGATTAAGAAGATTAAAAGTGTTTAAAAGAAGTTCTTGTCATAGTCCCAAACTATTTAACTCCACTATAAACTCTTCCCATAACTCCTTACATGAATTTTTCATCATACCAATCTTTGTTGTTTTCCGCGAACAATTTCTAAGTTTCTCTAAATAAGCTGGACGAGCCGCTCAAATTACGCTTTCGTTTTTATTTTCAAACTAATAAAATTAAAAAAAAAAACCGAAAAATTTATTAGAAAAATTTATACACACGATTTCTCCATTTTGTCTTCGATTTTAACCGAATTTAAAAAAAAAAATAAACTTTAACTCACAATAACACAACTACTTTTTAGCAGTTGTGTGAATTTAACATTTTTGTCGACCAAACTTTTTCAAAGTTGAACACGGCAATACCTCGAAACAAACAGATAAACAACTGAATAGCCAACTGTCAGTTGAGTTGAGAATGGCAATGTGAATTTATCAAAGACAACCAAACTGTTACAAAAGTGGAGAACCGCAATAGGGGCATTAATTGTTTGCTGTGAATATGCATATCACAATGGTTGTACTCACTTTTTTGTGCAATGCACTTTGTTAACAAATAATCTTACTTGACATTCCATTTCATCAACAAGTCCTTTAAAGTTTGGCAGAATCGAATAGATGCCTTTAAATGATCACCAGTTAGAGAACTCCTAAATTGCGATCCGATGTTTTTAACTTGATAAAACGCTGCTTAACGTAGATGGGTTCAACCAAGAAACGCAAAAATTACTTCAGTTTAAAATCATTCTTGCATTGTTCGATGGGCTATTTAACACATAGATTATTCGCCTGAGGCCAGATAACACTAAAACTCTAGTGACAAAACACGTTTTAACAAAAAAACAAGTAAGAGTGCTATATTCGGCTATGCCAAATCTTATATACCCTTCACCATGGTTTGGAAAGAACAGAAGTTTATATATATATTTAAATATATGTATATGTACATGTATATTTATAAAATATATATCGTTTAGTTTTATTTAATTATTTGCACATGATTGCGTGCTATTAAATATATTAAAAGTTTAATTAATATATAGCACGTTAAGTTTTGATCGAATTTCAGTATTTGGTCATACCGACATCTTAAAGTATAAAATTACCATTTACTTTGGTGATAAAACTTGTAGTCGGGAAGTTCTATGGTTCACGAAAATAGGTATTAAAAAAAAAACTATACATATTTTTGACATTACTTTTTTTCTAAGTTTCCGAGTTTTTCTAAAGATTTCCGATATTTTGATATCTAAAACGTATGAATAGGTCATAATACAGCTCTAAAATTTTAGCTTTTATAAAAATGTTAATGTTTTTAGTCCTTTTTTGGAGTATTTTGCACATAACTTAACCATTTTTAACCGATTTGGCAGATTTATATACCAACGTGCTTAAAAATAATATTTCCATTAAATTGGCTTTTAGGCATATATATATATATATTAAAGGGCTGCATGAACAACTTCTTTCATAAACATACTGAAATGCGTATTCACTGAAAGTCGTGTTCGAATAAAATTGAGATTACCGAACAAACTGTTGTTTTATTCATGCTGCTATGAACACATTTCGTTTCATATCGCAAACACACAGAGGTTGTTCAATGAAACGGGGTTTGTTTCATAGTTTTCATTCTCTCTCATTTATTTTTATTAATACTCAATAGCAATGTTGCCACTTCAGTAAATTCATGTAATTATTTGCATGCGTTGCCCATGTGTAATTTAAATTTTAACACATATGTAGATATACCTATATACATATATGTATAGTATACATATTTATAGTATACATATAGTATGTATAGTATACATATTTGGAATATAAACAATAAATAAAATGCAAAATATGTTTTTTTTGTTTTTCATTTGCATTTTTGAATAATACAAATCTTTGAAACATGGCAAGATTTAATTGTCTTGTGATGTACTGTACACGGCCCTGAAATGAAACGAACTCATAAAAAACACACACATTTTTAGCTGAAAGATGAAAAACAAAAGGAGGAATGAGTTTATGAGAAATTTAATTGTTAGTTTTGTAAGTGTCTTAGGAGTCTGACCACGTGGTTGTTTTTTTTTTTCGAAATATATTAAAGACTTGAAAATGAATGTAAGTAAATATAATTAATAACGGTTCACGTTTGTCTCGATAGTATGTAGAAATTTACTTTGCGAAAAACGTTGCGTCATTGGGTGGAATACAGCGTCAGTCGAACAAATTATGTATTTACATCATAATATGAAAACGATGGATGTTGATCGTGCTGGATGATGTATATGACACTTTTTTGCCTAGATTTTATCACTTTTATTTAAACCATGATTTATCTCATTTTTTAGTTCTGATTATAATAATATCTGTAGATTGTTAAGCATTTATTAGCTATCTACTTTTTTCTGTTTAAGAAAAAAATATTGCAGACATTTTTTAATGTTAGTGAATGTTTATAAAAGTAAAATTAAATATATTTAATTTTATTGAAAATTTACATTGAAAACAAAAATAAATTTGAGTTTTTATTTCAATAATAATGGGTCTCTTAAACTTGTTGCATTTACCCCTCATGGTTATTTCTATTTATTTTTAATTTCTTATGTTTTTATTTTTCTACAACTGGCAACACTGACATTTAAATCATACTGTTTTTCCATGAACTTATTCGAGATTTGTTCAATGGTTGTTCTGTTTCATGGTTGTTAATGTTCATATTCTCTTGTATAAGCAAATAAACTAATTTCTTCTTATTCGTCTCTTAAATATCGAGTGTTCATTGCTTTCATTTCATAGTGTTTCATCTTACTGAATACGAATGAAGCGAACACAAAATTATAATGAAGGTTTCATGAACATCATTATTAAGTTTCATGCAGATGTTTAATATATATACCTACATATGTGTACATATATTTAAGCAAACTTAATTATAAAAAAAAACAAACTTAATTATAAAAAAGAGTAACTTTTGGGATTTCAGTATTTGGATTATAACTCAGCCATTTTTTAACCGATTTGACAGATTTATATACCGACGTGTTTAGCAAGAAATTTACCATTTATTTGTGTTATAAAACTTGGACTCGGGAAGATCCATGGTTACCGAAAATGGGTATTTAAAAAAATTAATTTTGGTCATAACTTTTTTGTATCTGAACCGATTTTCCCGAGTTCTTTATAAAATATGTTCTACTAAAAATTTCCGATATTTTGGTATATAAGTCATATCCATAGGACATATGACAGCCCTAAAATTTAGGTTTTTATACAATTTTTAATTTTTTTTGTACGGGAGGTACCACGCCCACTTCTCCAATCCCGCCCACATTTTGTAGGGTGGTGTGTATTGACAACCTAAATGTGTGTACCTAATTTGGAAACTTTGGCTCTTACCGTTCTCCAGATATACAGAAAAAAGCAATAAAAATACAACAACAACAAGGGGTTTTTGGAAAAAATTAGAGGCAGTCGTGGTTTTTTGATCATATCTCAGCCATTTGTGGACCGATCTTGCTGAATTTGAAGAAATGGTGGACTGTATGTGACATAAATGTAAAACAACCTAGCCGCTATCATGTCTGGATTATCCGGAAAACACATATCAAACGTAAGACGGACAGACGGACAGACGGACATCGTTAAATCAACTTCTCTTCTCATATGGACCCAGAATATATATACTTTATGGGGTCTAAAATCAATATTGTGGAAATTACAAACGTTATGACAAACTTATATATACCCTTTTACACCTGTGGTGAAGGGTATAAAAAGCACCCAAATACAAATTATTCAGATGCAACGTATGTTGTTTATATCTAGCTATTGCTACTTTTATGTAGTATTTGAAATTGTAATAAACAAACAAAATTTCATTATACCAAATTGACTAAAAACAAAAAAATAGACAAAAAAGAAAAACTACCAATCTAATGAAGATATTCAGTGGAAATTGCAACACACTGTAAGAGAAAACGGAATTGAGCCCACAGCTAAATGAATCAAATTTAAATTAAATTTAGATAAATGCAAGCACGAAATTAGATTTCAAGTTTCCAACTAAAGTATTAGAATCTTTATTAAGTTGCAAACAAATTTAGCTAAGATTAGAAGAAAAAAACAGACTTAAAAAAAATTCAGTGTAAAGTTGATGCACTATAGATAAGACAACTAACACAAGGATACTGTTGTAACTTTTATGTCAAATGTTGATATTCAAATCAATATCAAATTGAATTCAAATGTTTTAATCAAACAATTGAAAAAGGTTTGAATTGTGTTTAATGTCAAATGATAAAGTCATTTCATATCAAAGGTCAATTCTATATTAAGTATAGAGGTAACTCTCGACTCTTTTTTTATAGAGTACAGAAAATATTGTTTTCTTTGTGGTAGGCATAGACAAGGCGAATTCAACTACAGGCGGTGTTGGAACTACAACAACCCAAAAACAACAGAAACAACATAGGGTTTTTTGCATTGCATTGTTAGTGGTTATAGCTCGAAATGTCAACCATTCTTAGCAGAACACAAACACAAACAAATAAGCTCTTACTGTCAAAATCAGATGCCGTTGGGCATAGAGGAGTCAGTCTCAGTATATATTTTATTCTCTGCTATAATTTCGACTTTCTTGTACTTATTATTATTATTTTTAAAATACAACCCAATCATTATTTTCAGTTTACAGTTTGTCAAAAACATATGTCAACAATTTAAAGTATTTTTTTTTGCTCCTTTAAGACATTTATTGCTATGTTTCGTTATGTGTCTCGTAATTACATTAAACACTTGTAATAGTTAAATAGCATTTGAAGCAAATATGACAAAAGAAACAAATACAACAAATTATATGCAATTTGTTAAATTAAATACACACTTTTGTAGTAGATACAGGGTGGATACACTTAGCGGTTTCAAAACCACCGGACTGGCAAAGCTGGCAGCTTTTAAATATCTGTTATCTGAAGAGTTATGTATTTAGTGAAAGGCTTGTCATTTACGAACATGGATCGTTTAATAACCGCAGAACGCGTAAAAATAGTTTAAACCAGTGTTCGAAAATAAACACTAAATATCGTTTCTTAATGTTCGGTTCGGTAGATTTGTGGAAAACACAAATGCTAATAAATAATAAATAAATTAAAAAAATAACGTTTCCCTGTTAGTCATCTTTCGAACATAAAAATATTACGGTTTTATCAAACTCAACAAAAGATGTGAACATTTAATTCCGCTCGGTTTTTTTTGAAAATCCACAAACTTCAATGTGTTCGTTATTAATACGATCTTCGTATGACGTGGTAAATTCCCAGTTTTTCATATTTGATAAATACACTGAAATTTATTGTTGAGGGAAAGCAAGCCTCTATGCGCATTTCGCCGGTTGCTTACACCAGCTCATCAGGAAACCTTTTCCAAAGATTTTAGAAAAGCCAAAAATATTAAACAAATAAAACCTTAAGCGAATAAGAGTTATAAACACTCTAAGTCTTACCTGTAACAATATCAAAGCTTAAACAAAACACCAACAATAAACAGTGAGTTTATCTTTTCTTACATCCCCCTACAATTGGTTGGGTTCTTTCCGACTCGAATTGTAGTTGTAAGTGGGTTAAAAGAAAAAACAAAATTAAAAAACAAACCGCTTCATTCTATTGTCTTCGTAAGAAAACAACGAACTAAACCAATTTGCCAATTCAGTTTTATGCACGGGCACATGCAATTATATTATCAAAGTTATTTTCGGAAATACAAAGTTTATTATTAATACGATCTTCGTATGACGTGCTAAATTCCCAGTTTTTCATTTTTGATAAATACACTGAAATTTATTGTTGAGGGAAAGCAAGCCTCTATGCGCATTTCGCCGGTTGCTTACACCAGCTCATCAGGAAACCTTTTCCAAAGATTTTAGAAAAGCCAAAAATATTAAACAAATAAAACCTTAAGCGAATAAGAGTTATAAACACTCTAAGTCTTACCTGTAACAATATCAAAGCTTAAACAAAACACCAACAATAAACAGTGAGTTTATCTTTTCTTACATCCCCCTACAATTGGTTGGGTTCTTTCCGACTCGAATTGTAGTTGTAAGTGGGTTAAAAGAAAAAACAAAATTAAAAAACAAACCGCTTCATTCTATTGTCTTCGTAAGAAAACAACGAACTAAACCAATTTGCCAATTCAGTTTTATGCACGGGCACATGCAATTATATTATCAAAGTTATTTTCGGGAATACCAAGTTTATTATTAATACGATCTTCGTATGACGTGCTTAGTTCCCAGTTTTTTATATTTGCTAAATACACTGAAATTTATTGTTGAGGGAAAGCAAGCCTCTATGCGCATTTCGCCGGTTGCTTACACCAGCTCATCAGGAAACCTTTTCCAAAGATTTTAGAAAAGCCAAAAATATTAAGCAAATAAAACCTTAAGCGAATAAGAGTTATAAACACTCTAAGTCTTACCTGAAACAATATCAAAGCTTAAACAAAACACCAACAATAAACAGTGAGTTTATCTTTTCTTACATCCCCCTACAATTGGTTGGGTTCTTTCCGACTCGAATTGTAGTTGTAAGTGGGTTAAAAGAAAAAACAAAATTAAAAAACAAACCGCTTCATTCTATTGTCTTCGTAAGAAAACAACGAACTAAACCAATTTGCCAATTCAGTTTTATGCACGGGCACATGCAATTATATTATCAAAGTTATTTTCGGGAATACCAAGTTTATTATTAATACGATCTTCGTATGACGTGCTTAATTCCCAGTTTTTCATATTTGCTAAATGCACTGAAATTTATTGTTGAGGGAAAGCAAGCCTCTATGCGCATTTCGCCGGTTGCTTACACCAGCTCATCAGGAAACCTTTTCCAAAGATTTTAGAAAAGCCAAAAATATTAAACAAATAAAACCTTAAGCGAATAAGAGTTATAAACACTCTAAGTCTTACCTGTTCGGTTCGGCTGATTAATGTTCGTCCCTTTTGGCTGGTAAAACCACGAAAAAAACATTATAGAACATTAAAATACAATGTTTGTCTATAGTAACACTACAATTATTCTGTTTTTTAATGAAGAACCAAACATTATATAATGTTCGGTTCTTTCATGAAAATAGTTACGAACGGTATTAAGGGTTGTGTATGTCTACACAATCACTAAAAAAATTGATATGGTTCCTGGGTGTGTGAGCCGAACGTTAACTACTGTACTGTTTATTTTCGAACACTGGTTTAAACCTACTACAAAAGTGGTGGTTCAAACGTGGCCCAATTTTGGAGCATTGCGCCAAAATTGACCTACTGTGCACGGAATTCGCAAGATTATAATGAAATTTGAAAAGACTGGAAGCGTTAAAGATGTGATCAGGCCTGTGCTACAACGAAATGTGCGCACTGCCGGAAAAAATCGCTTCTGTTAGTAAAAGTGTGGTATCCGAATTTGTCGATTCTAAGCAATTGGGCCTATCCTAAGATTTTATTTTGGCCCTCAGTTAAATACTATAAACTGACCGATATGTGCTCTCAGCAAGACATTGCCACGAGCACTGTTGCCAATTTTGAGATTTTCCCGCTAAATCTAGCGTTTTTGAACTGTCAATCGCGGGGAAAAATACGTTTTAGCGGTAATCGGGATATCTAGCGATTTTCAAACATCTCTCAGCGGCTGATTTTCGCTTCAAAAAACTTTCTCAAATTTTAAATTTACAGATTTTATACTTTTTCTTATGAAGTATTTTGTTTTTATGGCTAAAAACTACTTGTTAATGTTCAGGGTTTTACGTACTTTTGTAAGTTTAGTGAACTGAAGATTGTGTGTGAAATTTTTTTTTTTCGATTTTCGGTTAGTATTTTGTTAGGGCTGTATGTGACAATTCACAACTTTAAGCTTCCTAAAAATGAATTGAAACAAAAGCTAAGGTATTGAGCTAAATTTTCTCGAGCAATATAATTCACTAGCTTTTATCTAACTTATTTTATCTAATTGCTTAAAACGGCAAATAGTTGCCAAAAATAGCGTATATGTTTTAAACTTTTTTGCGTTTTTGGTATACCCAGGTCCCATATAAAGACCACTCCTGAATTTGTCTAACTGTATGTGTAGGGTATCAAAGATTCGGCACATCCGAATATATCATTACCTTTTTTTGGGGATAAAATAGAAAGGGAAGATGGAGTATGTAACGTAATTTGACAGTCGTATTCCTTTGAAAAAGCAATATCTATCTTCATAAAAATAATTTAATGAAAAATTAAATTTGATGAACTTAAGCCTAATTAAAAATATTAAAAATTTGGATTAAAAACCATAAATAGTTCAACAAAATAACCACAATACTAATTATTGTTAAAGCTAAGGCACGAGCTCTATGTTTGCATTTGTCCTTCAAGTTGTGCTGAAAAGGTCAGCAAGAAAAAGAAAGACAAAAAAATTAAAAAACAGAACAAAATATGTACTTTGACTTCAAGAAGAATTCTTGACAAAAGTACGAAAAAACAGAAGTAAAGGAAGAACATGTAAAATAAATTAAAATAGGTAATCATTCAAAGCAAATTTCGATCTACCAAAGGTTAAAACAATTTGTTTTAAGGATTGATGTTTGACTAATGACGTCAGCAGTCGTCGATGGCTGCGAGTGTTAAATGGCAAGCCCTCTGAGGAGATTGAGTGTTTGCAATCGAAACATGTCAGGGTAACCTGTCCGTAAAAACGCCTGGGTTCGAGCCCAGATTGAGTCAAGAATGAAAAATTATCAGTTAATTTTAATTAATTTTCATGTTGTAAAATTCCTTTCTTCATAAAAATAATTTAATGAAAAATTAAATTTGATGAACTTAAGCCTAATTAAAAATATTAAAAATTTGGATTAAAAACCATAAATAGTTCAACAAAATAACCACAATACTAATTTATATAAAACTTAAAAATGTTTAGGTTCTAGCAGTGTTTTTAAAAAAATTCCTGCTAAATTTAATATTTAGCGGTTTCTAGCGGTTTTGAAGTCCGATTTGGCGGGAAGTGTTCAAAAAAAGTTGGCAACAGTGGCCACGAGCCACAAAACACGATCGATTTCCAGAACGCGTTTTTCACGTTTTGGCTACGTAAATTGGCCACTTATTTAAAGACATTAGACTATATATTGTGGAGCTACGTAAAAAGACCGTGCCTACGCGGATAACTGCCTAACGTTAGAGTATTTAACACCAACATTCGTCAAGTTATCGCAGAGTTACCGCCCGAAATGTACGAAAAGGTGATCGAAAACTACCTCGAGAAGATCGACTGCTGAAAACAAACTAGTGGTGGCCATTTAAATGACATTGTATATCGTACGTAATTGCAAGGTCCACGCTTTATCACGAAATAAAAGTTTCATCGAAATCAAAGCTTTATGAGTGTTATGCTTTACTTTACTTTTGGAACCGAAAAATGGACAACCCTTTACTATTGATACTCTGAGTAATTTAAGAAATTGTTGTATATAATCCCTTCTTCAAATACTGCAATTGCAAAAGAAGCGAAAATCGTTTACAAATAATGGAAGCAACATGAAGAATGTAAAATTATCTTTTTTTAAAAATATCAATAGTATAATTATATTACAATGTAAATAACAACGAATTATTGAGTCACAGAAATGTAAATTATAATTTCTAAGTTTCTAAGAAACATGACTAGTAAATGGAATTGGAAAAATTATTAGAGGTTTTCACTCTTGGTAGTAAAGTTCTCTTTAAGACATTGTTTATTATATTCGTATTTACAGTTACAACACGGCAACCACAAAATGAATTAAATTTTTATTTACTACACTGTGTTTGAAAAATTTACCAGAATAAAAAAGTTGACGAAACTCTATCTTCCTCTCTCCTTATCTTTCCCAGTAGAATCATTAATTTACAATACATACGAAGAAACCGCTCTCGCGTTGTAGTATTAAAACGTATTAAAAAAACAGAGTTGTACACTTAACACAAAGTGCGAACACTAGGGATGCGATTTCCATTCAAATGCATGTTTTTTGTCGATAGTCTAAGAACGATGTCGACCAATTATCTTTCCGAATCATTAAATTTGCGTTAAAATGGCATCGATTTGTTTTTGCATATTGTTGCATATTTTAGTGAAAATGCATATTTTTGCATATTTAGGTTTTAAATGCATATTTTTGCACATTTTGACATTTTTGAGGGATTTTTAATTTTCATATTATAAAAAAGCTCTGAAAAAAATTTTGAAATACACAAAAAAAACTTTCCAAAAACAAAACATATTTGTGAGAATAGTTTTCGATTTGAACTGTCAAATAAACTCACGAATAAAAATGGGACGAGAAAAAAATTTAACACTAAAACACAATTAAAAATGCAAAATACAAAGTATAAAATAATATTTTGTTCTTGGCACATTGGTTTACTGTTTGATTATTTTGCTTTTAACATCTTTATGAAATGTATCGGGTGAATTTTTAGCTTTTATCTTTTTAGCAACACTGGTTTAAACAGCTGACACACGTTTCGTGTTCTGTTTCACTGTCAAACATCTTCAGCTTGGTCTATAATTTTACCATGAATCGTCTTTCAAACGGACAACGCTTGCAAATTATTGAATTTTATTATCAAAATGCGTGCTCTGTTAAGAAAGTTCATCGCGCGCTTCTTGTGTTCAGCGACGAAGCTCAATTTTGGCTTAATGGTTACGTTAATAAGCAGAATTGTCGATTTTGGAGTGCAGATCAGCCAGAAGCATTGCAAGAGCTACCCATGCATCCAGAAAAAGTCACAGTTTGGTGCGGTTTATGGGCTGGTGGCATCATTGGACCGTACTTCTTTAAAGATGATCCGAATCGTAACGTAACTGTGAATGCTGAGCGCTACCGTGAGATAATATCCAACTTTTTTTGCCCAAAATGCAAGAGCTTCACTTGCATGACATGTGGTTTCAACAAGACGGTGCCACATGCCACACTGCTCGCTTAACAATGGACTTTTTGAGAGGCGACTTCGGTGAACATTTTATTTCACGTTCGGGACCGGTCAATTGGCCGCCTAGATCGTGCGATTTAACGCCTCAACATTTGCATGAAATAATCTTTAAACATTAAATTATGTGAACCGTACTATCGATTCAAATAAAGATTTCATGCATTTTTCTGAATTTTATGTGTTTTTTTTAAACTTTCCTATAGCTCTTAAAAAATCACCCGATACGAATGTTTTCAAAGCTCGTTTGCAAACAACAAACAATAAAGTAGCATTTTACATTATTTGGTATAGCCGACGGTTGTATTTTCACCGCCTACGTTAAACAATTTTTAATTTTAGTAAATTTTGGTCGCCGTCAACGATATGTGTGACTGGCGTTCTCAAAGTCTGCAATGTCACATCGGCTTCGAGTGCAATGTTATGACATTTATATTTTAACGGCGTAATCTCTTTTGACAGTTGTCGACTTGAGTTACAGATACACTTTTTTCTCACTTTTCGAGAAACGATGGAATATTTTGTTTCACATCTTTTCGATGCGAGAAGTTCTCCCTATAATTAGCGAGCATGGGTACTGTTTAAAAACAATTTTAAATATTTTTTTCGATAGGGGTAGCAAAGAGCACCGGGCTAAGCTGGTGGATTATACAGTGAATTGCAACTCTATATTGAGTATATTGAGTATAGAGAAGACAGTTGGCTCTGAATTAAGTCTAGAGTAGACAGTTGACACTATTTTGAGTATAGAGTAGATAGTGGAATCTGCATTGATTAAAAAGTGGAAAGCAACTACTAATACTACTACTAATTGCAAAGAATTTCCTCAAGGCTTTGCTATTAATATTATTTATTCTTATTTTAAATTATATAACTGCTTTAGGTTACAAATAACAACAATTTAACTCTATTAGCTTTTTGCTATTTTTACGCCATATTTTCCTTTGAATTTCCTTTAATATTTTTTCTTTTACTATGAAATAAAAGAAAGGGGGAAGTTGTTAATCAAAAGCGTAGTTAAAATATTTTATGATGAAGTATTTAGCGCCTTATTTAAGCAGCATTTATTTATATTTATTTCGTATGTACCTGTGAAAAGGAAGACAAAACAAATACAGTACTTAACAAAATGAAGTGCCTAGAAAAAAAAAATAATATTTTTAAAGAAGTTTTTTTTTTTTTTATAAAAAATGCTTTATAAAAAAAAATTTTATTTTATAGTTTAGCTATTTTCAGATACACTTAATTTCTGTAAGTCACTGTATTTACACGGGATTTTGTTATTTTACAAAAATAATACACCATAAAAGAAAATCCCTAACAAACCAGGAAAATAAATAAACATTTGTAGCATTAGAACAGCAAAAAATAATCTCTTCTTAGAGAGTTTAAGCCTCTACTTGATTTCTTATTTGATTTTTTACTGTTACAAGGATTTCTGTTGCCTCTTGTTTGATTTTGTTGGTGCGAATGTTAAAACCAGGGGTTCTCAATGTTTTTGCTGAAAAAGAAATGTTCTTAGAGAATTTTTTTTAATGTCATCAAATAAAGTTTTATTTTGGAAAATACTCTCGTTTGCGATGTGAAAGAAAAAGGAAAGCAAATTGAATGATTGGTGTTCACGTCCGAACCGAAGGTAGCGAATTTCCCATCCCTGGTTTCTATTTTGAATGATGATATGCCCTAAGACGAATTGACAACGTGAGGCGCCACTATCATCATGTATTATATTTTAAATTTTTCTTTAATTTGTATGTATTTTTTATTGTTGTAACTTACAAATTTTTAAGTCGAATCGTTGTTTGAAAGCCATATTGGACGGCTGTTTTGTGTTGTACCCTGTTTTTTCAATTAAATTAGTAAATTCAGATCTTTTTTGTAGTTTAATTAATAATTGTGCAAATTTAATATTTTGTTAAAAAAAATAAATGGAAATTTTATGTTTTTGGAAAAAACAGGAAAGTGTTTTTTTATGGTTATGGTATTTGTGCTTTTTCTGGTTCTCTTTCCAGCCTTTATAATATCTCCAAGCTGTTGTTGTTGTTGTAGCAGTAGAGACCTGAAGAACAGGTGTTGCTGAGTTGACAATCCTTGGTCGGTGTTCGTTGAACTCCGAGTCGATACTTGGTTGATACTTTAGAGCTAAATTCCGAAGCCACCCTATTCACTCCATAAATCCAGAAACGCAATCGGCGTACTCTAGGGGAATAAACCAAGGTGTTTCCTTGGCTGGTATTCTGGAGCTGTAGCCCAAATCCACCCCTATATACAGGCCACACTCCACGAAACGTATTGGCGTTTCGTCCGGACCACTATAAGACGTAATCGGTGTTTTTAATTGGCCTCTATTTATTTTATTTTTAAACAAAAAAACGTAAAGTGGCTTAACTTTCCTTGTTTTAAATATTTTGACATTTTATTACTGTCAATCTGCGACATCTCTGATATTTATTGCCAGTGTTGCTTGGTTTTCAAAAATTGGCGAAAGGGTTTGCTAAAGCGATAGAGTGTAAGAAATTGGCCTCTTATCGCATTAAACTTTCGTACCTTAATTGCATTCGCATCGCAATAGAGAGATCCTCCTGTTTTTGTTGGAAACTAGTCTGCATAGAAAATATTTATTTTTTTCCAAAAATTAAAACTTGCCTTCTTTTTGTTACAAAAAGAGAAAAGACAATCAAATGGCAAGAAAAGTCAAATAATGCTTAAATTAGTTAGAAATCTTTTCGACGGCAAGTTCTCCTCCGAACCCCCAATTTGAGAACCTTTTCAATCAGCTGCCAGCTTAACAAAATGTGCAACATTGTAAATGTTTTTACAAACCCTGCATATAACTTTAAGACATTCCTTTTTGTTTTCAGTGTTAAACTCGTAATCGTTATTGTGCAAACAAATCACGTAACTCGCCCGCGTTTAACGTTTGGAATGCGTAAAACAAACAATTGTTCTAAAGTCACGTCGTATTACGCTGCTGCTCTTTTTTGTATCTGTATTTTGAGTTTTTTTCTATTCATGATTTTGCTTTTGTTAGAGAGATCTGAAAGCATCTACTTTCTTACATTTTTGGCACAATCATGTCTGTTTAAGTGTTTTGTTTCATTATTTTTTTTTACTATTTTCTTTCTAGGTTTTAGTTTTGTGTAGAATGTAAAGGCATAAATGTAATTCCAACACGTTGTTAAGTAACAAAATAAAAAAAAAAAAAAGAAAAATAACTACTGTATTTGTTTTTTCTATGTATGTTAGATGTAAAGCACAGTTAGTTTTTTAGATAAATTTGTTAGGAAAATAAAAAAGGTGTTTAGAACGGTATAAGCCGACTGCAAAAGAAACTGCATTCTGTATTAAGAATTTTGTGAAGACGACTGAAGAGTCTGGAAGTCAACTTTACCAGACTTTAATTAGTATTGTGGTTATTTGGGTTGAAGAGTTTATGGTTTTTAATCCAAATTTTGATATTTTTAATTTGGCTGAAGTTCAGCAAATTTAATTTTCATTAAATTATTTTTATGAGGAAAGGAATTTTATAACATGAAAATTAATTAGAATTGTAATTGATAATCTTTCATTCTTGACCGTGGCCGGGGCTCGAACCCTGGCCGGGAGGTTACCATGACATGTTTCGATCGCAACCACTCGATCTCTTCAGATGGATTTGCCGTCTTACACTCGCAGCCATCGACGACTGCTGACGTCAATAGTCAAACATCAATCCTTAAACCAAATTGTATTTCAATCTTTGGTAGATCGAAATTTCCTTTTTCTGAATGATTATGAATTTTAATTGATTTTACATGTTTTCTCCCTACTTCTGTTTTCTCGTACTTTTTGTCAAGAATTCTTTTTGAAGTCCAAAGTACATTTTTGGTTTTGTCATTTTTGTCTTTCTTTTTTTTTTGTTGTTGACCTTTTTCAGCACAACTTGGAGGACAAATGTACACATAGAGCTCGTGCCTTAGCTTTAACAATAATTAGTATTGTGGTTATTTTGTTGAACTATTTGTGGTTTTTAATCCAAATTTTTAATATTTTAAATTAGGCTTAAGTTCATCAAATTTAATTTTCATTAAATGAAATTAATTAAAATTTTTTGATAATTTTTCTCTCTTGACTGCCGCGGGGCTCGAACCCAGGCTTTCACGTACAGCTTGCCCTGTCATGTTTCAATTGTAACCCCTCAATCTCTTCAGAGGTTTTTCCGTTTAACACTCACAGCCATTAACGACTGCTGGCAGTTAATAGCCAAACATCAATCTTTAAACCAAATTGTATTTAACCTTTAGTAGATCGAAATTTGCTTTGAATTCTATAGTAAAGTCGATTAGAGAACACAAGAGTCAAATAGAGATTCTAGTAAAGTCGTTTAGAGAGTCTAGAAGAGACGACTAGAAGTCTAGTTGTTTCGCCTAGAAATCCTAGTAGATTCGTTTAAAAAGTCTTGTAAAATCGACTGGACGGTCTTATAGCTTCGACTTAGGAGTCTAATAGAGTCGACTTAAGGGTCTAAAAGTATCTGCTTCTTTAGAGTAGTCTAGAAGGTCTTGAAGATTCCACTAGAGATATAAGTAGCGTCTACTTAAAAGTCTACTAGAGACGACTTCAAAATTTTAAAGAGTTGACTGGAGAATTTTGTAGAGTCAATTAGAGAGTCTTGAAGCGTCCACCTGCTTCAAGACTGCCAGAAGCACCTGCTAAGCTCTAGTAAAGATGACTAGAGCTCTACACAGTAGATTTAACTTAAGTCGAGTATTCCGTTGTTACTTAAAAAAAAGCATTATCATTCTAAATTACAGTCCCATTGTGCAGCTTTAAACTGATTTTTTTTTATTTGTCTATCCTTTATTGGATTTTCAAATATAACTTTAGTTTGACAATAAAAATATCAACTTAAGTCTTACATCTTACATGGATTCTAATATAAATGTCAGTTTTCAAAGTTTGCAACGGCTTAAGAATGTCGAAAAAATTTCTATTTACGAAAAGCAATCCTCTTAAGATCTTATTCCAAAAAAAAAAAAAGATTTGGAAAAACTAAAACAATAAATTCTATAAATGATTGAAAATAACCAACAAAATCTCTTATGTTTTCTTTTGAAAGCAAAATAAAAAGGTTTTAAAGCTATTTAATTTTGGTTTTATGAAATTTGAAAAGAAAAAGAAAAAGAAAAACTTTTGTAATCTTAATACAATTCGAAAGCCCGAAAGAAACACGTAAGTGGTTGAACCTTATTTTCTAAGTAACACATGTTTAACAAATGATCTGTTCTAAAAGAAAATACTTCAGACACAAATATTTGCGGACAGCTACTGGTCATTAATTTGTAACTCTTGGAACAATTGTTTGCAGAAAAAAACATAAATTATTTTTGTTTAAAAAGTACGTCTGCGGCTTTTCGTTGTGTGAATTTGTTGGCTATTTTTTACATTCACGACACTTATTTTTATTTCTGGCCTAAAACGTCAAGTTTTTTTTGCGACCATAAAGTAATCACCACCACAATTTATGGCCAAGACGTACGTGAAACAATAAAGCACATACTCACTTCTGTTTTGGCTAAAATATTCACAGGTAATTGTTATAATACATTTTTTTCTCTCTACTCTTTTTGGGCATTATTTTATATTCACAGTTTCAAGTCAAGACCACAAAATATTTTTAACCAAATTAATTTTTTTTTATTTTGATATAAAAAAAATAAAATTTAAAATAACAAGAAAAAAGTGTGAGTTTGGTTGAAAATATAAAATAATAAAATGCCACACAAGTTGAAACGTTTGACCACAAAATTTTTGAAAAAGAAATAAAATTTAATTTAATTTAAATAAAATTGAATATCTTGTGTTGAATATAAATTTGAAATGGAGAGGAAGAATTCAGTCAAGACAGAGTCAATAAGAAACTAGAGATAATAAAAAATAAAAACGACTAACGGGCACCGCAGTGGTGCAGTGGGTATGACTCAAAGATCTTCCGACGATAGAATGTGGTGATTCTTGGAACATGGAAAGATCAACCCGGGTTCAAATCCCCGCTCAGCCAAGAAAAATGATAAATAAATTTTAATAAAAATTCCAAGTTGTAAAAATTCCTTCCCTCAGTGAAAATAATTTAATGAAAATTAAATTTGATGAACTCAAGCCTAATTAAAGATTATCAAAAAAAAAAAAAAAATTAATAATTAACAGTTCAAATTAAATCAAAAATTGTTCTTGATAATAAAACAAATTATTAAAAGACTAGAGTTGAAGAACTAAACTTGGCGAGTCCTGGGTTTAAAAAACTGCAGTCAAAACCAAAAAATGTCGAACAAAAAACGAAAATTTGTGTACAACTTTTCGATTTGGTTGGACAGAAATTGTTTTTTTTTTTGGGCCATGACAAATGAAGAAGTTGAAGATATCGCAGTTTTTATACTTTGACTGCAGTCGAGTTAACTTCATACTCTAGTAGAGTTTACTTTTGTTTCTAATAGAGTCGACAATTGCATTTAATAAAGTCGTGCTATTGCTTAGCATAGTAGACTTTAGGCTCTAGTAGCATCGACTTTAAATTCTATTGGTGTTGATTTTTGAATTAAGTAGAGACGCTCAACTTTAAAGAAGAATCTATTTAAACTCAATTACATAAATTCGATTTAGGACTTAAGTAAAGTCGTCTTTAAAGGCCGGGATTCACTATCCGTCACAATCGCACGATTCATTTACATGCAAATCCGAGACAAAACCAATTCTCTCTCTCTGTGTTAAGACGTGTTTTTAAATGTGCTCCAGCTAAACAATTCAAATCTTCTAAAACAAATATATTTTTTGAAATCTTTTGCAAATATAATATTATTTTATTGTTAATAAAGTATTTCAACTTTTAAACAATTTAAATAACTTTGTATCTAACTCATACTTAATTTTAAGTCTACTTAGACACAAGTAAATTTAAACTTTAAACTGTATTAGATTGTTGGACTAAGTACCTTCGTATTTAGACTTTAGTAGAGTCGACTCAGACTCAAATAGAGTTTACTTAAGACTCTAATGGCTAATAAATCAATTAATGTTTAAACGTTGGTTAAGTTGAACTAAACTTAAATTTATCTGTAGTTTAAACTTGACAGCTGTAAATCAGTGTATTATATGTAGTGCAAACAATAATAATAATGTGACAGCACTACGACAAATGTTTTCAAATTCATATGGTTTCTATTGGTAGTTTAAACGCCCAATTTTCTGCGTTTAGTGATGGTTTAAATGTTTATTGTATTATAGATTTGCTGGTTTCAACACATTTTAAACCAAAAAGAGAGTTTAACTTGCGCTGATTTAGAAGCTCTAATAGAGTCAACTTTGGACTGTTATAGAGTCAATTTTTGACTTTCGTAGAGCCGACTTTAGATTTTAGTAGGGCAAACCTAAGGCTCTACCTTTGATTCTAGAAGAGCCATATTTTGACTCTAGTAAACTCTAGTAAAACTTTAAACTTTTATTGGGTCTGCTTTGTTGTATAGCGACTTGAAACTTTATTAGAGTCGATTTTTGGCTTTATTACAGTCGACTTTAGACTCCAGTAGAGTCGACTTTAGAATCTTGTTGAGTTGACTTAAGACTCGAAAAGAGTCTACTTGAGACTCTAGTAGAGTTGATTTAAGACTATTATTGAGTGTAATTTTGGGTTGGGTAGATTCAATTTCAGACTCAGGTAGAGTCTACGTTAGACTCTAGCAAGTTGACTTTAGACTCTAATAGAGTCTACTTCAGACTTAAGTTAAGACGATTTAAGACTATTTTTTATATTAATGCTGTATATAGTCTATTTTTGGCTTTCGTAAAGCCGACTTTAGATTTTAGTAAGGCTGACATTAGACACTAGTATAGTTTACTTACGACTATAGTAGAGTCATATTGTGACCATAGGTTAGGTTAGGTTAGAGTGGCCGGTCACAAAGACCCCGCATAGACCAAATAGGTCCTTAGCGTTACCACGATGTACGATAGTCCACAGAAAAATATTAGAAAAAGATCATTCCGATGTAATGGTACTCAGAGTACCCCACACTCTCTTGACGAATGCCAGGAGTCTCATTAACCCAATTCCGGAGACTTCCCCGAGACCTACAATTGTCACTATTCGACCGCCCCGCCCTCCGGGCGTATACCGCAGTCCAACAATGACCCGTCAAAAAACATACCAGAAGTCTACAGTCCCTTCTCGGTAGCGACAGAAGAATTTTTGTCGACTCCGGATCATAGGATCCCCACATTACCCTGGAGACCCTGCACGTTCCGGTGTATTCCCAAATCGCCTCTGATCTCCTCTGTATAGCAGAGTCCGTATCCCTCCTTATGATCTGAATTGGAGCCGGAATGGCCATCACCCTATCGTATGGTAAATGGACCCCCCGTTTCGCCAATTCGTCCGCCTCCTCGTTGCCTTCTATGCCCTGGTGGCCACTAACCCAATAGATGTGAACTCTATTATTCGCACAGAGTCCATAAATCGAGTTTCTACACTCCTGGACGATCGAAGAGTATGAATATTCAGCGGTTATCGCCCTGATCGCCGCCTGACTATCGATGAAAAAATTCACGTTCAAAGCATTGGTGAGAGCACCCCTCCCTAGGGAGTTCCCCGGTGTACCCATAGTGGTTTCGATTTTGACCTCTTGTTGAGTCCACTTTTTGTAGAGCGACCTAGACTCTAGTTAATTTGGATTGAAACTTTATTAGAATCGATTATTCGCTTAAGCCGACGCGTCGCGACGTTAGACTGCGTTAGTCCGTCTTTAGAATCTAGTAGAGTTGATTTTAGACTATTGAAGAGTCGATTTCATATTATTATAGAGTGTATTTTGGACTTGAGTGGAGTCGATTTAAGACTCAAGTAGAGCCGACTTTAGACTCGAGTGGACTCGACTTTAGAAAAGTGTGTACATTTCGTACAGGGACTTAGACTTAACTAAATTTGAATTTTATTAAAGTATATTTGGGGCTTTTTACAGTCGACTTTTTACTCTAGTAGAGTCGACTTTAGACTCTAGTGGTGTCGACTTTAGTAGAATCGACTTAAGACTCAATCTAAGGCGACTTTACACTCTTAATAGAGCCAATTTAAGGCTTTAATAAAGTCGACTTTAGAAACTTTTGTTGAGTCTACTTTTTGTACAGCATCTTGAGACTCTAGTATATTGGATTTAAACATTATTAGAGTCGATCTTGGCTTTAAGTAGAGTCTATTTTAACGTAGAGTCGACTTAGACTCTTATAGATTCTTCTTTAGATTCTAATAGAGTCGACTTTATTCTTTTAAATAGCTTTCCTTAGACAACAGTTAAGACGAAGTTTGATTCCATTCAAATAATTTTTATGTGATTCCATTTGAATCTCCTGGAAAATATACACTTAACTTTAAGTTGGACCGAATGCGCTCTAAAAGTGTTGAAAGTACTGTAATGAAGATTTTCAGAGCCGAATATTGTTAACCAAATTAAAGGAAATCCTTAAACAAAAAGACAACCTAACTTTAATCATTAAGACCGGATTTAGACTATGCAATTATCGCCGAGTTTTTTTTCTATTTTCTTTTAAAGAAGTTGCTACGAAACTCTTTTCACATTTACCTTTACATTTTTTTCATGCATTTTTTCAACTTTTTCAACCCCGTTTTCTTCCCTACACCTCTTGCTAACAAACAAAAAGTTGCATGCGAAAGTTGCGGCATTAATTGCATAATGTAAATATGGTCTTAGTTAAAAAAAACAAAAAAAAACGGTATCCAATTAATAGAGAAAAGGGTCTATTTTTAACTTCAAACCAAACTTTACCACCAAATGTGCGTGCATTGCAGCTATAATTTCCTTAATTCATTAGATTGTTTTTTCTCTTCGAAAATTTGTATGTTTTCGCAATTTGTTCGAAAGATTTTTGTCTTTTTCTAACATTTACTGCTTTTTATGCTAAACAGGAAGAAAGTAACTTTTGCTGCGTGATCTACTTGATATGCAACATGCCGATTTAATATTTAACTGCAAGAAGAGGGAGGGTGTGTGTTAAAATGCAAATAGCGAGAATAAGAATAGCATGGGCATCCCATAGTGTTGCTTATTTCTTGACTGAATATTTAAACTTGGTTTTTTCTCTTCTATGAATTTAAATAATTTTACTATTTTTTCAATGTTTCTTTTTTTTTGCTCTTAACTGGTAGATGTTAAATTGAGTTAAATTAATACAGAACTGGGAAGTTTTTCTATGGCATCAAACTTGGCAGAAATAAAGGTATAATAATTTCTATAATAAAGAATTTATTTATCAAAATTTGCATAGAAACGTTTAAAAATATAATTTACATAAACACTTGTAAAGATGAGTTATAAGTCAGGAAATCTTACAAGAAATTTTTGTCTGGCACTGAATGTTTTTTTTTAATTTTTTTTTTAAGGAGTTTCCATTAATCTCAGTTTTGGCCAGCATAGAGTTTTTAAATCAATTAGAGAATATCAAAATCCATACATAGTTTGTAAACAATAACAATATGTTCAGCTCTAAAAAGCTTTAAAAGTTTTTGAATTTTTTTTAAAGCAGAAACAGGGTATACTTCAAGGCAAAGTAAAGAAAATTATGACCCCAAATGGTAAAGAATTAAAAACTGAATTTAAAAAACCTTTAAAAAAGAAAAAATTATATTTTTTTATACATTTCTCAAGAAGAAATTATTAAACTTAGTTTGAATTTAAATTTCCCTTTAAATTCGCCTAAATGTATGCAACACTTTCTTTATTCCGTAAGTTTATAAATAACAAATTTTATCAAATTTCTAAATAAAGTATTATAAACAACACTTGAAATGAGTACAAATTCCACGAAAATAAATAAATACGAAAACGTAAAGAAGAATACATTTTATTTCCAACTAAAATTGATCACAAGTATGTACACACTACAACTAAGTAAAACTCACATAAACTCACACCTTCAAACAAAACCTTTTCCAAGAATAAGAATGAAAATTTCCAAAGAAAATAAAACAAAAAACAAGTTAGAGCGCTATTTTCGGTTATGCCAAATCTCATATGCTCTTCACCGTGGTGGGATAAGAACGAAAAGTTATAAACAGTTCCTTAAAAAAATTAAACCTTCTTGCGCCACGCCCACTTCTCCAAACACTCTCAAATTCGGATGTTGTGTATTGATAACCTAGATGCTTTTTCCAATTTGGAGACTTTGCCACTTGCCATTTTCAAAATATACAAAAATTTACAATGTCTTTGCATAAGAAGTGCCACGCCCACTTCTCGAATGGCTCCAAAATATTGTCGGATGTTGTGTATTGATAACCAAGATGCTTGTACCTAATTAAGAAACTTTGGCTCTTGCCGTTCTCCAGATAAAAATAAATCTTTAATGTATTTTTATGAGAAGTGCCACGCCCACTTCTCCAATGGCAACCACATTTTGTCGGATGTTGTGTACTGATAGCTTATATGATTGTACCTAATTTAGAATCTTTGGCTCTTGCAGTTCTCTAGATATACAGAAATCTTTAAAGCATTTGTACGGGAGGTGCCACGCCCTCTTGTAATCCACTGATTTTTTTTAGATCCATGTGCACCAACTTTAGATAATTTTTCTCTTACCGTTATTTAGATAAAAAAAAAACTATTTTGTGCCATGCCCACTTCTCCAATCCCGCCCACATTTTTTGGGATGTTCTGTTTTAAGAACTTATATGTTTGTTCTTAATTTTAAAACTTTGGATCTTTCCGTTCTCCAGATATGCAGAACTGTATAATGTCCTTGTATTGGAAGTGCCACACCCAATTCTTTAGCCAATTTTAATTTTCAGAAAGGTTGTGTGTTGATAACCAATATGATTGTAAATTTGGATTAAGATGTACTTTTCTTCAACAACGGTACAAATTCAAAGTCTATGAATTTGTTCGTCATTGTAATTAGAACTTACTGCCTGTTCATCTATTTGCGAACGGAGATTTCGTTCGCTTAACTTACATGTTAAACAAAAACAATATTTTTTTATTTGGTTTTAAATGTCGAAGTCTTCGTTCGCAAATAGATTAACAGGCAGTTAGAGTCTACAACAGGCTATTTAGGTCCTCGGAAAACCCATTGTAAAACATACACGAACATACGGACATCGTTAAACCAACTTCGTTTCTCATACGGACCCAGAATATATGTATATATATACTTTATAGGGGCTCAGATCATTATTGTAAGAATTACAAACGGAATGATAAACTTATAAATACCCTTTTACCTTCGGTGAAGGGTATAAAAAACAACTCAATTTTATAAGAAAAATTTAAACACACACACGTGCAGGCGCTTAACGTAACACATGTTTGTAATTTAACATGAAAACCCACCATCCCACACAAACAAATACGTTACCCTAAGTTGTCTATGTATGAAAGAGAGGGAAACGGAAATAAAATTAAGCCGTTTTGAAGTTTGATGGCTGTTTAGGTTTCTGGTGAAAATTGTCGACAACAGAAATAAATTTAAATTGCAAACGAGTCAGAAGACAAAGCAGAGGAATAGCTGCAGGACAAAACAAAACAGCAGACTATCTAGACAAATAGGCTCCCTAAAGATGTGCCCAACTAAAAGTTTTCCAGCAGTTAATGCATAATAATGATATTAAAATTTTTGCTAAAGAAAATTAGCAATAAGAAATGTACAGTTCTGGACTAATTTTCTGAAAAAAGTTCGCGATAATGAAGAATTTGTTAGTGAAAATTTGCTCTCTTTTACTCTGACACATTGCCTTTTGACAACTAACGTGTTTTGTGAAAACTGTGCTACCAAGGCGAATTCATGTAAACGGTGGTGTCGATACTACAACAATTAACAACACCAAAAACACAACAATGTATTTTGTTGCTGCTTTCGTTGACCGATAAGTCAAAAACACAAGTAACTTTTGACATTCCTCTCTCTTATTTAAAAAAAAAGTAGCACAGCTGTGCTTTCAACACCACCTGAAAAATGAATTCGCTTTTTGTGCTACCATATTTGTTCTTAATAATCCCATTTTCTTCTTTTTTTTGGCAAAATTAGATTTTATTTTGAATAAATCAACAGCACAAAATGTTTTTAAATTAAAATATTTACAAAGAGAAAATGAGCTGCATATTTCAAGACTGCAAGAACACAAGCATTTGGAGATCACATTTTTCAAATTCCGCTGCTGCCGCTCACACTTAAAAAGTGGTTGAACGCTTGCTGGAAGGAAGAAGCAGATTTGAAAAAAAAAATCATTTGTTTGCTCATTTCATTTCGCTCAAGAAGACCTTCGAGTGAATAAACACAATGTAAGGCTTAATAGGAATGCCATTCCCTTCCAAAACAGGTAATTTGGAACATTTTAGTTATAAATGATGGTTCATTGCGAACGGATCAGGCATCCAATGCCAACGAACATCTTTGTTTTTATAGTTAACTAGCTAACCCGGCAAACGTTGTTTTGCCGTATAATTTATTTCTTTCAGATGTTACAGTGTCTGCATGCCAAATTTTAAGAAAACCGGTTGATTAGTTAAGAAGATATAGGTAGGGGGAGGTTTTACCCCTCTTACCCTATTTCATGCCCTGTTCTCTTTCAGATGTCACATTTTTAGAAAACCGGCTTATTAGATAAGAAGATATAGAGAGGGGGAGCTTTAACGCCTCTTGCTCTGTTTCACGCCCTAAGTAATAAAACTTATGCTATAGTTCTTTCCAAATGTTACACAATTTGCCTGCAAAATTTTTAAATCGTTTAATAAGTTAAGAAGATACAGGGAGGGGGAGCTTTTACCCCTCTTGCCACCAAGACCTATTCCTTATTTCCGTTCGGAAGTAACTGCAATGTTAAATTTGCTTACAAAACACAATTTTTGCTTTTTTGGATTTTTTTAACCTTTTTTTGGGCTTTTCTAAACCTTCCTCGTGATTAGACGAACGAAACAAAAAAAAAATCATACAAATCGGTCAAGTAGTTCTCGAGTTTTAGCGAGACTAAGACACAGCCTTTGACTTTTATATATCGTTGGTCTCATGTTGAAAGGCCCTAACTCACGGAAATGCAACTTTACAGGAGAAGGCAAAAACATAATAGAAACTGTATGTATCATAATGTAAAATGGCTTCTTCAATTGCTTGTTAAACTGATATTTTTTATGCTATTGTATTAAATTTTTGTGACGAGGTGTATTTGTAGGAAATGTATTGGAATCACTAAAAAACTCAATTTCGAAAAAAATCGAGTTAAAGCCGATATATAGATTATCTTTAAAAATTATCTTTCAGTCGGCTTAATGAATGTTTTGAGTCCCATGTTGAAGAATATATCCAAGAGCGTGATGAATATTTAAACGGGCTTACCACTATTTTTTGAAGTTTAATCATGAGCCATTATCGACAAAAGCAAACTACATGAAAACTTTGTAAAAAGTTTAATCATAAATATAAAAACCATTTGCATGTTAATAAAAACATAAAAAAAAAACCAAAAATAAAGTTAAACGGATTTTCATCACTATTTTAAATTAAAATGTCTCTACCACAAGGTTCACAGAACAAAAAAACCACCAGAGTAAATAACAGTTTCTTAACAATTTCGCTATCACATATTTTTAATTCATTTAATATAAGATTAACGGCCAATTTCACCAAGTTCAGCTCAAACTAACTTTTAATTAAAGTTCCAGTTACCAACATGTTTTGACAGCTATAACTGATAGTAAATTGTAGCCGAACATGGCGAAATTGGCCGCAAGACTAACATTTTTACGTAATTTTCATTTATTTAAAACTACACATTAACTTTGTAATTTCTGGGAATCTCTATACATTTTCCTCATGTGGCAATATTTTATTAAACCTGAATAAAAAAATACAACAGAGCAAAACACAATACTTGTCAAAAAATTGTAAGTGCCACTATCTTGTTTTCCTTATACGATGACAAAAACTATTCTTAAGAAATTTATAGTTATTAAAATCTTTTTATGGAAAATTTTCACAGATATAAAAAACTTTTTATCGAAAATTCACAGTAACAAGAAAATTTTTCAAAAAAATTCATAACTAAAAAATATTTTCTAAAAAAATATCACAATTATGGAAATATATGAAAAATTCATAAAATTGAAAAATTTGTTCAACAAAATTTACAATAACGAAAAATCTCCGACATTAAATTTAAATATTGCAACATTATCTAAAGGCAGACGTCGATGGCTGCGAGTGTTAGACGGCAAATCCCTCTGAGGAGATCGAGTGGTAGCGATCGAAACATGTCAGGGTAACCAGCCGCCTGGGTTCGAATCTCAGGTCAGTCAAGAATGAATGATTATGAATAACAATTTTAATTAATTTTCATGTTGTAAAATTCCTTTCTTCATAAAAATAATTTAATGAAAATTAAATTTGATGAACTTAAGCCTGATTAAAAATATTGAAAATTTGGATTGAAAACCATAAATAGTTCATCAAAATTACCACAATACTAATTGGAAATTCGTAATGTTAAAAACGTTTAGGAGAAAATCTGTGATAATGAAATGCCCTGCAAATAATATTGGACCAACTGATCCATTTTGATAAAATGGACTACTCCATGAACTGGTCCGATGTAATGCAAGCATGGACCATGTCACTGTTAAAAAGTGTTTGTAGTGAGACTACATGGGTTAAAACTTCTTCAAAACTAATCCTCTTGAGTATACCATGGAGTAGTTTTTAAACTACTCCTTTGTGGTCCAAAGGTGGGTTATATGCTCCTCCCCTAGGACATCGCAATGTTAAATAGGCCTTGTTTTTTCCTTTTACTTTTGGACTAGTCCTAGTCCCTTGTGGGCTACTCTTTACACGCGTGTTTTGACTGGTCCTATTATTTGCAGGGTATATTTATACTCACACCACAATAGTGGAGAGGGTTTTATGCAATTGTACTGATGTGTTACACCATAAAATATTGATCGTATCCCTACCTTGAAGTATACCGTTCGACTAAATCACTAGAGTCAATCTAACGATGTCCGTCCGGCTGGCAGGCTGGCTGTTCATGTAAACTGGTGTAATTTGATCAAATTTGGCACATTGGTTCTAATTGGAACAAATACCAAGTTTATTTTAAAGAAGGGGGGGGGGGGGGTTCTATAATTTCATAAAGCCCCGATACAATAGGAATACGGTCTTTATGCCCACTTTTAAAACAAAACAATTTAAATGAAATTTAAAACATAGCTAGAGCCATATTTAAATGGACCCATAAGCTATTAATTTTTTAATAAATAGGACCGCAAGGGGAGATAGGGTGAGATTTCTGCATCTCAGATACTATAAAAATTATTTTAATGACAAAAAAGATAGATATTTGTTTATATGGACACATAAGGTTATCTTGTTTTAAAAATCGTACAACGAGGGGGACAGGGGGCAATTAAGTGAAATTTACACATTTATAAATCTCTTTTCATATAGCCATACATTGTCGAAAATTTGTTTTGGTGTAGGGTTTCATGTGATTATATCGGGTGATTTTTTAAGATCTATAGGAAAGTTAAAAAAAAAAACACATAAAATTCAGAAAAATGCATGAAATCTTTATTTGAATCGATAGTACGGTCCATATAATTTAATGTTTGAAGATTATTTCATGCAAATGTTGACCGGGACTGCGCCTCAAATGGTCCATCCGCTTAGTCCAATTTTGGCATACTCTTTCCAACATTTTGGCCGGTATCTCATGAATAAATGCTTCAATGTTGTCTTCCAATTCGTCAATTGAAGCGGGCATGTGTGTATAGACATGAGCTTTAACATAGCCCCACAAACATTAGTATAAAGGCGCTAAATCGCACGATCTTGGTGGCCAATTGACCGGTCCGGAACGTGAAATAAAATGTTCACCGAACTCGCCTCTCAATAAGTCCATTGTTAAGCGTGCTGTGTGGCATGTGGCACCGTCTTGTTGAAACCACATGTCGTGCAAGTTAAGCTCTTGCATTTTGGGTAAAAAAAGTTGGATATCATCTCACGGTAGTGCTCACCATAAACACAGTTACGTTACGATTCGCATCATCACTGAAGAAGTACGGTCCAATGAAGCCACCAGCCTATAAACCGCACCAAACTGTGACTTTTTCTGGATGCATTGGTAGCTCTTTCAATGCTTCTGGCTGATCTTCACTCCAAAATCGACAATTCTGCTTATTTATTAACGTACCCATTGAGCCAAAATGAGCTTCGTCGCTGAACACAAGAAGCGCGATATAAACTTTCTTAACAGAGCACGCATTTTGATAATAAAATTCAATAATTTGCAAGCGTTGTTCGTTTGTAAGACGATTCATGATTAAATTATAGACCAAACTGAAGATGTTTGACAGTGAAACAAAACACGAAACGTGCGTCAGCTGTTTAAACCAGTGTTGAAAAAAGATAATAGCTAAAAAATCACCCATTACATTCTTACGTGTTTTGAGTTGAATGTTAAACAAATATTCAGGGAAGAATTTCGTATAATAAAAATAAAATAAAGAGAGTTGACAACACTGAAAACGACATTTTATAAAAATAAAAAATTGTTTATAGAAAATTTACGTTGGTAAATAATTTTTAAGAAAAATTGTATTCTGTATCAAAATTTCTCATTATCTATTAAAAAAAAATATTCACAATAGTTAGAAGCTCGCTCAAATTAGCAAAAAGAAAAAATCCGCAATATTCACAGCTAAAAAAAATGTTTTATACTATTAAAAAATTTTCAGCACAGTAACAAAAAAAAATACTCTTTTAAAAATTTACAACAATCACAAAGTTTTCTAGAGAAATTCTGAACAACTTCTTTTTTCAAAAGCAAAATGTGTTTTATTTATTCTAAATACACTTAAGGGAATTTTGCTTATAAAGCATTTGAGCATTATTTTCCTTTTTTTTTTAGCCTTTTTATTTTTTGTTTTTGTTTGTATATCAATTTATACTACCAATTTCTGGGTAAGAGTTGTAGGATGAACAAATTGATCTGTCAGCCGAAGAAAAAAAGCAAGACTTTGTGGAGGTACTACCGACTAGTTGATACTTTAAATTTTAGAAGTGACTGAGTTTGAGTTTGTACATTTTGGTGGGCAATTTATATTGTTTCTGCAATTTTATTTTAGGGCACAAGTACACATATACGCAACTTTATTAGACATCATGCCCTGCCAGAAATTTTCGCAAAAACCAAAGTTTACACGAGTTCTAATTTTTTTGCTTTACCATTTTTATTAAGGCATCCTACTCCCAACTTTTTTTTTAAATTTTACTTTAGCAAGTTTGTACTTGCATATACTTGTTCTTTAGATGACATTGAGGAATATTTATTAATAACACAAAGAACAAACTTAACAACAAATTGGTTGGAAAACAAAATAAGGCTGAAATTGCCAAAATGAAGTCTCTGGTATAAAATGTGTAAACAAAAACACAACCTGATGGCAAAAATTTCGAACAGAAAGAAGAAAAAAAAACACCTCAGCATGAAAAAACCAAATGTTTGATTTAAAATTAAAATATTAAATTAGTTGTTTAAAGAAATAAAGTAAAATTTTTACTATGAACAATTTCCATTACTGTAAATTCGTTATGGAAATATTTGTTGGTTTTGTGAATATTTTCTTATTGTGATTCAAAATGTTTGCTTAATTTTAAATATATATTACAAATTTATGCTCATTATGAAAATCATTAAAATATTTCTGTGGCATTTTAACAAATCTTCGTAAGTCGAGATAAGATAGCAAACAAGTTTTTGAATAAAAGTCGGTGAAAAAATCATTTTTATTAAATAACTAGCAGCCCGGCCCGGCTTCGCTCGGTAGCTGATTACTAATGATCGATGGAGCCGTTTTCTGATTTTAGGTAAATCGAAAAAAGTGGGCGTAAAAGTGGGCGGGCAATATTTGCATTCCGTAAAAACCTAAGTTGGACCATGACGATTGTTTTAAATGTGATTGTGTGATGGTGATTATTTTAAAGAAAAAGTCGTCCAAATCGGTCAAGCCGTTCTCAAGTTATGCGATCAGCAACAGACAACATTTCATTTTTATTATAAAGAAGATAAAATTAACCTAAAATAAAAAAAAAAATTTGGTTTATAATACAAAATTTTATAAATGTACACCAAAATGTTTTTTTAATGAAAATTCGCTTGATTATCAAAAAATTTTTTTCGACTTTTTAACAAAATTTTTTCTTGTCAATTTTTTAAATTTCATTTAAGATGTTTTGTCAAAATGCCACAGAATTTATCTCTTTGTAATATAAATTGATCTTTCAAAAAAAAAAAAAAAAAAAGGCTCAGTTAAGGCTCAGTTAGTCTTTACTTTCTGTTCTGTTACGAATCAGCTGATTTGTTTTTGTTATTAGAAAACCTGTGAAATTGATTAGTTTTTCTTTTCTAATGCGGTACAGTTTGTTAAAATCAAAAACTTGTTAAATAATTGTAAGTGACAGCAAAATAAATAATAAAAAATACCTATTTATGTTGAAATAAACTATTTTTTAATTTTAAATGATGAAACAGAACTGAGTCTTCAACTTCAGGCAAACATTTTAAAGCCCATAATTCAAACGTCGGCAGTAAGTGCTGGTTCACACACGTCAAGTTTGACTCTTCAAGTCTTGATCTTTTAGGAGAGAAGGGAAAAGAGAATGGATTTTCTTTCCCCTCTCTCCTAAAAACTCAAGACTTGACGAGTCAAAATTGGCGTGTGTGAACCGGCACTAACTTCAAATTCTCTCTCATTTCTTTCGTTTTCTTTGTTTACAAAATGTATGAAATTGAATGAAAGTATGGTAGCATTGTTAAGAGAATAAGTGTCTATACGTGAGAGCAGTAGAAAAACGTCCTCAATATAAAATTGATTTTATTTCTCGACCGCATTCTCTGGCATAATTTTATATCAAACTGTATCAAAAACATCGTTCAGCCCCAGTTCTGTTTCATCATTAAGAATTCATAAAATTTAATTTCTTCAAATTTATTTGCATTAAAGTGATTGAAATAAAACATTGAAGGTGGGGTGTCATAAAGCCATATGACATAAAGCCATTTGGCGCCAAGTCCCATTCCATTGAGACATAAGGGCATATGCCATTAAGTCTCAATATAATGGGACTTAACGCCATAAATTTTTTCCGTAAAATGAGATATTTTTGATAATGATTGTATTTCCCCTATTTCATGTAGCAAATGCTTTGTTGTTTCATGTCGCCCTGTTTTATGTCAAAAATGGCGGTATGAACTAAGTTCCCAATGAATTAACTCCCCAAACACAAAATGAACTAAGCCCTTAAATTTGGGGACGTCGTTCATTTATGGAAAAAACCCGAAAAAGCTACGCTAACTAGAGCTTCTCTGCATAGCCGGCCTTCGGCCGGACGCAATGATTTTCTCCTTTATGGTATAACAAACACCGGCTTCGCTAACTAAAGCTTCTCTGCGTAAACGGCCTTCGTTGGGAAACAAGACAGATTTTAGTAGCTTTACTTAGCGAAATCGGTACTTGTTATACCATAAAGGAGAAAATTCTTGCGTCCGCCAAAAGGCCGGCTATACAGAGAAGCTTTAGTAAGCGAAGCCGGTGTTTGTTATACTATGGAGGAGAAAATCCTTGCGCCCTGCCGAAGGCCGGCTATACAGCGAAGCTTTAGTTAGCGAAGCAGGTCTTTGTTATACCATATAAGCATTTGTAACGCAACACATCAAATGGAACATAACACCATAATGGCTTTATGTCCCATTCCACTAAAATTGATATGAGACTTAAGGCCATATCAAAATTATGGCTTTTGGATTGAGACATAAAGCCATTATGGCTTTATGTCCTATGGCTTTGTGACACCCCACCAACATTGAACGGTGCAAGACTAATAAATTTGTCATAAGTGGCTAATAAGTTGCTGCAGAAAAAGTAACTATTACAATTTCGTAATAGAACGGCACGGAACAGAACAGAAACAGAAAGTAAAGACTACACTGAAAGAATTTTCTTCGCAATACTAACGAATTTTGACATTAATCCCATGAAAAATTGCATTATAAAGAAACCTATGCAGCGCTTCGTTGGATCAATGAAACCTGTTTCATTAAAAGGACTTAATGAAACATTACATTAGATCCATGAATATTATTCATTGGATGAATACTTTCAATAAAGTAAAATTTTTTTTTTTTTATTTTTTTTTTATTTATTTTTTTTTCTTTTTTCTTATTTTATTTTACTTTATTTTATTTTTTATTTTTTTTCTGTCTCTGGTGGGATTCGAACATGTAACCTCGGTGCTGATAGACTAGCTCACTACCAGCTAGTCTACCGGGGCAGTGTAGTTTTTGTATAAAAAAACTATGTTTTTTTCTCAATTAAGACCGTAAATATGAGATTAAATTGTCCATACTAACAATAACAACGTTGATTGAAAGTGGATTGAAAGTTTTTGTTTCATTACTATAATGACATTTTTATTGTCATAATGAAAATTTAAATTTATGAAGGCAATTATTGAAATACATATGTTGCATTTATAAAAAAATTTTTTGATTTCATAAATTTAATGGCATACATGTAACATTCGATGCATGAAATTATTAAATCTTACATTTTTTAATTAACAATTAAACATTTCTTTAAGGAAACTATAATTTTGTATTAATTTATGATATTGTATATTGTTTTTTTAAGTTCCCAATTAAAATTTTTTGTTTAACTTAGACAAACTTAAGTTTTCATATATCCAATGAAAATTTTTAACGTAATTACGAAATCTAATGAAGCGATTTTAACGAAAATACTTCATCAAACCTATGAAATTCCATTTAGACAATGAAAATTTTCATTTACCCAAGGAAAACTTTTTTATGAAAATGATTCATTAAATATATGAAGCATTTTTCTTTCAGTGTAATTCTGCCTTAACTAAGCCTTAATATTTATTTTCTTTACAAATGTGTTTAATATTGTCAATTATCTATAGGAAAATTTTCGAAATTATATGTTTTCTACAGAAAAATTTTCGATAGCAGAAATTTTCCTTAAAAGAGTTTTCAATATTGTAAACTTTCTGTTGAACATATTTCATTATTGCCAATTTTAAATCTAGATTTTTCTGTATTGTAAATTTGAATACTCGAATAATTTTATTTGTAATAAACTTTTTCTTAGTTCTTTTATTTATAAATATTTTTAGAAAAAATTTTATTATTGTGAATTTGCTTCTGCCAACACATTTTTATGTTTTACATTTTTCTACAGTTGTTGTAAATTTTATGCAAATTTTTTTTTTTTTTTTTATCTTTTTCCCAAAAATTTTCCTTCTAAATCACAAATTTGTCTGACAAATTCCTGTTCATTTCAATTTCCACCTTTAATTTTGTGCTATTTTTGCTAAATCTTTTTTTTTTTTTTTGTTTTGTTCTTCTTTTAAATATGATGGAATTACAAACAATTTCCACTCAGTTGAGTATGACAGATGAAAATAACGCAAGTTCATAAAAAATGTTTTCCAACGAAATGGAAACTTTTTGCAAATGAACTTAATGAATGAATCTTCAGGAAAGGGATGCATTCCTCTACTTAAAGGTTTAAAACGTTTGGGATGTCACTTTTTCGCGGTTAGAAGTACAAAAATGTCATTGAGAGTTTCAAAAGCGGTTTTTGTTTAAGAAAATTGTCTTGGGTTTTTAAGTTTTAAAATGCAGATGGTATTTGAAGAGGGGGTGTTTATTTAGTGTGAATTTAAGTAAGTTTCCGTGTTTTTGGTAGAAATGTTATCAAAGGTCTTTTTTTATTTTTAATTAAAAAAACAGATTTAAATTTCTAAGAAGTTTAAGGAATAAGTTGGAATTTTTTTGTTAAATAAAACCCTGAAAGGTTAGCATAGACTCCCTAAAGATAACTGCGAAATTGCATATAAAGGCGGATTTTAAACTACAATCAACCTACCAGGTTTGTTTCTTATTTTGTTATACCCTCCACCACAATTAGTTTTGAAGAGGGTATATTAAGTTTGTCATTCCGTGTGAAACTTTTTTATTATTCATCTCAGACCCCATAAAGTATATATATATTCTGGGTCCTTGAGTAATTCTAAGTCGATTTAGCTATGTCCGTCTGTCTGTCCGTCTGTTGAAAACACGCTCACTTTCGAACAACTCAAAAGAAATGAGCAAACTTGGTGCCAAATTGCTTGTAGTTATCCTAAGCAGTTTGGGATTGAAATCCAGCAAAATCGGTTCAGTAGGACCAGAGCTATGAATCAAAATGTGGAACCACCACCTAAAAAAATTGATAATTTTGTTACAAATAATAACATAAATGCTGGAACAAGGCACGGAATGAGATAAGATTTTGTAAAAATTTGTTTCATTTGACTGGAAATCACGCTGTTAAATTTCGTGAAGATCCGTCCATAATTTACCCTAAACCCCATATAAACACTGCTCCCGGAAAACAGTTTAGTACGCCTAAAACCGTAAAAAATAACGCTAGCGTAACAAAACTTGGTACGTCACAGTTTTTTAGGACTAGAAATGATACTGTGAAATTTCGTGACGATCGGTCCTTAGGCCCCATATAAACCCTACTACCGGAAAACAATTTAGTACGCCTCAAACCTCAATCAATGCAATCATAAAAAATTTTGGCTCGTCACAGTTTTATAGGACTATAAATGGTACTGTGAAATTTCGTGAAGATCGGTACATAATTTACCTTAGGCCCCATAGAAACCCTACTCCCGGAAAACAGTTTAGTCGCCAAAAACCATAATTAATAACAAATCGTCACAGTTTAAGATAATAATAACATCATACAGATATTACTCCTTAAACATTTGAACTGTCGGCGGAGGGTATCAAAGATTCGGCACAGCCGAATATAGCATTCGAACTTGTTTTTAGCCACTTGTTTTCAAAATAGCAATAGGATTACTCCTAAAGAACTTTACAAATTTGTTTAAATTTAAACTGTTTTAAAGGTGTTATGATACTTGCTATTTTTTGTATTTTTTCTATATTGGAGAACAGTGCAAATATATTTTCGTAGGAAAACTGACTTAGTGTAAAGAGTATGATTATATCATAATAAATCTTGAAATGTCAAACAAATATACATGTGTTTTCGATAAATAATCTAAGACTGTCAAAAAAAATATAAAAATTTTTAACTTCAAATTGACATTTTCAGATTAAATGTTAGCACTGTTGGCAATTTTTTTAGTTTTTGATCGAAAGTAGCGGTTTTTAGCTTTTGTTTTGCGATTTTTAGCCTTTTTGACGGGTTTTTGTGGGAAGAAAACGTGGGCAATATTGTTTGTTTTGTTTACATTTTATTTTGGAATCACAAACAATTTTTTTTTTAAATACAATAAAATTTAATGCAAATAATGAAAAATATTACGAATTACATCGTGGTATATTCTTTAATTGAAAATGTATGATTTGAAATCCCATATGAAGGGCACCTGGTTCATTTCGTTTATAAAAACAAAATAGTTTCATCTGCCCAAGCTTTTACCATTTTTTTTTGTTTTAGTCAAAAAAAAAAAAAAAAAAAAAATATACATGAGAAATGTCAATCAGAAAAAAGGGTTTGTTTACTTATTGTATTTCTTATTCTTTCTCGCATTTGTTGTTTCATTCTGTCAATCCTAAAAAAATCCAATACATAAATAGCAAGTATCATAACACCTTAAGTAAAGCACAAACACTTTTTGGCGAAAATTGCGGGGTAGATTATGAAGGACCGTAAACATTTTCTATACAAATTCTATATAAAATGGCCTGTAAATTATTTTAATTCAATAAGACAATCAAAAAATCTCCAGGAGTACCTTAAAAATTTTGGTTAAAATGTCTTAAATTTGAAAAGTTTAAAGTTCTCTCCGCGAAATACATAAAAAGAATATTCCAGAATTTTTAAATTTTGAAAAGATTTTTTTAATTTAATGCCTCCGTTATTTAACGTTTAAATTGTAATGGGTGATTTTTTAGCTTTTATCTTTTTGGCAACACTGGTTTAAACAGCTGACGCACGTTTTGTGTTTTGTTTCACTATCAAACATCTTCAGTTTGCTCTATAATATAACCATGAATCTTCTTACAAACGAACTACGCTTGCAAATTATTGAATTTTATTATCAAAATGCGTGCTCTGTTAAGAAAGTTCATCGCGCGCTTCTTCCATTTGATGGTCAGTTTAATCGACCCACTGAAGCGGCTATTTGGGCTATTGTGACTAATTTTCGCACCAAATTTACATTGTTGGACATTAAACCACCAACACGCTTACGTAGAGTGCGTTTATTTTCGTAGATTGCGTCTATATCGCAGCAGTATCGGCCAGTGCTAATGATGACTATCAATTATCGATTCGTCGCCGTTCGCGGCAATATGGCCTTTGTTACTCAACAACGTGAGATGATATCCAAGCTTTTTTGCCCAAAATGCAAGAGCTTGACTTGCATGACATGTGGTTTCAACAAGACGGTGCCACATGCCACACAGCACGCTTAACAATGGACTTATTGAGAGGCGACTTCGCTGAACATTTTATTTCACGTTCGGTACCGGTCAATTGGCCGCCTATATCGTGCGATTTAAAGCCTTTAGACTATTTTTTGTGGGGCTATGTTGAAGCTCATGTCTATACACACATGTTCGCTTCAATTGACGCTTTGGAAGACAACATTGAAGCATTTATTCATGAGATACCGGGCGAAATGTTGGAAAGAGTATGCCAAAATTGGACTAAGCGGATGGACCATTTGAGGCGCAGTCACGGTCAACATTTGCGTGAAATAATCTTCAAAAATTAAATTATATGGACCGTAGTATCGATTCGAATAAAGATTTCATGCATTTTTCTGAATTTTATGTGTGTTTTTTTGTAAAACTTTCCTATAGCTCTTACAAAATTACCCATATAACAAAAATATTTAAAAATCTCTTGATTTCTGAAAACTTCTTCAAATATAATATTTCCCTTGTTCACAATGGACCTTGACATCCCTGTATGTGAGTAAAATTCAAAAATAAAACACTTAAACTTCCGGGGAGTTATTGCGAATTCTATTTAAATAGTTTAAAATAAATTTTAAAAGATTCAGTTAATTTTTTTAATCAAAGTTTTTTTTTTTGTTTTAATAAAGTTTTATAAAAATTATAATTTTTTTAAAAAAAATTTCTGCAAAGTGTTCAAGTACCTTTGAGAGATATTATACAGAGAAAAAAAAAATTAGAATTCATTAGCTAGATTTATACATACATAAATTTCCATAATAAATATTAAAGTTTTTAAATAAGGAAGCCAGGTCCCTCCTGGCTTGAAATAAAAATCGTTATATAGAAATCATATAAAGACATTATTTATTTGCTAAAATAAACATTTCTTTCTGGACTTCTAGCTCCGATATGTAATTTGTGCAAATTAGATTTTTGTAAAAAATGTAAGGTACCCCCAGAGGAGTAACTTTCCTTTAACGTTGAATAAAATCGGTAGCTTAAACTAAGCAGCCAAAATTAGCTTGAGTAATTTAATTAAATTTACTATAAAAACATCAAAAACTCCACAACAGCTGCTGGCTAATTGACTCTAAAGACCTTGCTTACTATTTAAAGACTTCTTTAATGGTAAACCTAGCTGACCAATTCATAACTTTTTATTTATAACTCTTTTAAGCTGTAATAAGTTATTAACTACTTCCTGATATATTCTAAAATTTTATTTAACAAAAAGTTACTGTAAAATTATGAAATTAAGGATACCCTACAACTCCCTAAGGTTTTTTTTTTTTTTTTTTGCCAAATTTGATTGAAATTTAAAATATGGGTTTAAAACGTTTAATTTTTATATTTAACTTCCCTGTTTAATTTGTGCAAATTTTTAAAAATTTCCGAATAAAGCCAATGGCCTACAGGGGAGTACCTATAAAATATAAAAAGATTAAATTAGCTTTTGATTACAAAATTTATTAAATAGAATTTTTGTTGTTTTTTTTTTTACTTATTTACTATTTGAATATAATTAGTTTCGAAAAGGAACCTTTCCTTTCATTAAGGATGCCCTAGAACTCCCAAAGGATGATTGCTAAATTTGATTGAAAAAATGGAAACATTTAAAATATTGGTTTAACTTCCCTGTTTAATTTGTGCAAATTTTAAAAAATTTCCGAATAAAGCCAATGGCCTACAGGGGAGTACCTATAAAATGTAAAAATATTAAATTAGTTTTTGATTACAAAATTTATTAAATTGAATTTTTATTGAATTTTTAATTATTAACTATTTGAACAAGGCAATAATTTTTTTTAGATTATTAAACAATTGACTTTAATGGCAGAAAATTGACCGGTCTTATGGGATAACTAGTTTCAAAAAGGAACCTTTCATTTTATTAGAAGAACTACAAAATTAATAAATTTTTCAACATTTGATTAAATTTTGAACCTGTACTTACCAAAATCATGAAATATTTTTAGATGCCCTATTTCTCTTCTTTACTTTTTTTGTCTTTTTGACCTTTTAATTCCTTTGAGTCGTATGCACATTCTCAATAAATTAATACTTGTGCTTATGCGAAAACTTTTTCCCGTTATCGCCGAAAAAATTACGTTTTTTTTCAATTAAACCATTAATCAAAAATAAAATCAGTTTTAATTAAAAATTTAATCGAGTAAGTTAAACGTTTATTTATATCAACAATATTATTGCAGAAAATTATGTTAATATCAAAAAATATTTAATTAATAGTATTAATTTGTTTACTGCTGCAAACTCAATTAATTTTTTATTTAATATCACAAAGTTTTTAATTGAAATCAAATTTTTTTTTTCTGTAATACAAGCACTTTAGATTTTTCGCTGCGGTTTTTGTTTCCTTATAAAATGAGAAAACGTTTTGCACTTTAAACGAAATTTATACAGTATGAGTATGCACATATGTTGCCCACCCCTGCTATTAACAGATTTGAGGGATTTTCCTGTTTTGTTTTTGTGTACGTACACCACAATAGTTGAGGGGTATTATGCGTTTGTACTTATGTCTGTAATACCTTAAGAAATTGGTGCTGGACACATCATTTAGTATATCGGTCGACTTAGAATTACTTTTTCAACCGATCTAACGATGTTCGTCCGTAAGTCTGGCTGGCTATCAATGTACAAGTCGCAATTTTCAAGATACTCTGATGAAATTTGGTATACTTATTGATCTTAATTGTCACCCGGTCAAGCATACTGCAAAATGGTGAGAATTTGTTAATTTTTTCACATAACCCTCATACGAGCTTCTTTCCGGAATAGACTCTGTGTGCCTATTAACCACCTTTTCATCTTCATATTTAGATTTAATTTGGTCCAAACTTATTTTATTGCAATCTAAATCCTCTCACCAAATTTAAATCGATCCATTTTTGATCATAGCTCACATAAAAATAAAGGATTGTTAAATTTAAAGGGCCGATGTTGACTGTGAACCACATCTAAACGTCAAGTTTTTTTCTGCATTTCATTTGACATTTCTAAATTTCAGACTGTCTCAATTTGAACCATGGAAAGGTACACAATCGAGACTCGCGTTAAAGTAATTCAGGCTTATTATGAAAATGGGCGTTCAAATCAGAATGCATATCGTGCACTTCGTAATTTTTTCGGTAAGTTTAATCGTCCAAATGTGTGTACAATCGGAAAAATCGTGCAAAAATTTTACCAAACCGGGTCTTTAGGAGATTTGAAAACACCAGTTCACGCACGTACAGCTCGTACTGCAGAAAATTATGCTTTGCCATAGTGTGGTTAAATCGTCGTCGTGCTCAACAATTGCACTTCTCACGCTCGGCGTTGAAAGACTTGCATTAACATGCTTACAAGGTGCAAAGGACTGAAGAACTAAAGCCTCTGGACCATTCCAAACGTCGTCAATGGTCAGAATGATGGCGAGAAATGACAACACTGGATGATCGATTTTCGAAGAAAATCATCTTCAGTGATGAGGCACATTTTCACCTCAGTGGTTTTGTTAATAAGCAAAATTGCTGCATTCGGGCGAATGATAAACCCAGAGTGATTGTCGAAAAACCAATGCACCCACAAATAGCGACTGTTAACAAACTTTTTATGGCCCGAATTGGAAGATATGGATGGAAGATATGTGGTTGCAACAGGACGGTGCCACTTGCCACACAGCTTACGAAACCATGGCTCTTTTGCGCGACAAATTCAATGGCCGTGTTATCTCGCGAGGTGGCGATGTCAATTGGCCGCCAAGATCATGTGATTCGATACCGTTGGACCTTTCTTTGGGGATATTTGATTGAAAAGGTGTACGTCGATGAGCCAGCAGCATTTCAAGAGCTAAAGGATGAGATAATTCAGCAAACTAACGGCATAGAACCTTAATTATGCCTCAGCGTCATCGAAAATTTGGTATATCGGATGGAGGTGTGCCGCCGACGTCGTGGTGGCCTTTTGTCCGATATTGTGTTCCATACATAAATGAACCATACCAATTTTATCATAATAAAAAGAAATGACAATAATTTCCTAAATAATTTGTATTTTATTCAAAATCTACATCGGCCCTTAAAAGTTAACCACCCTTTACTACTCCCGAAAATAATTTGTATGCCATAACTTCCTTATAAATACTGGTATTGAAATTCAAATTGGCGACAATAACTCTTAAGAGAGCTACTACGTCATGGCAAAATATAAACCCCCTTTCTAAAATCACTTTAAAGCAAAAAAATCTCATGAAAAATATTCAGCAAAAAGAACTTTTACATAAATCTTTATCTTATAACATAATTGTGTTCTGGCGGGTCCATTATTGCCCATGACTCCCAAATATGGTACACCCTCGAAAATTGGCTAATACTGTAGTGCAGGGTATCGCAACTAAACTTTCTTTCTTGTTTTGTAATTGTCATTAAGTTGAAATTTTTCTCCTAAACATTTATTGCAATTCTCTAAAATTTTATTTAAATTTTTATTTCTGTTTCTGTTTACTTTCAGATTTCTTTATTAAATATTTTCTAAAACAGGGTGAGTACATTTTTATTATTATTATTTACTCTAGTATTATTTAAAATTTTCATTTTATTACCAAATATTTGCGTTTATACAAATTTCGTAATATTTCTTTTTTTTATGACAAAAATGAAACATAAAGTATTTTAAATTAAATTTTGTAGCCAAAGACTTTGATTTAGCACAAAAAAAAAAAAAATAAATAAATAAATAATGAAAAAGTTAAATAAAATTCGCATTGTTTTAAATAGAACAAAGAGAAAGGAATAGCAAACGAAATGATGAAGAAATAAAAATTATCCATGTCTGCGAAAAAACTGAATAAATGAAACAATATTATACTGGAAAATTTATTAAAATTCTTTCTTCATAAATTTAAGCAATTTGTTAAAACAAAATAAAAAAAAAGCGAAACAAGAAACGCAGTATGGAGGACGATTCGAAAGAAAAATTAAACGTGGGAACACAATTGCACCGTATGACGTAAATACGTTGTAAAATTAAGACATATAATATTTTATACAAATGCATAAAATGGCAATTGTAAAAGCAATCGCCATACATTATAGATCTAGTTCTGTTTCTTACGCCGGTTGCGTCCCTATTGTTATTGAAAAAGAAAAACTTAAATTATAAAATGCAATTATTTTAGTTTTTTTTTAAATTGCATTTTTGAAAACAAAATAAATGAAAGGAAAATTACTATTTTTCTAATATTATTTTCAAAAGAAAACAAAACACGTTTTTAGAAATTAATATATCTATATTTTTTTTTTTAATTCCCTATGCTAATCCCAGCGAAGCTTGACGCTTATCTGCAGAAAAGAAACCAGAGTCTTTGGCGGGAATCGAACCCGCAACCCCGGGGTTGATAGACCAGGGGGGAGAGTAGCCCCGCGTTGCTAAAGAAAATGGTAGCAAATCTAGCGATTGGTACTCTTTAAAGCGTTTGCGCATTTGTCTTTCGCATCTTTTTAATTTTTCTTTTCGCAAATCATTACTATTTATTTTATTTAAATATTCCAATTTAAAATATTTTTACATATTATAGCATTTCATTACCATCAATCTGCGCCATCTTTCATTTTTATTGCCAGTATTGCTTTATTTTCAAAAAATTTTGCGAAAGTGATAGAGAGTACCAAGTTGGCATTAAGCTTTCGCATCGAAATTGCTTTCGCATCGCAATAGAGAGTAGCCCCCCAGCTCACTACTGGCTAGCCTACCGGGGCACTCAACGGGGCAATTAACAGCGTTACGTCCTTCGTTCTTACGACATACGACCCAATTGTGTTCCTATTCACGGATAGAAAAGGCGAAATAACTCCAATGTATTTTAAGGATATCAGTTCTATGACAATAGTCTTCGTTTTCAGCCTTTACATCACTTGGCCAAATTGTCATCAGGCAAACTTATGTCATCAGTGGGATGACACATCGGCAACGCATAAATTCCTGAGTGCGATGACTAATTGAGTGATTGGCATTGACTTAAGTCAAAGTGAGAGAATATTAATCTTTACTTACCCATTCTAATGGGTGATTTTTTAAGAGCTATAGGAAAGTTTAAAAAAAAAACACATAAAATTCAGAAAAATTCATGAAATCTTTATTTGAACCGATAGTACGGTCCATATAATTTAATGTTTGCATGAACCAAATGTTGACCGTGACTGCGCCTCAAATCGTCCATCCGCTTAGTCCAATTTTGGCATACTCTTTTCATAATTTCGGCCGGTATCTCATGAATAAATGCTTCAATGTTGTCTTCCAATGCGTCAATTGAAGCGGGCATGTGTGTATACCCATGAGCTTTAACAGAGCCCCACAAAAAATAGTCTAAAGGCGTTAAATCGCACGATCTAGGCGGCCAATTGACCGGTCCCGAACGTGAAATAAAATGTTCACCGAACTCGCCTCTCAATAAGTCCATTGTTAAGCGAGCTGTGTGGCATGTGGCACCGTCTTCTTGAAACCACATGTCATGCAAGTCAAGCTCTTGAAGCAAGTTGGATATCATCTCATGGTAGCGCTGACCATTCACAGTTACGTTACGATTCGCATCATCTTTGTAGAAGTAAGGTCCAATGATGCCACCAGCCCATAAACCGCACCAAACTGTGAATTTTTCTGGATGCATTGGTAGCTCTTGCAATGCTTCTGGCTGATCTTCACTCCAAAATCGACAATTCTGCTTACCCATTGATCCAAAATGAGCTTCGTCGCTGAACACAAGAAGCGCGATATAAACTTTCTTAACAGAGCACGCATTTTGATAATAAAATTCAATAATTTGCAAGCGTTGTTCGTTTGTAAGACGATTCATGATTAAATTATAGACCAAACTGAAGATGTTTGACAGTGAAACAAAACACGAAACGTGCGTCAGCTGTTAAAACCAGTGTTGCCAAAAAGATAATAGCTAAAAAATCACCCGATACATGTTTCTTTTACTTTTGTTCTATTCCGCCCTTTGTTTACAGAAGAACCCTCAATTATAAGACACCAGCAGCATGCCCGATATAGTTTTCGTAATCATTCTTCTTTGAAAATTGTATGAATTTAATAACATAATTTACACAAATGGAATATGGGAAGTTTTGCTTCTTATTTTACTTTTTAAACAAAAAAAATAATTTTGATAATACACAAAATGTGGCATCGAATTGATGTTACTGTAGTCATAGCATAGATGACGCATAAAATGTGACAACATTTTATAAAAACGTTTGCCATTTGATTGCTGTCAGCTATTGCCTTATTGATGTCGTTTGTAATAACTATGATGTTATAATTCTTGGGTTGCCAGACGTCCTGGAATGGGAAGTATTGTCTGGTTTGTTTGGGTCTTGTCCAGGTAACGGCTAAAATACCATTTATTCCGTTAAACAAATTTATTTAATTTTCAAAAATTACTTTTTTTTATTAATTACGAGCTTTACCAAGAGCGCTTCGCTTCCCCCATTGAAATAAAATTAGTCAAATAGTTTCAATTTTAGATACTTTTACTGTTACCGTTCTACTGACATACAGAAACCTATATTGTGCTTATATTAAAGGTGTCATGACCATTGCTCCTATTCAGCCATCTTTTTTACAGATATTTTGTACAGAGAAGCAAACTATGTGTTGCAAATTTAAAATCTTTAACATACTGTGACCATTCCCCAGATATAAAGAAATTTAAATTGTCTTTGAATGGGAGGTACCACGCTCACTTCTCCAATCTAGCTCACTTTTTGATAAATGTTGTGTATTGATAACCAAGCTAAATACTTGTACAAAATTTTTTCCTGTAACCGTTCTCTGGATCACTGTTTTTTACACTATCTTTTTAATGGAGGAGCCACTCCCACTTCTCCAACGAATATTCGTCGTCAGAAATATAACACATTGGTATGTACACACAGTCATTGAGTAGACCGAAATTCCTCGTGCGTAATGTACTCTACGATAGGTTTATTTCTATTTCTTACGCAGACGAACGACGAATAAACAGCTTACCGCAGCTAAATCATGAAAGCTGTAACGAATCACAGCAAAAAATCACAAACTTTTAAACAAAAACTAAAATTTATTTCAAATCGCTTAATGGGTAAAAAAAAAAAACAAAATGTCGGAAACTAACAAAAAAAAAAAAAAAAAAAAAATATTTCAAAAATGACGAACATTTTTAATATTTCATCCAGCCATACGGGGGTGTGCTGGAAATCGAAAACTTAGAGGGAGTTTACACGGAGTCTTTTCCGACATGTCTGCTTTTGACATTCTCTTTTGAACATGCTTCCAAAAACCTGTTGTCTTTTTCGATGTCTTTCCAAATATGTCTGTTTTCATGTATAATCCCTCTAGTAAATAAAATAGTTAGTTGCAAAAAACACTAACTATAAATTAACTTTTTTTTAAATGACTACAAATTGGTTTAAATCTCATGCAGATATCAACCAAAAAGGCTCACGTAAAACACAAATAAAAGCAAAATAAGTAAAACAAGCATGCCATGAAGTCAAATGAAAAAAATAAATGCAAACATTTTAAAATAATTTAAAATTAAATCAATACAAATCTGTTTATGTATGTACTAGCAATTATGTGGCGTATTTATTTCAGGACTTTTATACATCATCATTTCGGGCAGTTTAATGCAAAATTTTCATAAATAATAACCCTTATTGTGTTTGGCGTATTTAAGATACGCCTACGACAGTTTGGCAATAGATTAAAGAAAAAAAGTTTACGTTCTCTTTGTATGTATGCATGTTCATATGTACATATATTTTTTTGACAAAATTATTTAAAATTTAAATAATTTATTATTAACTGACAATACTTTTAATTAATTACAAATAGGTTGAAAAATAAGTAGTTAGTAGTTAGTTAAAAAGTCATGCAAAGATGGCCAATTGACTACTGCCTATGACATGCCTATGTTAAAATAATGAGTCGTCGACAAGGAAAAAAGTCACTTAATCAACTAGTTGTGGTTATAAAAAAACCAGTTTGAAGTTAGTTATAAATGTGTTTGACTTCCTACAGAGATAGTCTAATATACATATACATACAAATTAAAAACATTGAAATTCATATAAACAAACATGAAAACTCATTTCATGTCTATTTGGCAACCCCCCTTTCTTCTCTGCCCCCCGATCAAAACAAACGTGTTTGTTAGACATGTCTGAATAGACACCGTGTAAACTCCCTCTTAAAACGCAAGAATTTAGAAGTAGTTTTTAATTTTTGCTATAAAATTCTGTTTTATAGAGATATATTTGTATAATACTTGCCATAAAATTCGTTTAATACAGAAATATTGGGCCATGACACAGAGTACAATTCCGTTCGGAATTGAAAAAAATATATTTGTTTGTTGATGGAAAGTGTATTTTGATAGTTTTATGGCCTTTCAGATACAGACAACTCCTATACCGGTTTATTAAAAAACTACTTCTTGCGTTTTACGTTTTCAAATTCCAGGACACCCCTGATAAACTTGATTAAAAGACCTAAAAACTATAAGGAATGGCAAAAATTCGGTCAAAATTGCTAACAGTGGCATGATAGCAAAGTCTACTATTTGTTATAAATCGTTAAAGCTGTAAAGAATAGGAAGACTTACAGGAACAAATCGCTTTTGCGAACATGGCGGAAATTCGCGAAAAATCGCAAAATTTGAGACCGCTTAATCGATATTCAGAACAGAAAAAATGCTGAAGTAATCAACTTTCTAGTAAATTCGGATTTTAGAACACACTCGATTACTAGTTTTTTATGTTTTTTTTTTTTTTTTGTTGTTTTGTTGAAATATGGTCAACATATGATTGAGTCGTTGTAATCTATGGGGATGCTTGCTACAAAGGAAGAATTAGTAGAATGACTTAATTGTGTTCATTATCCCCCTATCGCGAATAAAATTTCCTTCAAGAATTATTGCCTAAAAAATTTTTGAGAAAAACCTAAATTTCAAGGGAAAAGCTGTTGACTTTTTATTCACAATAGGGGTGATAATTTTAAATGTAAACACTTTTTCCACCCTGCATGCAGTTTAAAATTGCGGAATCTCCTTTGAAAAACAAAAGGCTGATCTAATAGAGAAGACTCTCTTGCAATTTCTATATTTTTATGTTTGATTTGTACAAGTTACTGCAACTTTTAGTGGAGTCTTTCTCGCAAATCGATCTTCCCTTAAGTTACCTGCGCCAATTTAAAAATTTAAATTTTGTTGTTTGGCTTATATAATTTTCGATAGGCTTTAATGTCCTTTCCGATTTTAAAGGCAGCCCGCATAAATCAAAACGATACAAAATAACACAAAAAGTCCACTAAAGTTCCTGCACTAATTTAAAAATGTTAAAAACTGTCGTGCCTTACTTTTACAAATTATGGCAATTGTAAATTGCAGCTCTATTTCCATCGACAATGTCCCGCTCAAATCAAATCCAAAAGAAAATGTGACACAAAATCACCCCCAAGATGAGCTGCTTTCATTTAAGAAAAAACTTAAAAAAATGTATTATAAAAATAAGATTTTCAAAAAATTTCAACAGATTTCCAAATATTTTAAACCATTGAGGGATTCTGCAACCAAAAATATTATTTTTTCTCCTTTATAGCCCTTAATCATCCGTTGTCTGCCACAATGATGGAGTCATGCTGAGAGTGTGATAAAAGAAAGCTGTCAAAAAAGAAACACTCACAACAAATGCCGCAAAGAAACCCAAACAAAATATACAATCCCTATTAACCTGTAAACACAAAAAGGTGGCAGCACAAAAGTCTCCTACGACCGTCCACAAGCGGTGGCACAAGGGGGGCCGTCTCAGATCTGCCGAAGAGGGTCTTGAATTGGCTTCTATAGTAATGACATTAAACGAGCGTGTTAAGGGTTCTTGTTGCATAGCTAGTGGTGAACTAAGAGGTTGTTGTGTTATTGTCTCAATTAAAGGTTTTTTGGGGACGTCTTCTTGGGACCTGTTGTACGAAACGCAAGCATTTTCCGGTTGAGCATAATTATTTAAAGAATTTGGCTGTTCAGAGCGACTAGTTAAAGATGAGCCTTCCATAAGACTTATGTCATTCAAGCTGATATGATCGGATGGCAAGGTTTGGCAGCCGAAAGTTTTCAATCCACACCTACTGGTGCTCGTTGAAATGGTTCTGTATTTTTCGGGGTTTTGCTCTTTGGAAGCTGTAATTAACATTCTTTGTAAGATCTAAATTTTCGCTTGGAATTTAACTTGCCTTTTTCTAAACTCTTGATAGCCATTTCTTGCAGTTTAAAATATTCGTCAACATGATTTCGAACTAACAAGTCTCCGCAACTAGTGCTGGTGTTAATAGAATTGGATACCTCTGAATTGAGAACCTGAATGAAACCTGAATCTGAAGGCACATGAAGTCAGAACATAATTTATTTTATATTTGGCTTAAAATTGTATTTTAACCTTCATTTCTCTGATCATCTCTTAAATACTTCTCATTACGTCTTCGGTGTGTATGGGGCCTCTCAAAATCGTGCATCCCTTCTATTAACTCACTTCGACATCGTTTCCTTTCTACACTGCGCAATCCAACCTCTTGGGAAGCTACTGATTTCGCCGATAAACCCAAAGTTTCTAGATTTTTCGTAAAACTGTTAAACATGTCGATAATATTTGAAAAACGTTGAGATATTTCTTTATTTTCTGTTGAAATATCTTGAGTTTCCGTTTGATGCAGATCCACAACTTGAAATCCACTTAATCCAGAGGTGGCTAAAGATTTGTTTAATTCCTCAAATTCTCCAAATTGAAATTCTTGTTGTTGGCTTTCTATTTGATCAACTTTCTCCCCTACATAGCACGCTCCTTCCATTTCGAAAAGTCCGCTTGATTCTTCATTTAATTCCACACACTTTTGGGTTATTTCATCATTTGTTAATAATGTTGACTCTTCTCCTTCTTCCTTCTCTCTCAAATTTTGTTTTTCTGTTTCTATTTCATCCTCAAATTTGACATTTTTCTTGTTAAAGCTCAACCAATTCTCCGTTTCCGTTGAAGTGGTGTGACTTCCCTCTAACTGTAGCAGGATTTCATCGGCTCTTCCTATTAAAATTACAGGGCTTTGGTTGTTAGAAGCAGTATATTTAAGTTCCTTGGATTGTAGAGGATCCATTTGAATAAAAAATGTATGTATGTAGATTTTGTTTAGAAATTTTTATGGATTTTTTTTTCAATATGACAGAAAATTTTGTACACTTGAAAAAAGGAAGCACAAAATTTAATTTAAGTTTGTCCCAAAATTGTTTTTACTTAAGGTGAATTCATCCATGCGTTCCAAACCATTTTTTATCCGGCGAATAATTTTTTTTACTGAGAGTGCTTTGCAGAACGATTCACCCTTTTCGGAAAATTTTTCCGGAAAAACAAAGCCACCATATTAACAGATGTAAACAATTTTACAAAATGGCAGCACAACTAGCAAACCACTTATTTTGAATTGTTTTTTAAAAGTGTGTTAAAGAAAATGGACGAAAAAAGTAAAGGGATTTTATTATTTTTATATATATTTGTATACCCTTCACCGAAGGTATATATAACTTTGTCATTCCGTTTGTATGTTCCACAATATTGATCCTACACCCTATAAAGTATATATATTCTGGGTCCTTATGAAAAGCGAAGTTCAAATCCCGTTATCCATCTGTCCGTGTGTATGTTGAAATGGGTTTTCCGAAGACCCCAGAAATGATGTGGACTAGGTTGATGTATATTTATGTCACATATACTCCGTTTAAGTTTGCTATTGAAATTCAGCCAAATCGGTCCAAAAATGACGGAGATATGAGCCAAAAACTACTTCTGCCTCTGATTTTGCTCAAAAATCCCTTGTTGTTGTTGTATTTTTTTAATTCTGTATATCTTGAGAACGGCAAGAGCCAAAAATTCGAAGTTAGGTACAAGCATTAAGATTATCCATATAAAGCATCCTACAAAATGTGGGAGGGATTGGAGAAGTGGGCGTGGTACCTCCCGTACAAAAAATATTAAAAATTGTTAAAAACCTGAATTTTTGGAGTGTCACGTGACGTATGATTACGCCTTATATATCAAAAGATCGGAAATTTTTAGTAGTTTTTTGAAAAACTCAGGAAAATCGGTTCAGATACGAAAAAGTTATGACCAAAATTTATTTTTTTTTGAAAAATACCCATTTTCGGGTACCATAGATCTTCCCGCGTCCAAGTTTTATAACCAAAATAAAATTTCTTCTTTAACACGTCGGTATATAAATCTGTCAAATCGATTAAGAAATAGCTGAGTTATGACCAAAATACTGCAATCCCAAAAATTACTCTAAAATTTTAGAGCTGTAATATTCATACGTTTAAGATATCAAAATATCGGAAATCATTAGAACATATTTGCTGAAAAACTCGGAAAATCGGTAAAAAAAAAAAGTTATGTCAAATATAAAATTTTAAATTTTATTAAGAAAATAAATTTATATTGTGATCACCCTTTTTTTTGTCTAGAAGTCGTTTTGTTATATACAAATCTAAAATAACTTGCTATTCCGTAAATGTGCGATAAATTGGAAATATAAGTTTAAATTGTGATCAAAAATCGATAGTTATCCTAAAAAAATCTAAAATCGCTTCTTATTCTGTAAATAATCGTTTGATGGGGAAACTTCCGTAAATAAGTATTCGGAAAAAATCTAAATTTTTGATCACTGATAAAATTAACAAAAATCGATTTATCCTATAAAAATGTCAAAAAATACGTGAAATCGGAAAGAAGCATTAATTGCGATCACTAATGTTTTTGTCCAAATATCGATTTTTCAAATTAAAACTGCGTAAATATGCATTAAATCGATTAGGATTTTTGGCCAAAAATAAAAATAAAAATAACAAAAATAAATCCCAAAATACACTGAAAGAATTTTCTTCGCAATACTAACGAATTTTGACATTAATCCCATGAAAAATTGCATTATAAAGGAACCTATGCAGCGCTTTGTTGGATCAATGAAACCTGTTTCATTAAAAGGACTTAATGAAACATTACATTAGATCCATGAATATTATTCATTGGATGAATACTTTCAATAAAGTAAAATTTTTTTTTTTTTTAATATTTTTTTTAATTATTTTTTTTTCTTTTTTCTTATTTTATTTTACTTTATTTTATTTTTTATTTTTTTTCTGTCTCTGGTGGGATTCGAACATGTGACCTCGGTGCTGATAGACTAGCTCACTACCAGCTAGTCTACCGGGGCAGTGTAGTTTTTGTATAAAAAAACTATGTTTTTTTCTCAATTAAGGGCGTAAATATGAGATTAAATTGTCCATAATAATAATAACAACGTTGATTGAAAGTTTTTGTTTCATTACTATAATGACATTTTTATTGTCATAATGAAAATTTAAATTTATGAAGGCAATTATTGAAATATGTTGCTTTTATAAAAAAATTTTTTGATTTCATAAATTTAATGGCATACATGTAACATTATATGTATGAAATTATTAAATCTTACATTTTTTAAATAACAATTAAACATTTTTTTAATGAAACTATAATTTTGTATTAAATTATGAATATAGTTATGTTTGTTTATTGTTTTTTTGTGTTCCCAATTAAAATTTTTTGTTGTACTTGGACAAACTTAAGTTTTCATATATCCAATGAAAATTTTTAACGTAATTACGAAATCTAATGAAGCGATTTTAACGAAAATACTTCATCAAACCTATGAAATTCCATTTAGACAATGAAAATTTTCATTAACCCAAGGAATACTTTTTTATGAAAATGATTCATTAAATATATGAAGCATTTTTCTTTCAGTGTATAAAAAATTGGCAGGAATTTACTTAAGTCCCAATCAGGGCTGCCAGATTTGACGATTTTGTGTTCCGAAATTAGCAAAGTGCCGATTTTTTCAGTTTCCAAAGTCTGAATAAAACATTAAATTTTCAGACACGTCGGTTTTTTAATCTTAGAATGTTTAAGGCGGAACGTTTTCTTTCGCTTAGCTTTTACGCTGATATGATAGAACTAAGCAAGAGCGTCAACGTTGTGTCACGAACAGTAGTGGTAGCTTTCTTGTTTAATAAAACCCACAAATTGTAAATAAAAATAGAGATACAAACGCTAGATTGACCAAAAAAAAACCAAATTGCTATTACTAATTAACTATAGCGGCAAACTTCACTATTAAACGAGGTGTCAAAATCGGATTTTCCAATTGCAAAGCGCTAAGGTCGCTCTATTCAAAAACTAGAGGACGCGTGCCGCTTTTGTTTGGTTACGGCTGTCATATGCAAGACTTAAGAAAATCTTTAAATGATTATTTTAAGAGTACAAAAACAACAATGTTACACTTTGTTTATGGCGGAATGAAATAACCCCCCAAAATATAACTCCCCAAAAAAATAATGAAAAAACTCCCCAAAGCGTGGGGCCTTATTTCATATGCAATAAAGCCCCAATTTTGAAAATGAAATTAGCACCCAACGACATGAAATAACGCCCCAAACATAAAAGAAATAATTCCCTAATTTATGGGGGCTTATTTCATATGAAATAAAACCCCAATTTCTGAAATGAAATAAGAGCCCAGTATATGTAATACAATCAATTATACACTTTTGCTTTAAAGAATCACGCAATACATATCATGGTATGATATACCAAACATAAGCTTCTCCAACTAAGACTTTTCGGCATAGCCGGCCTTCGGCCGGGCGCAATATCTTTTTCCTCTGCGGTATAACAAACACTGGCTTCGCTTACTAAAGCTCCTCTGCATAGCGCCAGGATTTTCTCCTCTAAAGTATAAAAATACCGACTCGACCCGGATACGCAGAGGAGCGTTAGTTAGCGAAGCCGGTGGTTGGTATACCATAGAGAAGAAAACCATTGCGCCCAAAAACGTTTTCATTATATATTTGAAAATGAAATAATCCCCCAAAAAATATATTGGGGCTTTATTTCATAATGTTTTTTTGGGTTATAATTTCATATGAAATAATCACCCAATTAAACAAATGAAAAAACACCCCAAACAAAATGAAATAACCCCCCAAAAATCGTTTTTGTTGTTCTCTGTACAAACTTTTGGGTGGTTATTTCATTATTTTTTTGGGGGGTTATATTTTGGGGGGTTATGTTTCGTCAAACCATTTTCAATAATTATTCGGTGAACATTTCACGAGTTGTAAGATAATATCAACATGAGTCTCTTACTTCTTGACATGAAAGACTTGTTAGATAATCTTCACCCACGTCTTAAACGATTCCCACATCGATTGAAGAAGCGTCTTTCGCTGTGATATGGAAAAATCTCAGTCGGGTTACAGTTTTTCCCGTGTAAGGAATCTTCTAGGATTAAAATAAAGACGCTCTTCATGAGACGCCCAGTATCTCTAACACAATTGGAAATGCTAGCTGGGTATAAAGTTATTATGTTTTTGATTGAAAGTTTTTTATAAAAATCGAACAAAAATTCTTAAAAAACCAATTTTAAGTTGTCCGATTTTTTAGAAGATTTTCGAAAAACACGATTTTTTTTATTTTTTCTCAGGAAATTTACGATTTCCTCACAATTTTATTTGGCAGCCCTGATTCCAATCCATATTACGAAGCATTTGCAGCAATACATTTGAGTTTATTGATGAATGGCGAAAGACGAATGGAAAAGTGTAATTTGTTTTATGTACAAGCAGTTTTTGTAAGTTTGTTATTGCAAGAAAGAGAGAAGGCATAGAAAATGACTCTCAATGCTGTAAAACAAAATTTTTATTCTAAGGACACGAATGCAGTTTCAAAAGAGAATTGTAGAAAGTTTTTGCAGAAAAAATTTTATAATATGGATCGAGACTAATAAACGTTAAATGGGGGAAAATAAGCTTATTTTCTCATCACTTACATTTTTGTCCAAAAATCGATTTTTTCAAAAAAAAAAAAAAATCCAAAAAATCTAAAATCGCTTGTAATTCCATTAATATGCGTTAAATCAAGAAAATAAGCAAATATTTTGATGAGTGATTGATAAACTCTGAGAGGGATATTTTGGTACTTTTTGTGCTCTAATTGGTACTTTTTTTTATTAAATAGGTACTAATACGTGTTGTTGTTCATTAAATAAAAAAGCAAACGTATGGCCGGTACTTTTTTAATTTGTCCCTTTGAGGTAGTAAACGGGTAAAACCTGTATTTTAGAACTTTTTGTGACGGCTCATGTCTTATTGACATGAATGCTACTTTATAAGCGAGAGGGACGAGGGGAAAAGAAACGAGTACACAGACGCATGTACTGTCTTAACGTTTTGCTTATTCATTCGTTGTTTATTTTGTTATTTTTTACAATATCAAAAAAGCACACATGCAAACGCACGACTGAGCCGTTTGAACTCAGACTATCTCTTAAATCCAAACATTTTCTCCATTCATTGACATATCGAGCCCTAATAGCAAAAATTATGTAACCAACAAAAATAAAATTTTACAGGAGAGTGTTTTTTTTTTATTTTATTTCATATAAATTTTGTATTAAATTTGTCGGTTACCTCAAAATTGTTCTTGCTATAAAATCGTAACGGTGCCTTATGTGTCCACAGCATTTTAGGAGGTGATGCAAGTGTTGCCAATAAAGTAATTTATTAAAAAAAAAAAAAAAAATTGAAAATGATGTCGCTTACATCATTTTGCTATTAGGGCTCGATATACGCACTAAATTATGGGCTTCCACTACAACATTCAAATTTTTGTCACATAAATAAAGTATCAAAAAGGATAATACGGGAAATTAACTTTCTGCAATTTGCTTTTGTGTTTTACGAGTGGTACTTTTTGAATTTTCTATAATATTGAACTTAGAAACCCAAAATTATAGGTGAATATCAACATATTTTTTTTTATTTTTTTTTTTATTTTTTATTTATTTTTTTTTTATTTTTTATTATTGAATCTTTCTTATCGAAATTTACAATATGTATTCAAATCTTAATTCTACTTGATGTTTATTAGTTGTTACCAGTGTAACCACTAACTGCCGTATTCAAATTTTAAGACTGTCTTCTAGTTAGGCTCAAAGTATCGGTTCTTTTTAGCCTCTGGTGACCTTCGAACTGAAGCAAACCCCGAGCGAGGTAGTTAGGGTGGGCCATTAGTTTATCGATGTAACTTATTGAATATTTTTTAATTTCCTCCTGGATAGTGGGGACGTTGAGAGATGAAAAATATTGGATCTTTTTTGATAAAACCTAGGAACATAAACTTTGGCATATAAATATGTACGTTCATGAAAGAAACGGGCAAATTGTCTTCGAGTGAAATAATGTGACCAATGGGATGACATATCCCAGAAATGACGAAAAGGAGGCAGTTTAGAAAAAATGTCATTGATGACTCAGTAACATCGGAGAAAGGTCTCATTAGACAAACTGTCATTAAATTGAGTCATTGGGATTGGGTTAAGTCAAAGGAAGAGAATATTATTATTTACTAACCCTTCTCGTTACACCGGTTTGTTTCACTTTTTTTGTATTCCGCCCTTTGCTTACAGAAGAACTCTCAATTATTAGAAACCAGCAGCATGTCCGATATGGTTTCGTAATCGTTTTACTTTGAAAATTTGATGTATTTAACTACTAAATTTAAGAAAATAGATTATGGGATTTTTTGCTTCTTATTTTACTTTTTAAACATGAATATAATGTTTATAATACACAAAATGTGTCATCGAATTGATGTCAGTGTAGTCATAGCTTGATAACGCATAAATGTGAAAAAATTTTATGAAGACGTTCGTCATTGGATTGATGTCACTTTTTGCTTTATTGGTGCCACTTTTAATAATATTAATGCTACAATTCCGCATTATCAAAATGAAGCTGCATTTTTATTTGAGTGTAGCTCCGTAAATATGATTTTAATCCGAGAAACAGGCCAATTTTTTTATCATCCACATTTGTTTGCAAAAATCGATTTTTTATTTAAAAATCTAAAAGCGATTGTAATGCGTTTAATCGGAAAACATTAAAATATTTTGTCTTCTTGTTTTTTATATACAAATTCCAAAAAAGTGGGGAAACAAGGTTATATTGTGATCATCAATATTTTTACTAAAAAGCGATTTTTTTTATGGAAATTTAAAAAAAGCTCAAATCTCTTATAAATCCGTAAATGTACTTCTAATAAGAAAAATAACTTGACAGTGTGATCACTTATATCACTCAATACTTGCAACGCAAAATGAAACTAGACTAGACTTTTTACATACATGGCCCGATTTTTGGTCTCAAAAGGCCCCTAGTAAAATGTAATGCAGAAAATATTCGTAGAATATTCTAACCCTCTAAAGTGGCGTTTTAGTATACTTTTGTGTGGAAGTTTTAAAAAGCACCCAAAATGACCCATTAAAATGAGTGTTAGAGGGTTAACATATTCTAAGCAAAGAATCGCCATACAACTCTACTCAAGACATCTGAAATAGTATTTTAGCTAAGAAGTACATTTAGTATATTTTTTTTTTGACTTTTACCAAACGCCTTTTCAAAAAATTCAAAAACTTTAGTGGCCCATATTTCGGGAACCGAGCTCACTTTTCAAAAGCAGATGTTCTCTACCAAAAGTCTAGTTTCATTTCGCCTTGCAAGTATTGAGGCTGGCGGCGATGACCCGAATTTTATTGCACTGTGTAATAAGTTGTCAGTCCAACCAAATTTAGTAAGTTGCAAGGCGAATTCATTACAGGTTATCTCGGTACTACAACAAATACAACTCCTTCAAAAATCACAAGCAATTTGTTTTTGTAAAATCATGTACAATGTAAAAATCAGAAACAAAAGAAAACAGAAACAAGGATAATCAGAGAACAGGTCTCAGACATCACTTGATTTCAAATCACCGGTTAGTGCGGGGGTTTAGGGCTTGATTCCCGCCAAAAACTCTGGTCTCCTGCAGACAAGCGTAGAGTATAGCGTAGAGTTAAGCTTAAAGGAAAATGCGCCTTTTTAAATTAAACGTGTGATTTTGTGGTGTTCCGGTTTTTTGTTTATCAGTATGATATTCAATTGTCTAAAGCAGACTGACAAACACAAAAACGGTGTGATGTTTAGAACACAACAAAATTTGAAATCAACTGATTTTCAGATCAGGCCTGTATAAACATAATTTTGATATCCAGCAATGAATTCGCCTTTAGCTGCTAAAGTAAAAATTGGCCATAAGTGCTGGTTCACACTCTTCAAGTTTTAGCCGTCTAGTCTTGAGCTTTTAGCAGAGTTGGAAAACAAGAATGTCATTTCATTTTCTCTTCCTCCTAAAAACTTTTGACTGGAAGTCTTAAAGAGTGTGAACCAGCACAAAGTTTGTTAAAATGAATATTGATCACAAATTTCTAACATTTTCTTTCTATTTGATTATAAGGATAAATGTAATTTTTCTAAAAAACAAAAGCCAAGTTTGTTATTTGTGATCTTTTCTTTATGAATTATCCAGTTGTTGAGTAATTTTTCTATGTTAATCCATATTTGCTTTAGGCGTTTTAAGTAAACAATATTTTTGTTTTTTTCTTTCAATTTCATCTGGATTTTGTATATTGAAAAAAAAAAAAAAAAAACTGAAACTCTTTGAAGTCTGGGAAGCACCAGCGAAACCCTTAAAAAATATGTTAAACAATTTCGCTCCTTTTTAGATTTTTTCTCGTTATTTTCTTGTTTCTTAATCAAATATCTTTGAGCTGATGTTTGTATTTGTTTTTCTTCCTTTTTATTTTTCTTTATTCGGCTGTGTGTTTATTGCACCTGCAACAAATTACTTTTTTTTTTGTTTGTGCATTTGTGCCACATAAAGTCGCAAGTGTATGGAAGATTTTGCATCTAATATCAGCATGATAATGCTGCACACACACACACACACACACACACACACACACACATGTCTTTTTATTACAATGCGACATATCAAAAGAAATTGTTTATATTTTTTTCTTTTTTTCTACATTTAACTTCGTTTTTATTGCACATGCAGTTGTTTGCATCTAAATGGAAATGAGAGTCAACTGTATGGGTTTTATTTAGAACGTAAGAGATTTTATTATTCCTTTTGTTTGGTGGAGATATAAAAGAATTGTAGATTTATTGAAATAGAAGTTTGAAAATTGCTTTTTTTTGGGACAATAAATATTGGCGATTGAGATATTAAAGGAAATTTTTTCCGAGGTTGCGAAGGATTAAAAAAAGCTTAAATTTTGAAATGTTCTAAAAATGGATTTATAGTTTTAGCACCACAAACGAATGGTGAAAATAAATGCGTTTGTCAAGAATTTCACAGCTTTTACGATTAATAATAAAAAGTAAACTTTGGTATCATGCCGCTGTTAGCAAATGTTTGCTACTTTCCGCTAATTTTGCAGTTTTTACCGAATTTTCGGGACTTTTAATCAATTCTATGGCTTGTTTGAAATATTAACATTTTTCGTCATTTTTGCAAATTTTTTTTGCCAAATTCCGACATTTTGTTTTCACCCATTTAGGGATTTCAAATAAATTTTAGTGTTTATTTAAAAGTATGCAATTTTTCGCTAATTTTAGCCAAGTTCGCAAAATAAGCAATTTGTCTTTGTGATTCTTTACAGCTTTCACGACTTATAAGAAATAGTAGACTTTGGTATCGTGCTGCGCTGTCCCTTTCCGAATTTATTCGTCGTTCGTCTGCGTAGGAAATAGAAATAAACCTATTGCAGAGATCGTTACGCACGACGAATTTCGGTATACGCAATGATTGTGTGTACTTTCATATACAACAATGTGTTCTATTTCTGGTGACGAATATTCGTTGCGAATAATTCGTCGTTCGTCCCAGTTGTGTTTCTAACATAACTCTTAATCAAAGCGTTACAAGCATATTAGTTGCTGTTTTTAGATGTTTATGTAAAAAATCGATTTTCGGTCAGAAAAACTAATGATCACAAAATAAGCGGTTTTAGGTTTTTCATATAAAAACTAGATTTTTGGAGAAAAATACTGGTTATCACAATAAGAGTGTTCACGTCTGAACCGAAGGCAGCGGATTTTCCATCCCTGGTTTCTATTTTGAATGATGATATGCCCTAAGACGAATTGACAACGTGAGGCGCCACTATCATCTTGTATTGTATTTTAATTTTTTCTTTAGTTTGTATGTATTTTTTATTGTTTTAACTTAACGACCATAATGTTCGGTCATATGTATATTGAATCGCGAATAGTATACCGTGTTCAGATATGCACCTTAATTGAGTTTTACGCAATTAATGCCATTATTGAGCTCAATTATCCATACAAAATTGCAATTTAGTTATTGCTTAATTAATACGAAATTGTTATAAATATTGAGTAAAATTAAAATGCGACACTGTAACCAGTGTGTTTATTAAGCAAAACACAACTTACTAAACAGTGTTTTGACATTTTTTTTTTTTTTGTTTTTTTATTTATTTATTTATTCAGAAATTTAAATTATATTACAAAGAAAGGTGTTGCCTCAGCGTCCATTGGACATTTTTGAGGCGAGTTGGCAACAAGTTAAATGCAAGTTATATACAAGTTATACGTTATATACAAAAAAAAAAAAAAATATTAAATTTAAAAATACAAAAAATAAATGTTTAAGTATTTAATTTACTGCAATATTACTAAAGAAGCATTTCCAAATTTTCAAGTAAATATTCTTTTAGCTTTTTCTTAAAAAGAGATATTCTTCCAATACTCTTTAAGTTATCAGGCAAATGGTTGTATTCCAAACTACCCATATGTTCCACACGTTGCTTTTTTGTTTCCAGCCTAAATCTTGCTATCCAAAGATTTGTATTGTTTCTCGTATTAAAGATTGATTGATTTCGAGAAAAACTTATAGTATGATAACCAATATTATGCAGAGATTTAAAGACTTGCATGAGAAGTTGCATTTTATACAATCCATGTACAGGCAGTACTGTTTGAGCAATATTTTTATAAAGATAAAACGTTGGATACATTCTCGGGAGATTAAAGACAGTTTTCAGTGCTTTGTTTTGAACTCTTTGTAATGACTTAAGCTCGTTGCTTTTTTTTATACGCATATGTAATGGGCAGGTAACTGAGATGACTATGTATCAATGCCTTATAGATAAGTAACTTAGTTCTTGTATTAAACTTGTTCTTAAATATATAAATTAAACCTATAGCTGGCCCAATTTTTGCTTTGAGGCTCTGAATATGTGTGTCCCATGACAAATTACTTTGCAAATACACACCTAAGTATTTCGTTTGAAAGGTTTCAAAAACTTCTTTCCCATCTATAAAAATACTAAATCTTGGGTTGTCAGTATACGGCTTAAATCTTATTAACTTCGTTTTTTCTGCATTTAACATTAATTTGTTTAGCCTTACAAACTCTGTTATTAACGCTGAGTCTCGTTCCATATGAACCTTCAAAGCAATTTCATGTTTATATGGATAAAAAATACATATATCATCAGCATATAGAAACAGTTTCCCAAATAATCCCAGGTTCATCAAATCATTTATATAAATTTTGAATAGTAATGGCCCCAACACACTGCCTTGTGGGACACCATTCTCAACAGCACCAACAAAGCTTTTGCAGTTATTAATTTCCACATATTGTCTTCAAAAAGTTATATAGTTTCGCAACAACATTACCGCTCGCGTATTTAGCCCATAATAACGGAGCTTATTTATTAAAATCTTGTGATCTACTAGGTCAAAAGCCTTCGAAAAGTCATAAAGAACTCCAGCCACATCTCTGAAACCATTATCTAATCCTTGGCAAATATTATTTACAACGTTTACTACTGCTTCCTCCGTACCACACCCCTTTTTAAAACCAAACTGACATCTATATAACAAATTATGGTGGTCTAAATACGTCGTTAGCTGTTTGCACAATATTTTTTCAAAAATTTTATAAATCATCGGAAGTAATGCAATCGGTCGAAACTTATCAACTTCAGTGGCATGGCTTTGCTTTGGTATTGGTATTATTTTGGCGATTTTTAACTCATCTGGATACACCGTAGAGTCAACCATATTGTTAAAAATCTTAGACAAATAAGGAGAAATGTCATCTTTACATTCAAAAAGCATTTTTGGAGAAATTCCGTCACATCCACAACTTTTCGATAAATCTAGTTTTGAAATAATCTCAGAAACTTCCAAATCGGTTGTATAAACGAACTCAAACGATTGCTGATTCATATTTAGTGTCCTTAGCCCATTACAAGAATCACCTGGTAGTTGTTCAATTTGTTGCTTAAGTGTCTTTGGAATTTCCAGAAAGTATTTATTAAACAAATCACATTTAACTTTATTGTCTGTTATAAAATCTCCATTTAAGCTTTTAATATTTATTTCGCTTTTAAGTTTTCTGCCTAGCTTTTCATTAAGAAATTACAACAAAAAAAAAAAGGCCCATCCATTTGGTCTGCGCAAAAACCAGATGTTTATTCCTTAAAGATGTCAAAAGTTGTTTACATTTTCTTATACATGTACATTTTTGTTTACGTTGAATGTTGTGTGTAGTAGTAACATAAATTGAGTTAGCTAAATTGTGTATATGTGAACAGAAAGATAATTATGTCAATTAACCGAATAATGACTCAATAAAAAAGGTATATCTGAACACGGTATTACGTTTAATTAAATTGTCTCGAAATCAAACTTTTGTATTAGATAAACTTGTACTAGAGTTTCTACGCGGGAAAAAATTCACGGGACATTTTTTCAAAATTAAGCCCGGGAAATTTATTCCGGGAATTTTCGGGAATTTCAAATTTAATTTTTGGAAATTTTAATTTGTATTACTAAAAACTACCTACAAATTGAACTATTTTTCCTACACCACTAAATCAACGGTCTTTTTAATTGCTGATGAAATGTCTTAAAAGCTTCTTAGAGTAGAAAATAAAAATGTATACGATACACCATCACCAACACCAGAACCATCTGAAAATTCTAAAAAAGTAAATGTAAAGAAAATACAAAAGCCTGAAAAAATCTTAAAAAAAAGAATTTGACTTCTATGAAGTCATGGGTAACAGGCCAACAAATTTATAATCTTTGTATGATGCGCTTCTTACTATAAAACCAACGTCTGTAGAAAGCGAGAGCACGATTTCGGTGACAGGCAATAAACATATCAACAAGAATTAGAAATAGAATCTCTGATGAATTTTTAAATACTTTAATAATACTAAAGATGTTTCTTAAAAGAAAATTAATTTTACCAAGTTGCTACTAAATATTAATAAGTTTTTATAATTCGTGATCTCAAATTTTTTGGTTTTGTTTTCGTGTTCTGTGGAATTAATAATGCTAATTTTTTTCGACTGTTGTATGTATATGTGTATATTCTTTAAAAAAAAAGTAAAAACTTTTGTCTTGAACTCATTTAATAAAATCATTGTTTTATTCAAAAAATCCCGGGATTCCCGCGAATAAGATATTTTTTGTTTCGTTTCCCGGGAATAGAAAAAGTTCGGGAAATTAGAAACCCTAACTTGTACATATTCAAATTATTTGGAAATTTAATATTTGCCATTAAATAAATAGAATTTTATAATGTTTTGGAAAAATAAACAAGAGGAAAGTGGGTTTATATAGTTAAAAGTGCTGTCTGTGTTTTTTGGATATCTGTTTTTTTTAACTCTTTTCCTAGCCTTATTAATATCATCAAGTTGTTTGTATACTTGGTTGATATTTAAGCGCTAAATCCTGAAGCCACCCTATAAACTCCATAAACCCAGAAACGCAATCGGCGTTTTCTCGGGGGATATACCCAAGTGTTTGGATCCTTGGCTGGTATTCTGGAGCTGTAGCCCAAATCCACCCCTCTATACAGTCCACACTCCACGAAATGTATCGGCGTTTCGTCTGGACCACTTTAAGACGTAATCGACGTTTTTATGAGTTTATTTTTGGATTTAACTCATATTTACAGAAATACAGCCTATTTATGTTTTGTTTTTTGTTTTCATTTTTCATATGAAAACTTGGTTTTTGGACAAGAATATGGGTAACTACAACATTAGTCTATTTTTCCGACTTATGCTATGTTCACATTTGGGTTTTTAAACGCGTTTAAGCAAAATGTTGATTAAGCTAATCAAAGCCGTTCACACTACATTTGAGATGATTAAGACGACAGATGATTAAGAAAAAAAAAACACAACAAACAAATTTATATTTATTTAAAGTATTAAAAATTTATAAAAATGCTTTTATAAAGTTATCAGAAGATTATTTTAATCATTTTAAATATGAAATTGTGAAAATTTATGAATTATTCAAGGAAAAAAATAAAAACATTAAGCAGAAATCGTGGCCGGTTGTACACGATCATATTGGCGATTCTTCATTATACTCAGTTTGAGGCAGCGTTCGAAAATAAACAGTACATTATTTAGCGTTCGGCTCACACACCGAAGAACGATATCTATTTTTTTAGTGTTTGAGAAAACATACACAACCCTGAATACCGTTCGTAACTATTTTCAAGAAAGAACCGAACATTATATAATGTTCGTTAAAAAACAGAACAATTGTAGTGATACTGTAGAAAAACATTATATTTTAATGTTCTATAATGTTTTTTTTCGTGTGTGTATTTTGTTTTTGTAAAAAATGTTTGGTTTTTATTTTATCAGCAAAAAGCGACAAACATTAACGAGCCGAACCGAACACATTGAAGTTCGTGGATTTTAAAAAAAAAAAAACAGAACTGAATTTAATGTTCTCATCATTTGTTGAGTATGATGAAAACAGCATTATTTTTGTGTTCGAAAGATGACAAACAGGGAAACGTTATTTTTTTTAATGAATTTCTACACAAACACTATTAGCGTTTGTGTTTTCCACAAATCTACCGAACCGAACATTAAAGAACGATATTTAGTGTTTATTTTCGAACACTGGTTTGAGGTATGTTTCTGTGGATTCTATGTGGTTTATGAAGTGATTTAGTTGTAATCATGTCAATTTGAAGTGATTAACAAATCACTTCAATGTATGGGTAATCATCTCAATTTTGAAGTGATTAGAGCTAAATCACGTTCGAGCTGCTTAAACGCGTTTAATAACCCAAGTGTGAACATAGTATTAACTGTTATTTAAGGAATTACAAGCTATTAATGATTTTTTAAGATTTTAAATTGAAATTAAGATTTTTAGCCAATAATATGGCGGATCATTGAATATAATTACCGATTAAATTTATGGACTTTCTTCCGTTCTTGAATCAATCTTTCTGTACTTGATTCAAGAAAAGCCGTACTCACCGAACTATTAATACTGCTTCGGATTGATTTGAGTACGAATGGATTGATTTTTCTTTTGAGAGTGCCGAAAATTTTGTAAATATCGAAAAATATTTAATTGATACTATTTATTTGTTGGTAATATCTATAACTTTTTAATTGACATCAATTTTATTTTTTTCTTTGCAGTCATGCGTGTAGAAAAAACAAGTAAAACAAGTAAGAAAGTATAGTCGGTCAAGCCCGTATGATATGATACGCTACACCACAGTATTTAAAAACACATCATGCTTATGTGTCCATATAAATATAGATTTATCTATGTTTATAAACTTCATGAAAATCGGTTTGAAAGTTTGTGAGTGGCAGAAATTGCCCCCTACCTCTCCTTGTGGTCCTATTTTTGAAAAACTGTATAGCTAATGTGTCCATATAGATATGGATCTATCTATGTTTTAAATTTCAATGAAATCGGTTTGATAGTTTCTGAGAGGAAGAAATTTCCCCCTATCTTCCCTCGTGGTCCTACGATTCTGCCCATTTTCAATAGGCCTTGTGCCAATAAAAACCTATGACTCAAATTTCATCAAATTATCTCCAAAATAGCGACCTGTACTTTGCGCACAAGGTTACATGGACATCCAGCCAGCCTGCCAGCCAGCCGGACAGACATCGTTAGTTCGACTCAGAAAGTAATTCTAAGACGATCGGTATACTTTAAGGTGGGTCTAGGACCAATATTTTAAGGCGTTACACACATCAGCACAAATGCATAATACCCTCTCCACTATTGTGGTGTGGGTATAAAAATGTGAGTCAAAGATGTTAGTGATCACAAAATTTGCTTGATTTTACGTTGAGGCGCCTATTTACGGATTTACATGCGATTTTTCGCATTTCCACATAATTCGAGTTTAGGCTTTTTAAAAACCTTTTCTTTAGCTTCACTTCGGAAAATCAAATATTGTAACTTTAATTTTACCGCCTTATACTCAATGCAAATGGATGAAACTTTGCAGGCATACATATTCCCAATGACAGTACACGAATACATGGGCGTAGCCAGGATAATATCTAGGGCGGCGGGCAAAATTTTTTAAAACCTTTTCTTTAGCTTCACTTCGGAAAATCAAATCTTGTAACGTTAATTTAACGGCCTTATACGCAATGCAAATGCATGAAACTTTGCAGGCATACATATTCCCGAGGATAAAATCTAGGGGGGGCAAAATTTTTAAAACTTTTCCTTTAGCTTCACTTCGGAAAATCAAATCTTGTAACGTTAATTTAACCGCTTTATACTCAATGCAAATGCATGAAACTTTGCAGGCATACATATTCCCGATGACAATACACGAATACATGGGCGTAGCCAGGATAAAATCTAGGGGGCCAAAATTTTTAAAACTTTTCCTTTAGCTTCACTTCGGAAAATCAAATCTTGTAACGTTAATTTAACCGCTTTATACTCAATGCAAATGCATGAAACTTTGCAGGCATACATATTCCCGATGACAATACACGAATACGTGGGCGTAGCCAGGATAAAATCTAGGGGGGGCAAAATTTTTTTTAAATTTTCTTTTTTAAGAAAAGCGTTTCTTAAAAAAGTTTTTTTAAGAAAAGCGTTTCTTAAAAAAGTTTTTTTATTAAATGTTTTTATGTGTTTTTTCTTGTGATGAAACAGTTATTTATGTAATTTCCATCGATTTTGGTTCATTTTTATTTTTTTTTATATATAAAAAATCTTCTTTAAGACAATAAAATATATCGGTACTCACAAAATAAGAAGTTTTAAGCTTTGTTCACAATAGGCAGCAACATTCTCACTGGTGTTCATAATACAGCAACAATTATTTTCGCGACATTTTAAATAAAGAAACCTTTTGCAAATTTTGCTCAAAACAATATTATTCACACCGCCTGAATATTCTGAAGGTTCCCTGAAAATTTCATCAAAATCGGCCCAGCCGTTTTGGAGTTCATACGTTACATACACACATCCTGTATTATATATCGGGTAATTTTTAGCTATTATCTTTTTGGCAACACTGGTTTAAACAGTTAACGCATGTTTCAGTTTTGTTTCACTGTCAAACATCTTCAGTTTGGTCTATAATTTAACCATGAATCGTCTTACAAACGAACAACGCTTGCAAGTTATTGAATTTTATTATCAAAATGCGTGCTCTGTTAAGAAAGTTCATCGCGCGCTACTTGTGTTCAGCGTTAATAAGCATCGTTAATAAGCAGAATTGTCGATTTTGGAGTGAAGATCAGCCAGAAGCATTGCTAGAGCTACCAATGCATCCAGAAAAAGTCACAGTTTGGTGCGGTTTATGGGCTGGTGGCATCATTGGACCGTACTTCTTCAGAGATGATGCGAATCGTAACGTAACTGTGAATGGTGAGCGCTACCGTGAGATGATATCCAACTTTTTTTTGCCCAAAATGCAAGACGGTGCCACATGCCACACAGCACGCTTAACAATAGACTTATTGAGAGGCAAGTTCGGTGAACATTTTATTTCACGTTTGGGACCGGTCAATTGGCCGCCTAGATCGTGCGGTTTAACGCCTTTAGACTATTTTTTGTAGGACTATGTTAAAGCTCATGTCTATGCACACATGCCCGCTTCAATTGAAGCATTGGAAGACAACATTGAAGCATTTATTCATGAGAAACCGGCCGAAATGTTGGAAAGAGTATGCCAAAATTGGACTAAGTGGATGGACCATTTGAGGCGCAGTCACGGTCATCATTTGCATGAAATAACTTTCAAAAATTAAATTATTTTATTATTATTATTTATGTGTTTTTTTTAACTTTCATATAGCTCTTAAAAAATCACTCGATATAAAGATTATATGGGATTGTTTGTATATGCAAAATTCGTTTTTAATTAAAACATTTAAGTGATTTAAACCAAAGTGCCAACGATGGCAAGTTTTCTTGAATTTAAATATAAAAATGTTGTTTAAAGTTAACAGAAAAACAATGGTCACTAATTAAGCTGACTTTCCCATTTTAACACTTATTAAAAACATTTGACGGTTTTTGCTTAAATTTTCAAAAGATTTTAATTATTTGCTTTATTTTTGTTCATAATAATTTTTTCCTTTTTTTTTTCTATTCTTTGTGGAACAACTTTTTTAATGTGCTTATATTTGCTTAAGGGTACTTAACACTATCACACAAGTGTTCCTTTTTTTTTGTTGAAGTAAACGCTTCTTCGATCCAGTTATTGTGCGAAATTTTTTGAAAAACAACAACTTATCATGACAGGGTTGTATTTTGCAAAAAAAAAAAAAAAAAAAAAAAAAATACATAAAAAAGCGTGACCAGTAAATTAGTCACACTTAAGCTTTATTTTTACCAATTTCTATTGATTTACTAAACTTTATTTCAAAAAAGATAATTGTTTAATGTAATTTGGAACCGGTTAAATGATCTATCCAAACAAAAGCAAATGGTGGTAACGTGTAGGAGGCTAGGTGTGAACATAGCTTAAAGCTATAGGTCCATACCACGCGTTTTCGCCTCCACGCAGCGCATGCTTTTATAACCTTACTTGCGTTCTACGTTTCAAGTTACATGCAACGCTTTTTATGCAGCAGCAGCACAAGTAAAAATAAAATTTTATTTGTCAAAATCAGCTGATTTGTTCGAACGCTGCTTGTAGAAAGTAAGCCTACTTTTCGCCTCAAGGCATCTACGCTTTTGTGCATGTAACTTACTACGTATAACTACACAGATTCTACTTTTTTGATAGCTGCGTATGCTGCAAAAAAGCGAGTAACGCGTGGTGTGGATCTCCGGCTTAAGACTTGTGCGATAGTAATTATAAATTACCCTTTAGCTTCAAATTAAAAAAAAAAAGGTTTATGATTGATAGTTTTCCCTAAAAAAACGTTTAAAAAATATATGCAAGTACATAAAAAATGCTGAAATAGCACTAAAAAGAGAAAAAACCAAATTGTCTTTGGAGTACAATTTGTGAACCTGGGTTTCAGACAGCTTTGTTTTAAACTCCTTGAACTTTTTTTTAACAGCTTTTCAAAGAAGGTACGAGTATTTGCTGCTGTTTTTCTTTGCAAACTTTAGTAGATTTTTATGAGCTGCTATAATGATTTGTTTCTAGTATTCTTTTTTTTTTTTGAATACTTTCTTTCTATTCTGTTGGCAAAACTAATTACGTGACCTAAAAAAAGAAAGAAAAAAAACCTTTACTATAGACTAAAAGGAAAACAAAAACAAATTGACCAAACTAAATAGGAAATGCAATGATAAATTTTCTTCATAAAAAAAAGTAGTAAAATAATTTTATGTTTAGAAAGTTTTTTTAGCAAAACAAAAATTTTATTAACATCTTAACTTTGTTAAAGAACATTAAGTAATAAAAAGTTTAAGGAAACTTCAATAATGTTCTAATGCAAAAATATGCAGCTGGGCACATCGATTATATTAAAGTTAAGCTTAATTGATTTTAGCGCGCAAGTGATGGTTTGGGCGGTACGAAAGTGTTAATTTTGGCATGGAAGACAAGGAACGGATAGGTCAACCAAAAAAAATTCGAAGATGATAAATTGGAGCCAATTGTTCATAAAGTTTATTTTATTTACTCTAGAAGAACTTGTGAAACTATTGAGAGTCACTGAAGCAGCAATCTCAGAACATTTGCGAACAGGAGGTTCTATTTAAAACTAAGGAAATTGTGTGCCACCCATGCTGAAGCTGAGAGTTAGTAGAAGGCGATTTTGAATTTTGGAAATGCTACTTTAACCTCACAAAAGGATATGATTTGCGAAAAGAATCATTACTGGCGACGAAAACATACGGAGCCTTAAGGCATGTAACAAAAGAAAGCTCTGCTAAATAGCCGTATTAAGGCCAAAGCTAAAGGTAATGCTCTTTATTTAGTGGACTTTGTGGATTTCATCTTAATCGACTGGTGGAAAAGCGCCCTCATAAAGCGAAGAGAATTTGAATAATGACATCTCTCAGCAACTTGTTTCAACGTATTTTAAAAAGCTGTTTAGAAAACTGTTTGTTTTTGAAATACGCTTTTAACATGTTATTCTAAACGCCTAAAGTTTGTACCAATACGTAACATCAAACGCTTAAAATTTGTCAAAAGTCTTTAATATTTATACACCCAATATATTTCACTTAAGTTTAAAAAGCCTAACTAATCTTAAATATAAATCAGCAAAGGCGAAACAGTTAAGAACACTTTTCTCCTTTGATTTGAACAAAAATACAACATTTGAAAGGTATTTGTTTATTTTATCTTATTAAAATCTGAGGGGGGGTAAAAATGGTAACTTTGGTGACCTCATATATCCGAAGCTTTTTTTTTATTCCCTAAGTTAATCCCGCGAAGCTATAAGCTTGTCTGCAGGAAAGAAACCAGAGTCTCTGGCGGGAATCAAACCCGCAACCCCGGCGCTTATAGACTAGCTCACTACCAGCTAGCCTACCGGGGCACCAGAAAAAAATGTACAAAGAAAAAATGTATTACTTATCGTTGTCCATTAGAAAAACAAGCGTACAGGTGTCTGGTACTTTCTTGAAATTCCGCACTTTTTGGAAGTAAACGAGTATAACCTGTATTTAAGAACTTCATTGTCATCCAATCTATCTTTTAACCAATAAACAAAGAAATGAAGATTAAACCAAATTCGTAACTTATTTAGAAAAAAAAATACATATAAATTTGGTACTTTTTGTGGAAATTTGAACTTTTAAGGGCTGGTAATCGTGCTTCTGTTTGGTACCTTTTTGACTTGCCACTGCAATATTGAAAATTTTGGTACTTCAAAGGGGAGAAAAAAATATCAAAAAGAAGAAATAGCGAAATATTTCTTTTACTTTTCCGTGCTGCATGTGGTAATTTTTAAATATTCTACAGTATTTATCGCTTATTTGAACACCGGTTATAAGCATTTATGCTTTTATGCACTTAAACTTGTGCAATTACAGTTTGCTGTATAAAACGGTCGAAATTATTGCGTGTATAAGCATTTGCTTAAATGATTAAGTGATGCATAAATGCGGGATTATGCATCACAATAAATACAATTTTTAAAAATTTCATTAAAAAAATTATATATACGGCCATGTTCTGTCAATCGCACGATTTGAAATCGCAAAACGCCAGATTTATTTTATGGTGTTCTGAAACTGAGACGTTTTGCTTTCGATGTGCCATAGTTTTTTAAAGCCCCCTTGAGCATACTTTTGCAATTTGAAGTCACCAAACTTCTTGCGATTGTGATTTACAGTACACGTATTATGCAGTATCAGGTCAAGATCGCAAATGTTAAGCGTTTTGCGATTGTCAGAACATGCTCGATAAGCATCGTTACAAACTTTAATCAAATGCAATAAAAATCCCAGAAAAATTATTTCATCAAAACTGCAAGTTAAATAGCTTTTTTATGATGCTAATGAAATGAAGCGTGTTTTTTAAATAAGAATATGCAAATTAGTGATTTTTTTTATAAGCACAGTACATACAAATAATCGATTTTTTATAAATTAACTTTTCGTTTAAAAGCACCAAAAAAACGTGCAAATTATGAAATGGTAATAAGCGATAAATAAATAAATAATATTGAACTTAGAAACATAAAATTATAAGTGCAGCGTCCTGAGTGAATGGAAACCTATAAGATATAAAATGTTGGTACTTTTTTGTGCTTTAACTGGTATTTTTTTAATTTTTGATAATATTGTACCTAGAAACATCAAATTTAACATACAATGTTCTCAGTGGATGAGAATCTATAAAAGGGATTTTTGGTACTTTTTTGCACTTCCTCGGTACTTTTTGAATTTTTCTTACTATTAGCCTAGAAATATAAAATTAAACTTGAAATGTCCTAAGTGGATGAGAACCTATAAAAGGGATGTTTATGTACTCTTTTGTTCTTCAACTGGTACTTTTTGAATTTTTGATAATATTGTACCTAAAAACATAAAATTCAGCATGCAATGTCCTAAGCGGATGAGAACCTATAGAAGGGATTTTTAGTACTATTTTGCTCTTCAACTGGTACTTTTTGAATTTTTGTTAGAATTAGACATAAAAACAAACATGCAATATCCTGACTGGATGAGAATCTATAAAAGGGTAATTTTGGTACTTTTTTGTTCTTGAACTGGTACTTTTTGAATTTGTATTACTACTAAACATAAAAACATTAAATTATTCATTCTGATCCAAGATTGATTGAGAAACTAAAAGAGGAGACTTTCTGGTACTTTTTTGTTTTTCAATTGATTTAATGATTTAATTTTTTTTCCTAAGCGGATGAGAACCTATAGAAGGGATTTTTGGTACTTTTTTGCTCTTCAACTGGTACTTTTTGAATTTTTGTTAGAATTAGACCTAGAAACATAAAAACAAACATGCAATATCCTGACTGGATGAGAATCTATAAAAGGGTAATTTTGGTACATTTTTGTTCTTGAACTGGTACTTTTTGAATTTTTATTGCTACTAAACATAAAAACATTAAATTATTCATTCTGATCCAAGATTGATTGAGAAACTAAAAGAGGGGACTTTTTGGTACTTTTTTTTGTTTTTCAATTGATTTAATGATTTAATTTTTTTTTTGTATTATTGAACTTTCAGAATTAAATTATACATTCACGGACTTGAGTGGAAGTTAACATATGGGCCGGAGTTTGGTCCCAGGCCAAATCGTTTAACTAAGAAGAACAAAAAGCAAATACCCGAAACATATACATTCATTTATAGTTTTATGTATATTTTTTCCATAGCTGCATAAATAATTATGGTCGAATTTCGAGCACTGGGCAAACGCTAGTACATATTTAAAATTCTGCCATGCAGTACGTATGAATAATATTAATTGGAAAGTAGGTGCCTTCAAGTTGCTATAAGTTCTAAACGGCTTATGCTAGAATAATCAATGTTGGTATAGGGGTTTAAAACAAATGTAGTTTTAGTACACAATTCAGGTTTTTCTTTACATCTTAAAATAATATTTATAAATTTCATCAGGAAATTTTCTTTTTAAATATTAAATCTACCCCTTTTTAATTGCTTTTAATTAAAAACGTATTTTTCCATTATTTATCCCCACAATTTATATTTTTATGATTTATATTAGTTTCCCCCTTTTCTGCATTTTCATTAACAAAAAAAAAGCTTGCACAAAAAACAAAATGCAAAGCCTAAAAGTATGTTATAGCTAGAAGCCATTAAAGATAACACTTTTACCCTTTTTTAAATGGCCCGTGGTGGAAAAAACAAACACAAAATATGGTCATCTAAGGCAATTTATAAATACTCTACTACCACAGTAACTCTAACAGCCAGTCTTCACAACCATTTAAACAATTGCTTAGCAAATCTAACATTTTTAAACCATTATTTAATAGTGTTTTTCTTTTTACTTTTTGGTTCATTTGTTTGTAATACAATGGCTAAGATTACGCAAATCTGTTACAAAATTTATTACCTTTTTGTGCAAAAAGTGTGGCTAAAATAAAAAAAAAGTAAAAATGTGTACATAGAAAATTAATGGAACTTTATGAAACAAATTTTTTTTTAAGAGTTGCAAAAATAAATAAAATGGAAAATATAGACAAAATTCCGCAGATTGCAGAACGGAAAACATTGAATATAGGACATAAAAGGATTGAAACTTAGTCATAAAATTGCTTTAGTAACTTTTGTTAATATCAGTCAGTGTTTCAAGCTTAAAGGTGTTAACTTTCCTTTTTCTAAGTCAGTGTTTAAAGCGTAAAATGTTAAATTTTCTATAAACGAATGACTCATAAAATTAGGTTTTCTTCATTTATTAAAATATGTACCTTCAAATAATTGCAAAAATCCAATATTTTATTAATTCAGACTATTTCAATCTCGGTTTCGTATTTTTTTTTTATTCTGTCAAGCTAAAAAAATTTCAGGTTCATCCGGGTTAATAAAAAAAACATTTTACCACCTTAAAGAAGGCTACAAAAACAAAAGTTTAACAATATTACAATTTTTTTTTTGTGTTTCAAATGTATTTTACTTGTGGATTTGTAACTTGTAGTTTTGAGAAACGGGGCCCCTGTCCTAGTAATATTACAATTCCTATTCTAAGCGTTAGTCATATTCCTCGGCCTACTCCTAGTATTTCCTATTCATAATACTATTTCAATACTAATTCCTAGTTACTTTTCCCGTCCTATACCTTGTCCTGTTCCTGGTCTTATTCCTTTTCGTCTTTTTCGTGTCCTATTCTAAGCCCTATTTATAGCCCTATTCCTAGTCTCAGTCATTGTCCGAGTTCTATTAGAAGTCCTATTCTTTGTGCTTGTCTTGTTCCTTGTGCTGCTCCTATTCTAAGTCATATGACTTGTCCAATTCCTAATCGTTTCTTTAGATTATTCTTTTTCAATCGAGTAGCATGTTGTTTCAAAGAAATTTCTTTTAATTATATAAAATTTTTTTGGTCATTGCTTGAAAATTTGATAATTAAAAACTTCAATTTTGATAAATAAAAAAGTTTTCCCTCAATATTAATTTCAGTGTATTTTACAAAAATAAAAAAATTGGGAATTTAACACGCCATACAGAAATCTTATAAATTATGAATTTTGTATTCCCAAAAAAACTCTGAAAAAAATAAGTTCTTGGTCAATTAATCGAAACCTTTTCGTTGTCATATAAGGATTGTTCGTACCATAATGCACGATGTTAGTTGTGAGTCACACCTTACGTCAAGTTTTTTGTATCCAATATAATTTGATATTTCTTTGTTTGACAAATTTCATCCCGACGATTTCAAGTCAATACGCCGAGTAGTTGGTTGAACAGACAGCAGTGAATGGCGACTGTGCAAAGAAAATCATCTTACACGACGAGGCACATATTTACCTAAGCGGATTCGTTAACAAGCAGAATTGCTGAATTTGTGCAAATGAGACTCCGCGTGTGTTGTATCCACCAAGAGTGACTGTTTGGTGCGGTTAATGGGCTGGGGGTTGCATCGGGCTATATATACTTCTTTGAAAATGAGGTCGGTCAAGCAGTTATCGTAAATGGTGTTCGCTATCGCGATGGTGTCACTTGCCACACATCCAACGAAGCAATGGCTCTTTTGCACGATAAATTTAATGACCTTGCTAACTCAAGTCGTGGCGAGGTTAACTGACACCGTTGGAGTTCTTTCTTTCGAAATACTTAAAAGAAAAGGTGCACGTGAATAAGCCAATAATAATTCAAGAGCTATGAGAAATTTCGGGACATTAACGACATTTTACCTCAGTTATGTCGCAGATTCACTGATAATATGAACCATCGGATAGAGGTATGCCACCAAAGCCATGGCGAGCATTTGGTCGATATTTTGTTTTACAAATATTCATCATAGATCTTTCTATCTTAAGAAAAATATTTAGATAATTCTCTGAAAACTTTATGTTTTATTTACAACCAACAACGTGCAATTTTCGTTGGACACCCCTTTACTTGGTCGTATTCGGAATATTATTCCTAGTCCTTTTTATCTTCCGATTCCAAGTCCTCTTCCTGGTCATATTGCTTGTACTATTTCTTGTCAAACTACTAGTCCTATTTTAATTTTTGTTTCTAGTCCTACTCGAAACACTATTCGAAGTCGTATTGATAGTCAAATTTCTAGTCTAGTTCTATTCTTAGTCCTATACCTAGTCCTGTACTGAGTCCTTTTCATTGTCATATTGCTATTCTAATACCTAGTCTATTTCTTAGTTTAATTGCTAAATATCTTATTAGTCATATTGGTGGTCCTATTTCTATTCCTGGTCCTATTCAACTTGTAGTCCTTGCTCTATTATTTTCCTATTTCCAATCTTAGTTCTGGCCATATTCAACTTGTAGTCCTAGCTCTGTTCTTTTCCTTTTTCCAAACTTACTCTGAGTGCTACTCCTAGTCCTATACTTTCTCCTAATCATAGTCCTATATTGAGTCCAATTCCTGGTTCTGTTCTTGGTCCTATTCACTTTCCTCGTCCCATATCTAGTCATAGTTCTAGTTCTATTTGGTGTTCTATTTTAATTCCTATTCCTATTCTTAGTCTTTATCCTATTCTTAGTTCTACTGGTATTCTTATTGCTAGTCTTATACTAAGTCATATCCATTATCCAACTAGTTTCCTTGTATTTTTTCTAGTTCTGTTCCTATATGCAGGTCTATTCTTTTTCCTCTTCCTAGTCTTAATCCTATTACAAGTTTTACTTCTTATCATATTCAAGTCCTCGTTCTAGTTTTATTCCTAGTCCCATTCTCAATTCTTGTCCTAATGCTAGTCTATGCTTATTTCTTCGGCTTATCTTATTCTTATTGTAAATATCTTTCTTCCTGTATTCGCAATAAAACTTCTTGTTGTTTGATAGTCCTGGTTCGTATCCAATTCCTATTCTTAGTCGCAATGCTTTCTTAGCACTGGTCTCAGTTTTATCATAAAGGTTGTTTACTTCTTCCCTTGGCAAGTTCTTCTGAAAATGATTTTTTTATTTTCATAGAAATGTTGTGTATCCTTCCACTCAATTACTTTCACATTCCCTTTTTTTTTTAATTTAATTTTATGAAATGAAAAATATTAAAAGTATGGACATAAAATAATTTTAATATTTTTTTCATTTATGCGTTTTTATATTTCTCTATATTGTTATTTTTATTAAAAAAAAAAAAAATTTTAAAGGCAAAACTTTATTTCTGCCAATATTTTTGCACAGGATTATATTTTGTTCTCTTTTGTTATGTGGGAAATGGTTTTCTCGTATATTTAGTTTATTTTTATAGATTCGTTTTTTTTTTTTTGGAAATAAAGAAAAAGTTATTGTATATATTTGCAATATTTTTTAAAATAAAATTGTTAAAATTTTTAGCTTGTATTTTTTACTTTTATATGTTATATTTTCTACATGTCTTTTTATAGACACACGCAACACAGTTTTCTACTTTTTTTTTAAATAGAACAGGAAATGTATAATAACGTTATGCATTTTGAATGTTTGTATTGAATAGCACAGATATTAAAAAAATGTATTCTTTTAAGGAGAAATTAAATTAAGATTTAGATAGAAAATGCTCTGGAGAAGACGGTTAATACGGAAATTTCCAATATATAGTTTATCCTTATTCCTCGTCCTTCTTCTATTTATTTTCTAATCCCCTATTCTATTTTTTCTATTTTGAACTATTCCTAGGGGATGGTGTAGTCTAAAGCCTTGTTCTATTTGTAGTTGTATTCCTGGTTATATACCAAGTCCTTCCTATTCCTCGTCGATTTTCTGGAACTTTTGCTAGTTTTATTCCAAATTATATTTTTATTCCTAGCACTATAACAATTTGTATTGTAGGACCCATTTCTGGCCCTATATCTATCCTGTTTATAGTTCTCTTCCTGTTACTAGTCCTAGTACTTATTCTCTTCATGGCCCTATTTGTATTCCTTTTTCAAGCTCTAGCTCTGGTTCTGATTTCGGTGCTAGTTTTGTTTGATCTATTCTTAGTCCTATTACTATTCGTTTTATCATTTATTAAAGTTTACCTACCCCTGTGCCTATTCTGTTTATAGCCCCATTTATATTCCCAGTCCTATTCGCAAAAGTTTTTATAGTCTTATTCCTAGCTTTATTCCTTGTCCCAGTCATATTCGTTGTCTTATCACTTGTACTTTTTCTAGTTTTATTCCTATTCCACTAAATCCTCTTGCTAGTCATGTTCCTGGTCCTTTACCTAATCTTAATTCCAGTCGTTTTTGCTGGCCCTATTTATAGTTCCTTCTTTGATCCTATTCCTCGTTTAACTCCAAGTCCTTCCTATTCCTTGTCGCTCTTCCGGTACTTTTGTTTTGTTCTATTTTTATTCCTAGTATATATTAAATTAAATTTTAGGGCCCATTTCAAGGCATATTTCTCTCCTTTCTTTGACTATTTCAAACCCTACTCTTTGTTATATTCCTATCACTATTTGTAGTTCTTTTTTACGCTCTAGTTTTGTTGATGTCTTTCTTTTTGTTTTATTTTCAGTTGTATTCTGGCACTTTGCATACTCCTATACCTTTCCTGTTTATTGTCCTATTTCTATTCACATTCCGATTCCTAAAGCTTTTTATAGTCTTATTCCTAGCTGTATTCCTACTTCTTGCTCCAGTCCTACTCCTTGTTTTATTTATATTCCTATACTGAACCCTCTTGCTAGTCATGTCCTATTCTTAATCATTTTTCTCAACTTATTTCCAGCCCTATTTCTGGCCCTTTCTCTAGTACTTTGTTAGCTTTATTCCTAGTTTTATTGCAAGTCCTTCATATTCCTTCTCCTATTCGTTCTGTTCCACTTTTGATAGTCTTATTGCTAATGCTTTTTTTATTCCAAGTATATAACAAATTTTATTTTAGGACCCATTACTAGCCCTATTTCTCTTCTTAATTCTCTAATTTCAAAATCAAATACTTTTGCTAGTTGTATTTCCTTTTTCTAGCTCTATTTCTCTGTCTATTTTCATTGATGTCTTTGCTTGTGTTCTTTTTCAGTCCTCTTACTAAACGTTGTTCCATTTCTGACACTTTGTTATCCTGTTGATAGTCCTATTACTATCCAGAGTCCAATTCTTAAAGCTTTTTCTAGTCTTATTTGTATCTGTATTCCTTGTTCTTGTCCCAGTCCTATTTGATTCATATTATTTATCGCATCACTTGTATTTTTTCTCGATGTATTCCTATTCCTTTGCTCAATCCTTTTCCTATTCCCTATCCTATTCCTAGTCTTATCTCTAGTCTATATTTTAGTCCTTGTTTGGTCCTATTCCTAGTTCTATTCCTAGTCCTCTTCATAGCCTTATTCCAAGTCCTACTTTTTGTTGCATTCCTGTTGGCATTTTTTATATTATTTTTTTTCTATTTCTTTCTGCATTCCTTAAGAACTTTATTACTCCTATCCGAATTTTACACGTCCTACTTTTAAGAAATTCCTTCTATATTTTAAATTAGTTGAGAGAAATTGTTTTAAAATCTCAATAAATTTTTCCGTACATAAAACTTAAAAAAAAAAAAAAAACTTAAAGTTCTTTGCTTTTTGTATCTTCTCCTTCAAATAAACCTTTAAAATCTGTAACAAGCAATTTCAGCTGAAGTAATGAAAAGAATAATAACTTTAAAAGATTTATTTTCCATTTTAATTTGATTGTTTTTCCAACTAAAAGTCTCAACAACAGCAAACTTCAAATAATCTGATTCGATACTTTTCTATACCTGAAGAAAATAAAAAAAAAAATAAAAATAAGCACACAAACCTAAAAATAACCAAAGAAAGAAAAATAAAAATAAGAAATTCTATTGTTTTTTCAAGAGCCACTAGAATTTTAGGTAAGCCCTCTTAAAACACAAAAAAAAACCAACCAGCTAAAAAAGCAAACCGAGAAAAAAATTTGAAATAATCTACTTTAAGTTTCCGTAAACATCACAAACAAAAACTAAAGAAGCAAAAATTTTATATACAAATTTCTTGCTACTCTTTTCTTAAGTCATAAACAAAATAACCAAGTGCAAAAAAAAAATCAACGATTATCTATGTGCCATAAGTCTGGCTAATAATCTACACCTGATGTTAAAGTTCGCATATAATCAGTATTTGCTCAAGAAGAACTCTCAAACAGACACTCGCACAGACAAATCCAGACACTGTGCAAACGCCACAGAAAACAAACAGCATCAAAGCTTCACCACTTTACCAAACGCCGATTGGAAGGAAAAGAAGTAAAAACAAGTAGTAAAGAAATGCACAGACTAACAATTTCTTATTGTGTGCATCTTCCGAGTTGTTTTTCTTAATATTACTTTTTTTTATTATTATTATTCTTTGTAAAGAACATGCTAAAGTGTAGATTTTGTATCTAAAGGTTTTTGCCAAATACACACTAAATTGGTTTTCCACTGTTGGCACAGACACCACCACGGTTATAATAGTTTTTTACTGGAAAATTTCTTTTGAATTTTTCGTGTTTGGTATCAAAATATGTATTTAATTTTTTGTTTTTTTTTTTTGAATTTTAGCGTAATTTTTTTTCTTGTTCACCTTGATGTGGTTTAAGATTTTATGCTTCGCCAACAAGCCTTTTTTACGTAATACAGTGCACAATCAGTGCTGTTCTCAAAGGAAAGCAGTTTTTGGTTTAGTTTTAAAATTAAACCTAAAAATGCCAAAAAAAAAATAAACCTTTTATAAAGGTTTGTGAATAACAAGAAACCACAAATGTGACAATTCTAGAAAAGGAACTAGGTCAAGGGAGAGAAATGGAAATGGAGAAACAAGAAAAGGATTATGACTTAGAATAAAGCTCGATATGGAGCTAAAAAAGCTAATCTGATGAAGGAAATGTCCGGAACATGACTAAAAATAGGATTAACAATAAAATTAGAACTAAGACTAAATAAAGACTAGGAATTTATTTAACTAGAATTTGAGTTAGTAGTAAAAAGCATTAGGAACAATGATAATATCCTGAATAAAAAATGGTGCTACGACTAGAATAAAAACATAAAGCCTAAGAATTTCACAAAAAAAAAAAAAAAAAAAAATAGGAATAGGAATAGGTAAAAGCTTGGGCTTAGGAAAAGAAAAAGAAAAATGATTAGGCGCAGGACTAGGAATAAGTCTATGAATATAACTAGAAAAAGGGTGTGGAATATCACAAGAAATAAAAACAGACTAGCAACAGGGCATCAAATATCACTAGGAATAACTTTAGGACTAGGACTAGAAGCAGGGTTTGGAATATTAAAAGTAATACAAAAAGGAATAGGATTAGAAACATGGCGAAAATATTACTACGAATAAGTTAAGGAATATGACAAGAAACAGGAAGTGGAATATCACGAAGAAAAATAGCTCGGAACAGAACAAGGAAAACGAGTTAGAAAATGACTGTAAATCTAACTATCAATTGCAATAGGAAAACGGCTTAGATTAGAACTAGGAATAGGACACGCTTTATGACTTGGACTAGTAATAACAATAAGAATATGTTCTGGATTAGAAGTAGCAATAGGCCTTGAAATATGATAAGGAAAATGACCAGTAATATGCCTAGCAATAGGATTAAAATATTACTGGGAATTGGAATAGAACAAGAAATAGGACAAGAAATATTGCTAGGAATACGACTAAAATTGCGGCTTAGACTAGCAATAAATCTTAGCATGAGAATAGGAGTTGTTCAAGGAAAATAATTAGGAAAAGGAATAGGAATAGGTTAAGGAATAGATAGAGGAAAGGCCAATAAATAGGACTAGGAATATAAGAAAAATACTAGGAATAGGGCTAGGAATAGAACGAGGAAAAGTACTTGGAAAAGGAATATAACTAGTAAAGAACTAGAAATAGGAATGAAAAACCACTTAGGGCCATTATTACAACTTGAAGTTAGCTAAAGTTAAGATTAAATTGACAGATAATAATGTGTTATCTGTCAAAAAGCGTCTGTTAACTGTCGGATAACAGCTAACGCCAAGTTATAAAAATGGACCTTAGAATATTACTAGTAATAGAACTATGAATAAAATGAGGAGAACGACTGCAAAAATAACTAGGAATACGACTACGTATATGGTCAGGGATTAGGAAAAGCAACAGCACATGAAATAGCACTAGAAGTACTGGATGAATAGGACCTGAAATATGATAAGGAATAGAACCAGCAAAAGGACTAGGTATATGATTAAAATATTACTGGGAATATGAATAGAACAAGAAATAGGACAAGAAATATTACTAGGAAAACGGCTGGGATTGCGACTTGGACTAGCAATAAATCTCAGCATAAGACCAAAGGTCAATTTAAAGTATTAGGAAAAGGACTTTGAGAAGGACTAGGAAAAGAACGAGAACAAGTACTGGGAATAGGACTAGAAAACCGACGAAGAATATGAATGGTGATATGACTATGAACAAAATTAGCAAAACGACTACGAATAAAACTTGGAATAGGAATAGAACTAGGTATACGCATTGGACTAGGAATAACAATAAGTATACTATCAAGATTAGGAGTAGCAATAGGAACAAGAAATAGGACTAGAATTATGAAAATGACTGCGAGTAGAACAAGGAATACGACAAATGAAAGGACTAGTTGGCTAGTAATAACAATAAAAATACAATCAGTATTACGAGTAGCGATAGGAGAAGAAATAAGACTAGCAGTATTGGAAGAATATGACTTGAAATACGATAGGACAAGGAATAGCATTAAAATATTACTGAGGATAAGAATAGAACAAGACACAGGACAAGGAATATTTTTAGGAACACTACAAGGAATGCGACTTGGACTAGAAATAAATCTTAGCCTGGGACTAGGAGTTCGATAATGTAAAGGACTCCGAGTAGGACCGGCGAATAGGTTTAGGAACATGACCAGAAATATGTCGAGGAATATGACTAGAAAAGGAATAGGAAAAAAAATTTTACTAGGATTATGGCTTTAAATAAGACGATGGAAAGAAATAGAAATAGAGATATGAAAAGCACTAGGAATAAGATAAGTGACATGGCTGAGAACTGAACTACAAAAAAACTAGGTCTTAAACTGTAAAAATAACGTGGAGTTGGATTGGGAACACGACATATAATACGACTAGGCCAAAAAAAAACCTACAAGATAAAAAACTAGGACTAGAAATAAAATTAGGAATAATTCTACCCAGTAAAAATTGTGCTCCAAAAGGAGCAGGTTTTTTGTATGAATTAATACCTCAAATCTCTTCAAACCTGCTGATGGGATGCCATATTTTTGTATGGGGTGTTCCCGTTTTGGAGGACTTTTCTGCTGACTATAAGCGCTTCTTTTAACATGCAAACAAAGCGCTCCTAAAGTGCTTTTTTAAGGGCTAACTATATTAACATATTCATTGATGTTTTGCTTTTACGTTTTTATCTTTATCATTTACTGCTTTATAAGAGCTCTCTTATTGAAGCGCTTTTTCTCTGAAGTCCTTCAAAAACCCGATTTTTTTTGCTGGGTATTGATTTGACTAGAATTAAGACTGAAAATACATCAAGATAAGACAGTAGAAACTAAGTAAGAGTTGTAATAGTCGGAATGCGGAGTGCGGCAGGTACTCCTATGGATAGTCGTAAGCCTTTGAAATTATAAAAATAACTAAGAGTTAAGCTGGGTGTAGAACTCGGAAAACGAAAAAATAGCTTTAGAAACTTTTTATATATCTTCTAATGGAAATAATGATTAAATCGGTTTTTAGAGGGCTAACTTAACCTGTATGGCAATGCTAAGGTTCACTTCTTTAAATTAGAGAAAACCCTGAAGAAAAGTAGCAAGGCGAAACATTTATTTACATATTTACCTGTTACACAATAAAAAATTATCTTTCGACAGTGTGTTAATGTTCAATATGAATAGCGGAACTTGGCCCTTTAGGCAGGTGTTTACCTCATTAGTGTTAATTTTTGTTTACATTGTCTTTTTTAGTTGATATTTTTGTGGCTTCAAAAACATGCTGTTTTCTTGTACTTTTCCTACTCGTCCACAGTCGCATTCGTGCTGTTGTCAACCGTTATCTCTAAACCAAATTGCTTTCTTGTCTTGTGGTTTGTTACTCCGAAAACTTGCTCTTTCTTGTTGTGCTTATATTGGAACCCAAACCGCTAGAAGTACTCAGTAGAAGGCTTACATATACTAAATGTGTGTTTGTAGTTTCTTTTTAATTTTAATAAGAAACGTTTCTTATTGGTGTTTTATTTTATTCGCTTAATTTTAATGTTGTTTTCTTTGGCTGGACTGGGAAAGAAAAACTAAAAGTGTTGAGTATTGTGTTGTTATGAGAGCAGATCTAGAAGTGCAAGTTGTAGTGAACTGTTGCCAACTTTGCTGCCCGTGCTAAACGCAAGTTTCCGTTTCCGCTGTTATGAATTTCTTTCGGTGGTTTCTTGGTGTGCTGCTTGTTTTTGCTTTTTAGTTTATGTTGAACATTAAACGTTTAATTAAAACGATTTTTTTAAATAAATCTTTAGGGAAATTAATGATACTTTTAACTAAATTTTTAGCAAAAAGAAAAAAATAAAAAACAAAATTCAGTCGCGCTTACAAGTTACAAGTTACATGGTCCAGTTGTAGGTCGGAAAAGAAAAGAAGTAATGTATAAAAATGAATGACGCTGTCAAAAGAAAAGCACATAAAAGAATTAATTTAACTAAGTAAACAAATACTTATAACTGAATGATTGGTCATCGAGGCTTTAAACAAAAAAAAAAAAAAAAAACACGAAGTTAAATATTACAAACTTTTTACGTTTTTAAATGCCATTAAAATTCTAGTCTTTTTCTGTTTATTTCAGAAAAATGTATGAGTACTAAAGAAATTTTCTTATATGACAATAACAATTTGTAACATGCCATTGCGTTTGATAGCTTTCTACTATTTTCTAAAGTTGTTGCAATTTTATTAGGGTCGCTCCTAAAATAACAAATTTAATGTGTCAATCTTAACACAAATTTCCATTCTTTTTTCTTATCTAAAGTCGAGTATAAATTCTAGTCTAAGGTTAAGTCCAAAGTCTAGCCTAAAGTCCAGTCTTAAGCATTGTTAAACTTATAGTCTTAAGTCTGGTCTAAGTCTAGTCTAAAGCCTAGTCTAAAGTCTAGTCTAGTCTAAAGTGTAGTCTAAAGTCTGGTCTAAAGTCTATTTTAAAGTCTAGTCTAAAGTCTAATCTAAAGTCTTGTCTAAAGTGTACTCTAAAGTCTACTCTTAATGCTAGTCTAAAGCTTAGTATGAGCCTAGTCTAAAGTTTAGTCTAAAGTCTATTCCAAAGTCAAGTCTTAAGTCAAGCCTAAGATCTAGTCTTAAGTCTAGTCTAAAGGCTAGTCTTAAGTCTAGTATGAAGCCTAGTCTAAAGTCTTGTCTTAAGTCTACCCTAAGATCTAGTCTAAAGTCTAGTTTGAAGTCTAGTCTAAAGTCTAGTCTAAAGTCTAGTCTAAAGTCTAGTCCAAAATACAGTCTAACGTCTAGTTTAAGGTCTATTTTAAAGTCTAGTGTAAAGTCTAGTCTAAAATCTAGTCTAAAGTCTTGTCTTAAGCCTAGTCTAAAATCTAGTCTAAAGTCTAGTCTAAAGTCTAGTCTAAAGTCTAGTCCAAAATATAGTCTAACGTCTAGTTTAAGGTCTATTTTTAAGTCGAGTCTTAAGTCTATTCGAAAGTCTAGGCTAAAGTCTAGTCTAAAGTCTAGTCTAAATTCTTGTCGAAAGTTTAGTTTTAAGTCTGGTTTAAAGTTTAGTTGAAAGTGTTTCCTAGTCTAGTTAGATTTTAAGTCTAGTTTAACTTTCAGTTTTTTGTCAAGCCTATAATCTAGTCTTGTCGATAGTTTAGTCTTAAAGTGTAAAAGTCAGATCTAATGTCTTATCTTTTGTCTTATCTTGTCTGTTATTTAGTATTCCATTCTATATTTTAGTCTATTTCCAATTCTAGTTTTGATCTAGTCCTTTGTCTCAAGTCTAGTTTAAAGCTAAGTCTATAGTCTAGTCTTTAGTACTCTCATTAGTCTAGGCTAAAGACGAGTGTTTTGACTGTAATCTAGCTGACTAAACATTTTGGATCACTCTAATGCCCATTTTTTACATGCCTTAAATAGTTTTTTCCTGTTGTAAGAGGGAAAGATAGAGCAAAAGAGAGTGAAATTTGTTTTAATGGTACCTGCAATGCGTGCCACTCAACAAAACTGCAGCCAATTAAGACTGCTTGACAACACAATTGTTGCAAATAAGCTTTATATTGTAATATTAGTCTGTCTGTCTGTCACACACTCTTCCTTCTACTACCTCTAGAATTTTTCCTCCTGCTGCTCTTTGCAGCAATCAGTTATGGCATTGTAAGTTTTACAATGTTGTAGATTCTTCCAAATTGTTGAAAGAAGAAGACAAAAGAATTCATAAAAAACAGTATTTTTTTTAGTATGTAATGAAATTCATACAGTTAAAAGTAGTTAGCAGTTACGTTACAAGTTAATAGCGTTTAATTTTTTTTATTTAGGTTTCATATTGTTCATTTGTGTATGGTTATTGCAGTTGTTGTTTTGCAACCGTGAACATTGTTTTCAACAATTGTGTTATATGTCAACAGTAAATGATATGAATAAGAATAGAAACAAAAAAGAACTAGAATCATGGAATTATTATAAATATTATATTAACCTGTTGTGTTAAAGGGGCGGCTAATTTTGAATTGATGAAAGAGATCTGTTGTCTTTTATTGAGGAAAGGCCTTATTTTTGGTAAATTTTTGGTATACTTTAATGCTATTTAGTATGCGTATTGCGATGCAGAAGAAAATGGTACCAAATCTAGTAATTGGTACTCTTCAATCTGTGTAAATGTGTTTACCAACCGCCCCTGTGTGTAGCGTCTTCTATAGGAGCTCAAGCTGTTTAACTTCCTCTCTGCTTTTGGAGTATGCTAGCAGCATCAACTGAATAGTAGCAGCACTTAAGAATAATATTGCCACAGGCCGAACTTTCCCACTAGTAGTGAAATATGCACACTTATTGTGTTTTGCGTATTTAAAATACGTCTACGACTGATTGGCAAAAGATTAAAGAGAACGTGAACTTTTTTCTTTTAATCTATTACCAAACAGTCGTAGGCGTATTTTAAATACGCCAAACACAATAAGGGTGATAAGCATGCTTTTCAGAATCTCATTTCCCCAAATCACAATAACCACATGATCACCGAAGAAGCCTTCGCCAAAAGTCGATCTGGTGTCGTGCCGGCAAAGGCTACTGACAACTGCGGTACCAGATAGGATCTCTGATCAGCCGCGATCTCAAGAGATCTGGGCGATTCTATTCTGACGGGTGCAACATTTAGACGCTTTAAACGTCTTTTACTAATAGAAAGAAACACATTTGCAATTAAGTTATTTCTAGAAGGGGTAACATTTTTGTATATACTATTGTTATCTATTTACAAGAATTTATATGAAACGATCAAATAGCCACGAGAGAGCTTTAAAGTGAATGACGGGTGCAACCAAATTGGCCCACTTTCATAAGATCATACCACAAAAACACAAAACTCTGTTAATTTTTAAACTTTTATTATATTATTCTTTTTTATTGTGAAAGATGAGATATCAGACGATGGTTATCAAATCAAGCATCGTAGAGAAATAAATTCCAACAATAAGAAATTTGCTCTTAAAGCCATGACGGGTGCAACATGCAATGCATTTTCTGTTCGCGCCAAATCTATGAATCTTAATGATGCGAAGTGCACAACAAATTTATATTTAGGCTTACGTCTAAAAAAATTAAATTATTATAAAATATAGATATTTTACTTTAAATTGGGATCAAAAAAGTGTCAAATAGTGTGATTTGAAAATTGATGATAAAAGTTGTCTAGAATAGAATCGCCCATCTGGTAATTTTGTTTCAAGAGAATTTCGGGTATTGACAGCACCTGATTTCCGTAGAGCATGTAACAGCAAAAGGTAAATTATGCTTTTAATATTTCCCTACATACCCCTACACGCAGAGAAAAAACATGTTTAAATATGGTCTCCTCCAACAAAACAATTTTTAAGGAAAATTTTAAACATATTATGGTTAATATAACCATATTATTTTCACCTACAAAGATATTATGGTTGAATTAGTCCTCCATCAAGAAGCCACACCCATATTATTGTTGCCTCTTAACATGTTATGGTTAAATATGACAATAATTTGTTTTAAAATTAACAATAGTATTTTCTTTTTTTCCAAGAGCAACATGCAATGGTTGAAAACCAGCCATGCTATTATAAGTGTTAAACATGTTTTAGTTATTTTTGACCATAACATGTTCGAAGGCAACCATAATATGGTTGTTTCTACTTGATTAAGGACTAACTCAACCAAAATATGGTTGTCGGTGACAATAATATTGTTAAATGAATCATAATGTGTTTGGGTATTTATTTGTTTTTTCCATCAATTATTTGGTTGAGCTTTAAACTAAATTCGAGTCGGAAAAACGGCAACCAATTGTAGTGGAATGTAAGAAAAGCTCACTATTCATTGTTGGTGTTTTGTTTAAGCTTTGATATTGTTACAAGTAAGACTTTGAGTGTCTAGAATTCTTATTCGCTTTAGAGTTTTATTTGTATAAAATTTTAAGCTTTTCTAAAATCTTTGGAAAAATGTTTACTGATGATCTGGCCTAAGCAACCCGTGAATTTCGCACAGAAACTAGCTTTCCCTCAACAATAAATTTCAGTGTATTTATCAAATATAAAATTGAGAATTTAGCACGTCATGCAGAAATCTTATTACTAATCAATTCCGTTTAGTTTATGGTCTGATTGCTTTTGAATTTAATTTACGCGGTTTTTACTTTTTTAAGTAGTTCCAGTCTAGGGGACAATTTCTTCTGTTTTGCTTTTATTTCGATCGAGCTTTTGCCATTATCAAGCTTTGTATGTGCTATATTTCTAGTAAAATCTATATTCAGGCTTGAGACCAATTTTCGATCTAGTCGCTGTGCTGTGATATTTTTAATCTTTATAAGGTAGTCTAACATTTTAGATTTTTTGCTGATCTTGTTCTTGCCTCTTAAAGGGTTAATTTTAATATTGTAATTTTATTTGAATGCTATTCTATTATTTTCTATAATTGTGACATTAACAAATATTTGGTTTGCAGAAAATTGCAAATTAATTATTTAATGCATTTTAAAGATTTTCCTGTATTTTTTGTAAACGAAAAAAGGTAAAAGCTTAAAGATAAGATGTGAAAAATGTTAAAAATGTTTGTTTGCTTTAAATCAAGCCTACAAAGTTCTTTTGCTCCCTGGAATTAAAATTTGACCAAATCTTCAAGACCTTTTTCTAATATTTTTTTTTCTAAAGAATACCTGTTTGTCTAAGTCTATGCTCGACTAAATTTAAGTGTTGACTATGATGAAATGAAGTGTTTCCACCTTTTTTTAAACTGCCTTAGTCTATTGCACGTTTATTATCGTATGCACATACATAATATTCTTTTTTCTGTGATTATTTAAGCAAAAATAAATAACATTATTGCTCAGCAGACCGTTATTATTGTCATCATCATATTAAATTATAGACTGTTAAAATAAAATAAAATAAAAAAATAACGTTTAAAAATGGAAAATAGAGAGGAACTAAATACAGAACAGTGGTAAAAGTTTTTAGCAATAAAAACAAAATATTTTAATTAAAAGACAATTTAAGGCAAAATATAATTCCCGTATTGTTTCTTGAATCAAAGCAGTTGATAACAGATGGCAACACTAGTTTTGCTGCCAAGGAACTGTATATATTTTTTAAACTAGGACTTCATACTGATTACAAAAATATAAAAACAAATGGAATTCCTACGTGTAGTTTTCTAGTATATCGCTTTTGTATATGAAAAAATTAATTTTTTGCATTATTATTTACATAAAAACTTTCTTTTTCGTGACTTTCGCGAATGATGTGAAGTGGGAAGGTATCGTTGCATTCTCCAACAGTACACATAAAAAAAAAATATTGTGATGCCAAATAATTTGAGCATTTGACGATTATGCTGTTGGGGTAAACAAAAACTTGTTGGCGTAAATAAAAACCTTTTGTCGCAAGAAAGTTTCCAACAAAATTTTTGTTTACCGCAACAACATGAAAGTATTTGAAGTTTTTCAACAGCAAAATTATTTGTTGCAAATAAACTAACTTTTGTCGTTAAAGGTTTTCCTCTGAAATAACAGCAAATTGAAAATTGCTGTTGGCGTAAATGATTTGCATTTGCAGGAAATAACAGTTTTTGTTGCCATAAAATATTTATTTTTTGAATCAAAAAATATTACTGTTGTCGTAAAAAAATTGTATTTGAACAATGAATTTACACTTTGGGACAAAAGAAACAGACTTGTTGCTACAAATGCAAAATGTTGTTGGGCACAATCCGAATGTAAGTTCTATTTGAATCAAAATCAATTTCTTTTGGCCCTACAGTCTTTTTTTTTTTGTGTGTAGTCACCCATCATGTGCCGATCCCATCGGCCTTGGTACCTCTCTTCCATAGTTTTCTGATCCTGATGAAACCGCTCTCCTTGCTCATCGCTACAAGATCCAAGATTATCTGGGAATCGGTCGAGATGACTATGAAGGTAGTGCAATTTGATAGACATGTTGCATCCCAAGTTTCTATAGTTATCTAGCATGTCGTTAACATTTTCGCGGTAGTTGCTTGACTTGTAATTTCCAAGAAAGTTTTAATAACTTCAACAAAAGAAGTCCAAGCAGACCATTCCAAATTATTCATTGAATTTAGGAAACTGGAATCCTTAATCAATATTTTTATTTGTGGACCATCAAAAACTTAAAAACTTCCGCTTTAATCTTCTTTAAGCTTAGTCCTGGAAATTTTGTCGTTATATAAGAGAAACACTTGCCATTTTTATCCAGGGCTTTGACAAACTGCTTCATTAGACCTTGTTTAATGTGCAAGGGAGGCAATATAATTTTTTCTTTTGGAACTAAAGGTGGATATATGATGTTATGATTTCCAACCTCCAACGAATCACATGCTGACCAATTTCGTTCTTCTCAGTGTAGGTGCTTTGCCCGGCTGTCCCACAGACAGTAAAAACATGGATATTTGGTGAACCCATTTTGCTGTCCTAATAAGAAATTAGTCATCTTAAGATCGACACAAATCATCCATTGGTGCTCGCTATATTTGATTTTGTCTAGCACAAGTGCGATATTTAGGTATTCTTCTTTTAGTTTTGTAGAATGGGCAATTAGAACTGAACCATATGTATTGCCATTGTGTAAAAGTACACACCTCAGGCTTCTTTTGCAGCTATCTATGAAAAGGCGCCATTCATTTGGCTGGTATTCGGAAAGACCCATTGCCAGAATAAGGCCTTGCACCTCAGAACAAAATACAATATCGTCTTCCGAATGAAAAAATTGTAGTAAGTCTTGCTCTCTTTTGCGATAGTATGTCACTTTTTTATGTGATGCCAACAAGTTTCCTTCTTTAAGTCTAGAAGCCAATACCTCTGCAGATTCTTTAGGTTATGCAAGATCTCTTATCATATCATTCTTCTTGTTTAAATGGTTTGGGGTTTGTTGACGGTATTTCTTCAAAATCACTAACGCTACTAATTTTGTCAAGGATTTCTTCAAACAAGGGTTCATTTTAAGGGCATAGTAGCTGACCCGGTCCGCGTTGCTGGCCCTAAGCAAACATTATTGTTGTATTACCAGACGATTTAAATTGATCTTTAAACGAAATTACCGGCCTTAAAAATTTTCCTTCCGTAAAAACCTAAGTTGGACCATGGCGATGATTTTAAAGAGTAAATCGTCCAAATCGGTCGAGCCGTTCTCAAGTTATGCGCTTAATAGAAAAAGTGGGCGTGATACATTTTTCTTTCGATGAAAACGTAAAATGGATTAATACGAACATTTTAAAGAAAAATTAGTCAAATCGATGGAGCCGTTTTTTGATTTTAGGTAAATCGAAAAAAGTGGGCGGGGCAAAATTTTCTTTCCGTAGAAACCTAAGTTGGACCATGGCGATCATTTTAAAGAAAAAATCGTTTGAATCGGTCAAGCCGTTCTCAACTTATGCGCTTAACAGAAAAAGTGGGCGTAAAAGTAGGCGTGGTAAATTTTTATTTCGATGAAAACTTAAAATGGATTAATGCGAACATTTGAAATAAAAATTTGTCAAATCGATGGAGCCGTTTTCTGATTTTAGGTAATTCGAAAAAAGAGGGCGTAAAAGTAGGCGGAGCAAAATTTTCTTTTTCTATAAATCTAAGTTGGACCATGGCGATCATTTTAAAGAAAGAATCGTCCATATTATTTAGAAGTCATTGGTGGTGCAATATGAAAATTGGATTTTGCCACGCCCCTCCGCCCGCAGACCGAAAATCAAAAATCAGACTTCTCAGTGTCACCCGCCTGAATATTCTGAAGATTCCCTGAAAATTTCATCAAAATCGGAGCAGCCGTTTTGGAGTCCATACGTTACATACACACATACATACATCCTATTTTATATACATAGATTTTTGAACCAGCGACTTCCTGGGAATGCGGTAGAGGTCTTCTGGCTGATTCTACGACTGGATAAATATTTTTGTTTTTTTTTAGATTAATTCCACGTAATTTAATACAGCAAAAGTAGCAGTCATTTATGTGGTTATTTTGTTCTTTCAACTGCATTGGCACTCCGAATTTCATGCACCTTCTTTGACCATTAATACACTGTCTTAAATGTTCACAGCACATTTTACAAACCATTTGAGGAATCCACGGCTTATTTTTATCCTCAATTTCCAAATTAAATTAAGAAAAATAAGCACTTTTGTAAAATCCGTTATAGGTTTTCTAAACTTTTTAACGGTGTAGTCACCACAAATGTAACTAAACACGTTTGGATTATTGAGACAGCTTCTTCGCGACGACATGTTATTAAAATGAATTTATAAAAAAAAATTACCGAAAGGGTTTCAAGCCGGTCCAAAAAAAGTACGTTAGACAGCTACTATTTGAAATTGATATTATAACCAAAACTACACGTAGGAAAAATTTTTTCACATTTTTAGAATTACCAGTGTCGTCATGTTACAAAACCACTAACGGTTTCTCGGCACCATTTAACTTTTTTCAATTTGTTGACTTGTGTGGAAATCTGAATAATGCTCAACAAATTGGCTTAACCTTTTTAAAAAAAGCTAAACTATTTTCAGAGCTATTTGAGATTTACTTTAAAAAATGCTTAATTAATATTAATTATACGCTAAGGGCTACAAGCTTTACATTTTCCGTAATTGCTACCAAAATAAAGAAAATTTTAAAGAAATGTTTGATGGTTAATGAAGTACACCGGAGTATGTAGATCTCTCTATTATTGATTTTGTCAGTTATCTTAAACTAGCTGTTCAACATTCCAGCATAACCTTTAAAAAAATTAAAAATAATTAAATATATTCTACAGATGTCTAGCTTCTCTTGCAGGGCTGTCAGATATGGCGATTTCAAAACGTGTTTGCGGTGGGATTTTCCATTTGGGGATTTTTTTTTTGCGATTTTTGATGAAACTGGCGATTTACTTGGCCATTTTTATTACTTATATTATTAAAGCGATTTTTGTAAAAGTTCGTCATTTTTTGTTATCATTACTAATTAAAAAAAAAACAAATCTGGCAACTTTTTTCGCATGATTTTTGTTTTGTTATCATTTAACCTGAATTTTATAATCAGTCTCTATTTAATTCTAATTGTATGTATGCAGGTCAAAATACCAGTAACAGAAAATAACAGAAACTAAACAAAATTTACTTTTTGACGATTTTTTGCTGAAATATTTTACTAGCTTTTTTTTTGCAAAACTTAATTTAAATATAAAAAAAAAAATTATAAGAAAACTGAACGAAATTGACGTTTGGCGATTTCTGACACCCAGTTTGGCGATGGAACTCAAACAAATCTGACAACCCTGTTCTTTTGTCTGAATAAAAGAAGAGCTCAAAGAGAGTGGCAATTACACAGATCACCTCAACTTAAGAATTAATAAAGAGAGTGTACAAAAAGGCTAAGAAAGTCACTTCTGACTCCTACTTGACCTCCTTTGTCAAACTTCCAACCCTATCTACTCTTTTGCAGATGACAGCAACCTTTGCCATTCGTACTCATTCGAGTGCAGACCAAGCGTATCCCATGTCGTTGCTATGAGGCAGAATATGAATGATACGGTTGGCCGAGACCTTGACATAGTCTCGGAATGGGGTCGTGCAAATGGGGTGGATTTTAATGCCCGAAAAACCCAATGTTGCGTGCTGACGCATAAACGCGCGACAAACCAAGGTGCCTCATCTGTATATATGGGTGGTATAATTATTGAGGAATCAGAATCTCTTGATGTTCTGGGCATGAGGATACAATGTGAGGTCCGATGGACTGAACATATATTAAAGGTGTCGAAAGAAGCATTCAAGTGCCTCGGTTTTCTAAGACGGTGTAGGATATACTTCACTCCATCTGATCTCCTTACTATTTATACCACCTATATCCGACCGCGTATGGAATACAACTCTCATGTGTGGGCCGGTGCTTCAAAGTCTATTTTAGAGCTTCTCGACCGCGTGCAGGAGAGGGCGAGGGTTATCATTGGTGACAGTAGGGCAACCAATTCTATTGACTCCCTTGAGCACCGTCGCAATGTGGGTTGTATTTGCCTGTTTTATCGTTACTACAATGGGATGTGTTCCGACGAAATCAGGGATCTGGTTCCCGAAACCCGTACATTTGTTCGTAATACACGTTTTTCCTCAAGAGCCCATCCATATGTGGTCGATTGGCAGGTGAATCGTACAACACATTACAGAGAGAATTCGTTTTTTTCCCGGACTGTTCGTATGTGGAATAACCTTCCTACAGAAGTCTTCCCTCTCACTTACAGCATGATTAAGTTCAAATCGAATGTTCACAAACACTACTCCCTCTATCCTCCTTCCCATAACCTATTTTCCTAGTTCCAACACAATGCAATGCATTAGTAGGGGTCATCCCCTGAGTGCTGGTCCTAACAGTAAAAAAAAAGAGTGTACAAAAAGGCTAAGAAAGTCACTTCTGACTCAGAAAACGGCTTCTCTGGAATAATATCTTAAGGAACTTGATGCAACTCCACAATCAGGCTACTCATTGTGCCGTGCAGCTAAAAATCTAAAAAGGCCAGTTGTCTCTAAACCATCAATTAGAAACTTGAGTGGTAGTTGGGCATAAAACGTTATTGAATAAGGAAATCTGTTTGTTAATCACTTAAAAAGCGTATTTACCCCAAATATATCTCAAGATATAGCAGTCGAGTTACCGCCTGCTAATGTTAGAGCAGCTATTCCCCTAAGATTTGAGATAAGAGAAATCGAAAAGGCTATTTGTGATTTAAACCCCAAAAAAGCCCCTGGTTTTGATAAGATCAGTAATAAAATGCTTTTGGAGCTACCCAGCATAGCAAAGAAAATTATTCTCTTAATTTTTTAAATCTATTTTAAGCCTTCAATACTTCCCTCAAGAATGGAAAGTTCCCTAAGTTACCATGATCACATAAAAGTTGAGTCATATAGGCCTATAAGCTTACTTTCTAATATATCAAAACTGTTTGAGAAGCTGTTAGTGTCAAAATTAGCCCCAATTTTAAAAGCAAATAGATGTATTCCTAACCACCAATTCGGCTTTAGAAGAGAATAAAGCACAATCAAACAAACCCATCGAATAGTAAACGCCATTAGAAAAGCCTTTGAAGAAAAAAAAAAAATTATTGCTCAGCACTCTCCATCGATGTTTCCAATAGTTTGAGGTCCGGAATGAAGGCTTTTTACATAAATTGAAGCTAAACTTTTATTAAAGAAGGTGATTATTTAAGTTCTCCTCAGCCAATTGATGCTGAAGTCCCTCAGGGAGCCATCCTGGGTCCACTTTTAAGCTCAAGATATACCTCGTATATGCCAACAAACAACTACACCCAAACTGCAACATTCGTTGATGATACAGCTTTTCTAAGTGTACATGAAAAAAGTCAAGAATCATCTCGTTACTTACAGGATCATATATTTCAATTCGAACTATGGTTAAAGCAATGGAGGATAATGGTCAATAACAGTAAATATTACATATAACATTCACCTTGCGTCGGCAGTCATGCCCCTATTAAAATCAATAAGCAAATAATACCTCAAAATTTGCATTTAAAACATCTCGGTATACATCTAGATCGACGATTAACGTGGAAATGCCATATTGAGGCAAAATTAACTCAAATGAAACTAAAAGTCATCCAAATTCATTGGCTTGTTGGAAGAAACTCTTTCCTTAGTCTCGATTGCAAACTTTTACTTTGCAACTCCATCTTAAAGCCAATCTGGTGCTTTAGTATTCAGTTATGTGCACTACCTCAGCCTTTAATCGAAATGTGTAGTAAAATAATTAAAAAGGCTCGAATTGCATCCGAACCCACAAGCTCGAAATATTTTAAATGATAGCGGCAACATTCGCTTAAGGAGAAGAGACATTGCAGCACGTCCCCATTTAGATGAGCGATAAACACCTATATAAGTGAACAGAACCCGTGATGAAGAAAATTTTTGTCTGGCACGAGCAGGACATAACTGAGTGCTTTTCATATAAATTTTACTACACGTTCAGTCACTTGTGTTGTGAAAACAGAACATTAATTAATTATTGTTAGTTAATTTTTAATATATGAATATTCAATATTCAAATAATGAAAAAAAAAAAAATGTTTTATGAAAGCAAATAACGTATGCTCCCCCGAGGAATGAGAAGAACATACAATGACGGGCTTTATAATTACAACGGAAAGCACTTTTAACTTCACGATTGACTTAAGAGCCTTGTTAAAGTGATTAAAAAAACAAATACATATTTCATAACCTTAGAACTCATGAGCTACAATATAGTATTTTGTTTTACTTTTTTAATTTTTCCTATCATATAATAAAGAAATTCATTTTATCACTTTAGTTTCAAGCTAATTTTTGCGCTTTTTACCCACTGTTCTCTTTTAGCTGATGATTTAGCTGCATGGTTAGATAAATAGTTGAAAAAAACAAGTAGAGCACTTTTAGTTGTTTGTTTATTTGTTGCCTTTGGAGTTATGATACGTACATATATTTAAACTTTAACATACAAAGTTATGTTTTAAACAGAACACAGCCATTTATGAATACATATTATAAAAGGACAAAATGTTATTCCTTTTTAAATCATTTATACAGCCAAACAAAGGCTACTAAATAGTCTTCTATATAGAAAAGTTAAGAGCAGTGATTCCCATTGTTTTTTTGTTTTACTATAAAGATCACTTAGGTAAATTCATCTTCAAAATGGTTTAGTGCAGCTTTTAGGTCAAATGGGAAAACGTTAACTTTTTTATTGATTTGAAAGAAATTTTTCACAAACATAAAAATAACCAAAAATCACTTGGCTCTGTAACTTAAAAATGCAGAATTTTCGATAAATTTTATAGAAATTTACAATAAAAGTAAATCTATTTAAAGTTGGCTTTTAACATTTTCCCTTTTAAGCGTTTGCGTTTTTCATATTTCTACTGTACCGAACACTAAAGTACGGTATACATTTAATGTTTGTTTACGAGCACTGATAATCATTTAAAATGTTTTAAATTAAAAAAAAAAACTATTATTAAAAAAAAAACTATTTTAAAATAAAATGTTTAAAATTTAAAAAAAAAAACTATTATTAAAATAAAAGGTAACTTCATTTACTAACATACTTGCAAACTAAAAAAAAAACATGGTCACCTGGTACTGATTTGTTCGTCGTTTGCCGATGTTTGAAATGGAAATAAATCTACTGTAAAGTCGCCGCTTATGACGAATTTCGCCGACGCCATGATTTTGAGTAAATTCATATATGCAAATATGTTTTAGTTTTGGCGATGAACATTCGTGACCAAAATTTAGTCGTTCGTTCCAGTTGTGTTCTTAGCATTCCTTTTAGAATTCCATATAAATAAGTTATTAAAGACACAAACCTCATGTATGCAATACGCCATCTGCTGTGAGTCTCGCATTTTTAAGTTATACAACAATACAAGTACGTAATATGTAACGTGTGTGAAGATAAATATGAAGTTAAATAAATTTTTTTATATATCGCACACGATAAAAAATATATTAGAAAAATATCGCATGCGATAAAAAGATATTATAAAGAAAATACGGCTGTTTACACAAAATTCTAAAGTTTTTATGAAAAATCAATCATTTTTTATTTAACATTTAAAACTAATTTGATATTCTATTAGTCTTTTTAAATTAAAATTTATGATTTTTTAAAAAATATGTATGACAGAATGAAATTCTCATGAAAGTGCTATCTGAGGGATATAGCCACTGTGTCCAAATCCTTCGATCTTAGGGAATCACACCTACTGGAAAATGAAGACGATGAACAAGGCTACAATAATCTAAAAGCACTTTATTCAAATTGGATTTTTAAAGTGCTTATAGATCATTGTAGCCTTGTCCACAGTCTTCATTTACTAGTAGGTTTGATTCCCTAAGATCGAACGACGTGGACACAGTGGCCATATATCTTACAGAGCACTTTTATGAGAGTTTCACTCTAGGTCAAATTTTCAAAAATGTCCATAGTCTTTATACTGTGGCTGTATCCCTCACGGAACTCATTCATATTTTTTCAAAAATAAATCAATTTAAAAATGATTAATTTTTCATAAAAACTTTAAAATTTCGTGTAAATAGTAGTATTTTCTTAATAATATACATGCGATATTCTTTTTAATATATTTTTTTATCGCATGCTATATTTTTTTAAAATATTTTTTATCGCATGCGATATTTTTAAAAAATTAATTTACCTTTTCATATGAGCCGTTTATTTTGAAAGTGGCATAAGTCATTTTGTTTTTAAGTCTAGATATTTAAGGGTTTGCGTTTTAACACGTTTAAAAATATGAATGCTAACTTTCGAGAAGATTCACTTGTATTTGATATATCATGATACTGATATTTTTCTCAGTATTTATTATTATTATTATTATTTATTATTAACTCGATTTTTTTGAAAAAGTGACTTATGCCACTTTCAAAATAAACGGCTCATATTTATCTTCACACACGTAAATATGTATTGCATTGTTGTATTTACTATATATAAAATTTATTTTTTACTTTTTTTTTTGAAAAATTTGACAAGAATTTAAAAAGAGTCACACTGTCACAGCTCCCCAGTTGGGAACGCTTGCTTTGCCAGGAGCAATAGCAGAGTTTTTTCTACATAAATGGCTAAGATTTGTTGTTTGTGGCTGTTAGCATAAACTCCATCTCGTCTTTTTCTCTAAACAGGGTTTCCCTCCCCCTCCCCCAGCCACATTGACATTATTAGACTCATATGTCAATATAACTGAAGACATTCCGTTCCTGTTTAGTTCTAGAGTGTTCTTTTTTTTATATATTTTCCATTATTTTTTTTTTTCTTTATTCCTTTAGCACAAATGTTTAACAAAAGCTTTATCTTTTTTTTCTGCAAGCACACACAAAGTATTTGTTAAAATTGTTTAATTTAGCGTAAAAAAAAATCGTCAGAAGGGGAATGGAAAATAAATCTAAATTTGAAAAAAAGTATACATGCTTGTAAATCTGGTGTTTATTAAAGTTAAATGGATTTAAATAAAGATTTTGTGAAGAAAATCAAGTTGAAGACAATTTAAACAGAAAAATATACATTTCCTTTTTTTAGTTTTTATAATTTTCTTATTAAATCTTGATTCTGGCTAATTTTAAGTGTGGGCTTTAATTTGCACTCTTAATAAGATAAATCCCTTTTGAAATGCATTATGTACGAGCACTTTTTCGAAAATATACCCTTTTTGGCCGCGTTGGTTTAAACAGCTGACGCACGTTTCGTGTTTTGTTTCACGGTCAAACATCTTCAGTTTGGTCTATAATTTAACCATGAATCGTCTTACAAACGAACAACGCTTGCAAGTTATTGAATTTTATTATCAAAATGCGTGCTCTGTTAAGAAAGTTCATCGCACGCTTCTTGTGTTCAGCAACGAAGCTCATTTTTGGCTCAATGGTTAATAAGCAGAATTGACGATTTTGGAGTTAAGATCAGCCAGAAGCATTGCAACAGCTACCAATGCATCCAGAAAAAGTCACAGTTTGGTGCGGTTTATAGGCTGGTGGCATCATTGGACCGTTCTTCTTCAAAGATGATGCGAATCGTAACGTAACTGTGAATGGTCAGCGCTACCGTGAGATGATATCCAACTTTTTTTTTTGCCGAAAATGCAAGAGCTTGTCTTGCATGATATGTGGTTTCAACAAGATGGTGCCACATGCCACACAGCACGCTTGGCAATGGACTTATTGAGAGGCGAGTTCGGTGAACTTTTTATTTTACGTTCGGCACCGGTCAGTTGGCCGCCTAGATCGCGCGGTTTCACGCCTTTAGACAATTTTTTGTGGGGCTATTTTAAAGCTCATCTATCTATATCTATACATACATGCCCGCTTCAATTGACGCATTGGAAGAAAACATTGAAGCATTTATGCATGAGATACCTGCCGAAATGTTGGAAAGAGTATGCCAAAATTGGACTAAGCGGATGGATCATTTGAGGCGCAGTCACGGTCAATATTTGCATGAAATAATCTTCAAACATTAAATTATATGGACCGTACTATCGATTCAAATAAAGATTTCATTAATTTTTCTGAATTTTATGTGGTTTTTTTAAAAAACTTTCCTATAACTCTTAAAAAACCACCCTTTATTAATCATACGCACTATCCTTAGAAATATGGAAATTTTCCAAAAATTTACTATGTATAAAGCTTCTTTATTGCAACATATTCATATCCTAAAAAATCCAAAATTTTAAGTTACTTAAGCAAAACTGCTTTATCATACCTTCTCTATTTGTAAACCAAAAATCAGTGCTTAACTCAAACTGAACCGCAGTTATAGCAAAATATATTTTATTGAATTTGTATACAGAAGGAAAATTTTGAAAACTTTAATCGCATTTTGCCAAGTTTGATTTTTGAGATGTGACTATGTTGCAATACAGGAGCGATATCGCGACCTTAGGACAACAAGATTCTCTTTGCACATAAACTACATGTAAGATAGAAACTTGTTGTCCTAAGGTCACGGTATGTATAAACCAAGGTGTATTCCTTTTTCAGGTGGCGTTGAAAGCTTTTTTTCGAACTTACTGAGAGGAATGTCAAAAGTTGCTTGCGTTTTGACCAACGAATGCAACAAATAAAATAAAATGTTGTGTTTGTGGTGTTGTACTTAGAATATCGCCGCCACCGTTTACATAAATTCGCCTTGGTTTAAACAAAGCAAATTATATAAATGTAATTAAAAAAAAAACTTTACGAAATTTTAATCAAAACTCTGAATTAATCCATTTCCAGTTTGAATAGACCCCTTGTTTAGTAAGAGTTTGTTTGCAAATAAATAATAGCTCAGTCCTAAGAATCTATGGTCCTACATGGTGGCTCAAAAGTTGGCTGTTCTTTTTTAATAAGTGAAAAACGTTAGTTTTCGTTTTGTTTTGTGTCTATTTCATATTAAATTTTGTTTTTCATTTAGTGAAAAAAAAAAAAAGCACCGGACTGCCTTTTGGTTGAGGCTTCGTTAGAATGCATCTTGCAGGAAATGCTTCTTGTATTTCGGGATGATTGTCTTTGATAGAAGGTTACTTTTCATAAGCTTATTTTCCGGACGATGGGTGATTGCTTTTTCGCAGCATAAGAACAAAATAGGGTTCAACAAAAGGCTACTTCTTTGTCTAAATGATCCGTTCAGGGACCAAGTGGTGGTTGTAGCTTAAAACCAAAGCCGCGGGAAAGTAGAATCCTACCTAGAATACTGATTTGTCGCCCTTGTGGGAAAGCTCTGTAGAGGTTTCCCTAAGGCGAAGTTGCTATTCTACATATGCTTCTAGCTGTTCCTAAAGCAACGGAGGTAAGAGGTCTCCAGCTCCTAAAAAGGGGGCGAGTTTATGATTCTTCTTGAATAATTAACTCAAAATTGATACCTGTGTGTGTTGGTTGCACTTAAAAACAGGGGCGGGTGGTGAACGCATTATTTGTCGCTCAGTGGATAAGATCCGCCATGAGATTAGGCCAATACGGCAGGTGATCATGAAAATCTGTTTCCATATTCACTTTGAGGACCTCAAGGGGGCGGAGGCGGAATAAACCCCACAAAAAGAAGTCTTGAACGGCTAAATCTGGTGGTCTTTCCAGCCAGTAAACATCACCAGCACAAGAGATTAGGCGAACCGGAAATGCGGACCTCAGAAAATCGAAGCAATTATTCTGCATTTTTGAGGAGTGCAGCACTCCTCTTTATATAATCTTCTGATAGGATGACTTTTCCGCCAGCATGTATGTAGTAGGACCCAGCTTGGGATCTATCTCAACTTTTGGTTTCCATTTAAGCTCTAGTTCATTTTTTAATTAAATTCTAGTATAACTACACTGAAAGAATTTTCTTCACAGATCCAATGGATTTTGACATTAATCCAATGAAAAATTACATTAAAATTCAACCTATGTAACCCTTCATTGGATTAATGAAGAATGTTACATTAGCCGCCCGTTAATAAAATTTTTCATAAAATCAATGAAAATTTTGCATTATTTTAATGTCAAACGTTAAACGAAATTTGTTTATTATTTTTATCCTTTTTTTCAATGTGCGTTTTGAGTTGTTGTGATTTTTATTATTTTTTTATTCCTGTTTCAAATCATCAAGTTTTATTCATTTTATTTCGTTTTTAAAATTTAGTTTACATCATGTTATATTCAACTTTCATAAGCTAACCTTTAAGTAAATTGTACTAAATTCATTTTCAGCCCGCGACGACCTTCATACGCCTTCTTTCCATTTTTCTGGTTTGTACTACTGCGTACATTTTGTGTATTTAAATTAACAATTAATGAAAAAAGAATGTGAGAATTTGTTGCTCTTGTTTTTTCTTTCGCGTTGTTTGTTTTTGAACCTAAAATTTCTTACATTTAGCTTAGATCAGAATTTCGTTATCGTAATGAATTTTTTTCATAAACGTTATGAAACATTAAAATTTACAATTTTTTTCATATATTTTCATGTCTACCGCTAGAAATTGAATTAAAAAAACGTTTTTACAACAGTTATAGGAAGGACCTTTTTTAGTTATAAGTATTTTGAAGTTAAGGAATCTTATCTTGTTTTCATTGTTTTAGTGACATTAATCATGGAAATTATGAAGTTAGGTACAAAAGATTACTTTTTTTCATTAACTTAAAAACATTTAAATATTTAAATTAATAGTTCCTTTAAATCTTAAAAAACCTATTGAAATAATGTATAACAATACGTTGAATTTTTCTTTTGAAACAGATATTAAGTTGTCATTAATTTAATGAAAAATGTTTACGAAAGTACGAAACTCAATTTCGTAGTGTTAATGAAATTGTTTCATTATATTTGTAAAATTTCATTGCCGTAATGAAATTTTTCATAGGATTAATGAAAAAAATTTAATGAAATTGATTCATTAGATTTTTGAAGCATAATTCTTTCAGTGTAGGTACAAGTTCCGGTTCTACTTTTAGTTATAGTTTTTTTTTATTATCTGTATGCCCTCGTGTGCTGTTTTTTTTTAATGTCCAGTTACAAAAAAAAGAAGATTCGGAAAAAGAAATGTTAAATGTATAAAAGACTTTTTGACATGACATTTCTGGTAAAAACAAAAATAGAATACCACAAAAAAAAAACCAAATCTATTTTACTCATACTTTTAATATTTCCTCTATACTTTTGTAGTTATTTTTTGTTTTTTTTTTTTTTTGTTTTGCTTTAGTGACCGTTGACAATTGAAACTTTTGACATTTTGCAAACGTGACAGTTGTAATAAAGACAAAAGCATAACATTGAAATTAAAAAAAAAAAAAAAATAGTATAAGTTTGATTTGTAAAACAAAAACAATTTAAGTGGAAAAATTTATTAGAAGAAAAATACAAGCAGGGGTTCTCAAATATTCACGACAATACTAAGGATTCGCTTAACTTAATTTTCTTAAATTCCTTAAAAAAAATAATAATTTATTTTTTAGATTTTAAACTGTCTTCTGTGAAAAAATGCTTTAAAGCTTTAGCTTTATTGTCCTGTGCTTATCTTAACCATACCTTTTCTACATGCTTGACTTCCTGTTACAAAAAAAAAAAAAAAAAATTCATTTCTTTTCCTCTTTTCTTCTATCAGCCGAAAGGCTTAGTTTCGGGGTCCTTAACAGTAACGACAAGAACAATACACATGCATTATTGTCAAAGTTTGAAAAAATATTGCTAATTGGTTGGGGAAAAAATAATTTCGCTAACAATTTTCTATTTAAAATCATTTCAAACGTTATATTATGAAAATATTTGAAAGCTTTTTGAACTATCTATTTTTTCCCCCACCCAACATTAAAAAAAACACCATTGAAATCTTGTTTTTGAAAAATTACTAAAACAAACGCCATGTTTGCTTGCATGTGTCCGTTCTGTAACAAATTTTTCCTTTTTGTGTTGTGTGCGGCCATCAGTCACTTTAGCCCAGTCAGTCAGTCCGTCACTCACTCATTCATTTATTCTTTCCTTCGCTCATGCACCGATGTTGTTGCGCATTAAATTGTATTTAAAGAGACAGTAGATGTTTTGTTTTTCTTCTATATAGTTTTTTTACACACTGTAAATATTAGGAGTAGAAATAAGCCTCCGACGGTAACGTGAAGTAGTTTGGACCAAAAAATAATCAAAAAAATTAAAAATTTGATCTGGTTTCAAATCAAGCCACTAGATCAATTTTCTGTCTAATCTTTACTCCACTTCCTAGTCTTATTGCTAGTCTAGCTCCTGGTCTCATTTCTAGTCTTGTTTTTTTAATCTCTAGTCCGTTTTTAGTTAGAAGCCTATCAGACTCGGCAAGTAAGTTGCGCAAGTTACTTGCCGAGTACAACAAAGTCTGAAAAACATTTTTTTTCCTTATCCCGACCTTACCGCTGACGTCTACAAACCAAGAGTTGCGCAAGAGACTTGCGCAAGTTACTTGCCGAGTGTAAAAGGGTTCTTAGTCCTCTAGTATTATTCCTAGTCTTGACTCAAGCCTAGTTTCGCCTTTGGTGTAGTTTCCAGTCTAGTATTTAGTTTTTGGTGTGGGCTATGAGTCGAGTCTAAATTCCACTCTGGTTAATTGTTTAATATCTACACTAGACTGTTCTTTAGTCGAGTATAACTTCTTGTCCTCTCGTTTTTGACATTTTTTTTAATTTTAATTTTTATTAAGCTTTAGTCTGAGATCTATTTCAGATAGTTGTCTAGTCTTTAGTTCAGTCTGTAATCAAGCCTTTTGTATAGTGTTAATTTAAGGTATTAATCTAGTCTCTAGTCTATCCACAAGCAATGCCTCTGATCTTTAGTTTATACTCAAGTCTAAACTCCAGATTCGCCTGTAGTTTTACCTTTGAATAAGTCTCTAGTCCAAAATCTCAAGTGTAGTCGCAATTTTGGTCTCTCATATAGTTTAAAGCTTAGTATTTTGTAAAGACACTAAAGTATATTTAATTTTTTTCTCAAATCTAGTCTCTAGACCTACCCAAAGTTTAAGCTCGAAATCCGTTTCTAGTCCAGTCTCTAATGCAGTCTCTAGTCTGGTCTCCAGTATTGTCCCGAGTTTAGCAGCTTATCAAGCCGCTGAATTAGTATAAAGTGTATTCTAGCTCTAAGTTATTTTCCATATAGTCTGCACAGAAGAAATTCTCCAAAATTGTTAACCAATTAAAGCATTAATAAAAGGCTGTAGGAAATATCGCCCAAAGAAAAATGGCCCAAAAAAAAAAAAATGAAAAATCACCCAAAAAATTCCGTGTAAAATTGGGCCTTAATTCATATGAAAAGTGACCCAAAATTTTTGGGCTTTTTTCGTTATTATTGGGTGATTTTTCGTTTTTTAAATTATATAATATTATATGAAAAATAGCCCATTTTTTCGGGCCATCTTTATTTAATATAATTGTAATTTATTTAAAAATAAGTTTGTTGTTTTTTCTCTGGGTGTTTATATTAAATATATAACGAAAACACTTTTGGGCGCAAGGATTTTCTCCTCATTTTCTTCTCTGCAAAGCCGGCCTTCGGCCGGGCGCATGGATTTTCTACTCTATAGTATAACAAACACCGGCTTCGCTAACTAAAGCTTCTCTGTATAGCCGGCCTTTGGCCGGGCGCAAGGATTTCCCCTCTATGGTATAACAAACACCGACTTCGCTAACTAAAGCTTCTCTGCGTATATGGCCTTCGTTCGAAAACAAGGCAGATTTTAGAAGCTTTACTTAGCGAAACCGGTACTTGTTCTACCGTAGAGGAGAAAATCCTTGCACCCGGCCGAAGGCCGGCTATACAGAGAAGCTTTAGTTAGCGAAGCCGGTGTTTGCTATACCATAGAGGAGAAAATCCTTGCGCCCGGCCAAAGGCCGGCTATGCAGAGAAGCTTAGCGAAGTTGGCGCAGCCGGTATTACTGTCCTTACTGCCGAGCAGCTGTTGAAGATAGAATGCAGTTTTTTACATAAAACTTACACTTGTATGGAACTAAATTTATATGAATAATAACCACTTTTTTGCAAATTGGGTAATTTTTAATTTTTTTTCGAAAAATTCGTTTTTGCTTTTTGGGTCATTTTTCATTTTTTTTTTTGGGCCCTTTTTCGTTTTTGTTGGGCAAAATTTCATATATATCTTTTTGGGTCATTTTTCATGTTCTTTTGGGCGATTCTTCATTTGGGCGATTTTTAATTTTTTTTTTTTGGGCCATTTTACTTTGGGCGATATTTCCTACAGCCTTAATAAAAATAAACAGTTTTAATTAAAAATTTAATCAAATGAATGAAACGTGTAATCAAGTGAGTTAAACGTTTAATCAAGTTTAATCAAAGTGAAAAATTGATAATCTTTTTTTGTTAACTGATACAAATTTTAATATTTTTTTAATTAATATCACAAATTTTTTTCTGTGTGAAGTCTAAACCTACGATAGTCTAGCATGCTCACAAGAATTATTTCGATCCTAGTCTTAAGTACATTTTTCGGTATAACTTTTAGTGTAGTTTCAAGTCTAACGTTTATTCGAGCCTTTTTTTTAGAGTCCCCATTCTAGTTTCTGGCTTATTTTTCTCTCCATACTAAGTAATAAGACTTCGTAAATTTATTTCTTTTATCACAAGCTATATACCTAAGTGGCAATTCCCAATAGCTTTAGACATCTATTATTTAATTTTACCCCCAATATAAATATGAGTAACTGACGTGGGCGGTTGTGTCTTGCAGTTTGTTTTACAAAAAAAAGTACTCTGTTCCGTTTTATGCCATCTTTTTCCCAATATTATTTTTTGTGCCCATTTTTCTTTTATACAGAATCTTCATTCATGTGTATTAATATGAAGTGTTGTGACCCCAAACGTCAGCTTTGGAACAATAAGATAAAGTCTTTTTTTGTATATTGTTATAAAGCTATTTGCTCTAACTTCGTTCCGTACCTTTCGTTTTTGCCGCTCTCTCAATTCTATGTTTAAAAAAAGTGTTGGTGTGTATATTAGGCGAGGATGGCGAATTAAGTAAGAATACAGGGATGGTAAGTCCAAACGAAGTTGCTTAAGAACATTTTGAAAACTGATTTCTTAAAATAAAACTCTGATTTTAATCGTAAAAAGAGCTACGATTGAAGTTCTTTGAGCAGCTTTATATTTAAACCAACAATTCTCTAAAATAATATTTAACACATGTGACTTTCTCCGAGAAAAGGGACCTAGTGTGTCAAAGAACAGGTTTGGACTTAAGAGTGGATTCTGGTACCTAAAAGGGTGTAGAATAAGATGAAATGAAAGTCGGCACCCAATCATTACTAACCATACCAAATCGCATCTCCCAACTGAAGGCGTGTTCACAGTGATCATGCGTTATGAAATTTTAAATGCGTTTTTCCCAAAACTTCATTTTCACGCACTAGGTCGCTTTTCTCGGAGAAGGTCACATATATATTAAAGATTTCCCATCCCTGCTGTATCTTATAAAAAAATTTGCTTCTCTTTAGTTTTTTGTTACCTTTTTTGTGTTTTATTTTCTTTTATAAAACAAATAAAAGAAACACTTCCTTTATTTCTTACTGGTGTTTTTTTTTTATTCTTGTTGTTTGCAGTAAATCGTTATCTCTTTCCATTTATACATTTCCTTAAGCAGCCCCTTTGCCCTTCTCCAGAAGCTTTTAATTGTCTTCGCATTTAAATTTTCTTTGCTGGATTGTGTTTTTTTTTTGTGTCTAAAAGAAGACCCTTTGTATTGCAAATAAGGGTCAACAACTTTACTATTATTAAAGTGTAAGTTTTGTTTGTTGGTGTATGTTATTGTTGCTGTTGTTCTTTACTTGTTTGTTTATTCGTACACTTCAACTCGTGCCAAACATAATGCTTGGCAACAAATCACAATGTTTAAATGTCAAAAAGAATTGTAAGAAATTCTTCAAATGTCAAAAGGTAAAAGAAAACCAAGAAATTAAATGGATATTTTTGCAAGCAAAATATTTAAGTAAAAATTTATTAATATTTTTATTATTTTTATTATAATAAAAATTTATAAACATTTGAGACTCGTTAAAATTTTCAGTCTGATATCTTATTTTTTTTTTTAAAGCCTCTGCATAAGTTTTAAGACAAATTTTAATCTAGATTCTAGTTATTGGTCTAGTTTCTATTTTAATAACTTGTTTTGTTTTTGGTATTTTCTTTTCTCTAGATTTTCTCTTATGATCAGCGTTACCGTCGTGCGACTTTAGTTGCAATTTGAAAACATTTTTTGTGCAACTTTTTCAAAATCGTCTAATTTTGCAACTTTTTCTAACTTTTTGCGACTTTTTGCCCCTTTTTTTTAAGTGAAATACTTTTTTTACACAGGATATCTAACATTCGATTGATCAGGTAATTATTTTATATCCAGACAATTTCAACCTTGCCTTGTTTTGTACCGTGTTCGTTGAATATCCATGCCAATCTAGGATGATCGTCATTACTATTTAAACCGTTTTAAGACCAACTTTTTTAGCGCTATTGATCTCATATCTTTATTTAAAAATTTTATAAATGAAAGAGGCTTTTATTAACGAATTTAAGTTTGTTAGAAAGTAAACCCAGTGATAAATCATACAAATACATTTTTAAAATTACAAATGCTAACCATTTTAAGCATTCAGTAGGAAGCTTTGTATTAACTCTACACAACAGTGCGTGTGCTGACAATTGTTTTTTTTTTTCAAAATTTGAATTAATGATAAATAACTTAACCAACAAGTTAAAAGTAAAAACATGTGAGTCAATGCTATCAACTCTAAATTTTCTTTATGTTGAACAGAGAACTGCAAAATCACTATTTTTCTTGATTTATTCATACGCTAAAATTTACATTAACTCTATGCCTGCAAAACAAAGTTCAACGTTGGTAATTTGACATCGTTTTGTACACTTTTGATTTGTGCATGTTTGAGTTTTTTTGTCCAATTTTTTTCTCTTGTACTACGTAACAACTGCTGAATGCCTAGTCTGTGTTCATACGGCTCATGTCTTATTGACATGATTGCTACTTTATTGGCGAGATGAACGAGGGGAACAGAAACGAGTAAGCAGATGCATGTACTGCCTTTACGTTTTGCTTTCTTATTCGTTGTTTAATTTTGTTTTTGTTTGCAATATCAAAAAGCACACATGCATACGCACGTCGTCAACATGACATGAATCATTTGAACGACAACTCATGTTCAAAGAAGAAAAAGAAAGAATATTGTCAATAAGACATGAGCCGTATGAACTCAGACCTACATGAGTACTGATTGCTTGATTTCTGGCTTTTTGGTTTGTATTTTTTTTTCTCTTTACCAAAACAATCATTGTCGGACCAAACACAGAAACATCTTAATTGACAAACGAAGCTAAGCGATGGTATAAATAACAAAGCACGATGTGCATTATTTGAATGACTGGAAACCAGCAGCGAATGTGTGCGGTTGCGCAAGTTTGATCCCTGCAAATAATACGACCAGTCCAAACACGCGTGTAAAGAGGAGCCCACTAGGGACCAGAACTAGTCCAAAGGTAACCCAAACGTATGGAAAAAACATGGTCTATTTAACATTACGATGTCCTAGGGCAGGGCCATATAACCCACCTTTGGACTACAAAGGAGTAGTTTTAAAACTACTGCATGGTATACTCAAGAGGATTAGTTTTGAAGTCGTTAAAAAACGAAAGCATGTCGTTTAAAAACGAAGACATGTCGTCTCACTACAAAAACTTTTTAACAATGGTCCATGCTTGCATTACATCGGACCCGTCCATGGAGTAGTCCATTTTATCGAAATGGATCAGGTGGTCCAATATTATTTTCAGGGATTGTATGACCGCAAGTGAGTGTATTTGTTGGTATTCATTAAATGCGATTTTTTTGCAATCGTACAAAGCCGTTCTCTGATGCTGAAATAAAAGTTTTGATGCCAAGTCTATTAGCGATGAGAACAAGTAATCGTCACATAACTTTTATCGGTTCTTTTTTAAACAAGTTTTCGTAAAAAAAAATTTTTTTTACAGATTTTTTAACGAAAACAATTTGTTCTGTAAGTAAAAATTTCTTTTTAACTGAAGCAACTTTAAGAGAGGTATTAAAGAAATAAAACCGAAATTGTTATCCGGGTGGGTATCGGTAAGGCTAAAGTAAATAAAACTTAAATTTGAAAAAACTACTTTTTTATGCGATTATTTTTAAATTTTCAATGGTAACCCTGCTTCTGATCTATTCTCTTCTCTCTTCAACTGTACCCATGTTCTGTAACTTTAGTGAGAACTTCTTGCATCGAAAAGATGTGAAACATAATATTCCATCGTTTCTCGAAAAGTGAGAAAAATGTGTGTCTGTAACTCATGTCGAAAACTATCAAAAGAGATTACGTCGTTACGTTATAAATGTCATAATATTGCACTCGAGGCCGATGTGACATTGCAGACGTTCAGAACGCCTGTAACACATATGGTTGACGGCGACCAAAATTTACTTAAATTGAAAATTTTTCAACGACGGCGGTGAAAACACAAACGTCGGCTATGCCAAATTGTGTAAAGAGCGACTTTAATGTTTGTTGTTTGCAAACGAGCTTTGAAGACATTCGTATATTTTATAAAAATGTTAAAAGCAAAATAATAAAACCATGAAAAATGTGCCAAGAATAAAATATTATTATTATTATTCTTTGCATTTTGCATTTTTAATTGTTTTTTAGTGTTAACATTTTTTCTCGCCCCATTTTTATTCGTGAGTTTATTTGACAGTTCAAAGCGGGAACTTTTCTCACCAAAATGTTACAGACACACTTTTTATGTAAATTGGCTAGTAATTTCCTTACGTGACAGCTTGTAGTCGCCAAAAAAAGTTACAGACACAGTTAAGTGAGAAAAACAGCTGTTTGTTTCAATTTATGGCATTTTTGTTTCATTTCACACATTTCAATCGAAAACTTTCTCGACGCGAGAGTTACAGAACATGGGCACTGGACTCTTTTCTAGCATTCAGGGTAGTGATGGAAAATTCATCTAAATCTCCCATATGTCATGATCTAATAAGCAAATGCTTTTGCAATAATGTGCCTGTGCCGAATCTTTTTCAAGTTAAATCTCCTGCCGAATTCCGTAATTCGCTAAAGCTAAATCTCCATCGATCAAAATCAATAAAGTTGATTTAGCGATTTTTGGCTTCGAATGCAATTCTGTAACGTGCATTGCTAAATTTGGCAAATCCAATAAAATTTAGTTCGCCGCAACTTTAGCTTTTAATGTCATCGCTAAAATGTTTAAATTTTGTATTCTCTAAATCATTTCTGCGATCGAGATTAATAGCCTGTTCGTCGATAGCGAATGAAGACTTCGTTCGCTTAACTTACATGTAAAACAAAAACAATATTTTAAAATTGGTTTTTGTTTTAAATGTAATTTAAGCGAACGAAGTCTTCATTCGCTATCGACGAACAGGCCTTAAGCTTTAGCTAAGCAAATTATAGAATACAGATGCTGCTTAAATTTAAACTATTTTATAACTATTTAAATCTTAATTAATGCAACTCTCGTACAAGATTACTTTGTAAAGCTGCTACTCTCTTTTACTTTGGATCTTCTTTTTATATTTTTTTTCATGCATGCGTGTGTCTCTGCGTGCGTTTGTATAAAAGTGTGTGTTTGTACTGATTTCCTTTATACTTATCATCTTTTAAGTAACACTTCCTGTATGTGATGTTGCATATTAAAAGCCCATATAAAAAGCTGAGATGGAATGTGTCGCTTAACAACAGCGGCAACGGCAATGGCAATCGCAGCAGCAACAGCAACAGCGAAGGCCTGTTGTCAACCACCTATTGAGATTGTATATATTTTGTATGTCTTGTTGTTGTAGTGTGCTCATAAAGCACAGTAGGTTTTTTAAATAAATAAAAGCCGAATTCAAAAGAAGAAAGAAAAAAAAAATCTCGTAATAATCACAAAAGGATTATTTTATAGATGTGTAACGTTAAATATTTATTAATACCTACCATTTTTCCCGTTTGGTTTGGATTTCCATGAAGGTTTGTGTAATTTAGCTGTAAAAAAGAGTTTCATTTACTATGCTGGTGATGATTTTTTGTTGGCCACTGATTGTTTTTTCTTTTCGCTTTCGGTTCATACTGGTGGACATGTAGTTGTTTAAATGATTCTTTTTTTTTTGGCGAACGCTTTAATACACAAAATCCCTTATTTATTAAAAGCTGAAAATATGAAATACTATAAAAAGAAATATATAACAACATGATTGTTGTTTAAACACCGTTCACTGCTACACAATTTTTTCAGAAAACAAAAAAATAGAGACCATTGCAAATTAAAACCAACTACACAAAAATTTGAAAAAAAGAACTAAATGACACAGAGAAAAAAAAATAAAGAAGAAAGAAACCATGTTATGTAAAGAAAAATGCTTGACAACAATATGAAAAATTTACCAGCAGCAACAGCAAAAAGATAAAAAAATACCACAAAATATATGAATTATACACGCGAATAGTAACATGAAATTTTTATGTTGCTAAGCGCTTTAGATGTGTGTGGATTCTAGAATTCTGTTTTATTTGGAATCTACTTTTTTGACACACTCCGAAAAAAATAAAACTTTTTTTGGGCAGATTCATTTTTTTTCGTTTTTAAAGCTGCACATTTTCGTTCATCAAAAGCAGAACAACGTAAAAGGGTGGCAATGCGCAAACATTTATTTACCACCACCACCACCACTGCTAGCAACAACAACACAACTAACAACATTGACAAAAAAAGAAACAACAACAACAATATAAAGATTTTAAGCTTTTTTGCGGCTAAATATGAAGGCACACACACACACACAGAAATATGCATATGTAATAGCAAGGGGTTGCAAGCATTTTTAGGTAAAATGTAACCAACTATAAAGAAGATTGTAGACAAGCTTTAGGATGCACTAGTGCCAGGCAGCTTAAAAAGCAGATCGAAAACTACAACAACACCCATGCAACAGACTGTATACATAGTTCGAAGACTAGATTATGACTAGTCCAAGCTTAGACTACGGATTAATCCAAAATTTAGACTATAGACTGCCTATAGGCTAGGCTAGACCCGAAAATATCACATACGTCCACAGAAAATATAAAAATCGATTTCAACTAAAAAAACTGTTATTTAAAAAATAAAAATAATTAAATTTGCACTAATAAACCAATTAACAGTATCAATCAATCATCATATATATTATTTCTAAAGCACTTTTTTTTGTCGGTTGCAAATATCTCCCATACCACCGCATCAAATTTAATGAATGATATCTCATTTTAAAGCTTATTTCTAACACTAATGACGAAAAATAATTAGAAATTGAAAAATTAATATTTTCATTGATAAAAATTATATTTTATATAGAACTGCAATAGAACTGCATGATAATACTGTTCAAACGTGGTAATACAGGGTCGCTTAACAGAACTGCATGGTAATACTGTTCAAATGTGGTAATACAGGGTCGCTTAACGCAGCGTTTACATTTGCCAGTACTGGCAAGACAGTAAGCATATACATATTAGTTGGCAAAACAATGCAAAAACAAAATAGCTGTAAAAGTGTGTATGTATTAGTGAAAAAGTTTGAATGAATTGCTACTGTCTTGCCAGTACTGGCAAATGTAAACGCTATGTAATAGTAATGCAGTTCTACATAATATAGTATGTATTAAAATCCATTCTGGCAATACCGCTATTTACTATAATGCCGTTTATTACTAAGTCAGTTATATTCATCATTTTCATTGTTAAAATTATATTTTAAAATGTATTGAAGTTACTAAAATTTCTATTAATTATTTTCATTTTATGTTACAAAAATGACAACTAACGGTGCGAAATATTCGCACGGGTCATCTAGTTAAACGTTAAATTCACTTGATTAAACGTTTAATTCACTTGAATAAACGATAAATTCACTTGATTAAATTTTTAATTAAAACTGTTTTTTTTTTTGAATAATGATTTAATTGAAAAAAAAAAAAAAAAAAAAACAAATTGGCGATAATTTTTTCTGTACATACATGGAGAAGGCAGTTCGAGAAAGATATTGGATGTAGCTGGACTAAAATAAATCGACTGGGTAGTGTTATAATTGTTTATAATAACTTTATAATGGCCCTATATTTCTTGAAAGAACCCTAAGGCACACCTATATAGGGGAAGTCTATTTCGAGATATTTATTAAAATTGATCTGATTAATAAGAAAATGGATTTTTTGCAGAAACAAAGAGAGTAGTTGCCACCTGACTCAGTCTTTAATAATCATTCAGCAAGTTGTGTAATCTGCTGGAGCAAGAAAGACTTAGAACATGTATTCTTGATATGTCCCAGATTCCGGAATAGTAGGTATAAAATAGAGATAATACTCCTGGCAATATAATTGAAGTGGTGTTGCGTTTTAAACTGACATGGTTATTAATCTTAAGCTTCATTACTGATTTAAGTCTTATGTTTTAGAGAAAAGCAAATTGACGTAAAGACCTAGAAACAGTATAAATGTCCATAGTGTAAATTCTTACTAAACCAATGACGTAATATAACTGATTTTAGGAGTTCTGCGGAAGGAGTGATGAAAACACTTAAAGAAGTAGCCGACATGTCTCACAAAACGAACAAGGCTCATTTTTTTCATAAGATTCCGCTTTAAGATTATAGGCTACTAATCCTTTTAAAATTTTTACAAGTAGTTGGTTCTATTTTTTTTCTGAAAAACAAATCCTTTTATTTCCTCCTGTATGTGACAGTGCATACAAAAAATGTTGAATGAACAGAAAACAAAATAAATACAGAAAAATATCCACAACAACATGCAGCAACAAACATATAGTAACAGCGACATGTGTATTGAAGGAGAAGCTGACGATGCTGACGCAAAAAGTAGAAAAAAAAATTAAAACCCGGGGTGTTTGTAACAGCAGCAACATCATCAACAGCATTGCATTTTTACATGGGGTGCGTGTGTGCGCCCACTGTGCTCTCGTACAGGCTGCGAGTAAAATGGAAGTATGAATGGTTTAGTATGCAAAGTAAATTGAGGTTTGTGATGTTTATAGCTGTGCAAGTGGTTGTATCTCTGTGTGTGTGTGTGAATGTGCTATTTAGGTTTTTGTTGTTGGCTTTGCAAAGTTATTAGTGGCTGTAGTTGTTGTATTTCTCATCACAAGCTTTATTTTTTTTTCTTTATTTCTATCTATGGAATATCGTATATAAATGTTTTTAAGCAGCACCAGCTTTTCAAACACATTCAAGCTTGTCGTGTGTTTGTTTGCATATGAAACAAACAACAACAAATTGAAAATGTATCAAGATTCGTCGAAAAAAAAATAAATAAAAACATTAAAAAAGGATGTGAAACCAAAGCAGGAATGAAAATGAAATGCCCTCAATTTTAAATTTGCATATGTATGCGAGTGTACGTGCAAGTGTGTGTGTGTGTGTGTGCCTACACATGCATAGAATAATCACAAAAGAGGACTTTATTTTGACAAAGTAAGTCTTTAAAATAAATTCAAATCCTTCAAGAAAAAAGAGAATATAACAACATCAACAACAACGACAAGCTATAGCTATGCGGGTAGAAGAAAATTCCTGAATATCAGTGAATTCTTTTTGTTTTAAGGAATTGTAAGGATTCAAAAAAGTTAAGTAAATAGGCGGGTTGGTTTAATGGCTCAATAAGTTTTGATTATACTTTGAACGCCAACACAATTTAAAATTTTAAGCAAATTGCGTAAAATATAAGAATAACAAAGTTGCTGTTTTTAAAACCGGCAAATGAATTGTTTTTAACTTAATTCAGCCAGCTGAATTTTATTTTTTTAACAATAAAACTAGCAGAATCTTACCTTATAAGCAATTCAGCTAGACAATTTTACTATTAACCAATTCAGCTAATTGCAGTTTGTTTTGAAGTATTTTAATTGAAAGAATTTAAGTTTAGTAGTAATTCAGCTAGATTACATTAATTTAATTGTTATTTAGCAAGTTATGCTGTATTTAAGAAGTCATTTTTCCTTACAAAGTTTCATAAGTAAAACTAATCAGCTATTTTTTTTTTGTAAGAAATTCAGCTAGCTGAAAATACAAAATTATAATTAGCTGATGAATATTATTTTAATCGACTCGTTTGGCTAATGAAAGCTTACTGTCTGTTTAACGATTTCGAACGTTAACGTTCTCATAGAAAATGAAATTTAAAACAAAAACACAATTCGAAAATTTGTTTTTGTTTTAAATGTACTAAGCAAATGTTCAGTTGTGACAATAATAGAAGTAATAAGTAGCTGCTGAGGTCATTACTCGTAAGTATTTATTGAAGTTTTCAGAATAATAACAATTGTAATGACAGCTACTTACCAGATAACGTATGAACTAACTACCACCTATTACCAAAAATCAAAAAGTTTTTCCTGGGTTTTTATATAAAAAAAACAAGTAAGGGTGCTATATTCGGCTGTGCCGAATCTTTGATACCCTCCACCGACAGTTCTAATGTTTTCGGAGTAGTATATCTATGATGTCTATTTTATTTTTATAATCTTTATAAAAATAGACATCTGCATTTAAATTGGTTGCGGTTTAAACCTATTTTAAATTATTGACCAACAATCAGAAAGTTAAATGCTTTTTTTAAATAATTAGTATTGTGGTTATTTTGTTGAACTATTTATGGTTTTTAATCCAAATTTTTAATATTTTTAATTAGGCTTAAGTTCATGAAATTTAATTTTCATTAAATTATTCTTATGAAGAAAGGAATTTTACATTTGTCCTTCAAGTTGTGCTGAAAAAGGTCAACAGAAAAGAGAAAGACAAAATGAAAAAACAAAAAATGTACTTCGACTTCAAGAAAAATTCTTGACAAAAGTACGAAAAAACAGAAGTAAGGAAAAAACATGTAAAATCAATTAAAATGGATAATCATTCAGGAAAGCAAATTTCGATCTACCAAATGTTAAAATACAATTTGGTTTAAGGATTGATGTTTGACTATTGACGTCAGCAGTCGTCGATGGCTGCGAGTGTAAGACGGCAAATCCATCTGAGGAGATCGAGTGGTTGCGATCGAAACATGTCATGGTAACCTGCCGGCCAGTGTTCGAGCCCGAGCCACGTCAAGAATGAAAGATTATCAATAACAATTTTAATTAATTTTCATGTTGTAAAATTCCTTTCTTCATAAGAATAATTTAATGAAAATTAAATTTCATGAACTTAAGCTTTTTTTAAGCAATTTTAACTAGCTTAAATAAAATATCATGATTCGTAACAGTTTAACTGAAATGATTTTCAGGAGGGCAACTTATATTGGAGCCATGATAAGCTATGAACTAATCACCCCAAAAGTCTGCAGAAAAAACATAAATTTCAATACAGCGGCGCAATTAGTTTTAGAATTTTCAGTGAATTTCAGAAGGCTGCTAAAATGGGATCTAAGGTAAATCACAAAATTCCATAATATTTTTTCTGGCCACATAAAGCTAAGCTTTATTTTACCAAAGTGGGCTTTATATGGGGCCTATGGACCGCTCTTCGCAAAATGTTATAGGCTTATTTCTGGTTCAATAAAACTGTGATGTAGCAAATTTTGTTATGATAGCATAATTTTTACGTTTTTAGGCGTACTAAACTGTTTTCCGGGACTAGGGTTTATATGGGACCTGGGGTAAATTATGAGTTGATCTTCACGAAATTTCACAGTCTTATTTCTAGTCCTATAAACTTTTACTTACCAAATTTTGTTATGATGGCATTATTTTTTACGGTTTTATGCGTACTAAACTTGTAAATTACGGACCGATCTTCACGAAATTTCACAGTCTTATTTTTGGTTATATAAAACTTTTATGTACCAAATTTTGTTATGATAGCTTTTTTTACGGTTTTAAGCATACTGTTTTCCGGAAGTAGGGTTTATATGGGGCCTAGGGTAAATTATGAACTGATCTTCACGAAATTTCACAGTGTCATTTTTTGTTCTCTAAAACTGTGATGTACCAAATTTTGTTATAATAGCATTATTTTTTACGTTTGTAGGCGTAAGAGCGGTTTTCCAGGAGTAGGGTTTATACTGGGCCTAGGGTAAGTTATGGACCAATCATCACGAAACTTTACAATGTCATTTCAAGTCCTTTTTAACTGTGACGTGCCAAAATTTGTTATAATAGCATTGTTAATTAGTGTTTTAGGCGTTCTATACTGTTTTCCGGGAGTAGGGCTTATATGGGGCCTAGGGTAAGTTATAGACGGATCTTCACGAAATTTCGAGTCGAATAAAACGAATTTTTGCAAAATCTTATATCATTCTGTGCATTATTACACCACTTATGTTAGTTTTTGTAACAAAATTATCAATTTTTTTAGGTGGTGGTTCCACATTTTGATTCATATCACTGATCCTACTGATTTTGCTGGATATCAATCCCAAACTGCTTGGTGTAACTACAAACAATTTGACACCAAGTTTTTTTTATATCTTTTTAGTTTTTTGAAAGTGAGCGTGTTTTCAACAGACGGACATGGCTAAATCAACTTAGAATTACTCAAGGACCCAGAATATACTTAGCGTATAAAAACCTTGTTATAAAAATTATCTTTTTCTAAAAAGTTCATTTCTATTAAGATTACCTTTTTATAAAACGGTCGGTCCTTCTTATCAAAATTACCTGTTTTATAAAAGTACCTTTTTTTAAAAGTACCTTTTTTTAGAAGTACTTTTTTTTTAAAGTACCTTTTTTTAAAAGTACCTTTTTTTTAAAGTACCTTTTTTTAAAAGTACCTTTTTTAAAAGTACCTTTTTTATAAAGTACCTTTTTTATAGAAGTGCCTTTTTTATAAAATAAACTATTTTATAAAAGTTCCTTTTTTATAAAATAAACTATTTCATAAAATAACCTTTTTTATAAAATTACCTTTTTTATAAAAGTACGTTTTTTATGAACGTACCATTTTTATAAACGTACCTTTTTAATGAAAGTACCTTTTTCTTTACCAAAAGTACCTTTTTGTTAAAAGTCCCCTTTTAATCAGAAGTACCTTTTTATCAAAAGTACTTTTTTTTATCAAAAGTACTTTTTTTTGTCAAAAGTACCTTTTTACCAAAAGTACCTTTTTATCAAAAGTACCCTTTTTATCAAAAGTACCTTTTTATCAAAAGTACCTTTTTACCAAAAATACCTTTTTATCAAAAGTACCTTTTTATCAAAAGTACCTTTTTATCAAAGTACCTTTTTATCAAAAGTACCTTTTTATCAAAAGTACCTTTTTATCAAAAGTACCTTTTTATCAAAAGTACCTTTTTATCAAAAGTACCTTTTTATCAACAGAACCTTTTATCAAAAGTACCGTTTTATCAAAAGTACCTTTTGAGAAAAAGTATTTTTTAAGAAACAGTACCTTTTTATAAAAAAAACTTTATATAAAAATTCATTTTCAAAATTTAAAAAGTTTTGTAAAGTTGCTTAATTTTTATAAAATTTAATCAGTTTTTTTTCGTTTATTTTTTTCTTTATTAATTTCGTTCTTTTGCGTCATTTTATATCATTTTAAAAGTCTGCTTTTAACATTTGAGACATATTTTTTTTGCACTTATCGTAACATGTGTCTGCCCCCTGTTTTATTTTTTTTTTTAATGCCATTGTTTGCCACATATTCATTTTTATTCAACCATTCTTTTTTCGATTTTTTTTTTTCTCTTTTTAAAATGTCAAATTCAATTGTAATCTAAATGACAATTGATGATGACGCTTCAATGATCAAAATGTCTAAATTGAAACTGAAATATAGTGCAGAAAAAAAATAACGAAAAGTAATATTTAATAGATTATCTGGTTGAAAAAAGAATCAAGTTACTTTATTTTATTAAAGTTAATCATGGAATGATTTAAAACAGGGGGGAAGCAAATACTTAAAAGCAATTGTGGTCGGTTGCCTTATTTGCAAATAAGCCGTTGAGGCAAGAAATTTAGTAAGTCATTAAGTTTAAATATGCGAATTTGTTTTTAAACAAGCTTTAATTAGATTTAAACTGCTAGATAAAATTTTTAATTGTAAGTAGAACCGACTATTGTCATTTTTGTTACTAGTGGCTTTAATATGCTTTATGTTCCTTGTATTTAAAAATTTTTTTTTAACTTTTTGAAAGAAATTGTACCGGATTTGTGAAACAAACTTTATTTTTAAACTTTTGTTTTACATTTCTTTTTCTAAAATTTTTTTTTTTGTTTATGGTCTGATTAGATTTGCAAAGAAAAGTTACAATTTCCACTTTATTTAACTTTAAGTAAAGAAGAAAAGCAGCAGCATTAATCTATTAAAAAAAAAAACAACTATTACACATCGAAAGAAACTGAATACCAGTGACCTTCTTTAGTTTTTGGTCTGCTACTTTTATGTCTTTACACTTTTTGCATACGTAAAATTTGTGTTTCTTTTCATTTAAATTAAGAAAAATTAGAAAAAAACTTTAAAAGTTTCGAATTTCTTATTCTTCAGTAAACAACAAATTACTTTAAGTCTTAATGGCAGAAAAACTTGAACAAGCAATGCATTGTCTGAACGTAATGACCAGTCATGCTTGAAATGAATTAAAAGTGAATTAAGGTGACAGAGTGTGTACAATTAAATCAAAAAGTGGACTAAATACACAACAAATGCGTACGAAACGAGAGATATGAATGCGAAGGCAGCAGCCGTATCTTCTTTTTGTTTTTTTTTTTTTTTAAATTCTGATGATTTAAATTAACGTTCAATTAATGGTGGAATCTTTAACATGATCATAAAAAACACTTGGGGGAAAACCAAGCTGTTGTAATATTAACCCTTTAAAGGCCTTTTAAAAACCCTTAGGCATCTCAAATTTTTAAAAGTAGAAATAGTGCTTTGGCTGTTTCCGATTTTTTAACAATACTTTTTTTATTATAAAATTTACCTAATTTTTAAAAATAGCAAATTTTTATTTAAACTTTAAGATACAAATAAAAATGTAAGTTATCATAGGGTTAATATTCCTTAATATAAGAAAACAAATTTTATCTTACTAGTGGAATTTAAAAAATCTTAAAAATGTATTTGCTAAAACACGAAGGTTACTTTATATTATATTCAACATTTTTTCATTTTTCGAATTTATTCTATGAGCTAAATTTCAGTTATGTATTTTATAAAGCTTTTTTGTAATAGTCCTATTCCTTAAATTTTTCAGAAATGACTTTTTACACTACCAGACTATTATATTGTATTTTCTTTTTTTTACATGTAAACTATTACAAAAAAAGCTTTATAAAATACATAACTAAAATTTAGCTCATAGAATAAATTCGAAAAATGAAAAAATGTTGAATAAAACACTTCACCTAACTTACAATGTATATTCATAAAAATTTTTAAAATTTCAAAAAAAAATTCTCCATGCAAGATGAAGGGATAAACGAAATAACCCCCTAAATGTAGAAATATCAAACGACAACTATACATTTTTAAACTTAATTTTTTTTTGTAATGTAATATTCCATTAACAAGCCTAAATAGTCAGTCAGGGTTAAGGTTAATTTGCTTAGCAAACACAGACATACATACATTAATTCGTAAATACACGCACTGTTTCATACGACGAACACATTTACAGGCTCTGAATTATGCAGGCCTCTAGGAAACCTAAAAATTTATTTACCACACAAAATCTTGAAAACATCTGTTCATAAATTTTTAAAATAGTACTTTGTTAGAAGAATGGATTTTTGTTTTTTGTAAAAAGATATATTTTGCAAAAAGGAAATTTTTGAATAAAGATACTTTTAAAAAAAATTTACTTTTTGTACAAAGGTACTTTTTGCAAAAAGGTAATTTTTGTAACATGGTACTTTTTGTTAAAGGGTAGTTTTTGTAAAAAGGTACTTTTTGTTAAAAGGTACTTTTTGTAAAAAGGTACTTTTTGTAAAAAGGTACTTTTTGTTAAAAGGTACTTTTTGTAAAGGTACTTTTTATAAAAAAGTACTTTTTGTTAAAAGGAACTTTTTGTTAAAAGGTTCTTTTTGTTAAAAGGTACTTTTTGGTTAAAGGTAATTTTTGTAGAATGGTACTTTTGGTAAAAAGGTACTTTTTGTAAAAAGGAACTTTTTGTAAAAAGGTACTTTTTGTAAAAAGGAACTTTTTGTAAAAAGGTACTTTTTGTTAAAAGGTACTTTATGTAAAAAGGTACTCTTTTAAGAAGGTACGTCCAAACCCACCTTTTGCTATACCAAGTTTGTAAGAGAGTGATTGTAAGTGTATGTCGTCTGGCTGACTGGTTATCTGTCCATGTTTACCTTGTGCGCAATGTACAGGTCGCAATTTTGCGTCCATATTGACTAAATTTTCTGTATACGTTTCAATTACCACAAGGACAATGCCTATTGAAAATGATGAGAATCGTTTCATAATTTCAGATGGCTCCCATATTAACATTCATCTTATGAAGTTGGCATTTTGATTAAATTTAATCCAAATTTAGTTTATTATACTCTAAACATCATACCAAATTTTATTGAAATCAGTCCATATTTGACTTAAGCTCCAAATAATACTTCCGAAAATAGCTTTAAGAGCCACAACTTTTTAACAAATGTTGGTGTAGACATAAAATTTGGTAAACATAACTCTTACGATATCTGCTATGTCATGACAAAATATTGTGCTCGTGCAAAGTTAACCATATGTCGCATATAAACCCCCATCCTAAAATCACTTAAATGCCAACAAATCTCATAAAGATAAAGATTTTTAAATAGCATTCGGAACAAAGAACTTTTGCATGAACCTTAATCTCATAACATAATTTTGGTCTGCCCTTTCCATAATTGCCCATGCGTCCCAAATCGAGTGCAGCCCGGAAAATTTGTTTTAAAGTTGGGTTTCAAATAGTCGGGCTTGACCGATTATATTTTCTTACTTGTTTTAATGAAATTTTTACAAGTTTGCTGAAAATTGTGCTCCATCTAAAGTTGCCCTCTACAAAAGTGCGTTACCTTTAAAATTTTCTTTCTTTAAAAGGTTTCAATAAAAGAGTGAGCTTTTAAAAATTCCGATCAAAAAGAAATGGAATATTTTAGGGTATATTAAAGGTACTTTTTACAGTTGTGTTAAAAAAAGGTACTTTATAAGTTAAATTAAAAAAGTTATTTTAGTAATAAAATTTTTCACTTAATGTGCTGTTTCCAAACGACAGGCAAGTGATTGTGTAGTCAAATTAAATACACAATCTCTTGCCTGTCATTTGCATAAACTTGTAATTTTAAATAATAATACCAATTTTGACCTCAAAATTTGAGTTACTTTTATCGTCGTATGCATAGTGTTACGCGACAGCTTCAAATAGAAAAATAAAAATCAATCTAAGGCCGAAAGAAATACGATCGAGGGCATGAAATAAAATGGTTTCCCAGCCAGCTATATTGAGGTAAATTTGGTTCTCAACCCATACATTCCTTGCGCGTAAGCATATAAATTTTACCATTCATGCCTCAAAAAATACCTATAGTAAAAAAAAAATGATTCATAAGACTAACCTGCGATGGCAAGATGTAGTACCATCTAGGGTACAATTGCTCCCACCCACTGACCTTGTGTCAGACACCTTGACAGGCAAAATACCCCTATTTTGTCACCTGTCCCTATTATCTCAGATTATTATTTACCACAGTTCGTGGTTAGTTATGGTTATTATTCCCCTTTTTTGTTTTAAGTAAATTAGAGTAGCATGTTTGTGTTATTTAAAATAATTTAATGATATAATTTATTAATGGCATTTCAAAATATATATCTATGTATGTATATAGTTCGTATAATAATAATATAATAATTTTTTTTTTTTTTTAAAAAAAGAAAAAAAACTAAACTTATTCGGACTTTATTTGAATTATTAGTTTGAATTTGTTTAATTGAAATATTAACTCAGACCAGCTTGAAACTAATGTTCAGATTTAATAAAAAAAATTAATTAAGAAAAGTCTACTTACAAATCAGATGAAAAAAAAATTATATTTTTGCCTTTTACTTGCAACGTTATCTATAAAATAAATTATTCCATATTATTCGTCTGCGAGGTAAATTGGTGGGCCCAGCAATAACTGCATGACGACGTAATTGATGGTTACGTTCTAAATTGGAAAAAAAAATGAATTATTAGTTAATGTTTGGATTCAAGAGAAAATATAAACATAGTTTAAAGTACATCGGCACTTGATTTTAAATTTAGATAATTCACAAATAAAATTATGTATAATATTAAATTGAAATTTTGTTTCCTTTTTTTCTGATTAATTCAACATTATTTATAAAATTAAGCTGAAATTTTGTATTCTCTTTTTTTTCATATTAATTCAACATTATTTAAAAAATTAAGTGTAAATTCTGTTTTTTTTTTTCAAATTAGTTTAACATTATTTAAAAAAAATTAAGTTTAAATTTTGGGTTTATTTTTTTTTTTCTCAAATTAATTCAATATTATTTAAAAAAAAAATTAAGCTTACATTATTTATAAAATTAAGTCAAAATTTTGGTTTTTCTTTCTTTTTTTTTTCTAAACTCATAAAAGTTTTCTTTTCGTTTAATTATTTACATTAATACTACTTATTTCGTCTTCAGTATAAATTTTATGTTATTTAACAATATTTGGTTCTTGTTTTTTTTTTCCAATTATTTTAATTCAATCAATAATCACCATCGTATAATTTTTTTTATTAATTATTTTAGGGTAATTATGATTTTAAAACTTCTTTTGGATGTAACAATATATATATCTATATATATTGGGCAGAATTCTTACAAGTTTTCATTAGTTAATTAAATTTTTTTTTTCTCTCTTTTGCCTGTTAATTTTACAATTGGTAAACTTTTTGGTTATTTAATTTGTTTCAGTTTTTCTTTTTTTTTTTTTTTTTTTTTAAGTAGTTGGATACGTTAAATCTTGAACATCGTGTTTACAAATTCAAATTCAAATTGCTGTTTCCCTAGTCTTTTTTTTTTGTTTTACTTTACTTTACGTTTAACTATTTGGTAAAAATTCGATTCGTCATATTACATTTACAATGGTTTTTAATTCAAATGTTTTTCTTTGCTTATATTTTGGAAAGCTTGTTTTTAAAATAGTAACAGTTATAAATAGTTTTCGGTGGCTGATTTTGTTATAATTTCAAATGCCATTTGAAATTTTACATCATTTGAATCTTTTTGTTTTTTTTTCTTTTTATAATTGGGTGTTTTTTTTTCTAATTATCTTCTAATTTACATTGCGTTCACTTTTATGTCCCTAAATAAAGTTTTCGTTTATTGAGTTTAACAGTTCATGTGTTACCAAAATTACAGTTTTTTTTTTCTATTTTACAAGATTTGGAATTACTGTTAACTACCAAAGCTAACAGTATTGGCTATTAGTTGAAAACTTTATACAATTTACTGGATTCTATTGTTGAAGGCTTTTCCAGTGCATTTTAAATTACTACAAACATTTTCATTATGTATGATAATTTAAATCAAATTTTATATTACTACACTTTGAATAAATATGATTGTTTTCCAGAACTTTCTATTTAATATGAGAAGACGCCATTTCCATTTCCCACACAAAGTATACAAGTTCAGAACTTTTACACGTGTTCCCAAAGACGACACTGTATAATTAAAAATAATGTGCACTGGGGGTCACCTTCAAAATTATGATGAAGATAACGGTTCAGGTAACGTTATCTTAAAATGTGGAGCTGAGCCCTCCACGTGGAGGTAATAATTTATCCAACTTAAAGAAAATGACCTTAGTCAACTTTCTTGGACCAACGGAGCTGAATTTTAAGAAACAATTTAAAATTCCTAACCTAATGATATAAAATTCACCATTTATTAATTCTACTATTATAAATTTTTTTTTTATAACACACATTTCCTTACCTCCAGTTGTACGAGACACGTTTCCCCAAATTTTTCCTGGCCAATCTATTGCTAAAAATAAAAAAAACACTCTTCACATTCCTTTTTTCCCTTTGGAATTGCTCACTATATTTTACTAAAAAAATTTTTCCGTTCACGATGTGCACTGCGCAAGATTACTTTGACAATAGTTTCGTTGTCAAGAAAATTTGTTGAGTTTAACATTCCCAAAAAAAAAATGCCGCAAATAAACTTCCAATATAAATTTAATAAAAAAAACGTTCTCCCTTTGTGTTATAGGGATAAATTGGAATTAAGCAGGTGGCCGATTTATCAAGAAACCATAATGAGAATAAATTATTATTACACTTTAATTCGCGTCAAGCAAAAAAAAATTCAAGGCAAACAAGAAGAGAACAATTGATGTACTCTGATAAAAGAAACATGAGAAAAAACCAAATGGTACAACCCCGCACCCTTCACATTGATCACCTAAATAAAGAGTACATATACCCATGTATGTCAGTATGTTATTTTACTTCTATTCGAGTATGACTGCAATGCAAAAAAAAAAAAAAAAATGTTAAGTCTTGAACGTGAAATTATTTAGAATGAAACATTTACATACATATTTATGTATGTTTATATGTATGCATGCGATTGTCAAAAACTGATGTTTAAAATTGATCTTGAAATTATTTAGAATAGAACATTTTCATATTCATGTGTGTTTATATGTAGGCAAGTGCTTAACAGAAAATGATGTTTAACCTTGATCTTGAAATTATGTAGAATAGAACATTTTCATATTCATGTGTGTTTATGTGTAGGCAAGTGCTTAACAGAAAATGATGTTTAACCTTGATCTTGAAATTATTTAGGATGAAACATTTACATACTCATGTGTGTTTATATGTAAACATGTGATTGACACAAACTGATATTTAACCTTGACCATGAAGTTTAACCAAGACAGAAGAAGGAATCCCGATAAGAATATTCCTGTTTTGTAATAATTGTAACATTTTATTTATTTTATTAAAAAAAATGAATTAATTAAAAAAAATAAATTTGAATCTGAATAAGAGGAAACCAAAATCGTAACAAACCTGCTTTGAACATATAATTGGTACAATTAAAGTTCAAACAGGAAACAGATTTTGTTTTGACCGATAAAAAAAAAATGAATTCATGCTTCTGGCCTTTTCAACCAGTTTGGTATTAAACAATATATGTTATTCAACATGTCATAGTACAATGTGTCATTACTGTTTACCCTGTTTTCCTCCCTCTTCCTCATCAAGCAGGAAACAGCATATCGTCCTAATAGTATAATTGTAATTAAACCTTAATTGCAAAAAAAAATAATGGGTCCATCAACAAAAGAGAAACTAATTTTATTTTTCTACTTGCCAATGTGTGGCACGACCCACGATAGCCGGGCATAATTCATGATTTAAGGTCCGTGGCATGGTATTTGCCGAGGTACTTCCCTTTGTCGTCCTCGAGATCATATAAGTTGTTGCCAACTTTGTCTCTTACCCTACATTTTAAATATTTAGACAAAAATTTCTTGTTTATATGTTTCGACATATCGCTTAATACATGGTTTCTCCTATACACAATTTGACCTTTTTTGAAGTTAATTTGTCTGCTTCGGAGGTTATACGATTTGGTACCCTTATTATGTGCCACTGTCAAGCTTTTTCGGATATTTTCCCTTATCTTTGTTAGTTTGTCCATGTTATTTAAAACAATTATATCCCCACTAGACATACATCCAATCTTATCCAGAATTTTATAAGTCGAGCCGTGTTGCACCATATTCTGTCCGAACATCGCATAATAAGGAGAACATTTAATCGCGGTGTGGTAGTCGCTTCTTAGTATTGACATAATTTGAGGAATATACCTATCCCAATCTCTATGATCCTTGTGCCCTTGTAAAAAACATCTAATTTTCGTAATTATATCGCGGTTAGCACGCTCTGATGCGTTCGACTGCGGTGCATAAAACCCAGTTGTTATGTGAGAGATACCGTACAATTTATAGAAATCTTTCATTTCCCTTGAGAGAAATTGTTTGCCGTTGTCACTATGAATGTACCTAGGAACTCCAAAAGTTGGAAATAGTTCCGACTCGAAAAACAAAATGACTTTCGACGTAGTCGCCGCCCCTAGAGGTTTTAAAAAAACAAATTTGGTCAGGTGATCTAAACAAATAAATATCACCGAATTCTTAGCCTTGGTAAATGGATATGGCCCTAAAAAATCACAATATAACCTCTCAATTGGTCTACTTGTAAGGATTTGACTTCCCATTTGGGGTCTTGATATTTGATTAGAGGATTTAACGCTTTTACATACTTCGCAATTGTCTATATAAGTCTTTACGTCGTTTAACATTGTTGGCCAAAAGTATTTTTGGCGAATCCTTGACAATGTTTTCATTAAACCCCCATGGCATGAAAGACTAGAATCGTGAGCAGATTTAATGACAAATGGTACTAAGGACTTCGGAATCCATACGCGCCAAAGACTATCTTCCTCAACTTCCGATCCAAGTCGAAAATTTACGCGTTTAAGAACTAGATTTCCCGATGTACTAAGATCTGGCAATACCTCATTGTTTTTTAACACGTTTTCCCTAAGTTGTTGATACTCTTCCTCATTAAATTCGGGCGACAAGGGATCAATATCGGAGGGCAAACTGCTTATAGTAAGGTCTTCAACGTCCATCCTTGAGAGACAATCCGGTACGACATTTAATGATCCTTTTCTGTGTTCTATACCAAACGTGTAGCGCTGCAGTTGAAGGCTCCATCGTGCCAAACGCCCGCTTAAATCCTTCTGTGACATGAGCCACTTTAAGGAAGAGTGGTCTGTAAAAATGCGGAAACGTAATCCCTCGATATACGGCCTAAATCTTTTAACACTAACAACTGCTGCCAGACATTCCAGTTCGGTTATGGTATAATTTCTTTGTGATTTATTAAGCTTTTGTGATACATAAGCTATCGGATGCTCGTGTCCTTGATCGTCGTACTGAAATAATACGCCACCTACACCTACTCTGGAAGCGTCGCATTGTATTATAAATTCTCTATCAAAATCAGGTTGGGCTAATACCGGTGCAGTTGAGAGAGCGTTCTTTAACTTCTCGAATGATAGTTTTGCCTCATCTGTCAGTAAAAACTTCCCTTTTGATTTTTTTAAGCAGTCTGTTAAAGGTCCTGCAAGGTCTGCGAAGTTGTTAATAAAGGAGCGGTACCAGTTCGCCATACCAATAAATCTTCGTACCTGCCTCGGAGTCTTAGGCAAAGGAAAATTTCCAATCGATTCTACTTTGGCAGGGTCTACTTTCAAACATCCATTCCCTACTATGTATCCTAAGTATCGGATCTCCTTTTGACAGAACTTGCTCTTGCTTACGTTAATAGTTAGTTTGGCAGATCTTAGGCACCCAGCCACTTGAGACAATACGCCAATGTGCGTTGGAAAATCGGAACTACAAACCAGTAGGTCGTCAAGGTATACAAATACATTTTCGCGTAATCGGGAAGGAATGACCTTGTCCATAAGTCGGCTCATGGTCTGGGGCCCGTTACATAATCCGAAAGGCATGTATTTATAGTGATACAACGGTTTGCCGGGTATAGCGAAGGCTGTTTTTTCCTTAGAAGAATCTGTCAACTTAATCTGTAAAAACGCATCTTTGAGATCAATTCCGCTGATGTAGAATGTGTCCTTGAGCCTACTAAGCAAACCATTAATGTGAGGCAATGGGTACGAATCTTTCTTAGTTACTTCATTGAGTTTTCTTGAGTCAATGCATAGTCTCACTTTTCCGGGCTTCCTGACTAAAACGGCTGGAGAGCACCACGGAGAATTTGACTCCTCAATAACCCCTAATTTAAGTAATCTATCGATTTCTTGATAGGCTTCCTCCTGTCTAGGTGGAGATAGAGGATAGTGTTTGCATTTAATTGGTACTGCGTCAGCCGTATCAATGTGGTGCTGCAATAAATCCGTACTACCCAGACCTAGCTTCTCATACGAGGGGAATTCCAAAATTGTTTTTTCCAAAATAAGTCTTTGTTCCGGGGTAAGCTCATGAAAATTTTGGTCAAAACAGATTTCTGATACATTTATTATACTAGAAGGAATTATATCAGGGGCCAGTGCAAAATCACGCCAAAAATTGGTACCAAAATATGCATACTGAGTTAGGGACGGAACTAAATAAAATTGAATGTGTTTTGTAACGCCCTTGAAAAATATAGGGATATTACAGAACCCTATAACGTTTTGTTTGGTACCATTTGCAGTACGAACTGACGAGGTAATTGGGGTGTAAGTAAGATTGTTTCTCTCTAAAAATTCTAAGCAGCCTTTGCCAAGTACAGATACGTTTGCCCCTGAATCAAGCAGTCCTAATAAAGTGTCATTAAATACCCTTACTTTAGCGAATGGCCTATCATCAGATCCGTTTATAATTGTGGATTCTAAGAGCTTGCGATAATATTTGCGCTTCTTAAATCGAATTCTACACTTCATTATCGCCAAATTAGGGTTTCTTTTTATTTGCCGTTCAGGTCTTACAGGGTTATCTACGAAATCAACGAAAGGGTAATAGCTATCTGTTTGAATTGATTTGTTTTCAGTAAAACTTTTTTCACCAAAATTACTAATTAATTGCTTCCCATAAGGGTATATGTCAGGGGTCTGTGTAAAGATCTCTCTACAAGATCTTTTTGTCATTGTGCTTTCAATGCACAAAATGTCTTTATTATTACTTTGGTCAAACCCGGGGCTTAAGGGAGTGGACGAGAGTCCCCGGTAGTCAGATCGCCCACTATACGATTTCCCTGGAAACTATGATTATTTGGGCATTTAGGGGTCAAGGTACCCTTTTGCCCACATTTAAAACAAAACGGTTTCACGATTTCCCTGGAACAATAAATGTACGAATGACCATATTCCGAACAGTTCCAGCATTGAATGCCAGAGTAATCAAATTTAGCTTTTCTATTTGGGAATTGCATTGCCTCAACTTGTGGATCGATAACTTCAGTATCATCCGATTCTTGAAGCGAAGTATCGATCTCGCTAACGTTTCGGGATGCCCCTACATTAGGTGTCTGAAATTTCGTGTCCCGTAGAACCTTTTCTGCCCTCCGGGCAATGTCTCGAAAATCATTTACGTCACGAGGTTCCGAATTAAAAAGCAAAAACCTTAAGTTCGGATTTAAATTCCGCTTCATTATGTCTATAAGTGTTATATCTGGCAAGGGATTCTGAAGCCTGAGATTCATGGCCACAATCGAGGTATGAAAATCATCATAGCTTTCCTTAAATTGCTGTCTACGCAGCGAAATTCTTAACAAAACCTCGTGGTCGGACTCTAGATTACCGAATTCTTTAATCAAAGCATGGCGTAAGGCTGGGTAAGTTATGTTACGATTCTGTCTCGCATACAACCAATACCACTGCTCAGCTCGACCTTCCAAAAGAATATGAAAATTGGACATCAAATGCCCATCAGAACATCCAGAACGAGCACTAAGGGTCTCAACCTTAAAAAGAAAATCGGAAACTGAGCCTGAGCCATCGTACGATATTTTCCACTTTTCTAACTTAACATTTGTCTCAAATGATCCATTTTGATCAGAAGATCTGTTAGAATTTGATGGTGGAAAATTTGGCGATGTTCCCGGTGGTCTATTTGTAGATATAGCCGGCGCACCGCCAATTTGCGATATACTTTCTCTAATTGAAGTTAACTCCCTTCGGAATTCCTCGTGTGTATTTCGCATTGTTATTTCCATCATTGCTATTAAGGAGTCAAAAGCATTTGCATTGTCAGGGTTAGGATTATTTATATTAGCAAGTGATGGATCATTATGATATGAAGCAAAAGGTTGTACAAATGGTTCAACGTTTGGATTTAAAGAGGATCTTGAAGGAATTCCTCCGGAAGCCAGGTCCAGTTGCGAAGCTGAACTTTGGTTATCCATTGCAACTAGGTCCTGAAAAAGGTCTGTGGAAGGTAAACTATTTGAGCTCTTGGCCCCTTCTACCTGTGTAGGTATTACCGTCCTACCAGCAGGTGAGTGAACAACTTTAGACTTCGGAGTAGTCTGAAGATCAATAGAGATATTATTACGCGATGCTGAATAGCCCCTTCCCCTATTACTTAAATCATCCTTAGAGCTTCTGGCCGAATTTCGAGTGTTCATACCGCAAATATCAAAATTAAAATGGTAATGTCAAGGTAAAAAGATACTTGTCCAATGACAAGAACTTTAAAATGTTTATGTCAAAAAAAAAAAAAAAAAAAAAATTAAAAACAAAAGGAATGTAAATATTTAAATTTAAAAATTTGTAAATAAGAGGGGGAAAAATGTAAAACTTAACTTTCACTTTTCTCTTGTCTTCTTTACACGTGTTTAAAATCAAGTAAATCAAAATTTCATATTATTACAGGGGAATAATAAACCATAATAACACTGAACGTAATCACTCACAATCTGAAATAATTCAAACCTCTAATGTTTAATCGACTTGTGCATATACCAAGTAATTGTATGTCAAGCTAACATTCTGCAACATAAACAAATCCCTGTACGAAAAAAAGATAAGTGTGGACTCGAATATTATTTTTCATAACAAAACACTGTCTTGCCCCCAATGACACTAAAACCGACTAACAAACCCCAGTAATAGGACTATTGTGGAAGGAGACATAAAAGTCTAGTCAAATTAAATTAAGATTACAAAGTTTCCCAAATTGCTATTAGATTCCGAAATTTAGTTCTTCGTTAGATATCTAAGACTTAAATAGAAATCTAAGTAAAAAAAAATTTACTAACACTAACTAACTAATTAGTATTCAAAAGTCGAAATGGTCTTAAATCATATTAATGTCTAAAGAGGTTAAATAAGCCTTCATCTGGCTGTCCAGTAATAAACAGCCTTTTCGTTGGGCGCCATATATGTTACGCGACAGCTTCAAATAGAAAAATAAAAATCAATCTAAGGCCGAAAGAAATACGATCGAGGGCATGAAATAAAATGGTTTCCCAGCCAGCTATATTGAGGTAAATTTGGTTCTCAACCCATACATTCCTTGCGCGTAAGCATATAAATTTTACCATTCATGCCTCAAAAAATACCTATAGTAAAAAAAAAATGATTCATAAGACTAACCTGCGATGGCAAGATGTAGTACCATCTAGGGTACAATTGCTCCCACCCACTGACCTTGTGTCAGACACCTTGACAGGCAAAATACCCCTATTTTGTCACCTGTCCCTATTATCTCAGATTATTATTTACCACAGTTCGTGGTTAGTTATGGTTATTATTCCCCTTTTTTGTTTTAAGTAAATTAGAGTAGCATGTTTGTGTTATTTAAAATAATTTAATGATATAATTTATTAATGGCATTTCAAAATATATATCTATGTATGTATATAGTTCGTATAATAATAATATAATAATTTTTTTTTTTTTTTAAAAAAAGAAAAAAAACTAAACTTATTCGGACTTTATTTGAATTATTAGTTTGAATTTGTTTAATTGAAATATTAACTCAGACCAGCTTGAAACTAATGTTCAGATTTAATAAAAAAAATTAATTAAGAAAAGTCTACTTACAAATCAGATGAAAAAAAAATTATATTTTTGCCTTTTACTTGCAACGTTATCTATAAAATAAATTATTCCATATTATTCGTCTGCGAGGTAAATTGGTGGGCCCAGCAATAACTGCATGACGACGTAATTGATGGTTACGTTCTAAATTGGAAAAAAAAATGAATTATTAGTTAATGTTTGGATTCAAGAGAAAATATAAACATAGTTTAAAGTACATCGGCACTTGATTTTAAATTTAGATAATTCACAAATAAAATTATGTATAATATTAAATTGAAATTTTGTTTCCTTTTTTTCTGATTAATTCAACATTATTTATAAAATTAAGCTGAAATTTTGTATTCTCTTTTTTTTTATATTAATTCAACATTATTTAAAAAATTAAGTGTAAATTCTGTTTTTTTTTTTCAAATTAGTTTAACATTATTTAAAAAAAATTAAGTTTAAATTTTGGGTTTATTTTTTTTTTTCTCAAATTAATTCAATATTATTTAAAAAAAAAAATTAAGCTTACATTATTTATAAAATTAAGTCAAAATTTTGGTTTTTCTTTCTTTTTTTTTTCTAAACTCATAAAAGTTTTCTTTTCGTTTAATTATTTACATTAATACTACTTATTTCGTCTTCAATATAAATTTTATGTTATTTAACAATATTTGGTTCTTGTTTTTTTTTTCCAATTATTTTAATTCAATCAATAATCACCATCGTATAATTTTTTTTATTAATTATTTTAGGGTAATTATGATTTTAAAACTTCTTTTGGATGTAACAATATATATATCTATATATATTGGGCAGAATTCTTACAAGTTTTCATTAGTTAATTAAATTTTTTTTTTCTCTCTTTTGCCTGTTAATTTTACAATTGGTAAACTTTTTGGTTATTTAATTTGTTTCAGTTTTTCTTTTTTTTTTTTTTTTTTTTTAAGTAGTTGGATACGTTAAATCTTGAACATCGTGTTTACAAATTCAAATTCAAATTGCTGTTTCCCTAGTCTTTTTTTTTTGTTTTACTTTACTTTACGTTTAACTATTTGGTAAAAATTCGATTCGTCATATTACATTTACAATGGTTTTTAATTCAAATGTTTTTCTTTGCTTATATTTTGGAAAGCTTGTTTTTAAAATAGTAACAGTTATAAATAGTTTTCGGTGGCTGATTTTGTTATAATTTCAAATGCCATTTGAAATTTTACATCATTTGAATCTTTTTGTTTTTTTTTCTTTTTATAATTGGGTGTTTTTTTTTCTAATTATCTTCTAATTTACATTGCGTTCACTTTTATGTCCCTAAATAAAGTTTTCGTTTATTGAGTTTAACAGTTCATGTGTTACCAAAATTACAGTTTTTTTTTTCTATTTTACAAGATTTGGAATTACTGTTAACTACCAAAGCTAACAGTATTGGCTATTAGTTGAAAACTTTATACAATTTACTGGATTCTATTGTTGAAGGCTTTTCCAGTGCATTTTAAATTACTACAAACATTTTCATTATGTATGATAATTTAAATCAAATTTTATATTACTACACTTTGAATAAATATGATTGTTTTCCAGAACTTTCTATTTAATATGAGAAGACGCCATTTCCATTTCCCACACAAAGTATACAAGTTCAGAACTTTTACACGTGTTCCCAAAGACGACACTGTATAATTAAAAATAATGTGCACTGGGGGTCACCTTCAAAATTATGATGAAGATAACGGTTCAGGTAACGTTATCTTAAAATGTGGAGCTGAGCCCTCCACGTGGAGGTAATAATTTATCCAACTTAAAGAAAATGACCTTAGTCAACTTTCTTGGACCAACGGAGCTGAATTTTAAGAAACAATTTAAAATTCCTAACCTAATGATATAAAATTCACCATTTATTAATTCTACTATTATAAATTTTTTTTTTATAACACACATTTCCTTACCTCCAGTTGTACGAGACACGTTTCCCCAAATTTTTCCTGGCCAATCTATTGCTAAAAATAAAAAAAACACTCTTCACATTCCTTTTTTCCCTTTGGAATTGCTCACTATATTTTACTAAAAAAATTTTTCCGTTCACGATGTGCACTGCGCAAGATTACTTTGACAATAGTTTCGTTGTCAAGAAAATTTGTTGAGTTTAACATTCCCAAAAAAAAAATGCCGCAAATAAACTTCCAATATAAATTTAATAAAAAAAACGTTCTCCCTTTGTGTTATAGGGATAAATTGGAATTAAGCAGGTGGCCGATTTATCAAGAAACCATAATGAGAATAAATTATTATTACACTTTAATTCGCGTCAAGCAAAAAAAAATTCAAGGCAAACAAGAAGAGAACAATTGATGTACTCTGATAAAAGAAACATGAGAAAAAACCAAATGGTACAACCCCGCACCCTTCACATTGATCACCTAAATAAAGAGTACATATACCCATGTATGTCAGTATGTTATTTTACTTCTATTCGAGTATGACTGCAATGCAAAAAAAAAAAAAAAAATGTTAAGTCTTGAACGTGAAATTATTTAGAATGAAACATTTACATACATATTTATGTATGTTTATATGTATGCATGCGATTGTCAAAAACTGATGTTTAAAATTGATCTTGAAATTATTTAGAATAGAACATTTTCATATTCATGTGTGTTTATATGTAGGCAAGTGCTTAACAGAAAATGATGTTTAACCTTGATCTTGAAATTATGTAGAATAGAACATTTTCATATTCATGTGTGTTTATGTGTAGGCAAGTGCTTAACAGAAAATGATGTTTAACCTTGATCTTGAAATTATTTAGGATGAAACATTTACATACTCATGTGTGTTTATATGTAAACATGTGATTGACACAAACTGATATTTAACCTTGACCATGAAGTTTAACCAAGACAGAAGAAGGAATCCCGATAAGAATATTCCTGTTTTGTAATAATTGTAACATTTTATTTATTTTATTAAAAAAAATAAATTAATTAAAAAAAATAAATTTGAATCTGAATAAGAGGAAACCAAAATCGTAACAATAGTAATTGTTCGATCTAAATGTAGTATATCTTAAAGGCTTCGAGCAGAAAAATTCTCGAAGCCCTTTTGCAAGGCTTAAAGAAATCTCTATTTCCCCCCTTTTCGTATTCACACTTAACTTCGTGTTTAGTTTGTGATGCGCGAAGAATGTCAGCCGTTCGTAAGCAAAACAATACCAGACATCACAACGTGCAACAACACCAGCAACTTAATAAGGTTGTTGCTTTTTGTTGTTGTTGCTGTTGTATTGGTGTTGTATAGGCTTCAACACCAGACTGCTTGGCACCAAACAATTCAAATCGTCACCAACCATCAAGTTATAATAATCTTATACATTTTCATACAAAGTAATATAGAGTTAAAGACAGACAGACAAGACATCTTTCGTCTCTTTGGTCTTGCCAGTTTTTCGTTCACTCTTTTAAGGTTTCATTTCACTTAAATGGTATAAATTATTTCGGAGTGTAAAGAAGACAAAACAAAAAACCAATTAAAACAATTGAAAGAGCAAAATAAAATTTTGCAAAAAATGCGAACAAAATGTAATAGAGATAATAAAAATAATGATAAAGATGATACATGATGTTAATGGGAACTTTTTGGGTAATAAATTAGGTGGTGTTTTTGTTTATTTAATAAAAAATTTCCCTAAAATCAAAAATTTTGTAACTTAAAATGTTTCACTAAAAATGGAACTTTTCACTAAAAATTAAATTTTTCAGAAATTTTTTTCGATAAAAATCGGATTTTTCAATTGAAATTGTTTGCTTGAAATCTTATTTTTCATTAAAAATCGAATTTTTCGCTAAACATTAAATTTTTCACTTAAAGTTGGATTTTTCACTTAAAGTCGGATTTTTCACTAAAAATGAAATATTTCGCTGAATATTAAATTTTATACTAAAACTTAATTTTTTCACTAAACATTTTAGTTTGCACTAGAAATTTAATTGTTCTCTTAAAATGAAATTTTTCACTAAAACTAGAATTTTTTACAAAAAATTTAAATATTCACTAAAAATTTAATTTTTCACTAAAACTAGAGTTTTTCGCTAAAAATTTAATTTTTCACTGAAAAGCGAATTTTTCACTAAAAATTTAATTAAGAAAAAAAAATTAAATATTTTGCAGAAAATATTAATTTAATACTAAAATTAGAATTTTTTGCTAATAACTTACTTTTGCATTAAAATTTAGCTTTTTCACTAAAAATTTAAGTTTTCACTAGAAATTTCGTGAATTCGACTTGTGAACAATGATCCCAAAAGTATAAAAAATGTCGATTTTTTTATCACGAATACGAGCGCTAACTAAAAATTATTAGTACCATTGAATTTAGCGTACTAAAATTAGCTTCACCGGTTCGGTGCTCAGATCGAACAGAAAATCGGGCATTGTATGTAAAACAGTTTTTCGAAAAATTAAAAATTTCCAAGCCCGGAATTCCGAAAATCCCTTTTGCATACATTGCACGAACTTTTGGTCTTAGACGACCCCTAGTGAATTATCTTGCATAAAATATTCGTCAAACATTCTAACCCTCTAACGTGCCGTTTAAGTATACTTTTGTGTGGAAGTTAAAAAAGGACAAAAATTACCCCTTAAAATGAGTGTTAGAGGGCTAACATAATCTAAGAAAAGAGTCGCCATACAATTCTACTAAATACATCTGAAATAGCCCAATAAAAAATTTTATCATTTTGCGAAGCACTAAAGGTACATTTAAAAAAATAAGCGCACAATTATGCGCTACGCAATAAGACATACAGAAATGCAGTAAAGTAAGTGAAAGAACTCGGAACAACTTTTATAAAATAAAAAAAACATTTCACATGCTACGGCATTCCCTTACTACGAAGCAGGTTTGTAAGGGAGAATACTTAAAAAATAACTGTATCAAAACATGCAGTGTATAAATATGATCGTTACATCCAACAATGTTTATGTGCGCTGAATAATGCGCTTTATGTATCAAAAATGTAATGCTTCAAAGTGGGAACTCGCCATATAAAATTCATGTCTTCCGTAAGCGCAATGGTAAGCGAAACCCTTATGTTTCTCCCTTACAAGCCTGCTTCGTTGGAAGCTCCATTTTTTATTGGGAGTCTTTTAGCTCAGAAGTACATTTAGTATACTTTTTTTTAAATTATACCAAACGCCTTTTTACACAATTCAAAAATTTAAGGGGCCGATATTTCGGGAACCTGTGCTTACTCTTCAAAACCCTTTGGCAGATTTGCTCTACCAATAGTCTAATTTCATTTCTCGTTGCAAGTATTGAGGCTGGCGGCGACGACTTGAATTTTGTTGCACTGTGTTATTTTTTTTATTTATTAAAGCGCTGACATCGACTGCTAAACCTTGAACCTTAAGGCCATGATTTCGGCGCAGGAGAGAGTTTTTCCTAAAAAATAAACTTTTTGCAACGAGGGATTGTTTCTTTAACAATATAATCCCAACGAGGGATTTTTTCAACAAAAAATAAGCTTTTTAAAATTAAATTTTTCACTAAAACTAGAATCGCTAAAAATAAAATTTTTTATTGAAAATCGAATTTTTCACTAAAAATTTAGTTTTTTAAAAAAAATTAAATATATTGCTAAAACTAGAATTTTTTGCTTATAATTTACTTTTGCATTAAAATTTAGCTTTTTCACTAAAAATTTAAGTTTTCACAAGAAATTTCGTGAATTCGCCTTGTGAACAGTGATCCCAAAAGTCTAGAAAATTTCGCTTTATGGTGCTTTTGTATCGAAATTTTTTATCACGAATACGAGCGCTAACTTAAAGTTATTAGTACCATTGAAGTTAGCTAAAATTAGCTTCACCGGTTCGGAGCTCAGAGCGAACAAAAAAATCGTGCAATGTATGTGAAACAGGTTTTCGAAAAATTAAAAATTTCAAGGCCAAGAATTTCGAAAATCCCTTTTACATACATACATTGCACGAACTTTTGGTCTGAGACGACCCCTAGTAAAATTTCTTGCATAAAATATTGAAAATTTTCACTAAAACTTGAAAATGTTCACTAAAAATTTCATAGTCACTTAAAAAAAAAATCCTTTTTTTTATAAAATATTTATTGTTTTGTATATTTCTTTTAAGCACCTAATAAGACATTCATAAAGCTTTATGACAATATTGTTTCCTAAACAATATAATCCCATTTACATCATCTTTCTACATGAATGTAAAGTAATAGAAACAATAACATTTTGACGACAAAACAACACTTTCATCTCTACAAAACAAAAAGATGACAACACAAAAAAAAAACGCTTAAAATTATTAAATGCATAAACGTGTCTTTGCATAAATTAATAATTCTCTTTTTAGCAAAAAGTTACAATCTATAGAGAGTACACAGCTCTAAGTGAAAAAGATGAATGTATCTTAATCAAGAAAAAGGTACAGGAGAACTAAATAAAAGAAGAAAAAAAATCATAAACAAACAAGTAAAAATTTTTTTTTGAAAAAGTAATAAAAACACTCATATGGATACTGGATTTTTTTTAGGTTATTTGATTTTTTTTTTCAAACATCTTCATTTTTACGACAAAACACAGCTTTCAAAGACCTTTTGCAAGATTGTAGATTTTTTTTCTCCTGTAAATATTTTTAAAGACAAAAGACCTGGTACTGTATGAGTTAAAACAAAAGACTAGAAAGACCAAAGAGGTATTATAACCCAAAATGATAAAAAGCCGGAGGGTTAAAAAAAAAACAGATGAATTCTGTAAAAAGAACAAAATATGTATGAAAACTAAAGTAAAACATAAGTTGAAAAAATTTAACAAGATGTTAAAGAATAAGAATGGTTTTTCTTAAACAAAAAGCATGAAAGATAATCTTAAAGCAGAAAAAAATTTTAATTGAAAATCACGAAAATAAGTTAAAACAGAGGTTTTGGGATTAACGTAAGTACCAGCAATTCCGGTCTTATCCTACGGTGGTCTCCAGACTATCGGAAAACATTGCGTTTACCAATGCCCTCATGTGTGAACGCAACTAATACACAGAGGTAGTAATTTAAGTACAGGATCCAGTAGAACCGTTCACTCGCCCCTTCTTTAAATACTGGAGGTATCTCGCTAACAGACCTACAGTTTATTTTAATTAGCAACAACACCCAGCGAAATCCCCTAGCAGTCCCAACTTGCCCACAAAAGGTGGAAAATCAGCCATTAAAGTGATTTTTTAAGATCTCGCTGCCCGTGATTTGAGGCATAACCCACACCCTCACTAATGACCAGTCCATGACCAAAGCCCGAGGAGCTACTGGTTCCCGTTTTGCCTGATAAGAATCTCTTACCAGCCGTGATTAACCTCTTAGAAAGAAGAAAGACCTCATGATTTTGATTCTGCCTTGTATCTACTTGTATCCCTAGAACAAAAAGGTGAAATGTGCCTATGATGCATCCCTACACAATACTATCGAGAAAAGTATTTATTTTTTTGTAGAAAAAAATTCCCTCTTTGCAAAAAGTTTCTTTTTTGGGAAAAAAAATCTGTCCTGCACCGATATCATGGCCTTAAGGTTCCAGGTTTACCAGTCGATGTCAGCGCTTTAGTAAATAAAAATAATAACACAGTGCAACAAAATTCAAGTCATCGCCGCCAGCCTCAATACTTGCAACGCGGAATGAAACTATTTTACCCTGTTACTCTTCTTTGGTATAGAAAATATGATAAAGGATATTAAATACTTAGCTCGTGTTCCTGAAAAATTGGCCCCAAAAGTTTTGAATTTTTTTTAAAAAGCCGTTTGTTATAATTTAAAAAAAATATACTAAATGAACTTCTGAGCTAAAAGACTATTTCAGATGTCTTTAGTAGAATTGTATTGTGATTCTTTTCTAAGAATATATTAACCCTCTAACACTTATTTTAAGGTGTCATTTTTGTCCTTTTTTAATTTCCACACAAAACTATACTTCAACGGCACTTTAGGGGGTTAAAATGCTTGACGAAACAAGTTTCACTAGAGGTCGTCTAAGACCAAAAGTACGTTCAATGTATGTAAAACGGATTTTCGAAATTCCGGGCCTTGAAATTTTTCATTTTTTCGAAAACCTGTTTTACATACAATGCACGATTTTTTGGTCGATCTGAGCACCGAACCAGTGAAGCTAATTTTAGTACGCTAAATTCAATGGTACTAATAATTTTGAGTTAGCGCTCGTATTCGTGATAATAAATTTCAATACCTTTGGGATCATTGTTCACAAGGCGAATTCACTTTTCCGGTGGCGTTATAAAAACAACTGCGCTACTTTCTTTTCTTACTTAAGGCGACCGTACACGACATGTTTTTGTCATCTGACATGTCAAATTTCCCACTGCAAAATACATACATGTCGTGTGTTACCTTTTAAACTTTGCTTTTGCAAAAGTCAGATGCAAAGTCATCTGACAAAATTTCAATTAGAGCGTGCTCTATTTTCTTCTGACAAACCATCTGACATCAGAAATATATGCCGAGAGGAAACCGGCAGCGGCGTCCACTATTGACGGAATCATTAGCCGGCTGAAGTTAATATTTTACAATACCGAGATATGTATGATCAATCCCACTATTGAATAGAATTTATGTAAATCATCATATATGTATATTATTTCTAAAGCACTTTTTTTTGTCGGTTGCAAATATCTCCCATACCACCGCATCAAATTTAATGAATGACATCTCATTTTAAAGCTTATTTCTAACACTAATGACGAAAAATAATTAGAAATTGAAAAATTAATATTTTCATTGATAAAAATTATATTTTAAAATGTATTGAAGTTACAAAAATTTCTATTAATTATTTTCATTTTATGTTACAAAAATGACAACTAACGGTGCGAAATATTCGCACGGGTCATCTAGTCTATATATATAAAAGAAAGTCGTGTTAGTTACACCACTTATAACTCAAGAACGGCAGAACAGATTTGGCTGAAAATTGGTAGGGAGGTAGCTTAGAGCCAGGAGACGGACATAGGATACTTTTTCCCCGCCCACTTTTACGCCCACTTTTTTCGATTTACCTAAAATCAGAAAACGGCTCCATCGAGTTGACTAATTTTTCTTTCAAATCTTCGTATTAATCCATTTTAAGTTTTCATCGATAGAAAAATGTACCACGCCTACTTTTACGCCCACTTTTTCTATTAAGCGCATAAATTGAGAACGGCTTGACCGATTTGGACGATTTTTTCTTTAAAATGATCGCCATGGTCCACCTTAGAGTTTTACGGAAAGAAAATTTTTCCCCGCCTACTTTTACGCCCACTTTTTTCGATTTACCTAAAATCAAAAAACTGCTCCATCGATTTGACTAATTTATCTTTCAAATGTTCGTATTAATCCATTTTAAGTTTTCATCGATAGACAAATTTACCACGCCTACTTTTACGCCCACTTTTTCTATTAAGCGCATAACTGGAGACCGACTTGACCGATTTGGACGATTTTGATTTGACTAATTTATCTTTCAAATGTTCGTATTAATCCATTTTAAGTTTTCATCGATAGAAAAATTTACCACGCCTACTTTTACGCCCACTTTTTCTATTAAGCGCATAACTGGAGAACGACTTGACCGATTTGGACGATTTTTTCTTCAAAATGATCGCCATGGTTTAACTTAGGTTTTTACGGAAAGAAAATTTTGCCCCGCCCACTTTTACGCCCACTTTTTTCGATTTACCTAAAATACTGTTCGTATTAATTTATTTTACGTTTTCATCGAAAGAAAAAATTACCACGCCTACTTTTACGCCCACTTTTTCTATTAAGAGCATGATTTAAGAACGGCTTGACCGATTTGGACGATTTTTTCTTTAAAATTATCGCCATGGTCCAACTTGTTCTTTTTTGATTGAGCCCATATCCACACCATATGTAAGTTATTTTTTAAAAAAAATTTATGATAGGTATTCCATGGATTTTTATTTTAAAGGCCGTAAATTTCGTTAAATGCTCAATTTAAATCGTGTGGTAATACAAAACTAATGTTTACTTAGGGCCAGCAACGTAGACCGGGTCAGCTAGTATATATATAAAAACCGTTTCATTATAATATCTTAAATTGGTATCTTTGAATTAAAAGAAAAATATGTTAAGATGGCTAAATTATTTTACGGCGTAAATAAAAATTTTCGTGGCGACATTTTTATTTTGGTTTTTGCAACAACTATGCGAAAAAAACAGAGACAATGTCGGATGCAAATTACATGTACGTTTGTGACCGAATATTATAAACCTTCTGTAAAACAGCCATTTTGACAGACATGCACAATTACATGTGACTTAAAAAGTTGACAAGTCAGATGTAAAAAACATGTCGTCTACATGCACCTTTAGACAGAGAGAAATCTCAAAAGATGCTTGTGTTGTGTTGTACTTGTTGTAGTATTGCCATAACCGTTTGCATTTTAAATCAATCTAAGTCTTTTAAACACAATTTTTTAATATGTTTTTTTTTCGCGATTTTATTTTATAAAAATTTTGACTCTTTCCAATTTGAAATTGTAAAGAAGGTCTAATATTTTTCAATCTTTTTTTTTTGCAAATTTTTCTTTGTTTTGACGTTGTAAAGGGTGGTTAAGGTGGTTTTAAGGGCCGATGTTGATTTTGAATAAAACACAAACTATTTAGGAAATTATTATAATTTTATTTTATTATGATATATTGGTATTACTCAATTATGTATGGAACAAAATATCGGCCAAATGGGCGCCGCGACCACGGCGGCACACCTCCATCCGATGGTCCAAATGTTCGATGACCCTGAGGCATAATGGAGGTTCAATGCCGTTAATGTGCCGAATTTTCTCATCCTTTAGCTCTTGAATTGTTGCTGGCTTATGACGTACACGTTTTCTTTCAAATAACCTCAAAGAAAAAAGTCCAACGGTGTCAAATCACATGATCTTGGCGGCCAATTGACATCCCCATTACGTGAGATAACACGGCCATTGAATTTGTTGCGCAAAAGAGCCATTGTTTCGTTAGCTGTGTGGCAAGTGGCACCGTCCTGCTGAAACCACATATCGTCCACATCCATATCTTCCAATTCGGGCCATAAAAAGTTCGTTATCATCTCACGATAGCGAACACCATTCACAGTAACTGCCTGACCGGCCTCATTTTGGAAAAAATACGGCCCGATGATGCCGCCAGCCCATAAACCGCACCAAACAGTCACTCTTTGTGGGTGCATTGGTTTTTCGACAATCACTCTTGGATTCTCATTCGCCCAAATGCGGCAATTCTGTTTATTGACGAATCCACTGAGGTGAAAATGTGCCTCATCACTGAAGATGATTTTCTTCGAAAATTGATCATCCACTGTTGCCATTTCTTTTTCATTTTCATAATAGTCTGGATATCTTTAACACGTTGTTGGATTGTGTATCTCTCCATGGTTCAAATTGAATAAGTCTGAAATAGAGAAATGTCAAATAAAATTCGGAAAAAAACTTGGCGTTTAGGTGTGGTTCACATTCAACATCGGCCCTTACAATTTAACCACCCTTTAGTTACCTAATTCAATATCAATAAAAAAAATACGCAAAAACATTTTTTCTGCAAATAAGAACTACAGTGTTATGTTACTTTGTATAAATTCAATAGGGCTAATACAAATATTTTGCCCTGTTACTCTTCTTTGAATCGGCGAACTATTAAAAAAAAATATTTATAGCGGACCGAGTTTTAAAATAAAAAAAATTAACCACAATTTTTTTAAGTTAACCCATTTCGTCCCAGCGATTTTTTTTTCGAGTAACTTTATAAAACTTGGTTGTTGATTGATAATTTGGGACTAGAAAATCTGAAGTTCAAGTTTTTTTAAGATGTTTTGCTTTAAAAAAAAAATCGCCCAAAAAAAAAATGAAAAATCGCAAAAAAAAAAAAATTAAAAATCGCCCAAAAAATTGCATGTAAAATTGGGCCTGATTTCATATGAAAAATGGCCCAAAATTTATGGGCTATTTTTCGTTATTGTTGGGTGATTTTTCGTTTTTTAAATTTGGGTGGTTTTTCATATGAAAAATAGCCCATTTTTTTGGGCCATTTTTCATTTTTAAAACTCTACCATAATCTTACATAGCAGAGAAAACCATGTTTTATTATGGTTGCAAACAACAAAACTATTTTTCAAGAAACTAATTTAACCATAATATGGTTTGCGGCGACAATGATTTGGTTAAATTAAACATAATATGGGTAGAATTTTTTTAAAAATGGTTTTGTAGCTTTTTCTCTGGGTGTATATATTAAATATATATATATATCGAAAATAAGGATTTTCTCTTCTATGACATAACAAATACTGGCTTCGCTAACTAAAGGTGCTCTGTATAGCCGGCCTTCGGCCGGGCGCAAGGATTTTCTCCTCTATGGTATAACAAACACCGGCTTCGCTAACTAAATCTTCTCTGCGCAGTCAGCCTTGTTCGGAATCAAGGCAGTTTTTCGAAGCTTTACTTAGCGAAACCGGTTTTTGTTAGACCATAAAGGAGAAAATCCTCGCGCCCGGCCGAAGGCCGGCTATATAGAGAAGCTTTAGTTAGCGAAGCCGGTCTTTGTTATACCATAGAGGAGAAAATCCTTGCGCCCGGCCGAAGGCCGGCTATACAGAGAAGCTTTAGTTAGCGAAGCCAGTATTTGTTATACCATAGAAGATGAAATCCTTATTTTGGATATATATATATTTAATATATACACCCGGAGTAAAAGCTATAAAAATATTTTATCCATATTATAACTCTGAAATTATTAAATAGAATATATATTGTGCGCTTCTGTTAGTAAATACTTTTTAAATGGTGCATATCAAATCGGTTGATATAGAGTGGAGGAAAGTGTTCTTAACTGTTTTGCCTTTGCCTATTTATATATAGATTAAAAATATACAGTTGAACCTCGATAAAACGGCTCGTACAGGACCGGGCTGAGCATGGATAATAAACAAAATGGTTAATAGATATGTTGGGTTATTCATTATGAGGTTTAAACGACAGGTATAATGAAAAATGAAACACATAAATTGGAAAGTGAACTAAAAAGGTTTATTATCGGTTAAAAGAACACCGTTCGTAAGACCAAATGTAAGGCGACTAGTTTGAGCACAGCGGCTGGTATCTCGTGAATAGCACAAGTAAAGCGTCATTCGTAGCTGACTTATTCCTATAGACTTCGACTTTACATATTCCCAGAGAACATAGTCCAAAGGTGTAATATCGCACGATCTAGGTGGCCAATTTACCATAGCAAAACGTGAAATTAAGTGCTCACCAAAATGATTTATCAACAAGGACATTGTTTCACACGCTGTATGACTCTCGAAGTGCCGTCTTGTTGAAACCAGAGCTCGCCGAGACCATGCGCTCGGTTTTCATGTCGCTCTACTGCAGACCTACCGGCCCTATTATCGCAAAAATTGTGCCGTTCCATTTTCCATTTTGACGAAAGTAGGGTTATTGCTTTAGTTATTTCCAAGGCGTTTGACAGAGTCTGGCATGGTGTACTCTTGTCAAAACTTGTTGCATTTGGTGTCGGTGATAATTGCTATCGATTTATATCGAGTTTTCTCAGAGACCGCACTACACGAGTTATTGTAGGTGGGGTTTCGTCAAACGAGTTCAAAATTCATTCAGAGGTTCCACAAGGCTCCGTTGTTTCTCCTACTCTATTTTTAATTTTTCTTATGTCAAACTTCCAACCCTATCTACTCTATTGCACAGATGACAGCAACCTTTGCCATTCATATTTATATAATTATAGACCAAGCGTATCCGTTGGTGCTATGAGGCAGAACATGAATTATACGCTTGGCCGAGACCGAAACCCGTACGTTCGTTCGCAATACACGTTTTTTCTCAAGTCCCCATCCTTTTGTGGTCGAATGGCCGTTTAATCGTACAAAGCATTGCAGAGAAATTCGTTTTTTTGCCGGACAGTTCGTATGAGGAATAACCTTCCTGCTAAAGTCTTCCCACTTTCTTTCAACATCAATAAATTCAAGTCGAATGTTCACCAGCACTACTCCGCAACTATTCATTCTTCCTTTGAGACATTAAAACGGTTCTGTTCTTAACTAACAATATTGGATAAATTTTGGGAACATTACAATTAATTTCAACTAAACCAAGTTTATTTTGCAATTAAGAGCACTCAATGGTTTATTATAAAGGTAATAAACCGAAAAGGGTTGAAAAACGTAACGTAATGAAAAGTAACAAAAAAAATTGTTTGAGAAGCTAAAATTATAGAAAATACAACCAATATGACACAATAGAACACTTTGTGAATTGCCTTAATATGTATAACATAATTTTTAATGGAGCTTGTTTTCAAACTCATTTACGACGTTACGTCATATGTTCTTACGACATATGACCCAATTTTATTCCTAACATACTTGCACTTCCTTATCAAATTAAAATTATTATATTATTTCTTTTTTTGTTTTTGATTTATTTATTCTTGTGTTGTAATTTTTTTTGTTTAAGTCTTTATCAAATTTAAATGATCTTGTAAATAAATTAAAGTACAAAACTACAGACAAATTCTATAACATTTTTCTTCCTCATTTTACCATTTATTTTCAGAATCACGTGCATAGATTTTACAAAAAAAAGTATACAGGAAACTAAAGTACGAGTAGAATTTTCTTAAACTCACCAAATAAACCAAAAAGAACAATACAAAGAAACTTGTTTTAAGAGGAAAGAAAACATAAAATGGATTCAAAAGAAATACTCTACATATGAATAGAAAAATCGAAAATAAAAAAGGCTGAAGACAACATCTTTTAAAAATAACTAAACTTGTAATGCTGGTAAGTTTATTTTAACAGTAACTTTTGAACAACATTAACAAGAAAAGGAGAAAAACTTTGTTAAAACTATATGCTACTTAAAAATAGTAGGAGTTCCAATATGTTGTATTGTGGAAGTAGAACTTGTGGAATACTCCTTATGTTTATAACCGTTAAATTGCAGGAGATTTCTAAGATTTTTCTTTAGGTAGAAATTGCAGTCAGTATCCAACTGAAGCACTTAGACCCAATGATCCATTGTGATACTTGAATTTTCTTTGTTTGACATCAAATTGTAACCGCACTAAAGGCTAGAAGTGGTTTCTTGACGGCTACCTTCGGTCCTAGTGCGGTCACTTTTGTGATATCAGGAGCCAAGGAGCGTGAAGTGGACGCACCCTCCGACAGATCCTAACCTTTTTGTGTTAAGCCTAGTACTCTGTTCAAATTTATGAAAAATGTTGAGCAACATTTATTATTTCACACGAAAATTTTGACATGTATCGATGTTACCTATCATGCGATTTTGTACAATTTGCCGATTTTATTCATGCAAAGTATGCGACATTGTTTTGCGTATGTAAACAAACCCCACATGTATTTTATAAAATATTTTTTTTAATAAAGAATTTAATAAAAAAGAAAGTAAATATGGATAAAAAACTGTTACCGGTTGTGTTATATTAAATTTTTATTTCCTATTAAATAATCAGTTCATCCTTTTTTGCTTTTGCTTAAAATTCCACGTGAAATAAGTGCAGCTTACTTTATTTCGCAGTTGTAAAAAAATGTTGCCAGATACATTCCGGAACTTTTTCATAAAATGAACAGAGTACAACTCTATCAACTTTATTTCATAGATATTCCGCACAAGTTTTTTTCATATGCGTTTTGACAGCATTTCACGTGAAATGTTGAACAGAGTACCAGGCTTTACTAATAAAAGAAAAAGCAGTCTTAGTTGCTTTTAAGATATTTCATCCAAACAGATGGTTTCCTCAGATTTCTGTCTTATCCCTCTTTCTAATATCTTCAATTTCTGGACATTGACCCAAAAATTAAATACAGTTTCATTTTCCTCCTCGTTGAGATAACGACTAAAAATTTAGGCCCATTTTAAACGCATTTATTTGTTCACTGTTGAACTTAAGCAGAGAGTTTGTCCGCCATTCGTGGAAGGCAAGCCGCAAAGTATACGCTAAGGAATAGGTGGATTCAGAAGTTCACCGCAATCGTGTAAGTCTATAAGACTTGACTAGCAGTCAGACAGCGAAAAACTTGTTTTTTCTTACTTTTACTCATTCCATTTGGGCACAAAGGGTATCTACATGTTCATTCCATCTTATTCTGTCATGGCATATGTGTTTTCTTTCATTCATATTTGTGAGAAAACTTCGTCATGTGTTCTTCGAACATCGACGTCTTTTGCTGGCCTGTGGGTTGCATTCTAAGCATACGGGTGCTTCACGTTGGCTATGAACCACCCAACTCCACATTCTTCTAATAATTTGTTTTCCAAAGGGACTTTCATTCGGTTTTCTCTACAGTTCGCTGTTGGTTATGGTACCAAGCCAAAAACTACGCCAAATAATTAGCAGGTTTCAGTTTTCTAAGTATGGATATACTTAAGCCATGTTTATTAAGGAAAGATTTTTCGCTGATGGCTCAGGAAGTGCCATAAACGGACCCCTCTGAGGAAATGTCCGGGAGTTAAGATCTGTTAGATCCGAGCAGTTTCGGACAAAGCTGAGACAGGCCTGGGATTTAAAACACCTTCAATTCTTGCTAGCACGTTGGTGAATTCTTCGAAACTAAAGAGATGCGACTCGTTTTAAATGGAAATTAAGACTTTTAACCGCCGCTTCCCATATACCGCCCATAAAAAGTGCGTATGGAGGAATAACAAACCATTCGGATCCGTGGGTGATATATTTTTGCGCAATATCATCAGAATCTTTTTTTATAAATATGAAAAAGGCTTTACGAAAGCAGCCGTGTCTAGGAAATTGTGTACATTATCAGATACGACTTTACCCGGGAGACCACGACGTCCGACAAACCTGTCAAAGGTGGCTTGATAATCAGCGGTGAAGAGTTTGGAGCAGGCTTCCAGCACAGAAAAAAATATCTCAAGAAAATTTTTAACAACACAGTTTGTTAAAAATATAATTTTTGTTCAACAAACTTTTTGTTTGATTCAATGAAAAAATTTATCAAATATACACTTGGCAAAATAGCACTCAATAAAACATATTTATTAAGGAAATATTTAAATATTTCTTGATATTCAATAAAACAAATATTTGAATCAACGTTAAAACAGTATTTTTACAACTCTTGTCCATTTTATAATAGGTCATAATTCTCATTCGCTTAACACTTTTATTTGGTTAAATATCTTTAGTTTTGCCAAAGTCTTTAGAAAAAGGTTTCCTGATGATCTGGCCTAAGCAACCAGCGAAATGCGCATAGGAACTAGCTTATCCCCCAATAATAAATTTTAGTGTATTTATCAAAAAATAAAATTGGGAACTTAGCACATCATTATTAATAAACAAATAAATAAAGATTCGATAAACATTTTGTTTGATTTATTCAACATTTCCAACAATTTATTTTAACAAATCACGTAAACATTTTGTTGAAAAAAATTATTTTGGGCAACAACTTTTTTTATTGATTCAATAAACTTGGTTGTTGACTAAAAATTCAATAACTATACCTACAAACTTTTTTATCAAAAATGCAAAAATCGTCATCGCAGAAAATTCAAAATTTTTTTTTATCAAATATGCGAATTTCGTATTCAAATATGAAAATTATTTTTTTCTGTGAGGTGGACTGCCTTGGTAGCGAAATACACAAAGCCGCATACATAAGCTTTTAATGTGGACGAATTTCGGAGGGAGGAACTTTTCAGTTCGGCTCGAAGGACCATGAATAAAGTATTATAAATAGAGATTACTTTATTTATAAGTTGGTATGTTTATGTATGTATGTATGTATGTATGTATGTATGTATAGACGGTTGTATCGGTGTAAATGTAAATTAAGGTTGTTTTCACAGATGCATTAAATATTCGTAGCGTATGGTGTGTATAGACATTTGCGGAGATCTTTGTACCTTGTCAAAGCTTCACAATGCTGCTCTCGCTTTTTCCAATCTAAAGTTAACATCATCCTTAACTCCCCCTGGCGCTGAAATAATACAGTCTAGATAACATAAGTTTTTCACATGTTGGAGTTCTCTACTTTTATAGTTGTATTGTTGTTGTGGCTTTTTATACGCATCGCCTTTGTCCTTTAGAAATTTATTTCTAGGCCAACACATTTGCAGAGAGTCTCTGCGTCTCGTCCTCTGCTTTTTCCTGATTTTGAAGGTGGTGTTGAAAACTACAAACAATTATTCTCCTCTTTTTGCATATTTCAGCAGTATTATTTTTAAAAACTAAAACAGACAATAGAGGAGAAAGAGGACAGACTTGCTTCATGTCCTTATTTGTTTTAAATATTTCGCTGTATCAGTTGTTATGTCAAACTGTTAATGATGCGTTGTCGTACCTAGCTTTTATGAGGCGTATACATTTTTCCGGGACTCCTTCATATCTCATGGAACTCCAAATTGCATTATGTCTAACTGACTCAAAAGCTTTTCTTTAATCTATAATTACAAGATTAAGGGAAACCGTCCATTCGACAGATTGTTCGATTATTATTGAAGTTTATTGGCTTGATCGACGCTACCTACATTGGTGTGTTTGAAGACTCTCCGATAATGGCGGTCTGGCAAATTGTCTTTTTTGGGCAGTTCGTTTATTCCTTTACTTTTCCAAGTTTTTAGCAGCCGTTCTTGTTGTAAAATTTCTGTCTAGTATGGATGTGAAAAAATTTCCGCTGCGGTTACTGCTTTTTTTTAAATTCCCTAACCCAATCCCGCGAAGCTTTTCGCTTGCCTGCAGGAAAGAAACCAGAGTCTCCGGCGGGAATCAAACCCGCAAACCCGATGCTAATAGACTAGCTCACTTACTGCTAGCCTACCAGGGTACTTACTTGAAGACTGTTTGCTGGTATAGAGTCTTTTACTAGTGCCTTGCCAGCTTAATGACCTATAAATTTGTCATTTGGAAGACCACACTATTGAGCAAAATCATCTGCTATTTGGTTACCTTTGCAGTCCGTATGCTCTTATAACAAGATACGAAGAAAAATTAGTCAAATCGATGAAGCCGTTTTCTGATCTTAGGTTAATCGAAAAAAATGGGCGTTAAAGTGGGCGGGGCAAAATTTTCTTTCCGTAAAAACCTTAGTTGGACCATGGCGATAATTTTAAAGAAAAAATCGTCAAAATCGGTTAAGCCGTTCTCAAGTTATGCGTTTAATAGGAAAAGTGGGCGTAAAAAAAGGCGTGGTACATTTTTATTTCGAAGAAAACTTAAAATGGATTAATACGAACATTTAAAAGAAAAACTAGTCAAATCAATGGAGCCTTTTTCTGATTTTAGTTAATTCGAAATAGTGGGCGGGGCAATATTTTCCTTCCGTAAAAACCTAAGTTGGACCATGGCAATCATTTTTAAGAAAACATCGTCCAAATTATTTAGAAGTCATTGGTGGTGCAAAATGAAAATTGGATTTTGCCACGCCCCTTCGCCCGCAGACCGAAAATCAAAAATCAGACTTCAAAGTCAACCGCCTGAATATCCTGAAGATTCCCTGAAAATTTCATCAAAATCGGCGCAGCCGTTTTGGATTATATACGCTACATACATACATACATACACATGTTATTTTATATATATATAGATATTCGATTTTAGCCGTTTACCTAGGTTAGGTGTAGATAACCGCTAAACAGCTACGGCAACTTTACTTTCAGTTAATCAACATACATAAATCCCTCGATATACGATAACACCTTAGCCAGTTCACCACCAGTTCGGCAGCCGAAAGAAAAATATAAAACTTGTTCTTAATTGAAAAAACTTCATTCTCAACAACAGCTCTTCTTTATGGAACACCCCAAATGTTTAAGTTTATTTATGTGGCCTTACAAAATTCCTGAATTTCTTTAACTTTAATATTAATTTTTTCCGAAACTTTTTACCAGCGCTTTTGTATACTTAACGTTAAACTCAAAAAGTTTTTATTTTACAGCCATAGATTCTTTTTATGTGGAACACCCCATATATATATTCATACTAAACTTTATTTGTTTAGTTGCATTAAATCCTAAAGATTTATCTTGACTACAGTTTTTGTTTTTCGTTGTTGTTGTAAACTTCCCTCCTTTTGTGTCTAGGTGTTCATATGATAGTTTGTAGACTATTGCCTCTCTTTTTTTATGTGTGCCTAATGTCCTTTAAGGACAAGGCAAACAAATCTTGAGTTCTTAATTTTTTTCGTGAGAGGGGATTTTGTGCTGTTTTTGCACAGTCAAAGAGCCAAGTAAATGTACAAGATAAACGGGAAAATTTATTGATTTTAAAATGTTTTTTTTTCTATATTTTTTTCAAAATTGCATTACTGACTATCTTTGTGTCTCTAAAAAAGGGCTGTGTAGTGGGGTTTTTTTTTTAAATATTTTTAAGACGATTTATGTCCTTCGATTTTTGTGTAATTCTAAAAGTTTATAGTTTATATTTTGTTTGTTTTCTATTGTCTTAAAGTGTTAAAGCAGAACAGCTGATGTTGGCTTATTTCTTATGTTTGACTAGCCTTTGGAGAGTAGAACAAATAAGATTTGTGAAAAGGAGCTTTCTTCGTTGTCTTTTTATTATACGAGCGAAACACAAACTATAAACAAAATTAAAACAAAAAATATTCTTTTTAATAAAAAAAACTAAAGCTAGAACTAGAGTAGAACCCAGCTATAACGCGAGCAAAGATTTTAAAGTAAAACCTTAGTGGAATCCTGAACCACAACCTTAAAAAGAACTTTAATTAAAGCTAAAGCTAGAAAATAAAGTGGAATCTTAACTAAAACTAGAATCTAAAATGGAATATGAACTAGAAATAAATAGAAATAAAAGAAGATCTTAAAGAAGAACCTTAACTAAAATTCGAAGCAGATATTGAATATAGGATTTTTCCAGAATTTCAACTAGAACCTTAACAAGTTCTTAAACTAGCACCCTAATTAGTACTGAACTAAACCCTTAATTAGATTCTATACTAAAATCTGAACAAAAACCGTGCTCTGTAACTTCAGTGAGAACTTCTCGCGTCGAAAAGATGTGAAACCAAATATTCCATCGCTTCTAGAAAAGTGAGAAAAAACTGTGTCTAACTCATGTCGAAAACTATCAAAATAGATTACGTCGTAACGTTACAAATGTCATAACATTGCTCTCGAAGTCGCTGTGACATTGCAGAAGTTGAGAACGCCAGTTACACATATCGTTGACGGCGACCAAAATTTACTAAAATTGAAAAATTTTCAACGACGGCGGCAAAACTACAACCATCGGCTATACCAAATAATGTAAAATGCGATTTTAATGTTTGTTGTTTGCAAACAAGCTTTGAAAACATTCGTTATTTTTATAAAAATGTTAACAGCAAAATATGTATTTAAACAACAAAAAAGTGTGCCAAGAACTAAATATTATTATTATTATTATTCTTTGTATTTTGCATTTTAAATAGTTTTTTAGTGTTAGACCTTATTCTCGCCCCATTGTTATTCATGAGTTTATTTGACCGTTCAAAGTGGCAACTTTTCTCACCAAAATGTTACAGACACACTTTTTCTGTAAATGGGCGAGTAATTAATTTCCTTATGTGAACGTTAGTACTGGCCATAAAAAGTTACAGACACAGTTTAGTGGGGAAAACAGCTGTTTGTTTCAGCATATGGCATTTTTGTTTCATTTCACACATTTCAATCGAAAAGTAGCTCGACGCGAGAGTTACAGAATATGGGCACTGAACAAGAATTAGGGCAAAAATTATTAAAGCATAAATTTAAACCTGATGACGAACTGAAATTAAGCGAAAACTATAAAATGTGTAAAATACTTATTTTATTACACTGGTTTACAGCCAAAAAATACCAAGAACGCCACATGCCTAGATAAGTTAATAAAGTAGTTTTCCGGTTTAACGAACCAGTACTTTGTCAGGCCTGGTCGTTAAACTGAAAAGTTCTTTATATGTCATACTTATGTCTAGTACCCATGTTATGAAATAAATAACTAGAACTGTTTTATTTGTGGTTTATTTTGAAATATGTTTTGAGATCTGTATAATATATTAAAAAAAATTAAAAAAAGGTACAATTCATTACTCTGGTAGCGTAAAGACTAAAATAGGTAATTTTAATGTAAAATAAGTTCAAATTCATTTTCAATTTCCTTGAAAATTTTACATTAAAAATATGTCGAGTAATGTTTGTTTGTTTTTTTTAGAACAATGCATGTATGAATGTCGTTGTCGTAAAAACCAAGAAAAAAGTTGTTTCTTCATTCTTGGGAATTCACCTTGTTTCATGGCTTTCCTATTTTTAAGTACACTGTTTGTACTTCTTGTTACTTTTCGCACAAATCCACAACTCGCATTCCATTTTGGTAATCATCCATAATTTTTAGTTTTTCTTTTACAAATAAGTCTCTTTCTTGTACTTATTTTACTGATCAAAGCAACATAATCAAACAACTCACATTGTTTTTAGTTAGAAACTACTTCAAATTATGCTTTTTTAAACTAAAATTATGAATCCTATTTGTTCGCTAAATTGAGCACAAAAATATATTTTTTGTTCGCTGTATAAGTTACTCAATGGAGCAAATTTGTGTGTTCGTTAAATGCGATGTTCGCAGAATCGAAGGTTCGTTAAACGGGAATACTACTGTAGTATTTTTCTAAATTTAAAATTTGTAAAGCAGTGTTATTAGTTGTGGATTTTGTTATGCCGTTCACCAAAGGTCGAACAGGTTTATATAAAGCTACGGTCACACTTATTAAATATTTGACCAAATAAGCATAACCACTACTATTGTTAATAGTATGTGAGATTGTACATGGTCTTAATATCACAAAATAAAAGTAGTTATTCTTCCGCATACAACAAAAAACAGCTTTTTTTTAAAAAGATGTAGTATTATAATCCAAATAAATATTGCAATTAAAGGAATTAATATTTTAGTTTGCCTGTAGTTTTCGTCTTTTTTGTCAAATATTTGCCAAGTGCGACCATAGCTTAAATAAGCCATTCCATTTGTAATTTCTTTAATATTGATCTTTGAGCTCATAAAGTTGATTAAACATGTCCTTCTGTCCGTGTGTTTGTTTAAATGGGGTTCCGAAAACGCCAGATACGATTGAAACTAAGTTGTTCTGCATTTATGTCACATATGGTCCGAAATAGTTTGCTATTAAAATTCTGCCAGTTCGGCTTACAATTGGCAAAGATATGAGCAACAGACCGAAAGTGCCTCTTTTTTAAGGCATAGATCTTTACTTTCTGAAGTCTTCTTTTCTTATAATTCATGATCTTTATTTTTTCCGCTTCTCCTGCAACAAACTTAATGGAACATTATTGCACAGTGAAAATTAATTAGGTGCACCGGTAGGCTAGCTGGTAGTGAGCTTGTCTATAAGTGCGGTTGCGGGTTCGATTCCCACCAGACACTCTGGTCTCCTGCAGACAAGCGTTAAGCTTCGCGGGATTAGCTAAGAGAGAAAAACAAAATTCGTCCACAAATGACCTAGCTATACAAAATATACCACTTTGTTCTTCAGGGTTTAAACAACTGCAGTCGAAACCAAAATCTGTCGAACAAAAAGCGAACATTTTTTGCTTTTTGAGTTGGTTTGACAGCGCCTTTTTACATTCAATGAATCAGAAACAAACGCAAACGCAACAGGTTTTTTAGGCCAATGACAAATGAAGAAGTGGAAGAAATTGCAGTTTTTTTTTACTTTGACTGCAGTTTTAAACGCTGCTTTTCTCATTAAAGTATTGTTTGTTCTACAACTGTATTATCTACGAGAGCCAAATTTGGCTCAGATATTTCCTAAATATAAAAAAATTATACAAATTTAAAACAAAACAAATTGGTTTATTATTTCACCTGGCTCCCATACAAGTATCGTCCTGAATAAAGGGTTGTGGTATTATAGAGTCTTACACTGCGATAATCTGTCCTAGCTTGTGAGATTAATTAAAACAACCGGGTTAAAGATATGCAGTAATAACACTTTGCTAGTTTAAAAAAAACTAAAGAATATAATTCATATAATGCATATAATGCATATATACACCCTTTACATGAGAGCCAAAAAACTTTTTATATTTCATATTTGCAGCTTGGGAGGATAACCAGGAATAAAGCTGGTTTTGCACACTTCAAGCCTTAAATTGAAGAAAAACTAAACGCAGAGAAAAGACATGGTTGTATTAAAATATTTTAAGAGCAACATATTATGATAAGATTCATGATTGTAGTCACCATATTACGATTTTTATGACCAAATATATTCGTATATATTAGCACATAATAATATTTTTCCCTTAATCACTTTATTATCCTTTCAATCATACTAAGCTTTCTTAGCTTATCATATTATTGTCATGTTAATCATAATAAGATAAGATGTAGTCATATTGTTATCATATTAATCATAATAAGTTAAGAAGTTAACATACAGTGGTCGGCATATTTATTTTGGCACCTGAGAAATTTTACCGTTTTGAATTTTTTCAGAATTCCAAAAAATTAAAAATTCCAAATTTTTTTTTAAATGAAAGTAGGATTTATTTAATAACTAAAAACATAAAATCATACACAGAAAAAAATAATAAAAGTTATTAAGTAATTAAAGTAAATTTGTTAAATCTTTTTAATATTTTTAACAATTTTTTTAATTAACATGTTTGTAAATTCTCATATTAACAATTTTTTTTTTTTGTAGAAAATAAATGTGTATATCATAGGAAAAATATTTTGTGTCAAAAAGTAAAAATCATAAAATAAAAAATTCTGCATTTTCCATTTAAAATCTTTAAAAAAATGAATGATGTGGCGCTTGTTCTGAAATTTTACCAATCAATACGGTCAGTTAACTTATTATTTAATTATTCATAAAGAAATTTTAACGGGTGTTCTATAAATTTTATTCTTCTAGATTCTAGTTTTGTGTTGATGTCAGAAACTTATAGTGCATTGCATAACGGACTATATTTGTTCCCTTATCTGTTATAATGGTTTTTGTGATGTAATTTTTAATGAATTTTACTAAAAAGTTAATAAAAACAACTTTTAAATGCATCTTTAATTTCAATTTTGTTAGTAACAAACTATTTTGTTAATATGACAATTTAGTAATAAACATTTATATTTAATTGTTAACAAATATTTTATTCAATATTACAAACTCATTGTTAAAAATATTTGTTGAATTTTAACAATTTTCATTAAAAAAATAGTTTTTTGTATTTACAAATTCAGTTGTTGGTGCCTTTTCAATTAAAAAGTTAATTGTATTGACGAATATGATATTCAATATGACAACTGATTCGTCTTAATTTTTTTCTGTGTAACTTCTTAAATTCAATTTTAATTCTATGCAACTAATTTAAAAATTTAGGGGGTGGCATAAGTATTTTGACATATAGTATTTTTACTCTTTAAACGAAAATATTTTATTCCAACATTTATAATACTTTTAGATATTTTTAATATTAATAAAACGTGTACCCTGCTTTAGCGGCAATGACTTTCCGGGGTCTTTTAGGAACTGAATCGATAAAGTTTTCAATGTATTTTGTTGGTATGTCCTCCCACAAAGATTTAACCTCTGAAATTGTTCCTTCCCTGGTTCTTGTCAGATCTGCGGTTCTTTGGCGCTTTATATATGACCAAACATTGTCAATCACATTCAAATCCGGACTTTGGGGTGGCCAATCCAAAGTTTCAATGCAATTTTCTGTCAAAAATGTTTTAATCATTTTACTCTTGTGGCAAGGCGCATTGTCCTGTTGTAAAATAAATGACGGTCCAATCAACCTATCGCCAGAAGGAAATGCGTGTTCATTTAAAATTTTCAAATATTGGTTTTGGTTCATCGAACGGTCGATGGGAACCAAGTCTCCCAAGCCTTTATATGCTATACAGCCCCAGAACATGACTGTGCCAACTCCATGACTAACTTCTTCGACAACATGTGCGATTTTTTCGAGTTTTTTGGTCTAGTCTAACAAAAACTTCTTTCTTTGACGAGTGATACTCGGTTTGCCAGAATGATAGGGGCTTGTCCACGTATCTGTTTGCGAATTCTAACCTTTTAATTTGGTTTCTTGGGGCTATACATGGAATTGATCTTGCTACATTTGTATTAATGTTGGCTTCTTTTAGACGTCGTCGAACTGTTCTTTCGCTTAAATGACTATCAGAGTGCGAATTCCACTCCAACGCAGCGGCTTTGGGTGCGATCTTCCACTGCCGTTGTTTTACGTTTTCTTCCTGTTCGACGCAAATTAATTACAGATTCTTTTTCTTTACATTTATTTATTTCATAATAAACGGTTTGTCTAGGTATATTGTACTCCTTGGCAATATTTGTTACAGATATTCCATGATTATACTTGGTTATAATTTCACTCCTGACGGTTTTGTATGCATTTTTTTATCAATCTTTCATCGAATGTTAATACTTAATACTCAACAACGACCGTTTTGTATTAAAGCTTAACACAAAAAACAAAATGAGATGAAATTATAGAATGTCAAAATAATTATTCTTGTACCAAATTGCATTTCTCCCTTCAGAATGAGAATGGGTAAAGATTTTAACAAAATATTTTGCATACGTATACTTAAGAGTTAGTGTAAAGAAAATATCATGATAACTGTGCCGTTATAGGAATTTCAATATAAATATGCCAACCACTGTATTATTGTCATGTTAATCATGACAAATTTAGAAGTACTCATATGTGACAATTTCAAAGAAATTCAAAATGTTGCTGCAACATTTAGAAATCGTTTTTTTAATATGTGACAGTTTCAGTTATAAGGGACCTATGGATGAAAAAAAACGATATTTACTTTTAAAATAGACAATACGCTATTTCTAATGCAACAAACCGAAGTTTTCTAACTTCATTACTTTTGTCATAAGTAAGCTTAAAAATACACCTTGTGATAATAATAGAAAAAGAAAAGAACCCGATGTAATTGATCTAATTTACTTGAAACTCGCTTTTCGGCGGTTTTCTGGACCGACGAATACGAATCTGGTATTAGATTTGGGAAATTCAAAATTCAAAATAAAAAAAAAAACTTTTTTTTTGTAAAGCTAACAAGTCGATTTTGATACATCTGATCGCTTTAATGGATTAAAACTAGTTATCCGGGGGTTTTTTGGATTGTAGATAACGAATTATCAGATTTATTTGGAACTCATCATTAAGGGGTTTTTAGGGTCGCTAATCACGAATCTGGTATTAAATTTTAAAAACCCTGAGTGACGAATTTCAAACAAATTCAATAATATTACAAAAAAATTGTCCGCCATATTGGATCCGTCATTTTGAATTTTCAAAATCTAATTCCATATTTGTAATCAGCGACCCCGAAAATCCGCAAGTGACGAGTTTCATGCGATTCTAAAAATCTTACAAAAAATAGTCCGCCGTATTTGGATTCGTAATCTTCATCCTCAAAAACCCTCGGATAATAAGTTTAAGTTAAAGCTATGAAAGTGTTCAGGTGTATCAAAATTAACTCTTTAAACTTACAAAAAAAATCCGCCATATAGAATCCTCCATTTTTAATTTTCAAAATCTAATACCAGATTCATAATCTTCGATCCCAAAAATAACCAGATAACGAGCCATAAAAGCATTTTGGTTTGAGAGGCAAAAATTGCCCCTATCTCCCCTCGTGGTCTGATATTTTTGAAAAAATTTATACATTTTGTGTTCATATAGATATGGTTCTATCTATATTTTAAATTTCATTAAAATCGGTTTGATAGTTTCTGAGAAGAAGAAATTTCCCCTTAACTTCCCTCGTGGTCCTACGATTCGGCTTGGTCCTTGTGTCAATAAAAACCTATGACCCAAATTTTATCAAATTACCTCCAAAATTGCGACCTGTACTTTGCGCACAAGGTTACATGGACAGCCAGCCTGCCAGCCAGCCGGACATCGTTAGTTCGATTCAGAAAGTGATTCTGAGTAGATCGGTATACTTTAAGGTGGGTCTAGGACCACTATTTTAAGGCGTTACACACATCAGCACAAATGCATAATACCGGGTGCGTTCGTAAATGCATCACTGCGCTGCATCAGTGATTTCAAGTGGTAATATATTAATCAGTGAAGTAAATGTGGACCGACAAATTGTGAAATACTCCACAAAAATAACAGGCACACAATAATATAAGTTACTATTATTCTTTTATCGCCACTAAAAAAAGTTTGCTTTTCTGATGCAGCGCAGTGATGCATTTACGAACGTACCCACCCTCTCCACTATTTTGGTGTGGGTATAAAAAGAAGCACACATTAGGTTGTCTTACTTACTGGCTAATTACCCCAGTGTGGGTCTTTAAAAATCGAGCTGGGTTGCTAAAATTGAGCTCAAACATTAAAAAATCAGCAAAATCGACCTATTATTTCACCTAGAGCCCATACAAAATGCTTCCGGGATAAGTATTTTGACACAAAAGCGGCCGAACCATATTAGATAGTTTCAATTAAAGGGAAGGGTATTTAAGGTTCGGCATAGCCGAATATAGCATTCCAACTGTTTTTTTGCTGTTTTCGGTGTCAGCTGTGCCTGGAGTCACGTTTTGGTTATTTTTATTTTATTTTGTTTTTCAAACTAAATTCTTAGTGCCCCTGTCTCTTGCTCTACTTATAAGCCTGAATTACATTTAAAATTATGTTAACATATTACTTTGGCTCATATGTACCATTTCAAGTGGTCAAAAACAAGCCTTTGCGTTTTTTTTTTTGTAGCTCTTTTTGTTTTGCCACACTTAATGTTTACTTACTTACAGTCCCATCTCTCTCACTCTATCTAACAGAACATTCTCAGTTTTGGTCATGATTTTAGGGAATTTTTTTTCTTTTTTTTAAATTTATTTTATATTTAGTTGAAATTGTTCGGACATTGTCTATGGTCATTGGGGCAGTTGTTGGAGTTTATTTTACACTTTATGAGCATCATGTTTGTGAGGAGGTTTCTTTAGTTCCTTTTTTTTATTTCGTTTATTTTATTATAACATGTATGTGTCCATTTTTTCATTTCCTTTTCGTATGAGTTTATTTTGTTGTTTTTAGCAAGTTTTGTTGTTCTTTTTTTCTGAAGTTGTATTTAGTCTGTTTGGACATGAGAAAAAACCAACCAGCATGGAAAATTCTTGGCAATGTCTATTTGTGGCTTTTAGAGTTATGATTTATTTAACAATATTGTTTATGAATTTGTTTTGCTTCAGAACTAGAGAGAAAACCAAGAACGAAATGATGAACAGGAAACGGAACATAAATTGTAAGTTAAAATAAACTACGATACAAAAAAAGCTTTAAATTCTGAAATTAAATTTAAAATAAATTTGAAGAATTTTATAGGAAGAAACTCAAACTTCTAGAACTTGAACTAGAGCTAGAATTTGATGAACACAATGAGCTGCAACATAAACAAGAACAATTCAAGCTGTTTTTGAACTCATATCTATATATATAACTAAACTGGAACTGAGCTTGAATTAAAATAGATCTGAGCTAGAACTTAACTAAAAGTGAACTGGAGCTGAAGAAGAATATAACTAGAATTGAGGTAGAGCTGTCCTATAACTTAACTAGGACTAAACTAAAACTAAGCTAGAACTGAACAAAAATTGAACTAGAGCTGAACTAGAACTGAACTAGAACTGAAATAGAACTGAACTAGAACTGAACTGTAACTGAACTAGAACTGAACTAGAACTGAACTCTAACTGAACTAGAACTGAACTAGAACTAAACTGTAACTGAAATAGAACTGAACTAGAATTGACCTAGAACTGAACTAGAACTGAACTAGAACTGAACTAGAACTGAACTAGAACTGCACTAGAACTGAACTAGAACTGAACTAGAACTGAAATAGAACTGAACTAGAACTGAACTGGAACTAAACTAGAACTGAACTAGAACTGAACTAGAACTGAAATAGAACTGAACTAGAACTGAACTAGAACTGAACTAGAACTTGAGAATATTAATAAATATTAATGAAAAAACTAGAACTGAGCTAGAACTGAAATAAAATTTAACCAAAATTGAACTAGAGCTGAACTAGAACTGAACTAGAACTGAACTAGAACTGAACTTGAACTGAACTAGAAATGAACTAGAACTGAACTAGAACTGAACTAGAACTGAATTAGAATTGAACCAGAACTGAACTAGAACTGAACTAGAACTGATCTAGAACTGAACTAGAACTGAACTAGAACTGAACTAGAACTGAACTAGAACTGAACTAGAGCTGAACTAGAGCTGAACTTAAACTGAACTAGAACTGAACAAGAACTAAACTACAACTGAACTAGAACTGTACTTGAACTAAACTAGCACTGAACTCGAACCTGAACTAAAACCTTAACTTAATAACGAAATATAACCTTAGCTACAACATTAACTAGAGTCTGAACTGAAGCCTGAACTTCTTAGCTGAAAATTATGAACTTCTTTATGCACCAAGAGAAGAAACATGTTTTAATATGGTCACCCCCAACAAAACAATTTTTAAAGAACATTTTAAAAATATTAATTTGATTTAACCATATTATGGTTAAATTAGTGCTCCAACAAGAAGCCACAACCATATTATGGTTGCCTTCGAACATGTTATTGCTGGTGTTTTGTTTAAGCTTTGATATTGTTACAAGTGAGACTTAGAGTGTTTATAATTCTTATTCACTTTAGGGTTTTATTTGTTTGATATTTTTGGCTTTTCTAAAATCTTTGGAAAAGGCTTCCTGATGAGCTGGCCTAAGCAACCAGTGAAATGCGCATAGAAGCTAGCTTTCCCTCAACAATTAATTTCAGTGCATTTATCAAATATGAAAAATTGGGAATTTAGCACGTCATACGGAAATCGTATTAATAATAAAATTCCAATTTCTTTACTTTAAATTTACTTTTGTGTAAATTTTTTTTTTTTTTTATAATTTAAATAATTAAGAATTTCTCAACTTATAAAACGCAAATATTTGTTCATAAAAATATGAATATTTTTCGGGGTGTTCTCTTTGTGTGGCTTTATTTTCGGGTGTCATATATTATTTTAAAAACTACGAAAATTCTGCAATGTCTGCTGCTAAAGTTTTAACACATTCCTTAACTTTTAGCACATGCTAAGTTTTTATACAACGCAGTCATTCATTCATTCAGTTGTTTGGAAAAGGATTTTTGACATATTTAAGAGGAAATTTATAATATAAAATAAAGCAAAGTTAAGTAATAACCCAGTTAATAGTTTAAAACAGTTTAAAAAGTAATTTTTTTGTAAATTGGCAAAACAAGTTTTATCTAAAATAGATTTGTGCCAACGTGTCTGAAAGTAAACATAACAAATTTAATAAATTTTAAAAAATATTTTATTGTATCCTTCTTATTTTACTAAATAAAATCATAATAATGAAAATCCAATTTTTTACACTGGCACGTGACTAATATTAATCAGCAGGCAGTGTTACAAAATATGAGATAACTTGAAAATTAATTCTGTTTTTTTTAAGCATTTAATCTTTGTCCAAAGCGAAATAGATGGGACTTACGATGCTTTAAATTTAAGTAGAAACATTTTTCAGATTGCAAAATATGAATAGAAAGCTTTGGTTCTGAAAATCCATAAAAACAACCTAAGCTTTTTTGTTTTAATTATGATTAATTTCTACAGTTTTCACCATTTTTTATTTATGTCACTTTTTCTTTATACATCAATTAGACAATTCATTAAGCGTACAGTTGTGTCATATTGGTTTTATATGCTTTAATTTTATGAATGTCACCTTTTTAAAATTACAGCAAATACAATCAATATGGCACAATAGAACACTTTACCTAAATATTGTACACTAATGCGTATGATTAATATTAATTGGATGTTAAAGTTGCAAAATCCCTGTTAACTACAGAACGAGATATTTTATTTTTAGAATTTGGATGTTGAGTGTTAGTCAATAAAAGAGGCTTAAACATGGGCTTAGTTTCCGGAAAGTAAAGGGTTTGTGTTAAAGAAAACAATATGCAAAAGAAAAATAAAGTAAAAATTGTGCTTTAGCATCTTATTTAATATTGGTTTTTAACCCCCGTGTTCATAAACGATTATTAAATTAGAAAAACATTTATAAAGTAAAATGTTCAAAGAAAATTTGTTCTGTAAACCTTTATTTAATTTAAAATTTGTTTGTGAATACGGGCATTATTCTTCAAATTTTTGTTTTTCTAATACAGCAAGACATACATAATCGGCCATGTTCTGTAAGATAGAGATTTTAAGTTCAATTTGTTTAAAAGGTTTTATTAAAGGTATGTGTTTCTCAACAAAATTTGCTTGATTTGCATTTCAATTGATTTCGATTTCCAGAACATGGCCGAATATCTTATAATTCATAGTATTATTATCTGCAAAGTTATATCAAAAAAACGCAATAAGTTGAAATCACATAAGTACATACATAAGCATATAAATTGAAAGAATACTACTAATATACATTATACCTGTATATCTTTAAAAATCAGAGCAATTATATAAGAAAAAATTAAGTTACGAATAAAATTTAGAGCAGATTACTTTCGGTAAAATTGATTCAGTTAATATTTAAGTTCTTTTGCGTTGCTTATAGTTTGCAAGCTTAAATGAAGTTGGTGACAGAGCAGAGATCAACAGTTATTGCAATGTTATTCAAGCTCATATTCACTCAGAAGTTTGATGTGATTCATCGTACCCATGCTTAGCAGCATTTGTAGTGACGATTTGGCAATTACAGTTTACTTAAGTTATATGCATGAAGTGGACGGTTTTTCGGCAAATTTATCTGGCAGCGCTTATTATGAAGTTGTGTGTTTGATCTGTTGTGCTAAAACGGTAAATGGATGAGCTGAATGAGTTGAATCAATGTGAGTATTGTAAGTATTTCCCTAAAATTATAATCAAACTGAGTTCATTTATAAGCAGCGATGACAACTTAGTGCTTTTGGCACTATTTATGGTGCTTTTTGATGCCTAAAAACGCCAAAATTTTTAGTGCAAACTAAGAAAAAGCACTAACTTGGTGCTTTTTAAATTTTTCGTTAGTGCCTTTAGTGCTTTTTACAATTTTTATTTTTTTCTATAATTTTTTAAAACTTTGATTATAAAGAAAATGACTTAGATGAGATTTGCTATTTGGGGTACAATTTTAAGAAGATGCATCCCTTTTAAGATTTCAAATGATAAAAAAGTGATAAAATTATATATTTGGACATTTAGTTTAGATCGTTTTTAAGATCTGTAACTCGAGTGATAATGGAAGTTTGAGACCTATCAAGGTAGACCTGAATGTCATCAGCAAACATTTGGATCCAAGAAAATGTAAGCTGTTTTGGTATATCGTAAGCATAGATCGAATACGGCAAAGGTATTAGTATGATACAGTGCGGAATACATCTTGTCATCTGTCAGTTAAATATGCTGTCATCAATCTAACGGCAGTAATTGAACATTTTACAGGGGTAACGTATTGAGTAAACTATCGTATTTTTACGCATAAGATAGACTCTGACGTATCGAATGAAAACTCGAGAGATTTTATGTCGTTGGTTACTCGATATCAAATGGTATCATCTTATATTACGATACATTTCATTCAACATCGAGTGTCATGATACAAAAATAACATTTTGATAAATTTTGCTGGAAATCGTAGGCCCCAGTATTGAGTGATGAACCGTGTCAAAGGCCTTTGAATGAACGAACAAAACTAAAAATGATATTTGCCCAAATCCTAAGTTGCTTCTTATATCTTCTATTACCTCGGTTAGAGGGGTTAAACAGCTATGCTGAGATCTAAAACCTGATTGTCTGCCAGTTTTTAAATTTTACTGGTTTATATATTCAACTATTTGTTTGTATGTTTGTATAAGTCGCTCAAAAAAGTTTGGACAGGTATGGGCTTATTTCGGTACTGGAAGGAGTTTAGCATATTTCTTTTCCGTCGGAAAAATAACGGGCGGTTATAGTTGTGTTATACAAATGTTTGATAGGACGTTTTATACGTAGTAGTATCAACTTTATGAATCTTGCATTAATGTCGTCCAAACCGACGGCATTTGATTTGGCTTTATAGAAACCCTCTGCAACATCATTTAGATTGAGGCACTTTAATCTGAATTTTGTAACGAAGGGATTATATGGTGGTGTTTAAACATAAAAACCAGTTTAAGCATAAAAACCAAAAATTATAAAATTATTTTAATTAAAGATAATAGTTTGTATAATCTTAATATTGCTTTTTGCAACCAAACCCGTCTGTAAGTTTTGTTATTTAATTGTTTTAAAAACAAATTTATTTTTGTCCACTTTAGCGTATGATTAATATTAATTGGAAGTAAAGTTATTAAATTTTAGTTAAGTTGGCAAATACAACTGATTTCTTTTAAAAATTTAAACCACATTTGATGGCTAGGAAAATAAGCATTCTGATGGAATAAAATTTAAAAAAAAAAATAAAGAAAATAGGAACAAAATGCGAAAATATTTAATATTTTTAAATTTTCTAAATTGTAAATTTTTTTAAAGCCCTCATGGCGGATTTCACCAATTTAATTAAATATCAATTTATGTTTCAAAATCGTTTTTCTTGTTATATAAACATAAAATTATATGAAAAACTATATTTAAATATGAATTAATTGATGAAATTGGCCACAAGACATGTTTTAACAAAAAAAAAAAAAAAATCTGTTAAGAAATGTTCCCTGTTTTACTTTTCCTGCAATTTCGCTTTCTAGTTTCTATTATATTTGTTTTCTTAGTGAAATCCTTATTAAAAACGAATTTTGTTTATTCTAGCGTATGATTAATATTAATTAAGAGGCACATTAACAAAAACCCTGATAACTTGGCAACAAAAATTTGGATTTGAAAAATTTTAAATAAAAACAAGTTAGAGTGCTATATTCGGCTGTGCCGAATCTTTAATACCCTCCACCGACACTTCGAATGTTTTAGGAGTAATAACTGTATGATGTCTATTTATTATTATAATCTTTGTAAAAATAGACATCTGCATTAAAATTATTGATCGACAATCAGAATCAATTTTAAAAAGCTTGAGTAGAATATCAGTTTAAGCTGAACTTAAATGATTTTCAAGGGAACAAATTATATAAAAGCCATGGTAAGCTATGAACCAATCATCCCAAATTCAGCAGGTATTAAAAAACATAAATTTCAATACAGTGGTGCAATTAGTTTAAGCGTTTGCAGTAAATTTCAGAAGGCTGCTAAAATGGAATCCAAGGAAAATTATTGACCGTATATCACAAAACTGCATAACATTTTTCCTGGCCATATGAAGCTAAATTGGAAGAAAGTTTACCGCGTATTTAATTATTTTACCAGAGTGGGCTTTATATGAGGGGTATGGTAAGTTATGCACCGATCTTTACCAAATTTCACAGTGTCATTTCTAGTTCTATAGAACTGTGATGTATCAAATTTTGTTATGATAGCGTTATTTTTTACGTGTTTAGGCGTACTAAGCTGTTTTTCGGAAGTAAGGTTTATATGGGGCCTAGGGTAAATTATGAACTGATCTTCACGAAATTTCACAGTCTTGTTTCTACTCCTGTAAAACTTTTATGTTCCCAATTTTGTTATGATAGCATTATTTTTTACGAATTAAGGTTTACTAAGCTGTTTTTCGGGAGTAAGGTTTATATGGGGCCTATGGTAAATGATGGACCGTTCTGCACAAAATTTTAAAGTCGTATTTCTCGTTCAATAAAACTGTGATGTACCAAATTTTGTTTTGATAGCATTATTTTTTACGGATTTAGGCGTACTAAACTGTTTTTCGGGAGTAAGGTTTATATGGGGCCTATGGTAAATGATGGACCGTTCTGCACAAAATTTTAAAGTCTTATTTCTCGTTCAATAAAACTGTGAAATACCAAATTTTGTTATGATAGCAGTATTTTTTACGGATTTAGGCTTACTAAATTGTTTTCCGGAAGTAGGTTTTATATGGGGCCTATGGTAAATTATGGACCGATCTTCACGAAACTTAATAGTTTCATTTCTAGTCCTATTTAACTGTGACCTGCCAAAATTTGTTATGATTGCATTGTTAGTTAGGGTTTTAGGCTTACTATACTGTTTTCCGGGAGTAGGGCTTATAAGGGGCCTAGGGTAAATCATGGACGGATCTTCAAGAAATTTTATAGCGTGATTTTCAGTTACATAAGTCGAACCGTTGCGAAATCTTATATCATTCTGTGCATTTTTCAACCATTTTTGTTAGTTTTTGTAACAAAATTATCAATTTTTTTTAGGTGGTGGTTCCACATTTTGATTCATAGCTCAGATCCTATTGTACCGATTTTGCTGGATTTCAATCCCAAACTGCTTAGGATAACTACAAGCAATTTGACTCCAAGCTTGTTTATTTCTTTTGAGTTTTTCGAAAGTGAGCGTGTTTTCAACAGACGGACAGACAGACGGACATGGCTAAATCGACTTAAAATTACTCAAGGACCCAGAATATATACACTGTATAGGGTCTGAGATGAATAATAAAAAAGTTTCACACGGAATGACAAACTAAATATACCCTCTTCACAACTAATTGTGGTGGAGGGTATAATAAGATTCAAGAAAATGAGCTTAAGAATACATTAAATTTCAAGGTTAAGCATTTTTTATATTAAGCAGTAGATTTTAATAGAATCCAAATTTTAATATTTTTAATACGATTTACAAAAGGTTTTTTTAATATGTTCTTTTCCAATCTTTTTTTTAGTTTTAAGCTAATTTTTCCTACGGAATTAATTTTTTTGCTGGGTCTATCTCTTTTTGCTTAATAACTTTTCACTGATATATGACAAAATTTTATTCAGCATACTTTAAATACTTTACACTTAAATGAGAGACAGTTTAGTTATTGCAGGTATGTATGAAATTTATTTTTAATATAAAATACTCATGCTCTCAGTTAGAAAAAACAATAGAATAGAAGAGAAAAATAAGTTAAATTTTACGTAAATTTTTATCAGAATAGACTAAACTCTAAAGAACTTTTCATAAAGTTTATTTGTGCGTTTTTTTTTTTTCAAGAAAACTTTATTGAAAAATTTTTCATATATTACATTATTCGAAATGAATTTTGGTTTGTTTTTAAAATTTTGTCAAAAAAATACCCCCACTCTCTTTAACATTTTTAGTCTTGTTGTATCTAAACGAGTAAATTTTGTTTTAGTCAATTTGTATAAATTATTTCCATTACATTTCATTTTCCATTTTTGTTTTTCAGATTTTTTTTTTTTTTATTTTTTTGGTTGCCAGTTTTAGGGCAGAGAAGAACAAAATGGGTAAAATTACAATATGTTTTCAAATATGTTGTTTAAATAAAAATTTTCCATTTTCCATTTTTTATATATTTTTATTTTTTCTTGTGTAAGTTGAGTACTTTGTTTTATTGTTAATTTAAATGGAGCTTTTCCCTTAAGTTAGACAAAGTTTTAGTTTTCTGAATTTTGTATTATTTTTTGTTTTTTTTTTATATTGATTATGCTAAATTTGCTAAATATTTGTTTAAACTGTAATTGTGTAATTTAATCTAAAAGTTTTTTTTTTGTTCAAGATATAAAAAAGCTAAAATTGTTTCTATTGTTGCAAATTGAAGTATAAAACAAAATATTGTTAACTTGTAGTTTGTTAAATATTTTTTTTAACAAACTGAAAGGAAAAATATATGAAAAAATTTTACTTTTAGCTTAGTTCTATTTCAGTTCTAGTTCAGTTTTAGTTCAGTTTAAGTTTAGTTCTAGTTCAGTTCTAGTTCTGTTCAAAAACAGTTCTAGTTCAGTTTTAGTTATGTTCTAGTTCAGTTCTAGTTCAGTTCTAGTTCAGTTCTAGTTCAGTTCTAGTTCAGTTCTAGTTCAGTTCTAGTTCAGTTCTAGCTCTGTTCAAGTTCAGTTCTTGTTCAGTTCTAGTTCAGTTCTTGTTCAGTTCTAATTCCGTTCTAGTTCAGTTCTAGTTCAGTTCTTTTTTTTTCAACTCAATTCATTTATTATTTTAATTATTTTACATTTAAAAAATCTTAATCTATTCCCGCGAAGCCATTCGGCTTGTCTGCAGGAAATTCAATAAGGTATTTAAATAAATAATAAAAACTTACAGCCGTATTCATAACAAAAAGTTAGCCACAGTTTGTACACTACGTACAACGAGCTGCTAACTAGAATGCCGATTAAGCTTAGCAGCTTGTTGGCACAGAGTTAATTCATAACGAACTTTTCTCCATCTGCCAACTTTTAATAAATCAACTCTGAATTTTTATGATGCCACATTGTATTGCTCAAAAATGTTTTGCATTAGTCATCGCTGAATTTGTAATTTTTTCCTTTTTTGTTTTTCCCTTCACATATAAAAATTTTAAAAAGTTTTTAAAATTAAATAAATTAAGTAAAAGACAGTAAATTACAAAAATAATTAATTAAAAAACGAACAAAATTGTTTGACATTAAACGGTTGTTTTTTACAAGTTGGTAAACGTTTGGCAGCTCGTTAACAAGAGTTTAGCAAAACGTTGGCCAGAGTTTGGTTAGTGTATTATGAATAAACTTTTTGCTAACTTTATGCCAAATTTTCATTATGAATACGGCTGTTAGAAAATAGATATAGAGTATATTAAGTATTAGATTTTTCCTTGGGTGCCGATAAGATATTCCTTTAAATAAGTTTTTCTTCTGTATGGATTGGTAATATTTAACAGTTGTATTGGTAGCGTTGTTTTGAACGAATTTTTGCCATAATTGTTTCGATGTCGTTCCACATGATACCGTCCTTCTGCTCGTTGCCTAGTGTTGTAAGCGTGGTTGATTGGCTTTAAGTATCTGGGATCGTTATAACACTCGTTGACAAGTGTATAGTAATATATACTTTTGATATTAAATACGTTAAGGTTGGTTGCAATGTTGTTTGAATTGGTGTTGTTTGCGTTATTATTATATCGTGAATTGATGTTGGTGTTTGCATTGTTAAGTGTATATATGGTATTGCCAATGTTCCTGTTGCAGTTTACTTTATTGGTGTTTATGTTATTTGTGTTCTGTTGTTTATTTCGCGAGTTGTTGGTGTATGTGTTGGTTGTATTAGTGTTTATGATATTTGGGTTGATTTGTTGTTATTTATGTGCGTGTTGTTGATGAAATGTACGTTATTGCTGGTATGTGTATTGCCGTTGGCGTTAGTATTTAAGATGATGTAGGTGCTTCTGTTGTTGTTGATATTGGTATTTCTATAGTTGTTTGGATTAGTAATCAACATATTTTCAGTTACATTATATGTGATGTTTACGTGGATAGTATTGTTGTGCATGTTGTTGTTAATATGTGTGTTATTGTTGACGTGAGTGCTGTTATTTGTACGTGAGTTATTGTTTTGATCGTTGTTCACGTGTGAATTGTTGTAAGCGTGTGTCTGGTTGTTCACGTGTGTGATGTTGTTTGTATGTATGTGGGTTGTTGTAAACTTGGGTGCTGTTTAGGAGTGTGTTGTTATTTGTACGTGAGTTATTGTTTTGATCGTTGTTCAAGTTTGAGTTGTTTTTAACATGTGTGATGTTGTTTAAATGTGGGTTGTTGTTACCTTGTGTGTTGTTTACGAGTGTGTTGTTATTTGTACGTGAGTTATTGTTTTGATCGCTGCTCACGTGTGAGTTGTTGTTAACGTATGTGGGGTTGTTCACGTGTGTGATGTTGTTTATATGTGGGCTGTTGTAGTTCAGTTCTAGTGCAGTTCTAGTTCAGTTCTAGCTCAGTTCTAATTCAGTTCTGTTCAGTTCTAGCTCTGTTCTAGTTCAGTTCTAGTTCCGTTCTAGTTCAGTTCTAGTTTAGTACTAATTTACTTCTTGCTCAGTTCCAGTTTAGCTCTAATTCAGTTCTAGCTTAGTTCTAGTTCAGTTCTACTTCAGCTCTAGCTCACTCCAGTTCAGTTGTAGTTCAGTTCTAGTTCAGTTCTAGTTCAGTTCTAGCTCAGCTTTAGTTCAGTTCTACTTCAGGTTTTGTTCAGATCTAGCCAAGTTCTAGCTCAATTCTAGTTTAGTTCTAGTTCAGTTCTAGTTTGGTTATAGTTCAGCTCTATTTTGGTTCTAGTTCAGTGTTAGTTTTAGTTCAGTTCTAATAAAATGTTAATTCAGCTTAAGTTAATTTCTAATTACGTTCTTAGTTCAGTTCTAACAAAATATTTCAGAATTTATTTTGTTATTTCCGGGAAATTTCTTAATTTTTTTTAGATTCCTTTTAATTACTAAATTATCCTTTGCACGAAAGCCCTAATCAAAATAGTTCAACTATTGAAACCTTAGCTAAATTTTATAAAACGAACTAATGAGTTTATTCCAAATGTAAAAGTATTTTATTATTAATTAAATAAAATTCTTTCTCTTTTTCATTATTCAGAGAGCTCTTCAAATAACAAAAGAAAATATAACCTGTATTAATATTTTTTCAAATACAATGTGCTACATGTGGCATGTGTTTGTATAGTTTTCTGTAGAAAATTTCTGAAAATTTTTTAAAATTTATTTGTTTTATGAAAATATGCAAATGGATATTTATTGTTTATTTTTAATTGTGTGTTGTTCAAGTAAAAGTATTGTTCTCCCAAACTGGCTAAATATAGTAAAATTAATTATGCTTTTAGCAAATATTTAGTTAAATAAATATGAGATTTTTGCTATGAATATTAAGTAGATTATTTGAAAATATTCGTATTGTTTTATACCGAATTCAAGATTTTTTTTTTAATATGAAGTTTATATAAGCAGTAATGAATTGCTTATTTTTGTATGATACAGAAAAAGTAATTAGTTTTGTTAATAATAAAGCATACTTTTAGGCTTGTAGTATTTGTAATAAACTTAAATTGCCATATTTAAATAAGGCAAAGAATTTTGAATTCGTAAATCAATAATGTTGAAAAAATTTAAAAATTAAATATAAACTAAAAGTCTCTTAATTTGCAATAAGATGTTTTTCAAGATGAATTAAAGTCTTCTAAGATTATGATTATGATTATGATTACAGGAGATAGCAAATAATTTTTCTTTAATGTAGTTGACGTGGGCTGTTTTCATTTAAGTATTAACAAGTAAGAAAGTATAGTCGGTAAAGCCCGACCATATGATACCCTATACCACAGTATTTAAAAACACATCATGCTTATGTGTTCATATTAATATGGATGTATCTATGTTTATAAACTTCATTAAAATCGGTTTGAAAGTTTGTGAGAGGCAGAAATTGCCCCCTAGCTCCCCTTGTGGTCCTATTTTTGAAAACTACATAGCTTTTGTGTCCATTTAAATATATTTCTATCTATGATTTATATTTCATTAAAATCGGTTTAATAGTTTCTGAGAGGCAGAAATTTCCCCCAATTTTCCCTCATGGTCCTACGATTCAGCCCATTTTCAAAAGGCTTGGTCCTTGTGCCATAAAGAAACTTTGTCCCAAATTTTATGAAATTTTCTCTAAAATTGCGACTTGTACTTTGCGCACAAGGTTACATGGACAGCCAGCCAGCCGGACATCGTTTGTTCGACTCAGAAAGTGATTCTAAGTCGATCGGTATACTTTAAGGTTGATCTAGGACCAATATTTTAAGGCGTTACACACATCAGCACAAATGCATAATATACCCTCTCCACTAACTTTCGGGATTAGAATTTATTTTAAAATATATTGTGTCGAATTTCATTTCAATCTAGATAACAGTTTCGTTAGGGGGTTGGTTTCTATATTTGAGTTCTGATGAATGTTGACCATAGTTAAATAACAAACAAAAAAAAACTTCGGCGAAGGGTATAAAATAAACACTGTTTAGGACTTATTCTAGCTGTCTCTTTTTTGTATAAAAATAGGTTTATATATGCATTTTAAACATCAAACTCCAAAAAATTTTCACCCAGCATAACTTTATCTGCGTAGCTCTCTCTACGATCACCTATATGAATTCCCCTTGTACTCAATCCATAAATATTTTGTATCAAAATATTAATCATCTAATAACTTATATGACCTCAAGTTATTCAGTTCGAATTCTATTGAATCAGTTCGTTAATTTTAACTCCTAAATGTATGCAACACATTTTATCCCCTCATGTATGCTTTATAACCTAATCAATTCAGTTGTTATGTTTAATTTTTTTTTCTCTCTCTAAAAACGTGTTATGTTATTGGCTAATTAGTGGCAAAAACAGTTCTGCTTGTAAGACATGAAAACAAGTTTTATTACAGTATGGAAAAAAATACAACCAGAAAGTTAATAACAAAAAATAGCTAAAGGGCCTAAATAATTATGCGCATAAATATGTAGAAATGTGAGGAGCATCATGAAAAACGGAACTTTATTCAGGGTTTATTGAAAAATTATTAAAAGGAAATGCGACTGAATAGCAATCTGAGTTACATAGACAATTATTAAAGAACGCAGGAAGAGGGCGTACAAATAGAAAGACCGAAAGTGCACTAATTGGATTTTTAAAAGTTTTTTTTTAGTTTTAACACAGGCATACATGAACAAAACATAGGAAAGGAAAGTTTAAGGATATAGATGTATGAGAGTTTTGCATGTATGCAACATCAGCTGTTAGAAATTGTTGCAAACAGCAGAGAAAAAAAAGAACTGAAATGTTTAATAAAAAAAAGTTTCTAACAATAAAATCAAATAATGTAAAAAAGCATGGCATATCTAACAGGCGCTTTCAAAAATATAGTTTTTTTTTCCTTTGTAGAATGTATTATTATTTTTTAATTTAAAGCAGAATTTAATAGAAAAAGTTTTTCATATTTTTTTATTTTTATAAAGTTTCCAACAAAAACTGTTGCAATCATCAAAGTAGTAGAAAATTAATTAACAACAGCTCAGGCAAAAAAAGTTAAAAACAATTTGTGTTATTTTTTTTTAAATAAATGTGAGAAAAAATTGTAACAATTTTATTTTAAACTGTTGCATAAAGTTATTATAAGACTTTAAAGCCAACCTAAAGGTTTATTTAACTATAAGTTGTTTAAAAGATTAAGATTCAGATTTTTGCTTGTCTTGTACAATTCGAAATACAAAATTGATATTTTAACTTTTTGTGTAAAAAGTCACTTTTCGTGTTAAAAAGGATATTTTTGTATTAAAAGTTCCTTTTTGTGTCAAAATTTTCAGAGTTTTTATATCAAAAGCAACTCGATTTTTACATAGAAAGAAATTCTTTATGGGGCTTACACAATGCGATAGATAAAAATTGATTTATTTTTTCGTGTTAAAAAGGGACTTTTTGTTATAAAAGTGAATTTTTGCGTCAAAATTAAGTGACTTTTTATGACAAAAGCAAGTCGATTTTTATTAAGAAGGGAATCTCCCTTTTTGGGTCTTAAACTATGCGACATATAAAAAGTGATTCTTTTTTTTGTAAAAAATAACTTTTTTAAAAAAAAAGTCACTTTTCGTATTAAAAAGGATCTTTTTGTATTAAAAGTAACTTTTCGTGTCAAAATTGAGTTACTTTTTATGACAAAGCAAGTCGATTTTTACACAAAATTAAAGTGCCTTTTGGGTTTTAAACAAAGCGGAACATAAAAAGTGATATATTTATTTTTTTTGTACAAAGTACCTTTTTAGGTAAAAATTTTGTATTAAAAGTTATTTTTTGTGCCAAAATTAATTGATTTTTATGACAAAAGCAAGTCGAAAAAATTAAAGTGCCTTTTGGGTCTTAAACAATGCGAAATATAGAAACTGATTTTTTTCCGTAGAAGGTAAATTTATGTAAAAAGTCACTTTTTGTATTAAAAAGGATCTTTTCGTATTCATAAGCATCTTTTTGTGTCAAAATCAAGTGACTTTCATGGCAAAATGGGGGGGGGGGGGGGGGGAGGTGCTTTAAAACCATGTGAGATAAGGGCATGATGGCTTTATTGCTCAATTGAATGGGAGTAAAGCCATAATGGCAGAAAAACTTTAGTATGCGAAGCCAGATTTCATTACTTAACTTTAGTGTCTCCGGAACTGAAATGAGAGATAAAGCCATTTTCTAATATTGCTAATGTGAGCTAAGGCCATGATGGGTTTATCTCCCATTCAAATGAAAAAAAGGCTTTATCCTTATCTCACGTGGTATCAAAGCACCTTTTTGGGTTAATAATAACTTTTCTTTTAAAAAATAAGTTTTTATGTAAAGAATGATTAAGGGCAACATTTTGTAAAACAGTGACTAATGGTGCTTTCTTTTCTACAAAAAAATGTGACATGTTATTTAAAAAAAATGCAATTTGATGTCTGTGTCTTAAAAAAATGCAATTCGGTGTCTGTTTCTTAAAAATGTTGCTCCCGAAAAGGGTGAGTTTTTTAGAATAAAACAAGCCACCCTTTTCGGGAGCAACATTTTTAAGAAACAGACACCGAATTGCATTTTTTTAAATAAAATGTCACATTTTTTTGTAGAAAAGAAAACACCATAAGTGTGAAAAAGGACTTTTTGTGGAAAAGGGACTTTTTAAGAAAAAGGACTTTTTAAGAAAAAGGACTTTTTAAGAAAAAGGACTTTTTGTGAAAAAAGGATTTGTTGATACTGCAATATAGTAACAACATTTTTATGTTAAAAAATGTGAAGTGGTTTAGTGAAAACAATGGAGACATTTCTTAACGTTTGGATGGAAGATCAAAACCAACAAAGAATGTGCTTTTAGTCAAATGGTAATTCAAAATTAAACTTTACTTTATTAGAAGATCTAAAAGAAAATTATCCGTTATGAAGTCTTTTTTTTTAGCCAAAATAATAAATCTTGGAACCAATTAAATGATAATCTATAAAAAAAGTGACTTATTGTGAAAAAGGACTTTTTGTGAGAGAAGTACTTTTTGTGAAGAAAGGATTTGTTGAAACCGCAACATCGTTACAACATTAACAGGTTAAATAAAGGAAAAAGTCCTTTAATTAAACAATTGGAGTCAGATCGTAGCGCTTGGATTGAAGATCCAAATCAGCAAAGAGTGTCCTTAAATCAAATGGCAATTCAAAAGAAAGCTTTTACTTTATTTGAAGATCTAAAAAAAATGATCTACTACCAAGTCTTATTTTTTCAGCTAAAATTGTTAAAAATCTATAAAAAAGAGTCTTATTGTGAAAAAGGACTTTTTTGGAAAAAGTACTTTTTGTGAAAAAGTACTTTTTGTGAACAAAGTACTTTTTGTGAAGAAAGGATGTGTTGAAACCGCAACATCGTTACAACAAAAGTCCTTTAAGGAACAATTGGAGTTCATTCTTAGCGTTTGGATTGAAGATCAAAATCAGCGAAGAGTGTCAATTCAAAGGAAAGCTTCTACTTTATCCACTACCAAGTCTTATTTTTTCAGCTAAAATTATAAACCTCGGAACCAATTAAATGAAAATCTATTCAAAAGTATGGAAAATCGTGCTTCAGATCTTAAATTTTCTTTAAAACGTAAGACTTAGTAATAAAATTATATTGTAGGATTTTTTGAAATTTTGAATCTTTAATTTCCTCACATCATTACTTTTACTAATTTATATTGTATTAACAACTGCTCATGTGTAAAAACCCACCATAAAAATTTTAAACTCAATTTAACTCATTTTTGCCTGTATAGTCGTTAGTTAATACTTAAGTATTCACCCACACATACATATCAGAAAGCTCACCCTGCAAATAATAGGACCAGTCCAAACACGCGTGTAAAGAGTAGCCCACAAGGGACCAGGACTACTCCAAAAGTAACCCAAACGTATGGAAAAAACATGGTCTATTTAACATTACGATGTCCTGAGGAGGACCATATAACCCACCTTTGGACCATTAAGGAGTAGTTTTAAAACTACTCCATGGTATACTCAAGAGGATTAGTTTTGAAGTCGTTTAAAAACGAAAGCACGTCGTTAAAAAACGAAGACATGTCGTCTCACTACAAATACTTTTTAACAATGGCATGGTCCATGCTTGCATTACATCGGACCAGTCCATGGAGTAGTCCATTTTATCAAAATGGTTCAGGTGGTCCAATTTGATTTGCAGGGCATATACTGGCAGAAACTTGCATATACATACAAACATGAGGTAGTAATTACTTGTATGTTAAACACACTTAAACAATACGTTCAATATGACTATCAAACTCAAGAGTAACAACAGAGTATCCTTCTTTAACATACATGTCGGAAAAGGCTTCACAAAAACATCAACAACAATTCCTGTCTCTGCAAACAAGCTAAACCCCTTCATTTTGCTAAATCCCTAATAAGGAAAATAAAATATACATTTCCTCCTACGTATGTAACGTATCTGTAGAAACTGTAGCTCTGCATGGTCGTTGGGTTCGTAAAATGCTTTATGGGGGAAAATTAAAACAGAAATTCTTTTTTTAGTTTTATTTAAACTCAACCATGATTTGAGGCTGTCAGAGTTTTTAAATTGTGTGTGATCTTTTACCCAACAATAATGATGATGTAAAACAATAACAACAGCAAACATTTTCTGATATGTTGGAACTTTTTTCTCGTAGTTAAATGAAAAACTTTTCCGAAAGAATTTTTTTAAAATATATGTATGTATGTATATGAAAAGTTGTGTGAATTGTTTTTGAGGTTTGATTGCTTAAAAATAATGAGAAAATAAAACCGAAATGTGATGCCCTCTAAACCCCATGATTTAAAACAAAAAAAAAAAAAAAGTTAGCAAAGAAATTTTCGGGTTTTAATTAAATTAAAGACAAAGAAAAAACCAAGAGATAAAAGTTTTAATGTGGTTTTAGAAGAAGAAGAAGAAGCAATCAAGGTAGCAGAAAAAACCTAGCGTTCACAGTTTTTGTTGTTATATAACTATTTGCATTTACTAAATTAAAAATTGATTTATTATTTATAACAAATATAGACAAAACCGTTTAGAAAAAATCCTATTTTATTCAAACTGTTACCTTAAAAAAATAATACACATAACATTCCCTAAATTTATGTGGTACTTGAAGTTTATCATAAGACTTTTCTCTATGCAATTTAATTTTGAAAAATAATTTTCTCCCTCAGGTATGCTACAATTTCATGTATACGAAAAAGAGAAAACGACTATATCATATCAAATTTAATAAACTCCAACAGTTTTAAAAATACTTTTGAACATTTTCAATTTAATAGCAAAATCAACAACAACGATTTTCCCTGCAGATATTCCAAAACAGATTTTTAAGCATTTTTTTTTTTAGATTAATAAAATAAAACTTAGAATATGATTTTTGAGCAAAAATAAACAGTGGCTGGCAAAATAAGTACGTTCTGCAGCCGTATTCTGTAATTCGCTAAAGCCTAATCTTTATCGCTAACAATAAAGTTAATTTAGCGATTTTACAATTCGCCGCAATTTAAGCTTTTAATGTTATCGCTAAAACTTTTCAATTTTCTATTCTTTAAGGCATTTTAGCGATCGAGCTTTAGCTAAGCGAGTAACAGAATACGGCCGCCGAGCCACAATATAAATAAAATTTAAATAGAACTGAAGTAACCTCAACTATAACTGAACTAAGTTGTCATTATTGTTATTTCTTTTTATTATGATAATATTGGTATATGGTTCAATTATGTATAGGGAACCAAATATCGGCCAAATGGCCGCCGCGACCTTGGCGGCGCACTTTCATCCAATGGTCCAAATTTTCGATGACGCTGAGGCATATTTGAGATTCTATGCCATTAATTTGCCGAATTATCTCATCCTTTAGCTCTTGAATTGAAGCTGGCTTATCGTCGTACACCTTTTCTTTCAAATAACCCCAAAGAATGAAGTCCAGCAGCATTGCCACCACGTGAGATAACATGGCCATTGAATTTGTCGCGCAAAAGAGCCATTGTTTCGTTAGCTGTTTGGCAAGTGGCAACGTCCTGTTGAAACCACATATCGTCCACATCCATATCTTCCGATTGGGGCCATAAAAAGTTCGTTATCATCTCACGATAGCGAGCACCATTCACAGTTACTGCCTGACCGTCCTCATATACGGCCCGACGATGCCGCACCAAACAGCCACTCCTTGTGGGTGCATTGGTTTTTCGCCAATCACTTTTGGACTATCATTCGTCCAAGTGCGGCAATTCTGCTTATTGACGAATCCACTGAGGTGAAAATGTGCCTCATCAGTAAAGCTGATATGCATTTGAATTTTAACGCCCATTTTTATAATAAGCCTGAATAGCTTTAACGCGTTGTTCGATTGTGCATCTTTCCATGGTTCAAATTGAGTTAGTCTGAAATGGAGAAATGTCAAATGAAATTCAGAAAAAAACTTGACGTTTAGGTGTGGTTCACATTCAACATCGGCCCTTAAAATTTAGCCAACTTTTACATGCAAGCAGAGAAAAAAATGTTTCTAACATGGTGACCATAAAAACAAAACTATTTTTAACTTAATACGACTAATTTAACCATATAATTGTCACCTGCAATTAAATTATAGTTAAATTATTTATCCATCACGAAGCCACAGCCATATTATGATTGCCTCTAAACATTTTTTTTTTATTTTAGTTAACGTGGTGTCTTATTTATTTATAAGAACGCTACTCCAAGTGGAGCTTCTAGCAACAAACATGTTATGATTAAATATGTCAATAATTTGTTTTTAAATTAACAATAGTATTTTCGTCGTTTCTCAGAGTAACAGACTTCGGTTGGAAAACAACCATGCTGTTGTAAGTGCTAAACATAGTTTTGTTATTATCCAACATAACATGTTCAAAGGCAACCATAATATGGTTGTGGTTTCTGGATGGAGGACTACTTAAAAAATAATAGGGTTTCCGGTGACAATGATATCGTAAATTTACCATAATATTTTTAAAAATATTTGTTAAAAATTGTTTTGTTAGAGGTGACCATATTGAACAAAATTTTTTCTCTGGTTCTTTGACTAGAAATAAAAGCATAAAAACCAAACCATAACATGTTTAAAGGCAAGCATTAAAAGGTTATGGCTTCGGGATGGAGAAAAAGTGCAACACTCACTTTTGAAAAACTCAAAAGAAAAGAACAATTTTAATGTCAAAGTGTTTCTAGTATCCCCAAGCGGTTGGGATTAAAATCCATCAAAATGGGCTCAGTAGAATGAGAGTTGTGAATTCTAATATGGAAACACAACCTTAAAAAATTTTAAATATTTTCAAAAGCTAACATAAATAGTGAGGAGAGCAAATATAAGATTTTGCACAACATCATTCTGTAGTGCATAAAATTATACCAGAAAATTTTGCGAAAATCAGGCTATAATTTACCAAAGGGCCCATATAAAGCCCACTCTAGAACACACAGAAAAAAATCAATGTAAATTCGTTCAAAACAAGGTTGATTTTTCATTTTTCCGTAGAGATTTTGCTTCATTGTTGTTTCATGTTAATTTAACTTGCGAACAACATTTTTTTCCTTTAAAGTAACTGTAATTCATGTTAATTTAACGTTGCAGAAAAGTTAGAGCAAAATGTCATTTATATTGAAATAACAATCCGAATCACGTTGAATGAAAGTTATTTCAAGTTGAAACAACGTGAATTTCATGTAGAATTAAATTGGTTGGAGTGTGATATAACAGTGAGAAGAAGCTTCGGAGAAAACATATGCATTTATTTAAGAATAATTTAAAATACTTACCCCTGCAACACATGTTTCACTTATTTTGTATTGCCCTTTGTTAACAAAAGCATCAGCAGAATGGCCCGATATGGCTTTCGTCATCATTCTACTTTAAAAACTTGATGTACTATTTAACTAAATAATTTTAATTAAAAGAATACGGGAATTGTCTCCTTTTATAACATATTTTAAACATGAAAATAAAAAAATGTACATACTCAAGTATGTGTGCATGTTAATTTAACAAGATAAACGTTTGATTTTAATATAAAACTGGTTTTTATGGATTCAATATTGAACAATGTTATTTTAACAGTGAATAATACTAAAAAAACGTGATTAAAGGTTATTTTAATATTTTTTATTTAAAATTAATATAAAATAATGATAAATTTAAATAAAGGGCAAACTTTTGCAGAAATTTACCATGATTCTCAATTAACATTTCGCCATGTTATTTTAACATTGGTATTTTTTTCTGTGTGTAAGTGATTTTGGTCTGTTGCAGTTTTAAGTAAACTAAAAATCACACCGTAATATTTCGTGAGGATTGGTCCATTATTTACCAAGGGTCCCATATAAAATATCATAATTTACCATAGGCCCGATATAAAGCCCACTCCCGGAAAACACTTTAGTATGCGTTGAACTATAACGAACAATGCTTTTGTAATAAATTTTTGTCTGCCCTAGTTTTATGTGACTCAAAATCAAACTATGAACTTTCGTAAAGATGGGGCCTATAAAGCCCACTTCTTAAATATTAAAACTATCGCGACAGATAGAAAGATATTATTACAGAATTCTAATAATTTACAGAGCATATTTTCAAGTTTTTACTACATATTTAATGCGCATAAAACACTTTTTAGAATAATATTTGCGGTTTCTCTGGTTATTAATAAGAAAAAAATCATATGAACTAGAAGTAAGTCTGAGTTCATACGGCTGATGTCTTATTGACAAGATTCTTCCTTTTTCTTCTTTGAACATGAATTGGCGTTCAAATGATTCATGGCATGTTGACGACATGTTTTTTATTTTGTTTTATTTGAAATTGAAAACAAAAACTAAATTAAACAACGAATAAGAAAGCAAAACGTAAAGACAGTACATGCATCTGTGTACTCGTTTCTTTTCCCCTCGTCTCTCTCGCCTATAAAGTAGCAATCTTGTCAATAAGACATGAGCCGTATGAACACAGACTAAATTTTACATTGTATTAACACCTAGAATTGAACTTACCATATCTAAGCCTTATCTAGAACCTAAGTTGAAACTTGGACTGGTATCAAAATAAGAACCTTAAATAAAATCTCAGTTCGAAGCGGTACTAGAACCTTAACTTGAACCTGAGGTAGAGTCTTTACTTAAACTTTAATTGGCAGCTTGAAACACGTATTTTGTTTGCTGATAAGACGAAAAGACTACGCAATATTTTAATCCTACTGTATTTTCCCCCTTAACTTACATGTGTGTAACCCTCGCATCTCTTTCCCTTAAAAACTAACTAGTACAATGTTGTTAACCGTTTTCAAATACTCACCTCCATTGAAGTCAAATGTTTGTCCTAGTGTTGGCAGTTTTAGTTTTTTATCTGCTCTCTTATTACTGCTCTTCATTAAATTTTTTTATATTCATTGACTTCTTGTTGTTGCTGTTTTGCTTTGAATATATTCATATATTCCTTGAAATTAAGGTCAAATGTTGAGCTATTTGTTCGCAATTGTAGCATATTTGTAGGGAGCAGTTAAATTGAAATAATGAAAGAAAAAAATACAAGTACAAACTAAAAAGGCAAAGGGACAATAGAGAGAAACAAAGTATGCAATCATCATTTACAGAATACTATTGATGTTTTTTTTTTTTTTGCTTTTTGTTGGCTTGTTTGTTGTTTTATGCTCTTCTTAGCAGCAGATTTGTGTATAAAAAGTGTCCTTTGTATAACATCAATACAATTGCAGTTAGTATTTCTTTCTTTCTGTTTTTTTTTATATCTGTAATGCCAAATACAAGTTAAAAATGTATTCGACCCTACCTTTTTAATTCAGTTAACGATAGTTTTTATTTTATTTTTTGTGTTTGATTTTGTATTTATTATAAAGCTTGAATTGTTTGCAATATTTATGGGAATACGTGTATGCGAAGCATGTCGGTAAAGTTATTTTAAAAATTATAATCTAGAGAAGGAAATATATCGTCGGCTTAAAATGCAAAGCCATGTGGTAGAGAAAGAAACGCCGCGTCGACCAGCATGTAGTTTTTCTTCAATTTAGGTCTTGAAGTGTGTAAAACCAATTATATTATTGGTGTTCCTTACAAGCTGCAAATATGAAATAGAAACAGTTTATTCTCTCTTCAGTAAACTATGCTGAGCAGGAGTAAGCTGGTTTGCATATTAAGCCGACGATATAAATATTGGGTGGCCAAAAAAATTGCTTAAAACTGTTTCTTATAGTTGGCTTAAATTTGCTTGTCAATTATGTTTAATGGTGTTTCAAGTTATATTAATTTCTTAGCATTTTGTCACTTAATAATGTAAAAATCCTTCCTTTGTTCATAAAAATAATTTAATGGAAATTTAATGAACTTTAGCCTGATTAAAATATAACTCAACTAGAACTTGTACTAAAACTTGAACTAAAACCCGAATAGAAAGCAAAATTTTCAATTTAATAAAACAAAGTATGTGTGAGATTTCAACGAAATTACTTACCCTTTTGAAAAGCCTATGACATTATGTACTCAGCTTTGCTGGGTGGCGGGTTCTAAAATGTCCAATTTTCTATGACTCTGGCGCCTAAATCGTACTGGATTTGTTCGATGGCATGGATTTTGCTGGCTAAATGGGCCGCTGTGGTTTAATGCAAAAGTCCATTGGTGTTAAGTCGCATGCTTACGGTGGCCAAATTACATCACCTCCACGCAAGATGACCATGCCCTCAAATCGCCCTGCCGAATGTCCAATATGCATGTGCTGTATAGCACGAAGCGTCGTCCAGTTTAATTCTCATGTTATTGGTGTCCATATTGTTCAATTTTGTTCATATAAGGAAACGATTTAAATGAGCACCTGCCTACCTTATCCCATGGATCCCTTAAGCATTGTCCACCGGCATTGTGTGTAACTCGGCAGAATTATGCACTTGCCCCTTCTTTGGAAGCAAAACTATCTTACCTCCGGTGTTTTTGAATATGCTTTTAGCATCTGTTGAATAAAAATAGCACCTTGGGAGATACACAAGCCCGACTTTCTAAGAATATCCTTCCCACGACCTTGGATATAAACCACAACTATCGAAAATCAGCCCTTGAATCTAACTTTTTAAGATCTCCCTTCCCGCGACCTTGTGTTTCAAACACAACCGCGACGTGGTCCCCGAGGGAGCCTCCGCAAATAGTCAGTCGAGTTCTCAAGAGCTCTGTCAATTTTGAACTTTACCGAATTCCAGACATTGAGGGCACCGAGTTTCGCCTAAGGATTAAATACCAAACGATGGAATATCCTTCCAATGTTTCTCGTCATGCCCTAAGGGGAGTATTTATTATTGACCTTAAGCGCCCGTCGTTGACCGTAATGGCATAATCAAAGTCGTCTTGAAAGAAAAATGAGTCACCAGCTTAAAATTAGATTGATAGCGTCCAAAATTCCGCAGTTACGTTTGTAGGCTTACCCAACTATACAGTTTATGGAGCGCCAGCCCGAAATGCACATCATCAAACAGTCACTTTTACGGGCTGCCTTGGACGCTCTTGTATCTTGTTTGGATTGATATCTTTTAGAATTCGTCAGTTTCGTTTGTCATCTAGAAATGGGTCTTACCACTGAACTTGATTGTTCGACTAACCCTTAAGTAGATATCTTATGTGTGTGGCACAAAGCGACACCTCGACCTGCCTTGGACCACTTGCATTTTGTATTGAGTTTTTTGGAGATATCGCAAGAACTCACACAAACGAACTCCAGCGCCAGGCTGAGACTTATTTTATTTGAATGGAGTTTTATGGCAATAGCAAGAACATTTTCTTGTCAACAAGAATAATTCTTCAGAATAAAAGTAAAGAAAGAAAGAATTTTTAAGTCCAGACTTAAACGTGTTATTCAACGCTATACCCACCCCTGGAGAAGTGGCAAAACAGACTGATGGCCATTTTCTCATTAGGCGATTATCTTTTTTCCAAACGAAAAACGGCACATTAAATAAATTTGGTTTTCTCAATGTCTCATTTGCTTCGATTTTATCGCAAAGCTAACCGGCACTCATCTGCCAATTATTTATTTTCCTTTTATTTGCCGTACAGATAAATTCAATCAGCTGAATCCCAACTTTTACATGTATTTTGAGTGGCATGGCCAGCTGAAAACTTTGTTGTTTGTCGGTATATTGAGAAACCCAAAATCGTTAACGGACAGTTTATCGGTCCAATAAATTTATGTTGACATTAAGTAACAGACAGTTTGTCGATAGATAGAGAAAATGGCCATGAATAAATGAAAACCAATTCGACAGCCAAGGCTTCAACGATGTGGTCGCGATCAATAGTCAAACTTCGAAAGAAACCATTGGACTGTCCTATATAAGCTAAATTAGAGCCTTAACTAGAACATTACTTAAAAAAAGATTAACTCTAATGGTGTTTTCTTTTCTACAAAAAAATGTGAGATTTTATTAAAAAAAAATGCAATTTGGTGTCTCCCGAAAAGGGTGGGTTGCTTTATTCTCAAAAACTCACCCTTTTCGGGAGCAAAATTTAAAAAAAACAGACACCAAATTACAGTTTTTTAAATAAAATGTCACATTTTTTTTGTAGAAAAGAAAACACCATAAATCAAACTGCAATCTTTACTTTAATGTGAACTTAAATCTGAACTAGAACACAAATCAAACCCTGATTTAGAAGATAAACTGTTAATTAAACTAAAACCTCAACCATAGACTGAACTTAAACTTTTACAATATTATGGACCTAAATCTGAACTGGAGCCTGATTTTTGACCTAAGCTATAATAACTTGAACTAGCTAGAACCAGATCCTAATCTAAAACCTGTACCGGAAACTGCATTAGAAAATGAGTCGTAACCCGAACTAGAACCTGAACTTGAACCTGATAGATTTTCATTTCTATCAAAAAAATATAACGAAACCAAACCTCAACTGGAACTTTAAATTAAACATAAATAAAAGTCAAAAATAGCCAACTATCAGACCTATTGGGTATTGTTGGTTCGCCTGTTAGTGCTCACATATTTGCCATGAAAAAAAAAGAACGTATACTCTAATTGAATTACAGTGAAATGTAATGAAATGAATTGAAATGAATAAATGAATTGAATTGCTTTACATTTACATAATAATTTATATGTTTTGCTTCTTATTTTCTTTTGTGTATTTTGTAACAATTTCGTTATTGTTGTTACTTTAGCTCATGTTTGAATCACTTTGTCCTACAACCAAAGCTTTCAGTTTTATTACAATCGAGTATTTTTATTTTACTTCTTGTACTATTGTCCCTAAAATATCTTTTGTTGTTTTGGCAATAAATTAGGAAACAATGTATTTTCTCTTTTTTTTTTTGGATTTTTATTTTATTATTTTTTTTTCAACTATTATTTTCGTATGTTCCTGGTTAAAACATGTGTAGGAAATATATGATTATTTTTTTTTTTTTTTTGCTTAAAGTAACCCAGTAGACAATTTTTTATTTTTTTTTTAAATTTATTTTTTATTATTGAATCTTTCTTATCGAAATTTACAATATGTATTCAAATCTTAATTCTACTTGTTGTTTATTAGTTGTTACCAGTGCAACCACTAACTGCTGTATTCAAATTTTAAAAATGTCTTCTAGTTAGGCTCAAAGTATCGGTTCTTTTTAGCCTCTGGTGACCTTCGAACTGAAGCAAACCCCGAGCGAGGTAGTTAGGGTGGACCATTAGTTTATCGATGTAGCTTATTGAATATTTTTTAATTTCCTCCTGGATAGTGGGGACGTAGAGATCTCTGTGGATAATATCATTACGTATATACCATGGGCCGCAGACAATTTGTCGTAATATTCTAGACTGTCTTCTTTGAAGCTTTTGGATGTTAGATGCGCATGCAGTACCCCATAATTGGATGCCATATGTCCATATTGGTTTTATAATGGACTTGTAAAGAAGAATTTTGTTATATAATAAATGCTGTGTCGTCTGCAAATGTAGAGGTATGCGTGCTCAGGTTTGTTGGCATATCCGCTGTGTATATTATATATAGAAGCGGTCCTAATATGCTGCCTTGGGGAACACCAGCAGTAATTTTCTTGAGGGGGGAGTATTTATCTTGCGACCTTACTATGAATGTTCTGCCTGTTAGATAGCTCTCCAGGAGCTTGTGAGTGTTTTGAGGAAGCATTCGTGTTATTTTGATGAGTAGCCCATCATGCCAAACTTTGTCAAATGCTTGGGAAATGTCTATAAACAGTGCTGAGCAGTATTGCTTTTTCTCAAACGCCGATCTAATAAGGGTGACAATTCTATGCACTTGTTCTATTGTACCATGTTTCGCTCTGAATCCGAACTGGTGATCCGGGATAATGTCGTGTTCATTTAGATGAGGAGTTATACTTAAAATGAATATTTTTTCGAAAAGCTTCGATAGGATTGATAATAAGCTTATCGGTCTGTACGACGCAACCTGGCTAGCATCTTTTCCTGGCTTGGGAATCATAACAATTATAGACCTCTTCCATGAGGATGGGAAGTATCCGACTCTTAATATAGCGTTAAAAATGAGTAGCAAGATTCTGGAAGCAGACGATGGTAAGTTTCTTATCATTGACCCTGTGATACGGTCAAGTCCGGGAGATTTTCTAATATTCACTTTTTCTATTGCAGATTTTACTTGAGTTATGTTAAATTTTAATGGATGGTTTACCTTATCAGGAATGATTGGACGACAGGAACAAGTATGTGTATCATGTGGCGTGAAAACTTTCTCAAGGTGGCCCGCGAAAGCGTTTAATTTTTCATGTGTGTTTTTGGCCCAAGTGCGGTTTTCCAGTTTTAATGGAGATTCTTGGGTTATAGGGCATTTCATATGCCGTACAGCCTTCCATAAGCTATAATTGGAGTTTTTTGTGGCGCCTAGGCTGTTTAGATAGCCTTGTATTGCAGACTCGTGGCTCTGTCTCAATTTGTTGCGAAGAGTGGTCAGGCATAATTGTAGTTGGGCCTTAGTGGTTGGGGAACGACTGTTTTGCCATTGTCTTCTTAACTTCCTTTTTTCTCTGATAAGGGTCTCTATATCCGTCGATGTATTGTAAGGAGCACGTTTAATTGTCTGCTTGATTGGGGTTGCATTTCTTGCTGCAGTATCCAAGACTTCTGTAAATCGGTCGACAGCTATTTGGATGTCAGATGAATTTTTTAGGGGAATGCACGGTGATAGGTGAGAGCTCACATACATTTTATACTTTAACCAATTTGTGTTTCTGTTTGGATAGGAAATACAGTTTGCAGCTGCGGCGTCAGAGTTACCTTTTAAAATCAGGATTGAAGGTGAATGATCAGACGAAAGATCATAGGAGGAACAGTAGACAATTGAAAGCGAAAAAATATAGAAATTTTCTAAAGGAATGGCATTTTTAGAAAATAACACAATAGAAGGCAACTCATTAATAAGTGTTCAAATAGTTAAAAAAAAAAAATATTTGTTTTAGTTTATAAATTGTTTGCTGTGTTATAAATTGTCTTAACCTTTTTTTTTTGTAATTTATGATCCATTACATCCAATTGTTTTGGGTTACATCCGCCTATTAACAACTAAATGTTTTTTTTTAACGTTATGTGTCCGTTAGTCTGTCCGTCTGTCTGTTTGTCTGTCTGTCGGCTCTCTTAATATCACTAATTACTTCATTTTATATTCCCACATATTCAGCAAAACCATTTGTGGTCATACTGTCTTTGTCTCTCTTCCTCTGTAGTTAATGTTAAATTTATGACAAAATCAAATTAAGATATAATACAAAATTAAATTGTATCTACAATAAAACAAAACAAAAAAAAAAAAAAACATCTTAATTGGAAATAAGTAACATAATGGCAATACAATTCTAGAAAAAGAAAAAATTAGCAGCAATTTGTAATTAAATGTTTAAAAAAGAAGACATTTATAGAGAAATTCAATTTAATACTTCTTGTTGTTTTGGTCTTTTTGCGCACCAACTATGATCGTTTTAAAGGCCCTTATGTCTTTAATTGCTTCTAAAGATTAAATATTGAATACAAAGTCTAATTGCAAAGAATAAGTTGTTAAAAAAAACTATAGCATACTAGCTGACCCGGCAAACGTTGTTTTGCCATATAACTTATGTATTTCTAGTGAAAGAAAGAGGAATATAGCGCTTTATAAAGCGCTTATTACAATAACCATTGCTTTCTGTTCGTTACATATTCAAAACTTAAACATAAAGAAGTGATGTATTTTTTATCCTGAAGTATGAACATCAAACAGAGATAATCAATTTTTATTACGAAAAGCAATTGCGTGTACGATATTTTGTTCAGTCCGCTTTTAACCAACACAAATAAGCTCGATGGCTTGCCGACGCGAGAACATGCCACGTATAATTTTCCGTACATGTTGTGTCCATATCTAAACCGCAACTAGACATTGTTTGGCCTTGCGACTTATTGATTGTCATTGCAATGCCAATTTAATAGTAAATTGAACGCGTTTGAATTCAATTGGGCCGTCTGTGGGAATCTTTCATTGTACGCCGTGAATGTTAAAATGTATAGCCTTTAGTTTCTTCAAGACTTGAAACAATCATCAGATAACTAATTAAGAAGACATGGGTCGAGGGAGATTTTACCAGACATTGTTTGGCCTTGCGGCTTATTGATTGTCATTGCAATGCCAATTTAATAGTAATTTGAACGCGTTTGAATTCAATTGGGCCGTCTGTGGGAATCATTAATTGTACGCCGTGAATGTTAAAATGTATAGCCTTTAGTTCCTTCAAGACTTGAAACTATCATCAGATAACTAATTAAGAAGACATGGGTCGGGGGAGATTTTACCCGTTTTGCCTTATTTTACGCCCTAAATGTTGGAATGGAATTTCCAAAAAATGTATATCTTAAAGTTCCTATAGACGTAAAAGTGTCTGCATGCCAAATTTTATATGTTGATTAGTTAAGAAGATATAAGGAGGGGGAGCTTTTATTCCTCTTGCCCTATATCACGCTCTAAATAATAAAAACTATAGGCTATAGTGCCTTTCAGATCCGACATTAAATGCCTACCAAAATCGGTTGATTAGTTAAGAAGATATATGGAGGGGGTGCTTTAACAATTCTTGAAATGAAATATACTTTACGACCTATTCCGAATGTAACACATAAGATATTACGATACATCGTTTGGAAACTATTCAAGTGACAATAAAAAATCATAATATGGAAGATGAAGGGCATTTTGTTGATATTTGTATGGGAAAAATGTGTAGAAAAATCTAAATCCCAGAACCACGGTGACGATTTAATAAAAACTTAACATAAACCATCTAAATACTATCCCCACCTTAGCGAAGCCGGTGTTTGTTATACCATAGAGGAGAAAATTCTTGCGCCCGGCCGAAGGCCGGCTGTGCAAAGAAACTTCAGTTAGCGAAGCCTGTATTTGTTATACCATATAGAAGAAAATCCTTGTGCCCGGCCAAAGGCCGGCTGTGCAGAGAAGCTTTAGTTAGCGAAGCTGGTATTTGTTATACCATAGAGGAGAAAATCCTTGTGCCCGGCCAAAGGCCGGCTGTGCAGAGAAGCTTCAGTTAGCGAAGCCCGTATTTGTTATAACATAGAGAAGAAAATCCTTGCACCCGGCCGAAGGCCGGCTATGATCCCAAATTTGTTTACATTCTTGCTTGTAAGAATTTTTGGCATTGTACTTACTTATTTTGATATTTAAAAAAAAATTTTACACATTTTAATATTTTTCATTATAAGTTAAGTTGTGGACATTATGACATTTTGCAAAGTGTCATAACGTCCGCGGATGGACACTATGACACTGGACGTTATGACATGCCACCTTTTTTTCTTACAATATAGTTATTTTATCTTTTTATTTTGGGTAAATATGGGCATTTCGCCAGTGCATAGCAGCAAATTTCGTACAGCTTCAACAACAACAAAAAAACTGAAGATGATATCAAAAAAAAACTGAAGGGCAAAAATGTTATAAAGACTTTCCTTTATTTAAATAAAATCTCTTTATTCAGGTTTTAAAGCTGGGTTTTTGAGATCTCAGTTAAACTTGGTTTAGTTAGTCTGAAAGCAGATTTGTGCCGCCATAACAAAATGTGTATACAAGATTTTGACGGAACAGCTTACTTTTGCTTAAACTTTTCGTCTTTAATGAAATATTAAAAAAATCACATTTCGCCGGAAATATCTGAGTTTAAGACTACGTTAAACTATGTTTAAACTTAATCCACATTTAAAAAATTCGGCGTTATTATGCATATGCAAAAGTAATTCAAAGAAAACTTAATATATATGAATAATTCATGTCATACCTTGTTGCGTGTATTACCAGCAGCCGTAGAAACAACTTGTTGGGATATGGTTTAGTATTGGGTATGGCTTAACTTCTGCTAACTTGCATCTTTAACCCTTAAATGCCTAATTTTCCAAATTAAATTTAAAAAAAAAACAATAAAATAATAAAACTAATTTCTTTATATATTTAGTTGCAAAAAAGCAAGTATTAGTTTTGATACTATAAATATTTTTTTATTTTGATAATATCAAAAATTTAATGACTGCAAGTGCACAATTCGATTTAAAGTCCAGTATCAAATTTGATTTGATTTGATGTGACATTTTATGTAAACAAATGCAATTTGGTGTCTGTTTCTTCAACATTTTGCTTCCGAAAAGGGTGAGTTTTTTAGAATAAAACAAGCCACCCTTTTCAGTAGCAAAATTTGTAAATTCACATAATAAAATAAAATTTCAAATTTTTTTGTAGAAAATAAAACATTTTAGTTTTGATTACTAGCTGTCTTTTCCGTTTTGCCAAGTCCAAGATAGTCCACAAATTTTCTATAACGTTTAAGTCGGGATATTGTGGAGGCGAGCTCATGAGATGTGGGCAGTTCCATATCGGCCATGATTGCACAATCCCAAATTTTTTCTTTTCGGATCATATCGTTGGAAACAGAGTTGTGGAGTCTTCAAAAAATAGTTCTAACTCCGAATCCGACTCTTACATTAATGCTTATAATGTCTATGAAACTGGTCCTTATTTGGCTTTTAACTGTTTTATTTAATGCAGTTCCCTTTAAATTGTTAAGTATAGCAAGAAAATTATTCTGTAAAAATTTTAAATCGATATTTTAAATATTGCATCGAAGAATTTTTATTTGGAAAATATTAGAAAACTTTTTTTAAAATTTTTTATGCCAAAATATTTTAGAGTCGGTGTCGTGAGTTTTTGTGGACACTTCGACTCCGACACCGGTACAAGAACTTTTACTCCGATTCCGACTCCACAGCCCTGCTTGGTAATATTGATTACGATCGCCTTCACCCAATTCAGTGGCACTTTCTAACAAACTGTTTTTCAATATATTTAAATACATATTTTTGTCCAGTGTGCCTTCGACTAAAACAATGTTGCCAACTTCAGAGATAGCTATACAAGCCCAAACCACCATGCTTGACAGTTGGCTTTAAGTGTTTATTTTGGAGCTCTGTATTGGCCTTATACCACACGTAATTTTTGCCAGCCCAGCCAAAAGTTTTAAAAGTTTGACTAGTCAGCAAAAAAAAAACGTCTTTCCAGAGTGTAATTGGTTTTGTCACGTGGTTCTGGGAAAATTTAAGCCGACCTTCAGGAAAAACACAAGAATTTTAAAAGTCGTTTCTAATAAGAATATGTAATAAAAGAATTTTATAACGAATATTATACAAACATTTCTCTATTAAACAGAATTATATAACAAAAAATAAATATAAATTTAAATAGAAGTGTTTTAAAAACAACTTCCAAATTCTTGCGTTTTCGATTTCCAGAACACCACTGTTTGTATATTCTTTTTTGTTATGAACGGCTTTTTGCTAGCTATTTGGCCATGGAAGTGTTGTTCCCGCAACACACGGCGCACTGTTTCGGCACAGCATACTTTTCCCATTTCATTTGCATTCTCCACACAGAAAAAATAAAAATTGATTTCAATTAAAAAACTTGTGGTGTTAATTAAAAAATTAATTAAATTTGCACCAGTAAACAAATTAATTGTATCGATAAAACATTTAATTCACTTGATTAAACGTTTAATTCACTTGATTAAACGTTTAATTCATTTGATTAAACAATTAATTCACCTGATTTAATTTGTAATTAAAAATTATTTTTTTTTTTGATTAAGGCTTTAATTGGTAAAAAATTTTCGAGAATTTTTTTCTGCGCACCACCAACTTTGGTGCCGATATTTTTGGATTTTCCTTCATTTTTGCGACTATTTTCCTTTTGTCAGCATTTGTAAGTATTTTATTTGACTCATTTCTGCACATGTCCGCCACTTGATTCTTGCGCACATATCTATTTAATATATATTGAACTGTACTGGCAATCAGTCCTATCATTTCAACTATTTTTCGCTGGCTTTTTCCTTTTTTTTTTTATGCACTAGGACCATTCTCTTTTTCTAAACTTGTCCGTTTACCTTTCTTGCAAAAAACACGTGTTATGCGTTTTTATGCCGTAAAAGTAAAATTATAAGTAAATTAGTAGCCAAAGAGAATACTGAATAAAATAAAAAGTAACGGTAATCTATTGACACTGAACGAAATAATCTGTGAGCTTTTGCTTTGTCAGAAATATTCTTTTTTTATCGTTATAAAAGGAAGATGCATTTTTCAGATTTTGTTTATAACGCATTTTATTAGACAAATATTTAGCTGCAATTGTACAATAAGTTTTTTTTTTGGCTGTAGGAAATATCGCCCAAAGAAAAATCGCCCAAAAAAAAAAATGAAAAATCGCCCAAAAAAATTGCATGTAAAATTGGGCCTGATTTCATATGAAAAATGGCCCAAAATTTTTCGGCTATTTTTCGTTATTGTTGGGTGATTTTTCGTTTTTTAAATTTGGGTGATTTTTCATATGAAAAATAGCCCTTTTTTTTGGGCCATTTTTCATTTTTAAAATTCTACCATAATCTTACATAGCAGAGAAAACCGTGTTTTATTATGGTTGCAAACAACAAAACTATTTTTCAAGAAACTAATTTAACCATAATATGGTTGTCGGCGACAATGATTTGGTTAAATTAAACATAATATGTGTAGAATTTTTTTAAAAATGGTTTTGTAGCTTTTTCTCTGGGTGTATATATTAAATATATATATATGTATATCGAAAATAAGGATTTTCTCTTCTATGGTATAACAAATACTGGCTTCGCTAACTAAAGCTTCTCTGTATAGCCGGCCTTCGGCCGGGCGCAAGGATTATCTCCTCTATGGTATAACAAAGACCGGCTTCGCTAACTAAAGCTCTCTGTATAGCCGGCCTTCGGCCGGGCGCAAAGATTTTCTCCTCTATGGAATAACAAACACCGGCTTCGCTAACTAAAGCTTCTCTGCGTAGTCGGCCTTGTTCGAAAACAAGGCAGTTTTTCGAAGCTTTACTTAGCGAAACCGGTTTTTGTTAGACCATAAAGGAGAAAATCCTTGCGCCCGGCCGAAGGCCGGCTATACAGAGAAGCTGTAGTTAGCGAAGCCGGTCTTTGCTATACCATAGAGGAGAAAATCCATGCGCCCGGCCGAAGGCCGGCGATACAGAGAAGCTTTAGTTAGCGAAGCCAGTATTTGTTATACCATAGAAGATGAAATCCTTATTTTGGATATATATATTTAATATATACACCCGGAGTAAAAGCTATAAAAATATTTTATCCATATTATGTTTAATTTAACCAAATCATTGTCACCGACAACCATATTATGGTTAAATTAGTATCTTTAAGGAAATCACTTGAAATTTCAACGGTATTTTTAAAAAAAATTTACACATTTTTGATTATAAGTTAAGTTGCGGACGTTATGACACTTTGCAAAGTGTCATAACGACCACGGACGTTATGACAATTCTTCGATGGACATTATGACACTTTTAAAAGTGTCATAAAGTCCAAGGACACTACGACACTGGACGTTATGACATGTCACCTAAATTTATATGAATAATAAACACTTTTTTGCAAATTGAGTAATTTTTTTTTGGGAAAAAATTTGTTTTTGCTTTTTGGGTCATTTTTCATTTTCTTTTTGGGCCCTTTTTCGTTTTTTTTTGGCCAAAATTTCATATTTACCTTTTTGGGTCATTTTTCATGTTCGCTTGGGCGATTCTTCATTTGGGCGATTTTTCATTTTTTTTTTTGGGCCATTTTTCTTTGGGCGATATTTCCTACAGCCTTTTTTTTTATATAATTTTTAGTTTTAATTTTTCAAAAAACTGGCAACATGCCTTATTTTTTGCGATAACAATAAAGCAAGTTGTTTTTGTTTTCATTTTGTTTTTTCTTAACCTACTTACAACTTCAATTAATGTTGAAGGAATTCCAACCAATTGTAGTGGGGAATGTAAGAAAAGATAAACTCACTGTTTATTGTTGGTGTTTTTGTTTAAAGTTTGATATTGTTTCAAGTAAAACTGTTGCTTATAATTCTTATACGCTTAACAGTTTTATTTGGTTTAATATCTTTAGTTTTTCTAAAATCTTTGGATGAAGTTGTCAACCAATGAAATGCGCATAGGAATAGCTTATCCCATCAACAAAGAATTTCAGTGTTTTTACCAAGAATAAAAACTGGGAATTAAGCACGCCAAACAAAATCTTGTTAGTTGAAAATAAAATATTCTCAAAAATTACTTTGATCAAAAATTTTTGTTTTCAATCTACACGAAATAAACTGTGAGCCACGGTAATTTAAACTTAAGTTATAGGTAGAATTTATGATGAATATTTGAAAATACCATTTTTTTTTTTTTTTTTTTTTTTTTTTTTGTTCAAAAGAGGTTTAAGTGCAGAAAGTGACTTTTTGGCAGTGTTACCACCAGCAAAATTCAAAATTACACTTGAGATTGAATCAAAATTACCCGATTTAAATGAAATTACACCTGATATAAAATTGAAGTTTTATTAAAAAAAGACATTTACAAAGAAGCAAAAACACAACAAACTCATTAAAACAAGATCAATATTAGTCAAGCTGTTAATTTTATTTAAATTAACAAAAATAGCATTAAAGACTTGAAAAAAATTAATAAAACATAAAATAAAACTGCCAAAATAATGAGTTTAACTTCCACATTTGGTTGATATATCTTGGGAAGGTTTAAAATTGTCCTTGGCATTGCTTTACAATGGCTGCTTTTTAGCCCCATAGAGCTTACGAAAGGTTAACTGTCAAACGAACTGCCATACTGAACCATTTTTGAACAGGCGCATCATCATGAATAGATTCATGCATGAACATCGCCACCAAATTATACAAATATACTTTGAAAATCAGCCATCGATTTTCGCAACTTAAAGGTGACTTCATGATTTAAATAACGCAACTTTTTATCACAAATGAAGGCGATGTGTTGATTTAGAGAAAATAAACTGTCACTTAGACTTCAAGGCCGTGCGATGTGACACTTATTGATTGTTTTCCATAGGGCTGTAAAGTTAGTGGTTAATGCTGATAAACCAGCAATAATCGGTGTCTTGCAGGTCAATATGGTTCATTTTATTCGAAAAGGAGAAACAAAATTGGACGTCTGCGTTTCGTCAAGGACAGGCACGGTGTCTATTTGTTTTAAATCAGTTTCAAATGGTAGTGCCGTGTATCAATCTGCGTTTCAAATTGATTTCTTTTTTGTGTTGCCTACCATTGTAAGTTTCATGGTGTTAAAAAATACCCTTTATACCTTATTTAGTAAACAAAATGCCTGCAGAATTTTATACAACTGTCCCTTTCGTAATGCAGTTTTACAACTGTAAAAGGCGTTAAATATTCTTTAAACTAAAACATTAAAAAGTAGCAAGATAGAAATAAAATTAATTATATGTTGCAATATTGGAAACATAAATTCACCCAGGCAAGTTTTTAGTTTGAATAACTTGTTTCAATAAAGTTTAGGTTCTAAATCACTATGATAGGCATCTTTATCCAAATCTAAGAGTCCATCTTGCGATATTCATTACAAAACATTTGAAAATATATGTATGTTTAATGATTGAAGTCGTCTCTTAAAAAGAAACGGAGACTTTGGTTCAAAAGGCTGTGCATTTCTTAGCAAGAATATTAAAAAAGAAATAAATGTCATCACTGAAATCGAATCTTGATTTTATTAGGGCATCTGAAGTAAAAATTTCAAATAACAGCTGAATTACACCTAAGAAAAATTACCCACGACCGTACAAATTAAATCAAATTCGGGTAATTACCCACAAAGTGGCAACACTGCTTTTTGGAAACAAAGTAAATTTTTGTTTAAAAAAACTGACTTTTTATATAAAAAGTAAATTTTTAAGTGAAAAGCGACTTTTTTTTGGAAAATTTCAGTTTCTGTTGCAAAAAGCTAATAAAGGTATTTACGCCAAAAATTGAATTCGTGCGAAAAAGCATATCGCAAGTGCATGCATGGAGTATATTGTCAAATGGAAAGTGCTTTGTTTAAAAAATTGTTTCGGAAATGCTGAAAATTATCAAAACAAAATGGGTTGCTCACGTCAAATAAGTGCAACTATGCTTTTTTGCACAGTTGCAAGGGTAAACAAAATTTACGTAAATAACTTTAATGTGTATTTGTTTTAAAACGTGACTTTTTGTGTAAAAAGTCAGTTTTTGTTTAAAAAATTTACTTTTAGTGCAAAAAGTCAGGCAGGCTCTTTGGCAAAAAGTGAGCATTTGTGTAAAATATTAGTTGTTGCGGCGAATTTTCGTATGTAAAAGTCAGCTGTGTGCAAAAATTTACTTTTTGTGTAAAAATTCAGTTTCTGTGGCAAAAAGTAAATATTTGTAAAAAGGTAGGTTGACTTCATAAACGAAGTATTGCAATGCAACACTAAATGGAAAAGCTTCAAAAACTCTACAACTTTTCTGTAGACAATGCTTTGAGCTCATAATAGCATGGTTACTGTATTCGCAGCACAACGGTAGCGAAATTTGTGCATTGTTTTTATTTGTAATGCCTTTTTAACGCATTTATTTTTTTTTGATGCTTTGCAATACTGCATTGATGAAATCAGCCGTAGTTTTTATTGTCAGAAGTACTTTTTGTGTAAAAAGTCATTAAAAAACACTTTTTGTATTGCTAAATTTGTATTTTTGTTTAAAATTTTATTAAAATTGTAACTGTCAGACAAATTATTTCAATTACTCACTCACTACCTGGCATATAAAAATTCTTTGAAGATTTTCTTTCTTTTCAAATTTATAACGTTTATTTTATTGTTGCTGTTATTGTTGTTGTCTTAACTCTAAAACTAACAACATCATGCAATAAGTTGCAAACAAATTTCTATAAATACAACTATGGAAAAAACTCATTATACAAGCAATTACACGTTTTATTGGTAAGAATTCGTTAGAGAATACAAAAAAAAATAGAAGTATGTAACTAAAACTACAACAATAAGGAAGAGAAGCCATTACAATAAAGCACACAAATACATAAATACACATACAAATACGCATTATTACTATGAGTACAACAAACGCATGCGAAAAAAAACTTAGACGTAAATAACAAGATAGACAGACGAATTGAAAGACATTCCTTATTGCATACAACAACAATCAAATGCAGCAAACAAATACTTAGACTATTTACCAATACACACAAACAAACACACAAAAGGAACGTTAATATGTACGTATAGTGTTTAGTTGCATTTAAGAGCTTACGAGAAGAGCGAAAGAGATTCTGGAAATCGTAGAAGCCGGTTGTAAATACAAAATAGTTGAAACGTTATTGTTTTTTACTGCAGCTTCGTTACAAAATGCTATTTTCATGAAAACGATGATGAGGATGATGACGACGACGGTTGACATTGACTATGATGCTGCTGATAAGGAGATGATGATTTGCCTTAAAGGGTTTCGTCTTCCTTTATTTCTAAAGTTAAGAAAAATGCGCAAACAGGCTGGGTGGGTGGCTGTAGATCTTTTCTAAAGTTGTAGTGTAAAAGTTGTTGTTAAGCTGTAGAACATTGTAGTGCGTTGCCAAGATATTCTTACAACTTCGAGTGTGTACGACGAGTATGTTTTGGTATGTTGTTTATCCTGTTGTTGTCTTGTACAAAGTTTTCCTTCTTAATGTAGTGGTTGCAGACTAAGTGTCCATATTGTCTGTTCACGCAGAAGTACAGTGGAGCGATTCAAATTTTTAATGCTTTTTGTGGGAAATTTTATTTCTTCTCTAAAAGTGACTTATGGTAAAAAAAAGAACCTTTTTTATAAAAAAGTGATACGAATCTTATGCAAAATTTTACTTTTTTGTAAAAAAAAAAGTGTTTTATTTTTGTGTAAAAAGCAGGGCCGAAACAGTTATACATTTTTTCATAAAAGTCAGATGAAAACAGTTATTTTTTGATTTTTATTTTTTTGAACAAAAATAACTGTTATTTTTTGATTTTTATTTTTTCGATCAAAAATAACAGTTATTTTTTGATTTTTTATTTTTTTGAACAAAAATAACTGTTATTTTTTGATTTTTATTTTTTCGATCAAAAGTAACAGTTATTTTTTGATTTTTATTTTTTCGAGCAAAAATAAAAGTTATTCTCTAAAGAAATATACGTGATTTAATAATTTAGTTGAATTAAAATCTTTATTTTAGTGTGTAATTATCATTGGAATTTCTTATGCACATTAAAATAATTATTAAAAGTCATCTAAATTATTAAAACACGTACATTTCTTTAGAGAATAACTTTTATTTTTGCTCGAAAAAATAAAAATCGAAAAATAACTGTTACTTTTGATCGAAAAAATAAAAATAAAAAAATAACAGTTATTTTTGTTCAAAAAAATAAAAATCAAAAAATAACTGTTATTTTTGTTCAAAAAAATTAAAATCAAAAAATAACTGTTAGTTTTGATCGAAAAAAATAAAAATCAAAATTTTAAAAATCAATATATTTTATCATTGACAAGTGCATAAGGAACAATATGGTATACTTGAATAAGTTTTTCGACGTTTACTTCTATGTGCTTTTTTTGTTTTAAAATTCCAATATAACTGTTATTTTCGGTCCCTGGTAAAAAGTATTTTTTTTGTTTGATAAGAATTTTTTTTGTATATAAAAAGTCACATTTTCTAAGTCTGAGTTCATAAGGCTCATGTCTTATTGACAAGATTGCTACTTTATAGGCGAGAGGAACGAGGGGAAAAGAAACGAGTACACAGATGCATGTACTGTCTTTACGTTTTGCTTTCTTATTCGTTATTTAATTTTGTTTTCAATATCAAATAAAACAAAATAAAAAACATGCCGTCAGCGTGACATGAATCATTTGAACGCCAATTCATGTTCAAAGAAGAAAAAGGAATAATCTTGTCAATAAGACATGAGCCGTATGAACTCAGACTAACAAAAGTACCTTTTTGTATTGAATGCAGTGTTCGAAAATAAACAGAACATTATTTAGGGTAAGACTCACACACCAAGAAACCATATATCGACCCCTTTGCGCGAAATTATCGTATATGCCAATTTTTTTGAAATTGAGTTTTTGATTCAATCTTTTTCTACATTCAAAGAGACGTCACCGAACAAAATATTAAAGGCGAATTCCACTTCGTTGCTCCAAAAATTTAATGCATATTTTTATTTTGATATTGCAGGCGAAAGCAGAGAAAAGTAGAAAAATGGCTGTCCTGTAAAATTTGGTTTTTGTAACATACGATAACTTCACGCAAAGGGGTCGATATTTTGTTGAAGTATTTGTGTATTAACACAAGTGTTCGAAAATAAACACAAAATATCGCTCCTTAGTGTTCGGTTCGGTAGATATAGTGCTAATAGTGTTTGTGTAGTAAATCATTAATAAAAACAACAATTAATACCGTTCGTAACTATTTTCAAGAAAGAACCGAACATTAAATAGTGTTCTGTACTTCGTTAAAAACCGGAACATTTATAGTGATACTCTAGACAAACATTATATTTTAATGTTCTATAATGTTTCTTTTTTTACATTGATAAAGAAATTAACAAACAAAAAATTTTAGCAACGCTTCTCTCTTGTATTGTTGTTGTTGCTTCGCAATTTGCACGACCAAATCACGAATATCTTGTGTATGTGCATTATGACCATGTTTGGTTTGTGTAAAGATTTGTTTTTGCTCTTTGCTTTTTTTTCTTTTATGTATTTTTTTTTTTGTAAAAAAATTAGTTTTCTTTACCAGCCAAAAGCTAAGCTACAATTAAATGGAGGGACCTTTAATGTGCTGAACCGAACACAACGAAGTTTGCGGTAAAAAAAAGAATATAATAAAATGCTCTCATCTTTTTGTTGAGTTGGATAAGTACGTTGCAGTATTATTTTTGAGTTCAAAGATCACAAACAGAGAAACCTTTTGTTTTTTTTTTTGATACCGTACCGAACACTAAAGAACAATATTTTTTTTTTTTTATTTTCACAAACTGGTTGAAAGTGGGCCGTTTTTTTCTGAAAAAGTGATTTTTTAAAAACTTAATTTTTGCCTCTAAAAGCGAATTTTTCTGAAAAGTGACTTTTCTATAAAAAAAAATGTTGAAAGTAATGAATGAATTTTTAATCAAGAAACGAATCAACCAACTCCAGTTGATGACCACCAAAAGCATAATTAACAGCAGTACAGTTATTTCTATAAAAACGCATGCTTTTGCATTTCACAAGATTCAGCTCCATCATATTATGATTACACCATAAAAAGAAGTTATTAAGATCCGATTGAAGATCAAAATGATCCGAAAAAAAATCCCTAGAAAAGGGGAAATCCCCTACTGTTGGCATCACTGAATGTGGGTGTATTCTTTCAAATAACAAACAAAAGTCCGACGATTTTCACCGATCGCTTAAAAAAGTCACAAAAATTGCAGTGCAGGTTTGTGATAAAATCTGCTGCATACATCCACGCTTGAACATTTTTTTGCACTTGTCAATTATAATTCTCCACAAATTTATTTTTAGCGGCAAAACTGTTGATTATAAAGAAAAACGTTATATGAACGGATTAAAGAAATTGTAATTCTAAATTTTTTTGAGTTTGTTTTAGCAAAATCGGACAAGTGGTTCTCGAGTTATGTTAAACAAAAAAACATCAAGATAAGGAAAAAATTTAAAATGTCATAAAAAAAACTGACACATACGAACGCCAAACCCTTTGAGGGTTTTACTATACTGACCTAGTACCATCACCCTGACTTGGAATTTCTCACCCCCCAGATTGGCTGTTGTACTGTGTAATCGGTCCATAATTTTACTTAGCCCCCATACAATCTTCTTTTCGCAATAGAGTTTTTGTGCCCATAAACAATCTTGTTATTTTGTTAGCAAGATGAAATTTGGTCCATTTCATTGCAATAAAAATCATCGTTCCAAATTTTATTCGAATCGGTCCACGAATAACAAAATCTTTTAAATTGGAATCGGTCCATGTTTGATTATAGCTCCCATACAAATGCAGGTCCCGAAAATAGCTTTTAATGCTTTAACTTCCTTAAAAACGCTGAAATTGTCATAAAATTTGGCGACAATGAGTTTAACAAAAGCGTCTTTGTCATGACATGACAAAATATATTGCTGGTGGCTCCAGTTTTAACCATAAGTCACATATAAACCTCCTTCCTTCAATCACTTTAAGATAAAAAAGATTTCCGAAAAATATTCGGCACAAAGTACACTTATATGAATCTTCAACTATTGACTGCCAGCCGTCGTCAATGGCGGTGAGCAGGGTCAACGTTCGCCCGACTAAAATCGTAATTTGACCCTTTTTTTAGCAGCCCGCGATCTTGTGAGACTTTTTTTATCACCGACTTTTGCGACTTATTCAATTTATGCAATTTTTTTTTTTTTTGTAAGTTTCTCACAAAAAAAAAATTATTTTGCAGTAAATTAATTATTTTCTTATTTTATTTAATTTTTTATTATTTTTTGCAACTTTTTCAATTATACAATAGCGGTATTCAATGTTTGGTGCGTTTCAGGTTGTAACGGTTTGTTAGTGCAATAATTTTATCATTGACAGTGAGTGTTATTTTAAGAAACTTTGCAATGCTAGATGCAAATAAGATAACAGCTGTTTTGCGGAATTATTGGTCGTGAAAATTTACAAAAAGGTGTTTGATTATTTTGTGAAATTGTTTTAAAATGCCACGAAGCAGTGCAAAAGAAAATATTAGAACTACGCCAATCGTCGGCCTTTTTTTTATTTAGAGTTGTCGGCTCCATATCTTAAATTTTGTTTCACGATTCTAAATTATTGTTTACAAATGTCAGCTGTTCGAGTATCAGGTATGTAAACGCAATAGATGTAGCAAAAAAAAAAAAAAAGCTAAACAGTTTTAGTGTTGCGCAAAAGTAATGATGTGACAAATGCAATACTGTATATTTTGTTGTTGGATTGCAAACAAAAGCTACAATATTTTGCATTTGCACTTTCGCCAGACCAATCGCATCAAACACTGAACTCCGCTAATGTATTTTTAGAAATTTTTCGCAAAGTTTCAAAGAATAGTTTTAGTAAAAAAACTTTTTAAATTAAAAAATTGTTGCGTTTGCAGTGCTCATTTTACAAAATTATTTTTAGCCGCCGAGTCAATGAAAGAAGATAATGTAAACATCGCTGCAGGTGTTTCCAATAAATGTAATACTTGGTGATACCATTCGAAAGATTGGAAACTGAAGTATAAATGGCTTAAGGTTCCGTTAGCCGGGAGTAACAGTAACGTTGAAAATCAGCTGATTCATTTTGTTGTATGTAAAGCAATTAGAACGATTATAGTTAGCAGTAAGATGTTACGTCTCAATCTGTAAGAAATAGATTGGTCTTACTTTTTGACGGTAAGGTTACTGTTACTTTTACTCCCGGCTAACTGAGCCTTTAACCAAGACATGGAGTCATAGCGGCCTTTTGCAGTGTTTGTATACAGCTTTTAGTGAACTAAACATTCATCTTCAGCGAAAAGGAAAAAATACATTAATAATATTAACAAGTCAGAGTGCTATATTCGGCTGTGCCGAATCTTTGATACCTTCCACCGACAGTTCGAATGTTTTAGGAGTAATATCTGTACGATGTCTATTTATTATTATTTTTTCTGTATAAAAACAGACATCTGCATTGAAATAGGGGGCGGTTTAGACATATATTAAATAATTGACTGACAATCAGAAAGTTTAATACTTTTTTTTTTAGCAATTTCATGATTCGTAATAGTCTACGCTGAACTTAAATCATCCCAAAATTCTGCAGAGTGATTTCTGGTATAAAAAACATAACTTTTAAGACAGCGAAACAATTAGTTTTAGCATTTGCGGTGAATTTCAAAAGGCTGCTGTAGGAAGCTAAGCTGGAAGAAAGTTTACCGCAATATATATATCAAACTTTGTTATGACAGCATTATTTTGTACGCTTATATGCGTACTAAACTGTTTTCCGGAAGTAGGGTTTATATGGGGCCTAGGACAAATTATGAACCGATCTTTACGAAATTTCATGTGTCATTATTTATTCTAAAAAACTGTGATAAACCAAATTTTGGTATGATAGCATTATTTTTACGGTTTTAGGCGTACTAAACTGTTTTCCACGAGTAGGGTTTATATGGGGCCTATGGTAAATTATGAACCGATCTTCACGAAATTTCACAGTTTAATTTCTTGTTTTAAAAAACTGTGATGTACCAAATTTTGGTATGATACCATTATTTTTTACGGCTTTATGCGTACTAAATTGTTTTCCGGCAGTAGGGTTTATATGGGGCCTAGGGTAACTTATAGACCGATCTTCACGAAATTTCACAGCGTAATTTCTTGTTCTAAAAAACTGTGATGTACCAAATTTTGGTATGATACCATTATTTTATACGGCTTTTTGTGTACTAAATTGTTTTCCGGCAGTAGGGGTTATATGGGGCCTAGGGTAAATTATAGACCGATCTTCACGAAATTTCACAGCGTAATTTCTTGTTCTAAAAAACTGTGACGTACCAAATTTTGGTATGATACCATTATTTTTTACGGTTTTATGCGTACTAAATTGTTTTCCGGCAGTGGGGGTTATATGGGGCCTAGGGTAAATTTTAGACCGATCTTCACGAAATTGAACAGTCGTATTTCCAGTCCTATAGAACTTTGATTTACCAAATTTTGGTTTGATATCAATTTGTTTACGGCTTAAGGCGTACTAAACTGTTTTCCGGAAATAGGTTTTATATGGGGCCTATGTTACATTATGAACGGATCCTCACGAAACTTAATAGTTTCTTTTCTTGTCCTATTTAACTGTGACGTGCCAAAATTTGTTATGATAGCATTGTTAGTTAGGGTTTTAGGCTTACTATACTGTTTTCCGGGAGTAGGGCTTATATGGGGCCTAAGGTAAATTAAGGACGGATCTTCATGAATTTTTTCAGTGTGATTTTCAGTTGAATAAAACGAATTCTTGCGAAATCTTATATCATTCTGTGCATTTTTCCACTATTTATGTTAGTTTTTGTAACAAAATTATCAATTTTTTTTAGGTGGTGGTTCCACATTTTGATTCATAGCTCAGATCCTATTGAACCGATTTTGCTGGATTTCAATCCCAAACTGCTTAGGACAACTAGAAGCAATTTGACACCAAGTTTGTTTATTTCTTTTGAGTTTTTCGAAAGTGAGCGTGTTTTCAACAGACGGACATGGCTAAATCGACTTAAAATTACTCAAGGACCCAGAATATATCGCACCCTAACTACTAAAGGGTATTAACTCAAAATGTTCATTTTTCACTTTTTGAACGAAATCGACACATAATATTCATATCTTCCCGCTGTAAAAATATCATGCTATTTTGTCTACTTTTTGGTAATGAAAAGTTTGGTTTAAAAATTATTTTTCATATGCCTGTAATGTAAATTTAAAAATTGTCTTGCTTCTACTGAAAATTTTAAAATTTTTAGTTAATACCCTTTAGTATTTAGGGTGCGATATGTATATTCTTGATGGGGTCTGAGATGAATAATAAAAAAGTTTCACACAGAATGACAAACTTAATATACCCTCTTCACAACTAATTGTGGTGGAGGGTATAAAAAGGCATCTAAAAATTAAAAAATGCAACTGACTGTTTTGTTTAATTGTTTTTTTTTTTGTTTTGCTATGCCTTTTATAAATAAAAAAATACTTAAAAAAGATGTGCGACTTTTATTATCTTAAACGACTTTTTTTCTGCGACTTTATTTTTATAAAACGACTTTTTGTGCGACTTTTCAAAAGTTCCTAACGGTAACCCTGGCGGTGAGTATTAAGAGTATTAAACGGCAAAGATTTCTGAAGAGATAGTGTGGTTACTATCGAAAATGGCATATCAACTTTTCCGTGGATGTGAGTTCGATTCCCGCGGCAGTCAAGAATGAAAAATCTATATATTTAAAATAGGATGTGTGTATGTATGTAACGTATGGACTCCAAAACGGTTGGGCCGATTTTGATGACATTTTCAGGGAATCTTCAGAATATTCAAGCGGGTGACACTGTGAAGTCTGATTTTTGATATTCGGTCTGCAAGCGGAGGGGCGTGGCAAAATCCAATTTTCATATTGCACCACCAATGATATCTATATAATTTGGACGATTTTTTCTTTTAAATGATCGCCACGGACCAATTTAGATATATACGAAAAGAAAATTTTGTCCCGCCCACTTTTACGCCCACTTGTTTCGAATTACCTAAAATCAGAAAACGGCTCCATCGATTTGACTAATTTTTCTTTTAAGTGTTCGTATTAATCCATTTTACGTTTTCATCGAAAGAAAAATTTACCACGCCTACTTTTACGCCCACTTTTTCTATTAAGCGCTTAACTTGAGAACTGCTTGACCGATTTGGACGATTTTTTCTTTAAATTATTGCGATGGCCCAACTTAGGCTTTTACGGAAAGAAAATTTTGACCCGCCCACTTTTTTCGATTTACCTAAAATCAAAGAACGGCTCCATCGATTTGACTAATTTTTCTTTTCAGTGTTCGTATTAGTCCATTTTACGTTTTCATCGATAGAAAAATTTACCACGCCTACTTTTACGCCCACTTTTTCTATTAAGCGCTTAACTTGAGAACAGCTTGACCGATTTGGACGAAAATATTGCCCCGCGCACTTTAAAGCCCACTTTTTTCGATTTACCTAAAATCAAAAAAACGGCTCCATCGATTTGACTAATTTTTCTTTTAAGTGTTCGTATTAATCCATTTTACGTTTTCATCGATAGAAAAATTTACCACGCCTACTTTTACGCCCACTTTTTCTATTAAGCGCTTAACTTGAGAACAGCTTGACCGATTTAGGCGAAAATATTGCCCCGCCCACTTTAAAGCCCACTTTTTTCGATTTACCTAAAATCAGAAAACGGCTCCATAGATTTGACTAATTTTTCTTTCAAATGTTCGTATCTTTTTAACGGATTTTAAAAATCGAAAGCAAACATTTTTCCTAATTTGGACAGGACAACGTCTGTCGGGTCAGCTTGTTATCCATAAATTTTAATTCATTTAATATTGTAAAATTCCTTTCTTGATAACAAAAATTTAATGAAAGTTAAATTCAATGAACTTAAGTCTAATTTTAATATTTTAATTTGGATTAAAAATCTTAAACTCAATTTCATAATTTTGTTCTGGCGGGTCTGTGATTGCCAATGGCTCCACTCTCGAAAGTTTGTTTTTAAATACTGTGGTGTAGGGTATCATCTGGTCGGGCTTGACTGACTTTACTTTCTTACCCATTTCTTTTTATTTTTTCTAAAAAAAGTGAATTTTTTCACAAAATATAATTTTTATTTTTGACAAAAACTGCTGCCTTTTGGACTCAATTTTAGCTTTTTCTTTTAGTAGCAAAATTAGTAAGTGAATTTAATAAAAAAAAAACGGTGATTAATGGCGTTTTCTTTTCTGAGTAAAATTCTGCATTTATTGTGCCTTTTACATTTGTTTATGTTCTTTTCTGAAAAACATGTGTTATTTTAAAAGTGTAAAGCGTTCTTTTCTGATGATGTTCCCTTTAAAATTAAAAAAAAAATGCTACATGTTCCACACTCATTTCAAATAAAGGGGCATGTGTGCAGCACTAGATCATGGTGAATTCAGAACAAGGTGGTGGCAAGTTTCGAACCGTAAACACTAACAATGTAATAAAAAAAACATCTGTTGTTTCTGTTGGCTTTAGATTGTTGTAGTCTTGCCACCACCTGTAATTGAATTTACCTTGCGCTAATTGTACTTTATTGTTTAATGCCGAAAGTTGAGTTCTTTTGTAAACGAAAAATATGAAGCACTTCTTAAAAATTAGGGGAGCATTTAAAAATATTGCCAAATCACATGTAACACTTATGCAACACTTTTTTTTAGAAAAGAAAACGCCATTAAATTAAAAAAAGAATTGACTATATTTCAAAAGAGATTTTTTTTATAGAAATTATGATTTTACTATCAACCAGTAATCCAATGTCCTTGATTGGCTCATCCTTATGGCCATTTGTTTTACTGTTATTGCAATTTGTTTTTTTCCTGACTTTATTTTATATATACAAACATAGTTTGTTGTCCTCTGCTCCACAACTATCATTACGTTACATAAATTTCATAAAGGACTTTAGATAAACATCCTTTGTCCTTATTTTGCTGCAAACACCTCTTACTTACTTGTATATCTATATTACAAATGCCCTGGTCTGTTTTTAGATTTTATTGTCTGGTATTGTAAATGTCTTCGCCTATTGCATTTTGTTTATTACACATTTGGATCATTTAAATTATTTAGTATTTACATCTATCATTGTCTGAGTCCTGGGCAAGCAAAACCTCTTAGGACGAATAAAAAGTTTAATATTAAACTATAAATATGATAAATTGAAAGGTGTGGTGAGTATCAAAGAAAAAAAATATATTAATTATTCAGAAAAGCTATAGACAAATCGAAAATAAAAATCTTTAAAGTATGAAAGATTGTAAATATTTTCCACAACGTAATTTTGCTAGTTCGCTTTGAAAATTGTTTTAAGTTTACTTTTTAAGTTTTCCAAGTTTTATTTATAATTTTGTGTTAAAGTCAAAATCCGAGTTTGAGTTTTCTTTAAAATCTATTTGAGTGTCCCTTTTTTCCGTAACTTTTACATTAAGTTGTTCTCAATTATTTTCCTTATCCCCTCCCCTCTCGCCGCCCTAGCTAAACATTAGTCGTTATTATTGTTGTTGTTATAATATTCCAAGTGTATTTGTATGTTCGACTATCTAATAGCTTCAATCTGTCTGTCCTTCTGTGGCTGTATCTGTATGTGTGCGTATAAATAATTTGCAAAACAACAATATGATGCAGTATGTGTCTGTAGTGCCATAAAAATCACTTAAATATAAATTTATTGACAAAGATTGCAACATTATTTATATAATGAAAATAATTGAAGGAAAATTGAAAATATTTTTCAGTTATTTTTTTTATATATTTTTGTTGTTGTTCAAATTAAGCTTCTTAAAATAGCAAATGGAAAAACTTGATGTAAAGCACAAAGATTGATACAGTTGGTTTAATGTCAAGGAAGGGACGGAAAGCGTGATATATTTTATGGGCCACATATACAACTAAATTGAAAGGGGGCTAGAACTTACAGAACTGAAATAACCCTGCAGATAACGAGACTAGTCTATACATGCATGCAAAGCGTAGTCCATAAAGGAGCAGGAGTACTCCAAAACTAATCCAAATATATTGGTAAAAGGTGGTCCATTAAACATTACGATGTCCTAGGAGGTGACAATATAACCCACCGAAGTAGTCCCTAAACTACTCCATGGAGTACTAAAGTGGGTTAATTTTAAAGGTACTCCATGTTACTACAGTATGGAGTACACTTTAGGGGTAGTTTAAACATTTTTCTTCTTAATTTTTTTTTAATCGCCTTTTATGGTGTGTACTGTAGTCTATTATTGCTATTATTAAATATATTTACTTGGTATTTCCACAAATTTCACAAACTTTCACTTTTAAATAAACAATTAACAATGGACACCATCAGGGGTACCAATGTGTAATACTGGTAACTGTAGAAAAGTATACATCATACAGTTGTTGGCAGCACTGCATGTAAATTTCTTATAACATGGTCCATACTACAGTATATTGGACCATGTTGTAAGTAGTCCATTTAAGCCACAATGGACCACGTAGTCCAATATTATCTGTAGGGAAGGACTGCAATAGGAAGCTAAGCAAGAACCCAGATTAATTTGAATTTTACTAACATTTTGAACTACAATTGAACTTGATCGCAAACCTAAGTTTTTTAAAAAATAAAGTTGAACCTGCTCTTAAACCTAAACCAACATCTGAACTAGCACTTACACCTTTAAGGCAATCGGATGTAAAACCTGAACTTAAGCCTGACGTGGAATATCTACCAGAAAATTAATAAGGAGCCAAAGTATAACCTGATTTAAACCTGTGGTATTGCAAAATCTTTATAAAAACCAGATATCGCTTACTTTCTGCAACGTCGTCATAATTAAAAAAAAAAAAAAAAATAAATACATTTCGAAATAACCGTGTTTAAAATTTTTAATTTGCTCCGAATCCTTAAAAAAAATAACAACACATTTTCTTCAAACGGGGAAAGTATAAATTATATAAAGATGAACTAATACACAATAAGGGGATTCACAAGGTGTGCTATGAAGTCATATCGTCGTAATGTCCTAAATAGTATTTTCCATTTTAAAAAAAAAATTTTGTGTTTCAAAAAAAATAAAAAAAATTTAATGCTGTGCTCATTGATTCGTCATAACTATAAATAAAAATCTAAATTATAAGCGGTTGCCACAGCTGTCATATATATTTCTTGTTATTATTTTAATGATCATTAAAATAACACGAATTCTTCCACAAAACACTCACAAACTCCTTCAGAGCTATTTAACTGGCAGAACATTCATGGTTAGATCAAAAAACCAATACTCGCCCACCAAGAAAATATCTGCTGGTGTCCCTCAAGGCAGCATATTAGGGCCGTTACTGTATATAATATATACAGCTGATATGCCAATTTATTAGTGTTAATCAGGACCCAAAAGTTGCATCGCAGCATTTTCAGTCCCACATCAATGAACTAGAAGCCTGGCTAACTAAAGGTTAGCCCGGCTAAATGTGCTCACTTAACTTTCACGCTCAGAAGACAAACGTGCCATCCTGTTAAAATAAATAGCATCAGTGTTCCGGTAGAAAGCCATGTTAAATACTTGGGAATTCATATAGATAGACGCCTGACCTGGTCTCGTCATATTGAAGCGAAAATAACGGCTATGAAACTTAAAGCAGCTCAACTACATTGGCTAATCGGTCGAAACTCAAACTTATCCTTAGACAACAAAGTTCTCTTATACAAGTCCATCATAAAACCAATATGGACATATGACATCCAATTATGGGCTACTGCATTCGCATCAAACATCCAGAAGCTACAAAGAAGACAGTCTAGGATATTACGGCAAATTGTCTGCGCCCCATGGTATATACGTAATGACATTATCCCCAGAGATCTTAACATCGCTACCATCCAGGAAGAAATTAAAAAGTATTCAGTCAAATACATAGATAAACTAATGGTCCATCCCAACTACCTCGCTCGGGATCTAATAAAGTTCGAAGGTCACCGGAGGCTGAAAAGATCCGACACTTTGAGCCTTCCAGGCTTTTTTGACACTTGAATGCAATTAATTAGCGGTTACATTGGTAACGGCTAACAAATACAAATAAGAATTAGGATTAAGCTTTGAATACATATTGTAATTGTAAGAGAGATTCATTAAAAAAAAAAAATTTAAGACATATCGTCAGCTCGGAATTGGTTTGGCGCATTTTATGGTTAAATTACCATGATATGCGCCAAACCAATTCTGAGCTGACGATATGACTTTACAACCTTGTGAATACCTAAAATATAAAGAAAAACATGGCGAATAATTATGCATCGCTAACCCCAAAATTTTATTTTTTGAGTTATGACAAAGTTGCAGCAAACGAGGGAAATTTTTATATAAAACCTGAACTGCATTATAAACTAAAGCATAAACATAAACCTAAGCCAGAAACAAGCCAACTGTTGAAAATTTTTCCGCCACCGTTCTCCAGATAAAAAAAATATTTTTTGTGAGGGATTGAAGAAGTGGGCGTTTCTTCAATCCCTCCCACTTTTTTTCAAGATATTATACATTGACAATAAAGGTATTTGTACCAAATCTGGAAACAAACAGAAATCTATTTCTTGTGTGTATAAAACGCGACACTCCACTTTTGCAATCTCGCCCTTTTTTTAAGAGGTTGTGTATTGATAATTTAGCTACGTTTTCCAAATTTGGAAAAATTTTCTCTTACCTGTCTTGAGATATAAATTTTTGTACCACGCCTTCTTCTCCAATCCCGCCCACATTCTGTCCGATGTTGTGTGTTGATAAGCAAGAGGCTTGTGACTTATTTTTTAACTTTGACTCTTGCCGTTCTCCAGACATTAAGAAACCTATAATGTCTTTGTATGGAAGGTGCCACGCCTACTTCTCCGATTCCTCCAGTTTTTTCTAGGCTATGTATTGATAATCAAAATGCTTGCAGCTAATTGGGAAACTAGCTCTTGCCTTTCTCCAGATATACAGAGGAAGTTGAGGTTTTTTGCTTATATAGCGGTTATTTGTGGACCGATCAAGCTGAATATTTAACGGAGCATTTATAGGGTCTTCGAAAAACCCATTACAATAGACAGATGGATTGAAGGATTTTGTTAAATTAACTTCGATCCTCATAACGACCCAGAATCTATGTAGTTTATATGGCTTTAGATTAATATGGAAGAAAATACAAATTACGGAATGATCAACTTACATATATGCCTTTTTCCCGTTTTAGTTTCATTGAAGGGTTTTAAAACTAGAATTTTACTAGAACTTAACTGGAACTAAAGTAGAACTGAACGAGATTTGAACTAGAGCTGAACTAACACTAACCTAGAACTGAACTGGAATCAGGTTAGAACTGAGCTTAAACTTAAGTAGAACTTAACTAAAACTTAAACGATAACCTTGACTGAATACTGAGCACGAAATTGAACTACACCTAAACTATAACTTGAACAAGAACCTTAACGAGTACTGCCTTAAACAAGAACTGAACTAGACCTAAATCTGAACCAGGAAATAAAGTTTAACATGACTTAAAACACGCCTAGATCGTGTATTTGAAAGAAACTAGATATCTTATATCAATTTCAGAGTAGTAGGCATATTTTTAAAAATGTTTAGTTTCTATTGCAAAGTTTCCATCCCTGATGTATAAATGATGTCTGTCTAAGTGTTTGTGTAATAATTTTTTTTATTGCTATGAGCACAAGCAATACGGATTTATTTATTTATTTAAAATACATAAGTGTATGCGTGTATAAGAGGCTTTTTTTATATTTTATTTGATTAAAAATAAAAAAAAAAAACAAAAATGTATTAAAAGTTCATTAAAAATGTAATATTTAATTTACTTTGTCAAACAACAGAGTACTTTAAAGCTCTTTAAAAGCATTTTCAGTGCGTTTAATAAATACTTGAGAAGAGAGAATAATAAAAAAAACAGATTTGCTAACAAAGCAATTATTAATAATATGGAATTTAATTGGACGTTAGTCCAATTCTAACAAAGATTTAATAAAAATTATATTTTTTTAATTCTCTAGATTTGTTTATTTGATTAGATTTTACCTTTTTTACAATTAAAACGATATTTATGTTATTACGTTTAATTGCTTGCAATCTTAAATGGCGAATCTCATTAGAAGTTAAAGAATAATACATTTTTATTAATAACTTTTGTCTACCAATTTATTTCTGCAGCTGTTCTTTAAAGTTGCAATTCCTTTTCAAATTATAAAAAATTAAAGTCTACTTCTAGGCAGCAATTTTTTTCTCTTTTTTTTTTTTGTTATTTCAGTTAACATGCAATTACAAAAGTTTTAATTATTAGCTTCTAACTTTATTTCTGCATAAAATAGAATATAGTTTATTTAAATTTCTATTATCACTGTCTAATACTCAACATATTCTCTGTTAGGAAAATTGTTTGAAACTTAACAAAGCGTAAGTCTAACATTTCCCGTTTAGAACCCTCAACCCCTCAAGTCACCTTTTATAGCGATATCTTATAGTTACATTTAGTTTAAAGTGGTTATTAATTTATTGAACGTTTTCTCATATACATATATTTTTATAAAAATAAATGTAGATGTATTTTAATTCAAAAGAGCAGTGTTAAGCTTTTATTTTAGTTAGCGTACGAAGGTGATAAAATATTTGCATTTGCTTGATACGAATATGGACAAAATTCTCTAAAAATACAGCTAGTTCCGTTTAGCAGCTTCTTAGCTGTCAATGAAGCAGAATCTTTTAGAACAAATTTTAACTCTTATTGCCTTCTACTGTTTGAGCATGTATTTGAGTGTAAAATGAAAGTACCAGCCAAGTCACTTAAAACATGTGGACGGAAGGAAGTTTGCAAAAGCAAATTACCCACTATTATAATAGTATAATGAAATTTAATAACTTCTATTATATCAAAGATGGTTACAACAAGTCTTGGGGTGCAATTGCAAAAAAAAAAAAAAAAAAAAAAAAAAATCAGAAAAAACCAACCATAAAAAAAAACTTTTGAAGAAACTATAAAAGTCTTAATAAGAAAAAACCAGGGAGATCGAGTTGTAGTGCATAAGAGTTGTTTTGTTATATAAATTTTATAAGGTTTTGTCGAGTATAAATTTCATTTAAGTTTTGCCATAGTGTCTCTTTGTAAATGAAATAGAGAAGAAAATGCTAAAAAAAAAAAGAAAAATTAAAAAGCATATTAATTTATTTGCTTGAATTAAATATTAAATTAAAAAAAAGGAAATATTAATTCAAAGTTAGTTGTAAAAATAAAGACTTTTATGTATAAACCCTGAAAATATGCTTTAATTTTTACATTGGAAAATAAAGCAGCTTAAATGTATGCTATGGTTCATCATATTATAATAATAATAAAGATTAAAAAAAAAATTGCGAATGTAGGCTTTAAAAATTAAGCAAACATAGGAAAAAGGACCAAAAGTTCATATCTGTGCCATGTTTATAGCGCGCTTCTTCCATTTTATGGTCAGCTCATTTTTGGCTCAATGTGTACGTTAATAAGCAGAATTGGCGATTTTGGAGTGAAGATCAGCCAGAAGCAATGCAAGAGCTACCAATGAATCCAGAAAAAGTCACAGTTTGGTGCGGTTTATGGGCTGATGTCATCATTGGACCGTACTTCTTCAAAGATGATGCGAATCGCAACGTAACTATGAATGGTCAGACGATATCCAGCTTGACTTGCATGACATGTGGTTTCAACAAGACGGTGCCACATGCCACACAGCACGCTTAACAATGGACTTACTGAAAGGCGATTTTATTTCAGAAACGGGAGCAGTCAATTGGCCGCCTAGATCATGCGATTTAACGCCTTTAGACTATTTCTTGTGGAGCTATGTTAAAGCTCGTGTCTATACACACATGTCCGCTTCAATTGACGCATTGGAAGACAACATTGAAGCATTAATTCATGAGATATCGGCCGAAATGTTGGAAAGAGTATGCCAAAATTGGTCTAAGCGGATGAACCATTTGAGGCGCAGTCACGGTCAACAATTGCATGAAATAATCTTCAAACATTAAATTATATGGATCGTACTATCGATTCAAATAAAGATTTCATGCTTTTTTCTGAATTTTATGTGTTTTTTTAAAAACTTTTCTATAGCTCTTAAAAAATCACCCATTAGTTTGCAGCTATCTTCAGTTCTATTAGAGTTTAATTCGAGGAGTTTTTGCTTTATGTCTGTATATTATCTTATTATAAACAATTTAAATAGACGCTAAACAAAAATTTTATTAAATATTGAAGATTTTACACCATTTCAAATAGTAACTACTCAATTTTGTCTTATGCCGACTTAAGCTACTCTTCCATATGGCCAAAGATATATTTATCGAAAAATTATGGAAAAAATTTTAACTAAAAATATTTTTTGTTAAAAAAATATAATAAGAAACCCAGTTGGAAAGGAGAATCTAAAAAAAATTAATCAAAATTATTAAATAATAAGATTTTTTAGAAAATCCTAAAAATATTCTACACTTTTTAGAGAAAACATTATAAGGACCTGTATGCTTTAGAAATATTAAATCTTTTAATATCTTGATTAATGAAATATGGAAAAAAATTAAATTTATTGAGAGCAGCCATAAAAGAATCATATTCTTGAACAAAAAGACAATCTAAGTCTTAAATAGAAATAGAAAATTAATTTGAAGACAAATCCTTAAAAATGTGATTAACCTTAAAAAGCATACAAAACTAATCTTTATAGTATGCTATAGATTTCTTTATGATATAAAGATGGGAAAAACTTTACGAATAAATTAAAAGGAACATGACGTTAAAAAAATATCGCAAAATTATTGAAAGTTTTTATATTTAAAAAAAAATAAAATTTAAAGTCAATGTAATTAAGAATAAAAAAATAAAACTCCTAAATATATCTTACACTTTTTTAAGCAAAGACCTTTAGAGTATGCTTTAGAATTTTTGAAGCAAAAATGTGTAAAATTAAAAAAAAAAAAAAGTTAAAAAAAGGTTCAAATTTTAACGGAAAGGGAAAATAAACATCATATCAAACGCCACATTGTGCGCAGCAACAGACCAACTACCAATAAAGACCGATTGGGCATACGTTGAGGTTGTCCCCAGACAACATCACTCGAACTGCGTTTGAATGGAATCCACAGAATAGCCGAAGAAAGGAAAGACCTGCTAATACATGGAGAAGACTCGTTGAATCTGAGGGACTAGCAGCAGGGCGTACATGGTGCGAAATAAAGGCTATGGCAATGGACAAACCGAATTTTAACTTGTTTGTTGAGTCCCTATGTTCCATCTAGGAACTAATGATTATAAAGTAATTATTTTTAGTTCAGACTTTGAAAAAGTAAAGGTCACAATAATAAACTAAAAACATAAATAATTGTGCTGCATTGCTTTTATTATTAATGCAAAAAAAAAAGAAATCGCGGTTTATTTAGGGGGAAAAAGTTAGTAACGCAACAATGTACTGTAATTTTTGAAAAAATAACCTTAAATTTTAGAGATCACTCAAAAAACCCCCAAATATATGCTTTAGAAAATAAAAAAATTTAATATTTAATATTTGACTCATTTTTAATCACTAAAGGAAAAGAAGGCTGAACAAATTACATTAATATATTTTTTTTTTTTTTTTTTAAATTTAACTCTTATTAACCTTTATGTTCTCGGTAGTCTACAGTTGTAGCATTTTGCTAGAAAAAGTTGAATAAAAAATAATTTCCACAACAGCAGGGTCCGATATTTTCAGTAGCTTCCTAAAAATCAATTCTAATCAGTTTTCGCCACTTACACGTTAAAAAAAATAATTAACAGCTCACCCCAGACTTTACTTTTCAAAATGACCATCACCTGGCCGGTAGTCTACAAATGTAGACACCAAATAAAATGTATGGAAACTCCCATCACTCTCTTACTTAACTCAAATTTTTTTTTTGAATGCGACATGTCAAACATATCATTTAGAATTTTTTTTAACCTTTTGCTATCTTTTTCACGTTTGTGTATGCATCAGTGATGCCAACAGTAGGGAATTTTCCCTTTTTGTAGGGATTTTTCGGAAAATTTCAAGCGTAGGGAAAAATGGACAGATTTTTAGTTTTAAGACAAATGAGGGAATTTTCAAAATATAATCTCATTTTCAATGAATTGTGTAAAAATACGTAAATATTCGTATTATTTTCATTTATAAATAAAAATTTTAAATATGGGCATTTCCCCAGAATGGTCTACCAGGATGAAAAAATAAAATGTGGATTATCATCGTCTTTTATTGTTTATTATTATAAAAAAACAGTCTTTGTTCCTTTTAAAGAATGGTTTTATAGCATATCGCAGCTGTTTTACTTGAGGAAATTGGGCTGGAAACTGGAAAATTTTATGTTTTTCTGTATTTTTTACTTCTAAAGACATTTTTATATACTTATTTTACATACAAGAAATATGTTATGTTTACATTCTTTATTCATAATCTCTCCATTACAATCAATTGCAAAAGGAGTATTCACCCCTATCGCAAACAACTACTCCCATGAAAATATTCCCATATTTTTTTATTTCGTATTGTGAATGATTCCCATAGTAAATTTTTTGGGAATGAATTACCAAACTTAAAAAATTTGGCATCGCCAATGTTTACTCCCGCGAATTTTTTTACTAAATAAATTCCCAACAAGTGTTGATGTGAACGAGAAGGGATATGTTAATTTTAATTTGTATTCTAAAGTAGGACTAAATTAAAGTACTTTTTCCTTTTATTGAAGATAAACACTATTCATTATTTATTTTATTATACTTTTATTAGTTTTTTATTTTGTATATTTTTCTTTCACAATACAGGCACTGACAAGTTACTCACAATAAAGACTTTTGTTTACAAAGCACTGAATAATAATTCACAATAGAAATTTTTACTCCCAAAATATTTGCGATACCGATATGTTGGGGATGGGAATTTAGGTTTGATCCCATGTATCATATTCCCATAACATTCGCGATAGGGGTGATTAAGTTTTTTTGTTAAGGAAATTTAAAGACATTTATGGGAAAATGCGTGGTGATAATAATAAAAAAAAACATATGGAAAAATCGTACGTTCGCGATCCGTACGTTCGCGACCGGTAAATAAGCCAATTAAACAAAAACCAAGAGAGATATTTTATTTTGTAAATACTGGATGGAGACCTACATTAATACACTTTTAAAAAAAAATTAATCACTTTTGAATATTCCGTTTCATTGCGCAGATTTTTACATTTCACTATTGTCAGCCAAAGTTAACTTCTATTTTGCGTACGTTCGTGACCACACGTTTATAACTCTTATTATGAAAACTTAAAATCGATGAAACCCATCTTTTGCACTAAACATAGAGCTACCCAAATGCTATCGAATCGAAAAAAAAAAATTCTAGGAAAAGTTTTGTTTTCTATATTATTTGTACATCAAAGGCGTACAAACGTACGTTCGTGACCCCAGGAAATGCCCATATCCCATAGCATTTAAGTACAAATGTAGTATTTTTCAACAAAAACCTTATACTACGATTCCTTACAGCATGGCAATCTTCAACAATTGCCAAAACCAATATTCGGGTTCGCATTTGCAAACTATTCTCTTATTATTGCAATTTGCATTCGCACTCACATTTGTTAAAATGTATGCGAATAATAAAAAGTAATATTTAATAAAAAAAAAAAAAAAAAACGCACCTTCTAAACTAAGAGAAATCAAAATATGTATACAATTTCGAATTTTTAAAAAATGTGTTATGAAAACTTTTAAGGATTTGGAAGGTTGCATTTTTAAAATTCTATAACCTTCCCATTATTTGGCACCCCAAGTTTGCTTAAAATTATTTGATACCTATGGCCTATATCCAATGTGCAAAAGAAATAAGAATTTGTTTTTATTTTAAATGTTATTGTACGAAAGAAATAATTCTTTCGCATATCGGAAATACACGCAAAGAAAAAACATGGTTGTGGTAAACATATTCCAAGAGCAACATATTATGATAAGATTCATGATTGTAGTCACCATATTAAGATTATTATTGAATCATATTATGACTAAATATACTCGTACTATTGCATCATAATATTTTTCCCTTAATCATATTATTATTCTGTTAATCATACTAAGTTAACAACTAATCATATTATTATCATGTTAATCATAATAAGCTAAGAACTTAAATATACAATCATCAGGTCAATCATAATAAATTTAGAAGCAATCATATTATGATACATTTCATAACTGTCATAAAAATATAAAAAAAATTAAAACTTTTTTCATCGATGTTTTATTTTGTGGCTTTTTTTATTTTTTCTTATTGTAAATCAAATAGCGGAGTTCAATATAAGGCTTGCAAAAGAGCAAATGCAAAATCTGTGGTTTTCATTGGCAACCGCGTATGTCCATTTTTCCGATTTTGAGATGTTGATGCCATATTCCCCTACAAAATTCATCTGACATCCAAATAGCTGTCGACCGATTTACAGAAGTCTTGGATACTGCAGCAAGAAATGCAACCCCAATCAAGCGGACAATTAAACGTGCTCCTTACAATACATCGACGGATATAGAGACCCTTATCAGAGAAAAAAGGAAGTTAAGAAGACAATGGCAAAACAGTCGTTCCCCAACCACTAAGGCCCAACTACAATTATGCCTGACCACTCTTCGCAACAAATTGAGACAGAACCACGACTCTGCAATGGAAGGCTATCTAAACAGCCTAGACGCCACAAAAAACTCCAATTATAGCTTATGGAAGGCTGTACGGCATATGAAATGCCCTATAGCCCAAGAATCTCCATTAAGACTGGAAAACCGCACTTGGGCCAAAAACACACATGAAAAATTAAACGCTTTCGCGGGCCACCTTGAGAAAGTTTTTACGCCACATGATGCACATACTTGTTCCTGTCGTCCAATCATTCCTGATAAGGTAAACCATCCATTAAAATTTAACATAATTCAAGTAAAATCTGCAAAAGAAAAAGTGAATATTAGAAAATCTTCCGGACCTGACCGCATCACAGGGTCAATGATAAGGAACCTACCATCGTCTGCTTCCAGAATCTTGCTGCTCATTTTTACCGCTATATTAAGAGTCGGATACTTCCCATCCTCATGGAAGAGGTCTATAATTGTTATGATTCCCAAGCCAGGAAAAGATGCTAGCCAGGTTGCGTCGTACAGACCGATAAGCTTATTGTCAATCCTATCGAAGCTTTTCGAAAAAATATTCGTTTTAAGTATAACTCCTCATCTAAATGAACACGACATCATCCCGGATCACCAGTTCGGATTCAGAGCGAAACATGGTACAATAGAACAAGTGCATAGAATTGTCACCGTTATAAGATCGGCGTTTGAGAAAAAGCAATACTGCTCAGCCGTGTTTATAGACATTTCCCAAGCATTTGACAAAGTTTGGCATGATGGGCTACTCATCAAAATAACACGAATGCTTCCTCAAAACACTCACAAGCTTCTGGAGAGCTATCTAACAGGCAGAACATTCATATTAAGGTCGCAAGATAAATACTCCCCCTCAAGAAAATTACTGCTGGTGTCCCCCAAGGCAGAATATTAGGACCGCTTCTATATATAATATACACAGCGGATATGCCAACAAACCTGAGCACGCATACCTCTACATTTGCAGACGACACAGCATTTATTAGCGTTAACCATGATCCAAAAGTCGCATCGCAAAATCTGCAGTCCCACATCAATGAACTAGAGGCCTGGCTAGAAAAATGGAGAATAAAGGTTAACCCGGCTAAATGTGCTCACTTAACTTTCACGCCCAGAAGACAAACGTGCCCAGCTGTAAAAATAAATAACATCACTGTTCCGATAGAAAACCATGTTAAGTACTTGGGAATTCATATAGATAGACGCTTGACCTGGTCTCGTCATATTGAAGCGAAAATAACGGCTATGAAACTTAAAGCAGCTCAACTACATTGGCATCTCGGTGGAAACTCAAACTTGTCTTTAGACAACAAAATTCTTTTATACAAGTCCATCATAAAACCAATATGGACATATGGCACCCAATTATGGGGTACTGCATGTGCATCTAACAACCAAAAGCTACAAAGAAGACAGTCTAGAATATTACGACAAATTGTCTGCGCCCCATGGTATATACGTAATGATACTATCCACAGAGATCTCAACGTCCCCACTATCCAGGAGGAAATTAAAAAATATTCAATAAGTTACATCGATAAACTAATGGCCCACCCTAACTACCTCGCTCGGGGTCTGCTTCAGTTCGAAGGTCACCAGAGGCTAAAAAGAACCGATACTTTGAGCCTAACTAGAAGACATTTTTAAAATTTGAATACAGCAGTTAGTGGTTACACTGGTAACAACTAATAAACAACAAGTAGAATTAAGATTTGAATACATATTGTAAATTTCGATAAGAAAGATTCAATAATAAAAAATAAATTAAAAAAAAAAAAAAAAAATAAATAAAATATTGCCTAATTTTAAACGCTCTTTACATGTTTCTAAAAATTTTTGAAAAAAGATGGATCAATTCCGATTTTTTAACGTAATGACGAAGTTTAAAAAGTGCAATATTAAAAAAAAGATTTTCAATTAAGTTTTCTTGAAAAATGTTAAGTTCTTTAAAAAGGAAAAAAGATGAGGAAATGAAAAATCAAATACGAAATTATACTATGTTTTGTCTGTAGATTAAAGGATACATAGAGGTGTTTCTGACAAAATTTTAATTTGTTACAATGTCATTTATGAAATTTAATTTGTATATGTGCCTGTATGGCATTTACTTATTTATTTTAGTTTTTTTCTTGTTGTTAATAAATGCTTTTATTATAATAGTGGTATTCACACCGAACTTGTTAATTTGTTACTCGGTAGTTTGTTAATTTGTTAAAGTTACCAACTGTGAACGACCCCCTTTTTAAAACTTTGTTAGTCTGGTAACTTTCGTAGTAAAACAACTGATTTATTGTTCTGACACAATTTATTATTCTGGAAAAAATAAAACATGCCATGAGAAAGTGTAAAAAAACAATTGTCAACCATTTAATTACTCATGCTTTGACACAAATAACGTTTACTGACGGTAAGTAGTGAGTTACCAACTAACAACTATTTTATCAGGGGTGCCGTGTCGTTAATTTGTTAAATGTTAATACGGTAGCGCGTTAAATATACAAAAACAAAATGCGTGTAAAAAAGTAACGATTAACGACTAACAAACTAACAAGCTCGGTGTGAATTCAGCTAATGTTTACAAAATGTTAACAAAACATGTATTTGCTTGCCTGTTGCTAAAAAACAATAAATTGATATATATAACACATTTGCTACAAATGTAGACTTCCGACCGCCGACATAAGTTTACAATCCCGAGCACATAAAGGTTAAACTCAAACTATTTAACAAATTTAACAAGTACCAAGACTGAGCAATGACTTTTGACAGATAACACTGCGCTGCTTATGTATCTGAAGTGAAAAAGAAACCAAAGTGTATCCCTGACCTTTGTAAATTATATTCAAAATTGGAGTGAGTTCTAAAACAGTTTCTTTGCCTTGTCTAGAGAGGAGCAAATCTGGTTCCTTGCATGGAACAGAACAAAACTCGTCCCTTGCAGCCATTATCTGCCTTTATTGTAAATTTTTATTATTCTTTTGTGTTGTTGTCGGAGACTCCTTCCTACCGGCAGATTGGGTTTTTGGGCGTATCGAAAAAAAAATAAGAAAAGTCGATACTATGATTAATCTACAAAAGTACCTGGACATATTTTCAGAATTCGGAACAGTCTATAAAAATATTGCGGAAGTTGCTTTTTAGGACTGAAAAGCAGAGGTTTTATCTGTGTTCAAAGCAGTGTTTGAAAATAAACAGTACATTAATTAGCGTTCGGCTCACACGCCCAAGAACGATATCTATTTTTTAGTGGCTGCGTGGACGAAAACAACCCTTAATAGCGTTCGTAACTATTTTCAATAAAGATCCGAAAATTTTATAATGTTCTGTTCTTCGTCAAAAAAAGAACAATTGTAGTGATACTGTAGACAAACATTAATTTTAATGTTTCTTTTTTACATTGATGAAGAAATGAACAAATTCAGCTTATTAAACGTTTTTTGAGATTTGTGAAAAATTACTTCAGGTGCAAGTAGCGAGTTTTGGAACTCAGCCTCTCATATGTATTTTACATGTTGAATGCTTGATAGTTCAAAATATTATGATCTCTGTCCTATAATTTCTTTTCGTGTGTTATCGTATTGTAGAGTGCGGTCACTCCTAGTGGTTCGAGTGTTGCCATTAATTCGCGCATTACAATAAAGATTTATCAGATAAATTCCTATTTCATACTATTGATAAACTGAAATTAATTGTTGATGAAATAAGCTATTCCAATGCGCATTTCACTGGTTGCTTAGGCCAGATCGTCAGGAAACTTCATCCAAAAATTTTAGAAAAACTTAAGATATTAAACAAATAAGACTGTTAAGCGAATAAGAATTAAAACACCAGTTTTACTTGTAACAATATTAAAGCTTAAACAACAACAATAAACAGTGAGCTTATCTTTTCTTACAGTAAATGTTATTGTAAGTGGGTAAAGAAAAAACAAAAACAAATAACCAAAGTAATTTTTGGGAATACAAAATTTTAATTTAAAAGATTTTGGTATTCGTGCTTAATTCCCAATTTTTATTCTTGATAAAAACACTGAAATTTATTGTTGATGGGATAAGCTATTCCTATGCGCATTGCACTGGTTGCTTAGGCCAGATCGTCAGGAAACTTCATCCAAAGATTTTAGAAAAACTTAAGATATTAAACCAAATAAAACTGTTAAGCGTTTAAGAATTAAATGCAACAGTTCTACTTGTAATAATATCAAAGTTTAAACAAAAACATCGACAATAAACAGTGAGTTTATCTTTTCTTACATTCCCCACTACAAAATCTTTTAAATTAAAATTTTGTATTCCCAAAAATTACTTTGATAATAAACAGGCTTAAAAAAACTAAAACTGGCAACACTTTATTATTTAAAGCAGGTTGTTTTTGTTTTTATTTTGTTTTTTCTTAACCTACTTACAACTACAATTAATGTTGAAAAATTTCAACCAATTGTTAGTGGGGAGTGTAGGAAAAGATAAACTCACTGTTTATTGTTGATGTTTTTGTTTAAACTTTGATATTGTTACAAGTAAAACTGGGGTTTATAATTCTTATTCGCTTAACGGTCTTAATTGTTTAATATCTTTAGTTTTTCTAAAATCTTTGGATGAAGATTCCTGACGATCTGGCCTAAGCAACCAGTGAAATGCGCATAGGAATAGCTTATCCCATCAACAATAAATTTCAGTGTTTTTATCAAGAATAAAAATTGGGAATTAAGCACGAATAACAAAATCTTTTAAAAACAAATAACTTTATTTTATTTTGCCAGCTCAGTTATATTTACACTGCCACGTGCATATGAGTTATCAAAGTTTCTCTTGGGATTCAAAAATTAATTAACAAGGTTTCGTTCCAATGTGCAAAATTCACATGTCATACAATTGATAAACTGAAATTTTTTGCTTTACTTTTCGATAACCTTCACCGAAGGTGAAATTGTGTATCTAAGTTTGTCATTCTGTTTATAATTTCTACAACAGTGATCTTAGATTCTATAAAGTATATACTTATATTCCGGGTCATTATGAGTAGCGAAGTTGATTTAAGGATATCTGTCTGTCCGTCGGACCGTCTGTCTGTTAAAATGTGTTTCCCGAAGTCCCCAGATACGATTGGGACTTGCTTGCTATTCATTTCTTTCACATCCCATCACTCCCTGCACTGAAAAAATTTTCTTCACAGATCCAATGAAATTTACATTAAAATTCAACCTATGTAACCTTTCATTGGATTAATGAAGGATTAATAAAATCAATGACAAAATTCATTGAGTTTATGAATCCTCATTGAAAAAATGGATAAAATAAACGTTTGTCATTACACTAATGCAAAATTTTCATTGATTTTATAAAACATTTGATTAATCCAATGAAAGGTTACATAGGTTGAATTTTAATGTAAATTTCATTGGATCTGTGAAGAAATTTTTTTCAGTGTGAATGTAACAACCTTGGTAACCTTGATAAGTTTTCTTTTTTATTTTAATTTGTTACTTTTTTGCGATTTTTTACAAATACATACAATGTACAGAGTAGTTGATTTATCTATGTCCGTCTGTCCGTCTATTTTTCCATATTCCTGGAGAACGGCAAGAGCCAAAGTTTCCAACACAACATCCGACAAAATGTGGATATTATATTTCATATATTTATATTTATTCCCGTCGTTCCAAATTGGAGCATAGGGCCACTACAAATGTATTCCATTGTGATCTGTAACAAGCTATTAGTTTTATTTCGTTCCAGGATTTTCTTGTAGATGCTACCTCAGATTCCAACTGTCGTCTCCATGTGTGGGCGGGTCTTCCTCTTCTTCGTGTACCGTGTGGGTTCCAGTCAATGGCTGTCCGTGTTAGGTCATCTGCTGGTTTACGTAGTGTGTGACCTAGCCAGTTCCACTTACGTCTTAGTATTTCGGTGCGCAGAGGAACTTGTTTTGTGACTGTCCATAGGTCGAGGTTGGATATCACTTCACTTCAAGTTTTTACCAATAAATGTCTGAGGAGAATTTTGAAAATATTTTGGGTATTTGATAATGTGGGCGTGGCAGAAAAAAAAATTATTTTTTTATATCCAAAGAGCTGAATTTATATAACTTTTGGGGAAGGCTTTCTTGGTTTTAAATAATCTGAATCTTTTTTTAATATTCTGAGCTCAATGCTCAAAATCTTTATTATTGGTTGAGCATTTTATAAATCTTCCTAGAAAAACCCATTAAATTATGCTTTACTTATTGTTAAAAAAGGAAAATTATTACTTTAGATTTGCGAACAAATATAAAAGAAAGAAAGCCTTAGTTATAGATGTAGATAATTTAAAGAAAAAGATATTATTTATTTAAGTATGTTTCTATAAATTTCATATAAATTTTCTTAAGTCTTATTACCCAGTAAAAACTTCGCCTACAAAATAATGTGTTGAGTAATCAGAAAAATATAAGAGCACTACTTACAATTCTACTGAAAGAACCAATGAATTTTACAAGGCATGTCCCAAAATGAACGCATTTTTATAGGAAGTCATTATTTTTTTACTTAAATACATCCAGAAAAAAGTAGTTATAGAAGTTGTTATAGATGTAGTTATAGAATAAAGCTACAAAATAATGAGTTAGAGAAGCTATTCATTTTGAAAAAGTAGGCGAAGTTTTTACTGGGTATATAATTCATAAAGGATGTAAATTTATTGATTTCCCTAGAAAATTTCCTTTTTTCTCCATAAACTTGTTTAAACTGTTTTTAATCTTTTAATATTAAACAAAAGATTTGTTTTTTTATTGAAAACTTTTGCATTTGATATTATACAATCATGTGTATCTCTTTACAATATTTATAATTTAACCTTTTTGATAATATATTTTTTTTTTGTCATATTTTCAATTGTGTTTATAAAACAATAAGCAATAATTTTCTTTTTATACAAGATAACAACTGCAAACAAAATATACAAATAAAACATACAGATATTCAAAAGGAATTTCCGTTCCAATGTAAATTTGTATTTGTTTCTCTGCTATTTATTTTTTATTTATTTTTTTTATTAATTTTATTTTATAAATATGCTGCCAAAAAAAAAAAACAAATAATTTTTTATGTTAGACTTCCGTTTGTTTTACCTCACACATTACCTAGAGACTACCACCACATATAGAGATATTTACAGATACATACTTATTGGAAACAGATACATGCACACATGCTGTGTTCCAAAAAAAAAACCGCACTTTTATATCCAAACTTGTATCGAAAAGAACTTATCTACATACAAATGTATTGCATTTTTTATAATATTTACCAACACTTGTATATACACGTGTATGTTTGTGGTTAAAAATTACACTCATTTACACAGGCATACACATAAACATGCATACATAATACAGGCAATATAAAGGTTGCCAAACGGAAAGTCAGCCATATACAAAATATTATACAGCAAAAAACACGCAAACATTCAAGAGCATTCACAATTTTACAGACATCTTTAAAGGAATTCATTTGGTGGTACTTTTCTTTTTGAAAAACAAAACAAATCTTGAATTTATTTCATTCATATACTGCCTGTTATGCTTGTGGTGCATTATAGAATTATAAATGTTACATCGATATTATTACAAGATATAAAATAATAAGGGGTATTCTAAAAATAATGGGTATATGGAAAAGCCTAGAGAAGACACTCAAAACAAAATAGCAAGAAATTATCGTCCATAGAGCTGTATGTGTGATGTTGCAACAATAAAGTAAACACACTCAAAATTGGTTCCGAGGGGAGATCATGATCCCCCTATGCTAGTTGAGCACTTGTATTCTAGTTTCCATTCCTAGGGGAAGAGAACTGACTGAACTGAAACTTGTCACGTGATAGTTATAAAGTGAAAGGGACCGGTTCTAGTGTTAACACTTTATATGAAGGGGACTTGTTTCACTTACAACATGTCGATATCCTAGGAGACGGTTAATTAGCACCGTTCTCGTGCTTTGTAACAGGTCTGTGAAATAACAAACATTCAATATCAGTTAAAACAAAGTCTGTAGCAGATATTGTCCCGGTTGAACTATGTTTATATGATAGACCTTCTTCATATACAGTAATAGAGCCATATAAAGTCAGCCAGTACCCGCTTAAAATCCAATCAGAAGACTATAGTTTTATGTCAGTTGCCTTTCTTCTAGAGTAACGACACTTTAAACGCACTAAAACCAGTCAAGTCACTGTCATGTTTTCACTTATCAAAATTCGTTTCTTTCCATTATAATATCGTGTTCACTGGTCACAGGATAAGTGCTTTAAGAAAAATTGACACAAATTTCCCGCAGGTATGCATTAGGTAAGGTTGATGTCCTGACTAAATTTCATTTATGTGACCGCCCACACAACCTTCCATTCTCACTGAACTGATGGCTGGATACGCTTTTGTATTTTGCATTTTTATTTGTTTTTTAGTGGTGTTAAATTTTTTTCTCGCCCCATTATAATTCTTGAGTTTATTTGACAGTTCAAAGCGGGAACTTTTGTCACAAAAATGTTACAGACACACTTTTTCTGTAAATTGGCGAGTCATTTTCTTACGTGACAGCTAGTACTCGCCAAAAAACGTTATACAGGCCTGTTCTGAAAATCTCTTTAACTTAAATTACGTAATTTCAAATCACATGTCCCTACTAAAGTCACACGTGTGTTATTTTAGTGTCCCGTTTTTGTGTGTTTTGGTGTGGTCTTCAATTGCCGAAAGAACACCGAGAAACACGAAAACGGTTTGACTTTCAGAACATCACAAAATCACACGTGTGATTTTAAAAGCACATGATTTTTAGAACAGGCCCGATAGACACAATTTATTGAGAAAAAACAACTGTTTGTTTCATTATATGGCATTTTTGTTTTATTTCACACATTTCAATCGAAAAGTTTATCGACGCGAGAGTTACAGAACATGGGCACAGGTTGCGATTAAACAAAGTTGCAGTATATGGAGTGAATTTAAACCAAAACAGACATTTAGATTGCATTTATTCCGAAAACTGTTCCGTTAGGTGTGACACCATCAAACCTTTTTTTTCTATCAAAATGAAGCAGGAGCCCGCGTTTCGGCTAATAAAGATCAGATTATAGTTAAAGACTTATTATTTGAAAATGTCGATGAAATAGATCCGGATAAGGTGTGGCTTCAACTAGCTGGAGCTAAGTGCCAGCTTGTGAAAACCACTTATGGGAAATCAAAATTTCGCGATAAGTTGATATCGAAAAATTAACCTGTTAATAGGCCTCCAGGGTCGTGCGATTTAACACCTCACGACTATTTCCCTTAGGACAAGGTGAAGTCACTGGTTTATAGTGATAAACCAACAACAATTGAAGCACAGCCGCGAATAACGTTTTAAGTTACAAAATAATAATTTTTCAGGAGAGCAAAAAAACGTTTTTTGACAAGCAGCATTATTTGTTTTAAAAAATTTTTTTTTCTATTATTTAAAATAGTGATAATAAAAACTTTAATGCAAAAGGCTTTTAAAACATTATTCCGCACTGCAAAACCATTTCGGTTTCATCATTATGTTAGTAACTTGCAATGTTCTTCCACTGGCTGACACTTTGTACGCCATTTTGAAGGCGTTAAGGTGCATAGTTTTGGTTGATTTGATGTTTAAACTGTGTAAGAGAGTAAAGTCAACGTTTATCTGCAAAAAAACAGTTTTTGCAAAATGTGGCGTTTACAACGTTTTTCGCGGCTGTGCTTCAATTGACGTCTTGGAGAACAACATTATTTGTGTTTAACGTGACATACGGCCAGCAACGGTGGCCCAAAATGGCCGTTGAGAATGGGCTTCATTAAGAACTCCTGCGTTGCGCCTATCCCTGAAATCTTTTTCGAATAACAATGCCTTGTATTGATCTACCAAAAAAAAAAAAGGTTTTTTTTAATTAAATTTTTTGTGTTATTTCTTAAAATTTCAAGTTCTATTGGGCCTTAAAAAACACCCTTTACCCATATAAAGTTATTTATTTGATTTAAGCATTTCAATTAATTCGTTTAGACACTTATCTGCATTATTGTTAAGATTTATTTACACCAACATCATGCTACATATTCGAATGTGACATATGCTAAGCAAACTAACTAAATGGGAATTATTTATAACAGAATTGCGCCCGGCTCTTCTACCTTCAACATGTTCGTGCTAGTTGGATTCTTAATGACATTTGCTTTCTGATTTGACATTGTTAAAGTGTTATTTATTTATTTTTAATTCAGTTTTTTTTATATGATTTTGTAACTATAAAAGCGTAATCTCGGTACCTGTCACTTTTCATATTTTTCTTAATTTCCATGCAGAGTTTTTGTGAGTTTTTATTTTTTTTTTTTTTTTGTTATTTTGAAGAACATGCATGCAGTTTTTTTTAGTTTGTACGAGTTTTTGACAATTTTCATAAAAATGATTGTTGCATGTTTTGTTAAAATAAAAATTTTTAAACTGCAACCTGAGCTGCTCGTGAACAAGCATCCAAATCATGTATTTTATTTTGTGCTCTGTTCTTTCATGTATGTAGTTTCATATACAAAATTAATACTGCAACATTTTGTTGAACTTTTTTGTACGGTGAGTGAGGCATGATTGCAATTATTCTTTTGTTCTTCTGTTAGCCAAAAAAAAAAAACCTTTTTTTTTTTTTGTAAATTTTTTCTTGATTTTTTTTTTTTCGGTAGTTTTACATTTGATAACCTGGTTATGTCGCTTTTGTTAGAGATAAATTTGTTTTCATGTTGTAAATTGAAAATATGCAAAAATATTTTATGTATGATTTTTTATATGTACAATATATTTTATTTGTTTCCATATTTTTTTTTTCAAGCCATATTCATACACTTAGAGACAAAAGTTTATTCTCATTTTAATTTTATTAAATGTTCGAACAGGTTGGCAACCACCTGACACAGAGCGCACGCTACAATTAATCAACTCACTGAAACATTTAATAAACGAATCATTTCACGTAATGTTCATGTTAATTATTCACCAAGATCGTGTGATTTCCGCGTTTAAAAAACTGCAGTCAAAGTAGAAAAACTGCCATTTCTTCTATCGGGGGATTTTTTAAGAGCTATAGGAAAGTTTAAAAAAAAACCCATAAAATTCAGAAAAAGGCATGAAATCTTTATTTGAATCGATAGTACGGTCCATATAATGTAATGTTTAAAGATTATTTCATGGAAATGTTGACAGTGACTGCGCCTCAAATGGTCCATCCGCTTAGTCCAATTTTGGCATACTCTTACCAACATTTCGGCCGGTATCTCATGAATAAATGCTTCAATGTTGTCTTTTATTACGTCAATTGAAGCGGGCATGTGGTTTAACATAGCCCCACAAAAAAATAGTCTAAAGGCGTTAAATCGCACGATCTAGGCACGAAATATGGCCGCAAAAATTGCGAAAAACTTGTAAAAATTGGAGTTCCAGATTACAGCATATACACGCCAGCCGTTTGCAGCCTCGTAACCAAAATCATAGTTAAATACGAGTACTTATGCCATCATAATATTTATCCACTTTAGGCGACCATACACGACATGTTTTTGTTATCTGACATGTCAAATTTCCCACTGCCAAATAAATACGTAGATGTCGTGTGTTATCTTTTTAACTTTGCTTCTGTAAAAGTCAGATGCAAAGTCGTCTGACAAAATTTCAATTACAGCGTGCTCTATATTCTTCTGACAAACGATCTGACATCAGAAATCTATGCCGAGAAGAAACCGGCAGCGGCGTCTACTATTGACGGATTCATTCACCGACTGAAGTTAATATTTTACAATACCGTAATATGTATGATCATCGCACCATTGAATAGAATTTATGTAAATACAAATATATAAACCGTTTCATTTGATATCCTAAATTGGTATCTTTGAATTAAAAGAAAAATATATTAAGATGGCTAAACTTTTTTACGGCGTAAATAAAAATTTTCGTGGCGCCATTTTTATTTTGGTTTTGCAACAAATATGCGACAAAAAACAGAGCCAATGTCAGAAGCAAATTACATGTACGTTTGTGACCGAATATTATAAACCTTCTGTAAAAGACAGACATGCACCTTAAGGTCGGTGTATTTGATATAAACAATTCTTTTGTTTGATTTATTTCAATTGAAAGTTCCGAAACCCTTAAGAAAACACTGTATGCCAAAGAATTTCTACCGTAGGAGTTCTGGAGGACTCCATTCCAATGAAAGAAAAGTTAAACAGTTCCTTTATCTGTAGGTCTATACCACGTGCCTTTTGGGTCAAAGCATTGCATGCTTTTCATATCTTACTTGCGTTCTGCACTTTTAATTATATGCAACGCTTTTATGAGGCATCACTGCAAGTGAAACTAAAGGCATCCTATGTGTCAAGGCATCATATGCTCCAAAGCATCCTATGCGTCAATGCATCCTATATTGAATCTTCGTTTTGACAAATGCATTATATGCAGAAAAAGCGTGGAATGCTTGGGGTACCCTTCCACTTTTAAAGGTACCACAAACCCATTTAAGGTTATCGTTTTCTCACCAGAGCAGGAAAGAAATGTTCTCGATTAATGTCATTTAGACAAAGATAGTAAATTGCTTCCCCACTGGTGGGTAGAGATTAGCTCAAAGATAAATTAACTTCTGGTGTAACATCCTCTGCGGCAAAGTAGTTGTTTTTTTCACAAGCCTAAATGGAATGAATTACTTTCGAAAATCAATCTCGGAATTTATTAAAATTAGTACAAAATTCTTAAACCAATTAAAAAAAGACTAAACTTTTCGTTGGTTGTGCCACTCTGAGAGTTAAATTACAAAGTGAGCGCTTTAATCTCATTTAAGTTATTAAAGTTTGTAGCAGACACTAAAACAACACCATACAAGTTGTTTAAAACAATTTGCTTGTTTTGTGAAGAAACAACAAAAACAACAGAGCAAGACGAAAACACATTATTTTGATGTTTAAAAAGCAACAATGGCGAACTTTTGCTTCTCATTTAGTTTATATTTTCAGTTATACTAAATGTACATAAAGTTTTTAAAGTAAAAACCATATCGGGAATGATCCTGGTAATTTATAATTGAAATGCTGTACGGTGTAAAAAGGGTAAGTATATCAAATATGATAAAATTCTCCTTCAAGCACGGATTCGGGACACTGTAGAAGCATAGGATTAAGTATCTCCAAATCGCCACCTTGGTCGATTGTTTTGGTGACACTGTCAACCAAGCGTCTACATTTTTGTCTGCCTTTGAGAAAAAAGAGAAATAGACAAATTTTTTTTCATATTAAATTAAAAAATTATTATGAGTTCTTACTATGTATGCTTTTTTATTTTAAAGCGAAATTTTGGTACAATTTGTCAGATCCCAACAGTGATTCGGGATGTAATCAACTTTATAATTCTTAAATCAAGCTCACTTTGAGATTGATTCAATCTTGGTTTTATTTAAATCCATCTCATTTTCGGATTATTTTAAGTACGAATTTGGGATTGAATATGGATAAATTACGTATTTCGCTCTTGAATAAGCCGTACTTGAATTAATATTTCTGTACTTGATTCAAGAAAATCCGTACTTACCGCTTCGGATGGATTTGAGTACTCATAGATTGATTTTTTCTTGAGTTCGGCAGCAGAAGCGTTTTTTCTTGTCGAAGAGATACTTTTGGGAATTACGTGGTGGCTACCCTTGTGGAAAAGCACGGCCTGTTGTGATTCTCCCTCGGTACTTTTTCTGTTCAACAGAAGCTGATTGATTTTTTAATAAGCAGCCGGAATTAGGTAGCTCCGGCTCCTAAACTAGGGTCGAGTGCAAAATTTTCTTCGGATTATGCACTCATAGTTGCTATCTGTGTGTGCAGTATCCGTGCACAAACGGGTAAAAGCATAAATTATCGTCCAGTGGATAAAATTCGCCATGAGATAAGACCATGTGGCAGGTGCTCAAATAAATCTGTTTCCGCGTTTGTTTCCTTTCTCATGTGTATATAAAACCCATTCGTAGGAGCTGAAGGTGGTCTTAACCAGTCAATCGTCGTAGGAATCCTCGCTTGCAGTATAGTACACTAGTCCTAAAGTCCTAGCGATATATAATAATTTAACTTCCTGGAATAAAATTTGAAGCCTCAACAATTGTGCCTGTTTCTTAAAGCCATCCGTTTGCAAATTTACCACCTTTCCGGTTAAGTCTTGGTTAAATTAATTACAAATACCTGTGCAATAGAACAAAACTAATTACACCTGAAAGTTTGCGAAAAGTTTTGGAAAATATGTTTGAAAGAGCTAATTGAAAAAATCATCAATAATATTATTGGGGGGTTCACAAGGTAGTCAGTCATTAAGTCAAATGTCTTACGGGCCTGTTCTGAAAATCACGTGTTTTTGGAATCTCACGTGTGATTTTGTGGTGTTCTGAAAGTCATACCGTTTTTGTGTTTTTCGGTATGCTTTCGGCAGTTGAAGATAACACAAATCACACGTGTGATTTTAGCAGGCACATGTGATTTGAAATCACGTGATTTGAGTTAAAGCGATTTCCAGAACAGGCCTGTTAAAATAATAGCAAGACAAAAATATGAGTACTGTGAGCCACCCTCAAAATTTATTAATTTGTATAAAACAGAACTAATTAAACTATAGTAAAATATAAGGATATTATGACAATATGACTTGTGAATCCTCCAACTGTATTAAAGAAAAATAATAATAATAATCGCATAAACAAAAATTTGTAAATCACTTAAACCATATAACTCATTCTGCGCCACCCTGTATGACTTGAATGATGAACAAAGCATATTATTTCTCTTTGTGTATTTATTCGTTTTTATATTTGAGTTGGAATTTATATTTTTTTCGAGGGTGGGTTAAAATAATTTAACTTATTTTACATATTTTTTTTTTTTTTTTTTTGCTTTTTCTACTTTACAAGTTATTATTGGTTTTGTCAATGCAATGGGAAAAATTTTTATAAAAAGTTGTTTTTAACAATTGTTGTTTATCGTTAATACTACAATTTATTTATTTACTTTTTTTCGTTTAACAATACAAATTCTCAACATTTGTTTTAAACACGATTTTTTCGATATTTATGCAATATTTAAATTTTCTATTAAAACTGATAAATAGTATTTTGTATTAACAAACAGGAAAATAAAATTGATATAAATTGAATATAAATGCGGGCAGTGAAAAAAGATTTATGGAAATATTAAAAAAAAAATAAAAAAATATGCCACATAAGGCGCGAAATTCTCGCTTAACACAAAAAAGACAAAATATACATATTTTTTAGCAATGTATGGGCAATAAGGTTTTATTTTCAAAAATATAACGTTTTATATTTAACTTAAATATTCAGGACTTTTTAGGCGCTTATTGCAAAAGATTTAGCATGACATATTTTTATTATAATTAGTAATTTTGCTCCTTAAAACAACATGAAAAATTCCAAAGTGTAATTAAACAGCTCAAAAACTTATGAATATTCAAAATAAATTTGGAAATTCTGGGTATAAAAAGGTATTTGACTGAAAAAAGAAATCTATTTAAATAAATTTCTATTAAAAATTCACCGAAATTTTAAAATGGTTGTCTTTGAACTCTGATTTATACAAAAAATAAGTTTTCGTAGAAAAATTGTTTAAACCAAATTTTTTTTTTCTTTTTGGTTTTCTACAAAAATAACCTTCAGGTGTGGTGTGTTCGCTTTAAAACTCGACTTTAATTACAAAAAAAACAAAAAAAAAATTTGTTGCTAGAAAACATCATGTGTCCAGTTTTCTTTGTCCGCCATACAACAGCTGTTGCTATTGCAATTTTTAATCAAAATTGCCATATAATTTTCCAATAGAATTTAGTTCAACAAGTATTAAAAACACTTTTATTATTCATGTGTCTAAAAATAATAGGAAGGTTGCCAAAAAAAGGAATTTTTAAAACAGAATGTCGCAAAAATATAATTTTCACGGAAAATTACATTTTGCACTTCAAATATTACCAAAAAAAAAAAATAGGAATAACTTTTAACACAAAAAGTCCCTTTTTAAACAATAATGCACATTTTACACAAAAAGTCTAATTTTTCACAAAAAGTCACTTTTTTCACCAACATAACTTTTAGCCACAAAAAGTCACATTTTACTCAAAAAGTCATATATTACACAAATAGTCACATTTTACACAAAAAGTTACATTTTACTCAAAAAGTCACATTTTACACAAAAAGTCACATTTTACACAAAAAGTCACATTTTACACAAAAAGTCACAATTTATACAAAAGGTGACATTTTAAACAACAAAGTCACTTTTTAAACAAAAAGTCACTTTTAACACAAAAAGTTACATAAAAAGTCACATTTGACAAAAAAAATTCACATATTATACAAAAGGTCACTTTTATAAAACAAAGTTTTAAACAAAAAGTCATATTTTTCACAAAAAGTCACTTTTTACACCAAAATCACTTTTAGCCACAAAAAGTCACATATTACACAAATAGTCATATATTACACAAATAGTCACATTTTACACAAAAAGTTACATTTTACTCAAAAAGTCACATTTTACACAAAAAGTCACATTTTATACAAAAGGTGACATTTTAAACAAAAAAGTCACTTTTTAAACAAAAAGTCACTTTTAACACAAAAAGTTATATATTACACAAATAGTAACATTTTACTGAAAAAGTCACATTTTACACAAAAAGTCATATATTGGATAAAAAGTCAAATTATACACAAAAAGTCACATTCAATACAAAAAGTCATATTTTTCACAAATAGTCACATTTGAAACAAAAAGTCAGATTTTACACAAAAAATAATATTTTAAACAACAGGGGCCTGATTCTGGCAGTCGTGATCGAGTACATTCTCGATTCGAAAGCAATTTAACATCTAATTATTTCAGTCAATACTAAACGAATCGGGATTATTTGTACGGTGTTGTAAAGCATTAATTTGAGTTTCAAAATACTGAAAAAATTATTTCGATTCGTTCAGTATCGACTGAAATAAAATTGCTTTCCATTCGAGAAAGTACTCGATCACGAATGCCATAATTAGGCCCCAGGTGACATTTTGTCCAACAATGTCTTTTTTCACAAAAAGTCACTTTTTACACAAAAAATCACTTTTCAGACAAAAAGTCACTTTTAAAACAAAAATCCACATTTTACATAAAAATTCACATTTGACAAAAAAATTCACATATTATACAAAAGGTCACTTTTATAAAACAAAGTTTTAAACAAAAAGTCATATTTTTCACAAAAAGTCACTTTTTACACCAAAATCTCTTTTAGCCACAAAAAGTCACATATTACACAAATGGTCGTATTTTACACAAAAAGTTGCATTTCTCTCAAAAAGTCACATTTTACACAAAAAGTCACATTTAATACAAAAGGTGACATTTTAAACAACAATGTCACTTTTTAAACAAAAAGTCACTTTTTACACAAAAATCAGTTTTTACACAAAAAATCACTTTTTACACAAAAAGTTACATTTTACCCAAAAAGTCATATATTACACAAATAGTACCATTTTACACAAAAAGTCACATTTTGCACAAAAAGTCACATTTTACATAAAAATTTATATATTACACAAATAGTAACATTTAACACAAAAAGTCTTACATTGGATAAAAAGTCAAATTATACAAACAAGTAACATTCTACACAAAAAGTCATATTTTTCACAAAAAGTTACTTTTTACACAATAATTCACTTTTAACACAAAAAGTTACATTTTACGCAAAAAGTCAAATCTTACACAAAAATCCACATTTTAAACAAAAAGTTACATTTTACCCAAAAAGTAATTTATTACACTAAAAGTCATTTTTGACACAAAAACTCACATTTGACACAGAAAGTCACTTTTTACACAAAAGGTCACATTTTATACAAAACGTCACATTTAATACAAAATGTAACATTTCACACAAAAGGTTAAATTTTATACAACAAAGTCATATTTTTCACACAAAGTCACATTTTTTCTCAAAAAGTGTAATTTTAAAAAAAAAGTCACATTTTGCAAAAAGTATTTTTTGCACACAAAAAGTCACATTTGACACAGAAAGCCAAATTTTACACAAAATCTCACAATTTGTACAAAAAGTCACATTTTAAAAAAAGATTCACATTTTTTCCTTCAGTAACAGAAGTGCGGTAAAATAAGTGTGGCCTTTCACTTTTAGTGAGTTTTTACACAAATTTTTTCTTTTAAAAATATTTTCTTTTTCTACTTATATCCTGCAGGAAAAAAAGTCACTTTTTACTAAAAAAGTCATATATTTCACAAAAAGTCACATTTTACACAAGCATCAATTTTACACAACAAATTATATTTTACGCTAAAATTGGCGTTGTTGCACAAATATTCCCTTTTTGTTTTTCTGCAAAATTTAATTTTTTCAGTTTAAGGAATCAATTTCTTAATTTGAGCCCTCCTAGTAATTTGAATAGCAGCTGGCATGACAATAATTTATTCTTAAACCTCCCTTAAAGTATGCTTTAGTAAATATTTTAACCATGTATGTGTATGTTTATGCATGTTTGTGTATTATTTTAATAGTAAGACAAACATTTTTATATTAAATTACTTGTAATTTGCATATAAAAGTAAAATAGTGATCGAATGAAAAATATTCAAGCAAACAAACTCCTTTCGCACACAGGGATACATACCAACAACCAACAACAATTACATTTACTCAAAAGGACTTCTATAGAGCTTTATAATATTGATATAGTAAATTACAGTAATTTTCAAAATGAATTGACATCATACAATCAAAAGGGTTATAAAAACAGACAGACAGACAGAAATATGTAAATGGGAGAAAAAAAAATTTGCAATTATCTTTAGAAAAAAAACTTGGAAAAAATCTTATTTGTTGGTGTGTGTCTGGCCGGAAAAAAAATGGACATGCAATCTTGTTTAGTTGAACAACAATGACATGTCCGATATTTAAAAATTAGTTGATGGTCTTGAGGTTGGTTTCTGATGTATGTGTGTATTTGAAAGTGTAGTTGTTGTGTAAAGAAAGCATGAAAGTGTATGTTAAAACGCTGATGCATTATTTAAGTAATGCAATAAATGTTATTTAGATTATTTATTTATACAAAAAAAAAAAAAAGATTTTTGAGCGAAATTCTTATTACTTGGCTTCAGAAAAAAGTGCTTCTAATAGTGGTGGGCATTTAAGTAAATATGAATTTTGGCTCAGTAAATATGAATGTGGTTAACGATGTCAGATGTTTCTTTCGTCACTACGTCTTTTGCTTTTTCCTTCAGTAACAGAAGTGCCGTAAAATAAGAGTGGCCTTTCACTTTTAGTGATTTTTACACAAATTTTCTGGGGCTCCCTTTTTAAAAATATTTTCTTTTTCTACTTATTTCCTGCAGAAAAAAAATTCTAAAATTGCAATCGCCGGAAGTACCCTAACTTCTCGTATTGAAAATCGAATAAAAACTATTTTACTAAACTTTCCATTGCCCCTAATCTCTACGGTAATAATTCATTTTGCAGTTAGTTTAAGCAACACAGTGCGTACCGTAGTAGAGTGTTTCTAAGTGTCCATGTGTAACAATCCCTTCGTGAGTCTTAACATTTGTTGCTCAAGTGCTAAAGTAATAAGTTACACCAGAAGGGTGGAGCTGTAGACAAATGACGCGTTAATGTTTAATGTTAAACACATGCAAATGTACAATCATTTTAATAGCCCTAATGGGTTGCAAAAGCAATAAATCGAGGGGGTATATAAAACTCTAAACCAGGAAGGGATAACAATTCTTAGTTTTTATAAAAAAAAACGTGTAAATTTTTTATTGTGTATAATGCGACTTTTGGCGTATAAAATGACATTTGGCCTAAAAAGTGACTTTTTGTGCAAAATCAATGTACACTGCACATCTCGAAGAAAAGTTTATGTAAAAGTTATGCTATTTTAACGCATAACCTAAACAATTCTTCTTCATTAAGTTCATAGATTAAAAAAAAGTTTTTTTAATCCACTTCTCCTTTTTGACACACACAATAATACACATTTATTCATACAACCACAAATTACTCGTTGTACTGGTCTGCATAAAATATTTATTATAAATTACCAGTGACTGTAATATCCCCATATAAAGTAGAATGATACGACGAGTGCTTTGCTTCATTTTCAAAATGTACAGTTAAATGTGTTTTACTTTAATTTGTTTTGTCCACTATCATATTGAAATAATTGCATAACATACAATTAAGTATAATAAAGTTTATAAATATGTAGAGCGTAACAAACAAATATACTGTAGATAAGAGAGCTTAATTTAAAAAACAAGTAAGAGTGCTATATTCGGCTGTGCCGAATCTTATATACCCTTCACCATTGTGCGAGCAGAATACACAGCAACTAGACAAAAACTAAATAATTTTTACATACCTATACAAACGTATTTTCAATACTTAAAACTTCATTATAAATAAAATTTAAAAAGCGAAAACTGGTTAATATTTTTTTTAAATCGTTTTTAGAACATAAAAAAATAAAAAAAAAAAAAAAAAAAAAATTCTTTTTAAAAAACCAAGATTCGAACCAGGGAACTCTCAGTTTCTAATTTAACACACCCCCTAGACAACTGAACCATGCAGGAACGTTAATTTAATATCATTAAAATTAAATATGGCACGTTTACTGTTCACAAAATTCAACACAGTTGAGTTGTTATTACTTTTGATGTTTTTGTTCACCGCAATAGCAAAGTTGTAAACCATAATAAAAAAATTACAAATCAACTTATTTGAGTTGTGAACCGAAGGAAATATATTCACCAAAATAGTTTGTTCCATGTATGTTTGTTTTCTTTTATCTTTTTTGGCGAGTTTTTAAGTAGCAAAAAACACAAAAATTCCTAGTTTCTATTTGTTAAAATTATTTCGTTAAATATATGAAATAATAAAGAAGGGGTGATAACGAAAATCATAGTGGGCATTATGCTAGTATATGTAAGCAATGGAAAGGGGGGGGGGGGGGCAGAGAGACATAACATGGTTAAATCAAGTTCTCTCCTCATAAGGACCCAGAATATATATACTTTATAGGGTTTTAGATCAATATTGTAGAAATTACAAACGGAATGACAAACTTATATATACCCTTTTCCACCTGAGGTGAAGGGTATAAAAAAACAAAAAGCAAAAAATAATAGAAAACCTTTTAGCTAACACAGGTGTTACAATCAATTTTTATAATCACATACATACATACATATTTTAATAGCAATTGAAAAAGCAAATGATGGGAAGTTTGTAAAGTTGTCAGATATTTTGAAAATGATTTAATAACTAAATTTTTAAGTTATGCTAAGGATTTCAAAAAATTGTAAATGTTTTTCGTTTTTTAGAGAAAGCTTAAAGTTAAGGACAAAATAAACCACACAAACATATTAAGGGGATTTACAAGGTATCATAAAGTCATATGGCTTAAAATAATAACATGAACAAATAGAACTGTTGTGAACAGCCCCTCATAATTAAGTGTGCTATTTTGAATTGAAATCAGCTGATTTAAAACATATATAAAAAGATCTTCTTCTGATTAATTACTACAGTACAATAAACAAAGGGGGGGGGGGGGGGTGGTTTAAAACCATGTGTGATAAGGCCATGATGGCTTTATTGCTCAATTGAATGGGAGATAAAGCCATAATGGCCTTATTGCCCAATCATTGAGAGATAAGGTCATATTTAAAATTTTGCGAAATGAGAGATATAGCCATATTTTTTTCGCAAATGAGAGATAAAGCCATATTTTTTCAGAATATTGTTATGCATGGTGTAAACATTCTGTAAAAGGGAAATCCTTAGTTATCATTGAAAAACATTTCTTTTTTCTTGTGACGCTCACAGGAAGACTTTATTCAGCGAAGCCACCTGCCGCGTCCTATTGGAGGAAAAAACCCCTAAGCACGGCCACAGGCCGCTACGCAGAAAAACTTTAGTATGCGAAGCCAGATTTCAATACTTTACTTTAGTGTCTCCGGAACTGAAAAGAGAGATAAAGCCGTTTTCTAATATTGCTAATGTGAGCTAAGGCCCTGATGGCTTTATCTCCCATTAAAATTTAAAAAAAAGAAAAAGGCTTTATCTCCCAATTGAATGAGAGATAAAGCCATCATGGCCTTATCTCACATGGTATTAAAGCACCCCCCTAAACATAGCACGCAAGGTTTTATTAATTTAAGACACTTTTTGTTTACAAAGCAAAGTAAGAACATTATGACAATACAACATGATAGCACACCTTGTGAATACCCCAATTGTTTCGAAATTAGATTTATCTAAGAATTATTTATAGTTTTATTTATAAAAAAAAATAACATTTTTCTTCCCAAAGTATTTCATATATTTTCCTTTCATTTTTAAAACAAACATGTTTTTAACAAGTAAGAGTGCTATATTCGGCTGTGCCGAATCTTATATACCCTTCACCATTGTGCGAGCAGAATACAGAGCAACTAGACAAAAACTTAATAAAACTGGTAAATATTTTTTAAAATAAGAGACAACCGGTTTTGAACTTCGGTTTTCATAAGGGCCCAGATATATATATTTTATAGGGTGTAGGATCAATATTGTAGAAATTACAGTTATATATACCTTTTTTATCTTCGGTGAAGGGTATAAAAAGGGTAATTTTTTGGAATTCAGGGGTCTTATCACCGCATTCGATACTATCGTATCGAATAAACTATTGAATTTTTTTTCATACAATAGACACTGGCGTATCGAATGAAATCTAGATAAATGTAATGTCGAGTTACTCGATGTCGAATGCTATTATTTCAAATTCAATACATTTCATTCGATATCGAGTTTCAAGATACCAAAATAAATAATTTCGATCAATTTTGCTCGATATCGTATGCGGTGATTAGATCCCAGTATTTCGGTTATAACTCGTAAAAATTTCCGATATTTTGGTATATAAGTCATATCCATAGAACGTATGGCAGCCCTAAAATTTAGGTTTTTATAAAAATTTTGATGTTTTTTAGCCCATTTTTGGAGTATTTTGCTCATAAATTACCCATTGTCTAACCGATTTGATAGTTGTATATAGGGACGTGTTAAGGAAGAATTTACCGAACTTATACTTATATATATACATTTATATATACTTGTATACATATATTTTAACAAAGTTAATTATAAAAAAGAGTAATTTTTGGGGATTCAGTATTTCGGGTATAACTCAGCCATTTTTTAACCGCTTTGACAGATTTATATACCGACGTGTTTAAGAAGAAATTTGCCATTTACTTGAGTAATAAAGCTTGGACACGGGGTGATCTATGGTTCCCGAAAGTGGGTATTTAAAAAAAAAAAAAATTTAATTTTGGTCATAACTTTTTTGTATCTAAACCGATTTTTCCGAGTTTTTTATAAAATATGTTCTACTAAAAATTTCAGATATTTTGGTATATAAGTCATATCCAGAGGACATATGGCAGCCCTAAAATTTAGGTTTTTATACAATTTTTATTTTTTTATGTACGGGAGGTACCACGCCCATTCTCCAATCCCGCCCACATTTTGTAGGATGGTGTGTATTGGCAACTTTAATGTGTGTACCTAATTTGGAAACTTTGGCTTTTGCCGTTCCAAAGATATGCAGCAAAAAGTAATAAAAATACAACAACCACAAGGGATTTTTGGAAAAAATTAGAGGTAGTCGTGGTTTTTTGGTCAAATCTCAGCCATTTGTGGGCCGATCTTGCTGAATTTCAATAGCACGAAATGGTGGACTGTATGTGACATAAATGTAAAATAACCTAGCCGCTATCATGTCTGGAGTCTCCGGAAAACACATATCAAACGTAAGACGGACAGACGGACAGATGGACAGACGGACAGACGGACAAATGGACAGACGGACGGACGGATGGACAGACAGACGGACATCGTTAAATCAAGTTCTCTCCTCATAAGGACCGAGAATATATATACTTTATAGGGTCTTAGATCACTATTATAGAAATTACAAACGGAATGACAAACTTATATATACCCTTTTCCACCTGAGGTGAAGGGTATAAAAATGTAACTAAAGTTGAGTCAACTAGAACTTCAGCAACAATTTGTATGAAATTTTTGAAGTTTTGAATGAAAATTTTAACAAAATGTTGAAAAAAATAATAATAAATGCATAATATTGTAAATAAATTTGCAAACGATTTCTTAATGCAAAATGTGTTTGGTTGCAAAAGAAATTGTTGCTCTATTATGAACACCAAGTAAAAATGTTTTTTTGATTGTGAACGAAGCTTTTACAGTTATTTTAAAATAATTGGAACAAAATGCTCTGAATCAAATAGAATGGTTCTTGAATCAACTAAAGTGGTTGTGAACTATAAATACGGGCTAGGGCTAATATAGTATAGTTTAGTTTGATTTGAGACATGTAACAGTTCAAATCGTTACTAACAATAGAGGATAAATTTTAGGAAGATTTAAATTTAAGAATACCGACGTGTTTAGGAAGAAATTTGCCGTTTACTTGAGTTATAAAGCTTGGACTCGGGAAGAAATATGGTTCCCGAAAGTGGGTATTTAAAAAAAAAATTTATTTTGGCCATAACTTTTTCGTATCTGAACCGATTTTTCCGAAATTTTCAGAAAATATTTTCTTCTAAAGATTTCCGGTCTTTTGATATATAAGGCGTAACATAGTAACATAGGTCATACGACAGTCCTAAAAATCAGGTTTTTATAAAATTTTTGATATTTTTTGCACGGGAGGTACCACGCCCACTTCTACAATCCCGCCCACATTTTGTGGGATAGTGTGTATTGACATCCTTAATCTTTGTATTTAATTTGGAAACTTTGGATCTTGCCGTTCTCCAGATATACAGAAAAAGTAGTACAGTTACAACAACAACAAGGGATTTTTGGAAAAAATTAGAGGTAGTCGTGGTTTTTTGCTCATATCTCAGCCATTTTTGGACCGATCTGGCTGAATTCCAATAGCAAAATTAAAATAAGAATACCTGACATAAAAATACAAAAAAACCAAGCCCCCATCATATCTGGGGGCTTCGGAAAACCCATTTCAACAGACAGACGGACAACCGGATTTAAACTTCGCTTTTAATAAGGACCCAGAATATATATACTTTATAGGGTGTAGGATCAATATTGTAGAAATTACAAACGGAATGACAAAGTTATATATACCCTTTTACCTTCGGTGAAGGGTATAATTATGTTTGATCCTGCCAAACGTTTTACAAAAGCAAATATTTTTTTAATTAAATTTATTAATTTAGTGGTTACGAGTAGGACGTCAAAAATTCAATAGTTGTGAACATAGCTTTAGCATTGCATATTTTTAACCACGTATGAGCTATAACTTAATTGCAAATTTTCAAGTTTTTTTTTGCTCCTAGTTGTAGGCTTTGAATTTTGATTTTACTATTTTTCTCTTATGTTTTGTTTTTCCGCTTTAAATTCTTGTTTTTTCTGCAAGTATTGAAATCATAAGACTCACATTTGTTTTATATGTTTTTTTTAGTATTTTACAATTATTGATGTAGAGTTTTTTTGCCTTGAAGTTTTTTTCCCTTAAATATGCTGCGGCATTTAACATTCTGTAACTTTTTTTATTACTTAAAATATTAAATGGTTTTAGTATAAAATAAAGCAACCTGTCATATATTATTTCTTGAAAAATACCTTCAACTTTATTTTTACCTTGACGTCCTTATTCAACAAAAAGTATGCTTTCAATAAGAGGTATAATTTTTATAAATTTTAAACAGCAAAATTAAAACTATGTATAGTTTTGTAAAGATTTTGATTTTCTTTCATCTTTTAAACTTTAAAAAACTTTTCCTAAAAGTATGCACAGTTTTTTAAATTTTTTTTTTTTCATATATTTTAACATTTAACATCATTTTGTTATAACGTTTAAACCTGTCAAATAAACTTGAACACATAAATTTCTTTTCTTTTGACATCTTTAAATTATTTAGCATTTTAGTTCAATATAAATCCTTGTGTTTTGGATTTAAAATGTTTGGGTTTTTCCAAAAGTATGCTTTGAAAACAGTCTTTGTTTTTGCAGTTTGTTCTCTATATTTTGCTTATTTAACATTTGATCGTTAAAAGCCATAAAATATGCTTTAGATTTTTAACAAATTTAATTTTCCCTTCATCCTAGAAGGTATGCTTTAAATTTAAGCACTTTTTAAATGTTTCTTTATTTTTTTGCTCTGAACTTTTGAAATAATTAAAAACTTTTCTCTTGTTTTATTTTTTTTTATTTTTCTTTTAAAAACAAAAAAAAAAATAATTCATAAGAAATTTTATGTGTCTGTTCTGCAAATTAATTTCTTGTAAATTGAATTTCTTTGGAAAAAAAACCCTGGCATTTGGCATCTTTTACTTTACGATTATTTGCTGCACTAGTTTATTTTTAACTGCTCGTTGTATTTGTTTTTCGTTTTATTTTTGCTACCATTTTTCGGAGGTTATTGAATGCAATCGAATTTTCATGTTCATTTAAGCCCTACACTTTTTCACAAGTTTCATTCAAAAAAACACGAGTTCAAAAAGAACTGTGGAAAAAATTAATTAAAAAAAAAAAACATGAACAAGAAGCAAGAAAAATGACAAGACTTTACACATTCTTGTACTCACACTTGTATCTTTGCACTCGAACAAGAATTTTCAATTTCTTCTTCTTCTTCTTGTTTTTATTTAAACTTCTTGTAGTTCTGTTGACTGAAGAGTAGCAGCAGTATTTTAATAAAGAAAATGTTGTATATGCGTAGGGATTTTAATTATTTAAACGTTTTATAACAAGTAGAAAGACCAGAAACCTAGAGAAGAGCAGAAGGATGTTGTTAATGAAGAAGAGAAGTTTTTAATATAATTTTCTTTGTGGGGATTTAATTTACTTGCCAAGGATAATGTTACAGTAAAAATTCGAAAAAATAAGATACGACAATGTTTAACTTTCAGCATTTCTTGGGAAGCGGGTTTGCTTTTTTTAAGCAGTTAATTTTTTTTTTTTTTTTTTTTTTTGTTTAAATAAGCAAATAGTTATTATCAGAAATCAATTAAGTTTCTGTTTTTCTTGGTGTTTTTCTTCACAGCCTGTGTCATTTTTTTTTAATACACTTAAGCATTTTCCTTTAATTAAGTCTTTTGTTTGATTAGAAATGCCACTTAAATATTTTCTTGACCTTTTACATTTTGATTAAGAATAGCAAATTTTTACAAGTAAATATTGATTAAAATATTTGTTCTCATTTTCTCTTTTATTTACAGCTGGTTTCTTAAAAGACCAAGAAGTTTTTGACACTGGTAAGTCAATAGAAATTTTTTACTCAAAAGAATTATAATTTTTTTTTTACAGTTTAAAGACAACTTCATCAAATTGTTAAAAGGAAATCTAAAGAAATTTCTTTTTTCTATTCAGATTTTTAAATTAACGTACATAAAGCGTATGAAAAAGTAATAAATACTTTCAGGATTGTTCATAAATACAAATAATTGCATACTTTAAGGCTTGCTAAATAATAACAAAGATTGATATAAAGTATTTATTTATAATGCCTATTTAATTTGAATTTCAATAGAAAATCTAACACAATTTTTTAAAAAAAAATCATATAAGTTCAGAAAAATTATAAATGGCAATTACGGTGATAAATTTTCTTGGAAAAAAAACATATAATGTAAAATTTGTTTTGTTTTGATACATTTTTTATAGAAATCAAAGTGATTAATTTTTTACAGAAAACAAATCACTTCTTGCAAAAAAAAAATAAATTTCTTAGAAAGAAAACAAGTTAGATTCAAATACAACTGTGCCGAATCTTTGATACCCTCTACCGACAATTAGAATATTTAAGCAGTGGGATTTATAAATTATAAACTAATCCCTATAAAAAGTGACTTCAGTAATAAAGAATGGGCAACTAAATGCACGATGTTAATTGTAAGTCACACCTAAACGTCAAGTTTTCTGCCCAAATTAAGTTGACATTTTGTTTCAGTATTTGACTCATTCCACCATGGAGAGATACATAATTGAGCAGCGCGTTAAGATTATTGTGCGCAAATTTCACCAGACCGGTTCTGTAGGAAATGTGAAAACACCTGTGAATCACCCTGTTCGTCCTGCTCAAAACACTGCTGTTGTTTGAAAATAAGGTCGGCCAAGTAGTTATCGCGAGATGATTACGAACTTCTTGTGGCCGAAAATTGAGAATAAGAACCTGGACGATATGTGGTTCCAACATGATGGTGCCTCTTGCGACACAGCCAACGCAACAACGGCTCTTTTGCGTGAGAAATTCAATGACCGTGTTATCTCACGTCGTGGCGACGTTAATTGGCCGCTAGGATCACTTGATTTGATACTGTTGGACTTCTTTCTTTGGGAATATTGAAAAGAAAAAAGCCAAAAACAATTCAGGAGCTAAAGCAAGGGATAATTCAGCACATAAACGAAATTGAACCTCATTTATGTCTCAGAGTCATTGAAAATATGGACCATTGAATAGAGGAATGCCACTGTAGCCGTGGCGAGCATTTGGCCGATATTTTGTTTCACACATATTTGCCATAGATCTTTCTATCATAAAAAAAACAATGTTAAGATAATTCACTGAAATCTTTTTGTCTCTTTTACAATTAACGTCGTGCGTTTTTGTTGGATCACCCTTTATTTAGCATGTTGCAGTGATGCAAAAAAAACATATAACCGTGATAATTTTTAAAGAATACCTGTATATCAGAGAGATACATTTATCAGAAAGATAAATTTTCCTTAATAATAAAACTGATAATTTTAAATAGAGATACATTTTCTGAAGAAATTCTGTCACAGTGATATATTCAGTCAAAGTGATATAGTTTCTATGAAAGTCCTATCATCGGAATATATTTGCCAAAAAATTCTTTTAAGGTAATTAATTTTTATTGATTTTTCTATAACAATTCTATCAAAAATTTTAATAAAAATTCTATAAGATTTTTTTTTTGATAAGTTTTTTATAAAATTGTATAATAGTCTAAAGATTGTGAAAATTCTGTCGGGAATTAATTTAAATTTATTTTTTAAGGAAATTTTAGAACAGAGATAAATTTGCTAATTAAAATCTCTCACAGCGATATTTTTGTTGGAATTTATGTCACTGTGACTCAACTTTCTAAAGAAATTCTAAAACAATGATAAATTTTGTAAAGAAAATCTTGTACCGCGATCCATTTTTTTTTTAGAAATCATGTCACAGCCATCAACTCACTATAGAAGTTTTATGACCGTGAATGAATATCACAAATTTTTATTTTATTTATTTTTTATTTTATTTATTAGTTATTTAGAAAAATTACAGTACAACAAGACTTTAAATCTTATATGATAGTACTGCTGATACAATGGCTGATTTATTTGAGGTTACTTAGAGATTAGAAAAATAATTGATATCAATAAAAAGTAAAAATAGGCAAAAATTTAAATTTAAGTTACAAAAAAAAAAAAAAAATTAAGCAAAATGAGAAAGTATTTCAATGTAGAAGAGCTAAGCTTTGCCTACACGAAGAAAAAACATGGCCACCTCCAACCAAACTATTTTTAAAGAAAATTGTAAACATATTATGGTTAATTTAACCATATAATTGTCATTCCTCCATCAAGAACCCACAACCATATTATGCTTGCCTCCAAAAATATTATGGTTAAATATGACAATAATTTGTTTTTAAATTTACAATAGTATTTTCCTCTTTCCAAGAGCAACATACTATGGTTGAAAGCCACCATGCTACTGCAAGTGTTTATCAAATTTTAGTTATTATTGATCATAACATGTTTGGAGGCAACAATAATATGATTAGGACTTTTTGATGTAGGCCTAATTTTACCATAATATGGTTATCGCTGACAATATTATGGTTATAACAAACATTATATGTTTAAAATTTTCTTTTAAAATAGTTTGGTTGGAGGTGACCATATTTAAACATGTTTTTTCTCTGGGTGTAGGATTTGTATATAAGATGGGAGTTCATTCCAGAGACGGATGGCATTAACGAAGAAGTGTCTTTCTGGTATTAGTTTGCGGTATCGAATCGAGTTTATTTTGTATCCTCTATTGGATCTTGAAAACGTTAGTCTTTTGTGAAGATACTCAGGTTGTTTACTACAAATAATTTTGTGTAAAAAAAACCTTAAAGGTACATTAAAGATTTGGTAAGAAAACTGTGATATTCTACTGTATCTAGTTCTACCATAAATATATCTTGCAACATTATTAAATGTCACTTTGAGCTTATTCTGGCATAGTGAATTGCAGCTAGAATAAATTTCACAACCATAAAGAAGTATCGGCAGTAAAAATGTCTTGGCAAGAAGCATGCGTATATTAAATGGAGTGAAATATTGCGTGGTCCAAAGATTTCTTAGCATGGAGTAAGTTTTTCCACAAATGAAGTTTAAGTTTAGGTTAGTTTATTATTTATTACAATTCCAAGGTTTTTTGCAATATCAGCTATGTCAATTACGGATTGCCCAATGAATATTGGTGGTAGATTTGAGTGTAAATAGCTGCTTTTGCTTATCAAAGCCCACTTATCAAGGCCCATCTATAAAATTTGAATAGGTTTAGTTTTTGCCTGCTTCCATATTAATGGAAAAGTTGACGTTGTTATTGTTTTGTTCAACAAGTGTGTTAATTGTGGGAGTATATATGGAGTTATAAGTTTAATAAATTTAGGATGGATACCATCATGCCCAACCGAATCTGAATTTATGTCAAAAATAGACTTCAGGACTTCTTCCTGGGTAGTATACGTAAACTCAAATCTAACCTGGCATTCATAATTTGTAGTGCTGGTATTACTAAAGGCATTAGTAGAGACATTGTACGTGAAATAAGCATCAGGCATTGGTAAACTTGAAAATTCAGTATTTAGTTGATTTACGTAAATTTTGCTCTCATCATGTATATAATTTTTACCAATGCCTATTGAGCGTATTTCCTTCCATTTCCTCTTTGAGCTAGTAGCTGATTGAAATTTTTCTTTCTTCTGCAGATCTTGAAAATATTGTAAAGTTCACTGGTTCTAAATCTTTTCCACCTTTCATATGCTATATTTCTTTTATCAATTGAGGTTTTAATCTCGCTGGAAAACCAGGGGTTGTCAGCTCTTTTATCACGGTGATAATTTTTCTATAAAAATAACTTACGATTTGTTATCACAGTGATACATTTTTCAAACACTTTCTTTCACAGTGGTGACATTTTAAAAAGTGATATTTTTTTATAGAATTCTCTGTAATAAATTTTCCGTGATATTTTTTGTCTTTATTAAAAGAAAAAATAAATCTTTGGATGCATCGTTGCATTTAAACGGAAAATGAACTACAAGTTTGAGTTTTCTAATTCCGTTTGTGTTAAATTTATCAAAAAAAAAAAAAAAAACGGAAAAGGGTTTCTTCATGAAAACACATTTATGAATTTAAAAAGTTTCAATAGCAAAGCATGTGAGAGATGATGGCCCAGGCTCATAAATAATTTCTGCTTTTCAGGGGATATCAGGCAAAAACAATTTTTAGTGCAAACTATCTGACAGGGCATATAAGAGAAGCAACTTTTTTCACAAAAATATATAAAGATAACAAAATATGTAGTAGTTTTAATTTTAGCTCGCGTGCTCCCACAAGAAAACAGAAGAATACTGTGCAGGCACAATTGAAATATGAAAGAATTGTGCAAGTAGAATTAAATTCTTCTGTATGAATAGGAAAACATATGCAAAAAATGCAGCAAGTATTTATATAGTGTTGGTATTATTGTCTACTTTAGGGCATATCTAAAAATAAAAATTCTATTGCCTAAACTTAGGCTTGGCAAAAAAAAATTAAGTTTTATTTTTAGCCTTTTACAAGTGCAAAAGAAGGTAAATTTTTTGTAACTACAATATTTATTTTTTTTTTCTCATATTAGAGAATTTACAATTTACAAAGTTTTTCGCACGTTTACTTTTTTCATTAGATCAAAAAAAAAAAAAAGAGGGAAGAGATAAGATTTATGACTTTATTTTTCTGTTCAAATTTGTTGTTGCAAAATGTTGATATGATTTTCTCATTGTCTGCTACACCATATTTTTGCAGCAATAATTTTCATATTTTATAAATGAACACATATAATTTTTTTTTAGAAATAAACTTTGTTCATTTGGGAATTCGTTAAAGAATACGATTCTTTCGGATTGCAAAAGAAATGTAATAAAAAATTATGAAAATAAAAAGAAATTTAACTGACAATAAATGCCTAAAGTTAATAACTTTAGGTGTTTTGAGACAGCAATAAATACAAATATAAAAAATAACAAGGCAAATAAAAATGAATAAATAAAAACCGAATTTGAAGACAAGCAAACAACAAAGTCTCTCATGGACATACAAGTATTTAAAGTGGTATTTAAAGAATAATAAAAGTTTCGCAACTTTTTTAATGGAAGCAATAATTTTTTATTAAAAAATTTAAAATAAATTTTCATTAAAAAAGAAAATATAACACAAAAAGATTAAAAATAAATTTATAACTTTTATAGAATTTTAGTAGAAATTTTATCGCAGTGCATGGAATTTTATGGAATTTTAGCAGAAAGATAGAATTTTTACCAATGGTATATGTTGTATATAAAAACTTTATCACATTAAAAGAAATTGAATCAATAAAATTGTATCCCTTTGGAAAATTTATCTCTTTGACAAAGTTTTATTAGAAATTCTATCACAGCGAAAAATTGTCTATAAAAACTCTTTTACAGCGATAAATTTTCAATAAACATTCGTATAAAGGGACAAATGTTTAATTGATATCATATCACAGTGATAATTTTTTTTTATAAAAGATATAATAATGATAAAGTTTCTATAGTAAATATATTTATGAATCAGCTATGTATTCTTAATAAAAAATATATCACCGTGATAAATTTTCTATAAAAAAGCAATTCACAGAGGTAAATTTTCTATAACAAATGTATCACCGTGATAAATGTTCTATAAAAAAACATATCACAGTGGTAAATTTTCTATAACAAATATATCAAAGTGATACATTTTCTATAGAAAACATATCACACTCATAAATTTTCTATAAAAAACATATTACAGCTATAAATTATTCATTAAAAACATATCACAGTGATAAATTTTCTATAGAAAATATAAACAACATATCACAGTCATACATTTTCTATAAACAACATATCACAGTGATAAATTTTCTATAAAAAACCTACCACAGTCATCCATTTTCTATAGAAAACATATCACACTCAAAAATTTTCTATAAAAAACATATTACAGTTATAAATTAACCATAAAAAACATACCATAGTGATATTTTTTCTATAGAAAACATATCACAGTCATCAATTTTCTATAGAAAAAATATCACAGTGATACATTTTTTATAAAAAAAATATCACAGTGATAAATTTTCAATAGAAAACATAATACAGTAGACGCTCGCAAATTAGAACCGCTTTGTTTTTGAGGCGATTCTAATTTCTGAATTATTCTAATTTCTGGACTTTTTTTAAGAATAAAAAATTGAGTAAATTTACTTCCAAAAACTTAAATAAAAGACTTTTAAAATTGTTTTATGTGGTGTTTATAGAATACGAGCGCCTTACTCGTCCGTTCAACATACATTTAAAACAAAAACAAAATTTCGAAATTGGTTTTTGTTTTAAATGTAAGTTGAACGAACGAGTAAGGCGCTCGTGTTCTATGAACTTCACATTAATTCAATTTTATTTGATAAAAACAAGAAAACAAAACGTAACAATTCAGTCCAATACATTAACTTCATTTTTTTAATTAAAAATATGAATATAAAAAAACTAATGGCAACAAAACATAACAATTCAATAAGAAAAAAACATATATGATTTGGTAATTCCCTTTTTTTAGTTTTACTATGTTCAAACAGAATAAAAATAAACTGCGGATTTCTTGTGTTCAAATAACAAAAAAAAAAAAAAAACGGTCTGAAATTAGAATTTTAAATTCGAATTTTAGAGCGTTTAATGTATTGCAAACACTGATTCTAATTTCTGGACGTTCGAATTACTGAAAGCTCTAATTTGTGAGCGTCTACTGTATAGTGATACATTTTGTACAAAAAACATATAGCAGTGATCAATTTTGTATAGAAAATATATCATAGTGGTAAATTTTCTATGGAAAACATATTACATTGATAGAAAAAATATTACAGTGAAAATTTTTTTTTAGAAAACATATTAAAGTGAAAATTTTCTATAGAAAGCACATCACAATGACAAATCATCCATAGAAATCATATCACATTTTCTATAGAAAACTTGTCACAGTGATATATTTCCTTTAGAACACTTATCACAGTCATCAATTTTCTTTAGAAACCTTGTCACAGTGATACATTTTCTATAGAAAACTAATCACAGTCATACATTTTCTATAGAAAACTTTTCACAGTGATAAATTGTTTATAGAAAACTTGACACAGTGAAAAATTTTCTATAGAAAACTTCTCACAGTGATCAATCTTCGACATATCACAGTGATAAATTTTATTTGGAAAACATATCACAGTGATACATTTTCTATGAAATCAGATCAAAGTGATAAATTTTCTATCAAAATCATACCACAGTCATAAATTTTCTATATAAAACATTTCATCGTGATAAATTTCCTATGGAAAACATATCACAGTTATAAATTTCCTATAGAAAACATATCACAGTGATACATTTTCTGTAGAAAACATACCATAGCCACTATGATATATTTTCAAAAAAAAACGTTTCACAGAGCTTAGCTTAAAAAAAAAAAATATCACAGTGATTATTTTAATAAATTATCTTTAGAAATGTATTACTGTAATAATTTAATCAATTATCTCCGGTAAAGAATTTCTTTTATTTTTGTTTTAGAATTTCCATAAAAAATTTAATCCTGTGATAAAACTTCTTAAGAAAATTTAACAATGTTTTGAAATTTTCTATAACCAATTTATCACTTCGATAGAATTTTTGTAGAAAATGTATCACTTAGATAAAATTTCGATTGGAATTTATCACTGTAATATGTTTTATTTATACATAATTTATTTAAACAAATTCTGTTGAATATTTTCACCTCGTTTTTTTCTTCTTTTTGACTAATAAAATTCTGCAAATTGCTTAAAAATCCTTTCACGAAAAATCACCATAAAATTTAACTTCGTTCTGGGCATTAAGAAAATTTGCATACTCTTTTTTTCCTTCTTCAAGTGAAAAAAGCTCAAGGAATTAATGGAAAAAAATGTGGTGAATGAAATGTTGTAAAAAGTGTCATTTATATTTTTTACTGCTGCTGTTGCTGCTGCTGCTGCGTATATGACTGCACTACATGCTTAACATTCTTTTCCCGAGATGAATGAATAACAATATCGCAACAAACTACGGTAAAAATATTGTATCAAAAAGTCTGTTAAACAATTCAGTCAGCAGCGTCCTCGTACGAGTACAACCGACATGCATTTCATTTCATAATGTTGCCAAGATTTATGCATTGCGTTCTGCAGTCGTGCATAAAATTTTGCGATTAATTTGAAACGACAATCACAGTGTGGCATAATGCAAATGTTGTTGGCTTGAGCTGCAGCAACAACCAAGCAACTCTTATGACTGACTACTGTCGCAGACAATGTAGTTACCACAGTTGATGTTTCTGACGAGAAAGATGAGGACTACGACTATGACGATGATGATAGCTGAATATTTGTATTATATGTTGGGTGACAACACATTTGCAACAGAAATTTGTTGTTATGTAACAATATTTTTCGTACATGTTTCCAGCATTGTTTAGGGAATTGTGAACTCGCTTCTGTCCCTCCTCAATTCCCTGGTGCTGGTACTGTTAACGTGTTCATCTACTTATGGATTGCATTTATTTTTCACTTTCATTATTTTTGTTTAGATGTTTTGTCGTTTTGTCGCAAAAAAATTTAAGTACATTATGCATTTGCATTTTGTGGTGCACTTACGCTGTCATAAGAAGGAAGTTTATTTGTACGAGCATACAAATATGCATTCGACAACAAACTTTTAAGAAATTAATAAAAAAACTCTCAAAAGTACTTTTAATGCTAACGGTTTCACAATGCAATGGCTATGAAAAAACTTTAAGTACTTTAGGAAATGTTACATTTTTTTCAGCAAAGCTCACAAACAAGTAATTTTTTATACACGGGCCAAATATTTACACCATACAAACGGTTACACAAAGATATACAAAAAGTATGGAAAATGTTTGTGTTAAAATTAAAAAAATTTAATGTTCACACAACATCGCGCCCTATTTGCGATTTATCGAAATTTAGTTTTTTACTTGCGAACAGTGTACAAGTACTCGTTACAATGACTTTAAAATTGTACCGTTGCACACTGTGGTAAATCACAAATCTAGGTGGACAAAATAAAAAAAAAAATGTCTGGCAACATTCCTTCTGATCGTTTAGTGAGCTTCTTAATACAATAGTTGACTGTAAATCATGTTTTGTTTTTGTTTGTTTTTAAGCTTCGTACAGACGATGGTCAGATCTTACAATATTGTAAGCAGGCGTTGCCAACAGCAATATTTTTCTGACAATGATCCATTGTCTATAAAGTTAAATTAAACCTAAGTTCGTACTTGAAATGAACCAAACGTGGAACCATTAGGAGAATTTTGTTATGATTGATTTACTAACCCGTTTTTTACCTTACAGAATTTCAATTATTAAACACCAGCGTCATTCCCGATATGGTGTTTACTTTAAAAACTTTATGTAATATATAACTGAAAATGTAAACTAAATGAGAAGCAAGAGTTCTCAATTTTACTTTTCAAACATGAAAATATTGGGTTTTCGTCGTGTTCTGTTGTTTTTGTTGTTTCTGCACACAACAAGCGAATCGCTTTTTAACTACTTGTGTGGTGTTTTTATAGCGTCTGCAACAAACTTTGATAAGTTAAATGAGATTAAAATGCTCACTTTCTAATTTTACTCTCAGAGTAGCACTTCCAACGAAAGGTTTAATCTTTTTTTGACTTTGCTTAAGAATTTTGTACTTATTTTAAAAAATTCCGGGATTGATTTAAGGATTCTTTAAAGTACGTTTGTTATTCATACTTGAATGTTTGAGTGCGACTCGTACTTAAAGTAAGTATAAAAAACTTAATTTATACCGAGTGTTTTTCTTTCTGTGTTGCCTCATAACGAACAGAACAGTAGCATCTCTTCTGGCATCTTTAATAACCACACACTGTCTTATATGCAGCCATTTGCAAGAAGACAGTAGGAATTTTAAATCATTAGTTTAAAAACAATAACTTGAAAAGAGCAAAATCATAAAATTTATAATGAAGTTTGAAGTTTTGCCCACTATAACTCTGCCATTTAAAGACTCATCTCTTCAAACGACCCATGGTTATTTAAGAAATTTTATAACCTCTCAATAAAAAGAAAGAAATACATCATAGTCCGTTCAAAATTGTTGAAGATATTTGCATTTCAGTCACATCATCTTTTTTTAAAAACACAAATAACGATTATTTTGGAATATCTCAAAAACTGTTATACCGTTGACAATTCTGACTTCATATTCGGATTCAGGGGAAAGTTTTACATTAGCTGTCAGAATCATTTGGTCACGACCTTGTTGAAAATTTGTCACCAGGCAAAGAATGCAAAGATATGTGAAAATTTCGGCGTTATTTTTTTTCAATTTGGTTTTTTCTGGATTAAATATTCATGTTGAAGAAAACTAATACAGAGCAACATTGTTAATAATATATAGCCCCAGAATATTTGTGAATAAGGTTTTTCTCTTAAATAAATATTACGGAAGTTATCAACAATTAAAGCGACCCATAGTGAGAAAAATAGCATTTTAGCAAACTTTGTGGGCTCAAGGCACACCCAATAACTATGCAAACGATCTAAAATTGTTTATATATATTGTTTTCTAATTTGGAAGCAATCTTAGGGCTTTGCCAAGTGCAAATACGAAAAAAAATTTGTCCATATAACTTGCGGCCACACTAATGTGCAGCCTTTAGAGGCGAAATACGGAGGGGTGCTTTAATACCATGGTAAATAAGGCCATGATTTTTTTTGGTTTTTTCTTCATTTGAATGGGAGATAAAGCCATCATGGCCTTAGCTCACATTAGCAATATTAGAAAATAGCTTTATCTCTCATTTCAGTTCCGGAGACACTAAAGTTAAGTATTGCTAGGGGTATTTTCCTCCAGTAGGACGCGGAAGGTGGCTTCGCTGAATAAAGTTTTCCTGCGTGCGTCACAAGAATAAAAAAAATGTTTTTCAATGATAACTAAGGATTTCCACTTTTACAGAATGTTTACACCATGCATAACAACTATGGCTTTATCTCATTTCGCAAAATTTTACATATGACCTTACCTCTCAATGATTGGGCAATAAGGTCATTATGGCTTTATCTCCCATTCAATTGACCAATAATGCCATCATTGCCTTATTTACCATGGTTTTACAACACCCCCCCCCCCCCTCCCAAAATACTACTACGATTATCGCCGCAATTTTGTGGATAAAAAAAACTACCTCCTTTGTCACTGTCTTGCACTGGAAAAATAGCAGCTAGCCTAAATTTGATCTGCTACCTCGGCGGAATAACATGGTATTAAGTGCATTGGAAAGGAGTAAGTTTTGAACTTCGCAAGGAGTTTGGGTAAGTTCTAAGATGGAAATTCTGTTTAAGTAGAATTCCATGCTATCACAACCGATTCGAAGGTCTAAGGGTGTCAGTGGAGTATTGACTGCCAGTTTAACTGTAGCTAAAGCTTTTGTCTAAGCTCAAGTTTTATTGTCTTACTAGCTAAACCGACGGACGTTTTCCTATCCAAATTAGGAGAAATGTGTGCGTTCGATTTTTAAAATCCGATAAAAAGATAAGAACAGTTAAAAGAAAAATTAGTCAAATCGATGGAACCGTTTTCTGATTTAAGGTAAATCGAAACAAGTGGGCGGGGCAAAATCTTCTTTCCGTAAAAACCTAAGTTGGACCATGGCAATCATTTTAAAGAAAAAATCGTCCAAATCGGTCAAGCCGTTCTCAAGTTATGCGCTTAATAGAAAAGGTGGTCGTAAAAGTAGGCGTGGTAAATTTTTGTTTCAATGAAAACTTAAAATGAATTAATAAAAACATTTGAAAGAAAAACCTTTCAAATCGATGGAGCCGTTTTCTGATTTAAGGTAATTCGAAAAAGTGGGCATAAAAGTGGGCGGGGCAAATTTTTATTTTCGTATAAATATAAGTTGGACCATGGCGATCATTTTAAAGAAAAAATCGTTACAATTATATAGATGTCATTGGTGGTGCAATATGAAAATTGGATTTTGCCACGCCCCTCCGCCCGCAGACTTCACATTGTCACCCGCCTGAATATTCTGAAGATTCCCTGAAAATTTCATCAAAAGCGGCCCAGCCGTTTTGGAGTCCATGCGTAACATACATACATACATACATACATACATACATACATACGTACGTACACACATCCTGTTTTGTATACATATATAGAAGATAGATAGATTACATTTTTATTTATTTTTTTTTTATATAGCGCATTCCACGGCCAATCGGATGGTTAAAACAATTTTTTTTTTTTTATTTCTCCGATTTTGTGATAATTCGAAGGGGTTTATTTTAACATTTTTTTGATTACTCCTTGAAAGGAATCTTTTTTCATAGCTTGTTAATAATTGTCCAAATTGTTTTTTTTTTTTAATCGAAAAATACAGGTGTCATGGAAAGCTCACTACCGGACCGGGCTTTAAAGTTGGTGGGTGGACAAAAGTTTGAAATTTAAAAAAAAAATCGAAGGATACACAAATTTTCAAAAACACGATTTAAAACTTCAAATCCGAAAATCTTAATCCAAAAAAAATGGAGTATTTTTTTCGGTAAAAAAACATTTTAAAACCAACATTTCACAAAAATTCCAACTTAGATCATTATTAAGAAAGTTATAAACAAAAAACTAAAAAAAGAGTCCTCTAAAGGAGTTTACAAAAAATGTCAAAATGTATAAAGGCCCAAATACATTGATCAAAATACTCATCAAGCATTGTGGTAGTATTAGTGAAAATGTGTTTGTATGTGTCACACCGACGATGCTGGATGGAAAATCAAAAAATTTAGATATGACGGCGAATATTATGTCAAGCACACGTACACGATGAATTCGCCGGCTAGACAAGCATTTGACAAGTGTATTTGGGCCTTAACGAAGGCCCTTTTGAAGTGCACAAAAAAAATATCACAAAATTTTGTAAAACAAAAAAAGAAATTTCTTAAAACATCCGATTTGGCGTGGATTAGCCCATATAAAAACCTTAATCTTCTCTAAAGCATAATATTTATATAGTAAAGACTTTTTTCCAGCATATATTGTATATTATTTTACTTAGTTTAGTTTCAATTTTAAATAAAGTCTCCACTTTATTTTATGAAAACGTCTATACTCTTCAAATCATTGTTGTCTATCCTTACGGCCTTATTTTTGAAAATGTTTCAGGTTTTTAAGAAAGAGGCTTATTAAACGAGTTTTCAATGAAATATCGCCAGTCTTTAACATTCTTGAATAACTATGAGCATGTGTGTTTGCTATGACATTTAAGGACACTCAGTTTTTATTAATATTAATCATACGCAACGCATAGAGAGTAATTGAGTCCACGTTAGGAGCTAGTAAGTAAGTCCTTATAAAATTTCAGTAAATTTAAAGATCTGAATTTATTTGTATGGCATTAACAATTTTTTTTGTCTAGTCTACGTTTTGTTTTTGGAGGGGGGCCTAAAAATGTTCGTTTTTCCAAATATACATTTGAGGTTATTGGATTTTTAATTACCACAACATGTTTGCCATTTTTTTTTTTTTTTTTTTTTGCCGAACATGTACAGAACTCTGGTGTGTTTGTCTTGTTCTGTTTCCTTGTTTTTCATGACCCATCTTCTGCTTTTCTGTCCGTGCTTTGCCATGTACATGCTTGTCCCCTGTTTGAACCCTCAATACTCAAAAGTTGTCATGTTTATTTCCTTCGGCTATGAAAAGTATAAAAATTAACATTTTTCTCAAAAAAAAAAAAAAAAAGAGTTGCAAAAAAAACAAGTGAAACCAAACAAGGGAATATTAAACAAAAAAAAAAAAAAAATAAGGAAACTGAAACACAGTGAGAAATAAAATAAATGTAATAAAACAGGAAAATCCCCAGCCTTGGGAGTCTAGTAGTGTCTAAATATCTGTGTGTGGGTTGGAGAGTTTGTAAATCGCATTGTATTGCTATGCCCTACTTCCTACTTCCTACATCGAGTCGTGGTTCAAGGTGTGGGTTATGAAATGCAAATGGTTTTGTGCTTTTTTAATTGGCAAGTTGTGCTGTGGCATACAAATGCGGTTTTAATTGCAATAAAACTTAAGGTGGAAAGGAAATCGTATAAACAACACATCACAAACGAAAATTCCTTCTACAACTCCTGAAAAAATAAAAGTAAAATAAAAATTAAACTCAATTTGATTTGCTGAATTGTAATCAACAAAAAAAATATTGTAAATAAGGTTTGTAGTAAATACATATTTACAAACAGAGAATGTTTAAAAGTAAAACAAAATTTGTAACATTTAAATGCAATTAGGGATTTTTTTTTTTTTTTGGAAAACAACCAAAGTTACTTTAGAATTTGGATGAGGACAGAAAAACAATCAAGAAGATATTTTTCAAATCAACACCCACGTCAGGAAAGCTTTTGCAGAAGATTAAATTTGTTTTAAGTTTACATTATAGAGATCTTAAGTGGAATTGATTTAGAACTAAACAAGAACAGCACTTTTAAATAAAATTGAACTAGTGTTAAAACAGAACTGAACCAGAAAGAAACTAGCTCTGAAGTAGAACAGAACTATAACTGAATCAGAACTGAACTGGAACTCAACTAGAACTCAGCTAGAATTAAACTAGAACTGAACTAGAACTAAACTAGAACCGAACTTGAACTGAACTAGAAATGAACTAGAACTGTACTAGAACTGAACAAGAACTGAACTATAACTGTACTAGAACTGAACTAGAACTGTAAAAACCCATCTCCTAGAACTGTTCTAGAACTGAACTAGAACTGAACTAGAAATGAACTAGAACTGAACTAGAACTGTTCTAGAACTGAACTACAACTGAACTAGAACTGAACTAGAAATGAACCAGATCTGTACTAGAACTGAACTAGAACTGAACTAGAACTGAACTAGAACTGAGCTAGAACTGAACTAGAACTGAACTAGACCTGAACTAGAACTGAACTATAACGGAAAAAGAACGGAAATATAACTGAACTAAAACTCAACTAGAACTAAACTAAAACTGAACTAGAACTAAACTTGAACTGAAGTGGAAATCATTTAGAACTGAACTAGAACTATACTAGAACTAAACTAGAGCTCAATTATTACTAAACTAGAACTGAAATGAACTGGAACTGACCCAGCAAAAACTTGGTAATGACTTGCCATTACTGAACAACTTACTTTTCAATGACTACTTCATACCATCTGCATTACATAGAAATAGTTTGGTAGTGGCTGACATATAATCTGATACCTAAGTACTTGTGTATGAGTTGATTAACGAAACTTATAATTCATTCGTAATAAAATGCATCTACGGTTGAAGTTTTTTCAAATCTAATACAAATTGATTTAAAATATTTGTTCTTACAATTTGTTTTTTTTTTATTATAAATAAAAAACAATTTGTAATAAATTTGAATATGAAAAATTATGCTATACTGAAATTTTATAGTCATGACATGTTAGTTGTAATTTTGATGACATCGGAGTAATAACTTATTTAAGTCCCTATTTGTAAGCGAATGTGGTAATGACTTATTTAACTCCCTATTTGTAAGCGAATGTGGTAATGACTTATTTAACTCTCTATTTGTAAGCGAGGGTGGTAAGTAGTTGCCTCCAATAATTTAATCTCATATTTACGCTCTTAATTGAGTAAAAAACATCGTTTTTTTATACAAAAACTACACTGCCCCGGTAGACTAGCTGGTAGTGAGCTAGTCTATCAGCACCGAGGTTGCGCGATCGAACCCCGCCAGAGACAGAAAAAAAATAAAAAATAAAACAAAGTAAAATAAAATAAGAAAAAACTAGAAGAACCGTGCGAATATTTCGCACCGTAATTTTTATCAATAAAAATATTAATTTTTCATTTTCTAATTATTTTTCGTCATTAGTGTTAGAAATAAGCTTTAAAATGAGATATCATTCATTAAATTTGATGCGGTGGTATGGGAGATATTTGCAACCGACAAAAAAAAGTGCTTTAGAAATAATATATATGGTAGAAAAAAAAAACATAAAGTAAAGTAAAATAAAATAAGAAAAAATAGAAAAAAAAAAATAATTTAAAAAAAAATAATAAAAAAAAAAAATTTTTTTAAAGTCATGACATGTTAGTTGTAATTTTGGTGACATCGGAGATATAACTTATTTAAGTCCCTATATGTAAGCGAATGTGGTAATGACTTATTTAACTCCCTATTTGTAACCGAGGGTGGTAAGTACTTGCCTCCAATGACATCACCGTGCTAAAATAATGAGTTAAAATGCCAATGTATAAGTAGTGAAGAGTCGTTATATTAGCTTTTTAACTCATTACTTTGCAATGTAAGTTTTTGCTGGGGAGCTAGAACTAAACTAGACCTGAATAGAACGCAACTAAAATGTAACTAAAACTTTACTAAAATTGAACTAGAACAAAACTAGAATTGAAGTGGATATAAACTACACAAAAAGAAAAACACTTGGCATAAATTAAGTTTTATATACTAACTTTAAGTACGAGTCGTGACTAAAACAATCCTAAATGTGATTACTTTCGAAAAGCAATCCCGGAATTTCTTAAAATAAGTACAAAATTTTTAAACCAAATAAAAAAAGATTCAACTTTTCGTTGGTAGTGCCACTCTGAGAGTAAAATTATAAAGTGAGCGTCTTAATCTCATTTAGCTTATCAAATTTTTTTCAGACACTACAACAATTCTATACAAGTAATTAAAAACGATTTGCTTGTTGTGTGCAGAACAGAGAACGGCTTTGTGCGATTGCAAAAAAATCGTATTTAATGAACACCAACATACAATCAAACTTGCGCAACTGCACACATTCGCTGCTAGCCCAGTCATTCAAATAATGCACATCGTGCTTTGTTATTTATACCATCGTTTAACTTCATTTGTCAATTAAGATGTTTGTGTGTTTGGTCCGACAATGATTGTTTTGGTAAAGACAAAAAAATACAAACAAAAAAGCCAGGAATCCAGCAATCATTACTCTTGTAGGCATTCAGCAGTTGCTATGTAGTACAAGAAAAAAAAATTTTATAAAAACCACAACAAACAATTTCCATAGAAATAGAAGACATTATATTGTTGTTATTGCTGTTAATGTTAATGTAACAAAGCGACTCGTACTCATACCAATTTAGTTCGTTGTTGGCTCATCGAGTGGACAATGACTACTTGAATGCAAAAGCATAAGAATTTTTGCATAAATGCAAATAAAGCACTTTCAATAAAAAACTCACACATGCACAAATCAAATGTGTAAAACGTTGAACTTTGTTTTGTAGGCATAGAGTTAATAAATAAATCAAAAAAATTGTGATTTTGCAGTTCTCTGGTGCAGAAACAACAGAACAAGACGAAAACAAAATATGTTCATGTTTAAAAAGTAAAATTGAGAAGTTTTGCTTCTCATTTAGTTTATATTTTCAGTTAAATATATATATGTACATTAAGTTTTTAGAGTAAAAACCACATCGGGAATGGTGCTGGTGTTTTATAATTGAAATTCTGTACGGTGTAAAAAGGCTAAGTAAATCAATCATCATAAAATTATCCTTCTTATTTCACTTTACGCATTGTGGATTGAATCAACTTTATAATACTTGACTCAAGCGCATTTCAAGATTGGTTCAATCTTAGTTTCACTTAAATTAATTTCGTTTTGGGATTTTTTCAAGAAGGAATTCAGGATTAAGTTACGTATTTCGCACTTAAATGAGCCGTACTTGAATCAATCTTGCTGTAATTCATTCAAGAAAATCCGTACACATCGTACCATTAATACCGCTTCGGATTGATTTGAGTACGTACGGATTGGTGTTTCTTTTGAGTGTAGCACTGCAAAGCAACCAACTCCCTGCTCTTATGAAAATCATTTTATTAAGTCATTCGTTTCTAGGACACAATTTAATTAAGTATATGTGACATTATTTTGAAATTTTAATTTATCTAATAACATTTCTCCATGGCAAATTAGTCACTGGCACTTAATCTCCCAAAATTTGTAGTTTACAATAAATATAAAAAAAAACCCATAAATTATCGTTTATGTCATCATTTACAAAATATACATTGTTTATTACTAAGATTATACAAAATACACGGACAAATACATATGAACATACATTGGAACATAATAAAAAAATATATTATAATCATAAACAAAGATACAGCAGCCAAAAAAAAAAAAAAAACAAATTACACTACAAAGACATCAAGTTTTGTGTCACATTAAAAAAATATGAGCTTTACAAAACGAGATTATACAAAAGACAAAATTAACATAAAAATATATTAAACACTTCAACTCGAAAATGAAAAAAAACAAACTTTAACACACAAAGTCACATTAAAAATACTATTTTTTATTTCACACATAAAAAAATATTTTGCAAATAACGCAGAAAACGTACCAAAAATTTCTCCAAAGAAGAAATAAAAAATAAAATGAAACAAAAATAACGCAAAATAACAAATGTCAGGAATTTTTATTGTCATTATAGTCACACAGAGATATAAAATAAAAAAACCTAGAGAATTTTTCTAAAAAAAATATTGCGACAGTTAAAAACGCAGACATATGGCCATGTATTTTAAGCGAAAAAATAACACAGAAGCAACAATAATACCCGGAGAGAGTGGTGAGGGGGGAGAGGGGAAATGAAACAATGATATGCTGTAGTAATAAGTTACATATTTTATTTCGATGACTTAATATTTATTAAAAGGCGAAAAAGAAATATGAAAAACAGAACGAAAAAAAAACAACACAAAATGTTAATCATACGCAAAGGTGTGTTCACCCATGTTGTAGCATGTTTTTGCAGCTAGAGTTATGCTTAAAATTTGGATTGTCATAAAAGACATGAAATAGTTTTTGCTGCAGCTACGCGGTTGTATGATATTTAATTTAGTAAAATAGAATTTAAAGCATTTAAATGTATTTCCCTTAGATGCATGCAGTTTTTATACCCTCCACCACAATTAGTTGTGAAAAGGGTATATTAAGTTTGTCATTCCGTGTGAAACTTTTTTATTATTCATCTCAGACCCTATAAAGTATATATGTATATTCTGGGTCCTTGAGTAATTTTAAGTCGATTTAGCCATGTCCGTCTGTCTGTCCGTCTGTTGAAAACACGCTCACTTTCGAAAAACTCAAAAGAAATAAACAAACTTGGTGTCAAATTGCTTGTAGTTATTCTAAGCAGTTTGGGATTGAAATCCAGCAAAATCGGTTTAATAGGATCTGAGCTATGAATCAAAATGTGGAACCACCACCTAAAAAAAATTGATAATTTTGTTACAAAAACTAACATAAATGGTAAAAAAAAATGCACAGAATGATATAAGATTTCGCAACAGTTCGTTTTTTTTAACTGGAAATCACGCTGTAAAATATCTTGAAGAGCCGTCCATGATTTACCCTAGGCCCCATATAAGCTCTACTCCCGGAAAACAGTATAGTAAGCCTAAAACCCTAACTAACAATGCACGTCACAGTTAAATAGGACTAGAAATGAAACTGTTAAGTTTCGTGAAGATCGGTCCATAATATACCATAGGCCCCATATAAAACCTACTTCCAGAAAACAGTTTAGTACACCTAAATCCGTAAAAAATAATGCTATCATAACAAAATTTGGTACATCAAAATTTTTTGGAACTAAAAATAAGACTGGGAAATTTCGTGAAGATCCGTCCATAATTTACCATAGGCCCCATATAAACCTTACTCCCGGAAAACAGCTTAGTACGCCTAAAAACGTAAAAAAGAATGCTGTCATAACAAAATTTGGTACATCACAGTTTTATTGAACGAGAAATAAGACTTTAAAATTTTGTGAAGAACGGTCCATCATTTACCATTGGCCCCATATAAACCTTACTCCCGGAAAACAGCTTAGTAAACCTAAATACGTAAAAAATACTGCTATCTTAACAAAATTTGGAACATATAAGTTTTACAAGACTAGAAATAAGACTGTGAAATTTCGTGAAGATCAGTTCATAATTTACCCTAGGCCCCATATAAACCTTACTCCCGGAAAACAGCTTAGTACGCCTAAAAACGTAAAAAAGAATGCTGTCATAACAAAATTTGGTACATCACAGTTTTATTGAACGAGAAATAAGACTTTAAAATTTTGTGAAGAACGGTCCATCATTTACCATTGGCCCCATATAAACCTTACTCCCGGAAAACAGCTTAGTAAACCTAAATACGTAAAAAATACTGCTATCTTAACAAAATTTGGAACATATAAGTTTTACAAGACTAGAAATAAGACTGTGAAATTTCGTGAAGATCCGTCCATAATTTACCATAGGCCCCATATAAACCTTACTCCCGGAAAACAGCTTAGTACGCCTAAAAACGTAAAAAAGAATGCTGTCATAACAAAATTTGGTACATCACAGTTTTATTGAACGAGAAATAAGACTTTAAAATTTTGTGAAGAACGGTCCATCATTTACCATTGGCCCCATATAAACCTTACTCCCGGAAAACAGCTTAGTAAACCTAAATACGTAAAAAATACTGCTATCTTAACAAAATTTGGAACATATAAGTTTTACAGGACTAGAAATAAGACTGTGAAATTTCGTGAACATCAGTTCATAATTAACCCTAGGCCCCAAATAAACCTTACTCCCGGAAAACAGCTTAGTACGCCTAAAAACGTAAAAAATAACGCTATCATAACAAAATTTGATACATCACAGTTTTATAGAACTAGAAATGACACTGTGAAATTTGGTGAAGATCGGTGCATAACTTACCAAAGGACTCATATAAAGCCCACTCTGGTAAAATAATTAAATACGCGGTAAACTTTTTCCAGTTTAGCTTCATATGGCCAGAAAAAATGTTATGCAATTTTGTGATATACGGTCCATAATTTTCCTTAGATTCCATTTTAGCAGCCTTTTGAAATTTACTGCAAACGCTTAAACTAATTGCACCGCTGTATTGAAATTTATGTTTTTTAATACCAGAAATCGTTCTGCAGAATTTGGGATGATTGGTTCATAGCTTACCATGGCTTTTATATAATTTGTTCTCTTGAAAATCATTTAAGTTCATCTTAAACTGATATTCTACTCAAACTTTTTAGAATTGATTCTGATTGTCGATCAATAATTTTATATATGTAGGTCTAAATCGCAACAAATTTTAATGCAGATGTCTGTTTTTACAAAGATTATAATAATAAATAGACATCATACAATTATTACTCCTAAAACATTCGAAGTGTCGGTGGAGGGTATCAAAGATTCGGCACAGCCGAATATAGCACTCTAACTTGTTTTTTTTTGTTTGTTTTCTATTGTTGCCCAAAGTTATGCTACAAACACTAAAAATAAAAAACTAAGAATTTAAACAAATTTTCTAGTAAAATTTTGTAAGGTTTAAAAAAACCGAGTAATGTGCACATTTTAAAAACAGATGCATAGATATGTTTGGTTTTCTATTTAGCAGTTGTTTAATTGCCTAAAAGTATACTTTGCAAGCCTCAAACAGTTGAACTGTGTTTTTAAATATGTGTTAACCAAAATAAAGCACAGACCTTTTTTTTCTTTAATCTGGTACCCTAAATTTACCGCAGTAACTAAAACTGTTGCAGGAAACAAAGTTTATGGCTAGTGGATATGGTTGGACATCTGCAGAACAGACAACAGGGGTTAAACTGTTGGCAGAAATTTTAGAATAATGCAAGATGAAAATTAAGTAAAACGAATAAAGAAACAAAAAATATAAAATATTCATTAAATATATTAAAATTTGTAAAATGAAAACTTTTTAGGTTATACTTAAGCCTTGGGCAAGGTTCATTTTCCGATGTAGTTCATTTCAAACCTGAATAAAACTTCAATATAAAACTCATGTCTGATAAACCCTTATGTGAATGGAAAGGTACCCGGGTACTTTTGGCGTTTTCAGACTATGTTTTTATAGAAGGAGATGATCCACATAGCTGAAACTTCTTGAGCTCTCCTAACTATTAATAAATTTTAAATTATCATTATTTTTACGCTAAAAAATCATTTTGGAAGGGCTTGGTGTACCAAATTTCATCTTACACCCTTAATGGTATGGCAAGGTACCCGGGTACCTTCATGCATTAAGTATTTGAAAAACGATTATTGCAAGTATATTTTTAGTGAACTGTTGCTAAAATAAAATAAAAGAAAGTCGTAATGAATATTTCAGAAAAACAAACAAAAACACTATACATAGATAAATAAAAAACAACCAGAAATGAACACTTAGCTATTTGTTCAGTTTTTGGACAGTTTGTTGAGTTGAATGCTCATTTCAAATTGGTTTGAAACATTTTGTGCAAGCTTTGCTTGTTTTTATGTGATTCGTGCGTAGTTGCGAGCACACGCGACAATTCCGTACTACAGGAGTACGTTCGCTTTTATCATTTATTTTGCAAACCGAAAATGTTTGACTTGGATACATGAAAATCTTTCTCCAGCAAACTCGGAATTGCAGATTTGACTGAGATAACTTTTGGGTTTATGATGCGTTGTTGAATATTTTACTAACACACTTCAAATATGATCACTTTCAAAAATTGTCTGGTTTTCTATATATATGATATAAGATGATAATGCTGCTACATCTATAGTATTATAAAATCGATTTGCTCTGCGTTTGCAGGAATATTCCTTTTGTTTTGTTGTTAAATGTAAAACTTTCAGGATAAGCAGTAAAAGTAGATTCTACATTGGGCTTTCTGGATGGTTGTAGTTTACAACTTTCCATGCAAAGGGTTAGAGTTCATTGCATCGCAACCCAAAGACGGTTTATATCTCTGACGTAAATTCTCATTCAACATTGTCCAAATAATCTCGAAAAAAATAGCTTTATATGTTCTGTTCGTAATATACGGGTTTCATCATTTTCAGAACTTTTGAACAGTAGCACTATTCTGAATCTGCAGAAAACGGCAAGTGAGTAGTTTTTCACAACTCTATTATGAGTTCTCTATTTGTTTTGTGGACGCCAGCGTGAATAAGAATCCCAATAAAGCGTTTGATTATTCTTCACAAAATTACTCAAATGTTTTTATTCCACATAAAAAGTTCAACCTGTGTAGCTTTGCAATAAGCGAAATCATTGTTTCACATTTGCATAGAGAAATATTAACGCTACCCAGTAAAAAAAATTTGGGTTTTTGGGAGCACTACAGAGAAAAAGCGCATACTCAAGCGCTTCAATTAGAGAGCTCTTATAAAGCAGTAAATGATAACGAATAAAATATACAAAAAAGCTGCTATTTTAGTGCTGACAGCGAAGAGGGTTTTTAAGCGAAAAAAAAAATATATTATAGTTTACGAAAATGATTGAAAAAAGGCATTTAAACAAGTAAAAGCAAAACATTTATATAGTTAGCCTAGGAGCGCTTTGTTTGCATGTTAAAAGAAGCGCTTATCGTCAACAGAAAATAGTCCTCCAAACCGGGAACACCCCATACAAAAATCAGGCATCCCATCAGCAGGTTTGAAGCGATTTGAGGTATGAATTCATACAAAAAACCTGCTCCTTTTGGAGCACGTTTTGTACTGGGTAATTTCAAACTTGCGTATCTTACCAGTAATACGTTGCACAACCCAGGGCGCTTACAAGATATTGAAATTTTACTGAAAATTAACTTCTATTGTAAGTCTCAGAGATATTTTTCGTAACTATGCTCATTTTTTCGACAAAAAATTTAAGTTTCCAATATTATTTCCATATAGGTACCCGGGTACCTTGCAATGCTGTTAAGGGTGTTTTTTGGCCATTCACATAAGGGCTAAACAAATGCTAGCGTTCAAAACGAAATTAAGTAGCTTCACACCGAAAAAAATTAAGTTAAAAACGTCGAAAACAAGGTTTACCGTTTTCGGTGGTGATTTTGCTTCATACATTTTTCATATTAATTCAACCTGATTTAACAATAACTTGCAAACAACACTTTTTTCTTTTAAAATAACTATAATTCATGTTAATTTAACTTTGCAGTAAAGTTAGAGCAAAATGTCATTTATATTGAAATAACAATCGGAATCACGTTGAATGAAAGTTATTTAAAGTTGAAACAACGTGAATTTCATGTAGAATCAAATTGGTTTGAGTGTGATATAACAGTGAGAAGAAGCTTCAGCGACAACAAATGCATTTTTTTAAGAAAAATTCAAAACACTTACCCCTGTAACACATGTTTCGCTTATTTTGTATATTCTTTGTTAACAGAAGCATCAGCAGAATGGCCCGATATGGGTCATTTAAAATTAATATGAAATAATGATAAATTTATATAATTCTCAAGCAACATTTCGCCATGTTAGTTTTACATTGGTATTTTTTTCTTAGTGTTTGGTTCTTTGTTTTGTAATGAGTCTTTTAATTAAAGATTTAAAAATTATGAAAAAAAACGAAAGAAATACTTATAAACAATTAATCTAAAGGGTGGTCCAACCATAATGCACCATGTTTATTGTCAGTTACAACTTTTCGTCAAATATTTTGCCCTACTTTATTCAACATTTCTCTGTTTCAGTGTTTGATAAATTCAACCATGGAGAGGTATACAATTGAGCAGTGCGTTAAGATTATTGAAGCCTTTTATGAAATTGGGCGGTGAAAGCAAAATGCATTTCCTTCACTTCGTGAGGCACACTTTCAGCTCAGTGGCTTCGTTAACAAACAGAATTGCTGCATTTGGGCAAATGAGAATGAGAAATTATTGTTGAAGAGCCGATGCATCGATAAAATGTAACTGTTTGATTCGCTTTATGAGCTGGCGGCGTCATCGGGCCTCACTTTTCGAAAATGAAAACCAGTTGACGTGAATGGTGTTCGCTAGCGCGAGATGAGAACGGGATTCTTGTGGCCAGAAATTGAGGTAAGGAGCCTGGACTATATGTGTTTCCAACAGGATGGTGCCACTGGCCACACAGCTAACGAAATAATGGCTCTTTTGCGCGAGAAATTGGCCGTCACGATCATGCGATCTGACACCGTTGAACTTCTTTCTTTGGTTATATTTAAAAGAAAAAATGTATGCCAATAAGCCAAGAACAAGTCAAGAGCTAAAGGATGAGATAATTCGGCACATGAAAGTCATTGTACCTCAATTATGCAGTAGAGTCATTGAAAATATGCACCAACGGATAGAGGTACACCACCGAAACAATGGCGAGCATTTGGTCGGTATTCTGTTTCACACATAATTGACATAGATCTTTCTATCGTTATTAAAAATTTAAAGACAAGTCCCTGAAAACTTTTTGTGTTATTACCAATTAACATCGTGCATTTGGCTTGGACCACACTTTATTTAGAAATAAGTTTTAACGACAGTTATAAGCCATCCTGTGCTAATTGAGATTACTGCTTAGATTTTTGTTCCGGATCTAGTTAATGTATGTAATATAGTTTGGATTTTTTGTCCAGGTTCAGGGCCAGGTTTTAGTCCAGTTTTTGATTCAAGTTTTGGTTCAGGTTGAAGTATTGTCCATAGAAGAGTTTCTTGTTCCAGTTATTGTGCAGTAATCATTCGCGTTTTATTTGAGTTTCAGTTCACACAAATAAATTTAATTTATCGATTTTCTTTTAGTACATATATATTTTGTTTAAAACTATTTTTTTTTTGTATTTCTGCTGACAAATAGAAAATTCTTTTGGAATAAAATAAACCAGCACAAAAGAAATCACCAAATCCTTGACACTGAATGATTAATGATACGATCATTTAAGAAAACAATTTTCCAAACTGTTCAGCATTTCTGTATTGTGATTATTTTTCTAACACTATTACTCACACACATACAATACTACACTAACTACGTGCCACTTAAACTTACTTACACACACTTCCTAACATTGTATATTTTAAACCCACATACCAAGAAAATTCTTTGACTCTTCTAACGAAGGACGACAATAGCAAACAAGCTGAGTTAGTTTTCAGTGTTAAACAAGAGAATTTTTGGAGCAACAACTAAAAAAAAAATCAGAAAAAATAATTTAAGACCAAAATTTTTTCTAAAAATGGGGGAAAGCAAACAGAAAAAGAAAGAAATTGGAAAAACTTTTCTTTATTTTTATTTTTTGAAAAAAGTGTACTTTATCTGTTAGAAAATAAAACTAGAGGCACTTAAAAAGCTTCAATGAGTGTAAATGATGCCTTTTTATGAAGATGATGATGATGACTTTTGTTTAGTTTAGTTTAAAAAACACACACACACTCAGACGGACTGACGTATTTGTTTATACATCACATAGACAGCAAACGTTTCGATTTGATTTGTAGTTAAGGAAAATATTTACCATTTTGTGTTTGCTTATCATCACTTTACTAAAACAACAACCACCTCTTCTGCGTTTGCCATCATCATTATCATCATCATCATCACCATCATCATTCTAATTATCAGTCGAGATAAAAGCCACTTTCTTTCTCGGTGTTTTAGCACAAACAAACACAAGCAAAAGTTTTCGAGTATTTTTGACGTTTAATTGAAATTGTTCGACTTAAAGGAAAATCAAGTAGGAAAATAAGAACAAATTAGCTTAAGTTTTCAGAAAACATTCCTAAGGATTGTTAGCATTTTAAGGTAAGGTATTGATGGCATTAAATATTTTCAAAGAAATGTTGCTGAAATTGTCATAATTAATTAAAACTAAAATAAAATAACTTATTCCCAGCTAGCATTTTGTATCATAATCTAATCTTTTAGGAATCAGCTTCAAGGACAAAATACCCGTATATGAGCTCTTTTTCAATCATAAATGATACTCCTGTTGTGAGAAAATGGTACCCTTTCGATGAATCCTGAAAGAACCATTTGTGATACAATTTTCTGATCCCTTTTTGATAATTTTAATGTTAGTTTTTCTAATCATTATTGAATCGTTTTTGTCTCATTTTTTAATCGTAAATTATATAGTTTTTGATTATATGTATGTATGTATTTCATATCGTTTTTTAATTGTCATGATTTTTTTAATTTTTCTCCGAAAAATCAGCACCATTATGGCTTTTGAACCAAACAAAAGTAATTGGTTTTTCGCAAAGATGATAAAAAACAATTTGCACTCACATTTAAGCTTATAAATTGTCAATAATGTTTGGGCTTCTTTTTTAGTTAAGCATTTTATTTGTTTGGCTGACATGAAAGTTATTATTTTTAAATTTTTTTTTGGCCACAACCAAAAATTTAAAATACTTAAAAATCATTTTTAAACATATAAATGAATCATATATGAATCCTTTTTAATCACTCAGGTGATAAATCAATTTTTAATCATCAAAACTGATCTGTTATTTTTACAAAAAATAATCAGCTGTGTTATAGGAAATATTAAAATTTTAATTACAATACAAACATAAATAAAAAGCCTTTTTATAGGCAACACCTAAGCTGGCATTTGGCTGATTATTTTTTGTAAAAATCACCCAAATGATTCTTTTGAGATCAGTTTTGATGATTAAAAACTGATTTATCACCTGAGTGATTAAAAAAGGATTCTTATATGATTCATTTATATGTTGAAATAATGATTTTTAAATATTTTGAATTTTTGTTTTTTCCAAATAAAAAAATAGAAACTTTTTAATGTCAGCCAAACAAATAAAAAGCTTGGCTAAAAAAGAAGCCCAAAAATCATTGACAATTTATAAACTTAAATGTACGTGCAAATTGTTTCTTATCTTCTTTGCGAAAAACCAATTACTTTTGTTTGGTTCAAAAGCCATAATGGTGCTGATTTTTCGGAGAAAAATTAAAAAAATCATGACAATTAAAAAACGATATGAAATACATACATACATACATACATACATACATATGTATGTATGTACATTTAATCAAAAACTATATAATTTATGATTAAAAAATGAGACAAAAACGATTCAATAATGATTAGAAAAACTAACATTAAAATGATCAAACAGGAATCAGAAAATCGTATCACAAATGATTCTTTCAGGTGATTCATCGGTAGGGTACCATTTTCTCACAACGAGAGTATCATTTATGATTAAAAACTGAGCTCATATACGGGTATTTTTCCCTTGAAGCTGAATCCTAAATGATAAGATTATGATACAAAATGCCAGCTGGGACAAAGGCTAAAAGAAACGAAACAATTTTCATTAAAAGGCCACATATTCAAAAGAGTTGTTAGCAACATAAAAATAAATACTTAAATTAAGAAAAAACTAGAAAATTTACTGCCAGGCCCACAATGTCGGCAAGAACATTTTTATCACATTTGTATTTATATTGAAAACAATAAGAAAAAACTAAAATTTGCTCTTGTTTTCAATAAAAAAAATATACGACAGAAATTTTCTTCTAATACATATATAAAAATTATATTTGTGGGTTTGTATGTTATGGGCGGCCAAACCGCTTGCACGATCGCGATAAAATTTGGTCCACCAATGGGAAGGGTACTTATTATTTTAGGTAGGTGTGGCACTATTCATCCAAAGTAAATATACATTTCTGTATATCTGGAGAACGGCAAGAACAATAGATCCAAAATTTAGAACAAATATCTGTGGATGGGATTGGAGTTGTGGGCGGAGTTTGGAGCTGTGGGCATGGCACAAAATAGATTTATTTATGTCTAGAGAACGGTAAGAGAAAATTTGTGTACACCTAGTTAGGTTATTAATAAACAACATCGAAATAGGCGGGATGAGAGAAGTGGGCGTGGCACCTCTTATACAAGGAACTGGTCAATTTCTCTATATCTGGAGAGCAGCAAAAGCCAAAGCTTCCAAACGAGGTAAAAGCATCTAGGTTGCCAATATACAACATCCGATTAAATGTGGGCAGGATTGGAGAAGTGGGAGTGGCACCTCCCATGGAAAAACAAAATATATCTGTCTATCTGGAGAATCGTAGCAGGAAAAGTTTCCAAATGTAGTAAAAGTGTCCAATTTGAAAAAAAGTGAGAGCGACTGGAGTAGTGGGCGTGGCATATAAAAGATTTCTTTATATCTATATAAAGGCAGGAGAAAAACTGCCTAAATTAAGTAGACATAGGGAAGTAGTCAATTCACAAAATCCGTTAAAAATTGGTTCAATTTGGATCAGAGGACGTGGCTTCTACCACACACAAAGACAATATGGTTTCCGTATATATGAAAACCGGCAACAACTACAGTTTCCAAATTTGGTGCAAATTTCTTGAATATCATTGTACAATCTCTGTCCAAAAAGTACGTGGAATTGGTGAAGCAGACGTGGCTCAAAATAGAATTTTAACATCTGAAGAACGGCAATAGGTACAGTTTTCAAATTTGGTACAAATCGAATGCACAGTAACTGAATAAGCGGACGGGATTGGAAAAGTGGCCGTGTCACAAAATAGAATTCGGTTTATTTGAAGAACGGTAAGTGTAAAATAGTCCATATTTGGCTTTGGCATTGGTGGCTCTATGCAGCCTTATTACGGTTTTCGTGTTCGTTATAGATTAAAGTAACACGCAACCTGTGCTCGCCAATTTACTACAAAAACGATTAATGGTGTTTTCTTTTCTGACATAAATTTTCCATGTATGCTACCATTCGCGCGGGTTTTTGTTCTATTCTAAAAATATATGCAAACATGTGAAAAGTTGTCGTTTTCCTTTCTAAATATGTTGCAACAATAAATGGCAAATTTGTTGCATTTCTTACCCCCAGTTATAATTGAGTGTGAGATAATACCCTTTTTTGCATCTGCGTAAAGTACTTTTTTATGCAAGCAAGTATTTTGTTTATTATTTTTTTATACCCTCCACCACAATTAGTTGTGAAGAGGGTATATTAAGTTTGTCATTCCGTGTGAAACTTTTTTATTATTCATCTCAGACCCCATAAAGTATATATATCCTGGGTCCTTGAGTAATTCTAAGTCGATTTAGCCATGTCCGTCTGTCTGTCCGTCTGTCCGTCTGCTAAAAACACCCTCGAACAACTCAAAAGAAATGAACAAACTTGGTGCCAAATTGCTTGTAGTTATCCTAAGCAGTTTGGGATTGAAATCCAGCAAAATCGGTTGAGTAGGACCAGAGCTATGAATCAAAATGTGGAACCACCACCTAAAAAAATTGATAATTTTGTTACAAAAAAATAACATAAATGCTGGAACAAGGCACAGAATGCGATAAGATTTTGGAAAAATTTGTTTTATTTGACTGGAAATCACACTGTTAAATTTCGTGAAGAGGTGTCCATAATTTACCCTAAGCCCCATATAAACACTACTCCCGGAAAACAGTTTATTACGCCAAAAAAACGTAAAAAATAACGCTAGCGTAACAAAATTTGGTACGTCACAGTTTTTTAGGACTAGAAATAACAATGTGAAATTTCGTGACGATCGGTCCATAATTTACCTTAGGTCCCATATAAACCCTACTACCGGAAAACCGTTTAGTACGCCTAAAACCGTTAAAAATAATGCAATCATAACAAATTTTGGCTCGTCACAGTTTTATAGGACTATAAATGATACTGTGAAATTTCGTAAAGATCGGTACATAATTTACCCCAGGCCCCATAGAAACCCTACTCCCGGAAAACAGTTTAGTACATCTAAAACCATAATTAATAATGCTAGCATAACAGAAATTGGTACGTCACAGTTTTAAAGGACTAGAAATGACGCTGTGAAATTTCGTGATGATCGGTCCGTAATTAACCCTACTACCGGAAAACAGTTTAGTCGCCTAAAACCATAATTAATAACAAATCGTCACAGTTTAAGATAATAATAACATCATACAGATATTACCCTTAAACATTCGAACTGTCGGTGGAGGGTATCAAAGATTCGGCGCAGCCGAATATAGCACTCTAGCTGGTTTTAAATCGTGTTTTTAAATTGTTGAATATTGTATCTTCATATGAGCAATTGTTAATTGTTAGGGCATATTTTTAACAGCATATTTCCCAGTTTTTAATGCATATTTAATGCTCATAAAACGCGTTTTTAGAGCATATTTCTGTTTTCCCTGCACATTAGTGTCGAGTGTAAAACGTAGCTTTTATTTTGTTCCATTGTAATTTAGAAAAATGTATCACTTTGTAAGGGTACGTGTAACCTGATTTATATATTACACAATATTAATGCTGATTAGGAAAAAGTACTTATAAAAAAAGTCACAAAAGGAAGTTTCGTGGATAAAAAGTTACCTTTTTGGAGTAAAAGTTAGTTTTTAGGGGATAATGTGAATGTTTTGGGAAAAATGTGAAATTTTTGGGGTAAAATTTACCTTTTTGGGAGAAAGAGTTAAATTTTCGTAAGTTTTTTTTTTTTTGGAGTACATTTTCGAAATTCCGCGCCTTGAAATTTTAGAATTTTTCGAAAACTCGTTTTACATACATTGCACGATTTTTTGGTCTTAGAAGACCCCTAGTGAAATTTAATGCAAAAAGTATTCGTGTACACTTTTGTGGGGAGTTTAAAAAAAAGGACAAAAATTATCCCTTAAAATGAGTGGTAGAGGGTTAATATATTGGAAGCAAAGAATCGCCATACAATTCTACTGAAGGCATATCAGTGATACATTTTTTATAGAAAATTGTTCAACTAATACGTACCGTAGTGATAAGTTGTTTAAAGAAAATATATCACAGTGATAGGTTTTTACTGGAATCTTATTTTCTTTAGAAAACATTCTGCTGTGGTAACTTTTCTTTTATGAAAATATTCCGGAGAAAACTTATCACTGTAATTTATTTTTTTCCTGACCTATCACTGTGATAAATTTTCGTAAGATGAAGTTGTGATCAATGTTTTTTAAAAAAAGCATGAATGTGATAACGTTTTTTTTTTTTTTTTGGATAACTCATGACTGTGATAACTTTTCTTAAAAAACGCTTTGTATAGAAAACTTGTTCCTGTGAAAAACTTTTAATTTTTTTTTTTAATTTTCTATCATCGTGATTCGAAATAACTTTTGTTACCAAATATGAAGAATATCGTGATAAAGAGTGACCTACTAGCAACAATAGCAGTAACACAACAATATTTAGAACTCAAAAGCAAAATATGTACGAACAAAATTTACTGTATTTCGTTTAAAAATATTATATTGCAGCGAAATCCATATAGTCAAACACATGTATCTACATATCTGTGGTAAATTGAAAATTATTACATTTAACACCATCTGTCATGAAGCTTTGACAGCATCTGCTGTAGAGTTTTCTCTCTCTCTCCCTTATATTTACACTCTTCTACCGCCTGCTAAAAACCTAACCAACACATTACTGCTCTTTATGAAGTCAGCCACGTTTTAATGGCTTTTGAGCCCTACACTTAGCACAGTCTCTGAACCAAAAATAGACTTTAGAAGATTTATTAAGAAAAACTTGGCAACGAGTAGCTTTTGGTTTTGTTTTTTTTTTTTTTTATTCTCTGCACTATTTTCCTTTGAAAGCAGGACAATATGAAATATAAAAATATATAATAGATCATTAAAATAAACCCATAAAAAAGGGAGAGAAAGAAAAAACAATTTTAACAAATAATGACAAATAGAAAAGAAGTTGTTAGAGAAATAAAGAATATAGTGGCAATTGTATCACACTTTGTGAAACTATTAAATTATATTTGTGTGAAAAACTAAAAAGAAAAAAAAACAAATAATTGTATATTTTCTATCAACAAAAAGTTTTATGGCCTTCAATTGCCAACAATTTAGGGAATACAAAACACCATAATTATACGCTTTACTGACCCATTGCCAGGGGACATGTTAAAATAACAATAAAACTTAAAAAAATGGAATATTTAATGCAGAACAAATAAAATTGTTGCATTATATTTTTTTATCAAACATAAAAAAGAACAAGTTAAATTACTATATTCAGCTATACCAAATCTAATATACCCTTCAACATGGTGTGGTGAAAACAGAAATTTATATAAAAACCGTTTTTTACAAATAAATAAATGCCACACGCTTTACTCCAATCCCGTCTGCAATTAAACCGTGATGCTTGTATCTGATTTTGAAACTTTGGCTCTTGCCGTTCTCCAGATATGCATAAATTAATAATGCGACTGTGTGCGAAGATCCACGCCCATTTCTCCAATCTCGCCTATTACAGAGGTTGTGTATTGGTAACCCAGCTATGTGTAGTGAATTACCGTTACCGTTCCTAAGATATCAATAAATATATTTTGTTCCACGCCCACTTCTCCACTACTGCCCACATTTTGTCGAATGTTAAACAACGATGATGCTTGTACCTAACTTGGAAACTTTGGCTCTTGCCGTTCTCCAAATATACAAAAATCCATAATGTCTTTGAATGGAAAGTGCCACGCTCACTTCTCTAATACCGACCACATACTTTCGGTTGGTTCAAGCTAATTAGGAAACTTTGGCTCTTTCCGTCCCCCTGATATACAGGAAAAAAAATATACAACAACAAGGGATTTATTAGTAAAATAAAAGGCAGTCGTGGTTTTTTGCTCATTTGTGGACTGCTCACGCTAAGTTTGAATAGCAAAATTTAATGGAGCATATATGACATAAATATATACCAATCAAGTCCCCATCATATCTGGGGTATTCGGACAACCCATTTCAACAGGCAAACAGATTCACGTGTGTTCTAGAGACACTTTCCATGCAATACAACCAAAATCTGTCGTGATGTGTGGCTTGTTTCGACGTATTGTTGAAACCATATATTATTCCGTTCATAATCTTCAATTGCAGGCAAAATAATAAACGCTAAATAGGCCCAATTGCTGAGAATGCTGTGTAATTGACTAATTCGGATTATCCGCCACACTTTCACTTACCGAAGCGATATTTACGGCTGTGCGCACATTGCTGCGATGCACAGGCAAGCCCAAATCTGTGACGCTTTCAGCCTCTTCATATTTCTGTATAATCTAGCCAATTCCTGGCACAGTAGCTGAATTATGGCGACCGTAATCATCCCGTTATGCTCGAAAAGTGGCCACATTTGAACCAAAACTTTTGCAGTAAGTTTTAACAATTATTTCGCTCGTAAAACGCGCGATATTCGTAAATGGCAAGCTTTTGACTAAACTTCAAAAGACAGATATGCTATAGCCTTACCAGACTGGCGGTTTAAACAGCTAAATGTTTAACCTTGTATATATAATGTACATATGGGTAATTTCATAGTGTTGAACGTGACAGTCGTACGCATCAAAAATGCAATAACATTTTAAACAAATATTTTAACGATCTTTTAAACCTTAAATTAAAGTTCTAAGAAAGCACTGTTATCTATGCTAAAGTTTATGGAGGGTGCGATTCTAGGTCAAAGATTATGGCAAAAAAAGTAGCGGTTTAAACGTGAAAAAAATAGAAGTAGTTTTTGTGGCCATGTATAAAAAGGCGTAGTTCAGTGAAACCTGGCACAATTTTTTAGTCAAACTACTTTCAGAATTTTACGTACATAACAATGTTAGATTAGAATGACTTTGGTTTGACTCCAAAATCTTCTGTTTTTTTTTTAAGCCAAAATCTGTGTCGATACGTGACATTTCGAACGTGAAATTTTTTCCATAATAATTTAACTGAATAATGATTAAAACAGAATATAAATTTACCGTTAATCCGAATAACATATTTCTCTTCAAACTCTTCGTTACCCTCGTTTCCACATGTACCCTGCAGATAATGAGAATAGTCCATACATGCACGTAAAGACTAGTCCGTAAAGGAGTAGGAGTACTCCAAAACTACTCCAAATAAATGGGTAAAAGGTGGTCCATTAAACATTACGATGTCCTAGGAGAATACCATATAACACACCGAAGTAGTCCCTAAACTACTCCATGGAGTACTAAAGTGGGTTAGTTTTAAAAGTACTCCATGTTACTACAGTATGGAGTACACTTAAGGGGTAGTTTAAGCATTTTTCTTTTTCATTTTTTACTAATCGCCTTTTATGGTGTGCACTGTAGTCTATTATTAAATATATTTACTTCGTATTTTTAATTTGTTTACCTTTTTTCCACAAATTTCACAAACTTTCACTTTTAAACTAACAATAATTAGTGGACACCATCCGGGTTACCAATGTGTAATACTGTAAACTATAGAAAATTATACATCATACAGTTGTTGGCAGCACTGCATGTTAATTTTTTATAACATACTTCATAATACAGTACATTGGACCATGTTGTAAGTAGTCCAGTTAAGCCACAATGGACCACGTAGTCCAATATTATCGGTAGGGCAAGTACAAGCTCGAAAAACTCAATACACTCACACTTTTTCACTTACAATCACACAATTATTGTACTTTCAGCCAATCGGCTGCTTCCTTGATTTTTCGTTGCAAGTAATTACTTGCATGTGGGAACGTAGAGCTAGATTTTTTGGAATAATTTTTATCAAATATCTTCCTTTTAAGGGAGATAATATTAAAGAGAAAATTCAATAAAACATCCTCACAAAAAAGAAATTACGTTTGTACAACTTTGAAGTCTTAGTGAACGAATTTATGGGGGAATTTATTAAATTTGTAAAATCTAAATAATTCTCTATAACAAAATCATGAAAAAATATGCTTTTTATAACTTTTTTCGGTCACGGTGGACCTTTAGAAAAAAAATCCATATACTTTATAAGGCTTAATAAGATCAATATTGTATAAATTACACACGGAATGACTAACTTATATATGTAGCTATTGTTTTCTACCTGTGGTAAAGGGTGTAAAACAAATTTAATTAAAAAAAAATGTAAAATTCTATTTTATTAACATACATACATGTCCATTATTCAATTAAATATACGTGGAAAAAACAAAAAAAAAATACACATAATACTTAACCCTCCGATGAGTGAGAAGGTCCCTAGGGACCTTTTTGCCTTTTCAAACTGAAATTACTCCTACTTCGGCCACTACAACAACACTACTACAACACACTACAAGCCAGCTAAGTATGGTTTGAAAGTATGGTGGTTATGCGACTCACAGAGTTATTATCCTGTGAAGGGAATGATATATTCTGGAAAACTGCCAAACCAACAACGGGAGATAAACCAAGGGCAGAACGTAGTGCTGGATCTTGTGGAAAAATATATAGATGCTGGCCGTACTATATACGCGGATAATTTCTTTACCACTCTTGACTTGGCGCGTATTTTGTTGAGGAGGAAGACCGCATATGTTGGTACAGTGCGCTACAACAAAACATTCATTCCACAGGAGTTCAAGAAGAACCCGAAGCGCACCATCAATAGTACATTATTTGGGTTCAACGAAGGGGATATAGCGTTATGCTCATACGTGCCGAAAAAAAAATACAGTGGTGAACGTGCTCTCCACAATGCACTACACCTGCCTCGTTGACGAGCAAACCGAGAAGCGGAAGCCCTATGCCATATTAGATTACAACGCCAACAAATGCGGTGTTGATACCATGGATCAAATGCTACCACTTACAGCTGCAAAAGAGCAACACAACGATGGCCGTTGGCCATGTTTTATAATATGCTGGACGTCGCTGCATTGGCTGCTTTTACGATTTACAACGAAATGAAGCCTATAAAAAGGAGTGACAGACGGCGGTCGTTTTTGTTACTGCTAACGAAACAATTGGCCACACCAAATATCGAAGAACGTGCCCTGAACAACCATATAACCTCATATTCAAGGATACGCAATGCGATGGAAGCATTCGATGTCAGGGTAAGAAAAACATCTTCAAATTCAAGAATAGAATATATATTTATTTGTTTTTAATTTTTCTTTTCATTTCAGGTATTACCAAGTCCGATGGATGGCAATGCACCGTCGTTTGCGGCTAGGTCAAGTAGACCGTCATGTCGCCTTTGCCGTTCTGAGTACGGGCGGCGGCAGCGGAAATACTGCGGGCATACTGCTTCGTCTGCGGCAACGCTGTTTGCAGAGAACATAGCACACTTTTACATCGCTGCAACACTTGCGCACAGGGCGGGGGACAAGAAGTACACGCTCAACAACAATAATTTTTAAACTTTTTTATAATAGTCTTAAGAAAATTCAAAAAAAAAAAAAATTCAAAAAATTTAAAAAATTATTTTTGTATGTAGAATTTAGTTATAAACAATAAAAACAAAACAAAAAATGAAAAAAATATTTTATATGAAAAAACATGATTTACAAAAAAGGTCCGTAGGGACCTTTTCACACGGCCGTGAAGTTCAGAACTGTCACTCATCGGAGGGTTAAATAAAAAGTTCACATAGATCATAGGGCGTCAACGAATTCTCGCAATCTCTTTCAATCTCCGGCTAGTGACTGAACTTGCTTCCAGGTTGTATTTTTTGGTGCAGCGTATCCATGTATAACATGGTCTTTCGTATCGTCGTAGTCCTTGGGGGTTCCACTCAGGGGCCGCTCTAGCAATTTCCATTGGTGGTCGTGTGAGAATATTAACGATTCTTGTTCATGTCCGTCTACATTTAATGGGTTTCTAAAGTATACAAGCTATCAGTTTGCTCGAGAAATTTTATATAAGATATAAGTTTTTAAAACAAAAATGTATCACAGTGATAGGTTATGTTATAAAAATTTATCACAGTGATAATTTTATACCACAATATTAATTTTAGTTTTTATTATGTATTTTTAAATGAAAATGTATCTCTATTATAAGTTTTCTAAAGAAAAATATATCACAATACAAATTTTTAGAGTACATTTATTAGAGTGGCAAATCTATTTATTATTACATAGATAAGTTATCTGAAGCAAATTCATCACAATGTAAAGTTTTCCCAAAAACGATCATTACATCAAAAGAAAAATTCATCACAGTGATAAGTTCTTTTCCCAAGAAAATATTCTTTAGTTTATAAGTTATTAGTTGTCTAGAGATATTTCATCATAGTGATAAGTTTTTAGAAGTAAATTTATCACACTGATGGGCTTTTTAAGGCAAATTTTCATGGTATTAATTTTCCTTAAGTATTATTAATTTTTATAAGATATTAAATGTAATAATATCTAAGTGATAAGCTTTAAAACAAATATTCATCACAATTATTAGTTTTCTAAATAAAATTTCTAACGGTGATAATTTTTGTAAAGCACATTTATCAGAGTGCCAAATATATTTATTATTAAATGGATAAGTTTTCTCAAGAAAATTCATCACAGTGATAAGTCATCTTAATTAAATTGACTCCAGTGTTAAGTTTTTCTAAGAAAGGTCATCACTTCTAACTAAAAATGAATCGCAGTGCTGACTGAGTTCTTAAACACAGTTTTCATTTTTCCGCTGAAAATATACTTTTGTTTATAAGTTGTCTAGGGATATTTCATCTTATTGATAAGTTTTTAAACTAAAATTTATCGCAATGATAACCTTTTTAATGAAAATTTTTTCATAGTAATAATTTTTCTCAAATATTATTAAAGTTTATAGGTTTTACGTTGTTTAAAGAAATTTTATCTAAGTAATAAGTTTTAAAACAAATATTTATAACAATGATAAGTTTTCTAAATAAAACTTCTTACAGTGGTGATTTTTGTAAAGCACATTTATTAGAGTGCCAAAACTTTTTATTTTTACAGAGAAATGTTTTCTAAATGAAACTCATTATTGTGTAGGTTTCTCCCGAAAGTTCAATACCGTTTAAAGTTTTATAAAGAAAATTCATTACAGTGATATTTTTTCTAAATGAAAATCATAGCAGTGTTAAGTTTTGTCAAGAATGTTCATCGCAGAATTAAGTCTTCTAAAGAAACGCCATCGCAGTGAATAATTTTTTAACGAAAGTTTATCACAGTGATAATTATTTTCAAGAAAATAAATGATGTTTATATTACTAAGAAATTTTATCTCAGTAATAAGTTGTTAAATTGAAATTTATCAGAACGGTAATTTTTTGTAGAGCGCATTTACTTGAGTGCTAAATTAACTTATTTTTTCATAGATAAGTTTTCTTTAAAAAAATTCATCGCAGTGTTAAAATTTTTTTCCCAAAAATTTATTTATTTAGAATTGATATTTATTCTTATTTGACCTTTATTTTATAATTACTTTTAATTATTTAAGCTTGAGGTCTTTTTTATAAAAAATTATATTTATTTTCTTCAATATTTCGCTAACCTTTGGTTAGCATCGTCAGGAAATTAACAAATTTTAATAATAACAAAAAACGATAACAAAATTATGAAAATATTTTTGTCAGAAATTAAATTCAAAAACCTATTTGTCATAAAAAATTTTTCAAAAACCATTATAACAAAAAATAAAAATTTAACTAAAGTATAACAATTCATATAAACTGAAAAAATTTCTTATCTATAAACCCAATTCGAAAACCATATTTTGGCTAATGAAAATTCCTATAAAATAAAATTTGTTTAAAAACTAAACTTATTTTTATCTTATCTTACATACATAATTAAACTTATTTTCATTGTTACAAAATAATATGTATGTCGTGACCTAAGGACAAGAAGGTCCTGGTTTTCATGTAAAAAATTGAACCCTCTTGTTTCAAGGCTGCGATAGGTACCTATATTTATATTATTATATCTAATCTTCTATCCCTTAATAACGAAATTCCTATAATTATTCGCTATATGTTCTGTGTCTGCTTTAAAATTTATTCTCTGTACCGTTGGTGTATTAATTATGTGTAACATTTCCAATATATATCTGCGTTTGTAGTTAGTTTCAGTGTTTAAAACCAATACTTCTTCAAAATTTGGATAGTGATTAGATTTATAACAATGATGACTTAATGCTGTCTTTTTAGAATTAATGTCCCTATATTTTTGATCGGATCTATGTCCCGCAATTCTAGTCCTTAATTTGTTCTTCGTTGTACCTATGTAAACTTAGTTGCATCTTTCATTATCATTTCCCTTGCAAGGAATTTTGTAAACAATGTTTGACATATCCCATTTACTAGTTCTATCTTTTCTCTTGCTAAATAAACTGTTCAATGTGTTATAAGCTTTGTATGCTACCTTATACTTGTCAGTGTCAAAGATTCCCGATTCTTTTATTCTTTCCGAAACATTGGATATGTACGATAATGATTTATATATCATTGGTTCTATTGTACTGGTAATTCTTGTATTCCCATTACTCCTATCATTATATTGATTTATTAATCCATAACTTAAACTATTTGGAAAATTGTTTTCCCTTAATATATTTCTAATTTTAATTATGTTTTTCCTGTGATAAACCTTGTCACTAACTGTTAGTACCCTATTAATTAAATTTCTAGCAGTATTTATAATAATTCTTTTACTGTGTCCTGAATAATAATTTATAATTCTGCCTGATGCTGTTGGTTTTTGATACCAATCTATTAACAATTTATTTCCCTTTCTTATTACTAAAGTATCCAAAAAATGTAATTTTGAGTTACTTTCCATTTCCAAAGTGAATTTAATATTACTATTAAACCCATTAAATGTGTCTAACAAGTTATCTACCCCACATTCAGTAATAATGCAAAATATATCATCAACATATTTTATCATTATTTTGGGTTTAATATTTAATTTTTCAATGGATGTATCAAGTAATCTTTCCATTACAATATCTGCTACAATTGGAGAAGCCGGAGATCCCATTGGAAGTCCCTTCAGTTGTGTATATACTTTCCCATTACAACTAAAGTATCTGTTATCCTCTATACAAAACTTTAAAATTCTTAAAAACAACCCCTTGTCAATTTTCGTATATTGCTCTATTATGTTCCATTTTTGCTCTATTATTTCAAGTGCTAAAGTGACTGGTACACTAGGAAATAGAGATACCACATCTAATGAAATTAACTTTTCATTTTTTTGTATACAATGATTACTTAACTTCTCTTTAAATTGCAATGAATCTTTAACATTATATATAGAATGTTCAGTTATTCTTTTTAAAATATTCGTTAAATATCTACACAATTCATAAGAAGGTGAGTTAATAAAAGAGCATATTGGTCTCAAAGGAAAACCAACCTTGTGGATTTTTGGTAAACCATAAAGTTTTGGAGAAGTAGCAATATTCGATGCTAACCAAAGGTTAGCGAAATATTGAAGAAAATAAATATAATTTTTTATAAAAAAGACCTCAAGCTTAAATAATTAAAAGTAATTTATTTTATATTAAAGTTGTTTTTTATTTGACCTTTCCAATTTAATTATAAAAATAAAATATTTGAGCTCAAGGCCTGGATTGTTGTTTAATTAAAATTCTTCTTTATTTATTTCCAATATTTAGCTACTCTTCGAGTAGCATCCTCAGGGAGTATAATGGATTTTAAATAAACAAACAAATTTCTAAAAATTTTTCCTTTTTCTCCTTTCCTTATCGTTGCTTATAACTCGTCATCATAAATACTACTAGTATTTAACAACAATCCAGGCCTCGAGCTCAAATATTTTATTTTTATATTTATTTATTTATTTACTTAATTCACCAATTAAACTAACATTTCTTATTGGCAAGTATGCTTAAACTTAATAAATTTAATTAGTATTGTGGTTATTTGTTCGAGCTATTTCTGGTTTTTAATCCAAATTTTAATATTTTATTTAGGCTAAAGTTCATCGAATTTAATTTTCATTAAATTATTTTTATGAAGAAAGGCATTTTACAACATGAAAATAAGTTAAAATTGTTATTGATAATTTTTCATTCTTGACTGAAGCTGGGCTCGAACCCAGGCTCCTATGGACAGGTTACCCTTACAAGTTTCGATTGCAACCACTCAATCTCTTCAGAGGGCTTTGCCGTTTAACACTCACAACATCACTCGAAGTTTGCTTTGAATGCTTATCTATTTTAATTGATTTTACATGTCCTTCCTTACTTCTGTTCTTTCCGTACTTGTGTCAAGAATTCTTCTTGAATTCCAAAGTACATTTTCTGTTTTGTTTTTCACCTTTTTATCTTTCCTTTTCCCGTTGAGCTTTTTCAGCACTAAGCATTAAATTTATCTTAAGACATTAAACAGGTTATTTTGGACGCTTAAAGGACCAGTGAAATCAATATACGCATAAAAATTGATCAATTCGGAGCTCATTCTGCAGATAGGATCAAAATTTGCATAATTCGACCGAAACTATTGAAGTCTTAGGGGACCATATTTTCTGAAAGGACGAATAGGAATTGAAAACTCAACCTTTTGAAGTAGGAATTCTGAGACAATTTCACCGTTTAACAAATTGAGCATGAAGGAAATGTTCATATATGTATATCCTCCACTTTTTGAAAATTGGTAGATTAATGAGTTGTAAACGGTTTTCATACGGAGGTAAATTAAAATTTGGATTCCAGTGCAGTTTGCGAAGACAGAATAAAAGAAGTTGCTTTTGTACACGGATTCCAATTTTTTTTAGCATGAACATCATACTGGAGGTCCCAGACGACCGAAGAGTATTCCAGAATAGGTCCCACTAATGAAATCAATAATTGTCTTAAGACATATGGATCGTCAAACTCCATCCCCTAGCGTTTGATACAGACATGGACACCTTTGGCCTTGTTGATTGTCTTCGATATATGCGCATTAAAACACAGTTTATGATCAAGTAAAACACCCAAATCAAGGAATGTCTCTCTACTCTTTCATGCTTATGCTTATTTAGTGTATAGCTACAGTGTACTGGACTTGTTGTGTAGACTAACATATGTTTAATTTTTTTCGAGTTCAGATCCAGCAAATTGATATCACACCATAAGTTCAAACTTTAGAGATCATCTTGGAGAATGGAAGAAGACATTGTTGAGTTTTGTAGATAAGGAAAAGTTTTACATTATCTGCATACATTAATTAATATTTTCGAATATTTAATACACGGAGGTAAAGCATTAATAAATAATAGGAATAATACTGGACCCAATTGACTACCTTGAGGGACTCCAGATGGAAGAGGTAAAACTTTAGAATTACATCTGCGAAACAATATGCACTGATACCTCCATTTTAGATAAGTTTACATCCACTTAAGATGTATAGGAGAGGGGCCGATTTTATCCAACTTGTACAAAAGAAGGTCATGATTTACTTTATCCAAATGCTTAACTAAAATTCCAAAATATTAGTAGATGCCGAACGCCCTTTTCTAAATCCATGTGGTAATGGTGATAACAAGGACGAGACTTGATGCGATAAATTACACTACGTGACAAAATTTCATCAAAGTCGTGACCAAATGAATCTGACAGCTAATTAGAAATTTAATTAACATAGAAATTTGTTTACCTTTCACTGAAAAGAAAGCAATACATAGTCCGTTTAAAATGTTTTAAGATATTTGCATTTCAGTCACATCATCTTTTTTAAAAATACAAATAACGGTTACTTTGGAATATCTCAAAAACTGTTCTCCTTTTGACAATTCTGACTTCATATTCGGATTCAACGGATAATTTTACATAAACTGTCACGTAGTGGTATTAGTCACGATTTGTTCAAAGGGTTTATGAATAACACTTAATTTAATCTGTATAGTTCGAAATATTAGATCTACATCCGGAGTTAAAGAAAGTTATAATGAAAGATTTTTCCCAATAATCGGAGAAATAATCATTTTAAAGTGAAACGTTTTGTAAATACTTTAACGGCGATATTTAGGAACATAAACATTTCTGATGTACACAATTGGGAACTCCATCAGGGCCATACTTTTTAGAATATAAAATTCATTTCAGAGCATTCATCACAATTGCTTCATTTAATGTTACACAGTTTATTATTGCTGATTCAGGTATGCGATATGGATAATCGAATGAAAGATTATTTTCCTTATTGAAATGTGAAGAGGAAAAAAATTTAGCAAACATGTCATACTTATTTGTATCATCTGAGGTTTCTATGTCACCAAGTTTCATCGTAGAAGGATAACCAGATAGTCATCGCTTTGAATTCACTAAGCTATAAAGAGATCTTGGATCGCTTCTAAAGTGTTCCTTAACTTTAAAGAGATAGTCATTGTAACATTGGAAATTTTCTAACCTGTAACCTGATCTTGTCATTGCGTATCACAATGATAGCTTTGTTTAACGAAAATTTTAGGCAATGATAATTTTTCTCACTAAATATCGGGTGTTTATTTAGCTATTATCTTTTTGGCAACACTGGTTTAAACAGCTGATGCACGTTTCGAGTTTTGTTTCACTGTCAAACATCTTCACTTTGGTCTATAATTTAACCATGAATCGTCTTACAAACGAACAACGCTTGCAAATTATTGAATTTTTTTATCAAAATGCGTGCTCTGTTAAGAAAGTTTATCGCGCGCTTCTTAAGTTCAGCGACGAAGCTAATTTTTGGCTCAATGGGTACGTTAATAAGCAAAATTGTCGATTTTGGAGTGAAGATCAGCCAGAAGCATTGCAAGAGCTACCAATGCATCCAGAAAAAGTCACAGTTTGGTGCGGTTTATGGTCTGGTGGCATCATTGGACCGTACTTCTTTAAAGATGATGCGAATCGTAACGTAACTGTGAATGGTGAACGCTACCGTGAGATGATACAACAACAAGACGGTGCCACATGCCACACAGCACGCTTAACAATGGACTTATTGAGAGGCGAGTTCGGTGAACAATTTATTTCACGTTCGGGACCGGTCAATTGGCCGCCCAGATCGTGCGATTTAACGCCTTTAGACTATTTTTTTGTGGGGCTTCAATTGACGCATTTGAAGACAACATTGAAGCATTAATTTATGAGATACCGGCCGAAATGTTGGAAAGAGTATGCCAAAATTGGACTAAGCGAATGGACCATTTGAGGCGCAGTCACGGTCGACATTTGCATGAAATAATCTTCAAACATTAAATTATATGGACCGTAATATCGATTCAAATAAAGATTTCATGCATTTTTCTGAATTTTATGTGTTTTTTTTTAAGCTTTGAAGTGTATAAGTTACAAGTTATGTTAAAATAATTTAACTTATGTAGTTTAGAAAAAAAGTATGACAGTGATAAGTTTTCTAAAGAAATTTCATCGCAATTATTAAATTTTTATAGAAAATTCATCACAGTGATAAGTTTTGTTAAAAAAAAAATAATAATAGTGATCAGTTTTCAAAACAAAACTCTTCACAGTGATATTTTCCTAAAAAAATTTATCACAGTGTTAAGTTTTCTGGAGGATTTTATTATTTTATCAGTGATAAAATCTTCACTATGATGTAACTATCTATGTGAGGTAATTTCCACAGAAGAATTATCACTGTGATAGATATTCTAAGGAAAATTTATCATTGCTATAATTTTGTTTAATGGAAAACTTAGCACTGCGATAGGCTTTTATACAATTAAATTTTTTTTTTTTGTTTATTCATTTCTAATTAATTTATTATATTTCCCAAATTATTTTAACCCGACCACTAAAACCAAAACACATTTCTTACGCATACAAACAAGTTCATTGTTTATTTTTAATGCAAGTAGCTAAAAGGGAGAAGAAGGCGAAAAAAGAGCCAGCAAAGAGGAAATGAAAATACCGGAAGTCAGGTTGAATATTGGTTGGTTAGTGACATAACATTTGTTTGGTTTGCCTGCTTGGTTCATTTTGCTTGTTCTGATTTTGTTTACTTTAGATTAAAGTAACATTTCCGACAAAAGACGCCACAAAGTCTGCTGGTTGAAATTTTGATTTACGATTTGTAGATTTTACACTTTTTTCATTCAGGATTTCTTGTTTTTTTATTTTTATTTTTTCAAAAGAAATTTATTTGTTACATTTAGTTTCGCTCAGTTTTTGCTACAATCACCAAGAATTTACTAAGAATAATAATAATAATGAAAAAAAAAGATATCCCCGATAATGGAAAACTATTTAGAAAATTGCAAACAAAAAATAAAAACGATGACTTTTAATTTAGTATGAATTTCATTTGCTTTTATAGCGCACATGAGAGGAGGGGAGTGAGTTTGTTTTATGAGTTCTTTAGGTAACGATTTTTCCTTTTATTCCGTTGCTGACTGACTCTTTCTCCCTTTTGGTTGTGATTTCCATGAATTAGGCGACAAAACTATTTGCTTAATTTGCACAAAAGTTATTTCAGATATGAAATGTTGGTGTTCGCTGTTGGTTTTTCCCATTGTTTTTATTGAATTTTAATGGAAAATAAACCCAAAGATTACGGTTAAGTAATTGGTTTTAAAATGGGCAAAAAACTAAAAGCGTTCGTCTGTCCGTCTATCTGCAAAAACAAGAAAATATTTGATATTATAATAAGACTAAAAGGGGGCAAAAAGCTTTTAAAAATGTCAAAAACATAAATGATTTATGATAATAGAGAAATGTAAATTAAAATTAAGAGATTTAATTGAAAATGTTAGAGAAGAGATAATACCGCAAGCATGTCTTTGGAATTATTAAGAGGTTTGTGTGTTACACAATTAACATCAATTCATTAGTTATTTACATTATATTTAGCTAAAGTCAAACAATATTTAATTAAATCATAAATAAAGCATAATATCTGACAGGGAAAAATATTATAAAATGTTGCATATTTTAGGGGGAAAAAAAGTCAGCATTTAAGAAAAAAATCTATGTAAAGGGTATTTTGGAGAGCCCGATAGATAGTGGAATAATAAAAAATAACACAAAAAATATAATTTTTATAAAAATAAAACTTTTCTATTGGAAAGATCAATACATGGAATTAACATTCGAAAATGATTTCGGCCATGTACACTGAAAATATTTCATAGGTAAAATAAGCGAAAATTTCAATAATTTCACTATTTTTAATTACTGGAAAGGATTAGTAAACAAAAGTAAAAGGGTCACAAAGCGATCCCAGAGGATTGTTTATCTCAGCATCGTCCATGTACAAAAATATTGATAATACTGTCTTGTTTGAATCCAAAAAAGGTTTACTTTTTTGTTTCCATAACATTCCATTAACGAAACTGGTTTGACTCCTTTTTTGTTGAATATCATCGATCACTTTAAGCAAGAGATCATCCTTTTCAAAAACCTTTCGTATTTGAAAAGAAATTGGCAATAACACTCCTGTAACATTATTTGGTTTAAATGAAACTTGTCCTTTGGTCGATACTTCTTCTAATTGCTTATTAATTGTAAATACTTTGCATTTTTGTAGCAAATCGTTTGCAATTAACCAAGTTTGCATTTGATGATCGTTATAGCATTCGGAAAAAATATTACATATATCAGTTTTTAGAGGTGAAATATTTAATCTTAATAGCATGTCTTTTTCTTAACTGCTTTCAACGACAAACTGATTAATTTTGCTTATAATTGGGGATATTATGTCCTGAGTAACACGTTTTTGAACTTCAAGCACATCCTTTCTATTTAAATTTGAGTTGCTATGACACCATAAAGCAAACATTGCTCCACTATTTCTTGGAAACGTTAATGAGGATTGCAATGAGGCGAAAGAAAGAGATGTTTTATTGTTGTTTGTGGCCTCTGAAATAAGGGTTTCATGGATTTTCACTTTCGATTCTTTAATAACACATGTGGAACTTTGCAGCATTGATGAAGAAGTAGACAGCTGCTTTCGAAAATGATTTTTAAAGTGATAAATGCGTTTTATAAATTTGTTCCAATTTTCATATGTACACTTAAATGTGCAATTTTTTCACGGTTATGCGCAAGTTTAAAATGCTTAGAAACAAATGTTTCGTCAGGCAAATATATTTCACACAAATAACAATTAATTTTTGTCCATATTTTTAAATAACATTTTATTTTTTATTTGTTTAACTCACGTTTTACAACGCAATAATTTTACATACGTATTTGCACTCAAACTCACGAATTATACTGACGCTAAAAGCAGAACTAATTTTTTAATAACAGTTATATTTAATAAAAAAAAAAAAAAAATAGCACAATAAGAGCAAATGAGATGGGGAATAAAAAAAAAAAAACAATACAATTTTATATTTTACAAGTGTTTTCGTATATTCACGAAACTTGTGTTACTTAAAATTTCCTTTTTCTGCATATAACAAATTTTTCGTATATTATAAAATAATTTCGTACTCTAAACAAAATTATAACAAAACCAAAGTTATAAAGTTATCTTTATTGAGCCTTTCCAACGTTATTAAAAGTACACAGTAAATAAACAAAACGAAAACTTAAGACTATAATGTAACATCTTAAAAAACTAGAGCGCTTATAGCAACAAGCTTACAATAAAAAGTAATTTACATATATAAAACAAAAAAATATTGTTTTTTCCGCCCTTGCTCCCGAGGCTTCCATATCTTGAGAGAAAATCTCCTAAACTTAAATTATCAACTTAAAACTACCTTAAAAATAAACTTTAAATAACAACAAACAAACACAAAAAAAAAAAATAACCCCTATGTGTTCCTAAAGAACTTTTGGAATAAAAAGGATGTCTAATTGATAAATTCAAATCAAAAGAAGGTGATTCATTTATATGCCCAATGGGTGACAAGTAATTTGTATTTGACCAGGTAAAATTTTTCTGATTATTAAAAGCATCTGTCATGAATTTATTTTCATGAAATCGTGATCTAGTAACAAACCTACTTAATATATCACAAACGTATAAACCTATAGGTGTAACATTAGATTTTTTATAAATGTAAAGATTTGAATAGCGTTTTGTAAAAGACTCAAAATGTTTTCCAATACAGCAACGTAAAAATTTTCGTTCCAAAATTTCAAGTTCTTTAATTATTATAGGAGAAATGTTAAACCAAATAGGAAAACCATATAAAAAGACAGGTCTTATACAAGTTTTGTACAATAAAAGTTTAGAATTTTTTGATAAATTTTTATTATTAAGGATTTTACTAAAGCCTAGATTACACTATCTCACAAGTCTTACGTATTCCATAATACTTTGTGAGATAGAAATCAAATGAATTTTGTTGCGACGGTCAAAAATATAATGTAACATGACAGTTTGTATTCACATCATCACACAAAGTATAAACACTCACACATGAAATAAAATGCAACCCTGATCCAATGAAAAGTATTATTGTTTAGAAATTTTTCAAAAAACGATGAAGTCGTATGGGATGTCAAACTTTTTTCTTAATACTTGTCATTTTCGTGACACATTGCATTCACACTATCACACTTTGTCATATTACTTGAGTTTTTGACATGTATTAATACAAAGTATAATAGTGTAATCTAGCCTTAAAAGAACCTATTATTTTATAAGATCTTCTTATCACAAGTCTTGCATGTTTATTAAATTTTAAAAGCTTATCAAATGTTATACCAAGATATTTAATTTGATCCTTAAATGGAATTTCAATACCATCAAGAAAAAGATTTAAATTTTTACTCTCAGGAACCACAAATCTACCACATTTTCCGGAAGCATTTCGTATACATATTGCTTCGCATTTTGAGGTATTAAGCTTAATTCCCCAATAGTCATAATAATTTTTAACTAAAATCAAATGATTTGAAACCTGACTTAATGCATTTTGTGGAGATTCACTGTGAGAATAAAGCAATGAGTCATCAGCATACAATAAACCAATTGAATGAGTGTTAAAATGAGGAAAATCATGTACAAAAATATTGTAAAGATGAGGTGCCAATATTGAGCCTTGAGGAACTCCACAGTTAACATTTCCAAAACTACTAAAACTTGTATTAAAATGAACACAAAATTTTCTATTAGAGAAAAAACTATTAAACATTTTAATAATAAAAGAATCAAAACCCAATTGAATCATTTTATACAAAATACCCTTGTAGTAAGCATGATCAAAAGCTTTTTCGACATCTAAAGATACTGCCACTGTGCATTGTTTAATGCGAAGATGTTTAACAACATCATCTTGAAACCAAATTGAAAACCAAATTTGTTTGTTATACGAAAAAATAAAAAAAATTGTATTTCTTCAAAATGCAATAAAATAAACGAAAAAATGTGTTCTATTTAAGAAAATAATTGTACACATTAATTTTTGTAACTTTACGAAATTCGTTAACTTACGAAATCTGTTTTTCTGCACAAGCTACCAAAATTTTCGTAATATAAACAAAATTTTTGTATATCAAGCCTGGTACTCTGTTCAGTATTTTGTGCGAAATGTTTTCAAACTCAATATTAAAAAAATTTCTGTGATATACAAACGAAAAAATGTTGATAGAGTTGTACTCTGTTCATATACAAAAAAAAACATGCGAAATGTTTCTAGCAACATTTTTATTTTCCGTTCGAAACAAGTGCAGCTCCTATTATTTCGCACGGACTTTTAAGCAACAACTAATCATTTTTTGTAATTTTGTTTTTGTGAAGTGGAGTTTCAAAAATAAAAATGTGGAAAAGTGCAAAAATTAATAATCAAATGAAATTTTTTTGTTTTTTACTATAGAAAATAATTAAAATAAAATTGTTTTACTTTTTTTAATGACATTCATCAAAACACATGGTTTTGTCATAGATGGGGGTAGTGCACTTGTTTAAAATTATTGTAATAATTTTGTTAATGTTAAGTGATGATCTGAAAATTTTCAATCTCACTACACATAAGTGACTATAATGTTAGAACATTTTGTGCTAAAAAAATAGTTTGATTTAAAATCAAGCAATCATCAGTTTATTGCAATTGTTTTTTCTTCACTTATTTGGCTAAAAATTTTGCACACAATTTAAAATACAAAACTTGTGTTTGCATGATTAAATCCAAGAATTATTCCGTTATTGACGGAATTTCATTTAGTTTAATTTTCTATGATAATGCATATCATCGGAAAAATCGAAAACCATGCAAGTACAAAATTAAATTTGTTTAAATTTTAGTGATATTATGTTTTCGTACAGCTTTTTCATTGCAAGTTCAAATTTTGAACTACAAATTTGGATTGAGTGCAGATTTTATGCAGACAATCACAGTTAGCGATAGTGAAGAAATTTGCAACACCAATTAATTTTTTTAGTGCTAGTAAAAAAAAAAAATACCAATCATCACTAAAGCTGGTACAAATTTGTAAAAAATAATTTGTTGCAGTTTTATTTAGTGAGAGTGATTTCGTATTTTTAAGCATGGAATATTTTGAGTGTATGTACCGCGTATTATTTAGGCCGTTAACCGAGCTTCGGTTTCTTGTTGAAGAAAGAAAGTCCGATGATACATCCAGCGTGTAAACCGCTTATGCGGTGAATTATTCTGAATGAGTTAGAGTCTTTAGAGTGTGTGATGGATTGCTCTCCCAACTTATGCAGAATTTTTGATTATTAACAAGCCTGTTACGCTCAAAATGAGCTTCACCACTTATCACAACCTATCCCATATGCAGAACTGAAGACTATTAATGTGCTAAGAATAATTATGTAATAAACACTTTTGTAAAGCTAAATGAGTACCTTAAAAAAGTTTGTTTATCGGTTTTCTTTAATTTATTATTATGCTTTAGAACAGTGATAACCAAGCAACAAACAAAGTTATTGTATACATATGAATTGGCGACCGTGTCTGTGTAAAAAATACGATTATTGACTGCCTCGCGAGACTATGGAGTGGCCCGAACAAAGTTGTTGTATACATGTGAATTGCCGACCGTGTCTGTGTGAAAAATACAATTATTGACTGCTCGCGAGTCTATGGAGTGGTTATGACTGCTTTAAAACCCAGTAAAAACTTCGCCTACAAAATAATGTGTTGAGTAATCAGAAAAACATGAAGCCACTACTTACAATTCTACTGAAAGAACCAATAAATTTTACATGAGATGTCCCAAAATGAACGCATTCAAAAGTAAGTCATTATTTTTTATGCCTACATACAACCAGAAAAAAAGTACAGAACAAAGCTACTAAATAATGAGTTTAAGAAGCTATTCATTTTGAAAAAGTAGGCGAAGTTTTTACTGGGGAGGAAAATAAAAATTAAAAATAGAACATTTTGCATTAAGAATATAACACAGTTATAAATTAAATTTTTTGATATTCTTTACTTAGGCTTGAGTTCATCAAATTTAATTTTCATTAAATTATTTTTACTGAGGGAAGGAATTTTTACAACTTGGAATTTTTATTAAAATTTATTGATAATTTTTCTTGGCTGAGCTGGGATTCGAACCGGGTTGATCTTTACATGTTTCAAGAATCACCACATTCTATCGTCGGAAGATCTTTGAGTTCTACCCACTGCACCACTGCGGTAGTACTGGTGGTTCGAAATTGGCTGTAATTATCACTATAATTTCAAATTACAGGTTGCCTCCTTTCCTCTGTTTTTTCGTATTATTTCTGTCAAGACTTTGTCTTGAAAAACTGAATTCATTTGTTTGTTATGTTTATTTTGTCTACTTTCATCGCCATTTTTATTTGTACAAATTAAAGTACAAATGTAAACATTAGAGCTTGTGCCATAGCTATTTTAAGAACAAGAACTAAAAAATCAAAATTGTTGTTATAAATTAAAAAGAATAAAACTGTGATAAATTTTCAAAACAAAGCATATCAAAGTGATTAATTTTCGTACAAAAAAGTATGACACTGATTCATCTATCTTATATATGTATATAAAAAGAAGTGTACACTTTGATGTCACCACTAACTGCTAAAACGGTTCGACCGATTTAAACCGCAATATAAGTGTAGTTTGGGGAAAGTCTGTAGATGGTTTATGTGAAGGCCCAGTGGTTCCGGAGATATGGCATATAGATTTTCCTATACATTCCCATACAAATATCAACAAAATGCCCTCGATTTTCCATATTATGATTTGTTATTGCCTCTTGAAAAGTTACCAACCAAGTATCGTAATGCCTTATGTGTGCAATGACATTCGGAATAGATCTTAATGTATATTTAATATCGCTAGAGGGAGTAAAATAGGAAAAAAAACTGCCCCTTCCAATATCTTCTTAACTTATCAACCGATTTTCTTACAATTTTGCAGGCAAATAGTGTAAAATCTGGAAGGAACTATAGCCTATAATTTTTATTATTCAGTTAGAGGGGTAAACGCTCCCCCTCCCTATATCTTCTTAACTAATCAAGCGGCTTTCTTAAAATTTGGAACTTTATGATATACAATTTTTGGAAATTCAAACATTTAGGGTTCAAATAGGGCAAAAGGAGTTAAAGGTCCATCTACCCATGTCTTCTTAATTAATTATCCGATGATAGGTTCAAGTCTTGAAGGAACTAAAGACTGTACATTTTAACACTTACTGCGTAAAATTAAGCAAAAAGGGTAAAAGCATCCCCCTCCTATGCCTTCTAAACTAATCAACCAATTCTTTTGAAAAGTTTATGTTTTTTTTTTAATTTTTCTCTGGTTATTCTACTTCGGCTTTGCAATGGTACACTATTAGTCATTCAAAAATGTCTGTTTACGGCTTAGATTTGGGCAAGCCATCGAGCTTATTTGTGTTGGCTTAAGACGGACTAACAAAAAATATCATACACGCAATTGGTCTTCGTATTAAAATTTAATTATCTCTGTTTAATTTATACTGATACTTCAGGATTAAAAATACATAAATAAAGAGATAAATGGCACTAGAAATAAGTTATATTGCAAAACAAAGTTTGCCGGGACAGCTAGTTTTCTATAAAAAACTTAAAACTGCGTTAAATTATAATTTCAAAAGATTTTGCTATTCCCAGTTTTTATTCTTGACAAAAACACTTGAAATTTATTGTTGATGGGATAAGCTATTCCTATGCATTTCACTGGTTGCTTAGGCCAGATCATCAGGAAACTTCATCCATAAAGATTTTAGACAAACTAAAGATATTAAACCAAACAAAACTGTTAAACGTATAAGAATTATAGCAACAGTTCTACTTGTAACAATATCAAAGCTTGAACAAAACACATCACCAATAAACAACAGTGGGTTTATCTCATCTTACATTAAGCACGAATAGCAAAATCTTTTGAAATTAAAATTTTGTATTCCCAAAAATTGAAATTACTGCGTTAAATTGTTTATAATACACATATGAATGTGCTAAATTTCCTATAAAAATTCTATCATAGCAATAAATTTTCTATCCAAATTATTTGATGATAATAAACTTTCTAATTAAGTATTATTACAGTGTCAAATTACACAGTACAACAGCCAATCTGGGGGGTGAGAAATTTCAAGTCAGGGTGATGGTACTAGGTCAGTATAGTAAAACCCTCAAAGGGTTTGGCGTTCGTATGTGTCAGTTTGTTTTAACATAACTCGAGAACCACTTGTCCGATTTTGCTAAACCAAACTCAAAAAAATTTAGAATTACAGTTTCTTTAATCCGTTCATATAACGTTTTTCTTTATAATCAACATTTTTGCCGGTAAAAATAAATTTGTGGAGAATTATAATTAATAAGTGCAAAAAAATGTTCAAGCCTGGATGTATGCAGCAGATTTTATCACAAACCTGCACTGCAAATCACAGTGTTGAATTTTTGATAGAAATTCTATCAAAGTGATACATTTTAAAAGAAGATTCCATCACATTGATAAATAATCTATAGAAATTCTATCACAGTGATAAATTTTGCATAGAAATTCTATAACAGTGATAATTTTTCTAAAGAAAGTCAATCACAGTGATAAATTTTCCATAGAAATTCTATCACATTGATATTTTTTCTATAGAAATTCTATCACAGTGATATTTTGTCTATAGAATTTCCATCACAGTGTTAATTTTAATAAAGAAACCCTATCACAGTGTTAAATTTTCTATAAATGTTCTATACAATTTCAATAGAAACTCTTTTACAGGGATAAAATTTTTATAGAAATTCTATCGCAGTGAAAAATTTCCTACAGAAATTCCATTACAGTGATAATTTTTTTTTTTTTTAATTTATATCACAGTGATACATTTTCTTTAGAAATTCTATTACAATGATCAAGTTTCTACAGAAATTCAATCACAGTGATAAATTTTCCATAGAAATTCTATCACAGTGATATTTTTTCTATAGAAATTCTATCACAGTGATCTTTTTTCTATAGAATTTCCATCACAGTGTTAATTTTAATAAAGAAAGTCTATCACAGTGTTAAATTTTCTATAAATGTTTTATACAATTTCAATAGAAACTCTTTTACAGGGATAAAATTTTTATAGAAATTCTATCGCAGTGAAAAATTTCCTACAGAAATTCCATTACAGTGATAAATTTTTTTTTTAAATTTATATCACAGTGATACATTTTCTTTAGAAATTCTATTACATTGATCAATTTTCTACAGAAATTCAATCACAGTGATAAATTTTCCATAGAAATTCTATCACAGTGATATTTTTTCTATAGAAATTCCATCACAGTGTTAATTTTTATAAAGAAAGTCTATCACAGTGTTTAATTTTCTATAAAGGTTCTATCACGATGATAAATTTTATATCACAGTGATACAATTTCAATAGAAATTCTATTACAGTGATAACATTTTTATAGAAATTCTATCGCAGTGAAAAATTTCCTACAGAAATTCCATTACAGTGATACATTTTTTTTTAAATTTATATCACAGTGATACATTTTCTTTAGAAATTCTATTACAGTGATACATTTTTTAAAAATTTCTGTTACGGTGATAATTTAAAAAAAAAAAAAATTTCAGTGCTATAAATTTTATATCGACATTTTATCACTGTTTATATTCTAAGGCACAAGCTCTATGTTTGCATTTGTCATTCAATTTGTGCCGAAAGGGGTCCACAAGAAAAAGAGAGACAAAAGCATAAAAAGCAAAAAAATGGAAAAAACATGTAAATCAATTAAAATAGATAATCATAAAAATAAATTTCGATCCACCAAAGTTAAAATACTGTTTAGTTTAAAAATGTTTTACTATTGAATGCCAGCCGTCGTCATCGGCGGTGAGCGTTAGAGTCTAAACACAATGTTTGAGGTGCGGTGCGATTTCTCGTTGCGGGAGAGAAAAATAAACATAATACAACGGAAGACGGCGACAGCAATTGTTGTCGTTGTTTGTTTACATTTTAATTAATTTATTTGTGCATAAATTTTTATCATGTTTTTTGTTTACAATAATGTTGTGAACATCGCCAATTATTCAAAAACTATGGCAACATCAGAATGAGAACGAGTATCAAAAATTGAGAAAGAAAGAAAGTCCGCAATGAAAATAAAATAGATTTTAATTTTAAGTCGTTCCGCACTGCGGTTTTTTACTTAAAAATCGTATGAAAAACCGCACAGCATAAAAATTATAGTCACATTGTGTTCAGACTCTTAAACGGCAAATCCCTGTGATGAGATTGTATGGTTACAATCGAAACATGTCAAGGCAAGCTGTCTGTGAAAGGCTGGGTTCGATTCCCAGCTCAGTCAAAAATTAAATTTTCAATAAATTTTAAGTCATTTCATGTTGTCAAATTCCTTTCTTCACAAAAAATATTTAATGAAAATTTAATTTAATGAACTTTAGCCTGATTAAAATATCAAAACTTGGATTAAAAACCATAACCAGTTCAATGAATTAAAAATACTTATTACTTTTTATAATTTATTGATCGTTTCTATATAGAAATTCCATCACTAGGAATAATATGCAACACAAATTTTCATTTTTTCAGCGATAAATGTTTGTTAATTTTTTGTAGAAATCCCACATGCAGTGATAAGTTTTCTATGGAAACTATATTTCAGCTTTAATTTTTCTATGGAAAACCAATTTTAATCTTATTGTCAAACACAAATAAACCTCAACTTTTTACCGAAAATTTTGTTATTCTTTCAAATAAATTGTACAGATATGTGTTCTTGAAAAGTATTTCCATTTATTTTTCCATGTATTTGCATCCGTAGCTGACATCTATTAAAATAACACCACTAGCGTCAGCAATATAAATATCAAAACTACTAAATTTTCCAATGCCTCTTCACCAACACTCTATAACTATCAATCATTAAATAATTTTTTTTTTTTTTCTACTAAATGTTCTCAATCTATTACAGCAGTTTAAATTATTATCTACCTCTAGATTTTTTTTTTCCATAGATACAGCATTATCATTATATCGTATAAATGTTATTACCTAAAAGTATGCAATGTTTTTTTGGTATACTTTGTATGACTGCGTGTTTAAACGTACATTCTTCGAAGAGAATGAAGTGGTAGAGAGAGAGAGATAGATAGAGGGCGATACAGACATTGAATATTTGAAAGATGGCATTTAAAATCAATCGATTTTTATTGCCAAACAGAAGCATATAAAAACTTTCTTGCCCCTCCTTCCACATGTTCTAGGGTTTCTGCTGTAAGAGGCTTAACAACAAACGAGAGCAGCTCTTGTATGAAGTCGTCATTGAAGCTTTTAAAAACGTATCTGATTTTTTTGGTACTTTATCGGTAACAGTGGCTGGTTTTTATTCAGAATGATGTAGATTGCGAGTAAGTGGCGCTGCATGTGCTTAAGTGCCAAGGTTGCGAAGGCAGCCAGAAAATCCTTTTGAAAATAAAGACTGAAGCCAATCAATATATGAATAAATAGTGATAACTTATTTAAGCTCTTTTAATTCTTATAATAATATTTAATTCCCGTAGTTCCTAGGTGGAACAAAGGGCTTTAAAAAGCCCTTTTAATGCCTAGCCTCTTTTTGTGTGTGTGTGTGTTTGTTTTACTTAAAAGGTTACAAATGTGTTGGTGTGTATTTTTATTTTTCCGTTTCTTTCTTTGATGCTGTAATTGAAGTACAAAGTAGTTGAGGTAGTATAATGTAATAGAGATGACGTCAAAAGGATGTTTTTACTCTACACACACACCCACCAACACATACGTACTCTTGTGAAGATGTGTATTTGTCACTTATGATTCTGTTTGTAATCGTTTATAACGACTGCTACTAAAACTACTACTACAAGCACTTGAAAAACTTTTGTGCTGCATTAGGAAAAAAAGTTTGTCTTTTATGACACACAAACACAAATACAGAGAATGAAACCAAGTTTCTGTTCTTGTGAACATGTGCTGTGAATTTTGTTCTTCTTGTTGTAGCCAACATTTAAGCATCTTCTACAAAGTGTGTTTTTCTAAAACAAAAATAAAACCAAAATTATGGTTTTGTAAATTTAGAGAAAATCTTTGCATGAGAAAAAATATTAGATTGGGTAAGAGAAGAAAGCAAAATCAAGTCTGTTGTTTGATCAATATTTGTAACTAAACAATGGTAAGTTAGTTACCTTTAGAGTCTAGTGAAAAGTCTAGTCTATGGTTGTCTTAATTGAAGTTCATAGTCTAGTCTAATCTATAATCTAGACTATAGTCTTGTCTTTATTGTAGACTTTAGTTTAGTTTAGAGTCAAATCTGTTGTAAAGTCTAAAGTCGAATCTATAGATCTAGTCTAATCTTCGGAATTTCGGTTTTTTCTTTTTAGTAATTTCAATATCCTAAGCCGTTTTTGAGTTACGCAAATTTATGTTGTGCAACCTCCTACATTTTCGAAATAACGGTATATATTTGAAAAAAAGATCTATCCTAAAAAAACGGTTAGCACCACTGGATTCAGCGTACCCCAATTTGGTTAAAACGCCAGGTGCCCGGCTTTTATGTGTTTTGCAACTAGCACAATGCACTTATTGCTCAAAATTACAATATAAAAATTCTATCAAATAGGATCTGGGAAAAATATGGATGGAATGGACCTAATGAAGTATGAAGGCTTTATGGATTTAATAAGAATACACATTCAAATTAATATGAAAATTTATAAATAAAACTCTATTTTAAGAATATTTTTTAAAAGTTGCGAAAGAACAAAAAATCGTATCTTAAAAAAGAAAAAAAAAACCTCCTTCAAACTTTTAGGGTTTTTAAAGAACGGTTTGAGGTATTATATAAAAAAATTCAGACAAATATAAAAAATGGTTTTATTTCCAATATATTGTTTGTTGCCCAAAAGTATTCTCTTTAAAATTACATAAAAACAGCGACCGTAACGGTTAAAAGTGATATCGAATAAGTTTTTTAATAACTGTTATTTTGTGGCTAAAATGAAAAAATCCATCTTAAAAAGTTATTTTTCGACGTAAAAATAAAAGGTCGGATGAAACTCTTAAAAAAGGGTTTTATTTAGCCGTCAGAAAATAAAACTCATTTGAGGAGTTTTATTTTTTCCATCAGAAAATAAAACTCATTTGAGGAGTTTTATTTTAACAGTCAAAAAATAACACTCATTTTATGTACAAGGGTACAATTAGTTTGTCATTCCGTTTGAAATTTTTTACAATGTCCGTCCAAGACGCCTTAAAGTATTTATCGTTACTTGAAATGCAAAACAACGTAACTAACATTTAGAATTTTTTTCCAATGCCATAAACAAGCATATCAAAATAACAAATATTCGCGAATTGAGTCCCAATATATTTACTGGTATTAAAAATTAGACCTTTACATAGATATTTTTGTACTAAGAATTTATTGCTTTGATTTGGTAAAATTTTATGTTAGTAACGCTTTTTTGTATTTCAACTGAAGATATGTATCTTTACGAATAGCGGAGTTTATTTAATATTAATTGTTATCGTTCTTTGCATAAAGAATATTTTTTAAATCAGTTTTTAAAATCAGTTTCTTAATTCTGGTGTATATTGCGTAAGGGTATTGAAGATTCGTCAATGCCAAATATAGCACTCTAATTAAGGTTCAAACGTAGCCAAATAGCTCCAAATTTTTTGAAAAACTAAAACGGCGGGAGAAAGTTTTACTTAAAAACCAAAATTTCTTGCAGCTATATATGTATCTCGATTCGCGGCTTAACTGCATTATATCGAAGGAGCCTTTAAAGTTAATGTGTGCTCGAACCCACCTTAAAGAAGTAATCAATCCGATGATCAACCTTCAACAAGTAATGAAGCACTGCAATCTTCGCCAAATGTTTGTGATACATCACAATCCAACACATCGCTTTTGGGACAGTATTTGAACTCCCTAAACGTAGATAGGAAACTGGAAAGCAATGAAAATGATGATGATGATGAAAACCGAAAAGCTTTTTATGAAATAAATAATTTTTCACCTAGGCCCTTATCGATTGATAAACCTCTTTGCGAGTTCTGGGAGGCAAAAAAATACATTATCCATATTTGTATAAATGATCAAAAATTGTTCACTGTGTTCCAGCAAACCCAGGTGAGCGTGAAAAGAGCATTCTCTGCTCTTAAATTGGTTCTGAGCGACCTACGTTCCAATATTTCCGCAGAAAATTTGGAAAAAATTATGTTCGTTAAACTAAACATATAATAAACTAATTTCTAGACGTTTTACATGAAAATAAACAAAATAATATCAAAAAAAAAATAAAAATATGAGTTTTATTTTCTGACGGAAAAAGTAAAACTCCTCAAGTGCGTTTTATTTTCTGACGGAAAAAATAAAAATCCTCAAATGAGTTGTATTTTCGACGGTAAAATAAAACTCTCTTTTTAAGAGTTTCATTCCAACTTTTATTTTTTCGTTGAAAAATAAGTATTAACTATGGAGTTTAGATCGTTTTCTCAAGATCACCAAAGATTCTTAATGAGCTCGTCAATACGAATCTGTTGGTATATGACACTATACACACAGAAAAAAATACCTACGTAAAATTAACATGGAAAAATGTTGATTGAGAATCATGTTAAATTTCAGTAAAAGTATGCCCTTTACTTAAATTTATCATTATTTCATATTAAAAATATTAAAATAACCTTAAATTTCGTTTATTTAATATTATTCACTGTTAAAAAAATAAAAAAAAAAAATATTAAAATATAAATAAATCTGGATTCAATATTGAACCCATAAAAACCTGTTTTATATCAAAATCAAAAGTGTATCTTGTTAAATTAACATGCATACATACTTAAGTATGTACATTTTTTATTTTCATTTTTAAAATATGTTATAAAAAGAAGACAATTCCCGTATTCTTTTAATTAAAATTGTTTAGTTAAATAGTACATCAAGTTTTCAAAGTAGAATGATGACCATATCGGGCGATTCTGCTGATGCTTCTGTTAACAAAGGAGAATACAAAATAAGTGAAACATGTGTTACAGGGTAAGTGTTTTGAATTATTCTTACATAAATGCAAATGTTGTCTCTGAAGCTTCTTCACACTGTTAAAATACACTCAAACCCATTTGATTCTACATGAAATTCACGTTGTTTCAACTTGAAATAACTTTCACTCAACGTGATTCCGATTGTTATTTCAATATAAATTACATTTTGTTCTAACTTTACTGCAATGTTAAATTAACATGAATTATAGTTATTTCAAAAGAAAAAATGTTGTTCGCAGTTATTGTAAAATCAGGTTGAATTAACATGAAAAACGTATGAAGCAAAATCACCACCGAAAAATGTTATCTCAACCTTGTTTTCGACGTTTTTAACTTGATTTTTTTCTCTGTGTAGGTGTTCCTTGACTCTAACATGGAGAGTTTTTGGGGTCACATTTTCAGAAATAACTGTTATTTACGGTCCCTGCATAAAAATCATTATCGTATGTAAAGTAGTTTTCGAAATTTGGATGAAATAAGCTCAACACAATCGTCTAATTTGGCGAAATTACGACATTTTTAATATGTCATAACTTTTGAAAAAAAAAATTTTTTTATTTATTTTCGTTTACATATCGCCGTTCCGGAGTTATCTTGTCGTATATCACAAAATCGAAAAAAATGAGATAATACCGTTTCCTGTGGTAAATTTAACAGATCTATCGATGTGCGCAATCTCTTTATCTCTTATGGATAATGAGAAGCCATTTTGTTGTATATCCACTTTTGCGAAAAATTTAATGCGTTATAATATCGTATGTAGCGTAATTGTGGATATACGAAAAAAGAAACGTATAAAAACTTTCAATTAAAAAAAATCTTGCGGCCAATTAACATGGGCATTCTTTTGGAACTACTTATCGTCCAGGTCCATATACTCCATTTCTGGCAAAACAGAAGTCCGTTATCAGCTCGCGATAGCGAACACCATACCTCATTTTCGAAGAAGTAAGGCCCGATGACGCCGCCTGGCCATAAACCGCACCAAGCAAGCATGCACAGGCGTTTTCACATTTCCTACAGAGCTGGTTTACTATAATTGGCGAACAATTATCCCGATTGTGGTCACAATTGAAAAATTATGCTGACCAAAAAAATCAAGATGTGCACAAAATGTATTTTTTATTTGACCGCCCATTTTCGTAAAAGGCTTCTGCAATCTTAACGCGCTGCTCAATGCTGCACCTTAAGTAATAAAAAACCTTAAAATTATTCATACATAAGAAAATTCGATAATATAAAAACAATAACTATACGTTAATACATTTGTCACTTGCATAATTTTCGTTTCGAAAATTATTATAACTTAATTTTCAATATTGGTAAAACACGTGAATGTAGGTTTTTGTATACCTTATTTTGACTTATATCACACAAACTAAAAAATATATCGCAAAAAGTGGCGTATACGACAATATTGTCAGTGGCTATAATTTTTTTCCATGACTTTGGATATTTTTACATAAATCGATAAAGAACTTCAAACACAATATCTGGCAAAAATATTGGACGACTTTTTTCACGTACATTTTTGTGTATAAAAATTTGAGCCTTAAGATTCGATTTCCCAAAAAAAAATTTTTGTGATATGCGGCAAGATAACTTTCGGCACGACGATATGTCCTTATAGGATAAAAGGAACCTTCTTACCAAATTGCATTAAAATTGAAAGGGGTTGGATACCACTCTTGGTCGATTTGACATGGAATTACCCATATATAAAATTTGTTTGAGAAACAATTTTAACAACTTGTTGGCGTTACATTACAAAACGTAGACTTTTTGCTGGAAATGCCCACATGCTTAAGTTAAGGTTAGATTTTAGACTGTGAAAAGGTCTAAAGTCGAGTCTACAGTCTAATCTATTAGCTGGGCTATTATTTAGTCTTTAATATCCAGTAAAAGCTTCTCTTACTTTTTCAAAACGAATAGCTTCTCTGCCTCATGATTTAGTAGCTTTCTTCTATAACTGCTTTTATAACAACTTCTATAACTACTTATTTCTAAATGTATAAAGGTAAAAAAATAATAACTTACTTTTGAATGGGTGCATTTTGGGACATCTCTTGTAAAATTCATTGGTTCTTTCAGTGAAATTGTAAGTAGTATTTTTTTGTTGTCCTGATTGCACAATACATTATTTTGTAGTTGAAGTTTTTACTGGACATTGACTATAACTAAGTTTAGAGTCTAGTTAAAGTCCTAAGCTGCACTGAAAAACTATTGAAAATTTTTCAACAATTAAAACATTAATCAAAAAAAATCAGTTGTAATTAAAAATTTAATCAACATAATTAAACTTTCAATCAAATAAATAAAACGTTTAATCAAGTCAATAAACGTTTAATCAAGTCAGTTAAACGTTTTATTGATACTTTTAGTTTGCTTGCTGGAACATTTAATTAATATCACAAATTTTTTTAAATAAAATCTAAAGTCCAAATGGATTTTTATTAAAAAAAAAAATTTGTGATATTAATAAAATAATTAATTAAATTTTCACTAGTTAACAAATCAATACATAGTATCAATTAAATATTTTATGATTTTATCCAAATTTTCTGCATTAATGTTGTTGATATAAGTAAACGTTTATTGTAAGTCAGATTAAATTTTTAAAACTGATTTTATTTTTGATTAATGGTTTAAAAATGGCCATAATTTTGTCAGTGTATAGTCAGGTCTATATGCTAGTCTTAAATATATACTTAAGTCGATATTCTAGCTTATAGTCCAGCCTATGGTCTAGGCAATAGTTTAGTCTCAAGTATTTTTTAGCTACAGTTTTTTGACTACTCCCCTTTTCCATATTTTAACCTAACCAAACGTTATCTTGCTGCACACTTTTTAATATTAATTTCTCCCCCTTTCACCTCTTTACAGCATTTTCATAATTTTCGGTTTTATTTTTGTGGTTTTGCCTAGTTTGAGTAAGCGAAAGAAATAAAAAAAATATGTTCGACGTTATCTCTTGCAAAAAGATTTCAAGGTTATATAAACAATTTTATTCCTCAATTATTTTATATTGCATACTTTTTGGCGTTCGTTTATGAATGTTTTTCTACTTTCGATTTAAATTGCTGGCAAAATAAGAAAATCTATTTCAAGTTCTAAAAAAATAATATAAAATATTATTTCAAATATATGAAAAAAAAAGAAATGCAAAGAAAATATGTATGAATTATATTTCTGAAGAGTAATAACGAAAAGCAAATAAAAAAGAAAAGATTATATGGATGGATGTATATGTATATTGAACATTTTGTATTTACACATTATAGATGAGTGAGCTGTGCTGGTGCACAAAGTAAGCACTCATGTAAAAAATTAAAAGCATTTTTTTTAAGGAAAAAGTACATTTCAGAAAACCCAAAATATACACTTTTGATAGTTGTTAAGGTTTGAGTGTTTATTTGTTTTGGAAGGAGTTGTTATACATTAATACTTTGTACGAAAACTGTAAGCTGAGTACTTGGGCAAATACTGTAATAATGATTTTTACATTTTATTATGCTTTCTAGAGTGTTTTTGTGCTTTTGATGTTATTTTAAAGGTAAATGGTTGAAAAAAAATATGAATATGTAGTTATAGTGCTTGAAAAGTGAAAAAAAAAGTTGAAAATAAATACAAAACAAAAAAATGGTAAAGCATACCTTTAAGGCTAACAATGTAAAGCATACTTTTGGGAAAGGTTTTCTGACTAACGTTACTTTGGCTTAATTGAAAAGTAAATATTGTTTAAAATTTTTGCTTGAATTTTATATAAATTCTTACATCTTATTCATTGAATATAGGAATCAATTAATGAAACTTTTATAGCATTTAGTTACTTTCAAAACTTTATTAAGTTGAGGGCCAAACGTTCAACTTTTTCCTTTTAATTCCTTCCAATTTGCAATACACTCACTCTTTTTCAACTGACTACTAGATTGCTTTCAAATTTATAAATGAAACTATTTGTTTGGCAATTTAGCGTTAGATTTTAACTTCTAAACACAAATTAATTTTTGTATTGCCTTTTAAAAATATTGTTATGAAAGTTACTTTAGTTAAGAATCAGTTGTAATTATTGTTTAAGAATTGGTTGTAATTATTATTTATCTTGTATTTATTAGTTGTTTTGCATTCATAAGTAACTTTATTAGTTTACATTGTTATTAAAAAGAAAGACCGAGAAATGACCGCTAAAAAAAAGCTTTAGTATCGGGTGATTTTTTAGCTATTATCTCTTTTGCAGCACTGGTTAAACAGCTGACGCATGTTTCGTGTTTTGTTTCACTGTCAAACATCTTCAGTTTGGTCTATAATTTAACCATGAATCGTCTTACAAACGAACAATGCTTGCAAACTATTGAATATTATTATCAAAATGTGTGCTCTGTTAAGAAAGTTCATCGCGCGCTTTTTGTGTTCAGCGTTAATAAGCAACGTTAATAAGCAGAATTGTTGATTTTGGAGTGAAGATCAGCCAGAAGCTTTGCAAGAGCTACCAATGCACCCAGAAAAAGTCACAGTTTGGTGCGGTTTATGGGCTGGTGGCATCATTGGACCGTACTTCTTCAAAGATGATGCGAATCGTAACGTAACAGTGAATGGTGAGCGCTACCGTGAGATGATATCCAACTTTTTTTTTGCCCAAAATGCAAGAGCTTGACTTGCATGACATGTGGTTTCAACAAGACGATGCCACACAGCACGCTTAACAACGGACTTATTGAGAGGCGACTTCGTCGAACATTTTATTTCACTTTCGGGACCGGTCAATTGGCCGCCTAGATCGTGCGATTTAACGCCATTAAACTATTTTTTGTGGAGCTATGTTAAAGCTCATGTCTGTACACACATGCCCGCTTCAATTGTTCATGAGATACCGGCCGAAATGTTGGAAAGACTATGCCAAAACTGGACTAAGCGGATTGACCATTTGAGGCGCAGTCACGGTCATCATTTGCATGAAATAATCTTCAAACATTAAATTATATGGACCGTACTATCGATTCAAATAACGATTTCATGAATATTTCTGAATTTTATGTGTTTATTTTTTTAACTTTCCCTTAGCTCTTATAAAAGCACCAATTATAAGTGGTGAAATTATGTAAACATAAGTGCCGCCATAAATCATAATAGACGATAGAGTGGTGAATTGTAAAGCCTCGAACCTTCGAGAAACATTTCGAGTGTTCTAGATGGCTGAATTACAGTATAAATAATTGCGGCGGCTAGCATCAAAAAACAGTATAAGTTCAGACTTTATCAAGTTTGCTATAAACATTGAAGTGTGTTGATTACAGAAGTGAGTTTTAAATAAAAATTACGGTTGTTAAAGTGACTAAGTTCTGAATAAAGCTGTGTACATAATAAAGTGTTATAAATAAAAGTGTTGTGTTCATTTAATTTTATTAAAGTGCAATAAAAAACTTAAGAGGTTTATTATAAAGGAAATAAACCAACAACGTTATTGAAAAGGCAGTAACGAAACAATATATTTCTTAGAAATTTAATTTCTTTTTTTTTTAATTCTTGTGCTTTTTACAAAATACTTGCAGTGAAGCTACCATTTTTAGTTGTTTCTTGTTCGGGGGCATTTTAAAATAAAAATGAATATCAATTTGTGTGCAGTCTTTGCTACAGCTATCAATTCAAATGAGTTTTGACAAGCATTTTGTGTGAACAACTTAAAAATTATTTATGGAATGTTTGGCTAGACGAATGTTTTTAGCTTTGCTTTAGTATCAAAAAGAAAATAATTAGTTCATTTAACTAACCTTCCTTTATCTGACCAATGCTTCCTTGCCGGGTAGAGGCACCACAAAGGCTTTGCAGTGGCTTCGGTTCTGAACTGCGGTTCTTGCACTGTTAGGAGCAATATCATGTCTAGAAGTAGGATTATATTATCCCTCCAAAATATTCATCTTCATCCTATTATGCCGCACTCTGTTTGGTTTTATCTGACACACAAGCTTAGGTATTCTAGAGTCTTCTATTCCCAACACATTCACAGAAAAAATTATTTTTCCAATTCAAACAAGAAATTTGTAGAATCAAAAAATTTTTTGTCTGAAATCGGTCCTATAAACAAATTCGCACATTCAAACAATTTATTTGCATTTTGTTTATTGAAAAAAAACACCGATTTTTTCAAACAAATTATTTAACTGCATCAAACAAAAAGTTTACTGAAATTCATAAAAATTTCAAACAAATACTTTTGCTGAAACAAACATAAAAGTTTTTGCATAAGCATTGACGCGCACACAAGCAAGCACTGTTGGAGAAGATGAAACAGAGCAGAGCAGAGCGGCCGTCTGTCTTTGAGACAAATTTTTTTGTTGGAATAATTTTTGAACGATGTCTTATTTATACACACAATGTTTTTCTTCATCTCTCACTGTTGCTGCATCCTTTCCTTTGCTAATGAAGAAGAAATGTAACCAAAAATGACGGCACACCTACTCGATATGTTTTTCGTCATCATTCTATTTTTGTATTTGATGTATTAAAGTAAACAGTTTGAAGAAATTGAATACGGGATTTTGTTTGCTTTACCAACTTTGAAACCAAACAAAAATTAATTTTGTTTCTTATAATGTTGTTGTTGTTTCTGTTGTTTAAAAAAAATGAACCTTTTTTTTACCTGATATTGTTTTTGTTGTTTTTTCGCTAGAAACCTCGGCACGCTATTTTATAATTTTTCCTATTGCTGTACTTTTTTAAAGCGTCCAAAAATAGACTGCATGTGTTTTTTGTTGTACGTCTTATATTTCACATAAAGAAGTGTTGCTTACGATCAAATAGAAAAATGCAAAAAAAAGGACAACATTAAGGAGCGTTAAATATTTCATACAAAATTATGAAAACTTGAAACCAATAACGCGTTTATTATATTTTTGAAAAGCTGTCAACATTTTTGTTGGTTAAATAAAAATCAAACAAAAATATTAATTGAAACAGTAACAAAATTTGTAGAAATCAAAAAAAATTTTCAAACAAGCGTTTGCTTGAAAATAATTCGGCAATAATTTTTTCTGTGTTACCATGACATTTAGATTTACTTTTTTCTATTCTTTTAACGAACAATTTTACTTTCATACTGTTTCTTATTCTGATTATATCCCACCTGATTTTTCCTGCTACTCTACGTTAGTATTTAATTTCTGTACGGAGTATTTGGCATAGCCGAAATTTTCCAATATTTTTGTAAAACTCTCAGAATTTAAACATTTTGCATACTGTTTTTTTTTTTTTTTTTTTTTTTTGTATAATTAATTATTTTCTCTTTTTCTTTCAGAAATAACTGGCTATATTGAGGCATTCATAAAAAATTTATAAAGGTAAGTTAAAAATGAATTCAGTAATTGTATTCAATTGTCTGCTTAACAAAAAGTATTGCCTACCTTAAGGCTATTAATATAAATTTTTATATAAAGGTAATTTATTTACAACCAAAAAAAAAAATCATATACATTTACTTAAATCTTAATAGGATTTCCTATAATTCTTACTCAATATTCATAAATAAACACATGAGGACTCGGCCTAAAGAAAAGACATTGAATAAAAAAAAAATATTAAATGCTTTTTGTAGTTTACATAAAAATTTAAAATAAATATTTACATGTACACTTGCTGAATGCCTTCGATTGCCTACAAATAAATCATAAGAGATAATGACAGCTCCAAGTAAAATATATAAATTTAAAAGGCCTACCCTTTAGGAAATGTTAATAGAGAAAATGTAATGGTTCATAATTGACTTTGTCATCACTACTACTGACCAAGACTAAAGGCTCAGTTAGCCGGGAGTAACAGTAACAGTAACCTTACCGTAAAAAAGTAAGACCAATCTATTTCTTACAGATTTAGACGTAAGATCTTACTGCTAACGATAATCGTTCTAATTGCTTTACATAAAACAAAATGAAGCAGCTGATTTGCAACCTTCAGAATTCCCACGAAAATCGGTTCTACGCACTGGAACAGCTTAGAGGTTAACGAACAAGTACTGTCAACCCAGCAACACCTGTTCTTTAGGTCTTGCTGCTACAACAACAATCAGGACCATGATCAGACAATGCTCTGTGCTAAAGATATTTAGCTTGTGCTTGTGCCTGAGAATCCAATGATTAAGCTCAAATTATACGTGACATAACCATACCAAAGCTGTATTACCATAGCCACTGTATTACCAAAACGACATAAACATACCATACAAACCAATTCAATTTTGGTTTCTAAATTCGCCGTTACGGCTGTGGCGTTATGTTTATGTCACGTCTAATTTGAGCTTTAGAAGTATTGACAAGGTAATTCAAATGGGACCATAAAGAGCCTTTGGAACACAGGGTTATATTTTAGACAACTTTTATTTTCTCTACTTATTAAAGGCAAAGAAAAAAGTGTCCCAGAAATATCAATAAAGTTATCGAAAATAGTTCACTTAATTTCAGCCTTCCTACAAGGTACATTCTCATATGCATATGCACATAGACAAATACAATTAACTTCTTTAACGTATACAAAATAACAATATTTGCTCATCCATATTGGAATAACGTGCACAGGTTTTTTAAACAAGATGGCAGATCTAAAAATTCTTTAAAACTGTTAAGCGTATGAATTTCTGAAATTATAACTATGGAGAGACTGTTCTGCCTGTCTCTGAATTACACATGCACACACAAACTTGAACAACTCTCTTAAATAAGGCAGGCATATAAATGCTGGAGTTTTAATGCATAAATATTTACAGATTTAGGTTAATGCATGTTTGTACGTTATAATTTTTCAATTAAAAGCACAATCGCTTAATGCCACTTAACATTTTAGTGTAGGCACTGACGCATTACTCTCTTTCACTCTTATTCGCCCATTTATATCCTTTAATACCCAATGGTGCTGATGCACAAAAATTTAAAATTTGGTTGTATTGCTGCAAATAGTACAAGTAAATACAGTTAGTCTAACCAGCAAACACAAAGTCAAGCGTTTGAAATTCATATAATGCAGCTTGTATATCCTAATGACCATTTTCTCATTAGGCGATTATTTTTTTTTCAAACGAAAAACTGCACATTAAAGAAATTTGGTTTTCTCAATGTCTCATTTGCTTCGATTTTATCGCAACGCTAACCGGCACTCATCTGCCAATTATTTATTTTCCTTTTATTTGCCGTACAGATAAATCCAATCAGCTGCTAGCTGAAAACAATGTTTTTTGTCGATATATTGAGAAACCCAAAATCGTTAACGGACAGTTTATCGGTCCCATAAATTTATGTTGACCTTCACCCCTATCGTGAATAACAAGTGGAATTTTTGTTCCCATGAAATTTTCATTCCTCTCGAAGGGAAAAAAGCAATCGTGAATCTCATGTGAAAAATTTTCCACGCTATCAGTTCCAGTGAATGTAAAAAAAGAAGAAAGATTAAAAAATTAAAAATCAATGAAATTTTTGTTCAAAAATAGACACGTATATATTTTAAAGAAAAGTTAAAATAATAAAGCAAAATATTTAGTACTGGAGGGATTTTTTTCCACGATAGAGCGGGGAGGTTTCCCCACAGTGACAGGTACCGCGACCAGGTTAGGTCTATTGTACCCACTCCCCTTAGCTGGCCAAAAGACCCTCTGCTTCCCATAGGAACCCAACCAGGGCCTTTGCCGATATATTACCGATTTGGGACGCACACATTATGCCATGCCCCAAGTGCCTCCTCCTGGCCCATGGCAGTGCCAGGCAGTCACACAGTACATGCTCCGTCGGCTCGTCCCCGTCTAGACATAGTCTGCATTCCTGATCCACAGCCAGGCCCATCCGATAAAGGTGGTATTTGATCCCGTCTGCCGAAACCATTCGTCCTCATTACTTTCCCGGGAGAGATAAATCTCCTTGCCTGACGCATTCCCGGAAGCGATACACAGTATCCCCTATGTTCGCCCAGAGCCCAGTCCTCCATGACGGACTGGACCCCTGCCCAACCTAGTCCACAGAAGGGCTCGGGACCTATCATCCGCGCGTTAGAACCAGCCCTGGCCAGCTCATCAGCCATTTTATTACCCGGGATCCCTGAGTGCCCCGGCACCCAGCAGAGCGTCAATCTGCCCCTTGTCCCCAGCTCCTGTAGCTTTCCACAGCACTCCGCCACCAGCCTCGAGGACATTCTCCAAGAAGAGAGTGCTTTAATGGCCGCTTGGCTATCAGTGAAAATCCCATCACTGCCGCCAACCATTCCCCTATCAAGAATGTTGCTGCAACACACATCAATGGCGCAAATCTCGGCCTGAAAAACACTCGGTGATTCGCCCATTGATAGGGATAGTTTGATAACAACGTTAGTTTTTTGCACTTTTTAAAGTTAATGTAGTAAAATATTTTCCAAAAATCTGCCACCATGTCAATCGAAAGCTTCACAAGTCCGCAGGCAATCGACCTGTTGTTTTGCATTTTGTTGAGCAATATATCGGTTTGTTCCTTATTAACTTTATTAACCCTTTATATTCGATTTATAGGAGGAGCTTCTTACATACATGTTCTAGCAAATTACGAGGGAAAAAATTTTTCACGATAAGGGGAATTTTTCCCGTGAACATTTTTTCACGTTGCTATTCTCCTTTGAATTACATTTTTTCATGGGAGTTGTTCATGATCGCAAATATGTGAAAAGGGGAAAAATTACGACTGAAAAATTATTATTATTCATGATAGGGGTGATTAAGTAACAGACAGTTTGTCGATACATTGAGAAAATGGCCATAAGCCTATTAAAAAAAAGCCCAAAAAACATTTTTTAAATATGAAAGGTTTTGTTATTCGTGCTTAATTCCCAATCTTTAATCTTGACTAGCTGGCCCGGCAAACGTTGTTTTGCCACACAACTTATTTCTTTCAGATGTAACAGTGTCTGCTAGCCAAATTTTAAGAAAAAATTATAGGCTATAGTTCCTTCCAGATGTTACACTATTTGCCTGCCCAATTTAAAAAAAAATCGGTTGATTAGTTACGATGATATAGGAAGGGGAAGCTTTCAGCCCTCTTTGCCTATTTCACACCCTATTCCCTATTCTCTTTCAGATGTAACATTGTCTGCATGCCAAATTTTAAGACAACCGGTCGATTAGTTTAGAAGATTACGGAGTGGGAGCTTTTACCCCTATTGCAATATTTTGCGCCCTCTAGCGATATAAAATATACTCTACGACCTATTCTCATACCCAACAAATACACATACAAAATTTAAAAAATCGGTCAAACCGTTTCGGAGGAGTTCAAAATGGAGATATTTTCAGACTATCGATAATATCGATAGTCTATCGATAGTTTCCCAACACTAATATATATAGATAAAAACACTGAAATTTATTGTTGCTGGGTTAAGTGGGGAATGTAAGGAGGGATAAACTCACTGTTTATTGTTGATGTTTTTGTTTAAACTTTGATATTGTTACCAGTAGAACTCTTGCTTATAATTCTTATACGTTTAACAGTTTTATTTGGTTAATTATCTTTAGTTTTTCTAAAATCTTTATGGATGAAGTTTCCTGACGATCTGGCCTAAGCAACCAGTGAAATGCGCATAGGAATAGCTTATCCCATCAACAATAAATTTCAGTGTTTTTATCAAGAATAAAAATTGGGAATTAAGCACAAATAACAAAACCTTTTAAATTAAAACTATGTATTCCCAAAAATTATTTTGATCATTTTTGAAATATTTTAATTTCCTGTTCGTAGATTTCGAATGAAGACTTCGTTCGCTTATCTACATGTAAGATAAAAAATAAAATTTTATAGTTTGGTTTGGTTTTTTTTAAATGAAAGTTAAGCGAACGAAATCTTCGTTCGAAATCGACGAACAGGCCCAAAATCAGGGACCGTAACGATTATGACCAATATCATACAAATTACAATTGGTTTTTTCCAGCTTTTATTTTTTGCTTAGCAATTTAGTTAATGAAAGTTATTTAAAATCCTTTTAAAAACAGCTTCCCCCCTATTTTTCATTGCTTTATAACATTAGAGGCTTCCATATTGTTAAAAGGCTTTCAGCTTGCATTATTCTTCTAGTTATTTATATATAAATGTTTGTTGGGTAAATATTCCTGAAAAAAATATATACGCATGTGCACTCGTCGCTGGTTAATTGACTACTGAATTGTGTACTCAGTGTACTGAACAAGGCGAATTCACTAGAAGGTGAGGTAAACTCTACAACAACACTGCTTTTGTGGTCGGATTTTCAAAAATAATGCTAGTAAAATTGTTTTTTTTAACATAAAAAAACAAAATTTATTTACAAGCTTTGACAACTCTAAAACCGAAAAATACCATATCGACCCTTTTGCGCGAAGTTATCGTATGTTACAAAAACCAAATTTTACAGGAGAGCCATTTTTATACTTTTCTCTGCTATCACTTGCAATATAAATATGAAAATATACATTCAATTTTTGGAGCAACGAAGTGGAATTCGCCTACAATATTTTGTCAGGCGACGTCCCTTTGAATGTAGCACAAGATTGCATCAAAAACTCAATTTCCAAAAAATTGGTATATACGATAATTTCGCGCAAATGGGTCGATATGTTGACTTGACTCCACCTTCTAGTGAATTCCCCTTAGTACTGAGCGAAAGAGCGTAAGAATGCGTGTGAATAAAGTATGTGAATTAATGTCCATAATTGTGGTATGGGGTGTGCATCAATGTACAAAAGATAAAACTAAAGACAGAAGTATAAAAGCAATTGACGGGCACCCACAAGGTAGCAGAGGACAAGGCCCGCCGGCATATGCATGGCGCCGCCAAGTTAAGAAAGAAGCTCCCACACTAGGTCAAAGTTGGAAAAAGCTCAAAGTGCCAGCTTTAGATAGATCTAGATGGAAACAATTCGGCCCTATGATTCTAATAGGATAATCGATTAATTGTTTAATTGTTCAAAAGTTCATAATATTAATACACAGAAAAAATTCTCTAAAATTTTTCAGCAATTAAAGCATTAATCAAAAAAAAATCAGTTTATTTAAATATTTAATCAAAAAAAATTAAACGTTTAATTAAGTGAATTAAATGTTTTATCACGTGAATTAAACGTTTAATTGATACTTATAATATGTTTACTGGTGCAAATTTAATTAATATCACAAATTTTTTAATTGAAATAAATTTTTATTTATTTTCTGTGTATGAATGTAATTGATTATTCGCTCTTAAGGTGACAATCTTCTTTTCAAGTAGCTTTTGTATTAAAATATCTGCTAATTAAAGAAAATAAAGAGCAATTGTTGACTAACCGAATAATCGACTAATCTTGTACCCAGAAAAAAATAAAAATAGATTTTAATTAAAACATTTGTGATACTAATTAAAAAATTGATTAAATTTGCACCAGTAAACAAATTAATAGTATTAATTAACATTTCATTAACTTGATTTAAAGTTTAATTGACTTGATTTAACGTTTAATTCAATTGATTACATTTTTAATGAAAACTGATTTTATTTTTGATTAATGCTTTAATTGGTAAACAATTTTGGAGAATATTTTAGCTGTCATAATTCTTAATGTTTAAATATTCAGCTGTTTTTGAAATATTTTGAAATAAATTTAAAACGATTATTCGAGAACCGAATGATAATTTTTCAAAATAGATAAGTGTGCTGAAACTATGACTTTTTAATAAACAAATTTTCAGTAATTCAATTATCGAATGGCCCCCGTATTTATAAACGATTATTAAATTTAACAAACGTTTTTTAAGGAGAATTTTCATAAAAAATTTGTTTTGTAAACCTTTATTAAATTTAATTTTTTTTATAAATACAGGCGTTATTAGTCTTAAAGCGAAAAAGAAATATAAAATTTTTTTTCATAGACTTTCGGAACACCCTTTTAATGCGTGTTTATATTTATAAAGAGTAATTGATTATTTTTTGCAGTTTTTATTTAAAGGTTTACTTTTTTTTTCTTTTGTTTTTGCTTTAATTCCTTTGTTGATCTACGTGATGCACAATTGTTAATAAATATTTAAATTAAGCAGAATAATGCCATCATCATCATGTCGGTCATGAATGTACCAACTATTCATGACCGACACAGGATATATAAAACAATTGTATATAAAATGTAAATGTATTTATAGTATTAGTTGTGGATTTAACCTACAGTGATGGTGAAAAGAAAAGGAACATTAAAAATAAATAACAGAAAACTAAAGATCTGAATGAAAAGATTCCTTCGATAAGTCTCTTGTTTCTGATCTGTTTTTTTCTTTTTGTTTAAATTAATTCGTGTACTTACTGTTTTTGTCGTTACTGTTGAAATTCATTTATGTTTATATATTATAATTTCCTTGGCAAGTATCTTTTTTTTCACTGATTGTTAATTATTTCCTTGTTAAAAAAAAAAAAAAAAAAAAAAAAAACAGAAAGAATATTTAACAATCCTTTTCACCATAATTTAAATATTGTACAGCACACTTAAATTTACTGTCTGACTGTCTGTCTGTCTTACTTTTCTGTAAATTGACATGCAGCCTGATAATATGCAATCCTTTTTTTGCCTTCATGAATTTTAATTAAAAGTTGTGCAATAAATGGCCATTAAAGCAAAATAAATCAGTAGAAGTCATACAATGTTGATGTAATATAATTCTCAATTCATTGAATTTGGAATTATTATGGGAGATAAAAAGAAAAACGAATAAAATTTTAAAGCTGAAATAATTTGCAAAAACCAAACACAAAATTATCAATAAATTCTTTTAAATATACCACTTTAAGAACGATTATTGGTTGAACATGAAAAAAATCCATGTCAATTTCTGGGATTTTCCTTAATTGATTCAATTAATATCTCTCTCAAATCTTCGGTTACTCGATAATTTGTAAGAATCTTTTCTTAAATCAATACATTTTGCAGTTAAGTAATGGGTGCGTTCATTAATGCATCACTGCGCTGCATCAGTGATTTCAAATCGTTATATATTTATCAGTGAAGTAAATGTGGACCAAAAAATTGTGAAATACACCACAAAAATAATAGTCACATAATAAAAACAATTATAATTATTTTTATATCTGCTTTAAAAAAAGTTTGCTTTTCTGATGCAGCGCAGTGATGCATTTACGAACGCACCCAATATTTTCTTAATTATTTTTTTGTTTAAGTACAAACAACTGAAAAACTTATTATTTGGATTTCCGAACAATCGCTGCAATTGCAGCTTTTCAATGAATTAAGCGATTGTCCTGTTACTTGATTCATTTGCAAAAAGGTCTTATTTTGAACAAAATCGTAATTTCTACTTTGGGTTTTATAATGTGTTTTTTACCAAATTGTGTTTGATTTTTGAAGAAATAAATTCAATTAATCGAAAAAAATCTTTATAAATTTTTTGAATAATCATAAAAAATGTTATTCTTAAGCTATTTTTGTCATTAGCTAGATTGCATATAATCATAAATATTAATAAATTATGTGCTTTTTTACATCGATTAATCGAATAAAAATAAAAAAACTAGTTAAAGTAGGTAGATGTAGTTAGAAGTAGAAAAAGTAGTTAGAAACTGAATTTCTAAGAGAATTTTTTTATGTTTTGCTTATAACCTTTTTTAACCGCAAAATGTTACTTGAATTTTTTAAGTCATTTGGTAAATTAATCGAATAATATATTAATAAGATTATTGAATAATCGCTGATATTATTATTCTTAGTTTGTTCAGCTTTCATCATGAGTTAAATAAAAAAAAATTAGTTTTATTCTCTTAGTAATTTAATCGAATAAAATTTTGTAAAAAAGGTAAAAGAATCGATGTAGTTACTTTTTAGGTGAATTTCTTTATGTTTGGCTTATGAGATTTATTATGCCCAAAATTTTACTTAAATTTGTTAGTTAATTGCTAATTTAATCGAATAATATATTAATCGGTTTATCGAATAATCGCTGATATTATAATTTAAAGTTTGTTAAATAAAAAAAAAAATCGGTTTATTCTCTAAGTAACTTAATCGATTAATCGAATAAATTTTTGTAAAAAATTTCAGTAAATTTCTTTATGTTTGGCTTATAAGATTTGTTAAGCCCAAAATTTTACTTAAATTTGTAAGTAATTTGCTAAATTAGTCGAACAATATATTACTCTGTTGATCGAATAATCGCTGATATTAAAATTTAAAGTGTGTTTTTTTTCTTAATGTGTTAAATAAAAAAAAATCGGTGTATTCTCTAAGTAATTTAATCGATTAATCGAATAAATTCTTGTAAAAAGTAGTTAGAACAATCGCCTTAGTTATATTTTTTGGGTAAATTTCTTTATGTTTGGCTTATACCATTTATAAAGCGCAACATTTTACTTACATTTGTTAGTTAATTGCTAAATTAATCGAATAATATATTACTCGGTTTTTCGAATAATCGCTGATATTATAATTTGAAGTTTGTTTTCTTTCCTTTAGCTTTTTTCATGTGTTTAATAAAAAACGGGTTTATTTTCTAAGTAATTTAATCGATTAATCGAATAAAATTTCAAAAAAGTAGTAACAATTGCCGAAGTTAATACTTTTATGTTTGGCTTATAAGATTTATTAAGACCAATATTGTATTTATATATGTTAGTTAATTGCTAAATTAATCGGATAATATATTAATCGTTTTATTGAATAATCGCTGATATTGTAATTCTTAGTTTGTTTTTTACCTTAAGCTTTTATCATGAGTTAAATAAAAAACGGTTTTATTTAATCGATTAATCGAGTAAAATTTTAAAAAAGTAGTTGCAATTGCTGAAGTTAAACTTTTTTATGTTTGGCTTATAACATTTATTAAGCTTTAAATTTCACTTAAATTTGTAAATAGTTTGCGAAATTAAACGAATAATTTATTAACCGTTTTATCGAAAAATTGCTGATACTGTTATTCTTAGTTTGTTTTTTAACTTACGCTTTCATCATGAGTGAAATAAAAAAGTTCGTTTTATTCCCTTGGTAGTTTATTCGATTAATCGAATAAAACTTATATCGGTTTTTCGAATAATTGCAAATACTAGATTTCCGACTTTTTTTTTTAAGTTTGAATTATGTGTTAAATGCATTTGTGTAAATTCTTTGTGAATTAATTCGATTATTCGAATAAACATTTTAAGAATTAGAGCTAAGAATTAAATTGCTTTCCAAAATTTAAAAAAAAAATTGATTCAAAAATTTTTTATTTAAATTTGCAAGAACATAAGTAGTATTTTTCCTTATTCCAATAAAATGTAAATTAATATGTATTTCGAATAATCGCTGAAAATTCGCAAATTATGAATTTAATAAAAGATTTTGCCTAATTGTATGTAAACATTTTTTTTAATTTTATTAGAATATTCGTTTATTCGATTTTGCGATTATTCGTTTGGATTAATTCTAAAGCTCGAAAATTGTCTTCTTAATTTCCTATTAAGTTTATTTAACACATCAGACGCCTTGAAATCTTTAAACTGCAGTTGTTTAAACAAAAAAAAAAAACTTAATTTGCAATGTAACGAAAAAATAATTATAATTAATCATGCGCTCCATTTGAAACATGTTCTTCTATCTATTCTTTTTAACTACTTTTTTAAAAAATATTACTGCAGAGTTTTCTTAACACACACATAAAATCACATACATAAATACAACCATAACACATACAGAAACATGCAAAACATACATACACAAGACAATTGAAACAAAATAACAACGAAACTTTTGTTTAAACTGATGAAGAAAAACTGATAAACATCTTAATTACGAGTAAATATGTAATACAGCAATAACAACAACTGAAACTGAATGTGAGCGAACTCAAACTTTAATAATGACTTTAAGCTCATGTGTGTGTGTGTGTGTGTGTTTGTGTGTGTGTGTGTGTGCGTGCGTGCGCGAGTGTAAATTAATGAATAAAAAAAGAATGTAGGCAAAACTTATAAAAACTATTTCTTTTCCAAAACATTTTTCCAACTGTAATAGTTTAATAAAAGAAAAGTTAACATACTGCTAAAGGAATTCTTCTAAAGGCATGACTTTCTCATTAATCATTTACAAAGAAAATTCCCTAACACCTACTTTTCGAATTCTGCGAATGAGTGGCAATCAGAGGGCGTCTTAAAGTTATCACAAGCTAAGAGAGTAAGAAAAATTACAAAAAGTTTTACACGTTAATTGGAAGTTCTTAAACATACACGCTAAGACAGAATTTTCATCATTATGACTATTTTTCTTGAAAAAACACGCATGATTTTAAATCTTTATTTTCAAAGGGAGTAGAAAGACACGATGGTTAATAAAAAACCTACTAAGATTAGAGTCGAGGCTCTTTCCATTAGCAAAAAAGTCATAACAAAACGCTAGCCCAAGGAGGAATGGTTTCTCAACTAATTTATCTGTGTAGAGCCTGCGCAATTACAAGGGGATAGGGTGGGGGTTTTCATGACTCACCCTGGGTTATTTGAGTACTGGGATTCTAAAATTATTAATTTCGGTTGAGGCTATACCAAGTGAATATTCACTATGTCCCCCTCCCTCAGAACTAACGGCTGGATCCGCTTTGGTGCAGTGGTCAGGTGGCATTCCATTGTCTCTACGTTGTAAAGGGTGGTCCAACCAAAACACACGATGTTAATTGTAAATAAAACAAAAAGTTTTTAGACAATTATTTTAATAGTTTTTATTTCGATAAAAGGATATATGTCAATGATGTGTGAAACAAAATATCGACCAAATGCTTGCTACGGCTTCGGTGGCGTACCTCTCTCCGATGATCCATATTATCAATGACTTTGAGACAAAATTGAGGTTCAATGTCGTTCATGTGCCGAATTATCTCATCCTTTAGCTCTTGAATTGTTCTTGGCTTATTGACAAACACTTTTTTTAAATATCCCCAAATAGAGAAGTCCAACGGTGATTAGTCACCTGATCATGGCAGCCAATTTATATTGCCACGACGTGAGATAACACGGCTTTTCACTCGCGAAATAGCCATTGTTTCGTTGGCTGTGTGGCATGTGGCATCATCTTGTTGGTAAGACATATCATCCAGGTCCATATCCCCAATTTCTGGTCACAAGAAGTCCGTAATCAGCTCGCGATAGCGAACACCATTCACGCTAACTGCTTGGACGACCTCATTTTCCATGAAGTAGGACCGATGATGCCACCAGCCCATAAACCGCACTAAAAAGTCACATTTTGTGGATGCATCGGCTTTAAAACAATCACTCGTGGATTCTCATTTGCTCAAGCGCGGTAATTCTGATGCTGTCGAATCCACTGAGGTGAAAGTGTACCTCGGCGTTAAAGGTGATTTTTTTTGTATGGTCGCCATTCGCTTCTGTCTGTTCAAACAATCATTGGATTTGTGAACCTCTCTTTGGTATGACATCTTGTCATTATTATAAATTATTTTAGAATAAAAGTATAATTTTTAAAATAAATATCTAAGTTAAACTAAGTTTATATGGTTAAACATTATTTTATTACAGTTTTTATTTTTTTTTAATGACGTGGCTGCTCTTGTTGTAGCAACCACAAGGATAACCACTTTATCAACTAAAAGCAAATGTAACAACACTGCTTTGTTCCATTTTTCAATGTTGTGAAAAACTAAAATTGAATAAAAATACAAGAGAACACTTCTATAATGAATATTTAAGACATGATTTGCATTACGACCTTTATGCTTAGAGGACCAGCCATGACTATGAACTTTTAGGAACAGAGACGAATTTCAAACATCAATTTGGTAATAACAACATTTTTGCGCCCTTCACCTCAAACAAATTTAAAGCTTTTGATCTAAAGAAGAAAAAAAATTATAAATAAACAACAATTTATAAAATTTCTTGAAAAGCTTATATTATATTCCAGTTTTATTTAAACCATCTCTTAAGTTGGTTTTATTTCTATTTCACTGTTGTATGCATTTTGTAGCAGGAGGAGTCGCCGACAAAGCATTAAAAGACCTTCTGCTTCGCCACCTTTACCAACGTTTGTCTCCGAAATGTGTATATCATTTGCGTTGTGGTGCACAACAAAATGGCAATTAATATAAAATTGTAAATGAGCAACTTCATTATTGTTGCTATTGCAGTTTTTGTGCTAAAAAATTTTAAAGAATATTTTGTTTTTTCCAACTAAAAGGGGGCATTTAAAGGCAACAAAAGCCACGGCTTTATATGAGTCCCTAAAAAAAAAACAATTTAATTGGATAGTGGAAAGTTGGCAGGCAGCTTTATAGGAAAATATGCTATTAATTTTTACGAAAATTGTTAAGTTCTTCGTCTCGAGCACTATTCAAGCGTTTAAGCTATAACCTCAAATTTAAGGCTTAACATGTTTGACATGAAAGTCTAGCGCCTGATTGGAGTTCTTATTAAAAAATTTGTTTACCACCATAAAAAAAAAACAAGTTAGAGTGCTATATACGGCTGTGCCGAATCTCTGATACCCTCCACCGACAGTTCGAATGTTTAAGGAGTAAAATCTGTATGATGTTATTATTATCTTAAACTGTGACGATTTGTTATTAATTATGGTTTTAGACGACTAAACGTTTTCCGGTAGTAGCGTTTATATGGGGCCTAGGGTAAATTATGGACCGATCATCACGAAATTTCACAGCGTCATTTCTAGTCCTTTAAAACTGTGACTTACAATTTCTGTTATGCTAGCATTAGTAATTATGGTTTTAGGTGTACTAAACTGTTTTCCGGGAGTAGGGTTTCTATGGGGCCTAGGGTAAATTATGGACCGAAGAAATTTCACAGTGTTATTTCTAGTCCTAAAAAACTGTGACGTACCAAATTTTGTTACGCTAGCGTTATTTTTTACGATTTTAGGCCTACTAAACTGTTTTCCGGGAGTATTGTTTATATGGGGCTTAGGGTAAATTATGGACGGATCATCACGAAATTTAACAGCGTGATTTCAAGTCAAATAAAACAAATTTTTGCAAAATCTTATCTCATTCCGTGCCTTGTTCCAGCATTTATGTTATTTTTTGTAACAAAATTATCAATTTTTTTAGGTGGTGGTTCCACATTTTGATTCATAGCTCTGGTCCTACTGAACCGATTTTGCTGGATTTCAATCCCAAACTGCATACACTGAAAGAAAAATGCTTCATATATTTAATGAATCATTTTCATAAAAAAGTTTTCCTTGGGTAAATGAAAATTTTCATTGTCTAAATGGAATTTCATAGGTTTGATGAAGTATTTTCGTTAAAATCGCTTCATTAGATTTCGTAATTACGTTAAAAATTTTCATTGGATATATGAAAACTTAAGTTTGTCCAAGTTAAACAAAAAATTTTAATTGGGAACTTAAAAAAGCAATATACAAACATAAATATATTCATAAATTAATACAAAATTATAGTTTCCTTAAAAAAATGTTTAATTGTTTTTTAAAAAATGTAAGATTTAATAACTTCATACATCTAATGTTACATGTATGCCATTAAATTTATGAAATCAAAAAATTTTTTATAAAAGCAACATATTTCAATAATTGCCTTCATAAATTTAAATTTTCATTATGACAATAAAAATGTCATTATAGTAATGAAACAAAAACTTTCAATCCACTTTCAATCAACGTTGTTATTTTTATTATTGGCAATTTAATCTCATATTTACGCTCTTAATTGAGAAAAAAACATAGTTTTTTTATACAAAAACTACACTGCCCCGGTAGACTAGCTGTTAGTGAGCTAGTCTATCAGCACCGAGGTTACATGTTCGAATCCCACCAGAGACAGAAAAAAAATAAAAAATAAAATAAAGTAAAATAAAATAAGAAAAAAGAAAAAAAAAAATAAATAAAAAAAAAAATAAAAAAAAAAAAAAAAAATTTTACTTTATTGAAAGTATTCATCCAATGAATAATATTCATGGATCTAATGTAATGTTTCATTAAGTCCTTTTAATGAAACAGGTTTCATTGATCCAACGAAGCGCTGCATAGGTTCCTTTATAATGCAATTTTTCATGGGATTAATGTCAAAATTCGTTAGTATTGCGAAGAAAATTCTTTCAGTGTAGGATAACTACAAGCAATTTGGCACCAAGTTTGTTCATTTCTTTTGAGTTGTTCGAAAGGGAGCGTGTTTTCAACAGACGGACAGACGGACATGGCTAAATCTACTTAGAATTACTCAAGGACCCAGAATATATATATACTTTATGGGGTCTGAGATGAATAATAAAAAAGTTTCACACGGAATGACAAACTTAATATACCCTCTTCACAACTAATTGTGGTGGAGGGTATAAAAATATATACGCAATCTATAAATTTCTGGCAAATATTAAAACCAACATTTTAATATTATTTTGTTAACTCACACTTGTGACTTGTCTGCTATTGGAGAAGACATATTTATTTTATTATTTATTCAATGTTACACAAAAACCGAGCCCAGAGGGCCATATATGGTTTAAAAATACAACTCAAAACATACTACTCAACAAACAATATAAATCAGTGTTCGAAAATAAACAGTACATTATTTAGCGTTCGGCTCACACACCGAAGAACGATATCTATTTTTTTAGTGTTTGTGTAAACATACACAAACCTTAATACCGTGCGTAACTATTTTCAAGAAAGAACCGAACATTATATAATGTTCGGTTCTTCGTTAAAAAACAGAACAATTGTAGTGATACTGTAGAAAAACATTATATTTTAATGTTCTATAATGTTTTTTTCGTGTGTGTATTTTGTTTTTGTAAAAAATGTTTGGTTTTTTTTATCAGCAAAAAGCGACGAACATTAACGAGCCGGACCGAACACATTGAAGTTCGTGGATTTTCAAAAAAAACCGAACGGAATTTAATGTTCTCATCATTTGTTGAGTATGATGAAAACAGCATTATTTTTGTGTTCGAAAGATGACAAACAGGGAAACGTTATTTTTTTAATGAATTTCTACACAAACACTATTAGCGTTTGTGTTTTCCACAAATCTACCGAACCGAACATTAAAGAACGATATTTAGTGTTTATTTTCGAACACTGATATAAATATAAAAATTAACATAAAAATATAACCATTAAAAAACATTTTTTTTTTCTTTTTACTTCATGATGATTAATTCATGATCCCCAAATTTAAAAATGCGTTTAAAATTTATTTTAAGACAACGGCAATACTGTGGTCAAAGTTCATTATATTTTGTGGCTTTTCAACTAAAAATGTCATAAACTACTAGATTTTGTAAATCGAAAACAAAAACCTATTAAATCTAAACCACAAAATAGCAAAACGTGTAAAACTTTCAAAGATTCCAATGATGGTTTTGATGTTTAATTTAACATTTTGATCAACATATTTGAAGGTAATAAAAACGGAGGTGTTGAGGTTTTATTATGATATGAAGTCACTTTTTACATTAGAAATTCTTAAATCACTTAAAACTGGCTTGCAAAATATTACCTTTTTTTTTATAAAAAAAAGCCGTCTTTAAAAAAAACTGCCTAAAAAACTGACTTTTTAAACAAAAAACTAACTTTTTCCAAAAAAAAAAAAAAAAAAAAAAATATACTTTGTATCCAAAAAACTCTCACAATAAGTAAATTTTTGCACAATATACTAATTTTTTCACAAAAAAAATCACTTTTTGCAAAAAAAAAACAATTTCAATTTCAATTTTAAAAGACTATAGAATTGAATGTAGAATGACTTCTTTACGAAAAAGCGGTATTTAAAAAAACTGACTTTTTTCAAAAAAAAAAATTGCATATTGTCCAAAAAAAACTGACTTACTCAGAAAAAAAGGTCACTTATTGAAAAAAACTTGTTTTTTTTTTACTAAAAAGTAACTTTTTGGACAAAAAAAACTGACTTGTTATTTATAAAAGTAACTTTTTGCCCAAAAAACTGACTTAAAAAAAAAAAAAAAACTCACCTTTTTAAATTTTAAAAGACTACAAAATTTTTAATGACTTTTTCACAAAAAAGCGGTTTGGAAAATAAGTGTATTTTTGCCCAAAAAGCTGACCTTTTTAACTAAAAAGTTATTTTTCCAAAAAAAAAAAAAATTTGACTTTTTTTTTACTAAAAAGTCAGTTTTTGCACAAAAAATGAACTTTTTTCCAGAAAAAAAAAAAATTATTTTTTTTCAAATAAAACTGAATTATTCACAAAAAGAGTCAGTTTTTGTAAAAATACTGACTTACTCAGAAAAGAAGTAACCTTTTGCATAAAAAACTGCCCTTTTTCACAAACAAGGGTCACTTTAAAAAAAAGCTGACCTTTTTAAATTTTAAAAGACTACAAAATTTTTAATGACTTTTTCACAAAAAAGCGGTTTTGAAAATAAGTGTATTTTTGCCCAAAAAGCTGACCTTTTTAACTAAAAAGTTATTTTTCCAAAAAAAAAAAAATTTTACTTTTTTTTACTAAAAAGACAGTTTTTGCACAAAAAATGAACTTTTTTCCAGAAAAAAAAATTATTTTTTTTTCAAATAAAACTGAATTATTTACAAAAAGAGTCACTTTTTGGAAAAAAAATTTTAAATTTTAAAAGACTAAAGAATTCTTACATGACTTTTTTACGAAAAAGCGGTTTTTAAAAAAACTGACTTTTTTCTAAAAAAAAAAATTCTCATTTTGCCCCAACAACTGACTTATTTCACTAAAATAATAAATTTCTTTTTATCCAAAAAACTGAATTACTCAGAAAAAAAGTCACTTTTTGCATAATATACTGATTTTATCACAAACAGAGTAACTTATTGCAAAAAACTGACTTTTTAAATCTTAAATGACTTTTTTACGAAAAAGCGGTATTTAAAAAAAACTGACTTATATACAAAAAGTTATTTTTTCCCAAAAAACTGACTTCGTTTTTACTAAAAAGTAAATTTTTGGATAAGAAAACTGACTTGTTATTTACAAAAAGTTACTTTTTGCACAACAAATTTACTTTTTTCAAATAAATATTGCATATTGTCCTAAAAAACTGACTTACTCAGAAAAGTAGTCACTAATTGCATAAAAAAACTGCCCTTTTTCACAAAGAAAAGTCACTTTTTTCTAAAAATGCTGACCTTTTTCAATTTTAAAAGACTATTGAATTCCTTTATGACTTTTTTACGAAAAAGCGGTTTTTAAAAAAACCGACTTTTTTCTAAAAAAAAATAAAATTCTCATTTTGCCCCAAAAACTGACTTTTTTACAAAAAGTTATTTATTACCAAAAAACTAACTTGTTTTTTACTAAAAAGACACCTTTCGACAAAAAACTGACTTGTTATTTACAAAAAAAAACTTTTTGCAAAAAAAAAAAAATTAATTTTTTTCAAATTGCATATTGTCCTAAAAAAATGACTTACTCAGAAAAGAAGTCACTTATTGCATAAAAAAAAACTTTTTTCTAAAAATACTGACGTTTTTCAATTTTAAAAAACTACAATAATTTTATATGACTTTTTTCACAAAAAAGCGGTTTTGAAAATTAGTGTATTTTTGCCCAAAAAACAGACTTTTTAGACAAAAAACTGACTTTTTTTTATACCATCCACCACAATTAGTTGTGAAGAGGGTATATTAAGTTTGTCATTCCGTGTGAAACTTTTTTATTATTCATCTCAGACCCCATAAAGTATATATATTCTGGGTCCTTGAGTAATTCTAAATCGATTTAGCCATGTCCGTCTGTCGGTCCGTCTTTTGAAAACACGCTCACTTTCGAACAACTCAAAAGAAATAAACAAATTTGGTGTCAAATTGCCTTCACTTATCCTAAGCAGTTTGGGATTGAAATCCAGCAAAATCGGTTCAATAGGATCTGAGCTATGAATCAAAATGTGGAACCACCACCTAAAAAAAATTGAAAATTTTGTTACAAAAACTAATATAAATGCTGGAAAAATGCACAGAATGATATAAGATTCCGCAACAGTTCGTTTTATTTAACTGGAAATCACGCTGTAAAATATCTTGAAGAGCCGTCCATGATTTACCCTAGGCCCCATATAAGCCCTACTCCCGGTAAACAGTATAGTAAGCCTAAAACCCTAACTAACAATGCTATCATAACAAATTTTGGCACGTCAAAGTTAAATAGGACTAGAAATGAAACTATTAAGTTTCGTGATGATCGGTCCATAATTTACCATAGGCCCCATATAAAACCTACTTCCAGAAAACAGTTTAGTACGCCTAAATCCTTAAAAAATAATGCTAGCATAACAAATTTTGGTACATCACAGTTTTATTGAACGAGAAATAAGACTTTAAAATTTTGTGAAGAACGGTCCATCATTTACCACAGGCCCCATATAAACCTTACTCCCGAAAACAGCTTAGTAAACCTTAATACGTAAAAAATAATGCTATCATAACAAAATTTGGAACATATAAGTTTTACAGGACTAGAAATAAGACTGTGAAATTTCGTGAACATCAGTTCATAATTAACCCTAGGCCCCAAATAAACCTTACTCCCGGAAAACAGCTTAGTACGCCTAAAAACGTAAAAAATAACGCTATCATAACAAAATTTGATACATCACAGTTTTATAGAACTAGAAATGACACTGTGAAATTTGGTGAAGATCGGTGCATAACTAACCATAGGCCTCATATAAAGCCCACTCTGGTAAAATAATTAAATACGCGGCACACTTTCTTCCAGTTTAGCTTCATATGGGCAGAAAAAATGTTATGCAATTTTGTGATATACGGTCCATAATTTTCCTTGGATTCCATTTTAGCAGCCTTCTGAAATTTACTGCAAACGCTTAAACTAATTGCACCGCTGTATTGAAATTTCTGTTTTTTAATACCAGAAATCGTTCTCAGAATTTGGGATGATTGGTTCATAGCTTACCATGGCTTTTATATAATTTGTTCTCCTGAAAGTCATTTCAGTTCAGCTTAAACTGATATTCTACTCAAACTTTTTAAAATTGATTCTGATTGTCGATCAATAATTTTATATAGGTCTAAACCGCAACAAATTTTAATGCAGATGTCTGTTTTTACAAAGATTATAATAATAAATAGACATCATACAGATATTACTCCTAAAACATTCGAAGTGTCGGTGGAGGGTATCAAAGATTCGGCACAGCCGAATATAGCACTCTAACTTGTTTTACTAAAAATTCGCTTTTTTAACAAAAAAAAACTAACCTTTTCACAAAGAAAGTCTGACTTTTTCAATTTTTAAAGACTTGGATTTTAATATTACTTTTTCTTTGGTCTTCTCTGACTTTTTTTTACTAAAAATAATTTTTACCCAAAAAACTGACTTGTTTTTTTTTACTAAAAAGTCACTTTTTGCACAAAAAACAGACGTTTAAAAAAAAAAATCGCTTTTACATTAAAAGCTGACTTTTTCACAAAAAAAATTCACATTTTGCAAAAAAAAAAAAAAAATACTGACTTTTTTCACTTTTAAGAGACTATAGATTTTTTTTTTTTTTTTTTTGCTCTTAATAGAAATATATTGAACAAACAATATTATAATAATAGATTTGCTAGTTTTCATAATCATCAGCTTGCCATCAATTACTCGGGGATTACTATGTACAAGTATATGAGAGCAATTGCTTGCTGCATTTGGACCCATTTGATGATTTTCAATAAAATTTTAAATTAACCTGACTGACTTGACTTTCTAATAATACCAACAAAAACATCTGCAATCCATTGTTTGTAGCACAGGAAATATTGCACATTTTCCCTTAGTAATGCCTTAGTGCAGGAAGCACTCTCCTAAAAGCAGGCTATACATTTATGGCTTTTTGTGTTAAGAGTTTGTGAGAAAGTGTGTATGTGTGAGTGTGTGTGCGTTTGCGTTTGCGATAGGACGAGGTTTAGCAGAGTAGAGGAAAAAAGGCATGAGAATGTTACTACACATTGTAATGAAATGCATTATTGTTTAGTAAACAGATGTTGCTGCTATTCTAGCAGAATATTTGCTTTAAGCTTATTTGAGGCAAAAATGTTGTCTTTTATCCCCTTTTGTTTGATATTTATTGTTGTTGATGTTTTAGAAAGAAATGTTGTTGATTTTTTTCTTTAACACAAGACATGATTTCTATTTCGAAATTACATTTGAAGAGTAAACTTAAATTTTTGTTGGATTTGTTCTATTAAAGTCGTACGTAGAATTAAGGGAAATCTGATAGTTGTTTGTGTAAAGGGAAATATTTGAATGGGTCTAAAGAGAAAAATTAAGATAAAGAAAAAAAATATGTTAAATAAATAGTTGTTTACTATGGCTTAAATAACTATTATCATTGTATTTTATGATTTTTATCATTATTGCTATACAACAACAAAAAATAAAAAAAAAAACGAACAAATAGCATTAAAAATAACTTTAATGATTTTGATACTACAAAAAAAAGTAATAGCTATTACTATGGCTTAACACTGAGCAACAAAAGTAAAACAACAATTTTTCCAAAAACAGACAAAATTGAATTGGTTTAATCTTCAAAACATTAATAAAACATTCACCCCTATCGTGAATTAAAATTCCTTGGGAGTTTTTTCCCTTTTCCTATTTTTACAATTGAATTAACATAGGAAAAATGGAAAAAGGGAAAAAACTCCCAAGGAATTTTTATTCACGATAGGGGGGATTATGTTCTTTTAAAGCTTCAAATAAATGCTTGCAGTTATTTAGCTGACTCATAACTTTAGTTTGGCACTGTACACTTGCCATGCGTCTTAAATTGGTATTCGAAATTTTCTTTTTATTGTTTGTTATAATACCCAGTATTTATTTTTACTTCATTTCCGTTAATATTATACAAAATAACACAAAAATGGAATTCTTTTCTTAAAGCTCTTCCTTTCCTGCTTTACAGAAGAACAAAAAAAACGAAAAAATAAAACAACATAAAAGAATAAATGAAATATCAAATAAAATGCCAATAAATGGCCTTTAAATATGAAAACTATATTCAGTAAATTTTTACAACTATAATTTTTTTCGCAACAATACTTTTTTGTAAATTCGTTAGTTTATGATTTTAATGTCTTTTAAAGAGAAAAAAATGTTTCTCTCTTTCATTTATACATCCAAACTTTTTTTTTTTTTAAATAAGTATATTTTCGATGAAAGGCAAAAAAACTATTGGAAAGCTATAAACAAGTATAGAGAAGTGAAGTCGAAGTCTTACAAATTTCTTAAGAAATTTTAAGATGAAAAAAAAAAATAAACAGCAGCAGGAAAAGCAAATGAAGACATTTAAGAAAAAACACGAAATATTTATTTTTTTTTCGCGGAAAAGAATAATTTTGTCATTATTATTGGAATGTGAAATTGATTTCAGTTATTGAGCAAACTGAAACAATTTTAAGCAATATATATGAAGCAAATGTACAAGAACACTTAAAGCGAATTGTTAGTTGAAAACATTATTTAATTAAAAAAAGTGACTTTTTTTCGGGGAAAAAAAAGTGACATTTTAGTGAAAAAAGTCCTTTTCGGGGAAAAAGTTACTTTTTAGTGAAAAATTTCAATTTTCGGGAAAAAGTGACTTTTTAGTGAAAAAAGTCCGTTTGCGGGGAAGAAGTGACTTTTTAGTGAAAAAAGTCAATTTTCGGGGAAAAAAGTGGCTTTTTAGTGAAAAAGTCCGTTTACGGGGAAAAAGTGACTTTTTAGTGAAAAAAGGTCCGTTTTTGGAAATATTACACTTTTTAGGGAAAAAGTCCGTTTTTGGGCAAAAAGTGATTTGTAATGAAAAAAAGTCTGGTTTTGGGCAAAAAGTAACTTTTTGTTGAAAAAAGTCAGTTTTAGGCAAAAATTTAATTTTGAGTGAAAAAAGTCCGTTTTTGGGGGGAAAAAAAGGATTTTTTAGTGAAAAAATTCCGTTTTGGGAAAGAGAAACTTTTAAGTAAAAAAAGTCCGTTTTTGGGAAAAAAGTGAAAAAGTGACATTTTTTCACTAAAAAGTAATTTTTTCCCCAAAAACAGACTTTTTTCACTAAAATGTCACGTTTTCCCAAAAACGGACTTTTTCACTAAAAACGTCACTTTTTCCCAAAAACGGATTTATTTTACTTAAAAGTTTTTCTCTCCCAAAAACGGAATTTTTCACTAAAAAATTATTTTTTCCCCCAAAAACGGACTTTTTTCACACAAAATTAAATTTTTGCCTAAAACTGACTTTTTTCACTAAAAAGTCACTTTTTCCCAAAAAAGGACTTTTTTCAACAAAAAGTCACATTTTGCCCAAAACCGGACTTTTTTTTCATTAAAAATCACTTTTTGCCCAAAAACGGACTTTTTCACTAAAAAGTCTCATTTTTCCTTACAAGACACTTTTTTCCCCGAAAATGGACTTTTTCACTAAAAAGTCACTTCTTCCCCGAAAACGGACTTTTTTCACTAAAAAGTCACTTTTTCCCCGAAAACGGACTTTTTCACTAAAAAGTCACTTTTTTTAATTAAATAATATTTTATACTAATTCGCTTTAAGTGTTCTTTTACATTTTTTTACATAAAAAAAGATTTTTTAGTAAAAAGTCCGTTTTTGGGAAAAAGTGACATTTTAGTGAAAAAGTCCGTTTTTGGGGAAAAAATGACTTTTTAGTGAAAAAAGTCAGTTTTTGGGAAAAAGTGACATTTTAGTGAAAAAGTCCGTTTTGGGGAAAAAGTGACTTTTTAGTATAAAAAAAGTCTGTTTTTGGGGGAAAAAATTACTATTTAGTGAAAAAAGTCCGTTTTTGGGCAAAAAGTGATTTTAATTGAGAAACAGTGTGTTTTGGGAAAGAAGTGACGTTTTACTGAACAAATTCTGTTTTATTATTTTTTTTTTTTTTTTTTGGCAAAAACTCCGTTTTTGGGGGAAAAAATGATTTTTTAGTGAAAAATTCCTTTTTTTGGCAAAAAGCGATTTTTTATGAAAAAAGTCCGTTTTTGGAAAAGAAGTGACTTTTTACTGAAAAAAGTCTGTTAGTTTTTTGGGCAAATAGTGCCTATTTACTGAAATAAGCAAAATAAGCCTAAGCAAAATCGCTCACAGCATTGTGTGAAATATTGCTTAAACGAAAAGTCGCTCAACGTAGGCGAAAAATACCCCAATCACCGGCCTTGCTAACAAAAGCTTCTTTGCATAGCTTGCCTTCATCCGGGATCAAAGCCGGACTTAGAAGCTTTAACTTGCGAAGCAGGCTTGGACAAGGGCCGGCTATGCCTTTTCTACCTCATTAAAAAATTTGTCAAATAAAAAAACAAACGAACAATCGCCAAAAAAAAAAAAAAATCAAACTATGTTAAGCGAATTATCACCCAAAAATAACGAAGAATTGCCATAAAAAAAGGAATATTTCTGTTCAAAAATTAAGGAAAATTTTAGGGCGATTTTTCGCACATTGATTTGGGCGATTTTGGTAGGAGGCAAAACTGTGTTTTTTGTTTGGGCAAAAAGTGATTTCGAGTGAAAAATTTACATATAATTCTTTTTTGTTTTTAGGCTATTTGCTTATTTTTTTTTTTAAAAGAATATTTTAGTTTAATTCCATGTGCTGATAACTTATCCTGTTTTCTAACAATATATTAACAATACTTTTCATTAAATTATTTTTATGAAGAAAGGAATTTTACAACATGAAATTAATTAAAATTTATTGATAATTTTTCATTCTTGACTGAAGCTGGGCTCGAACGCAGGCATTTTTACGGACAGGTTACCCCTACATGTTTCGATTGCAACCACTCAATCGCTTCAGAGGGGTTTGCCGTTTAACACTCGCACCCTTGACGACTGCTGACGTCAATAGTCAAACATCAATCCTTAAACCAAATTGTATTTAACCTTTGGTAGATCGAAATTTGCTTTTGAATGATTATCTATTTTTAATATATTTTACATGTTTTTTCCTTACTTCTGCTTTTTCGTACTTTTGTCAAGAATTCTTCTTGAAGTCCAATGTACATTATTTTTTTTTCTTTTTTGTTTTTCATTTTTTTTGTCTTTCTTTTTCTTGTTGACCTTTTTTAGCACAACTTGAAGGACAAATGCAAACATAGAGCTCGTGCCTTAGCTTTAACAATAATTAGTATTGTGGTTATTTTGTTGAACTATTTATGGTTTTTAATCCAATTTTTTTTTTTTTTAATATTTTTAATTAGAATGTCAAGAATGAAAAATTATCCATAAATTTTAAATAATTTCATGTTGTAAAATTCCTTTCTTCATAAAAATAATTTAATGAAATTTGGATTAAAAACCATAAATAGTTCAACTAAATAACCACAATACTAATTATTAACAATACTCATAGAAATAATTCCAGAGATAATGTTGCGAATATGGTAAACGTTCTTGTCAATCATAGAAACGCTGTTAAAATATGCCATATTAATGCCTAAAGCTTGAGGAAAAAGATTGACGAATTTAGATTGAACCTTGAAAACTCAGGTTTTGATTTTATTTGTGTATCGGAAACATGGTAAATTACGGAATTTATGTTTATTTATATAGATATAATTTACGCAGAGTAGCCACACTATCTCTTCAGAGATCTTTGCCATTTAACACTCACCACCATTGAAGACGACTACAGGCAGTCGATAGTCAAATATCAAACATTGTATTTTTACTTTGGTAGATCGAAATTTTGTTTGTCGTGCTTGATTCCCAATTTTTATTCTTGATAAAAACACAAATTTTTTTATTTAGATTTTTTTTCATACATAAATTAATTTTATTATCAGCCATGTCACAGAGAACAATTCAGTTTGGAAACGAAATTTATTCCGTATTTTGGATCTACAGAAAATGATGAAATAATTTTTCCTAATGAAACAATTTTTGTTTTCATGATTGGAATGGTAGTTTTCTGTATCGGAAAGGCCAAAAAACTATCAAAATACACTTTATATCCAAAAACGAATATGTTTTCTTCGATTCGGACGGAATCATTCCGAACGGAATTGCACTCTGTGACATGAAATGAAACATTGTATATGAAACATTTTTTCGAATGTACTTCTATGAGTCAAATTTCAAATTATCAAACTTTCTTATACTAGAGCTATTCCCTCAATATGTCACATACTTTTTGCATAAGACAATGGTTGGCTAAATCTTCCTTTATTTTTCACTATGCCGAATCTGATATACCCTTCACCATGATGAGATAAGAACAAAAAGTTATATACATAAATAACGTTCTTTAGATAGGTATAAATAAATATTAATTGAGACACGCCAACTTTTCATTTCGTCATGCCGAAGAATAAACAAATACAAAAAATTTATAAATGTACCTAAGCCCGTTTCCCCTTTTGCCAAAGTTGATGTTTGAAATTAGTTTTATAATCTTAAAATCGTTTTTTAAAATTAAATGAAAAAAATAATTTTTGGAATTCGAACTGGCAATAACATCAGTCTCAGGAGAGAACTTAACTACTCGGCTACGAATGCTTTTACTGAAGAAGCGATAAATTAAAATATATTGAGTCTATGAGTTTGTTTCTTTATTTGAGCGGCATATCATATACATGCATTAATGTGTATGTGTATGCGTAAAATTAAACAAATTATAAATAAAATCCACCACTTGTAGTGAAGGGTAAAAAAAAAACAACAAAAAAACCACATTACCAACACTGTATTACCATAGCCACTGTATGACCGTAGAAACCAAAATTGAAGTGGTTTGTAGGGTATGTTTATTTCGTTTTGGTAATACAGTGTTGGTATGGTAATGTCACGTCTAATTTGACCTTTAAAGGAAAACATTTGAGGCAGTCGAGGTTTTTTACTGATATCTCAGCCATTTGTGGACCGATCTTGCTGAATTTCAGTAGCACACAATTCCGGACAATATGTGATATAAATGTAAAATAACCTGGCCCCCATCATATATGGGCTCTTCGGAAACCCCATTTCAACGGACAGACGGACATCGTTAAATCAACTTCGCTCCTCCTAAGGACCCAGAATATATATACTTTATAGGGTCTAACATCAATAGTATAGGAATAACAAACGGAATGACAAACTTATATATACCCTTTTCACCACCTGTGGTGAAGGGTATAAAAAAGGGAATGAAAAGCAGAAGGAAGGAAGATAAAAAACTGGATGAAAACGAAAATTTTCAGGAAAATCTTTCTGAGCAAAATATAAAAAAACTTTACAGGAAAATAAATTTTAAAGCTTGAAAGTGGTTGTTAAAAAAAGATAAGACTCTTAAGAATTTAAAATAGTGTTTATGAATAATTACATGAAATTTAAAGAAGATTTAAAAAAAACTGGTAAAACTAAATTAAATAAATAAAAGAAATTTTAGGGAATTTTATGGAAACCTCTCAGGAAAGCATTTAAGCGTTTAACTTTTATTTTTAACTTTTTTACAATTCCATTTAAATTATTTGGGTTGTACACAAAATGCGGATCATCAGGTTATATGGTTATGTAGTTATATTAACACCAACAAACAATAAATAAAAAAAAACAATTGTTATAAATGTATTTTGTGGTTGTGAATTTAACAAATAACCATATAACCTAATAACCAGCCTGCCGTGTACAACCCAATATTTTTTGTGTCTCTCTTTAAAAAACATGTTTAATCTTCAATCACAAACTTAAAAATGTTTTCTTCGATTAGCTTAATCTGCAAAAACCGGAGGAACCAGAAAAAAACTTTAAAACTCAATTTATTTACGTCTCGAATAGCAATCGTAGAAATCACACACAACAAATCTGTAAATCCTATTGAAAAAATAAAACAGGCAAAATTGTTGAAAAATTACACTGAAACGAGTGTAAAAATTCAATTTGAATGCCAAAAGCGATAACAAGAGTGAGTTGTGGGTTTGAATACAAATAGATAATTTTAAGCCACAAGCGCCTCCAAAATACAATAAAAATGGAGCTCTTTTTTGCCAGTATTTTTTTTTTTTTTTTTTTTTTTTTTTGTAGACAATTTAATAAAGCGGTGGCGGCACAAGTTAAGTGGCTTTTAACACGTCAATTCAATGAATCGAATCAAATACGAACACAATTTGAAAAAGTACCACTTCAATTACAAACCAGTTTTTTTTTATTTCTTTTCTAGCGATTTATCTATACATCCATCTTTCTATCTATAACAACTGCATGATATTTAATTTTTTTTCTAAGATTTATTATAGAATTAAGTGCAAAAACAAAAAAAAAAAAATTAAACGTAACGTTGTTAATAACTTCCATATTTGTTTAAGGTTAAAGCTGGTTTTTTTTATTTCTTGTCTAGAGATTTGTTTATTATTTTATGCCAGACATGACTTGGCATTATTTAACTTTTTAATTTTGATTAAAATTATAAAAAAAAAAATAGTCTTAAAACCACTTTAAAGTTATTTTTAATATTTTATTTGGCCTTAGGGCCAAAATTCCTTAAGATGTCTTAGATTAATTTAAACTTTAGGAAATATATTTTTTTAAAAAAATATATGGGCATATCCAAAGAAAGGTCTACCGGTAATTTTTACGTTAACCTTCGCTTTTCCAATACCCACTCGGTTGACCAACTTGGTTTTATTTCTAATTGTTAAGCTCTTAAAAAAAACAGAAAAACAATCATTATGTGGCAGTACTGTTTCATATCAATTTTATTACTGTAACAACAATCTAATACCAAAATGTGATACAACAAACTAATGCCGGAAAAATCCAATGTTGCGTGCTGACGCATAAACGCGCGACAGATATGGGTGGTATAATTATTGAGGAATCATAAGCTCTTGATGTTCTTGATGTGATGTCCGATGGACAGAACATATATTCAAGGTGTCGAAAGAAGCATTCAAGTGCCTCGGTTTTTTAAGACGGTGCAGGATATACTTCACTCCATCTGATCTCCTTACAATTTCTGCCACCTTTATCCGACCGCGTATGGAATACAACTCTCATGTGTGGGCCGCTGCTCCAAAGTCTATTTTGGAGCTTTTCGACCGCGTGCAGGAGAGGGCGAGCATTCTCATAGGTGACATTAGGGTATCCAATTCTATTGACTCATTTGAGCACCGTCGCAATGTGGGCTGCATTTGCCTTTATCGTTTCTACAATGGGATGTGTTCTGACGAAATTAGGGATTTGGTTCCCGAAAACCGTACTTTTGCTTGTAATACACGTTTTTCCTCAAGAGCCCATTCTTTTGTGGTCGATTGGCAGGTGAATCGTACAACGCATTACACAGAGAATTTGTTTTTTCCCGGACTTTTCGCATGTGGAATAACCTTCCTGCTGAAGTCTTCCCTCTCACTTACAACATCAATAAGTTCAAGTCGAATGTCCACAAACATTACTCCCTCTATCCTCCTTCCCATAACCTATTTTCCTAGTTTCAACAAAATGCAATGCATTAGTCATCTCCTGAGTCCTGGTCCTAACAGAAAAAATAGAGTCAAAACAGCTGAACAACCGGTACTTTTTTCAATTTATTATATCCATGTCTTACTGTTGCGTTCTAGTAAACGTTGAGGTGGTCCAACTGTAATGCATGATTTTTTTTGTGAGTCACAAATTAACGTTAAGTTTTTTGCCCAACATAAGTTCGTATTTCTTTGTTTTAGAATTTGATAAATTCAATAATGGCGAGGTACAGTTGATCAGCGCTTTAAGATTATTGAAGCCTTTTTCTAAAATTGGCGTTAAAATCAAAATGCATTTTCTGCACTTCTTGATTTTTTTTGGTCAACATAGTCGACGAAATGTGTCCACAATCGGGAGAATTGCCGAAGTTGGGCAAATAAGAATCCACGAGTAATTGTCGATGCATCCACAAAGAGTGGCTGTTTTGTACGGTTTATGGGCTGGCGGCATCATCCGGCCGTACTTCTTCGAAAATGATGTTGGCCAAGCAGTTACCGTGAAGGGTGTTCGTTATCACGAGATGATCACGAACTTCTTGTGGGCAGAAAGTGAGGATATGGACCTGGACGATATCTGGTTCCAACAGGATTATGCTACTTAACACACTGCCAAAAAAACAATGGCGCCGTGTTATTTCACATCGTTGCGATGTTATTTAGCCGTCAAGAACATGCGATTTGATACCGTTGAACTTCTTTCTTTGGGGATATTTAAAAGCAGAAGTCTACGTCAATACTTAAGTCAAGAGAAATTCAAGAGCTAAAGGATGAGATAATTCGGCACATTAACTACATTGAACCTTAATTATGTGTCGGAGTCATTGAAAATATGGATCGTCGGATAGAGGTATGCCACCGAAGCCATGGGGAGCATTTGGCTGATATTTTGTTTTACACTTTATTGTCATAGATCCTTCTATAATAATTAAAAATATCAAGGTAATTCTCTAAAAACTTTATGTATTTGATTGGACCACAATTTACTTAAACCAGCTCTTGTTATTATTGGTCCGCGATCGTTTAAATTAAGCTGCTGAAATTTTTTGGCCAAATAAAAATCTATTGGGTATCGTAAGTGCAGCATTATCAAGAACAAATAGTTTTATTGCTTTAACTGCCTGCCCCACCATATCGATCTACAACTTAGGCGAGCGACAACAAGTCACTCATTATTATCGTTCTCTTAAGTGGCCCACTAATTGAAGCACAGCCGCGAACAACGTTGTAAAAGCCACATTTTGCAAAAACTGTTCTTTGCAGATAACCGGTAATCTTATTAAACATCAGATCAACCAAAATTATGCACATTAACGCCTTCAAAATGGAATACAAAGTGTCAGCCAGTGGAATAACATTGTAAGATACTAGCAAAATGTTGAAACCGAAATGGTTTTGCAGTGCGAAATAATGTTTTAAAAGCCTTTTGCATTAAAAAGTTTTTATTATCATTATTTATTTGCTCTCCTGAAAAATTATTATTTTGTAACTTAAAATGTTATTCGCGGCTGTGCTTCAATTATTGGCTTGTTAGTCGTAAGGACTTATGTTTTTAACGTTAATTGAGTTTTTCTTTTCTCGGACTTTTTCCCAGTAAATCGAGAAATAAAGCGCAATTTCCCGGGATCCCAGGAAGTCCCGTTAAAACCAAATAAATTTAAACAGTATAGATTTCTTTTTATATTTTAATGAATTAATTTTTATTAAAAAAAATCACGTTAATGAGGTCCATTAGAAAAAAAAAACCAACAAACAATAGAAATGAATGCAGTTTCTATTAAAACAATCAAAAGAAAAATCAATCCATCTGTACTGAAATCAATGCGAAGCAGTTTTATTAGTTTTTGCCGCATGCTTCGAAAAATTGTAATTCTTTTTTAATGGAACTCGATGTTGCTCCTGTAGTTGATTTGCGGGTTCAATTAATATCACTTATTGCATCATTTAAAATTTCCTCAAAAGTTTTGCCCTGCACAATATCATCAGGCATTCCAATTTCTTCTAGTTTATTGAAGTTTTTGATGCATTGGGAAACAAATTGTTGCTTCCATTAAAAATGATTTTTAAGGTTTTTTATCAGAGTATACAATTTTGGATCCCTCCTTTCACCAATTAATTTAATAAGAGAATCAAACATTGTATTTTTAAGCGATAAACGACATGATGACATTTGTTGGCATAAAGTATTTCTTACCACATCCGCTCTTAATAGTATAATATTCCGACGTACATAACTTATCAATAATATGAAATGGGAATTTTGAACATTTAAACGAAAACTTGGATAACTAATATGCTTGTGGCAGTGTAAAAAAAAACTGAACTGGCAAAATAAAATAAAGTAATTTGTTTTTATTTTTGTTTTTTCTCTACCCACTTTTAACTACATTTAGAGTTGACCAAAAATCAACCAATTGTCAATATCAACATTATTTTATGATATATTTTTTAAGCAAAATTTACGATATTAAAAAAAAAACAAGAATCAAACCATCGAATAATTTTTTATGAAGAAATCAAGATATGGTAACTTTTTCATGCAAAATTCAAAATATTTTCAATTTTTAAACTTTAATTTTTAAAAAAGTTAAAATATCGTAAATTTTTCTATAAAAATATTAAAATATCGTAAATTTGTCTTGAGAGAAATCAAAATATAGTAATTTTTTTGTTGGAAAAACCTTGTTATATAAAAGTTCACATATTGGAAATTGTTCTATTGAAAAATCAAATTATCGTAAGCTTTTTGATAAAAGAACCCAAATAACTTAAATTTGTCTATATTAATTGTTCTATTTAAAAGTATCATAAACTTTTCTATAGAAAAATCAAAATGGCATAAACTTTCCTATAAAAAAAAGCCAAATATCGTAAATTCCTAAAGTTGAATTTAGAAAAATCAAAATATCCTATATTTTGTAATAATCCACATATCGTAAATTTTTTAATAAAAAAAATTTAAATATCCTAAAATTTGTACAAAGAAAAATTTTAAACTAAATTTTTCTATAAAAAAATCAAAATTTTGTAATTTTTTTTATAAGAAAACAAAATATCAATATTCTTTTTGTATATTGTTTTTAAAAAAAACTTTACGATATTAAAAAATAAAAATCTGTTTTCTAAAAAGAAATCACGATATGGTTACTTTTTTATGTAAAATCGAAATCTATTCAATTTTTAAATACAAAAGTTAAAATATCGTAAATTTTTCTATAAAAAAATATTATAAAATTTTTTATAAAAAAATCATAATAATATTATATTTTTTTTTTTAAGAAAAATCAAAATATAGTTAATGTTTTATAAGAAAATTTAAGATATCGAAAAATCCTTATCACTTAAATTTTTCTATATTAATTTTCGTATCGTCAACTTTTCCAGAGAAAAAACGAAATATCGTAAATTAGAATTAAAGAAAAAAAAATCTTAAATTTGTATATAGAAAATCAAAATATTCTAAATTTTTTGATAGAAAAATCCACACATCGAAAAAAAAAATATAGTATCGTAAAATTTGTATTATCAAATTATGCATAATTTTTCTATACAAAAACACCAAAATGTTTTAAATATTCTATAGAAATTTAATCCAAATTTTTAATATTTTTAATTAGGCTTAAGTTCATGAAATTTAATTTTTCATTAAATTATTTTTATGAAGAAAGGAATTTTACAACATGAAAATTAATTAAAATTGTTATTGATAATGTTTCGTTCTTGACGTGGCTGGGGCTGGAACCCCGGCCGGCAGGTTACCATGACATGTTTCGATTGCAACCACTCAATCTCCTCAGATGGATTTGCCGTCTTACACTCGCAGCCATCGACGACTGCTGACGTCAATAGTCAAACATCAATCCTTAAACCAAATTGTATTTTAACATTTGGTAGATCGAAATTTGCTTTCCTGAATGATTATCCATTTTAATTGATTTTACATGTTTTTTTCTTACTTCTGTTTTTTCGTACTTTCGTCAAGAATTTTTCTTGTAGTCCAAGTACATTTTTTGTTTTTTCATTTTGTCTTTTTCTTTTTCTGTTGACCTTTTTCAGCACAACTTGAAGGACAAATGTACACATAGAGCTCGTGCCTTAGCTTTAACAATAATTAGTATTGTGGTTATTTTGTTGAACTATTTATGGTTTTTAATTCAAATTTTTAATATTTTTAATTATTCTTAAGTTCATGAAATTTAGGCACGAGCTCTATGTGTACATTTGTCCTTCAAGTTGTGCTGAAAAAGGTCAACAGAAAAAGAAAAAGACAAAATGAAAAAACAAAAAATGTACTTGGACTTCAAGAAAAATTCTTGACAAAAGTACGAAAAAACACAAGTAAGAAAAAAACATGTAAAATCAATTAAAATGGATAATCATTCAGGAAAGCAAATTTCGATCTTCCAAATGTTAGAATACAATTTGGTTTAAGGATTGATGTTTGACTATTGACGTCAGCAGTCGTCGATGGCTGCGAGTGTAAGACGGCAAATCCATCTGAGGAGATTGAGTGGTTGCAATCGAAACATGTCATGGTAACCTGCCGGCCGGGGTTCGAGCCCCAGCCACGTCAAGAATGAAAGATTATCAATAACAATTTTAATCAATTTTCATGTTGTAAAATTCCATTCTTCATAAAAATAATTTAATGAAAAATTAAATTTCATGAACTTAAGCCTAATTAAAAAAATATTTCTATAGAATATTTAAAACATTTTGGTGTTTTTGTATAGAAAAATTATGCATAATTTGATAATACAAATTTTACGATTCTATATTTTTTTTCGATGTGTGGATTTTTCTATCAAAAAATTTAGAATATTTTGATTTTCTATATACAAATTTAAGATTTTTTTTTTCTTTAATTCTAATTTACGATATTATTATTATATTGTAAGTCTTTAATGTTTATGTGGTACATTATTGTATTTATTTTATTGTTTTTATAATTTTTAAATAGACAATCCCTTGAAAAAGTCGACAAACAATCGACGAAACGTCGGGAACAAAATATTGTAATTAAAAACTGAATTTTATTTACATTGAAGAAATTTAGGCCCTATTAGCTTGACAAAAATAATATTCATTATCAATAACAATTTTCATTTTGTAAAATTCCTTTCTTCATAAAAATAATTTAATGAAAAATTAAATTTCATGAACTTAAGCCTAATTATAAAAAAATATTAAAAAATTTGGATTAAAAACCATAAATAGTTCAACAAAATAACCACAATACTAATTATTATTCTATAGAAAAATAAAATTTTGTAAATTTTTTTATAAAAAAAAAACAAAATATCGTAATTTTTTTAGGATATTTTTTCTAGGAAAAATTTACGATATTAAAATTTTCTTAAGAAAGTGTTTCGATGTTAAAAGTAAACAATTTTACTTTCAGAAGTTTTACAATATTTTGGTTTTTTCGTCTCAAACCCTTTACGATACTTGGCCTTTCTACAGAAAATTCTACAATAACTTAAAGTTGTTTCAATATTTTTAAATTTTTCTTTCGAAAAATGTTTAGATATTGACATTTTTCTTTAAATATTAAAAAAAAGAATTTTTATTTTTCTTATAAAAATTTTGCAATAAAAAGTTCTTGTGATTAAACTTTTTTTTTTTTTTAATTGAAATTCATGTGACTAAAATTTTTATTTTATCAATTAACATTATTAGTTGGAAATTTGTACTATAACGTAATGATTTTTTTACCTCCAAACAAACATAAATTAACATTTTTGTAAGTTTGAGCTTTTTTTGATGAGGTTTAATTGAAATCTGTGCCCATGTTCTGCAACTCTCGCGTCGAGAAGGTTTTCGATTGAAATGTGTGAAATGAAACAAAAATGTCATTAATTGAAACAAACAGCTGTTTTTCTCACTTAACTGTGTCTGTAACTTTTTTTGGCGAGTACAAGCTGTCACGTAAGGAAATTACTCGCTAATTTACGGAAAAAGTGTGTCTGTAACATTTTGGTGAGAAAAGTTCCCGCTTTGAACTGTCAAATAAACTCACGAATAAAAATGGGGCGAGAAAAAATTTTAACACTAAAAAACAATTAAAAATGCAAAATGCAAAGAATAATAATAAAAATATTTTATTCTTGGCACATTTTTCATTGTTTTATTATTTTGCTTTTAACATTTTTATAAAATATACGAATGTCTTCAAAGCTCATTTGCAAACAACAAACATTAAAGTTGGTCTTTACACAATTCGGCATAGCCGACGGTTGTGTTTTCGCCGCCGTCGTTGAAAAATTTTCAATTTAAGTAAATTTTGGTCGCCATCAACGATATGTGTTGCTGGCGTTCTGAACGTCTGCAATGTCACACCGGCTTCGAGTGCAATATTATGATATTTATAACGTAACGACGCAATCTCTTTTGATAGTTTTCGACATGAGTTACAACACACATTTTTCTCACTTTTCGAGCAACGATGGAATATTTTGTTTCACATCTTTTCGATGCAAGAAGTTCTCACTAAAGTTACAGAACATGGGTACTGATTACAGGCAAAAGTTATCCTCTTTTCACAAATCAAAATATTTTTTTTCTATCAGCACAGTTATTTGAAACAATTAAAAAATTGTTTGAAACATTAAAAAATTTGTTTAATGTTTGTGTGTATTTTTTTCATATTTTAAAATATACACACAACAAAGATTATAATTTTTATTTTCAATTAAGGCAAATTTATTGCAGCAATTAAAAAAATTGTTTAAAACAGCATTACTTGGCATAATTGAAAAAATTTTAGTAAACATTTTTTCTGCGTAATTTTTTTGATTGTGAAAATTAAGGATATTGAAACGATATTTAAATATTTTTTTCTCTCTTCAATTTACGATATTTTTTAATAATCTTTCTTTTTAATCAGCTTTTAAATTACTTGTGACTTTTTCCCGAAAAGTATACTTTATTATACAGTTTTAAAGCATCATCATAAAAGTATGCTTTAAATTTTATTTAAACCGTTTTTTTAAACGTTTTTTCGTTTTGTTGCCACAACGGGTGAATCACAATTTTCAGTTTATTTTTCTCATATCCAAATTAACGATATTGGTGTTTTTATATCTTTTTTTAATATTATTGAAGTCTGTGTGTTTGTATGGATGTGTGTATGTTTACAAACATTTGGCAATTGGTGTATTAACACTCTCAAATATTTTGTTATACTTAAATGCATTTCATATTTTTAAATACATATTTTTATTCACAGTTTGCCTCCAATTTTTTTTTTTCTCCGTTTTGGGTTTTTTGTTGTCGGTATATTTGTTTTCATATAAATATTTTATTTACTTTATTATACACAAATAAAGAGGTTTTATATTTAAACAAAAAAAAAAAAAAACGATATATTTTATATCCCAGAATGGAGTTTGTTCCCATACACATTTATTTTGGTTAAATATTTTTATAAATATTGCATGCATTTAGGCGTACATATTATATGTTTGTATGTTTTGTATGAATTTCTTTTTATTTTATTTGTTTTTTGTTATTTTCTTAATACTTTTTTATAGAAAATACTTATATTTTTATTTTGTTGTGGTAGCTGCCAAATGTTTGTTTGATTTGCTTCAATAACTTTATTATATTATTGTTCAGTTCAGTTTAGTTTTGTGGTCTCTTAGCAAGTTTTGAAACAAAAAAGAAAAAAATCAGTTTCTTTTGCCTTTTTCCTAAGGACTTTTCAAATTTTTTTTTTTCTTTTAAAGTTTATTTATTTTTTTATTAACTTCAAATAATGTATTGTTGATAATATAAGTTTTTTTTTCTTGTATTTATATACATACATATTTCATGGCTATTGCTGAGTGGTTCTTGTTGTTGATATTCCAAGTAAAATGAAGCATACTTTAAGGATTTCATTATGTATGCTTAAATTATTTTATAGAAAATATTTAATGCATCATTAGGTTTTGTTTGTTCAAAAGTTACTTTAAAGCTTAAAATTATTCAAGGTAATAATTAAAAGATATTTCACTTAAAACAGCTTGGAAAAGTGCAGCATATGTTTAAGGTGTATTAGAACAAAATGTAACAAATTTAGAAAATCTATAGTTCTTTAAAAAAGTTTTTAGAAAAATCTTCGAGTTTTGTAGAAAAAAGTTTTATATTCATTTTTTGAATGTATTTTGTTTAAAGCTCCAGGTCTTTTTCTATAAAAAATATTAAATAATTTAATTGATTTTTCGATGATATATGGGCAAATCCTGCGTGACGAACGCTACATTCGCACGCGTTTTCCGATTGAAATATAAAAATTTTTTGGTCTTTCAAAAACGATAGCTTCAACTTATATATAATATTTAGTGACATTAATATGTACTTACGAATGGCATATATCATAATTTCTTAGCAAGTATTTGTTGCGAAATAATTGATCACAAAGTTTTGTGACGCACGCTACAAAAAGTGGAAGTAACTTCAAAGGTGCATTTCCCTAATTTTTAGCGAATTGGACATGATAAGGTATACAAAATCTAATTCCTAAAAGACAGATGACAGCCAAAAAATGTTGTGATTTTTTGACAAAAGCCGTGAACCTTTTGTGACGCACGCCACATAACGCACGCTACAGCTTTTCCAGTAGTATTTTATTATTCTATATTATTTATTTAAACAAAACAAATTATATTTTTATGAATTGCATTTCTTAAACTAATTTCGACAAATAGAAACTGACGAAGGCCGTAGCGGGCCAGAAAATGCATTATTGACATTCTGCTGGTGTCTAATAATTGTAAATTTTTCTGTACATACAATATACCTCATTGCTTTCCAAAGGAAGGCTAAGGTAAAATGTAAAAAGAAAATACAATATAGTGTATAAAGTCGGCGGCATGAAATAACCCCCCAAAATATAACCCCCCAAAAAATAATGAAATAACCCCCCAAAAATTTGTACAGAAAACAACAAAAACGATTTTTGGGGGGTTATTTCATTTTGTCTGGGGTGTTATTTCTTTTTTTTAATTGGGGTATTGTTTCATATGAAATTATACCCCAAAAAATCATTATGAAATAAAGCCCCAATGTATTTTTTGGGGGATTATTTCATTTTCAAATTTATAATGAAAACGTTTTTGGGCGCAAGGATTTATCCACTTTGGTATACAGAACACCGGCTTCGATAAAAAAAGCTGCCCTGCATAGCCGGCCTTCGGCCGGGCCCAATGGTTTTCTTCTATATGGTATACCAAACACCGGCTTCGCTAACTAAAGCTTCTCTGCGTAGCCGGGTCGAGTCGGTATTTGTATACTATAGAGGAGAAAATCCTGGCGCTATGCAGAGAAGCTTTAGCTAGCGAAGCCGGTGTTTGTTATACCATAGAGGAAAAAGTCATTGCGCCCGGCCGAAGGCCGGCTATGCGGAAAAGCCTTAGTTGGCGAAGCTTATGTTTGTTATATCATACCATTATATATATCGCGTGATTCTTTAAAACAAAACTGTATAATTAATTGTATTACATATATTGGGCCTTTATTTCATTTCAGAAATTGGGGTTTTATTTCTTATGAAATAAGCCCCCAAAAATTAAGGAATTATTTCATTTATGTTTGGGGCTATACTTCATTTCGTTGGGGGCTAATTTCATTTTCAAAAATGGGGCTTCATTGCATATGAAAAAAGGCCCCACGCTTTGGGGGGTTATTTCATTATTTTTTTGGGGGGTTATATTTTGGGGTGTTATTTCATGCCGCCTATAGTCATTTCTGAAAAATTGAAGGAATTGAAATATTACAATAAAAGCTTTATAAAATACATAACTGAAATTTGGCTCATAGAATTAATTCGAAAAATGAAAAAATGTTGAATTCAAACTACTTTCTTAACTAATGAATGTCAACATTTTTTTAACGAAATTTATGTTTTGATAAGTCTGCTGTAAGTGCTATTTTAAGCACAAATATCGCCTAAAATAATGCTAAATTCACGTATTACGTTAAGAAATCAGCAGTGGGTTAGGATTTGGTAAAAATTATTGCATTAATGATCATTGAAATACATATTTTTTAATATAAAAATGAAATTATACATCTAGTATTTTATTCCATTAAAGAAAACTTCATTTGAAAAACTTTCGGTTGGTGGACTGTTTCTGGGATTTGCCCATATGTATTATTGAGCAAAAATTACAGTTACAATTTTGGAATTTAAATTTCTTGTAGAAAAACTTTCCTAAAAAAATTTACGATATTAAAATATTCTATAGAAAAATGTAACGATTTTAAGTTTTTAATTAAAATGTTAAAAATATTAAATATTTTCTGTAGAAAGATATTGCGATATTAAAATTTTTCTATAAAAAAATCGATATTAATTTATAGAAACATTTTTTCTATAAAAAAATTTACTATGTATTCAATTATCTTTCAATAGATGATGATATTAAAATATATGTATAACAAATTTACGATATTAAAATTTTTCTAAAGAAAAATTTAAGATATTTTAACGTTTCTATGGAAAAATTTAAGATATTTAAATGTTTCTATGGAAACATTTACGATGTCAAAATATTTCTTTAGAAAAATTTACGATTTTAAAATTGTTTAAAGAAAATTTTACGATATTATGAATTTATTATTGAAAAATTTTCGATATTTTAAGTCCTTTTTTATAGAAAATTAATGATAATAAGAATTTTTTTTAGAAAATTTTTCGATATTTAAAGTTGTTTATAAAAACTAGCGAAATTAAAATTTCTTGTTGAAAAACTTGCGTAAAATACGCCTACGACTGTTTGGTAATAGATTAAAGGGAAAAAAACTCACGTTCTCTTTAACATATTAGTGATTAAGATTTTTTAATATTTTAATATCGTTAATTTTTCTGTAGGAAAAAACTTTAATATCGTATATTGCACATTTACTAAAGAAAAATTTACGATATTAAAATTTTTCTATAAAAAAATCGATATTAATAATTTTCAATAGAAAAACTTAAAATTTTAAATATTTTTCTATAGAAAATTAGTATCATGGTGAAATTACTAGAAGGTGGCAGCACTAGGAGTTGTTGTACAACAATACAATAAAAACAGGCAAATTTGTTTGTTTGTAAAATAGTTCATTATGTCAAAAAAATAGATTTTCACCACACCAAAATATTGTTGTTTTTATTAAAAGAAACGTCATGAAATTTAACTAAAAATTTCACAAACAAGAAGAAATATGTATATTTTCTTAAAAAAAAATTATAGTGCTGAAGGAGAATATACAAATGCAGAATATACAAATGCAGGCTTTGCAGCAGTTTTTAGGCAATAAAGACCAAAAGCAACAGCCAGGTAGTAGCCACAAATGCAGGGGACAAACATCATGAACAAAGAATACTTTGCAATAATTATGAGAAATGCCGCATATTATGTATATTAAAAATTCAAACGAAATAGAAAGTAGGTACACAACAATAGTCCAGTCATAGGTAAACATGATAGAGATAAAAAGAATCTCTCCGACCCTACTAAAGATATTGTAGGCTTAATATGCAAAAATATAAAAAAAAGAGACGGATAACTGGATTTGAACTTCGCTTTTCATAAGGACCCAGAATATATATACTTTATAGGGTGTAGGATCAATATTGTAGAAATTACAAACGGAATGACAAACTTATATATACCCTTTTCCACCTGAGGTGAAGGGTATAATAATAGATTCCGTAGTGCTGCCACCTTCTAATTATTTCACCATGATTAGTATTACTTAAATTTTCGATATTAAAATTTTTGTATGAAAAAATACCCCGGTTTAAGTCGCTAATTGGGACCGAAAAAACTCGACGCAAACCGAAACGACTCAAACCGAAGCACGATTTTCCATACATTTGTGTGGATTTTCATTTAATTGGTTTCGACATTCATAATTTTAGCTGAAAAAATAAGTTTTGGTTTGATAGACTTTATAACGGATAGTTTTATTTTAGATCTTCAAATAAAGTTAAAGCTCTGTTTTGAATAACCATTTGTTTAAAGGGAAATCATCATTTTCAATCCAATAGGAAGAAGTGGCTTAATTTTTTTCGTTAAGAGACTTGTAATTTTTGTAACCTATTTATGTTGCAACGATGTTCTTGTTTCAACAAATTTCTTAATTTTATCAGCGTCACTGGAACAGCAAATGGATTTTATTTTAGAAGGGTCTAGTTCAAGGTTTCTTTGAATATCAACAGCCTTATTCCCCTTTAGAACGCGTCAAAATGCCCAGTTTTTGCTCTAAGCTTATTTGCTTTTTTGACTTTTTGTTGCAAAATATTTAAATTTAATATTAATTCAGCAAATGTAATTTAAAACACAGTTGCAATCAGCAGACAACCTTCACATGCATATTCGCATTGGTCTTAAACGGGAAATCATCTTTTACTGTTTAAGCTTTGTACAAAGATTTTTATAATAACGACGCAAATCGAAGCACTAGCGACGCAACTTCGAAGCCATGCGACGCAACTTCGAAGCCATGCGACGCAAAGTGAAACAAAAACGATGCAACTTCGAAATCACAGACATTTGAAAAAGATGCAACTTTGAAAACGACGCAAACCGAAGCGACACACCCATTTTGCCTTAATATTTGCATATATCAGATAAAAATTATTTTTTATAATTTCGCTTCTCTCAATATTTCCGTATAAGCTGTCAAGTTCTTCTAAAGCAGCTTCCGTGAAAAACTTTGGTGTGGTTGACTTTCTAAGCAGTTCAAATAATTTTAAATAGTTCAACGCCATGTTTTCAGTACTTAAATTGTTTAATGGTTTCAGTAATTGTTGCGCCAACTTTCAGTCGTAGACTAATCCAGGCATTATGCTTATTTTGCAATATATAGGCTAAAAATTTACCTGTTCCCTGCATACATATGGATTTAGGCTGAATAATGCAATTTTAATATTATGCACGTGTCCAAATAAGATTTGTGCCTACCTGTAGGGACCATAAGTCAATATTGTTCTTGACCATTTGTACGCCAAAGTATTGTTTAAGTGAGGTACGTACCTGCTAATTTCAATGAGTAGTTTTTTTCAAACTATTAGATCAAACTACTGTCAGTCAAAACATATAAGGGATGGACGCCATACAATTTGCTGCAACCATGTCTTTTTAACCTTTTTTACCCCTAGAAGCCAAACGGGCACGTACGGGCAGATAAAACCTTTTGAATTATGTAAAGAAATAATCAAAGAACAGGTTTTGCAAAATATGGCAAATATAGAAAAATATAGATTTTTTTTATTTTCCGTCAAAGTTGAAAAATAGTGAAAACACGGATAGTTTTTAAATAGTGATTTACCAGGAGAAACACAAAGCAAACAGTTATTTTTTTTTATCATTATACATTTAATAAATACATCAGTCAATACAAACAAAAAATAAGGCGATTCGTTAGCTATTTTTCGCGATATTATTACACACCTGAAATCGTAACAAATTGACTAAAAATTGTGTGTTTTTTGAAAACCGAAAGTCGGTCAACTTTGAACGGTTATATCTTCTAAACTAAAAATGTGATATTATTAAGAGTGGCATATTTGAAATCGTTGAAAAGTTTCCTATAATACGGGTTTATTCAAAACTTCGTCAGCGCTTATGAAAATTTTGATTTTTGCAACCTCGTTTGCTCTACGGGCGCCACTGTGCGACGTTAATATTTTGCTTAAAAAAAACTTACGATATATAAATTTCTTTTAGAAAAAATGGCTTTATTAAATTTTTCAATAAAAAAATTACCTATGTTTAATAAAAAATACCGATACAGTGCGCTCGCGGTAACGTGAACTAATTAAAACCTAGGGAGTTCATGTTAGCGAAATTGTTCACGTTAGCGATTGTCGAATTTCATAAAAAATATGTCTGTTTTACACGCTTGAACGTGAAATTTTTTTCTGATTATTTCCATTATTAAAATATAAATGTATATATTTATGTGTTTTATTATTATTTCCATTACTAAAATTCAAAAATAAAATTATTAATTAGAATTCATTACAAACCAAAAAGAGATCACGCGAATATATCTATTGAATTAAAATTACATTGCAAATATAATTACTCATAACATTTAGGCATTAAAAAACTCGGTTATCTTTTCCTGCTGCTTTTTCTTTCCTAATAAGTAGTTGAAATACTGTTTTCTCCCTTAAGCGTTTAACTACAGTCATGTCACTTTGATCCACCATTGCATCTCCTGCCCATTGCAATGCATTGTTAAAAATTTCAATTGCCTCACTTGCAGCAATTTTTTTTAACAGGATCATCGGAAATGCAAACTTTATAGGGTGTAGGATCAATTTTGTAGAAATTACAAACGGAATGACAAAGTTATTAATACCCTTTTACCTTTACACCGCGAGTGCACTGTATTTGTATTGTTCTTTAGAAAAATTAGGCATATTGAATATATAGAAAAATTTACGGTATTACAATTTTTACAAAAACTTTTAAGTAGAAAAATGTTCAATATTTAACATTGTTTTAAGAAAAATTTGGGATAAAAATGTTTATCCTCTGAGAAATTTACAAAATTAAAATTGGTCTTTAGAAACTAGAATTTACGATATCACAAAAAAAAATCATAAGTTAAGTTGTAACTAACAAAACAGAAACTAAAACATAGTTCATAGATAGTTATAGATCTTATTCATAATTCATGACTAACGTAGTTACAGCTCTCAGCTGATAGAAGAAATGCAACCATGCATATTGGCATGTAGAGAAAATTAAATGTCGATAAAATATTGCATGATAAATTCTGTAATTAATTAAAAAGCTTATCAAACTATTAAAACCCCGTTTTTTATTCTTTAAAAAATTAACACCAATTCTAAAAAAGATAATTTTTGGTTATACAAGTAAATAAATCAATTAAAATAAGGACTTGTAAAAATAAAAATATTCAATAGAATTTTATCGACTAAGAACACATCTCTAGTTTATTTTTTGTTTTGTATGGCAGTTTTTTGGATGTAGTAGAAATTTATTTTAAATGGATTGCAGCGTGCTTTATACGTCTTAACTGTTTTTGCCATGTTTTATCTGATATTATTTAAATATCTTTTATAATTTTTTCCATTTATTTTGTTATAACCACCTCAAAAATGTTGTACTTTTGAAAAAAATTATAAAATTATATCAATCAGTTGTTCTTTGAATGTATTAGTTAGTTGGCATTTAGTTACAGCTTTTCCTATAATTAAGTGTAAACTTTTTATGCTGAAAGTATTCATCTGTGAATAACTTAAGTAGGTACTTAAAATTATTCACCCCTATCGCAAACAACTACTCCCATGAAAATATTCCCATATTTTTTTATTTCGTATTGTGAATGATTCCCATAACAAATTTTTTGGGAATGAGTTCCCAAACTTATAAAATTTGGCATCGCCAATGTTTACTCCCGCGAATTTTTTTACTAAATAAATTCCCAACAAGTGTTGATGTGAACGAGAAGGGAACATGTAAATTTTAATTTGTATTCTAAAGTAGGACTAAATTAAATTACTTTTTCCTTTTATTGAAGAAGTGTACATAAAGAAAATGAAGGTAAACACTATTCATTATTTATTTTATTATATTTTTATTAGTATTTTATTTTGTATATTTTTCTTTCACAATACAAGCACTAACAAGTTACTCACAATAGAGACTTTTGTTTACAAAGCACTGACAAATAATTCACAATAGAAATGTTTACTCCCAAAATATTTGCGATACCAATTTGTTGGGGATGGGAATGTAGGTTTGATCCCATATAACATATTCCCATAACATTCGCGATAGGGGTGAATAACACTTGGTAATAATTTATGAATATGCGCCAATAACATCACAATTTTTTTAAACATTTACGATATTGCTTTTAAAAAAAATATACGATATTAAAATTTTTCCAAAAGATGAAAACAAATAACGATATTCATATAGAAATAAAGACATTATTAACAATTTTTTAAGGAAAAATTTACGATACTAAAATTTTTTCTAAAAAAATGAAACCGAATTACGATATTCATGTAGAAAAATGTATTCCCAAAAATTACTTTGATAGTAGAAACAAAAACATTATTAAAAATTTTATCAGGAAAAATTTACGATTGTTGGCGGCTGGCTGGTGTGAACCGGGCGTTCATGTTTCCCTGTATTTTTGTCGTGTGTGGCGGCACCACATGGGGTGGTGGCATCTGGCAACACCTCATGTGGTATGTCGCCTCAAAAATGAATTCGCCTTTACCTGCCACTTGCTAATAAAACTTTGTACCAGCCAGACGCCGTACAGTGGGGCCTTTTGACTTTTTTCGTTGCAAAAATCATATCTTTTGAACTGATAAAGATATTTAAAAATGTTAAAAAGCATTTGAAAGGAAACTCCTTTAGCTTTAATATACAGGACTTGCAAAGTCATTGGTTAGGCGCGGCACTGTGCACAGTGTCTGCTTTCGACTGTTTTTATTACAAACATCATAACTTTTGAGGTAAGAAAGATATTTTATTTAAAATGAGTATCATTATTGGCCATAGCTTTGTGAAGGCACTGTGCACAGTGGTGTTTTGTTGAAAACATCATAATTTTTGAAGTTACCAAGAAATTTGTAATGGGGAAAAACACTTGATTTTTAAATCTTTTAGGATCAAAATAAGTGCTCCCTTATTGTGATAGGCATTGGACACGATGACACCTTTGACCTTTCTTGTCGCGAGGATTTTTCCAATGCTCAGAGATTTCACTTCTAAGTCGTAAAGGAACTATAGAAGCCATAAACATATTTGCATCTGTAATAGTTATGTGAGTTGTCGATATTGTTTGCTTGTACGCACTTTGACCAGAGGATCCGTCACATCCCCACTTGCTTATCAATGTAAGCCTATCTGGAAATAATGCTATTTCTTTTTCAGGAAAACTTTGAACTAAGCGTTTAGATGTATGATCCATTAAGTCTTGCAGTTCAACTTCTGCTGATAATTCAGTAACTTTTACATAACATTTTTATATCCAGGAAGAACATTCACATTATGATTCTTTAAAGGACTTTATAAAATATTATATATCTCCTTTGACAATCCCAAGTCCATAAATAACGCTAAGCCTTCTTCTATGCTATACTTTGTGGGTAATGCATTCGGAGGAGTTGGAATACTTTCTTTAATCCTTAACAGTCGATCTGGGCTAGCAAGCTCCACAGCTTATGTAATATCAGACCTTGATTTATCTTTATCTTTTACGTACTTAAGACATAATGCTTCTGACAGAATCGATGTAGATATATCTTTTCTAGCATTTTGAAGTTTACGTTTTTTTGTGTACTCCGAACACTCGTTTATAGTTTTAGCTGGTCTTCCTTTTCTGCTGTCCAAAGATGTATGCGGTTCTTCGATGTTTTCAAAAGTTGTTACTCCATTTAGCCAGTCTGAGTACTTTTCCATTTCCACAGTTTAAGGCAAGCCATTTTCTACGAATATCCAAGAAAACGAAGTGAATTTTGTTTTTAATATCCTTTCCCTGGTGTCCTGGTAAACCGTGCAATTTTTCCACAATAGCCAAATTCAATACATTTTCATTATGTGATTTTCTAAATAACTCGAACAATTCCGAATTTTTAAATGACATTATGACATTTTTGTGCTGTAAGATAACATAAAATATAAAAAATATTAAAATTTTGGTAGCTTTTTTCCTTATTTGGCAATTTTTTTTTTAATTTTGGTTAAAAAAATATCTTGGCTGTGGCAACGCTGGCTATAAGATTGTAACATCTTTCTTCAAATTTCAAGAAAACCTGTCATTTTTTGTGGCCCAATTTACCTAAATTATTTAAAGTACTGTGTAGTTAATATGCTAAGAAAATATGGGCGTGAGCATTTTTGCCCATTTTTAGATATTCTCTATTTTATTTGAAAAAAGTACCTAAATATAGGGTGTCTGAAAAACGGCAACTGCCAAAAAAGTAGGGTATCTGGTGGACATTTTCCTACTTTTTTTTAATAAACAATAAATATACCTTTAAAACAATACCAAAAAAGTAGTGATCACATGGCAATATTTCTGACACTTTAATTCTAAAATGTCTTTTTTTTCTCAAAATCACCTTTTTTAGGACTTTCTACAAAACTGTCGACTTTAAGCAGCTCCACCAGCTATAATTCTTATCCAATTAAGAAAAACGTTTTTGAGTTCTGATCAGTAAAATGGTCTTTATACGATGTGTTCATTCATTTTACAAAATTTTGTCATCAAATTTTGTATTTTTGCCACGGTTTTTGGGAAAAGGCGCCACAGTGCGCCGGCCTTTGTGTTTTTTTCACTTAAATAAAACTATAAATTAAATTAAAAGTGTAAACTACATAAATTGCAAACTAAATAAAGAAAAAAATTTAAGAAAAATTTAAACTTAGCCTTAATCAAAAATTGAAGGAAATAAGGAAGTGTTAAAGTGCCAAGGATAAAAAAAAACTTTCCTTCTATACGATTTTGAATTGGTGGTGGTTTTCTTAAAGGCGGTTCTATTGCACGAGAATTGGTTTTTATTTCAAACAACAAGTGCTACGCGACCTGCCTCAAGTAACCCATCCTTGAACTCCCAGCCAGTTCCCATAGGATATAAAGTGAGCTCCACCAAGTATCACCGAAGACGTACCAGGAAACCACAGGTAACCAGCCCCAATCATACCCCAACAACGATATTATTATTTTTTCAATGAAATGTTTAGGATACAAAAAATGTTTTAAAGAAAAGCTTACGATATTAAACATTGTTATTGAAAAATTTAACACTACATTTTATTTAATAAACTTACAAAGTTTTAATAGAAAAATTTGCCATATGACAATAATTATTCTAAATAGAAATATAATTCAAGAGAAACCGTTACCTGTTCAAAGGTTGCATTTGCAATTTACTTACCTGATTTTAAGAGTTACACCCCTTGAGAGTTCATTTCATTAGTAGCAAGAGCAAAATACTTGCATAAGGCAGCATATGTTTCATTTAAAATTTTAGTCATATGAGTAGTTTACAAAATTTAATGAAATAATTTTTTTTGTTCCCCCCAACACTGCAAATCCCTCTATTCATATGTAGTTATTCCTTTTTTATAAAATTTTGTTTTTAATATAAATTCCAATACACATGGGTTCCTGCTGCTTGTTAGTGCTCCTCTTACTGCACACGTTAGACGTACTGTATAAGTCATTAGCAAGGAGTCGTTCTCATTTGAAGGTAAATTATGGCAGAGAAGTTGGAAGAAAAGTTAAGAAATAAACTGAACTAAATGAGAAACTTTATGTTGCAACTATGATATGTTGCATATAATTAAGAAGATATGTTTGACTGTAAGTATTTTGTAAGTTTGTATGTAAAACTTTTTATTTTCTAGAATTTATAGTAGTTTAAAGGAATTTACTCTTGTCTTTTTGTAATTAGTCTTACAAGTATTTTAGACAAGAGTCACTGAAGAATAAACATAAACTCTTATTAATGTAAAGTTTTTCTTTTTATATAAAAGTGTATATTTGAACGAATTGACTAGACAAGATAACAAAAAATTTCTTCATTCTTTAACTATAAGACCTTAACTAAAACCAGAAGCGGAACCTAATCTAAAACCTCGTTTAGAACCTGATCCTGATGTAGAATATGAAATATAACCTTAAACTAGAACTGCAATAAAACTCACTTTTAAATTATATTAAATTAACTGGAGCAGAGATAGAAAACCATCTTGTTAATAAAACTATCTTCAAAAAAAGAACAAAACAAAAAAACTTTATGGATATTTATTAAAGCCTCGAGAGCACAGATACACATAAAGTCGAAAATTTACTTATACGTGCTTTAAAAAGCACATACTGTACACTATACACCAAGGTAAATCCTGTCGCTCATTGAATATAAACTTCGTTCCATGTTTTTCAAATGACGATTAGTTCAATTTAGCTGCTGTGTATTTGCAGTGCGAGATATGTTTTGTCCTTTATGCCTGCACTTGTTGTAAATATTTGTATTCATGTATGTTAATCATTCAACATCATCAACTGGTATTCAAGAATACTTTATGTGGTCATGCAAAAGAAAATATTTTTGTTGTGAGTCCCTTTTACATTTTTAGCGTTAGTGGGGTTAAACTGGTTGATTGTCATGGTTTGTTTGCCAGTGTTTAGCGTGCAGCAACATGCGTCATAAACCTATTAATTTTATTTATAAAAAAAAAAAAATGTTAAAACTAGAACTAAACTACAAACCATAAAAAATGTATTAATAATCACACATACAGCGGAGTGTATAAAGAGAGCACATGTGCTAAAATTTTGCAGATGTTAGTTTTTCTACAGCCTTGTTCTAATTCTAGCTGAGCTCTAGTATAGTTCCAGTTGAATTATAGTTTAGTTCTTGCTCAGTTCTATTTGGATTTATTTATGTACGTTCAACTCAAGTAAATTTTTAGTTCTGTTTTAGTTCTAGCTTAGTTCTAGTTAAGCTTAGTGTAGTTGACTTCTAGTTCAATTTTAGATAAGTTCTAGTTTTTTTTTAATTGGAGCCAACACTCAGGAGATGCCCCTACTAATGCAATGCTAATGTAAATAAGATATGGGTTGAAGAAAAGAGAGAGCAGAGTTTTTGTAGACATTAAATTTTAATTTTTTCAAATTGCAGTCAACTGGGAAGACTTCTGCCGAGAGTCTATTCCACATATTTCCGTCAAGGCGGGAATGAAGCAGGGGAATCCTAGCCAATGAATACCGTACGAGGATTTACATGGATGGGTCAAAGATGACCTGTGGTGTTGGCTCTGGGGTTTTCTCGAAGGAACTGCACGTGAATCTCTCTTTCCGTCTGCCAGATGGGGCAAGCATATTTCAGGCTGAAAAGGTAGTGATAAGATTAGACATGTTGAACACTGTACAATAGGAACATCAGCGGCAAAATCGGCATTTTTATCGATAGCCAGGCGGCGCGTAAGCCAGTGTAAGGAATAACTGTCCAGATTGGGCGGCCTATCTGAAATTGCCTTAAATTGGATCCCTGCGCATAGGCTGAAGCCGCCCTTGATATTTTACAGGGTGTGCCTGTCCCAACATCCCTGGGAACTATCAGAAGCGAAATCTTCAGACACTTTCTGGATATGACTGACATTAAATGGAAGAAACTGCATGGCTGCAGGGCTACCAAAGTAACGTGCCTCACATACGACATAGGTTGCTCTGAGCGACTGATATACGTACTTATTAGCCACCGGACGATCGGTAAGTACGTGTGAGATTCTGTCTCCCTTTTAATGAATGCTGCCGCAGCTGCAGTGAAACTGGAACTGAGGAGACAGTATTTCATCTACTCTGTGATTGCACAGCGTTTAATTTAACACGACATGGATTATTTGGGAATTACCGTCTACAAGGACTCTCTGCGATATCACGGGTGAAACTCAGCCACTTGCTGAAACATCTCAACGAAACGGGCTGGCTCTAGCCACCTCAGTACTGCCCCTGGGTCAAGCTTGATCAGGGGTTCCTATTCTTGACGAGTTGTGTGGTCTCAAAACGGAGTCACTGTCAACTGCACTTGCAGCACGCCTACTTCTGTGCGTGCTACCACGTTAACCAACCAACCGAGAAACGAATTTTCTCTGAAAAGCGTTGTGCGATACGTTGGACTGTCGACAACGAATGGATGTGATCTGTTGGAAAGACGACTACTACGGGCATGCAGATGAATATTTACCGTGGTAATATCGATGGAACAATTACGCACAACCTTTATTCCGACGATGCTCCAATGGAGCTGGATGCCCTTTTGTCATTTATGAGCTTCAACATACGCCTTTTCACGCGATCCAGAATCTTCAAGAAACTGAGTGACAAACAGTGCATTTACCAATCGCTTCTGAGAGCGAGAGCCTCTACTGAAGGTAGCAATTTGAGTACATAATCCGGTATGATGATACGCTCGCTGGAGCTTTCTGGCCACCACTGCTTTAAGAAATATGCCTGAAGCATCTGATTAGTAGCAACAGCGCACAGAGGCCGAACTCTCTCACAAGTGGTGAAACGTACGCTTTTTTCAGGATCTGCCTTCCCACGACTTTATGCTTAGACCGCAAACACGACATAACCCCCGAAACTATATTTTTAACGGAATGTTAAACTCCCCCCAAACACAATCTTATTGAAAAACCCGAAAGCATTTCCCGCAAAAAGTATACTTTCAGAGCCCTCAAGCCATAATAAGTCGGTTGCCACGCCACCGTAGACTACTGACTCCCGGGGATACCAGATAAGATCTCTGGTCAGCTGAGTTCTCAAGAAATCGTACAGATCTCTTGAAATCTATAAATTGTAGATTGTTGCCGACCCCAGGTATTGACTGCACCTGATTTCCCCAGAGAATGTATCACCATTAGGTAAAATATCCTTAAGATGATCCTTACAAATCCCAAAGGTACTATTTCCTTCAATAACTAAGTGCAAATGAAACCTTGAAGCACCTGCCCAAATATGGGAGTTGTATTTTATTTTCGGTCAGATACAATATAAATAGTGAGGAGACGGAGTGATGCTTTTATTGACACTCTTGAATAACATGTTGTTTCTAACGAACATCATATTGGATTTTCATGCCTAGAACATCAAGAGTGTCTGATTTTTTAATAGCTTTACTATCCACAGATGCAGATGACAATTCAGTTCTAATTCAATTGCAATTTTATACTAGTTCAGTTCTAACATAATTCTAGTTCAATTTAAGTTCAGTTTCAGTTCATTTTTGATGCATTTTCAATACAGCTCTTATAACGGTGCTATTGAATTGTCCCCATCTCTAGTTCTTCTTTCTAAAACACATACACATGTGCCTTCTTTGAACAATATTTATACACATTTTCTTAATGTGACAAAAAATAGAAAGAGAATTTTATTCAAAACTATAAAAAGTGGAAAAAAATGTACGCTTTTAGCAGTTGTATGCGAACAAACAACGTCGAGTTTCATCGTTCTGGTCGTTTATTATAAATAATTGCGTGAATTATTTTTATTTAACATGAAATCTATGGTTAAAATAATATTAAAAATAATAAAGTGTTATTTTTTTTCTCTCTATTTTACCCTCAAGTCAAGGTTTATCGCAGTTAGTAACAAGAAAAACTTGCAAAATGTGTTTTGTATATGAAATAGAATTTTTATTAGGTGACATTTTAATTGTGCCGAGGGACAAACGACACACAAGTATTTCATTCTTCATATACAAATTCTTTAGATATTAATTTAGATAAAGTTTTTTTTTTTGTTTTGTTGGAAAAAAAGGAAATGCCATGTTTTTATTTTAGATTTATAAAGTTAAAAATTAAAAATAATTTGTATAACTTTGTCATGAGACGCATGAGTAATATTTATTTAAAATATAGTTTTGTATGATGAGGCGTATGATTAATGGGTATTTTTAATTTTGAAATGGGTATTAAGTATACGATTTGATGATAAATAAAGAAAAAGGAAGCGAAAGCGGAAAAATGTTTGGTAAATTTAATTTTTTCAAATATTTTTTGTTAAAACTTTAATGGCCTGTTTGTCGATAGCGAATGAAGACTTCGTTCGCATAACTTACATGTAAAACAAAAACAATATTTTATAATTTGTTTTTGTTTTAAATGTAATTTATGCGAACGAAGTCTTCATTCGCTATCGACGAACAGGCCTTAAGGATTTTTCCCCAAATTTAAAAACTTTTAGATGCAGCTCTAGTTTCTTCCATGACTTTTAGATTTTATTTACAGCCATTTGTGATGTTTTTATTCAAATTTTTTTTATAGTCGACATTCTTTTCAAATGTAAATTATTTAATGTAAAATAAACTTTAACCTTTTTCAACAAAAGTTGTTCAACTACCAATACTTCCACTACCGCTAGCGCTACTACTACTACAACTGTTTTCTACGACATTGTTTAGTTGTTTGTTTTAGTTATTTTCTTTTCTATTTTACTCTTTTCTTTATGTATTATTGTATAAGTGTTTGTGTGTATTCTGCAGGCGTCATAAATCTTTTGCGAAAAAAGTGCATAAACTTACATACACACACACACACACACACATACATACACACACTAATAAAGAAAACCATATTTACACTCATACACTTACCAACAGTTCTACAAATGCGTATACATTTTTGCTAAAGCTTACAGCATTCAAACATCAAGTAACCTTGTAAGAGAGAAAACTAGAAGGAAAGAAACTTTTGCAAAAAAAAAAAAGAAAAAAATTATAAAAAATAACAAACACGTACTTAATTTTTTTTTTTTTTTGGATAAAAGTAACACACAGACTTTGTTATTTAAAGTTTTAGATAGAGTAAGAAACTAAAAATAAATTTTGCATCATAAATTAAACAGTAAAAGTCTAAAAAAGTGTTGTATAATTTTTTTTTCAATATTTAAATAGCACGACTAAAATATTCTAAAACTTTAAATACCCAAAGCATAAATTTGCTTAAAGCAAAACAAGCACCATAATGTAACACATTCGGCTGTTTTACAATTTTGATACTTCCCACAAGGAATTATAACTTATTTTTGGGGGTAGACTTTTTAAAAGATCATCAGGAAAAATATTTAAATAACATTAAAAAAAGGTAATTTTTTTTGCTTCTAAATATATTTCGAACTTTTATTCCAAATCTTGTCCGTCCTTCTATATGCATTAAAGACGTGGAGCAGACAGCACAGGGTGGGCCAAAGGTCTCCATGGGGTTTAAATACTTAATAACATTTATGTTTAAGGATTTTCCAAAATTAAGCAAATTTCGAATTTGCCGCCATTTGTGCAGTAAAGTGTTGGCAACCCTAAACAAAATTCGACAGCTTAGGGCAGTGATGATATAGAATTTTTTGAAATGTCCCTTCTCTAAGTATGGCAAATAATGTCACTTAAATGAACCCCATTTTCAACTTCGCAATAATGGGCTCGGTTTAAAGATATTTTTCATAACATCTTTCAAAATTTGTGGCTGTAGCGCTCGAAGTTCTGCAACAAAGTTGACCTTGAGTTCAAGGACTATCTCGCGATTGTTTAAATATACACGTCCCTTCAAATAACGCCAAAGATAATAACGGGATGCGCTGGCCAATTAATTTCTCTCCAACAATTTTACTTAAAAGTGCCCTTGTGTCTCGTGTAGTAGCTCCATCCTGCTGAAACCACAGCTCAGGTCTGTTTGCAATAGCAGGACGTAAAAAATATTTACTAATAAAACGATATCTCTCTCCACTTACGATAACAGTACTTCCATCTTAATTTTCAAAGAAGTAAGGCCCAATGATATTTTCAGATGTCATATCTTACCATACAGCTTACCTAATGATCTGCAGTTGGCGTTGATGAATGACTAATGGATTTTCAGAACCCACAGTTCTGCTTCTTAGCAAAGCATTTTTGCGTTAACATTTTTGAACGCCAATTTAAATAATAAAATTCTATTATTCTAATTCTTTCCATTATTATTTCTCTAAGGGCCATTATTTTAACTTGGCGTTAGCTCTTATCCGACAGTTGACAGACGCTTTTTGACAGATAACACATTATTATCTGTCAATTTAATCTTAACTTTAGCTAACTTCAAGTTGTAATAATGGCCATAAGGCGCATTCTCATAACTTACCGATAGCTTAAAGCATACTTTAACCGGGCTTATAAAAAGTGTTCCATTATTAAGACTTTACTTTAACCTAAAGTGAGCTATAAAGTAAATTAATGTTCATCCTACCTGGTTGGCTAAAGTAAAGCTGTAATAATGGAGCACTTTTTATACGGTTGATAAAATCCTACCTTTAGCTGTCGGTAAGTTGTGAAAACGTGTTATTTATATAATTTGGAAAAAGTTTTAAAAATATAAATAAACAAAGAAGTTTTTAATCCAAATTTTTTAATATTTTTAATTAGGCTTAAGTTCATGAAATTTAATTTTCATTAAATTATTCTTATGAAGAAAGGAATTTTACAACATGAAAATTAATTAAAATTAAATTTCATGAACTTAAGCCTAATTAAAAATATTAAAAAATTTGGATTAAAAACCATAAATAGTTCAGCAAAATAACCACAATACTAATTATTGTTAAAGCTAAGGCACGAGCTCTATGTGTACATTTGTCCTTCAAGTTGTGCTAAAAAAGGTCAACAGAAAAGAGAAAGACAAAATGAAAAAACAAAAAATGTACTTGGACTTCAAGAAAAATTCTTGACAAAAGTACGAAAAAACAGAAGTGAGGAAAAGACATGTAAAATCAATTAAAATGGATAATCATTCAGGAAAGCAAATTTCGATCTACCAAATGTTAAAATACAATTTGGTTTAAGGATTGATGTTTGACTATTGACGTCAGCAGTCGTCGATGGCTGCGAGTGTAAGACGGCAAATCCATCTGAGGAGATCGAGTGGTTGCGATCGAAACATGTCATGGTAACCTGCCGGCCAGGGTTCGAGCCCGAGCCACGTCAAGAATGAAAGATTATCAATAACAATTTTAATTAATTTTCATGTTGTAAAATTCCTTTCTTCATAAGAATAATTTAATGAAAATTAAATTTCATGAACTTAAGCCTAATTAAAAATATTAAAAAATTTGGATTAAAAACCATAAATAGTTCAACAAAATAACCACAATACTAATTATTAAACAAAGAAGTTATAAAATTTTCAGATGAACAGGATAGAATCCTTTGAAATGTAGATCTGCCGACGACTATTAACTTTGCAAACATGTAATAAAACTTTTACAATATTTTAGAGAAAAATCCACTCTATTATCGTGTAAGACGTTAAGACACCTCCTGTTTTGTTTTGCTCTTCACCACTAGTAAAAATTAGGGTATACAAGTATGTCATTCCATGTAAAACTTCTTTAAATATCCATCTAAGACCCCATAACGTTTATATGAAGGGTTCAAAGCCGAAGGGAATCAAGTAAAAAACAAGTAAGAGTGCTATATTCGGCTGTGCCGAATCTTATATACCCTTCACCATTGTGCGAGCAGAATACAGAGCAACTAGACAAAAACTTAATAATTTTTACATATACATACATATTTGCAATACCTCAAACTTCATTATAAATAAAATTTAAAAAGCGAAAACTGGTAAATATTTTTTTTAAATCTTTTTTAGAACATAAAAAAAAATAAAAATATTAAAAAAAAATTTTCTTTTTAAAAAACCAAGAATCGAACCGGGAACTCTCAGTTTCTAACAAACCCCCTAGACAACTGAACCATGAAGGAACGTTAATCGAATATCATTAAAATTAAATATGGAACGTTTATCATGTCTGGATTATCCGGAAAACACATATCAAACGTAAGACGGACAGACGGACAGACGGTCAGACGGACAGACGGACATGGTAAAATCAAGTTCTCTCCTCATAAGGTCCCAGAATATATACACTTTATGGGGTCTAAAATCAATATTGTGGAAATTACAAACGTTATGACAAACTTATATATACCCTTTTCCACCTGAGGTGAAGGGTATAAAAAAGACGAAAATATTTCGAGACAGAGTAGGTAAACTGCTATTACCCAGGAAAAACTTTTTGATTTTCAGTAATAGGTGGTAGTTATTTCATACATTACCTGGTAAGTAGTTGTCATTACAATTGTCATTATTCTGAAAACTTCAATAAGTACTTACTAGTAATGACCTCAGCAACTACTTATTACTTCTGTTATTTTCACTACTGAATATTTGCTTACTGGTAACGTACTCAATAACTACTTATTAGGTCTATTTACTAGTGATTTTTGGCTTCTGGTAAGTTTATTGTAACTACTAACAATTCAACTTACTAGTAGTTAAATAATAACTAGGTATATTTTGACTTCTAGTAAGTGTATTTTGTAAGTACTGAATTCTTTTGACACCTCGAACCAAAATAAGTAGTTATTCAGCCGAAAAATAAGTAGTGTTTATTTTCTCCAACATTATTTGCTAACTTACCAGCTAAGTAAAGTTTTTGCTGGGTAATTTCTGACTTGGGTTTATTTTCGTTACCTTAGAAACGAAACAATTTTTGATTTAGTCCGTAACAGAACTGGATAGAGTTAAATCTTGCGGGGAATTTCGCACCAGTTTTAGTTGTTCAATTCAATTTAGCCATTGTCCATCTGTCCGTCCGTATGTTGAAAACATACTCACTTTCGAACATCTCAAAAGAAATGCAAAATATTGGTGTTTCAGTTCTCCTAAACAGTTTAAGTTAAAATTCATCCCATCGGTTCGGTAGGAGAAGAGTAATGAATCCAAATGTGGAACAACCACACAAAATACTTAATAATTTTGTTGCAAAAACCAACATAAATGGCGGGGAATGAAGTGCTTGATATACGATTTTGTACAAGTTCTTTTCATACCCTTCAAGAAATAAGTGAGCGAAACTAATGATGTTTTCTTTTCTACAAAAAATGTCACATTTTATTTAAAAAAAATGCAATTTCTTAAAAATGCTTTGCTCTCTAAAAGGGCAGCGTGTTTTATTCTAAAAAAAATCACCCTTAAATGTCATAAGGCATTGATTGCACTTTACGCCCCCTATTAATCGAGTGTGTTGATAATGCCCTGTAAAAAGATGGCTTCTGTCAGACGAAGTTGGGAAAAAATAGCCTCTAATCAGGACAGTAAAAATTTTAAGTTTTAATAGTTATTTTTTCTATTTTTTTTTTTTTTATAGTAAAAAGAAAAGAAAGCATTACATTGTTAATGGCAGGTTGTCAATGATATAAATTCAGTGTTACAAAATTGTTTTCGAAAAAAAACGTCAAATCAAGAAATCGTAAAAACTTGATGTTAATAAATCGGCAATCTGGCAAATGTATTTTCTTGTTTACATATTTTATAAAAAACAAACTAAAGAAATTGGAATTTCGTCTTTCATTTTGTTCATTTATTTATTTACTTAATATCAATCTATTAACAGATTTGGGCTTATGTTTATTTTTTTATATTTTGAAGAACACACTTTTTGATTTATGTACATATTTTTTTTATATATTGAAGAACAAACTTTTTGTCAGCTGTTAAAAACAGGGCGATCCATTTTTGTGTCTTATTCTCGTCAAATAAAAAATTGCAGTATTACATGTTCGGCGAGACATTTTATACATTCACCTTTCTAAGAAAGTTACTGCAGACTCAGAAAAGGGCTTCTTTGGAAAAGTATCTTAAGGAACTTGATGCAACTCCACAATCAGACTACTCATTATGGCGTGCGGCTAGAAATCTTAAAAGGCCAGTTGTCTCTAAACCACCGTTAAGAAACTTGAATGGAAGTTGGGCAAGAAATGATGTTGAAAAGGGAAATCTATTTGTTAATCATTTAAAAAACGAATTTACCCCAAATATATCTCAAGATATTGCGGTCGAGTTACCACCTGTTGCTGCTAGAGCAGCTGTTCCCCTAAGATTTGAAATAAGAGAGATCGAAAATGCTATTTGCGATTTACGCCCCAAGAAAGCCCCTGGTTTTGATAAGATCAGCAACAAAATGCTTTTGGAATTACCCAGCATAGCAAAGAAAATGATTATTTTAATTTTTAACGCTATTTTACGTCTGGAATACTATCCTCAAAAGTGGAAGGTTTCCTTAGTCACCATGATACCTAAACCAGCAAAGGATAACACAAAAGTTGAGTCATATAGGCCTATAAGCTTACTTTTTTTTTTTTTATTGATTCTTTATTAGATAAGACAGTACAACAAGAATGGTGTCTTATATTACAGTACTGTAGAATTAAAGTTATACATATGTGGCACAATAAAATAAAATAAAATGAAAATTAAACACATAAATAAATAATAATTAATACAAATAAGTAAACAAATATAAAAAAAAAAAATAGTATGAATATTAAATTAAATATTTATGCCTGTATTCACAAAATTATTTAAAATTTGACATATCAAATTTAAAATTCTTAACAATCGCTTATGAATACGAGGTTAAAAATTTAATTTAAAAAGTAAAAAGAAATTACAAAAAAAAAATAATAAAAAAAAAAAATAAAATAATAAATAAAAAAGTAATTAAAATAAATTACCAAAAAAAATGTTAACAAAAATGTTTAAAAATGGCAGATTTAAAACTGTTTGCATTGCTTATGAATTGAATATGGGGAGGTAGTCGGTTCCACAGACGAATTGTAAAAACGTAAAAATGTCTAACTGATATAAGGCTACGGTAGCGAATAGAGTTTATATTCTTTCCTCTGTTAGATCTTGAAAGAGTTAATCTTCTGTATAAATATTGAGGTTGTTTAGTAAAAATCAGCTTTTGTAGAAACAATAATGAACGAACTTTCAACAGGTTTTCGAGTGTTAAATTGTAGATTCTTTTTGAGTAATCAGAGATATTATCAAGACGTCTGCGGGCAAAAACATATCTAGCAATATTGTTGAATGTCACATTAAGCCTAGATTTGCATACTGATTCACAGTTTGCAAAGAGTTCGCAGGCATATAAAAGTTTTGGCAGGAGGCACGTTTTAGCGATTAGCATTCTAACTTTGAGAGGGGTGAAAAATTGCGTCCTCCAAAGATTCCTTAACATTGCGTGAGTGACACCACATATAAAATTGATATGATTAGACCAATCGAGCTCAGAGTTAAAGACTACACCTAAATTTTTGCTGCCTTGACTATTTCAAGTTTTTCATTGTTTATTTGGATCGGTGGGATAAATGAGGGGATATGAAGTGATTTACCAATGATCAAGGCTTTTAATTTTTTTTTCCATTTAAACACAGACCGTTAGTAGAGGCCCAATTGTAAACATTATTCAGATCATGGTTTAATTTGTTGACACAATCAATTATATTACTTGGCTCGCAACTTATGTAAAGCTGCACATCGTCAGCGTACATTTGTATTTCGCAAAACTTTAGCTGGGATGGTAGGTCATTCGAATATATCGTGTAAAGAAGAGGGCCAAGAATTGATCCCTGTGGTACGCCCCTCCTTATTATGCAGGTGGTTGATACATCTGAGCCGTGGTAAGTCGCTTGGGATCTACCACTAACATAGGATGACATCAATTTAACTGCATTTTCTGAAAACTTACATAAATGCTTTAGTTTAAGACACAAGATAGAGTGATCGACTGAGTCGAAAGCTTTGGAGTGATCAAGTAACACGAGAAGAGAAATCATTTTGGCATCTATATGTTTTCTTAGTTCTTCAGAGACAGCAATCAATGCAGTGACGCAACCATGCCCTGGTCTAAAGCCAGACTGCCATTCAGTCAGAATTGAACTGCTGTACAAATATTTAGTCATCTGGTTATGAATAAGGTGTTCAAAAACCTTTGAAAGGTATGGAAGAATTGTTATCGGTCGGTATGTCTTATCCATTTTCGGTATGGGAATAATCTTGGTGAATTTCCATGTAGATTGGTAAGAAATAACCACGTCTATTATGTTATTAAAAATATGTGTTATACAAGGTAAGATATGAGGAAGAAGAAGCTTAATGAATTTTGGGTGATTACCATCATGTCCTACAGAATCTAATTTGATGCTAAGAAAGGACTCAACAATATCTTCCTGGGTAAATTGTATAAAATCAAACAAACGTGGCGGATGATTATTATCTGTTACAATATTGCCGGCTGAAATGAAATTGCCTGGCGTACGATTGTTGGTGATATATCAAAACTGTTTGAGAAGCTGTTAGTGTCAAAATTAGCCCCAATTTTAAATGAAAATAGATGTATTCCTAACCACCAATTCGGCTTTAGAAGAGAACACAGCACAATGGAGCAAACCCATCGAATAGTTAACGCTATAAGAAAAGCCTTTGAAGAAAGAAAATAATATTCCGTTCTCTTCATTGATGTTTCTCAAGATTTTGATAAGGTCTGGCATGAAGGCTTATTACATAAATTGAAGCTAAACTTACCAGTAAACACACACAAGTTGTTAGAAAGCTACCTGGTTATTATTACAGAAGGTGATTTTTTAAGTTCTCCTCAGCCAATTGGTGCTGGAGTGCCACAGGGCAGCATTTTGGGACCTCTGTTATACTTAATTTATACTTCGGACATGCCAACAAACAACTACACCAAAACTTCAACATTTGCAGACGATACAGCTTTTCTTAGTGTCCACGAAAACCGTTATGAAGCATCTCGTTACTTACAGCATCATATATTTCAACTAGAAATATGGTTAAGACAATGGAAGATAATGGTCAATGAGCAAAAATGCGTACATATAACATTCACGGGAATCTTGCCCCCCTATTACAATCAATAATCAAATAATTCCTCAACATTCGCATGTAAAATATCTCGGTATACACCTGGATCGGCGGTGAACGTGGAAATGCCACATAGAGGCAAAATTACCTCAAATGAAACTAAAAGCCATTCAAATTCATTGGCTTATTGGAAGAAATTCTGTCCTTAGTCTAGATTGCAAGCTTCTACTTTACAAATCTATCTTAAAGCCTATCTGGTGCTACGGTATTCAGCGATGGGGCACTGGCTCGGCCTCTAATATCGACAAAATTCAAAGCCGCCAAAATAAACTTCTTCGAGTAATTACGGCCGCTCCCTGGTATATTAAAAACTCAAGCATCCATAAGGATCTCACTGTGACATTAGTAAAAACTATGATTAGAAAATATGCAGTAAAATATTAAAAAAGACTTGAACAGCACCCAAATCGACTAGCTCGAATTATTTTAAATCATGGCGGCCACACTCGCTTAAGAAGAAGAGACACTGCAGCAGTTATCCATTTAGATGAGCGATAATCACCAATGTATGTGTATTAGGATAAGATTTGATTAATTATTGTTAGTTCATATTTATTATATGAAGCTTCAATAACTAAATAATGAAAAAAACACCTTTTTAAATGTGTTGTTTTTTTGTAGAAAAGAAAACACCATAACACAAAATATTTTCTCTCGAATTCATTAAAGTATTTTAAATTTAATAAAGGTTTTTTACAAAACAATTTTTCTATGCAAATGTTCCTTTATAAACGTTTATTAAATTTAATAATCATTTATAAATACGGGGGCTAGTATTGAATATATTGATTAGATAAGGATGTAAAATTTCACGTACACAAGTATCCATTATATTTTTCACGTAGGCCTTAAGGAAATGAAAGTCACTTTGCTCTACGCGATGATAAATATTGTCAGCCCTGACGCTTATATGAGCGGTCAAATGAGTGTCACTTTTCATGTAGGTTATGACTAGCAAGCATACAATTGAATTCCATGAACATCGGCCCATAATTTACATAAAACAGTTTAGTAAGTCTGAAACCGTAGCGAATAGTTCTATTGTAGTAAAACTTCGTCTGTCATAGTTTTAAAAGACAAAAAATCACACTGTCGAAATTTCTAAATTTATCTAAACGGTAAATCCGTCTAAAGAGATTGTGTGGTGTAAGGGTAACCTGTCCGTGAAAACCTGCGTTCGATTGCCAGTTCAGTCAAGATTGAAAAATTATCCATAAATTATTTAGTCTATATTCTTCGACCTTTTAATTTTATTTCTTCTTATTTTTAAGAATAAGGAGAAATTATCAATAAATTTTATTTAATTTCATGTTATAACTGATTTCAATTAAAAAGTTTGTGATATTAATTAAAAAATTAATTAAATTTACTTCAGTTAACAAATTAATAGTTAGTACCCATCAAAAACTTGGTAATGACTTGCCATTACTTAACAACTTACTTTTCAATGACTTCTTCATACCATCTGCATTACATAGAAGTAATTTGGTAATGGCTGACATATAATCTGATACCTAAGTACTTGTGTATGAGTTGATTAACGAAATTTATAATTCATTCGTAATAAACTGCATCTACGGTTGAAGTTTTTTCAAATCTAATACAAATTGATTTAAAATATTTGTTCTTACAATTTGTTTTTTTTTATTATAAATAAAAAACAATTTGTAATAAATTTGAATATGAAAAATTATGCTGTACTGAAATTTTATAGTCATGACATGTTTAAGTCCCTATTTGTAAGCGAATGTGGTAATGACTTATTTAACTCCCTATTTGTAAGCGAGGGTGGTAAGTACTTGCCTCCAATGACATCACCGTGTTAAAATAATGAGTTAAAATGCCAATGCATAAGTAGTGAAGAGTCGTTATATTAGCTTTTTAACTCATTATTTTGCAATGTAAGTTTTTGCTGGGTACCAATCAAATGTTTTTTGATATTAACAACATTTTCTGCAGTTATAATGTTGATATAAATAAATATTTAAATAGCTTGATAAAATTTTTAATTAAAACTAATTTCATTTTTTATTAATGGTTTAATTAGAAAAAAAAATTGGGAAATTGGTCAGTTCTTATTAGGATTGGTTAATAATTTATAAATCTCCAATAGAGTCCACTCCTGAAATAATCTCACTGTCGTTGGTGTGTTTTAAATTCGGTTTCGAATTCGGCTCCATATTGCACTCTAACTTGTTTTGGAGCTTTCTTGTTTGGTTTGGTTAATTAAATTGTAAAACCGATGTACCTTTACCATTATAAAAGATTATGTACTGGTATACCGATACCGATATTATTAAAATACCGATACAAAAAACAACGAAAAATTGTATTTAATGGAGTTGAATTGATTTAAATTTAACAATGATCCTAAAAGTATAAAAAAATGTGTTAAGGTAAATAAGTTTTGAAATTTTTAATCGCGAATATGAGCGATAACTTCCAAAAACGTTTATCAACACTGAATTCAGCGTAATTGATGAAGCTTTAACAGTAGGGTGTCCAGCTTGTTAAAATGTACGACTAGCAAAGTGTAATTAAAGCCGAACGAAACCTTAATTAAAACAAATCTTAAGCTTAAATAGAACTACACTTAAACTTTACTTAACTAATTTGTATTTAAATTTACTTTAATTTCCGCTACAATTCGTCTAAAAACGTTTCTTAGATTTACGTACATGAATTTATAAAAGCAAAACAAATAAGGACTTTTCCTTAATGCCAACCAACATCCATTAAATGAAGGCTGCTGCAAATTATTTAAACAACAATGACCTTCACTGAATTACTAAATTTGAAATTAAGAAAAGCACAAAATGGTAAAATACGAGAAATAAAAATAAAAGCAAGACAGATTAAGTCGAAAATCTAAGCTTTTTTTTTAATTTTAACGAGTACATAACAATTTTAAGGACTAAATCGCTTTTTTGAACATTCGGTTTTGGCTTAAAACCAGTGTTGCCAAAACTTGGTGATCAAAAATGGCTAAATTAAAGGAAAAAATGGCTAAAAAATGGCTAAAAGCTTCTTTAAATAAAAACACATTAAAATTCAACAACAAAACAGAAATAATTCATTTTAAGTGGTTTGCGAAGAAATTGTAAGTTAAGATCAATTTGTTAAATAAGAATACACTTAAATTAATATTTTGATAGATATTTAAAAAATTAAATCATCGATAAATTCGATGTCGTTATTGTTCATCTCATAGGAATCACTCGGGCCTATTTCTTTTTAATAATTTGAAGGTAAATCATAATCACGACAACATTTACCCAACCTTTTCAGTCCATATCTACAATAAAAAACAAGTAAGAAAGTAAAGTCGGTCAACACCGACTATATGGTACACCACATTAGAACCTATGTACCAAATTTTATCAAATAATCTCCAAAACAGCCAGCCAGCCAGTAGGACAAACATCGTAAATTCGACTCAGAAAGTGATTCTGAGTCAATCGGTATACGTAAAGGTTGGCTTAGGACCATTATTTTAACGTGTTACACATCAGCACAAACGCATCGTACCCTCTCCACTATTGTGGTGCTGGCATAAATATTTTATTGATAAAATCGAATTAACGGTTGCTTAATGTATCCTTTTTCGCAAATTACTTTAAACGATGATTACTTGCCTAAATACCCTCTTTACTTCAGCATTAGACCATGAAAGTGAGAGCAACTTTATAGTCAAATCTGAAAAATTTTTGTTGCCGCCTGCATCTTTTTATTGAAATACTTGGAACCAGAAAGAAACACCGATGTTTGTGTTGATCCATTTTATAAATTTAATATTGGAATACTGTTCCCAGTGATGCCAAATGTAGGGAATTTTCCCTTTTTGTAGGGATTTTTTCGAAAAATTTCAAGCGTAGGGAAAAAGGACAGATTTTTTATTTTAAGGTAAATGTAGTGAATTTTCAAAATTATATCTCATTTTCAATATATTATCTAAAAATAGGTAAATATTCATCTAATTTTCATTTAAAAATTAAAATTTTTCATATACAATAGCATTTTAGTACAAATGTAGTATTTTTTAAAAGAAACCATATACTATGAGTCCTAGCATCCTGGCAATCCATATATTAAAACCATGTACCCAAATATTCTTCGAACCCCCTAATATATAATTAAGTGGCAACGTATATTCGCGCTCGCATTGCGAACTATTCTCCTATTTTTGCTGTTTGCATTCGCACTCACATTCTCTAAAATGTATGCGAATATTAAAAGTTAAATTTCTAATAAGTTAAATTTCTGCATATAAATTTATTTGTAAGAAAACAATCACACCTTCTAAGCTAAGAGAAATAAAAATATACAATTTCGAATTTTTAAAAAATTTTAAATGAAAACTTTTAAGGATATGAAATGATTTACTTTTAAATGGAACTTTTTTTATATTTAAGTTCAGGGGAACTGAAGAAAATATTTTTTTTTAATTTTACAGAGCCCCCTTTTATTTGGTACCAAGTTTGCTAAAAATTATTAGATTCTTATGTTAAAAAAATTATTTAAAATAAGTATTCTTGAAAACTATTAAGCTCTTAAAAAGTGAACAAAAGATGAAATGATAAATCGAATACGAAGTTTGACTCTGTTTTGTTTTAGATTAAAGGATTTATAGAGGCGTTCCTGTCAAAAAGAAAAAAATTAAATTTGTCACACAGTGTTATTTTTGAAATTAATTATAAATATGTACAAAATGTTAACAAAATAAATATGTATTTGTTTGCTTGTCGCTAAAAACAATAAATTTTTAACGTAGGGAAAAGTTTAGGGAAATTTTTTTTAGTTGTAGGAAAAAAAGGGATTTTTTTGACACACGTAGGGATTTGTTGAAATTTTTCCTGGCATCACTGACTGTTCCTTTGTTTTGAAAGATGTTTCATGATCCTAGTTTATAGCGATTTTCAACATTTGTAAAAGTTGTGATTTAAATGAAATCGGGTTGAAATGTTAAAAATTTTGTTTTTACTTTAATACAATTTAATAAGAAATTTAAAATTATTAAAAAAAAAAACGGCAAAAAAAATGTATGGCTAAACAAAATGGCTAATGGCTAATGGCTTAACTCATTTTTAATGGCTAAACAGGATGAAAAATGGCTAAATCTAGCCACTAAATGGCTAAATTGGCAACACTGCTTTAAACGTTGAAATACACTATTTTTTATTGTTGTTGTTGTTGTTGTATATCTTGTTAAAAGACAATAGGACACTTTTCATTAGACTCTAAAATATTCATTGTTGTACTTGTGTTTGTTAAATTTTTTTTATACGAAAATTTATGCAAATTGACAGGTAAAAGGTAAACAGAAGAAGACTAAAAAGGATTTGACAATTTACTTTTATTAGATGATGGATTTTTTCTTCTTTTTTTCGTTTAAATTTATTGTTTACACTAGAAAATTTGTGAAAGCAAAATATCATGAATTTGTTAGATAGCAACGAAGGCAATGAACAACTTTTGACGGCGTTAGCAGATAACAGATGACCGAATGTATGCCTTACTGAGCTACCTTAATAAGAGCGGAAGCGTTTTTTGTATGTCAAAACTTCTCATTTGCATACAATTTATACGAAACAAACCATTAGAATGCGAATTAGAAACCACCCGGCTGATAAATCTTATTTGACAGATCGCTATGTTAGTTTGTTTTATTGAAATTGTATTTAAATAAAATTCTCATGTTTAAAAAAACGCTTGCCGCTTTTGTTTAGGTTGTTCAGTTAGAAGCCGCCGCATATGTCTAACAACATTTTTCATTATGGGAAAATGTAAGGCACCAAACAAGCTCACGTGCAGAGCTTGGTGGCGAAAGATATAAATATTGAAATTAAGCGGCGCTTTAGAACCGGCAGATGCAAATTCAAATTCGTGGTATAAATGAGGCTCAATCGTGGCCATCAGCTTATAGCCACATCTAACAACTCTAGATTCCTTTTTAACTTGTCTCCTAAAGTTCAATTTTTGTCCCAAATTCAATAAAATTTAATACATATGTATTAGGAGCCCGATTAAATGAATGGTTTTTGCTTTAATCGGTTAATCGATCGATTAATTAATCGAGGTTTTGGTTTAATCGGTTAATAATGAGGTTAATTTTGTTATTGATCGGTTAACCGATTATTGGTATTGCGTTAGTTGGCGAAGCTTGCGTTTGGTGTATTATATCATGATGTCTATCACGTGATTCTTTAAAGCAAAACTGTATAATTAATTGTATTACATATATTGGGCTCTTATTTCATTTTAGAAATTGGGGTTTTATTTCATATGAAATAAGCCCCCAAAAATTAGGGAATTATTTCATTTATGTTTGGGGCGTTATTTCATTTCGTTGGGGGCTTATTTCATTTTCACAATTGGGGCTTTATTGCATATGAAATAAGACCCCACGCTTTGGGGGGTTATTTCATTATTTTTTTGGGGGGTTATTTCATGCCGCCGAAATGCGCATAGAAATAGCTTATCCCATCAAAAATAAATGTCAGTGTTTTTATCAAGAATAAAAATTGGGAATTAAGCACGAATAACAAAATCTTTTATATTTCAAAAAATATTATTGCAAATTCCCGAAAATTCCCGGAAAAAATTTCCCGGGATTAATTTAAAAAAAATGTCCCGGGATTCCAGGAACACTTTCCCGTGTAGAAACTCTAGTTAATCCCTGTACATTCCTTCAACTATATGACCATTTATGTTTGACAAAAAATTTAATAAAAAATTTCAAAACATAATAAGGGTCCTCATGATATCGTTTATAAGTCTCGTAAACTGTGCAAACTGTGCATTCTTACACCCTCGTAAATGAACTGTCAAAAATTGTATGAGAATTCATTTACACAAACTGCTTAAATTTGCCCAACAATTTTGACTCGTAAACTTGCGCTGTTCAATTGTGCATTTATACAGACAAATTTTTTTAATGCTTACCGCCGTTTTCAATGAAAACTTCAAGTGTAAATAAATCACAAACAATAAATTCTTGTAATAATATAAGCATATTAGTCTTTTGGCTTTCTTTATGCATGTTTAAAAATAAATTTCATTTATAATTTACAAATTTCAAGTTTTTTATTATATTTTTAATTATTTTTTTTAATATATTTTTTATTGACGTTTCTGATTGAAATGACATTAATTGTTTAAAAATACACAAAAATTAAAAAGGATCTTCATGAAACGAGTCTCGCAAGTTTACCCATTTGCACAAATGGTAATTTTAAGCAATATCATGAAGACCCTTAATATTTTTTTACTGGCCCAAATACTTTTTAATATATTTTCAAATTCTTTAGAAATTAAAAAAAAAATTTTTTTTTTATCTCTTTTGCTTCTTAATATTCTTTTATATTATAAACGAAAATAACCAAATAAATAAAAAATCCCTTGAGCATTTCCGTTTAATAAGTCTACTGAAAAGAAATAATAAATGAATGAAATTTTTTAATAAAAAAAAAACAAAATATTAAAAATTTAAGTGACTATCTTGTCGTTGCTTTATTATTATTTTTTTTCAAACAAAATTGAAAATCAAGTAATGACAATGGAATGAGAAGGAAATTGATGGCAAGAAAAAATAATTCAAAATTAAAGAATAATAATTGAGTTTTTGTTTAATGAAACAGAAAAAACCCATAAACAGATTACACTAATTCCAATTAGTTATGATGTTATTGAATTCCAATTCAGTTATTTTTCACGTTTCAATTTGTGTTTTACTTCGGGTCCATGCTCAGATTCTATTTCAGATTCCAGTTAATATTCAGGTTCTAGCTCAAGATCTTGAACAAGATTCTAGTCAGGCAAATGCCTCACATAGGCAATTGCATTGTAACACAAGGGAACAAAATTGGATTTTTGTTTTTAAATGAAGGAAAAAAGTCCATAACTGGAACAGCAGCAAACACACACATATTAATAGAATAGAACAATAAAAGCTACAACAATAAATTTCAGTGTATAGTTTATATATCAACTACGAAAAATTGGGAATTTAGCACGTCACACAGAAATCTGAAAAAATTGTATATTTGTATGGAAATCGCGAGTTTTATCAACTCAGTTATCTCAGTAAATTGTGAATAAAATCAAAACTTGTTCCCCGATTACAATCAAATAAACTTCATTTGATTTAAAATATGTTAGGCTAAATGTTTTAATACCAAAACTGTTTAAAGAATGTTTTTTTAATTGTTCTTTTTTTCAAATTTTCAACGATATCTCTGAAACAGCTGGTAATTGTATAAAACATTGTAAGCATGGCTTAAATCAGTGTTCGAAAATAAACACTAAATATCGTTCTTTAATGTTCGGTTCGGTAGATTTGTGGAAAACACAAACGCTAATAGTGTTTGTGTAGAAATTCATTAAAAAAAAATAACGTTTCCCTGTTTGTCATCTTTCGAAAACAAAAATAATGCTGTTTTCATCATACTCAATAAATGATGAGAACATTAAATTCCGTTCGGTTTTTTTTTGAAAATCCACGAACTTCAATGTGTTCGGTTCGGCTCGTTAATGTTCGTCGCTTTTTGCTGATAAAAAAAACCAAACATTTTTTACAAAAACAAAATACACACACGAAAAAAACATTATAGAACATTAAAATATAATGTTTTTCTACAGTATCACTACAATTGTTCTGTTTTTTAACGAAGAACCGAACATTATATAATGTCCGGTTCTTTCTTGAAAATAGCTACGAACGGTATTAAGGTTTGTGTATGTTTACACAAACACTAAAAAACAGATATCGTTCTTCGGTGTGTGAGCCGAACGCTAAATAATGTACTGTTTATTTTCGAACACTGGCTTAAATATAACATTGTGGCCGAGTTTCGGATTTTTTTTTAACTGAATATGGTGAACGGTTTTCAAGTTATTCCAATATATGTAGTGAAAGTGCGTTAATTTTGAACATATATATATCGGTATATCTCGAAACTCAAGCTGATGGAGATAAATGGAGATTTGATTTGAAATACGCCACCTCAAATTAGTAAAAATATGCAATAAGGTTTAAGGCTGCAAAATTACTGTTCCCCAGTGAAATTTTTTAAAACTAAACCAATTAACCGGAAACGGAAATGCAAGTTTATTGAATTGCCACTTACATCAACACCTTTAATGCATTACGTTGTTGTATTATCAAAACAATGCATTATGTTTTAATACGTCTAAATTTAATGATATAAATGGACTATTTTTGCATTATTATCTATTAAAACACATCATGAATAGAGCATTTTTATTGCATTGCCACTGGAGATAGTGTGAACAGAAATAAAGCATTATTTTTGAATTATCACTAGTGCATAAAAAGGCATACACTTCAGGGTTATTTTTTTAATATAACTTTATTATATCTGTGTTGGAAAAGCCTGAATTAGGAATGGAACAGGCAGGAACGATTTAAACTAAATAAATAGATCTTGCATATACGACATCAACAGTCTGCGTATAAGCATTGAGCAGACAGACGAATGGCAGTCGAATCTGTAACTGATATTTATAGTTTTCCAACGTGCTTTGGACTCACTTCATCACTCCGCCATATGGAAAGCGATGCAGTGTAAATGAATCCCATGTAAATTAATCAGACTAGTGGAATGTTTGTATACGGAGGCAACTTGCTTAGTGCTCCATGAAGGTCAATTAAGCGTAAGCTTAAGCGTAAGCTTAAGCGTAAGGTGTAAGACAAGGGTGTTGTATCTTATCCCCCTTACTGTTTAATATTGTGCTTGGTGTTATTATGAGTCAATCTGTAAATCCCATGCATGGGATCATAGTAGGCAAGGCTGGAAGACTTACAGACCTGGACTATGCTGATGACATATTTTTACTGTCACACAATCAACAAGACATGCAACAAATGCTAAATAGCATCACAGCTAAAGCGATGAATTGACTGAATATAAATACCTCAAAAACAAAATCAATGCGTTTCAATTTAGCTAACATCTATAGCTTTTCACTGACGAGGAAACAGCTTAAAACATTTTGCTACATGGGCAGCATTATTGCCACTACCGATGTCTGCAGCGAAGACATGCGAAACAGACTGACTACGGCTAAGCAAGCGTTTGGTATCCTCAATAAGTACTGAAGGGCTGCTGACAGTGCAGAGCCTTCAAAAATTAAACTATTAAAAAGCATTGTAAAGCCATTACTGCTTAAACGCTCGAAGACCTGGAATTTAACGATCCTTGATATACAAAAACTACAGGTCTTCGTCAATATTTGCCTTCGCCGAATCCCTAAAATATATTGGTCACAAACTTAAAGAAATTCTGAGTTATGGTTTAGAGCGCAACAACCTCCAACCATGAGATGAAAATATGTAAAAGCAGATTATTGGGTCATTCCCTACTTCCCAATGATGTCAATGGGAAACCTCTTGATAACAACCCACACTGAGCAAGAAAAAGGGGGACGACCTAAAAAAACGTGGAGACGTTAAGTTCAAGCCGAACTAAAAACTGATGGATTAACCTGGAATGGAGCCAAAAGAGCAGCATTAAAAAAGATTCCGTTGGAGAACAGTTATTGAGACAATCAGCCATGTCACAGAGTACAATTCCATCCGTTTCCGAACGGAATTCATTCCGTATTTTGGTGCTTCAGAAAATTACGAAAAATTTTTTGGCTTTAAAACTTCATAGCATTTATTATTTAAAAATAATTTTTGAATTATGGCAATTAACGACTGCGCCTCATAAACGCCATCCCTTCGGTCCAATTTTGCAGTTTTTTTTCGAATTTTTGGCTTTTTAATTATCAATCGTTGTTGGTTTATCGGGACATAGACCAGAGATTTGAAGTATGCCTACGAAAAGTTGTCCAAACGTGTCAAATCACATGAACGAAAAGTCCAATTCACAGGTCTTTTCCTTGAGATAATTTGGTGACCAAACGTGTGCCTCAACAAAGTAATGATTTCTCACGCTGTATGGCATGTTGCGCCGTCTTGTTGGAACCATTTCTCCTCTTAATTGTTTGCAATGACTTGAGGAATAAAAAAAATTACGAATAATTTTCCTGTAGCGTTGTCTATTCACGGTGACGTTGGCATCGGTTTCGGACTTAAACACAAGTTTGCTGATGACGTTTACGGCAAACAGTGATTTTTTTAATGCAATGGAGTCTAATGAGATTTGTGCTCTCTCCAAAAATTACAATTCTGCCTGTTTACATACCTGTTAACCCAGAAATAAACCTAATCGCTGAAGGCGATTTGACTGTAAAAATCTGTTTCAACCAGCATTTCATTTGTTTTTGGCCAAATATAAACTGTTGCTTTTACTTCTCATTAATTAAATGTAAACATTCGCTGTAGAACCAACTCAAAAAGCGAAAAGTTGTACACACATTTAGTTTTTTGTTCGACACGGCGTTATTGATGGTCCGCTGGCTTTAATTATCACATCAGCTGATTCTTATATAGATATAGGCCAAGAGCTTCCCTCAAAATTATCCAAGTAATGAGGGGACAAAGACGGCGTCGAATCGATAAATTCGAGTACTCTCTCACACTCATGCCCGCAGTGGCTATGGCTTCTTCTGTATGCCTAAGAGTGCCTCAAGGCATGCTTTACAAAACTTCTATTGACGTCCAATATATAATTAATTTACATTAATTACCATTTTTTACAATTGCTGAAAGATCTAGAAAAATATTTGTAGAAGCTTCGAAAGCTCTTATAAGCTGTAAATGCATTGTAAACAATCTCGAACACAATGGTTTTATTCAAAGTGCAAACATCATTTATGCTGCTCAAATAATAAAACGGTTTTTTTGGATTTTCATAAAGAAAACAAAATATTTTTAATTTGTTTGATTACTTTTTATTTTTAATACAAACTAGCAAATACAATTCTCAAAAATTAAATGTGTTTTTATTACTAGATGCCCAAGGCTGCCTCAAGGTACCCCTTAATGTTGTCTCAGCTGGAACGTAAACTACTCATTGTACGGGCTTAAAAATATTTTTTTTTTTTTAACTCAGAGGCCCAAAAATACCATAAAAAATAATTTTCATAATATTTTCCCATTTATTCTAAAACTTCGTTCAAAAGAAAAATTAATCCAAACGTACTCAAATCAATCCGAAGCGGTATTGATAGTGCGGTGAGTACGGATTTTCTTGAATCAAGTACAGAAAGATTGATTCAAGTACGGATTTTCAATCGCAAAATTCTTAAATTTTCCATATTCAATCCCAATTTCGTACTTGAAGTTATCCGAAAATTAATCTTAGTTTTACTTAAATCAATCTCAAACGCGCTTGATTCAAGTATTATAAAGTTGATGTTATCTCCAATTCGTGCTTGAAAATAACCAAAAAAGAAATTAGAAAGAAAAAATTATTAAGATTGATTTACTTACCCATTTTACACCTTAAAGAATGATAAAACACCAACATCATGCCCGATATGGCTTTTAATTTAAATATCTTATTTAAATATTTAACTAAAAGTATAAACTAAATGAGAAGCAAGATTTCAAATTAACTTTTTAACCCTTCGTGGTACACATGAGTCTGGCCAGACCTTTGTTTAATGAAAATAATACATGCATATATATGTATGTATATGTTTTTCTTCTTGTTCTGTTGTTTTTGTTGTTACTACAAACAAAAAGCAAATCGTTTTGTTCGAACTTGTGTTGTTGTCATTGTACAACAAATTTTGAAAAACAGACACGTACGCACGCATAAAAAATGCAATGAGAGATGAGACTAATAAGTTTTATGAGATTAAAACCCTCATATTGAAATTTTACTCATAGGCCCGTTTTCACAACTTACCGATAGCTAAAGGTAGGATTTTATCGGCCGTATAAAAAGTGTTCCATTATTTCAACCTTAACTAAACCTAGCAGGAAAGATTAACCTTAATTTGCTTACTCGTTCACTTTAGGATAAAGTTAAGTTTTTAGAATGGAACACTTTTTGTAAGTCCGGTTGAAGTCTACTTTTAGCTATCGGTAAGTTGCGAAAACTGGCCTCAGAGTGGCACTTTCAACGAAAAGTTTAACCTTTTTTGTACTTGATTAAAGAATTTTATACTTATTTCAAGATATATCGGGATTGATTTTTAGACAGGTTTGATTTAAGTACGTCTTAGTGTTATTCGTACTTGAACTTTTAAGTACGACTCGTGATTAAAGTAACTAAAAAAAGATTAATTTATCCCGAGTGTTTTTCTTTCTGTGTTGTGGGTTCTTTATGGAGGAATAATTTAACCATAAAATGTTTGTCGCTGACAATCATATTGTTAAACAAACCATAATTTGTTTAAAACTTTCTTTAAAAATAGTTTGGTTGGAGGTGACCATATTTAGACATGTTTTTCCTCTTTGTGTAGTGCAATTCTAGTTCGGTTCCAGTTCAGCTCACTTCCATTTCAGTTCTATCTTAGATTTATTTCTGGTTCAGTTCTACTCCAGGCTTAGTTTTGTTAAAATACCCTTCAGGTTTAACAAAAGTTTATATTAATTACAAATAGTTTTCGCAAAAACTGTAATAATTTGTTTTAGTATTCCTGAATTTTTTTTTTTTACATTTACAAGAATTTTAGTTCTTGTTAATTTCTGTTAATAAATTCTGTATTTATAAACATGTACCTTTCACTTCAACATCATTTAAATAATTTAAACATATTCCCAATTGTATTAGTTATTGCATTTGTATTGTTAATTTATTTGTATAAGTATTAAATAAATTGTAGATGTTCTGTTTTATTGTCAAATTTCCTCACCATTTAACTTTTGAAAACAAGCTGCCATTTAAATCCATATAATCCCAATTTAGTTTATAAAATACAAGGAATTGTAATTTTCTTGAAACACACACACACACAATTCGAACCCGAAATGTTTTACATACAAACATACACTCAAATGAATTCAGAAAATAAATATGTACCCTGCAGTTTTGATGCGGATTGGCGAAACGGAATAAATGTTTGGGGTGTGTGATAATAAATTGTCCCTAAGCAATGCATTGTTAATATAATTGGCATTTTTCTTAGAAAGATTTGAAAAAAGATGTTTGTTAACTTAAAAGCAATTTTTTATTAAGGATATATGCACCTTTATATCCCTTAGTAGTCATTTAAGGGGCAATTATAATGTTTTGTTTTATTAAGCAAAATAAAATACTTTTCAATACCTAAGTTACGTTTCATTGGCAGCCGCCATCAAGTACAGCTTACGAGGGTCCAGATATTTGTATCCGTTGTGTAACCATATTTCACCGTCTCCCAGGAGTCTTATGGTACCTGACTGCTGAAATTCTCTTTCAGCTTTTCGGTTGATTTATTGGAGGTGTGGTTTCTATTCAAGTCATTGTCAGTGAGACAAGTTTTGTGGTTTTTCGACCAAACAGTTCGCGACATAGATCTTCGAATGCCGGGCAATTACAGAGAAGCTTTTCCGTAGACTCTTCCTTCGACTCATCACCGCAACTTCTACTTAAGTCATTGAAAAGGAGCCGCAGCCTTTTGGTGTTTTTTCCAATGGAACAGTGACCCTTTATAACCGCAATTAGGTTCCTGAGGTGAAGTCAGGGCATATATAAAGCCCGTTTATAACGGGCCAAAATTTTTGTTTCCCCACAGCATAGAAATAAATAAAAATCGATTTCAATTAAATAATGTGTGATATTAATAAAAATGAAATTTGCAAAAGAAAACAAACCAATAGTATCAATTAAACGTTTAATTCATTTGATTAAACGTTTAATTCACTTGATTAAACATTTAATCAACTTGATTAAATTTTTAATTAATATCGATTTTATTTTTGATTAATGCTTAATTGGTGACAAATTTTGGAAAAAATTTTCTGTAAGGTAGCTTCATCAAACCAGCTCTGAGTGCCACAAGATGAAATTTGTATGTTTTAAGTTGCCTGCTACTCGGTAGTAAACATCTTTGTCTTATGTTAAACCTGGAGAATGTGTTAATTACATCAAAAATTGTCCAAGAATGCAGGATGTATTTGGAGGAGATAGCAAGACATTCAGTAAAAGTCCTTAGCTGGATGCTCGGACACAGGGGCGTACATGGAATCAGGCACCGCCTTGAATAGGAACGGTTTTCCATACCTCAAACTAATAAAATGGGCATTATGTTGTTAAAAAAGATTTCGTTAATAGCAGACTCCTTGAAAATTTAAAATAAATGACACCTTTTCTGCAGTCCCGAAGCTAGTCCTACCAGCATTTAAAGAAACGTTGGGCCATTGGTATTATTACATAAGTTGAAATATCTGTAAATATGTTTATATATAAATAATTGAGACGAAAGGTTCGTATACGAGTTTGACTACATATTTTAGTTAAGTAAATTCCCTTGAAGCATAAAATATTTATTAGTGTTGTTAACATAACGTATGTATGTATGTATGTATGTGTGTGTGCATTGGCATTGTTATTTCTCTTAGTGTTAAAGTTTAACTTTTTTGTCTTAATTTTACTTTTTTCCTTTTATTACAAATTTCACCAGAGTAAAAGATGTGTTAAATTTACTTAATCACAAAATTGACATTGACAACAACAAACTGGTAACCAAAAACTTTAAAATTTTTTTTTTATTTTCTTTGAAAATAGATAAAAACAAAATAGTATTCGGTGTGTTGCAAATGAACTTGCATAAATGTGTAGATAGATGTAGATGCTATAGAAACAATCATATTGTGGATGAAATACAAGAAAACACTTAGCAAGACATGGATTTAAATTTGCAACTACACCCTCAAATGCTTGAGATAAAGTTTTATATATATTTTAATGTTTGCATACACGCAGAGAAACAAATTTTCAAAATGTCAGCTTCAACAAAACTATTTTTAACTATTTACTGTTACTGGCAACCACATTATGGTTAAATTACTCTTTCATTATGAAGCCACAACCATAATAATATATTATTATGGTTGCCCCTAAACATACTTATATATATCGACAGATGCTAGATTCTTTACAAATGGCGGTGAATGTCAGCTCTGCTGAATGCTATACTTCTTAAGACTGCATTACCAGGGGGCTAATTCTGGCAGTGGTGATCGAATACATTTTCGATTCGAAAATAATTTAGATTCGTTTAATATCGAGTGAAAAAATTAGAAATATATTTGCTTTCGAATCGAAAAAAAGGATTATGTGTTGTTTGTCACCTGGAAACAGCAAATTAGCCCCCATGTTTCTCGTTGTGGTAGCTTAAAGTGGTACGGTTTAACCGTTCTAGACTTCTTTTTGTGGGGTTTCTTGAAGTCACAAACTATTGTCAGCAAGTCTTAGACTCTTGAAGCTCTCTCTTGAAGTATATCCGTTTACCATCCGGAAACTTATAGCCGAAAGTTCTAAAAAATTTCATAAAACAGGCCGATACTGAACTGGCGTAAGTAACATAATTTCCGCCACTTGGCCAATATTATTTTTTCTACTTAATGAAAAAAAATCTCGACTAATAATAAACCCAATCCAACAGCAAAACTGAAGTTTTTTATTTAAAAAAAAAGTCGACCGAGTGACAATTTTTTTTTTTTTTTTAATTCCCAAAAGCTAATCCACGCGAAGCTCTACGCTTGTCTGCTGGAAAGAAACCAGAGTCTAGATTAGCTCACTGCCAGCAAGCCTACCAGGGCGCCCACCATCTTGTAATGCATGTACCAGCCTATGCAGACTTTGTGAGGTTTATGACGAAACGCAAAAAAATCTGCTCTGCTGCTGTCCCGCTTTTTGGACGTCCAATCGGGGGACAATTAATGATCTCAACTCAAATTTCTGATCTTTCACCAGGCATGGTAATAGGCTTTATACGTAGCATCAACCTTACATGGAGAGATACATGGGTTGCATTTGGGTCGTGGTGCATATGGCATTCTACGTACATACTACAACTGCTACCAAAAATTGGTACGATTCTAGGTACGATTCTAACCTTAAACGTTCGAAATTCGCAAAAGTACAAAATTTGTGTATTTAATTAAGTAACGAATGTGATTTAGTTTTTTTATTCAATGTTTATTGGTTTAACAGATGCATGGTCCTATGGTTCCTTTTGGGAACAAAGAGCCACGACGAAGCGATTCCATTCGGTCCGGTTTGATGCTGTTAGTTTGACTTCTCTCCAGCTCTAATCAATACTGCTTACTTCAAGGTTTAATTGACGACAATAGATGTGCGTCGTTTTGCCTACTCTACGTGTTCTGCTCCGTGGATTCCAGTCTATGGCAGTTTTGGCTGTGTCAGCTTTGCTTAATATTTCGATGTGGATTGGCCGTTGATTTGTTTGTCCCCAGAGCTCTGTATAACGTATGGGGTTATGCCAATATGTATTGAGGATTCTTGAAGACATCGATTAACAAACAGTTGTATTGAATTTACGTCGTGTTCTGTTGTAATCCAAGTCTCACATGCATAACGAAACATAGACTTAACACAAGAGTTAAAGATGCCAATCTTTGTGTTTTTGGATATGGCAGACGATTTTCATACTGAACGAAGGGTACCGAATGCTAGAACCACTCGTAATTGTAAGGATGCTGCCCAATCAGCAAAATTATGTTACTTACGGCAGTTCAGTGTTCTCTATACGAAATCTGCTTGTATTTACGGTGTTGCAATGCATTGCTTTGCTATTCCCTATGTTTATTTTTAAACCAGCTTTTGACACTTTAATCTCTAGGGATTTTAATTTCTATGTCATATCATCTGGAAACTCTGGATTCTCTAGTTGATAGTTAAGGACCTAACTGATACCCCTTCTTGTTTGAGTTGCATTGAAAACTGTATCATCTAAAACGATGTTAAAGAGCAATGAAGACAGTTCGCAGCCATGGCTGCTACGACATCGAAGCTGCTGTTCAGTGCGTTATTATGGACCACACGACATTTAACATCACTATATAAAGTTTGGACGAGGCTTATGATTTCGGGTGGGATTACTTTGTAAGCAAAAAATACTTCATATTTCATTTTGGTTTTGAGCCAAAAGCATTCTCAAAGTCTATAATAAAAATGTAAAGCGGAGACCAATGTTTTGCATGCTTTACTAAGTTTCCTCGTAGACTTGTAATATGGTCTACACAAAATTTTTGGGGAGGGAAGCCATCTTGTTCAGGCTTAAGAACTCTACGTATAGTGTCAGATATTATTCTGTTAATAATTTGTGCAAGTACTTAAAAGTTAGATGGGGTGATTAAAAAAGTACAAAAATACAGGTTTTACCCGTTTACTCCTCCAAAAGGGCAGAATTTCGAAAAAGTGTCACCTATTTTTTAATGAAAAATTTTAAGTATTTAATTATCTTGGGTATCTAATTCAGTTTAGGAGATATGACGGCAGCGAATTTTCACGTTTTTAGCCTGTTTAGGGCAGGCTGGATATCTTGGTAGATCATCGATGTTTAAAGCGATGAAGGTAGCTTCTGTAATCTCCATGACCCGTTAGAAACTGCATGAGATGGTAGTGAACCAGTCCGTATTTGCCGTTTAGCCATCGTTCTATATTTTGGAATCAATCTGTATGTCGATCTCACTGTTAAACATATTTCGCATCTCCATTTTCTTGCATTTAGTCAACACTATAGTCTTTTGTACTCTTAAGTCAACACTTTATTATATAGTTTATATTAAAATTAAAACTTATAAAAATTACTGTATTAAGCAGCATTAAATTTAAGGCTTAATAGTATCCACGAATAAGTGACACACACACACACACATACGAAAATGGTGTGAAAAGCTCCCAGCGGGAAAAAGAAGGAGTACGGAGGCCTTCCAGAAGGCCTCTGTATCCCTTCTTTTGGATAAACAAGGCCTTCTCGCTTCATTCCATACTCATATCTTTTTTACACGCGTTGTCATTGCGGAGAAGGCCTTCCGCTTTCCTTTCTTCCCCAGAGCTTCTTAAAGGCCTTCAAATAAATGGCTCTTAGAAGGCATTCCAGAGAATGACTTTCAAAAGGCCTTAGCAAAAAGGTTATCTTGAAGGGTTTTTAAGAAAGGTATGTTAAAAGGCCTTTCAATTAATGCCTCTTAAAAGGCCTTTCAGACTATCCTTCTACAAATGCATTAAAGGTCATATTAGATTGCTAACATTCAGAATTATTTTGCCTTTGCTTGTGCAAAAAAAAAAACAAAACAAAAAATGTTACTCCTTCTTTTCGCGCTTCTCATAGAAGCGAGTGTGGAGGCCTTCTATGAGGCATTCTTTTGCAGTTACGTAAGAATAGTAATTAAATCAAAAAAATTTTTAAGCAGGCCTTTAAAAAGGCCTGAAGTAAGAAGGTCTTCTGAGTTTTCCCGCTGGGCTATATGAGTTTTCCTTATTTTTTCACTGTATATGAAAAGCAATAATATATCTGTGCATTAAAATGTGTATCTACGAGTACTAGAAATGTGAATGTTTTCCATACAATTTATTGAGAGTTTTCTTATGTTGCTGGTTGCTGCCTGCCTGTATTTAAATGATGTCGTAAAGTTGTTGTTGTTTTTTTTTTATTTGTTTGCTTTCATGTTGCTTTGGTTTTGTTGCTTTTATTATAAGTGTTGCCGTTGTGTTGTTGTATTTGGTGTTTTGTTATATTGAAATCATTTCCATGTTACGACTACAATGCTCTCTAATGGATTTTGGCTTATTGTGTGGTAATCAACAAAATGCTGTTAGACACACATAAGAAGAAGTATAAGAATTTTTCGTTACTTATAAAAAAAAAACTATAAACATTTTAAAATGTTTTTTTTACACTTTTCTTATGCAAAACTCACACATATTAAGCAATAAAAAGAAATTATGTATATAATATTCTTACTTAAGAAAATTATAACAAAATTTTTAATTTTGCTTTCACTGTTGCCAAGAAACGTTTACAATAGTTCCAAAAAATTATGAACGATTAAACGCTGCTTTGGTGGCGTCTAATTAATAAAACGTGATTGAGGTTTTAATTTGCAAATGCTTACATTTAAAATATACTCATGAACATAAAAATAGTTGCTACTTTAATATGCTAAAAAGGGCGCGATTTAACTAAAAAGTGCAGCATATTTGTAGGATGGCGAATAAAATAAAAAAAATAAGAAGTATCAGAGCTATATTCGACTGTGCCGAATCTTACACCATTAGATTGTAATGCGTTTTCTAGCCCGCTACGGCCTTCGTCAGCATTCTTTGTGTCTCAATGGATAAAAATACTTAATAAATTTCATGTAGCGGACCAGAACATGGATTACATTCAGCATTTTATGACATATAAGGAGCGATCGAGGAGTCATGAATGGACCGATCCAGCTGTATATCAATAGCAAAATTTTGCGAAGAAATATATAACAACTTTGTTCAACAGACAGAAGGGTATCGTTCAATAAACTTCGCTTTTCATAAAGATGCAGAATATACAAATTTTGTTCCTAAGTGTTTGGTTCCTTAGTGTTTGGTTCGGTCGATTTGTGAAAGACACAAACGCTAATAGTGTTTGTGTAGAAAATCATTAAAAAAACAATAACGTTTCCCTGTTTTTCATCTTTCGAGCACAAAAATAATACTGTTCTTATTCAACGCAACAAAAAGATGAGAACATTAAATTCCGTTTTGTTTCTTTTTAAACCCTACAAACTTCATTGTGTTCGGTTCAGCTCAATAGTGTTCGTTCGTTTCTGTTGTGCGTAGGGCCCTTTTGGCTGGTAAAAAAAGCAAAATATTTTTTACAAAAACAAAATACACATACGAAAAACAACCAAAAATCCAGCAAAATAATTTTACACAAACAAAACATGCTGCGATCGTTGCTATAACGTTCGTTCGTCTACACAATCATTAAAGTCATAACGGTGTTAAGGTTTGTGTTCGCCTACACAAACACTAACTGCCTATTTCACGATGTCACTCGAACGTTTACGTTCGCACAAATAACATATAAACCAAAAACAAAATTAAAAAATTTGTTTTTGATTTACATGTTATTTGTGCGAACGTTAACGTTCGAGTGACATCGTGAAATAGGCAGTAAAAAATAGATATCGTTCTTGGGTGAGTGAGCCGAACGCTCAATAATTTTCTGTTTATTTTCGAACACTGCTTTAGATTGTCTACAGTCAATATTGCAGAAATTACTAACGGAATCACCACCGTTCCAACAGTGGTGAAGGGTATTCACAAATATAAATGTAGTTTTTCTTAAATCTATATTGTTTACCCAAAAATAATACGACTAGTTTATATACTCATGCAGAATGAAGCCCATGAAGGACTAGAACTAAAAAACATGGTATATTTAACATAACGATGTCCTAGGGCCGGTATATATAACCCAGCTTTGCATTTCAACAGAATTATCTTAAAACTGCTCGATGTTCATACATAATGTCAGTGGATTAGTGTAAAACTAGTTCTTTATATACTCCAGAGGATTAATTTTGAAATCGTTTTTAATTATCCATGTAAGGGCATTATTTACTGCCACAGTCTGTATACAAGCGTACTCCGAATTCGCCTTTAAGTTTAGATTTACGTCAGTCATCATGCCAAGATAATTTACCGTTGCTCCTGTTTAAGTATCAGCTAAACTAACTTTAATGTTAAATGTTTCCTTCTTTCTTTGGCAATTTATATGCATTGCTTTAATTTTATGGCCTCCAAGTTCCAAACCTCTTTTTCAAGCACGATTTTATGATTCTGTTGCTATCTTTTGAGTACATTTCAATTTCATTCAAGAGCCTGGTTCTAAAAACTCTTTCTATATCATCCGCAATGCCGACAATACTGGCTTCTTGGGGTTAACTAAGCTTCAATTCCCCTTTCTACATTATATTCTAGTCTTAACTCTATAATATAGTTTGATCCTAAGTATACACTTAAATCTACTTTATAATTTTTACTGGACTGGAATCTAAGTTCTAATTTTAGCTGTAGCTTGCACTATGGTTTTGCGATATTACAGATGTATTTTTTGAAAAAAAAGGTAAACCAAACTATTTTATATGGCCTTTTCAAGGAGGACCATTTTAAACGACTAAAATTTTTAGCAAAACGTTTTACAATGAAAATCCATGAACAATTTTATTTTAAATTCTAGTTCGTTGAGCATTTTTCTTTTGTATCGTAAAAAAAGTAAATGACTTTTAAAAAAAAATCATACTGGAGAACTGCAATCAGCCAGCCAGTCCCTATGCAAGCAAAGTGTGTGGAAAACTGCGTTTAGCACCTTAAAATATGCTTTCTTTTTTGTAATATCTTGTTAAAACTCTCGTCCATGTGTTAGTAAATTTATGTGTAACTGTTTTTTGTAGTTGTAATGGCCTGCTTTTTATTTCGTGCTTGTCCCTTTGCATAGAAAACTCAATGAAGATTTTTTTCATCTAAATTTTAATTTTTATTTTATTTTCATTTTGTGCTAAAAAAAAAAGTTTAAAAAACTGAAATTTTTCCATTTAATTTTAATACCAACTACTACAGTTTTTTTTTTCCAATAACTTTTTTTGGTTGGCTGATTGCTATTCTAGTCTATTTATTTGTATGACACATCCTGCTTTTGGTTGAATTCATTTAAAATTTCGTTTGGGTAATAAAGTTTAAATGCCCAAAATCATAAAATTTTATGTGTTAGAAAACTAATATTTTAGCAATTTAAAATGAAATTAAAACTGCCAAATAGATAATAAAATTAGAATTTTCAAATAAAGTTTTATAAATTTAAAATTGGAAAAGTTGGTTGCTTAAGTTTTATATGGTTTTTAAAAAGCACTTTTTCTTAATGTCTAAAGGATTATTTTCCTTGACTAAAAATTCTTTTTTTATAGAAAATTCTTCTTGATTTTCTCTTTTAAGTCATAATTTCTTTTATAAATAAAAAAAAATCTGTTTGAATTTTTCTTTGCAATTTGTTTTTCAAAGTAAACATAATTTACAATTACTAACTAACCCTAAAAATATGCACTTAATATTAACAAAGACATATAAAAACCATAATTTCTTAGCAAAAAAATCGTAGTCAAACGATTTAAACCTATAGAAAATTTTTTTCAACTACATATTTCTGTTTTTTCTCTTTTACTCTTTTTTTAGATCTACTCAAATTGTAAACAGGAAACATTTTGTGGCAACATCCTGAAAGTATGCATTTTTATATAGTTTTCTTGTTAAGCAGTGTACACGAAAACTTTACAGAGAAATGCTTAAAATTAACGACTAAATCGAAATGGAATTTTTAAAAATTAAACAAAACAATAACAAAACAAGTCGACCACAAAAAATACATAAAAGCAATTTATACAACTTAAACCAGAAAAAAACATTAAAGCAATTGAAATTTACTACAATTTTACAACTGCAAAAAGCAACTACTGCGACTGCTTGCTGCTGAACAGTAACTACTAGTTTTTTTTTCATTTGGCCTTTCTGTACTTAAAAAAAAGAAAAAAGCAGCCTCATAAAAAACTCTTCTTGACCAAAAGCAATTTACAGAACGCACAAATACTTCAGCAATTATTCTAGCAAAAAAAAACCTGCAATATAATTTGGCTGAATTACTCATGCTGCAAATAGAATCAAAAGGTAAGTTGCAAAAATTGTCTACCCCTAAAGACTAATGATGTGCTGTAACTAACGTAGACTTAAGGCTTGGCTAAAGTCAAGAATAAAGACAAGCTATATTGTAGTATATAATGTGTGCAATATACATATAGAGGCTTGTAACACATTCCGATCGAATTCACTTTAAATCGGAATTGATCTCTGCGACAGGCCTGATAGAAAGCTTTTTTTCTTTTGATACGCTGGAGGTGTGAAATCTTCAAAAAAATCTTTCTGTTAGTAGTGAAGGCATAAAGTATACTTACACTGAAGAAAAATTAATCCTTCGTACTTAAATCAAGCCAAAGTGATTTCAATAGTGCGGTAACTACGGATTTCCTTAAATCAAGTACAGGAAGCTTGATTCAAGTATGGGTTTCTTAAGTGCACTATACTTAAAATAAGCCCCAAACGGGATTGATATAAACAAAGTGAGATACAATTAATCCTAAACTGTGCTTGATGCAAACATTTCAATGCTGGCTTAATCCCGAAATAATACGAAAAAGGGATTGCTTCCAACCTAAACACTTACCCCAGAGAACAAAATATAGAGAAAATATTTTTAGTTACCTACCTGGTATCATTGTCTGTTTCACTTTTGTTGTAATTCGCCATTTATTTAGAAAAGAGTTCTCAATTATAAGACACCATCCGATATGCCCGATATGATTTTCGCAATCAATATCCTTTGAAAATTCGATGCATTTAACTAAATCATTTTAACAACAAGCCGATGGCCATGGCAGCAAGAGCTAATATTATATAACATTAATATCAAAAAAAAAAAAAAATTATCAAATAGAATTCGGGAATTTTTGCTTCTTAGTTTACGTTTTAAACATGAAAATAATGTATGCTTTTCTTTTTGTAGTGTTGTTGTTGTTTCTATACAAAACAAGCAAATCGTTTTTTAACCTCTTTTGCATTGTTGTTGTTTCTACGACAGACTTCTACAAACATACGCGTATGCACGCATATTGGTTTTGGAAAATTATCCATTTTGAATTATTTAATTTAGTGTAAGTGTACGTAATATATAAGTTCGACTAGCATAAATAGTAAGTAGAAAAAACTTATGGCCAGTTCGTCGATAACGAATGAAGACTTCGTTCGCTTAACTAACATGTAAAACAAAAACAACATTTTATAATTTGTTTTTGTTTTAAATGTTCTTTCGTTATCGACGAACAGGCCCTTAAATAATGGGTGATTTTTTAAGAGCTATAGGAAAGTTTAAAAAAAACATAAAATTCAGAAAAATGCATAAATCTTTATTTGAATCGATAGTACGGTTCATATAATTTAATGTTTGAAGATTATTTCATGCAAATGTTGACCGTGACTGCGCCTCAAATGGTTCATCCGCTTAGTCCAATTTTGGCATACTCTTTCCAACATTTCGGCCGGTATCTCATAAATAAATGCTTCAATGTTGTCTTCCAATTCGTCAATTGAAGCGGGCAGGTGTTTATAGACATGGGGTGCGTTCGTAAATGCATCACTGCGCTGCATCAGTGATTTCAAATGGTTATATATTTATCAGTGAAGTAAATGCGGATCAAAAAATTGTGAAATACTCCACAAAATTAATAGTCACACAATAAAACAAATTAAAATTATTCTTTTATCGCCATTAAAAAAAGTTTGCTTGTGTGATGCAGCGCAGTGATGCATTTACGAACGCACCCATGGGCTTTAACATAGCCCCACAAAAAATAGTCTGAAGGCGTTAAATCGCACGATCTAGGCGGCCAATTGACCGGTCCCGAACGTGAAATAAATTGTTCACCGAACTCGCCTCTTAATAAGTCCATTGTTAAGCGTGTTGTGTGACATGTGGCACCGTCTTGTTGAAACCACATGTCATGCAAGTAAAGCTCTAGCATTTTGGGCAAAAAAAGTTGGATATCATCTCACGGTAGCGCTCACCATTCACAGTTACGTTACGATTCGTATCATCTTTGACGAAGTACGGTCCAATGATGCCACCAGCCCAAAAACCGCACCAAACTGTGACTTTTTCTGGATGCATTGGTAGCTCTTGCAATGCTTCTGGCTGATCTTCACTCCAAAATCGACAATTATGCTAATTAACGTGCCCATTGAGCCAAAAATGAGCTTCGTCGCTCAACACAAGAAGCGCGCGATGGACTTTCTTAGCAGAGCACGCATTGCGATAATAAAATTCAATAATTTGCAAGCGTTGTTCGTTTGTAAGACGATTCATGGTAAAATTATAGACCAAACTGAAGATGTTTGACAGTGAAACAAAACACAAAACCTGCGTCAGCTGTTGCAACCAGTGTTGCCAAAAAGATAATAGCTTAAAAATCACACGATATAATACGAGGTTTTTTCTTTCTGTGGAGAGTTTTAACCTACGCTGAAGCCTGTGATTCTACCATAATATGGTACCATAATGGTACCATAATGTGATTGTAACATATTTGTGGAACCATATTATGGTACTCCTACAACATTGCGGAGTTTTTCGCAATGACTTTTTCACTAACTCAATGAAATTATCCACTGCATTCAAATTCTTTGCCGACCTAAGTTTGGATGCGGTCAGTTCTTCTGGTGTCAAGTTCATCACTACTAATGACTAAAGCGTGGGCGGTTAAATAAATTCTGGATATACTGGTGAGGCGTCATGTCCAAAGCTTTACAGGTCCATCATGTAGCTCCCATGACCTGATAGAAACTGGAGTCTATTGTGATTTATCTCTCCAGCTCTCCAATACTCGCGCTCCATACAGGAGAACCGAGTTTATCTATAAAGTGGAGTATTATGCAGACTAACCAGCTAGCATTTTTAATCGTCTAAGAGTCTATTCGTCGTCCTAAATCCACTTTTTAAGTAAATTGAGAATTTAATGCCGTATGGTCGAGAAAGATGTGCCCCGTCGACCAACAAACAAACAATATTTTTGGTTTTCCTCTCAAGCAGCAAATACTTAGGAAAAATAAAAAGTTGTTTGTCTCTCCTGCAAAATTTGTTAAGAAGGAGTTAGCAGGTTTACACTCTAAACCGTCGTATTGGGAATCTCATGAAGAGTGTTTTTGATCGTCGACGAGCTCATTAATTAATTGTAGATGATTCCTCGCACGGGAGAAACTGTTACACGTGCTGATTCGTATGAGAGATTCTTCAATAACACAGCGAAAACGCTTATATCAATCATAAAGGGAATCGTTTATGGTGTATGTAAACGAGTCTTTCAAAAATCATGCCAAGAGTCGTATGAGACTCATGAAGGGATTATTTTACAACTCGTGAAATGCTCAGCCGTATTACTGAGCTACCGCAACCTCTTCAACCTTAAGGTCGGGAAATCAACACCATCCTGTAGGAAAATCCACTTTTACAGATCCTCAGGTCGGTTTATTTTATTAAACTTGTATTGACAATAGAATTAAATTAGATGTTTTTGTTTTTGTTACTCGTCAGATAATCATCAGAAGATTCTTTTGGGAGTTGTATATTAAACAAAATCGTCAAACAAACAGCCTATGCTAGCTGGGTAGGCTTTTATACTGTAGACTATGGAATAAGCAGACAATATAGTATAGAATAGTGTATACAATAGTGTAGAGTCTACTGTAAACTAATTCCTTAGGTAGGGTATAGACTACAAAGTAAATAACAGACACTTTTATAAACTATCTTGTGTAACTACCCAGCCTGCAAAATACTCAAACGTTATCTGAATCAGTCATTTCTTGCCAATGTCTGACTACATTCTTTGAGACTTCATTCAGATTTCTATCAGACATTGAACTTATGTACAGCCTGGAAGCTTTCTGAGCGATTGCAGACGGATATATCAAGGGGTATTAAAATTAAATGGTACGTTTCTGCATGTTAATTTTTTAATTACATACTTTTATGTTGCAATAAAATTAATTAAGATGAATTCTTACAACTAGTTATCTGTCAGAAAACTATTAGAATATCGGCTAACACAACAGAATTTCCTAGGCCTTTTTCACTAGATTTCTTTTGGAATTTCCCTCGGCATGTCTGCCAGAAATCGTGTAAACCACTTCATATATTTTTGGATCAGTAATCTAACAGAATTCTTATCAATTTTTTTTTTTTTTTTTTTTTTTGTTTTGTCAACGTTTCTCTCAGATATCTGGAAGACGTCGCATTATTTTGCTGGCTGGGTTATAAGACTTTTACACTCCAGAATTTATCATTAATTAAAGCTTAATATGAACGGTTGGTTTTCTCATCCTTTCCCTACTCTATGCTACAATTTTTCTTTTTTTATTTTCATAATTTTTTTTTTTTTTAATTACTTACTATTTAACATTTTAAGTGCCCCACAGTTGTCTGCTTGCATCTGTATTAATTCCAAAATGTATATGCTTCATATATTTTCATAGTTTATTACCTTCCGTTATGCAAACATGTGGATGAATATAATTATTTATTTGTTGTTACTGCCCGAAAGTATGCTGTGATTAATGAGTACACACTATTAATGCTGCCAGAGTGGTAGAGGAGTTGTTTGCCAGCTATCCAGTACTTCAAATTGTTGTAAATTTATGGTCGACAACAGTGTCTGTGGAGTTTTATTCAGGTTGTTTAAAATTGGAGCTGTTGGAATGGTACAATATTTGCAGGTTTAATGCGAAAATATTTTAATAATACTTTTTTTTTTTGGAAACAGATCTTTTTCTTTATTCCTTTTGTTGTTTTTTTGTGGCTTTAAGAGATAATGTTTATTTAGTAGTTTTATAAACAAAAATCTCTTGGATAGCTTTTTAAAGCGTTTCAAATTACAATATTTGCAAAATTAATTATGTTTGTTGCTATGGTTTTAGCTGAATTTAGCTGTTGTATGTTATACATAATATTAAAAACTGCATAATTTGGGGAGAAAATAATATGGCAGAATTTTAGGGATGCTAAATTTCTTTTTATTCATTATTTCCGCTGCTACTTAAAATGTATATTTTTGGGTTGAAAATATGAAGATTTTTTTTTTTAATGTCTTTAAAAATGATTACGGGGTGCATATATTTATTCGTCCGGGAGATACAGATATTGTCTTAGGGAGCATCTAAATGTTGGTCTTGCACTCTCGGAGCTTATAGGTTTTCCAGGTTCATCTGGAGGTTCAAACAAAGAGATCACCTAGATCACGGCCGAGCCGACCATGGTCATATTTGGTACCACAAGAACAACTAGCATGCAGAACATAATAGGCTACCGAAACTCCTTTGCGGATCACGTGGAAGTTGTTGTGGAAAACTCAGAGGAGGGGTCTGAACAATGTCGGGTTCAAACTTCATCCTGATGACGGATATCCTTGTCTATTGTGGCTATACAACAAAGATCTTTTTGCAGTGAAGGTTGAATAGGTCCAGCTTCAAACAAGAAATACTTATATTTATGTTTATTTTTCTCGTGGGAGCGTAACGACCACCGCATTGTTCGGCCTATTATGTCAAATATTTACGACTGTTCTACACTATCAAATAGTTTATAGACGAAACAATATATAGACAGACTTTTGAATGTAGCATAGATGATACTACAGAGCGTAAATTTAATTTAAAAGTTGATTACCAAAGACTTGTCTAGTAAAAATTACTAAAGGCCAGGCGTCTACTCTCTATTTCGATGCGAATAAAAAATGGTAGAAAATCGGGTGTTTCGAATTTGTCTTTCGCCTAAATTTTGTTTCTTACGCAAATTATAATTATTTTATTTAAATTTTTTAAACAACTGGACGTTAAGCGGCTTAACTTTCCTTTAACACTTTTTTTTTTTTTAATAATTTGTCATTTCATTACTGTCAATCAACGCCATCTTTTATTTTTATTGCCAGCGTTGCTCCGTTTTCAAAAATGCTTGCGAAAGGGTTTGCGAATTCGATAGAGAGTACTTAATTACCCCCTTATCGCATTTGGTTTTCGTATCGAAACCGAATTCGCATCGTCATTGATAGTTGCCCCCTAGACTATGCCCGACAATATACGCTGAGAAAAAATTTAAAATATTTCCAAATTATATAACTTTTCCATGTTTTTCCAAAACTTCCAGGAAAACTTTAAAACTCTGACATGCCATTAGAAGCTTTTCTTGTTACCTTCTTGTCCTCTTTTTCAAATTAATTTTTGTTATTTAGTTTCCCCATATTTCCTGATTTCATTTTAATGTTTATGTCAAGTGATGTCCTTTTGTTTTAATTTATTTTAAATTGTTTGACACACACAAAAACACTAACACAATTAAAAGTCAGACACATACCCAAACACACTATTATACTTCTACTTCTTGCAAAGCATTCAAGTCACCGCTTTTAGCAGAAAACAAACAACATAAAAAAGGACACTTAAGGTTTTAAATTTCATACATGTGTTATTTTCTTTTCATACTTTTAATGCTTTAGAGTTTTCCTTTTTGGAATTTCAAAAACATTTTTAAGGTACTTCTGACTTTTTTTTCTTCTTCTTCTATAATATTCATTTCCATTGTAAATTTATTTCAACGCAATTTGTTGCTGTTGCTACAAATTTTTATTTGTTGTATTTTTGTTGTTAAGTATCATTAAGTTGCTGAGCTCTCTAATTTTTATGTATGTATGTGAAAGTGTGTGTTTGTGTGTTAAGTGAGGGTGTAGTTAACATTTATTTCAACGCTCTCTGCCTTTAAAATTAAGCTAAGCAAAAAAAAAATAACAATTACATACAAACACTTGCATATAAATGTGGTTTTTATGTCAGTGTTTGTGTAGGTGTGTATGTACCTGAAAGAATGTGTGTTCATAAGTTTAAGTGCAGTACAGTAATCAGTAGAGAGTTTAACCGCAAGCACATGTTTCATTTAAGTTTCAACCATAATCTTTTCATACAACACTAACAACATACATGTGCAATCATGTAAAATACTTTTGTATATGCATATGTATTAGGGGCGTTCAAAATTAAAGTTCTTATATGAGTTCATAAAGTCTTAAAGTTTTTTGCTCTGACTTCTTGAATTCCTATTTGAATCTTATACCAAGAATGCCTGAGTCTTACACCAAGGGCTAATAAATCAGAGCAAGTTTAACTCTCTATTTGGTTTAAAATGTGTTAAAACCAACAAATCTTTAAACCAGTAAACATATAAACCACCTTTAGACGCCTAAAATAAGGCTTTCAAACTACCAATACAGACCATATGAATTTGACAAGATTTTTCGTAGTGCTGCCACATGTTATTTTTTTACTACATATAATACATGGGAAACTGATTAATAGTTGTTGAGTTTAAACTACATATAAATTCAAGTTTAGTTCAACTAAACCAGCGTTTAAGCTTTCACTAATTTATTAGCCATAAGACGCTTTGAACAAGACTCTTTGAGTCTTGTATTCATACAAGTTGAGTCTTGCACTTAGACACTTTGAGTTTTGTACAATGACTCTTCGTGCCTTATATCGGGTGATTTTTTTAGCTATTATCTTTTTGCCAACACTGGCTTAAATAGCTGACGCACGTTTTGTGTTTTGTTTCACTGTCAAACATCTTAAGTTTGGTCTATAATTTAACAATGAATCGTCTTACAAACGAACAACGCTTGCAAATTATTGAATTTTATTATCAATTTTATATGCAAATTATTGAATTTTATTATCAAAATGCGTGCTCTGTTAAGAAAGTTCATCGCGCGCTTCTTCCATTTTATGGTCAGTTTAATCGACCCACTGAAGCGGCTATTCGGGCTATTGTGACTAAATTTCGCACCAAATTTACATTGTTGGACATTAAACTACCAACACGCTTACGTAGAGTGCGAAATGAAGAAAATATCGCAGCTGTATCGGCCAGTGTTAATGATAGCATCATTGGACCGTACTTCTTCAACGATGATGCGAATCGTAACGTAACTGTTACTTTTTTTGCCAAAAATGCAAGAGCTTGACTTGCATGGCATGTGGTTTCAACAAGACGGTGCCACATGCCACACAGCACGCTTAACAATGGACTTATTGAGAGGCGAGTTCGGTAAACATTTTATTTCACGTTCGGGACCGGTCAATTGGCCGCCTAGATCGTGCGATTTAACGCCTTTAGACTATTTTTTGTGGGGTTATGTTAAAGCTCATGTCTATACACACATGCCAGCTTCAATTGACGCATTGGAAGACAACATTGAAGCATTTATTCATGAGATACCGGCCGAAATGTTGGAAAGAGTATGCCAAAATTGGACTAGGCGGATGGACCATTTGAGGCGCAGTCACGGTCAACATAATCTTCAAACATTAAATTATATGGACCGTACTATCGATTCAAATAAAGATTTCATTAATTTTTTCTGAATTTTATGTATTTTTTTTTTTTTTTTTTTTTTTGAAACTTTGCTATAGCTCTTAAAAATCACCCATTACTAAGCCTTTTTGGTTCTTATACTAATGGCAATTTTCTCAATGTATCGACAAACTGTCTGTTACTTAATGTCAACATAAATTTATTGGACCGATAAACTGTCCGTTAACGATTTGGGGTTTCTCAACATACCGCCAAAAAACAAAGTTTTCAGCTGGCAACGCCACTCAAAATACATGTAAAAGTTGAGAGTCAGCTGATTGGGTTTATCTGTACGGCAAATAAAAGGAAAATAAATAATTGGGAGATAAGTGCCGGTTAGCCTTGCGATAAAACCGAAGCAAATGAGACATTGAGAAAACTAAATTTCTTTAATGTGCAGTTTTTCGTTGGTAAAAGAGATAATCGCCTAATGAGAAAATGGCCATAAGACTTTTTAAGTCTTATACTAAAACATTTTGAGTTTTGTAATAAAGCTCTTTCGAGTTTTACCAAGACTATTTGAGTCTTATACCAAGACCAAGCTGGAATAAGACTAATTTAAGTCTTAAACTAACTGCAAAAGTTACTTTAATTTTCTTTATAAATTGTTTTGCTTTACTTTATTTATTTTTAGTCCTGTGCAAAATCTTTCGTATGCCTTTCCGTTAAGGCTAATGACCAAAATTGTTCTCTCCCTAATTTTCTTTTCTTCTGATTTGGCTGCCAATAAGTAATTTTTCTTGTAATTATCATTTACTTGTGGTTTTTATTTAAATGTCAGAAACAGAATAAAAAGAAACCGCAAAGCAAAAAATTTATTTATTTTTAAAACATGGTGATTAATGAACGATATGAGAGCTGATAAGTTTATTCACTTAATTCTTGTATAAGAATTAGTGAAGAGTGTTTTTGAATCCCATAGAACTCACGAAAGGTTTAAGACCAAACCAAAATATACATGAGTTAACTTAAGCTGCTGTCGAAAAATAACGAAAAGCCTGCCAAATTCATTTGAAAAAAACAAAAACAAAATCAAAAACCTTAACGAGAAGTTTCCTTAAGTTCAATATTATTTACATGCATTTGAACAGTTGCTTAAGCCAGCTCATGCAAATTATGGTTGGACCTTCAAATATCAAACGAACTGTCATAGTGCGCTTTCTTTGGACATTTATGATCAGAACACTCTGACAATTCATCATGAATAGATTCTGGCTTATACTACGTTTCCAAATTTGCTTAGTCCCAATTTCCACAATGCAAGTCTTATTGATCACCTTGCTACTTTGTAGGCGAGAGTGACGAGGGGAAAAGAAACGAGTACTCAGTTTGCTGTACTCGTCTTATGCATTTTGTTTTCTCATTCGTAATTTTCAGCAGGTCTATTTTGACAATTATCTTTCATATTTAATTTCGTTGTACAAATTAATTTCGTAGCGTGTGTGATTTTTTGTGTGTGAGTGACAAAACGCACATATACATTCATACAAATGGAATAACAGATAAATAATAAGACTTGACTCGTGAAAACGCCGAAGCTGATTCAAAAAATAAAATGTGATAAGTTTATCAATAAGACTTGCATTTTGGAAATTGGGACTTAAGAAATCAGTCGTCCATTTGCGCAACTTATAGACGATTTCATGAATGTTTTGGCTTAAGACTTGCGTACTTCCTTACATCCAGACGCTTGTAGAGTTAACGGACCTGATTTCATCGTGAATGTCGATAATAAAACGTCTAGAAAGCAGTTTCAACACCGCTGGTCTGGCAAGGCTTAAACTCTTAAAGTTTGTGTGTGAAACATTCAATTCTTTGCATAGGACTTCAAGATAATTGTACAAGACTAAAAAGTATTTGTATAAGAGTTTTAAACCTTTGTATAAGACTTCAATATCTTTGTATAAGTCTATTGAAGTTTCCTACAACGACCATGCATAATACTTCAAAGTCATTGTATAAGCTTTTACAAACTTTTCCTTAAATTCTTAAGTTTTTTTGTAAGATATTAAAAACTTTTTAAAAGACCTGAAATTGCATATTTGGTTAATAATTCACAGGGTTTATTTAAGGCTTTAAAGTACTTTGTAGGAGAGCCTAATACTCATTGTATAAGACTTCAAACACAAAAAATCGGATTATAAATCCTTGGTACTAAACGTTTAGAACTTTGTTTAAGAATATAAAATCTTTAGCTTAAGACTTTGCTAAAGAAAAAATAGTAGACTTTTAAGCCAAAGCATAAAACGTAGAAGCTTTGGAGGCACTTTGTTCGCAATAGGAACCACAGAACAGAATAAATTTATTTACATAACAAAATGAAGCCTTAGTAAAGGAGTTTTAAATCTTTGAAACTTGGACTATTTTCCTTAAAGCCCAGAACAACAGACGGTGAAATGCAACTGCAACGAAACTGCAACATCTACTTATTTTTGAGATAAATTTGAAACTATTTTTAAACGTGTTTGAAACTTACTGGAAAAGCCGTAATTTTTACGTAATTTTTTCGTTTTTTTTTTAACTTAGAATTCTGTTTCTGCAGCTGAGGTGTTATAATTTCAACAAGCATAAGGCAAGAAGTTTTGCTCATTCGATAAAAATCTATGAATTAACAAGATTTTGTTTGTCGAGCTTAATTCCCAATTTTTATTCTTGATAAAAAAACACTGAAACTTATTGTTGAAGGGATAAGCTATTCCTATGCGCATTTCACTTGTTGCCTAGGCCAGATCGTCAGGAAAGTTCATCTTAAGATTTTAGAAAAACTAAAGATATTAAACAAGTAAAACTGTTGAGCGAATGAGAATTATAAGGAACAGTTTTACTTTTAACAATATCAAAGTTTTAACAACAACAATAACAATAAACAGTGAGTTTATCTTTTCTTACATTCCTTCCAACATTAATTGTAGTTGTAAGTAGGTTAAGAAATATCAAAATCAAAATAAAAACAAAAAAACACTTGCTTTACTGTTTTCGCAAAAAAAAACATGTTGCAAGTTTAGTTTTTTTAAGCCGTGAACTTGCAGTTTATTATCAAAGTAATTTTTGGGTATACAAAATTTTTCAATTGACAAGATTTTGTTTGTCGTCCTTAATTCCCAATTTGTATTCTTTTTTAACAGTTTATTAAAATTCTTTGGCAGCCACAAACATACGACAGTTTATATTCTTCTCAATGTATTGATGTGTCCACATATCTCTCCTTTTACGCTTCTCTCTTTGTCGAAGGTACAAATACATAATAACAATTTCTTCATAACTTGAACTTGACATTTTGTAGTCGCCTATTCTCGAAGAAACCGAATATTATTGTGAGAATTTTATCAAAATTGGGTACAATTTAGGTTGCGGTGTGTGTGAAAAACGATTGCAGTTGCATTTCTGGGCTTAAGACATTTGAGTTTATAAATAATTCTTCGACATTTGGTATAATTCATAATTTTAGGACCTTAACACACTTGTGTAAAACTCAAAGCAACTCCAATATTACATTGAAAGCTCCAAAAAAGTCAAAAATATTTTATAATTCTCTTGTTGCTTTCTACAGAAATTCATATTGCGTTGCTTTGCGTTTCACACAATTAGGGCCTTAATAATTATTTTGATTTCCGAACACAGATAAATTGTTTACGGATTAATCTTTATATATAAAACTAGCTGACCCGACAGACGTTGTTCTGTCCAAATTAGAAAAAAAGTTTGCGTTCGATTTTTAAAATCCGTTAAAAAGATAAGAACATTTGAAAGAAAAATAAGTCAAATCGATGGAGCCGTTTTCTGATTTTAGGTAAATCGAAAAAAATGGGCGTTAAAGTGGGCGGGGCAAAATTTTCTTTCCGTAAAAACCTAAGTTGGACCATGGCGATTATTTTAAAGAAAAAATCGTCCAAATCGGTCAAGCCGTTTTCAAGTTATGCGCTTAATTGAAAAAGTGGGCGTAAAAATAGGCGTGGTAAATGTTTCTTTCGATGAAAACTATAAATGGATCAATACGAACATTTGAAAAAAAAATTTGTCAAATCGATGAAGCCGTTTTCTGATTTTAGGTAATTCGAAAAAAGTGGGCGTAAAAGTGGGCGGGGCAAAATTTTATTTTCGTACAAATCTAAGTTGGACCATGGCGATAATTTTAAAGAAAAAATCGTCCAAATTAGATAGATGTCATTGGTGGTGCAATATGAAAATTAGATTTTGACACGCTCCTCCGCCCGCAGACAGAAAATCATAAATCAGACTTCACAGTGTCACCCGCCTGAAGATTCTGGAGATTCACTGAAAATTTCATCAAAATCGGCCCAGCCGTTTTGGAGGCCATACATTACATACATACATACATACACACATCCTGTTTTATATATGTAGATAGATAGATTGTAACGTTACTCGCTGATTCATCATCGCACAGCCTAAATGCCTGAAGCTAAAAACTTGAAATGAATGTTTAGGGGGTAAAAAAGAGTAAAAACGGGAAAATTCGGTAGCCTTGTATCTCCAAAACTAAAACAGATACAAAAAAATGTAATATATATCGTTGTTCTTAAGAAAAATAAGCGGACAGGTGTCTAGTACATTTTTGCGATTCGGCCCTATTAGGGAGTAAACGGGTAAAACCTGAATTTTGGTACTTTTTTGACCCCCTTTTTATCTTTTGAACCAATAAACATAGGAACAAAGTTAATACCACATTCCAAACTTATCAAAAAAATACGAATATAAATTTGGTACTTTTTCGAAATTCGAACATTTAAGGGGTGACTGTCACTACAATACTGAAATTGTTGATACCTTAATTGGGGAAAATAGTACCCAAAGAAGGAAATACGGGAAATTTGGTATTATTTTCTTTAGCTTTTTAGTTTTACAACTGGTATTTTTTTTTTAGTATCGGTAATATTTGATCTTAAAACATAAGATTCAATATGCAATGTCCTGAGTGGATAAGAATGTATTGCGGAATTGTTTGGTACTTTTTTGGTCTTTAACTGGTGCTTTTTGAATTTCCATTAGTATTGGACCTAGAAACATAAAATTTCAGATGTAATGTCCTGGGTGAATGAGAATCTATAAGAGTCAACTTTTTGGTACTTTTTTATCTTTTGACTGGTACTTTTTGAATATCCGTTGGTATTGAACCTAGAAAGATAAAATTAAACATGCAAGGTGCTGAGTGAATAAGAAAACTTTGGAATACAGATATGTCCACGAAGAAAAAGGAGTCGCTAACGAAGTAGCGGGTTAAATGCTAGTGTCTAATATATTTTTAAAATCTGATTTTAATATGACTTATTTAAAATTAAAAAAAAAAAATCAATGAAACATAAATAAGTTAACAATTGGGGTATTACACTTTTTTAATTCAATATTGATTGAAAAATGTTTGTTAAAAAATCCTTTAAATTGTAGTTTTCATTTAAATATCTGACCAGCATTAACATTGTCACAACTGAACATTGGGTTTATAGTTCCGAAAAAAGATTTAAAGGAATAGTTTAATTTTTTATTAAAACTTGTTTAAGATGGAATACTTTTAAAAACAGCTGCAAAACTGTAAATATTTTAAAAAATTCTTGAATTTAAAACTTTCTAAAAAAATTTTAACTATTGTAAATTTTAAATTTAAAATGAAAAATTAGTCAAATATTGTAAAAGTAAATCTTTTAAACTGCTGTTTGTTGCTACAGCAGCTCATAAAGACTATAATCGTTGCAACAGTATTGCTGATATTAGCCAGTGTACACATGATGACGTTGATAATAATGATGAGTTTTTTTTTTGGCTGTTGTTGTTGTTGCTGATGATGTTGTCGTTGTAAAATGAATGTTCGAAAGACTATAAAACGATGTAAATTTGTGGTATGCAAAAATACACGTATGTTTACATATACATATATTTATAAATACATGCAAATTTACACATACACAAACACACATATATATACATATTTATAGTTGCAAGTAAACAAACCCTACACTCATATTCTTAATTTTCAATTGTTGTCATATACAGGCTAGCAAATTATAGCCAGGCTCTAACTGGTTGGCTGAATTTCTGTCAGTCACTCCATCAGCAAGTCAGTCAGGCATTCAGTGAAAGACTCTTTTACAACAGTTTGAATAAATTACTTATTACACATGCATTATGCAAACTTAAAGAGCAAATAAAACAAAATTACAAATACATAATAATAAAACTTAGGGGCATTCAAAAATGTGTGTATTCATAAGAATCAAGGGTTCTGATATCTGTCAACAAAGGTCGGGACTTTCACATACAATAATACCTTTTCCCAATCGCTTAACTTTCGAATAATAAATAAAAAAATTTGTATTGCTTAAACCATTCTGCACGTTTTAGAGGGAACCATCCTAATAAGCACGTTTGCGTTTCTCTCCTGCACATTCAGAAATATACATGCTGTGTTTCAAAAGTAATACTACAAATGTCTTGCATGTGCTACATAAAAAAATATATTCAGTGACGTTTTAGTAACTCTCTATAAAGACAACGAGGTTTAAATGATGACAGCAATATCATTGTGGATACAACTTATGGATAACAATTTTTCTAAGAAACACAATCGCGAGCACACTGGTCCTAAATAAGAATTCTTGAAAAGAAAAATTATAAATAATCGAATAATTATATAAATCGAATAATTCTAAATAAAAATTATAATTAATCTATATAAAAGTGCCCCGGAGCTTCGAGGGATTAGCTTAGGGAATTATAAAAAAAAAAAAAAAATTATCGACATCATAAAATTTCCATATAGAAAGTTATGTTACCGAAACATATTCACAAAATATATTATCCGTAAGAAAATGATCGGCAACTTATGTCGATGACATACAACTACTGTCGGAAAATTATTGATAGCATAAATGCTTCAAAAAAAATTATTGTCAACGAAAAGATTCTTTAGTAACATTATCGACAAACTAAATTTTCTAATGAAAAATTATCGATGACATAAATTTCCAATTGAAAAAATATCGATAACAAAATTTTTCAATAATAAAATATCGATAACTTTAATTATCCGTAGAAGAACTTTAAAAAAAAATTCTCTTCAGCAAAAGTGTTGATAACATAAATCTTTCATTGATAATATAAATTTCCAATTGAAAAACTACTGATGACATACATTTGTTAATAATTTACAAAAAATTATCGATAACATAAATTCTGTAAAAAAATCATCGATTATAAAAGTTTAGAGTAGAAAGTATGCTATAACATTGATCTGCGGTAGAAACATTTTCGATAACGTGCTTTTTAAAAAAATTATGAAGAACGTAAATTTTCTATAAGAAAATATTTGACAATATAAATTATCTCTAAAAAAAAAATCATCTCTTAGTTTTTTTTCAAAAAAATTATTAATAACATTAATTTTCAGTGGAAAAGTTATCGATAACATAAATTTAATGAAGAAAAAATTTTAATAAAATAAATCTTCTGTCGAAAAATATTCTAAAATCTATATAAAACTTATCGATGAAATAAGTTTTCTATAAAAACTTATCGATTAAATATGTAAGTCTTCTCTAAAAAACTTATCGAACCAATAAGTCTTCTACAAAAAACTTATCGGTAACATAAGTTTCCTATAAAAAAACGTATCGATAAAATAAGTTTTCTATTAAAAACTTATCGATACCATAAGACAAATTTTATATAACCATCAAAAACTTATTGATAATATTATGTAGGTTTCTTTAGAAAACTTTTAGATAACATAAGTTCTCTGTAAAACTCTTATTGATGACATAAGTTTCCTATTGAAAAATAATCGATAACATGCGTTTTATTTGGAAAAATTATCGATAACATAGGTTTTCTATAAAAGAATTACCGATATCATAGGTTTTCTTCAATAAATTATCATTAGTATAACCTTTGCTTAAAAAAATTATCGAAATCATAAGCTTTCTATAGAATATTAACCGATAATATAAGTTTTCTTTAAGTAACTTATAAATGGCATTAGTTGAAGCACAGACGCGGATAACGTTGTAAAGACCACATTTTGCAAATACTGTTTTTAGCAGGTAACCGTTAACCTTACTCTCTTACACATTTTAAACATCAAATCAACCAACTATGCACCTTAACTCCTTCAAAATGGAATACAAAGTGTCAGCCAGTGGAAGAATATTGCAAGTTTCTTACAAAATGATGAAACCGAAATGGTTTTGCAGTGCGGAATAATGTTTTAAAAGCCTTTTGCATTAAAGTTTTTATTATCATTATCTTTAATAATAGAAAAAAAAAAATGTTTAAAACAAATAATGATGACTGTCAAAAAACGTTTTTTTGCTCTACTGAAAAATTATTATTTTGTAACTTAAAACGTTATTCGCGGCTGTGCTTCAGTTGTCTACAGAAAACCTATAGATATAACCAGTTTTCTATGTTTTCTATAGAAAAATTGTCAATAGCACAAGTTTAATGTGGAAAAAATGGGTGATTACATAGGTTTTCTATAAAAAAATATAGTCGATAATATAAGTTTTCCTTAATATATATCGATATCATAAGGTTTCCTTAGAAAACTTATTGAGAATATAAGTTTTCTATAGAAAACTTAAATTAGCAATATGTTTTCAATAACACGTTGTATGTAAAAAAAGTTATCGATAACATAAATTTTCCATAACAAATCATATATTACATTAGTTTTGTATATCAAAATAATCGATACCTAAAATACTCAATACTTATTTCAATTATCGATTAGCGATTATTTGCTTTTTTACAAAAAAATTTGTCAAAAAATTCGATAACTTGTATTATTTGGAAATGTTATTTATATCTTGGTTTTTTTTTAAATACGGAACTTGCTTTTGATATCGATTAATTATTTGCTTTATTTATATAAAGATAATTGATAGCTTGCTTTTTCTAGTTATACAAAATTATCGATAACTGTACTATGATCTGAAAATATTTTCAAACTTATTTGTTCTATAGAACCATTTCATTTTGTTAACTTAACTTTTCTATAGATAAAACAATGATAACTTAAATTTTAAATTGAAAAATTATCGAAAACTTATGATCTCGTAGTAGAAATAATCGATTTCTTGATTTTTTTTATAAAAAACGGGAAATTTGATTTTTGTCCATAAAAATATATTATAAACGATTATTAAATTTAACAAACGTTTATAAAGGACAGTCTTCATTTTAAATTTGTTCTTTAAAGCTTTATTAAATTTAAAATTTATTTATGAATTCAGGCATAAATAATTGTTTGTAGAAGAATTATCTGTAACTAGATTTTTCTTTAAAAAAAATTACATAGACCTTAATTGTTCTGTAGAATTTTAAATCAACCCTCGTTGTTGTTAATGTATGCATGCATGTTATGCTTTATTTGTGGTCATTGGTTGCAAATAATTATATTTGGTTTGGCTCTGGCCCTACATGTCCCTTTGAAATGTACAATTGTGCGTGCATATGTGTCCTTGTGTGTATTTGTATGCAAATAACTCATTGTTATAATTTATTTTATGTTTGAAGTTGAGTTTTAAATGAATGATGTTTTTAAATACGTGTTTTAATTTTTTCTTTTAACTGTTTTTTTCTCATTCTCTCCGGTGCTTGCTCACTCACTCACTCTCTCTCTCTTGCACGCTTACTATTGTTATGATTGTGTGTAAGAACATACAGTTATGTAAATACCCTTATTGTTCTTGTTGTTGTTCTTGTTGGTTATTGGAAAACCCTGTTTCTGTGATTCTTCATTAAATAATGGCTTCATGTGGTTGCTGTTGTGTCATTCTCTCAACAACTTACATGAATTGTTATTGTATTGAGTTGGTTTTATAATGATTGATCATTCAAATCATCGATTTTTAGCACGTTAATGTATTATAAAGAGTCAAAGCTGGGAATTTTATATTTCACATAAAAAGTATATTATTAAGTATTGCTGTAGTTATTTTAATACTATTGTAAATTGTAATTTTAAATTAACTCTTTATTGCAGAGGTAATTTTTTTCTTTAATAATATATATTTGCTATATACATAAGTACGTACATATATTTTTTTGTATTTATAAAATGTGTTTAGTGGTTTGTTTGTGTACATACATACACACCATCATGAGATTGAGTTACTCTTAAAAATTAAAATATTTTTGTAGATAAATTTGTGGCTTTTTTAAAATAACAACAAACAATTTTAATAGACTGCAGAGATTTAGAAGTTTGATAAAAACTTAAATAATAAATTATTTAACATTTAAATAAAAGATGAAAATAGTTGGAAAAGTCCTTGTAGGAAATTAAAAATATGAAATAATTAATTAGATACACATAGATTGTTCTTAAAAAAAAAACAATCAGATCAATTATACAGAAACATCTAGTCAATGACAGCTTTTCCTTAGAATTATTAAGTTGATTTTTTTATAGAAAAATTAATTTGTTACCAATTTCTCAATTAAAAAATAAAATTTCTCATTGTTACAAACTATTTTTTGGAAATACATAATTTTAATTAATAAGATTTTGTTTGTTGTCCTTAATTCCCAATTTTGATTCTCGATAAATACACTGAAATTTATTGTTTCAGGATAAGATAATTCCTATGCTCAATTCACTTGTTGCTTAGGCCAGATCAGCAGGAAACCTTTACCCAAAAACTTTAGGTGGAGAATGTAAGAAAAGATAAACTCACTGTTTGTTGTTGATATTTTGTTTAAGCTTTAATATCATTGCAAATAAAATTTGAGTGTTTAAAATTCTCATTCACTTACAGTTTTATTAAGCTTTTCTAAAGTTTAGGTACATGCAAGTTAGGAAGACAATCACCCCTTTTCCCATTTTTACAATTGAATAAACATAGGAAAAATGGAAAAAGGAAAAAAACTCCCAAGGAATTTTTATTCACGTTAGGGGTGAATAATTATTTTCTAGAAAAATCAATCGAAAATTTTTCTGTAAAAAAATCAAGTTAACCGATAAATCAAGTAATCGATAATATTTCTATAAAAAATCCAGTTATTAATAATTCTTCTTAAAATTACTTTAACAAAAATATTTCTGTAGAAAGTTATCTATAATCGTTTTTTTTTTTTTTTTTTAACGATAAACCAACACTCAGGGGATGCCCCCTATATATGCAGTGCATTGTGTTGATCAGGGAAATAAGGTTTGGGAAGGAGGAAAGAGGGAATAGTGTTTGTGGACATTTGACTTGAATCTTAATAAATTATAAGTACCGGGAAAGACCTCTGCGGGAAGTTTATTCCACATACGGATAGTTCGACTGAAAAACGAATTTTCTCTATAATGCGTTGTGCGAAACACAGGACAATCGACTACAAACGGATGTGATCCACTGGATGAGCGAGTATTACGAAGAAATACTCGGGCGGGTGGAATAAGTTCACTTATCTCAGTGGAACACCTCCCATGGTAATATCGATAGAAAAGTGTCACACAACCCACATTCCGACGATGCCCCAATGAGTCAATAGAGTTGGATACCCTACTGTCATTGATGAGCTTTACCGCCCTCCTTTGTATACGGTCCAGAATGTTCAAAATAGACTTTGAAGCCCCTGCCCATATATGGGAGTTGTATTCCATCTTCGGTCGGATATAGGTGGTATAGATAGTAAGGAGATCGGAGGAAGTGAAGTAATTCTTGCACCGTTTTAAAAAACCTAAACACTTGAATGCCTCTTTCGACACTTTGAAAACGTGTTTATTCCAGCGGACATCGCACTGTATTCTCATGCCCAGAACATCAAGAGTATCCGATTCCTTAATATCAATGCCACCCATTAATACAGATGACATAGTTGGTCCCACCGACCGTCTGTGGGTCAACATACAACATTGGGTCTTGCGTGCATTAAATTCGACCCTATTCGCTTGACCCCACTCAGAGATTGCAGCTAGGTCCTGATTAAGAGTGTCATTCATATTTTGCCTTTTGCCCCCAATCTCAACAAGGCTTGGCCTATGATCGAAGGAATATGAATGACAAATGTTGCTGTCATCTGCAAAAGAGTAGATAGGATTTGAAGTATGACCAAGAAGGTCATTAAGAAATATAAGAAATAGCGTAGGAGAAAGGACAGTACCTTGCGGTACCCCTGAATTTACCTGAAACTCGTTTGATGCAATCCCATCTATAACAACACGTATAGTGCGATCACTGAGGAAACTCGATATAAATCGAGAGAAATCATTACCGACACCAAAAGCAATAAGCTTTGACACAAGCGCACCATGCCACACCCGATCAAACGCCTTGGAAATATCCAGAGCAACCACTTTGCATTCACCAAAGCGGTGAATGGACCGACTCCAACGTTCTGAAAGAAACGCTAACAGGTCTCCTGTAGATCGGCTACCACGAAAACCATACTGTCTGTCACTGAGAAGTGAATTTGTCTCCAGATACTTCACAAGATGGTAATTAACCATGCTCTCCATCACCTTCGAGAGCGAAGAGCAAATTGCGATTGGGCGGTAATTATCAGTGTTAGTAGCCTCACCCTTCTTGGGGATTGGCTGAACATTGGCCACCTTCCATCAAGAGGGAAAGATTCCCGCACGGTACGAAGAGCTGAAAAGGTTGGCCAATGGACGAGCTAACGTCGAACAGCACTGTTTCAATACCAGTGCTGATATGCCATCCGGCCCCGGTGACTTGTTTACGTTAAGATCCGAAAGAACCCTTTTGACTGCGCGTGATCGGAAAAATATCTTGGGCATAGTACATGATACTCTTTCGACAACGGGCAGTGATTGATTGCTTTCCGGCAAGAACGAATTACTTGCAAACAGTTCAGCCAAGAGGTTAGCTTTATCAATCGGGTCAGTAAATATTTGGTCGTCCTTTAAAAGCGTTGGGATAGAAGAACTAGCACTGTCCCTTACTCTTTTAACGAAGGACCAAAAGGTCTTACTGCCCCGAGGAGCAGCAAGGACCTTAGCACGAAGACGCTGTTCGTGTAGAAATTTTTCCCGTCTAAGTACTTTGGCACACTCAGATCTTGCCCTCTTTCGTAGCTGATCAGTAGTTGCGTTTTTATTCAAACGCCAACTACTAAACGCCTCCTCTCTGGATCTGACTGCATTTTTGCACGTCTGGTTAAACCAACACTTAAGTTTTGGTTTAACCGAAATTTGCTTCGAGGGAATAAAAAGTTTCATTCCAAGCAAAATGACATTTACGACCATTTTTGCAGCGGCATCAACATTATCGTCAAGGAAACAAAGTTTCCAGTTGAAAATGCCGGTAAAATTCGTTAAGCTCGGCCCAACGAGCCTTTTCATAAATAAAAATCGAGCGTTTCGGGGCTGTTTTCGAGACGCTATGAAGTGCCGAATATGAAAAGTAAGCAGAAATGGTATTGTGATCCGAATTCCCAGGATGCATATGAAATGTTGTTATAGCTAAGTTTTATATAAAAAATTATGATATCGATTTTTTTTTATATAAAACTCAATTTACGGATAATTTTTCAAGGGAAAAATCAAGTTATCGATCACTTTTTTATAGACAAATCAAATTGACGGTAATAGTTTTATAGAAGGCTTAATTATCGATAAGATATGCATAAGAAAATCAAGCTATCGATAGTTTTTCTGCAGAAAATTTTTTTTTTGAAATTTTCTGTAAAAAATCAAGTTATCGATAACTTTTTATTGAAAATTATATCACCAATAATTTTTCCATAAAAAAATTAAGTTATCGATAATCCTGGTATAGAAAATTAATTTTATCGATAGAAAAATTAAATTATCAATAAGTTCTTTTTAGGCAAATCAAGTTATCAATAATATTTTCATAGAAAGCTGAAGTTATCGAAATTAATTGTATTGTAAAAATCAGTGTTGGGTAAAGTTTTATAAAAAAAACCAAGTCATCTATAACATTTTATATAAAACTATTTAACCGATAATTTTTCTACAGAAAAATCATGTTATCGATATAAAATTAATGTGGTCGATAACGTTTCTACGGATAATTTTTGTAATCGGTGACGTTCTGTTATAGTTTACCAATTTTTTTTTTTTTTATGAAAAAATTAAATTATCTACAGTGCGAGCTCGTTTATCGCAACTCGAAAACATCTGGCCTGCTGCAATTACCGAACAGTTGTAATGACCAACCATTACTAATAACACCTCGTTTTTTAATAAAAAAAACTATATTTTATCGATTATTTTTACATAAACAAATCGATCAGACTAAAATAAATCTAAAATAAAATCCTTCAAAATATAATAAACAATTGGAGATTCATGCAACCTTCTTTATTTCAACCTACGTACTTTTCTGAATAAAGAACAAACATGAGGTGAAAAATAGAAAAAATATGTATGTATGTGTTTTGACCAGCAATCGAAAATTTTTTCGATAGCACTAAAGATAGAAGGTAGATAACACGCGGTCAATCGTCGACGAGTATCCTGCGTTTAAAAACTTAAGCGCATACAAATTTCCTCAAAAAACGATTGTTAAAATTGAAAATCGGTTTTAAAGACGAGGGTTTGCTCATAGAATTTCAAACTTCGGTTTTTTGTAGTCCTGGCTTCCTTTTCTGTGGCCTTTACTGTATCTTTTTTAACCTCTTCAATAAGTTTTTCTTCCATTACTCAAAACAATTAACGGGGTAAAAAGTTTAAAGTTAACGATCTTCCTATCGCAAGCGCATCAAAATGTTTGTTATGCGACTTCTATGAAAAAACACTTGTTAAATTTTTTGACAGAAGTGTACAGCGCACTAACGCGTGTTATGTAGTTCTACCTTAGAGGTCGGAATTCACTATTCTACAAAGTCGTACAATCAACAAAATCCTTTCCGACTTTCGACATAAAAAAGTTTAAGCAAAATCTGTTGCCAATCCCACGCTATCACACAAATATGATGCAAATTAATCATATGACTCAGCTCATTTACAAGAAAATGAAACTGTGATCACATGGAATCTATAATTTTATGATAATTTTCATAAACATTTCGAGTCGGACAGACTAGTGAATCAAATTTGTTAGTCAATTTAATTTTTAGGTTAGACTATCAAACTTTATTATATATTATTTATTATTTTTTTTCTGACAAATCGTACGACTAAATTTCGCTGAAATGGTATGTTTAAGCTAAATATGATAACTTTATTAAAACTAAGTTTATAAACAAGAAATACAAGAAGGAAGAATCATTGTAAATTAATAAAAAAAAACTATGTTGCACTTATTGAGACTATTTAAAAAAAAAAAATAGTTGCAGTTATAAGGACTGTTATTTAAAAATATTGCCTGTTGCGTTAATCGGGATGCTGCGATAATCGGGGGTGACGAAAATCGAGTATAATATATGTATAGAAAACTTGAGTTGTTGATGACAATATATAATAAAGTCAAATCCCGATAATTCGTACCCCGATAAATCGTAATTCCCGATAATTCGTAATAAACTGTCGGTCCCTTGAAAAAATCTCGTTAATTCATAAAATTTCCATACATTTTGGTCCCCTCGCTAATTCGTAATTTGTTTTCAAATAAAATCTTCCTTACCTCTTATAAATCGTAATTGCTTGCTTACTACCACTTATAATTCGTAATAAAAACAACAGAAACATGGAAATAACGATTTTTTGTTTACCGATTTGATTTTTTTTTTTGCGTGGGTCTCGCTTGTGTGTGTGTTTGTTTTCTTAAGATCAGTTTGTAACATGAATAATTTTTATATATTTAATTTTTAACAATTGTCTTTTTTATGTTTTTTTTTCGCTTTGGTAAATAAATGGAAAAACCCTGTTAATTCGTATTTATTTTATTTTAACCCCGTTAAATCGAAAGCCCGCTAAATCGAAAACCCTTATAATTCGTAAGAAATAGCCGGTCCCTTGCGATTACGAATTATCGGGATTCTACTGTATAACAAAAAAATTCAGTAGTTGATAATTTTTCTACAAAAAAAATTAGTTTGTGTAAATTAAAAAAAATTTTCTTTAAAAATTATTTCACCGATATTTTTTTTTTTTTAATAAAAACATTAAGTTATTGATAATCTCTGCATAGAAAATTCATGTTATCAATAGAAAAATTATCAAGTTAGGCAAACAAGTTTTCGATAGTGTTTAAATAGAAAACTCAAGTTATTGATGTCAATTTTATGAAAAAATCAAGCTATCGATAACTTCCTACAAAAAAATAAATGTTTGAGTATGTTTGTATAGGAAGTGTATGGTCTTGGTAATTTTTTGTAATAGAAAAATCGAGTAATCGATAATTTGTTATCGATAAATCGAGTTGTCGATAGTATTATCAAAGAAAGCTCAATAAAAATTGTATAATAAAATTTAGTTATTGATCATTTTTCTATAGAAAATCCAGTTTTTGCAATATTTTATAAAAATAAATTTATCGATAAACTTTTGATAAGTTTTCGTTATAGGATTTATGTAATCCATATATTTGTAAAAGACAAATATATGTTATCGTTAATAAGAAATTTAATCAGTCAATAAATTTTGTACAGAAAGTTATGTTATCGGTAATTTTTCAATAGAAAATTTATGTTATCGATTATTTTTTGATGGAAAATGTATCTTATATATAATTTTCCTTTAGAAAAATTTCGTTTCTATGGTTTTCCAAGCAACCTTATACATACATACATTGTTTTTTAATTTTCCAAAAAAATTTATCATATTTCTTTTTTATTTAACTTTTGTACATATTTTCTAATTCTTTTATAAAAGTTCATTTGATTTTTTCTTGCTGGTGCCTTTGTTCTTAACTATTTTCCTTTATAATTGCATAAAATAACAAATATTAGTCCTTTATTTTAATTTAAAAAGAAAAACACACAGAATTTGTTGTAAATTATCGATTGAAAAAGAAAACTTTTATTTGTAGTAGAACTAAAAACCACAAAATTTATCTGAGAACTAAGAGAGCAAAAATTGGAATAATAATAAAACATTAATAGTAAACGAAAATGAGAACATCAACCTTCTCATCAAAGCTTTTAGTAAAAATTTATATGTGTAGTAACTTTCTAATAAATATCCTTTTTAGGATAAATACGTAATAGTGTGTTTGGGGGTAATATTTTAAAAGTATTATTTTTTGAATGTGCAATTTGCTTTTATCAGTTTTCTGTAAAGAAAATTAGAAACCACAACAATCTCTACATTATATTTAAGAAATTTTGGTGCCCCCCACCCCGAAAAAAAATAAAATATTTAATTATGTGAATGTTATTAAAAAGGATTTTAACCAAAATTTTCTTTTCTTTGTATGGTCTTTAGGAAAAATGTCTTGTTTGCCTGGCTGAATAAATGGAAATTTTACATTTAAACTAGTCTGTGTTGGTGTGAGAGTCCGTTTTTAATTAGAAGCCTTACAAACAATAGAATAAAAATAATTTGCTTAGTCTTATGTTTAAAGAAATTATGGGAAAGAAAATTTGAATATTTAAGAAATTATTTAATAATACAATCAAAGTTACTTCAAACTAAAATTTTCTATGAAAAGGCTAAGGTATTGTACAAATTTACTAAATAAAATATCTTTCAACTTCTTAGTATAGAATATAAGAAGTATATTTTTTAGAGGCATAAAACTTTTTTCAAAAATAAAATACAACAAATTCAATAGAATGGGCAACATTTTGGATTTATTAACTCACAAATTTCATGGCATTTAATGTTTCGAAATAATTTCTGGCATATTAGCTCCATGACTGCACCTTATGAATGGCATTACGTCGCTCCAACTTGGCACCACTTTTTCTAGAATACACGGTCTTTTCTCGTCAATAGTGCGTTGAATGTTGGTTTCTAAAAAATCAATCGGTGCTGGTTTATCAGTATAGCCAAGAGATGTGATGTACCCTCCCTTCCCCAACAAAAAAAAAATAAAAAAGGTTTCAAGGTAGCTAATTCACAGGTCCATTCCTTGAGAAAATACCGTCCCAAACGTCAACAAAGTTTTAAGACTTAAAACTTTAAGTTGAATTTAAGCGTACATGACGCGCCGCCTTGTTGTAACGATTTCTCCTAGAAATGATTTGCAATGATATATGGAAGTATTACGGTTGAGAATCATTTGCCAGTACTGTCCGCCACTCAAAGTAATCTTGGCACCGGTTTCGGAATACAAGACCAATGGGCCAAAGACGGCTTCGGTATGTAAACCGCAATAAACAGTGTTTCGGGATGTAATGGATTTTCAAGAGCCTTATGAAGATTGTACTCTCTCAAAAAACGACAGCACTTCCTGTTTGCATACCCCTTAAGCCCTTTAAGAATAAATGTGGTCATGAACCGATCCATATTATTTCGTATTAGCTGATCAGATGGACGATTAGGCGGGCTCTGTAAGTTTTGTGAACTGAGCACGAATTTTGGAAATAAATTTCCAATTGCATGGTGAAAGCCAAAGTATACGTCTAAAAAAACACCCTTTACAAACAAACAATTTATATATATGTACAACGATATTAACGATGATTTTTTTTTTAGCGTTATGTTTCTCTAAGAAAGCTATTAACAATTTGATTTTTTAGTATTAAAATTTGTTGGTAATTTAACCACTCTATGGAAAAATTATTACTTAGTTGATTTTTTTAAAACTTTATTCTTTTTCAAAAAAAAAAATCGATTACTTGAGATTTTTATGAAAAAATTATCGAAAAATTAATTTCTTTTTCTATAAAAAAAAATCACCGAAAACTTGATTTTTTATAAGAAAGGATCGGCAACTTGATTTTTTCTACATAATTTATCGACAATTTCTTTTTTTATATTTAACTAGCTTAACCCGGTGCGCTTCGCTACACTGCTTTAACCACTTCTTCAGTTGAGAGATATTTAATATATGCATCCTATGGAAGGTATTTCCCCCCTGCGCCTACCTGCTTTATTATACCCACACCACAATAGTGGAGAGGGTATTATGCATTTGTGCTGATGTGTGTAACGCCTTAAAATAATGGTCCTAGACCCACCTTTAAGTATACCGATCGACTCAGAATCACTTTCTGAGTCGAACTAACGATGTCCGTCCGGCTGGCTGGCTGTCCATGTAACTTTATGCGCAAAGTACAGGTCGCAAATTTGGAGATAATTTAATCAAATTTGGGACATTGGTTCTTACTGGTACAAGGACCAAACCTTTTGAAAATGGGCCAAATCGTAGGATCACGAGGGAAGATAGGGGAATTTCTTCATCTCAGAAACTATCAAACCGATTTTAATGAAATTAAAAACATACATAGAACCATATCTTTATGGACACAAAAGGGATGCATTTTTTAAGAAATAGGACCACGAGGGGAGATAGGGCCAATTTCTGCCTCTCAAACCGATTTTAATGAAATTCAAAACATAGATAGATCCATATCTATATGGACACATAAGCTATACAGTTTTCTGCCTCTCACAAACTTTTAACCCGATTTTAATGACTTTTATAAACATAAATAAATCCATATTTATATGGACATATAAGCATGATGTGTTTTTTAATACTGTATTTAACGGTATCATATGGTCGGGCTTCACCGACTATACTTTCTTACTTGTTTTTATTTTCAAAAGTGTGGTATACCATAAGAGTGACTTCTACAAAGTTTGAACATTCTTACTATAACAGTTCTTAAGATATGCGATATTAAACATTGGCGTCCTGTGGGGGTAACACTTCCCCCACTGCTATTTTATTTAAATTTTGGGGCTCAGAGAGATCCTACATCAAAAAGTTCAACAATATGCGATATTTAATATTGGCATCCAATGGGGGGTGCCAATGCCCCTGCCCCTATCGAAAAAATAAGTAGTCTATTTTATTTTTAGGGCTCACATTATGTTACTGTCAAAATTTCAGGAAAATCGGTTCAGTAGTTTAGGAGTCTACAAGCCAACAAACAAACATACACACATTTTTCACTTTTATATATATAGATTATTATCGATAACATATGGTTTCAACAAAAAGAAAAAGCGATAAGTATAATTTTGTATAGAAAAATTGGCAATGACTTTATGTTTTAGTAGAAAACTTATCGGTTATAAGATTTTTCGATTTCTATATAAAATTTTAGTGATTTTTTGTTGATAATTTATATTAGCGATAAATTTGCTGTCGAAAATTTAATTAGCGATGCACTTTGTGTATTAACTTTATATAAATTTTATTAAATTTATATAAGTGATACATTTTCTGCAGAAAAGTTATGCTAGTGATAATAACAAATAGCGAGAAAATTTTTGTTTGCATATATTTTCCCAGAAAAATTTATGTTATTAATAAATGTTTTTTTTTTGGAAAGTTTATGTCATCGATAAAATTTTTTTTTTTTTTTTTTAGCTTGTGTTATTCTTCATTATTTTTTTTTTTTGATAACTTATGTTAGCGATAAACTTTCTTTAGAAATTTATGTTAGCAATATATTTTCTGTAGAAAATTTATATCAGCAATAAAGTTCCATTAGAAAATTGAATATATCCATAAATTGTCTAAACAAAATTCTCTGGAAAATACATGTATGTTATCAATAATTTGTCTTTAGATTTCACAGTTAAAATTATTTGCTTAACATTTCTGGTGATTTCGTTGAAAATTTTAAAACTTTATGTTAGCGATTATTTATCAGAAAAATTTTTTTGTTGTATTTTGCATTTCCATGTATTAGAATACAATTTGTTAAAACTTCACTGAAAAAAATTTCTTCACAGATCCAATGAAATTTTCATTAAAATTCAACCTATGTTACCTTTCATTGGATTAAGGAAATGTATCATAAAATCAATGAAAATTTTGCATTAGTTTAATGACAAACGTTTATTTTATCCATTTTTTCAATGAGGATTCATAAATTCAATGAAAATTTTGTCATTGATTTTATTAATCCTTCATTAATCCAATGAAAGGTTACATAGGTTGAATTTTAATGTAAAATTTCATTGGATCTGTAAAGAAAATTTTTTCAGTGTTGTGTGTTTGCGCTTGGTCAAGTGTTGCCTGACTAAGTTAACCGCTGCTGGTCTGTAGTGCGATTCTGAAATTAATTTTAACAATAGTTGTCATTGTTAAAAAATTTAACAAGCAAATTAACGAGTTTGCTATTCTGTCCAGCGTGGCCATTTTGGCATTTTTGCAGCTAGATTTAGCTTTTTTTTGTCTGATTTAGCTGCAAATTTTTCATTTTTCATTTACCAGTTAGCATTTTTATTAGCATTTTTCAACTACATATTTAGCATTTTTTAGCATTATTTAATTTAAGAGTATTCAAGTAATCTTTTTTTGAAAATCTACCACACTTTTTTGTTGAATACAAATATACAAATCCCTACTCTTTTGCTATATAAACTGTACAATCTTTTAAAATATCTTTCATATCAAATTGTTTTAAAATTTGAACAGCTTGATCCATTAAATTCATGTTAAGCTGATTTTTTCCCTCAATTACGATTTTGAAAAATTTTTGGAAACGAAAAGAGATACCATAATTTTAAAATGCCGCGATTTTATAGCTCAATTAATAAGTCAATTTAGACAACGGTTGCCAAACAATTATCATAATTTAACAAATACTTAAATTTTTTGTGCAGAAAATACTAATAAATGCAGATTAAGTCTGGGTTCACACTATGAAAGTTTTCTTTCAGAAAATCTGAGTTTATGGGTGAGAGAAAAGCGAAGAAAAATATGTTCTTTTCCCCTGTCACCAAAAAACTCAAACTTTCTGAAAGAAAATTTTCATAGTGTGATCCCAGACTAAGCTAACATTTTTTAGAAGAAATGATTGATTTCACTATAGAAGAAATAACGACTTTGGAACATCAGCGGTGGAAACAAAATTCATATGAATTGTTAAATAAGATCTCAACAGTTGATTTCTGGATAAATGTGTATGGGTATAGAAATGCATTAAATGAAAATCCATTCATTGAATTAAATTCTTTTGCAACGAAGTTGTTGGATTTGCCATTTAGCAACGCGGAAGTTAAAATAGGATTTAAGTGGTATAAATCTCTTAAAAACGAAAATTCGAAATAGAATGACGTTAAATAGCTGAAGAAGATTATTCATTTGATGACGTATTTAATATATATAATATTAAATTTTTTATTAAAACTGTTATATATCTAAATTTTATTGAAATACTAAATAATAGCCATTTATGCGTCAAGTTTCTTTGATTTTTTGTTATTGTATGGTTTCTTTTGTTTGAAAACATTTATGTACATACGTATATAAAGACTGAAATATATTCGTTTTATAGTTTTAAGACTTTTTATATTTAATAAATATGTAATTGTTATTATACCCTTCACCACAGGTGGAAAATGGTATATATAAGTTTGTCATTCCGTTTGTAATTTCTACAATATTGATCTTAGACCCTATAAAGTATATATATTCTGGGTCCTTATGGGGAGAGAAGTTGATTTAACGATATCCGTCCGTCCGTCCGTCCATCCGTCCGTCTTACGTTTGATATGTGTTTTCCGGAGACTCCAGACATCATAGCGGCTACGTTGTTTTACATTTATGTCACATATAGTCCAGCATTTCTTGCTATTGAAATTCAGCCAGATCGGTCCAACAATGGCTGAGATATGACCAAAAAACCACTACTGCCTCTAATTTTTCAAAAAAATACCTTGTGGTTGTTGTATTTGTATTACTTTTTTCTGAATATCTGAAGAACGGCAAGAGCCAAAGCTTTAAAATTAAATAGAAACATTTAGGTTATAAATATACACCATCCTACAAAATGTGGGCGGGATTGGAGAAGTAGGCGTGGTACCTCTCATACAAAAAGTATTAAAAATTTGTATAAAAACCTGAATTTTTTGACTGTAATATGACCTATGGTTACGCTTTATATATCAGAAGATCGGAAATTTTTTAATAGAAAATATTTTCTGAAAAACTCGGGAAAATCGGTTCAGATACGAAAAAGTTATGACCAAAATATAAATTTTTTTGAAAAATACCCATTTTCAGGAACCATAGATCTTCCCGATTTCTTCTTTATTTCTTTCTTGGTATATAAATCTGTCAAATCGGTTAAGAAATAGCAGAGTTATGACCAAAATACTGAAATCCTAAAAATTACTCTTTTTTATAATTAAGATTGTTTTTTATACCCTTCACCGAAGATCCTACACCCTATAAAGTATATATATTCTGGGTCCTTATGCAAAGCGAAGTTCAAATCCGGTTGTCGTCTCTTCTTCCTATTCCCTTTAACCCCCCCCCCCCCCCCCCCCCTTCGTATTTGTTTACATATACTAGCATAATGCCCAATATGATTTTCTTTATTATTTCATAATTTCATTTATAATGAAGTTGTAAGTATTGTAAATATGTATGTATATGTATATGTAAAAATTATTTAGTTGCTCTCTATTCTACTCGCACAATGGTGAAGGGTATATAAGATTCGGCACAGCGGAATATAGCACTCTTACTAGTTTTTTAATCAGTTTGTTCTATTAATATGATTATAGGGAAGAATTATGTAAAATAAATCATGTATAAAGGTATATTAACTAAAATAACAAAACAATCAGGGGTGTCATATAATCCAAGTCGGTTTTGCTCCTTGTCGGTTTTGCAAACCAATATTGGTTTCATTTGGTGTCATGAAAACAAGTCGGATTTGTTATTTTCGAATACAAATAAAACCGATATTCGAATCAGCTGTTTTATGTTTTGGCTCATGTGCTTTAAGTGCAATTTTTGTTTGACAATTTTGTGCTAAAATATTGTTAAAAGCTGTGTTTTTAATTAAAGGAAAATTAGAGAAAAGAAAATAAGAAGTGGTAATACAGTAAACATGAAAGAAATGCCAAGGTGTTATTACTTGCATTGCATTGGTATTGTGTAATTTTATTGTTTTGTAAAAATTAAATTAAATTTATTAAAAATCTAAACAAATTTGTTGTTTAACTTTAGAAATAAATAAAATGACCGCTGCTGTTGTTGCATATTTGCTGTTTGCAGAAAAAATGAGAAGAAGACTTGCTAATTTGCAGCAGCCTGCTGCCGGAGACTACCGGAAACATGCAAAAAATACTATTTTACCAATTAATCAATTTTATTTTGCTTCTATCAGTGGAAAAAATCTAACTGTTGAAAAAAATAAAATAAAAAATTTACCTTTTAACAACTTGATTAATTTCCAATAAAAAAAACAAGACCTGTAAGCTGCTTGGTTTATTTTCAATAAAAACCCGATAACATTCGTTTCTGTGACACTAATTGTAGTTCGAACAAAAAACCGACAACATTGGATTTCATGACACCAACGTATTTTTTTTGTCGGTTTCAAATCCAATACCGATAATATCGGTTTCTATGACACCCCTGAATAATACAAATTAAATTTTGGCATTATTTTTTGGCAGTTTAGGATTTTTTTTTTGGCATTTTTTAGCATTATTTGAAAGCCGATTTAGCTGTAAAATATTTTTGGATATGGCCACACTGATTCTGTCACATTTTAAACAGCACTTGTTATCGTTAAGTCAGCTGTTTGTGTTAAGTAAACGACAACTTTTTTAGTGCTGTTTATTTATTGTTAAATGTCGAAAAAATAAAAAATATTCAGTTAAAATAAATAATATAACTTGAAAATGGCAATTATTAATTTGCATTTAATTTAATATTAAAATTTTTGGCTTATCTTCTTAAAAAAAACAAAAAACTAAAAAAAATTCTGTTTAGTTTTAATAATTTTATTTGTTTTTTTTTTATTCCTCTTTGTGTTTTTCGTTATTTTGCCATTTTCTTGACAGTGAGGCCACTTGCCGTTAATTTTTATCTATGTTATTTACAACAATTTACAGAAACAAACAATCGTTAGTGCAAACAACAAAACAGGTTGACAATTATAACAACTGTTGTTATTGTTAAAAGTTACAGAATCCCACTACCGGTATAGAAGTTATTGTAGGGATAGTGGTTTTTACAATTTTTCTCTTTTTTGAAATTGATATTGTCATAAGCAAAATAAGTAAGTAAATTAATTTGGGTGAATTTTAATTTTTTTTATTTCTTTCTAGGACTTTTTGTTCGATTCAAATTTGGTTTAATTTTCTTTATTGTTGCATTTTTTATGTGCAATTCAGGACTCTTTCCTTCATGCCCTTTACATTGTTTTCAATGTTGAATAATAATTTTTTTCTCTGGTTGTCCCTTTTTCAACCTAATTTTTTTTTTTTTTTTTTGTAGCTGCTACTGATAATGAATTTTAATATGTGAATTGGTTTTTGGTTGGCAACCGCCAGTTCTCTCGGCCATTGGAGTTGTTGCGGTTGTTATTGCAAAATGTGCGGTTTTAATTATTAAAATAGCATTTGTGTGAATTAAATGAGAAAAAAAAAACACTAAATAAATGTGCAAACAGATGGAGATGTCATACAAGGAACAAAAATATAAAAAAACTTATCGATATCATAAATGCCCTAAAAAAAGCTTAACGATAATATACATACATTTTTTATAATAAAATACAGTTTCTTTAGGACAATATTTTATATAAAAAAATGATCTAAATATTCTTTAAATTAAATTTATTGATTCAGTAGAAAATCTATTACTAACGGATCTGTTCAGAAAATTACGTTCTTTTAAAATCACACGTGTGATTTTGTGGAGTTCTAAAAATCATACCGTTTTTGTGTTTTTCGGTGTGTTTTTGGCAATTGAAAATCACACCGAAACACACAAAAACGGAACACCAAAATATAACAGGTGTGATTTGTTATTTGAAATCACGTGATTTGAGTTAAAGTGATTTTCAGAACAGGCCTGTAAGTGCTGATTAACACGCTTAAGCTTTTAGTCGTCAAGGCTTGAGTTTTTATGAGAGACAGAGAGAGATAGAGAGATTAATAGAAGTGGCAGTCTTTTTTTGCTTCGTTCCTATAAACTCGAATTGAATTGAATTAATTTGAATAGAAGATTAAATTAATCGTTTGCGTTAATTTCATATAGAATATTTATCGAAAGCATTAATTTATTTATTGAAAACTTATTGATAACATTAATTTTAATCGATTACATAAATTTTCTATAGAAAATGTATCGGTAGCATTAAAATTTTAAGGAAAATCCGATCCGTTTCTATAGAAAATTTACCGATAACATTAATTTTTTATAGAAATTTAACGATAGCAACAATTTTCTACAGAAAATTTATCGATAACATACATTTTTAATAGAAAATTTTTCGATAACATTATTTTTCAAATCTAAATTTATCGATTACATTAATTTTCTATTGAAAATGTATTGACAATATCAAATTGTATTGTTAAAAAAAAAATGTATCTATAAGAAATTTTTTGATATAATTCATTTTCTATTGAAATTTTTTTTAATATGGAACATTATTTTGCTATAAAAAAATGTATCGATAAAAATAAATTGCGATAAAAAATTTATCGATGGCAATAACTTAAAAAAAAATATGTTATAGTTATATATAATTAAATAATTTGTCGATAACAATAACCTTTTATAGAATATTGATCAATAACATTAATTTTGTATAAATTGGTTATTGATAACACAAATCAAAGCATCATATTTTAAAAAAATTTTGTGATAACAAAAAATGATTCCTTTGTATAGGCTAGAAAGCATACTTTAAGGAGGAAAAGATCTATGGAGCAAATGCTATGAGTGAGTAAGCCAGCACTCAGTACAGTTTTTACGTGTTTTTTTAATTCTGAATTATAACTTTTCTGAGTTGGTAATTATATTATTATTTTTTAATCTACCACGAAAAATATTTATGTATGTTTTGTTCTCCCGCTGTTACAAACCATAATCATAAATATTTTATTGTAGTTTTCTCTCTAATTACTTTTCTGTTGTGAATCAGTTTCGATTAGACATTGTGCTAAACATTTTGCTGCTTATTTTCAAAATTATAATTTTCGTTAATAACTCGTTAGCAAGAAAAAAACAAACAAGAAACATTTTGTTGGTAAAAATGGTAAGCAAAGCACTGTTAAATACTCATTAAATCCTTTAGATTTACAGACTTTGTAGCGATTATTTCGTAATTACGCCTGGAACAAACGAAATAAAGAAGAAGCTGTGAAAAAACCGCATAACCTCAATTGTTTTAGAGGCACACTCACACATACTAATACATTTTGAAATTCACACACAAACAGTTTGCGAACTAAAAAACGAAAATTTTGTTAAAGAATGATAAAGATGGTGTTTAGTTTAGAGAAGGTAGCAAAGCCGAAAATTCTTTTTGAGTTTACAACAAAATACAAAAACACATTTGCAGCAACTGGCAATCTAGGGAAAGGTTAAGGTAAACAATTGTGGAAAACGATAAAAGAAACGTTAAAAGAACTAAAAAGTAGGCAGCGAAATTTTTTGCCATAACCTCAAAAATAAGTTGTTCTAAGGTAAATCGGGGCGGCTGAACACGAATATGCCACTCATTTATTTCTCTCAAGAAGCGTTTTCGAAATATTCGCGAAAATCGTGATTTTCTGCCTGTAACTCAGCGACCTTTTACCCGATCAACACACCATAAATATGTGCTGAAAGAGGAAAAACATATTTATTCAACAATTTAAATTGTGTTCAATTCAGATGAACAATGAATGATGAAAACAACTGCAGAAAAACTGGATTTTCGCGAATATCTCGAAAACGCTTCTTGAGATAAATAAATGAGTTCCATATTCGTGTTCAGCCGCCCCAATTTAGCCTTAAAAATATCTAATTTTTAAGGTTGCTTTTTTTGGGGCGCAGTTTTAGTGAATGATTAATGATCCGCTATTCTTCTTCTTGGGAGCAAAAGGCCTTAAAAATAAATGTCATCTGGTTCTATTTTGGATCTTGGTTTATGTCTTCCAACTAGTTAAAAGGCGACCACGCCTTGTGGGTTGTATGTTGGAGCAGTTTAATCGATAACGTTGCCCACGCGTCCATCCAAACTTTCCTCGTATGATGTCTTGATGAATCGGGGATAAATGGGTCATGCGCCGATGTTACAAAAGTCTCTGGCAGAAAACAATTGATTATACGGCGCAGGCGTAGATGGCGGTTCGTAAAAGTATGTAGCTTTCAGGTAACTTTTTGGCTTAGACCAGGTCTGGGGTTCACCGATCGTTCGAAACAGACGAATGGTGATCCTGGGGCAGACATCATGGACCCGGGTTTCCAAAGGGACTTGTCAATAAGCAAACAGCCTACGATCTTTCAGGCGGAGATTTACGCCATTCTCATATGTGCTGAGGAATGTCTGAGGAGGAGGGCAAAGGGCTTGAGGTTTGTTATAATGTCGGATATCCAAGCCTCTCGTAAGCACCATCTTCTTCCGAGGTAAAGTTCAGGTTAGGGATTGAATGTTTTACGTCTCTGAACGATTTGGCAAAGAAAATGACTTGAATTTGTGTTCTGTGCCAGGCCATGAGCGTCATGCGAGCAACGAAAGTGCCGACTGCTTGGTAGACAGAGGCGCTTGACGTCCACTTATAGTCCCTTAGCATTTCTTCGGCGTCATTGTCGGTAACATTAGGGAGCCGTTACAAAAATTGTCCGTACGTGAATTCCTTCAAAAATGGATGTCCATTTTTGGATGAAGACAGTACAAGAGATTTGTGACACTGTCCCATGGCAAGACAGGTTAGCTACTTCTGTTTGAGAAGGCGGAACTAAGACTGCTTGGTGGCTTATTTACGGGACACTGTGGTTTAAGGTACCACCGGTTTACAATGGGTAATGCATATACCAAGCTGTGCAGATTTTGCGAAGTTGATGACGAAATGCTAGAAAATCTGCACAGCTACTATCCCGCCTTGAGGACTTCTTGTCGGAAATTGTTCGGAGACAAATGATAAGCCCAATTAATATTTATTATCTTACGGCAGGCAGGGTAATAGATTTAATACGTAGCCTGAACCTGAAAAAAATATATCTTTCTATTGTAGATAATTCTGTTCGAATTCCAAAATTACTCTACATATATTTTCTTCTGCCGTTCTACTTTAGTTCTTGTTTCCACTTAATTTCAATTAAAACTAAATAACTGGTTTTAATATGGCCAGCAAATCGAATTTATTTTAAAAAAATTTCGCTTGTTCGTTTAAGGTTATTTTAAGACTTTCAGTACCAGCCAGTATGAACACTTGATATATTCTGTTTCAACATGTTTGGTCAATTGGAACTACATAAATATTAATTTCAACAAAATTTAATGGCTTAAGGATAAGAAAACGCCAAATATTTGTCACCTTAATAAGGTAATTGATTATCGATTAGGAAAACGAAAAGGACCTTAAACTTCACACAGAATTAATTTAAATTGGAAAACAGTTTTGTAGGTGGCTCAAGGCATATGGCTTTAATTTTGAAATTTTTATTTCATTTGTATTTTGCTTAGAATACAAGATAATTTCGCAATTCAATGTCAGAATTTTTAAATAAAAGTATTTTGTTTTTGATAAAACTTCAAGTTAAGTTTAACCCCAGTATTCATAAACGATTATTAAATTTAACAAACGTTTACTAAGACAAATTTCATAGTAAATTTGTTCTGTAAAACTTTATTAAATTTAAAAACTGTTCATGAATACAGGCATTATTAAAATTAACAACGCAATAGTTTTTTTTTTTAATTTAACCTGAAAAGCCTAATAGTAGGCTACAGTTTTGTAATGACATATCAGCTAATGCTTAGAATTGTTTTCATAAATTACTTTAATTTTTTCCACATGGATTTTTTAGTTTAAACCGTTCAAACGAACGCCTTGAAAAAGTTTATACAAAATTGTTCTTGTTTGCTGATCAAATATTTTTTTTTTAATAATTTCTCTATATTCCACCTTTGTTTCTTCCAACCTTAACTTAAATTTCTAATTGTCCAATTAAAAACTTACCTTTTCCTGCCCTTTCAACATGAAAATTGATGTCATCAAATTACATTAAAAGCTTAAACAACAATGAAAGACCCTAAACAAATGAACTCCTTGCAACATATTTTGTCCCTAGAAAGGAGAAAACGCAGAAAAAAAATTATTTTAAAAGCAGGTTGTAAAATCATGTTTTTCATATAAAATATAATTAAGAAAAACAAACACAAAAGAAAAAATATAAAACTAAAAATAAGAAGGAAAAACTGGAAATTTTTGGTTTAATTGTTTGGCATTTCATAAACAGCAATACCAGTTACCAAAACTGTTTTTAACACAAAGTAGAATGTTGTAAAAACTAAAAAGAAAGCTACAAGAAATTCTAGAATACTAACCGCTTGAAGTGTTTTTGGTGCACATTTAGGCAAAAAAAAAAACTGTTAAAATTTGTAGCAATTAAGTTGTTGTTTTTTAATGCTCTTTCTCCAAAATTAAAAAAAAAAAAAACTAAAAAGCAACTGAAAATAAAAGAAAACATGTTCCCACTAAGCCACAATTAAGTCGCCAAGAAATATGTTATATTTACGCTTTACTAATTACTAAAATTTTAATAGCATACAATTTTCTAAAGCATATTTTTGAGCGAAACATGACATGTCGACTAAATTTGTTTGTTATTAATGCCCAATTTTCAGGACAGTATTTAAATCTATATTAAGTGAATTTTCATATAAACTTAAATCGTATTCAAATACAGATTAATTTTTTGATTTTTTATTTGAAAAGTCTTATTTTATTAAGATAAAAGTATGGTAGCACTACTAAATATAAAAAAAATGTCATAAAAAAGTTTATTTATTTGCAAGGTGGACTCAAAAAACAGCTGAATGTTATTGCTTTGCCTGTTGTTGTTGTATTGTTGTCATATTAAGGTTACCTTGCTAAGTTATTCCCATGGAAACTTAAGTTGAATTTAAATGTACCACATCGGTGAATTAAGTTTTATTTGAGTGTTTAATGAAGAAGAAAATTTTGTATAATTTTTCATTTTTGACTGAACGGGGAATCGAACCCACGTTAACGGACAGGTTCATTTGACATGTTTTGATAGTGACCATACTATCTCTTCAGGTATCTTTGCACTCACCGCCATTGACGACGGCTGGCAGTCAATAGTCAAACATCAATCTTTAAACCGAATTGTATTTAACCTTTGGTATATCGAAATTTGCTTTTTAATGATTATAATTCATTTCATGTTGTAAAATGTTTTCATTCTTTCTACTTTCTAGAAATGTCACCTTTTAAAAAAGTCAGTATAAAACATGTTAGAGTGGTGTATTCGGCTGTGCCGAATCTATCTATATATATATAAAATAGGATGTGTGTATGTATGGACTTCAAAACGGCTGGCCGATTTTGATAAAATTTTTTAGGAAATCTTCAGAATATTCAGGCGGGTGACATTGTGAAGTCTGATTTTTAATTTTCGGTCTGCGGGCGTTGCAAAATCCAATTTTCATATTGCAACACCAATGACATCTTTATAATTGTGACGATTTTTTCTTTAAAATGACCGCCATGGTCCAACTTAGATTTATACGAAAATAAAGTTTTGCCCCGCCCACTTTTTTCGACTTATCTGAAATCAGAACAAGGCTCCATCGGTTTGACAAATTTTTCTTTCAAATGTTCGTATTTATCCATTTTACGCCCACTACTTTACCTACATTTACGCCCACTTTATCTATTAATCGCATAACTTGAGAACGGCTTGACCGATTTGGATGATTTTTTTTTTCTTTTAAATGATTGCCATGGTCCAACTTAGGTTTTTGCGGAAAGAAAATTTTGCCCCGCCCACTTTTTTCGATTTACCTAAAATCAGAAAATGGCTCCATCGATTTGTCTAATTTTTCTTTCAAATGTTCGTATCTTTTAAACGGATTTTAAAAATCGAACGCAAACATTTTTCCTAATTTGGACGGGACAACGTCTGTCGGGTCAGCTAGTCTTTTATAAATTATTGACCGATTTTCTGGTATAATTTTTAGTAGAATAGAACGAATTTGTGCAAAATCTCATTCTAATGTGTGCCACTATTAATGCTTGCTTTTGTAAAGAAATTATCAATTTTTTAGGGTTGTTGTTCCACATTTTGACCTTAAACTTATCCTACTGAAACGATGTTGCTGGGTTTTAATCCCAAACTGATTAGAAAAACTAAAAACAATTTTACAACAATATCCCAGCTGGAAAATGGAATTGATAGGAATCGAGAAAGTAATACATATCTTGTATAATATTTGATTCCAGAATTCATTATTCTTAACACAGACCATGTCCTAGGATTGTAATAAATTATTTTAATGTATCCTGCGAATGAATTAAATAATTCATTATTTAGTATAAATTATATTATTCATACATTCATAATAAGGATGAATAAATTCTATAATTCATTCATGCCGTTTGGAATACATTTTTTAATACCTTCTTACATTTAATAACTTTGATCGTACGCTTTCAAACACAAACTGTGACTAAAATAAAAATTATAAGTAGGCGACATAAAGGCAGCACAAAATAACGGATTTTTATTAAGGAAATATGTATGTAAAGCAAAAACACGAATAATTGTTGCTAACAGAAACAATACATTCCTTGTTCTGCAAATGTGGGAATAAACGTGGTAATCAATCCATAATTATTGTGTCTGATGAAATTACCTTCTCGATTCCAATGAACGCATTATTATTCTTTCGAAAATAATGCATTATTTTTTTAATTATTTATGTAATCAATTCCTCATTTTCCCGCTGGGATTGTTCTTATCTTTTGAATCGTGCGAAAGTGAGAGTGATTTCAACAGACGGACATGGCTAAATCGACTTAGAATTATTCTTCACAACTAGTTGTGGTGGAGGGTATAAAGGGTGACTTTTTCGCAAAAAATTATGTACTTGTTTTTACAAAAGCTCACACAAAGGCCAAATAAACGACACAAGCACTTTGACAACAGCAAAAGTTTGTTTGAGCGAATATTTAAATATATTGAGCTTTACACAATTATGCTCCATACTTTTTTCATATGTTTGTGTGTTTCTTTTGCTATTTCTTCTATTTCTTCTTACCCAATAAGCACTTAAAAATTAAATTTAAAGTTCTTAAAATTTAACTGGAAATAGTCACTTTTTTATATGAAAATTCATTATGGCATCAAACTTGACTTTTTAAACAAATCAAATTCCTGCTTACAAAGTGACTTCTTCACACAAAAAGTAACTTTTCCTACAAAAAATCATTTTTGCTTAAAAAATAACTTGTCCTTTTATTGTACAGTAGTTTTGACTTAACAGCCTTTTGTTTACGTGCACTTTTGACTTAACTGCACAAAATTGATCATTTTTGGAATTATTCTTTATAATTCCATACAAATTCCTTTTTTAAGTGCACTTTCTATACCTGCACATTTAAGATAAATGCACAAAATTTTTGTCATTTTAAAATTATTTTCATACAAAAAATCAAAGTTAGCTGCACTTTGACTTAACTGCCCAAAATACATATTTTCCGGAATTATTCTTCAATATCCTTGTTTACGTGTATTTTGTATACCTGCATATTTTTCATATTTTTGGGCAGCTTTAAAATATTTTCATACAAAACATCAAAGATAGCTGCACACATAAAAATATTTAGTGGCCACTTTTTCACATAAATATCCAATTTAAGCTGTTTATAAAAATTAAAATCGCAATTATTTTGTTTTTTTTTTCATAAATTTTTATATTCTTTGTAAATTCTCATTGTTTTTGTTAACGTTTCTTTTATATTAAATAAACATAGAAACATGTATAAAATGATCTGTTATTTCCCAGCAAGCATAGGCTGTTTGTTAGACGATTATGTTAAATATACAGCTCCCAAAAGAATCTTCTAATGATTATCTGACGAGTAACAAGACTCTCTCTAAGTATCGTATAATAATAACTTTGCTACCTAAATGAAACCGTTTCTGAAATATGAAAATGCTATTGCCAATACAATTTTAATAAAACAAACCGGCCTAAGGATCTGTAAAAAAGGATTTTCCGATAGGATGGTGTTGATTTCGCGACCTTAAGGTTTGTTTTATAGAAATTCTATGAAAATTAGAAATTTTGGCATGAAAAATACGCTTGATGCCCTTATTAAGTTAGCTCAGTCATACGGCTGAGCATTTCACGAGTTGTAAAATAATACCTACATGAGTCTCATACGACTCTTCGCATGCTTTTTAAAGGCTCGACAGATAATATCTACACACATCATAAACGATTCCCTTTACGATTAATATAAGCGTTTTACGCTGCGTTATGGCAGAATCTCTCATACGAATCAGCACGTGTAACAGTTTCTACCGTGCGAGGAATTGACCACAATTAAAAAACACTCTGAGATTCCCAGTATACTTCTAGACGATTGAAAATGCTAGCTGGGTTGGAATAAAATTTTAATAAAATATAAATTTGTGTATAATAAAATTATTTTTTTATTCTACTTTTAAAACAAACACTTTACTTTAGCTGCACTTTTGTGCAGTTAAGCACAATTTTTTACCTGCACATTAAGGCAGGTAAGTGCATTTAAGATAACTGCATTTTTGATTTACCTGCACAAAAAATCGTGCAAAGGAGATTGTGCAGCTAAGTCAAAACTACTGTATTATTTCTATTTTCCTTACCATCATTTTTCCTTTTTATATGTTATTAAAAACTTTCAATAAAAATATCGTGCATACTTTTAGGCTTTTAAAATAATCATTTAAATTGCCCGCATGCAGTGATTTAGGGAGCTTATCAGGAAATTTTAGCAAATATAATAATGCTTTTAATTACTGTTATAAAAATAAACTTTAAAAATGTCATGAAAGCAAAACTAAGAATCACATATGTATGTTTGTATATGTATTTAATAAGAATGGTAATCTTAAAAGTGCTATAAACAAATAAATTATATTATTTAATTGTTAAGCATACCAAGAGGCGTGTTGGAGATTTTTTTTAAATTTATATTAAAGTTTTTTTATTTGTGCAAGGTTTTAATTAGATATGTATATCCACGATCTTTTATATCCATGGCAGAACTTAGGGGTAATTAAAATTTAAAAATTATTAGCCTACCTTAAGGCTGTAATTTAATAAAATATATGGTTTGGCTTTAGAACTGTTTGCATTTTAGAAAGCTATTAATAAAAAGTGATTTTATTTTAACTGAATTTTACTAAAACTTATTTTTCGCCAACTGACTGATATCAGTTGTTTCTTTATTCTGTTATATAAAATACCTTTAATAGCAATCACGTCAGTTTATTGAAAACAAAAATCATTTTTTTTTTTTTTTTCTTTTTTTTATGTAAGCGACATAAATTACATATTGTTTCTTATAAACTTATCACCGTTCAAATAATAGTTTGTGCTCGATTACATGAGATGTTAGGAACAATTTTATAAAAAATCTTCTATAATATTCTATTAAATATAATGGAATATAAAAACTCATTATCAGTGACAACCTTACACTTTCAGCTGATTGGTTTTGAAAAAAAAAGAATAAAAAAGACTGAAAAAAAGAAAAGTGATAACGAGAAATAGTGATTGCAGGTTTAATTTCGAATTTTAAAAGATAAGACAAACATAAAAATAATTGAAGTTGCATTTTCTAAAATGATAAGTTTATAATAAAATAAAAGAGATAAACGATAAAAACGAAGAGAAAATTTTAAAATGTTATAAAGAGAAATTTAATTGATGCCTTAAAGCGGCTACTAAATAAAAGTTTTAAACAAGGTCTTTAAGTGGGCAACAGAATAAAGTGTAAGGTTATGCTTTAAAAACTGCCATCGCACAGAGATTTTTAGATAACCTAAATATGCATTTAAATTAAGATTCTTAGGGGAAACCTAAAAGTATGCAGGAAAATAAAGTTTTAACTAAATTATAGAATTTCGACTCAATACACTATTCAGAGATTTTTTTCAAAATTCTCTTTTTCTTAAATAAAGGATGGTCCAACCATAATGCAGGATGTTAATTGTGAGTCACACCTTAACGTCAAGTTTTGTGCTCAACTTAATTTGACATTTCTTTGTTTCGGTTTTTGACAAATTCAACCATGAAGCAGCGAGTTAAGATTGTTGAAGCCTTTTACGAAAACGGACATTCAAATCAAAATACATTTCGTGCACTTCGTGAGACACACTATCACCTTTGTGGATTCGTTAACCCTAATCTTACCAACATGTGTCTGTGAGACACATTTTGATGTTTGATTCAATAAAACAACGAAACTTTGTTACATATTGACACCAAATTTTATGACTTTTATTTTACATCTGTTTAGTATAATTTCACAAAACAAAGTTGATAAATATTAAATTCCTCTATTTTTTATAAGCCAAAATAAAAAAATGTAACATAAACTACCAACATGTGTCTCAGAGACACATACAAAGAATTTAGTAGAATGCGCAAATTTAGAACAAAAGCAACTATCTGTCATATATGTTACAGAATTTATATTTGTTTAGCAGCAACTATCTTTCATATATATTTATACAAATTGCATATTTTCATATCACTATATTAAATTTGGGGAATTCCCTTTTATTGAAATCAATAATCACCTGATACTGAATGTTGAAAAACAACAAATTAGTTGCGGTTAGATTTTGTAGAGTATTGATGTGCAAGTTCATTTTATAAAAAAATATGCCAAAGCGACTTACAGAAGAGGAAATCCGACTAGCCGCGGAAGAAATTGATGAAGATACGGTTGATGGTATAGAAGACGAGGATATGTTTTTGCAATCTGATATCGAAGATAGTCAAAATAATGAAAATATTGAAGATGATGCTTCCGAGATGTCTGATACTATTTCGGATATTGAGGAAGATGCAGGTGAGGAATATGGTGAAATATTTGTTGGTAAGGACGGAACTCAGTGGTATTCTATTCCAAAACCTCAAAGGCGTATTCCTGCTCGAAATATAATTCGGTGCCCATTGAACAAAGTTAACTTGCCACCAGGAAAACAAATTGAAGACCCTTTAGAGGCAATCGAGCTATATTTGAATGACGAAATTTTTGATTCAATTGTAAAATTTACCAATTTGTATGCAGTGACTACAAATCAGAATGCCTGGCGTCCAACAAATGTAACAGAAATAAGAGCCTATGTTGGACTTTTGATTACAGCGGGGACAAAAAAAAGAAGCAAACACAGAGATTGCTGAGTTTTGGAGTTCGCGATATGGTTGCCCAATTTTTCGGGCTTGTGCAATTGCAGCATATATTATTTGGAAAAATTAACATCCATCATGGAAAGCAACACAAGCAAAAAAAGCTCGAAAATTCTTTTTACGAGAAGTTGCCGAAGGACTTATTGCCCCCCAAATACATCAAAGGTCAAGAAATAAATTACAACGTCCTATAGTTCAATGCATGGAAAAAGTTCTTCAAGAAGGAAATACACCAAGTACAACCACTTCTACAACAAATAAACGTAAAAGATGCTATATGTGCGATCCAAAAATAAGTCGTATAATAAAGCAATGCTGCCAAATATGTAAAAATAATGTCTGCAATGAGCATGCTACAAAAGTTATAAATTGTAAAGAATGTATTCAATAAAAAATTACTTAACATAAACTAATTTGTAATTGTCTTATGCTTTTTTCTTTTAATTTGTATGTATGTGTCTTAAAGACACATGTTGGTAGGATTTGTAAGTTTTTATGTCGGTATGATGAGGGTTAACAAGCAAAATTGTCGCCGTTGTCCAAAGGGAATCCACGAGTGATTGTTTAAAACCCGATGCATCCACAAAGAGTGATTGTTTGCTGCGGTTTATGGTCTGCCGGTGTCAGCGGGCCGTACTTCTTCGAAAATGAGGTCGGACAAGCAGTAGCCGTGATAGCGAGATGATAGAGATCTTTTTGTGGCCAACAATTTAGGATATCGACCTGGAAAATATGTGGTTCCAACAGGATGATACCACTTTCTACACAGCCAATGAAACAATGGCTTTTTTGCGCGAGAAATTCAATGGTCGTGTTATCTCACGTCGCACATTGGTTCAAGTTCATAGAACGAGCGGCAAAAAATAGAAGCAGTTGTCGAAGGATAATGAAACTTGGCACATGCTTATTTTTTGTTTGAATCGAGAAAAACTGGAAAAATTAAAATGATCCGCCCACTTTTACGCCCACCTCCCATACAAAGTAAAAATTATATTTCGACCTACGGCATTGTTTTGTGGCACATAGCATTTTTAAACACTCTTAATCATTTGTGTGAAATTTGAAAAATATCCGCCCACTTCCCATACAACTTGTTTTGAAGAAGTGGCATAACTCTCTTGATTTTTAATGCATCAACTCAATTTTCACAACAAAAATAAATATTATAATTGTAGAATTGACTCCTGAAAACATATACCTGTTCCGCCCACTTTTACGCCCACCTTCCATAGAAAAAACATGAATACGTAATTTAAGCATAGTCTTTTAATAACTTTTTAACATCGTTATCGTACTCCAATTTTTTGATTTGCAGTTTTGAGCGAAATCTATTTATAAATGGGTCTGAAGACAATAAAAGATTATGCATTACGTCTTCATTAGTGGCTATACGTCCAATTCTTCGCGAATGATGTAATCTATAGGCTCTATCGTCTTTATTCCTCGCTTCCTGAGCTTCCTCGGACAGCATACCTGATACAAATAATCAATCAAAATGTAAAAAATAAAAATAAAATCAGTGAATAAGGGCCTTTAGATAGAGACATACCTATTGGTAGAATAGCTTCTGCTATAAGTTTTCTACAATGCATCAGAATCTTATGCACAGTTACAGGCATGTAGTACCAGCCATGAACGACAATGAATGTTTTGTTACTTTATCATTTTACTGTTTTTTTTTTTTTTTTTTTGGAAAGGAGCAGGTAGGAGCAGCTGAGATTTTTTTTTAACTTTTAGCTGAGACTTCAAGCAGTAATTTGACATCTTTTGTTAAACAGCGCTCCACAGCGCTAAAAAGATGCAGTCCACTGAAGTTGGTGAACATTGAAATTTTGATGTTGTTTATATTTTGTTCTACGAAATTTTTTATATGGCACTTTTTCCAACTTTTTTTAATGCAAATCTCATCTTTAGCAATTGCTATTTACGAAAATATACAAAAAAGTCAAATGGTAAGTTTACTGTGATTGTACCAAAAGATTGAACATACAGTAAATTTGCATGCCATTTTAAACAAGCGAAGATATATGAACTTTGAGCGTATCTGTTCAAACAATTCATAAATATTTCAGGCTTATATTTCGAAATCATAATATTCAGATATCTGACAACAAAATACCAAAAAAATATCCAAATCGGCGAACATGAAAAAAATTAATTAATGCCGCTCTTGAACCAATGTGCGTCGTGGCAATGTCCCAGTTGGCCAGATTGCCGTTGACGACATCGTCGTCAATGATGTATGCACGACTTGTCCCCTGTGGTTTAGGTTTTCTAGAAGACAATTTACAGGAAATCGTCGTGCACGACAGTTTGAGCGACGTTGTCTTATAAGTTGTCTTCTATTAAAGCTATTGACTACAAGGTTTTCTTTAATGCTATTCAATTACTTGCTTGGTTGTCTTCAAATTCTCACATTCTTTTTTTTTAATTATTGATTCAAATATCTACAAAAAAAATTTACAAATTAGTTCTTAACAGTAAAACCGAAAATGCTGATGAATACAGTTAATACTTCACTGTAAATTTAAGGATTGCTTATAGGAGTCGAATATAAAACGTATAACAGAAATTAAAATCCAACTATACTAAAAACTGTCTGAAATAGATAATCGTATAATAATTTTTGTCGTGGACGTCGAAATAGACGTCATTGTCATGCATGTAGTCGTTGATGATAAAGTCGACGACATTGTCTTTCTTTGTGCCGTGCACGATTTTTGCGACACTTGTTCGAAAATGTCGTTGTTCCCGCAGTCCCTCACATGTCGAGCAGGAATTTACATTGTCGTGCATCCGTCTTCGAGGATGTCTTAAAGACGTGGCCAATTGGGGTTTATTGGCCGCCACGATCATGTGATTGGACACCGTTGAACTTTTTTCTTTGGGGATATTAAAAAAAAAAGTAAACGTCAATAAGCTTAGAACAATTGAAGAGCTAAGGAATGTTATAATTCGGCACATTAAATTCAATTATGTTTAGAGTCATTGAAAATATGGACGATCGGATAGAGGTATGCCACCGAAGTCGTGGCGGGCATTTGGCAGATATTTTGTTTCACACAGATTGGCATAATTTTTTAACATCCTTCTATTAGTTAAAAAAATACAAAAATAATTCCCTGAAAACTTTTTGTTTTATTTAAAATTAACATCGTGCGTTTTGGTTGAAACACCCTTTAGAATCAGTTTAAAAACTTTTATTTAAGCCTTAAAGTAGACCATAGATTTTTAAAGTATACCAAAATAAAGCGAGTTTTTCATTAAAGTTCTTTTCAACTTTCCACTTTCCAAATGCTTTAAAATTATTTCATATTTCCAGCTTCAACAGCTTTTTTCACACTGACCATTTGTTCCCCCAAAACTCAAAACTTTCTTTTTTATTACCCCAAAATCCCTAATTACGAACACACCGCCCACAACAATAACATTTATTAAACATGTTCTTCTTGTTTAATTTTAAATACATATTCGTTTTTTTTTTTCTTTTTTTTTTTGTTTTCGTGCACTTTGGGGATTATAACATTATACGCTGAAACAAAAAAAAAAATAATAATAATAATAATATTTGTTGCCTACCTTAAGGCTTTAATTAATTGAATTTTTTAATGAACGCTCTTAGGCTTAGTAAAATATTAAAATCATTATTGTAGCACTTTATTTAACATAAAAGGGACAAATTCAAGGGAATTTTATTTAAATTAAAACCGCAATATAATTTGGTAATTGTTTTAAATTGAAGCCATTTTAAATCACAAAAAAAGTAGAGACAAATTAGAAAAATTCCTAAATGCAATAGATTATTTTTTTAAGATACATATGTATGTATGTATCTAGGTACGTATGTTTGTATATATGTATGTATGTGCTTTACATTAAATTGATTTTATCAGCGGTCTTTGGTTACTTGCTTTTTTTTTATTATCCAAAGAAAATTTATTTAATTTGCGGCTCTTAATAAATCTCATTTTATTTATATTTTACAATAATTTTATTCAAAGTCTCAGCATGATGTCACTTCTAGTATCTACTTCATGTATAATTTATTAATTTTTTATTATTTTGTATAGGAAAATTAGAAAAAAAAATGTGTGGGTACTCTAATGATTTTTTTTATAGCACATGCATATATGTAAACGTTCATGTACGTAATTACAAAATTATGCAAATATATAATTAAATTTATCTTGTCATTAAGAAGGAAACTAAACATTAAATTACAGTGAAATATTTATATAGTAAATTAATAAAAGATATTATATTTAAGATAAATTTGTCGAATAATTTTCTGCGATTAGGTTATTAGTAGGGCGTGGAAACTCATGCAACCGCATGTTTTTTTTTTCTTTTGAAGGTTTAAATCAGTGTTCGAAAATAAACAGAACATTATTTTCAAGAAAGAGCCGAACATTATATAGTGTTCTTTCTATACTTTGTTAAAAAAAAAAAACAATTATAGCGTTACTATAGACAAACATTATATTTTAATCTATATATGTATATAAAAATTAATCCCTTTTTCCCTTGGTCACGGCATTACGCGTGAATGGCTGGACCGATTTCACTAATTCTTGTTTTTGTTGTATTTGTTATTATTAAGAGAAGGTTCTTATGTAAGAAAAAATTATGAAATTTGGAGGGGGGCAGGGGAATTGGTACCCCCCATTGGATGCCAATATTAAATATCGCATATCTTAAGAGCCGCTGCACGCATTTTGTTGAACTTTTGGTAGTAGGATCTTCTGAGCCCTAAAATTGATGCAAAACAGCAGCGGGGGAACTGGTTCCCAAAATAGGACGCCAATGTTTAATATCGCATATCTTAAGAACTATTATAGTGAGAATTGTTCAAACTTTGTAGAAGTCACTCTTATGGTATGCTACACTATCGAAAATAAAAATAAAGCGGGTAAGCGCAGGGGGAAAAACCTCCCATAGGATGCATATACTAAATATCGCACAACTGAAGAATTATTAAAGGGAGAGTCTTCAAACGTGGTTAAAGCTACTATTATGGTAAACTATAAATTTAAATATAGAAATGGGCGGGGTAGACAGAGGAGGAGCAGTACCCCTCATAGATAGAAATATAAATAAGAGCCGCTGCACGCATTTTGTTGAACTTTTTGTAGTAGGATCTTCTGAGCCCCAAAATTTAAATAAATTAGCAGCGGAGGAAGTGTTACCCCCCATAGGACGCCAATGTTTAATATCGCATATCTTAAGAACTGTTATAGTGAGAATGTTCATACTTTGCAGAAGTCACTCTTATAGTATACTACACTTTTGAAAATAAAAATAAAGCGGGTAGGCGCAGGGGGAATATACCTCCCATAGGATGCATATATAAAATATCTCTCAACTGAAGAAGTGGTTAAATCAGTGTAGCGAAGCGCACCGGGTTAAGCTAGTGTTTTATAATATTTCTTTTTTACATTGATAAAGAAATGAACAAACACAAAATAATCAAAGACCGAAGCACGATCAGCATGTGTGTATATTGTGTATATGTTTTGTTTGTGTAAAAATATTTTACTGGCTTTTTGTTTTTTTTTCTTCGTATGTGAATTTATGTATGTTTTTGTAAAAAATGTTTGCGTTTTTTAACCAGCTAAAAGGGCCCCACGCACAACAGAAACGAATAAACACTAATGGGCTGAACCGAACACAATGAAGTTTGTGGTTTTTTAAGAAAACCGAACGGAATTAAATGTTCTCTTCCTTTTTTTTTATTTAAATAAGAACATTATTATTTTTATGTTCGAAAGATGAAAAACAGGGAAACGTTATTATACCCACACCACAATAGTGGAGAGGGTATTATGCATTTGTGCTGATGTGTGTAACGCCTTAAAATAGTGGTCCTGGACCCACCTTAAAGTATACCGATCTACTCAGAATCACTTTCTGAGTCGAACTAACGATGTCCGTCCGGCTGGCTGTCCATGTAACCTTGTGCGCAAAGTACAGGTCGCGATTTTGGAGATAATTTGATAAAATTTGGGTCATACATTCATACAATCGTAGGACCACGAGGGAAGATAGGGGGAAATTTCTTCCTCTCAGAAACTATCAAACCGATTTTAATGAAATTTAAAACTTACATAGAACCCTATCTTCAATGACACAAAAGGGATGCATTTTTTTAAAAAATAGGACCACGAGGGGAGATAGGGCCAATTTCTGCCTCTCAAACTGATTTTAATGAAATTTAAAACATTGATAGATCCATATCTATAGGGACACATCAGCTATACAGTTTTTAAAAAATAGGACCACAAGGGTAGGCAGGGGGCAATTTCTGCGTCTCACAAACTTTCAAACCGATTTTTATGAAGTTTATAAACATATTTTTAATATTTTTTAATTAGGCTTAAGTTCATGAAATTTAATTTTTATTAAATTATTTTTGTGAAGAAAGGAATTTTACAACATGAAAATTAATTAAAATTGTTATTGATAATCTTTCATTCTTGACGTGGCTCGGGCTCGAACCCTGGCCGGCAGGTTACCATGACATGTTTCGATCGCAACCACTCGATCTCCTCAGATGGATTTGCCGTCTTACACTCGCAGCCATCGACGACTGCTGACGTCACTAGTCAAACATCAATCCTTAAACAAAATTGTATTTTAACATTTGGTAGATCGAAATTTGCTTTCCTGAATGATCGAAACATGTCATGGTAACCTGCCGGCCAGGGTTCGAGCCCGAGCCACGTCAAGAATGAAAGATTATCAATAACAATTTTAATTAATTTTCATGTTGTAAAATTCCTTTCTTCACAAAAATAATTTAATAAAAATTAAATTTCATGAACTTAAGCCTAATTAAAAAATATTAAAAATTTGGATTAAAAACCATAAATAGTTCAACAAAATAACCACAATACTAATTATTGTTTATAAACATAGATAAATCCATATTTACATGGACACATAAGCATGATGTGTTTTTAAAAACTGTGGTGTAGGGAAGTGAATAAGTTATTTACCCAAATCACAACTTTTGCTGAAATATGACTTCGATTTGTTTGTGAATATTTTATCGTAAATGCAGTTTTCATATAACAAAAAGCGAACAGCTGATGGATACAGTACAGATATGGTACAGCAACGTTTGCCTAACTGAGCCTTTACGTTTTCGATTTCCAGCACACCCCTGGGTGTTTATTTTTTAATACAATTTTTATGTTAAAAAAATATATATAAATTTTGGTTTTATTTTAAACTTCTTAAGGTGTTATGATACTTGCTATTTTTTGTATTTTTTCTATATTTGAGAACAGTGCAAATATATTTGCATAGGAAAACTGACTAAGTGTAACGAGTATGATTATATCATAAAAAATCTTGAAATGTCAAACAAATATACATGTGTTATCGATAAATAATCTAAGACTGTCAAAAAAAATATAAAAATGTTTAACTTAAAATTGACATTTCCAGATTAAATGTTAGCACTGTTGCCAATTTTTTTTGTTTCTGATCGAAAGTAGCGGTTTTTAGCTTTTGTTTTGCGATTTATAGCCTTTTTGACGGGTTTTTGTGGGAAAAAACGTGGGCAATATTGTTTGTTTTGTTTACATTTTATTTTGGAATCACAAACAATTTTTTTTTTTAAATACAATAAATTTTAATCCATATAATGAAAAATATTACGAATTGCATCGTGGTATAATATTTAATTGAAAATTTATGATTTGAAATCCCATATGAAGGGCACCTGGTTCATTTCGTTTATAAAAACAAAATACTTTCATCTGCCAAAGCGTTTACCATTTTTTTTTTTTTTTTTGTTTTAGTCAAAGAAAAAAATATACATGAGAAATGTCAATCAGAAAAAAGGGTTTGCTTACATATTGTATTTCTTGTTCTTTCTCGCATCTGTTGTTTCATTCAGTCAATCCTTAAAAAATCCAATACAAAAAATAGCAAGTATCATAACACCTCTAACTAGACAAAATTAAAATTATTCGATTTACCGCATAATATGTTCGATTATTATTCCATTAAGGTTTTGCCTTGAATAATTTTTCGCGCGATTAAGCGATTAATACAAAACATCTATTTATTAAATATCCTAAACTATATCCTTAAACATGGTGCGATAATCACAGAAAGTAATTTAAATATTGTTCTTAAGATAAAAATAAATCAACTTTATGCCACCCCCACTTGTATAATTTCGCCCGCATTTTGTCGGATGTTGTTAATTGATAACCAAGATGCTTGTACCTAATTTGGGAACTTTGGCTTTTGCCGTTCACTAGATATACATAAATCTGCAAGTGGTTTATATAGGAAATGCCATGCCTACTTGTCTAATCTCACACACATTTTGTCGGATATTGTGAATTGATAACAAAGATGATTGCACCTAATTTAGAAACTTTGACTCTTTCCGTTCTCCAGATATACATACATACATAAAAATAAAATAAAAACAACAACAAGGGATTTTTAAATAAAATTAGAGGCAGTCGTGGTTTTTTGCTCACATCTCAGCCATTTGAGGACCCAATCAGGCTGAATTTGTATAACAAACATCAAAACCATATCTGAATGTATCTTTTTGGAATTTCGGCTTACTGTAACAGTTTTTAATTAGCACTAAGCTCATTATACCCTCCACCACAATTAGTTGGGAAGAGGGTATATTAAGTTTGTCATTCCGTGTGAAACTTTTTGATTATTCATCTCAGACCCCATAAAGTTTATATATTCTGGGTCCTTGAGTAATTCTAAGTCGATTTAGCCATGTCCGTATGTCTGTCCGTCTGTTGAAAACATGCTCACTTTCGAGCAACTCAAAAGAAATGAACAAACTTGGTGCCAAATTGCTTGTAGTTATCCTAAGCAGTTTGGGATTGAAATCCAGCAAAATCGGTTCAGTAGGACCAGAGCTATGAATCAACCACCACCTAAAAAAATTGATAATTTTGTTACAAAAAATAACATTAATGCTGGAACAAGGCACGGAATGAGATAAAGTTTTGAAAAAAAATTTTTTTTTTTTTTTTACTGGAAATCACGCTGTTAAATTTCGTGAAGATCCGTCCATAATTAACCCTAAGCCCCATAAAAACAATGCTTCCGGAAAACAGTTTAGTACGCCTAAAACCGTAAAAAATAACGCTAGCGTAACAAAATTTGGAACGTTACAGTTTTTTAAGACTAGAAATAACACTGTAAAATTTCTTGACGATCGGTCTATAATTTACCTTAGGCCCCATAGAAACCCTACTCCCGGAAAACAGGTTAGTACACCTAAAACCATAATTAATAATGCTAGCATAACAGAAATTGGTACGTCACAGTTTTAAAGGACTAGAAATTACGCTGTGAAATTTCGTGATGATCGGTCCATAATTTACCCTAGGCCCCATGTAAACCCTACTACCGGAAAACAGTTTAGTCGCCTAAAACCATAATTAATAACAAATCGTCACAGTTTAAGAAAATAATAACATCATACAGATATTACCCCTTAAACATTCGAACTGTCGGTGGAGGGTATCAAAGATTCGGCACAGCCGAATATAGCACTGTAATTTGTTTTATTTAATTTTGTTTTGATAGGAAAACAACTTCATTTTTCCTTTTCATGTTTCAAAAAGCTTTCTTTTGAAAATTACCCCAATCTTCAAAAAGTAAAATGTGGCCTGTTATGTGCAAGAGAAAGAAGAAGAAGGATATTGCTCTGACAAAGTCACTCTCATTTAGCCAATGTTGTAGAACGGGAACGCTTTGTAATAAAATTGACATCTCTAGGTAGAGTACAAGAACAGTTTAGTTATAAATTAAGTATCAGCTATAACTGTCATCAACATTTGGGTAACGGGAAGTTAGAATAATAGACTAAAGGCCTGTTCGTCGATAGCGAATGAAGTCTTCGTTCGCTTAAATAACATTTAAAACAAAAACAAATTATAAAACATTGTTTTTGTTTTGCATGTAAGTTAAGCGAACGAAGTCTTCATTCGCTATCGACGAACAGGCCATAATTATTTACAAGATGATCTCACAAAAGCGGCCTTGCCAGTTTATGTTGTTATGTTATGTTTTTATGTTGATGTGATAGTTTGGTGACCGTGTTAAGTTATACACAATGGAAATTTAAATTGTATTGTTTTTTTATTGCTTTTAGTGTCATTCCAAAGAGTACTAGAAAACTTAATTTCTTATTTAAATAGAACTTGAAAATAAATAATAATCAAATGAAAGGTAAAAAATTGGCCCTTAATCTACAATGAATGGATTTCTTTAGATCTAAAAAGACCGTCTTGTCTCATTTGTCATGTTCACTACATCTGCTGTCAAATGACATTTTTAAAATGAACTTTTTTTTTTGTTCTACTGTTGGTTCTTTTTTTTAAACAATAGGTGTTTTGCTAGAAGGTACTTTTTCAAAGTTTGAAATTTTACATTTCAATACCTTTTTTCATATATTTTTAACCTGTCTGGTAAATTTTTACAATTTTATTAGATTTCAATGCATTAACTTTGATTTGTATTTGTTGCTACAAAAAATAGTTCCTCATAATAAATCACTTTTAATACGAAAATAATTGTTATTATGTGTTTGTGTTTATGTTTTTTTTTGTGGTTTTTATTTAATTACATACATTGAACAATAACATTTTTATAAATTATTCATCTCATTGTAGTAATAATTATATTATTATTTATAGCATTTCTACAATAAAACAAATATGCATATATGTGCATTCAAAAGTCGGTTTGCTTTTTAATAATATGCAGTTTGATGCAAAAAAATTAAAATGTTGACAAGACAATTTTTTGCTAAAACGTAATTAACAATTGTTAACCGCAGAAAATATTTTTATTAAACATAAAATGTTTAAAAATTTCAATTTAATTTGATATACTTTTACAAACTTTTTAAGGCTCAGTTAGGCGAACGTTATATACCCGTAATGTACCGCACCGTACTGTAAGCACGTTGGTGCACTTATAGAACGTTTAAAAACGTGTCATATGTTTTCCCATACATAAACAAAAAGCAATAGTATACATAAAACAAAACACACAGTGATGGGAATCAAAAATGTTAAAATGGTGACCGTTGTGCAGAAAAGGTACCACGTGCTTTAAGTGGTATTAAAACAGTATTTTGTATATGTAAAAAATGTTTAAAGGTTAATATTTATATAATAGATTTACAATAAATAAACTTGTATTTTAGCATATATAAATTTTTAGCATACATATATTGTAAATGTGCATACACCAAACAAGGTTTTGATTCCAATTAAAGTCTTTTATATGTTTCCCATTTTCATTGGATGTGTATATGCATTTCTTTATTTTAAACATTTAAACATATGTATATTTGTATATTTGGAAATATGTTGTATTGTAAGTTGTTTTGTCGCAATTCCATAGATATACTTAAAAAAGTACAAAAAAAAAAAGAGCAAAATTACCCGCATTCAATGTAACATACAAGCCGCCCATCACTGTCTTACAAATGTCACGTAACAACGGCATAAAATTCTATTTTATACAGATTGGTACGTTGCAACTACGGTACATTGCATTTCGGTAAGCTTTTGTATTGGTTTTCATATAACAAAAAGCGAACAGCTGATGGATACAGTACAGATACGGTACAGCAACGTTCGCCTAACTGAGCCTTTAGTCATTAAATCAAAGCTCTCTGATGACATTTTTTGTAGATTAAATTTAATAAAAATTGTACAATATACCTTTCCCAATTATGTATAATTGTAACAATTTCATAGATGTGAAGTCTTATTTGCAACCTCTCCTTTCCATTGGTGTATAATATGCCTTTTGTATTATTCTAGTCGAATTGAAAAAAATTCTGTATAATTTCACATGAGCGGTGTTGCTTTAGTTTGCTGCTGGCAACACAACTACAGTTACCATCCGTTATCGCCTCATTAAATTTAATAATTACTCTAGTACTTTTAATATTTTTGACTTATCTGCGTAAAACACGAAATTTAGTGTTTGTGTCTTGTTGGCTACATTGAGCGAAAAGGAAATCTATTTTTTACAGCCTCCAGCAAATTTATTTTAGTGCTATTTGATATTTTTTGGTTGAGAATTACTATTTAGACCTAACAATGTCTAACTTTTGGTTGATTTATAAGAGCGAATGCAAATAAATAAAGGTCCATTATGTTTTCGAGAACTTTCGCCTAGAAGTTAGCGAATCTCTATGTAGGATGAGAACATAACCCACCCTTACACGTCGACTTTTATAAGGTTAAATCAAAGCAAACACGATAAGAAAACCTCCGCAACACTTGCCTTCGCAAGTAGTCCGCCAGAATCAAGTCGATCACCGATGGCCTCAATGGGTGAAAAAGAATTCGACGCAACTATCCAAAATATGTAAAATGTACTCATATTGTGTGAGATATGCATCGTAAATTTATGCTTCTCGAAAATAAAAAACTATTTCAAGAGTTTTCATTCGTCTTTTCTGATCTATTTAACATAAATATGAAATGCTTAAAATTTTTACGTTAAGCTTTTTCATAACTTTTTACTTTTGCTTTTCCTTGTTGATCGTTGTTGCCTGTAGGACACACTCCGTTTTTATAAAAATAACTCCTTTTAAAGAAAAAATTTTTAAATTTTAAAAAATACGTTTTTTTTTTAATGTTAACCTCTTAGTGAATTAATTGAAAATTTGAAATTTGAAGATGTTGAGTTATAAAGGGTTAACATGATTTACCATTAAAAGGAGAAGCAGTTCCATTTCTTCCCCTTCTTAATTTGTCATTAGCCAAAAAAAACGTTTGATTTTACTTCCGATACATAAAAATAAACTCTCTCTGTCAAACCAACTCAAAAAGCGGAAAATCGTACACAAATTTTCGTTTTTTGTTCGACAGTTTTTGGTTTAGACTGCAGTTTTTTAAACCCTGGTCAAAACTAAGTTGGAAAAGGCCTTAATAAGTTCTTTAAAGAACACTTAAACTCCTTGGCATGCAAATACTTATCCAAAAGTTCTTTTTAATACCCGAACTATGGATTTTTAAGAACGATTTCTATGCGCAAACTTAAAAAATTCCATCTGCGGAAATTCGTTAAATGATAATTTGGGTAGAAAATTTATTTGGGGAAAAACGCGACATCAAGAAGTTAAAGTGACTTGTTGTAAAAACAGTGACTTTTTGTAAAAACATTGACTTTTTGTAAAAACAGTGACTTTTTCTAAAAACAGTGGCTTTTTGTAAAAACAGTGACTTTTTGTAAATACAGTGAAAACAATGACTTTTAGAAAAAACAGTGACTTCTTGTAAAAACAATGACTTCTTGTAAAAACAATGACTTTTAGAAAAAAAAGTGACTTTTTGAATAAACATTGACGTTTTGTAAAAACAGTGACTTTTTGTAAAAACAGTGACTTCTTGTAAAAACAATGACTTCTTGTAAAAACAATGACTTTTAGAAAAAAAGGAACTTGTTGCAGCAACAGTGACTTTTAGAAAAAACAGTGACTTCTTGTATAAACAATGACTTCTTGTAAAAACAATGACTTTTAGAAAAAACAGTGACTTTTTGAATAAACATTGACGTTTTGTAAAAATAGTGACTTTTTGTAACAACAGTGACTTTTTGTAAAAACAGTGACTTCTTGTAAAAACAATGACTTTTAGAAAAAAAGGAACTTGTTGTAACAACAGTGATTTTTTCTAAAAACAGTGACTTTTTGTAAAAACAGTGACTCTTCGGAAAAACCGTGACTTTTGTAAAAATATTGATTTTTTGTCGAAGCAGTGACTTTTTGTAAAAACCGTGATTTTTAAAACAAAACAGTCCATTTTTGAAAAAAACAGTGATTTTTTGTCAGAACAGTGACTTTTTGTAAAAACAGTGACTTTTTGTAAAAACCGTGACATTTTGTAAAAACAGAGTCTTTTTTATACCCTCCACCACAATTAATTGTGAAGAGGGTATATTAAGTTTGTCATTCCGTGTGAAACTTTTTTTTATTCATCTCAGACCCTATAAAGTATATATATTCTGGGTCCTTGAGTAATTTTAAGTCGATTTAGCCATGTCCGTCTGTCTGTCCGTCTGTCTGTCCGTCTGTCCGTCTGTTGAAAACACGCTCACTTTCGAAAAACTCAAAAAAAATAAACAAACTTGCTGTCAAATTGCTTGCAGTTATCCTAAGCAGTTTGGGATTGAAATCCAGCAAAATCGGTTCAATAGGATCTGAGCTATGAATCAAAATGTGGAACCACCACCTAAAAAAAATGGATAATTTTGTTACAAAAACTGACATAAATGGTGGAAAAATGCACAGAATGATATAAGATTTCGCAACAGTTTGTTTTATATAACTGGAAATCACGCTGTAAAATATCTAGAAGATCCGTCCATGATTTACCCTAGGCCCCATATAAGCCCTACTCCCGGAAAACAGTATAGTAAGCCTAAAACCCTAACTAACAATGCTATCATAACAAATTTTGGCACGTCACAGTTAATTAGGACTAGAAATAAAACTATTAAGTTTCGTGAAGATCGGTCCATAATTTACCATAGGCCCCATATAAAACCTACTTCCGGAAAACAGTTTAGTACGCCTAAATCCGTAAAAAATAATGCTATCATAACAAAATTTGATACATCACAGTTTTATAGAACTAGAAATGACACTGTGAAATTTGGTGAAGATCGGTGCATAACTTACCATAGGCCTCATATAAACTTTCTTCCAGTTTAGCTTCATATGGCCAGAAAAAGTGTTATGCAATTTTGTGATATACGGTATATAATTTTCCTTAGATTCCATTTTAGCAGCCTTCTGAAATTCACTGCAAACGCTTAAACTAACTGCACCGCTGTATTTTATGTTTTTTAATACCAGAAATCGTTCTGCAGAATTTGGGATGATTGGTTCATAGCTTACCATGGCTTTTATATAATTTGTTCCCTTGAAAATCATTTTAGTTCAGCTTAAACTGATATTCTACTCAAACTTTTTAAAATTGATTCTGATTGTCGATCAATAAATGTATATAGGTCTAAACCGCAACAAATTTTAATGCAGATGTCTGTTTTTACAAAGATTATAATAATAAATAGACATCATACAGATATTACTCCTAAAACATTCGAAGTGTCGGTGGAGGGTATCAAAGATTCGGCACAGCCGAATATAGCACTCTAACTTGTTAAAAACTGACTTTGTTAAAACAGTGACTTTTTGTTAAAACAGTGATTTTTGTTAAAACAGTGACATTTTGTAGGAGAAGTATGTATCAAGTAATAGTGCTATATTCGTCTATGGTATGAATCAGTGATGGCAAATTCAGTACTATGGTACTATTTTCAGTACTATTTCCTTTCAAAAATACCACGGTACCCCCAAATCCGTTTTAGTACTCTTTTCTTGTAATGCTTCTTTGTTTAGTCCAAATTTACACTTTAGGCATTTCTTGCCGGACAGAAAAAGTTTGTTGACGAGAGAGGCAAGAAGTAAAGTGTGTCACGCATACAGCGTCGCGCCCTTCCTAACAAACATTTTATGTGCGGCAAGAAATTTCCATAGTGTAAATTGCGACTTAGAAATTAAGCGTTTTATATATTTTTTGGATTGACAACCAGGGTTGTGGAGTCGTCAACAAAAAGTACTTACTCCGTATTCAACCGCCGATATTACAACTCCGACTCCTAATCTAGCCTTAATGCTAAATATATGTAAAACGGGTCTTTATTTGACTTAAAACTCTTTTTTTAATGCGGTACCTTTTAGATGGTTAAATACTTCAAGAAAAGGATTCAGTAAAAATTTTGAATGAATACCCAGTAAAAACTTTGCTTACTTTTTCAAAATGAATAGCTTCTTTAACCCTACGGTCAATAACCAACAAAATATACGTCAGTCAATAACCGGGTACCCCGGTACCCCTTTGTAGATTTTTGCACTTTTATATTAGAAAATATTGTTTTTAGTCCAATCACATATAGATAGTTTTGCAAAATATGCCAATAATAAATTTCCGTATATAAAAATAATCAAATTATAAAGATTTTTGTTTTAAATCGCTACGCTTTACTTTGTCTTCTGTCGCAAAGCCATTTGTAGTTATTAAAAGAAGTCGCTAAAGTAAACACATAGCAATTTTTTTGTTCTTTGAAAACGGTGCTTCTTTAAAGTTGTTGTAGCTTTTAAATACTTTAAGCATTTGCTTCTTGCTCTTACATACGCATGTAGGTCGGTTTATAGAAGTATCGCTACTACCCTTGTAGGTATAATAATTTTTAATAAAAAATTAGGTAAGAATGTCGCGTAAAGTGAAGTTTCCAAAATAAAGCAAATACATACATTTATCAGATGAAAAAAAGCTAAATATAACTGATCTATTTTTGACGATATCGTGGATGATGATCAGTTGTCTTAAAGAGTAGACGGTGAAACACCATAGACTGGAAATATAATATGTCTAATGCTGATATTCACGATGAGTCTTCAGTTGAAAGTGATGCCGGAGTTAATATTTTGCCGTGTGGAAAAAGCACAATTTGTTATCCCATCAAAACTAGAAGTCTTAATATTCTACGGCAACGTTGTGGGCCTGCAAGATCAACGGTATTGCTTTCAAAAGCTAAAACTTGAGACTAGATATTGTGGACATAATAGTGCGTCAGAGAATCAAAAAAGCAGATGCCACATATGCAGTCTATATTGGGACTTACCCAACAAAACCACGACTTAATTGGAAATACGTAACAGTAAATGAAATGAATGCCTTTACTGAGATTTTAATAATGATTCATTCATGTAATGATAATACGAAAGATTTACGTGCCTTCGCATCTTATCCTCTATATCTAGTAACAATGGCCATTAGCAGATTCTGGTCACTGCGGCGTTTTATACGATTTGACGATGTTAACATCCAGTGAATGCGAATGCCAATCCAGCCAAATTGGGGAATATAGTTTTGTAGATTTTAATGCAAAAAACTGCTATCCGCTCGATGAGCAAGTATATACCGGGAAATCACCAATGTGTCCAGAGAACCGACAAGGAAAAAGCGTCGTTAAGGATCTAACAGGTCCTTTCCATGGTAGTTGGCGCCCCATCACAATAAATAATTTTTTTACCACTCATGATTTAGCGGAACATTCCAATATGCCGATACGCACAAATATAACATTTGAACAATAAAAGAGTTGTTAAAAAAACAAATTCATATGTTTTTTCAATCAAAGTCAAAATAGACGTGCTAATTTGCAGAGAAAAACAAATAAAACTTGTAGGGGTACCGCGGTACCCGGTCATTGACTCGCGTAGGTGTCGAATGTTAAACGGTTTTAAACAAAGATCAGGCTATATATATATATATTTTTTTTTTTCTTTCATAATGTTTTTTAAGTCCTAAATAGCGACGATTTGGAGTTTCATCGCCACATCTTCATTGTGAAAGAATTGCGAGCATTTCTAAGTTGAAAAAGTTACCCTGGTACCCGGTTATTGACCGTAGGGCTAACTCATTATTTAGTAGCTTTCTTCTATAACTGCATCTATAACTACTTTTTTCTGGATGTATTTAAGTAAAAAAATAATGACTTACTTTAAAATGCGTTCATTTTGGGATATCCCTTGTAAAATTCATTGGTTCTTTCAGTTGATTTGTAGGTAGTGCTTTCATGTTTTTCTGATAACTCAACACATTATTTTGTAGTCGAAGTTTTTACTGGGTATTTTAAATATTGCATCTCCAATTTCGAAGTATTTTTATTATGGAAATTATTAGAATATTTTTTTTTAATTTTTTACGCCGAAGTCGGAGTCGCGAATTTTTTGTGGTTACTTCGCCTTCGAGTCCGGTAGAAAAACATCAAATCCGACTATGCAGCCCTATTGACAACATTGCCTACACAAAGTTTATTTTTATCAAAAGTATATATGCTTGTTGGTATATTTTAATGTCAGATATCCTCGTCAAAATTTCGCTGTTGAAATTTTGCCAGCTCGGTTCATAAATGGCTGAGAAAGGAACAAAAAAATGTATGTATTTTAGTTTTTTAAGATAAAGTTTTTTTCCAAAAATAAAATATGTTTGAAAAAGTACCAAAATGCTGAAAAAGTATTCTTTTGCTTGGTGGTCAGAACCATCTAAATTTTTAAATTTTCCATCACTGGTAATAATATAACAGAAAGTTATATAAATAACGTTATTTAAATAAAAAAAAATTATTTTGTTCCCCCACTCCTTTAATCTCGCTAACATTTTTGTCGAATGCTGAGTACTGATAACCAAGACGCTTGAACCTTATTTAAAAGGTTTGGCTCTCGCGTTCTGCAGTTTACAGATCTCAATAATTTCGTTGTGCGAGAGGTGCCCAACCACTTATCCAATCCCGCCCACATTTTGTCGGATGTTGTGTAATGGTAACAAAGGAGCTTGTTCTTATTTGGGAAACTTTGGCTCTTGCCGTTCTCCAAATATAAAAAAAAACAACAACAAGGAATTTATGGGTTAAATCAGAGGGAGTCGTGGTGTTTTGCTTAGCCTTAGGAAACTTCATTTCAACCACATAATAATTTTTTACAGGATCTTACCCAGCGTTTCCACATGCAAGTAATTACTTGCAAGTAGTGTATACGTATTATCAACGAAAAATCGAGGAAACAGCCGATTGGCTGAATAAACCAAAATGGTGTGAATGTTAGTGAAAAAATGTGAGTGTATGAGTTTTTCGAACTTGTACTTGCATGTGGAAACGCCAGGTTAGATCAGTATTGTAGTAACTACAAATGGAATGATAAATTTATATATACCCCCTTCACCTTAGAAGAAGGGTTATAAAAATGGCGTTTTGTAGTAGAAAGTCGTACTTTAAGGTGGTGTTTACTTTTATGCTGCCCATAATATTACGATATTTTTTTATAATTATTTTTGAACATTTCAAGTTATTATTTACTTATTTTTTTTATCTATTTCTTTCTTTTTAGGTAAATATTAAAAAAAAACTTATTTCACAACTTATGCCTTCAACACCGAGTAGAACTAAAATTTTTGGTACTTGTGAAGAGGTAAACATTTTAATATTTCTAATATTTTCAAAAAGTAATTTCAATTTTTGGGAATACAAAATTTTAATTTCAAAAGATTTTGTTATTCGTGCTTAATTCCCAGTTTTTATTCTTGATAAAAACACTTGAAATTTATTGTTGATGGGATAAGCTATTCCTATGCATTTCACTGGTTGCTTAGGCCAGATCATCAGGAAACTTCATCCATAAAAATTTTTTATCAAGAATAAAAACTGGGAATTAAGCACGAATAACAAAATCTTTTGAAATTATTTCTAATATTTTTTAAAATATAAAAGCTCTTTCTTAAGTTGATGTAATTTTAAAATTTTTGTAATTTCGATATTTGTTTTTTTTTTTTTTTTTTTTTTTTTTTTTTTTTTTTTGCTAAATATATTAAATATTCCATTAATATTTAATTTCTTCAATTATCAATAAAAATATGACATTTGAACATACATATTGTTTAAATATGAGTTAATTGAGAAATTAAAGAAATACTTGTGTAAAGGGCACTTTAAACAATAAATCTACAATTTATTTATATTTATTTATTCACCTGTCATTAAATGAACAAATATTAACGGCCAGCAGGTGTTGAATTAATTATAAGAGTTGAATTTAAAACAATGGTTTTAACTGAATAATTAAATACGTGTTTTAAATTACATAAATTTTAAATTTTATTCAAAATAGCAAAATTGGAAAAAATTTGGTTTAAATATTATGCTGACTTCTCCTTTTATTAATTTTCCAGTTCCCTTTACTCTCAACATTAATTGTCTGCGGTAATAAGAAAAAAAAACATGGCTCTGAAATAAGCAAGTGGAAAACGATTGGGCAATAACTTTAAATCCATATGTATATCAATAACCAGTGATGAAGTTGTTAAAGGGCTTAAAATGCGAGCAATTTACAGGAATTCTGATTTCATTCTAACCTTTTCAATGAACATTTAGGCAAGGCACCACATTAAAACACTTTCCACCTGCTTTTTAAATATCTTTGAAATTATTTTTCTTGTGTGTTGTTTTCCAAAAACTGCAAGCATTTACTCTTACATCTATTAGGCTTATCAATGCTGATATATTTTTTAAGCAGCTCAAAGTTTCCATTAAAGGGCATAGATCAGGCTGTCGATATTAGGACCACCGGGGGCGTAGGGATATATACAGCCAATCCCACGATGTCACACGTTAACGTTCGCATAGAAAATTACATTTAAAACAAAAACAATTTCTAAAATTTGTTTTCGTTTTAAATGTTATTTTCTATGCGAACGTTAACATGTGACATCGTGGGACAGGGTGATAAAGGATATTTAACCTTTTGGTGTTACATACTCCGGTACACAATCGGGTGCCGCAAATATTTGGGACTCGGCAAAAACCGAAATGTGATAAATCTCAAGAGAAATTACCGATCTATTGCGATCGCGGCTAATCAGAAATCCTATCTGGTACTACGGGTGTCAGTAGCTCCTGGTAAGCAGGCACCGGACTTATTATTGGTTTAGTCAGTCATTAGTGCACGTTACTCTTACTTTTCTGATAGCTAAGTAGTACTTCCAAGGTTGTAATGCGTCTCGTTCACGGATGGTCCTTTTTTGGGGAGTACTTTTGGGATCACGTGGCTGTTGTGGCTTTAAACTAAAGCCGAAAGAAAAGATATCCTGGAAACCCCCCAATAAAAATTTAATTTTTCACCACTTGTGGGAGAGTCGGGCCTGAGAGGTGATAATCACTACACTAAAAAGAAAAGTCAATACATCCGTACTTAAATCCAGCCAAAGCGGTATGTACGGATTTACCTTAAATCAATTACAGAATGTTTGATTCAAGTACAGATTATTCAAGTGAGATAAAAGTTGATCTGAAACTGTACTTCATTTAAGAACTAAAAACTCTGGTTGGTTTCGTCCCGAATTCGTATTTAAAATAATCTGAAAGTGAGAATGATTCATACCAAAAACACAGATATAGAGAAAATATTATTATTTGCTTTACTAACCCGTTATATATATTTGTTTCTCTTTTGTTGTATTCAGCCCTTTGTTTACAGAAATACTCTTTATTATAAGACACTAGCCGCCGATATGTTTTTCGTAATAATTATACTACAAAGATTTAAGTTTTTTAACGGAATAAATTTAACAAATAGAATTTGGGAATTTTTGCTTCTTATTTTACTTTGCAAACATGAAAATAATGTATGGTTTTCTTCTTGAAGTGTTGTTGTTTCCAAGCAAATCGTTTGTCATTCTTTCATTTGTGGTGTTATTGTTGCTGTTTCTACTGCAAACTTTTACAAACTCTCGCGTATGCACGCATATTGGTACTTTAATTTTTATGTACGACTCGTGCTAAAAGTTGGTAGAAACAAAAAACTCAAATTTAGTACGAGTTGTTTCATTCTCTGTATGTGCTGTTGCTACTCCACAGCTGTTGCTGGCTTATGTCCAAAAGTAACGGAAGTTAGATCTCTTACTCTTTAACAAGGGGCGAGTGTATAATATTACCGAATTATGTACTAACAGGGTGCGCTCGCAGACTCAGTTGCAGTTGGTTGAGAAATGGATAAGATCTACCATGGAGTTGGCCTATGCGACAGGTGTTAGAAAGAAAATCAAAACGTTTTAACATTTTTAATAATTCTTATCCAAATTTTCAATATTTAATCAGGCTTAAGTTCATCAAATTTTATTTTCATTAAATTATTTTTATGAAGAAAGGAATTTTACAACATGAAAATTAATTAAAATTGTTATTGATAATCATTCATTCTTGACTGCCCTGATTTTCGAACCCAGTCGGTTGGTTACCCTGTCATGTTTCGATAGCTACCACTCGATCTCCTCAGAGGGATTTGCCGTCTTACACTCGCAGCCATCGACGACTGCTGACTTCAATAGTCAAACATCAATCCTTAACCAATATCACCCTAGTGTTCCATTTTTGGAACAGTTACTTTTAGTATTCATATTTTTTTTTGTGTGAATGCAGTTCCAATTATTTTAATGCTGAGGTAACCCTGCGGTAGTCATCTAACCAACTAAAGGTCCCTTATTTTTTTCAGTGCTAAAATTTTTGCTTTGTTGCGTATTGTTTGTTTAAGCTTTTTGAAAAAAATGTCTCGACGCAAAATGTAAGTTATTTTGTGTTTGCTCACAATGTAAACGAATATTTTTTAAGTGTTCATAAACTTATTGTTGATATATAAAATAAATATAAAACAAAACAAAGTTTTCAGTTTTTTGCACCGTTCCATTATTGGAACAGTGGGACAATATACCTTTGTAAATTAAAGCAGAACTTAACAAGTTAAATAGTCTGTTTGTACTTGTTTTGTTCAACTGTTTTAGTATTATTAATAATATTTATTAATATTATTGTTTAGGAGGGTACAAAATACCCTCTTAAAATTATTATTGAAATCTGATAACTGGAAGATCGCTTGGGCTAATATGGGTTAAACCAAATTGTATTTTAACCTTTGGTAGATCGAAATTTTTTTTTTTTTTTAATGATTATCCATTTTTTTTGTGTGTAAGACGGCAAATCCCTCTGATTAAATATTGAAAATTTGGATTAAAAACCATAAATAGTTCAACAAAATTACCCCAATACTAATTATTTTTAATAATTTTTATTTTGTTTCAATAACCTTGGCTGTATTTCTGGGAATAAGAAAATTTCTTTATTAAAAATGTAGCAGTGGAATAAATTTATAAATTAAAATGTAAATGAAAAAAGCAAGCAAACAAAAATTTTTTATTTATTTTATTTTCCCTGTTGGCAAATCAAATTAAGTATAAAATAAACATTACACCAATAAATAAATAAAAATTATTAATAATATAATCAAACATTTATTGTTCATAGAAACAGACATAAAATTATTGAATACAATTAGAAAAGTGTTCATTTTCAATATTGAAAACATTTAAATTAAGTTTAAGTGCTTTAGAACTTAATTCATTTATTCATTAAGAGTAGCAGGCGAAGAGTTAAGGCCTCCTAACCATTATGTGCTTAAGTTGGGTTAAGCAAATGTGCGAATACATGTAAATCATATGAAGCAAACCATATTGAACTTACGGGAAAATTTTGTTTAGTTTTATGAAACTGTCATTTGCTTAAGCAAAGTGCGAAACTGATCTCACATTCCGTACGGAATCAAATGTTTTGTGATTTTGTTATTGTTTTTTTAATACATTTGAGTGACTTTTTGGTAATTTTTGACAGAAGGTTAAGCACGGCTATGGATATTATGGTTGGGCCTTTACACGAAGGAATAGTTTGCTTCAAACAATTTCTCCACTGGGTTTGTCGTTGACACTCTCTTTTCACCTTGCTCTTACTTCAAAAACACATACTCAAAACATGTAAGACCCTTTTTGAATGAAAAGGATAAGTCGCATTAAAATTAATAACCAATCGCTTGTTCTCTGAAATGCGTGAACCGATTTTGTTTCTGTAAAGTTCACGTGGAGGGTGACGTCAATACCAAGGTTTTTATGTATTAACGGTCTTGTGCATTGGTTCTTGAGTTATAGAGATTTTAGTTAACACTGCATTCATTCCGAAGCATGTTTTTATATTCCCATACAAATATCAACAAAATGCCCTCCATTTTGAACTCCTCCGAAACCGCTTGACCGATTTTTATGAAATTTTGTATGTGTATTTGTTAAGTATGAGAATAGGTCGTAGCGTATATATTTATTATACCGCTAGAGGGCGCAAAATATTCTAATAGGGGTAAAAGCTCCCACTCCTTCATCTTCTAAACTAATCAACCGGTTTTCTTAAAATTTGGCATGCGGACAATGTAACATCTGAAAAAGAATAGGGAATAGGGTGTGAAATAGGGTAAGAGGGCTAAAAGCTCCCCTCGCTTTATCTTCGTAACTAATAAAGCAATTTTTTTTTTAATTTCGGAGGACTATAGGTTGGAAAGACCTATAGTTATTTTTATTTAGGGCGTGAAATAGAGCAAGAGGGGTAAAAGCTTCCCCTCCCTCTATCTTCTTAACTAATCAACCCGTTTTCTTAAAATTTGGCATGCATACACTTTAACATCGGAAAGAGGACAGGTCATTTAATAGGGCAAGAGCTCCGCCTACCTATATCTTCATAACTAATCAATTAATTTTCTTGATATTGGGTAGGCAAATAGTTTAACATCTGGAAAGAACTATAGCCTATAATTTGTTCTTAAAATGTGGCTAGCAGACACTGTTAGATCTGAAAAAAGGTATGTGGCAAAACAACGTTTGCCGGGCCAGCTAGTATTTTATAATTTTGTTTATGCTTTCTAAAGGAATTCATATTTAATTATTAAATTTCAAACACTTCAAATTCTGTAGAAAGCAACAACAAAGTTATAAAATATTTTTGAATTTGTTTTTGCTTTCAATCATATTTTTGGAGTTACGTTGCGTTTTACAAAATTAGGCCCTAAATGAGGTGTCTAAAACAAGCCAAAAATGTTTGTTATACTTCGGAGATTCAGTAAATTAAAATAGTATCTATAACAAAAACAACCCAAAAAAAAAATTGTCACGCTATACAGGGTTGCACTGCTCTATATAGAACTATATTCGGCTTTTTACAATAACAATACCCATGGTAAATACTCAACAAGCATTGTGGTAGTATTAGTGAAAATGTGTTTGTATGTGTCACACCGTCGATGCTGAATGGAAAATCCAAAAATTTAGATATGACGGCGAATATTGCGTACACGATGAGCATTTTTTTTATCCATTTTTCCCAATTTTGTTATTAAGATTTTTAACCCGCGTGCAAAACGCCAATTATTAACCCATAGAGCTCAAATTTTTTAAAATTATTTTGTATACTAACCTCACACAAAATTGCACTTCGGTTTTAGAAGTTCCATATTAATTTAGATAGAATCTCTATTCTAACTAAGGCGTTTTTAACAAATTACAAAGAAAATCGATTTTAATTCTCTTTCTATTTTTAAATTGTATGAATTTTTTTTAAGCTTAAGTTTTTTTCAGATATAAAAAACTTTTCCAAATATAATTTTGACTATTTTTACATTTAGGCGATTTAATTCCGGAATTTTGGTTTTGTTAAGTTCAAAAACTTAATAAAAAATATTTGTTTTTTATTTTACAAAATTTTATTTTTCAATACAAATTTTTTTTTTTCATTTGGCGTTTTTTTTTTGTCGATTTTGAGGATTTTAGAATTTTATTTTTTAATATTTTAATAATTACTAGTACAGTGAACTCGCGAAAACGTGAACACTCAAAAGAGTGAACGTCTCAGAAACGTGAACATATTTATTTTTACACAGACTATTCTAAAACGTGAACAAAATCTGGAAGCTCTAAAACGTGAACACATTTTTTTCTTTTTTTGTTTACTTTTTAAAATGTTTTTATTTAATTGGGAAATCCCTGAATTGAGTTCACTTATTGGTTTATGTCACAGCGTTCTTTTTTCTTAATTGTTACCATGTATGTATTCGCTGACATGTTAGCTGTTTTTAACGTCGCTACGTTATTCGTGTTATTTGTGAAAGTCAAAAATGTCATTAAAAAAACCGAAAGTGCTATCTTTGAAAGATAAAATAAATATTCTTGAATTATTGCAAAAAGGTTATAGTGGCAGTGGCTTGGCTAGAAAATATGGTGTTGCTAAATCAACAGTTTGATCCATTAAGAAGAAAAAATAGGAAATAACAAATCGTGTAAAGAAAACTGTTTATGGTACCGGAAAGCGTAAAACATTACGTTCTTCCCAGCTTCCGAAAATGGAAAAAATTCTTTACAAATGGTTTCTTAGCATGCGAAATAAAAAATAATCGGCAAGCGAACTGATGGTAAAAGCAAGTGCTTTAGAAATTCACCAACAAATTAAAGAGAGTTATTGTGGTTTTCGTTCCAGCGATAGCTGTCTTTAAAAAATTAAGCAATTTCCGGAGAAAAGCTTTTTGATCAGCCACAACTTGTTGACCCGTTTAAAGAAAAGTTAAGATCAAAAATGGAGGAACTCTCTTTATGTGCACATCAGCTTGTAATGGAAGCAGCAGGTAACCCATACTTTTCATCATTAGAGAAAAGTGCTGAAAGAAAAAGCTTTGTTAAAGATGATCAAACAAAACAACTTTTTAAAAAAAGATGACCGATTTCTCCCTGAGAAATTTTTTATCCCTTATAAACATTCCTTTCATGTTTATTTTTTTTATGGTATTCATAAGAAATTAATTTTATGCAAAGTGAACTGAATTATTGCGTATACATATATTTTTTGTTATTAAAAATGAATAAAATATGTTTTTTAAAATACTTGTTTATCTATTTATTTGAAAATAGGGGTGTTATCTTTTTTAAACTTTGGTATTCGATAACGTGAACAAACTCGAAAACGTGAAACGCCATGGTAAAAATTAGTTCACGGTATCGCGAGTTGACTGTATATGGTTATTTTATTGAACTGTTTATGGTTTTTAATGCAAATTTTAATATTTTTAATTAGGCTTAAGTATATCAAATTTCATTAAATCATATTTATGAGAAAAGGAATTTTACAACATGAAATTAATTAAAATTTATTGATAACACTACGTGACAAAATTTCAACAAAGTCGTGACCAAATGAATCTGACTCGTTACGTAAAATTTACCGCTGAATCCGAATATGAAGTCAGAATTGTAGTAGAATAGTTTTTGAGATATTCCAAAATAACGGTTTTTATGTTTTTAAAAAAGATGATGTGACTGAAATGCAAATATCTTCAAAAATTTTAAACGGGGTATATCATTTTTTCTTTCTAGTGAAAGGTTATAAAATTTCTAAAATAACCATGGATTGCTTGGGAAGATTGGTCAAGAAATGACAGAGTTACAGGGGACAAAAGTTCAAGCTTCATTGAAAATTTTACGATTTTGTTCAATTTTGCTCTATTCAAGTTATTTTTTTTAAACCAATTATTTTAAAATCCTAATGTTTTATTGCATGCGACATTAGATTATTTTAATATGAACATTTTGCGCCCAACAAGACATAGATTGGTACAAAAATGACAAAGCTGCAGAAGATTAAGTAAATTAACCCACATAGATATTCAATACTTTTAAGCAATTTTTAATATTTTTGTTACTAAAAATTTTGCTTAATATACAATAATTTGTTGTGGGTTTGTTCAATTAATCTTCTGTAACTTTGTTATTGTTGCAACGATCCGGATCCTATTGGGCACAAAATGTTCGTATTGAAATAGGCTAAAATTTTATTTTTTGGATATTTGCATTTCAGTCACAGCATCTTTTTTAAACACACAAATAACGGTTATTTTGAAATATCTCAAAAACTGTTCTTCTTTTTGACAATTCTGACTTTATATTCAGATTCAGCGGAGAATTTTACATAAATATTAGGTGTCAAATTCATTTGGTCAAAAAATTTTCACGTAGTGTAATTTTGAAAAATAATTGTATGAGAATTAAATTTGATCAACCTGATTAATAATATTTAATATTTTAATGGCCATTTTCTCATTAGGCAATTATCTTTTTTCCCAACGAAAAACTGCACATTAAAGAAATTTGGTTTTCTCAATGTCTCATTTGCTTCGATTTTATCGCAAAGCTAACCGGCACTCATCTGCCAATTATTAATTTTCCTTTTATTTGCCGTACAGATAAATTCAATCAGCTGACTCCCAACTTTAACATGTATTTTCAATGGCGTTGCCAGCTGAAAACAATGTTTTTTGTCGGTATATTGAGAAACCCAAAATCTTTAACGGACAGTTTATCGTTCCAATAAATTTATGTTGACATTAAGTAACAGACAGTTTGTCGATACATTGAGAAAATGGCCATTACAGTTTTTTTTAATTCTTCTCCAACTGAGCAACGATATTTTTGCGATTTTAAATCGTTTCTTTCTTAGATGTTTATTATTTTAGGCGATTATTAGATTTTGCGTTTTTTTTACGAATTTTAATTTTATAGATATTTTTAAGAATAATTAGTATTGTGGTTATTTTGTTGAACTATTTATGGTTTTCAATCCAAATTTTTAATATTTTAAATTAGGCTTAAGTTCATGAAATTTAATTTTTATTAAATTATTTTTATGAAGAAAGGAATTTTACAACATGAAAATCAATTAAAATTGTTATTGATAATCTTTCATTCTTGACGTGGCTCGGGCTCGAACCCTGGCCGGCAGGTTACCATGACATGTTTCGATCGCAACCACTCGATCTCCTCAGATGGATTTGCCGTCTTACACTCGCAGCCATCGACGACTGCTGACGTCACTAGTCAAACATCAATCCTTAAACCAAATTGTATTTTAACATTTGGTAGATCGAAATTTGCTTTCCTGAATGATTATCCATTTTAATTGATTTTACATGTTTTTTCTTTTACTTCTGTTTTTTCGTACTTTCGTCAAGAATTTTTCTTGAAGTCCAAGTACATTTTTTTGTTTTTTCACTTTGTCTTTCTCTTTTCTGTTGACCTTTTTCAGCACAACTTGAAGGACAAATGTACACATAGAGCTCGTGCCTTAGCTTTAACAATAATTAGTATTGTGGTTATTTTGTTGAACTATTTATGGTTTTCAATCCAAATTTTTAATATTTTAAATTAGGCTTAAGTTCATGAAATTTAATTTTTATTAAATTATTTTTATGAAGAAAGGAATTTTACAACATGAAAATCAATTAAAATTGTTATTGATAATCTTTCATTCTTGACGTGGCTCGGGCTCGAACCCTGGCCGGCAGGTTACCATGACATGTTTCGATCGCAACCACTCGATCTCCTCAGATGGATTTGCCGTCTTACACTCGCAGCCATCGACGACTGCTGACGTCACTAGTCAAACATCAATCCTTAAACCAAATTGTATTTTAACATTTGGTAGATCGAAATTTGCTTTCCTGAATGATTATCCATTTTAATTGATTTTACATGTTTTTTCTTTTACTTCTGTTTTTTCGTACTTTCGTCAAGAATTTTTCTTGAAGTCCAAGTACATTTTTTTGTTTTTTCACTTTGTCTTTCTCTTTTCTGTTGACCTTTTTCAGCACAACTTGAAGGACAAATGTAAACATAGAGCTCGTGCCTTAGCTTTAACAATAATTAGTATTGTGGTTATTTTGTTGAACTATTTATGGTTTTCAATCCAAATTTTTAATATTTTAAATTAGGCTTAAGTTCATGAAATTTAATTTTTATTAAATTATTTTTATGAAGAAAGGAATTTTACAACATGAAAATCAATTAAAATTGTTATTGATAATCTTTCATTCTTGACGTGGCTCGGGCTCGAACCCTGGCCGGCAGGTTACCATGACATGTTTCGATCGCAACCACTCGATCTCCTCAGATGGATTTGCCGTCTTACACTCGCAGCCATCGACGACTGCTGACGTCACTAGTCAAACATCAATCCTTAAACCAAATTGTATTTTAACATTTGGTAGATCGAAATTTGCTTTCCTGAATGATTATCCATTTTAATTGATTTTACATGTTTTTTCTTTTACTTCTGTTTTTTCGTACTTTCGTCAAGAATTTTTCTTGAAGTCCAAGTACATTTTTTTGTTTTTTCACTTTGTCTTTCTCTTTTCTGTTGACCTTTTTCAGCACAACTTGAAGGACAAATGTACACATAGAGCTCGTGCCTTAGCTTTAACAATAATTAGTATTGTGGTTATTTTGTTGAACTATTTATGGTTTTCAATCCAAATTTTTAATATTTTAAATTAGGCTTAAGTTCATGAAATTTAATTTTTATTAAATTATTTTTATGAAGAAAGGAATTTTACAACATGAAAATCAATTAAAATTGTTATTGATAATCTTTCATTCTTGACGTGGCTCGGGCTCGAACCCTGGCCGGCAGGTTACCATGACATGTTTCGATCGCAACCACTCGATCTCCTCAGATGGATTTGCCGTCTTACACTCGCAGCCATCGACGACTGCTGACGTCACTAGTCAAACATCAATCCTTAAACCAAATTGTATTTTAACATTTGGTAGATCGAAATTTGCTTTCCTGAATGATTATCCATTTTAATTGATTTTACATGTTTTTTCTTTTACTTCTGTTTTTTCGTACTTTCGTCAAGAATTTTTCTTGAAGTCCAAGTACATTTTTTTGTTTTTTCACTTTGTCTTTCTCTTTTCTGTTGACCTTTTTCAGCACAACTTGAAGGACAAATGTACACATAGAGCTAAGGCACGAGCACGAGAACCTGCCGGCCAGGGTTCGAGCCCGAGCCACGTCAAGAATCAAAGATTATCAATAACAATTTTAATTGATTTTCATGTTGTAAAATTCCTTTCTTCATAAAAATAATTTAATAAAAATTAAATTTCATGAACTTAAGCCTAATTTAAAATATTAAAAATTTGGATTGAAAACCATAAATAGTTCAACAAAATAACAACAATACTAATTATTGTTAAAGCTAAGGCACGAGCTCTATGTGTACATTTGTCCTTCAAGTTGTGCTGAAAAAGGTCAACAGAAAAGAGAAAGACAAAGTGAAAAAACAAAAAAATGTACTTGGACTTCAAGAAAAATTCTTGACGAAAGTACGAAAAAACAGAAGTAAAAGAAAAAACATGTAAAATCAATTAAAATGGATAATCATTCAGGAAAGCAAATTTCGATCTACCAAATGTTAAAATACAATTTGGTTTAAGGATTGATGTTTGACTAGTGACGTCAGCAGTCGTCGATGGCTGCGAGTGTAAGACGGCAAATCCATCTGAGGAGATCGAGTGGTTGCGATCGAAACATGTCATGGTAACCTGCCGGCCAGGGTTCGAGCCCGAGCCACGTCAAGAATGAAAGATTATCAATAACAATTTTAATTGATTTTCATGTTGTAAAATTCCTTTCTTCATAAAAATAATTTAATAAAAATTAAATTTCATGAACTTAAGCCTAATTTAAAATATTAAAAATTTGGATTGAAAACCATAAATAGTTCAACAAAATAACCACAATACTAATTATTGTTAAAGCTAAGGCACGAGCTCTATGTGTACATTTGTCCTTCAAGTTGTGCTGAAAAAGGTCAACAGAAAAGAGAAAGACAAAGTGAAAAAACAAAAAAATGTACTTGGACTTCAAGAAAAATTCTTGACGAAAGTACGAAAAAACAGAAGTAAAAGAAAAAACATGTAAAATCAATTAAAATGGATAATCATTCAGGAAAGCAAATTTCGATCTACCAAATGTTAAAATACAATTTGGTTTAAGGATTGATGTTTGACTAGTGACGTCAGCAGTCGTCGATGGCTGCGAGTGTAAGACGGCAAATCCATCTGAGGAGATCGAGTGGTTGCGATCGAAACATGTCATGGTAACCTGCCGGCCAGGGTTCGAGCCCGAGCCACGTCAAGAATGAAAGATTATCAATAACAATTTTAATTGATTTTCATGTTGTAAAATTCCTTTCTTCATAAAAATAATTTAATAAAAATTAAATTTCATGAACTTAAGCCTAATTTAAAATATTAAAAATTTGGATTGAAAACCATAAATAGTTCAACAAAATAACCACAATACTAATTATTGTTAAAGCTAAGGCACGAGCTCTATGTGTACATTTGTCCTTCAAGTTGTGCTGAAAAAGGTCAACAGAAAAGAGAAAGACAAAGTGAAAAAACAAAAAAATGTACTTGGACTTCAAGAAAAATTCTTGACGAAAGTACGAAAAAACAGAAGTAAAAGAAAAAACATGTAAAATCAATTAAAATGGATAATCATTCAGGAAAGCAAATTTCGATCTACCAAATGTTAAAATACAATTTGGTTTAAGGATTGATGTTTGACTAGTGACGTCAGCAGTCGTCGATGGCTGCGAGTGTAAGACGGCAAATCCATCTGAGGAGATCGAGTGGTTGCGATCGAAACATGTCATGGTAACCTGCCGGCCAGGGTTCGAGCCCGAGCCACGTCAAGAATGAAAGATTATCAATAACAATTTTAATTGATTTTCATGTTGTAAAATTCCTTTCTTCATAAAAATAATTTAATAAAAATTAAATTTCATGAACTTAAGCCTAATTTAAAATATTAAAAATTTGGATTGAAAATTTTTAAGAATTTTATTTTTTTATACACAGAAACATTTTAAGAAGCTTTTTATCAATTAAAAAAATTGTGTAAAAAGTATTTAAATTAAATTAATGTGATAACTGAATCATTTGTTTTTTTTTTTTTTTTTTTGTTGAAAGAAAATTAAAAATATAATTTTGATTTAATTAACATTTAATTAACAGGTGGTGAAAAGGGTATATATAATATTGATGTAAGGCCGTATAAAGTATATATATTCTGGGTCCTTATGAGGAGCGAAGTTGATTTAACGATGTCCGTCTGTCCGTTGAAATGGATTTTCCGAAGACCCCTTATATGATGGGGGCAGGTTATTATACATTTATGTTACATATGGTCCGGAATTGTTTGCTATTGAAATTCAGCAAGATCTGTCCACAAATGGCTGAGATATAAGCAAAAAACCACGACTGCCTCAAATTTGTTCCTTTAAAGGTCCAATTAGACGTGACATTACCATACCAACACTGTATTACCAAAACGAAATAAACATACCATACAAACCAATTCAATTTTGGTTTCTACGGTCATACAGTGGCTATGGTAATACAGTGTTGGTGATATGGTTTTTTTTGTTGTTTTTTATATACCCTTCACTACAAGTGGTCGATTTTATTTGCAATGTGTTTAATTTTACGCATACACATACACATTAATGCATGTATATGATAAGCCGCTCAAATAAAGAAACAAACTCATAGACTCAAAATATTTTAATTTCACGCTTCTTCAGTAAAAGCATTCGTAGCCGAGTTGTTAAGTTCTCTCCTAAAACTGATGATATTGCCAGTTCGAATCCGAAAAAGAATTTTTTTCATTTTTTTTATTTAATTTTTTATGTTCTAACAAAACGATTTTAAGATTATAAAACGAATTTCCAACATCAACTTTGGCAAAAGAGGAAACAGGCTTAGGTAAATATATAAATTTTTTGTTTTATTATATTCTTCGGCATGACGAAATGAAAAGTTGGCATGGCTCAATTAATATTTATTTATACCTATCTAAAGAACGTTGTTTATGCATATAACTTTTTGTTCTTATCTCATCATGGTTAAGGGTATATAAGATTCGGCATAGCCCAATATAGCACTCTTACTTGTTTTAATTTAAATTTAAAATATCATTTATTGAAAATATTCACAATTTCAAATTTTTACAAATTTTAGTAAACAACAGGGAAGCCATAAATATGCAATTGCATGTTTTTCCTGGGGCGACCGATGAAGGCAGAAACTATATATTTATCCGTTTTAGAGCGTTTTATGAATTTTGGCATCGATTTGTTAGTGCATATTTTTGCATATTTTACCATTTGCAGCATTTTTTTTTTGCATAATTTAGACCGCATTTAGATTTATGCAATTAACGCCGAGTTTTTTTTTTTCTATTTCCTTTTAAAGTAGTTTCTACGAAACTCTTTTCACATTTACATTTACATTTTTTTCAAGCATTTTTTCAACACCGTTTTCTTCCCTACACCTCTTGCTAACAAACAAAAAGTTGCATGCGAAAGTTGCGGCAAGTTGCGGCGTTAATTGCATAATGTAAATATAGTCTTAGGTAAAAGAGCGTTTATTGCAGCATTTTTTTTAAGTTAAATAAAAATTTTTTTTTTGCGAAATTCTGTTTTAAATATTTATCTGTAACCCAACGTGTTGCTGCAATTCCTCCAACACTTTTTAAATTGATCTAACGATGTCCATCCCTCCGCCTGGCTGGTTATCTGTCTGTGTTAACCTTGTGCGCAAAGTACAAATTGCAATCTTTTAGATAATTTGAGCAAATTTGGTAAATGCATATTTATTGTACTTATGACTTAGTCTATGGAAATGGTGAGAATCGGTATATAATTTCACATATTCCCCATAAAAACTTCTTTCCAAATAAGACTCTTTGTATCCGTTAACCATCTTATTATGTTGGTATTTAGATTGAATTCGCCCAAAAAATCTCAAAAATTCGTCTGTAAATACTTTGGTGTTTGGGCTTTACCGATTTTAATTTTAGGATTGTTTTGATTAAATGGAATTGTTAATAAATTGTTAAATATTTTGTTTTAAAATTAGCAATTTCAAATTTTTTGGGGCATATTTTTAACAGTTTTCAGGGCATATTTTTAAGTTTTTACTGCATATTTAATGCGCATAAAACGCTTTTTTTAAAGCATATTTCTGGTTTCCCTGGTAATCAATATAAGCATTTTTGTGATAGGTGTAAAATCAACAAATGGATTGCTTGATTCTATGAATTTGGTATGAATCTGGTGATTAAAGAAAATTTTTAATTTTTTCTGTATATTTAAGTGATTATTTTAATTTGTTGCCAATCAAGCAACGATATTATAAGATTTTATGATTTTATTCTTTCTTTTGGGGAATTATGAATTGTTTTATTGTCCCGAAATCTATTTTATCAAGTTGTATTGGTCTATCAAGTTTTTCGCTTAATATTTCGATTAAGCTTTTTTTAGAGATTTTTTTCAAATTTAACTTTTGGTCGTTAATTATGATTTGCAAGTTATTTAAAGGAGTCAACATAGTAAAATCATTCAAATAACAATTTCTCTTAAATACATAAAAATAAATTTGAAAACATTGTTGGCATATTGTTATCAGGTCAATTAAAAATATTTTTTTTATATATTTTTTTTTTTTTTCTTTTTTACATCCAAGCAAATTATTATCTCTATACAAATCTTGAAACAAACATATGGAAGTATGTTTTCATTTTTCAAAGATTTCTATTTATCAAACGTATTATTATTTTTGCTAACACGAAAACAGAAATTATATTGACACAATATTATCTTCCTTTTTTCAAATTTAATACGTTTCTAAATAGATAAAGTCAAAATATTGAAAATGCATTCATATCTGAAAGACTGCAAGACTATTATATTCTTTATTTATGTATGAGTATTAAATCTCCTTTGACTTATAAATTATTAAGGAAAACAACAAAAAGAAGAAAAAAAAACAAAAAGGAAAAATAAATGAAAAAAAAATTTGTAATATTTCCTTTGGAAAAGAAGAACAAAAAACAATTTTTCATAGAAAATGAAAGAAAAAATGAACTTAATTTCAAACACCACTCTAAAGAGTAAAATGTTTGCATAATTCAATACAAATGGTGCAACAACAATAATAAAAGACAGTCACACACTCAAACACACATGCAAACTGAGACAAATAAATTTGTATTTGTATAAACTCACCTTCACCATCCACCCAACTCTTCTCGATATTTGTATACATTTAAAATGCAATATTTCTAAAATAAAAAAATAAAAATAAAAAAAGTAAAACCTCTCATTCCTCCTTTAAAGCTCTTATACTCTTATGCATGACGCTCTTATATGAAGATATTATAAACAAGTTTATTTTTTTACTTACATATATCGGGTGATTTTTTAGCTATTATCTTTTTGGCAACACTGATTTAAACAGCTGACGCATGTTTTGTGTTTTGTTTTACTGTCAAACATCTTCAGTTTGGTCTATTATTTAACCACCAATCGTCTTACAAACGAACGACGCTTGCAAATTATTGAATTTTATTATCAAAATGCGTGCTCTGTTAAGAAAGTTCATCGCGCGCTTCTTCCATTTTATGATCAGTTTAATCGGGCTCAATGGGTACGTTAATAAGCAGAATTGTCGATTTTGGAGTGAAGATCAGCCAGAAGCATTGCAAGAGCTACCAATGCATCCAGAAAAAGTCACAGTTTGGTGCGGTTTATGGGCTGGTGGCATGATTGGACCGTACTTCTTCAAAGATGATGCGAATCGTAACGGTGAATGGTGAGCGCTACCGTGAGATGATATCTAACTTTTTTTTTTGCCCAAAATGCAAGAGCTTGACTTGCATGACATGTGGTTTCAACAAGAAGGTGCCACATACCACACAGCACGCTTAACGATGGACGTATTGAGAGGCGAGTTCGGTGAACATTTTATTTCACGTTCGGGACCTGTCAATTGGCCGCCTAGATCGTGCGATTTAACGCCTTTAGACAATTCTTTGTGGGGCTATGTTAAAGCTCATGTCTATACACACATGCCCGCTTCAATTGACGCATTGGAAGATAACATTGAAGCATTTATTCATGAGATACCGGCCGAAATGTTGGAAAGAGTATGCCAAAATTGGACTAAGCGGATGGACCATTTGCGGCGTAGTCACGGTCAACATTTGCATGAAATAATCTTCAAACATTTAATTATATGGACCGTACTATCGATTCAAATAAAGGTTTCTTGCATATTTTCTGAATTTTATGTGTTTTTTTTAAACTTTCCTATAGCTCTTAAAAAATCTCCCGATATATGCATATTATTATGTTTATGTATGTATGTAAGTGGTATGTGCAATATGGCAATGCATTTGATATTTTAATAATAAGAAGATATATTTTTGTTTAAGAGTACACATGTATACAAAATACTTGTTATCTCTGCGTGTGTGACTGTGTGAATGGGTATATGACATACATACATACGCTGTATGCCAATGTTTGTTCAATGTGAGTTGTATTGTATTAATGTACGTACATACATATGTATAAATAACAAACACTCTAAAGAGAAGGTGTGATATTTGAACTGCACTCCAATGTGCTGATGATAAAGATGATGTTGCTGATGTTGCTACTCTACCGATAGAAAACATGTATACCATACTTTTAAAATTGCAATGAAAGCCAAATGCACACACACAAACACACACTAACACATACACACACACAAATAAACAAACATCCATACTAAAGATACATACACTTAACGAACAGTGAGTGACAGAACTATTGACTGCACTATTAAGAAAACAATAAACTAGAGAGAAAACATGTTTAATTATGGTCACTTCCAACAACACGTTTCTTAAAGAAAATTTTAAATATATTATTATGTTTAATTTAACCATATTATTGTCACCGTCCTCCATCAAGAAGCCAATATCACCCAAGCAGTTATCTTGAATGGTGTTTGCTATCGCGATATGATAACGGACTTTTTGTGGACAGAAATTGTGGAAATGGACCTGGTCGATATGTGGTTCCAACAGAATGGTGCCACTTACCACACAGCCAACGAAATAATGACTCTTTTGCACGGGGTATTTAATGGTCGTGTTATCTCAGGTCGTTGCGATATTAATTGGCCGCCACGATCATGAGATTTTGTTCTTTCGCTGTAGTTAAAAGAAAAATTGTACGTCAATAAGACAAGAACAATTCAACAGCTGAAGGAACAGATAATTCAGCACATTTATGACATTTAACCTCAATTATGACTCAGTCATTGAGAATCTGGACAATCGGATAGAGGTATGACACCGAAGCCGTGGCGAGCATTTGGCCTATTTGTAAACCTTTTGTTGTCATTAAATTCCTTATATTATAGATGTCATCGTTTACCAAACGTTCTACTTCTTATATGTTTCTGTGATGACTATTACTTCAGGCGCTATTTGCTTTACCAGGTTATTCAAGTTTAGGATCATTACAAAATGGCACTCCGAGGAACGCCAGCGGCGATAGCTATAGAAAAGATTTCCAAGGCCTTCTCCATAGCTCATCCTTACCGCTGGATAACAAACCATGCGTTTATCAAACGTTCCCGACTGTAAGCACAACCAACACACCCAGGTAGAAATTTGCGTGTATAATCAAACAAGACTATACTGCCCCTTCATGTCTGAGGCTGGAGCTGTATAACCTCCGCGGCTTTGTGAAAAATGCTACCAGCATCTGTTGAGTAGCAACAGCATGTAGGGATACTCATCCCTTTGGTCGAGCTCTCCCACATGTAATAACAAATCAGCCCTTCAGTGGGATTTTTATGATATAAGTTCTTGCGACTAGTGGTAGTAAACTAGAACTACGAGATCCTTAAAATTATATTTTCAGCGGAAAAGCGAAACTTCCCCAGGAACATTTTTTCTGGAAGACAGAATTATTTCCAGCGAGAAGCATACCAACGAAGGCCTCAACTAAGTGTCAGTCCGGTGCCGTGTTACAGGGGGCTACGGAATCCCATGGTTCCAGATAGGATCGAAAGAGATTGTGAATATCCCCTGAGATCTTTTAATTTTGTATATTTGTCGAATGCCAGGTAAAGACTGGGCCTAGTTTTCCCGGAGAATGTTACACCAATAGGTAAAATATCCTTCAGATGATCCATAAAATTCTCAGGTAGGGGAAGGGGGAGTGAAAGCACAGATTTGCTGACCCTGATCTGTGCCTTAAGATTACTCTTTTTGAGAAAAACTGCTTCTAATAATTCCTATAATATATTCTGCTTCTTTGAGACTGTATATTAAATTATAATATTCGTTTTTAGTTTGTGGGTTAAAAGGTAATTTTACATCGGGACTACTGTCTTTCGCAATAACCATTTTCGCTTTATCCGCTACCACATTCATCGCATTTAGTATTAATTTTGTCTTTTGGAATCCATATTGCCGATTTAATTTCAATAAACCATACAAATTGCTTGACAAACACGTCAAAATTTTACGTTTGTACAAATATGTTGTGTTGTTATTGGTGTCTTTGCTGTTTGGGCATACATTTGAGGCAATGCTTGTATAAATATTTTTATATTAGGCAGACATGTTAGATATTTGTCAAACTTTTTGTAGCGTCTGGTGCTAAATGTAGAAGCATTAAAATCCATTTTTAATATTAAATTCAAAATTTTCTTGCAGTATTGCTTGCTTAAAACAACTCGTTGTTTAAATCACTTTTTACTGTAAATTCTTTGCCTTTATTTTATAATTAAGTCGTCGAAAACAAAACAAAAATGAAAAATTGATGATTGTACGAAAAAAATTTGTGTGGTTTATTGGCAAACACAAAGCCGAAACAAATGTAGGTTTGCCAAGCATTTTGAGTGGCTTATTTTGCCCTTTAATATTCAACATGTTGCCATTCATATCAAATAGCCGATGACGGATTAACCAGTTGTTTTAATTTTGTTTTTTCATTTTACCCACTTACAACTACAATTCGAGTCGGAAAGAACCCAACCAATTGTAGAGAAAATTCACTGTTTATTGTTGGTGTTTTGTTTAAGCTTTGATATTGTTACAAGTAAGATAAAGAGTGTTTATAAATCCTGTTCGCTTTAGGGTTTTATTTGTATAATATTTTTAGCTTTTCTGAAATCTATTGAAAAGGTTTCTGATGATCTGGCCTAAGCAACCAGTGAAATGCGCATAGAAGCTAGCTTTCCCTCAACAATAAATTTCGGTGTATTTATCAAATATGAAAAATTGGGAATTTAGCACGTCATACAAAAATCTTAATAATAGTTCTTAGTATATTTTTGAAATAATAATTTATAGAAAAGACTAAATACTAGATCATAGACTTAACTTTTTTCACAACTTTTCGCTCGCTATTGTTTTTACTTTATAAAAGCTAAGGTATGCATATGCATGCATATCAACATATTGAAACACAACTTTAATTTGGAAATACATATATTTTTTTATTCTTTTATATCCCCACAGCGAACACAGGCATTTTTGAAAAATATAAAATCACATACACTTCAATATGAATTCATTTTTTCAAAAAAAGAAGAAAAAAAGAAAAACGTGAAACAAAACTCTCAAAGAAAAGTGTTATATACATTTTCTTTTTGGGAACAATCCTGTCTGCGTTTGGTGCCATGTGCCATATTGTGTAAATAAACAACCTACGAGGGAATCGTTTTTCTTTCACAGACACAGAAAACACTCAAAAGATTTCAGTGCAAAAAACAACAAAATGTTAAATAAAAGTAAAAATGTCGAAAAATTGTTAAAAAAAAAAAGAAGCACAACATCGATTTCAGTATAATTTTTGAAATATTTATTCTTTTTATTTTGTAATATTTGAAGCTAAAAAAAGACACCCAACGGCTCTTATGTGAGAAGACAATTTCAATATCTACTCGCATTTTTTATTTTTTAATAAGCATTTGGAAATTTACATTTATGTTATTTTTGGGGTTTGTTAGTTTTGGTTAAAAAAATAAAGTCATTCTTTTGAAAATAATGACACATTAGAGATTCGCCCATTTTTAAGATTTAAATTTTTAAAGAATGTTTATAGCATTTGCAGAACTCAGAGTTTTTTAAGAAAATCCACAAATTTGTATTAAAAAACTGTATAAAATTATTTAATTTGCTAAGTTTCTCAATCCATGAGAAACTTTTTTAAAATTCATCAAAGATCTCATAAAATATATATGTACGTATGTTCTGGGCGCTTGAGTAATTCGAAGTTGATTTAGCCATATCCGTCGTAAAGTAATGAACAGTATTGGTGTTACATTCTTTCTACTTTTCCAAAGCAGTTTGGTATTCAAAATCCTGCGTGCTAACGAATAAACGCGCGACGAATCAAGGGGACTTAGCTGTATATATGGATGGTAGAATTATTAAAAAGACAGTATAAATGTATGTTCTGGTCAAGAAAATAGTGATATCCGATGGACAAAACATTTTCCCAAGATGTCAAAAGAAGAATTTAAGTGCCTCGAGTTTCTTAAAATGGAGTAAGAAATACTTACTCCATCTGTTATCCTTACTATTTATACCACCTTAATATGACCGAGAATGGAATACAACTCGTACTAGAATGGTATACAACTCTCATATGTGGGCCGTCGCTTTAAAATCTATTCTGGAGATGATCGACCGCATGCAAGAGAGGGCGAAGGTACTCATTCGTGACAGTAGGGTTTCCAAATCTCTTAACTTCCTTAAGCACCGTCGCAATGTGAATAGCATTTCCCTGTTTTATCGTTACTACAGTGGGATGTATTCTGATGAAATAAGGAATTTGATTCCCAAAATAATACGCGATTTTCCTTAAGAGCCCATCCTTTTATGGTCGATTGGCCGGGTGTAATGTACAACGTATTACAGGAAAAAATTGTTCTTTGGCCGGACTGTTTGTTCGTGAAATGACCATCCTGTAGAAATCTTCCCTCTCATTTGAACATGAATACGTTGAAATTTAATGTTCACAAGCACTACTCCCTCCGTCCTTCTTCCTAAATCGAGTTTTCTAGTTCTAACACAATGCAGTGCATCAGCAGGGATCATCCCCTAAGTGCAGGTCCTAACGAATGAAAAAACTAATATTAATTTGGTATTAAAATTTTGCTCAAACTCGATCTTTATGACTAGAAATCATTCTATATATTTAATTTCGTGATGATCGGTTCAAATTAACCACAAGCTCTATACCAGCCCACTCTCTGTAATTTTCTATTTCCTCTTCTTAAATATTCCCATTGTCGGTGGAGGGTATCAAAGATTCAGCACAATCGAATTAAATTATCTTACCTCTTCAAGAAGAAAACGAAGTTCACATTTTGTTTTTCTTCGAGCTGAGTTCATATAAATTAATAGGTCAGCTTTATCTACATAAGTTTAAGTTTTGTTTAAGTTTAGTTCTAATTAAAATCTAGTTCAGTTCTAGTTCGATTCTGTTTTCTTTACAGGTTAGCTCTAGTTCAGTTCTACTACAGTTCTAGTTTAATTCTAGTTCAATTCTAGTTCAGTTATAGTTCAGTTTAGCTCTAGTTCAGTTCTAGTATAGTTCTTGTTCAGTTCTACTTCAGTTCTAGTTCAGTATAAGCTTAGTTCTAGTTCAGTTCTAGTTCAGCTGCAGTCTAGTTCTTGTTCGGTTCTAGTTCAGTTCTTGCTCAGTTCTAGTTCAGCTCTAGTCTAGTTCTAGTTCAGTTCTAGCTCAGTTCTTGCTCAGTTTTAGTTCAGTTCTAGTTCAATTCTAGTTCAGTTCTAGTTCAGTTCTAGTTCAGTTCTAGTTCAGTTCTAGGTCAGTTCTAGTTCAGTTCTAGTTCAGTTCTAGTTTAATTCTAGTTCAGCTTAAGTTTAGTTCCAGTTCAGTTCTAGTCTAATTCTAGTTCAGTTCAGTTCTAGTTCAGGTCTAGTTCAGTTCTATATCACGCGATTGGTACTCTTTATTGCGTTTGCGCATTTGTATTTCGCATCTATTAATTTTTTTTATTTTCGCAAATTATCACTATTTATTTTATATAAATTTTCCAATTTCAAATATTTTCACATATTTAAGCATTTCACTACTGTCAATCTGCACCATCTTTCATTTTTATTGCCATTTTGCTTTATTTTCAAAAAATTTTGCGAAAGTGATAGAGAGTGCCAAGTTGGAATTTAGCTTTCGCATCGCAATAGAGAGTAGCCCCCCAGTTCTAGTTCAGTTCTAGTTCTAGTTTAGTTCAGTTTACTATAGTTCTAGTTCAGTTCTAGTTCGGTTCTAGTTCAGTTTTAGTTCAGTTCTAATTTGGTTCTAGTTCAGCTCTAATTCAGTTCTTTTCCAGTTCTAGTTCAGTTGTAGTTCAGTTTTAGTTTAGTTTTAGTTCAGTTCTGGTTCAGTTCTAGTTCAGTTCAAGTTCAGTTCTAGTTCAGTTTAAGTTTAGTTTTAGTTCCATTATAGCTCAGCTTTTGTTCGGTTCTGATTGCGATCTCGTTCTATTCTAGCTCAGTTTCAGTTCAGCTCTAGATTAGTTTAAGCTTGATTCCAGCTCAGTTTAAGTTTATATTTAAAGGTAGTTTATAATTTTTGATCTATGATTAAAATAGTTTAGGAATTTTGCCTTAATTAAATTGCGTGTTCTATTCCCCTTATTGCATTATATATGCATATTATTACTTTTTTAGCAAACAACTGACATGTTTTGTTTTTTTAATTTATTTGCATGTGTCAGCTTTAAATTTTTAATAATTTTAAAATAAACGATAACAGCGTAAACATTGTAGGTGCGTGTTTTGTTCAAGCACAATGTCCTTTAGACAGGAAATTGAATGTAGAGGCAAAATAAATTTAGAGAAGCTAAAGTGAATAGAGGTTTTTATTTTACATAGATTAACTTTTTTTTATTAAAATTGCAAGTGCATGGTTTTCTGAACTGCAAACTTCCAAAACTGAATTAATGATAAAACCCGTTGATGATTTTTTAGCAAACTTTAATGAAACCCTAGACTTAAACTTTTATAATCCACTTACTTTATTCTAAGAACGTCAGACTGTGTATGCAAGTACCATGCTTTTGTTAGTGTCAACCGCCAAAAACAAAACTGAACATGGTCCACAAAAAAAAAAACTAAAAATTTACTTGGCGCATAATACACATGTACGTTGAAATATGAAAAGTTTATTGATGTTGTGAAAGTTTTTCGATTTAGCTTCTTGCTTTAATACACTTTGCCAGATTTGCCTGTGCATTAAAAAAGGTTTAGAAAAAACACAAAATAAACAATAAGCTTCAGATAATTTTATTTATATTTTTTTAATATGTAGGTTGTGGAAAAGGTCACTTATTTGTAACAAAATCAACATTTTGCAAAAAAAAAACCGCGACCATTGGCTAATTCATCATCATTCTTTACATTTTACTGGTTTGTGCTACTTAGAAAATTTTGTGTATTTCAATTAACAATTAAATAAAAAAGAATGTGAGAATTTTTTGCTCTTGTTATATAATTCTTGTTGTTTGTTTTCGGACATATTACTTGCATATTAATAAAAAATCGCGCCTTTTGCCAAAAATTTAATTCATAATACGGTTTTACGATAATTCTAGAAACAAAATATTTTCAAGTTATATAAGTATTTTGTAGTTCGAAAACTTTATTTTATTTTCGTTGGTCAAGTCAAATTTTTCATTGAAAATATGCATTTGAAAAAGTTTCCTTTTTAATTAATTTAAAAATATTGGCATTAATCAATGATTTATTTTTGTTTTAAAGAATCTATTGAAGTAATGTGTAACAAATAGTTGGAATTTCTAATCCAATGAAAAATTTTAACGAAATTCACTTAGTTTGTAAAATTTTCATTCCCGTAAAAAAAATTCCTCATTGGATTAAAGGAAAGAAAAATTTATGAAATTGATTCATTAGATTTATGCAGCATAATTCTTTCAGTGTACCAATACAATATTTTGACATTACATAGTATCTTTTATAAAAAGTATCGTCGCTAAATTGTATATCAATACGAACATATATAAGGCATAGCTTCCGTTTTTATATGGGAACTTTGGTCAAATATAGACCGACTTTCAAAAAGATTTTGGGGAGACGATTTATGTTGCAGTAAAATATTTTTGGACCAAATTTCGTCTAAATGCCAACATTAAAGGTGCATGTAGACGACATGTTTTTTACATCTGACTTGTCAACTTTTCCAGTCACATGTAATTGTGCATGTCTGTCAAAATTGCTGTTTTACAGAAGGTCTATAATATTCGGTCACAAACGTACATGTAATTTGCTTCTGACATTGTCTCTGTTTTTTTTCGCATAGTTATTGAAAAAAAACAAAATAAAAATGCCGCCACGAAAATTTGTATTTACGCCGTAAAAAAGTTTAGCCATCTTAACATATTTTTCTTTTAGTTCAATTATACCAATTTAGGATATTATAATGAATCGGTTTTTATATATATTTTTACATAAATTCTATTCAATGGTGCGATCTCGGTATTGTAAAATATTAACTGCAGCCGGCTAATGATTCCGTCAATAGTGGACGCCGATGCCGTTTTATTTTCGGCACAGATTTCTGATGTCAGATGGTTTGTCAGAAGAAAATAGAGCACGCTCTAATTGAAATTTTGTCAGATGACTTTGCATCTGACTTTTACAGAAGCAAAGTTAAAAAGGTAACACACGAAATGTATATATTTTGCAGTGGGAAATTTGACATGTCAGATGACAAGAACATGTCGTGTACGGTCGCTTTAAGGATAGTTTATGGACACAAAAACTCTATTCCGGAAAGAAGTTTGTGTGGGGGCCATGTGAAATTATGCACCCATTCTCACAATTTTGTATACCTAAGCTTTTGACAATTTAAACGTGTTTTTACCAAATTTCATTCGACAAATTATGTTAAAAATTGTGATCTCTACTTTGCGCCCAAGGTTACATAGACTGACAACCGGACCGACAGACATAGTTTTATCGACTCAGAAATTGATTCTGACTTGATCGGTATACTAAAAGGTGCGATAGGCAACCTATACTATTATATTTTGCGATTGTATTGATTGTATGAATTCTACATAACCATACGAACACAACTGCAACGTATGAACGTAGTAGCGTATGACGTTGATACGTTTTCAATTTAAAACGTATTATATCGCAACTGCTGACAAACTACTGACTACTTCGTATAGTGACTTAGATCTAATTCTTTTTAAATATTATAATTTGAAATTTTCTAGATATTTCTTCTTAGAAATATGCTCTAAAAAACACATTTTATGCGCATTAAATATGCAGTAAAAACTGGAAAATATGCCCTGAAAAAGGTTAAATATATGCCCTAAAAATTAAAATTGCTCATTTGAAGACACAATATTCAACAATTTCATAACAAAATCTAAAAAAAAAACCTAAAAAAGGTTAAAATTCATATAGGAGATGTTTGCGCCGAATATTATCTGGATATTAACATCCATACGGTTTTTGTCTTAAAGGGCTTTTAGGTACGGTCGCTAAATTGTTTACAAATGTTAACATTTAAAAGGAATTTAAAGCTAGTTAAGGACGGGAGCTTTGAGCAAATGTGAACCGATTCGAAAATAATTTAATTTGAAGTAAAATATTTTTGGCACGAATTTAATTTAAATACCATCCTAATTAGATAGCTTGCGGGCTCAGGGTCTAATTTGGATGTGAAATTATAGACCAATTCTCACCATTTGCATAGACTTCGTCCATATTTGATAAAATTTACTACAAAATTGGAACTTGTACTCTGCGCACAAGGCTAAAATGAACAGACAACCAGGCAGGCGGATGGATGTACACCGTTAGATCACTTTAATAAGTGATTCTGAGTCAATCGGAATACTAAAAGATTGGTCTAGATACAAATCGCATAACATTTATTCTTAATGACAACCTGCTTTGTCTTACAATTTAAGAGTAAAAATTAAAGGTAGATGTCGACACCTATTGTAGGCATCTAAAAAAATTTAATATGTATCAAAAATGCATTAAAAAGGCAAAATATGCGCTATAAACCTTAAAAAATGCTACAAAAGGCTCTTTTAACTAAAATATGCTGCAAATGGTAAAATATGCAAAAATATGCACTAACAAATCGATGCCAAAATTCATAAAAAGCTCTAAAACGGATAAATATATTGTTTCTGCCTTCATTAGTGGCACAAGGAAAAACATGCAAATGCATATTTCTGGTTTCCCTGGTGATAAGCTATTCCTTTGCGCATTTCACTTGTTGCTTAGGCCAGATCGTCAGGAAACTTCATCCAAAGATTTTCGAAAAACTTAAGATATAAAGAAAATAAAACTGAAAAGCGAATAAGAATTATAAGTCACAGTTTTACTTGTACCAATATCAAAGCTTAAACAAAAACAACAACAATAAACAGTGAGTTTATCTTTTCTTACATTCCCCACTACAATTGGTTGGAATTCTCCCAACATTAATTGTTGTTATGTTAAGTCGGTTAACAAAAAACAAACTGACAACAAAAACAACTTGCTTTATTGTTTTCGCAAAAAAAAAACATGTTGCCAGTTTAGTTTTTATAAGCCGTACACCTGCCAGTTTATTATCAAAGTAATTCAAAAATCTTTGGATGAAGTTTCCTGATGATAAAGTTTGACTTCTTTTTATAAAATTTATTTTTTGACTAAAAATCTGTTTTATCAAAAACATGCGAATTTTTAACAAAAAGACACTTTTTCCCAAAAAAAATTTTTTTTTACAATAAATTACTTTAACATTAATGGCCGTATACTCACTCAAAAGGCGATCGATTATCTTTTATCGCAACAAAAACTACAGTTTAAAGAAATATTGTTTTCTCAATGTCTCTTATGTTTCAATTCTGTTGGAATGCTTACCATACCAATTCCGTCAGCTGATTGCTGTACTTTTACATATTTTTGAAGAGACATTACCAACTTAAAATATTACCGGAGTTTCATATAAGGCTTGCAAAAGCGCAAATGCAAAATATCGTTGCACTTAAATGAAACAAAAGAGCTACGATGTTTTACATTTGCACTTTTGCAAGACCAATACTGAACGCCGCTATTGTTTTTTACGGCTTATTGAGCAAAATAAAAGCGCCAAAGGATCGTTTATATGTCTAATAAATTAAATTTGAGATTGATGGTGTTTTATTTACTACAAAAAAATGTGACATTTTATTTAAAAAAAAAAGCAATTTGGTGTCTGTTTCTTAAAAATTTTGCTACCGAAAAGGGTGGCTTGTTTTATTCTTAAAAACTCGGGATCAAAATTTTTAAGAAACAGAAACCAAATTGCATTTTTTAAATAAAATGTCACCAAAAAAAGGCTCTTTTTGCGCAGTATTATACTTTTTCCATAAAATTATATTTTTTCCTTAACTTGACGCTTCTTGCACATATTTATTTATTTTTGCACAAAATACACGCAGAAAAAATTGTCAGTAGTTTTATATCAATTAAAAAAGTTGTTAACAAATTATTTAAATAATGTGATAATTAAATAATTTTTTTTTTTTTTTTTTTTTTGTTGAAAGAAAATTTAAAATATGCAGCCATGTCACAGAGTACAATTGCGTTCGCAAACGGAATTCATTTCGTATTTTGGTGCCTCAGAAAATGACGAAAAAATTTTCGGATTGAAATCGTTTTTGTTTTCATGAACGGAATGGGAGTTTTCTGTGTCTGAAAAGCCAAAAAACTGTCAAAATACACTTTGTATCGATACACAAATATGTTTTCTTCGATTCCGAACGGAATTGTACTCTGTGTCATGGCTGATAATTTCGATTTAATTAACATTTTAGTTGTTTTGAAATTAATTTAAAATTAAAATAATAACTTAATAACAAAAAATCTTTATTTTCGTTTAAAATAATATAATTAAGGGCCTTATTCCGTAAAACGCAACGCAACACACAAAAATTTCATTGAAGGCAAAAACCAATTCAAAATTTTTTTTTATAATTTTGTTGCTGCTTTTTATAGAAATTCATATTTTGTTTTAAAATTTTCAACGCCACAATATATGAAGTGTTTGAAATTAAAGCATTCAATATGATTTTCTATAGGAATCAATAACAAAATTTTACAATATGGGTAAATCCTAAGTGTTGAACGTGACAGTCGTACGCCTAAAAAAATGCAATAACATTTAAAACAAAAAATATTTTTACGTTCTCTTAACCCTTCTATCTATGCTAAAGTTTATTGCGGGCGCGATCTTAGATCAAAGATAATGGCAAAAGAAGTAGCGGTTCGAACGTGAAAAAAATAGAAGTAATTTTTGGGGCCATGTATAAAAAGGCTTAATTCAGCGAAACCTGGCAAAAATTTTTAGTCAAACTACCCTGCAAGCAATTTGGTAGTCGACCACAAAAATAAAGCATTTACAATTAACTTTTTTACAACTAACTATAAATAAATGCAGAACTTCCCCGAAATCAATGCTAGTGAATTCTCTGCGGCATTTTTTTTTTTCGTTGGCTTTTTGTCTTTGTTTTCTTTTGTTATTATGAATTTTGATTTTAATAACTGTTTATTGTTTTGTATATGCAAAATGTTAGTGTCGCAGTGACGCCTGCCGATCAATTGTCTCAAATGATGGAGATACGGACATTAGAAATGCCGTTAGAAAAATAAAAGTTGTTCCTTATTTAGCTTATGGTGTATTAACATAAAGTTAGCTAAAAGCTAACTACTACCTTACCAACTTTTAACTAACTTCTACCTAACTCAATTTAATCTAACTACTAAGTAGCTATATAACTTAAAGTTAGTTGAAAAGTCATGCAGAGTCGGACAATTGACTACTTCCTATGACATGCCAATGCTAAAATAGTCAGTTGGCTCCATTTAAAAATAATCCAGGCAGCAACCACAACTAGCTTAAAAAAAGTTAACTTAAAGTTAACTGAGTTGCTTGCAGTGTACTTTCAGAATTTAACGTAGCAATGTAACATTAAAATGTCTTGGTTTGATTTCAAAATCTTCTGTATTTTCTTTTTTTTAAGAAAAAATCTGGGTCGATACGTGACATTTCGAACGTGAAATTTTTTCCATAATAATTTAACTGAATAATCATTAAAACAAAATAAAAATTTACCGTTCATCTGAATAAGGACGAGGCCACGCAATGAGCGGCTAAGCGTCAAGCGGCTGAGCGATGAGCGTCAAAAAATTAAAACATATGAAATACTACTGAAGTGGCCACGAAATGAGCGGCATATGAGCGAAATTTTTCAGCGGCTAAGCGGCATCGCTCAGGAATAAAACTTGTTCTAATTTTTAGTTGTTTTCTGAGCGTCAAAAAAAAAACATGGCAAAAGTTAATATGGAGCTTATGATTTCATCCGTACAAAGCCGACCGAATTGTGGCCAGACAGATTTCCAAATTTTAAAAATAATAATTTGACCGAGAAATTATATTTTTGTTTTGTCAATTTGGTGGTCACTTTTTGCAACAGCAAATCAAAGGATTTCACAGACATACGGCAGTATTGTATTGGGCAGATTCGTATATAAATGGTTTAATTCCCCTTGCTTAATAAATATGGACACATTAGAATGATGTGTTTATTAATACTGTGGTGTAGGGTATCATATGGTCGGGCTTGACCGACTATACTTTCTTACTTGTTTACAATTTGTTTTTGTTTTAAATGTAAGTTAAGCGAACGAAGTCTTCGCTCGAAATCGACGAACAGACGCAATTTTTTATACCCACACCACAATAGTGGAGAGGGTATTATGCATTTGTGCTGATGTGTGTAACGCCTTAAAATATTGGTCCTAGACCCACCTTAAAGTATACCGATCGACTCAGAATCACTTTCTGAGTCGAACTAACGATGTCCGTGCGGCTGGCAGGCTGGTTGGCTGTCCATGTTACCTTGTGCGCAAAGTACAGGTCGCAATTTTGGAGATAATTTGATCAAATTTGGGACATAGGTTTTTATTGGCACAGGGACCAAGCCTATTGAAAATATGCCAAATCGTAGGACCGCGCGGGAAGATAGAAACTTTTAAACCGATTTTAATGAAATTTAAAATATAGATAGAACCATATCTTTATGGACACAAAAGGGATGCATTTAAAAAAAATAGGACCACAAGGGGAGATAGGGGCAATTTCTGCCTCTCAAACCGATTTTAATGAAATTTAAAACATAGATATTTCCATATCTATATGGACACATAAGCTAAATAGTTTTTCAAAAATAGGACCACAAGGGGAGGAAGGCGGCAATTTCTGCCTCTCACAAACTTTCAAACCGATTTTAATGAAGTTTGTAAACATAGATAAATTCATATTTATATGGACTTATAAGCATGATGTGTTTTTTAATACTGTGGTGTAGGGTATCATATGGTCGGGCTTGACCGACTATACTCTCTTACTTGTTTTTCTTAAAAAACGCATTACATTTTTATGAATACGATTTTCGCGTAGTAACATTGAACAAGCCACTCTTTACAATGGCATTTTAACAACAAACCGCTCAGAAGTGACGCTCAGTAATAAGCCACTTGCCGCTCAAACTTGACGCTCAGCCGCTTGACGCTTAGCCGCTCATTGCGTGGCCTCGGCCTAACGTATTTCTCTCTGAACTCTTCCTTAGATTACAGACCATGTAAGAAAATTTTTTTGGAATAATTTTTATCAAATATCACCTCTTTTAAGGAATATAACATTCTCACAAATGAGAACTTACGTTTGCACAACTTTGCAGTCTGATTCTTTAACTAAGTGAACAAATGTATGGGTATATTTATAAAATTAGTAAAATCAATTATATTATCCTTTTGGCAACACTGGTTTAAACAGCTGACGCACGTTTCATGTTTTGCTTCACTGTCAAACATCTTCAGTTTGGTATATAATTTGACCATGAATCGTCTTACAAACGAACAATGCTTGTAAATTATTGAATTTTATTATCAAAATGCGTGCTCTGTTAAGAAAGTTCATCAAGCACTTCTTGTGTTCAGCGACGAAGCAAATTTTTGGCTCAATGGGTACGTTAATAAGCAGAATTGTCGATTTTGGAGTGAAGATCAGCCAGAAGCATTGCAAGAGCTACCAATGCATCCAGAAAAAGTCAGAGTTTGGTGCGGTTTATGGGCTGGTGGCATCATTGGACCGTACTTCTTCAAAGATGATGCGAATCGTAACGTAACTGTGAATGGTGAGCGCTACCGTGAGATGATATCCAACTTTTGTTTGCCCAAAATGCAAGAGCTTGACTTGCATGACATGTGGTTTCAACAAGACGGTGCCACATGCCACACAGCACGCTTAACAATGGACTTATTGAGAGGCGAATTCGGTGAACATTTTATTTCACGTTCGGTACCGGTGAATTGGCCGCCTAGATCGTGCGATTTAACGCCTTAAGACTATTTTTTGTGGGGCTATGTTAAAGCTCATGTCTATACACACATGCCCGCTTCAATTGACGCATTGGAAGACAACATTAAAGCATTTATTCATGAGATACCGGCCGAAATGTTGGAAAGAGTATGCCGAAATTGGACTAATCGGATGGACCATTTGAGTCACGGCCAACATTTGCATGAAATAATCTTCAAACATTAAATTATATGGACCGTACTATCGATTCAAATAAAGATTTCATGCATTTTTCTGAATTTTATGTGTTTTTTTTTACTTTCCAATACCTCTTAAAAAATCACCCGATATTTCTCTATAACAATATCGTAAAATAATCAGCTTTTAATAACTTGTAAATTTTCGGTAAAGGTGGACGTTTTGACGGAAGTGGTCATATTTTGAATTAGTTTTTGCTTACAGCGGAATTTTAGGCGTTGCGTTGCGTTTGACGGAATAAGAATTCACTAAAACATATGGAATTGATGTTGGGAATTGTCAAAACCTGAGCTTCATTTAATTAAATTAATTTTTTTTTAATAAGTTTTTTTTAATTAAAACTAAATATATCATTTATTGAAAAAAAAAAAACATTTTCACAATTGGAAATTTTAAAAGGTGCAAAATCAACAAATTGTTTGCTTAATTGTTTGAATAATTATGACTTTGGTGATTAGGGACAATTTTAAGTTTGTCTGTGCTAAGATTTTTTTCCTCCCCAAAAAGTGCTTTGAGCACAAAAAAGTGACTTTAAGCTTAAAAAATAGGTCACATCTTGTAAATGAGACGACTTCTTTGAGAAAGGAGGACAGTTTTGTGCAAAAAGGAATATATAGTGCAAAAGCAGACCTTTTGTGTAAAAAGGTCACATTTTTTAAACAAAGCGACTTTTTGTAAAAATATTAAAATTTGTTTTATTAAAAAAAAGTTTGTGTTTTTGCTTTTATGAAAGAAGCTATTTTTCGAACACAAAAAGTTTTTTTTATTGTTAAATTGTATGAAACACCCATTTTAACACCTTTTAAACCGCCCTAATGAAAAGGGGTTTGTGATTATTAAAGTAAATATGTTCATATACTAAAAGTACACATATGGGTATGCACAGAATTTAATTAAAATGTAAATATGATGCAGTTACAGGATTCATACAAATAATAATAAAAAAGCAAAGCACTTGATACTCGAACACACACACACACACAAACAAATCCAATCTCACACGCATACGACTTTCGAATAAAATTTAAGGTTTTAATGCATAAAAAACCCAAATTGACTGTCAGGCTGGCTGACTGTCAGTTAACTTTATGCCGGATGTAGTTAAGCCAATTTAACATACCAACAACAACGACGACAATATTATTGTCTGTTGTAGTTGTTGCACTTGTTGTTACTGCTGTCGAATACAATGATGACGCTCATGTCAACTGTGTCGCTGGACAATGATGGCGTCTGCTGGTTTCCCGTTGTTATATTACTGCAGTACTTTGTTTTTTACGAAATCAAAAGCCTGGAGTTTTAACTGAGAATTTGGAAATTTAGAGTAATTATCTTAGTTTTTTTTTTTTTTTTTTTGTTTTCTATTAAATATTTTAGAATATTCCATTTCAATTGCATGTTTAGCTAAAATGAAAAAAGTATATAGAAAGTTTTAACTCTGCCATTGTCATCACCAACATTTTTGTACTTGTCATAAAAAATTTTGTAACATTTTTTTGAAACAAACAAAATGTCAATCAATACGTTTCGTAGTAAAAATGTTAAAAAGACAGAAATTCAATACTATAATTGACACATGATATTTTATATTATGCAAAATAATATTATGTTCATTTGTAACTACCTTCAACTATATAACTACATACTGCTATAAATATATGAATTTCAAATTAACAAAGATTTTGCTTTATACAAATACATGTACACAACATTCTCGTAAATCTATTTGAAACCCTCAGGCGAGCTTGAGTTTGTTTGGTATGTTTCTGTGTGCGTTTGTGTGTTCTAGAAAATTTAAATTGTATTTTACATCTGTCTGGTTGCAACAAATCAAAGGATTATTCTTAGTCTCTAATGACTTGTTGAAAATAATATTTTTTTTCTAAGCTTGATTATAAATACTGTTAAATCCCTAAAAAGGGTTCAAGTGATTTAAATCTCCCTATGAATTATTTTATGAATAAAAGTTGTTAAATTTTTTCAAATAAACATATTTAAGCTTTTGTTTAAGACTATAACTAATCAATTATCTTGCAAATTAGCAGAGATATTGAAGAACTAGTGTTATAACTTCCCAATTAATATTAATCATACGTACTATTGTAAATTTACTAAACGACTGTAAATATTTGAAGAACTGTAAGAAAAACCATCACCATTCTTTGTAAAACTTGGCACATTTTATTAAGAATTGATTAGCTTAAGGATATTATTTTAAAGGCTTACGAGTTACAGGAAAAATAGAGCTACAGTGGGACAAATTGATGCATTTTGTATGATAATTTGTATACCATTTACCACAGGTGTAAAAAGTATGTGAAAACTTATCATTCCGTTTTTAATTGCTGCAATATTGATCAAGTATATATATTAGGAGTCCTTATAAGTAGCGAAGTTTATTTAGCCATATTCGTCTGCCCATCTGTCTGTGTGTATGTGGAAATGGGTTTTGTGTCCCATATACTCCGTTAAAGTTTGCTATGGAAATTCTGCTAAATCGATTTATTAGGAACTGAGCTATGAACAATAATACGACTGCCTCTCATTTTACCCATAAAGCTCTAGTTGGTGTTTTTCCCCCTTCACCGAAGGTAAAACGGTATTTATAACTTTGTCATTCGGTTTGTAACTTCTACAATATTGATCCTAGAATATATAAACTATATTCTGGATCCTTATGAGCAGAAAGCAGAGAGACCCCAGATATAATGGGGACTCGATAGTTATATATTTATGGCACATTCGCTCCGAAATAGTTTGCTTTTAAAATTCAGTCCACAAATGGCTGCGATATGAGCAAAAAACCACAACTGGCAGTAATTTTACCCATGCAGACCTTGTTGTTGATTTTTTATATCTGGAGAACGGCTAGAGCCTTAGTTTTAAACATCTTGGATGTCAATACACAACATCTTACAAAATGTGGGCCAGATTTGACAAGTGGCCGTGGCACAAATAGATTAATTTATATCTTGAAACATGGTGAGAATTTTTTTTCAATTTCTTACACATCGCTGGGTTATCAATACACAATCTCTCTAAGAAAAACAGACGGAAGTGGAAAAGCGGGCGTAGCACCTTCCATGCTAAAACTTTAAATCTATTTTTATCTGGAGAACAGCAAGAGCCAAAGTTTCCAAATAAGGTACACGCATCTTGATTATCAATACACAATATCCGACAAAGTGTAGGTGGGTTTGGAGAAGTGGGAGTGGTACTTACCATACAAAGCCATTGCAGATTTCTGTATATCTGGAGAATAGCAAGAGCCATAGTTGCTAAAATGGGGACAACCATCTTGGATATTAATGCACAAGTTCCGAAAAAATGTGCGCGGGAGTTGAGAAGTGGGCGTGGCACAAATTATTTTATAAGTATCTTAAGAACAGTAAGAGAAAAATGTTCTAAATTCGGTGCACATAGCGGGTTATCGATACACAGCCTCTCTAAAAATAGAAATGGGCGTGGCAATTCCCATGCAGAGCCATTATAGATTTCTTTATATCTAGAGAACCGCAAGAGCCAAAATATCCAAATTAAGTGCAACCATCTTGGTTAAAGCTACAGGAGCTGGGGACAAGGAGCAGAGTGACGTTCTGCTGGGTGCCGGGGCACTCAGGGGTCCCGGGTAATAAAATGGCTGATGAGCTGGCCAGGGCTGGTTCTAACGCCCGGATGATGGGTCCCGAGCCCTTCTGTGGATTAAGTTGGGCAGGGGTCCAGTCCCTCATGGAGGACTGGGCTCTGGGTGAACATAGGGGATACTGGGTATCGCTTCCGGGAATGCGTCAGGCAAGAAATTTCATTTCTCCCGGGAAAGTAATGAGGACGAATTGTCTCGGCAGACGGGATCTGCGACTGCTGGTGGCCTATTTGACTGATCACCACACGATCAAATACCACCTTTATCGGATGGGCCTGGCTGAGGATCGGGAATGCAGACTTTGTTTAGACGGGGAAGAGACGACGGAGCATGTACTGTGTGACTGCCCGGCGCTGGCATGGGCCAGAAAGAGGCACTTGGGGCATGGTATAATGTGTGCGTCCCGAATCGGTGATTTATCGGCAAAGGCCCTGGTTGGGTTCCTTTGGGAAGCAGAGGGTCTTTTGGCCAACTAAGGGGAGTGGGTACAATAGACCTAACCTGGTCGCGGTACCTGTCATTGTGGGGGAAACCTCCCCGCTTTATCGTTGAAAAAAAAAATCTTGGTTATCAATACAAAATATCCGGCAAAGTGTAGTCGGGATTGGAGAAGTGGGCGTGGCTTCAAATTTAAATGGTTATAACTAATATAACTTTCGGTTCTTATCGCACCATGCTGAAGGGTATACACTGAAAAAAATTTCTTCACAGATCCAATGAAATTTACATTAAAATTCAACCTATAACCTTTCATTGGATTAATGAAATGTTTCTCATAAAATCAATGAAAATTGTGCATTAGTTTAATGACAAACGTTTATTTTATCCATTTTTTCAATGAGGATTCATAAAATCAATGAAAATTTTGTCATTGATTTTATTAATCCTTCATTAATCCAATGAAAGGTTACATAGGTTGAATTTTAATGTAAATTTCATTGGATCTGTGAAGAAAATTTTTTCAGTGTATACCCTTCAGCATGGTGCGATAAGAACCGAAAGTTATATTAGCTATAACCATTTAAATTTGAAGCCACGCCCACTTCTCCAATCCCGACTACACTCTTAGAGCCCCTTTTTGGGTCAGAGATTAGCGATTAAATTAACTTTTATCTCCGTATTTACTTTTTGAGTTGTATTTTTATAACTTTTTTTTGCTAGTTTAAGCGGCCAACGGTGGTGGTTTAAACATAAACTTAAACTGTCCACATACACATGTTTAACATAAAGAACTTGCAAAAATATAAACAAAAAATACATTTTAAAACATTGCTTAGCACTTTTATATAATTTTTCCATACTATATTTTTTCTGTAATATATTTTTTTTCTTTAAACGCAAAAAATTTGTACCTTCTAAACAATATTAAATTCGCGCATTTTCTTCTTCTTCTTCTTAGAAAACATTCATATTGCTTGATAAAAAGTTCATATTTGCAAAAAAATGTTGCCATTTATTTGTGCTCAGTGTGGTAGCGCTACATGGTTTAAGCCACCACCCAAAAATATCAAATTCAATTGATACTAGATTAACTTAATTCTCAAATAAGCTAATTATAGAATAAAATTAACTTTAATCTCAAACCCAAAAAGTGGCTCTTAGTTGTTTGTTTTTAGTCTGTTTGATAAATGTGTGTTAGTGGATGTGTCGTGTAAGACGCATCGATTCAATTACAGATTCGTTACAGCCGAATATCTGTGAATAAAATAATTTTTTACAAAAAAATGTTTTCCTGTAAGATTAATTTTTTTTTAAGGAAAAACTATTTGTGGGAATTTTTTTTTTAAAAATAACACGTCCATTTTGACTTAACGTGACTTTTTATGAAGAAAGTGCAATTTTGATGAAAAAAAACCTTATTAACCCAAATTTTATTTAATTTTTAGTCAGGCTCAAATTTAATTTGCTTTAAATTATTTTAATAAAGGAAGGAATTTAAAATGAAGCAAGTTAACATTTATTGATAGTTTTTGTTCTTCCAGGGGTTGAACTCGGGTCGAACTTTCATGTTTCGAGAATAACAATATTTTCATCATCAGAGGTTTTTGGCGTGTTTTACGAACATGTCAGCTGCCGATGTTCTTTGTTGTGTACAACTTTTCTTTTTTTGCTTTTGCCTTATCTGGGGGGCTACTCTCTATTGCGATGCGAAAGAAAGTTGTAGCAAATCTAGCGATTGGTACTCTTCAATACGTTTGAGCATGTGTCTTTCGCATCTTTTAATTTTTTTTCTTTTCGTAAATCATCACTTTATTTTATTTAAATTTTCCAATTTCAAATATTTTTACACACTTTGGCATTTCATTACAGTAAATCCGCGCCATCTTTAATTTTTATAACCACTATCGCTTCATTTTTTAGAAAATTTTGCGAAAGTGATAGAGAGTACCAAGTTGGCATTTAGCTTTCGCATCGAAATTGTTTTCGCATCGCAATAGAGAGTAGACCCCCTGGGACTATTTTCATGTAATGAATCAGAAGTTAAAGCAATGGTTTATTTTTGTCTAATGAAAAATCAGAAAAAGCAATTTTTTGATTTTGACTGCAGCTTTAAACCCTGATTTATTCAACATTTCCAGCAATTTATTTTAACAAATCACGTAAACATTTTGTTGAAAGAAATTATTTTTGACAACAACTTTTTTTATTGAATCAGTAAAATTGTTTGTTGACTTAAAATTCAATAAATATAGCTACAAACTTTTTTATCAATACCGAAAAAGTCGTAATCGCAGAAAATTCAAACTTTTTTTACATCAAATATGGGCATTTCCGTCAAAAGGTCCACCGTGACCGAAAATTTAAAAGTTATTAAAAGATGATTATTTTAATATTATTAATTTACCCATAAATGTGTTCACTTAGATGAACAATCAGACTGCAAAGTTGTGCAAACGTAAGTTCTCATTTGTGAGAATGTTTTATTGTATGATATTTGATAAAAATTATTCCAAAAAAATTTTCTAACATGGTCTGTAATCTAAGGAAGAGTACACAGAGAAATATGTTATTCAGATTAACGGTAAATTTTTATTTTGTTTAATCATCATTATTGTTTTAATCGACCCAGATTTTGGCTTAAAAAAAAGAAAATACAGAAGATTTTGGAATCAAACCAAGACATTTTAATGTTACTTTGCTACGTTAAATTCTGAAAGTAGTCTGACTAAGAAATTGTGCCAGGTTTCGCTGAATTACGCCTTTTTATACATGGACACAAAAACTACTTCTGTGTTGTTCACGTTCCAACCGCTACTTCTTTCGGCATTATCTTTGACCTAAGAACGCACCCTCAATAAACTTTAGCATATATAACAGTGCTTTCTTAGTGCTATAATTTAAGGGTTAAGAGAGCGTAAAAATATTTGTTGTTTAAAATGTTATTGCAGTTTTGATGCGTACGACTGTCACGTTCAACACCAAATGCAATTTTCGTGATATGAAAATTATTTTTTGCGAAAACGGTGACATTTTGTAAAAAGAGTGAGTTTTAGTAGGGAAATGTGACTTTTTCTAACAAAAAGTGAAATTTTTTAGAAAAACAGTCTTTGCAATGAATTTTCGAGAGACAGCACAACAAAAATGTCGTTTATTACTCGTATTGAAAACTGTTTTTTTACAAAATTTTTTTGGGATTTCCTTTTCAATAAAAATTTATGTTTATTTCATTTCATCAGTCCTTATATCCCTTAACACACCAGAAACCCAGCGTATCGCTCATTTGCTGCAACAACGTCATAGGTCAAAAATTTTAATTTTTTTTTAAATATCAGGATAATGCAAACTCAATTTTTGAAGAATGAAATTTTCTTTTTTCCATAATGTTGTGTGAAAATGTAAAACTTTAAAGTCAGGTTTTCTGTTAATCTAATATTTTAAAGGCATGACGATAGTGCAGGAGATGGGAGATATATGTGTTGTATTCTTTGGCTTAAGCCTGGTCATTGTTGCTATACATCTACAATGTCCATTCAATCTTCTTTATGCCACTTTATAACTTTTTTTTTTAGTCTACCACAAGCCTGACTGACGTACATAATTAATAATTCAATTTGTGATTAATATCAATCATACCCCCAAGAGTTCTAATTCACATTAAATCTTAAGGGATATTAAGTGCAAGACAAATACATATTAGCAGAATGTGATTGGACGTGTATGTATTAATGTACATCTTAAGTGTTGATTAATTTAAAATGTAAATTACTTTTAATGATTTTGGGTTGAATAAAGGAAATTGGAATTTGCGTGAGGCCGTTAAAAGGGAGTTGTTGGTGGTGGTAGTTTCAAGGGAAGAAAACTTAGAATAGACAATATTTTTTTTAAGAAGTTTTGGGAAGATTTTATTGAAATGTTTTAATATAAAAGTATGATGGTTTTATTTTCTTTTGTCTTCAAAAAACATAAAACTTATTATTACGTTTTACTTTATCAAACGCACAATAAATACAAAATGTAAGATAGATAATCATTGAAAAAACTAATTTCGATCTGCAACGGTTGAAATACAATTTGGTTTTAAGATTGATGTTTGACTATTGACTGCCAGCCGTCATCAATGGCGGTAAGTGTTAAACGGATTTCCAGTTCAGTCAAGAATGAAAAATTATCAATAAATTTAAATTAATTTCATGTTGTAAAATTCCTTTCTTAATAAAAATAATTTGATGGAAATTAAATTTTAAGAACTTTAAAAATATATAAATTTGGAACAGTTAAATAAAATTACCACAATACTAATTATAAAAGGATTTCTTAACGTTTTACATATGAAAGTGATGCCAAGTTTCTTTCAAGTGCTGCGTTTCAGAGCATAAATTTTAACTACTACGTTTACGAACGTATCCATTAAAGCTCAGTTAGGCGAACGTTGCTGTACCGTATCTGTACTGTATCCATCAGCTGTTCGCTTTTTGTTAAATGAAAACCAATACAAAAGCTTACCGAAATGCAATGTACCGTAGTTGCAACGTACCAATCTGTTTAAAATTGAATTTCATGCCGTTGTTACGTGACATTTGTAGGACAGTGATGGGCGGATTGTATGTTACATTAAATGCGGGTAATTTTGCTCTTTTTTTTGGTACTTTTTTCAGTTTATCTATGGAATTGCGACAAAACAACTAACAATACAACATATTTCCAAATAAACATATGTTTAGATGTTTAAAGTAAACAAATGCATATACAAACATACAATGGAAATGTGAAACATATGAAAGACTTTAAATGGTATCAAAACCTAGTTTGGTGTATGCACATTTACAATATATGTATGCTAAAATTTATATATGCTAAAATACAAATTTATTTATTGTAAATCTATAATATAAATATTAAATTATTAACATTTTTTACATACACAAAATACTGTTTTAATACCATTTAAATCACGTGGTACCTTTTCTGCACAACGGTCACCATTTGAACATTTTTGATTACCATCACTGTGTGTTTTGTTTTATGTATACTATTGCTTTTTGTTTATGTATGGGAAAACATATGACACGTTTTTAAACGTTCTATAAGTGCACCAACGTGCTTACAGTACGGTGCTGTACATTACGGGTACAGCAACGTTCGCCTTACTGAGCCTTTATTATTCATACGTTGCAACACAATTTTTTAAAAATAAAAAAACTTTGACGAACTGCATAACATTTTTATTTATTATGCACTAAGTGTAAGTGAAGCTAAAGAAGCCTTATATATTTAAAACATATCAAAAAATTATTAACAATTTAGTTCCCAAGTGGCACAAAGAAATTTTCTTTTTATCTCAGCTTAAACAATTTTAAATAGAATAGAACGTTATGATAAAAATTTTTTTTTTTTATTTGAAAAATTTGAAAAATTTTCTAGAGGCTTTTTTAGTATTTTCTTCCCAAAAGATAGATTGCTAATATTAAATTTCAAATGCCAGCTTTTATAAGAGTTATAATTTTTTAAAATCGAGTGGAAAATCGTCCTATTACAGACATTTTCCAACGAATGGACGCATTAATATTAATCATACGTACTGTAGCACGAAAATATTTACAGCCGTATTCATAAAAAAAATCATAATTCAGGTTTTAGATGAATTTTAGTTAAAAAACATTTTAAGCCTAAAAAAGCTTTTTTTTAAATTCGTATTCATAATCAGCATTTTAACTAATAAACGTTTTACCGTCTTTTTTAATTTGATGGTGGCAACGCTATCTCTTTTATTTGTCACATGAATCATAATGATGTAAAACAGTGGTTATTAATTCATACTCGTATTCGTATCTAAAATTTTTTTTTGTCGTGTGTGAGAAAAAAATTGTTTTTTATATATGAATAGTTGTCTCTTATATTTAAAAAAATAAAGAGTTCAAACAAAACAAAACAAAGTGCAATTTAGATGATGATTTTATTGCTGATATCAAAAAGTATTCAAATAACGAGTTTTATTTTATTTGTTTTGATCGTTTACACATCACTAGTTCATAATGTACAATTAATAATTTTTTGAGCTTTAATTTGTGAAATTGAAAAATATATTAATAATATACATTTTTCATACATACATATTTTTGAATTTCATTTTATTTTTAATGTTTAAATACATAATAATATATTGTCTTAAAATTTCTCGCAAAACTGTTCAAAATGACCATAAACACACAGCAAAAAGCAAAAATGTCATTTTAAAATAGGTTTAAACAAGGGTCGAACCAATTTTAAAATTCGCTTATTTACACAAGGTTTAAAATAGGGTTTTTAAGGTAATATTCGTTTATGAATACAATTTTAACGATTTATGCTTAAAACAGATTTGAAATGGAGTTTAAAATGTTTATGAATACGGCTGTTAAACTTTAATAGATTTGTTATTTTTAAAGGAAATTGTATACATTTTAAGCAATATATACTTTATGATACATTAAATAAAACATTTAAAAAACTAAATTTCAACTCTATTGCCTTCTAACTCTTAGCCAGAACTAGTAAAGCACTAAGAACTGATTGAATAAATTCGTACTTTTATAAAAAACAGAACCTTTTTGCCGACATTTTAGTTTAATTTTCGATGTCATGCTAATTCATAATTAAGTCTACTAAAATTTATAAATACTTTTAGCTTTTTAATACAAAAGACTTTCATTTTGAATTAGTGGTTTAGTTATTCTTGTACACATTTTCTCCTATTGTTTTCATCTGCTTTTTGCTTTAATTCACAAACAATTTTATGTTCACAAAGTTAAACTTTTCTATTTTTCACAAATAATCAGCTTAAAAGTTTTTTATATATTTTTTTTTTACTACAAACCACATTAGAAAAAAATGCATTTGCAAATATTTCCATATTCTTTTTAATGTGTCTTAAAAAAATGTGTTTATCAATTATCTATAAGGTGGAATACCACTGCGCCATCCCACCATCTCTGCCAGCCATCAATGTGTCTTTTCGACTGTCAATACGCATTATCAGTCAAACAGAATTTTACAGTATAATACTATAAAATGCGATTAATTATCATCAAAATGGCGGTGACGTTATATGCTAATAACTTGTGAAAGTATGGAGGAAAAATGGAAAGAAAGAAAAAAAAACAGTTGCAAAAATATAAAATGAAATCCAATTTAGTGAAGGTTTTGTAATAAAAAAAAATGTCGGTAAAATGCAATTTGTTGATTTGTAATGGAAAGATTGCATTTTACATAGATGTTAGCTATTAGCTTATAATTAGTAAAAAGTTTGAAAAAAGGATAAATAAGAAAAAACTTTAATACTGAAAAAATTACAATTTAACTTAAAAAACCGTATTTATAGGCTTAAAATTCATATAAAAGTATAAGTTTCAAGTCAGCTTATTTTAGTTTAATTTAAGTTCAGTTCTTATTCAGTTGTATATCACTTCTAGTTCTGTTCTAGCTTAGTTCTTTTTTTTAGCAATTTACAAGTTTTAAACGTTAAGACTTTCTACCACAATACACTAGTTAAAGAATTTTACAACGATACATTTTATTTTTGTTAATTTAAATGTTAATTCTTGCATACTGCAGACAAGCCTTCGCAGAAATATATATACGATTTAAACTGTAAACACATTTCGAAATTTGGAGAAAAGTTATTCAGGGGTGTGCTGGAAATCGCAAACGCAAAACGCAAGAATTTTAAAAGTCGTTTTTTAGTAAGATTTCTGTAATAAAAGAATTTTATGACAAATATTATACAAACATTTCTCTATTAAACAGAATTTTATAACAAAAATTATAAAAAGTAGATTAAAAGTTTATTAAAAACAGCCTCCAAATTCTTGCGTTTTGCGTTTGCGATTTCCAGCACACCCCTGATAGTTCAGTTCTAATTCTGTTTTAGTACAGTTCTAGTTCAGTTCCAGTTCAGCTCTTGTTCAGTTCTAGCTTTTTTTCAAAATTCATTTATTGATAATGTTATATAATTTTACAACGTTTTCAGTTCAGTTCTAGCTCAGTTCTAGTTCAGTTCTAGTTCAGTTCTAGTTCATTTCTAGTTCACTTCTAGTTCAGTTCTAGTTCAGTTCTAGTTCAGTTCTAGCTCAGTTCTAGTTCAGTTCTTGTTCAGTTCTAGTTAAGTTCTAGTTCAGTTCTAGTTCAGTTCTAGTTCAGTTCTAGTTCAGTTCTAGTTCAGTTCTAGCTCAGTTGCACTTCAGTTCTAGTTCAGCTCTAGTTCAGGTGTAGTTCAGTTTTATTTCAGTTCTAGTTCAGTTCTAGTGCAGTTCTAGTTCTAGTTCAGTTCTAGTTCAATTCCAGGTTAGTTCTAATACAGTTCTGATTAAGTTCTGGTTTAGTTCTAGTTCAGCTCTAGCTCAGTTCTACCTCACTTCTAGCTCAGTTGTAGTTCAGATCTAGTCCCAATTCGGTTCTAGTGCAGTTCTAGTTCGGTTATATTTCTGTTCTAGTTCAGTTCTTGTTCAGCTCTATTTCAGTTCTAGTTCAGGTGTAGTTCAGTTTTATTTCAGTTCTAGTTCAGTTCTAGTTCAGTTCTAGTGCAGTTCTAGTTCTAGTTCGGTTCTAGTTCAATTCCAGGTTAGTTCTAGTACAGTTCTGATTAAGTTCTGGTTTAGTTCTAGTTCAGCTCTAGCTCAGTTCTACCTCACTTCTAGCTCAGTTGTAGTTCAGATCTAGTTCAGTTCTAATGTAGTGTCTAGTCAAGTTCTAGTTTAGTTCTTGTTCTGTTCTTAATCAGTTCTAGTTAACTTCCGTTTTGGTTCAGTTCTAATTTATTTCAGTTCTTGTTCAGTTGTAGTTATATTCTAGATCCGTTCCAGTTTTGTTCAAGTTCGATTCTACTTGTAATCTAGTGCTGTTCTAGTTCCGTTCTATTTCAGCTCTTGTTCAGTTTCAAGCTCACATCCTTGGTTATTTTTTTTTATTTTCAGATATACGGCAAAGTTCTGGAAATTGAGATCGAGTAAAATTTAAATCGATGGACATTTTCAGTTCAGTTTCTTAAAATACGCCGGTATTTTTTCATGATCTTTAAAGTAATTCTAATTAATATAAGTGCTATTCACTTATATTGGGTCGATTTCAATTTAATTTCAATTGAATTCGATTTCCATAACATGGCTGATAGTTAAGGTTATAGTTCATGTTGAAGTTCAGGTTCTAGTTTTTATCCTTAGGTTTACGCTCTAGCTTAAAATAAAGTTCAGATTCTAATTAAGATTGTAGATTATTTAGGTCCTTATTCTGACTAGTTCAATTCAGTTAATTTTTGTTTCTTAATGGATTACATGATATGTTTTCCTGTTTAAATCTAGTTCAGTTTTTCTTAATTAAAATCCTTAACTTTATGTATCTTAATCTTATAGCAACCAATAAATTTGTTTAAACTAAAGCTCTCCTAAACTTTTAATAATTTTATTTTAGAAAAAACCAACAAAAATGCCTCAAAAATATTCTTAGTAAACCTGTCACTCCGACTATGCTGTTAAGTCCTATTACTTAGCATCCTTCGTCCTGCATTTTAAAGTAAACTCCAACTTAATATTAAATATTGCCTTCATTTGTTTCCCTCTCTACTTCGTTTTCTCCTTTTTTTCTTTGCTTCTTGCATATTTGAAAGAACTGATTCCAGCAAATTGAAAAACTTATTCATTACTGTTTAAAGCTACTTAAAATGTCTTTTTCATATCTTCAAACTTCAAACTTAAGAGACGACTACTACAACATGTTACAGCCTGACTCTCCAATAAAATACAAAAAAAAAAAAAATGCAGCAACTGCTCCAGCCTCTTCCAATGCTTCTTCGGCCCTGCTTTAATAACAAAAAGTATTAGCAAACCATTCCTTATGCGAGAAGCGAGTGTATATTGCTGCAAAAGTATCTATGTGCATGTGAAAGAGTATGTCATATTTTATTAAATCTGCATTTGGTTGAAAGTAACATCAACCTGTCAACATTTTCCTACAACTTAAGTAAAATTGATGCAGCATACTTTTGGGCGATTTTTTCTGTTCGTTTGCTATACAGTTGTTTGCATACACTACTAGGACTTCTACTACTACAAAAAAAAAACACAAACATCTACACACACACTATGTATCCTGTCCTGTTGGTTGTATTTTATGAAGTTATGACACTTACTCCTTCACCCCTACTAACACACACACTCACTCATTTACTATTTTAAGTGTCCTGGCGTGCAAATGATGCGTTCGTTGATTTTCTTCTCATTTTTTTTTAATGTTCTTTCATTTTACTACTTTATTTTGTAAGGGAGTCTGTGTCTGTGTGTCTGTGTGTATGTGTGTGTGTATTTTGTTATTTACAGTTTTACTGTATATTATGGTCTACAGCCGTCTTTGTCCTTCAGTGTCACGTAAGTGGTATTATAAACGGATTGTTATTTGTGAAAAGGATGTAGACTTTTAAACAAATATTTATTATGAACTTAAAGGAAAGACAGTTTTGGGGTTTTTATCTTAGTCAAAAATAAAAAAAATATTATTATTTATTTATTATTTCGGAAAAAAGGTCGTATTAAAACAAAAATATTCAAATACAACAATTTAAAATTAAAATAAATTCTAAAAAATCGGAAAAGCAAAAAGAAGACTTAACTTATAGAACTGAACTTGAGCTGAACTAGAAGTGGACAATAACTTAACCAGAATTAGAGCTGAACTTCAACTGAATACAAGCCCAACAAGTCCCTGAACTAGAAAACCTGAATACAATTTGAACTAGAAGGAACGTAAACTATTGGGTGTGTAGCATACAAATTCACAGTTTAGCATTTTTTTAAATACTGATGCAATATTAATTTAGAGAAAGTATTCGAATCTATACCGCTTTTTTTGTTAAAGTGTTTGGGCGGCCTTCAACATGTGACCGAGAGTTTTAGGACAGAATATTGCGCTTTTATATCTGGTCGCATATTTTGGACCTTTTTCGCATTAAATTCGCTTCAAGCTGAATAATAATAGTCTTTGTCACAAGATTTAAGTAATCGTCTAGCTGGATTTTAGCTGCTCAATATATGAGAGATTATGGTTCCACAAATACAGAGCGTTACCTTGACATCATTGACTTTCCGCTTTGGCTTTAATTTGAAAATTGTACTTTTTTGTTCTTCAACTGGTAATTTTTGAATTTTCTTCGTGTTAGAGCTAGAAAAATAAGATTAAACATGCATGGTCCTGAGTGAATAAGAAACTGTAAGGGGAAGCTTTTCGTTTTTCGTTCATAAACTGGTACTTTTTTTATTTTTCGCTAATATTGGACCTAGAAAAATAATATTAAACATGTATGGACCTTTTGGTACTCTTTCGCTCTTCAACTGGTACTTTTTTTAATATTGGACCTAGAAAAATAAGATAAAACATGCTGAGTGAATAAGAATCTGTAAGGGTAAGCTCTTTTTGGTACTTTTACGTTCTTCAACTGGTACTTTTTTAATTTTTGCTAATATTGGACCTAGAAAAATAAGTTTAAACATGCATGGTCGTTTTGGTACTTTTTCGTTCTTCAACTGGTACTTTTTTTAAATCTTCGCTAATATTGGTACTTTTTCGTTCTTCAACTGGTACTTTTTTAATTTTCGCTAATATTGGACCTAGAAAAATAAGATTAAATATGCATGGTCGTTTTGGTACTTTTTCGTTCTTCAACTGGTACTTTTTTTAAATCTTCGCTAATATTGGTACTTTTTCGTTCTTCAACTGGTACTTTTTAATTTTCGCTAATATTGGACCTAGAAAAATAAGATGAAACATGCATGGCCCTAAGTGAATAAGAATCTGTAACGGGAAGCTTTTTGTTACTTTTTCGTTCTTCAACTATTACTTTTTTATTTTTCTCTAATATTGCACCTAGAAAAATAAGATTAAACATGCATGGCCCTAAGTGAATAAGAATCTGTAAGGGGAAGCTTTTTGGTACTTTTTCGTTCTTTAACTGGTACTTTTTTTAATTTTCGCTAATATTGGACCTAGAAAAATAAGATTACACATGCATGGTCCTGAGTGAATAAGAATCTTTAAGAGGAAACTTTTGGTACTTTTTCGTTTTTCAACTGGTACTTTTTTTAATTTTCGCTAATATTGGACCTAGAAACATAAAATTAAACATACAAGGTCCTTAGTATATGAGAATCTATAACATGGAACTTTTCGGTACTTTTTTGTTCATCGGCTGGTACTTTTTGAATTTTCATTAATATTGGACCTAAAACATAAATTTAAATATGAAAGGTCCTGAGTGAATGAGAATCATTAAGAGGTGTCTGTTTTGCTACTTTTTCATTCTTTGGAATTTTTATTAACACTTAAACTAGAAACATAAAATTCTACATGCCGAGTCCAGAGTGAATAAAAAACTGGGAGACTTTTTGGTACTTTTTTAATTGGTAATGTCAACTTTTTTATATTATTGAACTAACAGAAAAAAAAATTAAACATTCACGGACTTGAGGGGGGAAGATAACATATGGTCGGAGGTTTGTCATTCGCCAAATCGATTTTTTAAGACGGAAAAAACAAATGTGTGTCCATGTGTGTCTTCTTCATATTTGCATAAATAAATATGTTCGAATTTCGACCAATGGGCAAACAGTATGGTAAATATGCTTAAAATTTGTTCGTTAAAAATAGTTTTGCTGAAGGTGAACATATAGAAAAGTGTGTGCTTCTCTGCGTGTTCATATTGAATAAATAAAATATGCACAAAAAAAAATTAATCCATCTCTGACTGTCTCCTCCGTCCTTCATTTGCCCGAAAACAATCACATTAATTGAAAATAAATCATACTGGCAATAGACATAAAATATAAATAAATTTCAAGTATGACGATATTTATAGAATTTACTTTTATCACCCCATATTAAAACAATTAATCCGCTTAAATGTTTTTGTTTTTAAAATACAACACCTGTATATTGTCAAACGGCAATAATAATAATAAATAAAAAAGCAACAACAAAAACAATAAGTATATACAAATAGTGTGGACAGAAAGACAGACAGACAGTCAGTCAGTCAGTCAAATAAAATACATTAAAAACAGATGACTTGTCATCATAGAGCTGGCCGGGGAAATGTAGACAATGATTCAATAAACATTAATGAATGCAGTCTTTAGAGGGGAAGAGGAGGGACAATAAATTGCTTGTACATACTTAAAATGGTACAATTGAACACTTAAAAACACCTGTGTTATTTTTAGAAACATTTCAATTATTAAATGGAATTGTTTTGTTTTGCCATTAACAATTCGAAAACACAGATTTGCAATAAAACGTCAATGACTTAAAGTGGATTTCATTAAATATTTAAATGTATAATTTACAAAATTTTATTTTTAGAGCAAAAGTTTTACTGAATATTTATTTACCTACTTAAGAAAAAAATTAAATTTAAAAAACAAAGAAAATGGTAAAAAAAAATTTTAGCTAAAATATTGAACTTTTACTGGCTTCTTTTTTCTTAAAACGCCTTTAACTTTAACTTCATTTTTTTCCTTCCTCATTAAATTTAAAGACTTGTTTCCACGCGAATAAACGCCTGATTAAACTGCTGCACGAATTAACCCGCACTTTAATCTATAACCCCTTATGTGTGTGTTTGACTGTTTGGATGTCTCTTATGCATTTCCCTATCCGGTTTAATGCGTGCCACATGCATTTTCCGGTTTTAGTTATAACTTTTTTTTAGACCTGAGTCAACTTTTCAAAGTACATGTATGCAATTTATTTGAAACATTATCGACCTCAAACTTAACGCACAACTTGTTAGTTCCATTAATGTAGAATGTGTAAAAGGAAATACTCAGAGATTTTGCCAATAACATGCTTTTTAGTTAAATGTGTGGAAAAACTGTGCGTATCCAATTAAAAGCACGCACAAATCCATCCCACTTTTGCACACATATTTAAAGAAGTTGGACGATGTTTAGACTGCAAAATTAGATTAATGTTTGATAAGTTTGCAAGCATAATAGTTGAAGTAATTTTAATATTAAAAAAAAAACACACATTTAAACTTTAATTTTTGCTTTAGTTTCATAGTTTACAAAGTTTTAGCTTTAGTTTAGTTTCCAGTTCACTTTGTAGATGAACTTCTAGCTAAAGCTAAAAAGGTTCTAAAGAGCCTTTCATTCATTCTTTAAATTAAAATAAAACTAAATATGTAAGAGATATCATCGAAATGTTGGCATTTATTTGAAAGGCCTATAGACGCCATTGTTTACCGAATCCAACATCATGCAAAAATTCGCCGCAGATTTGCTGGGTGTCGCAAATCCGAAATATTTTTCTTTGACTCTTGCGCATCAATCAGGCGAAATTTGACCGAAGCCCGTGGTTATGTTGGCTTTGAGAGTCACTGGGATTTGCGGCTTATTCGCTTTTAAATGTGAATTAAGAAAACCCCACAAGAAAAAACCTGTGGTTCACATCACCTCCACCTAAGACGTCTATGCTGTTCAATCGCTCGAGCAGAATGTAAAATGTGGTATGAGCTGTGTTGCCTGTTGCACCGTTTTGTTGAAAACACTGTCCTCAGTGTCCATATTTTCCAATTTCGGCCAAAAGAAGTTCTCAGTTATTGGCATGTTACGCTTGCCGTTAAAGGGGATGGCCTGTCATTCGTCGAAAACAAATAAACATCGACTGATGACTTCTCTACCCCAAAATCCACAACAAGCAGTCACATTTTTTTAATTAATTTGAAACTCATTCATTTAGAAATGCGCCTGGCCTCATCGTTAAAAGTGTTTTTTGATAAGAATCAGGGACAGTTTTAAACTGCTCCAATTTCATCAATTAAACGTGGTTTTGAACGCTATATCCGTCCATATCGATTCGACAGATATATCTTCAACAATATAATAGCTTTCAACTGCCAAAGTTTGCAAATCCCTATTAAAAACCTCTTTTTTAGAGGTAATAAGGTCAGGCTCTAGTATAGTAGCTAGTTCGGGCTCTTATTTAGGTTTTTGTTATGATTTCTTCTTAGATTCCAGCTAAGGTTCTGGATTTAACTTTAACTTTATTTTCTAGCGCAGGTTCCCTTGCTGCTGTATAGCTTTGAATGGAGGAATAGCTTAGATTCTAATTGTGGCATTTATCTAGATTCGGTTGAGTCCATAACATGAGTTTTGAAAATATTAAGCGTGTAATGTGCAACATTAGAACAACATAAATTTATATAAAGTCTTCCGTTTGTAAAAACAAACTGCTTATTTTTCTAAAGGCAAAAAGAAATTTTTAGAAAACTTTGCTCAGAAGTTCAAATAATTGGTAGTCGGAAGGAGGACCGACTGACCTATAAGGCGGTTAAGACAAAACTTTCCAACCACTTTTTCTCAAAAAGCTTTTAAGCTGATCTGGCAATATGTGGTCGAAAGTCATACGTCAATAATACGGTAAGTACGGATTTTCTGAAATCAAGTACAGAATTATTGGGTCAATTAAGGATTATTCAAGTGCTTCGTAATTAAAATAATCCTAAAACGGGATTGACATAAGTAAAGGAGAAAATGCTTTTTTCTACAACTGTACTTGATTTTACAACTTCTAAAGTTGGTTTAATCACTAATTTGTACTTGAAATAATTTCAAAGTGTGATTAGATTGATTCTTACCTAAATACTTAGCCCACAGAACCAAAGAGAGAGAGAGAGAGAGAGCGAGAGAGAATAAAGTTTTTGGGAAAAGGGAGAAAACTCCCGGGGAATTCTTATTCATAATTGGGCTGGATATTAGTATTATTATTCACCCCTATCGTGAATAATATTTCCATCGTAATTTGTTCCCCTTTTCACATTTTTGCGATCATGAAAGGAAGAATAACAACGTGAAAAAATTTTCTCGGGACAAAATTCCCCTTATCGTGAAAAGTTTTTCCTCGTAATTTGTTCACGTTTGCCTTAGATTTCCTCACTTTATTTTTGCTAGGAAAGTTAACATGTATGTTAGTAGTTCCTCCTATAAATCGATTATTAAGGGCTAGATCCGTTAATAAGGCACAAACAGGTAGGTAGGTTGGTAGGTAGGTAGAAAGGCTGGTGTGAAGTCTTCTTCACACCTTCACCCAGATACCAATATGGTCCATTGTGACATCTTATTTAGAGATAGCCACATAAAGATAGAAAGTAGGTGAAAAGAAACAGCAAAAGCATAAGACAGATTTAAAAGATAGATAGGAAAGAAAGTTTCGGACCAAAACCGAGAGAAATCCTACTCAACCAATTTCACCCTAAGTGCGGCCAGCACCCAGTCTCCTCTCTCGCGCAGTCAGGTCATCCCCATTACGAATCCTATCAGATTCTCAAGTCCACAACCCGAGACATCCCCTAATTCGCCCAGGAATCTACTGCCCAGCCACCGCAGCCTGCTGCCCTGTAGCCTGGGATAGTGGTTTAAAACCATCTCTCCTATACTAAATATTTTAGTTTATTATCTTTGAACAAAAATTTCATTGATTTTTAATTTTTTTAATCTTTGTTCTTTTTTAAATTCACTGGAACTGATAGCGTGAAAATTTTTTCACATGAGATTCACGTTTGTTTTTGTCCCCTTTGAGGGGAATGAAAATTTCATGGCAACAAAAATTCCACTTGTTATTCACGATAGGGTTGATTGACTTACACTCAATTTCCATGATGAATTTTATGACGTCCAATTTTAGACGTCATTTTTTGTTTGCAAAAAGCGGTGTAGAGAAGAAAGAGGAAGAGAAAACAGAAATAATGTCTATTTTTCTACCACTTTTTTTCTCTACACCGCTTGCTACCAAAAAAAAAAGACGTCCAAAATTGGACGTCATAAAATTCATCATGCAAATTAAGTGTTACCCGTTTACAACTTTTTATTTCACTTTTTTTTACAGAAGAACTCCCAACTTTAAAATACCAGTTTTATGTCCAATATGGTTTCTGCTTTGAAAATTTGATGTATTAAACTAAATAGTATTAACAAATAGAATATGGGAACTTTTGCTTTTTATTTTACTTTTAAAACATGAAAATAGTGCATGGTTTTCTTTTTGTAGCGTTGTTGTTGCTTCTACACAAAACAAACGAATCTTTTTTACCGACTTGTGTGGTATTGTTGTTGTTCCTACAACATTTGCGTATTAAGGCACATATAATGCAATGCTGAGAGATGAGACTTTGTAATTTAACTCTCTGGGTGCTTCAAGCTTTTTTTTAAACTTGACTAAAAAATTGTATACTTATTTTAAGAAATTCCAGGATTGGTTTTCGAAAGTATTGCAATTTTGGAGTGTCTTAATTACATTTAAGTGCTATTGGTACTTAAATTTTTAAGAACGACTCCTAGTAAAAGTAAGAAAAGTAAGTAGGAAAAAACTTAAATTAAGTACGAGTTATTTCTCTCTGGAATATTAAGGTTTAATGGCTGGTCGCATATTTCAATATTTTTGGGATAATTCTCTTAGAATTTACTTTCGATTCTTCTTTAGGTTTCAATTTAAAGGATTTACAACGAATTTCGATCGAAAGAAATAATTTAAGAGCTCAAAAAATGTGTACTTCGTACTTTTTGCTACGAATAAGCAGAAAGTTGTTATACTTGTCCTTTCAAAACAGCAAATCTCTTTTACAATCTAATCAAAATACGCAGTACCCTCCCAGGTTCTACTTTAGATTCTATCTTAGGTTCTTATTCAGATTCTATTTAAGGTTCTTATGCAGGGCCTTTTTTAGGCTCTGCACTTTTAGGTTCTAGTTTTGGGGTCTAGTTGTTTCATGATATTTAATTCAATATAACTTTACCATATACATACATTTCTTTAGATTTGTAACATTGCTCGGATAATTTAAGTAAAATGTTGACTTTAAATTTTTAAAATAAGTTTTTTCCTCAGAGGCTGGTCTGCTTTATTATGCTGCATGCATAATACAAATTTATTTATTAAGCAAAATTTGGCTATAAAATAAAAAAACAAATAGAAACGTTCAGGGAAAAAGTCAAGAATTTAGATATTTCCTTCTATGCAAAAAAAAAAAATACTGCATACTAACAGGAGAGCATTTTAATCAGGTGTAAGTTTGTCGGAATTTTATTATTATTTTTATAAGCTTCCTTTTCCTACCGATAGCATTTCTATTGCACAAACACACGAACTACATTTTAGGGAAAACTTAACGTTGTCCATTGTTTACGATATTTTGACAGACAGTTGTTGCCAATTGGCGCACAAGAATAAAATAATAATAAAAAAAAAGTAATAGGTTAAGCCACAGTCTTCCCGTATCATTAAAAGGGCTCAATTTTAAACTTGCATTGTAGTGACGACGACTGCAAGTACCACAAGATTTTTGTGCTGACTTTGGAAATTCCTTGCATTTTTATTAATATTCTTTTTATTTGATACCAGAGTTTTTTTCTTTCGTTTTGTTTCATTTCTATTCTCGTTTTAATGTATACTTTTACGATTTCATTTTGAAAACGTCTGCATGTGTTGCCTTGGAATTTTTTTTTTTATATTTTTTTTTTAATTTTTTGTTGCAACTACAAAATTTTGTTGCAGCATAAAAGTAAATGAAATATATAAGTGGGTGTTTGCTGAATAAAAAAAAATATATATATACATATATATTTATTAAACTAAATGAAAACAATAAAACTAAAAATATTTAATATAAAAATGTTTATAAATTTTAGCAAATTTGGGTGTGTATGCAATTGGGTGTGTAATGCAAGAACTGTGGCAATGAGGGAAAAGTGTAATAGAACAGAGATTTTATTTTGATTTTCTTGGAGTATCAACTAAAAATTTGTTAAAATTTCGGTTCTAATAAGCTTTTACTTTCGCTTCCAGTTCGGTTCTTAATCCGATTATTTTTAATTTTTTTGCGACATCTAGCGTTAATATCATCCTTTAGCTCTTGAACTGTTCTTGGCTTATGGAAGTTCACTTTTTTTTTAAATAACGCCAAAGAACGAAGTAAAACGGTGTCAAATCACATGACGAATAACATCGCCACGACGTGACATAACACGGCCATAGAAATTCTTGTGCAAAAGAGCCATTTGTTTTGTTGTATGGCACTATCCTGTTGAGACCACATATCATTCAGGTCCATACTCTCAATTTCTTCACTCGAAATCAAATCAATCCGAAGCGATATTAATAGTATTCTGGGCACGAATTTTAATGAATCAAGTACAGAAAGATTGATTCAATCGCGAAATACTTAACTTATCCATGTTCAATCCCGTATTCGTACTTGAAGTAACCCGAAAATGAGATTGATTTAAGTAAAACTAAGATTGAATCGATCTCAAAATGCGCTTGATTAAAGAATTATAAAGTTGATTTAATCCCGAATTGGTACTTAAAATAATCCGAAAATGAGATTGATTTAAGCAAAATTGATATTGAATCAATCACAAAATGCGCTTGATTCAAGTACTATAAAGTTGATTCAATCCCGAATTCGTACTTGAAATAAATCCAAAAGTGAAATAAGAAGGAGAACTTTATTATGATTGATTAACTTACATGTTTTACAACTTACTAAATTTCAGTTATAAAACGCCAGCATCATTCCCGATATGGTTATTACTTTATAAACTTAATGTACTACATATTTAACTATAAATTTAAACTAAATGAGAACTCTTGCGTTGAATTTTACTTTTTAAATATGAAAACAATGTGTTTTTTGTTGTTTCTACACACAACAAGCCATGCTTTTTTTAGCAACTTGTGTGGTGTTGTTGTAGTGTCTGCAACAAACTTTGATAAATTAAATGAGATTAAAACGCTCACTTTGTAGTTTTACTCTCAGAGTGGCACTAAAAACAAAAAGTTGTATCTTTTTTTACTTGGTTTAAGAATTTTGTACTTATTTTAAGAAATTCCGGGATTGATATTCGAATGTAGTCCCATTTAGGATTGTTTTAAGTACGTTTTAGTCTTATTCGTACTTGAATGTTTAAGTACGACTCGTTCTTAATCTAAGAATAAAAAACTTAGTTTATTCCGAGTGTTTTCCTTTCTGTATACTACAGTCCTATTCTGATTTTGATTTTAAGTTTTTTCCCAACATTAAAATTTTTCTTTTAATCTTTAGACAGTTTTGTTTATAAAGAATTAAATTATAAATTTTTCTTTATTCCTCCTTGTAAAAATAAAACAAATAAAACTGAAAGCTTAGATTATTTATTCAGTTTGTATCCTACAAATTAAATGGTTTCTAAAAGGCCCATTCACTAAAACATTTACATTCTCAACGACACTTAAAATAAAATACACAAGACTTTGCATAATAAAATTGTATGCAATTTTTTTTTAATACATTCAAATTTACAATTTTAGGACATAAAAACCAAAATAAACTACTTCAAATTATGGCAAATAATAAATATTAACAAAACACACACAGGCGCACACAAACAAACAAAATGAAATAATAAAATAAAAACTCTAAAAATGCAAAATTTTTAAATTTGAATACTAGACCGAATGTTTACACGAATACAAATAAATCCAGAGAAAAAAAATTAAAGTTATAAAAATATTTTTATTAACATTTTTACAATTCCGAGTATCAACTACCATTAAAAAATACACATACACACTCACAGCCACTTTCAAAAATATATGAATATTATGCAATTGCATATTTTGCATACAACATATTTTAAACAAAATACTAATACCTTACAATATGCATGCACGTGCATGCATGTCTATGAGTTGTGCAACACAATGGCCACAAATTATCTTCTAAAATTTGCTGCTCACTGCAAAAATGAAAAATTTTGCTTCTTTTAAACATTTTTATTTTCAATGCAGACTTATACGATTATAGAAATAGACAAAATACTTTTTTTAATAGAAGAAAAAAAATAAAATGTATGTATATATGTGTGTAGTTTATCTGTGTATTAGTAAGTAAAGGAAATAAGAAACCACAAGTAAAATCTTATAAATTTTGTTGCCATTTTGAAATTTTCATTTATAAACATAGACATTTAAATGTATTTTTATCTTTATATTGGTTCCCTGTAGGAAGTCAAACACATTTTTAAGTAACTTCAAACTGGTTTTTTTCTAACCACATCTAGTTGATTAAGTGACTTTTTTCCTTGTCGACGACTCACTATTTCAACATAGGCATGTCATAGGCTGTAGTCAATTGGTTATCTCTGCATGACTTTTTAATTGACTACAAATTACTTATTTTTTAACCAATTTGTAGGTAATTGATAGTATAGTCAGTCGGCTTGTAATAAATTGTCTAAATTTTAAAGAATTTTTGTCAAAAATATATATGCATATGTATGTACATATAAGCATACATACATATATATATGCACATATATAAAAATAATTATTTAAGAAGATGATGCATCAAATTGCTTTAAATGATGATGTATTAATAGTGCTGAAATATATACGCTATATAATTTCTTGTACATAAACAGATTTGTATTGCTTTCATTTTGAAATATTTTCAATTATTATTATTAAGGGAAATCACGATGGGTAGTGCAAAGTGTGCAAACGATGCAAATGCGTGCAAAAATACACACATTTGCACAACACAACAACAAAATGTACGTATTTGCAATTTGCTCTTTTTACTTCGTTTGCACTAAAAAACCATGAGCAGAGTTATGGTGTTTTCTTTTCTAGAAAATAATGATACATTATAGTTGTGTAATATATTTATTAGGTTACACGAACCCTTACTAATGGCGATTTCTTTTCTGAGAAAAATGTTGCATTAATGTTACATGTTCTACATTTTTGTGTTCGTTTGTACAAAAAATACAACTGTGGGACAAGTTTTCAAGTTCTTTTGTGAATATGTTGATGAAAAACGTGCAAAACATGTTGCATATCTTACCCTTACTTTTACTTAAGGTGTTCATACTAACCCGTTCTACAACTTTGGTACTTACTACTTTGTTTGTACAACAAATGTTTTATTGTGTTTGTCATAATTCATACCGCTCATAATTTTGTAAAAAAGTTGTTTTAAAACAAAATATAAAAATATATAATTCATACCGCTCATAATTTTGTAAAAAAATTGTTTTAAAACAAAATATAAAAATATTTACACTTTAAAATCAAAAAAAGTCTTTATATTATAATCGTTTTAATTTTTATAAGCCATTAGTGGTGTTAATATTTGTTTCAAACCCGTAATAGCGTGTAGAAGCCGCTAAAATAGCTTTAAAAATCGCTCATTAAGTACATTAATGATGAAAGTGTAACAGTTGTAAATAAAAGCACTAATTGTGTTCTATTGAAATTGCACAACATGTAACACTTCGAGTGATTATAGGTAACATTATAAGTGATACATTTTTCTAAATTACAATGGAACAAAATAATAGCTACGTTTTACACTCAACACTAATGTGTATTTAGCGTGTTAAATATTGAATGCAAAGTTTGTACTAAAAGCGATATTCACCACGCTTGTAGCAATTTTCAACATTAAATTTTCTTACAATTCCAATAAGCGTTAACAGCACTGATTTTCAATAATTAATGTCAGCTGTTGTTAAAAATTTTGCGACAAAAAAAATATAATAAAAGTAAAACAAACGAAAAACAAAAAGTTTTTATATCCATCACAATATAACTAAAAATCACAATATAACGCAAATTGTACGCAAACACAAGAAAAAAATACTTGCTTGCATAAAAAAGTACTTTACGCAGATGCAAAAAAGGGCATTATCTCACACTCAGTTATAACTGCGGGTAAGAAACGGAACAAATTTGCCATTTATTGTTGCAACATGTTTAGAAAGGAAAACGACAACTTCTCACATTTTTGCATATATTTTTAGAATGGAACAAAAACCCGCACGAATGGTAGCATATATGGAACATTATTGTCAGAAAAGAAAACACCATTAGTAGTGCATATTTGCTCAGTTGCAAACAAATGTAAGCAATAACATTTGACATATTAAATGCCATGTTGATTTTAAGAAAACTTACAACTTGAACATTTTCGCAGATTGTAAAATAAAATAGAGAATTAAATTTAAATTAATTAAAAAGAAAACATTTATTTTAATTTGCTTGTGTATAATTGTAAACAAACGCAGATTTTTTACAGTGCTGCCAGAAGTTTTTAGTGCTGCCAGAATACATTTTTAGAAAAATAGCATATTTGCACAAAAATAAAAGTGGTATGCTGACGATCAATCATAATATGCACTGCAAATTTACACATTGCAAATTTGCACAATTACCATCGTGATTACCCCTGTTATTTTAATATACATATTTTAATATATTTGTGTATATTTTTTTCATTTGACTTCATGGCATGCTTGTTTTGCTTACTTTGTTTCTATTTGTGTTTTATGTGTGCCTCTATGCAATATGTTTGGTTGATATCTGCATGAGATTTAAACCAATTTGTAGTCATTTGAAAAATAGTTAATTTATAGTTAGTGTTTTTTGCAACTGACTATTTTATTAACTACAGGGTTTATATACATTCATATGTTTGTATTTTACTAGAACTGAAGTAAAACTGAACGCAACTAGAACTGAACTAAAACACCTAGAATTAAACTTAAAATTAATTTGATCTGGACTTAACATAAACTTGAATTGACTAGTTAAACTAAAACAGAAATTGCACTGAATTTGAACATTACTTTAACGCAACAAGAACCGTAGAAGAGCTAATCTGAGGCTTAACTAGCATTGAACAAGAACTGAATTAGGCTTAACTAAACTAGAACTAGACTTCCACAGACTTGATCTGCATTAGAACCAGCATTCAATCCTCTTCTTTATTATGTTTTGTTTTACATATTACTCCCTTTGTAGGCATACACATAAATTCCGATTGAAAGTGGAAATGATTTCGTATCTTGCTTCACATAAAACGAAATCAATTTCGATTGGAATTGATTTTTGTGACAGGCCTGCATGTCTTCCACAAAACATCTCCAACTTACACGATTTGTTGCAGTTATTTTCGCGTCTTGCCATGTAAGATTTCCTTGTTCTTGGAGTTTCGATCCATTCAATATTTTTTTTTTTTCATCAATTTCACTAATCCGTTGTTGTTCCAGTTAAGCAGACGATCGGTCTAATGTGGCAGATCCTAGGATTATACTGCGGTCATCCGTCTTTGCCTAGAAACAATACTCTCTGTGTACTTACAATACTTTAATTCCTGCCTTTTTCCCTTAGGGGAGGGCTGCTTGCCCTTTGCCATGATATTTCCACTTTTCCAAAAAGAGTGGTTCAGGGGACTTTTTCGATGGGTTGTTTAAATGGGGATTAAAGCCACTTTTATTTAAACTCGAAAGAAATGATAAAAATGTTCGTCCTCTGCCAGGAATCGAACCTGGGATGCTTTTGTAGGCAAGCACTTTACCCACTTTACCCACTACACGCACTAAACGCCTACAATAATATGCTTAAAAATTTTCTTTAAAACTAGTTCTTTAAAAGTGTTTTTTTTTTCTTTTTTTAAGTTTCAGTTCAATATTTTAAAAAATTTAAAAAGTACCACAAGTAGAATGGAAATGTAAAAAGAAAGGAATTTAATATCCCGTATTTTTTTCTTTTTGGTACCTTTTTCCCCCATTGAAGGATTAAAAATTTCAGTATTTTAACTAGAGTCCTTAATTTAATACGTTTATTTCACTGAATAAAGAAAAAATGTTTTGTAAAAAAAGTACCTAAAATACATAAGTTTAAATTTAGAAGATGTACACAGAAAGAAAAACACTCGGGATAAATTAAGTTGTTTATACTTATTTTTAGTACAAGTCGTACTTAAAAATTCATGTACGAATAACTCTAAAACGTACTTTAAGCACGTTTTTTCTTAAAATAAGTATAAAATTCTGAAACCAAATAAAAAAAAGCTTAAACTTTTCGTTGGTAGTGCAACTCTGAGCGTAAAATTACAAAGTGAGCGCTTTAATCTCAAATAACTTATTAGTCTCATCTCTCAGCATTGCATTCTTTACGCGTGCATACGCTTGTGGTTGTCAATGTTTGCTGTAGACACTACAACAACACCACACAAGTAGTTAAAAAACGATTTGCCTGTTTTGTGTAGAAACCAGTGTTCGAAAATAAGCATTAAATATCGTTTTTTAATGTTCGGTTCGGTAGATTTGTGGAAAACACAAACGCTAATAGTGTTTGTGTAGAAAATCATTAAAAAAAATAACGTTTCCCTGTTAGTCATCTTTCGAACACAAAAATATTACTGTTTTTTTTCAAACACAACAAAAGATGTGAACATTTAATTCCGTTCGGTTTTTTTTTTTTGAAAATCCACTAACTTCAATGTGTTCGGTTCGGCTCGTTAATGTTCGTCCCTTTTGGCTGGTAAAAAAAACATTTTTACAAAAACAAAATACACACATGAAAAAAACATTAAAGAACATTAAAATATAATGTTTGTCTACAGTATCACTACAATTGTTCTGTTTTTTTAACGAAGAACCGAACATTATATAATGTTCGGTTCTTTCTTGAAAATAGTTACGAACGGTATTGAGGGTTGTGTACGTCTACACAATCACTAAAAAAATAGATATCGTTCCTGTGAGCCGAACGTTAAATAATGTACTGTTTACTTTCGAACACTTGTAGAAACAACAAGTAAAACTGAACAATAAGAAAAACGACATTATTTTCATGTTTAAATAGTTAAATAAACGGCAAAAGTTCTTATTTATTTTATATTTTTTTTAGTTAAATATTTACATAAAATTTTAACAGTAGAAAACATGTCGGGCATGATGCTTGTTTTAGGTTAGAATCAATCAAATTTCACTTTCGTATTATTTGAAGTACGAATTCTAGATTAAATCAACTTTTTAATACTTGAGTCAATCACATTTAGGGCCATTATTATAACTTGGCGTTAGCTGTTATCCGACAGTTAACAGACGCTTTTTGACAGATAACACATTATTATCTGTCAATTTAATCTTAACTTTAGCTAACTTCAAGTTGTAATAATGGCCCTTAAAGATTTAATTTAATCTTTGTTTTATTTAAATCAATCTCATTTTCGGATTATTTAAAGTACATATTCGGCATGAAATATGGATAAGTTAAGTATTTCTCACTTGAATAAATCTTTATGTACTTGATTCAAGAAAATCTGCACTTACCGTTGCTTTTGATAACGCTTCAGATTGATTAAAGTACGGATGAATTGATTCTTCTTTTCAGTGTACCAAATTTATATTTGTATTTTTTAGATAAGTTAAGATATAATATAACTTTTATTTCTATGTTTGATGGCTTAAAGGATAGATTGGCTCTAACCAAATTTGAATTTCGTATTTGGAACTTCAAAAAGTACCAGACACCTGTTTTATCTCTTCTGGTTAAGGAAATATGTGGTTATAGATTTTATACGTTTCATCCTATTTTACCTCCTAAACATTCGAATTTCCAACAACTCCGTCTTAGTGGATCGATTTGGCGACAGACCAACGTCTGGTCCAACTTTGAACTTTTTAGCTTCAGGGGTTGATGAATCAGTCAGTCAGTCAGTCAGTCAGTCAAAAACGTTTCAATTTTATATATGTACATATATATAAAAAAGATGTACAGGGTAGCTTAGAAAGTGCTATTTGGTTCAAATTGCTCAAAACTCTTTTGTTTTTGCGATTAACGGCCAATTTCATCAAGTTCAGTTATAATTAACTAACATTTCCTGCTTCGCCCAAATTGGTGTTCCCATAACTTTTCGCAAAATTTCGGGTGTACTGGCCATGATTTTATATCGAATGTCGCTTTTTAGTTGGGCTTGTTAATATACACTCCCTGTTTCAGAAATCCTTAAAGGAAACTTTCAGGAACTGTTAAGTTCGCTCGTGTGTGAAGTAATGCGTTCGCTGATTATGCCCTCTCCAAAGCTATTGAGGTATCAGCAAGATGTGATGTGGCTTCATCTTGTTGAAAACATAAAGCTAGATGATTTAAATTGTCGCTGATGAACTGCTCTTGGATTCTCCGTTGCCCAAATTCTATTCTTTGTTTTTTTATTGCTGACGCTTTGAGTGCAATCTGCACAATGTGTTCGAAAATAAATAAAGCATTATTTAGCGTTCGGCAACCAAAAACTATTTTTTTAGTTACCGTTCGTAACTATTTTCAAGAAAGATCTGAACATTATATGGTGTTCTGTTCTTCGTTAGAAAACAAAACAATGGTAGTGATACTGTAGACAAACATTATAGTTTAACGTTCTATAATGTTTCTTTTTTTACATTGATAAAGAAATGAACAAACAAAAAATTTTAGCAACGATCGCAGCACGAACAGTTTGTGTGTTTATTTTTTATATGTTTTGTTTGTAAAAAATTATAATGCTGGCTTTTTGTTTTTTTTTCGTGTATGTATTTTGTATTTTTTTTACCAGACAAAAGGAACAGTAATGAGCTGAACCGAACACAATGGTGTTCTAAAAAACCGAACGGAATTTGTTGGGTTGGATAAGAACAGTATTATTTTGTTGTTCGAAAGATTACAAACAGGGAAACATTATTTTTTTGTACTGATTTTCTACACGAACACTTTTAGCGATTGTGTTTTCCACAAATCTACCGAACCGAACACTAAGGAGCGATATTTAGTGTTTATTTTCGAACACTGATCTGCACATTAAAATGACGATGAAATGAACGATGCGCCAACGCAGTGGGTTGTTTGTTTAAAAAAATAAATATCAATTGTTTGAATACTTTGTTTGATGCTGTAGTTATTCATATTAAATAATAAAATAAAAACAAAACAAATATATGAATTAAACAAGTTATATAGAGTTCAAACCATATAGATCATTCTGCACCACCCTGTATAACTTTTTTTAATTTTGGGCATTTCCAGCTTTTTTACATTTTTTATTATTTTAGTTCATTTTTATTTATTTTGCTCTTGTATACACTTTTCACACTTGTTTTTGCTTTTAGGCAAATGAGTGCACAAAATCATTGATTTCATTTTCGTTTTATTTAATTTTGTTGCCACTCTAGAATTCCAACAGCAACAGCAAATACAAATGAAATATGTTCCATACACATGACAAAATATCAGTTGCTACTGAATTTTGAATGTCCACATGTCCATAGCTAATTGAATTTAAAGGCTGTAGATTCACAAAGCTCACTCCATGCCTTAGATATGGAAAAAAGGCTTGTGGAGGGGGAGGGGGGAATAGTATTGAAATAAACACGATATTCCATTAAACAAGAAAATAATTTCATTTACTATTCGAATGTTTTACAACACTTACTAACTCAGACAGTCACATCTCACACACACACTCACTCATATTTACAGTTGTCAAGAGGTTTGCAAATGAAAACACGATGACCAATTCGCTCTTTTAAACTTCCTCTCTTTCCTTTGTCATGGAAACTACACCCAGTTGGCCAAATGGTCATAGACGCAAATGTCATCAATGATGTCTTCCGAACATTTTTGAATTTGTCGCCTATATAACATTGATGGCGACAACTTAAGTAAGAAAACGTGCATATTGTCGTGTTAAAAATCGTATTAACGACTTTCTTTGAGACATTTTTTTTAAATTTGTCTTGAATAATAATTTATTGATTACAACGTAAGTAACCATTGCATGCAATTTGTCGTGTTTCAAACCACACTGACGACAAAATGCATGCAATTGTCGCTCGTCTTGTCTTCAAAGAGACTTTATTGAGAGAGGACAACGTAAGCGACCATTGCATGCATTTTGTCGTGCTTCGAATCACTTTGACGACAAAATGCATGCAATGGTCGCTTACGTTGTCCTCTACTAAAAAAAAATCAAAACTTTAAATTTGTATGTAATTTAAAATTAATATTTCTCGATGTTTTGCTTTTATTATCAATATTTTTGATATTAAAAAAAAATTAAAAAATAAATAATCCTGCCTGTTAAATACAATTATTTTGTAACTTATAACGTTATTCGCGGCTGTGTTTCAATTGTGCAATTGGAAAACGAGAATTGATTGGACAAGAAACACAAAAAATAAATGTTCCTGCTGACTACATTGCCATATCGTAGACTCAATATGCAAACCTGCTAAATCCACTTTTTAAGTAAATTGAGATTTTAATGCCGTGTGAAAGAGAAAGATACACCTCGTCGACCAGCATGTAGTTTTTCTTCAAATTGAGTCTTAAAGTGTGTTAAACCAACTATATTTTTAGGTTTTCTCTCAAGCTGCGCATATGAAATATAAAAAGTTTGTTGTTTCATTAAAACTTATTGGAAGTTAGCAGGTTTGCATATTATGTCGACTATATTTTAAGTTCACAACCCATCCTTATTAATCAAAAGCCTATTGGAGGTCTGACTGTCTCCACACATCCAGTATCCACTATTTTCGAGCCCAGTTTCTCAAACTCATCGCCATTTAATTAGTTTGGAATTCACTAGTTGGAATTCACAGCCCATCAAGGCCCTGGAATTCACTACAAATTACTACAAATTTCTTAAGTTCTGAAATTATTTGAGAACTACCGCTACCATCGTTCGATAGACCATTGTCCTGCCCATCGATTCCATGTAGTGGGATAGTGGTAGTATTTCCCTGGACTCCAGAGTGACCACTTATCCCTCTTAAGAACGTACAAAATTAGAATTTGTAATTTTTTTTTATAAAATTTCTTAAGTTCTGAAATTATTTGAGAACTACCGCTACCATCGTTCGATAGACCCTTGTCCTGCCCATCGATTCCATGTAGTGGGATAGTGGTAGTATTTCCCTGGACTCCAGAGTGACCACTCATCCCTCTTAAGAACGTACATAATTAGAATTTGTAATTTTTTTTTATAAAATTTCTTAAGTTCTGAAATTATTTGAGAACTACCGCTACCATCGTTCGATAGAGTATTGTCCTGCCCATCGATTCCATGTAGTCGGATAGCGATATTTTATTAAATTTGGTGTATTTTTTTAATTTTTACAATTTATTTAATGTTAACATAGCTCTGTTAAGTATGTAACAGTGCAATGTTAGCTTTGAAATCATTGTATGTTAAAGACGTGGGTTTTTGTCTTGGGTTTATAAATTCGAATTTATCTTCACACACATCAAAAATTTTTCCAACAAAAAAATGTGTCTCAAAGCCAGCCGGCCGCTCTGCTCTGCTTCATCTTCGCCAACAGTGCTTGCTTGTGTGCGCGTCATTGCTTGTGCCAAAACTTTTTTGTTTGATTCAGCAAAATTATTTGTTTTAAATTTTAATTGAATTTCAGTAAACTTTTTGTTTGATTCTGTAAAATTATTTGTTTGAAAAAATCGGCGTTTTTTTTCAATAAACAAAATGCAAATAAATTGTTTGAATATGCGAATTTGTTTGTAGGACCGATTTTAGAGAAAAAATTGTTTGATTCTACAAATTTTTTGTTTGAATTGGAAAAATAATTTTTTCTGTGTAATCGGGCATTAACGACTTTATAAGAAAATAGTCGTTTATATAGTCGCCAGTGACAACTTTAACCACATTGTTATTTTGATTATTAACGACAATATGCATAATAATGTCGCTCACATTGTCGATTACGACTCAAGTGCCCTTTGTTCGAAAAAGTCGTCGACGATTTGCATGGGCTGTCGCAACTTGTCGTCAGGGATTTCTTGTACGCGTCCTCGACGTTGTCTTGAAGACATGGACAACTGGGACACATCCATACACATACACACATGCATACAATGTTTTATACATTTTATTTACTTATTCATGTATTTTCTATATCCCAGCGGTAACTAGAATGAGTAAAGAGGCCTAATAGAAGGCCTTATTTAGCAGTCACAAGCAGTCAGAAGCCCTTCTCGCCACATTCCATACTTATTTATTTTTTACACAGGTTGTCATTAGGCGCAAGGCCTTCCACACTTCCTTTAAAAACAACTTCGATCCCTTCCAAAGAAGGGAGTAAGGAAGGTCACTAAAAATAAAAAGTAAATAAAACTGAACACCTTCCTTTCTCCCTTCTCAAAGAAGGGAGTAGCGAATGTGTGCTGAATATTTCAGAAGGTCTTTTAAAAAAAAGTTTATACCTTCTAGAAGGCATACTTCTGAAGGCAGGATATCATGCAAAGCGAATCTTTTAGAAAGGAGTATAGAGGCCTTCAAAAAGGCCTGCCACTTGCAGTCCTTTCAATATTTACCGCTGGGATGGATTTATTCATTTTTTGTAGTTGTATGTGTGACATTGGTTCCTTTTTTTTTTTTTGTTAAATTAAACCAGAGACATTGATTTTCAATTGAATTTCCTTGAATACTAAATTGAACGGAAGTTTAACAAAAATAAAAATACAGATACTAAATGCAATAAATAAACATAATTTCAATTTAAATTTAAATTTTACACAATTTGAAAACACAAAAAATTTTTTGAAAATTAAATTCAGATTTTCTAAATATAATTGAAATTTTTGTAATAGTTTTATTTTAAATTCGATTTTAATATTTAAGCTAAAGGACGAGTTACCAGTCCTGAAAAGGGTTTTAATTATTGCTGAAAATTCTCTGGATATTGCGTTGGCAAAATATTTTCAATTACAATTTATGCCTTAATTGAGTTATTTGTTAATTACAACTGTAAATTGACCAAATAAATGTTTTAATTGTTTTTCTGTGCTTAAAGCAAGAAATGAAACTTTTCAAGCATTTTAATGAAAATTTTAATATTTGCGATAATAAAGGGTGTCCAAATTTGAGGTATCAATGGTCAATGGAAATCGCGACAGGAAGATCCGAAGTTTTTATGTGGCGGAAAATTTATGATTTAGACGTAGAGAATATGGGTTTCAACAGGATGGTGCCACTTGCCATACAGCAAGGGAAACAACGAATCTTCCCAGTAAAAACTTCGCCTACAAAATAATGTGTTGAGTAATCAGAAAATCATTAAGGCACTACTTACAATTCTACTGAAAGAACCAATGAATTTTACCATGGATGTCCCAAAATGAACGCATTTTAAAGTAAGTCATTATTTTTTTACTTAAATACATCCACAAAAAAGTAGTAATAGATTTTGTTAAAGCTGTAGTTATAGAAGAAAGCTACTAAATACTGAGTTAAAGAAGCTATTCATTTTGAAAAAGAAAGCGAAGTTTTTACTGGGTTTTGAAAGAAAACTTCGAAAATCGCGTGACTTCTCCTTAAGAATATTTTATGTGGAGTTTTTGGAAATCAAAAGTGTTCAGTAAGGAGGGTGGGGGGGGGGGGGGGGGTTTCAAATTACCGGAAACTTGTTATATCTCAAAAAAAAACTCTTTTTTTTTCAATACAAATTTTTTATATTTTTAATTAGGCTTAAGTTCATGAAATTTAATTTTTCATTAAATTATTTTCATTTTTTTAATAAAATTAAAATGATACCTCAATTTTTAGTTACCCTTTAGATTGGACTATATAAAAGACTTTACATTAAACTATATAAAAGACTATGATTAACACCTTAGATCAACTTAACCACAAACTAGACAATATACTAAAGATTGAAGATTAAACCAGATTATATTCTATACGACTACGCTTTATATAAGATCACAGTTTATTATAGGGAATATACTACTGATTAGTCTGACTATTAGAATATGAACTGATCTACACTGACAGAAAAGGCGTCAGTTCTATGGCAAGTGTCTTCGTTTTTGACCCCATGACACTTTTCATCATCGTGATGTTAGCCAAAATTGTAATCAGTGCCCATGTTCTGTAACTCTCGCGTCGAGAAAGTTTTCGATTGAAATGTGTGAAATGAAACAAAAATGCCATAAATTGAAACAAACAGCTGTTTTTCTCACTTAACTGTGTCTGTAACTTTTTTTGGCGAGTACAAGCTGTCACGTAAGGAAATTACTAGCCAATTTACAGAAAAAGTGTGTCTGTAACATTTTGGTGAGAAAAGTTCCCGCTTTGAACTGTCAAATAAACTCACGAATAAAAATGGGGCGAGAAAAAAATTTTAACACTAAAAAACAATTAAAAATGCAAAATGCTAAGAATAATAATAATAATATTTTATTCTTGGCACATTTTTCATTGTTTTATTATTTTGCTTTTAACATTTTTATAAAATATACGAATGTCTTCAAAGCTCGTTTGCAAACAACAAACATTAAAGACGCTCTTTACACAATTTGGTATAGCCGACGGTTGTGTTTTCGCCGCCGTCGTTGAAAAATTATCAATTTAAGTAAATTTTGGTCGCCGTCAACGATATGTGTTACTGGCGTTCTGAACGTCTGCAATGTCACATTGGCTTCGAGTGCAATTTTATGACATTTTTAACGTAACTACGTAATCTCTTTTGATAGTTTTTTCTCATTTTTCGAGAAACGATGGAATATTTTGTTTTCACATCTTTTCGATGCAAGAAGTTCTCACTAAAGTTACAGAACATGGGTACAGGTAAAAATTTGCCATCTATGGGATGACACATCGGCATCACAGCAATCACAAATCAGCTTTATTTAAATAAAAAATGTTATCAGTGCGATGACTCGAATAAATCAGAGAAAGGACTCAATAGGCTCAATTTAATAACAAACTGTTATTAAATGCAGTTATTGGGACTGACTTATTAACTTACTCCCGTTTTCCCTATTCTTGTATACGCCTTTTGTTTACAGAATAATTTTAAATTATAAGACACCAGCTGCTTCCCCGATATTTCTAATAACTTTGATGTCACAATTCTGATGTAAGGGCATCATCAATATAAAGATGCATTTTTCTATGAGTGTAAGTAAGGACTGGACTATATTTTAACAATAAAAAACAAGTTAGAAAGTAAAGTCGGTCAAGCCCGACCATATGATACCCTACACCACAGTTTTTAAAAACACATCATGCTTATGTGTCCATTTAAATATAGATTAATCTTAGTTTATAAACTTCATGAAAATCGGTTTGAAAGTTTGTGAGTGGCAGAAATTGCCCCCTACCTCCCGTTGTGGTCCTATTTTTGAAAAACTGTATAGCTAATGTGCCCATATAGATATGGATCTATCTATGTTTTAAATTTCATTTAAATCGGTTTGAGAGGCAGATATTGCCCCTATCTCCCCTCGTGGTCCTAGTTTTTAAAAAATGCATAAATTTTGTGTCCATATAGATATGGCTCTATCTATGTTTTAAATTTCATTGAAATCGTTTCTGAGATGAAGAAATTTCACCCTATCTTCCCTCGTGATCCTACGATTCTGCCCATTTTTAATAGGCTTGGTCCTTGTGCCAATAAAAACCTATGACCCAAATTTCATCAAATTATCTCCAAAATTACGACCTGTACTTTGCGCACAAGGACAGCCAGCCAGCCTGCCAGCCGGACGGACATCGTTAGTTCGACTCAGAAAGTGATTCTAAGACGATCGGTATACTTTAAGGTGGGTCTAGGTATTTTAAGGCGTTACACACATCAGCACAAATGCATAATACCCTCTCCACTATTGTGGTGTGGGTATAATAAGATACTTTAAATTGGCCAAACAGGCCGGATTTTCCTCAGTTATAATGGTTTTTTTTAGCAACTATCAACGCTTACCCCAGAAAACCAAAGAAAGAGAGAGAGAGAGAATATTATAATTTTTAACTTATCCGTTTACACATATATGTATGTTTGTTTTACCTTTGTTGTTGTTTTCGCCATCTTTTTCATAAAAGAACTAAAATAAAACTTGGGAATTTGTGCTTTTTATTTTCTTTTTGAACATGAAAATAATTTTTGTTTTTCTTGTTGTAGTTTTGTTGTTGTTGTTTCTACACAAAACAAACAAATCGTTTTTTACCTAATGGTGTAGTGTTTTTGTTGCTACAACAAATTTTCATAGTTTTTAGAGTTTTTTTCTTTGTGTATATGTGACCTTCTCCGAGAAAAAGGACCTAGTGTGTCAAAAAAACGGGTTCTTGAAAAACTGTTAACGTTTTTCTCAAACCTTCATTTTCACACACTGCGTCCCTTTTCTCGGAGAAGGTCACATATATAGATAGGGTGGCGTATAAGTAACGTTTTGATAGCCAAAAAAAAAGAGCCATCGTTGGTCGAGCAGTGTTACCTGTGGCTCTATCTTGCTGAAACCACATCGGCCATTATCAATTTTTCAATCATTGTCGGGAATTAAATGACATTAACGCAACGTTTTCGTCGTTTTAAAACAAATATTGTCCAATGATCTCTTCTGATGTGTATAATTAAGCGGGTGCATTTGAAGTTCAACAATAATTGTTGGATTTTGGGTGCCTCATATATATTTTAGGTGACCATTTAGGTTCTCATCGCTCATTATTCGATAAGATCTTTGTGTCTCAATAATCGAATACTGACTTCCAAAATTAAATTGAACAACTTTGGTTCATAAATTTCCCAAAAAAATACTGACTTTTTAAATCATAACGTACATTATGAAATTGTAACAAAAAACTCGAAAAATTTAACTTGAATCAAAAATATTGTATCGACGTTATATTAGGGAATACAAAATTGTTTAATCTTTTATTATGATGTGCTTAATTTCCAGTTTTTATTGATAAATATACTGAAATTTATTGATGGGGAAAAAGCTATTTCCTAGGCGCATTTCACTGGTCACTTCACGAGGAAATCTTTTTCCAAAGACTTTGGAAAAGCTAAAGATATAGATAATAAAACTATAAAGCGAATGAGAATAACAAACACAGAACACACAAACATATAAAAGCTTACAGTACGTTTACATTTGACAGTACTGGCAAGACAGTAAGAAAATACATATTAGTTTCAAAAAACACAGCTAACTGTTTTCGTGACGTAGGCGTCCAGACAGTAGTTAAGACAGTTCACTTTTAAAAATAAGTCAAACGTGAATGTTGCTGTTCAAGTCCAGCTAAACGTGTTTTACATGAACTAAACAAACTTAAAAACAGCTTAAAATAACTATATTGTGTTAACAATAATAACACTAAACTTAAATATAAAAAATCAAAGCAAACTATGTTTAAGTTTTTTTTACACTTTGATTTTTTCCCCTTTTGCTAACAAAACTTCAGATTACTGTTAGCAAATGTCAAATCACTGTCCAATTTTACTGTCTGCAAAATTTGCTAGACAGTAGACAAGACAGTTGGAAAAGTGTGCATGTATTAGTGAAAAAGTTTGCATGTATTGCTACTGTCTTGCCAGTACTGGCAAATGTAAACGCCAAGTTAGACAAAACACTACCAATAAACAGTGAGTTAAATTGTTCTCACAATTAATTGGTTTTATTCCTAAAGATCAAAATATGGTAATAAAATTTTAAAAAAATTTTGGGCATATGGGCACCGCGGCTGTTATTACCGAAACGAATTTTCTACTTCCAATTTAGGGTCAGTTTTTCGAGCATTCATGGCTTGATGTCACGAATAACAAGAACAATGATGGCTTTCAAGACCTGAATTGTTGTAAGTAAATCAGTATCAGCACGACCTTGAACGCCAATTGACAGGTCCATTTCTCAAAATCAACTCGTTGTATAAAGTTTAATTTAATATAAAAATGGTTTCGGTCGCAAGTAGCGCCATTCTGATGAAAATAGATCTCTACCGGGTCTGTTTCATCCAGATTTTCAAAAAAAAAAAAATCACTAATCATGGTGCGCTTACGATCTTCATTGACTGAAAAGCTAGCACCGGCTTAATTTTTCAAGAAATAAGGTCCGATAACGCCTAAGAGCGTGAAGACTACACTTTAGGGTGGATATTTCTCGACCTAATGGAGTCTGTAGGGTCCATTGTTTACTGCTGTCGCTCCTTATGTGTCAATTTTATTTATTAAAAACCCCGGTAAGCCAAAACTAAGTCAAACTGCTAAACACATTTGTTTTTGTCCATAAGCTGGGCGGAAAGATGTCTGGTTTTTTAAAGTAAATTTGCATAATTTTATAGCGTTGTTCAAGCTTGAATCTATTCATGATGAATTAACAAAGTACACTGAACACTTGTCAAATAATGAGCACGCTATGACAGTTTCTTTGACAACTAACCTTTTCGTAAGTCCTATCGGGCTTAAAAAACAGCCATTATGTTTAATATTATATTTTACTTATTTGTCTTAGACTTTATGTAAAAATTCAATATCTTGTCCATATTGCCTGTTGCAATCGTTTTAACTTTAATTTAATTTACTTCCGTTTAAAAACCAATTTTTTTTTAATAAATTTGTTTATTAGTTTAATGATGAATATTTCTGCTCCAACGGCTCAGGTTAAATATTGAATTTCAAAATTATTATTTCAGATAAATAAAGCTTAAGAGTGGCTTGTGGTCTGTAGGTGCTTTTACAGCTTTTGTTAATTTGTTTTGGAAATAAAAAACGAAAACATAGGAAGCTGTTTTAAAATCCAATTATTCATCTGATGATTACAAGAAAATGTCTTTATCGCAAAATACACTCATACGGCCAACATAAACACACACAAACGATTACAATAAGCATCACACAGCAAGGTCCTTGCCAGTATTTTGTATTGAAAAGATAAACAAGTTACAGTGACAAAAATTCGTTTAAGAGCAGAGATCTTTATGTTGTGGACAATTGTTTAATAATTTTATTAATTAAATAAATATAAACCGCCCAGAGAAATTAAACATATTAATTTTTTTTTTTTTATATAATAATTTTTTTAAATCGATTCCACTGTATCTCTCTATTTGCTTTACCTGTCTACATTTTGTAGTCCAGGTCATTTTCGTAAATGTTTTATACAAAAAGCAAATGTAGCTGGGTTAAACTCTATTTAGTTTTATTTTTTTTTGTTTTTGTATTCTGTTTGACGTATTTAAACAATATTCAAAGTTGCCAGGATATGATATAAAACATACAAAAGCAACAGGAAATAAATACAATTCAACTAACACATATACGAATAGACCACAAAAGCAATATACTTTACATATGACTTATAGAGCAGCAGGAGCTGCATAATATCTTAATAGTATGTGTTTATGTATTTGTGCTGAAAGTTGTTGCAGGAAAATTGTTTAAACGGATATAAAGGACATTTGCTTAAACAACAGATAAATTATAATAATAATACAGGTAGCGACATGACCAGCTTAAAAGTAAAAGGATTAAGAATCCCAATTAAAAAATGGAGCTTCCAATGAAGCAGGTTTGTAAGGGAGAAACATAAAAGTTTCGCTTACCATTGCTCTTACGGAAGATATTAATTTTATATGACGAGTTCCCACTTTGAAGCAATACATTTTTGACACATAAAGCGCATTATTCAGCGCATTTAAAAAACACTGAATGTTTTGATACAGTTTTTTTTTAGTATTCTCCCATACAAACCTGCTTCGTAGTAAGAGAATGCCGTAGCACTTGAAATTTTATTTTTTTTTTTATATAAGTTGTTGAGAGTTCTTTCACTTACTTTACGGCATTTCTGTATGTCTTATTGCGTAGCGCACAATTGTGCGCTTATTTTTTTAAAGGTACCATTAGTGCATCGCAAAATTATAAAATTTTCTATTGGGATAGGAAAGATCGGTTGCTTGAAAAATGGAAGAAAAAATCTGGCTAGACTAACGCTTAAACTCTTATGAGGCTTTATTAACTTGCATATGACTAGACTAGACTAGACTAGAGTTTAATGTAAATACTATAGTTTTATGGTCCTACCAACTATAGAACATTTACTACCTTGAAGCCGTAAATATGGTTAGCTCGACTTCACGGGGTGCCCCGGTAGGAGTTGCGGGTTCGATTCCTTCCAGAGACTCTGGTTCCTTTACTACAGACAAGCGTAGAGCTTCGCGGGACTACACTGATAGAAAAGGCGTTATAACGCTGCTGTATTTTGACATCAAGTACTATGACAAGTGTCTTCGTTTTTGACCCCATGACACTTTTCATCAAGGCCAAAGTGTCATCAGGGTCAAAATGAAATTATGCCATCAATGGGATGACACATCGGCATCACAGAAATGACGAACATGTCTTCAGTGCGATGACGCAGTAACATCGAAGAAATGACATATTAGCATCAATTTAATGACAGTTTGTCATTAAGTCAAAGTCATTGGTATTGACTTAAGTTAAAGTGAGAGAATATTATTATTTACTTACCCGTTACATATGTTTGTTTCACGTTTATTGAATTTCAACCTTTGTTAACAGCAGAACTCTCAATAATAAGACACCAGCACCATGCCTCATCTGGTTTTCGTAATCATTCTACTTTAAAAATTTGATGTATTTAACTAAATAATTGAAAAAAATAGAATATAGGAATTTTTGCTTCTTTTAATACATTGTTATCATGAAAATAATGTTAATAATATACAAAATGTGGCATCGAATGGATGTCACTATAGTCATAAAATAGATGACACGTCAAAAATGACAAAATTGTACGAAGACGTTAGTCATGGGATTGATGTTACTTTTTGCATCATTGATACCATTTGTAGTTATATTGATGTCACAATTCTGATGTTAGGGCATCATCAATATGAAGATGCATTTTTCTATCAGTGTAGCTTAAGGAATTAAAAATTAAAAAAAAAATATCATGCGCTTCGGGTTGCGGTAATGGACCCACTTTTTATCGTTTGATTTGGATTGATGTCAAAATTACTCCCTTTTTATGATGTGTGTGAAGATTATAACGACCAAATTCATTTAAAAAATTTATTGCACGCGATAAAAATTATTTTATAAAAAAATTAACACTATATTTTAAAATTCTTATGAAATATCAGTCAGTCACGTAAGATAGAAAAGGCGTCATGATGCTGATGTATTTTGACATCAGTACTATGACACGTGCCTGCGTTTTTGACCCCATGACACTTTTCATCATGGTGATGTTAACCTTAACATCACTTGGCCAAAGTACCATCTTGCAAAATGAAATTATGTCATTAATGGGATGACACATCGGCATCACAGAAATGACGAATATGTCCTCAGTGCGATGACGCAGTTACATCGGAGAAATTACATATTAGCATCAGTTTAATGACAGTTTGTCATTAAGTCAAAGTCATTGGAATTGATTTAAGTCAAAGTGAGAGAATATTATTATTTACTTACACGTTACAAAGTATGTTTGTTTCACGTTTGTTCAATTACGACCTTTGTTAACAGCAGAAATCTCAATAATAAGACACCAGCATTATGCCCCATATGGTTTGCGTTATCATTCTACTTTAAAAATTTGATGTATTTAACTAAATAATTAAAAAAAAAAAATGTAGGAATTTTTGCTTCTTATAATGGATTTGCATCGAATTGATGTCACTATAGTCACAATATAGATGACACGTAAAAAACGACAAAATTGTACAAAGACGTTAGTCATTGGATTGATTTGTAGTGGCATTGATGTCACAATTCTGATGTTAGAGCATCATCAATATGAAGATGCATTTTTCTATCAGCGCACAAGGTGAATTCATTACAGGTGGTGTTATCATTTTTGAATGTTGAATTTTTGAATGTTTATTATCTTTATTTTTAACATTGTACAATGATTTTACAAAAACAAATTGTTTGTCGTTTTTTTGTTTGTAATACCGAGATTACCTCTAAAACTCGATTCACCTATGCGTTCAGAACAATATGTTTGTCCAGATAAAATTTTTTTTATATTGAGAGGTGTACGTCTTACATTTGAGATAAAGAAGGAGAAATTATTCTTACATTTGAGATAAAGAAGGAGAAATTATTTTCTTCGGAAAGTTTTTTCTTGTACAGGTTTGAACTGAGATGCAACTTTTTTTAATTTGTACATAAAAGTTGAATAATAATAAAATAATAAATAATATTACAACAATTGTTTTTTGCTGAATAATTAAAAAAAATAATAGACTTAGGCCCGTTTTCACAACTTACCGATAGCTAAAGGTAAGATTTTATAGGCCGTATAAAAAGTGTTCCATTATAACAACTTTACTTTTGCCTACCAAGTAGCATTAAGCTTAATCTACTTTATCGCTCACTTTTGGTTAAAGTAAAGTTTTAATAATGGAACACTTTTTAACGGGCCATTTAAAGTCTACTTTAAGCTATCGGTAAGTTGTGAAAACGGGCCTTAAAAAAATAATACAATCACTTTCCTTTTTTCGTCCATTTTCTTTAAAACACTTTTAAGTAGTTTGCTAGTTCTTCTGCCATTTCGTCTAGAAATTTGAAAAAATAAATTTACTGCAGAAACGAAGCATGTTTTTTAACTAATCTGGGTGCACTGAATTCGGAATCTGGCATAAAAATTGGGCTATCACGTCTTGTTCATTTTTTATCGCATGCTGGCAATACGGTAAAACAGTCAATAGTGACAAAACAATTTCACAATTACTTATTTGAGAGAAGCCCACATTCATTCTCAATCTTCATAAAAGTAGCGTTTAAGCATGTCAGGGAGATCGTGTGTTACTGATTCAAGCTATTTTTGCTTTGTGTGTGGTGAATATATGGTTGTAAAAGATATGCAATATCAGAATCATTAAAATATGCATATTTACATAAATTTGGTTTTGCAGTCAGAAACTTGGACAAACCGTGGACACTACAATAGCCCAATTCACAATCTTGTGCAAAAAGTCTTGCATCGTAGCATTTGCAAAATGGTATAGTAAATACTGTAGTATACTTTTTGGATTATAGTAAATACTATAACATTTTTCAGATCGACTTGGTTCACTGAGTGTTAGCTGTCGTTTTGCAATCAACTCGAGTAAATATAAACTATTGGTTTTAGGCGTTGCATATTTGCAAAAGAGTAGCAAGTGCATTGCTGTATATTTTGTTGGTGTAGAGTAAAAATATACTATACCATTTTGCAAATGCTACGATATATAGTTATGGTTTTAACCATAATCCCAAAAGTATGCTATGGTATTTACTATTCCATTTTGCAAATGCTACGATGCAAGACCATTTGCACAAGATTGTGAATTGGGCTAATGTTTTGTATATTCTTCATTCGCACTTAGATTTTCTTCCAAAAAAAACAAGGTGCAATGAGCGCGAACAATTGGATAAAAACGGATAAAAATTTAACAAATGCTCACCAAGGTTTAATGAAAATTGAAAGAATTTATCGAGGATTTTGAGACAAAAGCTGCTGGATACTAATACACTAACAAACAAACGACGTTCAAATAACGCCATTCACTTTTGAAAATTCATTGATTTTTAAATTAACTAGAAACGGATAAAAACCTTTTTTGTATCTCGAAAACCTGAGGTGATAGAGAAAAACCAATTACCGATTCTAATTCAGCCCACCAAATTACCCTAGGAAAGGTATTTGGTTGATCCAGCTTAAAAACTTGTTGGCTAGTGCTATTAACATCTGAACACCATATGGTAGCTTTTTTCCGCACAAATTTTGCGAAATAAGTGAATCGTTCTGCAGAACACTCTCAGTAAAAAAATTTTTCTCTGGACAAAAATATTGTTCGGAACGCATGGATGAATCCACCTTAATGAATTTGCCTTTGTGTGTCAGATTTTAATTTTGTTTCAAATATTGAAAACGTCTTGAATATTGTGCCAGTCATTTTATTTGAAAATGTATGAATTTCGAAAAAATTTTAGTTCTCATTAATGAGTCAAATTCTGGCCACTGTGTCTAAATCCTTCCATCTCAGAAAATCAATCATACTGACAAAATGGGCAAAGCTACCATAATTTTTGACCGATATATCCAAAGCAAATTTGTGAACATTTAAATAATTTGTTGAAAATTTTACTTAGGACGAAATTTTGTTCAACGAGTTGTTTCTGTTAGGGATATAGGCACTGTGTCCAAATCCTTTCATCTCAGGATTCAGAATTCAATTTGAATATATCGTTTAACGTTACCCCGGGGAATGACGTATCCTTTAAGAGAAAACAGGTGTGGGGTCAATCCAGGAATTCGAAAGGATTCAAAATTGACCTAGTGCCCTGACAACGGAACGCGTAATAAAAGAAGCAGTAGAGGGGTTTCGGAAGATTTATATTTTCCGCTGTATAGTCGTACTGCCATGGGGAGTTCTTTTAAGAGAGATATGGTATATGGGATAGAGAAACATGACAGTTTCTGTTGTGTCCTGGGATCTGATAAAGATCTAAAATGACAGGGCTCTTGAAGGAAGTCCTCATGATTCCATGAGACTGATTGTACGCACCGATCTGACTATTGGTTGACTCTCCGTTAAGATTCTTCTTGTGAGAAATGGCTCCTATCTTTCAGAATGATTGTCTTTGCGAAAGCTTTACCCTTTTGATAACTGATACTTCCATTACGTTGAACTTACTTGCCCTCTGCTTAGGGGTTTAACGGAAATGCTTTTTTGACTAAGGGATACGTTTGCGGATCACGTGGAGGCTGTGGCTTAAAAAACCGCCGGAAGGGATAGTACTGAAAATCCTACTAAAAGGCGAATTTTTTACGACATATGGGAAAGTTCGGTCCGAATAAGTGCTTTCTCTAGGTGATGTTGCTATTCAACAGAAGCTGCTGGATTTCAAATAGCAGTGGAGGTTAGATAGCACTGGCTCCTAAACAAAGGTTAAGTGTTTTATTTTGTTGGATTACACATTCAAAACCTGTATGTGAAGTATCCGTGCACACAAGGGTGCGATTGGTAAACGCATTGTTTGTCACCCAGTGTTCAAGATCCAACATGAGATTAGGCGTTTTGGCTAGTGCTTTCAATAGTCGTGATTCCCTGAGATAGAAGGAACTCATTCATAAGAATTTCACTATACACGCAAAGAAAAAACATGGTTGATACAATCAGAATCGCAAACTATCATTAATGTTTGTGGTTATGATTGTGTCAAACACGTCTTAAGTAACAATATATGTTCAGAATAAATAATGTTATATCTAATTATTGTCTCAAACATATTATTGTGTTCAGAAGAAAAACGCAAACGATTATTCAAACCCTGTTTCTATATTTCCTAACACCATGCAACATGTCTATTTTAACATTTTATATGGTTGTCACAATAAAACCAATAAAATATTTAATATCAAGAATATATTTTTTATTAAAAACACATATATAATTCAAATACATATAAAGTTTATACATACATATATTAAAAAAATAACATTAAATACATAAATTTAGCACTTGTAAAAATAAAGTTAAGACAAACTTACTTTTTTTCTATTAAAAAATCCACTATTTTAATACACTCTGGAACACCGATTGAAATAATTTCCAAGACGGCTTCAATGTTGTAGGTTTTCTTGGCTGTTAGAAAGGCAACGTTATTGCATATTTATACTTGATTATAATTTTATATTAATAACTTACCTGTTTCAATAAACTAATTTATTTTGTAAGTTTTGCATCGCAGCATGGCCTTTTTCTCCCGAAAAACTTCTTAATTATTTTGTAATCATCCATGTTTGCCGATTAACTGATGCTCGCGGACGGAAAAAATTTTGTTTCTTTATAAACACACACTGTTGGTTTTAACAATAAATGTTTGCTCATTTAGATAATGTATTTTAAAGCAAACAAAAATTATGGTATTAAACATACCTTTTGTGTGCAACTAGTATTATGATTTTAAATGTATAGTTGAAAATATATTTATTGTAGCAGCAAACATTTCCCATAATTTAATATGTTTAGCTAGATCAGAGTAACTTTTTAGGTGTAAAACACCATAAAATATGATTATACTGATTTTAAAAATGTTAAGGACAAAAATATTTTTTAAAATTATATTAGGACTATAATAAAATTATTAGGGTAAACATATAAGGCAAATATGAATAAAAATGGTCGTAGTGACCACTCAGTAATCATGTTTTTTCTCTGCGTGTAAGTAAATTTTATTCGAAATTCATTAATTTTTAAACTAAATGACAGACAAAATATTCAAAATGTTTTTCAATTCATACTGTACTGTTTTCCATAAATAATAATTTTTTATCGCATGCGGTATTATGAAAAACAAGTTAGAGTGCTATATTCGACTGTGCCGAATCTTTGATGCCGTCCACCGACAGTTCGAATGTTTTAGGAGTGATATCACTATAAAATCTATTTCTTATTAATTTATCTTTTTTAAACAGACATTTGCATATAAATTGACCGACAATCAGAAAGTTTAATGCTGTTTTTAACAATTTTAAATAGCTTGAGTAAAATATCATGATTCGTAACAGTTTAAGCTGAACTTAAATTATTTTCAGGAGGGCAATTTATATTGAAGCCATGGTAAGCTATGAGCCATTCATTCTAAAATTCTGCAGAGTGATTTCTGGTATTAAAAAACATAAATTTCAATACAGCGGAGCATTTAGTTTTAGCGTTTGCAGTGAATTTCAGAAGGCTGCTAAAATGGGATCTAAGGTAAATTATGGACCGTATATCACAAAATTGCATTACATTTTTTGTTGTCCATATGAAGCTAAGATGGAAGAAAGTTTACCGCAATATCTTTATCTGCTACGGTTTAAGGCGTATTTAATTATTTTACCAGAGTGGGCTTTATATGGGGCCTAGGGTAAATTATGGACCGATCTTCCCGAAACTTTACAGTGTCATTACTAGTCCTATTAAACTGTGACGTGTCAAAATTTGTTATGATAGCAGTATGTTTTACGGTTTTAGGCGTACTAAATTGTTTACCGGAAGTAGGGTTTATATGGGGCCTAGGGTAAATTATGAACCAATCTTCACGAAATTTCACAGTGTCATTTCAAGTCCTACAAAACTGTGACGTACCAAATTTTGCTATGATAGCATTATTTTGTACGGTTTTTTGCGTACTAAACTGTTTACCGGAAGTAGGGTTTATATGGGGCCTAGGATAAATTATGGACCGATCTTCACGAAACTTTACAGTGTAATTTCTAGTCCTATTTAACTGTGACGTGTCAAAATTTGTTATGATATCAGTATGTTTTACGGTTTTAGGCGTTCTAAACTTTTTACCGGAAGTAGGGTTTATATGGGGCCTATGGTAAATTATGGACGGATCTTCACGAAACTTTACAGTGTAATTTCTAGTCTTATTTAACTGCGACGTGCCAACGACGTGTTATGATAGCATTGTTAATTAGGGTTTTATTTGTAATACACTGTTTTCCGGGAGTAGGGCTTAGGGCCTAGAGTAAATTATGGACGGATCTTCACGAAATTTTACAGCATGATCTCCAGTTGAATAAAATGAATTTTTGCAAAATTGTATATCATTCTGTGCATTTTTCCACCATTTATGTTAGTTTTGTATCAAAATTATCAATTTTTTTTTTTTGATGGTGGTTCCACATTTTGATTCATAGCTCTGATCCTATTGAACCGATTATGCTGTATTTCAATCCCTTAGGATTGCTTACGATAAAAACAAGCAATTTGACACCAAAGTTTGTTTATTTCTTTTGAGTTTTTTGAAAGTGAGCGTGTTTTCAACAGACGGACAGACGGACATGGCTAAATCAACTTAGAATTACTCAAGGACCCAGAATATATATACTTTATGGGGTCTAAGATGAATAATAAAAAAGTTTCCAACGGAATGACAAACTTAGTATAGCCTCTTCATAACTAATTGTGGCGGAGGGTATAAAAAGAATTACACTGTACAACATTTTTCAGGTGATTGATTCGGGACTCAATTCTGATAATTGGTTATGAAATTTGACCCAAAAAGAAGAACTTCTGCATCATTAGTTTGGTCATGGTACATCAAATAATAGTTTAAAAATTAATTTGAAGTTAGTAATATTGTATAGGGGAATTTGTCACGTTTTAGGCTCTTTTGTTCGATAACTTTGCTCATAACTCGAGAACCACTTAGAACCGAATTAGCTGAAACAAATTGAAACAAATTAAGAATTACAATTCCTTTAATCTGTTCATACAACGTTTCGCTACATAAGCAACAGTTTCGCAGTTATAAATAAATGTATGAAGAAAAAAAATATTTTTTGCCCAAAAAATTAAAATTTTTTATTTTTCATTCATAAAAACTATAAAACGGTAAAAAAAAAAGTGTCAAGTCCTATTACTTTCACGTAAAGTCGCATAACCAAAATGACACATAAATCATGAAAATCGATGAACGCGTTTCGCTTTTATTCACAATTAAGTAAAAGTATGAATTTCAAAAATTTGCTCGAGATATCCACAAAATTCTTTGGAAAAAACAGTGATGACTTTTTTATTGATATATCGATATATTCGCATTACCAATAATTTTTTCGTAAATGTTTTTTTTTTTATATTTAAAACAGGTAATTCGGCTAATTCGGACTAGTGGTTCTCGAGTTATGGGCAAAGTTATCGAACAAAAGCGCTTAAAACGTGACATATTCCCCTATACAATATTACAAACTTATTTTTGAAATTATTATTTGATGGACCATGACCAAACTAAGGATGCAGAAGTTCTTCTTTTTGGGTCTACTTTCATAACCAATTATCAGAATTGAGTCCCGAAATAATGTGTTGTACTGTGTTATTATTGTCGTATTTATCTTCACATACATTTTTTTATGTTGTTTAAGCCGTATATCGTGGTTTAATTTCACTTTTTTGGTGAATCTTGCTGCTTGCAAACATTTTTTAAATAACTCATTATTATTGGTTTAACCTACCGACACTGTTGCCAGAAATTTTTTCTAAGGACGTCTTTAATTAATATTCGTTCCACATTAGCTGATGAATGTGGCAAAAAAATGTTTTTTTTTTTTTAATAAAAAGGCAAAATTTTCGGAATAATATTCTTGAGTCAAAACTTTTAATTTCACATTTACTTTTCCGAAATGGTAATAAATTGTTTTTTTTTTTTTTTATTTATAAAATATTGAAAATCAAAAGTCAATTGTTTGCATTGGCGTAACAAATTTGGAAACTGTTTTTAAAACTTCAAATATGGAGTTCAACTCACCATTAACTAAAATATTTGGATTTATTTCTTTTAAACATTTGAATTGAACTCCAAAATCCAATCTTTTAAAAAATTGGTCACAAAGTTTAATATAAAAGTCTTTACAATTTCTTCAATTTTAAAAAATCTGCAATTTGACAGCAAAAATCTTCAAATCTCACTTCGTCATTTTTGCAATGAAAAATCAGCAAAATGCAGAGAAATCTGCACTTCTGGCAACAGTGCCTACCGACCGTTTAAAAAAAAATTAAGTTAGGTATAGTGTAAATATTATTTGAATACCCCCTTTCTGAATACAAAACCTGTTACCCAACATTTTTTATGGTCTCTGAGATATTAAGCATTCATTTTGCTCCATACCAATTATTTTAAAGGTTATTAATATTGTTTTGTCTACACGCCACTGTTTGTCGAATGCTGCAAATTTCTCATACAAAAATGTACCAAATAAATTTCACTCTTGCTTTGCTTCATTGCTGCTGGAAAAAAAGCAAAATAAAATGCTAACACACAGCAGTAAGTAAAAGTATGCCGCACAAAAAGCTGCCTTTTACAAATACATTTAGAAAAATGGCGTATGTGGCACAAAACAAAAATTTTCAATAAAATACTATTATCATCTAACTGCTTAACTGAACTTTCTCAAAAATTTAGATCCTTCTTCAAAACATTTGCCAGAAGCACTGGTGAAAATACAAAAAAAAAATGTAACGGGTATATTTTTGGAAAACTTCATGTAAATCTTAATTTTTCACCACTAAGACTTTTTCGCATATGCGCCAAATCAATAATGAGCTGAAGAACTGATTAACAAGCAACTTTTTTTGAGTTTGGCGATACTCTTCACCTTTTAGTGCCTTTTAATTCATTATTTTCAAACTTTTTTTTTTTTTTTTTTGCCCAACCTGGGTGCTCTTGCCAAAATTGGCCTTTCTAACCCAAACTTATCTCCTAATTTAATGTCGATTAACTATATATTTATAAATAAGTTTTAATGAGCAATCATTAAGACTTTTGACCAAAGTCTAAACTAAGAGAAATTTTGTTGGTCACCTTTTCTTTTGTGTACTTTTCATATCCTTTACGGGTGTAGTTCAAAACTTGTACATGTACAAAATTAAATTTCCAAAGGATTTTGGCCAGCCATTTAGAGATTTTAGTTACAGCCTTTCTTGTGGCTACTTCTTGCTTAACTATCTTTCACAACTCCTGCTTCATTATTTACAAGAGGCTATTGACTATGGCATTCTCTATATTCGACAAGGATTTGCATTTAATATTGAGTTTATTTTTAGCCAGACCACAAAATTATGCCAAAAAAAACCCCCCAAATGGTACTGGTAAGACAAGATATGGCTAAAGAAGTTGCACAGCAAAAGCAGCAGGGCTCTATCCTTTATATATAAACAATATTTTAGTTTTCTTTAAACATATACGTCCTTTACATGTTTTAGACTTGCTTTTGGATATACAATTAAGACTAAGGATTATTATTTTTTTTGTTTTGTATTGCCAATATTTTCCTTTATCTGTGTTAGTTTATTTAAATAAGAATGTGCATAAATTAAATAGCCAGTTTATAGGCAAATCTTTAATACTGCTTATGTTACTCGTATATAATGTCTTGAATGTCTCTGTGCCTGTTATAATCATGTCTTAATTTAAATTCTTTTGTTTCTTTTTGATTTTATTGGCCTACAGTCTTGTAGATTTTAATGCTAATAGGCTTTAAATTTTGTAGTTATAAGGAAATATTTTAATTTCATCAATATTTAGTAGCTATTTCAATTTAATGATTTCTTTTTTTTAGCTCTCGAATCTCTATAATATGTTCAGTTAATTTTAAAAGCAATTATGGAAAATTGTGTTACGGATTAGGAAAAGTTAAGACAAAAATTAATTATATGAATTCCTGTAAAAAAAGCCTAAGGATGAATTTAAAGACACACGAAATTTGATAACAGAAAAGGATTATTTGCATTATTATTATATTTTTGGATTTAATGAGATACACATATAAATCTACTAGCGAACCCCTGCACACTTCGTAGTGCAAAAGAGAAAATAAGAAATCAATTCGAATTCATTTAAATTAGTGATAAATAGTTTTTACTGTAATGATCTGTGGTACACAACATTTCTTGTATTTCCATTTTCGGTGTAAATTACAAAACCGATGGTTTGCCAACGCGCGAACAGGCTACATATAACTGTCCATTTGAGAAAACTGAATACTCTAAAGTCACTCCACCAATTCCTAATGATTGGCCTTGCGCCTTATTTATAGTAACCGCAAACCCAAGCCGAACAGGAAACTGAAGTCGTTTGGATTCAAATGGCATATCAGACAGAGTCATTGGGATGCGTGGATTGAACATATCTTCGCCTTTGAATTCTCCAGTAAAAATAGAAGCTTCAATTACATAAGCCATCAACCTTTTACTAGCAAGTCTAGCGTCAATACACAAACGGGGCTGATTGATATTGCGAAGCAAAATAATAGTGACTCCAACTTTCAATTGGAGATTATGCGTAGGCAACCCTGGCACATCCAACGAATTCAAAAATTATGTTGGATAATTCACAATATCTTCTACATTGGTAACAGTATCCACAGACTTGTTCGAAACCAATTCGCCAGGAATCTTTCATTGTATAGCCATATTTAATTAACTAACATCTTTATTCTTTGCCGCTAAAATTGCTCTGACACTCAACCATATAAGGCATGTATATTTTTGTGCTATGTTAGGGAACACACGTTCAATCAATTCCTCTTTTGACTGTACGAAATGGCAAAAATCATGTGGCAATGTTATCAATCCAGTGTCGTTAACAGGCATTGCACCATTCCCAATTTTCAGCAATTGCTTAGAGAACTTATCAGCAGATGGATCATTCTGGAACTGAACACGAACGTTAGTAGTGAGTTTCAATGTCTTTACAAATCTCCATAAGCATGAAGACTTTAAGCAAACGTTAATTTCATCGGCAGCTGTCGATCTATGAAATCAAGGCACTATTAAACAACTCTGAATTACCTCGGAGGTCTTTAATTGTTCTTTCCAATGCTTTAACAAATTTCTTATTCGCCACAATGCATTCATCCCAAATAATGATAACGCAACGTTTCAATAATTTTGCCGTTCCAGATGTTTTTGAAACGTTACATGTGGGAGTCTCATTAACTTGGTAATTCAATGGCAATTTCAAAGCAGAATGTGCTGTGCGACCAACCTCTTACAAAGTGGCTGCAAGACGCCTTTCAGTTTTTCAAAATATTAACTTAAATTTGCAAAATTTTCATGCACGAAAAAATACATGTTTCGAAATGAAAGCAGTGTTCACTTAAATGGCTATAACTTATGAAGTTGTGATTAACAATACCGAAGTAGCTAAATTAAAGTAATGGTTTGACTTAAATCGAATTGTAATGGATTTAAAAACTAATTGAATTTCAGTTTTTCAAAATATTAAGTCAAATTCGAAAAATTTCCATGCAAAAAAAATACATGTTTCGGAATGAATTCAGTGTTCACTAACTCATGGCTAATGGCTGAGATTATGCATAAATTGCCTAAAGTTTTTAGAATTTATTTATTAAAAAAACCATTTTTTTCAAACTCAAAAATTGCAAAAAAAAAACTTTATATTTTTAACTTTAAGCGATTATTTGGTTTAAAAATTTTAAGAGTTGGCAATTTCTTTAAGTTTTTAAGATATCTTTAAAAAGTTGTTATTTGATGTGCCTTAACTTTTTTTTGCTATAATTAAAGTAAACGGCTTAATTTTAGGAAATTAAAGAAAATCCCTTTAATAAATATTAATCATACGCCAAGGTAGAAAAAAATTTAAATTTCGTTTAACTTTTAGGCCCAAAGCAGACGTTGAAACGCAACTGCAACAAAACCCTTTAGAAATCATTGTTTTGAAACTAGTTGCAATCGTTTTTCACACACTCTGCATCCTAAAGTGCACCAAAATGTAATGAAATTATCACAATCATTTCGATTTTCCTTGAGAACAGATGAAACGCAAACACGAGTGTCATGCACGCCGGTTTCAATGCAACTGATTTCCAATGCATTTCAAACCGGTTTAAAAATGGTCGCGTCATGTGTGGTCCCTCAAAGGAGTCTATGGCATAAACTCAAATCAAACTCGAAAATAACTAGAAGTTGCAGTTGCGTTTCACCGTCTGTTCTGGGCCTTAATCCAAGTAAAAACTTCAGACTTTTTTTCGGAATTTCGTAAATAAGCACTCCATTTGTCATATCAAATAATTTGTATAAACAACATCAGTGAATATCGATTATAAAACTAATAAAAACAATCCATAAAAAATATTTAAAACAGTACGCTGAAAATCACCAGGCATAATAAAAATAAGATAAAAAAACAAAATTGATTGCTTTATAATTATAAAAAAAACTTTGGAAACTCATTTAAATTTTTAAAACTAAGAAAAAGTTTTTTAAAGCCTAAAAGTTGCTTTCTAACGAAACCTACCCAACCCAAAACAGTCTTAATAACTTTTTTTTTAACAAATAAACCAAAAAAAAACTTTTCATAAAATTTTCCATCAATTAAACAAAAAGTCAAAAAAAAAATCTTTAAAATCATTAAAACTCTTATGAAACAAATCATTTATTTCTTCTCGCCATCTAACAAATATTTGCTGTAATATAAGTAACTAACAACTGTCATCAATCATTTTTTATTAAGACAAAAATATAAAGAGCTCTGCCAGTGTTTGCACAATAAAAGTCGTAGTATTTTTGCAGCAAAGTTTTATGACACATGACTTTTTATTAAGCGAAGAACAAAATTTAATTTTTTGCTTTTAATTGCTGGTGGTTGTTGGTGTTAGCGGCTTCTCTTTTTTACTCTATTCGCTTTAATTTTTTTCTTGTTAGTTAATTTCATTAGTTTAAAAACAAAAAAAAAAACCAAATTTATATACAATGAATTTCTATAGAAACAAAAAAAAAAAAAACAAAAGTTTAACTCAATTGACAGCTGTCACGTGCTATTTAAGTGTCTTGTGCACAAAATGTTTGAAAATTTGCAACGAAATAATTGAAATCTGCTGTAATTTGAGCACGAAAGACAGACTTTAAAAATTGTTGTGGCTGTAAATGTTTGTTACTAAAAGTAATTAACAGTTTTATCTTTTTGTTGGAATAAATAATAAGCCAAAATGTTTTAACAAAACCGCAGCACAGTGTCACGAACTGAAAGAAATTACTTAAAAAAAAAATTGTCTGCTGCTGACTACATCAACTATAGTCTGCTTACTATATAGACTATGACCATAATTATTAAGTAATTATGATTTACAGTCTATAACGACTACAGTCTAAGGCTCGGTTTTTGAGATCTCGGTTAAACTAGGTTTAGTTAATTTAAGCCGCTATTACGTAGTTTGCATACAAAATTTTGACAGAACAGCTTAGTTTTGCTGAAAATGTTGGTCTTAAATAGAATTATAAAAAATATAAATTCGCTGGAAAAATCCGAGCATTATGTGAGGACTGTGGCTGCTAGGAACTTACTCAGACTTTACGAGTCTTCCTTAGTTAGAAGTAGGCGGGATGATCACACGAGGATTTTGTACGAGGTGGGTCTGCTTGATCGGGAATTAAGGATCATAGGACTATGACCCTGGACTTCGGTGTAACACCACCAGTGCAGTTCCCGGATAGGGAAATATGGCGTGGATCCAATAGACAGTTTGAGGGGTGGGCAGTATTTACGGATGGATCCACGATGGAAACCGGCACTGGTGCCGGTGTATATATCGCGGACACAGAGGTAAAAAGATCATTCAGACTACCTGATGAGTGCGGTGTCTTCCAGGCTGAGATCCTAGCGATCTGGAGGGCGACGGAGGTGATACTGGAACACATCGTGGGTGGATCTGTGGTGACAGTTTACGCCGATAGTCAGGCGGCGCTTAGGCCATTGACAAATTATACGGTGCGATCGTGTTTGGTCGCTCGGTGTAGGAATGCTCTTGGAGGCATTCAATGTATACACACAGAAAAAAATCAATGTAAATTCGTTTAAAACAAGGTTGATTTTACATTTTTCAGTAGTGATTTTGCTTCATTGTTGTTTCATGTTAATTTAACATGATTTTACAATAACTTGCGAACAACATTTTTTTCTTTTAAAATAACTATAATTCATGTTAATTTAACATTGCAGTAAAGTTAGAGCAAAATGTAAATAATATTGAAATAACAATCCGAATCACGTTGAATGAAAGTTATTTAAAGTTGAAACAACGTGAATTTCATGTAGAATCAAATTGGTTGGAGTGTGATATAACAGTGTGAAGACAACATATGCATTTATTTAAGAATAATTTAAAACACTTACCACTGTAACACATGTTTCACTTATTTTGTATCTCCTTTGTTAACAGAAGCATCAGCAGAATGGCCCGATATCGCTTTCGTCATCATTCTTCTTTGAAAACTTGATGTACTATTTAACTAAATAATTTTAATTAAAAGAATACGGGAATTGTCTTCTTTTTATAACATATTTTAAACATGAAAATTAAAAGATGTACATACTTAAGTGTGTATGCATGTTAATTTAACAAGATAAACTTTTGATTTTAATATAAAACAGGTTTTTATGGATTCAATATTGAACAATGTTATTTTAACAGTGAAAACTATTAAATAAACGTGATTTAAGATTATTTTAATATTTTTCATTTAAAATTAATATGAAATAATGATAAATTTAAATAAAGGGCATACTTTTGCAGAAATTTACCATGATTCTCAATCAACATTTCGCCATGTTATTTTAACATTGGTATTTTTTTCTGTGTGTAGCTATGTTGGGTACCTGGACACTGCATGGTTGATGGAAATGAGGTGGCGGGCGAACTCGCGAGAGGGTGTTCGAATCTGGACTGAGAGGTAAGGGACAGGGGGTAAATCCCCCCTATGTTACTACTATTGGGTGATACGGGAGAAATTCCGTGATGACGTTAACTGATCCTGGAGGGACAGAACGGATTGCAGGGTGTCCAGGGCACTATGGCCCAGATTAGACGCGGGGGCAACCAGGGTTCTATTGGGATTGGATAGGGGTGGACTTAGAACACTTATAGGATTCTTGACGGGTCATTGTACTGTTAGGGCTTTAACGTGCAGATGGGAAAACACCATACCGGACTTCTGCAGATTATGCGATGAGCTGGAGACGATCGAGCATGTACTGTGCCATTGTCCCTGGATGCAGGATTTCAGACAGAAGTGGCTAGGAGATAGGTTTCACGACAAACTGGAGTGCATCGCTAGATGTGATCCGGCTGATATACTGAGGCTTGGCAGGGAAATAGTGCGGCTGTTGCTGTTGAGGGGACTGTAGAGAGGGCAATAGTTCTACGCGATACCTACTAACATTCTAGCTTTCTTGTTTCTATCCATCTCATACTACTTTTCACTTTCTTTACTTTTTATTTTCATTGAAGGGATTCACAATTTTATTGGTCTGTGCCCTTGGGCGCATAACCCTTCTTAACCTTACCTAACCTAACCTAATCCACATATCAAAATCCCGGCCTACACTGAAAAAAATTTCTTCACAGATCCAATGAAATTTTCATTAAAATTCAACCTATGTAACCTTTCATTGAATTAATGAAATGTTTCATAAAATCAATGAAAATTTTGCATTAGTTTAATGAAAAACGTTAATTTTATCCATTTTTTCCATGAGGATTCATAAAATCAATGAAAATTTTGTCATTGATTTTATTAATCCTTCATTAATCCAATGAAAGGTTACATAGGTTGAATTTTAATGTAAATTTCATTGGATCTGTGAAGAAAATTTTTTCAGTGTAAATAGTTTACAGACTTAAGTCTTTTAGTTTACAGGCTTTGTAGAATACTTGATAAACCAGGTACGCTTCGGTGCCTCCTTTAAAGTAAAATAAGTAAAATTTTTCTTTAAGGCATAAAAAAAATCATTCCAACAATATTTCTGTCTGGTATCATCCTTTAAGATTCTCATGCAGCTAAAAAAAAAAACACCCTTTCTATGGCCATGTACTGGAAATCGAATTTGAGTGAAATTAAAATCAAACATATTTTGAACACGATCTTGTTTTAAAAGTTCTTAGAAATATTCGTCTTTATATACTTTATACTTAAAAACGAGGAAATCATCGTTTTAAAATGATTGAATTTCTTGCGATTTCACTTCCACACTATTTTGATTTCTAGAACATGGCCAATAGAATTAATTCTATTGTTTGTGAAAAAATTTCTCTTACGGTATATTTATTTTACAGCTTTAATTTTTAATTAATATCGAATTGTTTTTAGTTCACTTAACACATTTTTTTTTTTTGTTCATTCACAAATATTGTTACAGAATTTTGTTAACTATATTATTATGCAAATTTTGTGCTTTTTTTTTTTTTTTTTTTTTTTTGTTTTACCACAAACAACTTTTTTGTTAATTTAAACAAAATAATTGCAAAAATGAAGTGTTGAACAAAAAATATTATAAATTAAGCTCATATTAAATTATAAACTTCCTGTGGAAAATGCTAAATCAATTTTTTTTTTTAAAACAATTTTTTTTATTCACAGAAATTTGAGTTCCGACATAATTAAATTGTGTATGAAGGGGAAGAACAAACAAGGAAAATAAAAAAGTGATACATTTTAATTAAAGTTAATACAGTTTTTAATAAAATGTGATATGATTAAAAGAAGTGTTTTTTTTTTAACATTTTAACAGTTTTTTAATTAAATTTTTAAATATAAAATTTGTCTTTTTTTAGTCTTATCTTGTTAAAAACAAAAATAGTTTAGCATCCTATAAATCCATAAAATTGTTTGTTGTTTTTGGCATATTTTTTCTTTTATAGCAATTCGTGTAATAGTCGGCATAAACTGTGTGTTGTAATTTCAGTTAAACAGAAGTAAAAGGATTTGTATTTTACAACTTTAACATAATATTTTCTCAAGTCGTGTATTTAAGCTAAAAGACTAAAAAAACTTGCTTTAAGTACATTTCTGTTCTTTTATTTTAACGATGATCGTAAAACTAAAGTTTATGGTTTTGAATTTACAAACACATGTTTTACATCATTATAAAAAGTTAGCAGACATGATGATGCATGTTTGAAAGGCAACAAAAAATAAAATTCGGAAATTCCTTAACAAGGCAAAGGCGAAAAGAAAGGCATGAAACAAATTAGAAGACATAAAAAGTTTTAAATAAAAAAATCAAGCTGTAATTAGAACTTAAGAAGACCATAAGAATCTAGACTAGTTTTCCAGTTGCAGGCAAGGAATTCAAGTCAAGAAACTTTTATAGAAAGATGGCAATATAAAATAAAGTCAATTTAGGCTAAAGTCTAATAGTTATGTAAAAATTCACCCTCTTGACTATAGTCAAGTACTCACGAGTCAGTATAGCCGGAAGACTTTAAACTCAATATTTAGTCTAGGTCTGGCATAAAGCCCTTTAATTTAGTTTTTAAAAAAAATTATAGTTTTTTAGCAACACGACCCAGACAACTTAGCCATCATTTATCCCTCTTTCTCTGTCTGTCCCTCTCTTTCTCTAAAACATATGTATTTACTTTTTTATGAGTCCAATCACTTTTCAAAAAATAATAAAATATTGTTTGCATTTTTTATTTTTTTTTTTTTTTATTATTTATAACACATTTGAGATTACGTTTTTTTACATTTATTTTGTAAAATTTCAACATAGTTATAAAATTTAATTTTATTTTGTCATTTATAAGCAAAACGAAAAAAAGTACTGAAAATAAAAACGCACCAAACTCGTAAATTTATGACGAACATCGTAAAAACATCATTTTTTTACGACTTGAACAGAGTGAGTGAGAGAGTCAATGAACAAACTGAACGCAAAAAAAATGTCCATCCCAACAACTAGTTGGCATTTCAATTTAGATTTTTTTTTAATGATTGTTGAATTTTTGTTTTTTTTTTTTTGTTGCCTTTTTTACGATGCACTATAAATGGATAAAATTTAATTTAAATTGATCAGAGTGTTTGAGGGAAAGATAATGAAGCTATGGATGTTATAAAATGGCTAAATGATACTAATAAAAAAAGGAAAAAGTATTTAATGATTTTTTTTTTTTTTTTTTTTGTAAAAAGTCAGCTCTGTACTAAAAACCACTTTTTTACTGAAGTGTTGACACTAAAAAGCCACTTGTGCCCTTTAAAGTAACTTTCTTACTAAAAAAGTAACTTTTCTATTAAAAAGTCATTTTTGTACCAAAAAGTCATTTTCGTACTAAAAAGTTAAATAAAAAGTCACTTTGTCAACAAAAAGTTACTTTTTCACTAAAAAGTCACTTTTCAATAAAAAGTCACTTTTTCACTTAAAAGTCACATTTTTTCTCTAAAGTCACTTTTTCACTTAAAAGTCACTTTTTCAAAAAAAAATCAATTTCAATTCAATTTTTCACTTAAAAGTCACTTATTCCCTAAGAAGTCACTTATTCCCTAAAAAGTCACTTTTTCACTAAAAAGTCACTTTTTTCAACAAAAAGTCACTTTTTCACTTAAAAATTCACTGTTTCAATAAAAAGTCACTTTTTCACCAACAAGTATTTTTTTTTAATAAAAAGTCACTTTTTTTAATAAAAAGGAACATATTTCAATAAAAAGTCACTTTTTCTCAATAAAAACCCCTTTTTCACTAAAAAGAAACTTTATCATTAAAAAGTCACTTTTTCACTACAAAATAAAACACACTTTTTTCACTAAAAAGTAACTTTATCCCCAAAAAAAAAAACACTTTTTTCACTAAAAAGTCACTTTTTTTTACTAAAAAGTCACTTTTTCACCAAAAAGTCACTTTTTCACTAAAAAGTCACTTTTTCACTTAAAAGTCACTTATTCCCTAAAAAGTCACTTATTCCCTAAAAAGTCACTTTTTACTAAAAATTCACTTTTTTCAATAAAAAGTCACTTTTTCTCTTAAAAATTCACTTTTTTCCATAAAAAGTCACTTTTTCACTAAAAAGTCACTTTTTCATTTAAAAATTCACTTTTTCAAAAAAAAAGTCACTTTTTCAATAAAAAGTCACTTTTTTCACTAAACCGTCACTTTTTCACGAAAAGGTCCAATTTTCACTAAAAGGTCACTTTTTCACCAAAAATACACTTTTTGACTTAAAAGTCACTTTTTCACTAAAAAGTCACTTTTTTCACTTAAAATTAACTTTTTCACTTACAAGTCACTTTTGTCACTTTTCTCACTAAACCGTCACTTTTTCAGTAAAAAGTCACTTTTTCACTAAAAAGTCTGTTTCTTCACTAAAAAGTCTGTTTCTTCACTAAAAAGTTACTTTTTTAACTAAAAAGTCCCTTTTTCACTATAAAGTCGGTTTTTTCACTAAAAAGTCACTTTTTCACTTAAAGGTCACTTTTTTCACTAAAAAGTCTGTTTCTTCACTAAAAGTCACTTTTTTCAATAAAAAGTAACTTTTTCACAAAAAAAAAAGTCACTTTTTCACTAAAAAGCAAGGACCGGAAAATGTTTTTTTATTTTGTTTCTAAAAAAATATTTATTGTGCAAGTTTAAAAAATTCTACATTTTACAGAAAATAAAAAATTTCTAAAATAGTTTTGAAAAAAATGCCGTCGAAAAAAATAAATAAAATAAAGTTTTTGAAATAAAACGTTTTCTTAAAAACATAAAATAAAGTTTTTAAAATAAAACGTTTTGTTAAAAACATAAAAAAACAAAAACAAAATAATTATTGTCATAAAAATTTCATTCTTCAAAACAAATTCAAATCAAATTTATGAAGAGGCTTCTGAAAATACATACATACATATTTAATTTTTTAAAAATACATACATAGAAAAAAAAATTCTAAAAAAAAACGTTTTAAAAAATATTTTTCAACAAAAAAAAAAGTTTCTTGAACATTTTTATTTGTTTTTTTTTTACAAAAAAAGTTTTTGCTTTTTTTTTAAACTATAAATTTTGTTTTCAAAAAAAATGTTTCTTTTCTTTTTCGTTTAAATTTTAAACACAGAAAAACAATATTCTTTTTTTCACACACAAAAATTTTTTATTTAAAAAATAAAATTTAATTTTGTGTTTTCCGTTCGTAATTTCCGGTCCTTGCTAAAAAGCCACTTTTTTCAATTAAAAGTCACTTTTTCAGTAAAAAAAAATAAGACGAAATTTTTTCACTAAAAATATTGATATCGATATTGATATTGATATTGTTACAAGTAGAACTGTTGCTATAATTCTTATACGTTTAACAGTTTTATTTGGTTTAATATCTTTAGTTTGTCTAAAATCTTTATGGATGAAGTTTCCTGATGATCTGGCCTAAGCAACCAGTGAAATGCATAGAAATAGCTTATCCCATCAACAATAAATTTCAAGTGTTTTTGTCAAGAATAAAAACTGGGAATTAAGCACGAATAGCTAAATCTTTTGAAATTAAAAAGCAAACTTTTTACTAAAAACGCACTTTAAAAAAAAATTTCACTTTTTCATTTAAAAGTCACTTTTTTCTAACAAGTCAGTATTACACTAAAAAGTCACGGGAGGTGCTATGTCCACTGCTCTAAATCCGCCTAGATGTATACAAATGTTCCAAATATATTGACAAGCTAGCTATGTCCACCAAGTCTCGACAATCTTTCTCTAACCGCTCTTTAGATAAATATATTAATCTATTTTGTGCCACGACCACTTCTTCACTCATGCCAACTTTTGTTGGTTGTTTTCTATCGATAACCAATATGCCACTACCTAGTTTAGAATATTTGTCTCTTGCCGTTCCTTGGCTATGCAGAAATCTATAATGTATATGTATGGGTAGTACCACCCCTAATTCTCCAATCACGCCCACATTATGTTGGATGTTGTGTATTAATAACGGGGGGTGCTTTAAAACCATGTGAGATAAGGCCATGATGGCTTTATTGCTCAATTGAATGGGAGATAAAGCCGTAATGGCCTTATTGCCCAATCATTGAGAGGTAAGGTCATATTTAAAATTTTGCGAAATGAGAGATATAGCCATATTATTTTTCGCAAATGAGAGCTAAAGCCATATATTTGCAGAATATTGTTATGCATCTTAGCCATATGTTGGCCGATCAGGCGGAATTTCTATGGAAAACAATTCCGTACTATATGCAGTATAAATATATAACCTCCTCGTCTCAATCATATCTAGGGTTTTCGGAAAGCCTAAGGAGCCAGTATATACTTATATTCTTTATAGGGTCTAAGATTTCTATTGTAGAAACTAGAAACGGAATTATACATTTTTATATACCCTATTAACTTTGGTAGAGGTTATAAAAACTTATTTTTTTTATCAAAAAGTCACGTTTTTACTAAAAAAAAGTCAAGCTTTAAGCGAAAAAATTCACGTTTATTCTAAAATGATCTCTTAGTGTAAGTCCATTTTGTGTTTACTTATACTTCACTCATGTCCTTCCCATTTTACACATCTAAACTCTAATGAATGTTTTTTAGAATATCAGTTTATATAACTGACAAGTTTGTAAACATTCACATAAACACACAGACACATACGACGTGCTAGCTGATGCTGATGTTGTTGCTTTGTAATTAAAAATATGTTTGAAATTAAATACTCTTGTGTGAAGTAATAAAAATTGTATATAAATGTATCTATGCAATCATATCTTTTTATTATACATTTTTAGTGCCAAAGTTAAAAAAAGGAGGAGAAATGATAATAAAATAAAAAAATATTCATTTAGTTATGAATCCTTTGAAGTTTAATATTCCAACATATTTTTACAAATTTTTTTTTTAGTGTTTTATTTTCTAGCTTATTTTTTTTTTTTAATTAAATGTAATAAATTGGTTTGAAATAACAAATACTAGTAGCGATTTTTTAGAGCCTCTTTTCGGTGAATGTTACTATGGTTCTTTCAAAAAAATCCATCGCTATAATTTTAATATATAAAGCTGCTTATTTGCACATTTTTTATGGCACATGCATAGTTTTGAATTTTATTTATTGCCCTTTAATTTAGTAGTGTAAAAGTTATTTTATAAATTTGATAAGCAATTTTCTACTTGATGTATTTTAGACTTTTAGTCTGTACGAGTAGCTATCTGTGTTTAAATTCAATACCTTGATTGTGTTACATCAGAGCTTTTGTGCTAAGTTCAGTCGTGTGTCTGGTGTTATCACATCATTCAGTATTTCCCTTTTATTACATGCAATTAAGTGCTCGTTGCTTACTATAGTATGTTTAATTATCGAAATACAGATGACGCAAACTTTTATTAATGACTTTTACAGTCCGTAAACACAATTGACAAAAGGTATAAATTAATACAAGAATCTACTGATAAGAGTTTTTTTTTTTAATTAATCTGACGTGGCGAAGCTGATAAGACTTAATTTTGCATAATTTTAGTGTTATCGATTTAAACTTTAGACGTTTTAGTTTAACGCTTGCTAAGGTTCAAGTTTAAGGTGAAGTCTAGTTTATTTCTAGTTAATTCTAGTTAAATTCTAGTTCAGCTCTATCCCTTTCCGGCCCCGGCTACACAAACGTGTAGGTGAATTTTACGTTTTTTGAAGAGAGAAGTTTATATATAAATATCTAACTTTTCTTACTTCTTTTAGTCTCTACGTGTTATGTGTTATCTCTTTATCGTTGTCTTATAATTTTTTTGTGAGGTTTATTTTAGTATTTGTGTGGACGCGTGCAAAAAATGTGATCATGTTTCGCAGTGCGGAAGGCAAGATATGTAATTATCATTATTTTGTTTAAATTACACTAAATAAATAAATATTTTGTTATTAATTTATCACAAAAGCATCTCATACATTTAAATAATGTGCAAATATTTTTAAATATACAATGAATTTTTGTGTTTTTTGCGGACCAATGTATACCTACACATATGTGTAATATGGGTTTCTACTACCTAAATTTTGCGTAAGAAAACTGTAGAAAACTGTAGGTGCAAGCGTTTGGTGAGGACTTTGCCGAATAATTCCTTTGTATTCTTTGTTCGGTATCTTACCAGCTTACTACTTTTGAGGCGATTGGCGGAAATGAATGTGTATGGAACTGGCACAATACAAACAAATCGTTTGCGCCTAAACTAACAAGTCATTTTCGCAAACAAAAAGAAGGAACATTATTTGAAAAAAAAAATCAAAAAAACATTAAAAAAAACCAAATTAAATCAAATATTTACAATCGTGAGCAAATTACCTTTTACTTAGGTACCCTAATATAGATATAACTGGAGGGGACACTTTTTTTTTTGCCACAGAGGGCTCCAAAAGTCCTGTCCACTCTAAGTGTATTTTTCTTGGAAAATTACCTTTAATTCAAGTACCTACACATAACACTAAGTGGGCGGGGCAGTTTTTTGGATTTAGGGGTCCCACGGACCTCAGCCCCTTAAATTTTAATTTTGTTTTTTTTTTTTCAAGGGTTTTCCAATTTTTTTTCGTGTGCCCTGTAAACTACACTTTTGCCAAAAAATGCTTATATTTTGTCCAAGTGAAATCCCAAGGTACACATATGTGTATGTCCTGTTTCTAGGGACATGGGCTTTGTATGTACTTTAAAAGTTCATTTTTACGTTATGTTAGGGCGAATTATCATGTACTGAAAATTTCATTGAAATCCGCCAACCTTGAAATTGCTTGGGTCGGAAAGGGCTATAACAGTTTGTTGTACTAGTGCTTATGATATTTAAGTTGTTTGTATTAACCTTTAAGAGCAGGCTGCCTGCAGAAAAAGTAACTAGTATTTAGCTTGAAATATGCCAGTTGGTATAGTCTGAACTAGTTTCACTTTTGATTTTTTTCATATATCAAGCTGGCGCTGTGGGAGGAGCGATTTTGTTTTCATAAGTGCCCAACTAGTTCATTTTCTGCAGTGTTGCAATAGTTTAAAACTAGTTGCTTTATTTGTGGTATAAGCATTAAAAGCAAAATTAAATTTTACTTTTCCCCTCAATATCTTTTTCATACTTTTTGCTTAATAAGCCAAAAAAAAGAGCTGCAGTGAGAAGAAGCTTCAGATATCATATGTTTTTATTTTAGAATAATTATTATTATAATTCTAAGCACTTACCAGAGAGAGAGAGAGAGAGTATGTATATCGATTCATTTATGCGAAATGATCGTAAAAAAAGAAAAGAAAAAAAAGATCGTAAGCAACATTTAAAAAAAATTTAATTTTGGAAAAAAAAAGGAACAAAACAACGTAAATACAATGCTGGCAAAAAATGTTACGTGCGACAGGTCGCATACGACAATGATCAATTTAAACTAGCTTAAAAAAGTATAAATTAGTTTTAGGTAAAATCAAAACATTAAAATATTGCCTCAGGTTGCGCTGAAGTTGACGTTTCAATTGTTGGTCGCAAAAACCATTTCTGTTTTCACCACGTGCGAATGCCACTTTTTTTGCAGTTGTCTTGAAAACGAAAAAAGTTATCAAAATGAACATAATATTGGACCACCTGATCCATTTTGGTTAAATGGACTACTCCATGCACTGGTCCGATGAAATGCAAGCATGGACCATGTCATTGTTAAAAACTTTTTGTAGTGAGGCGACGACATGTCTTCGTTTTTTAACGACATGCTTTTTTAAACGACTTAAAAACTAATCCTCTTGAGTATACCATGGAGTAGTTTTAAGACTACACCTTTGTAGTCCAAAGCTGGCTTATATGGGCCTACTCTAGGACATCGTTATGTTAAACAGACCGTGTTTTTCCATACGTTTGAGTTACTTTTTTTGACTAGTCCTAGTCCCTTGTGGGCTACACTTTACACGCGTATTTGGATTATTACCCTGCAAATAATAGGACTAGTCCAAACACGCGTGTAAAATGTATCCCACAAGGGACTTGGACTTTCCAAACGTATGGAAAAAACATGGTCCATTTAACATTACGTTATGGGACCATATAACCCAGCTTTGGATTACAACTACTCCATGGTATAGTCAAGAGGATTAGTTTTAAAGTCGTTTAAAAACGAAAACATGTCATTAAAAAACGAAGACATTTCGTCTCATTACCCTGCAGATAACGATACAAGTCCATACATGCATGTAAAGAGTAGTCCATAAAGGAGTAGAAGTACTCCAAAACTACTCTAAATTTATGGGTAAAAGGTGGTCCATTTAACATTACGATGTCCTAGGAGGGGACCATATAACCCACCGAAGTAGTCCCTAAACTACTCCTTGGAGTACTAAAGTGGGTTAGTTTTAAAAGTACTCCATGTAACTACAGTATGGAGTACACTTAAGGGGCTGTTTAAGCATACTTCTTTTTCATTTTTTACTAATCGCCTTTTATGGTATGTACTGTAGTCTATTATTGCTATTATTAAATATATTTACTTGGTATTTTTAATTTGTTTACCTTTTTTCCACAAATTTCACAAACTTTCACTTTTTAATAAACAATAAATAATGGACACCATCAGGGCTACCAACGTGTTATACTGTAAACTATAGAAAAGTATACATGATACAGTTGTTGGCAGCACCGCATGTTAATTTCTTATAACATGGTCCATACGACAGTACATTGGACCATGTTGTAAGTAGTCCATTTAAGCCACAATAGACCACGTCGTCCAATATTATCTGTAGGGTACAAACACTTTTTAACAATGACATGGTCCATTCTTGCATTACATTGGACCAGCCCAGGGAGTAGTCCATTTGATCAAAATGGATCAGATAGTCCAATATTATTTGCAGGGTATTAATAAGATTTCTTTATGACGTGCTAAATTAAAAATTTTTCATACTTGATAAATACACTGAAATTTATTGTTAAGGGAAAGCTAGCTTCTATGCTCATTTCACTGGTTGCTTAGACCAGATCATCATATTGTTGTTGTTCCAGTTTATTTCTGGCTTAGTTCTAGTTCATGTCTAGATCAGTTTTCGTTCAGTTCTAGTTCAATTCTAATTCAGCTCTAGATCAATATTAGTTCAGTTCAGGGTCAGTTCGTTAAGTTCTAGTTTGGTGCCACGTTCTAATTCGCGTTTCATTAAGTTCTGGTTCAATTCTAGTTCAGTTCTCTCATGTAACTCTAGTTCAGTCTAAGACAGAAATATATCTTGAAAATTTCTGAAATTTTTTCTTAATCTCCTGTTATTGCATCTACATTTATTTTATCTTTTTTTTTCTTTGTCCAGCAATTTTTTTTTAAATATTCTTCTATCACTTAATCTGTCAGAATATGAAAATTTGCTAACAAATCTTAATGTTTTATTTCAGTTAAAATCAAAAAACAAGTAATTTATCATTTTATTTAAATGAAAAGCACTTCAAAAACTCAAAAGCAGAAGAAACAAAACTGGCTGACTAAACTTTTATGTCTTTTAGCTGAAATAATGCAAAAAAGAAAAAAAAAATAATGAAAACTAAGAAGAAAAAAGAAAATGTGATTAACATAAATTAAAGTAAAAGTTTTTAAGAAGTAAAAAAAAAAAATATATTTAAGAGACAAAAGAAGGCAACAAAATTTGGAGACTAACAGGAATAAAAAATTTTAAATAGATTTAAATACTTATTTGAGAGAATTTTAAATTAGAAAAAAAATCGTGGGCTTTTTGGAAAAAAAAATGCTAATTGGTTTCCAAAATCTCCTGTTTATTACGCTTTTCTTTAATGTTAAGAATTGTTTGTTAAAATTCTTTAGTGGATTTAAATTTGATTTTTAGTAAAACAAAAAAAAAAACACATTCTAGTTCAGTGTAGCGGTAAAACTCTCGTTAAAAATCACTTAAAATTCCATCATCATAAATTTGTCACAAAAATACGTTAAAAGAAGGGAAAATTGTGACAAAAATATGAATTAAATAAGATGTATGTGTGCGAGAAAGTTTATGAAAATTTCCAATGAAAAAAAAGTTTATGGATAACCAACATATACGGCAAAACAGGGTTGGCAAAATTGCACCAATTTTACTTTTCTTGGTGCTATTTTAAGTCGAAAAGTACTATGGTACAGCAGTAGCATATTTAGTACATTAAATGAATCTTCCCAGTTTTAGTAATTTCACATGTCAACTCATTATTTCAGTCAATGATTTCGAAACCGTTTTTAAGAATTCTACACTCAGAGAAAAAACAATTTTAAATATGGTCAGCTCCAACAAAACAATTTTTAAAGAAAATTTTAAACATATTATGTTTTATCTAAGTATATTATTGTCACCTATAACCATATTTTGTTAAATTAACAATGGTATATTTTTCTTATCGAAGAGCAACATGCTTTGTTTGCAAGCTAACCATGCTATTATGAGGGTTTAACATGTTTTATTTTTTTCAACAATAACATGTTCGGGGTTGCCTCCGAATGGTTGTGGCTTCTTGATGGAGGACTTATTTAACCATTATATGGTTGTTGGTGACAATAATATGGCTAAATGAAACATAAAATGTTTAAAATTCAAACATGCTTTTTCTCTGAGTGTACAATAACATTGTATGTAATTTTTTAAGCCATGGAAAGATAACCACATACGGACACCACTACGTGATAAAATACCAAAAAAAAAAATTCCCCGTGGGCGACACGCAAAGAAAAAACATGGTTGTGTTAAACATATTTTAAGAGCAACATATTATGATAAAAATTATGATTGTAGTCACCATATAAAGATTATTATTGAATCATATTATGACTTAATATACTCGTACTATTACATCATAATATTTTTCCCTTAATGATATTATTATTCTGTTAATCATACTAAGTTAAGAAGTAACCAAATTATTGTCATGTTAATCATAATAAGCTAAGAAATTAATCATATTATTGTCATGTTAATCATAATAACCTAAGAAGTAATGATATTATCATCATGTTAATCATAATAAATTTAGAAGCAATCATATTATGATACAACACCTTTCATAGCTGTCATACAAATACAAAATAAATTAAAATATTTTTGCATCGATTTTTTATTTTGTGGCTTTTTACAATTTTTCTTAATGTTAGTCAAATAGCGGAGTTCAATATAAGGCTTGCAAAAGAGCAAATGAAAAATCTGTGGTTTTCATGGGCAACAGCGTGTGTCCATTTTTTTCGATTTTAAGATGTTGATGCCATATTGCCTAATTTTGAACGCTCTTTACATTTTTTTTTTTTTGGAAAAAGATGGATCAATTCTGATTTATTAACGTAACGTGCAATACCTAGCCCATAGTTTGATCTATAATGGTTTTTCGGCTTTCCTGAACAATTTGTTTTAAGACATACGCGGTTGCCCATGAAAACCACAGAAATCGCTACGATATTTCTGTGGTTTTTCATAAAATATAACGAAATCTCCGTGTGTTTTGTTGTTGGATTTTACAAAAAAACTATGATATTTTGCATTTGCACTATTACATCACTAATACTTGAATGAACTCCGCTAATATTTTATTTTCTTTAAACTTATTTTTTTATGGAATTTTATCTTTTAATTGTTTAACCGCTCACAAATAAAAAAAACGACACAATTTCTTCAGAATTATTTTACAAATGGCGCTAACATAATATGATTAGACTAAAAATAGTTTGATTGCATCTTTAACATAATATGATAAATGTATAGAAAGTTATCATGTTATGGCTATTAAATATCATGATATGGTTCTGAGAAATATAATATGTTTACAAAGTTATCATAATTAAGTTGTTAGAAAAATAATTATGTTTCGGTCAACAATACTCAAATTCATAATTGCGATAAACATTGATATGTTTACAGTAAGTATAATATTGTTAAGATTAAATAAAAATAACAATTATTTGTGTACGACAACAATATATTGTTACATTAAACATAGTGTTGTTGTCGTAACCATGCCCAACCATATTTTTTCTCTGCGTGCAGTTTTGCCCAAAGTTATGCACTTTTTTTACGGGCCTACAAAGATTTGGGGCATCGGTGTAATTTTTGCATAAAAGTGATCATTTTTTCAGGCTTATATCTTGCAAACCGCTCGGAATTTTGATTTACCCTCTGAGACAAAGTTGTAGCCCTTGCCATAAAGAACATAAATTGTAAACATATCAAATCAAAAATGATGGAGGGTAGTCTGGAAGCAAAGTGCATTTGGAAAAAATAAGTTCTGAATCAGAGTCAGATTTGGACGATTTGGATCCACAACTTAAGAGGATGCGATTTGCAAGTCTTGGGTAATCAACATTATAAAAATAATATGAGTATTTTTTTTAAATTTTTGTAATACTATGCTATCTCAATGTTGAGGTAAAGAAAAAACAAATTAATTTAAAAAAGTTTCGGGAAATTTTTCATATTTGCTGTTAAATAAATGGTGTTAAGAATCATTCCTATATGCTCTAGAAAGTTGTTAAGTAAGACCTTAGGTACATGTTTGTAGTTGATTGTTTCCTTAAATTTTGAACGGTTTGCTACCTATGGACCTGAAAAGGGGAAAAAATGGAAAAAAAGGAATTTTTAAAAGTTTTTTGCGATTTTGATCTGGAAGATGAAGTTTTTTGATTTTATATGTTCACAATTTTTGTTCAGAGGGTACAATTTTGTCTCAGAGGGTAAATCAAAATTCCGAACGGTTTGCAAGATATGAGCCTGAGAAAATGATCACTTCTTTGCAAAAATGACACCGAGGCCCCAAATCTTTGGGGCCCACAAAAAAAGTGCATGACGTTGGGCAAAACTGGGAGGCACGTGTCTTTTTTTTTGGTCTTTTATCCTTAAGGACAATCAGGCCTTTTTTGTTTGCCTGCCTTCGCGCGTTTTCTGGTTCGTTTGGATTGGTTTGCACTGGATGTGCACTTGTGCAATTTGTGGCATGTCACTGTAATTCTAATCTCGAAATCTAATAGAAAATTAGTACGTATTTTCTTTATCTTAATAAAAAGTGTATCTACCAAAGTGAACTGTTTTTTCTTTTATTAGAGTATATACAAATAAGATTTATATTTAATGCCCTTTTGTCTTGGTTTAAAGATATTTTAGTACAGATAAGTTAAGGTCGAAAAAGTACAAGGTTAGTGGCACAATTTTAAAATTCACAATGCCATTCCTGCGTCAAAAGTATCCCAAAACAGTGGCAGGCATAGAGAGAATGTAAGGGATTTGAGAGCGTACACAATGTTAAATTAACATTGCGCAATGTTGATTTAAAATCATAGTAAATTTCTGCAAAAGTATGGACATTATTTAAAATTATAATTGTTTTATATTAATTTTAAACGAAAAATGTTAAAATAACATTGTTCAATATTGAATCCATATTTAATCCTGTTTTATTTGTTTTGTATAGAAACAATGACAACACTATAAAAAGAAAAACATGATTTTTTTTTATTTTCTTGCTTAAAATTATTTATAAAAAGAACACAAATTCCCGTATTCTTTTTGTTAAAATTATTTAGTTAAATAGTACATCAAATTTTTAAATTAGAATGATGACAAAAACCATATCGGGCCATTCTGCTGGCGTCTTTTAATTGTAAGTGCTTCTGTTAATAAAGGGGAAAACAAAAAAGTGAAACATGTGTTACAGGAAAATAAATAATTGTATTCTCTCTCTCTCTCTGGTTCCGCGGGTTAGTGTTTAGAATGTTTCTTAACTGAAGCTTCTTTTCACTATTATTTCAAACTCAAACCAATTCGATTCGACATGAAATTCAATTTGTTTCAAATTGAAATAACTTGCATTCAACGTTGTTCTGAGTGTTATTTCAATATGAATGTCATTTTGCTCTAACTTTATGGGAATGTTAAATTAACATGAATTATAGTTATTATAAAAGAAAATAATGTTGTTCGCAAGTTATTCTAAAATCATGTTAAATTAACATGAAGTTACTATCACTACCGGAAAATGTCAAATAAACATTGTTTTCTAGGATTTTACATTGAGTTTTTTCTGTTGGGATATTCACAAGGTGTGCTATCATGTTTTTTGTCATAATGTTCTAACATTTTACAATGATTTAAAAATATTGTTGTTGCTTTGTAAACAAAAAGTGTCTTAAATTAATAGAACTTTGCTTGCTATGTTTATTGTGCTGTCGTAATTAATCAGAAGAGACCTGCGCTGAGCGGCTGAGCCGAACCGCTTTAGTTTTTGTAGCCGTCGCCGTTGATGGTATAGTTTTATCCGGCTAATACCCCAGTTTGACATGCGACTAGCATTTTTTGCAACAAAACACTTGCGGCGTCAAATTATATCGGCTTAGGACTCTGATGTTTGCTAAACAAACAAAATAAGATTAATTTGAGATTTGCGTCTAAAAAATGGAAAATAGTCAGGTAAGATCTAATTTAATTTATTTATTCATGGATAAGAATTAAAAAATAATATGATGTTACGTAAATATTTATTTTTTATATTTGTTTTAAATCAGCTGATTTAAATTCAAAATGGCACACTAAATTATGAGGGGTTGTTCACAAGAGTCGTATTTTTTCATTTTACATATTATTTTAAGACTTATGACTTTATGACACCTTGTAAATCCCCCATGCGTGTAGTTGTATGTTAAAACAAAAAAAAAGTCATTCGTTATTTGCATAAATGTTTTAAGAGTAAATAAATCAGTTTTCGTAAATGTACATTTTATACTGTACTTAGGTGTTCTGTACGAAAGAAATATGTACAAAAGCTAAAAGTGTTTAACAGAAAACATTTCGCTGTTTGTTAACCTCGTTCACAATAAGAATACTGTACTATACCAACTCAACACAAAGATGCGAACATTGTGTTTAGCTCAGCACCTTTTTTGGTCGGTAAAGACCAAGGCCCATTGAAAAGGTCTGCGCAAGAAGCCTGATGATCATTGTTTTCGTTCTTTTGAGCTTTCAAAAGTTGCTTACATACACGTTTTTTCCTTTTGCTTTGTATATGTGATAGTAAGTTTTTGACAGCTTAAAAGAAAAAGTTTTTTGTTTTTGTACAAGTAAGCAGAACTGATAGATGGGCCTTGGTAAAGACAACTAAACATTTATTACAAAAACAAAATAAATATGTGCTAAAAAAAACAGAAAGCCAACAAAAAATTTGTACAAACACAAAACATGTACACAATTCACACACAGGCGTTTTGTGGTTTGCCGCGCAACAACAACAATACTAGTGAGAAGCGTTTATAAGATTTTTTGTTGCTCATTCCTTCATCAATGTGAAAAATTTGAATACAATATATGTGTACAGAACCACTATGAAAATAGTTATGATCGGTTTTAAGGGTTGTAAACCAATACAAAAACTTTAAAAAAAATAGATATCGCTTCCGAGTGCAGTACCGTACGATTAATAAAGTTTAGTTTATTTTCGAACAATGAAATAAATTTTCGTACTTTTGATTAAAAGAATTTAAACAACTAGTATCGTCACCTGGCTGGCATAAATGCAGGCCACTGCCTTAAACTGTTTACGTGTTTAAGCCTCTTTTTAAAGGTTTAAATATTTTAGTGACATAACAAAATGCATATCTACACGCGTAGCAGGAAGAACAAATCGAGTTTAATATGTTACAGGTACATACAACTGATGAAATGGAACAAATTTGCAATTTATTTTTCCAACATATTTAGAAAGGAAAACGACAACTTCATAAATTGTTGGAAATATTTTTTTTGAAATAGAACAACAACCAGCGCGATGGTTGGCATACATTAAACATTATTGTCAAAAAAGAAAACACTATAAATCGTCTAAGAACTACTCACAGAATATACTTTATGGGGTCTAAGATGAAAAAGTCAGTTAATTTTTTTTTTGTTAAAAATTGAATTTTAAATGAAAAACTCAATTAAATGACTTTTTAGTAAAAAATCACAAACTTCTGTTTGTTATAAAGTTTCAAATAATTTAGCCATAATTAAAACCCGAAGCCCACGCTTTTAATTGCTTGTTTATTTTTCCAATAAATTATTTTTACTAGATTTATGCACGCTTCACCACAGGTGGAAAGTGTATTTATATAAGTTTGTCATTCCGTTTGAAATATCAACAATTTTATCAAAGTTTTTCTTGGGATTCAAAAATTAATTATCAAGGTTTCGTTATTATGTGCTAAATTCCCATTTTATACTATCGACAAACTGAAGTTTATTGTTGATGCACTCAAAATGGTATGTAGGTAAAATCAACGTAAAATGTAATATAAAACAAATGAAAATACATTTAAAACCCGGTCAACTCATTTTTCATTTAAATCAGACTAAAAATATTTTTATTTTTAAATGTTAAAAAATAACTCACTAATTACAGTAGAAATGACTGATTTTAACTTTTGTTTCGAAAATTTAACTATCAAAAAAACAAACTACAATTTCCGTAAAAATTACGGATTTTAACTTTCGTTTCAAAAATTTAACTATCAAAAAAACAAACTACAATTTCCGTAAAAATTACGGACATTTACTTTTGTTTCTAATTTTTAACTATAAAGAAAACTAGTTTTTTAAAGAAAATAATTTTTTATTTTTATAGCACAAAGTATATTTACAAAAAGAACTTTTACGCTTAAAAATAAGTAAAAAGAAAAACTTCTTAACTGGAGCGTGTAACAAGCCTGAAAAAAACAATAAAAAAATACAGAACTCATAATACTTATTGATTATATAGTAGGTAAGTTTAAAAAAAAGGTTATTTAAAATTAACGTATTATAATTATTAACTTATAGCCTAAGTAGCTAGTGATATATGTGTACTTATGAATACATATAAGTCTTGTCCTTATATATATGTATGTAATATAGACCGGCCGTACCCCATGTGGTACAGTAACTTTAAAAAATCATTGTGACATAACCATTGATAATATCTTTTCTTTTTAAGTTGAAGGTATTACTTTTAAGTGTTTTCAATAACTGAAAAATGAAAAAAAAAAATTTTTCCAGATTTGTGGAAAATTTCAGAAAAGTAAAAAAAAAAATACAATGTCTTTCAAAAGGTAAGTTTGATCTTAATGTATCGGGAATTCTAATATTTGCATGTATAATTTAGAATAGATGACTACGTTGTATGTTAGTGCCACAAAAAAATATAGAAATTGGTATTTTAGCGAGAAATATTATACTCTAAAGTAGGTGTACCTCATGTGGTACAGTAGGTCTATGCATGAGCAATATATACAAATGTTTTTTTTTTTTTTTTTTTTGCTTTATAGCTTATAATAACGCTGCACGACATCGCCACAATTCTAGAAGAAGACGATAATTACGACAACCAGGGTAAAGATTTATATATTTTTTTACTTCCACTTGACACCGCCAATGATGACCAAACTGACTGACTCTGATTAAGAAGATTCTGTCAGCATACATAATTTACCACCAAACTTGCTTCGAGCTCCAGCAGAGATTTCTGCACATACAGACGGACAGAGTTTCAGCAGGATGATGAAGCGTGCTAGAAAGTATAATTGAAAAAAAAACAAGATTTGCAATCAAAGCCCGTTACTTGGCAACCTCTTTTAGATGTTTCACTTCTATGATTCTCTTTATGAGGATAGTGCTCAAAAACGTTCTCAGAAAAGAATAATGAAAACCATTCTATTGGAGTTCCAACCGTTCTATTGGAGTTCGAATAGTTATCATTATTCTTTCTGAGAACGTTTTTGTGCACTGTCCTCATAAAAAGAATCATAGCATTGCTTATTTTTTCACTGGTTTGCCTTTAGTCGATTAACTCAGGAATAGGGGTTTCCGTATAACTGGAACTATACCACTCCTGAAAAAATATAATCTTATATTATTTAAAAACGAGATATTTAAAAAACAATTTATACTTACCAATTGATTTTGTCTATTTTTCCGGACAATTTTAAAATAAAATTGTTTTCCTTTTAGAAGTCGATTTTTCTTATGAAAAACAAATCAAACAAACTATGTTTTTTTTTTAAATAACAAAAAAAAAAAACAACTGATTATTTTAAATGAACGGAAATTTCGTTTGTCTTTTGTAATTTGTTTTCTTAACAACGTGCCTAAAAATTTAAAAAATAATTTTCGTACTAAAATAACTATATTTTGGTTTAATTTTAACTAAACGAAAAAATGTTAAAACAAACTACAACCAGTTAATGTAAAACTTTTTTGAGTGTGGGATTAGATATTCCTATGCGAATTTCACAGTCCCACATCAATGAACTAGAAGCCTGGCTAGAAAAATTTAAAATAATGGTTAACCCGGCTAAATGTGCTCACTTAACTTTCACGCTCAGAAGACAAGCGTGCCCTGCTGAAAAATAAATAACATCACTGTTCCGGTAGAAAGCCATGTTAAATAATTGGGAATTCATATAGATAGACGCCTGACCTAGTCTCGTCATATTGAAGCGAAAATAACGGCTATGAAACTTAAAGCAGCTCAACTACATTGGCTAATCGGTCGAAACTCAAACTTATCCTTAGACAACAAAGTTCTCTTATACAAGTCTATCATAAAACCAATATGGACATATGGCATCCAATTATGGGGTACTGCAGGCGCATCAAACATCCCGAAGCTACAAAGAAGACAGTCTAGGATATTGCGGCAAATTGTCTGCGCCCCATGGTATATACGTAATGACATTATCCACAGAGATCTTAACATCGCTACCATCCAGGAAGAAATTAAAAAGGATTCAGTCAAATACATAGATAAACTAATGGCACATCCCAACTACCTCGCTCGGGATCTAATAAAGTTCGAAGGTCACCGGAGGCTGAAAAGATCCGACACTTTGAGCCTAGCAGGCTTTTTTGGCACTTGAATGCATTTAATTAGCGGTTACATTGGTAACGGCTAACAAATACAAATAAGAATAAGGATTAAGCTTTTAATACAAATTGTAATTTTCGACAAGAAATATTCAATAAAAAAAAAAAAAACAAAAAAAAAATTTCACTAGTTGTTTAGGCCAGATCATCTGGAAAATTTAGCCAAAATTTTTTGAAAAACTAAAGATATTAAACAAATAAAGCCGTTAAGCGAATAAAAATTATAAGCCCCAGTTTTACTTGTAACAATATCAAAGCTTAAACAAAAACAACAACAATAAACAGGGAGTTTATCTTTTCTTGCAATCCCGACCACAATTGGTTGATTTTTTGTCAACTCGAATGGCCATTTTCTCAATGTATCGACAAACTGTCTGTTACTTAATGTCAACATAAATTTATTGGACCGATAAACTGCCCGTTAACGATTTTGGGTTTCTCAATATACCGACAAAAACAAAGTTTTCAGCTGGCAACGCCACTCAAAATACATGTAAAAGATGGGAGTCAGCTGATTGAATTTATCTGTACGGCAAATAAAAGGAAAATAAATAATTGGCAGATGAGTGCCGGTTAGCTTTGCGATTAAAACGAAGCAAATGAGACATTGAGAAAACCAAATTTCTTTAATGTGCAGTTTTTCGTTGGGAAAAAACATAATCGGCTAATGAGAAAATGGCAATGTAGTTGCAAGTGGGTAAAGAAAAAACAAAAATAAAACCAATTTCTTTATTTTATTTTGCCAGTTCAGTTTTATTTACAGTGCCACATGCATATTTGTTATCAAAGTTTTTCTTGGGATTTTAATCTTAGACCCTATAAAGTGTATATATCATGGCTCCTTATCAGTAGGAAAGTTGATTTAACGATGTCCGTCTGTGTTTAAATGGATTTTTCGAAGACCCTTTTATATTATGGGGACTAGGTTGTTATATATTTATGTCACATATACTCTGTTAAATGTTGCTATCAAAATTCAATTTGTTCGGTGCATTAATGGCTGAGATATGAGCAAAAAACACGACTGCATCTTATTTTACCCATAAACCCCTTGTTGTTAAGGTTTTTTCCTGTATATCTGAAGAACGGCAAGAAACAAAGTTTCTAAATTACAAGCATCTTGGTTATCAACAGGGAAACCAGCAATATGCTCTAAAAACGCGTTTTATGGGTTTTTACATTGACATTTAAAAGGAAGTTAAAGCTATTTAAGGATGGAAGCTTTGAGCAAATGTGAACCGATTCGAAAATAATTTAATTTTAAGTAAAAAATTTTTGGCACGAATTTAATTTAAATACCATCCTAATCAGATAGCTTGCGGACACAGAGTCTAATTTGGATGTGAAATTATAGACCGATTCTCACCACAAAGTCTATCGTTCATATTTGATCTAATTATATACAAAATTGGAACTTGTACTTTGCGCACAAGTTTAACATAGACAGACAACCAGCCAGACGGACGGATGGACATCGTTGGCTCATTTTAAAAAGTGATTCTGAGTCGATCGGAATACTGAAAAATTGGTCTAGATACAAATCGCATAACATTTATCCTTATTGACAACCTGACTTGTCTTACAATTTAATGGCGTTTTCTTTTCTAAAAAAAAGTGTTGCATAAGTGTTACATGTGATTTGGCAACATTTTTAAATGGTCCCCTAATTTTTAAGTGCTTCATATTGTTCGTTTACAAAAGAACACACATTTCGGCATTAAACAATAAAGTACAATTAGCGCAAGGAAAATTCAATTACAGGTGGTGGCAAGACTACAACAATCCAAAGCCAACAGAAACAACAGATGTTTTGTTGTATTATATTGTTAGTGTTTACGGTTCGAAACTTGCCACCACCTGAATTCGCCTTGATCTAGTGCTGCACTCATTCCCCTTTATTTAAAATGAGTGTTGAACATGTAGCATTTTTTTTTTTAATTTTAAAAGGGAAAATCATCAGAAAAGAACGCTTTACACTTTTAACACAACACATGTTTTTCAGAAAAGAACATAAAAAAATGTAAAAGGCAGAATAAATGCAGAATTTTACTCAGAAAAGAAAACGCAATAAGAGTAAAAATTAAATGTAGATGTCGAAATTGATTGAAGTAACAGTTTGGAAAAAAAAAAGTTATTTGCACCAAAAGATATTGTCGGCATCTAAGAAAAAATTGAATATGTATCGAAATATGCCTTAAAAAGGCAAAATAAATATAAAATAAAAAATGCTGCAAAAATGCTCTTTTAACAAAATAATGCAAAAAATGCTGCAAACGATAAAATATGCAAAAATATGCACTGACAAATCGATGCCAAAACTCATAAAAAGCTCTTAAACGGATAAATATATTGTTTCTGCCTTCAACGGTCGCACAAGGAAAAACTTGCAATTGCATATTTATGGTTTCCCTGTTTATCAATATACAACATCCGAGAATATGTAGGCGGTATTTAAAAAGTGGTCGTGGCACAAAATATATCTACTTATACCTAAATAACGGTATTTATATATTTGTCTCTTCTTGTTGCACCATGGTAAAGGGTACATAAGATTCGGCATAGCGGACTACAACACTCTTACTGGTTTTTCTGTCACATTGCCATTTATAATGAAAATAAAAAAAAAAACTTAAACGAAAATGCATTAAACTCATATTCATAAATTGTTTTCTAAACACCTGCCTGCTGCAGTTGTTATTACAACAAAAAAAAAAAAGATTTGGCTATTTTTTGCGTTTTCAACCGGTGCGTAAATTATCTTAAAAGCCCATGGCTGTCCAACAGGCAGCTTTAACATTTTAAGTTATGCCGCATTATTTACAACAATTTGCCATAATTTACAAATAATTTTCGATAAAATTTTGTTGTTTCTCCCAAAAGCGTGTGGCAGCCATTTAAAACTGCACTTGTCATGATAATAAAACGCAGTGTGTTTAATTTAAATGGCGCTATTTGATGGCAAATAAGATATTTTTAAGTGGGTGCAATAATAAAGCTAAAAAATTTTTTTATTTAAAATGTGGTATTTATTGAAGGTGGTATGGAATTTTGATACAATAATGACAGTTGAGGCAGTGGTTCTGAAATGTTTTACTAAAAAGTGATTTTTTTCGAAGCTTTTTTTTGAAAAAAAAAAAACTAAAAAGTGTATTTTTGCTAGATTTAACTAAAGAGTGAGTTTTATTTTTCTTCTAAAAGTTCATTCGAAGCTTTTTTTTTTAAAAAAAAACTAAAAAGTGTATTTTTGCTAGATTTAACTAAAAAGTGAGTTTTATTTTTCTTCTAAAAGTTCAAGTCAGTTTTTTTCTTAAGAATCGTTTTTTCACTAACAAAAAATCACTTTTTCACTAAAAACAAACTCAATTTTTCACTAAAAAGTCACACTTTCGATAGAAAATTTTTTTCACCAAAAAGTTAAATTTTCGCTGGAAATCTGTTTTTTTTTTTTTCTTTAAAACAGTTTTTTCTTTAAAAGAAAGTCTTCACCTCTGACTACAAAGCCATGTTTTTTTCATTAATGTAATGTTTTTCCTAAGATCGTGACTGTTACACAGAAAGTGGTTTATATGACTGTTTTACACAAAATTTGACTTCTTTTACTAAACGTGACTTTTCTACACATAAACTTTCTTCTTATAATACGAATTTATTGCACATAATATCAAAAATCCCACCCTTTTTTTACTAATTTCTACCATTATTTCTGTTTTTATTTCATAATTTCCTTTTATTTTCAAATACCGAAGTTATACAAATGTTGTTTAGAAACAGAAATTACATCAGATAAACAACCAACAAACCATATTATAAAGTATGTTTAAACTAAACTCCTAAATGCATACTACAAATTTTGTCTAATTTGCACTTTTATTTTTTGATTGTATATTTTAAGGTAAGCCAAGCTGGAAAACAACAACAACAACAACTAATAATCTAAACACCAACGAAAGCCAACAATAATTTCTGTTTAAAACCTCTTCTACAGCTGGTTTGTTAAGAGGCATTAAAGGTAATCTGAAGGATTAAGTTTTTAGGAAATAGAACGAAAAAAAACAGTAATTTCCATAAAATTAAATTGCTAAGAATTTTTCAAGACTATTTCTTCTAATGATTATGGTCACTTATAAGGTAAAGAGTTTGTTTGCTAGTGGTAGTTCTATTTTTTTTAATAATTTGTTTGCCTGTTGACTGTTCTAAGTGCCTTAAAAGAGTTTCATAAAATGTTATAGTTATAAATGTCGTATTATTTGTCCTTATATCCTTTATTTGTTTACATTTAACTGCAACATTTAAGACCAATGGTCAAGTTATCCTGGCAAAAATTGCCACAAAAAACGGAGCATTCTGCTAAAATAATATTCGTTGATAAACGTTTTTGTTTTTGTATGTTTAAGCAAAAAAGGGGTTCTTTATATAATTTGCTCTGTATTTTTGGTCTGCTTTTTTTTAAGGTAATAAAATTTTATATTTATTGGAACGTTTTTCTTACTGGTGGTTCTTTGGAGAGGGTGTCATGATTACAGCTTAAAATACAGTTCAAATTGCAGAAATTTTGTTCACAAAAAAAAACGCAGACAACAAACACTTAAGAGTCAAGAGAAGAAATTTGGTAAAACTTAAGGTCAATTTAATATCAAATTGAACCATTAATTTCTGAATTGTGAAAAGAAAAATTATGTTACAAAATTGTAGATAATAATAGAAGTTCTTAGCGAAAATTATATTTTAATGTAAATATTACATTAGATAAACTTTTGTTGTATTTTAGTAATAATTTGTTACAAAAAAAATTTCTTATACAGAGAATTAATTTTTTTATATGCGATTTTCTTAACAAATTATTTCTTACCAGAATAGTTTCAATAGAAAATTAGCGTACCCGGACAACTTTCCGCACAAATTTTCTATAGCGGTTGGTTCTATTGGCAGCCGCAATTAAGCACAGCTCAAGTGGGCCCAGTAATAAGTTTACGTTGAGTTACCATGTTATACCGTTTCCCAAGGGTCCTATGTTAACTGCCTGTTGACAGTCTCACGCAGTCGTCCAGCAGATTCAGTGAAAGCATCTATCCTTTTCAAATCAATGTAAGGGAGAGAGGTTTTGTCCGAAAGGGTTCTTCGACCAAACAGTTTGAGTCTTAGGTCTCTGAACGGCGGGCAGTGTAAGAGAAGACGTTCCGTACAAATTTGTCTTATACATTTTTATAAAAAAAATTTAAAGAAGATTGTCTCAGACAGAACAACTTCTACAGAAATTTGTCAAAGATAGAAAAATATCTATAAAGTAAAAAAAAAGTTTTATGAAGAAAATTTCCTATACAGAATAATTTCTTATACAAAAAAAAAAAAAATTCTATAAAAGTTTAGTTGATAAAAATATGACAAGCAGTTAGGACGTATCAACTTTTTTGTGGTTTTTAATTTGACAGTGTTTTAAATCCCCTGAAGATGACCATCGATGCATGGTCGAAATATCGGATGAAAAATAAAAAGCAAAATTAAAAATACAAAAATTTGTGGATTTTTTATTTATAATTTTTATATGACCTTAAGCCAAACAAAAAAACAACAACAAAATTTATTTTATATATAAAAAAAATGTCTATAGAAATTTGTCTAAAAAAATTGTCTTATACAGAAAACTTTCTATAGAAATTTGTCAAAAAAAATTGTCTTATACAGAAAAATTTCGATAGAAAATTTATTCATACAGATACACTTTTATAGGAGCTTGTCTTATACAGATACATTTTTATCGAAATTTCTGAAATTTTTATAGAAGTTTGTCTCAGACAGAAAAACTTTAACAGAACATTTCCCCATACAGAATAGTTTCTTACACAAAAAAAATTGTGTTATACGGAAAAATTTCTATAGAAATATGTCTTAAATAGATAAATTACCATAGAAATTTCTCTTATACAGATAGTATTTCTTTAGAAATTTTTTTTATACGAAAAAATCTCGATATAAGTTTGTCTCCGGCAGAATTTCTATAAGGCTTAAAAAAAATTAATCATAAATTATCCCTATGCAGAATAATTTCTTATACAAAAAGAAAACTTCTATAAAAATTTATAAAAAAAATGTCTAAAGAAATTTGTTAAAAAAATGCCTTATACAGAAAAAATTTCTATATATAGTCTTATACAGACAAGTTTTAACAGAAATTTGTCTTATACGAAAATATTTTTATAGAAGTTTGTCTCACACAAAAAAACTTTTTACAGAAATTTGTCTTATACAGAAAAATTTCTATAAAGTTAAAAAATTTTTATGCAGAAATTTTCACTAAACAGAATAATTTCTTATACAAAAAAAATATTCCAGAAAAATGTATATTAAGAATACAGAAAAAGTTCTATAGGAATTTGTTAAAAAAAAAATGTCTTATACACAAAAATATCTCCAGAAATTTGTCTTATACAAATAAGTTTTAAAAGAAATTTGTCTTATATGAAAATTTGTATATAGAATTTTGTCTCACACAGAAAACTTGTACACAAATTTGTCTAAAAAGAAAAATTCTAATAAAGTTTAAAAAGAATTAATGCAGAAAATTTTCGCGTACAAAATAATTTCTTATACAAAAATAAAAGCTATAAAAATTATCAAAAAGTAATTTCAATTTTTGGGAATACAAAATTTTAATTTCAAAAGATTTTGTTATTCGTGCTTAATTCCCAGTTTTTATTATTGATAAAAACACTTGAAATTTATTGTTGATGGGATAAGCTACGAATAACAAAATCTTTTCATATTAAAACTTTGTATTCCCAAAAATTGAAACTACTTTTCGGTAATAAACAGGCAAGTGCACGGCCTAAAAAAACACTTAATTGACATCATCTTTTGTAAGTTGTTGTTGTTTTTATTTTGTTTTTCTTAACCTACTTACAACTAAAATTAATGTTGAGAGAATTTCAACTAATTGTAGTGGGGAATGTAAGATGAGATAAACCCACTGTTTATTGTTGGGCTGTAAGAAATATCGCCCAAAGAAAAATGGCCCAAAAAAAAAATGAAAAATCGTCCAAATGAAGAATCGCCCAAGCGAACATGAAAAATGACCCAAAAAGGTAAATATGAAATTTTGCCAAAAAAAAAACGAAAAAGGGCCCAAAAAGAAAATGAAAAATGACCCAAAAAGCAAAAACGAATTTTTTCCCAACAAAAAAAAAAAAAAATTACTCAATTTGCAAAAAAGTGTTTACTATTCATATAAATTTAGGTGACATGTCATAACGTCCAGTGTCGTAGTGTTCTTGGACTTTATGACACTTTTAAAAGTGTCATAATGTCCATCGAAGAATTGTCATAACGTCCGCAACTTAACTTATAATCAAAAATGTGTAAATTTTTTTTTAAAATACCGTTAAAATTTCAAGTGATTTTTTTAAAGATACTAATTTAACTATAATATGGTTGTCGGTGACAATGATTTGGTTAAATTAAACATAATATGGATAAAATAATTTTATAGCTTTTACTCCGGGTGTATATATTAAATATATATATCCAAAATAAGGATTTCATCTTCTATGGTATAACAAATACTGGCTTCGCTAACTAAAGCTTCTCTGTATAGCCTTCCTTTGGCCGGGCGCAAGGATTTTCTCCTTTAAGGTCTAACAAAAACCGGTTTCGCTAAGTAAAGCTTCGAAAAACTGCCTTGTTTCCGAACAAGGCCGACTACGCAGAGAAGATTTAGTTAGCGAACCGGTGTTTGTTATACCATAGAGGAGAAAATCCTTGCGCCCGGCTATACAGAGAAGCTTTAGTTAGCGAAGCCAGTATTTGTTATACCATAGAAGAGAAAATCCTTATTTTCGATATATAGATATATATTTAATATATACACCCAGAGAAAAAGCTACAAAACCATTTTTAAAAAAATTCTACCCATATTATGTTTAATTTAACCAAATCATTGTCGCCGACAACCATATTATGGTTAAATTAGTTTCTTGAAAAATAGTTTTGTTGTTTGCAACCATAATAAAACATGGTTTTCTCTGCTATGTAAGATTATGGTAGAATTTTAAAAATGTAAAATGGCCCGAAAAAATGGGCTATTTTTCAGGCTGTAGGATATATCGCCCAAAAAAAAAAATGAAAAATCGCCCAAAAAAATTGCATGTAAAATTGGGCCTGATTTCATATGAAAAATGGCCCAAAATTTTTGGGCTATTTATCGTTATTGTTGCGTGATTTTTCGTTTTTTAAATTTGGGTGATTTTTCATTATGAAAAATCACCCAAAAATTTTGTATGAAAAATGGCCCAAGAAAAAATGGGCTATTTTTAAAATTCTACCATAATCTTACATAGCAGAGAAAACCATGTTTTATTATGGTTGCAAACAACAAAACTATTTTTCAAGAAACTTATTTAACCATTATATGGTTGTCGGCGACAATGATTTGGTTAAATTAAACATAATATCGGTAGAATTTTTTTAAAAATGGTTTTGTAGCTTTTACTCCGGGTGTATATATTAAATATATATATCCAAAATAAGGATTTCATCTTCTATGGTATAACAAATACTGGCTTCGCTAACTAAAGCTTCTCTGTATAGCCGGCCTTCGGCCGGGCGGAAGGATTTTCTCCTCTATGGTATAACAAAGACCGGCTTCGCTAACTAAAGCTTCTCTGTATAGCCGGCCTTGTTCGGAAACAAGGCAGTTTTTCGAAGCTTTACTTAGCGAAACCGGTTTTTGTTAGACCATAAAGGAGAAAATGCTTGCGACCGGCCGAAGGCCGGCTATACAGAGAAGCTTTAGTTAGCGAAGCCGGTCTTTGTTATACCATAGAAGAGAAAATCCTTGCGCCCGGCCGAAGGCCGGCTATACGGAGAAGCTTTAGTTAGCGAAGCCAGTATTTGTTATACCATAGAAGATGAAATCCTTATTTTGGATATATATATTTAATATATACACCCGGAGTAAAAGCTATAAAAATATTTTATCCATATTACGTTTAATTTAACCAAATCATTGTCACCGACAACCATATTATGGTTAAATAAGTATCTTTAAAAAAATCACTTGAAATTTTAACGGTATTTTAAAAAAAAATTTACACATTTTTGATTATAAGGACGTTGCAAAGTCTCATAACGTCCTCGTCCTCGTCTTCGATGACACTTCGACATTATGACACTTTAAAAGTGTCCAAGGACACTACGACACTGGACGTTATGACATGTCACCTAAATTTATATGAATAATAAACACTTTTTTGCAAATTTAGTACTTTTTTTTTTTGGAAAAAATTGGTTTTTGCTTTTTGGGTCATTTTTCATTTTCTTTTTGGGCCCTTTTTCGTTTTTTTTGGGCAAAATTTCATATTTACCTTTTTGGGTCATTTTTCATGTTCGCTTGGGCGATTCTTCATTTGGGCGATTTTTCATTTTTTTTTTTTGGGCCATTTTTCTTTGGGCGATATTTCCTACAGCCTATTTTTCATGCAATATTTTAAAAAACGAAAAATCACCCAACAATAACGAAAAATAGCCCAAAAATTTTGGCCATTTTTCATATGAAATCAGGCCCAATTTTACATGCAATTTTTTTGGGCGATTTTTCATTTTTTTTTTTTTGCGATTTTTCTTTGGGCGATATTTCCTACAGCCTTATTGTTGATGTGTTTTGTTTAGACTTTGATATTATTACAAGTAGAACTGTTGCTTATAACTCTTATACGTTTAACAGTTTTATTTGGTTTAATATCTTTAGTTTTTCTAAAATCTTTATGGATGAAGTTTCCTGATGATCTGGCCTAAGCAACCAGTGAAATGCGCATAGGAATAGCTTATCCCATCAACAATAAATTTCAAGTGTTTTTATCAATAATAAAAACTGGGAATTTAGCACGAATAACAAAATCTTTAAAAAGCAATAAAATTTGTTATGATGCAAACAGAAAAGTGTCTATAGAATGGTACATTAACGATATATTTTTATAGAACATTGCCTATATACACAAATATTTTTATAAAAAATGGAATTTCTGTAAAGCTAAAGAAATTTATTCAGAAACTGTGCTTTACAGAATAAATCTTAAACAAAAAAAAAAATATTGTATTCAAATTTGTATAAAACTTTCTGTTTCTTTCTATAGAAATTTGCCAAAAACAAATTGTTTTATGCAGAAAAATATCCCCAGAAATTTGTCTTATACAGATAAGTATTTATAGAAATTTGTATTATTCGAAAACATGTTTTTAGAAGTTTTGTCTTACAAAGAAAAACTTTTACAGAAATTTGTCTTATACAGAAAAATTTTTATAAAGTGAAAAAATTTGTGGTGGCTGTAGGAAAAATCGCCCAAAGAAAAATGGCCCAAAAAAATAATGAAAAATCGCCCAAAAAAATTCCATGTAAAATTGGGACTGAATTTATATGAAAAGTGACCCAAAATTGTTGGGTTTTTTTCGTTATTATTGGGTGATTTTTCGTTTTTTAAGCTTGGTGATTTTTCATTATGAAAAATCACCCAAAAATATTGTATGAAAAATAGGCTGTAGGAAATATCGCCCAAAGAAAAATGGCCAAAAAAAAAAATGAAAAATCACCCAAAAAAATTCCATGTAAAATTGGGCCTTAGTTCATATGAAAAGTGACCCAAAATTTTTGGGCTTTTTTTCGTTATTATTGGGTGATTTTTCGTTTTTTAAATTATTATATGAAAAATATCCCATTTTTTCGGGCCATCTTTATTTAATATAATTGTAATTTATTTAAAAATAAGTTTGTTGTTTTTTCTCTGGGTGTTTATATTAAATATATAACGAAAACACTTTTGGGCGCAAGGATTTTCTCCTCAAGGATATAATATATACCGGCTGCGCTAACTAAAGCTTCTCTGCAAAGCCGGCCTTCGGCCGGGCGCATGGATTTTCTCCTCTATGGTATAACAAACACCGGCTTCGCTAACTAAAGCTTCTCTGTATAGCCGGCCTTCGGCCGAGCGCAAGGATTTTCTCCTCTATGGTATAACAAACACCGGCTTCGCTAACTAAAGCTTCTCTGTATAGCAGGCCTTCGGCCGGGCGCAAGGATTTCCCCTCTATGGTATAACAAACACCGGCTTCGCTAACTAAAGCTTCTCTGCGTATATGGCCTTCGTTCGAAAACAAGGCAGATTTTAGAAGCTTAACTTAGCGAAACCGGTACTTGTTCTACCATAGAGGAGAAAATCCTTGCGCCCGGCCGAAGGCCGGCTATACAGAGAAGCTTTAGTTAGCGAAGCCGGTGTTTGCTATACCATAGAGGAGAAAATCCTTGCGCCCGGCCGAAGGCCGGCTATGCAGAGAAGCTTAGCGAAGTTTGCGCAGCCGGTATTACTGTCCTTACTGCCGAGCAGCTGTTGAAGATAGAATTCAATTTTTTACATAAAACTTACACTTGTATGGAACTAAATTTATATGAATAATAACCACTTTTTTGCAAATTGGGTAATTTTTAATTTTTTTTTTCGGAAAAATTCGTTTTTTGCTTTTTGGGTTATTTTTCATTTTTTTTTTTGGGCCCTTTTTCGTTTTTGTTGGGCAAAATTACATATATAACTTTTTGGGTCATTTTTCATGTTCTTTTTGGCGATTCTTCATTTGGGCGATTTTTCATTTTTTTTTTTGCCATTTTTCTTTGGGCGATATTTCCTACAGCCTGAAAAATAGCCCATTTTTTCGGGCCATCGTTCATGTTTAAAATTTCGGCCAAATCTTACATACTATTTGTCTAAACCATTCATTAAAAAAAAAACGTCCAGTGTCATAGTGTCCATGGACTTTATGACACTTTTAAAAGTGTCATAATGCCCATCAGCGCAGTGTCATAAAGTCCGTGGACGTTATGTCACTTTGTAGAGTGTCATAATGCCCACAACATGCTTACAAACTCGAAAGCATAGCCGGCCTTCGGCCGTGCGCAAGGATTTTCTCCTCTTTGATAAAACAAGTACCGGCTTCGCTAACTAAAGCTTCTGTGCACAGCCGGCCTTTGGCTGGGAGCAAGGATTTTCTGCTCTATGGTATAACAAAAACCGGCTTCGCTAACTAAAGTTTTTCTGTATCGCCGGCCTTCGTTCGGAAAGAAAGCAGATTTTAGAAGCTTTACTTAGCGAAACCGGTACTTGTTATACCATAAAGGAAAAAATCCTTGGTAAAATAAGTTTCTTTAAAAATAGTTTTTTTGTTTTTTTGCAAATTGGGTAATTTTTTTTTTTTTTTTTTTGGAAAAAATCATTTTTGCTTTTGGGGTAATTTTCTTTATTTTTTTGGGCCCTTTTTGGTTTTTTTTTTTTTTTTTTTTGCAAAATTTCATATTTAACTTTTTGGGTCATTTTTCATGTTCTTTTTGGTGATTCTTCATTTGGGCGATTTTTCATTTTTTTTCTTGGTCCATTTTTCTTTTGGCGATTTTTCCTACAGCCAAAATTTGTATGCAGAAATTTTCGCTATACGGAATAGTTTATTATATAAAAAAAATGCTGTAAAAATTGGTTTAATGCAGAAAATTTTCTATAAGAATTTTTCAAAAAACAGAAAAATTTCTATAGAAATTTGTTTTATACAGATAAACTTTTATAGAAATTTGTTTTATACGAAAATATTATGTATAGAAGTTTGTTTTAGACAGAAAAACTCTTGAAGAAGTTTGTCTTGGACCATATTTACATTGTGCAATTAACGCCGCAACTTTCGCATGCAACTTTTTGTTTATAAGCAAGACGTGTAGGGAAGAAAACGGGGTTGAAAAAATGCATGAAAAAAATGTAAATGTAAATGTGAAAAGAGTTTCGTAGAAACTACTTTAAAAGAAAATAGGAAAAAAGCATCGTTTATTGCATAGATCTAAATACGGTCTTATACTGAACAAGTTAGAGTGATATATTCGGCCGTGCCGAATCTTTGATACCCTCCACCGACACTTCGAATGTTTTAGGAGTAATATCTGTATGATGTCTAATTATTATTATAATCTTTGTTAAAACAGACATCTGCATTAAAACTTGTTGCGGCTTAGACCTATAGTAAGGTTTATATGGGGCCTAGGGTAAATTATGAACTGATCTTCACGAAATTTCACAGTCTTATTTCTAGTCCTTTAAAAATTTTATGTTCCAAATTTTGTTATGATAGCTTTATTTTTTTATGGTTTTAGGCGTACTAAACTGTTTTCCGGTAGTAGGGTTTATATGGGGCCTATGGTAAATGATGGACCGTTATTCACAAAATTTTAAAGTCTTTTTTCTCGTTCAATAAAACTGTGATGTACCAAATTTTGTTATGATAACATTCTTTTTTACGTTTTTAGGCGTACTAAGCTGTTTTCCGGGAGTAAGGTTTATATGGGGCATATGGTAAATTATGGACCGATCTTCACGAAATTTCACAGTCTTATTTCTAGTTCTTAAAAACTTTGATGTACCAAATTGTGTTATGATAGCATAATTTTTTACGGATTTAGGCGTACTAAACTGTTTTCCGGAAGTAGGTTTTATATGGGGCCTAGGGTAAATCATGGACGGATCTTCACGAATTTCCAGTTAAATGAAACGAATCTTATATCATTCTGTGCATTTTTCCACCATTTATGTTAGTTTTTGTAACATTATTATCAATTTTTTTTAGGTGGTTGTTCCACATTTTGATTCATAGCTCTGGTCCTACTGAACCGATTTTGCTGGATTTCAATCCCATACTGCTTAGGATAACTACAAGCAGCGTGTTTTCAACAGATGGACAGACGGACAGACAGACAGACGGACATGGCTAAATCGACTTAGAATTACTCAAGGACCCAGAATATATATACTTTATGGGGTCTGAGATGAATAATAAAAAAGTTTCACACGGAATGACAAACTTAATATATCCTCTTCACAACTAATTGTGGTGGAGGGTATAAAAATGTCTATATAGGAAAACCAAATGTTATGCAGCTAGAAGTTAGAAGTTGTATATAAAAAAAAACCTTTAATAAAACTTTGATTTATATAGAAAAATTTTGTAAAAAGGCATAACTAACAAATTTGTCGACTGACAGATTTTTAAAAAAGTTTTTCTTTTAAAGATAATTTTTGCAAAAATTTATTATGTCTGATACAGAACAATTTTTTTTTTTTTATTTGTCTTATACGGAGAAACTTTTGATTTTTACAGCAAAATTTATATAAAAATTAATCTTAGGGAGAAAAAACACCAATCATTAAAATTCAAACACATGTATCTTGTGCAGTTAATTGTGTAAAGAATTTTGTCTTATACAAACCATGTGCAAACCGCCTGCTGATTTTTTGAAGAGTTGTTTTTCGTGCAATTGTTTCTGCATGTTTCACACAAACAATATGCTTGTTGATTTTTTCCATTGTTGCATTGTTGTAGTTTTGCATAGACCTACTTATTGGATCATGATACAAACAGTTTTGTTTTTTAGCTATTCGTCTTTTACTGACAAATTACTTTTATACAAACAATTATCTTTAACAATTTGTTTAACAGATAATTGACAACTTAATAGAGAAAATTTTCTTTCATTTTTTTCTATAGAAATTTGTTTTAATGAGAACATTTTTGTTAAAAAATTGTTCTTATAGAGACATTTTTTTAACAAATTTTTCATTTTACACAAAATTTTTTAAAATAAATTTTAATATTGAAATTTCAAAAAGTAAAAGTTAACAAAGAAATTTGTCTAATACAGAATTTTTTTTCTAACAAGATATATGCAGTTAATCCCATTGTGTTGACTTGTTTTAATTAGCCAATTTTACTTTTAGCTAAAATACTTAATTTAAAATAAAAGTAAATAAATTATCTAACCAATGACTAATAATTTTATTCTATATTCGAACAAGTTAACGCCCTCGGTGACTTCAAACGACCTAGCAACACAAAAATAAAGAACTTAGAAAAAATTAATTGCAAAATAATACAAAATAAAATTTCATAATATTTATAGTTTTTTCTTTTAACAAATTAATTGAGAAATCTAAAAAATATATTTACGAATATCTAGACACATGCAAAAAAATAACTGACTGAATTATTGTACAACTTTGCATATAAGGAGTTTATGATTTATCGCATTTTACCCAAAAAAAAAAATTTAAAAAATTATAAAAAAAAAAATAAAGTTTTGTTGTATTTTCAATTTTTATTTTTAAAATAAAATTTTGTGGCACGCGCGCAAGTTTGTATGTTAAAATTTTTTTTTTTTTTTTTTATTTTTTAGTAAATGATCTTTTAGCAAATAATGGTCTCTCTAAAACAGCACACCTGGGTCTAACATACCAGCAGTTTTTATTTTGGTTTTTAGTTGTTGTTATTTGTCTACATATTAGCCGCACCCAATTTGGTTTTAAAGTTTAAAAATTATAGTGATTTTTATTACTTTGTTAAATCGTTAAATTGTTAAAAGCCAAATACAAACTTCAAACACTCGCATCGCAGCACCAAAAAAAAAAATATTTAATATTTGGTACGTGATTGTCTGATGTTTATAATAATTTTTATTTTTTAAACAAAATGTTTTTTAAGAAAATGACAAAGTATAAAAAAACAAAATAAATAGAAAAAATAAAAAGGAAATTTTTAAATACAAAAAACACTTCAAACTTTTAATAGACCTACACAAAAAAAGAAGTAAAAAATTGATTTGAATTAAAAAAATATGTGGAATTAATTAAAAAATTTGTTAAATTTGCAACAGTAAACAAATTAATAGTATTAATTAAATATATATACTTTTTTTAATTAAAATAAATTTTAATTAAATAATTATATTAACAATTAAATATTTAATTGATTATAATTTTACATTCTTATACAGATGGTCAACGGTCACCACTTGTAGAATATGTATTCGCAATGGTCTGGTCGTCCCAAAACAAGACTTAGAAATGAACTCTTCTAGTCAATAGCTTTTATACAGTGTCGCTCATACTGTCCCACAAAGAGTTTAATAGAGGACATCTTATAAGACAAAGTCGCTCAAACTGTCGTGCACGACGATATCGTGTAAATTGTCTTCTAGAAACCCTAAACAACCGAGGACAAGTCGTACATACATCATTGACGACGATGTCGTCAACGGCAATCTGGCCAACTGGGTACAGCTGTCGGAACGTATGGGTTATCGTCGTAACAGTAAAGGCCCAGTTAAACGAACGTTGCTCTACCCACAATGTACCGCACCGTACTGTAAGCACGTTGGTGCACTTATAGAACGTTTATAAACGTGTCATATGTTTTTCCCATATAAACACAAAAAGCAATCGTATCCCAGTTGGCCAAGTCTTTAAGACATCCTCGAAGACGGATGCACGACAATGTTAATTCCTGCTCGACATGTGAGGGACAGCGGGAAAAAATCGTCAACGACATTTTCGAACAAGTGTCGCGAAAATCGTGCACGACACAAAGAAAGACAATGCTGCCTACGTAATCATCCACGACTACATGCATGACAATATCGTCTATTTCGACGTCCACGACAAAAATTATTATATGGTTATCTATTTCAGACAGATTTTAGTATAGTTGAAATTTTAATTTCTGTTATACGTTTTATATTCGACACCTATAAGCAATCCGTAAGTTTACAGTGAAGTATTAACTGTATTCATCAGCATTTTTGGTTTTACTGTTTAGAACTAATTTGTAAATGTTTTGTAGGTATTTGAATCAATAATTAAAAGAAAAAGAATGTGAGAATTTTAAGACAACCAAGCAAGGGATTGAATAGCATTCAGGAAAACCTTGTAGTCAATAGCTTTTATACAAGACAACTTATAAGACAGTGTCGCTCATACTGTCCCACATAGAGTTTAATAGGCGACAACTTATAAGACAAAGTCGCTCATACTATCCCACATAAAGCTAAATAGAAGACAACTTACAAGACAACGTCGCTCAAACTGTCGCGCACGACGATTTCCTGTAAATTGTATTCTAGAAACCCTAAACAACCGAGGACAAGTCGTGCATACACCATTGACGACGATGTCGTCAACGGCAACCTGGCCAATTGGGTACTGCTGTCAGAACGCATGGGTTACCGTCGTAATAGTAAAGGCCCAGTTAGGCGAACTTTGCTCTACCCGCAATTTACCTCACCGTACTGTAAGCACGTTGGTGCACTTATAGAACGTTTAAAAACGTGTCATATGTTTTTCTCATACAAACACAAAAAGCAATAGTATACATAAAACAATACACACAGTGATGGTAATCAAAAATGTTTAAATGGTGACAGCTTAGCAAAAAAAAAATTACCAAGTGATTGGAATGGTATTAAAACAATATTTTGTGAATGTAAAAAACGTTAATAATTTAATATTTATATTATAGATTTACAATGAAAAAATTTGTATTCTAACATATATATTTTTAGCACACATATATTGTATTGTGGTGTATGCACCAAACAAGGTTTTGATACGATTTAATTCCTTTTATTCGCTTCACATTTCCATTGTATGTGTACACTTGTTTATTTTGTACATCTAAACATAAATATATTTGTTTATATGGAAACATGTTGTATTTTAAATTGTTTTGTCTCAATTTCATAGCTTTTCTGAAAAAAGTACCCAACAAAAATACCCGAATTCAATTTAACATACAAGCACCCCATCACTGCTTTACAACTGTGAAGTAACAACGGCATAAAAATATGTTTTATACAGATCGGTACGTTCCGTCAACGTGACATTTTAATTCAGTAAGTCCCAATTTACATAGGGACATTTCTTGCCGGACAGACGAAGTTTGGTGGCGAGGGGACGAAAAGGAAGAGTGTGTTGTACATTAGAGTGGTTCGAAAAAAATTTTTTTTGTCAGTTCTCCCGTAGGATTAAAGATAATGTGAAAACAATTCCAAAAATTATTTTTTTAATTTTTTGCCACGCCTAGAAATACCGCCCTTTTAGTTTTTTGTTCACTGTGTCGCCATTTTTAGTCCGATCATAACATTTTGTATATCGGTGTTAATGTCTCTGAAAGGACTACATTTCTGTCTTTAATAGTTTTTTTATAACACGCAAACTCTAGCCATGTCTTTCAAAAGCTCGATTTATACCCTCTCAAACGCTAAATATTTTTGAACTAAAATAAAGCTGTGTTATTTTGATACCACTTCTGTATAAAAAAACTATTAAAGACAGAAATGTAGCCTGTAGGCCAAAAAATGGCGACACAGTGAACAAAAAACTAAAAGGGCGGTATTTCTAGGCGTGGCAAAAAAATAAAAAAATAATTTTTGGAATTGTTTTTACATTATCTTTAATCCTAGGGGGGGACTGACAAAAAATTTTTTTTTCGAACCACTCTATTGTACATGACTATCTGTACTGGAAATTTTTTCATTTCCCTTTCTTAATTTTAGTAGTTTACATACAAGTATTAATTTCTGTCTGACTTCTAATGTTTCATATGTAAACGCTTCAGGTAAGATTAAAAGAGAATTCAAAAAATGTCCGGCAAGAAATTTCCCTAGTGTAAATTGAGACTAAGCATTTGCATTGTTTACAAATAACAAAACGAACCAGACGTTCCGTAAGGGGACGTGGACGTTCGGCTTACTCTGCCTTAACTATATCAGTTGTTTAGACTAATGGCCATTTTCTCATTAGGCGAGTATCTTTTTTCCCAACGAAAAACTGCACATTAAAGAAATTAGGTTTTCTCAATGTCTCATTTACTTCGTTTTTATCGCAAAGCTAACCGGCTCTCATCTGCCAATTATTTATTTTCCTTTTATTTGCCGTACAGATAAATTCAATCAGCTGACTCCCAACTTTTACATGTATTTTGAGTGGCGTTGCCAGCTGAAAACAATGTTTTTTGTCGGTGTATTGAGAAACCCAAAATCGTTAACGGACGGTTTATCGGTCCAATAAATTTATGTTGACATTAAGTAACAGACAGTTTGTCGATACATTGAGAAAATGGCCATAAGAAATGCAAGAGTATTCGCAACACTTTGTGTTTGAATGTCATGCTCAACGGGAGAGCAGACTGAAACAGTTCGTTATGTCTGGGTTCACACTATGAAAGTTTTCTTTCAGAAAGTCATAGTTTATGGGTGAGAGGGGAGAGAAGATAAGCATTTTCTCTTCCCCTCTCAACAATAAACTCAGACTTTCTAAAAGAAAACTTTCATAATGTGAACCCAGACTATGCAAGTATTTGCCATATGTATTTATCAAGGCGAATTCAACAAGGTAAACTCGTCGCTACAACAATTACAACTCTAACAAAAATAACAGGCATTTTGTTAGTGTAACATATCCGAGTTGTCAAAATAGTTGTTTACAAAAAGTGTGAATAAAAACTAAACAATAAAATTTTGTATTGATTTTTTTATATTTAAAGTTGTGTGTTTATGAACCGATCTAAACAAAATTTAATGTGTTCTGTGTTTTTGAAGATTTAATGTTAAGGGTGCATATCAAATCAAAGTGTGTAAAAATTTTTAAGGCACGATGTTTCACATTGGGTTTTTTGACTCGTTTCCAACTAAACCAATTGTGTTGGAGTTCAATTCAGAAATGTTTAGGAGAAGTGGAAAGAATTTTACACCAATATTGTTCTTTTATTTTGAGTTTTTTCGAAAGTGAGAGTGTTTTGAACAGTTGGACTTGGCTAAATAGACTAAAAGTTGCTCAAGGACCCAGCATATGCATAAAAATTAGAAACAAATGTAGCTTACCAACGCAGCTCCAACAAAAAAGGACATAGAGGAATAGAAAATTGAAAAATAAGAAGAACAAATTTCATGGTAAAATTCTACAAAACGCATAGTTTCAGAGTAATGGACTTCTGAAGTTTTCATATGAATTTGCGATTTTCCACTACGTATGTGGCCATTATTAGTGTCTTTTGAAAGCTTTTTAACAGATCTTTCTGAAAATGTAAAATTAATTGTAAACTTTTTAACTCTTTACCTCCTAATACAGTTTTTACAAAAATGTATATCAAAACGTCACGAAAGTGCACTAGGAATCAAAAATTTAATCAAATAAACCCCAGCTTCGCTTAATCAACCTTCTCCACATAGCCGGCCTTCGGTTGGGCGCAAGGATTTTCTCATCTATGGTATAACAAACACCGACTTTGCAAAATAAAGGTTATTCGCATAGCAATTGATATGCTTACTATAATATTTTCGCAAACTCATCGCCGCTCCTTTATGGATTAAGAATTTTTAAATAAAAGCTCTTAAATTATACCAATATTAGCTATATACGTTCAGATATGTAGTGGGAAACCGCAAATTTATATGAAGACTTAAGAGATCTATGACTCGGAAACTAAGAGTTTCCGAGAATTGCGCCATTTTATTTTTTCTTGCTATTTTTTCATTTTCTATTCCCCTTTGTTTTTTTTTACTTGGAACTGCGTTGGTTAACTAGAATTAAGCCACAATTAATTTTTTTGTCATAAAATTTCACAAATTAATACAATCGCAATCTTTTTTAAATAAAAAACAAAAATAATTACAAAATACAATTTATTGACAACTCGGATAATACAGCTGACGAACAGATGTTCTAAAGAGTTTACCTTGTTGAATTCGCCTTGGTATTTATGTTTGTCACGAATACGAATTGAGGGTCCATCTTGCTGACAGGAATCGTAAATTTATCTGGATAAGGATGGATATTTTGGATTACATTAGGTTTTAATTTACTTTTCTAGATTAAACATTCAATATTATATCAGAATCAGCGCAACGGCTTACGGCTACTCGAAATTGCAAGCGAACCTAGCAACTTAACCTTAAGCTGAGTGGGGTCTATAATACAACTTTTAGTTGGGTTTATTATAGGACCTAAGACTTAAGAATAAAAGACCCACGATTAAGATTAAATTCGTACGTCATTTACCCGTATTATACGTTATGTGAAATATAATAGGGACAGTTCCCACCCAAACTTTCATTATATTTACAACCGAATAAAAAATCGAAAATTCTTTCTTGTTTAAACGATTTATATTTTCGTAAACGGTAGAAAAGAAGATAAATAACAAAATTTTTGGTATTCCTATTATATATTTTGATTTTTTGTGATTTTGTATGTATTTTTATATAGTTAAACGTATGATACAAATACACAAGGTAGTTCCACTTCTCTCTCACAATATTTTTTCTGAAGTTTATTGGAATTATTTGAAGTTAGGTTTTTTGTAAATATTAAAAAAGCGTTGCCACATATAAAATAATTAAATAAATTCCTTTTGGAAGTTATTAGTTAAAATGTGTTATTTGTCTTTCAAATTTTCGATATTTTATTTTGATATTAGTAAGAAAGTATACTTGGCCATATGATATCAAGGCGAATTCTCTACCCGTGTTTTGATTTTAGAATGTTTGTTTAGAAATGGTTGCTTTGTGTGATATCAATCATATGGCAGGCAAAGTTTCGGGAGTATATCCTCTTGGGCAGTCAAGGACCTAAAGAAATTAAATTATGTAAGATTCATATAAGTGTTCTTTGTGCCGAATATTATCTAGGCATCTACATCAATATAAATGAGATTTGTTCGTCATGAAGTGGTTTGATGAAGGGAGCTTTTATTGGGCCTATGTTTAATTCTAAGCATAACATTTTGCCATGACAGTGTAGCTTTTACAAAAGATCTCGTGTCCAATTTGTTTATCACTACCATTATATACCAATACATTTATAAGGAAACTATAGACTAAAAAGCCTATATATGTTCAGGAGTTGTTTTTGTTAAAGCTACGATCAAAAAAGCACCGATTTGAATAACATTTGATAGGAGGATTTGAAATTATCGGGTCGGTTCTGAAAATCGGTGTGCTTTCGGCATTTGAAAATCACACCGAAACACACGAAAACGGAACACTAAAATATCACATGTGGGATTTTAAAAGGCACATGTGATTTGAGTTAAATTGGTTTTCAAAAAAGACCTGTATAATCGATTCCACCATTTTTATTTAGTTAAAATTTTATAATATTGTATCCGAAATGTTGTACTTGGTAGGTCACAGTTCTGCGCACAATGTTTACATGGACAGATAACCAGCCGGACATCGTTAGATAGGTTAAAATAGTGATTATTTTTCTGAGTTACACACATTAGCACACATTTACATTTTTATTACTGTTTTGTATTTTAAATACTAAAGTAATACCATGCTAATGAAATTCACCACTTTTGTTGAATATTAAATTTCATCTTGACAGTCTCTTGATAATTCAAATTCTTGATCCGCTTTAGCCCGATGGTCATCAAAAGTAAAGGTAGGACGGTTTTTAATAATTACCTTTAACTTAATGTTGCCAGTAAAGGTAATACTAAAAAGTAGATTCGTCGTCATTGACTCCCGCCACATAATTTCCTTTAACTTGCCGTTAAAGGGAATATTGAAAAGAAGCTCTTCATCGGCATTACTTTGAACAAACTCTGCTAAGTCCAAACGCTTTTCATTTGGTTCAAATACTTTACCACTACCTTCCGATTCTTCATTTAAACATTTCAGGTTATCCCCATCGATCTTTTGTTACAGACTGTATTTTATGCCCATTTCTACGGCATGTTCATCATCGGTGGCATTATGACTACAATTTATTAATTCACATGAATATTAAAAGTTTTTTAATATACATAAATGTTCTTCAATCTTTTGTAATTTAAAATTAAATGTGTCTAAACTTCAAAAAAAAAAAAAAAAAATAAAACAAAAACAGAAACAGAAATATGGTAGCACAAATAGTGATAATTCCCATAAACGTCAGAACGTTAATATGGCGATAAAAAGAGAGAGTGGAACTACCTTCTGTATTTGTATCATGGTTAAACGTGTGAAAAAAAGAAGGACACTTCTTGAAATCTTAAAGCTATAACCAGGCAAAGCAGAAATATGCTATAAAAAACACGTTTTATGCGCATTAAATATGCAGTAAAAACTGGAAAATATGCCCAAAAAATGTTAAAAATATGCCCTTAAAATTAAAAACTGCTCGTTTGAAGACACAATATTCAACAATTTAATAACAAAATCTAAAAAAAACCTAAAAAAAAGTTAAAATACATATAAGAATGTTTGCGCCGAATATTATCTAGATAATAACATCCATATGGGGTTTTGTCTTAAAGGGACTTTAGGTACGGTCGCTAAATTGCTAACAAATGTTAACATTTAAAAGGAATTTAAAGCTAGTTAAGGACAGGACCATTGAGCAAATTAGAACCGATTAGAAAATAATTTAATTTGAAGTAAAATATTTTTGGCACGAATTCAATTTAAATGCCATCGTAATTAGATAGCTTGCGGACACAAAGAGTCTAATTTGGATGTGAAATTATAGACCGATTCTCACCATTTGCATAGACTTCGTCGATATTTGATCAAATTATCTACAAAATTGAAAATTGTACTCTGCGCACAAGGCTAAAATGAACAGACAACCAGCCAGGTGGATGGATGGACATCGTTATATCACTTTAAAAAGTGATTCTGAGTCGATCGGAATACTAAAAGATTGGTCTAGATACAAATCGCATAACATTTATCCTTAATGACAACCTGCTTTTTCTTACAATTTTAGAGTAAAAATGTAGATGTCGAAATTGAAGTAACAGATTTTCGAAAAAAAAAATTTTTATTTGCTGCGAAAGCTATTGAGGCATCTAGAAAAATTTAATATGTATCAAAATATGCATTCAAAAGGCAAAATATGCTCTATAAACCTTAAAAATGCTGCAAAAAGGCCCTTTTAACTAAAATATGCCAAAAAATGCTGCAAACGGTAAAATATGCACTAACAAATCGATGCCAAAATTCATAAAAAGCTCTAAAACGGATAAATATATTGTTTCTGCCTTCAACGGTCGCATAAGGAAAAACATGCAATTGCATATTTATGGTTTCCCTGGCTATAACTAACTTAAGTAAAACTAAATAGATATTTATACTGAATATTGTTGCTTAAAGCCTTTCTGCCTCATCAGTACTTTGTTGCGGATCCTTTGTTATCCAGAACAGCAGCACATCTTCAAGTGCGTACAGAGTGGCCGCTTGTTGCCGAGCCGACTGACGCTTATTGCGTAAGTCAGCTCGGCTTGGCAACAAGCGGCCACTCTGTACGCACCCTTCTAGGCACTGAGTCGACCACATTTTGACAAACATGTAGCGCTATTCCGTTCCACGCATCCTGTGTAAGATTCCAAAACTCGTCGCCATTTGATACACACTTTCCCCTGATTGCCCTTTTAACTGCGTTCCACAAATTTTCTGTTGGGTTCAAATCAGGGGACAGTGCTGGCCATTCTTAAACATTGATTTTGTTGACCTGGAACCACCTCTTTGTATACTCTGCCGTATGCTTTGGGTCATTATCCTGCTGGAAGACCCATTTGAGTGGCAAATTTTCATTGGTATATTTCAAAATTTTAGTGTTCTGGATACGATATGGAGCACCCACACCATAATAAGAGAATGACCCCCATACCATGATGCTACCAGCACCATGTTTGACCGTCTTTAAAGTATATTTTGGATTGAATTCTTGATGGATAGGCCTTCTTACATGGTGGACACCTCTATCAGAAGAAAACATGTTTACTTTTGTTTCATTGGACCACAGAATGTTACGCCATTCTTCGTAAGGCCAATTGATATGATTTTAAGCAAACTCTTATCTTTGTTTCGTATTATTTTTGGATAACAATGCAGTGTTACCACCAGCAAAATTCAAAATTACACTTGAGATGAAGCAAAAAAAACCCGATTTAAATGAAATTACACCTGATATAAAATTAAAGTTTTATTTAATTAAAGATATTTACACAGAAACAAAAACACAACAAACTTATTGAAAGAAGATCAATATTAGTCAAACTGTTAACATTCTTATTGTAATTTAAAATAAATTAACATTAAAATAAACAACATAAAAGAATTAAAAACAATTAATAAAACATAAAAAAAACTCCTAAAATAATGAGTTTAACTTCCACATTTGTTAGCATGTATCTAAGGAAGGTTCAAAATGCTCAGTGATTCCTTTATAATGGTCTTTTTTAAGCCCGAAAGAGCTTACGAAAAGTTAGCTTTCAAACGTCTTACTGCGCTCACTTTTTGCTCAGACACATCATCATAGATAGATAGATTCATGCCTGCACAACGCCCCCAAATTATCCAAATTAACTTTTCCGGGAGCCTGTGAAGTCACTGGTTTATGTTGATAAACCAGCAACTATTGACGTCTTGGAGGTCAACATTGTTCATTTTATTCGTGACACTTCTGCAATGCGTTTCGTCAAGGGCAGGCGCGGTGCCTATTGTTTTAAATCAGTTTCAAATGGTAATGCCGTGTATTAATCAGCGATTAAAATTCATCTGTTTTGTGTTTTCTACCATTTGAAGTTTCATGGTCTTAAATAATACCCTTTATACCATATTTAATAAACTAAATGCCAGCAGGGTTTTATACAACTGTCCCTTTCGTTATTCAGTTTTACAACTGTTAAGGGCGTCAAATGTTCTTCAAACAAAAGCATTTGAAAGTTTCCAGACACACATAAAATTAATTATATGTTGGAATATTCGCTAGTTTGTAGTTTCGAGAAACCTTTTTCAATAAACTTCAGGCTCTAAATCACTATGATAGTCATCATATTTAAAATCTAAGACTCCATCTTGCGACATTTATTACCAAACTTTTGAATGATGTCTTTTCCTTAAAAGAAACCGCTACTATGGTTCAGAAGACTGCGCATTTTTTATCAACAATATTAAAAAAGAAATAAATGTTATCACTGAAATCGAATCTTGATTTTATTTGGGTATCTGAAGTAAGAATTTCAAATAACACCTGAATTACACCTAAGAGAAATAACCCACGTTCTACCCACGACAATAAAAACTATACCAAATTCGGGTAATTACCCACAAAGTGGCAACACTGTAACAATGGCACTTTTCTTGCACTACGGTCTCTAAATTCCTCACCGATGAGTGTTTTTCGAATTGTTGATGTGTCAACGTCAATGATTAAATCATTTTTTATTCGTTTATATGTGATAAATGGATCTTTTTTACACATCGAATGATACTTCTCTTTATAGTAGGTGTAATTTTTGATTTTCTACCACGGGTTTCAGCCTTGGGAATCCATTTAATAGCATTTTCGACCATCGTTTTTGAATTCCCGAACATTTGTGTAATTTTTCTGTACGAATGTCCGCTTTTACTTAAATTTTTAATATTATTTCAATGTGTATTTCTAACCATATTTGCTTAAAAAGTAACAAAACTGCAATTTATTTAGCAATTAATGTGAAGCTCTGAATTTGTTTTACTCATTTGCTTAAAAAAAAAAGTCTTTTTAATTTTAATTATGGTATTTTTACCAAAACGAAAAACTGTCCTTATTATTTTTTACAGCAGAAATCGCGCACTTTACAAAGAAAATAATTTGTTATCAAAACGAAAGAAAAAGAAACACAAATTGTAACAGAATTATTAATGTCGTTTAAAAGCATGGCAAATTCTTTCATTTTACATGAAAGACGGTGAATACAACTGTCCTTATTATTTTTCACATAACGTATAATCGTCGTCGATGTTGACTTCAATTTTAGGTCGTTGTCACATCAAGTCAACGACTACATCACTTCGATGTGAATTTGGTATTTGTTAAGCATTTTGTGACGTCTAGTTAAGGATAATGTGACATAATGAATATCATCACGAATAATTTTTTTCTTCTGACGTTTATTGTTGGTTTTTTTTTTAATAATTTTAAATAAAAATAAAAATGACGGGCCATTTTCATAAACAAAAATAAAGTAGACTTTTTTTAAAGTATACTTTAGAACAATGGTGTTCCCATGCATTAAAAGCCTCTAGGGTAAAGTATACATTATGTTGACTATGATTATGGGCCGATGGATTTATCCTGAAGGCTTAAGTAAAACAGGGTTTTGGAAAACTTTTTGTGGACTAATTTTAACGTTTAACTTAAATAAATGCGAACAAAGTTTATATCTATAACTTTTTTTTAAAGTTTTTTTATTAACTTTCTTATTAAACTTCTTTAACTTTTATTTAAATCATAGAAAGTTTCCTGTCGACGACGTAAAAAATACCAAGTGACTGTCAATAGTAGTCGATTGTTGTCAATAACGACTTGGTTTTGTTAGGTTCAATGAGCAGCCGATAGGAGGACGGCTCAATTGGGTCCTTATAGCGATCGCTTTGTGATACTCAGAGCCAGTGACCAGATTTAGCCAGTGGCCACCAGACTGTTCCCCAGACATCACGCGAACAAATTCGACTCGCTGCTAAACGAAGACATTGACATCAGTCCCATATTATATATTATGAAAGCACGGCAGTTCTGCCCTCTTAAAATGCCTCATCGTAATAGCCCCGAAATAGGGGCATTAGCAGAGTAAGTGAAACACCGTTTTCTCCACCTCATGACAATTTCTGCAGTACACTCAAAAGAAAAATCAATCCATCCGCACTCGAATCAATCCGAAGCGGTATTAATGGTACGGATTTTCTTGAACCAAGTACAGAATGATTGATCAAAGTAAGGATTTTCAATCGCGAAATACTCAACTGAAAGTATGACAATATTCTACGGATACAAAAAATTGAGCTGAGAAAGTAATGAAAAGTCTTAAAAACTTAAACCAAAAAATTAATTTTTTTTTACATTTAAAACTAATAACAAACTCTATTTTAAATTTTAAATGACAAAAAAAATCACTTAATTTTCTTTAAGTCTTCTTCATTTCATCATATTTTCTTATTTTGTTGTCCCTTCTTTATACATACTTTTTATTCCAAATATAAAAAAAAAAGAAAAAAAAATTAAAGAAAGTAGTAATAAACTGGTAGTGGAACAGGAAATAAGTCAACGAGTAAAACTTCATCTCCAAAGACCTTCTTCCTCGAACAATAACTACAATGACAATAATAGCAAAAACGAAACTTGTAGTCGTAATAGAATCGTATTGAAAACTTAAGGAATTTCTTATTCGTAAAGTAAAAATGTGGCAATTGATGTTTCTTTTTACATTTTCTTCGTTGGTTTTTATGAGTGTGAGTTTTTTTTTTGTGTTCTTTGTAAACGAAATAAAGCAAAAGTTTATGGAAAAAGTATGTAGTAAATAAAAGTTTATACTTTTTCGATATAGTAAAGAACAAGCTTGGAACTTATTTTTACTTAATATTTTTTATATATTTTATTTTAACTTATTTGTTTTAAATAAAGAAAAAAGTTGCCTTTTGCTGTGGGCAACTACACCACTACAAAATCCAAGAAAAAAAATATAACAAAAGAATCGCCAAAAAGCCAGCAAAAGAAATATAAGTAAAACAGTTTCTCTGCAGCTTTTCGTTTTAAGGGAAAATGGAAAACTTTTTTAAAAAGCTAAAAAATCAATAGTTTATTTACAACAACTAAAAAAGTATTAAAAATCTTAAATACATAAGGAATTTATGTTTGCAAATGACACAAAGAAACTGTTTTCTAAAATTAAGCCTGGCGCACGATGTCGATCGAGAACTTAAACGGGCGACAACAAGTCACACATTATCATTCTCATAAGCGCGCCACTAACTATCGGCTAGTTGGGTGTTAGAATTGTCGATTGGCTATATTGCCACATCAACTATTCCACATATTAAACGCTAGTTTCGAAATAAAAAACTGCAAAACATGTAAATTAAGCCATAAAATACAGCTCTGTGCTACTTGATTTGCTACAAATGACAACAACAGAAAGTGCCGGTTCACACACGTCAAGTTTGACTCTTCAAGTCTTGAGTTTTTATGAGAGAGGGGAAAAGCAATGGCATCCTCTTTTCCCTAAACAAATCAATTATGAAAGTATTGTCGGTCAAGCCCGACCATATGATCCTACACCACAGTAATTAAAAACACATCATGCTTATGTGTCCATATAAATATGGATTTATCTATGTTTATAAACTTCATTAAAATCGGTTTGAAAGTTTGTGAGAGGCATAAATTGCCCCCTACCTCCCCTTGTGGTCCTATTTTTGAAAAACTGTATAGCTTATGTGTCTATTTATGTTTTAAATTTGAAATTGCCCCTATCTCCCCTCGTGGTCCTATTTTTGACAAAATGCATACCTTTTGTGTCCATATAGATGTCGTTCTATCTATGTTTTAAATTTCATTAAAATCAGTTTGATAGTTTCTAAGTGGAAGAAATTTCTCCCTATATTTCCTCGTGGTCCTACCTATGTCCCAAGTTTTATTAAATTATCTTCAAAATTGCGACCTGTACTTTGCGCACAAGGTTACATGGACAGCCAGCCAGCCGGACGGGCATCGTTAGTTCGACTCATAAATTGATTCTGAGTCGATCGGTATACTTTAAGCCAATATTTTAAGGCGTTAGACACATCAGCACAAATGCATAATACCCTCTCCACTATTGTGGTGTGGGTATAAAAACATCTAATTGCAACAATAGAATTTTTAAAAAATATTTTATAAAACAATTAAACTTTATCAGTGGTTTTGTTGTAAAGAAATATTAATAGGAAATAATATTAAGTGCTGATGTTTCAAGTAATTGTAAGTCCTCGTCTGTATAATAAAACATTTGCTGCAAAAAGTTTTTTCAGTTCTCTCTTAAAACTGTACTCGTGTCCATACAATAAAACCTTTGTTTTGCAGTATTAAGGTATTTTGTATGGCTTCTCTCTTTCTTCTTCTTTCTTTCAACAACAAACTCACAAAAACTGTTTGTACACGAAACAAAGTACACCTAAAGAATTAATTTTTTTAATATTTCTACAAAGTGCCTACTTCGACAACTAAAACACATGGGACTGATTTTGACATTTGTGGCCCCACACTCACAATATTCTCTACGTCAAATTAACTGAAATTGTGATATAAAATAAATGAAAATTCAGTTAAAAGCCGATCTATTTAGTTTTCATTTATTTTTAACGAAAAGTTTATTTGATTTTTACTGTCAAAAATGCAACCCCATGTTTCGTAAAAACAAATGAATTTTCAGTTATTTTATTTAATTCAGTAATTTTCGTTTACCCCACAAAAGATCCGAATTTCTAAAAAAAATGACCAGACAGACACTTGAACGCTGGTTTTTCTAATGAGAGAGAGAGAGAGAATATTATTATTTAATTACCCCGTGTCTTTTGTTGTACTGACCTCGTTGTTTACAGAAGAACTCACAATTGTAAAACACCAGCAGCAACCATTTTACTTTAAAAATTTAATTAAACTAAGTAATTTTAACAAATAGAAAATGGGAATTTTTTTACACAAAACAAGCAAATCGTTTTTTATAGATAAGTAAAAATTTATTTTTTTGATTATAAATGATATAAAACAACTGAACATTCCTTTGTTTTTACGGAACTCGTGGTTGAATTTTTAACAGTACAATTTAAAAAATTTATTTTTAAATATTGTGGTGTAGGAGAAACTTAACTTTGTTACTTGTGTTTATACTTGTTTTTTATTCTTATTCGTATGTGTCTTTATAATACCAATTATGCTTATATCTTGGGCCCATATCTTGGCTCAAATGTGGAGTTTCTTATGTTCCTAATTTAGCCTAAATAAAATAGAAGGATAATAATAAACACGGCGACAAACTTTATAACAAGGGTACTAGATACTAGTAATACAGAATTTCACGAAGAAAACAGAAAGAAGATAAAACATATATTACGCAAAAACGACTTTCCATAAAAAACTATAATCAGCTTGATAAAATATGTTATTAATAAGCCTAGGTCAAATGACAACTTAAGGACGAAGGAACCACCAGGGATATATAGGTCGATAGAATATATACCTGGGCTGTCAGAAAGGATGAAGTATTCAGACATATACAACAAAGAAAATTACTTATTAGCATGGCCAGTTTAAAATGGCACGAAAAATGGTTAAAAATGGCTGGCAAAATGGCATGAAAAATTATAATAAGTGGCACGAAAATTGGCACAAAATTGCAAAACTGGCAAAATTAAACATTTTATTAAGTTTTTTATTAAGTTGTGTAGTACAATATCATGTTTCTTAAAATTTTCAAAAATAAATAATCTACTGTTATCGCATAAAACAGTTAAATAAATGAAAAACACTTTTTCAGCAAGATGTAGCTGGAGCATATGGGCATATCCGTCAAAAGGTCCACCATGATCGAATAAGTAGATTTTACTTATTTTATAAATTTCCCCATAAATTTGTTCACTTAGATGAACAATCAGACTGCAAAGTTGTGCAAACGTAAGTTCTCATTTGTGAGAATGTTTTATTGTATGTTTTCTTTAATATTATCTTCCTGAAAAGAGGTGATATTTGATAAAAATTATTCCAAAAAAATTTTCTTACATGGTTTGTAATCTAAGGAAGCGTTCAAAGAGCAATATGTTATTCGGATTAACGGGAAATTTTTATTTTGTTTTAATCATTATTCAGTTTAATTATTATGGAAAAAATTTCACGTTCGAAATGTCACGTATTGACCCAGATTTTGGCTTAAAAAAAAGAAAATACAGAAGATTTTGGAATCAAACCAAAGACATTTTAATGTTACATTGTTGTGTACGTAAAATTCTCAAAGTAGTTTGACTAAAAAATTGTGCCAGGTTTCGCTTAAATACACCTTTTTATACATGGCCACAAAAACTACTTCTATTTTTGTCACGTTCGAACCGCTGCTTATTTTGCCATTATCATTAGCCTCGAATCGCGCCCTCCATAAACTTTAGAATAGATAACAGTGCTCTCTTAGTGCTTTAATTTAAGGGTTAAGAGAACGTAAAAAAAATTTGTTGTTTAAAATTGTATTGCATTTTTGATGCGTACGACTGTCACGCTCATTTTTTTGGATTTACCCATATTTGAACGCTATTAGTTCAGACGGAGAAAGGTTGTCAATAAATGTATGCGTCTCATTAAAATATCAGTAGTCCACTTGCAAACACCGCTAAGTAAAAACACAAAATTCTTTGAAATCGATTAAAAGAGTTTTTTAAAATTGAAATTCCAAGCCAGATAGCGAGTTTTGCAGGAGTATTGGAAAATTAACCAGAAATTGCGCATAACTTACGTAGTTTTATACGAGGTTGATAATGGCTTAGGAAATCATTTAAAAAAAAAAAAACAAATAAAATGCGACTTTTACAGAATTTTTTTACTTAAAGGTGTTTTCTGGTGGACTACTCACATATACTATTTCTTATTTTAATTAATCTTGTAATCCGGTATTACGATCTAAAACTTTTTTTAGACTTTTCAACAAAATCTTTTTTACTGACATCTTTAAAATTTAGCACTGTCAATTAAGTTAAAGCTTTTATTTATAGAAAGGCCTTTTGTTTCTAATTTCAAGAGACTTGAGCAGATTCATTGAAAGTGCTCTTTTATGTACACTTAGTCACTTTTTACGTCCGATTTTTGCAACATTCATTTAGCATGTCGAATAGAATCTGCCTCATATTCGCTAAACTTATTTAAACATTTCTTCTAGAGTTTTCAAAAAAAGGCATTTTTTGGCAAGCTGAACCAAAAATGGATTTTTGACGAAATAATTGAAGAAATAGCAAAAATGGCATATGCCGTAAACAACATGCCCTGCTTATTTGCAATGAAAACGAGCAACTCAACGAACAGCTTGTTTAATAACATGAAATCCAGAATAGACAAACTAGATAAATCCAATCTAGTATATCAGCTTAAATGTAAGGGAGACGATACTGGCATATGCCAAAAGATATATGTTGGTACAACGAAGACAAAACTAAAGACAAGATTATCATCGCACAAATCCGACTTAAAATCAAATGACAAACCCTTAGCACAAAAAGAAGCACTAGCAGCGGGACATCAACCAGACTCTGATAAGGTGAGAATACTTGTGGGAGAGAATAATTACACTAAACGATACATGCAGGAGATGCTACATATTATAAATACACCAAACGAAAAGAGAATTAACTACAAAACTGATACCGATAATTGCGCTATTATATATCGTCATACAATAAACAAACACAAGATTAATAAACAAAAGAAAATTTTTAGACAGCCAGTGAAGAAAACTTAAAACGATAACATCGGACAACACTGCATTTAATATTAAGTAAATTCATTGTTTGTTATTAAAATTAAAAAAACATGTTCAAAATGATAATATTTTTTAGATCATAACTATTTCCCTGAGGAAGACCGACAAAGTTGGTCGAAATATTTGAATAAATAAATAATAAAAATTAAAACAAAACAAGAGTTTTTATTTTTATTCTATTTTATGAAACAGCCGAAAAATATAAACATAACACATTTAACTAAATAATAGATTTATTTTTTTAATCAATTTCACCCTAATTAAACTCACCTTAATCGTTAATCCATCTTTAGCTTTAATAGAAGTATATAGTCTTATGGCCAATTTTCAGGATTGATATTAAAACACATTTATTTTTACAATCAATTTTAATACAAAATTCTCTTTTTCACTATAAACTTAAGTGAACTTAAGTCACTGATGTGTTACACTCAATTTCAACTTAAGTTTCCATTGTTATATTTTAGCAAGGTGGCATCAATATCACAACAACTTAACAACAACAGGCAACGCATTAACAGTCAGCTGTTTTTTCAGACCACCTTGTAAATAAATACACTCTTTTATATTTTTTTACCATACTTTTATCTTAATTAAATAAGACTTTTCAAATAAAACTCAAAAAACCAATCTGTATTTAAATACGATTTAAGTTTTTATGAAAATTAACTTAACCCATTAAAGACTGACCTCCGATTTCGTGGTCGGATTTTGATGAAATTTCACACATTTGATATTATGGACATTTATATTGACATTGCGTTTTTTTTTTATTTTTACCTGTCAAACCTTGGCCCCTAGACCATGGGTATTTTCCACCCACTTAGCTAATAAAGAGTTCTAAAACACAAGATTTTTCGAAAAAAAAACAATTCAAAAACTTATTTATTGAATGCATTGATGTAAGTGTTGTGTGCTTATTTCACTGTGTACGTAAAAAGGAAGGAAAAGGCAGAAGTACGGATGCCTTCAAGAAGGCTTTTGTGTTTTTTGTAAAGGTTGGTTACATTTTAAGGGCCGATGTTGATTTTGAAAAAAAAACACAAATTGTTTAGGATATTATTGTCATTTATTTTTATTATGATAATATTGGTATGGTTCAATTATGTATGGAACAAAATATCGGACAAATGGTCCGATGTTCCAAATTTAAGATGATGCTGAGGCATAATTGAGGTTCTATGCCGAATTATCTCATCCTTTAGCTCTTGATTGTTGCTGGCTGATCGACGTATACCTTTTCTTTCAAATAACCCCAAAGAAAGAAGTCCAACGGTGTCAAATCACATCATCTTGGCGGCCAATTAACATCGCCACCACGTGAGATAGCACGGCTATTGAATTTGTCGCGCAAAAAAGCCTTAGTTTCGTTAGCTAAGTGGCAAGTGGCACCGTCCTGTGGAAACCACATGTTCGTTATCATCTCACGATAGCGAACACCATTCACAGCAATTGCCTGACCGGCCTCATTTTGGAAAAAATACGGCCCGATGATGCCGCCAGCCCATAAGCCGCTCCAAATAGTCACTCTTTGTGGGTGACAATCACTCTTGGATTATCATTCGCCCAAATGCGGCAATTCTGCTTATTGACGAATCAACTGAGGTGAAAATGTGCCTCAACTGAAGCTGATATGCATTTTGATTTGAACTCCCATTTTCATAATAAGCCTGAATAACTTTAACGCATTGCTCGATTGTGTATCTTTCCATGGTTCAAATTGAGTAAGTCTGAAATTGAGAAATGTCAAATGAAATGCAGAAAAAAACTTGACGTTTAAGTGTGGTTCACATTCAACATCAGCCCTTTACAAGGCCTGCTCGCTCCATTCCATACTTATATCTTTTTACACACGTTGTCATTGCTCTCGCTTCTTTCACAGTTACATAAAATGGTAACGGGATCAAAAAAAATTATTCTTTTGCTTGTGCGAAAAAACAAAACAAAAACTGTTACTCCTTCACTTCCCTGTTGTCATAGAAAGAAATATGGAATGTGTATCTTATATTTTATACGAAAAAGCAGAGGCCTTCTTACTAATGTTGTGGATGCTGGTATGGTGTATGCCTGGAAATTACACTGCATGCTAAGAAAAGCTGAATGAACTCCAATCATGAGTCAATTTTATTTCGTGTGAGCGTTGTTGAAGCATTGGTAACAATTCCTAATACAATTAAAATTCCTGTAAGGGAAAAAGTTGTCACAAATGCACAAGAAATGGCAAAGCGCATGGATAACTTTGACCATATGATAAGCCAAATTATTAAGCGTGGCCGTTGTGGACAATGTGAAGCGAAAGTTTCACACATTGTACAATCCACATTGTACAAAATGGTAATTTAAGTTACACCCAAAGGCTTGTTTTGCACAGTTTCATGCTGGCTTACCAAAAAACATTAAGGGCCATTATTACAACTTGAAGTTAGCTAAAGTTAAGATTAAATTGACAGATAATAATGTGTTATCTGTCAAAAAGCGTATGTTAACTGTCGGATAACAGCTAACGCCAAGTTATAATAATGGCCCTAAAAAGATAAAATTATCTCAATAATCGAGCACGAGGGATATTTATTTCTTTATTTTTTACTTATAAATAGTTCATTTTACATAAAACAACGCATTTTTACTTGCCAAAAAATTAAAAAAAGTAATATGTGTTTTTAACCCTCTAACAGCGAAGTGGGTATTTCAATACCCATGTCATTGAATCAAACCTGTAGTCAACTTTATTGGCCCAATTTAGCTAATATTTTTTCTAAAGCAGAGCCGTTGTCGTTCACTTTTTCCAAATATTAAAAATTGTTAACTTTTAAGCCGCTAACTTTAAGTTTAATTTTAGTCGTTTATCTTGCTTTTTAAAGAGTCATGCCTTACAGAAAATCATGGACATTTTTAATAGTCCTGCAGTCTTATTCTTTAGAATTTTTTCAGTCGCAGTTTGTTTGGCCTTAATATCTCTTAATAGTCTCAATTTAACCGCTCTCCAAAATATTTAAAGTCCTTATTTACTTTAATAAAAATGTATTAAATAAATTCCTTTATTATCACAATTCAGTGTGTATATGGCTTTAAAATGTTTTTGTATATGTAAAAGTACATTTTTTTTAATGTATGTGTGTGTGCTGTTGCAGCATTTACTATCAAAGCCATTCATCATGTTGTTACATGCAATAAATTTTGATACTCAAACTTCACTTCTTCTACTACTACGACTGTTTAATCCATAGTCAGCACACCTCCTTACCTTTTACCCGAAATTGTAAGTTGTAGATGCATGTGTATATGGGTGTATAAAACCCGCTGACGGTAGTTCTGCTGCCTTCTGCTTTTTGCTGTTGATGGTATTAACGCTGATCATACATCAATTTTAAAGGCTGCTGCTAAAGTTTATTTTCGTATGAAGATGAAACAAAAATTAAGAGAGAGAAAAAAAGACTCACAAACGCCTTTTTTCCCTCGGCTTGACACTCCTACGCCGTCATTTTACATTCACATTCTGCAAAACGCATAAAGACTTACATAGTGTTTTTGGGGAAAATCTTAAATACATTTTTTTTTTTTTTTTTTTTTTTTTTTTTTTTGCAAAGAAACTTTTAAAGTGGGTTAAAAACGAGGTCAGTATAGAAAATTGTTAATATAAAACCTAAGCAAGTTATTTAAGCTTTTATATTTCTATATATCTGTGGCATTTTGATAAAACATCTTAAGTCGAGATAAGATAGCAAAAAAAGTTTAAAAAAAAACTCAGTGAAAAACTCATTTTTATCAAATAATAAAATAAATCAAAATTAAGGAAAATTTTCATTTATAATACAAAATTTTAAAATCGTAAACAGAAATGTTTTTTTTTAAGGAAAATTCGTATAATTAACAGCATTTTTTCAACTTTTTTAATTTGACTTAAGATGCTCTGTCAAAAGGCCACAGATAAATGTTTTCAGTCCAATTATGAATAAATATCCCCCGGTAGGTTTCTCCCTTCCTCCATTTTTCCTATGTAATTGTAAAAGTGGGAAAAGGGAAAAAACTCCCGGAAAATGTGTATTCATAATTGGGCTGTTTATATTTCACACACTACTAAATGAATGTCTATTTTCACACTATGAAAGTTTTCTTTAAGAAAGTCTGAGTTTATGGGTGAGAGAGGAGAGAAGCAAGCATGTTCTCTTCCCCTCTCACCAATAAACTCAGACTTTCTGAAAGAAAACTTTCATAGTGTGATCCCAGACTAATTCTTCAGGCTTACTTCAATAGACTTTCGCCCATTGCCCTCGTATATAAAACTTTCGTATAAATGCCATATTATTACTAATTTTTCTCCCTCACACATAGAAAATATTGTGTTGAAGGCTTATTTAGAGCCACTAAGGAAAACTACTATTTTACTAACTCGTTAAACGAGTCTCTAGTGTATTTCTGGTATGAACAAGCATTTTCGATGGCATTTGTAGTAGTAGGAGTTGGGGCTTGGAAGCAGTAAATTTAAACATTACTTAAGCTTTCATCAATTTCACATTAAAAAAGTTTTACAACTGCGTTTTTTTTCAAGATATAAGAATTGTATAAGTATTCTTTAGCTGGAATTTGGTTTCTGCAACAGTATTTCATTTTCTATTCCAGCAGACGAACTCAATTCTTCATTCATTATGTCTTTATATGTATAATGCAAAGTTATTTGAGTTTAAGTTTTGGTTTTTTTTTTTTTTTTTTTTTCCCAGAAAACTTTTAAGAAAAACTAAAATAGTGTTAAGTATAATTTTTCTGAAAAACCAGACGCATGAGTTAGAATAATAACAGAAAAATCAAAAATATTTCAAAAATAAAAGTTTGAAATCCAGTTTTGTTGGGCAAAGCAGAAGCTGAAAATGCACTTTCATATCTGTGGCTTGGAGCTTAAAGGGCCAATGTCAAAATATTCACTTTTGAGAAAATTTGAATTGAAGGTTTTACAAAAAACTTTTAAAGATGCTTTCATAGTGACATTGGCCAGCATTTTATTTATGAAGCTGTTCTGGGTTAAATATGACTTTAGCTGTTTTACCATAATGAAAGAGAGCAAGAAAACAAATCTAATGCAATGATTAACTCAAAAGAGCAAAAAAGTGACATTGGCCCTTTTAGCTCCAAGCCACAGATATAAGGAAATCAAAAAGATCAAATTTGGCCCCAATCATATGTGTTTTTTCCTCAAATTTTGAAATGGATTTTAATTGTAAGACTTCTAAAGGTTCTTATTTAGACACAATAATTGGTCGTCTTTTAGTCGCAGTTCAGCTGCAATCTTATATCCTTGTATGGTCCAAACTCAGCCGCAATTAAGAATACTTTGCGCAACTCCTAGATCAAGTCCAAGTCTTTTTTTTATGTTCTCATTCAGCTGCTATTAAAGATGAGTTATAACTATAAATTTTCTCTTAATTATAGATAGTTTTATTTGTTTTGGATTAGACTTTATTAAAGGCCTCCGTAATTCGACCTCAATTAAAGTTTTCTTTTATCGTTTTGTTGTTTAAATTCTACAGTTTCGACAGATCTAATTAGGGTTCGAGTTATGCCCTTCTCCCTCTTAGTTTCTAGTTTTTCCTAAACTGTTGATCTTCTTAAGCTCTAGGTTAAGTTTTTTTAAATACAATTCTATAAACTGATTATGTTTAATCGAATGTCTTTGTTAAGTGAAATTTTTTTTAGTTTTTGAGGCACACTTCAGCTTTAAATGGTTTGGCTTAAATGGTTAGTTTTCCTAAGGCCAAAGATTGGGCTTCTGTCAAAACCACAACCTCAGTGTTTATGAGGTTACTCCCCTAAACTAAATTGAGACTCTTTCTGTCGTCAATCACTAATCGCAAATTCAGTATAGGTCATAGGCCTTTTTAAGATCCCAGTTCAGCATTAATTGTTGGACTTTTAAAGGTCATAGTTCAGCATTAACCGTACACAGAAAGAAAAAACTCGTTCTCAATTTAAGGTTTCTCTTCTAACTTTCGAGCGAGTCATAATCAAAAACTAAAGTACGGTTAAAACTTAAAAGTACTTAAAATAATCCAAAATAGGATAACTTTCGAAAACCAATATTCGTGCATACCCGTGTGTTTATAAAAGTTTGTTGCAGACACAACAATAATACTACCAGAAGGAAAATATAGATTATATTGATTATATAGAGTAAAATAAGAAGTTATAATTCCCATATTCTATTTGTTAAAATTTTCAAAGTAGAATAACTACGAAAACCATAATTGGCGTGTTGCTGGTGTCTTATAATTAAGAATTCTTCCGTAAGCAAAGGAATAAACATTGGTAGCGGGTAAATAAAATGGTAACATTCTCTCTGGTTCTCTGGGGTAAATGTTTAGGTTAGAATCAATCTAATCTCACTATCGGATAATTTCAAGTAGGAATCGAGATTAAGCTATCTTAGAAATTCTTGAATCAAAAATTCGATTAAATCGGTTTGATTTAAGTGCGGATTGATTGATTCTGTCTAGATCTGTTTAAAGCTCAATTTCAACTGTATTCTCTAATCTTTGTATATTTTACTTCATCTTTTATCTTTAAGCGTATGAAGGTTGTACCCAGGGATGTTAGATGTGACGATTTTACGTCATTTTGACGATTTTTTTCGATGAATTTACCAAAATGACGATGGACGATTTTTAATGAAGAGTCACTTAGGTTTTGTCGATTTAATCCCGTCAATAAATTCATTTTAAACTTTGATCTGGCATCAATTTTATAACACTTCAATCTGGTAAGTAAAGTTTTTTCTTAGTTTGTATATGTGTGTAGAGGCGAATATATTTATACTAGCGGCCCTGGCGAACTTCGCCTCGTCCCAATTTTAAGCCTTCAGACAAACTTTAGAGTAGTAATACAACACAAATATTTAAATTTTCAATGTGATTAATTTAAATGGAATCAGTAGAGAGCGATTTGATGAACAATGTTTTTCGATTTTTTTTCCGGCGCAAAAACAAATAACAAAGACAGTTTCCCAACACGCGAACATGCACCGTACAGCTGACCGTGCGGAAAACAGGGAAATTCGAGATTAATCCCACAGACTTCTGGTGATTGGATTTGCGATTTATTGATTGTCATTGCAAATGCCAATAGAACGGGGAACTGAATCCGCTTGAATTGGAATGGAAGGTCAGTTGGAATAATGGGAATTCGTGGGATAAGGACTTCCTCTTCTTTGAATTTGCCCTTGATGATTGTCGCCTGAATCACATTGTTCATTAGCTTTTTGACGGACAACCGCGTATCGTTGCACATTTTTGGAGGATTAAGATTCTGCAACATGATTATGATCGATACCACCTTCAGCTGTAAATTATGCGGCGGAGTTCCTGGTACAACAAGCGAGTTCAAAAATTCCGACGGGTAGCTGGTCGGTTCATTTTCGTCGGTCACGCAGTCAACAGATTTGTACGTATGCAGTTGTTCTGCGATTTGACTTTGAATAATTGAGTTTAAGCTATCGACGTCCTTATTCTTCGCTGCTAGTATTGCCCGTTCACGAATACAATCGAGATTTTTGTAATTTTGTGCAATGGCAGGGAACAATTTGCTGGTTCCTCCTTGACCTCCTTGGACGATGTGAATTCACAAAAATTTTCAGGGAACGATATCAATCCATTCGAAACATCAACAGAAATTTGGCCGTTGCCAAGCTCCAGCAGTTGTCCCGAGAATTTAGCAGCCGATGGGTCGATCTGCAACGCGACTCTCATGTCTGTGGATAATTGTAACTTCTGGACATACCTCCACAAAGACGACGATTACAGGCACGCGTTAAGTTCATCCGCAGCAGAAGATTTGGGAATGACAGGCAGTGTTTGACGAAAATCTCCGGAAACCAATATCAAAGCCCCACCAAATCGTCATAAGTATTAAAAATTCTATATATTTTTGGTTTTGTATAATTTTAAACTTAATTATTTTTTTTATGTTTCAAAAGAGTTGTTAATCCGTATTGATAAAAAAAACGATTTTTTATATGACGATTTTTTGACGGTTTTTTTCAGAACTAATGGCGATTATGACGATTTTTTTTCAAATTTTGACGATAATTCGAAAAAAAACATCTAACATCATTGGTTGTACCCCTTTTTTAGTCTCAGTTCTAGGATTTTAAATGAGCTGGTTTCTGTCTTAATTGGACATCACATTACAGCTTTAATTAAGCTCCCAGTTAAGCTTTAACTGCAAGACTGTTTAAATTCCGTTAAGGGTATAACTTTCCTTGAATCGAAGGTACTTTGGAGGTATCAACTAAGTTTTAATCGTTGACTGATTTACGGGGACTATTAAGGTCTTTCAATGTCTTATTTATAGACATTTTAAGATCTCAATGCAGCCCTCATTGCAAATGACTTTAAGGTTTAGCATAACCTCAAATCTGTTTCCATATAAAACCAGATCCACCAATGAGAGTATTTACAGTGGTTTAAATAGTAAAAAATGTTTTTAAGACCCGTTTATAAATCTCCTTGCAAACAAAACAACAAACTAAATTTTCATATTCTTTTCAGATAACTTTCTATTCTTGCAACTAAATGGATGATGAATTTGCAATATGTCTGGTTATTTCGATGAAGTTTTTTTTTCTCCCACTTCTCACATCATCTACTTTCTTGGGTCCCTCTGCCTTTTCCCCATCATCAAAACAAACAAAAAATAATACAAAAGTTAAAATTAGTTTGAAAATTTCTTCAAAAATATTAAACATAGTTTAAAAAAAAAAAAAAAGAGAACTTAGAAAACATTTTTTCCATCTAAAGAAATCTCCAAAGTTTCTAAAAATGAATTAGATTACGAAATTGCCAAAGAAGTAAGAGAGAAAAAAGAGTTACACACACAAGAATTGCAGCATATTTGTGGGAATTGGATGATGGCAAATGTTAATGTTTTGGAAAAAGATTTTAAATTGCAATTTAAATGTGTTCGGAGAAAAAATGAGTTGTTAAGAAATAGTTTTACAAATTAAAAAAAAATAAATAAAAATAAAAAGTTAGTTAATTACTTAAGAGAGAATTATAGGGACTTTTAAGTGAAGGAAGCTACAAGCAGAATTTTAGTTTAAACATTTTAAGATAAAAACCCATAGATTATTGTCAATATAGTCATCATAATTTGTTAACTATAGTAAATAAAGTCTTAACACTATAGTCAATATAGTTTATAGACTAACGTCAATATAGTCCATAGACTCTAGGCATTAACCTCTATAAGCTAAACTAAATATAGCCTGAAGAATATATTCTATATAAAGGATGGTTAAATTTTAAGGGACTCTAGGCATTAACCTCTATAAGCTAAACTAAATATAGCCTGAAAAATATATTCTATATAAAGGATGGTTAAATTTTAAGGGTCGATGTTGAATGTGAACCTCACCTAAACGTCAAGTTATTTTCTGCATTTCATTTAACATGTCCCAATTTCAGAATAACTCAATAACCATGGAAAGATACACAATCGAGCAACGCGTTAAAGTTATTCAGCTTCAGTGATGAGACACATTTTCACCTCGGTGGATTCGTCAATAAGTTGAATTGTCGCATGTCGGCGAATGATCATCCAAGAGTGATTGTCTAAAAATCAATGCACCCACAAAGAGTAAATGTTTGGTGCGGTTTATGGGCTGGCGGCATCATCGGGCCGTATTTTTTCCAAAATGAGGCCGGTCAGGCAGTAACTGTCAATGGTGTTCGCTATCATGAGATGATAACGAACTTTTAATGGCCCGAATTGGAAGATATAGATGTGGACGATAGGTGGTTTCAACAGGATGGTGCCACTTGCCACACAGCTAACGAACAAATGGCTCTTTTCTCGACAAATTCAATGGCCGTGTAAACTCACGTAGTGGTTTGACACCGTTGGACTTCTTTCTTTCGGGTTATTTAAAAGAAAGAGTGTACGTCGATAAGCCAGCAACAATTCAAGAGCTAAAGGATGAGATAATTCGACTCAGTAACGGCATAGAACCTCAATTATGCCTCAGCGTCATCGAAAATTTGGACCATTGGATGGAGGTATGCCGCCGAGGTCGCGGCGGCCATTTGGCCGATATTTTGTTCCCTATACATAATTGAACCATATACCAATATTATCATAATAAAAAGAATTGACAATAATTTCCTAAATAATTTGTGTTTTATTCAAAATCAACATCGGCCCTTAAAATTTAATCACCCTTAGTTTATAGACTTTAGTCAATATAGACTATAGTCAATATAGTCTATAGACTTAAGTCAATATATTCCATAGACTAAAGTCTATATAGTCCTTTGACTATTGTCAATATAGTCCATAGACTGTAGTCAACAAATCAACCAACCATAGTCAATATTGTCTATAGACTAAAGTCAATATTATCTTTAGACTTAAGTCAATATTCTTTAGACTATAGTCAATCACCCCTATTATGGAAGTCAACGTTGACACAAGCCGATGGCACCTGAACAATTATTGTATTTTCTGAGTCGCTATTGACAATAATCAATTACTAATGACAGTCAATTGATATCTTCTAAGGCGCTTTTAAGTCGACGTCGAGTAGAATTGTGCCTGTTTAGTCGACAGGAAATTTTGCGACGCCTAAGAAATTTAAAATGAAATGTAAACATATTTATTAAATACGTTTAAAATAAAAAATTTAAATTCAAAAGAAGTTATAGACACTAAATTTATTAGTAAATTTAACGCGAAAATGCGGAAAAGTTTGCTAAAATAAGGAAAATTCGCTAAAATTTTTAATTTAAGACGATAGCCTTAGAGCCAAAATGGCAAAAACTCGAAAAAGTTTGCAAAACTTGCGAGTTTTTTTAATTTTTTAAAAAGCCATAAAATTGATTGTAAGTCCCTAAAACTAAAAGGAATGGCAAAAATTAGGTAAGAATTTCCAAAATTAGCGGATATTCGCTAAATATTTGCTTAATCGTTAATATCATAAAACTTATAAGAAAAAATCGTTTTTATCGCGAACATGGGTAAAACTCGCGAAAATTGCAAACAAAAATTTATTTGAAATCGCTGAATTGGCTTAAAAAAACAAAATTTCGGAAAATGATAAAAAAAAGTCTTATATTTATTGGTAAACTTTAAAGCTTTAAAGAATCAGAAAACTTACAGTTATAAAAATATCGAAAACATGGAAAAAATTCGCGAAAAAATTCGAAATTGGAAACTCTACACTTTATTTGAAAAAGCTAAATCGGTTAAAAAATATGTTGGAAAATATGAAGAACAAAAAGAATAAAAAAAAAAAAATTGGGGATGGGATTTTTTTTTATCAAATTTTCGATAACTAGTGGACGTCGACACAACATTCTTATAAAACACCAAATTAACATCGAAATGATGTAGTCGTTGACTTGATGTGACAACAATTTTAATTTTATGTCGACGTCGACGACGACTTACATAATAGGGGTGAATATTCTTTAGACTGAAGCCAGTATACCCCATAGGCATTAGTCAATATAGTCTTTAGACTATAGTTATAGTATGTGGGCTATATTCAATATAGTCTGTAGGCAATATAGTGTGCAGGCTTAGGTCTATACAGTATATCGTCACCTAAAATGCAAAAGGCCGTAACTACTCAAAAATTCAAATTTGACTTTTTGATTGATTATGACGTACTTAACCGAAACACATCTACACAGAAAATCTTACATGTATACGTCCAAAAATGACGACTTTATTTCCGAAAAACAAAAGGCCGTAGCTGCAACGTTAACAATTTCATAAACCAAAAAGCCATAACTACAGTTTTCCAAAAAAAAAAAAAAAAAAACAAGAAAAAAATCAAAACAAAGTTGCCTTTTATTCTCTTTCAATGTGTGTTATTGCGTTATTATTTTTCTTAACCACTTTAATTTAACTTTATTTTCTCGAATTAAATTTATAAATTAAATAAATTTTTTAATAGTTATGAGGAATTTTGTGTTTTGTTTTAAAATACTTACAATAAATAGATACAAAAAGACATCACTTGCCTAAAAACTTTTTTAGTTACGTCCTTAAAGCACTATTTTCTTATCTTAACCATTTGTTTTATTTTATGCACAATTTTATTCTTGTTGTTACGGCTTTTTGGTTTCAGAAAAATAGAGTATAAAAGGCCGTAACTAACATTTCTTAAAAAGTCCTTTTTTCCATTAATTTCTTTTTTAGGAACAAATCCGTCTTTGTTTTCTAAGCTTGAATCTAAAATTTGGATATTAAGTTTTAAGTAGTCTTTAATTTATAACGTTTATTCCTTCTCCTGTAAAAAACCATAAAGTGTAGTTACGGCCTTTTGCATTTTAGGTGACGATATAGATTATAGTCAGTGTTGCCAATTTAGCCATTTAGTGGCTATATTTAGCCATTTTTTCACCCTGTTTAGCCATTAGCCAGTTTTTTTTAGATATTTTTCAACAAGTTTAGCCATAAAATTTTTTGCCGTTTTTCTTTTAAAAGAATAATTTTTATTTTATTATAAAAATTTATAAAAGCAAAATAAACATTTTAAACAATTAATTTAAATCACAACTTTTACAAATGTTGAAAATCGCTATAAACTATGACGCTAAAACATCTTTCAAAATAAAGGAACAAACACCGCTGTTTCTTTCTTGTTGCAAGTAGTTCAATAAAGGGATGCAGGCGGTAACAAAATTGTTTTAAAAATTTCAGAATTGACTATAAAGCTTCTCTCACTTCCATGGTCTAATGCTGAAGTAGAGAGGGTGTTTAGCCAAGTTAAAAGTAATTTGAGAAAAAGGATACATTAAGCAACCGTTAATTCGATTTTATCAATTAGGTAAATATTTTTACCATAACAATACAATATTTTTACCACCACCACAATAGTGGAGACGGTACTATTCGTTTGTGCTGATGTCTGTAACACCTTAAAATATTGGTCCTTAGCCCACCGATAAACTCGGAATCACTTTCTGAGTCGAATTAACGATGTTTGTCCGGCTGGTTGGTCATGTAAACCTTGTGCGCAAAGTACAGGTCGCAATTTAGAGATTATTTGATAAAATTTGGTACAAAGGTTCTAATGTGGTGTAGGGTATCATAAAGTCGGGTTTAACCAGCTATACTTTCTTTCTTGTTTTTTATTGTAGATCTGGACTCAAAAGGTTGTGTAAATGTTGTCGTGATTTTGATTTACCTTCAAATTATTTAAAACTCATGATTATTTGAAACTAATGAGTGATTCCTATGAGATGAATAATAACGACTTCGAATTTTTCGATGATTTAATTTTTTAATATTAATTTACGTTTATTCTTATTCATCAAATTGATCTTAACTCACAATTTCATCGTAAACCACTTTAAATGAATTATTTCTGGTTTGTTATTGAAGTTTAATGTGTTTTTATTTAAAAAAGCTTTTAGCCATTTTTTTAGCCCATTTTTAGCAATTGTTTGCCGTAAATTTAGCCATTTTTGGTCACCAAGTTTTGGCAACACTGAGTATAGTTAACATAGTCTGTAGACTATATTCAATGTAGACTTAAGTCACTATTTGAATTTTTTATTTATTTAGCGCAGTTTGTCATGTAAAGCCCCATACATATTAATAAAAAAAAAACAAAATGTTTTATTACTTTTGTTCAATATTTTCGAATAATATTTTCTAGTACTTGAACGAGTGGCTTTTGTGTTTCAAGCATTAGTTTGTATATTATTTTTGCATGTAAATGACTTACAACAATGAATATTAAAATATACACACAAAAAAGTAAATATTATTTAATTAGTTTGTGTAAAAATATTAGTTTTTGTTGCTGTTGTTGTAGTTGTTTATTTTAAAAACATTAAATTTGTTGTTGATGTTACAATGAAAAACATCAACATAAATTAATCCCCCAACAACAATTTTTTATTGTTTAAATCCAGCAAAAACAAAATGCTACAGGACAATAAAATAATTAAACTTAAAGAGCATGTTCTTAGTACGTGTGTGGGTGTGTGTGTATGTGTGTGTTTCTACCCAGCGGAAAATATTGAAAGGACCGCAAGTGGCAGGCCATTTTGAAGGCCTCTATACTCCTTTCTAAAAGATTCGCTTCGCAAGATATCCTGCCTTCAGAAGTATGCCTTCTAGAAGGTATAAACTTCTTTTTAAAAGACCTTCTGAAATATTCAGTACACATTCGCTACTCCCTTCTTTGAGAAGGGAGAAACGAAGGTGTTCAGTTTTATTTACTTTTTATTTTTAGAGACCTTCCTTACTCCCTTCTTTGTGAAGGGATCGAAGTTGTTTTTAAAGGAAGTGTGGAAGGCCTTGCGCCCAATGACAACCTGTGTAGAAAATAAATAAGTATGGAATGCGGCGAGAAGGGCTTCTGACTGCTTGTGACTGCTAAATAAGGCCTTCTGTGAGGCCTCTTTACTCATTCTAGTTACCGCTGGGTATGTATTAAAACTCAAGTACAAATACAGAATACAAATTTAAATTTCAAAAGATTATTTTTTTCTAAAGCATACATTAAGGCGTTTAGGTGTATATATTAAAGAACTAAAACAGCAATTATAATTGATTTTTTGTTTAAAATTACAATTCTGTAAAATTAATCTGCTTATGAAGTTATCGCAATTGAAATTAAATAACAAAGAAATATTTAAATGTGTTTTATATTAGAAATGCCTTCATTGTTTGCTGTTATCACAATAATTTGAGATAAAATATTTTATAATTCAATTAAATCAACTGATTTTTTTTTTTTATTATTTAATTTTTAAACATACATATTTGTGAAAAAAAAATTACCATTTTATTTAGTATTGTAGTTATTTTGTTGAACTATTTATGGTTTTTAATTCAAATTTTTAATATGTTTAATAAGGCTTAAGTTCATCAAATTTAATTTTCATTAAATTATTTTTATGAAGAAAGGAATTTTACAACATGAAAATTAATTAAAATTGTTATTGATAATCTTTTATTCTTGACCGTGGCCGGGGCTCGAACCCTGGCCGGCAAGTTACCACGACATGTTTCGATCGCAACCACTCGATCTCCTCAGATGGATTTGCCTACTTACACTCGCAGCCATCGACGACTGCTGACGTCAATAGTCAAACATCAATCCTTAAACCAAATTGTATTTTAACCTTTAGTAGATCGAAATTTGCTTTCCTGAATGATTATCCATTTTAATTGATTTTACATGTTTTTCCTTACTTCTGTTTTCTCGTACTTCTGTCAGGAATTCTTCTTGAAGTCCAAAGTACTTTTTTTGTTTTTTTGCTTTTTTGTCTTTCTTTTTTTTCTGTTGACCTTTTTCAGCACAACTGGAAGGACAAATGTACACATAGAGCTCGTGCCTTAGCTTTTAGCAATAATTAGTATTGTGGTTATTTTGTTGAACTATTTATGGTTTTTAATCCAAATTTTTAATATTTTTAATTAGGCTTAAGTTCATTAAATTTAATTTTCATTAAATTATTTTTATGAAGAAAGGAATTATACAACATGAAAATTAATTAAAATTGTTATTGATAATCTTTCCTTCTTGACCGTGGCCGCGGCTCGAACCCTGGCCGGCAGGTTACCATGACATGTTCGCAGCCATCGACGACTGCTGACGTCTTTTTAAAAAAAGAGACTTGCTCGTAAAAATTGGAAGTTTTTGTAAAAAAAGTAACTGTTCTGTATAATAAAAAAATAGTTAGAAAGTATAGTTGGTCAGGCTCGACCATATGATACCCTACACAGTACCTATCTATGTATGTTTAAAATTTTATTAAAATCAGTTTGATAGTTTCTGAGAGGCAGAAATAACCCCTATCGCAACTCGTGACCCTATTTAAATAAAAAATGCATAGATTATTTATCCATATAAATATGGATCTAACTATGTTTTAAATTTCCTTAAAATCGATAGTTTTTAAGAGGCAGAAACTACCCTTTATTCCCCCTCTTGGTCCTATTTTCTAAAAAAAAGGTCTAAATAATGTGTACGTAATGATATAAAGCTATCTATATTTGAAATTTCATTGAAATCAGTTTGATAGTTTTTAGGAGGCAGATATTACCCCTTATTCCCCCTCGTGGTCCTAATTTTAGAAAAGGCATATCATATATATCCATATAATATGTTAAAAATTTCATTAAAATCAGTTTGATAGTATTTAAGAGGCAGAAATTACTCCTTATTCCCCCTCGTGTTTATATGAATACATAATGTGTCCATATAAATATGAAGCTAGATATGTTTTAAATTTCATTAAAATCGGTTTGATAGTTTTCAAGAGGCCGAAATTGCCTCCTGTCTCCCCTCGTGGTCCTATTTTTTTAAAAAATGCTTAGCTTACGTGTCCATATAAATATGAAGCTAGATATGTTTTAAATTTCATTAAAATCGGTTTGATAGTTTTTAAGAGGCCGAAATTGCCTCGTGTCTCCCCTCGTGTTCCTATTTTTTTTTTAATTCTTAGCTTATGTGTCCATATAAGTATGGATCTATCTTTCTTTTAAATTTCATTTAAATCGGTTGTATAGTTTTTAAGAGGCCGAAATTGCCTCCTGTCTCCCCTAGTGGTCCTATTTGTTTAAAAAATGCTTAGCTTACGTGTCCATATAAATATGAAGCTAGATATGTTTTAAATTTCATTAAAATCGGTTTGATAGTTTTTAAGAGGCCGAAATTGCCTCCTGTCTCCCCTCGTGTTCCTATTTTTTTTTTAATTCTTAGCTTATGTGTCCATATAAGTATGGATCTATCTTTGTTTTAAATTTCATTTAAATCGGTTGTATAGTTTTTAAGAGGCCGAAATTGCCTCCTGTCTCCCCTAGTGGTCCTATTTGTTTAAAAAATGCTTAGCTTACGTGTCCATATAAATATGAAGCTAGATATGTTTTAAATTTCATTAAAATCGGTTTGATAGTTTTTAAGAGGCCGAAATTGCCTCCTGTCTCCCCTCGTGGTCCTATTTTTTAAAAAAATGCTTAGCTTACGTGTCCATATAAATATGAAGCTAGATATGTTTTAAATTTCATTAAAATCGGTTTGATAGTTTTTAAGTGGCCGAAATTGCCTCCTGTCTCCCCTCGTGGTCCTATTTTTTAAAAAAATGCTTAGCTTACGTGTCCATATAAATATGAAGCTAGATATGTTTTAAATTTCATTAAAATCGGTTTGATGGTTTTTAAGAGGCCGAAATTGCCTCCTGTCTCCCCTCATGGTCCTATTTTTTTAAAAAATGCTTAGCTTACGTGTCCATATAAATATGAAGCTAGATATGTTTTAAATTTCATTAAAATCGGTTTGATAGTTTTTAAGAGGCCGAAATTGCCTCCTGTCTCCCCTCGTGGTCCTATTTTTTTTTAATTCTTAGCTTATGTGTCCATATAAGTATGGATCTATCTTTGTTTTAAATTTCATTTAAATCGGTTGTATAGTTTTTAAGAGGCCGAAATTGCCTCCTGTCTCCCCTAGTGGTCCTATTTGTTTAAAAAATGCTTAGCTTACGTGTCCATATAAATATGAAGCTAGATATGTTTTAAATTTCATTAAAATCGGTTTGATAGTTTTTAAGAGGCCGAAATTGCCTCCTGTCTCCCCTCGTGGTCCTATTTTTTTTTTAATTCTTAGCTTATGTGTCCATATAAGTATGGATCTATCTTTGTTTTAAATTTCATTTAAATCGGTTGTATAGTTTTTAAGAGGCCGAAATTGCCTCCTGTCTCCCCTAGTGGTCCTATTTGTTTAAAAAATGCTTAGCTTACGTGTCCATATAAATATGAAGCTAGATATGTTTTAAATTTCATTAAAATCGGTTTGATAGTTTTCAAGAGGCCGAAATTGCCTCCTGTCTTCCCTCGTGGTCATATTTTTTTAAAAAATGCTTAGCTTACATGTCCATATAAATATGGATCTATATTTGCATTTCCCTATTCCGGAATGCAGCTTGTATAGGGGCTATGTGAAAAAATAGGCCGATTTGCCCCATAATTCGATAGGATTGGTCCCTGTAGCAATTATAACCGATTTACCAAATTTCATTAAATTATCTTCGAAACTGCGACCTGTACTTTACGCACAATGCTAAGTTGACAGCCAGCCAGCCGGACGGACATCGTTATTATTTTTTGTAAAAGTTTTTTTTTGGGTTTTTATATTTTTTCTATATTCTCTTTGCTTAATCATTTGAATTCTTCAAAGTTTGGTGTTAAACAAGACTCTTAAAAAAATTTTCATTCCTAATTAGTATTCAAGACACACCCAAAACCGGACCATATTTGAATCAGTAATAAATGAGTGTGCCCTTGCACACGTAGGAGCTGATTTTTCCATAAAATTTTAATAAATTATTTTCATTAAATTTAAACAAAATGTTCAGTTATATTTTATTTTAGCACTCAATTAAAAAGGCACTTCATTTAAATTTTTAATACCTTTAAAAATAATTAACATATTTAACAACTGCCAATTCGTTGTATAAAACTTTAGCTCAAATTACGAACCTTAATAAAATTGACGATTTAGCAAAGCTGCATGTTAATTAACAGCAAATAGAATTAAAATGCAGGGAAACTGAAAAGTTAATTAAACACCTCTTTTTTAAAAAATACTATCCCATTTGCCGCTGATATCGGTACGGCTACCTGAACAACCTTGTAAAGGTGATAAAACAATTTACGACGTTGACGACACTTCAATAGTTTATTTTTTTTGCTCTGTTTATCACACATTCCCGTACTCAATATATTTTTTATTGTCATACTTTTCGTATTCGAAGTAAACGAACGAGTACGTTATGCAACTGCAATTATTTCATTTTTTTCTTTATTTATTTATTGAATCTTTAGATAATAAATATGAACCAACAATAACATTGTGCTAGTCGCAAATGTAAACAAGCTGGGCACCCTACTGGTAAAGCTAAATCGTATGCGCGATATTCCCGATTAAAATTTTTAAAAGTATTGAACCATAAAGCGATATTAATAAATAATATTGTGGTTATTTAATTGAACTGTTTATGGTTTTTAATCCAAGTTTTCATATTTTAATCGGGCTAAAGTTTATTAAATTTAATTTTCACTTAATTATTTTTATAAAGAAAAAAATTTTACAACATAAAATTAATTAAAATTTATTGATAATTTTTATTATTGACTGAACGGGGAATTGAACCCACGTTTATGGACAGGTTGATTTGATTTGTTTCGATAGTAACCACTCAATCTCTTCAGAAATCTTTCCCGTTTAACACTCACCACCATTGACGACGGGGGCCAGTCAATAGTCAAACATCATGTTTTTAGAATGCTAATTGAAACTTCATTAGCGAATATAATTACGAAAATCAAAATAAAGTCAAGGTAAAAAACGGTAAAAAAAATTCTAAGTGAAATAATTTTAAAACTAAAGGGGATTTCATTAAGCGCTTTCTATCTTTAAATTTAAATAAAACAAAGTGGATTTTTTTGATGTCATTTTCTAAATAATGTTATTTTCTTAAATTGTTAAAACTGAGGCACGAGCTCTCTGTGTACACTTGTCCTTCAGGTTGTGCTGAAAAAAGGTCAACAGAAAAAAGAAAGACAAAAATGAAAAAACAAAAAAATGTACTTTGGACTTCAAGAAGAATTCTTGACAAAAAGTACGAGAAAACAGAACTAAGGAAAAAAACATGTAAAATCAATTAAAATGGATAATCATTCAGAAAAGCAAATTTCGATCTACCAAAGGTTAAAATACAATTTGGTTTAAGGATTGATTTTTTACTATTGACGTCAGTAGTCGTCGATGGCTGCGAGTGTAAGACGGCAAATTCATCTGAAGAGATCGAGTGGTTGCGATCGAAACATGTCATGGTAACCTGCCGGCCAGGGTTCGAGCCCCGGCCACGGTCAAGAATGAAAGATTATCAATAACAATTTTAATTAATTTTCATGTTGTAAAATTCCTTTCTTCATAAAAAATAATTTAATGAAATTTAAATTTGATGAACTTAAGCCTAATTAAAAATATTAAAAATTTGGTTTAAAAACCATAAATAGTTCAACAAAATAACCATTGTAAGTAGTGCCTTCAAGTTTTTTCTGATTACTCAACACATTATTTGTAGGCGAAGTTTTTACTGTGTAGTAACGCCGCACTGAGCTTTAAAAAAAGCATTTTTAGTTTATATGTTCGACGATTTCTAACGTTCGCATACAAAATTACATTAAAAACAAAAATACATTTTCTTTAAAATTTTTTTTCTTTTGTTTTAAAATTTTATCATTTAAGAATTATAATTTTTAATGTTTCGGCTAAAACAATGTTCTATACTGCAATAAGAGGCTTTAAGTCTTGTGTATAGAATTGGAAATAAATAAATTTTGAAAACTTATTTGATCTGCTTCACCATCTTTTGATTCTTTTGGGACCGAAGCAACTTTTGAAGCGAAAGGGCTGCGACCACGTTTAAGCACCGTTATGTACCTATCAATACCAGCTTGTATTTGAGGCTTCTGGCAAACTGATTCTTTTCGTAAAAAGACAATTTTTCGGGTTATTTCCTTTAATTATTAATTTAGCTTTTGTGAAGAATGTCTTTTTTATATAAAAAGTTTTTGTCTACGTAAAATTACTTCTTAAAAGTAATTTTCTAAGAATATTTTGCTTTTCTGAGAAAACATGTACATTTTTGTTAAAAAAAACAATTGATGTTTTCTTGTTTTATTACAAATGCCCTACTGATCAGTGTATAGTATTAAATAATCGGCAATACTGTCTTATTTTGCATACAATTTTTTGCTTATAAATTAATACATGCACTTAAACAAATGCTTCAATATTTGTATTTAATTTATTAATAATAAAAAAACATTTAGATAGAACGAATGAAAGGGAGACATAATAAAAGCCTTAAAAGCAGCAACAAATATTTTATTATGCTAAATATTTTACATATTTGAAAAAAAATAAAAAAAAATTTGTAGTCTTCTTCATTATTCGTCATCAACAACTTAAAATCAACATTTTTATCTCTACCAACAATAAACGCAAAAACAATTTAATAAGTCCGTTTGTGTGAGGGGTCTCTACCGATCGTACGTTGAATGCCGGTGATTCACCGCAATAAAAAAAAAAAAAAACACGTCAAATTTTCATGACGTTTTATATGTTCGATCTAAAACATGTCGTATTGTTGATTTAGATATAAAGTTTTTTTTTTTTGAAGAGTGTCGTCACTTCACGCGAAAACGGGAAAAAGTTCCATTATGAACTAACTGTCACACTGCATTATAGTAAAGGGTGTTTTTTAAGCCCCACTTTAACCTGAATTTAAAAAAAAATAAATTTTATAAAAACAAATTTTATTCAAAAGATCAATACATCCCATAAACACTTAACATGATCTCGGGCAGATGGGTCCGCGGCTGTTGATTTAGATATAAAGTTTTTTTTTCAAGAGTGTCGTCACTTCACGCGAAAACGGGAAAAAGTTCCATTATGAACTAACTGTCACACTGCATTATAGTAAAGGGTGTTTTTTAAGCCCCACTTTAACCTGAATTTTAAAAAAAATAAATTTTATAAAAACAAATTTTATTCGAAAGATCAATACATCCCATAAACACTTAAACATGATCTCGGGCAGATGGGTCCGCGGTTGTTTTTGACGAACCACATTCTGGACGTCCAATTTTGATCCACTTTTTCGAGCATTTCTGACCATATGTCACCAATGCCCACAGCAAATATTCGAGAGGTGTTAAATAGCACGAGCTTAGAAGCCAATTGTCAGATCCATTTCTCAAAATCAAATTATTCGGGCATCTTCTAGAAATCGAAATGAAGTGGATTCAAAGTCGAGCAAATATTAAAAAGGACCCTGTAATGAAACTTCATAAAAATATTTCTTTTTATCTACTTCATTCTTTGAGTACCAGTTATCTATACAATAACAACTCTTTAAAACAGATGAATCTACGGTCATTTTGGAAATATTTAAACTTAAAAACTCGTTCGATTTCAATTTCACTTTATTTCAATTTTTAGAACATGCCCGATTGTCTAATTTTGATTTTAATAATTGGATTTTTTTAGTCGCCATAAGGCACGTAGCGCCATCCTGTTGAAAACACATCTCACCCGGATCAATTTAATCCATAATTTTAAACAGCAAATGATTGATCATGATACAGGGGCAATATTCGTTGATCGTCACGCACTGGCATGCCAGTAGCGCGTAAACCGCACTAAACGGACCATTTTTCTTAATGTAATGAATCACTATGGCCTGTTATGGACACGGTTGTCAGATGTGGCAATTTCTCAAGCTTTCAAACTTTTTTGGCGACCTTTTTTTCGATTTGTGGATATGGCGACTTTTTGACGATTTTTAAAACATTTGCCGATTGTGTTGGCTATTTTTGATAAGCAGGAAAACCATAAATATGCAATTGCATGTTTTTCCTTGTGCGACCGTTGAAGGCAGAAACAATATATTTATCCATTTAAGAGCGTTTTATAAATTATAGCATCGATTTGTTAGTGCATATTTTACCGTTTGTAGCATTTTTTTGCAAAATTTAGTTGAAACAGCATTTAAGCAGCATTTTTTAAGTTTGTCTATCTATCTATCTCTATCTATCTATTCAATATATATAAAATAGGATGTGTGTATGTATGTATATAACGTATGGACTCCAAAATGGCTAGGCCGATTTTGATGAAATTTTCAAAAAATCTTCAGAATATTCAGGAGGGTCTCACTGTGAAGTCTGATTTTTGGTCTGCGGGCGCAGGGGCGTGACAAAATCAAATTTTCATATTGCACCACCAATGACGTCTATATAATTTTGACGATTTTTTCTTTAAAGATCGCCATGGTCTAACTTAGATTTGTACGAAAAGAAAACTTTTTTCGAATTACCTAAAATCAGAAAATGGCTCCTTCGATTTAACAAATTTTTTTTCCAAATGTTCGTATTAATCCATTTTAAGTTTTGAGAAAAATGTACCACGCCTACTTTTACGCCCACTTTTCCTATTAAGCGCATAACTTGAGAAAGGCTTGACCGATTTGGATGATTTTTTCTTATAAAAGATTGCCATGGTCCAACTAAGGTTTTTACGGAAAGAAAATTTTGCCCCGCCCATTTTTTTCGATTTATCTTAAATCAAAAAACGGCTCCATCCAATAATCCATTTTACGTTTTCATCGAAAGAAAAATGTACCACGCCTACTTTTACGCCCACTTTTTCTATTAACCGCATAACTTGAGAACGGCTTGACCGATTTGGACGATTTTTTCTTTTCTTTTTTTCGATTTAGCTAGTTTTATATATTTTGTATTTTTTAAGCATATTTTGATACAAAAAAACTTGTTTTTGCGAAATTCTGGCTTTTCTGTTTTAAATATATATTTGTATACTTAATGTGTTGCTTCAACTTCGCCCTCTGCATTTAATTTTTACTCTAAAATTGTAAGACAAAGCAGGTTGCCATTAAAGATAAATGTTATTTTAAACTTTAAAATGTTATATATAAAGTATTAGCAAAAATTAAGGAAAAATCAAATATATACGTTATTGGCGATGTGTGTAATACATAGACACCTGGACCAATCATTTAGTATACCGAACGACACAAAATCACTTTTTGGATGGATCTACGGATATCCATCCGTCCGTCTGGTTAATTGTAAATGGTGAGAATCGGTCTATAATTTTACATACGTGTCCGTAATTTAATTCTCCCCAAAAATATTTTATTTTTTGCCCAAAGCTCCGATCCATAAATAGCTTTTACTTCCTTTAAAATGCTAACATTAATAATCAGCTTAGCGAATTTCCCTAAGTTCCTTTAAGACAAAAAAACTCATATGGATGTTAATATCTACACTCAAAAGAAAAATCAATCCATCCGCACTCAAAGCAATCCGCAGCGGTATTAATAGTACGGTGAATACGGATTTTCTTGAATCGAGTACAGAAAAATTGATTCAAGTACAGCTTTTCAATCGCGAAATACTTAACTTATTCATGTCAATCCCGAATCTGTTCTTAAAATAATCCAAAAATGCGATTGTGTCAAGTTAAACTAAAATGAAACCAATATAAAAATGCGCTTGATTCAAGTACTATAAAGTGGATTAAATCCCAAATTCGTACTTGAAATAAACCAAAAGTGAAATTAGAAGGATAATTTTATTATGAGCAATTTACTTGCCCGTTTAACACCTTATAGAATTTCAAATATAAGACACCAGCATCATCCGCGATATGGTTTTTACTTTAAAAACTTAACGTAAATATATAAAAGAAAATATAAAATAAATGAGAAGCAAGAGTTCGCAATTTTTACTTTTTAAACATGAAAATAATGTGTTTCCGTCTTCTTCTGTTGTTTTTGTTGTTTCTACACACAACAAGCAAATCGTTTTTTAACTACTTGTGCGGTGTTGTTGTAGTTGTCTACCGCAAATTTTGATAAGTAAAATAAAATTTAAACGCTCACTTTGTAATTTTACTCTCAGAGTCGCACTACCAACGAGAAGTTTATTCTTTTTTTGTTTACTTTGTTTAATAATTTTGTACTTATTTTAAAAAACTACGGGATTGATTTTCAAAAGTTATCGCATTTAGGATTGTTTTAAGCATGTTTTAGTGTAAGGCGTACTTGAATTTTTGAGTACGACTCGTACCTAAAGTAAGTACAACAAACGTAATTTATCTCCAAAGATTTTCTTTCTGTGTAATATCCGGCAGAAATAACTCTTATTGGAACTTTAACCTCTTGACATAACTTTGTTTTTGTGAGCCCATGACTGCTTATCGTTTCCAAATAGAGGAAAATCTCAAAAATTCTTTAGTAAATACTTTGATGTTTGAGCTCGACCTATTACCCAGTAAAAAATGTGCTCCAAAAGGAGCAGGTTCTGTGTATGAATTCATACCTCAAATCGCTTCAAACCTGCTGATGGGATGCCTGATTTTTGTATTGGGTGTTCCCGGTTTAGAGGACTATTTTCTGCTGACGATAAGCGCTTCTTTTAACATGCAAACAAAGCACTCCTAAAGTGCTTTTTTAGGGGCTAACTATATTAACATATTTGTTTTGGTTTATTTGTTTAAATACTTTTTTCCAATCATTTTCGTATATTTTTATTTTTTTCGGTTTGCAACCTTCTTCGTTGTCAGCACTAAAATAGCAGCTTTTTTGTATATTTTATTCTATATCATTTACTGCTTTATAAAAGCTCTTTTATTGAAGCGCTCGATTATGCGCTTTTTCTCTTAAGTGCTTCAAAAAATCCCAATTTTTTTTACTGGGTATAATATTAGGAATTTTTCTTATTAAATGGAACTTTTATATTAAATTTTTGAATATTTTGTTTTCAAATCAGCAATTTTAAGTTTTTTAGTGCATAGTTTTAAGTTGTAACTGCACTCAAAATATTATGTAGTTAAATTCAAACGAAAATTAATTTTAAACAAATTAAAATTCATTTAAAAAACGGATCATTTACATTTCATTTTAAACAAATGATTTTTACAGTAATTTTTAAATTTTTTATTTATTAAACAGCATATTCCTTAAAACTGAATAGTTTTTACTTTTAAAAAATACATTTTAACCGACAAAAATCAAACTACTTAAAAAAATAAATACAGAAAAACATTATTTTTTGGTAGTTTGTTTTATGAATAACAAACAGAAATGTTAAAAATTAAAATTATTCGTAAAATAACTATATTTTTATTCAAATTTAACAGTACGGAAAACGAATTTAATAACCCACAATCAGTTACTGTAATAATTTTATAAGTGTGCATATTTAAAGCACATACAAGGCGTTTTTTAGAGCATCCCGGTGATAAGCAATAAATTTCTTTTAAAATTCGTTAAATTGAATTTGGCGATTAAGGATAAAATTAATCTGATAACTCTGTTTATGGGATTGATCTTACGCCATATGCGGCAAATTGTGTTTAAAAAAAACCTGAACCTGTTAAGCACAACTTTGTGATCAAACATTGTTGACTGATATTCAAAGTAAACTTGGAAAATTTGGAAGCGTTGCGTGAATCAATTCATGGTTTTCTGCCAGAGTATATTAATCACAAGTAGCAAAAATTTCGTGCAATATGACAGTTCGTTTAAATGCTTATTCTTTTGCAAGTTTTATTGGCTTTAAGAAAACACTCCTTATAAAAATATCATTAAATAATTTAGCTTTCAAACCTGCTGTCTCCCTTTCAAATCCTTTTTTTTACTTTTCTTTGCAATTTTCTTTTTTTATAAACTTTTACGGATTTGCCTTTTATTGCTATTAAAAATTAATTTCAATAAAGTATTTCTTAAAACAAACCGCAAACTTAGTTTGGGGAGTTTAATAATTTAAATGCCTACCGCCTGATGTCTGCCGTTGAAGTCATCACGAGTTGTTTCGGAAAACAGCTTCAATCTCAAAAAGCATTAACAACAAACTAATAGAATTGCCTAAAATGGCGTACGCGTATCATTCAATGTCCATCGGTTGGAACCGCACTTGCAATTTATGCCACATCATGACATTTCCACTGTAAATGCCACAAAAACCACAAAATATCATTTGCACGGATCCAACATACTACAGTTACAATTGTACAACAAACACACGCTGCAATACTCTTATACTCGAAACAAAAATACTTAAGGGATTAAAAAGGAAGTGTATGGGTCAAAGACGACAGAAGGACCATTCAAACCAATGGAAAACCAAAATGCCAATAAAAGACAAACGTTTGAATTGGAAAATAAAGAAAGGTTTAAGATTATGTGGAAATATGTGTGTTGTATTGTATGTGTTATTCATGGGGGAGTTTTAGGCTGAAATAAAATTAAAAGTCATTGTAGTTTAAAAAGGCGGTTTATAAAGTTATTGCAAAAGTAATTTTTTTTTTTTTTGGTAAAGTCTGCTTTATTAGACGAAATATATTTAACTTGAACTCTTTTCAATGCAACTTTAAGACTGCTTTCCTATTTTTTCCAGTAGTTCTGGTGACAAAACTACCCAGGCAGGTGACCACAATAATAATTTAAACATAAATTGCTTGTTGTTTTTGTTTCTATTGTTGTAATCCAAGAATAGCCAGTAATTCTTATTAAAACTATAAAACTACGCCCATTTAAGTCAAGGCAAAAAAGAAAATAAAAGAAACCTTTTGAAAATTAATGTCTGCCGACTAAAGCGGCTCAAACCAGCAAAAAAGAACATTAAATTTTATAGCAAAACCACAAAATTGTATACAATACAAACACACGCACACAAACACTTACTATTTTTACGTTTTCTCCTTAAAAAGAGTTTAAATTATAAATTTATTTGGATTTAAAGTTAAAAGACAATTATTTTAAATAAATTACACTTACAAAATTCACTATTTAAACGCCCTTAAGTATGCAATTGAATTCAGGAAAAAGGGTATTCAAATACTAGTATGATGGGGAGAGAGAGTTGAAGAGTCAGAGACGGAACTATTTTCCTTTTTATTGTGAATTAACATTAAAAAGGAAATGATTTAAAATTTATTACTCTACTAAAAACCTTGGAAAAGAAAAAGAAACGTAACATTTTAAAAGAAGATTTTATACTTTACAGCAGCAGATTTATTTAACAGTTAAATAAAAAAAATCCAGGTTTTTTAGTCTTAAAATGAATTGAAAATCAAGGAAAAGTTAAAAAAGGTTTAACAGAAACTTCAGCAATAAAAAGAAATAGTTAGTAACAACATTAAAAGAGCTAAGTGGTAGCAAAGTTGAGTTTAAAAGAAAAAAGTCACATCAAATTTAAAAACCTACAAAAGGTTTTATTAAGAAACAATTTTAAAAATTACTAGAATTCGAGGAGAAAAATCTTCTTAAAAACTTTAAAATTTAATTTATTTTTTTAATAAACCGTAACAAAAACGATAACCAATTATATTCTTATTTATATAACCAAGCAAAAGTAACGTCGTCGCTGGCGGGAATTGAACCTGCAACTCTTATTGAATTGATTGAACCAATCCCAAGATGCGCTTGGACCTTAAAGCTCAAATTAGACCTGACGTAACCATAACAAAACTATTTTACCATCACCATTGTATTACCAAAGCGACATAAACATACCATACAAACCAATTCAATTTTATTTTGGCGGCATAAAATGACCCCCCAAAATATAACCCCCCAAAAAAATAATGAAATAACCCCCCAGAAGTTTGTACAGAGAACAACAAAAACGATTTTTGGGGGGTTATTTCATTTTGTTTGGGGTGTCATTTCATTTTTTTAATATTGTGGTATTATTTCATATGAAATTATCCCCCAAAAAATCATTATGAAATAAAGCCCCAATATATTTTTTGGGGGATTATTTCATTTCGAAATTTACAATGAACACGTTTTTGGGCGCAAGGATTTACCCACTTTGGTACACAGAACACCGGCTTCGATTGATAAAGCTGCCCAGCATAGCCGGTCTTCGGCCGGGCACAATAGTTTTCTTCCATATGGTATACCAAACACCGGCTTCGCTAACTAAAGCTTCTCTGCGTAGCCGGGACGAGTCGGTATTTTTATACTATATAGGAGAAAATCCTGGCGCTTTACAGAGAAGCTTTAGTTAGCGAAGCCGGTGTTTGTTATACCATAGAGGAAAAAGTCATTGCGCCCGGCCGAAGGCCTGCTATGCAGAAAATCCTTAGGTGGCTAAGGTTGTGTTTGGTATATCATACCATGATATCCATCGCGTGATTCTTTAAAGCAAAACTGTATAATTAATTGTATTACATATATTGGGCTCTTATTTCATTTCAGAAATTGGGGCTTTATTTCACATGAAATAAGCCCCCAAAAATTAGGGAACTATTTCATTTATGTTTGGGGCGTTATTTAATTTCGTTGCATATGAAATAAGGCCCCAAGGTTTGCGGGGTTATTTCATTATTTTTTTGGGGGGTTATTTCATGCCGCCTTTTATTTTCTACGGTCATAGTTACGGCGGTGGCATTATGGTTATGGCACGTCTAATTTGAGCTTAACACCTTACATAATTTCAACTATAAAACACCAGCTTCAATGCCGATATGGGTTTTACTTTAAAAATTTAACGTACATAAATAACTGAAAATATAAACTAAATGAGAAGCAAAAGTTCGCAATTGTTACTTTTTAAACATCAAAATAGTGTGTTTGCGACTTGTTCTGTTGTTTCTACACAAAACAAGCAAATCGTTTTTAACCTACTTTTGTGGTGTTGTTGTAGTAGTCTACAACAAGTTTTGATAAGTTAAATGAGATCGAAAAGCTTTCTTTGTAATTTTACTCTCAGAGTGGCACTACCAACGAAAACATTAATCTTTTTTGTACTTGTTTTAAGAATTTTATACTTATTTTAAGAAATTCCGGGATTGATTTTCTAAAGCAGTCCCTTTAAGAGTCTGAACACAATGTAACGAATATTTATTTCGGTGCGGTTTTTCATACGATTTTAAAGTAAAAAACCGCAGTGCGGAATGGCATAAAAAATGAAATCTTTTTTATTTTCATTGCGGACTTTCTTTCTCTCTCAATTTTTGATTCTCGTTCTCCTTCTGATGTTGCCATAGATTTTGAATAATTGTCGATGTTCACAACATTATTGTAAACATAAAACATGATAAAAATGTATGCACAAATAATATAAATTAATAAAAATGTAAACAAACAATAACAACTATTGCCGTCGCCGTCTTATGTTGTATTTTCCCTGCAAATAATAGGACCAGTCCAAACAAGCGTTTAAAGAGTAGTCCACAAGGGACCAGGACTAGTCCAAAAGTAACCCAAACGTATGGAAAAAAACGTGGTATATTTAACATTACGATGTCCTAGGGCAGGACCATATAACCCACCTTTGGACTACTAAGGAGTAGTTTTAAAACTACTCCATGGTATACTCAACAGAATAAGTTTTGAAGTCGTTCAAAAACGAAAGCATGTCGTTAAAAAACGAAGACATGTCGTCTTACTACAAACACTTTTTAACAATGACATGGTCCATGCTTGCATTACATCGGACCAGTCAATTCAGTAGTAGTCCATTTTATAAAAATGGATCAGGTGGTCCAATTTCATTGGCAGGGATGTTTATTTTTCTCTCCCGCAACGAGAAATCGCACCGTTCCGCAAACATAGCGTTTAGACTCTAAGGATTGTTTTAAGTTTGTTTTAGTGTTAATCGTACTTGAATTTTTGAGTACGACTCGTACTTAAAAAAATCATGAAAATCTTGATTTATCCCGAGTGTTTTTCTTTCTGTGTGCATCACCAACTTTCCAAACGGGATATTATTCAGTAATCTCAGTAATAACAAGGCACTGGCCATGTGTGTAGTTTGGGCCTCTTACACTGAAAGAAAAATGCTTCATATATTTAATGAATCATTTTCATAAAAAAAATTTCCTTGGGTAAATGAAAATTTTCATTGTCTAAATGGAATTTCATAATTATAATGAAATATTTTCGTAAAAATCGCTTCATTGGATTTCGTAATTACGTTAAAAACTTTCATTGGATATATGAAAACTTAAGTTTGTCCAAGTTAAACAAAAAATTTTAGTTGGGAACATAAAAAAACAATATACAAACATAACTACTATATTCATAAATTAAAACAAAATTATAGTTTCCTTAAAAAAATGTTTAATTGTTAATTAAAAAATGTAAGATTTAATAATTTCGTACATCTAATGTTACATGTATGCCATTAAATTTATGAAATCAAAAATTTTTTTTATAAAAGCAACATATTTCAATAATTGCCTTCATAAATTTAAATTTTCATTATGACAATAAAAATGTCATTATAATAATGAAACAAAAATTTTCAATCCACTTACAATCAACGTTGTTATTTTTATTATTGGCAATTTAATCTCATATTTACGCTCTTAATTGAGTAAAAAACATAGTTTTTTTATCCAAAATCTACACTGCACCAGTAGACTAGCTGGTAGTGAGCTAGTCTATCAGCACCGAGGTTGCGCGATCGAATCCCGCCAGAGACAGAATAAAAAATAAAATAAAGTAAAATAAAATAAGAAAAAAAAAAATTTTTTTTATTTTATTGAAAGTATTTATCCAATGAATAATATTCATAGATCTAATGTCATGTTTCATTAAATCCTTTTAATGAAACAGGTTTCATTGATCCAACGAGACGCTGCATAAGTTCCTTTTTAATGCAATTTTTCATGGGATTAATGTCAAAATTCATTGGTATTGCGAAGAAAATTCTTTCAGTGTACAAGGAGGAAAAGGGAGCTCTATTTAATTATACCCACACCAGGGTATTATGCATTTGTGCTGATGTGTGTAACGCCTTAAAATAGTGGTCCTAGAGCCACCTTAAAGTATACCGATCTACTCAGAATCACTTTCTGAGTCGAACTAACGATGTCCGTTCGGCTGGCTGGCAGGCTGGAGATAATTTTTTGGCGATAATTTGATCAAATTTGGGTCATAGGTTCTTATTGGCACAAGGACCAAGCCTATTGAAAATGGGCCGAATCATAGGAACACTAGGGAAGATAGGGGGATATTTCATCCTCTCAGAAACTATCAAACGGATTTTAATGAAATTTAAAGCATAGATAGAACCATATCTATATAGACACAAAATGTATAAATTTTTAAAAAAATCGGACAACGAACGGAGATTGGGGCAATTTCTGCCTCTCAAACCGATTTTAATGAAATTTAAAACAATGATAGATCCATATCTATAGGGACACATTAGCTATACAGTTTTTAAAAAATAGGATCACAAGGGGAGGCAGGGGGCGATTTCTGCCTCTCACAAAGTTTCCAACCGATTTTCATGAAGTTTATAAACATAGATAAATCCATATTAACATGGACACATAAGCATGATGTGTTTTTAAATACTGTGGTGTAGGTTATCATATGGTCGGGCTTGACCGACTATACTTTCCTACTTGTTGTTTATGTCAATGTTCGGAAATTGAGGACACAAAAACAGATACCTGGGAACACCAGCGCTCATCTGCTTTGATGATGTATCTTAAAGAAAGCTAAGGCAGCTGTTTCTTTTAATTAGAAAAACAAATTGGTTAAGATCTTGAACGAAAACTATGAAGCAACTTCTCTTAAAAATAGACATAGAATCTGGGTATCACAAAAGTCACCGCTATAGGCTCTTTTAAATTAAAAAAAAATATTGCTAAAACTAAAAATAACAATAAAAAATACTTAAATTACAATTTTTTAACAAAGTATTTTAAATTTTATTACAAAATTCCACAATCGATGTTTTTTTTACAGGAAATTGTCAAGTGTTGTGTAACTAATTAAAATTTCTAATGAATTTTAACTATTTAAGAATATTTGCATTCACCTTGAATAAAATTGAATGAGTAATAAAGAAACTATTGAAGGTTTTATTATTTAATCATAAGCCTAAAAGGGGATAGAACTTTTAAACTAAACAAGTTTAAATAAAACAAGTTTGAGTGCTTCATTCGGCTGTGCCGAATCTTTGATACCCTCCACCTATGTATGTATATATATATATATATATATATATATATATATATATATATATAATTTTCTATACAAAAAATTTTTCACTAAAACTTTTCTTCACAAAACAGTTTTCACTTCAACTTTTCTACGGAGAAAAGTTTATAATAAAACTTTTCAATAAAACTTTTCTACAGAGAAAAGTTTTTAATAAAACTTTTTGCAAAGAAAACATCTCAATAAAATTTTTCTACAGAGAAAAGTGTTTAATAAAACTTTTATACAGAGTAAAGTTTTTAATAAATTCTTTTGCACCGAAAAAAGTTTTTAATAAAACTTTTGCACAGGAAAAAGTTTTTAATAAAACTTTAATACAGAGTAAAGTTTTTAATAAAACTTTTGCACAGAGAAAAGTTTTTAATAAAACTTTTGCACAGAAAAAAGTTTTTAATAAAACTTTTGCACAGGGAAAAGTTTTTAATTAAACTTTTGCACAGGGAAAAGTTTTTAATAAAACTTTTGCACAGAAAAAAGTTTTTAATAAAACTTTTGCACAGAAAAAAGTTTTTAATAAAATAAAACTTTTCAATAAAGTTTTCAATCAAGTTTTCTACATAGAAGAGCTTGCAAGAAAGCTTTTTGCAATACAAATGTTTTTCTACATAGAAGAGCTTGCAAGAAAGCTTTTTGCAATACAAACGTTTTTAATGAAACTTTTTAATGTTTCTTACATTTTCCATAGAGAAATTTTCAACTGGTTTTGATTGTTTTTAATGTGTTTGATAAATCTTTTTTCATGTTTTTGATGCAACTTTTTTAAAAAAAAAAAAAATTCTCAATAAAATTTTTATATATTAAAAATAATAAGGGTCCTCATGATATCGTTTATAAGTCTCGTAAACTGTGCAAACTGTGCATTCTTACGCCCTCGTAAATGAACTGTCAAAAATTGTATGAGAATTCATTTACACAAACTGCTTAAATTTGCCCAACAATTTTGACTCGTAAACTTACGCAGTTCAATTGTGCATTTATACAGACAAATTTTTTTAATGCTTACCGCCGTTTTCAATTAAAACTTCAAGTGTAAATAAATCACAAACAATAAATTCTTGTAATAATATAAGCATATTAGTCTTTTGGCTTTCTTTATGCATGTTTAAAAACAAATTTCATTTATAATTTACAAATTCCAAGTTTTTTATTATATTTTTGATTATTTTTTTTTAATATATTTTTTATTGACGTTTCTGTTTGAAATGACATTAATTGTTTAAAATTACACAAAACTTAAAAAGGATCTTCATGAAACGAGTCTCGCAAGTTTACCCATTTGCACAAATGGTAATTTTAAACAACATCATGAAGACCCTTAATGTTTTAAAGAAAACTTTGACTAAAAAGCTGTTGCTTTAGTATTTTTTATGTGTGTTAAATATTCTTTATATAAACTACCCCTTATTAATGCTTTTTTTTATACCCTCCACCACAATTAGTTGTGAAGAGGGTATATTAAGTTTGTCATTCCGTGTGAAACTTTTTTATTATTCATCTCAGACGCCATAAAGTATATATATTCTGGTTCTTTGAGTAATTCTAAGTCGATTTAGCCATGTCCGTCTGTTGAAAACACGCTCACTTTCGAACAACTCAAAACAAATGAACAACCTTGATGCCAAATTGCTTGTAGTCATCCTAAGCAGTTTGGGATCGAAATCCAGCAAAATCGGTATAGTAGGACCAGAGCTATGAATCAAAATGTGGAACCACCACCTAAAAAAATTGATAATTTTGTTACAAAAAATAACATAAATGCTGGAACAAGGCACGGAATGAGATCAGATTTTGCAAAAATTTGTTTTATTTGCCTGGAAATCATGCTGTTAAATTTCGAGAAGATCCGTCCATAATTTACCCTAAGCCCCATATAAACAATACTCCCGGAAAACAGTTTAGTACGCCTAAAACCGTAAAAAAATAACGCTAGCGTAACAAATTTTGGAACGTCACAGTTTTTTAGGACTAGAAATAACACTGTGAAATTTCGTGACGATCGGTCCATAATTTACCTTAGGCCTTATATAAACCCTATTACCGGAAAACAGTTAAGTACGCCTAAAACCGTAAAAAATAATGCAATCATAACAAATTTTGGCTCGTCCCAGTTTTATAAGACTATAAATGATACTGTGAAATTTCGGGAAGATCGGTACATAATTTACCCTAGGCCTCATAGAAACCCTACTCCCGGAAAACAGTTTAGTACACCTAAAGCCATAATTACTAATGCTAGCATAACAGAAATTGGTATGTCACAGTTTTAAAGGACTAGAAATGACGCTGTGAAATTTCGTGATGATCGGTCCATAATTTACCCTAGGCCCCATATAAACCCTACTACCGGAAAACAGTTTAGTCGCCTAAAACCATAATTAATAACAAATCGTCACAGTTTAAGATAATAATAACATCATATAGATATTACTCCTTAAACATTTGAACTGTCGGTGGAGGGTATCAAAGATTCGGCACAGCCGAATATAGCACTCTAACTTGTTTCTTTTAAATTTCTTATCAGAACTTCTGTTTAAATTGTTGCCAGGTTGACCGGCAACGTTTTGTTTTTATCTGTTTAATATAAATTCTCTATTGTCTATTGCACCTCTCATACCCATTTAAGTAATTGAAATTTTATCACTTTTGTCGACATTTTCCACTTACACAAAATCTAATCTTAATTACAACAGTCCGTCTGTCCTTATTTCCCCCATATTAATACATATACAGTCAAATAGAAAAACTATCATACTTTACTTATCAGTTCATTCAGCTGAGATTAATATGAAAATCCAGAGCTACAAAAAGAAATCATATTTTTGTCCCCTACAAACCCCCTCATGCTTTCAGTTGCAGCACGGGGTTATCCTACAAACTACCATCAATAAATTAAAACGTGACGTTTGGCGCATACAATAGCCGTACATTTTCATATGAAAAATGTATGTATACAATTAAAAAAAAGAAGAAAAAAATTAATAAAAAAATATAATGCAATATGACCAACAACCTAGCAACTGCATTGAGTATAATTAAAATAAAACAACAAAATAGAAATGAATATGATTGCGTCAATAAATAAAGATTTATTAGAAAAAAATGTAAAATATACAACAAGATATCTTAGGAATAAAAGTAATTAACTAATTTGAGTAGTTCTAGGCGTATGATTAATTTTAATTAAGTAAATTAAAAATGAAAAGATAAATTTGCTCTTGTTTGGGAAGCAGCTGTCGTATTATGTCATTGCCGTTTAAGGGCAATTAGGTCGTTTTGTTGCCTTGGTTAATGGCTTGACGCCGAGTGCACCATATTGACCTTGTAATTGCGATTTAACATAGCTTTTATAGTTGTGCTAGAGGAGTACCCACTGAAATTTATATTTAAACGACGCTTTCGTATTCTAGTGGGACTTGTCTCTCGTGTATTTAATACAGGACAAATAGTTCTTAGCTTTATTTATCCAAATAAGAAACAAAATAATATATCTGTGGCATTTTGACAAAAAAACTCAAATCAAATTTAAAAAAAATTAAAAAAATTTTTAAAATATTGTATTATTAACGAAGTTTTTCTTCAACTTTGGTTTATTTTATTATTTGATTAAAATCATTTTTTCATCGAGATTTTTTTAAAAACGTTTTTGCTATCTTAACAAATTCTCTTCTATCTGTACAAAAGAAAAGTTTGCCGAAAATTGTTCAATTAAATAAATAACTGGTAAACATTAATTTTTCATTGGTATAGATCCTGAAGATGAACTTTTAGTTCGAAATATATAGATCAAGGAAATATAATAACGTCTTTTTATTTAAAAGGCTTAAGGAGAGGCAACACAAAAGCACAAAGTAAATTTATAATTAATCCAGCAATACAAATTTGAATACATAATTTATTTTTCAGTTCATTTTTTGTTAGCTGCAATAAAAATTTGTTATCAAAACACATAAATTTAAATGTTTGTGTATTTTTTAGTTTATGCAATTAATTTACTAATTGACTTAATTTGTGTGGCATGACTCGATTAAATCTGTAAATTGATATGATAAATTCTTTTTCAGGGGAAAAATTAGTAAAAAATTTGATTGTCTGAACGATATGTTTAATAAAAGTCAATTTTTTTTTTTTTTTTTTTTTTGAAGTTCTGTCGCTGGCAAGAACATTAATTTCACGCCACGTTGTTCGAGATATTTCGTGCTTTCTTGTTAAACTACGAATCCATGTTGTTTTCCCTAAGGATGCCAGTTCTTTAACTACGAATCCATGTTCATATTTCGTGGACTACCTGAATGCCGTTGTCCCTAAGGATCAACTTAAAAGTACATTTGTCCGTTGTTGTCTAAAAATATGAATGGTCCATGTCATTTTATGGCTACAAATATCAATTTTGATTGCCAGACAGTATTTCTACTGCCAAATGGCTTAATTTGTTAGCCAATCGGACCATTAAATACGTATCATTTATATCCGACACGAATTTATTAACGCTTTGAGTTTCCTCGTGGCCCATTTGCTAGACTCCGTGTAGGGCATCCGTTTGGCAGCACAGACTTTACGCTACAGTGGAAAACTGTGCATGCCAAACTCATACAGACAAAAATAAAAATTTGTTTTAATTAAAAAATTTGTGATATTAATTAAAAATTTAATTAAATGTTCGCTAATTAAAAAATTAATCGTATCAATTAAACATTTAATTCATTTGATTAAACGCTTAATTCACTTGAATAAACGTTTAATTCACCTGATTAAATTTTTAATGAAAAATTAATTGAGTCTTTAACTTCAGGCAAAAATCCTATAATTAAATCGTCGGCAGTAACTTTAAATTCTCTCTAATTTCATTATTTTTCTTGTGTTCTTATTTTTTTTTTTTTTTTTTTGTTTACAAAATGTATTAAATATAATGGAGGTATGGTAGCATTTTTAAGAAAGTTTTTTCTAGCTTTCAAAAATTCTAAAGCCCATGCAATTTGTATAAAGCATCGCTTTTTTTTTTATAATTTGGTTGGCTTTTTTGTTCCATTTAGCGGGTTTTCCCCGTTTTATTTCAATTCTATGGGTTTTATAAAAACAAAAAAGTTAACACTACTGCTTGTGACACTCTTGTTAAGGTATGGCAAATCAGCGTAAATGCTAAGCGGAAAAAAACGTTCCGCCTTCCGCTCTTATTTAGGTACGACTGCAAGTGTTTATATGTGAGAGCATAAGATAAACGTTCTCAAAATTAAATAGATTTTATTTCATGACAAATTTTTGTGTTTATTTGTATGGAAAATGAGGTCTCGAGGTCGTAATTGAAAGAATTATTTGTTTAATTAACTTAAATATAGATTTTGGTTTTCGGGAAAATATATTTCGATAAAATTTTTAAAATTCTCTTTAATATTTTTTTGTTTTTTTTTTTTAGTTTACCTGATTCATTAAAAACTTTTAAAGGGTTGTCATTTGTTAAATGTCTAATACGTGTTAAACATTTTTAAATAACAACATTTTTATTGCACTTCTGGTTTTGAATTTTTTTTAAACATAAACTTTAGCAAATATAATTTCAGTTATAGCAAACCGTGTGATTTATATTAATAAGTAACGGAAATTTTAAATGAATTTGGCTCTTTTTAGCTTTTTAAATTACACATGCAGTTCACAAAAACCACACATTAATATGAAAGCCAAGGGCACAAGCTTTTATAAACGATAATAAAAACTTAGAATTAAGTAACTTTTTTTAATATTAATTCAATTTTAATTAAAAATTTGATCAACTCAAGCCTAACTAAATATCAAAATTTAAAATTAATTTAAGTGGACTTTTTAGTATTAAATTCTCTTTCTTTGCAAACGTGTTAAATTTAATATAAATGTGGTGCCTCGATATGATATTTAATAGTGAGCTAGTCTATTAGGGCGAAGGTTGCGGGTTCGATTCCCTCTAAAGATTTTGTTCTCTTTAGCCACAGCGGGCTAATTTTTGTAACATTGATTAAAGAAACTCAATATAAATATATAAGAATCAAAGACAAGAGCATTAGCTTTCATGAAATATATCATGTAATTATGTAGGTTTATTATAACCCTTGCTAGAGAGCCTCAAATTCATGTATGTTCCTCGATTTTGACTATAATTCTAGACAAACAAAAAGCTAAACGACAAGAAATTAAGCTTTCCAAAAATATAACCATAAACATTATTACATGACCTTAGCCAAAATTTTCGGATTTAGAGAAGAGTTCCTTTCGATTAAACTTAGATTCTTAAATAAGCAATTTCTATATTAAATTATTTCTCCAAGGTCTCAAAAACTTAAAGTCTAGGGCGCAAAGTGGAACGAATACCGAATATTTTTGCACAAAATTATTGATGGTCAGTTAACATGGTTTTGAGCTACTAAAGTCGAAAAAATAGCTAAAAAATTCTAGATCAATGTTTTAAGGAAATACGATAGAGTTTCGCTGCGGCGTACTACGTTTAAGTATTCATTTTTTATATAGTATTAACCAATTAACATTAGCTTTAAATGTTTTAGTGCATTCTGAATTTGGAAAATTATTTGAAAATTTTTATGCATATCATTTTAAAAAAACAGTGAACTCTATATTCGAGATTTTTCAATTGAATTTTATGTTTTCATTGTTGTCTAAATACCAGAAATGTTTTTAAGTATAAAGGTACAATAGTACTGAGAAGTTTAAAGAAGTTGTTTTTTTAAAAAATACATGTAGAAATAAACCAAACCAATGCGTATTATACAATGTTGTCCACACATTAAAAAATAATCATTTATGCGCAAAATAAATCAAAAGATTTTTGATTTTAACTAAAATATGCTGCCATCTACAAATACACACAGCCAATTTAATTGCACAGTATCCATTATGGGCTTAATTATATTTAATAACTTAATTTTTATAAACAATGTAAATATGTTTAAAACTTCTCGCTTGGCTGGCTATACATACAAGGCGTCCAGAAGTATCGGAAGATTTATCTTTTCTGCTTTATAGTCGTACTTTAAAGAAGTCCTTCAAAACAGAGATATGATAGCGGGGGGGTGCCTTAAAACCATGCGTGATAAGGCCATGATGGCTTTATTGCTCAGTTGAATGGGAGATAAAGCCATAATGGCCTTATTGCCCATTCATTAAGAGGTTAGGTCATTTTAAAAATTTTTCGAAATGAGAGATATAGCCATATTTTTCGCAAGTGAGAGATAAAGCCATATTTTTCCAGAATATTGTTATGCATGGTGCCAGCATTCTGTAAAAGGAAAAATCCTCAGTTACCATTGAAAAACATTTTTTTATTCTTGTGACGCACGCATGAAAACTTAATTCAGCGAAGCCACCTGCCTCGTCCTACTGGAAGAGAAAACCCATAACCACGGCCGCAGGCCGCCACGCAGAAAAACTTTAGTATGCGAGGCCAGATTTCAATACTTAACTTTAGTGTATCCGGAACTGAAATGAGAGATAAAGCCATTTTCTAATATTCCTAATGTGAGCTAGGGCCATGATGGCTTTGGCCCCTATTATGAGTTACATTCGATAAACGATTTTCGCTGGCTATCGAACATCGACTATCGAATCTTAATTTGGTATTATGAGTTGGCAGCACTGTCGAAAGTTTCGTTGTGCATCGAATTTTTCAACGAAAACAAATTTGCTTTCGACTGTGCAAAAAAATGTAAAAAACATGTTGAAAATTTAACTATTTGTAAATTTTTTGGTGTTCGTATACTAAATGCAATATTCTTAATCTGTTTTGTTCATTTTATGCAAGTCCAACGTCGTTAACAGCAATTGGAAGCGCTCATATTCCTTATGGAACAAAATTCTTTTTTCACCAAATGATTTGCAGCAAAGTTCAGCATGTAAAAAAATGGGATGAAACCCCACTGAAGCTAAATTATTTGAAAACAACCATAATTCGCCGTAATCACGTTTAACTTTAGTTTTATTTTTTAAATTTGTAAACAAAAATTTTTTATTTTAAGTGACAGCTGATCGAAAATGTACTACTGTGAATTAACAAAATCACAATAGTTAATTTTTATCGAAGGCGCGCCATAATACCAAATGAAAATTCGTTCGATCAGCTAATTCGACTGCTGTCGAAAATCGAATTTAGTTCATAATAGGCACCTTTATCTTCCATTCAAATAGAAAAAAATAAAAGCCTTTATTTCCCTTATTAATTAAAGTATTAAAGCATCCCCCCCACCTCCCCTATATCGGGCTAGAGGAGCAAGACAGTTTACTGTTGTGTCGATATTCCTACTTCGGACATTGAAATCAGGTGTATGCATACCTAGAACGCGGCCAACATCTAAAATAACTGTGCGCATTGTGGTCTTATGATTCAAAGGAAACCGAAGCTTACCTCAGTACTTAACTGATAGTGCCTCTAGAGTCATAAGCCCCAGGCCTAGCAAACCGGTCTGACTATTCCCAGAAATGCTTCTTGAATGCCGATGACTGTGAAGATGGATAGTACGAGGTGGCTGTGGTTATATACAAATCGCGGGTAAATTACGGGGTGTCATTATTGGTAAGGGAGCCCGTGTGGAGTGCTGCGATGTTTAAATCATCCTAAGTTATCTTGCTATCAGAACGTAAACTGCCTTGAATTAGATTAGCAGTGGAGGTTTTATAGCTCCAGCTCCTAATCAAGGGGGAAGGAATGATTTTGCCCTTCATACTTTTAAATCAGTGTTCGAAAATAAACAGTACATTATTTAGCGTTCGGCTCACACACCGAAGAACGATATCTATTTTTTTAGTGTTTGTGTAAACATACACAAACCTTAATACCGTTCGTAACTATTTTCAAGAAAGAACCGAACATTATATAATGTTCGGTTCTTCGTTAAAAAACAGAACAATTGTAGTGATACTGTAGAAAAACATTATATTTTAATGTTCTATAATGTTTTTTTCGTGTGTGTATTTTGTTTTTGTAAAAAATGTTTGGTTTTTTTTTTATCAGCAAAAAGCGACGAACATTAACGAGCCGAACCGAACATATTGAAGTTCGTGGATTTTCAAAAAAAACCGAACGGAATTTAATGTTCTCATCATTTGTTGAGTATGATGAAAACAGCATTATTTTTGTGTTCGAAAGATGGCAAACTGGGAAACGTTATTTTTTTTTAATGAATTTCTACACAAACACTATTAGCGTGTGTTTTCCACAAATCTACCGAACCGAACATTAAAGAACGATATTTAGTGTTTATTTTCGAACACTGTTTTAAATTGCAGCCTGTGTATTAAACATGAGTGCAGGTATTCATGTAAATCAATTTCGCAATTTTTTTGGAGCAGGCCTTAAGCTATCCAGAAATTTTTTGGAAAAGCTAACATTTATCACTTTTTTACCAGCTATATTCCGGACTCGTACCTATGTGAGGAAGAAGCTTTAAAAAAAAGATAACCCTACACTTTCTTGTTTCTTATCAGACGACGATTTCGTGAGTTGTCTTTAAGTACCTTTAATTTGACTTTAAGTCATAAGTTCTAAATCAAATTGTATCTTCTAGTAATCAAATTGAAAATATTTATTTACTTAAAAGTGAAAGTCAAAAAATATTAGCTTTCTGAAATTTTAACTTAAAACTTTCAAGGTGAACTTCAACTAAAATGCTAATTTTTTTACATTTATGATCAGCGGTGAAGCCGTGCAGTTGCATGTTTTTCCTTGTGTGAAGACAGAAGCAATAAAATGGCATCGATTTGTTAGTGCATATCTTAGCCTTTGTAGGATTTTTATTCGCATATTTTAGTTAAAAGAGCATTTTTGCAACAGTTTTTAAGTTTGTAGCGGAAATTTCAAGTTTTTGAAGCATATTTCGATACTTGTTCAAATATTTGTTTTTAATGCATTCGCAACGAAGCAAAACAAAAATTGTGTTAAATTCTGGTTAACAGAATTAATTTCTCCCAAAAATATTTTTCTTCAAACTAAATATTGTTGAAATCGGATCAAATTGAAAAATAACTTCAATAGCACTCCCGAAAATAGCTGTAAATGCCATAACTTCCATTAAAATGTTAATATTAACATACAATTTGCGAAGATCGGCTTGGCAGAGAAGCTTTAATTAGGTGGCATGTCATAACGTCCATGGACACTATGACACTTTGCAAATGGACATTATGACACTTTCAAAAGTGTCATTAGGTCCATAATTACTAAAGAAGTTAAATACAAAAAATTATCTGCATACACGCAGAGAAAAACATGTTTCATTATGGTCCCAACCAACAAAACTATTTTTAAAGAAACTAATTTAACCATAATATGGTTGTCGGTGACTATAAACAAATAAATGAAACATAATATGGTAAAAAAAATTTTAAAAATGGTTTTGCTGCTTTTTCTCTGGGTGTATTTATTAAATATATAACGAAAACACTTTTGGGCGCAAGGATTTTCTCCTCTATGGTAAAACAAACACCGGCTTCGCTAACTCAAGCTTCTCTGCACAGCCGCCCTTCGGCCGGGCGCAAGGATTTTCTCCTCTATGGTATAACTGAATAGTCTGAAAAGTCGGCTTTCGTTTGGAAACAAGGCAGATTTTAGAAGCTTTACTTAGCGAAGCCGGTGTTTGTTATACTATAGAGGAGAAAATCCTTGCGCCCGGCCGAAGGCCGGCTGTGCAGAGAAGCTTGAGTTAGCGAAGCCGGTGTTTGTTATACCATAGAGGAGAAAATCCTTGCGTCCGGCCGATGGCCGGCTGTTCAGAGAAGCTTTACTTAGCGAAGACGGTGTTTGTTATACTATAGAGAAGAAAATCCTTGCGCCCGGCCGAAGGCCGGCTATAATCCTAAATTTGAAATTTTAACGGTATTTCCAAACAAATTTTACACATTTTAATATTTTTCATTATAAGTTAAGTTGTGGACATTATGACACTTTGCAAAGTGCCATAAGGTCCGCGGACGCTATGACATTTCTTTGATGGACGTTATGACACTGGACGTTATGACATGCCACCTTTAATTACACTGTGTGTAATTTTTTAAGTCATGGAAAAATAGCCACATACGGACACCACTAAGTGATAAAATATCAACAAATAAAAGACCAGTGTTTCCCAGTTTTACCCAAAGTCATGAATTTTTTTATGGGCCCCCAAAGATTCGGATAATTTTCTCAGGCTCATATCTTGCAAACCGTTCGGAATTTTGATTTACCCTCTGAAACAAAGTTGTAGCTCTTGCCATAGAAAACCAAAAATTGTGAACATATAAAATCAAAAATACTTCATTTTCAAGATCAAAATCACAAAAGATTTCAAAAAATTTCGATTTTTTTACCTTTTTCCCCCTGTTCAGTTCCATAGGTAGCAAACCGCTCAAAATTAAAGGAAACAATCAACTGCAGAAATGTACCTAAGATCTCAATAAACAACTTTCCAGAGCATATAATCTTCCTAGGAATGATTCTTAACACCGTTTAAGTAGCGCTTAGGCAGCCGCAAAAGTGAAAAATTACCCGAAAATGTTTTAATTTTATTTGTTGTTTTCTCGAATCGAATTTTCGGAAAATTTTTCACTTTTGCGGCTATCCAGAGAAGCTCCCGAAGTCATGAATTTGAATAATTTTAGTTTTGTTTGTATCGCGTGACAGATAGCATGGTTGGGCCTTCAGCCGGCGCAAGGATTATTTTCCTCTATGGTATAAAAAACACCGGCTTCGCTTACTAAAGCTTCTCTGCATATTTTTAATGCTATTTTTCATTGTTTTGGGGAACATTACTTTAAAAAAAAAAAAATTGGGTTAAAGAGCTTAATGAGCATTGCTAAGATTTTACTACATATTTGCTGCTCACAAAACACATTGTTAGAGCATTTTTCTGATTTCCCTGATGATCAGAATCCTCTAGCAATATATTGACGCTTGAATAATGCTACCAAATTTACTTTGAAAATCAATCATTGATGTTTTATCGCAAAATTTTGACGAACGATGTGACTAATTTTTGGCTTAACAGGTTTGTTTTTAAAGTAAATTTCTGCATATGGAGTGAGACTATTCCACCATTGATCCTACAGGCTCCATTACATCCAAAAATATGCATCATTTGGTGCAGCTTGCACACTGCACCATGGTGCGATCAATGGACTTTATTTCTTCAAATGTCATTAAATTTAAAGTTCGCGTTACTAATTTCCTTGTTTCCTTAAAATATGGATGGCATTAATCCGGGCGAGGTGAAGTTTCAACATGATGGGCCCTACACTGAAAGAATTTTCTTCGCAATACCAATGAATTTTGACATTAATCCCATGAAAAATTGCATTAAAAAGGAACCTATGCAGCGCTTCGTTTAATCAATGATTCTATGAATATTATTCATTGGATATATACTTTCAACAAAGTAAAAAATTTTTTTTTTATTTTTTTTAATTATTTTTTTTTTTTTTTTTTTCTTATTTTAATAGAAAATGGGAATTATTTCCTTCCGAAGGTTACTTTATATTATATTCAACATTTTTTATTTTTTCGAATTTATTCTATGAGCTAAATTTCAGTTATATATTTTATAAAGCTTTTTTGTAATAGTTCTATTCCTTCAATTTTTCAGAAATGACTTTATACACTACCAGACTATAAATAAATACAATATAATAGTCTGGTAGTGTATAAAGTCATTTCTGAAAAATTGAAGGAATTAAACTATTACAAAAAAGCTTTATAAAATATATAACTGAAATTTTGCTCATAGAATAAATTCGAAAAAATAAAAAATGTTTTCTTATTTTATTTCACTTTATTTTATTTTTTATTTTTTTTTTCTGTCTCTGGCGGGATTCGATCGCCCAACCTCGGGGCTGATAGACTAGCTCACTACCAGCTAGTCTACTGGGGCAGTGTAGTTTTTGGATAAAAAAACTATGTTTTTTACTCAATTAAGAGCGTAAATATGAGATTAAATTGTCAATAATAAAAATAACAGAGTTGATTGAAAGTGGATTGAAAGTTTATGTTTCATTATTATAATGACATTTTTATTGTCATAATGAAAACTTAAATTTATGAAGGTAATTATTGAAATATGTGGCTTTTATAAAAAAATTTTTTGATTTCATAAATTTAATAGCATACATGTAACATTAGATGTACGAAATTATTAAATCTTACATTTTTTAATTAACAATTAAACATTTTTTTAAGGAAACTATAATTTTGTATTAATTTATGAATATAGTTATGTTTGTATATTGTTTTTTTATGTTCCCAATTAAAATTTTTAGTTTAACTTGGACAAACTTAAGTTTTCATATATCCAATGAAAATTTTTAATGTGATTACGAAATTCAATGAAGCGATTTTTACGAAAATATTTCATTATAACTAGGGATGCGATTTCCATGCAAATGCATGTTTTTTGTCGCTAGTCTTAAATCGATGTCGACCAATTATCTTTCCGAATCATTAAATTTGCGTTAAAATGGCATCGATTTGTTTTTGCATATTGTTGCATATTTTGTTAAAAATGCATATTTTTGCATATTTTGGTTTTAAATGCATATTTTTGCATATTTTAACATTTTTGAGTGATATATTGAAAATTGAAATTGAAAACTGTTTGAGCTCTGCTAAAAATACAAGATTTCGACAAAAGATCCTTTGATTTTTAACCGATGCAGCACCTTGTATGGTTAAGGCTGCCAATTGTCCTAAAACAATTTAGCCAAAACTGTTACATGTTACTTGCTTGGCACATGGGTGACACCGAGTTGCAAAAAAAATTGGAAGCCAATTCGATAATATTGATTAATTGGTTTGATACGGGAAAAAATATTTTTAAAGACTCCTTCACGAGTTGCAATTTTTAATGAAATGTATCTCTTGGTACCGTCACCACCGCATACAGTATTAACAAGAAGGGGAACCTGAATAGATTCTTCAGAATTCTATTCAAAAAACATTGAGCATTTTAAGAATATTATTGTAGAACTTGTTGCTACCGATGCGTCTTATGCAATAAAACAGTAAAAGAAATATTAAATTTAATTAACATCAAAAGTCAATTAGCATTTGTATTTTCCAACTTCTGATATATTGGTGACACAATAACTAAATTGGAAGGATTTAGTTCACTTAATAGTCAACTCAAATTATTAAATCAACATGTGGAAGGAAAATAGCCCGACAAATTAAAAAAAATCCAAAACGTGTTGCAAAAAAAAAAAAAAATCAAATGTGGAATCTGAATTAGAAAATTAATATTTTCCAAATGAATTGGCATCCTTCAAGTATGCCTCAACTTCGGTTGACGTTGATTTTCCGTGTACAAAAGCTTTTATGTAGTTATTTAAATAAAGTTTTAAAAAATATTATACCCTTGAATAACAATAGAATAAAAACAACAATGGAATTTTTTATTTTGTTTTGTTTTATATAAAATAAACGATTTTTTATTGAAAATTGTCAAGTTTTTAGTGCATATTTTTTATTTTTTTAATGCATATTTTGTAGTTTTTAGTGCATATTTTATACGCATATTTTCGATTTTTTAGTACATGAAAATCTCATCCCTAATTATAACTATGAAATTCCATTTAGACAATGAAAATTTTTACCCAAGGAAATTTTTTTCATTAAATATTCATTAAATTCATTAAATATATGAAGCATTTTTCTTTCAGTGTACGTGCCATACGGCGACCTATTAAAATGAAAATACGGCGATAAGTAGATTTTGAGGTTTTGCGATTTGACACCTTTCGATTGTTTCATAAGGGGCTGCGTAAAGTCAGGGCTTACAACCAGCAACAATCGGGTCTTACACTGTTCGTGTTATGCGTGACATAGGGCCAGTAATGCTCGAAAAAGAATTTTTAAAGATCCATAAATTCCTTTTTAATACAGTTATTTTCAAAATAAAAAGCTTATTGTTTAAATTCCGTGCTGAATTTATTAAAAAATTAAAAAAAATCAGACCTTTTTTTAAGAAGTTAAGGGATATTAATGATTTGTACAGTTTTTGAAAGGTTTTTACTTCTTCGTTAAATAAAATGGATATTAAAATTTGTATTTTACTTCTAATCTATATTCTATAAACATATATAAAAATAAGTTGCATTGTGTTAGTAATTGATGTTCGCTGAAATGCGAAATGCCGATTTTGTTTCTGTAAAGTTAACGTGGAAGGTGATGTCAATACCAAGGTTTTCAATGGTCTTCAAATGTGTATTCGTTCTGGAGTTATAGCCATTTTAGTGAACACTGCATTCATTCCGAAACATGTATTTATATTCCCTTTCAACAAAATGACCTCCATTTTGAACTCCTCCGAAACGGCTTGACCGATTTTTATGAAATTTTGTATGTGTATTTGTTAGGTATGAGAATAGTTCGTAGAGTATATTTTATATCGCTAGAGGGTGCAAAATATTGCAATAGGGGTAAAAGCTCCTACTCCCCAATCTTCTAAACTAATCAACCGGTTTTCTTAAAATTTGTCATGCAGACGATGAAACATCTGAAAGAGAATAAGGAATAGGTTAAGAGGGCTATAAGCTCCCCCTCCCTATATCTTCGTAACTAAGTAACCGATTTTTTTGAAATTTTTCAGGCAAATAGTGTTACAGTTGGAAAGAACTACAGCCTAAAGTTGTTATTATGAAATAGAGCAAGAGGGGTAAAAGCTACCCCTCCCTCTATCATCTTAACTAATTAACTGCTTTTCTTAAAATTTGGCAAGCATACACTGTAACATCGGAAAGAGGACAGGGCATTAAAAAGGGCAAGAGGTGTGGTGTAAAAGCTCCACCTCCCTTTATCTTCTTAACTAATCAATTAATTTTCTTGAAATTGGGCAGGCAAATTGTGTAACATCTGGAAAGAACTATAGCCTATAATTATACCCTTCACCTCAGGTGGAAAAGGGTATATATAAGTTTGTCATTCCGTTTGTAATTTCTACAATATTGATCTAAGACCCTATAAAGTGTATATATTCTCGGTCCTTATGAGGAGAGAACTTGATTTAACAATGTCCGTCTGACCGTCTGTCCGTTGAAATGAATTTTCCGAAGACCCCATATATGATGGGGGCCAGGTTATTATACATTTATGTCACATATGGTCCGGAATTGTTTGCTATTGAAATTCAAAAAGATCGGTCCACAAATGGCAGAGATATGAGCAAAAAACCACGACTACCTCTAATTTTTTTCAAAAATCCCTTGTTGTTGTGGTATTTTTATAATTTTTTTCTGTATATCTTGAGAACGGCAGGAGACAAAGCTTTCAAATTAGGTACACACATTTAAGTTATCAATACACAGCATCCCACAAAATGTGGACGGGATCGGAGAAGTGGGCGTGGTATCTCCCGTACAAAAATTATCAAAATTTGTATTAAAACCTGATTTTTTGGACTGTTATATGACCTATGGATATCCCTGGCATATCAAAAGATCGGAAATCTTAAGTAAAAAATATTTTCTGAAAACCTCGGAAAAATAGGTTCAGATACGAAAAAGTTATGGCCAAAATAATAATTTTTTTTTTTAAATACCCACTTTCGGGAACCATAGATCTTCCCGAGTCCAACATTTATAACCCAACTAACTGGCAAATTTCTTCTTAAACACGTCGGTATATAAATCTGTCAAATCGGTTAAAAAATGGCTGAGTGATAATTCAAAATACTGAAATCCCAAAAATTACTCTTTTTATACCCTTCTCCTCAGATGGAAAATGATTTAACCATGTGATGACCCTCTGCCCACCCCCCCCCCCCCCCCCCCCCTTCAATTGTTTACATATACTAGCATAATGCCCAATATGATTTTTGTTATCACCCTTCTTTATTATTTCATCTATTTAGCGAAATAATTTTAACAAATAGAAACTAGGAATTTTTGTGTTTTTTGCTACTTAAAAACTCGCCAAAAAAGATAAAAGAAAACAAACAAAGACACATACATGGCACAAACTATTTTGGTTAATATATTTCCCTATTTCGGTTTACAACTCAAATAAGTTGATTTGTAATTTTTTTATTATGGTTTACAACTTTGCTATTGCGGTGAAAAAAAAACATCAAAAGTAATTACAACTCAACTGTGTTGAATTTTGTGAACAGTAAACGTGCCATATTTCGTTTTAATGATATTCAATTAACTAACGTTCCTTCATGGTTCAGTTGTCTAGGGGGTGTGTTAAGTTAGAAACTTAGAGTTCCCTGGTTCGAATCTTGGTTTTTTAAAAAGAAAATTTTTTTTTTAATAATTTTATTTTTTTATCTTCTAAAAACGGTTTAAAAAAATTTTTTACCAGTTTTCGCTTTTTAAATTTAATTTATAATGAAGTTTTAAGTATTGTAAATACAGTAGACGCTCGGTTATAGGTATACCCAGTTATATGAATATCCAGAATAATGAACAATAAAATTTTTACACATGAGATTCTAAAGAGTGAATACAACATATCTCTACTATGTGAACAACTTGCAATTGTTGTTTTTTTGTAACTATTTGTTGCAAAGGGTGTTTTTTTAGTTTATCACAACTTTGAGTTGGAATCACTGCTTTATTTGAGCACCCATTTAACAGTTGATATTGCTTTTTGTTGTTTTTTGCTTTGAAATTTCATTATGAATTGTGATCAAAATAATTCGGCAAATGGGCTGAAGCACAAATTGATATTGATTTTGAACTTCCACTCAAAATTTTTTTTTCCGATGAAGCCCATTTCTGGTTGAATGGGTATATAAATAAGCAGAATTGTCGCATTTGGAGTGAGTAGAATCCACTAGCTTTTGTTACATTACATCCACAAAAATTACTGTTTGGCTGCCCTTTATGGGCTGCCGGAGTCATTGTCTTCAAAAACGATGATGGTCAGAATGCGAAAACTTGTTGAAAATTGGCGCCGTCTACACGCCAGCCATGGCGGCCACATGGCAGAAACCATATTTAAATTCATAAACATTTTTTTCCAATAAAGCCCGTTTTTAGTTCATATTATTCATATTAGCGAGCATCTACTGTATGTACATATGTATATGTAAAAATTATGTATTTAGTTTTTGTCTAGTTGCTCTGTATTCTGCTCGCACAATGGTGAAGGGTATATAAGATTCGGCACAGCCGAATATAGCACTCTTACTTGTTTTTTCTTAAAATTTGGCTAGCAGACACATTTACATCTGAATGAAATGGATTATTTGGCAAAACAACGTTTGCCGGGCCAGCTAGTTTATTATAATAAAAATTAAATTTTTAAAAACTGCTAAAATAAAAAAAAGATATATTTATCAAATAAAATTTTCTTTGAGTTTATTAAATTGAAAATAAAATAAATAAAAAAAATGTACCTGTTTCAGACCATGCGACATGTTTCTGTTAGGTAAGGTTAGGTAAAAGAGCCGGTGTGAAGTTAACCTCACAGCCTCACCCAGAAACCAACATGGTCCATTTGTAACGCCTTAGTTAGTGATTGGTTACTGATTAGGAAAGAATAGGAGAAATAAGGTGTGAAACCCCAGGAATAGAAAAAAGTAGTAAAAAAAAAAGAAAATGGACCATGTACTGTACTAATATTCGTATTTTATTTTGGTACCCTTTAAAAATTCGTATACGTTTAGGTGTTACGTTTGTTGTGCCTTTGCTTAAATTTGACGTTTAAGTCTTAAATTCAAATTTAACTATTCAAATCCAAAAACTTTTACGAACCCTATGTAAAATTAACGTAAAATTGTTGTTTGATTTTACACTTCGTGGGACATATTTTGCCCGGCAAGTGTTTCTGTACCCTTTTTCAAATTTTCTGTTTCATAAATTATTTTTTTGCGACATGTCTCATAGTCTATATGGGCGATTCTATTCTGACGGGTGCAACATTTAGACGCTTTAAACGTCTTTTACTAATAGAAAAAAACACATTTGCAATTAAGTTATTTCTAGAAGGGGTAACATTTTTTATATACTATTTTACAAGAGTTTATATAAAACGATCAAATAGCCACGAGTGAGCTTTAAAGTGCATGACGGGTGCAACCAAATCGGCCCAATTTCATAAGATCATACCACAAAAACACAAAACTCTGTTAGTTTTTAAACTGTTATTGTATTATTCTTTTTTATTGTGAAAGATGAGATATCAGACGATGATTATCAAATCAAACATCGTAGAGAAATATAATCCAAGAATAAGAAATTTGCTATTTAAGCCATGACGGGTGCAGCATGCAATGCATTTTCTGTTCGCACCAAATCTATGAATCTTAATGATTCGAAGTGCACAACAAATTTATATTTAAGCTTACGTCTAAAAAAATTATATTATTATAAAATATATACATTTTACTTTAAATTGGCATCAAAAAAGTATCAAAAAGTGTGATTTGGAAATTGATGTTAAAAGTTGTCTAGAATAGAATCGCCCATATCGGTTAAAAATTTACAAAGCCTAAAAATCAAAATTCTTAAATATTATTTTATTCTTAGATTCAAAACTATGAAAAATAGTTGATTGGCTTATACCTTATCTATGCACTATTTACCTTAATTTGAGTATTTAGCTACCAAGTTTTATTGTTTGCCATTTCTTTAAAATAGTTATTTAAATAATCTTTTTGAAAATTTAATTATATTTTATATTTTAGTTTAAAAATGCTCTTTGCAAGCCAACCACAAGCATTTTTTTATTGGTTTACTATTTCAAGAAAAATGTTCTCTGTTAAATTGATGTGTAAAGAAAAGTCTTGCGGTTATTATAGCAAAACTGTCGTTATTATCTTAAGCCATAAAAAATAAACTTAAAGCCTTCATCATCATAAAATGCACTTGATTTTTCAATACCGCAACTGAAGCTAAAACGTTTATCATTAAGTATTTTTTTCCTTTTTTCTTTTTTTTTGTGTAACTCTTTCCATATTTTCAAGATTTATATTGTTCAAATATAAAACGATTTTATGTGGTCTGACAATAAATTTAAACAGCAGCTACAAAACAAACAAAAGCAAAACTGCAAAATAACATCTTTTTATTATTTATGAGTCATTTTCAAAAAAAAAAAAAAAAAAAAAAAAAATTAACACAAAATAAAATTAAATAAAAAAAAATAAAACGTTTTTAAAAATGTATTTAACTGATTCATGTATTGTCATTTATGATAATTGTAATTATTTTAAGTGAAAAAAAAAACTTTAAAGTATTACAAACAATTAAGTTTAAAAAAAAAAAAAATATTTCAAATCAAGACAAATCAGTCACTCAGTCATCAGTTAAAATAGTGATTTTCAAAACACCTCGCAACACTTACAAAACAACAAAAAAAAAACATTATGAGCAAATAAAAATTACACCTTTGAAAAAAATTTAAGATTATATTAAACAAAAAAAAAAAAAAAAAAAAAAAAATAGCAATTGCTTAAAAAAATATATTTCATATAAGTTGTATATTGAATTGTAGTCATATAGAGACATACACATAGTACATACAAAAGAACGATATGATCTAAATGACCTTCAATGATAAATTTCTTTAGATACACTTCGTAAACGTACAAATAAAATACAAAAAGGTTGGGTTTCAAGCATACAAATGAGCAACGAAATAACTACACAAGAAGAGGGTGTTACCACGAAAAGTGTGTCAATTATTCAGCGTAAAGAACTCGTATTTGAAGGCACTTTCTTAAAGGTGTAGTGTGTAGCATTTTCCTGTACAAAGCATATAATTTTACCCATATTTATTATTACTAGTGTTCGCCTAATGGTCAAAATTCGACCATAAATTTTTTTGTAAATATGAAGAAAACATAATTCATCAAGTATATATGAAATTATTTGTTTCGAGCATTTATTTTTTCCTTTAAAGTGGATCGATTTGGCGAGGGACCAACCTCCGGTTCATATGTTATCTTCTACGTGAGTTAATTTAATTTTGTACGTTCAATATAAAAAATACCAATTAAAAAAACAAAAAAGTATCAAAAAGTCTCCTTTATATATTGTCATCCACTCAGGACGTTGCACGTTTAATTTTATGTTTCTATGTCTAATATTAACGAAAAATTACCAAAAAGCTCCCCTTACATGTTCTTGTTCACCCAGTTTAATATATAATTTTAAATTTATAGGTCGAATATTAACGAAAATTCAAAAAAGTTCCAGATGAAAAACAAAAAATACCAGCATTTTTTATCTTATAGGTTATCACTCACTCGGGACCCTACACCTATAATATTATGTTTCTGAGTTCAATTTTATAGAAAATTAAAAAATTATCACATGAAGCACAGAAAAGTAAAAGAAAGAAATTTAGTTTCCCGTATTTCCCCTTTTTTCTCCCCTAGAGGTTCGGATGACAAACAAAGGAAGAAAGCGTTCTTAACTGTTTTGCCTGCCTGGCTTATACATAACCTTGCATTTACACATGCCACTTACAGTTCGAAAAATTCAATACACTCACACTTTTTTACTAATACACTCTCATTTTTCGCAATGGCAGCTCCAGTGGCAGCAAAAATTGCAAGCGAGTGGAAATTTGGCACTTGCATGCCACTAAATGTCAAAACGATAAGCAATGTTACCATGTTACAAATTTAAGTCACATTTTGGATTGTTGTCAAATTGTTTTTGAAGTTTTAACTTAATAAAGAATTATTATGATTATTATTGTTAATAATAGAGCATTAATATCGTAAAAATAATGCCAATATAAATAAATGAAAAATTTCCCCAAAAATGTGCCATTATGATAAACTCGGTAACTCTATTTTGTTTTCTGGTACTTTTTTTTTAATTTGAGAAGTAAACAAATTTGCTCAAGTGGACGCTTCTACGACATTTTGAAAATGAACTCGCAGTGCCATGTGTAATCACAAAAGTTAATGGCATGAGATTCGACTATTTCGAACAAATTTTCTTTGATAATATGTATATACAACAGTGGCATGCCACTACTTGCATGTGTAAAGGCAGGGTTAGATTTATATAGTCGAAATATTCGAAAACCGGTATCTGAAAAATGTCGAATAATCGATCACCCTAATTTTTTGTTATTTGATAATTGAAAATAAATTTTTATTTATTTATTTTGCATTTGTGTTAGTAGCAATTTTAAACGCTTATAACTCTGAAATTATTGAACAGATTTTAATTAAATATATATTGTGCACTTCTGTGAGTAAATTTCTTTCAAATGGTGTATATTTTGTTCAAATCGGTTGGCATACAGAGGAGGAAAGTGGTTTTAACTGTTTTGCCTTAGCCGATTTATATATAGATTAGAAAAGTGTTTTTATATTTCTACTTTTTGATTATTGAAAAGAAAAAAATTATCATTGTAAACTTAGAAGAAGACTTTTTTGAAAAGCAGTTCAAAAAATTATAATTATTTGAATTATTTTAGTTTTGTATTATTTAAGGCCGGATCCGTTATTAGTTAAGGAGGTCCATAACATAGCGCAACAATTCCACTATAACAACTTTTTCCATAAACGAATTATATCAGGGACCGTAGCGGTTATATGTAGGGATGCGATTTCTTTGCAAATGCATGTATGTTGTCGATAGTCCAAAATCAATGTCGACCATTTATCTTCCCGAATCATTAAATTTGCATTAAAATGGAATTGATTTGTATCTGCATATTTTGGTTTAAAATGCATATTTTTGAATATTTTAACATTTTGAGTGATATATTTTTTAAATTTCTTCAGAAAATTTCCAAATTGTATACAAAAAAATACCCTACAAAAAAATTTTTTTCTTAAAATCAATCAATAAATGCTTGAAAGACAAGATTGCGACGAATGATCCTTCAATTTTTAACCGATGCTGCACCTTACATGGTTATGGCTGTCAATTGCTCTACAACAATTTATCCAAAACTTTTACATGTTACTTGCTTGGCAAATCGGTTCCACCGCAGAGGAAATTAGAAGCCAATTCGATAATATTGATTTATTGGGTTCATACTGGAAAAAATATTTTTAAAGGCTCCTTCATGAGTTGCAATTTTTAAATGAAATATATCTCTTGCTGCCGTCACCACCGCAGCCAGTATTAACAAGAAGGGGAACCTGGATAGATGCTTCAGAATTCTATTAAAAAAACTTTGAGCGATTTAAGAATATTATTAAAGAACTTGTTGCTACCCATACTATAGAATACAATAAAAAATGTAAAAAAAAAAATATTAAATTTAAATAACATCAAAAGTCAGAGTTTTCAAACTTCGGATATACATATTAGTTAAACAATAACTAAATTGGAAGGGCTTAGTTCACTTAATAGTCAACTTAAATTAATTGATATGGCAGAAAGTAAAATTAACATGTGGAAGGAAAAATAGCCCGACAAATTAAAAACAAATCCAAAACATGTTGCCAAAAAATACAGGATTTCAAAAAATAAAAGAAATTCCAACTATTTTTGGTATGGAATCAAATTTGGGATCTGAATTAGAAAACTAATATTCTTCAAATGAATTGAATTTTTTTTTTTTTTTTTTATTTAAATAAAATATTGAAAATGGTCTAGTTTTTAGTGCATATTTTTATTTTTTTTAATGCATATTTTGATGTTTTAAGTGCATAATTTTTTAATGCATAAAATCTCATCCCTAGTTATAAGTGATATCAGAAAAGTTCTTTTATGATAGTGATTTTGTGAATTCAAAATAAAACAATCCATCTAAAACAGTAATATTTTAAATTAAAAATAAAATTTCGAATAAAACTCTTAAAAAAAGAGTTCTATTTAGCCATCAAAAAATAAAACTCATTTAGGGAGTTTGATATTTCTCGTCATTAAATAAAACTCTTTTTATATAAATTTTCACTTAAAGCTTGCTGCTTGTCAAATAGTTACAAGTTATAAGGCAGTGTAATCTAATCAGCTTCCATTGCAATTAAATAAATCGATATTAAAAAAGAAGTAAATATACAAAATGATTTTTTTGCTTCGACAAAAAATAAAACTCCTTAAAAGAGTTATTTTTCTTCACGTCGGCGGAGTGGGTTTTATTTTAGGTGGAAAAATGAAAATGAAAAATTATCAGTAAATTTTAATTGATTTTCATGTTGTAAAATTCCTTTCTTCATAAAAATAATTTAATGAAAATTAAATTTAATGAACTTAAGCCTAATTAAAAATATTAAAAAAAAAATTTGGATTAAAAACCATAAATAGTTCAATAAAATAACCACAATACTAATAATTGTTAAAGCTAAGGCACGAGCTCTATGTTTGCATTTGTCCTTCAAGTTGTGCTGAAAAGGTCAACAAGAAAAAGAAAGACAAAAAAATTAAAAAACAAAAAATATGTACTTTGAACTTCAAGAAGAATTCTTGACAAAAGTACGAAAAAACAGAAGTAAAGGAACAACATGTTAAAATAAATTAAATATAGATAATCATTCAAAGCAAATTTCGATCTACCAAAGGTTAAATACAATTTGGTTTAAGGATTGATGTTTGACTAATGACGTCAGCAGTCGTCGATGGCTGCGAGTGTTAAACGGCAAGCCCTCTGAGGAGATTGAGTGGTTGCAATCGAAACATGTCAGGGTAACCTGTCCGTAAACACCTGGGTTCGAGCCCAGATTGAGTCAAGAATGAAAAATTATCAGTAAATTTTAATTGATTTTCATGTTGTAAAATTCCTTTCTTCATAAAAATAATTTAATGAAAATTAAATTTAATGAACTTAAGCCTAATTAAAAATATTAAATTTTAATTTAAAAAAAATGTTGTTAATGAGCCGATGTTTAAAAATTTGAAAAAAGTAGTTGGTTGGAAATTCCATTGCATGCATGTGTGGAAAGAATTTATAGCCAACTAAAACTTATTAAGACTGATCATCGTAACCGACTCAATACTAATACAATAGCAGCTTTAATTATGGTAAAAGTGAACATTAATGATGTTTCAACATAAGATCCACCTAAATCGATGATTACTAGTAGTGCGAAGTTGTTCTGACTCAATACTAAGACAATAGCAGCTTTAATTATGGTGAAAGAGAACATTAATGATGTTTCAACATACGATCCACCTAAATCGATGATTACTACACAGAAAAAAATATCTCAAGAAAATTTTTAACAACACAGTTTGTTAAAAATATAATTTTTGTTCAACAAACTTTTTGTTTGATTCAATGAAAAAATTTATCAAATATACACTTGGCAAAATAGCACTCAATAAAACATATTTATTAAGGAAATATTTAAATATTTCTTGATATTCAATAAAACAAATATTTGAATCAACGTTAAAACAGTATTTTTACAACTCTTGTCCATTTTATAATAGGTCATAATTCTCATTCGCTTAACACTTTTATTTGGTTAAATATCTTTAGTTTTGCCAAAGTCTTTAGAAAAAGGTTTCCTGATGATCTGGCCTAAGCAACCAGCGAAATGCGCATAGGAACTAGCTTATCCCCCAATAATAAATTTTAGTGTATTTATCAAAAAATAAAATTGGGAACTTAGCACATCATTATTAATAAACAAATAAATAAAGATTCGATAAACATTTTGTTTGATTTATTCAACATTTCCAACAATTTATTTTAACAAATCACGTAAACATTTTGTTGAAAAAAATTATTTTGGGCAACAACTTTTTTTATTGATTCAATAAACTTGGTTGTTGACTAAAAATTCAATAACTATACCTACAAACTTTTTTATCAAAAATGCAAAAATCGTCATCGCAGAAAATTCAAAAATTTTTTTTATCAAATATGCGAATTTCGTATTCAAATATGAAAATTATTTTTTTCTGTGTAGTAATGCGAAGTTGTTCTGAGGAAATATGACATTATTTTTATTTTCAGGAAATTAAAACAAATGAATTTTTTGATATAATCGCCCTAGTATAAACGCCTTCACTCGTATATTATATATATATATATATATATATATATATATATATATAAATGAATTTGTTTTGATAACATCCAAAGATAGATACATATAATAATTTTTAAAGTTTGCTTACAGTATTTTTAAAAATTACGTACCTAATATTTATGACTATTTATTTAATTTATTGATAAAAAAGAATTTATTTAATATAATTTTCATTACAGTATTCATCAAATATGAAATAAAAATGTTATGTTAATAAATGTTAACGTTAAAAATGGATTTTCAAATTTTTTTCAAAATGTATCTTTTTGGGAAAAAATGTATCTTTTTAGAAACTTAAATGTATCTTTCTCGAAATTTCGCTGGCAACACTGGTACTGACTGCCATTTCTACATAACGTTGCTTTACTGTAGCTAATTGTTATTTTAAATTAAATAATTCCAACCATAATTGACCAAAATATTAATTTCTTAACTCTTAAATTTTCAAGGGGATTCTCAGATATTGGACCCTCCCTAATAAGCAACAAAAACTGCTTTGCAAATTAAAACTTCCTAAGAAAACTGTAAAATAACTGTTTTACACTATCACACAAGTCTTACGTATTTTGACGAAAATACAACCCTGTCACGATTAGTTGTTATTATTTTTTGAAAATTGTCAAACTATAATTAGATCAGTGAAGCATTTGGGTAAAATACTTAAGACTTTGTGGGATAGTGTATAACGGCCCTTATAAACATCAATAAAATTAAGCCTTCTTAATACATTTTTAAGAATTTATTTGCTACACTTTAACTCCTCTTTTCATTACCCCCTTTTTTTTCTCTACATTACAATACAATTTTAAGTAAGAAATAAAAACCTACACATACTTACATACATATTTTTACGATTACGAAGTAAAAAATATGACAATAGGTAGTAATAATACCCCAATATGTATTGTATACGAGTCGTATGGTAGAGATATTTTATAATGATTAAACAAATTGAATTTATTTATTTTAAAACCGTTAACAGCGTACAAATATATTGGCTTAAAAACTATTTACTGATTGGTGTAAATAAATATAAAAAAAAAATTATCAAATGTAAAAACGAGTACTTTGTGTACCTGAAAATAAAGATAAAGTTGGAAAACGATTTTAAAATGACTTATTTTGAAAATTAATACGTACGTACAGGTTGACTCCTCTTAGTAAAATTTAAATAACCCTAAACTTATCATATCGTTGGGTGGTTTCTGGTATGCCGCATAGCACATTTTTACAAAAACTGATATATAAATCAATTCTATAACATAAATGTGTCCTCTTTTAAAACTTTTTAGAGATATCCAGCCCAAACATTGCCTTAATTTTATAGCTCTCTAAACCTTGTTTTGCGTCATTCGTCTCTTTTTGTTCTGTGAAGCAAATTCTCAATGTAAAAGTAAAAATCTTATTGTTTGTATTTGCAAACAAGTAAGAACCCGAATAAATACTTTAGCCTACTTAAAAGACATTTAAAAATATTAGTGTTGTAAATGGTGTATGAAGCATAAAACAGGTTGTGTTTTGGATAAAAACTGTCCGATATTATCGACAATTAATGGAAACTGGACCAGGGGGATTCAGGTACCACTTATTTTAAGTCAGTAAAATCAAAGCATCTACTTGAGAGCATCTCCCTAGGACATGGGGCAGGATTGTTTGGGTAACGGTACATAAAAACATTCAATTGACTTAAAAAAAATCCTGCACGATGTTAATTGCAAATAAAACAAAAAGTTTTCAGAGAATTATCTTTATATTTTTTATAATTATAGAAGGATTTATAAAAATGTATGTGTGAAAAAAAATATCGGCAAATACTCGCCACGGCTTCGGTGGCATTTCCTATCCGATCTTCCATATTTTCAATAACTCTAAGACATAATTGAAGTTCAATGTCGTTAATGTTCCGAATTATCTCATCGTTTAGCTCTTGAATTGCTCTTGGCTTATTAACGTACACTTTTTCTTTTAAATATCCCTAAAGAAAGAAGTCCAAAGGTATCAAATCCCATGATCGTGACGGCCAAATAACATCACCACGACGTAAGATAACACCGCCATTGAATTTCTCGCGCAAAAGAGCCATTATTTTGTTGGCTGTGAAACCACATAGCGTCCAGGTCCATATCTTCAATTTATGGCCACAAGAAGTCCGTTATCTTTTCGCGATAGCGGACATCATTCACGATTACTACTTGGCCGTCCTCATTTGTTAAGAAGATGACGCCGCCAGCCCATAAACTGGACCAAACAGCCACTCTTTGTGGATGCATCAACTTTTCAGTAATCACTCGCCCAAATGCGGCAATTTAGCTTGTTAACGAATGCACTGAGGCGAAAGTGTGCCTCGTCGCTGAAAGTCACCATTCTCTTCTGTCTGTCCACCCAACCATTGAATTTGTTAGTCAAAAAACTTGACGTTAAAGTGTGACTCACAATTAACATCGTACATTATTGTCGGACCACCCTTTACAAATTTGCAAAAAAAAATATTAACTTATAAAGGGGTATTATGCGTTTGTGCTGATGTGCATAATACAAAGAAGTCAAAGAAGTATACTGATCAATCCAGAATTACTTTCTCATCGATCTAAAGTTGTCCGTCTGCTCGGCTGGCTAGCTGGTTTACTGTCTATGTTAATCTTATGTACAGGTCGCAGTTTAAGAGATAATATCCTAAAATTTGGTACACTCGTCTATTGTCATAGGAAGGAAAATATTACATACCTATCTTACAACGATTATACCTAGCCCTCATACAAATAGTCTCCCGGAATAGGGCCTTAGTATCCATTATCGTACTTCCAAAATTTACGGGATTTGGTCCAGGTCTAATAATAGCCCCTATGCCATAATACTTCTGAAAATCACTTCAATTGCCATAAATTGTTTATAAATATAAGAGCTGTGATCAAATTTGGATAGAAGTATAACTTTTGTGTTAGAAAACTGTTTTAGGAAAATTTATGACGTAAGGGGCAGAATTAACCATAAATCCCATAGAAACCCCATCCCGAAAATCACTTCAAAACTGATAAATTATTTTTAAATGTTGGTATCGAGATTAACAGCCAATTTTAAGGTTTGATTTTAAATCACATTTATATTTAAAATCGTTTTAACAAAATCCTATTTTTAACTTTACACTTAAAAGAAGCTTAATTCACCAGTCTAGTACATTTAAATACAATTTCAGTTTCCATTGTGTATAACTTAACAAGGTGGCCTCAATATTAACACAATACAACAACAAGGAGCAAAGTAAAATCAACACACTCAGATGTTTTTTGTTTTTAGTGTGCTACCATACTTTTATCTTATTTAATTAGGACTTTTTTATTATCACTGAAAAACCCAAACTGTATTTAAATACAATCAAAGTTTATATGTATGAAAATTAACAAAATATAGATTTAAAATCCTACTATCCCAAAAATTGCGCATAAATTCAGCACAAATACCTATTTTTCTCTAGATTTTAAACCTCAAAACAAAATTTCTTGTGATTTAGGCCCATAATTGTTTAAATGTAGGTCTTAAATTAAATCCACTCACGAAAATCAATTTGGGAGTAGAGTATAATAAGGTCACGCTTGCCTAACTAATTATTTTTACTTGTTTGGCTATGGTGCATGGGCTTGTTGTCAACTCCAAATACTCGGCTACTAACAGTAAACACTAACCCGTCTTATGTATAGACTTTAGTAACAACCCTCCCTCAAATAGACACAAGAGACAAAACCAACACATAAAACCTGAACTTACCAAATTATAAATGAAACAAAATAACAATAAAAAAAAAACTCAACAACTTTACAAAAAGCTTGATGATTATGATTATCGCACTATTGCCAACTTATAAACACAGGCAGACGAACAGAAAAACTGACGGGGAATTGTTGGACGGACAGACATACAGAAACGTATAAATATTGTAAAAGCAAAGCTAGTGGAATTAAGCGTAAAGTCAAGTCAGTCAGTTGGGCAGATGGACGGACTAACATTTATTACACTAAACAAATGCAACAACAACGAACTAAACTAACCAGCCAACCAACTATCACACAGCTGAACTAAAAACTACTAAATGACGACTTGTCTGACAAGCAAAAAAGCAGTGAACCTAAACAAAACCATCATCTATCTCTGTAGCAACAACAAACACATTCACACGAAAACACGCTTTCACATACAAAACCCATAAACAAACCTAAAAAGTACAACAGCTCCCCTTTTGACCCCTCTCCAAAGCAATCAAACAAACAACTTAACACAACTTTGCCTGCTCTATACATCTTATCATGTTGTTGTTGCTGTTTAATTCACATGGCTTTACGCGAGCAAAATTTACACATAACAATCATACAAACGCACACGAAAATCCACTTACCTAAATCATACACAAATATATATACATACAGTTATGTACTCTTTATTCATTATAAAACCAGTAAGAGAGAGTTTTGTTGGTGAGAACGAACGAGTTGATTTGGGTGGGTGGTTGGTCGCTCGGTCGGTTGCAGCGTTCTCAGTTTTGGGGCATTGTCCCCAAAAAGGGGTATTTTTTTGGAATTAGGAATAAAAAATTTCTTTAAAATCCCCAAATGATTTTTTCGGGGGAAAGTTATTTTTTCGCTAGGGATATGTATGGATAATACATATATTGTTACAAATTTGTGCAATAGTAAGACCACTTTGGTAAAGATTGGGGTACAAATTTATTTTTTTTTGGTAGTTCGAAACATTTTCAAGCGCTTGCTGCAATAGTTTCCAATTTGCTTTCTAGACCAACAAGTAGCGCTTGTGTTGAACGAGTCGTTTCTATTATTCTATTATTATTATTCTATTCTAGTACGCAAACCAAAATTCGCAGCATAATGCAGTATGAGATATTAGAAGCTCTTCTTGGAATAAATACACAAAATAATTCCGTTAGCTGTGACAAAGTAATTCCATCTTCTCAAAAGATACAAACAGCATATAAAACAAAATTGCATTAGTTGATTTATTAGAACGTTTTGATTCTGTAGATTTAAAATGATAAATGCTTATGAATGAATACTTTTTTGTCCGTTTTATACGTTACCCTTATTATATATGTGTGTATGAAGATATGGAGGGCTCAGAGCTAAAGCGAACCAAGCCAATATAAAAATCCGGAATTATTTTGGGGTTGAGTAAGTGAACTGATATTAATTTCTGTAGCCGTTGACTTGGGTTTACTTCGTTACCTTAGAAACGAAATACTTTATTATAAAGTCCGTTACAAAACTGAATATAGTTTAGCTTTGCGGAGGATTCCGCACATACGCATTATATTATATTTCATAATTTGGTTCGATACAGCTATGAGCCCTCCATATGATTTTAGAACTCAAATACAAACAAAATTTGTTTTAAAATATTACACAAATGCATTTAATTTAAAAAAAATCAATGTACCTAAAGCCTAGATTACACTATCTCACAAGTCTTACGTATTCCATAATACTTTGTGAGATAGAAATCTAATGAGTTTTGTTGCGACTGTCAAAAAATCTAACGTAACATGACAGTTTGTGTTCAGACCATCACACAAAGTATAAACACTCACACATGAAATAAAATGCAACCCTGATCCAATGAAAAGTGTTATTGCTTAGAAATTTTTCAAAAAACGATGAAGTCGTATGGGACGTCAAACTTTTTTCTTAATACTTGTCAATTTCGTGACACATTGCATTCACACTATCACACTTTGTCATATTACTTGCGATTTTGACATGTATTAATACAAAGTATAATAGTGTAATCTAGCCTTAAGCAATATTCTCTTTTGGCATACTATTTTATTCTTATAGACCTGTTAGGATTTATGGAAATAAGAAAGTAGTTATTTTGGAGATTTTTGGGGATAAACAAAACTGGAAACCCTGGTTGGTTGGTTGGGATGGTGCTGCTGTCGCTAGGTGGGTAACGTACGAAAGTGCGGCAGGTCAATAACGTTTGTTAATACATATTAAACGCTATCTTTAGATACGAGTAAAATATGAAACAAAAGTATGTATAGAAAAAAACAGGAATGCCAGATTTTGGATTTACCTGTATTTTCATAAGAGGGAGTAAACATTTCTAAAATGTATGGAAACTTATAGGGATTTTTTAAATTTTGTAAATGCTTATAAATATAAGTATGAAAAACATAGATGCCAGATTTTTGACACTTCTAAAATCCTAATAGAAGGAGTGAACCATCGTAGACGACTAGAGCAGAAAGAGTGAGAGAAGCAAATCTTACTGAGCTGTCCAAAAAAACCTATCTCTATGATTGTGTTACTTGGCGGCCACACGATCAAGTTTTGCCTTTCAATTCCTTTCAATTTGCAATACACTCTTCCTTTTTTACTAGCACACTCACACTTTTTAAATTGACCACGAGATGGCTTTCAATTTCACCTTTCCATTTGTTTGGCAATTTTACTTTCAATTTAACAGCTGAGTACAAGTTTGTCTTTATAAATTGTGTTGTTGCTGACATCATGTAGGTAAATTGCTTACAAATTGAGTGCAGGCTACGTCACAGCTTTCAATTTATGTAAATTTTGACAAGCAGTCTATGTAAAAGACTTTCAAGAACAACTTGAACGTGTAGCCGCAGGGTCAGTAAGAATTGTGGATATTTTGTTGTTGTTGCTTCACATGTACTGGATTTGGAGGGACTTTGTTGTCTCTTTCTATTTTAGTCTCGTTCTATTGAGGGAACATCCTCAAAATAGACTGAAATAAGTAAAATTGCTCATTAAAGGATCTAAGATCAATGTTATAGAAATTACAAACGAAATAACGAAGTTATATATACCCCTTCCACATGTGAATGGTATAAATTGGAGTCAGTCGTGGCTTCTGGCTCATATCTCAGCTATTTGTGTAACGGTATGTCTGTCCGACCGTTTGTCCAAGAATAAATTGAAAAAGTTTTTCCGAATGAAGGTGTATATGTTTCATTAAATCCGTTAAAGTTTGCTATTAAAACTCAGTCAGATCCATTCATAACATACTGTGATATGAGTAAAAAGCCACGACTGCCTTTGATTTTACCCATAACTCCTTTGTTGTTGTTTTTTTCTGTATATGTATATGGAGAACCGCAAAATCCACAGTTTCTAAAAAAGCTGCAATCATCTTGGTTACCAACACACAACCTCTCCTAAAAATATGGTGGGATTGGAAAGCAAAGACATTTTAGATTGCTGTATATGGGGGTTTCCATTTTGACGTGTCGTTATATTTGTACCACAGAATGTAAAAAAATTTAACAAATTTGTAAAAAGGGTTTTTATATATGCAAAGTAATAAATTTTGCACTATATTCAGAAAAAAAATACAACAATCGACGCTAAGGATTTGCAGATATAAGCAAAAAAAATGCGCTGGCGTGACGTTAAAAAAACGGAAGTGAATTTTGACTTGCATAACAAATCTTAATAAGACTGCGAATTGAGCAAGACGTTTTGTATAAAACCTTTTTTAGTAAGCTTTGGACTTATATAGATTTATTTTTAATGCTATCAAATTAAAAAGTCTTTGCTCGTTTTAAGGTAAGTATGGGTATTTTCAGCGGAAAGTCTTCTTTTTTTTATGGTAACGCCAGAATGCAAACAAGGTTGTATTTTAGGACCATGTTGTTCAACCGTTATCCCTTTTGTTACTAAATGTAGAGCTTGTTGCGCTTTATACCAAAATATAAAAAAGTAAGCTATACATATAACATTTTTCGAGAAACAATTAAAATTAATTCTGGCGTTAGTTCCAAAAGTTGACTTTTCGCTGGAACTGCCCATATCTGAAGAATGTCAAAAAACAAAGTAGAAAATTAAGAACAAGCATCTTGGTTATCAATACAAAATGTTGGCGGTATTGGAAAAGTGGGCGTGGCACATCTAAAATCTAATTTAAATCTAAAGAAGGGTAAGAAAAAATGTTTCCAAATTTGGTCAACATAGCTGGGTTATTTATACACAACCACTTTAAAAATTGGGCAGGATTAGAAAAGTAGGAGTGGCACCCCCAATAAAACAAAAAAATAGATTTCTGTATATCTGCAGAATAGTAGCAGTAAAAGTTTCCAAATTTGGTACAAATAGTTTCGGTGTCTATACATGGCATCTGACAAAAAGCAAATGGGATTGGAGAAATAGGCGCGGCGTGTGTTTACACACATTAAATAGATGCAAGGGTATATGTAACCTCGCTGTAAGTAGAAATTGGAATGTCAAATCTATTTATATAAAACAGGATGTGTGTATGTATGTATGTATGTATGTATGTATGTACGTATGTATGTATGTTTGTATTTAACGTATGGACTACAAAACGGCTGTGCCAATTTTGATTGAATTTTCAGGGAATCTTTAGAATATTCAGGCGGGTGACACTGTGAAGTCTGATTTTTGATTTTCGGTCTGCGGGCGGAGGGGCGTGGAAAATCCAATTTTCATTTTGCACCACCAATGACTTCTTTATAATTTGGGCGATTTTTTCTTTAAAATGATCGCCATGGTCCAACTTAGATTTATGCGAAAAGAAAAATTTGCCCCGCCCCCTTTTACGCCCACTTTTTTCGAATTACCAAAAATCAGAAAACGGCTCCATCGATTTGACAAATTTTTCTTTCAAATGTTCGTATTAATCCATTTTAAGTTTTCATCGAAAGAAAAATGTACCACGCCCACATATACGCCCACTTTTTCTATTAAGCGCATAGTTTGAAAACGGCTTGACCGATTCGGACGATTTTTTTCTTTAAAACTATCGCCATGGTCCAACTTAGATTTATACGAAAAGAAAATTTTTCCCCGCCCACTTTAACGCCCACTTTTTTCGATTTACCTTAAATCAGAAAACGGCACCATCGATTTGACTAATTTTTCTTTCAAATGTTCGTATCTTGTTAACGGATTTTAAAAATCGAATGCAAACATTTTTCCTAATTTGGACAGGACAACGTCTGTCGGGTCAGCTAGTATTTAATAATTTACAAAGTAACGAGAATTCCTTTTTTAAACCAATGAATGCTATGAATTTTAAAAATCCATTCTGGTAGAAAAATTTGAACAGAATATCTTAAATTGATTTTCAGAACTTCCCCACTTTTTAACCCCTACCACTGGCAACACCATAATCAAATTAATACATGATTGTAAGCACACACTCATAAAATTTTTTCTATTAAATCTTTTATAGGTATATCATACAAAAAAAAAAGAACTTTTCTTTACTTTGTTTATTTATTTTTAGCTCTCAAAAACGTGCTGCCAGCAAATGTGTGCTTCTCTTGAGCAGCTGTAATTTACTCACGATGAGAAACGTTTTTCTATCTCTCACAATACACCACTCATCATAAACAACTGTTGTCAGTTAATATCTGAACAGAAGGCAAGGTAAACCTGAAATTCAACTCATTACAGTTTAACAAACGCGCGCGTTCTTAACACATCGACGACGTTAAAAAGCTCCGTCGTTTTGGTTTCTTTTTTTTATTACAAAGAAGAAAAAAATAACGAAAAATACAAGAAAAAATATATTTATTTAACTGGAAATAAAATAAATTGTATTTGTTGAATACAAGAAAAAAATCGTTTAAAAGAATTACGCAAATGTTTGTAAAACGAAAATACAATTTTTTTAAGAAATATAAAAGTCATTAAAAAGGTGTTTAAAAAAAAGAAATTTAATTTTTTGTAGTTTAACAAATTAAACTGTGATCTCATTAAAATTAAAAAAAAAAAAACAAATAAAAATCTTTTTTTTTTGTGAATTAGTTAAGAAATTTGTAAATGGTTTAATGTTGTAATTGTTAAACTAAAAAAAAAATATGACGGATTCTTTAAAACTGGCTGAAATGCAACGCACAAATATTGAATTTGAACGTCAACGTCATTTGGCAAATTGGTTAATCAAAAGTAGTCCTCATATGGCAACCCCACCACCAACAACAACACCAACTACTTCGGCTACAGCAACACAACATCATCATCACCAAACCTCATCTAGTTGTAATAATTCAGCAGCAACTGCTGCTTTAAATGCAGCAGCAGCAGCACAAAACCCAAACTCAGTAGCAGCAACAAACAATACAACGTCATCACTAACTGCAGCAGCTGCAAATCAATCATCATTAGCAACAACATTATCATCAACCAATAATACAGCAACAACAAATGCAAATAGTGGTGAGTTTTTATTTTTCTATAAAATACTCTTGCTCTTAAACAAATCAAGAGATTTTCGAGAGCTTCCATTTATTAAAAGAGAACTCTCCTTTAAAATAACGGTTACTAAGAGCTCTAAGAGTCAGGAAAATGCATAAATTTAACAAGCCCCGGTAGAAATTTCTGTTGGAAATTTCATCATTAGTGCAAATTCAGCTTTCTCAAGAACCTTGATAAAAATTATGAAATTATTTTCTATTTAAATTTAATAAAAAGAAATTCTTAGTGAATATTCTGTGTAAAATAAAAACCCACCTTTAACAACAAACAACCACCCTTAAATCAAAAACTTTTTGAAAGTTACAAAAAAATAAAGAAAAAAAATCACTGCCCACCCTTAAATTTCTCAACAACAAAAAAAAAAAAAAGCAAATGAAATCTAAACGAATATAAAACTACTTCAATCAATGTTCAACAACTGCAGGCGTTAGCAACAGTGTTTGAAATACAAGAAAAGTGCTAAACGTTTGAAAAATATTTTTAAAATGTGACAATTTCTAATAGAGCAAAATACGTGTTGAATTAAATGTTGTGCTGGAAAAAGATTTTTAATTAAAAATTTTATCGAAACCAATTCTTGTCCACATTTTATAAATTTTAAAATCTACTAAAATCAAAGTACGTGAAAAATGGAAAAATTTGTTTAAACTAAAAGATTTTTTTTATAAAAAAAGAAACAAAAATTACTTTTTAAAAAAGTTAAACAAATGATAAAACAAAATTTCCGAAAACTGATAAAAATGGTTGATAGTGATGAAATTTTGAAATTCATTTTTGCAATAAAAAGTGCTTGCGATTAAAGAAAAGTTAAAATGTGATACCTAATTCGAATTTATTACTAAAAATTAAAATGACAATTTAAATGAATGATATTGTGATAATTATTTAAATTGAATACCTATTTTGATTTTAATAAGATAATTCTCTAATAATCTGTGAAAAATTTAAACAAAGTTTTAGATTTTTTTTATCAAAATACGTATTCAAAATTTGTATATAAAGAAATCTTAGAAAGTGGAACATTTTTTAAAATTGAAAAAACTTTTTCATATAGTGGTGAAATTATAAAATAGAATTTTATTTAAAAAAGTGTAAGTAAAAGCCGGGAATTTAAAGTTAAAAAAGTAAAATGTTTTTACATGCAGTGACGTTTAACTGAAGTAAAAATTAAAAAAACTACAGTTTTTTAATAACTTAAAAATTTTGTAATATGAACAAATTTAAAAATTTTTTTTTTTGGTTAAATAAACAATTTTTTAAAAGAAGTTATTTGTTTTAACTAAATTAAAGTTCTTTTCGAAAACAAAAAAAACAGAAAAATCTTACTAAAAAAAAATAAAAAATTCTAATTGGCAGTTCTGAAACCAAATTTTTAAAAACATTTTAAAGTATTTAATAAATTTTTGATATAGAATTTTGCAAAAAAAAGTGCGAAATGAAATTAAAAAAGAACAAAAATTTAAAAAATTAATTTAAATTAATTACACCAATGCACTATAGCAAATTTACCCTTTTTTTTGGCCAAAATTAATTACAGCCAAACGGGTGGACCGATTTGACTTTTGGTGGACTGAAAAAATGTTCATACACTCAGAAAAAACATAAGTAAATTTAACTAAAAAATTAACAAACAATTTGTTCTAAGAAGGGGTAACGGGTTATAGGTTTCCACATCCAAGATTTTTTTAGAACTTTCATAGATAAACTGATTTTCTAAACTGCTTTTTTTTAATTTTTTTCGAGTGTACACTTACCTTTCGCATATTACAGTAGAAATAAATTTTACCAAGTCATGTTTAAAAAGGATTTTATTCAACAATTTGATTTTCGAGTTCCAAACCGCCAACTAAATGTTATATACATGGGTTCAAAATGTCACCACTCACTATTTCTTCATCTTCGCTTTCGGGATTTTCTGGTCTGCATTTATATTTACTACATGTAATATCTTTATTTAGAGATATCTTCATATCTTATATTGCAATATTGCTCTTTTGAAAAGTTGTTCTCTAAGAGAAAGGCTAGTCCTTCGTCAGCAGGTAGCTTAGTTGGTGTTGCTTTTGAAATTATTTTCCGTATTTTCGAAGCTCTAGTTGGAGTACTGAAAGCCTCTTTTAAAACCACTGATAAATCTAATTGGTTACATTTACGAGAAGAAGCAGTTGCAGCAAGAATTATGGATACCACTTCATTATTATGATCTTTGCAATCCATGCTTGAATTCAAGTGTAAAAACACGTTCGGTTCAACTTGAATCACACTGTTATTCAAGGCTGGAATTACACTGTAAAGGTACTGTTTTGTTCGACTGTAATTCAATGGTTAATTTTGCTGGATTCGCTATTGAATTCCACTGTGTTTCAACTGTAATTCAACACTGGAAATTGTAAATTGTGACTGGATTTCAAATGTAATTCCACTTGAATTCCAGCCTAAATGCTTATTGGGTAGATGTCAAAACGAATCTCTAACGCAAAGCAAAGCAAAAGTTTTATCTGACATGGCCTTTAAAATTTTTTGACTCTGTTGTATTTTTTATTCAGGTTTAATAAAATATTGCCACATGAGGAAAGTGGATAGAGATTTCCCACAAATTACAAAGTTAAATGTGAAGTTATAAATAAATGAAAATTACATAAAAATGTTAGTCTTACGTCCATTTTGACCATGTTCGGCTATAATTAACTATCAGTTATAGCTGTCAAAACATATTGGTAACTGGAATATTAATTAAAAGTTAGTTTTAACTGAACTTGGTGAAATTGGCCGTTAATCTTATATTTAAGGAATTAAAAATACTGTATGTGCTAGCGAAATATTTAAGTTAAACTTTGTTTTTGGTTTTTTTTAATATTTTTATTTACATGCAAATGGTTTTTATATTTATGATTCAACTTGCATAATAAAAACTGTTATATCTAAAAAAAATCTTTTTACAATGTTATGGTCTATATTAAAGTCGCACATATTAATTAAAGTTTTCATGTAATTTGCTTTTGTCGATAATTGCTCATGATTAAACTTCAAAAAAATGGTGTTAAGCCCGTTTAAATGTTCATCACGCTCTTAGATATATCCTTCAACATGGAACTTAAAATATTCATTAAGCCGGCTGAAAGATAATTTTTAACGACAATTTATTATTAAAACAAATATGTTCTTTGGCATTGGATGCCTGATCCGTTCGCAATAAACCGTCATTTATAACTACATATAATGTTCCAAATTACCTGTGTTGGAAGGGAATGGCATTCCTATTAAGCCTTACATTGTGTTTATTCACTCGAAGGTCTTCTTGAGCGAAATGAATTGAGCAAACAAATGATTCTTTTTTCAAATCTGCTTCTTCCTTCCAGCAAGCGTTCAACCACTTTTTACGTGTGAACGGCAACTGCGGTATTTGAAAAATGTGATATCCAAACGTTTATAGTTGACCTTGTGTTCTTGCAGTGTTGAAATATGCAGCTCATTTTCTTTTTGTAAAAATTTTAATTTAAAAACTTTTTGTGTTGCTGATTTATTCAAAATAAAATGTCATTTTGACAAAAAAAAAAGAAGAAAATTGGATTATTAAGAACAAATATGGTAGCACAGTTTTCGCAAACCACATTACCCCGGGTCTCCCCGTAGCAATATTTATTGCGGCAAACGTCAAATTTGATTGCTCCATAAAATTTACGACGTATAGACCGCATTTTGCCATTAGTGGCAATCCATTGCGCAATGATTGCTCTTCTGATTGCTTGAGCAATTATTGCTTAGGAATCTGCTGTAAAATGAGTTGTCATTTATCTGACATTTCATTTCTCTGTACGTTTGTTTATGGCAAAGCAATTTCATGTGTTCTTCAGCAATAAAGTCAACAATTATTGCTACATTGTTCTGCCGACGTTTTTGCTTGTACTAAGCAATAAAAATTGCTACGTTGAGAACTAGCGTTAGTTGTCAAAAGGCAATATGTCACAATAAAAGAGAGAGTGCCCCGGTAGGCTAGCTAGTAGTAAGCTAGTCTATCAACCCCGGGGTTGCGGGGTCGATTCCCGCCAGAGACTCTGGTTTCTTTCCTGCAGACAAGCGTAAAGCTTCGCGGGGATTAGCATAGGGAATTACAAAAAAAAAAAATTCCTTGTAATCCTTATACCATGGTTGCTACTCTTGGGGTACAATTCAAATTTTAATTGACTTATTTACTTCCATTTAAATTTTTCGTAATATACTTTTTTTTTAGATTTCATATGGTTTTTTTGTATTCTTCCCATTTGTTTTTGTTAAAATTTAATTTTTTATTTTTATTAAATTTTTTAAATAAAATTAAACAATCAATAAAAAGTAACAATGTAATTGCATATACATAATATGTTTGTTCATAAATATGTATGTACAAAGGTATATTAAATTTTTTTTAATTTGGTAAAATACGTTCGATATATCGATATTTTTTAAATAATAAATATCGATACTCTTAAAAAATAAAATTTTTAACTACTTAATTGTGCTCGAAATTACACGGAAAGAAATGTATTTTCTAAAGTAATCATTTACGTTTCTCAAAACAAGAAAATCCATAATCCAAAAATAATTTCATGCTTTAAACTTATTTGGTTGGTATTTAGTAAAATTGTCTTAAATAAAGAAACATTTTCCCATGATCAAAAAATTCACGTTTTTGTTATACATACGATCAAAAATTTCTTAAAAGCAGAAATACAATAAAAAAGATATTTCTGAGTTCAAGCTGTGTTTATTTAATATTAGTCTGGTTTTCTGGATTTTTAAATAGATTCGAATTTCTTGCATCAAGAAACAAACAAATGCTAGTGATTTCTTAAAATTTTTTAGAAAATTCTCAAGAAAACTTGGTTTATTCAATTATTTTTATTTTAAGTTTTCTTAAACTTACTTATGCTACACGTTTTTATAAACAAAATTCAGGCTTTACTTTTATTTGTAAAATATTAATGGCCGATTTCACCAATTTATGTTTAAACATCTTTTTTCATGTCAAATAAAATTATATGAAAAACTATATTTTAATATCAATTAATTGATATTTAAATAAAATTGGTGAAATTGGCCATAAGCAACGAAAACTTGATTTCAGTAACTATTCAATTAAAATAATTTTTTTTCTGTATTTAAGTACATAAATTTTAGTTCGCTTTGAGTCATTACTTTTTGCTTAAACCAAGCCAAACATATTAAATTCTTTCCGGGTATAACCTTTTTTTTTAAGTATCAGTAAAAGTTAGTTAAATATTAAATAAATTAAAGCAAAGATTGAAAAGTGAACAATGAAATTCAAATCAAAATTTATTTAAATTTTCTGTGAAATTTGTAAAAAAAAAAAAATTATTAATTGAACTGAATTTTTTATATCACTTGAACATTGACGACGTTTGCAATGGTCAAAAGGCTTTAGTTCTTGAGTCAGTCGCACCTTGTCAGCGTGTAAATGCAAGTCTTTATGCATAATGTTCATCAACGACGAGCGTGAGAGGTGCAATTGTTGGGCACGACGACGAGGGGTGGTGGACGGCCATTCAGCCACACTATTGCGAGCAGCAGCAATATTTTCTGCAGTATGAGCATGCACTGGTTTTTTTACATCTTCTACAGACTCGGTCTACTCAAATTTTCGCATGATTTTTCCGATTGTACGCACAGTTAGACGATTAAATTGACCGAAAAAATCACGAAGTACACGATATGCATTTTGATTTGAACGCTCAGTTTCATATTAGCCTGAATACCTTTAACGCATTGCTGGATTGTGTATCTTTCCATGGTTCAAATTAAGTTAGTCTAAAATTGAGAAATGTCAAATGAAATGCATAAAAAAACTTGACGTTTAGGTGTGGTTCACATTTAACATCGGCCCTTAAAATTTAACCACCCTTAAAATAATAATCAAAAAATTTTTAAATAAAATAAAGTGTATATGGGTATTTCCATTTTGACGTGACGTGATATTTGTACGAAAAAAAATATAAAAAATAAAATGAAGAAGTCAAATTGTAAAAAGGGTTTTTATATATGCAAAGTAATGAAAAATTGCAACAATCGACGTTAAGGATTTGCAGATACAAGCAAAAATATGCGCTGGCGTGACGTTAAAAGAAACAGAAGTGGATTTTGACTTGCATTACAAAACTGAAAAAGACTGCGAATTGAGCAAGACGTTTTGTATAAAACCTTTTTTTGAATCTATCAAATTTAAAAATCTTTGCTCGTTTAAAGGTAAATATGGGCATTTTCAGCGAAAAGTCTACTTTTTTTTAATGTAACGCCAGAATGAAAATAAGGCTGTATTTAGCACCATGTTATTTAACCATTATAGAGCTAGTTGCGCTTAACACCAAAATAAATATATAAAAGTAAACTATACAATTATTGAGAACTGGCCATATAACGTGATAGAACATTGAAAAATAAGAAGAAAATATTGTATAAGAACCCAGCAAAAACTTACATTGCAAAGTAATGAGTTAAAAAGCTAATATCCCTGCAAATAAAATTGGACCACCTGGTCCATTTTGATAAAATGGACTACTCCATGGACTAGTCCGATGTAAAGCAAGCATGGACCATGTCATTGTTAAAAAGTGCTTGTAGTGAGACAACATGTCTTCGTTTTTTAACGACATGCTTTCGTTTTTAAACGACTTCAAAACTAATCCTTTTTAGTATACCATGGAGTAGTTTTAAAACTACTCCTTAGTTGTCCAATGGTGGGTTATATGGTCCTCTCCTAGGACATCGTAATGTTAAATAGACCAGGTTTTTTCCATACGTTTGGGTTAGTTTTGGACTAGTCCTGGTCCCTTGTGGACTACTCTTTACACGCGTGTTTGGACTGGTCCTATTATTTGCAGGGATAACGACTCTTCACTACTTATACATTGGCATTTTAACTCATTATTTTAACACGGTGATGTCAATGGAGGCAAGTACTTACTACCCTCGCTTACAAATAGGGAGTTAAATAAGTCATTACCACATTCGCTTACAAATAGGGAGTTAAATAAGTCATTACCACATTCGCTTACAAATAGGGACTTAAATAACTTATTACTCCGATGTCACCAAAATTAAAACTAACATGTCATGACTATAAAATTTCAGTACAGCATAATTTTTCATATTCAAATTTATTACAAATTGTTTTTTATTTATAATAAAAAAAAAAACCAATTATAAGAACAAATATTTTAAATCAATTTGTATTAGATTTGAAAAAACTTCAACCGTAGATTCATTTTATTACGAATGAATTATAAATTTCGTTAATCAACTCATACACAAGTACTTAGGTATCAGATTATGTCAGTCATTACCAAACTACTTCTATGTAATGCAGATGGTATGAAGTAGTCATTGAAAAGTAAGTTGTTCAGTAATGGCAAGTCGTTACCAAGTTTTTGCTGGGAAAGTCTCGGAAAGGTTTAGTTTTCGAATTATGGAACTCTGAAGTTGGGGAAGGGGTGATTTCATGTCAAGTAACCCAACTTTTGAAATCGAAATCTTGCGATTAAGATCAATTTGCACCAAGGAGCCAACCATAATATGATTGTGGCTTCTTGATGGAGGACTAATTTGACTATAATATGGTTTTCGCTGACAATAATATTGTTAAATTAAACATAATATGCTTAAAATTTTCCTTAAAAATAGTTTTGTTGGAGGTGCAATATTTAAACATGTTTTTTCTCTGGGTGGGAGCTTTCCTAAAAGACGAAATAACCTATCTGCAGTTTTCAAAAGTTTACAGGAGAGGGAAAAAACGTTATAAAATTGGAAAATGAAACCACTAATATATATCGGTTGAGAAAATTATGTTTTTCTAATCACAGGAATTGCAAAAATCTGAAACCAAATAACATATCTGCAGTACTAATTAGTATGAATAAATAAAAATTTCTTTATACACATGAATATTATATACATTAAATAATTACAGTAGTAGTTTCTTTTACTGGTTTTAGCCAAAACAAGTACTTAATGTTTGTTTAAATTATACTATGCAACAAAACTAAACTTTTATCGTGATTTTTGATGATATATTTTTCTCTTTTTTGGTGCGTAACGGTCCTCTAGGTACAAAAACTTTGTCATTTGTAATATTACATGTTCAAAATTTTGCACACATATGCGTTATGATATAGGGAATGAAAATCCATAAAAAACTGAATTTTGAAATTTTTGCAGATAGGTTATTAGGTCTTTAAGATTACGATATATTCTTTTCGAAAGCTCCTGGGGATACACTTCTTGCTATATCACGAACTAGGCTGGAGAATTGCTCGAAATGTTACTCATTGGGACCCATATATATATGTATATGATAGGTAATTTTTTAAGAGCTATAGAAAAGCTTTTTAAAAAAAGACACATAAAATTCAGAAAAATGCATGAAATCTTTATTTGAATCGATAATACGGTCCATATAATTTAATGTTTGAAGATTATTTCATGCAAATGTTGACAATGACTGCGCCTCAAATGGTCCATCCGCTTAGTCCAATTTTGGCATACTCTTTCCAACATTTCGGCCGGTATCTCATGAATAAATGCTTCAATGTTGTCTTACAATGCGTCAATTGAAGCGGGCATGTGTGTATAGACATGAGCTTTAACATAGCCCCACAAAAAATAGTCTAAAGGCGTTAAATCGCACGATCTAGGCGGCCAATTGACCGGTCCCGAACGTGAAATAAAATGTTCACCGAACTCGCCTCTCAATAAGTCCACTGTTAAGCGTGCTGTGTGGCATGTTGCACCGTCTTATTGAAACCACATGTCATGCAAGTCAAGCTCTTGCATTTTGGGCAAAAAAAGTTGGATATCATCTCACGGTAGCGCTCACCATTCACAGTTACGTTACGATTCGCATCATCTTTGAAGAAGTACGGTTCAATGATGCCACCAGCCCATAAACCGCTCCAAACTGTGACTTTTTCTCGCTGCATTGGTAGCTCTTGCAATGCTTCTGGCTGATCTTCATTACAAAATCGACAATGCTGCTTATTAACGTACCGAATAGCCGCTTCAGTGGGTCGATTAAACTGACCATAAAATGGAAGAAAAGCGCGATGAACTTTCTTAACAGAGCACGCATTTTGATAATAAAATTCAATAATTTGCAAGCGTTGTTCGTTTGTAAGACGATTCATGGTTAAATTATAGACCAAACTGAAGATGTTTGACAGTGAAACAAAACACGAAACGTGCGTCAGCTGTTTAAACCAGTATTGCCAAAAAGATAATAGCTAAAATATCACCCGATATATATACTTTTTGGGGTCTAAAAATTATATTATTTTTTTTAATCTGCAGTGGACTCTTTTTAATTATTAATCTTGGTTTTAAAAAAAATTTAGTGAAAACTTGAAAATAAGTAAAAGTTAGGTTTCTGTAACGATTATTTTAATACACAATATATTGCATAGCAACTATCTCAAATTGTAAAATGTTTTGTACATAAATATCCAATATCAAAATCTTTATTTAAAAAATCTGCATTAACAGTTTTCGTTTAATTTTAATAGCAAAATTAATTGAATCCTTTCTCTTTCTTTTATTCATTTCAAATTTAATTAATTCAAATAATTGATACAATTTTAAAATTCAAATCTGGTTCAAGTGAATTTTGTGTTGAATAAGTTTTAATTTTTATTATGTGTAGAACATAATGAAAATAATCTTTCGTATAAATTATTCTTTAATAGCTGTCAGACATTATGAAAAGAAAATTTTTTAATCGGTTTAAGACAACTCTCGTCTAAAAATTGAAATGCAAAGACAAGATTAGGCAGGAAAAAAAAGGAATTATTAAATATTTTTTTATGTTATAAAATGTTTAATTTTTTCCAAGAACCAGAATTTTTTAACATAATTCTTTAATTTTTGAGTAAATAATTTAATTTTATAAATACAAAGGAATTTTAACCTTTTAAACATGTTCACTTAAATTGTAGCAATACTTAATAAAAAGAAAAATCTCAGAAATTATATTATTGGCGAAAATAAAAAGAAAAATCTCAGATATGATATTATTGGCGATAATGTTGTCAACAAATTCGCCCATAAATGCGTCGTATTTTTAACGTTTGTTTTGTATTCTGTTTTAAGGTTAACCATTTTCCATCGCTGAGGAAATATGCAGAGATTATTATGATCAAAAAACACAATAAATGAGAACATTTTGCAACTTTATGAAGACCCATTAATCTTCTAGTGGTATTTTCTAAAATACTCGAAAAAAATTTGATGAAGATTATTGCCTGCTATAAACAAAAACTATAGCATCCCCGAACATCAGTTTGGTTTTAGGCACAGACACGGTACTCCAGAGCAAATTTTCACACCGTTTTACTATAGTATATTATATAGTTATTATGTATATAGTATATAAGATTAAAAAAATTCTTGCTAGCGCCATATTATAAATTCTTGAAAAGCTATTTATCTGAAAGATATTTTGACAAAATCTGTTTTGGTTTTGCCTGAAAAAGTCGTTAATTTTTCTGTGAGGCTTGTGCCACATTAACGATACATTTTTACAAGAAGTGTGTACCTTTTGCTTTAACGGAGCCAAATCTTTTTTTTAAACTTTATTTAAATCAGTGTTCGAAAATAAACTGTACATTATTTAATGTTCGGCTCACACACCCAGGAACGATATCTATTTTTTTAGTGATTGTGTAGACATACACAACCCTTAATACCGTTCGTAACTATTTTCATTATATAATGTTTGGTTCTTCGTTAAAAAACAGAACAATTGTAGTGATACTGTAGACAAACATTATATTTTAATGTTCTATAATGTTTTTTTCGTGTGTGTATTTTGTTTTTGTAAAAATGCTTTTTTAAACAGCCAAAAGGGACGAACATTAACGAGCCGAACCGAACACATTGAAGTTTGTGGATTTAAAAAAAAAACCGAACGGAATTAAATGTTCACATCTTTTTTTGAGTTTGATAAAAACAGTAATATTTTTATGTTCGAAAGATGACTTACAGGGAAACGTTATTTTTTTTAATGATTTTCTACACAAACACTATTAGCGTTTGTGTTTTCCACAAATCTACCGAACCGAACATTAAAAAACTATATTTAGTGTATATATTTTTGTTGTTTGGCCAATGTAATTATTCATTAAATTAGATTTTATTTTAGCTAATACGGCCTAAAGTTTTTTTATGTAATTAAAAATGCATTTAATCCATATTTTCCCAACGTTTCGTGAATGTTATGTTCACTTTATCAAGGGATTCGTCTATTTAAATTAAAGAAAGTATATATAACAATATTATTACAACAAACATTTTTCAACAATTAATTATGACTTACAATAAGAAAATATTTAGTGTTTATTTTCGAACACTGATTTAAATCAATTTCACTGATAATAAAGTTGTAAAAAGCATTAGTTTTTTTCTTTTTAGTTTTTTTTCACAAATCCAAACATTACAAAGTTCGCTATATTTTAAGCTGAGGATGTTTGCAAGAAAATGATATAAAAAAACCGTAACGTTAAATAAAAAAAAATAAATTCCAATTTCTTTTATTTACACTTTTAATCAATAAAAACACGGCAGTCCACGGCCAACATAAGTCGGAATAAGTCGTTTTGTTAACAAAAGCAATAACGTCCACCCATACTTTGGTTTATTTTTAATTACTTACTATTGCCTCTCTTCTGCATATTATTATCTATTAATATTATTTCCTTCTTTTTGTTTAATAACTGATAAAAAATGTTTTAATTTATTACAATATTACACTTTTATGCTGCACTGTGCACGTTGTATACAGTAATTTGCTTTGATATATTCTTAATCGAACGTCATTAACAAAAGCATTGTTATTGTTAGTTAAAAAAATTATTTATGGCCATGATATTGGGTCAAATTACCAACCGTGAATTGAAATTCGACCATAATTTTTACGGTCCTAGTGGATCGATTTGGCGAGGGATAAATATCCGGTTCATATGTTTTCTTCCACTCAAGCCAATGAATGTTTTATTTAATTTTGTAAGTTCAATTACATAAAAAAAATCAGAAAGTACCAATTAAAAAACAAAAAAGTACCAAAAGGTCTGCTTTAATAATTATGACTTTATAGTTTTAAGCAGTGTTCGAAAATAAACAGAACATTATTTAGCCTTCTGTGAGCTGAAGAACGATTTTTTTTTGTGATTGTTTATACGAACACAACCCTTAATGCCCTTAATTGAGGCTATCAACGCAGAAGTGGTGTAACCCACAATTTAATTTGGTTAAGGTTCTGGTGTAAGATATGTTCTTAGCACTATTCTTTACAGTGCAATAGTCGAGAAAGCCAACTGTTTGTATCCCAAACAGATGGCGCTAGAAACATAGTTTTTGCACGGGTCTTTACAACCAAGTAGGGATGAAACGATACCTGTAACGTATCGATACTATTACTCGATGTGGTATCGCTCGTAAAGTATCGATACCTACACAGAAAAAATTATTTTTCCAATTCAAACAAAAAATTTGTAAAATCAAACAATTTTTTGTCTGAAATCGGTCCTATAAACAAATTCGCATATTCAAACAATTTCTTTGCATTTTGTTTATTGAAAAAAAAACACTGATTTTTTCAAACAAATAATTTAACTGAATCAAACAAAAAGTTTACTAAAATATACTAAATTTCAAAATCAAAAAAAAAGGTTTTTGCACAAGCAATGATGCGCACACAAGCAGGCACTGTATTAGAAGATGATGGCAGAGAGAGCAGAGCGGCCGGCTGGCTTTGAGACACATTTTTTTGTTGGAATAATTTTTGAACGAAGTCTTTTTTTAAAACACACAATGTTTTTCGTCATCACTAACTGTTGCTGTATCCTTTCCTTTGCTTGTGAAGAAGAAATGTAACCCAAAAACGGCGACAGACCGACTCGATATGTTTTTCGTCATCATTATATTTTGGTATTTGATGTATTTAAGCAAACAGTTTGAAAAAATTGAATACGGGATTTTGTTTTTTGTTTAACCAACTTTGAAACCAACCAAAAATTTATTTTGTTTCTTATAATGTTGTTGTTGTTTCTGTTGTTTGAAAAGAGTGAACAGTTTTTTTACCTGCTATTTTTTTTTTGTTTTTTTTTTTACTTCAAACCTCTTCATCTCTCTTACTGTTGTACTTTTTTAAAGTGGCCAAAAATAGACTGTATGTGTTTTTTGTTGTAGTTCTTATATTTCACATTATGAAGTGTTGCTTACGATCAAATAAAAAATGCAAAAAGACGACAACATTAAAAAGCGTTAAATATTTCATACAAAATTATGAAAACTTGAAACCAATAATGCGTGTATTATATTTTTGAATGGTTGTCAACATTTTTGTTGGTTAAATAAAAATCAAACAAAAATTTTAATTGAATCAGTAAAAAATTTTGTAGAAATTAAAAAAAATTTCAAACAAGCGTTTGTTTGAAAATAATTCGGCAATCATTTTTTCTGTGTACTTAGCATCGAAAAAAAGTATCGGTACTTACTTGTATCGGTTTGTATCATAAGTACTATACAATACAATAAGAACTACGACCCATTAGAATTATTGTGCAAAACAAAAAGTGTAAAGATTGAGACCGCTTTTAGTACCCATTTCCTTTCGAAAAATCTTTTTTATCTTAGGAAACAAAAAAACTACAATTAATGTTAAGAGAATTTCAACTAATTGTAGTGGGGAATGTAAGATGAGATAAGCCCACTGTTTATTGTTGATGTGTTTTGTTTAAACTTTGATATTATTACAAGTAGAACTGTTGCTATAAGTCTTATAGTTTAAATTGGTTTAATAAATTTAGTTTTTCTAAAATCTTTATGGATGAAGTTTCCTGATGATCTTTGCTGATGCTCTGCGCATAGGAATAGCGTATCCCATCAACAATAAATTTCAAGTGTTTTATCAATAATAAAAACTGGGAATTAAGCACGAATAGCAAAATCTTTTGAAAAAAAAAAAAAAAAAAATAGGAAACAAAATTTTATAGAACGTTCAGGATAACAACCTTTTCTTAACCTTTTATTTCAGAAATGAACAATGTCACTATGTATTTATTTTAACTATAAAGATGTATTTTATTTTTAAATTGATAAATATATAAAAAGGGGTGGTAAAACCATAATCCACGATGTTAATTGACTTTTCTTTGTATCAGTATTATACAACTTCTATCATTGAGAGGTACACAATTGAGCAGCGCGTTTAGATTGTTAAAGCCTTTTACGAAAATGGGCGTTCAATCAAAATGCATTTCGTGAACATCGTGATTATTTTGGTCAGAATAATTGACCAAATGTTTTCACAATCGGGAGAATTGTGCGCAAATTTCAGCAAACCGGTTCTGTAGGAAATAAGAAAACATATGTGCATGCTCGCTAAGTTAGTTCTGCGGTTGGCGGCGTTATCGGGCCGTACTTATTCGAAAATTAGGTCAGCCAAGCAATTATCGTGTATGGTGTTCGCTATCGCGAGATGATAACGAACTTCCTATAGCCAGAAATTGAGGAAATGGACCTAGAATCTATGTGGTTTATAGGTGTTTACTGGTCAAATGGTTTCTTAATACCGTTACTGCTGCTTCAGCTTTGGAAAATAATCAAAAATTTAAGATTAATTTCAATACCAAAGTGAAAAGATTACTTTTGACCGATACCGAGTATATTTTTACCGATACTACTTGGTACTCGGTTGCTAAGTATCGATTACAAAAATACTTGGTACTTATATAAAAGTATCGAATATGTACTTGTATTTACTCGTATCGTTTCATCCCTACAACCAAGTACTATAGTGCAAGAGTAGTGTTATTTCCTCATTATCTCATAATAAGTAGTCTGGGGTAACACCACTTCTGCGCTGACAATTGTAGTCATACTGTACACAAACATTATATTTTAATGTTCTATAATGTTTCTTTTTTACATTGATAAAGAAATTAGCAAACAAAAAATTTTTTGCAGCGACCGCAGCACGAACAGCTTGTGTGTGTATTGTGTATACGTTTTTTTTTTTTAATTATTTTGCTTTGTTATTGTTTTGTTTTTCGTATGTGTATATTGTTTTTTCAAAAAAATTTTGGTTCGCACAATAGAAACGAACGAACACTTACGAGCGGAACCGAGCACAATAAAGTTTGTGAATCTTAAAAAAAACCTAACTGAATTAATGCTCTGATCTTTTGTTGAGATGGATAATAACATTTTTTTTTTTTGTTCGACAGATGACAAACAGGGTAACGTTATTTTTTTTTAATATTTACTACACAAGCACTGTAAGCGTTTGCGTTTTCCATAAATCTACTGAACCGAACACTAAGGAGCGATATTTAGTGTTTAATTTTGAACACTGGCTTTAAGGTTACCTTTTTTACCCCCTCATGCAATACTTTAATAATACTTTTTAAATGGTGCATTTTTTGTTCAAATCGCCTTTTGTTTTGCCTTTGCTGATTAATATTTAATTTAATATATTGTATTTTAAATATTTTTATGTTAATTTAATGCTTAATATTTTATTGGAGTTACTAAGCCGCTGTGAATTATATAAAATTCAAGAGATTTGCTAAAATAAAAAACTTATTCATTTAAAAAAAAAATAGCATTCGTAAAAAAATATGATGGAAATACCCCTGACTTTTTAACAAATAAAAAACTTCTGAGTAAATAACTTTGTGTCGGCAACATAATATTTGTCCTCATTTGTTAATAAGAAATTTATAAAAGAATTCATTATAATATTTAATAAATAAAAAATTTAGCCATAAAGTATAGATGACTTATAATTATTTGCTTGTGGTTAAATACCTTTTAGCATTATATGAGTCACAAATATTTTGTGACCAAAGTGCAAAAGAAACAGGAGAAATTAAGATTATCTCTTAAAATGTTTAACAATATTTATAAAATGTTAATTAATCGAATGTGTATTTCAAGTCACACTACAAAGCTTTCATACCTTAATAGTCTTATTCATTCAATATTTTCCAGGAAATAAAGAAATAAATTCCCAGATTCTTTTTATAAAATGTTTCAACAGTATTTTTTTAAACTAAATATATATTTTTTTCCTGGTAAAGTTCAGTACATAGTTCAGTCTAGGCCATAGTTTAGTCTTATCTACGGTCTAGTCTATAATTTAGTCTATAGTCAAGTAAAAAGTTTAATGTAGGGATGAGGCGAAAATTCGGATTCGCATTCTTATTTGCGAACTATTCACCGATTTTTGCTATTGCATTCGCTTATATGTTTGCAAATATTTTAAGCGAATAACTAATAATGGTTATATCAGTATTATCTGAAAACTTTTTAATAAAATAAATAATAACAAACGTCAATAAACCGAAAATACCTACGAGTAAGCATCAACAAGCTAATTGAATTTATTATTCTTAAAGCGATGTTACACGATCACACAAATCGTACGTATTTTGAGGAAAACACAACCCTGTCATATGAAAAGTTTTTACTGTTTTTGACCAAATTTCAAACAATAATTAAATCAGGAAAGCATTTTTGTATTGTATTACCGTCTTAGCACCTCTTTAACGCTCTACTCTTAAGGGTGAAATAGCATACATATATTTATGTATATATTTATATATATACATACCCAGCAAAAACTTACATTGCAAAGTAATGAGTTAAAAAGCTAATATAACGACTCTTCACTACTTATACATTGGCATTTTAACTCATTATTTAAACACGGTGATGTCATTGGAGGCAAGTACTTACCACCCTCGCTTTCAAATAGGGAGTTAAATAAGTCATTACCACATTTTCTTACAAATAGGGACTTAAATAAGTTATTACTCCGATGTCACCAAAATTACAACTAATATGTCATGACTTTAAAAAAAATTTTTTTTTTATTATTTTAAACTATTTATTTTTTCTATTTTTTTCTTATTTTATTTTACTTTACTTTATTTTTTTCTATTTTCTCTTATTTTATTTTACTTTGTTTTATTTTTTTTTTTCTGTCTCTGGCGGGATTCGATCGCGCAACCTCGGTGCTGATAGACTAGCTCACTACCAGCTAGTCTACCGGGGCAGTGTAGTTTTTGTATAAAAAACGGTGTTTTTTACTCAATTAAGAGCGTAAATATGAGATCAAATTATTGGAGGCAACTACTTACCACCCTCGCTTACAAATAGGGAGTTAAATAAGTCATTACCACATTCGCTTACAAATAGGGACTTAAATAACTTATTACTCCGATGTCACCAAAATTACAACTAACATGTCATGACTATAAAATTTCAGTACAGCATAATTTTTCATATTCAAATTTATTACAAATTGTTTTTTTATTTATAATAAAAAAAAAACAAATTGTAAGAACAAATATTTTCAATCAATTTGTATTAGATTTGAAAAAACTTCAACCGTAGATGCATTTTATTATGAATGAATTATAAATTTCGTTAATCAACTCATACACAAGTACTTAGGTATCAGATTATATGTCAGCCATTACCAAACTACTTCTATGTAATGCAGATGGTATGAAGTAGTCATTGAAAAGTAATTTGTTCAGTAATGGCAAGTCATTGCCAAGTTTTTGCTGGGTATGTATATGGAACCGAATTTCTATAGCGATTTCTTCTGTATAAACCTTTATAGAACTTAATTTTATAAATTAAGGCCCCTATTACAGTTTACAACTCAACTCAGTTGAGTTGTAATAAATACAACTGGTTGTGATCAGTTGTAGTTTTTGTTATGTTTTTGTTCACCGCAATTTAGCAAAGTTGTAAACTATAATACAAAAATTATGTAAACCGTAATAGGGGCCTAAATTAATATTGGGTGATTTTTTCAACTGTTTGACAGATGAGAATGTGTTGACATTTCTGTTCAGTAAGGTTTGGCAAATCATCAGGAATCGCTTAACGCTACATTTAAAATCTTGAATCAAGTACAGAAAGATTGATTCAAGTATATTCAATACCGAATTCATACTTGAAATAATGCGAAAATGAGATTAATTTAAGTAAAATAGCAGGGTGAGTACGGATTTTCTAGAATCAAGTACAGAATGATTGATTCAAGTACGGATTTCCAATCGCGAAATACTTAACTTATCCATATTTAATCCCGAATTCATACTTAAAATAATCCGAAATTGAGATCGATTTAAGTAAAACTACGATTGAATCAATCTCAAAATCCACTTGATTCAAGTAGTATACAGTTGATTCGTACTTGAAATAAACCAAAAGTGAAATTATAAGGAGAATTTTATTATGATTGATTTACTTACCCGTTTTACACCATACAGAATTTCAATTATAAGACACCAGCATCATTCCCGATAAGGTTTTTACTTTAAAAACTTAATGTACATATATTACTGAAATTTTTCAATAAAATTCACTGTGCAAAAATATAACAACCTCAACACTTGCAACGCGAAAGGAAAGTCTGCTCGGGTTCCCGAAATATGAGCCCCTAAAGTTTTTGAATTTTTTTAAAAGGCGTTTGGTATGTCTTTTTATTTATTTATTGAATCTTCATATATTAAATATGAACTAATAATAATTAATCAAATCTTATCCTTATGCTTTGTTTTATGTCCTGCCAGTGCCAGACAAAAATTTTCTTCGTCACGGGTTCTGTTCACATACATATGTATGTATAGGTGTTTATCGCTCATCTAATTGGGTAAGTCCTGCGGTGTCTCTTCTTGTTAAGTGAGTGTGGCCGCCATGATTTAAAATATTTCGAGCTGGTGGTTTTGGGTGTTGTTCAAGCCTTTTTAAATATTTTACTGCATATTTTGTTTTCATAGTTTCTACTAATGGCACATTGAGATCCTTATGAATGTTTGAGTTTTTAACGTACCAGGGAGCGGCTGTGATTATTCGAACACGACCCATAGTAGAATACCGTAGCACCAGATAGGCTTTAAGCATATCGACTGAATTTTTGTTTCCAAAAATTAATCAGCTAAACGTCAACGACTTTTGCCTCTAACAAGACGGTGGAACTTGCCATACAACGCGCTTAACAATCAATTGCAAAAACTATTTGGTGACAACTTTGTTTCAACAACGATTAAGTGACTGTGGAATACTTTTAATGGGGCTGTGTTAAGTCATTGGCTAATGCCGACAAAATAGCAACTTTTAAAGCATTGGAAGCCAATATTCAAGCCAACATTGAAGCCATATGGCCAGATTTATTAGAAAAGTTAGTAAAAAATTGGACTTTTCGAATAGACCATGTCACTCATAGCTTCGGCGGACATATGCCAGAAATCATATTTATAAAAAAACCGATTATAATAAAAAAAAATTTCACTCCAACAATAATTCTGCCTGTCTCATGCAGAAAAAAATGACACCCTATATTTGCTTAAAGATGAAATCAAGGATATAAAAGTTCCAGAACAAGTGATGCTTTTGATATTTTATTTTTATTTTGGCCCTCGTAACAAGAGATTATTGGAATTCCTCTCCCATTGGTAAAGCTTGGTCATCTCTGCAATATAGTCTATAGTGTTTAAGGTTCAGTATATAGTTTATTGTATAGTCCAGCCTATATATAGTCTTGAATTCGGTCTATAGGTTATTTTATACACAGAACAAATAAAAATTGATTTCAATTAATAAATTTATGATAATTATCAAAAAATCAATTAAATTTTCACTGGTGAACAAATCAATTGTATGAATTAAATTAATAATATCAATTAAACGTTTATTTTACTTGATTAAAGGTTTAATTCACTTGAATAAATTTTTAATTGAAACTTATTTTATTTCGATTAATGCTTTTATTGGTGAACAATTTTGGAGCATTTTTCTATGTAGCTTAGTTTATGGTCAAATATATGTACATATATTTCAGTATATAAGTATCGCTTATATTCTAGTCCACAATCTAAGCAACAGTCAAGTTCATTGTCCAGTCACAAGTGTAGTTTAAAGTCCAATCAATAGTTCAAACACCATCTATTATCAATATAGTCCAGTCCATAACTTGATCGAACATGTAATATAAATATGTATATAGCTCGTTACTACACACATATCCCAATATTCAGATTGGTTTTTAAAAAAGCTTTGTTTAAGTGTTCCAAATAAGAAAATACAATTTAATATTCCATTCATTACTCTTCCAGCTATTTCTCCCAACAATATTAATGGTCCTGCCGCCGCTCACACTTCAGCGAATGGCTCGAATCATCCCACACATCACTACATTGCCAAACAACATGGCAGCTCTGGTTGTGTAAGTGCTAACAATACCTCAAATACAAATCCTGTTTTCTACTTAATGGCTAGTAATGGTAACACTGGTGCTGTGGGCAATAGTGTCAATGCCATAAGTTCATCGAACGTTACCACGGCCAGTAAACACACTGGACCCTTTTTGGGGCCCCACGGTCACCATCCACACTCTCAGAGAGGTCTGCATCACCTGGCCGAGGGAAGAAAAGCCAAATTAAGAAGATTTAATTCGCATGATACGAGTTCGAATATGTTTTCAGTGGCGGATTTTGAAAATGCCCGTTTAGCAAGACGAAATGAAATTGAATTGAAACAGAGATTGCAAAGGCGCATGCGACATGGTTTTAGTGGAGGTAGCGGAAGTGGCATACTAACAGGGGGACCCTGTGGCCAGGGACTACTTACTGGAGGCATGGGTGATTATTCTACGGGTGATAGTAAAGCTTCTAAAAATAGTAATGAGGTAAGAACTTATATTTACATATATTTAATGATTTAAATAGAAAATCTAATTTATATTGTTTTCTTTACAGTCTCAAAATGAACCTTTGCAAGTTGAGGAATTCCTCGAACGTTACTCTTTGCCCCGAGTGGTACGCATTTCCTATAAGACTTTATTCTCAAATGAAACTCTACAATCATCTTCTTCAAATAACTCTTCAACCGCCACCTCACACTCGTCATCGAGTGCTAAAAATCCATTGCCTCCCTCTACCACCGATGCAAATATGATAAGTTCAAATTCGAATAGCAATACGGGTACCTCATCTTCAAGTACCTCTTCGGGTTTGGGTGGTGGAGGAGGAGGAGTAGGAGGGGGTGTCGCTGGCAGTGCGAATCCTACATTACAAACTCTGGGCAGTAGTAGCAGTAATAATAGTACTGGTAAATGTCCAACAACTGATGGTCCTCAGACCGCGAACGATGCCAATCACAATGGTCGCGACGAGGAGCAAGGAGAACTATTTCTATTATATCGGTTGGTGCGCCAACGCCATATTTATCATGGTCACAATGCTAAGACTACAGCGGCTAATCGGAAAAAAGGTGTTATGATACCACAAGAATTTCCAGGTTAGTTAAAAATTATCTTTTTCTCATTCCTACAAGAGCAGTACATTCACAATGTTTTTACTGCACTTTAATTTCTTTTACGACTAAAATGCCTATTTATAAAGTTTAGTCTATAGTAAAGTCTATAATCTTATCACAAACTGCAGTCTATTCTAGGGTGCATTAAGTAGTACAATCTATAGTTCTGTATATAGTCTAGTCCATAGTCATCTACATTATAGCCTCATAGTTTGGGTGAGTTCCAAAATTTCAGTTGGAAGCAATACGCATTTTTAAATGCATTCAACAAGCCAATTCGATTCGTTTTACTTTCACAAACCCATTACTACTCTAATTGAAAACGAATTAAAACATGTGGCTGTGAAATGCAGAACACCAAAAATGTTAAAGTAATCCACTTTCAAGTGGATTCGGATTCTAGAACACACCCGTATATATTCTGGTCTATAACCTGGTCTATTGGTAACTCTATCATCCAACCTTTAGTTTGTTTTATACACTAGTTTCAATAATTCAATCTTTAGTCCAGTTATTAGTCTCGTATATATTTCAAGTAATAGTTTACTCTATAGTCCTTTATATTCTTGTCTAAAGTCTATTTTAAACACTAGTTTATAATTCAATCTACGGTGAACTCTATAGTACAGCTTATAGTTTATATATGTTATAGTTAAAAAAGAAGTCGAGTTTGTAATGTGGTCTACTCTTTTTAGTCCAGTGTAATCTTTAATCCAACCCTGCGGGAAATTTGTGACACTTATCCCGTAACTAGTGAACACAATATCATAAGAAAAACCAACGAATTGTAGTAGATAAAAACAAGACATATTACTTTACTGGTGACAATGGGTTTAAAGTGTAGTTACTACAGTGGAAAGATAATTGACACAAGACTAGTCATGTTATATACATTATTTTAAGGGGATCTATCATATAAACATGGTTCACTCGGGACAATATCTGCGCAGGCATTATATTAAACGAAAATTGAATGTGTCCATCAAGTTATTTCAGTGACCTGTTACAAAGTTGTCCCCTCCTAGGACATCGCAATGTTAAAGTGACAAGTCCTTTTTATATAAAGTGTTAGAACTGTCACGTGACAAGGTTGGTGTTAGTTTCCTTTCCCCTAGGGATTCTATAGCTTCGTCTATAGTCTAGTTTGTAGTTTGATTCAAAGTCTAGTCTTTAGTTCAGTTTATAGTTTATATATGTTCCAGGCTGCAGTGAATAATTACTCTTGCTAAAATTAGGTCTTTAGTAAATTGGATAGTCCAGGCTTTAATATTCCTTTGTTTTTTCTATAACCCCAGTTCTTTATCTAGTCAAAGTCCAGCAAATGGTTTAGTGTATAATTTAGTTAATAATCTTAAGCCCGTTTTCACAACTTACCGATAGCTAAACTTTAACCAGCCTTTTAAAAAGTGTTCCATTATTAAAACTTTACTTTAGCCTAAAGGGAGCGATAAAGAAAATTAAGGTTAATCCTACCTGGTAGGTTAAAATAATGCTGTAATAATGGAACACTTTTTATACGGCCGATAAAATCGTACCTTTAGCTATCGGTAAGTTGTGAAAACGGGCCTTAGTCTATTTTATATTGCTTTTTTAGATAGATACAGTGGTCTAGTTACCAGCCCCGCTTTAAGTATTTATATACTCTACTAAAACTCGAATCTATTTCTTTCAACAAGATTAAACAAATTATTTTCTTGAAATTTTAGTAATCCCTTTGGTTGGTTTTTATTAAAAAAAAAAAGTTTCAATTTTTTTTTTTATTGCCATTTTTATATTGTGTTAAAAATTTATATGCAACTTAATGTCATTAGCATTTATTGGCCTGTCATTAATGTTATAAGCTGCTTTTTAGTTCTTCTTTTTTTGTTTTCTTTATTTGCGCTTTTGGCCATCATGCCAAAAAAATAATTTTTTGTAAAGTTTTAAAATACTTTGTTCACAGTAACTAGTCAGTCATTAAGTACCAGGGGCCCTGCCAGCGGTGCTTTCCTTTTCAAACTGTGAACTCATAATGTAAACAATTTGTACTTCTTTCTCATTATAATAATAATAATACAAGTAATAATGCTGCTGGTTTTTCCATAATGATCCTTTTTATTTTATTATATTTTTTCTCTCTCGAAATTTTTTGGTAAATTATGAAGGACATGCAATCATTCAGTTTTTAGTGCTGAGTTGTTGAGTAGTATTTGCCAAGAAAACAAGGAGCAAATCTATAACTTTAGAGCCAGTAATGCAAGAAATTGTCATATGTGTGATGTGCATATGGTTAACAAGGACAGAGAAAAGGATTAGTTGCCATATTTTGTCCAAACTATAAAGAAAAATAATATGGCTTAAGTGTAGAAAATTTAAGAGTTTCTTAACTGCCAAATAGCAGTTTTTTTTCTGGGGGAGGGGATGAAATATAAATATTTCAAATATCATTATTTTTTTGCTTCAAACTATTACTTGAAAGTATAAAACAAATGTCAGCATTTCCTTCACATGCGGAAGTTTAGTTACTGTTACAAAAAAAGAAACAATATTCCAGCACTGAAATCCTTGTGACAAATGCCAGTAAATATTGCTAGAGAATTGTCTCTATATGAAATAAAATATTTCCATAATAAAACTATAATATTTCTTGGGTTTGAAAATGCAAGTAAAGCAGAATAAATGTTCATTTGTTTTATAAAAATGAAAAAATGCATACATACTTATTACGGTTTATAAAGTAAATGCCAAAGGATATTAGTGAACAAAAAACGATGTGGTAAAACAGAATAAAGTTGTTGAAGCTGGTTATTAACACAAACAGTTAATTGAAATATTAGAGATATTTTAACAACATTGCAATACGTGTTTCAATGCCAAAAGTAATTATTCTTTGCAAAAGTAAGCTAAAGGGTTAAAGGAAGTTTTATTAAAACAAGTAAGAGTGCTATATTCGGCTGTGCCGAATCTTATATACCCTTCACCATTGTGCGAGCAGAATACAGAGCAACTAGACAAAAACTAAATAATTGGGGACATCACATGGTTAAATCAAGTTCTCTCCTCATAAGGACCCAGAATATATATACTTTATAGGGTCTTAGATCAATATTGTAGAAATTACAAACGGAATGACAAACTTATATATACCCTTTGCCACCCGTGGTGAAGGGTATAAAAATAGTAATTTTTGGGATTTCAGTATTTTGATTATAACTCAGCCATTTTTTAACCGATTTGACAGATTTATATACCGAAGTGTTGAAGAACAAATTTGCCAGTTAGTTGGGTTATAAAACTTGGACTCGGCAAGATCTATGGTTCCCGAAAATGGGTATTTTTAAAAAAAAAAAATTTATATTTTGGTCATAACTTTTTCGTATCTGAACCGATTTTCTCGAGTTTTTCAGAAAATATTTTCTACTTCTCTCCGATCTTTTGATATATAAGGCGTAACCATAGGTCATATTACAGTCAAAAAATTAAGGTTATTATACAATTTTTGAAATTTTTTGTATGGTGGGTACCACGCTCACTTCTCCAACCCCGCTCACATTTTGTGTGTTGGTGTGTATTTATAACTTGAATGTTTGCACCTAATTTGGAAACTTTGGCACTTGCCGTTCTCCAGATATACAGAAAAAAGCAATCAAAATACAACAACAACAAGGGATTTTTGGAATAAATTAGAGGCAGTCGTGGTTTTTTGGACATATCTCAGCCATTTGTGGACCGATCTTGCTGAATTTCAATAGCAGGAAATGGTGGACTATTTGTGACATAAATGTAAATCAACCTAGCCGCTATCATGTCTGGAGTCTCCGGAAAACACATATCAAACGTAAAACGGACAGACGGACAGATGGACGGACGGACAGACGGACGGACATCGTTAAATCAAGTTCTTTCCTCATAACGACCCAGAATATATATACTTTATAGGGTCTTAGATCAATATTGTAGAAATTACAAACGGAATGACAAACTTATATATTTATACCCTTTTCCACCCGGGGTGAAGGGTATAAAAAGAGTAATTTTTGGGATTTCAGTATTTTGATTATAACTCAGCCATTTTTTAACCAATTTGACAGATTTATATACCGAAGTGCTTAAGAAGAAATTTGCCAGTTAGTTGGGTTATATAACTTGGACTCGGCAAGATCTACGGTTCCGAAAATGGGTATTTTTCAAAAAAAAAATTATATTTTGGTCATAACTTTTTCGTATCTGAACCGATTTTCTCGAGTTTTTCAGAAAATATTTTCTACTAAAAATTTTCGATCTTTTGATATATAAGGCGTAACCATAGGTCATATTACAGTCAAAAAATTAAGGTTATTATACAATTTTTGAAATTGGTGTGTATTTATAACTTGAATGTTTGCACCTAATTTGGAAACTTTGGCACTTGCCGTTCTCCAGATATACAGAAAAAAGCAATAAAAATAGAACAACAAGGGATTTTTGGAAAAAATTAGAGGCAGTCGTGGTTTTTTGGACATATCTCAGCCATTTGTGGACCGACCTTGCTGAATTTCAATAGCACGAAATGGTGGACTAGATGTGACATAAATGTAAAACAACCTAGCCGCTATCATGTCTGGAGTCTCCGGAAAACAGATATCAAACGTAAGACGAACAGACGGACGGACATCGTTAAATCAAGTTCTCTCCTCATAAGGACCCAGAATATATATACTTTATAGGGTCTTAGATCAATATTGTAGAAGTGACAAACGGAATGACAAACTTATATATACCCTTTTCCACCTGAGGTGAAGGGTATAACTAGTGTTTGCCTAGTGGTCGAAATTCGACCATAATTACGTATTAATGCATATATGAAGAAAACATTTCAGTTTAATTAATTATGCAAAAATTAAGAAAATATTCCAAAAGTAAACGTAAATGAATTTCGAGCATTTGTTTATTTTTTGTTTTTGTTTTAGTGGATTGATTTGACGAAGGACGAACATCCGGTGCATATATTACCTTCCGCTCAAGTCCTTGAATGTTTTACTTAGTTTTATAACTTTAATAATATAAAAAAAAATTAGAAAGTACTTATTGAAAATCCAAAAAAATACCAAGGTCTTTTCTTATAATTTCTCAATCTCTCTGCATGTTGAATTTTATGTTTTTTGTTTCAGTATAAATAAAAATTTTAAAGTACCAGTTAAAGAACGACCAAGTACCAAAAAGATCCCTCCTACAGATTGTCATTTACGCAGGACCTTGCATGCTCAATTTTATGCTTCAAGGTCTAATACTAACATAAATTCAAAAAGTACCAGATGAAGAACAAAAAAGTACCAAATTTTTCCATTTCATAGATTTTCATGCACTCAGGACATTACATGTCTAATTTTATGTTTCTAGATCCAATATTAAAGAATCTCAAAAAAGTACCAGTTGTAGAATTCTGCCCCTTACAGATTCTTATTCACTCAGGACATATCATGTTTAATTCTATGTTTAAAGGTCCAATATCAACGAAAATCAAAAAAGTACCAGTTGTAGAACGAAAAAGTAAAAAAAGTTCTCTTACAGATTCGTATTCACTCAGAACCATGCCTGTTTAATTTTATTTTTCTAGGTACAATATTATTAAAAATTCAAAAAGTACCAGTTAAAGCATAAAAAAGTACACACATTTTATATCTTTCGGTCGCTCAGGACCCTTCACTTTTATTTAAAAAATTAAAAAATTACCGCATGCAGCACTGAAAAGAAAAATAATAAATGTTCCGTCTTCCCCTTTCTTAATAAACTTTTTTCTCCCCATGGAAGTATCAAAAATTTCAATATTGTAGTGGGAGTCTATAGTTTAATAAATATATGTCAAGGAATTAGAAAAATGTTTTGTAAAAAAAGGACCAGAAATAGTTATGATTATCAACCCTTCAACGCACAGACAGGTATTTGTCCCTAAAAGTCGCTCAAAATTCATTTTTTTTATATTAGCACTACACCCTTTTTACTGTTATTTTTTAAAAGTCAGGTAACCCCTCGAAACAAAAGAACCAACATGGTGCGCTTCAACCTTTCACCAGCTGCATAAAGTCAGTCGGAAGTTACCATTCGAAAAACGTGTTCGTATGATTTTTTCCATACGCTCAAAACTTAAGTGTCTTCAAATATTCATTTTATGGTGATAAAGTAGATTTTGTGTTAGTTTCTATCACAAAGCAAACAGAGATGAAAAAAGTGACGTATGAAAAATGCCCAAATCATTTGCGAGGGCAGCTTTCGAAGAAAGAGAAAGAAAATGTTTTTTGGTAGTAAAGTGGCAATGTGTAAAAACAGGGCGCTACTATCAACACGAATTGCGTAATTAAAACAAAAAATGCAAAAAAGGCAGCTTTCGAAGAAAAAGACAGAAAAAAACACAATATTTTCTGTCTCGTGACGCCTCTGTGTGCTCTGTGGTTTCTATTATGGATTGTGTTCAATCAGGTATGTGCTTTATCTAAAACTTAAGTTTTACATTGATTCCAATTATTACCTAGTTTATTGCCCTTAATGGTTAAGCTCTACAAATGCAAAAATAAAGAACACACACATCTTCTTATTTCACAGAGGTTTCAAACTATTTCTGTTAATTTCTGAGCTTAAAATTTGGTAGTATTTTGTAGAATAGATCCTCCAGAAATTTAAAAGCATAAAACAGCCACCCCAATCCACCCCTAAATTTTGAGCGATTTTTTTAGTACATAGGTTTTGAATTCAATAAGAAGAATTTCAATAAAATTTAATTTTTTGCGAGACCAACTGGGCTTATTGTTGGACATACCTTAGGCAACACTAATGATGGGAATACGTGTAGCCGCTATTTTGAAGAACACGAAAGATCAGCAGAGATATGTATCAGGGATTGACACAAATTTAATATACCGGTTAAAAATAATACTTGATGCAATGTGCTTTGGTATTAAAATTAAGGATACTGCTGAATTGTATGGTTCCCTTTATCAATTTTACCCTGTGTCACCGACAGTTCACAAGGTGTTGCGCCATGGAGCAGCCGTAAAAAGGGAGGCGATTCTGACAATCGGTCAACTCTCTGAAGAAGCGGCAAAAGCCCGTAATAAACATGCTCACACATACAGGCTGGATTAGTCTAGAAAATTTTCAAGAATTGAATGCAACCAATATGTGCTAAACAGGTTGCTTTTGACGTCAGTCCCTCTTCTGACAGGAATGAGGAAAACCAAATCCAAAAAGAAGAAACCCCTTTTGATTGAAGTCTTAAATTTACTTGAAGAAAACGGCATTTGCAACGTTAATATTGGAAATGAATACGATACTTTAGAAAATGACGAATAAATAAGATTTATAATAACTAGGATCGCCTGGTGGCCGAAATTCGACCGCGTCACATTTACTTTCGAGAAAACGTCTGCGTTATACAACAAAAACTTACGCACACATTTTAAGATAAAGGCAAAATGCAATATTCACCCATCTTTGTACGAATGTCTGCAAGAAAAAAATGAAACTCTTTTCCAACACTTTAATTCAAAAAATTAGAAAAATTTAGAAAAAACAAGTAAGAGTGCTATATTCGGCTGTGCCGAATCTTATATACCCTTCACCATTGTGCGAGCAGAATACAGAGCAACTAGACAAAAACTAAATAATTTTTACATATACATACATATTTGCAATACCTCAAACTTCATTATAAATAAAATTTAAAAAGCGAAAACTGGTAAATATTTTTTTAAATCTTTTTTAGAACATAAAAAAAATAAAAATATTAAAAAAAAAAATTTCTTTTTAAAAAACCAAGAATCGAACCGGGAACTCTCAGTTTCTAACAAACCCCCTAGACAACTGGGGGGGTAGAGGGACATCACATGGTTAAATCAAGTTCTCTCCTCATAAGGTCCCAGAATATATATACTTTTTGGGGTCTAAAATCAATATTGTGGAAATTACAAACGTTATGACAAACTTATATATACCCTTTTCCACCTGAGGTGAAGGGTATAAAAAGAGTAATTTTTGGGATTTCAGTATTTTGATTATAACTCAGCCATTTTTTAACTGATTTGACAGATTTATATACCGACGTGTTAAAGAAGAAATTTGCCAGTTAGTTGGGTTATAAAACTTGGACTCGGGGAGATCTATGGTTCCCGAAAGTTGGGTATTTAAAAAAAAAAATTTAATTTTGGTCATAACTTTTTTGTATCTGAACCGATTTTCCCGAGTTTTTTATAAAATATGTTCTACTAAAAATTTCCGATATTTTGATATATAAGTCATATCCATAGGACATATGGCAGCCCTTAAATTTAGGTTTTTATAAAATTTTTAATTTTTTTTGTACGGGAGGTACCACGCCCACTTCTCCAATCCCGCCCACATTTTGTAGGATGGTGTGTATTGGCAACCTAAATGTGTGTACCTAATTTGGAAACTTTGGCTCTTGCCGTTCTCAAGATATACAGAAATTAAAAAAATACAACAACAAGGGATTTTTGGAAAAATTTAGAGGTAGTCGTGGTTTTTTGCTCATATCTACGTCATTTTTGAACCGATCTGGCTGAATTTCAATAGCAAGAAATGGTGGACTGTATGTAACATAAATGTAAAACAACCTAGCCGCTATCATGTCTGGATTATCCGGAAAACACATATCAAACGTAAGACGGACAGACGGACAGACGGTCAGACGGACAGACGGTCAGACGGACAGACGGTCAGACGGACAGACGGACATGGTTAAATCAAGTTCTCTCCTCATAAGGTCCCAGAATATATATACTTTATGGGGTCTAAAATCAATATTGTGGAAATTACAAACGTTATGACAAACTTATATATACCCTTTTCCACCTGAGGTGAAGGGTATAAAAATATATTGTGCATATCTACACACAAATACCTTTAAAATTTTATATGTTTCATTAAAATCGTTGGACGATAAGACACTTAAAAATCAGCCACAAAAAAATTGTTCCCGTATTTATATATAAGATGTTTTTTGAATGAAAGAAAACATATTTTTGAGCGACTTTTAGGGCCAAATACCTGTCTGTGCAACGTTTAAATTTCGAAAAAGTACCAAATCAATATTTGTCTTTTTTAGATAAGTTCCGAATTTGGTATAATCTTTATTTTTATGTTAATTAGTTTAAAAGATAGATGGGGTGACAAAGAAGACCCAAAATGCGCTTTTAATATTCTACTACTTTGTCATGGTCTACCGGTGTTCGGCATCATTCAAGCTAATCAGTTTGTTGCACCTGCTTTCTTTTTACATGCATAACAGATGTGGCTTTTAAAGTTTAGACGGTCATCTATTTTGAAAGCTTCAATACTTTGTTGTTTGTGATATCTCCCACTTGTGTTGATAAGGTTTCTCGCTTTCTACACTACAGTATTTTTTATACTTCAGTCTATAATCTGTTAATATTTTTTTCACAAAATAGGCCAATTACACAAGGTAGAGGTACCAAAATCTGGGTTTTGAATAAAATTAAAATTTTCGTTACTTGTGAATTTTTTTTTTTTTTACAATTAGTCAAATTATTTATAAGAAAGGCAATCATGGTACAACTACACAAGGTAGACTCGTTGCTACAACAAGTACAACAAGACAAAAACAACAGGCAATTTGTTTTGGTTTTTTTACCCGAGACTTAAAAAAAGAACAACAACAACACAAAATAAAAACAGAATAAAAGTTTTCTTGTAATTTGTTTATTTTTTTTATTTGCCGCTAAAAAAAATAGAAAACTAATATGTGATATTTGTTATAGATTATCCATACCTATGGATACAATTCAAATTGGTCAATTAGAATATATAACATACATATTCTTCGCAGGCCCATGATCACCTATTGGTGTATAGCAGTCATGCTGGTTTCCTTGTTGGCGATGGTTCTAGTGTGGGTAAAGATAGAACAATTGGCTATAAAAATTATACGAAAGATCGTAAGAAAGCTTTATAGATTTCGGTATCAAATGATTTGAAATATAATGCTGTAAGAGATTTGAGTGATATATGTAGGAGCGGGCAAAATAGAAGTTCATGCTTTAAATAAGGTGATTATTACGACAATAGTTTTATTTTTATAATCACGAACAGTTTACTTCTTTTTAGCCTATATGCTTCAATAAATTCGGATGTTAATAACAATTGAAAAGGTCCATAACAAAACGCAACAGTTCCACTTTTTTAAGTAAAATTTTTTTTATGAATTATGTTGTACATACTAAAATCCCTATAGTCGTTGTTTTGAAGATTTATTCACACACATTCTTAAATCGTACTGGCTTAAATTCATCTTTTTCCGTGCATTTATCCAAAAATTGTTAAAGTGGAATTGTTCCGTTTTGTTATGCAGCTCCTCAATTGTAAAAAGGGTGTTATATTTAGAACTAAATCTGAGCGATTATTGCTCGTGATGTCTCGTGAACAGGCCTCCTGCAACTGCTTTAGTGTGGTCAGAAAAGTTAAAAAATATAATTGAAGAAATTCAATTAGCCTGCTTTTATTCCCGTTTCAATATAAGTGCTACTAAGGCCTTTTACGATTTACTGAAAGCACCCTTTTGCATTCACCCAGCTACGGGAAAAGTTCGTGTGCCATTATAAAAAAAGTAAATGTTTAAGGGGGTGGCGGATGTTGAAGAGTTTTTGCGTAAAGTAGAAATGCTGTCCAAATAAATGAAGAAAAAGTGGAATTTAATGAACAATTGAATTGTAAAATACATTAATAAATAAAGAGATGCGTATTATTATTATTTTTTTACAGAAAAAAAATGTTATTGCTTTTGTATATCTGCCTCCAGACGAACAATCTTTCCTCAGGTCCTTCAGCCTGCTTGATATGTATGTACCTCATTGATTTTTGAACCATAACGCAATGGAAAAACTTCAGAGTCTACCGAAGAGACTTTTAATTTTATTTTTAACACAACAGTTGGGCATCTGCAGGATTCAAAAACTTTTGAGCATTTTTATCATCCTCCACTAAACCGTGTCATACAGACACATCTTCGGCCCCACATTCACATTCTTAAGTATATTCCATCTGATATGAAACTATTTTTTTCGACATCTGCGTATTTGTTGGATATCGCAGATTGGATTTTAAGTATTCGCCACGCCCAATGAAACGATATTATTCAATTTTTAAATTTCCAGACGGCCTTTTAACGCCTTTTCCGCGCATTCATTCAAAATATGCATAAATTAATTAAAAACCGGCTGTGTAAAACTTTCAAAACGCGGGTGCTCATTTGATTATTGAAATCTACACTATCCGTTAGGGAATCTATTAAAAGTTGAGTGGAAGGTAAAGTTGACAGAATATGTTTACAGTTAGCAAGAGCAGAACGGATTTTAGACATTTTTTTGCTAACAGATCAAAGCATGATCAATTGCATAGCTTACGATTTGATTCATTTTCAATGGCACTTCTTGTCGGAAATTGTTCATACCAACATAGAAACCTTTGCCGACTCATGCGCAACAACTTTACTAAAGACCATAGCATGATCAAATGATATAATTTATTTTGAGTAATTTTCAATGGTGCCGCCTATCGGAAATTGGTCATACCAACCTAGAAACCTTTGTATGGTAATGCTCAACAGCTGTGCTAAAGATCATAGCATGATCAAATGCAGAGTTTACGATTTAATTCATACTGAGTAATTTTCAATGGCGCCGCCTATTTTAGATTTTTTTTGCTATTCTTCTTACTTGGTCAGAGACCATTCGGAATTGGTACGAATCATCGGAATCGGTCCAGCCGTTCTTTAGTTACAAACGTAGTAACTAACGCCGCTTTCTTTTATATATCGAGCCCTAATAGCAAAAATGATGTAAAATTTTACAGGAGAGTGTTTTTTTTTTATTTTATTTCATATAAATTTTGTATGAAATTTGTCGGTTACCTCAAAAATTGTTCTTGCTATCAAATCGTAACGGTGCCTTATGTGACCACGACATTTTAGGAGATGATGCAAGTGTTGCCAATAAAGTCATTTATTAAAAAAAATGTCGGTTACATCATTTTTGCTATTAGGGCTCGATATATAGATATAATTTTTTTTTTTTTTTTTCAAAATGTGACTTTTTTACGGAGTCACTTTTTTAACAAAGAGTAACTTGTTTCAAGCATAATGAAATTTGTTCACAAAAAATAATTTTGCTTAGTCTTTGTTCATACGGCTCTTGTCTTATTGACATGATTGCTGCTTTATAGGCGAGAGGGACGAGGGGAAACGAAACGAGTACACAGATGCATGTACTGGCTTTACGTTTTGCTTTTTCATTCGTTGTTAAATTTTGTTATTGTTTTCAATATCAAAGAAGCACATTTCGTCAACATGACATGAATCATTTGAACGCCAATTCATGTTCAAAGAAGAAAAAGGAAGATTCTTGTCAATAAGACATGAGCCGTATGAACTCAGACTTAAATAATGTGAGTTTTTTGTACACTAAATTGAAAATAGTTCCACCAGTTCCATTAGTTAAAAGATTAATATTTGACTATGACTGCCAGCCGCCGTAGTGGCGCAAGTGGTAGAACAGCAAAGAATTCTGATGATGAGGATGTGGTTATTATCGAAACATGTAAATTCGACCTCCGTTCGAGGCCGCGTTCAGTCAAGAATAAAAATAATCAAAAAAAAATTTTTTATTGATTTTATGTTCTAAACTTTCTTCCCTAATAAAAAAATTAATTAATGAAATTTAAATTTTATCAATAATTTAAAAATATATTTCAGTACGTCACTTTTTCATAAAAATTAACCCCCATATTCATAAATGTTCATTTAATTTAACAAACGTTTATTAAGGAATACTTTTATATAAAATTTATTAACAGAGGTGTTCTGGAAATCGAAAACGCAAGAATTTTAAAAGCCGTTTTTGAATAAGATTTCTGTAATAAAATAATTTTATGACAAATAGTTCTCTATTAACCGGAATTTTAGAACAAAAGTTATGAAAATTAGATTAAAAGTGTATTTAAAACAGCATCCAAATTCTTGCGTTTTGCGTTTTCGATTTCCAGAACAGCCCTGTAAATTTTAAATATGATTTATGAATACAGGTATTAGTTGTTAAATTAAATGTGGCTTTTTCACAAAAAAAAAACATATGAATAGATAATGACAGCCGTATTCATAATGAACAGCTGGCATAAAGTTAGCAAAACGTTTATTCATAATACACTAACCAAACTCTGGCTAACGTTTTGCTAAACTCTTGTTAACGAGCTGCCAAACGTTTGCCAACTTGTGAAAAGCAGCCGTTTAATGTCAAACAATTTTGTTGGTTTTTAATACAATGTGGCATCATAAAAATTCAAAGTTGATTTATTAAAAGTTGGCAGAGGGAGAAAAGTTCGTTATAAATTCACCCTGTGCCAACATGCTGCTAAGCTTAATCGGCATTCTAGTTAGCAGCTCGTTGTACGTAGTTTATAAACTGTGGCTAACTTTTTGTTATGAATACGGCTGTGAATAATTAAATAGTTTTTGTTATTAAAAAGGTTCTACAAAGATCACCTAAAATTAGAGTGTCCCCACTAATTGCTTTCGATTTGTTCTTTTCGTAATTAACTAAGCTTGCTAATTTTTTTTAACGAAATAAGGAATAAATTTGGTGGTTTGGGGTTGTCTTTTTTACATTTAATCTTAACTACCCAACTATAAAATAGTGACGTAAAATAGTTTAAAAAAAAATAACAAGCCAAACACTATCACACAGATAAGAAAGGACCCGCACGTGAGTGTGTGTAAAATTTTAAGTACTAAATGATGGTTGGTTGCATTAAAAGCCATTTTTTTAATGACATGCCATCAACAGTAAAAAATTACATTAAATGAAAACACAGAAAAAACGCAGCGAAAATTTGAAAAAAAACTACTCTTCGAAAGATTTCACTTACACAAAACATCAGGTACAAATTATACCGAACGACAAAGGGACCGACCGGCATGGAACACAGACACAGATAAAATAAAAAAAGGATAAAATACAAGTGCGTGCATTTAAGTCATTAAATTAAGAAAACAACTACAACAGCAACAGCACGACAACGACAAAAAGCGAAAAATAAATGGCAAACAAATGTTAAGGCGAAAAAAGAGGATTTTATAGTGAGATGAAGAAAAAAAAATATTAACATAAAAGACCAAATGAGTTAAAACCATATAAGAGGATTTGCTATAACTAAAGGACTAAAGGGATAATGCCCGCAAGCAAAAGAAAAACTTCAAAACATAAAAATTATTTATAAAAGAAAACATTATAATTGTTTGAAGTATAAAAAAAATGAAATCTGAGGTTTTTCTTTTAGAAGTCTAACGAGTGGCAGCACACACACCACTTTGATTTTACTTTAATTTAATGAAATTATGCTCTTATTTAATTCAGTCAAAATGAAGATTCAAATACTTAAGAAATAAATAAATGTATTAAATTGAAGCATAAACAGTCTTTACCCAGGCAGCATTTCAAAGAAGCTAACTTTTTTGCTTATAGTCTTACCTATAATCTATTCCATATACATATTTTCTTCATATCTACATATCGTCGGACTCATGTAGAAAGGCCCTAACTCGATTTTTTTCGAAATTGAGTTTTTTAAGTGGTTCCAATATATTTTCCACAAATACACCTCGTCACAAAAATTTAATACAATAGCATCAAAAATATCAGTTTAACAAGCAATTGAACAAGCCATTTTACATTATGATACATACAGTCTCTATTATGGTTTTGCCTTCTCCTGGAAAGTTGCATTTATGGGAGTTAGGGCCTTTCTACATGAGACTAACGATATACATATCGTAGGTAGCCATTACCTATAGGAAGATGGACTTCTTTTTACAAATTGCGGTTAATGTAAGATCTGCATTGAAATTTGTGAAGTTAACAGATTCAAAATACACGTCAATTAAAAATGGAGGGCTATTCTCGTCACGAACGCGGAATAATTGTTTGGATTTTGTGAGGGCTGCATTTCCGAGCCGACTTATTTCTCGTTTTGGGGATATGCACTGGCTGACAAGATCGCCCGATAAACCGTGAAATCTATTTTGTTGGGTTTTTTGAAGTCAGGAGTCTAAAGGCTCAGTTAGCCGGGAGTAACAGTAACCTTACCGTAAAAAAGTAAGACCAATCTATTTCTTACGGATTGAGACGTAACATCTTACTGCTAACTGTAATCGTTCTAATTGCTTTACAAACAACAAAATGAAACAGCTGATTTGCAACGTTACTGTTACTCCCGGCTAACTGAACCTTAAGTGTTCAAACAGAATTGAGGGTTCCATTTCAGGCAAAAATCTTAAAGCCAATACTTAAAACGCCGGCAGTAACTATCTCTCTCATATATTTCCTTTTCTTTTGTTCTTATATTTCTTTGTTTCAGGGTTCCCAGTTTTAATTTTAGCTTTATCCCCAATTTGCGATTTCTCATCCCCAAAAATCCCCACATTTCCTTAAAAATAAAATACATAATAGTATGTCAATGGAAAAATAAGCATACATTGATCTTTTTAAATAAATCCATTTGTGTAATATGTACTATTAAAATTAATGTTATTTATTCTTTGTCCCAATTTACACTAGGGACATTTCTTGCCGGATATTTTTTGAATTCTCTTTTAATCTTACCTGAAGCGTTTACATATGAAACATTAGAAGTCAGACAGAAATTAATACTTGTAGGTAAACTACGAAAAGTAAGAAAGGGAAATGAAAAAATGTCCAGTACAGATAGTCATATACAACACACTCTACCTTTTCGTCCCCTCGCCCTCAAACTTCGTCTGTCCGGCAAGAAATGTCCCTAGTGTAAATTGGGACTTTGTGTTCTACATATCTTATACACTAGGCGTGACATAGTGAACGATTTTTCAATTTCGAATCGCGGCCGCCTCTTATTTTGTTAGGCTTGGAAATGTGGAATGAATTCGCTTATTAATATTGATTTTGGTTATATCTATTCGTTCAACAGAAGTAACGCTTGTTGGTACGAAAAGCATATTTAAAACTATTTTAACAAGCTCTTGAAAGGCTTTTAAACCTCAAAAAAAACTTAAATTTGTACCCACATCTTGACTAAATCGGTCTTACCATTGCAAAAATGAAATGTGTAATAATATATTATCCCCAACATAAAAAGTGATTTTCCTCAAAAAAACTTCCTGGGGATTTTCCCGAAAAAACTGAGAACGCTGGTTTGTTTATAAATTAATGAAAGTATGGTAGCACTGTTAAGAGAATAAGTGTGTAAATGTGAGAGCATAAGAAAACACGTTCTCAAAATAAAATAGATTTTATTTCACGACGGCCAAGGTATATTTGTCTGAGTTCATACGGCTCATGTCTTATTGACAAGATTTTTCCTTTTTCTTCTTTGAACATGAATTTGCGTTCAAATGATTCATGTCATGTTGACGACATGTTTATTATTTTGTATAGTCGTGCGTATGCATGTGTGCTTTTTTGATATTCAAAAAACAATAACAAAATTAAACAACGAATGAAAAAGCAAAACGTAAAGACAGTACATGCATCTGTGTACTCGTTTATTTTCCCCTCGTCCCTCTCGCCAATAAAGTAGCAATCATGTCAATAAGACATGAGCCGTATGAACACAGACTTTACACAAGGTAGACTCGTTAGTCCATATGTTTGTCAGCTGTTTACCCCAGTTAGAATCCAACGTCAAATTTCGTGTATATGAGCCAAAATTTGTACATGTGTGCGTTAAATTGTTTTTGTTTTATATGAAGACAATTTTGACAACTCGGTTCTTTTTATAGAGCAGCATGTCTACACTGCCAAATGAGTCTACCTTGTGTTAATGTACCTTGACTACGGCTTTCTACGACATATTTTTATGTCAAATTGTATTGAAAATGTGGTCTGAGCTCAATTATGTTTGAACACTATGTCAACAAGACTTAGACTATTGCAGTCCTCAGAAGAGCGGGAATCTAGCGCCTAAAGTTCATTCGAGTGTGATAGAAAATGCCAAAAATCGGGCCCGTATGGTTTTTCATTATATTTATTTAACAAATTAGAGCCAAAGAACATCGTGTGACCACTTTTGCGCCACCTTGTTATGTATATATTTACCACCATATTCATAGAAAAAACTTTAATTTATAAAAGGTTTATTGAACAAATTTTCATAGATAGTTCGTTTCATAAACCTTTAATAAACCTGAATTGTTTTTTATGAATATGGGGGTTACACTTTAGACATGCCTATAATAAAATATAGCCCTAGTCTATATTAAAAACTAAAATCTATTAGACTATATAATCTAAATAGTAATCAAGTTTAGAGTCTGAATTAGTTACCGCCAGCTCATATGCCCAATGGGCAAGCTTTTACAAAAGAGCTTTTGTGCTTTCACACCGACACGAGTACAACAAGAAATCACACAACAATGCTTGCTGTTTTTTTAAAGAAACAACGATGAGCAACATGTACACTAAAAAAAAATATATATTTAATAAAGCTTGGGAACAATTGTTTTTTTATTGAAAACAATCACGGCGATCCCGTGTGTATGGTTTGTTATTGGTAACCAATTTCTGATGAAAAATATCCCAAATTAAAAAATGAAATATTTAAATTGTACTCAACGCTTGGTTCCACATATAACTGCGAAACTTCGTTTTCTTTTTAATATTAAATAAATACCGCCATAATTTAAGAAAATTTATAAAAATTTAAGACGGAGAAATAAACATTCAAAATTAAATAAAATTTCAACATACATAAATAAACAAAATATCTGAAATAAATTTCTTCAAAGTTTTTTCGGTGAATGAACTTTGAAAAAAGAGCTTTCAAAGCTCTCTTACACTAACTCAAGTATCGATGTATGCGTTCGTGGCTGTAACTGGTCTAAACTATAGTCAAATATAAATATTCTTAGCCATAATCTAGTGAATTTTTTACTTTAATATACTATACTCTCATCTGTTAAAGGACTAAGTACCTTTCTAAGCACCGTCAATTATTATTTGTTATTATTTCCATTATCGTTATTATTGTTGTTGTTGCTATTTTTAATCCTACTTGGTCCCAACGCAAAGTCGCCATTATAAGTTGTGTTGTTTAGTTATTTCGATATTCCATATTGATCTATGCAAGCAGGGAGGCAGTGCGAGCTTAATTTTCACTTGTCTTTAATCTAGATTTTATTATTTTCAGGTCTGTAGTCTAGTTTATTAACTAGACTATATTTCGATCTCAACGCTAGTCTAAATGCTTAACTATATACTTATATTATTACCTATATTCTAAACTATGCCTTAGCATATAGTCTACTGTATGGTACAGTCTAAAACCTATTTGGTTAGGCAGGTGTTTGTCTGTGCTATTGATAGTCCAGTATTAAGTCTAATGTTTGTACATATGTATGCATGTACTTACTTATAAATATTTATTTACCTATGGCATATGAATTCTCTTCTATAGTCTGGTCTATAGATTCTACTCTAAAATTGTAGTTCAATCTACAGTGTATTTAAGAATTAAGTTAATATTCGATATTTGCTACGTTCTAGTCTATTCTATATCTACTCTAGTCTTAAGTCAATTGAAATTGTGTGCTGTGCTATATGGTTTTAAACGCTTACAAACATATAAAATAATTTTAATTAATTTAATATTTTATATTTAACTGACATTTTGACATTTGTCACTATGTAGTTTTATGTCTACATGTGGTAATAAATGCGAGAAATCCATACATACATGCATACATATGTAAAAATATTTTTCATGTATGTGCTCACATTCATACATATGTATGTATTTAAAATGCCTCCCAAAATTCCATATCTTCAGCACTAACACATTTGCATTTTGTGCAAAATATTTATATTTTTGCTTTAAAACACAAGTAATAAATAATGCATTTACAAAATCTGACACAATAAAAAAGGAGACAACTTAAATTAAATAACAAAATAAAAAATTAAAATACTACAACAAATATTTTTTATGATTTATGATGAAATATACAAAATATTTAAAACAAACTAAATTTTAAATAAAAAGTAATAAAATATCACACGAATTATTTGTTTGCGGATTAACAAAAAAAATAAAAAACAAAAACCAAAATAAATTAAAAATTGCTAAATAAATTGAATTTATGGAAATATTTTTTAAATATTGCTAATAATTGAGTCGAAAGGGTTTTTTGCAAATAAAAAAAATCGTTTGTGAAGAATAAAAAAGTGGAACCGAATTAAAATTAACTTATGTGACAACAAATTTGCTTAAAAAACAATTTTACACAAAAATAATTTATTCCTATAAAATTTTTTTGTTTTTTTTTTTTGTAGTTTGACAATAAAAAGTTTCTCTTTCAAAAAATGTGACTCTGAAAATATAATAATTTTTAGACACTGTAACATTTTGCAGAAAATGTTACATTTTAGGAAAGTGTAACATTTTTGAGAAAATTTAACATTTTGCAGAAAATGTAACAATTTTCAGAAAACGTAACATTTTGCAGAAAATTTAACAATTTTTAGAAAATGTAACATTTTGCAAAAAATGTAACATTGTTCAGAAAATGTAAAATATTTCAGAAAATTTTTGTTAGAAAATGCAAAATTTTTCAGATATTTTACATTTATTAGAAAATGTAACATTTTTAAAAATATTTTTTTTTTTTTAATTTGACAATAAAGAATTCCTCTTTCAAAAAATGTGACTCAGAAAATGTAAGATTTTGAAGAAAATGTAATATGTTTTAGAAACTGTAACATCTTGTAGAGAATGTTAAATTTTTAAGAAAGTGTAAAATTTAACAGAAAAAGTAACATTTTGCAGAAAATTTAGCAATTTTTAGAAAATGTAAAATTTTTCAGAAAATGTAACATTTATTTGATAATGTAACATTTTGCAAAATATGTCACATTGTTCAGAAAATAAAAAAAAAGTAAAATTTCGTAGAAAATGTTGAATTTTTTTGAAAAATATAACATTTTTCAGAAAATTTTAAATATTTTAGGAAATTTCAAAAGATTTTGCTATTCGTGCTTAATTCCCAGTTTTTATTCTTGACAAAAACACTTGAAATTTATTGTTGATGGGATAAGCTATTCCTATGCATTTCACTGGTTGCTTAGGCCAGATCATCAGGAAACTTCATCCATAAAGATTTTAGACAAACTAAAGATATAAAACCAAATAAAACTGTTAAACGTATAAGAATTATAGCAACAGTTCTACTTTAACAATATCAAAGCTTGAACAAAACACATCAACAATAAACAACAGTGGGTTTAGTGGGTTTTTATTTTGTTTTTCTTAACCTACTTACAACTACAATTAATGTTGAGAGAATTTCAACTAATTGTAGTGGGGAATGTAAGATGAGATAAACTCACTGTTGTTTATTGTTGATGTGTTTTGTTCAAGCTTTGATATTGTTACAAGTAGAACTGTTGCTATAATTCTTATACGTTTAACAGTTTTATTTGGTTTAATATCTTTAGTTTGTCTAAAATCTTTATGGATGAAGTTTCCTGATGATCTGGCCTAAGCAACCAGTGAAATGCATAGGAATAGCTTACCCCATCAACAATAAATTTCAAGTGTTTTTGTCAAGAATAAAAACTGGGAATTAAGCACGAATAGCAAAATCTTTTGAAATTAAAATTTTGTATTCCCAAAAATTGAAATTACTTTTTGATAATATTTTAGGAAATGCAAAATTTTTTAGAAAATGTAAAATTTTTCATAAAATTTTTTTTTTTTTTTTTTTTGTAGTTTGAAAATAAAAAGTTTCTCTTTTAGAAAATGTGACTCAGAAAATTAATGATGTTGAAGAAAATGTAATATTTTTCAGAAACTGTAAATTTTTTTAGAAAATGAAGAATCTTCAAAGTAATTTTTGGGAATACAAAATTTTTTAATTTACAAGATTTTGTTTGTCGTGCTTAATTCCCAATTTTTATTCTTGATAAAAACACTTATGGCCATTTTCTCATTAGGCGATTATCTTTTTTCCCAACGAAAAACTGCACATTAAAGAAATTTGGCTTTCTCAATGTCTCATTAGCTTCGATTTTATCGCAAAGCTAACCGGCACTCATCTGCCAATTATTTATTTTCCTTTTATTTGCCGTACAGATAAATTCAATCAGCTGACTCCCAACTTTTACATGTATTTTGAGTGGCGTTGCCAGTTGAAAACTTAGTTTTTTGTCGGTATATTGAGAAACCCAAAATCGTTAACGGACAGTTTATCGGTCCAATAAATTTATGTTGACATTAAGTAACGGACAGTTTGTCGATACATTGAGAAAATGGTCATTAAATTTATTGTTGATGGGATAAGCTATTCCTATGCGCATTTGAAACTTCATCCAAAAAGATGTTAGAAAAACTAAAGATATTAAACCAAATAAAACTGTTAAGCGTATAAGAATTATCAGCAACAGTTCTACTTGTAACAATATTAAAGTTTAAACAAAAACATCAACAATAAACAGTGACTTTATCTTTTCTTACATTCCCCACTACAATTGGTTGGAATACTTCCAACATTAATTGTAGTTGTAAGTAGGTTAGGAAAAAAACAAAATAAAAACAAAAACAACCTGCTTTATTACTCTCGCAATAAATATAGCATGTTGCCAGTTTAGTTTTTTAAGTCGTGCACATGCCAGTTTATTATCAAAGTAATTTTTGGGAATAAAAAATTTTTAATTTACAAGAATTTGTTTGTCGTGCTTAATTCCCACTTTTTATTCCTAATGGAAACACTGCAATTAATTGTTGATTTTTTCAAAAAATTTTAAATTTTCGCTTTTTCAGAAAATGTGATCTTAATCACAAAAAATGGATCTTTCTTAAAGTGGAACTTTTTAAAAAGTCCCTTTTTTAATCTTTGTCCCATTAATCTTAAATTATCTATCCCTTTTCGTGTCCTCTTTCCAACGTTTTTTAATTTTTTTTTTCACACACGTCAAGTTTGACTCGTCAAGTCTTGAGTTTTTAGGAGAGTGGGGAAAAGAAATGGCATTCTCTTTTCCCTTCTCTCCTTAAAACCCAAAACTGGACGAGTCAAACTTGACGTGTGTAAACCGGTACTTAAAGTTTAATAAAATGTCGCTGTTATTTATTTAAATTTTTAATGTTGTGTTTTCTCTCCTGTTTTGGTTTAAATTGAAATTTTATTTTATTTTTCAAATATTATTTACATATTTAGTTGACGTTATTTTTTTAGCGTAACAATGTTGTTTATTGTTTGTAAAATTCTCATTTTTTAAAATATAATATTTAGTGGATATTTGTTTTAGGGAAAACATTCTCTAATAAATAAACATTTTTGTGATGTTGGATAAAAAACAACCATTTTTTAAATAAATATTAAAAAAAATCATGCAAATTTACGCGATTAAATAAATAAAAAAAAAAAAATTTATAAAAAAGGGCTTTTGATGGCAAATAAATATGATTAAATTTTTAGGTTGATTGAAAAAAATTTCATATAAAACAATAAAGTTTTTACAAATTACATGCATTTATTTATTTATTTAAAAAGAAATAAAAGTTTCAGGAATAAAATTAACTTTCTTAAAAACTTTACAACGTTACCACTTATCTCAATATTTTGGTTAAAACAATGCTTTTCTAGAATTAAATTAAATTTATATGTTTTGATCTCTACCTCAATTATTTCTCTTATTTTTTTTGCTTACGGCCTTAAGTTTTTAATATTTTAAATTCTATATTTTATAACAATCATTAGTATTCTACTTAAAAGTTAATTTGATATGTTTAAGCTTTAATCCTGAAATTACACACAAAGCAAACAGACAGACAGATACTTCAACTCCAGCGCAGTCTAGAGTTTAGTTTTAATTTTATTATTTTTTTTTTTTTTTTGTTGTATTTAAATTTTGTATATTTTATTTAAACATCTTTCTTAAAATAATATTTCCGTTAGTTTTTGCTTCCGCCCCTTAAAGTATGCAAGCTAAATACGCATACTAAAGTTAAAACTAACTGTATGAGCAGGAGTATACTTTCTTCCAAGCACACACACACAAACACTCAAGCAACCATCCATCATTTTGTTGGGTATGAGAGGAGTAAAGTAAAAGAAATATACGATTGTTTACATAAAAAAGTATGCATTTTCATACATTAAAAAAATAAAATAAATTCAAGCACAAGAGCAAAAACGAAAGAGATAAAATTAAAAAGTAGGATTAAGAAAAATAAAATAAAAAATTTAACTTTGAACGGATTACATTAAAAATATTGTCAGCTTATAACGACACAAGTGGAGTGGCAAAGATTTTAAATATTCTAAAAGAATATACAAATTCAAAAAAAAGCTAATCGATAGGTTTTCAATACCCAAGGAAACTTATCGATAAGTTTCTGTCCTTTAGAATGTTAATTATTTTTTAATTAAGATCAATTTGCTACACTTTATTGTTTTTTTTTTTTTTTTTTGTTTTCGACATCTCAGAAAAGTTTTCTATAGCCCAGAAAATTTATCGAATAGTTTTTATTTTATATACATCTAGATTAAAAACATTTTCTATTCTAGAAAAACCTTATAAATAAATCATTAATTCTAACTAAAACTAAACAAAAAGTTTTCTAGTTTATATAAAACTTATCGATAATTTTTTTTAAAACCCTTTTCCTTAATAAATTTTCTGTTATATAGAAAAAAAATTTTGATACTTTTTGTTATTCAAAAAATAATTTATCGATAACTTTCGTTATATTATATTTAAAACTTGCCGATTACATGTTTTGGACTTATCGAATTTTTTTTCCAGAATTAACGAAAACTTTTCTGAATTAAAAGAAAATTAGTCAACTACTTTTCTAGTCGGTATAAAACTTATCAATTACAAAATTAAAGACAACTATTGGCCATTTTTCTAGGCTATAAAAAATTTATGGATAGCTCTCTTCCGCGTAAAACCCTATGGAAATTTTTAATGTTTTAAAAAAGTTTGTGTATCAAAATATTTACATTTTTATAGAAAAGTTATTTTGTACAAAAAGCTTGTCAGTTTCTTTTTAATTTCTAATAGAAATGTTAAAGATATTTATAATTTTCTATAAAAAAAATCAAAAATTTAACTTTTATACATCGATACCTTCCCATAAGAATGTATTAAGCGACACTTTTTTCGAAAATGACTTTTTGATGTGGAACTATACTAGAAGCTAAGCGCCACATTTTGGCTTGGGTTTCGCTGCCCTATCATGGATGCAGAATTCGATTATAGATTAACGTGAGTATCTGTCCTAAGACCTTACCTCACAGTGATCCAAACCAAATCACTTGGTGAGTTAATATTAAGCACTTACCAAATGCCCCCGTGTGAGTTAGAATTCATTTGCACACACAGGTGGCTACTTTGAGTGTATAAACCCGTCGAAGCCTATAACACTCATCCCTTGCTTGAGAACCGGAGCTATCTAACCTCCGCTGCTTTATTAAATTCCAGCAGCATCTGTCGAATAGCAACAGCACCCAGGAACCCCCTCACAGCCCGAACTCTCGCCGAAGGTGAAAAATCAGACTTTGTATGTGAGCGAGAACCTACCCGCGACTTTGGGTTTAAACCACAGCCACTACGTGCTCTCCAAATTAGCGTCCCTCCAAAGGGCATCGGCTCACGCAAGACAATCAACCTGAAAGACAGGAAGCATTTCTTGCAGAAACCCAACTAACCGGAGACCTCATCCAACCGTCAAACCAGCCTAAGCTGGGGGCAGATGACGCCCGTAGTGCCTACTGTTTAAGTCCTTAGGTCAGACCTCGAGTGAATTCGGTCTATCCAGACCAAACGAACTCTAGCTTTCGATAGTTTTAGTGACGCCATCAAGCAGCATACGCTCTGTTAGGTCGTATGAGACTCACTAGGAGTGCCAGTACACCTGGGTCAAGGATAAAATCCAAGACCATTCACAAGTCAATTGTCACCTTACGGATCCAGGGATAACTCCAACCTGTTCAATGTTGACTCAACCGACTCCCCATCTAATTCAACATGCTAGATGGGTAAGCAAAATTGTGCAACTTCATCAATCTTTCAAATGATCACTATACCAGGGTTGAAATACACCAAAAATATTTTTACTAAACTTCCTTAGAAGAGTAGTGTGATAATTTGAGTCATATACGTCTCTGCTTGCCTACGCATGGAGTACAGACCCCATCGTCTCTTTAAAAAGCCGAAGACTATTGTTCTTGGACAATAAACACCATACAATGAGGTGAATTCCTCAAAGTATCTTTCTGCCCTTCCTTTTCAAAGGGCAGTTTGTTCCACAGACCTGTATAATAACCCTGCTCACTTAGCCAACTGGAAATATCCAGCTGTTACCAGGAGCCACCACGCGGAGATGGAACATAGGCACTCGATGACAATTTGATGGCTTACCAGGCACATCAAATTGACATCTTCGGCTCCTTATCATGGATGCAAAGGAAACTAGAGAGAAAATTTAATTGTATCAACCGTCAAGTTTTCTCACTGGAATAAAGTTGCTCCCGGAAATTTGTATTATCCGCCAAAAAATTATGCTAAGCCACATTTTTAAAAATGTAATTGTCGTAAGCAACAAAAAGTCCACACAAAAATTTTGTTAGGTGTCGCTTAGTTTTACCGAAATTGTCGCTTAGCACACTCATCCAACTAGAACTTGATCCATTTTTGTTGCTTATAACACTCCTGATTATGATTGTCTTTTAGTTTAAATAATTTTTCTATTCTTCAAAACTGCCAATATCAGGACCGAAACGAAAGGATTTAGAGAGCCTGCTCAAAAGAAAGTTTATTCCTAAACGATACATACAAGAATACGAGGATATTATAAAAAATACATTTGGTGAGAAAGAAGACGAATTGGCAGAGACAGACGAAGTAGATGATTTGTCTGACAATCAAAATGATTATTTATAATCTTAAAATTTCCGTTTTGATCTCTGAGTATAATTTTTGAATTTTTGTTTTGAAATAAATGTTTTGTTACTTTTTATATAGTAGATTTTTATTTATTATATTGTTTAACAGAAAAAATAAAAAATTAATTAAACGACACAATTTATTTCAAACCTTTATTTTTTGTGTCCATGTCAATGTTTTAAGCGCCATTTACCATTGTATCAAGCGCCAATGTCTTGACCACGAAAATGTACTAAGCGACAAAAACTTTTTATCTGACTAAAATTTTGGTTTTGCAATGATGTCAAGTTTTGTATTCTGAAAATCGCTTTCCAAATATGTTCCTTTCAATAAAATATACAAATAAATAACTTAATTGAGACGTTTTTTTCGTTTCCTACACCATTTAAGAAATGTCGCTTAATACATTCTTGCGGGAAGGTATCGATATTTTTTTATTTTCTATAGAAAATTTATCGGCTTTTTTTTAAATATTCAAAGAAAATACCAAAATTTTTGGCTGATTCGTTCTCAAAATACATGACCTTTAATGTATCAAAATAATTTCTGGCGTATGTCCTACGCGACTGAAAATTATAGTATTTTTGCACTGATCAACATCGACCATCAATTTGTGAAGATGATTTCAACATAAGAAATAAATCAAAATCTTTTAAAACACTGCAGCCAAAGGAGAAAAACTTGCACTTCTTCATTTGTCATTGGCCAAAAATAAACTGTTACTTTTACTTCTGATTCATTAAATGTAAACAGTCGCTGTCAAACCCACTCAAAAAGCGAAAGGTGTAGACAAGTTTTCGTTTTCTGCTCAACAGTTTTTAAACCCCGAATGTTCCTATCCTATTTTATTCCATTTAACATCTGTCGATTTGAGTGTCATCACCAGAAAATTTGCAAAAAGTTCTATCATTATTGTGGCATCACGGACAAAATGACATTTGTTTTAAAAGCATCGTTACCATTTGTCAAGTTTTCCCTTTTTTGCAATGATTCTTTTTAATATTTTTAAACAAAATTAATTTCGACTACATTTTTGTGTTTTCTTTTAGAATTTTGGCGGTTTCGTAAGAAAAAAACGATCTTATATCGTCAAAAGTGCGTATATGTAGGCTTCTAAATATGATCGATCAAAAGTTGCTGATTTATCAACATAAACCAGGGATTTGACGTGCCCCCACAAAATGCAGTCCAAAGGTGTAAAATAACACGAACGATGTGGCCAATTCACATTTCCCCTTGATAATTTTTCGTTTCATTAATTCCTACCAAAGTAACTGATTTTTTTTTTCTTCCACTACAACTTAACAAACACGAAGTCAAACCTTTGATATGAAATGACTTTATTATTTGACATCAAACACAATTCTCAAACGTTTTTCAATTGTTTGATTTAACATTTATATATTGAACTTGATAATGATTTCAAAATAAACATTTGATACCAAATGTTTTATCAATTTGATGTCAAATGTTTGTCAAATGTTAAATTTAAATGAAAAATAAACTTGGCAACACTAAAGCGAAAAAAGCATTAAAAATGACGATTCAAGTTAAATTTTTTACTTTGTGGTTGGTTACATGTGTTTTACTATTAAAAATAAATTTTAATATAAAGTGAACAGTTTATTTCTTGTAAACATTAAAAATTATTTGTTAGTTATTCCAATGATTAAGAACACAAAAAAAAGGAAAATAAAACGGGAAAGTGAAGAAAGTTTGTTGAACGATCGCGGTGCTACAATCCTCAAAATAAAATGGAGCCAATGTCGTCTTTGCAAGAATTAGAGGACGGAAAGAACTTCATTTCTTTCATCTTTTATCTATGTTGCCAAATGTTTATTTAAATAAATAATGAATTTAAATTAAAAAAATAAAATATTTTCAGTTAAGTTCCACATTGTATTAATATCCACATTTGAAAAACATTTGAGAATTACGTTTGAAAGCAAGTTGAAAATAAAGGCATTTTTTAACTTGATAATAATTTCCCCTTTTTGTTGAGAATGCTATGATTTTCAAATCATTATCAACCTTTGTCGTTTGAGAAAACTTTTGATTTTAAATCATTTTCAATTTGAAATCAAAGCTCCGTGTTTGTTGGGAACCTATAATTACAAACAAATACAAACCTTAATCCAATCCAGGATACACGTAAGGTTAGGTAGAAAGATTCTGTTGCAGCTGTTTCGGGTGTATCGTGCGTTCTTTCCATTGTGCCATTTGTTTTCCTGTTTTTCCGTGTCTAAAGGTTGTTGATTTATGATCTAGGATATTGTTATTCTCCTTTTCCCTCTTGTATAATCGGTTGTTCTTCCTGCTTAGCAGATAATTGGTCAACCAATTATCCACTAAAGTTGATGAACATTGAAAATTTGATGTTATTTTTATTGTGTTCTACGAAATTTTTTATATGGCACTTTTTCCAACTTTTTTTAATGCAAATCTCATCTTTAGCAATTGCTTTTTACGAAAATATACAAAAAAGTCAAATGGTAAGTTTACTGTGATTGTAACAAAAGATTGAACACACAGTAAATTTGCATGCCATTTTAAACAAGCGAACATATATGAACTTTGAGCGTGTCTGTTCAAACAATTAATAAATATTTCAGGCTTATATTTCGGAATCATTATATTCAGATATCTGACAACAAAATACCAAAAAATTATCCAAATCGGCGAACATGAAAAAAATGAATTCATGCCGCTCTTAAACCAATGTGCAACGCCCTCTCTGTTTTTTTTTTTTAATTTCTAAAGATAATTCGGTCATCAAATGTTTGTCTTGTTGGAACCATTTCTGATTTGCAATGACATGAACAAATAAAAAAATCATCAATCGTTTGCCTCTAGCGTTCGCCATTCTCGGTAATGTTGACACCGGTTTCAAATTTAAAGACAAATTTCTGATTTTTCGGGATGTAATTGAGTCTGAAGAGTTTCAAGAGAATTGTGCTCCCTCCAAAAAAGACAGTTATGTTTGTTTACATACCCGTTAAACCAGAAGTGAGCTTAATCGCTGAAGATAATTTGACAATAAAAATATGGTTCAACTTCCAGTTGATTCTGAGACAATTTACTAAACATGGTACGCTGGCTTTTTTCCTTGCACCAGCAGGATTTTATATGGAGATGGGACAAGATATTTTCTCAAAACGTTCAAAGCAGTGAGTGGGCAGAGACTGTGCTGCTGAGAATTACGTATGTTTGATAAATTCGAGTCCTCTATTACGCTCCCGTCTACAGCGGCAATGACTTCTTCTGTACACTAAAAGAAAAACCTTCGTAAATGTAACGATTTTTTTCATTCCTGCAATGAATTTTGTCATTATTATTGAGCCAACGTAGCGTGTCATTCCCGCTATGAAATCGGATCATTAAATTCAAATTTGTCATTAAGACAATGAAATTTTGACATTATTTCTATGACATAAATTCTGCAGGGCAACGTAAATTTTCATTATATATCATTAATGATGCAACGAAATTAAGGAAACTTTACGTTTTGGAAGTAACATAGTATCAATGAAAATTGCATAGCTGCAATGAACAGTTTAGTAATGCCAGTAATGCAGATTTTCATTGCAAAAACGAATAGGCGCCAATGAAATGGTTTCATTTCAGCAACGAAGCGTTTTTCTTTGAGTGTACGCACGGTACGGTCTCAATTTGCATAAATATTATCCTAAAGAGTACATGTGGTCATGAATCGAAAATGCGCACCGTAAATTTGATAAAGTGCCTCTATAAGTTTGGTGAACAGAGCCAAATTTCGGAAATAAATTTTCACGATTTGTAAACGTTGTTCTGGCGTAAGTCACTGCATTGTGATTTGCCAAAGCTTACTTAAATAAACGTTAAACACACTTTATTTGTGTGACAGCTAGTTTAACAGTTATCGCTAACGGAAGTTCTATAAGTCTTAAGCAACACACTTTAGAAACCAAAAATGTTTTTTTTTAAATTTACAATTTTTTTAAACCCAATCGGCAACTCTTATTATTAATTAGTATATCGCTGGATGTTTTTAAATATCTGCACATTTTAAATGTTCACGACTGATTTGTTTGTTCTCTACTCGTAGATAAAACACTCCATTCATTAAACATTGTCGTCTAACAAGCGTGGTCATTTTAATTTTAACTCGATTGCTTTCTCTCCAACCACTACAGAACAATAGAACCAATCACTTCCTTTTTTTTGTCGCTAACTCAGTTTTGCAGATTTCACTTCTTCAACGTTTTTCATTGAAACACCTGCATTTAAAACAAATAATCCTTTTTCGCAATGAAAAACAATTTTATTTATGCTTGCTGGCATTTTGGTGCTTCCAAAAATGTCGACGATGGGAGTTTGTTGCATCTCGAATTTTCTTTTAGACGAAAAACATAAAAAGGTTTGCTGCGATGTTCTCTATATCTGGATTTAATTGATTCACTTTTACTACTTTCTTTTAGATCCCTTTTTTCCTCATTTTAAAACTCAAAGTTTTTATTCCTGCTTGTGTTGAATTAACTATAGTTCAACTGTCTCCCTCATCCTCCATTTTAATCTAAGTATTTCTTAGACACTGGCGATTATGGTCGTACTACATACACAAATACATTATCAAGCTCACACACACACAACCAACACAATGGCATTACCATTCATTTAACATTAATTTCTTTGCTTCAAGCAAAAGCTTAAAAGTGTCAAACGAAATTAAAATGAAGCTTTTAGTATAAAATAGGATTATTGATAAACTGCTACCACTACCACTATTCCATTTAACTTCAACTACCACTACTAATACAAGGTTCTTTACACGGACACTTTGTGTGTATTTATCGAGCTTCTGTTGAAATGGCTACACAGGATTGCAATATTTTTTATTGTCCTTTCAAATGTTACATGTGTGTTTTTTGTTCGTCCTTTTCTGTCACTGTCTCTGAGTGCTGGCGTTTCAGTTAGTGAAATGTTCTAGTGAGTAGTAAAGACTAAAAGCAATTCATTAGCATTATTTAAGGATAATTACAAATCATTTACAAAAATTTAAAACAGAAAAATAGAAAAAAACTAAAATCAAAAGGAGACAAATAATATATCAAAAAGAATAAAAGAGAACACAGGAAAAAGGCTACTTAGAATTTCAGGAAACTGTTTAAGAAAACATTTTTAAATGTATCTATTATTAACATATTTTTAAAGACTCTAAAAATAAAGAAAAAGTTAATTCTAGGAGAATCTTAAAATTATCGATACATTTTCTATAGAAAAATTAAATAAACAACAAAATTTCATTAAGAGATTAATACTAATAATAATTTTGTATAAAAAAATTCAAATAAACTTTTAATTTTTTAAGGAAGATGAAGGAAAATTAGACAGAACGGTTTTCCAGAAAAACAAGTTTTCAATAGACTAGAAAATGTATCGATAAGTTTTCTATAGATTAGAAAACTAGTCGACAAATTTTTATTAAACAAGAACCCTTATCGTTAAGTTTTCTATAGACTTATCGATAATTTTTCTTTAGGCTAGACAATTTATCGACAAGTTTTCTCTATGTTAGAAAACTAATCGACCAGTTTTCTAAAGGTAAGAAAATATATTGAAAACTTTTCTATAGACTAGAAAATTCCGTTTTCTATATAGTACAGAACCTATCGACCAGTCTTCTTTAGGCTAGAAAATATATCGACTAGTTTCTTAAAGATAAGAAATTTGACCAAACTTTTCTATAGCCAGGAAAATTTATCAAAAAGTTTTCTATAGACTAGAAAATTTAGTTTTCTATTGATAAGAGAAATTAGCGACCAGTTTTCTATAGACTAGAAAATTTATCGAAAAGTTTTCTAGAGACTAGAACATTTATCGAACAGTTTTCTATGGATAATAAAACTTAACAAGTTCTCTATTGACTAGAAAACTTTTCGACAAGTTTTCTATAAAATACGAAACTAATCGACATGTTTTCTATAGACTAGAAAATTGTTCGACCAGTTTCATATTGTCTAGAAAACATACAGGCAAGTTTTACATAGATAACAGAACTTATCGACAAGTTTTTTAGAGACTGGAAAATTTATCGAACAGTTTTCTATAGACTAGAATATGTATCGACCTGTTTTATATTGACCAGAACATTTATCAACCAATTTTCTATGGATAATAAAACTTAAAAAGTTTTCCATGGACTAGAAAACTTTTTGACAAGTTTTCTGTTAAATACAAAACTTATCGACATGTTTTCTGTTGACTAGAAAATCGTTCGACCAGTTTTCTGTAGACTAGAATATCGTTCGACCAGTTTTCTGTTGACTAGAAAATTAAAAGACCAGTGTTCTATAGAGAACAGAACTTATCGCCAAGTTTTCTATAGACTATAAAATTTAATCGAAAAGACTAGTCAATTTATCGACAAGTGCTCTCTAGACCAGAAAATATCGACCAATTTTCTATAGATAATAAATCTCAACAATTTTTTTATAGACTAGAAAACTATTCGACAGGTTTTCTATAAAATAAAAAACTTATCGACATCTTTTCTATACACAAAATAACGTTTCGACCTGTTGCAAATAATCTAGAAAACATTCTGACCAGTTTTAAAAAGATAACAGAACTTATCGATCAGTTTGCTAGAAAATATATCGACCAGTTTTTTATAGGCTTAAGACACTTATAAGCATTCTGTAGACATGAAAACTAATCGACAAGATTTCTTAGCAAGTTTTGTATAGACTAGAAAACTTTTCGACATATTTTCTATAGAATACAAAACTTATAAATATGTTTTCTATAGACAAGAAAATTTTTCGTCCAGTTTCAAATAGTATTGTATAGACTAGAAAATTGTCGACCAGTTTTTCATACACAATAAAACTAATAAGCAAGCTTTCTTAAGTATAAATTATGTATTTTATTCGACCTTTATTTTTTAAACTTTAATAAATTTTTGAGCCTTAGGTCTTTTTTTTTATAAAAAACTTTTTAACTTTTATTTAAAAACCAATATTTCGGCACTTCCTTGAGTGCCTTCTTCAGGGTTATTTTTTCTTTAACAAATTATAACAAATTTAACAATAAGTGACAAATTTAAAAATTTTTCTAATTCAAAAACAAAATAAAATATTTTTCAAATCAAACTTGATCTATTACAATATAAATAAATTTTTAACTTCCGTTTCTATTTTTATAAATTAAGTGTCTATAATTTTGTGCTACATTTTCAGTGTCTGACTTGAAATTAATTCTAGAAATTGACGGAACCTTTATAATTTGTAACATTTCTAACATAAATCTACGTTTATAATTATTTTCTGTATTTAAAACAGTTGTATTTTCAAAATCTGGATAATGGTGTCGCAATGCAGGTATTATTCCAAAATTTATTAAAAATGCTACTAAAAATGTTTCTATTCTTTTTCATGAAAATGATAATTTGCCGTCATACCGACAAAAAACATCAAATTATGTTCAAGAACTACAAAACAAGATTTTAAATATAAGAATAAGGTATAAGCATGAGCAGCTAAAAGAAGTAAAGAAGGAATGTAGGATAATAGAAGACCAGCTACAGAATTGTTTTGGTGATGTGGAATATGCAAGTTTCTTAGAATATGAAGATAAATTAGCGAGCAATTTAAATGAGAAGATCAAGTATAGACATAGACAGAAATTTCAAGATCTTGTTAATTTACAAAGAAGGGAACTAGGTATAAAATTTAATAATAATTGGTTTGTTAACAAATCTAACATAAATATACCAAATGATGCACAATGGGTTCTCTCATTAGGTCATAAACACATGCTACCGACGGAAAGGAAACATTTTCCAGTTTTGAAAATTATAACTGAAGGAGAGGATTTAGTACAGACACTTAGGGAAAAAGAGGAACAGGAAATAGCAAGAACACAACTGACTACAAATATAGACAACCACATTAATAAAATGAGACTAACGAATAGGGATAAGTTTATATTGGACAAAATAAAGGAAACAGATAGATTTTTGAGATCTAATAGGGACATTTTTATCTTAAATGCAGACAAAGGGAACACAACTGTTGCAATGAATAGAGTTGATTATGAGTTAAGAATTAATGATATTGTGAGGGATGACTCAAATTATAAGAGATTGGATAAGGACCCTACTAGCAAACTAGAAAAGATAAATAATAGTTTAGTTCAGGAACTTTTTAATAATGATACAATTACAATCGCAGAAAGGAATAAACTTAAAACTAATACAGCAATAGCACCTAGGCTATACGGTGTTCCAAAAATTCATAAAATGAATTTTCCATTAAGGCCAATATGTTCAATGATAAATTCTCCATCATATGAACTATGTAAATATATAACAGGAATTCTCAATAAAATTACTGAAAATTCAAAGTATAATGTTAAAGATTCTCTTCAATTTAAAGACAGAATTAGGAATATTACATTAGATAATAATGAGAGGTTAATTTCTCTTGATGTAGTTTCATTGTTTCCTAGCATTCCAATAGATTTAGCTATAAATATAATAGAGGAAAAATGGAATATAATAAGGGAACATACGAATATGGAGAAGGACTTATTCTTACGTATTCTTAAATTTTGTATAATAGATAGTAGATATTTTCAATTAAATAATCATATATATAATCAAATGAAAGGACTTCCCATGGGTTCGCCAGCTTCTCCAATTGTAGCAGATATAGTTATGGAAAGGTTATTAGATATATGTGTGGAAAAATTAATTATTAAACCGAAGATCTTAACTAAATATGTTGATGACTTATTTTGTATAATTTCTGAATCAGGAATAGGTCAAATGTTAGATATTTTTAACTCTTTTCATTCAAACATTAAATTTACAATTGAAAGGGAATCTAATTCAAGAATATCTTATTTAGACACCTTGATAATTAGAAGAGGAAATAGGATATTAATAGATTGGTATCAAAAACCAACATCTTCTGGCAGAATTATTAATTATTTCTCGAAACATCCAAAGAGAATAATTATTAATACAGCTAAAAATTTTATAGAAAGAGTTCTAAAAATAAGTGATTCAGAATTTCATAGAGATAATAAAAGGAAGATTTCAGGTATTTTAACTGATAATAGCTTTCCTAAACAATTAATAACAGATTTATTAATTCAACATAATAGATTAAATAGTAGATTAAATAACCGAAATAGTATTACAGAACAGAGGATTTTTAAGTCGGTAACATACATACCAAAATTTTCAGAAAGATTAGAAAAATCAAATATATATGATAGCAAAATATACAAAATAGCTCATAAATCTTTTAACACAGTAGGTAAACTATTTACTAAAATGAAAGACAAAGTAAAGAAGATGGATAGGTCAAATATAGTTTATAAAATACCATGTAAGGGTAATGATAGTGGACAGTGTAATAAAGTATATATAGGTACAACAAAAAATAAACTAAGAACTAGGATAGCAGGACATAAATCAGATCAAAAATATAGAAATATTTCATCACAAAAAACAGCTTTATCAACTCATTGTGCTAATCTAAACCATTATCCAGATTTTGAAAATACAACTGTTTTAAATACAGAAAATAATTATAAACGTAGATTTATGTTAGAAATGTTACAAATTATAAAGGTTCCGTCAATTTCTAGAATTAATTTCAAGTCAGACACTGAAAATGTAGCACAAAATTATAGACACTTAATTTATAAAAATAGAAACGGAAGTTAAAAATTTATTTATATTGTAATAGATCAAGTTTGATTTGAAAAATATTTTATTTTGTTTTTGAATTAGAAAAATTTTTAAATTTGTCACTTATTGTTAAATTTGTTATAATTTGTTAAAGAAAAAATAACCCTGAAGAAGGCACTCAAGGAAGTGCCGAAATATTGTTTTTTAAATAAAAGTTAAAAAGTTTTTTATAAAAAAAAGACCTAAGGCTCAAAAATTTATTAAAGTTTAAGCTTTCTTAAGACTAGAAAATTTTTCGACACGTTTTCTCTAGACCAGAAAATTTATCGACCATGAAAACGTATCGAAAAGTTTTCTATTTCTTTTCACTAGAAAACTTTAATATACTTTAATACGTTTTTAAGACTCTATAAAACTATTAAATAAGTTTTTTAAGGAATAGAAAATGTATCGACAAGTTTTCTCTAGACCAGTTATTTCTGGACCTGATTTTTAACTTCCACTAAGGAATCATTTCTATTGAAAAATTTAACATTTTTATTAAGAAATTAATGTGTCGAAAAATATTTGATTTAACTCTTAAGCAGAGACATGTGCACCAAATAAGTACTCCTTTTTTCATTAAGAGCCTTTAATTTGCAGATTTACGAGTTACTTTATACAAAAACATCATTAGTATTCGCACAGCTAATATTTTGCCATTATCCTTTTTTGGCTTTTCAACAAAAAAAAAAAAAAAAAACGGCAGGCATTTTATTTGAATCTGTATGTTGTGTGCGTGTGTGTGTGTGTGTTATTTGAGAGTGTATGTCTCTAATTATGTTCTACGCTGGTGTACATTATTTTTGGTAATTGTAAAGCTTGGATGATTTCTGGCCGTAGAATTAATAACTTTCATATGAAAGTTAATACGTCTGGCTGGCTAAATTTTTTGTTCTTTTGTCTATAAAAATGTGTATTTATAATCAAATACCAGCCATAATGCTTGGGAAACGAGTAGTTATTTCCAGATGATAATACAGAGATACTTTTCTGTTTGTCTGTCTGTATGTAGATTTATATTTGTGTCTCATTAAACATTTACATTTTATGTGCTAATTGCAACTTACTTAATGTTTCTCGTATTTTATAAACAATTGTTGCTGCAATTACTACAGAAATTAGTCATAGTTATAGCACTAAATACTTCTACAGTCTTTAAATGAAAAAAATTCAAATTGTGATAATTTTTTTTGAGGTAAATTTTGTTTAAAACTAAAAACGATTTTGTTATGGTTAAAAGCAACTTTAAATAATGACTAGACAACAGGCTGGAGAGTATACCAGGGAAAAAACTCAACTCTTAACCGTAGATCAGATCGGAGACATGATAATGGACTTGAGACAAGACGAGAGAACAGACCAGATAATAGACTAGATACTAGAATATAAAAACACAAATAGTTTCTAGTCTAGAGACAAGACTGCATCTTGAACTACACTTTAAGCTATACAACAGTCTTAACTAGAGACTAGACTAGAGAACAGATTAAAGATAAGTTGTAATACTAGACGTGAGACTCGACTTGAAACTAGTCTAGTTTATAGATTAGTCTCTTAATGTATAAAATAGACTTTTGACTACATTAAAGACAAGGCTGGAGTCTAGACTAGATGTAGTCCCTAACTCGAGACTATAGACTTTACTTATTGTTGGATTAAATATATTAAATATTATTGAATAATATATTTCGCTAATCAACTTTTTCTCTCCCCTCTCCCATTTCAGGCTATTTCTCTTTACTCAATGACAAAGGTCTACCCATAGCCACCCAGTATACATCGCTTGTTCAGCTGGTACGAGAGCGTGTTTGCAAATTTGTGTCGGTGGAAAATATGTCAGCTTTTATGGAATCTCAAGCGAATGGCAGTAATGCCAATTCGCCTACCGAGGGATGTCTAAATATCTATTCCTCGAACTCGAATAATGCCAATAGTAGACCGCAATACGTAAAGACTACAGCCCGGGGAGGACAAGTTTTTAAATTACTAGCAGTTTATGAGGATGGCAAACAGGAACATACCGCTATAGGTTCCACTATTTCCTGCGGCGGTTTGGGGGCTTCAAAACCCAACTCTGGTCATGGCCGTGAAAAAGAGAGGAGTCGTTATGCTCAATTGTTAAATGAACAAAGGCAAACGCTTTACGTTTCCTTGGCTACCAAAGGTAAATTCTATGAAATAGAACCGGGTATACCCCAGATACTGCAGAAACGTTTGGATATGTCTGGTGAGGCGGGTCAGAAAAAAGTCAATCCCGATTGTGTGCATAGAATAACGGCTTTGGTAGCGCCCAGCAGAGAGTTACCTATAACCTTGAAATACATTTCGGGTCCCTCAGGCTGTGCTAACGCAATACCCGAAAACATTAGCATAACTAGAATAACAACAGAAAATGTAATTATAGCTTGTCCCATAGAAGATGTCGATATGCAGAGTCCCTTGCATTTGCGCAAATTACATTTAACCAAAGAAATGCACTTGGTAAAAAATACCTTAGGCTTTGAGAATGAGCAACGTATGTTAGCCAATCCCAATGTGCAGAATATTTTGAAATTTTGTCAATTTAACTGTGATCAATTTTTAAAAATGGTAGAAGTAGAGATATTGCAAAGATCTGAAAGATCCATGTCCAAGTCAAGAGTAGAGGGCTTGAAAATACTTAAACCTTTGCATTTGCCCAAGTTGTTACGAAGAGAGAAAACCACAATATCAGCCCATGAGAAAGAGGATTCCATAATTTTCTTAAGTAAAACGGATCTACAAAATCTAGAGAATAAAGAGCAGGCTTTTGACCATCAAGCCAATAGAATATCAGACAAAATGAAGGTATTCCAATCTACCAAAAAGAAATGGTTTAAGAAGCAGGATAAAAATTCGGTCAAATCTTTGACTTCTTTGGATTTAGATGTTCAAGCTAAGAAAATGAGCATGGAGCGTTATTCGGACATGTCGAAGTTGCTGCAAGAAAGATTTGGCGATAAGACAGCTCATAACGAACATTCTGAATGCGCCTCGGAGTTTAGTGGGGGAAATTCGGATATAGGCTGTTCCGATACCGAGACCACTACCTTAGCCACTATTAATGAAAAGTTTAATAAGTTTAGTTCCACAAAAATAATGAACTCTGAGCCAAATGTTTTGCAAAAGTCCATGTCTTTGCAAGATATAGATGTTATTGGACGCCTAAGAAAACCGGATCTTCTGGCTTCTCATCACACCACAGATACTATTTCTGAAGCTGGCACCGATATCGAGGATATGGAGAATAGAGAACCCTTACAGACCTCCTTTATTACCGAGAAACTATACAACGAGTTCCATGTGAAAACCAAGCAATATAGTAAATCCTCTTCGAGTCTCCATCAATTGCTCAATTTCTCTCTGCCTCAGAAAATGCAAATCGGAGAAAACAAAAGATCTCTAGCTCAATTGAAAAATCAAAGTACCAATCAAAATAGAATTTTTGACAAAAGATTAGAGTTCAATATAGGAGAACCTGTAACGGGAAGACGGGCGGCAGGAGGTCTTTCGCTTCTGGGTCATCATTCGCAATCACAAAACGCTTCGCTTATGTCCCCCCTAACACCCTCAAGCCTAATTGAAGATGATCTGCCCTATTCTAGTGTTAGAGACTCTTTGATTTTATCCAGTGATGAAGGTAGTCCCCCCGACATCCCCGCCGGTACTATAAGACAAGCTTTACATTTATTAGACTATACCAAGGAGAATATTTATGCGGAAATATGTCATGAAGCTAGTGCCATGGGTGGTATACCTACTTCTCAAACACGTGATACATTTTCGGCAGCTACACATTCCACGCAGATCTCAGATGATTATGGGGACTATGCTTCACTCACCTACCCCACGCTGCAGCAGATCCCATCATCCACATTAACCAACAATCTAGGCAGTGCTATAAGTCGTGTGCAAATAAATTGTTCGTCCAGTCCAGTATCCTATCATACTGTGTATTTGGGCGATGAACCTTTAGGAGAATATTATGCTGCCGATAAGGCCAATAATAAACAGAATGCCAGCAAGCATCATCAACAACAGCAACGTAATAATAATCGTTCTCATGTAACCACAGTAGATGTGGGTGCGAATGGCACTATTGGAGGTGCTAATAGTAGGGCCTTAACTGGTAGCCAGTCTGATTCAGGTGGTCTTGACAATATTTATAATACGCTCAAATGATGACTAATGTGATTTAGTTGGAAATTGGGGGCATCGGTTTTAAGTGTTATTAGCGGTAAATTATTTTGAATGGAAATTTTAAGAGATGAAAGAAAGGCGAACAAAATGGTTCATGGGAACAGTATTTTTTGTTTTTTTTTTGTTTTATAACAAGGGCTAGTAGCAGATTTTTAACTTATTTTGGAGAAAAAATTGGCAAAAGTCGAAGAGTGTTAAAATTTGTATTTGATTTATTTGAAAATAGCAGAAATTAAAAGCTTTACTGAAAGTTTTAAAGATCTATTCGTTAATCTCATAAAATAACATTAATTTTTATTGTAGTTTTCATAAAAAGCTTAAAGTTTTCACAGCTTTATTGAAAATCTCGTTTCAAACTGAATTGAATTTTTTTTATATGTTTGCTTTATAACAATGTTTTCGATTTATTACTATTAAGAAAAAAATTTTAGTTAATTTTAACTTTCGATGATTTAAAAAATCCTTTTATAACATACTTATGTATATACAACTTAAAAGTCTTCTCAAACTCTTTTCTTACTAAAGGAGTTTTAAAATAAATTTCAGAAATCACCTATTATTCTACAAGCTTTTAGTAAAGTTAAGAAAGTTGTTAAATGTTAAAGCTATTCACAAATTCAGTTGAACTTTTCCAAAGCTAAAAAAAAGTTTTGTACAATTTTCCAGAAGAATATTATTGTCTTAGGAGCTTTTATTATAAAAGTCATTAACTTAGCTAATTGTACCAAGTTTAGTTACAATTACTTTTTTCTATAACTATCAATTAACATATTGTTAACTGACAGTTAAAGTTATAGTTAATTTTAAATAAATTTGATGAAATTGGCCGTAAATTAATTGTATTCCTAAGATTTTAATATCTGTTAGAAAAAGGTTTAAATACAACTTTTTTTATCTTAAATTAAAAGTTTTTTTGGTACAAAAGCTTTAAAATGGTTTGAGCATCAAATTTTTCATATTTATTTAACTTTAAAATTTTGGTTGTTTAACGGCTCATTTAACTAGGTTCAGTTTTAACTCACTGTCAACAAAAGTTAATTATAACTGAACTTGGTGAAATTGGCCGTAAAACTTAAATTAATTTAATTAAAATTTCCAAAAAAAAAACCAAGAATCTTAAAAAGTAACTTGTAGGCCCATTTTCTGCGAAGCTTTAAACAATGTGCGAGCTTTTACAGCCGAGCTTTTGTGCTTTCACACCGATTAGAGAACAACAGCCAACCAAAAATTGTTAGTACTTTGCAAGAAACAACAACAAATTGTAAAAGCTTTCAAAGTTGTTTGCCGCCAAATGAGAAACTTAAGCTTTAGATGAGAAAATTTTCCAATTCTTTTTTTTTAATTTTTAAAACACAAAGTTTTGAGTTATTTAAAAATTTTACAAAGCTTTTAAGGTGATTAGAAGTTTTACCAGAAAACAATTTTAAGCTGTTAGAATTAATTTTGTTTTATTTCAAGAGGATTTTTATTAAAGCTTTTAAGCTTTTTTAAAAAAAAAGGCAGTCAACCTTATAAGGAATAAGAATTCCTCGGGTTTGCTCTTGCTGCATTTTTCTTGTGAAAATGATAGACCAGATTTTTGTTTAAGCTTTTAAACTATTTTAGCAAGTGTTTGTATGTTAAAATTTTTTTTAAATGCTTAAGCTTTTTTATTTGCAGATATTTGTGATTGCAGATTTTTGTATCTTTAAAGCTTTTTAAAGTGTTTAAGCTTTTCTATTATTAGTGGATTAGTTGATTTTTATAGTGGATTTCTATCAAAGCTTTTTCTCTTGTGTATTAAAAATACATAACAAATTTATATTAAAAGCTTATTTAACTTGAGTTTTGAATTGTTTCTATTGTTTGTTAATTTTTTATTGATTTTTTTTAATTTTTAAATTTTTTTTTTTTTTGAATTTTTCATTACCTAACTTTTTTATAGAGGTTTCTATTCAAAGACTATCGATACTTTTTACACACTTACCAAACAAATGCCACCAATTTCGTAACTCTTTTTTTATATATACATTTATTTATATGGAAAAATTAAATATGAATTCAAATTTTTTTTATAAAAATAGAATAAAACAAATTTTAGATATTAAATGTATTAAAAAACAATAAAATATTATCAACTTTAATTAAAACAAAAAAAGACAAAAAATTAATTTATAAAAAACTATTGAAGAAAACAAATTAAAAAAAAAACTATGAAAATTTTGAAAACAATAAAAGTATTTTTATATTTTATACTTAAAAAAATAAAATGAATTAACTTTAACAAATGTAAATACTTAAAATTTTTTGTTTAAATATTTAGAATTTAAAACAAAAACTCACACACACAAGTTTTTTGTAAAATAAAAGTTTAAAATTGAATTTTTGAAATTTGTTTGTTTAAAATTAAATTAAGTAATAAGCTTTTTTCTTGGAATTTTAAAAAACTAAAATTTGATTTTAGTTTTTTCTTTATTAATTTTTTTTATTGGTTTTCAAAAAACTCCTTATAATTTTGTAAATTTTAATGTTTGTCAGACAGACGAATACAAAAGTAGAAATGACAACTCAACAAATTGTATAAAAATAAAAAACAAAAATTAAGTTTTGTAAAAATAACAAAGTTTTGAATTTAAAATAAAAAATAAGAAAAGAACTCAAAAAATGACAATGTCCTTAAAATCATTTAAGTGATAAGAATCTAAAGATTTAATGTAAATTAATGTAAATTTTTCTTTAATTCTCAAAAAAATCTTAAGAAAAAAAAAAGTTAACAATGCTAAGCAAATTATTGTAAAATCTAACCTTAAAAAAGTCATGTAAAAAAATAAAAAGCTTAATTAGATATTAAAACAAAATATAAGAGGTATTATTAGCTTTTAGTTTCATAAAGAAAAATGTATAGTTGGCATTAAAAGCAGTTAAGAAACTGCTGCAAGTTTTCTTGAAATCTTGAAAAAATTATCTTTAAATTGTATTTATAGAAACCGACAACTTTCGAAAAAAAAATATTGAAAATTTTTTTTAATTTTTTCTATTTAAAACAAAAAACATTTACATATATATATTTTTATGTACATAAATACATTACGGTATTATTTTTTATTTTTATTATTATTACAGTCTTTTTTTCTTAATTTGTATAAAACCTTTGTTTAGTTTTAGTTTTTATTTTCCAAAAACTTTTACCCAGACTTACCCAAATGTATACCTTTTTTCTCTAGCTCTTATTAGAATTCTCAATTAGTTTGTAAAGAACGTGACAAAAATAAAATATATATTTTCTATATTTAAAATATTTTTATTATACAATATTTGATTTTATATTAAATATAGAGAAAATATTGTTTATTAAAAAAAAACAAAAAATCTTAAAAAAAAAATCAAATTGGCAGTTTTATTTTTATTTTAAATAAACAAAGTTTTTAGTTTAAAATTTATTTAACATAAAGAAAAAAAAGTACTACACACAGGCCTGTTCTGAAAATCACGTGCTTTTTAAATCACACGTGTGAGTCTATGGTGCTCTGAAAATCACGCTGTTTTTGTGTGTTTTCGGCAATTTATAATCACAACGAAAACGGAATACCACAATATCACAAGTGTGATTTGAAATCTTGTGATTTTCAGAACAGGCCTTAACAAAACTCATTTTAATTAATCTGCCTATGATCAAATCTTTCAAACTTTTGAACCCTAATTTAGAAAATATGTGACTACATCTACTCACACTTTAATTGGGACACGTCATAAAAATACTTACATAGGTAAGGTAGAAAGGTGCAAAGTAAATCTTCACACCGTCGCCCAGAGAGCAATGTTATCCATTGTAACTGGCGGCTTAGCTAATAAAAGAACACCAAGAAGAAAGAAAGAAGAAAATAAAGAGTGGAAAGTATAGGAAATAGCTGAAGATAATATCGAAACAAAGAAATACAACCCTAATAAACATTATAACTCTACATACACATAGTCCCCAGCCAGCTGGTATACAGCCAGGTCATGCCCATTATGATTCTCGTTAGATTCCCGAGCCCACAATGCGAGACATATCCCAATTCGTCTACCCAGCCACCTCAGCCTGCTTTTCTGCAGCCTAGGACAGTGACACAGAATGTGCTTAACTGTCTATATCTCATCTGTGTCCTCGCTCAACCTACATTAATCTGACGAGTCAGACCCCACTACCACCGCCATTCTGCCTGTCATGCAGTGGCCCGCGATAATACCTACCATAGCTCTAACGCAGATCTTGCTCCTGCCTAATAGTAAATGCCAATCTCACACAACACACGCAAGTGACCTTTCGGGAAATTTCCAAACACTACCAGCTCCCTCATTCTTAGAATACTCCTGGCTATCATTCCCATCACATACTTCTAAATAGGCACTTCTCAATAGACAGTAGATGTAGAAATTTATTCAGAGCTACTTGAGGAGAACTTTGCCTTAGACAGAAGGTCCCTCCGACTTACCATCCTCATTGCCTTATAAGAGTGATGCTTACCACCGATGTGTATAGCCAACCGACTACTTACGGCCTGGATCCCCAATTCCTAACTATCAATGATCTGCAATCACAGTGATACAGCGGTAATCACAAAGAGATACAGTTTAAAATGTGTATGAAGTGGTGAGTGCATATTGTTTGCAATGAAACACCAATTCTGGAAAAGAGAGGAATATAAATTTACTCGTTTGAGACATTGACTATGTGTTTTGTTTTTTAACAGCAAAAGCGACGACGACCAGCATGTTTGAAAGCTAACAACTGAATTAAATTATGGCTTTTTACAATTGTTTCGTTAACCTTCGTGTTGTGTGTGTGAAATTCACGAAAAGTGCTCTGCCACTGGGGGCAAAGCGTGATGATCGCTGCACAAAGAAATACAACCCTAATAAACATTATAACTCTACATACACATAGTCCCCAGCCAGCTGGTATACAGCCAGGTCATGCCCATTATGATGCTCGTTAGATTCCCGAGCCCACAATGCGAGACATATCCCAATTCGTCTACCCAGCCACCTCAGCCTGCTTTTCTGCAGCCTAGGACAGTGACACAGAATGTGCTTAACTGTCTATATCTCATCTGTGTCCTCGCTCAACCTACATTAATCTGACGAGTCAGACCCCACTACCACCGCCATTCTGCCTGTCATGCAGTGGCCCGCGATAATACCTACCATAGCTCTAACGCAGATCTTGCTCCTGCCTAATAGTAAATGCCAATCTCACACAACACACGCAAGTGACCTTTCGGGAAATTTCCAAACACTACCAGCTCCCTCATTCTTAGAATACTCCTGGCTATCATTCCCATCACATACTTCTAAATAGGCACTTCTCAATAGACAGTAGATGTAGAAATTTATTCAGAGCTACTTGAGGAGAACTTTGCCTTAGACAGAAGGTCCCTCCGACTTACCATCCTCATTGCCTTATAAGAGTGATGCTTACCACCGATGTGTATAGCCAACCGACTACTTACGGCCTGGATCCCCAATTCCTAACTATCAATGATCTGCAATCACAGTGATACAGCGGTAATCACAAAGAGATACAGTTTAAAATGTGTATGTAGTGGTGAGTGCATATTGTTTGCAATGAAAGACCAATTCTGGAAAAGAGAGGAATATAAATTTACTCGTTTGAGACATTGACTATGTGTTTTGTTTTTTAACAGCAAAAGCGACGACGACCAGCTTGTTTGAAAGCTAACAACTGAATTAAATTATGGCTTTTTACAATTGTTTCGTTAACCTTCGTGTTGTGTGTGTGAAATTCACGAAAAGTGCTCGGCCACTGGGGGCAAAGCGTGATGATCGCTGCTCTAAAGTCTCTCCTGAGTATTCCTCATCCAGAACAGATTACTGTCCAGAAAAATTCTTAGATACTTAGCATTATCAGATAGCCTTAGCTCTGCTCAACCTAGTAGTAGTAGCCCACAATTATCTACTTAATTTGTATAAAAATACTTACAGCCGTGTTCATAGCAATAAGTTAGCCACAGTTAAGCTGAATTCCAAAACATTATAATACTTTGCAGTCAAATTCAAAAATATATCATAAAGCTTAATAATGCACAGTTTGCTTCAAGGCGAATTCATACTAGGTGGTCTTATTTTGAAAACGTTTTACAACACTGTAAAATATTTTAACGTTGTGTCAAAAATTCAAACAAATATTTGATTTCGTTTTTATATTAAATTGTGTTTTTTTGAAATGTTATAACTTAAAAAAGTTTTAAATTTCACAATTTTAAACGAAAATTATAGAATTTAGTTAAGATTCCCCAGAACCAACAGGACGGTATACCATTTGACACAAGGTTAGTAATCAGCTGTTGCTTACGTAGCAAGATAAGTTCACCTGGTGTAAATTCGCCTTGATTTGCTTTTTGTGTACGCATCGAAACCTTTTTTGGTACATTTCGGAACAAAAAACATTGTAAAATTCATCACGGTTGCATTGTATATTATAAAAGACAACATACATATTAAAAAAAGCAAACAAAACGGCTGTTTTTGACAAGTTGGCAAACGTTTAGCATCTCGTTAACAAGAGTACGCAAATCGTTATTCATTTATGCAGGTATGAATTAAATTGGGATAAATTCTTTCATATAATTCATATATTTATGTAAAATAAAGTATTTTGAGTTCCAAACATGGCGGCATAAGACTTTTTTATGTGTCCCACATATAGTGTGAGTGGCTGTAGGTAATTCAACCACCCTGTTAAAAAGTAGCTGGAACGACCAAGGTATATTTACACAAGGTAAGCTCGTTGGCCCATATGTTTGTCAGCTGATTACCCCTAGTTGGAACATAAACGTCAAATCTCATGAATATGAGCCAAAATTTGAACACGTGTGCGTTAAATTTTTTATGTTTTATATGAAGACAATTTTGACAAATAGGCACCTTTTATAGAGCAGCATTTCTACACTCCCAAATGAGTCTACCTTGTGTAAATATACCTTGGGAACGACAAGCATCAAAGTAGCTAAACTAGAATACACCCTGTAAAACCTATGGCTTAGCAACAGGGTGTCTAAGTCACTAACCGCAAACATAAAGCAGATGGAAATTGTTCTAACTTTTTGAAGAAACTTATTAATATATGTACTTCATTTCAACTTGGTAAGAACAACATGACGCTCATGAATTCTGCTAGTGTAGACTGTTCATGTTCATATTTCGTTTATATGATACCATCGTTGTCTAAACATATGGGCAAATCCTGCGTGATGAACGCTAAATTCGCACGCCTTTTCTGATTGAAAGCAAAAATCAGAACATGACATCAACACGTATTCGCAACATACAAGAACATGAACAAATTAATACCGTTGCTCTGTCGGCGTTATGTTCATGTCTTGTTCAAATCCATGAAGAAAAAGTGTAAAACGCAAGAGGCCCCTATCTAACATTTTGAAAATGTTACAGGAGAAGCCAAGTTACAGTTTCTCAGTTCTCGTTATATCCTGTTTGTCTGGTGAAGAACCATACAATAAACACTTAACATTGGCGATTCTGACTTAAAATTGCACAATAGATATTCCGTTAATCTCAATAGCAAGAAGTTTGGCAACTTGAAATTGCAAAAGTAAGCTCAAGGGAACTAGAATATTTATAAGAAACTATGGCAGATCGTAGGCTAAATGACCGAGTTTTAGAATACCGTAATATAAATCTGGCGTTTTGCGATTTCAAATCGTGCGATTGTCAGAACATGGCCGATAAGTAGATTTGAGTTTATGGAGTACCATAAAAAACTCAGACGGATTACTGGTGGAGTGCCATTAAAAACTAAGATTGATTACCGTTTAGGGTCATAATACTCAGGAGAGGATTCTGGAAGTTTTTGCCTGCCTTTACGAAAGTAAAGATCAACTGATGACTTTAGAGGAGGCTCTTAATTTGTGTTATACCCTGAAAATATAACTAGAAAAAGTAAACTAAATAAAATGAGTGTATAGAAAAATAACATGTGCAAAGTCCTCCGCGGCTTAGCATGGACATTGGCTATGTTCGCTTTGAGGAAATTGGTCTAGCCTCACATAGACCTGCCACTCAAGAAAAACCCACAAGAAAAATTCTATTGGGGTTAAATCGCACGATTTCGGTGTGCAATTCAGGCCAAAAGAAATTGGTAATCCTCGTCCTACAATGCTCGCCGTTGACGGTAACGGACTGGTGCTCGTCGTTTGCAAAGAAATGACGCTGCTACCCCTAAATTCATTCTTTCAACAAGGATTTTTGTATGCACTGGACGCTCCTGGAGTTCATGTTCATTCTGATCCCAGCTTAAATAAGTTTTAAATTATTGTCAATCAAGTTGGAATAAAAATTCGATATTTTTGAGTCGACCCCCATATCCGGCTTCTTCATCAATATAATGAATACACCCTTGCCTCACCCTCTCCAATAAACTCAGAATTGCTTCAAGAAGAATTTATGTGTTTAAAGGCAGCCAAATGAAATGTTAATATATGTATGTGAAAACAAATAAAAAAGGAAAGTTAGCTTGAATGATTTGTGTATGCATTGGACGCTCTTGGAGTTCATGTTCATTATGATACCAGCTTAAATAAGCTTTAAATTATTATCAATCAAGTTGGAATAAATATTCGACTTTTTGAGTCGATCCCCATATCCGGCTTCTTCATCAGTATAATGAATACACCCTGTTGCAGTACAGTGAAGATTTACAGGGTGTTTAAGTTAAAAACCTCTTTGGTTATAACTTTAGCAAATTTGGACCGATTTGAACAACTTTTTAAGTGGAAAACCCTAATTTGTAGTCTAAAATAATTTGGTTCAAATGTTTAAAGATTTAGTAAGACAAATTTTGGGGCAGGTGATTTTAGGAGTTTACTCCATGGTGGAAGAAGCAGGTGGCATCGTTACGGCAACAAATACAACATTACAACAAAAATGGAATTTATATCACAGCTTACGTCAAAAAATACTTTAAACAAAAATCAAAGCGTGACGCTGAATGTGATGAAATAAATTAATTTTTAGCCAATTTTTATTTAATTATGGTCAATATCTTATTTATTTTAATTTAAAATGATCAAAAACGCTAATAAAATACAATAATCACAGCACAAAACGTGGACTTTTTGTAAACATAAACAAAACTTTGACATAAACCTAGACAAACAATGCAAGAGCAAAAAATCGTCATCTGGCGTAGTGCTGCCACCTGTTTATTTCACCATGGTTTACTCTGAATGTAGTGTTTATGGCCATTTTCACCAATTCTATTTAAATATCAATTCATATTTTAGTTGTTCGTATAATTTAATTTGTTTTGTCAAGAAAACCAAATTTTAAACATAAATTGATATAAAAATAAATGGGTGAAATCGGCCATTAATCTGAGTTTAGGTTACAAATTTTTTTCAGTTTTTTCTATATATTTACCTATAATTCTTTCTTTTTTAACAAAAAAACAAAAAACAGTTCCTTAGCTAAAAACAATCGAATCTGTAAATTAAAATATAAATTATTGGAAAAACTTTAATTTTTTATTAAAAAAAAAAATATCCTCTAATTTAGGATCCAAGTCTATTTGTATTATACGATACAGGTTTCTTCATCATACAAAAAGCGGAAAAATACTCAAAGGAAAAGTTAAACCGAAAAAACAAAAACCAAGGACTACATAATCTCTGGCAGTTAAAATGGGAGCATGAAATTAAAATATACAAAAACTACAACAAAAAAAAAAACTAGTCAAAAAAGCACAAATTTTTTTTTAAATAATTAAGAAAAATAATTTAAAAAAATCACAAAAAAAAACTCGAGGAAGAGTTTACAAAAACTTCAAAGAAGTCTACGAGAAGACTCCTAGAAGTGTCTTAGAAGTTTCTTAGCAAGCAAAGATGTTCTTAAAAGCAACTTTAAGTGGGAAAAGTTTTAAATTAAAGGTAATTGTTAACATTTACAATAAATTCAATTAGTTTTTAATTAATGCCTTTTCATTTCTTTTAGCTTTTTAAAGAGCAGTTGCGGAATTTACATAACAAAATAAACGAAAACTGAATTTAATTGTAGTTATATAAAAAAAAAATTAATTAAAATATTACAACAAAAAAAACAAAATATATTAATTTTAAACTTTTCAAAAAAAATCCCACACCTCATATCATTATGGTCATAATTACAAAATAATAAAACAGGATTAAAAAAAATATTATAATTAAAAAAAAACAACAAAATAAAAAATTAAGTAGATATTTCTAAAAAAGAAAACAAATTACTTATTTAAAAAAAAAATTACAACATTAAATTAATTTAACAAAATAGAATAAATGACAAACAAAAATATGAAAATTCAAAGGCAGCTATTTTCCACACTGAAAACAAAAAAATAACAAAATTAAGAGGATTAAAATTTCTTTTTTGTTTCCAACAAACAAAACACTACAAAACATTCTAAAAACAATACAAATTAAATAGAAGATATAAATTAAAACTTACCATACATTGCAATTCATATAAAAAATAATTATGTAATTGAAAAAATCCCTGAAAAAAATTATAAAATAAAATAACCCTCTCACTAAATGAACAAAAACAAGAATAGTAATAAATACTAAAAAAAAAATACATGAAAAAAAAATTGTGTAATTTTAAACAATTGCTTTAAAAAACGTTGTATAATCCTGAAAAAGATTTTAAAGATTATTAAAGGGATTCACTAACCTACACAATCGTAGCTACGATTCATTCACATAAAAATCTGTCAGAATTCAATCCAAGAAAGAAAAAAGAAATTTCAGCAGAATCTTGGCGGTGGGGTGCTAAACTCTATTGCGAGGCAAATTCAATTTTAATACGAAAGCTAAATGTAATGAGGTCAATTTGGTTCTATCGCTTTCGCAAAATTATTAGAAATCGAAACAACACTGCCAATAAAAACTAAAGATGCTGCAGTGCCGGTTCACACACGTCAAGTTTGACTCGTCAATCCTTGAGCTCTTAGGAGTGAGTGGAAAAATTATATTTTCCCTTCCCTCCTTAAAACTCAAGACTTGACGATTGAATCTTGACGTGTGTGAACCGGCACTAAGTCTGCATTTCAACCAGTGTTCGAAAATAAACACTAAATATCGTTTCTTAATGTTCGGTTCGGTAGATTTGTGGAAAACACAAACGCTAATAGTGTTTGTTTAGAAAATCATTAAAAAAAAATAACGTTTCCCTGTTAGTCATCTTTTGAACACAAAACTATTACTGTTTTTATCAAACTCAACAAAAGATGTGAACATTTAAGTCCGTTCGGTTTTTTTTTTTTTTTTTTTTGAAAATCCACAAACTTCAATGTGTTCGGTTCGGCTTATTAATGTTTGTCCCTTTTGGCTGGTAAAAAAACCAAACATATATTACAAAAACAAAATACACACACGAAAAAAACATTATAGAACATTAAAAGATAATGTTTGTCTACAATTTCACTACAATTGTTCTGTTTTTTAACGAAGAACCGAATTTAATATAATGTTCGGTTCTTTCTTGAAAATAGATACGAACGGTATTAAGGGTTGTGTATGTCTACACAATCACTAAACAAATAGATATCGTTCCTGGGTGTACTGTTTATTTTCGAACACTGATTTAAACATACATCAATTTTTTCTTCATGCAATTCTTTCCAATTCTCTTTTAAAACTGACTGTCTGCATTTTAACACACATCAATTTTTCGTGAACCAAATCTCTGTAATTCTCTTTTTAACTGCGGCCGACTTCATAAACGCAGTTTTGCAATGCACCACTAAATGGAATAGCTACATAAACTCAACAACTTTTCTTGAGACAATGCTTTGAGTTCATTATAGCATGGTAACTGTATTCACTGAGCAACGGTTGCGAAACTTGTGCATTGTTTTTATTTGCAATGCCTTTTTGACGCATTTGTTTTTAGTGATGCTTTGCAATAATACTGCGTTTATGAAATCAGCCTGCTTGTTTGTTTACACTCAGACCTCAGACAGTCTGTTACCAATTTTTCAATATGACGTTATAATGAGACTTAAATAACAAAAAAAAAACTGATGCAACCCATCTCTTTCCTCCCCCTCTCAATAAACTCAGACCTGCTTCAAACAAAATGCATGTGTTTAAAAACAGTCTTAAGGTAGAAGTACATAACACGCGTTTACTCCTCGACGTCTATCGTGCGTTTAAAAATTTTAGCGCATGAAAAATTGCAAGTTACACAACGCGCGTTACAAAAGCCATTCCTGTCAGCTGTTTTTTATTTGTTTACCTTTTTGTGCATCGAAAACGGATTCGAAAGTATATCAAGATTTTATTATTTTATTGAATTTATTCTTTTTATATAAATATTGATGTTTTTTAAGCTCCTCAAAAAGTTTTTCTTTCATAAATCACAAATTTGTTAAATTTTTTTTTTATTGTCAGTTGATTACTTGTCAAAAAAAACACAACGCGTTAAAAAGTTCAAAGTTAACCAACTTTCTGGCGCAAACGTGTCAAAATATTTTGCATGTAGCTTGTTCTATGAAACAAGTTAAACTTTTTTTTGACAGAAGTCGACAGAGCACGCGCGCACTAACGCGTGTTATGTACTTCTACCTTTATAAATTGTCAAAATATGTAAAAAAAAAAAATTAAAAAGGAAACTTAAGCTGTCTTTTTGCTTAAAAATTAAAATTTTTTAAATAAATTAAATAGTAAAAATTTGCGAAAAGAGAAAAAAAAGATGCGAAAATGCATTAAATAATGCTAATAACTTAATTTTCTACCATTTTCCTTTCGCTTCGCAACAGGGAGTAGCCTCCTGATATCAATGCCTCCCTACCACGCAGAAATTATGCAAAATAACATGACTCAGCTACTTTACAAGAAAATGCATTTCTGATCGCATAAATCCATAATTTTATGAACATTTTGTTAAAAGTTTGCAAGTCGGATAGACTTGTCAAAAAATATCTGTCAATCAATTACATTTTTAGGTTACACACATCATACTTTACAGACACACACGATTTTTTTGATAAATCGTACGAATGAATAGGATAGTGAATCGCCGGCTGAAATATTATTAATAACTATGGTTTTGTTCGGAAAAGCATCACTGTGCCGCGCTCGGCAAAGCATAACTGCAAATATCAGCTGTTTTTGAAAATACATTTGCAACAAAATCGGATGATGCACAAACAAACCTTAAACACGCATCACAAAAATGGCTGATGCCTATAGTGTTCAAAAATATAACCAAAATAAGCAACAAAGAAGAATTGGCATCAGTTATTTGCATGAGCATCACCATCTGCAGCGCAGTTTTGTATTTCCTATTAGGGCCAATGTAAATATTTTGTAAATATTATTATTTTTTAATAGGAGTTTTTCATTTAAATTTGAAATTAAATATATAGTTTTATTTTTCAATTCACCATTGAGAAATTCCACAGTCCTTAATGAATTGTGGTTTCTTTTCTAAATTTTAACCATGTTAACACATACCCTTACATAGCAGTGAAGAACGCTTGTTAAGGGGCTTAACACTTAAGCAATTTTGTAATATTGGAAACATATCTTTCCCCAGGTTAATTTTCAGTTTGAATAACTTTTCAACACATTGCGGGTTCTAAATCACTATGAAGCTCATATTTATCAAAATCAATGCTGGCTTCATTTATTTGTTTAAGCTTTTGCAAATCTATACTAGTAAACGATGAAAAACTTGAGAAGACTGAATTTGTTTAATCAACAATACCTTAAATGGTATACAAACTTAATCGCTGATATCATATTCTGCGGTCTAATCACCCGCATACGATGTCGAGCAAAATGGATCGAAATTTTTATTTTGATATCATGAGACTCGATATCGAATGAAATGTATCGTAATTTGAGATGATAGCACTCGATATCGAGTAACCAAAAACATTACGTCTCTCGAGTTTTCCTTCGATACGTCAGTGTCTATCGTACGTAGAAAAATACGTTGGTTTACTCTACCACTTATAAAAATTATTGTCCTTCTGACATTGTTACAATATGACAAATGCTCATATGCCGGAATACCAATTTATAAAGAAAGAATTCAGAATTTTATCTTATCAACACCTAAAAGATATTACCCACGCTCAAGCCGCTATAGTAAAAATTACCTTAATTTGGGTAATTACAAACGAAGTAACAACTCTGACCTCGTTAGATGAAAAATTGCTTGGTCGTTTTCATCCTATTCTTATTTGATTTGTTAAGGCATTTAAATATAAACAATAGAAAAATGTTCGTCTTTACTTCTTCTCTGTCACGTAAAGAGTAATAATTTGATGGCATTGGGTTTAAACTGCCATAGTTATACTTAAAAAAAATTCCAATACATATGGCAATGCTAAAAGCTTTAATCTTCAACTCAAAAACGTGAAAACGGATAAAAGTAAAATTAATTTAATTTTAAGATTATCTAATCTAACTATTAATCGTGGTTTAATTTTAAAGTCAAGAACTCATCCTTATGCTCTGTGCATACGACAATATAAACAAACAACTTGTATCGCTCTCTGAACCTAGATTGCAGAACATGCTGTTCAAACGATTCATTCTTGTTTCGTTTTCACATTTTTTTGTGTTGTTATAGGCTTTTTATAGCCTTAACACAATTGTCAACATTTAACATCAATTTGCAAAGATGTTGGAATTTTCCCATAAGAAATGATGATGGTCCGCTATTCTCCAGCTAGGGAGCAAACGGTCTCAATTAATGACTTCCAACGGACTCTGTTGTGGGCTGTTCTTAATGCCTCATTCCATGAAAACCCTGCAATTGTCAGCTCACGAATGGTTGCGATTCGCCAAGTGGTTTTTGGACGTCCGCGACGCCGAGAGCCTTGGAGGTTATACTGCAGCGCTGCCTTTGCTACCTCGTTGTCGGATCTCAGTGTATGCCCAATCCATCCAAATTTCCTTTTCAGGATGTCGCACTGGATTGGCTGTTGGCCCGTCCTTCGAAGCAGCTCAGCGTTAGTTATTGTGTTGGGCCAAAAACATCGAATAATCCTTCGTAAGCAACGATTAGTGAATACTTGCAGTCGTCGTATGTCGCTTTTAGAAACATGGGGCTCACATCCGTATAGAAGTATAGGTTTCACACATGTGTTAAATATCTTGATCTTCAGTTGTGTTGATATGTCGGATGATACCCATACTTTTTTCAAACAATGCATGGCATGACGGGCCTTGTTGATTTGCGCAGAAACGACTTCGTTTGCACCGCTGTTCGTTGTGATTGTGCAGCCAAGGTAACAGAAAGATTGTACATCCTCTATGGTATTATTATTGAGAGTTAGAGAGGTGGTATTGGTGGTGATAATTCTCATTAGTTTGGTTTTCCGCCAGTTTATTCTCAAACCAACTTTGAGAGCGTTGTTATGGAGAGCCTTCAGTTTGTTCTCTATATGTTCGAACCTATGTGCTAAGAGGCATAAATCATCAGCGTAGTTAAGATCGTTAAGTTTTGAAAAGGGCGTCCACTGAATGCCATCTGGTGCTTCAATGTTTGTTAATGACAGAACACAACCCTGGCGAACTCCCGCATCAATAGTGAATGTTTCAGACGTCCCATAAGAAATACATAGGGCTAAAAATTAGAATTTTTCAGCATCTTTACAGAATGTTACTATGTATTACAGTTTGTTCCCTTTTACATTTTTCGATTCTTTTAGTGTCATCACTAGAAAAGTGGCAATAAATTCTGTTATTATTGTGGTATCACTGACAAAATGGAAGTTGCTATGAAAGCAGCGTTACCATTTCTCAAGTTTTTTCCTTTTTTGCAAGCCTTGTTTTGCTTAATTTTGCTAAAATTATTAATCGAAATGAATAAGAAATACATTTTGGTGTTATCTTTAAAATGTTGGCACTTTTGTAGAAAAAAAGTAATAAAAAAAAATAAAAGTTTTTTTTTCCGAAATTGTGACATTTTTTATTGATAGTATTTGTTAGATGTTTCAAGTGTGAACGCGTTCCTCCGAAAATGTATGCAAGTGTACTAAGGGTATTACACTGATCAACATCTAACATCTACTATCAAAGATATAGAAAATATGAAACACTCGTTTACATTGCTCTCATCTAACGTCTACCATCAAACAAAAATGTCAACATTTTTGAAAAAAAGTTGTCATTATATACCCATGTAATTTCAAATTAATTTATTTGATTTTTGAAGCTTGTTTTAATTTTTCCCCAATTTTTTTTTTTCTTTGACGTTATATGGGTTTTGAAATTGAGAACAAAATTTCTAATGACTTTACCTTGTACTTATTCTACCATGACAAAACACTTTGTTGCAGTCATGATTTGGGTGCGAAACAGGAATAGGAGAGCGAAACACGAATATTGCTGCCCGTGTGAACATGGTAAAAGAAAGGCAAAAGACAACTTTTTGCATTTGTTTTTAGAATGGAGAAACCCCCGTGCGAATGGTAGAATAAAATACATACATACATGCAGCCTTTTTTTGTCAAAAAAGAAAACACCTTACTTTCCATTTAAATATATTTTATGTACATGCAAATAAAATGTTGCTGTCAGTAGCAGTTAAAGTCATTTTGTACAGACTTGCCATTTTCGCAACATGAATTTTTTTTTAATTTAATTTTTTTTTATTCCATTTTGAAACTGCAAGTGTTCACATTTTAAGAAATTCTAGTTTCCTATTTTAATGTCTCTACTTTTCTCATATTGTTATAATACTTTTTATGTGATTGGTGGTCCAACCAAAACGCACGATGTTAATTGCAAATGAAACAAAAAAGTTTTCAGAGAATTATCTTAATGTTTTTTATTATTATAGAGGGATTTACGGCCAATTAACATCGTCATGACGTGTAAAAACACGGTCATTGAATTTATTGCACAAAAAAGCCACTGTTTCGTTTTTAGCTGTGTGGAAAGTGGCACCATCCTGTTGGAGCCACATATCGTCTGTGTTCCTATCCTCAATTTCTGGATGCAAGAAGTCCGATTTTATCTCGCGATAATACCGTTGACGGTAACTACTTGGACGACCTCATTTTCAAACAAGTGCGGCCCGATGACGGCGCCAGCCTATAAACTGCACCACTCTTTGTGTATGCATCGCCTTATCAAAAATAAGTCGTATTGACGGTAACTGCTTGGACGACCTCATTTTCGAAGAAGTACGGCCCGACGACTCCGCCAGCCCATAAACAGCCCCACTCTTTGCGGATGCATTCATCGGCTTTTCAACAATCAGTCGTGGATTCCCATTTGCCCAAAAGCAGCAATTCTGCTTATTAACGAATCCACTGAGGTGAAAGTGCGCCTCGTCGCTGCACGAAATATATTTTGATTTGAACGCACATTTTCGTAAAAGGCTTTAAATGTCTTTACGCGCTGGTCAATTGTGTACCTGTTCATGGCTGAGTTTGTCAAACACTAAAACAAAGAAATGTCAAAACTTGACGTTAAGTTGTCACTCACAATTGACAGCGTGCATACTGTTGAACCACCCTATACATGTAAAACTTTAAATCCATTTACAGCCAACTTGATGTTGAAAAGTGCAAAATACAAAACAGAACTGCAGTGTACCATATACTTCAACAAATTTCGTTTCATTTGTTGTTTGCCATATAAAGCAAATGAAGAACTTCAAGTGTGGAAGTGGACTAAGTCAATACCTACAAAAAATAAATAACCGAACCTAACACAAACCACATTTTCGTACTAACACGCTTGCAACCATTATTATTATAGTTATTTCACCTCTAATTGGACCTTCAACCTTTGGTCTTGTGGAGAACCAAGTGAAACTCAGATTGGACTTGGTGCAGTATCAAATACGTACGTACATATAAATAAGGTAAATTTCTGGTGGAGTGGGAAAATTGGGAAAGTGAATCGTTCACAAGTCACGTACTTTTTCACATAGCCAATCCATTCCAAAAGTCAACCTCACCCACTGTCCTTTAAGGGTTTGGTGTCCCCTGTCACTCTAATACTATGTTCACACTTGGGTTCTTAAACGCGTTTAAGCAGCTCGAACGTGATTAAGCTCTAATCACTTTAAAATCGAGATGATTACCCATACATTGAAGTGATTTGTTAATCACTTCAAATTGACATGATTACAACTAAATCACTTCATAAACCACATAGAATCCACTGAACATACCTCAAATGTAGTATCGCCAACAACCGTGTACAACCGGCCAAGATTTCTGCTTAATGTTTTTATTTTTTTTTTTTTTTTCTTAAATAATTCATAAATTTTCACAATTACATCATTAAAATTATTAAAATATTCTTCTGATAACTTTATAAAAGTGTTTTTATCCATTTTTAATACTTTAAAGAAATTTAAATTTGTTTGTTGTTTTTTTGTGTGTTTGTGTGTGTGTTTTTTCTTAATCATCTGTCATCTTAATCATCTCAAATGTAATGTGAACGGCTCTGATTAGCTAAATCAACATTTTGCTTAAACGCGTTTAAAAACCCAAATGTGAACATAGCATAACGAGGCTCTGACGACCAACCATGGGCGTTATACCCTTAATACTTGCACGGCTAATCCTGAAACTTACTTTGCATGCCTGGTGGTGATGTTGGCAGCCCCAACACCAGGATCGGACGCTATAGCCTAATAAGCTGTACGTCTTAAATAACTCTTATTACCGAAACCAATAAAGAAAGATATGCGGCCCTATGCTCCCCAGGGGAGTAAAAGGAACAAATATATACATATATACTGGTGGAGTACCATTTAAAACCTCGGTTAATATATATTGGGGACCATTACATTCCCATATTGGGGACCCAGACAAAGGTATAGATGGATTGATGATTTTGGAGAAAGCTTGTTTCCTTGGAAAATAACTATAAAAGTTTGCCAAAAGCTTATTTAAAAAAAAAAATAATTTTTTAAATATTTTAAGACTTCAAGAAACCATGCAGTGTTTTTTAAACAAATCGCATTTTCGCATTAATTTTGTACCATTCTCCTGGAGTTTCCTAACTTTTTAAAGTTTCGTTACAGATTTCTTATTAATGATTTTTTAGATTTAAGTAAAAAAAAAAAACTAAATAAAATAAACCAAAAGAAAAACTTGTAAAAATTAAGAAAAATGAAATAAACTCACAAACTAGCTATGATATTAGGTGGTAATACAAACAAATATTTAAAAATATATAATCAAATAAACTGTATATAAAAAATACTACAAAAAAATCAAAAAATTATTTTATAATTTAAATTTAAACTAAATTATATAAATAATTTAAAATAACACAAATGACATTAAATTTGAGAAAAAAAAACAATTTTGTTAAAATATGGGTTAAAGTACAACAACCAACCAAACCAATTTTACATAAGCAACCCATTGTTAACACTCTTTTGATTTCACTCGAAAGGGCCTGGGCTGTGGAACAAAATTTGAAAAAAAAGAAGTAGACATGAAGGTTTGTTTTGGTCTAATAAAAAAAGACGTACAGACACCCCGCATAAACCTCTTCTAATAATAAATGTGATACAGTAGCAAAAAAAAAGTCTAAAAAATTTAAAAAAAACAACAATATTTATATTGCATAAATAAGTTTAATTATATATGTAAAAAATTGTACATACAATAAACTAAACAATGAACTAATTAATTATTACAATAAACAAATAGAAAAAACTAAGTTTATGGCAGCAATTAAAATTTTTTTCCATCAATATATTTGAATAAATGTTTAATCAAGAGTAATAAATTATTACAGCAAACAAAATTTATGCAATGAAGACTTTTTTTAAATGTAAAATAAATAATTTAAAACGAAAACCAGTTTTTTTCTTTTTCTTTCGTAGGAATGATGTTAAAATGATATTTAAATATAACAAACAAAAAAAAAAAACAAAAATTAAAAAATAAATAAATATTAAATTTATGAAATTAGGTATTATTAATAAATTATATGATAATTAAATTTGGAAATTATTATTAGATATTTAACAAAATGCAGTATAAACTTTTCACTTTTAGTTTATTATTTATAATTTTCACTAAAAGTTTTTAAATTTATTAAAATTTAAAACATGTTTCCGTTTATTTGAATTTTGGGAATTTAAGAAAACAAATAATATTTACAAAAAAAATATAAAAAATTCTATTCTTCTTTATTATGACTTGAGCTTAAGGTAGGCCTGCCATACGTCCTGGTTTTCCAGGATTGTCCTGGTTTTAGACTACTTGTCCTGGTGTCCTGGTCCAATATTAAATTGTCCTGGTTTTTTGTACAGGTCATAACATACAAATTAGTTTTTTGCTAGTTTTAGTTGTTAACAAAGGTTAAGATTTTTTTTATTACACAACTAACATAAGGTAATTATATAAACAACTTTAATTAAATTCAACTGTTATCTGGTGAAAAGCTGGTTAAAGCTTTCAATAATATTAGATGGTAGTCAATCCTCTTTCAAATTTTGTTTCAACCACTTAGTTGCTGTAAAAAGTTACACCGTGTAAACAACTTTTATAAGTAATCGAAAGCCGATAACAAATTGCTTTCTCTAAGGCAGCCCATACACGTTATAATTCAATTGTCAACTGAGTCGGTTGTTGTCCAAATGAAAGCGTGTATGGCTTTGTCAATTGATTAGTTTGACAGTTGTCCAACTCGACAACAGAAAAATCAAAAGATTTTGATTTTTTCAAGTTGGGTTCTTAGTCTGCACAATGGACTAAAGAAAGAAACCCGTTAAAGACTCAAGTACTGGATAGTATTATTCAATGTAAGTTTGATTTTATTATGACATGTTGCCTGTTTTATAACTGTATCAAAGACCGAAATGAAGTTCTAGAAAAAGTGCAATCTTCTTAAAATTATTTTAGTTTAGAACAAGTGAAGCTCAACTTTTTATTCTTTTTTATAATTTTTATGTACATGAAGTTCACGTTAATTTTTTTAATATATATTGTTGGATTTAAAAATAAAAATTCTTAAATTTTCAGGAGAGCCAAAAAACTGTTTATATAAAAATGGTGTTAATATTTAAAAAAAAAAATGAGTTCCCTTATAAAAACAGTCCAATTTGAAGAAAGTTTTGCTAGGCCTTTTTAAATTTTGTAAGTAGCTAGAGATGTGAAATGAGAATAAATTTATGAAAAAAGTAATTTTGAGTTGTGACCCTTTAGTATTTAGGGTGCGATATACTTCATACATATGTATTAAAAAAACTTTTCTGTTGGTGTAATTTTTTATCCATTTTTTCCATGTGTCCTGGTTGATAGCTTCAAACTTCTGGCAGCCCTAGCTTAAGGTCAATTTTATTTAAAATAGTTCGTTTATTTTTGATATCGATATTTCGAACTATTTGAAATATAATTGACCTTAAGCTCAAGTAATAATAAAGAAGAATAATATTTAAAAGGTCGAAGAAATTAGAATAAAATTATAAAATATTCTTTAAAAACTTATTTAATTTTAATACATTTTCATAAGGCATGCCTTATAATCAGTTCCAGACACAATCAAATTAGAGAATATAGATATTTACAATTGTTTTGTGCATTGCGGCTTTTAAAAGCTAATTACAGTACTTTTCGCTTATAGTCACATCCTTGAGTTGCAACCATAACGTGGACTATATCGCTAATGTGACTATAAGGCTAATTCACATATATGCCACTATGACGCATATAACCGAATTCGAATATAATCAAGTTATGTAAATCAAAGAAAAAAAAAATTTATAAAAATTACACCGACATGGTTTTACAACAGAGTTGCATACTGTTTAAAAAATAGTTAAAATAATAACAAGATATTTCATAACTGATACCAACGGCAAAAACTAATTTTTTACGAGTAGAGAGTTGATGACAAAAATTAAATGATTTAATTCATTCTTTCTTTGGATGGATTTTTGATTCTTAAACTAACAAGTTACAGTGCTATATTCGGCTGTGCCGAATCTTTGATACCCTCCACCGACAGCTCGAATGTTTAAGGAGTAATATCTGTATGATGTATATTTATTAATATTATCTTAAACTGTGACAATTTGTTATTAATTATGGTTTTAGGCGACTAAACTGTTTTCCGGTAGTAGGGTTTATATGGGGCCTAGGGTAAATTATGGACCGATCATCACGAAATTTCACAGCGTCATTTCTAGTCCTTTAAAACTGTGACATACCAATTTCTGTTATGCTAGCATTAGTAATTATGGCTTTAGGTGTACTAAACTGTTTTCCGGGAGTAGGGTTTCTATGAGGCCTAGGGTAAATTATGTACCGATCTTCCCGAAATTTCACAGTATCATTTATAGTCTTATAAAACTGGGACGAGCCAAAATTTGTTATGATTGCATTATTTTTTACGGTTTTAGGCGTGCTAAACTGTTTTCCGGTAGTAGGGTTTATATGGAGCCTAAGGTAAATTATCGACCGATCGTCACGAAATTTCACAGTGTTATTTCTAGTCCTAAAAAACTATGACGTACCAAATTTTGTTACGATAGCGTTATTTTTTACGGTTTTAGGCGTACTAAACTGTTTTCCGGGAGTAGTGTTTATATGGGGCTTAGGGTAAATTATCGACGGATTTTCACGAAATTTTACAGCATGATTTCCAGTCAAATAAAACAAATTTTTGCAAAATCTTATCTCATTCCGTGCCTTGTTCCAGCATTTATGTTATTTTTTGTAACAAAATTATCAATTTTTTTAGGTGGTGGCTCCACATTTTGATTCATAGCTCTGGTCCTACTGAACCGATTTTGCTGGATTTTAATCCCAAACTGCTTAGGATAACTACAAGCAATCGAAAGCGTGTTTTCAACAGACGGACAGACAGGCGGACATGGCTAAATCAACTTAGAATTACTCAAGGACCCAGAATATATACACTTTATGGGGTCTGAGATGAATAATAAAAATCTATCACACGGAATGACAAACTTAATATACCCTCTTCACAACTAATTGTGGTGGAGGGTATAAAAAGAACTTAGTAAGTTTTGCTAATGTGACTATAACACCATTAATTTGCTTTACTTTTTCCTTTGATGCCTGTTGATATATCGCTAAATGGACTATAGCGTTAATACTTTATATTAAATTAACTTATAGCGGCAAAATAAACAGATAAAATGGACTATATCGCTAATGTGACTATAAGCGTAGTGACTATAAACGAAAAGAACTGTACTACATTTTTGCAGAGTGTACTGAATTTATAATTCTAACTCTTCCCTTCTATGGCTACGTCTTTCAAAACGGCGAAGGAAGCAAGACGAATTTATTAAAAGGTTTTTTACCAAGGCGAATTTATTATAGGTGGTCTTAAAAGCCCTGCTGATAACATTTTTTTTTGGCTTTATCATTGTTGGATGTCAAAATTTGTCTATTATCTTTGTTTCTGTTTTGTTTTATTTCTACTTTTGACATTGTACAATGATTTTCCAAAAACAAATTGCTTGTGGTTTTTGTACGAGTTGTACTTGTTGTAGTACCGAGATTACGATAATTCGCCTTGGTTTTTTACAAATTTGCTTATGTTGAGCAAGGCGAATTCAAAAAAGTAAGTTCAGCTCTACAACTACAAAAAGCCCCATGAATTTTTTATTTTGCAATGTAATAGGCGGCTGTCAAAAATGCTGACAAGGCAAAAATTTATAAAAAAAAACAAAATAAAAATTTTGTTTTGGGTTATAAAATAAATTATTAAATTCACTTTAAGTATTCGCAGTTTTGAAATTGTTTTATTATTTTATTTTGGAGCAAAACATAAACAAAATTATATTTTGACGTTTCCCTTTTTTTTTATCTGCCGTGGAGACAGCTGATGTACGGCTGACCAGTTGAGTTTACCTTCTTAAATTCGCCTTGATATTGAGTTAACGTTTTGTTTCTGCCAGCAGTGTTTATTTATTTACACTTTGCACTTATTTTTGACAATGTCAGATTCGCTTTTTTTCTATGAATTTGTCTTTGCCGCTGCCTTTTATAAATTCGCCTTAGAAGCAAGCTCAAAATGTAAGTCCCCGTTCACATTTGTGCTGCAAAAATTTTCATAATGTATCCATCTATTAAAACTGCGTATATGTCCATACAATAAAACTTTTGCTTTGCAATATTTTAAGTATTTCTTAAGACTCTTTCTTCTTCCTTATCTGAATTATAAACTCATAAAAACGTCACTAACAAGAAACAAGATATTTCTATTAAATTCCTCTTTCCCCTTTTACCATTTAACTCAAATGTTGCTCAGCAATGTTTGTGGCCGTTTACATTGAACGATTTCTTCGCTGCATTTTTTGTCGTTTCTTCTATGAAGTTGCTTTTGCGTTTACCTGGCATCTACACATGCAACTGCAATTTCTAAAAACTCAATACACGCACACTTTTTCACAAACACCATCAAATTTTTCGTACTTGTTTACAACCTGCAGCTCAACTTGCAAGACAGTGATGACAGTTGTTGAAACTTGCAGCGAGTTAGCGTTAGTTCCGGTTCACATACGTCAAGTTTGACTCATCAAGTCTTGAGTTTTTATGAGAGAGGGGAAAATAAATGGCATTCTCTTTTCCCTTCTCTCCTAAAAGCTCAAGACTTGTCGAGTCAAACTTGACGTGTATGAACCGGCACTTACAAATCATAAACAATGTTACCAAATTTACTTGATTGCGGAAAAATAATTATAGATTTAAGTTTTTTAAATGTAGTATATAAAAATATTTCTTAATTTTGTTTTTTGGAAGTATACATAAAGCAGGCAATTTGCTCAATATTAAAACATCAATCTCATTAGAAAAAGTAATCATTATTATTAATGCCAACTATATATTTAGAAATGAAGCTCTGTGGCGCACTTGGTAGCTCTGATTTATAAGAAACTTATACTTGACTGTGTAAACATTCATGCAACTTGTATGACATTCGATTTTTTCTTCGCCATAACAACAACGTAATAACAGATTTTCAATCGAACTTAAATTATTTTTTTTTGGCAAATGAAAGAACAATGGGAGATCGACTGTGGGACAAAAACGAATGTTAAGAGTTAATATACTTATTCACCCTGTTTAGGTGCTTAATTTCTAAATTAATTCACTTCACTTAAAAAATATTTTCATACAAATTATTAAAAACAGATGCCAAATTCAAGGGGTTGTCCTTGTTTTGACGATTTTTGAAGTCACAAATTTAGAAACAGAAAAAGAACAAATATTCAAAATTTTTCTGATTGCATCGATTTCATGTAAGTATCAATTTATTGCTAGTTTTTTGTACAATTAATTATTTTAGCGATTATCTCTTATTAAAAGATGTTTGTTTTTCCAAAGATTTCTATGATTTTAGTTTTTTTTTAACCAATTTTTCTTTTCCATTTAAGGACAGTTTTCGAGAAATTAAATTTTAGATAAAAGTTAGATATTTTGTTAATTTTTTTTTAACGTTTTTGTAAACTTTTGGATAAAGTATTAAAGTCTTACGTTTAGGAAGACGGTCCGTCTTCTTTTTCTGATTCTTCTTTGTATCATTGTAACTGCGATAGTGGTCGTTAAAGGGTAGTCCGTCATATTAGAACAGGGTATAATTATTAAACGAAAAATTTTAATAAATGTCACTTTTTAAAAGAAAAATCTTAAATTCCTAAATTTTATTTTTGTTTATTTTTTTTGGGCTTTCAAATTTTAATTTTGTTTTTAATTACTACACAAATATAATGTTTAATTATCAATTTTTTTTAGCAAAAGGAAACCTCTAAATGTAAATAAAAATTAGTTGATAACAATTAAACACACAAAAACCAAACAAATTTATTAATAAAATAATTTAAAAAAACACAAGACAAAGAAAACCTCCCGCCAGCATATTTATAATAATAAAATGGTGTGATAATAAAAACTAAAATAAATTAAATTTAAAAAAAATGTTCACTCTTTTATAATTTCCAAAATAAAAACACAAAATAAAACAACAAATTAATAATAGAAAAAATATAAAAAGTTACTCTTTTATACTTTTATATTTTTAATAGAAAATCAAAAACTATGAAATAATAAAAAAAAAATGGCTTATGATAAAAAATATATAACAAAGAACTAATTAAATGAAACAATAGTAGGTATTTAACAATATAATAATTAATTTAAATAAAAAAAAAATATTTTATCAGGGATTTATAAAGGCGGATTTTATAAATTAAAGAAGGTACAGTTATAAATTATATGTATGTATAAGGCATTTTCAATAAGAATAATAATAATGGTAATAAACAAAATGCCTAAAATAGAAATTTAAATAATTTCCAAATTAAAATGAACACAAATTCGAAATAAGCTAAGCTTAATTATAGAAATATAGATATAAAAATTGATGATTTAAATACTTTTTTTTATTTGTTTTTTTTTTTTTTTTTTTTTTAACTATAATTTTGGAAAGAAAATTTCTTTAAGAAACTTAATAATTTCAAAATATGTCTCAGACAAAGCCGCCCATAGGCCTTCTTTAAAAAATTAAATATATAAAAAATTATTAAAAGAATTAACACAAATTTATAAAACATGAAAAAAAGAAAGAAAATTATTATAGCTTATGAATAACTAGACCTTAACAAAAAATTTAAAAAAATATAGGTATGATAGGTATAACTTTCTTTTACATTCTTTATAGAATATTAAAACTACAAAATATTTCAATACCTATTTAATTCAAAGCAAACGGAAAACAAGCAAATTAACAACAATATTCTTATAAGAAATTGCAAGAAATCGTATAAAAAATTATTAAAATAAAAACAAATTGGTGTCTATCTTAAAAGTTATAATAAATTAAAACAAACAACCAAAAAAAATTAATTATTATTTAAACTAGGATTTAAAAAATTTATTAAAAAAAAAAACCAATATTAAAAACATCTGCAAAAAATAGCAAGGTTATACGTATTACTACATATTTATCATTTAATAAAATATCAATTTAACAGTTTTTTTCTCTCAGTGTTGCATGAACCAAAACAACAAATAAAATTTAAACCACAAAATAATCAATAACAAACAACAACAATATGCTTATACCGTAAACCAAATAAAATAAACAGAGAAAAACTAGTTTTTAAGCTCTTACACTATAGCAACAACAACAACAACAACAAAAGAAAAAAAACAATAGTTAAAAAGCAAACAATAAAAAACCATAATATAAAATCGTAATGTTAACAAGCCATGATGAACAAGTAACAGTTACTCACAGGGTGATTCATGTAAAGCTTAGAATATAAGCAAAATGCAACTGTGTTATGAAAATAACACGTTGAAAAAACATTAATACAGTAGAACCCCGAAAAAGTTAACCGAAATAATAGCCATAGGTTTTAAATTGTCTAATGGCCATTTTTTCATTAGGCGATGTCTCATTTGCTTCGATTTTATCGCAAAGCTAACCGGCACTCATCTGCCAATCATTTATTTTCCTTTTATTTGCCGTACAGATAAATTCAATCAGCTGACTCCCAACTTTTACATGTATTTTGAATGGCGTTGCCAGCTGAAAACAATGTTTTTTGTCGGTATATTGAGAAACCCAAAAAAGTTTATCGGTCCAATAAATTTATGTTGACATTAAGTAAAGACAGTTTGTCGATACATTGAGAAAATGGCCATAAGAGGTTTTAAATTAAAAAAAAAAACAATAATAAATTGATTTTTCGTAAATAACACTCTAAATTTTTTTCAACGACTCATGCCCAATTTTTGGGATTGATATTAAAACACATTTATGTTTAAAATCGTTTTAAATACAAAATTCTTTTCTTCACTACACATTTATATGTAACTTATGGCGTTTTCTTTTCTAAAAAAAAAGTGTTGCATAAGTGTTACATGTGATTTGGCAAGATTTTTAAATGCTCCCCTAAATTTTAAGAAGTGCTTCATATTTTTCGTTTACAAAAGAACACAAATTGCGACATTAAACAATAAAGTACAATTAGCGCAAGGTTAATTCAATTACAGGTGGTGGCAAGACTACAACAATCCAAAGCCAACAGAAACAGCAGATGTTTTTTGTATTACATTGTTAGTGTTTCCGGTTCGAAACCTTGTTCTGAATTCGCCTTGATCTAGTGCTGCATTCATGCCCCTTTATTTAAAATGAGTGTTGAACATGTAGAATTTTTTTTAATTTTAAAGGGAAGATCATCAGAAAAGAACGCTTTACACTTTTAAAATAACACATGTTTTTCAGAAAAGAACATAAAAAAATGTAAAAGGCAGAATAAATGCAAAATTTTACTCAGAAAAGAAAACGCCATTAATTCACCGATTGGAAAAACTAAGCAAGGTGGTCTTAATATTAAACCAATGCAACAACAACAGGAAAAGCAATAGCAAACAGCTGTTTTTGGAGGCCACCTTGTAAATAAATACAATTTTTTTATGATATTTTTTCTTAATCTTAATTAAATAAGACTTTTTATGCAAAACTCAAAAAATCAATCTGTATTTAAATATGATTTAAGTTTATATGAAAATTATTTTAATATTGATTTAAATATTATCCTGAAAATTGGGCATTAAGGTATGTTCAAACTTACACGCCATATTTTTTCCAACTCTATAACTCACATGTAATTTTGCCTGTCTGTCAAAATTATTCTTTCACAATAGTTTTATTATATTCGAACACAAACGTGCATGTTGTTATTAATTGCTTTCGACATACAGGGAAAGAAGTTTATTATCTAATGTAATCAATATCGTTTCTTGAAGCAAGAAAAACCAAAATCCAAAAATAATTTTATGATTTTTTTAAAATATAAAGAGTAATCACGATGGTCATTGTGCAAATTTGCAATGTGTAAATTTGTAGTGCATATTATGATTGATCGTGAGCATACCACTTTTATTTTTGTGCAAATATGCTATTTTTCTAAAAATGTATTCTGGCAACACTAAAAACTTCTGGCAGCACTGTAAAAAATTTGCATTTGTTTACAATTATACACAAGCAAATTAAAATAAATTTTTCCTTTTTAATTAATGTAAATTTAATTCTCTATTTTATTTTACAATCTGCGAAAATGTTCAATTTATAAGTTTTCTTATAATCAATATGGCACTTAATATGTCAAATGTTATTGTTTACATGTGTTTGCAACTGAGCAAATATGCACTACTAACTTTGCTCATGGTTTTTTAGTGCAAACGAAGTAAAAAAGAGCAAATTGGAAATATGTACATTTTATTGTTGTGTTGTGCAAATGTGTGTATTTTTGCACGCATTTGCATCGTTTGCACCCTTTGTACTGTCCATCGTGATTTCCCTTATTGCAACATTTTTAAAAATCCTGCAAAAAAGCTCTTTTAACTAAATTATGCAAAAATATGCTCCAAACGTTAAAATATGCCAAAATATGCACTAACAAATCGATGTCAAAATTCTTAAAAAGCTCTAAAACGGATAGATAGATATACATTTTATTTCTGCCTTCATTGGTCGCACAAAGATAAACATGCATAGTTGTGGTTTCCCTGGTCATAAGCAAAGAAAACTTGATTTAAGTAACTATAGCATTAAAATGTATTTGTTACTGTATTTAAGTAAATTTTGGTTCGCCGCACAGACAGGTATTTGGCCCTTAAAGTCGCTCAAAAGTATTTTTTTTTTTAATTTAGCCCTACACCCCTTTTACTCTTATTTTTTAAAAGTCAGGTAACCCCTCGAAACAATAGAACCAACATGGTGCGTTTCAACCTTTCACCAGCTGCATAAAGTCAGTCGGAAGTTACCATTCGAAAAACGTGTTCCTATGATTTGTTCGATACGCTCAAAACTTTAGAGTTTTCAAATATTCATTTTATGGTGATAAAGTAGATTTTGTGTTAGTTTCTATTATGGATTGTGTTCAATCAGGTATGTGCTTTATCTAAAACTTAAGTTTTACATTGATTCTAAGTCAGCGTGTTTTAAGAAATTTTAGGTGTAATGTCCTACGTTCTTACGACGTACTACCCATTTGTGTCCATATCATTAATTAAAGTAATTTTTTTAAAGCGGCAAATGAGAGCTGAAATTCGTTTAACCGAGATATTAATTTTAACCCAAATTAACTTTTTCGAGATCTACTGTATTTGTTTAAAAATCAATGAGATACAAATGAAAAACATTTAATTAAACTTACATTGGGCATTCGAGAGTAACTAGTTGTTTCAACTTCACTTAAATCCCTAAAAAGCAATAGTAAAAAATATTTTATCAAAACAGAGAAATATTAATATTTATTAGAATTATGGTGGACAAAAAAATTTTCATAAACTTCTTAACTGCTGAATAATTCTTAAAACTAAATTTAATTTTCAAATAACTTCACTGCCGAACAGTAAGTTTGCGCTCTGAAATTTGATTGCAAATTTTTAATTATTAGAGGTCGCTGATTTCAAATCTAATCTCCAATTTTCTATGTCCAAAATTAAGGCACTTCAACTACATGTATTGGAATAACTTGAAAACGTTGTACCATATTCAGTTAAAAAAAAAAAATCCGAAACTCGGCAATAATATTATCTTTAAGCCGTGCTTACATTGTTTTTAAATATGCCCTGTAGTTTCAGAGATATCGTTACATTTTTGAAGAAAAAAATAGGAAAATTTTGAAAATAAACCAATTTTTCGTTCTTTAAAAATTAATAAAAAAATAAAGAAGCGACAAAGATCACAGTTTTGGTCTAAAAACATTTAGCTTAACATAATTTCAATTGAAATGAGGGTTGTTTCATTGAAATAGGTGCACAACTTTTGATTTTATTCACAATTTACTGAGAAAACTGAATATCGATTTTCATACAAAAATAACATTTGTCATGAACTTTTTTCCTTTTTGTATGGAAATCGATATCCAGTTTTCTCAGTAAATTGTGAATCAAACCAAAAGTTGCGCACCGATTTCAATAAAACAACCCTCATTTCACTTGAAATTATTTTATGCTAAATATTTTTAGACCAAAACTGTGATTTTTGTCGCGTCTTTATGTTTTATGAATTTTTAAAGAACAAATAATTGGTTTATTTTTAAAATGTTCCTATTATTTCTTCAAAAATTTAACGATATCTCTGAAACTACAGGGCATATTAAAAAACAATGTAAGCACGGCTTAAAGATAATATTATTGCCGAGTTTCGGATTTTTTTTTTTTTTTACTGAATATGGTACACCGTTTTCAAGTTATTCCAATACATGTAGTGAAAGTGCCTTCATTTTGGACATAACGGTATATCTCCCAAACTAGAGCTGATAGAGAAAAATGGAGATTAGATTTGAAATCAGCGACCTCAAATTATTAAAAATTTGCAATCAAATTTCAGAGCGCACAAAAAAAGTTCAAATTTGTTCCCTTGTGCTATTCATGCATCCAGAGTTGTTAAAGATGGTTTAACTTAGAATTTCAATTTTCTTTTAAATTTGAACATTTTAATTCTGAAGTTCATATCATATTTTGCAACTTGTTAAGATTCCTTCTGAATGTCTTTTGGGGACAGTGGAAATATTTTTATTTTGAAATATTTCGACTGTCTGTTCAACAAATTTCCGAACAAACATTCGTACTTAAACATTCATATAGGAAATATTCTTTAAACTGAGTATTTTGAATAGATTTTTTCTATGAGAATAAATAACTTTCGAAAGTAAATTTCTAAGTTTTATACTTTTAAAATCATAACGTTGTTTGTCAATTTAAGAAATGCTGAGATTGGGACGAAGTGATTTTTTGCATATTAAAGTAAAGAGTGATTTTGTAAACGTTTCGATTTTAAAAATTGAAAAAAAAAAGAAACATTTTTAGGACCATAAATAAATACGCGCCATTTATTTTTTAAAGATTATTTTAAGAAAACGTTGACCGCGGCTACGCCGTAGGTGGCCATCTTTTCCAGAATTTCTGCCTGTAACTCACCAACGGCAGCTGCAATGGTGTCCTCCAGGGCTGGAATTGTGGCTGACTTTAGACACGTGACGTTTCCCAACAAAAAATCTATTATGACGGCAATAAAATGGACGTTTGTATTTTACGAAACACATTTCTCACATATAGCGATTTTTGATAATAAAATTCAATGATTTGTAAGCGTTGTTCGTTTGTTAAGGGCCAATTAAACCACACAAACGTTTTATCAACCACAGGAAGAAGAGTATAGAACATTTTTGCGTAAATATTAAAAATTGTTAATTTTCGTTTTGTTTTTGTAAAACTGCTTCTGTAGTTTGTTCCTTAATGATCATTTTTAAATTTGCCACATGTAACGAATATTGTTTTCACTGAAAAACCAAATAGCAAAAAAATAATAATACCCTAAAGATAATTTTAATATTTCTCTGGTTTGGCGTAAAAAACTGCACAAATAATCAAAAATTTAAACAGTAATTAATTAAAGAGAAAATAACAAAATAGTCCTAAAAACATATAAATTTAATGAAAATTGGTATTTAGTAAAAAAAAAAAAATAATAAAATATATTAATAAAATAAAAAAACACAAAAACTTAGAGGCTGTTTTTAAAGTAAAAATTTTATTTCATTTTCTTTTCCTAATTTATTTAAGAATTTTTCTTCAAAGCATTTTCTTTAAAAATATTCAAATTGAAACAAAATTAACTTTAAGAAAAGTCTGCGATAAAATCGTTATTAATAAACAAGAAAACTTTGATTTAAATTTATTTTGAAAAAAAAAAACAAAAAACTAAAAACAAATGAAAAACTAAAATTAAAGACAATTTTTGGCTAAGACAAACAAAAAATTAAAAAAAGACACTTTTTGAAAAAACAAAACTTCTGGAAAGACTGAAACAAAATTATTTATGTATTAAAAATAAACAAAAATTAATTATTAATAAAGAAATTTATAAATGAATTTAAAATAAACAAACAAGCTTGGTATGATAATGATTTTTCAAGAAAGAATTTAATTTTTTTTTTTTTTAATAAAATTTTAAGTTGAAAACAAATTTAAAAAAAAAAATCAGTTCGAAAATAAAAAATTAATAAAGAATATTGAAAAAAAAAAAATTATCTCTAAATGAAATCTGTTTGAAAAGGTTTCCTCTTATTTGCATATCAGAAACCACAAAAATAAAATTTAATTAATGTTAATTAATAAAATAATAAAAAAAGAATATATAAATATATTTAAATATTACAACAAATATAGATACAAAATAATAATACAAAAAAAAAATAATATTTATTAAATTAAAAAAAATTTTTTCTTCTCTTTATGTGTGTGTGTGCGTAGTTTATAGTTTGGAATTAAAACAATTAATGAAAAAAAAAAAAATAAAATTAAAAACCAAAGCCATCTACAAATAGGAAAAAGAAATGCAATTACAAGAAAAATTTAAACAATTGGCTTAAAATATATAATCAACCATGTTATTAACAAAAAACAAATTAAAAAAGAATTAAACCCAAAAATTAAAAAAAAAACAAATTTAAACAAAATCTATAAGTAGTATTTGAAATTTAACGAAAAATTTATGCAAAAAGCAATAAAAACACTTTAATTAAACAAAAAAAAGCCCGAAAATATTTAAAGCAATCACGTAAAATTTAAATTTAATACAAAAAAAAAACTTAACTAAAAAGAATTTAAAAACCTGAAATTATGAAATAAAAACCAAATTAATTTCGAAATTTTTAGTCAACATTTAAGTTAGTTCCGTAAATTACCGAAGAAAATTCCAAAATTGTTTTGGCTTATTTTTAAAATATTTAATTTCTTCTAATTAAATTAATTTTTTCCTTTAACATTATTTTAAATTTTAAAAAACAACCAACCTTAAAATTTATAAAACTTTATTTTAAAATAGCATTAATATGCTGTATATGGAAATAAATAAAATAAAAAAACCAAATTATTATTGCAACAAATAAAACAAATATATATTACAAAAAAAAACAACAAAAACCATTAAAAAAAATATGAAAAAAAAAAACAAAAGAAATATATTAAAACTTATCATATGTGTGTTTCATTTAAAAAAACAAAATAACAACAAATAAATAAATATATTATGATTTATAAAAATAAGTAAAATAATAAAATTTCTCTCCGTGCAATTTCAAATAAATGGCAATACTGGTGTTATTAATTAAACTGGCAATGCTCTCTAAAGGTGAGTAACTAAGCTACACGTTTAAAAAGGTTCATTAGCAAAGACACAAACACATGCCGTTAACTGCTATAACTGAAAGGTTGCAATTAATTGTAGTTCATTATCACAGGGTGTTACAAATTAAAAAAAAATACTATTATTTACATAGCTGTATTCAGCGTTACCGTTGGTGCCACTAAAGTGGCAATTTGCCACTTTTTCGACTGCTTGGATACTATTTGGCCACTTTTACAAAATGCACCCAAATGTGGTACTTTTTGTGATTCTTGCCACTTTTTTGATACCTTTTTTATTTGGAAAAGATACCTTTTTTTCTTTCTGTTTTATTATAACTCTTGTCATACGTGGTCAGCTGAAAATCGGTTGAATAAACTTTCTATTAACCTGAGTTATTTAATTTTAATATAGGCAGAATTAGTCTTTACCACAAAGTGTACAGAGATGAAAAGATGACGTATGAAGAATACCTAAATCATTTGCGAGGGCAGCTTTCGAAGAAAGAGAAAGAAAACGTTTTTTGTTAGTGAAGTGACAATGCGTAAAAACAGGCCGCTACTATCTACACAAATTGCATAATCAAAACAAAAAAGGCAAAAAGGGCAGCTTTCGAAGAAAAAGTCAAAAAAACACAATATTTTCTGTCTCGTGACGCCTTTGTATACTCTGTGGTCTTTACTTTCTGTTCTGTTTCGAATCAGCTGATTTGTTTTTGTTATTAAAAAACCTTTGAAATTGATAAGTTTTTCTGTTCTGTTGCGGTTCAGTTTGTTAAAATCAAACAATTGTTTAGTAATTGTAAGTGACAGCAAAATTAATAATAAAAAATACATATTTATATTGAAATAAACTATTTTTTGATTTTAAGAATTCATAAAATTTAATTTCTTCAAATGTATGTGCTCTAATTTATTGAAATACAACAATGGACGGTGCAAAACTAATAAATTTGTCATAAATGGCTGATAAGTTACTACAGAAAAAGTAACTATTACAATTTCGTAACAGAACGGCATGGAACAGAACAGAAAGTAAAGACTAACTAAGCCGTAAGGGGGTAAAGATATCTCGCATATATATATTAGTCGTGAAGCAGAAACCGAACTGTTGTGTACCGAAAACTTTTCTAAAATTTGTAAAAGAAGAATCTGGTGGAATGGGCAAATAAATTTCTAAAAAGTTTTTAAATGTCTACCTCTGCAATACAATGTCTTTAATAAAGCAAAGAAAATGTATTCAGAAGGAAAAGTACAAGAAATATATTAATAAATGTATATATAAAACACATAACATAAATATCTTCTATTTGCTGCAACAAAGCCTAGTACTCTGTTCAAATTTGTGAAAAATGTTGAGCAACATTAATTATTTCACACGAAAATTTTGACATGTATCAATGATACCAATCATGCGAGTTTGTATTGCAGCAAAGTATGCAACATTGTTTTACGTATGTAAACAAACTCCACATGTATTTTACTAAAAAAAATAATAAAAAAGAAAGTAAATATGTATAAAAAACTGTTCCCGGTTTTGTTATTTGATTTTTTTATTACTTATTTAATAATCAGTTCATACTTTTTTGGTTTTGCTTAAAACTCCCCGTGAAATAAATGCAGCTTACATTATTTCGCAGTTGTAAAAAAATGTTGCCAGAAACATTTGGGAACTTTTTCACAAGATGAACAGAGTACAACTCTATCAACATTATTTCATAGATATTCCGCACAAGTTTTTTTCATATGCGTTTTGACAGCATTTCACGTGAAATGCTCAACAGAGTACCGGGCTTTAAAGGAAATTTTGTGGCGGATTTTCGTTTTTTTTTTGTTTTTAGTAATTTTAATAAACTGAACCGTTTTTGAACCTGTATTGGATTCAGCGTACCCGAATTAGGTTAAAGCGCCAGTTGTCCGGCTTGTTAAAAAAAAGTGTCAAATTCTAGCACAGTGTAATTGTTTGATAAAATTTGCGAAAAGCAATAAAAAAAACGTTTTTAAATATAACAATAAAAATAAATTATTTAATATGTTTTTTTTTTAATTGGGAAATCCCCGAATTGAGTTCACTTATTGGTTTATGTCACAGCGTTCTTTTTTCTTAATTGTATCCATGTAAGTATGTATTCGCTGACATGTTAGCTGTTTTTAACATCTCTACGATATTCGTGTTATTTGTGAAAGTGAAAATTGTCATTAAAAAAACCAAAAGTGTTATCTTTGAAAGATAAAATAAATATTCTTGAATTATTGCAAAAACGTTATAGTGGCAGTGGCTTGGCTAGAAAATATGGTGTTGCTAAATCAACAGTTTGTTCCATTAAGAAGAAAAAATAACAAATCGTGTAAAGAAAACTGTTTATGGTACGAAAGCGTAAAACATTACGTTCTTCTCAGCTTCCGAAAATGGAAAGCGTAAAACATTACGTTCTTCTCAGCTTCCGAAAATGGAAAAAATTCCTTACAATTGCTTTCTTAGCATGCAAAATAAAAAATAACCGGTAAGCTGACTGATGCTAAAAGCAAGTGCTTTAGAAATTCACCAACAAATTAAAGAGAGTTATTGTGGTTTTCGTGCCAGCGAAAGCTGGCTTTAAAAAATTAAGCAGAGGTTTACTGTTCGTCTTCTCATAATTTCCGGAGAAAAGTTTTTTGATCAGCCACAACTTGTTGACCCGTTTAAAGAAAAGTTAAGATCAAAAATGGAGGAACTCTCTTTATGTGCAAATCAGCTTGTAATGGAAGCAGCAGGTATCCCATACTTTTCATCATGAAAATAAAAAGCTTTGTTAAAGATGATCAAACAAAACAACTTTTAAAAAAAGATGGCCAATTTTTTCCTGAGACATTTTTTATCCATTATAAACATTCCATAAACAAAAAATGTTTTTATTGGTTTTTGTTAATTTTATGTTTATTTTTTTATGGTATTCATAAGAAATTAATTTTTTAATGTATCATATGCAAAGTCTACTGAATTATTGCGTATTCATATATTTTTTGTTATTAAAAATTAATAAAAAATGTTTTTTAAAATACTTGTTTATCTATTTATTTGAAAATAGGGGTGTTCTTTTTTTTAAATTTTGGTATACGATAACGTGAACAAACTCGAAAACTTTTTTTTTTTTTTTTGTCATTATTTTTAATTGAATCTTCATATATTAAATATGAACTAACAATAATTAATCAAATCTTAACCTAATACGTTATTTTATCTCCTGCCAGTGCCAGACAAAATTTTCTTCATCACGGGTTATGTTCACTTTTATAGGTGTTTATCGCTCATCTAATTGGGTAAGTGCTGCAGTGTCTCTTCTTCTTAAGCGAGTGTGGCCGCCATGATTTAAAATATTTCGAGCTAGTGGATTTGGGTGTTGTTCAAGCCTTTTTAAATATTTTATTGCATATTTTGTAATCATCGATTTCACTAATGGCACATTGAGATCCTTATGAATGTTTGAGTTTTTAACATACCAGGGAGCGGCTGTGATTATTCGAAGAAGTTTATTTTGGCGCCTTTGAATTTTGTCGATATTAGAGGCCGAGGCAGTGCCCCATAGTTGAATACCGTAGCACCAGATAGGCTTTAAGATAGAGTTGTAAAGTAGAAGCTTGCAATCGAGACTAAGGACAGAATTTCTTCCAATAAGCCAATGAATTTGAATGGCTTTTAGTTTCATTTGAGTTAATTTTGCCTCTATATGGCATTTCCACGTTAATCGCTGATCCAGATGTATACCGAGATATTTAACATGCGAATGTTGAGGAATTATTTGATTATTGATTGTAATAGGGGGGCAAGATTCCCGGCGCAAAGTGAATGTTATATGTACGCATTTTTGCTCATTGACCATTATCCTCCATTGTCTTAACCATATTTCTAGTTGAAATATATGATGCTGTAAGTAACGCGATGCTTCATAACGATTTTCGTGGACGCTTAGAAAAGCTGTATCGTCTGCAAATGTTGAAGTTTGTGTGTAGTTGCTTGTTGGCATGTCCGAAGTATAAATTAAGTATAATAGGGGGCCCAGGATGCTACCTTGTGGGACTCCAGCGGCAATGGGCTGAGGTGAACTTAAGAAATTTCCTTCTTTAATAATAAATTGACGACCGACTAAGTAGCTTTCTAGCAGCTTGTTTGTGTTTGCTGGTAAATTTTGCTTCAATTTGTGTAATAAGCCTTCATGCCATACTTTGTCAAAAGCTTGCGAAACATCGATGAAGAGTGCTGAGCAATATTTTTTTTCTTCAAATGCTTTTCTTATGACATTTACTATTCGATGAGTCTGCTCGATTGTGCTGTGTTTTCTTCTAAATCCGAACTGATGGTTTGGAATACATCTATTTTCACTTAAAATTTGTGTTAATTTTGAAACTAATAATTTCTCAAACAGCTTTGACATATTTGATAATAAGCTAATAGGTCTATAAGACTCAACTTTTGTATGATCTTTACCTGGCTTTGGTATCATGGTAACTAAGGAAACCTTCCATTTTTCAGGATAGTATTCAAGGCGTAAAATAGCATTAAAAATAAAAAGAATAATTTTCTTTGCTATGCGAGGTAGCTCCAAAAGCATTTTATTACTGATTTTATCAATACCAGGTGCCTTCTTAGTGTTTAAGTCACAAATAGCTTTTTCGATTTCTCTTAACTCAAATCTGAGGGGAATAGCTGCTCTAGCATCAACAGGTGGTAACTCGACCGCAATATTGTGAGATATATTTGGTGTAAATACGTTTTTCAAATGACTAACAAAAAGATTTCCTTTTTCAATATCGTTTCTTGCCCAACTGCCATTCAAGTTTCTTAATGGTGGCTTAGATATAACTGGCCTTTTTAGATTTCTAGCTGCACGCCATAATGAGTAGTCAGATTGTGGAGTTGCATCAAGTTCCTTAAGATATTTTTCTAGAGAAGCCGTTTTCTGATTCTGTAGTAACTTTCTTAGCCTTTTTGTGCATTCTTTTAATAAAATCTTAAGTTGCGGGGATCTGTAAAGTTGCCACTCTCTTCGAACTCTCCTTTTTTCAGTCAAGAGCCGCTCGACATCTGAAGAACATATTTTATTATTTTTAATTTTTTTGGGGGTAACGCTGGAGTGTTGAACAGCTAGTTTAAGATAACTGTCAAAGTTAACAAGAGAGAGATCCACATTCTCCGGTGTACTAAGCGGAATATTTTCTGTGCAATGGGCACTGAGAAATTTTTTATATTTTAACCAATTTATTTGTGTGGCTGGCGTCGCTAAGTAACCTGACGGAAATACAATTCTATTTGGGTTCGATATAGTAACAATTGTAGGTGTGTGGTCGGATGATAATTCTAAGGAAGCTTCAACATGAATCGTTTCTGTGGGGATGTTTTTTACCACGCCAAAGTCGATAACATCTGGAATTTTTTGCTGATCAGTAGGCCAATATGTTGGTTGCCCGCTCGCGACCACATTTAAACCCATTTTAGAGATTGTGTTAAACAAAACACGACCTTTTGGTGTTATAAGTCGTGATCCCCAGAAGGTATGTTTAGCGTTATAATCGCCAGCGGCCAGAAAACAGGGTCCTAATGATTTATAATATTTATAATACTGGCCTTCTGATATGGAAAATCTAGGTGGAGAGTATAAAGAAGAAATTACTATGTTTCGATTTAGCTCCTCAACACAAATAGTCGTTGCTTGCAGATAGTCTTCACGGTGATCACACATAATGTAGTGTTTGACTCGAGTTTTTATTAAGATGGCAGAACCTCCACAAGCTCTATCTCGAGGGTCCTTGGTATCATATAGTATAGAACCATTGATTTTAAACGTATTTCTTGAGGTCAAATGAGTTTCAGAAATCATCATGACATCAATTTGTTTATTTTTAAGAAAGTATTCTAATTCATTTTTATGTTGGCGGATGCCGTTTGCGTTCCAAAAACAAATTTTTAAACAGTTCATGGTTTGTTAAGTACAGCTTGCAATAACATCGATTGCATTCTGAGCATTTCCTGCATCATATTACCCATTGTGTTCGTAAAATTATTTACTGTTTGCACTAATGTTTCCATGGTTTTTTCTAAACGACTTAAATTAGAAACCGGAGTTTCATCATTACTTGGCGAGGCACCTTGATTTGGCTGATGGTTTGATTTTAGGACGTTAGCGTAAGAGGTTCTGTTATTACTAGGCTGGGGGGCTTGAATTGCATTTGTGTTTACCTGATTTGCAACCTGCATTTGAGGGGTATTTGTTTTCGGTCCAACCGTCTGCTTGACAATATTATATACTGGGCATCCTCTATAATTGGCAGTGTGATTACCGCCACAGTTGCTACATTTTTTTACGTTGGGGTCGGTTTTAGACTTATCACAAGAAACTGTACCGTGTAGTTCACCACATACTACGCAGACAGGGGGTAAGTAGCAGTATGCCTTTGTATGGCCAAATTCTTGGCAGTTTAAGCACTGAACAGGTCCGTTTTTTTTGTGCGGCTCCTCAATTATGATTTTTCTGTATAGAATATATTTCACACTATAAATGGGATGCGTTTCGTTTTTTTTTAACTTAATGTCGCCGGGCTCTAATTCTTCTCGAAAAAGTGGTTGTGGAATTTTGTCCCTATTTCTAATATTTACCACATGTTTTATCTTGAAGCTTTTTTCTTCCAAGAAAGTTTTAATTTCCTCTGGGTCTACGCATGAATCAATTCCCTTAATCACCACCTGGAGACCTTTACTGCTCTTGAGTTGGTATGTGTAAAAACTTTTTTTGAGTGCCTCAAATTTGCTAATTACTTTCCGAAAGTCATTTTCATGATTAACTTGAATTTTAGTTTCATTTATACTACCTCGCTTTATTGCGGCAACATAAAAGGAATTTTCACCAATCAACGAAATTAAACTCTTTATTAGATCATTTGAGTTATGCTCCCTAAGATATATTGGGGGAGGTTTGGACGATTTTATGACGTTTGGGGCTTCAGAGGGTTCATCCTCCAGAATTGCGAAGCGATTTTGGGAATTTATTTTATCAAAAGATGGCACTTTGGATGCCGAAGCAACAGCTGCAGAGGTAGGGCTGCGTCCCCGTTTAAGCACTGTTATGTACCTGTCCATACCAACTTGTACTGTAGGCTTTTGACAATTTTTTACAGGGGGGTTTTCCATTTCATTTGTGTTTAAGTTGGTATCATTTCCCACTAAATTTGTTTTTGACGTCACGGCAATACTTGCTAGCCTGGCAACACTTGTCACTAAATCTAGTTGTAGTTTTTTTAATGAGTCACTATCCACTGTTTTTGTAAACACCGAGGGTGATAGGGAACGTGTTCGAATAATTGGCTTAGCCGTTAAATAGTTTATATTGTTTTGTTTTTTTTTATTTATTTCTACATTATTATCGTTTGCCTGAACTAAAACGTAAACGTTTCTTTTATTTTGTCTTAGTGTTGTTTCACTGTTCGTACTCATGCAAAGAGTTGTTTTTGTTTTTCACCGTTTTGCTTTGCTTTAATATTTTTATTATTTATTGTATTTTACAACAACAACAAAAAACAAGAAATTTAAATTTAAATGTTTTTGTTCAGAATATGTATACACATGTACATATGAACATTCATACTTACATACATATATATTTTTACTGTTTTATTTTATCGTTTTAAATTGTTCACTATTATGTTTAATAATTTAAATAACAAAATATATTATTTTTTTTTAAACGTCCATTCGCTGCTTATATTTATGTATTACAAAATCAAATGTGATTAATTAATAGTTCAAATCGTATGCGGGGCTAAAAATACACGTCTGTATCACAACAAAGCACAAACCGAACTGACTCGAAAACTTGTGTACTTTTTTTCTTAACCTTTAATAATGAATATACTTTAAATGCAACAAAAAAAGTTGGGAACCCTACTTACAAACCTGCTTCGTAGTAAGTGAATGCCGTGGCACTTTAAAATTAATTTTTTTTTTAATGAAACTTGTAAAGAGTTCATTCAATTACTTTACTGCATCTCTGTATGTCTTATTGCGTAGCGCATAATTGTGATCTTATATTTTTAAATGTACCATAAGAGCTTCGCAAAATGATAAATTTTTTATTGGATTGTAAGTAAGTATGTATGTGCCACTTTTTTTGTAGAAATCCCCATTTTTTGGTACTTTTTTAAAATATCCGACGGTAGCACTGGCTGTATTGCATAAAAGGCGGACATTTAATATAATATCTGTTACAGTCATTAAAAACAAAATTTTTGCTTTTACAATTTTTTTATGAATAGAAAGTGAGAATTATTTCTTTTAATAAATTATTTTTTGTCTTATTTACCAATTTTATTTTTTGAATGTGTCTGATACAAATGTAATTCTTAAATATTCTATACATAGGAAAATTACAAATAAAATAGAAACTTGACTTTAATAAAACAATTCGTTCAGACATCAAGATTTTTACTAATTTTGCCCCTGCATAAAGGCCTCGTTACTCTTACCTGAAAGTATACGTTGCGGATCAGCTGTTCCGTTTTCCTTACCAAGCTTATGTGTAAATAGGTACTCTCACGTAAACGTAACGTTGCGTTACGGATCAACCTGATAAAATTTAAAATTCTCTCCGTTTTTACGTATCAGCTGTAGAAGAATTTTACTTTTGTTTATAAGCTAAGTTTAGAAAATTTGTTAACCAGCGGTTAACTTATAACCAAAATTCAAATGAAAATATATTTTTTTATATCAAAAAGTAATTTCAATTTTTGGGAATACAAAATTTTAATTTCAAAAGATTTTGTTATTCGTGCTTAATTCCCAGTTTTTATTATTGATAAAAAGACTTGAAGTTTATTGTTGATGGGATAAGCTATTTCTATGCGCATTTCACTGGTTGCTTAGGCCAGATCATCAGGAAACTTCATCCATAAAGATTTTAGAAAAACTAAAGATATTAAACCAAATAAAACTGTTAAACGTATAAGACTTATAGCAACAGTTCTACTTGTAATAATATCAAAGTTTAAACAAAAACATCAACAATAAACAGTGAATTTATCTTTTCTTACATTCCCCACTACAATTGGTTGAAATTCTCTGAACGATGTTTTTCATACAGTTTGACATAAAATTATGCCAGAGAATGCGGTCGAGAAATAAAATCAATTTTATTTTGAGGACGTTTTTTTCTAATGCTCTCACATAAATACAATTATTCTCTTAACAATGCTACCATACTTTCATTCAATTTCATACATTTTGTAAACAAAGAAAAATAAGAACAAAAGAAAACGAAAGAAATGAGAGAGAATTTGAAGTTACTGCCGACGTTTTAATTGTGGGCTTTAAAATTTTTGCCTGAAGTTGAAGACTCAGTTCTGTTTCATCATTAAGAAAAACGAAATAAAAACAACATCAACTTACAAAAGATGTTGTCAATTAAGGGTTTTTTAGGCCGTGCACTTGCCCGTTTATTATCAAAAAGTAATTTAAATTTTTGGGAATACACAATTTTAATTTCAAAAGATTTTGTTACATTAAGCATTTTTTTATGTTTAATTATAATACAAGTGGATATGTACTGTATATATGAATGTTTATATATTTAAAGGGTATAAAATATGTAAATATTTTACGTACATAAATCAATATACATATTTTACATAAATATATCTTAATTTAAATTTAAGGGATACAATGCAAACTAATAGAAAAATGCATTAATAATTATTAAATTTTAAAAGTTGTGTTCTATAAACTTTTTACAGAAGAAATATCCATATTAATTCAGTTCCAGATACACATATTTTATAAACACAATTATTGTGCATAAAGTCTCTAATACTCGCACTCTAAGTTCAATTGAGACAAGTTATACATGTGTAATTTTTGATCAATTATCACTGTTAAGCGGGCGGTTGATAGTGTCACCTAAAAATGTAATAGAGTGACAGATTTTTTTTGACAAGTTTGTCCGACATGCAAATGTTTATAAAATGATAAATTTTATGCGATCAGGGCCCTGTTTCTCAAAACTAAAAGTTACAAATCTACAATTAAAATAGATTTGGAACTAAAACAAAAATTGTAAAATTGTTGTTTTTTAACGTATTTGACTTGTAGATTTGTAACATGTAGTTTTAAGAAACAAAATTATAAACAAAAATTGCACTTAAAGCTGTAAACACATGAGCCAAATCATAAAACAGCTGATTCGATTATCGGATAGAAAAAAAATCAGCGCATAGTTCCGAATATTTGCCTTAACCTATTTATATTAAATATATATTTTATTTGGTTTTTTTTTTAACCTTTCTTTTTTTATGAATTATTTAAGCTTGAGGACTTTTAAAAAAAATATTATATTTATTATTTATTTTTCTCAATATTTCGCTAACCTTTGGTTAGCATCTTTAAAAAATTAAATTAAATTTACAATACAAAATTATAAAAACAAAAAAAAAACTTAAACACATATTGGTTATATCAAGTTTTATTAAAAATATTGACTTAAAATATTTAAAGGTATAACTCTTAAATATATATGTACTGTCAGCGTCAAAATAAAGTGTACAACTGGTTTTCACATATAAAAAGTGTTATTTTAGCAAAAAAAAAATCAAATTTTTAGAAGTTTTTTATCACTTACAAAACTATGGACAATGTTATTACAATTTAAAATTTGAAATACTTCAAAAACAACAAAAACAGTACATTAAAAAAAGTAATATACTCCGTCTTAAACGCGTCAAAAAAAGTGTACAGTTTTAAAGTACTAAGAAAAGTGAAGTGGCTAATACTTTGATTGATTTCTTTTTGATTTTAGGACGGTTTCTAGTCTCTTTGGCATCAATTCCACCCATTTTAAAGTTAGCCCAGTAGGCAATTTTGGCTACTCTTCCTGCAGAATTTTATTCAGAGAGTGCTTGCTGGTAATGTTTTTTTTTTTTTATTTGTCTGTCCAAATGTTTCCAGATGCTTACTTGAGTTGATATCGAGTTACTATTGGGCTAATCCATCTGTTTTAGGACGTTTCACAAAAGCTAACGCTATCACGCTTCACTTTAAATACTTTATTTTTTCCGTTGAATTTCTTATTTCCCCCTTTTATCACTTTTTTTTTTGTCCAACTTGCTGTTGTCACTTTTTAGAGCAACTATTTTTCACAGATGACAGCAAGCTTGAAGTCTGATCAAATTTGGCAAAGTAGAAATTTAACTTTGTATAACTAACATAACTCTTTTTATATTGGAAAACAAGCTGTACACTTTATTTTGACGCTCACAGTATATATACAGTATTTTACTTTTTTGTACAAAAGCGCCGATATCGTTAAGTATTGGCGTTTTTTAACAAAAATGTTAGCAGCATGTGTTGGAACAAGACTGTGAGCAAAATCAAAACAAATAATAATTTACATACATACATATTTACTAGTACACACATTCACTTCAACACCATATGAAACGTTTACGTATTTTTAGTAACTACCAACATTTCAAGTCGACCGCAACGTTTACGTATCCGCAACATTTACGTAAGAGTAACGAGGCCTTAAGATTTGATCATATCATAAGTTGAAAAAATGTTGTTAATACTATGAATTTTAGTTCAGTTATTTTTTTTTTGTTTTTAAAATTCTGTATTATAAACGAAATTTTTCTTTAATTTTGGTTTATGTTTTATTTAATAAAAATTATTTTTTTACCGAGTTTTTTTTTAAAAACTTTTCTGCTATCTTATCTCGACATAAGATGTTTTGTCAAAATGCCGCAGTGTGTTTTGACTAAAAAAAATTAATTGCAGCAAACAAAAAATTAATGCACACCAATTAATTATTAAATGGAACCATTTTTGGCAAACATTTGTGTAACCAAAGGATAGCTAAAGTAAAAACATTTAACATAAAGACACAAGATAGTCTGATAGTGTATAGAATCATTCCTAAGAATATGTACATATCTATAGCTTCAATGTTAACCACAAGTTGGCTAAGGTCAAAATAAAAACAAAAGTATGTGAAATATTGAGGGAATAAGACTATTGCAAGAAAGCTTTATAAATTGAAATTTGATTCATTGAACAAACTCGAAAAATAAAAATGGTTAATTTTCTAATGGGAAGATTGATTTTACAAGATCCAACAAATTCGGTCAAGTGTTAAAATAATTAGAAATTTGTGGTGCGGAAGTATGGAAGAGAGATTGCATTGGCGGGTTGTGTGACGATGGAAGTCGGGAACCCTCGTTTCCAACCACACTGTATATGTTTATATATTTTATTATTATCTTTTATTACGAGTTACTCGATACAGCGTTTCCGTGGTCGTTCCGCAGAATCGTGTGTATCTGGTGGCTTCACTGGGCCTCATTATAGGTGGTGTGTGTGTAGGGCAGATTGCGAATTCCGTGGTTATCCCGCAGGTTTACAATCTAGTGCTGCACCAACATCTCAAGCCGAGCGTAGCAGTGTGCCCGTGGTTGTATACCACTACGAGCAACTCAGCGCAGCGTGGCCTTGGTCGTCCCGCAGATTCGTTGTCGTTTGGTGGCTTCACTGGGCATTAGTGAGCGACAGTCTAAACCTACCACTGGGCGATCGCGTCAAACCATAAACGCCGTTGGAGTGGTCCTGTAATGATATACGTTAAATAAAGTCGTGTTTTCAAAATTGGCGATGTGTTTTCTTTTTCTTGAAGAGGTCTCGAATAAATAATAAATTTATTGTGAGTGTACCCTGGGAAACCGGCGAGTTATACCCCAGCAAATAAGGTTCGTTACAGTTGTATGTAAATCAGTCCCTCATGGTTAATTCACTAGACATTTTTCTGGTGTAAAACTCCCTAGAATTTCTGAGGTTTTTATTTCTTGACTCCCTACATGGCTTCCTCTGATAACATTTCAATATTTCAGCGCCATGAGCAAAGAATGTATGTAGGCTGGAAAGAAAGTATTAAAAAGGATATAAATTGAAATATAGAATTAAAATATAGTTGAATTATTTTACAAGTAAGTTTTCTAAATGCTTTTGTAACAACTACATAGCCTCAAGTCATGGTTCGTAGAATGGTTTCTAAATTTTGCAGAAGATTTTCTTCAACGCTTGTTACTGATTCAGCAAGATTAGGATATGAAAAAATGTGTGGCTATTGTAAATTATTAACAATTATTTTTTTAATTATTTTCTTTAAGATATCAATTATATATTTAATACCAAGCGGTTTCGGAAGAAAATAACAACAACAAAACCATATAGAAGTACAAATATCTGAAAAGATGCGCAGTTAGAAAAACTGTTGCGAAAGTCGCATCAAAAAATATCGCATGCAAATTTTTAGAACAATATTACTCTTTCAAACCTATATTAAGGATCCACAAAAATTGCATATATACATATACTCGGATATATTTTTTTTTTTTTTTTGTATCTCTATAACATTTTAGAAAAAGTTTTCAAAACAAGATTTTTTCTATATTTAAGCTTCTAAGCCTTAATTGAAGTAGCAAATTCATAAGGAAAAGCCGTTAAAAGTAGCTGGAAAAACACTTTATCAATGAAAGCTACTTTGTCCGAAAACGTCCAGCATAGCCGATTCAATAAGCCAACAAATAAGATATAAAAATCGATAAAGAATAACAACACAATTTTTTTCAATGTTTTATAGACTATATATTGCGAAACAGCTAACTTAGTGATATTTCCGATTTAATGATGCGTTATTCCGCCGATAGATTTGCATTGATATAAATCTCATTAATTTACTATTTATTTACTTGGTGGCCACACGATCAAGTTTTGCCTTTCAATTCCTTTCAATTTGCAATACACTCTCAGTTTTTTACTAAGTGCTGGTTCACACAGGTCAAGTATACTTGAACAGTTTTATTTAAATTTTCTTTTGAACTTGCGTTCACGTTCATGCACAAAATTAATTTTTGTTTTCTTTTCCTTCAACTTTGTAGCTTTTTATTATATTACGGATGAAAAAAAAAAAAAAATACAAAACTGACTGGTACGGTCATGTATGTACCCCTTTCCATTCTCTTTACCCCTCTCTCCTAAAAGCTCGAGACTTGAAGAGTCAAACTTGACCTGTGTGAACCAGCACTAACACACTCACAATTTTTAAATTGACCACGAGATGGCTTTCAATTTCACCTTTCCATTTGTTTGGCAATATTACTCTCAATTTAACAGATGAGTACAAGTTTGTCTTTATAAATTGTGTTGTTGTTGATATCTTGGAAGTAAATTGCTTAAGCTGTTATGATACTTGCTATTTTTTGTATTTTTTCTATATTGGAGAACAGTGCAAATATATTTGCATAGGAAAACTGACTAAGTGTAAAGAATATGATTATATCATAAAAAATCTTGAAATGTCAAACAAATATGCACGTATTATCGATAAATAATCTAAGACTGTCAAAAAAATATAAAATTTTTTATAGCCTTTTTACAGTGATCAACATCTAACATCTACCATCAATTTCCCACCATTTGCGAAGATGTTAACATCTTTCCATAAGAAATACATAGGGCTAAAAAACAACATCTTTCAACATCTTTAAAAGATGTTCCTATCTCATTTTATTCCACTCTACATCTTTCGATTATTTTAGTGTCATCACTATAAAAGTGTCAATAAGTTCTATTATTATTGTGGCATCACTGACAAAATGGAAGTTGCTTTGAAAGCAGCGTTACCATTTGTCAAGTTTTATATCTTAATGCAATGTTTTTTTGTTAAGTATTTTTTATATTTTTAAACAAATTGAACTTCAAATACATTTTTGAGTTTTCTTTTTAAATGTTGGCACTTTTGTGAGAAAAAAACATTTTTAATTTAATGATTTTTTTTTTCAAATATGGTGACATTTTTGTTTGATGGCAGATGTTAGATGTGAGCAATGTAAACGAGTGTTTCACATTTTCTACATCTTTGATGGCAGATGTTAGATGTTGATCAGTGTAAAAACCCTATTAACTTAAAATTGCCATTTCCAGATTAATTGTTAGCACTGTTGCCAATTTTTTTTAGTTTTTGATCGAAAGAAACGGTTTTTAACATTTTTTTTGCGATTTTTAGCTTTTATGGCTGTTTTTTGTGGGGAAAAAACGTGGGCAGTAATGTTTGTTTTGTTTACATTTTATCAAATTGTATTTCTTGTTATTTCTCGCATTTGTCGTTTCATTCAGTCAATCCTAAAAAAATCCAATACAAAAAATAGCAAGTATCATAACACCTTTACAAATTGAGTGCAGCCTACGTCACAGCTTTCAATTTATGTATATTTTGACAAGCAGTATATGTAAAAGACTATCGAGAACAACTTGATCGTGTGGCCGCAGGGTAAAGGTATATTTCAAAATTAACCTTTTAACGAAAAAACGTAAATTTTTTTGAAAGAAACGCGTAACCTTTCTATTTTTCCCATGACAACACTGATGCTAATATGTAAAATAAATCATACCAAAACTGTATTACCATCACCTCTGTATAACCAAAATGACATAAACAAACCCTACAAACCAATTCAATTTTTGTTTCTAAATTCGCCGTCCGGCTGTGGCATTATGGTTATGTAACGTCTAAAGATCAAATTAGACGTGACATAACCATAATGCCAAACCGTAACGGTGAATTCAGAAACCAAATTGAATTGGTTTGTATGCTATGTTTATGTCATTTTGGTAATACAGAGGTGATGGTAATACAGTTTTGTTATGGTTATTTCACGTCTAATTGGACCTTAATTTGAGCTTTAGTTTACGCGCAAATTTATATCGGTTCAGTTGATAAGTGATTGTGGTCCCAGAAAATTGTTAATAACTTTAGTAAAAATTAAATAATCTGTAATAATTTTAACATAAAAATGTTATGGAACATTTGTTTAATAGTTTTTAATAAAAAGTTTCGCAGAAAAAGTCCGTTTAGTTTGTGAAAAAAGTGGTTTAAGTTTGTAATTAACGCCGGTCTTCAATTTTCTTTTAGTTGGTAGTTTGTTGTTGCATTCCAGTTGTTTTGGAGTGGGAAGTGAAATGTATGTAAGTTTATTTTTCTTTGGTTATATTTTTTAAAAAAGCTTTCAAAATGCCAAAAAAGAAATAAAGATTGAATAAAAGCTTTTTTATGAAGTAACTCAGTTTTTTTTCCTTAGTTTCAGTCGGAAGTTCATTTTTTAACATTTGTTAATGAAAATACAGATGGCAGATCATATTTTGTTTAGTTTTTTTTTTTGTTTAATACCAAACAAATGTTTGAAGTTGTCATAATATAAGCTTTAAAATGATAAAATAGATTACTTCTTTATAAAAGTTCTACATATTTCCAATAAAATTTTTTTGTGCAATTTTTTTCTAACTACAAATGTTGTTGCTTAGTTTTGTTTTTAACCAAAATTTTGTGCACTTGTTCTTAATTTTAGAACACATTTTAAATTAATGTAGTACCGAAATGCAATTTTGCTAAAAAAATAATATCGGCGATGCCGATTCCGATACCGATACTCATATGCAATTAAAATTCATGTTAAAGTTAACAAAACTCAAGTAAGTAATTAATAATATTTTAAATTGATATTAATAAGATTTAAAATACAGAGAATTAAATTTCAATTCACGGTAAAATTAACAAAAAATATGTTTTTCGGGATATTTCGGTTTTTTTTTAATTTTTTTTTTATACCCAATATAAATAAACTTTTTAAACTGTATAAAAAACTAGGGTATTCATTCGGTTAACCGTCAATCGGTTAACCGATTAATTACAACCCGATTAACTGATCGGTTAATTTCAAATTGGCTTTTTGCGATTAACGAATTAACCGGTTAACTTCAGTCGATTAACCGATGGAAGAAAAATTTCAATATTTTGTAGTATATTTTTGTGTTTTTAATTATTTGTTTCGTCTCATATACAAAATATATGTATGTGTTAAGAAAATATTTTTTTCACACAAACAAAGAAGGTGTTCAGTGATCTTCATTTTAACCCATTTTCCGCCGACCGGTGACTCAAATTACAATGTTTTTTATCTTCATCATCGATCAACAGGAACACCTTTTTTACGTACTTTTATTATGTATGTGTTTAGTTATTTGTTTCTTCTCATATCAGTCTTTTAACAGAATTAACCGAAACAATTAGAAGTGTTAAAAATTTTGAAAAACAATAATGGCATAATGAATATTTTATATGTTAAGTTTTGTCAAAACTAAAGAAAGGAATCGTTTTGATCCTAAACATTTAAACCAAATTACTTTTCTAAAAGATTATTTTATAAGATCTCAGTATCTCATCTCAGTTTCTTTATTTATAAATACATATTTGGGGGATTCACCAAGGTAGTCATAAAGTCTTATGCCATAAAATAATTACAAGAAATAGATATCGTCGGCTTAATATGCAAACCGGCTAAATCTACTTTTATGTAAATTGAGATTTTGATGCCGTGTGGTAGAGAAATTTACTCCTCGTCGACCAGCATGTAGTTTTTCTTCTATTTTAGTCTTGAAGCGTGTAAAACTAACTATTTTTAATTTTCTATCAAGCAAAAAGGAAATATAAAAACCTTTTTGTCTCTCCTGTAAAATATGCTGAAAGTGAGTTAGCAGGTTTTTATATTAAGCCGATATTAAGATGACTGTTGTGGGATACCGCTTATAATTTAGATTTGTACTGTACAGCTATGACGAATCAATGAACACAGCATTAACATTTTTATTTTGTTTGAAACACAACATTATTTATTTTAAGCAATTGTTATATTATTTTTATTATTAAAAATTGAAAAATGCATATTAAATATTTATGTTTTTTGTTTGTTTGCTCGTTTTAGTTCAAGAACTGCTTTGTTTGGTATATTGTTGTTTTTTTAATTAGTATTGTGGTTATTTTGTTGAACTATTTATGGTTTTTAATCCAAATTTTTAATTAGGCTTAAGTTCATGAAATTTAATTTTTATTAAATTATTTTTATGAAGAAAGGAATTTTTACAACATGAAAATCAATTTAAATTGTTATTGATAATCTTTCATTCTTGACGTGGCTCGGGCTCGAACCCTGGCCGGCAGGTTACCATGACATGTTTCGATCGCAACCACTCGATCTCCTCAGATGGATTTGCCGTCTTACACTCGCAGCCATCGACGACTGCTGACGTCACCAGTCAAACATCAATCCTTAAACCAAATTGTATTTTAACATTTGGTAGATCGAAATTTGCTTTCCTGAATGATTATCCATTTTAATTGATTTTACATGTTTTTTCCTTTACTTCTGTTTTTTCGTACTTTCGTCAAGAATTTTTCTTGAAGTCCAAGTAAATTTTTTTTGTTTTTTCACTTTGTCTTTCTCTTTTCTGTTGACCTTTTTCAGCACAACTTGAAGGACAAATGTACACATAGAGCTCGTGCCTTAGCTTTAACAATAATTAGTATTGTGGTTATTTGTTGAACTATTTATGGTTTTTAATCCAAATTTTTAATTAGGCTTAAGTTCATGAAATTTAATTTTTATTAAATTATTTTTATGAAGAAAGGAATTTTTACAACATGAAAATCAATTTAAATTGTTATTGATAATCTTTCATTCTTGACGTGGCTCGGGCTCGAACCCTGGCCGGCAGGTTACCATGACATGTTTCGATCGCAACCACTCGATCTCCTCAGATGTTTTTTTTGTTTTTTTTTCCTAATAAATTCCAAATAATAAACAATTATTGCATTTTTATATATTGAAATTACTTATTTGTAAATAAAAACGTTATTAATCGGTTAACCGATAAAATGCAAAATTAACCGATTATTAACCGATTAAACCAAAACCTCGGTAAATTAATCGATCGATTAACCGATTAAAGCAAAAGGTCGATTAAATGAATACCCTAATAAAAACAATTTCAAAAGATTTTGTTATTCGTGCTTAATTCCGAGTTTTTATTCTTGATAAGAACACTTGAAATTTATTGTTGATGGGATAAGCTATTCCTATGCGCATTTCACTGGTTGCTTAGGCCAGATCATCAGGAAACTTCATCCATAAAGATTTTAGAAAAACTAAAGATATTAAACCAAATAAAACTGTTAAACGTATAAGACTTATAGGGCTCCACGAAAAGCCCCCCAATGAAATAACGCCCAAACGAGAAATGAAATATTCCCCAATTTTTTTTCATACATTTTTGGGTGTTATTTCATATGAAAAAACTCCCAATTTTTTTGGGCCGTTTTTCATTTTTTTTGGGAATTATTTCATTCTTCATTTGGGGTTTTCAAATTATGAAATAATCTCCAATGAAATAACACCCAACAAATTTTTAAAATTCTGGGCTTGTTTCATAGCGTGTTTAATTTGGGTGTTATTTCATTTTTAATTTGGAGGTTATTTCATTTTTAACACTAAAGTTATGTATTGAAATCTGGCTTCGCATACTAAAGTTTTTCTGCGTGATTAGGGATTTTTTCCTCCAGTAGGACGCGGCAGGTGGCTTCGCTGAATGAAGTTTTCCTGCGTGCGTCACAAGAATAAAAAAATATTTTTCAATGATAACTAAGGATTTTCCCTTTTACAGAATGTTGACACCATGCGTAACACTATTCTGGAAAAGTATGGCTTTGTCTCTCATTTGTGAAAAAAAATATGGCTATTACCTCTCACTGATTGGGCGATAAGACCATAACGGCTTTATCTCCCATTCAATTGAGCAATAAAGCCATTATAGCCTTATCTCCCATGGTTAAAAAGCACCCCCCCCCCCGGCCGTGCACTCGCCTGTGTATTATCAAAAAGTAATTTCAATTTTTGGGAATACAAAATTTTAATTTCAAAAGATTTTGTTATTCGTGCTTAATTCCCAGTTTTTATTTTTGATAAAAACACTTGGAATTTATTGTTGATGGGATAAGCTATTCCTATGCGCATTTCACTGGCTGCTTAGACCAGATCATCAGGAAACTTCATCCATAAAGATTTTAGAAAAACTAAAGGTTTTAAACCAAATAAAACTGTTAAACGCATAAGACTTATAAGCAACAGTTCTACTTGTAACAATATCAAAGTTTAAACAAAGCACATCAACAATAAACAGTGGGGAATGTAAGATGAGATAAACCCTCTGTTTATTGTTGATGTGTTTTGTTTAAACTTTGATATTTTTACAAGTAGAACAGTTGCTTATAAGTCTTATGCGTTGCAACAGTTCTACTTGTAACAATATTAAAGTTTAAACAAAACACATCAACAATAAACAGTGGGTTTATCTCATCTTACATTCCCCACTGTTTATTGTTGATGTGTTTTGTTTAAACTTTGATATTGCTACAAGTAGAACTGTTGCTTATAAGTCTTATGCGTTTAACAGTTTTATTTGGTTTAATATCTTTAGTTTTTCTAAAATCTTTTTGGATGAAGTTTCCTGATGATCTGGTACACATACAATTTTTTAAGAAATAATTTAAATTATTTCTGGTGTTACATTACAAAAAGTAAACTTTTCGCTGGAACTGCCCATATTTTTGGTTTCACTGGTTAATTTAATGAAATATACTGCATAAAACATGTTGGCCCTTTCAAAATCTTCAAAGTTTTTTGCCCCTTTTAAATCGTCAATGTAGCTCACAGTAAAAAAAAAACTCAAAATTCGTCGTTGGTCCCAGTTATGTTCCTAACATTAACATAAATTCGCTTATTTCGTTTAAAGAAAAATGTTTATCTTCTTATTTGGTGCATTTTTTTAGTATTAGTTCCTTTTAATGCCTTTTAGGTTGTAAAATCAGATTTCGTTAAATTAATAATGGGAAATGGTTTAACGGTTAACTCCGAATAGACTAAATTTTTATTGCTGAGGTTCTTGTCTTAACTAAAAATCCTTAAAATAAGGTGGATGTCTTAAACGATACCTTTCTCGCTATTCGCAAAATTTTAAGGGCTATATTGTCTAAAAATTCCCAACAATTCAAATGGAAGATGGAAAGATGCTGTTAATACGTTTTCCTTTTATCAGAAAGCGTGGATCAGCTTACGATTAAACAATAAAATAAAAACATGGTACTTTATGGCCCGACAAAAAACAGACATTCAAAGCTGCTCTAAGAACTCTTAAATCCCCAGAGTAAAGATACATAAAACCAAAAGTTGTTTTTATTAGAGTTTTTCTGTTCATAAACAATTTAAACCCTTAATTTGACAAATTTCCTGCCATGAACATTGGCGAACACACGTACACACAGATAGATAAATAATATGAAGTTGTCATTACCGGGGTATTTTAAAGGCATTTAAAAGATGAGAGTGCAAGCAACAGCAAGAGCGTATATGAAAGTGTGTATGGAAATGTTCGTTGGGGGTGATTTTTTGTGGGTTGTTCTTTAAACAATGAATTATTTGTTTTCTAACGAACAAAAAATTTAATTGCATGTTAACACTTTTTACTTAACTTTTAATTTATTTATTTGTTTTGTTTTTTTGCTTTAAAGTCGGCACGCAAGAACTATTTGTTATTTTAATGGGGGGAGGGAGGGAGTTATAAGAGATTTCGTCTGACCTTTCACCCAACGAATTTATAACTACAACATGCAATTTTGATGTTGACATTGACATATTTTTTGTCAAGTGTGTCAAAGTAATTAATTGTTGATGTTGAAATTTGACAAATTTCTTTTAAACATTTAAAGTGAAAATGCACTCACTGGCCATAAAGAGTAAAACAGGAAAAGAGATGTTTTTATTAAAAAAAGGATATTTTAAAATATAATAAATATGCAAATTTTTCCATTTTAAAGCAACTTTCCGGGGCCATCAAAATTTCTCTAAATACAAACATGTGTTGAGCACGTGCATGAGATTTCTGAAAAAAATCTTTGAAATTTGTTTAGGCAAAACAATGTTTAAACATTACCAAACTGATAGCATGAGAAAGGTAGTTAAGCTGCCAGTTTTAATTTAAGCTAATCTGCTTGTAACCCCTTTTTAGGGCTTTTTCCTTGGATTCTTGAAAAGTAGCACGAAATTTTTATGCATAAATAATAGAAATGTCTATCATAATTTTTCAGCCAAATTAATATGATCATTTTCATCATTATTATCATCATCACCGTCAACATTGTTTTTGCTATGGCTAAGGGCTTTACATTTGATATCATATTAGTTTGTATGTAGATGATTCTATATGAGTTACATAAATGTAGTATGTCTTTATTAAGCGAAACTCATTACAATACATATTTGGTTTAAAACGTTTTAGAGAAATGTGACCAACTAAAATGAAATTAACAAAACAAAAATTGTGCGTGTTATAATTCAGAGTTGCACTTTTAGGTCATAAAAAATGTCGTTAACTTAAAACAAGTAAGAGTGCTATATTCGGCTGTGCCGAATCTTATATACCCTTCACCATTGTGCGAGCAGAATACAGAGCAACTGGACAAAAACTTAATAATTGTTACATATACATACATATTTACAATACTTAAAACTTCATTATAAATAAAATTTAAAAAGCGAAAACTGGTAAATATTTTTTTTAAATCGTTTTTAGAACATAAAAAAAAAATAAAAATATTAAAAAAAAAATTTTCTTTTGAGAAAACCAAGATTCGAACCATGGAACTCTCAGTTTCTAACTTAACACACCCCCTAGACAACTGAACCATAAAGGAACGTTAATCGAATATCATTAAAATGAAATATGGCACGTTTACTGTTCACAAAATTCAACACAGTTGTATTGAAATTACTTTTTTTGTTATTGTTCACTGCAATAGCAAAGTTGGTAAATATATTCACCAAAATAGTTTGTGCCATGTATGTATATGTGTTTGTTTGTTTGTTTTCTTTTATCTTTTTGGCGAGTTTTTAAGTAGCAAAAAACACAAAAATTCCTAGTTTCTATTTTTTAAAATTATTTCGTGAAATATATGAAGAAAGAAGGGTGATAACAAAAGTCATATGGGGTATTATGCTAGTATATGTAAACAATTGAAAGGGGGGGGGGGGGGGGGGTAGAGGGACATCACATGGCTAATAAATCAAGTTCTTTCCTCATAAGGACCCAGAATATATATGCTTTTTAGGGTCTAAGATCAATATTGTAGAAATTACAAGCCGAATGACAAACTTATATATACCCTTTTCCACCTGAGGTGAAGGGTATAAAAAGAGTAATTTTTGGGATTTCAGTCTTTTGATTATAACTCAGCCATTTTTTAACCGATTTGACAGATTTATATACCGGCAAGATCTATGGTTCCCGAAAATGGGTATTTAAAAAAAAAATTTATATTTTGGTCATAACTTTTTCGTATCTGAACCGATTTTCTTGAGTTTTTCAGAAAATATTTTCTACTAAAATTTTCCGATCTTTAACTATATAAGGCGCAACCATAGGTCATATTACAGTCAAAAAATTCAGGTTATTATAAAATTTTTGAAATTTTTTGTATGGGAGGTACCATGCCCACTTCTCCAACCCCGCCCACATTTTGTGGGTTGGTGTGTATTTATAACCTGAATGTTTGCACCTATTTTATAAACTTTGGCTCTTGCCGTTCTCCAGATATACAGAAAAAAGCAATAAAAATACATCAACAAGGAATTTTTGGAAAAAATTAGAGGCAGTCGTGGTTTTTTGGTCCTATCTCAGCCATTTGTGGACCGATCTTGCTAAATTTCAATAGCACGAAATGGTGGACTATATGTGACATAAATGTAAAACAACCTAGCCGCTATCATGTCTAGAGTGTCCTGAAAACACATATCAAACGTAAGACGGACAGACGGACGGACGGACATGGTTAAATCAAGTTCTCTCCTCATAAGGACCCAGAATATATATACTTTATAGGGTCTTAGATCAATATTGTAGAAATTACAAACGGTATGACAAACTTATATATACCCTTTTTCATAAAGATGGCTAAAAAATGGCTAAAAATGGGCTAAAAAACGGCTAAAAGTTTTTTAAATAAAAACACATTAAAATTTAATAGGAAAACAGAAATAATTCATTTAAAGTGGTTTATGATGAAATTGTAAGTTAATTTGTTAAATAAAATAAGTTAAATAGGAATAAACGTAAATTAATATTTTGATAGATATTTAAAAAATTAAATCATCGATAAATTCGATGTCGTTATTGTTGTTATAGGAATCACTCGGGCCTATTAGTTTTTAATAATTTGGAGGTAAATCATAATCACGACAACATTTACCCAACCTTTTCAGTCCAAATCTACAATCAAAAACAAGTAAGAAAGTATAGTCGGTCAACACCGACTATATGGTACCCTACACCACATTAGAACCTATGTATAAAATTTTATCAAATAATCTCCAAAACAGCCAGCCAGCCAGCAGGACAAACAGCGTTAATTCGACTCAGAAAGTGATTCTGAGTCAATCGGTATACGTTAAGGTGGGCTTAGGACCATTATTTTAAGGTGTTACAAACATCAGCACAAACGCATCGTACCCTCTCCACTATTGTGGTGCTGGTATAAATATTTTATTGATAAAATCGAATTAACGGTTGCTTAATGTATCCTTTTTCTCAAATTACTTTAAACGATGTGTAAGCGTTAATTAATTTGACACTTGTGTTCTGTTTCGAAGTCACTTTATTAATCATCAGTTCGTTACAATTTTAAAACTTAGCAACTAGGACTTATACTACGTACTTAATATTAACATATGTGTAAGACAAAGACGAAAACATATACTAAGTATAAACAATTTGACAAAAAATAGTTAACAGTTATAATCCACAGAAAACATATATGGACATGTATTAGTGTAATGAAAGAATGGAGAAAATATAAAATAACAAGAAGAAACATGAACTACACTCGCAAAAATAACCTGCATGTATCACAAAACATGCAAGCACAAAAGACAACAACTACACTGACAGTAACCTTCCCAACATAATTCCCAATCCCTCCTATAACTCGGCCATCCTGACCATGAGATCCCCCGAGCTCATGTTATTCACCTGACCCTAAACGTCCTCCAAACCATGGGCGTATATTGGAAACGGCCCAGACACCCTTATAAGGTGTGCGTGACTGTTGGAATCCGTCCACGTCTTTAAGTAGGTAACGATCATTCCTCAATACTTTCGATATTCTGTAAGGACCTTTATATTTTGGAATTAATTTACGCGATACACCAGCCGTTGAGTCGAAGTTCCTCACCATTACGTAATCACCATCCTTATACTGTATCGGAGCCTTCCTCCGTTTATCAATATAACCCTTATTATAGTCCTGTAACCTTTTTTGTCTCTCAGCCGCCCTCAACCTTATCACATCAAGATCCTGCCTCCCCTTTCCACCCACATCAATAAGACACTCACCTAACAAGTCGGAAACTTTCCCACGTTGCCTTACCCCAAACAACATTACGCTAGGGTGTTGATTAACCGATTTATGAATGGTATTATTCAGTGTGTACTCGACACGCTCAAGTACTGTATCCCAATGGATACCCCTTTCCGGATCCACTAGCTTTGCCAGCATAGGGCCAATTGACCTGTTGACCCTCTCTACCTGTCCATTCGCCTGAGGAGAACCAGTAGCTACCAAAATGTGTTTGATACTAGACTCAACCAAAAATTTCGCAAATTCCTTCGAAGTAAAACACGCCCCACGATCACTTATAATACACCTAGGTCGGCTGTAAGATCTGAAATAATCCCTTAACGCCGACATGGCCTCATCTGAGCCAGTTGTCCTTGCCGGATAAAGTCTAACGAATTTAGTACAAGCATCGACTATTACCAGTATATGCTTCAATTTCCTACCGTTGTCCACAGGGCCAAAATGATCGATGTGAATAGTATCAAATGGTTCATTCGGTTTCGAAATGCCATGTAAGAATCCCTCTTCCCTACCGTGCTTAGCAGAATACACAATACAGTTCAAGCAATTATTAACATGATTGGCAGCCTTTGCCCTAACCCTCGGAAACCAATAACTCCTAAGAATAAGGTCAGTCATTTTATCTATCCCAACGTGTCCCATTTCATCGTGATATTTATATAAAACATGGTCCTCCATCTCCTTTGGAACATAAAACAATAAATTTCCGTCGTTATTTTTTCTGTATAAAACCCCATTACGCATCTCATAAAGACCGTGTTCGGACTTCTGAAGTCCGTCCTTTAAATCCTTCAATTCCCGATCCCTATTCTGACATATAATCAAGTTTTCCTCAAGTGCAATCCTTGGGTTAAGTTCCCTTTTGTTCAACGTCATTGTCAGAGAATTACAATCCGTGACAATCTTAAATTTTCTTCCCTGTAGGTATATTCGAAAACGTCTCAGTGCGTAAACTATGGCCAACGTTTCAAGTTCGAAGCTATGATATTTCGATTCGGTATCCGTAGTCCTCTTTGAAAAATAAAAAATCGGATGTAACTTGCCGTCGGCCTTCTTCTGTAACAGAACAGCTCCAAAGCCAATAGAACTTGCATCACAATGGAGTTCAGTCTCATCCCTCGGGTCATATAGTGCCAGCACCGGTGACTCCATAAGTTTTGTCTTGAGTAATTCAAAAGATTCAAGCTCATTCTTCCCAAATACAAATTTTCTATCCTTTTTTATTAGGTCGTACAAAGGCTTGGCCAACGTCGAAAAATCCTTAACAAATCTCCTAAAATAGGAGCACAATCCCAAAAACCCCTGCAAAGAATGGCACTTATCCGGTACGGGAAAGTCCCTTATAGCCCTCAATCCCTTATCATCGGCCCTAATGCCATCCCCATCTATCGTAAATCCCAAATACTTAACCGAAGTCTGAAAAAATTCACACTTATCGTGCCTTAACTCTAAATTGTTGTCGACCAAACGAGTAAAAACCTCCCTTAAAATCTCAAAATGTTCCTCCCTATCAACCGTCGCAATCATAATATCGTCCAGATATATTACAACCTTATCGTCCCTAACCATGTCAGAGAAAATTTTACTCACAAATCTTTGAAAAACCGATGGCGCATTCCTCAAACCAAATGGCATTCTCAAAAACTCAAATTGTCCAAGGGGCGTCACAAATGACGTATATTTAACCGAATCAGGATGAACAAACACATGAAAAAATCCATTTTTCAAATCCAGTTTCGTAAAAAATTTTCGCCCCGAAAGCCTATCCAATAAATCATCAATAAGAGGAATCGGATAATTATCCCTGGCAGTAATCTTGTTCAGAGTTCTGTAGTCTATACACAATCTTAAATCCCCCGTTTTCTTCCTTACCAAAACGATAGGTGAAGCATACTCCGACTCACTCGGTCTTATGTACCCCTTTTCCAGATACTCATCCAAAAGTTTCTGTAATTCAATTCTCTCCGCGTACGACAATCTTCTAGGTCGACAACTAAAAGATTCATCAGTGTTCAATCTCAACTTTATCTCATTATACACCTTAGGTTTGGACGGACGTTCAGGCCGCAAATAATAGTTATCATACATGCACCTCAGTCGACAAATATCACCATCAGAAATACTATCCCCTACAACAAAATCAAAGTTATCACCCTCCCCAATATCAATAGACAAAATCGCATTCTCAAAGTCCCCATCGTACCCCAGGTTCCCACCCTCATCACGAGCCACCAACTTAAAACCAGCTTTCCTCAAAAAATCCCTTCCCAACACACATTCACGCGATGTGGTCCTATCAGACACAACCAGCATTTCCAACTCAACAATCCTGTTACCTACATTCACAAAACATCCAAATTTCCCATAAACATCCAATTTTGATCCATTTATTCCAAAAAAAATATTATCCGAACAAGAAAGTTTACCAAAATTAACATATTTCAAAACTCCAGACATCCTCACAAAACTGACCACACTACCCGAATCAACTAGGCATTCTAAAGGAAAAGTATGATTAAAATTATTATCTAAAGAAAACTTATAATACCTTACAAATTCATCATCTTCAACAAGCTGCACTGCTGGTTTCCTTTCAGGACAATTAGCAACTCGGTGCTCCACACTGCCACAACCATAGCACGATCCAACTTGTCGCCTTGGCTTTTTGCAATCTGCAGCGAAATGACCAACAGAATTGCAGTTATAACATCTAAACTTGCTCAATTTTTCCTCACTGCTTAATTTTTCGGCCTGCTCAATATTTCCTTGACGACGCTCACTTTGCTTTAAATCAATCTTGGAAAATGCTTGAAAAAGCTGCGTCTTACTGCTGTAACACTGGAGACTTGCTTGTACTCTAAGTTGGGTATCAGGTATACCTTCAATGATGTGATCGATCAGCTCGTCTTCATCGATACCAAGTTTTCTCGATAGCATTATTTTCTCGTTATAATATTCACTGAAATTCTCACTGTATTTCCACTTGCGGGCCTCAAAGTTTCGGCGCATCATTAGTTTATTCTCCTTTTTGCAAAAAACTTCGTCCATTTCGTTCAGGATATTATCTGTAGTAACCTCCATAAAGTTTGGCTTGGAATGTAGCCACACTTGTGCTTTCCCTTTTAGCTTACACATTAGCAGCGTCTTCATTGTGCATTCATCAACATTATAGGCATTACTTATTTTCCTGAATTGGCTTGTCCAAACGTCAGGAAAGTTTTCTCCTTCGTACTCTGGCACCATATCCTTCAAAACATTATATGGTACTTTCATTTTACTGGAGTTTTGGGCCTCATCCACTATTTGATTTGTAACCAAATTCACCTCTTTACCAAGAGCTCCCTCTTCACGTCTTTTTTCCATTTCTACCATCATTTTGAGTAAATCGTTTTCTTTTCTTAGTAACTCTTTTTCTCTCTTAATTAACTCCAATTCTTTTCTCAACACCTCCGCAAAATCATGGCCAATCACTCTTTCCGTTACGTTTTCTTGTGCTTCTGCATGATCGCTTTGTTGTACATCCCTATCATTCGCCTGGCAACGCTCTTTGTTTCTTTGCAATGTGCCTTCATTTGCTTGACGACGCTCATTATTCTTCAATACACTATCATTTGCTTGACGACGCTCATTATTCTTCAATACACTATCATTTGACTGACGACACTCATTTTCTTCTTGGAAACACTCTTTTTGCTTTTCACCACCACCATTGCTAACATTTTCTTCAAAATTTTCCAAAATTATAAGATCAGACTGAGAACTTGCTGGTATTGGACATTCGCCCCGTTTATCTGCAGGCACGTCGTTTAGGCGGACTATCAAGGCACTTTTTGTTCCAGTTGATGACAGACCTAGCTGCTGTAACCAAAGGCGTAGCTGTGCAGACGTATAGTCCGTTCCACATACACTATTTGCCTCCATCATAAGATATTCTTCGTTAAACACCTTTTCGAAACCACAATTTGTTAAAAAAAATATTGTATTTACACGAATCCCACTTCTGATATTGTAAGCGTTAATTAATTTGACACTTGTGTTCTGTTTCGAAGTCACTTTATTAATCATCAGTTCGTTACAATTTTAAAACTTAGCAACTAGGACTTATACTACGTACTTAATATTAACATATGTGTAAGACAAAGACGAAAACATATACTAAGTATAAACAATTTGACAAAAAATAGTTAACAGTTATAATCCACAGAAAACATATATGGACATGTATTAGTGTAATGAAAGAATGGAGAAAATATAAAATAACAAGAAGAAACATGAACTACACTCGCAAAAATAACCTGCATGTATCACAAAACATGCAAGCACAAAAGACAACAACTACACTGACAGTAACCTTCCCAACATAATTCCCAATCCCTCCTATAGATGTTTACTTAGGTAAATACTAGGGTATTCATTCGGTTTTTCATATTCATAATTTCATAATTTCATAATTTCATATTGGCTTTTTTCGATTAACGATTAAACCGGTTAATTTCAGTCGATTAACCGATTAACCGTTGTAACAAATATTTCAATATTTTGTAGGATTATAACATATTCGGGCATGTTCTACAAATCGAAATGAAGTGGATTTAAAATCGCACAAATTTTAAAAACGAGCCTGTAAGAAAGTTTATGAAAATATTCGCTTTTATATACATACTTCATACTTTGAGTACCAATTATCTTTATAAGAACCACTGTTGAAAACAGGAAAAACTACAGTTATTTGGCAAATAATTGAGTTCAAAGTCTCGTTCGATTTCAATTCCAATTCAGTTCGATTTCTTATACAAACAAAGAAGGTGTTCAGTGACCTTCATTTTAACCCATTTTCCGCCGACCGGTGACTAAAATTACAATGTTTTTAAATTTTTTTTATTTTTTTCATCGATCAGCAGGAATGTGGCGAAAAATGGAATAAATGTTGATTGTCAACATCTTTTTTGTTTCACGTTTCTCATACATATCTTCTCATATCAGTCTTTTTACAGAATCAACCGAAATAATGTTATTGTTACAAGTAAGACTTTGAGTTTTTCAAATTCTTATTCGCTTTAGGGTTTTATTTGTATAATATTTTTAGCTTTTCTAAAATCTTTGGAAAAGGTTTCCTGATGATCTGGCCTAAGCAACCAGTGAAATGCGCATAGAGGCTAGCTTTCCCTCAACAATGAATTGTTGTTTTGTTTGCTCGTTTTAGTTCAAGAATTATTATTATTTTTTTACTAATAAACTTCAAATAATTAACAATTAATGAAATGACTAAATTTATAAAAAGAAACTTGATTAATCGGTTAACCGATCAAATACATAGTTAACCGATTATTATCCGAATTAACCAAAACCGCGGTAAATTATTCGAGCGATTACCCGATTAAAGCAAAAGGTCGATTAAATGAATACCCTAGTTAATACCCTCTCTACTTCATCATTAGACCATGCAACTGAGACCAACTATATAGTTCATTCTGAAATTTCAAAAAAAAAAAAATTTGCCGCCTGCATCTCTTTATTGAAATACTTGCAAACAGAAAAAAACACCGATGGTTGTGTTGATCCATTTGCTATTGCTTAATTTTGAAAGATGTTTCATCATCATAGTTTATAGCGATTTCCCACATTTGTAAAAGTTGTGATTTAAATGAAATGAGTTTGAATTGTTAAAAATGTTTATTTTACTTTAATACCTTTTTATAAGAAATTGAAAATTACTATTTTAAAAGAAAAACGGCAAAAAAAATGTATGGCTAAATAAGTTGAAAAATGGCTAAAAAAAATGGCTAATGGCTAAACTCATTTTTTAATGGCTAAACAGGATGAAAAATGGTTAAACCTAGCCATTAAATGGCTAAATTGGCAACACTGATTGTTATTAAAAATTTTTTTAGAGATAACAAAAACTTCGTGCAGATAACATATTCTAGATGTCTAATTAAAGAAAATTTCTGCTAAAATAGTCTTATAAACAAAATGTTGTATAGAAAATTGTCAAACACAGAAAAATGTTCACGTAAATCTTCACGTACAAAAAGTTGCAGTAGAAAAAAGACTTACACAAAAGAAGTTTTGCAGAAAATAGTCTTATTTTAAACATTTTCTATAAGAGGTAAATTTTCTAATACATATGTACAATAAATATTCTGTTTTAGATTGTCTTATACATTTTTTTTTTATCAAATAAGTATTTTTTCTATAGCAAAGGAACTTAAGGAAGAAACTTTTCCTTAAAATAGGCTTATACAGGAAATTATCAAAAAATAGTTTTATACAAAAAAAAACAAAAAAAATTTTAAACGTGACAGTTTTTAAGGCAATTTCTTTATAAATAAAGAGGATATTTTTTTTAGATTTGGATTAGATACTAAATTTTTTTTTATACTAAAAATGATTATATGTACTAAATACTAATGTTTTTTACAAAAAGTTCTTTTGTACTGCAAAATTTCCATAAAAAATTCTCCTATACTAAAAAATTTCTATAGAAAAAGTTTTAATTAACGAATTAGTCTGGGTTCACACTATGAAAGTTTTCTTTCAGAAAGTCTGAGTTTATTGATGAGAGGGGAAGAGAACATGTTGTTCCTTTTTCCCTTCTTACCCATAAACTCAGACTTTCTGAAAGAAAACTTTCATAGTGTGATCCCAGACTTAAGAATAAAGTTTTATGCTTAAAAATTTTAATAAAAAACAAGTTAGAGTGCTATATTCGGCTGTGCCGAATCTTTGATACCCTCCACCGACACTTCGAATGTTTTAGGAGTAATATCTGTATGATGTCTATTTATTATTATAATCTTTGTAAAAACAGACATCTGCATTAAAATTTGTTGCGGTTTAGACCTATATAAAATTATTGATCGACAATCAGAATCAATTTTAAAAAGTTTGAGTAGAATATCAGTTTAAGATGAACTTAAATGATTTTCAAGAGAACAAATTATATAAAAGCCATGGTAAGCTATGAACCAATCATCCCAAATTCTGCAGAACGATTTCTGGTAGTAAAAAACATAAACTTCAATACAGCGGTGCAATTAGTTTAAGCGTTTGCAGTAAATTTCAGAAGGCAGCTAAAATGGAATCTAAGGAAAATTATGGACCGTATATCACAAAATTGCATAACATTTTTTCTGGCCATATGAAGCTAAACTGGAAGAAAGTTTACCGCGTATTTAATTATTTTACCAGAGTGGGCTTTATATGAGGCCTATGGTAAATTATGCACCGATCTTCACCAAATTTCACAGTGTCATTTCTAGTTCTATAAAACTGTGATGTATCAAATTTTGTTATGATAGCGTTATTTTTGACGTTTTTAGGCGTACTAAGCTGTTTTCCAGGAGTAAGGTTTATATGGGGCCTAGGGTAAATTATGAACTGATCTTCACGAAATTTCACAGTCTTATTTCTAGTCCCGTAAAACTTATATGTTCCAAATTTTGTTATGATAGCATTATTTTTTACGTATTTAGGTTTACTAAGCTGTTTTCGGGGAGTAAGGTTTATATTGAGCCTATGGTAAATTATGGACCGATCTTCAGGAAATTTCACAGTCTTATTTTTAGTTCTAAAAAATTTCGATGTACCAAATTCTGTTATGATAGCATTATTTTTTACGGATTTAGGCGTACTAAACTGTTTTCTGGAAGTAGGTTTTATATGGGGCCTATGGTAAATTACAGACCGATCTTCACGAAACTTAACAGTTTCATTTCTAGTCCTATTTAACTGTGACGTGCCAAAGTTTGTTATGATAGCATTGTTAGTTAGGGTTTTAGGCTTACTATACTGTTTTCCGGGAGTAGGGCTTATATGGGGCCTAGGGTAAATCATGGACGGATCTTTAAGAAATTTTACAGCGTGATTTACAGTTAAATAAAACGAACTGTTGCGAAATCTTATATCATTCTGTGCATTTTTCCACCATTTATGTTAGTTTTTGTAACAAAATTATCAATTTTTTTTAGGTGGTGGTTCCACATTTTGATTCATAGCTCAGATCCTATTGAACCGATTTTGCTGGATTTCAATCCCAAACTGCTTAGGATAACTACAAGCAATTTGGCACCAAGTTTTTTTTTTTTTCTTTTGAGTTTTTCGAAAGTGAGCATGTTTTCAACAGACGGACAGACGGACGGACATGGCTAAATCGACTTAAAATTACTCAAGGACCCAGGATATATATACTTTATAGGGTCTGAGATGAATAATAAAAAAGTTTCACACGGAATGACAAACTTAATATACCCTCTTCACAACTAATTGTGGTGGAGGGTATAATTATTAGTTCAAAACTTTAATAAAAATTGTTTTGTCTTCTTATAGAAGATTTTAGTAGTTGGTCCCATTAAATTTTTTTTTATAAATAAGTGTGACGGTTGCGTGCTTTTGTTTCTCATATTTGTTTGTTTGTTGCATTTATTAAGCGGGTGGTTTTCCATTTTTCTGATTGTGTAAGACTGACTGGGTGTCAAAATCCTGGCTTAACTTAATTGACATATCATATGACACATTGTGACTATAAAATTCTCCCCCAAAAATAAATAATGTTATGGAGAAAATCAAGAAAAATTAAACATGAGATATTTTAACACAAAATATCAACATGCTGCATTATAGCAGTGATGTCAACTTAACGCGAAAAGGCATATGTAAATAAGATTATTACATATAATTACCAAATGTTGCATATTAGGACAACATTTGCTCGATATTTTATTAGGGTTTTCTACTAGTGCTGTCTTGAGAGTGTTAAATAATCTCCTAATCTTTAATCTTGTAAGTCTGAGTTCATACGGCTCATGTCTTATTGCAAAGATTCTTCCTTTTTCTTCTTTGAACATGAATTGGCGTTCAAATGAATCATGTCATGTTGACGACATGTTTTTTATTTTGTTTTATTTGATATTGAAAACAAAAACAAAATTAAACAACGAATAAGAAAGCAAAACTTAAAGACAGTACATGCATCTGTGTACTCGTTTCTTTTCCCCTCGTCCCTCTCGCCTATAAAGTAGCAATCTTGTCAATAAGACATGAGCCGTATGAACTAGAGGTCTGCAAGAATAAATAAAAACTAATTTCAACACACTCATTTGTTTTCTAACTACAATGTGTCGAGCACCCAATAATAAAGAAACAAATGAAAGAATAACCAAAGACAAAACGAATAAAAACTCATTCAATTCAGTCAACTCAAGTCAAATGAATGAAATATTCAAATATAATTTGAATGTAAAATTTCTGTACCTACACATTACGTATGTATGTGTAAGCTTAACTCTAACAAATAAAAGAAGCCACAAGCTTACACACATATTATGTCAATGTATTCAAATAAATGTATGGACATTCAATAATTAAAAAATTATTCGAATATTTTTTGTAAACTTGCTCTCTCTAACGGGTCATTCCACTGTTTTGTTATTTATGAATGACTCTCAAATTCATTTACAGTAAACAAGTATTTTATTCAATTCATTCTCTCTTATTTTTGTATATGGTTTACTCTTTTCTTATATTTTTGAATGTTTAATATTTGAGTAAATGTTGTGCACTTTGAATAAAGGCAAACAAGTGAATTATTCAAAGCAGACCTCTAGTATGAACACAGACTAAGTCAGTAATAGTGACAGCTTTATTCCCGAAATGGAGGTGATTGATATCCTTATCGTATTAAAAGAAATTCTTCCAGGCATAACTATCTGAGATCCGTTTTATTTCTTCAATTTATTTTCTTCCCTTCACAAAATCGCTAACGAAGCAGTACTGACTGTGGCAGGGTAATCATATACGGAATAAGAGCTGGGGGGGGGGGTTGCATCGCAAATGTGTTTGTTGTAGTGAGCATTAACTCACTTGGAAAATTACAAAACGGTGATGCCCTAGGAAAATATTTGTAAAAAAAAAACTTGCAAGGGGATTAAGGCATTAATAAATGTGGTTGGAAAAGAGTCGCAAAAAATTTCGCATGGAAAAACGTTAATATAAAAAAAAATCAGCAAATAAAGAAAATATGTAATGCGATAAAGTAATAAAGGGACTTAAGTTGGAAAGTATCTGAAAAATAAATAAGGGACTAATTATAAAAAATTTTAAATGAAAAGGACTAGATGTTCCATACAAACCATGAACACCAAGTTAAGGTTACATAAGAGGTGACAACATTATGAAACTCTGTAAAATGTTTTTCCAACTTAAAAACAATTTTAATATTTTTTTTTAACTCTTTGCCAGTATTTTTTAAAGGATTAACGTTCCTTTAAATAAACATCACTTTGAATACAATTTTGCTTGTGTTGTTTTTGTTTAAAACTTACCAAAGTGAAATGGAAAACAGGAAATAAAACGAAACTTGTGAGTTTGTGTATTGGTGTTTGGTCAATTTTATTTGTAAGTAAATATATAAAGTACATACACATGTGTAGTACATATTTAATTCAACGCCGACAATGACTATATAAATTAATAATGGAACATTGCGTATCCTTTTGCCTAACAGACACAGGACACAAGTAAGAAAATTTATAAACTGTAGATTTCACATTTCAGACAGAAAAGAGCCGCAGGAAAAAAATCACTTGATAGTAATTAAATTTTTCCTTATAGATTTTTCATTCAAATAAATCTATTTTTTTTTTTTGGTTGTAAAAAAAGAAAACATATGTGAAGTAAATTTTTTCCGTTTTAAAGATTAGTTTCTAATGAAAATGTTCCGCCTTCTACCATGTGTATAAGAGTATTTTCTGTAGAACCTCTATTTTAATTTATTTTTACAAATGTCTAATAAAAAAAAATTTTCTGTATAAGACACTTCCTATAGAAAGTTTTTTGTATAAGACTATTTTCTTTATAAAATTTTCTATATTAAAAGGTTTTGCATAAAAAAATTTTGTGTAAGACAAAATTTTTTTTAAAAATTTTTTGTATAAGACTTTTTTCTAAACAAAATTTTATTATAAGACAACTTTCTTTAGAAAATGTAAGTACTTTCTATTAAAATGTTTTTCAAACAGTCTTCTATAGAAAAGTTTCTGTATAATAGTATTTTTCAATCAATACAAAAGCTTTCAAATAAGAATTCTTTAACGAAAACTTTCGGTGTATGACTAAATAATTTTTATAAAAAACTTCTTGTATAAGATAATTTTTATCAAAAATTTGTTTTCCTTTAAAAAAATTTTCTTAAAAGACAATTTCGTTTGAAGAATTTTCTGTCTAACGTTATTTTATTTAGGAATATTTTTGTATAAGACTATTTTATAATGAATGAAATTTTCTGTATGGGACAATTTCTGTAAATAAGTTTCTATATAAGACTATTTTTTATAAAAAAGTAGTTTCTGTATAAAATAATTTTTTTTAGAAAATGTTTGGTATAAGAAAATTTTCTTAAGAAAATATTTTGTATAAGACAATTTTCTTAAGAAAATGTTTGGTATAAGACAATTTTCTTAAGAAAATGTTTGGTATAAGACAATTTTCTTAAGAAAATGCTGTATAATACTGGTTGCAAAAAAAAATTTTTCTGAATGAGACAATTTTTCTAGGAAAAGTTCCTATGTAACACTATTTTTAATACAAAATTTTTATATAAGACTTTTTTATTAAACATTCTGTATGAAACTACTATTTATTTTAAAAATTTTTGGTATACGATTTTCTTCTATAAACTTATTTTTGTATAACACTATTTTCCAACAAAATTTTTATGTATAAAACTCTTTTTAATACAAAATTTTTTATGTAAGAAATTTTCTTTTTGAGATTTTTCTGTCTAAGACTTTTTTCGGGAGCAAATTATCTTTTTAAATCTATTATTTGCAATAATATATAAGACTTCTTTTACAGAAAATTTTATGTATAAGACAATTTTTTGTAGAAAAAAGTTTTGTATAAAGCTATTTGCTATAAAAATTTTTGTATATAATATATATAATCTCTTTTGAAGAATAGTTCTGAAAATTACTTTTTTCTTTAAATAATTTTGTTGTATAAGACTTTTTGCAATAGGACATATACAAACAGTTTTAGAACAAAAATATATTTTTTTAAAGTAATTTTTGGGAATACAAAATTTATCATTAAAAGATTTTTGTATGACGTGCTAAATACCCAATTTTCTATTTTTCTATTCAACATTATCAGTATTTGATAATGTTCCATAGGGAACTTTAAATCCAGTGCAATCTTCCTCAACGGACACCTACCTTAAGAGGACACCTCCTCTAAACGGTGATAGTGGCACGGTCCCCTCAGTTTTCCAAAAGCAAAAAGTTCTATTGAGAGGACTCTCCCCTAGAACGGGCATATTTTAATAGTTCCTTCCGTATCCGGCCATAAAAGATTATACTGTATTAAACATTTTCCATAGAAAAGTTTAAGTTTCTTATTTTCTACACAAAATGTTCAGTATAATATATTTTTTTTTGGAAAATTTCAGGTATAGGAAAATTTATTAGAAACAATTTTTGTATAAGATAATTTTCAAAAGAATATTAAAGGATATGATAATTTTCTATAGAAAACTTTTTGTATAAAATAATTTTCTTTGAAAAATGTCTAGTAAAAGATACAAAATTTTTAATATAAAGCAATTTTCTAAAGAAAAATGTTCGTAAAATAGAATGTTCTATAAAAAATTGCCCATGTATTATGCATAAGACTACTTTTTATAGAAAATTTCTTGTATAAGACAATTTTTATATAAGAAACTTTTGTACGAAACTATTTTCTATAAAAACTTTTCTATGTAAGAAAATTTCTTTTGAAGAATTGTTTTGAATAAGACTATTTTCTTTAGAAAAGTTTGTTGTATAAAACTGTTTGCTATGGGACCTTCTCTGTTTATTTGCAATAAAAATGGCTTGAAAATTTCTGAATGTAAAACTTTTTTAAATATAAAATATTTTATATATAAAAGACTTTTTTACTAAAAAATTTTTTTCATAAGACTACTTTTTTTAGAAAATTTCTGGTATAACACTTTATTTGATAAACAGATTTTTGTATAAGACAATTTTCTATAAAAAATTTCTATATAAAACAATTTTCTGGATATTTTAAATAATTCTTTTTTAATAAGAAAACTTTGCTTTGAAAATTTCTTAATGGAAAACTATTTAATCAGGCCTGTTCTAAAAATCACTTTAACTCAAATCACATGTGCTTACTAAACTTACACGTGTGATATTTAAGTGTCCCGGTTTTGTGTGTTTTAGTGTGAACTTCAATTGCCGAAATCACATCGAGAAACACAAAAATGGAATAACTTTTAGAACACCACAAAATCACACGTGTAATTTTAACAGGCCCGTATATAAAATTTTTTGAATAAGACTTTATAAGACTTTTTTTTATCAAAAGTTTTTTTCTGAAGACTACTTTTCTTTTAGAAAATTTCTTGTATACGCCTATAAATAATAAACACAATTTTTTAAAGAAAATTTTTTATTGAAAATTTCTAAATAAGACAATTTTTTAAAAAAAAATATTCTGTATATCTTCTATATTTACAAAATTGTAACGTTACTGACTGATTCATCATCGCACATCCTAAATGCCTGAAGCTAAAAACTTGAAATTCGGACCGGAGGTGGGTCTCTCCCCAAATCGGTCCACTAAGACGGGATTTTTGGAAATTCGAATGTTTAGGGGGTAAAAAAGGGTAAAAACCGGTAAATTTGATAACCTTATATTTCCAAAACTAAAATAGATACAAAAAAACTGTAATTCTTATCGTTGTTCTTTAAAAAAATAAGCGCACAGGTGTCTGGTACTTTTTTGAAATTCAGCTCTTTTAGGGAGAAATCGGGTAAACTCTTCATTTTTGTACTTTTTTGTCACCTCATCTATCTTTTGAACCAAAAAACCTAGAAATAAAGTTAATACCACATTCGAAACTTATCAAAAAAATACAAATACACTTTTCGAAATTCGAACTTTTAAAGGGTGAAAATCGTAACTATTTTTGGTTTTTTTTTTAACATTTTTCTCCCTTCATTGACATATTCGTACTAACTTATAGGCCACACTACAATACTGATACTTTTTGATACTTTAATGGGGGGGGGGGGGGGTAAATAGTACCAAGTAGTTTTTGGTTCTTGATTATCGTTAATATTGGACCTTAAAACATAAAATTCAACATGCAATGTCCTGAGTGGATACGAATCTATGAAGGAACTTTTTGGTACTTGTTTGTATATTAACTGGTACTTTTTGAATTTCCGGAATTTAAACAAGTTAAAACCTAGAAACATAAACTTTGGCATACAGATATGTTCACGAAGAAAAAGGAGACGCTAACGAAGAAGCGTGTTAAATGCTACTTTTCAATAAAACTTTTTACTGTATAAGACAATTTTGTTTGGAAAATTTCTTTATGTAAAACTATTTTAAATATAGAAGTTTTTATGTGTATAAGACTTTTTATAGAAACTTTTTTGTAAGGCTACTTTTTTTATAGAAAATTTTAAATATAGAAGTTTTTATTTGTATAAGACTTTTTATAGACATTTTTGTGCAAGACTGCTTTTTTATAGATAATCTTAAATATAGAAGTTTTTATGTGTATAAGACTTTTTATAGACATTTTTTTTGCAAGACTACTTTTTTTATAGAAAATTTCTTGTATAAGACTATATTTGATAAACAGATTTTGGTTTTAGACTATTTTCTATAGAACATTTTACGTTTGAAACAATTTTAAATCTATATACAGTCAAATCCCGATAATTCGTACCCCGATAAATCGTAATAAACTGTCGGTCCCTTAAAAACCTCGATAATTCGTAAAATTTCCATACATTTTGGTCCCCTCGCTAATTTGTAATTTTTTTTCATTTAAATTCTTCTTTACCTCTTATAAATCGTAATTGTTTGCTAACTACCACTTATAATTCGTAATTAAAACAACAAAAACATAGAAAATATGATTTTTTGTTTACCACTATTTTATTTTTGCGTGGATTTTTACTTGTGTGTGGATTTATTTTCTTAAGATCAGTTTGCTACATGAATAATTTTTATGTATTATTTTTATATATTTATTTTATTTTTAACAATAGTTTTTTGTGTTTTTTTACCTTTTTATTAAATAAATTGAAAAACCCCGTTTATTCGTATTTATTTTATTTTAACCCCGTTAAATCGAAATCCCGCTAAATCGAAAACCTCTATAATTCGTAAGAAATGGCCGGTCCCTTGTGATTACGAATTATCGGGATTCTACTGTATATAAAAATAAGTTGCATTGTGTTAGTAATTGATGTTCTCTGAAATGCGTGAACCGATTTTGTTTCAATAAAGTTCACGTGAAAGGTGACGTCGATACCAAGGTTTTTATGTATTAACGGTCTTCAAATGTGTATTGATTCATGAGTTGTTCATTTTAGTGAACACTGCATTCATTCCGAAACATTTATTTACATATATTCCCATACAAATATCAACAAAATGCCCTCCATTTTGAACTCCTCCGAAACGGCTTGAGCGATTTTTATGAAATTTCGTATGTGTATTTGTTAGATATGAGAATAGGTCGTAGAGTATATTTTATATCGCTAGAGGGCGCAAAATATTGCAATAGGGGTAAAAGCTCCCACTCCCCAAACTTCTAAACTAATGAACCGGTTTTCTTAAAATTTGGCATGCAGACAATGTAACATCTGAAAGAGAATAGGGTGTGAAATAGGGTAAGAGGGCTAAAAGCTCCCCCTCCCTATATCTTCGTAACCAATCAACCGATTTTTTTTAAATTTCGCAGGCAAATAATTTTACAGTTGGAAAGAACTATAGCCTATAGTTTTTATTATTAAGGGCGTGAAATAGAGCAAGAGGGGTAAAAGCTCCCCCCCCCCTCTATCTTCTTAACTAATCAACCGGGTGTCTTAAAATTTGGCATGCATACACTGTAACATCAGAAAGAGGACATGCCTTAAATAGGGCAAGAGGGGTAAAAGCTCCGCCTGCCTTTATCTTCTTAACTAATCAATTAGTTTTCTCGAAATTGGGTAGGCAAATAGTGTAACATCTGGAAAGAACTATAGCCTATTATTTTTTCTTAAAATTTGGCTAGCAGACACGGTTACATCTGAAAGAAATAAGTTATGTGGCAAAACAACGTTTGTCGGGCCAGCTAGTAGTTTTATATTATAGAACACTTTATGTATAAAACTATTTTCTATAAAAAAGTTATATTTAAGACAATTTTTTTTTTAAGGTTTCTGTTTAAGACTATTTCTTGACAACATTTTCAGTCCAATACCATTTAAACTTAAAATCTTTTTGTAATTACATGAATTAAATCTTTGTTTTTAAAACATTTAATATTCTGTTTTTGGGCAAAATATTTCCCTTTGAAATCACATAAAACGCTTTCACTCTATGACCTTTATTTTTATTTCAACCATAGCAAAATGTTGCTTTATGATTATATCAATGTGCACCCTTCCACTGCCACAATAGCATCAAATAAAATGGAAAGGCAAACGAAAAAAAAATTTTTGTTAAATTTAAAATTTTTGTAACAAAATACCACTTAACCAGGGTTTATAGTGGTAAAAACCACAATTTATGCGTTTTTCACAGGATTTACATGCATTTTAACAGCAGCTTACCGGTCTGGTATACGTGTGAATATCCTGCGAAACTAACACACACACACATCCAAATTGAGAAACAAGAGAAGGCAGAAGCTTTAAAATGGCGCGACACTTTGGTGTTGTATTTTGACATTTTTTTTTTTTTTTTTGTAGTATAAACTTTTGTTATATTTTTATTTTATTTCGCCGGAAACTGTTGTCTTTAATATTGTTACAATATTTAGATTGGCCTGTGTCACTGCGGTTGGGAAGAGCAAAAAAATCTGGCAAAAGTTTAAATTTTTTTGGATGCTTTTAAATGTATTAATAAACATACAAAGGATTTAAACAAATGTAATTGATTTACGTTGCCAAAATAAAAGATTTTCGAGTAGAATCAAAATATTGCAGGCAGTTTGGAAATTTGGTCTCAAATGGTGAAGCAAAAGCTTAAAAATGTAAATAAAACTTTTGTCGAAATTTATCTTGATTGTTAAAGATTTGTTTGATAAAATTAGAAAAATTAAACAAGGATTTTTAAAGTCACTTAAAGCAAACAGACTCACGAAAGCATATACAAATGTAGACCAACCCTAAACCTTTACTGCACATATTATAATAATAAAATTGTGTTGTATGTGAAAGTATTGGTATGCCTAACACGTAAACTTATGCCCAACGTAGGCCACACTTCTTTAAAATAAAGGAAATAAAAAATACTAACATGTTTAGAACACACACAGACACATCCCAACAAACACGGAGCTTTGATTTCAAATTCAAAATGATTTGAAATCAAACGTTTTCTCAAACGACAAACGTTTGATAATGATTTGAAAATCATAGCGTTTTCAACAAAAAGAGGAAATTATTATCAAGTTGGAAAATGCCTTTATTTTCAACTTGCTTTCAAACGTAATTCTCAAATGTGGATTATAATACAATGTGGAACATAATTAAAAATATTTTATTTTTTTAATTTAAATTCATTATTTATTTAAATAAACTGTGAGATAAACATTCGGCAAGATGAAATAAGGTTCTTTCCGTCCTCATATTCTAGCAAAGACGACATTGCCTCCCTTTTATTATGAGGATTGTAGCACCGCGATCGTTCAACAAACTTTCTTCACTTTCCCGTTTTATTTTCCTTTTTTGTTGTATTCTTAATCATAGAAATAAAGTGTTCACTTTATATTAAAATTTATTTTTAAGTAAAACACATCTAGCCACAAAGTAAAAAATGTAACTTTAATCGCCATTTTTAACGCTTTTTTCGCTTTAGTGTTGCCAAGTTTATTTTTGAATTGAATTTAAATTTTGACAAACATTGATATCAAATGTTTATTTTGAAATCATTATCAATTTAAATATAAATGTTAAATCAAACAATTGAAAAACGTTTGAGAATTGTGTTTGATGTCAAATGATAAAGTCATTTTATATCAAAGGTTTGACTTCGTGTTTGTTGGGATACTACCTTAATCATACACACACACACACACACACACACACATAGTTATTGCTTTTCTAACGTGTGCTGAGTATTATGCAAAATTGTAAAAAGAAAATTATTGCAAGTAAACAAAACAACTTTTTTTCTAGAATATAAACCAAAAGGGAAGAAAGGAATGTTAAAAGGAAGTTAAAAGAAATGCCCCTTTTGTTATGCTGTAAAAAAAATTAAACGTTTAGCATATTTTTCGCATAACGGCATATTTTATGGCCATCCAAAAGGTAAACAAAACAAACAACAGCTGATGTAGATAAATAAACATAAAAAAAACAAAAGAAACCAGAAAAATTATTGCACATAAAAAAGAAAATCGATATAATGTGATTAAGTTGAAGAAAGTTAGACAACTTTCTTTTAAATAGTTACAGAAAAAATAAAGAAAATAAGTTTTAAAGGAAAAATTTCTTGTGGAAATTTACTGAAACCCACAATTATAAAGGGAATAATATACCTGAACTGGAATTTTTCTAAAGAAGTTTTCTCTAACAGGATTTTTTTAAGGCAAATTTTACAAATTTTTTTCTATAAAAAAGATAAAAAAAATATTTTATAAACAGAAAATTTTTTATTAAAAATAGTCTTATATATAAAATTTTCTTTAGAAAATAGTCTTATAAAGGGTGATTTTTTAAGAGCTATAGGAAAGTTTTAAAAAGAAAAACACATCAAATTCAGAAAGATGCATGAAATCTTGATTTGAATGGATAGTACGGTCCATATGATTTAATGTTTGAAGATTATTTCATGCAAATGTTGACCGTGACTGCGCCTCAAATGGTCCATCCGCGTAGGCCAATTTTGGCATACTCATTCCAACATTTCGGCCGGTATCTCATGAATAAATGCTTCAATGTTGTCTTCCAATGCGTCAATTGAAGCGGCCAAGTGTGTTTAGACATGAGCTTTAACATAGCCCCACCAAAAATTGTCTAAAGGCGTTAAATCGCACGATCTAGGCGGCCAATTGACCGGTCCCGAACGTGAAATAAAATGTTCACTGAACTCGCCATTGTTAAGCGTGCTGTGTGGCATGTGGTACCGTCTTGTTGAAACCACATGTCATGCAAGTCAAGCTCTTGCATTTTGGGCAAAAAAAAGTTGGATATCATCTCACGGTAGCGCTCACCATTCCCAGTTACGTTACGATTCGCATCATCTTTGAAGAAGTACGGTCCAATGATGCCACCAGCCCATAAACCGCACCAAACTGTAACTTTTTCTGGATGCGTTGGTAGCTCTTGCAATGCTTCTGGCTGAACTTCACTCCAAAATCGACAATTCTGCTTATTAACGTACCAATTTTTCGATAAAAAAGTGGATGAACTTTCTTAACAGAGCACTCATTTTGATAATAAAATTCAATAATTTGCAAGCGTTGTTCGTTTGTACGACGATTCATGGTTAAATTATAGACCAAACTGAAGCTGTTTGACAGTGAAACAAAACACGAAACGTGCGTCAGCGGTTTAAACCAGTGTTGCCAAAAAGATAATAGCTAAAAAATCACCCGATATAAATAATTTTGGTAAGGAAAATTGTTTTACATAGAAAATTTTCTGAGGCAAATATATACAAAATAATAAAATGGAATTCGGGAATTATTCTAAAGCTTCACTGTTGAAAAAAATCATTGCTAAAGAAAAAATTATCTAAAGTATTTAAAAATATGACTGTTAAAAAATATATTTATAAATAAAAATTTGATTGAGAAAACAATAAAATCGAAAAAAGTCTTATACTGAAAGTTTTTTTTTTATAGAAAAAAGTCTTATACATAAAAATTTTCTTTAAAAAATAGTTAAATCTAAAAAAAAATTTTTAAAAAGTAGTTTTATACAAAAAGTTTTCTAAAGAAAATAATCTTATACAAAGAATTTTATGTAAAAAATAGTTTATACAGAATTTTTTTTTACAACAAATACCTCTATACACAAAATTTTATAAAGAAAATAATCTGAAACAGAAAATTTTTAACAGGTAAAAGACTTAAACATAAATTTTTCTGTGGAAAATAGTTTTGTTCAGAATAAAAGTAGTCTTGTACAGACATTTTTCTTTAAATAAAGTCTTATGCATAAATCTTTTTAGAAAATAATCTTACACGAACGATTCTCTCTAGAAAATACTCTGTATAAGATGTAGAGATGAACAGAAGATGTTTTAAGAAAATGGTCTTACTTAGAAAATAGAAATTGGTTTTATAAAAAATAATCTTATACAGAAAATTTTCTCTATAAAAAGGTCTTATACGGAAAATTTTTTTAAGAAAAATTTTTAAAAATATATTTATACCCACACCACAATAGTGGAGAGGGTATTATGAATTTGTGCTGATGTGTGTAACGCCTTAAAATAGTGGCCCTAGACCCACCTTAAAGTATACCGATCTACTCAGAATCACTTTCTGAGTCGAAGTAACGATGTCCGTCCGGCTGGCTGGCTGGCTGTCCATGTAACCTTGTGCGCAAAGTACAGGTCGAAATTATGGAGATAATTTGATGAAATTTGGGTCATAGGTTCTTATTGGCACAAGGAAAATGGGCCGAATCGTAGGAACACGAGGGAAGATAGGGGGAAATTTCTTCCTCTCACAAACTATCAAACCGATTTTAATAAAATTTAAAACATAGATAGAACCATATCTATATGAACACAAAATGTATAAATTTAAAAAAAAAATCGGACCACGAGGGGAGATAGGGGAAATTTCTGCCTCTCAAACCGATTTTAATGAAATTTAAAACATAGACAGATCCATATCTATAGGGACACATAAGCTATACAGTTTTTAAAAAATACGACCACAAGGGGAGGCAGGGGACAATTTCTGCCTCTCACAAACTTTCAAGCTGATTTTCATGATGTTTATAAACATAGATAAATCCATATTTACATGGACACATAAGCATGATGTGTTTTTAAATACTGTGGTGTAGGGTATCATATGGTCGGGCTTGACCGACTATACTTTCTTACTTGTTTTAAAATATAAATTTTGTTTAGAAAATAAACCTAATTTTTAATAGTCTTATAAAAAATGTTTCTCTAGTAAATAGTTTTGCATAGAAAATTTTTCAGAAAATATTCTTATACGATAACGTTGTCTTTGGAGCGGTTTAGTACACAAAATGTTCTCATAAAATGATCTTATACACACCCAGAGAAAAAACATGTTTAAATATGGTCACCTCCAACAAAACTAATTTTAAAGAAAATTTAAAACATATTATTTGTATTTCCTTATCAAGCTAATACGGCCTAAAATTTTAAATGTAATTAAAACACGATTTTAATACATTTTTCCCGACGTTTCGTCGATTTTTTGTCGACTTCTTCTGGGGATACGTCTATTTAATAAAAACATAACATTTATTAACAAAATGTTAAACAAATAACATTGAAAACTTACATTTTTTATATTATTACATCAAAATGGCAAAATTTACGTTTAACATATATATATAGCGTAACAACATAAAATATTGAGTTATTTAAAAAACATATTTCCACAACACAACTTATTTTATGGCGACTCGATAACTTGCACAAATGTTGTTCGTATCTTCTTTTCGATTAATCGTATTTTTTATGTTTTGTTGGATCCTTAAGCTTTCTTTAGTAAATCGTTTTCTTATAGAGTCTTCTTTGTCTAATAAACTTATTTGTTGGAAATTTGGTACATGTTGAGATTCAATCATATCGACCCCTAACCGCGAAAATAACGTAAGCGCCAAAAATCAAATTTTACAGGAGAGAGCTTTTTTATTTTATTTCATATCAATTTTGTATGAAATTTGTCGCTTACATTAAAATTGTTTTTGCTATAAAATCGTAACGGTACCTTATGTGGCCATGACATTTTAGGAGATGATGCAACTGTTGTCAATAAAGTAATTTATAAAAAAAAAGAAAACTGAAAATCATGTAGCTTACGTTATTTTCGCGGTTAGGGCTCGATATGCATAGCTAATGATGTGGTCTTCTTCTGTTTTGCAATGTCCATTTTATGTTCTCCGATCCTTATAGATAACGCCCTCTTTGTTGTTCCAATGTATATTTGATTACATTGTTCTTTGTCATTTCCCTTACAACTGATTTCATAAACAACATTACTTTGTTGTTGTTTTTCCACTGGCGCTTTTATTTTCGTAAATATTGCACTTGTTGTTTTGTTAGTTTCGTACGCAAAACATATGTTATTTTGTTTCAGTGTTTCTCTCATGTTTCTGTTATCAGTAAGGCCAGGGATGTATTGTACACTGTAAAATTTCCTGTTTTCTTTTTCATCAGTGTTGTCAATTATGTTATTATTTTTTAACCGCCTATTTACGTCATCAATTAAAGATTTAATTAATTTTTTTGGGAAACTCTTTTGTGTTAATATTTCATAACTTTTGTTTATGTTTTTATGATGACATAGTTCGTCGCTGATTTTATATACTCTCTCTATAAAGTTTTTCGCTGTATTTATGATTTGACTCCTGGGTTGTGAAGCGTTAAAATTCATGAGTCTACCTGAAGCTGTTTCCTTAGAGTACCAATTGAAAACAATTGTATCCTTAATTCTGCGTAGTTTTGCGTCAAGATAATCTATATCATTGTTTTCTTCTAATTCAGGGGTGAATTTGATTTTTTCATGGTGTGAATTAAAAGTTTTAAGAATTTCATCTTTATCGTCTTTATTAATTATAGCAAAAATGTCGTCTACATATTTTGCTATGTATTTAATATTAATATTTTTGTTTTTTAATTCTAATATTGCATCGTCCAACAAATTGTCAAGAACAATATCAGCTATTGTTGGCGAGAGCGTGTTGCCCATTGGCATTCCAAATATTTGATTTATTACCTTTCTACCATAAACAAAGTAATTTTTGTCTGTCAAACAGTATTTCTAAAAACTTTGGTCTTTTGATATTAGTGAACTGTTTGATTGCCGGCCATTTTTATGTTTAATATAACCATATTCTTATCACCGGCAACCATATAATTGTTAAATTAGTCATCTAATACGAAGCCACAACCATATTATGGTTGAATCCGAACATATATTGGTTAATAATAACTAAAATATTTTTAACAGGTTTAATAATAGCATGGTTGTTTTTCAGCCATATCATGTTGCTCTTAAAAAAAGGAAGCCATAACATGTTTTAAGGCAACCATAATATGGTTGCCAGTGATAATAATATGGTAATATTAAACATAATATGTTTAAAATTGTCTTTAAAAATAGTTTTGTTGGAGGTGACCATATTCAAACATGTTTTTTCTCTGCGTTCAGACAACCTCTTACCAAAGCTAATCTTATAACCACAATTTTTTTGCGAAGAAGTCTTATACCATCTACTTTCTCTTCAAAAAAGTCTTATACAGTAAGTTAGCTTTAGAGTAATGGCTATACACAGGGATGTTAGATGTGACGATTTTACGTCATTTTGACGATTTTTTCGATGAATTTACCAAAATGACGATTGGCGATTTTTAATGTAGATTCACTTAGGTTTTGACGATTTCATCCCGTCAATAAATTTATTTTAAACTTTAATCCGGCATCAATTTTATAATACTTCAATCCTGCAAGTAAAGTTTTTTCTTAGTTTGTATATGTGTGTAGAGGCGAATATATATTTATACTAGCGGATCCGACGAACTTCGCCTCGTCCAAATTTACAGCCTTTAGAGGAAATTCGAGATTAATCCCACAGACTTCTAGTGATTTGCGATTTTTTGATTGTGATTGCAAATGCCAATCGAACGGGGGACTGAATCCTCTTGAATTGGAATGGAAGGTCAGTTGGACTAATGGCAATTCGTGTGATAAGGACTTCCTCTCCTTTGAATTTGCCTGAATCACATTGTTCATTAGCTTTTTGACGGACAACCGCGTACCGTTGCACATTTTTGAAGGATTGAGATTCCGAATTATGATTATGATCGATACCACCTTCAGCTGTTAATATGCGGCGGAGTTCCTGGTACATCAAGCGAGTTCAAAAAATTCGACGGGTAGCTGGTCGGTTCATTTTCGGCGGTCACCCGTAAACAGATTTGTACGTCTGCAGTTGTCCTGCGCTTTGACTTTGAATAATTAAGTTTAAGCTATCGACGTCCTTATTCTTCGCTGCTAGTATTGCCCGTTTACGATGCAATCGAAATTTTTGTAATTTTGTGCAATGCCAGGGAACACTTTGCTGATGAGTTCCTCCTTGGACGATGTGAATTCACAAAAACTTTCAGGGATCGATATCAATCCATTCGAAACATCAATAGGAATTTGGCCGTTGCCAAGCTCCAGCAGTTGTCCCGAGAATTTAGCAGCCGATGGGTCGTTCTGCAACGCAACTCTCATGTTTGTGGTCAATTGCAACTTCTGGACAAGCCTCCACAAAGACGACGATTACAGGCACGCGTTAAGTTCATCCGCAGCACAAGATTTGGGGATGACAGGAAGTGTTTGACGAAAATCTCCGGAGAGTAATATCAAAGCCCCACCAAATCGTCTTAAGTATTAAAAATTCTATATTTGTTGGTTTTGTATAATTTTATACTTAATTATTTTTTTATGTTTTAATAGAGTCATGAATCCGTGTTGATAAAAAAACGATTTTTTATATGACGATTTTTTGACGGTTTTTTTCAGAAATTATGACGATTATGACGATTTTTTTTCAAATTTTGACGATAATTCGAAAAAAACATCTAACATCACTGGCTATACAGGCAATTTATTTTATAATTATTTGTTTATATAGAATTTTTTTTTTGCAAATTGTCTTCCTGTGCACAAACAAGGACATTTTACATTTCCGTTCTATTTCATATTGTTTCAGATTAATTTGCTCTCACAAGAGATATTTTAAAATAACTGTATTTTGCTTTCTAACAAGCAAGAGAAAAGCGAAAAAGCAGCATAAGGAGGAACAGGATGAAACAATAATAGAAAACCGGTCTTTGTATTAGTTCCGTATTGTTTATGGCGTTGACAGGTTATGAGGGCGGAAATGCTGAAGAGGAAAAGTCGTAAAAATAACTTAATTAACGTAAAGAAATTTAAACTAGAAAGAGAATAATAAAAAAGTTATTAAAGCCTAATAAAAAAAAAAAAATATTGCTTTTGGAAAATTTTGAAAAACGGAAAAAGAATATAAGCAAAAATTTCAAATAAAAAGGCAATAAATAGCGAAAGTTAAATTAAGAAATCCAAGTGCAATATAACATAATAATAAAAAAATATTTAAATCAAATAAATTAAGAAAAATTTTAGTGAAGCTTAATAAATTAATCAAAAGAAAGTCTTAGCAAAAATAAATTTAATACAAAAAGTATTTAGTTAAATAATAAATCTAGAAAATAATCATATAAATTAAAATGCTTTCAACAAAATTATTGAAAAAATTCCTTTAAATTATTGTAAAGTTCCTTAAGTAAATGCAAATATTGCATGCCATCCACCAATATACCACTCAAGACCAACCAGTGCACTAGAAAAAAATAATTCACCCCTTTTCGAAAGAGAAAACAAAAGGCCACATAACGGTGAAGTGATTAAAGCAACCGAGATACCGGGATAATGACAATAGAGCAGGAGAAACAACGACAAATATGTTGTTAACTGCCTTTTTAAATTAATGGCTTTTTAATAGCTTTTTTTTTTGTTATAAAAAATTATCTACGACTTGTAAATTCTTTATAGCCCAGTTCTATTTTAAACGTGTTTTAAAACTGAAAATAACAAAAGTGCAATATCCGGCCGCCATCTATTCCCTGATGGTTGTTTGGTTGGGGCCACCCCCGCGTGTGTGTAGTCAGTCGTGAGGAATAACCTCAAGTGATTTATGGCCATAAAGGAAAATATTTAAAATAGCATATCTGTATGCTAACCTGTTTGTTCATATGTGTAACTTACAAGCAGTGGGTGGTGTTTGTGCAACAAGCGTGTTGCAAGTTGTAAATCGTTTTGTTCGTTGTTCGTTTTATTGTGTCATTATCAGTGAAAACGTTTAATAAAAGTGTTTTATAGCCGGACACTTTATTGGATTATTGGAATATTTTAACATAAACAAGGATATAAAAATCATTACAAACTATTCTAAATATAATGGGATTATAATTAGTAAAAAGGATAAAAGGATATAAATGATATTAGCATAAAGGTAAGATAATTAAAAAATTACATACATATGCACACCAATTAGGTTTTTTGAAAAAGATAATCCATATTTTTTTTAAACTCATCCTCTATTTATAGGTCAAAATTTCCCAAACAGCTTCTACAGCATATTATTTTCAACACTATCGGGTGATTTTTTAAGAGCTATAGGAAAGTTAAAAAAAACACATAAAATTCAGAAAAATGCATGAAATCTTTATTTGAATCGATAGTACGGTCCATATAATTAAATGTTTGAAGATTATTTCATGCAAATGTTGGCCGTGACTGCGCCTCAAATGGTCCATCCGCTTAGTCCAATTTTGGCATAATCTTTCCAACATTTGGCCGGTATCTCATGGATAAATGCTTCAATGTTGTCTTCCAATGCGTCAATTGAAGTGGGCATGTGTGCTAAGACATGAGCTTTAAACCCTTATGACACTACATTTTTTATTCATTAATTGATATAGAATTGATAGAAAGAAACAGTAAATGCTAGAAAGAGCAAACTATAAAAAATGTAAACAAAGTTTTATAGTTTTTTTTTCTCTTGTTAAGGCCGAAATACACTTGTCAAATGCTTGTCCAGTCGGCGAATTCATCGTGTACGTGTGCTTGACGTAATATTCGCCGTCATATATAAATTTTTTGTTCAGGGATGGCGTTGAGAATTTTTTAAATTCTATCAAAAAAAAAAAAAAAAATTATACTTTTTTACCCTAATTGCACTAAAAGATTTTTTTACTTGAAATTAATTTTATTTATGTTCTTAAAAAATACCACAAAAATGAATTATAAGTTTTAGTTTAAAATGTATCAACAAAAAAGTACAATTGAAACAACTTAGCCATCCCTGTTCTGTTAATTTTATTAAATGTTGCCAACTTTTTGTTTATGAGAAACCTAAAAACAAAAAGCGGTAAATCGCTGAATTTGCCTATAAACCGCTGATTCAGCAACACTTTTAATATTTCAAGCTTGAAATGTAAATTTCAATTTTACAATTTAACATTTTTTTTGACATAACTTCAGTTTTTATCGATAACCAAGGCGAATTCATGTAAACGGTGGTGTCGACACTACAACAATTAACAACACCAAAAACACAACAATGTATTTTGTTGCTGCTTTCGTTGGCCGATAAGTCAAAAACACAAGTAACTTTTGACATTCCCCTCTCTAATTTAAAAAAAAAGTAGCACAGCTGTGTTTTCAACGCCACCTGAAAGTCAATTCGCCTTGTCGATAACTTTAGTAAAATTTTTGACAGTTTGCCATTTATCTTAATACAGCTGAACCCTTCGCACTTGGTAAATTTTTCTATTACTTTATATTTGCACTGTTCACCAAAACTTGAACAATGCATTAAAAATGTAGTGTCATAAGGGCTTTAACATAGCCCCACAAAAAATAGTCTAAAGGCATTAAATCGCACGATCTGGCCGCCTACTGACCGGTCCCGAACGTGAAATAAAATGTTCACTGAACTCGCCTCTCAATAAGTCCATTGTTAAGCGTGCTGTGTGGCATGTGGCACCGTCTTGTTGAAACCACATGTCATGCAAGTCAAGCTCTTGCATTTTGGGCAAAAAAAAGTTGGATACCATCTCACGGTAAAGCTCACCATTCACAGTTACGTTACGATTCGCATCATCTTTGAAGAAGTACGGTCCAATGATGCCACCAGCCCATAAACCGCACCAAACTGTGACTTTTTCTGGATGCATTGGTAGCTATTGCAATGCTTCTGGCTGATCTTCAGTCCAAAATCGACAATTCTGCTTAATAAAAATGAGCTTGGTCGTTGAACACAATTTTTCGATAAAAAAGTGGATGAACTTTCTTAACAGAGCACTCAGTTTGATAATAAAATTTACTAATTTGCAAGCGTTGTTCGTTTGCAAGACGATTCATGGTTAAATTATAGACCAAACTGAAGATGTTTGACAGTAAAGCAAAACACGAAACGTGGATCAGCTGCTTAAACCAGTGTTGCCAAAAAGATAATAGCTAAAAATCGCACGATACCAACAATAAAACAGTGTGCTTAGCTTTTTTACATTCCCCACTACAATTAGTTGGAATTCACCCAACATTAATTGTTGTTGTAAGTAGGTTTAAAAGAAACAAAATAAAAACAAAAACAACTTGCTTTATTTTATTCGCAAGAAAATCAAAATTAAACAATTTTCCAGTTCAGTTTTTGTATGCCGTGCACTTGCATATTTATTATTTTGGGAGAATGTTTCCTGATGATCTGGCCTAAGCAGCCCGTGAAATGCGCATAGGAACTAGCTTTTCTCCAGCAATATATTTCAGAATTTTCATCAAAAATAAAAATTGCGTATATGGCACGACAAACAAAATGTTATTAACTAAAAATTTTTGAATCCAAAAAAATAACTTTGATAATTCTATAAAAAATTTTTTGTTAAAGGAAAATTTTCATCACAATATTTTTAGAATATGAAATTTTTTCAATGCAAAGTTCTTAGTATAAGACTTTTTTCTAGTATAACATAATTTTCAGAAAAAAATTTTTAACATAAGATAGTTTCTTATGAAAAATTTTAGTAGAAGACAAAATTCCATACAATTTTTTCCATTTAAGATAATTTTTAAAATAATTTTCAGTAAAGGACACCTTTGCCTAGAAAATTTACATTATACAACAATTTTTGATTGAAAATAAAAATTTTCCAATAAGAGATATTTCTAAAATATCTAGTATAATATCATTCTCAAACCAAAATCACGGCTTTAAAGTAATTTTCAAGAGAAAATTAATGTGTTTTATTACATAGTTTCTTATAAAAAATTTCTAGTATACTACAATTTTCTAAAATTACCAGTTATAAGATACTTTTCGAGTATAACACATCTTTAAATAGAAATATTTTAGTATAAGACTGTTTTTAATAAAAATTTTGTAATACAATGAAGTTTTGTATGGAAATTTTACTGTAAACGATTATATTCTAATAAAAAATTTTGTCAAGGATTATTTTATACTGAAAATTTTGTGCATAAGTCCTTTTCTTTCTGTATAAGCCGACATTCTCTCCAAGTAAATTTTTTCTAGCAAATTCTTTGTTTCTCTCGTTTAAAAGTAAAAATTATTTTTGCCTGACTAAACAAATATAAGAATAAAATTTTATCTTTGATATTTTTAAATAACATTTGTAAAGATAAACCCTGCCCCTTTACACAACAACACTTCAAACCAATTAGAAATTTCTCAACACATTATTTACCACTCAAAGCCTCTTAATGTCGCCAGCTATTTGAGAAGAATTCTGTGTAGTGAAATGAAAGAAACAATGAAAACTAAATTCCAATTCCTATAACACTACAGCAATCCAATCAGTTGAAACTTAATTTAATTTAACACCCAAAGGATATTAATTCAAAAAAACAACCACCCACCACCCAAAAATTTGTTTTAAAATTCAAAGAGGTCCTCTGCAGAAGATACGAATACAATACAAGGCCATACTGAGTTATTGGGCAAACAAAAAAAAGTCCTTTAGAAAATAACAATAATATGAAATATTGTATTTGTATAACAATTAATGATCCTTTTGGGCTTAACTTGCAGTGTATGAAACAAATTATGTCTAACAGACAAATTGCTAAGGAGTTTATGAATATTGAGTGGTGTTTTCAAAAAGAGAGACAGGGAAAGGCGAAAAGTCTCATTTTCTATTTACATTCATTTGAAATGACAAATGCATTATTATTTCATTAGAAAATAAATGACAATAATTATACATTTGTTTGCCCCAATAGATATACTTTTTCCATATAATTGTACGTGGCTTAGCCTGGAATTTAAGGATGTTTACTTTTAATTTTATTTTGTTTTGCATCTTGGCAAGTAAAACGTATTAAATTTCCTAAGTGGGTGGAAAAAATTGATTCGTTCATATGACTCATGTTTGTAAATAAAGTCAAAGTCTCCACAAAAGGTCATAAAAATCTGGATGAAAAAACTTTTAAATGATTCATATTATTTTATTTACTTACACAAGACATAAAGGCCCCAAACAGAAATATTTGGCAATATTGATTTTATTTAAAGTTTTTAGAACTTCAAGAATATTTTTTATCCAAAATATTCTGCAGAAAGTGAATTTAACATTATTTCCCATACAAAATTCGGTGGCATGTCATAACGTCCAGTGTCATAGTGTCCATGGACGTTATGACACTCCAAAAAGTGTCATAGTGTCCATGGACATTATGACACTTTCAAAAGTGTCATAACGTCCATGGACACTATGACACTTTGCAAATGGACATTATGACACTTTTAAAAGTGTCATTAGGTCCATAATTACTAAAGAAGTTAAATACAAAAAATTGATCTGCATACACGCAGAGAAAAACATGTTTCATTATGGTCCCAACCAACAAGGCTATTTTTAAAGAAACTAATTTAACCATAATATGGTTGTCGGTGACAATGATTTGGTTAAATGAAACATAATATGGTAAAAAAATTTTAAAAATTGTTTTGCGGTTTTTTTCTGGGTGTATATATTGAATATATAACGAATACACTTTTGGGCGCAAGGATTTTCTTCTCTATGGTATAACAAATACCGGCTTCGCTAACTAAAGTTTCTCTGCACAGCCGGCCTTTGGCCGGGCGCAAGGATTTTCTCCTCTATGGTATAACAAACACCGGCTTCGCTAACTAAAGCTTCTCTGCACAGCCGGCCTTCGGCCGGGCGCAAGGATTTTCTCCTCTATGGTATAACAAACACCGGCTTCGCTAACTAAAGCGTCTCTGCATAGTCGGCTTTCGTTCGGAAACAAGGCAGATTTTAGAAGCTTTACTTAGCGAAGCCGGTGTTTGTTATACCATGGAGGAGAAAGTCCTTGCGCCCGGCCGAAGGCCGGCTGGGCAGAGAAGCTTTAGTTAGCGAAGCCGGTATTTGTTATACCATAGAGAAGAAAATCCTTGCGCCCGGCCGAAGGCCGGCTATAATCCCAAATTTGTTTACATTCTTGATTGTAAGAATTTTTGGCATTATATTTACTTATTTTGATATTTCAAAACAAATTTTACACATTTTAATATTTTTCATTATAAGTTAAGTTGTGGACATTATGACACTTTGCAAAGTGTCATAACGTCCGCGGACGCTATGACATTTCTTTGATGGACGTTATGACACTTTTGAAAGTGTCATAATGTCCATGGACACTATGACACTTTCAAAAGTGTCATAACGTCCATGGACACTATGACACTGGACGTTATGACATGCCACCCAAAATTCCCACACGACCACCATAATTTTGTACTATAGTCATAAAACACAGGAAAAGGTTCACCTTTTTATATACCGATCGACTCAGAATCACTTTCAGAACTGATTTAATAATGTCTCTCCGTCCGTCCGGCTGGTTTTCTATGTTAACATTATGCAAAAATAAAGGTCGCAAGTTTAAAGATTAGGCCATATTTGTTCTAAGTATCATAAGGACAAAGTCTATTCAAAATTTCCGACAGTTCTTCTTAAAAACATTCGTCTAAAAAGAGTATTGGTGCCTACAAGCCATCTTAATATATTGATTTGTATTTATATTAAATTTGGCCTCAAAATATTTTATTGTAACCTAAATCATCTTTTCAAATTTAATTGGAATCCGTCCATATTCGTCCATTTGTTGAAAATAGTTTCCTTACAGATACAACTCGCGAAAATTGCATTACCCCACAAACGTCTCTACACCTTTCGCGACAATTTTCTGTTAAATAAAATAATTTCTCATAGTGTGAAATATGAAAATTTTAGAAACTAAAACAAAAATGTTTTTTTATTTTTTTGATTACACAACGATATAAGGGATCAGGAAATATTCAAATGTGTAAGTATGGATCTGATCATATTAAATTTTTTCGGAATAATTATTCAGAAAGTGGCAACGCTGCATGCACCTACCTGCCTTGTAAGATATACAAAGGTTTAGTCAAGGCGAATTTACAAACAAATTCGCCTTCAGTTTAGCTTAACAATTTTATTGCTTTTCCCATTATTTATGCCATTCTTTAGTTTACGCGCAAATTTATTCCGGTTCGGTTGACAAATGATTGGTCCCAGAAAATTGTTAATAACTTTAGTAAAATTAAATAATCTGTAATAATTTTTACATAAAAATGTTAAGGAACATTTGTTTAATAGTTTTTAATAAAAAGTTTCGCAGAAAACGACCGTTTAGTTTGTGAAAAAAGTGTTTTAAGTTTGTAATTAACGCCGGTCGTTAATTTTCTTTTAGTTGGTCGTTCGTTAGTTTGTTGTTGCATTCCAGTTGTTTTGGAGTGGGGAATGAAATGTATGTAAGTTTGTTTTTCTTTGGTTGTGTTCTTTTAAAAAAGCTTTCAAAATGCCAAAAACAAAATAAAGATGAAATAAAAGTTATTTTATGAAGTAAATCAGTTTTTTTTCTTTAGTTTCAATCGGAAGTTCCTTTTTTAACATTTATTAATGGAAGATGGCAGATCAGTTTTGTTTAGTTTTTTTAATACCAAGCAAATGTTTGAAATTGTCATACTATTATAAGCTTTAAAATGATTAAATATACTTCTATATAAAAGTTCTACATATAATTAGTATTGTGGTTATTTTGTTGAACTATTTATGGTTTTTTTTAATCCAAATTCTTGATATTTTTAATTAGGCTTAAGTTCATGAAATTTAATTTTTCATTAAATTATTTTTATGAAGAAAGGAATTTTACAACATGAAAATTAATTAAAATTGTTATTGATAATAAAATAATTTAATGAAAAATTAAATTTCATGAACTTAAGCCTAATTAAAAATATTAAGAATTTGGATTAAAAAAAAGTTGTACATATTTTTAATTAAATTTTTTTGTACAATTTTTTTTAACAACAAATGTTTTTATCAAAGTTATTTTTGGGAATACAAAATTTATTATTAATAATATTTCTGTATGACGTGCTTAGTTCCCATTTTTTTCATATATGATAAATACACTGAGATTTATTGTTGAGGGAAAGCTAGCTTCTATGCGCATTTCACTGGTTGCTTAGGCCAGCTCATCAGGAAACCTAAAAGCGATTAAGTCTTACTTGTACCCAGAGCTGCCAGATAAATTTGTGAGGAAATCTCCAATTTCCTGAGGAAAAATAAAAAAAATCGTCTTTCACGTTTCGAAAAATCGCAAAAACAAATCGGACAACTTAAAATTTTGGTTTTTTTAAACAATTTTTGTTCGATTTTTATAAAAAAAAAGCAAACAAACAAAAACATAATTACTTCATACCCAGCTTGCATTTTCAATCGTGTAAAAGATACTGGGAGTCTCATGATGAGCGTCTTTGATCGTCATTGACCGCGTTTTTTAATCGTAGAAGATTCCTATCACGGGAAACTGTAACACGACTGAGATCCTTCCATAGCGCAGCGAAAGACACTTTTTTAATCGTTTAAGACGTGGGTAAAGATTATCTAACGAGTCATGTCAAGAAACGTATGAGACTCATGTGGATATTATCTTGCAACTCGTAAAATGTTCGCCGTATAGTTATTGAAAATATGATTTATACAGAGAGTCGTAAAAGGTTCATTCGCTGATGGTTTGACGAAAGATAAACAAAGTGTAACATTGTTGTTTTTGTACTCTGAAAATAATCATTTAAAGAGTTTCTTAAGACTTGCATATTACGGACGTACCTAAGCAAAAGCGGCACGCGTTTTCTAGTTTTTGAATAGAGCGGCCTCAACGCTTTGCAGTTGAGAAAACCGATTTTGACAGCTCGTTTAATAGTGAAGTTTACCACTATTGTTAATTAATAATGGCAATTTAACTATTTTTTAGGTCAATCTATCAATTTTTTCTATTTCTATCACTTCTGTTCGTGATAACGTTGCCGCAGCTGCTTATGTATGGCATATCATATCACATCCGTCTTCCTATCTTGTTAAGGTACGGCTGTTAAACATTCATAGATTAAATAACGAATGTGTTAGAAAATTTAATGTTTTATTCAGGCTTTGGAGACTGAAAAAAATCGTCACTTTTTAGAAAAAAATCAGCAACTCGGCACTTTGCTAGTTTCGGAACAAAAAATCGTCATAATGACGATAAATCGTCAAATCTGGCAGCCCTGCTTGTACCAATATCAAAGCTTAAACAAAACACCAACAATTAACAGTGAGTTTATCTTTTCTTACATTGTTTTTGCTTAGTTTTGTTTTCAACCAAAATTTTCTGCACTTGTTCTTTATTTTAAAACACATTTTTAATTAAGGAATAACGAAACGAGGTTTTCCCGAAACGAAAAAAAAATATATATCGACGATACCGATTCCGATACCAGTACGCATATTCAATAAATTCAAGTTAAAATTAACAGAACTCAAGTAAGTAAATAATAATATTTTAAAGTGATATTAAAAAGATTTAAAATACAGAGAATTGAATTTCAATTAACGGTAAAATTAACAAAAAATATATTTTTCTTTTGTAAAAAACTACGTAAGAACATATTATTAATAATTAAAATTGATAATTATAAGAATTATAGGAGAAATTCGATTTCGCAAATCCGTTTGAACCCAACGTTTTAAAATTTGGGTATTTTTCTCAAAAAGGGTACTTTTTTAAGGGTGTGAAGATAAATTCGTCAGTCAAATACGTCCTACAATTATTTTAAATACGTTCTACACGCTGTTAAACGAATTGCTAAAACAAAAAAATTTTCTTTTTGTAAACAAAAACCAATATAATTATTAAAATTAAAAACCTAACATTTTTTCAATAAAAAACAAACTGAAATTTTTATTAAAAAGATAATTTTTTTTCATTAAAAAGTATTTTCATAGAAGTTCAATTATAAAAGGGTCAAATATAGATTGTTCTCATGGATATTTCGAGAAGACATGAATCGGGGTACCGGGAGAGTGGAAGTAGCCTAGGACTAGTAGATTCCAGCACTATAATTTCTACGTCCAGATTCGTCCCAATATCGGAGAAATATAATTTTGAAAAATTTGGTTTTTCATTGACATAGTATGAAAAATATGGTAATTTTCAAGTACAAAAAAAAGGTATTTCGAGAAGACATGAATCGGGGTACCGGGAGAGTGGAAGTAGCCTAGGACTAGTAGATTCCAGCACTATAACTTCTTCGTCCAGATTCGTCCCGATATCGGAGATATATAATTTTGAAAAATTTGGTTTTTCATTGACATAGTATGAAAAATATGGTAATTTTCAAGTCCAAAAAATAGGTATTTCGAGAAGACATGAATCGGGAGAGTGGAAGTAGCCATATTTTTCATACTAAGTCAATGAAAAACCAAATTTTTCAAAATTATATCCTTAACAACCACACATATTTTGCATTAAGAAACCGTTTTCAAATTTTAGCCACAACAATATTATGCATTTATTATTATTTTTTACAACACTATGTTAAAATTTTCATTCAAAACTAAATTAAATTATTTTAAACGTCAGAAATAATTCTATACAAATTGTCGCTGAAGTTAAAGTAGACTCAACTTTAGTTACATTTTAAATAAAAATGTTAGTTAAATTTTTTTCTAAAATTGAAAGAAAAATATATAAAATACTTTGGGAAGAAAAAAGATAGAAGAAAAAACGAAACTGTTGCTGTGATTGTGAACAAAGCTTAATTCCATAGACGAATAAATTAAAAATTAATAAATAAAATAAAAAATCCCTTTTTTCGCTGCATACACCTGCCTTGTAAGCTTTACAAAGGTTAAGTCAAGGCGAATTTACAAACAAATTCGCCTTCTACAAATAAATTCGCCTTAAGTTTAGCTAAACAATTATATTGCTTTTCCCATTATTTATGACTACTCAATTCGCCTTGATTTATACCATTCTTAAGTTTACGCGCAAATTTAGTTCGGTTCGGTTGGACAAGTGATTGTGGTCCCAGAAAATTGTTAATAACTTGAGTAAAATTAAATAATCTGTAATAATTTTTACATAAAAATGTTAAGGAACATTTGTTTAATAGTTTTTAATTAAAAGTTTCGCAGAAAACGACCGTTTAGTTTGTGAAAAAAGTGTTTTAAGTTTGTAATTAACGCCGGTCGTTAATTTTCTTTTAGTTGGTCGTTCGTTAGTTGTTGCATTCCAGTTGTTTTGGAGTGGGGAATGAAATGTATGTAAGTTTGTTTTTCTTTGGTTGTGTTCTTTTAAAAAAGCTTACAAAATGCCAAAAAAGAAATAAAGATTAAATAAAAGCTTTTTTATGAAGTAAATCAGGTTATTTTTCTTTAGTTTCAGTCGGAAGTTCCTTCTTTTACATTTGTTAATAAAAATACAGATGGCAGATCATATTTTGTTTATTTTAATACCAAACAAATGTTTGAAGTTGTCGTAATATAAGCTTTAAATTGATAAAATATAATACTTCTATTGAGTTATATAATACTTCTATAAGTCAATTATGTTATTAATAATACCTTTTTTAAAGTGATATTAAAAAACAGAGAATTAAATTTAAATTCACGGTAAAATTAACAAAAAATATGTATTAAAAAAAAAAAAAACTGCGTAAGAAAATATTATTAATCATTAAAATTGATATTAATAAGATATTTGCTTACAGAACAAAGTATTTTAACCTGTTGCGGAGATTTCGCAAATCCGTTTGAACCCAGCGTTCACAAATTTGGGCATTTTTCTCTAAAAAGATGGGGGATTTTTAATTGGGGATAACAATTTAATGAAAATTGGGAATTGGTATTAAATTTAATGAGCTGCATAGACTTTTCTTTACATTCTAATGTTACTAAAAGTAAAATAATATTTTTTTTAAATTCATTATTAATTATTTTATTTGAGTTAAAAACATGTATCAAAGTTATTTCCGGGAATACAAAGTTTATTATTAGTGCGATATCCGTATGACGTGCTAAATTCCCAATTTTTCATATTTGATAAATACACTGAAATTTATTGTTGAGGGAAAGCTAGCTTCTATGCGCACTGGTTGCTAAGGCCAACTCATCATGAAACCTTTTCCAAAGATTTTAGAAAAGCCAAAAATATTATACAAATAAAACCCTAAAAGCGATTAAGTCTTTCTTGTAACAATATCAAATCTTAAACAAAACACCAACAATAAACAGTGAGTTAATCTTTTCTTACATGTGTTTTCTTTTCTTATGTTGTATAAATAGTCTGTAAGACTTATGCCCAATTTTTAATGTAATAATTAAATCTATATTAAGTAAATTTTTATATAAACTTAAATCGTATTTATTTTTTGAGTTTTGTTTAAAAAGTCTTATTTAATTAAGATTAAAGTATAACAGCACTACTAAATACAAGAAAATATCATAAAAAAGTGTATTTATTTACAAGGTGACCTAAAAAAAAGTTGTCTGCTGTTGCTAAGTTTTTCCAATGGAAACTTAAAATAAACTTAAATGTACCACATCGGTGAATTAATTTACGTTTAATTGGTTAGTGAAGAAAAGAATTTTGTATTTAAAACGATTTTAAACATAAATGTGTTTTAATATCAATCATAAAAATTCGGCATTAATTCCATAGACGAATAAATTAAAAATTAATAAATAAAATAAAAAATCACTTTTTTCGCTGGGGATTTTTGGGAATAATATATTATTATCAGAGAAGACAAAAAAAAGCAATATTCAATACTTTTACAGCGAAAATAAATTATAAAAAAGCAACAAAAAATTGATAAAACATCAAAAAAAGCACTAAAAAATGTTTTATTCTAATTCTTCCACATCATCAAAATTATTACAATATACCATCATGTGGGCTTTTATGTTTTCAAATTTTAATTTTCATATTCATATTCATCTTTTGGAACAGTACCAGACTCTAAAATAAAATACTGTATTACCATAGCCACTGTATTACCAAAATAACATAAACATATCGCTCATTTGCTGCAAGACCGGCATAATTAAAAAAAATCCATTTCGAGATAAACGCATTTAAAGAGTTTGATTTGCTCTAACTACTTAGAAAAAAAGAAGACACATTCTCTTCAAACTGGGAAAGTATAAAAGATATAAAGATGAATTTAATACAGAATATAGAGAAAAACAAAGCGAACAATTCTGCATCTCTAACTCCAAAATTTCATTTTTTGAGTTATGCCGGTCTTGCAGCAAATGAGCGATATCATACAAACCAATTCAATTTTGGTTTCTAAATTCGCCGTTACAGCTGTGGCATTATGGTTATGTCACGCCTAATTTGAGCTTTACCCTGCCTTTACACATGCAAGTAGTGGCATGCCACTACTGTATACATATTATCAAAGAAAATTTGTTCGAAATAGTCGAATCTCATGCCATTGGCTTTTGTGTTTACATATGCCACTGCGAGTTCATTTTCAAAATGTCGTTGAAGCATCAACTTATACTATGTTCACACTTGGGTTCTTAAACGCGTTTAAGCAGCTCGAACGTGATTAAGCTCTAATCACTTCAAAATCGAGATGATTACCAATACATTGAAGTGATTTGTTAATCACTTCAAATTGACATGATTACAACTAAATCACTTCATAAACCACATAGAATCCACTGAACATACCTCAAATGTACAAATGTACAACCGGCCAAGATTTCTGCTTAATGTTTTTATTTTTTTTTTCTTAAATAATTCATAAATTTTCACAATTACATCATTAAAATTATTAAAATAATCTTCTGATAACTTTATAAAAGTGTTTTTATCCATTTTTAATACTTTAAAGAAATTTAAATTTGTTTGTTGTTTTTTTGTGTGTGTGTTTTTTCTTAATCATCTGTCATCATAATCATCTCAAATGTAATGTGAACGGCTTTGATTAGCTAAATCAACATTTTGCTTAAACGCGTTTAAAAACCCAAATGTGAACATAGCATTAAGCAAATTTGTTTACTTCTCAAATTAAAAAAAAGTACCAGAAAACAAAATAGAGTTACCGAGTTAATAATATTGGCACATTTTTGGGAAAATTTTTTCATTTATTTATATAAGCATTATGTAAACAATATTAATGCTCTATAATTAACAAACTTGCTTTTATTAATGCGCATTTCAAAAAAAATTATCATAATAATACATTTAGCAAGTTGAAACATAATTTACAACTTTACAACAATTCAGTAAATTTTTAACAGGGTAACATTGCTTATCGTTTTCACATTTAGTGGCATGCAAGTGCCAAATTTCCACTCGCATGCAATTTTTGCTGCCACTGGAGCTGCCATTGCGAAAAATGTGAGTGTATTAGTAAAAAAGTGTGAGTGTATTGAGTTTTTCGAACCGGCAGTGGCATGTGTAAATGCTAGGTAAGAAACCAAAATTGAATTGGTTTGTATGGTATGTTGATGTCGTTTTGGTAATACAGTGGCTATGGTAATTCAGTTATGTCACGTCTAATTTGAGCTTTAACATACGAAGTTTTTAATACATAAATGGGAATTTAAAAAAAAAATTTAAAAGAAGCAAAAAACAGCTGGTTTTATAAAAAACAGCTAAAAGAAGCAAAAAAAGCAATAAAGTCTTCTCTGATTATTATAAATGCCATAAATGTGCAAAAGCAATACCGATTTGGTCAAGATTTGGTTAGCAATTTAAGTCTTTTTTGATCCAAAGTTTATTTTAGACAACCAATTTTCAAAAAATTAATTGAGTTCCTTTATAAAAATAATTTAAAGAAAACTAAATTTGATGATTAAGCCAATTTAAAAAATATCAAAAACTAATAGATGTAATCAAATAAATAAATGGATGCTTATTGTTTTTCTTTGACATAATATTATTAAAATTTAAAGGATCTGTGGGAATTTATGATCATAAGAAATAAACTATTTTGTGGATTTTTGGGAATGAAAACTCGCAAATTGGGATTAAGATATAAAACGGGGACCCCTGTTTGAACTAGACCTGCAGTGGAAAATAGTCTGTCAGATGACATGGAAATTATTTGAACATTTAAGGATTTCTATGCCATTTTCTTAAAGTTTGGCTAAAACATGTCATTGCTTCAGGACATGAGTCGCTAGAAATATTAACAGATTTAAAGTAACTCTCAATTCATCTTTAATGAAAATAAATATAAACAAGCAGAAAAATCTTAAACGTGTTTATCGTTTTATAAAAACACTGAAATTCATTGTTGATGGGAAAAGCGATTCCTAAGCGCATTTCACTGGAAACTTTATCCAAAGATTTTAGAAAAACTAAAGATATTAAACAAGCGAATAAGAATTGTAAGCAACAGTTTTACTTGTAACAATATCAAAGCTTAAACAAGAACAACAACAATAAACAGTGCGTTTATCTTGTCTTACATTTCCCACTACAATTGGTTGGAATTCTTCCAACATTAATTGTATTCCCAAAAATTACTTTGATAACAAATAAATACATACAAGATTTAGCAATGAGAGCACATATCACTTCTACGCACAATGAAAGATTTTGACAAACCCCTATAACCTTATTACCAGGGGAACCAAAAATATGCAATTGCATGTTTTTCCTTGTGCGACCAATGAAGGCAGAAACAACATATTTATCCGATTTAGAACTTTTTATGAATTTTGGCATCGATTTGTTAGTGCATATTTTTGCATATTTTACCGTATGCAGCATTTTTTTTGCATAATTTAGTTAAAAGAGCTTTTTGCAGCATTTTTTTAGTTTTTAGCGCATATTTTACCCTTTTATGGCATATTTTGATACATTTTTTTAGAATCCTGCAAGAGCTTTCGCAACAAAAAATTTTTTTTTGCGAAGTTTTGCCATTTATGCTTTAAATATCTTTCTGTATATTCAACGTGTTGCTTTAATTTCGCCAATATAATCCTGCACTTTAATTATAAGACTTGTTCTTGTTGTGCAGGAAGTCGATAAATAAATAAATAAATAAATGTTATATAAACGATTTACATTTTGTTTGAGATTTGCTCGAAGGTTTCAATAATAACTGTTATTATTTCTTAAACTTTTTATTTTAATGTGCTTTCCACACATTAAAGAGTTTAAAATTTAAAATAAGAGTAATCCCTAAAACGGTAATAATTAATAAACTTGTGCTAACTTTCCAGCGGGAAAATGTAATCAATAGGAAACAAGAATGTAATACATATATTGATTAATATTTGACAGTAGTGGAATTCTCTAACTTTTAACAACTAACGTTAACGTTAATTTTACCGGCACAGTTTATTGCTTACGGTAACAATACAGCAATTCAGTAACTCAATTTTAACAACATAACTAAAAATTTCAATCAAGTGGCATCTTTGTTAATTAATTAGTATATTAAACGAACACTGTCACCGAGAGCAAACTACTTCTCGTGTGGAACTACTTGGAGTACTTTCGAAACTAACAAAACCCCATTTAGGATTTGATAGTCTAGCGAAAATTGCAAAAAATCGGAAAATTTGCAAAAAAAAAAAACGAAAATTTTTAACTTTTCAAACAAGCCATAAAATTGATTAAAAGTCGCTAAAACTATAAGGAATTGCAAAAATTCGGTAAAAATTTTTAAATTAGCGGAAATTCGCAAAAATTTGCAAGCATCGGCTATTTATTAAAAATCGTTAAAGCTCTAAGGAACCACAGGAAAAAATCGCTTATATCGCGAACATGGCTAAAATCGTAAAATTTATTTGAAATCGCTAAATCGCTTAAAAAACAAATTGTCGGAATATATAAAAATTTTTTGCAAAAATTCGCGAAATTGTTTAATATTTCGAACAAACCATTATATTGATTTGAAGTCACTAAAACTATAAGGAATGGCAAAAATTCAGTAAAAATGTGCAAAAATTAGCTAACAGCGGCATTATTGGAAAGTCTAACACTTATTTTTTGTGTAGAAAAGAAAACCCTATTAGTGATTTCCATAAACTGCATCTTAAATGTAATACTTTTAATGCTTTTTTGTAAATTCCCAAAAAACTATTTTTTTAATATTATTTTTGCAAAATGTAATGTTAAAAATGTTAATCTGGCTTTTCTCTGCCAACATTTTTGTTTGTTTGTTTTTTTTAATAACTACGAATTTAAAAATAAACAATGAAAAATATTTTGCTGTTAAGATAACTTAAATACCTGACGTTAAGATAGAACTTAGCAGCAAACGTTATTGTTAAAAAAGTTACTGAATAAAATTTACGTTAACTTTGCTGTTAAATATTTTTAACAATTTAAATTATGTTAAAATTGAATAGAGAATCGCACTACAGAACTCATTACTCTTAACACAGAACATGTCCTAGGATTGTAATAAATTATTTAAATGGATACTGGGAATGACTTAAATAATTTTAAAAAATACGAATAATTTTCACGAACAGGAACAAATTGTTACGAACAGAAACAATACGTTCCTTTTTCTGCAAATGTGAGAAATAATAAAATTACCTTTTCGATTTCCATGAATGCATTATTAATCTTTCGAAAAAAATACATTATTCTTTTAGTAATTTATGTAATTAATTCCTTATTTCCCCGCTGGTTGTTAGAAAAGTTAAAAATTGTTCTTCTATGGTGGCTTTTTTTAACATAGCCGCTGACGCGATGGTAAATTTGACCCCTTTTAGTTTTACAAGACATTTTTGTGAAACAAAAAAATTTTTATAATTATCTATTTATTTTTTAAAAATAAGACACGGTATTTTCAACTAAAAAAATTAATAAAAAATAAAAAAACATTAAATTAAAAGAGAAACAGCTGCTGCATTTTTTTTTTGGTTGAAAATATCTTCAATTCTATATTATTTTAATAAATTTTATTATTTATTATTTCTTTTTTTAATATTTCCCCATTCTTTGAATGACATCGTCAGGAATCTTAAATATAAAAAAAAACATAAATTTGAAAACACTTTAACACTATTAATAATTGTACAGAAAATTTAAATTTTTGTAAATATTTAAGATTCCTAAAGATGCCATCCAAAGGATGGGGAAATATTAAAAAAAGAAATAATAAAATTAATTAAAATAACAACTATGGCCTCGTGCATATCAATTAGTATAGGGCTGAAAATTTAAAGGTAGAGTAAATATAATAATACATATTTAAAACTGTCTTCTATAAAAAAAGTTATTGCTGAGTTTTATTTTTTGCTTAGAAAAAAGTAACTTACAAATTTAATAATATATAAAAAAAATAATTAAATATAATAAATATAATTTTTTGCACGAACTCTTTGAATAAATTCGACCATAATTCGGCTAATATTTATTTTAGCGCAGAAAATTACATTATTTGTGAACAAAAAATAAAATTCAAAAACGACCTATAACGATATTCTATGCAACAGATAAAACTCAAATATAATAAATATTTTAATTTCTGAGGAATAAATAAAATTCAGAAAAAACTTTTATTTTCATAGCGAAAAATATATTTTTAAAATAAAACTTATAGCGCTTACGGTCCCTGATCTAAATAATATAAGACACAACGAACTGCTTTATTAATCTTAACCTCATAACGCCGTTTTGTTTTGCCGTGGTCGTGAGTATTATTTTTTTTTTTTTTTTGATGAGCTCAAAAGTGTTGCCTTTAGCAAAACAAAAAGTGGTTCAAAATTACTCTAGAGCATATAACACTACAAAGCAAATGTTGAAAAAAGTAGTTTTAACTATTCGGCTAGTGCAGAAAGTTTTTCCTTACAAAAAAAAAAAAAAATTCCGTCAGATAAAGCCCAAGGTGGCCTCAATTCTTAGCAAAAAATGACTGTCAAAAATCAAACCAAATATAAACAAATCAAGATCGCTTAAAGATACAATATAAAAAAAAAATAGCAAACATATCGAGCCCTAATAGCGAAAATGATGTAACCAACAACATTTACGATTTTTGTTTTTTGATGAAAATCGATCATTTTTGATCATTTGAATCATCTCTAAAAATCTCATATCTCTGGGAAGTACCGATACGAAATAAGAGCAAAAGCAATTTCAAATGAAAACCTAGATTTGAAGCAAAGATATTTAAAAAAAGCCTTCTCTTGTAAAATTTAATTTTTGTTGGTTACATCATTTTTGCTTTTAGGGCTCGATAAAGTGAATTTGCTTTTACAGCTGTTAACACTTGTCGCTCAAAACGTTCGGAAGATCCTAAAATAAAGATTCCTGCATTAGTAAAGAGATGTTATCAAATAAAATTATATCCATCTAAGGCAGAAGTGGGCACAACTAAAACTGTGCTTCTATTGATGCTTATTAGAATTAGTGAGATGGCAGAAGTACCCACAATGCACTAAATGGTGCATTAAATTTCCTTATTTTATATTTTACGCATTTGAAGTAATATAAAACATTTTCTAATAGTTTATATTATAGAGATTTACTGTTCACAGAAAAAAGTAACAGTAAAAACAGTACAGTAAATTATTTTTCGCATAACATCATTTATTTGAAATGAAACACGTGTGTTTGCTGGGTAAATTCTCTTGAAAAAAAATACAAAAAATATAAGAAAATGTGTCTCTCCAAAAACTAAATTAAAGAGGCTAAGAATACGTGTAAAATCTCTCAGCACAATTGTGCTATGGAGCGCCCACCATTGATCTAAGGGATCATCATATGCAAGTAAATTACAATTACAATAAAAAGAATAAGATATCTTTATAATTTCGATATAGAGATTATCGGTGGCCTTACCCTGCCTTTACACATGTAAGTAGTGGCATGCCACTGTTGTATACATATTATCAAAGAAAATTTGTTCGAAATAGTCGAATCTCATGCCATTAACTTTTGTGATTACACATGCCACTGCGAGTTCATTTTCAAAATTCGTAGAAGCGTCAACTTGAGCAAATTTGTTTATTTCTCAAATTAAAAAAAAAGTACCAGAAAACGAAAAAGAGTTACCGAGTTAATCATAGTGGCACATTTTTGGGGAAATTTTTTCATTTATTTATATTAGCATTATTTTAACGATATTAGTGCTCTATTATTAACAAACTTGCTTTTATTTATGCGCGTTTTTAAAAAATTAATCATAATAATTCTTTATTAAGTTAAAACTTCAATAACAATTTGACAACAATCCAGTAAATGTGAATTAAATTTTTAACAGGGTAACATTGCTTATCGTTTTAACATTTAGTGGCATGCAAGTGCCAAATTTCCACTCGCATGCAATTTTTGCTGCCACTGGAGCTGCCATTGCGAAAAATGTGAGTGTATTAGTAAAAAAGTGTGAGTGTATTGAGTTTTTCGAACTGGCAGTGGCATGTGTAAATGCTAGGTAATACACACAATTTTACGTCACATTAAAAAACTCACTTAATTTTCTTGTAATATACATATTGTTATTCATACTTAACTTATACCTGTTTCAGACTATGCGAAATAACCGTGCAATAGTTTTCGTATTGTTCAGACGTTATGTTTTTCGTTGCAAGCCACAAGCTGCAATTTGACTCTCAAAGCTTTGTACAGACGACGGTTGTCAGATCTCACAATATTGTAAGCAGCGTTGCCAATAGAAATATTTTTCTGGCAATGGTGCCATTGTCAGATGCATTAATTTTACACATCTGCGAATGCAAAAGTTGTAAGAATTCGTAAAATAAACGCAACAGCTAATGGGAAATAATTGAAGTGTTGAAAAAATTTTAAACTTTTGACTACTTAACTAGCTTTCTTGTCGGGACTCGATTAAATACTTTTTATAAAACGAACATTTTTGGAAAATACAAACAAATTATTTTATGTAATCTTTCATATTTTCATATTGTTTGTTTTTTATTTTATTTGATTTTACTTATTTGTGCCGGGTTAATTTATTTAAAAGAACATGAATAATTTTTTTGATATTAATTACTTAAGTACCCAAACACTTCACACTTTTACAACTCTAAAAAATTAACATAAAAAAGTTTCAAAATTCGTATTTAACCATATAAATGATTCACAAAAAAATTTTATTAATTAATATTTATTCACTTTTTGCTTTGGTTTAATTTTTTTTCAACTTTTCTTTTATTATTTCTTTACCTTTTTGAAACATACATATGTTTTTGTGTTTTACTAAATTTAACAGTAAAAATGTATAAATACTCAATCAAAAACTGTTACTTTACGCTCTCAATTTGTGTTCTCGTTTGCTGTATGCAGGGATACTAGATAATTTTGATAAAAATCGGCATATTAAAAAAAAAAAATCGGCAAATTAAAAATACCTATTTTAAATACTATAAAACCTATTCTTACTTAAGCTGGGATCACACGATTGCCGCAATGCACCAATTTTCACACTTTTTAATACACCAATCGTGTGACTGCACAACCAATTGGCTCTTGCACCAATCGAGGACAATATTGTGCTTACTTTTACCAATCAAATGCAACCCTGGTGCGGCAATCGTGTGACTGTTTGCTATGCAACCGTGCGTTAATAAAAATAACAAAAATTTACCAATATTTATTGTCTTCTTGTGCGGCAATCAAACAACAAAATACGCGCCAATATTTGTCTTTTTGTTTAATAAATTTTACGTTTTTGTATTTCCTTTAGCAAGTAATGAAGATAAATATGTATTTATTTATTATGCATTTATTATTTATATTATGCAAGCATACTATGTATCTGTTAAGTTTTTATTAAATATATTTAATAAAACTTTTCTTTTATTCTTTTACGGATATTTGTCGTTAATATTTCTTAAATAAAATATTTGTTAACTTGAAAACGAAAATAAAAAATTTGTTAAAGTAGCCGAGATTTCTCTTTACTAAACGATATCGGTAGTTAAATTAATAAAGTTACAGCATTTAGTTACTGATACTTAAATTTTATTATATCATACAAATTTTCATACAAACGTTAACATTCGAAATTGTTGAACAGACTGTTAATTTTTGGAATTTCATAAATTTTTCTTAAAATATTTCAACAAAAAATTGTATAGTAGGTACCTATATGAACAAATTTTTCGTTTTTAATGAACATACCAACTAGAACTTCCAAACAAATGAAAATGCTACCACAACAGCTGTTTTCGCAGTTGTCAAGTAAGAACAATCGTGTGACTGTGCTGCGGCAATTATTGTACCCATTTCACTTTGTAACAACTAGCGGCAATTAAATTTGTTTAAAACAGGGCAATCGTGTGATTTCAAAATATTTGATTGGTGCAATTTCTTTATTGTGCGTCAATAAAGCACAATCAATATTGTGCCATATTGGTGCATTTGCGGCAATCGTGTGATCCCAGCTTTACAAATAAGAACAATTCAGAATTATCTAATGTTTATAACTTATGAAATTTCAAAAGAATGAATCAAAATAAACGTCTTATAAAGAAATTGTAATTAATATAAAGTTTTTTTTTTTTAACTTTCTTATAATTAAGTATATTCCATATACAAATATTTGAGTTTGACATTTTTATGAAATCCGTTTTAATATTAATATCAAAACAGTTTAAATTATTAATTTTTAAATAATCTTTAAAAAACGAATAACTTGCAAAGATAATTTTCCAGTGAATATCAAAACTATGTTACATTAAAAAATTCTTTCCAAATTTGCGGAAGAATGTGGAAGGACCAAAAATTGTACCAAATGCTGCCATAATATGTTCACGTTATTAATCTGAAATTTTATGCCAAAAAGTTTGCAAATTTATTTAATTTTCCTTACATAAGAATTGGCTATTTAATTTATGTACTAACATCGTCCTCAATTGCGTTATAATTTTAAAAAGAAATAAATTATTTAATTATTAAAGTAATTATTATTTAAATTATATTCATTGATAGTGAATATAAATTTATCTTACCTTTATTCTTTTGTAAGTATTTATCCAATAAAAAATGGAGCTTCCAACGAAGCAGGTTTGTAAGGGAGAAACATAAGGGTTTCGCTTACCATTGCGCTTACGGAAGACATGAATTTTATATGGCGAGTTCCCACTTTGAAGCAATACATTTTTGACACATAAAGCGCATTATTCAGCGCACATAAATATTGTTAGATGTAACGATCATCTTTACACACTGAATGTTTTGATACAGTTATTTTTTAGTATTCTCCCTTACAAACCTGCTTCGTAGTAAGGGAATGCCGTAGCACTTGAAATGTTATTTTTTTTTTTAAAAAGTTGTTGAGAGTTCTTTCACTTACTTTACTGCATTTCTGTATGTCTTATTGCGTAGCGCATAATTGTGCGCTTATTTTTTTAAATGTACCTTTAGTGCTTCGCAAAATGATAAAATTTTTTATTGGGTATGTATCCATTTTCAAACACAAATACATATGTGTTTTATATTTTCCTAATAGAAAAAGAAATTTTAACTGAATTATTTTAGGTTTAAAAATTATTTCTTTTTTAACTTTGGCCTTTAATTCTTCATAGTGGAATATTTTTCAAATAAAACTGTATTAACCCAATACACATTACAAACACTGCATTTAATATTGAATAAAATAACCCCTTTTTCTTTAGTAGAAGCGCTGACTTAATAACAATTGTCTCTTTTCAATGTTACAACTGTTTCAGTATCGCTTAAAGTTAGTGTATTATTATCAAACAAACAAAAAGTAATCGCCTTTTACGTGTTAGTCAAAAAATCGGCATTTTTGGAGCAAAAATCGGCAAATCGGCACTTTGATAATTTAGGGGCAAAAAATCCGCAAAATGGCCGGTCTGACTGTATGTTGTGTACATATTCAGAATAATTATTCAAAAAAGGGGCAACACTGTACACACCTTATTAGATTTACAAAAGTTTAGCCACTAGTGAATTCGCCTTAAGTTTAGCTAAGACATTTTATTGCATTTCCCTTTATTTAAAGTACATTTCTGTTTATCTATTGTTACTGCCACAATTGTCTAACGCACTCTTTTGTGTAATGCCTCACCACAATTGTCTAACGCACTCTTTTCTGTAAGATCTTTCAAAAGCTCTTTTTCTCGCTATTCTTTAGTTTACGCGCAAATTTAGTTGTGTTCGGTTGACAAGTGATTGTGGTCCCAGAAAATTGTTAATAACTTTGGGAAAATTAAATAATCTGTAACAATTTATACATAAAAATGTTAAGGAACATTTGTTAAATAGTTTTTAATAAAAAGTTTCGCCGAAAATGTCCGTTTAGTTTGTGTAAAAAGTGTTTTAAGTTCGTAATAAACGCCGGTCGTTAATTTTCTTTTAGTTAGTCGTTCGTTAGTTTGTTGTTGCATACCAATTGTTTTGGAGTGGGTAGTGAAATGTATGTAAGTTTGTTTTCGTTTAGTTGTGTTCTTTTAAAAAAACATTCAAAATGCCAAAAACAAAATAAAGATGTCAGTAGAAAGAAAATTTTAAATATGTAAAAGCTTTTCTATGAAGTAAATCAGTTTTTTTCTTTTGTTTAAGTCGGAAGTTTCTTTTTCTTTGGTAATGAAAAAAATAAGGCGGTCTTTTTTTTCTTAAAAATTACAAACAAATTGAAGTAGCTTTACTTAAACCTCTTAAATGAAATAATACGCAATATAACAGTTATTTTTCCTATTTATTTTGAGAAATAACCACACAAGCTTTTGCTCACTGCCTGTTTTTAGAACACGAGTGCAAGACAAACTTTGTAAACTTATTATAAAGTATTTTTTTTTTAACAGGATAAATAAGACCCCATAAAATTAAAATAAAGGGTTAATTTTTCTAAAAAAAAAAAAAATTTAATCAGATTTTTTTGTAAAAATCTTAATATGTATACCAATTAGGTCAGAAATATCGGGTGATTTTTTAGCTATTATCTTTTTGGCAACACTGGTTTAAGCAGCTGACGCAAGTTTCGTGTTTTGTTTCACTGTCAAACATCTTCAGTTTGGTCTACAATTTAACCATGAATCGTCTTACAAACGAACAACGCTTGCAAATGATTGAATTTTATTATCAAAATGCGTGCTCTGTTAAGAACGTTCATCGCGCGCTTCCTGTGTTCAGCGACGAAGCTCATTTTTGGCTCAATGGGTACGTTAATAAGCAGAATGGTCGATTTTGGAGTGAAGATCAGCCAGAAGCATTGCAAGAGCTACCAATGCATCCAGAAAAAGTCACAATTTGGTGCGGTTTATGGGCTAGTGGCATCATTGGACCGTACTTCTTCAAAGATGATGCGAATCGTAACGTAACTGTGAATGGTGAGCGCTACCGTGAGATGATATCCAACTTTTTTTTTGCCCAAAATGCAAGAGCTTGACCTGCATGACATGTGGTTTCAACAAGTCGGTGCCACATGCCACACAGCACGCTTAACAATGGACTTATTGAGAGGCGAGTTCGGCGAGCATTTTATTTCACGTTCGGGACCGGTCAATTGGCCGCCTAGATCGTGCGATTTAACGCCTTTAGACTATTTTTTGTGGGGCTATGTTAAAGCTCATGTTTATACACACATGCCCGCTTCAACTGACGCATTGAACTGACAACATTGAAGCATTTATTCTTCAGATACCGGCCGAAATGTTGGAAAGAGTATGCCAAAATGGGACTAAGCGGATGGACCATTTGAGGCGCAGTCACGGTCAACATTTGCATGAAATAATCTTCAAACATTAAATTATATGGACCGTACTATCGATTCAAATAAAGATTTCATGAATTTTTCTGAATTTTATATGTTTTTTTTTAACTTTCCTATAGCTCTTAAAAAATCACCCGATAGTTTTCAAGAAAAACGCATATAAAGTTTTTCCATACAAAATTCCTAAGAAAATCATTTCAATTTCATTTTGTTCCCCTTTTAGGAATTTCGAAGACATTTGTGCTTGAATTACACACTTTTTTCGTTGTTTTTTTTTAATTTTTTTTGTTTTTAGCAATTTTCAAAAAACAAAAATGACTCCGTGTAATACAAACTCATGAAAATTTTTTCTTAAATTTTTTTCCTGCCAGAAGATGGAAAATGAAGGTACGAATTTAATAAGTCATTTTTAAGGGCTGACACTGGAGCGCAATAAAACTGGGAGTTGTGGGTGTTTCTAAAGTTGGGGGTTGCTCTGGATTATTGAAAATATTTCTTTTATTTTGCACGTGTTTTTATGTTTTGCTCGTTGTTTCAAATAAAAGAGCAAGAGCGGTACATAAAAAAATAACTCAGCTAAAAATTAAATTTGCCTCAATGTTGTTGCTATTTTTTATGATTGTCATGCCATAAAATGAAAGTGTAAAAATATTTTTTTCTTTTCATATTTGTGTTTTTAAGGTGCTTAAAAGACTTTATTACTCCCTTCCAGTGACTTCAACGTGTATTTGTTTCTTTGTTTATGTTAAAACTTAAAAGAATTTGGAAAATAGTAACAAGGAAATACTTTTTTTTTTGTAAATGTTTGTCATAAAAGTGAGTGTTTGCGTATGAGTTCAAGGATTTTGTGGCATCCTGTTTATGCCAACGAATTTTTTGAATTCTTTCTGTGTATGTTTGTGTGTTTGCTTAATTTGCAGGTGCTTTAGTTAACATATGATCCCAATTTTAATACGTTTTTTTTATGAGAAACATTAATCAGAACACAGTTTTTACCTAGAAAACACATAAATTTTTCCTAATTTTTATTTTGTGGCATCTTTATGAGTCTAGATTACGAGAATTTAAACAAACAAAACTAAACTAAATAATCCTGATTTATGTTGTTAAATTAAATGAACTTGCTCGAAAGCGGATATTAGAACTAAAAATTGTGTTCTAAAATATATGTTTTGCTATGGAATATCTAACTTCTGTTCAACAACATGTAAGAAGGCTAATATCCGCTGTGCGGAATCTTTGCTACCCTTGTACAAGGGGTAGAATCGAATATATCAGGGTTGGGACTATGAACCAATCTTTATTAAAACTGACCTCACTGTATTACAATAAAATGTAGCTAAAGATATATTATTCTACTCCAAAAAGTCATATCTATATATCGTTACCTGTAACGCAAAAGGCCCTTACTAACCAAAAATTAAAAATTTACGTTTTCATTGATTTTTATGAATTGCATTAACACAAATGTCCAGAAAAAATCTTTCGAACAAAATTTGCGATTTTATTAGCAAAAATCAAAAGGCCTTATCTACAAAAGATTATGTATATAGTAAACGCAAAACGGCCTCAATTGTCAAAACAACTTGCTGGTTTTACAAGAAAAACAAATTAAAAGCAGCTTAAAGCGATTTATCAATTTATCAGTTTGATTAGTTTTTGCTTCTCCTGTAAAATTTTCAAAATGTTAGATAGGGCCAAGGCAAAACAGATCAAAACACTTTCCTCATTTGTTTGTCAAACGATTTGAACAAAAATTACGCCATTTTAAAGGTATTTACTTACAAAAGTCCACAATATATATATTATTAAAATCTGAAGGGATAAGAACGGGTAAATTCAGTAACCTCATATCACCAAATTAAAAGATATAAAAAAAATTAATACTTAACGTTGTTTATTAGAAAAATTAGCAGACAAGTATCTGGTACTTTTTTGAAATTCATCCCTTTTACGGAGTAAACGGGAATAAACTGTATTTTGGAACTTCTTTGTCACCCCATCTTTCTTTTAAGCCAATTAACATATAAGTAAAGATTATACAAAATTCGCAACTGATCTGAAAAATATGAACATAAATTTGATACTTTTTCAAAATTCAAAGGTTTGTGGGGTGAAAATCGTACCTATTTTTGTACTTTTTTTACAAAGCATTTTTCTAATTCCTTGACATTTATATATATTAAATTATTTTCTCCCTAAAATTTTTGATACTTAATGGGGAGAAAAACAGAATCAAAAAGGTGAAATACGGGATAGATTTCTTTCTATTTGAATTTTCCTTAATATTAAACATAGAAACATAAAATTGTAGGTGCAGGGTCCTGAGTGAATGAAAACCTATAAGATAAAAAAAATTTGATACTTTTTGGTTCTTCAACTGGTACTTTTTGAATTTTTATTATATTGGATCAAGAAACATAACATAGAACATGCATGATCCTGAGTGAATATGAATCTGTCAGAGGGAGCTTTTTGCAACTGTTTCGTTCTACAACAGGTACTTTTTTATATTCGTTAATAATGAACATAGAAACATAAAACTAAGCATGCAAGGACATGAGTGATTGAGAATCTTTAAAAGGGATATTTTTGGTACTTTTTTTCCTATAACTGGTACTTTTTGAAATCTTTTTAATACTGAACCAAGAAACATAAAATTCAGCATGCAGAGTCTAGAATGATTGAAAAACTATAAGGTAGACTTTGGTACTTTTTTGTTTATCAATTGGTACATTCTGATTTTAGGACATAACATTTGGACCGGAGGTTGGTCCCTCTCCAAATCGATCCACTAATACCGATAAAGCATATGATTGTAATACGTAAATTCATTTATACTTATACATATATATGTTTTCTTCATATTTGCATAACTAATTATGGTCGAATTTCGAACACTGGACAAAAACTAGGAAACATAATTTGAGCTAACTTTATCTTTATTTTTTCAGTTTAAGGCGTTTTATAGTGATACAATTTTACTCTAATAGCGTTACTCATTGCGCTTTAAGACGTACTGTGTATTCCTTGATTTGGCTTTATATAAGATTAATTGCAAATTCTCAAGAAATTTTATAATATGGTTTTATTTTAATGAAACTAATTTGTAAGAAAATTGATGGCAATTGCTGAATTCCGCCACGATTAATGTTAGTTTTTTGACAGAACTATTAATTTTTTTGGGTGGTTGGAAGTCAGCCACAGAAAGACCGACAGACAGACGGACATGGCTAAATCGACTTAATGGGGTCTTAGATGAATATTAAATAAGTTTCAAACGGAATGACAAACTTAGCATACCCTCATTCACCATAAGTGTTTGAGGGTATAAAAATAGGTAACATTGTAAATATTATATCGCCATGTTCGTCCGTGGAAAACACGCCAACTTTTAAAAGACTTTATAGAAAAGAAAATTATTGGTGTCAAATTCTTTTAAGTTCTCCTGGAATTGAAATCTTGTACAATAAATTCAGTAAAAAAAAAGTTATATTTATTATTTTCTTAAGGACTTTAAGAACAAAATTCTTCTATAGTCCAGAGAATCAGAAAAACATAAAACCACTACTAACAATTCTACTGAAGGAAACAATGAATTTTACACGGGAAGTCTCAACATGAACGCATTCAAAAGTTAGTCATTATTATTTTACTTAAATACATCATGAAAAAAGTAGTAGAACAAAGCTACTAAATAATGAGTGCAAGAAGCTATTCATTTTGAAAAAGTAAGCGAATCCCAAAATCCCCATTCTTTTAATATGACGGGAATTCATAATACATTGACAAAATTCTCCAAATATGTTCACCAATTAAAGCATTATTCAAAAATATAATTAGTTTTAATTAAAAATTTAATCAAGTTAGTTAAACGCTTAATCAAGTCAACTAAACATTTAATCAAATGGATTACACGTCTAGTTGATACCATTACTTTGTTTATTAATATTACAAATTTTTTAATTGAAGTCAATTTTTATTTTTTTCTGTGCACAAAATTTTGTAAATATCACTCCACAGTTGACCACAGGCCTAACATAAATCCCACTTTGGGAAAAGATTTAAATACGACTAAAGCCGTAACAAATATAGATATTGTGGTAAAATTTGGTACAATTAAGCATTTTATGTCTACACAGAAAAAAAATTGATTTCAATTAAAAAGTTTGTGATAATAAAAAAAAAATAATTAAATTTGCACCAGTAAATAAATTAATAGTATCAATTTTGCAAAAAAAATGTTTCTAAAACGACTTGACAGCTCCTGAAATATCCGAACCCTTGTTATAGGCTATTAAGGATTCGGCTGAGCCGCATATAGCGCTCTTGCTTGTCCGTCTCTTAAAAAGTTACAGTTCGCAGAACATGTGGCACTTTTGGAGAGAAAGTGTTTATTTTTCCAAAACATACACAGAAAAAATTCTCCAAAATTTTTCACCAATATATAAAATCAGTTTTAATTCAAAATTTAATTAAGTGAATTAAACGTTTAATCAAGTAAATTAAACGTTTAATTAATACTATTAACTAGTTTAATTGATACTATTAATTTGTTTACTGGTGCAAATTTAATTAATTTTTTAATTAATATCACAAATTTCTTAATGGAAATCATTTTTTTTTTCTGTGTAGTGCATAATTTAGGAAAAAAGTGTTACATTTCTAAAACAAAGTGTAGCCTTTTATGAAAAAGTGCGGCATTTTGTTTAAAAAATTTATCATTTTGTGAATAAAATGAGCCTTTTTCTGACTGTTTGTAAAAAAAGTGTTACATTTTCTGGAAAAGTATGACGTTCTGCGAAAAAGTTTGATTTTATGTGAAAAAACTGCGCCTTTTTTGTTAAAATTTCCGATTTTGAATAAAATGTAGTTTTGTTTTCAATGCGATTATTTTAGTTATTGATTTTTTAACTCAATTTAAGTGCCTTCTAGTGTTTATGACACATTAAATTTTTAAATCTTACTAGTTTTGCCATTAAACACGTTTTTTAGATCCTCAATCTTAAAATTTCTTTCATTTCTAACCCAAATTGTATTTATATTTTCCCCTACCGCTTTCCTTAATAAGGATTATCTTTATTTGGCTGTTCATTCGTTTATAAAATATAATCAAAATACTTTTGAAAATTCTTTACTTAAATAATAATAATAATAAAAAAAAAACATGACAACTCATACAGAAATGTTTCACATCGTACATATTTAGTCTATTTGGAAAATAAAACATAATCGTCAATTTACAACAATTACAATAATCCTCTTATCCTAAAACTAACACTCAAACACACAACAAAAACATTCGCATACTTGCACACATTCACACAAATTTACAGTTCCTGTTTGAATGAAGAAATCCTTTAGAACATTATAATTCAACTTTAAAAAGGACAACAATTTCAGCAAATTGTTTTTTTTTCTTCCTGCATTGAGAGAAAAAGAGAGCAGAATGTGTTTTAGATATAAAAACACATTTAAAACTTTTTCCCTTTCTCGTTTAATTAAATATAACAATTGGTCTAGAGTCTAGACAGAATTACTGGGATTTGTAAAAACTAAATGTTAGAGGAAGATGATGGCAGCTAAAGTTTTTAATTTTTTTTTTTTTAATATCCGATTTAAAATAACTTTTGGGACTCTTTTTCGGCACACTCTAACAAAAGAAATTTGTATAGACTTTTCTTTTACAAGAAGTCAATTTTTCCACAAAAAGTCACTGTTTCCCAAAAAAGTAAATTTTTGACAAATTTAAAAACCAATTATTTTCTAATAAACAGTCACAGAAAAAAGTCTCCAAAATGTTTAACTAATTAAAGCATTAATCAAAAATAAAATCATTTTTAATAAAAAATTTAATCAAGGGAATTAAACGTTTAATCAAGTTAATTAAACATTTAATTGCTACTATAAATTTGCTCACTGGTGCAAGTTGAATTAATTTTTTATTTAATATCCAACATTTTTTAATTGAAATAAATTTTTATTTTTTTTCTGTGCTTGTTTCCATAAAAATCCCTTCTTTGCAAAAAGATCACATTAAATTAAAACTGTATTGTATAAAATTCCTTTCTTCATAAAAATAATTAAATAAGTATTAAATTTCATGAACTTAAGCCTAATTAAAAAAAAATATTAAAAAACTGTATTTTGTTTTTATAAAAAACTAGCGAGCCCGTTGCCTGCTTCGCACGGCAAAACAAAATAAGAAAAGAAACACACTTGTTTTTAATAAAGTTGGTTTTCCTGCGGCAAAAACACACTCACTTCACATACGCACCGGACACACATGCGTTATCGAATTTCAACCAAACTTCATATAAACCATATATGGGCCACTGCCTACGTAGTGTATTCGGCGACGTACATATACGGACTTATTTTTATATATGTAGATATTTTCTTTTTGCCACAACGACTAAATGCGTGTTTAAATTTTCACCTTTTTTCAAAGTGCTTTTCTAAATATTTTCTGTAAAATCTCCAAGTAAAAGTCTGATTTGGTTGATTCTTCATTTACCAAAAGCTTAATCACAAAAATTAAAACCCATTTAGACTTAAACCACCCCCACTCACATCCCTAAAATAATCCGCCTAACAAAAAGAAAAACACATTTACTGCATAATAAAATGTGAGCTAAAGTTTAAGGTGGATGAAGAAAGATGATGGAGCTGGGATAGAAATAGTTACATATAAAATGAAAGAAAGTTGTAATAAAGGACTTTAGTCCTTTATAAAGTACGAGTATATTCAGTGGTTTTTTGGGATGTTTGCTTTAGTGTGTTATTGTAGCTTTATTTGATTATCATTAGGATTATTTGCTAAAACAAAACTGCTGCAGATCCCTCTTAAACGAAACCACCCTGCTGGGGTTTCTGGTGACCTCCTTAGGAAAATAAAAGGTGATTTACTTATAGCTTGTTATGAATTTCGTTCTCCCTCATTTGATTAACCACAGAAAAACTTTTAGACGGAAAAGTTTTGAATTTTTTTCTGTAAATTTCTTTGGCTTTTGAAGCACGATGTCGAACATTATTTTCATCCTGTTGAACATTAACGTGTTTCGTTATACCTTGTGATGGTGCTTATGATGGTCATTATTTAACATGTTTTTTTTAACAAGTTTTCTAGATGTTCTTTTTGTTTCAATGGTTTCTAGATATACAAATCTTTTTTAAACAAAGTTTTTTTCTAAGTTTAAAAAACCAAGTGATGAACTTAATTTTTTATATTTTGCTTTAGAATAATTTGTCATGCTTCTGGCAAACAAATCTGAAATATGCTAATTTTAATTTCAAACTTTAAAGTAGCAACTGGAACGTGAAATGCTTAAAAATAATGGTCAAACAGAAAGTTTAATTTAAATTGATGGCAAAAAGTTTCATTGTTTAAAAAAAAAAATTAAAAGGAAGCAAGAGGGCAAGCTTAAGGTCAAAACTCAGCATAAAAACCTTCAGTAGAAAGACAAATTGGTACAGCCTAAACTATACACAGAAAAAAAATAAAAATTTACTTAAAATAAATAATGTGTAATATTTATTAAAAAATTAATTGAATTTGCACCAGTAAACAAATTAATGGTATCAATTAAGCGTTTAATTTAAACTGATTTATGTTTGATTAATGCTTTAATTAATGACCAATTTTGGAGAATTTTTTTGTGTGCATAGAAAAAAAAATAAAAAATGGATTTCTAATAAAATATGTGTGATAGTAATTAAAAAATTAATTATAAATGCAGCAGTAAACAAATTAATTGTATCAATTAAGAGTTTAATTCACTTGATTACATTTTTAATTAAAGCTGATTTTATTGTTGTTTAATGCTTTAATTGGTGAACAATTTTGGAGAATGTTTTCACCAATTAAAGCATTAATCAAAAATTAAAGTCAGTTTTAATTAAAAATTTAATCAAGTGAATTAAACGTTTAATTAATACTTTTAATTTGCACCAGTAAAGGAATTCACAAATTCACTCGATTAAATGTTTAATTCATTTGATTAAACGTTTAATAAATTTGATAAACGTTTAATTCATTTGATTACTTTTTTAATTAAAACTGATTTTATTTTCCATTAATGCTTTAATTGGTGAACAATTTTTGTTCTGAAAATGACAGTCTTATCTTCACAAAAAGAAAACATATTTTTCTATATGGTCGCTAAGGTGGTCCGTAAAAACAAGTTAAGCTAGTCACCGCCTGCACAGAAAGAAAAACACTCGGGATAAATCACGTTTTTTATGATTACCTTAAGTACGAGTCGTACTCAAAATTAAAAAAGTACGAATAACACTAAAACAATCCTAAATGTTGATTACTTTCGAAAATCAATCCCCGATTTCTTAAATAAATTAAAAAAAAATCAAGCTTTTCGTTGTGTTTAACCCTCCGGCTTACGCATGTTTTGATTTTCTATACACATTGAAAAAGGTCTGGCCAGACTCATGTGTACCACGAAGGGCTAAAAAGTAAATTTGAACTCTTGCTTCTCATTTAGTTTATATTTTTGGTTAAATATGTACCTAAGATTTAAAGTTAAAACCATATCGGGCATAATGTTGGTGTTTTATCATTCTGTAAGGTGTAAAACGAGAAAGTAAATCAATCATTATAATTTTGTCTTTCTAATTCGGAATAAAATTACCTTTATAATACTTGACGCATTTTGAGATTGATTCAATCTTAGTTCTACTTAAATCAATCTTATTTTCGGATTATTTTAAGTACGAATTCGGATAAAAATAATTTTATAATTCTTGAATCGAGCGCATTTTGAGATTGATTTAATCTTAGTAAAACCTAAATCAATCTCATTTTCGGGTTATTTCAAGTAAGAAATCGGGATTGAATATGGATAATTTAAGTGTCTTGCGATTGAAAATTCGTACTTGAATCAATCTATCTGTACTTGATTCAAGAAAATCCGTACTCACCGTACTATTATTCAGAGCTGTAAATGAATCATTATTTTTGATTTTAATTCATTACGAATTAGCTACATTTTGAACTAATTCTTTTCGCAGCAAAAAAGAACTGAATGAAATTTGAATCAATTTAATCGAATTAGGCAGAAATGAATTTCAACTCCTTTTTCCAATTCAAATGAACCTGTAAAATGAATTGCAATTCGTTTCCAATTCAAATGAATTTGCTAAAGTGAACTGCAATTCATTTTACAGATTCACTTGCATTGAATTGATTTTGAATTCATTCAAATGAATTATGAATTTGGAAAACCAATTGAAATTCATTTCTGCCTAATTCGATTGAATTGATTCAAATTTCATTTAATTTATTTATTTTTTTTTGTATGAAAAGAATTAATTCAGAATTTGCTAATTCAGTGCATGAATGATTAATGAATTAATTCAATAATGAATGATTCATTTACAGCTCTGCTATTAATATCGCTTCGGATTGATTTGTGTACGGATGGATTGATTTTTCTTTTGAGTGTGGGATTGAAAACAATTCCAGGATTATTTTTTCCCACTCCTCCGGATTCCGCCGTTTTAGTTTTTTTTTACAGTGCGACGACATTTGTAGTCCGATCACAACATGTTGCATATCGTTATTCTTGGCTTGTCTATGACAATACGATCTTATATATAAAAAGCAAAAATGCTGTATTTTGGTGCTTGGAAAAATACTTCCTTTTTACAGTACTAGAGACTTCATTGATATGGAATTCATTCTGGAGTGAGACTGACGCAGTTTTTATTGGTATGTTGACCTAGTTTAATGTTAAATATGTAAAAGAAAAATGGGACGTACTTTTGGGGAGTGGCATAAAATATTATGTTTTTAGCTCATTTTTGGAATATTTTACTCATTACTTGTCCATTTTTTAACCGATTTGACAGATTTATATACCGAAGTGCTTAAAACGTAGACAATTTACCATTTACTTGTGTTTAAAACTTGAACTCGAAAAGATCTATGGTTCCTGAAAAATGGGTATTTTTCAATAAAAATTTATATTTTGGTCAAATATTTTTTGTATCTGATTTTTCGGAGCTTTTGAGAAATTATGTTCTGCTAAAGATTTCCGATTTTTTGATATACAAACCGTACCCACAGAAAAACTGGTTTTTAGCCATTTTTTAAACCATTTTGCTGATTTTAAATAGCAAAATTTTCGAAAACATTACCGATTGATAGATACATCATGCATAACTTGATTTCAATCGACAGACAGACGGTCGAACCTAAATATTGTAGAAGTTACAAACGGAATGACACAGTTATATATACCCTTTTACCTTCGGTGAAGGGTATAAGAAAAAAAAGAAGTAGTTAACCTGCGCGTCATCAGGTTAGCGCCTCCCCTATGAGCTTATTATATTTGTTCTTGTTGTTGTTGTTATAAATATATTAATGCTTTCTGGTGGTCGATTCTACTCGTCGCTATATGCACTGAATCTGGTAAAGAAAGCATGTTCCGGAAATTTACAGTTACATTGTTTTTTCTATTGCATTTAATTTTCGATGAAAAAGCTTCCATAGTTTTAGCGTCGTCAGTTTTTATTAAAGATTAGAAAGCATATCGACACCAAATTTTTGCTGATGAAGTGGTCTATTGTTATCAATATGGCTAAAGGAAAATCACTTTCTGAAAAAGCGAAAATTTAAGCTTACAAAGGCTGTAAATAAGCGAAATATTGACACAAATCTGTAAAAGTCGTAAAACTACAACGGCATTCTTGCACAATAAGTCGGAACACTGCAAAAACAATACAAAAAAGTAATAAAAGGATTCTTTCGCATACTAGTAAAAGCTCAACTCTGAGAGAAGCATCGAACTCGAATGACTCAGTCGCAAAAATCAGAGCAAATGTTGGCGTCTGTTTTCTCCAGACTTTAAAATACTAAAATTGCAGAAAAAAGACTTGTGTATAGTCATAAAATTAAGGTGCTTTGTTGCTTTGCTTTACTGAATAAATAATATGCTTAGAAATGCTTAAAACGAATCATCTTAAACAATTTATCTTAATTATTGTTTAAGCTTAAAAGTAAACAGCACATATCTTTTATACTCGTTGCTCTTAAAATGTAACGCCTTAATAACTAGTTTAATCAAAATCTCACCAAAAACAAAAAAAGAAAAACACTTCGACACTCATTAACATAATTTGCTTGCAAGCAGTAGACAGCATCATCATCAGCCTCATCAACCTCAAATCAGTTGACATATTCCTTGACATTTGAAAATATAATTTACGAAAACCAAAAACATAACACGCCTCTATAATTTTCTTTAAGAATACACAACACGACTTATGTAAATGGAAAGAAAGCCACACAGTTACATGCAGGCACATGGACACACACACAGTTGAATAGAATGTCTTATGTACCTTTATGAGTCCTTCTAACTATGATGATTAGTAATTCAAAAATAAGTAACATGAGCATAAAATGATGATGTCCTTCGTACCTTTTGTGCCTTTTTAGAGACGATAATTGTAGTAGCATATATGTGTATGTTTTGTAGAATTATCTTAATGTAGTGGTTTGTTAGTTTATTGTAGTTCTAGATGGTCTTATTAACCCTCATTTGCGCACCCAGGTCCTCGGGTACCTTTGGCGTTTTCAACCAAATTTTTTTCTATGAAATTGATAGTCCATATGCCGCAAGTCTAGGGAGCTGCTAAATAACTTAATATTTTTGCAGCCATGTAGCACAAACTATTTTCATAATTTATTCTTAATCCCCTTAAATGTGAATTAAAGTACCCGCGGGTACCTGTACTTGTTTTATATAGGAATGTGGTCGTTGTACATATAGAAAATGTAAAAGTAAACAATTTATTTCAGGAAATAGAGGAACAGAAATACAATGAAAACAAATAAAATAAAATTTTACCTTGCTCCCAATTTATACGAGGGCTTTAACAACGTAATTTTTTCCTAATTTCCCTTTGAAGCAACTGCTTAAAATAATTTGCGTTCATACAATGATTTTAAGTTCCATGTCCTTTTTTATTTATAGTAGGGCCTTGATTATCTGTAATTCGATTAATTTCAAATATCCGGGAAATAAAAAAAACTTTTTTACAGCGATTTAAATTTGTTTTCCAACCATCTCCTCTATTATAATTTTTTAAGAAACACACAACAAACTACCCATCCTGCCTGTTACAGATAATCGAGGTCTCACTGTATTTTCAACCTGAAAAAAAAGAAAACGATATGAAAAACACAAACCGAGTCTTTTTGTTAATTACTTTATCTTTTCTACAACGTTTGCCACTAAACAAAAAGAGACGTCGAAAAAGCGACGTCGACAAAGTCAACGTGTGAATTGGCTGTTGAACGATTGAAACACAAACCGAGTCTTTTCGTTAATTCCTATTTCTTTTCTACAACGTTTGCCACTAAACATAAAGAGACGTCGAAAAAGCGACGTCGACAAAGTCAACGTGTGAATTGGCTGTTGAACGATTAATGGAATGCTTAATAATATAATTTACATATCTGTTGTCTGAAAACGCTTTTTCTGTAAAATTAACGCGCCGTTGTAAGAAATAAGAATTGGAACTGTAATATTTTAACAGTTATGAATGATTTTAAAAGTAAAGCCATCTCCAGGAAATTGAAAATCGCACGAGCCGAAATATGAGAACTTGCAAAAATCGATAAAGATGTGTAAGGTACTTTTGACATAAATATAATTCGAAAAGTTTACGTTACCATATGCTTCGACGAAGAGTAAAGGCGAGGAATAAATCATAAGCTGTATGAGATTAGCAGCACAGATACAACGATTGCGGGGGCTAGAATACAGCGGCAGAATGAACGCGGACACTCCAGAACGAACGATATTCCAGAATCTATATGTAGGAAACGGTAAACGGGGGACCTTAAAATCCTTGGCGAATCAAATTGAGGCAACGTACACAAGATTAAATAGCACGGAGAATATTTTTTACGCAGGCCGAGACCAACAACAGGTTGAAGTGTCCTCTTAGTTAGGAGTTAAGTATTTGTTGCATAGGCGAATAACAGTTTACAGCGTTCTAACTAAGATATTTAGCGCGAAAATGCTAGTTTTTACATATCTTCAATATATGTACCCGGGTCCTTTGCCACGCAATATAAGATGTTTTTTTTTTGGCACGCACATTAAGGGTTAAGAAGTCATTCGTAGTCACAACCAAATGTCAACAACGGTCGTAATAAACATGTTTATCCTGTATTTTAGACGTACAACTCTGTGAGCAAGATAGTGCATGTCTAAGTACATTTCGTGTTGGTTTAAAGGACCTACATTTTCTATGTATGAGTAGTTATGAAAACAATTTACCACTAAAGAATAATAAAAACATGAGAAATTGTTTGTGTTATTGTTGTTGTTTGGATAGATAAAAGAAATATTCTGTCTTAATGATATTAACGAACTATGAAGCTCCTTAAAGTCAAACTCGCTATAAAAAAGGGATGAAACGTTACTTTTTTCAGAAAAAGAAAGTTTCTTCCCAAAAAGATAATATTTTCATAGGTAATTTTTAAACAAAAAAGTATCTTTTTATGAAAAAAGTACCTTTTTATGAAAAAAGTATATTTTTCTGATAAAAGTATCTTTTCTAAAAAAAGTATCTTTTTATGAAAAAAGAATATTTATGAAGAAATAATCTTTTTATAAAAAAATTATATTTTTATAAAAACAAGTATCTTTTTATGATTAAATTATCTTTTTGTGAAAAAAGTATCTTTTTATGAAAAAAGTGTATTTTTCTAAATAAATTATCTGTTCATGAAAAAGTATCTTTTTATGAAAAAAGTATCTGTAAATGAAAAAAGTATCTGTAAATGAAAAAAGTATCTTTTTATGAAAAACGTATCTTTTTATGAAAAAAAATTCTTTTAATGAAAAAAGTATCTTTAATGAAAAAATATCTTTTAATGAATCAAGTATCTTTTAATGAAAAAAGTAAAAAAAAAGTATCTGTATATAAAGAAATTATGTTTTTCTGAAAAAAGTATCTTTTTATGACAAAATTATTGTTTTATGATGAAAATATTGTTTTCTGAAAAAAGTGTCTGTTTATTAAAAAAGTATATTTTTATAAAAAACTATCTTTTTATAAAATAGTATCTTTTTATAAAAAAGTATCTTTTATGAAAAGGTATCTTTAATAAAAAAATATCTTTTAATGAAAAAATAATTTTTAATGAAAAAGTCTTTATATATTCAACATTTTTCGAATTTATTCTATGAGCTAAATTTCAGTTATGTATTTTATAAAGCTTTTTTGTAATAGTTATATTCCTTCAATCTTTCAGAAATGACTTTATACACTACCTTCGGAAGGAAATAATTCCCAGTTTCTATTTGAAAAAGTATATTTTTATAAAAAAGTATCTTTTTATAAAGAAATTAACTTTTTCTGAAAAAAGTATCTTTTTATGACAAAATTATCTTTTTATGATGAAATTATTGTTTTCTGAGGAAAATATCTGTTTATTAAAAAAGTAGTTTTTTATGAAAAAAGTGTCTTGTTTGAAAAAAGTATCTCTTTATGAAAAAATATCTTTTTCCGAAAAAAGTATCCTTTTATGAAAAAAGTATCTTTAAATGGAAAAAGTATCTTTTTCGAAAAAAGTATCTTTAATGAAAAAATATCTTTTAATGAATGAAGTATCTTTTAATGAAAAAAGTATCTTTTTATAACAAAAGTATCTCTTAATAACAAAAGTATCTTTTAATGAAAAAAGTACATTTTATAAAAAAAAGTATCTTTTAATGAAAAAAGTTTTTTTTTATAAATAAAAGTATCTTTAAATGAAAACATGTCTTTTATCAAGAAGTAAATTTTTGTGAAAAAGTATCTTTTTTTATTATACAATTATCTTTATTTTTATGTAAGTAGTAAGTTTATTTTAAAAAAGTAACTTTTTATGAAAAAAGTAACATTTTATGAAAAAAGTATCTTTTATAAAAGAAGTATATTTTTATAAAAAAAAGTATCTTTAAATGAAAAAAAAATTCTTTTTATACAAAAAGCATCTTTTAATGAAAAAAGTCTCTTTTTATAACAAAATTATCTTTAAAAAAAAAGTACATTTATATAAAAAAAATATCTTTTAATGAAAAAATTATCTTAATAAAACCAAGTAAGAGTGCTATATTCCGCTGTGCCGAATCTTATATACCCTTCACCATTGTGCGAGTAGAATAAAGAGCAACTTAATAATTTTTACATATACATACATATTTACATTAATTTAAACTTCATTATAAATGAAATTTAAAAAGCGAAAACTGGTAAATATTTATTTTAAATCGTTTTTAGTTTCTATTTGTTAAAATTATTTCGTTAAATATATGAAATAATAATACGAAGGGGGGTGAGGGGATTGGAAGAAGAGACGACAACCGGATTTGAACTTCGCTTTGCATAAGGACCTAGAATATATATACTTTATAGGGTGTAGGACCTTCGGTGAAGGGTATAAAAAACAAACTTAATTATAAAAAAGAGTAATTTTTCGGATTTCAGTAGTTTGGTCATAGCTCTGCTATTTCTTAACCGAATTATATACCGACGTGTTAAAGAAGCAATTTGCCAGTTATTTTGGCTTTAAAACTTGGACTCGGGAAGATCTATGGTTCCTGAAAATGGGTATTTAAAAAAAAAAATTTATATTTTGGTCATAACTGAACCGATTTTCCCGAGATTTTCAGAAAATATTTGCTATTAAAAATTTCCGATCTTCTGATATATAAGGCTTAAACATAGGTCATATTACAGTCAAAAAATTCAGGTTTTTATAAAATTTTTAATACTTTTTGTATGAGAGGTACCACGCCTACCTCTGCAATTCCGCCCACATTTTGTAGGATGGTGTGTATTTGTAACTTAATGTTTGCACCTAATTTAAAAGCTTTGACTCTTGCCGTTCTCCAGATATACAGGAAAAAGTAATAAAAATACAACAACCACAAGGGATTTTTTGGAAAAATTAGAGACAGTCGTGGTTTTTTGGTCATATCTCAGCCATTGTTAGACCGATCTGGCTGAATTTTAATAGCAAGAAATGGTGGACTATATGTGACATAAATGTAAAACAACGTAGCCGCTATCATGTCTGCAGTCTCCAGAAAACACATATCAAACGTAGGACGGACATACAGACGGACGGACGTACGGACGGACGTAAGAACGGACGTATGGACGGACGGACGGATGGATATCGTTAAATCAACTTCTCTCCTCATAAGGACCCAGAATATATATACTTTATAGGGTCTAAGATCAATATTGTAGAAATTACAAACGGAATGACAAACTTATATATACCCTTTTCCACCTGAGGTGAAGGGTATAAAAAGTATCTTTTTATGAGAAAAGTATCTTTTAATGAAAACATATCTTTTATGACAAAGTTATGGTATCTTTTGATGAAAAAAGGTAACATGTTGTGAAAAACATATTGTTCGTTTACAAATCTGCTTGTCAGTATAAAACCAGGATGAGGTTGCATTTTTTTTACATATGCTTTTTAAAGTTCCAGAAATCGACTACAAGCCTTGTTTTTTTTTATATAAACAACATAAGTGAACTGCTAATGAGTGTAACTGCCATCCAAGGAGCTTAAAGAATGTATAGAAATGTTGAGAAAAACTAGAATACGGTCTTCTACGCCAAAGCACTACAATTTTACTAATGACACTTATGTTGTGTTTGTTACTCCTCGTAACATCGTTGTTTTTTTTTGGTTCTTTATCATAAAAGAGAAGTATTTTAATAAAATTCATTTACATTCAAGGTTGAGGTTGAGGTTTGTTTTTATTGTATATGTATTTGTATGTATTTGTATTTCGTTGATGAAAATAATGTGTTAGTAAATTATCTTTATATGTAGTTGATTTCATGTTTGTAATAAACCAAAAGAGTGTTTGTATATGGAAATATAGTTCTATTCAGAATTTTGCGGTTAATTTACCGCACTTAAAAACTTTTTATATAAATTAAATAGTTCTTTGAGCAACAGGAATATTAAGATCATAAAAACATATTTGCTTTATTTAACATGCTTTTTTTGGGAAGTTAAATGTTTCAAATTACCCATCAGTTTCAAAAGTTATAGAAATTTATACAAGTATAAATATGTTTGGTACTATTTGGGAGTAGATCTCATTTTCAATTTAAAAATACAAAATTGCCTTTTCTGTAGAGTACCAGGGGATAGTAAAAAGATAATGACCATAATCTTTTTTTTTTTAAGAAAATTTTTATTTTTGTATAGTTTTGCTTTAAAAAATTGTAACAATTTCTAATTTTTATTTTACCTAAAAGGTGGCAATATTAAATAATATTTTTTATATAAATTTCCATCCAGAGATATTATCTTCCAAGATTCATTTTGTTTTCTTTCCTAATAAAAAAAATTTGTTATTTTTGAGGTTGTTTTTTCTTCTTTAATATTTACTTAAATGTCTGTATGCAAATATGAATGGATGTAAGAACATAAAGATAAAATGTGATTAAGTGTTGGAACAAATGAATTTATGAGTTCGTATGAAAACTTAATTTATGCGGTCTAAAAATTTATGTATGTTTAAGTAAATATTCCATAAAAGTTTTAAAACACCATTAAGGGCTCATATGGAAATTTAAATATGATAATTTCGGTAATTGAAGCACAGCCGCGAATAACGTTTTAAGTTACAAAATAATAATTTTTCAGGAGAGCAAAAAAACGTTTTTTGACAGTCATCATTATTTGTTTTAAACATTTTTTTTTTTCTATTATTAAAGATAATGATAATAAAAACTTTAATGCAAAAGGCTTTTAAAACATTATTCCGCACTGCAAAACCATTTCGGTTTCATCATTTTGTTAGTAGCTTGCAATGTTCTTCCACTGGCTGACACTTTGTACGCCATTTTGAAGGCGTTAAGGTGCATAGTTTTGGTTGATTTGATGTTTAAACTGTGTAAGAGAGTAAAGTCAACGTTTATCTGCAAAAAAACAGTTTTTGCAAAATGTGGCGTTTACAACGTTTTTCGCGGCTGTGCTTCAATTATTGTTGATATAAAAACATTTTGCATTACAATATGAGAAGTATAACAAATGAGAATTTTTTTTAGTGGAAGGTACCTTTTTGGAAAAAAATATCGTTTAAGGGAAATTGTAACTTAAGAAATTAATATTTGTGCATAAAACAAACTGTTGAATCAAAAAATATTTGTGGGTTTAAAGTGAACTTTTGTAAAAAAAAGTGTACTTTTTTTGTAAATAGGTGTGATTTGTTGTGGAAAAGGTTTAATTATTTAAAAAAAAAAATTATTTTCTATAAAAAAGGGAATGTTTGTGCAAAAATTGATTTTTTGTGAAAAAAATTATCTTTTTGTAAAACAAGCATATTTTTGTGAAAAAAGTATCTTTTTGTGAAAAAATTATCTTTTGTGATAAAAGTATCTTTTTGTGAAAAAGTATCGTTTTGTGAAAGAAGTAAAAAAGTGTATTTTTGTAAAAAAGTATCTTTTTGTGAAAAAAGTATCTTTTTGTGTAAAAAGTATATTTTTGTGAAAAAAGTATATTTTTGTGAAAAAGTATCTGTTTGTGAAAAAGTATCTCCTTGTGAAGAAAGTATATTTTTGTGAAAAAAGTATCTTATTGTGAAAAAGTATATTCTTGTGAAAAAAGAATTTTTTTGTAAAAATAGTATCTTTGTGTGAACAAAGTACGGTGCGAGCTTGATTTTTTTTGCAATTACCAAAAAGTTGCCATGATCGACCATTGTTTTTTAAATTTGGGGACACCGCATTTTTTAATAAAAAACTTAAAAAATATGTAAAATCTTACAAAAACTAACTGTAAAAACAGCCTTAATGATGAATCATTGGCGTACCAAGCAACTATCTTAAAAGTAATGAAATTATCAAATTTTAACCTCAGTAAGCTTCTGAGTAAAGCCGGCGGTTCACTATCGTATTCAGTCGTAAGATTTGTCAAAAAAAAATCGTGTGTGCTCATAAGGTATGAAAGTGAAACCTAAAAATTAAATTGAGTGACAGATTTTTTTGGCAAGTCTCTTCGACTTGCAAATGTTTATGAAAATTTTCGTATAATTATATATTCCATGCGATCAGAGTTGCATTTGATTGCAGAGTAGCTGAGTCTTGGGATTTTGTACCCTTTTTGCGATAGTGTGGTATAGACAACAGATTTTGCAGACATTTGTTTTTAATGTTTGATAGAATTCTGTTAGATTATCGTGTGAATGAATTGTACGATTGTGTAGGATAGTAAGTCCCGGCCGTAATAGGTAGCAGCCAACGTTTTTGCGATAGCGCTAACGGGTGATAACTGTTATTAAAATAAGATTATTAAGCTAGATATGATAATTTTATATAATACTAGCATACACCCGCTACTTCATTAGCGTCTCTTTTTTCTTCGTGGACATATTTGTATGCCAAAGTTTATTTTTCTAGGTAAAAACTTGTTAAAATTCTAGCATTTAACCCGCTACTTTAGTAGAACCAAAAAGCTTAAGAAAAAGGTTAAATTTCCCCTATTTCCTTTTTTGGGTACCCCCATTAAAGTATCAACAATTTCAGTATTGTAGTGGTAGCCCATAATTTAGTACGAATATGTCAATGAATGGAGGAAAATGTTTTGTAAGAAAAAGTACCAAAAATAGTTACGATTTTCATCCCTTAAATGTTCGAATTTCGAAAAAGTACCATTATTGGTTCAAAAGATGGCAAAAAAGTACAAAAATTCAGATTTAACCCGTTAACTCCCTAATAGGACCGAATATCAAAAAAGTACCAGACACCTGTCCGCTTATTTTTCTAAAAAACAACGATAAGTATTATCTTCATTTGCAAATCTTTTAGTTGTGGAGATATAAGGTTACCGAATTTTCCCGTTTTTACCCCCTAAAGATTCGAATTTTGTATGATACAAAAAGTAAAAAATTTGTTTTTAAAAGTTTAAAAGACGAGGGGTAGGAAATGACCTCCCGCTCGTAGCATTACTGACGAGCATTGAAACGAACATTTGAAATATTTTTCTTAGATTTGGGTAGATATCTTCATCACAGTTTATTAAAGCATCTTCAACGTTATCTGATAGATCAGGCTCAAGTTTAGATGTTAGTAGGGTAGGTGTTTATCAAATATAATCAGCTCATCAGCTAGTTGTGGTTATAACAGTTTTGTATCTGTATATGACTTGATTACACTTTGAGGTAGAAGTTTAGGTATGTCCACTATTGGGAAAGGTGTTTTGAGATCTTCTAAAATAAATTTAATAAGAGGAATGTAACCTATAACTCGGTAATAATCTTCAACATTTGTGATGTGATTATTTCGTTCAAATCTTATCTTTTCGATTTGAACGCAAATAACTTAAACTTTTTAAAAAATCGCTTTGAAATATTCTTTTGTTTTATTTCTGTTCCCTTCAAGGCTCATGATTAAAGTTTTGATAAGGCTTGATCCTTTTTGAAGATCTATAACTTGCTTTTGTTAAATGATACTAATTGTGTTTTCTTTTCTGACAGTAATGTTCCATATATGCTACCATTCGTGCGGGTTTCTGTTCCATTCTAAAAATATATGCAAAAATGTGAGAAGTTGTCGTTTTCATTTCTAAACATGTTGCAACAATAAATGGCAAATTTGTTCCATTTCTTAGCCGCAGTTTTAACTGAGTGTGAGATAATACCCTTTTTTGCATCTGCGTAAAGTACTTTTTTATGCAAGCAAGTATTTTTTTCTTGCGTTTGCGGACAATTTGCGTTATATTGTGATTTTTAGTTATATTGTGATGGATATAAAAACTTTTTGTTTTTCGTTTGTTTTACTTTAATTAAATAATTATATTTTTTTTTGTCGCAAAATTTTTAACAACAGCTGACTTTATTATTGAAAATCAGTGCTGTTAACGCTTATTGGAATTGTAAGAAAATGTAATGTTTAAAATTGCTACAAGCGTGGTGAATATCGCTTTTAGTACAAACTTTGCATTCAATATTTAACACGCTAAATACACATTAGTGTTGAGTGTAAAACGTAGCTATTATTTTGTTCTATTGTAATTTAGAAAAATGTATCACTTTCTAAGGCTTCGTGCAACCTAATTAATATATTACACAACTATAATGCAAATACTTTGCTAAAACTGTGTTTCGCTTGGGATGATTATATTTAAAAAATTTTGTCGTTTCTTTAACAAATGATACAACTTTTTGTATTAATGGCACTTTATTGCTTTTAGAAATTGAGTTTCTTGATTTATGGGAATAGCAAGGCGTTTGTTTCGCATTTGTCGCGGTTTCCAGAGTATTTTAACAGCTCAATTTTCTGCTGACATGAGAGGATACCCATCTGTTCCATCTCCCACACAATTTTTTAGGTCAAGACCAAAATTTGTCAAAGCTTTAAGCACTATTGATGGGTGGCATGTCATAACGTCCAGTGTCATAGTGTCCATGGACAAGTACCATAAAGGATTTTCTCCTTTATGGTATAACAAGTACCGGTTTCGCTAAGTTAAGCTTCTAAAATATGCCTTGTTTCCGAACGAAGGCCGACTACGCAGAGAAGCTTTAGTTAGCGAAGCCGGTTTTTGTTATACCATAGAGGAGAAAATCCATGCTTCCGGCCAATAGCCATGTTTGTTATACCATAGAGGAGAAAATCCTTTATGTTACTTGTCCATGGACACTATGACACTGGACGTTATGACATGCCACCTATTGATGATAGTGCCTTCTCATCAATTGACACATCAACGTCAACAAAATCATTTGAAGCCTTTTCAAATGCGTTTACAATCAAGCCAATAAATTCTTCCCTATAAACTTTTTGTTGCATGTTGAAATATCTTAAAGATAAGGAAATCTGGCTTTTCTCTGACAAATTCGTGCTTTCGTCAAAAATTATCGAATAGAATTTTGATTCATATAACACATACATACATAAATATTGCATTTACTAGGGCTTATTAATAATTCAACCGCACGCATTATCAAGTCAAACGTTTAGTCTTCGGTTATAGATGGCACCTGCTGGGATTGAATTTAGAATAATAAGTATTTGAATACGGTAAACTAGATGTTTCATTTGAAATATCTATGAAATAACTATAAGGATTATTAAAAATTTTAGAACTTCCATAAAAAAAAAAAACAAAAAATCCCTGCTGGGAATTCCAAAAATTTTGTATATTTAAAAAAAATATTATTATTGGGAATTCTTGTAATATCGAAATTAACAAAATATATTTTAATAATTTACGGGGGGGGGGGGGGAAATTTCCCTATTCCCCCCCTGAATCCGCGCCTGTATGGGATTCACGCTCACTTTTGACACATCTTCCAGTTGTTTTGTGTGGATACTAAAACTGTTTGTTCCAAATTTTGATACCAAAACTATTTGATTCAAATTTTAAAACTTTTACTGTAACCATTCTTCATATATACTTACTTAATTTATCCCAAGCATTTATCTTTTTGTGTATAGTCTTTTATTAGAATAAGGCCCGTTTTCACAACTTACCGATAGCTAAAGGTAAGATTTTTATCGGCCGTATAAAAAGTGTTCCATTATAACAACTTTACTTTAACCTACCAGGTAGGATTAACCTTAATCTACTTTATCGCTCACTTAAGGTTAAAGTAAAGTTTTAATAATGGAACACTTTTTAACGGGCCATTTAAAGTCTACTTTAAGCTATCGGTAAGTTGTGAAAACGGGCCTAAAAGTTATTTTTTTTTGGAGAAATTTTTTTTTTGTTTGGCAATCGTATCTCTATTTTATTTTTTTTTTAAATTATTGATGTTTAATTAAGTAGTCCTTAAATTTCGCATTATTTAACCTTTAAATTTATTATTTTGTTTATGACCTTAATGGCCTTTTGATCCCTAAAATTCACATGGTTTTATTGCTCGTTTTTTCCTAATGAGCCACAATAATGTCGAGATGTTATTTGCTTAAAATAGCTTTAAAGTTCATTAAATATTTGGGTATGAATGATTTTGAAAAGAGTAAAATGTTTGGAAACAAATATTAGCTGTTAGTCCAAATATTTTATCCGTTTTTTGTTAGACTCATTTAACAACATTTTATTGCCAGAATTATTGTATGCTTTTATGCTTTTAACATTAAGGTATGTTTTATGTCAGGGATTTTATTATTGTTAAAAAGCATGTTAATGTTTAAATCACTGTGGTGCCATAATGAAAGCAATAAAATGTTGAAAAGTTTGTGTGGACATTATTTGAAAATAGGAAAAACTTTTTGCTTTTGTTTCTTCTTAAGTTGTTTTAAAGCAGAGTTAAAGTTTTATATTGATGGTTATAAATTTTAGTGTTTGCTATAATAACAAAGAGTTCCTGCCAGCCATGCTGCTTTTAGTTTCATGGTCCTTGTTAAATGTGTCCTTGTATTTCAATTTATTTTGTGGTTTACTGTTGAGTCCTTAAGGCCTTAGTTATGTTTTGCTATGATTGGTGATTTAAATTATGCTTTAAATGTTTCAAATGTTTGTTATTAATTACAAATAGTCCTTTAGGTTAAATTAAACTTATTGGCATGTTAAGTAGTTTAAATAGAAATTTTCAATTTCAGCAATTTTAATCCATTTTAAGAGGATTTTGTACTTCACAACAATGTGATTTAATTGAAATATAAAGGGGTTGGAAAAATCATAACATAGATTAAAGTTGCTGGTCAAGGAGCGATTAGCTTACAATGTGTTCTTTTGAAATGCCAGTCACTCTCTTCCTTCATTTTGCATTATCCTTTATTTACCTAAACTCAAATCTAGTTTTCTAATTGCATAGAATTCTTTGCTATTGTTTGGCCTCATTAAAATTCAACTGGTCTTTTTTTTTTAATATTTGTTCAACGGACAAAGTCTCGATAAATTTTATTGACTAAATATATTATTAACACATGCAGATACAAACAAACACACACACACACTGCTTAAGCTTGCGCGTATTTTCTTTTCTAATTTGATGTATTTCTATTTGTTGAGTTAATACAACAAATAAATTTTCTTATTACAAAAAGTATTTCGACAGAATGACCGACACACACGTTTTTAGTACAAATAATTTAGATTAAACATGACCCCATCTTCCCTTATTGCATCACTAGATATTGCCCACAAATAAAAAAAAATTACCCTGCATCATTTTGCAATTTGAACTTTTACAACCAAACAAAAAGGAGTGATTGTATGAAATGATACGATTACTAAGGCGGCTTTGCCAAACACACTTAGACCAACACAAACTCCCACAAACAGGATATTCTGTGTTTATTGTCTGCTACAAAAATTAATGCAACACATCAACTTTAATATTTGCTGGCAGTATCCCTTATCGCCATCCCCTTAATAACACAATCGTATTTTATTACTTTTACCCATAATACAAATAGAAATGTTATTTTTTTCTGTTTTATGGCCAGAGGATAAATTATATTAACAAATATGTCAGTTCTTAATTTGTGGCTGTGATTACTATGGCCTTGAAAAAGTATACTCAACATGGTTTCTTCAAAATTATATTTTCTTTACAAAAAGGTACTTTTTTAAAAACCAAATAAAAACAAGTAGATATATATAAATCGTTTTTGCTCCACACCCACTTCTCCAATCCCGCCCACATTTGATTATGGAACAGGTTCCTCTGAATAGACTAAAATACCGCCAAATTTTTCGGATGTTGCATATGGATAACCAAGATGCTTGTAGCAAATTTGGAAACTTTGGCTCTGGCCGTTCTCGAGATATTAAAAAATCTATTACTTCTCCAATCCCGCCCATATTCTTAGAGAAGTTTTGTATTAATAGCCCAGCTTTATAGACCAAATTAAGACAAATTTTCTCTTTCCGTTCTAAATAACTTTTTTTGTGTCGCGCCCACTTCTCCAATCCCGCCCACATTTTGTCGGATGTGGTGTATTGATAACCAAGATGCTTGCACCTAATTTGGAAACTTTGACTCCTGCCGTTCTCTAGACATATAGAAATCTGCAGTGCCATGCCCACTACTCCAATCCCGCCCATATTTGTAGAGAGTTTGTGTAATAATAACTAAGATATGTGAACCAATTTAAGACCATTTTTCTCCTTCCGTTTTAAATAACTGTTTTGTGCCACGCCCACTTCTCCACTCACGCCCATATTTTGTAGGATGCTGTGTATTGATAACCAACATGTTTGTTCCTACAGATCTACAGAAATTTCAAGGGTCTTTGTATGGGAGCTGCCACACCCGCTTCTCCAATTCCTCCCATTTTTTAGAGAGTTTGTGTGTTTATAACCAAGATGCTTATTTGGAAGTTTTGTCTCTTTCAAAAAAAAAAAGAAATAAAAAACAAAAGCAACAAGAGATTAATGGGTAAAATTGAATGCAGGCGTGTTTTTTTTTTGCTCGTATCCCAGTCATTTATAAACCGATCGGACTGAATAAAAATAGCACATTTTAGCGGAGTATATGAGATATAAACGTATAACAGCTTTACCATCGTTTCAGAAAACCAATTTCAACATCATGGACAGACAGACATACGGACAACGTTAAATCATTAGAATACAGAATAAAAATATATACTGTTAGCAGATAAACCAAATAAAAGTCTTGTTTTGTTCGTTTAAAGAATTGTGATAGAGTAACAAACATTTAATTTCAATCTATTATATATATATATAAGGAAGTGTACACTTTGATGTCACCACAAACTGCGGAAACGGTTATACCGATTTCAACCAAAATTTCAGGGTACGTTGGGGAAGTCTGTAGATGGTTTAAGTTAAGATTGCACGAAATCATCTTAGATTTTCTATATATTCCCATACAAATATCAACAAAATGCCATCCATTTTAAACTCCTCCAAAATGGCTTGACTGATTTTTATGAAATTTTTCTTGGTCGTAGAGTATATTTTTTATATCGCTAGAGGGCTCAAATAGGGCATTAGCTCCCCCTCCCTATATCTTCTTAGCTAATCAACCTTTAAATCTTAAAATTTGGCAAGCAGGCGCTGTGACATCTTCAAGAAAATATGGCGTGAAATAGGACAAGAGGGGTAAAAGCTCCCCCTCCCTATATCTGCTTAACAAATCGACCGATTTTCTTAAAATTTTACAGGAAAAAAATGTAACATCTGAAAAGAACTATTGCCTAAAATGTTTAATATTTAGGGCGTGAAATAGGGCAGTAGGGGTAAAAGCTCCCCCTCCCTATATCTTTTTAAGCTAATCAACCGGGTTTCTTAAAATTTGGCATGCAGACACTGTAACATCTGAAAGGAAATAGGGAATAGGGCGTAAGATAGGGCAATAGCGGTAAAAGCTCCCCTTCCCTATATCTTTTAAACTAATGAACGGGTTTTCTTAAAATTTCTGAAAGGAAATAGGGAATAGGATGTGAAATAGGGCAAGAAGGGCAAAAGATCCCCCTCCCAATATCTTCTTAACTAAACGAACCGCTTTCTTAAAATTTGGCATGCAGACACTGTAACATCTGAAAGAGAACAGGGCATGAAATAGGGCAAGAGGAGTTAAAGCTCCTCCTCCCTATATCTGTTTTTCTTGAAATTTGCAGGCAAATAGTGTAACATCTGGAAACAACTATACATAGCCTATAATTTTTTTTTTATCTTCTTAACTAATCAACTGGTTTTTTAAAACTTGGCATGCAGACACTGTAACATCTGAAAGAAATAAGTTATATGGCAAAACAATGTTTGCCGGATCAGCTAGTTTGATATAAAATAAAAATACATTTAACAACATTTCAATAACAAATTGTAACAAGTATTCAAACAAAAAGTAAATATATGAATGAATAATCATGTAAAGGCCCATGAAAATATGTTTGTATGTGTCACACCGACGATGCTGGATGGAAAATCAAATAATTTAGATATGACGGCGAATAATTCGTCAAGCACACGTACACGATGAATTCGCCGGCTGGACAAGCATTTGACAAGTGTATTTGGGCCTTAACAAACTTTTCTATTCTCAACATATACTTTAAAGGGTCTAAGATCAGTATTGTAAAAATTACATACGGAATGACAATATAAGTTTTTCACAAAGAGTACTCTTTTCACAGAAAAAAATACTTTTTTCACAAAAGGAAACTTTTTTCACAAAAATATACTTCTTTCTTCTTACAAATACAGACTAAAAAATTTTCACCAAAAATAATTTTTCACAAAAGTATACTTTTTTTACAAGAAGACACTTTTAACTTGCAATAAATAAAACTTTCCTTGTTATTTTTACAAAAAAATACTTTTTTACAAAAATGTCTTAAAAAAAGTTTTAATGCGTTTTTCTATTACAACCATTCATTTACGTCAATTTCACTTGTTAACTAAATTATCGCTTTAGTTTGGCCGGCTACTAAATGTTGTACGAATCCTTAGCTATATTTGCTTGTTTATTCTTTCTATCTGTCTGGATGGCTGTAGAATATTTGTCAGTTCGTCTGGACTGCCCGTCGGTCTCAATTTGCTTCATCAGTTAACCAGTTCAATTTTCAATTGAACAGTATATTTTTTTTATGTCTTTTGCCAATTTTCATCCAGGTTTTTGAAAAGTCATTATGTTTTTGTGTGCATGTGTTATTTGAATTGTCGTGTGTATGTTTGCGTGGTCACGTACATACGTGTGTGAGTCAATATGCACAAGTGTTTTTGTTTGAAATCGATGTAATAAAATGCCATTCTACTACAGTATATTTTGAGGAGGGTATTTAATATTAAAACAATATTAAACAGTGGTGAAAAAGGTAGTAGCTGGTATATTTTTTATATATTTAGGGTTAATATTTAAAAAGTGCTTTCTACAAAATTGCAATTTTACAGGGGAGTGAAAAACAGTTTTTTCGTCAACTCGAATTTAAAAAAAAAAAACAAAAAATAAAATGTTCTCTAATGGAAACAAACTAAGACTTTAATTTTTATCAAAAAGTGGGTTTTTTTAAGAAAACAATATTTAAAATACCGAGTTATCCATTTTTCGGTTTTAAAAGTAAAATTTCATAAAACACATTAAGCTATGCTTTTGATAAAACTTTTTCATTATTGCAATGCTTGAACCTTTAAATGACCGTTTTTAGATTAGTTGCAGCAGTCTATCCTTTTAAGGTAGTTTTCGATCACTTTTTCAACATTTCTGGCGGTATTTCGGCGATAACCTGACGAATGTTGGTTTTTAAGTGCTTTGAGTTTTTTTTTATTGTTGGTTCATTATAAATTTCCAAGCGAAAATTATTTTTTAAGTAAGTTTTTGTTTTGAAAAAAATTATTGGCCCATAATCATAGTCAAACGCTAAAGTCGGTTCTATTTAAAAACAACTTTAAAATAAAAACATACTTTTAATTATTTTGCTACTATAGTCGAAACTAAAGTATGTTTTAAATTGAACCGACTTTAACTGGGTGCCAACTAAAATGTAGAAAATTTTTCATACAACATACAACAAAATATAAGCAAGTGGCAACTTTAAGCAGCCGACATTGAAACTTAAAATATAAATAAAACACTGCATATCTTGTGGGGTTGAAAAATTTTTAACGCGACATATGAATTTATGTAGAAAGCAACAACAAAATTACAAAACATTTTGGCTTTGTTTTTGCTTTCAATGTAATTTTGGCCTAGCGTTTTGCACAATTAGGGCCCACACATATGTATTTTGTGTTTCTTTCCATAAAAGTTTTCCTCCAAATCATTTATAATTGCAAAATATCGGTCAATATCTTGTAACATAAACATTTTTAACTTTTTGCAAGTACTTTTTTATTTGGCGAAAAACAGCTGATGCTGTTGTTAAATGAGTTAAAAACAGCTTCATCTAGTTTTATATATAAAGTCAACTTTAACGTCAAAAGTATACTTTAACTTGTTTATGAAAGACCTAAAGTCGGCTCTTAAGTAAAGTCGACTTTAGTTTTCTTAAAGTATACTTTATTTTTGACTATGATTATGGGCCATTGTTTTTAAAATTGTCCCCAAATTTTTTTTTTTTAGAAGCCCACTGTTTTCCCAAAATGATGCGGAAATGCCAGTAAAAATATTTTCACACTCACTTTCAAAACCAAATTTACACATACTCTCGCAAAAATAAAAAATATTAAAGTGAGAAGAAATGTGTATAAAACACAAAATTGGAAAGTGTGCTTTTCTTCTGTAAAACAGGAACTACACCACATGTTTAAGTAAAATTTGACATGCACATGCATGTTTGGTACATTTGGTTAGATGGACCAGAAACACGCGCCAAATTGTGTTGCAGTAAAAAGGCAAATGTGTAGAGTTTACAGACTTAACAACCCGCACACAAATGTGTGATGTGGACCCAAGTGAAAGGATCTATGAATGAAACAAAAAGAACACCCTCCCCCCCTCCAAATTTATTGAAAAACAAAATAGGAATTTAAGAGAAGTGTGAGTTTACGGACATTGTTTTACATTGTATTTGGTTATTCAATAGAAAGCAGATCAATTTCACTTTAAGCAAACATATGTCTGGAACAAAACGAAGAAAATACCATGAAGAAAAATTCTACTCAAAAACACACAAAAAAAGGATTCTTTTACAAAACAAACTTGAGAATAGAAACTGAGGGTGTTTGCTTATACTCCAACACGTACCTTTGTTTCCCCAAAATGAAAGAAATCTTTAGAAAAATAGCTTTGACATTATTTAGGGGGAAATGCAAAAAAAAAAAAAAAACAAAAAAAAAAATTTCTTTTTATGTGTAATCATGACAATCAGCTGATTTTGCTGTCAAATGTCTATAAGTTAAAAATTAACAATAAATCAGTCTCGCTTTTATTGGTTTACAAGAAGGCAAAATACAGAAATATTTGACATGATTAATGGGGTTTCTTGACACAGATAAGACTCAAGTGCAAAACGTTTATTGGATGGGAAGTAAAAGCATGTTGCGAAATAATTTGGAAAATTGTTTGTTAATGTTTTGACTTCGAAATTAAATTTTTAAACAATTTGTTGCAAAAACCAGCGAACGCAAAGCAGGCGGCCAAACACGTGTCTTTTATGAGCGGCAGTAAATTTTGCAAAAATTCTCTTAAAGTTGGTAGGGGAAATATGTTTAATAATGAAAATAAAAAAAAGTAATAAGAAGGGGAATAAATTTCAAAGGAAAAGTCAAATTTTGTGTAAATGTTTATAAAAAATGTGACTTTTTTTTTTTAAAACAATTCGACTTTTTGTGAAAAATATAATTTTTGGTTAAAAAACATGTGACTTTTTGTGAAAAAAGCCAAATTTACACGATGTCTTTTCCGACATGTCTAACAAACAAGTTTGTTTTGTTTGAACGCAAAAAAAAAATTAGAAAACGGAGACGAAATGGGTTTTCATGTTTGTTAATAAAAGAAGTTTAAACAATTTTACATTAAAACAAATATGTTTGGAAAAACATCGTGTAAATGCAAAAGGTTTTTTGAAGCATGTTCAAAAAAGAATGGATAAACAGTAGGAATGCCAATCCCGAAATCCCGAACCCGAAAATCCCGGGATTTAAATTTTGCAATCCCGGGATTTTCGGGATTAAGTTAATCCCGAAATTGTTAATAAAATTTTCTTGCTTTACCTTTTTTTATAAAAAGAAATTCATCATGACATTCCCCCTTGAGAGCATAGGGAGCCAAATACTGGTCTTTTCTATTTACTTGATTATTTCTGTTAATACTGTCATTGAAAACGAAACAAAAACGTAAATCTTTGTTTGTTTTAAGCGTGTCTAACAATTATAAAGAAAATTTAACGAGAAGTGAAGAAAATAATTAAAGAAGAAAATTGATAAAGGAAAAAAATGTCTTTTGAAATGCACAAAATATTCCACTGGTGCAACAAATTCGACATTAAAACTTTACTCTTCATAGGGTTAGAATTATAAAAGTGTTGTACTGGAGTAGGCATAGGAAATACGGCAATTTATTTAGCGATTTTACAAAATTAAGAAGTGTATTTTAAACACTACACAATGCCTACCACTTTGTGGTGGGTATAAAAATGTTTTTTTTTTTTTGTTAAAATAAGGTTTTTATGGTTAACTAAATAAATTGATTTTGATAATTAATATCGAACTCAAATTTTAATTACTGATTCTAATTTACTAACTATTTTATTTTGTATCAAGCTCTAGGTCTTAAATTAAACAAGGTCAAATAAAAGCTAAATATAAGATTATAATTTACTTAATAAAAATTTGAATAGAATCTTACAAACAAATCAATTACATACAAGTTTGCTCTATTCAATTACAATATAAAATTTTTTTTTATTTAGTTTAAATCAACTGAGGTAATTCAATAAAATATAGATTTTTTGGCAATTATTTTTTAGTTGAATCAATTAACACATTGTTAGAAATCGTGCGTTTTTTTTTATCATTTTTTTAATTAAATCAATCATTAATTAAGAAAAAATCACAATTTTCAATACAGTGGTATCCTGGTTTAACGAAATATATATTGTCAGGCCCTTTCGTTATATCGAAAAACCAGGTTAAGGTTAAGGGAACAGTAAAAACCAACTACACAAAACAAGAGGTAGGGACGACCTACGCGCATTTTCAAGGTTGACCAACAAGGTTGAGATGTGTCGCTTTCTAATGAGACCAATACCAACACGCTCAGTGATGGTACACCAAAGATACAAAGATAAAATGCTCTCCTGAACAAAGCCCTTAGGTCCCTTTCTATTTTGCGCGTCACATATCATTTACAATTAAATGAGTACAAATGAGAGCTTTTGCTTTTAATATAGGACCACTAATAGGAATGTTCGCCGTCCTCTTGTTTTGAAACCAATTAAACAATTCTGTTTCCATTCTCGCTCAAAAGTTTCCGTTCTGATTTTTTAATTGTGCATATTGATGACTTTGGCAGCTGATATTTATTAGATAAAGCACTTCGTCGCAGGCCCTTTTCATAGTCTTCAATAATGTTTAATTTTTCTTTAAGAATTTAACGTTTTCTTTTGGGCATTTTGATGTCAACTGTACAAAAATTACGTCAAATTTGAAAGAAAAACAAACATTTCTTTTGTAAACAAAAGTAAAAATGACTTTGTAACGTACAAATTTTTATATTGGCGAGCAAGTATTTTCTTTGCTTTCTTTGTAAGAAAAGAAAATACTTTTCTTAACTCGTTGTTTTCAGTAAAATCGCTATTAAAATATGGTTAAAATGTATGCAAAAACAAAACCGAATGGATGCAAATATGTTTGCATTTATTTTGTTTTTTCAAATTTTTTTGTAAAAATTCGTTATATAGAGTACAAAAATTTGCTGTTTGTTCGTAATATAAGATACTCAATGGAAAAAATATGACCGTACGTTAAATCGCGAATTCGTTAAACTGAGTATTCGTTAAACCGGGATACCACTGTATTTTTAAATGTTAGTAATATACATAACATTATCTTTAACTTTAAAATAACAAATTAATTTAAAACTTTTGCTTGTAAACCGCCTTTAATGACGTTTTTTTTTAATAAGTATCTACAAAAAGCATTTATCTTCTAATTTTCCAAAACCCCGAATCCCGAAAAATCACGATATCCCGGGATTTGTCAGGATCTCTCAGGGATCTCGGGATTTGAATTTTTGAAATCCCGAATTCCGGGTTTTGCGAAAACCAGTCCCAATTGGCATCCCTAATAAACAGACATGTCTAAGAAGACATCGTATAAATGCCGCCAGATTAATTTTTTGTTGAAAAAAATTATTTTTTGTGAAATATTTAAAATTTTGTTGAAAAAGTGACGTTTTGTTAAAAAAAAAAAGAATCTCCCTAAAAAAGTTTTAAAATTCTTTAATTTCTTAAAAGTTATTTGCCCATAAATGTTTTATTTTTTTTCCTCAAATAAATTAAGACAACGAAACAACTTTAATTAAAAATTCTAATTCATTTTATTAATAAAATATTCTGTTTACTTTTTGTATTTTTAATTGTTTCAAGTATTAAAATGTTTACTCCTCCTGCTCCCTGGTGTTGGAAGAAAGCGGAAAATATAAAAATGTTTCTGTAATTGTTTTGAAATATCTAAAACGCGAATTTTAACTACTTTAAGTGACTGTTAAAGAGCTGGATGGGTGTTTTAATTTAGAAACTCATTTTCATTTTCATTTTAATTTTTTTATCTGTATTTGTCTTTCCTTTGCAGCTAAAAACATTCCTTTACTTTCAAAAAACTTTCACTTTTGTGTTGTCGCTGTTGTTGTTGAAATAATGTCATTAAATGTGTCTGCTGTTTATTTAGTGGGTTTTTAGCGAAAATGAGTTTTCTTCGGTTGGAAGGAAAAGAGTTGATTCTTAAAAAAGATTTTGTAACGATTTAAGATTTTAACTAATAGATGCTGTTTTAATTAAGGATGATGTCGGCGACATGGCCCGTGCGACTCGTGTTTGTAGGTTGTAGGCAAGGGTTTTTAGCGAAAACGAGTTTTTTTTCGTTTGGAAGGAAAGGAGTTGATTCTTAAAATAGATTTTGTAACGATTGAAGATTTTTACTCAAAGATGCTGTTTAAATTTAGGATGATGTCGGTGCGACATGTCCCATGCGACTCATGTTTGTTGGCGGCAAGGGGTTTTTTAGCGAAAACGAGTTTTTTTTCGTTTGAAAGGAAAAGAGTTGATTCTTAAAAGAGATTTTATAACGATTTAAGATTTAAACTAATAGATGCTGTTTACATTAAGGACATGTCCTGCGTGACTCGTGCTTATAGGCGGGAAGTGTAGAGAAGCCTGCGGCGCCCTTAAAGTAGCACGTAATAACTATTGTAACTTCTCGTTTACATCCCAGTAAAAACTTCGCTTACTTTTTCAAAACGAATAGCTTCTTTAACTCATTATTTAGTAGCTTTCTTCTATAACTACATGTACAACAACTTCTATAACTACTTTTTTCTGGATGTATGTAGGTAACAAAAGTAATGACTTACTTTTGGATGCGTCCATTTTGGGGCATGCCTTGTAAAATTCATTGGTTCTTTCAGTAGAATTGTAAGTAGTGCCTTCATATTTTTCTGATTACTCAACACATTATTTTGTAGGCGAAGTTTTTACTGGGATATTTTTGCCTTTCTTATATTTCTCGGCTCATACAGTTCTCAAAAAACCGATCCGACTTAATTGAAACTTAAGCAGGAGGTCGTCGTTAAAACAAAAATATCTTTAGAGGCAAGAAATCTAAATGTTATGACCACTTCAGTGGGCTAAATTTGGCATCCTTTGCATAAATATATAGAAGTTGATTGTAAACAAAACACTTTTTAAGCCAGAAGTAATCAATTTTGGTCCACCGAGCTGTACGATCTGTTCGTACTTTCTTAATCGTTGCATAAAATTTAGAATGCCTGGCTTTTGCACTCTATTTTGATTTCAAATTTCGAAAAAATCAAGGCAATATTTCCCTAAAATTCACAAATCAGAAATTTTTGAAATTTATCATAATAAAAGTGGAAAATAAGTCCCATCTCGAATTAAAAATAAAAGTTTTATTACTCCTTTAAACCCCTGACCTTTAGTAGGTTCTTAAAACCGGAAGTCATAACGACTAACTTCTCCTTCCCCTCACACAAACTTCACCTACCCACTATTAAAAATTTTCTCTTTCATTATCCTGATGATGCTGCTGTTGGTATTTACAAAATTGTGTTTAAACAACTGTTGTTGATGATGCTGATATGCTGCTGCTGCCGCTTTTTTTGTGTTTATTTGTAGTTGTCGTTGTTGCTTTTTTTATTTCTGCAAATGCTGTTGTTCATCCTTGTGCTGTAAGTGTTTGTGTGTGTGTTGAGTTTTGCCGCCATCTAAACTTTTATTTTCCTTCCGTTTGCTATTTTCCGTTCGAGTTTTGTTGCGTTATTCTTTAATTCTTTGCTACAAGTTTTTTATGAGTGTGTGTGTGTATGTGAGTGTATATATGTTTTTATTGGCAATTTAAACACACAAAAAAATTTATAGTTGAACTTCTACAACTTTCCCTCTAAGTTAAGGATTAAACTGGTGGGTTGGTTGCTGTCTAATGGTTTCTTTCTATTTAGACAATTTCTAATATTTAAGAAGTGTCTTTGGATGTCTACGATTGTGAGCGAAACATTTCTTGCTTGAAACCTAAATTTCAGACATTATGAAATTTTATATGTTCATTCTAACATGTTTTTTAATACATTTACGTTTCTAATATTGTGTCAATTTATGTTCATTGTTGCTCTTTTAAGAAGATAAAAAAGAAATTCCACTTCAAATACTTTTAAGAATACTAAATATATTGTTTAAATCTTAAATTACCACAAAAGTTAAATTTAAGTTAATTTTTGAAGCCAAGAAAAAAGAAATTTTTTTTTGCTAAATGTTCCATTTTTTAAACGAAAAAACTTTATTTTAGATACACTATTTTTAAAAAAATAAAAGTATTAATTAGCAAAAAGTCCCTTTATTTTAAACTGTACTAAAAGTCACACATTTTTTTTTTAAGTCACCCAATTTTAGGACAAAGTCACAGTTATTTCATATAAAGTCACAGTTATTTCACAAAAATTCAAATTTTTTTATACCCTTCACCACAGGTGGAGAGGGTATATCGTTACCTGAAACGGAAAAGGTCCTACCTTACCAAAAATTAAAAATCTACTTTTTCATTGATTCTGATGTGTTGCATCAACACAAAAGTCCACAAAAAAATTGGAACCTTTTGACCCAAGCTTGCGTTTTTTTTAGCAAAAAAACATAAGGCACTATCCACAAAAAAATATAAAGTTAAAGCATAAAGCATAAAGGCCTAACTAATATTTTTCCTAATATGCGATATTTCCTATTGGCAAAACAACTGGTAGGTTTTGCAAGAAAAATAGAACAAATATAAATTATTAACAGTTTAAGGCGATTAATTACTTTAAATAGTTTTTTTGCTTCTCCTATAAAATTTTCAAAATGTTATACCTTTTACATTCTAGGTGACGATATGTAAGTTTGTCATTCCATTTGTAATTTTTAAAACGTTGATCGCGGCCAAATTTCAACAAAGTCGTGACCAAATGAATCTGACAGCTAATGTAAAATTTTCCGCTGAATCCGAATATGTAAAAAAGTAGAACAGTTTTTGAGATATTCTAGAATAACCGTTATTTGTGTTTTTAAAAAATATGACTAAAATGCAAATATCTTCAAAATAAATTTATTTATATCGGGTGATTTTTTAGCTATTATCTTTTTGGCAACACTGGCTTAAACAGCTGACGACCGTTTCGTGTTTTGTTTCACTGTCAAACATCTTCAGTTTGGTCTTTAATTTAACCATGAATCGTCTAACAAACGAACAACGCTTGCAAATTATTGAATTTTATTATCAAAATGCGTGCTCTGTTAAAAAAGTTCATCGCGCGCTTCTTGTGTTCAGCGACGAAGCTCATTTTTGGCGCAATGGGTACGTTAATAAGTAGAATTGTCGATTTTGGAGTGAAGATCAGCCAGAAGCATTGCAAGAGTTACCATTGCATCCAGAAAAAGTAACAGTTTGGTGCTGCATCATTAGACTGCACTTCTTCAAAGATGATGCGAATCGTAACGTAACTGTGAATGGTGAGCCCTACCGTGAGATGATATCCAACTTAAAATGCAAGAGCTTGACTTGCATGAGATGTGGTTTCAACAAGATGGTGCCACATGCCGCACAGCACGCTTAACAATGGACTTATTGAGAGGCGAGTTCGGAGAACATTTTATTTCACGTTCGGGACCGGTCAATTGGTCGCCTAGATCGTGCGATTTAACGCCTTTAGACTATCTTTTGTGGGGCTATGTTAAACCTCATGTCTATACACATATGCCCGCTTCAATTGACGCATTGGAAGACAACATAGAAGCATTTCTTCATGAGATACCGGCCGAAATGTTGGAAAGAGTATGCCAAAATTGGACTAAGCGGATGGACCATTTGAGGCGCAGTCACGGTCAACATTTACATGAAATAATCTTCAAACATTCAATTATATGGACCGAACTATCGATTCAAATAAAGATTTCATGATTTTTTTCTGAATTTTATGTGTTATCTTTTTAAACTTTCCTTTAGCTCTTAAAAAATCACCCATTATCTAAAGAATAGTAAGAGAAATTTTGGTGCACATAGCTGGGTTATCAATACACAGACTCTCTAAAAATATGGGCGGGATTGGAGGAAGTGGGCGTAAACCAAAATTTTTTATATTTTAAGGACGGTATTTATAAAACGTACTGTTCTTATCGTATCATGTTGAAGAGTATATAAGATTCGGCATGGCATTTTTGCTTGTTTTTTTTTAAAAATGCAAGTCACTTGGCTTTACAAAATGTAACATTTTCAAAAACATTCACTTTTTATACAAAATTTGACTTTTTGCACAAAGACTCACTATTTTCGCATAATATGTCTTGTTGTTTTTTTATTTTTTTTTTAGAAAATTTGAACTTTTCGTGAAAAGTTCCTTTAAAAAAAAAAGGAAATATTTTGTACAAAAATACATTATTTTCAAAAACTTGTTTTTCAAAAGATGTGACTTTTTTACTTTAAATAAGTTGTGACTTGTTTCTCAAAACTTTGTAATTTTTCCATATATGTCACTTTTACACAAAAGTCACTTCATTAACTAAAAACATTTGTCACATTTGACCCATTTTTGTTTAAGAAATATTTTACAAAACTTTCTTTTTCACATGGGCTCTTTCTCCTAAAATTAACTTATTTTAAAATATTTTTTTGTAAAGTTCATAGACATTTTTTGGAATACAAAATTTTCAATTAATAAGATTTCGTTTGTCGTGATTAATTCCCAATTTGTATTCTTCATAAAAACACTGAAATTTATTGTTCATGTATGCGCATTTCACTGGTTGCTGAGCCCAGATTTTTTCTTACTTTGATACTAAACTGGCAAGTACATGGCCCAAATAAAAACTGAACTGGCAGCCTGCCTTATTTTTTGGTTTTCTTGAGAAAACAATTAGTTCTTTTGGTTTTTATTTTGTTTTTTCTTAACCTTCTTACAACTACAATTAGTGTTGGGAGAATTCCAACCAATTGTAGTGGGGAATGTAAGAAATGATAAACTCACTGTTTATTGTTGTGGTTTTTGTTTAAGCTTTGATATTGTTACAAGTAGAACTGTTACTTATAATTCTTATACGCTTAACAGTTTTATTTGATTAATATCTTTAGTTTTTCGAAAAATCTTTGGATGAATTATGATCTAGCCTAAGCAACTAGTGAAATGCGTATAGGAATAGCTTATCCCATCAACAATAAATTTCAGTGTTTTTATCTAGAATAAAAATTGGGAATTAAGCAGGACAAACAAAATTTTAATATTTTTTAATTTGAATTTTCTACTTAGTCTGTTTTAAACGGTACCATTTTCAATTCCCGTCTAAAAGTTTCTTCCCAAAGAAAAAACTTTTTACGACCAAAAAAACTGAAATATTATCCTTGTGAGGGTGTATGTATTTGTGTAATTTACCCACATTCATGCACAAAAAAAAAAAAGAAACTCTCACATATAGACAAATACTACTCATGCCTCCTCTCTTTTTTTTTAACGAAAACTTAACATCAATATTACGTTAAGCTTCAGGTACGTGCCTGGACTAAATTTATTACTTTTAACGACCCTGAGGGTTCATTGTCACAGCATATTCTATTTCATCTTTCTCCTCTATTTTCATTCTGTTCATGTTTCTTATTCCAGGGTAATCTACGTCATTCTTACATTCTCGTAGTTATTGATTCGTTTGTTTCATTGTTTTAGTCTTGTTTAGCTAGAAAATGAATTCAAAGTTTCTTGTTGTTCTTTATTTTTTTGCATCCGAAATTAAGTCTTCTTTTGGTGAAATTGTCATAAATTTAAATTAAACCAGGGAGAAATGTTTATGTGCAAAGTATATTTATAGGGAAGTCATGTCTTTGTCTAAACAATACGACTCTGTAGTATTGAATTTGATAATTATAATATATTTATCTATTTATAAGAGATAGAAACGATAATTAGGAAAATAATTATTAGAAGTCATGGTGAGTAGGTTGTATTTGATAAAAGAAGATATTTTTAAATTGAAAGTGACAATAATGGAATGCACATCAGTATAGATTTTTTTGCAGTTTAGTTAGATGTTTGTTTTTTCACTTGAACTTTTAAAGAAAGATCTGTACCGTAAACAAGATGGGACCAAAGCAAATTGGCATGCTATTAATACGCTCTAAAGTCGAAATACCACAGTAACTAGAGACCCAACATAGTGGTAGGCAAAGGAGATATTAGAGATTCTTAAAAATCTCGAATATTTTCCAAATAAAGCTCTTCATCTCCACTTTTATTATTTTCTCTTCATGCCCATCACTGATTTGTTAATACTTCAAACAAACTTTAATTTTAACCTTTTGCCGTGCTGACTAACTAATGCATCTTATAACGACTCAGATTTACTTAAATGAAATTCTAATTTTTGAAAAACATAATAACCCATGTCCAGTTTTCTTATCTGAAGCGTAAACTAGCTCGTTTTCCGGTTCAACAACCTCACAAGCTGTATCCAAGTAGCCTGTTGTATTGTTATCATTACTTGTACTCTGCTCTTTGCATAATAATATCATTATTATCTTGTCCAGCATATGATAAAATGTTCTTACAGATATGGATAGTAACCAAGATGTAGAGTGGAAAATCTTAAATATAAATTGCAAAAAAAAAACTTAAAGAAGATTTAGAAAACACATGACTTGACTGCGAAGAAATAAACAGGTCAGAGACTTTGGTTTTTTCAAACATACCCTGAAGTTCTAATGAACCAAACATGAAATAAAATATTATTAGATGCTGAACTGGCATCTAAACAGAAACCTGGAGTAGAAACTGAAATATGGTTTAAACTAGAACCTAGAACCCGAGTTGAAAGCTAAAACTACCCAATTAAAAATTTTATCATTTTGCGAAGCACTAAAGGTACATTTAAAAAAATAAGCGCACAATTATGCGCTACGCAATAAGACATACAGAAATGCAGTAAAGTAAGTGAAAGAACTCTCAACAACTTTTCTAAAAAAAATAACATTTCAAGTGCTACGGCATTCCCTTACTACGAAGCAGGTTTGTAAGGGAGAATACTAAAAAATAACTGTATCAAAACATTCAGTGTGTAAATATGATCGTTACATCCAACAATGTTTATGTGCGCTGAATAGTGCGCTTTATGTATCAAAACTGTATTGCTTCAAAGTGGGAACTCGCCATATAAAATTCATGTCTTCCGTAAGCGCAATGGTAAGCGAAACCCTTATGTTTCTCCCTTACAAACCTGCTTCGTTGGAAGCTCCATTTTTTATTGGGTATAACCTAAAGAAGAAACTGCACCAACACCTAAACCAGAAACTTAACAAGAATCTAAACTGGGAATATAAATAGAACAAGAATTAAAAACAAACCGAAAATCCACAATGGAATCTGAACTAAAACCAAAACTAGAAGCTGAACTATAAACTAAACTATTATCTGAAGTAATACCTGAACTACAAATTGAACATGAGACTTCACCTGAACCAAAAACTAGGTTGATTGATTGGTTAACGTGTTAGCACGCCCAAAAATTAAGGGTGCTGCAGGTTTAGTATAGTGACTCCGTTTTCACACCAGGGCAATACTGAAAGTGGCTAGAGCCAGCCCGTTGCGTTGATATATTTCACCAAATCACCGAATTTCACCCGCCATATTTCAGAGTGACCATGTAGAAAGAAATTTCCAAATAATCTATGTGGTGTTAGATTGGGCAATCACATAAGAGATGAAATACTGTCACCTCAGTTAGAATCTCTCTGCAGCTGCCACAGCAGTTATTAAAAGGGAGACCGATTCTAATGACATGCTTACCGAACGTCCAGTGACCAGTGAGCAAGTATATCAGTCTCAAGATGTCCCAACGGTTGAAGTTTTAAGAAGTCGTTTAGATCGACCCATGTATGTGAGTCACGTTACATTGGTCAACCTGCAGCTGTCCAGTTTTCTCCATCCACCATAAGCCATATAGAGATAGTGTCTGAAAAAATCGGTTCTGATATTTTTCAGAAGCATTGCGACTGGAACACCCGTAAAATTACCAGGCTGCTCTATTCTTTTTCAGCCTGTCGGCCTGTTTATGACCGTTATAGTTCTTTTTCAAAGGGACCCAAATTAAGATCATGTTTAGGGTGTCCAACTTTTTTTTGTTGCAATTAAAGTACATTGATTATTAAAGGTTAAGAAAAAAAAGTACACAGTATAAATATAAAGTACAATTACATATTTCTTTTTATCGTTATATATAAAAACGTTTTTTTTTTTTTGCTTTTCGCAAGGTTTATCAAACAATTACACTGTGCTAGAATTTGGCACTTTTTTTAGACAAGCCGGGCAACTGGCGCTTTAACCTAATAGGGGTACGTTGAATCCAATACCGTTTCAAAAACGGTTCAGTTTATTGAAATTACTAAAGAAAAACGAAAATCCGCAATAAAATTTTCTTTAAACGTTAAATTTTATTCTAACATGCGCGGTTCAGTTTATTGAAATTACAAAAACGAAAATCCGCAATAAAATTTCCTTAAACGTTAAATTTTATTCTAACATGCGCAGTCGTTTTAGAAATATAATTTTTTTTGGCAAAAAAAATTATTTTTTAGCAACATTTCTAAATTTTTGTTTGCTAAAAATCTATAATAAAGTACAGCTATGCTTCTACTTTTTTCCAGACATATTCAAAACAAACAAAACAATCTATAAATGATTAAAATCTGTTAACAACTTTTGATTTTATTCACAAAAGTCGAAAAATTTTAATTCATTTCAAATTTTAAAAAACGCAATATTTGCATGGGAGCCGCCTTAAGAAGTTGTGATAAGGGACAAGTATGTTTCGAGAAATTGTTAAGGCGACTCCTTGACGGTTATGGTATGTTTTCTTCAATATATTTCTAGTCTGTATTAATCATTTTGTATGGGAGCCCCCTTAAGGAATGGAAATTTTGAAATTATGTTTTAAATGTTAGTTAAACGAGTCACTTTTGTGCTCGCGATCTAAAAGCAGGCAGTAATTTGAAAAAGTTTTGCACTCGTTTTTTAAAAACAGGCAGTTATTGTACTCAAACAAAACAAACAAGTGAAATAGTGCTGTCAGATTATTTTTTTCGAAAAATCGTCCTGCCAATATAAAAAACATCAACAAATGGCCCTGACTAATATTAATTAGTTGTTCTTTATTTTTTCTAAAAAAAAAACTTGTACAATAAGTATTATAATGTAATGGCTAATAAAACCCTGACTAATATAACCTGAATCCAGCGACCGTAACGGTTATAAGTGATATCGAATATCCATCTTAAAAAGTTATTTTTCGACGTAAAAATAAAAGGTCGGATGAAACTCTTAAAAAACGGTTTTATTTAGCTGTCAGAAAATAAAACTCATTTGAGGAGTTTTATTTTTACAGTCAAAAAATAACACTCATTTCATGTACAAGGGTACAATTAGTTTGTCATTCCGTTTGAAATTTTTTACAATGTCCGTCCAAGACGCCTTAAAGTATTTATCGTTACTTGAAATGCAAAACAACGTAACTAACATTTAGAATTTTTTTCCAATGCCATAAACAAGCATATCAAAATAACAAATATTCGCGAATTGAGTCCCAATATATTTACTGGTATTAAAAATTAGACCTTTACATAGATATTTTTGTACTAAGAATTTATTGCTTTGATTTGGTAAAATTTTATGTTAGTAACGCTTTTTTGTATTTCAACTGAAGATATGTATCTTTACGAATAGCGGAGTTTATTTAATATTAATTGTTATCGTTCTTTGCATAAAGAATATTTTTTAAATCAGTTTTTAAAATCAGTTTCTTAATTAAATCTGGTCTATATTGCGTAAGGGTATTGAAGATTCGTCAATGCCAAATATAGCACTCTGATTAAGGTTCAAACGTAGCCAAATAGCTCAAAATTTTTTGAAAAACTAGAACGGCGGGAGAAAGTTTTACTTAAAAACCAACATTTCTTGCAGCTATATATCTCGATTCGCGGCTTAACTGCATTATATCGAAGGAGCCTTTAAAGTTAATGTGTGCTCGAACCCACCTTAAAGAAGTAATCAATCCGATGATCAACCTTCAATAAGTAATGAAGCGCTGCAATCTTCGCCAAATGTTTGTGATACATCACAATCCAACACATCGCTTTTGGGACAGTATTTGAACTCCCTTAACGTAGATAGGAAACTGGAAAGCAATGAAAATGATGATGATGAAAACCGAAAAGCTTTTTATGAAATAAATCATTTTTCACCTAGGCCCTTATCGATTGATCGAGTTCTGGGAGGCAAAAAAATACATTATCCATATTTGTATAAATGATCAAAAATTGTTCACTGTGTTCCAGCAAACCCAGGTGAGCGTGAAAAGAGCATTCTCTGCTCTTAAATTAGTTCTACGTTCCAATATTTCCGCAGAAAATTTGGAAAAAATTATGTTCGTTAAACTAAACATATAATAAACTAATTTCTAGACGTTTTACATGAAAATAAATAAAATAATATCAAAAAAAAAATTAAAATATGAGTTTTATTTTCTGACGGAAAAAGTAAAACTCCTCAAGTGAGTTTTATTTTCTGACGGAAAAAATAAAAATCCTCAAATGAGTTGTATTTTTGACGTATATTTTCGTTGAAAAATAAATATTAACTATGGAGTTTAGATCGTTTTCTCAAGATCACCAAAGATTCTTAATGAGCTCGTCAATACGAATCTATTGGTATATGACACTATAGGTGTTCCTTGACTCTAACATGGAGAGTTTTTGGGGTCACATTTTCAGAAATAACTGTTATTTACGGTCCCTGCCTGAATCTATTTTGAATTCTAGATAAATCTAATCATGCGAAATAAAGTATTTTCGCGTACTTTATTATTCTCATAAAGTATAGAGTACACTTACTCGAAATAACCCAGTAAAAAATGGTGCTTACTGGTAAGCAGGTTTGTAAGGGAGAGAAGCACAATTCCCCCTTACAAACCTGCTTACAAGAGGCATGATTTTTATATGGCGAATTACCACTTGGAAGCACTACTTTTTTGTAAAATCACGTGAAGGAATAGCTTCCAAAAACCGCAGCTTTCATACCTTTGATTAATTGCTTCTATACTGTATACAAGAAGCGCAACACAAAAACTTATGCAAAAGAACAAAAAGCAAAACAAACACACAACACAGTGAAAATGTAATTTTTAAAATAGAACGAAACTGTACGCAAAAGAAAACAGTAACAAATCTAGTAATTGACCACACAAAAATTTGCTTGCGTCCTCTCTGCTCAAAAACAATTTGCTGACTGATTGCGTAATAAAAAAGAAGTAATTTTAAGCATCTCTTGTTTTCGATTACATGTCGGGAATAATCGTAAACACATTTTGAAATCCTTGCAATACAACGTGCTTCCCTGTAAAGGATTAACAGAAGCACTTTGAACTTTGGTCGTAAATTTTTTCTTTTAAATAATCATTTCAACTACTCCTTTACAACATTTCATTTACTTATATTAAAAATTGACTTCAATGGTTTTCGCTTCCCTGTTGCTTATAAGTAGTATGCAATAGCCAGCGCATATATCAGCGCTCTTGTACTTTTCTTGCTTCCGAAAACCTTAAAATTTTTTACTGGGAACGTCCAATACTTTATTATAAAGTACGATTGGCAAGCCTAATCTTGTTAGTAGGCCAAAATCTTAAATAGAATCTGTACCAAAACCAGATCTAGCAACTGAGCTAGGGCCTGAACTATAAACTGAAATATAATCTGAGCTAAAACCTGAACTATAAACTGAACATGAAACTGAAGCTAACCCAGAATCTTGGAAACAAAAATAGTACCTTAACTAAAAACTTAAACCAGAAGCTATAAAAGAATCTAAGCTACAATCAAAAAAGGTCCTGACAACATTCTTAACTAGTACAGGGATCATAAATTGAACTAGCACCTTTCCTCGAAACTAAACTAGAACTGTAAGTAGCACTTAAATTTAAACCTAAAATCTTAAATAGAATCTAAACGAAAAAAAGGAAAGAAAAACATAAACCAGAATCTTAACTAGAACCTTAACTACAAAATGAACTATAACTGAACTAGAAACTGAACTAGAGCCTAAGAATCTGAATCTTAACCAAAACAATAAACTAGAAGCTGGACTAAAACATAAACTAGAAACTGAACTGTAATCTGAACTAGAACTTGGACCAAAACATTAAATTTGAACCTTAAGTCAGGATAAAAAATAGAGCCTTAACTAAAACCAAAAGCTATACCAAAATCTAAACTAGAACTGGAAAAAGCTGCTCGCAAGATCCTACACTGAAAGAATTTTCGTCACAGATCCAATGGATTTTGACATTAATCCAATGAAAAATTACATTAAAATTCAACCTATGTAACCCTTCATTGGATTAATGAAGGATGTTACATTAGCCCTCCGTTAATGAAATGTTTCATAAAATCAATGAAAATTTTGCATTAGTTTAATGTAAAACGTTTAAAGAATTTTTTTTTTTTTATTATTTTAATATAAATGTTTTTATAGTTGAATGAAATTTTTAATTTATTTTATCCATTTTTTCAATGTGCGTTTTGAGTTGTTGTGATTTTCATTTTTTTTTTTTTTTTTTTTATTCCTGTTTCAAGTCATCATGTTTTAATAATTTTATTTCCTTTTTCTATTCCGTTTACATTATGTTATGTTCTAGTTTCATAAGCTAACCTTAAAGTAAATTGTGCTAAATTCATTTTCCAGCCCGCGACGACCTTCATCTGCCTTCTTTCCATTTTTCTTGCTTGTTCTACTGCGTTAATTTTGTGTATTTAAATTAACATTTAAGAAAAATAAATGTGAGAATTTGTTGCTCTTTTGTTTCTTTCGCGTTGTTTGTTTTAAATCTAAATATTTCTAACATTTAGCTAAAAACCGTATTTCGTTATCGTAATGAATTTTTTCATTAATGTTATGAAACATTAAAATTTAGAATTTGTTTCTTATATTTTCATGTCAACCGCTAAAAATTTAATTAAAAAAACGTTTTTATAACAGTTATAGGAAGAACATTTTTTTAGTTATAAGTATTTTGAAGTAAAAAATTAAGCTTGTTTTCATTGTTTTAGTGACATTTATCATGGAAAATATGAATTTACAAAAGATTCCTTTTTTTCATTAACTTAAAAACATTTAAATATTTTAAATAATAGTTCCTTTTAATCTTAAAAACCCTATTGAAACTATGTATAACAATAAGGCCCATTTTCACAACTTACCGATAGCTAAAGGTAGGATTTTATCAACCGTATAAAAAGTGTTCCATCATTACAATTTAACTTTTACCTACCAAGTAGGATGAACCTTAATTTACTATATCGCTCAGTTTAGGTTAAAGTAAAGTTCTAATAATGGAACACTTTGTATAAGGGCGTTAAAAGTCTACTTTAAGCTATCGGTTAGTTGTGAAAACAGGCCTAAGTTGAATTTTTCTTTTGAAAGAGATATTAAGTTGTCTTTATTTAATGAAAAATGTTAACGAAATAACGCAACTCAATTTCGTAGTGTTAATGAAATTGTTTTATTATATTTGTAAAATGTCATTCCCGTAATTAAATTTTTCATTGGATTAATGAAAAAAATTTAATGAAATTGATTCATTAGATTTATGAAGAATAATTCTTTCAGTGTAGTATATGGATTAAAAATTGAACTATCACCCGATATTGAACTTGAATTAAAATATGAAATAAAAAATAAACTAGAACATAAACAAGAACCTGAGCTAAAAGTTTAATTAGCTAGGGCCTGAACAAAACTTAAGCTTTTCGATTGAAATGTGTGAAATTAAACAAAAATGCCATAATTTGAAACAAACAGCTGTTTTTCTCACTAAACTGTGTCTGTAATTTTTTTGGCGAGTACTAGCTGTCACGTAAGGAAATTAATCGCCAATTTACAGAAAATGTGTGTCTGTAACATTTTGTGAGAAAAGTTCCCGCTTTGAAATGTCAAATAAACTCACGAATAAATAAATAATAAACAATCACCACTTGGTAAATTAACTGGAGTCCAATTCACTTTTGTGTGATAGACAGTATGGCTTTCGTAGAAGTCGTTCTACAGGAGACCTGTTAGCGTTTCTTTCGGAACGTTGGAATCGCTCTATTCACCAATTTGGAAAGAGCAAAATGGTTGCTCTGGATATTTCCAAAGCGTTTGATCGTGTGTGGCATGGTGCACTCGTTTCCAAGCTTATTGCGTTTGGAATCGGTAGTGATTTCTCTCGATTTATATCGCGCTTTCTCAAGGACCGGTCTATTCGTGTTGTTATAGATGGGTTCTAATCGGATGAGTTTCATTTAAATTCAGGTGTACCGCAAGACTCTGTTCTTTCTCCTATACTGTTCTTATTTTTCTTAACGACCTCCTTTGTCTAACTTCCAATCCTATCTATTCTTTCGCAGATGACAGCAGCATTTGTCATTCATTTTCCTTTGATCATAGACCAAGCCTTACTGAGGTTGAAGCTATGACACGGAATATGAATGACACACTCAATTTTGACCTTACGACAATCTCCCAGTGGGGTCTTGCGAATAGGGTCGATTTTAATGCTCGTAAGACTCAATGTTGCATGTGACCCACAGATGTCTTGTGGAGTCAGCATCATCTGTATTCATGGGAGGAATCAGACACTCTGGGCATGAAAATTCAATATGATGTTCGTTGGAACCAACATGTCTTTCAAGTATCGAAAGAAGCATTCAAGTGACTTGGTTTCTTAAAACGGTGCAAGAACTACTTCACTCCGTCTGTTCTCTTCCCTATTTATACCGCATATATCCGACCGAAAATGGAATACAACTCCCATATCTGGGCAGGTGCTTTAAGGTCTATCTTGAAGCTTCTGGATCGGGTGCAAAGGAGTGCGTTGAAGCTCATCAATGACAGTATGGTATCCAGCTCTATTGCAACGCATTCCAGAGGTCGTTTCTTGGTCGAACTGCCCGGATGTGGAATAGACTCCCGGCAGAAGTCTTCCCAGTCGGCTACAATTTGGGGAAATTCAAATTAAATCTCCACAAACGCTACTCCCACTTTCCTTTTCCCCATAGCCTATTTTCCTAATTCCAACGCAATGCATTGCATTAGTAGGGGCCATCCCCTGAGTGTTGGCTAAAAGTAAAAAAAAAAGAACCTGAAATAAAAACTAAATTTAATCCTGAACCAGAACCTGAGCCTTAGCCAGGTCTGTAACTCATACATAAGCTAAAACCTTAAGTCGAACCTAATTCAGAACTACAGAACAATCTGATCTGAAGATTCAACTGGAACCTGAGCTACAATTAAATTAATGTCACCTTTTTAAGAACTGCTGGGTAATAAGACACAAAAGTTCCTTTACATTTTTAAAAATAAAGTTAGCAGCTGTTGCAAAAGAGATAATTTTTGTTCAGCAAACATGTTGTGTTATGCTTGATGTTTATATGTATAAGCAAAAACTCATGCAATAAAAAATAAGAAGAGTATACTTTTTGGCGCATTGACGTTAAATTCTATAATATTTAATGTAAATTAGTGATTTTTATTTTAAGCAATTTAAGCAATTTGAATAACAAAAAAAAACATAAATAATATTTAATAGGTCTCATATTTCAAACGCCAAAAGTAACCGCTTACGCTTAAAAATATATAAAATGAAATAATAAAAGTATTTTGAAATACAACGAAACAGTAAAATGTTCAAAATCCTAAGCAATTATTAGTCCTTTTAATAAACAGCCAGTCACGTTCTACATACATCGTATATGGATGAATAATGTTCCAATTCTTGAAAGCACATAGCCTAAAATTGAGGTCACCCCTTTAATATTCTACTTTATTTGCCTACGTAACATTGCAAATTCTCTACACAAGATGACTGATTGCTTTAAATTGTTTTTCTAGACATTTTCATTTAATTCTCACGTCATCAATTGTGTTTGTGCAACTTTTTACGCCAGCTTTCCCTGCTTTAAATACTTACTAAATAGTAGTATAGGTTCTGTCCTAATGCCCATCGATGACTGACCAGAATACTAATTATTTTTGCTGCCTGTTCATCAAAACATTTAACTTGATCCTGCTGGCATTTAGTCCGGTCATTAGAGTTCTATACAAAAAATTTGTTTTGTTTTCTGTTGTTGCCCTTTTGTTTTATGAACTTTTTCCTATTTTTGCTTATCATCATATGAATTTTTTTTTTTATTTATTATTTTTCTTTTTGTTAAATGATTAGTTGAATATTTGATTTCTTTGTTGCATTCAAAGAAAAGTTTCTTTGCGTTTACGGCAGGTCAATTACGAAAGTTATAGAAAAACTTTTCCATGAGCCAGATCGCAAGAACAGGGAATATAAACATTAGTTTTAAAATAAATTTAAATAAATTGACTTTGTGTTAAAAAAGAAAAATATTTAAAAAGCACAATAGAAACACAATTGGGTCGTTCGTCGTAAGAACGTACGCCGTAACTTTATAAAAACTCGCTCTATTTTCCCACAATTCCCTCGAAAACATATTTTGTTTTCTTTTGAAGATAATCTTAGATCCATCCATCCATCCAACCATCCATCCAACCAAAACGCTGTTATGTAAAAGCTTCAAACACCATAATCCTGAAAGCATCTTTTTGATATATTTGAGTCTCGTTCGTTATCGGAATTAACCAGACAAATCACTCCGAGAACACGATGTTAATTGTAACTAAACAAAAAGATTTCAGAGAATTATCTTAATTTTTTTTTTATTGTAATAGAAGGATCTATGGTAATTATGCGTGAAATGCTCGCCACGGGTTCGGGGGAATACCTCTATCCAATGGTCCATATTTTCAATGCCTCTGCGATGTGCCGACTTATTTCAACCTTTAGCTCTTGAATTTTTCTTGGCTTACTGACGTACACTTTTTCTTTTAAATATCCCCAAAGAAAGAAGTCCAACGGTGTTCAATCAAATGATCGTAACGGCCAATTTACATCGTTACTACGTGAGATAACACTGCCATTGTATTTCCCGCGCAAAAGAGCCATTCTTTCGATGGCTGTGTGGCAAGTGGCATTATCTTGTTGGAATCACATATTGTCCAGGTCCATTTCCTCAATTTCTGGCCACAAGAAGTCTGTAATCATCTCGCAATAGCGAAAATGGCCCGATGATGCCACCAGCATATTTGCAATTTGAGCACAATTCTCCCGGCTGTGGGCACATTTGGTCGGATATGCTGACCAAAAAAAAAATCACGAAGTGCATGAAATAAATTTTGATTTGAACGGCCATTTTCGTAAATTGGTTCAAAAATTTGAACGCGCTGTTGTTCAATTGTGTACCTCTCCATGGTTAAATTTGTCAAAAGCTGAAACAAAGAAATGTAAGATTGAGTTGAACAAAAAACTTGACGTTAAGGTCTGACTCACAATTAACATCGTGCGTTATGGTTGGACCACCCTTTATTTTTCCTTTTATTTTGTTATTAAATATTCAATTTGAAGAAACCAAAATAATTTCCAATTTCATTAAAATCGGTTCAGGTTTTTAGCCGATAAAGCGTAGCAAACTCAAAAGTCACTTTCGCATTTGGGTAGTTAGACTGGAGGGAAAATGAAGGGGGAACAGCGTACTCACGTTAAAATGGCTTTGTTTTGTTTTTTAGTACAGAAACAATTGCTTTCATAGATCTCTTCTAAAACGATAATTAATATTTTCTGTGCATAAGAGGTTAATCGCCCCTGGACCCTATCCTAAGCAGTTAAGAGGAACCTTATAAACCGTATGTCCCATTGTTCATTTATAAACTCGGACTTGCAGTTCCGAAGATAACCTCTTACAAACGTAGAAACTTTTCAACTTTGTAATAAAGGGTGTACCAAACCCAACGCTTAATTTGAATTTGTCGCCATTTGTGCAGTAAGGATTTATATCCATAGATTTAATAAAATAATTAAATAATTTTGACATTTTTTTTTTTTTACACCCCAAAAAAAATTCGACAGCTAACAGTTTTAGGTTAGTAAAATTCAAGCGTTCACGGAGACTAGATCTGCTTTGATATCGACATTGCAACGGCTTGTTTTTGGACGACCAGTGTGTTTGGGGTCTCTAACGGATCCAGTCTTCCGCAATTTTTCAAATAATCTCTTCACACTTGACAAAGATAACACATATTCCGACCATATTATGAAATTTGACGTTTACGCCAAAAAAAAAAAAAAAAAGTTCAGTTCTAGTTCAGTTCTAGTTCAGTTCTAGTTCAGTTCTAGTTCAGTTCTAGTTCAGTTCTAGTTCAGTTCTAGTTCAGTTCTAGTTCAGTTATACTTCGGTTCCGGCTCAGGTCCTGTTTAGTTCTTATCCAGTTTTACTTCTAGTTCTGATACAAATTCCCATGAAGTGTAGTGCTTTTGTTTAAAGGGTTTTTACAAAAATTTATGCAAAGTCCTTTTGGTCACCGGATGTTTATTAAATTAATTTTTAAAAATAAAAAATTAAAAAAAAACTTGAAAAAATTTGATTTCAAACATAAAACCATTAGACAAACTGGTACCATACGAAATAAGGCAATAACAAGAACAAGAAATGGAAAGCCAGAACAAAATTGCAAACAAGGAAATCCCCCTGTTGACAGCTTTCTTAAGGGACTTTGTGTCTCCAAAAGCAATAAATTCATAGCCATGACATTTAAGTTTTTCTGATATTTGTTTTAAAGAAAAGAAAAGTAGAAATAAGAAAATATTCTTGTACTTAAAAACATTAAACACAAAAAAATTCTCTTTGAGTTTATGATTACAAAAAAGGATATTAAATAAATCTCTTATATTTCTTTTTTTATCTTTTGCAGAATCTTAGCAAAATGCCGCCAGAGAATATGAATTTAAATAAAAACAGATAACAGAAAAGAAATTTTTTATATTTCCTTTTTGTTTTGTTTAAAATCTGTAACAAATTTAAGTTCCTTTTACTTCTCGCTCGCTTGCTCCTCCCTTCGTTCTTCAAGCAACATGCCGAATTTACATTTTGTCGATTACAATCGAAAATACTCAGCCCAGGAAACAATACAGGTAAGTGGTAATAACAGTTAAGTCCTTATTCAAAGTAGTGGGGAACTATAATATTTTTATCGCTTCCGGTATTTAATGACCTCCATCAAATTTACAATGTTTGACCATTCGTCAAGCTCTCGATGACTTTATTCATGAAACATTAGAAGGAATTGCGTTTAATGCCGGTTTGAAGTCTTTATAATATTTTTAAGTGATAATTGCAATGTTTCGTTTATTAGCCAGGCTAATTAAAATTATTATTAAAAGCTAAACAAGAACAAGAAAATTTCTTGTATTTTCTTTGCTCATTTTTTTATGAATGGTCACCCGGTGCTGTGTTGTAAGTGCTATTCATGTTAATTTTTTTACGACACGTGTCTTAAACAGTGTTGCTGCCACTTTAAGTCATTAAAATAAGAATTTTATTAGCGGAAATTGTTTAACGGAATTACAACCCTTTAATACAAGGGTATCAAAATGGTTTAATGTAGAAACAATATTGGGTAAGGAAAAAACTTGAAAAGAATTATTAGACTTGAGCAGCATGTAGAAAAATGTAAAGTATAAAAATTTTCTAGGCAGTATTATTTTTTATTAAGAAAGTTTAAGAACCAGAGCGCTGTTCTAGCAGTCGTGATCGAATACTTTTTCGATTCAAATGTAATTTTATTTCTAATGCTCTAAACACATACACCACAGCAAGCTACAGGCTACAATATGTCAAGAATAAAATACACACGTTTATACGAAGACGATTATTTTGAAGCCAACACAGCTACAGGCTACAAGACGACGAATGTGGCTGTCGCCAACTTTAGAATAATTTCTAATTTTAAAGGCGGCAATGAGCAGATTAGTGCTGCCAACATAATAAACAATGCGAAATAAATAAGTGCTTTAATATATTTTATAAAAGGTTAGGAAAATATCAACATTCTTGAAAATTAAAAAGAAACATGAGGTAGTAGCCATTTTATACAAAAATGTATCAGTGAAAAAGTGTTGCTAATATAATTAAAAATGCAAAATGCAAAATTTTTTTTTGTTAAACATAAAAGAACCAGCTTAAAACAAAATATAAATTCGATTCTGTACCAAATTTGTATTTATGTATACATATAACTTTTTAGTATCCTTAAATGAAGTTCTAAAGAAAGAGGTAATTACAGTACAAGTTACTTTATCCATATCTCTTTAGTATAAACTGTATTTTAGCAATATGAGTATCATTGAAAAATGTTTCAAAATGCCTTTGACATGGTGTTCAAAACGTACCGATACTATAAAAGAGACAATTACAAGAATTAATACTTCTTGCATTGACTGGGTTTTTATACAAAATTGGCTTTATTATTAAATTATGTCGATATAACAATAATTATATAAACATCATATAACTTAGAGAACACTTCAAACTTTCGGATTATTATTATTTCGGATTATATTAGAGTAATTATCTAAAATAAAAGTTTTTAACCCCCGTATTCATAAACGATTATTAAAATTAGCAAACGTTTATTAAGGAACATTGTCATAGAAAATTAGTTTTATTAGGTATAAAATATTTTTATGAATACAAGCATAAATGTTTGTCATTTTATATGATGGAGTTTCTAAAACATAGCATATAAAGGCTTGAACTGTTTTCTATAACATGCATAAATAAAGTTATATCGACAAATTTGTAACATAAACTCCACTTTGTAAAAAAATGGCTCCTCACGGATTTATAAAAAATTAATTTCGAAATATGTACTTTCCAATGATACCAATACTGTTACGATGAAATTTTTACCTAAAAAATATAAATAAAATATTGTGAAACTTCTAATTCCTAAACCACGTGCATTTGCGCAAAAAATATGTGTATACATTAGTGATATTAGCATTTTTTATTTTAAAAGCAGTTTGTATACATTTTGTATTAAACCTTTGTTAAAATAATTGAAAGAGTTTTTTAGTAAATTTATTATTTTAACGTTATAAATTATATTATAAATAAGTATAAAATATAAATACTTAATAATAATACAGGCTTTAATTAAATTTATGTAAAAGTCGTAATTGTGCATATTGTTCCATTTTATAAAAGTAAACAAATAAAAATTTATAGTGGCACCACTGAAATATAAAAACATACTGCACAAAAACAGCTGTTTATATTTTTTGAATTGTAGCTGCCGTCTTCAAAATAATTCAGTAGCTGACTACACGGCTCCATATGCAACCAGCAGCATTTGTAGTCGTGTGTTCGTGTAGCCTGCTGTGGTCTATGTGTTTAGAGCATAATGCTTACAGTCGATACTGAACCCATCGAAATAATTTTTTCAGTGCTGTAAAACATTTGTTTTTGTTTTTACAACACTGGAAAAATAATTTCGATTCGATCCGTATGGACTAAAGGAATTGGAAATAAAAATGCTTTCGAATCGAAAAAGTATTCGATTAAGACTGCCAGAATTAGCCCCAGGTGTTTTTTAATGAATCCCAGTTAATATATTAACTGGGATTCCCTTATTATAATAAGCGAGAATATGGAAAAGCAGCAGGAATTTGCAGCGGAGTCAATTCATAGTTTATGTACTTTGATATCGAACACCATGATAAGGTCTGATAAATTGATAAAAACGGTTTTAGTCTCTAGACTGATAGAAAAGGCCTCATAACGCTGATGTATTTTGACATTAGTATTACGACAAGTGTCTTCGTTTTTGACCCCATGACACTTTTCATCATTGTGATGTCAGCCCTGACATTACTTGGTCAAATTGTCATCAGGTGAAATTATTTCATCAATGCGATGACTCAGTGACAACGGACAAATGACTCATTAGGCTCAATTTTATGACAAACTATCATCAAATTAAAGCATTGGGCTTGACTAAAGTCAAAGTAAGAGAATATTTTTATTAACTTACCCGTTACACATGTTTTTTTAGGCTCAGTTAGCCGGAAGTAACAGTAACGTTGCAAATCAGCTGTTTCATTTTGTTGTATGTAAAGCAATTAGACCGATTATAGTTAGCAGTAAGATGTAACGTCTTAATCTGTAAAAATAGATTGGTCTTACTTTTTTACGGTAAGGTTAAGATACTGTTTCTCCCGGCTAACTGAGCCTTTAGTTTTGTTGTATTCCGCCCTTTTTTAAAGAAGAATTTACATCTGCAGCATTCCATCAGCAGCATGGCTTTCGTAATCATTCTACTTAGAAAATTTAATATATTTAAATCAATAATTTAAACAAATAGAATATGGGAATTTTTGCTTCTTATTTTACTTTTCTGAAATTTATTATCATTCACCAGGCACGGTAGTAGGCTTTATACGTAGCCTGACCCTGACCCTGACCCTGACATGGTGAGAAACACAGGCTGCACAAAAGATACACTGGGTCGTGGTGTGAAGGCTTTCTACATACCTATCTAAGATAACCTAAAAGTTATGTTGAACTTAACTAGAACTTGAGCTGAACTACAAATTAACTAAACGGGAGTTGAGCTTAAACATAAACGAATTGTTCAAATTAGTACTTTATGCACTTATACTCGGAAGACTGGTTCTAAAACTGTCACTTTGTGCTGGCACTTAGCTGTCTTTTTGTATCGCAGAAGGTGGATAGTAAAAAATGTATGTCATTGAGCATTTTGTTCATTTTAAGAGAGAGAGAGAGAAACAGAAAAGCAGATTTATGGATGGTATAAGGAGACAGCTAAGGGTAAGCCAAGAAGAACCGGCTTATGAACTGTCTTTTTGTGACCTCTTAGTGACAATTAACCCCTCGTAGGACATCCCCTTGCTAAAGTGGCCAGTCATATGGCTAGCATTCGGACTGGTTGTGTCATAAAGGGGCTAGTATTATAACCAGCTCGGAGACAGCCACATGAACTACAGGGAAGCTTCAGAATATATTTGATATAATCAAAAGTTTTCTGATTTATATTGCTCTAAATTAATTATTGAGTTATGAAGGAAAATTACGCCAAATTCTTTTCTTTTACGCAACTTATTAAATAGTGCTACACAAAACGACGTTAAAAATTTCAGTTAAGTTTTTTTTTTACTGTTAGGACCAGCACTTAGGGGATGACCCCTACTAATGCATTGCATTGTGTTGGAACTAGGAAAATAGGTTGTGGGAAGAAGGATAGAGGGAGCAGTGTTTGTTAACATTCGATTTGAACTTAATCATGTTGTAAGTGAGATTGAAGACTTCTGCAGGAAGGCTATTCCACATACGAATTGTCCGGGAAAAAACGAATTCTATCTGTAATGCGTTGTACGATTCACCTGCCAATCGACCACATAAGGATGGGCTCTTGAGGAAAACTTGTATTACGAACAAACATACGGGTTTCGGGAACCAGATCCCTAATTTCTACAGAACAGATCCCATTGTAGTAACGATAAAACAGGCAAATACAACCCACCTTGTGACGGTGCTCAAAGGTATTACCTCCCTGGGTACCCTACTGTCACCAATGAGAACCTTCGCCCTCTCCTGCACGTCGAGAAGCTCCAAAATAGACTTTGAAGCACCGGCCTGCACATGAGAGTAGTATTCCATACGCGGTCGGATATAAGTGGTATAAATAGTAAGGAGATAAGATGGAGTGAAGTATATCTTACACCGTCTTAGAAAACCGAGGCACTTGAATGCTTCTTTCAACACCTTGAATATACGTTCTGTCTATCGGACATCACATTGTATCCTCATGCTCAGAACATCAAGAGATTCTGATTCCTCAATAATTATAACACCGATATGTACAGAAGAGGCACCCCGGTTTGTCGCGCGCTTATGCGTCGGAACGCAACTTTGGGTTTTTCGGGCATTAAAATCGACCCTATTCGCACGACCCCATTCCGAGACTTCGGCAAAGTCTCGGCCAAGCGGATCATTCATATTCTGCCTCAAAGCACCGACATCGGATACGCTTGGTCTGCATTTAAATGAGTACGAATGGCAAAGGTTGATGTCATCTGCAAAAGAGTAGATATGGTTGGAAGTTTGACAAAGGAGGTCATTTAGAAAGACAAGAAATAAAGTAGGAGAAAGGAGAGTACTTATTAATATTACGTAGTCGGTGGATACTTAAGCTTCCAACTTTGTCAAAAAAAAAATTGCTTCAACAAGAGCCTCTAAAGCGAAAAACTCTCTATTGCGTAACTAAGAAACAAACTTCTTCCCCCACCCTTTCTTTAACACTTTAACCTGATTAAGAACTCTTAAAGAACATTTTTAACTAATTTGTAACTTTTTGTTCTGTTGTTGCCGCAAAAACTCTTTGCCTTAGAAATGTCTTTATTATACTACAACAATTTTATTATGTAATTTTCATTTTATACAAGATGCTTGTCTTTATTTGACTCCAAGGAAAAGAGTTTAAGGATAAAAATTTGCTGTATTATTGCGTACAAACACTTGTCTTTTTCTAAACTCATCGTTCGAAAATGATGTAAAGGATAAAAATGCCTTTATTTTATTCAGAGGACAAACAGTCGTTGATTTTTTTTCACAAAACAAAAACTGTTTATTTTCACGTTTGATAGAGAAACTGAATAGACAAAAATTCATTTTGTTTAAGAAACATCTGCCAAAGTGATGCACAAGAGTGTGTGTTTGTGTGTTCGAGAGTGTTGATTAAGTGCCATTTGCGTGTTTCTTTGTGTTGATATTAGAATAGACTTAAAGCGTTTCTTTTTTTTGCAATTTATTATCCTTGGCTTTTATTTCTTAGCGCTGTTAAATTTTTCAGGATTTTTCTTTGCTGGAAAATGTTAAAATTGTTAACATTCCTTTTTTCTGAAATATTTATGCTTTTAGAATTTTAAGTGAATGTAATTTGTAGTTATTTGTGTGTTGAATTATGTTTTGCTGAGTATTTGAAAAAAAAACACTTTCATGTTTCTTCTTGGAATAATAAAAAAAAAACATGGAAAATATTATCTTTAAATAATTTTTTTCTCTTTTGTCAAGTTTCTTAATTAGTTTTTGATCTGAAGAAGGAGTTTGGGAAAAGCAGTTTACTAAAAAGGGTTCAAGTTATTTTTTTCTGTGTTCTTTATCATGTTTATGAAAGCTGAAGATTGCTAATTGAAGTAATTAGAGTGGAAAATAGTTTTTTCCGCGTTAAGTCAGTTTAAATTTAAAATTTAAAAATAAGAAAATTTTATTAAAACAGTTTAAAAAATTAGTATTGTGGTTATTTTGTTGAACTATTTATGGTTTTTAATCCAAATTTTTAATATTTTTAATTAGGCTTAAGTTCATGAAATTTAATTTTTATTAAATTATTTTTGTGAAGTTAATAAAAAGCAAAAAAGCTTTAAAATGCTCACCAAAAAATTCAAAATCATTTAAAATCGGCTTAACTTAAAATAATCAGGGGTCTAATCACCGCATTCGATACTATCGCATCGAATAAACTATCGAACGTTTTTGCATACGACAGACACTGACGTATCGAATGAAAACTCGATAAATGTAATGTCGAGTTACTCGATAACGAATGCTATTATTTAAAATTCAATACATTTCATTCGATATCGAGTTTCAAGATACCAAAATAAATAATTTCGATGAATTTTGCTCGATATCGTATGCGGTGATTAGGCCCCAGTATTGTGGTTATTTTTGTCGAACTATCTATGGTTTTTCAATCCAAATTTTAATATTTTCAATCAGGTTCAAGTTCATCAAATTTAATTTTTCACTAAATTATTTTATGAAGAAAGGAATTTTACAACATGAAAATTAACAAAATTAACAAAAATGTACTTTGGACTTCAAGAAAAATTCTTGACAGAATGTACGGAATGTCAATTAAAGTGGATAATCTTTCAAAAAAAAAAGCAAATTTCGATCTAGCAAAGGTTAAAATACAATTTGGTTTAAGGATTGATGTTTGACTATTGACGTCAGCAGTCATCGATGGCTGCGAGTGTAAGACGCAAATCCCTCTGGGGGGATCAAGTGGTTATGATCGAAACATGTCAGGGTAACCAGCCGCCTGGGTTCGAATCTCAGGCTAGCCGCCTGTGTTCGAATCTCAGGTCATTCAAGAATGAAAAATTATTAATAACAATTTTAATTAATTTTCATTTAAAATAATATCGTTCATTCTCAAAATAAGCAAAAGAATAAAAAAAGGCTTAAACCAAAAAAATCGCTGAAATTACAACAAATTGCAAAAATAAGTTAATAAAAACGTCAAAACCAGATAAAAAATACTAAAATCTATAAAAATTTCTTTAAAATCTCAGAACAAGAGTTGAAAAAAACTGAAAAAGAAACAAAAATAAGTAAACAACCACTTTAACCTTATTTAAGAAAAATTTTAAACGAAATGAAACTTAAGAAAGTAACGCCAGATCAAACAACACGAAAGAATAATAAATTAGATTTTTTAAGTTTTTATTTTTAATTTTAAGACCAAAATTTCAAAAAAAAAACCATAATTTCATAATCAAATCAGAAAAACTTCCAGAAACAGCAAAAACTAAAATTTAAATCTCACAAAGTCGTTAAAATAAAAAAAATCTTTCGTATAAGACCTTAAAAAAAAAAAATAAAACTTTATTCGTCTGTGTTAAATCTTTAATTTGCTATACCTAACGAAATGCAGCGTCTTAAGGCACAGTTAGCCGGGAGTAACAATAACCGTAATATTACCGTAAAAAAGTAAGACCAATCTATTTCTTACATATTGAAACGTAACATCTTACTGTTAACTATAACCGATCTAATTACTTTATATACAACAAAATGAAGCAGCTCATTTGCAATGTTACTGTTACTCCCGGCTAACTGAGCCTTTAGCCCATTCATCCACTAACATTATCAAACAGAATTCAAAAAGACAATAAATAAAATATGCTGAGTACATTTTTGCGTTAAAAACGCATTTCTCTATTAAAGCCGCAAATCTTGCATGCATGTATTTATTATTGGGGTATTCCCAAGGTGTGCTATCATGTTATATTGTCATAATGTTCTAACATTGTACAATGATTTAAAAATATTGTTGTTGCTTTGTAAACAAAAAGTGTCTTATATTAATAGAACTTTGCTTGCTATGTTTATTGTCGTAACTAATGAGAAGAGACCTGCGCTGAGCGGGTGAGCCGATCCGCATTAGTTTTTGTAGCCGTCGCCGTTGATGGTATAGTTTTATCCGGCTAATATCCGAATTTAGCCTATGGCTAGTAATTTTTGCAACAAAACACTTGTGGCGTTAAATTATATCGGCCTAGGACTCCGGTGTTTGGTAAGCAAACAAAACAAAATTTATTTGTGATTCGTGTCTAAAAAATGGAAAATAGTCAGGTAAGATCTAAATTAATTTAATAATTCATGAATTATAATTTTAATGGTAGGTAAATATTTATTTTATTAAAATTGTTTTAAATCAGCTGATTTAAATTCAAAATAGCACACTAAATTATTAGAGGTTGTTCACAACAGTCGTATTTTTTCATGTTATTATTTTAAGACTTATGACTTTATGACACCTTGTGAATCCCCCATATGTGTAAAAAAATAAATTAAAAAACACCAACAATAGGGGTTTTTTTTAGCAAAAATCAAAAGCAGTCGCGGTTTTTTGCTCGTATATTAGTCTTTTACGATGTATATGTGACACAAATATATAACAACCTAATCCCCTTCATTTCTAAGGTCTTCGTAAAACCCATTTCAACAGACAGATGGTAAGACGGACAGACGCACATCGTTAAATCAACTTTGCTTCTCACAAGGACCCAGCATATTACAAACGGAATGACAAATTTATTTGCACGGGCTTATTTTTTATAAAAAAAACATCGTTAAAAATCTTAAACAATAAACCAAAATAATAATATGGGGAAAAATACTTAAGTCATACTAAAAGAGTTTGTAAATCGATCAAAAAATTTTACAATTAGAATATTTTCCAAGAACTGCAGAGAATCATGATGATGAGAATGTGGTTATTCTCGAAACGTAAATTCAGCCCGAGTTCGATCCCCAGCTCAGCCAAGAATAGAATTTAACAAAGAATTTTAATTAATTTCAAGTTTTAAAATTCTTTCTTTAGTAAAAATAATTTAATAAAAATTTAATTTGATAAACTCAAGCCTGACTAAATATCAAATTTTCAAATTAAATTTAAAAAAAAAAAAATAAAAAAAATTTTTTTTTCAGAATCCTAATTCTTAAACACAATTCAATCAAAACTACTTTCTTGGAATAGTCTTACGAAACGACCATTATAAAATAATAAAAAGCTTGATATTTACAGAGAAAACTTAAGCAGTAGGTCCATACCACGCGTTGTATGCGTTATAACATATGATTATGAACAGCTGACCTTTTTTAAGTCGCATGCACGCATACACAGAAAAAATTTTCACCAAAATTTTTTCAATTAATTCAATAATGGTGTTTCAAACAAATTTTTTTAATTGTTCCAATTAATTTCCCTTAACTTATAAGTGCGCAGAGTCCCCTATAAGGGACACTCGAATTTTCTACTGTTGCACTTTCAAAAATAATAATTTTTAAATATCAAGTTAGCAATATCATTACTGACATTCCAACAAAGCACGTTTTATTTCAACTATTCTTATTTCTGTGTTGTATTTTATGCCAAATATGGAAAACCCGTTTATGAAAAAACAAATATCTCGAGCCGGGTAAGAAAAATTGGAATATATTAAATATTATGTGAATATTTGTTATTTTCTGTGTGTTGTTATTTGTAAATAAGTGTAATGATTCATTTGATATAAAAAAATTATGACAAAATGTTATGCCCCGCGCATATAGTGACTTTGAGTGCAACGGCCCCTTAAAGGGACACTGCGTCCGTAGTACAATTGGGATACCATAATCGAGCAAATATTTTTTCATATATTGACTTACAGTTTTTGAAATGTTGGCTGAACTGACTGCCCTTGACGATAATATTTTCAATGACTTTGACATTGACGCAATTCCACCATTATATGGAGCCAATACTGAGCAAGATACCGATGAAAGCGATGATGGCATAAAGCAAACTTAATCATCTCGGTCCAACATTATTATTTACGGAATGTGATGCAATTACTGCGACCCTTATCATATATCGGAATATGTACTTCAGGCACGATACGAGAAGGGCGAAGAGAAAAATGTCTTCTTCGCTCAATCCCGGTAATGAAAAAAGAAGTAATGGGACCTGTAAATCACGGATTTACAAAAAAAAAAATGGAAGCATATTGCTCACACGATGGAATGTTGTCACAATTGCAACACATTTTGATATCAATGAAATAGGATCATTCCAACGATTCGTTAAAGGAAGGGATGCTGTATGTATTTTCAAACCAAATGTGTTTCATCGATATAATATGGACATGAAGGTGTTGATAGGACGGAAGAATTAATTGTAGTCTACCGCTCGCGAATCAGACAAAAGAAATGGTGATGGCCAATCTTTGCATATCTCCTTGATGCCTCAGTCGTTAATGAATGACTGCAGGTGAAGAAGTTAGATCGTGCACTAACAAAGTGACGGCAGAAACACGATATGATGGCAGAAACCACCTTATTGAATATTCAAAAACTTATAAACGATGTCTACACAGAAAAAATTTTTTTTCCAATTCAAACAAAAAATTTGTAGAATCAAACAATTTTTTGTCTGAAATCGGTCCTATAAACAAATTCGCATATTCAAACAATTTATTTGCATTTTGTTTATTGAAAAAAAAGATACTGATTTTTTCAAACAAATAATTTAACTGAATCAAACAAAAAGTTTACTGAAATTCATATACTAAATTTCAAAATCAAAAAAAAAAAAAAAAAAAAGGTTTTTGCACAAGCAATGATGCGCACACAAGCAGGCACTTTATTAGAAGATGATGGCAGAGAGAGCAGAGCGGCCGGCTGGCTTTGAGACACATTTTTTTGTTGGAATAATTTTTGAAAGAAGTCTTTTTTTATACACACAATGTTTTTTTTTCGTCATCACTCACTGTTGCTGTATCCTTTCCTTTGCTAATGAAGAAGAAATGTAACCCAAAAACGGCGACAGACCGACTCGATATGTTTTTCGTCATCATTCTATTTTTGTATTTGATGTATTTAAGCAAACAGTTTGAAAAAATTGAATACGGGATTTTGGTTTTTTTTAACCAACTTTGAAACCAACCAAAAATTTATTTCGTTTCTTATAATGTTGTTGTTGGTTCTGTTGTTTAAAAAGAGTGAAACGATTTTTTACCTGCTATTTTTTGTTTTTTTTTTTTACTTCAAACCTCTTCATCTTTCTTACTGTTGTACTTTTGTAAAGTGTCCAAAAATAGACTGTATGTGGTTTTTTGTTGCAGTTCTTATATTTCACATTAGGAAGTGTTGCTTACGATCAAATAAAAAAATGCAAAAAGACGACAACATTAAAAAGCGTTAAATATTTCATTCAAAATTATGGAAACTTGAAACTACTAACGCGTGTATTATATTTTTGAATGGTTGTCAACATTTTTGTTGGTTTAATAAAAATCAAACAAAAATTTTAATTGAATCAGTAAAAAAATTTGTAGAAATTAAAAAAATTTTCAAACAAGCGTTTGTTTGAAAATAATTCGGCAATAATTTTTTTTGTGTACATTGCGGAAAAAACAAACTTCATTTGCAATAAATCTGAAAACGGGCTTCAGAATGATTTAAAATTAATCATACGCCAAGTGTGCCTACTGCGCAGTGTCCTTAAACTCCAAAACTTTAAGTTTTTTTAATAAAATGTTTCTGAAGCAAATTAATCACATAATTTTTATTAATTATTGGGGGAAAGTGGCCAGGGAACTTCGTCCACAAAATTTAAAATATTTAAAATTTTCAAACAATTTTTTAATTGTTTCAATTAACTGTGTTGATTGAAAAAAATTTTTTTATTTGGGTTTACGTTTTATTTAGCCTCTTTTGCTGGTGGTCACATTTCAATTAAACCTATTGATTGAAACTGAACATCAAGAAAAGCTTAAACTTACAAATGTGTTAATTGATATGATCAATTAGTTTGCTGGCGGAAAAATTAGTAAAGAATTTAATTAATAGTACAAATTTCTAACAAATACGTTAATTGAAGTTAGTTTTTCATTTTTTCTGTGTACAAAAGTGGATAGTAAAACTACTTGATTCGTTTGATACCTATTGAATTCTACCCGTTTTGCTGTGTAACTTGTCACATACAATTACTCGGACTCTACTGACGCATAAAACGCATTGTGAAAAGCTTCAGCTTTCAAAGATATAAGAGACATGTTTTATTTTTCTTTAAGTTTCAACTTCCTCAGAGCTGTATAGAGATAAAACTAATAATAATTTTATTGCTACTTTTAACCTAAAAACTTCCCTTCAAACTTCTCAAAACTGCAATTCATTTTAACTATAAACCGTCACTTGCTCTTGTCTAACCTTCCAATTTAAAATGTTTCGAACAATTTGCTAACAAATTCATATGTATGACCTTTTTGATAAAACTTTGTAAATATTGCTGGCAAAGAATATCAAATTTCAAACAAAAACTTTGTTTACATTAAGTTCCGTTTTCAAATTGTTCCTTTAACTTATGAAAGCGGAACTGCGCAATATCTTTTCCCTCTCTCTTTCTCTCTCTTTCAAAGTAAACTCTCTTTAACACTTTGGGGATTTCTATTCCTTTACATTTCATTTCAGATATTTTTATGGCTCCTTGTAGTCATCATTAAATTTAGCACGTGTTTTAATAATACCATTAATTCCTTTTTTCCATTTTTTTTTCTTTTATCCTGATTTTATTTGCTTATTTAAACTTTAATGTTGTTTATTTTCCTGCTCCTGTTGTTGCTTTTATTTACGGCCATATGTGCCGGAATGAAATCTAATTATGTTTTTCAAATTGAGAGGAGCCAGTGCTTTTACGAAAATAACGGGAGAGATTTTTGTTATTTGTCAAGAGTGTTGTCCTCTTAATAAAAACGTTTAATGTGTTTTTTCTTTTTGGTTGCTAAAGCGGATTTCCTGTAGGAGTTTAAACAACAACTAGTCCTAGACCTAGACTTTGTAAAGGTTTTCTTATGGCTAAAAGTAAGTGAGAGTGTTTGGTTTTACGTGTGTGTGTAATTGTGTGTTTGTTTGCCTGTATGAAGGACAACAAGACATAAACATAACATTTTTATGACATGAGAGGTTTTTTGCAGTTTTTTTTGTTCTTGTTTTGTTGTAAATAAAACAGAAATAATTTTAACAAAAGGACACTACAAATTAAGAGGTCCTTTTTCATTAACCTTTGAAATGGCAAGGAGAAAGAAAGTGTTTATAAGTAAAAACGTTTTTAATTAAAAATTTTAATTAAATTATTTACATTTTTGTTAATTCTTAAATCTTTTTTACAAAATATTAAAAACAAGAAATTTAAAAAAAATAGAAAAAAACCCAAATCTAATTAAAAAAATTAGAAAAATTGGCAAAGTGGAAACCCGCTGAAATATAAATTCTTAAACAAAAGGAATAAAAAAATAATTTAAAGGGTGGTCCAGTCAAAACGCATGATGTTAATTGTAAATAAAACAAAAAGTTTTCGGAGAACGTGTGAAACAAAACAGCGGCCAAATGATCGCCACGGCTTCGGTGGCATACCTTTATCTGATGGTCCATATTTGCAATGACTCTGATACATAATTGATGTTCAATGACGTTAATGTGCCGAATTATCACATCCTTAAGCTTTTGAATTGTTGTTGGCTTATTGACGTCACTTTTTCTTTTAAATATCCCCAAAGAAAGAAGTCCAACGGTGTCAGATCACATGATCGTGACGGCCAATTAACATCGCCGCGACGTGTGATATCACGGCCATTGAAATTCTCGTACAAAAGATCCATTGTTTCGTTGGCTTTATGGCAAGTGGCACCATCCTGTTGGAACCACATATCGTCCAGTTCCATATCCTCAATTTCTCGCCACTGGAGGAGGTCCGTTATCATCATATATGGGCAAATGCAAAATGAAAATGCAAAAAAAGCGAACGATGTGTACATACACAAAATTGATAAGCGAAGCAGAGAAACGAAATTGTGCTTAGTCTACTAGAAAATTTCGAATGCAAAGAGCAAAAGAGCATAAAACCAGCAAATGCAAACGTAAACAAACCAATACAATTCCACACATGCAAAGCTTTCTATGAAGTGATGCCTATACCTGGTTATCATCTTGCGATAGCGAACGCCATTTGCTCATTTAAATTGCAATCAGCTGTTTTCTGGACTGCAAATTGAAACCCACTAATGTAATTTGAAGCCAGAAAAAAGTATGTTTTGAGGTTAAGATTCATGGAATAGTTCTTTGTTACGAATATTTTTTCGATATCTTCATCTATATGGGATTTGTGTGCCTTTGTAAGTGTATGGGAATTTATATGACACATACGGTTAATTTTGAACCTTCCAGCACTACATTTTGTTATGACATAGAAACTATCGCATAATTTATTGTCGTGAATTATCAAAACCCACATTTATAACGAAGATATGGTAAGCTTTTTTCTGTATGAGAGCTATGTACCGATTCCAATCAGAGAACTGCAAAATCACTATTTTTCTTGATTTATTCATACGCTCAAATTTACATTCACTCTTTGCTTGCAAAACAAAGTTCAACGTTGGTAATTTTTACATCGTTTCGTACACATTTGATTTTTGCATGTATTCGTTTTTTATTGAAAGTGCTTTATTTGCATTTTTGTTGCGCACGCAATTTAACACAACTGTGTAAATTCAAAAGGAACAAATTCTTATACTTTTGCATTCAAGTAGTCATTGTACACTCGATGAGACGCTTTGTTAACATTAACAACAATAAACCACTCGATGAGACGCTTTGTTAAAATTCACAACAATAACAAGAATACATTGTACCTACATACAGAACTACTGTACTTTTTAAGATGAAAAAAAAGTCTGTTTCTATGGAAATTGTTTGTATGTACCTACATATGTGCGTTTAGTTTTATCTAAATTTTTTTCTTCTTGTACTACATAGTTAATGCTAAATGAATACATGAGTAATGATTGCTTGATTTCTGGCTTTTTTGTTTGTATATTTTTTTCTTTACCAAAACAATCATTGTCGCACCGAACACACAAACATCTTTATTAAAAAACGAAGCTAACGATGGTATTAATAACAAAGCACGATGTGCATTATTTGAATGACTGCAAACCAGCAGCGAATATTTGCGGTTGCGCAAGTTTGATTGTATGACCGCAAGCGAGTGTATTCGTTGCTGTTCATTTAATGCGATTTTTTTGCAATTGCACAAAGCCGTTCTCTGATTCCAATAACATTTTGTAAGATGATGAAGATTTCAATAAAATAAGTTTGGACCGAATTTAATCTAAACACTAAATCTAAATACTTTCGATGGTGTATGGGCACAAAGACTTACTTTATTTGAAATTGCGACTTGAACATTGGGCACAAAGTTACATGGTCAGCAGTGTTGCCAAAACTTGGTGAGACCAAAAATGGCTAAATTTACGGAAAAAAATTGCTAAAAAAAAAATGCCTAAAAGCTTTTTTAAATAAAAACACATTAAAATTCAATAGCAAAACAGAAATAATTAATTTAAAGTTGTTTACGATGAGTTAAGATCAATTTGTTAAATAAGAATAAACGTAAATTAATATTAAAATAAATTAATATTAAAAAATTAAATCATCGAAAAATTCGATGTCGTTATTGTTCATTTCATAGGAATCACTCACTCATTAGTTTTAAATATTCATAAGTTTTAAATACAGTGGTATCCCGGTTTAACGAATTCGCGATTTAACGTACGGTCATATTTTTTCCATTGAGTAGGTTGTATTACGGACAAACAGCAAATTTTTGTACTCTATATAACGAATTTTTACAAAAAAATTTGAAAAAACAAAATAGACTGAATGCAAAAATATTTTGAATGTTTTTTTTTATACATTTTAACCATATTTTAATAGCAATTTTACTGAAAATAACGAGTTAAGAGAGAATGAAAATAAAAATTTGTACGTTACAAAGATTTTTTTTACTTTTGTTTACAAAACAAATGTTTAATTTCTGTTTTAAATTTTACGCCATTTTTGAGAAGTATTTGTACAGTTGACAAATCCCCAAAAGAAAACGTTAAATTCTTAAAGAAAAATTAAACATTATTGACGACTATGAAAAGGGGCTGCGACTAAGTGCTTTATCTAATAAATATCAGCTGCCAAAGTCTTTTGAGCGAAATGTAAAAGACTAAAAAATAGTAGGGCCTTAAAAACAGTTGAGTTTCCAAGAATGGAAACAAAATTGTTTAATTGGTTTCAAAAGCAAAGCCCTCATTTCTACTCATTTAATTGAAAAGAAATGAAGAAAATGATATGAAGTATTTATTTTTTGTTTGTGTTATGAATGGAAATAAACGAATTTACTTTGTTTTATTCAAATATTATTGTTTTATTAATAAAAATGTATTAAAAAAAACTTCGGGATTTAAAGAATTTTTCGATATAACGAATGGGGTGACAATATATAATTCGTTAAACCGGGATATCACTGTAATTTGAAGGTAAATCATAATCACGACAACATTAACCCAACCTTTTGACTCCAGATCTACAATAAAAAACAAATAAGAAAGTATAGCTGGTTAAACCCGACTTTATGATACCCTACACCACATTAGTACCTTTGTACCCAATTTTGTCAAATTATCTCTAAATTGCGACCTGTACTTTGCGCACAAGGTTTACATGGACAGCCAGCCAGCCGGACAAACATCGTTAATTCGACTCAGCCAGTGATTCTGAGTCAATCGGTATCCGCAAAGGTGGGCTAAGGACCAATATTTTAAGGTGTTGCAGACATCAGCACAAACGCATAGAACCCTCTCCACTATTGTGGTGGTGGTATAAATATTGTATTGTTATGGTCAAAATATCTACCTAAAGCCTAGATTACACTATCTCACAAGTCTTACGTATTCCATAATACTTTGTGAGATAGAAATCTAATGAGTTTTGTTGCGACTGTCAAAAAATCTAATGTAACATGACAGTTTGTGTTCACACCATCACACAAAGTATAAACACTCACACATGAAAAAAATGCAACCCTGATCCAATGAAAAGTATTATTGTTTAGAAATTTTTCAAAAAACGATGAAGTCGTATGGGATGTCAAACTTTGTTCATAATACTTGTCGTTTTCGTGACACATTGCATTCGCACTATCACACTTTGTCATATTACTTGAGATTTTGACATGTATTAATACAAAGTATAATAGTGTAATCTATGATGAAATCGAATTACCGGTTGCTTAATGTAACCTATTTCTCAAATTACTTTTAACGATGTTTACTTGGCTAAACACCCTCTCTACTTCAGCATTAGACCATAGAAGTGAGAGCAACTTTATAGGCAAACTGAAATTCCTAAAACAATTTTGTTACCGCGAAAGAAACAGCGATGTTTGTGTTGATCGATTTTATAACTTTAATAGTGGAATACTGTTCCTTTATTTTCAAAGATGTTTCAGCGTCATAGTTTATTTGTAGAAGTTGTGATTTAAATTAAAGGCGTTTTAATTGATCAAAATGTTTATTTTACTTTTATAAATGTTTATATAATAAAATAAAAATTATTCTTTTAGAAGAAAAACTCATTTTTTAATGACTAAACAGGGTGAAAAATGGCTAAATCTAGCCACTAAATGGCTAAATTGGCAACACTGATGGTCAGAGAACTAGGCAGCCGGACAGACGGACTGACATAGATCGATTCAGAAAATGATTCTGAAAAACAGGGACAAATCTAAACAGATTAAGGGATAAGTTGACCAAATTGTATAAAATTGTTTAAAAAAAAGGACTGACTAAATCTTAAAATTTTCACCAAACATTTTTGGATGAATAGTTAAAAATTATGTTAAAACTTTTATTCTTTCGCTAAACAACGGAAATTCTGACAAAAATTGTTTGCCCAAACAAATTTGTATTGATGTTTGTAATTTTTAGTTTTTATTCAAAAGTACAATTTTATTCCTTTAATAATTTTATCCCCAATAGCATTCCAAGGGTTAACTACCCTTAACCTTTATTTTGTAAACATAATGTTTGATTTGATTTGTGTGCGTGTAAGTGTGTGTGTGTGTGTATTATGTAGTAACGTTGTTCCACAAAACAAAATATTGTTGTTTTAACAGACTTAAAGTCCATGGCAGACATTTAACCTAAGGCCAAATTAAAACGCCCCCACATCATGCCCAACAATTTTTAAAAATAGACGGAAGAGAAGAATTCCTTGTTCTCTAGAAAGAAAGGTACGTTTTACGTACCTTTTTACATATTTATTAACACAAAACAAATGACATTGTCTTAAAAGGAGAGTTTTTCCATATGGAAGAAGCTAACGATGAGTTTATGCTAAAATATGGGCAGATGGATTGCCACTGCAATTTCATGTTTTAGTCCTTGCAACTATTTCCGTTTTTCCTTTTTTTTATTTCTTTGCAACTGTATTGTGTTGTTTTCATTTTAAGTGGCTTTTTAGCAGTTTTCCATTCAAGACAGTTGAACTGGAGTTTAAGGTGGCGGTAAGGACAAGAAAAAAAATCAGTTACTTCAAGCGATTTTATGTGAGGGAATAATAACAACTGGAATTTCTTTAGACAGTTCCAAACTTGGAGTGTTGCTGTCTATGGGACTTTGTGTGTCTGTTTATTTTAAAAATTATATTTCTTTCATGCGTTTTTAGCCTCAAGGTTCATTGGCGGTGTAGATTTGTTTGTCTGTTTGCCTTTTTTATTAGAATTAAGGTTTTGTGAGTTATTTTTTTTATTTTAACTTTATTCTGCAAGAGCTCAAGGCTACTATTTACAGTTTTCCCTTTTCAAATATTCATAATTCTGCCCCCTAGAGTTCATGACCTTTATGTTTTACTGGCTTTGAATTGAGTTTTTAATTGAATTTTTATATTTCCAGTTCAAAATAAAAAAAAAAAAACATACATATAAATATTTTAATAGATAAATGAAAAAAAGAAAGAAATTGCAATTTTAGGGTTGAGACAAATTTTTATACAAAGCAAAAACATTTTTTTTTTTTTCGAAATCCATTTCAAATTCAATTTCACTCAAATATTTTCCTTAGAAAAAAAATTGGTTAAATTTGTTTTAAAAAATCGTTCTTATAAAGTTTTTCTGAAGCAAGAAATTTGTCCCAAAAGTTTATTTTGAAGATAGTAAAAGTTCCAAATGCTTTTCCTTAGAAATATAGTGGTTCTATATGTCTTTTTTTAAGAAATCTAATTGTCCCAAATGTATTAAAATTAATTAAAAAAATTTTTTCCTAATTTTTTCCAAGTATTATTTTAGGAAACAATAACGTCCTTCAAATTTTTTTATAGGAACAAATTTGTCATAAAGGTTTTTCTTAAAAAAATCCTTCCAAATAATTTATCTATATACGAAACAATTTCTCCTAAATATATTACTTTAACTAAGAATTTTGTCACAAATGTTTTTGTTAGAGAACAAAATTTGTCTTAAATGTTTTTAAACTATTTTTTTTAAGAAAACTAGTTGTCCCAAATGTTTTAAAATTAATTGAAAAATTCTTTTCAAATCTTAAGCAAGAAATTTGTCCCAAATGTTTAACTTGAAAATAGTAAAAGTTCTAAATGTTTTAGTCAAAAAAATAATTGTCCCAAAAAATATTAATCTCAAAGGTTTTTTTAAACACCTAAATAAAATGCTCTTTTTTAGAAAGATAGTTATACTATATGGCTTTTTTTAAGAAAACTAATTGTCCCAAATTTTTTAAAAATAGTTAAAAAATGGTTTTCCAAATCTTTTTCTATATAAACACATTTTTCAAAGTTTGTTTTAAGGAAACAATAACGTCCTTAAACATTTTCTTAAGGAACAAATTTGTCATAAAGGTTCATCTAAAAAAATCATCCCAAATTTTTTATCTACATATGAAACATTTTGTACTTAATGTATTACTTTAGCTAAGAATGTTGTCACAAACGTTTTTTGTTATAGATCAAAATTTGTCTTAAATGTTTATTAAACAATTTCTTTCAAAATGTTTTTATATTAAATAAATTTGTCCTAATTATTTTGGTAAAAGAAACGAATGTCTCAAATGTTTTCCTACAAGAAAAGTAGTCCCAAATTTATGTTACAAGAAACATTTTGACACAAATATTTGGTTATAGGACAAAAAAAGGAAAAAATTTGTCCCAAATGTTTTTAATAGGAAAATTTTTGCACAAAACGTTCGAACATTTGTGTCTTAAATGTTTTTCTATAGGAAAAAATTTGTCCCAAATGTCTTTTATAAAAATCATTTTGTACCAAATATTTTGTTATAGGAAAAAATTAATTCAATATGGGAAAAAATTGTCTTAATCGTATAAATAAACGAAAAACGTTGCTCCAAATATTTTTACTTTGGAACATTTTTGTCCAAAACGATTTTTAAAGGAAAATTGTTGTCCTAAATTTCTTTTTCTTGAATAGTTTTGTCATAAAAGTTTTTCTAAAGGAGGAAATTAAAGGAAAAAATTTGTCCAACATGTTTTTTAAACGAAAAACTTTGTCCCAAATGGTTTTCTGTGTAAAAATATTTGTCCCAAATGTATTTCTGTGTGAAAATATTTGTCCCAAATGTATTTCTGTGGGAAAATATTTGTCCCAAATTTTATTGTACGAACGCTTTCGTTCTAAATGTTTTTCTATAGGAACAAATTTCTTTGCAATAGCTTGTTTATAAAAAATAATGTCGCCGAGGTTCTTTTAATAGAAAACCAAAAGGTTGATTAAATGTTTAATAGCAAATCATTTCACTTAAATTTGTTCTGAAAAGTTGTTTCACATACTCTATAAAAAATTATAGTCTACTTTAAGATAAATCTAATATTTTAAATTTAAAGCATACTTTAGCGCTTAAGTTTTATCTGTTGTGTTAAATTTACATACTTCATTACTTATCTTCAAATCTCTCCATCGTTTGACTATAAATTAGCTATCCTTTCTTTTTTAAAAAAAAAACTAATAAGAAACTACCAAAAGCCAAAGAAATCCACTTCAAAACTTTTTTTAAAGTATGTAGTAGATTTACATAAAATGTTACCCACAAAGTTTAGCCAATAAAATTTCAAACATTTTCTTCATTCTAAACTAATTTTAGTTTTTTTTTATTCAACATCAAATCATGTTTATCTCCTTTTCTCAATAAACCTTTTTATGCTTTGACGATTTACCACAGAAAGGTATTGTTAAAAAAACAAACATTCCCATAAAACTAGAAAAAAAACAAAAAACAAACTTAACCTTTTCGAATAAAAACCAATAAAATTTATTTCTCACAAACAAAAACTGCCATAAAAAAGACTCTTAAGCCAAAAAATATAAAAAAAGAAGGAACAACTTTCTTATATCTAACTTTTAAGGCCATAAATATAATTTTTTTTGTTCATTTTTTTGTGGTTTAAGGAGGAACAAAATTACATTTTAAGGGAAAGGGTTTGTTTTCTCATTGCTTTTTTGCTGAATATGTTTTTACTTTTACCAAAATTTATATAATTTAATTTTAAATTGAAAATGATCTTCAGAAAATAAGGCCTTAAAGTATACACATATACATTATTATAATTTATGTTAATATTTTGTTTAAGTATGATTGTGTTATAAATTGGAGCATAACTGCAGGGTTATTAATATAATTTTGTTTATAACATAATATTAAATATTTACTAAGTATAGAAGCAAAGCATACTTATAGGAGATAAAGTTGTGTCATGTTGTTCCACATGTTTTGATAAAAAAAAGCAATTTTATAATAAACGTTCCACATGTTTTGATAATAACACGCAATTTTATTATAAATTGTTGTTAATAGACAAATATTCTTTAACAAATTTGATTTTTTTAAAAGACAAACGACTGTCCCAAATGTTAAAAAATACCCAAATATAATTTTTAAAAATTGAATTGTTCTCAAAATATTTGTCACAAATGGTTTTTACGGAAATATATTTGCCCTCAATGTTATTCTACAGAAATATATTTGTCCCAAATGTTTTTCTACAGAAATATATTTGTCTCAAATGTTTCTCTACAGAAATATATTTGTCCCTAAGGTTGCTCTGCAGAAATATATTTTTTTCAAATATTTTTTAAGTATTTACATATGTATGTATGTATGTGTTATCAGTTTGTCATTAATCTTTCTTTGTAAAAATTTATTTGTAGCAAATTGTTTTCCATAGTTTATATGTATATTTGTCCCCAATGTTTATGTATAGAAATATATTTGTCCCAAATGTTTTTCTAGAGAAATATATTTGTTCCAAATGTTTTTCTATAGAAATATATTTGTCCCAAATGTTTTTCAAGAGAAATATATATGTTCATGTTTTTCTAGAGAAATATATTTGTCCCAAATGTTTTTCTAGAGAAATATATATGTCCCAAAAGTTTTTCTGTAGTTATATAGTTGTCCCAAATATTTTTCAATTCAAATATATTTTCTCCAAATATTTTTCCATAGAAATGTATTTTTATCCCAAATAAAATCAAAATAAAACTATATTTTTTGTCCCAATTTTCTTCAGAAATAAAATTTTCCCAAATGTTATTCCATAGATATATGTTTGTCCCAAATATTTTGCTAAAGAAATACATTTGTCCCAAATATTTTGCTAAAGAAATCAATTTGTCCCTAATATTTTGCTAAAGAAATACATTTGTCCCAAATTTTTTTCCACAGAAATATATACGGTAAAAACTCGATTCTTGCACGTAATGAGAACCGGGCTCATTGCAAGTTTCGAGGTTGTCGCAAGTACCGAGTATTAATTTCCCATACAAAATAAAAGGCACATACATCTATTTAAAATCTAACTTTAATATTTCAATTCCAAACACTTAAGTTCAACGCATTGGTATAACACTAGATACATATTTCATCAGCAGCATAAAACGAAGGGAATTTCCCGAAATGTTTTCAGTCTAAGAAAAGGTAAACAAAGCAGCACGCAAGAGTAAAACAAGAGTAATGTTGCATGTATCGAGTCGAAAATTTTCGGATGTCGCAAGTACTGAGTGCATAATGAAAAATATTTCTATGTTGCACGAATCGAGGTGTGCAAGTATCAAGTATGTGCAGGAATCGAGTTACTACTGTATGTCCCAAATGTTTTTTCATAGAAATGTATTTGTCCCAAATGTTTTTCTACAGAAATATACATATTTGCGGCAAATATTTTTCCATAGAAATATATTTTTCCCAAACTTAATCGAAATAAAGCTATATTTGTCCCAATTTTCTACAGAAATAAATTTGTCCCAAATGTTATTCCATATAAATACATATATTTATTCCAAATGTTTTGCTATAGAAATATATTTGTCCCAAATGTTTTTCTACAGAAAAATATTTGTCCCAAATATTTTCTACAGAAATATATTTGTCCCAAATGTTTTTGTATATATGTAATAGTAAATTTGTCACAAATCTTTCCTTATGCAAATATATTTGTTCTAAAAAGTATTCATAGTCAATTTATTTGTACCAAATGTTTTTCTACAGAAATATATTTGTCCCAAAATATTTGTTTTAGACGTATTTCCATAAAAAAATGTTTTTCTATAGAAATATATTTGTCCCAAAATATTAGTTTTAGACTTATTTCCATAAAAAAGATGTTTCTAAATTTTTTTCTGTCAGATATTATTTGTTTTAGACGTATTTCCATAAAAACATTTTTCTAAATTTTTTTCTGTCAGAAAAAAAATTATCCAAAATTCATTTGTGAATTAAACAAAAAAAAATTTTACCCTAAACTTATTTTTTGCCAATTCATTAAGGTCTGTTTTCCAGCTACATACATTTGCCTTACAAATTATTATTAGTTAAACTAAATTCCTTTAAAAATGGTGCAGCCTTTCAGGCACTTAAAATCAATTTTGAATTGTTTTGTGGTTTTTTATTTCTTTCTCCTAAATAAAACTTAAAATCAATTGATTCCTCTTAACAACCACAAACAATTTATAATTCAAGTTTGTTTTTGTATAATTTTTCAACTGCAATTCAAGCAATTTATATTTTGTAAATTGTCCTTGCCATTGGCATTTAAATTTTTGTAATTTTTATTTTGTCTAAGAAAGCCAAACCGAATGAATATACATATAGACGAAAATATATAAAGGAATACATATATTTATACAAACATGTATAGAAATGCTTTTTTGCCTTGGTCCTTTTTAACCCCTTTTATATTGTTTTATAAAATTTGTTTTCCACACGGAGAGACGATAGTTTTTCCAAAAGCATTTTATTTGTTAGCAATTGTCTGTATAGACATTTAGTTAGAACACAGAAACATAAACCAATATGAAAGCTTCACAAATATAAACAGAATAAATTCAAGTGCAAAGGTGGGTGGGTCGATCGATGGCTGCATCAGCTTAAAAAAACACAAATTGAAAAATGTCACTAGAAAATATTGAATTCAACCTACAACTGTAAAACAATGGTTCAAAATGGTTTGTACAATAATTTAAATTTATAAATTTATTTGGCGCCGAAAAGTATACTATACAATTTTGTATTTATTTGCAAGGTCCTACAATTTAACTACATATAAATTTTCAATATATACTTTTTTTTTAATAAAATTATATCGTATTGACATGCCAGTTACAACCAAAAACTGTTAAATTGATTTTTGTGGTCTTAAAAAACATAAGCCAACAATGAAACGAAAAAAAATCAAAGCAATTAAAAGTATGCTACACTAATCAAAAGAGAAGAGAAAACAAAGAAACAATCAAAATATAATGGTAGAACTAATTGTCGATGGTAGATACGATTTAAATATTAATATAAATAAATTAGTCGTAAAAACGGAGTTTTCTATTTATAGGTTACAAGATAATTAGACATAAAATAAAGCATACTTTAGGGGAAAGTAATATTAAAACAAAAGCGAATTTAAGTTTAAGGACAACATTAAGATTTTGTAAGAGAATAAGTGAATAATAAATTTTTTTTATGTACTTTAAAGATAACTTTGTATAAAATTAGAAAAAAATTGTTAATATATCAAATGTTTTTAATTTTATTGAGAGAAGTTGGTCCCAAAAGTTTTCCTATAGTGAATATACGTTAATTGTTTGTTTTTACAAAGAAAATTAATTGTTCCAAATGTTGTTATACCCTCCACGAATTCTGGTGAATGATAATATACTAAGTTTGTCATTCAGTGTGAAACTTTCGCAATATTAATCTTATAACCCATTAAGTACAAATATTTTGGGTTCTTTTTATTTATTTATTTAATTGAACTGCTCCATACACAAGATTTACGAGTCTTATTTTGCAGTATGGAACTGAGAATGTGTATAATTATAAATCATTAATTAATTAACAACTTAATAACTAATTACAGTTAAATATATATAAAGCAAAATCAATTAAAATCAAACAATCGTGCGTTACTTAAAAGTTGAAAACTATGGGGTATAGAATTCCAGAGAGAAATTGAGAATATGTAGAAATGGCATTCTTTTTCCCCTGCTTATATCTGAAATACAAAGTTTGCCGTACAGATGATCAGGTTTGTGGGTATATACTATCTTATGTAAAAGAATTAAAACTCTCATGTTCAGTATATTATCTTAAGAAAGGCCATATAACCGAGATGAAAACAAAGATATACTAGAACGCCTATTAAGTCCATACACGTAACGGACTATGTTATTAAATGCAACTTTTCATTTTGCTTTACTAATTGTATCACATTTAGCAAATAGCTCACAACCATATAATAAAATGGGCATCAGATAAGTTTTGGCAAGCAGTATTCTAACTTTTAGAGGTGTACAATGCTGGGTCCGCCAAAGAGTTCTAATCATAGAAAAGGTGCGACCACAAGCATAATTAATGTGGTTCGACTACGTTAGAGTGTCATTGAAAAATATTCCGAGATTCTTAGCAGATTTGACTATTTCAATTTGTTGGTTATTTATACATATATTTGGAATAGTATTCTGTTTGTTAAGTCGCCTTTGAATAACTATGCATTTAGATTTTTTAGGATTTATTTCCAAACCATTTGCCGTTGCCCACGTATAAATACGTTGAAGTTGCTGATTAACAGTGATAATACACTGGTCAATTAAGTAATTTCTACAACTGGTATAAAGTTGAACGTCATCCGCGTACATTCTCACATTACAATTTGTTAGGACGGCTGGGAGGTCACTAGAGTATTGTGAGAATAAAAGTGGCCCAACAATGGACCCCTGTGGTACCTTGAGTAATTCTAAGTCGATTTAGCCATGTCAGTCTGTCAATATGTAGAAAACACATTTAATTTCAAAAGGAAAAGAATAATGTTACTGTCAAATTGTTTCTACTTATCCTAGAAAAGGTAAAAATAGCAGTCAGTATCCATCTGATACACTTAGACCCATGGTGGAATAAGCAGGTGGCATCGTTACGGCAATAAAAACAATAGTATAACAAAAATGGAAATTATATCATCGTTTACGTCAAAAAACTTAAAACAAAAATCAAAGCGTGCCGCTGAACGTGATGAAATAAATAAAATTGTAGCTTAGTTTTATTTAATTATGGTCAATATCCTATTTATTTTAATTTAAAATTTCAAAACCTTCAATAAAATACAATAATCACAGCACAAAACGTGGACTTTTTGTAAACATAAACAAAACTTTAACATGCTAACCCCCAATGATCCCTTGTAATACTATGGAGTTTCACTAATCAGAACCCCCACCGTAAAACCAACCCGAACTTCAAAAGAAGCCTGAAATGCGCTGAAGTTCAACACCAGAGATATCGTACAATCCGTCAAATCCCATGTCGGCAAGTCGTCCCTCACTTTCGTCATCACAGCTGCAGCAGTTATCGTAGTGTTCTTCAGCTCCCAGACGCTGTGCATGACTGCGTATAAGACAGTTTCCCGTGACAAGATCTACCAAAAGTGATACGTCCCTATAGGTCATCAAAAGTAGCTCGTAATCCATGAAGGGCCACAACTGTCTAGCAATCTTGCATCCAGTGTTCGCGGCCCATCTGAAGTAAGTAATATCGATAGTCGATCGCTGAAGTTCAAGTTTTTAGGAGGGCACCCCTATGCTATTCAGATCCAGAGGAACCCATCAGATAGTGCCAACTTCATTTGCCCTAATGTTCCCCAGTATATCCCTGTGGTCTGGGACTCATATGATCCTGCTAATCCATCCCGCTTAAAGATGAGCGGCAGTCAAGTGCTGTTTTCATTCTCAGGAAGAGGGAATCCTAGGCCATAACGTGGGCATGGCTTTCAGTGTAAATATCCAAAGCGCTCTTCTTTTCGGCAGACAGTCTGAGCCAATCTACACTTTCCTTGAACGCAAGTATCTTCGCTTTAAAAACATTGCAGTAATCCGGAAGTCTTCGCAACAATTTGAGTTTTAGCTGCCTTGAGCTTAACCTCACCGTTTCCACAAATATTACCGGCCTTGTATCAGCGTTCTGTATAAATGATCGTGTACCAAATTGGGGAGGTGTGATCATTCCTCCGGTTCGAGATTATCGTGATTGGCGTTTCTGATAGTAACGATGTTTTAAAAAAAGAATAATTGTTCGTTTAAATAAGGTTATATCAACATTCTTTATTCATTGTACTCTAATTTTTACACTTTCGTCCGTAAGGATTATATACTGAAATATATAAAAAAAAATAACCCTGCAGTCTGTGGTGGTACATTTGAGGCGAATGGCCGTGTTCGTCGCCATCTCTTTTCCTACCAGATTCAAGGGTGGTAAATAAAGGATCCCTAATGAGTGACTAAACGATCTCGAGCCGACTTTGCTAACCAATTTAGGCTGTTTAGGTAACGCTTTATCGTAGCTAAGACTTTGCACATGGTAGATTGGATGGTGACGAGATTTACCAATACGTTTTTAGCTTATTGAAGCGAAGACTGTTGCGCCTCCGTAAAGCCGGCCATTCACGTACAGTTTAAACTGTTCAGTTGAAACTGTCAGTTAAAACTGTGCGTGAGTGTGTAATAACTGACAGTTCAACTCAACGGTTCAGTTTAACTGAGAAATATAAAATTTTTATATTTTTAACTGACAGTTTCAAATGAAGTGAACGTGTGTGGGGGTTCAACTGCACAGTTCTCAGTACAATATGTGTCGAGCGAGAGTGCGTATATGGCCAAACCGTGTTAAAAACTAAATAATTGAACTGCGCGTGTTTGTCCATCTCAGTTTACAGTTATGTAAGTCTGTCAGTTTTAACTGAACAGTTTATACTGAACGTGAATGGCCGGCCTAAGGGTGGGTTGGTCGATTGATTCCAACCTCCACAATACTGAGACACAACCTTCTTTAGCTGTCTCACTTTCCTTTTAGGTGATATGTTTGCCCCTAATGTTTTTTTCCTGACAAAATTACTTCCCAAAAAATTAAGGCCCAAATACTCATCCAGCCTTGTGGTCTTTATAGTGAGAATGTGTTTGTATGTGTGACACCGACGATACACGATGGCAAATCAAAAAATTTTGCTACGACGGCAAATATGACGGCCAGCATACGTACACGAGTGAATTCGCCTGCATGACATGTGTATTTGGCCTTAAACTTTTAAGTCACCCTTGTGTGAAATAATTTTCACACAATAAGCAAAAAAATGATTGAGGTACACTAAAGAAACTTCTTAAATTTGTTAGCAATATTAATTTAGTACGGAAAACACATTTTTTATTTAAAAAGTAGTTTCATCAACAAAATATTTCAGAAATTACGTAAGTTACCCACGTGTGTGGTTTTCCACACATATGCAGTTTCTATGTAATTTGCCTTAGAGACAAGATTTTCTGTCCACAAGTGTGAAGATTTTTGAGATTGTTGCGAACTGCAAACAATGTATGTTTTATAAAATGTATTTTGTACTAAATGTTTTTCTATAAAAAAAAACATGTTTTTACAAATTTTTCTGTTTAAAAAAATGTCAATCCATATTATTAAAAAAAAAATATTGTTAAATTAAATAAATCGTTAAACACATTTTGAAATTTAAAATGATCTTTAACAAGGAAACAGCTTAATTATCAAACCTTTTCAAATAATATTCTCCACTCAACTTCAAAAGCATTTAAATATATAAAGCGAACATAAAATAAATAAACATTATCGAGAAAATTCTAATATGAGATTTCATCAGAAATTAAAACGTAGCAGATAAAAAAACCAAAAAGGAGGAAAAACACTTTAATGAAAACTCCAATAAATAAAAACGTATATTTTTATTTCTTAATATCCAAACGAAAAGTATGCCAAAAAGCAGGCTTTCAAAAAATTAAATAACAACAAAAATTGATTGCAATTATAATAACAAAAATAAAAGCAGAATTTTCCTCTGCTGCAGAGATTTAAGCAGCATCAACAACAAATACAATCAACCATAAAAAATAAAAATGCTCCATAAACATTCTACGAATATAAACAAATACAAATAAAAACTAAAAAGCGTATAGAAATAATAACAAAAACAACAAAAGAAACACACACAATTCTGTTGAAAGCTCGTAAAAACAAACATCATGGAAAAAATACAACAATGAGGAGAACAACGAAAAAAATTATGTAAAATAAAAAGGAAGAAGAAACACAAATAAAAGGAGAAATAAAATATACAACATTTCATACAATTGTATGAGACACAGTTAAACAAAAGCCTACTTTTAGGCGCACTAAACAGCATGCTGTCATGAATATGTGAAAGTCTTAATAAAAGAGCGGGAAGGTGTGTGCTTGTGAGTGGTTAAAGCATAAAAGTTTCAAGTATGTTTTCCTTTTTTTTTGGTAGGAAATTACATTTCTTAACAAGTGTGTTAAGTTTTTACAGCTTTACTGTTTTACTTCATTTGTTTACACTTGGTTAAGATGACTTTTGTTATATTTTTCCCCACTTTTGTAACAGTCGTTATTGTTTAGTAATGGAAAATAAGCAAAACATTTTAGAGTCTTAGAAAAATAATTAGTATTGTGGTTATTTTGTTGAACTATGTATGGTTTTTAATCCAAATTTTTAATATTTTTAATTAGGCTTAAGCTCATGAAATTTAATTTTTCATTAAATTATTTTTATGAAGAAAGGAATTTTACTACATGAAAATTAATTAAAATTGTTATTGACAATCTTTCATTCTTGACGTGGCTGGGGCTCGAACCCCGGCCGGCAGGTTATCATGACATGTTTCGATTGCAACCACTCAATCTCCTCAGATGGATTTGCCGTCTTACACTCGCAATTTAATGAAAAATTAAATTTCATTAACTTAAGTCTTAGAAAAATTTTTAAACTTAATGCGAAAAAATGTGGACAAAATTTGCAAACAAATTAAAACCATTTTAAACGCATTTTCCATCGATTTGATTTCATATTGACAAATCTTGCGGTATAGAAACTTATTTCGGACAAACTTTCTTAGAAATATATTGGGGTAAATTTTGAAATCATATTTGGGCAAAATTTTGTTAAACTTTTAAGGAAAAATCTTATCTTGAAAAACACTTTGTTAAAAAGAAATACATTTTTATCAAACTGTTTAATAGAAGCACGCACATATGAAACGAATAATGCTCAAGGCCGTTTTACACTAACAACCAAGTCTACAAGTATTTTAACGAAAATACTTTCATGATCTAAATATTGTTCGCAAATTTTCCAAAAACAATAACAACTTATCATGTCAGTGTTATATGTACTTAATATTTGTATTACAGTGTGAAACTGCCTTTATTAGCATCACGAATTTGGTCGAATGATACAAACTTGAATAAAATTTTGTTTTATAAAGCCAAATTCGGAACAATTTCGGTTTAATACAAGAATAAAAGAAACACAAAAACCCATTTTGTTCAATAGAAATACGTTAAGGACAAGTTTTGTTTAATTTAAACCCATATGAAACATACTTTTATTAATCCGAAAACCTTTTGGGACACATTTTTTTAATGTTACGATATTTTGGAAAAATTTTGTATAATAAAGCCAAAATTAGGACAAAGTTTATTTAAAAGAAATACAATTGTAAATTATTCCATGGCAACTTATTTTTTGTTAATTGAAAAGGCATGTAAAACAAATTTTTTTTTTTTTAAATAGAAACTAATTTGGAACAAATTTTGTTTAAGAGAAACACATTTTGAAGACATTTTGTTCTATAGAAAGCTATTTGGGACAAATTTCGTTTCATAAAAACACACATGGATAAAATTCTGTCTAATAGAACCACATTTGGGACAAATTTGGTAAAATATATATGCACACTTGAGAGAAATTTTGTTAAATTGAAATACATTTGGGACAAATTTTTGTTGATAGGAACACATATGCGAAAAAGTTATTTAAAACAGTATTAAAATTGGGACCAATTTTGGTTAATTTATATATATTTCGGACAAATTTATAAAGAAAAGTATTTGTAATAAAATTTGTTATATAGAAACCTATTTTGTATAATGAGGACAAAATTGGGACAAAGTTTATTTGAAAGAAATACAATTGTAATAAAATTTATTCAATGGAAACTATTTTCGACACTTTTTGTTTAATGGAAAAACTAAAATGGAACAAAGTTTGCTTAAGAAAAATACATTTTGAATCAAGTTTCCTCTATAGAATCTTATTTGGGACAAATTTTGTTTTATAAAAATACACACCGATAACATTTTGTTTAATAGAAACACATTTGGGACAAATTTGGCAAAATAGATACACACTTGGGAGAAATTTTGTTAAATTGAAATACATTTGGGTGAAACTTTGTTTGATAGGAAAAAGTTTTTTAAAAAAGTTTTAAAATTAGGACGAATTTTGGTTAATTTATGCATAGTTCGAACAACTTTATAAAAACACATATGTGACAAAGTTTATTTATTTAACAAAAATGTATTTGTGATAACATTTGTTATATAAAAACTTATTTTGTATAATGAGGACAAAATTGGGACAAAGTTTATTTAAAAGAAATAAAATGGAAATAAAATTTGTTCTATGGAAACTAATTTGCGACACTTTTTGTATAATGGAAAGACATAAAGATCAATGTTTTTTAAATAAAAACTCATTTGGAACAAATTTTGTTTCATAGATGCACACTCTTGGGACAAATTTTTTTGTATGAAGACACATTTCGTTAAATAGAAACATATTTGGAATTAAGTTTGTTTTAAAGAAACTTATTTGGCAACAAAATTTGTGTAATTAAAAAATATTTGTGGAAAATTTTGTTCTGTAGAAAAATTTTTGGGATAAATTTGGTTCCTGGATATATGGATACAATTTTGTTGAATAGAAACACACATGGGGTAAATTTTGTCCTTAATAAACACTTAGAACAAATTTTGTTAAATATAAAGCCATTTGGGGCACATTTTTTAAAAGCGAAACACTAAATTTTAATAAACTGAAACAAATTTGGAACAAATTTTGTTCAATTGCGACACAATTGGGTACAATTTTTGTTTTCTAAAACAAATTTGTAAATTTTTTTTGCAAAAAATTCACGTTTGGGACAAATTTTGTTTTATTGAAACTTATTTGGGACAAATTGTATTCACTAGATATGCATTTGAATAAATTTTTTTCAATAAAAACTTTGGGAACATTTTTTTCCAGAGAATCGATTTTGATAAATTTTGTTTAATTGACACACAATTGCAGGGCTGCCAGGTACTTATTTTCCTTGTCCCCAAAAAACTAAAAAAAAATCTACAAATCAAAAAACAAAACCCTAAAAAGTTAAAATTTTTCTTCTGTTTTTTTCTGTCCAAATTTGAAATTATTTGTTAAAAAAAAGTAAGAAAAATTTTAATAAGAAATCACCAAAAATCCCCAAATAAACATTTTTAATAAAAAAAAAATTAAATATTATATTTTATTTGAAGCGACTACTTTCGGCATGTTTTTGAAAATCCTTTTTATGCGATTCTAGTGAGGAATTACAAGCAGAACAATATGCGGTTTTTAAAGACGAAGAACCCAATTTATAAGAATTTTGGGTTTGTTTAATCGGTTTAAGCCATCTCTAAAATCAACAATAATAAAACATATATCGGTCATTTACTTACCAATAGCCCAGCATTTTTTCCCAAACTTTAATATATTGTCTTATTTACTTATATTTACTTATTTTTGGGGAGGACATATCTGCTTGAAAATTGTCTTTAAAAAATCAAAAATTGTGTGTGTTGTCAACGGTTTTAGAGCCTTTTTCTAAATTCTTCTTTTTAAAACACTTATTCAAGAAGAACAGCATGAGTTTATTAAGTACCTTTTATACACTTAACAAAAATGGTAATCATAATTAGGTGTAAAGGGGATAACCCAACAAACACGGAGGTTTGATTTCAAATTGAAAATGATTTGAAATCAAACGTTTCTCAAACGACAAACGTTTGACAATGATCTGAAAATCATTTGAAAATCATAGCGTTCTCAACAAAATGGGAAAATTATTTCCAAATTGAAAAATGCCTTTATTTTCAACTTGCTTTCAAACGTAATTCTCAAATGTGGATATTAATACAATGTGGAATATAAATAAAAATATTTTATTTTTTTTAATTTAAATTTATTATTTATTTAAATAAACTGTGAGATAAACCTTCGGCACCATAGCTAAAAGATGAAATAATGTTCTTTCCGTCCTCTAATTCTTGGAAAGACAAACTACTTGGCTCCCTTTTATTTTGAGGATTGAAGCACCGTGATCGTTCAACAAACTTTCTCCACTTTCCCGTTTTATTTTCCTTTTTTTTTTTCTTATTTTTAATCATTGTAATAACTCACAAATAATTTTTATTTTTCACAAGAAATAAGCTGCTCACTTTATATTAAAATTTATTTGTAATAGTAAAACATCAAAGTTTTGACTTCGTGTTTGTTGGGAAGGATAAAATAAAAGTTTTGCTACTTTTTTTATATTTAATATACGAAAAATAGAAAAATAAGCGTGAATAAAATCCCCGAATTTTTTTCTTAAATACCCAAAAAGGATCCCCAATCCCCAAATGACTTTATTTGTCCTTTTTGTTTGCAAGAAATCCCCAACTTAAGGGATAAGTTCCCCAATTATGGCAGCCCTGCACAATTGCGAACCATTTTAGTTTTCTAAATACACTTATGGGAAAAATGTTAATCAACATAAGCAAACTTGGAACAAACTTTGTCTAACAAAAACACATTTGTGCAAAATTTTGTTTGGTTTGTGAGAAGAATTAAAAAATTGTTAGAATTGTTTTGCAAACAATTTCAAATTTTAGAAATGTTAAAGTAATTCTTCCCTCTGTTGGCCAAATTTTCAACTACTTTATTCGAGTGTTTTAGCAATGATTCACAATACAGTAAACAGCTTAGTTTAGACAAGCACCAACCCAATTGTAAGCATTCGAATTTAAATTGTACAAAATTCTCCTTTTTTTTAAAAAATTCTTATTCAAAAATTCGAAAATCTTAAACAGATGGATGGAGAACTATAATTCGCACATAAGTTTTCGATATTTCGAAATCGATTTATAGGCCTCTTATTAGTTTCGAATAATATAACCATAATTTCTCATAAGCAATTTTTTAAAACTATTGTGAATATTAAGTTTAGGTACTTCAAACGTTATGTATTATTTTCTTAAACCACATTGCTTGAATTATTTTTTAATTGTAGTTATGTAAAATGTAACTTTTAAAAGAATGTTACAGTTAGGATTTTAGCTGTTAAGTTTACGTTTGCTGTTAAAGTCTGGAACTAAAAACTGTTACATTTGAAAAAATTTTTAAAATTTTCTTTTGAATATGAACTTGATTTTTTGTAATGCACAAAATACTCGACATTGTCTAGTGCACTCACTGTCTTTTGAAGAAGTTAATAAACGACGACATGACCGACATTGTCTTTCAAGTTGTCTTTTGTTAAAACTTATCCACGACAACATGACAGACATTTTCTTGTAAGGTATCCTCTATCAACAACTATACACGACAGTATGAGCGACAGTGTCTTGTAAGCTGTCCTGTATTAAAGTGTATGCCCGACAACATGACCGACAGTGTCTTGTAAGGTGTTCTTTATCAACTTCTAATCACGAAAATATGAGCGACAATGTCTTGTAAGCTGTCTTCTTAACAAACAAAAATAAGTTGTTCCCAATAAAAAATAAAAATAGCTGTAAAATAACGATAATAATAAAAAAACAACCAAAGCAAAGTGAATAAAATCAGTCAGTCAAGTCTGAGAACTCAAAGGCTAAGCTATGATTTTAAAAACATATATGTGCTATTGTATATTTTTATTTATTCATTTAGGTTTATAGGCGACATTGTCGTGTAAGCTGTAACTCCTGCAACTTCATCGACATTGTTCTTTACGCAGTCGTTGACGTCAAAGTAGAATCCATTGTCGTCTATATAGTCATCAAATACAATACAAGAGTCAATGCCTTTCATGTGGTCATTAAAGACTATATGTACGACAATGTCGCGCATGTGGTCATCAACGACAGGCTGAGCGACATGGTCTCTCTTTGTGTCGTGCACGATTTACGCGACACTTGTTTGAAAATTTCATCGACGATTTGCATTAGTTGTCCCTTACGTGTCGTGCAGGAATTAACATTGTCGTGAACGATTCATCAATGATTCTTGCACGACATAGCCAACTGGGGTATTTTGCGACATTTACTTGCTATCAGCAAAAGGAAGGAACATGAACAAAGTGTGTGTGTTTGGCACGCAATTTGTGTGGTTTATTTTGCTCTTAGGTCGATAATGCAGAAATATTTTCATTAAACTAATAAACAAATTCACTAAAAAAAATTATTTTTTAATTGAAACTAAAAAAAAAAATAAATATTCAAAGGATTATAAAAGTAAATATGTTGTTTTAAATGTATTTGTACGAAAGAAATAATTCTTTTGCACATCGGAAATAGGCAGTAAGTCAAATCTTTTTGGTCAGAAAAGAGAGGCTAAGCTGTCAAACGAACTGTTATTGAAGTTTGTGATCAATATATTCTTTCTTTTTATCATAAATAGATTCACGCTTTAACAAAGCTACCAAATTGTTCAAATTTAGTTTGAAACTAAAGGCCTAACTACAATATGCATATGTTTGCTTAAGTTACTGTCAAAAATCAACAAAAAGATGCAATAAAGAAAACAAAACCAAAAACTTTTTTAATCCGTACGGTAAGTGCGATCTTACTTTGCAAATGAAGGTTTCATAAAATTAAACAAAAAATTTTCTTTAGTTCAATATGGTTCGACGCATATGCAACAGATATATTCGCATAATTGCTGAAGACAACTTAAGCATATGGGCGTTTCCGTCAAAAGGTTCACCGCGACCGAAAATTTAAACGTTATTAAAGGCTGATTATTTTACGATATTGTTTTAGAGAAATATTTAGATTTTACTAATTTTATTTAATTTTACCCATAAATTTGTTCACTTAGATGAACAATCAGACTGCAAAGTTGTGCAAACGTAACTTCTTAGTTGTGAGAATGATTCCTTTAAAGAGGTGATCTTTGATACAAATAATTCCAAAAAATTTTTCTTACATGGTCAGTAATCAATGTTGCCACTTTGTGGGTAATTATCCGAATTTGCTATAGTTTTAATTGTCGTGGGTAGAGCGTGGGTAATTTATCTTATGTGTAATTCAGATGTTATTTGAAATTCAGATAACCAAATAAAATCAAGATTCGATTTCAGTGATGACATTTATTTCTTTTTAAATATTGTTGATAAAAAATACACAGTCTTCTGAACCAAAGTCTCGGTTTCCTTTAAGGAAATCATTAAATGTATATCGACCCCTAATCGCGAAATTAACGTAAGCGCCAAAAATAAAATTTTACAGGAGAGGGCTTTTTTATTTTATTTCATATAAATTTTGTATGAAATTTGTCGCTTAAAATAAAATTGTTTTTGCTATTAAATCGTAACGGTACCTTATGTGACCATGAAATTTTAGGAGATGAAGCAAGTTTGGCCAATAAAGTCATTTATTAAAAAAAAACGAAAATTGAAAATGATGTCGCTTACGTTATTTTCGCGGTTACGGCTCGATATTTTCAAAAGTTTGGTAATAAATGTCGCAAGATGGACTCTTTGTAGTTACTCAAACTACCCACTAGCCTGGTGGTAGAAATGTTTCGAATATTCCAACATATAATTAATTTTATGTGTGTGGAAACTTTCAAATGCTTTTGTTTGAAGAATATTAAATGCCCTTTACAGTTGTAAAACTGAATGAACATGAAACTTAAAATGGCAGAAAACACAAAACAGATGAATTTTAATCGCAGATTAATACACGGCATTACCATTTGAAACTGATTTAAAAAAATAAGCACCGCGCCTGTCCTTTACAAAACGCATTGCAGATGACCAATTTTTTTTTTCCCTTTTTCGAGCATTGCTGGCTGCGTGTCACGAGTTAAATGAACAATGTTGACCTCCAAGACGTCAATAGTTGCTGGCTTATTAACATAAGCCAGTGACTTCACATTCCTACGGAAAAGTTAATTTGGTGGCGTAGTGCAGGCATGAATCTATCTATCTATCATGATGTGTCTGAGCAAAAAGTGAGAGCAGTATGACGTTTGTAAGCTAACACCCATTATAAAGGAATCAATGAGCATTTTGAACCGTCCTTAGATATGTATATGCAAACAAATGTGGAAGTTAATATCATTTTTTTAGGAGTTTTAATTTATGTTTTATTATTTATTTTTAAGTCGTAAATGTTCTTTATATTAATGTTAATTTATTTTAAATTACAATAAGAATGTTTACTGTTTGACTAATATTGATCTTCTTTCAATAAGTTTGCTGTGTTTTTGTTTCTGTTCGTAAATGCCTTTAATTAAATAAAGCTTCAATTTTATATCAGGTGTAATTTCATTTAAATCGGGTTATTTTGCTTCATCTCAAGTGTAATTTTAAATTTTGCTGGTGGTAACACTGTCTGTAATACAAGGAAGTGTTCGAAGATAAATATGTTATTCGAATTAACGGTAAATTTTTATTTTTTCTTAATCATTATTCAGTTTAATTATTATGGAAAAAATTTCACGTTCGAAATGTCACGTATTGACCCAGATTTTGGCTTAAAAAAAAGAAAATACAGAAGATTTTGGAATCAAACCAAAGACATTTTAATGTTACATTGTTGTGTACGTAAAATTCTCAAAGTAGTTTGACTTAAAAATTGTGCCAGGTTTCGCTTAAATACACCTTTTTATACATGGCCACAAAAACTACTTCTATTTTTCACGTTCGAACCGCTACTTCTTTTGCCATTATCTTTGGCCTAGAATCGCGCCCTCCATAAACTTTTGCATAGATAACAGTGCTTCCTTAGTGCTATAATTTAAGGGTTAAGAGAACGTAAAAATATTTGTTGTTTAAAATATTACTGCATTTTTGATGCGTACAACTGTCACGTTCAACACTTTGGAATTACCCATATTATAGTTGAGCCTTAAAGGTATTTTATTATTAGCTATTTTATTTAGTTCAGACCTAACAAATATTTGACGAAAAAATCCAAAAAAAGCTTCACCAGTAAATTGCTGAAACTTTAACTTAATTTTTAACAATTTCTATTGATTTGCTCAACTTTATTTGTAAGAAGGTAACTGCATAATGTCATTTATAAACTGTTCAATAATATTTGATCTAGCCAAACGTTTGGCAAAAGCAAATCTTTTTTAATAAAACTGTGGCTAAGTGTAGGACGTCAAATATTAAATAGGTGTGAACATAGCTTAACTCATCAAATGTTAATGTTGCAATCAAATTTAATTTTTTGTTTTAGTTTATTTCAGTTACAGTTAAAACACCCTTTATATGTCTTGACCTTCGTCCTATTGCAGTTCACTCGGGAGGGTTCTATTTTAATCATTTATAACTGCCTGAATTTTCGCAAAAAACACGTTTGACTCAGTGACTAATTTATTTTGTTCTATCGAAAACTATTGTATTCTTTAATACCAGAATTGTTCTTCGAACATTTGTTTAAGCTTCTTTTATTATTTTTACGTCGAAACCTGAAAAGCCACCCAGGTGGCTAGCTTTGATATACTTTATTTAAGTGTGCACATTTTTCTAATATCTTCTTATCATTTTCGTTAATTTTTTAATCATTATTTAATAATGATATTAAACAAATTATGTAATTTACCTAAAACAACATAAAAATAAATAGACCAACCTGGGTGTGATTTTCAAAAACAAAAAGGCCAATTATCCTTTCGGACGATTCACGTCACAGTGGGATGATTTTATTAATTTTCGTGCAAAAAAGGAATGGTTCTAGATCATTCAGCCTTATTCCGGTTGTCGTTGTCGTAATCGCTCAAGTCGTTTTTTGCAAGAGATTAAAGAAACACACAACCAGTGTTCTTTAAGAAACACACAACCAGTGTTCTTTAATCTCTTACAAAAAACGACTTGAGCGATTACGACAACGACAACCGGAATAAGGTTAAGAATAAAAAAAAAAAAAATGGAATTTCATTTAGATCGGCCACACACCGCTTAACGCTTACATCCAATCAAAACCGATATTTACGGATTAAAATCTTCCTATCCAAGCTGAAAGCTTAAAATTTGGCAATTAACCTTTCTGGAATAATAGAAAGGCGTATGCCGAGATTCATCAAAATCAGCCACTCCCACCGCCCTAAAATGTTTATTATTTTATTGTTAACTTCGTTTTGCGTCTCCTTTTTCTTTGTGGACATATTTGCATGCCAAAGTTTATTTTTCCTGGTTTTAACTTGTTTAAATTCTAGCATTTAACACGGAACTTTGTTATCGGGCCTTTTCTTTCATAAACATATTTCTATGCCAAAGTTTATGTTTCTAGGTTTTAACAAATTTAACCTATAATTTTGTGTTTCAATAGTATAGAAAATACCAGCCAAATAATAAAAAAGTACCAAAAAGTTCACTCTTATAGATTCTCATCCCCCTAGGACATGGCAGCTTGAATTTTATGTTTCTAGGTCCAATTCTAACGGTCATTCAAAAAGTACCAGTTAAAGAACAAAAAAGTACCAAACAGTTGCGCAATAGATTCATATCCACTCAGGACATTGCATGTTAAATCTTATGTTTTAAGGTCCAATATTAACGATAATCAAAAAAATACCAGTTGTTGAACCAAACATATTAAATTTCCCATATTTCCTTTTTTGGGTACTATTTTTTTCCCCCATTAAAGTATTAAAAATTTCAGTATTGTAGTGATGAATATGTCAATGAATGGAGAAAAATGTTTTGTAAAAAAAAGTACAAAAAATAGGTACGATCTTCACCCCTTAAATGTTCGAATTTCGAAAAAGTACCAAATTCGTATTTTTTTGATAAGTTTCGAATGTGGTTTTAACTTTGTGGTGTGTCCAAAAAGTACCAAAATTAAGGTTTTACCCGTTAACCCTCTAATAGGGCCGAATTTCAAAAGAGTACTAGACATCTGTCCGCTTATTTTTCTAAAGCACAACGATAAGTATACATTTTTTTGTATCTCTTTTAGTTTTGGAGATAAAAGATAACCGAATTGTCCCGTTTTTACTAAACACCCTAAACATTCGAATTTCCAAAAATCCCGTCTTAGTGGATTGATTTGGGGAGTGACCAATCTCTGGTCCAAATTTCAAGTTTCTAGCTTCAGCCGTTTAGGCTGTGCGATGATGAATCAGGAAGCAACGATACAATTTTATATACATACATATAAAGATTACAAAATGATAAAATATTTATTTGCTAATCCCAAGAATCATATGAATTTGTTTTTATTTTTCTCTATGAACTTTTCACCGTAACTGTTAAAAAAATTGCTGTTACAGAAAACATTCAATAAATATCTGGCCTAAAAGTAAGCAATAGCTTTTAGGGTTATCCTTCGGTTCCAGAAATGTCCGAGAACTATTATTTTTTTAATCAAACGAAGACATTCCCAGCATACATTTTATTGAAAGGACTGTTGTAGGGAATTGTGTTTATTGATTAAACTCATTTCTGGTTTAATGGCTAAGTCAGTAAGCAAAGTTTCCGTATTTGGAGGGAAGACATTCCTCAAGTCGTTAACGAGTCACCATAACATCCATTAAAATTTACTGCTTGGTGCGGCTTACACGCTAGCGGCATAATCGGTTCTTACTTCTTTCGAAAGGAGCAAGAAGCTGCCGTTACGGTGAATGGCGAGCCCTATCGAGCCCTACTGACTGAATTTTTGTTTCCAAAAATTCATCAGCTATACACCAACGACATTTGGTGGTTCCAATAAGACGCCGCAACTTGCCGTACAGCGCGCTTAACAATCGATTTATTGCAAAATCAATTTGGTGACAACTTTACTTCGAGAAGTGGTCCTGTTGACTGGCAACCTCCTTCCTGCTATTTAGCGCCTCTGACTTACTTTCAATGGGGTTATGTTAAGTCATTGGTTTATGCCGGCAAACCAACAAATTTGTAAGCAATGGAAGCGAATATTCCAGCTGCCATTGACGCCATACGGCCAGGTTTTTTAAAAAAAGTTGTAAAAAAATTAGTATGATCAAACGGACTGTGTATTTCGTAGCCACGGCGGACATTTGCCGGAAATCATATTAAAAAAAAAAATGCCATTTCACACCAACAATATTTCTGTCTTGTATTATCATTTTAAATTCATTCAGCTAAAAAACTTCCTTTATATTGACCATTAAATGGCTTAAAAATATTAGTAATCTTTTGAGAGAAAGAGCCATTATTTTGTTCTGCAAGTTTTTTCTTTCAGTGGTTTAATTTGTATTCTACTTCAGAACACAATGAACTAAGATGCCATTTTTTTTTAATTTGTACCCAGTAAAAACTTCGCTTACTTTTTCAAAACGAATAGCTTCTTTAACTCATTATTTAGTAGCTTTCTTCTATAACTACATGTATAACAACTTCTATAACTACTTTTTTCTGGATGAATTAAGGTAAAAAAATAATGACTTACTTTTAAATGCGTTCATTTTGGGACATGCCTTGTAAAATTCATTGGTTCTTTCAGTAGAATTGTAAGTAGTGCCTTCTTATTTTTCTGATTACTCAACACATTATTTTGTAGGCGAAGTTTTTACTGGGTACATAAGAGTTGAATTGAGCTGCCACATCATATACTGTTTTTACATTTATAATACAACAACAAACTCAATAGAAGTTTGTTTTTACGGACAAATTTTCCGAAATGCAGAACGCTCTCAGTAAACAAATTATTCTCCGAACAACATTATTGTTCTTAACGCATGTATGAATGAGCTCACAGCAACAAAAGACAAATCAGTTTTTTTTTTGACTAATCCCTTGAAAAAGGGAACTTACACCAAACTTGTCACGTGACAGTTTTAAAGTGGTAGGGACCGGTTCAAGTTCTAACACTTTGAATGAAGGGAACATGGCGATGTCCTACGAGGGGGTTAATTGACACTTTGTAACAGGTCACTGAAATAACCCATATAGACACAGTCAATTTCGGTTTCTCGCAGACATTGTCCCGATTGAACCATTGTCCCGAGTGACAGATCCCCTTCAAATAAAGCAGCCACTTCACGCACAAAATCCAGTCTCATGACGAGTTTTGTGCCAATTAAATTTCCTTTGAAGTTACTATACTTTAAACACATTATCACCTTTCAAGTGATATACATATCGTTAGCTAAAATGCAAAAAGACGTAACTAACAAAAAATTCAAAATCGTGTTTTTGATTGATTATTATAAATGCCATTGAACTACATGTCTACACAAAATTTTACACTTCTGGGATCAAAAATTGCGCTTTTATTAACAAAAAACATACGGACGTAACTACAAGTGTGTTTATTTTATAAATGAAAAAGTACTTATTTTTTTCAACAAAATATAATGAAATGGTTTCATTTGAAAACTGTTTAAAGAATTCCATGGATGACCCATTAACGCATGTTTTCTGACATGTTTATATGTAGTTTTTATTTAATAAAGTTTTTTGCTTTTCCTGTAAAATTATATTTTTGTTAGTTACGTCCTTTTGCATTTTAGCTAACGATATCTTGTTTTCAACTATCACAGGTTCGTCCTTTTTTATAATAATATTGTGTCCACTGGTCACGGGATAGGTACTTTAAGAACATTTGATACAAATTTTCCGCAGGGATATGACAACAGAACATAAGGTTTTATGAGACAATCCACAGCAAACAAAACAACCGCAAAACTGTCATATTGCCTTAATCCGACAAACCATAGGTTGCAGAAAATATGCTGCTTTTATACAACATACCCAGAGTAAGACAAAACTTATTGAAATGAACCTTGTTGCCCATAATGGCGGCTTTCTTATAACGCAACCCACACCAATAAGTCAAAAATTATTGTCGCATTGCTGTCTGATTACCGGTTGTCATTTAAGACAAAAACTTGTTAAGACTTTTTTGGTCTGGGTTAGCATCAAACAAGTGTCTTTGTCTTAAAAGAAGAAAACGTTTTGTCTTTTGTAAGTGTGGATTCAGCCTAAAGGGGTGTATTTGTCGCTGATGAACTGCTCTTGGATTCTGCGTAGCCCAAATCTTGAAGTTTTGCTTGTTGACAAAGCCATTTTAAAGGAAATGAGCTTCGTCGCTCTTTATCTTTATTGGCTTGGAAAATAAATATCAGCTGTTTTGGTGCATTGTTCAATTGTAAAGTTATTCATACCAATTCTAATCATTTTGCTTATTCTGCGCCACCCTGTAATGTATTTTCTAAGGAAAAAAATATCACTGTTTTTTATTTTCTTTAGAAAAACTACTACTGTGATATATTTTCTACAGAAAAAATATCACTGTGGCAAACAATTTACGGATTTAATTTCTTTAATTTTCCGCAATTAAACCTAAATTTCAACATTTAAATGTTTTTTCATTTGCTGGCTTTCGGCAGACAAATTATTGTTATCAAGATTTGTGAAATATCAAATCCTTTTACTCATAAATCAAACTCTTTGGCACATTTTAGTGCTCCAAAAAAAATGAATACTTAAAACCTCATTTAAATCCTTGACAATAAGGATTAAGTTACAGCTCCTTTTTTTACATAAATGATTTTTTTTTTTTTGTATTTTTTACCAAATCACAATATTTTAAAAACAACCGTCATTACTTAGTTTGATAAAAAAAACAACAACAGACAACATAGTAGAATAATTTCGACACAATAAGTGTGTTGTAATGTGTCTTTTGTTTTATTATTTGTTAACAAAAAAAAAACCAAAATCTTTTTGTTTCACACAATACAGTTTCCCTGACACTCGACAATCAGACGAAAAGCAGGCAACAAAAACAATTTCTATATAAAAAAAAGAAAATTAAGCAAAAACAAAGATATTTTGCATAAATTATCATACAAATACAAACACCAACACACACACAACTTAACTTTATAGTTTTAACCCTTTTTCACCCCTTTATAGGAGTGAGTAAGAGTTGTGTTCGTTTGCTTGCGTTTGTGTCTCTGAGGAGTGTAAGTGTGTTTGTCGGTCTGTTTGTTTGTGTGCATTTTGATATGACTCGTGTTTCATTCATGACATTTACATGTGTTGAATGGATGGATGAATCGTTTGGCTGGTTGGATCTGCCTGGTTGTTTCGACTGTTTGTATAGACTTGGTGTTTTTTCCTTAATGGCTGGCTGGCTGGTTGGGTTGTTTGTTTGTTTGTTTGCTTTTCCATTTGGTCCCTTATGCGGTGTTAAAACTCCATGTGAATATGCATATTGAGATTATTTAAAAGAGATAAGTGTCCATTTTTTGTTTACATTTTTCACTACAATATTGGGTGTTGAGCATGATGACGATGAGCAAACAAAAATTTACACATATTTGTGCACAAATTTTACTTTAAGTGCAAAAGTCTTAATAAAAACTCTAGTTTCTGTATTTTTTTGTTGGTCTTTTTTAACATTTAATTCGAAACATCTTTTAGTTGCAAGTGTTTATTAAACATTTAGAACAAAAAGGTCTTTTTATCTTATTGTATAAATACCCTAATGAATTGAAGGTTTGAATTTAAGTCCACAAACAGAATGAAACTTCTCGTTTGCATAAATTAAATAAGAAACACAAAAAGTATTCCGATAAGGTTCAGCTAACACACGCATATTTGGCAAATTAACAAAGAATTAAATTAAAAACAGGACCATCCAATGACGTTTTCTTACTTTATGGTGCTTTAAATATTCCACAATAACCAAGTTAGATAGTAAAGTCGAGCAAGCCTGGTCACATGATACCCTCCACTACAGAATTTAAAGTCAACTTGATGAGAGTGCACCTTATTTGGGACCTATGAGCAATTATGCACCAGTCAGAAAAAAATTTTGATATTAAGATTTATCGTAAGCTTAAAAGTTTCTAAAAAAAATTATCGCTAGCAAAAAATTTTCTAAGCAAATTTATAGCTAGCTGAAAATTTTCTAAAGAATTTATCGCTAGCTGAAAATTTTCTAAACAAATTTATCGCTAGCAAAAAATTTTTTAAAGAAATTTATCGCTAGCATAAAATTTTCTTAAGAAAGGTATCGCTAGTTGAACATTTTCTAAACAAATTTATCGCTAGCAAAAAATGTTCTTAACAAAAATTTTCTAAAGAAATTTATCGCTAGCTAAAAATGTTCTAAAGAAATTTATCGCTTGCAGAAAATTTTCTAAAGAAATCTATCGCTACACAGAAAAAATTATTTTTCCAATTCAAACAAAAAATTTGTAGAATCAAACAATTTTTCGTCTGAAATCGGTCCTATAAACAAATTTGCATATTCAAACAATTTATTTGCATTTTGTTTATTGAAAAAACACAGATTTTTTCAAACAAATAATTTAACTGAATCAAACAAAAAGTTTACTGAAATTCATATATGTACTAAATTTTAAAACAAAAAAAAAAAAAATTTTGCACAAGCAATGACGCGATCACAAGTAAGCACTGTATGTCAGGGATGTCAGCGCCTTGCACAATTGTGCAAAATAATTCACATGTACGCTTACGCTCTTTTATTTTGCGAGCGTAAAATATAATTGTTTACTGAGAAACACTCTCATTCAGCGGGAAATATCGCAAATATTGCAAGGCCTGTTTTGAGGCCTCTAAATATATTTATGTATATAAATAAATATACAATAACTGTATGTAGGTACATCTTTTTTTTTTTTGTTTTATTATCTTTTTTATTTTATTTATTATCTATGTTTTTGTTTTGTTTTATTTCTGTTTTTGACATTGTACAATGATTTTAAAACAGGGATTTCCATTTCTTTGCACAATTGTGCAATTGTGATTATTTTTTAAGATAGAATTTTAAAATTTTATAAAAATATATATGTAAAGTGAATCCTAATCAACAAAAATTTCAAATTTTCAAAATAATTGTTTTGCATTTAAGCTAACGATATGTGTTTTGTTCGTGAAAAAAATTCGTTGATGCCTGTAACAGGGTCCCTTTTTCTTTCGTTAAAAAGACGTACCTAAATGCAGAAATTATCAAGAAAAGAAAAAGCCACAAGAATTTGTTGGTATTTTGTGATTGTAAAAATATTTTTGTTTCTGTACCAATCGCGTCGTTATAATGGTGGTAAATACTTACAGAATATTTTTAAACTTAATATTTGCATTAGTATGAGCAAATGAATTTTCATTGTTAGAATTCGCAAAGGTATGTTGAGCAAAAAACGAAAAATATTGGAAAGAATTGTATTAGGTTGTAAAAAGACTTCAAATATTGTGAACTGCGCAATTTTTCCAAAAAATAAGCAAAGTTTCTGAGGTTCCAAATTAAATTTATTTAAATAATAACTGATTGTGTCTGTCCATAACTCAACATTTTTCGATAATTGTATTATTATTTATTGCTTTTAAGTCTTCATAGCAATAAATGTAAGTTAACTTTAAATGGTCTGATGAAAAATGAATGGAAAGCATGAACTATATTTCCTCGCATAATGCTGGCCCTGGTGTTTGCATCGCCCTTTCATGAAAATGTTTTGTAAGTTTTAATACCTTACCTGATTCCCAACAATTTAATCGAACATAGATGACCCTTAGAAAAGGTCTTTAATAAGGCCTCGCAACCGCATATTTCGCCCGCTGGGCATGTAAGAGATAAGAGCCCTGCAAATAAAATTGGACCACCTGACCCATTTTGATAAAATGGACTACTCCATGGACTAGTCCGATGTAATGCAAGCATGGACCATGCCATTGTTAAAATGTGTTTGTAGTGAGACGACATGTCTTCGTTTTTTAACGACATGCTTTCGTTTTTAAACGACTTCAAAACTAATCCTCTTGAGTATACCATGGAGTAGTTTTAAAACTACTCCTTACTGGTCCAAAGGTGGGTTATATACCATGGAGCAGTTTTAGAACTACTCCTTAGTGGTCCAAAGGTAGGTTATATGGTCCTCTCCTAGGACATCGTAATGTTAAATAGACCAGGTTTTTTCCATACGTTTGGGTTACTTGTGGACTAGTCCTGGTCCCTTGTGGACTACTCTTTACACGCGTGTTTGGACTTGCAGGGAGTAATCTCACCAACACAATCATAATTGACATCACTGCTGTATGTGAAGATAACGGCAGAGCAGAGCCGCCGGCTGGCTTTGAGACACATTTTTTTTGTTGGAATAATTTTTGAACGAAGTCTTATTTATACACACAACACAATGTTTTCTTTATCAGTCTCTGTTGCTGTATCCTTTCCTTTGCTAAAGAAGAAATGTAACCAAAAATGGCAGCAGACCGACTCGATATGTTTTTCGTCATCATTCTATTATTGTATTTGATGTATTTAACCAAACAAATTTAAAAAATTGAATACGGGATTTTGTTTCTTGTAATGTTGTTTCTGCTATTATTTTTCTTATAGTTGCACTTTTTTAAAGCGTCCAAAAATAGACTGTGTGTGTTTTTTGTTGTTGTTCTTATATTTCACATAAAGAAGGGTTGCTTACGATCAAATAAAAAAATGCAAAAAGACGACAACATTAAAGAGCGTTAAATATTTCATACAAAATTATGAAAACTTGACACCAATAACGCGTTTATTATATTTTTGAAGAGTTGTCCACATCTTTGTTGGTTAAATAAAAATCAAACAAAAATATTGTTTAAATCAGTAAAAAAATTTATAGAAATTAAAAAAATTTTCAAACAAGCGTTTGTTTGAAAATAATTCGGCAATATTTTTTTCTGTGTAGCTGAAAATTTTCTAAAGAAATTTGTCGCTAGCTAAAAATGTTCTAAAAAAATTTATCGCTAGCAGAAAATTTTCCAAAGAAATTTATCGCTTGCTGAAAATTTTTTAAAGAAATTTATCGCTAGCTCAACATTTTCTAAAGAAATTTATCGCTAGCTGAAAATGTTCAAAAGAAATTTATGGGTAGCCGAAAGTTTTCAAAAGAAGTTTATCGCTAGTTAAAAATTTATTAAAGAAATTTATCGCTAGCTAAAATTTTTTTAAAGAAATTTATCGCTTGCTGAAAATTTTCTAAAGAAATTTATTGCTAACTGAAAATTTTCTAAAGAAATTTATCGCTAGCTGAAAATTTTATAAAGAAATATATCGCTAGTTAAAAGTTTTTCAAAGAAATTTATCGCTGACTTAAAATTTTCTAAAGAAATTTATCGCTAGCTGAAAATTTTATAAAGAAATTTATCGCTAGTTAAAAGTTTTTTAAAGAAATTTATCGCTAGCTTAAAATTTTCTAAAGAAATTTATCGCTAGCCTAAAATTTTCTAAAGAAATTTGTCGCTAGCTAAAAATGTTCTAAAAAAATTTATCGCTAGCAGAAAATTTTCCAAAGAAATTTATCGCTAGCTCAACATTTTCTAAAGAAATTTATCGCTAGCTGAAAATGTTCAAAAGTAATTTATGGGTAGCCGAAAGTTTTCAAAAGAAGTTTATCGCTAGTTAAAAATTTATTAAAGAAATTTATCGCTAGCTAAAATTTTTTTAAATAAATTTATCGCTTGCTGAAAATTTTCTAAAGAAATTTATTGCTAACTGAAAATTTTGTAAAGAAATTTATCGCTAGCTGAAAATTTTATAAAGAAATTTATCGCTAGTTAAAAGTTTTTTAAAGAAATTTATCGCAATCTTAAAATTTTCTAAAAAAATTTATCGCTAGCAAAAAATGTTCTAAAAATTATCGCTAGCTTAAAATTTTCTTAAGAAATTTATCGCTAGCAAAAAATTTTCTGAACAAAATTATCGCTAGCTGTAAATTTTCTAAAGTAATTTATCGCTAGCACGAAATTTTCTAAAGAAATTTATCGCTAGCTTAAAATTTTCCAAAGAAATTTATCGCTAGCAGAAAATTTTCTAAAGAATTTATCGCTAGCTAAAAATTATCTAAAAAAATTTATCGCTAGCTGAAAATTTTCTAAACAAACTTATCGCTAGCAAAAAATTTTCTAAACAAATTTATCACTAGCTGAAAATTGTCTAAAGAAATTTATCGCTAGCAAGAAATTTTCTAAAGAAATCTATCGCTAGCTGAAAATTTTTTAAAGAAATTTATCGCCAGCATAAAATTTTCTAAAAAAAATGCTCAAATTTTTAAAAAAAATTTATATTTTAACTCAAAATTTCCAAAAAATATCCACAAGCTTAAAATTGGCCAAAATCTGTTTTGATAGGGAATCTCTCCTTTGCTTAAGATATTTTTAATAAAGCTATTCCTATCTTAATGTTTAATGGTATAAAAGTCTCGTAGTTGTTAAGAATTTCCCCTTTTAAATAAATCAAGTAGCAGAAATTTCCCTTTTACATACATATGAATGTATGTATTGAAACATTTGTTTTCATAAATTTATTTGTCAAAACCTAACAAATTACTTCCTTAAAAGAATAGTTCACATTGCAATGAAAGACACAAAAATACCTCTAATATATCCTTTACTCTCTTCTCCAATTTTTTAGTAAGCTGTAAATAAAATATCCCAAAATTTTCCTTAGAAAATCTCCCCTTCACTGGAATGACTTACTTCGCTAATAAAAAAGAAATTGTTACGTCATTAATGTGAAAAGGCAACCTGTTAGTCAAACCATGTGTTTTTTTGTTTATACCTCGAATAGCGGAAATCTCCTGTTTGGATATTATTTTTGTTTAACTTACTTAAACAACCCTCAAAAAGCAAATTTGACAAACTTCTTCTTCTCTTGGGCCAGCGAAGGCTAAGGTCAATGAGATTAAGGGAATGTGTGCTTGTGAGCACTTAAAGTAAAAAGGAGAAACAATAACAGAGAGTGTTTGGTTCTCTGTTTAAAAATTCCTATTGGAATCGTGAGTAGTTTAAATAAGGATAAAGAGAAAGTAAAGAAGAACAACTACAAAAGAGCGAAAATATCCTATTTTAGCAGTTTTTGGCAAATTTTATGTTTTCATTGAAAAGGATATTGCAGTTGCCGGTTGTCTATTAAGGATTTAACACGTAACGCAGAAATAACAAGAAATTTTTAGAAATTGTAAAGAAAATAACGAGAAATGGAAAAAATTATTAAGCAAAAACGAGCGCGCTTTTTTTAGTATTAAAAAAAAAGAATTTAAAAATATTTGTCTTTTAAAAAATCAATTAATTAATTTTACAAATTTACATTAAGTGTTAAAAAAAATTTCTTAGCCTGCTTTAAGTATATTTTATAAAGTAAGGCTATTTATTAATTCAGTGAGTGTCAAGTGCTTTTTGTAACAAAAAAAAAATTTTAAAAATATAATAAATCTTAAAACCCTAAAAGCTATTAAACTTTTTACAGCATTTAGATATCATTCTGTGTGTCTGTTTCTAAAACAAAAGTTCTGTCCACAACTGTCATTGGCTCAGCAAAGATATGTGTTTTTTATACAAAAACACAACATACCTTTAGGCTTGTAAACAAGCAAAAAAGTGCATTCATATTATCATTCCATTCTTTTTATCAAACAAATACAGAAAGATTATCTATCTGTAAATAAATACCAAACAAAAATCTCATATAAAGGCATAAATTATAAAATAACAAAATTAAAATTAAAACACAAAAGTGAAATGTGTGAAAATAATAATAACAACAAAATGACAATGCATACATTTAGGCTTTAATTAAAAAGTATAAAATGATTGATAACTAAAACAATAATTCTATACAATATTAAACAAAAAAATTAATTCATTGGAAAACAAATTAAATTGAGAACAAAATTTAATAAATATAAACTTTAAAATTATTTTAGTTAAATATTTCATGATTTTAATCGTTAACTTATAAATAAGGAGCATAATTTTACTTGTTTTTAAGGTCTTTATTATAAAGTATAATTTTGGGTGTTTGAATTAAATTTTCTATATTTCTGAATTAAACTAAGCAATACTGCTGAAGAAGTGAAGATTGTATAGAAAAACTTTATTTGGTTTGAAAGTTTCAATTAAGAAAAAAGTATCTCTATTTTAAAACAAATTAAACACATCAAATGCATTTGACAGGCTTGCAATTGCAGTTAATTGAAGTTTTTTTTTTTTAAACTAAATAAAACCGCAGACATCTTTTTAGCAGAAAATTGGCAAGCACTGCTGAAAATTTAAATAAAGTGATAAATATTCTATGGCAATAACAAACTTTTTTTATAAAAAAAATTTTTAAAGAAAATTTATCACAATGATACATTTTTTAAAGAATGTCTATAACAGCAACGCAAGTTCTAAAGGATATCTTTTACAACGATAAATTTGTACAGTTATAATTAAAAAAAAAATATTGCATTAATAAACGTTTTGAAACATTTTATCACACTGATCACTTTTCTAAAAAGGGGTAATATTATTGTGATAATTACTCTATCACACAAAAATTTGTATAACATAAATTTAAAAAAATTATTTCCGTAACAAATGTTTAAAAACAATTTATCACAGTGATATATTTTCTAAAATAGTCTTTATCACAGTAATATTTTTTTAAAGCAAATTTATAACAGTGACTATTTTTAAAAAAAGGTGTTACATAAAAAAATTTATATCACTGTGATATTTTTTCTAACAAAAGCTATCAGAGTGTTATTTTCCTTCAAAACATTTATCAAAGTGTTAATTTTTGAAAATAAACTTAAGCACAGAAATGTTTCTCGAAAGAAAATTTTATCACTGTGATAATTTTTCTAAAACAACTAATCATTGTGGTGTTTTTTTTTTAATTTCATTGTGATATGCTTTCTAAAAAAATTAATACTGAGAGAGTATTTTTTTTTAAATATAATTTAAAAAAAAATAAATATAATTTAAAAAAAAATATCACTGTGATATTTTCTAAAAAAAAATTTCAAATAAAAACTTTTTATGATGTTTTACTAAAAAATTTCCTTGTGTAAAAGAATTTTCACTTTGAAAAAAATATCACTGTGATATTTTTCATAAAAAAATATCGCTATGATTTTTTCTAAAAAAAAATTCTGAAATAATTTTTTAAACAATGTTTGTGTTAAGCTTAGTTAAGAAAGATTTTTTAATTTTTAAAGAAAATTTATAACTGTGTGAAGTTTTCTCTAGAAATTCTATCACTATTGGGTACATCCTTAATAAAATTTATCATTGTTTTGAACTTTTTTTTCGAAAATTGGCTTTTTAGTATTAAAGTTTCTTTTTTTTTTTTGGGAAAGTTTAAAATTTTATGGCAATTTTTCTTAATTTAGCGCCTTAAATTATGCCCTAAACTTTAAATTATATTTCTTTTTGCCTCAAGTGCTAATTACATGTCACAAAAAAAAAACTTAACAAATATATAAAAATATTGTATAAATTTTATAAAACACATAATACTATTGTAAATCTACCCACCGTTAAAAATGTGCTTTTAAAATAAACAAAAAAAAGAGCAAAAGAAAAATGTCTTTACACCCGTATAAACACCTTAACATATGCTATGAAATATTTTAACACACAGTTAAGTACAAAATAAAGTGGTTTTAAAAGTAAACACTCAACAAAAAAAAAAAATGAAAACTCATAAATATATGAAAAAATGCAAAAAATAAAACAAAGTGAAACAAAAAGTAAAAGAAGCTTTAAAGCAAAAGAGACCGTATATTTTTGTTAACGACTGCGTTATAAATAAACCAAACGGCTTAAGTAAAAGTAGCAACATATTGTAACTATAAGAGTGCAACATAATAATCATCATAATAATAATCATTTTGTCGTGGCTGGTGTATCATAAATGCTAAGCAAAAGCGACACAACAATGTCTGGTGACGCCATAAAATATGCTTTACAAAAATAAAACACAAAACGACTTGCATTTCCCGTTTCCGTTTGAATACGGTTTCCTTTCTTTAAAACATAACAAAAAATATGAGTTTTTTCTTTCTTAAACTGCCAACGAAAAAATTGTACAAATGAACTCTAAAATAACAAAAGTATAAAAGAAAGACTGTAAACAATTTAAATAAACTAAAAGAAATGTACATATGTATATGAATATGGAAAACCTCTAAAGAAAATAATAAATTGTTGTTGTTTTTGTCTTGTATAAAAAAAGGATTCTTTTTATGTATCTCTAAATAACAAAAGTGGCATTGAAATTCCTTAACGACCATTATCACTTATAAAAAATAACCAAGAATGTACAAAACAGCCCTAATAAGCCCGCATACGAAAACAATGTCACAGGATCCCTTCCCCTTTTGCCAGCCAGTGAAATTATATGTTTTTTCTTTTTGGACTTTTTTTCGAAGTTGTTGCTAGTAAATAATACTGGCATTAAGAAAGCGTGATCTTTCTATATTATAGATTCTTAAAGAAAGGAAAGTGTATAAACAAAATGAAAATAAAATTATTTCATATGTATTTTAGCAATCCCACAAAATCCCTAACATAAAATAAGGTTATATTTTAATAAACATGACCCAAAAGCAGTAAAATGTTTGTTAGGATTTATTACGAAGAAAAAAAATTTGAAAACGAATATTGTGTTGGAAAACTGTTTAAACAAATAAATTTTCTGTAGAGTTATAATTATTTAAAAAAGAGCTTGAAAATACGCAATAGAAACGGAAATATTTCAAGCCTAAATGCAGGAAGTATTATTAATGTAGTATAATAAGTAAGTGCCTTAAAATATGCTGTACAAAGAAAAATAAATTATATCAGCTTTTTTCAAAGAAAATATGTATACCCTCTTTTATCGGAAATTTTATCGCATAATACATTATTTCAGTGTAATCTACCTTAACGGACACCTTCCTTAATTGAAACACCCCTTTCGATTTAGGTCACTGTTGCCTAATACCGGCAGAGTTTTAAAGGAAAGTACATACATATTAAGTTCTTTTCAAAGGACATATTCCTTGCACGGATACATTTTTTATAGTTTCTTAAGTGCCCGGTCATAAGAATTTCCACTGTGTTGCTAAAAGAAAATCTAACACAGTTATAACTTTTCTTAAGGTTAAACATATTTTTGCGTTTTGGCTTACTCCCTTTATAATAAACCTTTTAGTTCTTTTAATTGCAAATCAAAATAAATACACACACTTATTCAACCTAACAAACGTTATTGTAGTTAATTATAGTGTTCAAAAAACTTTGTCACCTACTTGTTATTAATGACTCAAAACAAAGCCAACTAAATATTTATGTGTAAGGCGGGATTAATAGTTTACAACCTTTTCCTAGAGATTTTTTGAGCGTTCGTGTACTAATTATTACAAAATAACTTTTATACATTTAAATCTAAAGTCTGCTTTTAGGTGTAACAAATATTTTTACATTACTAGAAAATTCCGTACAGTGGAGTTGCAATACAAAAAACGATTTTAAACTTGCAAGACAACTAATTAAAAACCCAAGATTAATTCTTCCATTAATTTACTTTACAGCGGTGGTTAGATAGCTTCAGCTCCTAAGCCTATTTATGCACTTAAACGATTGACAAAGTTTCAGCTTAATCGGATAACGCTAACATGTGCCTCATTGAGAATAAATTAAGGAAAAACAGCGATTTTTTACTAAAATTCGTATTTCCTTGCCTTTATAACCGAAACCATTCATTCTAGGAACCTAAGTAGAGTCTGGTTTAATAGGAAATTTTATTCCTATTAATTTTGATATTGATAGTTTTGTTCCTTATACCAATAGATAAAGTGATATTTAGCATTAATTAAGGACAAAGAAATACGAATTTTAGTAAAAAATCACTGTTTTTCCCTAATTTATGCTCAATGAGGCACATGTTAGCGTTATCCGACTAAGCTGAAACTTTGTTAATCGGATTTTCTAAAATATTGGCATATTTTAAAGGGGTGCACCAAAAAATAGCCTCCAAAAAAAATTTACCATATCTTGTAACGAACCTAATAGGGTAATTACCAGAAATCAGTGCTGGATTTTCCGTCGGGTCACACCCCTAATATGTGCCAATAGAATAGAAAATTCGATTGACGAAGTTTCAGCCCAATCGGATAACGCTAACATGTGTCTCATTGAGCATTAATTAAGAAAAACAGCGATTTTTCACTAAAATTCGTATTTTTTAATCTTTATAACCAAAACCATCCATTCTAGGAACCTGTGTCGAGTCTAGTTTTATAGGAAATTTTATTCTTATTAATTTTGATTTTATAGTTTTGTTCCTTATACCAATAGATAAAGAGATATTTAGCATTAAATAAGGACAAAGCAATACGATTTTTCCTCATTGCCTCATTGAGCATAAATCAGGGAAACACAGTGATTTTTCACTAAAATTCGTATTTCTTTGTCCTTAATTAATGCTAAATATCACTTTATCTATTGGTATAAGGAACAAAACATCAAAATTAATAAGAATAAAATTTCCTATAAAACCAGACTCTACTTAGGTTCCTAGAATGAATGGTTTCGGTTATAAAGGCAAGGAAATACGAATTTTAGTGAAAAATCGCTGTTTTTCCTTAATTTATTCTCAATGAGGCACATGTTAACGTTATCTGATTAAGCTGAAACTTTTTCAATCGCATTTTTTATGCTATTAGCACATATAAGGGTGTTGCGCCGATGGAAAATCCAACATTGATTTCTTGTAACCACCCTAATGTCATAGTGAATGATTTTGATGTCACTCAGTGTGGAGAGCAACAACAGCAACGTACTCACGTACTCATGTATTAAAAATAGAAAATCTAAGACAGTTATAACTTTGCTAAGGTAAAATACATACCCCCGTTATGTTCAAGGCCCTTTGCTATTTATACGATCGGAAGGAACTAATATAAAACATGCTACATTGATAACACTGGGGAACAGTCATTTTGCGGCCTGGAACTTTATTGCAAATTTTTACTAATTTGAAGTCGCTGATTTCAAATCAGCTCGACTTTTCGAGATACAAAGTTATGTCCAAAATTAAAGGCACTTTCACTACATATATTGGAATAACTTGAAAACGGTTCACCATATTCAGTTAAAAAAAATCCGAAACTCGGCAACAATATTATCTTTAAGCCGTGCTTACTTGTGTTTTTAAATTTGCCCAGTAGTTTCAGAGATATGCTCTTTAAAAATTGATAAAAAAAAAAAATTAATTGATAAAATCAATCAAAAAAGAAGCAAAGTTCCATTTTGTTCCAACATACACATAAAAAAATGTTTTTTTTACTTATGGAAATCGCAATTCTTTTTCTCAGCAAATTGTGAACAAAAGTTGTGCACCGATTTCAATGAAATAAAGCTCATTTCATTCGAAATAAGTTTAACTAAATGTTTTTAGACTAAAACTGTGAAATTTGTCACATATTTTTTAATTAATTTTCAAAAACAAAAATTTTTTTTTTTATTAATTTTTATTTTTTTATCTTCAACGACATCTCTTAAACTACTGGCCAAATTTAAAAACAATGTAAGCACGGCTTTCAGAATTTTTTTATACCTGCATATGGTGACCCGTTGTCATGTTATTCCAATATATGTAGTGAAATTGCCTTAATTTTGGAGATAAATTAGTAAAAATTTGCAATAAAGTTCCAGGCCGCACAAAAAAATTTCAATTTTGTTCCCTTGTGTAGTTTTTTTATTTACAAGTTTATCACACTATTAACTTTCCTTAACAAAATCTATTACTGGTATATTTTATTTACAAAAAGTTTATCACAGCGAAAATTTAGGAAAATCTTTCTCGGCCGCTATTTTTCTAAAGAAAATATATCACAATGATTATTTTTTTTATTGTGTATAAATTTTTTTTAACAGTATTTTTCAGGTTAAAGATTTAAAGAAATAAAATTTTTCACAGTTATAAATTTCATAGAGAAAACTTATAAAAATAAAAGCTTTCTTCCGTATAGCTACACAGTGATAGGTTTTCTACGTAAAATCTCTCACAGTGATATTTTCTAAAAAACACTAGCACAGTGATAATATAAAAAAAAATCTTATAAAGTGATAATTTTTTTAAAGAAATTTTATCACATTGATAATTTCTCTAATTTAAATTTATGAAACAGGTAATTAACCAAAAGAAAACCTATCGCAGTGATAGCCCTGTTTAAGTGATAAAGCTTTTAAAACAACATATTTAAAAGACATAATATATCTATCACCGTGATAATTTTTCGAAAAATATATCTATCACATTAATAAATTGTCGAAAAAATTCACGAAAATTCATAAAAATAATCTTTCTAAAGACAATCCATCACAGTGATAACGCTGTTTAAGTGATAAAGCTGCTAAAAAACACATTTCAAAGACATCAAATATATATCACAGTGATAATAAATTGTTGAAAAAAAATTCATGACTTTGATAATTTTTTTTTAAAATGTTTCTAAAGTAAATCTATTAAAGTTACCATTTTCCGGAAAAAATCTATCACAGGGACATTTTTTCAAAAAAAAATTTTACAGTGATAATTTTTAAAACAAATTAGTTACTGTGATAATTTTCCTAATGCAAATTTATTATAAAAATAATTTTTCGAAAGAAAATCTTACACAGTGATAACCCTTCTTAAGTGATAAAGCTTCTTAAAAACATATTTCAAAGACATTAAATATATATCATAGTGATAATTTTTGAAAAAAATCGATCACATAAATAAATTGTCGAAAAAAATTCATGACTTCGATAATTTTTTTAAAGTAAATCTATTATAGTGACTATTTTCCTGATAAAAATCTATCACAGTGATAACTCTTCTCAAGTGATAAAGCTTTTAAAAAAACCTATTTCAAAGACATAACATATCTATCACAGTGATCATTTTTCGAAAATTATATCTATCACATAAATAAATTGTCGAAAAAATGCATGACTGTGATAATTTTTAAAAGTAAATCAATTATGATGACCATTTTCCTGATAAAAATCTATCACAGGGACATTTTTTCTAAAAAAAATTTTACAGTGATAATTTCTAAAACAAATAAGTTACTGTGATAATTTTTCTAATGGAAATTTATAATAAAAATAATCTTTCTAAATAAAATCTATCACATTGATAACTCTTCTTATTCGATAAAGCTGCTAAAAAACATATTTCAAAGACAAAAAATATATATCACAGTGATAATTTTTTAAAAACAAAATCGATCACATTAATAAATTGTTTAAAAAAATTCATGACTTGAATTTTTTTAAAGTAAATCCTTTATAGTGACCATTTTTTTGAAAAAATCTATCACAGTGATAATTTTATTTTTTTTTCTAAAACAAATTATTCACAGTGATAATTTTTTTAATAAAAATTCATCAGGAAAACAACCTTTCTTAAGAAAATCTATCATTATGATAACGCTTCCTAAGTGATAAAGCTTCTTACAAACATATTTCAAGGTAGTAATATATCTTTCACAGTGATAAGTTTTAGTGATCATTTTCCTGATAAAAATCTATCAAAGTGACATTTTTTCTAAGACAAATCTATTACATTGAAAATTTTCTAAAACAAATTAGTCACAGTGATAATTTTTCCAATGAAAATTCATCATAAAAATAACCTTCCTAAAGAAAAATTATCACAGTGACAACGCTTTCTAAATGATAAAGCTTCTAACAAACATATTTCAAGGCAATATAATATCTATCACAGTGATAATATTTCGAAAAAAATTTTTGACTGTATTATAGTTACCATTTTCCTTAAAAAATTCTATCACAGTGAAAATTTTTCTGAAAAAACTATTAATGTGATAATTTTTCCAAAACAAATTAGTCACTGTGATAATTTTTCTAATGCAAATTTAGCATAAAAATTATCTTTCTAAAGAAAGTCTATTACAGTGATAATCCTTCTTAAATGATAAAGCTTCTAAAAACATATTTTAAAGACATTAAATATATATCACAGTGATCATATTTCAAATTTTTCGAAAAAAATATATGACTGATAATTTTGAAAAACAAATATATTATAGTGACGATTTTTCATAAAAAAATGTATCACAGTGAAAATTTTTCTAAAAAAAATCTATTACAGTGATAATTTTTCCAAAAAAAAAAAAAAATAGTACAGTATTTTTCGTTTAGCTGCACATTCAAGTTTGCACGCAAAATATTCTCTTACGTAGTATTCACTTAGCAGCATAAATGATGCTTTTAAAAGAATTCACTTACCTGCATAAATGTGCACTTATGTAAAATTTTTTTCTTATTACAAAAATAGATTTAGTCATGCAATCATTATTTTCAACAAATTTTTTTAATACAGTTTTAAATTTAATATTAATATATGTTTATAAAACAATTTCGCGGCTTAGACCTACTATGTTAAATTATTGACTGGCAATCAGAAAGTTGTATGCTTTTTTTAGAAATTGGATGCAGCTTGAGTAAAATATCATGACTAGTAACAACAGTTTTCAGGAGGGGAATTTGTATTGGACCCATGGTAAATTATGAACCAATCATCCCAAAATTCTGTAGAGTGATTGCAGGTGATAAAAAACATAGTGAAATTAGTTTTCGAGTTTACAGTGAATTTCACAGAGCTACTTATGGTGTTTTCTTTTCTACAAAAAATGTGACATTTTTTTTTAAAAACATGCAATTTGGTGTCTGTTTCTTAAAAATTTTGCTCCCGAAAAGGGTGAGATTTTTAGATTAAAACAAGCCACCCTTTTCGGGAGCACAATTTTAAAGAAACAGACACCAAATTGCATTTTTTTTTTAAATAATATGTCACATTTTTTGTAGAAAAGAAAACACCATTAGTATGGGATCTGAGATTAATTATGGACCGTATATCACAAAATTGCATGACATTTTTTCTGGCCATATGAAGCTAAGTTGGAAGAAATTTTACCGCAATATCTATATCTAAACCGATTTGAGGGGGGAGAATATAAGAAATAAACAAAAAAAAAACAGTTCTCCATACAACTAACGGCCACGCTAGTGCACACACAAACACATCTGCCAGATCAAATGTATTTTCAATTTAAATTTTTATTTCAAAATTAAATTTTTTGCCTATCTTTTTCATAAAATAGCGATATGATACATTTTTTTTATGAGGCACTTAAAAATAATATTTTGTATTAAAAATAAAAATTGTTGACCAAAAATCGAATGCTGTTATCCAAAATATGCACTTAAGCAAAATGCACGTACACGATTTTTTTTCTAACAAAATTTAGCCATCATACACAGTGCTTTGTATTTTGTGCAGGTAGGCAAAAAATGCAGTTTAGTGAAATGCAGCTAAACGAAAAATACTGTAGTCTGCGATAAATTTTCTAATGAAAATTTAACATACAAATGATCTTTCTGCAGAAAATCTATCACAGTGATAATTCTTCAAAGAAAATTTATCTTTTTAATAACTATTTTAAAAAAATCTCTTACAGTTCTGAATTTTATTTTTGAATAATCAGTATTGTGGTTATTTTGTTGAACTATTTATGGTTTTTAATCCAAATTTTTATTTTTTTTTTTGTCAAGCTATTAGGGTCTAATTTTCCTCAGTGTAAATAAAATTCAATTTTTATTACAATATTTTGTTCCCGACATTTCGTCAATTGTTTGTCGACTTTTTCAATGGATTGTAATATGAAATTTAATCACATTAAAATGTTTTAGATGCACCCAGGGGCATACAAATATAAAACATAATTTTAATATTAAAATACATATTACTTTAAACTTTAAATGTATCACAGCTCAAGTGATGGCAACAATATCTAGCACAGTTATATTTATTTTAAATAAAACTATTACAACGATTATATTTCTAAAAACATATTCCAAATTCATAATTTCAAAAATTTATAGTTAAAAATACAGCCCCTAAAAATATGCAATATTTTTGTTTTGTTAAAAGCAAACTAAGTGGGTGGCTCTCTTCCTAAACGCCTGTTGCAGTGTAGTTAAACGTGGCAGCATGTTCCTAAAAGCTACGAAACAAATTTTCACAATGCATTTTGTTCCTAAATGTGGCGCTGTAGTTAACACAGCGCAGAGAAAAGCAAATAAAGCTGTAAAAAATGCAAAACAATGTAGGCAAAAATGTAAATACACAATGCACCAACACCAACAGCCTTTTTACTCAAATTTTGAAAACAATAACTGACTTAACAATTCTTTAAAGTAGTTATACTTATTTCAACCCGTTCGGGTTATTATTTTTTAGCTTAAACAAAAGGCAAAATGACCTTAAAATATGCTTGACTTTTTGTTTTAATTTAAATCAAACACACATTTCTAGCAGAATTAATTGGTACGATAAAATTTTCGCCTTCGAGCCTTTTCCTATTTCTCTTAGACGTTTTCTTTATTATTTCTTAATTACAAAATGTATTTCATTGAATTTCTTCCAAAGCCTTAAAATAGGCTTATGTTTTTGGAATATTAAAAATATGGCAAATATAATTAAATATAACGCCATATGTAATTTATGTTTAATTTTACCATTTTATGTTTTCTTTTCTTATCAAATCGTTTTCATATTTCTATTATGTTTACTTTGCTTTATAAGAAACTACGTGCCTACTTTTAGGCTCATGGTATACTACTTTCTTTATGTAGACGAAAAGGTGGGTAGTTTATAAAAAGTGTGTTGAAAATGTACGTGCTAATTTTGTGTGATTTCGTTTGCTACTAAGGTTTCAGTTTTTCTCCTTTTGTGTTATTATAAATGATCACGTTTGTTTGGCTTGCCAGCCACCTTTTCAGAATTATAGTAGCTGCCTAATTTAGGGCTTTTGTGTAAAAGAGTTGAAGATTTTTTTTGTTGTTTTTAGTTCGCTTGTTGTAGCAAGCATTCTACGTGCCTGTTTTAATATGACAATGTTATCTTTAGCCATGTAATTTGGTAAGTTTTCTTAGGAAACAGGAGGTGGTTATAGTTTAGTTTAGTTTAATTTTTTTTGTTCTTTCTTCTAATGAAGGGGTACTGACAACAAACTAAAATCACTAAAGACCAAGTTGACTAATTGTATTAAGAAGCCGAAACTTTTAAATTGTAGAAAACAAAAGTGATTTTATTGTTTATAAAAAATATAACTTGTATAACACCCCAAAGTATGCTTTAGTAGTTTTATGTGAAACGAATTCTTTACGAAATAAACTTCTTGCTAAATTTATACAATCTTTCTCTTCAAAAGGCCTTAAGACTTATATTTTTTTTATATACTCCCTTATATGTTTTACATATTTAATTAGACACATCATAATCATTCTGCTCATCATTTACAGCCCGCCTGAAAGATGTCAGAACGCCGATACTCGAGTTTATGGCTTTGGGAAATTGCTTGATTTTTTTTTTGTTTCTTATTTTATGATGAAACACTCGTAAACAATTTACGCATTGAAAGAAGCAACAAAATAAACATATCTACTGTATAGAATACTTATAGGCAAGAGACAAAAATAAATGAAAGCATACTCTATGGGGGTTTGTTTAAAAAAGAACGGCAATATAAAAAGTGAATGAATATTTTACTGAATGTTTTATTTAAATTAAAAAGCAATGAGCATTGAAATTTTCTTAAGACCGGAAATGTTAAGCTGCTGCATCCGACATATCAAGCTTAAGAACTGGTGGACCATATTATAGCAAAAACAGAAAGAGAGAGAGGGCAACAGAGACTTGTAGAAAGCCCTTAAGGCTTAATAAAAATTTAAAACAATAGTACAAAAAAAAAAACAGAAAATAATATTTTTAAACTAAACAAATATTTTGGTATACAAAACTAATAAAACCCTAAAACTAGGCAGCTTTTTTTCCTCTAAAATTTATAATTTCTTATAAAATCCTTTTTTCTATTTGAAATTTTCCCTAGAAAACTATTTATCGTTTCCAAGAAATGAAATAACTTCTTCACTGTTTGCTTCACATAACAGCCAAGTCATAAATTAAAAACTATTGCATACTACTAGGCTTTTTTCATATATACTTAAAAGTAAACGCTTTATTCTCACATTTGTTCTGCATTTTTTTTTGTGTTCATGTACTGAAAAGTCATTTTTTAAACTGACACTTTTCCTCTGAGAAACCATTAACTAAACTCAAACATTGAAGCAAATATTTTTAGCCATAACTCTTTTGTTTTGCACACGATATACTCCAACTCTCCTAAATGTTCTAATGGCTGCCAAAGGCAAGAGGTTTCAAAGCTTGGGCTATGGTCACGCATGAAACGCATTATTCTTTTAACATGCTAAAAGCGGAATTTAGGTTTTTTTCTTCCTGGTTTCATTATGTTAGTGAAGTGTGACATAAAACTTGAAGTTAAAAATAGGAACATTAATTTAAAAAATTTTAAAATGTTTTTGTATTTGAATGATTTTTTATTCGCAGCACAGTTTTAAAGTCAACGTTTAATGATTTAAAAATACAATTTATTTTACAGCATTTTTTAAGGGCGACCCTTTGGGAAACGTCAGATTAAAGAAATTGAAAAATTTAGTATAAAAAGTACCTTTTTACAAAAATCTTTTGTTGAAAAAAAACCTTGTTACAAAAAGTAAATTAAAAAAATAGATTTTCCACGAAACTAACACCCGTATTCAAAAAAAATTTAGTTACTGCATATCCCCTGATAAAGGATTTCTTATTCAAAACACTTTTTAATAAACTATGATTATCGAATGATCAAAGACTTTTCAACCCCTAATTAACTGCTGTCAATTTGCTTTTTTTTAATTGAATTTTGCTAAAACAGAGATGTACAAATTTTTCTTAATCGGACGATTTCAAAGTGTTTTGAATAAACTCATGACCAAATGGTGATTAAACTTAAATAACATTTTAGTTGCTCACTCGATGAACGGAGTATAGTCGGAGTACATAGATTTTCGTTTTGAATACGGTTGTAAGTTTTTACACAAAAATTATCTTTTTTACAAAAAAGTACCTTTTAACAAAAAAGTACCTTTTAACAAAAAAGGACCTTTTAACAACAGAGGACCTTTTGACAAAAAAGTACCTTTTAACCAAAAAGTACCTTTTAACCAAAAAGTACCTTTTAACCAACAAGTACCTTTTAACCAAAAAGTACCTTTTAACCAAAAAGTACCTTTTAACTAAAAAGTACCTTTTAACAAAAAAGTAATGTTTAACAAAAAAGTACCTATTAACAAAAAATTACCTTTTAACAAAAAAGTGCATTTTAACCAAAAAGTACCTTCTAACAAAAAAGTAACTTTTAACAAAAAAAGTACCACTTAACAAAAAAGGACCTTTTAACACAAAGGACCTTTTAACAAAAAAAGTACCTTGTAACAAAAAAGTACCTTTTAACGAAAAAGTACCTTTTAACAAAAAAGTGCCTTTGCAGTACCTTTTAACCAAAAAGTACCTTTTAACAAAAAAGTGCCTTTGCAGTACCTTTTAACAGAACTGTAGCTCTTAATAAAAAATTAACCTTTTACAATAAAGTACCTTTTAACAAAAAAAGTACCTTTTAACCAAAAAGTACCTTTAAAAAAAATAACCTTTTTACAATAAAGTACCTTTCAACAAAAAAGTTCCTTTTAAACAAAAAGTACCATGATATAGTATTTACTATAATCCCAAAAGTATACTATAATAAATTACTAAAACTATTTAGTCTATTTTTTCGACCTTTTAACTTTATTTCTTCTTTTTTCAAATTAAGCTCAAGGTCAGGTTAAGAAAAATATATTAATTTATATTATTTATTTCTTAACCTGACCTTGAGCTTGATTTGAAAAAAGAAGAAATTACCAAAACATTTAGCACTTGCTGTGTTGCAAGACCATTTGCAATTAGTTTTGAACTCCACTAATATAAATAAAAACCAAGAGTGCAATCAAAAAATAATACTGAAATTAAATAAATTGCTTTTTATAGTTTTAATTTTCATATTTATACCCACGCCACCATAGTGGAGAGGGTATTATGCATTTGTGCTGATCTGTAACGCCTTAAAATATTGGTCTAGACACCTTAAAGTATACCGATCGGCTCAGAATCACTTTCTGAGTCGAACTAACGATGTCCGTCCGGCTGACTGGCAGCCTGGCTGGCTGTCCCTGTAAACTTGTGCGCAATTTTGGAGATAATTTGATCAAATTTGGGACATAGATTCTTATTGGCACAATGACCAAGCCTATTGAAAATAGGCCGAATCGTAGGACCACGAGGGAAGATAGGGGGAAATTTCTTCCTCTCAGAAACTATCAAACCGATTTCAATGAAATTTAAAACATCTATGTCGTCACAAAAGGTATGCATTTTCAAAAAATAGGACTACTTCTGCCTCTCAAACCGATTTTAATGAAATTTAAAACATAGATAGATTCATATCTTAATTGACACATAAGCTATTTAGTTTTTCAAAAATAGGACCACAATGGGAGGTAGGGGGCAATTTATGCCTCTCACTAACTTTCAAACCGATTTTAATGAAGTTTGTACAGATAGATAAATCCATATTTATATGGACACATTAGCATGATGTGTTTTAAAATACTGTGGTGTAGCGTATCATATGGTCGGGGTTGACCGACTATACTTTCTTACTTGTTTTTTTATTATTTGGGAAAAAGAAATTTGTTAATCTGCCTTCTTAAATAGTCTAGTCAAAGCAAATTGACAGTACACATTGAATTGATAGTTTCCATTTTTTAAATTTAACAATACGACAAAGTAACGATATAATAAACTTGTCTGCCTGTTAACAAGTGCATAAACAAAAACCGTATATATTTAGAGAATAAGCAATACGACTGAGGTTGTGAATTGGACAATTGCTTTATAAATTTTAGATATAAAGACCAAAGATCAGGCATACGTATTTTTATAAAAGTAATACTTTTTTTTAAAGAAAAAAAAATATGTTTTAAAAAAATACATTTTTAAAACAAAAATCTTTTTTTTTTTAAGAGACTTTTGATAAAAAAAATAATTATTTTCTTCAAAATAAAAAAAACCTTTTTAAACTTTTATGTTGTGTGTAACTTCACAATTTTCTAATTTCATTAAAACTCCTTAAAATTTATGACCGTAAATAATACAATTTTCCTTGACTTTATTTGCAGTTTGTATGAGGTGTCTTAACATATAATTAAATTTTTTCATTCGCTAGAGATTATCTATTAAATCTAATAGAACTTTCTTTCTTTTAAAAAAATTTTAAAGGCAGAAGAAACGAAGCGAAAGTCAAATTCAATTTGATACATAATAAATTTAAATGTTTTCGTCTTAAAATCTATTTTTTTGCTTCTTCTTCTTCTTCTTAGAGATAAAAAGAATAAAAGATTTCTTTCCATATAAACATATTTATAAAATAAAAAACCTTAGATGGTTTCTTTCTTAAACAGCAATTAAAATAACAAACATATCACAGTGACTTAGTTATGTGATACACTCCCTCTAAGACTCTTACAATTATAGTCACTGATAAACTGCTCTACAGGAAAAGCAAAAATTAAAAACATCCAAAAAGACAAACAAACAATTGAAAATTGAATAATAAAAAACAGTGCCCAGTAAACCGGAAATTAAGACTCATACTACAAAAAAAACCACACACACACATACATATATACCAATATTCTCTCATATCCTCTCCCCGACTTTTTATATACATACATACATACATACCAAAAATAGTAACCTTTTAAAACATGCCTTAAAGTATGTAAGACATATCAAGTATAAATACTAAAGACTAAAGCAAATCCTGTAGCACAAAAATGTACACAAAATACATTCTTTTCATGGATTCTAGAGTGTATAACAAAATCCAAAAAACAAATAAATTTATAAATAGAATGAATTCTAGGAAAAACATTTGTCGGTGTAAGTGATTCTTTTTATTATTATTTTATGAAATGGAAAATTACACTTAAAACCTTAAATATCAACACTGTAGTATAATTTAACATTTATTTGCTAGTCTGTCCGTTTTCTCTTTTGCTCTTTCATTCTGCCACTGCTGCTTATCTCTTTCAATTAATGTTTTGTTTACATTTGTATTTTTTTTTCCTAAAAACCAAAAAAAAAAAAAATAAAAAGTTAAGTCATTAAAGATTTACAAAACATGATACACCCACTACTGATGATTTTCTCAAATCGCCCACATTTTTGATATTGTGCGCAGCATACTGTAAGGTTTTCTTAATATTAATGATAAAGACACTGTTGCCAACTTTTTTTTTGAAAATTTTCCGGCAAATCGGACTTCAAAACCGCTAAATATTTAATTTACCTGTATTTTTTCATTTTTAAATACCGCAAAACCTTAATATTTTTATAAGTTTTATGTAATGGGTAATTTTTTAAGAGCTAGGAAAGTTTAAAAAAAAAACACATAAAATTCAGAAAAATGCATGAAATCTTTATTTGAATCGATAGTACGGTCCATATAATTTAATGTTTGAAGATTATGTCATGCAAATTTTGACCCTGACTGCGCCTCAAATGGTCCATCTGCTTAGTCCAATTTTGGCATACTCTTTCCAACATTTCGGCCGGTATCTCATGAATAAATGCTTCAATGTTGTCTTCCAATGCGTCAATTGAAGCAGGCATGTATGTATAAACATGTGCTTTAACATTGCCCCACAAAAAAATAGTCTAAAGGCGTTAAGTCGCACGATCTAGGCGGCCAATTGACCGGTCCCGAACGTGAAATAAAATGTTCACCGAACTCGCCTCTCAATAAGTCCATTGTTAAGCGTGTTGTGTGGCATATGGCACCGTCTTGTTGAAACCACATCTCATACAAGTCAAGCTCTTGCATTTTGGGCAAACAAAAGTTGGATATCATCTCACGGTAGCGCTCACCATTCATAGTTACGTTACGATTCGCATCATCTTTGAAAAAGTATGCAGGGTTGTCAGATTTTTTTGAGCTCCATCGCCAAACCGGATGTCAGAAATCGCCAAAAATCGCCAAACGTCAATTTTGTTCAGTTTTCGAAAACTTTTTATTTTAAATTAAATTTTGCAAAAAAAAAAGCTGATATAATATTACAGTAAAAAACCGCTAAAAAACCGAATTAAAAAATGTTTAAAAAACTGCAGTCGAAGTTGAAAAACTGCCATTTCTTCCACTTCTTCATTTGTCATTGGCTAAAAAAACTTTTGCTTTTACTTCTAATTCATTAAATGTAAAAAGTCGCTGTCAAACAAAATCAAAAAGCGAGAAATTCTAGACAAATTTTCGTTTTTTGTTCGACCGGTTTTGGTTTCGACTGCAGTTTTTTAAAACCTAGAATTAAAGAGTGACTGAATATAAAATTCACTTAAAATGATAATAAAATAAAGATCATGTGAAAAAAATTAGCCAGATTTTTTTTTAAATTAGTAATGATAACTAAAATTGGATCGTTTCTATTTTTCTTTCTTTAGTCCTATTTTCATCCATACATGATATAGAAACTAAAACCGCTATCATATTGGAGTTACTAAAAATTTGCATTTATATATATTCCAGAGCACGGTGTAAAATGCATCTTATTCGCAAAAATCGAAGGGTTACCAACCCATTGCATTTTTGTCAAAACGCGAACTAGCACGAATTTCAAAAAAAGCTGAGACACGTATTTAATTAAATCGACTAAAGATTAAAATATTTAAATTTGGCATTTTTATTACAAACAATCCCGAACAAAAAATTCAAAAACCGGTTTTTTTACAGAACATCCTTAAAAAAAGGACATGGATGGTCGTCCTTGGACAAATTTTATATACAGTTGGACGCGCCTTAAAAAACCTTTCTTTCAATTTGTATATGTTGGTAAGGAAACAGATTCCCAAATTAACAAAACATGCAAAAATAGACCCTTTTTCAAACTGGTCCAGCTCACGAGAGGACAAAGCTGGAGCCGAAATATTTAAAATGTCATCTTAAAAAAGTCCAAGGTTCATTTTTAGGAGGGTACATCGAGCACTTTTTTTGGTGAGTCGCTCCAATGTATATATTTATATATATTTAACTGGAGAGGCCTAACTCCGCTTTTGTAAATAAAAATTTAACTTTTTTATTTCAAAATCGCTGAAATAATATAAATGATAAAAATAGCCAAGTAAATCGCCAGTAATATCAAAAATCGCTACAAAAGTCGCCAGTCGCCAAATGGAAAATCCCATCGCCAAACACGTTTCAAAATCGCCACGTTTGGCGAGAAATCGCCATATCTGACAGCCCTGGAAGTATGGTCCAATGATGCCACCAGCCCATAAACCGCACCAAACTGTGACTTTTTCTGGATGCATTGGTAGCTCTTGCAATGCTTCTGGCTGATCTTCACTCCAAAATCGACAATTCTGCCGCTTCAGTGGGTCGATTAAACTGACCATAAAATGGAAGAAGCGCGCGATGAACTTTCTTAACAGAGCACGCATTTTGATAATAAAATTCAATAATTTGCAAGCGTTGTTCGTTTGTAAGACGATTCATGGTTAAATTATAGACCAAACTGAAGATGTTTGACAGTGAAACAAAACAGGAAACGTCCGTCAGCTGTTTAAGCCAGTGTTGTCAAAAAGTTAATAGCTAAAAAATCACCCGATATATTATGGTGTTATAAAGGTGTTTTAGATTATAAAAAAAAATAAAAGTTTAAGACTAACATAATTAGAAAAAAATATTTAAATTAAAAATGAAATAAACAAAACAAAACATATTTAAGGAGGAGGGAAATAGCTGCAGGCGCTGATCCAGCCTTATCGTTTGGGGAAAATAAAAGTTTTTTTAATCATTTTTGTGTGGCGAAATCCCTTTGAAAACAGTTAATTTAAGTTAGGCTAGGTTCCATTGGCAGTCATGCCTGGAAATGATTAAAAATTAGTACGCCACCCGAAGCCTTCGTGATTTCATGAGACTGAAGGCTGACCGGAGTGGTTTAGCTGCCACCACGGGTGTCAGTAGCCCCCGATTGTACGGCAACGGATTGACTGTTGGCTGAGGCCCCCAGCGGCAAACTTTGTTAGAGCGTGTAGTTTTCGTGCTTGAGATACGCTCTAAGAGAGGCATATTTTATGAGATATTCGAAATGGTTGAGGTGGTAAAGCTATGACACTACATTTTTAATGCATTTTCAAGTTTTGGAGAACAGTGCAAATATAAAGTAATAGAAAAATTTACCAAGTGCGAAGGGTTCAGCCGTATTAAGATAAATGGCAAACTGCCAAACATTTTACTTAAGTTATCGATAAAAAATGAAGTTATGTCAAAAAAACTTAAAATTGACATTTCGAGCTTGAAATATTAAAAGTGTTGCTGAATCAGCGGTTTATGGGCAAATTCAGCGATTTACCGCTTTTTGTTTTTAGGTTTCTCATAAACAAAAAGTTGGCAACATTTAATAAAATTAACAGAACAGGGATGGCTTAGTTGTTTCAATTGTACTTTTTTGTTGATACTTTTGAAACTAAGACTTATAATACATTTTTGTGGTGTTTTTTAAGAACATAAATAAAATTAATTTCAACTAAAAAAATCTTTTAGTACAATTAGGGTAAAAAAGGACAATTTGTAAAAGTTGTTGGTACAATTTTAAAAATTCTCAACGCCATACCTGAAACAAAACCATAACAAGAGAAAAAAAACTATAAAACTTTGTTTACATTTCTTAAAGTTTGCTCTTTCTAGCATTTTTACTGTTTCTTTCTATCAATTCTATATCAATTAATTAATAAAAAATGTAGTGTCATAAGGGCTTAAGGCTGGTTGTGGTGAAATTCTGGTAGTTGTGTTAGTAAAGTGAGATGGACAGCGGAGACTTGAAATTGAACGCAGATCTGATGTTGAGGTACTACGGTAAAAGATGAATGTGCGTTGGTGAGTTAATTGTGTCTACTCGTATAACATGCGTTTTTCGCAGGATGATGGTCTTGCGCGGGGACTGTTTTCCCTTTGTGAGTTTGCGTTTATGGAACACATGGTGGCTGTGGTTGATAAACAAAATCACGGGAACTCCCTCATAAAAGGCTGACTTTTCACCCTTGTGAGAAAGTTCGGACTGTGGCCGTTCCCTCTGCTGTTGCTACTCAAAAGATGCTGCTGGTATTTTTTTAGGACAACGAAGGCTAGATACAGCTCTTAAACAAGAGGCGAGTGTATAATGTTGCCGGACTTTACACTCAAAATTGATATCTGTACCTCTTACACCGCGATGGCGTTTGGTGAATATACAGTTTGCCACCCAGTGGTTAAGATCCACCATGATATTATGCAAAATGGCAGGTCCTTATGTAAAACTATTTCCACATCGCCTAGACGCCATTATTATTACTCAGCCAACCGGTCGTTGAATTAATGAAATGAATTGTAGGTAAATCATCCTAGAGAGACTGGGTTTGTCTCTGCAGGTTTACTGACCAAACAATTTGAGTCTCCAGTCTACAAATCGTCGGTTGATTATTTAATTGTCGTATGTCGTAAGTAATTTGTATCCACATACGACAATTAAATAATCAAATGCCGGGCAATGGCAGAGAAGATGTACTGTAGACTATTTTCTTCTTCGTGATTGCAACTTCTTCAAAGATCTTTGAAAGGTAGACCTAGCCTCTCGGCATGTTTTCTGAAAGGCCAGGGGCCGGTTTAATTCGCAATTAAGCTCGTTAAGCCCTTTGCTTATCTAAAATTGGCTACATATTTCTGGTTTTCGCACAGGTGGTTCCATCGAACCAGCTTTAAAAAGCTAAATTCAAACTTTAAAAAAAAAATTTAAAAAAAACTCTTCCAAGAAGTATGCTAAGAAATATTTACACAAAATTTTAAAGCATACGTTATGGCTCTTAAATTTTTATTTAAAACTTAACCCTATTTCATTGTTAATGTACTCGAAACTTATGTTAAATAAATATTTCTGTAGCATGGTTTTAGGCAAAAAAAAAAAAAATATATATATATACTCAACCTATAAACCTAGTCATACCAAAAGTTTTTATTTTTAATTATGTCAAATGCATTGGGTTTAGAAGCAAAATATAAATATAGTTTATATTTTAAACAATAGACGCTTGTTGTAAAATTTCAAGTTATTTACTGCCTATTTTTTAAATGTTAGTTAAACGAATCACTTGCATTCGCGTAAGCGTTTCAATAACATGTGAAACATAAGTCAAAACAAAACTAAAAAACTAAAGCATACTTATGGGCTACATAAACCATTTGTATAGTTTAACCATTTCGTTGTTTACCTGATTTTTATTTTTTTTTAAGCTTTAGTTTAATTTTAATTCTCAATTTCTTTTTGTTGCTTTTAAACTCTTTGTCACACTCAAGCACAGACTTTAAAAAGTAATTTTTAAAAACTTTATAAAACTCTTGATGAAATGGAAAAATTCTTTCTAAAACCACTTTCATGTGTTTAAAAAGCAGAGTTTTTTTTTCTATATGTTGTGCCCTTAGAAATTTCTCCCTAAATGTTGAAGAAAAAATGCAAAAAAAGTTTTTCAAACATTTTTCAAAGCTGAGATTCTATTTTTACTTGTTTTGATTGTGTTTAAGAGCAAATAACTTTAGATTTGTATGCAGTTTTTTTTTTTTCTTCTAGTCTTTCCAAAACTTTCTACATACATCGAGTACTTTAGTTTTTATTTTTCTACTGTTTTTATTTGCTACCAAGATCTTTTAGTGATTTGCTTTTTGGAAGCCATGTGTGTGTGTGTGTGTTTGTGTGAGAGGTTTTTTCTCACTACTTCTATCATTTAAAAGTGGTTTCGTGTCATACAAGAGTTTTACAATTGTAGTTGGTTTCTAGTTTTATTTTTATTGCAAATACAAGATTTTTTTTCTGTTTGGTGTATTCTGTTTGTATACTTCCTCTGTGTGTAGTTGTTAGTTTGAGATGTCCTTATGGAACTGCTCTTAAAGCCCTGTCTTCTCTACCTTCTTTTCCTTTCGGTTCATAATCATGTCAATGACAAGTTGTTTGTCAATTCTTTGTATTACATTTGTTTATGTTTTAACTTTATTTAAAGTTCCATTCAAGTGGTAAATGGAAAGCTCAATGTGTTTTATTTATTCCCTTCTTTTTGTAATTTTTTAAGGATGAATAAGGAAAAGAAATAGAGAGAGAGAGAGAGAGAGAGTTTCAAAAAGTTTCCTAACATTGGTTTTATTTAGTTTATTTTATTACTAAAGAAACTTTTAATATTAAATAGTTGTATTTAAAGTTTGTTTTAATAAAGAGAAGGGAAATTATTTAAATTGTTGTTAGTGAGTATTTGAGTTGTAATAATTATTGAGTATTTAAAGCAAGAACCCCTAAAGTATTCCACAGTTAAAAAAAAAAAAAAAATATTGTGATGAAATTAAATCTAGTTAGGAACTATTTGTAGGTTTGGGAATAAGTTGTCTTGAAAGTTTAAATTGTTTGTTATTCATAGATGTCATGTTTAGACCACTCTACAGATTGTTCCAGTAAGAATCTTATGACTAAATATTCGTTATGCCTAAAAGTGTGTAGTCTTTCAATAAAAATTACGCGTATTTTTAAAAGGTCAAGTACGTTTGCTTCAGTGTAAGTTCAGTGATAAAAATAAAAAAAAAACCCCTAAAATATTAATCATAAATATTGCAACTAGAAATTATATGTTATATTCTTCCTAAAACTATACTTTAGTTATTGATTTTAATTTAACTGCTTTTCTTCCAACGAAAACTAAAATTTGCAACTGACATATTTGCTAAACTATTTAAATGAAAATTTCATTAAAAATCGTTTTTTTTTCTCTGCAAAAACTAAATTATTTCTCTGGACTTTTAACGAACACCTCAAGCAATGTCAATCAAAATTTTGAAAACAAATGAAGCCTAAATGTATGCAAAAACCAAAAAAAAAAAACCTTATGCATGCATGCGCTGGCATAGATAAAAAATTATTAAATGAAAACGTTAAATTTTAAATTGATGTGTAGAAAAAGTTTCAAAGGTTTTTGGGAAAATTTATAAAATATTTTGTTTGCAAAATGTTTTCTGCTTGATGGACTTTTTTTAATGAAATATTGCTAGAGTAAATAAATTTTGTGTATATTGTTTAGTGAAAATTAAGTTTTCAATAAATATATATTGCATAAATTAAATATTTGTTTAACAAAATTATTTTGTATAGAATAATATGAACTGTAAAAAAATTTAATTAAGTTGTTGTTCAAAGCTTGGTTTGAGGTTTAGTAAGAGAGCAATTTAATTTAATTAAAGTGAAATATTGACGCAAAAAAAAAAAGTTGAAGTTTAGTAAAAATGTGAAAAGGTACAATATTCGTTTAATTCGAATCTTATTTACCCTTCAACATAGTGCGACAAGAATATAATAAATGAGCTTTTGTTGTTCCCCGCCCACTTTTGCAATTTTCCCACATTTGTTGGATGTTGTGCCTTGATAACCAAGATGCTTGTACCTAATTTAAAAACTTTGTCATTTGCCGGTCTCCAGATGTACAGAAATCTATAATGTCTATGTAAGAGAAGTACCACGACCACTTCTTTTATTCCGCCTACATTTGATCGGATGTTGTGCCTTGATAACCAAGATGCTTGTATCTTATTTTAAAATATATGGAAAGAAAAGCAACAACAACAAGGGTTTTTTGAGTAAAATAAGAGGCAGTCGTGGTTTTTTGCATACATCTCAGTTATTTATCGCTATTTAAGCGAAGTAGATGTCACATAAATATATAAAAACCCATTTCCCACCATTTCAAGAGTCTTCGAAAACCCCATTTCAACATACATACGGACAGATGGACATCGGTAAATCAACTTTGCTACTTATAGGGCCTAAGATCAATATTGTTCATATTACAAACACATCAAGAGTATATCAACGGCTGCTGCAATACCAAAAATCAGCTTAAAAGAAACACAAATAAAAAAAACACAAGTCGTCAATTCGACGAAGTATGACGTTGTAGGGTTAACAAAATGTAAATTTTTTCACCTGAAAATATACTTTATTACATCCACAACACAATAAAAAGGAGGGAGGATATTATGCGTTTGGGCTGATGGGTCCTAGACCCACATTTTAGTATAATTATCGAGTTAGAATCGTTAGTCGATTTTACGATGTCCATCCGTCCGCCTGGCTGGCTGATTGTCTATCCTGTACCATGATAAAATTTGGTACATACGTTTCTTGTCATAAGGACAAAACCTATGAAAAATTGTGAAAATCGGTCTTAAATATCACATGGCTCCCATACACATTGCTCTCAAGAATAGTCTTTATGCCTATAAATCTTAGTTTGCCGGTGTTTCGGTTAAATTTGGTGCAAACTTATTTTTTTTTTTTTTCTAGCAAACTAATTTGTTTTAAATTAAAAAAAAAATTGATTCTTGTTAAAGCTAAAGCACGAGCTCTATGTGTACATTTGTTCTTCAAGTTGTGCTGAAAAAGGTCAACAGAAAAAAGAACGACAAAAATTAAAAAACAAAGAAATGTACTTTGGACTTCAATAAGAATTCTTGACAAAAAGTACGAGAAAATAAAAGTAAGGAGAAAACATGTAAAATCAATTAATATGGATAATCATTCAGAAAAGCAAATTTCGATCTACCAAAGGTTAAAATATAATTTGGTTTAAGGATTGATGTTTGACTATTGACGTCAGCAGTCGTCGATGGCTGCGTGTGTAATAACCCCTGACAGACATAGGATTTCTATACTATACTAGCATGGTATACTACATGTGTGTCAACCTAAACTACAATTAAACCATGCAACAAAGTGGTATATTTCTGGTTTATATACTACGAAAATGTACGTAGTATAAATGTGGTATCTTATTTAAAGTAAACGTACTACAAGTCTGCTTATATAATATAGAATATATAACCGTAGTATACATACCATGGTATGAAAACTATTTGTCTGTCAGGGGTATAAGACGGCAAATCCATCTGAAGAGATCGAGTAGTTGCGATCGAAACATGTCATGGTAACCTGCCGGCCAGGGTTCGAGACCCAGCCACGTCAAGAATCAAAGATTATCAATAACAATTTTAATTAATTTTCATGTTGTAGAATTCCTTTCTTCATAAAAATAATTTAATGAAAATTAAATTTGATGAACTTAAGCCTAATAAAAATATTAGAATTCGGATTAAAAACCATAAATAGCTCAACAAAATAACCACAATACTGATTATTAAAAAAAATCACAACTATATTTCAGTAAATCTAGTTTTTTGGAACTTTTTTAAAGAAGACGTCGAATTGAAAATTGATTTTTTTATATAATTATATTATTAAAAAAAAATACGAATTTTTAGACAAGTTTGGTTTCCTTTTAAAGGCAAATATACAAGTGTAGACACTTCTTTCACAATGTCGTCAAAAAGTAATCAAAAAAAGTCGACAAAACTGGTGGAATGGAGTCCCTTGTCTCCAGGTTTCCTACAGGGATTATACCTTAATGCATGCAAATACATATCGATAGCTTTAATGTTAACCAAAGGTTGGCTTAAGCAAAAAGTAAGTGACATTTTGAAGGAATAGGATTATTATGCTATGTTCATACTTAGGTTTTAAAGTTAATGGCCCATAATCATAGTCAAACGCTAAAGTCGGTTCTATTTAAAAACAACTTTAAAATAAAAACATACTTTTAATTATTTTGCTACTATAGTCGAAACTAAAGTATGTTTTAAATTGAACCGACTTTAACTGGGTGCCAACTCAAATGTAGAAAATTTTTCATACAACATACAACAAAATATAAGCAAGTGGCAACTTTAAGCAGCCGACATTGAAACTTAAAATATAAATAAAACACTGCATATCTTGTGGGGTTGAAAAATTTTTAACGCGACATATGAATTTATGTAGAAAGCAACAACAAAATTATAAAACATTTTGGCTTTGTTTTTGCTTTCAATGTAATTTTGGCCTAGCGTTTTGCACAATTAGGGCCCACACATATGTATTTTGTGTTTCTTTCCATAAAAGTTTTCCTCCAAATCATTTATAATTGCAAAATATCGGCCAATATCTTGTAACATAAACATTTTTAACTTTTTGCAAGTACTTTTTTATTTGGCGAAAAACAGCTGATGCTGTTGTTAAATGAGTTAAAAACAGCTTCATCTAGTTTTATATATAAAGTCAACTTTAACGTCAAAAGTATACTTTAACTTGTTTATGAAAGACCTAAAGTCGGCTCTTAAGTAAAGTCGACTTTAGTTTTCTTAAAGTATACTTTATTTTTGACTATGATTATGGGCCAATATATTTTATAAAAAGAAATAATTCCCCGATTCTATTAGCTTTAATTGTCTTACCAAATTATGATAAAATCGGTCCATATTTGAACAAAGCTTCTACATAAATACAACTCTTGAAATTAGATAATAACTTTTACGATTAGCTTCTATGTCAGGACAGAATGTTGTGCTGCTAGGTCCAAAAATAACGATTGTTCCCTTATTAACCTCCTTTCTAAAATAAATAAAAGGCAAGTAAAACTCATATAGATCAAGATATCTAAACAATAATTCATTTTTAATTAATAATTATTTTTAATTAATTAATTAATAATTATTTTAATAATTAGCATTAACTAGCGAACCCCTGCACACTTCGTAGTTAAAAAAAGAAAATAAGAAATCAATTCGAATTCATTTAAATCAGTGATAAATGGTTTTTATTGTATTGCTCTGTAGCACACAACATTTCTTGTTTTTCCATTTTTTAATATACAAAACCGATGGTTTGCTAACGCGCGAACAGGCTAATGTCCATGTGAGAAAACTGGATACTCTAAATTCACTCCACAAATTCCTAATGATTGGCCTTGAGCCTTATTAATAGTAACCGTAAACCCAAGCAGAACAGGAAACTGAAGTCGTTTGAATTCAAATGGCATATCAGACGGAGTCATTGGGATGCGTGGAATGAATACAAATTCGCCTTTGAATTTTCCAGTAAAATTAGTAGCTTCAATTACATAAGCCAAAAACTTTTTACTAGCAAGTCTAGTGCCATTACACAAACGGGGTTGGTTGATAAGCAAAGTTATAGTGACTCCAACTTTCAATTGGAGATTATGCGAAAGCAATCCTGGTAAATCCAACGAATTCAAAAATTATGTTGGATAATTCACAACATCTTCTACATGGGTAACAGTATCCACAGACTTTTTCGAAACCAATTCGCCAGGAATCTTTGATTGTATAGCCATATTTAATTTACTAACATCTTTGTTCTTTGCCGCTAAAATTGCTCAGTCACTCATCCATGTACGGCATGTATATTTTTGTGCTATGTTGACTGTACGAAATGGCAAAAATCATTTGGCAATGTTATCAATCCAGTGTCATTAACAGGCATTGCACCATTCCCAATTTTCAGCAATTGCTTAGAGAACTTATCAGCAGATGGATCATTCTGCAACTGAACACGAACGTTAGTAGTGAGTTTCATTGTTTTTACAAATCTCCATATGCATTAAGACTTTAAGCAAGCGTTAATTTCAACGGCAGCTGTCGATCTAGGAATGACGGGCAATGTTTGCCTAAAATCACCTGACAATAAAATCAAGGCACCATCAAACAACTCTGAATTACCTCGAAGGTCTTTAATTTTTCTTTTCAATGCTTCATCAGATTTCTTATTCGCCATATTGCATTCATCCCAAATAATGATACCGCAACGTTTCCAGATGTTTTCGAAACGTTACATGTGGGAGTTTCATTAACTTGGTAATTCAATGGCAATTTCAAAGCAAAATGTGCTGTGCCCCACCATCTAACCAAGTGGCTGGAATGCCAGAAGACGCCTTTCAGTTTCTCAAAATATTAACTTAAATATGCAAAATTTTCATGCACGAAAAAATACATTTTTCAAAATGAAAGCAGTGCTCACTTCAATGGCTATAGCTCATGAAGTTGTGACTTACAATACCTAAGAAGCTAAATTAAAGTATTGGTTTGACTAAAATCGAATTGTAATGAATTTAAAAACTGATTGAATTTCAGTTTTGCAAAATATTAAGTCAAATTCGAAAAATTTCCATTCAAAAAATTAGTCTTACGGAATGCAATACACATTTGAAGACCGTTGATACATAAAAACCTTGGTTTGTTTGGTTCACGCATTACAGAGACCCAGCGGTAAATATTGAATGTACCGCAAGTGTCAGGCCTTTTTGAAGACCTCTATACTCCTTTCTAAAAGATTCGCTTCGCATGATATCCTGCCTTCAGAAGTATGCCTTCTAGAAGGCATAAACTCCTTATTAAAGACCTTCTGAAATATTCAGTACACATTCGCTACTCCCTTCTTTGAGAAGGGAGAAAGGAAGGTGTTCAGTTTTATTTACTTTTTATTTTTAGTGACCTTCCCCAGTAAAAAACGTGCTCAAAAAGGAGCAGGTTTTTTGTATGAATTCATACCTCAAATCGCTTCAAACCTGCTGATGGGATGCCAGATTTTTGTATGGGGTGTTCCCGGTTTGGAGGACTATTTTCTGCTGACGATAAGCGCTTCTTTTAACATGCAAACAAAGCGCTCCTAGAGTGCTTTTTTAAGGGCTAACTATATTTACATATTCATTAATGTTTTGCTTTTTCTCTTGTAGTGCTTCAAAAAACCCAAATTTTTTTTACTGGGTCCTTACTCCCTTCTTTGGGAAGGGATCGAAGTTGTTTTTAAAGGAAGTGTGGAGGGCCTTGCGCCCAATGACAACCTGTGTAAAAAATAAATAAGTATGGAATGCGGCGAGAAGGGCTTCTGACTGCTTGTGACTGATAAATAAGGCCTTCTATTAGGCCTCTTTACTCATTCTAGTTACCGCTGGGAAACATCAATTACTAACACAATGCAACTTTTTTTATATATAAAGATTATTGCATTACCGACCTCAATTAATTTTTTGTCCTTAACATAACTTCTTAGTGGTATTCCCATACAAATAATGCGTTTTATGAAATTCCTAAATTAATCAAAGTTGCAACCAGATTTTAATCATTTATGGATTGTTTTGTTTGCAGCTTCGCTTTTTATATATCTGCGAAAAATTAGAAGCTTAGCTGCATTTTTTAAAAACAAGAATTTTCGTAATTTTGATAAAAAAATTATTTTTTTTCCATGTTTCTTAAACGACAGCGTATCTTAAAAGGAAATTTTATTGCGGAATTTTGGTTTTGGTTTTTAGTTTTTTCAATAAGCTAAAGCGTTTTTGAGTTACGCGAACATATGTTGTGCAACCTCCTCCATTTTCGAAATAACGGTATATCTCGAAAACCAGAGCTAACCTAAAACAAAAACGGCTAGCACCACTGGATTCAGCGTAACCGAATTATGTTAAAACGCCATGTGCCCGGCTTGTCTGTTTTTTCAACTAGAACAGTTTAATTGGCACAACGAACTTTTACATCAGTCTTGCTTTCTTTTTTTTTGGGGGGGGGGGGGGTCCATGATTGCCCATGGGTCCCCAACAGGGTACTATATCGAAAGTTATCTTAATATACGGTGGTGCAAAGTTTCAAATGTTTGGCCTTGACCGACTATACATTTTTTACAATGGCTAAATTACCCCATTCGAAATGACAATATAAATTAAACGGGAATTTCTATCGTAATTTGGCCCCAGTTCTTTTTAATTTACGCTTAAGTGTATTCTTTAAATTTCCTTTTTTTTAATTTTTAACAATTTAACTTAAAAAAAATTCAATTGTATGCAAAACTTTATTAATTAAGAATCAGTTTTTTTTACTTTTGTTTATCTTAAGATTTTAACAAAAACATTTTTAAAAGTTTTAAATGTTTTTTTGTCTCTCCCACTCGCTATATGCTAATATTTTTATGCCTAAACTATATACTTAATATAATTATCATAGTATTTTAAAAAAGCAAAAATATATTCCTTTTTTTTCCAAATTTATACTCAAGGGTTCAGTTTTCCTTTATTCATTCTGTATTTCTTAAAACTTGTCTAAAGATGGTGGGGTAGTGTTAGATTCAATTAAAAATTAACATTTTAATTGCAAATTACTTTAATAACTTCTTTCGCCCACAGTTTCTTAAACTTTTCTTCATGTTTTAGTTACATTTAAATTATAGTATAATTTTACGATTGTTTTTTCTTTCAAGTTTGCTTTTATCGTTTTTCTGTGTGTGTTCCTTTTACATTTTTCTAACTTCTTTCTTATTTTTATAATAAAGTTATTAGTTTTTACTGTTAGTTTATGAACATCATTATACAATCATTTTCAAGTTCTACATTGTGTTTTTTTTTGTGTCATGCCTGAAATTATGCAAATAATTTGCTTCGAATGTTTTAGCTTTATAGCTACTTACTGTCTTATAGTTTTTCTTCCTGCTTTTTTTCCTTAAAAGAAACGATTATAAAAAGTAATTAAAATTAGGTCATTAAAACAAATTGCAAATTAGAATGGGAAAGAAGAGAATAAACACAAATTGTGAAGTCAAGCATAAATAAAGTCTATATTAATTATAGGATTTAAAAGAGCCAGAAAAAAGAAACAAAATGAAAAAACATAATTTTCAATTAAATTTCTAAAAAGGCGACTTAAAGCCCTCAAGTTAATTAAAAAGAAATTAATAAAAATAATATTGATTTTGAAACTAGTTGAACAGGAGGAAACAGAAAGTTTTTGTTTAGCAAAAAAGTATGCAACATTTTTTATGATTTACATTTATCTTACAGTTCTAGCTTAAAGTTGAGGCTTCCCGCAGTTGTATACCAATTCTAGTGCATTTAAAGTCCAGGGGTCTAATCATCGCATTCGATACTATCGTATCAAAGAAACTATCGAATGTTTTTGCATACGACAGACACTGACGTATCGAATGAAAACTAGACCCCAGGGGTCTAATCACCGCATACGATATCGAGCAAAATTGATCGAAATTATTTATTTTGTGTATCATGAAACTCGATATAGAATGAAATGTATTGAATTTGAAATAATAGCATTCGATATCGAGAAACTCGACATTACATATATCGGGTTTTCATTCGATACATCAGTGTCTATCGTATGCAAAAAAATTTGATAGTTTATTCGATACGATAGTATAGAATGCGGTGATTAGACCCCAGACGGTTTCTAGTTTATTTCGAGTTCTGATCTAGTTTATTTGAAAGAGATCTATACACAGAAAAAATTATTAAACATTTTCACCAATTAAAGCGTTAATCAAAAATAAAATCATTTTTAATTAAAAATTTGATTAACAGAATTAAACGTTTAATCAAGTGAATTAAACGTTTAATCAATTGAACTAAACGTTTAATCAAGCGAATTAAATGTTTCATTAAGTGAATTAAATGTTAATTGATACTATTAATTTGTTTACTGGTGCAAATTTAATTAATTTTTTGATTAATATCATAAATTTTTTAATTGAAATCAATTTTTATTTCCCTCTGGTTACACGATCAAAATGCTTAATGTCAAACGCTTGGCGTAATATCTAAATTGGTTTCATGTTCCACCCAGCATCATCGGTGTCACACAAACAAACAAATTTTTTACTCATACTGTAAACAATCTTGTTAAACAGTTTGATCGTGCATACATCTCTGAATTTTGTTTCCAGCTTAGTTCTTATTTTGCTCTAGAGGAGTTCTAGTTTTGTTCTAGTTCAATTCTATTTGAATTCTTGTCTAGTTTGAACTCAGTTCTCAAATTTATAAAATCCCAGTTAATTGGCAAACTGAAAATCTTTAATTTTCTCTAGGTTAGCATTACAATTTTTTTTTATCGTGAATTATAAGTGTTAAAATCAATTTGCTTTTAAAAACATTGCATACTTAAGGGCTTGTTTATTTGTTTTAAGTCGTTTACGAAATTGCTCAAATAAGGAATGCCAAAAGGTTGCACATTTTTTTTTGAGCTTAAGAAAATTCTATTCAAATGGAAAAAGTAAAACCAAAATTTTATTTGGATTGTTTAACAAAAAAAAAAAAAAAAAAAACATTTCATATATCAAGGGCTTGTCTATTTGTTTTGAATAATTTAATATATTGTTAAAGAAAGTAAACGAAAGACTCTACAACAACGAAAAAAAGTGCAAATAAAATTTCATTTGAAAAAAAAAAAAAAAAAATCGAAACCAAAATTTCATTTAAAACAAACAACCCCTTTTAAAAAACTTGTACTTAACGCCGGCGATAGATGAAAAACAAAAGTAAGAAAGAAAATACAAATTAAACAAAATTTGATGACCAAAAAGGAAAATGAAAATGTAAAAAAAATTATAAAGACAAACCATTTGTATGTCGACTGGAGATTGTAATGGACAGAAAAACCCATTAACTTTTAAAACTCATATTTGTTTTTTTATTTTTTTTTTGGGTTTTTTCTGCTCCTTTTGCTTTTATGTCCTTTATATGAGATTTTGTTGGCCTGCGAAACAGATGAAGATTTATGAAAACAATTAGTTTAATGAAAAGAAGACGGCTGAAATAATAAAACTTGTGTTAAAGTGTTTTTCTTTTTCAAATTGAAGTTAAAAGAAAAAAAAAAAAAATGCTTCAAGTTGTAAAATTTTTTTCCTGCTCTAGAAATTCCTTTTAAACTGTTTCAGTGTTCCTTTAATAAACAAACCAGATTCTTTTTGCAAAATCACTTATTAATGAAAAACAAGGGCAGCATGTTTAAAATCATGTTGCCGTTAAAAGTTTCACAACGAAAATGTGTGATAAACACAGCCAAGAGCCTGAGACAACAATAGAAAATAATAATTTTGACTTCAAAACATCCAACAATAACGCACAACTGCCACAGCCAAAACATTTTGAAAATACATTGAAAACCTCTATTTATGATTGGGATTCGCCTAGTTCTTACACAGGCACTGTCAAAAGAAGACCACATACAGTAGCCAACTTTGAATGCCAGACAACGAATAGAACAACCGCTGACAAAAAGGACAATACGGATATTGAAATCAACTCAAACAATAATGTCGATGCTAAAAGTCAAAACAAAAGCACACATAAGCCTCAACATCAAGCGGAACATTTAAGTTGTCAAATTATTCCAAACAAGCCGGCCTCATCTGTATCCCGTACAACTAGCTGCAGCAGCCTGGGTCGTAACTCTTCTGCAAATATGCAAAAATCTTCTCGTTCCAGTAGTTCAAACAAGGAAAAGCCCCAAAAATTACGTTTAAATAAAAATGCAGATCGTAATGCCAATTCTACCTCAAATTCACCCACCCATCTTACTACATCAACATCGGCCGGTTCTTCAAGCACTGCCCAAGGGGGCACCATACGCAAGTCTTCTCATAAAAGATCGAAATATTGCTGCAATGCCGCAAATGAAACCGAAAGTACTGGACATTCTCTTTATCAAGATGAAAACTATATGGAATTTGAGTTTTTCGAACGGGAAATACCCAATCGCCAGATGCCGCAGTTTACGGAACTATTCAGGGATTTTCCTGTGAGTTATGAGACCACAACATTGGCCCTGCAATCGTCCACTCTTCCCGCCAAGCCACCTCCTTATAGGGATCCTCCTCCTCCTACTCCTCCGCCTCTTTCACAGCTTCCTTCCCGCAATTTAAGAAATAATGAAAATAGCCAATCATGTCCCTCGACTCCGTTTCGGGGTAAAGTGGTTCTAAGTAAAAAAGAGCGTAAGGAACTGAGTAAACTCAACAAATTACAGGATACAAACTGCTCCAATTCGACCTCTAATATAAGAGGATTTGAAGCATCAGACACACCGGCCACCAGTGTTCAGTCAAGTCCATATAAAGGCCGGGTAACCGAGTTAAAAAACTGCATAGCCAGGATAAATTCCAAAGGCCTATTTGCTTCTTTACACCGGAACTCCCAAAAATCTCTTAACAATCAAGCAACAAATCAAGAAGAACATGCTACATCCTCGTCTAATGAAATCTCGCCTCCACCACCAGCCCCTGAATTGAGTCCGCCAGGATCTAATGCTTCCAATAATAATGATTCAGACTATACAGAAAAACTTAAAAATTTACCGGTACGGCAGAGAAAAGCTCACACCTCACACATGGACAATTACTGTCTATTCGATCCCATGGATTTTGTCAATGAAAAGGCATTACGAAGGCGAACCCATGATTCATTACATATGGACTTGCCTTTGCCACAACAGCAGCAAGGCTTAAGAGATCCTTTATTTAGTTCCCGGCAAAATTTAGATTTCAGCGAAGAAGAACTAGTGCCCGAGGTTATTTATGATGAGGAGAAAGAAGCAGAAGATGAGGAACTGGAGGTAGAGGTTAGGGTACCGAGAAACTTCGAACATCATAATTATTTTGTCATTGACCCCGATGACTTTGAAGAGGAGCCCAGCATGAATATAGGTATTCCAAATCCCTTTACCAACGAGCAATTAGTACAGGCCAATCTTATAGCTCATAGCCAGCATACTTATGCCAACAACCCGGAGGAGTTCAAAGCCTCGGAATCATTGGAAAAATTATTAAATGCTTTTGAAAAGGCACCCTCTATGACCAATAGCCAGGAGAGTAAGGATACTACAACACACTCAACCACCACAACTTCCACCGCTTTAGTAGAATCCTCAACATCCTCAAATTCCAATACTTCCTCCACCTCCAATACTTCTTCACAAACAACTCTACAAAGAACAAAGAAACGGCTGACTTTCCTGAGCCTGTCGCCATTTCGTTCCAATAAAACGGACAAAGCTAAATCAACTCAGTGCTTGCAGCCTAAACAAGAAAGGGCTATTTCGGAATTGGTCACCTCAGAGCATATGTTCCATCTACAGCGTATGCTTTTAAGTGCGGATAACGTTCTAAACGATACGCGTCCTATTAATGAAAATATCGAATTGAATTATGTTCTATTTAATCCGGGACCGGTACCGAGTCGCAATGTTCAATATAAAATACGTAAACCGCGACCGCTATCGACTCACAGTGATGCGGATAGTGGGTTCTTAAGCCCCTGTTCACCGGATGAGTTTACTGCGTTGAAATTCAATCCCGCCCTATTGGTGCTGCAACAGTGCGATAGTGTTCAAGGATATATTGAGGTGAGTTCTTAAAATTTATTTTAGTATTAAGAAACTTACAAATGATTTTTGCCTTAGATTAGAGAATAAGTATTGATTCAAAACTTTTTAGATGAAAAGATTTTGAAACAAGGGGGAAAAAGTTTGATATAACTTTTTTTTAGCTTAATAATATTCAATCAGTACTTTTAATATGAAAAGATTTGGACGTATCACACCCTTAATCATAAGCAGGTACAACTCCAAATTCAAAAAAAGAAGAAAAGTTTAGGAAGACAGTGACGCAAACGAAATTTGCGTGGTCACTATAGAATTGATTTAGGAACTGGTGGATCAAAAAAACGATATTGATAAATTTTGAGTTGTGCGATATGTAAATGTTTTAGTAAAAATTTTAACAGAAATCATACGGAACAGATGTGAATATTTTGAAATGTGGGCAAAAGAATGGGAAATGTCTTTTCTTGAGCACAAATTGACTTGTTGTAGGAAAAGCATCTTCTCAAAAAAACCTTTATTCAAATAAATATGTATCATTAAACTCTTGCCATTTTTGGAATGATTTCATCAGTGTAGATCTTCTGGAGTTTCCTGAGCGAGAAACTGATCCAATTGTTAATAAGATTTCCGTATGACGTGCTAAATTCCCAATTTTTCATATTTGATAAATGCATTGACATTTATTGTTGAGGGAAAACTAGGCCAGATCATTAGGAAACCTTTTCCAAAGATTTTAGAAAAGCTAAAAATAGTATACAAATAAAACCCTAAAGCAAATAAGAATTTTAAACACTGAAAGTCTTACTTAAGCCCTTATGACACTACATTTTTTATTCATTAATTGATACAGAATTGATAGAAAGAAACAGTAAATGCTAGAAAGAACAAACTATAAAAAATGTAAACAAAGTTTTAGAGTTTTTTTTTCTCTTGTTATGGTTTTGTTTCAGGGATGGCGTTGAGAATTGTATCAACAACTTTTAAACATTGTACTTTTTTACTCTAATTGTACTAAACGATTTTTTTAATTGAAATTAATTTTATTTATGTTCTTAAAAAATACCACAAAAATGAATTTTAAATCTTAGTTTAGAAAGTATCAACAAAAAATTACAATTGAAACAACTTAGCCATCCCTGTTCTGTTAATTTTATTAAATGATGCCAACTTTTTGTTTCAGCGGTAAATCGCTGAATTTGCCCATAAACCGCTGATTCAGCAACACTTTAAATATTTCAAGCTTGAAATGTCAATTTTAAGTTGAACAATTTTACATTTTTTTTTGACATTATTTCATTTTTTATCGATAACTTTTGTAAAATTTTTGACAGTTTGCCATTTATCTTAATACAGCTGAACCCTTCGCACTTCGTAAATTTTTCTATTACTTTATATTTGCACTGTTCAGCAAAACTTGAACAATGCATTAAAAATGTAGTGTCATAAGGGCTTTAAACAAAACGCCAACAATAAATAGTGAGTTTATCTTTTCTTACATTCCCCTACAATTGGTTGGGTTCTTTCCGCCTCGAATTGCAGTTGTAAGTGGGTAAAAAAAACAAAATTAAAAAACGTATTGCTTCATTATATTGTCCTCATAAGAAAACAACAAAAAAACCAATTGTGTTGTGCAGACCTCTACGGAATTTAAATTTACACCATTAAGAGAGTTCTGCAGAGATCAAAACAAATGATAATCTTGAGGTGCAAGGTCCTGGCTATATGGTGGATGCATAAAAACTTCCAAGCTCTCTCAGTTTCTGCCGGGTAATGTGTTGGAACACAGACCTTTTCTTTAATGGAATTATTTTCTCCAATCTCGTGAATTGTCGACAGTGGAGATCAAAATCAATTGTTTGCCCAGTGTAGAACTACTGCGTTTTCTGAGCGAAAATTTTATCCAATCGTGTTTCGTTGACCTCTATGGAATTAAAATTTTAAGCACTAAGAGAGTTGTGCATAGATCGAGGCAAATGATAATCCGAAGGTGCAAACCTCCTGGCTATATAGTGGATGTATCGAAACCTTCCAGCCAAGTTCTTTCAGCTTCTGCCGGGTCATCAAAGATGTGTGTAGTCTGGCGTTGTCATGATGAAACACAACACCTTTTCTGTTGATCAACTCCGGCGATTTTAATTGAATTGTTTGCTTCAATCTCGTGAATTGTTGAGGGGTTAGAATCAATAGTTTGACCAGGTTGTAGAAACTCATAATGAACTGTTCTTCAAAATGTAGCAGACACACATCAAATACAACTAAAACTTATGTGGTAGAAGTTCATTAATGACGGGTGTTAACGGCCAACTATAATGTGCATAGCCTTGCTTAACCTACTGTCAAAAATTAACAAAAAGTCTCTCAAATGTACTTAAGAAAACAAAAACAAAATAAAAAAACATTTGATTCCGTACGGAATGTGCGATTAGGTTCGCACCTTGCTTAAGCAAATGACAGTTTCTTTAAACTTAGTAAAAAGTTTCCTTAAGTGCAATATGGTTTGCCTCATATAATTTACATGCATTCGCACATTGGCTTAAGCCAACTTAAGCACATTATGGTTGGGCCTTAATACAAGAATGCGTACTCTCACCCCTGCTATTCAGCATCGTTTTAAAGAACGTACTAAGTAACGTGACGTTACATTACATCGGGTCTTCACGGAACATAAGATGACTTAGAATATTCTGACGACATTTGTCTTTTCGCTCATAGAAGTTCTCATATGTCATCTAAATTACAGGAACTGTGCAATGCCGCGACCGAGTGCTGGCTAAAGATCAATGTCAACAAAACAAAAACGATGTGCATAAATAGGACAACATAACAAACAGGCCTTTTATTTGTACGGCACGGAAATATAATCATTATCCTCCTTCACTTCTCCCGGGAGGTTTATTTCTTGCAGGGGTGGTAAATAAGGCTTAAGCTGCCCATGATATTAGTTCCCCGGCTTGGATATTTACATCTATATCAAACTCTTCAATAAAAATCTATAATGCCACCATAAAGCCTGTGCTTGAATCCATTCAATCGCGAATAGCCTTGTAAGAATTCTCCATATATTCTGGCCTAATTCCATCACAAATAGTGATTTGATGGAAAGAACTCGTTACACACCAATTCATGATTAGGACACACCCAACAAAAATCGCCAGATGATATTACAAGGCTAGGTATAGAATGGAAACCTCAAGGAAGCCGAAGAATGAGACGGCCATCAAAACCGGCGCAGATTATGGGAGGTGGAAGCGGCGGAAGCTGGTGTATCCTGGAATAAAATAAAATGCATTTCTACAGACAAATTCAGATGGAAGACATTTGTTGAGGCCCTATTATCCTATATTGTCGTTCGTGATTTACTTTTTATCGCCCGTAGTCATTCAGACATGATTCAATTTCTTTCCATTTTAGCTGTCAATCGCAAGCATCGAGTTTCTTTTTGTATTCAGCTATCTTCAAATGGTTGATTACTGTTTGATGATCTTTCTTAATTTATTCTATGATTCAATTGGCTCATATTGATTGGTCGACCACAGCGAGGTGCAATTTTAACATCAAAATTATCTGCGGGCTTATTTTGGCAGTCGTAATCGAATACTTTTTCGATTTAAAAGCAATTTTATTTCTAATTCTTTCAGTTGATACGCAACGAATCGAAATTATTTTTTCAGTATTATAATGCATTTAATTGAGTTTTCACAACAGTGAAAAAATAATTTCGATTGGTTCAGTATCATCTGAAGGAATTAGAAACAAAATTGCTTTCGAATCTAAAAGGCATTCGACGAGGACTGCCAGAACTAGCCCCTAGATCGAAAACGAGCAAAACCAAAAGAAAAGCAAAGTAGGAATGTAATGCATCGAATTTTCACTAATTTTTAGACGTAGATACCTTTTCACAGAATAATGCGATTTTAATAATGTCTTTTAACAAAATGAAGCTTGAGCTGTCATCTTTGAAAGATGATGAAATAAATATTACCGGAGGTTTCACATATTAGAGCCATCTACCGAGAATTTTTAATCGAACTTTTGCAAACACCAATATTTAAAGCAAAATAGAAGTATTTTTTTTTTTTTTTGGAGGACAAAAACACATTTTGTGGAAGGATATATTATTGGGGCAGCAAGAAAAATAACCTAAGCTAAATAACCCTAAGAAATAAGTGAAAAATTACCCAACTAAAATGAAAAATCACCCAAAAAACAAAAATGAAAATCGTAACCAAAAATAGTGAAAAAATGCTCTAAAAATAATAAAAAAATCACCCAATTTTTAGTTATTCATACAAAGTAGTTGTAAACCAACGATACTTATTTGGGTTAAAATCCCGAATCCAAAGTCCCGAATGTAAAAATACCGAATTTCCAATTCCCGATTCGCTATCAACCCGAATTTTTGTACAACATTTTTGGGCGATTTTTCATATATTGCTTTAAACGATTGTGCTTACGAGCAAAATAAACCACACAAATGGCTTGTCAAACACCGTTTTGAGATCGGCAATTAACAACACAAATAGTTTTCTTACAATGCAGACGTCGATAGTGCTGCGGCAATTTTGCTCGCCATTTGTTTAAGACGGAGGAGACATATAAACTTAAGGAAAATAATTTGGGAGAAAGGTTGGTTTAAACAACGAGCGGTTTTGTTGAAAAAATGCTGCTTAAAGGCCCAAATACTCTTATCAAAATACTCATCAAGCGTTGTAGTTTTATTAGTGAAAATGTGTTTGTATGTGTCACACCGACGATGCTTGATGAAAAATCAAAAAATTTGGATATGACGGCGAATATTATTATGTCCATCCGATGGTCCAAATTTTCGATGACGCTGAGTCATTATTGAGGTTCTATGCCGTTAATGTGCCGAATTATCTCATCCTTTAGCTCTTGAATTGATGCTGGCTTATCGACGTAAACCTTTTCTTTCAAATAACCCCGAAGAAAGAAGTCCAACGGTGTCAAATCACATGATCTTGGCTGGCAATTGACATCGCCACCACGGGAGATAGCATGGCCATTGAATTTGTCGCGCAAAAGAGCCATTGCTTCGTTAGCTGTGTGGCAAGTGGCACCATCCTGTTGAAATCACATATGGTCCACATCCATATCTTCCAATTCGGGCCATAAAAAGTTCGTTATCATTTCACGAACACCAGTCACAGTAACTGCCTGACCGGCCTCATTTTGAAAAAAAAAAAAACGGCCCAATGATGCCGCCAGCCCATAAACCGCACCAAATAGTCACTCTTTGTGGGTGCATTGGTTTTTCGATAATCACTTTTGGATTATCATTCGCACAAATGCGGCAATTCTGCTTATTGACGAATCCACTGAGGTGAAAATGTGCCTCATCACTGAAGATGATTTTCCTCGAAAATTGATTATCCACTGTCGCCATTTCTTGCCACCATTCTGACCATTGACGACGTTTGGAATGGTCAAGAGGCTTTAGTTCTTGAGACAGTTGCACCTTGTTAGCGTGTAAATGCAAATCTTTATGCATAATGTTCATCAACGACGAGCGTGAGAGTTGAGGTGGACGGCTCTTCAGCCACACTATCGTGAACAGCAGCAATATTTTCTGCACTAGGAGCATGCACTGGTATTTTCAAATTTCCTACAGACCCGGTTTGTTGAAATTTTGCACGATTTTTCAGATTGTACGCACATTTGGATGATTAAATTGACCGAACAAGTCTAGAAGTGCACGGTATGCATTTTGATTTGAACGCCCATTTTCATAATAAGCCTGAATAACTTTAACGCGTTGCTCGATTGTGTATCTTTCCTTGGTTCAAATTGAGTTAGGCTGAAATTGAGAAGTGCCAAATGAAATGCGCAAAAAAAACTTAATAATTGCACAATCGTTAAATTTAAACACGATTGCCAAGCAATTTGTGTGGTTTGTTTTGCCTTCTAGAGTAATTTTGCTGATAGCTTTTTAAACGTAGGTAAAAGTAACTCTTTTGTAAAATAGGAATTTTAGTCTGAAAGAGTAAGAATTTATGTAAAATTGGACAGATGCGAAAAAAGTAACAGAGCTTTTAGTAAAAAATAAAACAATACTTACTTATGTGTTCAACGGGGTTTTATTTTTTAAAAATTTCTTTTTTAACACAATAGGACTTTTGTCAAATAATTAAGTTTTTGCTCGTAATAGAACTTTTTGCACATAATGGGACGTTTTGGTTAAAACTCTTTTGGGGGAATAAAGTTCTTCTTCGTCAAACAGTTGAATTACTTGTCGAACTCTTCTCCATCTTAAATATGTGTCTCACTCATAAATCAAATTTTTTACTAATCCTCTTTCTTATCGGAACATTTTCAAATTTAACATCATTTTCCTACGGGTCAGTCTCCGTTAAAACGCCATTAATATTTTCAAAGCATTTCTGATCTCTATTCCCCGGTGACTTTAAAATGAGAATAATAGCAAACTTATCAATATCTACATATTTCTTTTATGACTTATTATTATAATCATAATGGCATAATCTAGTATTCTAAATAAAACTTCAGATAATAAAGGACAAAGACGAAGAAGGGTAAACACCACACTACATACCACATAAGACCCACAAACAGCACAACATGCATGTTAAGTCAGAAAAAAGGAAAGTTCTTTTTAAGCACTAGATGATTATCTTAAAAACATCTTGTTACCAAAACTAAGAAGCTTAAGGAACATTCGCTCTCTCTGTTACTTTAAAGTGGCATCAGTCCTACAAGCACGAAGAATAGACGGATGGACCTTTTTTTTATTTTTTATCAATAAATTATTATAACCCATGAAAATTGCAGCTTAGTAGCATTTAGGATAAGGATAACGAAAAGATTATTTTTCAAATGTTTATTTTCAATAAAAAAATTAAACTGCACAACTCTTAACAGGATTCTAATAGTTTAGGGCTGCAAAAAAACAACATGTGTTTTCTATTTTTCATTATTATGTCTAAGATGGAAATGGCGGTCGGTGGTTGTGAATTGCTGATGATTGCATAAATTTCCAAAGTGACGGTGTTGTGTTTTTTTCTGAGCAAATAAATGACACACAAAGTTGCATTAACACCCTGCTTTTATTCTTAAACATTGAGCAAAAGGTATAGGGAAAAAGTAAACATTTGATGTTTTCCTTGTTTTATTGCTATTGTCTCTCTAAACTTGTAAAACAGTGTAAATTTTGTAATTGTGCATTGTGTGTGAGTTGTTATTGTATTCCTTCTTTTGTTTTTGGCCGCTGTTTTCAGGCGACTTGTGTAACTTTATCTCCAGGGAGCAATCAATTCTTGTTTTCGTTGTGTAACTTGAAACAAACCTTTTTAACACTTGTTCTCTCACATTTAAAACAAAAACAAGGACACTCGAAATATGTAAAAGGAATACACAAAAATACATTTGCACTTTTCATTTGCCAACATACGAAACAAGTCAACGTAACAGTAATTGCACACTCAGAAAAAAGAACACTAAAAGAAAACTAGTAAGAGTGCTATATTCGGCTATGCCGAATCTTATTTACCCTTCAATATGAGAAGAACAGAAAGTAATATAAATACCGTTCTTTGGATATGAAGAAATCTTTTTTTTGTGACACGCCCACTTCTCCAATCCATCCTAGATGTTGTGTATTGATAACCAAGATGATTGTACCTTTGCTTTGGAAACTTTGGATCTCGCAGCTCCCCAGATGTGTAGAGAAAAGGAAAATAAAAACAGCAACGAGGATTTAAGGGTTAACTAAGAGGCGGTCGTGATTTGTTGCTCATATCGCAGTCATTTATCGATCGATCTGGCTGAATTTCAATAGTAAACTTTATCGGAGTATAGGATAGGTTACGTTTGGTTAGGTTAGTTTCCATGGACAGCCATCAAGAGACAGCTCACTTGGGGTCTTCAGTGCTCTCTTTGTGGTACCCAGCGCCAATGCCCATCCTTCAGAGCAGCTACTCAGATTGTGTCACTAGAGACTTTAAACAATTCGTCTTCCTTATAAAGAGAAGAAGCGACCTTAGTTCTATCCTAGTTAGATCCTCCTAGCAGGAAAACACAGGTTCTCCCATGTATTTTTCCCTAATGCGCCGGATTCCGGGACTTTGACTTAGAAAGTGCACAGTTTCCTCCTCCTTCTTATTTTTACAACTTCTACAGTAGTCATTGATTTCCACACCCATTTCTGGCATGAGTCCCCACAGACCAGTGCCCAGCTACAACTGAGACCACTATACTAATTTGGTCCCTATTGAACCCAAAAAGAGACCTATTTCTCCATTAATCATAGCCAGGCCATAGTGCTCTGGCTATGGAGCAGGTGGATTCGAAAATCCATCCCATCTGCTCAATTCTATAAGACTCGCGCTAGAAAAAGCTACTTCAAGTGAGCCATTGGGATGCCGAACAATTGATCAATGAATGTGTCATCCATATGAATAGCTCGCTTGCAAGCTCATCTGCTGTCTGGTTGCCCAGGCAGTCCGCATGCCCTGGTATTTAAAGACATCCGAAATTCTACAGTCAACCTAGATGTCGATATGCGATAATTCCTTAGCCAGTTAACCGTTCGCCTTTAAGCAGAGATACTAGATCCATCCGGCAGACAAAAGGTAACTTTCATACCCAGTTCCTCTATGAATAAACCGACGCCAACTCTTTCCTCTTTTCACGGACCATCAGTATAGTCTCTTTGGGCTAATCCATGGAAAGTACTTTCTCCTGACAGCACACCGCTGTGTGCCGCATACCCCGCACCGAAGAAGGACTTCGGGATACAGTAGTCCACCCAGCCAGGAACAATCGAACGCTTGATTTTTCTGCCGTGGCTATAATCACGAGTCAACCATCTAAGGGCCGCATCCAGCCTTGTCGACGAGCAAAGACCCTTTGCCTGGCCGTGGTATATATCGGGAGCCAGTTAAGCAATGTAAACAGTTATTATCAACCTGTCCTTATCCAGCGCACTCCACCATACAACAACGCGGTAATACAGAGTTGCATTAACCACAGCCTTGATGATACAATTGACACACCACGGGCCCATACCCCAGTTTTCGCCGATTGCAACCCTGGAGGACGCATATATAGCAACTTTTTGCCCTTTTCATCCTAATCTGGACTGCATGTCAGCTTACTATCCAAAACCACGCCCAGATATTTGGCCCTATCGGAGATCTGAAGCTCAGTTCCAGTTATCCTCGGAAGTCTAAAGCTCTTGGTCTTATATCTCCTTATAAGGAGTACCTGTTCCGTCTTAGATAGATTAACACTCAGTCCACATAATGCGCTCCTAGTGCTGAGTAACTTTAATGCAGCCTCCCTACACTACGCCGTTATATTCAAATGCCTCTCCGTGATGGCCACGGATCGTATTCAAAATGAAGTTCCATAATAGTTGGAATAGTACTCCCCCTGGAGAGTTCTCCTGTTCACCAGTCTCTGTACACTGGTCTCACTTATTGTCAAACAAATGATTAGCGGAGTATATGTGACAAAAAAATATAGCAGCATAGTCCCAATCATTACTGGGGTCTTCGAAAACCCCATTTCAAAATATTCACCTACGGACGGACATCGTTTAATCAACTTCGCTACCCATAAGGACCTTCGGTGAAGGGTAAAAAAATCAAAAGATAAAAAATTGTTAAAAGGACGCAAGACTTTTTCCGACATTTTAACTAAGAAAGTGAATTTTTGTGAAATTCTTAATGTTAATAAAGTGCCTTTTAGAAAGAATTTGTGGTTTTGGGAAAAAAGTCAAACGTTTAGATAAATTTATACTTTTTGTGAAAGTTCTATTTTATAAAAATGCTACTTTATTTTTGAAACAATTAAACATATTTCGTACAAAAATGTTACAGTTAGTGAAAAAATTTTTTTTTTTAACTTTTGGTAAATTGTTATTATTTTGTGACAAAAATTTTCGTTGAGTGTTTTTTAATTTTCACTAACAACGCGCTTCATTAGTTTATCAACATGTTAGTGAATTTTCCTAAAGTTCCATGATCTTGATGAGAAGTTTTTCTACCATTTCGTGTGTGTATATTTCCAAAACAAATGTAGAAAAGATAAATTTGTTTTTTACTCCTAGAGACTTGCTATTTATTATGTCAACATTTGCACTCTCACAACTAAGTTCCAACAAAATAACACGTTTTCTTAACTCACATCGCACATTAAAGTGGCACATGTGAAAAACCTTGAGTCCCGAGAGTCTTTCTTGTCAAAAAAGAAAAAGAAAGAAAAAAAAACGAAAGCAATGAAAGCACATTCTCAATAAACACAATTTTTTTAACATTTCGTCTTTTTTTAACACAGATGTGTACCACTACTCCCTTTTGCCTACCACTTCCATTGAAACGAACAACCTCTAGAAATATAATTTTTCTACTTTCGGTTTATTGACAATTTTTTTTTTTGTCAAAGTAGAAAACGTTTCAAGTTTCAGGACAGTGTTTCAAAAAAAAAAAAGAGAAAAATTAAATTAAAATTTATTTTGATGAAAAACTCACAATTGCCATTTAGTCAATGCTTCAACACACCCACTTATATTTCATATCCAGAGAAAAAAAAAGCTTTTAAAAGATATTTTCTTTTGTTGGCAATTGTTGCTGCTGCTGCCGATAATGTTGATGATGCTCTTCTCGTGCGCTTTTTATGTTTGTATTGTTGGAAAGAAAATTGCTGATGACATGTCAGTGATGCCACTGCTGAATACTCGTTTTTATTACCCCATTTTGTTTGTGTATTAGTAACAAAAACTGTCACAAATCTTAAGTGGAGTGGTAGTAGTGGGTGTCTGATGCAATTGACATAAATGTTTAGTATTATGTTACCAAAGTGTTAATGATACTTAACTTCATCTGTTAAAGCAGAGAGAAGTAGGCGACGGTGTTGCTGCTTTAATGCGTTTCTAGACTTTAAAAGGGTGTCAAAGTATCAAATATTACTTTTTTTTTAAATAATTGGACGACAATTTCAATGCAGCTTAACAATGCAGTTGCCATGTCAGAATTTCTTCAAATAATAATACTTTATCAATAAATATATGTTCATAGCATACTTTAGGGCAAATGCTTTACGAATTGAAGCATCAACAAAGTCATTTAATTTTGTTTTAATTTCCATTTTTCCTTTTGTATTCTACTGTTGGTTTTTTTTTTTTATATGCATCTTTAATAATTTAAAACATTTTAAATTTTGCTGCCTACATTCAGGCTTAAATAATTTATTTTAATTGAATGCCTTCTAAAAGTAAATAACAAGTTTTTCTGCCCATAATAATGAGATAAAAGTGTTAAATTTTAATTAATATTATTATAAAAATATTAAAAACCCCTTTGGTAATTTGGCCTTCGTATTTTGGCGTCATTTGTAAAGCAAATTAAAAATACTCTACCATAATCATTAAGACAAAGAGCGACAAAAAGTACAAATTCAAGCACTTTAGTATTTTTTTCAAAAATGTTATTTACAAAAAGTAAACTTTTTTTTTTTTTAAATGTCACATTTTTTCTCTTGATTTTCCAAAAATCACTTAAAATGTGCCTTATTTTGTATTTCCAGTCCCTGAAAAAATATTTCCGTTAAAAAAAATTTTATTCCAAAATAAAAAAAATCTATCAGAAAAATGAAATTAAATCTGACTGTGGGGAAACGTAACCGTATTAAATGGACATCAGTTATGCAGGAAATTAAGCAAAAAAACAAAAATTCTCTATAATAAATGACAAAATATATAGACAGTGATATGCATATCCACCAAACTAGTGTACAAAAAGGCTAGTGGGGGAAGAAGCAAAAAGAAATTGCTTAAATATAAATGCAATTAATGCAGGGAGATAATTTTAATATAATGAGTTTATAAATTGCATATTATAATGAACATAAGGCGAAAAATACACACAGAATTAACGTAATGTAGTAGTAATGGGAAGCCTACTTTAAGGCTTTTAAGTATGATTTTGTATACAGCATAAAGGTAGGAGTTTGAAAAATTGAGTGTTTTTTATACCCAGATGATGATGAACAAAAAAAATCTAGATGAAAAGCTCTCGATTTTTATTTAATGTTTATTATTAAAACGAATTTAAATAAAGAGAAGCAAATTGGAAAAGGAATTGGAGTCTTAATTAGGAGTAAGAAACGTTTTTTAAAGAAATTGGCTTAACTGGAGGAGAATGATTGAGGGATTAAATAATAAGAAATATTTTTCCCCCTAATATACAATTCGGAACAAGAGTTTCCTTTAATTTAAAATTTAAAGCATGAATTTTGGATTTAAAAAAATATTTAACTAGTTTAACCCGGTGTGCTTCGCTACCCCCATCGTTATAAAATAAAACTGAAAGTATTTCCAATATATATAAACAAAAATTTATTTAATAAACTATTAGCTGCTTCGTAGTAAGAGAATTCCGTGGCATTCAGTAGTTTCGTTTTATGGGGGGTATTGCTCTCCCTCCGTCATGCCCGCCCATTTTTCTTTTAAAATTTACCATAATAGAGGATTTACCACGTTTGAAGACTCTAACTATCATAGTTCTTCAGTAACGCTATAATAATTATTTGCATCTTATGGGAGATATCGCTCCCCCTGCGCCTACCAGCTTTATTTTTATTTTCAAAAGATACTACACTTTTGAATTAGAATGACTTCTACAAAGTTTGAATATTATCACTATAACAGATCTTAAGATATGCAATATTAAACATTGGCGTCCTATGGGGGGTACCACTTCCCCCGCTGCTATTTTATTTAAATTTTTGGTCTCAGAAGATCCAACTACTAAAAGTTCAACAAAATGCTTGCAGCGGCTCTTAAAATATGCAATATTTAATATTGGCATCCACGAAAAAATATGGCACCGCCCCTTTGTCCAATCACACCTTTTTGAACCCTACGACACACTTATTCAGAACAATAGCATTCTGTGAAAATTTCATGACGATCGGTTCAGTAGTTTATTAGATATAACGTTTTTTACTTTTTCTATAAAGGGGCGGGCCCACGCCTATTTTTTTAATTAAACAATATATATACCAAATATTATCGCCGTAGGTCAAAAAATATCATAGATAACACGATTTAAAATTTTGGGTTGTATGGGCGTAGCATCGCCCCTTTGCCCATTTTATATATTTTTATATAGCCTAATGTCTCTTCCAGGGTCACCATATATTTGTATATATATACATACATTCACTTTTATTATATATATAGATTGTTTTAATTAGCTTGTTTTCAAAATAATTTAAATAGGAAAACTACATAAATAATGCTAAGTTTTTATGTTTTATTTATGAGGCATACTTTAAGTTTTACAATTTATTTTAAAATTTAAAGCACACTTTAAGGAGTTTTAAACGACTTTTCCCAATTGAACTCCAAAAGTAAAGCATAGTGTTGGGATGACATAATGATTTTAAAATCAGAAGCCTACTGTTGGGAGCTTTATGGATTTTCCTGCATTTTATTTCCATATTTTTCGCTAAATATTAATAATTTCTGTTCGTTTCCTTAATTCTAGCAATTTTTTTTTTGCAAATAATTTCCTCATGTTTGATTTTATAGCGGAAATCTTAATTGTCACGTGTTGTACACACCAGAACACGATCTGGTTGTCAACCAACTTTATTTTCAACTGCAAACAATAGTCCTTCGTGTTGTAAACAATTTTTGGTGCAATAAACTATTATTTCTAATGCAGACGCCTGCCCAGGAAAAAGGAGTCATATGAAGCGTGCAAATTTCAAATTAGTTCGAAACAACAAACACCCTCAATCAAGCAAACTGAAAATGCAGTTGATACTCATAACAATAAATAAAACATTAGAAAGGAAACCCCATAAAATTTTCATTTTTCCAGAAAACAACAAAATTCAGTTTAACAACCGTACGCACAACGAAAAAGGTTATTAAACCTAATTGGAATATCCTTTTTTTCTTGAACAATGTATGTAGATGTGTGTGTGTGTGTGTGTGTATAACTGGGCTACAAAAGGCGCTAAGCTGTGAACAGTCAAGTGCAAGATGCCCTGATCAGGGAGTGTTAAGGGGTGGAAATTTTGAATGTTTTTTCCAAACAATTTTTGTGACAATCTTTATTTTCCTGATTGTGTTGTTTTGGGAGAGTAATTTCTACTCAGCTGGATTTCTCACATGTAAATGTCCCCTTTAAAAAACAAAATAAAACAACAAAATAATTTTGTTCTCATTAGTTTAATAAAAGATACAAAAAATTTTGAACAACATTTTTAAACTACACATTCCAATGTCTACAAAAATAATGCATTTGCTTCTGTATAGTCATAAAAGTTCTGACATAAGGTAATCCTGCCGATTATTGTCGTGTGACTTTATGATTTATGACCTCTATAAAATGTTTCTTGTGCACTGAAAAGTATCCTGTTGTGTTGTGTTTTTTTAGTGTTCTTTTGTATTTGGAAATATAACAAAAGGTCTGTTTATGTTTTTCTAATAAATATGCTTATTTTAAGGTTCAGTGCACAATTTTTGTGAAATAAAACATAATAGAGTTTTATTTTCGAGAATAATGTGTGGTAAGCATGATATCCTGAATTAAAAGAATAAATTACATTGTGGTTCGTTAAATAGATAATTAGCTAAGAGTGTCTTCTACAAAATAGCTAAAAATTTCAGAAATATTAATATTTAGAACTACAACAAATGTGACTTTTTCAACAAAAAAAAGAATTCTTCACTAAATGCCCTTTTTCACAAAGTGGTTCTTTTCTAAAAAACTATTTTTTCTTTATTACAAAAAGATAAACTGTTCACAAAAAGGCACCTAATTTTTCTTTATGCGCATATTTTGCGATTTTAAGTGCATGAACTTCCTTGCCCTGGTCATAACATTAATAAAAAGTCATCCTTTTTCACAAAAAAAGTCACAAAATTCCTAATATTTTATTAATTCAGCCTTTTTTACAAAAAGTCAGGGTTTCAAAAAAGTAGTTTTTTTTCGCAAAAAGTCATCCTCTTTCGCAAAAAGTTACTATCTTCACAAAATTTGACTTGTTTACAAAAAGTCACAAAATTCAAAATAATAAAAAGTAGCTTTTTCTCAAAAAGTCATATTATTAATGAAAAGTCTTCCTTTTTCAAAAAAAAGTCACTTTCTTCACAAAATGTGCCTTTTTTATAAAACGTTCCAAAAAATTCTGCCTTTTTTTAAAAATTCAGGGTTTCAAAAAATTAGCTTTTTCGCAAAAAGTCATCCTCTTTCGCAAAAAGTCACTTTCTTCACAAGATGTGACTTGTTGACAAAAAGTCACAAAACTCAAAACAATTCTAACTTTTTCACAAAAAATCACTTTTTTCGCAAAAAGTCACAAAATTAATAAAAAGTCATCCTTGTTCACAAGATGTTATTTCCCAATAAAAAATTGTGCTTCGAGCGAAGCAGGTTTGTAAGGGAGAAATGTGAGAGTTTCGCTTACCATTGCGCTTACGGAAGACATGAATTTTATATGGCGAGTTCCCACTTTGAAGCAATACATTTTTGACACAAAAAGCGCATTATTCAGCGCATAAAAAAATTGTTGGATGTAACGAATAGCTTTACACACTGAATGTTTTTTACAGTTATTTTTTAGTATTCTCCCTTACAAACCTGCTTCGTAGTAAGGGAATACCGTAGCACTTGAAATTGTATTTTTTGTTATAAAAATTGTTGAGAGTTATTTCACTTACTTTACTGCATTTCTGTATGTCTTATTGCGTAGCGCATAACTGTGCGCTTATTTTTTTAAATGTGCCATTAGTGCTTCGCAAAATGATAAAATTTTTTATTGGGTTTCTTCACAAAATTTGACTGTTTCACAAACAGTTACAAAATTCAAAAGACTTCAGCCTTTTTAATAAAAAGTCAGGGTTGCACAAAAAGTCGCTTTTTCACAAAAAGTCACAAAATTCATAAAAGAACATCCTTTTTCGCAAAAAATCACTTTCGTGACAAAATGCGACTTTTTCACAAAAAGTCACAAAATTAAAAAAGTCAGGGTTCCACATTTTTCGCAACAAGTCACAAATTTAATAAAGTCATACTTTTTAACAAAAAGTCCATTTCTTGACAAAATGTGCATTTTTCACAAAAAGTCACAAAAATTCATAAAAAGGCAGCCTTTTTCACAAAAGTCAGGGTTATTTTTATGAAGAATTACAAGATTTATTAAAAGTCATCTTTTTTCACAAAAAGTCACTGATTCACCAAAAGTAACTATTTCACAAAAAGTTATTTTTTCTAAAGTGTGTTTTGCATAAAATCACTTTATCTCAAAAAGTAGCACTTTTTTCAGCAAAAAGTCACGAGTTTTCCAAACTGTTTAATTCCTCCAAAAGCCAGTTTAAATAAAATTCCCTTTGGCTTAAATAAAATAATCCTGACACAGATGAAAATTATAAAACAGAATTTACCAACTGAAAAATAAAACAAAACAATCAAGCATTTATTGTCCTCACCCCACACTCGGCATCTCTCTATTAGCTTCGAGGGGAAACGAAAACCTTTTAGAGAAAATTTTGTTAAAAATTATTAAACAAATGTTGAAAAAAAAAACTAAACAAACACAATCAACGAGGAAAACAAACAGGATAACTGGAAAAATAAAACTATCCTGTGTAAACTAACATGTAATCCTAGAAAAACACAAATTCTCCTGACATGTGTATGTTTGAAAAAGAAACAAGTTAAAATATGCACAAAACTGGGTTTATAGGTTTTAGGGGGTGCTTTTTGGCACAAAAAAAATGCGAATTACAATAGAAAATTTATAATGTGGGTGAAAAATAGTTTGATAGAATTTTTTTGCGCCTGAATTTATTGTTTTTTTTTTTTTTGTTTTATTTTCCCAGTAGCTTAAGTCCAAAAAAAAAAAAAAAAAAAAAAACACTCACACTCGGTAGAGTTCCCATAATTTTTGTTACAGAGCAAAAAAGCGTTGGTAATGCCAAACGACGTTTTGTTTTATAAATAATGGTGGGAATTATAACAATAATTGGTCATAAATTAAGCAAAGCACGGTTAAGGAACGGGGGAGTTAAAAAATAATGGAATGGTAATCCTTCTTAAAGGATTTTAAGCAGGATTCTTAAGCAAACAACAGAAAATAATAAAATTTCCTATTTTTTGTTTTGGTTTTGGAACTAAAACAAATAACCAGCAGTTTTAAACAAACTTATTAATTATAATTTTTTTCCGCGCCATAAAATATACTACAAAATTCTCATTTATCAAAACACCTAAACTATGCTTTATTTTTTTTTCTTCATTCTCATATTTCGATTTTCTTTTCAAACTTTAACTAAAAACACAAATATTTGTTACTTCCTTTAACTTAATTCAAAGCTTTTTTTTCCCTAAAACTATGCTTTAAATAAAGTTTATCAGCAAACAGAAAAAAACAATGCACTAGAAAAATAAATGCACTTTATAGCTGTCATGTTAAATATTAACAGTTTCTTGCATTAAACTGTCACTTCGGGGTATAAAGTGGCAAAAATGTGAGGGAAAATCCATTTTCTCTGTTTTCTTCGAAGGAAAACTGGTATGAAGTAATAATTTTAAATGTAAATGCTAACGAAGCGTAAATAAAAACTTGAGCAATTTGATGTAGCTTTTTACACTTCTCTATTTATTGCAATCGCTAACTCAACTCATTCATTCATTTTATTAAAAAAAGAGAATTTAAATTTCCGCCCTTTGCAGAAGGAAGACTACGAGAGAATATGGAAAATATCATTTTAAACTGTTTAAATTGTTAAACAAGAATACATATGTAAATTTTTTCTTCAAAAACGAATTAAAACAAATCATATTTATTCATTAAAAGTCGATTTTTAACAAATACTCCAAATTTCTTTTAAGATGTCTTGTTCAAATACAGAGACAATAAACATACAGCAAAAGTTTTCAAATTTGTAAAAGAAAATAACTTTATTATCGATACATAACTTCTTTCAAAAAGGGGGACCGTGCAAGTGGGCGTGGCACCTCCCAAACAATGACAAAATATTTTTCTGTATATCTAAGAGTAGATGTTTCCAAATTTTGTACAAATATCTTGGTTATCAATACCCAATATCTGACAACTGAAATTTGTGCGTGATTGGTGAAGTGGGCGTGACATAAAATATATTTCTTAATATTTGGAGAAAAGTAGGAGAAAAATTGTGCAAAATTGTAACACATAGCTGGGTTATCAATACACAGTCTCTCTAAAAAGTGGGCGGGATTGCAGAAGTGGGCGTGGTACCTCTAATACTAAGACATTATAGATGTATGTATATCTGGAGAACGGCAAGGGCCAAAGTTTTCAAATTAACTACTACAAGCCACTTTCTTTCCAATACACAACATTCGAAAAGTTTTGGGAGGGTTTGGAGAAGTGGGCGTGGCAAAAAATGTATTATTTTATAGATACAGAATAGTAAGAGAATAATTGTCCAACCTTGGTACACATAGCTTGGCTATCACGACACAACCTCTCTAAAAATATGAGAAAAGTGGGCGTGGCATCTCTCACACAAATAAAATATAGGTCTTCGTATATTTGGAGAGCGACAACAACTACAGTTTACGAATTTGGTACAAATTTCTTAGTTATCAATCTGACACTATCTGTCAAAAAGTAAGTAAATATGGAGAAGTGGGCGTGGCAGAAAATAGAATTATTTAAATTTGAAAAACGGCCATAAACAAAGTTTCCGAATTCGGTACAAATAGCTTGGTTATGAATGCACAACAACTGTCAATAATTGGGCGGGATTCAAGAAATGGGCGTGGCACTATATAGAATTCTGTATATCTGCAGCCGTTTTCTGTAATTCGCTTAGCTCAAACTTAATCTCGATCGCTAAAATGCCTAATGGTGTTTTCTTTTCTACAAAAAATGTGACATTTTATTTTAAAAAAATGCAATTTGCTGTCTGTTTCTTAAAAATTTTGCTCCCGAAGAGGGTGGCTTGTTTTATTCTAAAAAACTCACGCTTTTCGGGAGCAAAATATGTAAAAAACAGACACCAAACTGCATTTTTTAAATAAAATGTCACATTTTTTAGTAGAAAAGAAAACACCATTAGAGAATACAAAATTAAAAAATTTTAGCGATGACAATAAAAGCAAAAGTTGAGGCGAACTAAATTTTTATGGCATTGCCAATTTAACAATGCATGTTTAAGAATTGCATACGTAGCCGAAAACCGCTTAATCAACTTTATAGATTTTTAGCGATAGAGATTTATCTTTAGCGAATTACAGATTAGGGCTGCTGGAGAGCGGCAATAGCAATAAACTTACATCTGTTGAAAAGTGTGTTTGAGTGGATAAGGGGACGTGGATCCTCCCAAAGACAAAAGCTGCATATTAAGTGAACTGTACACTGATAGAAAAGCTTTCATAACGCTGATGTATTTTGACATAAGTACTACGTTAAGTGTCATTTGTTTGGAATATTTCTATAAACACTATTTTTTGAGATTTTAGTGCAAAAAATATAATTAAAGCATTCATGTAGTGACTTTTAAAAATTTGCACTATTTTATTGTATTGCAAAATTTTTCAACTACCACTAATTTTTTTTAATGGTGGTTAAAATTTGTTTCACTACCACTAATTATTTTAGAATACACATTTTATTATTAATACGATTACCGTATGACGTGCTAAATTCCCAATTTTTCATATTTGATAAATACACTGAAATTTTTTTTCATTATTGGGGGATTCACAAGGTGTCATACAGTCATATGTCTTAAAATAATAACATTAAAAAATGCGACTGTTGTGAACAACCCCTCATAATTTAGTATGCTATTTTGAATTTAAATCAGCTGATTTAAAACAAATATAAAAAATAAATAATTAACTAACATCAAAATATTTTTTAATTCTTTTTCATGAATTAATAAATTAAATAAGACCTTACCTTGACTATTTTCCATTTTGCAGACGCAAATAAGAAATAAATTTTTTTTCGTTTGTTTACCAAACAGCAGACTCCTAAGCCGATCTTATTTGACGCCGCAAGTAATTTGTTGCAAAAAATGCTAGCCGCAGGTCAAATCAACGGCGACGGCTACAAGAACTAACGCGGTACGGCGCATCCGCGCAGCTCTGGTCTCTTCTGATTAATTACGACAGCACAATAAACATAGCAAGCAACGTTCTATTAATTTAAGACACTTTTTGTTTACAAAGCAACAACAATATTTTTAAACCATTGTAAAATGTTAGAACATTGTGACAATATAACATGATAGCACACCTTGTGAATACCCCATATATAAAATTGCAACCTCTGATGCTAAAAACTTGAAATTTGGATCGAAGGTTAATCTCTCTCCAAATCGATGCACTAAGAGATTTTTGGAATTTCGAATGCTTAGGGGGTAAAACGAGTAAATTCCCTTTAGGAAGTAAGCTTATAAATCATGTATTTTGGTACTTTTTTGTCACCCCATCTATCTTTTAAGCCAACAAACATAGAAATAAAAATTATATGACGTTCGTAACTTATCTAAAAAATACGTATACAAATTTGGTACTTTTTCGAAATTCGAACGTATAAGGGAAGAAATGCGTACTTATTTTCGTTTCCTTTTCTTACAAAACATTTTTTCTATTCATTGACACGTATTTAATTATGGGCTCCTATTACAATATTGAAATTTTTGATACTTTAATGGGAATAAAAAAAGTTTAAAAAAAGAAAAATACCGGAAATTTTATTTCATTATTTTACTTTTGTGTTTTACATGTGGTACTTTTTGAATTTTCTATAATATTGATGAAAACTTAGAAATACAAAACTATTTTTGCAAGGTCCTGAGTAAATATCAACCTATAAGATGAAAAATTTGGGATCTCTTTTGTTAAAACCTAGAAACATAAACTTTGGCATACAAATATGTCCGCAGTAGCGGGTTAAATGCTAGTTTTTTCATTAACATTTAATTTTCTGACAGGTGCTTAATAAAAAATTAAAGTTCCTATTGCTTAAACTGTAGTCGAAATTCGATTTCTTAATAAATATTTAATGAAAATTAAAACGCCTAAAAATTTCACTAAAAAATACTTTTTTCACACAATTTTTTCCATTATTTTAATGTTCAACTTACAAAAAAAATCTTTTTTTTTCTTGTTTGTTCTTTAGCGTAAAAATCTTTTCACAAAAACTTTTTGTTTTGTTTTCTTTATGGGGATGTTTCGTTTTCAAATTTATGTTTATCTTCCAAGTTTTAAGTGTGGGAAATTATAACTTTGATTGTTTATGCCAAATAACAATATTTATTCCAAAAAAAAAGATACAAATTGTTTGTTTGAAGAGTGTTTATCTTATGAAAAATATATCTTTTAATAACTAAGATTTAAATTGTACACAGATGAGCCTTAAAAAATGAAAACAAATTAAGCAAAATTGTTTAAGTGTTTAGAACTTGATGGATATAAATAAGTCCTTTTTAATTATATGCAACTTTTTTAAAGAAATAAAATTAAAATTCAAAATTTATAAGCAAAGCTTGTCATTTAATTGTAAAAACACTCCCTTAACTTTCTGGCAGAATAGTGCATACTTTTAGGTGTTTAATTATCTACTGTTTTGAAAAGTACTACACTTAAGGTGTGTTCAGACCAAACAAATATTTGACGAAAAAATCCAAAAAAGCGTGACCAGTAAATTGATCAAACTTTTGCTTTATTTTTAGCAACCCAGTAAAAAAAAATTGGGTTTTTTGAAGCACTTCAGAGAAAAAGCGCATAATCAAGCGCTTCAATTAGAGAGCTCTTATAAAGCAGTAAATGATAAAGAATAAAACATACAAAAAAGCTGATATTTTAGTGCTGACAACGAAGAAGGTTTAAAAGTGTAAACAATAAAAATATATTATCGTTTACGAAAATGATTGAAAAAGGCATTTAAACAAGTAAAAGCAAAACATTAATGAATATGTTAATATAGTTAGTCCTTAAAAAAGCACTTCAGGAGCGCTTTGTTTGCATGTTAAAAGAAGCGCTTATTGTCAGCAGAAAATAGTCCTCCAAACCGGGAACAACCCATACAAAAATCAGGCATCCCATCAGCAGGTTTGAAGCGATTTGAGGTATGAATTCATACAATTCATTTTGGAGCACATTTTTTACTGGGAATTATTAACTTACTTAACTTTATTTGTTAACAGATGATTGATTAATGTAATATAGAAATGATTAAATTATGTATTGGTCCAGCAAACGTTTTGCAAAAGCAAACAATTTTTTAATAAAACTAGTGGTTACGTGTAGGACGCCAAATATTTAATAGGTCTGAACATTGCTTAACACAATTTCATAACGACAAATAAAATATTTTAATAAAACTAGAACTTTTTGTTTATGTTAATGTGGAATTACTTCTTACCAAATTTCTCACATATTAAAATATGTCATTTACTAATTAAAATCTCTTGTTTATTCTTCTAAATATTTGTTTGCCTTAAAATAAATATCCTTTATTATTCAGCATTTGAAAAATCCCTTTTAAAACTATTAAATTATCCATAAACCTGTAACAAAAACACACACACAAAATTTATTCTTAAGGCCTAAACAAACAACATATCTCTATGCACCGAGTAGAATTCGAGTAACAAAAAAATAGAAAAAAAACCAAAATGAAATTTAGTTTTCGAAAATATTCAAACAAATAAAAGCGGACAGACAGACAGACGTCATATGCAGCATATTCAAATTAAGCAACAACAATAATGGGATGTAAGAAAATTAAAAACTCATCATAAAAAACCCAATTTTTTTTAGAGAACAAAGTATGTATGGAAATTTTAAAACTAGTGATGCACAGTGGGACGAGGAATGCAAAAAAATTAAAAAAGTTACGATTATTGCATTATCAGATCGGTAAAACAACTGTGCACAAATTTACTCAAATCGGTTAAGATTAGATCACTATCGGGACCATAAAAAGCTATTTACCTTCCCCACATTTGGCCCCGGGATGTGATAGTGTTATAAGGGTCCTTAAACGAATAAAAGAACAATAATTATACACCAAAAAGAACTTAAAGAGACCAAAAATTATGTAATTATATTGGTATATATGTAAACCCTAGAAGGACCTGCAATGAGGTTAAAGTAAAGTTTTAATAATGGATCACTTTTTATAAGGCCGGTTAAAGTCTCCTTTAAGCTATCGGTAAGTTGTGAAAACGGGCCTTAGTCAGTTTTTCAATATTTTCAGTACAGCAGTTTAAAATTTTGAATCTTCATAGAAAATTAGGAAGGACACGGCTTGTTTTGAAAAACTTTGCTACAGATTCCAAAGAAATGAATTTCTTTACTTTGTTGTTAAAAAAAAATAGTTGCTTATTCTCGTAGTCAAAAGATATTACTGAAAAATACACTTGGGCTCTGATGAATTGTTGAACGCAAGAAAGTCAAAAAGTTAAAGTTAAGTTAGGCTATTATTCCAGTTAAAATAAAAAACTTTCAGTGAGCCTTAATTGACATAAATTATTATTATATGCCAAACTTTTTCAGATTCGATCTCTCATGTTGAGTGTGGTTGTTATTCCTATTTAATAATTCATAAAGTTTAAATAACAACGACTTAAGTTGATTTAGGCAATAATGAGAAAAAAAATTTTTTTGTATGTTGTAATCCTCAATTGTTTATAATACAGTGGGCTGTGATAACATGCATCCAAAATTTATATAGATGCTGCGTCCAGTACTTTTGCCATATCTTACCCATTTTGTCAACAGTACCATTATGACTAGCACCTTTCCGTTGAAATGGAAATATGCAAAAATAGTGCCAATACCAAAAACTGATTATGAACTTAGGCCAATAACTATTCGGTGCTACTTGTCTAAAGTACTGGAGAAAATTCTTCATCTTCAAATGACATCATATAACAGTGCCAATAATTTGTTGTCTGATAAACAATTAGGGTTTCGTACTAATCATAGTTGGGTTTCTGCAGTATTGGATGTGTCTGAAAATATACGGCGTGAGATAGATGATGGCAAGCTAAATTTCCTAGTACTTCTTGATCATTCAAAAGCATTTGATACGGTTGACTACAGTATGCTTTCATGAAACTTGTGCACTTTTTTAACTTTTCAGAAACACCAACACGGCTTTTATTTTCCTACCTCTCAAATCGTTCGCAATTTGTCCAATCAAACAATGTGCAGTCTTCTTCATTACGTTTATCTAGAGGTGTACCTCCAGGGTAAATTCTCAGACCATTGCTTTTTACACTTTATATAAACTACTTGCCAAAACATCTTCTTCACTACAATATAAATATGTACGCAGATGATGTGCAGTTGTACTTAAGTAGCCCAGTACAATCTGTTTCTCAAAGCATCATGAGACTCAATGATGATCTGGATAAAATTTATCGTTGGGCAACGTCTAACGGTCTTTGCTTAAACCCTTAAAGGCCAAAGTGCATAATAATACGTTAGAGATCACTTGCTTCTAGTATTTTAATTAATGGGGAAAAAATCAATATTGTGAATCCGGCAAAAAACCTTGGGCTAATTTTCAATGATAGTTGGATAAATCACGTCAACACACTTGCTGGTCAAACTTATATAAAGTTAAGGTGGCTTTGGTTAAATTATTGATTGCAAAATTTTATATACTTCCAGGATTTTGTATGATTGTGGACTTTTTGCAAATTGCGATTCCATTAGTAGAAGGAAGCTAAATGCCTTACATAATAATATTGTAAGATATGTGTTTGGCCTTGGTAGATATGATCATGTGTCACATGCCTCTTTAAAACTATACGACGTTTCATTTGACAATCTTTTAAATATTCGTGTACTCTTACTTTTACATAAACTTATCTTTTTGGAGACTCCACGGTATCTTGGCGATAAAATTAGGTTTGCCAGATCACCTAGAGGTAAAAGAATTATAATTCCGTTACATAGCCTTCTTGTATCGAACATAATTATTTTATACATGCGTCACGTCTATATAATTGTCTTTCTCAAGTTCAGCAACTTAATAGCAACGCAAGTAGCTTTAAGAACTTCTTATTTAAATACTTTGCACCGCAGTAGAAAACTGTTATCATATTTTATATTATATAAATAATTTATAGGCTAATTAAATTTAAATTCATTTAATTCAATTGTATGTGATGATCTCTTAATGTAATTTATGAAACCGCTTTCCTGTACTTTAAATATAAGCTTAAATCTTGTACAGGCAAAACAGTCATTTAGAAAAGTAAGTTAAGCTTTTAGGTTTTTTAGGTTTAATTGCCTTCCTATAACAGACACAAAAATAAAAATTTTATAGAAAACTAGCTTAACCCGCTGCGCTTCGCTACACTGTTTTAACCACTTTATCGGTTGAGAGATATGCATCCTATGGAATATATTTTCCCCCTGCGCCTACCCGCATTATTTTTATTTTCAAAAGTGTAGTATACCATAACAGTGACTTCTACAAAGTTTGAACATTCTCACTATAACAGTTTTTAAGATATCCGATATTAAACATTGGCGTCCTATAGGGGGTAACACTTTCCCCGCTGCTATTTTATTTAAATTTTGGGGCTCAGAAGATCCTACTACCAAAAGTTCAACAAAATGCGTGAAGCGCCTAGCGTTTACATTTGCCAGTACTATCAAGACAGTAGCAATACATGCAAACCTTTTCACTAATACATGCACACTTTTCTAACTGTTTTGTCTACTGCTTCAGCAAATTTTGCAGACAGTAAAATTGAACAGTGCTTTGACATTTGCTAACAGTAATCTAAAGTTTTGCTAGCAAAAGAGAAAAAAATGAAAATGTAAAAAAAAATAAAACATATTTTGCTTTGAATTTTTATATTTTAGTTAAGTTTTATATTTGTTCACACAATAAAGTTATTTTAAGCTTTTTTTAAATTTGTTAAGTTTATACAAAATACGTTAAGTTGGACTTGCGCTGCAACAGTCACGTTTGACATATTTTAAAAAGTAAACTGTCTTAACTACTGTCTACTGTCAGAATATAAGGAGAGATACGGACACTGCTATACGGAGGAGATCAGAGGCGTTTTGGGAAAACACAAGAACGTGCAGGGTTTCCAAGGTAATGTGGGGATCCTACGATCCGGAGTCGTCGATAATTCTTCTGTCGCTATCGAGAAGGGACTGTAAACTTCTGATAGGTTTTATAACGGGTCATTGTTGGACTGCGGTATACGCCTATAGGGCGGGGCGGTTGAATAGTGACAATTGTAGATTTTTTGGGGTACCAGGGGAAAAGGAGACGGTAGAGCACTTGCTATGCTACTGTCCGGCACTCGTCCTCTCCAGGGCGAACTGTCTGGGAGATCATTATCTCCAAGATCTCGGGGAAGTCTCTGGAATTGGGTTAATGAGACTCCTGGCATTCGTCAAGAGAGTGTGGGGTACTCTGGATACCATCACATCTGACTGACCTTTTGACTTTCTTCTGTGGGTTATCGTACAATTGTTGTAACGCTAGGGACCTATTTGGTCTATGCGGGGTCTTTGTGACCGGCCACTCTAACCTAACCTAACTGTCTGGACGCCTACGTCACGAAGACAGTAGTAGTGTTTTTGGCAACTAAATGTATTTTCTTACTGTCTTGCCAGTACTGTCAAATGTAAACGCTGTGTAAGATATGCGATATTTAATATTGGTATCCAATGGGGGGTACCAATTCCCCTGCCCCTATCAAAAAAATAAATAGCCTATTTTATTTTTAGGGCTCACGTGATGGTACTGTAAAAATTTCAAAATCGGTTCAGTAGTTTAGGAGTCTATAAGCCAACATACAAACAAACACACAAACATACAAACATTTTTCATTTTTATATATAGAAAATAGATATAGACACGCTGAATACGATGGTATTAATAAATCAATTGTGTCCTAACTCGAGTTAGGCTGGGTTGTGACCACAGATTTTATGCTGCTTGAAATTTTTTTTTATGCGATATTTTAATAAGTCTATCTAAAAAGATAAAGTTAAGTAAGTTTATCTTTCTTAATTAAGGTCGATTTTCTTTTGAATTTTACAAAATCTATAATCGTGTTGTGTTAATGTTCAAACAGAACTGCGTCGATACCACATTTTCGATACAATTTGACATACAAATTTGTTTTTTTTTTTTTTGAGAAGGTTTTTTCTAAATTGTTAAAAGAATCTTTGAAAACCTTGTTTTTTATATTTTAATTTTTAAAATTATTTATAAAAAGAAGATAAATTCCCGTATTCTTTTTGTTAAAACTATTTAGTTAAATTAATTAATTTCAAAGTAGAACGATGACGAAAGCCATATCTGGCCATTCTGCTGGTGTCTCTTTATTGTCAGTGCTTCTGTAAACAAAGGGGAACAAAAAAGTAAAACATGTGTTTCAAGAAAATAAATAATAATATCATCTTTCTCTCTGGTTTCGGTTGTAAGTGTTAAGAATTATTCTAAAATAAATGCATATGTTTTCTCTGAAGCTTCTCACTTTTATTAAATAATCAAACCAATTTGATTCTACATGAAATTCATGTTTTTTCAACTTGAAATAACTTTCATTTAGCATGAGGCGTAGTACTATTTCCATATCAATGTCATTTTGCTCCAACTTTACTGGAATTTTAAATTAACATGAATTGGCAAATTGGTTTTTTTTCGTTGTTTTCTTACGAAGACAATTGAATGAAGCGGGTTGTTTTTTTATTTTGTTTTTTCTTTTAACCCACTTACAACTAAAATTCGAGTCGGAAAGAACCCAACCAATTGTAGGGGGATGTAAGAAAAGATAAAATCACTGTTTATTGTTGGTGTTTTGTTTAAGCTTTGATATTGTTACAAGTAAGACTTAGGCCCGTTTTCACAACTTACCGATAGCTAAAGGTAGGATTTTATCGGCCTTATAAAAAGTGTTCCATTATTACAACTTTACTTTAACCTACCAGGTAGGATGAACCTTAATCTACTTTATCGCTCACTTAAGGTTAAAGTAAAGTTTTAATAATGGAACTCTTTTTATAAGGCCGGTTAAAGTCTACTTTTAGCTATTGGTAAGTTGTGAAAACGGGCCTTAGAGTGTTTATAACTCTTATTCGCTTTAGGGTTTTATTTGTTTAATATTTTTGGCTTTTCTAAAATCTTTGGAAAAGGTTTCCTGATGAGCTGGTCTAAGCAACCGGCGAAATGCGCATAGAAGCTAGCTTTCCCTCAACAATAAATTTCAGTGTATTTATCAAATATGAAAAACTGGGAATTTAGCACGTCATACGGAAATCGTATTAATAATGAATTAATGTTATTTTAAAAGAAAATAATGTTGTTAGCAAGTAATTGTAAAATCATGTTAAATTAACATTAAGTAACTATGAAGCAAAATCACTAGCGAACAATGTAAAAAAATGTGTGTGTGTGTGTTTAATGCATTGGTCGTGCTAAAAGTTGATAGAAGAATTGAGATAAATTTCATGGAAAAATCGGGTCTGTGTAACCCACTTCAATATCTGTGTAACATTTTCCTACCCGCCTCAAGCTGGGCTAATGTTTTTTCTAGTGTATTTTTCTATTTTAATCCCACTGTGTTTTGTAGTTAAACGAAAAGCATCCCTTGTTTCTACTATTTTTTAAAGGACTTTATCTGTTGGTTAATACGATTTTTTTGTTAAAAGGACTTTATAATAATTACTTTAGCTAAAAACTGTCTGCAAATAGAGCATAAAAGGTAGTATTATGTCTGAAAGTAGGAAAAATTTAAATGAAACGTGTCGAATATCTGTGACAGTCATATTACACCCAGAGGCAATTATTCTTAGACAAACAAACACACATAGAAAATGTACTGACAAAGACAGAAAATTATCTGGCTATAAAATTTTACCTTCGGTACATGATTTTTTTCTCTCTTTTTAATCAACCAGTGGATTTATTGATTTATAAGAATTTTATAGAAGAATATTGTTGCCGCTTATTATTTTTATATGCTTTTTTTTGTTTGCTTTTTTAGCATGTCAAAAATTTGTTTAAATTTCCACACTTAAAAGAATATGTATAAGTAAATTTCAAACCAAAAAAGGGTGGTTATTGGAAAATAACCCAGTAAGCAATTAAGGCTAACATTATCAAAATGTTTGCAAAGAATTGGCAATTATTTCTGCATTTGTTTAATGATGTTTTAAGTTTTTTTTGCAAATCTTACCATTTTTATGCCAGAAATAAATTGTTTGCTGGGTTATGTTAACAATTGCAAAATATTTTATGCCATTAAAACATATTTACTTATTGTTTTGTAAATGTTTGAGTATTTTGTACATTATGTATATTAAATGTTGGTTGAGTGATGATGGCGATGATGATGGTGTTGAATTCAACTGGTCCAAACTGCCAAAGAAGATGATGATGGTGCTGGATGATTTTTGCCATCTAAGCTGTATATATTCAGCAAACAAATACGAAGAAAAAAAAATTATAACCAGAATTTACCACTACTTTGTAAAAGTTCTATTACTTTTTCTACTTCGCATTTCAGCAATTGTTGTTGCTTTATAGTCTATTTGTTTAGTTGATGGATTTTTGTTTATGATGTTTATTTTTTTCTTTAGCTTCTTTGCCGGCTCTATGTTTGGAATTTTTAATTTGATTTCACTCAACGGAAAGCAATTTTTAAAATGTGTCTGTAACAAAATCAAGTGGTTTGCTAGCAATTTGTGTTTAACAACTTCCTGGTGTTCTACTGTGAGTTTGTTTTCCCTCTTTCTCTCCTTTGAAAAGCAAACTCTATTTAAAATCCCCTTATTTCTTGAAATTAATAGAATTTTGAATAAATTGTTTCTGTATCAAGGCCATAAGACCATACAATTGTTCTAAATGCTGTTATTAATATACAAAGCAGACTTGAAAAGTACTTACTAAAAAAATTTTTAGATACAAATTTTGTTTTTTAAGCTAAGCATACATTTGGGGGCTATTTTTGAAAAAGAATTTACACAAATTGTTGTATATTTTTAGGCTTTTTATTAAAGTTATAAAAAGTTGTTTTAATTTCTTTTTTTTTTAAATATATTTTGTATGCAGTTTTAATAAGTTTAACATACATTTTAAATCTTAAAAAAAGAAAAAAATCTTAATGGATAATCTCTATGATTTAATGATTATTTTTTATATTTGGTAAAGGAATTTTGTATTATATTTTATTCAAAACAAAATTTAGCACTACGATTGAAATTTATTAATCCATTTGGCAAAGTTAAAAAAAAGCACAAAATCTTAAAGTATTAATTAGTATTGTGGTAATTTTGTTGAACTATTTATGGTTTTTAATACAAATTTTTCAATATTTTTAATCAGGCTTAAGTTCATCAAATTAAATTTTCATTAAATTATTTGTATTAAGAAAGGAATTTTACAACATGAAAATTAATTAAAATTGTTATTGATAATCATTCATTCTTGACTGACCTGAGATTCGAAACCAGGCGGCTGGTTACCCTGACATGTTTCGATCGCTACCACTCGATCTCCTCAGAGGGATTTGCCGTCCTACACTCGCAGCCATCTTTAAGAATTAATTTATATGGCTGATTCTCATTTCAAGTGTTCATTTTGTGCTCATTTTTTGTAACTCTACCAATATAAATATGTATTAAAAATATGAAAAGGAGATTCATATTATAGTTTTCGCCTCGTTCGCTAGATCCTGAAATAAAATTACATTTTTGGAATTTTTAACAGTTTTGTGTATTGAGTGTTATATTTTGTTTCACGTTTGTTCTAAGAATGTTTTTAACGAGAAGAATAGCCAACATGGCTAAAAGGTACTATTAATCTATTCTTTAAAAATAATTTAAATAATCATAAGAGAAAATTAAAAGTTATGCCCACTATTTTTAATTTCGACCTGGGATCACACGGACAAGTTCAAAATTGGAATTTTTTTAAATATTATTCATTTCAAAATTTAATATATTATTATCTAGCAAAACAAATAATTTTTAAAATAAAACAAATTTTATCAAAATCGACAGAAAATTTTTAAATCAATTAGGCATTTATAAGGAAGTTATAGTTATAGCTATAAAGTATGGGGTCTATGGTAACATATAGACATAATGAAATAAGTAAGAACCAAATTTGATCGAAATACTAACATAATATTAAACTTTATGGTCACAAAGACTCTATTTCGGAAAGAAGCTTTTTTGGAGGCTTGAGAAATTATAGACTGATACCAACTTTCCTCAATATGCTTTGTTCATGTTACAATTAGAATCGGGGGGTTCTTTAAAACCATGTGAGATAAGGCCATGATGGCTTTATTGCTCAATTAAATGGGAGATAAAGCCATAATGGCCTTATTGCCCAATCATTGAGAGGTAAGATCATATTTAAAATTTTGCGAAATGAGAGATAAAGCCATATTTTTTTTCGCAAATGTGATATAAAGCCATATTTTTGCAGAATATTGTTATGCATGGTGTAAACATTCTGTAAAAGGGAAAATCCTTAGTCATCATTGAAAAACATTTTTTTATTCTTGTGACGCACGCAGGAAAAACTTTTTTCAGTGAAGCCACCTGCCGCGTCCTACTGGAGGAAAAAACCCTAAGCACGGCAGCAGGCCGTCACGCAGATAAACTGTATACATGTATATCTGCCTTAAAACTTTTTCACTCTTAACCACTGGGAGACAAGCAATTGCAATTTGAGTGGATAATCCGGTAAGATTTTACACTCGCCCCTTCTTTAGGAGCTGGAGTAATCTAACCTTCGCTTTTGAAAAAATACTAGCAGCATCTGTTGAGTAGCAACACTATCTAAGGATAATCCCCCCTCAGAACGAACTCTACCACTTTTAATAAAAAATCATCCTTTTAGTGGGGTTTCATGGAATCCATTCCCGCGAGGTTGGGCAGTAAACCGTAACCATCACATGATCCCCGAAAGTGTTCTTTCAGAGGAAAAGCAGAACTTCTGCAAAAACAATCTTCCCGAAGAACAGAAAGCGTTTTCCGCGAAAAGCATACTAACGAAGGCCTAAGCCGTTAGTCACACCGGTGCCGTGACACCGGGGGCTACTGACTCCTATTTTACCAGAAAGTATATCTGGGCAGCCGTGATCTCTAGGGATCGTGAAGAGCTCCTTAGATCTGTTAATATTTTTGCCATATCCCTAGCATTGACTGCACGCGATACCCCAAAGGATGTAATACAAAAAAGTGCAGTATCTTAAGATGATGCTTACAAATCCACAGGGGAAATAGGTAAAAAGAATGGCTGCAAAATGTGTTTATAGACACAGGAATTGAGATATTTTTCGCATTATAAAAAACAAACAAACACTGAGTTTCCTCCTTAGGCTTAGGCTTTACTTCACCACCTTAGGGTAGGCTTTCCCATTCATTATTCTAATTTAGTTATATCTATTTCGTTTACCAAATTTCCGGTATTGCCTTAAGCCGAAAACCAAACATAACATTGTCAAATTTGTGTCATTTCACAAACTTCTGACTCAATTTTCCTAACTCCATATTAAAAAATTTTGCTTATTTTTCATTTTCCCTTTTACTAAAAAAAAAAAATTGCTGTCATTAAGTATTCCTTGAAAGACACAAAAAATAGACAACATCCTGCTTAAAAACAAGAGGCAAATGTGACGACAAGTATTTGTCTATATTCATAGCTCGCTGGCTGGATTGCTCTCTTTTTCCGTAAGCGAAACAAAAAAAAATTGTTAAATCCAACAACCCAGGTAAATAATTGCAGTTATTTACAAGTCCCAAATGGCTGTCTATGTAATAACGCAATTATTTATGTTGCCAGTCTTTAGGGAAACATGATGCTACTACAATGCCGGCAAATATACTAGACTAAACTCTTAAAATAAAAACACACAGAGACTCTGCAAAATTAATTGCAGTTTATGAAAATAAAAATTATGGAAAAAATATTACATTTACAGAGTTTAAGTTTTAAATAAAAAATGAGTCATAGAACTCTAGAGAGTCTGATAAAATGTAGGTAAGAATTATATTATAAAAAAAATGGAAAAAGCAGTCATTGGCTTTAAGTTGGGAAATTAAAAGATAGATTTGGTGACATAGAAACGATAGGATAAACAGTATTTTTAGATTTAATGAAAATAAACTGATTTCATAGCATACTTTTGGGAGTGGCATTCTCTTATAAATACATTTTAGCATACTTTTAATAGTTAAACAAAATTTTTTTTCTTACTTTCATAAAACGTTAATTAGTAAGCAATGAGTTTTAATCAGTTGTTGAGTTTAAAGATCTCATGGCACAAAAAAGAGGCTGATAACATTGCATACTTTTTTTGTTGAATTTTTAAGCATACTTTTAGGCGTTCATTAAAATTTATTATTTCAAAACAAGACAAGTTATTCGCTTTAATTAAATATTAAAAATAAATTAAAAATGCATATTTTTAAAGATTATATTAAGTTTAGTTTATTTCTTAACAAAAATTTAAGCAGACTTGAAGGTTTTAATCAAAATTTGATGTTCTTATTATAACGCAATTAAAAGCATTAAAACTTTCTAAGGCGGTTCCTTAATCGAAATTTAATGACCCAGATTGTAAGCTATTGAATTAAAAAACAATTTGAAAAGTTCACTTTAACGCCAGAAATCTTTTGGTATCCACTTGTTGTTAGTCAAATAATTTGCAAAAAAAATTAATATAAATGGTTGTTATTTATATACCTAATTAAAAAAGAAAACTCAGGAAAAAATTAATAAACTGTATAAAATGTTGCATAACTTTAGGAGTCGGGAAATTTGAATTTAACCTTCGCCTTTCCTACCACCCGGGTGACCATTTCGGTTTTATTTCTTGAATAACTTTCTTAGTTTGATTAAGTTGAAAGGAAATTTTTACTAACTGAAAAAATAGTTTTCTTTGAAAAAAAAAACTGGAAAAACAAATAAAATTTGTATGGAAAAAAACTAGTTCTCACCGCTTTTAAATATCCAGTAATACCCGGGTGGGTATTGGAAAAAGATGTACATACAAATCTTTGGTAAGGCGAAGGTTGGCATTTTTTAATTGCTTGCTAAATTGGCATTTGTAAACTTTAAACGATGAGAATAACTTATACCGGGTCTTCCAATAAGGACTTGACAACTTTTTTTTTTAAATAAAACGCAAACCAATTGAGATATTTCCAAAGACCAATGATTTGACGTAGCCCTAAAGAAAAAAGTCGTTAAACCAATGATTTGACGTAGCCCTAAAGAAAAAAGTCGTTAAATCGCATGAACGACGCGACCAATTGACTGGTCCATTTCTTGAGATAACGAGCTCACCAAACTTACTCTCAATAATCCAATTGTAGCGTGTGCTGTGTGGATTGTGGAACTGTCCTGTTGAAACCACATGTCGTCCAAGTCCGTGTTTTCCAATTCGGGCCAAAAATAGTCGGTAACCATGGCGCGATTGCCATTCACAGTCACGTGACGATCGCTATTGTCGACGAAAAAATGAAAAATGATGCCGACGGTATGTAAACCGTATCAAACAGTTATTTTTTGTGGGTGAAGTGGTGATTCATGAAGCACACGTGGATTTTGACGAAACCCATTGAGCCAAAAATGAGTTTCGTCACTGAAGATGATTTTGCCATTAAATTTATCATTTTGGCAGCATCTTCTCCATAGCCCAATCGGAAAACGTACGTCGCGTCAAATAGTCCATCGGCTTCAATTCTAGGGTCAGTTTGATCTTGTATGGGTGAAACCCAACATCTTCACGCAAAATTTGCTATAAAGAGGTCTTGGCGATGCCCAGTTCTTGAAAACGCCACGGAATGGACTGATTTGGATCGTTTTCTACGGACAACAAAGCATACAGAGATGAAAAAATTTACGTATGAAAAATGCCTAAATCATTTGCGAGGGCAGCTTTCGAAGAAAGAGAAAGAAAACGTTTTTTTGGTAGGGAAGTGGCAATGTGTAAAAACAGGCCGCTACTATCAACACAAATTGCGTGATCAAAACAAAAAATGCAAAAAGGGCAGCATTCGAAGAAAAAGACAGACAAAAACACAATATTTTCTGTCACGTGACGCCTCTGTGTGCTCTGTGCTACGGACGTCTGAACAGCAGCGATATTTTCGTCACTTCGACCAACGCGTTGTCTCACTGGCACGGCAGCGTCACACAATGAATATGTAGACTTAAATTGTTGCACTAAACTTGTTATTGCTTATCTACTAGGACAAGAATAACGACCGAAAATTGGAGTTAACGCTCCTAAAGTTGCGATCACCGACTCCGATTTTCGGTAGTATCTTTTTATAATTTGCATGCGTTGTTCGTTCGTGTACTTTACCATGATGAACACGTTGAGTTTATTGAAAAAAAGGAAAGTAACAGTAAGGTGATCAGTGAAATGGTGCGTTCACAAATTAAATTCAAAGTTGTTAAGTACATATTGAAAAACATGGTACAACAATACATTTTCTCAGGTCTACTTTTTGAAAAATTATGTTTACTGCTTATGTTTAATATTATAGAATACTTTAAGGAACTTATATATTTCTTTTAATGTAAACATTCTAAAGGGCATAATAAACCACACAAAATGCTTGGCAAACACACACATTATTTCCGTTTGGGGTTTGCCAATAAACAACACAAATATTCTCCGTTCAAACATTAACTATCATTTTTGTTTTGTTTTCAATGAATGCAGATGCCAATAGTGCTGCGGCAATTTTGTTGCTTTTAGCTTAAAACGGAGAAGAAATTATAAAATAAAGGCAAAAAATTTAAAGTAAACAGTTTTTAAACAACGAGCTGTTTTGTGGCAAGCAATACTACTAAAAAAATTTAATTTAATATTAAAAATTAATTGAATTGAATACATTTAGCATTAGACGCCACAAAAAGTTTGACAAATATCCAACATGTCTGCCAAATATTAAAAATTTTTAATATTTCTGCAAACATTGCTTAAAATGTTTGTCCAAACAGCAAACACCCCAATTAACAACACAAAATGTTTGTACAAACGTAAAATTTTGACATGTTTGCCAAGCCATTTGTGAGGTTTATTATGCCCTTAATCAAAACTTGCTTCTCATTTTTCAAATGTTAAATTTTTGAATTTTTGTTTTATTAAGTTTGACAACTTGCATGACCTCAAACTTTATTTTAAACTAGCTGACCCGACAGACGTTGTCCTGTCCAAATTAGGAAAAATATTTGCGTTCGATTTTTAAAATCCGTTAAAAAGACACGAACATTTGAAAGAAAAATAAGTCAAATCGATAGAGCCGTTTTCTGATTTTAGGTAAATCGAAAAAAGTGGGCGGAGCAAAATTTTTTTCCGTAAAAACCTAAGTTGGACCATGGCGATGATTTTAAAGAAAAAATCGTTCAAGCCGTTCTCAAGTTATGCGCTTAATAGAAGAAGTGGGCGTAAAAGTAGGCGTGGTAAATTTTTCTTTCGATGAAAACTTAAAATGGATTAATACGAACATTTGAAAGAAAAATTTGTCAAATCGATGAAGCCGTTTTTTGATTTTAGGTAAATCGAAAAAAGTGGGCGTGGCAAACTTTTCTTTCCGTAAAAACCTAAGTTGGACCATGCCGATCATTTTAAAGAAAAAATCGTCCAAATTATATAGATGTCATTGGTGGTGCAATATTACAATTGGATTTTGTCACGCCCCTTCGCCCGCAGACCGAAAATCAAAAATCAGACTTCACAGTGTCACCCGCCTGAATATTCTGATGATTCTCTGAAAATTTCATCAAAATCGGCCCAGCCGTTTTGGAGTCCATTCGTTACATACATACATACCTACATATACACACCCTGTTTTATATTATTTTAAATTTCTTGCGTAGCACAATTGCAAGGCATAATTTTAGGCTAACAAAATCTGAATATCTCAAATCATTGTTAAAAATTTCTTTTTCATCACCAATAAGAAAACTAACAATTAAACTTTATTTAATTAAATTAAAAAATGACTTAAATGCCACCTGCTGACAAGTAACTTAACAATTTTTGCCCACCAGACGACAGGCAGGCAGGCAGATACACCAACCCAGGAGCCAGCCAGCCACCAGTTACAATAATATTATTTAAGTAATTTCTTTGCTCTTAAGCATGACAGGCAACAATCATCAATATCATGAAATCCACCATGTCAAATTGATATTTGATGCATGACTTTTCAAAAAAACAAGACATCAACATCATTCATCTTATTAAAAATAACAAAATGAAAAAAGATTTTCCAGTTTCCTGAGTAACAGTTTATTAGAGCTGGAAAACAGGAAAAGTGTTATATATGTATACATAAAAAAAAAACACCAAGCCAAAGCTTTAAATGTTCTTCGTTAAAAACAAGACCTTCTACGAGAGTAGGTATGTGTGCGTTTGAAAGCCAGTGACTGATATGTAACTGTAAGTGCACAACCGGAAGCAGGTGGTCATTGTTAACGGATCTTAAGCTTAATGAGCGAACGAGCGAACGCTAGTTTTTTGTTCGAAGAAAATAATTCCAAAAATAAGATGTATGAGTTGCTGCATGACGCTTGAGGTCATGTTTGTTATACGTATTTATTTATTTTTTTTTTTTTTTGTTAAATATTTCTTAATTTAATTTATTAGTTTAACTCACATAATTTGGAAGGGTGCTTAGAAATAAGTTAAAATGTCTCTAATGGCATAAGAAACGTCTCGTCAACGGCAACACAACAACAACAAAAAAGAAAACAAAAATCACAACATTTATTAACTATAAACATAATAAGACCCTAAGGACAATATTGTTTTTCTTAGTAGTGTAGTTAATCATGTTCCCAGGAAATAGTTTAGGAGGGTTGTGAGAAAAGCTGTAGCTTAAAAAAAGAAAATTAACTAAATTAAGATAGTTTAAAGAAACGGCCTTTGAAGTAACAGCGGGAGAAGTTCTATATGAAGCACTAAAAGAATCTTTAAAGTTTATGAAACACTAAAGAGCCCCCAAAAGAATAGTACCTTAACTATGAAAGGGAATATGTTTTTTATATATTGTTATGTCACTGCCTTTTCAATGACGTTTGTTTTTTTATTTTCTTTATAATAAACTTTTAGAGTTCTTCTAATTGCAAATAAAGATAATGTAAACGCAATAAAAAAAATTTGTTCCGTTCACAAACTTTTCTTTAGAACTTATTCACTTTGACAACCTTTATTTACAGCTTTTATTCACAGTTTACTATTGTGATCTACACACTCTAATGTTTGTACTAATACTCACTCAATGCCTTCTAAAAGGCCTCCGTACTCCTTCCTTTTCCCGCTGGATATATACACTAACATTGTGATTATATCTTATATTGAAGCTGTATTTTAATACATCAAAAAACTAAAGCATACCTTATGGCGTACAATTTGACATTACATTTGTACTGGAAAATTCTGTTCTGTGATTTTTATACTAGAAATAATTATAATTAAATTTAAGTTTCTACTCAATAAAGCCATTCGCCTTCTTCTGCTTGTTTCTCTCATATTCGTGAGATGTATCACGAACTGTAGTTTGGTGAGGCAAATTCAATAAGTCATGATTTAGATGAGAAGAAATGACTCATTTGAACAAAGGTCAACAAGATTTAAATATTGATCACTTTTAATTGGCAGCTCAGAATGGTTAAGTTGAAGCGGAACTTCTATTTGTTATATTTTTTTAATTTAAAATGTTCGATGTTAATAGGTTCTAGTAGACTTGATTTAAAAATACTAAAACATTTGGTATTAAATGTTTTCTTTTTTTATACCAAAAACTGCTATGCGAATTTCACAAAAGAATGAAAAATTCAATATTTGAAAACCCTCGGCCAGGCCGCCGATCGGCAACTTAAGCGAACGACAATTTGTTGTCAAATAACTGTGGTTAGCACAGCTCACGTGGGTCTATTAATTAGTTCCCGTTGTGTTACCATATCACACCGTCTCCCATGGGCCCTATGAAATCAATAAAGGAGTTGATCCCGTTGACATCAACATCAGAGAGACAAGTTTTCTCCCCAAGGGCTCTTCGACCAACCATTTCGAGTCTTAAGTCACCGAATGCCGGGCAATTACAGAGAAGATGTTCCGTTGACTCTTTCTCCTCCTCATCGCCGCAACTTCTACACAATTCATTTTAAGGGAGCCCCAGCCCCTGGGCGTGCCTCCCAATGGGCCAGTGGCCAGTTATAACCGCAATTAGATTTCTTAGATGATGTCTGGACAGCTGTAATGGTTTAAATTAAGCCATAAAAATACAACTCTGTGCTGCAGCAAAGCTGAATAGAAAACAAAGGAATAAACAAAAAACAAACAAAGTAGTTAACAATAAATAAAGAATATAATTTTTTGAAAACTATTTAAAATCCAATATAACTAATATTCTTTCATATGTAGAAGCAGGCTGATTATTGGATCACGACCTCCTTATCTTACACCTGAGCCTTATAAAATAAATTGAGGAAATAAGAGTGAATTACTAAGAAGTTTGTGCAGTTATCAAGAGCTATTTCAAAATAATATGTGTATGTACACACGATACATATACACCAATATGGAAAATGGTGTGAAAATAATGAAAAGGTTTTTCAGGAAAATAAAAAATGGAATGCTAAGGAACGAATAAAGAGATTGGAAGAGATGGAGCAAACAACAAGTAAAAAAACGACGTACGGAGAGTAAAGTCCTATTTCTAAATTTGCTTTATGTGAATGGAATTATTTAATTTATGAAATAAACTATCTGATGTCGATGTACAGAGTAATCGGATAAAAATTCTTAAAAAGCAAATAAACATGTTGAGAGGTTTAAATTATAAATATCACGGCGAAAAGTTTGGCAAACAACAAATTTGGATTTAGAGTCCCAACTCAAAGAAAAGCTAAAGAATTTGCACTATTATGTAGATCTCTAAAAATTTTAAAAATAAAATAACTTGATGTTTTTAAAAGTATAAATAATAAAGATTTCTGTTAAATACATTTCCAGTAAAATAACTAAAATTTTTTTCGCAAAACTAAAAATGTAAACTTTAATGATCGATTTAATAAAAGTTTCATACATACATATTTTAATATAAATTTGATACTATTTCATTTTCTTATAGATCTTTTCTTTCTCATTCGGTTATTTTTATTGTTGGAAAGGTATTTAAATTACCTTTCTAAATGTATAATATAGTTAGTAAAAATTATTGCCGCTAGATGGCGTAACATTTATTTTTTTTGGATAAATACATCAAACCACCCTGTATTTGCAAATATTTTGAAATTATATGTTCCACAAAACTACTCGCCATACGATTTTGAACAAAGTTGCCAAACAACATTTGGTCGAATTCTGGAAATTTAACGGTCAAAATTTTGATTTTCTTCAAGCACCTAAAAATAACGGTAATTTTGTAAATAACGGAATTATATAAAAGTCGCGGAACAAAAGTTGCTTCCTTCTGATACCCTAAAGAACCATTTTCAACAATAAAAATGTTATTTTTCGCAAAAAGTCGATTTTGGCATATTGCTAATTAAATCTTGACTTTATTGAAAAAAGAAAATTTATAAATTACTACAACTAACATGTTTTATGTGTACATCACATAAAAAATTTAATTAAAGAAGTAATTTTTAAACTAAATCAATGTACATGCAGAGAAAGTCATTTCGGGAACGCGTCCTAATTACAATCTTCAACAACAAGTCCAAGATATTGTTACGAAAGTAACTTTAGTTAAGAATTATTTGTAATTATTGGTTAAGAATTAGATTAATTTATGTGTTATCTTGTATTGATTAGTTATTAAGTATTTGTTAGTTATTTTATTAGTTAAAATTGTTATTGTATAAGTTATGCATACTTCGAGTGTAAAAATCAATGTACAGATGTAATGTTAAAATTGTTGTGCATAATTGTACTTCAACCCCACTGTAAACTAGAACGTTCTTTATTAAGTTATCTCAATCTATGGCAACGCCTAAAAGTATGCCTTAGTTTATGATGCCTTATAACTCAATTAATTCAGACACATATATAGTAATAGCTGAATAAGTTTAATTAACGAAATAGCCGTTATTAGGCGAACTTTATAGAGCCATCTTGACTTTAGAACTCGAACGTTCTATGGTCATTTGCCCGAGTATAAATAGGATCGCAAGAGATGGCATGATTCATTCTAAGTTCTAACTTTGTCATTAACGAATCACGCTGAGAAATTTATAGTTGGTTGTAAATAAGAGCTATAATTACGGTTGTTAAAGTAACTAAGTACTAAATAAAGTTGTGTAAATTGTAAACAGTAGCAAAAGTGTTGTGTTTATTTGTTTTATTTGAATTGCAATAAAAGAACTCGAAACAGTTTATTATAAAGGAAATAAACCAAAACGTTATTAAAAGGCAGTAACGTAACAATATTAATGAAAAATTTAAGGTATTTAACACCAGTCATTACTAAATACACCTTAATTATTATACAAAATCTTGTTTTGAAAAGGACACTAAAACATTATTTATTTCTTATTATAAAACTGCAAAAATAGTTTGTCCGATAGTTCACGAGTCATTTCAGTGAACGCACAGATAATCAAAAAATTATAGTTTTAAGTGAACATAGCCATCAGGTGTTAAACGGCAGTAGAAGAAGAAAACAATAAAAAATCCAACTGTCAATGTATTAATCGTCAAATAAGTTATATTAAAGTGGTAAGTAACTTTCAATTCATTATTCGTAGAGCGTACATCAATAGTCCGTCATTTCGTGAACGTGTTGATTAAATGTAATTATTGATGCAATTCTTTTTTACGACAATAAATAATAAAGTAGCCCCAAATATTTTACTATTGACAAAGTCATGTCGCATTTAAACTGGCCGCTGTATAAGCAAGTCGCGCATTTATTTGAAATCGTCATTTCGTGAACGGTCATTTCGGGAACGTTTCCGTATATTATGGCACGTTCCCGAAATGACTGCTGCGTTCTCGGAATGATAATTATTGTTTCCATGGGCGACTCACTTACAATTTTTTTAAGAATAAAATGACTGAACAACAGAAAGAGATTAAATGGAAACATCTCTTCGTCAGCAGAATAAACCATTGCTTAATTTTATTATAATATAAAGTAACCTTCACAAGGAAATAATTCCCAGTTTCTACTTTGTTGAAATAGTTGAGTTAAATACATTCAATTTATAAAGTAACACTATCCAGTGAGACACAAAGAATGCTGACGAAGGCCGTAGCGGGCCAGAAAATACATTACATTCTGCTGGTGTCCAATAATTGTAAATTTTTCTGTACATTCAATATACTTCATTGCTTTCCAAAGGAAGGCTAAGGTAAAATGTAAAAAGAAAATACAATATAATAGTCTGATAGTGTATAAAGTCATTTCTGAAAAATTAAAAGAATAGAACTATTACAAAAAAGCTCTATAAAATACAGACCTGAAATTTAACTCATTGAATAAATTCGAAAAATGAAAAAATGTTTAATATGATTTTTTTTTTTGCTAACTTATCGTCTAAATAAATAACTTTAATTTTTAAACCGTTGCTTACAGTTCAAATCGTTCCTTACTTGTGCCTTATGATATCAATATCATCATTTCGGTAATAGTTTTGTCATTCCGGGAACGATTGATCATTTCCGGGAACATTAATATTTTTTAGTAAAATACGCATAAATTGGGCTTTTTTACAAAATACATAGTTTATTTTATAACAGAACTTTTATTCCTTTGAAGGGCATAATAAACCTCACAAATGGCTTGGCAAACATGTCAAAATTTTACGTTTGTACAAACATTTTGTGTTGTTAATTGGGGTGTTTGCTGTTTGGACAAACATTTGAAGCAATGTTTGCAGAAATATTAAAAATTTTTAATATTTGGCAGACATGTTGGATATTTGTCAAACTTTTTGTGGCGTCTAATGCTAAATGTATTCAATTCAATTAATTTTTAATATTAAATTAAGTTTTTTTAGTAGTATTGCTTGCCACAAAACAGCTCGTTGTTTAAAAACTGTTTACTTTAAATTTTTTGCCTTTATTTTATAATTTCTTCTCCGTTTTAAGCTAAAAGCAACAAAATTGCCGCAGCACTATTGGCATCTGCATTCATTGAAAACAAAACAAAAATGAAAATCAATGTTTGAACGGAGAATATTGGTGTTGTTTATTGGCAAACCCCAAACGGAAATAATGTGTGTGTTTGCCAAGCATTTTGTGTGGTTTAATATTTCCTTAATGTAACGTTAATTCAATCATAAGAGTTTTGAATATTTTGATTTTCCTAAAATTGTATGCACGATAATAGCAACTTTTTTAATTTTTTGGCGTATTTAGCTTGAAAAGGATTTTGTATGTATTGTTTTTGCTAATGTTTATATAATATAGATTCATAATAAGCCCGTGTTATTAAACGATGCTTAAGTTATGAACTTTGTTTTGTTTTTGTTAATTTAATCAAACTTAGAAAAACGTTTCCGAAATGATGGTTTTCTGAAAGATATGCACTAAAAATCAGTTTAATAAAAAAGGTTTAGAATTGTGTGCGCTGACCTGTCAAAGTTTTTTAATATACAAATTTTGCAATAGTTAAAACTAAGAGCCATCATTATAGCTTAAGATTTCTTTTTCCTTAAAATCAATCTTGAAATTTACAACCTTGGTGATTTTGAGCCTTATAACGGATAATTTGATTTTAGATCTTCAAATAAAGTTAAAGCTTTCTTTTGAATAATCTTTTGTTTAAAGGGTATATTTATTGCTGATTTTGATCTTCAATCCAATCCATTTTTTTCTCATTTTTGTAACATCCCAGTAAAAACTTCGCCTACAAAACAATGTGTTGAGTAATTAGAAAAAAATAAGAGCAATACTTACATTTCTACTGAAAGAACCAATGAATTTTACAAGGGATGTCCCAAAATGAACGCATTTAAAAGTAAGTCATTATTTTTTTACCTTCATAAATCCAGAAAAAAGTAGTTACTTTTTCAAAACGAATAGCTTCTTTAACTCATTATTTAGTAGCTTTCCTCTATAACCAACTTCTATAACTTCTTTTTTCTGGATGTATTTAAGTAAAAAAAATAATGACTTACTTTTAAATGCGTTCATTTTGGGGCATCCCTTGTAAAATTCATTGGTTCTTTCAGTAGAAATGTAAGTACCCAGCAAAAACTTGGTAATGATTTGCCATTACGGAACAACTTACTTTTCAATGACTACTTCATACCATCTGCATTACATAGAAGTAGTTTAGTAATGGCTGACGTATAATCTGATACCTATGTACTTGTGTATGAGTTGATTAACGAAATTTATAATTCATTCATAATAAAATGCATCTACGGTTTAATTTTTTTCAAATCTAATACAAATTGGTTTTAAATTATTCTTACAATTTGTTTTTTTTTTTATTACACTAAAAGAAAAATGCTTCATATATATATAATGAATCATTTCCATAAAAAAAATGTTCCTTGGGTAAATGAAAATTTTCATTGTCTAAATGGAATTTCATAGTTATAATGAAGTATTTTCGTTAAAATCGCTTCCTTGGGTTTCGTAATTACGTTAAAAATTTTCATTGGATATATGAAAACTTAAGTTTGTCCAAGTTAAACAAAAAATTTTAATTGGGAACATAAAAAAACAATATACAAACATAACTATATTCATAAATTAATACAAAATTATAGTTTCCTTAAAAAAAATGTTTAATTGTTAATTAAAAAATGTAAGATTTAATAATTTCATGCATCTAATGTTACATTTATGCCCCTCATTTTATGAAATCAAAAAATTTTTTTATAAAAGCAACATATTTCAATAATTGCCTTCATAAATTTAAATTTTCATTATGACAATAAAAATGTCATTATAGTAATGAAACAAAAACTTTCAATCCACTTTCAATCAAAGTTTTTATTGTTATTATGGACAATTTAATCTCGTATTTACGCTCTTAATTGAGTAAAAAACATAGTTTTTTATGAAAAAACTACACTGCCCCAGTAGGCAAGCTGGTAGTAAGCTAGTCTATCAGCACCGAGGTTGCGCGATCGAATCCCGCTAGAGACAGAAAAAAAAAATAAAAAATAAAACAAAGTAAAATAAAATAAGAAAAAATAGAAAAAAAATAAAGTAAAATAAAATAAGAAAAAATAATTAAAAAAAAAATAATAAAAAAAAATTTTTTTTTAAAGTCAGTTTTAATTTTGGTGACATCGGAGTAATAAGTTATTTAAGTCCCTATTTGTAAGCGAATGTGGTAATGACTTATTTAACTCCCTATTTGTAAGCGAGGGTGGTAAGTACTTGCCTCCAATGACATCACCGTGTTAAAATAATGAGTTAAAATGCCAATGTATAAGTAGTGAAGAGTCGTTATATTAGCGTTTTTAACTCATTACTTTGCAATGTAAGTTTTTGCTGGGTATTGCTCTTATGTTTTTCTAATTACTCAACACATTATTTCGTAGGCGAAGTTTTTACTGGGATGTTTATGATGTAACGATGTTCTTGTTTCAAAAAATTTCTTAATTTTATCAGCGTCACTGGAAAAGCAAATATAAAAGGGGCTAGTTCAAGGTTTCTTTCAATATCAACAGCCTTTTCCCCTGATTTAGAACGCGTCAAAATGATCAGTTTTTGTTCTAAGCTCATTTGCTTTTTTTGACTCGTTGCTGCAAAATATTTAAATTTATGCGACGCAAAGTGAAACAAATTTTCAGTCTCCAAAGTCTGAATAAAACATTACATTTTCTGACAATTTCGTTTTTTAATCTTGGAATATTTAACAGCCGTACCTTAACAAGAGCGGAATGTTGAACAGTTTCCTTCGCTTAGCTTTTACCACAGCAAGAGCGTCAACGTTGTGTCACGAACAGTTTAATAAAACCCACAAATTATTAATAAAAATAGAGATAAAAACGCTAGATTGACCAAAAAATAGCTAAATTGCTATTATTAATTGACAATAGTGGCAAACTTCACTATTAAACGAGCTGTCAAAATCGGATTTTCCAATTGCAAAGCGTTCAGGCCGCTCTATTCAAAAACTAGAAAACGCTTGCCGTTTTTGTTTAGGGACGTCTGTAATAAGCAAGTCTTAGGAAAATCTTTAAATGATTATTTTTAGAGTGCAAAAACAACAATGTAACACTTTGTTTATCTTTCGTCAAACCATCATCGAATGAATCTTTTACGGCTCACTGTATAAATCATATTTTCAACAATCATACGGCCAGCATTTTACGAGTTGTAGGAGAAATGCTTGCCGAACGATTGCAGAAGCGTTTTTCGCTGTGCTATGGAGGAATCTCACTCGTGTTACAGCTTTTCCCGCTGTAACACGATTAAAAAATGCGGTCATCGACGATCAAAGACGCTCTACATGAGACTCCCAGTAGCTCTTACACGATAGAAAACGCTTGCTTGGTATGAAGTAATTTTATTCTTGTTTAAATCGAACAAAAAATATTAAAAAAAAAAATAAATTTTAAGTTGGTCTATTTTTTTTTTTTGACGATTTTTCGAAACGATAAAGACGATTTTTTAATTTTTTCTCAGGAAACTGACGATTTTCTCAAAAATTTATCTGGCAGCCCTGGACACCAGCAGCATGACCGATATGGCTTCTTAATTATTCTACTTTAATAATTTGATTAATAATTTTACTTAATAATTTTAACAAATAGTTTTTTATAGATAAGTAAAAAATTTATTTTTTGGTAGTAAATTTATATAAAATAACTGAATAGTCAGCTGTTTTTACGTTTGAATATTTGACAATAAAAATTAAATGAACTTTTCGTTACTTTAAATTACATTTTCATTTAATTTAACATACAGAAGACTTTAACTTAATCAACGGAAAATAATAACTGCAACTCAAAATCCATAATAATATGCACTAAGTTTTTTAAAAAAAATTTAAGTATCAGTTAAAATTAAATTTGCTTGGAATTTTAAATGTTTATTTATTTAAATATGACTGAACGGAATACTTCTTAAATAAAATACAGTCCGTTACTTTAGTAATATTTTGAGTGTAATACTCTACATATAATATTGGACTACGTGGTACATTGTGGCTTAAATGGACTACTTACAACATGGTCCAATGTACTGTAGTATCCATGTTATAAGAAATTAACGTGCAGTGCTGCCAACAACTGCATGATATATACTTTTCTATAGTTTACAGTATTACACTTTGGTAGCCCTGATGGTGTCCATTATTAATTGTTTATTTAAAAGTGAAAGTTTGTGAAATTTTTGGAAAAAAGTTAAAAAAATAAAAAATACCAAGTAAATATATTTAATGATAGCAATAATAGACTACAGTACACACCATAAAAGGCGATTAGTAAAAAATTAAAAAGAAAAATGCTTAAACTACCCCTTAAGTGTACTCCATACTGTCCCTGCAAGTAATAGGACCATGTCCTAGGGGAGGACCATATAACCCACGTTTGGACTACTAAGGAGTAGTTTTAAAACTACTCCATGGTATACTCAAGAGGATTAGTTTTCAAGTCGTTTAAAAACGAAAGCATGTCGTTAAAAAACGAAGACATGTCGTCTCACTACAAACACTTTTTAACAATGACATGGTCCATGCTTGCATTACATCGGACCAGTCCATGAAGTACTCCATTTTATTAAAATGGATCAGGAAGTCAAATTTTATTTGCTGGGGTAGTACATGGAGTACTTTTAAAACTAACCCACTTTAGTACTCCATTGAGTAGTTTAGGGACTACTTCAGTGGGTTATAGGTCATTGTCATGTTAAATGGACCATCTTTTACCCATATATTTGGAGTAGTTTTGGAGGACTCCTGCTCCTTTATGGACTACTCTTAACATGCCTGTATGGACTAGTCTCGTTATCTGCAGGGTAATTAACATTTAATTTTCCCCATAAAACGAACTACTGTTGTATTTTATTTTGGTTTCAAAGTTTCAGTTTCAAAAGAGAATCGAATAGAATTTTTAATTGGCTAAACACCAGCAGAAAATTAGCTTGATGCCGCAAATATGACATATTTTCATCATTAAAGAAGCTTCGATTTAAACACAGTTTAAACTATTAGAGTTTAAATTCCACTAAAAAAACGATTACGATTAGAGCAAAGATTTGCCTTGTTAAAACCATTTAAAAATATAAGATTGAAATAGAATTTTGACCCCAAAATAAATTATAACTAGTGAACGATATAAATACTTAAATGGCCCTCATTTCTATTATTTCCATCTAAATATTGAAGTAAAGTAAACTAGATCTTAAAATTGCCAAAAGATTTTAATATTCAGTATTTTTTTGCATTAAATTATGAAAGGCATCCTTAACCCTACCAACTTTCTCACACCACTCTCGCTTCTTTCTGTCTGCGAACAAAAAACCCCTTAAACGAGGGGCTTCTTTTCAAAGTCACGTTCATGGAGTTCTTGTTTTACTTGGCTTCGAATTCAGTTTTATATTTTTGCCACTTTATGATGGAAAATAGTGATTTCTTTAACTACTGCTTTCTAACTCTGTGATTTTAGTTTTAGTGTCTCTGCTCCACCACAAGTTTCGTGTGTTGGTTTGTTGTTTAGTCTAGTTTTTTTCAAAAAAAAAAAAAAAAAAATCTCTGTATATTTCTCCTAGTTTTATGATTTGTCAAGTCAGCGGAAATCATGCAAAACACATACATATAAATATAAAATAGGATTTTTCTTTTTGCCACAACATCCTGACTATTATACACCAAGAAAAGAAAAAAAAACTAGAAAACTACAGCATTTTTTGTTTCCTTCAAGGAACGTAAACAATTTCTGCATGGCACGCAAAAGTATAAAATTGAAAAATTGCCTTTGCATGTTGTGTCACCAGAAGTCATTCAAAATAAAGAGGGAAAAAGGAGTTTTTAGTGAAATGAAAATTGTTACACAAATATTTAGAGAAGGATACAAAATTCCTTAAACAGTTTGTAATGTCGAAAAAAAAAACATTTCATAAAAAAAATATGTATGAATTTAATGTATTTCTTGTGGTTATTATTATTATTATTGTTGTTGTTTAAGATTTTTTTGTTTTATTGAAATAGAAAAACAAAAAAACATTCATCATGAAAATTCCAAAAAATGTTAGAGATTTTGTAACCACAAATGCTACAAATATTTTGGGAGTTACATTTGAAAACAAGAAAAAAAGTTTTTAAATTAATGTATAAATAAGTACTTTGTGTAAAAAAAAGAAGCCTTAAATTATGCAGTAGAAAGTTCTTATAAAGGCAACCTAAATAAAGGCTTCATAAAACTATAAAGAAATTAAGATGAGTCATAGTCAAATTTATTTCCATTCAACAGAAAACTGTAGAGTTAATTGTTTTTACAGTTAAAATACTTTAGAACAATTACTATTCGGACAGCAAAAAAAAAAAAAAAGTAAAGAAGAAAATAAAATCAAGCTTTTTTATTTATTAAATGTTACAAATAAAATTACTACTGATATTCTTACTTAATTAACCGAACAATTGTAACTTAGACCAGAGACTCTGTTGGGAATTGAACCCACAACTCTCGCACTAACAGACTAGCTCACTACAAACGAACCCACTGGAGAGCCCACAATGATCAAGTAAAATTAGAGGATTATAAAAAACTTTAAAGTGAGATCAGTAGTAACTCGATGCTTACACATACTTGATACTTGCACACCTCGATTCTTGCAACATAGAAATATTTTTCATTACGCACTCGGTACATGCGACATCCGAAAATTTTGAGCTCGATACTTGCAACATAACTCTTGTATTACTCTTGCGTGCTGCTTTGTTAGCGTTTTCTTAGACTGAATACAGTTCGGGAAATCCTTGTTCTTTTATGCTGCTGATGAAATATGTATCTACTGTTATACGAATGCGTTGAACTTAAGTGTTTTTAATAGAAATATTAAACTTAGATTCTGAACAGATGTATGTGCCTTTTATTTTGTATGGGAAAATAATACTCGGTACTTGCGACAACCCCGAAACTTGCACCGAGCCCGGTTTTCATTACGTGCAAGAATCGAGATTTTCTGCTGTATATTTAAATTGATGTTAGCCACACAAATAAATTGGCTAAAATAAAAAAATATCTCAGTACCCATTGCAGAGAAAAAATTCTGCTTAGTACAACGGAAAATGTAGATCTCTCTGTTGATAATTTCGACAGTTATCTGAAACACGCTGCTCAATATACCAGTATTGTCCAAAAAAAAACAAAAAATATTAAAATATATTCCGCAGATGTCGAACGTCTCTTGTCTGAAAAAAGGAGAGCTCGAAGTGACTGCCAATTGCATAAGTCCACTCAACTTGAGAATTTATTTAATTTATACAAAAAGGCTAAGAAAGCTACTGCATACTCAGAAAGCGGCTTCTCTGGTAAAATATCTTAAGGAACTGGATGCAACTCCACAATCAGACTACTCATTATGGCGTGCAGTTAGAAATCTTAAAAGGCCAGTTGTCTCTTAACCACCATTAAGAAACCTGAATGGAAGAAGTTGGGCAAGAAATGATATTGAAAAAGGAAATCTGTTTGTTAATCATTTGAAAAACGTATTTATCCCAAATATATATCACGAATAACTGTACTTTAATTGACTTGTTCTTCGTATCCAACGAATCAAATATTTTAATGTATGAACAGCTGTCCGCATCGTGTTTCTCTAGACATGATCTTATTGTTTTAACCTACAATTTCGTACTGCATCCTGCTAGCAATTTAGTAAGCTTTCGTAATTTCAACCGTGTTAATCTACAAGCCTTAGAGTCAGAAGTCAACAAAATAGATTGGAATTATATATATTGCCTGCCAAACGTAGATGAAAAGATCGCATACTTGGAGTACCACCTACAAATAATGTACAATATTATTCCCGTTGGAAGAGGTACAAAACAACTGAATTGTATAACTCTTACCTTACATTAAGAAAAAATGCTACAAGAGCAATCAGACAAGCCAAGACGTTGTACTATGCTGACAAATATGCGAACTCAGCTAATTCCCGTAATACTTGGAAAACTATAAGGGAAATTGGAATTGTTCGTCAAAAAGCAACTTACGGAAACCTGACAACAGATCCAAACTCCATTAATGAAAGCTTTCTTAGCATACCAATGCCACTTGAAAACCACTCGTACTACAGCAACTATCAAAACAACTTTACACCCGAAAAACTTTTTAGTTTTGAATGTGTCAGTCAGTTCGATCTCTTAAAAAGCTGTTTATCTATCACATCAAAAGCCACAGGAGCTGATGATATCCAACCGATATTTTTAAAAATGGTTCTTCCATATATTTTGCCGATTATAACCCACATTTTTAATCACATCATCACTACTAGTAACTATCCCACAAGTTGGAATGGACCAAAGTCCTTCCCATTCCAAAATCATCTTCCGAATACCGACCTATTGCTATACTACCGTATCTATCTAAGGCTTTTGAAAAATTACTCCATACACAAATAACTAAATATCTCAATGATTTCAACCTACTTACATCAAAACAATCTGGATTTCGTGCCAAGCACAGTTGTACCACTGCTCTGATTGACGTAGCTGAAGATCTTAGAAAAGACTAGATGGTGGTCATAGAGCATTGTTGGTGTTACTAGACCACTCAAAGGCCTTTAATAATGTTGACCATGTTGTTTTAATACAAACACTTGAAAAAATGATACATTTTTCTCCTACGTTTTCGAAACTAATGCGATCATACCTTACTGGGCGACATCAGTGTGTAGAAACCAATCCGTCGTTAACATCCTCTTTTCTCCAAGTCACTAGAGGAGTACCGCAGGGCTCAATTCTTGGACCTTTACTTGTTTCAATTTATGCTAACGACTTGGCAGATCAGTTGCAACACTGCAATATCAGAATGTATGCGGATGATGTTCAACTGTATATTAGTAATAAAAAAAGAAACTTTGTGGATAAGTTACACGAGGACTTACAAAGTATTTCACTGTGGGCTTCTACCAATGGCTTAAGCCTTAACCCAAACAAATCAAAGTGCATCCTATTACATAAAAGAACACAGCGCGCCATTGAAATACCCCAAGTCTACGTTAATAACCACCGAATAGAAGCAGTGAATAGAACTAAGAACTTAGGAGTTATCTTCAAAAGCACGTTAACCTGGGCAGATCATGTCACACATGCCTGTGGAAAAACATTATCTATGCTACGTACTCTATGGCCCACACAATACTGTACACCACTCAAAATCAGGCTGTGCTTGCAAAAACTTACTTAATACCCACCTTAACTTATGCTTGTGAAGTTTTTTCAAGTTGTGATGCAACAAGTAAAGCGAGACTTAATGTAACGTTCAACAACATAACTAGATACGTATATGGACTTAAGCTTAACGGAAATAGTGAACATATCACCTTCTACGCAGCGAAGATTCTTGGCGTACAGTTCCATGATCATATGAAAATACGAACATTGGTATTCTTGCATAAAATCATATCAACTCACGAACCTGATTACCATTATAGCCGGCTTAGTTTTAGACGATTTAGCAGAAACAGAACTTTAATACAATTGAGACACCATACGCTTATATAAAATTGGCAGTTCTTCGTAAATGCAATACGTCTTTGGAATACTATTCCTCCAATCATTAGGGAAACCAGCAACGCACAAGTTTTTAAAAAAAGAATTATCAATTTTTATTGTAACTAAAACTCTATGCACTTTTTATATACATACATATTTACTTACTGATCTTTTTAAACTTTTTATAACTTACTCTGTATGTCATTATTTAATCTCCTCCTTTTACCTGCTCAATAGTTATAACTTAATTAAAATAATTTTTGTTAAATCTTAAAGTATTATTTAAATTGACTATTATTCGACCTTTACAAAATTTTATTAGTATTATTATTTAAATCAAATCAAAAATCAGATCAAAAATATAGAAATATTTCATCACAAAAAACAGCTTTATCAACTCATTGTGCTAATCTAAACCATTATCTAGATTTTGAAAATACAACAGTATTAAATACGGAAAATAATTATAAACGTCGATTTATGTTAGAAATGTTGCAAATTATAAATGTACCGACAATATCGAGAATTAATTTTAAGTCAGATACTGAAAGTTTAGCACAAAATTATAGACATTTAATTTATAAAAATAGAAACGGAAGTTAAAAATTTATTTAAACTGTAATAGATTAGGTTTGAATTGGAAAACCTTTTTTGTATTTGAATTGGGAAACCTTTTTTGTATTTAAATGAAAATTGCTATCAGAATTTTTGTTAAATTTGTTTAATTCGTTAAATTTGTTAAAGTTTTTAATTTTTTGTCAAACATTAAAGAAAAAAACCCTGAAGAAGGCACACAACGGAGTGCCGAAATATTGGATTAAATAAATTTAATTTGTTTTATAAAAAAAAGAGAAAGAAGATATCAACACGACAGACCTAGTCTAGCCATGCCCCTCGAGCCACTACCATTTCTTAGTTCCGAAAGACTCCATGGTAACGATTCTACTACAGGAAAGAAATACTTTTCTTCTGATATCCCCTAACGGCTTCTCTATGATGATCGCACTGTCACCAGCCATTCATTTCATTTATATTCACAAATTCATTTAATTTATACAAGGAAATATTCATATAAACTTTTTCATTTGTTGAACTTTTTCTAATCAATTAGCAGTTGTGCAAGGGTGGATTAATACCCAAGCACTTTACCGTTTATATTGATATAGGCCACCTTTCGGTTCCTTGCAGAACTCAGGCGTGACCAATTCTCCCTGTTTATCGACCATGCACCATGCTTTCACCAAAAATAAAGTTCATTTCAATGTATAGCCAGTCCTTGGACTTTTCATATAAATATTAGCTATTTTATCAAAGAGGTAAAATTCAATCCTCTAAGTATTTTTACTATCCCTCCTAGGAAGAATAGTATAGATCATAATATTCTAACCCTGTTCCTTTAGCCAACTGGAAATATCCAGTTGTTACCAGGAGCCGCCTCGTGGAGGCAAGAACATTGGTTCTTGATGCCAATCTGATGGCTTGTAAGGCACATCAAACTGACATCTTCGGCTCCCAAACAATTGAACACCTGGAAATCAACATTCGAAGAGTTATCGGCGAAATACGGCAGCAAAGCTGCGAAAAGTTGTTGAAAATTTGTGTTCCAGATTGCGCCTTCTATGCGCCAGCCGTGGCGGCCACATGGTAGAAATCATATTTAAACATTAATTTCATAAAATTTTCTTTCCAACAAAGCCCGTTTCATTGATATTAAAAATAAATTTCTTTGTTTTATTATGATTTAAATTTGTGTCACTCTATAAAAAAAACACCATTTATTATGACTTCAATAATAGTTTTGATTAGAAGACTAATTAGTTCTTGAAATATACCAAAGGCTTCGTGATGATGGACTTATTTAGCCATAACATGGTTGTCGGTAGTAATTATATGGTTAAATTGAACGTAATATGTTTAAAATTTTGCTTTAAGAATAGTTTTGTTGGAGTTGACCACATGAAACATGTTTTTCCTCTGCGTGCAGTTACTTAAAAATCTCTATCATTTCTTTCTTTTTCTTTTGCTCTTAGTTGACTTTGTGTACAAAATGTATGAAATGTAATGACTGTATGGTAGCATTGTTGAGAGAATTAGCTGTCTATTTGTGGGAGCATAAGAAAATACAGTCTCAAAAAATAGATTCTCTTTAGCGGCGGCTTTCTACGGTAAATCTTTGTGTCAAATTATATGGAAAATGTGGTGTCGACTTAATTGTGCTTAAATATTAAATTGTGATTCTAAATTTGGGAAAAACGGCAATAATTTTGTTTAAAAATTAAAGCAATCACGTACGTTTTACAAACAAAAAAAAAACTTTGCATACTTTTAAGCATTTGGACAAATTCTAAGCCATTTAAACCATAAATATTAGACTCTAAAAAGCAAATTATGGGAAAACAAAATCAATTTTCAAACTTAACGAACCAACAAATTTGCTATTTTCCTTTTCAAAATTACCACATTTCTTTCCATCCTGTTCGTTTGGTTTTTGTCCTTTTTTACTATTTGCAAATGAATAATTCTTGATTTAAAACGTAACTTGGTCATAAATCTTGTTTTAAACTTCGCCCCCTCGTTTTTTCAAAAAAACGTTTTCTAAACGAAAACTGTAGCTCAGCTCCCTTTTTTCTATTTAACAAAAAATCTTTTTTCTTTACTTTTTTTTTTGCTCTAAAAAAGATTATAATCTATTTGGCTAGAAAAAAACGAAAAAACTTTTTTTTTTCTGGAGACAAAATGATAAATGAATTCCTAGTTTTTCTGTGTAATTTTCCTAGAAAAATAAAATAATTTTTCATTTTTCTGTTTAAACAAAAATACAAAAAAGAAAAACAAAATCATACCTTGTTAATATGATGATGACAGAGAGGAAAAACTAACAAAATGAATGATTTGTCGGAAGTAGGAAATGAAATAAAAATAAATAGGAAATTTAGAGAAAAATACAAAATATTTAATTAAAGACCAGGAAATGGAAAGTATCAAAAAATTCTTTTTATGGCATGATAAGAAAAGTCCAGAAATAATTGAGACACATGATGCAAAATGCAAACAAAATTTTGTTAGGAAAATTATATATGCAAACTTCCAAAGACTCAGCTAAACCAATAAAATTTCTTTCCAAACTTTCTTTGATTTGCGTTAAATAATGAAAAACAATTCCCTGTATTTGCTAAAGTATTTTATAATTGTTTCATTTTTCTTTTATATTTTTCCATTTAGTGGTGTTTTAGAAAATATTTTTTGCGTGATTTTAAAAGCAACCACCATAAAAATGCGTTTTTTTTTCTTCTTTGTGGAAGTATTCATCAAAACCACGTGTCTTTTTGTTATTTCCAAAAATAACAAAATTGCTTGCATACCTAAAAGGCGTTTTCAAAAAGAGAGCAATGGAAACAATCTCCCTTTATTTGCTTAGTTAACGAAAAATCCCGTCTCAATTGCAGTTGGCTTTTTTGGTAGAAAAGGGGTGTTAAATTTTTATTTGATTGAGTATTATAATTACAAATTAATGAAAAATTGATGATGAGTGTGTGTTTTAGATGGGTGACTGAGGCATGGTGCTTTATTTGTATTTAAAATTTAAATTTGTTGGTTTTTTTTTTATTTATTGGATCTTCTTATAACTTTGACGTTTAGCAAAAAGGTTTTTGATTAGGTTTATTTCAATTTTTACTCCTTCGTTTGGTATCAATAACTTAAATCTAGTACAACTGTTTCCAGTTGTAATCATTCGCTCTTTTGGAAATTAATCAGCTAAATAAAGCAATTAAAGAGTACTTTACACTATCACACAAGTCTTACGTATTTTGCGAAAAATGCCTTAACGGCCTTAAGTGATTTTCATTTTAACATTACGAAAAACTTTAAATTCAGACTTAAGCCTTTTTTGCCTAATTTCAAAGATATAAATTATGGATAAACAATAATTAATCAAATTATATTCTAAATGTTTATATTTTATCTTGCCAGTGTTGGACGAACGTTTTTCCATCACTGTTTCTGTTTTCATATTCTATTCGGATAAGTCATGCAGTATTTTTGTCTCCTTAGGCGGCTGTAATTGTAAAAAACAAAAAGTTTTCCGAGAATTATCTTAATATTTTTTTAATGTGATTAAAGGATTTATGACAATTACGTGTGAAACAAAATATTGGCGAAGTGCTAGCCACGGCTTCGATGGCATACTTTATTTTTATTTTTTAATTTCCTAAGCTTATCCCGCGAAACTCTATGGTTGTCTGCAGGAAAGAATCCAGAGTCTCTGATGGGAATTGAACCCGCAACCCCGGAGCTGATAGCCTAGCTCACTAGCAGCACTACCGGGGCACTCCACATAATTGAGGTTTTATATCATTTGTGTGCCGAATTATCTCATCATTTAGTATTTAAATTGTTCTTGGCTTATTGACGTACAATTTTTCTTTTAAATATCCGCAAAGAAAGAAGTCAAACGGTGTCAAATCACATCGCCACGACCTGAGATAAAACGGCCATTGAATTTCGCGCAAAACAGCCATTTCGTTCTCTGTGTTTCAAGTGGAACTATCCTATTTGAACCACATATCGTCCAGGTCCATATCCTCAATTTCTGGCAACAAGAAGTCCATAATCATCTCGCGATAGCGAACACCATACATGGTAACTGCTTTGCCGACCTTATTTTCGTAGTAGATGACGCCGTCAGCCCATAAACCGCACCAAACAGTCACTCTTTGTAGATGCATCGGCTTTTCAACAATCACTTGAGATTGTCATTTGCCCAAATGCGGAAATTCTGCTTGTTTTTTTTTTGTGGAAGACCTATTTTTAGTATATATATCTATGATGATATTTATATCAAAGTATAATAAACGGATCAAATGAGGCGAAAGTGTGCCTCGTCGTTGAAGATGATTATCTTTGTAAAGTCACCACTCACTTCTGTCTTCTTTTACCAATCTTAACGGCCTGCTCAATTGTGTACCTCTCCATGGTTAAATTTATGAAACACTGAAACAAGGAAATGTCAAATTAAGTTGGGCAAACAACTTGTGACTCAGAATTAACATCGTGCATTATGTCACGTATGCATTTCTACTGTTTGGGCTAAAGGCCCAACTATAATATGCATAAGCTGGCTTAAGCAACTGTGCGAATACATGTTAATTGTTTAAATCAAACCATATTGAACTTTAGGAAACTGTTTGTTAAGTTCTATGAAACTGCCATTTGCTTAGGAAATCGCACATTTCGTACGGAATAAAATGTTTATAAATGTGGTTTTTATTTTCTTTAGATTCACTTGAGATGCTATGACAATACCTTAAGCAAAATCATGCATATTATAGTTGGGCCCTAAGCTCGTTTTGAAAATGAAAGCTAGAGAGACTCATAGTTGTTTGGTTGACATGATAGGGTGCCCAAAAAACTATGCGTGCTGGAAGTATAGTCGATAGTGACTCCTTTTTGAAACCACACAACTCGTCAAAAGTAGTAACCTCGGATCTAGCTTCCCAGTCTGGATAGTTCTTCCTTTAACTGGTTACCGAGAATGGAAGTTGGTTTATGCTTGGCTTTCGACAAAAAGGTCAATTCTGCCGCTAATGTTCCTGTTGTGCCAGCATTGCAGTCTTAAATACGCTTGCTTCTTCCTGGAGACGGAAAGAGAGATTTATTTGCAGCTCTTCCGAGAAAACTCCAATGCCAACACCGCAAGTCATCTTTGACCCCTCGGTGTAAACTCTAGTGCAGTATTCATTAGTCAGGATACCAATTTGTCTTTCCTTGACGGAAATATGACCTTGAATTTCTTCTCAAAGTCTGATTGGGGTATCATATAGTTCGTTGGTCGTTTCAGAAGTGTGAGCTGCTTTTGTATGTTTCTTGCATGACAGTACGTCCTTGCCTTATAACATCGCGATGCCAAGAGCCTGACCGCATTGTTGACAGATATGGTAATTAGGTGCAATTCTATTGAACTAAGGTGCGCTACAGTATTCATCGCTTCTGCAGGACTAGTGCGTAGAGCGTGTGCTATTCCAATGCAGGCAGATCTTTGTACATTGGCCAGCTCTTCCACGATGTAATTCCTAGAGAGACCCATAAAGTCCTCTTCTTTGACCACATTTACATTGCTTAATGGTCAAATACCGTTAGTTTTGTTATCCAAATATAGTTTAACAAAAATGCTCTATAGCTGTAACGAAGAAATACTGAGATATAAGGCGAAGTATTCATTCAAAAGCCTCTATGTAACGAAAACAGAAAAAAGCAAAACAAAATTTACAAGTCGCGTAAGCAAAACAACAGGGTCAAAATATATTTGCTTGTGCATATGTAAATCCTCACAAATGTGTAGTTAGTTTTTCATATCTCTTCAACCAGTCTACAGCTATAACAAATTATATTTTGATCCTCTTCAATGTAAGTTATATCAAAGTTCCACTGTAGTCTCATTTGTACTTTATTTAATTGTAACGATCCTGTTTTAATAATAGCTAATTGTCAGGAGCAACGTCTGCTGCTTTCGTAGTCTTTCTTTTTCTGCTTTCTTAAGGCCCAAATACACTTGTCAAATGCTTGTCCAGCCGGCGAATTCATCGTGTACGTGTGCTTGACGTAATATTCGCCTTCATATCTAAATTTTTTGATTTTCCATCCAGCATCGTCGGTGTGACACATACAAACACATTTTCACTAATACTACCACAATGCTTGATGAGTATTTTGATCAATGTATTTGGGCCTTTAGTTTCTTTCGTGATTCATTTCATGATTCAAGTATGTCTCTCCTGCAGCCGTATTCTGTAATTCGCTTAGTAAAAGCTAAATCTCGTTCGCTACAATGCCTTAGAGAATACAAAATTTAAAAATTTTAGCGATGACATTAAAAGCTAAAACTGCGGCGAATTAAATTTTTATGGCGTTCCCAAACTTATAGCAATGCACGTTACAGAATTGCATTCATAGCTAAAAATCGCTTAATCAACTTTATAGATTTTTAGCGATAGAGATTTAGCTTTAGCGAATTACAGAATGCGGCTGCAGGTGTCCCAAAATTTAGCGCAAACATTATTCAGTTTTTGACATACAAACATTTTTTTGGCACTATTGCTGCCAAATTTTGGGCGTTAATTGTAAAATATTTGAACCATACAAATTTATTCAAAGTTTAAGCCATCTTTAGCTTCGACGGTTTCCCATACTTCTGAACAAATTTGAACTATGTATGCTACAAGAACCCTACTAAATGCCATATTAGTTATCTAAGACACAAGCCACATATTAAAGATACGCCATTTATTGTGAATGCCACCTTTTAAAGGTATCCACTAGAGTTGTCAGCCGATCAAGAATAACTCGATAAATCGATCAAACAGAACCAAACTCTTGTTCGATTAATTTTAAAATGGCAATTTTTGAATAACGAATAAATCGATTAATTAATGTCGATTAATCGAACAAGTTTTTTTTATTAAAAAAAAAAATAAAAGCTTAGAATATGATTTATTTTTATACCTTTTTACAGGGCTGTGGAGTCGTCAAGCAATAGTTATAACTCCGACTCCGACTCCGACTCCTTTTGCTGTAATTTTTTAAGTACGACTCCAACTCCGACTCCGACTCCAACTCCGACTCCTACTCTAACCTATCATTATTTATGAGACTAGTTCTTATTTGACTTTAAACTCTTTTAATTTGTTTTTTAATTCAGTACCTTTTAAATGGTTAAATATAGCAAGAAAATTATTCTGTAAAACTTTCAAATCGATATTTTAATTCTAACGTGCCGCATTGAGCTTTAACATATGAGGAGGAAAGCTCGAAAAACATATAGCGCCCGATTAAATAGACCAACTGAGCTCTACTTTTTGATTCTACAGTGTTATGTCATTCTTGACTAAGAACTCAACAGTTGACCATTTTGAGCCAACTGTAATATAGAAAAATAATGGATTTAATTTTGGAACCACCGAGTTTTGTTACGAACTTTCGAAAGATATGAGTTTTGATTCAAACCGTATGGGATCATTAAACTTTAGTATATTTTAAAAGTTATATTTATTTATTAAATATATGCAAACAGTGCTAAAAAATGTAAGAGTAGTTGTGTAGGGAAGAGATAAACTACACCAAATCACATCTGTTGGAATTTATAGATGTGTGAATTTCCATAAGTTCTATCTAATGCAGCTTTCGAGATAGAAAAGTTGAAAACAATGCCAAGTCCAATTTGCTAAGACGTTAAGGGCACCAAGTGTACTAAGTATTGTTTACCACAGAATTTGTAGAGACAAAGAACATCATAAGTTCTTTTTTGTAAATTGTGAAGTGAGGTCTTTTGTTTTTAATATACATAAATTCAAACACTGCCGTTTTGGTCTTGTTTTATTTATTAAGTCAAATATTTAGACCAACTTTTTTAATCACTCTCAGGAAAATTAAATATATTTTTATTAAAACATGCAGATGCGCCTTCAGTTGTTATTTCTACAATTTTTATAACACATTTTGAAGAGAAACGTACCGTAAAAAGTTCTATTATTTCTGGGAAATAGCACACCTTTTGTTGTTGGACTTGGTGCTGTTTGTCTCAAGGTAACGAACCTTTTATGATATAATTTTTTAGGGTTATCATTGACATAAAAAAAATGTAAGGATCATTAAAATATTCGGACAAAGGCAAATTATTAATACAGAAATAGCATCATTTGCGATTTTCAACGTGTTTCAAAATGTGGCTTGCAGAGTTAAAAAAATATGAATTTTTAAACAACTAAATTGAAATCGTTTTCTTCTTGTCAAAGACCGAAATTTGAAATTGCAAGTCTTTATTATCTCTCCAATTTTTCCTAAATTGAGTAGATAAAAGAATTCTCAAATCATTTTTCGGGTTTACCCCCAGATTGATGGGAATTATATTTAGAACAATGTCATGTATTTTTCCGAGCTCCTTTTCCTTTTTTTCTATTATAATTCACCTTGAAGGTTAGAACTTAAAATTTAGTTTACTTAATGCTTTCACCACAGGAGCTACAGCAAGTCATATATCGGAACATGGCTACAAAAATATTTGTTAATATACGATAAATAAAAAACAACAAATTTTTAACTTCCTTAATTCGGCTCTATTTCATTAGAAATATCTTGGCGAAATTCAAACAGTGAACCAGCGAGTTTTGTTACAGAAATTTTAGGTCACATAAAAACATAGAAAAGGACATGCTTCGATACAATCTATATATTTCTCATAAATTGCTAAAAGAACTGTCAAATTAAGATGTTATCTCAATTTTTCTAACTCCCCTACTCATATGAAAAGTATACTGGTCATTATCTTCTGACTCCACAAATTCAAAAAGTAGACCCTCTTATTGCCAATTCCACCAATTTATTTAAATATCAATTTATGTTTAAAAATCGTTTTTTTATGTGGAATAAAAATAAAATTATATGAAAAATTGTATTTAAATATGAATTGTTATTTTAAAAGAATTGCTGAAATTGGTCATTAAAATTTTTTTATTTTGAAAAATATTAGAAAAAATTTTAATGCCAAACAGTCGGAGTCGGAGCCATTAGTGTTTGTGGGTACTTCGACTCCGACTCCGACTCCGGTACAAAAACCTCAACTCCGACTCTTCAACTCCGACTCCGACTCCACAGCCCTGCCTTTTTAGTGATCTTATAAAGGGCGGTCCAACCAAAACGCACGATGTTAATTGTAAACAAAGCATAAAGTTTTCAGAGAATATTTTTTATTGTTATAGAAAGATCTATGACAACTATGTTTGAAACAAATTATCGGCCAAATGCTCGCCACGGCTACAGTGGCTTACCTCATTCCGATGGCCCATATTTTCAATGATTCTGAGACAAAATTAAGGTTCTATATCGTTAATGTGCTTACCCTTTAGCTCTTGAATTATTCTTGGGTTATTGACGTACAATTTTTCTTTTAACGGGACCATTATATATCTCGCGCAAAAGAGCCAAAAGAGCCCAAAAGAGTTGAAATAAGTACTCATAATATTTCAAAAATTTATTTTATGTTCTTATTAAACAAATATTTGACAAGCAATTATAAAAATTGCTTGCCAAATATTTTTTTAATTTTTTTTAAATAATATTTTTTAAATATATTTTATTCGTTATTCTCATCGATTAATCGAATAATTTTTTAGATTTAATTGTTTGATCGAACGAACAAAAACAATAATTTGAATTATTCGAACAAAGTTGAAAGGCGAATAATTGACAACTCTAGTATCCACTTAATATATTGCCAACAATTGTAGCAATTAAAGTTATTTTTGGGTTCATTAAAACTTATTTACAGCTTAAAGTATCCCTTTAGTTTATTCTAGCTTGTAATAATTTTTCCAGATGTCATCTAATTAAAACTCAAAAATTGTTTTACTTTGTAGTCAAAGGCTTATTTTAGTTGTTGTTAATTTTATGCCCCAAATTTGCGATCTAAAGGAGCCAGCTTTAGTGTAGTCTTATATCTTTTTGTACCCAAAGGTTTTAGTAAGTCTTCAAAATTTTCCTATTTATTTTATTGTCATCTCAGTTTAAGATTAATTATTGTTAGTTCATATTTAATATATGAAGATTCAATAAAAAAATAATAAAAAAAATCTCAGTGTAAATAACTGTTTTTTCGCCCTTCCTACACTCAATATTTTCGTCAATTAAAAAGTAAAAATAAATGGTTATTTTTTTCTAAATTTTAATTTAACACCATAACTGCAGCCAGCCATCGTATGACAATCAACCCTATATTAGATTTTCATAGATTCAAAAACCTTTTTGCCCAAAAATTCTACAATTTACATAACTTTTAACTTTAATGTTAGACGACGCATCTTCTAAAAACTCGAAACAAAATTGTAATGAAACATAAAATACTAGAAAAAATTATATTATAATACAAATTAATCCCCATTTGGGTAGTCAACAACGACATGATAAAATAAAATACTTCACATTTGAAACAGGAAATACACATACTTAAAAATAACCCATAGAGAGGAATATTCCTTTAATGGCATAATTTCTTTTTGCTGCAATACATGCAGAGCAGTAGGCGACAGTTTTAATCACAGGGTAACGAAAATCAAAGGGAAACAACTAAAGAGAGAAGAAAAACTGTCTCAAAATAAAATAAGAAATGCTGTACATGTGAAGTTACAACACCAAACTAAAACAAGTAGGAAAGAACAGTCGGTCAAGCCCGACTATATGATACCCTACACCACAGTATTTTAATACACATTTACAAGAGTGCAACCTATTCTGGACCCATGGAGAATCATGCTTATGTGTCCATATAAATATGGATCCATCTATGTTTTAAATTTCATTAAAATCAGTTTGATAGTTTCTGAGAGGTAGAAATTTCCGCTATCTCCCCTCGTGGTCCTACAATTTGGCCCATTTCTAATAGGCTTGGTCCTTGTGTCAATAAGCCAAATTTTATCAAATTATCTCCAAAATTGCGATTTGTACTTTGCGCATAAGGTTACATGGACAGCCAGCCAGCCAGTCTGCCAGCCAGCTGGACGGACATCGTTAGAATCACTTTCTGAGTCGATCGGTATACTTTAATGTAGGTCCAGGACACATATTTCAAGGTGTTACACACATTAGCAAAAATGCATAGTACCCTCTCCACTATTGTGGTGTGGGTATAATAATCATAGACTTAGATTTTTTTGACAGCTGTGGAAAAATTTTCATGGATACCTGCGCCTACTCTATAGGTGATATTATCCTGGGTGGGCGTTTACAAACCGCCCCCGAGTGGGAGAGCGATCATCACACCAATGTATAGATTTTAGTGCACTATCGGGCAAGATTATACACTCGCGCCTTGCTAAGGAGCTGGAGCTATCTAACCTCCGCTGCTTTTCAAAATATGCTAGCAGCAGTTGTTGAGTAGCAATAACACCTAGGAATAGTCCTCCCTTAGGCCGAACTCTCCCAAAAGTAGTGAAAAATCAGCCCTTTAGTGGAATTTTCCGAATATCTCTTCTCGCGATTTATCCCTTCCCGAAAAGTATCCCTTCGTCAGAAAAGTTGTTATCCGTTGCACCCCATTTGTGAAAGCAAGCTTTCATGGGACGGAAGTACAACCTTAGAGTTACCAGTCAACGGAATACTAAAACTTTCACAAATACAATCTTTCTGAAAGACAAGAAACATTTTTCGTTAGAAGTATATACTAACGGAGGCCTCCACCAATAGTAAGTCCAGTGCTATGCTACCGGGGCCCCCTGACCTTAGTGATACTAGATAGGATCTCTGGCAAGCCGCGATCGCAAGAGATCGTGAATATCTTTTGTTATCTTTAATATTTGGATGGTTACCGAAACACAGGTATTGGCTGCATTTCATTATACCTTGGTAGATGTAACACCCCCGGGAGGGTGCTGTTTTTTGAGAGCTGAACTACGTTTTCCCACACTTTTTGTTCTGTTTGTTTCAAAATGAGTGCAATGAATTGCTTGCTCTTAATTATGCAAACTTAGAAAGTCTCAAGTTTCTATGACGAAAGCAAACAACCGGACCTAAAGATTGTAATTTGCTAGCTTGAAATAAAGCCTGGGGCAGGAAAAGGAGTACTACCGCTTAAAAAATGCATTTGTTTGACTTTATTTTAACAGTGAATCTGTTAAGGACAGTTTTATACATATACTATCACATAAGTCTTACGTATTTTGGCTAAAATTCATCTCTGATCTATTAATTGCTTGAACATTTTCGTAAAACAATAACCCTTATCGTGTTTGGCGAATTTAAAATACGCCTGCGACTGTTTGGTAATAGATTAAAGAGAACGTGAACTTATTTCCTTTAATATATTACCAAACAGTCGCAGGCGTATTTTAAATTCGCCAACCACGATAAGGTTAAAAAAACAACTTATCATGACGTGTATTTTTTTCAAAATGCGTAAGACTTGTGTGATAGTGTAAAACAGCTATTAATCTCTTAAGACCCGAACATTAACCCATTGAATTTTTAAATTTTTTGTATATTTTTTACACCTTTTGGGGAGCAAATAAGACAACTGTATATTTTGTTTTAAATGTTATTTGATTTCTTAGAAATTAAGGGGGCATATATGTGTACCTCAGGTTTTAAAATATGAAAAATTTCAACGTAAATTCTTAATTTCTTAAGATCTGAACTGAGCCGATTAAGTAAAGGGCTTATTAACTATTTGTTTTATCTTATGACGTGTAATTTAAATTTCGGTTTTTATTATTTTTAAATTTTTTTATTTAAACTGGTAGAAAAAGACGTGCACAGATGTGTAATTCAAGTTTTAGCGATTACTTATTGAGGAAAAATATACCAACAGTATGGTTTTTTCAAACTGTTAAATTCAAATGTAAAAATAATGCCTAAAACTTCTAAACCCTGCCATCTTTTGATATTGTTTTGAAGCTCAGTAGCTTAAAGCAAGTAATAAATCTGTTTCTATTGATCACACGATATCGCTAGGCTTTAAATCTTGTAATAAGTTAAGGTACGCATATGTGTACCCATGGTCTGAAGAGGTTAAAAATATAATAATATAATTTTAAGCAGGGCTGATAAGTCGTCTAGTAATAGTTTTAACCCCGCTGACATTTTGTAAGTATGACACTCCGACTACTACTCTAACCTTGATGCTAAATGTATATGAGACTGGTCCTTATTTCACTTTAAGCTCTTCTTTTAAATAGTTAAATATAGCAAGAGAATTATTTCAAATTGATATTTTACTTCTAACACGTGCCGCATTGAGCTTTAATATAGTTATTTGCATATGTAAAGTAGACTGGTCCTTATTTTCTGACTTTAAAATTTTTAAATAGACCATCTTGAAATTTTTTTATTTAAAAAAAAATGCTAGAAAATGTTTAAGCCGAAAACTTTTGGAGTAGGAGTCGCGAGTTTTTGTGGGTACTTGGACTCCGACTCTGATACGAAAACCTCAACTCCGACTCTGGTACAAAAACCTCAACTCCGACTCCACAGCCCTGCTTTTAACAGGTGGCGGTGGCGGATTAATCTCTTAAGCGTGCCAGACACTACTGTTATTTGCATTTGATTTGTCAACCACAATATGATTCATTACACCATAGAACTTTAAGAACAAAATTTCGAGAGTGTACCCTATTTGCGACCCATGGGCAATAAGACTCATGTAAAAGTTCTTTGTGTCGAATATTATTAAGATATCTCCATTTATAGCTGATTGTTTGCCACTAAGTGATTTTACAAGGGGCTCAAATAGGACCTTTGGCCCTTGTGACAATTAGAACCGATGTACCAAATTTCATTAAATTCCTTATATCTAAAATTGCAATTTGTCCTTTGCGCACAAGGTTTAGATGGACAGCTAGCAAGCCTGCCGGCCGGATGGACGGACATCGATAGATCGATTCAAAAGCTGATTTTAAGTCCATCGGCATACTAAAAGGTCGGTGAAGGACCAATATTTTAAGGTGTGACAAACATGAACACAAATTCGTAATAGCCATTCCACTATAGAGGTGTGGCTATAACAAGAAAACGTAAAATACAAATAAAACTATTATCTCTCATTGAGCCGTCTACTGTTTTTTTTTTTTTTACCCAAAATGAATTTAAAACAAAAATTATGCATTACAACTCCAAAACGAGGCAATTATTCATACACAAAAATAGAGCCAAAAGCCTAGAAAAATGGTTAACTCTATATGGCAGTATGTGAAGCAGAAAAATTTTTTAAATTAGCTTTTTTACACTCATTACACACTCTTCAAAAGACTACACCCACAAACAAATTCATTTATATGCAAACAAAATAGCACAAACAAAAAACCCCAAAGGGATTAAAGCCATAATTTAATTTTTGCTTCAAAGCCCATATGAGCACAAAGTTTTTGAAAAATTTCTTTAGCCAAAATATAATGAAAATTTATTAGGTTTTTATGTTAAACATTAATGTTGACAACTTCAGTACATATTAACAAAAATAATTTTAACAACTTTATATGAGATTAGTTTAACCAACTAGAGAGTTGTAAAGGAAACCATTTTGCTTACGAAATTTATAATTCCTTTTTCCTTCTTAAAAAAAAAACGTTTTGTCTAGAGTTTTGCTAATAATTACAAAAAGTAATCGTTAAAGTTTCATTTTAATGTAATAACTTTTTTGTTGAGTTTTAAACTCTTTGGCAAAAATTAAGTTAAAACTAGATTTTGTGGCTTAATTTCTTGCTCGTCTCCTAAAATTATGCCACAAAGTTTTGTTGCTCATTTGCCAGAGATTATGCATATTTTGGCAAAAACTAGAAAATTATACGAAATAAAAATCCAGTAATTAAAGAAAGAAAAGGTTAACTAACTGACAGCTTAAAAATTAAAACGTTCAGCCAAAAAGCTTTACAAATACAAAGTAGTTTTAGTTTAACCACAAAACAAAGTAGTTAAGCATACTTTAAGGGGTTAAGTGTGTAAAATAAAAGAATGGAAATTATTATTTGGTTGTAGTCATAAGATTTACAAAGTTTAAGTTATATTGTATAAATAAAAGGAGTTATCTTGTTGAAAGAAATATTTTTTATTTTACAACATGAGCTTTATATCAATCGAATTCTTTTAGAGACAATGAAATTATAATATATTGACTTGATTTCTTTATTTTAAATTTAAATTAATATGATTTAATTCTCTTTACAGGTAATGAACATTTCTCAGATTTTGGCTGCAGTAAGTACCTAAATTTTTATAAATTTGAAAATTTTTACTTAACTTAAATAGAAACATTTTTGTATCTAGCGATTTTACTGACTACTTGGGGTCAGTGTTTCGTACTAAACTTGTTTTGTTAAATTATTTTCATATTATTACCCTGTGCTAAACCTGATTCGGGTACGCTGAATCCAGTGGTGCCTCTTTTTTAGGTTAGCTCTTGTTATACTGTTATTTCTAAAATGGAGGAGGTTGCACAACATATATTCGCGTAACTCAAAAACGGCTTAGTTTACTGAACAGAATATAAAAACGAAATTCTGTAATTAAATTACCTTTAAGTAAGGTTTAACTTTTTTCTAATGCGCGCGGTTGTTTTGGAAACATAATTTTTGCATTTACATTGAATACAAAAGCAACATTTTTTTTTTGGCCAATGACGATTGAAGGAGTGGAAGAAATGGCAGTTTTTTTATTTTGATTTTTTTATTCACAAAAGACGAATCATTTTAATTAAAGTTTAGAATTTAATAAAACGTCATACTTAGATGGGAGTCCCCCTTAGAAGTGGCGATAAAGGGCAAGCATGTCTCGAGAAAATGTTAAGGACACAAAATTATGTCATCAATGGGAAGACACATCGGCATCACAGAAATGACGAACAGTGAGATGACGCAGTTACATCAGAGAATGGCCGCATTAGCATCAATTTAATGACAGTTTGTCATTAAGTCAAAGTGAGAGAATATTATTATTTACTTACCCGTTACATATGTTTGTTTCACGTTTGTTGAATTACGACCTTTGTTTACAGCATAACTCTCAATAATAAGACACCAGAACCATGCCCCATATGGTTTTCGTAATCATTCTACTTTAAACATTTGATTTATTTTACTAAATAATTTAAAAAAATAGAATGTAGGAATTTTTGCTTCTTATAATACATTGTAATCATGAAAATAATGTTAATAATATACAAAATGTGGCATCGAATGGATATCACTATAGTCATAAAATGGATGACACGAAAGAAATTATAAAATTGTACGAAGACGTTAGTCATTGGATTGATGTTACTTTTTGCATCATTGATGTCATTTGTAGTAACATTTATCTACAAGGAAGGAGGCCTAGCAAGTGACTCACAGAGTGACTCACGGAGATCCTTAAAAATGTTAGGAACGAGCCATCAATTGTGGTTGGTGATCGAAGGCTACCTAGTCTGGTATTGAATAGGAATTTGTATGTTCTTATGCCTGTGAGGTGTTGTTGCTCGGAACAAGTCTGGCTCACCGACGGTTCGAAAAAGGCAAATGGTTATACTGAGGCGGTCATCATCGGCCCGGATTTCGAAAGGGGCTTACCAATATGGAAACAGCCTTCGATCATTCAGGCATAAATCTACGCCATCCTCGTTTGCGCTATGGCTTGTCATTGGAGGAGGGCAAAGGGCTTGAGATTATTGATAATGTCAGACAGCCAAGCGGTTCTGAAATCACTAACTTCTTTGGTGATGAAGTCCAGTTTAGTCGTGGACTGTATGAGTTAAGGAAACTAAATGACTTGAATTTGTGTTGGATGTCCGACCATGAGGGCTATGCGGGCAATGAAAAGGCTGATTGCCTGGCAAACGGAGGGCACTCTTCGTTTATTCATAGGTCCTGAGCCATTCTTCGGCGTCCCTGCCGGTCACATTAGGGAGACGTTACAAAAATGGTCTGAACGTGAATTCCTTCACACGTGGACGTCCATTTCTGGATTAAGACAGTCAAAGAGATTTTTGAATCTGTTCCGTGGCAGGGCAGGTAGGCAACTTCTGCTTGAGAAGTGGTAACTTAGGTTACTTGTTGGCCTATTTACGCAGCACTGTGGTCTTAAATATGATCAGTTCCAACGGCAATGTTAGTACCAAGATATGGACACTACTAAATTTCAAAGCAAAAAATTGCAGCTGATCTGCATAAAAAACCATTAAATTTTTTAAAACAAGCGGAAAGAACTTTTTTCATATTTAAAAAATTGATCTGAGTTAAAAAAAATATATGAAATTGTCCATATTTTTACTCCTTTTCTTTTAATTGTTTGAAATTTCAGAGCATTAAATATTAAACATTTCTATTCACATTCTTTTCAGATTTAAAGTTTCATCTTGATATAGCTTATTTACAATTATATCAGCAGTACAATTGCCATAATAAAATTAATAATACCTGAAATCCCGCAGAAATTTAACGGGATATTTTATCTTAAAATAAGTGGTATCCCGTACTTTTTGCCCCGGGAAATCCAGTATGAAGGAAATGGTCCGATATAAACCACTTCAGTAAAATCGCTTAAAGACTAAACAAAATGTATGAAGATGTTGATATCTAGATAATATTCGTCCTAAATTCCTTTTATATGATTCTTCACATCGAACATTTGTCTGTTAATACTGTGTTGTAGGTTATCAAGTGTTCGGGCTTAATCGACTGTACTTTCTAACTTGTTCACTAACAAGCTAACAAAGCTAATTGATAACAAAACTCCTTCAACAAATTATTACTCAAGAAGAAAAACTCCATTAAATTAATCAATCTAATACGAATATATAGTAGATTCATAGAAATATGTACAATAAGCGGAAATGAATCAGATTCCGCTAAACAAAAGTCTTAAATTATTTTTAGACGATTTGCTGTCCACTAGACTTTAATAAGGCTTTTTTTTGTCCAGTTAACTTCATATTACAAAAACTTTTAATTTTCCTTAAATTTATCAAAAAATTATGTCCCCTCTTTAAATCATCTTTCACTTAAGTCTTGCATTACATCTAATCCCGTACTTTAGCAGTAACATATGTTGCTTAAACTATTGCAAAAAAATCTTTTATTGTAAATATATTTTATTCCAGTTTTCCTTTCTACTCTACTCTTCTCTACAAAAAAAAAAAAAAAAAAAAATAAAATCTAAGCCAATGGCAAAAATAATCTTTGTGATTCCATTCCTTTATGCCAAAAATATTATTATTATTACTATTAGCATACTAAAGGGAGAAAAATATAAAATATTTTTTTGTAAAAAAAAAAATTGAAAGAAATTTCGAAAGAAATTGCATAAGAAAAGAATTACAAAAAGAAATGTATGTTTTAAGGGTAAAATGGAGTATAAAAGAAAAGAAAAAATTGCTAAAAGATTGCAGGAAGTGAAAGAAAAATAGTTTTCAAATATTAAAAAAAAAAATATTGAAAAATGCATAAATACTTTGTAGAACGTTTAAATAAGAGTTATTTAAGAAAAGCATAATTTAAGGAACTTTACAAGTATATAAACTAACTAATAATATTTTCGTTTTTAGGAACTTGAAACACTAAACTTCACTGAAATCAGCAATGAGCATTATACAGCAGTGAATTAGTTTTAAAAACTTTAACCCTTTAAAAACTTTTAATGCCTGAAATTTCGAAAATCCTTTTTACATACATTGCACGAACTTTTGGTCTTAGAAGACCCCTAGTTTAATGCTGAAAACATTCGTTCAACATTTTAACCCTCTAAAGTGCCGTTTTAGTATACTTTTGTGTGGAAGTTTAAAAACAGGACAAAAAGCACCCCTCAAAATGAGTGTTAGAGGGTTAATATATTCTAAGAAAAGAATCGCCATACAATTCTACTGAAGACATCTAAAATAGTCTTTTAGCTCAGAAGCAAATTAAGTATATTTTTTTGACTTGAACCAAACGGCTTTTCAGGAAATTCAAAAACTTTAGGGGCCGATATTTTTGGAACCCGAGCTAGCTTTTCAAAATCCTTTTTGGCAGATTTGCTCTACCAAAAGTCTAGTTTCATTCCGCGTTGCAAGTATTGGGGCTGGCGGCGATGACCCGAATTTTGTTGCACTGTGGTACAAAGGAAAGATTTCTTATGTCTATTAAAAAAAAGTACTGCATACATTCAGGCTTAAAGAAATAAACACTTCAAGTATTAAAAGCAGATAGATAAAGTATGTACGCGAGAGAGAAAAATGTAGAGTGCGTTACGAATTCTATGTCGCCACTAACTAACAAACTTTATTTGTCTGTCTTTCGTCCCCCCCAAGGGTATTAAGGGAGATGTTTTAAGGGTATTTCGCTTTTTTGTGTTATATCTTCCGGGGCAATCAGGTGTGGTCAATACCTAGAACTCGGCATAGTTTTAGGTTAACAAAACTCTTTCGATCGTGGCTGACCAGGGATCCTTTCTGGTACAATGGAGACGCGATTCTGGACTGACTATTGAAGAGACCTCCACGGAAATCAGCTGGTGGCTGTAGTCTAAGCTGTTTCAGGCCAATTAGAAATAAAAATTACTCGGTACTTTTTTCCCTTTTCCCATTTTTACAATTTGACAAAATAAAACGAAATAAATAGGAAACGTGGGAGAAAAGAAAAACTCCTGGGTTATTTCTATCCATAATTGGGTTGTTAAGTTGACTTAATTTTTATTCGGCTGATTTAGGATCTCCCTCGGTGCAGAAGCTGCTTCCAAAATGCAGTAAAGGTTAGACACCTTAAGCTCCTAAACAAGGGGCGAATGTATTATTCTGCCGGGTGATCCAGTCTATCATGTCTAACACGGCATGACCTCACGTTAATATTTTCTACATACTACATGCCTTTCTTTAAATTTCCGTATTGTTGAAAGGGTCTAAAGGTTTCACATATTTAAGTTCGAAAGTACTTAAATAACAATAAGTTCAAATTTATTGCATACTTTTAAGGGATTTAAAAAAATATAGGCTCTAATTGTGTAAAACGCAGCGCAACGCCAAAAATAATATAGAAAGCAAAAAAAAATGTCAAACATTTGTCGAAGTTTTGCTGTTGCTTTCTAAAGAAATTCATATTGAGTTTTAAAATTTTCTCCGCCGCAAGATATGCAGCGTTTGAAATTTAAAAATACAATAAAAATAAGAAATAGAAATAAAAAGCAACAACAAAATTACGACAAAGCTTTGACATTGTTATTTCCTCTATGTAATTTTTGGCGTTGCGCTGCGTTTTACACAATTAGGGCCTATATTTTTCAAACCCCTTAAAAGTATGCAATAAATTTTATTATTTTGTTTTTTCTTTCAATGTAATTTTTCGCGTTTCGCTTGCGTTTTACACAATTAGGTCCATGGTTCCAAAACTTTCACCGAGTATTTATAATAGATTATTAACCTGAACAAACGTTTATTTTGAAAAATTTTCATAGAAAATTTGTTTTGTTAACCTTAATTAAATTTAACATTTTTATGAATACGGCAGGCAGTAACAACTCTTTTTGACAAAAGTGTGACATTTTGTAAAAAAAAATTTAATGTAAATTTTAATGGAAAAAGTTTTTTTTCAAAAACAAGTTACTTTTTACATAAAAAGTTTAATTGTTTTGTATAGGGTGATTTTTTAGCTATTATCTTTTTGGCAACACTGGTTGAAACAGCTGACGAACGTTTCATGTTTTGTTGCACTGTCAAACATCTTCAGTTTGGTCTATAATTTATCGTCTAACAAACGAACAACGCTTGCAAATTATTGAACTTTATTATCAAAATGCGTGCTCTGTTAAGAAAGTTCATCCAATTTTTTATCGAAAAATTGTGTTCAGCGACGAAGCTCATTTTTGGCTCAATGGGTACGTTAATAAGCAGAATTGTCGATTTTGGAGTGAAGATCAGCCAGAAGCATTGCAAGAGCTACCAATGCATCCAGAAAAATTCACAGTTTAGTGCGGTTTATGGGCTGGTGGCATCATTGGACCGTACTTCTTCAAAGATGATGCGAATCGTAACGTAACTGTGAATCGTGAGCGCTACCGTGAGATGATATCCAACTTTTTTTGCCCAAAATGCAAGAGCTTGACTTGCATGACATGTGGTTTCAACAAGACGGTGCCACATGCCACACAGCATGCTTAACAATGGACTTATTGAGAGGCAAGTTCGGTGAACATTTTATTTCACGTTCAGGACCGGTCAATTGGCCACCTAGATCGTGCGATTTTACGCCTTTAGATTATTTTCTGTGGGGCTATGTTAAAGCTCATGTCTATACACACATGCCCGCTTTAATTGACGCATTGGAAGACAACATTGAAGCATTTATTCATGAGATACCGGTCGAAATGTTGGAAAGAGTATGCCAAAATTGGACTAAGCGGATGGACCATTTGAGGCGCAGTCACGGTCAACATTTGCATGAAATATTCTTCAAACGATCCATCGTACTATCGATTCAAAAAAAAACTTCATGCATTTTTCTGAATTTTATGTGTTTTTTTTTAAACTTTCCTATAGCTCTAAAAAATCACCCAGACTAAGTGGTGGTTCACTGTCTTTAAGTTTTAGCCTTCAAGTAATGAGGTTTTAGGAGAGAAGGGAAACGAGAATGCCATGTGTTTTAATTTCTCTCCTAAAAACTCATGGTGTGACGGCCAAAACTTGAGTAGTGTGAACCAGTATTTATTCTTATGGTGTTTTATAAAAGAAAATGAGTTGTTAGTGAAAAAGAATTAAGCCAATTAATACAACAGAAAGATCCTACGACTAACTTTTTCAAAACCAGAGCCTATTTCGAGGCTTTCAAAAATGTAGCTAATTTTTCAGCTAAAAATGAGTTCAGAAATGTTAAATTAATTTTTTTTCTTAAAGCAGACATTCTTTTAATCACTAAGAGTTGCTTAAAATGCAGCTTAGCTGTACTTCCCTAAGAATTTCCTTTCAAAAAACTTTCCTTCTTCCTAGTTGTTATGCTTGCATATTATTTATGTTGTACAAAAATTCACTCAAAACTTTAAGACATATTTTCCAAAGTTTTTGTGTTTTTGCTTAAGTTATCCTTAGCAAAAGATATACAGAAGTTTTTCGTTAAACAGAACTTGTCCATCTTAATCTTAAATGCGTGCTAAAAAATAATTTCCCTAGATAATTGTTTTGTTTGTTCCAAAACAACAAGTATGACAGCATCAGCAGCAGTAACAGCAACTAAAACAAGCAAAATAAATTAAATAAAAAAGTTTTTAGTTTTGGCATGTTTTACTTTCTAAACATTTAATAATAATGGCCAGAAATATATGTACCACAGAAATATTGCTCTTTTCTTGAATTTGTTTGGGACGACACACTTAAAAGAGAATCAAACTGCCAACAAAAAATAACTTTGGTAATTATACATAAAAAGCCACAAAAGGAACTAAAAACAACAGCAGTACTTATTTAATTAGTTCTAACATGTTTAAGTAGTCGTGAAAAGAAAAATGTTTGGCAGCCTAAAAGCAGACTTGTTTTCGAAACCAAGGCAAATAAATATTCAAAGTAAAAGTTCTAGTGTGAGAGCGATCAGAAAAAGAAATGTAGAAAACAAATCAGTTAATCAAAACTTATTCTATAAGCATCAGAAATAAACTGAGTTGACAAGAAAAAATCGCTTAATTGTAATTAAAACTCTAAAAATTGTCCTGAAATTTAAATCGAATTCTGACTGAAAAATTTAATTAATATTTGAAAAACGTCAAAAATATAAAAAAGAACTTTAAGCCCGGGGTTTTCAGATGTGGATTAAGTTTAAACTTAGTTTAACGTAGTCTGAAACTCGGACTGTACCTAGTTAAAGTAAGATCTGAAAAACCCATCCTTAATTAAATAAAATTAACTTCTTTATAAAAAAATAATAAAAATAGACCAGATCAAGAAATCTGGCCAAAATATGACTCAAAATTTTTTCAAAACAATTTGAAAATAGAAAATTTTTTAAAAAGCACACGAAAAAGCACCCAATTAAAAAAAACGTTAGCCTTAAAAAAACGAGGGGGAGGGGGTGCTTTAAAACCATGTGAGATAAGGCCACGATGGCGGTATCACTCAATTGAATGGGAGATAAAGCCATAATGACCTTATTGCCCAAGCATTGACAGGTAAGGTGATATTTAAAATTTTGCGAAATGAGATTTATAGCCATATTTTTTTTTCGCAAATGAGAGATAAAGCCATATTTTTCAGAAAATTGTTATGCATGGTGTAAACATTCTGTAAAAGGGAATCTCCTTAGTTATCATTGAAATTTTTTTTTTTTTTATTCTTGTGACGCACGCAGGAAAACTTTATTCAGCGAAGCCACCTGCCGCGTCCTACTGGAGGAAAAAAATCCTAAGCACGGCCGTAGGCCGTCACGCAGAAAAACTTTAGAATGCGAAGCCAGATTTCAACACTTAACTTTAGTGTCTCCGGAACTGAAATGATAGATAAAGCCATTTTCTAATATTGCTTATGTGAGCGAAGGCCATGATGGCTTTATCTCCCATTTAAATAAAAAAAAAAAAATATTAATAAAATGAAAGATAAAGCCATCATGGCCTTAAATACCATAGTATTAAAGCATCCCCCCCCCCCCCCCCCCCCCAAAAAAAACAGATATCTTTTTCCTCATTAGCCTTATTAACAGTGAGATAGTCTATTAGTGCGAAGGTTGCGAGTTCGATTCCCGCCAGAGACTCTTGTCTGTTTTACTTCAACGGGCTGAAAGTCTTAGTTAATTTCTAATTGTAAATAAACTTTTACAAAAAATACCAAAATTCAAAGAAAGCATCAAATCAGTAAACAAGTTTCAAAATTAAAAGTTCTCAAAAAAGCACTACAATCGGGAAAAACGCTTTAATCGTAATGAGCCCGGTGGCGTATTTGACCGACATAGTTACTATGACATTTTCATCGATTAATCATCATCACAGAATCTAACATAAAATATAAAAAAGTTCAATACAAATATCAACCTAAAATTTCAAAACGGTAAAAAAGCACCAAAACGGAATAATATCTTAAAAAAGCACTAAAACTATAAAAAATTTAAAAAGCATAAAAATTTCTTAAAATCGTCAAGGACTTTAACATCGTGAAAACATCAAAATGTAAAAGAGCACCAAAATCTAATAATCGGCAAAAGTAAAATGTTCATTTTATATATATTTTAAAATATAAGTGGCGGCGTGGTGTAGTGGTTAAAGTTCTTGCCTACAAAACCAAGCATCCCAGATTCGATCCCTGACAGAGGACAAAAAGGTTTTTTTCTAGCTTAAAAAATTTAAGTGGCTTCAAGCCCCCTCCATAGATTCAATCCAGGAAGTCTTCTGAGTTCCCCTTGCCTTGGAAAAGAATAACATCATGGCAAAGGTTTGGCAACCTCCGGCCCCTAGGAAAAAAAAGGTAGAAATCAAAGATTAGCAAGTTTCCCCAACACTACACCAAATACACGGAGGGCGTTGTTTCTAGGCAGCGACATATGGCAGCCCCATTATCCTAGGACCTGCTATAGCAGACCAATTATCTACTTAGCTGGAGCAACAACCGATCAACGAAACTGATACAAGGCAAAATTACAATACTAAATGGATCGATACTCCAAGAGCTGGGACCGTGAAATCTTACATGGGAAAACGCAAAAATTGCAACAAATCGTGAAAGATGAAGATGTTTTGTGGAAGCCATATGCTCCCAAAGTGGGCAATAGAGACAAAAATATTAACTAACGATAGTTGATAAAATCTCATTACGAAGTTTATGTCTTACCGTACATGAGATTGAACTATTAGGCAGAATATGAACGACACACTCAACCATGAGCTTACGACAATCTCCGATGCTCGTAAGATCCAATGTTGTATGTTAACCCACAGACGTCTTGTGGAGTCGGCGTCATCTACATATATCCATAGAAGGTACGGCTACTGAGGATTCAGACACTCTTAATGTTCTTGGCATGAAAATCCAATGTGATGTTCGTTGAAATCAACATGTTTTTTGAGTGTCGAAAGAAGCATTCAAGTGACTTGGTTTTTTAAAACAGTGCAGGAACTTACTTTTTCACTCCGTCTGACCTCCTCACTATTTATGCCGCCTAAATCTGAACGAAAATAAAATTTAACTCCCATATCTGGGCATGTGAATCAAGGTCTATCTTGAAGCTTCTGGATCGGGTGCAAAGTAGTGCGTTAAAGCTCATCAATTATAGTAGGGTATCCAGATCAATTGACTCATTGGAGCAGCGTCGGAATGTGGGTTGTGCGTCATTGTTCTATCGATTTTTCCACGGTAAGTGTTCAGCTGAGATGGGTGAATTCATCCCCGAGACGCAGGTACTCGTTTTTCCAGCAGATCACATCCGTTCGTTGTCGACAGTCCAAAGTATCGCACAATGCTTTACAAAGAAAATTCGGTTCTCGGTCAAACTAGTCGTATGTGGAATAGACTCCCGACAGAAGTCTTCCCAGCCAGCCACAATTTAGAAAAATTCAAATTAAATGTCCCCAGACACTATTCCCTCTTTCCTTCTCCTCATAACCTATTTTTCTAACGCCAACCATGTCATTGCATTAGGAGAAGGCATCCCCTGAGTGTTGGCTCAAAGTAAAAAAAAAATTGGTTCCGTTTGCCCCTGCAAGCAGCATAGCGCTAGCTAAATCGCAAAAGGCCCTAACTAGCCAAGAATTTTAAAATCGACTTTTTCATAGATTCTGATGCATTTCATCAACATAAATATCTACATAAATTGTTGGAATTTTTCGACCAAAATAAGCGATTTTATTAACAAAAATCAAACAGCCCTATCTACAAAAGATTATATGAGAAACGATAAAGGGTCTAACTGACAGCTTGCATAGTATTCAACATTGTCAACTATCAAAACAAGTGGAAGGTTTAACAAGAAAAAAAATAAAAAATAAGCAGTTTTGAGCAGTTTTTTGCTTCTCCTCTCAAATTTTCAAAACTTTTGTTAGACCTTTTGCGTTTTAGGTATTGATATGACAGTTAAATAGCTGTCGGCAGTTTCCAGTCAAAGTTTTTATATTATTATACTAACACGACTGCATCATGGAATGTTTTTTGGCTTGAAAGAGTACGCAAAAGTAAGACCTTCACAAGTTGTGAACTCTCCTGAACTAGACCAAGGATTTTCAAAGAGATGGAGCAATGTAAATTTATAGGTGATACATTTCTTATACAATTGCACCAGACGGGTTGGTTCCGAAAGCGTATGTTCGTTCCATGTTTTCATGTTAAAGCTTCGTTCACGACCATACTTATTTTAAATAAAGAAACCGTTTGCAAATTTTTCCTAGAACAATATTACGTGTTTGGGTGCAAATGTGGTTACCTGATTCTGGATGAATGCACTGGGTGGGATGTGGTACAATCAAGCGTTGTCCGGGAATCTCAAGCAATAACTTGTTACGGTAGGTCGTGTCTCGTTCACACACACACACAAGCGTTGGTGATATACAAAAACCAAAATTTATTTTTTGTGACTCAATGGCACTTTTGTGGCTCTATTGGATTTAAATAAAAATCACTTTCTTTTTATTATTTCTAGTTTTATTTTTAACTTCTTTTATTTCTTTTTTTAACTTTGGCTCAATTTAAATTTAATTTAATAATTTTTATTTATTATCTGCCGGCATCTGGCTGGTACAGATTTTTTCAAGCAGTATTCAAGGCGAATTCATTTTCAGGTGGCGTTAAAGCACATCTGAGCCACATATTACATGATGGGTTGCCAGATGGCACCATGAAACACCATTCCACACGAAGGAACGACAGTCGCAGCCCACACGGGCAAACAACAGCTTTGTTTACACCAGACAGACGCCAACATTACGTGTTTATTATTATATGTTGGAACATTTTGTTAAAATTTTCATTCAAAACTAAATAAAATTATTATAAACGTCATAAACAATTTCATACAAATTGTTGCTGAAGTAAAAGTTGACTCAACTTTTTAAAAAAAACTTTTGATAAATTTTTGCTTGAAAAATTAAAGGAAAATATATGAAATACTTTGAGAAGAAATAAGATAGAAGATAAAACAAAAGTGTTGCTCTGATTGTGAACGAAGCTTAAAAGTCATTATCCTAATTTCGGATTTATCCGTCTCTTTATCTGTTTCGGTTTTAGTAATCTGAGAGGCTTTAGACGAACGGCTGATTAGGCCATTTCGTCCGAATCTGGTGCTGAAGCTGCCAGGAGTGCAGTTATGGTAGAGGGATTTAATCCATACCAGATATATGTTTATTCCGCCCGTGATCGGTCGTCAAAACGAGATTGGTCCTTTAACGGAAAACATAAAGTCAATGCTACGTGCTGGACAGAGAGTGAGGTTAACAGTTGAAAAGGATTGCATTCGCTTTACTTTCCTATTAGTTTCCCAGGTCTTGCAAATGCCGAAGGAAAAGTTACCGTTGAAATAGGTGATTAACGCCTTCTGATCGCACAAGTCCTGGTATATCTTAAACTTTAAATTTAAACTAAGTAAACTCATATCGGTCAAAAACCATGAAATATTTAAAATAATTATGAAAAATCAACCAAAAAGTTTAAGAAAAAACTGGGTTTTTCAAAGTCTGTTCTGATTAACATTTAATTGATTAACCTTACTTTACATTGACTGCCAAAAATGGGGTACTTTTATTAAAAATCTTATTCTCAAGTACTTTCAATGACATGGCATATAACAAGAACTTAAAGTCAACTGCTTTGCATTTCCTCCCGCTTTTTTTCTTCTTCTTCTTGTTTGAAGTTAATTATTTGTTGACAATCCAAGGGCTTTTAAGTACAAAAATATTAAAATAACAATAATATTATTTACAAACATATAACGAATATAAAGCAAACAAACAAGCAAACACAGACAATATGTTTATTTTTAAACAAAAATATAAAAATGCTCTTACTCTTAAATATGTGTATGTAAATGTATTAAGGCCCTGAGATCCAAAATACAAACACAAGTGTTTCTAATGGCAAATGATAATGACGCTTCGTGCTGTTGCTTTTTTGTGTTAAACACAACAAAAAATAAGCTTAAAAATAAATAAACCCAAACCTAGAACCAAAAAAAACAGAAAAAAATTATTAAAATTTGTAGTCTTTATATTGTGCAATTTATGCTGGCAAACATCCCTGGCTGCCCCTTAAAATATGCTTTATTTGTTTTAATTTTTGTGTTCTGTTTCCAGCATTAATATTTGTGTTGATATTGTATCATTTGGTTTTGTTGTTGTTTTTTTTTTTTTGGAAAATATTGAAAAGTATTTGTTGTTGAAAATACAGGCATTAATGTTGTTTTCATAAAACATAAAGCAAATACTTGGAAGGAAAATGGGGAGTTTAAAAATATTTTTTTTTTTAACAAAAGTGTTTTTTTAAATATTTAATAGACTTTTAAGCCTTTCTACGTGCTTGCTCATGTAAAAAAGCTTATGGGGTTTTAAGGATGAACAGACAGTGGGTATAAAGAGTAACTGAGGGGCAATCGCTTTAGAATTTAAAGGTAGCGTGAGTGGCAAATTACCAAAATTAATTACAAGGGTTTTAGTAGTAAATCATACAATTATTATAATTAAATTTATATATTAAGCTTAAAATCAATTAAAAGTTTTGCAAAATTAAAAATGTTTCTACCAAAATCCTTAAAATGGGCAACACGTTTAAAGATCTTAAATTCAAAAAATTTGCCTTCTAATCATGTAAAACAATTTTAAATTTAGTAGTTGGTTTACAAAACGAAACGACAATTTTAAATACAATTTTGTATACAGAAAATTGAAATCTATATAAAAATTTAAGAATTTGAATTTTTTACAAAAAAGTCGTAACCGAAATTTTGGAAAAATCTGTGCCAGTAAAAAGAGTCACACAGAAAAGTACTACTAAACCTTGGTTAAATGAACAAATTAAAAATAAAATAAGCCAACGAGATCATCTATATAAATGGTGGAAACGCTTCAAAACTGATGACCTGCATGATCCATTTGTTAGTGCCAGAAGGGAAGTAAATAAACTTCCCAGTAAAAACTTCCCCTACAAAATAATGTGTTAAGTAATCAGAAAAACTTAAAAGCACTACTTACAATTCTACTGAAAGAACGAATTAATTTTACAAGGAATAAGTAAGTTAAGTAAGTTAAGTTATCAGAAAAACTTAAAAGCACTACTTACAATTCTACTGAAAGAACGAATTAATTTTACAAGGGATGTCCCAAAATGAACGCATTAAAAAGTAAGTCATTATTTTTTTACTTAAAAACAACCAGAAAAAAGTTGTTACAGAAGTTGTTATAGAAGAAAGCTACAAAATAATGAGTGAGATAAGCTATTCATCTTGAAAAAGTAAGCGAAATTTTTACTGGGTTATTAAGCGAACTAAATTCTCTTACTTAACTAAATTATTTTCAACTGCTGTGCACTCAAAGAAAAATTGGAAAATTATTCGTGATATTGGCATCGGAAAATTAAATAAAACAGACTCTTCGGAATTGAATGTTGACTCACTCAACGAGGTATTTACTAAAATTCCAAACTTAAACAATACTCCTAACTATTATTCCAGTAGTGCCAGCTCATCATTTAATAGCTCCGTACCACAATCTAGAAATTGCTACGAATTGTGTATCCTGTACTTAAACTTTCAACCTTTAAGTCCTGTTGTATAGGAATACAAATAAATAAATAAAATAAAATTAAACTTTTAGCGTTTCGTCCTACAAAATAAACGCCTTAAACGAAATAATAGGCAGAGCTTTATTGTATGAAAGTTCACTCAAGAGAAGTTCGACTGTATATAATTAAAGATGTGAAATATTAATCAAAAAATTATTTCCTAGAACCATTTCTTTAACCCATCTTATGCCACCGATCGATTTTTCGACCAGTGCCTTTACTGGCGTATATCTTTAAAGTTTACTATACATTTTTCAAAGTTATTTACGGGAATACAAAATTTACTATTAAGATTTTTGTATGACGTGCTAAATTCCAAATTTTTTATGTTTGATAAATACACTGAAATTTATTGTTGAGGGAAAGCTAGCCTCTATGCGCATTTCACTGGTTGCTTAGGCCAGATCATCAGGAAACATTTTCCAAATATAATAAAGCCCTAAAGCGAATAAGAATTTTAAACACTCAAAGTCTTACTTGTAACAATATCAAAGCTTAAACAAAACACCAACAATAAAAAATTTATTAAGAAATATAAAATTAAATTTTTTGTTTATCATTATTTTTAAAGCATAAATAATATATTATAAGAATCGACAAAAATCAATTTGAAGTTTATAGGTTTTCTGACCTCAAATTGCCCATAATCTTTGGTGGTCGAAAAATCGACCACTAGCGGGAAGCACTACAATAGCATTATTACTTATTGGCAATCGGTTCAGAGCATCTAAAAGGTATTGTGATCTATTAGATAATAGGCGCTAAGGTACAACATAATGTTTTGTCAAAGTTCGCCAAATTGTTGATGTTCCTAATAACAAAAAGTAATTTCAATTTTTGGGAATACAAAATTTTAATTTCAAAAGATTTTGTTATTCGTGCTTAATTCCCAGTTTTTATTCTTGGCAAAAACACTTGAAATTAAAATTTTGTATTCCCAAAAATTGAAATTACTTTTTGATAAAACAGGCAAGTGCACGGCCTAAAAAAACACTTAATAGACAACATCTTTTGTAAGTTGTTGTTGTTTTTATTTTGTTTTTTCTTAACCTACTTACAACTACAATTAATGTTGAGAGAATTTCAACTAATTGTGGTGGGGAATGTAAGATGAGATAAACCCACTGTTGTTTATTGTTGATGTGTTTTGTTTAAACTTTGATATTATTACAAGTAGAACTGTTGCTATAATTGTTATACGTTTAACAGTTTTATTTGGTTTAATATCTTTAGTTTTTCTAAAATCTTTATGGATGAAGTTTCCTGATGATCTGGCCTAAGCAACCAGTAAAATGCGCATAGGAGTAGCTTGTCCCATCAACAATAAATTTCAAGTGTTTTTGTTAAGAATAAAAACTGGGAATTAAGCACGAATAACAAAAAAAAAGTTCCTAATAACAATTGAATGCAGTTTATGCAAATTCGTTTTTGCATATGCTGCGAAAGTGAAGATTTATTCTTCAGCTCAAACTGTTCTGTAGTAACTAGATAATTAACGTACCTGATCCCGATTGTCATATACATAGTTTTTTTGACAATTTTTCTTATCATCTCCTCTATTTATTTAATAAGCGCGGGAATAACAGCGCTGTAGCCAATGTAATAATCAATAACTCCTCAGTCGAACCAATGGCTAATGTTATTATAGCGTTATTTCACAGCCGAAAACAATTCAGGAGTATAATCACGATATAGATGGTGTCAGCTATCATTACAATGGCGCTCTTTCACAAATTGATTTTCGACCTGAAGACACCATACAGTTTAACATTAAGCATTTTTATATGTTCCTAAATCCCCAAAGGGTATACGAAAACATTTGAAGAATATGCCATCTTATTGTGTTACTTCCTCTGGGCAAACCGGGTAGTCGGCGTTAGTTCAAAGTTGACATATTTCTTCAGATCGCGGCTGACCAGAGACCTATCTGGTAACAGGGTAGTCATTACTCCCTGGAATCAATACACCGGTCTGACCATTGGTTTATACTCAAAGTCACGGGAAGGGAGATCTTAAAAAGTTGGCTTCAGAGGCTGGTAAACGCACTATTTTGCGAAAAGTGGTGCTTCTCAGGGGTGTTCTGGAAATCGAAAACGCAAAACGCAAGAATTTTAAACGTCGTATTTTAATAAGATTTCTGTGATAAAAGAATTTTATGACAAATATTAAACAAAAGTTTCTCTTTTAAATGGAATTTTATAATAAAAATTAGATTAAAGGTGTATTAAAAACTACTTCCATATTCTTGCGTTTTCGATGTATGTAAGTCTTTTTTACTCATTCTCCTTAATCCGCCATAATCAACTTAATTATTAGACACATACTTTCTATATTTACATGCAAATATACATACATTTGGGGCTATCAGCGCAGAAGTAGTGTAACCCACAATGTAATTTGGTTACGGTTCTGGTGTTAGATATGTTATTTGCACTGTTCTTTGCAGTGCAATAGTCGAGTAAACTAATCGTTGTATCCAAAACAGATGGCGCTAGAAACATAGTTTTTGCACGGGCCGTTACAACTAAGTACTATAGTACAAGAGTAAGTAGCGTTAACTCCTCATTATCTCATAATAAGTAGTCTGGGGATACACTACTTCTGCGCTGAAAACCTTATTTACAAAGACTTCCATTAGGATTTGTAAAAAAAGAAAATTGTTTAATAAATTCTCATAAATTAAGCCTGAAGAAATATTTTTTTACAAAAAAAATAAAATAATTTTTTTTAATGTCTTCGGATATTGGTCGATTTTTCGACCAGGCCATATAAAGAGAACTCCAAATCGAGAGATAAAATTTTGGGAAAAATATTCTTAACTGAAGTCTCAAAAGCACCTCCCTGCAAGGGATTTAAAAAATTCCTGCGTTTATGATAGCGGCCAATAATGGGTTAAAGACTAAAATAAATTTGGCAAACATATTAAAAAATTTTGTTGTTTTTTTTTAACATTTGTTTAATTTTCAACAAATATTTTCTCTTTTATCATAAAAATTGTGCAATATTTTTAAACAAATATTTTAATACTTTCAATATTCTTTAAAAAAGTATTGCCTGCTTTAAAGTAAATAAAAAAAAAAACATTAAAACAATTTTCTAACATTTTCTTTGAATTTCCATAAATTATAAGTTTAATTTCTAACCCATTCCTTTGATTGCACAAACCTGTCACTTAGAATTCTCACAAAGAATCTAATTGAAACCAAAAATCACATATTTCCTTAGCACTTAAGAAAATACATGCATACATATATAAATAATTTGATAAGCCTTTAAATATGTCAAGAATTTCAATAAAAATATATCAAAATCACAAGTCTCAAAACAGAATTTCTAAACCAAAATCCAACAGTAATCTCATTTACATACAGGGCAAAATAAAATCCAATAATGTAAGAGAAAAAGGATATTAGCCAAAACCTACACAAACATGTGTAAAATAAAATAGGACACCTTGCCAAATGTTTTCAAAGGGTAGTCAGGGAGATAGAAAAAAAAAAGAATAATAAAATATCTTTTTTTTTCTTTTCTCAAGAAATGGAAATCCTTGACAACCACTTGCACATGCCAGGTCAATTTGACACAAGGATAACAAGCAAAAGAAAAAAAAACAGAACAGAAGAAACGAATTGTACAGATAACAAATATTTAACAGGAAATAGGTAAAATTTTATTTGAGGGAAAAAGAAAAATTTAAAAAAAAAACAAAATGGAAAAACAGAATTTTCAATCAACAATTTGAAAAGGATATTTTCTGTTATTAAAAATTCTATAAATTGATAAAATATCAAGGGAGGGTTATTTTGTTCTTTAAAGCAAATAGCAGAAGTATAAAATTTTTGTTAAGAATTTTTTATTATTTTCTAAAAAATGTTTGTCCCCCTAAAACTATGCTTTTACATAAATTTCTTTAATATTTTCAAGTCATTTCGAAATTCCTTCATTTGTTTTATTCTTTCTTTCTTTACAAATTCCCTGAAAAATATATTTTTTAATTAGTTGAACTATTTTTTCTTCATACTCCACAGCAAAATTCTCTTGCAAATTTATTTAATTTTATATAAATTACCTGCATTCTTGTAATGCATACTTTTAGGTTTATTGTTTATCGTAGATATCTAAACTCGAACCCCCACATTGAAAAACAACATTTTTGTTTTACTGTTTTCTAAGTTTCATTTACTTGTGGTATTTTTCGGGGTAAAAATATTTTTGTGCAAATATCTTTGTTAAAATACAACAATAGGAAAATGCCACAATGAAAGCATAACACCACAAAAGTATGCAACATTTTATGAAATGCAAAGCAATGTATGAAGAAAATGTGCAAAGAAGTACAGTAAACGCAAAAGAAGAGTGACAGTGGAATCGAAGAAATCATAAAGTAAATTAGAAAAGTTTTGGAAATTTAAAAGTTTATTACATAGAAAAAATTATCTTTTGCAGTTATCTTGTTTATAGAGGTTCTACTGTTGTTAAGCTATTCTAAACAACAATTTAATTATGAGTGCAGGTTTTGTAAACATGACTAAGAATTGAGATGCTTATTAACCATACCGCAAAAACCTCAATATAATTATAGTAATAATTGCAAAACAAAAAGGGATAAACATTTCAATGAAATGATATTTAATTGGAATAGAGAGGACTACAATCTAAACTATAGTTTGTATTACAACATAGAATATCATCGGCTTAATATGCAAACCTGCTATGCTAACTACCTTTCAGTAAATTTTACAGGAGAGACAAAAAACTGTTTGTATTTCATATGTGCAGCTTGAGAGGAAAACCAAAAATGTACTTGGTTTACCACACTTCAAGACTCAAATTAAAGAAAAACTACATGCTGGTCAACGAGGCGTATCTTTTTCTACCACACGGCATCAAAATCTCAATTTACTTAACAAGTGGATTTAGCAGGTTTGTATATTAAGAACTTAACAATCAGAGCAAGTTAAACTCTCTTTTTGGTTTAAAATGTTTAAACTAAACATATAAACCATCCTTAAACGCATAAAATACAGGGGCCAAATTATGGCAGTCGTGATCGAATACTTTTTCGATTCGAAAGCAATTCAATTTCTAATTCTTTCTGTCCATACTGAACGGATCGAAATTATTTTTTTGGTGTTGTGAAGCATTTATTTGAGTTTTCAAACACTGAAAAAATAAAACCGATTCGTTCAGTATTGACTGAAATAAAATTGCTTTCGAATCGAAAAAGTATTCGATCACGACTGCCAGGATTTTCCCACAGACCATACGAATTTGATAAGATTTATGGTTGTGCTGCCACATGTTATTTTTTTTTTAACAACAGATAATACATGGGACACTGATTTATAGTTGTTGAGTTTAAACTATATATAAATTAAAGTTTAGTTCAATTAAACCTGCGTTTAAGCTATCAGTGATTTACTAGCCATAAGCCGACGATATACTGTAGACTATACACAGAAAAAAAAAGAAACTGATTTCAGTTATAAAAATTAAAAAAATTAATTAAATTTGCAGCAGTAAACAAATCAATAGTATCAATTAAACGTTTAATTCACTTGACTAAAAGTTTAATTTATTTGATGGCATATTGCAGTCGTATTTAGCTTAAGCCTATGCAGGTATTGATCATTATTTTCATGGTTAACCAGAAATTGAGTTGGGTAGGAAGTAACATTTTCTTGAGTCTCTCGAATGTTTGGAATCAGAAAATACGCCCACCTTCCTGAATCTCCATAAGTCCATCTTTCTTTTTATGTCATCAGCATTCTTGATCTGTCATTTTTTCGTAATTCCATTTCCTGGCTTTAACGTTCTAGTTCATTGTCAAACAAGTTTCGAATAAAATTCAGCTGCTTGCGGCTCTTCTGAAGATCTGCAGGTAGCAGCTCTAGTGCTGCCGTTGTTTGAACTGTGCGATATGCGGATACAATTATTTAAATACCCCTTGTGGTTTTATTAGCTCGATAACTCTTTTTTTATTTTGTTTGTTCATCGCTGAGGCAAAAGTCGCTGCAGCATATAGCAAGACATGTATTGTATTTTATCGGATTATAGTTTCGATTATAGCCTACACTAAGCAAGGCTATAGTCAAGTCTGCTATTTCCCACAAAGTAGGTTATAAAAAAGTCTTTTATATATACTACAGATAAGACTAGAATATAGTTTAGACTAAATTCTAAATATTCGAAAGGATAATCACTCATTAGACCAGATGGTATATCTCACACCGATAGCCAAGCTCAACTTGAGCTATGGGTACATCAATTTACCAACATATTGTCGATAAACCAGCTAATCCAGAATTTAAATAACTGAAGCTGCGAATCTGAGGCCCTATGTTCCACATATAAGCTGCGATCCCCATAGGATCTGAGATGTTGATAGTCGTTGACCCTCAATATCAGAAAAATGCGACGCAAAAAATCAATAAATTTGCAGGAATCGATGATGTTGCCCCCGAAAGTCACTCCTCCTGCCCATCAGGGAATTTCTAGAATATAGGCGAACTGCCTTCTGATCTTAAAGAAGGAGTAATAATCAATGTGCCTTAAAAGGGCAACCTTTCTGATTGCTCCAACTATATGTTATAACTCTGCCGGTTATAGCCCACATACTGGATAAAATTATTACAGCTGCACTATCATCCAAAATCCCAAACAAGAAAGCCGGCTTTAGACCAAATAATTCATATGTGATCCATACAAAAATCCTCAGAATCATTATTAAGCAATCAATACTGATGAGAAAGCCTTTGTGTCTTCAATTTATTGACTTTCAAATGGATTGCGACCTTCTTTCTTACAACGCAATAAGAATATCACTACAATTTAAAGGTGTACCTACAAAAACATTTCTTTAGAATTAAGCAAAAAGGTCTTAAGTCAGAAACTAAAGTTTTTCGTAATGTTCAACTTTAAACTAATTATTACACTATTCTACGGACTGATTGCCTTAAGAGTAAATTTGGAAGCAGTTTTGCTGGACTTAAGTTATTGATACCGAACGAAAGAAAAAGAATGTAGTTAAATCCAATCAGAAACTCAAAATGCATTTTTTGACTCAATACTTTTTTGCCTAACGAACTAATCTCATTAAAGCCATGTACGTTTCTTATGGCCAATTTCACTAAATTCGTTTTTCCTGTCAAATAAAATAAAAATTATATGAAAAACTACATTTTAATATGAATTGATATTTAAATAGAATGGTGAAATTAGCCATTACTGTCGCATTTTACACTACGGTAAGGCTAGTCTTACGGTGGTAATAAAAGGATGAGTTCTGTCTCCTCTTCATTTGAATATTGTTTTGGCTGCGACCCGGGAATGTTACGACAGTATTATTTGGGGCTTTAATAGACGGATGAGGATCTTGACTATGTTGATAACATATCGCACTGGTTTCTCTAAAGAGAGTCAACTCAAAATTTTTCAATGTTCACTTTTTGCAAAAATCGATGTACAGTGGTCATATCTACGCACTGTAATAATCGAAGATCAATTTCTCTAGAATTTTGCCACAAAAAATACAATTGTGTCGCGCTCTGTAGTATTAGTGTATATTTAAAAAGAAAACTGTTTTTTGTCTCTACTGTAAATTTATGAACTTTGTGTTAACCCCCTTTAGAGAATCCAATGCGATATGTCTCTGAACCTCAGTAGGCAGAACAAACTAAACCAAGTTAAAGTGTTCGCAAAAAGACCAGGGTTTACAGTCGATAGCTCCAAAACCAAACGCATGACGCCGGAAATACAACACCCCCAATCCTAGACAACACACCACTGGAAAAGTGGTGAAACTTCCATATTCAATCGGGGTTCCGAAATAGAAATAAATACAGTGATGAAAAAAAGCCAGAGAAGTATTTTAAGGGGCTTGGAAAATATCTGGAAATCGGCACAGATTAAACGTTACACCAAACTACGTATATTGAACTCCAATGGAAAATCCATATTGCTTTGTTGGTGCGAAACATTAAAAACCTCTGCAAGATCCATTGGCAGAATACAGGCATTCGCTAACAGAAGTTTGAGGAGAATATTGCAAATACTGTCAAACATAATCATGAACCAAAATCTTTATGCCCAAATACACTGATCAAAATACTCATCAAGCATTGTGGGATTATTAGTGAAAATGTGTTTGTATGTGTCACACCGACGATGCTGGATGGAAAATCATAAAGATTACATATGTCGGCGAATATTACGTCCAGCACACGTATGACGTACACGAATGAATTCGCCTGTAGTATATTTGGCCCTTTACGAAAGGAGCAATCAGAAGCCAACGTATACTGAAATTAAAAGTAGGAAGTGGCGGAAAATAGTACAGACATTAAGGCCTATTTTCACGACTTACCTTTAAAGATCGAAATAGTTGATGGTACCTTTAGCACTAGTGAGGAATAAAGTTACCTTCAACTATTTTTCATTTTCACAACTTCTGTATAAAATAAACTTCACATTTTTAAAAATGTGGCAACACTAAAGTAAATACCGACTATTTTTGCCAAAATAAGAATACGAACTGGCAACTACGTACTTTCTTTTACTTTTCTCATTTTAAATTTTTGTGTGCACAAATATTTTTAATAATGGCAAATATAAATGAAATACCGCGTACACGTGAATTTATCATTTGTAAATTTTATTTGTCAAAATACGAGTTTGTTATTAATTTACAAAATATACGTATACTTGGAGTTGCCATATATAAAAAATATGTGAATATAATATGGTAATCTCAAATCTAAACCTTACCACAAAAGTTAAAGGTAGAACGTTCCTCTCTTTACCTTATCCTTCACTTTTAGATTAAAGGGAACTTGTGATAATTAAAAACTTATTATCTGTTTGATAACTTCCTACATTTAGCTATCGTTAAGTCGTGAAAACGGGCCTAAGGGAACCTTGAGGAAACAGGGTAGCGGAAGGAGAGTTGGAAGTGATTTAAATTGGAGAAGGCAAGTTCAAGGAAGTCGTATATAACGTGGAATAAAATGAAATTTTAAGCATTAACAACAAACATTTGGAAAACATTTTATTGTGTCTCTATGTTCCATTCAGGAAATTGGATAATAGTAAAAAATAGATACCAGATTATAATCTTGGCTATAGACTAGACAACATGCTACACCATAAACTAAACATATGCATTCTAAAGTACCCAACAACTAACTTTTACTTACACAAATCATCTACTTGTTATTAATGTAGTATTCATCTGATATAAATTTTACTACAAGATCTAAATATATCAACGATTCTTCTCCCCCACCTTCTTTTAGTCACAAAATAAATCTTCCATTTAATGGCTAATATGTCACTTAAAGTATAAATTACAAAATACTTGCACTTTCTGACGTTCAAGTACTCTCTTCCAACTCATTTGCTGTAATATTAATTTTATAAATTTTCAATTTCTTCGTTACAGAATTTATTAATATTTAATTGGCTTAATTTACAACAGCAAGAGTAATGTAATCATGAAACCTTGTGTTACAAGCCACACGAAGAGTATTTCATTCAATTCTGAATAATAATTATGGTAAATTTTTTTTTTTGCTTAAAGAATAAAAACGTATCTCTTTTTTCTATATAAAAGCTAACACATGATATACGACTGTATCATGACCTCGTCAACAAGAAACTCATAATTAGTGTCTGCCTGAAGAGATAAAAATACACTGTTATATTGCATAGTGAGACACTTTTTTTTTGTGGGAGTGCTCTCTTTTGTGGATATAGGGATTTTTTTTTAGTTAGGTTGTCAGCATAAAGCTAAAAAAGTGTGTTTAAAGTAAAAAATAAAAAGAAAAACAAAACAAAAGAGGAGTTATAAATTGTTTATGAAGTAGAAAATATTAACGCGCGTATACTGTCAACACGTTAGAGGGGTTACAAGTGAATATAAGGGATATTCATAGTACAGTATTTAGAATTGTCTTGTTAGTGGTTACACTATTGTCTTGTCTTAAATTAACATTACTATAGAAAACACTATCTAGTTATTTAGAATGCAGTTTACACTATTATCTACGTTAACGCACACACAGTAGCCTACTCTATTCTCTAAACTATGATTCTTAGAGCCTTTGTTAGAGCCTACATAATTTTTTACATATATTTTGACCAAAGTCTAATTCTATTATACACTTAAGCCTAGTTGACACCTTACCATATTGTACGCTACTGAATAATATGTAGTTTTCTGTTCAACTAACCTAGATAGTGTGAGAAGGTCATACCAAACGCACCGCGACCAAAAGGATCTTTCGTGCAGCCTGTGTATTTTACCATGTCCGTTTCAGGCTACGTATAAAGCCACTACCCTGTTCAGTATAAGATCAGCAATTTCTGTTGGGCTCATCATTTCCCCCTGAAAAATTTCCGCCTGGGAGTCCCCAAGGAGAGACTGCAGCACAGGATATATTCCCACGTTTCGTTATCAACCTCACAAAGTTTTCATATCTTGGTACTAACATTACCGTTTGAACTGATGGTGACTTAGACCACAATGCCCCATAAATAGGCCAACAAGTAACTAAAATTCCCCCTTCTCAAGCAGAAGTTGCTTACCTGCCCTTCTACGTAACAGAGTCACAAATCTCTTGGACTGTCGTAATCCATAATTGGACGTCCACGTGTGAAGGAACTCACGTTCGGACCATGTTTGTAACCTAAAGGGGACCTAAATGTCACCAGCAAGGACACCGAATAGAAGCTCAGGACCTATAAATGGACGGCAAGCGCTCCTGTTTCCCAAGCAGTCAGACCTTTCGTTGCCAACATGGCCCTGATGGCCGGGTACTCAACACAAATTCAAATCATTGTGTTTCCCCAAATCGTTCAGAGATGCCAAACAGTCCAGGAACAGTCTGGTCTTAACTATTATCTAGTCTATAGCCTTGTATGTAGTCAAAATAATTATTTCGTCTTAAGTCTTAACTTTGATATTTGCAATTTCGATAAACAGCTTTCAAAGCTCTTACAATTTGTTATTGTTTCTTTCTTAAATATATTCTACACAATAGACTAGGCTGGAACTTTACTTTTTTTTAATGCTGGATAGCTTGGGTCCGCACTTAAAGCATGCACAAATCGTGGGAACGGCCTTCTAGTCGAATCTCTACGTGATTTCTCAGTCGCTTTTAGTTTTTGTTTACGTGCTTATTGTGTACCATTTTTCTGGGATACCAAAACTCCATTAATAATATTCTTCGGCGTTAGAGTTTCTCCCACATTCAGTTATAGTCGTAGTCGATCCCCGGAAAATAGCGAACAGGTAAAAACAAAATGTTCTATACTTTCGTCAACTTCTGGGTATTTTGGGTATCTACTTAAGTCGTCAAGCCTAAAACGATGTTGATACCTCCTGTAATCTCCATGTCCAGGAAGGATTTAAGTGCGGTTTTAATCCACTTCGCCATGTGAACGATTTAACCACTTTTTAATAAGGGGGAGTTTTTCCGTCTCGCCTATGCAAGTTTTGCATTGATTTAACCCTTTCGGCTTTAAGTTTCGTGCTCTTAGCGACTGTGGAGTTTTTTGCCAACTGCCCATGCACATTCAAAAGTTCCATGGCTGAAATATCTATCGGTATTATTCCTGCTATGACGCTGTGCAGCCTTGCCTGATTTTGTTCTGTAAACTCTTAGGTATCCTCTCGCAAAAATTGCTAAGATATTTTTTTTTCTTCCACACTGGCTTTCCATGAAGTTTGTTCTTGTAACGTTAACTGTTTTCGAAATGCCTTTTGAAGTTCAGTCTGTCGTCGATAATAATTCCAGACTCTAAAGGCCCAACTATAATATGCATAAGCTGGCTAAAGCTTCCGTCAGAAATTAACAAAAAGTTTCTCAAATGCGTTAAAAAAAAACAAAATCAAAAACACATGATTCCGTACGGGAAAAGTTCCGCACTTTGCTTAAGCAAATGACAGATTCATAAAACTTAACAAAAAGATTCCTAAATTTCATTATAGTTTGACACAAATGATTTACATGCATTCGCGCAGTTACTTAAGCCTTCTTAAGCATATTATAGTTGGGCCCTCTGAGTATGGAGCAGTGTTCAAAAATATACACTAAAGATCCCTCCTTAGTGTTTGGTTTAGTAGATTTGTGGAAAACACAAATGCTAATGAAAAAGTGAAGTGGCTAGAGCCAACCCGTTGCGTTGACACATTTCAGCAAATGGCTGAGTTTCACCGGCGATATCTCCGAGAGTCCTTGTAGAAGGTAATTCCCAAATAATCCATGTCGTGTTGAATTAAACGTTGGGCAATCACATAAAAGATGAAATTTTGTCTTCTGAATTCCAGGTTACCTGCAGCTGCGGCAGCATTCATTAAAAGGGAGGCCGAGTCTCATAGCGTGCTTATCGATCGTCCAGTGACCAGTAAGACTGAAGTTGAGAAGTCGCTCAGAGCGACCTATGTCATGTGTGGGACATGTTACTTTGGTAGCCCTGCAGCCATCTAGTTTCTTCCATTTATTGTCATCCATTTCCACATAGTGACTGAAGATTTCGCTTCTGATAGTTCCCAGGGGTGTTGCGACTGGCACACCCTGTAAATATCGAGCGGCTCCAGTCTTGGTCAGCCCATCCGCCTGTTCATTCCCTACGCGCAGGAACTCAAATTAAGGTAATGTCAGATAGGCTGCCTAGTCTGGATAGTTCCTCCTTACACTGGTTGACGAGAATGAACGTTGTTTTATGTGACTTTAGTGACATCAGAGCCGTCTGGCTATCGACGAAAATGCCAATTTTGCCGCAGTGTACTCCATTGTCTTCTTCTTTTCTAACACTTAGATATTATTTTCTCCATTTAATCTATACACTTTGGTATTGTTGTGTATAGTCTACACTAAAATCAAGTTAAGTTTTACATTATGCCTGCTTGATCTGACAGTCACAAGACGCTTAACATTTCCGATTCTGCTTGCAATCGCATAATAGGTGCTCTGTAAATCGCAATTGCAGAAAGTTTAGAGACTTCAAATCGCAAAAGTATGTACAAGGAAACTATACTATTTTTAAGAAACTTTGGTAGATCGCAAGCAAAACCCACGAGTTTCGGAAACCCGTACGATTAGTCTGTAGTTTGGCAATATAGTATAATCTGTAGGCCTGTGATTACCTTTAATATAAGGTTGTAATTTTTTTAAATATCGTCAACATTTCAGTCCGTGTATTTGAAACAAAAATAAACTAAATTAAAATATGTTTGCTTCCGTATGTGATCAGTCAATTTAGTTAATGCTGCAGCAGTTTTTCCACACTCATTAATATTTGCAGTTGCTTTGTTGTTATTGTTTTTATAGAAAAGAGGGGGAGGGATGGAGTAACAACAACAGCAAGTAATTAATTTGAAATGTATGTATGTTTATGTACGCAAAAATTAAAGGGGCTTGAGGCTTTATTTGTATAAACAGTGAATTTTTTTTGTTCACTGCTCCATTTTTTTTTTTTTTTTTGCAAAAATTCTTTGACGACTTTGAACTTGACGTAATTTATGATCATGAGGCATCGTTAAAATTGTAACTTAAAAAGAAGACATACCTCACATGGAGGACATACTACAAAAAAAAATTTGGTACTTTAAAAAGAAACTTAAAAAATTTTAGTTTTTTTTAAGTCCTTTCTGTTTCAAGTTCCTTGAACTCTTTTTTTTTTTTTTGAAACTAAAATAAATTGTTTTTTTCTTTAATTTCAATTGGTTCGTTTTTTCTAGTTGTACTGACGCCTAATACAATTGACACCTTGTCTGCTGGCAGTTTGTTTTGTGTTGTTGTTCTAAATTTAAACTGTCAGTGCATTTAATTTACTTGACTTTTAAAAATGATTCACAGTGTGTTTTTGTTTTGGTTATGCTTTTGTTGTTCTTTTTCATTGCACTCTAAAGACTGACAGCTACTTGAGGTAAATGCAGCGTTTATAAACTCATTATAAAATATAAATATGTACTAAAAATATGTATGTGTATATAAATATTTTTGTTTTCTGAACTTCTAGTCAACTAAATTTTTTTTCTGTTTTCAATGTTGTTGGCTGTCATCTTCCTTTAACTTTTACCATCAATCTTCTCAGCTTTCGTTTTTGGTGGTTGTTGGTTAAATTATTATCATCATTTAGTTCTCTTATTCGGTATATAATGTGTTCTTAACCAACTTATCATAAACACTTGGATTTAAAAAAAAAAATCTTAAACTTATAAAACAAAACACACTTGTCTAGAAATATTTTCTATTTTTTCCCCTATCTACTGGGAATCTATGGCAGAGTTGCAGACACACAACCCTCTCTATTTTAACAAGAACTCTAAAAAAAGTGCTCCCTATTTGAAGCTTTTACTCGTGTAAAAAGGCAAAAAGAAATCACTACAAAATTAAAAAAAAAGGAAAATACTTGAAAAATAAATAAAATGTGCTATAAAGATATCACAACATTGAGGCCTCCTTGAACAAGCTTAGAATTCAGAATATCGGGTAATAAATTTGATTTTACAATATTCTGGCATGTTAATGAATTTGCTTAAACTACAAAATGGTTCAGCTTCAAAAATTAAATGGCATATTGAATACTTTACGTGGCATATAGATGATATAGATAAATCATGTTGAATCCCTTTACTCCATTAAGGAGTTAAGAAGGACAAAGAGAGCGAAAAAGATGGCGTATAATATGCTCAGCGTTGTCAACCTTGAAAATTTAAAACGCACCAAAATAGAGAAAAAACGCGCAATTTCAAGAAAAACGCACCAACCTTTTTATTACAAAACTTTATTGAGTTAATTTGGCATAAAAATTATAATTTTTGTATCGAAAATAGATATGGGGGATTTCATGTCGACCCAATTTTGAAATCGATGTCTTCCGGTTTGGATAAAATTTGCACCAAGGTTAGTCCTATTGGATAGTATCGGGTGATTTTTTAAGAGCTATAGGAAGGTTTTAAAAAAAAAAAGACATAAAATTCAGAAAAATGCATGAAATCTTTATTTGAATCGTTAGCAAGGTCCATATAATTTAATGTTTGAAGATTATTTCATGCAAATGTTGACCGTGACTGTGCCTCAAATGGTCCATCCGCTTAGTCCAATTTTGGCATACTCTTTCCAACATTTCGGCCGGTATCTCATGCATAAATGCTTCAATGTTGTCTTCCAATGCGTGCATGTGTTAAAGGTCAACATAGCCCCACAAAAAATAGTCTAAAGGCGTTAAATGGCACGATCTAGGCGGCCATTTGACTGGTCCCGAACGTGAAATAAAATGTTCACCGAACTCGCCTCTCAATAAGTCCATTGTTAAGCGTGCTGTGTGGCATGTGGCACCGTCTTGTTGAAACCACCTATAATGCAAATCAAACTCTTGCATTTTGGGCAAAAAAAAGTTGGATATCATCTCACGGAAGCGCTCACCATTCACAGTTACGGTACTATTCGCATCATCTTTGAAGAAGTACGGTCCAATGATGCCACCAGCCCATAAACAGCACCAAACTGTGAGTTTTTCTAGATGCATTGGTAGCTCTTGCAATGCTTATGGCTGATCTTCACTCCAAAATCGACAATTCTGCTTATAAACGTACCCGAATAGCCGCTTCAGTGGGTCGATAAAACTGACCATAAAATGGAAGAAGCGCGCGATGAATTTTTTTTAACAGAGCACGCATTTCGATAATCAAATTCAATAATTTGCAAGGGTTGTTCGTTTGTAAGACGATTTATAGTAAAATTATGGACCAAACTGAAGATGTTTGACAGTGAAACAAAACACAAAACGTGCGTCAGCTATTTAAGCCAGTGTTGCCAAAAAGATAATAGCTAAAAAATCACCCAATAACTTAGACACAAAGTTTGACATTTTGGCCATTCAGTACCCATGTTCTGTAACTTAAGTGAGAACTTCTTGCATCGAAAAGATGTGAAACAAAATATTCCATCGTTTCTCGAAAAGTGAGAAAAATGTGTGGCTGTATGTAACTCATGTCGAAAACTATCAAAAGAGATTACGTCGTTACGTTATAAATGTCATAATATTGCACTCGAACCCAATGTGACATTGCAGACGTACAGAACGCCAGTAACACATATTGTTGACGGCGACCAAAATTTACTTAAATTGAACATTTTTCAACGACGGCGGCGAAAACACAGCCGTCGGCTATGCCAAATTGTGTAAAGAGCGACTTTAATGTTTGTTGTTTGCAAACGAGCTTTGAAGACATTCGTATATTTTATAAAAAGGTTAAAAGCAAAATAATAATACAATGAAAAATGTGCCAATAATAAAATATTATTATTATTATTCTTTGCATTTTGCATTTTTAATTGTTTTTTAGTGTTAAAATTTTATCTCGCCCCATTTTTATTCGTGAGTTTATTTGACAGTTCAAAGCGGGAACTTTTCTCACCAAAATGTTACAGACACAATTTTTCAGTAAATTGGCGAGTAATTTCCTTACGTGACAGCTTGTACTCGCCAAAAAAAAAAGTTACAGACACAGTTAAGTGAGAAAAACAGCTGTTTGTTTCAATTTATGGCATTTTTGTTTCATTTCACACATTTCAATCGAAAACTTTCTCGACGCGAGAATTACAGAACATGGGCACTGGTGTTCTTTTTTTATCCATGTAACTTATTACCTATAGGTGTTAGCAAAATTTGTCCCAAGTAGCTTCGATAGCTATTTAAAAAATATTTTGAAAAAAATTTTTTTTGTTTTTTTTTAAATTTTTTAAAACTTTTTTTTAAATTTAAAATTTTTAATCCAAATTTGTAATATCTTAATTAGGCTTAAGTTCATCAAATTTAATTTTCATTAAATTAAATTTGATGAACTTAAGCCTAATTAAGATATTAAAAATATGGATTAAAAACCATAAATAGTTCAACAAAATAACCACAACACTAATTATTGTTAAAGCTAGGGCACGAGCTCTATGTATACATTTGTCCTTCAAGTTGTGCTGAAAAAGGTCAACAGAAAAATTAAAGACAAAAATTAAAAAAACAAATGTACTTTGGACTTCAGGAAGAATTCTTGACAAAAGAACGAGAAAACGGAAGTTAGGAAAAAACATGTAAAATCAATTAAAATAAATGGATAATCATTCAGAAAAGCAAATTTCGATCTACCAAAGGTTAAAATACAATTTGGTTTAAGGATTGATGTTTGACTATTGACGTCAGCAGTCGTCGATGGCTGCGAGTGTAAGACGGCAAATCCATCTGAAGAGATCGAGTGGTTGCGATCGAAACATGTCATGGTAACCTGCCGGCCAGGGTTCTAGCCCCGGCCACGGTCAAGAATGAAAGACTACCAATAACAATTTTAATTAATTTTCATGTTGTAAAATTTCTTTCTTCATAAAAAGTGTTTCTAAAACCTTAAAAATAAAACGTATGCAGAGCAACTAGACAAATTAACCTTTCCGACGGTATGTAACATACCCAACTATCATTTTATACCTTCGATACTGTAATGCAGTCTTAACCACTCCATAGACTCGCGAGCAGTCAATAATTGTATTTTTCACACAGACAGACTTTGTTCGGGCCACTCCATAGTCTCGCGAGGCAGTCAATAATCGTGTTTTTTGACACAGACACGGTCGGCAATTCATATGTATTCAACAACTTTGTTTGTTGCTTGGTTATCACTGCTGTAATGTCCACAATATGTTAATCCCAGGAATAAAATCACTTTTTTCTATAGAAATTTTGACAAATAATAATTTCCAGAAATTCGAATTAGTAATTTCATTACATTTGGCGCTCTAAAATTAGAATCCAAAATTCGAATTTCCGATCGGTTTTTAATTTTTTTCTTGTAAACACTAAAATTTTGACAATTTAGTTTAGCCAAATACAAAGTTAAAAGGGGAATTCTATTTCAATAGATGATTTACAGATCTTGTTGATGTTGTTAGAGTTTAAAAGACAGATTTTTGGTGTTTATATATGTATACGGTTTAACATTTATTAAAATAAGAAAGTGTTTTAAAAATACCAAACTAATGTAAGAAAAAATATTGGAAAATATTGATTGATTAGTGCTAAGATCGAAGAAATGGGCCTAGTGGAATCTCAAATATATAATGTCGATGAAACTGGGCTTTATTACCGCTGCCTTCAAGATAGAACACATGTTTCAACTTCCGAAAAAAGTGCTCCGGGACACAAAACCCAAAAACAAAAAATGTCTTTATTACTTGGAGCAATTTCTGATGGTTCCTGTAAGTTGTTGCCATTGGTTATTGGAAAAGACAAGAATTCCAAGAGTTTTCAAAAAATGCTTGGATGATATATCGGATCTTTTATGACTGGTTTCATAAGATCTGAAAATAAAGTGGCGAACTTCTTTCCACCAAATGTTACAGCAGCGCTGCAGCCCATGGACCAAAATCCAATAAAGCTAACCAAACTTATTTATAGAAATAAATTGCTAGCCAAGCTAATTGCTGAGAATGGCGAACTAAACAAAAATTTAAAATCTAATTCAATCAAAGATACAATAACTTTATTAAAGAAAGCTTGGGATGAGGTCACGCAAACAGCTTTAAAATATTCTTGGTCAAAGTTGTTCAATTGGGACTCTGACGAATACGATAGTAATGATGATGTGACTCTATCACGAATACGATTTCCGTATGACGTGCTAAATTCCCAGTTTTTCATATTTGATAAAGACACTGAAATTTATTGCGGAGGGAAAGCTAGCTTCTATGCGCATTTCGCCGGTTGCTTAGACCAGCTCATCAGGAAACCTTTTCCAAAGATTTTAGAAAAGCTAAAAATATTAAACAAATAAAACCCTAAAGCGAATAAGAGTTATAAACACTCTAAGTCTTACTTGTAACAATATCAAAGCTTAAACAAAACACCAACAATATACAGTGAGTTTTTCTTTTCTTACATCCCCCTATCTATCACGGTTGCTGAAAGAAGATCAGGACTATTATGACGTTGTCCAAATAAATCAAAATCTTTTGACGCAAATTAATCCGAATAATTCTATATCTATAAGAGAAATCGAAAGATGAAATGAAGATGTCTTTCCATATATTTGACAGCGAAAGTTTGTCTTTAGACATGGATGAAGATAGTGATGTGGAAGTTCCGAAGCTACTGCAAGTGTAAATCATTTAATGCAGTGGTGCAAAAGCAGTGAATTATTTTCCACCAAGCACTTGTTCAATCTTTTAGATCTCTGTAAGGATATTGTTTTGTCGGAAATACAAAAACCTAAAAAACAGTCTAATATTACTGATTATATGATTGGCATAGACTGAATGAGAACTGAATTGATATTTTTTGTTATATTTCGTTAAGTTTTTTAAAGTTTTTTTATATCTTTATGGTCAAATTTACCTAAATTTTTGTGTAAAAAAACCGTCCAGAAATTCGAATAATTCGGAAATTCGAGTCGCCCTAAAAACAAAGTGGTTCGAATTTCCGAACGTGTACTGTAACGCTTTTATAATAAAATTTGGTACGTCACGGTTTTATAGGACTATGAATCACAATGTCGAAATTTCATGCAGATCTGTTCATAATTTACCGTAGGATCCATATAAATCCCACTCATCAAATATTCTTCTTAATGTCGGTGGATGGTATTGAAAATTCAGCACAACCGACTTGTTGTGTTTTAATATTTTCAGTAGAAATTACCTTATTGCAAAGTACTTTTTAACAAAGTATTTTCGAAATCAATTAAAGAGTCTTGGGTGTATTTTGCTTTAGCTCTTTATATTTTTTTTTTTTATTTAAGCAAAAATCAAGTTAAAAACTAAAGTATATTTAATGCTATTTCTAGCCTCTCACTTAAAAAAAGGAAAAAAAAATAAAACCATGAAAAACATTTAGTACCAAACACTTTTGTTGTTTCGATTTTTATTTAGTTTAGTGTTGTACTTGTCAACTGTCAACTGAAGTAGAAAATGTTCTACTTATTTTTTTTTTGTTTTAGTTCCTTTCAAAAGCCTTAAACAAACACAAGTGAAATTTTTAAAACAAAAGGAAGAAACATAGGAAAATTATCATAAACTATTAAGTTTTTTTGTTTTTCAGTGCCAACATGGCCACAAAATGTGTTGAGGCAAAAAGTTGGGGATACTAAAACAAAATTAAATATTTTGTTTTTTAGTCCAGATAGTTTTACACCTTTATAATTTTCAGTTGCCTCTTGCTTTAAACAAACTTTTCAACCATTTGGTTAAATTTGTCGACTTTGTTTTGGCGATTTCTGTTCACCTTTAACTGCTTTGTGGTGGGTTTAATTTTGTTTTAGTCAAAGTCTTTGGTCAGAGAAGTTTTTATTTTGGGAATTTAGTGGTAATTAAAAGCAAAATTTTAGAACACATTAAAACGGTAGTCTGGAAAGTTTTAGGTGGATGCATGTGTGGATTTTGGTACAAAAGAAAAAAGTTTTAAAATTAAAAATAAAATTGAAACCAAAAAAGTTTCATATCAAAAATGTTATTTCAATTTAAGGAAAACTTTTTTAAGACTTTAAGAATCATTATTGGACTTTTATGTTATTGTAATAACATCTTGAACCTTTTCAAATATGTTTTAAGACATGTCTATAAATTCTTGCAATTTTGTTTCAATATTCCCCTTTCCCTTTTAACTATTTACAATAATTTTGTTTGATTCTATTCATGACAAAGCCATTCCAACCGATTACTTTAAACTTTCTTGCTCCATTGTCTTATTTAAGTCCCAACCATCCCTTTTGTACTTCTTTAAGGAACTGTTAAACAATTTATCTCGTTCGAAAAAAAGATTCTATTGTTCGAATTGTGATTTAACCCTTAAATGCCCAAGGACACCGATTTTGATATAAAAAATATATGATGTGTAAAATGGTCGACAAAAATCAACTGCGTACCAATTTTGTCGAAAAAAAATTTTTTTTTAAAGTTATTTAGAAAATAGTGGTTGTATCTTAGAAGATACACTGGGCACTCCCCCGTAAGTATTGTTCATACGAAAGTACTAATATAAACCAAAGAAAACATGAGGTAGCATCTTTGAAATTACTTTATTTTAATTAAAAAACAAGTAAGAAAGTAAAGTAGGTCAAGCCCGACCATATGATACCCTACACCACAGTATTTAAATACACATTTTCGAGACTGCACCCTATTCGGGACCTTTGAAGAATCATGCTTATGTGTCCACATAATCATGAAAGCATTTATATTTTAAGGTTCATTAATAACGGTTTGAAACTTTGTGAGAGGCAGAATTTGCCCATTTCCTCCCCTCGTCGTCCTATTTTTAAAAAACTGCATAGCTTATGTGTCCACATAAATATGTTTCTATTTATGTTTTTAATATCATTAAAATCGGTTTGATAGTTTCTGGGAAGCAGAAACTGCCCCTTATCTTGTTTCGTGGTCCTACTATTTGGCTATTCAATAGGCTTGGTCTTTGTAACAATACGAGCCTATGCAATTGAGACCTGTACTTTGCGCACAAGGTTACATGGACAGCCAGCCAGCATGATGGACATCATCAGATCGACTCAGAAAGTGATTCTGAAGCGATCGAAATACTTTAAGGTGGGCCAGGACCCATATTTTAAGGTGTTACACACGTAATTTTTTCCGCGGTAGAACCCTTAAATTCTTTGAACAGAACATTCATGTTTGTTCAGAGCAATTTGGTAGCTTTCAACTTCCCTTTTTATCCATCACAGTCCAATGGTCCATCATATCTAATCAAGTATTCTTCGGCGACGCTGGTTTATTATAAGCGGACCCAGTGTACGCGAATACTAACAAGAGAATTGTTTTATAAAAATTGTCGAAAAATACGATATAGTTTTTAAATCTGGGCACTTTGTGAACACAATGACACAATACACAAGTTTCAGCTGAGCCACTATATACATACTTCAAATTTGTTACCATATCCCATTGTATCGCTAAGTATAAAAAGTTTAAAGCCCCATTTTGTTGGCTTATTCGGCAAGTGCTGCTTCAAATAGCTTCCTACTTTACTGGAGTAAATTTGTTCGTCTACACATAGCCTTTTCAACTTTGGAACGGAGGCAAAAGTTGTATTGAGAGTTTGAATAAGAGGTCGTGATAGATAAAGCCTGCCAGTATTAGGATCATATTGAATAGGCTTTTCAGTTGTATCATTAAAATTAACTACTTCAAGAATTTTATTAAAACCTATTCCGCTTATTTGTCTTTTTATGATAGCGATGATTTTTTCAAACCAATAGTCCCGAGAACTGGGAAGCTTTTAATAACTCATATAGAAAAAAATTCCGATTTGATCTATTTCAGAATATTTAATGGATTCCCTAACCATATGTTCCTCTAAGGGCCTAGGGCCATTATTACAACTTGAAGTTAGCTAAAGTTAAGATTAAATTGACAGATAATAATGTGTTATCTGTCAAAAAGCTTCTGTAAACTGTCGAATAACAGCTAACGCCAAGTTATAATAATGGGCCTAAGTAAATTTGTTATATCTTGGAGATTACCTTTGTTCCAGAAAACTCTACCAAACTCAGAAAATTTGGGATTTACTTTTATCACTCTAAACATAGAAGAGCATGAATTTCAATGTGTGTCAGAAGTTTCTGAAAAAGAAATGTTAAATGTTGCATAATCTGGCCATAACCTCTATCAAGAGGAAGTTCTTGATCTGCATTTTTCGTGTTGATAAAAAGTCATGTACGAATGCATCAAGGTCAATTTCATCTTAAGTGCAAGCATCCAAAACATCATTAACAATTAGATGCTTCCTGACTCCCAGTTTTTACTCTAACTGCCTCTCGTAACGAATTCTCTATCTGCAAGCTTCAACATAAAACTAAACAAACAGCAGTACATAAGTAAACAAAAACGAATTTTTAATTTGCTGGTGAGTGCACATTGTATCTTTAAAGATACAACCATTGGATACATTTTGACGACGTGTCCCCGGAAGCTTTTGTTTTTTAATTATTGCTAATAGCGTCTGGACATATATTCGAACCACCTTATATTTTTTCTGGACCTCAATTTCCGCTCGGATCTGGGATTTAACGTTGCAAATAAACCTTTTAATTTAGATTTTTAAAAATATAATTTTTTAAGTTTACGGCTATTTAAACATAAAAATCTAAAATTTTTTTAATAAAAATAAATTTTAGATGATTTTCTAAAGATTTCTAAACATACTTGTGTTTTTTAATTTTTATTTTTATTAAAAATTAGCCCGTGGGAATTTTTTTGATGGTTGTATCTTTAAAGATACTGTGGGCATTTAAGGGTTAAATAAAACTGTTTGTTTGTTACAGAAATTTAAAAACAAAGTTTATTTTACTTTTTCTAAAACAAATTTCTTTGTTTCTCATGTCATGGAAGACTGGGTAATTGAAAAATGTTTTTAAAATAACGTAAATAAAAGCACAAATAGAAAAAGTTTTCTATTGCTTTTAAAGTGCAGTGACGAATTTGCTTAGCGATAATTAAAAAAAGTAATCAAAATAATAGAAAAACAAATTAAAGATACTTTTTTGGATAATAAATATGTCAAAGTGAATAGGTTTTGACGTAACATCTTACGTCACTACATATTTAGAAATTTGTCATTCGTATATGTGACATATTTCCAAATATGTTTCAATATCAATAAAAATATCAGAAGTTCTTACCAAACTGAAAGTGATTACAGAATGCGACATAGTTCTTTTTAGATATAACTTAAGCTTTATTCACACCTATCAAATATTTGACATCCTACACGTAACCACTATCTTCATCAAAAGAATATTTAATTTTACAAAATGTTTGAACGATCAAACATTATTAAATAGTTTCTAAATTACATTTTATATTTTAGAAAATCAATAAAAATGGTTAAAAAATAAAGCTCAAGTTTGAGCACTTTACTGGTCATGTTATTTTGGATTTTTTTCGTCGAATATTTGTTACTGGCCTGTTCGTCGATTTAGAACAAAGACTTCGTTTACTTAACTTACATTTTAAACAAAACCAAATTATAAAATACCGTTTTTGTGTAAGTAAGGCGAACGAAGTGTTCGTTCAAAATCGACGCTCAGGCCATAAGACTGAACATACCTTAAGCCTTTTTTTTATCTATTGCGTTTTCAGCACTTAAACCCCTGGTAAAATCTTAACAATTTTTGAAAATCCAAGACGTTTTATTAGTGATTCTCGGATTGATATAAGCAATTCTGGAAGAATTAAAAATATGACACAATAACGAAGCCGTATTTCTGAGGACGTTATAACATACGATCGTCAAATCATATTTATATAGTCCGATATATTTATATTTGTCCACATTTTTGTTGGGAGCTTTACACTTTCGCACAAGTCTTGAGCATTATGACGAAAATATTTCCCTGATCTAATTATTGTTGAAAATTTTTAAAAAAACAATAACAACTTAACATGACAAGGTTTTATTTTCCTCAAAATATGTAAGATTTCTGTGGTAGTATAAAGAAGCCTTTAGGGGTGGCATGTCATAACCTCCAGTGTCATAGTGTCCAAAGTGTCATAATGTCCGCGGGCATTTTGACACTTTGCAAATGGACATTATGGCACTTTTAAAAGTGTCATTAGGTCCATACTTACTAAATACAAAAAAAAAAAAGATCTATATACACGCAGGAAAAACATGTTTTATTATGGTCAGAACCAACAAAACTATTTTAAAATAAACTAATTTAACGGTGGCATGTCATAACGTCCAGTGTCATAGTGTCCATGGACACTATGACACTCCAAAAAGTATTACTGTGTCCATGGACTTTATGCCACTTTTAAAAGTGTCATAATGTCCATCAGAACAGTGTCATAATGCCCACAACTTAACTTATAGCCAAAAATATTAAAATGTTTAAAATTTGTTTTAAAATACCGTTCAAATTTTTTACAATTCCAATCTTTGGCTTTTCATAAAGACTATGAAGCAGCTTTAAGGCAGGCTTTAATGTGTTTCCTTATGCGTCATTAGAAGGTTGCTGGTTACATTACTGCCAATCTCTGAGACGCAGAGGTCAAAAGCTAAGCAGGATTCGAAATTTAATAAAAAGAAATAAAGACTGTGGTAATTGGTGCCGAAAAATCCTAAGTCTGCCGGCCTTCGGCCGTGGGAAAGGATTTTCCCCTTTATGGTATAACAAGTACCGGTATCGCTAAGTAAAGCTTCTAAAATCTGCTCTGTTTCCGAACGAAGGCCGACTACCCAGAGAAGCTTTAGTAAGCGAAGCCGGTTTTTGTTATGCCATAGAGGAGAAAATCCATGCGCCCGGCCGAAGGGTGGCTGTGCAGAGAAGCTTTAGTTAGCGAAGCCAACCAATGGCAGACTTAGGATTTCTAGGTACAAATAGAAACTGGGAATTATTTCCTTCCGAAGGTTACTTTATATGATATTCAACATTTTTAATTTTTTCGAATTTATTCTATGAGCTAAATTTCAGTTATTTATTTTTATAAAGCTTTTTGTAATAGTTCTATTCCTTCAATTTTTCAGAAATGACAGAATGTAATGCATTTTCTGGCCCGCTACGGCCTTCGTCAGCATTCTTTGTGTCACACTGGAAATAATTCCCAGTTTCTATTTGTTAAAATAGTTGAGTTAAATACATTCAATTTATAAAGTATCACTATCCAGTGTGACACAAAGAATGCTGACGAAGGCCGTAGCGGGCCAAAAAATGCATTACATTCTGCTGGTGTCTAATAATTGTAAATTTTTCTGTACATAAAATATACCTCATTGATTTCCAAAGGAAGGCTAAGGTAAAATGTAACAAGAAAATACATTACAATAGTATTGTAGTGTATAAAGTCATTTCTGAAAAATTGAAGGAATAGAACTATTACAAAAAAGCTTTATAAAAATACATAACTGAAATTTGGCTCATAGAATAAATTCGAAAAAATGAAAAATGTTGGATTTCTAGGTACCAATTACCACAGTCTTTATTTCTATTTATTAAATTTCGAAACCTGCTTAGCTTTTGACCTCTGCGTCTCAGAGCTTGACAGTAATGGAACCAGCAACCTTTAAATGACGCATAAGGAAACACATTAAAGCCTGCCTTAAAGCTGCTTCATAGTCTTTATGACTATGGAATTGTAAAAAATTTCTATCAATAAATAATAGTTTTTTTTTTCTTAAGTTTTGATAATCACTTGAAATTTTTACGGTATTTTAAAACAAATTTTACATATTTTTGGTTATAAGTTAAGTTGTGGACATTATGAGACTTTGCTAAGTGTCATTACGTCCGCGGACACTGTGACACTTTATGGAGTTATGACATGCCACCCCTTTAGGCCTACTTTTAAATAGTTAACAGCTATGGGACTATTGCAAGGTAATTTGAGAACCTAAACTAGAACCTGTACTAAAATGTGATCTAATAATATCTAAATTTAAACATAAACTTTAGAACCTGAACTTGAATGTGAACCAATATTTTTACTGAAACATGAAGTAGAATCTAAACTTAAATCAAACCTGGGACTAGGAGTTAAACAAGAACTTGAATCTGAAATATAATCATAACCTCAACAAGAACCAGAAGTAAGACCTTAACCGGAACTAGAATACCAACATAAACTGAAAGTAAAAATTTTTATTTTTTTCTACTCCCTTTTTGATTAATTAAAGATTTGATCGGCTTAAGAAGTTTTTTTTTGTTTTTAAAAAATTTTACAGTTTTTTCTTTTTTTTCGAGCTACGTGAGTATTTACTTGGAATTTCGAGTTTTTTTTTAAATTTTGATTGATCGGTTTTTTTAAAAAAAAGGTGCATCATTGATTTTAAGAACCCATCTTCCGAATTTTGCAATTATGTATATGCAATTTGTGTTTTAGACGATTTTTCCGGAATGACCAGTTAAACTCTGAAGTTGGTGAATATTTTTGTTTAAGGCGATTTTTCCGTTTTCGCAAGCTCTATTAAGATTTTAGAAAACATTTTTTTGCGATTATTTTAGTTTAAACGATTTTTTGGATCTTTTGACAAATTTTGTGTTTTTTCCTGGTCATGTCTATTTTAGTGAGTTTCGTTTTTAACGTTTAAAATTTTTTTTTTTGGCGCTTCCAAGTTTTCTTTGGCAATGTTCATGATTTGTTTGTTTTTTTTTTTTTTTAATTTAAACAGGTTTTAGCTGTTTTTATTTTGTCTACTCTACTATGACTTGTTTAAGCGTTTTTTGTTGTATTTTTTTTTTTTTTTGTTTATTATATTAAAGTTTTAACGTTTTTTTTTATAATTTATATCTCTCTGATTTCATTCGACATTTTTTCGCAAATTGCAATTTCGCTTGAAATCATTCTTAGCGATTTTTTTAGATTTTCGACTTATTTTATTTTTCATTGATATTTGACGTTTTTTTTTTTGGTTTTTGGAAAACAGTTTTTGTAATTAAAGGATTTCGTCGATGTTTTTTTTTCCTTTTTTATGATACACAAGCTTATTTTTTGTTGTTCTTTTTTCGAAATGCATAATGCGTTTTATAATTTCATATTCAACTATTTTCTTCTTAGATTTTAATGACTTTTTACAACGATTTTATAAAATTTGTTATAAATGATCTGGGGAAAATGCTGGTAGTCGTGATCGAGTACTTTTTCGATTCGAAATCAATTTTATTTCTAGTTCTTTCAGTCTGTACTGAACCAATTGAAATTATTATTTAAGCGTTGTAAAGCATTTATTTGAGTTTTAACAACACTGAAAACATTATGTCGACCCGTTCAGTATCGACTGAAAGAATTAGAAAAAAAATTGCTTTCAAATCAAGAAAGTATTCGATCCCAACTGCTAGACTTAGCCCCCTGTTATTTTGGAATATTTTTTCTGCTTAAAAGTTGTTTTATCGATTTAACTAACTATTTAGCGTTTGATTTGTATACAAACCATTAAAATGGATCGTTATTTTGGCTGATAAGTCAGCTCTCAAAGAATCAGTGGATTACGTATTCATTACCAGGTAATATATATATAAGAATCAACTAACCCTTAGTTTTCTAACAGAAGCAATATTATCACTTAAAATATAATCAATTGAATTGTAGAATTAACTGTCGAAACGTAGCACATTAACCCTTAAATGCTCATTTGAACATAAAATATGAGTTTGAAGTCTCTATGAAACATAAATCTTGTTGTAATTCTCATTATTTTTTCGTTGAGATCAGATGCCTCCACCATAAATTATGACCCACTAACAGACAGGCACAAGTTATTTGTCTTCAAGTTTATTTTAAAAATAAATCTGAATTTTATTAAGAATCTTGTTTTGAATAACTTTTTTTTTTTTGAACATTCATTTTTTCCATCAAAAAAAAAATTATTTTATTTTATATAAAAAATCTTTGTTTTATGACTTTAAAAACCATAAATTGTGTTTTTGATCTCCAAGTCAAATAGTACGTTCGAGTTTCTCTTCTTCTTCTTAATGTTTTTTTGGTGTCAAATATTAAACATTTGTGGTAAAAATAACTCAAGGGGAGCCTGCCTTAAGAAATTTTTGTCTTGAAATTTTTACACTGAACGACTCTGCGTTGTGTGTTCTAAAAAGTGCACCTTCTCTCGATGAAATCAAGAGTGAACGAAGGCAGGCAGGCAGACTGTTGCTTTTCGTAAAAGGAAAATTGGCGTTTAGTCTTTAATGATCGCTGAACAGTGATAAACTTGTTTGAATTTAATTTTTTTTGAACGGGCGCGTGTGTGTCTTAAAATAAAAAAAAAAAAAAAATTAAGTTTTTGTTTAAAATTTTTTAAAAAATTTTTGTTTGTAAACAAAAAATAAAGAAAAGTTACAGAGAAAGAAGAAAATAATTTAAAAAAAAAATTATATAAATTTTCCAAAAGTACACGAGTATTTAAGTTCATTTAGTTTTATTCGCTGGTTTTAATGAATTAATTGCTTTTGGCGGCTGTTGCTGATGGCTCGGCCCAATGTGCGTGTGTTTAGTCTATAAAATTAATTTTTTTTTTTTGATAACAAAACGAATTAAAAGAAAAAAAAATTCAATTAAATTGTATTGAAACCGTGTGGTTTGAGTTAAAAATAATGAAAATTTTCTTATTCTGGCTTTTGGTGTGAGTGTGTGTGTGTGTAAATAATCTAAAAAGAAAAATTTTGTAATTGAAAAGTGTAGAAAATGGGTTGTAACAACCCAATTAGAAAAATATATATGTAAAAACATATGTGTATAAAAAAATAGAAAATAGAAATGTATTCATACAAAAAAATTTAAAGGAAATTGGGGTTAATAAATTTGAAATTTATGTGAAAAAAAAGTTAATTTAATTGTTAAAGAAATGTTTAAATAAAAAAGCCATTAATAAATAAAACAAATAAAATTTTAAGCTAAATAGTAATTTCAGCAAAAAACCCCTAAAATTTAAAAAAAAAATTGTGAAAACTCCACTGTAAAAATAAAATCGAATGACTTCAATTAAAATAACATAAAAGTCATTTAATAAAAAACACAAAAAAATTAAAGAGCCACCCACTACCAATTGAATTGTTTTAAATTTGAGTTGCCTCCCTCCTAAACTGGTTAAATTAGCGACGACCATTTGGATATTTTGAATAACTATTTTAATTTGTTTCGCATTGCAATCCTCGATCAGACCTCTAAAATGCCACGATTTATATCAAGTAAAAACCCCGTTGGACTAGTTTTCATTAAAATTTTAATATCTATAAAAGACCAATAGAATTTTCCCTAAACTAGTTAAATTAGCAAACCACAGTTGCTATAGGCCGAATGCGGTACTAACTCCCGATTTACACTATGGAAGTTTCTTGCCGGACAGACGAAGTTTGTAGGCACAAAAGAAAGACAAAATTAAGTGTGTCAAGCGTACAGTATCGGGCGTTTTCTTTTAAGCTTCGTCTGTCCACCAAAAAATTTCAATACTGTGAAATGCGACTTACAAAGCCCACGACATCTTAAACATGTTTTGAAATTGGTTCTTAATGGGCTAATAATTCGGCATGTTTTTTATACCATGTGAAGGTATTTGGAAACACCCTTCAGCGATACCCATGCTGGTGATATCAAATTTTTACTTCAAGAGATATTGGTTGAAAATTTGTTAAGTTTTATAGTCTATAACTCTAAAACACAGTTTTCGTTTATACACAACCGATGCAAATAATTCAGTTTTTCTATAAGTATTGTCGATGCATATAACCGAGTTTTTATAAATGCATTTTCTATATTCATAAAAAATAAAATAAGTTTGAAATGTGGTTTAAAGCTAAATTTTCATAAAAATTTTTCTTAAATTATAATTAAGATCTATTTTAATATTTTACAAATATAGCAGTTTCAGTCGTGGAAATTTAGAAATGCATCTAAGCGATAACTACTTGTATTATAAATAAAAGGGAATGCAAATCTGTATATGTACATACAAAAAACTTTCAGTCAGCTGTTTTTGTTTTGCAAAGTCTCACTAATATTAAAAAGTGCAATCTAAAGGCACTAGATTTTAAGGAAGAATATAAAATCTACTAGATTTCGTTGTAATGTAAACGTCCTATTTATTTAACACAAACTCATAAAACTTTTCGTGAAAAAGTGACTTTTTGTGAAAAAAGTGCATTTTTGTGAAAAAGTGACTTTTTGTGGAAAAAGTTCCTTTTGTTAACAAAGGTACGTTTTGTGAAAAAGTTTATTTTTGTGAAAAAGTGACTTTTTTGAAAAAAGTGTCTTATGTAAAAAAGTGGCTTTTGTGCAAACATGACTTTTTGTGAAAAAAGTTCCTTTTTGTGAAAATAGTGACTTTTTGTAAAAAAAAGTGACTTGTTGTGAAAAAGTGCATTTTTGTGAAAAAGGGTATTTTTGTGAAAAAAGTGCCTTTTGGTGAAAAAAGTGCATTTTTGTAATAAAAAAAAATTTACTGTTTTCGAAAAAAGTGACATTTTGTGGAAAAAGTGACATTTTGAGGAAAAAGTGACATTCTGAGGAAAAAGTGACTTACTGTTTTAAAAAAAATTTACTATGTAAAAAAGTGACCTTTGCAAAAATCACAACAAATCCTTAAACTTTTACCTTAAAAACTACCCCTCATTTTTTTGATAGTTGATTTAAACACCATTTTTCCTAATTAATAACAATTCTAATCGTTGTGTCTCTTGTTGTTGTCTTCAACCTCCGCTCCGTGTTAATATGTTGCCTGGTGTTTGTAATGACAAATGCCTTGTAACACATGCTTCCTTTTTTTCGTATAACATTTCAATTTTTACATGCCAACTAAAATATTTGTCTCCATTTTGTAGGTTTCCTGTGTTTGTGTGTGTTTAACTACCAACCATCAACATCATCATTGTCAACATCATCATTTTTACGGTTCATTGGGTACTGCTGTAGTGATTTCCTTTCTTACATTTCACATTTTGAGGATAGTGTGGTTTTGTTTTTCTCTTTCTGGTATTGAACAGATGTGATCAATTGCTTAAATCAATTATATGATAATTAGATTTTTAGTGGTCAAGTTGGGGGGAGGAATGGAAAATCGTACAAAAATCAAGTGTTGTTCTCTAAGGACAGTTAAAAGGAATCTATGCAAAAATAAAATTGAAGTTGTTATTGAAAGATAAAAAAGGATATATGTAAATTATTTACATATATCAATAGTTGCTTTTTTATTTTTTTGAAGTTTGTTATTCGTTTGTTTATTTTAAGGAATTTCAAAAACGCTTTCTCTTTATCTAAAGGTTGGTACCAAGGCGAATTAACTACAGGTGGTGTCGAAACGGCATCTGATTTTGACAGTTCGAACTTATTTGTTTTGATCTGTTAGTGTTTTCCTAAGAGTGTTTGACATTTTAAGCAATAAGCAGTAACACTGCAATGCAAAATACACCATGTTGTTTCTGGTGTTTTTGGATTGTTATAGTTCCGACACCACCTGTAGTTGAATTCGCCTGGGGTGGTACAAACAAAACGTTCGATATTAATTGTAAATAAAATAAAAGTTTTCAGATAATTTTCTTAATATTTTTTATTATGATAGATGGATCTACGACAATTATGTGTGTAACAACATACAGTATAACCCGGATAATTACTCCACGCTTAAATGCCTTTCACGCTTATTTACCTCGAGTTTTAAATCCCCGTTTTTTTTCTTCCATTTTTTAAACAAAAATCCACGTTTAATTGCCATACGCTTTATTACCCGATTCGGATAATTGCCTTAAAAATTTAACTCCCAAAACAAAATTATACCTACATTTCATTCGTTTAATTGCCTCAGTACTATTTGAAAAAAACACAGCAAGTAATGCAACCAAGTTTTATTTGTTAATAATTTGAAAATATCAACTAAATTTGTTTTTAAAAAATATGCCTTAAAAAACAAAATATGGCTTGAAGCAAAATATTCAACAAATTAATATTTGCATTAAAAGTTATGTTATGAGGTCAAGATTCATATTATCTAGATACACCAAATTTATATCAAATAATAGCTGATACATGTAAAAATTCCTTTCTTAAATTTTTTCATACATCAATGTTAAGTTATCGTGTAAATAAATACGTCTAATTACCTCACTGAGGTATTTAAACGAATTCGCTTAATTACCTCAAAGAGGTAGTTAAACTTATTCTTATTATTACCTCAACGAGGTAGTTAAGCGTATTCGTTTAAATGCTTACCCCGCATAATTACCCAAAAATATTGGCATTTTTGTCGAGATAATTATCCGTGGAATACTGTATCGGCCAAATGGTCACCACAGCTTTGGTGGCATACCTCTATCCGATGGTCCAAATTTGCAATGACTCTGAGACATAATTGAGGTTCAATGTCGTTAATGTGCTACATTATCTCATCTCTTAGCTCTTGATTTGTTCTTGGCTTATTGACGTACACTTTTTCCTTTAAATATCTCAAAAGAAAGAAGTCTAACGGTGTCATCATCTCGCGACAGCAAACACCCTTAACGGTAACTGCTTGGCCGCCCTCATTTTCTTAGAAGTAAGGCCCGGTGATGCCGCCAGCCCATAAACTGCACCAAACAGTCACACTTTGTAGGTGCATCGGCTTGTCAACAATCACTCGTGGGCTCTCATTTGCCAAAATGCGACATTTCTGCTTGATAACGGTCGATTATGCTGATCAAAAAAATCACGAATTGCACGAAATGCATTTTGATTTAAACGCCCGTTTTCGTAAAAGGCCTTAACAACCTAAACGCACTGCTAAATTGAAAACCTTCCATCGTTGAATGTTTGTCAAACACTGAAACAAAGACATGTCAAATTTAGTTGGGCAAAAAACTTGACGTTAACATGTGACTCACAATAAACATCGTGCATTATGGTTGGACTACCCTTTACAAATACATACTCAGGAGCTTACAATTTTAAGCTCTATCTCAGTTCAATTCCGGTTTAGTTTAACTTTCCAGCTAAATTTTGGTTCAGCGCTAATTCAGCTCTTTGTAGTTGAGCTCTAATTTAGTTCTAGATCAGTTCTAGCTCAGTAATAACCTAAAAATATGCTTTGGTAAACAAATGCAAGCCAATATTGAGAGTGGACGATTCCAACAACTCCATAAATGTCATTCGTTGTCATGGATTCCGATATAGATCCTTAAAGAAAACCTACACAAATATTAACATCCAGTTCTAATTTAGTTCAAATATAGTTCAAGATCAGTTCTAGCTCAGTAATAACCTAAAAATATGCTTTGGTAAACAAATGTAAGCAAATATAGAGAGTTGACGATTCCAAAAACTCCATAAATGTCATTCGTTGCCATGGATTCTGATATAGATCCTTAAAGAAAACCTACACAAATATTAAATTTCTTAGCAACAAAATTAATTATTAAAGCATAACAGTAAATTTTCTTTTATATGATTTTTTTTATTTGCTGTTGTAATTAAAACCATAACAAAACTTTTTTTTTGTGCAAACTTAAATAATTTCTAACCCTAAGGCCTGAAGATATGCCTTAATTCTGCTTTTCTTGCCCCGCCTCAAAGATTTTCTGATTGTTGTGAAAACCATGGAAAAAATCTGCTGCAAGATTTTTTGTTTGAAAACTTTGGTAAAAGGGAAAATAAAATAATTATTTAAGCACGCATGAAAGTGTACTTTAGTACTGTACACAGAAAAATAACACAAATGAGCCTTTTGGCGACTTTAACTCCTTTTTCGTGTATTAAGAATTTTTAGCTTAGAGGAGTTGTTTGAGGAGTGAAGAGCTTCAGCACTGGGTTACTTGAAAAAAAAAAAACACTAACAGCTGTTGTTTGTTGATTTTTTTGTTTTCTTGGAAAATTTGCCTTTAGCCACCACAATGAGCACAACAAGACTTTTTAGCATTTAAAGGAAAATTATTTCCCTAAAAGAAAACAATAACAGAAATTCATATAAAAGCAGGAAATATTGTGTTGAAATTACTCATACTTCTTTTTTTTAATTCTGCAATTTAAGTAGCTGGGGCTAAAAGGTAGACTAATTAAATTAATGTTATTTGTAAACATGAACATAAAAAATAACGAGGGTGTCTCCAAAAAACATAAGCTGAACTGACATCCAAAATTTATTACTTTTTTAGTTCTGGTAAATTAAATGTTTGTTATGAAGAGAAATATTTTGTTTAAACTGTAAATGTTCGAAATATTTTGCTTACTTTTAGGTTAAATCAATTTTAATAATTTAAAAAGCTTTCAATAGTATTAGGGGGGGCAACTGAGAGAAGGAGAGAAAGGAAAAAGCTAAGCAATTTCTAAAAGTAAATATGTGTTGAGTTTTTATTAGACATATTTTAAGTACCTTAAGGTATGCTAAGAATAATTAAGGCAATAATCACAGAAAACTTTTGTTGACTGAATTAAAAGTTTATTCAATTGGTTAAAAAGTAAGTAATACAACGTCTCAAACAAATCTGGAGAAATTCATAACACTATTAAATATGTGGCATACTTTTAGGTTTTACTAAATTCAAATTATATTTATATTTATTTATCAAAATAAAGTTTCAGGTTTGAAGAAACCAGTTTTTACCATTGTTTTAGTACCTTAACGTATGCTTAGATATTTCAAAAAGGATTTACCAAAAAAATAATAGAAAACTCTTCAATATCTCAAGGCAATAGGCAATTGCTGAAAGCGCAAATAAGGTTTTCAATTGCTTTTTCCTCTCTCTTTACTTAGCCAAATGCATTATTTTCTTTAGGGCTATTTCAGCCTTAAGAACATTTAATTTAGCAAATTAAAAAAAGTGTAAGATTTTTGTATACAAGTTTTTGTAGTCAAGTCACTTGCACTAACAAAAAATTGACAAATGCTTTGCTGCATTGAAGTATCGATTTGTTAATTAAAAATTTTTTTTTTTATAGTTACTAGAAATAGACAGAAAATAATCAATATTTGTTTCAAGCTTTGAAATTCTTAAGCAATATAAAATATATGGCATATTTCTAGGTAAAGATTGATTATTGAAATATATGGAATATTTTAAGGAGCTTAATTTTCCCTATAGTTAATTGTAGACTTTCAATATTTACCAATTTATCCTAAACAATTTTTAAGAACCTTTAAATAGGGTAAACAAATTTCTAAGGTTCATGAAACGGTTGTCGATAAGTCTGAGTTCATACGGCTCATGTCTTATTGACAAGATTCTTCCTTTTTCTTCTTTGAACATGAAATGATTCATGTCATGTTGACGACATGTGCTTTTTTGATATTGAAAACAATAACAAAATTAAACAACGAATGAAAAAGCAAAACGTAAAGACAGTACATGCATCTGTGTACTCGTTTCTTTTCGCCTCGTCCATCTCGCCTATAAATTAGCAATCATGTCAGTAAGACAAGAGCCTTATGAACACAGACTAACAATTGTAAAAGGGTCGTCCAATCATAATGCACGAGGTTTATTGTGAGTAACATCTTACCGTCCAGTTTTCTGCCCAACTTAATTTGACATTTCTTTGTTTCAGTGTTTGACAAATTCAACCATGAAGAGGTACACAATTAAGCAGCGCGTTAAGATTGTTGAAGACTTTAATGAAAATGAGCGTTCAAATTAAAATGCATTTCGTGCACTTAGTGATTGAATTTGTGGATTCGTTAACAAGCTGTATTGCCGCATTTGGGCAAATGAGAATCCACGAGTGATTGTTGAAAAGCCGATGCATGCGCAAATAGTAACTGTGGCATCATCGGGCAGTAATTTTTCGAAAATAAAGTCGGCCAAGCAGTTACCCTGAATGGTTTTCGCCATCGCGATATGATAGCTGACTTCTTGTGGCCTGAAATTGCGAATATGGACCTGTTAAATATGTGGTTCCAACAGGATGCTCCCACTTGCTGCACAGCCAACGAAACAAAGTCTGTTTTGTGCGAGAAATTTAATGGCCGTGTTACCTCACGTCGTGGCGATGTTAATTGGCCGTTACGATCATGTCATTTAACACTGCTGTACTTTTTTCTATGGGGATATTTAAAAGAAAAAGGGTACGTCAGTAAGCAAAGAACAACTCAAGAGCTAAAGGATAAGATAATTCGGCACATTAACGACATTGAACCTCAATTATGTCTCAGAGTCATTGAAAATATGGTAAATCGGATGGACGTATACCACCGAAGCGGTGGCGAGCATATGACCGATGTGTTGGTACACAAATAATTGTCATAGATACTTCTAGACTAATAAAAAATATTAAGATAATTATCTGAAAACTATTTGTTTTATTTACAACTAGTATTTAACCTGCTACTTCGTTAGCGTCTTCTTTTTCTTCGTGGACAATTTTTATGCCAAAGTTTATTCAATGTTTTGTAAAAAAAGTACCAAAAATAGTTACGATTTTCACCCATTAAATGTTCGAATTTCGAAAAAGTACTAAATTTTTATTCGTATTTTTTTTTTGATAAGTTTCGAATGTGGTATAAACTTTGTTTCTATGTTTATTTGTTCAAAAAATAGATGGGATGTGAAAAAGTACCAAAATTCATGTCTTACCATTTACTCTCTAATAGGGAAGAATTTCAAAAAAGTACCAGACACCTGTCTGCTTATTTTTATAAAGAACAACTATAACACTCAATTTACATCATGAATTTTATGACGATTTTCGACGTCATTTTTTTGTTTGGTAGCAAGCGGTGTAGAGAAAAAAAAGGGGTAGAAAAATAGACATGATTTCTGTTTTCTCTTCCTCTTTCTTCTCTACACCGCTTGCTACCAAACAAAAAATTATGTCTAAAATTGGACGTCATAAAATTCATCATTTAAATTGAGTGAAAGTATTACATTTTGTTTGTGTCTCTTTTAGTTTTGGAGATATAAGTCTACCGAATTTAACCGTTTTTACTTTTTTTTACCCCCTAAACATTCGATTTTCCAAAAAGTTGATCGATTTGGGGAGGGAGCAATCTCTGGTCCAAATTTCGCGTTTTTAAGTTCAGGCGTTTAGGCTGTGCGATGATGAATCAGTCAGTGAGTCAGTCAGTAACGTTACAATTTTATATATGTGACGCGAAAAATAGAAAGGGACCTAAGGGTTTTGCCATTTTAAATAATTAAATACGTGTATCTTTGGTGTACCATCACTGAGCGTGTTGGCATTAGTCTCATTGGAAAGCGACACATCTCAACCTTGTTGGCCAACCTTGAAAACGCGCGTAGGTCGTCCCTACCTCTTGTTTTGTGTAGTTGGTTTTTACACTGTTCCCCTTACCTTACTGGTCCCTTTCTCTATGCGCTACCACATATATAGATTAACAGCGTGCGTTTAATACAGTGTCAAATGCCTTAAAAAGTAATTCATTCTTTAACCCTGCTACTATGTTAGAAAAAAAATACACATGTTATGTTCGGGTCATATTTTGACCCCAGATTTTTTTATTGAGAAAGTTCAAATTTGTACATTTCAAAAATATTTTTAAGGCTTGCGAACAATGCAATATGTCGTCGTTAGAGTGATTGTGTGTCGGTGTGACGGACAAACCGGTTTTTTTGCAAGTTATGCACTCAGTAAAGGTCTTTTTTCCTTTTTCGACGGGCAAGAATTGCACCTTTTCCCTTCACTAGCGCATTGTTGTTTTGGAGAAGGCGAATTCGTACATGATGATACACTGTCTTCTTCTCGAATTCTTCGTACCAATGATGCAGAGGCTTCTGCGTGAGTAAGCCGACTTCGCCTCTCAATATAATCTTAAGCTAAAACTTTACCGAGTTGCTCTAAAAATAGGCGCCTTTTGTGCAGTTTATTTTTTTGCGATTCAGGATATATTTCGGTCCATATTATAAAAGCGTTGAGAGCAGAAATATCTAATTAATTAGAGAACACCGATTGGTTTTTCTTTAACACGAATATGTGCGAACCATTTGGTCCAATGTGTCGACTCCGCCTTTTGTCGAGTTGTAGTATTCAATTATTTCCGGAATTTTGTTGGATGATCTTCAAAAATGTTGCTGTTATGGTGAAGAGTGCTAAGCAAATCAACCATTCTGTATTTTTTAGGCACATAGAAAACTACAGTTTCTTTTTCATAAAAAAAGTACGTGAGTATATTGGAAGCTTACGCAATTCTTGCGTGTTGCATGAACCGGCAAAAAATGTTTGTTTTTCCTCACTGTGCCAACAATAGTAATTTTTGCTCTTAGCAGTACTAATGCAAGATTATGAGTATTTAAAAAATTATCGCCCACGGTATGAAGACACAAAGCCTAGAACAACCCGTTCGCCTTGGTTCCTTTGCCCGAAAATAGTTGGAACTGTAAGCAAAACTCGGTGTCAGAATTCGCTGCTATCTACTACGCTTTCATGCCATATTTCCCAGGATTACTTGGAATGTATACTTTGAAAGGACATCTACCTCAGAACGGAATAAATTGTTCGTCAATTGTTGTATTTGCACTTCGAACGTAAAGCATTGCCAATAAAATGTACAAATAGGAGCAAGTTTTTTTGTTCCGATATACTTCTTTGCCTATCGTCAAATGCTAGTACACGAGAAATATTGCTAAATCGCTCCAAAGACATGATTGCTCTCAAAAAAGGATGCCCATGAAACTCATTCCACAGGGAGTTACGACTTTCACCGTATGACCGGTAGACTCCTAAAAGAATAATATGTCCGTTATACAATTATAATAGAAAAATACAGAGCAAACAAAAGCAAAACAGAGAGGTGTTCCAGGCGATGACTCTCCACTAAGGGTTTTTTGTTGACTTCCTTTCTATAACCATGCGTTATTTTTTTTGGTCGTTTTGTTGGTCATTCTTATTTTGTTTGTTTTGTTGTCATGTAAAACACCAAAGAGGTGAAAGACAAATGCAAAAAACATATAATATAGAAATATTATATTATATATTTTTTATTCGTTTTCCAAAAATAATAGAGGGTCATAAAATGACCCAAACATGATATGTGTAAGCACTTGCAATAAAAAATTGTCTAAGCCTAAGATGGTGATAAAACTAATTGAATTCAATAGCTCAATTCACAATCTTGTGCAAATGGTCTTGCATCGTAGCATTTGCAAAATGGTATAGTAAATACTGTAGCATACTTCTGGGAGCATTTGCAAAATGGTATAGTATATTTTTACTCTACACCAACAAAATATACAGCAATGCACTTGCTACTCTTTTGCAAATATGCAACGCCTAAAACCAATAGTTTATATTTACTCGACTTTTGCAACACTTGATTGTAAATCGACAGCTAACACTCTGTGAACCAAGCCAATCAAAAGTATACTACAGTATTTACTATACCATTTTGCAAATGCTACGATGCAAGACCATTTGCACAAGATTGTGAATTGGGCTAATATATTTCAACAATCGATGCACTGAGTAGAAAGAACTTTTAAATATATTCCACCAGTTAGAAATACGGTAATGTTAAATACGATTTGGGTCATCAAAAGACCCTTACGTAGTATCAGGGTTAAGGTTTTACATTTTTTTTAATATCCTAAAAGTATGCTTTAACATTTATTAATTTTTAAACGCGAACGTACATTTTTTAAATATGAAACATTAATGAAACACGTTCTTTATTTAACAGAGAAAGTTTATATTTTTTTATAATTTTTTTTTTCTTAAAAAATTCTCCCTAAAACTGGCACATGTTTCACAACAACTTTCTCTATTATTTAATTGTCAAACCTGTCAAATGTCATTTATATATTAAGGAACAAAGTATAATTTTAGGAACAAGAAAAAATTATCAATAAATTATAAAGGAATAACTTTTTTTGTTTGAAATAACTAAAAGAAATTGTTAAGATTTTTTTTTTTTTTTTTTTTGGAATTTATGGCAGAAATTAAGGAATTTTGTTGTTTGTAGCCGTAATATTAAAGCAGTTGTAAGTGGTATTTTATTAATTTAATATGATTGTTGTTTGGTGACCTGAATAAAATAAGAAAAAATTCCAAGGTAATAAGAAACAAAAAACTTTGGAAATAAGATTATGGAGAGAAAAACTCAAGATAGTAAAGTAAAGTAATATTTGTATATAAAAAGTTATTAAAATTTCAAAATACAAAAATAATTCGTCTTTTGGGCATATTTCTTAAAAACGAACTGTATACATAAAAAAAAAATTATATTTGCTCATGTTAATTTTTTTTTTTTTTTTTTTTGAAACAGTCATTTTCTGATGACATCTCATCAAATATAAAAGTGACCCACTTGTGGCATCAAAATTTGTTTAGAGAAAGGAGAACAACAAAAATTAAGATAAAAATATTATCAAAATAGGAAATGAAAGATGTTTTTGTGTATCAAAATAAAAAAAAAGACTTTTTTGCCAATTTATTTTCATCTACCACCCAAAACAATTTAAACCCAAAGTCAGAGTCATTTTGAAAGGAACTAAAAGACTTGTTCACTACATTTGCCACGTCTTCATAATAAAAAAAAACAAATTTTATAGGTATTTGATATTCCATAGAGTATTCTGTATATTTATATTTACATTTTACAAAGTGAAGCTATCAAATTTGACTACCAACATGTTTTAAAATAAGTTGCCAAATATAGAAATGCTTCAGCCAAATTTTATTTCATAACTTTGCTAAAAAGAAAATATAGAAACCGACAGATAGATAGACAGACAGACAGACAGACAGGGAGACGAAAAGTCATACTTCTGTATTACACGTCAAAAATGTTGTGTATGCACCTTTTAAGCAAATTGATTTTGGCAGTCACTTAGAATACTTAAAATTGTTTTTACTTATGCACGAAATATTGAAATATATGAGAAATTGAAAGAAATAAAACAATAAATTTTGATATTTCTGGAGAAATAGAAACAAAATTCTAGTAAAATGAGCAACAGTAATACATAAATTGAAACAATTTAAATAAATTTATTGCAAAGCCTTAAGATAGGCAATTGAAATTTAACAATTTCAAATAATAACATTATGAGTTAAAAGCAAAGAAGAGATAAGAAAATCCTTAAAGTAGACTTTTTATTTAATGCCAGCATGTGACAAAATTAAATTATAAGTTTAATGTATCCTAAAAATAGGCAATTCTTTTGAACAAATCTTTTAGAAGTTTGCGTAAAAAATCAAAGGCATTTCAAGAAATTTGTTAAAAAGGAAAAATTAAGGCTCTATGGTTTTAAGGAAGGCTTTGGGATTTTAAAATTGCTTTAAAAAAATTTCAGGTTTTCAGGAAATTCTATCGAAATTTAAAGAATTTTTATTTATTAAACAAAAAATACAGAAAATTTTAAGGCTCTCAAGAATTTCTTAAAAAAATCTCAAAGTCCTTATCGAATTTGTTTAGCAAATCTAAAGACTACTAAGAATACCTTTTGAAGAAGTTAAAGCTCTCAAGTATATCCAAAGAAAATCTCAGGGCTCTCAAGATTATCTTGAGGAAATTTTTAAGCTCTCAGAATTTCTTAGAAAATCGTAAAGGTCTCCAGAGTTTTAATGATCAACGTTTTTGAGCGACGGGGGCGGGGGTCTAAATTGCGAATGTTGTTATCAAAGTTATTTTCGGGAATACATAAGTTTTCATTAATAAGATTTTGTTTGTTGTGCTGAATTTCAAATTTTCATTCTTGATATATGAACTGAAATTTATTGTTGGAGAACAAGCCAGCTCCTATGCGCATTTCACTGGTTGCGTAGGCCAGATCATCAGGAATCCATTTCCCAAAGGCTTTAGGAAAGCTAAAGATATTATGCAAATAAAACTGCAGAGTGAATGAGAATTACAAAGGCTTAAGTCTTATTTGCAACGATATCAAAAAACAAAATACCAACGATAAATAGTGAGTTTATCTATTCTTCCATAATTAATCTAATCTTGAAATTAATTTGAGAGTAACATGGATTTGAACAGAATCTATTCCTTCATTAAATCAACATTGGGAGACTGTGCAACATGGTAACACAACGGAAACTAATTACTGGGCCCACGTTAGTCGTGCTTAATTGCTGCTGCCAGTGGAACCTTACCTTACCTATCCTTGCCGAGAATGGACGCGGAAGTGGTTGATCTTAACCATGTAGAGGCAGTCAGACCTCCACTGGGCTCATATCTGGGGAAGATAAGGGAAGGGCTTGTAGATAGTACATGTCGGGCCTGGGGAATAGAACGGAGTGCAGAGTATCACGGACATTATTGCCAATTTTAATTCACTTATAGGCTGGAGTAAGGTCTGCATTAGAACATGATAGGTATTATTCTGGACCACTCCATGATAGGAAGGCAGTACCTGGTACCTGACTCACCGGATTTATGTATGTTGTGCGAGGATACAGAGGAGATCGATTCAATCGAGCATATTCTGTGTAACCTTTCTTGGTTGCAAAACAGCAGGCTGAGATGCATGGGTAGCAGGTTGATGGGCGAATCGGGAGATGACTCGGGTTGTGAGATCGAGAATAGGACGGGATTCGTTATAAGCATGACCTGGCTGCACAACAGGCGGCTGGGATCTTAGCTTCTCTAGGGCTTTTGTGCCCGGTGGGGTTGCTGCTCCTTCTCGTTTGGTGGTAGGTTTATTATATCGTATTCTTCCCCTTTCCCTTTCCATCTTCAAAATTCCTAATATCTTAACATTCTTTAATTCGCAGGGCTTCACATTCAACCATACTGGTCTCTGGCTGAGGGTGTAAAGTTAAACTTACCTTAGAAGGCCCCAAGAATTCATGTGGCAAGTGTTTAAGCTTTCAAAAATTCCTATGGAAATTTTCAAGGATCTTAAGGACTTCTTTCTTTAAATTCTCAAAAATATCTACCGAAAATGTAACAGAGCCTTAAAATAACTATTAAAAAAATATGAAATCTTTAAAACTTCTAATACCTAGCTAAGGATTTTTAAAATATCTGCAGAAATTTTTTACATATCCACGATTTTCTTTTCCCATTCTCATTTTCCAGCCCCCAAATATGCTACATTTCTTTTTTTTCTCTAATCAAACACCTACCATAACCATAAATCTTGCTTGTGTTCCCAAAAATGTGCAAAGAAAAACTCTTGGCAATAACAATAAAAATAAAAATTATTTTAACCTTTATCTCCCATTCTATAAATAAAAAAAAAAAATATAAAAAAATTTACTTAAATACCATAAAATTTTATCATCCAGCTATCTGAAGTCAACAGGCGCTCAAGAGCCACGTTTACCGCAATAAAAAGAAATATTTTTTTAAACATTATTCTTGTCAGAAATTAACAAAAAAAAAAATATACCTAAAAGTATGTCAAAAACATTAAAGACTTTACTTTATCAATCCCACTCAAAAGGAAAACCTTTTCCACACGTTGTTAATATTTATTAAGGCAAACGAAGAGAACAACCAACCCTTTTCCAACCTAACACAAGTGATAAGACATTCTGTGCCAACACATACTTTAAGGCGTAACCCTGAAACGCCTAAAAAGCTAATTGAAAATACAAAAAAAAACAAGCAAATAAACCCCTGAAAGTTACGTACCATAAGGGAAATATAAGAACAGGATAAGAAAGGTTGTTTCTCTTCCTTAAGAACTTCCTTGTGTTCATTTAGATGACCAAAGCTTTTTGCATAATTGCTTAGTTGTGTAATTTATTCTTGTTGTATTTATTCCTGTCAACTGAGAAAAATTTTTAAGATTTGAAAACATTTATCAAACATTCAAACTCTGCACCTAAATGTATACTTTCAACAGTTAATGTTTTTTTTTTATAAACAACTACATTTCAAAAACTGCTTTTTTCCCCCTCCATATCGTTTTTAAAGTGCTTAATCAGCATAAAATTTTCTTTAGTTTATCTTTCTGTTTTTGTTTGCAACATCAAAAGGTGACCTCAGTATTTATAGCATCCTTAGAGTAGGCTTTGATTTCTTTAATGAAGTTAATGGCATTAAAAGGTATAAGAAAAATGTGTTTCCTAGTGTTTCTACTATTTCGATTTAATTTTTGTAAATATTTACTTTTGTTCTTAGTAAAAAAAATAAGATAAAGAAATTGTTTTGAAATAAAATTGTAATTTTATTTATAGGCTATCTGAAAGGGGAAGTTATTGCTAACAATTGATTGATACGACATCTAAAAGGGGGATAAATATTAAACAATTGTATATGGAACTCCACCTTAAAAATGTAATAAGGAAATGAAAATAGTTAGAAAAATGTAATTGAAAGTAGGATTTTGGGAAGACAAATAAAAATAAAATTGTCAAACGGAAATTTATGGATTTTTTTCGGTTAACAATAAAAAAGAGTGGGAAACAATTTTTGAAGCATTTTTTTAAGGAAAATTTATTGCGAAATTTTTAATGTTGTAAAATAAGCTGTCTCTTTTATTTCTTAAAGTAAAGACCATGTTTTTCTGATAACCCATCCAGATTAAATATCGGATTTTTTTTCTTTAAAATTGTTATATAAAGCAAAAATATTTCACTGGTCTCTCGGCTATTTCCTTTAATTTTGAATTATTGCTTGCCTTAAATAACCTTTTGGAAACGAAAAATATTAAACAAAGGTCGAAGAAATAAAATGTAATTTAATAAATATTAAACAATTAGCTGGCCCGGCAAACGTTGTTTTGCCACATAACTTATTTCTTTCAGATGTAGCAGTGTCTGCTAGCCAAATTTTAAGAAAAAATTATAGGCCATAGTTCTTTCCAGATGTTACACTATTTGCCTGCCAAATTTCAAGAAAATTAATTGATTAGGTAAAAAGATATAGGGAGGCGGAGCTTTTACCCCTCTTGCCCTATTTAATGCCCTGTCCCCGTTCAGATGTAACAGTGTTTGCATGCCAAATTTTAGAGGGAGCTTCTATCCCTCTTGCTGTATTTGACGCCCTAAATAATAAAAACTATAACTGCCTGTTTGTAGAACGCGAGCACAAAAGTGACTCGCTTAACTTACATTTAAAACAAAAACAAATTATGAAATTTTGTTTTTGTTTTAAATGTAAGTTGAACGAGTCACTTTTGCGCTCGCGTTCTACAAACAGGCAGTAAGTTATAGTTCTTTCCAACTGTAACGCTATTGGCCTGCGAAATTTCAAAAAAATCGGTTGAATAGTTACGAAGATATAGGGAGGGGGAGCTTGTAGCCCTCTTACCCTATTCCTTATGTTACATTGTCTGCAAGCCAAATTGCAAAGAAAACCGGTTGATTAGTTTAGAAGATTGGGGAGTGGGAGCTTTTACCACTATTGCAATATTTTGCGGCCCTCTAGCGATATAAAATATACTCTACGGCCTATTCTCATACCTAACAAATACACATACAAAATTTCATAAAAATCGGTCAAGCCGTTTCGGAAGAGTTCAAAATGGGGGGAATTTTGTTGATATTTGCATTGGAATATAAATACATGTTTCGGAATGAATGCAGTGTATACTAAAATGGCTATAACTCAAGAACCAATATACATTTGAAGACCGTTGATACATAAAAACCTTGGTTTTGACGTCACCTTCCACTTGAACTGCAGAAACAAAATCGGTTCTCGCATTTCAATAAAGTGTATTTTAAAATCAATTGCCTGCCTTCAGGATGAAATTAAGTGCCCCGGTAGACTAGCTCGTAGTGAGCTAGTCTATCAGCGTCGGGGTTGCTGGTTCGATTCCCACCAGAGATTCTGGTTTCCTGCAGACTAACGTAAAGCTTCGCGGAATAAGCTAAGGGAATTAAAAAATATATTAAAATGTGTCTTATAAAAAAAATAGTATATTAAAAATGTGTACACTCAAAATATTATGTAGTTAAATTCAAACGAAAATTCATTTGAAACAAATTAAAATTCATTTAAAAAACGGATCATTTACATTTCATTTAAAACAAATGATTTTTTCAGTAATTTCTAAGTTTTTTATTTATTGAACATCATATTCGTTAAAATTTAATAGTTTTTACTTTTAAAAAATATATTTTAACCGATAAAAATCTAACAAATTAACAAAAAAAAATACGGAAAACATTATTTTTTGGTAGTTTGTTTTTTTAATAACAAACATAAATGTTGAAAAATAAATTTATTCGTAAAATAACTACATTTTTATTCAATTTTAACAGTACCGAAAACGAATTTAATAACCTACAATCAGTTACTGTAATAATTTTATGAGTGTATTAAAAATAAAAGTTATTAAAGCAAAATTATGCAAAAAAATACAAAATGTTGAAGTTTAATTAATAATGAAAAAACATGGAAAATAATGATCTAGAATGCTAAAATGGTGATATAAAAATGATAATAAAATATTTACAAAAAACCCAAAAATAAAATATTAAAACGACGAATAAACTTAAAGCCCTCATCATAGCTGAATTTGGCTTTCAAAGTTTTAAAACAAAAAGTACTAATAGCCTTAATTAAAAAAAAACAAAAAAATAGCTGCTTCAAAATGAGTTTAAAATAGAAGTAATACCAAGCAAAATGTAAAAATAATCAATAAATATATTTTCTATAGCCTACATCAAGGCTGTTTTTCGTATAGAAACACTAAAGCATACATTAAGGCTTTAACAAAAACCGGCAATAATGTTTGGTTTCCTTAAAAATTCTTAAAAATTGCAAAATTTTAATACAAAAGCCAACCAAAATGCTAGGACGCTGTGTTAGTTACCAAGGATCCTGTGACAATATAGCAGACTATGCCAAGGTTTGTTTCCCTTATCTACTGTAATTGAATTTAATGCTAAAAAAAATGGTATTTACTAATAAACTAAGTATAACACCTAAACCAAAAACGAACCGAATGTAAACTAAAAATGAACTTAACTTTTAAAAATGTTAGAAAATACTATATGAAAGTATATATTAAGGGATATTTAAAAGGACTATACGTATAAAGCATACTTTAAGGAGTATGTACAAAGAGTCAGTTTATAAGGAATACTTTAAGGACAATGCACAATCAGTATGACTTCAAAAGTCTACATATAGATTGAGAATATTTTTAGGAGTGCACATATAAAGTATAATGTTAGGAGTTTTTATAACCAAGATTATTACAAACTATAAAAAAAAACTTTTGTCTAGGATGTAGACAATATCATTTTGTTAAACTAAAATCCTGTTTATGGGTCATAGAAAATATACAACAATTCTTTGAACCCTTTTACCATCAATTAAGAAACTTTTAGTTTTCTTGTATGCTTTTTGGCTACAGCAGTAACTGGCTTCTTTAGCATATTTTAAGGCTTTAAACATTAATTGAAAATATTTCAAATATTTTCCAACAAAATAATTTGCTAAACTATTTCCTTTTTCTTGGTTACAATAAACCTTATCACTACTCATATAAATCTTTTTATGTTTTTTTTTTAAAGAATTTAAAAAAAGGCCATTTATAAAAGAATTGAATACTATCTTTTCACCACAGACAAAATAAATGAAATTTCTCATTCAAACACAAAAATCACTTGACCTTAAATAACTTCAACAAAATGAACTTGCTTAAAAGACATGATGAACCAAACAAAAAAAAAAAAAAGGTTTTTTATATAAACATCCTTTTTTCGAAAGTAAACAAAGGAATTTACTTGACTCTAACACTTTAATTAAGACGTTTACTCAAAAAGGCCATGAAAACTTATAACATTTCAGGGCATATTTCCAACTACATATACAAATTCAAATTAAACCCCAAAAGTGTGCTGTATTTCTTATCAAACTTTAAGCAAAATCTTAATATAATAAAGAGTCTTGCTTTTCAACTAATTGTTTTGTTTGTTGCCAACAAAACATACAAGAAAAACTTTTTAAGTTTTCCTTAACATTAATTTTCCTACATCAATTTCCAGTTTTCTTCATTTCCTTCTCCTTAATGAATGTACAGAAAATGTTAACCATATTTTGCATATGTTGCCCAACAAAAAGAAAAAAAAACCAATTCTTCTTTTAGATTTCTGGTACTTTTGTACACACATAAAATAGTTGTGCTAAATGTTAGACTTTCCTAATGAGTTTCTAATAGCTAACACAAAACAAAAAGTAAAGGAAAACAATAACAGAGAAATTTTGCCCTAAACTTATGCTAAGGAAAATGCATTAGCCTGGCAGAAGGGCAACAGAAATTAAAACAAACACGATTAAAGAAAACCAAAACTGAAGGTAGTTTTTATATTAAAGCCCAAAAAGTTTTCTTATGTGTTGTTTATAGAACACGAGCGCCTTACTCGTCCGTTCAACTTACATTTAAAACAAAAACAAATTTCGAAATTTTGTTTTTGTTTTAAATGTAAGTTGAACGGACGAGTAAGGCGCTCGTGTTCTATAAACACCACATTAGATAATTAAATTTTTATATATCCCAGCCCACGAACTCACTCGTATGCATATTTTGATTTATTTCTTTACTAAAAATCCTAATATTTTTCTTTTTAATTCCAGATATACACAGATTGGGCCAACTATTACTTGGAGCGCAGTAAATCGAAAAAGAAGGTTACTGACCTCTCCTCGGACTGTCGCGACGGCTTATTGCTGGCCGAGGTGATAGAGGCAGTAACCTCTTTTAAGGTACCAGATCTTCATAAAAAGCCCAAAAACCAACAACAAATGGTAAGTTTTTTATATCCTTATGTGCTCTGAAATAAATTAAAATTATTTTTACACATGATTTTCGTATTAACGCGAACAAAAAAGAAAACTTTGCTTTTATTCTGCCAAAGAATTTAACACCAAAAGAGAAAGATTAACAAAGAACCAGGCAAAAAGATTTAAAATTTAATTAAAAACCACGTGAAAAAATTTTTAACTCTACATAAATTCACAAACTGATATGAGTTCAGAAAAGTCATTAATAATTTTTCTGCAAACTGCTGCAAGAAAAAAAAGTAAGAAAATATAAAGAACATTAATTTAAAGTAAAATATAAAAGAGAATTTAAAAGAATTACTCTTCTTAAGGAAAAAAAAGGATTGAAAGTTCAATAGTAGAAGAATGGAATAATGTAATACTGTATTATTATTATTATCAGAATATAAAAGAATTTAAGCATAACAGTATCAGGTATAAAATTTTGATTATCAGTGTATGTAAATCTTCAATGGTAATAGTATACTAATATAACACCCAGGCGCGGATTCAGGGGGGGGGGGGGGGGCCGAAATTAACTAAATTATAAACATATGTTTTGTTTATTTCGATAATAAAAGAATTCCCAATAATAATATTTTTTTTTAAATGAACAAATGTTTTGGCCCCTTGCTGGGGTTTTTTGTTTGTTTTTTTTATGGAATCTCCAACGAAATTTTCAATAAGTATCCAAATCATAATCCTAATAGTTATTTAATAGATATTTCCAATGAAACATCTAGTTTACCGTATTCAATAACTTATTAAACAGTGTTACAAAATTGAATGAAATAGAAAAACCTGAGACCGGATATTATTTTTCTTGTAGGGCTTGTCGACTAAAACAAGATTCCAATAGTGAAATATACCGGACACCTCCAAAATCCGGATTTACGGGTAAAAAACCGGTTTTTGTGCCTTTGCGCACTTATAAGCCTGTAATTTTGTTGATAATGATCCGATTTTTAATTTCTTACTAGATTTGGAAAGAAGAAACTGAGATCTTTCGAACAGTGTATAATTTATTTAAGAAAACTGGAGAAATTTGGATGTTATTGTCGAGCAAACACAAATTTTGTAGATTTTTCAAAAAAATTTCAAATTTAGTGACTTTTTTATACATTATTTTCTTAAGAAACTATAATACTATTGAGTTTATTCAAAAAGTACGTTTATTAACGATTACAACGCATTTTTGGGTTTAAAAATAGATAAGTGATTGACTGAGTTATTTAACTTTTCATGAAAATAAACTTTTAAACATTTTATAAAAATTTTATTAATCAATGCTATCTTAAACATAAAAAAAATTTTTAATGAGAGTTTAAGTCATTCAAAAATATTAAGGGTCTTCATGATATTGCTTAAAATTACCATTTGTGCAAATGGGTAAACTTGCGAGACTCGTTTCATGAAGATCCTTTTTAATTTTTGTGTATTTTTAAACAATTAATGTCATTTCAATCAGAAACGTCAATAAAAAATATATTAAAAAAAAATAATTAAAAATATAATAAAAAACTTAAAATTTGTAAATTATAAATGAAATTTGTTTTTAAACATGCATAAAGAAAGCCAAAAGACTAATATGCTTATATTATTACAAGAATTTATTGTTTGTGATTTATTTACACTTGAAGTTTTCATTGAAAACGGCGGTAAGCATTAAAAAAATTTGTCTGTATAAATGCACAATTGAACAGCGCAAGTTTACGAGTCAAAATTGTTGGGCAAATTTAAGCAGTTTGTGTTAATGAATTCTCATACAATTTTTGACAGTTCATTTACGAGGGTGTAAGAATGCACAGTTTGCACAGTTTACGAGACTTATAAACGATATCATGAGGACCCTTATTGGTTTTTTTCGTGTTCTTTTTACGCACTTTCTTTAAAATTACAAATCACTGTTAGCCTAAACACAACTTAGATTTACAACAAATATTAGTAATGAGAGCTTTACTCATGTAAAATTATTGTTTTTTTTTTAATATGACGTTTTGTTAATGTCTTCTTTTTCACTTTGAATCTGTGTATTAAAAAAAAACGTTTGCAATTTAATAAAAATCGTGTGCAATTTAAATTAAAATTATACACAAAATGTTTGACAATTGTACCAAATTTTTGGCTTATTTACTGATATCAGTCACCGGCGTGATTTTAAAAACAAAACAGTTTTAAAACACGCAAAAACATTAAGTACGCAAATGTTGTAACTGTTACAAAACCGATACCTGTAAGTTATGATCTACCGACAACGAGCAAATCTGTCGATATAACAGAAAAAGATTTTGAACAAAGAAAGTTCCTTCCATCCAGGCCTACAACAACGGAGCGGCATATTTTGTCAAATGCTGATTTCTACGATCTTGTTCGCGAATTACACTTGTCAAAGCGGCAATCTGAAGTCCTTTGGTCGCGATTAAAGCAGTAGAATTTTGTGGAAAAGGATTTCGTTATAACATCCGGTAGAACAAGTTACCGGACTTGGTTACTTGAAGAAAGATTTAAGACTATTTCCAATGACAGTGATCTCGTGTATTGCGTTGATGTACCGAAACTATTTTCGGCATTAAATCACAATTATAATGCAGATGAATGGCGACTTTTTTTTGATGGTTCATTTAAAAGTAAATTTTCTTATAAAAATTTATGACTTTATTTTTATTAATTTAAGATTTGTAATGTAATATGTCGTGCGCCGAATCGTTATGATCGCAAACTATGGCCAACTCGCGAGCACAGAATACACAGAACTGTCACGAGACGGAAGATTTTGCGTTTTTTTTTTTGTCTCTTTCAAAGAAAGCTGCCCTTTTGCATTTCTCTTTTCAGCATATTCTATGCCGCAATACAATGAACACAAATTTATTTAGTTAAGATTTATTTACAAAACTGTTGTAAAAATTAAATTAATTTAAGTTCACAACAACACGAGAAATAATATTTAAGTTAGTAAATAACATTATAACACAAAACATTATTACTAAATACATTTTTTTGCACAAAAAAACAACGTTTGTTGAACTAATGCATTTGTTTAACGTGGTTTGTGTTTTGTTATTTTTGTTTTGATAACGCCATTTGTGTTGATTGTTGCGGCCTGTTTTTACACCTTGCCACTTTACTACCAAAAAAAGCTTTCTGTCTCTTTCTTCGAAAGCTGCCCTCGCAACTGATTTGGGCCTTTTTCACACGTCACTTTTTACAGTTCTGTGTATTCTGTGCTCGCGAGTCACATAGAAAAGGCAGCAAAAACATTTTAAATTACCATTTAGTTAAAGTTAAGGACGTTATTCTGGCACCACTGCATCTTAAACTGGGATACATGAAACAATTTGTAAAAAATTAGATGTAAACGGCGATGCTTTTTGTCATCTTTGTCATAATTTTAATTTAAATTGTACACGATTTTTATTAAATTGCAAACGTTTTTTTAAATACACAGATTCAAAGTGAAAAAGAAGACATTAACAAAACGTCATATTAAAAAAAAACAATAATTTTACATAAGTAAAGCTCTCATTACAAATATTTGTTGTAAATCTAATTTGTGTTTAGGCTAACAGCGATTTGTAATTTTAAAGAAAGTGCGTACAAAGAACACGAAAAAAAACAATATTTTTGAATGACTTAAACTCTCATTACAAATTGTGTTTAGGATAACATTGATTAATTGATTAATAAAATTTTTATAAAATGTTTAAAAGTTTATTTTCATGAAAAGTTAAATAACTCAGTCAATTACTTAGCTATTTTTAAACCCAAATATGCGTTGTAATCGTTAATAAACGTACTTTTTGAATAAACTCAATAGTATTATAGTTTCTTAAGAAAATAATGTATAAAAACGTCACTAAATTTGAAATTTTTTTGAAAAATATACAAAATTTGTGTTTGCTCGACAATAACATCCAAATTTCTCCAGTTTTCTTAAATAAATTATACACTGTTCGAAAGATCTCAGTTTCTTCTTTCCAAATCTAGTAAGAAATTGAAAATCGGATCATTATCAACAAAATTACAGGCATATAAGTGCGCAAAGGCACAAAAACCGGTTTTTTACCCGTAAATCCGGATTTTGGAGGTGTCCGGTATATTTCACTATTGGAATCTTGTTTTACTCGACAAGCCCTACAAGAAAAATGATATCCGGTCCCAGGTTTTTTAGACTGTCTCACCGTGTTATTCTACCAAAGACCAAAGACTAAACGTCTGACTTGATAATGCGTGCGATTGAATTATTAATCAGCCTTAGTAAATGCAAGATTTATGTTTATATGTCTGTGTTTTATTAATCAAAATTCTATTCGATAATTTTTGACGAAAACAAGGATTTGTCAGGGAAAAGCCAGATTTCCTTATCTTTAAGATATTTCAACATACAACAAAAAGTTGTTAGGGAAGAATTTATTCGCTTTGTTGTAAACGCATTTGAAGAGGCTTGAAAGGATATTGAGAACGTTGCTGTGTGAAGGCGTTATCATCAATAGTTCTTAAAGCTTTGACAGGTCTTGACCTAAAAAATTGTGTAAGATTTGGAACAAATGGGTGTCCTCTAATGTCAGCAGAAAATGGAGCTGTTAAACAATTCTGGAAACAGCGACAAATGCGAAACAAACGCCTTGCTATTCCCATAAATTAAATAACTCAATTTCTAAAATCAATAAAGTGCCATTAATACAAAAAAAAAAAAAATAAATCATTTGTTTATGAAACACCAAAATATTTTAAATATATACATCCCAAGCAAAACGCAGTTTTGCAAAGTTTTTTTTTAGCCAAACTCTCTACATTATGCAAGACAAGTTGGGTGGACCGTCACTTCCCAATTTTACACTTTGCAACAAGTGTGCATCTTATAGTATACGCTTTGGAAAAAATATCTGAGTGGAAAGGTACTATCTCTGCCTTCATATTAAGGAAGTGTGATACTTATTGTAACATAGCCACTTAGTATCATTTTACAAAAGCACAATATAGATCAAAACTTTAATCATGTGCCTTGAAGAGAAAAGAAATAAAGCCGAAGAACAATTTAAAGCGATTTTTGAAAAAGTTTAAGTTATTTGCGTTCAAATCGAGGTTCCAATCGAAAAGACAAGATTTGAACGAAATAACCACTTCCAAAATGTTTTTATTTAAGAAGATTTAAAAACACCTTTCCCAATAGATGTCCTTAAAGTATAGAACATACCTAAATTTCTACCCTTAAGTGCAATCAAGTCATATACAGCTACAAATTTTTTAAAACCACAACTACCTGATGAGCTGATTATATTTGATAAAAGAGGTAAACTTGAGCCTGAACTATTGCATTGGCAACAAACATGGAAAATATCTGAAGATATCTACCCAAATCTAAGAAAAATATTTAAAATTTTCGTTTGTCAGTAATGCCACGAGCGAGAGGTAATTTCCTACCCTTCGTCGAATAAAAACATTGCTCAGATCAACAATGACAGAAGATAGACTGCTCTATCTTAATTTGCCTCACAAGGAAATCATAAATTGCTTATTTAAAAAGTGTAATTTTTTTGAATTGATATTGAACTGATCTCATATTTTATTTAACCTTATTGTTGAGTTTTTTTTTAATATAATATACACTTATTGATTTCAATAAACTTTTAAAAACATATTTTTTACTTTTTTGTATCATACAAAATCCCCCACCTCCCAAGGCTTAAGCTGGATCTGCGCCTGATAAGAGCTCAAGTGTAACAGTAGCAGTGTACTAATATAAGAGTATAGAGAGAATATCAGAGTATGATAGCGTAAAAGTATAATGTTATCGATTAATTATAACAAATATGAATTATAACATAAAAGAGTGATACTGTTATACTATCATTTATTAGTTTAGTTGAACTAAACTTAAATGTATATGTAGTTTAAACTTAATAGCTGTAAATCATTGCCCATATATTATATGTAGTAAAAAATAATAATGTGGCAGCACTACGATAAATGTTGTCAAATTGATATGGCATGTATTGGTTGTTTAAACGCCCAATTTTATGCGTTTATCGATCGTTTAAATGTTTACTGAATTAAAGATTTGCTGGTTTAAACACATTTTAACCCAAAAAGTGAGTTTTACTTACCCTGATTTATAAGCGTAAAGTGTCACGTTATTTAATATAATACCGATCAATTTGATTACATTTTTTGTTTGGTAATAATTAACCAGGGTTTAAAAAGCTGCAGTCAAAATCAAAAAATTGCTTTTTCTTCCACTTTCTGATTTTTCATTAGACAAAAATAAACCGTTGCTTTTACTTCTGATTCATTAAATGAAAACAGTCGCAGTGAAGGCAAAAGCAAAAAACGAAAAGTTGCACACAACAAAGAACATCGGCAGCCGACATGTTCGAAAGTGTTTGGTTTGACAGACTGAAACTTTTAATAAATCCCGAAGTTAACGAAGATGGGACTTTGTGCGCATTGTATGTATATGAAAGCGATAATGTTATTTACAGTTTTATTTCATTTCAAAAAATTAAAAAGATTTGTTAAGCTTAAAAATAAATAAATATGTATGTACATATTTATGTATTTATGTACGCATGTATTATTTAAAAAAAATATGGAAAACAAAAACACAAACGCAACGTCCCATCTTCGTTAACTACGGGATTTTTTAAAAGTTTCAGTCGGGCAAACCAAACACTTCCGAACATGTTGACTGCCGATGTTCTTTGTTGTGTACAACATCTCGTTTTTTGCTTTTGCCTTCACTGCGACTGTTTTCATTTAATGAATCAGAAGTAAAGGCAACAGTTTATTTTGTCCAATGACAAATGAAGATGTCGAAGTTACAGCACAATCTTATGACTTTTACTATCTCAACTGCAGCTTTTTAAACGCTGTAATTAACTACAGACAAATACTGGTAAAATTTTATATGGATAAAAGTGTTCTCTAGTACATTTTTGGATAATGATAACATTTAACTGTTTCCAAAAAAAATAGTAGTACGAATGAATACCCAATTTTTGAAAGTAATCAAAAAGAATCAAAAATAATCGGATAACATTTTGATTACTTTTGATTATTTTGTAGTAATCGCTGGTATTTCTGATTATTTTTTGATTACTTGTAATCGTAATCAATTAGTAATCATGTAAAACCAAAAGTAATCATAATTGTAATCATTACTTTACCTTAAAAAAGTATTCTTATAAGTAATTAATACGATTACTAATCATTATTTAACAGCGATGATTATAACACGTAGTTGGAAAAACGGAATATTTCTATAATAGTGAAGTACAAAGTGTGTAATCGATTAAATTTAATATTATCAAATGAAAGCAGAAAAAGCAATTATAAGAGTATAAGAGTGTGGTAGTATAACAGTGTACTGCGATTGAATAATAGTATAACAGTAAGCTAGAACAATGTAATTTTTCTATAATAGTGAAATATTAAGTATTATATAAAAGCAGGGACCGAAAATAACAGTTATATTGGAGTTTTAAAACAAAAAAAGCACATAGATGTAAACATCGAAAAACTGATTCAAGTATACCATATTGTTCCTTATGCACTTGTCCTTGATAAAATATATTGATTTTTAAAATTTTGATTTTTTCAATCAAAAATAACAGTTATTTTTTGATTTTTATTTTTTTAAACAATAATAACAGTTATTTTTTGATTTTTATTTTTTTGAACAAAAATAACTGTTATTTTTTGATTTTTAATTTTTTCGAGCAAAAATAAAAGTTACTCTCTAAAGAAATGTACGTGTTTTAATAATTTAGATGACTTTTAATAATTATTTTAATGTGCATAAGAAATTCCAATGATAATTACACACTAAAATAAAAATTTTAATTCAACTAATCACGTACATTTCTTTAGAGAATAACTTTTATTTTTGCTCGAAAAAATAAAAATCAAAAAATAACTGTTACTTTTGATCGAAAATATAAAAATCAAAATATAACAGTTATTTTTGTTCAAAAAAATCAAAATCAAAAAATAACTGTTTTCATCCGACTTTTATGAAAAAAGGTATAACTGTTACGGTCCCTGAATAAAAGTAAATGAATAGAATAATAACGATTATTATTATTCAGTCCAATAAATTAAATTTCAGAATATTATAAACATATATTAGCTGAATAACAGGTCTTAAGTTTCTTCTGCAGTTTAAAAAAGGAAATATTTAATAAAGCTGAGTTAAATTTCCATTCAGCTAAGCTAAACTGAAAAATGTTCCTTATTATATATAAGTTTTTGTTAAGCTTATTGGACCTAATGTATTAAATAAAAACCTTTTTTACATGTTTCTCCCAACGTTTCGTCAATTATTTGTTGACATCTTCAGGGGTTGTAATTACTAAGTAATTTTTTCACATTAAATTATACATTGAATGTTACACATCTTACATAAAACATTTAACATATAATTAAATTAAACACACAACTTAAATTAATATCACAGCTTATCTTTTCTATTCCTATATTTTTTTTTTTTTTTTGCTTATTAGCAAAAAGAAATATTTGTATTTAAAATTTTGAATCCATAAAAATTAGAAGCTTATGAAGTTAAGCTAAGAAAACTCTAGGAAAGCAACATAAAACAGAAAACATTTACTTCTGTCATGCCTTTAAAATGGTTCAATATCAACATATTTTTTGAGATTATGTTATTTAGATTAATTAATTCTGCCGTTAAAAATCTTGCCCAATTGTATACCGTTCTGTTTTGAATTAAATCGATTTATATTAATAGCTTATAATGTTCAGCTAAGAAAACTCGTAATTCAGCAGAAATGAATTAAAAATGTTCTTCTAAAAAATAAGTATGTTATATAACTTATATACATTTTAATCGAAAATCAAGCAATTCTGCTGAAGAAACCTCCAGTAATTTTGCCTAAGAAACCTTTGATAAAATATATCGGTAGAATTGTTAAAAAAAAATTAAGTTAAGCTGAATTACATAATTATAAAACTTTTTAACAAAATATGTAAATATTAAACATTTTGGTAATGCCGCTTAAAAAATGTTTATTCAGCTAGCTGAATTAAAGTTTTACTAATATTCATACATTCTATTTGAGGAAAATAATTGTTTTTTTTTATAAAATATCTTATTAAGCATAGAAAATCTTAGTTATATTGAACACTTGTAGACAATTTCTTAGAAAAGTTGGGAACACTAAAAGATTTTTGCAATTCGGATTAGTAATATGTAATTTCAGCTTAGATGAATTAAAAACACTTTTTTGGTACATGTGTGTATATACGTATGTATATAGATATGTATGTATAATTGATGTCGGCTAAAAAAAATAAATTTTCGCCTAGCAAATAGTAATTCAGCTAAGAAAAACTTGGCTGAATGGAAATTTTTCTAAATTATAAAGAAAGAAATTACAATTTTATACAATTTAGTATACAAATATATATATTCAGCTTGCTGAATATAAATTTTATTAAACCTTTATTCAACTAAGTAACTTTGTCTTAACAAAATTTTTATTATTTAGCGTTTAAAACTATAAACATTTTTTGTTAACCAGCTGAATTTAGAGATTTTTTAAGATTTTAATGTACATATAAAGTTAAGAGCAAAGTTATTTATTTTGGAAATTTCTAATTCATTTTAGAAAAACTTAAGTGAATTGCATTTTTGTCAAAATGCAAATATTTTTCAATAAAATAAAGTAAAATTATATTTTATTAAGGATACTTGTAATTCAGCTAGCTGAATTTAAGTTATGTTAAAAATTTAATTCAGTGTAATAACGAAAATTATTTATCCTTAAAGAAGTAACTAACGCAGCTAAAAATAATTTTGCTAATTGGCAAATTAAGCAAAATTTAAAGACAATAAGTGGCGATAACTGAAGTTATAAAATTTTAGTATACATAATCTGTTATAATTATATGACTTATGTAGCTCATTTGGTATCCATTTTTGCTGAGTTATTTTTAAACTTGCTCGTTTTTTTAATTTTAACGATGTCGATTATGCCACCTTTAATGAAAACAAAAGAGTACACATGAAATAAAGCAAAAGAAAACCAATGAGTCAGCCAGGTAAACATTATATTTTCCTTGAAAAACTTTTTAATTGTTTTTTTTTTTTATTCAAAGAAAAAACATATTACAAACCCACACATAATCACTTTTTACACACACACACACACACATTTGCTTACATATTCAGCAGAAATAAGTAACGTGAAAATATGTCTTAGTTTTTTTAATGGCAAAAAATTTTCTTTTACACACGCGACAAAAGTAGACGTCATCCGATGGAATTCATTCATATCGCATATGAAGGCATTTTATTTGTCATTCTGGCGATGATGTTTTTCTTTCATTTCTATTTTCTTTTTCCAACAACTACTGATGATGACAATAATGACGATTATGTGTATGATGAGGTGGCTGATGATGTTAAAGATTTGATATGACGGTAAAAATGCTTCCGAAGCTTTTATATGTGAGAGTATGTCAGGCTTTTGCTGAATGCCTTCTAAGATTTTTTTTTATTTTATAAATCAACTTCTTTTGTTTCTATTCACTCAGCCACTTCATCAGTTGTTGAAATAAGGCAGAAAAAAAGGAAGTCCTTTTTTATTCTGTTTTAAAGCTAAACATAAAAATGGCGTTGTACAATAGAGCAGAAAAAAAATATTAAATAAACTAAAAAAAATTGTATAGAAATTTTGCTGTGAAAGCAGCAGCAGGAGGAGCCGGCAAAAAAGATCAACAAACAAGGTGGACAAATCTAAAGCCAGGCTAAATATAGTTTTTTTTTCTAATTTTTTAGTGAATATCTTGTATATTGTAAAGTGCAAATGATTGTGGTTTCCTTGGTAGTTGGAGGATATTGTCTTTCTGTGGTTGTTTGGAATTTTTGTTTTATTTAAAGTTTAATTGAGTTGACTGCTGGAAATCATGCAAGTGAAAGGTGCACATGGGTTTTTTGGAAAATGAAGGCAGATTTTAATTAATGAATTTTTTTAGAATTATAGAGAAAGGAACTGACTGAAAAAGGATGAAAATTTAATTAAACTTATAAGAAGTTTAAAGAAATTACTATTATACTATAACACTGCAATGCTATAATCCTTTAATACTTTGATATAAATATCATCATATATGTATTAACATTTTATTATATTTACTAGAATACTATTACACTATTATACTGTAATACTTTACAACAATAATTTACTATTATACTGTTATGTTATTATACTTTAATACTTCTATGAACTATCATGCTATAATACTATACCACTTTAATGATATTACACTATAATACTCTTATGCTACTATTGCAGTAAACGATAACATAAGTATCATTTAATTCTATAATCCTATTATACTAGTATACCATAATCCTATAATGATTTTATATTGATGTACTATTTTACTATTCTACAATTATACTATTATAAAATTATACTATTAGACTATTATAAAATTATACTTTGATACTTTTATGGCCATTTTCTCAATGTATCGACAAACTGTCTGTTACTTAATGTCAACATAAATTTATTGGACCGATAAACTGTCCGTTAACGATTTTGGATTTCTCAATATACCGACAAAAAACATTTTTTTCAGCTGGCAACGCCACTCAAAATACATGTAGTCAGCTGATTGAATTTATCTGAACGACAAATAAAAGGAAAATAAATAATTGGCAGATGAGTGCCGGTTAGCTTTGCGAAAAAATCGAAGCAAATGAGACATTGAGAAAACCAAATTTCTTTAATGTGCAGTTTTTCGTTGGGAAAAAAGATAATCGCCTAATGAGAAAATGGCCATTAAACTATTATACTATACTATTATGCTATTCAACTATTATACTGTTATACTATTATACTATTATCCTATTATACTTTTATACTATTACACTCTTATACTATTACTTTTATAATATTATACTATTATCCTTTTATACTATTATACTATTATGCTATTATATTATCAGGCGCGGATCCAGGGGGGGGGGGAAATAAGGAAATTTCCCCCCCCCGTAAATTATAAAAATATGTTTTGTTAATTTCGATAATACAAGAATTCCCAATAATAATATTTTTTTTTATTTTACAAAATTTTTGAAAATCCCAGCAAGGTTTTTTTTATGGAATCTCTAACGAAATTTTCATGAGTATTTTTTTATTGAATCTCTAACGATTTTCATTAAGTATCCATATCTTAATCCTAATAGTTATTTATTAGATATTTCCAAAGAAACATCTAGTTTACCGTATTCAATTACTTTTTATTCTACATTCAATCCCAGCAGGTGCCATCTATATCCAAAGACTAAACGTTTGACTTGATAATGCGTGCGGTTGAATTATTAAAAAGCCTTAGTATTTGCAATATTTAATGTGTTATATGAATCAAAATTCTATTCGATAATTTTTGACGAAAGCAGTGATTTGTCGGGGAAAAGCCAGATTTCCTTATCTTTAAGATATTTCAACATACAACAAAAAGTTTTTAGGGAAGATTTATTGGCTTTGTTGTAAACGCATTTGAAGAGGCTTCAAAAGATATTATGACGTTGATGTGTCGATTGATGCGAAGGCACTATCATCAATAGTTCTTAAAACTTTGACAAATTTTGGTCTTGACCTAAAAAATTGTGTAGGATATGGAACAGATGGGTGTGCTCTGATGTCAGCTGAAAATGGAGCTGTTCAAAATTTCTGGAAAAGCGACAAATGCGAAACAAACGCCTTGCTATTCCCATAAATCGAACAACTCAATTTCTAAAAGCAATAAAGTGCCTTTAATACAAAAAGTTGTATCATTTGTTAAAGAAACGACAAAAGTTTTTAAATATAATCACATCACAAGCGAAAAACATTTTTGCCAAGTATTTGGGAGTCAAACTCTCTTCATAATGCGTCTTTGCAACAAGTGTACATCATATAGTAGAAGCTTTGGAAAAAAATATCTGAGTGGAAAGGTAGTATATCTACCTTTATATTAAGGAACTCACTTAGTACTTTTAAACTTATTTGCGGAATATACATATGAAATGTGATACCTACTGTAACACAGCCACTTAGTATCATTTTACAAAAGCAAGATATAGATCTGCAAAAAGGATCAAGCCTTATCAAAATTTTGATCATGTGCCTTGAAGAAGAAATAAATAAACCGAAGAACAATTTAAAGCGATTTTTGAAAAAGTTACAGTTATTTGCGTTCAAATCGAGGTTCCAATCGAAAAGACAAGATTTGAACGAAATAATCACTTCCAAAACTACCGAGTTGTAGGTTAAATTCCTCTTATTGAATTTATTTTAGAAGATCTCAAAACATCTTTCCCAATAAATATCCTAAATGTATTGAACATACCTAAACTTCAACCTCAAATTGTAATCAAGTCATATGGGCAAATCCTGCGTAACGAACGCTACACTCGCACGTGTTTTTTTTTGATTGATATATAAACATTTTTTGGCCTTTCAAAAGAGATAGCTTCAACTTATCAGGGGTGTGCTGGAAATCGCAAACGCAAAACGCAAGATTTTTAAAAGTCGTTTTTTAGTAAGATTTCTGTAATAAAAGAATTTTATGACAAATATTATACAAACATTTCTCTATTAAACAGAATTTTATTACAAAAATTATAAAAATTTGATTAAAAGTGTATTATAAAAAGCCTCCAAATTCTTGCGTTTTGCGTTTGCGATTTCCAGCACACCCCCCTATATATAGTATTTAGTCACATTAATATGTACTTACGAATGGCATATATCATAATTTCTTAGCAGGCATTTGTTGCGAAATAATTGATCACAAAGTTTTGTGACGCATGCCACAAAACTTAGAAGTAACTTTAAAAGTTGAAGTATGTTTTCCTAATTTTTAGCGAATTTTCCATCATAAGGTATACAAAGTCTAATTCCTAAAAGAATTATGAATATAAGAGAACTCTAAATTCGCAGCTTAAAAATTTTGAAATTTTTTGATATAAGCAGTGAACCCTTTGTGACGCACGCGTTACAACGCACGCTACAGTTTTTTAGTACTATATAATAAACCCAATTATATATATATATATATATATAAACTAATTTTGTGATCATTAATGAATGTATTAATGAATATCAATCTTTTCTTTAATGAAATTTATATTGTGATGAGTCTGCTGGCTGTAAGTGCTATTTTAAGCTCAAAAAGCACCTAAAATAATATTAAATTCATGTGTAACATTAAGAGATCAGGGAAGGGGTAGTATTTGGTAAAAATTATTGTATAAATGATCTTCGAAATACATATTTTTAAATATAAAAATTAAATTATAATTCTAAAATCAATTAATTTGAAAAATTTTTGATTTGTGGACTGTTTTTGAGATTTGCCCATATACCATTTATTTTAAAACCACAACTAGCTGATGAGCTGATTATATTTAAAAAACGAGATTAACACATTTTAACTTGAGCCTGAACTGTTTCATTGGCAACAAACATGGAGAATATCTGAAAATCTATCATATAACGTTGTTGATGTTTTAATAAACTGTGATGAAGACATCTACCCAAATCTAAGAAAAATATTTCAAATTTTCGTGTCAATGCTCGTCAGTAATGCTACGAGCGAGAGGTCATTTCCTACCCTTCGTCGAATTAAAACATGGCTCAGATCAACAATGACCGAATATATACTGTACTATCTCAATTTGCCTCACAGGGAAATCACAATTTACTTATTTAAAAAGATTAATTTATTTTAATTTATATTGAACGTATCTTATATTTTATTTAACCCTATTTTTTTTATTTTTTGTTATTGTACAAAATTTCCCCCCCGTAAGGTTCGACCTGGATCCGCGCGTGACTATTATACTATTATGCTATTTTACTATAATACTAGTATACTATTATACTTTTATACTATTAAACTCTTATGCTATTATACTGTTGTACCATTATACTATTATACTATTACTTTTTAGAATGATATAATAGTACATATAAATATACAAGTAACTTTTACCATTTAACTCTTAAGGCCAAAATACACTTGTCAAATGCTTGTCCAGCCGGCGAATTCATCGTGTACGTGTGCTTGACGTAATATTCGCCTTCATATCTAAATTTTTTGATTTTCCATCCAGCATCGTCGGTGTGACACATACAAACATATTTTCACTAATACTACCACAATGCTTGATGAGTATTTTGATCAATGTATTTCGGCCTTTATGCTGTATATGTTTTACTTTTAAAATCTAATTATTGCTCATTATAATTTTATGCAGGGCGTTCTTTTGCACTCGACGTTTTATTGCAAACATTTTTGTTTTTAAACATTTACCTGTAATATTAAACAGCATATATTTTAGTATATGTCCTCTTTGGTGTATTTAAACTCTCCAGCAACAAATTGCTAAACTTCGAACATTTGGTTTCGCTTTAGAAAAACAAAAATTTGTATCCGATTTCGTTTTTAGGGGTTTTTTCTAGAAACAAGCCATCCTTGAAAACAACATTTTAATCTAATTTTCATGTTAAGTTGAAAGTTGCTTTTGAAAAAAATGTCTATCTAACAATTTTATATAAATGTATAAATGTTATGCTAGTAAAGTACAAAGTAAATCCTTTAAAATTGGAAAAATGAAAATTTGTAAAACAGAAAAACAAGAACTTTTTTTAACGCCCCACTTCTTATCGATGGCTGAAATAGAAGCGACACTACAAACAAACTTTTGAAAAGAAGAAAAAAAAACAGTTTTAACTCTAGACTTAAATCAACATTTGAATAGCATGACAGAAAACATTTTCTTTTTTCTTTTTCTGCTGTATAAGAGAGTGATTTTTTATGTTTTGCGATATTTTTCTGGCTTTTTGAACAAAATAAAGTCGACTTTGAACACTTTCCCGTTTCGCTGATTTTTTTTTCTAGTTAAAAAGTTGGTTTTTTATCGTCTACTTTAAGAGTTCAGGAAAAATGACGTTAGTAACGTTGAAAAAAGGCAAAAACAATTTATTTTCTGTAAACTCTTTCTTTATCAGGCTGAATACAGTTTTTTTTTTTTTTTTCTTTTAATTCTTTTCTTCGTTGTAAGCGTTTGTAAGTTAAGAAAAGAGAGTTTGAAGTTATTGTGTTACTATCGAATCGTTCATTAGAAACTGTTGCAAGTTTGTGATTTTTTTAAGTTTATTAAAAAGTTTTTTATGATTGTTTTTATTTAAATGTGTGCCTTTATTTAAGTTGTTGATAATAAGTTTTATGTAAATTTGATTTAAAAGTGGTTAAAAAAATGAAAAGTTTATTTTAGATTCTGTTTATACTTTCACTCAATCAAATAGTAAAAAATTCTTTATTCTGGAAGCTGAGTTGTATTTATTTAATAATATGTTAATGATAAAAATAAAAACCTCAATTAATCACAAGGTGTATTTAGGTGAAATGTTTGTAAACTTATAAAATTTTGTTAAAAGTAAAATTGCTGAATTAGTTTTTTTTTCGTTAAGCTTTGCTTATGTTTTAATTATAAATTTATGAAATTCGTATACCAAATTTTTAGTTGAATTGATTTAATGTTGATTTCAGCTAACACTAGGTTGTATCATCATATTGGATTTTTATGAATTAAACTTTTTTAAATACTACATAAATTAAAGCTCAGCTTAACAATATTTAAGTCGTATAGTTATCATAACAACGTTTTTACAAGCTTATAAAATTAAAAATAAATTTGGTGAATTCATTTTTTTTCTTTAGTTTAGCTACTTTGAATGTTTATTTAATTATAAATTTATGAAATGTGCATACCGAATTCTTAGCTGAATTGATTTTATGTTAAATTCAGCTAATCGTATGTTGTATATATTTGATTTTTTGCATTCACCTTGTTTAAATACTTCAAGCTGAGTTGCATTAATTTTAATTTAAGCTTAGCTTAACAGTATTTTAGTCGTATAATAACTATTAAAACCATTTTGCAAACTTATAAAATTTTGTTTCACATTTTCTTAAAAGTTAAATTGCTGAAATGGTTTTTTATTCGTTAAGCTTTGCTTAATATTGTTTTAATTATAAATTTATGAAATTTGTATAGCAAATTTTTAGCTGAATTGATTTAATGTTGAATTCAGCTAACATATTTGATTTTTATGAATTAAACTTTTTTTAGTACTACATAAATTAAAGCTCAGCTTAACAATATTTAAGTCGTATAGTTATCATAACAACGTTTTTACAAGCTTATAAAATTAAAATAAATTTGCTGAATTAACTTTTTTTCTTCAGTTTAGCTACTTTGAATGTTTATTTAATTATAAATTTATGAAATGTGCATACCGAATTCTTAGCTGAATTAATTTTATGTTAAATTCAGCTAATCGTATGTTGTATATATTTGATTTTTTGCATTCACCTTGTTTAAATACTTCAAGCTGAGTTGCATTAATTTTAATTTAAGCTTAGCTTAACAGTATTTTAGTCGTATAATAACTATTAAAACCATTTTGCAAACTTATAAAATTTTGTTTCACATTTTTTTAAAAGTTAAATAGCTGAATTAGTTTTTTATTCTTTAAGCTTTGCTTAATATTGTTTTATTTATAAACTTATGAAGTTTGTATTACAAATTTTTAGCTGAATTGATTTAATGTTAAATTCAGCTAACCATATAATGTATGTATATGATTTTAATGCATTTAAAAGCATATGTAAAGTTTCCTTAAAAACTGCAAGCTAAATTGTATTTCGTTTAATTAAAGCTTAGCTAAATAAGATTTAAATCGTATTGCTTGCATTCGGATGAAGCACTTTAAGCTTCTCAATGGTAATGTGTAGTCGTGTAAACGGCATGATATACATGTGTATGTGCGTAATAATATTTAAACGTACTTTTTCCTTAATTGCTTTTATCTTACATACTGAATTGTATAAATACAACTTTTAACAAATTTTAATTTGTTTTCAACTTAAAACCATAATTCAGCTCAGCTGAATTGCTGTTAACTCAAATTTTTTAAAAATTGTTCTGATGCAATTTCTTTTTTAGTTCTTAAACTTTTCATTCAGCTTAGCTGAATTGCTTTAAAATTATATTCTAATTAAATTGTTTTTTTTTTTTATTTTACTATTGTTTAATTATACGCCGCATATTTTAATGAAAGTAGCAAATGTTGAGAAAATATATTTTTCTCTTGGGAAAGTTGGAAAAATAAAAGGAAAATTGTTTTATATTTATATTTAAACTTAAAATTATTGTTGTGATCTTTCCTTTTCTACTTTTTCCAGTTTTGTTTTTTTTTTTCTTTTATTCTATTGTATTTGTTTTTTTTTCTTTTCATTTTACTATTGTTCAGGTACTTTTTAACAATTTAGAAAATAGAAGTGGAAAATAAATATGACTTTTTTCATATTTTCTAGTACAAAATAAAAGAAAAGTACAGGAAATTTTAGTAAAATGAAAGAGAGCAAGAATGAAGGAAGCTATTGTTTAATGTTACCCAAGTGAAAAAGTTAGTTAAACTGTTTTAAAGCTTTTTTGGTTTTCAATTGTGTAAAAAAGGGTTGTTGGAAATGATTGTTAAACAAATATTTAACTTTTTTCTTTCAATTTATTTAAAAAAAATTTAAAATTTAGTTTGCTTTTTGTTTTAAGCTACTGAAATTATGAAAATAGAATTACAAACTTTTTTCATTTTATTTCGTGTTGCCATTTTATTTCTGCTTAAATGTCAACACTTTTTAAAACATTTTTCCTTTTGAGAAATAAAAATTATTTTTTTTTGGCACGTTTTCGTTTTGTTCGCTCACGTAGCAGAAATTTCGTGAAAATTTTGTTGAACTACGTAAAAAGTGTAAAGCAGAAAAAAAAATTTGTAAAAAGCTTAAATATAAACTAAGCTTTACAATAATCAAAGACAATTTTAACGTTTAGCTAAAAAAAATTATCAATAGCTTAACAAGTAAACGCTTTATGACATTAAGAGGTCTCTTCTACCGCATTCATATATGAAAAATGTTTTTAAACATTTTTTTGCTTGGTACAAAGCTGACATTGTTCTCTTTGCAAAAAATACGTGAACAAATTTTCCAAAAATTTCGTAAATAATTTTTATTTTTTTTTTATCTTTTACCAAAACTTATTTTGTATGCAAACCTTAACTTTTCTATTTACATCAGCTAACGAATAATAGCAAATAATATTTTCCTTCTAGCCGAAATATTAAAAAGTTTATTTGCTCTTCTTTTCTTGTACATTTCTTCAGGCATTTTGTAGTCATTGAATCACATACGCGCCAAAACTAAAGCATGAATATTTTTGACAATGAACTTGAGCCTCTTTTAAACTAGAGGATACAATTTTTTTTTTTTTTTTGTTCTCATGTAAAAGAAATATTAAAAAGAAGTAAACTAATAAAAGGAAAACTAGCAAAATTTTCCTAATTTTTGCTTTATACTGCAGTATCTGTTGGAACGTGTTTAAATAGTTTTTCATAATGTCTACCAAATAATATGGCCCTCACGTAGCACGTAGACTAGTCTAGTCTTCACGAAAATAAAATATTTTTTTTTTATCTTTAATAGAGTTAAGAAAAATAGTTTAAGCTTAACACTTTCTTGCTAAGCAGTATTTGTTTGAAATGGCACTAATTTAAAATTAAAGAAAAAAGAAATTGAATAAAAAAAAACAAACTTTTACTGATTTGCTATTAATACCGGTAAATGGATAATATAAAAACAAAAAAGAAAGTAAAGTTGGCCAAGGCCGACCACAAATGATGCCCTACACCTAAGTTTTTGAAGAGAAAATTCCGAGAGTGTAACATATTGTTACGAAAGTAACTTTAGTTGTACAAGTATCTTGTTTATTAATACACAACACCTGGCAAAAACTGAGGGCAAATTACGGCATTCGATATTGATCGCTATTACAATGCAATTTAAATGGAAATTTCGCTGAATATCGAATACCGTAATTCGCCCCCTGGGTTGGATTGAAGAAACGGGCGACGCACAGTGCTTTGTCCCCATATAACGAAGGGACACCGATAGAGGGAGTTGTCAGAAATTTGGTATACTAGCATAAACTAGCTTAATTAAGAAAAATATGAATTTTTGGAGATATCGGTCCAAGGACACGCCTACCTCCCATGTGTCCTGAAATGGAAAAATGTAATTTTGGCTTCAATAATTCCCCCAAAACTACAAAGAATGGTGATGCTGATACACACACAACCAGTAACGTGTGTGTAAATTTTTATTTAAATTTGAACAAGGACTCAAGGTCCTGCCATATATCCTTTTTCTTAAAAATGCTATAACACCAATCGTAATAAAATTTGGTATGAAAATTGATATTTGCCAGAGATATACCCAGCAAAAACTTGGTAATGACTTGCCATTACTGAACAACTTACTTTTCAATGACTACTTCATACCATCTGCATTACATAGAAGTAGTTTGGTAATGGCTGACATATAATCTGATACCTAAGTACTTGTGTATGAGTTGATTAACGAAATTTATAATTCATGCATAAAATGCATCTACGGTTGAAGTTTTTTCAAATCTAATACAAATTGATTTAAAATATTTGTTCTTACAATTTGTTTTTTTTTTATTATAAATAAAAAACTATTTGTAATAAATTTGAATATGAAAAAATATGCTGTACTGAAATTTTATAGTCATGACATGTTAGTTGTAATTTTGGTGACATCGGAGTAATAAGTTATTTAACTCCCTATTTGTAAGCGAATGTGGTAATGACTTATTTAACTCCCTATTTGTAAGCGAGGGTGGTAAGTAGTTGCCTCCAATAATTAAATCTCATATTTACGCTCTTAATTGAGTAAAAAACATCGTTTTTTTTATACAAAAACTACACTGCCCCGGTAGACTAGCTGGTAGTGAGCTAGTCTATCAGCACCGAGGTTGCGCAATCGAATCCCGCCAGAGACTGAAAAAAAAAATAAAAAATAAAACAAAGTAAAATAAAATAAGAAAAAATAGAAAAATAACATAAAGTAAAGTAAAATAAAATAAGAAAAAATAGAAAAAAAAAATAATTTAATTAATTAAATTAAGTCCCTATTTGTAAGCGAATGTGGTAATGACTTATTTAACTCCCTATTTGTAAGCGAGGGTGGTAAGTACTTGCCTCCAATGACATCACCGTGTTAAAATAATGAGTTAAAATGCCAATGTATAAGTAGTGAAGAGTCGTTATATTAGCTTTTTAATTCATTACTTTGCAATGTTAGTTTTTGCTGGGTATGTATGCCGAATTTTGGTAGAATCGGATTATTAATGTGAAAAATACAAAAACATCATTTAATGAAAAATGGGTTAAAAACGCTTCAAATGCTCTTGCAAAAATAACAAGTAAGAAAGTATAATCGGTCAAGCCCGACCATGTGATACCCTATACCATAACATTTAAAACAAATTTCCTAGAGTGTAATCTATTTGGGCAATCATGGACCCGCTAGAACAAAATTATGTTATGAGGTTAAGATTCGTTTAAAAGCTCTTTCTGCCAAATACTATTTAGATATCTTCAATTACATATGGGCAAATCCTGCGTGACGAACGCTACATTCGCACGCGTTTTCTGATTGAAATATACACAGTTTTTGGTCTTTCAAAAGAGATAGCTTCAACTTATATATAGTATTTACTGACATTAATATGTACTTACGAATGGCATATATCATAATTTCTTAGCAAGTATTTGTTGCGAAATAATTGATCACAAAGTTTTGTGACGCACGCTACAAAAAATGGAAGTAACTTCAAAGGTTGAAGTGCGTTTTCCTAATTTTTAGCGAATTTTGCATGATAAAGTATACAAAATCTGATTCGTAAATGAAAGATGAGTATAAGAGAATTCTTAACGCACTTATTTGCAGCCAAAAAATGTTGTGATTTTTTTAACAAAAGCCGCGAACCCTTTGTGACGCACGCTACGTAACGCACGCTACAGTTTTTCCAGTAGTATTTTATTATTATATTTTATTTATTTTAACAAAACAAATTATATTTTTATGAATTGCATTACTTAAACTAATTTGTTAACTAATGAATATCAACTTTTATTTTAACGAAATTTATATTTTGATAAGTTTGCTCTAAGTGCTATTTTAAGCACAAAAATCACCTAAAATAATGCTAAATTCACGTATTTTATTAAAAAATCAGCAGTGGGGTATGATTTGGTAAAAATTATTGCATTGATGATCATTGAAATACATATTTTTTTATATAAAAATTAAATTAAACATCTAGTCTTATATTCCGTTTAAAAAAAATGAATTTGAAAAATTTTGGGTTGGTGGACTGTTTCTGAGATTTGCCCATATATGAGTTTATGGAGCCTTTGGTTTATTTTGGACCTACCTGGACAACATTTTGTCATGACATAGAAGCTATCGTAAAAGTCATTGTCGCCAATTTGTATGTAAATACTAATATTTTTAAGGAAGCTGGCATAAAAAGCTATTTTGGGGCGAATGATTTGTATGGATGTTCAAAAAGAGAAAGATTCCAATAAAATTTGATAAGCTGATTTTGATTGCAATAAAATTAGTTTGGTTTGGACTAGGGTATTCATTCGGTTAACCGTCAATCGGTTAACCGATTAATTACTACCCGATTAACTGATCGGTTAATTTCAAATTGGCTTTTTTCGATTAACGATTAAACCGATTAATTTCAGTCGATTAACCGATTAACCGATGTAATAAAATTTTCAATATTTTGTAGTATTATAACATATTTTTTTGTGATTGTAATTATTTTTTTCGTCTCATATACAAAATGTATGTGTTTAGAAAATATTTTTTCATACAAACAAAGAAGGTGTTCAGTGATCTTAATTTTAACCCATTTTCTGCCGACCGTTGACTAAACTTACAATGATTTTTTATCTTCATCATCGATCAACAGGAATGTGGCGAAAAATGGGTTAAATTTTTGATTACCAGTACCTTTTTTCTGTTTCATGTATGTGTTTAGTTATTTGTTTCTTCTTATATCTTCTCATAACAGTCTTTTAACAGAATTAACTAAAACAGTTAGAAGTGATAAAAATTTTTAAAAACTCTACTGGCATAATGGAGTGTTTTATATGTTTAGAGAAATCCTGGAAAATGACTGAGAAATTAGATCTACGATAAGTGAAAGAATTTTTTCCAAGTCAAGTTTTGGCAAAACTAAAGAGCTTAAATCCTAAACATTTAAAATAAATTACTTTTCTAAAAGATTATTTTATAAGATCTTCTTTAACTATTGAAATAACTAAAGAAATTATCTCATTTTATTTTTTATAAATAAATATTTGGGGGATTCACAAAAAAGTCATAAAGTCTTATGTCTTAAAATAATTACAAGAAATATATATCGTCGGCTTAATATGCAAACCGGCTAAATCCACTTTTTATGTAAATTAAATTTTGATGCCTTGTGGTAGAGAAAGGTACGCCTCGTCGACCAGCATGTGGTTTTTTGTATGTATTTTTGATTTTCTATAAAGCTGCAAATAGGAAAAATAAAAAGTTTTTCGTCTCTCCTGTTAAATGTGCTGAAAGTGAGTTAGCAGGTTTGCATATTAAGCCGACGATATGACTGTTGTAGGCTACTGCATATAATTTAGTTTTATACTGTACAGTTATGAAGAATCAATGAACACAGCATTAAAATATTTATTTTGTTTGAAAAATGCATATTAAATATTTATTAATTGTTTTTTTTTTTTTTGTTTGCTGGTTTTAGTTCAAGAATTGTTATGTTTGGTATGTTATTGTTTTTTTTACTAATAAACTCCAAATAATAAACAATTAATGCGTTTTTATACATTGAAATTACTTAATTTATAAAAAAACTTGAATAATCGGTTAACCGATCAAAAACAAAACTAACCGATTATTAACCGACTAAACCAAAACCTCGGTTAATTAATCGAGCGATTAACCGATCAAAGCAAAAGGTCGATTAAATGAATACCCTAGTTTGGACCAAATTTAATCTTGATTTAATAAGATGGTTTTTGAGAAATTATGGACCGGTTTGTTCCATTTTCAATGGGCTTGGTCCTTGTACCAGTCAGAGCCTCTGGGACAAATTTCTTCAAATTGTCTCCGAATTTGCGATCTGTATGCACAAGGTTGCATGGACAGCCAGCCGGTCGGACAGACATCGTTATATCGACTCAGAAAGTGATACTGAGCCGACCTAACGAATTATTTGGAATTATTTCTTATTATATTCCTAATTTATTTTCCTTAAACTAATTTATTCATTATTTACATATGTTCATATTTTTTTAATTGCAATAAATCATCTTCAGTACTGGATTCTTCCAAAAAAATATTGCCGCTCAATGAAACATTTGTTTCGTCATCTTCTTCTCAATTTCTTCAAAAAATATATTTTTTTTAGTCTTTGGATTCCTTTTTGAAGACAACAACGGATCTGAGGAAAGTAATAAATGAGTCATTAAATCTTTATGAGTGTCTCTTCGTGACGTTTTTCTCGTATGGGACAGTCTTGTTTTTCTTACGATTTTGTGGTTGCCTTCCAATGCTTCTTCGGACAAGCACCCTGAAATTTATTTTAGTTATTAGTTACGTTTCATTTTAATAACATAAAGCCACTTTAATACCTAATATTTCTTATTATGTTCCTAGTTTATAATCAGTATTGTGGTTATTTTGTTGAACTGTTTATGGTTTTTAATCCAAATTTTTTAATATTTTTTAATTAGGCAAAAGTTCATCAAATTTAATTTTCATTAAATTATTCTTATGAAGAAAGGAAGTTTACAACATGAAATTAATTAAAATTTATTGATAATTTTTCATTCTTGACTGAAGCTGGGCTCGAACCCAGGCGTTTTTACGGACAGGTTACCCTGACATGTTTCGATTGTAACCACTCAATCTCCTCAGAGGGCTTGCCGTTTAACACTCGCAGCCATCGAAGACTGCTGACGTCAATAGAATTGATGTTTGACAAGAATGAAAAGTTCCTAGTTTATTTTTTTTAAACTAATTCAATCTATGAAAATTTGAGCAAAAATTACGAAAATAGCATTTTTTTTAAAATACATTTTTTTCTAGTTGTGGTAAAATTTTTTAAATTGTTTTTCTTGTATTTATTAGAAAACAGTCTAAATATTCGAAATCAGAAAAAACCCCATAAACGATATTTTTCTTTTTTGTTAATATTCCATCAAAGTTAAGAAATTTTTAGAGCTTAAGTAAATAATAAGCATTTTTCAAACCAATAAAAAAAACACTTATGAGAAAATAATTCAATAAAATTGTTCTACAGTTAGTTCTAAATATAGTAAACTACTACAGAAAAAAATTTCAATCTCGTGCTTTAAAAAACAATAGTTTTACAACAGTTTTCCTGAAGCATGTTAAACTCAAGTAGTTGTTTAGCCATTTTTACTTCAAATTCTCAAATTAAATCTTAAAAATTCTTTAAAATTCATTTGAATTATTTTGTTATCTATCGATCTGTACATTTTTAAGTACAATATAAGACTTGTTTTTTTTATGTCTATGGTCCAAAGCACTGTGCGGCTTGTCATCTTCAAACTTTTATTAAACTTTAATTAAAATATAACAAAAAATATTTCATATTAAAAATCAACTTTACTGAAAGGATGTAGTTTAAAAGCTTCCATTTAACCAACCATTTAACTTGGGGCGTCACTTGCACCTGTTATTTTTATTGCACTACCAATATCCTTAGCCAAATACGAAACAAATGCTCCTTTATTTACCCCATTTACGATGTAAAAATTACGAAACAGAAAAAAATTATCATAAAATATTTCCGTTGGCAAGATTTATGTTGAGAACCTTTTGCATTTTATTGGAAACCAACAAAATTATAAATACGAGTACTTAAATGCATCATACATCTACAGGCAGACATATTTTTACAGCAAAATGAACAGAAACAGAAATAAAAAGGCAGTAAATGTGGGCAACGAGCATTTGTTTTGTTTAAAAATACCACCCACAAAACTCTCACCAAAACTATTTCCGTTTCCTTTGAATGCATAAGTGAACGAGCGAGCGAGTGCATTTAAGAATAATTACCAAACCGATTGTATAATTTATGCATATTTAACGGGGAAAGAGTTTTAAAGGAAAGGACGAAGAGAAGGGTTATGGAGAAACAAGAGTGTGGGGTGGAGTCTATTACCAACTACGACCTTTTGTAACAATTGTTTGGGATTACAACTACGACCTTTTGTAACAATTGTTTGGGATTAGTAAAATTGATTGAGGTTTATGTTTTTTCGTTTTTGCAGTTGGGTCTATTTATAGAAACTCTTTCTTTTTTTTTTGCATTTTTGCCAAAAGTTACGTGACTTTTTGAACTTTTTCTTCTTCCCCTTTATCGTGAGTTTTTTTTTTGGCGGCAACATTTTTCGGTTGCCTTTCAATAACAAATGACTTACGATTAACAATTGTTTGGGGAATTATTCATTTTTACTGTAACAAGTAACTTTTAGCGCCAAAAGTCACTAGTAACAAACTGCATCGAGAGCACAAGTTCATATCATTTGTTTAAGTAGTTAAACGGCTTAATTCGTTCGCTTGACAAAGTCAAACCGTAGCCAGACATTCACAAACAAACTCGACTTTTAAAACGACACTAACAATGACTGGGAGTCAAATAAAAGTACTGGCAAACAAAACAAAAAAATAACAAAAATTGTGCGGTTAATTTTGTGGAAATTTATAACAGTCAGAAAAATATTTTCACCGTTTTATTTTACATTCAACAGAAAGAAATGGGAATAAATAATTATGCCCTTTTCCTCAATAGTTAAACTTAAAAAGAACCGCAAACCAGGCATGGAATATTTAGTACTAAAATAGTACTTTTTTAATGACTTTCAATGCAAAAACTACCTTTTTCTAATGAAGTCAGTTTGAACAAATATTCGTTAACATAAAAACTAATATTTCGTACAAAAAGGGTCAGAACAGAACACATCAAATCGGACACAGAACGAATTTAAGATAGTCAAAATAAGGGTGAGTACAAAGGGCTGGACTTTAACGCGGTCAATTTGGTGGCAAGGAGTTAGATATTAAGAGACAGTTATAAAGAGAACCTATAAAAATGCAAAATACTTAAATAGGCCTTCTAATGGGCTTGTGGTGGGACTTTTTGGTCAACACATGTTGAACAGAGTATCAGGAATCTGAACATTGACAAAAGTAATTTATCATTTAGTTATAAATAAGTTTGGAAGTATGAGCTTCCTCCTTACTATGATGCCGATATGCTTAGGAAGTATTTGAAACAACTTCTAAGCCCATCATTACAAAAAATGGTAATTTTAAGGGCAGAAGTATTAAGAAAATTAGTGTCATTTCTTTTAATTATGATAATATTTGTATTGTTCAATTATGTATGGAACAAAATATTGGTCAAATGGCCGCCACGACCTCCACGGCACACCTCCATCCGATGGTCCAAATTTTCGATGACGCTGAGGCATAATTGAGATTCTATGCCGTTAATGTGCCGAATTATCTCTTCCTTTAGCTCTTGAATTTTTGACCTTTTCTTTCAAATAAACCCAAAGAAAGAAGTCCAACAGTGTCAAATCACATGATCTTGGAGGGCAATTGACATCGCCACCACGTGAGATAACACGGCCATTGAATTTGTCGCGCAAAAGAGCCATTGTTTCGTTTGCTGTGTGGCAAGTTAACATCTCACGATAGCGAGCACCATTCACAGTAACTGCCTGACCGGCCTCATTTTTGAAAAAATAATGATCCCGCCAGCCCACAAACCGCACCAAACAGTCACTCTTTTTTGGTGCATTGGTGTTTCGACAATCTCTCTTGGATTATCATTCGCCTAAATGCGGCAATTCAGCTAATTGACGAATCCACTGAGGTGAAAATGTACATCATTACTGAAGATGATTTTCTTCGAAAATTGATCATCCACTGTTACCATTTCTTTCCACCATTCTGACCAGTGATGACGTTTGGAATGGTCAAGAGGCTTTAGTTCTTAAGTCAGTTACACCTTGTAAGCGTGTAAATGCAAGTCTTTATGCATAATGTTCATCAGCGACGAGCCTGAGAGGCGCAATTGTTGGGCACGACGACGAGTTGAGGTGGACGGCTTTTCGGCCACATTATCGCGAACAGCAGCAATGCACTGGTGTTTTCACATCTCCTACAGACCCGGTTTGCTCAAATTTTTGAACGATTTTTCCGATTGTACGCACATTGGGACGGTTAAATTGACTAAAAAAATCACGAAGTGCACGATATGCATTTTGATTTGAACGCTCATTTTCATAATTAGCCTGAATAACTTTAACGCATTGCTCGATTGTGTATCTTTCCATGGTTAAAATTGCGTTGAGAAATGTCAAATGAAACGCATAAAAAATCTTGACGTTTTGGTGTGGTTCACATTCAACTTCGGCCCTTAAAATTTAACCACTCTTTATTTAGTCATTGTACGACTTTTTCCAACGGACTTTAAGCAAGTTGTGAAACTTATCCGGTAATTATTTCCAATAGTAAAAATCATTTGCTAACAATCAATTCTAAGTTCAATATGCCATATAGACTTTTCAAAATGTTTTCAATAGAAAGGGACACAGAAGTTTAGTATGTGCTCTTCATCTTCAAAAAGTACTCCTTAAGTAAAAATTTGGTACCACTTCATAATCAGAATTTTTCATCCCTGCCGCAAACATTAAAGCGAATTTACAATTGACAATTAATGATAAAAAAAACTACAATTTGCATTTAACAAACGAAAATCACTTAAACACACAAATAGAATATTTCTAAAAAAATTTTTTATTTAGAGAAGAAACAAACAGATAAGGCTGATTAAGTTAATAGAAACAAAATGCAGCTTTTAATCAAATTTAATTATTTTATTAAGCCATTAGGTTATTAGGTAAACATTTTATGCAGCAAGTCAGTGAAGCTTTAATTTATATAAAACAGTACCATAGACAAAGTTATAGAATTATTTCTTATAGTTTACTAGAACAATAGCAGGGAGATCGATTATTCGACTTTTTTCAATAACCGGTTTTCGAATATTCCGAATATTTGCTATTAAAAAAAAAACGGTTTTCAGTTAAGCATTTTAAAAATAACCGGTTAACCGGTTTTAATTCGAATACATAAAAATATAAAAATCAAATAAGTTTTTGTAATAAAAAGTAATTTAAAATAAAAACAAAATAATTCACGAAGGTAAGGAACCAACAAAATACGTAGATATGACTTAAGGTATGTTCAGACCTAACAAATATTTAGTTGACGATAGAATCCAAAAAAAGGTGACCAGTAAATTGATCAAACTTAAGCTTTATTTTTTATAATTTCTATTTATTTACTAAACATAATTCCTAAAATCTTAACCGTATAACGTAAATTGGAAACTGTTAAATGATATTTGATCTAGCCGAATTCAAACAATTCTTTAAGAAAACTAGTGGTTGTGTATGCCGTTAAATATTTAAAAGGTGGGAACGTAGCTGTAGAAGTTTTGAAAAACTTTGGTTTTAAAAAATTATAGGCATTAAATAAATTTATTATTTGAGATATTCCCCCAAATATATTTTAATTTATTGGTGGTTAAGCCTGTCTATGTGAATCTCAAACATATTTTTGAAAAGTTGAAAGCAAAACCTCTTATCTAGGGTTATATATTTCAAATTATTTTGTTTCAGCTTTATAGAAACGAATAGTAATATGAACATGCTTTTTGTATGAAATATCTGTCAATTCGTCGATCACAATTTAAATCCTTCCATGACATTGTTTGACTCCTTCAATTTTGTTTAAAGTTCTTGGTTTTTTTATAAATAAATTGAAGAATTTTTCCACATCGTTGATTCCGCCGGTATATTGTAGTTTAAAGCATGAAGATATGCTGGAACTACTTAACAGCCGTACCTAAACAAGAGCGGAAGGCGGAACGTTTTCATCCGCTTAGCTTGTCGCTGATACCTAAGCAACGTTGTGTCACAAACAAAAGTATTAACTTTCTTGTTTAAGAAAACCCACATAATAGAAATAAAAAGAAGAGAAAAAACCACTAGATTGTCGAAAAAATAGCTAAATTGACATTATTTATTAACAAAGCGGCCAACTTCACTATTAATCGCGCTATTTAGGGATGCTTCATACAAATTGTATGGGCATGCGAATTTTTGACAGCTAGAAGAGGCTTTCCGCTCTTGTTTTGGTATGGCTGTAAGAGTTTTCATTCATTATTGGCAGCATATTTTAGTAAAGTATTATTTGCAGTCTCTTAAAAACTACTATGTGCTTGTGGACTAATTAAAGGTGATTAATAAGTCGTGACGTTGAAGAACCTTTGCAACTTCTCACTTAATCCCAATAAAAAATTGAGCTTCGAGCGAAGCAGGTTTGTAAGGGAGAAATGTAAGAGTTTCGCTTACCATTGCGCTTACGGAAGACATGAATTTTATATGGCGAGTTCCCACTTTGAAGCAATACATTTTTGACACATAAAGCGCATTATTCAGCGCATAAAAAAATTGTTGGATGTAACGAACAGCTTCACACACTGAATGTTTTTTACAGTTATTTTTTAGTATTCTCCCTTACAAACCTGCTTCGTAGTAAGGGAATGCCGTAGCACTTGAAATGTTATTTATTTTTTATAAAAATTGTTAAGAGTTATTTCACTTACTTTACTGCATTTCTGTATGTCTCATTGCGTAGCGCATAATTGTGCGCTTATTTTTTTAAATGTACCATTAGTGCTTCGCAAAATGATAAAATTTTTTATTGGGATGGTGCTTGTCTTTTAAATCAGTTCGAATATTAGGAATACTGTCAAATTGCTAATTACTTTTAAGTTGAAAATTTTTTTTTTTTTAATTGTTTTTGGTTTTTGTTACAAGAACACACGCTTATATAGGCGATTTTTATTTACATAGCTTATTATGTTTTTTTTTTTTTTTGACTTTTGTGACATTTTGTTTTGACATTCTTTATAAAAAGTTTAAGTTTGCCAAAAATTCAATTAGAAAAATATTTAAATTACACATTGCTTAAATAACTGGTTAATTTTACCAAAATTACCGGTTTATTCGATATTCGAAAAATGGACATTTTAAAATATTCGACTTGGGCAAAACTAAAATAACCGGTTAAAAAATAATAGTATAAAAGTATAGTGCTATATTAGTTTAGTAGTACAATAGTATATTAGTTTAATAGTGAAATAATATAATTGCATAATAGAATAATAGTATAAAAGCAGTATAAAAAAAAGTATATTATAATTAGCCAGTTCACAAAGGGCTTAAAAACTGCAGTCGAAACCAAAAACTTTCGAACAGAAAACGAAAATTTGTGTATAACTTTTTTGCTTTTTGAGTTGATTTGCCAGCGACTGTTTACGCTTAATGAATCAGAAGTTAGGCAATAGTTTTTTTGGCCAATGACAATTAAAGAAGTGGAACAAATGGAAGTTTTTATACTTTGACTGCAGTTTTTTAAACGCTAACTTAAATACTATTTTACATTAAAAAACACTGTTGTGAACAGCTTGTTGCATTATAAAACGATAACTTGCTGTAACCATCAAAATTAAATGAAAAAAAAAATATTAAATTTTGTTTTACGTAGATAAATAAATTATTAAAAAAAAAAGTTGTCAAAACCTGTCATACCTATACAATTTGTATGAATCATTCCTAAATAGCGCGGAGTCAACGCTTTGCAATTTGAAAATCCGATTTTGACAGCGCGTTTAGTAGTGAAGTTGTCCACTAGAGTTAATAAATAATGGCAATTTAGATACTTCTGTGCTCAATCTAGCGGTTTTATATCTATTTCATATTTCGATTTGTTGGTTTGTGGGAAAGTTAACACTACTGTTCGCGTCACAACCTTGACTCTCTTGTTTAGGTATGGCATATTAGCGTCAAACCTATGCGAAAGCAAACGTTCCACCTTCTGCTCTTGTTTAGTTATGGCTGTAACTGTCGTTGGCGGGTATCAAAGATTCGGCACAGCCGAATAGCAATCGTAACTTGTTTTCTACCAAACGATCTAAGATGGGAGTATATCGAGTTTTAGACTCCGTTTGTAACACATCAAAGTAGTTATTTATGGCCCTATGCTCCAATTTGGAACGACGGGAATAAATATATATATATATATATATAAAGTAGTTATCGAGGACCCCAAAAAGTACCTACATCTATTATGGTAACTGGTAAAATCTAACCTTTTCCATCTTGGACGTCATATTCGTTTATGTAGTATTAAAATTAGCCAACATTATTTCACTTAGCCGCCATACAAAAGACCCCTCCGGCAAAAGACTTTTGGTATGATAACAACTATACGGGATGCGTTAAAACCGCAAAATGTATCACCAATTTTATGCAAGATGTGGTTGGTAGTAAAAAGGGTCCAATTAGGTCCACTTTTTCATTAAGCCCCCATGCAAATTTTCATTTTATATATGTGACAGTTTCAGTTAAAAGGGACCGATGGATGAAAAAATCGAATTTTACTTTTTTGGTGATTCTTAAAATAGACAATACGCTCTTTCTAATGCAGCAAACCGCAGTTTTCTAACTTCATTACTTTTGACATAAGTAAGCTTTAAAATACACCTTTGATAAGAAAAAAAAATTAACTTGTTAACTTCAAATTCGTTTTTCTCCAAAACTCATTTTTTTGCCCATAGATCCCTTTTAACTGAAACTGTCACATATATTTTTAATTTTAGTAGAATCTCACAAATTAGAGCCACTTTGTGCACCGGCCAGTTCGAATTTCTGAAAAGTTCGAATTTCTGGACTTTTTTTTTACAGAAAATGATAAAATTATAATGAAATAGTGATAGATAATGAATAGTTGTGTAAGCTTTATTTTAACTCAAAACAGTTTTTATTTAACATTAAATTAATTGAACATATTAAATTCATAGAAATACTTTTAAAAAGTTTTTTAATTATTTTTTTTATTGACCCTTCAGTTATCAACTGACCCAAATTTATACAAGCATATTAAATTTCATACGCATATGACCGAATTGTACACACCACCAACAACTCGGCGAATCCCCGTTTTATTTTTACTTTAATGAGCGAAAAAAAAATAATTTGTAGTGAAAATACAAAAAATTTTTTAAAAATTCCAGAAATTAGAACTCCCTGTTCTAATTTTAGAGCGTTTAATTTGGTTTTTCGCGTATAAAGTTCAAATCATAAAAAAAAATTTCCTCCTTTTTCCTTCCTTCCAGACATTAAAACCACAAGTTCTAATTTTAGAGCGTCCAATACATTGAAATGGCCGGTTCTAATTTGTGGAAGTTTCGAATTTGTTATGGTTCGAATTTGTGAGATTCTACTGTTGTTAAATAATTCCGTTGTGTGGGTGTTGGGTGGCTAGAAAAAAAAGTTGTACCAGTCACCCTCTAGAATGAAAAATATGTCAATGAAGTTTCTAAAACAGGGACAACATTTTTTCTGCCACGCCCACAAATTCAGCTCTTTTTGTGTATGAAGCGCTGCCATTTAAAGTGAAACTCAGCTATACATACTAAGATTTAGAAGAACTTTTATGACAAGTTAAAACAAATTTACATTTGGGGGAAGGATCCGAGATGGCATAAGTGGCGCCCAGAATTTGAAGACGGATTAAAAAGTCACCTAAAGCAAAAATTAAGTCACTGTCAAGCCATGAACAACGATATGCGATATGATGAGATTGGACTTAAAATGGCAGCGCTACATAAAAAAAAACTTTCATTGCCATATCTTTTATTCTAGGGGGTGACTGGCACAACTTTTCTTTTGTATGGAGGTCGACCCGGTCTACATAGTGAACTCGGTGCGACCTTTTTACTTCTTTATTATTATATATTTTACGCTTGGATTTCTGAGATCTTAGTTAAACTAGATTTAGTTAATCTGAAATTTGTGCCGCCATTACCAATTCGGGATACAACATTTTGAACACAAAGCATACAGAGATGAAAAAGTAACGTATGAAAATGCCTAAATCATTTGCGAAGGCAGCTTTCGAAGAAAGAGAAAGAAAATGTTTTTTGGTAGTGAAGTGGCAATGTCTAAAAACAGGTCGCTACTATAAACACAAATTGCGTAATCAAAACAAAAAATTCAAAAAGGGCAGCTTTCGAAGAAAAAGACAGAAAAAATACAATATATTGTGATTTTGAGAAAACTGCTTGGTTTTGCTTAAAATTTTGGTTTTTAATAAATAAAAAAAGTCACATTCACAAAGTCCTAGTTTCACACTACTTTAAACTAAGTTTAAACTTAATCCACATCTCAAAAACCCGGCCGGCCTTATTCAACTTTGCTTAATAGAAATTTTGTTTTTTTTTTTAATCAAACTTTAGCTGCAAAAGCTTTTAAACAAATTTTTTTTACTTTAAAATTATTTACCTAAATAAATTTAAACAAAAATTAATTCCAATGTTTACTAAGGAGTCCTGTAGCATCTATTTTTTTTTTTTTTTTTTAATTTATCAATTTTATTTGAAATCAGTTAAGCCAAATCGTATTTGTACTAAAATTTATGGCTCCATTTATTTTTCCCTTTAAATTTAAATAAATCTTTAAGGTCTTTAACATTTCAATACAAAATTTTTTTATTTTCAATTTTTGCCAAAAGGAAAAAAGACAAAAAGCAAGAAAAATCCCAACAATCCCAGTTTCAATCCTAATGAAAATATTTGTATTTCCCTGGTCTACATATGAACGAGTATATTGTTTTTCCTTTCCGCTTTTATCATTTCCCATTGTTTCTAATATGTATAGAGTTGTATTGTTGTTGTTGGAAAAACAAATATATATAGAAATTGTTATTTTCGTACTTTTTCCATTTTTTTTTTTTTTTTTTTTTGTGAAATATTTAACTTGTCATTCACAGTTACACTTATGCAAGTATACAATCGTGTGTCTGTGTGCAGACAGCAAACCGTAAAAGTCCTTTTCAACTAATACATTTGTACAATATTTAAAACATTGTCAAAAATAAAATTGCCAAGAAACTCAAAAAGCTGGGAAAGCAACAAAAATATTTGTATTTTTTTTTTCTTTCTTTAGCTAAAGCTTTAATTACAAATGAAAATCCCCGGAAATGTATGAGTATGAGAATACGAGTTCTATCTGAACATGAATATGTCACGGTGACAATAGAGAAATCCCATTTGTATATGAGAGTGTGTGCGCGCGTGTGTGTGTAAGGATATAGACAGTAAACAAAATACGAAAAAAATAACAACACACAAAATCCCTTATTTACTACTACACAAGCAACTAAATTTTCGAATATATTTTGTGTGTGTGTGTGTGTGTAAAAGAAAATTGTAATACATTTTAAGTTTATTTAGCTGTTTTTGTTTAAGCTTTATGTTTGAGAGTATTTGTATGTATAAAAGTATTTTGCCTGTGTAGCAGTTAACAGTGCAGTTTTGTATGTGTAGAAAACAGTCGTTTAAATGTGAATATGTATTTCAATGTTTTTGTCGGTTTAATATATTTTTGATAACCTCTGTACCAGCACACACAAACTGGCAAATATAACACAGCAAACATTTCGAAATGACCCTAAATAACAGATAGTGTAGAGTTCAAACTAGACTAAGGCCCCTATTACGGTTCACAACTCAACTCAGTTGAGTTTTAATTAAGACAACTGCTTGTGATCAATTGTAATTTTTGTTATGTTTTTGTTCACCGCAATATAGCAAAGGGGTAATTCCATGTCAAAACGACCAAGAGTGGGACACGACCCCTTTCGATTTTAATAAAAGTTGGTGAGAAGGTTCCTTTTATCTTATTAGGAACATATATGAACGACAAAAAATTTTTAAAATTTGTTTTTCGAAAGTTATGTCATATTGAAAATGTCATAATTTCGGAGAATTAGCCGAATGTGTTGAGCGTATTTCTTCAATATCTCGAAAACTACTTGACATACGAAGATAATTTTGATGTCATTTTAAAGAGAATACTTGGGGCTACAAACCATAAATTGAAAAAAAATTGCTCCTAGATGGGTCAAATGTATGACCAGCCCCACTTTATTTTTTATTGCCGAATTTCGGTTTTTTTAGTTATTTCAATAAACTAAAGCGTTTTTGAGTTACGCGAATATATGCTGTGCGTCCACTTACATTTTCGAAATAACGGTATATCTTGAAAACAAGAGCTAACCTAAAAAAACGGTTAGCACCACTGGATTCAGCGTCCCCAATTAGGGTAAAATGCCAGGTGCGCGGCTGGTCTGTTGTTTGCAACTAGCACAGTGTACTTATTGCTCAAAATTACAATATCAAAATTCTATTTTAATATTATTTTTTTAAGGGTTGCGAAAGGAAAAAAATCATATCTTAAAAAAGAAAAAAAAACACCTCCTTCAAAGTTTCAGGATTTTTAAACAACAGTTTGAGGTATTTTAAAAAAAAAAATCAGCCAAATAAAAAAATAGGTTTTTGACTTAGTCCGTTTTTAAAATTTAAGATTTTGCAGATACTACATTTTTCAAAAAAAATTTTTTTTTTCAATTTATGGTTTGTAGCCCCAAGTATTCTCTTTAAAATGACATCAAAATCATCTTCGTATGTCAAGTAGTTTTCGAGATATTGAAGAAATACGCTCAACACATTCGGCTAATTCTCCGAAATTATGACATTTTCAATATGACATAACTTTCGAAAAACAAATTTTAAAAATTTTTTTCGTTCATATATGTTCCTAATAAGATAAAAGGAACCTTCTCACCAAATTTTATTAAAATCGGAGGGGGTCGTGTCACACTCTTGGTCGTTTTGACATGGGATTACCCAAAGTTGTAAACCATAATACAAAAATCAAGAAATAATTGTAATAGGGGCCTAAAGTTGAGACTGTCCCGTACACAAGAATAGAGATTTGAACTTTAATGTGGACTCATTGCTTAGGACTGCAGGGCTTAATACAGTGGAAACATAAATATAGGATATAGCATGGATGGGCAAACTTATTACTCATATTATCGATATTAATTTTTCTTATTTATGTGGGATCGACTTCAAAAAATTTTTACATTTCCCCAAATGGATTTTATTGTGAGAGTTGTGAGTGGACAACCAACATATTGGTCTAAATTCCAGATGTCAACGACTTTAGCGCGGTTAAAAACATCTCCAAAGAAACCATTCATTATAAAGCTTCCTTAGAATTGTCTTCCGATCACACACCTTCAATTGTTACTATAGTGAACCCCAATGAAATTGTATCTTCGTCTGGTTACTTGGCGACGGCAGCCACATATATAAATATAAAAATATCTCAGTATCCATTGCACGGAAAATATTGCGCTTAGTTCTCTATTCCTAATATTGACGCTTATCTAAAACTAACTGTTAAACATTCCAGCATAACACCCAAAAAATCAAAAATTCTAAAATATATTCCACAGATTTTAAGCGTCTCTTTTCTGAAAAAAGAGGGCTCAAAGAGAGTGGCAATTGCACAGATCCCCTAAACTTAATAATTTATTAAGACCAGTGATGCCAACTTTTTGAGAGCAAAAAGCACTTTAAAATTTAAAAAAAGCACTAAAAAGCACTATTTCGAACAAAAAAAAAACGTAAAAAAGCACTAAGCCATTTTTTCAATTTAATTAAACACAAAACAAGTTTCCATTGGCTGTGCCGAATATTAAATACCTCCAAAATTTGAAAAAGACTACGGCGTTTATCGTGGACCAATTTCATTTAAAATTTAATAATAAAAATATTTACATATGTATATAAACATTTTTAAATGTTTTAATATTATCATCAGTAAAACTAATATCAGCATCATCCGCTGAGTTTGAATTGGCCATAAAACAGTTTTAAAGTAATACAGTGCGAGCTCGATATCGTAGCTTGAAAAAATCTGGCCTGTTGCAATTACCGACCATTGTTAATTAAACTTGATGACAGCCCTTATTTGATAAAAAAAACTTATATTTTATCGTTTAAATAAATCTAAATTAAAATCGTGCAAAGTTTAATAAAAACAATTGGCGTAATTTCATACGCCAATTATTTTAACCTATGTACGCTTCTGAATAAAGAACACACATAAGGCGTAAAATAGAAAAAAACATGTATGTTTGTACTCTGATACTTAGTCAAACCTTTTTACAATAGCACTTAAGGAAGGAGTGCACAATACGCGGTTATTTGGAGACGAGTGTCGTGCGTTTGAAAACTAAAGCGCATGAAAAATGGCAGGTTACACAACGCTCGTTATAAACGCATTTTCTGTCAGCTGTTTTTAATTTATTTTACACTTTGCTTATACCAAATTACGGCTCTTATTTTGTTTTTAAAGTCTTTGCGTTCTTTTGTATGGTATCCGACTGCATGTTTTTTAACTTTTCAAAACGTTTTTATTTTACCATTCACAATTCCTAATATTTTTCAAGCCATTTTCTATTTTTGAAACAAATACATCGTTTTTTATTACGAGTACTAAATATGTTGTCATCGCTAAAAAGTGCAACGTTTTGTAAAATTTCCAACTTGCTAGGAAGCCTAGCTCTAACCTCGTAAATAAAGTTTTTGGTAAAACGAATGCAACTTTCTTTTATAACTTCTTTTTATCATTTGAAATCTTAAACTCTTTACAGGCATTCTCAAAATTGTACTTAAAATAGCAAATCTCATCTAAATCATCCTCTTTATAATCGAAGTTTTAAAAAATTTTAGTTAAAAAATACAAAATTGTAAAAAGCACTAAAGGCACTAACGAAAAATTGAAAAAGCACCAAGTTAGTGCTTTTTCTTAGTTTGGCACTATGGATAACATTTTGGCGTTTTGAGGCATCAAAAAGCACCATAAATAGTGCCAAAAGCACTAAGTTGGCATCACTGATTAAAAAGTGTACAAAAAGGCTAAGAAAGTTACTTCAGACTCTGTCAATGGCTTCTCTAGAAAAATATCCTAATGAACTTGATGCAACTCCACAAGCACACTACACAGAAGCGAATAATTTTCGAATTTGTATAGGAAAATCGCATATTTGGTTACAAAAATTTTTGAATTTTCTCCGATGACGCTTTTTACGGTATTGATACAAAAGTTTATAGGTATAAGTATTGAATATTTAGGCAACAACCAAGTTTATTGAGTCAATAATAAAAGGTGTTGCCCAAAATAATCTTTTTCAACAAAATGTTTACCTGTAGTGCGATTCACTAACTTTTATAACGAAAATCTAATCGTTAAAATAAATATAACGAAAATTTATCGAATATGCTATTTGGTAAAACTTTTAACGATATTCGCTGTCGTTTAAAGTCAGCTGTTACTTAAAGCAATTTTTTTGTCGATATTTTAGCGACAATTATTTATGTTGTGTTTATTTAATCGATAAAATTTATTTTATGTTTAACATACAAAGGAACATTCATATGTATGAACAAAAACAAAATCCAAAATTTAAAATTTACAAAAAAGCAAATTAAGAACAAAACAAAATTCTAAATGTAAAATTCACAAAAAAATAGAAAAACCACCAATTAACCCTTCGTCTTACGCATTTTGAATGAAAACACATGTGTAACATGGGGGTTAAGAACAATTTCATTTGTTTTTATTTTATTCTCTTTTGTGCTTTTCGTTTTTTTTTTTTAACATTTTGTAGACAGAGATGTTACAAAAACACAGCTGTTTGCTATCGTTTAAAATAAATTACAGAATCACACTATCGTTACTGCAAGCGAATATATCGAGCTCTTATAGCAAAAATAATGTAACCAACAAAAATAAAATTTTACAGGAAAAGGTTTTCTTACGAATGTCGGCTCGTTAAAAGTTAGTGAATCGCACCACTGATTTATAAAAATAAATTTTTGGAAATGTTAAATAAATCAAATAAAATGTTTCTCGAATCTTTTATTACACTGGTTTACAGCCAAAAAATACCAAGAACACCACATGCCTAGATAAGTTAATTGGGACCTCCTGAACACGAAAATCGCTGTAATTTTTTTCCTAAGTACCGTTTTTCAGATAACGGTACTTTTGTGTTTTTCGGTGTATGGTCCCACTCAAACCCTTGTGGAGCCCAACCAAAAAGTCCGATCGAAATAAATGGCAAATCGTTGGAAAGGTAATCGAATGCCTTTTCCATCGATATGCTACAAAAATTTACGTTTTTTCAAAATTCTTCATTTTCATTTCGTTTTTTTAAAAGGCATTCGATTACCTTTCCAACGATATGCCATTTATTTCGATCGGACTTTTTGGTTGGGCTCCACAAGGGTTTGAGTGGGACCATACACCGAAAAACACAAAAGTTACGTTATCTACAAAACGGTACTTAGGGAAAAAAAATTACATCGGTTTTCGTGTTTAGGAGGTCCCAATTTACTTATCTAGGCATGTGGTGTTCTTGGTATTTTTCCAAATTAAAAATTTGTAAAGCAGTGTTATTTATTTATTTATTATGATGTGATAGATTCCTAATTTTTATTATTTGATAAATACACTTAAATTTATTGTGGGGGAAGAAGCTAGTTCCTTCCTATTCGCATTTCACTGGTTACTTAAAAAAAAAAAAAATTTATTCAACTAAAACTGTAAAGCGAATGAGAATTATGAGCTACAAAATGAACAAGAGTCTTTACATTGATTCAACTATTTTTTTTTTTTTATTGAATAGAAAGAAATAATTAATTATTTTATTATTAAATATGTTTTATTGAGTGCTATCATTTGAGATATTTTTTTCTGTGTACTCATTATGACGTGCAGCCAGAAATATCATAAGGCCAGTTGTCTCAAAGCCACCACTAAGAAACTTGAATGGAAGTTTGTCAAGATATGATATTGAAAAAGGAAATCTGTTTGTTAATCATTAGAAAAACGTATTAACTCCAAATATATCTTAACAAATAGCATTCGAGTTACCGACTGTTAATGTTAGAGCAGCAATCTTCCTAATATTCGCGTACAGACTGGAGTTGGCTTTTTACCAGAAACCAGAAAGCGGTATAAGCCTTAACGATGAAATCTTGCCGAAGCAAAAATGGTGTAAAAGTCAAGCCATTAACAACGATTTGCGATACGGACTTGAAAAGAAGATTTATATAAAAAACAAAAACTACTGCATTGTGAGTAGTGGCAAAAACTCTTTTTTACAATTCTAGATACTTCATTGATATAAAACTTCTTTCTGACTGATACAATTTTCTTGTTTTTGTCTGTTAATCTACCTGGTTTAACATAATATTCATGTGCAAAAGAATAAATAGGGCGTACTTTTGGGGCGTGGCATAAAAGTGAGCAAATTAAAACCTAGAAATACAAATTATTAGAAGAGCTTTTTTGCCACGTGCAAAAAATTGGAGATTAGGGGGAATGGATCCGAGATGTTATGAGTGGCGCCCAAAACTCGATGTCGGATTAAAAAGTCACCAAAGACAAAACTAAGGCTTTACTGAGGCTTTTAATAATGATATACAACATAAAACAAGTAAGAAAGTATAGTCGGTCAAGCCCGACCATATATGATACCCTACACCACAGTATTTAAAAACACATCATGCTTATGTGTCCATAGATATGGATTTATCTATGTTTATAAACGTCATGAAAAACGGTTTGAAAGTTTGTGAGAGGCAGAAATTGTGACCTACCTCCCCTTGTGGTCCTATTTTTAAAAATCTGTATGGCTTTATGTTCATATAGATATGGATCTATCTATGGTTTAATTATCATAGGGTTGAGAGGCAGAATTTCCCCCCATCTTCCCTCGTGGTCCTACGATTCGACCTATTTTTAATAGGCTTAGTCCTTGTGCCAATAAGAACCTGTGACCCAAATTTTATCAATTATTTTAAAAATTATCTCCAAAATTAGGACATGGGGTCTAATCACCGCATTCGATACTATCGTATCGAATAAACTATCGAATTTTTTTGCATACGATAGACACTGACGTTGTGAATGAAAACTCGATAAATGTAATGTCGAGTTACTCGATATTGAATTCTATTATTACAAATTCAATACATTTCATTCGACATCGAGTTTCGTGATACCGAAATAAATAATTTCGATCAATTTTGCTCGATATCGTATGCGGTGTTTAGACCCCTGTACTTTGCGCACAAGGTTACATGGACAGCCAGCCAGCCGGATGGACATCGTTAGTTCGACTCAGCAAGTGATTCTGGGTCGATTTAAGGAGGGGGTAGGACCAATACTTTAAGGCGTTAAACACATCAGCACAAATGCATAAAATACCCTCTCCACTATTGTGGTGTGGGTATAAAAATTGGGACGTGGCATAAAAGTGAGAACATTAAAAGCTAGAAGTACAAAGTTTTAAAAGGGCTTTCTCGCCATGTGCAAAAGATTGGGCAAAGGGGGTATGATCCGAGATGGCATAAGTGTCGCGCAGAATTCGATGTTGGATTACCCAGTAAAAACTTCGCCTACTTTTTCAAAATGAATAGTTTCTTTAACTCATTATTTTGTAGCTTTCTTCTATAACTACATATATAACAACTTCCATAACTACTTTTTTCTGGATGTATGAAGGTAAAAAAAATAATGACTTACTTTTTAATGCGTTCATTTTGGGGCATCGCTTGTAAAATTCATTGGTTCTTTCAGTAGAATTGTAAGTAGTGCTCTTATGTTTTTCTGATTACTCAACACATTATTTTGTAGGCAAAGTTTTTACTGGGTAGAAAGTCACCAAAGGCAAAAATGAAGCCATATACAATCCATGAACAACAATATGCAACCTGTGATGATCGGACTTTAACTCGCGAGGCATTTTACAAAAAACAAAAAGGGCGGTATCCAGAGGCCTGGCAAAAAATTAAAAAAAAATTTCTGGAATTCTTTTCAACTAATCTTTAATCCTAGATTGTGACTAGCTCAACTTTTTTTTCGAACCATCTAAGCGTATACCAGAGTTTAAGAGTATAGTGTAGAACATTTACATATATAAAAATGTGTGCTTGGCAACAAAATTTAGCTTAAAGCATTTTAACTGTACAACATGTTTCATACATGTTTTTACCTGTGACACGTGTAAGTTACATAAGTTGTTGTTATTGCACAAAGCAATAGTTACCAAATAAATGTATTTGTTGTAAATTGTATGTAAAATGTACAATGAATATTATTTGTTTACAAAGTATTTGTTGTTGTTGCTGTTTTTTGGTTCTGTTTTAAAACGAGGGCGTGTATTTTTCATACCGTACGCCAACAAAGAGTCAACAGTTTGTTTTATGAAAATGTATATTTAATTGAAAATGTTACGGCGAATATACATTCAAAATATATTTTTATCATAGACAATTTTCCAAATGGAAATAAAGTTTAAAGTGTTTTACGCAGCACAAAAGCTGGAGGGGATGGCAAAATGACAGGTTATTATTTTTGCATTTTCAAATATTAAAACAAAGTTAAACAATTTTTTTTTTGCAAAATTATAGATAAATTTTACAGATTATGGCTTTGTCCAATAAATAATTAAATATCAATTACATGTAATTTACCTAAGCCAAATTACATTAAGTTTAAAGTGAATTTACAAAAACAAAAAATTTTTTTTTTTTTTTGGCATAATGAGAACACATACGTAGTTTTTCGGCCCGGGTAACCAAAATGCAAATTGAATTCAGTTGAATGAAATTAGGTTTAAAGTGCTTAAAATATAATAAAAAAAAAGGAATCCATAAAATATTTTATAACAATTTGTTGTATAGCCTTAACAGGAATTTAGTAAGCTCTAGTTTTTAATATTAATATCGGGTGATTTTTTAGCTATTATCTTTTTGCCAACACTGGTTTAAACAGCTGACCCACGTTTCGTGTTTTGTTTCACTGTCAAACATCTTCAGTTTGGTCTATAATTTAACCATGAATCGTCTTACAAACGAACAACCCTTGCAAATTATTGAATTTTATTATCAAAATGCGTGCTCTGTTAAGAAAGTTCATCGCGCGCTTCTTGTATTCAGCGGCGAAGCTCATTTTTGGCTCAATGGGTACGTTAATAAGCAGAGTGAAGATCAGCCAGAAGCATTGCAAGAGCTACCAATGCATCCAGAAAAAGTCACAGTTTGGTGCGGTTTACGGGCTGGTGGCATCATTGGACCGTACTTCTTCAAAGATGATGCGAATCGTAACGTAACTGTGAATGGTTAGCGCTACCGTGAGATGATATCCAACTTTTTTTTGCCCAAAATGCAAGAGCTTGACTTGCATGACATGTGGTTTCAACAAGACGGTGCCACATGCCACACAGCACGCTTAACAATGGACTTATTGAGAGGCGAGTTCGGTGAACATTTTATTTCACGTTCGGGACCGGTCAATTGGCTGCCTAGATCGTTCGATTTAACGCCTTTTGACTATTTTTTGTAGGGCCATGTTAAAGCTCATGTCTATACACACATGCCCGCGTCAATTGACGCATTGGAAGACAACATTGAAGCATTTATTCATGAGATACCGGCCGAAATGTTGGAAAGAGTATGCCAAAATTGGACTAAGCGGATGGACCATTTGAGGCGCAGTCACGGTCAACATTTGCATGAAATAATCTTCAAACATTAAATTATATGGACCGTGCTATCAATTCAAATAAAGATTTCGTGAATTTTTCTGAATTTTATGTGTTTTTTTTTTAACTTTCCTATAGCTCATAAAAAATCACCCATTATAATATTGCTGCCGCATATTGTCTGGAATCATTTGGGTCTAAACTAATAATAGCATTTAGATTTTTTTCCCTTTTTTTTTGTTAATATCTTTATATCTTTTTAATTTTTTTTTATTAATATTTGTTCAACATTTTTCTATTTGGCCCCAGGGTCAACTGCCATCAATTTAAACTGTCATAGATCAATATCATTGTCTGGCTACTCTCGTAGACAATTCAGCAAAATCACGATCTGGTTTTTTTTTTTGTAATTTCCTTGAAAATGATATTCATTTTATTTAGCAACAGGCAAACAACAATTATTATGATTTGCATCATGAACAGAAAAAAAGATCACCTCATCATCATTTTCATTTAAGGCAAAATAACAATACAATAGAAGTAAATAGTTATATTAAAAGTTAAAGTCATATTAAGGAAATATTTGAAAAATAGCTAAGGTACAAAGAGTTTATTTTCATATATAAAGAGATTGTTTTATTAATCAAATCTTGGGACTCTAAACTCAAAAAGCACATTTGCTTATTATTCAAAGTAAAGCTAAATCCAGCAAATGTTTACCCAGTGTGCCGTGCCATAATTTTGAAATTGAATTAGATTCTTTATAACTTTATAGTTTTCTATTATTTGATATGTCTAGGTTCACACTATAATCGTTTCTTTCAGAAAGTCTGAGTCTGAAGAGAGGGAAAAATAGCTTGACGTACATACTTTCACGCACATAGAAAATCTATTTTATGTTTAACAATGCGTAAATATCAATCTGAAGTTTGATAAGCTTTATACATGTCAGAAACTGCCCCCGGGGGCTTAGGGATCATCTTTGAGATACTTCACCTTCTTGTGTTCCATCTTCCGGGGCATAATCAGGCGTAGCCAAAAAAAATAGTACCAGATCACAGGAGATCTTTACGATCTGTTGCGGTCTCGGCTGACTAGAGATTCCATCTGGTACCACGGGAGTCGATAGACTGACCTTTGGTTGAGGCCTCTATTTGTATAAAACAGTGTTCAAAAATAACCACTAACAGCCCATCCCACGATGTCACACGTTAACTTTCGCATAGAAAGTTTCATTATTAACAAAATAAATTTTTAAAATTAGTTTTTGTTTTAAATGTTATTTCCTATGCGAACGTTAACGTGTGACATCGTGGGATTGACCGTAAATATCGCTCCCTAGTGTTCGGTTCGGTAGATGTGTTGAAAACACAAACGCTAATAGTTTTTGTGTAGTTAATCATTAAACAAATAATGTTTCCCTGTTTGTCATCTTTCGAACACAAAAATAATACTGTTCTTATCCAACTCAACGAAAAGATAAGAATATTTAATTCTGTTTGGTAAAAAAAAACACAAAAACTTAATTGTGTTTGGTTCAGCTCATTAATGTCCGTTCGTTTCTGTTGTGCGTAGCGCCCTTTTGACTGGTACAAAAAACATTTTTTAAAAAACAAAAACAAAATACACATTCCTTTAAAAAGTAAAAAGCCAGCAAAATAATTTTACACAAACAAAACATATACACAATACATACACAATCTTTTTGGCTGCGGTCATTGCTAAAATTTTTTTTTGTTCATTTCTTTATCAATGTTTACATAATGTCTGTCTGAAGTATCATTACAATTGTTCTGTTTTTAAACGAAGAACAGAACACTACGATATTAAAGGTTATGTTCGACTACACAAACACTAAAAAAATAGATATCATTTCTGGGTGTGTGAGCCGAACGCTTAATAATGTTCTGTTTATTTTCGAACACTGGTATGAAATTCTTTTTGTGTTTGAGGAAGATTGTATTTTCGGAAGTTTTGCTTTTCCGTTGAATAAATATGGTTGGAAATCACATGGGGGCTGTAGCTTACTGCTTAATGTCGCAGGAGCAGGTACTCTGAAAATACCGCCAAAGGGCTGATTTTTGATCAGTTGTCACAGTGTTCGGCCTGAGTGAGGACTATCCCTTGGTGCTGTTGCTACTCAACAGATGCGGCTAGCATTTTGTCAAAAGCAGCGGAGGTAAGATAGCTTCAGCTCCTAAACAAGGGGCGAGTGTATAATCTTGCCGGATTATTTACAGAAATTGCGACCGGGTGTGCTGGTTGTTCTTAGACTAGGTGGTGTTTGGCAAACGCATAATGCTGATGTATTTTGTCATCAGTACAATGACAAGTGTTTTCGTTTTGACTCCATGACACTTTTCATCATTGTGATGTCAGCCTTAACATCACTTGGCCAAATTGTCATCAGGAAAAATTATGTCATGAATGAGATGACACATTGAAATCTCAGAAATGACGGGTCGTAGTCAGTTTAATAAAAAATATCATCAGTGCAATGACTCAGTCACATCGGAGAAAGGACTTATAAGAGTCATTGGGATTTGCTTAAGTCAAAGTGAGAGAATATTTTTATTTACTTACCCGTTGAACAGGGTTGTTTCACTTTTATTGTATTCCGACCTTTGTTTACAGAAGAACTCTTAATAATAAGACGTCAGCAGCAGGCCCGATATGGCTTTCGTAGTCATTCTATTTTGAAAATTTGATAAGACTTAATAATTGAAATAAATGGAATATGTGAATTTTTGCTTAATATTTGACTTTTTAAACATGAAAATAATACATAAAATAAGACATCGAATTAGTGTCACTGTAGTCATAGCATAGATGACTCATAAAATATGACAACATTTTGTGACTACGTTCGTCATTGGATTGATGTAACTTTTTTGCCTCATTGATGCTATTTGTAACAACATTTGCAACAACAACACAATTCTGATGTTGGGGCATCATCAATATTAAGATGCACTTTTTTTAAGATCCACCATTGAGTAGGACCTAGAACAGGTATCGATGTGAATCTTTTCACAGCTGTCAGAATCAGATAAAATATATGTAAATTAACACAATATAATTAACAAACAATTTTTGTGTCTAGACACGAATAAAATTTAAAAAAAGAAGTCGGAACGAAAACTTTCATTACGTGAACCCAGACTATAATTTAACAATTTTTTCAAGCTTAAGGAAATAAATTTTTCAGTTCAATCGCTAACAAGCATTTTCTATGTTTGCAAAAAAATAATTTCTAATTTTATTTTTTAAAAGTTAAATAATTGTCATAAATATTGTATAACCTACTTACTAACAACTTGCAACAAACTGTATTTGTGCATGCAACATAAAATATCTTGGCATCTTTTTTTCGTTCGTTTTTTTAAATGATGTTAATAAAGTGCACGTTTTTGCAATTAAAATTTATTTAAGAATAAAAAAGCCAGCTAAATAACCAGACAAGCTTTCTAATAGACACCGCGAGGGATAGTGGGATAGTAGAGTGTTATAGGAAAAATAAAAATTTAAACCAAACAAGATAAGAAGAGTACTTAAAAAGCTTTTGAAATATAAATAGACTTAAAAGTTAAATAAATTAATAAACTATTTTAAAAAGCAGTAAGCAGATGTTTGAAGAGTTAAGGCACGAAGTTAAATGAAAAGTGCTAACTTCACTTTCTCTCTCGTAACGAGTAAATGCCTCGTTGCTCTTAAGCCTGAGGTCCATACCACGCGTTTTCGCCTCCACGCAGCGCATGCTTTTCTAACCTTACTTGCGTTCTACATTTCAAGTTACAAGCTGCGTATGTAACGAAAAAGCGAGTAGCGCGTGGTGTGGACCTCCAGCTTTACGATAACGTATAAGTTGCGGATCAGCTGTCACGGTTTTCTAATGTATAAATAGGAACTATTACGTCAACGTGGCGTTAACTTTCTGAAAAACCTAATATAATTTTATTTTTTATTGTCGTATGTGGATACAAATTACATACGATATACGACAATTAAATAATCAACCGACGAAATAATAAAGCTAAAATTTACACATTTCAAAACACTTCCGTATTTTAGTAACTACAAACCATTTATGTCGACCACCACGTTTACATGTCCGCCACATTAAAGTACAAGTAATGAGACCTTTAAATATTTTATTGTTAATAGTGTATAGTTAAGGCCAGACAATAGTGTAGACTACAGCACAGGTTTTAGTGCAAGCTATAGTTTAGGATTTAGTGTAGATTATTGCAGATTTAATTTTCTTTAATGAAGACTATATAGACAAGCACACAGAAAAAAATCAATGCAAAATCGTCGAAAACAAGGTTGATTTTACCGTTTTCGGTAGTGAATTTGGATTATTGTTACTTCATGTTAATTTAACATGATTTTACAATAACTTGTGAACAACATTTTTTTCTTCTTTTAACATAACATTGCAGTAAAGTTAGAGAAAAATGTCATTTATATTAAAATAACAATCCGAATCACGTTAAATGGAAGTTATTTCAAGTTGAAACAACGTGAATTTCATGTAGAATCAAATTGGTTTGAGTATGAAATAACAGTGTGAAGAAGCTTCGGAGACAACATGTGCATATATATAAGAATAATTCAAAACACTTACCCCTGTAACACATGTTTCACTTATTTTATATTGTCCTTTGTTAACAGAAGCATCAGCAGAATCGCCCAATATGGTTTTTGTCATCATTCTACTTTGAAAACTTGATGTACTATTTAACTTAATAATTTTAATTAAAAGAATACGGGAATTATCTTCTTTTTATATCATATTTTAAACATGAAAATAAAAAAAATGTACATACTAAAGTTTGTATGTATGTTAATTTAACAAGATAAGCTTTCGATTTTAATATAAAACAGGTTTTAATGGATTCAATATTGAACAATGTTATTTTAACAATGAATTATACAGTAGTTTTGACTTAGCTGCATGTCTTTTTGTGCAGGGAAATCAAAAATGCAGCTATCTTAAATGCATTTGCTTGTCTTAATGTACAGGTACACAATTGTGGTTACCTGCACAAAAGTGCAGCTGAAGTAAAGTGTTTGATTTAAAAGTAGAATAAAACAAGTTAGAGTGCTATATTCGGCTGTGCCGAATCTTTGATACCCTCCACCGACAGTTCAAATGTTTAAGGAGTAATATCTGTATGATGTTATTATTATCTTAAACTGTGACGATTTGTTATTAATTATGGTTTTAGGTTTACTAAACTGTTTTCCGGGAGTAGGGTTTCTATGGGGCCTAGGGTAAATTATGGACCGATCATCAAGAAATTTCACAGCGTCATTTCTAGTCCTTTAAAACTGTGACGTGCCAATTTCTGTTATGCTAGCATTACTAGCTATGGTTTTAGGTGTACTAAACTGTTTTCCGGGAGTAGGGTTTCTATGGGGCCTAGGGTAAATTATGTACCGATCTTCACGAAATTTCACAGTATCATTTATAGTCCTATAAAACTGTTGCGTTCCAAATTTTGTTACGCTAGCGTTATTTTTTACGGTTTTAGGCGTACTTAACTGTTTTCCGGGAGTATTGTTTATATAGGGCTTAGGGTAAATTATGGACGGATCTTCACGAAATTTAACAGCATGATTTCCAGTCAAATAAAACAAATTTTTGCGAAATCTCATCTCATTCCGTGCCTTGTTCCAGCATTTATGTTATTTTTTGTAACAAAATTATCAATTTTTTTAGGTGGTGGTTCCACATTTTGATTCATAGCTCTGGTCCTCCATAACCGATTTTGCTGGATTTCAATCCCAAACTGCTTAGGATAACTACAAGCAATTTGACACCAAATGTGTTCATTTGTTTTCAGTTGTTCGAAAGTGAGCGTGTTTTCAACAGACGGACAGACAGACGGACATGGTTAAATCGACTTAAAATTACTCAAGGACCCAGAATATATATTCCTTATGGGGTCTGAGATGAATAATAAAAAAGTTTCTCACAACTAATTGTGGTGGAGGATATAAAAATTATTTTATTAATACATAAAATTATATTTCTTCTTTTTTGAAGAATAATTCCAGAAAATATTTATTTTGGGCAGGTAAGTCAAAGTGCAGCTATCTTGGATTTTTTGTATGAAAATAATTTTAAAATGGCAAAAATTTTGTGCATTTATCTTAAATGTGCAGGTATAGAAAGTGCACTTTAAAAAGGAATTTGCATGGATTTATAAAGAACTAGCTGACCCGGTCTACGTTGCTGGCTCTAAGTAAACATTAGTTTTGTATTACCACACGATTTAAATTGAGCATTTAACGAAATTTACGGCCTTTAAAATAAAAATCCATGGAATACCTATCATAAATTTTTTTTAAAAAATAACTTACATATGGTGTGGATATGGGCTCAATCAAAAAAGAATAAGTTGGACCATGGCGATAATTTTAAAGAAAAAATCGTCTAAATCGGTCAAGCCGTTCTCAAATCATGCTCTTAATAGAAAAAGTGGGCGTAAAAGTAGGCGTGGTAATTTTTTCTTTCGATGAAAACGTAAAATAAATTAATACGAACAGTTAAAAGAAAAATTAGTCAACTCGATGGAGCCGTTTTCTGATTTTAGGTAAATCGAAAAAAGTGGGCGTAAAATTGGGCGGTGCAAAAGTATCCTATGTCCGTCTCCTGGCTCTAAGCTACCTCCCTACCAATTTTCAGCCAAATCTGTTCTGCCGTTCTTGAGTTATAAGTGGTGTAACTAACACGACTTTCTTTTATATATATAGATAATTCCAAAAATGATCAATTTTGTGCAGTAAAGTCAAAAGTGCACGAAAACAAAAGGCAGTTAAGTCAAAAATACTGTATTAAATAAACGTGATTTAAGGTTATTTTAATATTTTTCATTTAAAATTAATATGAAATAATGATAAATTTAAATTAAAGACATACTTTTGCAGAAATTTACCATGATTCTCAATCAACATTTAGCCATGTTATTTTAACATTGTTATTTTTTTCTGTGTGTAATACCTTTCATCAGTCGAAAGTGCCACATTTTCCGTCACAGATTTTTATCGTAACACAAATAAAATATTTTTGAAGTGTGTGTTTAGTGAGAGTGTAATATACACACACTTATAGTGTGACCAGATTTTTTTAAAAATATATAGCTAAATCATGTTTGAAATAGAGCTAAACAAAGCTAAAGAAGGAAATTTAAAGCCAAAAAATAAAGCAAATTTTTTTTTTATATCTTCTTGTAGTAACTTTTAATTATTTCGATATTTTTCATAGATTAATGCCCAATTTTCAGGATAGTATTTAAATCAATATTAAGTTAATTTTCATAACAAACTTAAATCGTATTTAAAACAGATTGGTTTTTTGAGTTTTATGTGAAAAGTCTTATTTAATAAAGATAAAAGTATGGTAGCACTACTAAATAAAAAAAAAAAAAAAAAATATAATAAAGTGTATTTATTTACAAGGTGGTCTGAAAAAAAAAACAGCTGACTGTTAATGCTTTGCTTGTTGTTGTTGTATTGTTGTGATATTGAGGTCAACTTGCTAAAATTTTACAATGGAAACTTAAGTTGAAATTAAGTGTACCACATCGGTGAATTAAGTTTCACTTAAGTTTTTAGTGAAGAAGAGAATTTTGTATATAAAACGATTTTAAAAATAAATGTGTTTTAATATCAATCCTGAAAATTGGCCATAAGTATTGCTTATTTAATTAAAGCTGAGAATAATTATATAAATAAACGAAAAAAGTTCCAAAAAAAGCTTGACCAGTAAATTGATCAAACTTTATTTTATAACAATTTTAAACAATTTCTATTGATTTGCTTAACTTTATATGTAAGAAGATAATTGTATAATGTAATTAAGAAACTATATAATTTTGTTTGATCTAGCTAAACGTTTTGCAAAAGTAAATATTTTTTTTATTAAAACAAGGGACGCCAAATATTTAATAGGTATGAACATAACTTAACTAGTAAAATTTTTACTAGCAGAAATTTTCATAAAATAGTTGACGGAAGTCGTTGTCGTGATAGAAGTCGTAGCCGTTTGAAATTCGAAATCACGACAATGTAAAACACATAAGTAAAAAGTTCGCCGTACATATGTCGTTTGCTTCAATCATAATACCAACTTTTAAAAACGACTATATTTCGACCACGACAACACTCATAAGAAGGCCAAACAAGATATTTTTCCCTGATACCTAAGCCAAAAATAATTTTTTTCATGATGAAAAAAAAATAAACGATTTAATTCTTAGTTCTTTTAATGGTTTGATTCTTCGAAAATTAAAAAGAACGTAGAACGTTTTGCTAATGTACATAACTATTACTCCCATAATTCGATTTACTTTCGCTCTTGATGCCTGATTATAGATGAAATAAGTATGTGGCAAATATGCTTACATTTCTAAATGGACTATCACGTAAATCCTTTATATTAAATTTACTTATAACGGCAGAAAAAACATATAAACATATAAATAATATATATATCGCTAAAGTGGCTAAATACTGTAGTGACTATAAACGAAAAGTACTGTATGCTTAAACCTTATTTTTAAATTATCATGCAATAGGCATAGGCATAAAGCTAACTCTAAGCTTTGCTTTTGTTCAATAATTAATTTGTGGTCTTGCTATTATCACTGAAATATGGAATAGAAATATGTATGTCTTTTATTCTTATAAATCACATAAATTTACTGTTTATTCAAGAAATTTTTCGAAGTGTAACTTTTGACAAAAATTCTTATTTTTTTTTGGAAAATATCGTAACTTTTGTATTCTCCCCTCGCAGCTAAATCACTAAATCAAACATAAGTTTATTCCGATAAACTCTTTTATTTATTTTAAAATATAAATCAACACGAAATTGAAATTAAAAAAAGGCCAGGAAAAGCTAAATGAAATATCTCGAGCTAAAAAAAAGGAAAAAATAAAGCTAAATTTAGCTCGAAAAAAGCTAATATGCTCACACTGCACACTATTTTAAATTTAATGAGATTAAGCACTCTTAGCTATTTTTCTTGTCGTTGCACATTTTTTTTTAATAAATATCCAAAATTTTAGGGTCATTCTCTCTTTTTCTTAAATTTAGCACCTTGTTATTCTTTTTATAATGAAATTTATGTTTAAAACACTTCATAACCACTTTATTAATATGTCATTAAAACACATTGACCGCATTAATCAGCTAATAAAAAAATAAGAAGCGCTAACAGTTTATGAAAAAATCAAAAGAAAACCATTAAATTTTTGTGAAATATCTCTAAACTTTTTAATAAAGTTTTCATAATTTCTTCAAAAGTAGAAGACATAAATTTATCAGAACATCATCAAACAGATGGTTTTTTTTTATTAAACCAATTTGTAAATGGTTTCCTCAGGAAAATTAAAAAACAAAAATTTTCTTAACACCAAAAACTCAACAGATTTTATTTAAACATTCAAACTATAAAAAACAATCAAAATTCTATTAAAATTTATGTAACCAAATTTCCTTTTACAAAAAATTTTATATTAAACTTTACAAAATTTTATTAAAATGAACACATATTTTTCAATTCCCCCTCTCACTTATTTTCCTCTTGAATTCCACATTTGTTAGACGAAAAAAAAACAAAATTTTCTTAAAAGCTTCTATGGGTGTGTGTGTCAACAACAACAGCAAGAACAAGAAAATGGAAGCAATATAAAACAACTTAATTATGTTTGTCTTTAACAAAAAATAGTGTTGCAATAACTAAATTTAGAGAAGTTTATTAACATAAACTTGGAAAATACTATTTAGGCTTTTTACAGTCTTTGATGTAGACCGTTGTGTAGTGTATTGAGTATTGACTTAACTTGAGTGAATAATAAAGTGCTGACTATAGAGTACAGTGTCATAGAGTATAAAATAATTTAAAGTGTAGGATGTAGACTCAATCTCCTCTATCGTGAATACAATTTTTCTTAAAATTCGTTCCCTTTTCCCCTTAAAACTGATGGGGAAAGCAAAATTTCAAGGAAAAAAGCTATTCAGTTTTTATTCACGATAGGCGTGAGGATAAAGTAGATTATTAGCTTCACGGCGTATAGACTTCACTATAGTGTAGTCTGAAAGTGTAGAGCAGGGGTCACCAACCCGATCCGGACCGTAGACTTATTTTATGCGGACCTTGTGATGACAATACAAAATATTTTATATTGTTACGTTACTGCCTTTCAATAACGTTTTGGTTTATTTCCTTTATAATAAACCGTTTCGAGTTCTTTTATTGCAATTCAAATAAAACAAATAAACACAACACTTTGATGTATAACACTTCTTTATTAAGAACTTAGTCACTTTAACAACCGTAATTTATAACTTTATTTACAGCTCACTATTGTAATCAACACACTACAATGTTTTATAGTTTTCTCCGCGTTATGCACTCTTAACTTGACAAAGTCTGAACTAATACTGTTTTTTGATGCTAGCCGCCGCAAGTATTTATACTGTAATTCAGCCATCTAGAACATTCGAAATGTTTCTCGAAGGTTCGAGGCTTTACTTATTCACCACTCTATAGTCAATTATGATTGGTGGCGGCACTTATGTTTACATAATTTCACCACTTATACTAAAGCTTTTTTAACGGTCATTTCTAGTTCCTTCTGCACATTGGGATTGAAGTGTACTAAATTATAACAATTTTAAATAACAATGTAAACTAATAAAATAACTAACAAATATTTAATAACTAATCCATACAAGATAAATATTAATTACAACTAATTCTTAAACAATAATTACAACTAACTAAAGTTACTTTCGTAACAATATTATGTAATAACAAATTCATGAGACATATTTTATTACTTGAGTTTTCTTAGCGATAAAGAAAACGTAACTTCCATTGCTTTCTTATCACATATTTTAAAACACATCAAAGATCATCAAAGATTGTATGCGAGCTCCTGACAGAATTAAAAAGCTTTTTGATAAAACTCGATCTTTTCAACATTGATCTGGATAATGAACTCCTGCACTTCCCTAATTAAAAAAAAACCTGCTATGACAACGAGATTGAGGATCTTAAATCGGAATTTGAAAACAGATTCGCAAATGCTAAGAAAATAAGGAATGTCGTCGATATCCTCAGTAATATTTACTCTCTGAATCCTGGGGATGAATGGAGTAATGAAGCATCAAAAATTTTCGGTAGTAATAAAGCTTCTCTCCAGATGGAAATTATCGATTTCCAAGAAAATACAGTTCTAAAACACCAAAAACAGGAACTTTATTGTCAAGAGTTTTGGATAAAGTTTGTTTGTGTTAATAAATACCCAGAATTAAAAAATTATTTGTGAAGCGGCATTTTCTAAGATGAACTTCATTAAAACTAAATTCCGGAACAGACTTGCCGATGAACATCTCCAAGATTTAATGTAAAAAGCCTGCACAAATTTAACGTCAAACTTCAGACGGATAGTCCAAGACAAAATATGTAATTTTTATACCCTTCACCACAGGTGTAAAATATATATATATAAGTTTGTCATAACGTTTGTAATTTCCACAATATTGATTTTAGACCCCATAAAGTATATATATTCTGGGTCCATATGAGAAGAGAAGTTGATTTAACGATGTCCGTCTGTCCGTCTTACGTTTGATATGTGTTTTCCGGATAATCCAGACATGATAGCGGCTAGGTTGTTTTACATTTATGTTACATACAGTCCACCATTTCTTGCTATTGAAATTCAGCCAGATCGGTCCAAAAATGACATAGATATGAGCAAAAAACCACGACTACCTCTAAATTTTTCCAAAAATCCCTTGTTGTTGTTGTATTTTTTTTATTTCTGTATATCTTGAGAACGGCAAGAGCCAAAGTTTCCAAATTAGGTACACACATTTAGGTTGCCAATACACACCATCCTACAAAATGTGGGCGAGATTGGAGAAGTGGGCGTGGTACCTCCCGTACAAAAAAAAATTAAAAATTTTATAAAAACCTAAATTTAAGGGCTGCCATATGTCCTATGGATATGACTTATAAATCAAAATATCGGAAATTTTTAGTAGAACATATTTTATAAAAAACTCGGGAAAATCGGTTCAGATACAAAAAAGTTATGACCAAAATTAAATTTTTTTTTTAAATACCCAACTTTCGGGAACCATAGATCTCCCCGAGTCCAAGCTTTATAACTAAAGTAAATGGTAAATTTCTTCTTCAACACGTCGGTATATAAATCTGCCAAATCGGTTAAAAAATGGCAGAGTTATAACCGAAATACTGAATCCACAAAAATTACTCTTTTTTATAATTAACTTTGTTAAAATATATATTTACAAGTTTATATAAATGTTTATATATAAATATAACTTAAGTAAATGGTAAATTCTTCCTTAACACGTCGGTATATAAAACTATCAAATCTGTTAGACAATGGGTGATTTATGAGCAAAATACTCAAAAAATGGGCTAAAAAACATCAACATTTTTATAAAAACCTAAATTTTAGGGCTGCTATACGTCCTATGGATATGACTTATATATCAAAATGTCGGAAATTTGTATGAGTTATAACAGAAATACTGGGGTCTAATCACCGCATACGATATCGAGCAAAATTCATCGAAATTATTTATTTTGGTATCTTGAAACTCGATATCGAATGAAATGTATTGAATTTGAAATAATAGCATTCGACATCGAGTAACTCGACATTAAATTTATCGAGTTTTCATTCGATACGCCAGTGTCTATCGTATGCAAAAAAATTCAATAGTTTATTCGATACGATAGTATCGAATGCAGTGATTAGAACCCTGAATTCCCGAAAATTACTCTTTTTATACCCTTCACCGAAAAAAAGGTATATACAATATTGATCCTACACGCTATAAAGTACATATATTCTGGGCCCTTATGAAAAGCGAAGTTCAAAACCGGTTGTCTCTTATTTAAAAAAAAAAAATTTACCAGTTTTATTTAGTTTTTGTCTAGTTGCTCTGTATTCTGCTCGCACAATGGTGAAGGGTATATAAGATTCGGCACAGCCGAATATAGCACTCTTACTTGTTCTAATTAATACTGTAAAAACACTTAGTACTTACTTCATATTATTCAAAGCATTTGTTTATTATTTAATAAAATTATGCACCAGAACCCATTCCATTGATACAGTATCTAAACATATTATATAAATATGTAGTTCAGTTTATTATCTTCCGGTCCGCGACGGTCGTGATTTAAAAAAAAACGGACCCCAAATGAAAGAAGTTGGTGACCGCTGGTGTAGAGTTTAGTGTAGTCTAAAATGAAGACTATAATGTTGCCTACATAATTGACTACCCTATTGACTTGACTTGTTGACTATAGTGTAGATATTGTGCATACTATAGTTTAGACTTTAGGGTAGGTTAGGGGGTAAGAGTTGTACATATTTTTCAATTAAACAATTAATCAAAAACAAAATCAGTTTTTATTAAAAATTTAATCAAATGAATTAAAATTTTTCTTTTATCAACGACATTACGGCAGAACATGTAGTAAGCATCAAAAAATATGTATTTGATAATTTTAGTTTGTTAAATGAGGCAAATTTAATAAATTTTTTAATTAATATCACAACATTTTTAATTGAAATAAACTTTTTTTTTTTTTTTGTGTAGACTATTGTGTTGGACTGTATATTGACTATAGCGTTGCCTTCTACTTTATATAGGGATCAAAATCTTCGAAAAATATGAATTTTTTGTGATATTCGACCAGATGTTTTGCGTCGCCTACTCACTAAACCGCCTTACTATCGTCAATCTTACCATTTTAAGTCTCTTCCCTTGACTTGTAGCGATACAACGCTACAAGACAACAAAATGTCCAATACGTTCGCGCATACACATGTATAGTCAACTTTATTGTCTCTCAAACGTCTATACCGGAGATTGGAAAACACATGCATTGAAATATTTTATATGTGAAGGTAAAGGTCTAACCAGAATGTGAATAACGTGGCTAAAGCAACTGAGCGAATACATGTAAATCATATGTGTAAAACCATGTTGAACTTAAGGGAACTTTTTGTTAAATTTTATGAAACTGTAGTTTGCTTAAGCAAAGTGCGAAACTCATCGCACATTTCGTACGGAATCAAATGTTTTTTATTTTGTTTTTGGTTTTTTTATATGTAATTGAGAGGCTTTTACGTTAATTTTTTACAGTAGCTTAAGTTTGTTTATGCACATTCTGGTTGGACCTTAAGAATAGAGATCAACGTAAGGAAAGTTGCCATAAAACAACTATTGTAATACTTAAATTTGCGAAAATTCTTCATAAATCTCATAGGTCTTGGTTTCAACGAATATGACTGGTCTTATTATAATATAATAATAATATTAATGGGTGATTTTTAAGAGCTATACGAAAGTTAAACAAAAACAAGTAAGAGTGCTATATTCGGCTATGCCGAATCTTATATACCCTTCACCATGGTTTGGAAAGAACAGAAGTTTATATATATATTTAAATATATGTATATATATATGTATATTTATAAAATATATATATAGTTTAGTTTTATTTAATTATTTGCACATGATTGCGTGCTATTAAATATATTAAAAGTTTAATTAATATATAGCACGTTAAGTTTTGATCGAATTTCAGTATTTGGTCATACCGACATCTTAAAGTATAAAATTACCATTTACTTTGGTGATAAAACTTGTAGTCGGGAGGTTCTATGGTTCACGAAAATAGGTATTAAAAAAAAACTATATTTTTGACATTACTTTTTTTCTAAGTTTCCGAGTTTTTCTAAAGATTTCCGATATTTTGATATCTAAAACGTATGAATAGGTCATAATACAGCTCTAAAATTTTAGCTTTTATAAAAATGTTAATGTTTTTAGTCCTTTTTTGGAGTATTTTGCACATAACTTAACCATTTTTAACCGATTTGGCAGATTTATATACCAACGTGCTTAAAAATAATATTTCCATTAAATTGGCTTTTAGGCATATATATATATATACCTACATATGTGTACATATATTTAAGCAAACTTAATTATAAAAAAAACAAACTTAATTATAAAAAGAGTAACTTTTGGGATTTCAGTATTTTGATTATAACTCAGCCATTTTTTAACCGATTTGACAGATTTATATACCGACGTGTTTAGCAAGAAATTTACCATTTATTTGTGTTATAAAACTTGGACTCGGGAAGATCCATGGTTACCGAAAATGGGTATTTAAAAAAAAAAATTTTGGTCATAACTTTTTTGTATCTGAACCGATTTTCCCGAGTACTTTATAAAATATGTTCTACTAAAAATTTCCGATATTTTGGTATATAAGTCATATCCATAGGACATATGACAGCCCTAAAATTTTTTTTGTACGGGAGGTACCACGCCCACTTCTCCAATCCCGCCCACATTTTGTAGGGTGGTGTGTATTGACAACCTAAATGTGTATACCTAATTTGGAAACTTTGGCTCTTACCGTTCTCCAGATATACAGAAAAAAGCAATAAAAATACAACAACAACAAGGGATTTTTGGAAAAAATTAGAGGCAGTCGTGGTTTTTTGATCATATCTCAGCCATTTGTGGACCGATCTTGCTGAATTTCAATAGCACGAAATGGTGGACTATATGTGACATAAATGTAAAACAACCTAGCCGCTATCATGTCTGGTTTTCCCGGAAAGAACATATCAAGCGTAAGACGGACAGACGGACGGACGGACAGACGGACGGATATCGTTAAATCAACTTCTCTCCTCATAAGGACCCAGAATATATATACTTTATAGGGTCTAAGATCAATATTGTAGAAATTACAAACGGAATGACAAACTTATATATACCCTTTTCCACCTGTGGTGAAGGGTATAAAAAAACACATAAAATTCAGAAAAATTCATGAAATCTTTATTTGAATCGATAGTACGGTCCATATAATTTAATATTTGAAGATTATTTCATGCAAATGTTGACCATGACTGCGCCTCCATCCGCGTAGTCCAATTTTGGCATACTCTTTCTAACATTTCGGCCGGTAGTTCATGAATAAATGCTTCAATGTTGTCTTCCATGTGTGCATAGACATGAGCTTTAACATAGCCCCACAAAAGTAGTCTAAAGGCGTTAAATCGCACGATCTAGGCGTCCCGAACGTGAAATAAAATGTTCACCGAACTCGCCTCTCAAAAAGTCCATTGTTAAGCGTTGTTGTTGAAACCACATGTCATGCAAGTCAAGCTCTTGCATTTTGGGCAAAAAAAGGTTGAATATCATCTAACGGTAGCGCTCACCATTCACAGTTACGTTACGGTTCGCATCATCTTTGAAGAAGTACGGTCCAATGATGTCACCAGCCCATAAACCGCACCAAACTGTGACTTTTTCTAGGTGCATTCGTAGCTCTTGCAATGCTTCTGCCTGATCTTTACTCCAAAATCGACAATTCTGCTTATTAACGTACCGAATAGCCGCTGATTAGTGGGTGATAGGGGGTCGATTAAACTGACCATAAAATGGAAGAAGCGCGCGATGCAAGCGATGCAAGCGTTGTTCGATGAAATATGATTTACAAATTTTATTAAATATGATATATAAATTTAACACGTGCTGTATTCGTAAGGGGCAAATCTTAAATTCCCCTCACACAAAATATAAAAAAATAAATAATAGACCTTCACTTGGCTACGCCGAATCTTATATGGCGGGTTCAAAGCTGAACCGAACAAAGTCATAAAATAAAATGCATATATATGTATATTTCAAAACTGATAGGAAATTCTTCGCAAAGTTTAACTCTATCGATTTCTGTAACGGACTAAATCAAAAAGTTTTTTGTTCCAATGGTAACGATAATAAACCCATGTCAATGGCTCCAGAAATTAATGGAAATTCACTTACTTAAACTCAAAAAAATATCAAATTTTCATTTTTGACTTGGTTCGCTTCAGCTCTGAGCCCTCCATATACCCTTTACCTTGGTGCAAAAAGAACAGAAAGTTATATAAATACCGTTCTTTAGATATAAACAAATCTATGTTTTGATACGCCCACTTCTCTAATCCCGCCCACATTTTGTCGAATGTTGAACATTGATAACCAAAAAGCTTGTATCTAGTTTGGAAACTTTGGCCCTTGCCCTTCTGCAAATATATAAAAAAGAAATATAAAGTTAGATTTATGGGTTAAATTAAAGGCAGTCGTGGTTTTTTTCTAATATCTCAGCCATTTGTGGACAGATTAGACTGAATTCCAATAGCAAAATTTAATGGAGCATATGTAACTTAAATATATGGCAACCTAGTTCCAATCATTCTTGGGGGTCTTTGGAAAACCCATTTCAACAGATAGGCGGACATCGTTTAATCAAATTCGCTACTTAAAAGGACCCACCTTCACCTGTGGTAAACGGTATAAGGGTAGAAGGTATCTTTTCTATATTTCCCGTGGCCCGTAAGGAATTGTATAAGTTGCTAGTTAACCTCTATAGACAATTTTCTAATCTATATTATAGATAGTTTTTTAACTGAATATATGATCTCATGTTATTTAAAAAAAAATAAAATAGCAGACACTAAACAAAATTTACTTTCGGCGACTTTTTCGTATTTTTTCTTATTTTTTGGCGATTTTTGACTAGCATTTTTTTTTTGTATGCAAAATTGAATTAAGAAAAAAAAAAATTACGAAAACTGAACAAAATTGGCGTTTGGCGATTTCTAACATCCGGTTTGGCGATGGAGCTCAAAAAAATCTGACAACCCTAGTCTCCAAGCTTTTTACTTCCCGTGTATTCTCGCTATGGTTTGACTAATTTAATATAGCATTTTCTTTAATGTAGACTATAATGTTGTTTACAATGCTGATATAGTGTAGACAATAGTGTTTACTCTAGTGTTGTCTATATACTATACTTTATTCTAGAATACAGTGCAGGCTAAAGAAAGACTATCAGGCATATTCTGACAATCGAAAAATGGTTTAATTTGCGATTCTGACTTCAAATCTCATAGTAGGTGTTCTGTAAAAAGCAATCGCAAGAAGTTTGGCGAATTCAAATTGCAAAAGTGCTGAAGGAAACTAGAATTTTTTTAAGAAACTATGGCAGATCGAAAGCAATTCTTATAAGTTACAGATCACCAATAAATAAATCTGGCGATTTGCGATTTCAAATCATACAATTCTTAGAACATGGCCGTATAGTGCATCTAAAGATAAAAAAAAATCTCACAACCTCTTATGACCCGTTTTGAAAAAAATCTTCTCTCTTCTTGTCATATTCTTTTGCATACGTAAACATTTTTCTATTACATCTTCATTACATAGAAACTAAATTGGCTTTGTTTAATAAATTTACCAACAAATATTGTTTGTTTAATAAAATTTACATTTTTCTAAGTTTGCTAGAGAGTCTTAAGTAAAGGAGTACGTACTACTGACCATATGCATATGTATCTTAAGTAAATGCAGACAACATGTGGCAAGTAAAATAAGATTATTTATTATAACTTGTAGACTACTGGAAGTAAAAAAAAAAAACTATTTCAAATTGTTTTACAACACTTTTATTATTTTACTAGAAAATCTTTTTTTCCCTCAGCTTCTCTTAAAAATCATTTAGTCAGGCAGTACATACAATTTGTTGTAAAGAAATTATTTATTTAAATTAATGTTATTAGAGCAGATTGTTTTTTCTATTGTGTAAATTTACTAAAGAAGAATAAATAGATTTTTTTGTAGATTGAATAAATTTGAAAGACCAATATTTTAAAATAAACAAATTTATTTAATAAATTTATTTAAGATTTTGCTTGTTGCATATTTGTTGGCAATTTATTTTTGTAATATTTAAATTTTATGTAATAAAATATGCAATTAACTAGAAAATAGCATTATCTTGGCTTGTCAAGCATATTTGTAGGCAATCAATTTTGCAAAATGTTTGTTTAACAGAGTGCAGTAAACGCCTGTAAATATGCTTTGGAAATCGAAAAGTGTTATTTTACTTGCAATATTTAGTTACGTGAGAGAACAAGTATATTTTAAATTGGATATTTTAAAAAACAAGTAAGTTTTCTACATTCGGCTATGCCGATTCTTATATGCCCTTCACCATGGTGCGATGAGAACAGAGTGGTATATAATAGTTATATTCTAGATGTTGTCTATTGATAACCAAGCTGCTTGTACCTAATTTGAAAACGTTGGCTCTTGAAGTTCTCAAGATATATAAAAATCAATAAGGGGTTTGCACGGGAGATGCAACGCCCACTTCTCCGATAGCACCCGATTTTTCAAAGAGGTTTTGTGTTGGTAAGCCAGCTATGTGAACCAAATTTAGACAATTTTTCTCTTAGCGCTCTTTAGATATAAATTAATATACTAAGTGCCACCCCTAGTTCTTTACTCCCGCCCACATTTTGACGGATGTTGTGTATTGACAACCATGATGCGTGTACCTTATTTAGAAACTTTGACTCTTGGAAACTTTCATCCACAAAACAAGGGATAAATGGGTAAAATTAGATGGCGTCGTGGTTTCTTGCTCATATCTCAGCCATTTGTGGACCTATTCGGCTGAGTTTCAATAGCAAACTATTCCGGACTATATGTGACATTAATATATAACAACGTAGTTCACACGTATCTGGGGTCTTCGGAAAACCCATTTCAACGAATACACGGACATCGTTGAATTAACTTCGCTACTCGTAAGGAGCCAGAATATATAAACTTTATAGGTTCTAAGATCAATATGGTAGAAATTACAAACGGAATGACAAACTTATATACACCCTCTTACTTCCGTTGAAGGGTATACATATAAAAATTATCGTAAAGTTGTATTATATTTTAAGATGTAAAAGGTAGACACATTCGTTAGCTCCATAGTTAAATATTGTTTACTTTTCGAAATACTTTTTGATTTTTTTCTTCTTATATGTATGTATTAGCAAACAAAAATTTCTTCCTTCCCTTCTAGAAAAAAATTAGTCAAACATTTAAATATTGCCATAAAAAAATAAAACCAAAATGGAAAACTTTTGAAAATACGCTTGTTCATGTTACATTGAATTTGTGCCACACACAGAACACAGTAACAAAATCTGCAGCAGCATTAGCATCAACAACAATTCACAAAATTTCTGCATCTGTGCTGATGTTGTACATTTTCAGCAAAATGTTGCAAACAATAAAAGCACAATATGAATGAAGGGGAACAATTGAATGGCCCTGCAGTTCTGGGGACTAACAAAAAAACCAATAAGCTTCATTAGTAACTAAAAGATATTTAAGGAAATCAAATTTTTAAAGACTTAACCCTGCGGCCACACGGTCAAGTTGTTCTTGATAGTCTTTTACATATACTGCTTGTCAAAATTTACATAAATTGTGACGTAGGCTGCATTCAATTTTTGAGCAATTTACTTTCAAAATGTCATCAAGAAAACAATTTAAAAAGATAAACGAAAAATTTGCTCACTAACCTTGAAATCAGCTGTTTTCTTGAACGTAAATTGAAACACTCACTGGCAAGAGAATTTTAAAGGAAAGTTCGTATCAATTTTTAAAAGTATGAGTGTATTGGTAAAAAAGTGTGAGTGTATTAAAACTTGATAGGCAAAACTTGATCGTGTAACCCTCAAGTAAGGCAAAATTAGTTTGTACGTTCTGTTCTGTCATAAATCAGCTGTTTTGTGTCTGTTCAAGTGAAAGTTTGTAATTGTGGCTTGAATTGTCTATTGAAAATATATTGCAACGTTAGGTGACAGCCAAAAAAGAGAATATATTATTTTGTTGTGGTATGAAAAATAGACAATTTTTATTAAAAACTAAAAAAAAATTTTATTATTAAAGTTCAGAGGCAGAATCACACAAAATATTAAATGTTTTTTTTGAATTCTCTTGATTATCTTTTACTTTTAAAAAGAGGTGACTCCTTTTACAGAAAAATTAATAAAAAAAATATTTGCTACAGAAAGAAAAACAAATGGAACGGCAACTAAAAGCAAAAACTAACGAGGCCTTTAGAGTAGCACATGGCAAATAAGTGTCAACTATAGTAAAAATTATGATTTTTTTTGTTATGAGGACTAAAGTGTAAAATTGCTTTACAAGTTAATTTCAACAATATTTCATATAAAAAGTTAATTATATCAAAATTTCTTATCAGTAGTACATTTTAGTTATATTTCCTATAAAATGTTAATTCTATCAAAATTTTCTAAAACAATTAAATTTAAAAAAAAATGCCCATAAAAGTTTAATTTTAACCGAATTTCTTATAATAAGTAAATGTTTACAACATTTCCTATAAAAATAAAATTAAACAAAACAAAATATCCTTTTAAAATTAATTTTTACAAAATGTCCTATAAAAACTAAATTTACGACAAAATGTCCTATAAAAACTAAATTTGGGAAAAAGTTCCTATAAATATTAAATTTTAATAAAAATTCCTATAAAAAGTTAATTTGGCGAAATATCTTCACAAGTAAATTTTAACAAAATTTCCTATAAAAAGTAAATTTTAACAGAATTTCCTACAAATAATAAATGTTAACATAATATCCTATAAAAATTTATTTTAGCAATATGTCATATACAAACTAAATTTTGGCAAAAGTTCCCATAAAAAGTTTATATTATCAAAATTTCTTATATATAGTAAATTTTAGCAATATCTCCTAAAAAAAAAAGTAAATATTATCGAAATTTTCTAAAACAAGTAAATTTTAACAAAATTGCCTAAAAAAGTTAAGATAAATCTTAACAATATTTCCTATATTTTTACCAAAACAGCCTATAAAAATTAAATTTTGGCAAAAGTTCTTATAAAACGTAAAAAATGTTTACAAAATTTCCCATAAAAAGTAGATTTTAACACAACTTCTTACAAAAAGTAAATTTTTGAAGAATTTGCTACAAATAATAAATTCTAACAAAATTTACTATGACAATAATTTTTAGCAAAATTTCTTAACAAAGAAATTTTAACAATATTTCCTATAAAAAGTTAATTATATCAAAATTTCTTAATATCCAAAAATTTTTTAAAACTAGTAAATTTTAAAAAAATGCCTATGAAAGTTAAATTTTAACAGAATTTTTTTTTTTACTGTTAGGACCAGCACTCAGGGGATGACCCCTACTAATGCATTCCATTGTGTTGGAACTAGGAAAATAGGTTATGGGAAGGAGGATAGAGGGAGTAGTGTTTGTAAACATTCGAATTGAACTTAATCATGTTGTAAGTGAGAGGGAAGACTTCTGCAGGAAGGTTATTCCACATACGAACAGTCCGGGAAAAAAACGAATTCTCTCTGTAATGCGTTGTACGATTCACCTGCCAATCGACCACATGAGGATGGGCTCTTGAAGAAAACGTGTATTACGAACAAATGTACGGGTTTCGGGAACCAGATACCTGATTTCGTCGGGACACATCCCATTGTAGTAACGATAAAACAGGCAAATATAACCCACATTGCGACGGTGCTCAAGGGAGGTAATAGAATTGGTTACCCTACTGTCACCAATGAGAACCCTCGCCCTCTCCTGCAGGCGGTCGAGAAGCTCCAAAATAGACTTTGAAGCACCGGCGCACACATGAGAGTTGTATTCCATACGCGGTCGGATATAGGTGGTATAAACAGTAAGGAGATCAGATGGAGTGAAGTATATCCTACACCGTCTAAGAAAACCGAGGCACTTGAATGCTTCCTTCGACACCTTGAATATATGTTCAGTCCATCGGACATCACATTGTATCCTCATGCCCAGAACATCAGGAGATTCTGATTCCTCAATAATTATACCACCCATATATACAGATGAGGCACCTTGGTTTGTCGCGCGTTTATGCGTCAGCACGCAACATTGGGTTTTTCGGGCATTAAAATCGACCCTATTTGCACGAGCCCATTCCGAGACTATGTCAAGGTCTCGGCCAAGCGTATCATTCATATTCTGCCTCATAGCAACGACATCGGATACGCTTGGTCTGCACTCGAATGAGTACGAATGGCAAAGGTTGCTGTCATCTGCAAAAGAGTAGATAGGGTTGGAAGTTTGACAAAGGAGGTCATTTAGAAAGATAAGAAATAGAGTAGGAGAAAGAACGGAGCCTTGCGGCTCCGTAAATTTTTACAAATTTCCTATAAAAAAATCTTAACAAAATTTCCTATAACAATAAAATTTAACAAAATGTCCTATTGAAACTAAATTTAGGCAAAAGTTCCTATAAATAGTAAAGTTTAGCAAAATTTCCTATAAAAAGTTACTTTTAACAAAACTTTTTAACTAGAAAATTTTAACAAAACTTCCTTTAATAATTTAATTTAAACAAAATTTCCTTTAAAAAGTAAATTTTAACAGAATTTCCCACAAATAAAAAATTTTACCAAAATTTTCTATAAAAATAAATTTTAAAAAAATGTCCTATAAAATCCAAATTTGGGAAAAAATTTGTATAAATAGTAAGTTTTAATAAAAATTGCTATAAAAAGTTAATTTGGCGAAATTTATTCACTAGTAAATTTTAACAAAATTTCCTATAAAAAGTTAATTTAAGCAAAATTTCCTATAAATAGTAAATTTTAGCAATACTTCTTTTAAAAAGTTAATTTTATCAACATTTCTTATAAATGGTAAATTTTAGCAATATTTCCTATAAAAAGTTAACTATATTATATTTCCTAAAACAAGTAAATTTTAACAAAATTTTCTATAAAAAGTAAACTTTAACAGATTTTCCTATAAAAATTAAATTTTTACAAAATATCCCATAAAACAAATCTTAATAAAATTTCCTATAAGAATAAAACGTTTAAACTTTGATATTATTACAAGTATAACTGTTGCTATAAGTCTTATACGTTTAACAGTTTTATTTGGTTTTATTTCTTTAGTTTTTCTAAAATCTTTATGGATGAAGTTTCCTGATGATCTGGCCTTAGCAACCAGTGAAATGCGCATAGGAATAGCTTATCCCATCAACAATAAATTTCAAGTGTTTTTGTCAAGAATAAAAACTGGGAATTAAGCACGAATAACAAAATATTTTTGAAATTATAAGAATAATATCTAACAGAATGTCCTATAAAAACTTACAGGTATGTGATAGAAATCGAATTTAAAAACGAATCGTTTTGAAACCGAAAATATCGTTTTCAGTATCTTTTAAAATGGATTTTAAACACATATTCCTTTTATTTTTAGTCTTTATTCATTTAAAATTTATATTATATACATACGCTAACTGAAGTGTATTCTGAACGAAAATTTAAGACAATAATTCAGAAATGGATTTTAAAATCCCTCGAAATTCATCAGACCTCTTAAAAACGTTCGTTTTGAAATCGATCAATTTCCATCACATACCTGTTAATTTTGGAAAAAGTTCCTATAAATAGTAAAATTTTATAAAATTTTCTATAAAAAGTTAATTTGAGCAAAATTTCTAAACTATTTTAATTTTAATAAAATTTCCCATAAAAAGTAAATTATAACAAAATTTCCTATAAAAAGTAAATTTTTATAAAACAATTTAAAAGAAGTAGTTTGCTACACGGAAAAAATGATCCAAAATTGTTTACCAATTAAAACATTAATCAAAACTAAAATTAGTTTTAATTTAAATTTTAATCAAGTGAAATAAACGTTTAATTGATACTATTTATTTGTTAACTGGTGCAAATTTAATGAATATCAAAAAATTTTTAATTGAAATCAATTTTTATTTGTTTTTTTCTTTTTATTGGCCGTTCTGCAGTACACTCAGCAAAAAAATTATTGTACGGACATGAATATTGTTTGGAAGGCATGGGTGAATCCAGCTTGACATATTTTTGTTGTCGTCGATTAAAGGCAATTCAAAACGAATGAATTTATGAGTAGGCAACAGAATAAAACCGCTCTTTGCAGTATACTGTAGTGCCGACTATATTTAAGACTTTATTGTCGACTAAAGGCTGGACTCGAATGTAGATTAAGAACTGTACTCTACTTTTGACTTTAGTTTTATCTATACTATAGACTAGACTACTCAAGAGTTCTCAAAACTGCAGGGATTTAAACAACTTTTGGAAAAAAAAAAATTAGCACACACCAAAACATGAAGCATGATTTTTGTTTAATTTTTTTGTTCTAAACAATATTGAAAAATCTTCATTCTATAACCTAAAATAGCCAACATCTAGAAAACAAAAATATTTTCAAATATGCAGTTTCGACACAATGGTTCTTTTTTTTTATTCTGTACAAAACATTTATATCGAGATATAGAGATTTTTTCTAGTTATTTCTGACTTTTACAAAAAAAAAAAAAAAAAAAAAAATTCATCAATTTTAAACTTCTTTCTCTCCATGTGTTTCAATTAAAAACTAATAAAAGGTACGCGTTTCATAAAATGTTCGATTTCAAAACAGAAAGAAAAAATTAGAACACAATTTTTACTTTTAGGATTTTCTTTTTTTTTTTAATTTTACGATCTAGTTATTGTTAGCTTTTGGTTATAAATTTCTAAATTTTGATGTGTGAATGAAAAATGAAAACTAAAATTTGATTTTAATATGGAGTTTATGAGCAAAATGTTTTTTTTTATGAGGAAATTTCAAATGGTTTTGTTTTTAAAGAAATGAGGTTTACGAGCAAATTGTGAGGAAATTTTGTAGAGATTGTGTTGGTTGTATGTAAAACATAGACTTTAAAGCAACTAAAATAGTTTTTATAAAAAAATTTTGCCTAAAAATGTCTAAAAAAAAATCTAAATACATATAAACAAAATGTTGAAGAAACTTTTTGTTGGTCCCCCGAAGGTGGAAAGAGTATATTTAAATATTTCGTTTCTTTAGGAATGTTTTAGATCTTGAAAGAATATAAAGGCAATAAGGTTCTACCTTATATTTAGTTAAGTTGCAAATAGAACCTTGTTGTCCTGCGATCGCTGTATATTCTGAGTAGTCCGTTGTTTGAAAAGGGGTTTTCAAAGACCACATATATCAAAAGTGGTTGGTATTTATAAATATACAGTATTTATCGCTTATTTGCACACCAGTTATAAGCATTTTACGCTTTTTTGCATCCAAACTTCATTAAAAAAGTTCTCATCTACAGGCCTGCCACAAAAATTAATTCCGATCGAAATTGATTTCGTGAAAGGGGTTTTTCGAAGATCCCATAAATCATAAACAGTGTGTTCTTATTTACGGCATGTAGCGGTTATTTCACACCGATTATAAGCATTTAACGCTTTTATGCATCCAAACTTCATAAAAAAAGTTCTTATATACAGGCCTGTCACAGAAATCAATTACGATCGAAATTGATTTCGTGAAAAGGGTTTTTCGAAGACCCCATACATCATAAGCAGTGTGTTCTTATATACTCATATATCGCTTATTTTCACTCCGGTTATAAGCATTTTATGTTTTTATGCATCCAAACTTCGTTAAAAAAGCTCTCATATACAGGCCTGTCACATAAATCAATTCCGATCGAAAGTGATTACGTTTTTGGGAGAAGCAAAATACGAAATCACTTCAACTTTCGATTGGACTTGATTTCTGTGACTTGCCTTTTAAGCATTGTTTCTAACTTGATTCAAATACGATAAAAAAGAACACAAAAACGATTTCAAGTTGCTAAATTTTGATCAAAGTCTGTGTTCATACGGCTCATGTCTTATTGACAAGATTGCTACTTTATAGACGAGCGGGACGAGGGGAAAAGAAACGAGTGTACTGTCACATGTCACATGTACTGTCTTTACGTTTTGCTTTTTCATTCGTTGTTTAACTTTGTTATTGTTTTCAATATCAAAAAAGCACACATGCAAACGCACAACTATACAAAATAAAAACATGTCGTCAACATGAAATGAATCATTTGAACGCCAATTCATGTTCAAAGAAGAAAAAGGAAGAATCTTGTCAATAAGACATGAGCCGTATGAACTCAGACAAACATTGAATGTATGCCCTCACTTTCGATGCAAGTAAAAACTTTGTTCATAATGCAGATGAAATAAAGGGAGTGTTTTTATAATCACTTTTATAAATGCATTTCTCGCTTAAAAGCTTCGGAAATACTGCTTCAAACATAAAATTTAGAGCCTCTTTAAATTAGTATTGTGGTTATTTTGTTGAACTATTTATGGTTTTTAATCCAAATGTTTAATATTTTTAATTAGGCTTCATCAAAGTTCATCAAATTTAATTTTTCATTTAATTGTTTTTAGGTATAAAGAAAGGAATTTTACAACATGAAAATTAATTAAAATTGTTATTGATAATCTTTCATTCATGACCGTGACCGGGGCTCGAACCCTGGCCGTCAGGTTACCATGACATATTTCGTTCGCAACCACTCGATCTCCTCAGATGGATTTCTCGTCTTACACTCGCAGCCATCGACGACTGCTGACGTCAATAGTCAAACATCAATCCTTAAACCAAACTGTATTCTAACCTTTGGTAGATCGAAATTTGCTTTTTTGAATGATTATTCATTTTAATTGATTTTACGTGCTTTTCCTTACTTCTGTTTTCTCGTACTTTTGTCAAGAATTCTTCTTGAAGTCCAAAGTACATTTTTTGTTTTTTAATTTTTGTCTTTCTTTTTTCTGTTCACCTTTTTCAGCACAACTTGAAGTCTTTCATTGTCCTTAATTTTTCTAAATAATGCTATTTTTCAAGAATAAGATTGATTTGGATAAAGAGCTAAATAACATATTATTAAACGTTCAAGAAAAAACAATTAGCTACCGTGTGAAATTATTAAAAAAAAAAAAATATCTAAAATAAGCTTTACATGCGCAAAAATTAATGGTGTAGAATTTTGTAAGGTTGGTTTATAATTGATTAAAGGTAAGGATTAGTTCCTACATTCACATAAGTTTTGTTTGAATTGTCATTAGCGGCACAACGAACACTTTAGAGGTAGCGCTGAAAACACAGCTGAGTTTTTTTTTTTATTAAAAAAAATAAATGTTAAAAGTTGCTTGTGTTTTTGACGTATTGAATAACATAAAGCAACAATAAAAATATGGTGTATTTTATTGTTGTTCTTGTTGTTGCATTGTTACCACCGAAGTTGACACTGCCGAATATAGCATTCCAACTTGTTTACATTACAAGCAGTTGCTGTCAAATAGTCTTATAAACCGGCAAACATTTTTGATTTTTTACTTACATTTGTTTGCGTAGGTGCATGTGTTTGACTGGGAGAGCCAGGGAGAGAAATAAAACACTAGTAATCAGAGATGGAAATCATAGTACAATTGCACTTTTCTTATACATTGAAGATCTTGTTGATACCGTGGTATAACCGCGATTTAAAAATTAAAAAAAAAAATTAATTTTAGTCGAAAAAAACTTTTATTAAATAAAGTGCTTAAAAGTGTAATTCTTAATTTTTAACCCCCATATTCAAAAACGATTATACAATTTAACCAAATTTTTTTAAGGATAATTCGTTTTGTAAATCTTTATTAAATTTTAAATATTTTTATGAATACAGACATAAATGTTTAAGGAATAAAAGTAGATTTTAATTCAAAGTACTTTATCTAACTAAATTTTATATTTCTATAAAAGTATATATCGCTCTTTTGCTGCAACGTCGTCGATAGCTCGAAATTAAGCTTTGGACTTAGTGATGCAGATTTGGTCGTTCTGATATTTTGTATATTGTGTATTTAATTCATCTTTTATTCTCTCCCCGATTGAAGACAATCAGTCGTTATTTTTTTTCGAAGTGATGCGAGGAAATCAAAAACATTAAAAACTTATTTCAGCATATCGATTCCTTACCGCATTAATAGCTTAAGTGACATAATTTTAAATTTTCTTTTTTTTTTAAACAAATTTATTTTTCTGCCAAGTGTTGCTAAAATGCCATGGTCACATAAGGTACCATTATGATTTTAAAGCTCGATATATGTATATATTTGAGTTATGACGACGTTGCTGCAAATGAGCGATATATAAAATGAAAAAAATTTTCCTATGATAGTCACTTTGTAACTGCAAAACCACTCAACGGGCTTAGAAACCAATACAATACTTTCAATGATGATAAAAAAAATTGGATCATGAGGGGTGGTAGGGTCAATTTCGACCTCTTCGGAAAAATCTAACCGATGTTAATAAAATTTAAAACAAAGATAGATCCCTTTTTACAAAGGCACATAAGCGATGTATTTTATTCACTAATAGCGGTATGAGAGGAGTGGAACGTAGTAGCACACGCCAGGTATCCGCTAGTAAGTCATAACAAAAACATAAATTCAGCATTAAGCATTAAAAATTTATATACATAGATGTATATAGAAGCGTGATGGTTATTAAAGGCCTGCTTCGAATAAAATAAAGGGCGTGCGGTCCCTCTCACTAGAGTAAGGAGAAGTTTATGTTGTTTTTTCAAATTAATGTTAAAAAATATTAAGTTTTAGTTTCAAATTAAATATCGAAAGAAATTTATCTCTTTGCACTGCCTTCACTTATCCTTTTCGCACTAACGAACAAATTCATACTGTTTAAAAGAAAAAGGTTGAACCGATGCACATCTTTGCGGCAGGCCAATAAATCTGCAATTTTTATACCAACACCACAATAGTGTAGAGGGTCCCAGTTGGATATGTCTTCAAGACAAAGTCGACGACGCGTACAAGACCCATAGAAAATCCCCGACGACATGTTGGCGACAGACCATGCAAATCATCGGCGACTTTTTCGAACAAAGGGCACTCAAGTCGTACACGACAATATGAGCTACATTATCATGCACATTGTCGTAAATGATCATTGGCGACTATATAAACGAGTTTTTTTCTAATAAAGTCGTTAATGCCCGATTAGCGACATTACTTTAATATTGTCGTTGATGACAGTATTGTGGGCACTGTCTTCGATTTAGTCACTGATAGGTTAGTGACAATTAGGGATGTAACGAAAACCGATATATCGGCGATACTACAGATTTTCCGATATAACCAGGATAAGGGGAACGGGAAAAGGGGTCTACCTTGAGGATATAGATACTCCAAGTTCAAATAGGTTTCCTGAGTATATGTTTGGCGGAGGCTCTAGGGATTTTGAAGGCCGTAGAATTTTAAAAGGTAACATTGCTGGGGCTCGACGGTCACTATATATGTGGACAGTACTAAGTGCCTTGATGGGCTGTGAATTCAAACTAGTAAGGGAATGGGTTCTGAACTAAACATATGGCAGTGTAGTCAGCAGGAACATTTATTTCTTTTTGTTTCTTGACCCATCAATTCACATACATATGTATGTCCTAAAACTAATTGTTCAGGAGAGCAAAAAAACGTTTTCTACGTTCAGGTTTATTTTTTTTCGTGCCTAATTCCCAGTTTTTATTCTTGATTAAAACACTTGAAATTTATTGTTGATGGGACAAGCTACTCCTATGCGCATTTCACTGGTTGCTTAGGCCAGATCATCAGGAAACTTCATCCATAAAGTGTGAAATGCGCATAGGAAAGCTTATCCCATCAACAATAAATTTCAAGTGTTTTTATCAAGAATAAAAACTGGGAATTAAGCACGAATAACAAAATCTTTTGAATTTAAAATTTTGTATTCCCACAGAAATTACTTTTGATAATTTTTTTTTATTATCAAAAATAATGATAATAAAACCAAAATATCAAAAATTTTAATTTTAAATTAAATACAAATTTAAAGTTTATAATTTTTTTTAGTAGAGGACAACTTAAGCGACCATTGCATGCATTTTGTCGTCAAAGTGGTTTGAAACACGACAAAGTTAATGCAATGGTCACTTAATTTGTCCTCAATAAAGTATTATTCAAGACAAATTTAAAAAATGTCTCCAAATATATTATATAGGCGACAAATTCAAAAATGTCCTAAAGACATCGTTGACGACATTTGCGTCTATGACCATTTTGCCAACTGGGGTATTATGCATTTGTGCTGATATGTGTAACACCTTAAAATATGGGTCCTGGACTCACCTTAAAGTATATCGATCGACTCAGAATCACTTTCTTAGTCGATCTAACGATGTACGTCCGGCTGGCTGGCTGCCCATGTAACCTTGTACGCAATTTTGGAGATAATCTGATAAAATTTGGCTTATAGGTTCTTATTGACTTAAGGACCAAGTCTATTGAAAATGGTCCGAATCGAAGTGGCTACAAGGGGAGATAAGGGCAATTTCTGCCTCTCAGAAACTTTTAAACCGATTTTAATAAAATTTAAAACATTGATAGATTCATATTTACATGAACACACAAGCATGATTCTCCATTGGTCCCGAATAGGGTGCACTCTGGTAAATGTGTTTTAAAATTCTGTGCTGTAGGGTATCATATAGGCGGGCTTGACCGACTGGACTTTCATACTTGTTTTTTTTTTTTTTTTTGTTAATGAGTGTTATGAAAACTTTTTCTATGTTAACTTTCTAAAGTTTTTTTATTTGTAAGTGCAAGAATTTGTTTACACCTACTGGAATACTAAACTTTGCGTGTCTGTGGTGAGGGACTCTTTGAAAAATAGGTTTAGTTAGAATTTTCATGTTTTTTTATATCACTTTATAAGGGAGTACCCAAAATCCTTGTCCGCGAAGATTCAGACGTCAGTCCAAACATGTTCGCAATGGTTCCAAGACATCATTTATTGTATAAATCCCTTGAAATCTTATTATGGAAAATTTTTTTTTTAGTCTTAACGCTCACTTCTTGTGACAAAAACGCTTTCCAAAAAAAAAACAAAAGTCTAAAATTTTAATACTTTTAGCTGCTTTAAAAAAAATTAACCCTTTCTTTTAAGGTAGATTGGCTTGCTGCACACTGTGGGTAGTAGTCAGTGTTGCCACTTTGTGGGTAATTACCCGAATTTGGTATAATTTTTACTGTCGTGGGTAGAGCGTGGGTAATTTCTCTTAGATGTAATACAGGGGTCTAATCACGGCATTCGATACTATCGTATCGAATAAACTATCGAATGTTTTTGCATACGATAGACACTGACGTATCGAATAAAAACTCGATAAATGTAATGTCGTGTTACTCGATAACGAATGCTATTATTTCAAATTCAATACATTTCATTCGATATCGAGTTTCATGATACCAAAATAAGTAATTTCGATCAATTTTGCTCGATATCGTATGCGGTGATAAGACCCCAGGTGTAATTTAAAATTCTTACTTCAGATACCCAAATAAAATCAAGATTTGATATCAGTGATGACATTTATTTCTTTTTTAAATATTGTTGATAAAACTTTCACAGTCTTCTGAACCATAGCCTTGGTTTCTTTTTAAGAAAAATCTTCAATCATTTAATATATATTTTCAAAAGTTCGATAATGAATGTCGCAAGATGAACTCTAAGATTTGGATAAAGATGGCTATCATAGTGATTAAAAACCTGAGGTTTATTGAAAAAAGTTATTCAAACTAACTAAAACTAGCCTGGGGGAAGAAATGTTTCCAATATTCCAACATATTCAGCCTAATTATGAGTTTTTCCCTTTTCCTATTTAAATAAAATTGTAAAATGGGAGAAGGTAATAAACTCCCGCGGAATTTTGATTAATAATTGGGCTGATAAATTATTTTATTTTGATCTGGCAACTTTCAAATGATTTAGCTTGAATAATATTTAACGCCCTTAACAGTTGTAAAACTGAATTACGAAAGTGACAGACAGACGTATAAATCCCTGCAGGCATTTGGCTTACTAAATAAGGTATAAAGGGTATTTTTAAGACTATGAATCTTAAAATGGTAGACAATACAAAAAAATTTATTTTAATCACAGATAAATACACGGCATTATCAATTGAAACTTATTTCAAACAAATAGGCACCGCGCCTGTTCTTGGCGATATGCATTGCAGACGTCCAATTTTTATCCTTTCTTTTGAGAATTTCTGGCTGCATGTCACCAATTAAATAAACAATGTTGACAATTGACAAGACGTCAATTGTTGCTGGTTTATCAGCATTTTGAACCTTCTCTAGATATATGCAACCAAATGTGGAACTTAAACTCACTATTTTAGGAGTTTTATTTTATGTTTTATTAATACATAGTTTTTTAAATCTTTAATTTTATTTTTGTTAATTTATTTTAACAGTTTGACTAATATTAGTCTTCTTTCAATGAGTTTGTTGTGCTCTGCTTCTTTGTAAATGTCTTTTTATTAAATAAAACTTCAATTTTATATCAGGTGTAATTTCTTTTAAATTGGGTAATTTTGCTTCATCTCAAGTGTAATTTTGAATTTTGCTGGTGGTAGCACTGGTAGTAGTATTCGTTAAATATCATTTTGTTTTGAAATTTGTTACAGAAACTTAAATAACATATTCCACCTCTGCTAGTGATCATTGTTTGTATACGAGTGGTGTACGAGTTTATGCTCCCAAACAGCTGTTTTTCATAACCGTTTCGGAATTGAAACAGTAAACAACAACAACATCAAAACTTGTTTACAAAGCAGTGTTGCCACTTTGTGGGTAATTACCCGAATTTGGTATATTTTTTACTGTCGTGGGTAGAGCGTGGGTAATTTCTCTTAGGTGTAATTCAGGTGTAATTTGAAATTCTTACTTAAGATACCCAAATAATATCAAGATTCGATTTCATTGATGAAATTTATTTCTTTTTAAATATTGTTGCTTAAAAATGCACAGTTTCTTAACCAAAGTCTCGGTGTATTTTTAAGAAACGACTTCAATCACTAAATATATATTTTCTAAAATTTGGTAATGAATTCAAACTAAAAACTAGCCTGGATGAAGATATGTTTCCAATATTGCAACATATAATTAATTTTATTTTTATCTTGCAACTTTTTAATGATTATTTGGATAATTTGGTGACGTTGTCAAGCATGAATCTATTCATGATGATGTGCCTGAGCGAAAAGTAAAAGCAGTATGACAGTTCGTTTGACAGATAACCTTTCGTAAGCTTAATGGCGCTAAAAAAACACCCATTATAAAGGAATGGTAATGGCAGTGATGTTTTACGGTTTTTTTGAAAAGTCCTTACGCAGACCAAAAAAAATTCCCATTTTGTTCCTACGCGTTAAACAATTGTCTCTACAAAAATCCCTACAACTTTTTCAATTTACAAATAAAACCCAGTTAGCAATTAGGTGATTATTTTTTGTAAGAATCACCTAAACGAGTCTTCTTAGATCACTTTTAGTGATTACTCACTTAAGTGAGTAAAAAAAAGATTCATATATGATTCATTACCGAAGAAATAAAAAATTGGCTAGAAAATAAGCCAAAAAAAATAATATCAATGTAAATGGAAAAGTTCTTCAAAACTGAAATGAGAGATAAAGCCATTTCCTAATATTACTAATGTGTCCTAAGACCATGATGGCTTTATCTCCCGTTCAAAAGAGAGATAACGCCTTTTATTTTTTTTCATTCGAATGGGAGGCAAAGCCATCATGGCCTTAGGACACATAAGTAATATTAGGAAATGGCTTTATCTCTCATTTCAGTTTTGAAGAACTTTTCCATTTTACATTGATTTATAGTTTTCTTATTTTTATAATTAAAAGGTAATGATTTTTCCTTTTACTAAAGTTAAGTATTGAAATCTGGCTTCGCATACTAAAGTTTTTCTGCTTGGCGGCCTGCGGCCACGCTAAGGGATTTTTTACTCCAGTAGGACGCGGCAGGTGGCTTCGCTGAATAAAGTTTTCCTGCGTGCGTCACAAGAATAAAAAAATGTTTTTCAATTATAACAAAGGATTTTCCCTTTTACAGAATGTTAACACCATGCGTAACAATATTCTGGAAAAATAAGGCTTTGCCTCTCATTTGGGGAAAAAATATGGCTCTCGCTTCGCAAAATTTAACATATGACCTTACCTCTTAATGATTGGGCAATAAGACCATTACGGCTTTATCTCCCATTCAATTGAGCAATAAAGCCATCATGGCCTTACCTCCCATGGTTAAAAAGCACCCCGCCGTTTTCTTCCCTACACCTTTTGCTAACAAACAAAAACTTGCGTTAATTGCACAATGTAAATATGGTCTTAATTGTTTTGAAGTCTTTAAAGTTATTTTTCTTAATTTAAAATTACAATATCTTAACAATTCGACTAATATTTATCTTTTTTCAAAGAGTTTGTTGTGTTTTTGCTTCTTTGTAAATGGCTTTTTATTAAATAAAAATTCAATTTCATATTAGGTGTAATTTCATTTAAATCGGGTAATTTTGCTTCATCTCAAGTGTTATTTTGAATTTTGCTGGTGGTAACACTGTTACAAAGTTATAAACAATGGATAAAAATTTTACGTTTAGTAGTCAACCAACTGTTGACAATTGAACGTGTGTGTTTTGGATGATGGTCGCGAGTGAAATCGATCGAATCGAATTAAAAACGAATTTTTAATTCAAAACGCGCCAAAATATTTTAAAACTTATTCCTTTAAAAAAAAAAATCTAACTACTAAACAAAGTTCAACTCTTTTTTTCTCCCTGTAATTTAAAGCAATTAGCATAAACAATCAAACAAAATAAATCTTAATTGAATAATCATTTTTATTTAAACTACAAAAAAAAGGAATTAAAAGAGCAACAATGTTTTAAACAATTTTCTACTAAAAACATATAATTCTTAATTTATCTATGACTAAAAAAAACTAAAAGGAAATAAAAATTCCATGAGTTCATTCATTTATAAAGTGTAGTGTAGAGTTATTTTTTTTTATTTTTAATTTGCTCAATTATGCTAAAAATAGCAAAATGTATTTCATATTTTTAATTAAAGCAACAAAAAATTTATTAAGTCTTTAATTAATAAAGAAAATATTTAAAGAAAAAAAAAAGTACGACATACAAGATAAATCATTTCAATAAAAAAAATTTTATTAAAAATAAAAAAAAACATCCAATTAAATTTTTTCATATAAAAAAAAAAATATTTTCTTAAGTTTTTGAAATATTAAAAATTCATTTAATTGTTTAATTATTTTTGTTTTGTTTTTTCTAAAGTGCTTGTGTTCATTTCTTCATTGGATTTTAAAGTAATTTTTAAAATTTTTCAAGTGTTTTTTTCTTAATGAAATGGAAGTTCTGTGTTCAAATTTTTTGTTTAAAGAACTAAAAAAAAATGCTAAAAATTCTTAGATATACACGAAAAATCGTTTAACGTTTTATAAATTATTTGAAAAAAATTTAATAATTTTGAAAAAAATTCACCAACAATTTAGGTCAAGTAGTGAACAGATTTTTTAAAAGGTAAATTTTGTAAATATTATTTAAAGAAAAAATTAATAAAAAAAATATATAAATTTGTAACACAAATTTCACACCAAAAAAAATTATATATGTTTCAAAATTTCATTTTTTTTTAAAGTAAAACTAAATTAAACTGCCTCTTCAAACAATTTGTGTAGATTTTTATATGGAAAATATTTTTAAAACTGAGTGTTTTTCGTAGAAATTTTCTATGCGAACGCTATAACTTTCCAAATCGTTGAACAGGCAAGGCAGTAAAACAGAATCTAAGATTTTAAAAAATTTTAATATATTATTAAAAGAAAAAAAAAATTTTGGATTTAAGATTATTAGGGTGAAGCAGAATGTGTGGAACAAAATATGTTTCGACGTAACATCTTGCGTCATTCCATATTAAGAAATACGATTTTCTTAATTGGGAAATTTTTCCTTAAAACAATGTTTCTAAAAAGCAATTTGAATGAACTTAAGAATTGTATTTAAAACGCAGATATTTTAAGGAATTCTTGGAAATTGTGGATAAACTACAAGATCTTACAGAATGCGACATACCATATGGGCATTTCCATGAGAATGTCAACCACGATTTAAAAATTTAAAACGCTTGAAACTTATTTTCAAATATGGTAGAAAAGAAAATAATACCCAAACTTTACAATGCCGGGGTACTTATAGCTTATTACAATTTTTAAAAAGCAAAAAATTAAAGTTTAAACTGAATTTCTCTTTGATACATTTTTAGTAACTGCAATTAACAATTTTAAATTTTCTGCCGATTAAATACAGTGCTGGCGACCCTGGAATTATGCTTTAAAATTATTGTTACAACAGCAATTAACAAGATTCATGAGGAAAGACCAAATATATAGTTCGATTAGCGGTGTATTTTTGTGTTTGTTTTGGATGCTTTTCTAATGTCACGTACGTGGAACAAAAACATCATTTGTCTTTGTCATTTGAAATAGAGCAGTCTTAGGCAATGATGCCAACTTAGTGCTTTTGGCACTATTTATGGTGCTTTTTGATGCCTCAAAACGCCAAAATTTTATCCATAGTGCCAAACTAAGAAAAAGCACTAACTAACTTGGTGCTTTTTCAATTTTTCGTTAGTGCCTTTAGTGCTTTTTACAATTTTTATTTTTTTTCTTCAGTTTTTTAAACTTCGATTATGATGATTTAGATGAGATTTGCTATTTGGGGAACAATTTTGAGAAGGCCTGTAAAGATTTTAAGATTTCACATGATAAAAAAAAGTGATACAAGAAGGTTGCATTCGCTTTACTAAAAACTTTATTTACGAGGTTAGAGCTAGGCTTCCTATCAATTTGGAAATTTTGCATAACGTTACACTTTTTAGCGTTGACATTATATTTAGTAGTCGTAATAAAAACGATGTATTTGTTTTCGGTAAACATTTTTTTAAGACGTACCCATTGTTTCCAAAATAGAAAATGGCATGAAGAGTTTAAAATCATGCAGTCGGAAACCGTACAAAAGAACGCAAACACTTTAAAAACAAAAAAAAGAGCTGTAACTTGGTATACGAAAAGTGTTAAATAAATTAAAAACAGCTGACAGAAAATACTTCTATAACGAGCGTTGTGTAACCGGCCATTTTGATGCGCTTTAGTTTTCAAACGCACGACACTCGTCTCCAAATAACCACGTGCTGTGCACCTTTACCTCTAGTGCTATTGCAAATGTTATGACTAAGTATCAGAATACAAACATACATGTTTTTTCTGTTTTACACCTTATGTGTGGTCTTTATTCAGAAGCGTACAGAGGTTAAAATAATTGGATAATATCATACGCCAATTGTTTTATTAAACTTTGCACGATTTTAATATAGATTTATTTTAATGCTAAAATATAAGGTTTTTTATTAAAATATGGGCTGTTATTAAGTTTTATAAACAATGTTCGGTCATTGAAAATGTTTGTTAATTGCAACAGGCCAGATTTTTTCGAGTTACGAAAATCGAGCCCCCACTGTATTACTTTAAAACTGTTTTATGGCCAATTCAAACTTATCTGACGATGATCCAAATTATTTGGATGCTATTAATTTATTGAAGATAATAATATTACATTTAAAAATGCATTTTCTGGCCCGCTACGGCCTTCGTCAGCATTCTTTGTGCATTACATTCTGCTGGTGTGTAATAATTGTTAATTTTTCTGTACATACAATATACCTCAGTGCTGTCCAAAGGAAAGCTAAGGTAACATGTAACAAGAAAATACAATATAATAGTCTGGTAGTGTATAATAGTCATTTCTGAAAAATTTAAGGAATAAGACTATTACAAAAAAGCTTTATAAAATACATAACTGAAATTTAGCTAATAGAATAAATTCGAAAAATAAAAAAAATGTTGAATTTATTATTTAATTTTAAATGAAAATGGTCACCCATCAACGCCGTCGCCTTTTTTTAATTTTTGAGGTATATAATATTCGGCACAGCCGAATGCAACTTGATTTGTGTTTAATTAAATTGTAGAAATTGCATACTGCTTTCTTACGCTTTTTTTTTTGTTCAAAATAGTGCTTTTTTAAATTTTAAAGTGCTTTTTGCTCTCAAAAAGTTGGCATCACTGGTCTTAGGTGTTTCAAAATAAAAGTTCAAAGCAAGGTATTTGCTGCAAAAAAATATTGATCGGTATTTTTTTTTTTTTAAATTGGTCAATAAAAATTTTATAAGCTTTTAAAGCTGGTCACGTACGATATTGTAAGTACTAAAATGCAACTTAATGCATTATCTTTTTGTGTTGGTATTGGGTTTAAATTTCGTCAAACCTTATTTTATTACAATCAAAATCATCTTACAAAATTTTTTTGGAATCGGTCCATATTTGACTATAGCTCCCATACAATTAACACTCCCGAAAATAGCTTTTAATGCCATAACTTCCTTATACATGTTGGTATTTACATAAAAATTGTCGACAATGACTTTTACGATAGGTACAATGTCATGACAAAATGTTGTGCGGGTAGGTTCAAAATTAACCATAGGTCCCATATAAACACCCTTCCTTAAATTGGCTAGGGGCAAGCAAATCTCATATAGATGGAAATAACAAAATAATATTCGACACAAATAACTTTTATGTAATTCTTAAACTCAAAGCATAATACTGTTCGGGCGATCTTGATTGGCAATGGGTCCTAAATAGGGTACACTCTCAAAAAAATTTTTTTTAATATTATAGTGTAGGGTATCATATGGTCGGGCTTGACCGACTAAACTTTCATATTATTTGTTTGTTTTAAGGTTTTTATATACATATATTTACAAAAAAAATATAGTTCGTGCCTGATAATTACTATAAGAGAAAAATCTGTCACGTACGGTATGTCACAAACGATATTACACTTTCATCATTATAAAACCATTCAAAAAAAAAAAATTTTTTTTTCCAATTACGGATTATAAAGGAAAAATATGTGGCTTAATGTAAAAAATTAAAAAAAGGAGAAAACCTTACCACAATTCGCAGATCTTTTTTTTTACATTCACCCCAAAATCACTTCCGTTTTATATCACGTACGATATGCACAACATGGTTCCGAATTTAATATTTTTTTTTTTCATATAGTACCCTCCAAACAGATTGATAAAAAAAATTTTCCAGTTAAAACTATTTTTGCAAAATTTCTATCTCTCTGAAGGCAAATGTCACGTCCGATGACATGGAAATGCCCATATTTTAAAAATAGTTCAGCCTGAATTTTTAATCCAGTTCTTAAAAAAACCTCTGGGCTATTTTTAAAAAATTTTTTTAATTCTCAGATGTACTAAATTTTAAATCGTGGAAAGACTGGAACCTTACACAATAGGACATCTCGATTTTAAGGTACAAAACTTCGAGCAATTAAAAAATGTTTTGAAACTTTAAGCCCCTGTACATTTAAGAATTTCATAAGTTGCTTTAAAAAAATAGCCCAGAAGCTTATATACAATATTGATTACAAACTGTCAGACTGCACAGAAAAAAATTTTTAACCAACGAAAGCATTAATCAAAAATTAAATCAGTTTTAATTAACAAATTTAATCAAGTCAATTAAACATTTAATTGATACTATTAATATGCACCAGTTAACACGTTTAATTCACTTGATTAAACGTTTAATTCATTTGATTAAATTTTTAATTAAAACTGATTTAATTTTTGATTAATGCTTTAATTGTTGAAGTTTCTTTTCTGTGTAAAAAATTTTAAAGCCTGATCCAACTTAAACGAACGATGTAAATTTTTAATAAAACAAAAAGTTTTCAAAAAGTTATCTTAATATTTGTTTTATTATAGAAGGATCTATGAAAATTATATGTGAATCCAAATATTGGCCAAATGCTCGCCACGGCTTCGACGGCATACCTCTATCTGATGGTCCATATTTTCAAAGACTCTGAGACATAAGTTAGGTTCAATTTGGTTAATGTGCCGAATTATCTCATTCTTTAGCTCTTGAATTGTTCTTTGTTCTTGGCGTGACGTAACGTAAACACGGTTTGAAATGAGATTTTAAACAAATTTTAAATGTATACAAATTTAACGCTTACGAATCTTTTAAAAGTTGTTTTGAAAACAAAATTATACTACAAACAAGAGTTACACTGGGTAAATTTTAAGTAAATTTTTAGTTAGAATAATTCTTAAAACAGCATTTGGAAAAAAATCAAGTTTAAAAGTCATTTTAGAAGAAAAAGGATTTTTTTTACAGAACTGCAAACCTTAAACGCTTCTTCGGAGTCTTATTTCGGCTACGAAAGGTTTGATTTTTATACCCACACCACAATAGTGTAGAGGGTGCTGTTGTTTGTAGTACCTTAAAATTTGAGTCCTAAACCCACCTTTGAATATACCGATCGACTTATAATCGATCTAGCGATATCCGTCCGGCTGGCTGGATGTCCAAGTAAATCCTTTGCGCAAAGAACAGGTGGCAATTTTGGAGATAATTTAATGAAGTTTGGCACCACTCACAAGGACCAAGACTATCGAAAATGGTGAGAATCGGTCCATAATTTTATATGGCCTCCATTAAAGATACTTTACGAAATAGACTTTTTGTGCCCTTGTTGGTTTTTAGATTAAATTTGGTCCGAACTTAACTTATTGCTATCTCAAACATTATACCAAACTTTATTGGAATCGGTCCATATTAGACCAAAGCTCCCATACAAATACCACTCCCAAAAATAGCTTTTGCCATAACTGCTTTATGGTAGGCTAGCTGGTAGTAAGCTAGTCAATCAATTCGGGTTCAATTCCCGCCAGAGACTCTGATCTCTTGCAGAAAAGCTTGAAGCTTTGCGGGATTAGCTTCGGGGAAAAAAATACATATTTAAATGTTGGTATTGACACACAAATTGGTGATCTTCCACAACAGCTTCTATGTCACAACAAAATGTTGTGCTGGTAGGTTAAAAATTAACCAATCGTCCCATATAACCACCCGTCCTTAATTTAATTCAAAGCAAACAAATCTTATACAAATCGACCCCTTTGCGCGAAATTATCGTATATGCTAATTTTTGGAAATTAAGTTAAAGAGACGTCCCCAGACAAAATATTGTAGACGAATTCCACTTCGTTGCTCCAAAAAGCACATGCATATTTTCATTTGATATTGAAAGCGAAAGTAGGAAAATGGATGTCCTGTAAAATTTGGTTTTTGTAACATACGATAATTTCGCGCAAAGGGGTCGATATAAAGATAGCTAAATAATATTCGGCTCAAAGAACTTTAACGTGAATCTAATCCTCATAGTTCTCATAGACTGTGTGTCCATGCTCGACTCCGCAGTGGAGTCATTGGCTGGTGTCTTAATTGAGGCAACAAACGAATCCTGTAAAAGAATCGACAGGAAGGGCAAAGCTAAGCCCATATGGTGGAATGCGAAGATTGCTGAAAAACGCAAAGAAAGGACCTTAAGGTCCTGATGCATACACACTTCCCAGGTTGCACTGACGATGTGCCTAGGGAGGTAACATTTAGTGGCACTCGGGATATCTCTAATATTCCGATAACTGAGTAAGCAACTCATGGCGCACAAGTTTCATATTATCGCTAGTCAGAGGTGGCACGTTGAAACTACCTGTGGGGAAACCAGGAAAATCTGGCCCATCATAGATGAAAAAATGACACGGCGGGCATTACAGCTGTCCATACATCATCTTAGGAACCTGATTGCGGTTATAACTGGCCCATTGGGAGGCACGCCCAGAGGCTGGGGCTACCTTACAATGACTTATGTAGAAGTTGCGGCGAGGAGGAGGAGGAAGAGTCAACGAAACGCCTTCTCTTTTATTGCCTGGCATTCTGAGATCTAAGACTCAAAATGTTTGGTCGAAGAGCCCTTGGGGACAAAACTTGTCTCTCTGATGTTGATGTAAACAGGATCCACTCCTTTACTGAATCGACCGTGGAAACACTAGCAGCCAGATAACATAGAAGCCATGGGAAACGGTGTGACATGGAAACACAACGGCAACTAGTTAATGGATCCACGTGAGCTGTGCTTGATCACGGCTGCCAATGGAACCTAACCTAACCTAATCCTCATAACATAATTTTGTTCTGGCGAGTTCCATGATTGGCCATGGATCCCAAATAAAGTAGACTAACGAAAATTGATATCTGACACTAACGAACGTGAGTGACAATCAAAGATTTCACCAGTCATTATTCGTGGTTGACTATTTACTGACAAAAATTAGCGGCCACACTATCGAGCAAGCGAAAACTTGAGCAAAACTGTTATTCATTTTCGATATTTGGTGCCGCGCTTAAGTTACATTATTTCTTTTTTTTAACCTATAAATAAAATAACCGATCACAGCGAATTTGTTAACATGGAGAAAGTGCTCAACGTTTCGAAACTCAATACTTTTAATTTAAAGGTCTTACTCCCATTGAATTTATAGCCGAGCTAGATCCTACTCTGGAGGAGTCTAGTCCATGGCTAACAACTATAATATATTTGGTGTCAGAGACAACACCTAGTGGTCAAACCTGTGAAATATTCACGCCAGAAACGGTTGCTGATAAATTTACATTGATAATATCATATTTTTAACCAATTTTCAGTTGAAATGTCAGCAGTCGAAAAGTTAGGCTTTAAAATGTTCCTTCCAGGGTTGTGAAACGCAGTTAAACTGAGTTTGAATTTAATCTTAGGTTCTCAATGGTGCCATTTTTTTAAAAACCCCTTAAAGCTAAAGCAAACAAAATATTTTGTTAAACCATAAGAAGTAGAAGTGGCTTTAATAATTTTATTTTCATAGTTGGATGTCATAAATACAACAAAAACTTAAGGTTAACAGCTTGTCTATGTCCTTAATTTTTATTAGCTTATTAATAAAATATAAAAAATAATAGCTAAAAGAAAAATAAACAACCAATAAAAACTAAAAAACATACACAAGCACAAAGATTTTGTCGATAGTAAATAGAGCTAAACTGAAGACCGGCAAAAGGTCAAAAAGTCAGCAAAAGTCAACAAAAAAAAAATCTACAGACAAAACAAAGTCTATACAAAAACACAAAACTAAACTAACAAAACATAAGGTGGTCCTGTGAATAGAAAAACTTGTCTATGTCCTGTTTTATTCATTACTGTAAATGAATGTGTTTAACAGGATACAACAACAGAACAATATTAATAATGACTTAGGCAGTAAGTTGAGGTCCTGCCTAAAAGATGTGTCTGTATGTTGTGTGTGTTTAGGTATTTCTGTGTGGTGCGTGTGTGTATGTGTGTGTGAAGGTATTTATGTGTATGTCATCCTTATTATCATTATCCTTTTAGTAATTTTTACTTGAGGGCGTGTGTCCGTAGTAACTTGACTTTTTTCTGTTTCTTTATGTTTTTCTCTTTTAGTGTCATTTGTTTGCCGTTTTTGCCATTAATTTTTGTTTGTATCTTCAAACGGCAAAAATGAAAAAACCAATTATTTTAGTTTTAGAAAATTTATATTAAACATTTGTCAGTTGATGTTGGTATCCTTTATGTCAATGCTTTTTTGTTTAGGTGTTGAAATTGACAAATGTCATTCTCTTTGTTTTGTTGTTGTTTTATAAATTACGGAAGAATTGTTAGATAAAATTGTCATATCATGAAATTTATACAATTTGTTAAAAAAGCATCAGTTCACTTTTGTTTTATGGTGCATTTATAAGATAATTGATTGTGCAATTATCACGTGTTTTAAAGATAAATTTTGAAACAAAAAAAGAAAACATCTGTTCCAAAGAGGAAAAAAAGTAAAAGCCATTAGAAATTTTAGTAGTATCTGAAAATTTTAATGAAATAGTTTGTTTAACAAAGATTTATAACAAAAATTATATACTAGCCATAAAATTATGCCATAAAAAAAACAAAAATTTTAATTTGACCAAAAATGATCAAATTTTTATTTAAAATAGTTTTATTCTCGTACTCAAAATTTTAATTTCTCGGAATACCAATGCTACCAAAAAAGCGTTGCCGTTCTCAAAAATTGTGTAAATGAGAGCGGCTTAAAGAGAAAACTATTTTTCTTGTAAAAGGTGGTCCAACAATAAGTCACGACCTTTTTTGCCCAACTTAATTTGACAATTCTTTGTTTCAGTGTTTGACAAATTCAACCATTGAGAGGTACACAATTGGGCACCTCTCAATGAAGTCTTGTACAAAAATTGGCGTTCAAATCAAAATATATTTACCCTGCAATTAATAAGACCAGTCCAAACACGCGTGTAAAGTGTAGCCCACAAGGGGCCAGGACTAGTCCAAAAGTAACCTAAACGTATGGAAAAAACATGGTCTATTTAACATTACGATGTCCTAGGACAGGACCATATAACCCAGCTTTGGATTTCAAAGCAGTAGTATTAAAACTATTCCATGGTATACTCAAGGGGATTAGTTTTGAAGTCGTTTAAAAACGAAAGCATTTCGTTAAAAAACGAAGACATGTCGTCTCACTACAAACACTTTTTAACGATGACATGGTCCATGCTTGCATTACATGGGAACAGTCCATGGAGTAGTCCATTTTATCAAAATGGATCAGGTGGTCCAATTTTATTTGCAGGGAAGTGCACTTCGGGATTTTTTTGATCAGCATAAACGACCAAATGTGTCCACAATCGGGGGAATTGTGCACAAATTTCAGCAAACCAGGTTTTTAGGAAATGCGGAAAAACCTGTTTGGTGCGGTTTATGGTCGGCTTAGCAGTTACCGTGATTAGTGTTCGCTATCGCGAGATGATAGCGGTCTTCTTGTGTCTAGAAATCGAGGATATGTACCTGGACGATATGTGGTTACAACAAAATTGTGCCAATTGCCAACGAAACAATGGCTCTTTTGCGAGAGGAATTCAGTGGCGGTGTTATCACACGTCGTGGCGATGCTAATTAGCCGTCACGATCATGTGATTTCACACGGTTGGACTTCTTTATTTGGGGATATTTAAAAGAAAAAATGTACGTCAAGAAGCCAAGATCAATTCAAGAGCTTAAGGAAGAGAAAATTCGGAGCATTAACAACATTGAACCCTAATTATGTCTCAGAGTCATTGAAAATATGGACCAACGGATAAAGGCATGCCGCCAAAGCCGTGCGAGCATTTGGCCGATATTTTGTTTCACACAGTTCACAGTTTTTCCTTAAGCTGGAGGTTCACACCACGCGTTTTCGCGTCAACGCATTGAATAATTTGCATACCTTGCTTGTGATTTGCGCCGCTTTTTACAATTAACAATTAAATTTTATTTGTCGTGCTTATCTAAAATGTTCGAGAATGCCGGATGTCTCTGGAGGAGATAGCGAGACATTCACTGGTCACCCTTAATTGGGTCCCCGGACACAGGGACATACTGGGGAACTGCATGGCGGATTCGTTGTCGTATGCAGACATCACCTTGAATCGAGACGGTTCAATACATAATGTAGGTGCTTCACTCCCAAGGAGTAAACAACTTATAGCGCACAAGTTTCATGTTATCGCCAGTCAGAGGTGGCACGATGAAACTACGTGTGGGGAAACCAGAAAATCTGGCCCACGGCTGGCATTACAGCTGTCCAGACATTATCTTAGAAACCTGATTGCGGTTATAACTGGCCACTGGCCCATTGGGAGGCACGCCCAGAGGCTGGGGCTACCTTACAATGACTTATGTAGAAGTTGTGGCGAGAAGGAGGAGGAAGAGTCAACGGAACATCTTCTCTGTAATTCCCGGCATTCGGAGACTTAAAACTCGAAATGGTTGGTCAAAGGGCCCTTGGGGACAAAACTTGTCTCTCTGATGTTGATGTAAACAGGATCCACTCCTTTATTGAATCGACCGGATGGCTGCATGGGAATACTAGCAGCCAGATTTCATAGGACCCATGGGAGACGGTGTGATGTGGTTACACAACGGAAACTAATTAATGGACCCACGTGAGCTGTGCTTGATCACGGCTGCCAATGGAACCAAACCTAACCTATCTAAAGTGTTCGAACGCTTCTTGTAATGTTTACACAAGTTAAAGGTAGACCTACTTTTCCCATGCTATGCGTCAAGGCTTCCTATGTTTTCGTGCATGTAGCTTGTTAAGTATAATTTTTTTGCATTAAATTTTTTAAAGTATGATGCCAAAAAGCGTAGAACCCCCAGCTTCAGGTCGATCAAGAAATTTGTCAAACAGTCAGCTGCTGATTGCACAGAATGAAGAAATAAATCCATTCATACTGAAATTAAGCCGAAGCTGTGTAATTGGTACTGTACTCTAACGGATTTCCTTAAATTGAGTAAAGAATCCTGCATCCAGGGTTGCCAGATAAATTTCTGAAAAAATCGTAAATTTCCTGAGAAAAAAGAAAAAAGAAAAAAATCGTCTTTCTCGTTTTGAAAAATCATCAAAAAATCGGACAACTTAAAATTTGGTTTATTTTAACAATTTAAATTTAAATTTTTATAAAAAAAAACCTCCAAATAAAAATATAAAATTTGTCGTTGGCATACAAAGCTTATCTAAGCATCTCTAAATTCGGGGTGTCAACGCTTTGCAATTGGAAAATCCTATTTCCTGAGCGCGTTTAATAGTTAAGTTGGCGCTATTGTTAATAAATAATGGCAAACAAACTGAACAGTTTTTTCTTTGAAATTTTGCCTTTCCCCATAAATTTTTAAGGGAAAAAAACCTAAAAGATGAAGGTGCTTTTTTTATAAAATTTTTTTTCTGTGCTGCTTAATATCTAAACATATAAAAACATTGAAAGATTTCTTTTTGTTGGAGACTGAATAAAATCGTAAATTTTTTGAAAAAAATCAGCAAATTCGCACTTTGCTTATTTCGGAGCAAAAAATCGTGGAAATGATGATAAATCGTCAAATCTGGCAGCCCTGCCTGGATCCAAGTATGGATTATTCAAGTGCACCGTACTTAAAATTATTCGAAAACGAGATTGACTTAAGTAAAAGTGAGATAGTAATTCAGGAATTTCTAAGTTGGCTTAACTTCAAATTCGTACTTTAACTACTCCAAAAATGGGTTTAATTGTAACCAGAGAGCCAGAGAGAGAGAAAGAATATTATTATTTGCATACCCGTTAAACAAGTTCGTTTCACTTTTATCATATTGCCCGCTTTGTTAACAAAATAACTCTACATTATAAAACACCAGCAGCATGCCCGAAATGGTTTTCGTTATCAATCTGCTTTGAAAGTTTGATGTGTATTTAACAAAAAGAATATGGGAATTATTGCTATTTTTTAATTTTTGAACCTTGGAAATAATCTATACTTTTTTGCAGTGTTGTTGTTGTTTCTACATAAAACAAGCAAATCGTTTTCACCTTCTTTTGTAGTGTTGTTGTTGTTTCTACACAAAGCAAGCAAATCGTTTTGTATCTGCGTGTGTAGTTTTGTTGTTGCTACAGCTAACTTTAACAAACACACGCATACGCACACATATAGAAAGCAATGCTATATTTTCAAGTGCGACTCGTGCTTAAATGAAGTGAAAAATTAAAATTTAATACGAGTTTTTTCTTTCTTTTTGTAAATATGACTTCTTTTTACGGCTTTTAAATCAAATTTCGAACATGAAAAATCGCCTTTTAATGTCTCGGCTTCAGCTAGTTGTGTAACAAATTTCCTTACTTTTGAATAAATGTTGCTGCACGGGTTTAAAATCCGTGCTTGATTATCTCCCAAAGTTTTTACAAGTTCTTTTTCACGAGCTGATTACTAGTTAAACTTCACCTTTAAATGCCTGACCTGGGCCGTCTTGTTTTTCTAAATCAAAATAACCGCTCCAAAACAGCACATTAAACGTTAGTTTTCGTATATAAAAAGGGCATGGATTTTTTTTCAGTGTAGAAAAAATTTACTTTTTTGATATATTTAATTCTCTGTTCTCCCTTCTTTCCCTAAAAAACCTCAAGGATTCATCAACTTCTATGTGATAAGATTATTCTACTAATTTTATTTTACTCAAGAAACAATTTTCCTGTTTTGTCATGTTTTCTTTCGCCTTAAAAATACCATTCACTTTACAATTTTCCTTATAATACAATTAACATAATTTTATCATAATTTTTCCCTTAAAGAAGGTATCTTGTTGTTGTCCCATTATTCATTATTTTGATTATCACCAATCATCATCATTATTATCATTATCACACCGAAAATAATTGTATAATTTATTATAATTTGCTTGTTTTAATCACATCCATTGTTCTCTTAGTTATTGGTATCTTTTTCTCTTTCACTCTCTCTCTCTCTTCCTTTATAAAGTTGTTAGTAAAGTATAGTTTCTATTAAGTGTTATTGTTGTTAACATTTATTGTTTTTGTTATTTATTAAACAATTACTATTATTAAGTTTATGGCTATTGCTGTCATAATGACTTTGGACATTATAATGTGACAGCTGTCAATTAATAAAACAAATTATGAGTTTGTTACACTCTTTACATCTCGTTATTCTTTCATTCTTCTTTTGTGGATATAACAATAGAAAACACTTGAGAAATTGTTTTTCTTGAGCATAGAAAGAAATTAATCAAATTGGGTGGTCTTTATTAGAAGTTGAAAGGAAAAAACGAAGAATTAGAATATATTTTCTTTGTAATGATAAGAATTATGATTGAAGGACAAATTTATATGCAATTCATTGTTATTTTTTCGAAAGTTTTAATAATAAGTTAGAGACCAACCTAAATAAGCGCCTCGAGCGTAAAACTAAGGGTCCCTACAACGCGTTTAATGCGTTCTTGCAATTGTCAAAAATATAGAATCAGTGTAAAATTTTACTGACAAGTTACACAACACACGCGTAGAATGCATATATGCACCGAACTCAAGAATTAGGATCACGGAACTGGCACTTTTTACAAGGAGGTACAACAGTTCTCAATTTGTTACCACGAGAAAAAATGGGGTCTCACTGAAACTGTCTGATAAAGTCAAATACCTTGGACTTATATGGGACAACAAACTGAACTGGAAGGTGAACACCATTTCCAAGACTACTAAGACGGCAACTGCACTCTAATGCTCTTAAAGGGCCATTGGCATAAACTGGGGAGTCCACCCGAGAAATGTATACTTGTTAAACGAATGTTTCATTAAACCTATTCTAGTATGCGGCGCAGCTTTTGGTGGACGGCGAGAAGAAGGGAGAAGAACCACCTAGCAGGCTTTGAGCGTATAATAAAAATGGTGGCAATAAGGGCAACAGGTGCCTTCAGAACCAACCCTCGTAAGACACTGTTTACGATTTTGAAATGGTTACCACCAGACATTTTGGCAAAAAAAAAAGTTGGCTGAAAACGTAGATTAAGCTCCACTAGAGCATGAAGGGATTACAACATCGAACATGCAAGAATCTTGTAGGATACAATTTGGTAAACGGTTGCTGATTATGTCACACCTGAGCCAATCTTTGATCCTGGCTTCACCGTAAGCATTTTGCATAGCATGGCTCACTACGACGAGCGCTTCAGATGCCCACGGATGCGAAACGGATATTCACCGACGGGTCTAAAACACTGCATGGTGTAGGCTTTGGCATTTACTCCGAGCAGATAAACCGGAGCAATCCTCTTAGGCTGCCGGATCATTGCAGTGTCATTTACGCTAAGATAACGGTCATCTACAAAGTCACGAGGCACATTCGGTATGGTAAGATATCTGGAAGGAATATCCACATTTTTGAGTGCCCGGGTAGGCTAGCTGGTAGTGAGAGACTCTGGTTTCTTTCCTGCAGACAAGCGTAGAAATTCGCGGGGATTAGCTTAGGGAATTAAAAAAAAAACCAATAGTAAACTGGCCATAAGATCCCTGGAGTGCTTATCACATCGAAAATTGTCAGTGAAAGCCAACTGTCTAGGAGATAGCCAGATATTCAGTGGTTACTTGGGTCCATGTGCACAGGGGCATACATGGAAACTGTATGGCTGACTTGAATTGTTGGAGTCGACATATGATATGTAGGTGTTTCACTCCTTAATAGAAAGAAACTTATTGCAAACAAATTTCATCTCATTGCCAGCCGAAGGTGTTTTGATGAAACTACATGTGGGGAAACTGAGAAAGTCTGACCGATCATAGATTAATAAAGGACACGGCTGGCATTAAGGCTGTTTAGGCCTTAACTCAGGAACCTTATTACGTTTATAAATGGCCACTTGCCCAATGGGAAACACGCCCAAAGACTAGGGCTCTTTTACAATGACCTACATATGTAAAAGTTGCGCTGACGAGGAGGAGGAGGAGGAGGAGGAGAAGGAGGAGAAAGAGTCAACTGAACATCTTCTCTGTCACTGCCGGGAACTCGTAGACTTAACACCTAAACTGTTTGGTCGAAGAACCCTAAGGGAGAAACCCTGTATCTCTGACATTGATTTGAACAGCATCCATAGCTTCATTAAATCAACCGGTGGCTGGGTGATAATGTCAGCCTCCAGGTAACATAGGGCCCATTGGAGACAGTGAAATATGATAACACAATGGAAACTAATTTCTGGACTTGCCTACTTTAACGTTTTTGGGAAAAAGGCACACTTTTTCATAATTTTTGGAAAAAATTAAAAATTTTTTTAAAAAAAGGTTAAACATTTTATAAAAAGTCACACATTTTTTTACAAAAAGTTACTTGTTTACTTCTGTTTCAAAAAAAATCGTCTCTTTTTCACAGAGTCACAACAGTTTTATAAAATTTCTCAAAAAAATCAGTTTATTTTTAAAAAAAAAAAAAAAAAATTTACAAAAATAAGTCATAGTTACGTGTAAACATTCAACACAAACGCATTATACTCTCCCCACCCAAGATGTTACTGGGTAGACCTACTAATTGTAATTGCTTCGACTTGAATTAAAAGCAATTTCCCTTTCAAAATACAACTTGCATATGTAAAATTTTGCCTGTAGTTAAACTTGTTAAAGAGTCTTTCATATAATTTTCTCTTCATTTAAAATTTTCAATTATTTTTGAAATTCAATTATAAATAAATAAATTTTGTAAGTCTTCTTAGATTCGAAACACACAAATCTACCTCAAATTGTATTCTTTGAATTTTCCATGCAATTAATTTTAAAATTTTTTGCTTCAGATAATATTTTATGCCTATTTTTGGGGAAAAATTTAAATTTGAAGCCAGCATACACACATACACATTAATACATATTTACACATTTATATACAATTACCAAACAAATTTGTTATCAACATAGTATCGCCATGGAGTGTATATTGCAGTACATACCTACAAAAACTCTATTTAACAGCTGTCATTTGTAAAACTTAAAGATCTACAGAATAAGCTTCAACAATAAAAACATTATTTTTATATAGAAACAAACAACAACATAGAGCAGCATACAATAGCAACAGCGCAACATACAACAACAAACAATGGTTAACCACTGACGCCAACTTGGTTGTCAACACAAATTTTAAGATATTTTAACCAACAAAAAAAATTACTCCAGCCAGAAAGTTACACACACACACTCAGATACACTTTTATCGGGTGATTTTTTAGCTATTATCTTTTTGGCAACACTGGTTTAAACAGCTGACTCACGTTTCGTGTTTTGCTTCACTGTCAAACTTCTTCAGTTTGGTCTATGATTTAACCCTGAATCGTTTACAAACGAACAACGCTTGCAAATTATTGAATTTTATTATCAAAATGCGTGCTCTGTTAGGAAAGTTCATCGCGCGCTTCTTGTGTTCAGCGACGAAGCTCATTTTTGGCTCAATGGGTACGTTAATAAGCAGAATTGTCGATTTTGGAGTGAAGATCAGCCAGAAGCATTGCAAGAGCTACCAATGTATCCAGAAAAAGTCACAGTTTGGTGCGGTTTATGGGCTGGTGGCATCATTGGACCGTACTTCTTCAAAGATGATGCGAATCGTAACGTAACTGTGAATGGTGAGCGCTACCGTGAGATGATATCCAACTTTTTTTGCCCAAAATGCAAGAGCTTGACTTGCATGACATGTGGTTTCAACAAGACGGTGCCACCTGCCACACAGCACGCTTAACAATGTCCTAATTGAGAGGCGAGTTCGGTGAACATTTTATTTCACGTTCGGGACCTGTCAATTGGCCGCCTAGATCGTGCGATTTAACGCCTTTAGACTATTTTATGTATTTTTCTGAATTTTATGTGTTTTCTTCAAAAAAAAAATTTTCTATAGCTCTTAAAAAATCACCCGATACATACATATATAAAATATAGGCTTATGTTTGTATGCCTGTGTGCTTATGTATCTGTTTTGGTTCAAATGGCTGCGTATTTCTATGACTTTTAAAACTTAAAAGCTAAAAATTTTTATTTGACTGGTGTTGAAAATGAAAATGACTTTTGTGGAAGACAAAAAACAAAAACCCAGAGTCATTTTCGACTACTCTTAACTGCCATCATCGAATTTCAATTCGTTTCTTGACTGTTTAGTGTGATAATGAAGTTGAATGTTTTAAAATTTTAATATTTAATTAAATTTAATAGTGCGTTAAAATGATTTAATACAAAATAATCTGTTTTAGCTTCAAACTTTTTTGTTTTTTTTTTTTTGAGAGCTCACGCTGTTTTATTGGTGACAAATGAGTTAATTTTTAAAGCAAGATTGAAGTTTTTTTTTAAGTGTAAACGTAAAACTGTTTTAAAATATTTTTATGGCTCGTTAGGTTTAATATGAATGTTAAAATAATTAAAAAGATCAAATGGCTTAAAACCCAAAAATAGGAATAAAACAAAAAGGTATAAAGTTATGTTACAAAAAGGCACGCCAGTTTTGCACCAGATTCAGAACGTGATTAAAAAATCATGTCTTTTTTAATTCCTTTTAAAAGTTGCTTCCAAAAACACGACAGATTCAAACGATGATTTTTTCTTCATGATTTTTTCCCCGTTATCGGTATTTTTCTTTACTTGATAACTTGTAAATACTAACTGCCGTATTCATAAAAAATAAAATAAGTTTGAAATGTGTTTAAAGGCAAAATTTTCTTAAAAATTTTTCCTAAATTGCATTTACAATCCATTTTAATTTTTTATAAATACGGCAGTAACAATTTAAATGCGCTTCATTTTTTTTATTGTAAATAAATGTTGTCATATTGAAATAAAAAAAAAAAAAAAATGAAGAAAGATAACAAAAAATACGAATGTGTGCAAAGGTAAATATAAAAAAAGAATACAGAGAACAATTTGCTTCTCTACACCATTCGCCCACAAACACCTAAAATCATGTCTTATAAATCATGGAAAAAATCACCGTCTGAATCTACTGTTACTTGAAAAGAGTAGTTTTCTCTAAAAAAAAGTAAGTTTTTAGCAAGAGTTATGTCTTTTAAGAAAAATATCAAACTTTTTAAATAAAAGTCATACCATTTCTCAAAACTAATTTTATTTTGTTTTTATTGTTTTCACGCAAAATTCTACTCTTGTTTACAAAAAGTCATAATTTGTATACAAAAGTCATTTTTTATAAAAAGTCGCCTTTTTTTGTATCCGTCGCCTTTTTCATAAAAAGTCACCTTTTTCGTAAAAAGTTACCTCTCTCATAAAAAGTCAGGTCCGACAGTTTTAAGTAAAACAAGTTAGAGTGCTATATTCGGCTGTGCCGAATCTTTGATACCCTCCACCGACAGTTCGAATGTTTAAGGAGTAATATCTGTATGATATTATTATCTTAAACTGTGACGATTTGTTATTAATTATGGTTTTAGGCGACTAAACTGTTTTCCGGTAGTAGGGTTTATATGGGGCCTAGGGTAAGTTATGGAGCGATCATCACAAAATTTCACAGCGTCATTTCTAGTCTTTTAAAACTGTGACGTACCAATTTCTGTTATGATGGCATTATTAATTATGGTTTTAGGTGTACTAAACTGTTTTCCGGGAGTAGGGTTTCTATGGGGCCTAGGGTAAATTATGTACCGATCTTCACGAAACTTCACAGTATCATTTATAGTCCTATAAAACTGTGACGAGCCGAAATTTGTTATGATTGCATTAGTTTTTACGGTTTTAGGCGTACTAAACTTTTTTCCGGTAGAAGGGTTTATATGGGGCCTAAGGTAAATTATGGACGGTTCGTCAGGAAATTTCACAGTGTTATTTCTTGTCCTAAAAAACTGCGACGTACCAAATTTTGTTACGCTAGTGTTATTTTTTACGGTTTTAGGCGTACTAAACTGTTTTCCGGGAGTAGTGTTTATATGGGGCTCAGGGTAAATTATGGACGGATCTTCACGAAATTTAACAGCGTGATTTCCAGTCAAGTAAAACTAATTTTTGCAAAATCTTATCTCATTTCGTGACTTTTTTCAGCATTTATGTTATTTTTTGTAACAAAATTATCCATTTTTTTAGGTGGTGGTTCCACATTTTGATTCATAGCTCTGGTCCTACTTAACCCAATCCCAAACTGCTTAGGATAACTACAAGCAATTTGGAACCAAGTTTGTTCATTTCTTTTGAGTCGTTCGAAAGTGAGCGTGTTTTCAACAGACGGATAGACGGACAGACAGACGGACATGGCTAAATCGACTAAGAATTACTCAAGGACCCAGAATATATATTCTTTATGGGGTCTGAGATGAATAATAAAAAAGTTTCACACGGAATGACAAACTTAATATACCCTCTTCACAACTAATTGTGGTGGAGGGTATAAAAAAGTTCCTTTGATTACAAAAAGTCATGACGTTTTTACAAAATGTCATACTTTACTTTAAAACAAATTTTACATTATTTTCATTGAAAGTTTACACAAATCAGCTAGGTACAAGCACGCATCCATCGATATTTGAGTTTGTTTTAAACAGCTGTGAAAGCTCAACGTATCATCGAATGATCGTTGTTTGTTTGCAAAACAAAGAGCAAGCATAGTTGTCGTATTGGTTGTTGTACTCTTGCCAGTGTGAAAACACAAAAGCTCTTTTATAAAAGCTCGCACACTGTGCATATGAGCTGGACGTAGCAGACACAAACTCAGTTTGTTTTCAAAAAGTCGTTTTTACAATAATCTACCAACTCTGCAAATAATAGGACCCACAAGGGAATAGGACTAGTTCAAAAGTAACCCAAATGTATGGAAAGAACATGGTCTATTTAATATTACGATGTCCTAGGGCAGGACAATATAACCCAGCTTCGGATTACATAGGTGAAGTCTTAAAACTACTCCATGGTATACTAAAATGGATTTGTTTTGAAGTCTTTTAAAAACGAAAACATGTCGTTAAAAAACGAAGACATGTTGTCGCACTACAAACACTTTTTAACAATGACATGGTCCATGCTTGCATTACATTGGACCAGTCCATGGAGTAGTCCATTTTATCAAAATGGATTAGGTAGTCCAATATTATTTGCAGGGAAAATATAAAAAAGTTAAATTTTTTTTTATGAGAAACGGCTTAATAAAGTTGTATTAGAGCTGTTTAATAAAAAAGTATAACGGCTCAGTTAGGCGAACGTTGCTGTACCGTATCTGTACTGTATCCATCATCTGTTCGCTATGAAAACCAATACAAAAGCTTACCGAAATGCAATGTACCGTAGTTGCAACGTACCAATCTGTATAAAATAGAATTTCATGCCGTTGTTACGTGACATTAGTAAGACAGTGATGGGCGGCTTGTATGTTACATTGAATGTGGATATTTTTGCTCTTTTTTTTGGTACTTTTTTCAGTATATCTATGGAATTGCGACAAAACAACTTACAATTCAACATATTTCCAAATATACAAATATACATATGTTTAGATGTTTAAAATAAACAAATGCATATGCACATACAATGGAAACGTAAAACATATAAAAGACTATAAATGGTATCAAAACTTTGTTTGGTGTATGCACATTTACAATATATGTATGCTAAAAATTTATATATGCTAAAATACAAATTTATTTATTGTAAATTTATAATATAAATATTAAATTATTAACATTTTTTACATACACAAAATACCGTTTTAATACCATTGAAATCACGTGGTACGTTTTCTGCACAACGGCCACCATTTGAACATTTTTGATTCCCATCACTGTGTGTTTTGTTTTATGTATACTATTGCTTTTTGTTTATGTATGAGAAAACATATGACACGTTTTTAAACGTTCTATAAGTGCACCAACGTGCTTACAGTACGGTGCGGTACATTACGGGTACAGCAACGTTCGCCTAACTGAGCCTTAATAAAGCTTTACGCTTTCGGGTAAAAGTTATATAATATTATTAAGAAGTAAAAAAGCTCTACAAAGAAAAAAAAAAGTTAAAAAAAGAAATTTAGTTTCCCATATTTCCCCTTTTTTCTCCCCATTGAGGTTCGGTTGACAAACAAAGGAAGAAAGCGTTCTTAACTGTTTTGCCTGGTCTGATTTATATTGTCGAAATATTCGAAAACCGGTTTCTGAAAAATGTCGAATAATCGATCACCCTAATTTTTTATTATTTGATAATTGAAAATAAATTTTTATTTATTTATTTTGCATTTGTGTTAGTAACAATTTTGAACGCTTATAACTCTGAAATTATTGAACAGATTTTAATAAAATATACATTGTGCACTTCTTTGAGTAAATACCTCTTAAATGGTGTATATTTTGTTCAAATCGGTTGACATACAGAGCAGGAAAGTGTTCTTAACTGTTTTGCCTTAGCCGATTAGATGTATAAATTTAAGTTGTGTCTTTTAAATATTTCAATAAATTTTTTTTTATTTTTTTCAGGTACGTAAAACTTTCTGGACACAACTTTCTAAAGCATCAAAGCAAGTATAAAATAAAAATATAGTGGTAAAAATAATGCCCAATTTTGAATAAAAATTCCCCAAGAGCTTAATCCCTGATTTAATTTTTACAGTTGAATTTAAATAGGAGAAATGGGAGAAAGGAAAAAAACACCCGTGATATTTTTATTCATAATTGGACCAATTACCTTTTTTTTGCGATGTGCAACTCTAAACAGGTTATAAAATAAGTGCTTGTTATACTTCTTTCGACCCCCAAACCCATATTTCTAATACTGCTGATCACAAATAAACTACAAATTTAAACAACCTTGAAACAGTTGCTTGACAGTTTTTATTTATTAATTCCAATTTTTGGCACACACGCACACGTTTTCTGCTTTGCCAGTCGTTAAAAAAATTTCCCTTCAATCAACTACAATTTTGTTAATCTTTAATCTTTGTACTTGTACGTTTATAATTCACAAAAAAAAAGTTTTTTAAATGAGTTCTTAACACGTTAGTGCATGATCTCAGATTTACGACAACGTTTTATAAACAGTTGTCTTAAATGCAATTTAATTTAATAAAAAATAAGTATGTACTGGAAATGCACGAAATGTTCCTTAAATAAAAAAATAACACTTTATTAAAATTGACAGCTTTCAGACATGCGTTAAATATGCAGCAATGACTTTTTGAAGAAGATCCTCGAAAATAAAAACAAATCAAGTTAAAGACAGTTTAAATACATTATTTTGTTAAAAAAAAAATGAGACAAAAAGCAAACAAGAAAAAAGACGATTCATTTAAAAATAAAGTTAAAAATCACTAAAAAAAAAGACGCCGAAGGGAACTCCAATTTCAATAACTAAAATCTGTTTAACAAGAAGACGGAAAAGCTTTTAATTGAATTGAACTTGAAGAAAAACGGTACAAACTATAGCTAGATACAAAATTCAAGGTAAAATTAAGAGCTTTTTTATACCCTCCACCACAATTAGTTGTGAAGAGGGTATATTAAGTTTGTCATTCCGTGTGAAACTTTTTTATTATTCATCTCAGACCCCATAAAGTATATATATTCTGGGTCCTTGAGTAATTCTAAGTCGATTTAGCCATGTCCGTCCGTTGAAAACACGCTCACTTTCGAACAACTCAAAATAAATGAACAAACTTGGTGCCAAATTGCTTGTAGTTATCCTAAGCAGTTTGGGATTGAAATCCAGCAAAATCGGTTCAGTAGGACCAGAGCTATGAATCAAAATGTGGAACCACCACCTAAAAAAATGGATAATTTTGTTACAAAAAATAACATAAATGCTGGAACAAGGCACGGAATGAGATAAGATTTTGCAAAAATTTGGTTTATTTGACTGGAAATCACGCTGTTTAATTTCGTGAAGATCGGTTCATAATTTATCCTAAGCCCCATATAAACACTACTCCCGGAAAACAGTTTAGTACGCCTGAAACCGCAAAAAATAACGCGAGCATAACAAAATTTGGTACGTCACAGTTTTTTAGGACCAGAAATAACACTGTGAAATTTCGTGACGATCGGTCCATAATTTACCTTAGGCCCCATATAAACCCTACTACCGGAAAACAGTTTAGTACGCCTAAAACCGTAAAAAATAACGCAATCATAACAAATTTTGGCTCGTCCCAGTTGTATAGGACTATAAATGATACTGTGAAATTTCGTGAAGATCGGTACATAATTTACCCTAGGCCCCATAGAAACCCTACTCCCGGAAAACAGTTTAGTCGCCTAAAACCATAATTAATAACAAATCGTCACAGTTTAAGATAATAATAACATCATACAGATATTACTCCTTTAACATTCGAACTGTCGGTGGAGGGTATCAAAGATTCGGCACTCTAACTTGTTACAGTAGAATTTTCCTACTTAACAGAGTTTGAAGCGAAAAAAGCTCGAAATATGGATATTTCGTATAAAAGGTTTTTGTTAAAAAAGATTATTTGATAAAAAGAAAAAAAAACTTAGGAAATGTTTTTTTCAAAAATGTTTCGAATGGAATTCCAATTTCAATAATTGAAATCTGCTTAACAAGAAAAGGCCCTATGCTCCTTATAGGATCGATGGGAACATAGTATATATAACAAGAAAACGTAAAAGCTTTAAATTTTTATTGATTGAACTTGAAGAAAAAAGGATAATAAATTAAAGCTTCCATTTACAAAACTCAAGTTTAAATTAGGAGCTTTTTTTACAGTGGAATTTTTCTAATTAAAGTGCAGGGAAAACGTTACAAACATGGTTTGTAGATAAACAGATTTTTAATGTTCTAAAAAAGCTTAAATTTATAAAAGCTTTATGTATAAAAGACTATTTAATAAAAAGAAAAAAAGCTAAGGAAAGCTTTTAGTTCCGTAGGGAATTCCAATTTCAATAATTGAAATCCGGTTAACAAGAAACCAGAAGAGCTTTTAATTTTCATTGAATTGAACTTGAAGAAAAGGGTAATAAATTACTAGCTAGCTCATAAAAGCTCTGTGTTTTCAAGCTTTTATTAAAAAACGGTTTCAATTATGAAAATATTTACAATAAGCTTTTAATAATAAAAAAAATAAGAATGCATTTAACAATAAAAACCTCTAAACATAAAGCACAATTTTAGATATAATAAAAGTTGCAAACATAAATCTTAAAATATAACAAAGTTTTTCCATTTAAAAAAGTTTTTACACTGATAGAAAAGGCGTCATAACGCTGATGTATTTTGACATCAGTACTATGACAAGTGTCTTCGTTTTTGACCCCATGACACGTTTCATCATGGTGATGTCAACCTTAACATCACTTGGCCAAAGTGTCATCAGGGTCAAAATGAAATTATGTCATTAATGGGATGACACATCGGCATCACAGAAATGACGAACATGTCCTCATTGCGATGACGCGGTAACATCGGAGAAATGACATATTAGCATCAATTTAATGACACTTTGTCATTAAGTCAGAGTCATTGGAGTTGGAATTGAATTAAGTCAAAGTGAGAGAATATTATTATTTACTTACCAGTTACATAAAATTGAAGAAATTGCTAGAAAACAGCTTTAAAACCAAAAAGTTTTTAACAGAACTTAAATATTAAATCAGCAAAAAAACTTAAAGAATAAAATGAAAATGTTTCAAGTGAAAAGCATATTTTAGATGAATGTAGAAACAAATTACTTTCAGCTCAAAGACGATTTTGTAGAAAAAAAGAGTTTTCGATTTTAAGTTTTATTCTTTTTTAACTTGTTCTTTTCAAAAGCTCAAATTGTGTTAAGAATTTTGCATTGCTCTCATTGGATTTTCAAAACTCTAAAACAAAAAAAAAATTAATATTCAAAAATAATCTATATATAAATCGCCTAAGGCAAAAGAGTTAAGAAAACTTTCCTCCTCTGTATGTCAACCGATTTGAACAAAATATACACCATTTAAGAGGTATTTACTCAAAGAAGTGCACAATGTATATTTTATGAAAATCTGTTCAATAATTTCAGAGTTATAAGCGTTCAAAATTGTGACTAACACAAATGCAAAATAAATAAATAAAAATTTATTTTCAATTATCAACCCTGTAGGAAGTCAAACACATTTATAACTAACTTCAAACTGGTTTTTTTATAACCACAACTAGTTGATTAAGTGACTTTTTTCCTTGTCGACGACTCACTATTTTAACACAGGCATGTCATAGGCAGTAGTCAATTGGCCATCTTTGCATGACTTTTTAACTGACAACTAACTACTTATTTTTCAACCTATTTGTAATTAATCAAAAGTATTGTCAGTTTATAATAAATTATTTAAATTTTAAATAATTTTTGTCAAAAAAATATATGTACATATGAACATGCATACATACATATGTATATCTTTATATATTTTGATATAGAAACATTTATTTATGAAAATTTTGCATTAAACTGCCCAAAATGATGATGAATAAAAGTCCTGAAATAAATACGCCACATAATTGCTAGTACATAAACAGATTTGTATTGATTCATTTTTTAATTATTTTAAAATGTTTGTATATATTTTTTTCATTTGACTTCATGGCATGCTTGTTTTACTTATTTTGCTTTTATTTGTGTTTTACGTGTGCCGTTTTGGTTGATATCTGCATGAGATTTAAACCAATTTGTAGTCATTTAAAAAAAAGTTAATTTATAGTTAGTGTTTTTTGCAACTGACTATTTTATTTACTACAGGGAAATAATAAAAAGTTAGGGTGATCGATTATTCGACATTTTTCAGTAACCGGTTTTCGAATATTTCGACTATATAAATCAGACCAGGCAAAACTGTTAAAAACACTTTCTTCCTTTGTTTGTCAACCGAAGCTCTGTGGGGAGAAAAAGGGGGGAAATATGGGAAACTAATGGCGATTTCTTTTCTGAGAAATCGCCATAAATTTCTTTATTTTTACTTTTCTGTGCTTCATGTGATAATTTAAATTTTCTATAATATAGAACTTAGAAACATAATATTATAGCTGTAGGATCCTGAGTGAGTGATAACCTGTAAGATAAAAAATGCTGGTATTTTTTGTTTTTCATCTGGAACTTTTGGAATTTTCGTTAATATTCGACCTATAAAGGTAAAATTGTACATTAAACTGGGTGAATAAGAACATGTAAGGGGAGCTTTTTGGTACTTTTTCGTTCTTCATCTGGTACTTTGATTAATTTTCGTAGTATTAGACATAGAAACATAAAATTAAACGTGCAACGTCCTGAGTGGATGACAATATATAAAGGAGACTTTTTTATACTTTTTTGTTTTTCAATTGGAATTTTTATACTGAACTTACAAAATTAAATTACTCACGTAGAAGATTAAATATGAATCGGTGGTTGGTCCCCCTCCAAATCGATCCACTTTGAAGGAACAAATAAATGCTCGAAACAAATAAATTCATATATAACTAGATGAATTATGTTTTCTTCATATTTACAAAAAAAAAATCATGGTTGAATTTTGACCATAAGGCGAACACTAGTATTAATAAAACTTTAAAAGATTGTACTAAAAACTTGTCTCTAACCTTGAAATAAATCTTAAGATCAACCCAAAAAAAATAATAAAAAATTCCCCTGTGGATACAAGTTAATTGTTTTAACCCAAACTACTAATCGGTTTTTTTCATAAGTTATTTAATCATTAAAAGATTAAAACCATCATTATCTTCAAATTTGATTATTATCATATTTAATTGTTTTTTTTTTCAAGACGACAACAACAACAATACTTTTTGTGTAATTCTGCATGCTGTATTTGGTGTAGGAAATTTTTTTAATTTTAAGAATTTTGCCAATTTCTTCTTTTTTTTATTTTAGAACAATTTTAAAAGCATTTTTTATATAGAAAATTAGAAGTTATTTCGTGAAAAAAATAATTCAACATTAATGACTTCCTTTTTAAACTATAATTTTATGAAAATTAGTGGCACACTTTTTTAGTTGTTATTGTTGTATTTTTTTTACTGATTATGATTGTTGCTGCTTTTGTCTTTAATAAAATTTTTAAATTGTGGTTGATAATCAAGCAGAAAGTTGTTTAAGAATATTTTGCCATAATAAATTTTTAATGTTTTAAAAAAAATTTTTTTTTGTGCAAAAAAATTGTGTCACTTAACCGGCCAAAATTGTTGTCTTTAATGTCTTTTGTACGGAAATGTTGAGCTGCCTTTTAGGGAATTAATTAGAAATATTTGCAGGTCTCTTGAGGAAAAAAATGGGCCAATGAAAAGAAAATTGTTGTATTTATTTCTTTGGCTGTGAAGAAACTAAAGAAATTAAGAGCACCAAAAAAGCTTTTTATAAACAACAGCTTTTGTTTTTTTAATACACAAAGTTCTTTAAGATTTTTTTTGTTAAGAGTTTTGCTTAATAGTTTTTTTAATTTAAACTTTTTTAGAGCTTTTTTAGAAGAAGCTTGTTTTAAAATAAAGAAGCATTTAAAAAAAACACCTTTCCAAAACTATCGAAAATATAAAAAAAAATTTTGTCTAGAAGTTTTAAAAATTTTTTTTTTTTTGTTGAAAGCTTTCTAAAGCGGTTTTAGTAAAAAGCTCTCAAAAAGTTTTAAAAGACATTGTAGAGCTTTTTACTAAAACCGTTTTTAAAAGCCCTCATATAAAAAAAATTTTAAAAATTTCTTAACAAAATTTTTTTTAAATTTTCGATAATTTTGGGAAGGTGTTTTTTTAAATGCTTCTTTATTTTAAAATAAGCTTCTTCTTAAAAAGCTCTAAAAATAGTTTTAATTAAAAAAACTATTTATTTTTATATTTCAAAAGATTTTGTTATTTGTGCTTAATTCCCAGTTTTTATTCTTGATAAAAACACTTGAAATTTATTGTTGATGGGATAAGCTATTCCTATGCATTTCACTGGTTGCTTAGGCCAGATCATCAGGAAACTTCATCCATAAAGATTTTAGACAAACTAAAGATATTAAACCAAATAAAACTGTTAAACGTATAAGACTTATAGCAACAGTTTTACTTGTAACAATATCAAAGCTTGAACAAAATACATCAACAATAAAAAAGTGGGTTTATCTCGTCTTACACTCCCCACTACAATTAGTTGAAATTCTCTCAACATTAATTGTAGTTGTAAGTAGGTTAAGAAAAACAAAATAAAAAACAAACAACAACTTACAAAAGATGTTGTCAATTAAGTGTTTTTTTTTTTAGGCCGTGCACTTGCCTGTTTATTATCAAAAAAGTAATTTCAATTTTTGGGAATAAAAAATTTTAATTTCAAAAGATTTTGTTATTTGTGCTTAATTCCCAGTTTTTATTCTTGATAAAAACACTTGAAATTTATTGTTGATGGGATAAGCTATTCCTATGCATTTCACTGGTTGCTTAGGCCAGATCATCAGGAAACTTCATCCATAAAGATTTTAGACAAACTAAAGATATTAAACCAAATAAAACTGTTAAACGTATAAGACTTATAGCAACAGTTTTACTTGTAACAATATCAAAGCTTGAACAAAATACATCAACAATAAAAAAGTGGGTTTATCTCGTCTTACACTCCCCACTACAATTAGTTGAAATTCTCTCAACATTAATTGTAGTTGTAAGTAGGTTAAGAAAAACAAAATAAAAAACAAACAACAACTTACAAAAGATGTTGTCAATTAAGTGTTTTTTTTTTTAGGCCGTGCACTTGCCTGTTTATTATCAAAAAAGTAATTTCAATTTTTGGGAATAAAAAATTTTAATTTCAAAAGATTTTGTTATTTGTGCTTAATTCCCAGTTTTTATTCTTGATAAAAACACTTGAAATTTATTGTTGATGGGATAAGCTATTCCTATGCATTTCACTGGTTGCTTAGGCCAGATCATCAGGAAACTTCATCCATAAAGATTTTAGACAAACTAAAGATATTAAACCAAATAAAACTGTTAAACGTATAAGACTTATAGCAACAGTTTTACTTGTAACAATATCAAAGCTTGAACAAAATACATCAACAATAAAAAAGTGGGTTTATCTCGTCTTACACTCCCCACTACAATTAGTTGAAATTCTCTCAACATTAATTGTAGTTGTAAGTAGGTTAAGAAAAACAAAATAAAAAACAAACAACAACTTACAAAAGATGTTGTCAATTAAGTGTTTTTTTTTTTAGGCCGTGCACTTGCCTGTTTATTATCAAAAAAGTAATTTCAATTTTTGGGAATAAAAAATTTTAATTTCAAAAGATTTTGTTATTTGTGCTTAATTCCCAGTTTTTATTCTTGATAAAAACACTTGAAATTTATTGTTGATGGGATAAGCTATTCCTATGCATTTCACTGGTTGCTTAGGCCAGATCATCAGGAAACTTCATCCATAAAGATTTTAGACAAACTAAAGATATTAAACCAAATAAAACTGTTAAACGTATAAGACTTATAGCAACAGTTTTACTTGTAACAATATCAAAGCTTGAACAAAATACATCAACAATAAAAAAGTGGGTTTATCTCGTCTTACACTCCCCACTACAATTAGTTGAAATTCTCTCAACATTAATTGTAGTTGTAAGTAGGTTAAGAAAAACAAAATAAAAAACAAACAACAACTTACAAAAGATGTTGTCAATTAAGTGTTTTTTTTTTTAGGCCGTGCACTTGCCTGTTTATTATCAAAAAAGTAATTTCAATTTTTGGGAATAAAAAATTTTAATTTCAAAAGATTTTGTTATTTGTGCTTAATTCCCAGTTTTTATTCTTGATAAAAACACTTGAAATTTATTGTTGATGGGATAAGCTATTCCTATGCATTTCACTGGTTGCTTAGGCCAGATCATCAGGAAACTTCATCCATAAAGATTTTAGACAAACTAAAGATATTAAACCAAATAAAACTGTTAAACGTATAAGACTTATAGCAACAGTTTTACTTGTAACAATATCAAAGCTTGAACAAAATACATCAACAATAAAAAAGTGGGTTTATCTCGTCTTACACTCCCCACTACAATTAGTTGAAATTCTCTCAACATTAATTGTAGTTGTAAGTAGGTTAAGAAAAACAAAATAAAAAACAAACAACAACTTACAAAAGATGTTGTCAATTAAGTGTTTTTTTTTTTTTTTAGGCCGTGCACTTGCCTGTTTATTATCAAAAAAGTAATTTCAATTTTTGGGAATAAAAAATTTTAATTTCAAAAGATTTTGTTATTTGTGCTTAATTCCCAGTTTTTATTCTTGATAAAAACACTTGAAATTTATTGTTGATGGGATAAGCTATTCCTATGCATTTCACTGGTTGCTTAGGCCAGATCATCAGGAAACTTCATCCATAAAGTGATAAAAACACTTGAAATTTATTGTTGATGGGATAAGCTATTCCTATGCATTTCACTGGTTGCTTAGGCCAGATCATCAGGAAACTTCATCCATAAAGTGATAAAAACACTTGAAATTTATTGTTGATGGGATAAGCTTATCCCATCAACAATAAATTTCAAGTGTTTTTATCAAGAATAAAAACTGGGAATTAAGCACAAATAACAAAATCTTTTGAAATTAAAATTTTTTATTCCCAAAAATTGAAATTACTTTTTTGATAATAAACAGGCAAGTGCACGGCCTAAAAAAAAAAAAAAACACTTAATTGACAACATCTTTTGTAAGTTGTTGTTTGTTTTTTATTTTGTTTTTCTTAACCTACTTACAACTACAATTAATGTTGAGAGAATTTCAACTAATTGTAGTGGGGAGTGTAAGACGAGATAAACCCACTTTTTTATTGTTGATGTATTTTGTTCAAGCTTTGATATTGTTACAAGTAAAACTGTTGCTATAAGTCTTATACGTTTAACAGTTTTATTTGGTTTAATATCTTTAGTTTGTCTAAAATCTTTATGGATGAAGTTTCCTGATGATCTGGCCTAAGCAACCAGTGAAATGCATAGGAATAGCTTATCCCATCAACAATAAATTTCAAGTGTTTTTATCAAGAATAAAAACTGGGAATTAAGCACAAATAACAAAATCTTTTGAAATTAAAATTTTTTATTCCCAAAAATTGAAATTACTTTTTTGATAATAAACAGGCAAGTGCACGGCCTAAAAAAAAAAACACTTAATTGACAACATCTTTTGTAAGTTGTTGTTTGTTTTTTATTTTGTTTTTCTTAACCTACTTACAACTACAATTAATGTTGAGAGAATTTCAACTAATTGTAGTGGGGAGTGTAAGACGAGATAAACCCACTTTTTTATTGTTGATGTATTTTGTTCAAGCTTTGATATTGTTACAAGTAAAACTGTTGCTATAAGTCTTATACGTTTAACAGTTTTATTTGGTTTAATATCTTTAGTTTGTCTAAAATCTTTATGGATGAAGTTTCCTGATGATCTGGCCTAAGCAACCAGTGAAATGCATAGGAATAGCTTATCCCATCAACAATAAATTTCAAGTGTTTTTATCAAGAATAAAAACTGGGTATTAAGCACAAATAACAAAATCTTTTGAAATTAAAATTTTTTATTCCCAAAAATTGAAATTACTTTTTTGATAATAAACAGGCAAGTGCACGGCCTAAAAAAAAAAAAACACTTAATTGACAACATCTTTTGTAAGTTGTTGTTTGTTTTTTATTTTGTTTTTCTTAACCTACTTACAACTACAATTAATGTTGAGAGAATTTCAACTAATTGTAGTGGGGAGTGTAAGACGAGATAAACCCACTTTTTTATTGTTGATGTATTTTGTTCAAGCTTTGATATTGTTACAAGTAAAACTGTTGCTATAAGTCTTATACGTTTAACAGTTTTATTTGGTTTAATATCTTTAGTTTGTCTAAAATCTTTATGGATGAAGTTTCCTGATGATCTGGCCTAAGCAACCAGTGAAATGCATAGGAATAGCTTATCCCATCAACAATAAATTTCAAGTGTTTTTATCAAGAATAAAAACTGGGAATTAAGCACAAATAACAAAATCTTTTGAAATTAAAATTTTTTATTCCCAAAAATTGAAATTACTTTTTTGATAATAAACAGGCAAGTGCACGGCCTAAAAAAAAAAAAACACTTAATTGACAACATCTTTTGTAAGTTGTTGTTTGTTTTTTTTTTTTTTGTTTTTTATTTTGTTTTTCTTAACCTACTTACAACTACAATTAATGTTGAGAGAATTTCAACTAATTGTAGTGGGGAGTGTAAGACGAGATAAACCCACTTTTTTATTGTTGATGTATTTTGTTCAAGCTTTGATATTGTTACAAGTAAAACTGTTGCTATAAGTCTTATACGTTTAACAGTTTTATTTGGTTTAATATCTTTAGTTTGTCTAAAATCTTTATGGATGAAGTTTCCTGATGATCTGGCCTAAGCAACCAGTGAAATGCATAGGAATAGCTTATCCCATCAACAATAAATTTCAAGTGTTTTTATCAAGAATAAAAACTGGGAATTAAGCACAAATAACAAAATCTTTTGAAATTAAAATTTTTTATTCCCAAAAATTGAAATTACTTTTTTGATAATAAACAGGCAAGTGCACGGCCTAAAAAAAAAAAAACACTTAATTGACAACATCTTTTGTAAGTTGTTGTTTGTTTTTTATTTTGTTTTTCTTAACCTACTTACAACTACAATTAATGTTGAGAGAATTTCAACTAATTGTAGTGGGGAGTGTAAGACGAGATAAACCCACTTTTTTATTGTTGATGTATTTTGTTCAAGCTTTGATATTGTTACAAGTAAAACTGTTGCTATAAGTCTTATACGTTTAACAGTTTTATTTGGTTTAATATCTTTAGTTTGTCTAAAATCTTTATGGATGAAGTTTCCTGATGATCTGGCCTAAGCAACCAGTGAAATGCATAGGAATAGCTTATCCCATCAACAATAAATTTCAAGTGTTTTTATCAAGAATAAAAACTGGGAATTAAGCACAAATAACAAAATCTTTTGAAATTAAAATTTTTTATTCCCAAAAATTGAAATTACTTTTTTGATAATTTATTTTTATTTTATTAAAAAAAGGTGTTTACAAAAAAATTTTTTTTTTTATACAGCTTTTTTACCCTCCATGTGTGACACCAGCAAAAAGTGTATATTCTGGCTTCCTTAATAAATATAAGTCGACTCAGCCATGTTTGTCTGTCTGTATATCTGTTAAAACACGCTCACTTCCTAGAGACTCAATAGAAAAGGATCGTTTCGGTTTTAATCTCCTTTAGTTCTGCTAAACAGTTCGTTCTAGTAAAACAAAACCAATACCCTAAAAAGTATTTTTTTCATATTTATTTCTTTATATAGAGCCAGCCAGCATTTGTGATATGTGTCCTGGCCATATTTTGGTTTTCAAGCAAAAATATTTTCGATGCCATTAAATTTAATTTGCCATTTAAATTTCTCTTATATAATGAAAGCTACTAAAGCTTTATAAACTACATACGTCCAACATTGATCAAAGCTCCGATACAAGGAAAGTTTATATACATATTATACCTTTATTTTCTTCAAATTTTTGTTAGCGGGTAGGTATTATTGAGATTTTGCACAGTCGAATGTAGCGATCTCCAAAGTTTTTAAAGCTTTTTACATAAAAGATTTTTTCATTAAAAAAATGTTTGGTGTCGAAATGTTTTGAGACTTTTAGAACAAGGTTCATTAAAAAATAATACATAAAGATATTAATTAATTGCGGTTTTACTAGCCGCACAGTGCATTAATTCTTAACTTCTGCCAAATATTAATATGCTTAAAAATTTAACAAAATTAGTCAAAGGACACACCAACCTCCCCCATATCCTTTACTTATAAAAAAGAATTGTAGCTACTATTATCGCGTTATAAAGATGCTTAAATTGGTACATAGAGTGAGTTACAGTAGAGAAAACACAAGGCAAATATGTGAAACTCATGAATGTTAAGGAATTTTATAATCCCATTACTAATTGCGAAAACGATTTTTGCAACTTTGATGTGATTTCTGCCTATTAAACAACGACGCATCATTGTGATTAAACGATTTCATATAATTGTTTATCTACCCCTTAACAAAAAAAACCTTTTATTTAAGTTTAAAATCAATATTTTTCTTTTGTTTACAAAAATACTAAGAAAAACAGTTTTATTTCAATATCAACATTCATTTAGAAACAGATTCTCGGTTTCTGTGGAACAACAATAAAAAGTTATTCCCAGCAACTCCACTGCAGATCCAAAACAAACAAAAAAAAAAAAAAAAACAAAAACATTTAAATTATAAACACAATGGCGTTAATTTGTAACTCACCCATATCCGTTAGCCAAAAATATATTTAATTTTTTTCTTATTTTTTTCTTTTTTGTTTTCTCTGTTCACACCACAATTGGACCATGGACAAACAAAAAAAAAGAAAAAAAGTATTCACAGAAAACATCCTGTGCGGTCTTTGTGGTTTATGCGACACCTTTTTTATGGGTTCGCATCAATTAAGTTCTCTTGAAAGTTTTTTTCATCTATTTCTTTTTTTTTTATTTGATTTTGTAAACAGAACCGAAAGGTTCTTTTGTTATTGAAAACTTTTGCAACAAAGAAATTTTTGATTTTTTTTTTTCTTTAACAGCAATAAAAATGCTACACAGTAAAGACTCTATTAACGAACGGTTCCTCTAGCCGGACAGCTTCCATACTTTTTTTCTTAGTTCCCTCTTGAAATTTTAAAACCAACTTTCTGTAAACGACATCGCCAATAAGTCGACCAAATTGCGATGACAATCGATTTCTGCCTACAGGAGCTTTCACTGTACCTACCACATAAGTAAATGGGTTTTGAAGAAAAATTTTAATGTTTTCTTAATTAATTAAAATGAAAATTTGGTATAAATAGCAAATTTTGTGAAAATTTACTATAAATAGCAAATTTTGTGAAATATACTATAAAAAGCAAATTTTGTTAAAATTGAGTATGAATAGCAAATTTTGTAAAAGTTTACTATAATAGCAAATTTTGTGAAAATTTAGTATAAATAGCAAATTTTGTGAAAATTTAGTATAAATAGCAAATTTTGTAAAAGTTTAAATTTACTATAAATAGCAAATATTGTGAAAATTTACTTTAAATAGCAAATTTTGTGAAAATTTAGTATAAATAGCAAATTTTGTGAAAATATACTATAAATAGCAAATTTTGTAGAAAATTTACTATAAATAGCAAATTTTGTGAAAGTTTACTATAAACAGCAAATTATGTGAAATTATACTATAAATAGCAAATCTTGTGAAAATTTTCTATAAATAGCAAATTTTGTGAAAATTTACTATAAAGAATTTTGTGAACATTTACTATAAATAGCAAATTTTGTGAAAATTTACTATAAATAGCAAATTTTGTGAAAATTTACTATAAATAGCAAATTTTGTGAAAATTTACTATAAATAGCAAATTTTGTGAAAATTTACTATAAATAGCAAATTTTGTGAAAATTTACTATAAATAGCAAATTTTGTGAAAATTTACTATAAATAGCAAATTTTGTGAAAATTTACTATAAATAGCAAATTTTGTGAAAATTTACTATAAATAGCAAATTTTGTGAAAATTTACTATAAATAGCAAATTTTGTGAAAATTTACTATAAATAGCAAATTTTGTGAAAATTTACTATAAATAGCAAATTTTGTGAAAATTTACTATAAATAGCAAATTTTGTGAAAATTTACTATAAATAGCAAATTTTGTGAAAATTTACTAAAAATAGCCAATTTTGTGAAAATTTACTATAAATAGCAAATTTTGTGAAAATTTACTATAAATAGCAAATTTTGTGAAAATTTACTATAAATAGCAAATTTTGTGAAAATTTATTATAAAAAAAATTTAGTTCAAATAGCAAATTTGTGAAAATTTAGTACAAAAAGCTCACAAATTAGAGCTTTCAGAAATTCGAACGTCCAGAAATTAGAGTCAGTGTTTGCAATACATTAAACGCTCTAAAATTCTAATTTCAGAGCGTTTTTTTTTTTTTTGTTATTTGAACACAAGAAATCCGCAGTTTATTTTTATTTTGTTTGAACATAGTAATACTATTAAGGGGATTTACCAAATCATATATGTTTTTTCCTTATTGAATTGTTATGTTTTGTTGCCATTAGTTTTTTTATATTCATATTTTTAATTTAAAAAAATACATTTAATGTATTGGACTGAATTGCTACGTTTTGTTTTCTTGTTTTTATCAAACAAAATTAAATAAAAAAAATTTTAAAAGTTTTTTATTTAAGTTTACTTTTTATTTTTTATTTGGAAAAAAAAGTCCAGAAATAAGAATAATTCAGAAATAAGAATCGCCTCAAAAACAAAGCGGTTCTAATTTGCGAGCGTCTACTGTACAAATAGCCAATTTTGTGAAAATTTACTAGAAATAGCAAATGATGTATATGAAAATTTACCAAAAATAATGCAAATTCTCAAAATTTATTAAACAATAAAAAGTTTTGAGAAAATTCACTTAAAAAATTTTAATTTTTTAAAACAAAACTAAGCCGAAATTAGCAAATGACCTTGTCATATTTTGTATGCTTTATGTTACATAATGGTTGTTATATTTTTGCATGTTTTCTTGTAAACTTGCCCCCGGAGGCTATAATTAAACACTTTTTATGTTAAGCTTATGACTCATATTTCAATGAGTGTCTGTCTGTACGTCCGTCTTTTTGCCTGTTTGTCCTTCCGCCTGTGTGTCTGCTTAAGATAGATTTCTTGTCGTGTGTTTTTTCTATGCTGACTTTTTAGCTCCTTGTTGATTTCTTTTGGTAGGTAACATTTCGTTTAACAAACAAAAAAAAAAACAGAAATAAATATGAATGGTTTTTCATAAGAGATTTATGGCTGATATTAAGTTACAGTTCAAAAACCTTAACATTTTTACCATGATGTTTGTATTACGTTCATGTTTTGTGGGTTAAACAACAGACAGGCAACAACATGTGGTTGGTTGTCTGATTACGGGCTGCCATCAGAAAACATGACGATGATCATGATGATGATGATGATGACGTTATTTGTGTGTAACAATTAATTTTTAACGCTAATGGCGGTTTAAAAAGCTTTTGAAGTAAAAGCAGAAAAGTTTTGCGGTTAAAAGAAGCTATCAATTATAAATTTGATCTTATTAAAAGAATTAAAATAGTGTAATATATTAGGCAAATTACACAATTTTAATAAGGTGGTTGGTTAAAACAATAAGTTTTATTTCAGTTGCTATTTTTCGAGTTCATTCACTTTGTCTTTTTTTTATAACCAAAATTAAATTAAAAATTTTGTTAAAATTCATTTTACAAACTTTTTAATTTCCTTATAAAAACTTTTACTTTAATTTTTTGGCTCTTATCCCAAAATGCCATTTAAACACACCCAGGCCACCCAGACCTCACAGGCAGACAACATTCAAATATAAATTTCATTAAATAAATGTTGGCTAATTTCCTACAACTATTTTCCAAATATTCGGACATGACTATTGTAGTTATCTGCAGTTTGAATTTATGTATATGCATGTACGTTAGTAGTATCTCTCTGTAGATTTGCTTAGATGTGGCCTTTAACCATATTTAACAAGTCCATATTTGGTTTTAGCTGATTGTTTTAAACTGAAAATGTCACTGGTTGTTATGCAGTTGTTATCCTACATGACAGTCATTTATGTATAAATGAATTGGAATAAAATAAGAAAGTCGAAAGGTAAAACGAGTACTACTTAATCATCAAAAACCGTTGGTAAAAAATAGCAAATTTTGTACAAATTTAATACGAATAACTAATTTTATGAAAATTTAGTGCAATAAACAAATAATGTGCAATAAGCAAATTTTGTGAAAATTTAGTACAAATGGCATATTTTGTGAAATTTTAGTACAAAAAACAAATTTTCTGAAAATTTAGTACAAATAGCAAATTTGTAAAAATTTAGTACAATAAGCAATTTTTGTGAAAATTTCGTACACACAGCAAATTTTGTAAAAATTCAGTACATATAGAAACTTTTGTAAAAATAGCGAATTTTGTGAAAATTTGCTAAAAATAACAAATTTTGTGAAAATTTACTAAAAAATAGCAAATTTTTTAAAAAATTTAGTACGATGAGCAACCTATGTAAAAATTTAGTACAAATAGCAAATTTTGAGAATAATAACTGCAAATAGCAAATTTTGTGCAAATTAACTAAAAGTAGCAAATTTTGCAAACATTTTTTTAACCCTCTGCGACTGACGTGATACAGTTATCACAATTCCAATGACGTGGTAGACTGCCAGACACCATTTCCGTGGCTAATATTTTCCAAGTTCCGTTTTGTAAACCTAATAAAACCATTTTTGTTTATTGTTTATGAGTTATTTTTCTAATTCAAAGCGAAAATTCGTGTTGAATGTTATTTATCGGCATGGCATAAATTTTCAGTAAAAAACTTAGACCGAAACTAGAACAGAAAAAAAAATTCAAAAATAAATTTTTTTGAACAAATGCTTTTTATTTTTAATTACTTAGATTTAAATTTATCATTTGGTAACAAAAAAAATTTAATTCTGTGGTTAAAAAAAAAATCATAAACATTTCAATTGGCACATCAAAGTCCATAACTTAAACAAAAAATATTTCATTTCATAATAAATATAGCAAAATTTTAGATTTGGCTGATTTGCACTTAAGTTAATAAGTCATAAGACGTGTGGATCTTGAGATGTGTTGGAATGCTCCATAACAACATAACCAAAAAAAAAAAAAAAACAATTTTGCAGACGTGTTGTTTGACAGACACTAAGAAAATATAATATTTTACTGACATGTTGTCCAGCAGACACTATGCAAATATAACAAAAATATTGATGTGATTGTCTCTCAGACACCTACTTTAATATTGATGTGGTTGACTCTCAGACACTTTTTTGCTTGCACTGGCACGTGTGATTACATCAATAGATCTAAACATAATAACATACGCATGAGTACACAATAAAAAGGTACAGAGAACCCGAGAGTAGATGTTTGGAAACTAACGGTACAAAATACTCTTTTGTGTTTGTTGGTGTCCGCTAGACTACCACATCAGTCGCAGAGGGTTAAAATAAAAACTTTAATGAAAATTTTCTTTTAAATAATTAATATTATGAACATTTTCTTAAAATTAGCAAATTTTGTGCAAATTTAGTACAAATAGAAAATTCAGTGCAAATAGCAAATTTTGTGAAAATTTACTTATTGTACTAAAATAAGCAAATTTTCTGAAAATTTAGTACAAATAGCCAATTTTGTGAAAATTTAGTACATACAGCAAATTTTGTGAAAATTTAGTACATATAGAAACTTTTGTAAAAATAGCGTATTTTGGGAAAATTTGCTAAAAATAACAAATTTTGTGAAAATTTACAAAAATAGCTAATTTTTTAAAAAATTTAGTACAATGAGCAACCTATGTAAAAATTTAGTACAAATAGCAAATTTTGAGATAAATTAACTAAAAGTAGCAAATTTTGCGAACATTTTTTTATAATTAAAACTTTAATGAACATTTTCTTAAAAATAATTAATATTATGAACATTTTCTTAAAATTAGCAAATTTTGTGCAAATTTAGTACAAATAGAAAATTTAGTGAAAATTTCTTTATTGTACTAAAAATAGCAAATTTTGTGCAAATTTAGTACAATTTTCTGAAAATTTAGTACAAATAGCAAATGTGTGAAAATTTAGTACAATAAGCTAATTTTGTGAAAATTTAGTACATATAGCAAAATTTTGTGAAAATTAAGTACATATAGAAAATTTGCTAAAAAATAACAAATTTTGTGAAAATTTACTAAAAATAGCAAATTTTTTAAAACGTTAGTACAAATAGCAAATTTTGAGAATAATCAGTGCAAATAGCAAATTTTGTGCATATTAACTAAAAATAGCAAATTTTGCGAACATTTTTTTAAAATAAAAAATTAAATAAAAATGTTCTTTAAAATAGCTAATTTAATAAACATTTTTTTAAATAGCAAAAAAAATAAAAAATTTTTACAAGTTACAAATTTCGTGGACAGTTTTCTTTAAAAAGTCCCTTATTAGTAACTTTTACTGTTCACTAAGTTTGTCTTTCCGTCTGTCTGAACATGTTGTTCATTTATGATGACAATTGTTAATTGAATTTTAGTCGAAAAACCATAATGTTATGTATTAAATATATTATACATATATGTAGATGTTTTTGCAACATTGTCGTCAACATAATGTTGCTTTGCTACAAAATGTTGTCATGTTATCACTTGATTGTTTTGGAATATGTTTAATAATTGTGGCGGCATATGCAATAATGAGTATGTGGGGAATTTAAATTATTATAAGCTGCTTTGCTGGAAAGCACGTAAATGTGGACAGAAATATGATAATCATAGGAAATTAGCTTAATATTTTTGGAAATTAGGTAGTGAATAGGTATGAGTATTATGGGCATAAAAAGTTTTAAGAAATTAATTTGAAACTAAAATTTAAAGTTAGAATTTTAAACAAAAAACGTTTTGTTTTTTCTCTGACTCATTTTAAAGAATTTCCTAAAGTGTTGATAAATTAAGTGCTGTTGTCAGTCCTGACTCATTTAATCCTTTTCAAAATTGTTTTTCTTTGACAATTTATTGTTTTCAAATATCAATGAATCATCTTTATGGTGTAATCTTGCCATAAAAAAGGTCAAGGCTTATTGTAATTTAACTTCAGTTATACAAAAGAATTTTAATTTATTTATGCGGTTCCCACTGTTGCCATTAGCATATATTCTTTGTTTGATTGCTGCCTCATTTTTATTAGAATTCCAGGGTTCTTGTGCCAAGACCACAGTTTATTTCTTTATAAAAATTGAAATTGAATAATAAGCCTTTTTTTATCTCATTTAACTTCCAACTACTTTATTAAGAAAGAAACCCAACCACATTATTTCGAGACTACTTTACCGTAGTCATTAGCACTTATTATCTGCTGGCATTAGATTAATGTGGTAAATAACCATGCCACCGCCAAGCAACCAACCAACTTTGTGACACACATAAAAGGAAATGAGACATTAAATAGAATTTTGTGGCATAATTTTTTGTGTGTGTGTTCTTTTTTTCTCTTGAATTAGTGTGAGTGTTTCTTTAATTTGTAATTTAAAACACTTTCAAAGACACCCACTGATTCAAACAAAACTTAGATATTAGAGCAAATTTTGTGGCGGCGGAGGCATGATTCTATTGCAACACCTACTCACCAAACATGATTCTAAATGAAAATTTGCCACAATTATTTGTAAAAAAATAATTCTGATTGCAATAGCTGAATGTTTATGCAACTGGCTAGCAATGCACAGTGGGATAATATAAAAAAAGGTATTAATTTGCTGTTTATAACACGAGATTATAGTCTATAGTTTTGTTTAAGGTCTTATCTTTAGTCTCGTCCAAGGTATTATCTAAAGTCTCTTAAAGTTTTAAGAGTAGTCTTGTCTATAGTCTTGTTCATAGTTTCGTCTATAGTTCTTCCAAAGTCTTGTTCTTTTTTGATAGTGGAGAAGAAAACCTACAAGTAAAAAAACGACTAGAACCACCGTTATAGTCATCACCACACTCGGCGGAACTGCCAGAAGGCTATTTTTTTTATTTTTTTATTTGGTTTTTTTTGTGTAAGGAGGTGGAAATCTTACAAAGATTCCCGCTGTTCTGGGATTTGTCGGATTCTTACCGACTAAAACCACCCCTTTCTTCGCCGCCACTCCCTACGGGATTGCCATTCCGGGTATTACGTCGCAGGGTGGGGGAAAGACTCAGTTGTTCATTTCATGTGTGTTACCAGAGTTCTTTCTTCTTTGCTCTTCGTCTCGTAGCTTGAGTTGTATTATTCTGACATGGCTACATATTCTGTTCCAGTTATCGTGGCTTTCTTACATCGTGTGGATTATATTATGCGGGTGTATATCCCTACCAAACTCTCGCTCCAGTAGAGTCTTGTCGTATACAAATCTAGGGCAATTAAACAGAGCGTGCTACACATCCTCTATTACGTCTGGGCATCTTGGCCAGAAGTCTATTTGTTTACGTAAAGTGTCCTCTATAGTTTCGTTTTATGTCGCTTCTATTGTCTGCTGTGTCCATCAGTAGTCCATTTCGATTGTTTTTCTTAAAGTCTTGTCCATAATAAGCTCAGCTATAGTTTCATCTATATTCTTATCTATAGCATTGTCTCGTCAAAAATATCAGCCACAGTCTAGTCAGAAGTCTTGTCTAAAGTCTCGTTTATGGTCTCGCTTATATTCTTATCCCCCATTGTATGTCAATTTTTTTTTTTAATTTTTGTTTAATTTCTGAAATTGTGTATAATTTTTTCTTGGAATTGAAGTATGAATCGCTGGTCAAGTGTAATATGGAAGTGTGCAATGACCATTTAAATAATATTAAATGCACTCAGGCATAAACAAGACTTATTTGTAAACAGAAAGTAAAGTACAGTAGCTAAGAAAAGTATTAAGACGCGCAGAGCAAACCAAGTGACGAAGGTATTATGAATGACAAATCGAAATGCTCTTTTATTTTGAGGTTTACACGTGTCTACTTCGTTTTGCCCTTTTAATTAATTTTTTTTTTTTTTTAGATGTTGTGTTTCTTTTGCTTTTCACTGTACAAATGGCAGCTTTTGAAAACGGAAATATTTGTTTAACAACGTAACTTGTGTCATAATTTAAAATTACTTTTATCATATTTTTTTTCTTCTTAAAACAGAAGGATAAATGTACTTGAAATTATTTGTTGTTGTTTTTTTTTCTGAAACAACATGTGTTATTGTTTTCGTCTTTCAAAAACAAATTGAAATTATTTTTCGTTAAAACTTTATGATTGTTCTTTCTTTCGTTGCGACGGCCTAATTAGACATCTTTATAGGTGTGTTTTGTTTATTTTTAATTCTGTAGTTTTTATTTTACATGGTGTTTTTAACGCCTGCTGAGTTCCACGGCAGATATCCACCAACAATACGTCCGTCCATCCATTCAGTATCTCTTTATCTACCAGTCATGTGTATAAACAGCAAGACAGACAGACGGACAAACATTGTTCGAGTATATGAATAAATTGTTTATAAATTTTAAACTTTATAAGTGAGTACAATGTTGTTGTATATAATTTTCGGGTGGTTCTGAGACATCGAGATTTTTGAGAAGAACAAAAAAACTAAACAGCCAGATAAAACACCAAGGCCTGGATCAAAAATAAAATGGATTAGAAATAAAAAAAAACTACCAAAAATATTCAATTGAAAACTTTTTAAAATAGCAAATTTTGGCAAAATTTACTAAAAATTACAAATTTTATGAAAACTTACTAAAAATAGTAAATTTTATGAAAACTTACTTAGAAATAGCTAATTTTATGAAAATTTACTAATAATAGCAAATTTTATGAAACTTTACTAATAATAGCAAATTTTTTGAAAATTTACTAAGAATAGCAAATTTTGGGAAAATTCACTAAAAAAAGCATATTTTATGAAAATTTACTAAAAATAGCATATATGTGAAATTTTACTAAAAAATAGCAAATTTTGTGAAATTTTACTAAAAATAGCAAATTTTGTGAAAATTTACTAAAAATTACATATTTTGTGAAAATTTACTAAAAATAGCAAATTTTGTGAAAATTTACTATAAATAGCAAATTTTGTGAAAATTTACTATAAATAGCAAATTTTGTGAAAATTTACTATAAATAGCAAATTTTGTGAAAATTTACTATAAATAGCAAATTTTGTGAAAATTTACTATAAATAGCAAATTTTGTGAAAATTTACTATAAAAAGCAAATTTTGTGAAAATTTACTACAAATAGCCAATTTTGTGAAAATTTACTATAAATAGCAAATTTTGTGAAAATTTACTATAAATAGCAAATTTTGTGAAAATTTACTATAAAAAGCAAATTTTGTGAAAATTTACTATAAATAGCAAATTTTGTGAAAATTTACTATAAATAGCAAATTTTGTGAAAATTTACTATAAATAGCAAATTTTGTGAAAATTTACTATAAATAGCAAATTTTGTGAAAATTTACTATAAATAGCAAATTTTGTGAAAATTTACTAATAAGAGAAAATTTTGTGAAAATTTACTAATAAGAGAAAATTTTTTGAAACTAAAATATGTAGTTAATTTTTTAAAATTTACTAAAAATAGCAAATTTTGGGAAAATTTACTAAAAATTACAAATTTTGTGAAAATGCCATCTTGTTCTACATTCAAAGAGACGTCACCTGACAAAATATTGTAGGCGAATTCCACTTCGTTTCTCCAAAAATTTAATCAATATTTTCATTTTGATATTGCAAGTGATAGCAGAGAAAAGTAGAAAAATGGCTCTGCTGTAAAATTTGGATTTTGTAACATACGATAATTTCGCGCAAAGGGGTCGATTTCTCCTAATTTGGTCAGGACAATGTCTGTAGGGTCAGCTAGTTGTAGATAAATAATAGATTTCATTATTCTCTATCACTCAAATCTTTTAATTTTCGGGACTCTGAACTATTCTCTATCTCAGTTAACTCGTTTATTAATTATCTTGAGTGCCCCGGTAGGCAAGCTGGTAGTGGGCTAGTCTATCAGCGCCGGAGTTGCGGGTTCGGTTCCCGCAAGAGACTCTGGTTTCTTTTCTGCAGACAAGCGAAGAGCTTCGCGGGATTAGCTTAGGTTATTTAAATTTAATAGTGTTCGAAAAATGTTATCTAGCGAAAAAGCGTCAGAAAATGTTGTAGTGACTTCGCTTATGGATTTTGTGGTCTCTTCGAAGTAACCCAAAAGTTGTACCGAAGTGATTTTTATTTTCAAAAAAATCATTAAAAATTAGTAGAAAATTCTGCAGACCAAAAATGCGATAAAAAGAGGAAAACATTCAACTGCACTTGCACAACACTGCATTGAAAACGGACACAAGCCAAACTTTGAAAAAGTGAGAATTTTAGATAAAGAGAAAAGGGAAAATAAGAGATACACGTTGGAGAGCTTAAGAATACAACAAAAATCGACAAGTGCAATAAACACAAAAGAAGACAAAGACAATACAAATGCAAACTACACCATTGCAATACTTTAGTAATAATAAAAAGGACAAATTTTCTGTGATAATTTTTAAATTTACATATATTTATTTAAATATTTTAACTTTTGTGTTGTGTTGTCCACCTATACAAAATACTGTGATATATTTTATAAATGATGTAAACTGACGAAAAAAATTATTGTAAGTTAATTTGTCAAAAATTAAGATTATAATTATTGTCATTATTGACTACTTTTTTACTTTGTATCTTTACAATATTGCCAGATTTTAATAAAACTCAAATCCCTGAAGAAGTTGGAAAGAATACCAACGAAACGTCGGATTTTATTGATAATACAATAAATAATCTTTTATTTACATTAAATTAATGACCTTGAAAGCCTGTGTATAGAAAACTATAAAAACTATTTAGAGTAATCAAAAAAAAAAAAAAAAAAAGTCGATAAATACTTATAAAAATATCAAACTTTGTGAAAATTTACTAAAAATAGCACATTTTGTGAAAATTTTACTAATATTAGCAAGATTTTCCAAAACTCTCATATAGTTATACCCTTCACCGAAGGTAAGAGGGTATTCATAAGTTTGTCATTCCGTTTGTAATTTCTACAACATTGATCGTAGACCCTATAAAGTATATATATTCAGGATCCTTATGATAAGCGAAGTTTATTTAACGATGTCCGGCTGTCCGTGTGTATGTTGAAATGCGGTAAAGAACACCCGTTAAAGTTTGCTTTCGAAATTCAGCCAGATCGGTCCATAAATGACTGAGATATTAGAAAAACAATCAAGACTACATCTTATTTTAGTCATAAATTCCTTGTTGTTGTTGTTTTTTTTTACATACTATTTTCTGTATATCTCGAGAATGGCAAGAGCCAAATTTTCCAAATAAGGTGCAAGCGTCTTGGTTATCAATACATTGTATCCGACAAAATTTGGGCGTGATTGGAGAACTGGCGGTGGCACTTCCCATGCATAAACATTCCAGTTTGCTGTATAGCTAAGGAACCGAAAGGGCCAGAGTTTTCAAATTAGGTAAGAGCATCTTGGTTATCAATAGAAATCATCGGACAAAATATAAGAGGAGTGGAGAAATGGGCGTGGCTTAAAATAGATTTATTATTATCTCAAAGAGCGGTAAAAGAATAATTGTCCAAATTTGGTGAACTTAGCTGGCTTGTCAATATATTTGCAACATTTCGAAAAATATAGGCGGTATTGGAGGAGTGGGCGTGGGCGTGGCACCTCCCGTACAAAAATCATATAGAGTTTTGCATATCTGGATAACGACAAAAGCCAAAGTTGCTAAATGAGGAAGATTCATTTTAGTTATCAATACACACAACATCCGACAACATGTAGGCGGGATAGGGGAAGTGGGAGTGGGCGTGGCAAAATGTAGATATATTTCGGTGAGAGAAACCATTTTCGAATTTGGTATAAATTGCTGGATTATCAATACACAATCTCTTTAAAAAAAATGAGCGGGATTGGTGAAGTGAGAGTGTCACCTCCCATACAAATGATAAAAAGATTTCTATATATCTGGAGAAAGGCAAGGGGAATAGCTTTATGTACAAGCATCCTGGTCATCAAAACACAATCAGTAGGTGAAAAATTGTCCAAATTTAGAACACATTGCTGGGCTGTCAATACACAAAAACAGAGACAGTGCAGTGTAACAGTTAAAGTTACAAAATTTAGTACTAATAGCCGATAACAAGTGTGCGGGCTTGGAGAAAAGAGCGCGGCACAACAAATTATTTTTGTATATCCGAAAATCAGTATTCGGTTTGTAAAGGCATTACCGCAAAAAAAAAAGCTTAAGCTATATCATTTTATATATTCGATTTTTTTTAATAAATGGCTTTATTGGCAACACTTGCATCATCTCCTAAAATGTCATGGTCACATAAGGTAACGTTACGATTTTTTAGCAACAATTATTTTGTCGTAAAGCCTAGTACTCTTTTCAAATTTGTGAAAAATGTTGAGCAACATTAATTATTTCACACGAAAACTTTGAAATGTATCAATGTTACCTATCATGCGAGTTTGTACAATTTGTCGTTTTTATTTCTGTAAAGTATGCGACATTGTTTTGCGTATGTAAAGAAACGCCACATGTATTTTTCTAAAAATTATTTTTTTTTTTTTTAATAAAAAAGAAAATAAATATGGATAAAAGCTGTTGCCTGTTGTGTTATTTTAATTTTTTATTTCTTATTTATTAATCAGTTCATACTTTTTGGCTTTTTCTTAAGATTCCACGTGAAATAAGTGCAGCTTACATTATTTCGCAGTTGAAAAAAAAATGTTGCCAGAAACATTTCGGAACTTTTTCACAAAATGAACAGAGTACAACTCTATCAACATTATTTCATAGATATTCCGCAAAAGTTTTTTTCATATGCGTTCTGACAGCATTTCACGTGAAATGTTGAACCGAGTACTAGGCTTAAGCGACAAATTTATATGAAATAAAATATAAAAATAATTAGTATTGTGGTTATTTTGTTGAACTATTTATGGTTTTTAATCCAAATTTTTAATATTTTTAATTAAATTGTTTTTATAAAAAAAGGAATTTTACAACATGAAAATTAATTAAAATTTGTATTGATAGTCTTTCATTCCTGGCCGTGGCCGGGGCTCGAACCCTGGCCGGCAGGTTACCATGACATGTTTCGATCGCAACCACTCGTTCTCCTCAGATGGATTTGCCGTCTTACACTCGCAGCCATCGACGACTGCTGGCGTCAATAGTCAAACATCAATCCTTAAACCAAATTGTATTTTAAGCTTTGGTAGATCGAAATTTGATTTTTTGAATGATTAAACATTTTTAATTGATTTTACATGTTTTTTCCTTACTACTGTTTTCTCGTACTTTCGTCAAGAATTCTTCTTGAAGTCTAAAGTACATTTCTTGTTTTTTCATTTTTGTCTTTCTTTTTTCTGTTGACCTTTTTCAGCACAACTTAAAATATAAAAAAAACTTTCTCCTTTGTCGCTTAAACTGTTTTTGCGGTTATGACTCGATATGTATGCATGTAATTATTTCCATAATTTCCTCTTCTTATCGCACAATTCTGAAGGGTATATAAGATTCGGCATTGCCGAATAAAGCAATCTTACTTGTTTTTAATGAAAACAAGGTGTTTTAACCTAAAACTATACGAAACTTAAAAAGCAAGTTTATCTGCCGTTTAAGTTGGTTTAAGTGTAACATTTCTTAAGTGTGATTTTGTGTGTGTGTGTTTTGTTTAAGATTGACTATAAAATGATTGCTATAACTACATTAATGCTTAATAAGTTGTCAGTAGATGTTTAACGAAAAACTATTTTAAAAAAAATTGAGTTCATTAAGGCGCCGAATAGTTTGATAAAAGGTGATTTCTAGCAAAACTCATATTAAATTTTTTGTTTATGATTAATTGAAAATATTAGATGTCTACAGCATGTATTAAAAGAATTTTTAAATATAAATTAAATAATTTAAGCTATAAACGGAAAGTGGGTAAATAGTTTAAATAGCAAACATATTTATTATAGCTTTTAGCTGCTACATGAGATTTTTAATTTTTAGTAGTTTTTATTTAAGTGTTTATTATTATAAAGTTTCTTGTGATTTCACGTTAGTCGAAATAAAATTTTTTTCTTTTTGGACTTACTAATAAGAACATTTTCTTCAAGGCTTCATTCAAGTTTAGGTACTCAAATTACCAGGATTATCTTCTTAAACTTAAATATTTTTGTGTTTCAGATTTCTAATTAGTTGTCCTCCCACCTTAACTTTAGCTGCCTCTTCGTTAATCTTCAAATTTGTTTTTATTTTCGCCTTTTAAATAAAAATCTGAATAAAAGTTTTAATACATTTTAAAAATATTCATTTTCTAAAAAACTTCTATGTAGGATAAGACTAGTAACTGTTGGTGTTTACTTGTCCGTCTGTCCGTTGAAATGTGAATGAATGCCTGCGAAAGTTAAATGTCCCTACCTTGTTGTTTCTTGAGAATTGCGTAGTGGCGGTTGTTTAGGCTGCGCCTGCGCAGTTTTAATGATTGCTTATAATAAAATACTGATGAGGTTTTTTCTGCTGCGTTTTTCTGCTTCTTCCATTGAGACATTAATGAAATGCGTGAGAATGCGTGGTCTTGGAATGCTAGAAAATTTTCTTACTTTTTTTAGGTTTCATTTATGTATTCAAATTAAGCTGCCGGCCTAAGTAGGCGCCGCAAATATTTTTTAATAGCTGTAGTATTTTTACGATTCTTAATTTTTAATGGTTTGTTAAACAATTTGCATGTTTTAATGGTTCTTAAAGAAAAAAATAAAACAATTGAAAAAGTTTTAAAAGGGGAATAATTCAACAAAGAATATATGTATGTATGTATGTAAAATTAATTGTACTTAAAGCAAATATCGACAGCTCAGTTCCAAAACATGCTAAGTCCACTAAGCATGTTTTTATTGTTTACGATTTTGAATCAAGTACTGTGCAACTTAAAACGTCAACGTCAAGTTGTGATATTGATCGACTATTCCAATCCAAAATTATGGACAAAAAGTTCTTGGTATACAACTAAATGTTGTATAACCCGTAGACTTTAAGAGCTTCTTCTACAAAACTCACTTTTTCGACTTCTGCTATCGATATCATGTCTTTAAAAGTTCCACGTAAAGAAAATTTTGGTACGCATATCAATACACATTATCCGACAATACGTGGGCGGGATTGAAGTAGTGGAAGAAGCACCTCCCATACAAATACAAAATTGATTTCTGTATATCTAAAGAATCACAGCAGTAAAGGTTTAGCTTCAATGTCAACACACAAAATTCCTTAAAAAAAAAAAGGATGCTATTGAATAATTGGAAGTAGCACCGCACATACAAAGACCCTATTTTTCCTTATATCTGGAGAATAAAGTTTACAAATTTGATACAAATAGCTTGGTTATTTATGTACTACAAGTTGCAATGAGTGGGCGGGATTGCAGAAACGGGCATGGAACATTATAGAATTTTGTATACTTAGGGAACGGCAATTGCTAAAGTTTCCAAATTTGGTACAAATGGCTGGGTTATCAATACACATCATCTGTCAAAAAGTGGGCGGGAGTGGACAAGTGGGCATGTCACCTTCCATACAGATTTTAGATTTCTGTATATAGAGCACGTTAACAGCTAAACTTTCCAAATTAAGTATAAAAGGCAAAAAGTAGGCGTGACACATGAAGAACGTGAAGTGTAAAATAGTCCAAATTTGAGGCAAATTTATGTTTATCAAAGCACAACATGTGTCAAAAAGTGGACGGCATTTTACAAGTGCGCGTGGTAGCGCCCATACCAAGACAATATCAATTGTTATGTCTCTTAGCCACGGTTGCTTTTTTTTTAAAAAATTTGCTATCTAAAGTAAATTTTTAAAAAATTTGCCATTTTTAGTAAATTTTTACAAAATTTGCTATTTATAGTAAAATTTTACAAAATTTTCTATTTAAAGTAAATTTTTACAGAATTTGCTATTTTTTAGTAAATTTTTACAAAATTTTCTTTTTTTGTTTATTAATTTTGTTCGGCATAAGGTCATGAGTTAAAACAAATTTTTAAATAAAAAATATAAACATATTTTGTTTTAAAAATTCTATTTTATTTTATTTCCCAATATTTCGGTCAACTTTGTTGACCATCTGCAGGGGTTATTTAAAAATATATAAACGAAAACAAAAAATGAAAACAATAAATAAATTCACTCGAGCTGTTGTTCAACCGTAAGCTTTTGTCAGTTGACAAAGCTGACCGAAATATTGGGAAATAAAATAAAATAGAATTTTTAAAACAAAATATGTTCATATTTTTTATTTCAAAATTTGTTTTAACTCATGACCTTATGCCGAACAAAATTAACAAACAACAAAACTAAAGGTCAACAATTTTCAACTTTAAACATTTTCTATTTTTAATAAATTTTCACAAAATTTGCTATTTTTAGTAAATTTTCACAAAATTTTCTATTTATAGTACATTTTCACAAAATTTGCTATTTATAGTACATTTTCACAAAATTTGCTATTTATAGTAAATTTTCACAAAATTTGCTATTTTTAGTAAATTTTCACAAAATTTGCTATTTTAAGTAAATTTTCACAAAATTTGATATTTTTAGTAAATTTTCACAAAATTTGCTATTTTTAGTAAATTTTCACAAAATTTGCTATTTATAGTAAATTTTCACAAAATTTGCTATTTAAAGTAAATTGTCACAAAATTTGCTATTTAAAGTAAATTTTCACAAAATTTGCTATTTGAACTAAATTTTCACAAAATTTGCTATTTTAGTAAATTTTCCCAAAATTTGCTATTTATAGTAAATTTTCACAAAATTTGCTATTTTAGTAAACTTTCACAAAATTTGCTATTTATAGTAAATTTTCACAAAATTTGCTATTTATAGTACATTTTCACAAAATTTGCTATTTATAGTACATTTTCACAAAATTTGCTATTTATAGTACATTTTCACAAAATTTGCTATTTATAGTAAATTTTCACAAAATTTTCTATTTATAGTACATTTTCACAAAATTTGCTATTTATAGTAAATTTTCACAAAATTTGCTATTTATAGTAAATTTTCACAAAATTTTCTATTTATAGTAAATTTTCACAAAATTTTCTATTTATAGTACATTTTCACAAAATTTTCTATTTATAGTACATTTTCACAAAATTTGCTATTTATAGTACATTTTCACAAAATTTGCTATTTATAGTACATTTTCACAAAATTTTCTATTTATAGTACATTTTCACAAAATTTGCTATTTATAGTAAATTTTCACAAAATTTGCTATTTATAGTAAATTTTCACAAAATTTTCTATTTATAGTACATTTTCACAAAATTTGCTATTTATAGTACATTTTCACAAAATTTGCTATTTATAGTAAATTTTCACAAAATTTGCTATTTTTAGTAAATTTTCACAAAATTTGCTATTTTTAGTAAATTTTCACAAAATTTGCTATTTTAAGTAAATTTTCACAAAATTTGATATTTTTAGTAAATTTTCACAAAATTTGCTATTTTTAGTAAATTTTCACAAAATTTGCTATTTATAGTAAATTTTCACAAAATTTGCTATTTAAAGTAAATTGTCACAAAATTTGCTATTTAAAGTAAATTTTCACAAAATTTGCTATTTGAACTAAATTTTCACAAAATTTGCTATTTTAGTAAATTTTCCCAAAATTTGCTATTTATAGTAAATTTTCACAAAATTTGCTATTTTAGTAAACTTTCACAAAATTTGCTATTTATAGTAAATTTTCACAAAATTTGCTATTTATAGTACATTTTCACAAAATTTGCTATTTATAGTACATTTTCACAAAATTTGCTATTTATAGTACATTTTCACAAAATTTGCTATTTATAGTAAATTTTCACAAAATTTTCTATTTATAGTACATTTTCACAAAATTTGCTATTTATAGTAAATTTTCACAAAATTTGCTATTTATAGTAAATTTTCACAAAATTTTCTATTTATAGTAAATTTTCACAAAATTTTCTATTTATAGTACATTTTCACAAAATTTTCTATTTATAGTACATTTTCACAAAATTTGCTATTTATAGTACATTTTCACAAAATTTGCTATTTATAGTACATTTTCACAAAATTTTCTATTTATAGTACATTTTCACAAAATTTGCTATTTATAGTAAATTTTCACAAAATTTGCTATTTATAGTAAATTTTCACAAAATTTTCTATTTATAGTACATTTTCACAAAATTTGCTATTTATAGTACATTTTCACAAAATTTGCTATTTATAGTAAATTTTCACAAAATTTGCTATTTTTAGTAAATTTTCACAAAATTTGCTATTTTAAGTAAATTTTCACAAAATTTGATATTTTTAGTAAATTTTCACAAAATTTGCTATTTTTAGTAAATTTTCACAAAATTTGCTATTTATAGTAAATTTTCACAAAATTTGCTATTTAAAGTAAATTGTCACAAAATTTGCTATTTAAAGTAAATTTTCACAAAATTTGCTATTTGAACTAAATTTTCACAAAATTTGCTATTTTAGTAAATTTTCCCAAAATTTGCTATTTATAGTAAATTTTCACAAAATTAGCTATTTTTGTAAATTTTCACAAAATTTGCTATTTTAGTAAATTTTCACAAAATTTGCTATTTTAGTAAACTTTCACAAAATTTGCTATTTATAGTAAATTTTCACAAAATTTGCTATTTATAGTAAATTTTCACAAAATTTGCTATTTATAGTACATTTTCACAAAATTTGCTATTTATAGTAAATTTTCACAACATTTTTTATTTATAGTAGATTTTCACAAAATTTGCTATTTATAGTAAACTTCCTAAAAATTAGCTATTAAGAGTAAATTTTTACAAAATTTGGTATTTTTTTAATTGAATTTTTCCAAAAACTGACACTGTTTTTACGCAACATTTTTATCTCTGTGTTTTTTTTTTAGAAAATAAAATGCTTAGTGGTTTTTCTAATTATTATTTGTCATGTATTTGGGATTTGTAACAATTTTGGTAGTTAGAAAATTAAATTTTTAAATATGTCTCCGTCTAAAAAACTCAACACCCATCTAACCGATAGACAGGTGTTCAGTAGTCATTTCCATAATTGAACTTGACACTGGCGGTCACTAAAAAAATTGTTAAATAAATTGACATGTTTTTTAACCAACTTTTTTTCTTCTCTATATTCCCGGCATTTAACTTTAGAAAAAAGACTATTTAAATTATTTTTTTAACAACCAGCTGCGGTCGGTTATTTTAATAATTTAGTTATTTTTGGTCAATAAAACGGTTTATTAAGAGTTTGCAAATAGTTTTTTTTCAAGTTTTAAAACGTGTTTTAATTTTTTTATTGTTTTTGTGGTCTACAATTTACAATGTGTTCGATTTAAAGCGTATGACGGAAGTTCAGTTTAGGTTAATGGGTAATAAAAGCAAAACAACCTCAAACTTTGATTTAGGCTTGATTTTGATTTTAGAATTAGAATTTATTAAATACTTATTTGTAAAAAAAAAAAAAATTTAAAAGAAAAAAACAAAGGTTAGGAGGAAACAATCAATGGGAATTTATGGGATTGATTATAAAAATGAAAGTTATTTAAGGCAACAAGCTATGAATACATGTAGCTTTTTTAGACCATTCTTTGAAAAAAGCCGCAGTTTTTATTAAAAATAACAGACAATTTCGAATGGCTAAAATTCTTTTTGTTAAAATTTATTTTAAAAAAAAAACAATTTGTGTAAGTAAAACTAGCAAATTGTGGAAAAATTTACTATAAATAGCAAATTTTGGGAAAATTTACTATAAATATCAAATTTTGAGAAAATTTACTAAAAATAGCCAATTTTGTGAAAATTTGCTATAAATAGCAAATTTTGTGAAAATTTCCTATAAATAGCAAATTTTGGGAAAATTTACTACAAATAGAAAAAATTTTGTGAAAATTTACTATAAATAACAAAGTTTGTGAAAAATTTACTATAAATAGCAAATTTTGTGAAAATTTACTATAAATAGCAAATTTTGTGAAAATTTACTATAAATATCAAATTTTGAGAAAATTTACTAAAAATAGCAAATTTTGAGAAAATTTACTAAAAATAGCAAATTTTGAGAAAATTTACTAAAAATTGCCAATTTTGTGAAAAAATTGTGGAAATTGTGGAAAAATTTACTATAAATAGCAAATTTTGGGAAAATTTACTATAAATATCAAATATTTAGAAAATTTACTAAAAATAGCAAATTTTGAGAAAATTTACTAAAAATAGACAATTTTGTGAAAATTTACTTAAATAGCAAATTTTGCGAAAATTTACTATAAATAGCAAATTTTGCGAAAATTTACAATAAATAGCAAATTTTGTGAAAATTTACTATAAATATCAAATTTTGTGAAAATTTACTATAAATAGCAAATTTTGTGAAAATTTACTATAAATATCAAATTTTGAGAAAATTTACTAAAAATAGCAAATTTTGTGAAAATTTACTAAAAATAGCCAATTTTGTGAAAAAATTGTGGAAATTGTGGAAAAATTTACTATAAATAGCAAATTTTGGGAAAATTTATTATAAATATCAAATATTTAGAAAATTTACTAAAAATAGCAAATTTTGAGAAAATTTACTAAAAATAGCCAATTTTGTGAAAATTTACTTAAATAGCAAATTTTGCGAAAATTTACTATAAATAGCAAATTTTGCGAAAATTAACAATAAATAGCAAATTTTGTGAAAATTAACTATAAATAGCAAATTTTGCGAAAATTTACAATAAATAGCAAATTTTGTGAAAATTTACAATAAATAGCAAATTTTGTGAAAATTTAACTATAAATAGCAAATTTTTCGAAAGTTTACTATAAGTAGCAAATTTTGTAAAAATTTACTATAAATAGCAAATTTTGTGAAAATTGTTTATGAACAGCAAATTTTGTGAAATATTACTACAAAAGTAGAACAGTTGTTTTTTTTATTTTAAAACTTACATATTTGCATTTTATTTTCTTTTCGAAAATTTTTTTTTTTTGATTAAATAAATTTTTTGGTCATTATTATTCCCCGTTAAAACTATTTTGCACTCCTTTTTTAAAGGAATAGCCAAAGAACCAAAGAACTTTTTATTCATCCACTTGACATTGACATTAGACACTTAAGAGACAACATTTTACTGTAAAACATACTAGAAAATACATTTATAACAAAAATGTCAATACATAACATTTTTTGCTACAAATTGAACAGCAAAAACTTTTCTATTAAACAAGAAATCATTATAAACTAATTATTGTTAGCTGGAAAATAGAAAAAAAATATTATCGATAGCATTTATATTCAGGTTTTATGGTAAAACAAACAAGTTTTTATAGAAAAATTTATAATAAACCCTTCTAATGATTAATTAATGATATTTTTTGTTACTATAAATAATTTTTTCCACGATATTTGCTGTCAACAAACAGTTTTTTTGCAACAAAGCAAAAAAAAAAACAGCAAAAAAAAAAACTAAATACCAATTAAATATAATTTTATGTAGATAATTTGTTATTAATTATTTAAAAAAAATTGTAAAAAGTAAATAAAAAAAAATTTATAAATTGAAACAATAGAAAAAGCTATTATTTACAACCATTTTGTTATCAAACGTGAGAAGTCAAAATAAAATTATTACTGTGGGAAAAAGGTTGGACGTTAATATCAACAAGATTTTAAAAACTGCTCTGGGTGGGGAAGCAGCTCGCTCGCCATTGTAATTGTTTTTCTCCTTTTTCGCCCTTTTGTTAATGGTTAGGCGTCGCATAACTGGACCGCGCTACCGTTTTTCCAGGGCCCGATAAAAAGCCATTCGATTTTGTCCTTATAGTTTACACCGTGCTGGTGGAGTACCTGCAGAAACACATTTTAATATTTACATACATAACGGGGCTGACTCTGTAAGTTTCGATTTCCAATATGAAGTCTTAGGTCGATCAATAGCTTGTAGAGGTTGCTTATCAGGTGTCAGTCGTAATTTATAATGGCTATATGAAAAAATCTATGCTCAATAATTCCTCTTCAGTGGCTTTGCTGTTGAAAAGTTTATCTAAAAACTACAACTACAATAAATTTAAACATGCCAAGCAATCGTCTCTAGAGTAAATAGTTAAACAACACTTTAAGGCGACTGAAGCTGAGTTCATCGTTTTTATATTTGAAAAATATGTACTGAAATTAGCCACTAACAACTACAATTCGAGTCGGAAAAAAGCAACAAATTGTAGGGGAATGTAAGTAAAGATAAACTCACTGTTTATTGTTGTTGTTTTGTCTAAGCACTGATATCGTGGCAAATAAGTCTTGAGTGTTTGTAATTCTCATTTGCTTTACAGTTTTATTTGTATAATAACGAGTGGTTAAATTAAAGGGCCGCTGTTGAATGTGAACCACACTAAGGTCAAGTTTTTTTTTTGCATTTAATTTGCCACTTCTCGGTTTCAGACTAACTCAATTTGAACCATGGAAAAATACACTGTCGAACAACGCGTTAAAGCTATTCAGGCTTATTATGAAAATGGGCGTTCAAATCAAAATGCATATCGTGCACTTCATCGAAATCATCTTCAGTGATGAGGCACATTTTCACCTCAGTGGATTCGTCAATAAGCAGAATTGCAGCACTTGGGCGAGCGATAATCCAAGAGTGTTTGTCGAAAAACCAATGCACCCACAAAGAGTGACTATTTGGTACGGTTTATGGGCAGGCTGTATCATCGGGCTGTATTTTTTCCAAAATGTGGCCGGCCAAGCAGTTACTGAGAATGGTGTTCGCTATCGTGAGATGATATCGAACTTTTTATGGCCCGAATTGGAAGAAATGGATGTGGAAAAATCAACAACGGCCCTTATAATTTAACCACCCTTACATTTAGCTTTTCCAAAGTATTTGGAAAAAGGTTTTATTTTAATTTTATTTTAACTTACTCAAAATAGTAAGTTGTACTGTACTGTAGGTATTCAAGACAAATTCTAGACAAATGTATAAAAAAACAGAAAAATTAAATATAATGGGTGATTTTTTAGCTATTATCTTTTTGGCAGCACTGGTTTAAACAGCTGACGCACGTTTCGTGTTTTGTTTCACTGTGAAACATCTTCAGTTTGGTCTATTATTTAACCATGAATCGTCTTACAAACGAACAACGCTTGCAAATTATTGAATTTTATTATCAAAATGCGTGCTCTGTTAGGAAAGTTCATCGCGCGCTTCTTGTGTTCAGCGACGAAGCTCATTTTTGGCTCAATGGGTATGTTAATAAGCAGAATTGTCGATTTTGGAGTGAAGATCAGCCAGAAGCATTGCAAGAGCTACCAATGCACCCAGAAAAAGTCACAGTTTGGTGCGGTTTATGGGCTGGTGGCATCATTGGACCGTACTTCTTCAAAGATGATGCGAATCGTAACGTAACTGTGAGTGGTGAGCGCTACCGTGAGATGATATCGAACTTTTTTTGCCCAAAATGCAAGAGCTTGACTTGCATGACATGTGGTTTCAACAAGACGGTGCCACATGCCACACAGCACGCTTAACAATGGACTTATTGAGAGGCGAGTTCGGTGAACATTTTATTTCACGTTCGGGACCGGTCAATTGGCCGCCTAGATCATGCGATTTAACGCCTTTAGACTATTTTTTGTGGGGCTATGTTAAAGCTCATGTCTATACACACATGCCTGCATTGAAAGACAACATTGAAGCATTTATGCATGAGATACCGGCCGAAATATTGGAAAGAGTATGCCAAAATTGGACTAAGCGGATGGACCATTTGAGGCGCAGTCTCGGTCAACATTTGCATGAAATAATCTTCAAACATTAAATTATATGGACCGTACTATCGATCCCAATAAATAGTTTTTCTGAATTTTATGTGTTTTTTTTTAAGTAATAAATAATTATTTACAGCAAATTTTGATCCACCAAAAAAGATCGGTGTTTGACTATAGACTGGCAGGCGTCGTGTTGGCGGTAAGGTGAAACAGCAAAGAACTCTGGTGATGAAACACTCTGATGTGTTGTTCGACCCCGGTTTTAGTCAAGAAATTTGAATTTATTTCAATCCTTAAATTCCTTCTTTCATAAGAATAATTTATTGAAAGTTTTAAATTTGATAAGCTGAAGCCTGACTTAAAATAAATAAAATTTGGATTAATCAAGGAATCTTATATACCCTTCGCCATGGTACAATAAGAACAGATTCGATTATAGATTAACGTGAGTATCGTCCTAAGACCTTACCTCACGATGGTCCAAACCAAACCATCTGAAGAGTTAATATTAAGCACTTACCAAATGCCCCTGAGTGAGTTAGAATTCATTTGCACACACAGGTAGCAACTTTGAATGTGTAAACCCGTCGAAGAATACACATTCGTCCCTTGTTTGAGAACTGGAGCTATCTAACCTCCGCTGCTTATTGAATTCCGCAGCATCTGTCGAATAGCAACAGCACCCAGGAATCCCTCACAGCCCGAACTCTCCCCGAAGGTGAAAAATCAGACTTCAACGTGAGCGAGTTCCTACCCGCGACTTTGGGTTTAAACCACAGCCACTACGTGTACTCTGAATAGCGTCCTCACAAAGGGCATCGACTCCCATAAGGCAATCATCCTGAAAGACAGGAAGCATTCCTTACAGAAGCCCACTAAACAGAGACCTCAACCACCGTCAGCCCAGCTTTTTCGCCAGGGGCAGCTGACTCCCGTAGTGCCTACTGTTTAAGTCCTTAGGTCAGACCTCGAGTGAATTTGGTCTATCCAGACCAAACGAACTCTAGCTTTCGATAGTTTCAGTGACGCCATCAAGCAGCATACGCTCTGTTAGGTCGTATGAGACTCACTAGGAGTGCCAGTACACCTGGGTCAAGGATAAATCCAAGACCAATCACAAGTCAATTGTCACCTTACGGATCCAGGGATAACTCCAACCTGTTCAATGTTGACTCAACCGACACCCCATCTAACTCAACATGCTAGACGGGTAAGCAAAATTGAGCAACTTCATCAATCTTTCAAATGATCACTATACCAGGGTTGAAATACACCACAAGTATTTTACTAAACTTCCTTAGAAGAGTAGTGTGATAATTTGAATCATATACGTCTCTGCTTGCCTACGCATGGAGTACAGACCCCATCGTCTCTTCAAAAGCCGAAGACCATTGTTCTAGGACAATAATCACTATACAATGAGGTGAATTCCTCAAAGTATCTTTCTGCCCTTCTTTTTCGAAGGGCAGTTTGATTACACAGACCTGTATAACCCTGTCCACTTAGCCAACTGGAAATATCCAGCCGTTACCGGGAGCCACCACGCGGAGGTGGGACATAGGCACTCGATAAGAATTTGATGGCTTACCAGGCACATCAAATTGACATCTTCGGCTCCCGGTGCAATAAGAACAGAAAGCTATTCCTTATATATTAATTAATCTATTTTGTGGCACGCCCACTCCCGCCTACATTTTATCGGATGTTGTAAACTGATAGCCAAGATACTTGTACCCAGTTTGGAATCTTTAGCTCTTACCGTTTTCGAGATATACAGAAATCTATAATATATTTGTATGTGAAGTGCCACGCCCACTTTTCTAAGCCCGCTCATATTTTAAAAAAGATTGTGTATTGATAACCGCGCTATGTGTACCAAATTTGGACAGTTTTTGTCTTACCGTTCTTTAGATATAAATAAATCTAGTTCGTGCTACGCCGACTCTTGCCCACATATGGATAGATGTTGTCTATAGATTTGGTTATCAATAGACAACAAAAGACGCTTCTACCTAATTTGAAAAGTTTGGCTCTTGCCGTCCTACAGATATACACACTGATAGAAAAGGAGTCATAACGCTGATGTATTTTGACATCAGTACTATGACACGTGTCTTCGTTTTTGACCCCTTGACACTTTACATCATGGTGATGTCAACCTTAACATCACTTGGCCAAAGTGTTATCAGGTTCAAAATGAAATTATGCCATCAATGGGATAACACATCGGCATCACAGAAATGACGAACATGTCTTCAGTGCGATGACGCTGTAACATCGGAGAAATGACATATTAGCATCAATTTAATGACAGTTTGTCATTAAGTCAAAGTCATTGGTATTGACTTAACCCTTTCGCACCTATTGGGACATATGTATCCCACTGAATGTTCCCAGAGTCCTAGTATTGAAGTTTTTCACTTTAAATGGTTCAAAACTCTCCCATTTAGTTATTTAGACGCTTAAGTACAAATATTAAACAAAGTTTTGCTTATTATCATAACACGTGTTGGTTGGAGAAGTTTTTTGATCAGTTATCCAAAATGTATGAACTAGACCGTAAATCACAGAAATGGTGGAATAAAGTTTTCATAGATTGGTGATGTCAGCTGTAAATTCGTGGATCATATCTATGAATTTACAACGTTAAAAGAAAACAATTTCTTTATTTTGTATACCCTTTTTTTATGTGTTTACGACCAATGGGACTTATATGTCCCATGCCAAACTCCTGATGGGACATATATGTCCCACCCCAAGCCTCTTCCCTGGGTAGGGGTACTCAAAAAACAGATAAATATTAGTTTAATATGCATATCTTTGTTAAAATATTGCATTTTAAAAGCTTGAAACTAACTAATCGTCTCCCGTGCCGAAACGGTTAAGTTAAAGTGAGAGAATATTATTATTTACTTAGCCGTTACATATGTTTGTTTAACGTTTGTTGAATTAGGGTCTTTGTTTACAGCATAACTCTCAATAATAAGACACCAGCACCATGCCCCATATGGTTTTCGTAATCTTTCTACTATAAAAATTTGATGTATTTAACTAAATAATTTAAAAAAATAGAATATAGGAATTTTTGCTTCTAATAATACATTGTAATCATGAAAATAATCTTAATAATATACAAAATGTGGCATCGAAATGATGTCACTGTAGTCATAAATTAGATGACACGTAAAAAATTACAAAATTGTACGAAGACGTAAGTCATTGGATTGATGTTACTTTTTGTATCATTGATGCCATTTGTATTAACATTGATGTCACAATTCTGGTGTTAGGGCATCATCAATATGAAGATGCATTTTTCTATCAGTGCAGAAATCAATGTTGTCTTTGTATGGGAAATGCCTTACCCACTTCACCAATCCTGCCCATTTTTTGTAATTTTGTTATGCATTGATAACCAAGATGCTTGTAACTGTTTTTGCCGTTCTCCATATATACAGAAAAACTGACGTAAAAAATAGCAAATTTTCAGACTTTTTTACTTAACCCTTAAGCGGACACTGGTATTTAGACGCCAAAATTGACATAACAACCTTGTTTATATCATGTGTAAAACTATTGTACATGTATGTTAACATTTTATTAGGCAAAAAAAAAACCAAATGTGCTACTAATAAAAATCGTTAAAAAAAACAGTCATATTTTTTAACTTGGCGCGCATGACGTATACACCCGTCAAACTTACATGAGAATTGATTGATCATACACACACGCATAGGGCTGCTACCCGTATTGTATAATTAAGTACCTAGGAAAAAATGTGCGCCAAAAGGAGCAGGTTATATGTATGAATTTATACCTCAAATTGCTTCAATCTTGCTGATGGGATGTCTGATTTTTGTATGGGGTGTTCCCGGTTTGGAGAACTATTTTCTGCTGCCAATAAGCGCTTGTTTTAACAAGCAAACAAAGCACTGCTAAAGTGCATTTTTAAGGGCTAACTATATTTACATATTCAACAATGTTTTGCTTAAACTTCTTTAAATACCTTTTTATACCCTCCACCACAATTAGTTGTGAAAAGGGTATATTAAGTTTGTCATTCCGTGTGAAGCTTTTTTATTATTCATCTCATACCCCATAGAGTATATATATTCTGGGTCCTTGTCCCCTTCTAAGTCGATTTAGCCATGTCCGTCTGTCTGTCCGTCTGTCCGTCTGTTGCAAATACGCTCACTTTCGAACAACTCAAAAGAAATGAAGAAATGGTGCCAAATTGCTTGTAGTTATCCTAAGCAGTTTGGGATTGACATCCAGCAAAATTGGTTTAGTAGGACCAGAGCTATGAATCAAAATGTGGAACCACCACCTAAAAAAATTGATAATTTTGTTACAAAAAGTAACATAAATGCTGGAACAAGGCACGGAATGAGATAAGTTTTTGCAAAAATTTGTTTTATTTGACAGGAAATCACGCTGTTAAATTTCGTGAAGATCCGTCCATAATTTACCCTAAGCCCCATATAAACACTACTCCAGGAAAACAGTTTAGTACGCCTAAAACCGTAAAAAATAACGCTAGCGTAACAAAATTCGGTCCATAATTTACCCTAGGCCCCATATAAACCCTACTACCGGAAAACAGTTTAATCGCCTAAAACCATAATTAATAACAAATCGTCACAGTTTAAGATAATAATAACATCATACAGATATTACTCCTTAAACATTCCAACTGTCGGTGGAGGGTATCAATGATTCGGCACAGCCGAATATAGCACTCTAACTTGTTTCAATAATTTTTGTAAACCATAATATATTTTTATTTTTTTCGCTTCAAAACCTTCTTCGTTGCCAGCACTAAAATAGCAGCTTTTTGTATATTTTATTCTTTAATATTAACTGCTGTATAAGAGCGCTCGATTATGCGCTTCTTCTCTTAAGAAGTGCTCCTAAAACCCGAAATTTTTTTACTGGGTATTGAACGTTATTTCGGACTTCTTTATGAGAATAACAAAGTACGCGTAGTTTTGATAACTGCAATTTTTTGACGTTTTTTGTATGATTATCGATTGGTTCTTAAGACCTTTACATCTATAACTGGCAAGACAAAAGAAACAAAAGCGTCTCTGAATTTGATAAAAAAAGATGAGCTCATTATTTACTTTACCTTAAATTTAGACTGTAAAGATGCTGTGCAATGATAACACTGTGATAGAAATATACACTTTTTTTTAGACAAGTTGGGCACTTATCGTTTTAACCTAATTCGGGAACGCTGAATCCAGTGGGGCTAGCCGTTTTTAGGTTAGCTCTGGTTTTCGAGATATATCGTTATTTCGAAAATGGAGGAGGTTGCACAACATATGTGCGCGTGACTCCCAAACGCTTTAGCTTTTGACAAAAAAAAAATAATTTTTTTTACCAAATTTTCGAAATTTTTGTTTTTAAAAATTCATAAAAAAGTCGAAAAATTTCAATTAATTCAAGAATTTCATAAAACGCAATATTTGTATGGGAGCGCCCCTATGAAGTGGTGATAAGGGGCAAGTATGTCTTGTGAAAATGTTAAGGACAAAAAATTAATTGAGGTCAGTCATACATTATATCCGACTAGGAGCGACTCCTGGGCATTTATGGGACTTTTGGGGTGGGTATGTTAGAAATTAACGATTTAGATGAAAAATAAAAAGGGGTTCGTCATACATTGACCCATCTAGGGGCAATTTTATTGCGGAATAAATTGCGGAAACTCAAAATGTACTTTAATTACAGAGAAAAATATGGCAACCCTATGCACGCATGACGTTCATAACCGTCCAAAACAAAACCTTATTTTTGGCCCTTTTTGTATAGTTTTTATTTTTTATTTCTGACAGTTTCGTGTTTTCAGAATTTTCCTATCTTGCTTAATAATGGAGATGTAGCAAGTGTCCCATAGTGTCCGCGCAAGGGTTAAAATAGCAAATATCATAATATACAATAAATTTGGCGAAATTTTCAATACATTCATAATTCTTTTCTTTAAAGTCAATAATTTAGTTTTATGAACTCTTAAATTGTTGTTAATTTACTTGAGTTTTATGTTAACAAATTGTTAAACATCTTTTTAATAAATTTGATAATTTCTTTGCTCTTCTTTAAAAAAAAGGAACTTTAAAATGTTTAACTTATTTTTTTCATTATAATTTTATGCCTCTTTAACTTCATTTAAAACGTACGTGTTGTAATTTAAGCAATGGCTGGTGTTCATGCCATTCTGTATCTTAAAAGCTGTTTTGCAAATGATTTAATCAAGGCAATAAGATAAGAAGTAAGGCATTAAGGGTATGCACTTGAAAGGATGAAATTTGAAATTCAAAAAAAAATTATATAAAGAGTATTTTAAAATAAGTTTTAAATTTAAAAAAAACAAGTAAGAAAGTATAGTCGGTGAAGCCCGACCATTTGATACCCTACACCACAGTATTAAAAAATACATCATGCTTATACATATGCCCATATAAATATGGAATTTATCTATGTTTATAAACTTCATTAAAACCGGTTTGAAAGTTTGTGAGAGGCATAAATTGCCCCCTACCTCCCCTTGTGGTCCTATTTTCGAAAAACTGTATAGCTTATGTGTCCATAAAGATATCGATCTATCTATGTTTTAAATTTTATTAAAATCGGTTTGTTAGTTTCTGAGAGGAAGAAATTTCCCCCTATCTTCCCTCGTGGTCCTACGATTCGGCCCATTTTCAATAAGCATGGTCCTTGTGCCAATAAGAATTTATGACCCAAATTTTATCAAATTATCTCCAAAATTGCAACCTGTACTTTGCGCACAAGGTAACATGGACAGCCAGCCAGCCAGCCGGACGGACATCGTTAAGGCCCAAATACATTGATCAAAATACTCATCGAGCATTGTGGTAGTATTAGTGAAAATAGTTTTGTATGTGTCACGCCGACGATGCTGGATGGAAAATCAAATAATTTAGATATGACGGCGAATATTACGTCAAGCGCACGTACACGATGAATTCGCCAGCTGGACAAGCATTTGACAAGTGTATTTGGGCGCCTTTAGTTCGACTCAGAAAGTGATTTTGAGTAGATCGGTATACTTTAAGGCGTTACACACATCAGCACAAATGCATAATACCCTCTCCACTATTGTGGTGTGGGTATAAAAATATGTATAAACCAGTGTTCGAAAATAAACACTAAATATCGCTCCTTAGTGTTCGGTTCGGTAGATTTGGAGAAAACACAAACGGTTATAGTGTTTGTGTAGTAAATCATTAAAAAAATAACGTTTCCCTGTTTGTCATCTTTCGAACACAAAAATAATACTGTTCTTATCCAACTCAACAAAATGATGAAAACAATTAATTCCGTTTGGGGTTTTTTTTTTTAATTCACAAACTTCATTGTGATCGGTTTAGCTTCTTAATGTTTGTTCGTTTCTGTTATGCTAAGCGTCCTTAAGGCTGGTAAAAAAATAACCAAACATTTTTTACAAAAACAAAAACAAACATGCGAAAGACAACAAAAAGCCAGCAAAATAATTTTACACAAACAAAACCTATGCACAATACACACACAAGCTGTTCGTGCTGCGGTCGTTTTTTGTTTGCTCATTTCTTTAGCAATGTAAAAAAAAAGAAACATTATAGAACACTAAAATAAATTGTTTGTCTACAGTATCACTACACTTGTCCTGTTTTTTAGTACAGAACAGAACAGTATATAATGTTCGGCTCTTTCTTGAAAATAGATACGAACGGTATTAAGGGTTGTGTTCGTTAACACGAACAATAAAATCAGTAGATATCGTTCCTGGGTGTGTGACTCGAACGCTAAATAATGTTCTGTTTTTTCGAAGACGCACCAAACAGTCACTCTTTGCGGGTGCATTGGTTTTTTGACAATCACTCTTGGATTATCATTCGCCCAAATGCGGCAATTCTGCTTATTGACGAAACCACTGAGGTGAAAATGTGACTCATTACTGAGATGATTGTCTTCGAAAGTTGATTGATATGCATCTTGATTTGAACGCCCATTTTCATTAGTCTGAATAACTGAATAACATTAACGCGTTGCTCGATTGTGCATCTTTCCATGGTTCAAATTGAGTGAGTCGGAAATTGAGAAATGTCAAATGAAATGCAGAAAAAACTTGACGTTTAGATGGGTTCACATTCAACATCGGACCTTAAAATTTAACCACCCTTTATAAACAAAGTTTAAGTTTGTATTTTGTCGTTTCTGCTGCTTGAAGTGAATAGTTTTGCTTTTTTTCTTGTTGCTTTCTTGTTGCCATTAAATCCGTAATAATATTCAGTTGTCTTTTCTGCTGTCATGAGCTGCGTATGATTTTATTTCATTCATTCATACATTTTCAACTGGCACTGGACAGTTTGGAGAAATATTTTGTTTGTATTTTTTCGATTTTTTTTTTTTGTATTTGTTTTTGATTTTTTTTAATTTATGCAAAAATTTGTTAACGTCTCCCCAGAAAGAATATTTACGTACGTACGTTCCTATAATTCTGCATAAAAAGACATCATAAATCGTTTGATTTATCAACAGATGTCTTCGAACACATTCAAATGAAGTAAAACAGAAAAAACAAGGAAACAACTTTTGAATATTTTTTTTTTAAGCAGGGGAATTTTTGTTGTTAAAATTTGTTCGTTTTATTTCTCGTATTCGAATTATGAATTGATAAAATGTTGAAATAATAATTAAGAAATTTAAACAATAGAACAGATTTAATAATTAAACTTTAAATAAGAGTTATTTTTAAAAGATTTTAAACTATCGAAAAACTATCTTCCAGTAGTTAATTATTAAAGCTTCCCTGAAAATAATCAATTAACTAAAAAATATTTATATTTTTTCATACATTTTCATTACTTTCGAATAATATTTTAAATATTAATGCTCTGATTTCTATCTCTTATTCTCTTCCGCTTAGGACAGGAACTAATTTTGTCCGTCTTTCCGTCTACATTAATTAATTTTCTTGCACTTTGTCTATCAAATTCCCACGTGTAACTGAAGTATAATGCCGACTTAAATATTTGTTAATAACAATTTTGTATATTGTTTTCTCGAAATATTTTTTATTTATTGAAGGGGAATAAAACCTTTTTTATTTCGAATTAAGATTCAAAACACATTTTTAGCAGTTTTTGGGTTTAAAAAACAGTTTTATTCGTTCTAGATTGTGCGTGTGTCTTTTAAGAGCTCAGTGTGGTGGTGTTGAATGTCTTTTAAACTTGTGCAAATAAATATTTCTTCAGAAAATAATATTTAGAAAAGTTTAATTAATATTTTAGTTATTAAAAACGTTTCATAATAACTTTGTTTGGGGAGCTTAAACTCATGAGTTTTAAAATATTTAAAGGATAGAAACTAAAATAATTAAGCTTGAAAGCAAAACGTGATCATTATTTTGAAAGTGGCGTATGATGAAAATATGATTTTTTTTTTTTCAAACGTGTTAAAAATATATTAAAAGCTTAAAGTTTGCTGTTTGTAATATGAAAATAATAAATAATAATCTTAAAAATAATTGAATAAATTAGAAATTTTCTAAAAAAAAATTGGTATTAATGAAGAATGAGCTGTAATATTTGTGCCAGCAAGTCCGATTTGACGAAGAATTATTAACTGAACTTCATTTATTTAAATCAGTGTTCGAAAATAAACACTAAATATCGTTTTTTAATGTTCGGTTCGGTAGATTTGTGGAAAACACAAACGCTAATAGTGTTTGTGTAGAAAATCTTTAAAAAAAATAAAGTTTCCCTGTTAGTCATCTTTCGAACACAAAAATATTACTGTTTTTATCAAACTCAACAAAAGATTTAATTCCGTTCGGTTTTTTTTGAAAATCCACAAACTTCAATGTGTTCAGTTCGGCTCGGCTTTTTACAAAAACAAAATACACACACGAAAAAAACATTATAGAACATTAAAATACTGTAGACAAACATTAGTCTACAGTATCACTACAATTGTTCTGTTTTTTATATAATGTTCGGTTCTTTCTTGAAAATAGTTAGGTTAGGTTAGGTTCCATTGGCAGCCGTGATCAAGCACAGCTCACGTGGGTCCATTAATTAGTTCCCGTTGTGTAACCATGTCACACCGTCTCCCATGGGTCCTATGTTGTCTGGCTGCTAGTGCTCCCACGCAGCCATCCGGTCGATTCAGTAAAGGAGTAGATCCTGTTTACATCAACATCAGAGAGACAAGTTTTGTACTCAAGGGCTCTTCGACTAAACATTTTGAGTCTTAGATCTCCGAATGCCGGGCAATAACAGAGAAAATGTTCCGTTGACTCTTCCTCCTCCTCCTCGCCGCAACTTCTACATAAGTCATTGTAAGGGAGCCCCAGCCTCTGGGCGTGCCTCTCAATGGGCCAATGGCCGGTTATAACCGCAATCAGGTTTCTAAGATGATGTCTGGACAGCTGTAATGCCCGCCGTGTCCTTTTTTCATCTATGATGGGGCAGATTTTCCTGGTTTCCCCACAGGTAGTTTCAACGAGCCACCTCTTACTGGCGATGATATGAAACTTGTGCGCAATGAGTTGCTTACTCCTTGGGAGTGAAACACCTACATTATATGTCGAGCCGTCTCGATTCAAGTACCTGCATACGCCAACGAATCCGCCATGCAGTTCCCCGGTATGTCCCTGTGTCCGGGGACCCAATTAAGGGTGACCAGTGAATGTCTCGCTTTCTCCTCCAGAGACATCCGGCATTCTCGGACAATTCTCGATGTGATGAACACATTCTCCAGGGATCTTATGGCCGCCTTGCTATCGGTAATAATGTGAATATCCCTTCCAGATATATCACCGTACCGGATGCGTCTCGCGGCTGTGTAGATGGCCATTATCTCGGCCTGGATGACACTGCAGTGGTCCGGCAGCCTTATAGGAATGCTCCAGTTTAGCTGCTCGGAGTATATGTCAGAACCGACACCACACAGTGTTTTAGACCCGTTCGTGAAAATTTGAATCGCGTTCGCGGGAATTTGTAGGTCATCATAGTGAACCACATTATCCAAAATGCTTACCGTGAAGCCAGGAGCAAAGATTGGCTCGAGTGTGACATAATCAACATCCATGTTCCAATTAATTTCGTTCAGAATATTAGCATGTCCAATATTGTAATCCCTCAATGCTCCGGTGGCCCTTAGTCTTACCGCCGCGTTCGCAGCTAAACTTTTCGCCAAAATGTCTGGTGGTAACCAGTTTAAAATCGTAAACAGTGCCTTAGAGGGGGTTGTTCTAATGGCACCTGTTACCGCTATCGCCACCATTCTCATTGTACGTTCAAACCTAATTTGATGACTCTTCACCTCGTGTGCCGGCCACCAAACAGCTGCCCCGTAGAATAGAATGGGTTTAATGACACAGTTGACGCCTTATTAGTCCTGGAAATGGTGTTCATCCTCCAGTTCAGTTTGCTGTCCAATATTATCCCAAGATACTTGGCGCTGTCAGACAGTTCCAGCGAGATCCCGTTTATCCTCGGGGTATCAAATTCGGGAATTTTGTATCTCCTTGTGAAAAGCACCAGTTCCGTTTTGGAAGGATTTACATCCAGTCCACATCCCTGGCACCATTTTGTTAGGACGTCCAATGCGGACTCAATTAGTTCAGATAATAGTCTGGGATCTTTACCCAGAGCCACAACTTCAACGTCATCCGCATAAGCAACCGTTCTGCAGCACGTCCTTTCCATGGCCCTGAGTAGGGTATGCATATTCAGATTCCAAAAAAATAGATATCGTTCCTGGGTGTGTGAGCCGAACGTTAAATAATGTACTGTTTATTTTCGAACACTTATTTAAATACTAACAGCCTGTTCATGGATTTCGAACGTCATCGTTCGCATAGAAAATTACATTTAAAACAAAATTCGAACATTGTTAAACAGGCAGTAATAGTAAAATAATGTGTATGCACTAATCTGTGTTCTAGCTAAGTTAAACACCTAATAAACTATTGTTCTTCTCTTATCTTCTCTTATATGTTCATTCTTGTTTATAAGGAATTACTTAGTTTACTGTTCGTATGTGGAATAATGTTACTGATGAAGTATTCACTCTCACTTTCAAACTTGAATAAGTTCTAGTCGAATGTTTACAACCACTACTCCCTCTATCCTCGTTCCCATAACCTATTTTTCTAGTTTTAACACAATGCAAATGCATTAGTAATTACTGTTTGCTTTTTTAAATAGCCGAAATCGTATCGTGTATAAACATTTGCTTATATGCATATCCCGCATTTATGCATCACGATATATAAAAATCTTGATAAATATCATTACAAAAATGCTCATGTAAGCACCGTTTAAAACATGAGTCCAATGCAATAAAAAACGCACAAAAATAAATTTGCTACATTTTATCAAACCTTGATTGTATTCATAAACTTTCAATGTAAAAAAAGGCTTTTTATAAGATTATACTAAGTGAGTTTTTTTATAAGCCCAGAATATTCATTTAAGCGAGTTTTACCAAGTAGCTAAGTTTTAAACTTTTTAGTCTCTAAAAAACTATTTTTCTTTCAACTAAACTGCATAAACTGCTTAATTTATTGGAATATTTGATATGAGACTTAAAAAATCTTTGTTATATTACAATATGAATAAAAAAAGAAAACCTTAAAAATCTTAGCTAAACATTAAACCATTTACTCCCTAATCAGAGAACAGCTTTATGCGATTGAAAAAAGATCGCAACCGCAAATATTCGCTACTGGTTTGCAGTCATTCAAATATTGCACATCGTGCTTTTTTATTTATACAATCGTTAGCTTCGTTTTTTAATAAAGATGTTTGTGTATTCTTTGCGACAATGATTGTTTTGGTAAAGAACAAAAAAATACAAACAAAAAAGCCAGAAATGAAGCAATTATTACTCATGTATTCATTCAGTATTAACTATGTAGTACAAGAAAAAAAAAATTAAATGAAACTAAACGCACATATGTAGGTACATACATACAAACTATTTCCATAGAAACAGACTTTTTTTATCTTAAAAAGTACAGTTGTTCTGTATGTAGGTACAATGTATTCTTGTTATTGTTGTTTTTATTGTTGTTAATTTTAACAAAGCATGAGAGTTGTTTATTGCTGTTCTTGTTGTTAATGTTGACAAGCGTCTCATCGAGTGGACAATGACTACTTGACTGCAAAAGTATAAGTATGTGTTCTTTTGAATTTACACAGTTGTGCTATTTTGCGTCAGCAACAAAAATGCAAATTAAGCACTTTCAATAAAAAAACGAATAAATGCAAAAATCAAATGTGTACGAAACGATGTAAAAATTACCAACGTTGAACGTTGTTTTGCAAGCAAAGAGTGAATGTAAATTTTAGCGTATGAATAAATCAAGAAAAATTGTGATTTTGCAGTTCTCTGTCCCTATTCAACTAACTCTTTAATTAACTAGTTTTGTTTTATTTAACACTAGCTTAACCCGTGCGCTTCGCTACACTGCTTTAACCACTTCTTCAATTGAGAGATATTTAATATATGCATCCTATGGGAGGTATTTCCCACCTGCGCCTACCCGCTTTATTTTTATTTTCAAAAGTGTAGTGTACCATTAAAATGATTTCTACAAAGTTTGAACATTCTTCCTATAACAGTTCTTAAGATATGAGATATTAAACATTGGCGTCCTATGGGTGGTAACACTTTCCCCGCAGCTATTTTATTTCAATTTTGGGGCTCAGAAGATCCTACTAACAAAAGTTCAAAAAAAAGGCGTGCAGCGGCTCTTAATTATATTTCTATCTATGAGCGGTACTGCTCCTCCTCTGTCAACCCCGCCCATTTTTATATTGAAATTTAAAGTTTACCATAACAGTAGCTTTAACCACGTTTGAAGACTCTCCCTTTAATAGTTCTTCAGTTGAGCGATATTTAATATATGCATCCTATGGGAGGTATTTCCCCCCCTGCGCCTACCCGCTTTATTTTTATTTTCAATAGTGTAGTATACCATAAGAGTGACTTCGACAAAGTTTGAACATTCTCACTATAACAGTTCTTAAGATATGCGATATTAAACATTGGCGTCCTATGGGGGGAACCACTTCCCCCGCTGCTATTTTATTTAAATTTTGGTGCTCAGAAGATCCTACTACCAAAAGTTCAACAAAATGCGTGCAGCGGCTCTTAAGATATGCGATATTTAATATTGGCATCCAATGGGGGGTACTAATTCCCCTGCCCCTATCGAAAAAATAAGTAGCCTATTTTATTTTTAGGGCTCACATGATGTTACCTTAAAAATTTTCGGAAAATCGGTTCAGTAGTTTAGAAGTCTATAAGCCAACAAACAAACAAACAAACATACAAACATTTTTCATTTTTATATACATACTAGTTTAACCCGTTGCGCTTCGCTACAATGCTTTAGCCAACTTTGAAGACTCTCCCTTTAATAGTTCTTCAGTAGAGAGATATTTATTTTTATTTTCAAAAGTGTAGTATACCATAAGAGTGACTTTTACAAAGTTTGAACATTTTTACTATAACAGTTCTTAAGAAAAGAGATATTAAACATCGTCATTCTATGGGGGGTACCACTTCCCCCGCTGCTATATTATTTGAATTTTTGCGGTCAGAAGATCTTACTACCAAAAGTTCAACAAAATGCGTGCAGCGGCTCTTATTAATATTTCTATATATGAGGGGTACTGCTCCTACTCTGTCTACCCCGCCCATTTTTATATTGAAATTTATAGTTAACCATAAAAGTAGCTTTAACCACGTTTGAAGGCTGTCCCTTTAATATTTCTTCAGTTGAGCAACATTTAATATATGCATCCTACGGGAGGTGTTTCCCCCTGCGCCTTCCCGCTTTATTTTTATTTTCAAAGGTGTAGTACACCATTAGAGTGACTTCCACAAAGTTTGAACATTCTCACTACAACAGTTCTTAAGATATGCGATATTAAACATTGGCGTCCTATGGTGGGTACCACTTCCCCCGCTGCTATTTTGTTTAAATTTTGGGGCTCGGAACATCATACTACCAAAGGTCCAACAAAATGCGTGCAGTGGCTCTTATTAATATTTCTATCTATGAGGGGCACTGCTCCTCCCCTGTCTCTCCCGCCCATTTTTATATTGAAATTTATAGTTTACTATAATAGTAGCTTTAACCACATTTTAAGACTCTCCCTTTAAAAGTTCTTCAGTTGAGCGATATTTAATGTATGCATCCTCTGGGAGGTATTTCCCCCCTGCACCTACCCGCTTTATTTTTATTTTCAAAAGTGTAGTATACCATAAGAGTGACTTCTAGAAAGTTTGAACATTCTCACTATTACAGTTCTTAAGATATGCGATGTTAAACATTGGCGTCCTATGGGGGATTCCAATACCCCCGCTGCTATTTTATTTTAATTTCGTGGCTCAGGAGATCCTACTACAAAAAGTTCAGCAACATGCGTCCAGCGGCTCTTAGGATATGCGATAATTAATATTGGCATCCTATAAGCTTTTAAATTTTAGTTGAGCACCTATGAAAATCACAAAAAAAACATTTTGGGGCACCCTAATGTATATCTGTATATATTTTTATATAGAAATAATTATTCAACAAAATTTTGCATGAAATTGCATTAAATGATGATGAATAATAGTTCTAAAATAAATACGCTACATAATTTCTTGTTCATAAACAGATTTGTATTGTTCATTTTTAATTATTTTCAATAATTATTATTATTTAAATATGTTTGTATATATTTTCTCATTTGACTTCATGGCATGCTTGTTTTACTTATTTTCTTTAGTTTATGTTTTACGTGTGCCTCTATGCAAAATGTTTGGTTGATATCTGCATGAGATTTAAACCAATTTGTAGTCATTTGAAAAATAGTTAATTTATAGTTACTGTTTTTTGCAACTGACTATTTTATTTACTACAGGGTAGTTCTTTAAAATACAAACATGAAACTCGTACAATTAGACATAAAAGAAAGCTAGCTTTGTTTCAAACCTTTAAACTAGAATGATATACATAGTTTTAAGATCAAAAGTCCTGGTTATAACTGGTTATAGTCTTAAGTAAAGAAACAGTTTGGTTAATCTTAGCTACACTGATAGAAAAATGCACTTTCATATTGATGATGCCCTAACATCATAATTGTGACATCAATGTTACTACAAATGGCATCAATGATGCAAAAAGTAACATCAATCCAATGACTAATGTGTTCGTACAATTTTGTCATCTATTTTATGACTATAGTGACATCAATACGATGCCATATTTTGTATGTTATTAACATTATTTTCATGATTACAATGCATTATACGAAGCAAAAATTCCTATATTCTATTTTTTTAAATTATTTAGTTAAATACAACAAATTTTTAAAGTATAATGATTACGAAAACCATATGGGGCATGGTGCTGGTATCTTATTATTGATAGTTCTGCTGTAAACAAAGGTCGTAATTCAACAAACGTTAAACAAACATATGTAACGGCTAAGTAAATAATAATATTCCCTCACTTTGACTTAAGTCAATTCCAATTTTTTTGACTTAATGACAAACTGTCATTAAATTGATGCTAATGTGCCCTTTCTACGGTGTTACTGCGTCATCGCACTGAGGACATGTTCCTCATTGCTGTGATGCCGATGTGTCATCGCATTGATGACATAATTTCATTTTGACCCTGATGCCACTTTGGCCAAGTGATCCCAGCAAAAACTTACATTGCAAAGTAATGGGTGAAAAAGCTAATATAACGACTCTTCACTACTTATACATTGGCATTTTAACTCATTATTTTAACACGGTGATGTCATTGGAGGCAAGTACTTACCACCCTCGCTTTCAAATAGGGAGTTAAATAAGTCATTACCACATTCGCTTACAAATAGGGACTTAAATAAGTTATTACTCCGATGTCACCAAAATTACAACTAACATGTCATGACTATAAAATTTCAGTACAGCATAATTTTTCATATTCAAATTTATTACAAATTGTTTTTTATTTATAATAAAAAAAAAACAAATTGTAAGAACAAATATTTTAAATCAATTTGTATTAGATTTGAAAAAACTTCAACCGTAGATGCATTTTATTACGAATAAATTATAAATTTCGTTAATCAACTCATACACAAGTACTTAGGTATCAGATTATATGTCAGCCATTACCAAACTACTTCTATGTAATGCAGATGGTATGAAGTAGTCATTGAAAAGTAAGTTGTTCAGTAATGGCAAGTCATTGCCAAGTTTTTGCTGGGATGTTAAGGTTGACATCACCATGATGAAAAGTGTCATGGGGTCAAAAACGAAGACACTTGTCATAGCACTGATGTCAAAATACATCAGCATTATGACGCCTTTTCTATCAGTGTAGGTTAAAAGCCCTTATGCACTAGGTCTTTTCATAGATTCATATTAAAACTATTACTTTTATAACGTTTTACTGTTATAAATTAAATAACAACCAACTTCATTTTAACTGCATTTTATTGGAAAAAATAATATTTTGCTCAATTAATTGAAAACCTTTTTTTTAACATTTTTAAACATTTTTAACAAATGAATGACTTTTGTTTAAAAACAAAAACCAATTTTTTCTTAACCCTGATGTTATATCGAAGCAGAAAAATTGACAACCTGCAAAAAAAATTGATTTACAAAAAAAAAATTATCAATAATATACCAATTATTTCAGTAAAGTTTTATATAAAATTTTGTTTTTAAATAATATTTTTGATAAAAAAAAAAGAAATGAAAAAAATGACGCTGCAACAAAAACTTACTTTTTACGAGATTTCGCTTAAAACAAAAACTATACGGAAAAAATGTTTAAATAAATATTTTTGTTTAAATATGAAATAATATTATTTTCATAGTCTTCTCATAGAAAAAAACACACATATAACAATATGTTATATTTATATGCAGCGTTAGTTGAGCCATAAATCATCGAAAAGATGAAAAAATATGCGTTTTTTATAACACACACACACTTTGGCAGGTTAAAAATTAAAAAACCCAGCGAACATTTCAATGAGAAAACAAACTTTGAACTAGTTCAAAAGCTAGGAAACAAGTTTAAAAGTAATTTAAGGTGCCTAAGTCTTTTAAGATCTATTTGTGTCGATCTTATCGCAAGTCAATTTTGAAAAATTAAATTCTTTTATAGTTCTGTTTCGCGAACGAATTTATTGACGATTTGTTCTTGAATTAAATGTAATTTTCTATGCGAACGTTAACGTGTGACATCGTGGGCCTGGCTGTAAATGTATCGAAACAAATTTTTAATATTTGATTCGACTTTTGTCTGAACGGCCTAAAATCGACAAAAGGTATCATCATTCAAAAAAATTGTTTTATTAAAGTTCACCTTAAATCGATATTGATTTGGTTTCGCGAACGCATTTTTTGACTAGGATAGCAATTATTTCTTGCATTAACTTTAAGCCAAAATGTTTTAAAAATTTTTTTTTCAAAAACTGCATCAATCGACTTTTTTTTTGAATCGCCAAAAAACGACATATTGTATATAGTAATTCAAATGACGGACGCGTTTTAATTTCGAATCGCGAAGTAAGTTTAAAATCAAATGCAGTCAAATCCCGATAATTAGTACCCCGATAAATCGTAATTCCCGATAATAAGTAAAAAACTGTCGGTCCCTTGAAAAAATCTCGTTAATTCCTAAAATTTCCATACATTATGGACCCCTCGCTAATTCGTAATTTTTTTTTCAAATAAAATCTTTAATGGCCATTTTCTCAATGTATCGACAAACTGTCTGTTACTTAATGTCAACATAAATCTATTGGACCGATAAACTGTCCGTTAACGATTTTGGGTTTCTCAATATACTGACAAAAAACAAAGTTTTCAGCTGGCAACGCCACTCAAAATACATGTAAAAGATGGGAGTCAGCTGATTGAATTTATCTGTACGGCAAATAAAAGGAAAATAAATAATTGGCAGATGAGTGCCGGTTAGCTTTGCGATTAAAACGAAGCAAATGAGACATTGAGAAAACCAAATTTCTTTAATGTGCAGTTTTTCGTTGGGAAAAAAGATAATCGCCTAATGAGAAAATGGCCATAACTCTTTTAAATCGTTATTGTTTGCTAACTACCACTTATAATTCTTAATAAAAACAACAAAAACATAGAAAGAAAGATTTTTTGTTTACCACTATTTTATTTTTGCGTGGATTTTTGCTTCTGTGTATTTATTTTCTTAAGATCGGTTTGTTACGTGAATAATTTTTATATATTTTATTTTTAACAATTGTTTTTTATGTTTTTTGTATCGTTTTAGTAAATAAATTAAAAAAACCCGTTTATTCGTATTTATTTTTTTTTACCCCGTTAAACCGAAACCCCGCTAAATTGAAAACCCCTATAACTCGTAAGAAATGGCCGTTCCCTTGCGATTACGAATTATCGGGATTCTACTGTATATTATAATCAAGAAATCTTGTCATCTCTTAAAATTCATATTTTCTTTCCTTTCGCATTGTTCACTGTTCTTTAAAATATCCCCACAAAAACTCCTTAAAACCCCTGTTGTTTTAACAAGTACGTTTAAAACAGTGTATAGTAGAAAAAATTTGCCATATTTCATAATAAAAATTCAATACAATATATGAACATTGCTATCGTCCTTTACATTGAAGTTTAATTTATTACTGCAGTGCAGTCGGTAAAATAATATAAATAATTATAAAAATCTAGAATAAAACAGAAATATATTGTTGCCAAATTTTTGTAAAATTTTCTAAATAAACATTTAAAAAATAAAACATTTTAAACTAATAAATAATATTTCAATTAAATTAATACAGTACTTTTTTTTTCTTTCTTTGCAGGTATGTAATAAAATATACTTGATGAAATGGTAATAAATTTTATTTAAAAAGAGGCAAGTATTACAAAAACTTAACTAAAACAAAATTTACACTTCCATCAACCTACAATTTTGTGGGTGACATTTAGGCGAACACAAAATAGGGCATCATTTTAAAGTTGCTCAAGCAGTAACAAAAAGCTTTAAAAAGCATAAAGTGATTTTTAATGAAAAATTGCATTTTTGTCAAGTAACTTTTATGAATCCAGTGCAACTTTTTGTTAAAAAATTTAACTTTTTCGGAAAAAAGCGTAACTTTTTTAAAAAAGAGTGTTACTTTTTTAGAAAAAAAAATAGTAAAAAGTAATTTTTTATGAAAAAAGTGTAATTTTTAATTTCTTTATGAAAAAGTTTATCTTTTTAGGAAAAAAGTATTTCTTTTTATGAAAAAACGTTTAACTTTTTATGAAAAAGTCTAAGTTTTTATTAAAAAATTTAACGTTTTATTAAAAAAAAGAGTGTATTTTTATGAAAAAGTTTAACTTTTTATTAAAAAATGTGACTTTTTTGAAAAAGTTTAACTTTTTATTGAAAAAAGTGTTTATTTTTTTAAAAAAGTTTAACTTTTTATGAAATATGTGTAACATTTTATGAAAAAAATTTAACTTTAATGAAAAAAGTGTAACTGTTTATGAAATATGTGTAACATTTTATGAAAAAAATTTAACTTTTAATGAAAAAAGTGTAACTGTTTATGAAAAAAGCGTTACTTTTTATGAAAAACAGTGTAACTTTTTATGAAAAAAGTGTAACTTTTTATGAAAATAGTGTAACTTTTTATGAAAATAGTGTAACTTTTTATGAAAATAGTGTAACTTTTTATGAAAATAGTGTAACTTTTTATGAAAAAATTTACCTTTTAATAAAAAAAAGTGTAACTTTTTATGAAAAAAGTATACTGTTTCTGAAAAAAGTGTAACTTTTTATGAAAAAGAGTAACTTTTACTTTTAATGAAAAAAGTGTAACTGTTTCTGAAAAAAGTGTAACTTTTTATGAAAAAAGTATACTGTTTCTGAAAAAAGTGTAACTTTTTATGAAAAAGAGTAACTTTTTATGGAAAAAGTGCAACTTTTATAAAAAAAAGTGTAATTTTTTATGAAAAAAGTGTAACTTTTTATGAAAAACATGTAATTTTTATGGAAAATTTTTTACTTTTTAAGAAACAAGTGTAACTTTTTATGAAATAAGTGTAACTTTTTATGAAAAAAGTGGAACTTTTTATGATAAATGTGTAACTTTTTATGGAAAAAATATAACTTTTTATGAAAAAGTTGTAACTTTATATGAAAAAGGTATAACTTTATATGAAAAAAGCTTTTTATGAAAAAAGTGTAACTTTTTATGAAAAACGTGTAACTTTTTAAGAAACAAGTGTAACATTTTATGAAAAAAGTGTAACATTTTATAAAAAAAAAGTGTCATGGTGTTTTCTTTTCCACAAAAAAATGTGACATTTAATTTAAAGAAGAGCAATTTGGTGTCTGTTATTTAAAACTGTTGCTCCCGAAAAGGGTGGCTTGTTTTATTCTAAAAAACTCACGCTTTTAGGCAGCAAAATTTTTAATAAACAGACACCAAATTGCATTTTTTAAAATAAAATGTCACATTTTTTTGTAAAAAAAAAACACCATAAGTTTTTATGAAAAATGTGTAACTTTCTATGAAAAAATTGTAACATTTTATGAAAAAGGTGTAATTTTTTATGAAAAAAGTGTAACATATTAAGAAAAATGTGTAACATTTTGTGAAAAAAATGTAACATTGTATAAAAAAAGTGTAACTTTCTATGAAAAAATTTTAACATTTTATGTTATAAAGTGTAACATTTTATGAAAAAAGTGTAACAGTTCATGAAAAAAAGTGTAACATTTTATGATAAAAGTGTAAGTTTTTGAAATGTATGTGACATAAATATATAACCACCTGATCCCCATCATATTTGGGGTCTTCCCAACCCCCATTTTAACGGACACACGAACACATGAACAGATGGGAAACGTTAATTTAATCCGCTTCTTATAAGGTCCTAGAATATATGTTTGTTTATACTTTATGGGGTCTTAGATCAACATTATAGAAAATACAAACGGAATGACAAACTTATATATACCCTTTTACCTTCGGTAAAGGGTATACCGATTGGTTTTATAAAATTTTAATTACTCTTTTTCTGCACTGATTAGTTTGGCAGTTTCTGCCAACTCATGCATTTTATTGCGTTGTTTTATTTCAAATTATTAAATTATTGCACAACAAAAATTATTAGTTATGTTATTTTAAACCAAAATATGGTTTTTTAGTGTTCACACCTTAAATTTAAATTTATTTGTGGCATTTTCTCCTACATTTGTTTAAAATCCAAATCGTAGTTTTCGAAAAATATGCTATTTTGTTGTGGGTATTCTGTAATTATTTGTTTATAAATTTTTTTGTAATAATTTGTTATAAATTATAAAATAAAAATTTAACTTACAAATTTAAAAACGCATGAAAAATGCATTGAAATATTTCAGAATAAAACATAATGCATACATATTTAAATAGTTAGTTTCAAAGTGGCGTTTAGTGTTAGAAAATGTTACCTTAAATTCATTCAATTGAAAACAAATAAAATTAAGTTGAAGTATAGAAATAAATAGAGGCGAAGGAAGTACCAACCTAGAAAAAGAAAAAATCGACATGCATTCTGACACATCCTCCAAAGTTTTGGCAAATGCTGGCAAATTTAAATATTTGTCTGAAGCTGCACTTACTCATAAACAAACTTCCTTTTAATAAAATCTTGGGCAAAAAATCCAACAAAAAAAAAGATTTTTCCAGCAAAAAATTTGTATAATTTTTCTAGCACATTTGTTAGCTGTTATGTTTAACAGCGCCTACCTGTATGATTTGTATTTGTATTTGATTTTTTTTTTTTTTTTTGAACACTAATAGACATGAATTGTTCGTTAGTTGAGATGAGAGAAGCCAGCAAAAATATACTTAGAAAAGTATAGCAAACTTGAATATAAATAAATTTCTATAAAAAAAAACTCTAAAAAGTAAAAAAGAAAAATGTAGAAACAAAAAGTAAGATTGCATCAGCTTTTAAGAGGAGGTCTCAAAACAGCAAATTGGCAAAGACTTTGGATAAAAAAACAGCACGTGCTTTATTGGTAGGCGTTAAAGTGTTGCAAAACTTTAGTTAAAAGGCAATTTGACTTACCTACATAAATATACAGAGACGATGATTTAAGAGCAAAGATTGCGCCAAAGAAAATAAGAAACCAGCAAATAAGACTTATTTTGTACTCTACAATACTTAAGAATGTGAAAAAAAATGATAGAAAATAAAAGCGGCCATATTCTGGAAGTCAAGTAAAATTAAAATCGAAGGAAATTTTCAGTTTAATATTTTTTTTAAATGAACGTAGTTTTTCAAGATTAATAGAGTAGTTCTAACAAATATAAGTTTTACTCAAAATATGACGTTTATAAAATGGAATATTTTTATGAACCTTTCAAACAGAATTGCTTGTTGGATTTCAATTTTCATAAAATGGTTGAATATATTTTTTTTTTCAAAGAAAAAAGTTTTTTTTTTTAAATTTTTACAGTAAGAAATATTCTTTATAAATAACCATATTTGTATGTTTAAACTTTAAAGAAATGTCCTAAAGACCCAATAATACGCTTTATTTTAAATTCTCCTTAATGTAGGCAACACAAACTCTAGCAGAAAAAGAATATCATTTTCTATTTCTATAAACACAGAAAAACATAGAAATTGATTTGAATTTGAAAATTTGTGTTATTAATTAAAAAATTAATTAAATTTGGTCCATTAAAAAAATTAATAGTACCAATTAAAAGTTTAATTCACTTGATTAAACGTTTAATTCACTTAACTAAAAATTAATTCCACTTGATTAAGGTTTTTAATTAAAACTGATTTTATTTTTGATTAATAGTGAAAAATGTTGGTAATTTTTTTTTTTTTTTTTTGTGAACAATAGAACATTTTTTTATACCCTCCACCACAATTAGTTGTGAAGAGGGTATATTAAGTTTGTCATTCCGTGTGAAACTTTTTTATTATTCATCTCAGACCCCATAAAGTATATAAATTCTGGATCCTTGAGTAATTCTAAGTCGATTTAGCCATATACGTCTGTCTGTCCGTCTGTCCGTCTGTTGAAAACACGCTCACTTTCAAACAACTCAAAAGAAATGAACAAACTTGGTGCCAAATTGCTTGTAGTTATCCTGAGCAATTTGGGATTGAAATCCAGCAAAATCGGTTCAGTAGGACCAGAGCTATGAATCAAAATTTGGAACCACCACCTAAAAAAATTGATAATTTTGTTACAAAAAGTAACATAAATGCTGGAACAAGGCACCGAATGAGATCAGATTTTCCAAAAATTTGTTTTTTTTGGACTGGAAATGACGCTGTTGAATTTCGTGAAGATCCATCCATAATTTACCCTAAGCCCCATATAAACACTACTCCCGGAAAACAGTTTAGTAAGCCTTAAACCGTAAAAAATAACGCTACCGTAAAAAATCACATCAGAAATAGGCTATAAATTATTTTTAAATCATGCCTCTGTAAGCAATTTGGTACATCACAGTTTTTTAGGACTAGAAATGACACTGTGAAATTTCGTGACGATCGGTCCATATTTTACCTTAGGCCCCATATAAACCCTACTACCGGAAAACAGTTCGAACTGTCGGTGGAGGGTATCAAAGATTCGGCACAGCCGAATATAGCACTCTAACTTGTTTTTTTTTAAATCAAAACTTTTGCAAAAGACTTAAACCAATTTTACATTTTGTTTCGTGCTATTTAAAAAAAATTCACACAAACTAATAAAAAAAAAATTAAAGATAACAATTTTTTAATATTCACACAAAAATCATGTTGTTGTTGTTAAACTACTTGTGTCGTGTATTGAGCTCCTTACACAAAATATTAAAGCTAAATTTTTAAAACGTCACAAAATCATCTCAAGAAAAGCTTGACATTTTGCACAAAGAAAATTTTTTCAACCAATTGAACCTAGTGGGGAATGTAAGAAAAGATAAAATCACAGTTTATTGTTAGTTTTTTGATTAAGCTTTGATATCGTTGCAAATAAGACTTGTGTGTTTGTAATTCTCATTCACTATGCAGTTTTATTTGCATAATATCTTTAGCTTTTCTAAGGTTTTTTGGAAAAGTTACCCTGATGATCTGGCTTAAGCAACCAGTTAAATGCGCATAGGAACTCGTTTATCCTCCAACATTAATGAAAATTAAATTTAATGAACTTAAGCCTAATTAAAAAATATTAAAAATTTTGATTAAAAACCATAAATAGTTCAATAAAATAACCACAATACTAATAATTGTTAAAGCTAGGGCACGAGCTCTATGTTTGCATTTGTCCTTCAAGTTGTGCTGAAAAGGTCAACAAGAATAAGAAAGACAAAAAATGAAAAAACAAAAAATAAGTACTTTGAACTTCAAGAAGAATTCTTGACAAAAGTACGAGAAAACGGAAGTAAGGGAATAACATGTTAAAATGAATTAAAGTAGATAATCATTCAAAGCAAATTTCGATCTACCAAAGGTTGAATACAATTTGGTTTAAGGATTGATGTTTGACTAATGACGTCAGCAGTCGTCGATGGCTGCGAGTGTTAAACGACAAGCCCTCTGAGGAGATTGAGTGGTTGCAATCGAAACATGTCAGGGTAACCTGTCCGTAAACACCTGGGTTCGAGCCCAGATTGAGTCAAGAATGAAAAATTATCAATAAATTTTAATTAATTTTCATGTTGTAAAATTCCTTTCTTCATAAAAATAATTTAATGAAAATTAAATTTAATGAACTTAAGCCTAATTAAAAAATATTAAAAATTTGGATTAAAAACCATAAATAGTTCAATAAAATAACCACAATACTAATAAATCTCAGTGCTTAATAAAAATTGGGAATTTAGCACCGGGCGTTGTTAATGAAAATTTTTCAAAAAAAGAATCACACTTTTTTTTACAAATAATCCCAATTCTTATTTATAAAAATATACCCAGCAAAAACTTCCCAGCAAAAACTTACATTGCAAAGTAATGAGTTAAAAAGCTAATATAACGACTCTTCACTACTTATACATTGGCATTTTAACTCATTATTTTAACACGGTGATGTCATTGGAGGCAAGGACTTACCAACCTCGCTTACAAATAGGGAGTTAAATAAGTCATTACCACATTCGCTTACAAATAGGGACTTAAATAAGTTATTACTCCGATGTCACCAAAATTACAACTAACATGTCATGACTTTAAAAAAATTTTTTTTTTTTTTATTATTTTTTTTAAACTATTTTTTTCTATTTTTTGTTATTTTATTTTACTTTACTTTATGTTTTTTTTTTTTTATTTTTTCTTATTTAATTTTACTTTGTTTTATTTTTTATTTTTTTTCTGTCTCTGGCGGGATTCGATCGCGCAACCTCAGTGCTGATAGACTAGCTCACTACCAGCTAGTCTACCGGGGCAGTGTAGTTTTTGTATAAAAAAACGATGTTTTTTACTCAATTAAGAGCGTAAATATGAGATAAAATTATTGGAGGCAACTACTTACCACCCTCGCTTACAAATAGGGAGAAGTCATTACCACATTCGCTTACAAATAGGGAGTTAAATAAGTCATTACCACATTCGCTTACAAATAGGGACTTAAATAACTTATTACTCCGATGTCACCAAAATTACAACTAACATGTCATGACTATAAAATTTCAGTACAGCATAATTTTTCATATTCAAATTTATTACAAATTGTTTATTATTTATAATAAAAAAAAACAAATTGTAAGAACAAATATTTTAAATCAATTTGTATTAGATTTGAAAAAACTTCAACCGTAGATGCATTTTATTACGAATAAATTATAAATTTCGTTAATCAACTCATACACAAGTACTTAGGTATCAGATTATATGTCAGCCATTACCAAACTACTTCTATGTAATGCAGATGGTATGAAGTAGTCATTGAAAAGTAAGTTGTTCAGTAATGGCAAGTCATTACCAAGTTTTTGCTGGGGTTCATTGCAAAGTAATGAGTTAAAAAGCTTATATAACGACTCTTCACTACTTATACATTGGCATTTTAACTCATTATTTTAACACGGTGATGTCATTGGAGGCAAGTACTTACCACCCTCGCTTACAAATAGGGAGTTAAATAAGTCATCACCACATTCGCTTACAAATAGGGACTTAAATAAGTTATACTCCGATGTCACCAAAATTACAACTAACATGTCATGACTATAAAATTTTAGTACAGCATAATTTTTCATATTCAAATTTATTACAAATTGTTTATTATTTATAATAAAAAAAAACAAATTGTAAGAACAAATATTTTAAATCAATTTGTATTAGATTTGAAGAAACTTTAACCGTAGATGCATTTTATTACGAATGAATTATAAATTTCGTTAATCAACTCATACACAAGTACTTAGGTATCAGATTATATGTCAGCCATTACCAAACTACTTCTATGTAATGCAGATGGTATGAAGTAGTCATTGAAAAGTAAGTTGTTCAGTAATGGCAAGTCATTACCAAGTTTTTGCTGGGTACTTTTTGAACAAATGGGTGAGCTTTAAAAAAGCCCGGAATTTTTTATACAGAAAAACGAACTTTTTCACAAAAATTTCATTAATTTTAAATAAAAATTTAAAAAAAAATTAAATTTTTTGCAAAAAGTTCCCAAAATAACCATTTTTTTTACAAAATGTATAAATTTTGCGCGAAAAGTCGGAAATCTGTGAGAACCCGTTTTATTTCTTATTGCAAAAATTCACATTTTTTTTTAAATTTTAAACCTTTTTCGGTAAACTTTTGACCTTTTTTTACAAAACATCACCTTTTTTTAAAAGACACGTAAAATTTTTTTTTAACAAAAGTTCCAGTTTCTTTACGGAAAGTCTAGCTTTTTTACAAAAACTATCCCTTTTAATGAATATTCACATTTATTTGCACACATAAATTAAACAAAAAGTACATCATCTTTAAAAAAACAGACTAATTTTTTACGAAAGAAATTCGTAAAAAAAAAAAACTATTTCGCAAAAATCTGCAATTTGCTTCGCTCTTTCAGGGTTTTTTCGGAAAATGTTGACTTTTTTACAAAACTTCACACTTTTTTTACAAAACGTTTCACCAAAGATCATACTTTGTTAACTTAGGCGGGGTTTTTCAGATCTCATTTAAACTAGGTTAAGTTAATCTGAAAACAGATTTCTACCGCCATTACCAAGTTTGTATAAAAAATGTTGACAAAGCTTTGATTTAAACGTTGGTATTTAATGAAATAATAAACAAAAATCTCATTCGCCGAAAAAATCAGACTACGTTAAACTAAGTTTAAACTCAATCCACATCTCAAAATCCAGCATTTTACGAAAACTAACCTTTATTCATGACAAAATCCTACTTTTTTCATAAAAAGTTACATTAAGTTGCACGAAAAGTCACACTTTTTTCACAAAAAGTCACTGTTTTTACACTTATTTCCATAATCTGAGTTTTTTTTTAAAGAAACGTAATTTTTTCGCAAAAATCACACATTTACCAAACATTTTATTAAAGGACAAGCTTTTTTACAAAAACCAACCATTTTCCACTCAAAGTTTAATTTTATTTAACAATAAGTCTTTTTTTTGCACAAATACTCAAACTTTTTTTTCATAAAAAAAATAACACATTTTACAAAAGTCACCCTTTTTTTGTCAAAAAAATTAAACTAATTTACAAAAAATCTTCCATGTTTACAATTTTCATTAAATTTAACTTTTTATACCCTTCACCGAAGGTAAAAGGGAATATATTACTTTGTCATTCCGTTTGAAATTTCTACAATATTGATCCTACAGCCGTCCGTCCGTCTATCCGTCCATCCGTCCGTCTGTCTGTTGAAATGGGTTTTCCCAAGCCCCCAGAAATGACGGGTGCTTGGTTAGTGTATGCATCTGTCAGGTATTCTTATTTTAATTTTGCTATTGAAATTCAGCCAGATCGGTCCAAAAATGTCTGAGATGTGAGTAAAACACCACGACTACCTCTAATTTTTTCCAAAAATCCCTTGTTGTTGTAATTTTATTACATTTTTCTGTATATCTAGAGAACGGCAAGAGCCAGAGTTTCCAAATTTGGTAGACACATTTAGGTTGTCAATACACACCATCGCACAAAATGTGGGAGGGATTGGAGAAGTGGGAGTGGTACCTCCCGTACAAAAAATATCAAAAATATTATAAAAACCTGAATTTTGGGAACGTTATATGACCTATGATTACGCCTTATATATCGTTAAAGTTAAATAAAGTTATGGCCAAAATAAAATAGTTGCTCTGTATTCTGCTGTCACAATGGTGAGGGGTATATAAGATTCGGCACATCCGAATATAGCACTCTTACTTGTTTTACTTAAATTTACTTTTTGTTATTTAAGTTGATTGTGTTTTTTTTAAATATTTATTCAAATTTGTTTAATACTTTAAAGTATGCTACTAGTTTTCATTAAACAACTTAATATCTCTTTTCTATTTAAATCGAAAAAAAAACATTTTGATTAACTTAATCAATGACTTTTAATATAATTGTTAAATACTCTCGTATTTTATAATTGGTTTTTTTTACATAAGAAAAAAGAGAAAATAAATAAAATGCCATTTACTATTCATATTCTGTTTTTTTTTATTAAGCCTAAATGTATGCTTTACAATTAACATTTATATGTTGTATATAGCTTGTTTTTATTTATTTTTTTTACAGTCTATTGACATTGTATAGCTTTTAATCAGTGTTTTCTATACATATTTTTATATGTCTATATAAATTTATGTAAATAGACTTCATGTTTTTCTTTTTTTTCATAAAAAAAAGCACAGATTTGTTTATCCTTTTAATAGGATTTTGAAAGTATTTTTTGTATTTAATGCCATCAATGATAATTTAAATGTTATTAAAAATTAAAAATTCAATTTTGAATTAAATATTCATGATTATATGTATTATAGAAGGCAAAAATTATAATTGGATAACGGAAAAAATAAAACATATTTATTTGGCTGTTATATTTCATAGTGCTTAAAGTAGGCTATAGATTTTACACATGAATAAAGACCTTAATGTAGGCTTAATTTTGGTGAGAATTTTAAATATTTCCATTAAAATTGTATTTAATTCTTAATCAAATTGTTAATATGATTAAAGGTCTAGACCTGTAGGCTGAATTTTTGTGTAGGGGTATATATAGGCTTTTTATTAATAGAAGTAAAATGTCTAAAGGTTATGTTAACTTGTTTTTAATTTACCACACTTTATTTATTTATGGCTGTATTTCACGATATTTAAAAGCTTAATGTTAGGCTTGATTTTTTAATAATTAGGAAGAAGTTAAACTTTAATTTAATTTAAGTTAACTTAAGTTTTCTTTTGTAGCTACTTTTCTTTCGGCAGACTTTGATTTTTCTAAATATTTATCGCCTTTAAGTAGACTTTAGTTTAGATCTACGTCAAAGCGATGTGATCAAGGTTTTAATATTCTTTTAGGTTTACCAATCTAAATACTTTATTCTAACCCTTTTTAGCAAGCTTTAGATTTTTTAAATATTTAATGCCTTAAAGTAGGTTTTAGTTTTTATTTGGCAAAGTTTTGCTTAAATGAAGATTTGAACCAAAGTGATATGATTAAGAGCCATTATTACAACTTGGCGTTAATTAATGGAGGGATTTTATGAGACGTGTAAAAAGTCTTTAATTATTTCAACTAAACCTTAAACTAAAGTCAGCTACACGTTTAAGGAAGGGATAGGTTTATCCTATCTGGTAGGTTATTCTTAATTTTTTTCGTTAAGACCAGCCCTTAGGGGATGATGCTTACTAATTGTGTTGAAACGAGGAAAGTAGAATATGGGAAAGACGATAAAGTGAGTAGTGTTTATGAACTTGCGACTTGAACTTATTCATGTTGAAAGTGAGTGAAAAGACTTTAGCAGGAAGATTATTCGCATGCGAACAGTCCGGCAAAAAATAGAATTTTTCCTGTAATGCGTTGTACGATTCAGCGGCCAATCGCCCACAAAGAAAGGGCTCTTGAGGAAAAACGTGTATTAGCAACAAACGTACGAGTTTCGGTAACCAGATCGTTAATTTCATACACTCACAATATTCTGTACGTAAAGCTAATTGAAATTGTAATATAAAATAAATGAAAATTCAATTAAAAACCGGTCTACTTATTTTTCATTTATTTTTAACAAAAAGTTAATTTAATTTAATTTAATTTTTACTGTCAAAATTCAACACCATATTCCGTAAAATCAAATAAATATTCAGTTATTTTGTAAAATTTTACTATAAAAAATTCAACACCATATTCAGTAAAAACAATTAAATATTCAGTTATTTTTTAAAATTTTACTGTCAAAAAATTGACCCCATATTCAGTAAAAACAATTAAATATTCAGTTATTTTATTAAATTCAGTAATTTTCGTTTACTACACAAAAGAGCCGAATTTCTAAAAAATACCAGACAGACACCTGTCCGCTTGTTTTTCTTATAAGCAAGAGAGGGAGAATATTATTATTTACTTACCCTGATAAACAAGTTGGTTTTACTTTTGTTGTACTGACCACGTTGTTTACAGAAGAACTCTCAATTATAAGACACCAGCAGCATGACCGATATGGCTTCGCAATTATTTTACTTTTTAAATTTGATGTATTTAACTAAATTATTTTAACAAATAGAAAATGGGAATTGCTTACAAAAAACCAGCAATTCATTTTTTATAGATAAGTAAAAATTAATTTTTGGTAGTTAAATTATATAAAATAACTAAATATTTAATTGTTTTTACTGAATATGGTGTTGAATTTTTGACACTAAAATTTTTTAAAATAACTGCATATTTATTTGTTTTTACGGAATATGTTGTTAATTTTTTGACAATTAATTTATATAAGATAACTGAAAATTCATTTGGTTTTACGGAATTCGTGGTTGAATTTTTGACAGTAAAAATTAAATGAACTTTTCGTTGCTTTAAATTACATTTTTATTTAATTTATCATAAAGACGAATTAAACTCAATCAACGGACAATATTAACTGCAACTGAAAATCCGTATTAATATGCACTTAGTTTTTTGAATAACTGTTAGAATCAGTTAAAAATAAATTTGCTTGGAGTTTTAAATGTTTATTTATTTAAAAATGACTGAACGGATTGTTTCTTAAATAAACTACAGTCCGTTACTGTAATAATATTGTGAGTGTAAGAACACATCCCATGGCAAACACAAGCCACATTGCGACGGTGCTGAAGAAAGTCAATAGAATTGGGTGCCCTACTGTCCCAATGAGAACCTTCACTCTCTCCAGCACGCGGTCGAGAAGCTTCAAAATAGACTTTGAAGCACCGGCCCACGCGGTCGGATATAGGTTGTATAAATAGTAAGGAGATCAGGTGGAGAAAAGTATATCTAACACCGTTTTAAAAAACCGAGGCACCTGAATGCTTTCTACTACGCCTGGAATATATATTCTGTGCATCGAACATCACATTGTATCACCATGTGCATGGTAAAAGTAAAGTTGTAATAATGCAACACTTTTTATATGGCCGACATTTAACTAACGCTTAGTTATAATAATGGTCCTAAGGCTTCTGCTAGTCCTTAGAATATTATATTTAAAAGCCTTAAGGTAGTCCTTACTTTTTACTGACTGGAGAGGTTTAAAGTTTTACTTTACATTAGTTAAGACTTACACCAATATTTTATATCCTCTTTATTATTTAATAGTGTAATGTAGTGCCGGTTCACACACGTCAAGTTTGACTTGTCAAGTCTTGAGCTTTTAGAAGATAGGGGAAAAGAGAATGCCATTTCATTCCCCCACTCTCCAAAAACTCATGACTTGAAGAGTCAAACTTGACGTGTGGGAACCAGCACTTACTGCATATTTTTTAGTAGCCTTAAAGTAGTCTTTACTCTTTATTTATAAAATAGGTTTAAAGCTTAACTTTATTTTAGTTAAGACAAACACCAATTTTTCATATATGTGACAGCGCATAGAGAAAGGGACCAGTAAGGTAAAGGGAGCAGTAAAAACCAACTACACAAAACAAGAGGTAGGGACGACGTACGCGCGTTTTCCAGGTTGAGATGTGTCGCTTTCAAATGAGACCAATACCAACACGCTCAGTGATGGTACACCAAAGATACACGTATTTAAATCTTTAAAATGGCAAAACCCTTGGGTCCCTTTCTATTTTTCGCGTCACATATTCCTTATTATTTTTAAATGTTTATTATTGTTTTTTTTTTTGTGCAATAAATTTCTTCTTCGAATTAATTTCTTTTACAACACTTGTTACTTTATTACTTGTCTAACCAGCCAACCAACCAACTGTTTCCTGGTTGACCACATCCCTTTTTGCAGTTTATATTTGATAAAATTCTATTTCCAATGAAACAACCATAAATATGTGTTTTAAGAAAAGAAGAAAAAAAGAACAACCAGAAAACGAACTCAATAATGCAATAAACACTACATTTCATAAAACAAAATCTAGAGCACAGGATATAAAGAAGCTTTTGAACTATAACCAGATGCTAGGAACAAGCTAAAATGAGTTACATAAAATGACTTCCTATTCCCTGAAATGCCATAACATTTCAATTACTTTTCAATATGTTTAAAAAAGAGCCTTTTCGTTAACTCTCTAACTCCTTTTTAAAACATTCATTGAAGTTAAAGGAATTTTTTGGTCAGGGGGCTTTGAAGAAGGATTGATTGCAAGTATGTACTTGACTTTTTATTTCCAAAGGCTAAAACAGTTTTCAGCAAACTTTAGCTCTGCTATTTTTTGTTTTATATTAATAAATAATATAAAGAAGTTTGGCAAATTGACCACATTTTTTTGTGTGGGGTTTCCTCTAGGAATGCTTTGCTCAATTGTAGAAATTGATTATTACAAAATTTCTTTTAACCCTTCCTTCCTCTTCCCTCTTTCCTTTTCAGCAAAACTAGTTTTAGTTTTTCCTTTTGAAAAATTTTTTTAAAGGTCGTTTTGCGGTTGCTAAGAAAGAAGTCAAGTTGTCTTGACTTCTTGACTTCTTGTCTTTATTTTTCAATTCTTGCCTTGACTTCCTTTTCTAGTCATACGAAAAAGACACCGTCCATCAGTCTGTCTATATATTTATGAAATTTTTCCATATATGTGACTACAAATATGCATGTTTGCTGGCTGGCATTCGCTATTTAGGGAGTTTTACAGAATTCTATTAACACTTGCTTTTTAAATTGCATTTTTGCGTTATCTTATCGTTTCCGTTGTGTAGAGAGAAAGAGAAATGTAAAGGAAACTGCAAATGTTGGCAAAAATATCAGAGAAAAAAAAGACAATTTCAAAACTACATTGAGCGTGTATCATTGAAACCCCTGCTGCTGCTACTGCTGGTGGCAAATTATTGTTGGCAACAGCAAATATTACGAGTACCCGTGGAACTAAAAAAGACTAGAAACCAATTTGATAGTTTCATTTCATTGCCAAGTGCCGGAGATATTTATTTTTTTTCCATGAACTTCCTTAAGCAAAAATTTCATTAAAATAACTTAAGTGTAAATAATAGAGTTTGGAGAATGTGCACAAAAATGTTAATCTTAATATTCATTTAATAAAAGATAGAAATCATATTTTTTTATTAAAAAAAAAAATCAATAATAGCAAAGGGAACAAAGGAAATCATATTGAGAATTTTTTTTTTAGATTCCATCAGAGTGATAGATTTCGAACTTTTAACAACTTTCTGACAAAACAATAAATTGTTGTGAAAAAAGAAATTTTTTTCAAATAAATGGCTTTTTGTACAAAAAATGGATTATTGTATTGAAAAGTCATTTGATATTTTTTCAAGAAAACTTAACACAGTGATAATTTTTCAAAAAAATAACTTATCACAGGAACAATTTTTCAAAAAAAAAAAACTTATCACAGTGATCATTTTTCTAAAAATAGCTTGGCACAGTGATAATTTTTCTAAAAAAATATCCCAGTATTTTTCAAAAATCACTTATTACAGCAATAATTTTACTAAAAAAAAATTTATCGCAGTGATAGTTTTTAATAAAAAACTTATCAGTGATACTTTTTATATTAAAAACTTATCAGTGATAATTTTTCTATAAAAACCTTATCTTATTTTTGTAAAGAAAAATAATCGCAGCGATAATTTTTTTAAAGAAAACTTATCAGAGTGATAATTTTCTGAGAAAAGTGATAATTTTGTAAGGAAAGTGATAATTTTCTAAGGAAAGTGATCCTTTTCTAAGAAAAGTTATAATTTTTTTAAAGAAAACTTATCACAGTGATCATTTTTCCAAAGAAATCTTGTCACAGTAATAATTTTGCTAAAGAAAACTTGTCAGAGATAATTTTTCTAAAGAAAACTTGCAAAGCGAGATAATTTTTCTGAAGAAAACATATCACAGTAATAAAATTTTTTCTACACAAAACTTATCACAGTAATAATTTTACTAAAGAAAACTAATCGCAGTGATAATATTTCAAAAAAAAAACTTATCAGAGAGATAATTTTTCTATAAAAAAACTTATCAGTGATAATTTTTCTACAAAAAAACTTATAATTGTAATAATATTTGTAAAGAAAACTAATCGCATCGATAATTTTTTTTAAAGAAAACTTATCTGAGTGATAATTTTCTAAGGAAAGTGATAATTTTCTAAGGAAAGTGATAATTTCCTAAGGAAAGTGATAATTTTCAAAGGAAAGTTAAAATTTTTTAAAGAAACCTTATCACAGTGATCCTTTTTCTAAAGAAATCATGTTACAGTGATAATCAGCGATTATTTTTCTAAAAAAAACTTGGATAATTTTTCTAAACAAAACTTATCACAGTAATAATTTTTTTTTTAAAGAAAACTAATCACTTTTAATTTCAAAAGATTTTGTTATTCGTGCTTAATTCCCAGTTTTTATTCTTGACAAAAACACTTGAAATTTATTGTTGATGGGATAAGCTATTCAAGCATTTTTGTCAAGAATAAAAACTGGGAATTAAGCACGAATAACAAAATCTTTTGAAATTAAAATTTTGTATTCCCAAAAATTGAAATTACTTTTTGATAGAAAACTAATCACAGTAATAATTTTACTACAGAAAACTAATCGCAGCGATAATTTTTCTATAAAAACTCATCAGTGATGATTTTTCTATAAAAAACTTAACAGTGAGGATTTTTCTATAAAAAAAATTTATCGCAGTGATAATTTGTTTAAAGAAAACTAATCACAGTAATAATTTTACTACAGAAAACTAATCGCAGCAATAATTTTTCTATAAAAAAACTCATCAGTGATGATTTTCCTATAAAAAAAACTTATCAGTGATGATTTTTCTATAAAAAATTCATCGCAGTGATAATTTTTTTTTTAAGAAAACTTATCACAGTAATAATTTTACTAAAGAAAACTAATCGTAGTGATAATTTTTCTATAAAAAAACTTATCAGTGATAATTTTTCTATAAAAAACCTTATCAGTGATGATTTTTCTATAAAAAAATTCATCGCAGTGATAATTTTTTTTTAAGAAAACTTATCACAGTAATAATTTTACTAAAGAAAACTAATCGCAGTGATAATTTTTCTATAAAAAAAATTGTCAGTGATAATTTTTCTAAAAAAACTTATCAGTGATGATTTTTCTATAAAAAAACTTATCAGTTATAATTTTTCGTTAAAAAACCTATAACAGTTATAACTTTTGTGATCGCAGTGATAATTTTTCCAAAGAAAACTTATCACAGCGACAATTGTTCTAAAGAAAGCTAACCAGAGTCATAAGGAAAACTTATCACAGTAATAATTTTTTTTATAGAAATCATATCACAGTGATAATTTTTCTAAAGAAATCTTATTAGAGTGATAATTTTTCTAAATAAATCCTGTCATAGTGATAATTCTTCTAAAGAAAACTTGCCACAGCGATAATTTTTCTGAAGAAAACCTTTCACAGTAATAATTTAGCTAAAGAAACTTATCCAGTGAGAATTATTCTGAAGAAAACTTATCGCAGTGATAACTTTTTTTAAAGAAAACTTATCGAAGTGATAATTTTTTCAAAGAAAACTTTACATAGTGTTACTTTTTATTAAGAAAACTTATCACAGTGATATTGTTTTAAAGAAGATTTTTTGCAGAGGTAATAATTATTTTTCATTTTGATATGGAAAATTTATCACAGTGATACTTTTTCTAAAAAACTTAACACAGTTATAATTTTTCTAAAGAGAACTTATTACAGTAAAAAATTTTCTAAAGAAGAGTTGTCACAGTGATATTTATTGCAGTGATAATTATTATAAAGAAAACTTATGACAGTTGTAATTTCTCTAATTTTGTTGAACAAATCCAATTGCATAAAATTTTTCTAAAGAAAACTTATTACAGTGATACTGTTTCTTGTAACTTTATCAAAAAGTAATTTCAATTTTTGGGAATACAAAATTTTAATTTCAAAAGATTTTGTTATTCGTGCTTAATTCCCAGTTTTTATTATTGATAAAAACACTTGAAATTTATTGTTGATGGGATAAGCTATTCCTATGCATTTCACTGGTTGCTTAGGCCAGATCATCAGGAAACTTCATCCATAAAGGTTTTAGACAAACTAAAGATATTAAACCAAATAAAACTGTTAAACGTATAAGAATTATAGCAACAGTTCTACTTGTAACAATATCAAAGTTTAAACAAAACACATCAACAATAAACAACAGTGGGTTCATCTCATCTTACATTTCCCCACTACAATTAGTTGAAATTCTCTCAACATTAATTGTAGTTGTAAGTAGGTTAAGAAAAACAAAATGAAAAAAAAAAAAAAAAAAAAAAAACAACAACTTACAAAAGATGTTGTCAATTAAGTGTTTTTTAGGCCGTGCACTGCCTGTTTATTATCAAAAAGTAATTTCAATTTTTGGGAATACAAAATTTTAATTTCAAAAGATTTTGTTATTCGTGCTTAATTCCCAGTTTTTATTATTGATAAAAACACTTGAAATTTATTGTTGATGGGATAAGCTATTCCTATGCAATTAATGTTGAGAGAATTTCAACTAATTGTAGTGGGGAAATGTAAGATGAGATGAACCCACTGTTGTTTATTGTTGATGTGTTTTGTTTAAACTTTGATATTATTACAAGTAGAACTGTTGCTGTAATTCTTATACGTTTAACAGTTTTATTTGGTTTAATATCTTTAGTTTGTCTAAAACCTTTATGGATGAAGTTTCCTGATGATCTGGCCTAAGCAACCAGTGAAATGCATAGGAATAGCTTATCCCATCAACAATAAATTTCAAGTGTTTTTATCAATAATAAAAACTGGGAATTAAGCACGAATAACAAAATCTTTTGTTTCTTGTAACTTGTAACATTGATAAAAGTTCTAAACTTTTCACAGTGATAACTACTTTAAAGAAAACTTATTACAGCTGTAATGTTTCTTAAAATAAATAAAAATGATAAATAATAAAATTTATCACAATGATAATGTTTTTGAAGAAAACTTATCAGTGATAATTTTTTAAAAGAAAATTTATCACAGCGAGACTTTTTCTAAAGATAACTTATTACAGTAATAATTTTTCTAAAAAAGACTTATCACAGTGATATTTATTGCAGTGGTCATCATTATAAAGAAAACTTATTACAGTGATACTGTTTCTAAAGAAAACTTATCGCAATGTAATTTTTTAAGAAGCCTTGTAACATTGATAAAAGTTCTGAACGAAACTTTTCACAGTGATAATTACTTTATAATAAATAATAAAATTTATCACAATGACAATTTTCTTGAAGAAAACTTATCACAGTGATAATTAATCAAATTTTTCAAAGCTGTAAGTATTCCAAAAAAAAAAACTTATCACGGTTATAACTTTTCTCAAGAAGTGATATCTTTCTGCAAAAATGTCCACTTTTTTAACTCTTTATTAACTCTTTGATTTCTTATCAAATTGTTAGTGGGGTAATTTTTGTTTTTCAAAAAAAATATTTATAATCACAATGCAATATGAAATTCAACAAAAGTCCTCGACATCAGTACAATTCTCACGCTTCTTATAGAGATGAACAAATTCGGCAAAAAAAAATTTTGTACGAGTGTGTGACAGTTAAAGAGAGAACGGATATCTCAATTTCCAATATAAAACTCCAACAAACCCAAAACAAACCACAACAACATATTTCCTACCACACATTATCTGCTTGCTGACCATTATCATTGTCATTATAAAAGGAAAACGAATAAAAAACAAGAAGGCATCCACAGTGATACAAAATAAAATTGTAAAAACAAAAAAAAAAAAAAAGCACAAGAAGAGGAAAAATATAAAGACATTATTATGGTTGAACAACTCAATGTGGTCTGGATGGACGGAGTGTGTGCTTTTTTGGAGAAAAAAAGTATACATTTTAAGCTGTTGCTTTGGCTGTGTATTGTTGGCCAGAAATTGTTGTTTAGATCATCATCTTCAGATGATTGGAATTCGTTTTACGATTTGTGGCCGACATTAAGCTTTAAACAAACCAAATGGAATGTCACTTCTAAACTTCCACTCTTAAGTACTCAGGAACTTAACGACTCGATACACATACTTCTGGTGTTGGTTCTTAAGCTTATCATTGTTGGTGGTCAGGTTTTTGTTCTGTCATAGTTGTTGTGGTGTATTACTTTTTTTTTTTTTTTCTTTTAAGTCTATTTTCTGGTGTCACTAAAGATAAAAACGTGTGTAATAAAAGGCGCTAAGATTGCCTTGCATGGCTTTCTACCATTCCAGATTCAGTTGTTTTCTTCTCTTCATTCTTTCAGTTCAGTTTGATCTGTTATCAGTTTCTAACGTTTGAGTAGGTATTTATTTAACTCTTCATGTTTTAATAATAAAAATCATGAAATTATTTTATAAGCTCAATGGTTTCCTATTGCTCACACTTGACAGGACAATTGCCTTTTACGTTTATAATTTAATATGTACAAGTCCAGGCAAAAGAATATTTATTTAGAATGCCTTATTTATAAAAACTAAACTGACATTTATAAGAATATCTAAGTGAATGATACAAAATATCAGTGTGATGAGTTTTCTATTAAAAAATAATAATTATAAGTTTTCTTTAGGAACAATATAACTGCGATAAATTATCTTTAGAAAATGTATTTGAGTGCGCAATATAAGTATTTGAAAAAAAACTCTACTTTGAAATACTTTTTTTGGGAAAAATAATAACTGTAAAATTTTTTTAAGAAAATGTATCACTGTGATAATTTTTTTAGAAAATATGGTTTTTATGAAAAATGTATCACTGTAATAAGTTTTTTATAGAAAATTTACCACTGTGATAAGATTTTTATAGAAAATTTAACTCTGTGATAATGTTTTCAAAAAAACTTGTCACAATGATAAATTTTTTAAAAAACTTGATCACAGTGCTAAATTTTCTATAAAAAAAACTTATTACAGTGATAAATTTTCTAAAAAAAACTTATCACAGAAGGAATTTTCCAAAAAAACGTATTACTGTGATAAATTTTTCAAAAAAAAACTTATCACAGTAGTAAATTTTCTATAAAAAACTTATCACAGTGATACATTTACTATAAAAAACTTATTACAGATATTAATTTGCGATTAAAAAGTTATCACAGTGTCAAATTTTCCTTAAACACTTGTCAGTATTAATTTTTTTATAAAAACCATATCACAGTCATGTAAAAAAGTTATCACAGTGATACATTTTCGATAACAAAAACTTATCAACTGTAATAAGTTTTATAAATAAAACTTATCACAGTGGTAAACTTCCTTAAAAACAATTTACACCGTTATAAATATTCTTTGTGTTAGACAAATTATCACAGTGATAATTTTACTTTAATAATATTTAAACCGTGATAAATTTTGTTTCACTCACTTCGATTAATTTTATTTGGAAAAATAAATTTGTATGTGAATAATTTCCTTAAGAAAAATTATCACTGTGCTAAATTTTCTTAAAAAAAATCTTTTTACTGTGATAAATATTCCAAAAAAAAAACAGTAGTAAATTTTCTATAAAAAACTTATCACAGTGATAAATTAACTATAAAAAACTTATCACAGTGATTAATCTGCGATAAAAAAGTTATCGCAGTGTCAAATTTTCCATAAAAACTTGTCACAGTGTTAATTTTTTTATAAAAAACATATCACTGTCATACAATTTCTGTAAAAAAGTTATCACAGTGATACATTTTCTATAAAACAAACTTATCAACTGTAATAAGTTTTCTAAATAAAACTTATCACAGTGGTATATTTTCTAAAAAAAAAGTTATCACCGTTATTAATATTCTTTGTGTTAGACAAATTATCACGATGATAATTTTACTTTAATAATATTTACACCGTGATAAATTTTGTTTCAATCAAATTATCACTTCGATAAATTTTATTCGAAAAAATAAATTTGTATGGTGAAAAATTTTCTTAAGAAAAACTATCACTGTGATAATTTTTTTTTTTTGAAAATATGAACACACCGTAATAAATTTCCTTTTGAAAAGTTACCACTGCAATAAATTTTTTTAAAAATATACTATCTCTGTCAAAAATTTTATTTTAACCATTTTCATTGCAATAAATTTTCTTTAGAAGATGTAAAAATTTAATCAAGATTTTTTAGCGATATTTTCTTTATAAATATTTCAAACAATAAGCGAGGAAATATTTCTATTGTACTTAAATTTTATTTGAAATTCGTTATTAAAATCTGTTGTAATTCGAATCTAACCCAGTTATTTTAGCATTCATAAAAAATGTTTAATCTTTAAACAAAATCTATAAACTCTAATAAAACGCCATGAAAACGAAATAAAACAAATAAAATAACTTTGGTCTCTGGTTGCAAATTTACAAAGAAAATGAAAAAACTAAAACGCAAGACTACAACGACCACACAGTCGTTTTTTTATGTTAAATTGTCAATGATTGTTATGACGATTAAACGATAAACTTCAGAAAAATAAATAGAAAATGAATAACAAAAAAATTAAACAAATGAAAGATTCCCAGCGGACAGATAATATAATATGAAACCTGCTAAAATAAAAACGTATTCGACCAAAACCATTATTGAAAAATAAGTGAAAGGCTTAAAGAGATAAAGATTTGAAGGTGAAGCTTTTCAAGTCCGATTAATAACTTAAATAACATTAAAATCAGTTTGAAGTTTTCCTCTCTTCTTTTAAGCTGTATAAGTATATTATTAATAAAGCTCTGGTAATCTCGTTCCCTGATTATCATGATTCCCTTTTACCGTTTTTTTTTAAAGATGAACATATTACCATACCAAAGATAAAATACAAAATAAACACGATTTATTTTTGTAAATTTAATACAGATAAATATTGAATTGTAGAGCAGTTACAACAAGAGCCAACAAAATCATCTACAAAGAATATGAAGCTTTAAAAGTGGCCAATGCAGGCAGGCAGGATGGCCGGCAAATAAGTTTAAAAATAAAACCCACAAATTGTATAAATTTTGTTGTATGTAAATGCTTTAGCGTTAGTGCTGGCCACATACAATTTACTGCTACTTCAATTTTTCTACGGCTGAATCTTTAGCTCCTGCTGCTGTTTGCCTTCATGCAACTTTGGCTTTAAAATATGGATAGAAAACCACTAAAAACTCTCAAATGATGCAACAGAAGAACAATCAAGATAACCTCAAACTGCAGCAGAAACACACATTCATTTATTTATTTCAATAAAATGGATCTTATAATGCAAAATAAAAATATTTAAATAAATACAATGTTGTTAAATGTTCAAAAATGTATTTAACAGAAAAACACGATTTTTATATTCGTATGTGAAAAAAATGGTTTTGGAAATTGTCGCGGTAATCGCCACACCATCTGTGTGGTGGCGGCAACGGCAACAGTTTTTGTGACATCGTATATTTGCTGTATTTTTTATTTGTTTTAAATTTATCTTTCGGTCTTATAATTTTCCGAAAGTTTTTGTTTGCTGCAATTTGCAATAATTCTTAAAAGCAAGCACAGTGGCTCATTAGCAAATAAAATGAAATATTAAATTCAATATATTGAGGTAAAAATACATCAAAGTGATTATTTTTCTTTAGTAAATTCATAAGAGTGATAATTTTTCTATAAAAACAAATTCATCACAGTGATAATTATTTGTATAAGAATTTATCAAAGCTATAATTTTTACAAAAGTGTATCACGGTAATAAGTTTTCTTATAAAAAGTGTAACACACTGATGATTTTGCTTAAAAGAAATTATCGCAGTGATATTTTTATAGAAAGTTCATCTAGTAAAAATTTTTCTATAAAAGGTTTATCAGAGTTCAAATTTTTTATACATAATTTACCATAATAAAAAATTTTCTATAAAATGTTTACCAGAGTATAAATTTTTCTGTACAAAATTTACCATGGTCATAATTTTTCTATAACAAATTTATTGGAGTGAAAATTTTTCTATAAAAAATATGTTTCACAATTATGTTTTTGCTAAAAAAATTTTATTGCAGTTATTATATTTTTAAAAAATCCATCATTGCAAAAAAGTTTTTAAAAAAATGTATCATGGTGATAAATCTTCTATTGAAATTCATCCCAGTGATAATTTTTTAATAAAAATATATAACACGGATAACGTTTCTATAACAGACATATTATAGTGATATCTATGTAAAAAACCTCTTACAGTGATAATTTTTCTATATACAAAAATGTATCACAGTTGTAATTTTTCTATATAAAAATCTTTATCACAGTGATAATTTTTCTATATAAAAAAATTTATCACAGTGATAATTCGTTTATATAAAAAAACGTATCACAGTAATAGTTTTTTTTTTATATAAAAAAATGTGATGTGAATTTTTCTGCGATAAAAATGTATCACAGTGATAAATTTTCTATGAAAGATTCATCACAGTAATAATTTTTCTATTAAAATTTTTTAGCAGTTATAATGTTTTTTTAAAGATATATTAAAGTGATATCTATGCTAAAAGCTGATTACTGTGAAAATTTTTCGATAAAAAATTTATCACAGTGATAATTTTCCTAAACAAGAGATAAATTTTCTTATATAAAAAAATGTATCACAGTTATAATTTTTCAATGTAAAAAAATTATTACAGCAATAATTTTTTTAGTAAAAAATTTTATCACAATGGTATTTTTTTTTTAATTAAAATTTATCACAGTGATAATTTTTTTATATAAAAAATTTATTACAGCTATAATTTTTCTACGATAAAAATGTATCACAGCAATAATTTTTCTGTAATAAAATTGTATCACAGTGATAAATTTTCTATAAAAGAAGACAGTGATGATTTTTTTATTAAAAATAACGTTTTTTCAAAAGATACATTTATCTATGTAAAAAGCTGATCAAAGTGATAATTTTGCGATAGAGAACATTTTTCACAGTGATAAATTTCTTTATATAAAAAATTTATCACAGTGATAATTTTCTTATATAAAAAATGTATCACAATAATAATTTTTCAATGTAAGAAATTTATCACAGCAATAATTTTTTTAGTAAAAAAATTTATCACAGTAATGATACATACCAAAAAGTAATAATTTTTCTACAGAAATTGTATCATAGTAACCAATTTTCTAGACACAATCTATAAACTAATAATTTTTCTACAAAAAATCAATCACAGTAACAATTTTACTTACAACAATTTATAGCAGTAAAACTTTTTTACAACAAATCTGTCACAGTGATTTGTTTTCCTAAAGAATTTTTTTTTTTCGAGAAAATAAAGCGCTTAATTATTTTCTGTAGGAAGTTCCATATAAAATTTATAGCAGTGAAAATATTTTCTATATTTAATTTCAAGCAGTGACATTTTCTTTTCTTTATATTTTTCTACATAAAATTTAACTCTGTAATAAATTTTCAGTAACAAAATTTGTCACTGTTTTTCTATTGAACGGTTTTCTGCAGAATAATTTTCACAGTAAAAGGTTTATTTGGGAAAATGTATCATATCGAAGCTTATGACATTGATAAGTTTTAAACAGGTTTTTATAAGAAATTCACAGTTATAAAGTTTTCTATAGAAATTCAACAACAGTTCATATTAGGTCTTCTATAGAAAATTTATCACAAAGGCAAGGTTTCTTTAAGAAAACTTTTGAGTTGAAACTGTTTTATTTATCACTGTGAAAAATTTTTTTTAAAAATGTTTTTTTTTTTAAATTTTGTAAAAAATTGGTATGATAAATAAACATAAATAAAGATTTATTTGCATATAAATTCTGTATTTACATATCCCAGAAAACAACTAGAATAGAAACGCTTTCAACAAAAAAAAAAAAAAAAAAAAAAAATTGCTTGCAAAAGGTCGTACACTTGTTTAGTTACACAGAAAAAATTATTTTTCCAATTCAAACAAAAAATTTGTAGAATCAAAAAATTTTTTATCTGAAATCGGTCCTATAAACAAATTCGCATATTCAAACAATTTATTTGCATTTTGTTTATTGAAAAAAAACACTGATTTTTTCAAACAAATAATTGAACGGAATCAAACAAAAAGTTTACTGAAATTCATATACTAAATTTCAAAATCAAAAAAAAAAAACAGGTTTTTGCACAAGCAATGATGCGCACACAAGCAGGCACTGTATTAGAAGATGATGGCAGAGAGAGCAGAGCGGCCGGCTGGCTTTGAGACACATTTTTTTGTTGGAATAATTTTTGAACGAAGTCTTTTTTTATACACACAATGTTTTTCGTCATCACTCACTGTTGCTGTATCCTTTCCTTTGCTAATGGAGAAGATATGTAACCCAAAAACGGCGACAGACCGACTCGATATGTTTTTCGTCATCATTATATTTTTGTATTTGATGTATTTAAGCAAACAGTTTGAAAAAATTGAATACGGGATTTTGGTTTTTTTTTACCAACTTTGAAACCAACCTAAAATGTATTTTGTTTCTTATAATGTTGTTGTTGTTTCTGTTGTTTCTGTTGTTTAAAAAGAGTGAAACGTTTTTTTACCTGCTATTTTTTTTTTTTTACTTCAAACCTCTTCATCTTTCTTACTGTTGTACTTTTTTAAAGTGTCCAAAAATAGACTGTATGTGTTTTTAGTTGTAGTTCTTATATTTCACATTAGGAAGTGTTGCTTACGATCAAATAAAAAAATGCAAAAAGACGACAACATTAAAAAGCGTTAAATAGTTCATACAAAATTATGAAAACTTGAAACCAATAACGCGTGTATTATATTTTTGAATGGTTGTCAACATTTTTGAATCAGTAAAAAAATTTGTAGAAATTAAAAAAATTTTCAAACAAGCGTTTGTTTGTTTGAAAATAATTCGGCAATAATTTTTTCTGTGTATACAACATATATTGTTGTTTACTTACACACTAGTGATGTTAAGAATATGTATTTCTAATATTTGCGAATACGAATATCTGCGCCAATATTCGCCGAACACGACTGCGAATATCAAATCTGAAATTTAGCACCACACGATATTTCAGATTTGATTGAAAAAATACCCGTTAACAATAAGTCGGGAAAAAACTGGTTGACTTCATAAACGCAGTGTTACAGAGCATCAATTAAAACAAAGCATCACAATTAAAATCAATGAACAAATTTCGCAAGCGCTTTGCAATGTTTACGGTTACCATGCAATAATTAACCCTAAGGTCCTGTCTACAGAAAAATTGTAGAATTTGTTTAGCTATTCCTTTTTGTATGGAAGTTGGAGGGGTTTTACTCTTAGAAACTAAAAATATTTTTTTTTAATAAGGTTTCTCGTTATTTTTTCCAATATGAAAAGAATTTTATTTTTTGTTTCGTTTTCTGAATTTGTAATTATTATTTACCTATAAAGTGCAAATAACCTTTGTATTAGAATGCAACTTAACAAAAGGCATTTTAAATTTGGTTACATATTTTCACATAATAAGCAGAACTCAAACATCTCTCTAAATTTCGTTAAATATCCCATGCATTTCGGTAATATATATTTTCCAATTTATTGCCGATAGCTGATATACCTTTTCAATGCACTGCAACGAATGCATTTCCAATTCGTAAGAGACAAAGGTTTTTCTTTGAATAAAACTTATTAAAAATAAATATTTTGGCTGCATTTTATGTATTTTTTTACACATTCGTATTTGCAAAATATTCGCTTGAAATAGGCGAATGCGAATAAAAATGTCGTAAAATAAGACGAATATTCGAATATCACTAATTCGTACACATTTTCCACCAAAACACAATAAAAACCAAACATTTTTTGTTACACCTGAATTCAGTTTTTTAATCTTTTTTCTATTCCAGAAATTTTTATGTTTTTTTATCTACATTTTCCCTACTTATCTCACAATTCTTTTTTTTTTTTTTTTTGTAATGTTTAATTAATTATTTTTGTGTCTTCTTTATTTAGAAGTGTTTGTTAAATAATTTCTTACAAAACTTCTTGTTTTAAAAATTTGGTGTGATTTTGATTGATCACTTCAAATATTTTTTTTTAAGAAAAATATTTTTTATTCCAGTTGAATTTCAACGAACAGAAACATGTTTACAAGACAGAAATATAAAAAAAAAAAAAAAATAAACAGAACAAGTAAGAAAGTATAGTCGGTCAAGCCCGACCATATGATACCCTACACCACAATATTTAAAAACACATCATGCTTATGTGTCCATATAAATATAGATTTATCTATGCTTTCGGTTTGAAAGTTTGTGAGAGGCAGAAATTGCCCTCTACCTCCCCTTGTGGTCCTATTTTTGAAAAACTGTATAGCTAATGTGTCCATATAGATATGGATCTATCTATGTTTTAAATTTCATTAAAATCGGTTTGAGAGGCAGAAATTACCCCTATCTCCCCTCATGGTTTTATTTTTTAAAAAATTTTGTGTCCATATAGATATGGTTCTATCTATGTTTTAAATTTCATTGAAATGGGTTTGATAGTTGCTGAGAGGAAGAAATTTCCCCTTATCCTCCCTCGTGGTCCTACGATTCGGCCCATTTTCAATAGGCTGGGTCCTTGTGTCAATAAGAACCTATGACCCAAATTTCATCAAATTATCTCCAACCTGCGACCTGTACTTTGCGCACAAGGTTACATGGACAGCCAGCCAGCCTGCCAGCCATCCGGACGGACATCGTTAGTTCGAGTCAGAAAGTGATTCTAAGACGATCGGTATACTTTAAGGTGGGTCTAGGACCAATATTTTAAGGCGTTACACACATCAGCACAAATGCATAATACCCTCTCCACTATTGTGGTGTGGGTATAAAAATCAACAACACGAACTTTTTTAATTAATTAGGAAGACAATTTACACAAAGATGAAAATGAAAAAAAGTGTTAAAAAAAATTAAATTCAAAATAAATTTATGTATTTTATGGTCAAACTGATTTTTTTGTTATAAAGGCTTAAAGGTTTTTTCTTAAAAAATGGCTTCAATAAACTTGAACTTTTTCTGTCATTGTTAAAAACTGGAGCAAAAAAAAATTTTAATTTTTTTTATGATTTGTGTTGGTTTCGTAGTGTCTTAAATTTTATATTCAATAGGGTAAAGTCATACATAAATCAATAAAGTTTGTTTTAAAATTTCAACAATGTTTGAAGCAAAAAATCTGTAAAAAAAAAGACCCCAAAATTGTAAACTTTTAAAATTTCTTTAGTTAATTCCAATTAATTTATTTAAAACAACGTCTTCCTTAAGGTCAGAATAGCAATGAAAGTAACATTTTTAACAAGATGTTCACAATCAAATCATTTTAAATACAATTTATTATTATCAAACATGTTTTTAATATTTTCATTCAAAACTCATACAAATTATCAGAAACGTCATTTACAAATACAAACTGTTGCTAAATTAGAAATAGACTCAGTTGCTTAATAAAACTCAGTTACTTGTTTGTTTGAAAAGTTAAAGAAAAATATATGAAATACTTTGAAAAAAAAATGAGACAGAAGAAAACCCAAATTGTTGTTAATGAAGCTTCAATATAAATAAAATCAACTTTACGTCAAAGTTGTCAAAAGCTTAAATGTTTTCTAATTGACAAGACTTCAAGGTTTGACAGTTGAGTGAAAAATTTAAAATCTAATATCAAACTACATACCGGAATTTGTTTAAATAGAAAGCAATTAAAAACTCACAATATTAATTAAACAAAAAAATATAATACATAGAACCTTTTCATGAAAAATCCATAAGAAATTCAATACCTTCAATAACCCTCTCCCTAATTCTAATTATAAATTTTAAACAAGGCAATCAATTCACAAATTCTAATTCATAAATTTTATTTACATTTTTCCCACTATTTCAGTACGACAACGTCAATTCCTGTTTGAATGTCTTGCGCTCCCAAACGGTTTCAGGCTTGGATAATATCACCACTAACGACATCTGCTGTGGCCGTCTGAAAGCTGTTTTGGCTCTGTTCTTTGCTCTCAGTCGTTTTAAGCAGCAATCAAAGCAGAGTAAATGTAATAACGCCACTTCCGCCTTATCGATTAAAGCGGAAATACACCAGCAACCGAATTTAACAACAACCAGCAACAATTCAGGCGTAGCAAATACAACCACCAATAGTGGTGGTGAAAAAACGAACTCAGCAAATTCAACATCTACCATACAGAATGCGAATGTAGTGGTGGGTAGTAATGCTCAGCATCAGCAACAACAGCACGTGCAATCGATACAAAACGGCAATGACACCATGGTGAATAGGTGAGTACTAATTATTAAGTAACTGCCTGTTTAACGATTTCGAACGTCAACGTTCGCATAGAAAACTACATTTAAAACAAAAACAAATTTTCGAATATTGTTTTTGTTTTACATATAATTTTCTATGCGAACGTTAACGTTCGAAATCGATGAACAGGCTGTAAGTTTTTTTTATCGGAGAGCCAAACGATAAGAGGTGGCTGAATGGAATAAAAGTAAAGATTCTAACCACTCAAAATAAACAACTCTTTCTTTCGCCTCTAAGCGATGTGTGTCTAGGGTGTATCAATATATCTGTAATTTAACATAGTCGATATAAATCGCCGATATTTAAAATATTCATAAATGGATATTAATTTACGACTATCGATTTTTATTTTTCAGAAATCTTTACAAGAATATTAATATTTAAGCCGTTTTTTATACCCTTCACCACAGGTGGGAATAGATGCGTATGATACTTTTTGTGCGTTTCTAAATTCAGGTTACATGCAGTGCGTCTTATGCGCCAAATTTGTTTCTTTTTTATCAGCTGTTGTGCTAATATGTTTAACAATTAAAAACAATTTTGCAAGAAATTGAGAGTGTAAATGATATTTTAATAGAATTTATTTAATAGAATTCATAGGGGAGTAAGCTTTTATTTTAAAAATATTCGTGATTTTTCACGGTATCAATAAGTTTCCAATTCATGGTATTTGTTAAAAAAAATAATAAACATAACAAAGATGACACTCAGAAGATAAGAGTAATCGATAACTAGAATGGCAAATTTTGTTCTTGTTAAATTGTGCTAAAAATAAATTTTAATGTATTTTATTCATTAAAGTTTATACAATCTTTATTACGAAAGCTTTTTCTCTTATTAAAAACCTTTTTTAATGCGAAAACATAGTAAAAAGTAATCCACCACACTAACATATTTATCGATAACATTGAAAATAAAATATGATTTGCCATCCATGGCTATCAATAACAGCTGACTTTTTTTCACCACACATGCGACGGATACAAAAGTAGAAATTAAGCCTACTTTCATGCGTTGATGCGTCTATGCATTCTCTGCATTTTGTTGTGTAACTTGTCATATACAATTACACTGATTCAACTTGTTTGTCAAATGCATAAAAAGAACAGACGCATAAACGCATGGTGTGGACCTTCAGCTTAAAGCTGAAGGTCCACACCATGCGTTCATGCGTAGATGCGTATGATACTTTTTGTGCATTTTATGCGTTTCTAAATTCAAGTTACATGCAATGCGTTTTATGCGCAAACATTTTTTTTTTATCAGCTGTTGTGCTAATATGTTTAACAATTAAAAACAAATTTGCAAGAAATTGAGAGTGTAATTGATATTTTAATAGAATTTATTTAATAGAATTCATAGGGGAGTAAGCTTTTATTATAAAAATATTCGTGATTTTTCACGGTATCAATATGTTTCCAATTCATGGCATTTGTTAAAAAAAATAATAAGCACAACAAAGATGACACTCAGAAGATAAAAGTAATCGATAAGTAGAATGGCAAATTTTGTTCTTGTTAAATTGTGCTAAAAATTAATTTTAATGTATTTTATTCATTAAAGTTTATACAATCTTTATAACGAAAGCTTTTTCTCTTATTAAAAACCTTTTTTAATGCAAAAACATAGTAAAAAATAATCCACCACACAAACATATTTATCGATAACTTTGAAAATAAATATGATTTGCCATCCATGGCCATCAATAACAGCTGACTTTTTTTCACCACACATGCGACGGATACAAAAGTAGAAAGTAAACCTACTTTCATGCGTAGATGCGTCTATGCATTCTCTGCATTTTGTTGTGTATCTTGTCATATACAATTACACTGATTCAACTTTTTTGTCAAATGCATAAAAAGGACAGACGCATAAACGCATGGCGTGGACCTTCAGCTTAAGTTTGTCGTTCCGTTTGTAATTTCTATAATATTGACTAGACCCTATAAAGTATATATATTCTGGGTGGAGCGAAGTTGATTTAACGATGTCCGTCTGTCCGTTGAAATGGGGTTTCTGAAGACCCCATATATGATGGGGGCCAGGTTATTATACATTTATGTCACATATGGTCCGGAATTGTTTGCTACTGTAATTCAGCAAGATCGGTCCGCAAATGGCAGAGATTTTTTGATTTGTCCTTTAAAGGTCCAATTAGACGTGACATTACCATACCAACACTGTATTACCAAAACGACATAAACATACCATGCAAACCAATTCAATTTTGGTTTCTACGGTCATACAGTGGCTATGGTAATACAGTGTTGGAAATGTGGTTTTTTTTGTTGTTGTTTTTTTATACCCTTCACTACAAGTGGTGGATTTTATTTGTAATGTCCCTGCAGTTTTATTTTGTCAATTGATCCATTTTTTGGTTATTATTCTGACTCAACGTTATCTATCGCGATGCAATTCACACTTTTCTGTCCTTTGTTATCGAATAAGTGTAAATTCACACTTTTCTGTCCCTTTGTTATCCAAGAGGTGTTATTGTTATCGAAGAGGTGTTAATTTCAATGTATGCCTGTACTGGTACGATGGCATCAACCACGGGATTGATACTGTGGCACCCTTAAACAGACTGTCCCATAGTTATCTATAGGGGGGTCAATTGACTATTTCTACGACAACCACATGTTAAAATCTCCGGTCGTTTTACCGGTAAAAGACTAACAGTGTCCCTTAGTGATAGGTGAAAGTACCAATTTGGGACCGGTCCAGCGCACTGCAGGGGTGTTTAGTTTTACGTATACACATACACATTAATGCATGTATATGATATGCCGCTCAAATAAAGAAACAAACTCATAGACTCATTATATTTTAATTTAACGCTTCTTTAGTAAAAGCATTCGTAGCCGAGTTGTTAAGTTCTCTCCTGAGACTGATGATATTGTCAGTTCGAATCCCAAAAAGATTTTTTTTTCATTTTTTAATTTAATTTTTTTTTTGTTCTAAAAAACGATTTTAAGATTATAAAACGAATTTCAAACATCAACTTTCGCAAAAGAGGAAACGGGCTTAGGTACATATATAAATTTTTTGTTTTTTTTTATATTTTTCGGCATGACGATATGAAAAGTTGGCTTGGCTCAATTAATATTTATTTATACTTATCTAAAGAACGTTATTAATGTATATAGCTTTTTGTTCTTATCTCATCATCGTGAAGGGTATATAAGATTCTGCATAGCCGAATATAGCGCTCTTATTTGTTTCTATTTTTCTTAATTGCATATGGTTATTAGGTTATGTGGTTTTGGTATAACAATAGTAGGTTTGTGCTAAGAATTTTGTCTTCTTGTTGAAGTTTGTCGCAAAAAAGAGCAAATAACGAACCTGCGTCCTACAATTTATGCAAAAAGTCATACAAAAAGGTGGGAAAGAAAATCAGATCCTGTAAGGGTTTGGAAATTACTGACATTTCCGCCTGTTTTGGATAGTTTTATTTATTCTTTCCTTTTGCGCTTGCAGCTTTAATCAACCAAAACTTGTTAAATCTTAAAAATTTCTATTTTTAATTCACAACACGAATTGCTTAGTCTGCAATGTTTTTTCCTCGTATAACTTTAAGGAGTATATTTTTCTCCAGTTAAATAGAAATCGGCACATAAATTTACAATAATTCGCTATCTTTCCTTTGGAAATTGCAAATACATATGTACATATATCATAATTTGACCTTTAACCTTCATGACTATAAGGTTAATGTTCTCCCTTACCCTTAAGTAAAACCTTCAGTGTATATTTATAATTATTAAGACTATGATATTCTAACTAGGTTTTACTTAAAATACATTACTGTAAGGGAATTGGTTTCATTCGCCAAAATATGGTCAAAAATAAGTTATCCCGAAAATTGCAAAATTCAAATCACAGGTAAGAAAAAACTATCATAGGAATTGACATAATTTTTTCATAATTGTATTCCCTATTATATCCTCAACAAATCCCAATGTGATGATCCAAAAATTCTGAAATTAGATAAACAAAATTTTTAAAAATTTTGAAATGGGGTTTTGAACCTGCCGTTAAAAAATTTTTTTGTCATACCTGCTAAAAGGTTAACGGTATCTTACGAAGTCAAAATTTCATAAACAAGTTAATGCGGGTAAATTTTATGTAAAACTTAGCTCTTGCTTAAATCAGTGTTCAAAAATAAGCACTTAATATCGAACCTTTGTGTTCGGTTCGGTAGATTTGTGGAAAACACAAGCGCTAATAATGGTTGTGTAGAAAATCATTAAAAAATAACGTTTCCCTGTTTTTCATCTTTCCAACACAAAAATAATACGGTTTTTATCTAAACCGGTTTTTTTCAATAACCACAAACTTCATTGTGTTCGGTTGGTTCATTAATATGCGTCGCTTTTGGCTGGTAAAAAAAAACCAAAATTTTTCTTACAAAAACAAAATATACATACGAAAAAAATAAAAACGCAGCAAAATAATTTTACACAAACAAAATACACACACAAGCTGTTCGTGCTGCGGTCGTTGCTACAGTTTTTTGTTTGCTAATTTTTTTATATCAAAGTAAAAAAAAAAACATTATAAAACATAAAAATTTTTCTGTTTTTTGAAGAAGAACAGAACATTATATAATGTTCGGCTCTTCCTTGAAAATAGGTACGAACGGTATTAAGGGTTGTGTTCGTCTATACAATCGCTAAAAAATAGATATCGTTATTGGGCTTATGAGCCAAACGCTAAATAATGTAATGTGTATTTTCGAGCTCTGGCTTAAATATTTCTCAAAATATGCTAGTTTTGTTGCTAAACTCCTTGTTCTTGTGGCCTGAGACACGGCAATGGCCTGGGGAAATTTTAATAACTTAAAAAATTTTCAACCAAATAAGTCTTTTATATCCTATTAGAATGATAATTGCATACACATTAGAATTATTTTACATTTATTTGCAAAAGTAATTCTCTTTTGTTTTTGTATAGATTTTTACCATATTTTAGGAGCGATTTTACTGAAAACAACGAGTTAAGAGAAGCATTTTCTTTTCTTACAAAGAAAGCAAGGAAAATACTTGCTCTCCAAAATAAAAATTTGTACGTTACAAAGTCATGTTTTAGTTATGTTTACAAAACAAATGTTTGTTTTCTGTTTTCAATTTTACGTAATTTTTGTGAAGTTTTTGTAAATTTGACATCAAAATGCCCAAAAGATGTACTGATTTAATTGAAAATGATATGAAGTATTTATTTTTTGTTTGTGTTATGAATGGAAATAAACGAATTTACTTTGTTTTAATAAAATATTATCGTTTTATTAATAAAAATGAATTAAAAATACTTCGGGATTTAACGAATTTTTCGATATAACGAAAGGGCCTGACAATATTATAATTCATTAAACCGGGATACCACTGTATTCAGTTTTTAAATATGGTAAAAATAATTTCAGCTAAATCTTTTCGATATATCGAAATATCGATATCATATTAATTAATAAATATCGATACGTTATATATAGATACATACATATTTTAAAATTTGCACATCCCAAGTGGGTTTAAAAAATTGATAATTTTATTATTTTTTATTAAAAAATAAAATAAAGTCTAAATTTTTTATGGAAAACCACAACTTTTTTTGATAAAAACTGTAAAATGTAATATGTAATCTCTATTAGAGCAGAGTTTTAGAGGTTTGTGTCAATGATAAAAATTTAAAATATTAGGAGAAATTTGAAAAAGCCATCGCTAAGATTGTAGACTTTTGCCCCCGTATTCATTAACCATTACATATTTTTTATTAAGTAAAATTTTCACAGAAAATTTATTTATTAAATTAATAATATTTGTTAAATTAAAAATATTTTTATAGATACGGCACTTTGAATTAAAATTATAAATACGAAAATAAGTTTTTCGGTTATCGCAAGCCCACATTACGGTTGGCCTAAATAAGACAACAATGAAATCAAGTCTAAAGAAATAAATACTCTTAGGATTTTTATGACCCGGTGCGATTCGGTACCCCCCTTTAAATAAAATTTGTAAAAAAAATTTTTTAATCAAATCTCGTGTACTGATATCGAAGCAATTCTTCCAAATTCAAATACTTTTACAGTTACAGTTCTATAGAAAGTTTTATAGAAATCCATATTGTCTTTGTATGGGAGATACCACGCCTACTTCTCCTCCATTCTACCTCGCATTTTGACAAATTAACGAACATTCGGGTGAGTAAAAATTTAAACAATTTGTTTTGTTAAAAAAGGTACTTTTCACGAATTTTTACGCAAAAATGTGACCTTTTGTCGTAAAAGAACCCCTTGTAAAATATAAGATCTTTTGTTAAACGACATTTTTATTTGTAGAAGAACGACCAGTCAAGAATGAAAAATAATCAATAAATTTTAATTAATTTCTTCATATAAACAACAAGTAAGAAAGTAAAGTCGTTCAAGCCCGAACATATGATACCCTACACCACAGTATTTTGATCAAATTATCTCCAAAATTGCGACCTGTACTTTGCGCACAAGGTTACATGGACAGCCAGCCAGCCGGATGGACATCGTTAGTTTGATTCAGAAAGTTATTCTGAGTCGATCGGTATACTTTAAGGTGGCTCAAGCACCAATATTTTAAGGTGTTACACACAACAGCACAAATGCATAATACCCTCTCCACGATTGTGGTGTGGGTATAATTAAATGAAACTTAAATTAAATGAACTTAAGACTGATTAAAATATGAAAAATTTTTGATTAAAAACCGAAAACAGTTCAATAATTTAACCGCAATACTGATTATTATAAAGAAAAAATTTTTTCACTTTTTAAATCCTAACGCCATCCTGTGCAAATATGGTGACTCTCTGAGAAAATGGTGACTTTTTGAGAAAAAAACAACACATTTTTGAGAAAAAAATAACCTTTGAAAAAGTGACCTTTAAAGGAATAAATTACATTTTTGAGAAAAATATACTTTTTTAGAAAAAACAAGTAAGAAAGTATAGTCGGTCCGACGATGTGATACCCTACACCACAGTATTTAAAAACACATCATGCGTATGTGTCCATATAAATATGGATTTATCTATGTTTATAAATTTCATTAAAATCGGTTTGAGAGGCAGAAATTGCCCCTATCTCCCCTCGTGGTGCTATTTTTTACAAAATGCATACCTTTTGTACCCATATAGATGTGGTTCTATCTATGTTTTAAATTTTTATTAAAAAACTTTTAAAGAAAAAAAAAGTAATTTTTTGGAAAGAAATGATTTTATTGAAAAAAGTGAATTTTTAAACATAAAGAGGCTTTTGGAGAAGAAAACGATTTTATGAGAAAACACGTCTTTTTTAAATACTTATTTACCTCTTTAAAACATCCGTTGTTGTATTTTACGACAAAAGTGTGATTTAAAAAAAACTGTGACTTTTTGTAAATTAAAATATATTTCACATTTTCAATACATTTAACTTTTAACCTTAATCTTTTTAATATTTTGTTTTAGTACACTTTTTCTATTAGTATTTTAAATCACTTTTTTCTATGCATAAATAATCGTAACAACTAAAAATATTTTAACAATTTTTTTTGCCTAACTTCCAACATACTTCCATTATAGTCTACACGACCTTTTCCTGAATTTTGCTGTAAAATTATTTGCTTTAAAGCAACAACTCCAATAAAAAAAACAACTAGCATCAACAAACAAAAACATGATACTTTCAAACATGTCTCCTGGTATGTTTATTACGTCTACTGTGGCTTCAACTCATACTCCAGCCAATTTTAACAGCAGCCTAGAGTTGCTAGGAAAACAATAAAAAATATCCCAAAAGCAAAAGCAACAATATCAAAACTTAGGCCCGGACTGAGGCAGACAAACGAATGGCAGTAACGATACAAAAACATGCAAGCAAGGACATGCGGGTAATACTTCAAACCCATTTCGGAGAAAGGGGAATGTAGAAAATGCCAGAGTTTTGAAAGAAGTAAAATTTTCTGCTTTTAAAGAATTTTAGTTACACATTTTGTAGGTTTTTATTGCTTTAAAGTTCCTGATTTAGATTTTTGGCCCCCCTAAAGCCCCTGCTTAGCTTTTTTTTAAACACTATGCAAAATATGCGTAAAAACAACCCTCATATCTTTACAAGCCATATCAAACATTAAATACATTTTAAACAACATTTTTCCCTCATCTAACCCTCCTCCGCAAAAAAGGACATTGTTTTGCAAACATCAACAAACGTTCGAGGGAGAGCCAGCTGAAAAATGCCTGCGATAAATATTTGGTTATTTTAACGGGAAAAGGACATCATAGTCAAATCAAAGCCCTTAAAAGAGTGAGTGTGAGGGAGCAGTAGCTGGCACAATGTTTGTCAAAATTATTTAAATTCATTTTCTCTGGCCATTAACGGCATCACACAACTCGGCACAGATGTGCGGCTGGAATAGCATATTTTTGATTTTTTTTTTTTTAATTTTGCCGTTAGGTTCTAACAGGACTAGGAATTCAATATTATATGAAAAAAAAAACAATAGCAGGGAGATTAAAGTGATGACAAACCTTGAAAAAAAAATTTTACTTTCACTAGTCAATTTCCTTAAAATTAATTTTATTTACAGAATTCTAGCAGGGGATTAAGTTGATGACAGGCAACCTTTAAAAATTTAACAGCTTTCACTAGATTTAAGCGCTAAAGTGAAGTGCTACTTAATTTTTTTGTTATTTTAATTACAAGGAAGAATTCCCAGAATTTTTCTTTTTTGCTTACTAACAGGAAAGTTTTTAATTTATTTTCTCTTTTAATTTCCCTGAATGGCTTTTAGACACGTGTTGCTATGACAACAGCAAGGAAGATTTCAAGTTAGGTTGAAGTGGGAAGCTCATCGTTAAAAATGTTTAGGTTAAGCTAGGGAGATTAAAGAAATATACCGTTTTTTACAAAGTCAAACCTTTTTTTTACAAAAAGTCACATTTTTTTACAAAAAATTAAAGGATTTTCAGAAAAACACACTTTTTTCAGAAAAAGCCACACTTATTTCAGAAAAAGCCACACTTATTTCAGAAAAAGCCACACTTTTTTCACAAAACGTAACACTATTTTCACAAAGAGTCATACTTTTTTTTTACAAAAAAGTCAAACTTTTAAACAAAAAATCACATGTTTGCACAAGAAATCAAACATCTTTCACAAAAAGTCACACTTTTTTCACAAAGAGGCAAACATTTTTCACAAAATGGCACACTTTCTTCACACAACGTTACACTTTTTTTTTTTTACAAAAAGTCACATGTTTGCACAAGAAATCAAACATCTTTCACAAAAAGTCACACTTTTTTCACAAAGAGGCAAACATTTTTCACAAAATGGCACACTTTCTTCACACAACGTTACACTTTTTTTTTTTACAAAAAGTCACGATTTTTTCCCAAAGTCCCATTGTTTTCACAAAAAGTCACACTTTTTTCACAAAACGTCACACTTTTTATACCCTCCACCACAATTAGTTGTGAAAAGGGTATATTAAGTTTGTCATTCCGTGTGAAACTTTTTTATTATTCATCTCAGACCCCATATTATATATATATATATATATATATATATATATATATATTCTGGGTCCTTGAGTAATTCTAAGTCGATTTAGCCATGTCCGTCTGTCTGTCCGTCTGTTGAAAACACGCTCACTTTCGAACAACTCAAAAGAAATGAACAAATTTGGTGCCAAATTGCTTGTAGTTATCCTAAGTAGTTTGGGATTAAAATCCAGCAAAATCGGTTCAGTAGGACCAGAGCTATGAATCAAAATGTGGAACCACCACCTAAAAAAATTGATAATTTTGTTACAAAAAATAACATAAATGCTGGAACAAGGCACGGAATGAGATAAGATTATGCAAAAATTTGTTTTATTTGACTGGAAATCACGCTGTTAAATTTCGTGAAGATCCGTCCATAATTTACCCTAAGCCCCATATAAACACTACTCCCGGAAAACAGTTTAGTACGCCTAAAACCGTTAAAAAACGCTAGCGTAACAAAATTTGGTTCGTCACAGTTTTTTAGGACTAGAAATAACACTGTGAAATTTCGTGACGATCGGTCCATAATTTACCTTAGGCCCCATATAAACCCTACTAGCGGAGAACAGTTTAGTCGCCTAAAAACAAATCGTCACAGTTTAAGGTAATAATAACATCATATAGATATTACTCCTTAAACATTCGAACTGTCGGTGGAGGGTGTCAAAGATTCGGCACAGCCGAATATAGCACTCTAACTTGTTTTTTTTTTGCAAATAGTCACGCTTTTTCCCTTAAGGTCGGATCGTTTTCAAAAAAATATTTTCACAAAAAATCAACCTTTTTTTACAAAAACTGCCAAATTTTTTTTTTATAAAAAATCACATTTTTTCAGAAAAATTCACATTTTTTTTACAAAAAATTAAACTATTTTCAAAAAACACAATCTCTTTTCTGAAGAACTCAAACTTTTTCATTAAAAGTCAGTTACCAGAAAAACTCACATTTTTATCGGAAAAATGTCACTTTTTTCTGAAAAATTCAAAGTTTTTTCATAAAAAGTTAAATTTTTTCCACAAAAAATCAAATTTCTTTTTAAAAAAAACATAATTTCACAAAAATTCACGATTTTTCCCTAAAGGTCACACCGTTTACCATAAAGTCACATTTTATTTACAAAATATCAAACTTCTTTCACGACAAGTCGTACTTTTTTCACAAAAGGTCACACCTTTTTCACAAAAATTCACGATTTTTCCATAAAGGTCACACCTTTCCCTTAACGTCACACTATTTTCAAAAAGAGTCACACAGTTTTCACAAAAAGTCATACAGTTTTCACAAAAACAGTCACTTTTTTTTTACAAAAAATTATACTTTTTAGAAAAATTCACACTTTATTTCAAAAAAGTCACGCTTCTTTACACAAGGTCACAAAGTTTTACCGAAAAATCACACTGTTTTCATAAAAAGTCACGCCTACTTACAAAAGGTCACACTGTTTTTACAAATATCATACTTTTTTACAAAAAGCCACGCCTTTTAGCTAAAAATCACACCATTTTCCCAAAAAGTCACACTTTTTCCCAAAAAGTCACACTTTAAAAAAAAAAGTCAGACGTTCTTAATACAAACTGACATTTTTTTAAAAACTCACATTTATTTCAGAAAAAGTCACGCTTTTTACAAAAGGTCACATCATTTTCATAAATAGTCAAACTTTTTTTTACAAAAAATCACCTTTTCAACAAAAAGTCTCACTTTAATACAAAAATACAAACTTTTTTTTGTTAACCCTGACTTTTTTTTTTTTAAAAATTTCCTGTTTTTATGAAACCTGACCTTTCTTTTAAACAAGGGCGCTTTCACAATAAAGGCGCGCTTTTTCAAACAAGTAATTTATAAAAATATTTTAATAACAACTGATCTATTGACAAAAAAGGAAACCTTGCTTTTTTAACATAAAGTTTATGCAATACAAAACGTACTATTTTTCAGAACAGCTGACTGTTTTTTACAAAAACCGACATTTGCACAAAAAATGGCGTTGTCATAAAATTTTAAATTTTACCGCAAAAATCGGCTTTTTTAATTGGAACTGACTTTTTAATAAAATGGCCTTTTAACAAAAAAACTTAACTTGTTTGCAAATAATTTATCAGAAAAGTAAAATTTTTTCAATAAAACAGAAATGTTTGTTTACAAAAAGAAACTTAACGCATAAAAAACAATTTTTGCGTAAAATTTGGAGTCAAATTACTGCATTAAATACCGATTAAAGTTTTTGTTTACATTTAGTGGATTCACAAGGCGTGCTATCAAGTCATATTGTCATATTATCCCTATATTAAACAATAGTTGAAAAAAATTTTGTTGCGTTTCGTACGAAAAAAAGTCCTAAAATAATAATGGCCATTTTCTCAATGTATCGACAAACTGCCTGTTACCTAATGTCAACATAAATTTATTGGACCGATAAACTGTCCGTTAACGATTTTGGGTTTCTCAATATACCGACAAAAAACAAAGTTTGAAGCTGGCAATGCCACTCAAAATACATGTAAAAGTTGGGAGTCAGCTGATTAAATTTATCTGTACGGCAAATAAAAGGAAAATAAATAATTGGCAGATGAGTGCCGGTTAGCTTTGCGATAAAATCGAAGCAAATGAGACATTGAGAAAACCAAATTTCTTTAATGTGCAGTTTTTCGTTGGGAAAAAAGATAATCGCCTAATGGGAAAATGGCCATAAGACTTTATGCTGCGTTTATTGCTGGTTATTGTTGTTTCATAACCACCCAGTAGAAATCTTAATTATGAGTGTTGCTCATAGCAATAAAATTTTTTTTTTCAAGACATATCACTTTATGACTACCTTGTGAATCCCCTAAATGTATTGTTATTTCGATCGGTATCTTAAGCCATAATTTTTTAATGTATTGCTTAACGTATACTTTTATTTACTTGTTAAAACTTATTTCTTTTTGAATTGAAGGCTTTGAATCTTTTATAGTTTTAAAACTTTCAAACAAAAATTAACTTTTATCATAAAATATACAACAATTTTTTTCGTTTTTGCATTTTTAATTTGCATTTGCAATATTAATAAACTGCTATTCAGATTGTGATTAGTTTCTTTCTGTTAATGACAAATAAAAACCATTTTACAGTAACTATTTTTGTACATTTAAAATTTATAGTCTCAGAAACAGGAAACCAACAGAGAACAGCATAGATTTCCGTTTCACGTTAATTTTTTTTATTTTTTTTTTTTTGGTTTAAGATGAAAAGCAACCCCAACACCAGGGGGAAAATAGAAATAAATGAATATAAATAAAGAAGCTGTAGCAAACATTTACTGTTTTTCAAGTGTTGCTAGTAGATTTTTTGGTGCTAAAAAAAAGGAAGTTGAATTGAAACTTCCTTTCGGGTATAAAAATGTATTTATCACAACAACAACAAACTTCATAATAGTGAAAAATGAAAGTTAAACGATTCTGTTTTTAACGACCTCCATTCAAACAAACACCCAACAATATTTCATATCTAACACCCCAACCATACCTTTACGACAGCGACCCCAACTCTCCCCTTCCACTAATCTGTTTCTTTTTATGCAAACAACAACAAACCCAGTTAAGAAATCTACATTTTAAGGCAAACAAACACTCGCATTCACATTCAAACAAATACCATCACAACAACATCCTGTTCGTGTCAACTGGGAATTCGTTTTACTTTCGCAAACTCTCGTTTAAACCGAGAATCTTACTCTCACTCTCTTTCTCTTTACTTTCTTTATTACGAACAGACATATGCAACCAAAAACCAGTGTTTAGAACAGTGATGCCAACTTTTTGAGAGTAAAAAGCACTTTAAATTTTTAAAAAAGCACTAAAAAGCACTATTTCGAGCAAAAAAAAAGCGTAAAAAAGCACTAAGCCATTTTTACAATATAATTTAACACAAAACAAGTTGTATTCGACTGTGCCGAATATTATATACCTCCAAAATTAAAAAAAAAGCGACGGCGTTGATGGGCACCATTTTCATTAAAGATAAAATAATAAATATATTAACATTTGTATATAAACATTTTAAAATGTATTATTATTATCTTTTATAAAAATAATATCATCCAAGTCATTTGGAGTTTAAATTGGCCATAAAATAGTTTTAAAGTAATGCAGTGCGAGCTCGATTTTGGTAATTGCCAAAAATTTGCAAGACCAACCATTGTTTATAAAACTTAATAACAGCATATATTTTAATAAACATCCTTATATTTGATCGTTTAAATAAATCTAAATTAAAAGCGTGCAAAGTTTAATAAAACAATTGGCTTATGATATTATCCAACTATTTTAACATATGTACGCTTCTGAGTTAGGAACACACATAAGGTGTAAAATAGAAAAAACATTAATTCTGATACTTAGTCAAACCTTTTTTCAATGGCACTAGAGGTAGAATTGCACAACACGTGGAAAACTTAAGCGCATGAAAAATGCCAGGTTACACAACGCTCGTTATAAAAGTATTTTCTGTCAGCTGTTTTTAATTTATTTAGCACTTTGCATGTACCAAGCTACGGCTCTTTTTTTGTTTTTAAAGTCTTTGCGTTTTTTTGTACGGTTTCCGACTGCATGTTTTTTAACAATTCCTAATATTTTCCAATTCATATTCTATTTTTGAAACAGTGTCTACATCTTTAAAAAAATGTTTACCGATATACATCGTTTTTATGACGATTACTAAAAATGTTGTCAACGCTAAAAAGTGCAACGTTTCGTAAAATTTCCAAATTGCTAGGAAGCCTAGCTCTAACCTCGTAAATAAAGTTTTTGGTAAAACGAATGTAACTTTCTTTTATCATTTGAAATCTAAAAATCTTTACAAACCTTCTCAAAAATGTACCCCAAATAGCAAAGTCAACTTAACCATCCTCTATTTAATCGTAGTTTTAAAAAATGGTAGAAAAACGGAAAATTGAAAAAGCACCAAATTAGTGATTTTTTTAGTTTGGCACTATGGATAAAATGTAACTTTCTTTTATCACTTTTTTATCATTTGAAATCTAAAAATCTTTACAAACCTTCTCAAAAACGTACCCCAAATGGCAAAGTCAACTTAACCATCCTCTATTTAATCGTAGTTTTAAAAAATGGTAGAAAAACGGAAAATTGAAAAAGCACCAAATTAGTGCTTTTTTTAGTTTGGCACTATGGATAAAATTTTGGCACTAAGTTGGCATCACTGGTTTAGAAGTCTGTTGCTTAGGTTTTTGTTGCTTCGATGGGGGAGTTGATTCCCTCATTTGTTCGTGTTGTTGTTTTTGTACATTGTTTAGTCTGTGTTCTGCAAGTTTTATGTTGTACAAGTTTTCTAATTTCAGCAACAAGATGTTTGTTTGTACGAAATTTTAGTTTTTTTTTTCTTTTGTTGGGTTGACAAAAAAAACTTTTTTCGAATTTGTACGAGTGCTCAAATATTTTTTGGCTAAAATTTGTTGTTTTTTCCTTTCTTAGAAACCCCTGGTAATTCCAAAATTGTTTGCGTTTTTCTTTTCCTGTTTTTTTTCTGGTAGTTTTAGGAGGGGAGGAGATTTAAAATGCTTAGTAATTTCCGTTAAACATTGTTATAAATTATATTAAATTAAAGATTTGATAAAGTGTGGCCTTTAAAAATGAAAAAAGAAAAAAATTAGAAAAAATCGTAGTCTTACTTTCATGGTATTTTATATTAGATTTGTAGAAAATAAAATTGATTATAAGGTCAAAAAACTTCAAATGCTTGAAATTTACCAAATAAAGGTTCGTTAAGATCTTTAAGAACATTATTGTAACATTTTTTTGTTTGTCATATTTATCTAAAAAAAATTTTTTAAGCTCAGAAAATTAAAATTTTTTTCAATTTTAAGTTTAATTCATTTTAGGCATTTTTCTTAAAAAATATTAGGTAAAACTTGGCTTTAAAAGAAAGTTTCGTTAAGTTTTTTAAGTTAATTTACCAAATACATTACTAAAGAATATTTTAAATATTTTTCAAAGTCTCAAAAAAATATACGAAAATCTGCAAGATTTTTTTATTTATAAAAAATAGATTTTCGTTAAGTTTTATAATTGCGCAGAAATAAAAAAGTTTGTAACATTTGAATATTTAAATAAGTAAACTTAACGAAAATAGCAAAATTATTATTTTAGTTTTGATGCTTTGAATAAGAAACTTTCGTTAAGTTTAAAAAATTTCGATAGGTATCAAATTTCTTAACAAGTGAAATGTTATTTATGTATGTTATTTAAGAATACATGGAGAATTATTTAAAAATTATATTTTTAAGTCAAATAAAGTTTCGTTAAATTTTATAAATATTCCAAATTGAAAAGTTTTTCAACATTTGGATTTATAATTATGTCAACTAAAGTTTTTGAAACATTTTATAATTTTTAATTCTTCCGGTTAAGAAAATAAAGTTTCGTTAAGATTAAAAAAAAATTGTTAAGCACTATATTTATCTAAGTTGAAATGTCTCTCTAAAGCAAGGCCTTCCAAAATACATAAAACTCACTTAAAAATTATTTCTTTCGTGTAAGAAGAAGTTTCGTTAAGTTGTGTAACTTTTTTAATGTTTTGATTTATAATTATTTAAACTAAATTAAATATAGAAAAAAATTTATAATCTTACTTTTTTCGGTAAAGCAAATCAAGTTTGGTTAGGAATAAAATAGCTTTGCTAATTTCAATGCGCCAGATAATTGGGACATCAAAAACACATTTAACTCATTAAAAATTCGTTTTGCTTAGTAAAATAAAGTTTCGTTAAGTTTTATAAAAATCCGAAAATAAAAAAATCCTCTAATGATTGGATTTAGAATAATGGAAGTTAAATTAATATGCAAAAAATTAATTCTTTCGGTTAAGAAAATAAAGTTTCGTTAAGATTAAAAAAGTTTGGTTATTTCCAAATTTATCTGCAGTTAAAGTACATATATCTGAAAATTGGCCTTAAAACTATATTAAACTTATTAAAAATTTTTATCTTTTAGTAAAATAATGTTTCGTTAAGTTTTTTAAATGTTTAAAAAAAAATTGTTGTTTTTGTGTACATAACTACGTTTCCTAATAAAGTTGGTTAAAAAATTTGTTTTTTAAGTCCAAAAAAGTTTCATTTAGTATAAAATGTTTCTTCTTAAATAAACAAAAAGCTTTTTTTATGTAATCAGAATGACTAGAGATCGTATTTGTACTTTTTCAAGCTTTCGTCAAGTTTAATTAAGACTTCCTTATGAAAATAATAAATACATATCACATTAAAATAGATTTAAAGTTCAATTGAGCTTTAAAAAGCTCACACAGTATGAAACTTTGAACATTTTTTAATTTTACAATCAAAAACTTATGTACATATTTTCCAAATGTTTCATTCTCATTCATAACTTTTTTATGGTTTAGCCTTGTGTCAACCCTTTGTGCTTTTACTTTTTTATTTCCCTTTAATTATGCCAAAAAAAATTTCCATAATCAATTGTATGTTTTCCTTTTAATTTAATACATTTTAAGCCTTTTAAAACTTTGCACACTTCTTTCATTTATTTTATATAAATGTCTCTTATTCCTTTTTAATATAATTTTTTGTATGACAATAATTCTATAACAATTTTACAACATTTGAACAAACAAATACGTAAATTTAACAAATTACCATATCAAAAGCTATTTTCCCTTTTAAGTAATTGTCATTTGGCTATATGAAGTAACAAAAATGTAATTCATTTAGAAAATTCTTGTCAGTAACTCATGTGTAAATCTACTTCTTTTTTTTAGAAACATGTTGAAAGTTTATAGAGAAATTCTGTGTAATAAAATTGAAACAAATTTAATTTGCATTTTAGCAAATTAAAAACAAACACACATAATAAAAATAAAAACACATACAACTTGAATGAATATTTGTGTAGAAACTTATTTTTTTTTTTTTGGGGAAATTATAAAAGTCCTGAGGATATGAAAAGTTAAGCCACAAACATTATGTGGAGGCACAAGCATACACTTCAAACATATTTTGGGAGATACGTTATAGCCCTTTTTTAAAGAAATAAGTAGGGATCTAGAAGAAAGAGAAATAATTAAAATAATCAAACTTGAAAACGTGCAATATAAGAAAACCCTTTTGGAGCTTAATAATTTTGTATTTAAACAAAAATAAGGACGAAAATATCTTAAAGATTAAAGAAATTTTGCATAACATTAAAAACATGTGGCTTAACGTTATAAAATAAGTTTCTTAGCATTTATAACATGTTTTTAAATATTTCACAAATTTTGTCAAATATTTTTAATCATAAACACTTTTTAAAAATGTTGTTAAACATTTTAAAGAATGTTTTTATACTTTTAACAAACGTGATATGTTTTACAGAGAAACAGGCTTAACAAGAAAGCAAACACTGGACATTATTTCTAAAGCTTGGTATTCTGATAAAATCTGTGAAAAATGCTAGGCAACATTTATTTTACACGAAAAACTTGATATGTAAGAATGTTATCTATAGCCAGTACTCTGTTCGAACTTGCGAAAAATGTTGAGCTACATTGATTTTTTGACACGAAAATTTGGACCTGTATCAATATTATATACGTATCTCGTGGTTTAGCAAAACTTAACGTTTCTATTAGTTACAAGTATACAACAATGTTTTCAAGCAACACAAAAAACCTACAAAAAAATTATAAGCTGTGGCTACAAATTCCGTTCGATACAACGTGAACTGTACTTGTTTCGCGCGAAAAACCAAAATGTTAATAGAAACATTTCGTATCTTATTCGCAATATAAACAGAGGACAACTCTACCAACATTTGTCGTACATATTTCACAAAAATGTTTTTATACTAGCATTTAACCCGCTTCTTCGTTAGCGTCTCCTTTTCCTCGTGGACATATCTGTTTGCCAAAGTTTATTTTCACATTCACTCAGGACCTTGCATGTTTAATGTTATCTTTCTAGGTCCAATACCAACGGAAATTAAAAAAGTACCAGGCAAAGAATAAAAAAGGTACCAAAAAGTTCACTCTTATAGATTCTCATCCACCCAGGACATTGCATCTTGAATTTTATGTTTCTAGGTCCAATCTAACGGAAATTTAAAAAGTACCAGTTAAAGAACAAAAAGTACCAAACAGTTTCGCAATAGATTCTTATTCACTCAGGACATTACATGTTAAGTCTTATGTTTTGAGGTAGGATAATTCAAAAAATACCAGTTGTAGAACCAAAAAGCTAAAGAAAAACATAAAATTTTCCGTATTTCCTTTTTTGGGTACTATTTTTTCCCCCATTAAAGTATCAAAATTTTCAGTATTGTAATGGCAGCCCAAAATTTAGTACGAATATGTCAATGAATGGAGAAAAATGTTTTGTAAAAAAGTACCAAAAATAGTTACGATTTTCACCCCGTAAATGTTTGAATTTTGAATAGTGCCAAATTCGTATTTTTTGATATGTTTCGAATATGGTATTGACTTTGTTTCTATGTTTTTTGGTTCAAAAGATAGATGGGATGTCAAAAAAGTATCAAAATTCAGGTTTTACCCGTTTACTCCCTAATAGGGCCGAATTTCAAAAAAGTACCAGACGCAACGATAAGTATTACATTTTTTTCATATCTCTTTTAGTTTTGGAGATATAAGTGTACCGTTTTTGCTCTTTTTTACCCACTAAACATTCGAATTTCCAAATATCCCGTCTTAGTGGTCGATTTGGGGAGTGACCAATCTCTGGTCCAAATTTGACGTTTAGGCTGTGCAATGATGAATCAGTGAGTAACGTTACAATTTTATATATGTGACAGCGCATAGGGAAAGGGACCAGTAAGGTAAAGGGAACAGTAAAAACCAACTACACAAAACAATAGGTAGGGACGACCTACGCGCATTTTCAAGGTTGACCAACACGGTTAAGATGTGTCGCTTTCAAATGAGACCAATACCAACAGGCTCAGTGATGGTATACCAAAGATACAAAGATAAAATGGCTCTCCTGAAAAAAACCCTTAGGTCCCTTTCTATTTTGCGCGTCACATATATAGATTTCGTTTGACTACATTTCGCACGAAATACTGAACAATAAGAATAAGAACCGGGATAAAACATTTTAAAGTGTTTTCTTGTACTCGAAAAATATTTTGTAAGAACAATTTTCTAAAATTCTGGAACATGTGAAAAATGTTTCCTTAAAATGTTTCTTAATATTTCAAAAGTCTTAAAAAAAACATATGATAAATGTGGCTAAAGATAAGTTTACACGGTAATTCAATGTATTACGACATTGCACAAAATGATGTTGAATGAGGAAATTCTTGTCATGTAAAAGCAAAATGTTTTGAGTAAGAGGGAATACGAATACAAATTCTGAAAAGCGGTCGGTAAATGTTTTTTTTTCTAAACCATTTTAGAAAGGTTTGTATTCTCATCACACCAGAGGTGTATTTGAACAAAATATAATGAATGTGGTTACATTTTTATAAAATTACAAGAACAACTAAAATCAACTCAGGAAATTTTCATAACGTTTTTGTAAAATACTTATTGAATACTTTTTGAAATATACTTATATCAGACTTTAATTATTTTGATTCTACAAAGTCGTAAAACATTGTATTACCGTGTAAACTAGCCTTACACACTGCAAAAATGCTGGCAACGTTTTGGATTATATTGAAGATGCGGCTAAACATTTAAACAAAATTTGTTTGCAACAAAATATATACAAACATTTAAAATAATCTTTAAAAAATCTTTTGAAATTGTTATTAAACACTCAAAAGAATTGATGAACTATTCAAATTTAGTTGATATGTATCTAAACATAACTAAAAATCTTGATTTATGTATGATAGATGTTGCTTAAGGCCATTACACACTATCCCACAAAGTCTTACGTATTTTATGAAAATGCAACCCTGTCATGATAAGTTGTTATTGTTTTTTGAAAATTTATAAACAATAATTAGATCAGGGTAGCATTTTCATAAAATACGAAAGACTTTGTGGGATAGTGTTTAATGGCCTTACACTATGGAAATTTTCAAAAGCTTTTAAAGGTGTTTGTACATTTTAAATTGTAACATTGAACATTGAACATTTAATCAAAATCAAAACATTCTTAAAAGCAATTTTACTTAAAAAAATTTAACCAAGATTTCAAGAAATTATGCTAAACAATACCAAAAATGCTGCTGATTATTTGAAAATGTTTATAAATATTCATAATTTTTAAACAGATCTTAACATTTTTAAAAAGAAGTCTAAGTTTAGTCAAACATTAACAAATTAATCCTAAATATTTTAAAAAGCTGTCCAAAATGTTGCAAAGCAAAGCAAAGAAATGTGGCTGAACTTTAAACAACCGTTTTAAACATGCTACTTAATTGTTTCTAAAGCGTAGTACTCTGTTCGAACCTGCGAAAAATGTTGGGCAACATTGATTATTTCACACGAAAATTTTGTCATGTATCAATATTATCTATCCTGCGGTTTTTAAAAACTTACCGTTTTTATTAGTTACAAGTATGCAACATTATTTTAGAAGGTAAGCAAAAACCATAGATGGGGGTAGTACAATAAATGTTGACTTAAATCAACATTGCACTCTCACTAAATAAAACTGCAATAAATTATTTTTTACAAATTTGTACCAGCTTTAGTGATGATTGGTATTTTTTTTACTAGCACTAAAAAAATTAATTGGTATGTATTGTAAATTTTTCACTATCGCTAACTGTGATTGTCTGCATAAAATCTGCACTCAATCCAAATTTGTAGTTCAAAATTTGAACTTGCAATCACTACCCCCATCTATGACAAAACCATGTGTTTTGATAAATGTCATTAAAAAAGTAAAACAATTTTATTTGAATTATTTTCTATAGAAAAAAACAAAAAAATTTCATTTGATTATTAATTTTTGCACTTTTCTACATTTTTATTTTTGAAACGCTTGTTATAAACTCCACTTCACAAAAACAAAATAAAAAATTACAAAAAATGATCAGTTGTTGCTTAAAATACCGTGCGAAATAATAGGAGCTGCACTTGTTTCACACGGAAAATAAAAATGTTGCTAGAAACATTTCGCATGTTTTTCGTATATAAACAGAGTACAACTCTATCAACATTTTTTCGTTTGTATTTCACAGAAATTTTTTTTATATTGAGTTTGAAAACATTTCGCACGAAATACTGAACAGAGTACCAGGCTTAAAACTTCAAAAGTTTTGGCAATTTTAATAAAAGTTATTCAAAAGGTGTCTGCTTTTTAAAAATGTTTCTAAGCATATGTAGCTAAACATTTAGATTATTCCTTAAGCAAATTACAACAAAATTATGTTATGAGGTTAAGATTCATGTAAAAGTTCTTTGTGCCGAATATTATTAAGATATCTTCATCTATATTTGATATGTTTGCTTTAAGTAACTTGAGGAAGGAGGTTTATATGGTACACATGGCTAAAAATATGTTGTTAAACTTTTGAAAATGTTGTTAAGCTTTTCAAATTGATGCCAAGCATTAGAAAAAGGTTTCTAAACTTATATTCCAGTTTATATGGTACACATGGTTTTTGAAATGTTGCTAAGCTTTTCAAAATGATGCCAAACATTAGAAAAAGGTTTCTAAACTTATATTGCAGTTTATATGGTACACATGGCTTAAAATATGTTGTTAAACTTTTGAAAATGTTGCTAAGCTTTTTAAAGTGATGCCAACCATTAGAAAAAGGTAGCAAAACATATAGTGCATGTGATAACTGCAATTATTTCTAACTTTTTTTTTTAAGTTTCATTTTAATGCTCTCAAAATCATGGAAATAAAATTTTTGAATTCGAAGTCGTTATTTCAGAACAATAGAACTGATTAAAATGCTAATTATATTTTATTCCCCAAATTTTCTAGCGATTTTGCTATTTCTTTCTTACATATTAATTTGAGCAAGGATTTTAAGGAATCTTATAATGCTACAATAATTTAAAAAACAAATCTAAGTTCATTAAGTTTCTAAAAAAGTTTTTAAAATGCTAATTAATCCGGTCAAAAAACCCCAATTAACCCTTGAATCTGGCTTTTTTTTTTGTCAAAATATAAACAAGATATTAAAGGTTTTGATAGACTATAATTGCAATAACCCAAATAATTTTGACTTTCAAAATTTTCACACCCAGCACGTTACTAATTGCAAACATATGTCCACTATATGAGGTACTCCTGACTTATTTAAAGGGTTGCTTTCCCATTTCCCTTTACAGCATGACAATACGGAAAATTTATAATGTTTCGTATGCATTGGAATTTTATCAACTCATCTGTGCTTAACTTTTATGGCGCTAGTAGACTTCAACTCCACTGCTACTTTTCAAACATATTTTCAAGGGTATTAAAAGAACTCAATACAAGAAGGGGTAGATTGCAAGAACACAAATGCCTTTGCATATAAAGGACTCTAATAACACATACTCTCCACATATTCTACTAATATTGGCTGTTTCTATGTGACATAATGGTGTTGTTCATTCATTCTGTTCTAGTTGTTATAAATCCATCCAACCATTTAGCCCGACATGTTTATACATCTGCTTCCCAAAGAAAATGTTAAATATGAATAGATTTTTTGGGCCAGTGTTGGGGGGGGGGGGGGGGGGATTTCAAAAGGAGTCTCGTGCGTGTATCCCTTAAGTTCCCTGGCTATAAAGATTTGAGCTCATTTTGAAATATTGAAGAGCCAATAATGTATGTACTTAAACAAAATTCATGTACTTAACTGTACTTACTTTAAGTTAAAGAGAAGGCAGCCAGTACTCAGCAATCTCCAGTGCTTTTTTGTAATAAATACTGAAGTTGGTTAGGAAAAAAATAAAATAATAAAACTCCTGTTTAAAGTTGTTGTCTAAAAAATGTTTTAGAAAGTTTATGAGCTGGAAGTAAAGGAATTGTTTTCTTCTGGTAGATAAACGGACTGGGGTGGGGAGTTTTTCGGTACTTGTATAAGTTATATTGTATTCTTTTTTGTCATCAGCTGTTTTTTATTGTTTATAAAAACAAATTGTCTCTCACACACCACCACTCTTATTCAACTCCTCCTTCTTCAGCACTTGATTTTGATTTTTCTTCAAGAGCTACGTATTTTTTTTAGTATTGAAATAAGTATTTTCTAAGTATTCGTAACGCATATTTGAATTTTTTTTTTTTTAATAATAAATCGTTAATTTTTTATGTTTAGGTTTGATAAGTTTGAGATTTATTTGTTGCTTAAATTTAAATTCCTAAAAAAAAATTGTTTAAAAACATCCCTTGTTAGAAAAAAGTTATAAGAAATGAAAAAAAAACAAATAACTTTATCAGCAGTTTTGCTACTTGAATTTGTCATTTAAAACTCAATAAAGTAGCAAATATTTGGCAAGAGATCTAAAATTAATAAAAACAAAAAATTCCAAGAAAAAATTGCAATAATATATAAAAAAAAAAACAAAACAAAATTGCAAAAATAAATCTTTTTTTTATAACTTTGACCTTCAAAAATTTTTAAAATTAGAAATCCAAAAAGACTTGCAAAAACTTTTCATTTTTTGAAATCTCAAGAATAAAATAATCAGTAATTCTAAGAAATGGAAAACTATTCAATATGTTCTTGCAATAGTCAAATTTATTTTTTTTTTATCAAAATTTTGGATTTGAAAAACTGTAAAAATTTTTAAAATCAAGATAACTTAAATATATTTACTAGAGCGACTCACCAAAAACAAGTGCTCGATGTACCCTCCTAAAAATGAACCCTGGACTTTTTTAAGATGACATTTTAAATATTTCGGTTCCAGGGTTGACCTCTCGTGAGCTGGACCAGTTTGAAAAAGGGTCTATTTTTGCATGTTTTGTTACTTTAAGAATCTGTTTCCTTACCAACATATACAAGTTGGGTATCGTAAGAAAGGTTTTTTAAGGCGCGTCCAACTGTATATAAAATTTGTTCAAGGACGACCATCCATGTCCTTTTTTTTAAGGATTTTCTGTAAAAAAACGGTTTTTGAATTTTTTGTTTGGGGTTGTTTGTATTAAAAGCGCCAAATTAACATATTTTAATCTTTAGTCGATTTAATTAAATACGTGTCTCAGCTTTTTTTGAAATTCGTGCTAGTTCGCGTTTTGACAAAAATGCAATGGGGTGGTAACCCTTCGTTTTAAATAGGGCAATATGGGTATCAAATTTTATCTTTTGCCAAGTATATCATCTTTGTATGTAAATAATTTAGATTTGTGCAAATTAGATGCATTTTACACGGTGCTCTGGAATATATATAAATGCAATTTTGTAGTAACTCTAATATGATAGCGGATTTAGTTTCAAGATAATGTATGGATGAAAATAGGACTAAAGAAAGAAAAAAAGAAATAATCCACGACTTTTTGGCGGTATATTTTTTCCGCAAATTAAAAAAAAAAATTTTTTTTTTAATATTTTGATTTTAAAAAATTGTCAAAATTTAAAACCTAAAGGTACGTTCCAAGGCGAATTAATAAAGGTGACCGCATCATGAGATAGAGTTATGCTAGCTATCCCTTTTTTTTTGAAAAATACTATGTATTTTGTTTTTGTAAAAAGTTAGAGTGACTGTCAAAATTATTTGTTGAAAATATAAAAAGGAAATTTTTTGTTTATAAAATTGGATACACAATTGCTTTAGAAAGTAAATCTTTTTCCTCTATTGCAAATTAATGGTGACTCCACTTATTCTTTACGCCTTTTTATTTCCTTGTGTTTGTTTATCTTTTAGATTCACTTTTTTATTTTACAAAATTTAAATAAGTTTTTTTTCAAGAATTTAAATTTTTGTTGAATTTAAAATTTGACTTAATTTTTTCACAAAATGTAAACAAAACTTGACATTCAGTATACACACAAAAAAATAAACAAAAAACAGATGACGTGAAAATGTCACCTTTATGAATTCGCCTTGGTACGTTCAGACTATTGAAATATTTGATAGCAAACATCAAATATTTCACTAACGTAGTCTGAACACAAAATATTTTTGAGTGTCAAATAAAATAACAGCTGATTTTGAGGAAATAAAAGTATTTGCCGGCAAACAAATATTTGTCCAATGTGAACATAGTGTGAACACAAAAAATCAAATATTTTAAAAGTTTTTGAGCAAACATTTATTTGATATTACAAAAAAAATTGTAAGAGCAAACAATGACATATAATTTAAGCCATGTTACCTAACCTAGCATTTACACATGCCACTGCCAGTTCGAAAAACTCAATACACTCACACTTTTTTACTAATACACTCACATTTTTCGCAATGGCAGCTCCAGTGGCAGCAAAAATTGCATGCGAGTGGAAATTTGGCACTTGCATGCCACTAAATGTTAAAACGATAAGCAATGTTACCCTGTTAAAAATTTAATTCACATTTACTGGATTGTTGTCAAATTGTTATTGAAGTTTAAACTTAATAAAGAATTATTATGATTCATTTTTTAAAAAAGCGCATAAATAAAAGCAAGTTTGTTAATAATAGAGCATAAATATCGTTAAAATAATGTTAATATAAATAAATTAAAAAATTTTCCAAAAAATTTGCAATTATGATTAACTCGGTCACTCTATTTTGTTTTCTGGTACTTTTTTTTTTTAATTTGAGAAGTAAACAAAATTGGTCAAGTTTACGCTTCTACGACATTTTTAAAATGAACTCGCAGTGGCATGTGTAATCACAAAAGTTAATGGCATGAGATTCGACTATTTCGAACAAATTTTCTTTGATAATATGTTTACAACAGTGGCATGCCACTACTTGCATGTGTAAAGGCAGGGTAAAGCAGCTATTTTTCTTATTAGCTTTCGGATTCTTTACAGTTTTAAAGATTTTTTTTATAATTATTAGACTTTGCTATCATGCCGCTATTGGCAAATTTTTTCGAATTTCCGCTAATTTTGCAATTTTTATGGAATTTTTGCCATTCCTTATAGTTTTAGACACTTTTAATAAATTTTATGGTTTTGCTTTAAATGTTAAAATTTTTGTTTTTTTTTGGTTTTCCCCGACATTTTGTATTTTTTAACCGATTAAGCGATTTCAGATAAATTTTAGGGTTTGTTTCCAAGTTTGCAATTTTTCGCGAATTTTAGTCATGTTCGTGATAGAAGCGATTTCTTTCTGTGATTCTTTGCAGATTTTACGATTTTCAATAACTATTAAGCTTTGCTATCATGCCGCTATTAACAAATTTTTGCAAATATCCGCTAATTTGGCAATTTTTACCGAATTTTTGCCATTCCTTATACTTTTAGGGACTTTTAATCAATTTTATGGCTTGTTTGAAATTTTAAAAATTTTCGCGAATTTTCGCTTATTTTGCAAAAAAAAACATTTTTGTTTGTTTGCTATTTTCCGACAATCTGTTTTTTTAAACGATTTCAAATAAATTTTAGGGTTTGTTTCCAAGTTTGCAATTTTTTGCGAATTTTAGCCATGCTCGCGAAGAAGCGATTTTTTCCTGTGAATCTTTACAGCTTTAATGATTTTTAATAACTATTAAGCTGGAGGTCCATACCACGCGTTTTCGCCTCCACGCAGCGCATGCTTTTATAACCTTACTTGCGTTCTAAGTTTGAAGTTACATGCAACGCTTTTTATGCAGCAGCAGCACAAGTAAAAATAACATTTAATTTGTCAAAATCAGCTGATTTGTTCGAACGCTGCTTGTGACGCTTACAAAAGTAGAAAGTAAACCTACTTTTCGCCTCAAGGTATCTACGCTTTTACGCATGTAACTTACTACGTATAACTACACAGATTCTACTTTTTTGACAGCTGCGTATGCTGCGAAAAAGCGAGTAACGCGTGGTGTGGACCTCCAGCTTAAGGCTTTGCTATCATACAGCTTTTAGCAAATTTCCGCTAATTTGGCAATTTTTACTATTTGTGAAATATATGTTAATTTTTGAACACTTTCATTAAATAATTATTTGATGCAAATATTTGTCTTAGTCTGAACGCATGGCAAACATGATTTCATTTATTTTATTTGACACTATTTGCCAACTGTTTTAACAAACAAAAATTGTCAAATATTTGAGCTTAGTGTGAACATTAAACAAAATATTTTTTTGTTTCACACAGTTTGAAGCAAATATCAGAACAAATATTTTTTTTGTCAAATATTTCATTAGTCTGAACGTACCTTAAGATAACAAAAACACATTTGGGGGATTCACAAGGTGTCATAAAGTCATAAGTCTTAAAATAATAACATGAAAAAATATGACTCTTGTGAACAACCCCTCATAATTTAGTGAGCTATTCTGAATTTAAATCAGATGATTTAAAACAAATAAAAAAAAATAAATATTTACGTAACATCATAATATTTTTTAATTCTAATCCATGAATAAATAAATTAAATTAGATCTTACCTGACTATTTTCCATTTTTTAGACGCAAATCACAAATTAATTTTATTTTGTTTGTTTACCAAACATCAGAGTCCTAAGCCGATATAATTTAACGCCGCAAGCGTTTTGTTGCAAAAACTGCTAGCGCTTAGCGCAGGTCTCTTCTGATTAATTACGACAGCACAATAAACATACCAAGCAAAGTTCTATTAATTTAAGACACTTTTTGTTTACAAAGCAACAACAATATTTTTAAACCATTGTAAAATGTTAGAACATTATGACAATATAACATGATAGCACACCTTGTGAATACCCCAATTGAATTTGTAGAAAATTTTAAATTGTTTTCTATTTATAAGTTATTTAAGAAATAAAAATTTTTTTTCACATTTAAAGTTATAAAAAAAAATTTAAAAAAGGAAAAAATACATTTTATTTTTTTTAAATTTTTATTCTAAAAAATTCTCGAAATTTTTAAAATTAAGCCTAGTACTCTGTTCGAACTTGCGAAAAATGTTGAGCAACATTGATTATTTCACACGAAAATTTTGTCATGTATCAATATTATCTGTCTTGCGGATTTTCAAAACTTAACGTTTTTATTAGTTACAAGTATACAACATTACTTTGCGAAGGTAAGCAAATACCATAGTTGGGGGTAGTGCACTAAATATTGATTTAAAACAACATTGCACAAACTGCTAAAAAATTTGTTTTTACTACTTTTTACCAGCTTTAGTGATGATTGGTATATTTTTCAATAGCACTAAAAAAATTATTTGGTATTGGAAATTTTTTTCACTATCACTAACTGTGATTGAATGCATCAAATCTGCACTCAATTCAAATATGTAGTTCAAAATGTGAACTTGCAATCAAAAAGCTGCACAAAAACATAATATCACTAAAATTTAAAAATTTAATTTTGTATGTGCATGGTTTTCTGATGATATGCATAAGCAAAGGAAATTAAACTAAATGAAATTCTTTCAATAACGGAATAATTCTTGGATTTAATCATGAAAACACAAGTTTTCTATTTTATGTTGTGTGCAATATTGTTATTCAAATAAGTGAAGAAAAAAATTGCAATATACTGATGATTGCTTTTTTAAATCAAACTATTTTTTAGCGCAAAATGTTTTAAGGTTACAATCACTCATGTGTAGTGAGATTGCTAATTTTCAATTCATCAGTTAACATCAACAAAATTATTGCAATCATTTTGAACTAGTGCACTACCCCCATCTATGACAAAAACCATGTCTTTTGATAATTGTCATTAAAAAAAGTAAAACAATTTTATTTAAATAATTTTCTGAAGTAAAAAACAAAAAAATTTAATTTTATTATTAATTTTTGCACTTTTCTAAATTTTTCTTTTTGAAACGCTTGTTAAAGACCCCACCTCACATATGCAAAATAACATTTTACAAAACAGTATTAGCTGCTGCTTAAAATTCCGCGCGAAATAATATGAGCTGCACTTGTTTCGCACGGAAAATACAAATGTTGCTAGAAACATTTCGCATGTTTTTCTTAAGCCTAGTACTCTGTTCAAATTTGTGAAAAATGTTGAGCAACATTTTTTATTTCATACGAAAATTTTGACATGTATCGATGTGACCTATCATGCGAGTTTGTACAATTGGCCGATTTTATTTCTGCAAAGTATGCGACATTGTTTTGCGTATGAAAACAAACCCCACATGTATTTTACTAAAAATAATTTTTTTTTAATAAAAAAGAAAGTAAATATGGTTAAAAACTGTTACCGGTTGTGTTATATTAATTTTTTATTTCTTATTAAATAAGCAGTTCATCCTTTTTTGCTTTTGCTTAAAATTCCACGTGAAAGAAGTGCAGCTTACTTTATTTCGCAGTTGTAAAAAAATGTTGCCAGAAACATTTCGGAACTTTTTCACAAAATGAACAGAGTACAACTCTATCAACATTATTTCATAGATATTTCGCACAAGTTGTTTTTCATATGCGTTTTGACAGCATTTCACGTGAAATATTGAACAAAGTACCAGGCTTTAATATAAATAGAGTACAACTCCATCAACATTTGTTCGTTTGTATTTCACAGAAATTTTTATTATATTGATTTTTAAAACATTTCGCATGAAGTACTAAAAACAAAAATAAAAAGAATACAAAAAGAAAAAATTTTTTTTTTTTTTTAAATTTTGATTGTAAAAAATTGTCAAAATTTGAAAACCTAAGACAATGAAAATAGTCTTCCAAGATATAAAAACTGAAAGTATTTTCTATTTTCTAGTGTTTTTGGAAAAAACAATTTCTTGTCCATGATAAAGTTATAAACTAAAATATAAAAAAGGAGACAGGTTTTTAAAATAACTCAATGATTTTGATATTATGTAAAATCAGATGTTTGTAGTTGTCCAATAATTTTGTAAAATTGTCCACTTTCCAATAACCAAAACTATGTATGTAGTCACTACTAGAAACATGCAAAATTCAAGACGGAAACTATAATCATTTTAAAGCTATAAGGTTTACTACTAAGCAGGGCTTTTAAAACTAGACAGATAAGTAGCAGTAGCAACGAAAATTAACTCAATGACTGTTCATCTATTTCCAAACGAAGACTTCTAATTTGTTTTAAATGTTAGTTAAGCGATCAAAGTCCTTGTTCGAAATCGATGAACAGGCTATAAATAGTATAAGCCAGTGTTCGAAAATAAACACTAAATATCGTTCTTTCGGTTCGGTAGATTTGTGGAAAACACAAACGCTAATAGTGTTTGTGTAGAAATTCATTAAAAAAAATAACGTTTCCCTGTTTGTCATCTTTCGAACACAAAAATAATACTGTTTTCATCATACTCAACAAATGATGAGAACATTAAATTCCGTTCGGTTTTTTTTTTTTAAATCCACGAACTTCAATGTGTTCGGTTCGGCTCGTTAATGTTCGTCGCTTTTTGCTGATAAAAAAAAACCAAACATTTTTACAAAAACAAAATACACACACGAAAAACATTATAGAACATTAAAATATAATGTTTTTCTACAGTTTCACTACAATTGTTTTTTAACGAAGAACCGAACATTATATAATGTTCGGTTCTTTCTTGAAAATAGTTACGAACGGTATTAAGGTTTGTGTATGTTTACACAAACACTAAAAAAATAGATATCGTTCTTCGGTGTGTGAGCCGAACGCTAAATAATGTACTGTTTATTTTCGAACACTGGTATAAACCATGTTTTCTACTACTGCTGCTTCCTTAACCAGTAGCTATAGAAATAGTCTAAAAATGACAGCACAGAACTAACAGAAACAGCAGGAAACATAGCAAGAAATAAAGCCGTAAAGTTGCATGTGATGTAGCAGTGAAGAAGAATATTAACAAATCGAAAAATAAAAAAAAAATCCATCGTAATCGTAATAGAAAACGCGAATAGTTACGAAAGTATAATACGGAAGGCACTTTTTCATGTAAAAATGCCCAACTTAACAACCAAAACAACGCTGATGATGACTTTTACCTTTATTGACTTTACAACTTAAAAATAAACCAAACAAGCTTCCAAATGGTTTGATTTTAAAACTACTGCTTTATAAGTAGTTTGTGCTTTATTATTATTGGGCCATTTCGTCTTCAATTTTTTAATATTCAGCAATAGTTGTAATATTTTTATTACTAAAAAACTTTTGAATGCTATTTCTATTGCTACAGAATATTCCTGAAGGCAGTAGTAATAATATTGCTAGTAATTGTAGCATTTTAGTCTCTGACTTAAACCTTTTAAATTTTAGTAATAAATAATCTTATTTATTAGATTTCAGTTTACACATCTCAACTGTTTCTTTTTTCTTGAAACAAGTACCTCATCCTCAAAAATATGAACTTCTTTATAATTTCCTCACACAAAAGTTTTTATTCAAATGAATTTTTTTAATCTGCTTCAGCCTTGGAATAATCATCTCGAAATACCTTAAAGTTTCTAAAAATGTTCTTCTATAAATTTATAAAATATTGCATTTTCATATTTCAAAACCTTGTAGCCACCTTTTAATCTCCTTGTTTCCTTAATTGTCTATCAAAACCATTTGTTGTTGTCCTGACTTGTCAATTTTTTTATTCTTCAACCCAAACAAGTTCGCACATGATGGAACAAACATCATTTAAACCATATAATATTTTTAATAACAATAATTGCTATAGAACAAATCTCAGCTACAACAAATGTAATAAATGAAACCCTTTTTGAAGCCAAAAATTAAACATATAAAAAAATATCACCACTTTGTTTGCCATATAACCCCCTCAAAAAAAGAGCTCTTTCATGTCACACAGCTACACACATAATCTATTAGTGATTATAGGGTTTCTTTGGAACTTTTTTTATCAGTTGCATTTGGTTTGAATCCAGTATGTGGTCTGCTTTTCACTTATGATGTTGCAGCATGTGTCAGCCACTCAATGTGTCAAAAATGGATGACAAAAGAGTCTGTATGAAACTTCCTGCCATTTCCTGACCGTTTTTTTATTTTATTTTTTTCTTGCTTTGGCAACACAAATAAACCACCGTTGTACCAGATTCAATTCATCTTTTCCATGTTCATTTCAATAAATCACTTGCAATTATCATTTATTGTTTGTGATTTTTAACGCTTTTTTAGAGAGAGACACAGGATTTTTTTTTCAAAGAAGACTTAATTTCATAAAGAAGCTTTACAAATCGTAATGTTTAGCATAATCATCAGGGCAGTAATTATGAGGGTCATTGTTAGCATGGTAAAAGAAGAGGGAGGGGAGGAAAAACTTTTTAACTAAGTTTTATTTCTAAGAGATAATAACAAAAATTTTACAACAAATTTTAGAGTCACTTTAAGAAGCCTTTGGAAGGAAGCTCTTTTTAAAATTGTTGAAAATTAGGATTTTATAAAGCTTTTTAAAAATGAATAGGTAAAGATTTTAGAAAAGTTCTGAAAACCCCTTTTATAAAACCAACATTAAAAATCTTTTTGAGTTTGCGTTTTTATAAAGCTTTTACAAAAAGTCTTTAGTAAGCTTTTATCAACAATCTTTAAAAAGCTTTTAGAAAAATGTTCACATAAATTTTAGTTAGTTCACATTTAATATATGAAGATTCAATATATCGAGGGCTTATATTCAATACCCGCCATACACCAATTATTGGAAAATGACTTTTTGATGGCAAATTGTTCACTGATGCTAGCTTTATCTCTGGCAAAAATTTCAGAAAAAAAAATTAATATAAGTTCTTTTTTTTTTAAATATTTGTGATACCGCTATCAACCGCACGATTTTTTTTTAATGCAATACCCGCCATACGCCACACATTGGTTGAAGTTCATAGAACGAGCGGCAAAAAATAGAAGAAGTTGTTGAAGGATAATGAAACTTGGCACATAGGCATTTGTTTGAATCAAGAAAAAAATGGAAAAATCAAAATGAATCGCCCACTTTTACGTCCACCTCCCATACAAAGTGAAAATTCAAAAAGTAATTTCAATTTTTGGGAATACAAAATTTTATTTTCAAAAGATTTTGTTATTCGATTGAAAATTAAATTTTAACCTACGGCATTGTTTTTTGGCACATAGCATTTTTACGAACTCGTAATCATTTGTGTGATATTTAAAAAATATCCGCCCACTTTTACGCCCACCTCCCATACAAAGTGAAAATTAAATTTTGACCTAGGCATTGTTTTTTGGCACAAAGCATTTTGAAACATAATCATTTGTGTGAAATTTGATTTCTGCTTTGATTTCTAATACATGAACTCAATTTTCACAAAAAATAAATATTATAATTGTAAAATGGGACCCTGAAAATATATACCTGATCACGCCCACCTCCCATAGAAAAAACAAATAGAAAAAACATGAATACGTAATTCAGGCATAGTCTTTTAATAATTTTTTAACATCATTATCAGGTTGCAGAACAGTTAAATTATATGCATTTGCATACTGCTCAGTTACCAATCCAGCCTAGTAAATGGAAACATCTTCCAGATTTGAAGCCGGTTATACCACTAGAATATCATTACTTTTATGATAATTTTGTTCAGATGGAGTCAAAGTAATAACAAAGTGACAATGTCCAATTTGAATTACCTTTTTTAATTATGTTCATTTTTATACCCTTCACCGAAGGTAAGAGCGTATATATAACTTTGTCATTCCGTTTGTATGTTCCACAATATTGATCCTACACCCTATAAAGTATATATATTCTGGGTCCTTATGAAAAGCGAAGTTCAAATCCGGTTTTACGTCTATCCGTCTGTCCGTGTGTATGTTGAAATACGTTTTCCGAAAACCCCAGAAATGATGTGGACTAGGTTGATGTATATTTATGTCACATATACTCCGTTTAAGTTTGCTAGTGAAATTCAGCCAGATCGGTCCAAAAATGACGGAGATATGAGCAAAAAACCACGACTACCTCTAAATTTTTTCAAAAATCCCTTGTTGTTGTTGTATTTTTTTTTATTTCTGTATATCTTGAGAACGGCAAGAGTCAAAGTTTCCAAATTAGGTACACACATTTAGGTTGCCAATACACACCATCCTACAAAATGTGGGCGGGATTGTCTAGTTGCTGCTCCCACAATGGTGAAGGGTATATAAGATTCGGCACAGCCGAATATAGCACTCTTACTTGTTTTGTTATTGTTTTGTTATTGAATTCTTTTATGTTAGAAAAACGTTAAACAAATGCTTATTTTAATAAAATAACATATTAGAGCAAAAAAACATATTTTTATTGCGGTGCAATTACCGCTATACGCCAAACCAATATTTGAAGATTTCAGTTGCAATACCCGACATCAACCATATCGCTGCGAATAGAGTTAAAAGTTCTACTTTTTTATAAGGGTGACTTAGTAGTCACATTTAAAAAATATTATAGAAGAAAGATTCATTCATACCTTAAGAATTTTCGAAAGAAACAGTTTTTTCTCTCTCCTGAAAAATTGTATTTTGGCGGATGGCGAGTATTGAATATAAGCCGTCGATATAAATAATGAAAAAAAAAGTATTTAAAAAAGTTTTTATAAAATTTTGTACAACGTCTTTTTTAAGCATTTATAAAACGGGGCTTTTTAAAGCTTTCGCAAAAAAATGAATTAGTATAACTTTTCTAAAAGTTCTTAGAAAAACTTTTATAAAACGTTTTTAAAAAAAGGTTCAAACGCGTAACCATAAAGCTTTTAAAGGAAATCTTTAATAAGCTTTTATCAACAATCTTTAAAAAGCTTTTATTAAATTTGTATGATGATTTTATAAAGAGTTTTTGTAAAGCTTTAACAACAGTTCTTTAGGAGTATTAAAAAAGTTTTAAAGCAACGTCCTTATTAAGAATTTTTAAAACTTTCGTAAAACGTTTTAAATCTTTCTTAGAGTATTTTTCAAAAGCCTTTCTTTATTTGTCTTTGAAAAGCATTCACATTTTTTTTATAGAAAGTAATAAATTTATTAATTTAAATCATTTCTTAAAATAAATATTTTTAAGTTGAAAGGCTTTATACATTTTTTTTCAAATTTTTTAATGAGAAAGCTTAAATAAGATAATTAAGATAGCTTTTACATTGAAAATTTTTTCACGGAGCTTTAGCTTTAGAGAAAGCTTTAATGATATTTTCTATACTGATTTTGTATTTTAAGTCTTTTGTTTAAAAAATTCTGTAATTTTAAAGAAAAAAAGCTCTTTAAGTAAAGAGGCTTTACAAATTCTGTTTAATAACAAAGCTTAAATATTATTTTTTAAAAAGATTTTGCATAAAAGTATTATTTCCACAAAGCTTTCGTTTTTGAAAAAGCTTTTCTTATGCAAATTTTTTTTACAAAGCTTTCGTTTAGGAAAAAGATTTTTTTAATATAAAGCTTTATACATTTTTTTAAATAGAAGACTTTAAAGTTTGTTATTTTAGGTATTTGTTTTTTTTTTTTCAGAACACGCTTAGATTTTTATGTTTTTAACTAAATCCTCTTGTATATTCCCTCTTGCCCTGTTGGTTTGTCGTGTTGTGGAAAGAAATGTTTATATGACTTTACTACTTAATACAACTGTCAAAACCACAAAAACCTACTCAATCATAAGTATTCGACTCAATATTTCAAGGACTTGAAGGAGAAAAACATGAACAAAAGCATCTAAATTTCATTTACATTCAAACACACGCGTTTTGTTAAAGACACTGAGAGAAATTTTAGGACAAAGAGGGAAAGAAAACTGACAAATTTTTTTATTAAGATTTAATAAAGCTGGCAAGAAAGATTTGTTAAAAGCTTAACTTTTTATTAAATTTGTAAACTTAATTTGATTAGCGAATTTTTTTTTTTTTTTTTTTTTTTTGTTTAAAATAGTTTTTTTTTTCAATGTTATATTCGAATTAAATATATTTTTTAAATTCTTGATGAATGAATTTTCCCCGTGTTCTCTGTGTAGTTTCTGTTATTAAACTTTTTCTTAGCAATAAAAAACTACCACCATTTAACCTCACAAAGCTTTAATATTTTTCAACAACCAGAAAAGTTTTTTTTAGACTTGGTAGAATTATAATGTCGTCTACAAATGTTTCCTTTAATAGAAAAATATGCCCCATCATTCCTGCTGCTGCCTGTTTAATCAGGTTTATTCAACTTCAACAATGAGAGAAAAACTTTTACTTAACTATTGTTTAACAAAATTGTTCATCAAAATTACTAAAATTATTCCTAATGAATACTTTGTGTATGATTAAGATTACAAAATTATGTACTTGTATTAAATACTAATGAAAATATTATTATCGGCATAATTAACTCCCTGAGGAAATTTAGCTTTAGTTTTTTTTCAGAAGATAATTGAAAACTTTTTAACATCAGCCCTTAACCCTTAAACAACATAATGTTATCCCGTTTTTGAGGTTTATTTTAAAAAAGGTCTGATGAAATATTTGTATAACAAGTTGTCGTTGTTGAATAATAATTTTATAATTACTGTAGTCCTGTTTTCACGACCTCTCAGGGCTTTTGTTTTCTAAAAGCTTTTTGAAACATCAAAAAGTAAAAAAAAAAATTAGAAAAAATAAGAAAAAGTAAATACATAATAAGTTCTGAAAAATTTTCAATTAATAATAATAAACAAAAGGTTCGAAGGACCATTTAAATATTGCTTTAGTAAGTAGTTTTTTTAATCTTTGCTGGTTTATTGTTAATTTAAAATATATTTAAAATATTTGTTATATTATTTATTAAATATTAAAGCAAAAGAAATACGATTATTTTTTTTTTGAAATGTAAAGCAATTACTTTAGTTTTTCAATATTATAGCTTTTATAACAAAATATTTAAAATAAAACAAGTTAGAGTGATATCTTCGGCTGTGCCGAATCTTTAATACCCTCCACCGACAGTTCGAATGTTTAAGGAGTAATATCTGTATGATGTTATTATTATCTTAAACTGTGACGATTTGTTATTAATTATGGTTTTAGGCGACTAAACTGTTTTCCGGTAGTAGGGTTTATATGGGCCCTAGGGTAAATTATGGACCGATCATCACAAAATTTCACAGCGTAATTTGTTGTCCTTTAAAACTGTGACGTGCCAATTTCTGTTAAGATAGCATTATTAATTATGGTTTTAGGTGTACTAAACTGTTTTCCGGGAGTAGGATTTCTATGGGGCCTGGGGTAAAATATGCACCGATCTTCACGAAATTTCACAGTATCATTTATAGTCCTTTAACTGTGACGAGCCAAAATTTGTTATGATTGCATTATTTTTTACGGTTTTAGGCGTACTAAACTTTTTTCCGGTAGTAGGGTTTATATGGGGCCTAAGGTAAATTATGGACCGATCGTCATGAAATTTCACAATCTTATTTCTAGTCCTAAAAAACTGTGACGTACCAAATTTTGTTACGCTAGCGTTATTTTTTACGGTTTTAGGCGTACTAAACTGTTTTCCAGGAGTAGTGTTTATATCGGGCTTAGGGTGAATTATAGACGGATCTTCACGATATTTAACAGCGTGATTTCCAGTCAAATAAAACTAATTTTTGCAAAATCTTATCTCATTCCGTGCCTTGTTCCAGCATTAATGTTATTTTTTGTAACAAAATTATCATTTTTTTTAGGTGGTGGTTCCACATTTTGATTCATATCTCTGGTCGCACTGAACCGATTCTGCTGGATTTCAATCCCAAACTGCTCAGGATAACTACAAGTAATTTGGCACCAAGTTTGTTCATTTATTTTTAGTTGTTCGAAAGTGAGCGTGTTTTCAACAGAAGGACAGACAGACGGACATGGCTTAATCGGCTTAGAATTACTCAAGGACCCAGAGTATATATACTTTATGGGGTCTGAGCTGAATAATAAAAAAGTTTTACACGGAATGACAAACTTAATATACCCTCTTCACAACTAATTGTGGTGGAGGGTATAAAAATGCTTAAAAGAATAGTGAACAAAATATGAACTAGTGTCTAAAACAGACAATTCTACACATTATTAATTGATTTAAATAAGACAAGAAATGTGCTTGATTTCTAAATATCTTGATTTCTAATTAACAAATATTAAAAAATCATAAAATATAAAAAATTTAAGTAACCGGTTTTTTTTGATTCGGTTAATTGGTTGCCAAAAACAATAATAATTTACCAGTTGTTTTTCTAATATAAACTACAAACTCAATTTTTTTATAAAAATTACATTTTTTAAGGACTTTAAACATTTTTATCAAACAAAAACCGGTTACTTTTTATTATAAATAAAATTCAAGTTTGAATAAACGCATATATAACCTTTAACATTACATCATTTAAAGAATTAACAAAAAAATTATAATAACATTTCAGGTTAAATACCAAGATCCTAATACAAAAATTTAAATAACCGGTTTTTTTATATACAAGTTTGTTTGTTTTTTAAGCTCAACTAAAAATTCCAATGTTTTGTAAAAAATTCTAAGCAATTTTCACAATTGATTTGAATAAGAATCGGTTGCTGCTAATAAATCTTGCATTTCTGACTGAAGTGAAGCCAACATTTTTTTTACAAAAACCAAGAATAAACTTTAAAGAACCGGTTTTAAAATTTTAGATAAATTAAAAAACTTAATAAAGCGGGTTTTATAGGTTACAGTTTTGTTTAATTTATAATGTAAAACCTAGAATTTATAATTTTTGTGTAAAATGTTAAGCAAATTCCTAACAATTTTTCAATTAAAACCCGATTACTTTTTTTAATTTTTGGTTCTAGTGAAAAAGATAAAAATTCTTACTTTCAATTTTCGTAATCATTAATAATTAAAAATCTTGAAATAACCGGTTTAAAAATACAAGTAACCGATTACAAAAAATTAAAATGACGCTTTTTATAAGATAAAGTTTATATGGGTTTTTAATGAATCTGAATGTTAATTTGATGTAAATTGTTATTAAATTATTCAATTAAAAACACGTAATTTTTATTAAATTTTAATTCTATTTAAAAAAAACCAATTTTTATTTTATATTAAGTTTTTAATTTTCAGAATATTGAATTACTAAAAAACTTGAAATAACCTGCTTAAAAATATAAATAACCGGTTACTAAATAGTTAAGTTGTTATTTAATTATTCAATTAAAAACCGATTACTTTTTTTAAATTTTACTTTTTATTAAGTTTTTAGTTTTAAGAATCATGAATAATTAAAATCTTGAAATAACCGGTTTAAAAATGCAAGTAACCGATTACTAAAATTAAAGTGCCGCTTTTTATAAGATAAAGTTTGTTTGTGTTTTTAATAAATCAGGAAGTTTTGCCTTTAAATGTTAATTTGAAGACATTAGTTATTTAATTATTCAATTAAAAACCGGTTACCCTTTTTCAATTAAAAAAACAAATTGCTACTTTTAATTTAGTGAATTATAACAAAACTTGAAATAACCTGTTTAAAAATATAAATAACCGGTTACTAAAACTTAAGTAACCGCCTTTTAAAAGATACAATTTATGTGTTTTTTTTTAAATCTGCTTTTAAATGTAAATTTTAAGTAAAGTTAAATTAACTTTTTAAATAAAAAAAGGTTACTTTTTTAAATCATAGTTCTAGCTAAAATAAGCAAATATTCAAAGTTTTTTGGTTTTTCAATTTAAGAGACATGAATAACTAAGAAACCTTAAATAAACGCTTAAAAAATACAAATAACCGGTTACTAAAACTCAAGTAACTGCTTTTTATAAGATTACTTTTGTGTGGGGTTTTAATAGATGTGGAAATTTGGCATGGTAGTTTTAAGAAAATTTTAGTTTAAATATTCGAATAAAACATGTCCAGTTTTTTTAAATTTTAGTTCTAGTTAAAAAAATTGGTTTTTTAATTTAAGAGTTATAAATAACAAAAAAACTTTAAATAACTTGATTGAAAATGTAAGCAACCGGTTTCTTAAAATTTAGTATCCGCTTTTTATAAGATTAAGTTTGCACAGTTTTTTATTGAATCTGGAAATTTAGCTTTCGAATGTAAATTTTAAAAACATTTTTATATAGTTATTCGAATAAAATATGGTTACTTTTTCAATTCTAGTTCTAATTTAAAAAAAAATAATTTTCGCATTTTAAGAATCAAGAATAACTAAAAAAAACTTTTCAAACCGGCCTGGAAATTCAAGTAACCGGTTACTTTAACTTAAGTAACCGTTTAAAGATCAAGTGTGTATGGTTTTTTAATGGATCTGGAAATTCAGCTTTCAAATATAAATTTAAAAAAAATTTAATTGAGTTATTCGAATAAAAAATCGGTTACTTTTTTAAATTAAAGATTTAGTTTAAAAAAACTAGTTTTTACATTTTTTTGTTTCGCATTTAAAGAATCAAGAATAATTAAAAAACTTTAGATCAATGTTCTAAAAAATACAAGTAACTGCTTTAGGTAAGTAACCCTAAAACTAAAGTAACCGCTTTGTACAAGATAAAGTTTGTATGGTTTTTTTAATGAATAGTGAAATTTTGCTTTCAAATATAAATTTTAAGTAAAAATTGTTATATAGTTATTGGCATAAAAAGGCGGTTACTTTTTTTAATTATAGCTTTAGTTAAAATAACAAATATTCACATTTTTTGATTTTTTAATTTTGTAGTCGGTTATAGCTAAAAAATTTTAAATAACCGGTTTAAAAATGCAAGTAACCGGCTACTAAAGCTAAAGTAGCCACTTTTTATAAGATAAAGTTTGTATGATTTTGAATAAATCAGGAAATTTTGCTTTGAAATGGAAATTTTAAGAAAACTTTTAATATCGTCATTCGAATAAAAAATCGGTTACTTTTAACGGTACAACTTTACCTCATCACCTTTCCTAGTTTATTACTCTACGAATCCCGGAGAAATTAAGAATAATAAACAGAAATTGTTATCAAGATTAAAGTAACCGGTAACCTGACACTCGATTAAACATTTTTCCAAACTCTTTTTAATTTATTTGCTAGATAAATAAGAGTTTTATAAATTAGCATGAAGTTATAAAACTTCCGTTTCTTATCAAGAAATATTGACCATGAAATTCGCAACTCTAACGCATCGTATTCAGATTAAAACACCCCATTAAAACTTTGCAAAAAAAGCCACCCTGCTTTTACAAAAAAAGCTGGTATTCTCGCAGTAGATAGAGTACATCCTTGTAAAGTCATAACATGGATGCATGAGTTTAATTTCCGTTTAGCACATGCCGTTAACAATGTGTTTTTTCAGCTCTCTTTTTGTTGAAGTAAATGTAAATATGTAGAAGATTTTTTTTTGCACATGTACATAAATATTTATATAAAAAAGTAAATATTTCATTTTATCCTTAAACAGAAAAAAGCATAATAAAATAAATATTTACATATGCAGACGGACAGTCAAATAGATCGCCAGTCAATTCAAACAATACAAAAAGTTGTCTGTCTGTCATTACATTCGAGTATTCAAATGGAATGTAAAATAAACAATATTTTTTAAATTCCTTTTTTTTAGCGGAGTAGTAGGAAAGTTATTATAGTCCAAACTATTGGCTAGTAAAATTGTTTTATTTTTTTCATTTTCATTGCCATGTTTAAGCCATCAAATAAGATTTATCGATGATGAACCCCATTTGTAATCGTAATTTGTCTTTAAAACGGCGTTGGTGGGGTCATTGGAGTGTATGAACACAAACACAAAGTGTGCGTGTGGGAGTATTGGGGAAAACACAATCGTAATTGAATTGAAAAATTAAATTTCCTTTTTTTATTTTTCAGCAAAACAATGCTAAAACTTTAAATTTGTTTTGTAATGGCTGGTTGGAATCGAAACAAAATAAAAAAAGTTTTATTGGGATTTCAAATAAATTTGTTAAAAAGTTAATTTTTGGAAAAGTTTCTTTGGGAAAAGTTTTTAAGCTAAGAAGCTTTAAAAGTAAGAGCAAAAACTTCAACTGAAAAGTTAAAAATAAAACCGAAAAATTATGTGGGTTTTAAACATTCAAATCAGTAATTGGTAACCAAAATACAAGTAACCATTTAATTTGAAACAATTTATATTTTGTAAATAATTTAATCAAAAATGTTTTTTTATTCAATCGAATAAAAATCGGTTACTTTTTTAAAACACTTCCACAACAAAAATAAATTAAGTTTATTAATAAGATTTAGCTTTAATGTGCTTAATTCCCAATTCTTACTATTGACAAATTGAAATTTACTGTTGGTAGGATGCGCATTTCACTGGTTTCTTGGGCCAGATCATCAGGAAACTTCATCCCAAGATTTTAGAAAAGCTAAAGATATTAATAATCCAAATAAAAGTATTGAGCGTATAGGAATTATAGGCACTCAAAAGTTTTACCCGTAATAATATCAAAGCCTTAACAAAACAACAACAAACAGTGAGTTTTTCTTTTCATATACCCGACTACAATTGCTTGGTTTTTTGTCAACTCTAATTGTAGTTGTAAGAAATATGGAAATATTCAAATAATCATGCAAATCTTCAAAAAATAAAGTAAATTCCTCTAGTTTAAAAACTGAAACTTTTTTTAAGGTAATTAGGGGAAACCCTTGTTTTTTTTTATATAAAACTGGCTACATTTTTGGAAATAGTTTTTTAGTGATGAAAATGCTAAACATTTTTTCTGTTTCTAAAAATTAATAGAAAAGTGCTACAAAAAAGTAACCGCTTACCAAAATTTGTAGTTAATAAACAAAAGTAACTGGTTACCAAAAATTAAGGTAGACGATTTTCATCATGTTGAATTTAGTTTTGCTTATAAAGTATTTTTAATAAGAAATAAAAAAAACCGAGGTTAATTGTATGAACTTATATTTAAAGTAACCGGTTACTTCTCCAAAATAATTCTTTATCTAATAATTTAAAATAAAACTGGATTTTCACTGGTGGTTTAAGATTCTTTTAACGATAAGTTTAATCTGATCGGTTATAGTAAAACTAGTTGGAAAGTAACCGGTTTTCAAAATCTCTGGCAACCATTAGTTAAGTCTGAAATTTATGTTTGACTATTCATATCTTTAAAACTTGTCTAAAAGAAGTTCATAAAAGCGAAATTACAAAATTTCAATTGGTTTCAACACGAAAAAACTCTCTCAAAAAACCGGTTATTTTTAACAATGTATAATTATTGTATGTATAATTATTTTCAAAAGTTACAAATTTCAAAGCTATTCTTTACTTTTCTTGCTATTTTAACTCCTTTCAAACGTTATATATAACTAAATAGAGGTCAATTATAGAAAACAACTAGCTAAAAAAACTTTAAAATAACCGGTTACTTTAAGAAATGTATTGTTATCTTAAAAACGTTTTAATTTCAAAGCTTTTCGTTTGCTTTTCTTGATATTCTTACTCCTTTTAACTAATTTATAAAACGAAAAAGTAATCTGTTATAGGAAACACTAATGTATGAAAAAAGTAACGGTTATTCGTTACTTCTGATATAAGTCTGATATTTATGTTTGACTACTCCTAACTTCAAAATTTGTTTTAGAAAAAGTTTAAAAAGCAAACTTAAAGAGTTTAAATTGTTTATTACACGAAAAAATCTTTCAAATAACCGGCTACTTTTAAACAATTTTATTATAATTTCAACAAGTTATACATTTCAGGGCTTTCATTTGCTTTTCTTATTATTCCATAACATACAACTCAAAACTAATGGGTTATAAAAAAGCTAATCAATAAAGAAAGTAACCGGTTATTGAAAACTTTGTTTAGCATAAGTAAAGTTTGAAATTTATCTTTGACTATTTTTAACTTTAAAGTTTGTTTTAAAAAAAGTTTTTTAAATCAACACTAAAGAGTTTTAATGTTTCTTATAGAAAAAATCTTTCAAATAACCGGTTAATTTTAAAAATGTATTATTAATTATTAGTATTGTGGTTATTTTGTTGAACTATTTATGGATTTTAATCCAAATTTTTAATATTTTTAATTAGGCTTAAGTTCATGAAATTTTTAATCTTTTTTTTTTCTTTAAATTATTTTTATGAAGAAAGGAATTTTACAACAAGAAAATTAATTAAAATTGTTATTGATAATCTATCATTCTTGACGTGGCTGGTGCTCGAACCCTGGCCGGCAAGTTACCATGACATGTTTCGATTGCAACCACTCAATCTCCTTAGATGCATTTGCCGTCTTACACTCTTATTATTAATTTAAAAAGTTATAAATTTCAAGCCTCTTCTTACTCTTCTAACTCCTTTTATACATTAGATTTAACTAATAAGTGATCGATTATAGAAAAAACGTAGTGTATAAAGAAAGTAACCGGTTATGAGAATCTGTGGTAACCATTAGTAACGTTTAAAATGTATGTCTGGCTATGCTTAACTTACAAATTTGACTTAAATATGGCTATAAAAGCTCTAAATTAAAGAATTTTAATTGTTTCTAATACGAAAAGTACATATCCGATTACTTTTTAAAAAATTTTATCATCTTAAAAGTAACAACCTTCAAGGCTTTTCTTTGCTTTTCTTACTATTCTAACTCCTCTGAAACCATTACATACAACTAAAAAATAATGGTTTATAAAAAAAGCTAATCAATAAAGAAAGTAACCGGTTATTAAAATCTTTAATTACCATGAACAAAGTCTAAAATTATTGTTTGACTATTTCAATATTTGTACTTTAACTTATAAAAGCTAAACTTAAGAATTTATATTGCTTCATATCTAAATAAATTTCAAGTAACCGGTTACTATTAAGAATTTATTTATTCTTAAGAAATTCAAGAGTCTTCAATTTGTGTTCCTCCTACTTTAAATCTTAAATCATAAATTAAGACATAAATTTCTTCCAATTTCTAGCATTTTCTCTGCCATAAATAAATTCATAGACTTACCCTTCCCTCCGCCCCTTAACGCTTAATAGTGCCTTCATCTAAATACAACAACCATTTGTCAACTTAAAAACCGATTAAAATTTGTATTTATTACATGTTAAATGTCTGTTAATACAAATTATTAGAAAAACCATAAATATCAATAATAATTGCTTAATTTTCTCTCTAAAATCATTTGAAAAGGCACACACGAACATACGTACTTGACTCTACACATACAATTTTAAAGACAAATGTGTCCACAAAAAGCACTCAACTCCAGCATTAAGCGACAACAGTATAACTCGATCAGACAGACAGTTGGACTAGCAAACAGTTCGAATGTCATTTTTAATGTTGTAAATTAAAAAACTAAATAGCAATAACAAAAATTATAGCAATTGAAAATTGTTTAATCATGGCTTTTAATTTCAAGCTTAATGCTCAAATGCTCTCACCACTCCCTGCCCTGACTGGTTACTTTAATCTGCTAAAGCCAACTCTGGTTGGTTAAATAAAGGCTGATTCAAACCACTGAACTTGTGAGTAAAGTTTTATTTAATTTCAAATTGGAAATATTTTATACAAAAAAAAAGTGAAAAAAAATTACAACAATTGGTTTAGATGTTTGTTTATGGATTTCAATAATTATTTACTTTAATTGTTTGTTTGGTTGTTGTAATAAACAAATGTTCATTTATAAATAAATAAAAAAAAATATTATTAGGTTGAATACTGAGCAAAGTCAGCAGAAGCCTTGAATTAAAAAACAAGTTTTCAAATTTTTTTCTTTTATTAAATAAATTCATTTGAATGAACTTCAATTTTAATTGAACTGGTTTTTTTAGATGACAAATATTTTTTAAATTAATTTTGAATTGGTTTAAGAGAAATGTGAGTTTGATTAGATGTCAAACTACTTTTTTCTGCGATAGAAAAAAAACTGATAAAGTAAAAGTTAAATTAGAGTTTAAAATGTGGTAACTAAATAAAGTAACCGCAACATTTTTCAGAAAATTGTTAAGAATAGCTTTGCAAAAGTGATTATTATAATATAAAAACACAAAAACTCGCTTTTAAGAACTTTATAAAACGATTACTTTTATGTTGGTAACCGGTTACCTTACTCAAGATGATTTTTTTACACATTTTTAAAACAGATTTATCAAAATATTTGTCATCACAAAATCGCTTTTTAAAACTTTTTCAAGCGATTACTGTTATTTCGGTAACCGGTTACTTTTCTTAAAAAATAATCTAAGCATGTTTCTTTTAATAAAATTAATTAAAAACGTAACTGCTATTTCAAAAATGAGTACATATTATTGTGCATTGCATTTGAATAATCGGTTACTTATACTTTGGATAACCGGTTACTTAAAATTTTCTTTCTTCTAATGTCTTTCTTTTATTATAGCGTCTATATTTTGAATGCTTTAATTTCCTTTGAATTTGGCCTTCAATTTTATATAAACATCTTAAGTAAGCCAATGCAAAATTTTAAAATAGCCGGCTTTAAAACATGACAATTTGGTAAATTTGTTTATATTTCAAAGAATTACAAAAAAAAATTTTTAATTTTTATTTCAATAGTAGGTAATTAAAAATGCAAATGTCCGGTTATTAAAATCAATAGTAACCGGCAATTGTAAAATTTGGCCTTGAAAATTTCTACAAACATCAAGCTTGCGCCATTTATGTATATAAGAAATATTGAAATGTACCTCTTATAATTATAATCGGTTATTGCTTGAATTTGTTTTTAAGTGAAGTTTTAAGTGTCTGAATATTTTTGTTTTTTTTTAGGTTTTATAATAAAATTTAATTTGGCTGTTAAAAAATTGTATTTTTAAAAAGTAATCGGTTTTTGTAACATGAATTTTGGCTGCTTTATATTTTGAAAAAACTGGAAGTAACCGATTACAAAAACTAAAAGTAAACGGGTTTTTTTAAATTAATTTTGGCTGATTTTTATTTTAAAAAACCGGAAGTAACCGATTACAAAAAATGAAAGAAATCGGTTTTTGGAACATGCTGATTTATTTTAGCACCTTTAAATTTGTTTTTTAAAATAAGAAAAAGTGCTTTTAATTTTGTTTTATAATAACTGTTAATTCGGTTATTCAGTAATTTTACTGATTACAGTGAACTCGCGATAATGTGAACTAATTTTAACTATGGCGTTTCACTTTTTCGAGTTTGTTCACGTTATCGAATGCCAAAATTTAAAAAAATAACACCCCTTTTTTAATAAAAAAGCCATCTCTGGAATTGAAACTACGATCACTCTCTTTAATTTGTTGGCAAATTTCTAAGGCTGTTGCTTTTAGCATCAGTCCGCTTACTGGCAATTTTTTGTTTCGCATGCTAAGAAACCATTTGTAAAGAGTTTTTGCCATTCGGAAGCTCAGAGGAACGTAATGTTTAACGCTTTCCGGTGCCAGAAATAGTGTTATTTACACGATTTGTTATTTCCTGTTTTTTTCTTCTTAATGGAAAAAACTGTTTATTAAGCAACACCATATTTTCTCGTCAAGCCACTGACACTATAACCTTTTTTCAATAATTCAAGAATATGCATTTACTTTATCTTTCAAAGACAACACTTTCTATTATTTTAATTTTAAAAAGTAAACGTTTTAGAGATTCCAATAGTCTGTGTAAAAATAAATTTGTTCAAGTTTTCGTGAGTTCACTGTACTTATTTTTAAATCTAGTTTAATGTTCATAAATATTTAACATTTTACTTTAATCATTAAGCACATTCGAAGAATAAAAATGGGTAATTTAATATTAAATAAAATCACTTGCATATGCAAAATTCAGAATTTTAAAAAATAAAAATTTAAGTAACCGGTTGTAAAAAATTATTAATAAACTAATTTTTGCTTTATTTACTTCTTAAAACTTTTAATTTCCAAGATTTATAATACCAACATAATACGAAAATATGTATTTCCAAGAATTTCAGTAAAAAAAAACGGTTACTTGATAGTTGTAACGTTTACTTTATGGCAAAAATGTCGTTAAGAATAAAACTCCTATTAAAAAAATTTTTTTTTTTTAATTATATATATAAATTTTCAATTCATATTTTTTATTTTATTGTTTAATTCAACACTTGTTTCACGAAACATAGGCCCCTATTACGGCTCGCAACTCAACTCAGTTGAGTTGTAATTAAGACAACTGTTTGTGATCAGGGGTCTAATCACCGCATTCGATACTATCGTATCGAATAAACTATCGAATGTTTTTGCATACGATAGACACTGACGTATCGAATAAAAACTCGATAAATGTAATGTCGAGTTACTCGATAACGAATGCTATTATTTCAAATTCAATACATTTCATTCGATATCGAGTTTCATGATACCAAAATAAGTAATTTCGATCAATTTTGCTCGATATCATATACGGTGATTAGACACCTGTTGTAATTTTTGTTCACCGCAATATAGCAAAGTTGTAAACCATAATAGGTACAAAAATGAAAAAAATACAACTCAACAGAGTTTAGTTGTGAACCGTAATAGGGGCCATCAATTTATCATGGCATATTCACATAAAAACACGTGACAACAATTTATGTTTGTTCCTGTATTTTCAAAAGTTTGTTTTTTAATCTAAGAATCTTTTGACAGTAAAAAAAAGAAACTTTTATTCATAAAACTCAAGTTTATTGAACTAAGAAAGAAAAACTGCTAAAAGGAATGAAATAAAAATGATCATTTACTAAAAAAAAACAATCTAAAAGATGATACTAAAAACGCACAACAAACCTTTTCACTTGTTAGAAAAACGCATCGTCACTAGAATATTTGTTTTTGTTTTTCTCGTTTTGCTTCTGCTTTAAGAGTTCATGCCTTTTTTGTGCTATTTTTAGCCAACAAACATTGAAAACAGCAACAACAACAAGAAAAAATAAAAAATAGCTGCTAGAAAACACCATAACATTTTTAATATTTTCATCATAAAAATGAAAACAAAAACAAAAAGTTGTTTGAATTTTTAACAACAACAACAACAAAATACGCTATTCATAAATGGTATGAAAGCAACAGCAGCAAAACAAAAAATTAAAAAAAAATCTTTTTCGAATAAGAAAATAGCAAAACAAAGAAATAAAAACAAAAATTGCATAAAAAATTCTAAAAGCAAAACTTCATAATGATTTTAATCATTAATGTAAATGAGCGGCTTCAGACATAACACAACATTGTTAATGTTAGCTTCGAACGATTTCAAACTGTTGATAAATTAAACTCAACACAGCTTCAAACATGTCGTCTTATTGCTTTTTGTATTTTGGATGTTGGTACAGCTGTTTTTGTTTATATCATCCAGTTTTTCTATATGCAACACCCTACGTCGTCAGTTAAGAGGTCTTTAGTTTATTTAGAAGGCTTGTAATGCAAGACAAATGTTTGTAGCTGCTGTAACTAACATTCTTCAACATAATACTTTTTTCGAGATAGCAGAAGAATTAATTTCTTTTAGATATTAAATTTTAGAAATAGAATACCCTACAAATAAAATTGGACCATCTGATCAATTTTGATAAAATGAACTACTCCATGGACTGGTCCGATGTAATGCAAGCATGGACCATGTCGTGTTTGTAGTGAGACAACATGTCTTCGTCTTTTAACGTCATGCTTTCGTTTTTCAACGACTTCAAAACTAATCAATCCTCTTGTGTATAAAACTACTCCTTAGTACTGCAAAGGTGGGTTATATGGTCCTGCCCTAGGACATCGTAATGTTAAATAGACCATGTTTTTTCCATACGTTTGGGTTACTTTTGGACTAGTCCTAGTCCGTTGTGGGCTACACTTTACACGCGTGTTTGGACTGGTCCTATTATTTGCAGGGTATATTCGGTATTTTCGGCAAATTGTTTTGAAAACTGATACCTTTAAAACTATTTTTAACAGGATTTAGTTAATACCAAGCAGTTTTTTTAAGTAGTCACTCTATAAATTCGGTTTAAAGTCTTAAGTTTCTATTAACCTGAGGACTAGAAGAAATATCTCAGCTGTTCTGGGAAGCAATTTTATATCCAACAATGCCTGGAAAGTTGTTTGGCTAGGGTTGCAAATCAATTATTTTTCTTAAATTGTAAAGTTCAGATCTAAAATATATTCGAAGTTTAAGTAAATAATCTAAAGGCTTAAGGGTCTTTAAAGGGTCCTTTAAACCGAACCTTTACGTTTCTTTATAGAAATATATCAATTGAACGTTACCACAGTGAAGAAAACTTCTCTTGAATAAAAAACTAAGAATCTGTTATACGTGGGCGGATCAATAAGGTCGTTACTTTTTATTTTTACGCCTCATAGCCGAAAGGGCAACACTGTGCCTGTCAGTTGACTCCTGTAAAATGTTTAATACTCACCAATGAACTAACTCCCCAAACCCAAAATGAACTAAGTCCCCAAACTAATGTATGTGAAAAAACATATGTATGAACGAAGTCCCCAAAAAGTAGTAATAAACTAAGCCCCTAAATTAATTTTTGGGGACTTAGTTCATTTCTTAAATGTTTTTAAATTTTGCAATGAGAAATAATTTTTTTGCAAGGGACCGTTATAAGCAAAAAATTTGTGTAGTCAACTTCTATTGAGTGAAACGCGGGAGCGCATCCGGCGGGCGATCGTGGGGCGTGCTGCGGGCCCGTCACAACATGTTTACAAACTCCAAAGCATAGTCGCCCTTCGGCCGGGCGCAAGGATTTTCTGCTCTATGGTATAACAAAGACTGGCTTCGCTAACTAAAGCTTCTATCTATAGCCGGACTTTGGGCGCAAGAATTTTCTCCTTTATGGTATAACAAGTACCGATTTCGCTAAGTACATTTCGTGACATTTGCGAAAATCAGCAAAGTTGTGAAAGAGATTTGCGTGATTGCAAAGACGCTTTTTAAAAAATTCGTTATATATATAGAATATTCGGTGTGATTTGACTTTTTTTTTATAACTTAAGCTGGAGGTCCACACCACGCGTTTAACCATCAATGCATTGCATGATTTTTATACCATACTTACGCGGCATTGCCATATGTAAAAAATATTTTATTTGTCAAAATCAGCCGATACTATTACTTTTTTTTGACAAATGCGTAGTGTGGTCCTCCAGCTCCCATATGGGAGGAAAGTAAAGTTGTAATAATTGAACACTTTTTATATGGCCGATAAAATCCAAACTTTTGGTCTTGGTAATTTGTGAAAACGGTCCTAAGATTAATATATTCTTGAAAACACAAAGAAGCTTCTTTAAATTAATATACAAATTATCAAAGTCCAATCTTTTGGTCTCGGTAAGTTGTGAAAACGGTCCTAAAATTAATATATTCTTGAAAACACAAAGAAGCTTTTTTAAATTAACATACAAATTATCTTTAATGCAAGTAAAGTAAGCAATTGAAGCCGTATGTGTAACCATTTTGGGAATTTGATAAATATTTTATAAATAACCTTAAAATATCGTCGTATGCCTGTAAGAAGTGCTATGCGTTATTATGAGAATTTTTTTTATTGCACCGTTGCGGATCTCTATTGGTCATACATACATCTTCTATGCGGTTTTGCGATACCTTAATGGGCTTAGAAGTTATATACAAAATGTTCCTGCAACAAGTGATATTTGTTAAAAGAAATTTTTTGTTTATTTATTAAAAACCTAATACTTTGTTCTATTAACAGAAAGTATTATGTGTTCTCCAGTGTACTCTCCACTTGATTATGTTATTCACATGAAGCAGGCTAGACCAACACACCCATATTTAGTCAACTATTTCGACTATACATTCTTTAAGGATTACAAACTTTCGTGGAAATTTTATTTTAATCCGACTTGGGGCTGCAAAAGTCAGTCACGGATGTTGCTTTTTGAACGCAGTGAGGTTTAAGGCTCAGTTAGCCGGTTAAAGTAACAGTAGCGTTGCAAATCAGCTGCTTCATTTTGTTGTATGCAAAGCAATATGAACGATTAAGCTACGTTTTTCTTCTATTTTTTTTTTTTTCTTCCCAAAGTATTTCATATATTTTCCTTACATTTTTAGAACAAAAATGTAACTAAAATTTTTTTAAAAATGTAACTAAAGTTGAGTCAACTAGAACTTCAGCAACAATTTGTATGAAATATTTTCTGACGTTTAAAATACATAATTTTATTTAGTTTTGAACGGTTTCTGGATGAAATATGTGTGTAGTTACAAAAGAAATTGTTGCTCTATTATGAACACCAAGTGAAAATGTTTTTTTGATTGTGAACGCAGCTTTATAGTTAGCAGTAAGATGTTACGTCTCAATCTGTAAGAAATAGATTGGTCTTACTTTTTTACGATAAGGTTAAGTTACTGTTACTCCCGGCTAACTGAGCCTTTATTCAAGCTGCGTTACACCGAAAGTTAGGAACTGATGAGTTCAAAAAAGAGAACTGAAACTCTAAAAAATTTTGGGCAAAGAAACTTGTATTAATCTCGACTTAAAATCGATGAACAGAAATATAAGAGCCTCCAAACTTTAAAGCAGTATATGCACAAAGATAACCATTCCTTTTGTGACAATCTTTGCTACTAACAATCTATTTATTTTATTATTCATTGTTCATTTTCTATATTTCTCTTATTTCCCATAAAAAAAAACTTAAAACTAAACTTTCTTTTATGAGCAAAATGTGTTGTGTTCAAATTGGCATGATTTATTTTCAAAAAGGCTCCTTCAAAAGGTGTTATGTGTAGTTTTTCTTAAAAATCACGTAACCACTCTGTAACAGATATTATATCCCAATGTTTTTTCAACGCAGTATGTTGGAATCTGAGCCCGTAGATTATTGTAGCATGTGATGTCAACAAAACATCATCTCCTGAGAACCTGTTATAAACCACGTAGCACTACTTGCAGGCTAGACGACGATATGTAATATTTATTATTTTTATGTTAAATTTTTTTGTGCAGTTCTTAATTTTTGCACCCGTTTTTGTTAAGTTAATTTTTTTTTTGATGAATATTAAAAAATGGTACCGATATGGCCTGAAAAGTACATTTTGTTTTCATAGTTGGTAAAAAATTACAAAGGCCATTTTCCATCCCTGGTACTTAAAGTTAAAAAACTGCTAATTCTTCTACTCCATATCAGGGCCCGGTTTCATAAAACTTCAAGTTAAAAATCTACAAGCAAACTATATTTTAAGAAAAAATTGTAAAATTTTAGCTTTTTTTAACGTATTTTACTTGTAGTTTTGAGAAACAGGGCCCTGCTCTAAAATATAGTGTTTCAGTTGTATATGCCGGGGTTGTACTGTTGTTGCTTTGCAACCAAAATATTTTTCTTAAACATTTTGTGTGATATCAACTTCATCATCTTTAGCCACTGATAATAATGATGTTGCATGTAATTGTTGTTTGTAACCAAGCAACTCCCTTATGGAAGTTGCAAAGCCGGCTAGCTGATGAACATTTTAGTTGTCGTGTGGCCTTTGAAAGCGTAACGTGCATTAAAAAGAGAGAGTTTTGGGACAAATAAAAATAATAAAAACGCCGGCTAAAAACAAAAGTTTTGAAATTAAAGCAAAACAATATTTTAAAAAATTAACAATCTTAAAAGGTTTTTCTAAATTAAAAAAATTAATAATTTCTAAAAATATGTGAAAATACAAATTTTTAACACAATCTTTTTTTAATAAAAAGAGGTTGATCTGATATAAAATAAAACCGGTTACTATTCTTCAAAATAAAGTTTTAAATCGGTTAAAAATAAGATAAAAAAAATATATTTAAATAAAAAAAAATTACTTAAAAACAAATGCTAAAAAACCAGTTACCCAAAACTGGTAGCTCCACCAGAAATTAATTTAAAAGTAAAATAAAAAGTTTGTTATAAAATTAATTTTAATTTAATTTACATACAAAATTATAATTTTTTTTAATATAAAAAAAAATCGGCTACTTAAAATCACAAATACTAAAATGTTACTTTATATCAAATTATCAGAAAGTTGTTTTGACAAAAACCCGCAAAAACTTTAAGTTTTTAAAAAATGCATCATTACAAAAATTTCTTAAAAAGTATTGGTAACTTGCCTCCAAAAAAAATAAATATATAAACATAATGAAGTTATTTAAATAATATCAAAAGTTATATAAACCATAACAAAATACTAAACTTTTTTAAATATATTAAAATTTAAACAAAATTTTATAAAATAACCAAAATTTATAAAGCGATTACTTCAAACAAATAACTTTAAACAGTGTTTAATAAACAAAAAATATCAAGTGTTTTAAAAAAATTTATTAAAAATATTAAACGAATTACTTCATTAAGGTGTATAAAGCAAAAAATAACACACTTAAAAGCCTTACAAAACAAATGGTTACCCATTAATATTAATTTAAATACAACAAGTGGTTACTTAAAAATAAATCAGTAAATTTAAACGGATATAAAATAAATTTAACACATAAATCAAATAATTCTAGTTAACTTACCAAAAGTATGCAGTTTTAGTTTAGTTGTATAAAAGTGTTTTAAACGAGTACCCACTACAAGGATTATTTACAAGTGGTTACTTTAATAAAATATACATTAAAACTATTTTAAAGGAGTTTTAATAAGTTTTACGACTAGCAAAATGACTTCTTTTTTTTACAGAAAAGTCAAATACTTAAAGTAACGATTACCTAAACTAGTGCTGTTATTTATGAAATATTACTCGTTTATAACAAATAAAAAAATAAATTTCTAAATCAGCTTAAAGTCAAAATTGTGGCAGTCTTTGTTTGAAAAAATTTTCACAAAAATAACAAGTATTCGAGAATTTTAACGAAATAAAAACGGTTACCAACTACTTTTTACTAACCGATTACTTTTAGCTAAGTAAACAAAGGTTATCTATATCTCATTTTATGGTTTTTTTCTTTATTATTTTATGTTGTTTAAGTGCATTTTATGCAGTCTTTTTTACAAAACTACCGATTACTTTTCAGTAGAATAAATTTTGCAAGTAATTTTGGTTTTTTACAAATCACGGTGGAAAAGCAAAAAATTTGCAAATTTTCTTATTATTTTATGGAGTTTAAGAATAAATTTTATACAAAAATCTCACATGGGCACCAATTATTTTTTTACACTTTTGTATTGTTTTATTTAAATACCGGTTACCTTAAAATTTTGTTAAGTACATAGCTAACGTTTAGTTGATATTGCAATATTTTTTTCATTGTTAACTTTATAAATGAAAAATAATAATCTATTAAAAACCCGGTTACTTAATCGCTGTAGGCAAATTGAATTAAGGCAAAATCGATTCAGGCAATGCGTAAAAAATCGTCCAAACATATTTTCTTTATCTTATTGTTTATCTTATGTTTTTAGTAAGTGATATATTATTATCCATTTAAAGTCCGAAAACCAATTTTACTAAGTTCAGTTATAAATAACTATTAGTATAACTGGCAGTTAACAATAAGTTATTGTTAACTGTCAGTTAACAATAAGTTATTGTTAACTGTCAGTTAACAATAAGTTAATTGGCAATTATAGTAATTGTTAATTATATTGGCCGTAAATTTATAAATAGGTAAAAAATAATATTTTCTGATTAACTTTAACAAATGGTTACTTTCGAATACCGGTTATTTTGTTGTAATTTTAATTTTTTTTTCTGTATATTTAAGTTGAATTTAATTGTATTCTTTGGTTGTGCAGAAATATAAAATTTTTTCTCCGATTACTTGATTTTTGCACATGGTTACTTTTTTAGATAAAGTAACTGCTTTTATGACAACACTTTGAAAACTCATTTTTATGGTTTTTTATAAAGTTAAACAGTATTTAAGCTGTAATAATTGCTTTTATTTTGCGATTAAAAACAACATTACTTTTGGGTAGCGGTTACTTTTTATGCAAATTTATTGTTATTTTTGTTTTTTTAGAATAACAACAGTTAATTAATTAACAGTTATAGTAATTATTTATTACAACTGAACTTCGTAGATTCGGACGTTTATGTTATTATTTGGCAAAAACAATGTTTCATCTTTAAATTTAACAAATGGTTACTTTTGACTACCGGTTATTTTGTTGTAAATTAAATTTTTTTTTCTGTTTATTTAAGCTGAATTAACTTATATTCTTAAGCTATGCAGAAATATGAAATTTTTTCCGGTTACTTGATTTTTGCTCATGGTTACTTTTTAAGAAAAAGTAATAGCTTTAATTACAACACTTTGAAAACTTATTTTAATGATTTTAAGCAAAGTAAAACAGTATTTAAGTTGCAATAATTGCTATTTTTAGCGACTTAAAAAACCATTACTTTTGGGTACCGGTTACTTTTTTTGCATATTTGTTTATAACTTTGTTTTTAAAGCAGGAATTAGTTGTTGGACTTTATGAATACTAAAGTATACACTGTAATGACGATATCTTTTTTATTTATGGTTACATTTATAAAAAAAAGGAACTGAATTTGTCAGAAAATGTTAAGGAGTTTTAAAATGTTTTAGAAAATACGAGACTTAAGATTTATTACTCTTAATTCTTTTTAGTTTAATCTTAAAATTTAATAAATAAGGCTGCCCTTTTTGATTTCTAAATCCTTTTTCTAGTTTCAATTTAACAAAAAAAAATGTACAAATATTTAATCTTTTACTTATTTTTTTGACATTTGTTTGTCTCGGTGACATTCTTGACATCCGATTTTTGTTTTCAAAATTTAAAAAAAAAAAAAAAATCGTCAATTGCAATTGAAATACTTCACTCTGGCACAAAAAACACCACCCGTGGTAATTTGATCTCTACTTAAGTTCTTCATTTTTATTTTTAATTCAACTGTCATTGACAATCTGTCAAAATATCAAATAAATCTCTGTCTTTCTCCCTTAAAAATAGAAAAGAGTATGTGTTAATTTTGTTACGCCTGCTTATTTTGCCTTCGATAGTAAATTTTTTGAAGACAAAAAATAAGTTTATTAAAGTTTTTTGAAGTAAAAAAAAAAATAAACAAAATTGAAACTTATTGCGTCTGCAAGTCTGGGCAGATGTTTTTCTTTGGAAATAGGAAAAACCAATAAAGAAAATGTTTTTCTGTTTTATTTGTCTCTATCAAAACAGCTGCCAGTAACAGGGGAGTTTATGTTTGAAATTTGAAAATTGTGTTACTTCCTACTTTTAACATTTTTTTTTTAATAAATGAGGTTAGGATATCAATTCAAAATATTTTGTTGTGTGTTGCAGCAGTAGGTGTTTTCTTAGTTTAAATATGATTTTTTTTATATTTGATACTCATATTTATAAAGTGTTATAATAAATAATTAGGTATTTGTATGTTTTAAACCAAACTATGACGGTTAATGTTAAATGTTTTAATGGAAGGGGGTGTAAAAGGGACTAGATAATTAAAAGATAAGACAATCGATTACATTTGCTAACAGAAAAATAAACGTACATATTTAAAACTTATGATTTAGCAAACATTATTCGAAAACCACTATGGCAGCAATTTTTTTCATTATATTTTACATTTTTGTTAATTCTGGATGCCCATTACTTTTCAGTTAAGTTGGTTATATTTAAAAATTACAAGTAGATAAGTTTGGTAACCGGTTACTTATATGTAATTAGAAGTGGTCGCTTCTTTAAAAAAGTAACATATACAAAAATTTGAACATAATTTTTTTTTTTAAATTTGAACATAATTTTTTTATATATTTTATTAAACTTTTAAGCAACAACGAATTGCAAATGTGCTACCGGTTACTTTTATTTTATTTCGGCAAATTTAATAAATATCAAAGCTTTTAAAGTAGAATTAGGTTTTAAATTAAAAAAAAAAAAACTAAACAATAACAAAAATAAATAACCGGTTATTTTTAATTATAGTCGTTACTTTAATTAAAAAAGTGACTACATATTTTATAAAAAAAGAAATATTAATGTATTTAAATTTAATTTTTTTTAACAAAACTAAGACAATAAATAATATTTATGCACACATTTTAGGAAATGGTTACTGGTTACTTATTTATATTTTTATTCTATGATTTTGAAAGAACTTTTTTAGAAAAGAAACTTAATTTTACATGCAATAGAGTTTTTTATATTCTAACAAAAACATATGGTTACCGGCTACTTTTATATTCATTTTGGTAAATTAAATAAATTTTCATTTTAAAAACCTGAAATGTTTTTTATGAATTTGGGGATAAGGCTTTTAATAAAACGTGATAATAGCTTTCATGGTTCTAATACAGAACCACTTCTGCCCAGCAGCACCGGCTACAGCGCACGTGATAACTAGCATTCCGTTCGGCTTCCCCAAACCCGATTAGTCCTTCTCAGAACACATTCCCTGATGCTTCCACAATATGAGCCTATTGAAGGCTTGACCGTCACTTACCAGTCAGGATCCTCAATTTCCGAGCCCAGTCTCGCAAACTCATCAGCCATCTCATTGCCGATGATGTTGCAGTGACCCGGACTCCAGTACAGTCTAAAGACATACTCCCCTAAGATTTCGCCTAGATCCCTTCTACAATCATTCACTAGCTTGAAGTTCAGATTACAGCCCATTAAGGGTCTAAGAGCCGCCTGGCTGTCCACATTTATAGTGACATCTGAGCCCCTAGCAATGTTGCTCCTAACCAATTCCACGGCCCTCAAGATCCCTAGAACTACCGCCTGAAATACACTGTAGTTTTCAGGAACACCGCACCCGTTCCCCTCATCTTCGAGCCATCATTGAAAATTGCAAATCCCTACACAATCTGCCCATACCTGACTTGCTTTTCCTAGACGTCAATATTACCCCAGGCAAACGGAAAAACCGACCCTTGTGCCGACATAATCCGTGGAGCCGGGCGATCCCAGGCAATAACCACCAGCGCCAATCTCAACCAAGATCCGCATGTAACCCTGCATACAGTTTCCTAACAGTCCTAATTCCCTCAGTCTAAGAATGCTCCTGGCTGTCATTTCCATCACATCACGGCTTAATAGGCAGAATATGTAGAATAACATCGAAGCACACCTCTAAGTATAAGACTAGACAGGCCCAATGCCCCCAACAAATACAGCATCCATTTGTAAAAATTGGTTGAAACACCGAAGTGTACAGCCATTTCACCACTGACTCCTACCTATCGATGATATGCAAGCATAGTAGGCATTGATACCTCTCCTACGTCTCTAATGAGTTTTCCTCATCCAGGACTGCTTTCCGTCCAGAAAAACTCCTACCCAATAAAAAATGGAGCTTCCAACGAAGCAGGTTTGTAAGGGAGAAACATAAACGTTTCGCTTACCATTGCGCTTACGGAAGACATGAATTTTATATGGCGAGTTCCCACTTTGAAGCAATACATTTTTGACACATGAAGCGCATTATTCAGCGCATATACAAATTGTTGGATGTAACGATCAGCCTTACGCACTGAATGTTTTGATACAGTTATTTTTTAGTTTTCTCCCTTACAAACCTGCTTCGTAGTAAGGGAATGCCGTAGCACTTGAAATTTTTTATAAAAGTTGTTGAGAGTTCTTTCACTTACTTAACTGCATTTCTGTATGTCTTATTGCGTAGCGCATGATTGTGCGCTTATTTTTTTAAATGTACCATTAGTGCTTCGCAAAATGATAAAATTTTTTATTGGGTAGTTACTATAGCCTAAGAAGCTCTACTCCCCCTAGTACCGGCGGCTGGTTATTGGCTACGCTTAAAAAAAATTCCAGTAAATTAAATAATATTAAATTCTTTAAAGTAGAACTAAGCTTTAAATTAAAAAAATTATTTTTATTAATTACCGGTTATTTAAGTAATGTTTAACTCTTTGTTTTGTTTTTTTTTAAATATTTTTATAAGATTTACAAAATATAACAATAGTTCACACATTTAAGCAAATGGTTACTGGTTCCTTTTTTTAATTTAGTGATATTCTATTTTTTCAAAGGAAGTTTAGTTTTTTTATCCTTCAAGCTGGAGAATTGAAATTTTGTTTTATGAAAAACACAAATCGAGTCTTTTTGTCTTGCTTTTCGTCCTCAAAAAGGCGTCAAAGAAATCATCATGTAAATGCCGTGTTTTACTGTTTTTTTTTTTTTTTTTTTTGTTCTATGAAAAGTTTATTTTCAATGATGAAGGTAACTAACATCTTAAATTTTATAAAATAATAATATATACATAGTTACTTTTTGATACCGACTACTTTTTCGTAAAATTTTATATATATAATTTCAAATGTAATAATTTATTTTATAATTAAGCCAAAATTTAGTTTTAGAGCTTGAAATTTAGCACCCGGTTTTGCGAAAAAAGTAACTGCTTTTTTTTAAATGATTACTTTTGACAAACGATTACTTTTTTTGCAAATTTGACTTTGAAAGCAAATATTTTCTAGTTTTAATTAAAAAAAAGATTAGAAGAATTATTCCTTCATACGTCCGACTTTCTATCTGTTCATCCAACCATTTCCGTCCATCCGTCTATATTTGCTGTCTTTCCGTCTGTATTTTATATCTCTTATTTCTTTATTAGTATCGCTTTATGTCATACATTTAGCTTTATTTGGAAAACTACGTAGAGAAATTAATCCCTTTTTAAGTATATACTTGCAAAAATGTTCTTCATTCATACATACACACACATTGTCAAAGCTTAAGAAGGCATAAAATTAAAAGTGCCTGTCTTCTCACTACAAAACTCATAAAGATTGGCGAGAAGTCAGGGGGAATCATTTATGGTCATACAGTGAAGTTAAAAAGGGTTTGGGAAATCATTTTAACCATAAAACCAGAAAAACTTATCATATCTATGACTAAACACGGTTGTACATTGGCCAAAGCCATTAACACAAAGATGCTCTTAGATATCTCAACTACTCAAAAACTCACCATGAGCTGCAAACATTTCGGTTTTTCTACTTCAATAACTATCTAAAGACTAATTAAAGACACGCGCTATTGTCTTAACCGGTTAAACAGATAGACAGTTGAAGCAAAAAGGGTTTTTTTGCAGAAGATGTTTGAAGATTAAGGAATTTACAAATATTAAAAATGACATTAAAGTGATGGCTCTTGAAAATATTCTGTGCACAAGACGGGTTTTAATGTGTTTAAAGGTAGATAATCTAAATTGAAATTAGTTTGTAAAATTTAAATATTTATGTTTAATTTGAACTCATACCCTTTAAGTAATTTAAGACAAATTTTGCAAATATGCTTTTTGCTTTTAAATACAACGTAGTGTAGATTTTTTTAAAGGTCATAAATTAAAGGGCTTATCTTAACGGGCATTTTGTCTGCCTTTAAGCCAACAAAATGCTACACATTTTTTTTTTTTTTTTGCTTAATTTTAGCCAGCCTATTGTTCGAGACAAGAAAGGTTTATTGTTATAGAAGGATAAATTGTTAAATAAAAATATACCCTACAATTCTGGAGGTTAGACAAAGAACTAGGAAATTTACTTACTGGTTAACAGCTAAGGAATACCTGGTAATGAATCAAGTAATAAATTAAATTTCTGCTTTTAGTCTTTTATATAAAAATATCAATTTTATATTTAAAACTGGCTTAACAACAAACATAAAGACCACACAAAACTTAATAATTTACTTACTGGTAAACAGTTATAGGTTACCTTGTATTCTAATGGGTTATTTGAGTGTCTTTCCACTTGGACATACGTATAATACGTATACACATATTTTGTACTCGCTTTAAAGAAATGAATAAGTTTGAATGTTTTTTTATATAAGTATTCAGCTCATTACAAATTGTAAGACAATTGCTGACTTTTACCATTCTTAGGTAATATAAAATAGAATCGAAATGTATAACAAAAGTATGAATTCTCCATGTTTAAGTTTGGCAATGGGTAAATTAATGTCTATGTAATGTGTTCAGTGATGCATGGGTAATAAGTTCAGCTATTTTTAAGCTTTTCACTTTGACATATAAATGTTAAAGCAACTTTAACCTAAAAAAAAATAATTTACATTAAAGCAATTGCAAGGTGTCTGGTGGCAAATTTATATTTTTAAATACGATTATTTCAAAAAGTAATAACGGCGCCGTTGGAATTATCGATTGTGCGGATTTGTCAGTCACCATGTCGCAGTGGTAGAGTGAGCATCGCTCGTTCGCTGTGGAGACATTTTTTAGGAATAATGATTCTTACGTTATTGCTCGTCGACAATTTTGTTCGAAGTTCGGTATTCGGCGAATACGTGATGGACCGAGTGTTAATTTAATTCGTTCGTGGGTGCAGAGACTCCGTGTAACTGCTTCGGCTATGAATGTCCCACGGCCAGGGCCCAGTCGAACTTCTAGGACTCCCGAAAACATTGAACTGGTCGAAAGCAGTTTAAATGAAAATCCGGATTTGCAATACGGAAAAGAGCAGCCTCACTGGGACTTCCAAGAGCGATTAATGAAATTTTAAAAAAGGATCTGAAGTTCCATCCTTTTAAAATTTAAATCGTTCAAGAACGGAAAGAAAGTGACTTTTATTTACGCAAAAATTTTTGTGAAACGATGTTGGAGCAATTTCGCACTGTAAATCGCATTTTTTTGAGCGACGAGGCTCATTTTCACTTAAACGGACACGTAAACAAGCAAAACTGCCGTTACTGGTCTCCAAGAACCCGCGACCCTCGATTGGAACATCAAAAACCATTGTATTGCCCCAGGGTAACTGCTTGGTGAGCCTTATCCACGCATGTGATAATTGGACCATTTTTTTCGAAAATTCTCGAGGCCAGGCGACGAATGTCAACGGTGAAAATTATCGACGCATGATTACGGAATTCTTTTTGCCAAATCTGCGAGCTCATCCATCGCACTCTTCACACATGTGATTTCAACAGGATGGGGGTCTGCACATACAGCTTCGGGAAAATTTCCCCCAAAAACTGATCAGTTGTTGTGGGAACAACCCATGGCCACCGAAAATATTCGTCGAGAAATCAGCTCAGTTGAACAGGGTTTACTGCAGCGTGTGGCGGAGAATACAAGGCTCCGTTTTGAACAGTGTGCTCAACTCGACGGAAGACATCAGGATGACTTACTCTTTAAAAACTAAAATCCGCATTTCCATTGTATCGTTAAAAGCTCTTAATAAAACTTTGTGTCAATTATCACGTTTTTATGAAAATATAAATCTTCTACCAGATACCCTGTATTTTAAAGCAATTTTATTATATTTTATATTGTAAAACAATTTCTGACCTAAGCCATTCCGAAGTAATCTTAAGTAGAGTTAATTAGCTCTGTCATGCCTTATCAAATTCAAACATGAATCAAAAAATAAAAACTTTAACATAAATTGCCCATTTTATTAATCTTAGTATGAATCCATAAATTCTAAGGCAAAATTCATAGCATTGCTATTTTCAGCGCTACTGGGCTTTAAGCTCCCGAATACATATTTCGTGTGTACTTTTTTTTTTTTTTGTTTGTGTTTTACATGTGGGTAAAATTAACATTAATACATTATCATAATATTAGACTGCATCGTTTTATGTTTCCACTGGTATTCGCAAAAAGTTAGATAAATACCCATAAATTAAATATGCTTTAAATATCAAATGATGCTAAAGAAAAACTTTAATTAGAAATAAAGTTTAATATGTAAAAAAATTTAAACAAAAAATTAGCAACATTTAAAATGAAAAACAAAAAATTTGTAGCCAAAAAATTTTTACATCAAAAATGGTAGAATGCAAAATAAAAAAGAATTGTTTAAAATGTTTCTATTTAAAAGGCTATTTGCCACAGGCGAGGGGTATAAACTTGATTTTTTTAAAACACTAGCCTAATTTTATATTAATACAGATGTCGTGCATTATTAACGAAGCTATTTTTACTGTTACTGTTACCATTCACCAGTCTATATGGTATTTGTATTGAAGATGCCCCGCCTATGTCTGCAATAAAGCCCACGTTTTCACAGATATTGTGCATTCATCACGAAGCTATTTGTTACAAATTTGTAAATTGTAGCTGTTGCCTTACAAATATATACAGAATTCTAGTTTGCGCCACGCCCACTTTCTTGATTCCGCACATTTTGGACAGATTTTGGGTATTTAAAACCAGTGTTCGAAAATAAACAGAACATTATTTAGAGTTCGGCTCACACACCTAGGAACGATCGGGCCTGTTCTGAAAATCACGTGATTTCAAATCACGTGTTTTTAAAAACACACGTGCGGTTTTTTGGTGTTCTGAAAGTCATACCGTTTTTGTGTTTCTCTGTGTGCTTTCGGCAATTGAAGATCACACCAAACCACACAAAAACAGGACACTAAAATATCACGAGTGTGATTTTAGTAGGCACATGTGATTTGAAATCACGTGATTTGAGTAAAAGTGATTTGCAGAACAGGCCTGGATATCTGTTTTTTAAAACCATTTCTTTAAGCGGCTCATATACTTACAATAAAATTTTTAAGTTTTACGTATTGTACAATTATATCGCCATGTATGTGATATTCAAAGGTGGCACAATGTATTGGCAACAATCAAAAGACTTTTGACTTTTATTACACAACGAAAAGAAAGTGAAATGTGTTGGCAACATTGTACAATGCTGTTTATGTTAGGTTATGTTTACCTTTTTATTGAATGAATTAAACCAATGTGCGGCTTATGCATAATATAGGACAAAATGAAAATAATATGGCGAAAGTCGTACACAATAATATTGCAACTGTATGGGCCGCTTTTAGCTTCACTTCGGAAAATCAAATCTTGTAACGTTAATTTAACCGCCTTATACTCAATGCAAGTGGATGAAACTTTGCAGGCATACATATTCCCGATGACAATACACGAGTACCTGGGCGTAGCCAGGATAAAATCTAGGGGGGGGCAACATTTTTTTTGGTAAAATGCTTCTTTGACCGCCTTTTACTCAATGCAAATGAATGAAACTTTGGCATACATGAATACATGGGCGTAGCCAGGATAAAATCTAGGGGGGGAGGGGACAAAATTTTTTTTAAATGTTCCATTTTAAGAAAAGCGTTTCTTAAAAAATTTTTTTTTAAATGTTCTTATTTAGTGTTTGTCTAGACGAACACACCCTTAATACTGTTCGTAACTATTTTCAAGAAAGAGCCGAACACTATATTGTGTTCGGCGCTTCGTTAAAAAACAGAACAATTGTAGTGATACTGTAGATAAACATTCACTATCGCGAATGTTATGGGAATATGTAATATGGGAGCAAACCTATATCCCCATCCCCAACAAATCGGTATCGCAAATATTTTGGGAGTAAAAATATATTGTGAATTATTTGTCAGTGCTTTAAAAAACAAAAGTCTGTATTGTGAATAACTTGTCAGTGCTTGTATTGTGAAAGAAAAATATACAATATAAAATACTAATAAAAATATAATAAAATTAATAATGAATAGTGTTTATCTCCATTTTCTTTTTGTACACTCCTTCCATAAAAGGAAAAACTAATTTAATTTAGTCCTACTTTAGAATACAAATTAAAATTTACATGTTCCCTTCTCGTTCACATTAACACTTGTTTTGAATTTATTTAGTGAAAATACTCGCGGGAGTAAACATTGGCGATGATAAATTTTTTAAGTTGGGGAATTCATTCCTAAAAAATTTGTTATGGGAATCATTCACAACACAAAATAAAAAAATATGGGAATATTTTTATGGGAGTAGTTATTTACGATAGGGGTGATTGTGATTTAATGTCCCATCCCAATAAAAAATGGAGCTTCCAACGAAGCAGGTTTGTAAGGGAGAAACATAAAAGTTTCGATTACCATTGCGCTTACGGAAGACATGAATTTTATATGGCGAGTTCCCACTTTGAAGCAATACATTTTTGACACATAAAGCGCATTATTCAGCGCACATAAAAATTGTTGGATGTTACGATCAGCTTTACACACTGAATGTTTTGATACTGTTATTTTTTAGTATTCTCCCTTACAAACCTGCTTCGTAGTAAGGGAATGCCGTAGCACTAGAAATGTTATTTTTTTTTAATAAAAGTTGTTGAGAGTTCTTTCACTTATTTTACTGCAACTTGTGCATGTCTTATTGCGTAGCGCATAATTGTGCGCTTAGTTTTTTAAATGTACCTTTAGTGCTGCGCAAAATGATCAAATTTTTTATTGGGATAATGTTTCTTTTTTACATTGAGAAGGAATTGAACAAACCGACCGCAGAACAATAGCTTGTGTGTATATGTTTTGTTTGTGTAAAATTATTTTGCTGGCTTTTTGTTTTCTTTCGTATGTGTATTCTGTTTTTGTAAGAAGCGCTTTTTTTTTGCCAGCCTAAAGGGCGCTACGGACAACAAAAACGAACGAACATTAATAAGCTAAACCAAACGCAATGAAGTTTGTGAATTTAAAAAAAAACCGAACGGAATTAAATGTTTTCATCATAAGAACAGTATTATTTCTATTTCAAAAGATGACAAACAGAGAAACGTCACAATAGTGGAGAGGGTATTATGCATTTGTGCTGATGTGTGTAACATCTTAAAATATTGGCTCTAGGCCCACTTTAAAATATACCGATCGATTCAGAATCACTTTCTGAGTGGATCAAACGATGTCCGTCCGGCTGGCTGGCTGTCCATGTTACCTTGTGCGCAAAGTGCTGGTCGCAATTTTGGAGATAATTTAATAAAATTTGGCACGTAGGGTTTTATTGGTACAAGGATTAATCCTATTGGGCCGAATCGTAGTGCTACGAGGGGAGATAGGGGGCAATTTCTACCTCTCAGAAACTATCAAACCGATTTTAATGAAATTAAAAACATAGATGGATCTATATTTATATGGACAAATAAGCAATGTATTTTAAAAGTATAGGACCACCATAGCAGAAAGGGGCGATTTCTGCCTCCCAGAAACTATCAAACCGCTTGTAATGAAATTTATAACAAAGATAGATCCCTATTCATATAGCCATACACTCTCGAAAATTTACTTTTAAATACTGTGGTGTAGGGTATCATGTGGTCGGGCTTGACCGACAATACTTTCTTACTTATTTTTTTAATGACTTTTTACACAAACACTATTAGAGTTTGCGTTTTCAACAAATCTACCGAACCGAACACTAAGGAGCTATGTGTATTTTTGAAGACTGCTTATAACCATTCTTTTTGTACCAAATTTGGAAAATGTTACACTAACCGTTCTTCAGAGATACAGAAATCTATTTTGTGCCATGCCCAATTATCTTATCTCGCCCACTTTTGACTCAAGTTGCGTATTGATAACCAAACTATATTGGCATTATTTATAAATACCCAAATTTCCTTGCAAATTTTGATGGTTTGTGTACAACTGTTCGCTTTTTTAGTTGGTTTCACAGCGACTGTTAACATTTAATGAATCAGAAGTAAAAGCAACAGTTTTTTTTTTTGCCAAAAATTGCAGTTTTTCTACTTTAACTGGAGTTTTTTAAACGCTGAATTTCGCCTTTTTATAATTCTTTCTCTCATTTTTGTTAGCTGTTTTGAAATTTTTTTTTTTTTTTAAATTCAAAATTATAAACATATTTTCATTGACATATCCTCTTAAAATGCAGTTATTTCGAACGAAAACTTAAATTTCCTTAATTATTCTACGAAAATATTTCAATTGCTATTTACAAAAGGCCTGATATTTCAAACGTGCTTCGTTATGACTTAATTACAAGTTGTTGAACATAAATAATCAAATCAAATTCTTTGAATTTAACTAGAAATTCGTTTAAAACTTCAGCTATTCAATACCGCTATTTAAAGCGATTTTAACTTAACACACAAGAAAAAAAAAGCTGTCAACCAAACTGTCAACTACAGCACATGACATGTCAAGTGTTAAAACAACAACAACATCACGCCTTCAACAAACAATCTTTAGTCGATCACAAATATAATTGTCAAATAATTGTTTCCGTTTCCCTAAGAAATTTTTGAATTTTTAAATGTTTTCAATGTGTTAAAAAAAGTTTTTTTTTGTTGGTTGATTAAAAAAAAACTACCAAAAGAACATTTCAATTATTGATGATTGACTGCGTGCCTTTTTTCATTTTATTCAAAACCAAAATATTAAGACTTCCTTTTGTTTATGTGTTAAAGAAGAAAAAAAGATTTCGGGGTTCAGTTACTTGCGGTTTGTGTCTTGCACCATGACTTGTTAAAACCACCACCACCACCTAAATCAAAATTTTTTTTTTGCTGTTTCAGGCCAACAAGTGCTGCATAAATTTACCACTAGACTTTTAGTTTTTGTCGTAAGCCACCGCCAGTTCAACGCACAATAAATATAAATTTCTTTTGGACGATTTACTTTTAACATTTTCATATTTATTCCAGTCTTTAGCAGAAACGTGACCAAATCATTATTTTTTCTTTATCAAAACCAACGTTGATCAGTTGACAAAGAAATGTGCAGTCATTTTAAATGCAGCCTTTAATAATTTTCGTATATTTTTAGCATTTGGGGTTTTCTCAGAACCGATAAAAAAAAGCCTTTTTTCCTACAAGTTTTGCCAGATTTTCATCTTTATAATCTTTATTTAATGATTTGAAACGAATTTGTGTTCACGTTCAAATAGAATGTGTGGGCTTCCTAATGCCTAAGGATAATTTATGATAGTTTTGGAAAGTATTAAAAAAATGTGTAAAGCGAAAATTGCGCAGCAAATGACACTTGAAAATTCTAATTGTCAAAAGTGTTAGTTATCAAGCTGACAAAGAGAAGAGGGTTTGAGGTTTGTTATTAAAAGATAAAATGTAAAACGTTTCCAACGTGATATTTAGCAAGTTTTATAGATTTAAAGGTTTTAAATGAAAAAAAGAGCATGAAGTGAAAAGCAAAAAAGTATTAGCAAATTTGTGGGTATTAATAGCAAAAGAATGTTGGAGCATTTAAGGGAATTAAACTTGCGTTAGACTTCATTAGCCATTAATTCATGTTTTTTTGTAATGCCTATAAGTAACAGAGTGGCGCAATAATGTTGCTCCAATAGTCTCTTTCGATTGCATACACCTTATTTCTACTCCAATTGTATCACACTCGAGCTGCCTTCACCAAGTATGGGCAGGCCTACCAACACGTCTCTTTTCCTGTAACTGGACAATAGAAAAAACTAACCTGGATATTTAAAAAGTAACTGGAGAATTTATTCTTTTAAAATAATAATTTTTATTTTATTATAAAAACTTATAAAAGTAAAATAAAAATTTTTAGCAATTAAAACGCCTTTAATTTAAATCACAACTTTTACAAATGTTTAAAATCGCTATAAACGATGATGAAGAAACATCTTTCAAAATAAAAGAAAAATATTCCAATATTAAATTTACAAAATGGATCAACACAAACATCGGTGCTTCTTTCTGTTTTGCAAGTATTTCAATAAAGAGATGATGCAGCCGGCAACAAAATTTTTTTTTTAGAAATTTTAGAATTGACTATAAAGTTGCTATCGAACGAATAAAGAATATTAAAGGGCTTTCGAACTATAATATTTTTTCCAAGTGTAAAAAGTAAGGATGTGATTAAATGATAACATATAAGTCCATCGTGTTTTGATCCCGGTTCTACGCCGAATTTTTACAGCTAATACTTTATAAATTGGTTAAAGCGTTCCTAAGCAAGACTTGTCATCCCTAAAACTGGCGAGTATAAGGTAAAGTGTTGCCACTATCCTTAGTAATTCACTCCAAGTCGACTCGTAGGTCAGCGTGCTGATCCCATTGCTACGGCAGTGGCCTCCTCGTGGTACTCCCTGGGGACCACCTCTGTTTAGGTGGAAGCTAATACGAGCGACGGTCTTCAGCATATCCGAATGGTCATTTAAAAAAAATTACGTCTCGGAAAGTAGGTATATTTGCTAGGTTTGCTATTGTCTTTCACCAAGTCAGGCTGGTGGCTTAGCTGGCATCCCCAGCGCCAGTTTAGGAGAGCTATAGGCCAATCACTTATTCTCCCCGAAGTTAAAATGATTCCTGAAACCTATTCAATTTAGCGGCCCTATCAATTATTAATGTTAGTAAAGACACAAACCATGTTTAAAATAACGAACTAAGATCCCGCACCGCATAATTATCCAACCAAAAATAAGTTAAAATAGCGATTAAAAGTAGCAAAATATTGTATTCGCCAATCTACAGAACTATTCTAGTAAGCATTTTAGTTAAAAGTTGTGCTGAAAAAGGTCAACAAGAAAAAGAAAGACAAACATGGAAAAAAAAACAAATAATGTACTTTGGACTTCAAGAAGAGTTCTTGACAAAAAGTAAGAAAAAACGGAAGTAAAGGAAAAACATGTAAAATCAATTAAAAATTGATAATCATTAAAAAAAGCAAATTTCGATCTACCAAAGGTTAAAATACAATTTGGTTTAAGGATTGATGTTTGACTATTGACGTCAGCAGTCGTCGCACTGTGGCTGAAAATTGAATTTCATCGGCCAAAAGTCCAATTTTTTGTCATCGCCGATTTCAAAAATTTTAATGCCATTCGATAGCAAACATATTAGAACTAAGGTATCCAAAAAACTAGATTAAAATATTGATAATTGTGGCTGTGGCATGCTGCTGGAAACAAATATTTTATGTTGTTTTATAAAAAAATTAATTTTTGTAAATTTGATCAGAACTAAATTATGATTTCTCGCAAACCGTTATCAATAATGGGTCGAAATTTTTTTTGTTATATTAGTGGGATAGTAGTCTTTAAAAAGTGGTTCATTACATCACTGTATCATTTAAACCTGATGTGTTATTAAATGTTTCCCCAGGTTCTATATTTTAGTTAAATCCGAATTTTAGAGGAGTAGAACTTGTTAGGGTCAAAATGGGTTAAAGAGATTTTAGTACCATCAGAAAGCTGAAAGTGTCCTCTTTAACCCCATATATACTTGTTCAACTGTTTGGAACTGTCTGTTGAACACTTTTTTCATTTTAATAAAATTACTCGCAACATTTTTTTTTTGCTATTTTTATTTAAGCTGCTCATATATATGACTGAAATATAACACAAGGGCTTACGAACGTTTTGTTTTGAAAAATTATTTTGCTTCTTATGAACGGCTGAACATATTTGAATGAAATTTTAAACTGTCATAGCCGGATAGCTTTTGAGTTGAATTGAAAGAATGGTGGGTCGGGAGTGTGACTTGCGGACCTCTAAAATTGGTAACCTCGGAAATTCAAACTTTTAAAAAATTAACCAAAAATATTTTATGGATTTCAAAAAAAATTTAATTTAAGGTGTGCTACAAAAAATATGCTTAAAGGGACACTATTAAAATCACACCAATTTCGGCAGAGGTAAAACTTCAAGGTCTACTTAATCATACAGTTCAGCGTTTACTTAAAGGAGATGATTTGAAAAAATATGGGAACTGCAAGTTAACTCTCTTTTGCAAATGGGTTCTTCTGGACAGAAACAATACAAGCAATCTATATGTGAAAAAACTTCAGATACAGATATGTTCATGGTATCATTTGTTCTATTGCGATTGGTAAAGAATTTGGAACACTCGGAGCCTTCGACCAGTACGATGCAAACAAAGGATATATGGAAAAATCTCACACCATCTTCTACAAAATACTGCAGACCAATAAAATTTGAATTTAAAAAGGAAACCATTAAAAATTAAACCAGTTATATAAGAGCCCAAATTGCAACACTACGGCCATTAGAATTAGAAATAGATGGCCATATAATTGAAGTTAACTATCAATTAGTGCTAACGATGATAGACGGAAAAGTAGGCCAGGCTTTGACTGACACAAAGGCTTCACCAGCTGCATTATATGCCAAACCACATCAAGCAAATTAAACCAATTCCCGGAAAAATCATTAGATAATACTAATGCATATGAATTTGGATTATCGCCGCTACATACAAGAATACGAATTATGGAGCACATACTAAAAATCAGTAATGATTTGGATTTTGGACCTACAGGATCAATAAGAAACAATGAAACCAACAAGGATTTAAGAAGTATAAAAAAGAAGCATGTTCAGGATGAATTTCGCAAATGTGGCTTGATTATAGACCAACCAAAACAAGGATCAGGCAATACGAATGATGGGAATACAGCTAGAAAGTTATTTTCTGATCCCAAAAAAGCATCTGAAATAACAGGTGTTGATATAAGTCTTATATCAAGATTTAAAACAATCATTGATGTACTTGCATGCAATGAACAAATTGATTATAGAAAATTTGGGGATTATGCCAAAGAAAGAGCTCGAATATATACTATCAAATATCCATGGAGAAATATGTCTGCAACGGTTCATAAAATCCTTTATCATGCAGAGGATGTCATTAGGCATCATTTAGTACCACTAGGAGATCTGTCAGAAGAAGCCCAGGAAAAAAGGAATAAAGATTACAGATTTTATAGGGAGCACAATACCAGAAAAATGTCACGATATTTTACGAACGAAGATCTGTTTAATATATTGTTGGCAACGTCAGATCCGCTCATCTCTAGCATTCGAAGTCAATGGAAAGTAGAACATCGGGACTTAGATGAAGAAGCAAAAGGGCTGCTACAGGACAAAGATAATACAAAACCAAATATGGAATATTTGGAGGCAATTTTCCAACCGAATCAATAGTAGATATTATAAATTTTATTGTTATTAAAGCAAAAAATATGTTTTTGTCCTTATTGTTATTTAAATAAAAAAAGAAAAAAAAATTTTTAAATTTAACTTATTTATTTTTTTAATCTAAAAAGTTTTCTAGTGGAACTGGTTCCAGTTGAACCTGTTGTAGAGTTGATAATGTAGAAACCTATTCACAAAATGATCATAGGTATTATTACATGCCTATACATTTTTTTTAAAGGTATGCCCTATTCCAAATCAAATTTTTCAAACAAAAAAAAAAAATTATTTGAGTAAAATATTCTAATAATTCAGCACACCGATTTGTATACATTTAGAACAGTAATGTTTTCTAATATGTCCATCATTTTCTAAAAAATTCTGAGCAATATCGAATGGTAAATTATATTGCCTTTATTGAACAAAAAAAATAAATCTAAAGCCGTTTTCCGGGATTGGGAATTTGGGTATTTGTTTATCAAAAATGGGGATGTTTTTCAGTCCACTGTTTTAAGAACTTTTTAATCTACATAACTGCCAAAATTCATTATGATACCTTGATTTATGTTAGATTTATAGAATGTCAAACATTAAAATTATTAAAATATAGTGTAAATGAATAAAAGTGCTTTCAATATGAGTAAAAAATAATATTTTTCAGGTTTGACATTCTATAAATCTGACATAAACAAAGATATGCTAACGAAATTCGGCAGTTATGTAGATTAAAAAGTTCTTAAAACAGTGGGCTGAAAAAATCCCACTTTTTTAATAAAAAAATACCATAGTTCTCAATCTCAATCATTAGCATTTTCATACTAAATGCTAAAAAACATCAAAAGTTCAATTTTGACCTTAAATTTCTCAACAACTACTGAACGGATTTTAACAAAATTAAAACTGTAAAAAAGTTCAAGAAGTCTTCTCTCCTGCAAAAATTATCTCTATCGGTTCAAAAGTTACAGATTTTTGGCCGATGAAAATTATTATTATTAAAAATATTGAAAATTTGGATTAAAAACCATAAATAGTTCAACAAAATTACCAAAATTATAATTAAAAGTGTAATATTATTTTAATTTGCACTCTTTATTGGTTTGTTTTTGGTTTTTTCCAACTCCTTTATGTTAATTTTTTTTATTGTATTGTTGATTTGCCAAGTTTTTCTTTTTATACTTATTTTTTTAAAGTTTTTTTTCTGTAAAACAGAAAAAAAATCTTCACTTTATGACACATGTCAAAATCATAATGTTGAAATGAGTGATTTTTTTTTTTTTTTTTGTTTTTTACAAACGGCGCAGTTTTTATTCATGCGACCACACATGTTGATTAAGTGATTTTTTTTTGTTTTAGTTTAGCGATGATGACTATGACAACCGACCAATGTATTTCGATAAAAAAAAAAATAAACTCCACACTTGACTGCATTTATTTCACAAAATTTTATTAAAGTGAAGTTGTGTTTTTCATATTTTTTTTTTTTTTTTTTTTTGTTAATGATCAAAAGCATTAGGCGAACTGTCAAAAAATGACAACTTTTATTATTATCAAACTCTAGAATTTGCTATAAACCATGTACTCGTAGCTAAATTATTAAGGCTATGCTGATAATGCTACTGTTCGACAAAAAATAGATTTTTCAAAAGCTTTTGATTTCTTTTCGTGTTTAATAAACCATGGTGTTATGACATAAAAGCTTATTTTATTCTTTAGCTTCACACAAACATTCAGACATACATATATACATATTTTCATAGCTTTACGATTTGACTTTGCGTTAACTATATGCACGAATGCTTTAAAACAGGAAATCCATTTGTATGATGGTGTTAGATAAGTGGGGACAAAAACAGATTTATTAGAAATATTTTCTTTTTGCTTTTAGTTCCATTCAATTTTATTTAGACCTCCTACATTTAATGGCTTTTAACTGAACATTTATTTAGAATTTATTGAACTCATATTGAAGCAAGAAAAAAAAAATACAGATAATTTAGCAAATTTTCCATAAAACCTAATAGTAAAGCAAAATTTTCGTTGGCTATCACAATAAATTGTGACAAATTTATGTTGTTGGCATTTAGATATCTAATAAAAAAAATACACGTAGAATTTAAAGCAAACAGTGAAGGAAAAAAGTATGTCAACAAATCAAAGAACTATTTAAGGCCAGTTTACACGGTAATACAATGTATTACGACAATGCAAAAAATGTAGAATGAGAAAAATCTTATCATGTAAAGGCAAAATGTTTTTTTTTCGAAACCACTTTAGAAACTTATGTATCCTCATCACCACTAAAATCAACTCAGGAAATTTTCATGTTGTTTTTGTAAATATTTAAAACTGCAACCATCTGCTTTTTTGTTATTATTTTGATTTTACTTATACCATCCGTGTAAACATAAATTATACTTACAAAAGATTTTTATTTTTTTTTTTAAACACGGAGAGAATTTCATAATATTTTGATTATACAAAGTCGTGATACATTGTATTACCGTGTAAACTGGCCTTTAATGACAAGCGAAGAACTTAGTTTAAAATCTTAATCTAACTTATAAATGGTTTGTGTCTATAATAACTTAAATGGCTTTTTGGACAGAACAAATTTAGTTGGGTAATCTATCTCTCTTATACTATGTTCACACTTGAGTTCTTAAACGCGTTTAAGCAGCTCGAACGTGATTAAGCTCTAATCACTTCAAAATCGAGATGATTACCCATACATTGAAGTGATTTGTTAATCACTTCAAATCGACATGATTACAACTAAATCACTTCATAAACCACATAGAATCCACTGAACATACCCTTATAATGTAGAATCGCTCATGATCGTGTTCAACCGGCCAAGATGGCTGCTTAATGTTTTTATTTTTTTTCTCTTAAATATACATAAATTTTCACAATTACATCATTAAAATTATTAAAATAATCTTCTGATAACTTTATAAAAGTGTTTTTATCCATTTTTAATACTTGAAAGAAATTTAAATTTGTTTGTTGTTTTTTTGTGTGCTTGTGTGTGTGTTTTTTCTTAATCATCTGTCATCTTAATCATCTCAAATGTAATGTGAACGGCTTTGATTAGCTAAATCAATATTTTGCTTAAACGCGTTTAAAAATCCAAATGTGAACATAGCATTAGCCATTATACGAAGTAGTGTAAACTAGGGAAAGGTAAATGGATACCAAAATCGATTTTCGATTTTTCGATCGACTTTTTTTACTACGGTTTTTGAAATCGATTAATCGAACCTCAAAATCGATTTTAAAATCGATTTCAAAATCGTTTAAGAATAATTTGCAAACTTATACCTTATATAACAAAGGGGGATACACCAGCATTTTTTTGCCAAACTACTAGAGAAATTGAACTGAGATTTTGACAGTGGGTATTTATGACTACTTTTTATATATTTCGTGTAAAAAGTGAAAATGTGTAAATTTTGAGATGTCCTTTAGAGGAACAAGTACACGTACATTTCACATATTAAAATTGTATTCTTGTATAGTCAGTCAGGCCTGTCACATAAATTAATTCCGATCGAAAGTGGAAGGGATTTCGTATCTTGCTTCACATAAAACAAAATCAATTTCGATCGGAATTGATTTCTGTGACAAGTCTAAATGTATGGATAGTATTTCAAAGGATTATGACAATAGTTCCTGATCGGTTCCGACTGTTTATTTGCTAAGTTACTAATAAGTTAGTTTTAGAAAACACGTTTGCATGTCATTGATGCCAGAAAGATGCAGAGACATTTCCTTGTAATTTTGTATTTGTTAGGATAAATTATATACTTTTTGTTTTTTCACTCTGCTTATAACTAGATTTAAATATCGCTCACAGAGCCCTTATATTAAACTTGGAAGTATATCAAGGATACTACAACTTTAAACTGGGAAAACTGCAAAAGCATACCTACAGACATACGCACAAAAAAATATGTTCTATTGTGCATGCCCATAATTTATCGATTTAATTAAGATTTAAATTAAAAATTGCCAATATTTTTATAAAAATAAAAAAATCGATTTTAAAAGCCCAATAATCGATTTCAGTATAAAATCGCATACGTAAATTCGATTGCAAAAAATTGATTTTTTTACCACAAAATCGATTTTCGATTGGAATCGAAATCGATTTACCATTCCCTAGTGTAAACCACTAATGACCATTTTCCTATTAGGCGATTTTTTTTTGTTCCCAACGAAAAACTGCAGTTTTAAGAAATTTTGTTTTTTCAATGTCCCATTTGCTTCTATTCTATCGCACAGGCAACCAGTCCCGAAGGCGAATTCATGTTAACGGTGATGGCGATACTACAAAAAGTACAACACAAAAAACACCACATTGTTTTTATTTGTTGCTTTCGTTGCTTTCTATATGTCAAAAACACACCAACTTTTGACACTCTAAGTAAGTCCCAATTCACACGTTGCAAGTCTTATTGATCAGCTTGCTACTTTATAACGAGAGTGAAGAGAGGAAAATAAACGTTTCTCTCTCACTCTCTCTCGCCTATAAGGTAGCAAGCTGATCAATAAGACTTGCAACGTGTGAATTGGCACTAAGATAAAAAAAAAGTAGCATAGCTGTGCTTTCAACGCCATCAAGGCGAATTAAATACAGGTGGTTTCGAAACGTCATATGATTTTCACAGTTTGAGCTTATTTGTTCTGATTTGTTAGTGTTTTGTTAAGAATGGTTGACATTTCGAGCTATAAGCACTTACAATGCAATGCAAAAAACTCTATGTTGTTTTTGGATTGTTGTAGTTCCGACACCTCCTTTATTTGAATTCGCCTTGAACGCCACCTGAAAAATGAATTCGCCTTGCCAGTCCTCTTCTGCTAATTATTTATCTGCCGCTCAGATAAATTTCACATTTGGAAAACAACTGACTTATGTCAACAAATTGCCACTTGAAAACAGGGCTTCCATCTATTTTGAGAAAACTAAAATCGCCAGCTCACAGTTTATTAGTCGGTACAAGGAGAAAACGGCCATAAGTTTTGGTTTTTTGCTTCGAAAAGGTTGAATTTAGTGTCAGCAAAGCAAAATTTGCAAAAAAATCGAAAAATCGAAAGACGGTAAAATTTTATTTAGCCTGTCCGAAATGCTGCTTCAACACTTATAACTAAAGAAGTGATTTTTGCATCAAAACATTACAAGCGATAAAAAATAGATTCAGACAACAAGCTTAGGCGTAGAAAATCGTATATAGAGCCAGGCCAACCAGTTTAATTAACGCCAAGGCTGAATTATTGTACTAAGGTTGTGCTCTGTATCTGGTGGTTCTAGAAACTTCCTATTTTTAATGAGTTGATGCGAACACAATTGATTTGTTTAAAGCGAGGATTGGAAGTAAAATCTCCGGAATATGCGACTAGATACAATGCTCGAACACATGTTGCAGGACCAATTAAAAACTATTCAGAAAAAAGCAGACAAACAGTTTAGCCTTTATAAGTGAAAAATCAAATTAAAAAAAAGAATATTACTTATTCCGATTTTTTAGTGCTGTCACTTACAGCTGACACTGGGCATAATTTATAACACTTTTTTAAAATTCGGTTAAGAAAGTGATCGATGTTAGCTTCATGTTTGTCTCTACCTCTTCATCGGTTACCTCCCCATCCACGAGAGGGTACAGTATGATGTCGCCAGGGTCAGCTCCAGCTTCTAGTATTTCCATTAAAGCTATCGCTAATCTTCGTCACTTAAAGGTGACACTGGGAACTGCCGGGTTAGGAGAACAACACACTTATCCAAATTTCTCAAGCGCCGTGGTAAACTAGTGAAAATGTGATTGTATGTGTGACACCGACAAGGCTTGATGGAAAATGAAACCAATTTAGATTTCAAGGCGAATTCACGAACACAAGTGAATTCCCCTTGATGTCAAGCATTTTGAAAGTGTATGGTGCCCTTTAGAGTCTAGAACTTGCGCCATCTGACAACCATTTGCTTCGATCGATGTACCTGAATACATGATTTGTTCATGGGTTAAAAAAATAAGCAGTTCTTTTGAAGAAAAGTACATATCGGTACCTAAAATGCAAAAGGGCGTAGCAAATATTCTTTAACCAATTTTTTATTCAAATTATATGGACATGTTATTTAGTCTTGTGCATTATAATCAATCAAAAACTCGATATTGAATTTTTTTGTTGTTACGCCCTTTTGTATTTTCTAGTCAGATAGAAGAAAATCACATCTAACAAGGGCGTATAGCGCAACAGTCATTCACAAATAGCGATAAAAATTTAAAAGAAAAAATCAGGTACTTTTAACCGATACAGGGTGGGCCATAAGTCACTTAACATTCGTTAATTATTCGATAAATTTTGTAAAAAATCTTAAGCGAGTTCCATAGTCTTGCGTCAAAATGTCATGTACCATTTGTATCTTGTACGGCCACAGCAATATATTTTTTCATTATGCTGCGCAATAAAGTGCTGGACATTTGAAACTGACTGGCACGTTTACGAGTCGATGTTTCATGGCTCTCATTTACGATCTTCACAACTTGTTTGATATTTGTAAATGGCTTCGTGCTTCAAGCGGTCTTCCACTCTGAGATAAGTCACTTATAGATTTCGATGACTGAAAACGAGCGACTGGATGGCGTTCTTGATTTCTGGAAAGTGCATTTCTGGTGTAAAAAATTTCGAAATTTTCTTTGCTTTTGACAAAATGTTTCTAATACTGAATGAAATCAATACAAAATAAAAAAAAAATTATAAAAAATGCAATGTTCAGTGACTTATGGCCCACCTTTTACATCCAATATAAAATTAGCAGTTTCTCAAACTGTTTGTTAAAAAAAATCTTTTCTTACAATCAGTTCTCCTACTACTAATATTTTTAAGTGTTCCTTAAATTTTGTCTCCCACTTCTGCTTTCAAATAATGCATATTATTAACTTTGCCTAGCCGAGAAATCACAAGACAATTTATTTGTTTTTGATTCCATGGTGCATAATAATGAATTGCAAAATGCACAAAAAAATTTTTAGAATAAAAATCAGCACTGAATTAAAAACAAAAAAAGAAAGACAGCGAGTAAATAAAGTGCAAGTGCGTGTTTGGGATGGAGGGAAATAAATGTGTATCAACAATTACAGGCGTCAAGTTGACGCTTGACATGAGCTTGTCATTGCACTGATCTAAACTGTACAGAAAGCTGCATTAGCAGCAGCAGAAAAAGGCAACAGCTATAGCAATCTTACTGGCTGGATGGCAGCAGCAAACTTATATGCAGTTAAATCTGACAGTCAGTTTAGTTTGAAATTAAAATTCAATTCTTTTTTTCGCAAATAAAAATTGCTGCATGCATTGTTATGTGTTCATCAACGAGAAAATGAAAATTGCATAAATTTATCGCTCCAAAAAAAAAAAAAAAAAATTCAAAACACATTTGTGCCATAGCATGTTGATGCATGCCAACATGCAACAAATTTTTGTTGTTTTCTTTAAGCATTTTAAGAATTTTAAGTAGATGATTGCTTTACACAAGATACAAAAATTTTGGTAACAAAATTTAAAAAAATAAAAACTTAAGCCAAAATAAGAGAGTTAATTATGCTATGAGAATAGCATACATTTACAAACATATGCACAAATGTTGAGAAAATTACAAAAGGATTTCAAAAAAAAAAACACACAAAAAAGCTAAACGAAATGTACTTTTAAATGAAAAAGAGAAAAGAAGTAGTTTAAAAGTTCAGTCAATAATCAAACATGTTCCGGTTTCGTTCTAAGCTTTAAAATAAGTAACACATACATATAGGGTAGCCAGATTTTGAATTCGGAAAAACAGTACATTGGTTATGAAAAAACAGTACATTCAAGAAAAAAACAGTACATTTTTTTACGAAACCATAACTAAATATTTACAACTCTTGAACACCAATAATATAAAGAAATAGACTTCAAACATCAACATCAAAGGAAAGATTTACATTTAATGGTATTTTATATACAAAATCACACCATTTGCGTTTATAAAGCATACACCACAAACGAAGCATTTGGCCATTGTATCATTTTCCAATGTATAATGTTTAAACTTAACTTAAAAAACTTATTCATTGATTGGGTTAGTAGAATTTTCTTAAAACATATTGGTATTTAAAGCAATTTTCACCACACACATATTGTCGAACTATCGCATAAATTTCAGAAAATATTTGTTTCTTCTTTAATTTAAACGGTAGTCATATGTCTTAAAATAAAAACACGAAAATATATGAAGGATGTGAGCAACTCCTTATTTAATCTGTGTATTTTTGACAAAACAATAGACGCAGTACAAAAATTCTAATTATTTTACAACTTTTTTGTTTGCAAAACAACAATTTCTTTAAACTAAATATTGTAAAATAGAGTGTGCAACAAAATTAGGGTCATCGCCACCAGCCTCAACACTTGCACCGCGCAATGAAAGTAGACTACTAGTAGAGCAAATCTGCAAAAAGGTTTGGAAAAATTAGTTCGGGCTCCCGAAATATGGGCCCCTAAAGTTTTTAAATTTTTTGAAAAGGCGTTTGGTATAAGACAAAATAAATATACTAAATGTACTTCTGAGCTAAAAAATAATTTTAGATGTCTTCAGTAGAATCGTATTGCCTTGATTTTTTTTAATTTTTCGAAAACCCGTTTTACATACATTGCACGCTTTTTTGGTCTTGGAAGACCGCTAGTGAAATTTGATGCAGAAAATATTCATAGAATATTTTAACCCTCTAACGTACCGTTTTAGTGTAGAAGTTAAAAAAATTACAAAAATTACCCCTTAAAATGAGTGTTAGAGGGTTAATATTTTCTATGAAAAGAACTGCCATACAATTCTACTGAAGACATCTGAAATAGTCTTTTAGGTCAGAAGTACATTTAGTATATTTTTTTGACTTGTACCAAACGCCCTTTCAAGAAATTCAAAAATTTCAATGCCCGAAATTTCGAGAATTCTTTTAACCCTAATAAGTGCCGTCTTGTATACTTTTGTTTAAGAGTTGGGAAAAAGTGCAAAAATTACCCCTCAAAATGAGAGTAAGAGAGTAAATAAATTCTAAGATAAGGATATTATGACAATATGGCTTGATAGCATACCGTTAAAAATTCCCAAATGTGTTTTATTTAAAAACGATTTTTCTTAATATCTTTGTTTTTTGGACACTAAACTTTAAAATCAGTACAGAAAACAGTACAAAGTGTAAAAAACAGTACATTTGCGTACTGTTTTGGGTGTTGTGCATAAAACAGAACAATTGACAAAAATCAGTACATGTACTGTTAAAAACAGTACGTCTGGCAACCCTACATACATATGTATGCTGAAATTAAAACTACCATGAAAAATTATCTTGAGTTACAAATCGTCAAATGGCGTTACCTAAATCCTAAATAAAATATGTGTAGTTTAAGCTTCTACACCCAACAAACACGAAGTCAAACCTTTGATATGAAATGACTTTATCATTTGACATCAAACACAATTCTCGTTTTTCAATTGTTTGATTTTAACATTTAAATTCGAATTGATAATGATTTGAAAATAAACATTTGACATCAAATGTTTTATCAATTTGATGTCAAATTGGTATCAAATGTTAAAGTCATATCAAAACTAAACTTGACAATACTAAAGCGAAACATAAATGTAAACATTAAAAAGGGCGAACTTAAATTTTGACTTCGTGGTTAAATGTTTTTATTTATTTCTTGTGAAAAATCAATTTTTTTTAAAAAACATTTGAAAATTACGTTTGAAAGTAAGTTGAAAATAAAGGCATTTTTCAATTTGAAAATAATAATAATGATTTTCAAATCATTATCATACATTTGCTTTCAAATCATTTTCAATTGGAACTCAAATCTCCGTGTTTGTTGGAGTTCTACATTGCATTATAATCTACATTTGAAAAACATTTTAGAATTAAGTTTGAAAGAAAGTTGAAAATAAAGGCATTTTTCAGTTTGAAAATAATTTCCCCTTTTTGTTGAGAATGTTATGATTTTAAAATCATTATCAAACGTTTGATTTCAAACCATTTTCAATTGGAAATCAAATCTCCGTGTTTGTTGGGGTTCCACATTGTATTATGATCCACATTTGAGAAACATTTTAGAATTAAGTTTGAAGAAAAGTTGAAAATAAAGGCATTTTCAGTTTGAAAATAATTTCCCCTTTTTGTTGAGAATGCTATGATTTTCAAATGATTTTCAAATCATTATCAAACGTTTGCTTCAAATCATTCTCAATTTGAAATCAAACCTCCGTATTTGTTGGGCACTTACCAAAATACTATTTAAGCATTGTGATAGTTTAGTGAAAATAAATTTGTATGTCTGACACCGACGATGCTGGATAGAAAATCAAACAAATTTAGATATGACAGCGAATACTACGTCCAGCACACGCACACGAGTGAATTCGCCTGGATGATTAGTATTTGACAAGTGTATTTGGCCCTTTAGATTAAAACAAGTATTGTTAGTCAAGCTCGTCTATATGATGCCTTGCACCAAATAATATTTAAAAACCAATTTTCGAGAATCTATCCTATTTGGGAACCATGAGCAATCATGGACCCGCCCGCACAAAATTATATTGAAGGGTTAAGATTTATGTAAAAATTCTTTGTGCCGAATATTTTTAAGATTCTTCATCTATATGAGATTTGTTTGCCCTCAAGTCATTTTAGAAAGGGGGTTCATATGGGGCCTATATTTAATTTTGCTCCGTAGAACTTATTGTCGCAAACTTGTATGTCAATACCAACATTTATAAGAAAGTTATGGCATTGAAAGCTTTTTTCGGCAGTAGTATTGGTATTATAGCTTTTACACTAGGCAACACATTAATGGATAATTGACTTCTGTTCATTGTTTTTGGTAAAATCGAGAGTGTTGATTAAGATGGCATCATTAGTTTTAAAGATATCGTGACATTAAATATTTTCCATTCCATTTTTTTATTATTCGCTTAAATTTCACGAATGAACCTACAAACTTTAAAATATTTTCTGCATTATTAATCTATACAAAAATCAATTTCATTTAAATTGAATCACATTGCACTGATAGAAAAGGCGTCATAACGCTGATATGTTTTGACATCAGTACTATGACAAGTGTCTTCGTTTTTGACCATATGACACTTTTCATCATGGTTCTGTCAACCTTAACTTCACTTGGCCAAAGTGTCATCAGGGTAAAAATGAAATTATGTCATCAATGGGATGACACATTGGCATCACAGAAATGATGAACATGTCCTCAGTGCGATGACGCAGTAACATCGGAGAAAGGACACATAAGCATCAATTTGTCATTAAGTCAAAGTCATTGGAATTGACTTAAGTCAATGTAAGAGAATATTATTATTTACTTACCCGTTACATATGTTTGTTTCACGTTTGTTGAATTACGACCTTTGTTTACAGCAGAACTCTCAATAATAAGACACCAGCACCATACCCCATATGGGTTTCTTAATCATTCTTAATTCATTCTAAAAATTTGATGTATTTAACGAAATAATTTAAAAAAATAGACTATAGGAATTTTTGCTTCTCATAATACATTGTAATCATGAAAATAATGTTAATAATATACAAAATGTGGCATCGAATTGATGTCACTATAGTCATAAAATAGATGACACGTAAAAAATGACAAAATTGTACGAAGACGTTAGTCATTGGATTGATGTTATTTTTTGCATCATTGATGTCATTTGTAGTAACATTGATGTCACAATTCTGATGGTAGGGCATCATCAATATGATGATGCATTTTTTTATCAGTGTGGTTAGTATATTAGGAAAAAATTTTCTCTAATCACCAAATTCATAGAATTAAGCAAACAATTTTTTGATTTTGTACTTATTACCAAAATGATCATACAGATTACTAAAAATTTTAAAAATTTTAATTAAAAAAAGTATCAAAAAACTTTGCCGTTTCAAATAATGTGTAAATTGATTTAATTAAACGCCCCGAATATTCTAAGAAATATCATGACAATGGCCACAAGGCCAGTGAAAAACTTAAGGGTGGCCCAAAATAAGACCTACCAACGTCATTGCTGGCTACCGCAGTGCTTGCACAATTTGAATTTTGTATGAATGGGCTCTCTGCAATGTTGTTCTGGAAATACCTAATTGGATGTATAGACGACGAGTTGAGTCAAGTGGATAGGTTTCAACTCTTTACCGCACAGCTTTTACGTTGCCTTTAGTGCGTATATTTCTATTAACGCTTCTTCCAGGACTGTCGATCACTGAAGCGCGCTTCTCAAAATGGCCAACTTATTGCCATACTTTGTTAAAGCCTGCACAGTTGCGTTTTGGAATAGATGGCATTGTTGCACCGCAAGGCAACATACGTTCAGGAAAGCAGACAGGGTTTTCCAAATTTAAGAGTCCATATGTTGCCAGAAAGGTGAGAAGAGGTCATAGCCAACGATGGCTGCTTTATGCTGTAACAATGTTTTACAGAAAATGCTCTACATTTTTTAAAAATCCAACTTTTTTGGAACTACCCAGCATAGCAAAGAAAATTATTCTTTTAATTTTTAACGCTATTTTACGTCTGGAATACTATCCTCAAAAGTGGAAGGTTTCCTTAGTCACCATGATACCTAAACCAGGACAGGATCACACAAAAGTTGAGTCATATAGGCCTATAAGCTTACTTTCTAATATATCAAAGCTGTTTGAGAAGCTGTTAGTGTCAAAATTGACCCCAATTTTAAATGAAAATAGATGCATTCCTAACCACCAATACGGCTTTAGAAGAAAACACAGCACAATTGAGCAAACCCACCAAATAGTAAACGCAATAAGAAAAGCCTTTGAAGAAAGACAATATTGTTCCGCTCTCTTCTTCGATGTTTCTCAAACTTTTGATAAAGTCTGGCATGAAGGCTTATAACATAAATTGAAGCTAAACTTACCAGTAAACACTCACAAGCTGATAGAAAGCTACTTAGTCGGTCGTCAATTTATTATTAAGGAAGGAAATTTCTTAAGTTCACCTCAGCCAATTGGTGCAAGAGTGCCACAGGGCAGCATCCTAGGCCCTCTATTATACTTAATTTATACTTCGGACATGCCAACAAACAACTACACCCAAACTTCAACATTTGCAGACGATACAGCTTTTCTTAGTGTCCACGAAAACCGTTATGAAGAATCTCGTTACTTACAGCATCATATATTTCAACTAGAAATATGGTTAAGACAGTGGAAGATAATGGTCAATGAGCAAAAATTCGTACATATAACATTCACATTGCGCCGGGAATCTAGCCCCCCTATTACAATCAATAATCAAATAATTCCTCAACATTCACATGTAAAATATATCCGGTATACATCTGGATCGGCGATTAACGTAGAAATGCCACATAGAGGCAAAATTAACTCAAAAGAAACTAAAAGCCATTCAAATTCATTGGCTTATTGGAAGAAATGATGTCCTTAGTCTAGATTGCAAGTTTCTACTTTACAACTCTATCTTAAAGCCTATCTGGTGCTACGGTATTCAACTAGTGCCCCATTCCTCGGCCTCTAATATCGACAAAATTCAAAGTCGCCAAAATTAACTTCTTCGAATAATCACAACCGCTCCCTGGTATATTAAAAACTCAAGCATCCATAAGGATCTCAATGTGCCATTAGTAAAAACTATGATTAGAAAATATGCAGTAAAATATTTAAAAAGACTTGAACAACACCCAAATGCACTAGCTCGAATTATTTTAAATCATGGCGGCCACACTCGCTTAAGAAGAAGGGACACTGCAGCACTTATCCATTTAGATGAGCGATAATCACCTACATATGTATGTGAACGGAACCCGTTGAAGAAAATTTTTGTCTGGCATTGGCAGGACACACATAAAGTATAAGGATAAGATTGGATTAATTATTGTTAGTTCATATTTATTATATGAAGATTCAATAAATAAATAATGAAAAAAAAATTCATTTTAGGAACTTTTTCAAAAAGAGTGCGCATTTTGGTTTTTTCTACCTCTGCATTTTTTTTATTTTTTTTAATTCAAATTAAAAAAAAAATCAATAAATCCTTTTTGAATTTCCAGTTCGTTTTTTTTTCCTTCTTAAATATGTTATATTACTTAACATTTTTGTTAAAATATTGTGTGTTAATCTCAAGTTGTAGCACACGTTTAAGGCACGTGTTTTATATTGTATTACAGGCATCTACCTTCAGGCTCAGTCCAAAAAGCCTTTATGGGCTGCTAAATGTCCAATACATTAACTTACAAATAAATTAAGCCAAAAGGTATGCTTTACTTTTTATACAACAACTTTGTATATTGATGGTTAATCAATTTGTCGTAAAAATAAATGAGTTGAGTTTCCCTGAAAAATTCAACCACAAAAAAGGTTTTTACAAATTAAGGGTGATTTTTTTATATTTTAAGCATAACAAAACGTATGGTATGATAAGTAGCACTATGGGGACTAAAAAAAATACAGAAAATCTCAAAATTACATGCTGCTGCATGGTTAAAAAAATTTATTTTGTTGTGGGTAGTAAATTACTTATTTCAATGATTTAAAGTCTTAGAAATATATTTTGAAAATTATAATAATGTTAAAGGTTTGTTTTTTTTTGCAAGTGCACACGAGCTGTAATTTATGATGGGAACGAGTTTTAGAGATATTTCAAGACTTGCTGCACCCATTTTAATCATCAAGATGTATGTGTGTGTGTGTGTACTTTGTCGCAGACACTTCAAGGCTTTACTTAGAGTTTCTTATGAAAAAAAGTTATTGACATTTAGCTGTTTCTCATTTGTCTGTTGTGGATGTTTTTTTTTTGTTTTTGTTTTCTGGAAATATCTTCTTACCGTTATTTACCTTGGAATCCCTATTGCCTATATTGTGTGTGCGTGAATGCATTTGCCAGTTTGCAAAAAAAAAACAAAAAAACACCACCAAACCTGTCAAATATATTGACAAATTGCTGATTAACTTTGACATATAAAATGTCTTTGACTTTTTGGTTATCTTTTTCATACACATTCTTTTTCTTCAAAGACGTATATGGGCAAACGGAAGTTGAACACCAAAAATAAAATTAAAAATTGAGAATCACAAAAAAATCTCAAACTTAAAAAAAAACACACGTTAAGAGTTAAGAAAACTTATTTGTTCCATTTTCTGTATACCATAAAATTTTTTGTTTAAATTCTTTTTATTTTTTTAACTGTTGCAATATTTTCTTTTTTTTTTATTATTTCAACAAAAAAAAAATATATTCTTTGGTTTTTCCTATTGTTAATTTGTCTGTCATTTTTGCAATAAAGTTATAATACCAAACAATAAAAAATATATGGCTTTTGTTGTTTAACTTATTGTTTCTTATGGCCATTAATCTTAAATGCAGTTGTAAATGTTTGGCGAAACAAAAGTAAATATTTGTAATAAATAGTCTTATGGTCAAGGAACTGCTATAGACAGACAAGTAATTTATTGTTTTAAAAAACAAGAATTTTTACTAAAAATTTATTTAAAAATACTAAATAAAAAAAAATTTATCAGCCCATAACTAGGCAATGAAATAGTGAACGCCTAAAAGTATACAGCAACATATAGAACTACAAAAACAAAACAAAAATATCTTTAAATTAAACAGACAAATTTTAATTTTGTTAACCCCCTAAAATAAGCAATACTTTGTGCAAACTTGAAAACTCCTTAAAATAAACAAATGAATTTCCACTAAGAACATTTTTTTTTAAGAGTTGACAATTAAACCAAAATAATTAAAATAATTCTTAAGGTTGACACTTAATTTGAAATACATATTTAAAACTCCAACAGATAAACATTTTTTTTTTAACTAAGAAAATAAGCAAAATATTACAAAAACCTCATTAAAGAAGGCGTTATAACTAGGAAGTTTCTCAACACCTAAAAGTAGGCAATTGGATTTGAAATTATAAGAACTCCTGGAAATAGACAATTGAAACTTAAATTTTTCGTTAAATAAAAAATATCAACGAAAAATAAGTTGTTGAAGCAGGCTTTATTTATTTTTATTACTTTACAGGCAACAGTTGGCAAAAAAAAAAGTAATTCCTTGAAGCAGCCAATACCTGTTTTGTATATAAATCAAAACTTAATATATTAAATTGTTAAAAACAAATTTCCTTAAGCATAAGAATTCTTTTACTGGAAAAATATACCTTAAATTTAAGTTAATTTAATTTTCTGCTAAAAACCAAGACAATGAATGCTATTGAACCTTCTAATAAAGCCTAAAACCAAAAGTTATTTCCTCCACCAAGAGAACAAAATTTTTTTTTTCTTGCTTCACTCATTAAGTAAGATATTGTTTATACTAAGTCTTAAGTAAATATTTGCCTTAAAATATGCTCCAAAAACTAATTGCATTATAAACACAGCCTGTAGAGTTTTCTTTCTCTACCCACACTCTTACTCTCCCCTAAAAACATGCTATGAAAATAGCATGAAACAATAAAGCTTACACAATACTTACTGCATTAATGGGCAAAAAAACAAATCCCTAAATACCTTAGATTATTTGCGTTCTCTGTATTGTGTACATAGTTTCCTTTTAGGCTTAAGGACAATACAAATTAAAAATCTGTTAGACATTAAATGCAATTTTTCTTATTTGTTTTCCAAGACTAATGGAAAATAAAATTGTGTGTATATTTTTAAGTTCTGGACAATAACATGGATTTATTTAAGTGAAACCAAAAAAAAACAAACTAATTAAATACAAAAGAGTGTTGCATAAAACTGAGGAGATAAGTAATTTTTATTTGAAATAACAATTAAAAGATTACCAGAGACAAAAATTAAATAAATATAGAAAACATAGAAAAAAGTGAATACTAATTGAGTATTTTAAGATAATAAATAAAACAATTTTTGAGAAACTTTGCAGAAAAAAAACTTCGAAGTAGGCAACAGAATTCGAAATAAAAATATAAGTGGATTCTTCAAAAAAAATTAAAAACGAAAATATTTCCTGTTTTGAAATTTTTTTTTCTAAAAATTATGCTACAATTATATTGTTTTTTACGAAGACTAAATGATTTATGTGTTAAATTTGTTTTTGTGGCCTATTTTTAGGCCTTAAATATTACATTTTCTAGCTAAACCCCTTAAAGTAGCTTTTTAATTAAAGTAAAAATGACGAAAAGTTCTATAAATTGTGAATTGAAATGTTTAATTAACAAAATCTGTTTTCATGAATTTTAGATCAAAAGCAGTAAAGAAATATATTGAATATAGAAAAAGTTTTGAATCCTAAATATAGGCTTAAGCTTAGAAAAAAAAAGTTTTTAGAAGAAAAATGTTTTGCAAGAAATTGGAAGTTTTATTTAATTATTAAAATTTTAATAAATTTTCAACTTCAAAATGTAAAATATTAAACGCCTAAAAATATGCTGCAGAATCAAGAACAATGTTTAAAACCAAAAAGTATGCTTTAAAATTTAAAGTAATGAATTTGAAAACGGAAAAAATGTATTGCCTTACTAAACAGTACTCTACGGGCTTACTATACGCGCTAATGGACTTGCAGCCCTAAAGTAGGCTTTAGATACTGGTAAACAATGAAAAACACATACAAATGTAAAAAATTGAGTATATTTATTATAAAAAGTGTAATTTTAAACAAATATTTATAAATTTTACAAATACTGTTTTAAAACCTAAATAAAATTTGCTTTGCTTATTCGTTTTAAGCCTAAAAATAGGCTATATAAAAAGAAAGTTTTGTGTTTGATAATGCAAAATAATGCAAAAGAGTGATCATCAGCAGTCTACAAATGCTAACCAAAATCATGAACGATTTAATAAACATTGTTTTCATTAAAAGCCTTAAAGTAGGCTTTAGATTATGTTAAATGCTTGAAAATATATTGTAATTGTGATTTCTCTGAGAAAAGATATTAAAAAAAGTGATGCTCAACTAAAATTCATTTACATTTTAAAGCAGTTTTTGCTTTAATTTCAACAATTTTTTTTTAACAAAATGGGTAATTCCTCCTCATCTCATGGCAGTAAAAGTAGTCGAAAATGTCGCAGTCTACCAAATTCACCGGATGTAAGAAGGTAATAAAAAATATTTTTTAATAGAATATAGAATATTTATTTTAAACTTAAATAATAATACATACAAGAGTTTATATCAATATACATTTGAAATTTTACTTCCTCAAAGTATGCTTTGTTCTTTAACATTTTAATTAACCCATTTTCTCTTAATTAAAATACTTATCGAAATTTTTTTACTTATTTAAAATAAATCGTCAGGAAAAATCTTCCCTTTTGCCCTTTAAAGCTGTTCAAAAATGTTTATGTCAGTCCATAAATTTATTTTTTCCCCTCCCTCTTACCCCAGAAATTCTTATTAGTGTCAGCTTTAGAAATTTATTCCACCAATTTAAAAAAATTTCTTATTTTGCCTTAGGTTTGTGGTAAATTAACACTGGCAATGAATATTTTTTTATAAAATAAATCAAATCTATTCTTAGTTTGTTTTTACTTTCCATCTGCCTGGATTACAATTGTGAGGTTTGCTTTTGGAAAATATTTAGTTTTTCCTTTAACTGAATTTTCTTTATGCTTGATGCAAAACTGATAGATGTGCAACATGTGTGTTGTGATTCCATTTGTTTTATCATTTTGTAGTTTGTTTACTTCAAAAAGGGAAAGTCTTTAAGTTTAAATTGAAATGAAAATACATTTTTGGGATCCTAAAGCAGAAAATGTTCAAGGAATTGGTGTATAATAGATTAATTAAAGGTCATAATTTAAAAGAATGGGCATAAAGCCAATTTATAAAGAAAATAAAAATAACAAAAAGACTATTAACGCAAATTGAGCAAAACTTAAACAAAACAAGTTAGAGTGCTATATTCGACTGTGCCGAATCTTTGATACCCTCCACCGACAGTTCGAATGTTTTAGGAGTAATTTCTGTATGATGTCTATTTATTATCTTTATAAAAACAGACATATGCATTAAAATTGGTTGCAGTTTAGACCTATATACAATTATTGACCGACAATCAGAAAGTTTAATGTTTTTTTTTTAGCAATTTTAAATAGCTTGAGTAAAATATCATGATTCGTACCATAGTAGCTATGAACACATCATTCCAAAATTCTGCAGAGTTATTTCTGGTATTAAAAAACATAAATTTCAATAAGGCGGTGAAATTAGTTTTAGCGTTAACAGTGAATTTCAGATGGCTGCTAAAATGAGATCTAAGGTACATTATGGACCGTATATCAGAAAATTGCATAACATTTTTTATGGCCCAATGTTTTTTAGGCGTATTTAATTATCTTACCAAAGTGGGGTTTATACGAAGCATATAGTAAATTATCGACCAATCATCACGAATATTATTAGTGTGATTTCTAGTCATATAAAACTGTATTTAATTTTATTCTGATAGCATTATTAGTTACGGTTTTAGGCGTACTATACTCTTTTCCGGGAGCAGTGCTTATATGGGGCCTATGGTAAATTATGGACCGATCTTCAGGAAACTTAAGAACGTGATTTCCAGTCGAATTACACGAATCTTTGCAAAATCTTATATTATTCTGTGCATTATTCCACCATTTATGTTAGTTTTTGTAAAAAAATTATCAATTTTTTTTAGGTGGTTGTTCCACATTTTGATTCATAGCTCTGATCCCCATGAACCGATTTTGATGGATAACTACAAGCAATTTGATACCAAGTTTGTTTATTTCTTTTGAGTCTTTCGAAAGTGAGCGTGTCAACAGACGGACATGGCTAAATCATCTTAGAATTACTCAAGGACCCAGAATATATACACTAGGGTGACCGTTAAAACCAAAAGTTGGATTTATTTAGGTCTCACTCGGTGGGTATTGGTAAAAAAAACAACTCAAAAAAATTTTCAGGACGATCGGCGAAGGCTAAGCCGTCCCTTAAGCCCGCCAAAGTTTGAGAAAAATCCTAAAGTCCGACTTGTATGACTTATATTTAGGAAAATATAAGTTTTACATAAAAATCGTTTTCTAAGAAGTTGTTGTTAGTAAAGTTTCCAACAACTTTTGCCTGAACAAGTTTTCTCTAAAACTCATATTGAACAAAACCTAATTAAAATAAAAAGTAAACAGCAGCATTGATGCGAATTTTTTCTTTAGAACTGTTTTTTCTTACACACGTCAATTCAGCTTTAATATTTGTGTTTGTGTGCGTTTGCTTAAAAAAAAAAAATAGTCAAACGCATATCATTTGTTTCTAACGTACTACGGTTGATAAAGTTGGTGCATTTGTACTTTTTTGATACAATTCAAAGCCAAAAAGTACGGTGGTACCCCCGTGACTCATTTGGTACTACATATTTCCAAATTTTTCAAACCTATTGTTATTTGATAGAAAATGGATCTCGTATTTACTGTCCAATGAATAAAAACGGATTTCAGTGTTTGGTGCAAATGGTTTTGCCAAAGTGCAAATGCAAAATTTCGTAGCGATTTTATGAAATCTTAAGGAAACTCTGTGTATTTTGTTGTTAGATTAAACAAAACAGCTATGATATTTTGCATTTGCTCTTTGCAAGACCATTTGCACTAAACACTAAGCTTCGCTATTGTATTTTTGCACTTGATCATTGGACGATTGCATATGCCACATTCTAAATCAAGTATCAGCGGCAGCATATAAGCCTTCATGCCAAAATATTATAAAAAAAGGAACGAAATAGACCGTACGATTATAGAAGTTCGTAAGTACGATATTGATTTTCTCATTTATCATCCCTGTAACATACCTGCACGCTTTCTTTATTCTTTAAGGGGGCTCTCATATAAAATTGTCAACACAGACTATAAATATATGGAAGAAAAAGCCCCAAAACTGCCAAGGAATCGCCCCAAGGGGGATTAAATATATGACGGACCTTCATTAGTTTTTTTTGCTTAACATTTTCTTAAAACATACTTGCCTTATATCTCCACCCTTTAGGGGGGCTCCCATACAAATATGCCGGTTTAATATAATTCTTAAATTTGGCTACTGCAGCGCCAAGATTGCCCTTAGTTGGGTCAAATGTATGACCAACCTCACCTAATTTGTTTTATCCCCATCGCCAAAATTTGCTTTTATTGTGGAATTTCGTTTTTTTAGTTTATTTTATAAACTAAACCGTTTTTGAGTTACGCTGTGCAACCTCCTCCGTTTTCGAAATTTTGAAAACAAGAGCTAACCTAAAAAACGGTAAGCACCGCTGAATTCAGCGTACCCGAATTAGGGTAAAACGCCAGGTGCCCGGCTGGTCGTTTTTTTTTTTAAATAAATAATAAAAATGTTTTTCAACAAAACTAATTCATAGAAAATGCGTTTCTTTAATGAATTGAAAATTAGATTTTTTAGTGGCTTATTCGATATTTTAAGTTCATATTGTTTAATAAGAGATAAAGAAAAACTTGTGAACAAATTTTCTACAAAATTAATATTTTTAATCCAAATTTTTAATATTTTTAATTAGGCTTAAGTTCATCAAATTTAATTTTCATTAAATTATTTTTATGAAGAAAGGAATTTTACAACATGAAATTAATTAAAATTTACTGATAATTTTTCATTCTTGGCTGAAGCTGGGCTCGAACCCAGGCGTTTTTTTACGGACAGGTTACCCTGACATGTTTCGATTGCAACCACTCAATCTCTTCAGTCAAGAATGAAAAATTATCAGTAAATTTTAATTAATTTCATGTTGTAAAATTCCTTTCTTCATAAAAATAATTTAATGAAAATTAAATTTGATGAACTTAAGCCTAATTAAAAATATTAAAAATTTGGATTTAAAACCATAAATAGTTCAACAAAATAACCACAATACTAATTAATTAATATTTTATTAAACATAAAAGTCAGATTTCATGTAAAATTATAATTTTTTCAAACTTTGGTGGGCTTGAGGGACGGCTTAGCCTTCGTTGATCGTCCTAAAAATGTTCGAGTTGTTTTTTTTTTATCAATACCCACCAAATTGGCTAGTGATACCTAAATAAATCCAACTTTGGATTTTAACGGCCACCCTAGGGTACTACCGTACATTTGGCTTTGAATTGTATCAAAAAAGTATAATTGCACCAACCGTGGTACGTTAGAAACAAATGATATACGTTTTTTTTAAGCAAACGCACACAAACACAAATATTAAAGCTGAATTGACGTGTGTAAGAAAAAACAGTTCTAAAGAAACAATTCGCATCAATGCTGCTGTTTACTTTTTATTTTAATTAGGTTTTGTTCAATATGAGTTTTAGAGAAAACTTGTTAAGGCAAAAGTTGTTGGAAACTTTACTAACAACAACTTCTTAGAAAACGATTTTTATGAAAAACTTATATTTTCCTAAATATCCCAGTAAAAAATGGAGCTTCCAACGAAGCAGGTTTGTAAGGGAGAAACATAAGAGTTGCGCTTACCATTGCGCATACCGAAGACATGAATTTTATATGGCGAGTTCCCACTTTGAAGCAATACATTTTTGACACATGAAGCGCATTATTCAGCTCATAAAAAAATTGTTGGATGTAACGATCAGCTTTATACACTGAATGTTTTGATACAGTTATTTTTTAGTATTCTCCCTTACAAACCTGCTTCGTAGTAAGGGAATGCCGTAGCACTTGAAATGTTATTTTTTTTTTAAAAAAGTTGTTGAGAGTTTTTTCACTTACTTTACTGCATTTCTGTATGTCTTATTGCGTAGCGCATAATTGTGCGCTTATTTTGTTAAATGTACCATTAGTGCTTCGCAAAATGATAAAATTTTTTATTGGGATAAGTCATACAAGTCGGACTTTAGGATTTTTCTCAAACTTTGGCGGGCTTGAGGGACGGCTTAGCCTTCGCCGATCGTCCTAAAAAAAATTTGAGTTGTTCTTATATCAATACCCACCGAATTGGGGGGTTAGAGCATGGAATAATAGAAAAAAAATTTGATCCGTACAATTAACGACCACCCTAATATACACTTTATGGGGTCTGAGATGAATAATAAAAAAGTTTCACACAGAATGATAAACTTAGTATACCCTCTTCTCAACTAATTGTGGTGGAGGGTATAAAAAAATATGTAAATGTATATTACAATTTTAAGAACTGTTAAGGCTTAAATAATAAAAAAGAGTTCATTGAAGATGATTTAGTACTTCTTGAAATTTTAAGACTAAAGAGCTTTAAAGAGCAAAGTTTAATTTTTATTTAAAGAAACCAGCTGGGAAAAATTTAGATTTTAAAATGGTACGTACCGCTTCCCTCCCAAAAGAATACTTTTTCATGAATAAAGCCTAGTGGACAAGTAGTAGAAAATATTTAATACTTCTAACGATAAGTCCATTGGTATCTGAATTTTTCTTTTCACTAACAAGGAGTCTCTGTGTATTCATTACAATACCAATACCAAGTAGTAACCCCAACTCTCCAAATTGTTCAGGTTATGATAACCGGCCGCTGCCTTTTGCTGTCTTATCTATTTACCACTACTGCCAGAAACTTGTCAAAGGGATTTTTATTGCTTTCATAGTTAAAACTAAGATACTGAAATTTTACTATTGGTTTAAAAAATTTAATCTGATGCACAGTAGCCCTAGTTGTCCCATAATCTACCCATAAATTTTCTCTGGTTCATTTTCAAACACGAAACTGCTCATAAACAAATTTTCGCCTGACAGCTGTCACAATAAATTACAAAAAAAAATCGTGAAAATTCAATAGCAACCAACAATAAACAAATATTTGAAAAACAATGAATAAATTTGTGGTCAGGCACAAATTTACCCTTGAAAGTCATTGAGAAAATTTTGTAAACCAAAAAAAAAAAATAATTCAAAGATTAACAAATACAAAAATATTAAATCATTAATGGATGAAAAGCGTTACAATTTTTTTTTAAGTATTTGAATTATTTATGTTACTTTCTCTCTCTCTCTTTTGTCTATCTCTCTCACTCTCTTTCTCATCAATATCCTTCATTTAAGAATTTGAATTTAAACATTTGTTCTAAAATATATACATACCGCCTTTTTTCATAATTGTGTATTAGAATTTTTGTAATTAATTATGAAAAGTACGTACATACTTTGATCCTTTTAAGATTTACTTAAACAGGGGTGGTTTTTGGAAAATATCTTTATTCTTTTTTTAAATCTGGAGAGGGTTGTCATGGTAAATATGAGCATGTTAGCATTTTAGATTATGCTCAACATAAAAAGGAAAAAAAAAACACAATGAAATCAGTTACAAAAATGTTTTTTAACAAAATGAACATTTTTAATAAAAGATTTATAAGCTAAATCTTAAATATGGGCATTTCCGTCAAAAGGTCTACCGTGACCGAAAATTTAAAAGTTATTAAAAGTTGATTATTTTACGATATTGTTATAGAGAAATATTTAGATTTTACTAATTTTATAAATTTACCCATAAATTTTTTCACTTAGATGAAGAATCAGACTGCAAAGTTGTGCACACGTAATTTCTTATTGGTGAGAATGTTTTATTGTATGTTTTCTTGAATATTATCTTCCTTAAAAGAGGTGATATTTGATAAAAATTATTCCAAAAAATGTTCTTCTGTAATCTAAGGAAGAGTTCAAAGCAGGGATGTCAGATGTGACGATTTTACGTCATTTTGACGATTTTTTTCGCTGAATTTACCAAAATGACGATTGACGATTTTGAATGTAGAGTCACTTAGGTGTTGACGATTTAATCCCGTCAATAAATTTAGTTTAAACTTTAATCTTTCATCAAATTTTTAACACTTTAATCTGTCAAGTAAAGTTTTTTTCTTACCGAACGTTTCCACATGCAAGTAATTACTTGCAAGTAGTGCATACGTATTATCAACAAAAAATCGAGGAAACAGCCGATTGGCTGAATGAACAAAAATTGTGTGAATGTTAGTGAAAAAGTGTCAGTGTATTGAGTTTTTCGAACTTGCACTTGCATGTGGAAACGGGGGGTTAGTTAATATATGTATATAGAGGCGAATATATATTTATATCTACTAGCGGACTCGACGAACTTCGCCTCGTCCCAATTTTAAGCCTTCAGACAAACTTTAGAGTAAAAATACAACACAAATATTAAAATTTTTAATATGATTTATTTGAATGGAATCAGTAGTGAGCGATTTGATGTACAAAAATCTATAAATCACTAAATATATAAACCATCTTTAAACGCATAAAATTCGGCGTTTAAACTACCAACACAGACCATATGAATTTGATAAGATTTATCGTAGTGCTGTCACATGTTATTTTTTTACCACATATAACACATGGGAGAATGATTTATAGTTGCTGAGTTTAAACTACATATAAATTCAAGTTTAGTTCAACTAAACCAGCGTTTAAACCATCAGTGGTTTATTAGCCATTATTGTACAAGTTTTTTTTTAGAAAAACTAAAAAACAACTAGTTAATATTAGTCAGGGCCATTTTTTGATGTTTTTTTTTATATTGGCAGGACGATTTTTCGAAAAAAAAAAAAATCTGACAGCACTATTTCACTTGTTTGTTCAAATTACTGCCTGCTTTTAGATCGCGAGCACAAAAGTGACTCGTTTAACTAATATTTAAAACAAAATTTAAAAATGTCCATTCCTTAAGGGGTTCCCATACAAAAAGTTTAATACAGACTAGAAATATATTGAAGAAAACGTACCATAACAGCCAAGGAGTCTCCTTAACAATTTTTCGAGACATACTTGCCCCTTATCACCACTTCTTAAGGGGGCTCCCATACAAATATTGCGATTTATGAAATTTTTAAATTAATTAAAATTTTTTGACTTTTGTGAATAAAATCAAAAGTTGTTAACAGATTTTATTCATTTATAGCTGTAATTTTTAATAGATTTTTAACAAACAAAAATTTCGAAATGTTGATTGAAAATTATTTTTGTTGCAAAAAAAATAATATGTTTCTAAAACGACAGCGCATGTTTGAAAAAAATTTAACGTTTAAAGGAAATTTTATTGCGGATTTTCGTGTTTTTTTAGTATGTAATTTCGATAAACTGAACCGTTTTTGAACCGGTATTGGATTCAGCGTACCCGAAAAAGGTTTAAGCGCCAGTTGCCAAATTCTAGCACAGTGTAATTGTTTGATAAAACTTGCGAAAAGCAATAAAAAACATTTTTAAATATAACAATAAAAAAAAATAATTGGACTTTATATTTATACTGTGTACTTTTTTTCTTAACCTTTAATAATCAATGTACTTTAATTGCAACAACAAAAGTTGGGAACCCTATATGTAGTTGTCCTGCGATTTAACTTTGAATAATTAAGTTTAAGTTATTGACGTCCTTATTCTTCGCTGCTATTTTTGCCCGTTCACCAATCCAATCAAGATTTTTGTAGTTTTGTGCAATGTCGGGGAACACTTTGCTGATGAGCTCCTCCTTGGACGATGTGAATTCACAAAAATTTTCAGGGAACGATATCAATCCATTCGAAACATCAATAGGAATTTGGCCGTTGCCAAGCTCCAGCAGTTGTCTCGAGAATTCAGCAGCCGATGGGTCGTTCTGCAACACGACTTTAATGTTTGCGGTCAATTGCAACTTCTGGACATGCCTCTACAAAGACGACGATTTCAGGCAGGCATTAAGTTCATCTGCAGCAGAAGATTTGGGGATGACGGGAATTGTTTGACGAAAATCTCCGGAGAGCAATATCAAAGCCGCACCAAATCGTCTTAAGTATTAAAAATTCTATATTTTTTGGTTTTGTATGATTTTATACTTAATATTTTTTTATGTTTTAATAGAGTGATATATCCGTGTTTATAAAAAAACGATTTTTTTATATGACGATTTTTTGACGGTTTTTTTCAAAACTACTGACGATTTTGACGATTTTTTTTTTAAATTTTGACGATATTTCGAAAAAAACATCTAACATCACTGGTTCAAAGAGAAATATGTTATTCGGATTAACGGTAAATTTTTATTTTATTTTAATCGTTATTCAGTTAAATTATTACGAAAAAATTTCACGTTCGAAATGTCACGTATCGACACAGATGTTGGCTTAAAAAAAATTAAATTCAGAATATTTTGGAATCAAACCAAACCCATTTTAATGTTACATTTCTACGTAAAATTCTAAAAGTAGTTTGACTAAAAAATTATGCCAAGTTTTGCTGAATTACGCCTTGTTATACATGGCCACAAAAACTACTTCTATTTTTTTCACGTTCGAACCGCTACTCCTTTTGCCATTATCTTTGACATATAATCGCGCCCTCCATAAACTTTATCATAGATAACAGTGCTTTCTTAGTGCTTTAATTTAAGGGTTAAAAAAAAGTAAAAATATTTGTTGTTTAAAATGTTAATGCATTTTTGATGCGTACGGCCGTCACGTTCAAACTTTGGATTTACCCATATACAATTTGGTTCCAAGTTTTTTTTAAAACCAAATTTTTTTAATAAGAGAAAATTTAAAGGAAATTTTATTTAATTATTAAGATTTCAAATTATTTCGAAACATTTTCGAATTTAATTCATAAAATTTTTATTTTTTTTACAAAATTTCTCTTGTCAACAAAAATATTCCTAAATGGGGAATTATAACTTTATTTTAATTAATTTTATCTTGATACATATTAAAACAAGTTAGTTTTAACCTAAATTTTCCAGAAAAAAATTTTTTAGAAATTAATCATTTTCGATTGTAGATTTAATTTTTTTTTACAAAAATCGTTTTAAGCAAAAATTTCCCAAAAATAGAAATTTTTTTTAATTTGAGTAATTTAAAAAGCTCCCAAAAATTATTACATATTTTTATAAAATTCCCTTTAAAAAAAACTTAACTAAAAAGGGATTTTATTCAAATATAAGGGAAATTTTTAAAAAAATGTGCATAAAAAATTTATTCGCTCTAACTAAACGCTGAAAAAATTTACTATTGCCACATATTTCCCGTATAAACATAAATTCCCAAAAAGGGAAATTTTTTTATACTTAAATAATATTTAAAATTTTTACGAAATTAAAGAAAGTAGCTAAAAAAAATATATTTTTCTTAAATTGACATACTGTTACGAAAGTAACTTTAGTTAAGAATTACAGTGCACTCGGGAAAACGTCAACTAATTAAAACCGCGGTTGTTGACGTTTAACAAATTGTTGACGTTTACGAATGTAAAATTTTTAGATAAAAAACATATCGCTAATGTGCTTTTAAACATTTTTATTGATTATAAACTAAAACCAAACATAAACAAATTCAAAAAGGTAACAAAAAAGTAATTTAACCTGACTAGAACCATAGAAGACAACTATGTAGAAACAAAAGAATACATACATTTTAAATGAGATCTTATTTTTAATTTTACATGCACACATATTCATTTAAAAAAATCTGTTATTTTTTCTTTCCAACACGTGAAAGAGAGTCTTCTCTCTTAAACGTCTTAATACATTTAAGTAATTTGGCCCAACATTCTCGCATTGAGCCCATTCCAAAGCCCTGTTTAATATTTCGACGGGCCTCACAGGCCTAGGCGTAAATCCACCACTGCGCACTTATACCCTTTTCTAATAAGTTTGATAATGTGATACTTATGAGAATAAAAAAGCAACTGAACATAAATAAAAAGACAATACATACATACATACAGTTGTAACTTCTTATCTACTCTACTTATAAAGGGAATCCCCAATTTCTGAAATTATTTCATAAAATAAATGTGTGTGTGTACAAATGTGTGTATTTTAACTGCTGCTAAATTCAAAATGTTCTTTAATTCAGAGTTGACGTTTTAGAGCTTTGTGGTTGGGTTGACGTTTTAGAGTAGGCAATGTAAAAATAAAGGGGTTGACGTTTTGGGATGTTGACGTAAACGAGCGTTGACGTTTTCCCGAGTGCACTGTATTTGTAATTATTGGTTAAGAATTAGATTAATTTATGTGTTATCTTGTATTGAATAGTTATTAAGTATTTGTTAGTTATTTTATTAGTTAAAATTGTTATTGTATAAGTTATGCACACTTCGAGTGTAAAAATCAATGTACAGATGTAATGTTAAAATTGTTGTGCATAATTGTACTTCAACCCCACTGTAAACTAGAATGTTCTTTATTAAGTTATCTCAATCTATGGCAACGCCTAAAAGTATGCCTTAGTTTATGATGCCCAATAACTCAATTAATTCAGCCATATAGATAGTAATAGCTGAATAAGTATAATTAACGAAATAGCCGTTATTAGGCGAACTTTATAGAGCCATCTAGACTTTAGAACTCGAACGTTCTATGGTCATTTGCCCAAGTATAAATAGGATCGCCAGAGATGGCATGATTCATTCTAAGTTCTAACTTTGTCATTAACGAATCACGCTGAGAAATTTATAGTTGGTTGTAAATAAGAGCTATAATTACGGTTGTTAAAGTAACTAAGTACTAAATAAAGTTGTGTAAATTGTAAACAGTAGCAAAAGTGTTGTGTTTATTTGTTTTATTTGAATTGCAATAAAAGAACTCGAAACGGTTTATTATAAAGGAAATAAACCAAAACGTTATTGAAAGGCAGTAACGTAACAATACAAACAAAAATTTCCCAAAAGAGGAAATTTTTAAAAATGCGTTATTTTTTTAAATTTTTGCAGAATGTTGATTTAAAATGTATTGCAGTATTAAAAAAAGATTTAATTTCACAAAAATTTTTAATATTTTTAATTAGGCTTAAGTTCATGAAATTTAATTTTTTATTAAATTATTTTTGTGAAGAAAGGAATTTTACAACATGAAAATTAATTAAAATTGTTATTGATAATCTTTCATTCTTGACGTGGCTCGGGCTCGAACCCTGGCCGGCAGGTTACCATGACATGTTTCGATCGCAACCACTCGATCTCCTCAGATGGATTTGCCGTCTTACACTCGCAGCCATCGACGACTGCTGACGTCACTAGTCAAACATCAATCCTTAAACCAAATTGTATTTTAACATTTGGTAGATCGAAATTTGCTTTCCTGAATGATTATCCATCTTAATTGATTTTACATGTTTTTTCCTTTACTTCTGTTTTTTCGTACTTTCGTCAAGAATTTTTCTTGAAGTCCAAGTACATTTTTTTGTTTTTTCACTTTGTCTTTCTCTTTTCTGTTGACCTTTTTCAGCACAACTTGAAGGACAAATGTACACATAGAGCTCGTGCCTTAGCTTTAACAATAATTAGTATTGTGGTTATTTTGTTGAACTATTTATGGTTTTTAATCCAAATTTTTAATATTTTTAATTAGGCTTAAGTTCATGAAATTTAATTTTTTATTAAATTATTTTTGTGAAGAAAGGAATTTTACAACATGAAAATTAATTAAAATTGTTATTGATAATCTTTCATTCTTGACGTGGCTCGGGCTCGAACCCTGGCCGGCAGGTTACCATGACATGTTTCGATCGCAACCACTCGATCTCCTCAGATGGATTTGCCGTCTTACACTCGCAGCCATCGACGACAGCTGACGTCACTAGTCAAACATCAATCCTTAAACCAAATTGTATTTCTTTTTCAGCACAACTTGAAGGACAAATGTACACATAGAGCTCGTGCCTTAGCTTTAACAATAATTAGTATTGTAGTTATTTTGTTGAACTATTTATGGTTTTTAATCCAAATTTTTAATATTTTTAATTAGGCTTAAGTTCATGAAATTTAATTTTTTATTAAATTATTTTTGTGAAGAAAGGAATTTTACAACATGAAAATTAATTAAAATTGTTATTGATAATCTTTCATTCTTGACGTGGCTCGGGCTCGAACCCTGGCCGGCAGGTTACCATGACATGTTTCGATCGCAACCACTCGATCTCCTCAGATGGATTTGCCGTCTTACACTCGCAGCCATCGACGACTGCTGACGTCACTAGTCAAACATCAATCCTTAAACCAAATTGTATTTTAACATTTGGTAGATCGAAATTTGCTTTCCTGAATGATTATCCATCTTAATTGATTTTACATGTTTTTTCCTTTACTTCTGTTTTTTCGTACTTTCGTCAAGAATTTTTCTTGAAGTCCAAGTACATTTTTTGTTTTTTCACTTTGTCTTTCTCTTTTCTGTTGACCTTTTTCAGCACAACTTGAAGGACAAATGTACACATAGAGCTCGTGCCTTAGCTTTAACAATAATTAGTATTGTGGTTATTTTGTTGAACTATTTATGGTTTTTAATCCAAATTTTTAATATTTTTAATTAGGCTTAAGTTCATGAAATTTAATTTTTTATTAAATTATTTTTGTGAAGAAAGGAATTTTACAACATGAAAATTAATTAAAATTGTTATGGATAATCTTTCATTCTTGACGTGGCTCGGGCTCGAACCCTGGCCGGCAGGTTACCATGACATGTTTCGATCGCAACCACTCGATCTCCTCAGATGGATTTGCCGTCTTACACTCGCAGCCATCGACGACTGCTGACGTCACTAGTCAAACATCAATCCTTAAACCAAATTGTATTTTAACATTTGGTAGATCGAAATTTGCTTTCCTGAATGATTATCCATCTTAATTGATTTTACATGTTTTTTCCTTTACTTCTGTTTTTTCGTACTTTCGTCAAGAATTTTTCTTGAAGTCCAAGTACATTTTTTGTTTTTTCACTTTGTCTTTCTCTTTTCTGTTGACCTTTTTCAGCACAACTTGAAGGACAAATGTACACATAGAGCTCGTGCCTTAGCTTTAACAATAATTAGTATTGTGGTTATTTTGTTGAACTATTTATGGTTTTTAATCCAAACTTTTAATATTTTTAATTAGGCTTAAGTTCATGAAATTTAATTTTTTATTAAATTATTTTTGTGAAGAAAGGAATTTTACAACATGAAAATTAATTAAAATTGTTATTGATAATCTTTCATTCTTGACGTGGCTCGGGCTCGAACCCTGGCCGGCAGGTTACCATGACATGTTTCGATCGCAACCACTCGATCTCCTCAGATGGATTTGCCGTCTTACACTCGCAGCCATCGACGACTGCTGACGTCACTAGTCAAACATCAATCCTTAAACCAAATTGTATTTTAACATTTGGTAGATCGAAATTTGCTTTCCTGAATGATTATCCATCTTAATTGATTTTACATGTTTTTTCCTTTACTTCTGGTACTTGGACTTCAAGAAAAATTCTTGACGAAAGTACGAAAAAACAGAAGTAAAGGAAAAAACATGTAAAATCAATTAAGATGGATAATCATTCAGGAAAGCAAATTTCGATCTACCAAATGTTAAAATACAATTTGGTTTAAGGATTGATGTTTGACTAGTGACGTCAGCAGTCGTCGATGGCTGCGAGTGTAAGACGGCAAATCCATCTGAGGAGATCGAGTGGTTGCGATCGAAACATGTCATGGTAACCTGCCGGCCAGGGTTCGAGCCCGAGCCACGTCAAGAATGAAAGATTATCAATAACAATTTTAATTAATTTTCATGTTGTAAAATTCCTTTCTTCACAAAAATAATTTAATAAAAAATTAAATTTCATGAACTTAAGCCTAATTAAAAATATTAAAAATTTGGATTAAAAACCATAAATAGTTCAACAAAATAACCACAATACTAATTATTGTTAAAGCTAAGGCACGAGCTCTATGTGTACATTTGTCCTTCAAGTTGTGCTGAAAAAGGTCAACAGAAAAGAGAAAGACAAAGTGAAAAAACAAAAAATGTACTTGGACTTCAAGAAAAATTCTTGACGAAAGTACGAAAAAACAGAAGTAAAGGAAAAAACATGTAAAATCAATTAAGATGGATAATCATTCAGGAAAGCAAATTTCGATCTACCAAATGTTAAAATACAATTTGGTTTAAGGATTGATGTTTGACTAGTGACGTCAGCAGTCGTCGATGGCTGCGAGTGTAAGACGGCAAATCCATCTGAGGAGATCGAGTGGTTGCGATCGAAACATGTCATGGTAACCTGCCGGCCAGGGTTCGAGCCCGAGCCACGTCAAGAATGAAAGATTATCAATAACAATTTTAATTAATTTTCATGTTGTAAAATTCCTTTCTTCACAAAAATAATTTAATAAAAAATTAAATTTCATGAACTTAAGCCTAATTAAAAATATTAAAAATTTGGATTAAAAACCATAAATAGTTCAACAAAATAACCACAATACTAATTATTGTTAAAGCTAAGGCACGAGCTCTATGTGTACATTTGTCCTTCAAGTTGTGCTGAAAAAGGTCAACAGAAAAGAGAAAGACAAAGTGAAAAAACAAAAAATGTACTTGGACTTCAAGAAAAATTCTTGACGAAAGTACGAAAAAACAGAAGTAAAGGAAAAAACATGTAAAATCAATTAAGATGGATAATCATTCAGGAAAGCAAATTTCGATCTACCAAATGTTAAAATACAATTTGGTTTAAGGATTGATGTTTGACTAGTGACGTCAGCAGTCGTCGATGGCTGCGAGTGTAAGACGGCAAATCCATCTGAGGAGATCGAGTGGTTGCGATCGAAACATGTCATGGTAACCTGCCGGCCAGGGTTCGAGCCCGAGCCACGTCAAGAATGAAAGATTATCAATAACAATTTTAATTAATTTTCATGTTGTAAAATTCCTTTCTTCACAAAAATAATTTAATAAAAAATTAAATTTCATGAACTTAAGCCTAATTAAAAATATTAAAAATTTGGATTAAAAACCATAAATAGTTCAACAAAATAACCACAATACTAATTATTGTTAAAGCTAAGGCACGAGCTCTATGTGTACATTTGTCCTTCAAGTTGTGCTGAAAAAGGTCAACAGAAAAGAGAAAGACAAAGTGAAAAAACAAAAAATGTACTTGGACTTCAAGAAAAATTCTTGACGAAAGTACGAAAAAACAGAAGTAAAGGAAAAAACATGTAAAATCAATTAAGATGGATAATCATTCAGGAAAGCAAATTTCGATCTACCAAATGTTAAAATACAATTTGGTTTAAGGATTGATGTTTGACTAGTGACGTCAGCAGTCGTCGATGGCTGCGAGTGTAAGACGGCAAATCCATCTGAGGAGATCGAGTGGTTGCGATCGAAACATGTCATGGTAACCTGCCGGCCAGGGTTCGAGCCCGAGCCACGTCAAGAATGAAAGATTATCAATAACAATTTTAATTAATTTTCATGTTGTAAAATTCCTTTCTTCACAAAAATAATTTAATAAAAAATTAAATTTCATGAACTTAAGCCTAATTAAAAATATTAAAAATTTGGATTAAAAACCATAAATAGTTCAACAAAATAACCACAATACTAATTATTGTTAAAGCTAAGGCACGAGCTCTATGTGTACATTTGTCCTTCAAGTTGTGCTGAAAAAGGTCAACAGAAAAGAGAAAGACAAAGTGAAAAAACAAAAAATGTACTTGGACTTCAAGAAAAATTCTTGACGAAAGTACGAAAAAACAGAAGTAAAGGAAAAAACATGTAAAATCAATTAAGATGGATAATCATTCAGGAAAGCAAATTTCGATCTACCAAATGTTAAAATACAATTTGGTTTAAGGATTGATGTTTGACTAGTGACGTCAGCAGTCGTCGATGGCTGCGAGTGTAAGACGGCAAATCCATCTGAGGAGATCGAGTGGTTGCGATCGAAACATGTCATGGTAACCTACCGGCCAGGGTTCGAGCCCGAGCCACGTCAAGAATGAAAGATTATCAATAACAATTTTAATTAATTTTCATGTTGTAAAATTCCTTTCTTCACAAAAATAATTTAATAAAAAATTAAATTTCATGAACTTAAGCCTAATTAAAAATATTAAAAATTTGGATTAAAAACCATAAATAGTTCAACAAAATAACCACAATACTAATTATTTCACAAAAATAATTTTCCAAAAGACATCTTTTCAAAATAAGGAAATTTAAAAAAATGTGTCCAGTTCAGTGGTGATCATTTCATAGAGCAATTGCTTTTTGGCTCCACCCATCACTTTTTTATGCCCTTTTAATTCAGTTGTCTTTCAGACGGCAAATAGTGCACATGCTTGGCGAATGCTTTGCTTGGTTGATTTTAAAAAATAGTGCGTAAAAAAAATGTTCGTACCATTACGAAAATTTTTTATGATAAATACTGCATTATGTTTTGTTTTTTTTTTTTACCTTTAAAATATAAGCAAACATATTTTGTTTTACCAAATAGCAAATTAATTGTGTATTGAAGTATTAAACCGATTTTTTTTACCAAAACAATTTTTACGATTACATTTTTATAAAAATCTTTTCATTTACTTTTTTGTTGTACTGTAATTCAAAATTTGTCTCATATTCTCATCAATACACAAGTATTTCAATTTTGATCAGCACTGGTCCAGTTATACCTTTTTATCATGTTTTAAGTGTTATTATTAAGGCCTGTTCGTCGATAGCGAATGAAGACTTCGTTCGCATAAATTACATTTAAAACAAAAACAAATTATAAAATATTGTTTTTGTTTTACGTGTAAGTTATGCGAACGAAGTCTTCATTCGCTATTGACAAACAGGCCATAAATTTTTCTTAATTTCCTCTGCAAGCAAAAATTTCCCCAAAAGGGAAATTTTTTTTAAAATAGACGACTTTTGAAAATGTTTGCGAAACTTGTATTAATATTGAAATTATTTTTCAAAATAAGAAATCTTTCCTAGGGATTTTATTCAAAATAATGTGCTTAAAAAATTTATTCGCTTTAGCTAAAGTCTGAAAAAATTTATATATCCACAAATTTGCTATATAGACAAAAATTCCCAAAAAAGGAAATTTTTTTATAGTACTTAAATAATTTTTAAAATTTTGACGAAATTAAAGAAAATAACCAAAAAAATAAGTTTTTCTTAAATTGACATAAAAAAATAAATATCCCAAGAAGGGAAATTTTTAAAACTGCGTAATTGTTTAAAATTTTTGCAGAATATTAATTTAAAATGTATTGTTATGCAAAAAAAAAAAAAAAAAAATGATAATTTCATAAACATCTTTAATAAACAAAAATAATTTTTCAAAAAACATCTTTTCAAAATAAGGAATTTAAACAAATGTATCCATCCATTGATTACTTGTTCATCATTTTCCAAATTTCACCCTATAAGCAAAAATTTCCAAAAAAGGGAAATTTTTTTAGAAATATATTGTTACGTTACTGCCTTTCAATAACGTTTTGGTTTATTTCCTTTATAAAAAACCGTTTCGAGTTCTTTTATTGCAATTCATATAAAACAAATAAACACAACACTTTTGATACTGTTTACAATTTACACAACTTTATTTAGTACTTAGTTACTTTAACAACCGTAATTTATAATCTTCTCAGCGTGATACGTTTTTGACAAAGTTAGAACTTAGAATCAATCATGCCATCTATTGCGATCCTATTTATACTCGGGCAAATGACCATAGAACGTTCGAGTTCTAAAGTCTAGATGGCTCTATAAAGTTCGCCTAATAACGGCTATTTCGTTAATTAAACTTATTCAGCTATTACTATCTATATGGCTGAATTAATTGAGTTATTAGGCATCATAAACTTAGGCATACTTTTAGGCGTTGCCATAAATTGAAATAACTTAATAAAGAACATTCTAGTTTACAGTGGGGTTGAAGTACAATTATGCACAACAATTTTAACATTACATCTGTACATTGATTTTTACACTCGAAGTGCGCATAACTTATACAATAACAATTTCAACTAATAAAATAACTAGCAAATACTTAATAACTAATCAATAACACATAAATTAATCTAATTTTTAACCAATAATTACAAATAATTCTTAACTAAAGTTACTTTCGTAACAATATTAATATTGAACTTACATATTTCTCAAAATAAGAAATCTTTCCTAAACTCCAAACAAAAATTCCAAAAAGAAACATTTTTCTTAAATGGTGTTATTTTTCAAACCTTTGCGAAACTTTAATTATTAGGAGTAGATTATAAAAATAAAAAGCTTTATAAAATGTTCTTTACAAATACATTAAATTTCCCAAAAACGAAAATTTTCGCAGAATATTGAATATCTTTTGTTTTGGTTTCCAAAAATAAAGTTTGCCACTATTTTCCTAACAGGGAAAAAATTTTAATATGGGGTTATTTAGAATTTTGTTTTAATTAGTATTCATTCGCCTCGCCTAAAGTCATTGACAAGGTTTTATTTCAAGTTTTCCTTGAAAACTAATATTACCCAATAAAAGGAATATGTATTTCCAAAAATTAAGCTAATTTTAAATCTTCTGCAGAGTTTTTATTATCCTCTATAAAATTTATAAAAATTTACTTTGCGTTCAAAGACACTTTATAAAAAAATTTTAAAGAACGTTCGAAGTTTTTAAAATTTCTTTTATTTTAACAAGTTTTTTTGTGGTTTTTTTAATTTGTTTTTTTTTTTTTATTTTAAAATCTTCAGACTTAGTTATTTTCTTTCTTTGATTTTATTTTCAAACTTTTCTCTGGAAAAGGAAAACAAGCGTAAAATCTTTGTTTAGCTCTAAAGTACTACTTTTCTAAGTTTTCCTTATATTTTTTTTTTGTATTTAAAACAACAACAATAAGTGTTTTCTGTCCTTTTAAGTATACATTTCTAACTTATGTTTATATATTCCAACACAAACATACATATTTTACGAGTATTAAACAACCACAAACAAACAAATTTTAGATTCAGACTGACAGAAGGAAAGAAAGACGACAAAAACAACATGGTCTAAATAAATCCTCTTCACATGCATTTACAGAAAAGTCACTTCAAAATAACAACAACAAACACCCATTAGAATCTTTCAACGCATTTTCATTAGAGAAGAACTAACACATTGACTCTTGTCAACTCGCACACACAGTTACACAAATATGTACTCACATACATTGTATTTTATTTACCACTTTAGTATTTTCAGGTGTTTTATACGCTTTTTTCTCAAGCTAAAAGGAATTAAAAAAAATATTGTCATAAAAATAAAATTGCAATTGTGTTTGTGACAACATAAGTAAATGACAAAAACAAGAACAACACAAAACTCTTCTTTCCATACACTGCAGAGAACAAACAAAACATTTCCCATAAAGCCCCAAATACACATATGCACTCATACATACTATTTATGCTAACATGTTAACTCTATTTTAAAATATTGTTGTTGTTGTTGCTGTTTGCTGTATCGTTCCTAATACTTTGCCACCCCAACCACCACCCCCCACCAAAGAGCATGAATATTTATAATGAGTCTTAGAACAAGAGCAACGATGTAAAAGAAAATAAAAATAGAGATAAAGAAAGATTGTGTTGGTGAGTTTTTATACCCTTTACGACCTAAATTTAAGTTTGTCATTTCGTTTGCAATTTCTTTAATGTTATTCTTAGGTCTTATAAAGTACATATATTCTTGATCATGGTATAATCATGTACCAGCTACACTCAAAGCTACCACAAATCGTCTGCTCGGAATTGGTTTGGCGCATATCATGGTAATTTACCAATAAAATGCGCCAAACCCATTCTGAGCTTACGAAATGTTAAGTTAAAAAACAGGGCTTTTAATTGTTGGTTTGTAATAGGAACTGTCAAATTTTGTTAATGTCATTATATATCGAATTATGCTGGTATTTACATACACTGATAGAAAAGGCGTCATAACGCTGATGTATTTTGACATCAGTACTATGACAAGTGTATTCTTTTTTGGCTCCATGACACTTTCCATCATGGTGATGTCAACCTTAACATCACTTGGCCAATGTTTCATCAGGGTTAAAATGAAATTATGTCATCAATGGGATGACACATCGGCATCACAGAAATGACGAACATGTCCTCAGTGTGATGACGCAGTAACATCGGAGAAAGGACACATTATCATTAGTTTAATAACATTTTGTCATTAAGTCAAAGTCATTGGAATTGACTTAAGTCAATGTAAGAGAATATTATTATTTACTTACCCGTTACATATGTTTGTTTCACGTTTGTTGAATATATAGAATAATAAGACACCAGCACCATACCCCATATGGGTTTCTTAATCATTCTTAATTCATTCTAAAAATTTGATGTATAGGAATTTTTGCTTCTTATAATACATTGTAATCATGAAAATAATGTTTATAATATACAAAATGTGGCATTGAATTGATGTCACTATAGTCATAAAATAGATGACACGTAAAAAATGACAAAAATGTACGAAGACGTTAGTCATTGGATTGATGTTACTTTTTGCATCATTGATGCCATTTATAGAAACATTAATGTCACAATTCTTATGTTTGGGATCATCAATATGAAGATGCATTTTTCTATCAGTGTAGATTAAATTTTGTCCGAAAGTATTGTGTGAAATTCTAAATCAGGGAGGATAACAAATAATACAACAAATAATACTCCCGAAAATAGATTTTAATTCCATAACTTTCTTATAAATTTTGGGTGTGGACATAAAATTTGGCGACAGAAACTTTTAGGATAGATTTCGTGTCAAAATTTTGATTTGGTAGGTCCCTTCCTAAAAGCACTTAAAAACAACAAAATCTCATTAGATAAAGATATCTAAATTATATTCGACACAAGGAACTTTTAAATAGATCTAAGCCTCATAACATAATTTTGTTTTGGCGGGTCCATGGTTTTCCTGGTATCCAATTATTGATTTAAGTTTGCTCCATAGTTCCTACTTGCCCTTGCCCACTTGTAAATGTCCTTCGAAATTTGTTGAAGCTAAAATATAATTTACAGACACTGTCGCCAGATATGACGGGTTCTAAAAATGGCCTATTGACTCTTTCACAATCTATGACCAAAAGTTTACGATTTTTTAAACAAAATAGTTTGTACTAATTTCCGAATTTTTTTTTTATATTTTTAAATGATATTTTGATTACTTTCGTTTACATATTTGGTTGGCACCAAATTTCCTGCGTAAAGGGTTCTTTACACCATCGCACAAGTCTTACGTATTTTGGGGAAAAAAATTCTTTCAAACAATTATTAGATTAGAGATGCATTTTCGTCAATAGACTTGTGCGATAGTGAAAAGTCTCCTTAAGCAATATGCTCTGTTGTCTTTGCCATTAATGTTGCTCACTGGAACTGTTTTAAATATAATAGCTTACGCTTGAGGTTTTAGTTATCGATGAACAATTTTTTCAGCACTACTATATCACAAGATTTCTGATAAGTAAAATCGGCTTTCGGGTCTCTCACATCATGTTGCATCCAATGTTCGTACTTCTTTATGAATGCTAATACTTTTGAAGAATTTTTAATTGTGTAACTCTAAAGATAAAAGATCTTAATTGAATCACGTCTTTAGATTAATAAACTTTTGAACAATTCACAACAAGCAAAGTCATTTGTGTACGAGCCTCGAGAAGTTAAAGACATTTGTTATTAAGATTTTTGTATGACGTGCTAAATTCCCAATTTTTCATATTTGACAAATACACTGAAATTTATTGTTGAGGGAAAGTTAGCTTCTATGCGCATTTCACTCGTCGCTTAGGCCAGATCATCAGGAAACCTTTTTCAAAGATTTTAGAAAAGCTAAAAATATTAAACAAATAAAACCCTAAAGCGAATAAGAATTATAAACACTCTAAAGGCTCAGTTACCGTAAAAAAGTAAGACCAATCTATTTCTTACAGATTGAGACGTAACATCTTAATGCTAACTGTAATCGTTCTAATTACTTTACATACAACAAAATAAAACAGATGATTTGCAACGTTACTGTTACTCCCGGCTAATTGAGCCTTAACTCTTACTTGTAACAATTTCAAAGCTTAAACAAAACACCAGCAATAAACAGTGAGTTTATCTTTTCTTACATTCCCCTACAATTGGTTGGGTTCTTTCCGACTCGAATTGTACCCAGCAAATAAAATTGGACCACCTGATCTATTTTAATTAAATGGACTACTCCATGGGCTTGTCCGATGTAATGCAAGCATGGACCATGTCATTGTTGAAAAGTGTTTGTAGTGAGACGACATGCCTTCGTTTTTAAACGACATGCTTTCGATTTTAAACGACTTCAAAACTAATCCTCTTTAGTATACAATGGAGTAGTTTTAAAACTACTCCTTAGTGGTCCAAAGGTGGGTTATATGGTCCTCCCCTAGGACATCGTAATGTTAAATAACCATGTTTTTTCCATACGTTTGGGTTACTTTTGGACTAGTGCTAGTCCCTTGTGGGCTACATTTTACACGAATGTTTAGATTGGTCCTATTATTTGCAGGGAAGTAATCCTACGTTGCCATAAGCATTGCTTATTAAGCAAGCAATTACACGCAAATAGTGTATACGTATTACTAACGAAAATCAGGTGAAATGTCAAAATAAAAACACAAACATTTTTTGAGTGGCTACACATCATAGTGAAAGATCATTATTAAAATGTCTAGCAAATTTCAATATCGCAATTGTTAACCAAGTGTTGCCAAGTTGTCAATATTTACCATAACCTGTAGACATATATTTTTTTTAATATATTTTTTTCGACGATTTTGACCGTTTATTTAAATAAATGTTTTTTAAAAGTATTTATATTTTAAAAAGGCCAATTTTTACTATAATACAGGGTGTATAAGATTCGGCCAAGCCGATTTTATCCATCTTTCATATATATTCTTATGTATTTGTTGTTGTTGCTTTTGCTTAGCATAAAGTACTTCTCATACTCTTGCCCTGTATCTCTTTTTTCGGAATAGTATTTATTTTACATTTCATATTCATTTGAGTTTGAGTTTGAAAGACAACAAAAAAAAAAAAAAAAACAAAACAAACAAATATGGTTTTTAATTGAGAATAGAGCAGAATTTGTTTGGTGTTGTTGTTGCTTGTCTAATACATTCTATGGGAATGGAGGGAATGGGAATTAGAGGGAGATATTTCTTGAAAAGCGAGGCGATTAATTACTTAAGCATTCAGCATGGTAATGAAGATGAAAGAAAAAATGATAAAATACTTGTTGAATAAATAAATAAATGATTAATAATGTAATAAATATGGATGGTTTGTTTCTTAGTACATATAGAAATATGTATTTATTTAAAGAATTTTTAGTTATTGAATATATCAGATTATTTATTTTTTACGTGGGAAAAAAACGAAGGAGAAATGCTTGGTAGTTTCTGGGTTGTTAGTAAAAATTAAATAATTTCAAGTTGTGAATATGTATTTATATGATTTAAAACAAGAGAGGAAAGCGTTTTCTAGCTGTCAAAAATTCTCATGCCCATACAATTTGTATGAAGCATCCCTTAATAGCGCGGAGTCAACGCTTTACAATTGGAAAATCCGATTTTGACAGCGCGTTTAATAGTGAAGTTGGCCGCTATTGTTAATAAATAATGGCAATTTAGCTGTTTTTTGTCAATCTAGCGGTTTTTTCTCTTCTATTTTTTGCGATTATGTGGGTTTTATTAAACAAGAAAGTTAACACTACTGTTTTTGGCACAACGTTGACGCTCTTGTTTAGATATGGCATTTAGTTTTTGAAAATTTGTAGAGCATTTCAATCCATAAACTTTGGAAATGAAATTATTTTTCCTTAAAGTTATGGTCTTTTATTTACTTGCTTTTATTGTACATTATTATAGATATTTTACAAAAATAAGGGTAATATTTTCAAAATTCCGAATTTTTTCATTAATTTTCAATTTAGTTCTTAAAAATAAAATTTTTTTCTAAATTTCCTTTTATGGAAATTTTTCCCCGTTTAGGGAAATTTTTCAAAAATACAGAAAAATTTTTTGAATTATAATTAAATTTTTCAAAAATCGGATATTTGTTAAAACTTTTTGGAAGTAAAACATTTTCCTTAAAATTCTTTATAAACCAAAAAACCCCATTAAGAGAAATTTTCTTAAAATGTCTTACTTTCCGAAAATTTTGGAATTTTAACAAACTTTGCGAGATTTGACTTTGCATTAGGTTTATAAAAATATAATTTTTGTCTGAAATTATAATTTTAACAAAAATTTGCCAAAAAAAAAGGTTGATTTGGAAAGTTTTGGCGAAAGGCTGAAAAACTGTAGTTCAAAAATATTATTCCTTCAAAAAGTTCCAAATTGAATTTCTTTATTGAATATTGAATACCTCTAATAAAAGTTAAATATTTTTAATTTTTTTTTACTTTATTTCCCTTATAACCAAAAATTTCCCAAAAGGGTAAATTTTTAAAAACAAAAAAAAATTTAAATTTTTACAAAATATAGAAAATTAAAATGGTAAAAAATGTAATGCAAAATTTTCCAAAAAGGGGAAATTTTTAAAAAACAAAAAAAAAATTTACAAAATATAGAAAATTAAAACAAAACTCTTTTTAATCAAAAAAGGAAATTTTTTAAAAGTATAAGAATCTTGATAAAGTTTGTAAAAATTTTAATTATGAGTTGTTTAAAATTTAATTGTTTTCATGCTCTTTTTTTATAAAATCTTTTATGCAAAACTTGTTCTCCTAACTTCCTTTAGTTAAAAAGAAGTTAAAAAAACATACGTAACCTTATAAAACTTATGAAACTTTTATTAAATTTACTTTCTATTGTTTGCAGTTCTTTGCAACTCCACTTTATTTATGATAAGCTACTCCTACTTAAAATCATGGCAACAAATTAAATAAAGTTGCAGTGCATGTATTAACATTTCTTCTGCTTAAGTTATTAAACTCGAAAAAATACATTTCTAACCTTTCCTCATAAAAAAGAAGAGAAAAAATGCTCAATAAGTCTTTTAGAAATCGTACCAGACAAACATACGGACAGACAGACAAAACAAAGATCGTGACTTTATGTCAAACATAGCAAATTATTTATTGTAAGGAATTGTAAAAGAAACAAACATATCTTACAATTTTGTGTTGAGTTGTCATACTCAATGCTGCCATTTGCTACATATTTTCTTTCTGATGCCTTCCCTGGCTATCCGCCTGCCTGTCTTTCATTTTGCTTTATTATTTTGTAAACAATATGAATTCACTAGGAAACAATACTGTAAAGGATATTCAATAAAAAAAGAAAATATAAAAAGCTTTTATTTTTTTCTTCTTATAAATGTTTATAAATTTCTTTAACTTCCATTTAACTTATTCAGGAGAAACGTGTCGCATTACAAAATTTAAATATTCACAATTGAAGTTTTTTGTTTGTATTGAAAATGTGCAAAAATAAAAATATGAATATAAACAACATGTCTGTGACATGATAAACAAAAATAACAACAAAAACATACATCTGGAGAGAATATTAAATGCATTGTGATAAAAAAAAACAGTAAAATCTCGAAAATGCGTTAGTATAGCAAAAAGCTTAAGACTAAACTTAGCTTAAATCCAAAACTGAACTTTTAAGCTTTAAAAAAAATCTTCAAAATCCTTGAAACGACAACTTATAGAAGTAAATATTACTTAAGACTAAAAAAGCTCTTAAAAGAAGTTTTGCAAAAACGCCTAAAAAAGCTTTACCAAAAACTAAGAAAATATGAAATTTCAAATAGTTTTTATAAATAATTAATATAAAAGGGGTTTTCTTAAGCTATCTGAATAGATAACTAATTATATAATACATGTGAACAGGAGAACAGAAAATATGTAATTTAAAACAGCATTTAAGAAAGTTTAAAATAAAGCTTTAAGCTTTATAAAAGTTTAAAGTAAAACCTAAAGCCTTCTTTAAAATCATTTATAAAATAAATGATATCAAGGCTTGAAAAGTTGAAAGCTTAAAGAAAACTTTATTGCAATTTTAATCAAGCTTTCTGAAAGGATTTCTTGAATGCTAGAATGTTTCAAACAGCTTTATTGATAGGATTTATAAATGCTTTGTTGTCGTAAAAAAGCTAAATTAACTCCTTCTATATCAAAAAATGTTAAAAAGCTTTAAAAAAAGTGTTATTTAAAAGCTCTCAAATTGGAATTTGAAAGTTTTGTAGCAACCACGTTATTATTTTTTTCTAAAACGCCTTTGGAAATCGCTTTAAAATAAGCTTTATTTAATAAAAAGCTTTCGAAAATGTTATAACAATCATTTTTCGAAAAACATTCTTTTTTAAAGCCTTTAAGTAATTTTTCAATATTTTCTCTAATAAGCTTTTGAAAAGGTTTCCTTTATAAGCTTTTTTTCAAATCTTTTACCAAATTTACCGAAAAACGTTATTTTCTGTTTTTTTTTTCTAAAGCTATCCTGTAAATCCAGTGAGTACTGTATTTTATTCACCCAAACAAATATATGTATATATGTTTATGAAGCAAAACTTTTTAAATAATGATGTTACCCATAACTTAACGAGAAGGTACTCTTAACAATATCATGTAAATTATTTATGGAATACAACAACATCAAAATTCTTAAAACACCATAAATATTTTATAAACTCCATAGAAATTTAGAAAATGTCTTAGATTTTTGTTTAAAAGAATATTAAAACTTGAAAAGAACCAGAAACTTGTTCATAAAGCTGATTCCTTTCGAACTCTTTATATGGCCATTATTTATGGGAAAAAAACCTGCATATTTAATACACAATATATGAATATAAATAATCATTTATTCAACACCTACTAACAGTTTTTTCTTAGTTAAGTCTCAGTCAGCTAGAGGACAAGTCGAGACATAATAAAAGATCATCCTGGCGTCTGGTTAAAAAAAACCGTGACTTAGCGTTTTTTAAAACAACTGGATGTAAAAAAAATTAATTTGCATTTCATGCCATGGCATTTTTACACTTTTGGTGAATGCTCTTTTTTTATAAACTGACAGTTATAGAGCAGTTTTTTAATGTTTTTGTCTTTATTTGCCTGAATTAATGAGGTTAATCGTAAGTCAAGTATTGATGATAATGATGATTAAAAAAATTAAGTTTAAAGAGAAAATGAAAAATGAAAAATTGAGTAGGTGTTCAAAACCTATTAAAGCAAACTGTCGTAGTGGTAAAATGATCTTTAAAGGCAAATTAGAAGATATTGTTTTAATGCAGCTGTAACGGATTTAAACTAACTTATTTAGATTTGTTAAAGATTACTAGAAAATGGTTAGTTAAGTGCAACGATTTATGTTGATTTTATTAATATTGATGTCATTTCTTGCAAAATTATTTAAAAAAAGTTTCAAATTTTGACACTTTGAAAAATTTCCCTATTTTGGGAAATTTTTTATTTAATGGTATAATTGGTATAAATGGTATAATTAAAGACGAAAGATTTCACAAATTTCTTTTTAATTTTTGGGAAGAGTAAACAAATCAAGTAGAATTAAACTTTTTTGTATAGTACCTATAAAACGAAATTTTTTGAATTTGAAAAAAAAACTAAAATATTATTTTTTCATTTTCAAAAATTTCCTTATTAATTACAAGTAAAGGACATCAATCACTATAAAATTATATGATTTTATTATATTTTATATCAAAATCAGCAAAAAAAATTTCAAAATTATTGCCTATTAAAAATTTCCCTGTTTTGGGACATTTTTATTTTATGAGGTAATTTTTAGATAAATTAAGAGAAATTTATAACGGTGTTAATTAAATGTTATATATATTGATTCCTATGATTCCAAGTTGGAACAAAGGGCTCGCCCTTAAATCTTTCTTTGGTACATAAATAAATACCACAAAAATTTAAAACTACTAAATATAAAAAAATTCCCTTTTTTGGGAAATTTTTAGTTTTTGCAAGAAAAGTGAAAGAAACTACAATTCGAGTCGGAAAGAACCCAACCAATTGTAGGGGGATGTAAGAAAAGATAAACTCACTGTTTATTGTTGGTGTTTTGTTAAAGCTTTGATATTGTTACAGGTAAGACTTAGAGTGTTTATAATTCTTATTCGCTTTAGGGTTTTATTTGTTTAATATTTTTGGCTTTTCTAAAATCTTTGGAAAAGGTTTCCTGATGAGCTGGTCTAAGCAACCGGCGAAATGCGCATAGAAGCTAGCTATTCTTCAACAATAAATTTCAGTGTATTTATCAAATATGAAAAACTGGGAATGTAGCACGTCATACGGAAATCGTATTAATAATGAACTTTGTATGCCCGAAAATAACTTTGATTAAAGAAAATTTGTTTTTAACTTGTAAAATAGGTAAGTTTAACTAATTTCGCTCTTTAAGATGGAATAATCTACCAAAATATTAAGAATGGCCGGATTAAAAGAAATGCGCATTTTGGAATTTTTCAAATTTTAAGTTAGTCGGAAGAAAAGTCAAGGATAATTTGTTTTTAACTTCTAAAAAGGTTTATTAAAATTAAGTTTACTCCGTTGGATGGTTTAATCTGCTAAATTATTAAAACTTTCCCGATATTAGGAATTTCCTCTTTTTTAAGAAAATTTTTAGATTTTGAGTTATTTGGAAAAAAGTGAAAGAAAATTGGTTTTTGACTTCTTAAAGAATATAAAATTAAGTCTACTTTTTAGGAAGGCTAAATCGGCAAAATATTCAAATTTACCCAATGTTAAATTTTTTTTTTTTTTTTTTTTTTGGGAAATTTCTTAATTTTGAGTTATTTGGAAGAAAAGTGAATATAAATTGGGTTTTGACCTCTTAAATGGGTAAATTAAATGGTAAAATATTCAAAATTACGCAATGTAAAAATTTCCCTTTTTGCGAAATATCTTAATTTTAAGTTATTTGGATGAAAAGTGAAAGAAAATTTGTTTTTGACTTCTTAAAAGGGTAAATTAAATGGTAAAATATTTAAAATTTCCCAATGGGAAAAAATTTCCCTTATTTGGGAAATTTTAAAATTTTTGTGTTATTTGGAAGAACAATTAAAGGAAATTTGTTTTTAACTTCTAAAAGAGAGTTTGTTCTTTTTGGTGGTATAAAATAAAATGTACAAAATTTTGCATGATGTAAAATTAAAAAATTTTGTTCGTATAATATGTTAAATTTTCACAAAACGGTACAACAAAAAAGTCCTTAAGACTAAAAAAATTTATTTTATGTTATTAAAACTTGTAATTTTTTTTATTAAATTTTTAAAACTGAAACATTCAAAAAATTTCCTTTTTAGGGAAGTTTTTTATTTTTGTGGTAATTTGCTGGAAAATTAAAGGATATTTTTACCAGAGTCATGAGAAGAGTATATAAAAGTAAGTCAACCGGTTTTACTTGGGCGGTACAAAAAATATTTCAAGTTTTATTAAGAGTTAGAATTGTTTTCGTTAACTTAACTTCCTTAAGGTGTTATGATACTTGCTATTTTTAGTATTGGATTTTTTTTAGGATTGACTGAACGAAACAACAAATGCGAGAAAGAACAAGAAATACAATTTGATAAACAACCCCTTTTTTCTGATTGACATTTCTCATGTTTATTTTTTTCTTTCACTAAAACAAAAAAAAATTGTAAAAGCTTGGGCAGTTAAAACTATTTTGTTTTTGATAAGTGAAATGAAGCAGGTGCCCTTCATATGGGATAGCAAATCATAAATATTTAATTAAAGAATATACTCCGATGTAATTCGTAATATTTTACATTATTTGCATTAAATTTTTTTTGTATATAAAAAAAAAATTGTTTGTGATTCCAAAATAAAATGGAAACAAAACAAACAATATTGCCCACGTTTTTTTTTCCCAGAAAAACCCGTCAAAAAAGCTAAAAATCCCAAAAAAAAAAGTTAAAACCCGCTACTTTCGATCAAAAACTATAAAATTGGAAACATTGCTAACAATTAATCTGGAAATGTCAATTTTAAGTTAAAAAATTTTATATTTTTTTTGACAGTCTTGGATTATTTATCGATAACACATGTATATTTGTTTGACATTTCAACATTTTTTATGATATAATCATACTCTTTACTCTTAGTCAGTTTTCCTATGCAAATATATTTGCACTGTTCTCCAATATAGAAAAAATACAAAAAATAGCAAGTAACATAACAGCTTTAACAATTTCACAAGAATAATATTACAGTATTATTTAATAAAAAGCTTTTATTTTTTACTATCTGGTTGGTCCCGGCACTGCTCGGGATTTTCTAAATATGGAAAAAGGTAGGCGTAAAAGTGGGTGGGGCAAAATTTTCTTTTCGTAAAAACCTAAGTTGGACCATGGCGATCATTAGAAAGAATCGTCCAAATCGACCCAGCCGTTCTCAAGTAATGCGCTTAGCAGCGGACAGCATTTCATTTTTATTTATATAGATTTTAATCTGCCAAATTTATTTAAATTTCTCTTTGAGAATTTTAATTTTTGAAAGAAAATGTATGCTTAACTCCCCAAGAAAGTAAGTTAAATAAAATTAAGGAAAGATGCAAATTTTATTTCCTACATTTTCAGAGTTGATCTTAAAATATAACAACAAAAGCTCATCCAACATTTGAGGCTGTCAGCGCAGAAGTGATGTAACCCCAGACTACTTATTATGAGATAATGAGGAGCTAACACTACTCTTGCACTATAGTACTTGGTTATAACGGCCCGTGCAAAAACTATGTTTCTAGCGCCATCTGTTTTGGATACAAACAGTTGGCTTACTCGACTTTTGCACTGTAAAGAACAGTGCAAAGAACATATCTTACACCAGAACCGTAACCACTTATGGACTGATAGCCTCATTTATGTCAATTATATTTAAGAACTCTTGACAAAAAGTATGAAAAACAGAAGTAAGGAAGAACGTGTAAACCAATTTAAATAGATAATCATTCATAAAAAGCCAATTTCTATCCAACAATTAAAAATACGATTTGGTTTAAAGATTGATGTTTGACTATTGACTGGCAGCCATTCTCAATGGCGGTGATTGTTAAACGGCCAAGTTTTCTAAAGAGATAGTGCAGTTACTATCGAAACGTTTCAAATCAACCTGTCCGTAAACGTTGGTTCAATTCCGTGTTCAGTCAAGAATGAAAAATTATCAATAAATAAATAATTCATATCATGTTTAAGAAGATGAAATTAGAAAGAAATTATTATTTTTCCATATTTAAAAATGTCCCTCACATGCTTTATTTTTTAAAGACATTTTTCATTTCTCAGAATTTCATTATTTTTTGTTACTGTTTTTTCATAAATTTTAATTATTTTTGTTTTCTTTTAATTTTTTCTTTATGTTTAAACGAAACTTTTTAATTATCTCTTGTACAAATAAAAAAAAAATAGAATCCTCCTACCATTAATTGCTTGTTACACACTGTGCAAGCAATTTAAAAGGAATAAAAAACAAAATAGCTTCCCTATTCCTTTTCCCATTCCCTTTCCCTTTCCGCTTCCTGTTTCTGTTTTTTTCTTCTTTTTTTTTTTTTTTTTTTTGTTAATTTTAGATCTTAATTTTCTTGATATTTGTTGCCTTGACAGAGGAATGAATACAAGAAACAAACAAAACTAAGAAAAGTTGTTAAAGAAAATTAAATCCTTAACAAAACGAAAGTATATGATTACAAATGTTTTTATTATATAACACAAATAGAAGGAAAGCTGGAAAATAAAAATAAAAACAAGTCCCTTAAACTACAGATGTGTTAGCGAGAAAAATTCACAATTTCAAATGAAAATTTTGTTAAAAAAATTTGTAGTGAAACTTTCTCCTCTTGTTACAATCTCTCAATTTCATCGTTGAAAAGTCAGCAGGGAAAGGGTGAGAGTGGTTAAAAAAGTCATGTTGTGTTGTCTGCGTCAAAATTACTTTTTTTTTGAAATTTATTTGAGTTTTTTATTTGTTAACAAAAGAAAAAAGTAGCAATAAGTCATAATAAACTGCAAACGAAAGTAAAGAAAGTTCGTCTTCTATCTGTAAGAATGTGTGGGAGAGAGCAAGAAATCTACTGATAACTATAAGAACATGCAACAAATGTTACCCTGTTACTATTTATCTTTTTGCATCTGTGTATCCTTTTGTAAAGAGTGTAAGCAAAATTTAAATGCTGAAATTGCTTTTTAATAGTAGAGAAATTAAATACAGCCAAATTGCTGCACTCAAGATGTTATTTTTCATTTATTATTTTATACAATTGTATGGCAACAGTTTTACAATTTACATTTAGTTTTCCTCTTTTGTAATTTAAGACACTTTTGAAACAACAAGATGATTGAATTTACGCTTTTAATAACATTTTGTAGTTTTTTAGATTTTATTTTGAGAAGCAGATGAGACTTGAAAGAAATATACTTAAAGTAAACTTTAATTAAACTAAAAGGTTATAAAGACTTCTATGAAAGGAAATTCTTACAACTGCAAATGAACTTGATCTAAACTTGAGGCAACCTTGAACTAAACTTAAAACTGAACTATAAATCTAGTTTAGAACGGAATGAGTGTTGAAGAAGAACTGAACTAGATCTGAATTAAAACTGAACTAGAATTAAACTATAACGGAATAAGGATTCAACTAGAATTGAAATAGAACTGGACCAGAATAAAACCAGAACTGAATTAAGATTGAACTAGAACTGAAGTGAACAGAACTAGAACAAAACTAGAACTGAACTGAACTAGAACTGTGGGGTAATTCTGCAACTTTTTACCGACAAAAATTTGTCGTTAAGTAGAAAATTTTTTCTTAAAATTTACTGCTTAATGATAAATTTTTGTCGTTAAAAAGTTACAGAATTATCCCACTGAACTAGAATTGAACTAGAACTGAACAAGAACTGAAGTAGAACAGAACTAGAACTGAACTAGAGCTGAACTAGAACTGAACTAGAACTAAACTGGAACTGAACTAGAACTAGAACTGAACTAGAACTCAACTAGAACTGAACTATAACTGAACAAGAACTGAACTAGAACTGAATAAGAAATGAACTGAACTAGTAATTAACTAGAACTGAACTAGAGCTGAACCAGAGCTGAACTTGAACTGAACTAGAACTAAACAAGAACTGAACTAGAACTGAACTAGAACTGAACTAGAGCTGAACTAGAACTGAAGTAGAACTGAACATGAGATTACACTGAACAGAACTGAATTATAATTCATATACATTTACATATAATTAATATATATCGGGTGATTTTTTAGCTATTATCTTTTTGGCAACACTGGTTTAAACGTTTCGTGTTTTGTTTCACTGTCAAACATGTTCATTTTGGTCTATAATTTAAACATGAATCGTCTTACAAACGAACAACGCTTGCAAATTATTGAATTTTTTTAACAAAAATGCGTGCTCAATGGGTACGTTAATAAGCAGAATTGTCGATTTTGGAGAGAAGATCAGCCAGAAGCATTGCAAGAGCTACCAATGCATCCAGAAAAAGTCACAGTTTGGTGCGGTTTATGAGCTTGTGGCATCATTGTACCATACTTCTTCAAAGATGATGCGAATCTTAAAGTAACTGTGAATGGTGAGCGCTACCGTGAGATAATATCCAACTTTTTTTTGCCCAAATTGCAAGAGCTTGACTTGCATGTGGTTTCAACAAGACGGTGCCACATGCCACACAGCACGCTTAACAATGGACTTATTGAGAGGCGAGTTCGGTGAACGTTTTATTTCACGTTCGGGACCGGTCAATGCGTGCGATTTAACGTCTTTAGACTATTTTTTGTGGGGCTATGTTAAAGCTCATATCTATGCACACATGCCCGCTTCAACTGACGCATTGGAAGACAACATTGAAGCATTTATTCATGAGATACCGGCCGAAATGTTGGAAAGAGTATGCCAAAATTGGACTAAGCGGATGGACCCTTTGAGGCGCAGTCACGGTCAACATTTGCATGAAGTAATCTTCAAACATTAAATTATATTGACCGTACTATCGATTCGAATAAAGATTTCATGCATTTTTCTGAATTTTATGTGTTTTTTTTAACTTTCCTATAGCTCTTAAAAAATCACCCATTAGAATCGAACTTGAACAACACTCAACTAGAAGTAAAATAGAACTGAAATGATATTGCAGTAGAACTGAACTATAACTAAACTGAACTAAAACTGAACTAGAGCTGAAGTAGAGCTGAACTAGAGCTGAACTATAACTGAACTAGAACTTAACTAGAACTGAACTAGAACTGAACTAGAACTGAAGTAGAACTAGAACTGAACTAGAACTAAACTAGAGCTGAACTAGAACTGAAGTAGAACTGATCTAGAACTGAACTAGAATTGAACTTGAGATTAAACTGAACTAGAACTGAGTTATAATTCATATACATATACATAATTAATATATAGAATCGAACTAGAACAGAACTCAACTAGAGGTAAAATAAAACTGAAATGGAATTGCACTAGAACTGAACTAAACTAAAACTGAATAAGTTTTAAACTAAGCTTGCAGAGCTAGGATTGAAATTATAATCAAAACTAAAAGCCAAAATATAACCAGAAGTGGATTCTGATCTAGACAAAACTGTGAACTTGAATTATACCTTTTTGTTGTACAAAATTTTAGTTTTAAATTTCAATTTCTTGATTTAAAATTAAGCTCTTTCATCTTCTTTGTTTATCTCAAAAGATTTTTCTTGTCTGTTCGAAGTTGTTGTTGTTGGTTGCTGTTGTTTTTAATTAAAATTCATGACTTAAAAAAGTGCGTTACATTTTTATTTACAACATGTTACCTTGACAAATAGTGTCTCTCATATACAGGCAGACTCTTAATTTTCCAACAGACAAAAATTGTTTACACATTTTGACACGCACAAAAGGCAGTGACAACAATAAATAAAAACCATGACTCCTATTTGCCAACTCCCTAAGGCAGCCGGGAGGACAATGCCGGAAAAAGTGCTAACCAAAAATGGAAGCTAGAAGTTAAACTAAAAGTTGCGGCAGCAAACCAATGTGTGTGGCAAACAACCTCTGGCTTCCCTCTGCTATTTGGTAAAGTCATCTTCATCATGTTCTCATACTTAAAGTGAAGACAGCACTACCACCAACTTCTGTTTGACTTGAGTCGAAATTGTAAATGCAACTTGGCAAATAGTTAACAATTTGCAACAGCTCTTACACAGGGCTGGTTGTGAGGAGTAATGAAAGAGTAATAAAGAAGTAGTACTTATTCAGTGCTACTTTTTGCATTTTTTTTTATTTGAATTTTCTTGTTGTTTTTTTCTATTTACTCAACAACTCAAGTGTCATAAAGGTGTAGAGAGATGAAATGATTTAGTTGTTGACGCACTCATACTCTTCGCTTGGTTTTCTTTATTTTTGTTGCTGCAACATCTTTTGTTAAAGACCAGCCAGGTTCGTTTGATGAAGATTTTTTTCTAGCTTATTTTTCTATTTTGCATACATATGTATGTATTTATATGTATTGTACAATACTATTCCTTTTTTATGGAAGTATGTTTTTTTTTTTACAAATAAAGGGGAAAAACTGCAACGACATTAAGTACACCAAAGTAATTTAAGCCAAAATGCACGGAAATGTGCAACTTTTGTTTTAAAATTATTTATTTGTTGGTTTGTTTTGTTGCAAAAAGAAGAATATTTTGTATTTAAATGACTTGGTTGGGCCATAAAACAGCAACAGCAATAACAACAATGGCAATAATATCAAGCTGCCACACAAAGGCTAATGACTCTTTTAAAAACGTGATCAGCAAAAGCAACTTTGTGTTAAACGCAAAAGTTATTTAAACTTTTGTTAGATTGAGTTTAATAAATTTAAACTCAATTAGTTTAACATGTTTTGAAAAGAAAATGATTTCGTTTTCAAAAAAATAATAAAACGAAAAGAAAATAATTTAAATGTATCTTCTAGTTCAGTTCTGTTGAAGTTCTTATACAGTTCATGTTTTAGTTTAGGTTCTCTTTAAGGATCTTAAGTTCTTATTAAGGCCTTCGCTTATGTTCTAGCTCAGCTTATAATTATAAACTTCTCAACACAGCTAGTAAGGGATTATGAGGTGTTTTTAAGAAGCATAGAACTCGTTTTAAAACAAATTTATTACGAATTTAGTATTTCACAAATTGTATGAACTCCTTTTTCGAGAAAACACTGTCGTATTTTGTCAATAGTGTATCGAATGTTGACTTCTAAATTATCAATCGTTTGATGTACCCCCACAAAAAAATAGTCTAAAGGTATCGAATCCCACGAACGAGGTTCTTCTCTTGAGATAATTCAGTTAACAAACGTTTGTCTTAAAAAAGTGATAGTTTTACGCGCTCTATGGCATGTTGCAACGCCTTGTTCAAACCATTTATCCTCCAAATGAATTGCAAAGACATGAGGAATGAAAAAATCACGAAGTATTTGCCTGCAGCGTTCGTCAATTACAGTAATATTAGCACCAGTTTCTGACTTAAGAACAAATAGGCCGATAAAGCCTTCGGCATGTTAAACGCATCAAACAGTGATGTTTGTGGGATATTAAGTAAGCAGTGTTGCCAATCCATGTGTGATTACACATATTGTGCATAATTTTTACTTGCATGTGCCGCCCAGGTGTAATCTGTGTGTTTTTTTACTTTAAGTTTTTTTTGCATTAATTTTTGACAGTCAAGATTTGCTTTTCGAACATTAACACGTTGTCATTGGAAGTAGCTCTCGCTTCTTTAGCAGTTACATAAGAATGAAAACGCGTTTAAAAAAAAATAGTTGCCAAACCAATAAAACAAGAAATGTTATTCCTTCTCTTCTCCCTTCTCATAGAAGCGAACGTGTATCTTATCTCTATACGAAAGAGCCGAGCCCTTCTATGAGGCATTCTTTAGCAGTTTGAAAAGAATAGTAATTGAATCAAAAAATTATTAAAGTAGGCCTTAAAATAGGCCTGAAGTAAGAAGGTCTTCTGAGTTGTTTTTTTATAGTATGAACCCAGGCTAACACCACCCAGCGGTAACTAGAATGAGTAAAGAGGCCTAATAGAATGCCTTATTTAGCAGTCACAAGCAGTCAGAAGCCCTTCTCGCCGCATTCCATACTTATTTATTTTTTACACAGGTTTTTACGACGTTGTCTTGTAAGTTGTCTTCTATTTAGCTTTATGTGGGACAGTATGAGCGACTTTGTCTTAAAAGTTGTCGCCTATTAAACTCTATGTGAGACAGTATGAGCGACACTGTCTTATAAGTTGTCTTGTATAAAAGCTACTGACGACAAAGTTTTCTTGAATGTTATTCAATCACTTGCTTGGTTTTCTTCAAATTCTCACATTCTTTTTTTTTTAAAAACCACTTCGATCCCTTCCCAAAGAAGGGTGTAAGGAAGGTCACTAAAAATAAAAAGTAAATAAAACTGAACACCTTCCTTTCTCCCTTCTCAAAGAAGAGAGTAGCGAATGTGTACTGAATATTTCAGAAGGTCTTTTAAAAAGAAGTTTATACCTTCTAGAAGGCATACTTCTGAAGGCAGGATATCATGCGAAGCGAATCTTTTAGAAAGGAGTATAGAGGCCTTCAAAAAGGCCTGCCACTTGCGGTCCTTTCAATATTTACCGCTGGGCATATGTCTATGTCTATGCCCAGTTGGCCAGATTGTCGTTGACGACATCGTCGTCAGTGATGTATGCACGACTTGTCCCTCGTTGTTTAGGTTTTCTAGAAGACAATTTACAGAAAATCGCCGTGCACGACAGTTTGAGCGACGTTGTCTTGTAAGTTGTCTTCTATTTAGCTTTATGTGGGACAGTATGAGCGACTTTGTCTTAAAAGTTGTCGCCTATTAAACTCTATGTGAGACAGTATGAGCGACACTGTCTTATAAGTTGTCTTGTATAAAAGCTACTGACGACAAAGTTTTCTTGAATGCTATTCAATCACTTGCTTGGTTTTCTTCAAATTCTCACATTCTTTTTTTTTTAATTGTTGATTTAAATACCTACAAAAAATTTACAAATTAGTTCTAAACAATAAAACCAAAAATAATGATGAAATTATTCGCGGGCGTGAAAATGGATTACATGGAGTTGCGTATAGGAGTTGAATATAAAACATATAACAGAAATTTAAATTTAAACTATACTAAAAAACTGTCTGAATTAGATAACCATATAATAATTTTTGTCGTAGACGTCAAAATAGACGACATTGTCATGCAGGTAGTCGTTAATGATAAAGTAGGCGACATTGTCTTTTTTTGTGTCGTGCACGATTTTCGCGACAATTGTTCGAAAATGTCGTTGACGATTTGTTCCCGCTGTCCCTCACATGTCGTGCAGAAATTAACATTGTCGTGCATCCGTCTTCGAGGATGTCTTAAAGACGGGGCCAACTGGGTGTGTATATTTAGCACATACATACATATATTTGTATATAATTGTTCAAACATTTCCCAGCGGTAAAAAGATTTAGTAAGCATGCCTTCTGGAAACCCTTATTTCTCAAACACAAGGCCTTACTACCCCATTCCATACTCATACATTTTTTACACACGATGTCCTTGCCAGCCAAGGTCTTCTGCACTCCCTTCTTCAGCAGGCCTGATTAGAGGCCTTCTTCAGCAGGTCTCATATTAGGCGTATGTATGAAGAAGGGAATAGATAAGCCTTCCATAAGAAGGCAATCGAGCATGAGTACTGGATCTTAAAAAAAGGTCTAGGAAGGTGTTACAGAAGATCTTACAGAAGGCCTTATAAATGAAGGCCTTTATTTATGTTCATCCAGTTCTTTCTTACTACAGCAATTGATAAGCTTTCTCTTTTTTGTAAATCTAACCATTTCATTGCAAATATGGAATATCAATAAGGTTCTGTAAGTTGAATTCATTCTTTTGCTTCAAGTGTGTAATTTGGTACACAGTCAAGTGTAATTTTTGAATTCTTCACTGACATGAGGATTTTTCTCTCAACGAAAATTACAATTCTTTAGGGTTATGTAACCCCTTAAGCCAGAATTGAGCCTGATCTCGGAAGATGATTTGACTATTAAAATCTGGTTCAACTTCCAGTTCATTCTTATCCCATTCACCGAACACTTGACACAATTGATGGTCAGATGGCTTTAATTCTTGCACTAGTTGGATCTTATATGGATGTCAATATTTCCTCAAAATGTTCTGAGTAGTGGACGAGTAGAGAGCGAGTTGCTGTGAATGGCGCCTGCCCGATAAAATCGTGTCCTCTGTCGCACTCATGTCTACAGCGGCGATGCTTTCTTTTGTATAGACGTCACACAGTGCTTTGGCCCATAGACATAAATCAAAAAAAAAACAAGTCTTATATTGTGCTTAAAAATGTACAGATCGATAGATAACAAAATAATTAAAATGAATTTTGAAGAATTTTTAAGATTTAACTCTTTTTGGCGGCGCTAGAGGGCGCCAAAGTTTGAGAATTTATAGTAAAAATGGCCAAACAACTACTTGAGTTTTACATGCTTTAGGAAAACTGTTGTAAAACTGTTGTTTTTTAAAGCACGAGATTGAAATTTTTTTCTGTAGTAGTTTACTATATTTAGAACTAACTGTAAAAAATTTTTATTGATTTATTTTCTCATAAGTGTTTTTTTATTGGTTTGAAAAATGCTTATTATTTACTTAAGCTCTAAAAATTTCTTAACTTTGATGGAATATTAAAAAAAAAAGAAAAATATGGTCTATGGGTTTTTTTCTGATTTCGAATATTTAGACTGTTTTCTAATAACTACAAAAAAACAAATTGAAAAAATTTTACCACAACTTGAAAAAAAAAAACTTTTTTTAAATGGCTATTTTCGTGATTTTTGATCAAATTTTGATAGTTTTCAGGAGTTTAAAAGACAATTAACTACAAATACTGTGAAATATTAATTCAAACTTATACCATTCAATGAAAAACAACAAAAATCAAAATATGTATAAAAAATTGTTTGTGTTTGTCTGCATTTTACGGCATAAGAGGGCGCTGAAATCACAAATGCCCTTGGTTTTTTATTGTTTCAAGAAAATAATTGTAAAAAATTAATTTTTTGGATTACGAGATTCAAATTTTTTTCTGTAACAGCTAACTATTTCTAAACCATCTATAAAAAATTTTTACTGGAATTATGCTCCTATACATATTTTTTAATGGTTTGAAAAATGCTTATTATTTAGTTAAGCTCTAAAAATTTCTTAACTTTGATGGAATATTAAAAAAAAAAGAAAAATATGGTCTATGGGTTTTTTTCTGATTTCGAATATTTAGACTGTTTTCTAATAACTACAAAAAAAAAAATTGAAAAAATTTTACCACAACTTAAAAAAAAATTTATTTAAAAAAAATGCTATTTTCGTGATTTTTGCTCAAACTTTCATAGATTGAATTAGTTAAAAAAAAATAAACTAGGAACAAAATAAGAAAAAAATCCAAATATATATACTATTGAATTAGAAAAATTGGCAAGATAAATTAAAAAAAATTAGTATAACAGTTGTTTCTGTTTCTTTTTGTCGACACAAGATGGCGCTAAATTCCCAGATGACGTTGGTTTTTCATCGTATAAAGAATATTTTCAAAATGTGACTTAGTGCCGTTATTTTTTATTTAAATTGAAGATGGTTACGTGACAGAAGTTTTTTTTTGGTAACAGCCTTTGTTTGTAGTAAGAGCAATTCTATTGTGGAGTGTTCGAAAATATTGCACACAGGGTTTTCAATTTAAAAGAAAATAAAAATTTTCTATTAAAATGTTAAATCAATTTATATATTTAATAAATACTTACTTTTACAAACGAGTAAAAGTGAGGGCGCGTGGTTCAAAAAATGAACGTGCACATCTCTAATCAATTTTATTGCAATCAAAATCAGCTTATCAAATTTTATTGGAATCTTTCTATTTTTGAACATAGCTCCCATACAAATCATTCTCCCGAAAATAGCTTTTAATGCCAGCTTCCTTAAAAATATATGTAGTAACATACCAATATAAACCATAGGTTACATATAAACCCTCATCCAAAAAACCCATATATGAAGATGAAGATATCTAAATAATATTCGGCAGAAAGAACTTTGAAACGAATCTTAACCTCATAACATAATTTTGTTCTGGTGGGTCCATGATTGCCCATGGGTCCCAAATAGATTACAATCTAGGAACTTTGTTTTTAAATACTATGCTATAGGATATCACATGGTCGGGCTTGACCAATTATACTTTCTTACTTGTTATTTTTGCACGAGCATTTTAAGCGTTTTTCACTCATTTTTCATTAAATGATGTTTTTGTATTTTTCACATTTATAATCCGATTCTACCAAAATTTGGCACACATATATATCTAACAAATATCAATTTTCATACCAAATTTTATTACGATCGGATAATTTTTGGAAGTGTTATAACATGTTTAAGAAAAAGGATATATGGCAGGACCTTGAGTCCTTGTTCAGATTTAAGTGAAAATTTGCACATACGTTGCTAGTTGTGTGTGTATTAGTATGACCATTTTTTGTAGTTTTGTGGGCATTATTGAAGCTAAAATTACATTTTTCCATTTCAGGACACATGGGAGGTAGGCGTGTCCTTGGACCGATTTGTCCAAAAATTCACATTTTTCTTAACTAAGCTATTCTATGCTTGTGTACCAAATTTCAAAAATTTCTGACAACTCCTTCTATTTATGTCCCTTCGTTATATGGGGACAAAGCACTGTGCGTCACGAGCTAGTTATGGCTGAATATTATGCAAAAGTGTAAATGTGGCCATAAATCGATCCACAGAGTTGTGTATGTAAACTTGACGAAGGGCTCTATTTGTTTCGAACAGAGCGCAAATTTTGAAAAAAAAAATTTCAAGATTTGTATATCGTCGCAGGAATTAAAGACCGCTGCAACTGACAAGACATAAAATATTCATCGGAGCCAAAAAATCAGTATGAAAGAAAGTGGAAAAAAGTTCGTATCACAAAAACTATACTACAACTTTGGAGCATGATTTTAAAAATGTATTTCTATTTTTTCTCGCTTTATATTTTGGCTGTATACATATCCTCTCAAGTCTATTATTCCCGGCGATTTTGCGGCTTACAGCAAACGGTTTTTTTTTGCGTAAGTGAATTTTTTTTCATCATACAGATATGGGACCGGGACCAATCGACGCAGCATTTATTTCTGATAAAAATGATGCAAAAAAACCGTATTTTCGATTTTTGGTCAGTTACAGCGTTCTTTAATTCTTTGCATCATGAATAACCCAAAGTTTTCTGAAAAAAAGTTAAACACACTTCATTAGTGATGGCGTCTGGCTGGTGTAAACAAAGATTTTGTTTGCCCGTGTGGGCAGCGACTGTCGATCCTTCGTGTGCAACGGGGTTTCTTGGTGCCATCTGGCAACCCTCATGTTGTATGTAGCTCAGTTGTGCTATTAACGCCACCTGAATAATGGATTCGCGTTTTTCACTCGCTGATAAAACTTTAAACCAGGCAGACGCCGGCATTAAACTCAGAATTAAAAACGTTATTAAAAAACTGTAAGCTTTACATAAATAAAATAACTAAAAGTGAGAAAAAGCCCTAAATAAAACTAGAATTTAAAAAATGAAAGTGATTTTTATTTCAACCGAAAAGAGCCATAAAAGTGCCATTGAGCCACAAAAAATAAGGGTTTGTCTTTGTTTATCACCAACGTTTGTATGTGTGTAAACAAGACACGACCTACCGCAACAAGTTATTGCTTGAGAACCCCGGACAACGCTCGATTGTGCCACAGTCTATCCAGTGCATTCGCCCAGAACCAGGTAGCCCCATTTGCACCCAAACAATTAGTATGACAGCTAGTTTTAAAAGTAGTATTTATAAAGAAACACTCTTTTTAAGCTTTACATTCCTTTTGCTATTTCTACAATACTGGTGTTAGACCCCATAAAGTATATCTCTATATGTAGGGTCCTTAGGAGTAGCCAAGTTGACTTAACGATGCCTGTCTATCCGCGTATCCCAATTTGTTACCACAAAATCAGTTGTTGCTTTCTTCTGTTTGATAATGTGTGTTAGGCTAGCTGGTTAACGCCTGAAAACCAGGTGTGCTGCAAGTAGAAAAGACAGTGACTCCGTTTTGACACCACACAACTAGTAAAGTGTAGGAACCCCGGATAAAACGAGATACCAGGGCCCTGTTTCTCAAAACTACACGTTACAAATCTACCAGTAAAATCCATTTGAAACAAAAACAAAAATTGTGAAATTGTTGCTTTTTTAATGTATTTTACTTGTAGATTTGTAACTTGTAGTTTTGAGAAACAGTGTTCAGGGCAATACTGAGGTGGCAAGAGCCAGCCCGTTGCATTATTTCACCAAGTTGCCGAGTTTCATCTGCGATATCTCAGAGAGTCCATGAAGAAGGTTAATCCAAAATAATCCATGTCGTGTTGAATTAAACACTGGGCAATTACATAGGATTTGGGGCCCTATGCTCCTTATAGGATCTTGGGGAACATATATATATAATTACATAGGAGATTGAAATACCGTCTTCTCAGTTCCAGGTCGTCCAGTGACTAGTGAGCACGTATACCGGTCTCGAAATGTCCCTGCGAATTAAGGAAAAAGTCGCGCAGAGCGACTCATGTCGTATGTGGGCTACGATACCTTGGCAGCCCTGCAGTCAACCAGTTTCTTCCATCTATCGTTAGCTATATCCAGGTAGTGCTTTTAAGCAGCTCTAGTTTTGGCCAGCCCTTCCACCTGTTTTTTTTTTAATTTCCTAAACTAATCCCGCGAAGCTCTTTGCTTTTCTGCAGGAAACAAACCAGAGTCTTTGGCGGGAATCGAATCCGCAATCTCGGCTGATAGCCCCGGTATCCGTAATGGTCCCTATCCGTAGGGACCCTAATTAATATAACGTCGGATAGGTTGCCCAGTCTGGATAGTTCTTTCACTGGTTAACGAGAATGGACGTTGTCTTATTTGACCTTAGTGACATCAATGGCAATTCTGCCACTAACATTCCTGTCATGCCGTGTTATGCATGCGTTAGATGAAGGATATTAAAGATTCGGAACAGCCAAATGTAGCACTCTTAGTTGTCCAGTTCTATTTTTGTTTAAGATGAATTTTAATATACATACATTCAGTTGTTTAGTTATGGATGAAATCTAGTTCACATTGTAGTTTTTTTCTTTTTTGTGAAGTCTAGCTGAAGTTGCAATTTCCATCCTTTAGTAAAAATAATTTAATGAAAATTAAATTTTATGAACTCAAGCCTAAAGGTATGTTCAGACCTAACAAATATTTGACGAAAAATCCAACAAAAAACGTGACCAGTAATTGATCAAACTTTAGCTTTAATTTTACCAATTTCTATTGATTTACTAAACTTTATTTGTAATTAGATAATTGTATAGTTTAATTTAGAAACTGTAAAATGATGTTTGATATAGCCAAAGTTTTACAACAGCAAATAACTTTTTAATGAAGATAGTGGTTACGTGTAGGACATCAAATATTTAATAGGTGTGAACATAGCTTAACTAAATATCAAAAATTTCAAATTAAAATTCCAATTGCAATTTATATTAAGATTTTAGTCCAAATTTAACCAATAAAAATCTTTTTATAAATTTAATTAATACCAAAATTTCCCTTAATTTATTACATTGTCTGTATAATATAAATTAACATAATTATTTGTCATTTAACCATTTTTATTTAGTATTATTATGTTTGTTTGCGGAATATGCCTTATATATTACCTTTTTTAATGAAGCTATAAATTTTATAGCTTTCAAAAAAAGGTTTGGCTTTCAAACTCTTTTAAAGTCTTTGTTAACAAATATAGGAAGTATAAATTAAGTTGTGTTTGAATTTTATTACAAATTAAGTGTTTGCAAAAATTGAATTTACTGAGAGTTTTTTTAAAAGAGAGTTTTTTTAAAAGATATGCTATTAAATTTTATTATTTATTATTACTAAATGGTTTTGTATATTTTACATTCTCTTTTTACAGACAAATACCACAAGCCTATACCAAAGCCAATGGCACTGCCATACCATTACCGGCAACGGTTATGGTACAGAGACGTTGTCCTCCGGATAAAGTACGACCTCTGCCGCCAACTCCAAATCATACACCATGTAAGTTAAATATTTCATATACCAAACGAGTTATTCGTGGTAACAGCAATTAGTTGCCGCTTTTGTAAAGCTTATCTCAAACTTTACGAGCCATAAACATCCCCAAAAACTTTGTAAGAAATCTCTACTTTCCCTCTAAATCAGTGACATCATATTGTTTAATAAATATTTTTTCTTTTTAAATCCTTTGCACATTGTCAAAAAAAAACCCCCAAAAACAAATCGAGATTTCATCAAATAGAGTTAAGGGTTGTTGCTCACAGAGAGGGGGAAATGTTTTAATTTTAAAAAAGGGTTAAATGGGGAAAGGATTTTTAGAATTTTCAAGAGGTTTATAAATAATGGATTTGTAAATTTGTTAAATACTTGTTAAGGGAAGAGGACTTTGCTTTACATTAATGTGGTATTTTTCGGGTCATAAATATCAAATTAATTGAGACAACTTTTTTAAGGCTATGAAAAAATAATAATAGTACAGTTCAGTTATAGTTGATTTCTTGTTTAGTTCTGTGTGGCTTATAACTTTTTTCTTAATGCGACTACACAGAAAAACAAACAATTCGGCTATGCCGAATCTTATATTCCCTTCACCATAGGGATGGGCAAATTTAAAAAAATATATCGATATATATCGAATCGATATTTTTTAAGAGTATCGATATTTATTATTTTTAAAATATCGATGTATCGATATATCGAACGTATTACCAAATTAAAAAATTTTATATACAGTCAAATCCCGATTATTCGTACCCCGATAAATCGTAATTCCCGATAATTCGTAATAAACGGCGGTCCCTTGAAAAAATTTCGTTAATTCGTAAAATTTCCATACATTTTGGTACCCTCGCTAATTCGTAATTTTTTTTTTTCAAATAAAATCTTCTTTACCTCTTATAAATCGTAATTGTTTGCTAACTACCACTTATAATTCGTAATAAAACCCAGCAAACAATATGAGTCCTAAAAGAGTCTTTTAGGACTCCTTTTAGCCGGAAAGGGTTAAACTGCAAAAAACTCCGATGAGGAGAATTTGGTTATTCTAGAAACATGTAGTTAGTTCGGCCCGAGTTCAATCCCCCGTTCAGTCAAGAATAAAAATCATCAATCAATTTTTGATATTTTTATCAGGCTTAAGTTCATTAAATTTAATTTTCTTTAATTTTTTTTTTTTTTTTGAACTTTAGCCTGATAAAAAGATTAAAATTTGGATTTAAAACCATAAACAGTTCAATAAAATAACCACAACACTAATTATTGTTAACAGCTAAGGCATAAGCTCTATGTTTACATTTGTCCTTCAAGTTGTGCTGAAAAAGGTCAACGAGAAAAAAAGACAGAAAATAGGGCAAACAGAAAAATGTTCTTTGGACTTCAAGAAGAATTCTTGATAAAAAGTATGAAAAACAAAAGTAAGGAAGAACTAGAAAAGCAATAACAATAGATAATTATCTATCTATCTATGATTATAATCATTCACAACAATAAATCTCGATCCACCAATTAACAATACCATTTGGCTTAAAGATTGATGTTTAGCTATTGACTGCCAGCCGACATCAATGGCGGTTAGTGTTAAAGATAAAGATTTCTGAAGAGATATTGTGGTTACTATCGAAACTTTTCAAATCAACCTGTCCATGAAAAAAAGTTCAATTCCCCGGTCGAAAAAGTATCAATAAATTTTAATTAATTTCATGTTGTAAAAATTGTTTCTTCATTAAAATAATTTAATTAAAACTAAACAAGATACACTTGAGCCTGGTTAAAAAATAAAAACTAAAATTTGGATTACAAATTTGTGATATTAATTAAAAATTTAATTAAATTTTGCAAAAGCAAACAAATTAATTGTATCAATTAAATTTGTTTTCTAATATTGACAACAATTTCTTCAATAATGTTGTTGATATAAGTAAACATTTAGTTCACTAGATTAAATTTTTAATTAAAACCGATTTTAGTTTTGACTAATGGTTTAATATAGAACAAATTGGCGAGAATGTCTTCTGTGGATTATTATTATTGCGGATTTTTTTTCAATTATCTTTGAAAAATTATATTCTTTAAGTGAAGTAAAGTTTCAGCTTCGCATATACGTGTTTATTTTTAGCATATTTTCCATAACTTTTTGCAAATTCCGGATGTCATTATTTTTGTCCGATTGTAAACACACAGAAAAATATATCAATGTTAAATTAACATTGCGCAAAGTTGATTAAAATTCATAGTAAATTTCTGCAAAAGTATGGACTTTGTTTAAAATTAGCATTGTTTCATATTAATTTTAAACGAAATCCGAAATTTTTTTATAGAAACAATAACAACACTGTAACAATAAAAATATAAATTTTTTTATTTTGATGTTTACAATTATTTAATCAAGAAATTCCCTTAAGCTGGAGGTCCACACCACGCGTTACTCGCTTTTTCGCAGCATACGCAGCTGTCAAAAAAGTAGAATCTGCGTAGTTATACGTAGTAAGTTACATGCACAAAAGCGTAGATGCCTTGAGGCGAAAAGTAGGTTTACTTTTTGATTTTGACAAATTAAATTTAATTTTTACTTGTGCTGCTGCTGCATAAAAAGCGTTGCATGTAACTTGAAACTTAGAACGCTAGTAAGGTTATAAAAGCATGCGCTGCGTGGAGGCGAAAATACGTGGTATGGACCTCCAGCTTTATTCTTTTTGATAAAATTTTTTAGTTAAATAGTACATCAAATTTTCAAAGTAGAATGATGACGAAAGCCAAGGTCCATTGAAGAGGTCTGCGCAAGAAGCCTGATGATCATTGTTTATATTGTTTTTAGCTGTCAAAGTTGTTTACATTTTGCTTACATGTTTTTCACACACATTTGTAAACTTTGTAAATCTGGTAATAAGTTTTTGTTTTTGTACAAGTAAGCAGACCTGATAGATGGGCCTTGACGAAAACCATATCGGGACATTCTGCTGGTGTCTTTATATTGTGAGTGCTTCTGTTAACAAAGGGGGAAACAAAAAAGTGAAACATGTGTTACAGGAAAATAAATAATTGTTTTCTTCCTCTCTCTCTCTCTCTCTCTCTCTGGTTCCGCGGGTTATTGCTTATATTTTTTCTAAAATTAACGCATATGTTGTCTCTAAAGCTTCTTCTCGCTATTATTTCAAACTCAAACCAATTCGATTCTGCATGAAATTCACGTTGTTTCAACTTAAAATAACTTTCATTCAACATGATTATGAGTGTTATTTCAATTTGAATGTAATTTTGCTCTAACTTTACGGGATTGTTAAATTAACATGATTTATAGTTATTTTAAAAGAAAATAATGTTGTTCGCAAGTTGTTGTAAAATCATATTAAATTAACATGAAGTAAAATCACTACCGAAAAATGTAAAATTAACCTTGTTTTCGAGAATTTTACATTGATGTTTTTCTGTGAGTAGTTAAACATAATTAATTCTTCAAGTCTTTTTCATAAAAACCCGAAGAAAAAATAATTATTCAAAAAGTTATAAGGAATATAAAGGCTCATTATGCGCCACACTGTAGTTCAATTCTAGTTCAGGGAGGGACGAAATAACGGCATTCGATATTGATCTAACTTTCCATTTAAATCGTATTATAATTTCCCAGTTCTTTTTCAGTTACAGATAATTTCTAGTTCAGTTTAAGTTCAGTTCTAGTGCACTTTTATTTTAGTTATTTTTGTATTAATTTTTTCTCAAAATACCACTTATTCAGTTTTGCATGGCAACCGCTTTTGTTTTTACTTCATTTGTCTTTTTTTCTTAAGTATGCCTTAATTAATGTGCCTTTACACGTGCGCCTACACAGTTTAAATTCTGTTAAGAATTTTTTTTTCTTTCAAAATTGTACTTTTCGTGTTGTAATAAATAAAATTCTCAGTTTGATTTAGCATTAAATGCAATTAATTATAAGCTGTGATATGTTGAAAGTTGCATAAGGAAGTATTAAACAATAAGACAACATGTGGCAGGCAACGGAAAAAAGACAGAGAGAAAAAAAGATAGGATGGTTTTTTTCCATTACAAATTAATTTATAAACATTTTTGCAGGCGAAAAATGGCATGCATTAAATCTTTAGGTAGTAAAGAAGGTTTTTGTAAATTTAAGGGGAAAGTAGGTGAATTCTGGGCCTTACAGGGGCTTCTAAGAGCTTTTAAGTCTTTTCTTTTTTAATCAAAAATATTTTTTTCCTCTTTAGCCATTCCCGGTCTAGGCAAAAGTGGCAGTGACTTTAATAGCAGCCGTCCCAATAGTCCACCCTCCAGCAATCACAGTGTACAAAGCTTAAAAAGTGGAAATAACAATGGCCTCAGACCACCTAGCATTAAATCGGGTATTCCGGCACCCGGCGCAACTGTCATACCCACCGTTAATGGCCAACAAAAACACTCCATGTTGGATAAGCTCAAGTTGTTTAATAAAGAGAAGCCCTCTAATCAGCAGCAACAACAAACCACCTTAAATCAAGCCAACAAAAATCAAATGCAATCGAAAAGAACCTCCTCTTCATCCGGGTTTTCTTCTGCTAGATCAGAGAGATCTGATTCCAGCTTAAGTCTTAACGATGGCCATATGTCGCAAATCAAACCCCCCACTGTATCACTGACATCGGCCAATAAAAATCGCCAGGAAGCGAAAGGCAAGCAAACGAATTTAACAAAGCAACAAACCAAAAAGGAACAAGTCAAAAATTCCAGTAAATTGGACAAAAAAGAAAAAAGTCCCGCTCGGTCACTGCACAAAGAGGAATCGGGTTTGGAAAGCAGATCCTCGACTTTAAATAGAAGTAAAAATTCTTTAAGCAGAACGGGTTTGAGTAAGACTTCAAGTAAATCATCCTTGACTAATAAATCGGAATCTAAGACCTCTTTAATAATACCTCCTTCGAAAGCTTTGAACAGTCCCAATGGTACGGCCTTACCCAAACCCATAGCGGCTATTAAGGGCACCAGTAAACTACAGTCATCTTCAGACAATAAAATTCGCTTGAGTAATTCCAATTCTACCCAAGATATTTTAATGAAAAGAGAAAAGAGTGACATATCAAACGCACAACAGCAACACAACATATCGAATCATGCAGCAACTGCAACTCTTAACGCACAGCTACAACAACCACTCACACATATCGTCAAACCCGTGCCCATAATGGCAGACGCACAGCATAAAACTCCCTACTATGCCAATGCCGTACAACAACAGCAACATCATTTGATGCAACATCAGACAACGAACATTCAAGAACCCACTTATAGCAGATTACCTCCTCCCAAAACTGGTTTGGGTACCCCTTCGTCGATAAGAAAATTGGAATATAATTCCGGGCCGGGAGTACTACAGCCTCAACAGCATTCTCCTTTGAGAACACTGACAGCACCAGCCACACACTCTCAACCAGTTACACCCACCACACAACCAGCAAACTCTCTGGCAAATACAGCCAACAATAAATTCCATACCATACCCTCTAAGATAGTGGGCACCATCTACGAAGAAGACAAGCCGGTCAATGTGCAACCTATGAGGCCCTTGTTAAGAGGTTACAATTCACATGTCACCCTTCCCACTAGAGGATCCCGAGGCACTCATCATTATGTTGCAGATTTTTGTGAGAACGACATCAACCAGGGTTATTGTAGTGATAGTGACTCCTTGAGATTTAGCTCTTCGCGAATGGGAGGCCACCAGTCATCCCTACAGGGTGGCTCCCCACGCTTTCACGACATCGATAATGGTTATTTGTCTGAGGGCAGCAGTGGTATAAATATTACACAGAATGGACATGGTAAACATTTTTTGAGTATGATGCGTGCCCGCAGTCAACTACCAACAACCATTGAAGAGCGGTAAGTGTTAAGACATTTAATTCCTAGAACTGGTTATTTTATGATAAAAAGTGTGTTACACAGTTTTTGGCAATGAATCATTTTATAAGAAACAGTCCATTACTGCCACAAGCAGAGATAAAGGGAATGTAAAAAAAGAAATAATTTCATGAATCATCAACAAGTTGAAGTGATTGTTTGGTATGAGAAGTTGAACAGGCAGTTACAAACTTTTCGTTAAGGGCCCAAAACAGAAAATAAAAACCAAATTTCTGAATTTTTCCTTGTTTTGGGTTGACGTTTCATAAAAAAATTGGGTTGAAAAATAGCCTTCAAGTTGGGGCCAATTTTCATTTGATCTTGTTTGTCGTGCCAGAGCAACACGTGTAATGCGCATAGAAATAAATAGCTTATCCCATCAACAAAACAAAATTGAGAATTAAGCACGACAAACAAAACCTTGTATACTGATTAAAAATTTTACAAAACAATTTGAGTAAAAATTTTACAAAATAATTTGATTAAAAAAAAAATGGATCAAAAAGTTTTTAAAAAAAATTTTTGGCAAAAATATCACAAAATACGTTTTTCATCAAAAAAGTTCACAAAAAAATTAAAAACATGTATTTCGTCGAAAGAAAAGGTTTTTACCGACATTTTGATGACTGAAGTTAAGTTGCCGCAGCTCAAGTTTAAATATATTCAAAATGCTGGCAACTCTTCTTCAGTTCAGTCGTCATCCGTAATCGACCCATTAGTTTCACTGAAAATTTTGAGTGCCTTCAGCCATGTTTCGCCCTTTAAGAACCTCTGCCTAATTTTTTACATTAAAATTGTCTTGTGGTTAAATATTCTTAATATTTCATCCAATTGTGTTTGAGTATCCCTTTGGTTTCTTTTGAATTTCGTTGAGATTTTTTGTAGCTGTAAAGATTCTTCAGCTTTTTACTTTATCTTTTTCTTGTCACTTGAAGTGTTTCTTTTGATTTCATGGCTGTTAGTACCAATTTTAATACATCACGCATTTTAATTGTGTCATTGTGGCATACAATTTAATTAACTGGAACACACAATTCGTCTATATGCATATCAGAAACACACAAACGAACTTAAGGAGCCGTGAAGTTGTATAGTGGGTAGCTAACTTTGTTCTGAGTAAAGTAAGAAGAAATTTTGTTAGTCATATAAAAAGAAAAGCAAATGATAAAAAAAAAGAAATTGACATATTTTTTTAAAGGGCTAAGAATTTGTAGACTTTAAGAAAAACAATGCTGATTAATTTGGTACATTTGGAAAATTTTTTTAATGTGCAGAATAAAGCTATTTAGTCCTTTATATTTGCGGTTAAATAAATACGAAAAAAAACAATTTAAAAAATTCCATGTTTGCCTTAAATTTGTTTACCCTCATAATTTACTTCAATGTGCTATTATTCAAGCAAAGTGCCATTATTTATAAGAAAAGCTAAAATTGTTAGCAATTTATAGCATTTTAAATATTTGTTATATCTCATTTAGTTTGCAAGTTATTAGACTATTTACTAAAAAAGCCGTAATTAATAATAATAATACGACCCATATGACGAATTTCTAATTTTATCAATATTTCCTAAACCTCATAACTTTTTTAACTGATTTTTTTTATACTTAAACTTCCTGAAAAAAAACTTAAACGTTTCTCTATCTTTAAGTAATTTGAGATTTTATTTGTTTTAGATGTTACACACTTTCTTGGTTATCAAAGGATTTTTTTCACTAACTAACTAGTTTTTTAGTCTTTGCTCTTTAGATGTTAACTTAATGTTTTTTTTTTTTAAGTACGAGTATAAAAAAGTGTGTTCTTTTTAAAAGTCTTCAATTTGCATTTTAACAACTTTAGATAAAAAGTTTTAGCACTGAAGATAAAACTAAAACAAGTGTCAAATTTTGCACTTAGGTTTTCCTTTGAAATTGTAACAATTTGTTACTTTTTAGTTCTATTATTTTTTCGCCTCTTTTGCCGCTTGTGAATAAAATTCCATCTTGATTGAAAGTAGAAAAGCTGTCTATTCCACCAAAAACAACACAAAAAGCAAACTCGTGTTTGTGCATTAATTTTGTTAGATCAGACGTGATGATTTGAGTGCTAATGAAATTGTCGAAAAACATTTCCATAAAAAAAAGGTAAATTGAGCTCAAATTGTGTTAAATTTGGTCTATCTACAGTATTAAGTTTCTATTTAATTAAGCAAAAAAAAAATCCACCCTAATATAAGTTAATGAATAAAAAAAAATCTTAAAAAAAAGAGGAAGGAAACAACAAGTGGGTTTTGTTAAATAACTAGAAAATTTAAAACAATATGATGTGATGCTTTCCAAACAGCACAAATTACTATTAAGCCTAAGGATATGCAGCACTTTTTTTCAGAAAAGAAAAATTAATAATCAAACTTTTAATTTTAAACTTTAATTACAAGGGAAATTTAATTAAATGCAGAAATTACAAATAAAATGAAATGAATTTAATTGCCTAAAAGTATGCTTCATTTTGTTTATACCGGCAACAGCTTTGTGCTACATAAAAATTAATTTGCATTTTTTATGAAATTATCAATTAAATGTTTAGTAGGCCATTTGTTGAAAAGAAATTTTCAAAATTAGTTTTTTTTTTCTGCCTAAAATTATGCTTTTTAGTTTTCTTATTAACAAAATTAAGGTAATTATAACAAGAAATTTGTTAAAAAAAAAACTTTTTTATTAACAATTAAAAAACGGACGTAGAGCAAATTTAAGGTTAAGTCTTTTAAAAAAGAATAATTAAGTAACAGCCTAAAAGTAGGCTTTACATTTTATGTATTTGCATTAATGATTTATTGTAATAATAAAGAAAAAGTTGTACAGGAAAATGTATTTGTAAAAAAGTTTAACATGAATAATTAAGCCACAGCCTTGAAATAGGCTTTACTTTTTTCTAAACATGTATGTATTTGGTGTAATCAGGGTTGATAAAGTTGGTACAATTGTACTTTTTTTCGTACAATTCAAAACTAAAAAGTACACTGGTACCCCCGTGACTCATTTGGTACTATTTCCAAATTGTTCAATGTTCTAATGACTATAAGCGGAGTTTAGTGTTTGGTGCAAATAATCTTGCGAAAATGCAATATGTCGTAGCTTTTTTATGAAATCTAAGGGAAACTCTTTATTTTTTGTTTTTGGATTTAACAAAACAGCTATGATATTTTGCATTTGCTCTTTTGCAAGACCATTTGCACCAAACTCTGAACTCCGCTATTGTGAATAGATTTTTGCACTTTTTCATTCAACGATTGTTTATGCAACATTCTAAATTAAGTATCAGCGGCAGCATATAAGCGTGCATTTTCTGATGATATTGACAAATTTTAAGACATAGGCAACCACTTCTGCAAAAGTTCTACATAGTAGAAGAGACGACTTCCTCTCAACATAAAATTATTTTGGAACGAACTCACAATATTTTCAAATATTCGTCAACAAGATGGTTGTCACGTCAAGAAGTTATCAACAGAATTTTGGAACAGTGGTAGCCCACTCAATTATTATTTTACTCCGAATAAGTTTGAATGAGATTTTACAAGCGCTTAATTAAATTTGATTATTTTCGTACTTTCTACTCCCTGACTGTTTTTGCAGTACATATTGAAAATTGTAAATAAATTTGGAAATGTAATCCGAATATGTTTTTTATTTTCGTTTAAAATTTGAGACTGCATTTTATGAAATATTCGTCAATTTTCCACAAAGAATACGATAAGTTCTTAAAAGGTTATGGCAATCAAAAATTAAAATAAAGGGATTTCTCGACCCTAAATACCGCATTATACAGGTCTGTCTAGACAAAATACAATAGGCCAATTCACAATCTTGTGCAAATGGTCTTGCATCGTAGCATTTGCAAAATGTTATAGTGAATACTGTAGTATACTTTTGGGATTGTAGTAAATACTATAACATTTTTCAGATCGGCTTGGTTCACTGAGTGTTAGCTGTCGTTTTGGAATCAACTCGAGTAAATATAAACTATTGGTTTTAGGCGTTGCATATTTGCAAAAGAGTAGCAAGTGCATTGCTGTATATTTTGTTGGTGTAGAGTAAAAATATACTATACCATTTTGCAAATGCTACGATGCAAGACCATTTGCACAAGATTATGAATTGGGCTAATTTGTTTGCCTCTATTTTTAAATATTTTGGAAAACTAACTATTTTGAAAAATCCGGGGTCGAAATTCATTTTTATCCTATGGTTTCTTGGCAAAATTTCTTGGAATGACTTATAGAACAAGAATCGCGATGTGCTTTCGAAGCGAAAATATTTTACCCACTCTATATTTATGTATGTATAATTAATGATCATGAATTTTTCTATCTATACTTTACATGTACAAATGAATTTGAAGTACCTTTTGTTTTTGTTGGATTAATTTTTTGTTAAAAAAATAAAAAAAAAATGATTTAGTACTATTGGGTTTCTCATTTATCATCCCTGGCTGTAATGATTTGTGGCGCTAATTGATACACGTGTGATTGCAGACCCATGTGCCTCAGTTTATGAATGAAAGGAAAAATGGAGTTATTAAAATTATAAAAAAAGAGAGTGTGTAAAACGCAAAGCCAAAAATTACATTAAAAGCAAAAACAAAGTCAATAATAATAATTTTATAATTTTGTTGTTGCTTTCAACAGAAATTCATATTGAATTTTTAAACGCTTAAACGCTGCATTGGATGTCTTGCGGCGTTGAAAATTTTAAAACGCATTATGACTTTTGTATAAAGCAACAACAAGATTTTAAAATATTTTTAACTAAGTTTTTGTTGTCAATGTCAATTTTGGCGTTGCGTTGCATTTTACACCATTAGGGCGTACTTAATAGTAAACTTTAATTTTATTTAAAACTGGTAACAACTGATAATTTCCTTTAGTTTGATCTCTAATGACTTTATTGCAGTTTAAGAGGATAAAGTCAGCCTAAAAATAGACTTTAAATGAAACTAATTTTGTTTTGTAATGAAGAGCATTTAAAAAGCACTCAAAAAAGAATTTAAAGAAACTAGACTTTTAAAAATTTATTTTTGCAGGATCTTCAATTCTACGGCATTTTGAAAAAACATCTTAAGTCGAGATAAGATAGCAAAAAAGTTTTAAAACAAGTTAGAGTGCTATATTCGGCTGTGCCGAATCTTTGATACCCTCCACCGACAGTTCGAATGTTTAAGGAGTAATATCTGTATGATGTAATTATAATCTTAAACTGTGACGATTTGTTATTAATTATGGTTTAAGGCAACCAAACTGTTTTCCGGTAGAAGGGTTTATATCACGAAATTTCACAGCGTCATTTCTAGTCCTTTAAAACTGTGACGTACCAATTTCTGTTATGATAGCATTATTAATTATGGTTTTAGGTGTACTGAACTGTTTTCCGGGAGTAGGGTTTCTATGGGGCCTAGGGTAAATTATGTACCGATCTTCACGTAATTTCACAGTATCATTTATAGTCCTATAAAACTGTGACGGGCCAAAATTTGTTATGATTGCATTATTTTTTACGGTTTTAGGCGTACTAAACTGTTTTCCGGTAGTAGGGTTTATATGGAGCCCAAGGTAAATTATGGACCGATCGTCACGAAATTTCACAGTGTTATTTCTTGTCCTAAAGAACTGTGACGTACCAAATTTTGTTACGCTAGCTTTATTTTTTACGGTTTTAGGCGTACTAAACTGTTTTCCGGGAGTAGGGTTTATATGGGGCCCAGGGTAAATTATGAACCGATCTTCACGAAATTACACAGTTTTATTTCTTGTCCTATAAAACTCTGATGTACCAAATTTTGTTATGATAGCATTATTTTTTACGTTTTTAGGCGTACTAAGTTGTTTTCCGGGAGTAAAGTTTATATGGGGCCTATGGTAAATTATGAACCGATCTTCACGAAACTTAATAGTTTAATTTCTAGTCCTATGTAACTGTGACCTGCCAAAATTTGTAATGATAGCATTGTTAGTTAGGGTTTTAGGCTTAATATACTGTTTTCCGAGAGTAGGGCTTATATGGGGCCTAGGGTAAATTATTGACGGATCTTCACGAAATTTCACAGCGTGATTTCCAGTTGAATAAAACGAATTGTTGCGAAATCTTATATCATTCTGTGCATTTTTCCACCATTTATGTTAGTTTTTGTAACAAAATTATCAATTTTTTTTAGGTGGTGGTTCCACATTTTGATTCATAGCTCAGATCCTATTGAACCGATTTTGCTGAATTTCAATCCCAAACTGCTTAGGATAACTACAAGCAATTTTGAGTTTTTCGAAAGTGAGCGTGTTTTCAACAGACGGACAGACGGACAGACAGACGGACATGGCTAAATCGACTTAAAATTACTCAAGGACCCAGAATATATATACTTTATAGGGTCTGAGATGAATAGTAAAAAAGTTTCACACGGAATGACAAACTGAATATACCCTCTTCACAACTAATTATGGTGGAGGGTATAAAAAAAAACTCGGTGAAAAAATCATTTTTATCAAATAATAAAATAAACCGAAATTAAAGAAAAATTTCGTTTATAATACAAAATTTTAAAAACGTACGCAAAATTGTTTTCTGAATGAAAATTCGTACGACTTGCAACATTTTTTTCAACTTTTTAAATATGACCTAAAATGTTTTATCAAAATGCCACAGAATTATTTACTATTTTCAAAGTTATTTTTGGGAATACAAAATTTATAATTAATACAATTTCTGTATGACGTGCTAAATTCCCAATTTTTTCAAATTTGATAGATACACTGAAATTTACTGTTGAGGGAAAGCTAACTTCTGTATTTTTCCTAAAAATTGCCTTAAAGTATGCTTTATTATTGTTAAATTTGCTTTATAACAAACAATAATAATTGAAAATTATCAGACATATTCTCGAAATCGAAACCGAATTGAAATCGATCGGAAAAATTAGTTTAATTAATAAAAAAATTACTGCCGTAATTGTTGTAGCAGTGAGACCTGAAGAACACATGCTGCTGAGTTGACAATCCTTGGTCGGTGTTTGTTGAACTTCGAATCGGTCCGGTGCGTACAAGCTATTTTCGTGGAAACCTTAAATGACCGCTGTTTTTCCTGGTTTGAGGAGTTGTTCTGGTATAGAATTGTTAATCAGAGTATTTTATTATTTAAAATGAAATTTTTTAATGTTCATAAAAATTCAAAACAGTATCGTTTAGAAAAATTTTTGCGATTGTGATTTTAGTCGAATTTGATTATCAGAACAAGGCCGAGTAATCAATAAATTTCCTTTAATCAAACCCCTTGCATTCAAAGTTAAATTAATCAGCCCAAAAGTAGGCACTACTTTTAACAAAATACCCTTAAACCAGGACAAAAAATTAAACAATTAACAATCACTAAAAACTTAAAGAAATATTAAAGCAACTCTCTGGATTATTATTTATTTCTTTTCTATAGTCCTGCATAATTTTTTCACATTTAATAAATTTCGGTTGTTTGCTTTCTATTCTTTAAATAATTGGTTTTAAAATAATTAAAATTTTCTATAAATAATTCATTAAAAAGATTTGTTTGCTTTAATTTGCAAATCTTCTATCATTTAACAGCTTTCAGTTTATGTCCTTTGTCTAAAAACACAAGCTTTTAAATAACTTTGTTTGTAAGTAATCCCCAAAGTATGCTATAAATTTTCAACATCTTTTTATTGCTTTCTTTCTATATGTTTGTAATTTAAAATTCTAACACGTATTTTACATACATTTGCTGTCTATCGTCTTTTCTAACTATTGGTTTATATTTATTTCTTAAAAGGACATCAAGTAATTGAATTTTAACCATAAGGAAATACAGAATACCTTGATTAAATCTAAAACAGCTTTACAGGGATATGAGAAAAATGTTTTAAGCATCATTTTCTTTTATACATTTTCTTTTAACAAATAACCTGTTAAACACATTTTTATCTAGCCAATAATGAGATTGTGTTTAAATCACTCAATAAATAATAATTTTTATCTGGGAAGGAATTTACAGACATGACATAGACACGAAAGCAAACAGCAGACAAACTGTTTCCTTATCTTCTCTCCTTGCTCATGTAAATTACGAGAAATCGTTTAAATACTAAACACGCATTTAAAATTCAGACATTTTTCAGCATCTCCTTTCCATAAAACCTTTTCCTTAAAACTGACCAGACAGATGAATATTTTTGTTTTTTCTTTTTTAACTCTGCGTGTGTTCTGTTACTTTTTTTCTGCTTTTCACTTTATTAAAATAATCCCATAACGTTTCACAGTTTATTTTTTTATAAAATTTTTTTTTAACTTGACTAAGAAGGTTTGGTTTTCTATAAAAGAATGAAAAAAAGAAACAAACCCTGTGATTTATGGCAGAAAATACATGTTTTAACGTCTTAAGAAACTTCCGTTTCCGTTACATTGTACATTAAACACACATACTAAAATGTGGTTAAAATGCCTTTATAAAAAACCTCTTTAACTCTAACGCATAACAAAGTAATTTCTTAGCTTTTTAAAATATTTTTAAATTTCTTGCTTTATAACCTGCCTTAAGTTTTGTTTTTTTTATATCCAACATCAAAAACAGGCTTACTAACTAGGAATTCATGCTGTTTCTGACTAAAAAAAGAAAATTCATTTTTTATTTAAAAAAAATTCATGCAAAATAGAAATTTTAAAACCAATGGAAATTTCGAAAAAAAAAATCAAGAGAAACATTTAAAATGTAACAAAATTTATTAATTTATAAAAAAGAAGTTTAAAAACTATTTTTAAATCAAAATTATTATAAAAAAAAATAACAATTTGCCTTACATGGCAAATTCGTGCATTTTTTAGCAATAGTGCCTATTACTATTTAACTTAAAAAGATATTATGCCCCCATTACGGTTAACTGAGTTGAGTTATTATTACATAATTTTTGTATTATGATTTACAACTTTGCTAAATTGCGGTGAACAAAAACATAACAAAAATTACAACTGATCACAACCAGTTGTATTTATTACAACTCAACTGAGGTAAGTTGTAAACCGTAATAGGGGCCCTGAACAGATTTAGGCCCGTTTTAACGACTTAACGATAGCTTAATGTAGGAACTTATCGAACAGATAATGAGTTTTTAATTATCACAAGTGCCCTTTAATCTAAAAGTGAAGGATAAGGTAAAGAGAGGGACGTTCTACCTTTTACTTTTGTCGTAAGGTTTAGATTTGAGATTGCCATATTATTTTCACATATTTTTTATATATGGCAACTCCAAGTACACGTATATTTTATAAATTAATAACAAACTCGTATTTTGACATATAAAATTTACAAAATGTTAAATTCGCGTGTATGCGGTATTTCATTAATATTTGCCATAATTAAAAAATATTTGTGCACACAAAAATTTAAAATGAGAAAAGTAAAAGAAAGTACGTAGTTGCCAGTTCGTACTTTTATTTTGGCAAAAATAATCGGTTTTTTTAGTATTGCCACATTTTTAAAAATGTTTAGTTTATTTTATACAAAAGTTGTGAAAACGAAAAATAGTTGAAGGTAACATTATTCCTCACTAGTGCTAAAGGTACCATTAACTATTTCGATCTTTAAAGGTAAGTCGTGAAAACGGGCCTTAAACGGGTTAAGAAAGTAAACCCCATAATACAGCGAAAGTAATAACATCCTTTTTCAATAAGCTTTAAAAAAAAACTTTTTATACCCTTCACCGAAAGTAAAAGGGTATATATAACTTTGTCATTCCGTTTGTAATTTCTACAATATTGATCCAACACCCTATAAAGTGTATATATTCTGGGTCCTTATGAAAAGCGAAGTTCAAATCGGGTTGTCCGTCTGTCCGTCTGTCTGTTGAAATGAGTTTTCCGAAGCCCCCTGATATGATGGGGACTCGGTTGGGGTATCTTTATGTCAGGTATTCTTATTATAATTTTGCTATTGAAATTCAGCCAGATCGGTCCACAAATGGCTGAGATATGAGCAAAAAACCACGACTACCTCTAATTTTTTACAAAAATCCCTTGTGTTTGTTGTATTTTTTTTACTTTTTGCTGTATATCTGAGGAACGGCAAAAGCCAAAGTTTCCGAATTAGGTACACACATTTAGGTTGCCAATACACACCATCCCACAAAATGTGGGCGGAATTGGAGAAGTGGGCGTGGTACCTCCCGTACACCAAAAATTTAAAATTGTATAAAAACCTAAATTTTACGGCTGCTATATGTCCTATGGATATGACTTATAAACCAAAATATCGGAAATTTTTAGTAGAACATATTTTATAAAAAACTCCGGAAAATCGGTTCAGATACAAAAAAGTTATGACCAAAATTAAATTTTTTTTTTAAATACCCACTTTCGGGAAACATATATTTCCACATTTCGGTTCACAACTCCAATAAGTATTATGGTTTACAACTTTGCTATTGTGGTGAACAAAAACATCAAAAGTAATTACAACTCAACACAGTGAACATTAAACGGGCCATATTTCATTTAAATGATATTCAAACAACGTTCCTTTATGGTTTAGTTGTCTAGGGGGTGTGTTAAGTTATAAACTGTGAGTTCTCTGGTTCGAATATTGTTTTTTTAAAAAGAAAATTTTTTTTTTAAATTTTTATTTTTTTTATGTTCTAAAAACGATTTAAATTTAATTTATAATGAAGTTTAAAGTATTGTAAATATGTATGTATACATATGTAAAAATCATTTAGTTTTTGTCTAGTTGCTCTGTATTCTGCTTCCACAATGGTGAAGGGTATATAAGATTCGGCACAGCTGAATATAGCACTCTTACTTGTTTTTTTATAGAATGAATAATAACAATTTATACAAGTCAGTTTTAAAGCCATTTTTTTACGTTACATATATGGGCGATTCACAAGGTGTGCCATCAAGTCATATCGTCATAATGTCCTAAATAAATAATAATCGAAAAAAATTTATATTTAAAATTTTATTTTTCGTAAATAGCTAACAATCTATAAAAGAAAAATTGGGTGCTAATGGGTTAAAATATTAACTGCCTGACCCACAATGTCGACAAGAATATTTCTTTCGTATATTAACAAAAACAAAAACAAATTTTAATTTATTATTATTGTTTTCAATAAAAATCTACGAAAGAAATGTTCTTGTCGATATTGTGGGACCCTGCTACGCGTAGGATGCTCCTAGATGGGTCAAATTTATGACCCACCCCACTTTATTATTGCCGAATTTCGGTATTTTTTTTAGTAACTTCAATAAACTGGACCGTTTTTGAGTTACGCGAATATATGCAGTGCAACCTCCTACATTTTCGAAATAGCGGTATATCTTGAAAACAAGAGCTAACCTTAAAAAAAAAAAGGTTAGCACCACTGGATTCAGCGTACCCCAATTAGATTAAAATGCCAGGTGCCCGGCTTATTGCTCAAAATTACAATATTAAAATTATATTAAAGATTATTTTTTTTTAAGTTGCGAAAGAAAAAAAATCATATCTTAAAAAAGAAAAAAGTTTGTTCAAAGTTTGAGGATTTTTAAAGAACAGTTTTAGGTATATAAAAAGAATCAGCCAAATAAAAAAATAAGTTTTTGCTTAGTCCGTTTTTAAACTTTTATCTTTTGCAGATATTACATTTTTTCAATATGGGCATTTCCGTCAAAAGGTCCATCGTGACCGAAAATTTAAAAGTTATTAAAAGCTGATTATTTTACGATATTGTTATAGAGAAATATTTAAATTTTACTTATTTTATAAATTTACTCATAAATTTGTTCACTTATTCTGTGTTCATACGGCTCATGTCTTATTGACAAGATTACTACTTTATAGGCGAGAGGGACGAGGAGAAAAGAAACGAGTACACAGATGCATGTACTGTCTTTACGTTTTGCTTTTTCATCCGTTGTTTAATTTTGTTATTGTTTTCAATATCAAAAAAAGCACATGTCGTCAACATGACATGAATTATTTGAACGCCAATTCATGTTCAAAGAAGAAAAAGGAAGAATCTTGTCAATAAGACGTGAGCCGTATGAACTCAGACTTAGATAAACAATCAGACTGCAAAGTTGTGCAAACATAATTTCTTATATGTGATAATGTTTAATTGTATGTTTTCTTTAATATTTATCTTTCTTAAAAGAGGTGATATTTGATAAAAATTATTCCAAAAAAATTTTCTTGCATGGTCTGTAATCTAAGTAAGAATTCAAAGAGAAATATGTTATTCGGATTAACGGTAAATTTTTATTTTATTTTGATCATTATTCAGTTAAGTTATTACGGAAAAAATTTCACGTTCAAAATGTCACGTATCGACCCAGAGTTTGGCTTAAAAAAAAAGACAATACAGAAGATTTTGGAATCAAACCAAGACATTTTAATGTTAAATTGCAACGCAAAATTCTGAAAGTAGTTTGACTAAAAAATTGTGCCAGGTTTATACATGGCCACAAAAACTACTTATATTTTTTCACGTTCGAACCGCTACTTCTTTTGCCATTATCTTTGACCTAGAATCGCACCCTCCATAAACCTTAGCATAGATAACAGTGCTGTCTTAGTGCTATAACTTAAGGGTTAAGAAAACGTAAAAATATTTTTTGCTTTAAATTTTATTGCATTTTTGATGCGTACGACTGTCACGTTCAACACTTTGGAATAACCCATATATGGTTTGTAGCCTCAAGTATTCGCTTTAAAATGCCTCTCAAATAATCATCGTATGTCAAGTAGTTTTGAAGAAATAAACTCAACACATTCGGCTTATTCGGCGTAATTATGACATTTTGAATATGACACAACTTTCGATAAAAATATTTTAAAATTTTGTCGGTCATATATGTGCATTTCCATTTTGACGTGTCGTGATATTTGTACCACAAAATTTAAAAAAATTAAATGAAGAAGTCAAATTTGTAAGAATGGTTTTTATATAACAAAGTAATGACGAAGCACTATATTCAGACAAAAAAATACAGCAATCGACGATAAGGATATAAGTGTATTTTGACTTGCATTACAAAACTGAATAAGACTGCGAATTGAGTAAGACGTTTTGTATAAAATCTTTTTTAGTAAGATTTGGATTTATATAGATTTATTTTTCAAGCTACCAATTTTAAAAATCTTTGCTCGTTTAAAGGTACATACACTGAAAGAATTTTCTTCGCAATACCAATGAATTTTGACGTTAATCCCTTGAAAATTTGCATTAAAAAGGAACCTATGCAGCGCTTCGTTGGATCAATGAAACCTTTTTCATTAAAATGTATTTAATGAAACATTACATTAGATCTATGAATATTATTCATTAGATGAATACTTTCAATAAAGTAAAATATTTTTTTTATTTTTTCTTATTTTATTTTATTTTTTTTCTGTCTCTGGTGGTGCTGATAGACTAGCTCACTACCAGCTACCCTACCGGGGCTGCGTAGTTTTTGGATAAAAAAACCTATGTTTTTTACTCAATTAAGAGCGTAAATATGTGATTAAATTGTCCATAACAACAATAACAACGTTGATTGAAAGTTTTTGGTTCATTACTATAATGACATTTTTCATTGTCATAATCAAAAATTTTAATTTATGAAAGCATTATTAAAATATGTTGCTTTTATAAAAAAATTTTTGATTTCATAATTTTAATGGCATATTACATTAGATGTATGAAATAATTAAATCTCTCATTTTTTGATTAACAATTAAACATTTTTTTAATGAAACTATAAACTTTAAATTTTTTGTTTAACTTGGACAAACTTAAGTTTTCATATATCCAATGAAAATTTTTAATGTAATTACGAAATCCAATGGGGCGATTTTAACGAAAATACTTCATTATAACTATGTAATTCCATTTAGACAATGAAAATTTTCATTTACCCAAGGAACATTTTTTTATGAAAATGATTCATTAAATATATGAAGCATTTTTCTTTCAGTGTATTTTAGAACGATGTTTTTCAAATGAGCTAGTTGCGCTTAATACCAAAATATAAAAAAGTAAACTATACATATAAAATTGTTTGAGAAACAATTAAAATTACTTCTGGCGTTACGTGATAAAAAGTAGACTTTTCGCTGGAACTGCCCATATAACACTTTTCTCTTCCCTCTCTTCAAAAAACTTACGGGCCAAATACACTTGTCAAATGCTTGTCCAGCAGGCGACAGCACTTGTGTACGTGTGCTGGACGTAGTATTCGCCGTCATATCTAAATTTTTGATTTTCTATCCAGTATCTTCGATGTGGCACATACAAATACATTTTCACTTATACTTCCACAATGCTTGATGAGTATTTTAATCAGTGTATTTGGGCCTTTAGACTTTCTAAAAGAAAACTTTCATAGTTCTAACCCGCACTTAATTACAAAAAAAAAACTTACAAAATTAATATCGACAATCTACTTAATAGAAAATTGTTATAAATAGTCGTTTAAATTTGTAGTTCAAAAGGAAAAAGGCAACATTAATTTTTCATATATTAAGCCTAAAAATAGTCTATAATATTATGACGGTTAAGTAGAAATTCCTAGGGAATTTCTTATATTTAAACTTAAAAAACTTTTTCTTTTTTCAAACGAATCCCCATTAAATTAAATTTTAAAGTACACATAGTCATCATATTTGTTAACTTGAATTTTTTTTTTCACTTTGTCATGTCAAACATGAAATATTCACTCATATTTTCTTTTCCACGCTGAAGTATCTATGACTCCACTTGAAAGGCATTTGTGGCAATGAGATTTTTAAGTATCTGGCAAAGTACTTTGACAGGTGACAATTGCTTAAGAATGTGAATGGCAGCAACAGCAAGTTGAATTGGCAGATAATATAAATATATGATAAACAGACAATTAGAAAGGGAAGCGAGATCTTATACTCCTTTTCTCAATCTGAAGCCTACAAAAAGTAATGTGGATTTCTTTGTTGTTGATAAAAGGGGTAAAACTTAAAAAATTTAAGCACAATTTAAGGGATGCATTTTCGCTAAAAAAAAAATAAAACAAACAGAATTTGAGGTTATATGTTTAATTAAAACCGTATATGAAATTAAAAAAAACACTGCATAGTTCAGTAAAGTGCTTTCACTTAAAAGTAAAGCATATATTTGTGCCAACCTTAAAGTGTTTGAAAATTTTCAACATATTTTCTTAGCCATTTTTTTAAGATTATTTGCAGCATACTTTTTGGCCATATTTAAAAAAGTAAACGTTGCTTATAAAATGTCACAACAGATTATAAAAAAAATAAGTTTCTAAAATATTTTATTTAAATTAAGAAACTAATTTTGAATTGAAATAACGTTTGAAATGTGTATAGCTTCGCATAAACGTGTGAACATATTTCTCTGTAGGTATTGTATTTACGTGTTTTGAGGTTCTCGGAGGAGGTAAGCAGTGAAAATTATTATTATATGTAAGAATATTTACTTATTATCTTTAATTGATAGATTACAAATAAAATTTAATAAAAAAAAAAAATAAAACAAAAAAAACGAGAAACATTAACGAATGCTTTAAGACTATTTTAAAAATATAAATCTAAATATTAAAGTATACTTTCCACCGAAATCTATAAAACTCAAACTCCTTGAAAATAGAGAATATCAAAAAAAAAGTATTTAATTTCGTACCATTTTTTAAACATTTGTTTTTAAATATTTTTTTCGTGTTAACAAAACACATTCAGAATTCTATTTTCATTCACTTCTTTATGTACAGGGTGCGCCAAATAAAATGAAACAAAAGAAAAAATGTGAAATAGTCGCAAAAGTTAAACGTTATTGTCCTTAGATTAGAATCCTGGAAAAAATCTTAGTGTTAAACTTTATACAACTTAAAAAAGGTACATAAAATCTTACAGAGAAGTAGATAAAAACGCGGATTCAAAAAGCAAAAACATTTGCCCGCGAGTGGCCGTATTTTGTAATGAAAAAAAAAACAAAATAAACAATTTGTTCACCAGTGTGGCCAGAAACCCTTGGCTCATGATCCCAAAAAATCCCAATTTTAATCATAAATCCCCGATTTTGTCCCCAATTTTTAAAGTTTATAAAAAATTTTAAAAAAATTAAATTGATCGATTTATAATGTTGAAAATTAAAATGTTTTCATTTGATTTCTTTATTTTTATAATTTTTCATTTCAGTTTTCGTTTTAAATATTGATCTGAAATCGTTGTCCTGAACGTACTATAACAATTTTTTTAACAAAATAGTGATCACAACTTTCTATCCTTTACGCCGTTTAATTTCTTGTTTGACAAGGCAATTGCGATTTTGTATTTATAAACCGAAAAACAATTTTTGAGAAGAAAATCACACTTTTATAAGTGACAAAAAAATTTTTAACCTGCACCCATTTTATAGCATAAAGTTTTTGGAAAATTAGTTTTTTTCTAAAATATTGAATCAGTTTGAAAAATAATTGACTTAAGAATTTAAACCGAATTGAGTCTTCAACTTCAGGCAAAAATCCTAAAGCCCATAATTAAAACGTCGGCAATAGCTTCATATGCACTCTCATTTTATTGTTTTAATTTTTTATTTGCTTTTGTTGTTCATTTTCTGTTTATATAATGTATGAAATTTAATGAAAGTATGGTAGCATTGTTGTCTGTATGTATGAGCATTAGACAAATCGTTCTCAAAATAAAATAGATTTTTTCACGACGGCTTTCTAACACAAATACGAAAAAAAAATAGTTACAAAGGTTTAAAAAGAAAATAACAATAAAGAAATCTAAAGAAACGAAAATTCAAATTAGTCATCTAAAACGGACATAGATATTACACTGATAGAAAAGGCGTTATAACGCTGAGGTTTTTTGACATCAGTACTATGACAAGTGTCTTCGTTTTTGACCCCATGACACTTTTCATCATGGTGATGTCAACCCTAACATCACTTTGCCAAAGTGTCATCAGGGTAAAAATAAAATTATGTCATCAATAAGATGACACATCGGCATCTCAGAAATGACGAACATGTCCTCAGTGCGATGAAGCAGTAACATCGAAGAAAAGGACGTATTAGCATCAATTTAATGACAGTTTGTTATTAAGTCAAAGTCATTGGAATTGACTTAAGTCAAAGTGAGAGAATATTATTATTTACTTAGCCGTTACATATGTTTGTTTCACGTTTGTTGAATTACGACCTTTGTTTACAGCAGAACTCTCAATAATAAGACACCAGCACCATACACTGAGAGAAAAATGCTTCATATATTTAATGAATCATTTTCATAAAAAAATGTTCCTTGGGTAAATGAAAATTTTCATTGTCTTAATGGAATTTCATAGTTATAATGAAGTTTTTTCGTTAAAATCGCTTCATTAGATTTCGTTATTACGTTAAAAATTTTCATTGGATATTTCATTGAAGTTAAGCAAAAAATGTTAATTGAGAACATAAAAAAACGATATACATACAAACATTACTATATTCATAAATTAATACAAAATTATAGTTTCCTTAAAAAAGTGTTTAATTGTTAATCAAAAAATGTAAGATTTACGCTCTTAATTGAGTAAAAAACATAGTTTTTTTATCCAAAAAACACTGCCCCGGTAGGCTAGCTGGTAGTGAGCTAGTCTATTAGCGCCGAGGTTGCGCGATGATTCCGGCCAGAGACAGAAAAAAAATAAAAAAAAAAAATAAAATAATAAAAAAAAAATAAAAATAAAATTTTTTTTACTTTATTGCAAGTATTCATCCAATGAATAATATTTATAGATTTAATGTAATGTTTCAATTAATCCTTTTAATGAAACAGGTTTCATTGATCTAACGAAGCGCTGCATAGGTTCCTTTTTAATGCAATTTTTATGGGATTAATGTCAAAATTCATTGGTATTGCGAAGAAAATTATTTCAGTGTACCCCATTTGGTTTTCGTAATAATTCTTCTTTGAAAATTTAATGTACTTAACTAAATAATTTAAAAAAATAGAATATAGGAATTTTCGCTTCTTATAACACAGTACAACATTTTTCAGTTAATTGATTGCCAACTCAATTCTGTGAACTGTATGTGAAATTAGACCCAAAAAGAAGAATTTCTGCATCATTCGTTTTGTCTTCTTACCTGCGATTTGAAGTTAGTATCGATTTGAAGTTAGTACTATCGTATAGGGGAATTTATCACGTTTTAGGCCCTGTTGTTTGACATAGCTCGACAACCACTAGCCTAATTTAGTTGAAATAAATTTTAAAAAATTAAGAATTACAATTCCCTTAATCTGTTCATATATTGTTTTCCTATACAAGTAACACTTTCGAAGTTAAAAATGAATGTATGAAGGGAAAAAATTATTTTTTGCCTAAAAATTTAATTTTTTTTTTTTTAAAATACATAAAAAATCCAAAATGGAAAAAAGTTTCAAGTCTAGTTATTTTTTCGCAAAGTCACATAACCTATGAGCAAAATGAGACAAAGATCATAAAATGCAAATCGATGCACGCGTTTCGCTTTTATTCGCAATTGAGTAAAGGTATGAATTTCAAAAATCAGTTATAGCCACCACCCTTAAAATAAAAATATAAATTAAAAAATTATCATGCAAAAAAAAACTTTATTTATAAAAACTTAATGAAAATAAAATAATATGCAATTAATACGCAATTATAATATGCATAAAAACAAAATTTAGAACATTTTTTCAATTATTGGCAATATCCATCCTTGTAGAAGTTGACGCTTGTGGTTCTGATGATCTTGTTTTCTTCGTAGGTTGTTCATATTCATGGTCTGAGTCTGTATCGTCATCCGAGATACACATACTATTCATGGGCGTGTTTCTTTCACTGTGTCCACCAATTTCAATGTCTTCATCTTCGGTGCTTTCTTCAAACTGCATAATTGTGGAACTCCACCAACAAACCTCCGCAAGCAATGCATCCAATTTTTTGCTTTTGAACCGCTTTTCAAATGGCATGGTCACCTGGTGGAACCTCTCTCCTTGTTCGTCTGATTCCTGAGGTGATTGTGCCAAAAAAGTATCGAGGTGGTGGTGCAAGAAATGCAATTTCAGCGTCATGGATGCACCGATTTTTTCGAAATAAAACAGCAACCTGTCCACTCGTTGCTGTATCTCTTCTCGCTGGACACGGTTCTTTCCTAGAACGCCTTCTATTACTTCTTTCAATGCGTTCCATGCATGTTGGTGGTCGTGATGCTCTGAAAGCAAATGTGTGAAAGAATCACTTTTGATCAATTTCCGAATATCAGGTCCATTGAGAATACCTGTTTTAAATACATAAGAAAAACGAAAAAATTATTGGTAATGCGAATGTATAGAAATTAACAAATTTAGATATGACAATATTGAAATACAGAGTACGATACGTACCGTTTTTAATTTTCTCATCACTGAGTTTCGGAAAGATGGATTTCAAACAGTCAAAGGCGCCGTTAACTTTTTTGACCACCACTTCAACGAATTTCCCAGGTATTCCCAGTTTCATGTGGAGCGGTGGCAACAAAATATCATCCAGGTCCTTTATCATAGGTTCATTCATATAGGTAGCCACCGGAAAAACCCAAATAATAAAAAGGTCCACTTTCCGTTTAATTGTCCACGTACATTTATTACCGCAATCATAAAAATCAAATAACCTTTTGTTTATTCCTTTTTTTTTAATTCTCAGAATCATGAAAAAGGTGTCAATGTTTTCTCCAAATAATGTTGTGCATATCTCGAGCAAATTTTTGAAATTCATACATTTACTTAATTGTGAATAAATGACAAACGCGTGCATCTCATTTTGATCATAGGTTATGTGACTTTGCGAAAAAATAACTAGACTTGAAACTTTTTTCCATTTTGGATTTTTTATGTATTTTTAAAAAAAAAATTTAAATTTTTAGGCAAAAAATAATTTTTTCCCTTCATACATTCATTTTTAACTTCGAAAGTGTTACTTGTATAGGAAAACAATATATGAACAGATTAAGGGAATTGTAATTCTTAATTTTTTAAAATTTATTTCAACTAAATTGGGCTAGTGGTTGTCGAGCTATGTCAAACAACAGGGCCTAAAACGTGATAAATTCCCCTATACGATAGTACTAACTTCAAATCGATACTAACTTCAAATCGCAGGTAAGAAGACAAAACGAATGATGCAGAAATTCTTCTTTTTGGGTCTAATTTCACATACAGTTCACAGAATTGAGTTGGCAAATCATGTGTTGTACTGTGTAATATATTGTTACCATGAAAATAATGTTAATGATACACGCAGAGAAAAAATATGGTTGGGCATGGTTACGGCAACAACACTATGTTTAATGTAACAATATATTGTTGTCGTACACAAATAATTGTTATTTTTATTTAATATCAACAATATTATAGTTACTGTATAATAAGAATTTGAGTATTGTTGACCGAACAATAATTATTTTTCTAATAACTTAATTATGATAACTTTCTAAACATATTATATTTCTCACAACCATATCATTATATTTAATAGTCATAACATGATAACTTTCTATACATTCATCATATTATGTTAAAGATGCAATCAAACTATTTTTACTCTAATCATATTATGTTAGCGCCATTTGTAAAATAATTTTGAAGAAGTTGTGTCGTTTTTTTTATTTGTGAGCGGTTAAACAATTAAAAGATAAAATTCCATAAAAAAATAAGTCTAAAGAAATTTAAATATTAAAATATTAGCGGAGTTCATTCAAGTATCAGTGATTTAATAGTGCAAATGCAAAATATCATAGTTTTTTTGTAAAATCCAACAACAAAACACACAGAGATTTCGTTATATATATTTTATAAAAGTGCTACGATATTTCATCAACATCTTAAAATCGAAAAAACGGACACACGCGATTGCCCATGAAAACCACAGATTTTTCATTTGCTCTTTTGCAAGCCTTATATTGAACTCCGCTATTTGATTAACATTAAGAAAAATTGTAAAAAGCCACAAAATAAAAAATCGATGCAAAAATATTTTAATTTATTTTGTATTTTTATGAAAGCTATGAAAGGTGCTGTATCATAATATGATTGCTTCTAAATTTATTATGATTAGCATGATGATAATATGATTACTTCTTAGCTTATTATGTTTAACATGACAATAATATGATCAATTTCTTAGCTTATTATGATTAACATGACAATAATTTGATTACTTCTTAACTTAGTATGATTAACAGAATGATAATATGATTAATGGAAAAATATTATGATGACATATAACAAGTATATTTTGTCATAATATGATCCAATAATAAACTTAATATGGTAACTACAATCATAATTCTTATCATAATATGTTGCTCTTAGAATATGTTTACCACAACCATGTTTTTTCTTTGCGTGTATGCAAAATGTGGCATCGAATTGATGTCGCTATAGTCATAAAATAGATGACACGTCAAAAATTACCAAATTGTAATTGGCATCATTGATGCCATTTGTAGTAACATTGATGTCACAATTCTAATATGATATCCTACATCATCAATATGAAGATGCATTTTTCTATCAGTGTAAAGCTCAAAGTCGTGTTTGTCAAATTAAAACATATTTTCAAATTTTTCTATATTTTATATACCTTAACCTTCCGGGAATGAATATCTTATTTAAAAAAAAAATAAATAAATAAAATTTAATATTTTAAAACCAAAATAATTTTTGGGAATAAAAAATTTTAATTTTAAAAGATTTTATTATTCGTGCTTAATTCCCAGTTTTATTCTTGATAAAAACTCTTGAAATTTATTGTTGATGGGATAAGCTATTCCTATGCGCATTTCACTGGTTGCTTAGGCCAGATCATCAGGAAACTTCATCCATAAAGATTTTAGAAAAACTAAAGATATTAAACCAAATAAAACTGTTAAAAGTATAAGACTTATAAGCAATAGTTCTACTTGTAACAACATCAAAGTTCAAACAGAAACATCAACAATAAACAGTCAGTTTATCTCATCTTACATATCCCACTACAATTGATTGGAATTCTCCCAACATTAATTGTAGTTGTAAGTAGGTTAAGTAAAACAAAATGAAAACAAAAACAAATTTCAAATGCATGATTGCCAATTTAGTTTTGTTCATGCCGTGCACTGCCAGTTTATTATCAAAATAATTTTTGGGAATAAAAAATTTATTTGGTTTAATATCTTTAGTTTTTCTAAAATCTTTATGGATGAAGTTTCCTGATGATCTGGCCTAAGCAACCAGTGAAATGCGCATAGGAATAGCTTATCCCATCAACAATAAATTTCAAGTGTTTTTATCAAGAATAAAACTGGGAAGTAAGCACGAATAATAAAATCTTTTAAAATTAAAATTTTTTATTCCCAAAAATTATTTTGATAATAAACTGGCAGTGCACGGCCTGAATAAAACTTAATTGGCAATCATGCATTTGAAATTTGTTTTTGTTTTCATTTTGTTTTACTTAACCTACTTACAGCTACCCCCATGTATTCGTGTACTATCGAAAATATGTATGCCTGCAAAGTTTCATCCATTTGCATTGAGTAAAAGGCGGTCAAAAAAGCATTTAACTAAAAATTTGTTTTCAATGTAAGTTGAACGGACGAGTAAGGCGCTCGTGTTCTATAAACATAAATTATTAATTGTTAGCGCTATCTCTGATAAAAATTGCTTAACTGTTGAAGGTGCTTAGCCAAGAATTTTGTCTATATCAACAGCCCTTCACCCGACTTGAAACGATTTATAAAGTCCAACTTTAGTTCCAAACTAATGCATTTTCTTTTCTTTGCACTCATTTTCCACACAACTTCTTATTAAGAACTTACTTCGTACTTTCTAACACGCAACTATGCTTGGAATAACTTACCAAACAGAATTAAATGAGAATTCGCCTTTTTACACGCAAATAGAAATATTCTTTACATGTGGTTATGACTTCAGTGAAAAACTACAATCATACGTACCGAAGTTAATCGGAATAATAAAAATGCAAAGCGGATTCAACCAATTTGTAAAAAGCGACGCAAATCGTTCGTATATCTTTTGCAGTATCGATGGCATTCACATAACTAAAGAATTCGAATTACGAATGCTTCTAATGAAAGCCTTCTGGCTTGTGATGGGGGAAAATTTTTTTTGTTGTTTAGTTTCCAATAAAATATTAATATTTCTTGCAAGTATTTTATCGATACCAGAAAATCGTCATTACACTATGAATTTTAGTAAAAAAAATCGTTGATCGTCATTTTACTGTATTTTATGAAAAAAATCGTCAAAATTACGAAAAATTGTCACATCTAACCACCGTGCATGCACTTTTAACAGAACCCAACACCATCACACAAAGCCGGAATAAGCCAGTGTCACTTATTTAATTTCTAAAGATTAGTGGCCTTTGAATCATCCAATGCAAACCTGTTAGATGTCTTCATTTGATGTATTGTAGAAGACGAAATCCTTACGAAAAAATACTCTAACGTGCGTATGGATCCAAGCATAGTGATGCAAAATGTGGGCCATTTGTGGCACTTTTTAATGTTTGATGTCCCTGTGGTACTTTCTGATCTATTTTGGCCCTTTCTGTTTAAAGTTTAAGTTAATGATTTAAACTCTTTAGTACATTTTCAATGTATGTAACTTTCTTTCTGTTTCGAACACAACTTTCAGTAACAACATTGTAATCAAGGTTAAAAATGGTCAGATCGAAAATCTTCAGAAATTTAAAAACTTTCTTCAGTTTTTAATGAAAACATGAATTATTTGAAATAAGAACCTGTTAGAAATTGGTAACACTTTATTTTTTAAACCCTGTATTTCATTTTAGATTACATACATACATAATTATATTTTTTACAAATCCTTTAACTCCCATTATAAAAATCTACACGTATGTCCAGATGTATGTTTATTGTTACATTAATTCCTGTTCATTCAGGCATGAGCAGGCATCTGAACATGACCATGAATACATCGATTATTTTTTCTCTTTATTTCTGTTAGATTAAGACCGTATAAAATATGTTGAAAAAAATATAGATTTCCTCAGTCTATTGTTTATAGATTGTTTTGTATTGTTTTCAGCTAAAAGTGTCAAAATTATATGCGTAGTTTCTGCTCAGCATCCCTCAAAACTTGGGGGTATTGAAGTGATACAAATAGCAATTGGATGTCTCATTTCGCGCTTTTATTTTCAGCCAGTCAATGAAGTGTACATTTTTTATGGTATTTTCTGCGTTTTTGTTTCAGAAAATTAAATGAAAAAAAAGGAAGGGAGAGTTAAAGCGTGATTTTATTTAATGTAAATTGAAAAACAGATTTAGATTTTTAGAAAGAAAATATTAATTTCTTTTAGAGGGTAAAGAAACTAAAGTGTGTCCTAATGGAACTTAAAATCTACAAAAACAACAAGGAACTGTATTATTCCTAGCGGTTACTAGTTAAAGCTTAAAGTGTCTTGACTAAATTTAATAGAAAGAAGGTAAAGTTTTCAACCTTATGGTGAGTTTTTTGCTTAGCACGTTCAACCACTAAAGGTAAAGTTTGTTCAACTTTTGAAAAGAGTGAGTTTGTTTTATAAATTCACCTTTTTTTCTTTAACGATTTAAGAGAAATAGTGAGTTAAGCTTTGTATTAAGAGAATTTTTCTTATTCCCGAATCTTCCCAATTAAATAAATTTAAAAAAATTTTACAAACGTTATTTAAAATTATTAACTTTAATTAATCAAATTTTCCTTATTTTTCTAATTTAAACCTAAAATTTTAAGCTATTGTCTTAAAGTTTTTTATAAATTTTTTTGCAAGACTAGTTTTTACAAAAAACCATTGAATATTTATGCAAAATTCAATTAAGAAGTAAGAAAAAATTGAAATCATAATTCGTTTTACAACTTGGCGTTTTTGATTGTTTTCTATTGATAATTATTTAAAACATGGCACAAATATTCAATCCATGGTGTTACCCCGGTAACCAAGAGACATGACAGACAGCTCCACTAAGCAGACATCGTTTAGGTAGTCAGTCAGTCAGTCAACCAAACATTCATACATCGTACAGCAAAAATCTTGAAAAAAAATCAAACGGCAACAAAATGACGCAAAGACTGGGAAGTGAAAAAGTGTTGGTTGAATGTTTTTAACCCCACACTGATGCTTAGTGATTTGTAAACAAGTGTCTAGATGGAAAAATAGACTGAGCTACAGAAGGCAAATCAGACTATCTTTAAAATAGTTTTTTGTTTAAAAAAAAGTTTACTATACAAAGTAAAAACTTTTAAAAAAATCTTTAAAAAAAGGTACTTTTACAATTAAATGGTACAATTTTCTAAAAAGGTTAATGTCTTAAAAAAGGTACTTTTTGGTAAAAAAAAATTGTTTTTTGTTTTACATGAAGTAAAGGATAAATTAAAAAAAATCTCTTTTTAAACAAAAAGTACCGCATAAAGTAAAAATACCTTTTATACAGAAAAAAGTAAAAATAGTATTCAATCAAAATTTTTATAATATTGTTACGAAAGTAACTTTAGTTAATAGTTAGATTAATTTATTGTATTGATAAGTTATTAAGTATTTGTTAGTAATTTTGTTAGTTCAAAATGTTGTTTTATAAGTTATGCACACTTCTAGTGTAAAAATCAATGTACAGATGTAATGTTGAAAATTTTGTGCATAATTGTACTTCAACCCCACTGTAAATACTAAAATGTTCGTTATTGTAACGCCTTAAAGTATTCCTAAGTTTATGAAGCCTAATAACTCAATTAATTCAGCCATATAGATAATAAATATAGCTGAACAGGGATGATAAATGACATTTTCAAAATTGTACTTAATTAGATAAAAAATTGTACTTTTTAGACTAACTAAATAAACTAACTGTTAATTGTTGTTGTTTTGTTTAAGCTTTGATATTGTTACAAGTAAGACTTTGAGTGTTTAAAATTCTTATTCGCTTTAGGGTTTTATTTGTATAATATTTTTAGCTTTTCTAAAATCTTTGAAAAAGGTTTCCTGATGATCTGGCCTAAGCAACCAGTGAAATGCGCATAGAGGCTAGCTTTCCCTCAACAATAAATTTTGGTGTATTTATCAAATATGGAAAATTGGGAATTTAGCACGCCATACAAAAATCTTAATAACATTCTTTTAAATTAGAAAAGGCGTATTTAATATTTATATTTTTTTTAAGTTTGAAACATAAAACTTGATAAAAAAAAAAATGTATTTATAAAAAAGCTTAGGTCTTAATTAAAGCCACTATAAATTTTTTGTTAATTTTAAACTATAGCAACAAGATTCATTAGACTGTAGTTAATATTTTGTCTGAAATAAATTCGATACATTATTAATGTTTGACATTTTAAATTGTGCTAAACATGTCATTGGAGTACTTCAGTACTTTTGCAATGCATATAGTACCGAAAAAAGTACAATTGCACTAACTTTATCATCCCTGTAGCTGAATAATGGCGATTTCTTTTCGGAGAAAAATGTTGCATTAATGTTACATGTTTTACATTTTTATGTTCGTTTGTACAAAAAATACAACTGTGGGAAAAATTTTCAAGTTCTTTTGTGAATATGTTGATGAAAAACATACAAAACATGTTGCATATTTCATCCTTACTTTTACTTAAGGTGTTCATACTGCCCTGTTCTACATCTTTAGTACTTACTACTCTGTTTGTACAACAAATGTTTTATTTTGTTTGTCATAATGCATACCACTCATAATTTTGTAAAAAAATTGTTTTAAAACTAAATATAGAAATATTTATACATTAAAATCAAAAAAGTCTATTTATATTATATATAATCGTTTTAATTTTTATAAGCCATTAGTGATGTTAATATTTGTTTTCAACCCGTAATAGCGTGCAGAAACCGCTAAAATAGCTTTAAAAATCGCACATTAAGTACATTAATGATGAAAGTGTAATAGTTGTAAATAAAAGCACTAATTGTGTTCTATTAAAATTGCACAACATGTAACACTTCGAGTGATTATAGGTAACATTAGAAAATGTTACCTTATTTTTCTCAGAAAAGAAATCGGCATAAGTTTAATTAACAAAAAAGCCGTTATGAGGCGAACTTTCCATCTAGACGTTACAAGTATAATCTACACGTCTGGGCTAGAGTATAAAAAGAATCGCAAGAGATGGCATAAGATCCTTCTAAGTTCTGACCAGTGATGAAAACTTTTTGAGAGCAAAAAGCACTTTAAAATTTAAGAAAAGCACTAAAAAGCACTATTTGACACAAAAAAAAGCGTAAAAAAGCACTAAGCCATTTTTACAATTTAATTAAACACAAAACAAGTTGTATTTCGCTGTGCCGAATATAATATAACTCCAAAATTTAAAACAAAGGTGACGGCGTTGTTGTGGACCATTTTCATTTAAGATTAAATCATAAATATATTTAAATTTTTGTATAAAATAATATCATTCGAATCATTTGCTGAGTTTGAATTGGCCATAAAACAGTTTTAAAGTAATACAAAAGCGCATGAAAAATGGCAGGTTACACAACCCTACAAGAAATGAATGAGCGAGTAGTCACGTTTTTTATTTTGGTGCTGAGAAAATGATAGAAAGAAATGACCGAATGTGACCGAAAACTTTATTTCGGTAATTTCTTTCTATCATTTTCTTAACACCAAAATGAAAAATGTGACTACTCGCTCATTCATTTCTTGTAGGGAACGTTCGTTCTAAAGCAATTACTGTCAGCTGTTTTTAATTTATTTAACACTTTGCTAATACCAAGCTACGGCTTTTTTTGTTTTTAAGGTCTTTGCGTTTTTTTGTACGGTTTCCGACTGCATGTTTTTAAACAATTCCTTATATTTTCTAAGCCATTTTCTATTTTTGAAACAGTATCTACATCTTTCAAAAAATGTTTACCAAAATACATTGTTTTTATTACGATTACAAAATATGTTGTCAACGCTAAAAAGTGCAACGTTTCGTAAAATTTCCAAATTGCTAGAAAGCCTTGCTCTTACCTCGTAAATAAAGTTTTTGGTAAAACGAATGCAAGTCTCTTTTATCACTTTTTTATCATTTGAAATCTTAAAATCTTTACAGGCCTCCTCAAAATTGTACCCCAAATAGCAAAGCTCATCTTAATCATCCTCTATACAATCGTAGTTTTAAAAAATGGTAGAAAAAAAAATAAAAATTGTAAAAAGCACTAAAGGCACTAACGAAAAATTGAAAAAGCACCAAGTTAGTGCTTTTTCTTAGTTTGGCACTATGGATAGAATTTTGGCGTTTTGAGGCATCAAAAAGCACCATAAATAGTGCCAAAAGCACTAAGTTGGCATCACTAGTTCTGACTTTGTCAATAACGCATCACGCGGAGAAATTTATAAACATTGAAGAGAGTTGTGAATAAAACCTTTAATTTACGGTTGTTTAAGTTCTAAATAAAGCTGTGAAAAGTGTTGTGCTTATTTAATTTTATTAAAGTTCAATAAAGAACTCAAGAGGTTTATTATAAAGGAAATAAACCAAAAACGTTATTGAAAAAGCAGTAACGTAACAATATTAATAAAAGAAATAATTAAATTATCATATTATTACTATTTGTTTACTAATAGTAATAATATGATAATAGTACTTATAATATAAATATTGTTGATATTATCAATATTTTCTGCAGTAATGTTGTTGATATAAGTAAACATTTAATTCACTTGATTAAATTTGGTTTCATTTATGATTAACGGTTTAATTGAACAAATATGCGGTGAGTTTTTCTGTGTACAAAAAAGAGTATTTTTGTAGATAAGGATAGGTTAGGTTTAGTTCCATTGGCAGCTGTAATCAAGCACAGCTAACATGGGTCCATTAATTCCCGTTGTGTTATTATTTTATTATTTTGTATCAAGGGCCCTGGCTCCTAATATACCCACTCAGTCATCCGGCTGATTCAATAAAGGAGTAAATCCTCTTCAAATCAATATCAGAGAGACAAGTTTTGTCCCCGAGGGTTCTTTGACCAAACAGTTCAAGTCTTAAATCTCTGAATGCCGGACAATGACAGAGAAGATGTTTCATTGACTATTCCTCATCCTCGTTGCCGAAACTTCTGCACAAGTCATTGTAAAGGAGCCTTAGTCTGGACGTGTCTCCAAATGGGCCTGTCGGCTATAACCTGGAAAGCTGTAATGCCCACCCAGTCTATTTTTCATCTATGGTGGGCCAGATTTTCCTGATTTCCCTTCAGGTAGTTTTATCAAACCGTCGCTGACTGGCAATAAGATGAAACTAAGTACATATTTATGTAAGTACAGTCAAATCCCGATAATTCGTACCCCGATAAATCGTAATTGCCGATGATTCGTAATAAACTGTCGGTCCCTTGAAAAAATCTCGTTAATTCGTAAAATTTCCATACATTTTGGTCCCCTCGCTAAATCGTAATTTTGTTTTCAAATAAAATCTTCTTTACCTCTTATAAATCGTAAGTGTTTGCTATCTACCACTTATTCAATTCAATTCACCACTTATAATTCGTAATAAAAACAACAAAAACATGGAAAGAATGATTTTGTGTTTACCACTATTTTTTTTAGTGTTAAGTTTGTTTTTGCTTGTGTGTGGATTTATTTTCTTAAGATCAGTTTGTTACATGAATAATTCTTATGTTTAATTTTTATATATTTTATTTTTAACAATTGTTTTTTATGTTTTTTTTTTATCCTTTTAGTAAATAAATTGAAAAACCCCGTTTATGCGTATTTATTTTATTTTAACCCCGTTAAATCGAAACCCTCTATAATTCGTAAGAAATAGCCGGTCCCTTGCGATTACGAATTATTGGGATTCCACTGTTTTTAAAAAAAATATAACTTTTTTTGTGAAATTTATAGTTATTTTTATAAAAATTAAATTTTTTTTCAAAAAGAAACTCAGAAAAAAGTACAATTATTAATAAAGTACTTTTTCATCAAAAACTACCTCTTCCTACAGAAAAAATTTCTCTTGCAGAAAAAAGTACAATTTTGAAAAAAGTACTTTTTCATCAAAAAGTACCTCTTCCTACAGAAAAAATTTCTCTTGCAGTCAAAAGTACACTTTTGTAAATTGCCATTTCTATAAGAAAAACTCTTTTATTTCTGAAAAAAATTGTTCTATTTCATAAAATAAATTAATTTTTTTGGTCTCACATAGGGATTTTTTTAATTCTCTATAAACGCATTTTGCTCTTTTGGTTTCTTGCAAAATATTTTTTCCGATTTTGTATTTTTGTTTTTTTTTTGTTTTTGTTTTTTGCTGATTCGTTTTCTATATAATTTAATATAGTTTATAAACTTGTTGTCATATTCATACTAAACATATTGACTTGTAAATTGTGTATAAATACTTGTACGAAACTTAATAGTAGCGAGCTGGTTGGTTGGTAAAACAACCAGGTTTTAAATACACATAAGCGTAGGCGTGTTTCATAGTATACGTTTTGATATTACCACATTGATATTCATAGATAACTTGGGCTCTTATGGCACAATGCAATAATTTAAAAAAAAAAATCATATTGGTTTATATACGAGTTTATTAAATACCACATTGATTTTTTTTTTTTTATTTGATTGCATTTCCAAAGCATTCATTTAATTCATTCAACAGCTCTGCAGCTTCGTTAAAGATGTGATTCTTCCTATTCAACTGTTTTTTTTTTTTTTTTTTGTTTTGGCTTGACAATAGTTTGACGTTTCAAATGTCTATTATTGCACTATTATCGATTTAAAATGGAAAAATTGTCAAAGTCATGGCGAAGATAAAAAGGATGCAAATCAATCAATTTGTTTAACTTAGAGTAATTTTCATAAGGGTTGAGTGTCGTATGATAATTTAAGAGAATTATCATGCAGACGTGTTGTTGCTTTTTTTAGATTACTGCGTTTAGGTGTTAGTACTATCGAAAACAAAAAACTTCCCACAGCAACAACAATTTTAAAGCAACAAGTTTCGCTTTTGATTAAAAAAAAACACTTTGTAAAAGAGTAAAATGCCAATTGAACACTTGTGGGGATGGTGAACAAGCTGAAATACGCCTTTGCTTATAAATATTTTGATATTTAGTAAAGAAAAAAAATCATTAAACAAGTTTCTCATTTTAGCAACAATTTTTGAAAATAATTATCTTAATGCAAAAATAAAAAAAAAGTTTTGATTATCTTCCCCCTTTTAAAGTGTTACTAAAAACCAGAGTTGCCGATTTCTGTGTAATTATTCAAAAAAAATTTCATGGACTATTTTGGGATTAAAAAATTTTTGCGTAATTTCTCCTTAACATTCAGCCTGATTACGGTTGGCGCCTGTAACGTTTTTTGTAATAGCTAAAAAAAAGCACACAATCTGTGTTCTTTCATTTACTATAAAAATCAACTTAGGCGTTTACGCCAACCGTTTTCAGGCTGATTAATTCATAAGTATCCTTTTTAGAACATTAATTTTTCCTTCAGCAAGTCTGAGTACATGGGATAGAGAGAAAAGAAGTATGAAGAGAGGTACAGACTTGCTCATACGGTAGTTTAGGTTATGTTCCAGTGGCAGCGGCAATAAAGCTCAGCTCAAGTGGGTCCAATAATAAGTTCCCGCTGTTCCCATGTTACACCGTCTCACAATGTTCCTACGTTACTTGGCTGTTGATATTCTCACCCAGTCATCCGGATGATTCAATGAAGGAATGGATCCTTTTCAAATCAATGTCAGAGAGAAAGATTTTGTCCCTAATTATTCTTTGGCAAAACAGCTCGAGTCTTAGGTCTCCGAATGCCGATTAGTAACAGGGAAGATGTTCCGGTGACTCCTCCTCTTCCTCGTCGCAGCAATTCCTACAGTTGTCATTGTATTTCCCAATGAGCCTGTGGCCACTTAAAACCGTAATTAGGTTTCTAAGGTAATATCTGGACAGCCTTAATGCACACCGTGTCCTCTTTTCATATATGATGGGCCAGATTTTTGTGGATTCCCTACATTTAGTTTCATCAAATTACCTCTGATTGGCAAGGAGATAAAATTTATTTGCAATAAGTCGCTTACTCCTTGGGAGCGAAACACCTAAATCATGGGTCAAACCGCTACGACTCAAGGTGGTTACTGCGTGTGCCAGCGAATCAGCCATACAGTTTCCATGCATGGCAGCTCGATATCTCCTCCAGATACATCCGGCATTGTCGGACAATTTTCAATAATGTGAACACATTTTCCAGGGATCGTATGGCCGCTTTACTATCCGTAATAATGTGAATATCTCTGCCAGATATATCACCATACCGAATGTGTCCCGCGGCTGTGTAGGTGGTCATTATCTCAGCCTGAAGGAGACTGCAGTGATCCGGGAGTCTAAGAGGAATTCTCCAGTTTAACTGCTCGGAGTAAATGCCAGAACCGACGCCATGCATTTTTGTTGGACCCTTCGGTGAATAATCGTATCGCAGGTCATCAAGATGAGCAATACAATCCAAGTTGCTAACGGTGAAGCTTACAGTGAAGCCAGTTCGCCAAAATGTCTGGTGGTTACCAGTTTAAGATTGTAAACAGTTCCTTAAAAGGAGTAGTTCTAATGGCACCATTCTCATTTTACACTCATTATACGTGGTACCTGCCCTTGAGAGCCGGCCAACAAACAGCCGCGCCGTAAAATAGAATGGGGTCTATAAAACATTCCTAGGATTGATTCCGCCTCTTGCGGTAGTATAATGCAGTTGCCGCTATAGTACTCCTGGAAATGAACACCATTTCCAGTTCAGTTTGCTATTCAATATCAGCCCAAGGTATTTGGCATTAACAGAGAGTTTCAATGAGATCCCCTTTATTTTTTTGCTTATACGGTACAGCTACTTCAATTCTGTTTTGTTTCCATTATGACGTCATATTTAAAAGTTGAACACAGACTGACTTGCTTCTAAAAAAAATTATGTGTGCTTTAACAGACTTGCAAGTAAATTTGTCAATCAGACGATCTTATTTCATTAAAAAAGTTTTTCACTCCGTTAACAACCAAACGGTTGCAAATTCTTGTAATGTTATAAAAATTTGGATGTTAATAAAAAAAAGTTGTCAACATTTCAAACTCATGCTGCTCCACCATGCGTATATTTGTAAATTAACAGCGTTACATTTCATCAGACACAAAATTCGCTTTGTGTAATTTATAAAACTTTGGATAATTTTGATGCTTTGCCTGTGTTAAATAAAATTTAGATTTCGGCAACACTGCTAAACCCCTCTTACAAAAGAAGAGAAAGGAGAGTACATAATTACTAGTTTCCTATTAATTGTTGCTTTCTTTTCGAAATTTCTTTTTTATTATGAAATATTTTCATTATCATTATTATTGTCTAGCTAACTTGATAATGAACTGGAGTTTTTTTCGCACCCTTTTAGCATCCTTGAAAAGCTTTTTTAAGAAGAGTAATTTGATATGCAGTTTAAAATTACATTTGCTTTAAAAGAGTTTATCTGAATAGACAACGCTCTTCTCCAATTTCTTTGGATTATTGCAAACATTTTTGGAATTTGCGCACTGTAAACGTAAAAAATTGTTAGCAAAAAACTTTAAATAGAGTTAAAAAAAAAAGTTTTATAAAAAAAACTAAAGTCAAAAAGTCATGAACAAAAGTCATAGACTTAATTAAAGCTGTTACGAGAGATTTGAGCTAGATATTAAAATAAAACGGAAAAGAGCTTAGTTCTAAAGTAATTAAAGTCCTGACTATGATGGATTTGAGTTTGGTTTTTTATTTGGAACAAAATACCTTTGATATGGCCAAAAGTTTTATCTGAAACAAAACAGACTTTCAAACTTTCGAAAATAAACACTTAATATCGTTTCTTAATGTTCGGTACGGTAGATTTGTGGAAAACACAAACGCTAATAGTGTTTGTGTAGAAAATCATTTAAAAAAATAACGTTTCCCTGTTAATCATCTTTCGAACACATAAATATTACTGTTTTTATCAAACTCAACAAAAGATGTGAAAATTTAATTCCGTTCTTTTTTTTTTTTTTTTTTTTGGAAAATCCACAAACTTCAATGGGTTCGGTTCGGCTCATTAATGTTCGTCCCTTTTGGCTGATAAAAAAACCAAACATTTTTTACAAAAACAAAATACACACATGAAAAAAACATTATAGAACATTAAAATATAATGTTTGTCTACAGTATCACTACAATTGTTCTGTTTTTTAACGAAGAACCGAACATTATATTATATAATGTTCGGTTCTTTCTTCTAAACAGGTAAGAACGGTATTAAGGGTTGTGTATGTCTACACAATCACTAAAAAATAGATATCGTTCCTGGGTGTGTTAGCCGAACGTTAAATAATGTGCTTTCAAATATAAGTTTAAAGTTTTTTTTTTTTGTTACAAATAAAACAATGTTGTCAATAAAAGCAGTGTTAGTAACAGTGATTAATCCCTACAGGTAGATTATAAAGTAACACAGGGCCATCAAACATTTAAAAGTGCTACATATCTTTATGCCAATTGCGCTACAGTTTGCATTACAGAGAGAGAGAAAAAAGCAGGAATATAAATATGAAACTTATATACAGTAAAAGCTTCTGCAGCCGGACACCAACCATCGGCGTAATTCTGTCTTCTTAAGGAAGATGTCCTTTAACGGGTTGGTTGCTATTATTGCGTCAAGAGAAAACTTGGAAAACCATGGGGCTTCGAAAATCATCCGCTTATAGGAGCTGTCCGATTACAAGAGCTGCCCGTCAGTAAAGCTTTCGATGTACTTTAGATAATCAGCTGTCGTTGTTGTAGTCGAAAACAAGCCGCTTTTAAGTATTGGTATTATGATTCTCATAAACGACATAAGTACGATTGTTAAAGAGTGTAGGGTTGTTGTTTAAACTTCATAAAATCAAAGGTAAATGAATTTAAAAGTGTGAAAAGCCAAAAAAATCATCATCAAAAAAATCACTTTGTGATACCCAGCGCCAATGCCCATCCATCAAAGCTGTTACTCAATAGGCGTAACTGTAAAATTAAACCAATTCGTTTTCTTTATGAATTGAATAAGCAACCTTAAATAGATTATCTAAGACAAAACCCGTTTTTTCCAAGGCATCTTTCCCTAATGTCCTGAAATCCAGATGCTCGTTTTGAAAATTAAGCACAACTTATGACAACTTCTTTTGAAATCATTGAAATCCAGAAATATTCTCCTAGCATTAGTCCCCACCGGCCAGCGCCCAGTTATAACTGATGCCACTTTTGTAATCCGGACCCTATTGAACCTTAGTAGAGAGCTGGTTATCGGTTCATCATAGCCACGCCACAATGCCCTGGATACGGAGCAGGGAAGTTTGCGAAACCACCCCAATCGCGAGTCCATCCACATTTAAAGCCTAACTTTCTTTAAAATCAATTAAACAACTTTTTCAAAAAGAAAATTTCGAAAATTATAATAAAAAATTGGTTTGTTCAAACCATAAAATCTAAAATAAAAAACGTTATTTCGATTTAAAATAATATTTAAATTTTTACATTTATTCAATATTTCACCTTAAAAGTTGTACATAAAAGCTTTTAAAAATTCACCTTAAAGCTTTTTCTCGAAAAACTCTCCATTCATTCTTTTTCGCTCCTAAATAGCAAAAGTAATAAAACACTCTAAGTTTTCTCTTCTCAAAGAGCAAAAAAAATAATAAACAAAAAATTGTTTTAGTTTTTCGAAGTTTGGATAATAATATTTGCAGACGAAGGAAACCACCCTGAAAACGTATTTTGACTTTCGGTTGGTGCGGTCGCAAAAATTTATGGACAGCTAAGAATTATAAACAACAAAAAAAAAACGGCACATTTATGTTAAAGAAGTGAAGAAAATAATAAAAATAAATACGTGAAACTCAAACAAAAATAATTGAAAAGTGATAAAATTTTTAAAATAATAATAATTTCAAATTTAAGAGAAGAAAATAAAATTTAATGAAGAAAATTTATAGAAAATTGCACAAATTTGGAAAAGTTTAAAAGTATTTTAAGTTAATTCAACGCAAAGTTAGGAAAATTAAACAAAAGTAACAACAACTTTTAATAAAAACAATTCAAAGAAGTTTAAACAAATTTGAATAAAATTTCAAGTTCTTAATAAAGAAGCAAAATTCTGGACATTTGAAAAAAAGTTTTAACAAATTTAAAAGAAATTCAAGAAGATCAAAAAAAGTTTTAATAAATTTGACCAAATTTAAATAAAATTTTAAAAAATTTTTAATGAATGCAACAAGTTTTTTAAAAAAGTTTTAAAGAAATTCCTACAACTTGAAAAACAACTTAAACAAATTTGTAGAAATTCAAAAATTTCGAACACAATTTAGGGAAATTTTTAAAAGTCTTGAATTGGAATTAAGCACGAATAGCAAAATCTTTTGAAATTAAAAATTTTTTATTCCAAAAATTAAAATTACTTTTTGATAGTCTTGAAAAAATGTAAGATTTTGAAAACAAAATTGAAGGAATTTTGTTATATTTTGAAACAAATAAAAATTAATTTTGCTTAAAATTTCCAAATTGAAAAAAGAATTTAAATTAAGTGTCCTTTTATTTGCCTAAAAGTATTCTTCTCGTTTTTTCAAAATCAGTTTTTTTTGTTTGTTCATGTTGTTTGTAAGAAGTGCTTTAACCTTTTAGGCAAATATTTAAATAAAAGCTAAAATAGTGATATCTTTAAGTGTGTGTGTATATGTGTGAATATGTGTGTGCTGTTGAAAATCTAAGTGTTAGCATGCATGCAAATGCCAGTCCATTTGCCCAATAAATAAAAAAGAAGAGGGTGCAAAAAACCATTGCATATCTTGAGGCAGACAAAAAACATTAAAAATTGTGTGTACTTGAACTTTAATAAAAGAAAACAAATAGTAAAAATTAAAGAAAATCAGCTAATTAATTTTAAAAAATTTATAAAAATCCTTAAACAATTGTAACCAACTTTTAACGAGGATTTCGCTATGGCTTTATAAAGGTAAAGGTCAAGTTTGTTATAATATTTTTAACAAAAAGTTGTTATTCCTTCTGTACTCCGTAAGTTAAAATAGTTGTAAATCGTGTTTTATAGTAGTAGGAGTGTTAGCAACATTATTTATTTCTTTTGCCATGTATATCTGTAAAAGAAGAACACTCCGCCTATAAATCAATACTTGTAACTGCGAGATGCTGCTGCCGTTGAAAACAGCAGAAATTGCGATTTGCGCTTGTTAAAAACTATATAAGTTCTTGTAAAACTACATATTAAAAAAAATGTAGAGAAAACAAAAAAAAATATGTAATGTATGCATGCGAAGGTTTTTGAGCAGTTAAAAGGTATGCTTTAGTAATTTTTTAAAATATAGCACACAAAAGTATGCTCTAGAAAAGAGCAATTTGAAAAAGTCATACAAATAAAAAGAAAATCAAGGTTATTTATTTAAAGCAATAGAAAAAATGGAAAGATTTGTAAAATTTGTAATAAAAATTTAAAAATTTACATTCGGATTTATAAAAAAAAAACAAAAAACCATTTTAGGCACAATAACTCAGAAACTAAGATTTCAATAGTAAACAACAAATAAGACTAAAAAAATACCTTAGACACCCATTAAACTTACTTAAACTTCTGGTAAATTCAAGCAAACAAGTTTAATTAACCCATTAAAATAAGAGCAATGAACTCTCTATTAAATATTTAAAAAACAGGTTACACAAAACAGCCAATAAAAAACCAGCAAAGGACAAGAAGGACTCAAAGACAATCAAAAGAAAGCAAGCCACTAAGAAACATTTTTAAGCTACATACATATTCCATATCTTCTTACAGACCACTTCCAACATGAAATTACCAATAAATAACTCTCAATTAAAAAATTGCCTTCATTCCAACAAAAGCCGCAAACTTACGCTCTACTTCTACTAAACTTTGCAAAACTCTTTAATGTTTTAGTAACTCTTAGTATAGTTTTAGGCAGAGGGGAAGTGTATTTACCTAATTTATTGTGTTTCATTATTTGTTAATAATGGCGGAAAACAAGAAAGAAATGACAAAATAGACAGGCAGGCAGACTAGTAAGACAATTTTGCTTAACATGCAATTATTTTCAGGAGAAAAAAAATAGAGGAAAAGAAATAAAAATAACACAAGAATAATAACAAGCCAGAACTTTGAAATTGTAGTTAAATGAATATTTATTGGGTAAGTAGGACAAAGAAATATAAAAGATTTGAATGTTAAAGAAACCGTATCGAACGGAATTTGGATAATTAGAAAACATAAAAACCAATATACACTTAAAGGATTTTGTTACCTCTAGATATAATCAATAGTTCAGATCTAGTTCATTTCTTGTTTAGTTCTTTTTCAGTTCTTAGTTCAGTGCTAATTTAGTTTTATTTCGATTCTAGTTCTAGTTCATTTCTATTTCAGCTCTGGCTTAGTTTTCGTTCAGGTTAAGCTCAGTTCCAGCTCAGGTTAAGTTAAGTTCCGGTTCAATTATTGTTTTGTTATAGTTCAGGGGCAAAATTACGGCATTCGATATCGAATGAACGAAATTCCCATTAAAATTGTATTGTAATTCCGAACGATATCGAATGCCGTAATTTGGCCCCAGATCTTCTACTGCTCCCTTTTTCTATAGGGGTGTGTAGGAGCTGGCGTGACACTCCATGACGTTCCTGCGTATCTCTCCTAGTCTTCCTATCTCTATTATACCCTTCAATTCTTTACTTTCTTACTTCATATACATTCATGTTACTTACGATAACCCCCAAATAATCTTCGTGTGGAGTTGGGTACATAACCCTTTTAAAACTAACCTAACCTAAGCTATAGTTCTAATTTAGGATTAGTTCAATTCTAGTTAAGTTTTAAGTCTTAGTTCCGTTTTAATTTACTTCTAGTTAAGAATTACGTATAGGTCCTAGTATAAGTTCTAGTTTAGGTCTTTGTAATACCCACAATACAATAGTGGAGAGGAATTAGCGGTATAGCGTACAAGCTCTGTATGTGTATGTTTGCTTGCTCTTTGGTAACTACCGCCGCTCGGCCCCTCTCTGCATAACCTTTTCCAACCATAAGGGTTTGCTACTTATTTCTTCAAAGCGTACTTGCAAAAGGCAAGCGAAGATCGTTAATTTAAAATGTTGTTGTTGTTTTAGTAAGTGGATCTATTTAACATTAACATTTTTTTGTCTTGTCGTTGAAAAAACAAAATTGTTTTCTGCACTATTTTGAGCTAGAGAATTATCTAACGAAACGTGGATACCAATTTAGCATGTTAACACTAGGCATTGGTATCTAGAGAAGGATGTAGGTACGATTGGAATGCCAAATCAATAGTCCCTTGTAAAAATTCTGTAATTCTGTATTTCGCCTGTCTTTGGTGGCGAATGCTTCTTTTTATACCACTGGGTATTATGCCTTAGTACTGATATTTGGCAACAAAAAGAAGTTTTAGTTCTAAACCCGCCTTTTAGTATACCGATCGACTCAGAATCACATTCTAAGTCGCAATTTTGTAGACCATTTGATGAAATTTTGTACATAAGTTTTAATTGCCATAAAATCCTATTGCAAATTGTGAGTATCGGTCCATAACTTCACCTGACCCGCATACAAACGTGGATTTTTTAATTAAATTTCGTCCAAAATTATCTGACTGCAACATAAATCGTCTTACCAAATTTTTTTTTAAATCGGTCCATATTTCCCATACAAATACCACCCCACCTGAAAATAACTTAAAGTGCCAAACCTTCCTTACTGGTAAGTCCAATATTGACCCTAGGTCCCATATAAACCCTCTCTCCAAAATCGCTTTAAGATGAACAAATCTCATATATCGTCAAATCATTTCTAGTTTAACCTACCGACCATTTATTCTCTGAAATTCTGAGTCCAAAACCGGTTTCATGAAATCTTTTATGGTTTCTGAGATATTAAGCATTAATTTTGCTACATTTCAACTAAATATTTTTAAGTTTATTAAGTATTGTTTTGCTCTATACGCCACTGTTTGGCGAATGTTTTAAGTTCCTCGTGCAAAAAAAAAAAAGAAAAAAAGAAATTTCACTCTTGATTTGCTTCATTACCGCAAGAGAGAAAGCAAAAAAAATATCAGCAACTAAAAACACAGCAGTAAAGTATACTTATGCAGCACAAAAAGCTACTTATTAAAAAAAAATTGAGAAATGTGGCGTATGCGGCACATCAACAATTTTCGCTTTCAATAGAATACTATTAACTTCTAAGTTCGTTTAAAAACGTTCACAAAAACTTACATTTTTCTTCAAAACATATGCCAGAAGCATTTGTGAAAATACAAAAAAAAATCCTATCGGGTATATTTGCAGAAAATTTCATGTAAACCTTCATTGGCGTTTTTTTCATTAAGATTTTCTGGCATATGCGCCAAACCAATAATAAGCTGACGATATGTAGAAGTTGGTGCTTTAATAATATTCGGCGAGAATAAACCTTATATTAACCCTACCTAACAACATAATTTTGTTTTGACAGGTCCAAGATTGGCCTTGGGTCCCAAATAGGGTACAATATGGAAACTGTGTCTTTATATACATTGTGGTGTAGGGTATCAAACTTGCTTACTTAGTATGTTTTAATTAAGTTCTTAGTCATAAGGTTTCGGACTGATTTTTGTTGTTGATCTAAATCTGGCTTAGATTCGATTTTTGGTTTTAGTTTAATTTCTAGTTTAGGTCTTATGGCCTGTTCGTCGATGTATTCGTTCGAAATCGATAGTTCAAATTATCAGCCATGTTCTGGCAATCGCAAGATTTGAAATCGCAAAACGCCAGATTTATTTTATGGTGTTCGGAAACTCGTTCGTTTTGCTTGCGATCTGCCATAGTTTCTTAAAGTTTCCTTAAGCATTCTTTTGAGGTTTGAAGTCATCAAATTTCTTTCGATTGCAATTAACAGTAAATGTATGATGCAATTTCAAGTAAAATCGCATATGTTTAGCGTTTTGCAATTGTCAAAACATGCCCGTATGTTTTAGGTCTTAGTTTTGGTTCTAATTAAGGCTTTTGTTCTGTAGAAAGCTCGCGAACTTAGAACAACAAGGTTCTATCTTACATATAGTTTAGATGCAACTAGAACTTTGTAGTCCTAAGGTTTGATTTGATTTTAAGTTCAGTGTTCTTTTAAAGTCTTTAATATTTAAAAATACGAATCCTTTAAATATTAATTTTTATTATTGTTAAACAATTCAAATTTTTTATCGCCTTTAGAAAATTTCATTCATTGCTGTTGTCTTCTAGAATTTTCTTTTATAGGATTATAAATTACTTGTTTTACCAACTACCGCAATATCCTTTTTCTGCTTCCAAAGGATTTTTTAAATTTGTGAATTTATACGCATTTTTGTTGGTTACTGAAATTTCTTTTGCGGTGGCTCCAGGCCTTTTTGGCTTTTGTTAAACTTGATTACAACGCTCTACCTATTATCTGGTTACAAACCAAAAGCGGTTAAACAAAATAGTCAGTATCCCTAGTATAGGCAATAATTATTAAATAGATAAAAATTGCCGCACTTAAAGTTATAAAAGTTGTTGTTTGCAACAGGTTTTTTTTCTTTAATAATAGGTAGGAATAATTTTTTCTATTTTTAAACAAAAAAATATATATTTTAATTTAAAAGCGGTTTTTATTAAAGCAACTACAGGTATGCTTTAAGATTTTACTTGTTATAAAATAGTTTAAAAACTAATATTAATAGAAAAAGTTTTATTATAATTATTATAAAGTATTTTCTTATATTTTTTTGCAGAAATCTTTAACTCTGTGCCTCAAAATTTGTTTTAACCTAAAATGTACCTTGAATGACTAAAAGTAGGCTTCACTTTTTTCAAAAATTTTTATCAGTTTTCACATCATTTCGTATAATGCATATGTATGTACAATTGTGCTTAACTTAAACTTTTATTTATACGTATTCTATTTAGTTTCGTTTCTTTTGCCTGTTTTCAGGCTTTCTTAAAAATTTTCCAACCACGAACTACAACAAAGCAAATTATTTAAACTGGCTTGTTTTTTTGTTTTTACGATAATCTTTAGCAAATAACACCAAGTCTAGGTGGTTTAATAAGAAAACAATTTTCTACTTTCAATAATACAAACTCTTAAAATTCTATCAGTGAAACAAAAAAGCAACAGGAAGAAATTGTTACTGAAACTTTTTCCTTTAACATCCTTAAAGCAATAAACATCCTGTTGCTGTTTGTGGTTCTAGCGTTCGCCTATGTTTGTATGCCTGTAACATGTGTCTGTAAATATTTTATTGCCATTTCGTTTCTAGAAACATTTTTAGTTGAAAGTTTTTTTCTATGTTTTCGCAATGTATTTTTTTATTGTCTCTGTCTGTGTTATTTGAAGTTACTTTACTTTGGGGAATTTTATATATTTATAACACTTCCTTTCTTTTTAAAAATTTTTTTTGCTTTCATTTTTTTAAACAAAATTTGCTCAGTAGAATTTTTCTGACAGTTTTTTTTTTTATGGGGAAGCACTTTTTTACTCAAAAAAATAACATCAAATAGTCGATAAATTAGTCTTTGGTGTAGTCAACCATCCGGATAATGGCAAAAATAGCAACAACAAAAATATTTTGAAAATAAATTGCAATTTTAAAACATTGTTTTCCCAAAAGTATGCTTTACTTAAGTTTAAGTACATACAATCCTTAACATATGCTATAGATTTTAAATCAACTATAGTTTATAAACTCTGTGAAACCTAAATGTTAACAAGATTCTTGTGTTTTTCTTGTAATATGTTTTAAAAAAAACCCCAAAAATATGCTTTATTAAATATCTTTCACTACGAGCCTAAACATATGCTTTGGCTTTTAACTAAAGCTAATAAATAAGTTGCTAAAAATCTTAAATATTTATAAGTTAAAGTTATTTGGACCAAAACATGGATTTTAAACATATTTATGGCAAACACAAAATTCTTAAAATATGTTTTATTTATTATAAACTAAAGATTTTATGCTTAAGATTTTAACAAAAATTAATAAACAATTATGGGAAAACCAATGACAAAAACCTTTAAGGCTTTTAAAAGCCGCACCACAATAGTGAAGACGGTATTATGCGTTTCCCTACAGATAATAATGGACTACGTGATCCATTGTGGTTTAAATGGACTACTTACAACATGGTCCAATGAACTGTAGTATGGACCATGTTATAAGAAATTAATATGCAGGGCTGCCAACAACTGCATGATGTATACTTTTCTTTAGCTTACAGTATTACACATTGGTAGCCCGGATGGTGTCCATTATTAATTTTTTATTAAAAAGTGAAAGTTTGTGAAATTTGTGGAAAAATAATAGTAAATAATAGCAATAATAGACTACAGTACACACCACAAAAAGCGATTAGTAAAAAATGAAAAAGAAAAATGCTTAAACTACCCCTTACGTGTACTCCATACTGTAGTAACATGGAGTACTTTTAACACTAGCACACTTTAGTACTGCATGGAGTAGTTTAGGGACTACTTCGGTGTTTTATATGGTCCCCTCCTAGGACATCGTAATGTTAAATGGACCACCTTTTACCCATATATTAAGAGTAGTTTTGGAGTACTCCTACTCCTTCATGGACTACTCTTAACATGCATGTATGGACTAGTCTCGTTATCTGCAGGGTTGTGCTGATGCTTGAAACACCTTTAAATATTAGTGCTAGACCGACATTCTGTTATACCGATCGACCTTTAAGGCCAATCTTACGATGTCCGTCCGTCCGTCCTGCTGGATGGAATATAAATCTTGTAAAAGTATACTATGCTTTATTTTTATGAACTTTTTCATATATTTTGAAGTAGGTACACAGAGAAAATTAAAAATCTTCTCTAATCAACAAATTCATACCAAATTCATAGAATCAAGCGAACAATTTGCTGATGTTGCACCTGTTACCAAAATGTAGATTACTAAAAATAATTAGTTTTGTGGTTATTTTGTTGAACTATTTATGATTTATAATCCAAATATTTAATATTTTTCAATTAGGCTTAAGTTCATCTAATTTAGTTTTTATTAAATTATTTTTATGAAGAAAGGAATTTTACAACATGAAAATTAATTAAAATTGTTATTGACAATCTTTCATTCTTGACCGTGGCCGGGGCTCGAACCCTGGCCGGCAGGTTACCATGACATGTTTCGATCGCAACCACTCGATCTCTTCAGATGGATTTCTCGTCTTACACTCGCAGCCATCGACGACTGCTGACGTCAATAGTCAAACATCAATCCTTAAACCAAATTGTATTTTAACCTTCGGTAGATCGAATTCTTGGCAAAAGTACGAGCGAACAGAAGTAAGGAAAAAATATGTAAAATCAATAAAAATGGATAATCATTCAGAAAAGTAAATTTCGATCTATTTTATTTAATTTTAATTAATTTACATGTTGTAAAATTCCTTTCTTCATAAAAATAATTTAATGAAAATTAAATTTGACGAACTTAAGCCTAATTGAAAAATATTAAAAATTTGGATTGATTACTAAAAATTTTAAATTATGCTGTTTTTAATAACTGGTATTATTAATTTTTATTAAAAAAATTATCAAAAAATTTTGCAATGTGTTGTACAAGCTAAAATTATTTTATTTTAAACGAAAAAGCATTTAAGATTTTTTGTTATTTTATTTATATTTTAATTAAAAATGTATTTGAAAACAACTTAAATGTCAATTATATAAAAATTTACTTTCGACAAAACAAAAATCAATTCAATTATCACTTTAATTAAATTGAAATACTTTTTAAATAATTTTTTTAATTGAAAAAATTTACTGATAATTTCTTCTTTGTTTATAATTCTATTTTGTGATCTTTTAAAACATTAACGTCCAAATACGCATACTTTGATATTTGCATTTTCGATAAAAAGCTTTCAAAGCTTTTACAATTTGTTATTGTATCTTTCCAAAGTACTTACAATTTGTTGTACTTTCTTCGCAAAGTAAGCAGCAATCATTGTTGTCACCACGATCTGATTGGCTGTTGTGCTCTCGTCGGTGTGAAAGCACAAAGCTCTTTTCTAAAAGCTTGCCCATTGGGCATATGAGCTGGACGTAACTGTTTTTAAATAACTAAGCCCCAAAAGTATGCTAATGATAGTTATAATCATCATTTATTAGAAAATATATATCAAAAGATGAAATAAATGATAAAAAGTCACATGAGATATACAAAGTTTTCAAATTTTAAGTTTCAAAACAGAAAAAGATCAGCAAAAATGTTGTTGTATTATATTTATTTTGCTTTTGTATACGTTATAAAATACGTTATTTATTTTTCTGCCTTAAAATTTACTCAATTCTACAAAATCCTCAAGGTATGCTTTATTTTCTATAAAATACTTTATCCCTTTAACCTAAGAAATTTCAAACTTAAACTGACATCTGCACGAAATTCCAAGAATATTTTACAATTTCAAAAACTTGTTACAGTTCCCAGAAATAATTGTCATTGATTATAACCTCCTTAAAGTAGGCCATAGTTTTAACTATTTTCTATATGTCCATGCCTTAGATTATCAAAAAAAAATTGTTTGAGTTTTTATTTGTTCCACTAAACCATTTAAATTGCTTCCCTGAAATCATGTGTGTTTTTACACATAATACAAATTATAACCACCCCCATTTGGAACATAACAATTGTATTTATTTACAAAGCAACAACAAAACAAAAACGCACACATTTCAAGGGTAATTGAATAATATGCATTTTGCAAAGTTTTATGCCCTAAAGAGTAACAACCACAGCAAACAAAGGCAAATGAAAAATGACATGCATTTTGTAGTTAAGCAAAAATTTGCATTTCAATTAAAATTACAAAATTTAAAGCTATTTTGAACACGCGATTGCATTTTTTTATTCTGTAAAGTTTGCGATTAATTTTGTTTAATTCAGTTTTGGCAAAAAAATAAAACAAAAAAAAATCCGAAGCAGCTGTTTCTTTTTGCGATTATAAGCATAGTTCTCATATATTTTTTTTTATATCTTACAAAGGATAAAAAAAATTATTCTGCCGTTTTTATTTTTTTGTTATCGCTGCTTGATTTTTTGCTTTTTACAATCAAATTTAAAGCCTGTTTTAAATAAATTTGTTAGAAACTGCAAACAATATGCCCTAAACTATACTTCAGTAAATAAAACTTATCTATAAATATTTATAAATTTTCATACTCAGCAAGAATATAAAAGTTTCCTAAACATAGGCTTTAATTTTCCCCTATTTTATCCCCAAATATTTAATATTTTGCAAAAAATCTTTGAGTCCTTCCATGCTCAACTTTTTTGTACAAAATCTTCCATTTGTATATTTCACTTTTTAATTGTTTCTTTTCTGAATTTTATGAAATCTACCTTAATATATGCTTTACTTTTTTTTAATAAATTAAATTAAATTAAAAACAAAATAAAAGGTTTGTAAAGTAAAAGCTTTTATTTGATTCTTTTAAATGTTTAACTTATTTAAACATAAAAAAATTCTTTAAAAATTATGCATGAGTAATAAAATTGAAAAACATTAGAAAAAAGCCTAAAAATATGCAATAAATAAAAAAAAACATACATTTAAGAACATTTATGGTAGAGTATTCAACAAGAGAAAAATTTTGCTAAACTAAACTAAACGAATTACCAAAAAAAAACCAAATTAAACTTTAATTTTAAGTTTAAACATTTGCCTAAAAGTGAGCTAATGTTTTCTTAATATTTACATATAATGTTTTTTGTTACAAAATAATGTATAAACATATAAACAAAGAATCCATGGGAAAATTATTTGCTGAAATTTAAAATTTTTTTAAATTAAAATATGTATGGTGCTTCTAAAGTTTAAAGTGTTGATTTGGAACAAATTTGTAAAGAGCTTACCTAGGAGACAGTCTCCCGTCACAAAAGATATTAAAAACGATACGTCTCTCTTGGTCATCGATAGTAGAGACATGGTATACCCGTCATCCATGTGGGCCACAATTGCCTGTCTTTCCTGCATGTAGGGGTCGCCGCCCATCAGTCATTAGCAATATCGATAGTCAATCGCCGAACTTCGAATTTGCAGGAATCCAAAGAGTTAAGATACTTTAACCAAAATTATGACTTCAAATTTTTTTCTCTATCTTTATATATAAAATTGTGACTGACTGACTGATTTATCACCGCAGAGTCTAAACGCCTAAAGATAAAAAAAAATTTGAACAGGAGTTTAGCCTATTGCCAAATCTACCCATAAATACGGAATTTTTGCCCATTCTCCCAAACTAAAAGAGACACAAAAAAAATTTTAATGCTAATCGTTGTTTATCAAAAAAAGCATACAGGTGTCTGGTACTTTTTGGATATTCGGACCTTTTGGGGAGTAAAAGGGTTAAACTTGTTTTTATTCTGCTTTGTTAACCCACTACTGCCAAAAACTAACGAATGCACTTAAAAAACCAAAACAAAATGAAAAAATTTATGAAATATGCGATCAGGTTCGCACTATGCTTAAGCAAATGACAGTTTCGTAAAACTGAACAAAAAGTTTCGTTAAGCTTAATATTGTTTGGCAAATATGATTAACATATATTCGCAGAGTTGCTTAAGTCACGTAATGCACATTCTGGTTGAGCCTTAAGCTTATTTCGTTGCAAAGAAGACTAGATTGCTTGTAATTCTCATCCGCTTTACAGGTTTATTTTGTTATTCTCTTTAGATTTTAACATTTGATAAAAATTTTAACTAAAATGTAATTTATAGAAAATTTAGAGAAAATAATCAAAAACTTAAAACAGTTGCCTATTTTAAGGCTTTAAAACTTATTTTATTTAATATTGTTTAGGTTAGGTTAGGTTAAGAAGGGTTGTGTGCCCACAGGCACACCTCCACTCGGAGACCGAATACGATCCATTGTGATTCCCCTCAATGAAAATATGAAGTAAGAGATAGAGATAAGAGGAAGTGAAAAATAGAGAAAAGGAAGTAAGATATATATAGAAAATTAGAAAGTAGGAACAATACCCCCCTTACAGTCCCCTCAACAGAAACAGCCGCGTTATTTCCCTGACAAACCCCAGTATATTGGCCGGATTACATCCAGCTATGCACCCCAGTTCGTCGTGAAACCTATCTCCTAGCCACTTCAGTCTGAGACCCTGCATCCTAGGACAATGGCACAGTACATGCTCGATCGTCTCTAGCTCCTCCGAATCCTCGCATAGCCTGCAGAAGTCCGGTATGGCGTTGTCCCATCTGCCCACAAAAGCCCTGACAGGACAATGACCCGTCAAGAACCCTATAAGTGTTCTGAGACTACCCCTATCCAATCCCAGTAGAACCCTGGTTGCCCCCGCGTCCAATTTGGGCCATAGTGCCCTAGACACCCTGCAATCCATTCTGCCCCTCCAGGATCGTAATATTGTTTAAGTTTTCGTATTTGTCGGCACAAAGAACAATGTTAAAGTTTTTTTTTTTTTTTAAAAAAGGACAAAAAATTGCCTAAAGAACTTCCCGACTAAAGTGGATTATTTACTTTAATTATAATTTTCCTTGTGTATGTAATTAATCTTCTTCCTTTTTCGATTTCCGTTTATTATTTCATACATTTTATATAAATTTAACTTCCTCTTCAAACAACACTACCCGCTTTCCCCCACTTTAACTCCCACTTTCAGACAATTAAAGACAACCCCTTGTTGTTTTTATTGTTTTTTTTTTTTTTTTTGGTTAAAGCAAGAGTCAATATACACACATTCCGATTATACTTAATGTATTTTATACGTTTTACTTACTTCCCTTTTAATAAAATGAATTAAACAAACATTATGACGTCATCAAAAAACACATACACTGTAAAAATATCGGTATACACAAACAATCAGCTGTAGCTTTATATTATCCTTTGTATTGCAAAAATATGTTTGCCGAGATCTTTTTTTTTTATTGTTTCCAAGCGAAATACAAAACAACAGAAAGGACGAAACATAAAAAGGATGGCAGTTTTATTTATGAGCCTTTTCAGTTTAGACAGTTTTATTCTGTGTACTGCTTTGTTTAAAAGCAAAGGGAAATGCAGGTCCTTTGTTTGCTTTTGCATATATTTTTGGTTGCAGATGGTAAATAAAATGCTTTTTATCAATATTAAGCAATATGTATTGTTAGAATTAGAAAACTTTTTTGTAATAATTTTTCATAAATCATGTTTAAGGAAGTCGTTTAATCTCTTTTTAGATAAATAGTTTCATGAATTTTTCAAAAACTTAAAATTCTTTAGCTTCCCTACTCTTAAGTTCTATTAGTTGTACAAAATAAAAATTATGTTTTATGTCAAATTAAATGCTTTAACCTTGTTTAAAAAAAAAACTAGTACCTACTTAATAAAAAAAAACATAATATTGTCCGCAATCTATGCCAACATCCTGTAACCTAAAAAATAGTTTGGTTATGCCTATGAAAACCTTAAACATTATCTCATTTCCTTTGCAAAGATTTTAAGTTGCCATGTTTTTGGCCTTAAAAGCTGCCCACCAAATGTTTATACATAAGTATTTAAACTCATACACTCATATGCAATTTTGCAAACAACAACTTCCTTTTTAACAAAAAAAAAAAATGTAGGTTTAAGTGAATTTTTAAATGCAAAAAAGCAATTTACATGGAAAAATATTGTAGACAAAAGTCATAGAGTGAAAAAATAAAATGTTTTCATTATAAAAAATGCACAAACATGACCTAAACCCTTTAAGTATGCTATAGAAATAGCCTAAAGCTGATTTTCAAATGAACATGCATTACAAATAAAAAAAAGCAAAAACGAAGAAGAGCGATTACACAGGCCAACAACTTAACTCATAGACCAGACTTTACGGAAAGGCGCTGAATTTGAATCTGTTCTCAGGATTTCTGCATCACATTAAGCTTTCGAGATATTTTTTAGGTTAAAATTTAAAAAAAAAAATCCGGTTATATGACGTAATATTCGAGACGCTATAACTGCGCGAATTCATCATTTCTTTATAAAACCTGATATATCGTCTGAAAGTTTTACCTATTACCTTACCTTTGTAATATCTTATTCCTTCTCTACGATATCTTAACCTGAAACACTAAACAGAAAAAATTATTGCCGAATTATTTTCAAACAAACGCTTGTTTGAAAATTTTTTTGATTTCTACAAATTTTTTTGCTGATTCAATCAATATTTTTGTTTGATTTTTATTTAACCAACAAAAATGTGGACAACTCTTCAAAAATTTAATAAGCGCGCTATTGGTTTGAAGTTTTCATAATTTTGTATGAAATATTTAACGCTCTTTAATGTTGTCGTCTTTTTGCATTTTTTTATTGATTGTAAGCAACACTTCTTTATGTGAAATATAAGAACTACAACAAAAAACACATGCAGTCTATTTTTGGACGCTTTAAAAAAGTACAGCAATAAAAAAATGATAAAATAGCGTGACGAGGTTTGTAGTAAAAAAACAACAAAAACAATAGCAGGTAAAAAAACGTTTAATTTTTTTTAAACAACAGAAAAAACACATTAAAAGGAACAAAATAAATTTTTTGTTGGTTTCAAAGTTGGTAAAAAAAAAACAAAATCCCGTATTCAATTTTTTCAAATAGTTTGTTTAAATACATCAAATACAAAAATATAATGATGGCGGTAAACATATCGAGGCGGTCTGACGCCGTTTTTTGTTACATTTCTTCTTCATTAACAAAGGAAAGGATAAAGCAACATTGAGTGATGAAGAAAAACACTGTGAGTATAAATATGATTTCGTTCAAAAATTATTCCAACAAAAAAATGTGTCTCAAAGCCAGCCGTCCGCTCTGCTCTGCTTCATCTTCGCCAACAGTGCTTGCTTGTGTGCGCGTCATTGCTTGTGCCAAAACTTTTTTGTTTGATTCAGCAAAATTATTTGTTTGAAATTTATATGAATTTCAGTAAACTTTTTGTTTGATTCTGTAAAATTATTTGTTTGAAAAAATCGGCGTTTTTTTCAATAAACAAAATGCAAATAAATTGTTTGAATATGCGAATTTGTTTGTAGGACCGATTTTAGACAAAAAATTGTTTGATTCTACAAATTTTTTGTTTGAATTGGAAATATAATTTTTTCTGTGTACGTGACAATTTTTTGACAAAATGAATTTGACACCTAATTTGTATGTAAAATTTTCCGCGGAATCCGAATATGAATTCAGAATTGTCAAAAGTTTTTGAGATATTTCAAAATAACCGTTATTTGTGTTTTTAAAGACTGAAATGCAAATATCCAAAAAATAAAATTTTAGCATATTTCAGTACGAACATTTTGTGCCCAATAGAATCCAGATCGCTGCAAAAATGACAAAGCTACAGAAGATTTATTGAATTAGCCCACAACAAATAAATATACAAAGCTAAATTTTTATTAACAAAAATTGCTTGAAATGATTGAATTTCTATGTGTTTTAATTTACTAAATCTTTTGTAGCTTTGTAATTTTTTACCAATCTATGTCTTGTTGGGCTCAAAATGTTCATACTAAAATAATCTAATGTCGCATGCAATAAAACATTAGGATTTTTAAATCATTGGTTTAAAAAAAAATAACTTGAAAAGAGCAAAATTGAACAAAATCATAAAATTTTCAATGAAGCTTAAACTTTTGTCCCCTGTAACTCTGTCATTTCATGACTAATCTTCACAAGCAATCCATGGTTATTTTAGAAGTTTTATAACCTTTCACTTAAAATTAAGAAATACATAATCCGTTTAAAATTTTTGAAGATATTTGCATTTCAGTCACATCATCTTTTTTAAAGACACAAATAACGGTTATTTTGGGATATATTTAAAAAAATGTTCTACTTTTGACAATTCTGACTTCATATTCGGATTCAGCGGAAAATTTTGCATAAATCTTAGCTGCCAGATTCATTTGTCACGTAGTGAAATTTGAAAAATATGAATTTTTGCTATATTTATTGTCTATATTTATTGAGGGTATACTAAGTGCCGGTTCACACACGTCAAGTTTGACTCGTCAAGTCTTGAGTTTTTAGGAGAGAAGGGAAAAGAGAATGCCATTTCTTTTCCCCTCTTTCCTAAAAGATCCAGACTTGAAGAGTCAAACTTGACGTGTGTGAACCAGCACTAAGTTTTTTATTCCGTGTGAAACTTTTTTATTATACATCTAAGACCCAATTATAAGTAATTCTAAGTCGATTTAGCCATGTCCGTCTGTCTGTCCGTCTGTTTAAAACACGCTCAATTGGAAAAACTTAACAGAAAAGAACAAACTTGGTATCAGATTGCTTGTAGTTATCCTAAGCAGTTTGGGATTGAAATCCAGGATATTATCGAGAGAGTACTCGATCATGACTGTCATAATTAGGCCCCTGGTGTAAATCTATATATAAAACAGGATGTGTGTATGTACGTATGCATGTATGTAACGTATGGATTCTAAAACGGCTGCGCCGATTTTGATGAATCGGCGGAGGGGCGTGGCAAAATCCAATTTTCATATTGCGCCACCAATGACATCTATATAATTGTGAAAATTTTTTCTTTGAAATGATCGCCTTGGTCCAACTTAGATTTATACGAAAAGAAAATTTTGCCCCGCCCACTTTCACGCCTACTTTTTTCGAATTACCTAAAATCAGATTGACAAATTTTTCTTTCAAATGTTCGTATTAATCCATTTTAGGTTTTCAAAGAAAGAAAAATTTACCACGCCTACTTTTACGCCCACTTTTTCTATTAAGCGCATAACTTGAGAACGGCTTGACCGATTTGGACGATTTTTGCTTTAAAATCATCGCCATGGTCCAACTTAGGTTTTCACCGAAAGAAAATTTTGCCCCGCCCACTTTTTTTGATTTACCTAAAATGAAAAAACGGCTCCATCGATTTGACTAATTTTTCTTTTAAATGTTCGTATTAATCCATTTTACGTTGTCATCGAAATAAAAATGTACCACGCCTACTTGTACGCCCACTTTTTCTATTAAGCGCATAACTTGAGAACGACTTGGCCGATTTAGACGATTTTTTTCTTTAAAATCATCGCCATGGTCCAACTTAGGTTTTTACGGAAAGAAAATTTTGCCCCGCCCACTTTAATGCCCACTTTTTACGATTTACCTAAAATCAGAAAACGGCTCCATCGATTTTACTAATTTTTCTTTAAAATGTACGTATCCTTTTAATGGATTTTAAAAATCGAACGCAAACATTTTTCTTAATTTGGACAGGACAACGTCTGTCGGGTCAGCTAGTAAACAATAAAAAAAAGTTTCAAAGATATTTATTATTAATAGCATACTTTTGGTTGCTTTCTTATCCCATTCTCTCACCTGAAGTGTGCTTAACGAGTTTCAATATTTATTTGCTCAAATCATAATACAAACTAAGGAAAAACTCAAATCTTTTTATACCTTTCCTTGTTTATAATAATTTTCTCATCTGTTTATAATAACATAAAGATAGAAAAAAAAACATACGAAAAACTTTTAAACACCTTTCCATTTAAGGCTTGTTATTATTATGCTCAATATTATTTAATCATTCTTTATTGGAATACTTTCCATTTAATAATGTTAAGATAAGCGTGACAACATTATGTTTTTCCTTCTTTTCTAGCAACACCTCCAACACCACTTAATGTAATTCAAAAGAAAAAACTAAAGCATAATTAAAGAAAGGCCTTTCAAGAAGTATCTAATAAATTTGGTAATTACCAATACGAAAATACGTGAACTAGCAAAATTAAATACTAAAAGCAGTCTATGAACAAGTAATAAAATGTTCATTTTATTTTCAGAATTTTTTTGTTCGCTTTTAACATAAAAGTGGTTGAAAAAGGAAATTTAAGAGAAATTTTTATAAAACAGCCTTGAAGCATGCTAACGAAATATTAAATAACCATAAAATTGTTTTTAAATATGCAGACATTTAATGTTAGTATGAAGTTGGCATACTTTTTGGAGCTAAGAGTTGTTAATTAAGTTAATAAAGTTGGTATTTCTCATTTTTTTCTGGGTGCTGGAGTAGGCGAGACTTTTAACAGAACATTTTGTGGTAGACAAACTAACGAAGAAAATTGATGGTTCATATTAATAAGTAAAACCAAATTTAATTAATAGTTTGTATAAGGAGAAAATCGTTTTGTTAAAGAAGAACACTTTGAAAGTGTTAAACAGAAATAGCAGATCGTGTGTTGCACGTTTAAAATAACAAAAGAGATTTTGGGGAAGAATCAAACAATTAACTGCAAATAATATTGGCAAATGAATTTTTTTTTAATTTAAATTTTAATTTTGTATATCCAAAAATTACTTTTATAATAAATCCAAAATTCTTAAATAATTTTTGCCTTAAAGTAGACTTTGCTATTTGTGTCAGAAAAATGTTTTTTTAATTAACTCTAAACAATTCACTTGCAATAATTAACTTCGCTTTTATTAGTTTGAGTTTAAACTATAAAAGTTTTTTTTTTCAGAATTTCTGATTTTAATGGTGAGAGGAGAGAAAAACAGCATGTTCTTTTCCCCTCTCACCAATAAACTCAGACTTTCTGAAACAAAGTTTTAATAGTGTATACCCAAACTAATCGAAAACTGCTATGGAATTTCTCTTGGCCGGAGACCGAAGGGATCATTATAATGTGTCCGTAGAAGGGTAAAGGAGATTTCCGCTTAAGTAAGGGAAATAACACTACATTCCCTTATGGGTGTCATAATAGGAAGTTGAGAAGACAATGGCAAAATAATCGTTCCCCAACCATCAAGGCCCAACTGCTGTTATGCCAGGCAACTCTACGCAGCAAACTGAGACAGAAACACGACTCTGCAGTAGAAGGCTATCTAAACAGCCTAGATGCCACAAAAAACTCCAATTACAGCTTATGGAAGGCTGTAAGACATATGCAATGCCCTAAAACCCACGAATCTCCACTAAGACTGGAAAACCGTACCTGGGCCAAAAACACAAATAGAAAAAATAAATAACTTTGCAAGCCACTTGGAGCGTGAACCCATAATGCTGATACCTGTTCCTGTCATCCAATTATTTCTGATACAGTTAACAATCCAATAAAATTTAAATTAACCCAAGTAAAATCAGCGATAGAAAATGTCAACATTAAAAAATCTCCCAGTCCTGACCGCATCACAGGCTCAATGATTAGAAACTTACCTACGTCTGCTTCAAGAATCTTGCTGCTCATCTTTAATGCGATATTACGAGTTGGTTACTTCCCATCCGCTTGGAAGACCTCTACAATTGTTATGATTCCTAAGCCAGGAAAAGACACTAGTCAAATTACGTCGTACAGACCAATCCGCCTACTATCAATATTATCAAAGCTATTCGAAAAATATTCCTTTTAAGTATAACTCTTAATGAACACGCAATAATTCCGGATCATCAGTTCGGATTCCGAGCAAGGCATGGTACAATCGAACAAGTGCATAGAATTGTTACCCAAATTAGATCAGCGTTTGAGAGAAAGGAATATTGATTATTGTTTATAGACATTTCCCAATGGCATGATCATTAAAATAACACGAATGCTTCAACAAAACACTCACAAACTCCTTGAGAGCTATTTAACAGGCAGAACATTCATGGTTAGATCAAACAATACTCCCCCACTAAGAAAATATCTGCAGGTGTCCCTCAATATAATATATACAGCTGATATGCCAACAAGCCCGAGCACACAGACTTCTACGTTTGCAGACGACACAGCATTTATTAGTGTTAATCAGGACCCAAAAGTTGCATCGCAGTATTTACAGTCCCACATCAATGTCCCACTAAATGTACTCACTTAACTTTCACGCTCAGAAGACAAACTTGCCCTGCTGTAAAAATAAATAACATCACTGTTCCGGTAGAAAACCATGTTAAGTACTTGGGAATTCATATAGATAGACGCCTGACCTGGTCTCGTCATATTGAAGCAAAAATAACCGCTATGAAACTTAAAGCAGCTCAACTACGTTGGCTAATCGGTCGAAACTCAAACTTTTCCTTAGACAACAAAGTTCTCTTATACAAGTCTATCATTAAACCAATATGGACATATGGCATCAAATTATGGGGTACTGCATACGCATCAAACATCCAGAAGCTACAAAGAAGACAGTCTAGAATATTACGGCAAATTGTCTGCGCCCCATGGTATATACGTAATGACATTATCCACAGAGATCTTAACATCGCTACCATCCAGGGAGAAATTAAAAAGTATTCAGTCAAATACATAGATAAACTAATGGTCCATCCCAACTACCTCGCTCGGGATCTAATAAAGTTCGAAGGTCACCGGAGGCTGAAAAGATCCGACACTTTGAACCTAGCAGGCTTTTTTGACACTTGAATGCAATTAATTAGCGGTTACATTGGTAACAGCTGAGAAATACAAATAAGAATTTGGATTAAGCTTTGAATACATATTGTAATTTTCGACAAGAAAAAAAAAAAAAATAATAGGTTTTTAATTCTATCTGAAAAATATTTTATTTTCCAAAAAAAACAATTATTTTAATTAATTTTTTAATTTATAATACCATTTAATTTTTAATATTTTTAGTTAGGCTTGAGTTCATCAAATTTAAATTTCATTAAATTAATTTTACTGAAGGAAGGAAATTTTTAACTTGACATTTATTAAAATTTATTGATAATTTTTATTCTTGGCTGAGCTGGGGATCGAACTCGGGCTGAATTAACATGTTTCAAGAATCACCACATTCTCAGCTCAGCTAAGAAGAAAAAAAATACGAAAAACGGAAGAAGGGAAGCAACATTAAATAAAATGGAAAATGATATTTACAGCAAACTTCGAACCACCAGTATCACTGGTTAGAAGATTGATGTTTGACTTTTGGCTGACAGCCACCGCAGTAGTGCGTATGAAAGAATGTGGTGACTCTTGAAACATGTAAATTCAGCCCGAGTTCGATTCCCAGCTCAGCCAAGAATAAAAATTACCAATTAATTTAAATAATTGTCATGTTGTAAAATTCCTTCCTTCAGTGAAAAATAATTTAATGAAAATTAAATTTGATGAACTCAAGCCTAACTAAAAATATCAAAAATTAAAAATTAACAGTTCAACTTAAAATCTATAAATTTGGTATTACAAATTTAAATCTTAAAATCCGGATAAATAATATGCTTAGGGGCTTAGTTATATTTCCCGAAATTATGTTTAAATTTTCCTAAAAATGGCCTTAAGCTTTTCCCCTAAGTAGGATTAAAAAATTGGTATAACTTAAACACTTTTCGTACACAGAAAAAATTATTTTTCCAATTCAAACAAAAAATTTGTAGAATCAAACAATCTTTTGTCTGAAATCGGTCCTATAAACAAATTCGCATATTCAAACAATTTATTTGCATTTTGTTTATTGAAAAAACACTGATTTTACAACAAATAATTTAACTGAATCAAACAAAAAGTTTACTGAAATTCATATACAAAATTTCAAAATAAAAAAAAAAAAAAGTTTCTGCACAAGCAATGTCGCGCACACAAGTAAGCACTGTATGAGAAGATGACGGCAGAGCAGAGCCGCCAGCTGGCTTTGAGACACATTTTTTTTGTTGGAATAATTTTTGAACGAAGTCTTATTTATACACACACAACACAATGTTTTTCTTTATCACTCTCTGTTGCTGTATCCTATCCTTTGCTAAATAAGAAATGCAACCAAAAACGGCAGGAGACCGACTCGATATGTTTTTCGTCATTCGTCATCCTTCTATTTTTGTATTTGATGTATTTATCCAAACAGTTTTAAAAAATTGAATACGGGATTTTGTTTCTTGTAATGTTGTTTCTGCTATTGTTTTTCTTATAGTTGCAATTGTTTAAAGCATCCAAAAATAGACTGTGTGTGTTTTTTGTTGCTGTTCTTACATTTCACATAAAGAAGTGTTGCTTACGATCAAATAAAAAAAATGCAAAAAGACGACAACATTAAAGAGCGTTAAATATTTCATACAAAATTATGAAAACTTGACACCAATAACGCGTTTATTATATTTTTGAAGAGTTGTCCACATTTTTGTTGGTTAAATAAAAATCAAACAAAAATATTGTTTGAATCAGTAAAAAAATTTATAGAAATTAAAAAAATTTTCAAACAAGCATTTGTTTGAAAATAATTCGGCAATAATTTTTTCTGTGTGGGCTGCTAAAAAAGTAATTAAAAATTTTATTTATTTTAAAATTTTAATTAAAATACGTTAAATTTTCTTTGCTTTAAATTTTTGTTAATATTCATATTTTAATTTGCTTTGAAGTCACGTTGCATACTTTACAAACTTTTTGAATTTCTGCTTCATTCCTAGTAAAACTTTTCTTGTCTTTTCCTTGTTTGTAGAATTCCTTGTCTTTATTTGTCTGCAAGAAAATACAATAATAATGAGTATTTGCTTTAATTAAAACAATAAAATAATTTCTTTTAAACAAAACTTTTTGTCTTTTAAACTTTAGCTAAGAATTTTTCTACACTCTTTTCAATTATTTAAAAAAAAGGGACCGAAAAGTATGCTTTATATTAAATTATTGTTTATTTTTTTAATAACTTAATCTGCCTTTTACACTTAAGATTAAAATCTAGTATTTTTTTTTTTTTTTTGTTTTTTTTAATGTTATTCAGACAGTATTTTAACGCCACGTAGTCTTTAGGGAAAAGAAGGATGGGTGAAACCGGGGGGGGGGTAAGATAAATAAATAATGGTGCTACAAGCTACTCAGAGGAAGATTTTCATTGTAGCTAAAAAGATTTTTTTTTTATTTGGCTATAACACGTTTATACATTCTGTTTTTTTAATCGTTCCTTTTAAGCTTTAATAGATAAGCAAAAAAGAAAACAACTTACATATAACATAAATTAAAGTAGCCTTTTAGGAGTTCCGTTTTATAAGCAAAAGAATTTCACTTTAAAGGCTTGGGGTTGAGAAATAAATTAAGAGCAAGAATTAAAAAAATAAAATAAAGAGCAACAGCTCTTAAGTAATAAAACAAATGGATTTTAAAGTAAAAATAATTTTTAAAGTCTATTGTTAGGCGAAATAATATAATTACATATACCAACACTACAATAGAGGAGAGGGTGTAAGGTGTTTGTGCTAATGTTTCTAACACTTTTAAAAATTGGTTCAAAATCAACATTTTAATAATGTCTTTCTGTCTAGCCGGCTGGCTGGCTGTACATGTAAATTTTGTGGGCAAAGTTCAGATCGCAATTTTTTAAATAATTAGATAAAATTTGGCTCCGATTTCCACAGAGACCAAGCCAATAAAATTGGTGCGAATCGGTCCATAACCTCACATTGCCGCCATACAGCTTCTTTCCCGAAAGTAGTCTTTTAGGTTGGTATTTAGATTCAATTTGATCCAAACTAATTCAATTGTTATCTTAATTATCTTACCCAAATTTTTTTGAAATCTTGCAATACTACTCCCAAACATATACCGAAAATGGATTAGGACGGTGAAATCGGATGTAACTGGACACTGGCCGGTGGGGACTCATGCTGGAAGAATGGGTCTGGAATGTAACGACTACAGTAGAAGTTGTCAAAACGAGAAGGAAGAGGAGACTGTGCTACACTTTCTCTGCCTTTCTCTGTCACCTCCAACAAAACTATTTTTAAAGGAAATTTTAAACATATTTTGATTCGTTTAACAATATTATTGTCACCGACAACCATGTTATGGTTGAATTAGTTCCCCATCAAGAAGCCACAACAATATTATGGTTGCTTTCGAACATCTTATGGTTAAAAAGAACTAAAACATGTTTAACACTAATAATAGATTGGTTGGTTTATAACCATAGCATGTTCCTCTTGAAAAAGAGGAAAATACTATTGTTAATTTTAAAACAAATTATTGTCACATTTAACCATAACACGTTTAGAGGCAACCAAAATATAGTTGTGGCTCTTTGATGGAGGATTAATTTAACCATAATATGTTTGTAGGTGATAATATATATATATATATATATATATATATATGTTCCTCTAACTCCCATTGGAGCATAGGGCGCCAATAACAGCTGATCGCCAGCGGACCCGATTTTGTGCCGTTGATCTTAACTTGTTCCAAGATAGGCCAAGACTGTTCATCTCAGTTTCGGTGGAACGTCGCCACGTTGTACTTGGTCTGCCAGGTTGCCGGCCAGATTGTTGAAATGTGTTCCATCGAAGTGCCTGTTTGGCGACGTTGTCGTTGTTTCGTCGTAGTGTATGACCAATCCATTGCCACTTGCGCTTCCGTATTTCAATTTCTATCGGAATCTGTCTTGACTGCACTAACAGGTCGGCATTAGAGACTGTCCGAGGCCAGAAAATGCGAAGAATTCTTCTGAGACATCGGTTGACAAATGTTTGTAGGCGGTGGGTAATAATATTCGTAACTTTCCAGGTTGTGCATCCGTAGAGAAGTACCGATTTGACATTTGCTTCGAAGATTCTAAGCTTAGTGCGAAGACTTATTTTGTTGTTTTGCCATATTGGGGCTAATATGCCAAAGGATGATCTTGCCTTGTTTATTCTACTCTCTACATCTAAGTCGGCACCTCCATTTTCGCCAATCTCACAACCCAGGTAGCAAAAGTTGGACGTGTAGTCGTAAATTTGGTCGCCTATATTTAGTGTTGATGGAGAGTCAACTCCTACACTCAGTGCCTTTGTTTTTCCGGTATTAATTTTAAGACCTGTACAGCGCAGTTTGTCTTGCAATTTTAGTGTTGTCTGTTTTAGATCACAAAGTCTGTGCGAAAGTAAGCATATGTCATCTGCGTATGCCAAGTAGTTCAGGTATTTGTTGTTGATTTGCCACTGGATACCATGGCTGCTATTTTCTATGGAACTTAGAACATCTTCTATCACGACAAGGAATAACAAAGGAGACAATATACATCCCTGGCGAACTCCACTTTTCACCATAAATGGGTCAGATAGCTTCCCCTTGTGAAGAACGAAACATCTGGCTTGGTTATAACTTTCCTTGATCAGCGATATAAGTTTTTCCGGTATACCTCTTCTTTGCAAAGCTAACCATATGAACTCCCGGTTAATACTATCGAAAGCTTTTTCAAAATCAATAAAAAGAAGATGGAGCTTGGAGTTGAATTCCACACACTGCTCTGTGATTATTCGTAAGGTGTTGATATGATCCGCACAGGAATATCCACTGCGAAAACCGGCTTGGCATGAGCTGATGGTATTTTCTAGGTGCTCTTTAACGCGATTAAGGATTATTTTTGCAATTATCTTTGCTATGGTTGGTAACACACATATGCCTCGCCAATTGCTGCAGTTCTTCAGGTCTCCTTACTTTGCAATCTTGACTATTATACCATCCTTCCATTCGTCTGGAAAGGACTCAATTTCCCACGATTCACATATAAGGGTGTAGTAGTTCAGCCGTAAGGTTTGGATCGCATTTATATATTTCAGCTGGAATACCATCAGTACCCGCAGCTTTGCCATTTGGAAGCTGTTTTATAGCTGCTATGGTTTCTGAAGGCTTGGGGGCGAGATTCGAATCCTAGGGTTTGTTGCGGTGATAGAACTTGCGAAAATAGGTGGTTGAGCTGCAGGATCAATCATGTTGTTTAATACCGTTGAAAAATTTTCTTTCCATCTTTGGAGTTGTTCCTGGTCCGTGATGAGCAGATTTCCACTTATGTCACGTACTGGGTGTTCGGTACGCATTCTTTGCTCTGCAAGTTTTTTCGTAATCTCAAAAACAGTTCGCGTATCGCCAGAGTCTCTCTCTCGGCCTCTTCTGCAAGGCTGTCTATGTGCTTTCTTTTATCTCGTCGCACAGCTCGCTGTACCGTCTTGTGATATTTAAGATATTTGGCTTCTAAACTACTTTTTTCATCACAGTCCTCGGAAGCATTCATTTTCTCTTTTAAAGCTTTACGTTCTGAAATTAAGTTCCAAGTATTCTCAGACATCCACACTTGTCTTCCTTTGGGAGCTGGGCCTATGGTGTGATCTGCGCAGGATCTGATGGTGTTTTTAACGTGGTCCCATTTAGAGTTGATAGACGCATACGGAAGTGCATCATTGTTTTGTGCCACAGCGTTGCGTAGCTGAGCGCTAAAGTTGTTTCGGACATTGATGTTTTTTAAGCGCCCGATATCGTACTTCCTAGGCCGGATGTTTTGCCTTTTCTGTTGAATTGCGGCAGTACGTAGACGAATTTTGGCCACCACTAAGTAGTGGTCCCGAGATTGGCCAATGTCAGCACCTCTTTTGCTCCTTACATCGAGAAGACATTTCTTAAAGCGATGGCTGATGGTCGATTTGGTTTGCGGTGGTATACCTATCGTGTGACACCCAAGTTACCTTATGACAGTCTTTATGTTCAAAAAGAGTGCCTCCGATCACAAGTTTTCTAGCATTGCAAAAATCAATGAAGCGTTCGCCGTCGTCGTTTCGAGTACCAAGGCCATGCCTGCCCATTACGTGCTTCAGTGATTCGTTATCAGAACCAACCTTGGCATTTAAGTCTCCCATAACGATAACAATATCACCCCGTGGAATGGCATCATAAGTTTTATTAAGCTGGCTGTAAAACGTGTTTTTAACCTCGTCTGTGGCACTTTCTGTGGGAGCATAGCATTGTATCAAAGATATATTTCTTACTCTGGATGCAAAGCGAGCAAGAATAAGTCTGTCCGAGACAGGTTTCCAGGTAACTAAGCTTTTATGTGCATTTGTTGTCATCATTATTCCCACTCCGGATTCGTGGCTGCTGCCCGTTTCCCTCCCGGAATAAATCATAACAGTATGGGATGTAGTTGACGAGTATTCTCCAGAGCCTGTCCAGCGGATCTCACTCAAGCCTAAGATGGCAAGGCCGTATCGCTGCATTTCACGTTCAACTTGCATGTACTTGGCATTCATACCTGAGTTGATGTTGTCAGTATCTTTTAGCGTTCTTACGTTCCAGTATCCAATCGTAGTCCTTGTTCGATATGCAAAGGTCGTCAACGAGGGTTTCGGTTTTCCATTTAGAGGCTGTTTAATTAGCGATTCGTTAGCAATTTGTGATTCGGGAAAGTGGGCTGCTAACCCTCCTCCCCTAGATTGGTGATAGGGCTGCTATCTACGTGTCCAATCCCACGATGCAACCATGTTTCAGCGGTTATCGCCTACTTTCCTGAGACGTCCTTTCGACCATTCAGGATACATGGTTGTGGCGCCTTCTAACTCTGGCTAGCCTTAAAGCGGATGCTACAAAGCCATTGCCCGGGGGGTACTTGGTCTAAGACCGGAAGTAGTTAGCTGCTTGGACAGTTCAACAAAGGAATCGTCCTGGCCACTCCCAGTGAGTGGCAAATCAGAAACTTTCCACCTCTGCGAAAAGTCCCACCCCCCAAAATAATAATATGGTTATAATATGTTTCAAATTGTCTTTAAAAATAGTTTTGTTGGAGGTGACCATATTTAAACATGTTTTTTCTCTGCGTGCATAAGGGAAAAATAGCTTGGGGAACCGGTGTTTGCCTGTTTGGAGGATCTATCCAGGATAAAACTTAAATCGCTTCTTCTCTTCACTAGGAAGACGAAGTGGTTGACTTTGCAGTGACGCCATCTGAGTAACTGCTCTAAAGGATGGGCATTGGCGCTGGGTATCACAAAGGGACCAATAAAGGACCCAAGTGAGCTGTCTCGCAAAGGCTGCCCATGGAACCTAACCTAACTCCTGAAAATAGCCTTTAATGCCATAACTTTCTTATTAATGTTGGTATTAATATAAAAACTGGCGACAATTACTTAACGATAGCTACTATGTCATGACAAAAAGTTGTGCTGGTAGGTCCAAAATCAACCCATATGTCCGATAAAAACCCCCTTCTTAAAATCACTAAAAGGCAAACAAATCTCAAAAAGATGAAGATATCTAAATAATAATTGGCACAAAGAATTTTAAGGTGAATTTTGACCTACTAGCAAAATTTTATTCTGGCGGGTCCATGATTGCCAATGAGTCCCAGATAGGGTACACTCTTAAAAATTTGCCTTTAAACACGGTTTTGTAGGATATCAAATGGTCGTTCTTGACCCCGATAGCTTGTAATTGTTTTATTTTAAAGTTGTTTTAAGTATTTATAAATTTTCTGTAAAGATTTTTTAACTTAAAGATAACTCATTCAATTGTATGTAGAATTTGAGTTTGCCTGCACTCAAAAGAAAAATCAATCCATCCGTACTCAAATCAATCCGTAGCGGTATTAATAGTACGGTGAGTACGGATTTTCTTGAATCAAGTACAGAAAGATTGATTCAAGTACGGATTTTCAGTCGCAAAATAATTAATTAATCCATATTCAATCCCGATTAATCTCAAAATGTACTTGATTCAAGTATTATTAAGTTGATTTCATCCCGAATTTGTGCTTAAAAAAATACCAAAAAAAGAAATGAGAAAGAAAAAGTTATTATGATTGATTTACTTACCCGTATTACACCTTACAGAATGATAAAACACCAACATCATGCCCGATATGGTTTTAACTTTAGAAATCTTATTTACATATTTAACCAAAAATATAAACTAAATTAGAAGCAAGAGTTCAAATTTACTTGTTAACCCTTCGCGGTACACATGAGTCTGGCCAGACCTTTTTTCAATGTGTATAGAAAATCAAAACATGCATAAGCCGGAGGGTTAAACACAACGAAAAGTTTAATCTTAAGGGTTTAAGGGATTGATTTTCGAAAGTAATCCCATATTTTGAGTACGTTTCAGTGTTATTCGTACTTACAGTTTTGAGTACGACTCATACTTAAAGTAATCGTAAACAACTTGATTTATCACGAGTGTTTTTCTTTCTGTTTTAGGTGCTTTATCTTCTAACCATACTTTAAGTAGCTTTAAAATTTTAAGCAAACATTATTTGTAAAAATTAGGTTTGCTTCAAATTTCAATTTGAATAAAACTTTATTTTTATTCTTATAGCATATTTCTAAAACCATTAAACTATTGACCAAATCTAATTGCCCATCTTTAGGTCAAGGTAATAAAATAAAATTCATTGCCTATTTCTATGACTTTTTAACAATCAATAAATATTTATTGATTTATTGACTTCAAAAAGAGTTTGGAATGTTTATTAAATAATTTGAGTTCTCTGTAGCGTAACGACTTTATTATGGCCAATAGAATTTTATTAAGCCTTTTAATAGTAGCCCAAAAAATGTTACCTTTTATAAACAAACACTTGTTTTCTTTACACAAAACTTTTATCGGAAAACAAAAGCTTGAATTTTTCAAGAGTCGAAATAACCCTTATCTATAACATTATGTGTTTAAAATTTTAACTTAAAAAAAGTTGTTGAATTAACAATGGCAAAAAGAAAATTCTGCCATAAAGATAACAAAATGATAAAATAATAAAAAATAATCACTTATTAAGGTGTCTGGTAAAAGTGACACAAAAAAGTGTGAAAACACACACAAAATAAAATACGAATACGTGTTAGAAAATTTTAAAAAAGTTTTAAGAAAATAACATATATTTGTTCAAAAGAAAAAAAAATCTGTCTAGTTGTGCTTTGCTCTTTTATGGGACGTCTTAGAAAATCAATAAATTTTAATATTTCAGTTCATTCTGTGGGAGGGTCTTTTGGGCTTGTAGTATTTTCACGTATGTTTATTATGAATTAGTAGTGGTTTCCGATAGGTTAGTAGTTAAAAATCAATATGTTTAAGTGTTTCTAATTTAATATTTAAAAACCGCCTTAACCACTTTATAAAAAAAATTATAAAAATGGGTTTGGAAAACTAATTGCAAAGGGTTTTGTAAAATTAAAATAAGACTAAATAGCCCAATGCACAATCATGTGCAAATTGTCTTGCATCTTAGCATTTGCAAAATGGTATAGTCAATTCTATAGCATACTTTTAGGATTATTGTAAATACTCAACCATTTTACAATGCTAAGTGATGGTTATTATTTTTGAACTACTCATAATCGCAATTAAGTCGTAATTAGAAATTCTATTGCACAGAATTATGTTATCAGTAGGCCAATTAAAAATCTTGTGCAAAAGGTTTTGCTTCATAGCATTTCAAAATTGTATAGTATCTACAATAATCCCAAAAGTATACTATAGAATTACCTATACCATTTTGCAAATGCTTCGATGCAAGACCATTTGCACAAGATTGTGAATTGGGCTAATAAATTATAAATAGTAAGACAGGGTAAGCAACTTATCGTACACAAGTTTCATAGTATTGCCCGTCAAAGATAGTGGAAACTAAGTAAAATGTGGGCTTTTAAGCTGTCCAGACTTCACCTCAGGAACCTTATTTAGGGATTAATGGCCTTTGGACTTTTTGGAAACTCGCCTAAATGCTAGGGCAGCCGTGCAACGACCTGTGTAAAAGTTGCGACGACGAGGAAGAAGAGGAGATAACGCTCAAATTAGACGTGACCTAACCATAACAAACAAACCATAACCATTACCAAAAGGACATAAACATACCATTCCAACCAATTAAATTTTGGTTTCAACGGTCATCGTTACGGCTATGGTATTATGGTAATGTCACGTCTAATTTGAGCTTAACGAAACATCTTCTCTGTAATTTTCCCCATTCGGAGAACAAAGACTCAAACTGTTTAGGGTAAACTTGTCTCTCTGACATTGATTTAAATACAATCTACTTCTTCTTTGAATAAACTGGCTGGCAGAGGGTGAAGGTCAACGGGAACTAATTTCTGTAGCCACGTGAGCGGTGCAATTTTAGACAGATTTAAATATAAAAAAAATGTTTCTGCATTCGATTTCCTATAAAATATTTATTTAAGGATTTAAGAAAAATTTCAAGTTTATTAATAATAAATAAAAAGCTTATATTTAGTAAAAAATCAATATTTAAGAGCACAGAAAGCGATGAGGCTTAATTGAGAGCTTAAATGGTTTTTTAGTAAAACAACTTGCCGCATATAGAGCGAGGCTAATCCACAAAAGGCCCTACAGACTCCACTACATCCAGAAAAAGGCACCGTTTGGTGCGGTTTTCATGCTGGTGGTATCATCGGATCATACTTCCTCAAAAATTGAACGTCCAGGAGACACTTCGTTTAGAACAGCCACATCGACAGAAATCTAATTTATATGTAAACTATAAAACTTGACCTTTCGAATTAAAAACAAGTTAGAATGCTAAAGGGTGGTACAACCATAATGCGTCAAGTTTTTTGCCCAACTTAATTTGACATTTCTTTGTTTCAGTGTTTGAAAAATTCAACTATGGTGAGGTACACAATTGAACAGCGCGTTAAGATTGTTGAATCCTTTTACGTAAATGGGCGGCCAAACCTTAGTCGATTTGTTAACAAGCAGAATTGCCGCCTTTGGGCAAATGGGAATCTAAGAGTGATTGTTGAAAAGCCGATCCATCCACGAATAGTGACTGTTTAGTGCAGTTTATTGGCTGGCGGCGTCATGGGGCCGTACTTCTTCGAAAATGAAGTCGGCCAAGCAGTTAGCGTGAATGGTGTTCACTATCTCGAGATGATAAAGGACTTCTTATAGCCAGAAATTTAGGATATTTACCTGAACAAAAGGTGGTTTGAACTGGATGGTGCCACTTGTCACACAGCCAACGAAACAATGGCTCTTTTCTGTCATGGCGATGTTGATTGGCCGTTCCGATCATGTGATTTGACAATGTGGACTTCTTTCTTTGGGGATATTTAAAAGAAAAAGTGTACATAAAGAACAATTCAAGAGCTAAAGGATAAAATAACTCGACACATTAACGACATTGAACCTCAATTATGTCTCAGAGTATTTGAAAATATGACCCATCGGATAGAGGTGTGCCACCGAAACCGTGGCGAGTATTTGGGCGATATTTTGTTTCACACATAATAAAAAATATTAAGATAATTCTCGGTAAACTTTTTATTTTATTTACAATTAACATCGTACGTTTTGGTTGCCTTATTTTTTACGGTTTTGCGCGCGTACTAAAGTGTTTTGCGAGAGTGGGCTTTATATGGGATTATGGTAGATTATGGGCCGATCTTCACGAAAGTTAACATGGTCATTTCTAGTCTTATGAAACTGTGACAGGCTTACTAAAACATCATTATCGTTTCGGTGCTATGCCTCCTAATGGTTTTCCAAGAGTAGGCTTTTTATGTGACAACGGTAAATTATGAGCCGATCTTCACGAAATTTCGTGCTATTTCTAGCCAAAAAAAAAATGAATTTGTGCAAAATCTTATACATATTGTGCGACCATTTATGCTAGTTTTTTTAAGGAAAGTTGTTCCACATTTTGATTCACAACTCTAAATCAACTGAGCCGATTTTGCTGGATATGAATCCCAAACTGCTAAGGAGAACTAGAAACTATTTGATACTAATACTGTTCTTTTCTTTTGAGTCATTCAAAAGTGAGCGCAATTGCAACAGACCGAGAGACAGACGGACATCTACTTAGAATTACTCAAGGACCCAGAATATATGTTCTTTATGGGAATAAAGATGAATATTAAAAAAGATTCTCAAGGAATGGCAAACTTACTATATCCTCATTTACCATAATTGGTGAATTTTTATGTTTCTCGTTAAAATTAAGTCTTTTTGTTGTTTTTTACAATTTTTTACAATTGACGCAAAAAAACACAATTTATTCGGATTTTGCAAAAATCCCTGAAATTTTGATGAATTTTTACTATTTCTATCTCAATTTAAACTTAATTATAAACTAAATGCAATTTCGTTTTCTTTTTAAACTTAACTCCCCTAAAGTATGCAACATTTTTAGTTTAAACACGCTTCCAAAGCTTAATTTAAGCCTAAAACCCTGCTATGTTTATTGTTTTTGATTTAGTACCGGAAAAATATGCAACATTTTTTACTTAATTCGATATTAAACATAGTTGTGTTGTTAATAAAAAGACTTTTCGGGAATTAAAAAAAATACATATATTTGCCTAAAAAATTCCGAAAATTTCATTACAATTGTTTTGAAAACGAGCTCCTAGGTATGCTTTAATTTTCGGTTGAAAATTTCATATAGAAAATTTGTATACAGAATATTTAATGCTTTTATTTCATTACTGTATCAAAAACTTTTTAACTGTTGCCACAAGAAAAAAGTTAATAAACTGCAAAGAATGAAAAAGATTTTTCAAGCACGCTAACCTTCTAAAAATTCTTTACAAAATAAAAATTTATATTTGTTTAAAATCGTTAAACATCTCTCGGTTGGAAACTTTAAATTAAAATTATATTACAAAAGCAAAAGTCCGAAAAAAATTGTTTATATTATTTTCCTAAAATATAAAATATTAACGTTTTAGCAGGTTAAAGAACTCTCCCATTAACGTAATTTTATTTAGCCCATATAAATATTCGTATATAAAAACAATAATTCCTTTATGCTTCGTAAAACCAAAGAATGTCAAGTTTGTGGCATAAAAAAAATTGTAAAAAAAAACAATAAAACTCATGAATTTACTTACTGACTTACAAACTCTAACTCAGAGTGACACCATGTGTCAGTCTTTTAAAGAATGTATTATTGATGTGCCCCTAAATGCATGCTTTACTTATGTTTATTGCCATATAAAAAATAAATTGTTAGTGCTAACAGTGAACTGATTGGTTCAATAAACTTTATGGAATAATAAATAAATATTATATTGATTTTATTGTGTGAATTATTAGGGACATAAAGTGGAGAACTGGGTAGAAAGAAAAAATCGAAATAACATTTATGGTTTTCATTAGCGTTGGAATCGTAATTTTGAAAAAAATTTTTGGGCACAGAATAAATTTTTAATAAACACTTTTTCTGCTTTTATTTTTCTCTTAAGTATTTCAATAAAACGTTTTTCAATTTAAGAAATTTTCGCAAAAATAATTTTCATATTTTTATAAAAATTATTGTTTTTCTAATGTATTCAGCCTAAAACTATGCAAAACTTTTTTTTAAATTTTATATATCCCACAATAAATTTTGAAGCTCATTTGCTGCAACAATGTCATAAATTAAAAATCGCAAATTTTGACTTGATATCACAAATGCATAGTAAATCATTCTAAAAAATTTTATAGACTCAACTCTTGAGTGACTAATAAAATTCTTCTTTTTCCATTATGTTGTGTTTCAATGTAAAACCTTAAAGTCGTTTAATGGAAAAGTTATAGTTTTGAGTTAAAACAATGTTGCAGCAAATGGGAGATACACAATAAATTACTTTAATTACAATAAATGGTTTTATGACAGCATTTTCAATAAAAACATTTTTAATCAAATATTTATTCTCTTATTCGTATTAAATTTTGAAAATTTATTTTTTAAAAAATATTGTTGTTCATATTTTGAGATGAAAATTAAAGTGTTCATCATATTTTTATAAACAATTTATTTCCATTAGATATTCTCTGCCGAAAGGTATACACATTTTTATAAATTTTGTATATCCCAAAAATATGCTACAAAGTACAGCTTTTTATCAACATATTTATAATAAATAAATTTACAGTAACATTTAGATGCAATTTTTTCCATATTCGTGAATTCCTTTCATATTTCAATAAAAAAATATCCTTTTATTAGATATTATCCGCCTAATTGTATACAATACCTTTTTAAAGATTGCATAAATATCTCAAAATTATGCTACTAAATTTGGTTTATGACTAAAGTATAAATAAATTATAACTTTCGGAAAAAATTTTACATAAATGATTAACGTTTTTACTATTTTCCCTAAAGTATGCAATATTTATTAAAAAAAAACTATATTAGTTCTTTTTAAATTAAAGTATACAACAAAATAAATCAGATTATATAAATTATTACATAAATATCCTTTTTTCTTTTAAATAATTCCTTTTTTTATATATTTACCCTAAAGTTTGCTATACTTTCTGTTTTTACATAAAAGCTATTCAGTTTTTACTCTTAAACTCATATCTATTGTTTTTTTTTCAATACATTTTGTGCAATCAATTGTTATTTTGTTGCTTGTTTTTTAATAAAAAAAAATCCTTGATTTACGTTGAGTATCCTGTGCTTTTGTCCATTTAATGTTATTGTTTAAAGTCATAACTATAGAAAACTAAATTTTTTTTTAACAGTTAAGAGTCAGTTTGCTCGGTCTCAAGGATTCTGTACGTTATACTTTACAATTACTATACAATTCAATTAAAAACGATGGTTCCTTTGTCTTAAGCTTTTCTCTGTGGGTGTCCTGTAAAATGTTTGCATAACTTGTTGGTTTTCTTTGGTAGAGTATGATAATTTCAAGATAAATATTGAGTGATTGTGTTATTCTTACTACCTTTTCTTCATGACAAACTATCGGAATATTTCAAGCTGTCTGCAGCATTATTGGAATTAATTTTTAAGTCAATATTGAGATTGTGGCAAAAGCTTGTGTAAATAGAAAGCAAGAAGATAAAGTAGACAAGATAAACAATTTGCTAGATAAGTTTACATAGAAATTGACAACAAATACCATGTAAAATTTAAGCAATATCAATCAAAACAAAATATGTGAAATTATCTTGTAAAGATGTCCCAAGACTAGGCAGTAACGTACAAAATACGCAATGAATTCAAAATGAAAAAGACTTAAATGAAAGCAAGATACGATTTTATATACAAAAGCCTTAAAGTAGGCAGTTATTTTTGTAAAAACAATACACGAAAAAGTTCACAAAAATTACAATTACTTAGGGGGTAATTTTGTTGTTCACTTCACCTTGCGTTGAGAAAATTTTCATATAAAATTTTTTGAAATTTTGAAAATTCAAAAAATTTTATATGAAAATTTTCTCAACGCAAGGTGAAGTGAACAACAAAATTACCCCCTTAATATTAGCCTTAAAGTAGACAATGATATTTGTGAAAATGATTTAACAAAAGAAATTTCATAATAACAATACCTAAGAATTTCTTAACTGAAGCCAGAGAATCGGCAACTGTTAACACTAAAATGATTCGCTAAAAATTATGCAACATTTTTTACATAAGTTTTGTGTAAAAATTCTTCATTTTCTTTTTCGATTTCCAGCATTCGTAATAGTCGCGGCAGTTTAGACAGTATTGGCACAGCGGTTGCGTCTTCAGCTGCCTCACAGGCCAGTTCTAGCGGCGGCTCTAATCCCAAAATGGACATGACCAATGGCCTAAATGGTTCGGGCAACAATAGCGCCAATAATAGTCCTCAACATCATCACGGCAGCCCCAGCCATCATCGTTCCTCTTCTCGTAATGGTCGCGATAATTGGTCTAAAATGCCAGAGCCTTTAAATGGCCAAAAAACAGAGCACAAAGAAAAATCTTCACCCTCACGCCGTAGCCTAAGCGGTTCTAGTTCCAAGCAAGGTTCACCCTCTTCGGGACGCACCAAAGGGGTACCACCCAGCTTTGGTTATGTGAAGCGATCAAATGGTTGTAATACTGCTACAGCGGAGCAACAAAATATCACTATGATGATGAATACTAGCAGTGGTTCAAGTAGTCCACAAAATGGCCGTACTGCTCATGTTTCAGCAGTGCCGAGAACTTCGCCGGGAGGGCGCAAAATGCAGGGAGGAGCTCAGACATTGCCGCATGAAGTGACAAGTAAAAGATTCTGTTTTATTAAATCGCATTAGTTTTGTTATACTCTGTGTATATTTTTTTTTATTTTATTGTTTTTTATAGAAATGCCTCCTAATCCACAACATCGCAGTTATTCTTTAACGGGACCAGGTGCCACCCAGTTGAGCCAGTGTATTAGAGAACGTTTGGCTGGATCGCATAGTCTACCAAAGCCGGGCTCAGATATACACATGTTTCAACACAGGTAATTTTATGACCTGTATATAAATTAAATATTATAGATAATATTTTACTAAAAGTATGCAACACTTTTTAGTTTTTAAAATAAGAACTTAATTAAAAATTAATTATGGTTTTAGCTTACAAAAAGATTCTGTCTGTTACAATACGACTCATTTTATTTTTAGATTTCTTGAGATTACAACTAAAAATTACTGAAGGGCTCTTAAATTGTATTTAAAATTTCTTTATACGAACATTTTCGCCCAAATTTATGCTATACTTTGCTATTTTATTAATTTGCTGTTAAGTTAACTAAAACTAAGCTATACTCTTTTCTTTAAATTTGTTGTACATATTTTTAAGAGTTTTGAATTTGTTTGGCAACTTAAACATGCGATATTTTAATTAAAATAATACCAAAAGTAGGCAACACTTTTTCAGTTTGCTTTATATAAATTTAACAAAGATTTCATTAAAACTTTGATGGCCATTTTCTCAATGTATCGACAAACTGTCTGTTACTTAATGTCAACATAAATTTATTGGACCGATAAACTGTCCGTTAACGATTTTGGGTTTTCTCAATATACCGACAAAAAACATTGTTTTCAGTTGGCAACACCACTCAAAATACATGTAAAAGTTGGGAGTCAGCTGATTGAATTTATCTGTACGGCAAATTAAAGGAAAATAAATAATTGGCGGATGAGTGCCGGTTAGCTTTGCGATAAAGTCGAAGCAAATGAGACATTGAGAAAACCAAATTTCTTTAATGTGCAGTTTTTCGTTGGGAAAAAAGATAATCGCCTAATGATAAAATGGCCATGAATTTCAAAAGCTAAAGTAAGCAAAAATGTTCAAACAAAAAGAATTTTCCAAAAAAATTCTAAATTAGAAAAAAAAATCAAGAGTCTGTAGTTTTTTATAATTTTCTAGATTAAACAACTTAATTTGTAACAAAACCTAATGCCTAAAATTATGCAAACTATTTTGCGTGTTAAATAGAATTTATGCAAATGAACTCTATTAATTTGCATACATTAAATTATTGACACTGTCAGGCTAATTATAGTTATATTAATGCCACTGATGCAGGCAACATGAGCGTCACTTATCATTAAAATTAATTTGTATTGCACTCAATATGTGCGGTTCAATTTTATTTATAAAATATAAAAAATTCTACAATGAAAAAAACAGACCGCAATATAAATTAAATACAGTGCAAATTTTTTAAATAAAATACCATTTAATTAAAAATGTATTTTAATTAAGAGCAAGCAGAGTTTGCATAATAATAAGTTTTAAATTCAATTATTTGCTTAATAGTATAAACAAATAAACACCTAAAAGTATGCTTTAGATATTAATTTGTAAAAATAACTTATCACTTTACTTCCCATTTTTTTGTATAGACTATCAAATCGCACTGGCAAAATGCTTGATGGCTCTTTATCTGACACCCAAACTTATGCTGAGGTCAAACCTGAATACAGCAGCTATGCCATGTGGCTAAAGCACAGCAATACCGCTGGTAGTCGCTTATCGGAGGGTGATTCTATGGAAAATATGCAAATCGGTTCTCCCTCAATGTCACGCCATAATCATAAAATGATGCAACATCGTGCAGCTGCAGCTGCGGCAGTAGCTGCTGCCAATGCTGCAGCTGGTAATTCGAGTGCCATGTCAGGCTCCGAATCGCCTTATGTGCAAAGTCCTCGGCTGAATCGCAGCAATAGCATCAGGTGTGTATGAAAAATGTTTTCTTAAAATAAAAATTGCATGTTTGTAACTTGTTTAACATAATTTTTTTGAAAAAACAAATATATTGAAAAATTTTTATAAAATATTTTTTTGTTTTTAAAAACCTTTTTTTAAAAAAAAGCTACTTGAAAGAAAGGACCTTTCCAAGGTGATTACAAAACAACACTCCTCAAAGAAAGGATTAAATAAATTTTCTAAATTTATTTGTTCCAAAACTTAATACTTAAAGCTTAAGAGTAAAAGCTTTCTTGTACTATTTGCACTAAAAAAACAAATAAATTTTTGACGTCACTACATACTTTCATTTAAACATCTTTGTCTTCCACAAAGCTTTTGTTACAACTCTTAAATACTTGCTGCCGTATTCATAAAAAAATTTTAATTTAATAAAGTTTTACAAAACAGATTTTATATGAACATTTTCTTAAATAAAGGATTATTAAATTTAATAATCATTTATGAATACGGGGGTTAAAAGTTATAAGTTGAGTTTTGCCAATGCTTTCAATTTTGTGTTTCTCGCAAGCTCTACTAAAAATGCTTTTTAAAGCTTTTAAGAAATTTGTTTTCATTATCACTCGTTTCATAAATTGTCTTTAATTAATGACTTTTAAGACCATATTTGTTTATTGCCATCTTCAAAGCTTTTTTATTTACCTTTCAAAGCTTACTTGATCCAAAATCTTTAATATAATAGCATTTACTTTTGAATACAAAAATTCTTTAAATTAAATATTTGTTTTCAATTTGAAAAATAAAAATTAACAATATTTGTTGATGCTGTTTGGCTTTTTTAATTTTCTTAGCTTTTTTGCCTTTTAAGTTCGTTTCATTTTGCATGGTTCTTAAGAACTTCTTGACATCGCGCCGACTTAAAAACTTTTAATTTTTCTTATTAAATGTTAAACTTACCCTAGAGGGAAGCGAACTGACACCAAAGTAGTCCCGTTATAGGTCTTTGGTGGTAGAGGCCGGTTCAAGTTTTAACACTTTCTTTGAATAAGACCTATCACTTTTACATGGGGTTGTCATTGGAGGGGGTCAATTGACACCATTTGACCAGTCACAAATCTATTCTCAATGGACGGGTTTAGTGACAGTTACTACAATGTAGTATTATTTCAATATGATGTAGTATTATTTAAAGAAAAAGTCCTAGAATTAAATTCAAGAGCCAAATTTTAGAAAAAATGTATCACACCACCGGTGAAGACTGTACTGTAATTCATTACTTTTTCTACCTTTTTGTTCTTCATAAACCAGCTACATGATTGGTTCTCCTTTCACTGGTCATGAGTTTTTTCTTTTTGTACCTGTTATATTATCACAACTCCCAGGACCAGACTGTTGGATCAATTGACACAAATTTCCCGCAGGGTTTTTATATCTACAACTAATTTTTTTTAAAATTTTTATTAATCCAAATTTTTAATTTTTTAATCATTAAATTTTAATTCATTACATTTAATTTTCAATAAATTATTTTATGAAGAAGGCAGTTTTTACAACATGAAATGAATAAAAATTTATTGATAATTTTTCATTCTTGACCCACGTTCACGGACAGGTTGCTCTGATATGTTTCGATAGTAAGCGCAGTATCTCTTCAAAAAATCATTGCCGTTTGTCCGTGAACTTGGGTTCAATTCCCCGGTCAGTCAAGAATAAAAAATCTAAATAATAAAAATGTAATGTTGTTTGTTGCTGATCGCATAACTTGAGATCGCCATGGTCCAACTTAGGTTCATACGAAAAGTAAATTTTGACCCGCCCACTTTTACGCCCACTTTTACGAAATACCTAAAATAAGAAAACGGCTCCATCGATTTGACAAATTTTTCTTTCAAATGTTTGTATTAATCCATTTCATCGAACGAAAAATTTTCCACGCCTACTTTTACGCCCACTTTGTCTATTAAGCACATAACCTGAGAACGGCTTGACCGTTTTGGACGATTTTTCCTTTAAAATGATCGCCATGGCCCAACTTAGGATTTTACGGAAAGAAACTTTTGCTCCGCCCACTTTTTTGATTTACCTTAAATCAGAAAACAGCTCCATCGATTTCACTAATTTTTCTTTCAAATGTTCGTATTAATCCATTTTAAGTTTTCATCGAACGAAAAATTTACCACACCTACTTTTACTCCCATTTTTCTATATATTTGACCAATTTGGACGATATTTTTCTTTAAAACGATCGCCATGGTCCAACTTCGGTTTTTACGGAAAGAAAATATTGCCCCGTCCCCTGTTTTCGATTTACCTAAAATCAGAAAACGGCTCCATCGATCATTAGAAATCAAGTACCGAGGAGAGAGTTTTTTTATTTAATTTCATATACATTTTATATGAAATTTGTCGCTTACGATAAAATTGTTCTTGCTATAAAATCGTAACGGTACCTTATGTGACCATGTCATTTTAGGAGATGATGCATGTGTTGCCAATTAAGTAATTTATTAAAAAAAAAAAACGAAAATTGAAAATGATGTCGCATACGTTATTTTCGCGGTTAGAGCTCGATATGCTCTAATTCACCCAGTTTTCAAACAACTTTAAATTAAGGTTAAATTTTAAGTTATTTCATTATCAAATTATTAAAAGTTTTTATACTTTGGTAGCAGCCATGATTTTCTCTTTATTTATTCATAAAAGTTTTTTATCTTATTTAAAAATCTGCTGCCTACTTTTAGGCTTTATTTAATTTTTTTTTTTAAATTAAGTTAAAAGTTATGTTCGCAAGCAGTTAATGAATTTCATTATCAGCTAAATTTATTTACATACATATTAAAATTAAGTTCACACTACTGAAAATTCCTTGCTGCCTACACCTGCGCTCACTTTTGCTACTTTTAGCCGCCCAAAAGCACACATTAATGTCACAAAGAAATATTTTTAATACTTTATTACGTTTTTATACCATCTCTTATTTTTTATTTTCTGTTATACCTTGCAACCTTCAAATTCTCTTCATTTTCAAACTTATTTATTTGCCCAAGTGAATTTACCTATATGTATGCTACAATTTTTATTTTTATCTAGTATAAAAGTTTTGTGCAAACAAGCATAAAATGATGACTGAATGTTACTTTATTTAAGTAACTTTTTGTACACGAATAAATTCTTATGTATGGATGTGTAGATGACAGTCAGTATCTTGTTCTATGAGCTTGTTTGATAATTTATGCAGTATAGGATACTTTCCGGCATAAATATTAAAAAATTTTATGAAAGCAGCAAATAGGTGAATGAGTGTTTTCGCAGACAAATAAAAAACTTTTATAGGAATTTGTTTTAAGCTATATATTCGTAAGTGTGTAGTTAAGTGCGTAAATGTATGTGTAAAGGAATTTTCTGCCAAATACTTTTAGCTGTTAAATGCAGGCTTATTTTGAAAGTTTTTTTTTATGCTACTATTTTGAAATATTGTTGTTTATGTGCAAAATTTATGAGTTTTTAAGGCGTTGAAAAGTATGCAATATTTTAGTTTTGAGTACTATTAGTAGCATAGGTAGTCCGTGAAAATAATGTAGCATAATTTTAGGCGTTGCCTTGATAATATTTGTTGATATACATGTATCAAGTTTTTTATTTTGTTGTTGCTATTTAATAACAATGCCTTAAATGGAGAAGGAATGAAACTACTTATATTGTTTCAGTCTGTTTTGTAATATGTTAAGTAGTACTTCAAAACAATGAAAAATTTTAGTTTTAAGGAAGTAAATTTCAAAAAAGTTCGCTTTGAAATAGTACTTGTTAAGAGAATAATGGTAACGACTGCTTAATGTTTAAGGCTTTTTATAATTTAATGCGAATTGCTTAGCAAAGTAACATTTTTTTCTAAGGTTAGTGAACTTTAAAATATATTTTAAAATTTTAAAGCATATCTTAAGGCTTTTATAAGCCAAATAAATAACTTAGCTAATTTCAATTACCAAGCCAAATAAAGTTGTAATTTAATTTGAACTTCCATAAAACTTTAATGCCCTTATTTATTTAAAAATATTTCAGCTTTACAAATGGTAGCTTGAAATATTTAGAAATTGTATTAAACTTAAAGTATACATTTAGGAGATTTTATTTAAAAATAAAGCATGAAAAATATAGAAATTGTATTAAACCCAAAGCATACATTTAGGAGGTTTTATTTAAAAATAAAGGACTCTTGAGCTCTGTGTTCTAAACATTTAAATTTGTTTTGAAAACATCAACAAAACATTTTTTTCTTTATCCACATTCTATTATAATTTTCTAGTATTCGCTCTTCTATAATTTATTTCTTAATTTCCGTTCAATTTAAAAAACCACAAAATTTCGTACCAAAAATCCCTACAAATTTGCAAACAAGAACCCAAATCATATTGATGAATAATATGTACATTAAAAAAGAAGAAAAGGGAAAACTGATGCTAAAATTAAGTCTAGTCTAGCTTTAGGCGCAAATTAACACCTCTCACATTCAGCTAGACTATTGCAAATTTCCTGTTTTAAACAGGAAATTTGGTTGGGCAATAAAATTGTACAGAAAACAGGAATAAATAAAAACAGAAAAGAAACTTTATGTAAAAAATTAATGCATATCTTAAAGAGAAACTTAGTAAAAAAAAGGAACACACAATTTTTAGTATATATTAAGGCAAAAATAACAACAAAAAAAAATCAGAAACAATGAAATCCGAAATTTAAAATATATTTATTTTAAGGAAAAATAAAAATTAAAAGCATACTTTAAGGCTAAATCTATTTAGATAAAAATAATATAAAGATTTTAAGCACATTTTAAGAAAGATTTATTAAAAAAGGAATACCTTAGTAACAACTTTAAGTATAATTAAGGCTTGACCTTTTGAAAAATAGTAAAAAACAATTTAGAGTGCTATATTCGGCTGTGCCGAATCTTTGATACCCTCCACCGACAGTTCGAATGTTTAAGGAGTAATATCTGTATGATGTTATTATTATCTTAAACTGTGACGATTTGTTATTAATTATGGTTTTAGGCGACTAAACTGTTTTCCGGTAGTAGGGTTTATATGGGGCCTAGGGTAAATTATGGACCGATCATCACGAAATTTCACAGCGTTATTTCTCGTCCTTTAAAACTGTGACGTACCAATTTCTGTTATGATAGCATTATTAATTATGGTTTTAGGTGTACTAAACTGTTTTCCGGGAGTAGGGTTTCTGTGGGGCCTAGGGTAAATTATGTACCGATATTCACGAAATTTCACAGTTCCATTTATAGTCCTATAAAACTGTGACGAGCCAAAATTTGTAATGATTGCATTATATTTAACGGTTTTAGGCGTACTAAACTGTTTTCCGGTAGTAGGGTTTATATGGGGCCTAAGGTAAATTATGGACCGATCGTCACGAAATTTCACAGTGTTATTTCTAATCCTAATAAACTGTGACGTACCAAATTTTGTTACGCTAGCAATTTAACAGCGTGATTTCCAGTCAAATAAAACAAATTTTTCCAAAATCTTATCTCATTCCATGCCTTGTTCCAGCATTTCTGTTCTTTTTTGTAACAAAATTATCAATTTCTTTAGGTGGTGGTTCCACATTTTGACGGACAGACAAACGGACATGGCTAAATCGACTTAGAATTACTCAAGGACCCAGAATATATATACTTTATGGGGTCTGAGATGAATAATAAAAAAGTTTCACACGGAATGACAAACTTAATATACCCTCTTCACAACTAGTTGTGGTGGAGGGTATAAAAATGTTAAAAGGGGGAACAAATTTTAAATTTAGAAAGAATTACAAAATAAACTCAAGGCATATTGAAAAGAAAATGTAAAATTTCAAGTTTTTCTTGTGGTAAAAAAAACTATATATGTATGTATGTACAATTAGGGTTGCCAGACGGCCTGGAATGGTCTGGATTGTCCAGTTCTTTTGGGTCTGGCCCAGGTACCAGCTAAAAAAAAATGTATCCAGTTAAAAAATTTATTTCATTTTGAAAAACCACTTTTTTATCTTCTATATATATAAAAATAAGTTGCATTGTGTTAGTAATTGATGTTCTCTGTAATGCGTGAACTGATTTTGTTTCTGCAAAGTTCACGTGGAAGGTAACGTCAATATTAAGGTTTTTATGTTTCAACGGTCTTCAAATGTGTATTGGTTCATGAGTTATAGCCATTTCGAAACATGCATTTTTTTCATGGAAATTTTTTGAATTTGACTTAATATTTTGAAAAACTGATATTCAATTAGTTTTTAAATTCATTACAATTCGATTTTAGTCAAACCATTACTTTAGTTTAGCTACTTCGGTATTGCAAATCACATCTTCATAAGTTATAGTCATTTAAGTGAACACTGCTTCCATTTCGAAACATGTATTTTTTTCGTGCATGAAAATTTTGCAAATTTAAGTTAATATTTTGAGAAACTGAAAGGCGTCTTCTGGCATTGCAGCCAATTTGTTAGATGGTGGTCGCACAGCACATTCTGCTTTAAAATTGTCATTGAATTACCAAGTTAATGAAGCTCCCACATGTAACGTTTCAAAAACATCTGGATCGGCAAAATTATTGAAACGTTGCGGTATCATTATTTGGGATGAATGCACTATGGCGAATAAGTTAAATCTGTTAAAGCATTGGAAAGAACAATGAAAGACCTTCGAGATAATTCAGAGTTTGATGGTGCCTTGATCTAATATATCTACAGCTGCCGATGAAATTAAAGTCATCATGCTTTTGAAGATTTGTAAAAACATTGAAACTCACTACTAACGTTCGTGTTCAGTTGCAGAATGATCCATCTGCTGATAAGTTCTCTAAGCAATTGCTGAAAATTGGGAATGGTGCAATGCCTGTTAATGACAGTGGATTGGTAACATTGCCAAATGAGTTTTGCCATTTCGTACAGTCAAAAGAGGAATTGATTGAACGTGTGTTCCCTAACATAGCACAAAAATATACATGCCGTACATGGATGAGTGACAGAGCAATTTTAGCAGCAAAGAACAAAGATGTTAGTGAATTAAATATGGCTATACAATCAAAGATTCCTGGCGAATTGGTTTCGAAAAAGTCTGTCTGATACTGTTACCAATGTAGAAGATATTGTGAATTATCCAACAGAATTTTTGAATTAGTTGGATGTACCAGGCTTGTCTCCGCATAATCCCCAATTGAAAGTTGGAGTCACTATTATTTTGCTTCGCAATATCAATCAACCCCGTTTCTGTAATGGCACAAGACTTGCTATTAAAAGGTTGAATGGCTTATGTAATTGAAGTTACTATTTTAACTGGCAAATTCAAAGGCGAAGATGTATTCATTCCACGCACCCGAATGACTCCGTCTGATATGCAATTTGAATTCAAACGACTTCAGTTTCCTGTTCGGCTTGGGTTTGCGGTTAATATTGATAAGACGCAAGGCCAATCATTAGGAATTTGTGGAGTGAATTAAGAGTATCCAGTTTTCTCACATGGACAGTTGTATGTAGCCTGTTCGCGCGTTGGCAACACATCGGTTTTGTAAATATTTACATACCGAAAATGGAAAAACGAGAAATGTTGTGTAGCACAGAGCATTACAATAAAAAGAATTTATCACTGATTTAAATGAATTCGAATTAATTTCTTATTTTCTATTTTGCACTACGAAGTGTGCAGGGGTTCGCTAGTTAAATATATTTTTCAATGATTAAATTAATATTTTGTAGCGAACAAAATCGTATACTAAGACAAAAATTGTAAGGAAAAAAATATTAATTTGCAAAAGACATTCTAATTAACATGATACGGTCCAGTTTATAAAAATGCGATAAAACTAACGTACAAAATCTTTATAAATTGATCTCGTTTGTTATTCATGGCAATTTAAAATACTTTTTGTGAAAGGACTTAAGGTATTTTAATAATCTTTACTCACAAGAAACCATTCCTTTGACCGAATAAAAGCTACAATTTTATAAGGACTACATATATGAAGCTAAACAAATACCCAGTAAAAAATTTGCTCCAAAAGGAGCAGGTTTTGTGTATGAATTCATACCACAAATCGCTTCAAACCTGCTGATGGGATGCCTGATTTTTGTATGGGGTGTTCCCGGTTTGGAGGACTATTTTCTGCTGACAATAAGCGCTTATTTTAACATGCAAACAAAGCACTCCTAAAGGGCTTTTTAGGGGCTTACTATATAAACATATTCATTAATGTTTTGCTTTTACTTTTGTTTAAATGCCTTTATCAGCTATTTTCGCATATTTTTTTTTTTTCGTTTTGCAACCTTCTTCGTTGTCAGCACTAAAATAGCAGCTTTTTTGTATATTTTATTCTATATCATTTACTGCTTTATAAAAGCTCTTTTATTGAAGCGCTCGATTATGCGCTTTTTCTCTGAAGTGCTTCAAAAAACCCAAATTTTTTTTACTGGGTAGTGATAAGCCATGTTCTGGAAATTGGATCGATCGAATTTTGAAAACGAACCAGTGTTTAAGGTTCAATAACTTATTTCATTTTATATTTTGAGTACAGCTTATCTTTATTAGAACTAATCTTAATAAGGAAAAACTACGTTAGTTTTCAAAAAAATTTATCGTGAAATCTCCATTGATTTCAATTTCACTCCATTTCGATTTCCAAAATATGGCTGCATATGTACTTTTTGATGTGATTTAAATAAATATATATCAATGCGAATTTATGTATACGGTGACAAGGTGATTTTTTAGCTATTATCTTTTTGGCAACACTGGTTGAAACAGCTGACGCACGTTTCGTGTTTTGTTTCACTGTCAAACATCTTCAGTTTGGTCTATAATTTAACCATGAATCGTCTTACAAACGAACAACGCTTGCAAATTATTGAATTTTATTATCAAAATGCGTGCTCTGTTAAGAAAGTTCATCGCGCGCTTCTTCCATTTTATGGTCAGTTTTTTTTTTTGGCTCAATGGGTACGTTAATAGGCTGTAGGAAATATCGCTTAAAGAAAAATGGCCCAAAAAAAAAATGAAAAATCGCCCAAAAGAACATGAAAAATGACCCAAAAAGTTTTATTTGAAATTTTGCCAAAAAGAAACGAAAAAGGGGCCAAAATAAAAATGAAAAATGACCCAAAAAGAAAAAACGACTTTTTTCCCAAAAAAAAAAATTAAAAATCACCCAATTTGCAAAACAGTGTTCATTCATATAAATTTAGTAACATACAAATATAAGAGAAAAACATGTTTTATTATGGTCACAACCAACAAAACTATTTTTAAAGAAACTTATTTTACCATAATGTGGTTGTCGATGACAATGATTTGGTTAAATTAAACATAATATGGTCAAAACTTTTTTAAAAATGGTTTTGTTGTTTTTTCTCTGGGTGCATATATTAAACATTTAACGAAAACACTTTTGGGCGCAAGGATTTTCTCCCCTATGTTGTAACAAATACTGGCAGCGCTTACTAAAGCGTCTCGGCATAGCCGGCCTTCGGCCGGGCGCAAGGATTTTCTACTCTATGGTATAACAAAAACCGGCTTTGCTAACTAAAGCTTCTCTGCATAGACGGCCTTCGGCCGGTCACAAGAATTTTCTCCTCTATGATAATAACGAAAACACTTTTGGGCGCAAGGATTTTCTCCCCTATGTTGTAACAAATACTGGCAGCGCTTACTAAAGCGTCTCGGCATAGCCGGCCTTCGGCCGGGCGCAAGGATTTTCTACTCTATGGTATAACAAAAACCGGCTTCACCAACTAAAGCTTCCCTGCGCAGACGGCCTTTGGGCGGGCGCAAGGATTTTTTCATTTATGGTATAACAAGTACCGGTTTCGCTAAGTAAAGCTTCTAAAATCTGCATTGTTTCCGAACGAAGGCCGACTTCGCAGATAAGCTTTAGTTATAGAAGCCAGTATTTGTTATACCATAGAGGAGAAAATCCTTGCGCCTGGCCGAAGGCCGGCTGGGCAGAGAAGCTTTAGTTAGCGAAGCCGGTTTTTGTTAAACCATAGAGGAGCAAATCCTTGCCGCCGGCCGAAGGCCTGCTGTGCAGAGAAGCTTTAGTTAGCGAAGCCGGTTTTTGTTATAACATATAGGAGTAAATCCTTGCCCCCGGCCGAAGGCCGGCTGTGCATAGAAGCTTTAGTTAGCGAAGCCGGTACTTGTTTTTATCAAAGAGGAGAAAATCCTTGCGCCCGGCCGTAGGCCGGCTATGCTTTCAAGTTTGTAAGCTATGCTTTCGAGTTTATTCACGGACACTATGACACTGGACGTTATGACATGCCACCTTTTTGCAACATGTCCCGTTATTTTTATAAATAGCATTTAGAAATTCGTCGTATAGTAATAATGAATGATTTAGACAAATAGTATGCCCGAAAAAATGGGCTATTTTTCATATAATATTTTTGGGTGATTTTGCATAATGAAAAATCACCAAATTTAAAAAAGTAAAAATCACCCAATAGTAACGAAAAATAGCCCAACAATTTTGGGTCACTTTTCATATGAATTCAGGCCCAATTTTACATGGAATTTTTTTGGGCGATTTTTCATTTATTTTTTTGGGCCATTTTTCTTTGGGCGATTTTTCCTACAGCCACGTTAAAAGCATTGCAAGAGCTACCAATGCATCTAGAAAAAGTCACAGTTTGGTGCGGGTTATGGGCTGGTGGCATTATTGGACCGCACTTCTTCAAAGATGATGCGAATCGTAACGTAACTGTGAATGGTGAGCGCTACCGTGAGATGATATCCAACTTTTTTTGCCCAAAATGCAAGAGCTTGACTTGCATGACATGTGGTTTCAACAAGACGGTGCCACACAGCACACTTAACAATGGACTTATTGAGAGGCGAGTTCGGTGAACATTTTATTTCACGTTCGGGACCGGTCAATTGGCCGCCTAGATCGTGCGATTTAACGCCTTTAGACTATTTTTTGTGGGGCTATGTTAAAGCTCATGTCTATACACACATGCCCGTTTCAATTGACGCATTGGAAGACAACATAAAAGCATTTATTCATGAGCTACCGGCTGAAATGTTGGAAAGAGTATGCCACAATTAGACTAAGCGGATGGACCATTTGAGGCGCAGTCACGGTCAACATTTGCATGAAATAATCTTCAAACATTAAATAATATGGACCGTACTATCGATTCAAATAAAGATTTCATGAATTTTTCTGAATTTTATGTGTTTTTTTTTTTAACTTTCCTATAGCTCTTAAAAAAATCACCCATTATAATTTTGTAATATGACATAGGACGACTGAATTTTTAATGTTACGTTTCCTTGCTTTTTATGTTCTTGTTTTATTGTAAAATTTTACTCATAGTTAAGTGCATTTTAAAATTTTCCAGTTATTTTTAAAAATCAAGGTGAATTTTCACTGTTGTCCAGTTATTTGGCTCTTGATATCTGGCAACCCTTATGTACATACATATATTTCTAGGAGATACTTATTTTTAAGGAAAATAGAAAAAGTTTCCCACAATAAAAAATCTAAGGGCAAAATAAAATTTAAAAAAGTCTGTAAATTTCCTAAAGAAAAAATCTAAATTTCAAAGCATACTTTAGGAAAAAACTATACTAGAAAAGGAATAAATTGCAAGGCATAGCTTTAGGCTAGGGTTAATCAAAATCTTATTTTTAAAGCATATCTTTAGGAAAAACTCATTTAAAAACAAGTAAGAAAGTATAGTCGGTCAAGCCCGACCATATAATACCCTACACCACAGTATTTAAAACACATCATGCTAATGTGTCCATATAAATATGGATTTATCTATGTGTACAAACTTCATTAAAATCGGTTTGGAAGTTTGTGAGTGGCAGAAATTGCCCCCTGCCTCCCCTTGTGGTCCTATTTTTTAAAAACTGTATAGCTAATGTGTCCCTATAGATATGGATCTATCTATGTTTTAAATTTCATTAAAATCGGTTTGAGAGGCAGAAATTGCCCCTATCTCCCCTCGCGGTCCGATTTTTTTAAAAATGTATATATTTTGTGTCCATATAGATATGGTTCTATCTATGTTTTAAATTTCATTAAAATCGGTTTGATAGTTTCTGAGAGGAAAAAATTTCCCCCTATCTTCCCTCGTGGTCCTACGATTAGGCCCATTTTCAATAGGATTGGTCCTTATGGCAATAACAAGCTATGACCCAAATTTTATCAAATTATCTCCAAAATTGCGACCTGTACTTTGCGCACAAGGTTACATGGACAGCCAGCCAGCCAGCCGGACGGACATCGTTTGTTCGACTCAGAAAGTGATTCTGAGTAGATCGGTATACTTTAAGGTGGGTCTCTCATTTTTAAGGCGTTACACACATCAGCACAAATGCATAATACCCTCTCCACTATTGTGGTGGGTATAAAAAAAAATTCAACATTTAAAGAATACATACTTCTAAAACCAAAGGGAAAATTTAATTATTAAAAACTTTTTTAAGGCGCAACTAATTTAATGTGAAAAATGTTCAGTTTAAATTATTTCACCAACCTATTTTTACTCATCCAGCTAACGTTATCTATAATTTAACACTTGTCCAAAAAAACAAATATAAATCCAAATTCTTTAAACAAATGTATTCATTTAGAACCCTTTTTTTAACTAATACATATTTTATTCTAAATGTATCTAAAAACCTGCACAATAACACAAATTCCATAGCATTACATTTTGGCTTTTGGTGATAAATAACGTTAGCTCTGAATGATGTTGTACCATAAAAATACATTTTGGAAGGTGTCAGACATTGATGGCTGTTGCTAGCTGATAGTTTAGAGCTGTTCTGTGTGTGTGTGTGTTTAATCTGTTGCAAAAAAAATGTTAAAGGATTTTCTTTTATTTTAAAAGAAACAAATGAGTTTAACGTTATGTCACCGGGGTGTGAACATAAAGCATACTTTAAGGCATTGACATAAAAATATGTATATGCATAGCTTCATTATATTTCTTTGAATACCCTTTAAAAGGTATATTTAGTTTGTTATTACATTGGAAATATTAAGAATATTTTTTGTTTATTTTCTTTTTGTTGTGAATTAAACCTTCAATGAAAATAATGTGTGAAGATAATTTAAAAATAAATCCAAAGTGTAAATAAACATTAATTTCATGGTTATTGTGACAGTACAAACATCTTGTTGGGTCGCTCTAGTCGCAGCTTTGGAAATGTTTGATGTGCCCAGGTTAAATTTGATATGCTTGAAGTGCAAAAGTCTGCTGACAAGGTGGATGAACTCCAAAAGCCTCATAGCGTTAACGACTGGTTCAGGTTTAACGTTGTTTAAAGCTCCCTCAATATCCAGAAATGTAAGTAAAGCAAATTCCTTGCAGTGCAGAGAATTTTCCTTTCGTATAGACATGTTGAACTCCGACAAGGAACGATCTTCTACGAACGACAGTAATTCTCTCTGGAGTTTTCAGTAGAAAGGAGGATAGACTTATTAGTCTAATATGAACTCAATCATATATGCTATCCAGATTGAAGGGACATGTGTAAGACGCAGGCAGGCACTTAATATCAAAAACTGCAATGACAATAATATTTCCACATTCATTTAAAGATCCGCTAGAATAATCCCATTCGGGTTTGGAGATTTAAAGGGATGGAAGTTTGTGATCACGATGACAAGTTTTTTGATTCTTAGAAATATCCTAATGGTCTATATGATATCTATGTATTACACTATGGAACATTTTTGGGATTATTGTCTGGGGGGTGAGAAATTCCAAGTCAGGGTGATGGTACTAGGTCAGTATAGTAAAACCATCAAAGGGTTTGGCGTTCGTATGTGTCAGTTTTTTTTTATGACATTTTAAATTTTTTCCTTATCTTGATGTTTTTTTGTTTAACATAGCTCGAGAACCACTTGTCCGATTTTGATTTCTTTAATCCGTTCATATAACGTTTTTCTTTATAATCAACAGTTTTGCCGGTAAAAATAAATTTGTGGAGAATTATAATTGATAAGTGCAAAAAAATGTTCAAGCCTGGATGTATGCAGCAGATTTTATCACAAACCTGCACTGCAATTTTTGTGACTTTTTTAAGCGATCGGTGAAAATCGTCGGACTTTTGTTTATTATTTGAAAGAATACACCCACATTCAGTGATGCCAACAGTAGGGGATTTCCCCTTTTCTAGGGATTTTTTTTCGGACCATTTTTATATTCAATCGGACCTTAATAACTTCTTTTTATGGTGTAATCATAATATGATGGAGCTGAATCTTGTGAAATGCAAAAGCATGCGTTTTTATAGAAATAACTGTATTGCTGTTAATTATGCTTTTGGTGGTCATCAACTGGAGTTGGTTGATTCGTTTCTTGATATTGGAGTCTTACTGGATCCTAAATTAAACTTTGTTTCTCATATTACATTAACTGTTAATAAAGCTCGAGGCGTTCTAGGCTTTATTAAGCGCTGGGTTAAAAATTCACCGATCCATACATAACGAAGCAACTTTACGTATCACTCGTTAGACCAATCTTAGAAAATGGGTCAATCATTTGGGATCCATTTTACAACATTCACAATTCTCGTATTGAATCGGTCCAAAAACAATTTTTATTATTCTGTTTGCGTGATCTTCATTGGAGTTACTCGACAAACTTTCCTTTCTATGCTAGAAGACTGGCATTAATAAAATTACCATCGCTCAAAAGTCGTCGTACAATGTTAAATGTTTCTTTTATGGTTAATCTTATTAATGGTAATGTTTGTTGTGATTTTCTGTAGAGTCTGCTAAATTTAATATACCTTGTCGCAATACGCGTCATTATAATCTGCTTTTTGTTAAATTTTTTTAGAGAAAATAACGCTATTGCTGATCCTTTTTCGAGGTTATGTAGACAATTTAATTCTATGTCACAATTTGTTGATTTTTCTTATTGTTTTTCTTTATTCGTACATTTTAATGTACTACATATATTCTGTAAATTTGTAGTATATTTTAAAATGCATATTGTTATTCATTAATTTTAAGTCAATATTGTTATTAGTCAGTAAGGATAATATCCATTGATTAAATAAATAAATAAATAAATATACCCTAAAATAAAAAATTGTGTCCTCTTTTCCCTACGGTTGAAATTTTCCGAAAAAAAATCCCTAGAAAAGGGGAAATCCCCTACTGTTGGCATCACTGAATGTGGGTGTATTCTTTCAAATAACAAACAAAAGTCCGACGATTTTCACCGATCGCTTAAAAGAAGTCACAAAAATTGCAGTGCAGGTTTGTGATAAAATCTGCTGCATACATCCAGGCTTGAACATTTTTTTGCACTTATCAATTATAATTTTCCACAAATTTATTTTTACCGGCAAAACTGTTGATTATAAAGAAAAACGTTATATGAACGGATTAGAGAAATTGTAATTCAAATTTTTTTTGAGTTTGTTTTAGCAAAATCGGACAAGTGGTTCTCGAGTTATGTTAAACAAAAAAACATCAAGATAAGGAAAAAATTTAAAATGTCATAAAAAAAAACTGACACATACGAACGCCAAACCCTTTGAGGGTTTTACTATATTGACCTAGTACCATCACCCTGACTTGGAATTTCTCACCCCCCAGATTTGCTGTTGTACTGTGTTATTAGTTTATCTTTATAAAAACAGACATCAGCATTAAAATTGGTTGCGGTTTGGACCTATAGGAGGGGGATTTATATTGTACCCATGATAAGTTATAAGCCAGTCATCCCAAATTTCCGCAGAGTGATTTCTGGTATTAAAAAACAAAAATACAGTGGTGCAATTAGCTTAAGAGTTTACAGTGAATTTCAGAAGGCTGCTAAATATGGGATCTAAGGTAAATTATGGACCGTATATCACAAAATTGCATGACATTTTTTTGGCCATATGAAACTAAGTTGGAAGACACTTTAACACAATAAATATATCTGCTACGATTTTAGGCGTATTTAATTAATTTACCAGAGTGGTCTTTATATGGGGCCTACAGTAAATTATGAACCGATCATTACGAAATTTATTAGTGCTATTTCTAGTCCTATAAAACTGAATTATTAAATTTTATTCTGATGCCATTATAAATTACAGTTTTAGGCGTACTTAACTGTTTTCCGGGGGTAGGGTTTATATCGTTTATTTATTTATGTTTGATTCTTTAAAATTGAGACTAAACTTTAAAAATGGTAAGCAACATTTTGCAAATTTGTTAAAATGACGAAGAAAATAACATTGCTACAATATTTTGTAACCAAAGTCAACCACCGAGTATATCAACTCTACATATTTTTTTAATGTAGCATACTTTTTGGCTGAATAACATTTTATCGTGATAACCTTGTATAATTAGAGCAATATTTTTGTTAAATTGTTTCGTATTTAACGATTGTTGAAAATCAAAGTAATTTTTACGGCAATTTTTTTTTTTTTTGTTTTTTTTTGTAGTTGCATTCATATTTTTTCGTTTTAAAATTCTACTTTTTAAGCCATAAGCATGTCAATTTTTTGTAGCACACTTTTAGCTGTTGTTTTTATTTATTTGCAAAACTCATTACAATTTCCAAGTTTTATGTACAACTTTTTTTGTGTTATTTTAACTAGATCTACAAAATCTGAAAAAATGTATCCTTCTATGTTGTCCAGGGGACCAGAGGTTGAACTTGAACCCTACTACTGTTTGCCAGTGGGTGCTCAACATAATGGTGTTTTATCTGCTCAAATGGCTGCTGCGGCTGCGGCCCAAGCCCAAAATCACAATCAACAAAATAATTCCATAGCCTGGAGTCAACCCACCTCACCAACGCCTATAACCAGAGGTTTCAGTGGCCCCATGTCGCCAACACATGCAAATACCATGCCTGGCATGCAGGGTGTAACACAAGGATCGACTGCTTCGCATAGGTTAACGTATCCTAAAAAGAATGACGAGGGTAAGTGTTAAAAAACTAACCAAAAATATCTTAGTTCAAAATTTGTATAACTGAACTCTCCTATTTCAGTTCATGGTAGTACTGCCTCTCTGTTATCGGGTGGCAGCTCTTTGTATGGCACTTCAGAGGAAAGGCAGGCCCAGGAAATAAGACGCTTAAAACGTGAACTAATGGAGGCCAGAGAACAGGTCTTGAGTTTGAGTGGTCAACTGTCAACAAATGTAAGTACTAAAATATATAAAAAAAAAAATAATTCGACACAAAAAATAAACTCGGTTAAACATATAAAAAGTATAATTTTTATAATATAACAAATTAGGAAACAAATTAGTTTTAATTCTCCAATATTCAGTTTTAAAGCTAAAAACAACAAAAACTTAGTTAAACTAGGTTTTACTTAGCTCTTAATAAATATAAACAATTAAATAATATACATATTTTTATAAAAAAAAGCGAGCTAACCTTTAGTTAAATTAAATTTCACTTATAAGAATGGAGTTTAATAATTATTAAAAGCTCTAAGAAATAACTACCAAATCATGTAGAATTATTTGTTAATACCTTTGGCTAAAACTCAGTTTAAGCGTAGTTTAACCAAGTCTTACTACAATCAATCTACCCAATTACGAATAAAAATTCCCCAGGAAATTGTTCCTCCTTCTATTTTTAATATTAAAATTTAACTGTAAAAATGGGAAAAACAAAAAAAAAATCCTAATAGTTAAACTTAGTTAAAGTTGTGTAAACTAGTTTAAAACTGACGGACGTTTTGTATAGGCTGTAATCTGTATGTATACCAAATGCATCTAAAACAGTGATGTCCAAAATGTAAATTGTGGTTGTATTGTGTACATTGTGCACTCTCGTAGACTAAATAAAAGAGCTTAAGAATGCGTATGAAGAATATGTGTGAATTGATTTCCACAATTGTAGTATGGGCTGGACACCAATGATCTAAAAGAAAACAGTACCAATTTTATACCGTTTTTACACTTTCAAAATTACCCAATATTTTAATCTGAACCCATATATCAAAAGGAGAAGAAGTACCAATTTCCCCCATTTTTCCTCTCTGCAAGTACACAATATTTTAATCCGGAACATACGCCATTTCTATACCAAATTTATCGAAAAAAGCAAAAGTACCAAAGGCAAAAGAATACCAAAAGTACCGGCTTTTCCTTATTTTAGGCCCCTAGACAGCCCACTGTATCATACTGTAAACTACATATAATCTGAATCTATACCAAATTTATCAAAAAGAGAAAAAGTACCAATTTTTTTATCTCATGAAAAGTACCTTATATTTTAATCTGGACCATATGCAATCTGTATATCAGATTAATCAAAAATAGAAAAAAGTACTAAGTACCAAGTTTTTACCCTTTTATCCTCTTAAAAAGTATCCTTTATTTTAATCAGGGCCATATGGGTATATCCGTCAAAAGGTCCACCGCGACCGAAAATTTAAAAGTTATTAAAGGCTGATTATTTAACGATATTATTATAGAGAAATATTTAGATTTTACTAATTTTATAAATTTACCCATAAATTTGTTCACTTAGATGAACAATCAGACTGCAAAGTTGTGCAAACGTAATTTATTATTTTTGAGAATGTTTTATTAAATGTTTTCTTGAATATTATCTTCCTTAAAAGAGGTGATATTTGATAAAAAATTATTCCAAAAAAAATTTCTTACATGGTCTGTAATCTAAGGAAGAGTTAAAAGAGAAATATGTTATTCGGATTAACGGCAAATTTTTATTTTATTTTAATCATTATTCAGTTCAATTATTTTGGAAAAAATTTCACGTTCGAAATGTCACGTATCGACCCAGATTTTGGCTTAAAAAAAAGAAAATACAGAAGATTTTGGAATCAAACCAAACACATTTGAATGTTACATTGCTACACCGAAAAAAATAAAAATCGATTTCAATTAAGAAATTTGTGATATTAATTAATTTTGCACCAGTAAACAAATTAATAGTATTAATTAACGTTTTATTCTCTTGATTTAACGTTTAATTCACTTGATTAAACATTTAATTCACTTGATTAAATTTTTAACTACAACCGATTTTATTTTTGATTGATGCTTTAATTGGTGAAAAATTTTGGAGAATTTTTTCTGTGTACGTAAAATTCTCAAAGTAGTTTTACTAAAAAATTGTGCCAAGTTTCGCTTAACTACGCCTTTTTATATACACATGGCCACAAAAACTACTTCTATTTTTTTCACGTTCGAACCGCTACTTCGTTTGCCATTATAGTTGGCCTAGAATGGCGCCCTCCATAAACTTTAGCATAGATAACAGTGCTTTCTTAGTGCTATTATTTAAGGGTTAAGAGAACGTAAAAATATTTGTGGTTTTAAATGTTATTGCATATTTGGTGCGTACGACTGTCAAGTTCAACACTTTGGATTTACCCATATGTTATCCGTCTACCACATTTCATCCCAATCCATTAAGCAAGTTTTGCATGATTGAGGCACAAGCGTACAATCATAAAAACTTTCACATTAACAATATAAGTAGGATTAATTAATTAAAAATGGTAAATTAATTAATCAAAAATCCAGCCAGACAGATTTGTGCCGTCATTACCAAGTTTGTGTACAAAATTTTGACGGAACCAGCTTAGTAATGCTTAAAATTTAGATCTTTAATGAAATAATTAGAAAAAATCTTATTTTGCCGAAAAAATACGAGTTTCAGACTACTTTAAACTTAGCTTAAACTTAATCCGCATCTCGAAACCCGGCCTAAGAATAAAATAAAATTAGTTTCATTGCTTAAACTATAAAGAATTAGGTCAAAGTTATTTTTCTAAAAAATTTTCTTTCAAAAGTAATATGTAGTTTAACTTTTTTTTTACGTAATTAAACAAAGTTTAAGTCTACAATAGTAATACGTAGTTTGCAGATTGAAGTTATTAAAACGGCTTATACAAACAAACAAAAAATTAAATAGCCCTTGTTAACCACAGAATACACAGAACTGTCACGAGACGGAAGATTTTGCGTTTTTTTTTTGTCTCTTTCAAAGAAAGCTGCCCTTTTGCATTTCTCTTTTCATCATCTTCTATGCCGCAATACAATGAACACAAATTCATTTAGTTAAGATTTATTTACAAAACTGTTGTAAAAATTAACTTTTAAGTTCACCACAACACGAGTAAATAATATTTAAGTAAGTAAATAACATTAAAAAACAAAACAATGGGCCATGTCACAGAGTACAATTCCGTTCGGAATGATTCCGTTCGGAATTGAAGAAAACATATTTGTTTGTTGATGGAAAGTGTATTTTGATAGTTTTATGGCCTTTCAGATACAGACAACTCCCATACCGTTCATGAAAACAAAAATTGTTTCATTCCGAAACATTTTTTCGTCATTTTCTGAAGCACCAAAATACGGAATGAATTCCGTTTCCGAACGGAATTGTACTCTGTGACATGGCTGAATATTACTAAATACATTTTCTTTGCACAAAAAACAACGTTTGTTGAACTAATGCATTTGTTTAACGTGGTTTGTGTTTTGTTATTTTTGTTTTGATCACGCCATTTGTGTTGATTGTTGCGGCCTGTTTTTACACCTTGCCACTTCACTACCAAAAAAAGCTTTCTGTCTCTTTCTTCGAAAGCTGCCCTCGCAACTGATTTGGGCCTTTTTCACACGTCACTTTTTACAGTTCTGGGTATTCTGTGTTGTTAACCCTTATATAAAAATTACGGTTATCCGTTAGGGCACTGCTACACGTTCAATAAATATCGTGATATTTGGATCGCGATCCATTTTAAAATATTGATGGATCACGGGCGTATGCTACATGTTCAATATTTATCGCGTCAGTATTAATGTTATTTTTGTGCTGTGCGGGTCGTTGATCAATGTCGCGAGAAACCCAAGCTAGTTTGCTTGCTTTTTCATTGAAGAAAAAAGTGGAAAGAAAAATGTGGAGCAAAAAATACACAAATTTTGTCAATTGTGTTTTACTTTTCATTTGTTTAATTTTTTTCACTGTGTATTTTCTTTTATTTGCCAGTTTTTACTGACGTATCATGATTTATTATCATGAAAATGCTACACGTTCAATATTAATCACGCGATCCACGATCCGCGATCTGGATTTCATATTTTAGGCCATTCTGCGATATGGAATGCGATCCATCAATATTACATGCTACACGTTCAATAAATATCGTGATACTAGATTTATCACGATATTTATTGAACGTGTAGCAGTGCCCTTAGGATATATTTTAAAATTTGTAATATAACAAAATGAAAATAATTAATTAAACTTGATTTGTCCAGAGAAAAACTGGGATTTAATTATAAAAAATTAAGTTTTTAAACTAGTTTTTTATACCTTTGTTACTTTGTAATTAGTGTTATTGCTGTTTTAATAGTGCTTTATATAAACTAAGTTTAAACCAATATAGATTAGTTATATATATATATTTGGGGGATTTCATGGCAAGTGACCCAATTTTTTAAACGATATCTTCCGATTTGGATGAAATTTGCACCAAGGTCGGTCAAAAAGTTTCTGAGTTAGAGGGGGCCAAACAGGTGTTCTTTCGCATCCATGTAACTTATTACCTATTGGTGTTAGCAAAATTGGTCCCAAGTAGCTTCGATAGCAATTTAATCAAACTTTTAAAAAAACAATTTTTTGTTTTTTTTTTAATTTTTTTTTTTTTTTTTTTTAATTGAAAACTTTTTTTTTATACGGAATCTTTTTTTTTTTTTTTTGCTTAAAAGAAAGCTTATTATGGCTTTTCCTTTAAGGTAGTTTTGGCCACTTTTTGGGATGCGAGTGGGACATCTATGAACTTAGGGCTAATAAATCAGAGCAAGTTAAACTCTATTTTTGTTTTAAAATGTGGTTAAACCAACAAATCTATAATTCCGTAAATATATACCCCATCTTTAAACACATAAAATTGGGCGTTTAAACTACCAATACGCAACATGCTATTTTTTAAGGTTCATATAAAACATGCGATACCGATTTACTGCTGTTGAGTTTAAACTACATATACATTTAAGTTTAGTTCAACTAAACCAGCTTTTGAACGTTCACTGATTTGTTAGCCGTAAGTGTAAATTAGTATAAATTGAGGTTGTCTCCAAAACTTTCCTTAAAATAATTTAAAACTTTTTAAATAACAGTTTAAAATAGAAATAGCTGGCTAAACAAAATTAGGTCACAGTTAACCTTAGCTTAAACTATAAAATATAAAGTTTTAAGAATAATTTGTAGTTTAAAAAATCCTATAATTTTTTTTTTTTTGTAATAATTCTACTGCAAAAATCTTTCTTAATAGTTGCTATCTTCAACTTAGTTAAAACTCAAATGATTAATAAAATAATTTCACAACGCAAGCGATTAAACGTGAAGTAAAATTTATGTGAAAAGCAATTAAAAAAACAGTTATTTTCATATAAATTTCGCATACGTTCAACCACTTTGTTGTTGTATAAAGTAAAAAAATAATCTAAGCCTTCTTTTATCTTGGTTAAATTAAGAACAATTTTGATTTTTAGTTGAACTGTTAATTTTTTAATTTTTGTTATTCTTTAATTAGGCTTGACTTCATCAAATTTTGTTTTCATTAAATTATTTTTCACTGAAGAAGGAATTTTACAACTTGGAATTTTCATAAAATTAAGTTTATTTGCTTATGATGTTATTGTCGATGACTTGCTGCCTGTTTTAGGCAGCGTTACCGTTGTGATACTAAAGTATCAATTTGACCCTTTTTCGACGGTGTTGATACCTTTTATGACCCTTCTTTTAAATTATACTTTTGTATCATTATCACCCATTTTGTGACACTTTTTGACCTTTTTTTTGGAAATATCTCTCACATTTTGTTTTTTGTCAACACTGCGGAACAGAAGTGCTAAACGAATGTTTTCGAAATAAACATTGCTTGATATGGAACAGACTCAAAGTATAAACTTACAATTCCATGCTTTCTTCTCCTTGATTTTTGATAGTAACGTACAATTTCCCTAAAAGCAAACATAACTCATAAACATACTTGTTATTTTTTACCATGGTTTCTTTTCAAAACAAAAATTTTACATTTTATTTAAAATATGCAATTTGGTGTTTTGCTCTCTTAAAGAGTAGCATGTTTTATTCAAAAAAATTCGCCCTTAATAACGGCAAAAGGTATTGAACTTTTCGTCCCCTTTTGAATCGACATTGTTGAGAGTGCCCTAACAGGAATGAAAACAAGAGGTAAAAATTGCTCAATTAGCGGAAATTCCCAAATATTTGGTAACAGCGGTATGATAGCAAAGTCTTATATTTATTAAAAATCGTAAAAGCTTTAAAAAATCTGACACTTACAGGAAAAAATTGCTTAAATCGAGAAAATGGTTACAATTCGCGAACGATTGCAAAATTTAAAACAAAAACTAAAATTTATTTGACATCGCTAAATCGGAAAATTACATAAAATGTATGAAAAAATTAGCTATAATGATAAAGAATAAACTTTTTGTCAAGTGTTAAAAACAGGACAGAGCATTCCATAAAAAAGTAAGTTTTTTGAGCTCTTCCTACCTGAAATATTATTTTTTTGTTTGCTTATAAAAAAAACTTTGTCTTATTATATTCATTTAAATGGGAAATACTGCTTATAAAAATCTTGACCCTTTTTTTATTGAAATACCCTTTTTTTGACCCCTTTTTCTGGAAAATCCCCTTTTTGTGACCCTTTTCGAAAATTTCCAACGTTAACCCTGGTTTTAGGAAAATAAAACAAGTGAGTGAGTGAGAAATTATATTAAAAACTTCAATAAAAAACGAAAATTGTTTTTGTTTTTTATATAATTTCCCACTCACTCACTTGTTTTAAATTTCTGAAGCAGAAAATCTACATTAAACAATTGTAATTGGAAATTTAGTAGAGTTTTCTTAAAAATAACCAATTTTTTTTATTTCTTGTTTAAACTTAGTTTAAACTTTCTATTAAATAAGTTAAACTAGGCTAAAATCACGACCGTAAAGCTGGGATCACACGATTGCCGCAATGCACCAATTTTCACACTTTTTAATACCCCAATCGTGTGACTGCACAACCAAATGGCTCATGTACCAATCGAGGACAATATTGTGCTTACTTTTACCAATCAAATGCAACCCTGGTGCGGCAATCGTGTGACTGTTTGCTATGCAACCGCGCGTCAATAAAAATAACCAAAATGCAACAATATTTATTGTGTTCTGGTGCGGCAATCAAACAACACAATACGCGCCAATATTTGCCTTTTTTATGATTTTACTTTTTTGTGTTTCTTTTAGTAGGTAATGAAGCTAAAAAATTTATTTATTTATTATGCGTTTTATTTTAAAATGTTGCTTTAAACAAAAGATGTATGTATGTTTACAAGCATATTTAGCTGTTCAGTGCGAATATTTTTATTTAAGATTTAACATACGAAATTGCTGAACAGACTATTGATTTTTGGAATTTCTTAAAAAATTTAAATAAAACTATTAAACAAAAATTAGTTTAAGTATATTTTACAAATTAAATTTTTTTTAATCAAAAAACCAAACAAACACAACAGCTGTTTTCGCAGTTAACACAAGTAAGAACAATCGTGTGACTGTGCTGCGGCAATTGTTGTAACCATTTCGCTTTGTACCAACTAGCGGCAATTTAATTTGTTTAAAAAAGGGCAATCGTGTGATTTCGGAATATTTGATTGGTGCAATTTCATTATTGTGCGTCAATAAAGCACAATAAAAATTGTGTCATATTGGTGCATTTGTGGCAATCGTGTGATCCCAGCTTAAGACTCGTTCGTTAAAATTTTGAAAGTTTGTTTTTGTTTTAAATGTTAGTTAAATGAACTTTGGACTTTCTTTAAGAAAATTTAAAATTTTTGCAGTTGACACTTTAATATCAACTTTATTTTGCTTTATTAATTTCTAAATTTGTATTATTTTTATTAAAAAAAAAAATTTTATTTATTTTCTCCCTATTAAAAAATAATTAAAAAAAAACAACCACTTGGGCTCGTCCGGGATTTGAACCCGGGACCTCCCGCACCCTAAGCGGAAATCATACCCCTAGACCAACGAGCCAGTTAACATATTGTTAACCAACACAGTTCATAATTTGGACACTTTTACAAATCCAGTTTCAACAAACAAACATAAGAAAAACAAACACAATCAGCGTTGCCAGAAGATTTGGAAGGAAAATCTTAATTTGAAGCAAAAAATCTCTTTTTCAATAGAAAAATCTTTAAATTTTTTATAACAAGGGCAAAAAAGTAAAAATTATAAATTTTTTATAAGAACATACTTCTTATTATGGAAACTATTTTAATTGAAATACATACGTACATAAAATTAGATTGTACGTTTAAATTGTGTTTTTAATTATATTTTCTATAAATTTTTTTTTAAATACATTTTTAATTTATTTAATAAATAAATAAGATCCTAAGAGTCCATCTAAATAAAGAAGTTTTATTGAATGTAAAAATAGAGATATATACATTTTGGGCAAGAAGATTTTAGTTTAAAAGTAATAAATCTCATTCATCATATGAAATCTTAAGGGTTCCAATTTAATATTATATTTTTTGATACCATTTTGAATCGAAGGCATTTTGAGAAAATTGCATTTAAAAAAATCTCATGGAAAATATTTGGATTTTCCTTAATAAATTTCTAATGGAATAGGTTTAAAAATAATGTTGGTACAGCTTTTAAAAGATATTCCTAAGCACTTGTGTTTAAAAAGTATCATAAACATGGTATGTAAAACAAAAAGCTTCTTAAGTTCCATTAGTTTTACCTTCTGGTACTAAATACATGAAATTTTTATTTTCTAATAAACTTTATAAGCATATGTTTTTTTCGCATACACATAATTGTTTTTCATCAATATTTACAAAATTAACAACCGCTTACTTGAGATGCTTTTTTAATAGTTTGTATGCCCAGTAATAATGGTACAAAATTGTGCAAAACCAATAAACAACAAGCTTTTACAAAACCTCATTGTTTTAAAAATTTATTGTTTAAAAAGCTTTATAAAAATTATGTATGTTGTAGAAACAAAAGTAAAAATCTTTATTTCTAAAAATAAAAAATCTTTATTTGAGAAAAAAAATCTTTAAATCTTGTTTTGGTAAACAAATCTTGAAGAAAAAAAGATAAAATCTTATTTCTGGCAACGCTGAACACCATATACCGACAGGGCTGCCAGATACATTTGTGACGAAATCGTCAATTTCCTGAGAAAAAATAAAAAAAAACGTCTTGCACGTTTCGAAAAATCGTCAAAAAAAATCGGACAACTTAAAATTAGTTTTTTTTAACAATTTTTGTTCGAGTTTTATATTAAAAAAAACCGTCAAACAATAACATAATTGCTTCAGTCCTGTAAGAGATACTGTCAGTCTCATGAAGACCGTCTTTGATCGTCGATGACCGCATTTTTTAATCGTAGAAAATTTCTCACACGGGAATAGAACGATATCAACGCTTTGCAATTGAAAAAACCAATTTTGACAGCTCGTTTAACAGTGAAGTTTGCCGCTATTGTTAGTTATAAATGGCAATTTAGCTGTTTTTTGGTCAATCTAGCATGTTTATCTCTACATTTATTTATAATTTGTGGGTTTTACAAGAGAGATAACACTACAGCACCTGAAAAAGCGTTAACGCTCTGCAAAGGTATGGCATATCAGCGTAAAAGCTAAGCGATAGAAAACGTTCGGTAAGGTACGGCTGTTGCAAGATTCCAAGATTAAAAAACGAACGTGTCAGAAAATTAAATGTTTTATTCAGACTTTTGAGACTAAAAAATCGTTACTTTTTAGAAAAAAAATCAGCAAATCGGCACTTTGTTAATTTCGGAACAAAAAACCATCAAAATTACGTAAAACGTTAAATTACATTTAAGATAACGCAAAACTATCCGATTTAAATGAAATTACAACTAAATATTAGATTTATTATATAATAAAGAACTTTTATTTGTTTAGTAATTTTAATGCCTTAGCAGCGCGATGCATGTTTTTGCCATTCAATTAGCTTATTGGTGCCATTTTATTAGATCCATTTTCAAAAATTTATAAGCACTTAACAAGATAGCCGATAGATAGGCTTCAGCTCATTTTGTACCTATGTATTTTCTTTAAAAATAAACTATTTTACCTTTTGTAATATTGAATACATTTTGCCAATAAACTTCTGTTTCTAAATTATTAAGCTTTTGCAAATCTATATAGAACGATGGAAATCCTTTCTTAAACTTTGGTTGAAAAGATTGTGCATTTTTTTCCTTTTTTATCAAAATATCTAAAATGGCACACATTTTATCACTGAAACTAAATCTTGATTTTATTCGGGTAGCTACTTTAATCGTGGTTATTCCAAAATACGCGTCGAAGAAGTGAACATTTACACGAAAACAAAAACAAAACAAAACCAAAGTGACGAAAATGGTTTTTGTTATCTATACACTTTTAAAATAAAATTAACGCGAGAGTTATAACGCGTTTCTTTCTCTTCTAAAAACTGTAAATTTTGTATGATATACAAAAACAATTTTTGTCAATTTGGTTTTGTTTTGATCGACGCGTATTTTGGAATAACCACGAATATAAAATTCTCTTTAGTTATATACGTATGTAGTAAGTCCTATCGATATCGAACTGAAATGACAAAGGACGAAGTACCAATATATATTTTATTAACATTAAGTGAAATGTATCTGCATTTAAAACGAAAGAATTACACCCCATCTACACATCAAAGAAATCAGCTACGATTTATCGTAGACAGTAAAAATTACACCAAATAAATAACACCCGGTAAATTACACAGCTGTGGCAATACTGAAACAAAGTAAAACACACGTACCAGTGTTGCCACTTCGTGGGTAATTACCCGAATTTGGTATAATTTTTACTGTCGTGGGTAGAGCGTGGGTATTTTCTCTTAGGTGTAATTCAGGTCTAATTAAAAATTCTCACTTCAGATACCCAAATAAAATCAAGATTACATATCAATGATGACATTTATTTCTTTTCTAATACTGTTGATAAAAAATGCACAGTCTTTTGAACCATAGTCTCGGTTTCTTTTTAAGAAAAGTCATTAATCATTTAATATATATTTTCAAAAGTTCGATAATGAATGATGGCTATCATAGTGATTTAGAACCTAAGGTTTTTGAAAAAGTTATTCAAACTAAAAACTAACTTGGGGGACGATATGTTTCCAATATTCCAACATATACAGGCCAATTATGAATAAAATTTTCCCGGGAGTTTCTTCCCTTTTACTATTTATATTCAATTGTAAAAATGGGAGAAGAGAATAAACTCCCGGGGAAATTTTATTAATAATTGGGCTGTATATGTCGGAACATTGGAAACATATCTTCCACCAAGCTAGTTTGATGAAGATTTAACGCCCTTAATAGTTGTAAAACTGAATAACGAAAGGGACAGTTGTATAAAACTCTGCAGGCATTTTGTTTATTAAATAAGGTTCAAAGGGTATTTTTTTAAGACCATCAAACTTAAAATGGTAGACAACACAAAAATAAAAAAAAAATTATTTATTTTAATCGCACGGCATTTCCATTCGAAACTGATTTCAAACAAAAAGGCATCGCGCCTGTCTTTGACGTCCAATTTTGTTCCTCTTTTTCGATCAATGCTGGCTGCATGTCACGAATAAAGTGAACCATGTTGACCTCGAAGACGTTAATTGTTGTTGGTTTATCAGCACAAACCAGTGACTTCACAGCCCTATGGAAAACAATCAAGAGGTTTCACATAACACGGACTTGAAGTCTCATCATTTTCTCTAAATCAACACATTGCTTTCAATTTTAAAAATATAAGTTGCGTCATTTAAATCATGAAGTCGCCTATAAGTTGGGAAAATCGATGGCTGATTTTCAAAGTAAATTTGAATGATTCGGTGGCGTTGTTCAAGCATGACAGTTCGTTTGACGGCTGACCTCTCGTAAGCTCTATCGGGCTTAAAAAATACCCATTACAAAGGGATTAACCTTTTTGAACCTTCTCTAGATATATGCAACCAAATTTGGAAGTTAAACTCTTATTTTAGGAGATATACGTGCATGTTCTAGAAATTGAAATGAAGTGGAAAGTTCATACAAATATTCCATTTTTTCAATTAAATTTTGTGAGTACCAATTAGCTTTACAAGAACGACTCTCAAAACTAAGAAAAACAACGGTCATTTTGTAAATAATTGAACTTAACATCTCGTTCGATTTCAATTTCTAGAACACGCCCGTTATCTTATGTTTTATTAATAGTTTTTAAATCTTTTATACCTTTTATTTTTGTTAATTGATTTTAAGTTACAATAATAATCTTAACAGTTTGACTAATATTAATCTTCTTTTAATGAGTTTGTTGTGTTTTGCTTCTTTGTAAATGTCTTTTTTATTAAATAAAGCTTCAATTTTATATCAGGTGTAATTTCATTTAAATCGGGTAAATTTGCTTCATCTCAAGTGTAATTTTGAATTTTGCTGGTGGTAACACTGACACGTACACAAAACTGTTAACAGCATTGCCAGACCGAAATTATATTAGTAGACTATTAATAGAAAACACAGTTGTTCAAAAATAGTATGGATTTAGGACAATATAAAAGAAATTGCGCCATTTTATATGTAAATTGCATTAGCATGTTTTTTGATTGATTTTCATAAATTTATTTTGTTTGGTAATCCTATTGTTAAAATTGTTTTCTTTTAATTTTTTTAATGAGTTTTATTTTCAATGTTCATTATTATTGTTGTTGTTTTTGGTGCTTATGTTATAGGTATGTACACAATTCTTTAACTTTTATGATGTAGTATATTTGGCTCGAAGCCAAGATTAGTTTATTTTTTTTTTATTCAGCGAACTCAAATCAACAACCCTTTAAACTTTTTCTATTTTGTTTTGCAATTTTTCATAACAAACTTTTTGAAGTTTTCGGCAACATAACGTTGCATAATTTTTGTTTTTAGTGTTAAACCAGAAACGAAATATGTATGAACGTACCAACATTTGTATGTATTTACATAATTTGATAAGAAAACAACAAACAACTAAAATAAAACAACAAAAAGTGAATTTAAACGGGAAATAAAAATGTACCTATAAAACCACGAAAAAACTTAGCTAAATAGTAATCGACAGAAGTTTAAGCGCAGTTTAATCTTCATTTTACGCAGTTTAAACTAGTATAAAGATTTGGTCTAAATTTCTCTTCAAAAAAATTTAATTCAACTTCTTTTAACTATGATTAAACTTAGTTTTACTATATTTTTTAGAATTGTATAAGTAGTTTTCTCAATTATTTTCAAATTAAATATCTCATTACAGTTTACTAAAATTTTTAAACTTTATTTGTTCATGTTTCAACTTAGTTTAATTTACATTAACTTAAAGGTCTTCCTTGTTTACTTATCTCATATCTTATATTTCATTTTTCAAATCATAGTTATTAAATAATTTTTACCTCAACTTTTTAAAGCCTGATTTAAATTAAGTTTAGCTACGCTTGAAGTAAATTTAACGAGATATTTTTACTAGAACACTTCGCTGGATTACAATAATGACTATCATTCCGCAATAATGATTAAGTAAAATCTTTTAAAACTCATTTTTAACTAATGGCTAATAAATCATTAACTTTTAAATGCTGGTTTAACTGAAAAATCAGCTTAAAGTTTCTTTTGCTAAGTTTAAACTTAGCTTAAACTAACTAAATCCAAGTTTAAGGAATTCCAACAATGAAAAATAAAAGTTTTACTTAAATGCTCTATAAATTTCAACTTTTTGTCTGTAAGCTTCTTGCTAAGTCAAATTTCTTTCATGTTTTCTTTTTATGTAGCAAATATTTTCGCGTATTTTAGCTTCTGGCTGAGTTTTTTTTTCTTCTTCTCTATGGCAGCATTTCTTGCAAAAAAAAAAAAAAAATATGTAACTGTTTTGCTACAATTTTATTTACAACATTCCCATTTAAAGTTCCATAAAGAAATAGTTTGAGGTAAAAATGGTTTTAAACTATTGGTAAGGACAGACAAAATGACGCACTGTATGTCTGTCGAAATGTTTAAATCTTTTTTTTTTCAACAAAAATTTTTAACACGGATGCTGTGTTTCCATTGTGTTGGCACTTTCCTTAAACATCAATTTGGCGGTCACCAAGAAATGTTTCATTCACTCCTAATGATGTTTAAGCCATAAATGAGGTTTGTGAATGACAATCATTATGACGTTGGTGGTTCCACTGCAAAATGCTTTAATACCAACGCATATTTTTCTGTTTCACTGCAGCATTTTAACACTTTTATGGCATCCAAACATGCAGTTTAAAGTGGTTTTTAGATGAAATGTTGAAGTATTTTTTTTTTTTATTATTTCTTAAGTTAAGATTTTTTTCTGTTTATACGAGGAAACCATGTAAAGGAAAGGGGTTCCCCATTGGTTTTTTCTTCATCGGCTGTTTAGAAAAGATTTTTTAAGAAAATATTCTTGGGGTTATTATTATCTATTTTGTATGTGCTTAAACATTATTAATTATTTATTAATCTGCTAAAAAAAAACAAGTTAGAGTGCTATATTCGGCTGTGCCGAATCTTTGATACCCTCCACCGACAGTTCGAATGTTTAAGGAGTAATATCTGTATGATGTTATTATTATCTTAAACTGTGACGATTTGTTATTAATTATGGTTTTAGGCGACTAAACTGTTTTCCGATAGTAGGGTTTATATGGGGCCTAGGGTAAATTATGGACCGATCATCACGAAATTTCACAGCGTAATTTCTAGTCCTAGTGACGTACCAATTTCTGTTATGCTAGCATTATTAATTATGGTTTTAGGCGACTAAACTGTTTTCCGATAGTAGGGTTTATATGGGGCCTAGGGTAAATTATGTACCGATCGTCACGAAATTTCACAGTGTTATTTCTAGTTCTAAAAAACTGTGACGTTCCAAATTTAGTTACGCTAGCGTTAATTTTTATGGTTTTAGGCGTACTAAACTGTTTCCGGGAGTATTGTTTATATGGGGCTTAGGGTAAATCATGGACGGATCTTCACGAAATTTAACAACGTGATTTCCAGTCAAATAAAACAAATTTTTGCAAAATCTTATCTCATTTCATTCCTTGTTCCAGCATTTATGTATGTTATTTTTTGTAACAAAATTATCAATTTTTTTAGGTGGTGTTTCCACATTTTGATTCATAGCTCTGGTCCTTTTGAACCGATTTTGCTGGATTTCAATCCCAAACTGCTTAGGATAACTACAAGCAATTTGGCACCAAGTTTGTTCATTTCTTTTGAGATGTTCGAAAGTGAGCGTGTTTTCAACAGACGGACAGACAGACGGACATGGCTAAATCGACTTAGAATTACTCAAGGACCCAGAATATACTTATATACTTTATGGGGTCTGAGATGAATAATACAAAAGTTTCACACGGAATGACAAACTTAATATACCCTCTTCACAACTAATTGTGGTGGAGGGTATAAAAATTTATCATAAATAGAATCTGGAGAAAGCATAAAGTAGAAAAGTAGAATCCGAATGTTCCAAAACTTAGTAGCAACTATTTTCTATTTATCGACAACAGTTGAGGAGTTATGAACCAGAAGGGTAAAAATTCAAAAACTAAAAAATGTAGTTATATTTAATAATCAAAATTTAATATTACTACCCCTTACTCTACTATTATTTTAACCTGTTTATAAACCTCAAACTGTCCAATATTGATCGAAAGTCTTTATTAGGTAAGCAATTTGATTGTACATTTTGTACAAAGACGTTATTTGTAATTCAAACTATATAAAAAGCATCTTAAACTTAGTTTAAACTTAGACGAATAAACCAAAGAATTGTATGTTTGTATGTATATTAGAGGGTTCACAAGGTGTGCTATCAAGTCATATTGTCATAATATCCTAATATTTTATAATAGTTTAAAAAAATTTATTGTTGTGTTTCATACAAAAAAAAATCCTAAAATAATAAGATTTTTTATGCTGTGTTTATTGTTTTGTCATAACTACTCAGTAGAAATCTAAATTATTATTTTTTGTTGTTATTTTAAGACATATGACTTTATAACTACCTTGTGAACCCCCAATTGTTAATTTTATAGGAACAATACTTAAGTTAATTGAATAAAATGCATAAACTAAAAAAAGTCATAGTTAAAATTAGTTTAAACTTAATAGTAACTACATATTTAAATATTATTTTTCTTTAAGCTCTATTTTAATACGAAATTAACTGCCTGTTTTTAGAATGCGAGCGCAAAAGTGACTCGTTTAGCTAACATTTAAAACAAAAACAAATTTTGAAATTATAGCATATTTTGTTTTTTTTTTATATGTACATATATAGCGCCGCCATTTAAAGTCCGATCAAATCGCATATCATTATTTATCCCTTGACCTTGACCTTAACAATTATATACGACATGTTGAGATCGGACTTAAATAGTTATATTTTTCCAGTTTTAAAAACTTGATTGACTTATCTTTCATTGTAGGAGGTGACTGGTGCAATTTTTTTGTTAAATATTGGTTTAATGTAACATACTTAGGCCCGTTTTCACAACTTACCGATAGCTAAAGGTAGGATTTTATCGGCCGTATAAAAAGTGTTCCATTATTACAACTTTACTTTAACCTACCAGGTAGGATAAACCTTAATTTACTTAATCGCTCACTTTATGTTAAAGTAAAGTTTTAATAACAGAACAATTTTTATAAGGTCTGTTAAAGTGTACTTTAAGCTATCGGTAAGTTGTGAAAACGGGCCTTAGGCTTGCCAACCGTACTTTATAATAAAGTATTGTACGTTATTTCGAGTAATTGTACTCTATACTTTATGAGAATAATAAAGTACGCGAAAATACTTTATTTTGCATGATTAGATTTATCTAGAATTTAAAATAGTTTCAGGTTATATAAGTCAGGGTTTTATTAGTCATAAAATTATAATACTTATTGTACAAGCTTTTTTTTAGGAAAAACTAAAGAACTACTAATTAATATTAGTCAGGGCCATTTGTTGCCATTTTTTTTATATTGGCAGGACGATTTTTCCAAAAAAAAAAAATAAGCTGACAGCACTATTTCACTTGTTTGTTTTGTTTGAGTACAATAGCTGCCTATTTTTAAAACACGAGTGCAACATTCTTTCAAATTACTGCCTGACATTCCTTAAGGGGGCTCCCATACAAAATGTTTAATACAGACTAGAAATAAATGGAAGAAAACGTACAATAACAGCCAAGGAGTGCCCTTAACAATTTCTGTTGACATAATTGCCCCTTATCACCACTTCTTAAGGGGGCTCCCATACAAATATTGCGTTTTATGAAATTTGTAAGTTAATTACAAATTTTCGATTTGTGTGTATAAAATCAAAAGTTGTTAACAGATTTTAATCATTTATAGCTTGTTTTGTTTGAAGCTTTGTTTTTTATATGTCTGATTTTTGTTGCCAAAAAAAATTATGTTTCTAAAACGACTGCGCAAGTTAGAAAAAAATTTAACGTTTTAAGGAAATTGTATTGCGGATTTTTGTTTTTCTTTAGTTTTTTCAATAAACTGTTCCGTTTTTTAACCGGTATTGGATTCAGCGTACCCGAAATGGGTTAAAGCGCCAGTTGCCCGGATTGTCTCAAGAAAAAAGTGTCAAATTCTAGCACAGTGTAATTGTTTGATAAAACTCGCGAAAAGCAGTAAAAAACGTTTTTAAATAAACAATAAAAAGAAATTAATTGTACTTTATATTTATACTGGGTACTTTTTTTTCTTAACCTTTAATATTCAATGTCCTTTAATTGCAACAAAAAAAGTTGGGAACCCTAAACATACTTGAGAAAAAGAAGAAAGGGGTTTAATTTTAAGGCGTATCATAAACTTTAGTATATTAAAAGTAGTGTTTTTCATACGGGATTTCCCGGGACAAAAATCCCGGGATTCCGCACGTTTTTCGGGAAAAAACTCCCGGGAAATTTTTATCTGCAGTTTTTTCCCGGGAAGTGAAAAAGAAACTCTAATTTAAGCTATAGACACTAAGTTTTAAAAGGACTTTCTTGGCCCGTGCGAAAAGTTGAGCATTAGGGGAAAATTTTGCCACGCCCCTCCACCCGCAGACCGAAAATCAAAAAGTAGATAGGTAATGGGGATCTTGGACTGTGTCCGGTTCCGATAATGCGAAAAGGAATGTGTGGTGTAATAGATTATCCAAGTTCAGAACCATTTCCGGTATACGAGCAGACGAGGTGAAAATGAATAACAGTTTGTCCACTTATATATAGATGACGCTGATTGTGAAGTTCAGTTTTTTAGACTTAGATGGCGCATACATTTATCTCATTTCCGATAGGATTTTAAAAATTTTGTGAAGAAAATACCAACAAAAGGTGTATTTTGAGAGGGTTTAAGCGTTGATTTGATTATTTGTTTAGAATTTTAAAAATTTTGTGAAGAAAATACCAACGAAATGGGTATTTTGAGGGGATTTAAGCGTTGATTTGAATATTTATTTAGGTTTTTAAAAATTTTGTGAAGAAAATACCAACAAAATGTGTATTTTGAGGGGATTTAAGCGTTGATTTGAATATTTATTTAGGATTTTAAAAATTTTGTGAAGAAAATACCAACAAAATGGGTATTTTGAGGGGATTTAAGCGTTGATTTGAATATTTATTTAGGATTTTAAAAATTTTGTGAAGAAAATACCAACGAAATGGGTATTTTGAGGGGATTTAAGCGTTGATTTGAATATTTATTTAGGATTTTAAAAATTTTGTGAAGAAAATACCAACGAAATGGGTATTTTGAGGGGATTTAAGCGTTGATTTGAATATTTATTTAGGGTTTTTAAAAATTTTGTGAAGAAAATACCAACAAAATGTGTATTTTGAGGGGATTTAAGCGTTGATTTGAATATTTATTTAGGGTTTTTAAAAATTTTGTGAAGAAAATACCAACAAAATGGGTATTTTGAGGGGATTTAAGCGTTGATTTGAATATTTATTTAGGATTTTAAAAATTTTGTGAAGAAAATACCAACGAAATGGGTATATTGAGGGGATTTAAGCGTTGATTTGAATATTTATTTAGGGTTTTTAAAAATTTTGTGAAGAAAATACCAACAAAATGTGTATTTTGAGGGGATTTAAGCGTTGATTTGAATATTTATTTAGGATTTTAAAAATATTGTGAAGAAAATACCAACAAAAATGGGTATTTTGATGTAAACTCTATTTTAAGTTTTATTGTAAACTCTGTTTTAAGCTCTATTTTATACAAGTTCCGAAACATTTATTTAATTTCCGAGCCATTTTATCATGTTGAAATTATTTTTTTACCATTTATCTTAGTTCCGAACCATTTGTATAATTTTGAAATTTATTTTAAGCAAGTTCTGAAGCTTTTTGGTGAGGTGAAGTTTATTTTTTTTTTAACCACTAATCCTAGTTCCGAGCCAGTTTGTTGTAAGATTTCATTTCAACAGTGATTCTAAACAGTTTAATTTTATCAAAACTATCGAAGCCAAAATCGACAAAATAGAAAATAAAAGTTCAAAATTATGGTATAACCGGTATCTTTTCACATCAATTTTATAATTCTCAAGTAAAAAACAAGTTTGCGATTCTTTTAAAACAGTTTTTAGAATTAACACAATAGTCAAAGAATTTAAATTTAGTTTTGTTTTCTTCTTTGTATTAAGAAATATTTTGTTCCCGTTTATGCTGACATTATGTTATTCTTATTTGCAGTTTGTTTTCTTTCATAATATAACGTCTCCTAAGAAGATTTAAAAAGAATTTGTATTTTGTTATAAAATGCTGACGATGTGTCTGCATGTTTGTTTACATTAATCTGATGAAGAAATCTTTTTGTTATATTTAAGAAGCATAAACATGATTGAGCGTGTTAGAATGTATAATTTGTTTATTAAACAAAACATTAATTGCAGTTTGTTTTCTTGCCCTTCTTAAAAGGCTTAGTGGTTCTAATATTGCATCACATTTCGAAAATAATTTTTAATGGCTGAACATATCCATGTATAAATAGCGTATACAATTTATTTCAACAACAAGTATATTGTGATTTATCGTGGAGTTCAAATAGTATTTTTAATAATTGCGGTTGAAATAATGAAAGAAAAAAATTTAAAATGGTTAAAGATCTAAAATCCGATTGCAATGAAGATCAGCATTTAAAACAATCTTCATTTACGCCACGCTATAGCATGACTGATATTTTCCATAGAGAAGATGAACGTTTAAAAACTTTTACATGCTGGCCATTAATTTAAAGATATTTTTGAAAACTATTGTAAAAAGTTAGAATAAAATATATACATATACATATATAAAATTAATTTGTTATCATTATTCTGAGCATACAGTGAGCACTTGTAGTGCTTTAATGTTATGTGTTAACAGATTTGTTTACCGAAATATTTGTAAAAATTTCTACCTACTTGGCCAAGTGCTCTTTAACTCTGTATACACATAAGCCAAACAATGAATTGTTTACACAAGACATGTGGCTGTATAGTACAAGTACAGGAGTACGACGATTTTTCCGGCGAACGCTTTCGCACATATTTACATCAATGTGAAGCTTGTGTTTCAACAGATGACTCGCATGTAAAAGAACGTAATCTATCGATATTTGAGAAACGAGAACAACAACGAGAACAACATCTGCTTGAGCTCGAGGCAATAGAGACGGATCACAGTAATATCAAACCGATCAAATACCTCTTGGACAATATAATCGCAAGTCGGGGTCTGTGTTCCAACAAATACAACTATCAGTTCTACAGGCAGGTGATAATAAAAGATGAAATTTTGACGAGAGTATTTCACATCATTAAAATAAACAATCGCTACTACTGTGATGCCGACATAGTGGATCGGGGTAATTTTTATTTACTATTTAAAAATTTGGGATCTTGGTGGTGTAATGGATGATAAAAGAAATATTATGGAAGATAGAATAAATACTAGAGCTTGGGGTCACTTTAGAGATAGAAATGGCACTCATATGGAAATTGAATAATAATACTAATCTTTTGTTTATTACTATTGAGATAGCAGTGGTTAATAATAACACAAAAATAAAAGGCTTTTGTTTTTTATACTTATTAAAATAAATTTTATTATTTTATATGCATATATAAGATTACATCTAAATACATTTATTCTTATACAATAACCATTGAAATATATATATATTTATTAATTAGTTTCTTAAAAATAATGTGTATGTTACTGTATTTAAATTAATAATAATAATTATCTTTAAAGAAAAAAACAAGTTAAAATATAAGATTTAAAAATTAAAAAATTGTTGTTCTTATTTCAAATTAGATTTTCTCTTTCAAGTAAAATAGCATTTTTTAAAGCGCAAACTCCATAGTTGTGATAACTGCAATATGTGTTTTCTGGATACTTCTTATTAAGTTCCTTTAAATTTATACATCCAAAATCCTCTATATTTAAAACTTTTTTCTGCAGCACTTTTTCCAACCATTGGCTCTTTTCTGTTCCTTTTACATATATTTTAGAATTTTTTAAATTATTTTTTAAAAAATTACAAACACTCTTAAATGAAACTACTCCTGTATTCCAGTTAAGATGATGAAAATATTTTATTAACCAATATGCTTCTTCTTGCTCCTTTTGTGATAAACAATTGAAATCAAAAGGCGGTCTTATAATAAAATTGATATATTCCATAGAATTGAAAACAATTGCAACTTCTTTAACGATAAATTTGTTTGATTTTAATTTAAAACCTTGTAAATCAATGAAAACATGTTTACAAGACATCTTTTTTAGGATTTATAAAATTTTTCGAACTTGTCCCTTTAATGGTATATATTCAATAATACGATCGTGAATGAGAATACAATAAGCTGATGTGTTTGCTGGAACATTAGTAGCTGTTTCAAATTCAATTTTTATATCAATTGGTCCGCTGACAATAGATTCATTTTGATAACTAACATCTACTACTATTATTGGAGAATTATTTTTAAACTCTTGAGATGTGAGAAGCGGCTGGGAGTCTCGCATATAGTAGTTCTCTTGAAACCTTAGATACATATCATATAGAATTGCATAACGTTCATTCTGAAACTTTATGTTAAGGTCATCATATGGATAAGACTCTGAATTTAAATGTACTTTTAAATTAGTCAGATCGCAGTGTATAAATTTCTTTTCATGTTGGAATGCAATCAAAACAAAACGAGGGCGTTCTCTATTCGCTGCCAGCTTAACATTCCACACATGATTAGTAGACATATTTAGATGTGGATTTATATGACAATCCCAACTTCTAAATGCAATTGGTATTGAAGTACCACTGTTTATTATTTTTATCATATTTAATTTACAAAAATCTGATAGTTGTACATGGGGAATTCTCCACGATATACTTGAAATTGTTAATTTAGCCTTTTCGGTAGAAACAGTTGAATAAACAAGATTCTCATCATTTTTATTACGTAATAGAATCAATTCATGTTTTGCATTCAATAATATTTTGTTATAGTCTTCAGCGAATCCCAAAAACAATTTAAGTGGTACATAAAAATTAAAATATCCATTTACGAGATCGATGTCATCAATTTTATTCCATCCAGCATTTTGCATTCCATTACTATCTATTGGTGATAATGAAACCAAATTTTTTATAGTACTTGATGTTCCTAAATGTCTTGTTTGATCAATTTCAACACCATTTACTTCGTAACGGATTTCATCAAATAGATGTGCTACAAAATTATTTTTTAATTTAATGTTGGCTGCAGAAGATACTAATTTTGTATTGCTATCATCTTTAACAAATCCTTCTACATATATAAAACTTTCCGATGGCAAAACATACAAGTCTTGATTTTGTATTGTTATACGAATTTCATCGTTATTATTGTAAGATTGTAAATATGGGGTATACGTATGGTAGGCCTTTTTAATTATATTTTCATCGGACAAAGGTTTATCCAGAACATCTATTATTGAACTCATGGTTTCTTCAATTTTAAATATAATGATTTTAGAAATTCTTTATTTGATTGCGTTAAGTTTATATTTTTTAATGAATTCTTTGAATTTAATTTATTTTTCAATATTTTGTTAGAAGAAGAGTGTAATACTTTGTTTTTAGGTATATTCTTCTTGTAAATTATCATTACTTTGTTGGTCTTAAATGTAATCGAATTGTAATTTCCTCTCCTCGGAAATTAAGTAAATCACCGTCTTGATCAACCACTCGCAGAGTAATGGAGCTTATCTCTCGACAGTTGATTGGTAAATAAATTAGATTCCTAGGAATCTCATCTATTTTATAGCCAGGTGGGACGTTAATGGCAAACTCATGCAAAGTATGTGCTTGGGAGTTATTCATGTATGTGTTGACAGCTATATTACTCTCAATTCGTAAAAGATTTACTTTAAAAATATTAACTGGTAGATCTGAGTAATGCTCTTTATTAGGTAATAGAATATTTTCTTTAAATCCCAAAAGCTTCCCAATTGTATTTTTCTTATTAAAGTATATTGGATCATTAGAGTTTTTTATTTTAACTTGCATCGTATTATTATTAGCTTCAATATTAATTTTATTTTGAGGACTATATCGTTGATATTGTTCTTTAATATAATCAACTATATCGTTTAGTTCATAAGATCCAATGGGAATTTCAATTACTTGTTCGCCAATATGAAACATATTATTATAAACATCTACATTTGGAATACTATTGTATGAATGAAAATCTGTAAGTGCACACTCATATTTTCCGTCCAACTCAATTGGAGGAAAATAGTTAGCCGTCAACTCAGTTGAATTAGAGCTTAAAGTGAGAGTTATTGACATTTCGACTGTTGAATTGCAAATAAAGTAAAAAACATAATATTATTTATTTAAAAATAATTTATTTACATATATTTTTTTGTTCTTTTCTTATTTAATAATAACAATACATTAACTCTTACATTCTATTATTATAATTATATCTACTCTTACAAACTACAATATATCAATCTTATTAATCCAAGAATTGTGTTGATTAGAAAATCCCAACCATTTTACATATGCCATGTCTCCTTTAGTTTTAAGAATTTTTTCAACAAGGTATGTATCAGGAAATCGAGTTTTTGAAAGTTCATCATCATAGAAACCACCTTCAATTGGATTTCCTTGATAGTCATCTAGTATGTATGTTGCAGGATACGTATTTTTTACTGTTTTAATTTTAAAAATTTCTGTAGTCCAATTGGGAGTGTAACCTTTTTCAAAAATGTGTTTATATTTGCTTATGCGTACATAATCTCCAACATTAAATTTAGATTTTTTAAATATTTTTAAATGATTGTAAACGGTTTGCAATAATTTCATTTCGTTTCCAGAATTAACGTCAATTGGTGCCATTTTAATGGTGCGATGAACTTTTCTATTATATTTATTAATTAGATCTTTGTAAATATCAAGCCAATAATATGAACCATTAAAACTAAATTCTTTCCACATCATTCCTTTTAGAGTTCGATTAAATCGTTCTACTATTGAGGCTTTCATTATACTAAATGTTGAGTAGTGATTTATATTATGGTTGTGCATGAGGATATTAAATTGTTTATTGAAAAATTCTTTACCATCATCAGTCTGCAAGTTTTTGGGAACTCGACCTAATTTTAAAATACTTTTCATTGCTTGAAATACTTCAGTTGCTGTTTTTGTTTTAAGTGCAACACCCCATGCAAACTTGGAAAAAGTATCAATGATCGTTAACAAATATCGATATTTTTTATTATATGTAGAATAATTCCCCATTTCAACTAAATCAGCTTGCCAGAGATCATCTATGCCTTTCATTACAACTCTTCGACGTATAAAATTTTTTCGGGCTGGTTTATGAAGTTCATTTACTAAGTCTCTTTTTGTTGAATACATAATTATTAAGTAAGTCCTCTTTACTTAAGGGAATATTGTTATCTCCTGTTCTTTATTTTTAATATCAAGCCTGTTATATAGTTTCTGATTTAAGATTTTGAGTCTTCTTTCAAAATCTTTTTTCATTTTCTCTATTATTTGATAAACTTCATTAATATTCTTGTTTAATTGATCCATTACCTCCTTCTGTGTTTTTTCAATTTGAGATTGCAAAAACATTTTATTGACACCATCGTTTTCTTCCAAAGCATTCGACATATGTTTGATTCTTTTGTTTTGAACATCAATGTTGTTATCTGTATCCATAAAGAACCCAAGCAATTTAGGTGCATTTTTCATAGAAATTATGCCACTTGTATCGTTAATATAGTGACCAAATTTGTCGACAGACATTACTTAATGTTAATTTTATAGTTATTCAATAATGTTAGCTTCGTATAATTCTTCAATAATAGAAACAATTTCGTTATTATGATTGCTGTGGCCTGCAGCTTGTGATGCGAGCAGGAGTCTAAGTCGATCTATCAACTCATTTGGATCATCCCAGTATATATAGTTGGGTTTATTTGGATTTAAATTCATTAACCCACTTCCAATATAATTTTCATTTGTTGTTTTTATTGTATCAGATGAAGTGGGAGATTGAGGTGTTTTGGTAGATGGATTTTTAGGTTTAATCAATTTTCTGATAATGTTCTTGTATTTATATGCTCTTGTACCCCTTATATGACCATCTGAGCTATAACCTATTTTATAGGCATTTGTATTATTTAATATTTTTTTATAAATATCTAACTCAGATTTATCATAGTTTTTTGGTATTTTTTGAAACATTAATGAAAATAAACCTGGAGTGAGTGCCCATATTTGGTTTCCAACTTGAATCTTATCTTCATTAAATTGAATGTTACTATCACCAAATTTCCATTCATTATTTGAATCTTTATGTACTCCATATAGTGTGTCTAACTCATTTCTTTTTTCTAAATATAACAAATCATTAAAATTTATATGATTATTTGGATTTTCTGTTTCTGGTTGAGAATAAAAATCATCATCATTATAATCTTCAGAGTTACTTGCAGCAGTAGATAATATATTTTTTTCTGGTTTTATAATTGGAATATAAGAATCTGTTTTAAATTGTTCTTGTTGCTTTGATTCATTTTTAATTTTATTCTTTTCAATTTTTAAATTTACTTTGGTATTTTTCGAACTATTAATGAAATTTTTCAGGGGTTCTGTTATGGGTTTAAATGTATCTTTAAGTTGTTCACGAGTATCAGCTTCACCAATTTTTATACTGCGAAATTTCTTTTTTAAAACATTTCTTCTCTTTATCAACTCTTTTAAAACTTTTTCATTAATTTTTTTATCGGACATCAGATCAGCTATTCGTTGGTTAACAATGCGTTTTATTGTTGTAATATCTTTAAAGGTTGATGTTATACTAATAATCGTATAAAATATATTCTATAATTTATATTGTTATAAAATAATCAAACTGCTTTCTATATCTCCCATCATTTAATTCATCATCTTTACTTATAACCAAAAATCCATATTTATCTTTCCAACATTCTCCACAAATTTCATGAAACTTTTCGTAACTCATATCGCTACCAACATGATCAGCATATATATGTTTTATATTCATTTCATCTTGCTTAAACATAATAATCATATTAGCATTATCTCTTATTAAATGTTTAGGAATTCTTGTATATGTTTGACATAAGTAGAATGAATCTACATTTCTATGTCTACCCATACAAAAATATGCACGTATATTGTTTTGTTTTTCACATGCAACATCATCGAAAATCATAACTGAATTGTTTTGTGCTTCATCTGGAGGTATTACAGAATCATTATCAGAAAACGTATGAAACCCCATTCCTTTAATTGGTGTTATCAATTTTCTTAAATATTCATACTTTGGCTGAAATAGTGATTTTGAGTATAAATAGATGTTTTCAAATTTCAGTCCATTAGGACTCTCTAGTAAGCTTATCATAACGTTAGTCTTGCCACAATTTGAAGGACCTACAATAAGCGCACGAATAGAATTCGGTAATATAGAACTATGTCTACATTTTGAATTTAAATTCGTTGAAGAATCCGTATTACGAACAAAAATATTTTTATGTTGTTTTATTAAACGCATCTTTAGAACTAAATGAAATAATTAAATATTCTCTTTTTCTTATAGAATAAAATTAAATAAAATGGTAATACGTTTTAAAAACAAGATTAATTGTAATAAAGTCGTCAGAGGAGAAGGTTTAATTAATAAATTGGTAAATTCACTTCCTTTTGAACTACATCTTCCTGGTTATCAATATTGTGGTCCTGGAACGAAATTACAAAAACGTTTAGAACGAGGTGATAAAGGAATTAATCTATTAGACGGTGCATGTAAAGAACACGATATTGCTTATTCAAAAAGTAGAGATATAAATATAAGACATCAAGCTGATAAAATTCTTGAGAACAGAGCTTGGGAACGAGTACTTTCAAAAGATAGCAGTCTTCCAGAAAAATCGTTGGCATATTTGGTTACTAACGCAATGAAAGCAAAAACTAAACTCGGTATGGGGATGACTAAGCAAAACAAAAGTAATAGGAAATCAAAATCGAATAAAGTTATTGGAAGAAAACTGTTCAATTCAACGCTAAAAGCAACAACAAAAATTTTAAGAAAAGAAAAACCAACAGATCTTAACGCTGCTATCAAGATTGCACGTAAAACCATTAACAAATCCTTAAAGGGAAGGAAATCTGAAATTGTAGTACCACGTGTAATACGTGTTCCAAAAGTTGGTGGTGTTTTACCATTAATACCAATATTAACAGCTTTAGGTGTAATTGGTACCCTATCGAGTGGAGGTGCTAACATAGCAAAAGCAGTTAATGCAGCAAAGAATGCTAAACTCCAACTTGATGAAGCGACTAGACACAATAAGAATATGGAAGCAATAGCAATGGGTAAAGGACTTTACCTCAAACCATATAAGAAAGGATATGGATTAACTTATGAAGAAAAAGCAAAAAACTTCTAAACAAGCTACCCAAAAGACCATTGACTGATATTGATATACGAAAATTCTCAAAAAATATTCCACATTTTAGAGGAATTTTCATGTTAGACGCAATACCAAAACATCCCAGAAATATTGAATGTGGAGTAATTAATTTGGATTCTACAATCGGTAGTGGTACACATTGGGTAGCTTACTATAAAAACAATAAACAAATAGAATATTATGATAGTTTTGGAAATTTACAACCACCATTGGAACTAGTTGAGTACCTAGGAGGAAATATAAAATATAACTACAATCAACATCAAAACTATGATTCATTTAATTGTGGTCATTTATGTCTTGAATTTTTATATAAAATAACTGAAAAAGAAATTAATAAATAAAACAATTGAAATTATTTTAAAAAGAAAAACCATGTTTTTTTTTATTTAATTATTTTAAGGTACATATTATTATTATTTTTATCGTTAAAATATAATTTAAAAACTGTTAAAGTTTGCGTATATGGGATATCTAGAATTGGCTTCAAAGATATCACCCTCCTCAAATGGCTTCAATCGCAAGTTTTTCTCCCCTTCCCTGGATATAAGATACGATCCAGATGATAAATTCTTCAAATCTTCGTCAGTTAGCGTATTGTAGCGATATGGCAAAAACAATATATTCTCCTCAAGCTCAACTTTTATTGAGCTCCCATACTTGGTATTCACTCTACTTGCATTCATAATAATGTGTTTAGAAGATATTGCAAGATCCTTAATGTGAATTAAGGATTTGCTGTAGCTCAGAGTATTAAATTTGGTTACTAAGTTTTTCGAGGGTTCCATTTTTCACAACCGATCACGTTAGTTTCTTTTTTTCAACTGAGATTAAAACCACTTCTCTAAATTGAAAAGAGCTTAACTAAATCAAAAATAATCTATTTTATTAATCAAGAAAAAGTTTATTGATATATAATCATGTGAATAAATGAGACGAAGACATACATTTCTTCCCTTTGCTCTAAAGAAAGAAATCGATATAAATAAATAAATATGGAATAACACTACCACATAAATAAGAATCAATACAGAACAAATTACCGAATAGCATTGAGAAAATTGATATAGTTTTTTCTTTCACTCTAGTTATTAAGCGAACCGAATAGTATTGAGAAAATTAATATAGTTTTCTCTTTCACTCTAGTTATTAAGTAAACCGAATAGAATTGAGAAATAAGGGAGCAAAAAGAAGCATATTGGTTAATAAAATATTTTCATCATCTTAACTGGAATACAGGAGTAGTTTCATTTAAGAGTGTTTGTAATTTTTTAAAAAATAATTTAAAAAATTCTAAAATATATGTAAAAGGAACAGAAAAGAGCCAATGGTTGGAAAAAGTGCTGCAGAAAAAAGTTTTAAATATAGAGGATTTTGGATGTATAAATTTAAAGGAACTTAATAAGAAGTATCCAGAAAACACATATTGCAGTTATCACAACTATGGAGTTTGCGCTTTAAAAAATGCTATTTTACTTGAAAGAGAAAATCTAATTTGAAATAAGAACAACAATTTTTTAATTTTTAAATCTTATATTTTAACTTGTTTTTTTCTTTAAAGATAATTATTATTATTAATTTAAATACAGTAACATACACATTATTTTTAAGAAACTAATTAATAAATATATATATATTTCAATGGTTATTGTATAAGAATAAATGTATTTAGATGTAATCTTATATATGCATATAAAATAATAAAATTTATTTTAATAAGTATAAAAAACAAAAGCCTTTTATTTTTGTGTTATTATTAACCACTGCTATCTCAATAGTAATAAACAAAAGATTAGTATTATTATTCAATTTCCATATGAGTGCCATTTCTATCTCTAAAGTGACCCCAAGCTCTAGTATTTATTCTATCTTCCATAATATTTCTTTTATCATCCATTACACCACCAAGATCCCAAATTTTTAAATAGTAAATAAAAATTACCCCGATCCACTATGTCGGCATCACAGTAGTAGCGATTGTTTATTTTAATGATGTGAAATACTCTCGTCAAAATTTCATCTTTTATTATCACCTGCCTGTAGAACTGATAGTTGTATTTGTTGGAACACAGACCCCGACTTGCGATTATATTGTCCAAGAGGTATTTGATCGGTTTGATATTACTGTGATCCGTCTCTATTGCCTCGAGCTCAAGCAGATGTTGTTCTCGTTGTTGTTCTCGTTTCTCAAATATCGATAGATTACGTTCTTTTACATGCGAGTCATCTGTTGAAACACAAGCTTCACATTGATGTAAATATGTGCGAAAGCGTTCGCCGGAAAAATCGTCGTACTCCTGTACTTGTACTATACAGCCACATGTCTTGTGTAAACAATTCATTGTTTGGCTTATGTGTATACAGAGTTAAAGAGCACTTGGCCAAGTAGGTAGAAATTTTTACAAATATTTCGGTAAACAAATCTGTTAACACATAACATTAAAGCACTACAAGTGCTCACTGTATGCTCAGAATAATGATAACAAATTAATTTTATATATGTATATGTATATATTTTATTCTAACTTTTTACAATAGTTTTCAAAAATATCTTTACATTAATGGCCAGCATGTAAAAGTTTTTAAACGTTCATCTTCTCTATGGAAAATATCAGTCATGCTATAGCGTGGCGTAAATGAAGATTGTTTTAAATGCTGATCTTCATTGCAATCGGATTTTAGATCTTTAACCATTTTAAATTTTTTTCTTTCATTATTTCAACCGCAATTATTAAAAATACTATTTGAACTCCACGATAAATCACAATATACTTGTTGTTGAAATAAATTGTATACGCTATTTATACATGGATATGTTCAGCCATTAAAAATTATTTTCGAAATGTGATGCAATATTAGAACCACTAAGCCTTTTAAGAAGGGCAAGAAAACAAACTGCAATTAATGTTTTGTTTAATAAACAAATTATACATTCTAACACGCTCAATCATGTTTATGCTTCTTAAATATAACAAAAAGATTTCTTCATCAGATTAATGTAAACAAACATGCAGACACATCGTCAGCATTTTATAACAAAATACAAATTCTTTTTAAATCTTCTTAGGAGACGTTATATTATGAAAGAAAACAAACTGCAAATAAGAATAACATAATGTCAGCATAAACGGGAACAAAATATTTCTTAATACAAAGAAGAAAACAAAACTAAATTTAAATTCTTTGACTATTGTGTTAATTCTAAAAACTGTTTTAAAAGAATCGCAAACTTGTTTTTTACTTGAGAATTATAAAATTGATGTGAAAAGATACCGGTTATACCATAATTTTGAACTTTTATTTTCTATTTTGTCGATTTTGGCTTCGATAGTTTTGATAAAATTAAACTGTTTAGAATCACTGTTGAAATGAAATCTTACAACAAACTGGCTCGGAACTAGGATTAGTGGTTAAAAAAAAAATAAACTTCACCTCACCAAAAAGCTTCAGAACTTGCTTAAAATAAATTTCAAAATTATACAAATGGTTCGGAACTAAGATAAATGGTAAAAAAATAATTTCAACATGATAAAATGGCTCGGAAATTAAATAAATGTTTCGGAACTTGTATAAAATAGAGCTTAAAACAGAGTTTACAATAAAACTTAAAATAGAGTTTACATCAAAATACCCATTTTTGTTGGTATTTTCTTCACAATATTTTTAAAATCCTAAATAAATATTCAAATCAACGCTTAAATCCCCTCAAAATACACATTTTGTTGGTATTTTCTTCACAAAATTTTTAAAAACCCTAAATAAATATTCAAATCAACGCTTAAATCCCCTCAATATACCCATTTCGTTGGTATTTTCTTCACAAAATTTTTAAAATCCTAAATAAATATTCAAATCAACGCTTAAATCCCCTCAAAATACCCATTTTGTTGGTATTTTCTTCACAAAATTTTTAAAAACCCTAAATAAATATTCAAATCAACGCTTAAATCCCCTCAAAATACACATTTTGTTGGTATTTTCTTCACAAAATTTTTAAAAACCCTAAATAAATATTCAAATCAACGCTTAAATCCCCTCAAAATACCCATTTCGTTGGTATTTTCTTCACAAAATTTTTAAAATCCTAAATAAATATTCAAATCAACGCTTAAATCCCCTCAAAATACCCATTTCGTTGGTATTTTCTTCACAAAATTTTTAAAATCCTAAATAAATATTCAAATCAACGCTTAAATCCCCTCAAAATACCCATTTTGTTGGTATTTTCTTCACAAAATTTTTAAAATCCTAAATAAATATTCAAATCAACGCTTAAATCCCCTCAAAATACACATTTTGTTGGTATTTTCTTCACAAAATTTTTAAAAACCTAAATAAATATTCAAATCAACGCTTAAATCCCCTCAAAATACCCATTTCGTTGGTATTTTCTTCACAAAATTTTTAAAATTCTAAACAAATAATCAAATCAACGCTTAAACCCTCTCAAAATACACCTTTTGTTGGTATTTTCTTCACAAAATTTTTAAAATCCTATCGGAAATGAGATAAATGTATGCGCCATCTAAGTCTAAAAAACTGAACTTCACAATCAGCGTCATCTATATATAAGTGGACAAACTGTTATTCATTTTCACCTCGTCTGCTCGTATACCGGAAATGGTTCTGAACTTGGATAATCTATTACACCACACATTCCTTTTCGCATTATCGGAACCGGACACAGTCCAAGATCCCCATTACCTATCTACTTCAAAAATCAGACTTCACAGTGTCACCCGCCTGAATATTCTGAAGATTCGCTGAAAATTTCATAAAAATCGGCCCAGCGGTTTTGGAGCCCATACGTTACATACATACACACTTCTTATTTTATATATATAGATAGAAGATTTATATTACACTTTAGAGGTCCATAACTTGAAAATATGTGTTTCCGAGAATTTTTTGAAAAATGTATTTTCTTCGTATTTTTAAATCATCTATCACAAAAAAGGGGAGCTCTTGCTGTGCTTCAAGCACAGGGATGATAAATGACATTTTCAAAATTGTACTTAATTCATTAAAAAAAAATACTTTTTTGACCCCAATTGTATAAAAAATTTATAAAATATTTTTTTTTATATTTTAATAGCTGACCCGGTCCACGTTGCTGACCCTAAGCAAACAGTAGTGTTGTATTACCACACGATTTAAATTAAACATTTAACGAAATTTACGGCCTTTAAAATAAAAATCCATGGAATACCTATCATTAAGTTTTTTTTACAAAATAACTTACATATGGTGTAGATATGGGCTCAATCAAAAAAGAAACGCATGTATTTAAGGCAAATTGGAAATTATATTTATTTATTACTTCATCTTAAGGCCAGCGCATAGACAATGTTTTTTGTTTTTTTTTATTTGGTGAAAGAGCCGTTTTCTGATTTTAGGTAAATCGGAAAAAGCGGGCGAGGCAAAATTTTCTTTCCGTAAAAACCTAAGTTAAATCATGGCGATCATTTTGAAGAAAAAATCGTCCAAATCGGTCAAGTCGTTCTCCAGTTATGTGCTTAATAGAAAAAGTGGGCGTAAAAGTAGGCGTGGTAAATTTTTCTATCGATGAAAACTTAAAATGGATTAATACGAACATTTGAAAGATAAATTAGTCAAATCGATGGAGCAGTTTTTTGATTTTAGGTAAATCGAAAAAAGTGGGCGTAAAAGTGGGCGGGGCAAAATTTTCTTTCCGTAGAACCCTAAGTTGGACCATGGCGATCATTTTAAAGAAAAAATCGTCCAAATCGGTCAAGCCGTTCTCAATTTATGCGCTTAATAGAAAAAGTGGGCGTAAAAGTAGGCGTGGTAAATTTTTCTATCGATGAAAACTTAAAATGGATTAATACGAAGATTTGAAAGAAAAATTAGTCAACTCGATGGAGCCGTTTTCTGATTTTAGGTAAATCGAAAAAAGTGGGCGTAAAAGTGGGCGGGGCAAAAGTATCCTATGTCCGTCTCCTGGCTCTAAGCTACCTCCCTACCAATTTTCAGCCAAATCTGTTCTGCCGTTCTTGAGTTATAAGTGGTGTTACTAACACGACTTTCTTTTATATATATAGAAGATAGATAGATAGATTTATAAATTTTGTATTAAAATTTTATGTTTAAAGTTGAAAATTTTTACTTTTTTGTAACTGATAGTTGATTTTGACAGCTTGTGTTAAAATATAATTGCTCAGCAATATATTATAACATTTGTTGCTGAACCTGTGTTCAAATACATATTTATGCAGTCCACACGTTAATATCTAGTGTTGGCAATATCATTTGATAGTTGCTACGGCAATAATTGCCAAACAAATTGCTCGTCTAGACTTACATAGGGTTAGAAAAACAACAGGCAAAGCAAAAAACAATCTGTTTCTTTGATGTCTTGTAAATAAATACACTTTCTTTAGTAGTGATACCATATTTATTTTTCTTAGTGAAATAAGATTAATCAACCCTGCAAATAATAGGACCACTCCAAACACGCGTGTAAAGAGTAGCCCACACGGGAATAGGACTAGTCCACAAGTAACCCAAACGTATGGAAAAACATGGTCTATTTAACATTACGATGTCCTAGGGCAGGACCATTTATCAAAATGGATCAGGCAATCCAATATTATTCGAAGGGAAGTAGCTCTTAAAAATTTAAATTGTATTTAAGTATAATTTTTATGTTAATAAACATTAACTAAATACGTTTTTAAATACAAAGTCAAAGGCCGGTTTTCACAACTTACCGATAGCTAAAAGTAGACTTTAATTGGCCTTATAAAAAGTGTTCCATTATTAAAACTCTCCGTTAACCTAAAGTAAGCGATAAAGTAAATTAATATTCATCCTACATGTTAGGTTAAAGCAAATTTGTAATAATGGAACACTTCTTATACGCCGATTAAATCCTACCTTTAACCATCGGTAAGTTGTGAAAACGGCCCAAAGACTTACATTAAACCCGGGTTTCCAAATTAAAAAATAGTTTCAAATATGAACAAGTTAGAGTGCTATATTCGGCTGTGCCGAATCTTTGATACCCTCCACCGACACTTCGAATGTTTTAGGAGTAATATCTGTATGATGTCTATTTATTATTACAATCTTTGTAAAAACAGACATCTGCATTAAAATGTTGAGGTTTAGACCTATATAAAATTATTGACCGACAATCTAAATCAATTTTAAAAAGCTTGAGTAGAATATCAGTTTAAGCTGAACTTAAATGATTTTCAGGAGAACAAATTATATAAAAGCCATTGTAAGCTATGAACTAATCATCCCAAATTCTGCAGAACGATTTCTGGTATTAAAAAACATAAATTTCAATACAGCGGTGCAATTAGCTTAAGCGTTGGCAGTGAATTTCAGAAGGCTGCTAAAATGGAATCTAAGGTAAATTATGAACCGTATGTCACAAAATTGCATAAAATTTTTTCTGGTCATATGAAGCTAAACTGGAAGAAAGTTTACCGCGTATTTAATTATTTTACCAGAGTGGACTTTAAATGAGGCCTATGGTAAGTTATGCACCGATCTTCACCAAATTTCTCAGTGTCATTTCTAGTTCTATAAAACTGTGATGTACCAAATTTTGTTATGATAGCATTATTTTTTACGTTTTAAGGCGTACTAAGCTGTTTTCCGGGAGCAAGGTTTATATGGGGCCTAGGGTAAATTATGAACTGATCTTCACGAAATTTCACGGTCTTATTTCTAGTCCTATAAAACTTTTATGTTCCAAATTTTGTTATGATAGCATTATTTTTTAAGGATTAAGGCGTACTAAACTGTTTTCCGGAAGTAGGGTTTATATGGGGCCTAGGGTAAATTATGGACCGATCTTCACGAAATTACATAGTTTTACTCCTTGTCCTATAAAACTTTGATCTACCGAATTTTGTTATGATAGCGTTATTTTTTACGGATTTAGGCGTACTAAACTGTTTTCCGGAAGTGGGGTTTATATGGGGCCTAGGGTAAATTATGGACCGATCTTCACGAAATTAAATAGTTTTATTTATTGTCTTATAAAACTTTGATGTACCAAATTTTGTTATGATAGCGTTATTTTTACGGTTTTAGGCGTACTTAACTGTTTTCCGAAAGTAGGGTTTATATGGGGCCTAGGGTAAATTATGGACCGATCTGCACGAAATTTTACAGCGTGAAAGACGAATTCTTGTAAAATCGTATGTTATTCTGTGCATTATTCCACCATTTATGTAAGTTTTTGTAACAAAATTATCAATTTTTTTTAGGTAGTGGTTCCACATTTTGATTCATATCTCTGATCCTACTAAACGGATTTTGCTGAATTTCAATCCCAAACTGCTTAGGATAACTACAAGCAATTTGACCCCCAGTTTGTTTAGTTCTTTTGAGTTTTGCGAAAGTGAGCGTGTTTTCAACAGATGGACAGACGGACAGACAGACGGACATGGCTAAATCGACTTAGAATTACTCAAGGACCCAGAATATATATACTTTTTGGGGTCTAAGATGAATAATAAAAAAGTTTCACACGGAATGACAAACTTAATATACCCTCTTCACAACTAATTGTGGTGGAGGGTATAAAAATGGCAAAACCAGTTACCCTGCCTTTACACATGCAAGTAATTACTTGCAAGTAGTATATACGTATTATCAACGAAAAAGTCGAAGAAAAAGCCGAAAGTCTTGCAAGTAGCTTGAGTGTTTACACAGTCAGTTGTAAGTTCATTTTTCAAATGTTCTCGAAGCGAAAACTTCCTATAAAAAAAACTTTGTTTTTTGGTTTAACAACATTACCATGTTAAAAATATTAACAAGTTATAACAAAACAAATTAAATAATTCCTTCTTTATTTAATTTTCGGTCCATCTTGATGAAAAAATTATGTTTATTTTATAAAATTTCTGACTCCAGTATTGCCGTAGTGGCGATTTCATAATATTACTGAGAAATTATTTTCATTAACAATTTTTTTTTCAAAATGCTTGAAATTTATGATAAAATTACCATTGAGATGGGGTGTTGTATAGTTGTTCTCTTTTTTACGTGTTATTTTTTATAAATACACAGAAAATCCGCTATAAACATAACTTTTATATTACTAAGTACTAGTAAATTGATACAAAAGTCATCCATGGTAACACTGTTTCTTCATTTGTCATTTTACTTACTGCAAGTGTCAAAAATTCACTTGCAAGCAAATTCTCTTGCAAGTTGGGCTGCAAGTACGAAAAATGTGATGGTGTTAGTAAAAATGTGTGAGTGTATTGAGTTTTTCGAACTTGCACTTGCAAGTGTAAACCCTAGGTTACTATTATATGATAAATCAGAGATAAAGATAAAAAAACTTAAAAAAAATATTTTTATATATTTCGCCAAATATTTTATAAAATTCTTAAAAACAATTGGATTAATTTAAACAATTAAAAGAAAAAAAATTACTAAAGGCTAGTTTACACTATTATAATAATAATAATTTTTACGCCAAATCGTTTTTGTATTAATATATTTCAAAAACTCAAGTACTATCAATATGTTATGAAATTTACAAGTATTACGAAAAAAGTTTGACATCCCATACGACTTCAATAATACTTTTTATTGGATCAGGGTTGCATTTTAACAAAACCATGTTCATGTGTTATAGTGTGAATACAAACTGTTATGTTCAATTAGATTTTTTGACAGTCGAAACAAAACTCATTAGATTTCTATCTCAGTTGTGTGGTAGTGTAAACTAGCCTTAAGAAAGTTTTTTTTTATTAAATAGCGTATACCACTTGAATACTGTTTGGGAACCATTGCCTTAAAGGAAGTTGGAGGTTTTAGTCTGAAAAAAAACAAACTTAAACATAACCATAACAATGTTTTCTATTTCAACATAACTGTTGCTAAGAAATTCTCTCAATGATAGAGGTAATAAAATCTTTTGCAAATAATTGTAATAAAAGGTGTACGAAAGAAATATTGATAGAAAAATCAAAATGAGATAAACGTCTAATAGACAAAATACATAGTTGAGGTTTAAGAAAGCTGATAGCCAAAACCAATAATAACCTACTTTATTTAAAAAAAAAAAAAAAAATTATGCAAATCAACTAGATTTAAACCTTCTTTAATCAAGCAGATTTAAATTTTATTTAAGAAATTTCCTTGAAATCATATTGAAAAACTCCACAATAAAATTTGAGGAGGATTATTTTATTGCATTTTAAAATACGATTATTTATTGCATTGAGCATGACTCTGCTCAAAATGGCATGACAAACGAGTTGACAATTGCTGTATTACTTTTGAATTTTGTGCTACACACGTTATAAGTTTTTACTTCATTCATTGTTAATGTTTTATGCATCTGGCATTTTGTTGAAGCATCTTTATGTTTGTCATCTTTAAAGCCACTGCTTTCAAAAATACAATTTATTAAAGGTACTTTAAAGATTAATAACTATTTGTTTGATGATATTGCATAAAAGATTTGCTTTGTTCAATTGTTATAAATTGCTTTGAAGTATGAAGTATGTATGTTATTGAAAAGAAATTTATGTATGTTAGTGCCGGTTCACACACGTCAAGTTTGACTCGCTAAGTCTTAAGCTTTTAGGAGAAAAGGGAAAAGAGAATGCCACATCTATTCCCCTTTCTCAAAAAAAAAAAAAAAACTCAAGATTTGACGAGTCAAACTTGACGTGTGTGAACCGGCACTTATTAGAAAAATAAGATAAACCTGATTGCTAGCAAAAGTTTTTTTTGTCTAATGGAAATATAAAATTTCTTTAATATCTGGCCTTGAACACACTCGAATTAAAAACTTATAAAGGCTTAAGTTAAAAGTTTTAAGAATTTTAAAATTATCTATCATTTAAACTAAAAAAAGTATCTTAAACTTGGTTTAAGCTGAGTTAAGCTGAGCTTAAACAAACGAAATAGGTAAACCTCATAGTTAAACTTGTTTTAACTTATATGTGTTTTCAATATTGTTTTTTCCATTTTTACGGCGAATTTCACCAAATTCAGTTATGGTTAACTCTAAGTCTTAATGACAATTAACATCTTGTTAAAGCCTAGATTACAATATCCAACAAGTCTTACGTATTCCATAATACTTTGTCAGATAGAAATCTAATGAGTTTTGTTGCGACTGTCAAAAAATCGAATGTAACATGGCAGTTTGTGTTCACACCATCACACAAAGTATAAATACTCACACATGAAAAAAATGCAACCCTGATCCAATGAAAAGTATTATTGTTTAAATAATTGGGATGTCAAACTTTTTTCATAATATGTATTCACACTATCACATTTTGTTATATTACTTGAGTTTTTGACATGTGTTAATACAAAGTATGATAGTGTAATCTAGCCTTAACTGATAGTTTTAACAATCGTTAATTATAAGTGTACATGGTGGAATTGGCCGGTTATTAATTAAAACAAAAGTTAATAATCAATACATCTAAGAAAAAAACTTCTTTAACTTGATTTTTTTCTAACTTAATCTAGGCTTAAACATAAATTTACTTTAATAAAAAAGTTAGTTTGTTTAACAACATAGAAATAAAGTTTAGGTAAACTAAGTTTAAAGTTTTTTAAAAATTGAAATTACTTTTTGATAAACAGGCAAGTGCACGGCCTTAAAAACACTTAATTGACAACATCTTTTGTAAGTTATTGTGTTGTTTTTATTTTGTTTTTCTTAACCTACTTACAACTACAATTAATGTTGAGAGAATTTCAACTAATTGTAGTGGGGAATGTAAGATGAGATAAACCCACTGTTGTTTATTGTTGATGTGTTTTGTTTAAGCTTTGATATTGTAACAAGTAGAACTGTTGCTATAATTATTATACGTTTAACAGTTTTATTTGGTTTAATATCTTTAGTTTTTCTAAAACCTTTATGGATTAAGTTTCCTGATGATCTGGCCTAAGCAACCAGTGAAATGCATAGGAATAGCTTATCCCATCAACAATAAATTTCAAGTGTTTTTATCAAGAATAAAAACTGGGAATTAAGCACGAATAACAAAATCTTTTGAAATTAAAATTTTGTGTTCCCAAAAATTGAAATTACTTTTTGATAGTTTTTTAATTTAACAAAAAAAAAACAAAGGTTTGAAATTAATACGTATATAAAAAAATACTTTGACTTTGTTCTTTTATTTCCACTAAAATTAAACATAAAGGCCGGGTTTTGAGATATGGATTAGTTATAAACTTAGTTTAAAGAAGTCAAAACTCCGATTTTTCTGGCGAAATTAGATTTTCTATTTATTATTTTATTAAAGACCATAATTTTAAGCAAAACTAAGCTGTTTCGTCAAAATTTTGCATGCAAACTTGGTAATGGCGACCAGTGTTACCGTCGGATATTTTAAAAAAGTACCAAAAAAAGGGGATATCTACAAAAAAAGTGGCACCATTTTTTGAGGTTTCATTAATCAGAAGGTCTCTCGAGAAGTAATTTTTATAAAAAATTTACTTTAATGTTTTGTCGACAAGAACATTTCTTTCGTATATTTGTATTGAAAACAAAAACAAAAAAATGTTCTAAGCTATAATCAGATAATAACAAGAAATCCTATGACAAAAAAACGAATATATCACGTTTTCAAATACTTTCTATTTAATCAGTTCCGCACTTTAATACAAATAAATGCAATCATGCTGTTGAATTTAAGTGCTAGTGTTTTAATTAATTAATTTCGTCTATTATTGCTTCAAATTTTTGTAATCAGGCTTATAGACCAAAAAAATTAAACTGGATTTTGTTATTAATTTTGATACAAATCATCTTCCGAAGTTACAATAATTGGTGTATCTGATAAATGTGACGTGATGGGAGCATTCCGAAAAATATAAGCATCAGATGGAATGGTTAAACAAACTTTTTCAATGTCGTCCTGTGTTATTTATTAATGGTCAGTTTCATACAAATTTTTTTTACAATTAATTGTTCTTAAAACGACTTCTATACTTCCGTAAAATGTCTTCACTTTGAACCCAATCTTCAAAGCTAGTATCTAACAAATTTAAAGATAAAAGAATTGGATTCGCAAGTATTTACTTTTAACCTATTTGTTACTTTATTTTTGATTAAAGCTAACTTAGTAAAAACTAGCTCAGCAGAAGCACTATTGTGTGACAATGTAAAAATATGAGGGATCAATTTGCACAAGTTTGAATATATATACTCATCAAATCAATTTTTCAATGTTCGAATTTCACGCCAATATTCTTCAGCATTCGAAATTTTAAATATGTGTTCATAATTCGTGTCATTTATTTAACTCTCTTGAAGTTTAAATTCATGTATAAATGCATCTGGGTCAGTTATTATATCTTTAAACTCTGAAACTAATTCGAAATAGTTTACATCTTCATTAGACACTATAAATAATGGGTCTAAGTACTTCAATATATTGAGCTTTTTGTTTTTTTATATCAATTCTTGTTATTAATTCTTTACAAAATTTTTGGTAAAAACTTAGATTTTACTTTTAATGTCAATTACACAAATTTTAGAAACGTTTTCAGTACAGTTCGGTTTCTGCTTCGCGACCAATATACATATATGTGCGAGATATCTTTACCCCCTTATTCATAATAAATAAAACAGGTTAATAGAAAGTTTATTCAACCGATTTTAAGCTAACCACGCATGACAAGAAAAAAAATTCATATAAAAGTTTCTTTTCTAAAGGATTTTTTGGCAGTTGGGAAAGACTTGAACCTACCAAGGACGCTAATTTCTTAGCATATTTTAAAGCTGGGAGTTATAAAAAAACAGAAAGAAAAAAAGTATCTTTTCCTAACGTAAAAAGTATCACAAAAGTGGCAAGAATCACAAAAAGTACCACATTTGGGTGCATTTTGTAAAAGTGGCCAAATAGTGTCCAAGCAGCCGAAAAAGTGGCAAATTGCCACTTTAGTGGCACCAACGGTAACGCTGATGGCGACACAAATCTGTGTTCGGATTAACTAAACCTGGTTTAACTGAGATCTCAAAAACCCAGCCTTAAACTTAATTTAATTAAAAAACAACGTTTTATTACATTTTCATAGTGTAACAATATTGTTTTTTTTTAAATTCTTGTTTAAGTTAAAGTTTAACTTTTTGAACGAGCTGTTAACTTAATTTAAACTAATTATAATTTTTAAGCGTATTCCATTAGGAACATGACCTATTTTCATAGAAACGCTATCTTTCTCTGTAGTTCTTCCTCATGGCATATAGCGTCTTATGGCTCACGGAGGTTGCGACCACTACAGTTTTATTTTCGCCGTTTAATTTGTGAATTGATTTCTTATTATTGAGTCAGTTGTTCGTTTGTTATTTTCCTTGGCCACTAGATTTTTAAAATGTTATGCAGGCATCTGTTAAGGCTCAGTTAGCCGGGAGTAACAGTAACTAAACCTTACTATAAAAAAGTAAGACCAATCTATTTCTTACAGATTGAGAGGTAACATCTTACTGCTAACTATAATCGTTCCAAATGATTAACATGCAACAAAATGAAGCAGCTGATTTGAAACGTTACTGCTTCTTCCGGCTAACTTAGCTTTATGTGTTTCATTTTACTAACCAAGTCTTGGACCCGTACAGCGAAATCGAATTGTCGCAGGCCTTATAAAGGCCAATTTTGGAGAAAGTGCACCAGAGTTCCAAATGTTTTTCCGGCTGCAGAAAGCTGTTTTGGAAATTGCTGACACTCTCAATATGGCTATTGTTTAGATGAAATCTAGTCGTTTATTTTCCTTTACATATTCTTCTAAGTCGTTGCAGGTATGTAGCAAGATTTCTTTATATTCAAGGTATTCGAGATTATAATCAAGTCTCCATGGGATACCCTTGTTTTGATTTACTGAATATGCTAGAGTATTCCGTCAAGTGTGGTTATGAAAAGTTATAGGGAAAGCAGTCATTTTGATTTTACTTTGCTGATTGTTTTAAAGGCTAGCTGGTTTTGCTGTTCTGGAAAATCGTAGCTTAATCGATATATTGGGTCTTAATAAGATTATTGTCTTGAAAGGGACGTGTTTGTTGCTGGGAGCATTTCAGATCTTATTTCAATGTACGGCATCAAAAGCTTTTTTAAAATCCACGAATGTTAGGTATTACGTTGTATTGAACTCGTAACACTGTTTTTGAATTAAGCGTAGGCTATTTATTTGGTCTGTCTTAGGTTTAAAGGATACGATTAGGTATAATGTTGTTGGTGTTAAAGCGATGCCTCTACAGTTACTGCATAGTTTGAGGTTACCTTTCCTGGGAAATTTTTATTATCAAGCTTACTTCCCTTTCTGTAGGGATCGTCTCTGTATTTCAAATTAAACATAGTTAAGCATTAAGAAGCTTTAAACCACAGTTTATATAAAATTTTTGTATAATTTACAGTTTTTTTTTTAATATAATTTACACTTTAATTTAAATTTTATTTACAGTTTTATTTTTTAAAGTTAATCTTAAGCCTAGTACTCTGTTCAAATTTGTGAAAAATGTTAAGCAACATTTTTTATTTCACACGAAAATATTGACACGTATCAATGTTACCTATCTTGCGAGTTTGTACAGTTTGACGTTTTATCTTGAAAAGTATGCGACATTGTTTTACGTATGTAAACAAAGCCCACATGTATTTTACTAAAATCTATTTTTTTTAATAAAAAAGAAAGTAAATATGGATTAGAAACTGTTACCGGTTGTGTTATATTATTTTTTTGTTTCTTATTCAATAATTCGTTCATATTTTTTTTTGCTTTTGCTTAAAATTCCACGTGAAATAAGTGCAGCTTACATTATTTCGCAGTTGTAAAAAAATGTTGCCAGAAACATTTCGGAACTTTTTCACAAAATAAACAGAGTACAACTCTATCAACATTATTTTATAGATATTCCGCACAAGTTTTTTTCATATGCGTTTTGACAGCATTTCACGTGAAATGTTGAACAGAGTACCAGGCTTTAACAAAAACTAAAAGATTCTTTTTTCACACATTAATTTTAATTTTAAATGTTATTTAAAACTTTTTTTTTTTTTTTTTTTTAATCCAAATTTTTAATATTTTTAATTAGGCTAAAGTTCATGAAATTTAATTTTTATTAAATTATTTTTGTGAAGAAAGGAATTTTACAACATGAAAATCAATTAAAATTGTTATTGATAATCTTTCATTCTTGACGTGGCTCGGGCTCGAACCCTGGCCGGCAGGTTACCATGACATGTTTCGATCGCAACCACTCGATCTCCTCAGATGGATTTGCCGTCTTACACTCGCAGCCATCGACGACTGCTGACGTCACTAGTCAAACATCAATCCTTAAACCAAATTGTATTTTAACATTTGGTAGATCGAAATTTGCTTTCCTGAATGATTATCCATTTTAATTGATTTTACATGTTTTTTCCTTCACTTCTGTTTTTTCGTACTTTCGTCAAGAATTTTTCTTGAAGTCCAAGTACATTTTTTTTTGTTTTTTCACTTTGTCTTTCTCTTTTCTGTTGACCTTTTTCAGCACAACTTGAAGGACAAATGTACACATAGAGCTCGTGCCTTAGCTTTAACAATAATTAGTATTGTGGTTATTTTGTTGAACTATTTTAATTGATTTTCATGTTGTAAAATTCCTTTCTTCACAAAAATAATTTAATAAAAATTAAATTTCATGAACTTTAGCCTAATTAAAAATATTAAAAATTTGGATTAAAAAAAAAAAAAAAAAAACCATAAATAGTTCAACAAAATAACCACAATACTAATTAATTGTTATTTAAAACATAAAAAAAAAATAAATATTACTTAATTTGAGTAAAAGGTAAACGAAATTTAAACTTAGCTTAAGTAATATCTTGATTCAGCTGAAACATTTTTTGTTTTTTTTTTTTTTTTTTTTTTTTTGAAGAAACAGAAATGTACATTTTAAACTATTTTAGGTTTTTATTTTCCAAATAGAAACTGAGAATTATTTCCTTCCGAAGGTTACTTTTTTTATATTATATTCGACATTTTTTTCATTTTTTCGAATTTATTCTATTAGCTAAGCTAAATTTCAGTTATGTATTTTATAAAGCTTTTTTGTAATAGTTCTATTCATAGAATAAATTCAAAAAAATGTTTTTGTTTTCCCCAATAAAGTAAAATTTAAACTTGGTTAAGCCATGTGTTATTTTTTCTAGTTAAAGTAAGTTTAAACTTAAGAACAGAAATAAGATGCTTATATATTCGTACAAATTCTTAAATTTTATTTGTTATACGTTCAAACTAAGTTTACCTAAAGTGTATTAAGTTTAAGCATATATACCTTTAAGGCTAGGTTTTGACAGAACAGCTTTGTTTTGGTTAAATGTTAGTTATTTATGACATAATAAGAAAAATCACATTTCTACGGAAAATCCGAGTTTCAGACTACGTAAACTTAATCCACATCTCCAGCCTAATTAAACGTAACTTTAAGAACAACAGTTAAAACTTAAAACTAATGTGTAAGTTTATTGCAATTATTAATTAAATCTTTATTTTGTTCTCTAGTTAAACTGAGTTTAAGTATGGATTATTCAAGTTTAACCCTTTAAACTTAATTAAAACTTTTCTGCCAAAAGCTATTTTTAGTTTACATTAAACTGTAAAATACGTTAGTTAAACTGAGTTTAAACTAGCCTAATCTAAGTTTAAGCTTTTAAAACTATTTTAATCGTTATAAGTTGTATTTTTGTTAGAAAAACTTTGGAAAAATTTAATTATAATGTAATATTCTTTTAAGAAAAACGAATTTCTTCAGAAAAATTTTTAATTTTTACTTGTTATTTAGCAGAACCTTTAGCTAAGACTCTAGTAATTTAATGAATGCTGAAGCATTATTTTATTTACCTAAAACTTGGTTTTGTTTCTATATTTGTAGTTGTTTTTTGCAAAAAAGTCTGTGTATTGTGAATTTTTTTTTTTTTTTTTTTTTGTAATATTTCTCTATGTCATGGCTTTCATTGGCCGAAGAATGAAGGATGAGTGAGTAAATAAATGAAAAATGTGCAAACTATAATGAGTTTGTTGTGGGCAGTAGCTGCATAAACTGACAAGCCATTGCATCGTTTTTTTTTTATCAGCAAATAAAATGGGTGGTTGTAGAAATAGTCCATAGCAAACCGATAGCTCATTGCAAGAGCTGAGTTGTATAAGGCGAATAAGTGTTTTATGAGTTTTAATAAAAAAAAAAGTAGCAAAATGTAGTTAAAATATTTTCACCAAATGAAACAAATACAACTTTTTTTCTTTAACTTCTTGTCGTAAGTTTTTTTCAGCAAGTTTAACTAAAATGGACAGTTCGAGATGTTTTAAAGATCTTGTACTTGAATAGCAAAATATAAAAAAATTAAAAATATGTGTGCGTTTCTTGATAAGTTTTTCTTAAATAAAGAAATTAACTGACATGTTTACAAGATAATAAGTAATGGTCATGTTGAAATGTGTACAAAAAAAAAACTGAATTGAACGAAATATTACAGAAAAAAAATTGTTGAAATAACCTACATCAACAAAATTTGTATTTAATAGTTTACTTTTCTTTAATTTTCATCCAAGATACGAGTTTCTAGCAATTATAGTTGCTAGGAACGCGTGTGTGTTAGACCATCTTATCTTCGCTTTACAAAATGGTATCACTTTTTATTGAGCATATTAAATGCAAGGCCTCAATGACCCTTAGAAACATACGTTTTTTAATGAATTGTTTGCTTTTAGGTTTTTATTAAATGACTGTATTACAGATAAGCGGCAATAGACAAAAATATTAAAATAATTAAAAATAAACTTTTTAGTATTGAAGACAAAACTTGGTAGTTAATTCAAAATCTTATGAAAAAATTTACTAAAATAAATGAAAAAAAAAACTAAAAAAAATGTTTTGCAATGTAGCTCAATATTTCCAAATCCTTTATTTCACTATTTAAAAAGCATTGTATGAAAACATAATTTCATTGTATCAAAACATAAAACCCATCAACAATGTTGATAAGCGTAATGCGGAAATAATGTTGTTGTACATGTTTAATGTTGTTGTAACATAAACCCGAAAGCTAAAATATAAAATTGTTAACATATATTTAATGTTTTTATATAAGAAAATGTTTCCGAACATGTTGCTATAATATTTGAAAAAAATGTCGGCAATATGTTAACAAAATAATGCTGTAGTTAAATTTTACCAATTAAAGCCTAGTTATATGTCTAAACTTGGTCAAAATGTTGAGCAACATTGATTAGTTCGAACCAAAATTTTGACATGTATCAATATTATCAATCTTGCGGTCTTGTAAAACTTAACGTGTTTATTAGTAACAAGTGGTCCCGTGCAATAAATTGAATATGGCTTTATTACCACCATCCAAGTGCAATAACGCCATAATCGTTTAGTAACCAAAGTGGAAATAACGCCATAACAGTGTAATTGTTATGGTTTCAAATTGGCAAAAGAATGAGTTGCCATTGCCAAGTGTGGGTGGAAGGGAGGGGGCGTCCGGCGGGCCCGTCACAACATGTTTACAAACTCCAAAGCGTAGCCGGCCTTCGGCAGGGCGCAAGGATTTTCTCCTCCATGGTATAACAAACACCGGCTTCGCTTACTAAAGCTTCTCTGTATAGCCGGCCCTTGGGCGGGCTCAAGAATTTTCTCCTTTATGATATAACAAGAGCCGATTTCGCTAAGTAAAGCTTTTAAAAGCTGCCTTGTTTCCGAACGAAGGCCGAATACGCAGAGGAGCTTTAGTTAGCGAAGCCGGTTTTTGTTATACCATAGAAGAGAAAGTCCTGTGCCCGAAAGGGTTTTCGTTATATTTTTAATATATACACCTAGAGAAAAAACAATTTTTAAATAAATTAGAATTATATGAAACAAAAAAATTTAAATGGGAAATAAGGCCATGTATGGCTTTATTTCCTATGGCTTTATTGCACGGCACCGTTACAAGTATACAGCATTTTCTTGCGAAGGTAACTCAGTGTCGGTTCACACACGTCAAGTTTGACTCGTCAAGTCTTGAGTTTTCAGGAAAGAGGAGAAAAGAAATGGCAATCTCTTTTTCCTTTTCTTCTAAAAACGCAAGACTTGACGACTCAAACGACGTGTGTGAACCGGCACTCATCATACAGACCTGCAATTTTTGTATCAGCAATTCTTGAGTTTATTGGAGAGGGAGGTGAGCACATTGGGAAGGGGTACTCAGTTTCATGTACTCTTCAATTCTATATTTTATTTGTTGAAGTTGTTGAATTTGGCTGTATTATTTGTATGTATATAATATAAAAAGGTGAAGAGAACTGACAAGATAAAAATACAAAAATTACAAGAATAGAATTTAATGCAATTTGAAAGCAGAATTTTAAAAATTGCAGGAAGAAAACGATGACCAAACAAAACGCAAAAACTTTTCTCCATTTTTCTTTTTGTAGCGCTTGTTTTAAATACACTAAGAAAGATAAAAAAAATTATCAGCTGTTGCTAAAACTTCTGTACGAAACAATATGAGCTACACTTGCTTAGCACGTAAAGCCTGGTACTCTGTTCAACGTTTCACGTGAAATGCTGTCAAAATGCATATGAAAACAACTTGTGCGGAATATCTATGAAATAATGTTGATAGAGTTGTACTCTGTTTATTTTGTGAAAAAATTCCGAAATGTTTCTGGCAACATTTTTTTACAACTGCGAAATAATATAAGCTGCCTTTATTTCACATGAAATTTTAAGCAAAAGCAAAAATAAGAAATAAAAAATTAAAATAACACAACCGGTAACAGTATTTTATTCATATTTACTTTTTTTTTAATTAAATTTTTTATTAAAAAAAAACAATTTTAGTAAAATACATGTGGCGTTTGTTTACATACACGAAACAATGTAGCATACTTTGAAGGAATAAAAACGTCAAATTGTACAAACTCGCAAGATTGGTAACATTGATAAATGTCAAAATTTTCGAGTGGAATAATCAATATTGCTCAACATTTTTCACAAATTTGAACAGAGTACTAGGCTTAAAACAAAAATGTTGCTAAAAGCATCTCGTATGTTTTTCGCACTTTAAACAGAGTACAATTCTATCAACATTTCTCGTATTTCCACAGAATTTTTTATATTGAGTTGACCACATCTCTGACACTGAACACAGTACCAGGCTTAAACCTATATAAACATTAAGTTTTGCGAACAATAGTTATTCTCTTTCTCATTTAATAGGCTTAGCAACATGTTGATCAAGAACATGTTGATGTTATAACCAATTTTAAAAAAAACATTTTATGTACCGCCAAAATTTGTTAAATTTGCCTGAAAGTGTTACATACTTATCTTAAAAGTTGCTTCAAAATTGTGGCTATTTAACTAAATTTTTCATAAATTTTCATAAACCTAACAATCCTTTAGAAAACTGTTTTATAAAATGATTCACAACATGTTGCTGAAGAAAAATACCTTGTTTAAACAGGTTTAAGTGGAAAATAAATCGATTAATTTTTTTTTTTAACAATAAATTATTTTTTATTAAAAAAGTTTTTGATTTAATAGCGGTTAAATTTAATTACATATTTCTAATCTCTTTGTATCAAAAATGCTACCAATTCAAAAAACTTTGTTTAACATTCCATATTTGTTTTATTAATTGGTTTCAAAACTAAAAACTTTACTTTTATTTTTGATTTAAGTTTTTTCTTTTTCAAATAACTCAAAATTCCCAAACAACTTCTGGATAATTAAATCAAAAACTTAAAAAAAAACTTTTGCCCTCTAACAAATTCTAAATAAAAAAAAAAAACTTTTTGATAGTTGCGTTATCAACAAAAATGTATAAGAAACTAAAACAAATTTTTATTGTTGTAAGAAAAGTTTATCAGTATTTTGAAAAAAAACTATTGCACTTGACTTCTGCTAAAGATAGAACTAGTATAATAAAAATTTTGTTAAAAAAAAACGAAATCTTTTCTATTAAGAAGTAAAAACTTTAATGTCTTTTTTCGTTTTTTTTTTTTATTTGTGACAAAAATCATGACAAAACAAGAAATATGAAAGAAAATGAACTAAAACTATAATTGTTTAGGTTTCTTAATGGCGTTTTGTTAGAAAATGTGAAATTAATGGAAGTTTATAGAAGGAAAAGTAACAAAAAATACTCAAGAGTGAGATTATTTTTAATATGTATATTTAAAAAAAAGGTTTATAAATGTTGCAGCAACATTTTAAATTTCTTTTAACATTTGTTTTATGTTTCGTTAGTTATCGTAAAATTATAAAACAAACCAGCAAATAGTGGCTAATTTAAGAAAAAAAATCTTTTGAAAACTATAGCAACATTTTAAATGTTGCTAGATATATATTTTCCATTCGGATAAATAAAGCAACCTTAAAAATGTTGCTATTGGTTTTTTTTTATAATTTACATTAAAATTTTTAATAATTTTTGCTTTAATGTTTAATGTTCAAAAAATTATAATTTTTAAAGCTTGTGAATGACATATTAAAAAAAAAAATTTAAACTAACGGAAGTTTTTAGAAGGAAAAGTTACAAAAATACCCAACAACGAAATTAATTTCAATATCTGTAACAGTTTCAGTTAAAAGGGACCTATGGGCAAAAAATGAGTTTTGGAGAAAAACGATTTTAAAGTTAACAAGTAAATTTTTTTCTTATTAAATGTGTATTTTAAAGCTTACTTATGACAAAAGTAATGAAGTTAGAAAACTGCGGTTTGCTGCATTAGAAATAGGGTATTGTCTATTTTGAGAATCACCAAAAATTTAAAAATCAGTTTTTTCATCCATAGATCCCTTTTAGCTGAAACTGCCACTGATTAAAAAAAACGATTTCTAAATGTTGCAGCAACATTTTGAATTTCTCTAAGCATTTGTTGTATGTTTCGTTAGTTATTCTTCAACAATTTTAAAACTAGCAAAAAGCGACCAATTTAAAAAAAAAATTTATTTAAAACTTAAGCAACATTTTAAATGTTGCTAGATATACATATATGTATATCGCATTTTTATAAGTAAAGAAACCTTAAAAATGTTGCTAGTGTTTTTTTAATGAATTGCATTAAAATTTGTTAATAATTTTCGCTTTTAACTTAAGCCTAGTACTCTGTTAAAATTTGTGAAAAATGTTGAGCAACATTGATTATTCCACACGAAAATTTTGGCATTTATCAATGTTACCAATCTTGCGAGTTTGTACAATTTGACGTTTTTATTCCTTCAAAGTATGCTACATTGTTTTGTGTATGTAAACAAACGCCACATGTATTTTACTAAAATTATTTTTTTTTAATAAAAAATTTAATAAAAAAAAGTAAATACGGATAAAAAACTGTTACCGATTGTGTTATTTTAATTTTTTATTTCTTTTTTAAATATTAAGTTCATACTTTTTTGCTTTTGCTTAAAATTCCACGTGAAATAAAGGCAGCTTACATTATTTCGCAGTTGTAAAAAAAATGTTGCCAGAAACATTTCGGTACTTTTTCACAAAATAAACAGAGTACAACTCCATCAACATTATTTCATGGAAATTCCGCACAAGTTTTTTTCATATGCGTTTTGACAGCATTTCACGTGAAATGTTGAACAGAGTACCAGGCTTAATGTAAACTATTTTTTTAATTATTATTCACTATGAAATTTTAAAAATTGTAACTCAGCACTTTAGTTTCAAATTCCCCAAAAAAATCACTTTTTCAATTGTGTCCTCTAACATGTAAATAGGTTGTACAGTACTTTTCGCTTATAGTCCATTTCGCTTAAAGGCCAAAAACGGATTAAAGCCAAAACTGTCATATTCACTTGCACATTTTTTCGAATTTCATACAAATTATTTGTTCTAAGGTCCATTTCGCTTGTAGTCCATTTTCGTTTAAAAGCCACATTTTCTTAGCACGCATTTATAATTCTTAATGCAAAAATGGTCGCTTATAGTCCACTCTGCTTTTTATATTTTTTAATCAACAGGCAACATGTTTTTATTTACCTTTCTCGCAACTATTATTTTTAACAATTTATTTCAATTAAATCAATTTATGGTTACGTTTTAAATAAACTTTTCTTTTGTTTAAAAATAATGGTTTTATTGAAGAAAATAATATTTATATAGTCCAAAAGGTGGATTATAATAGATTTCACTTATTATCCATAAAATGGCTTATAAAAAAAATCGGTTATAGTCCAAATTCGCTTATAGTTTACAAAAGTTGTGTAACTAGAGTAGTGGACTATAAGCGAAAAGAACTGTATCTACATTTCTAACACAGATAAGCATAAAATTATTTGTATGTATTTATTATAGAAATATGTTAAAATTTTATGTTTGTATGTTGACTTTTAGTTAATTTATTTACGAAGACATTTTGGAAAGAAATAGTTTATACAAAGGCAAAATGTTGCAAGGTTACTTGTCCGTCCGTCCGCCCGTATTTTTGTGTACATTTTATGCATTTGACTTTCAAATAAAGAAACCCATAAAAAAAACCTTAAAGAAATGTATGTATACACAATTTTGTTGTATTTATTTGCTTTATTTGACATGTGTTATTATCTGTCATTTTAATGTTGAACAAGTGTTTATTTTGTAGTAAATAAATCTTATTTTGAGTTACTTGCACTCAATTCGGGTTGTTTAGGTCGATTTGGTCTTTTGTGAGTTCTTTCTTTTTTGCTTTGTGTTTTGTTTGTGTTTTTGACGTCTCTTGTTGTTTGCTTAGCTTTTGATTAGTTTAGTGTCAACAAAAAAAAAATGTTTTACAAAAATTATGAGAACAGTCAGGTTTTAGTGTCACAATTAAGAAACAACGGGGACATTATGTAGGTGACTGTTAAAATAATTAATGTAATTAAAACATACTCAGCAGCACTCATACTTAATTATAAACATGCAAAACCAAATATAATCAATGCAACATGTTGCTAAAAATGCCTTGTACAATTTGAAACATTTTATTGTATGTTGTGTAGTTTGTTTTGAGTTGTATTTTAAACTAATGGGTCGATTACGGATGACAACTTTCAGTTCAGTTACCACCAGCGAAATCAGGCAACGCTACTCATGTTAAAATATAAAATTTTTATTTTTTTATTTAATATTTTAGCATGAACGGTGTTGCCGGATTTCGCTGCTGGCAACTCAACTTCAGTTCAGTTGATATCCGTAATCGACCAATAAGAAGCTTGTCGTCCAAATAAAATTGTTAATGAAAAAAAAAATGTTTTAGATCTTTTCCGCAACATGCTTACAACTTTTATTTCTGTAATTTTTGAAGTTACAATTCATATAACTTCACTTAACTTTAAATTCTATAACAAAAATGTAAAAAAATATAATCTCAATCTCATTTACTATCAACATGTTTTAATCAGCATTTAACATTTTTAATAAATCGCAATTTGAAAAACATTTAGAATGTAAGAAAAATTAATAAACTCATATTAATTTTAATTTGCAGTAAAATTAATTTTAAAGCAACAATGTACTACTCAAATTGCTTTGCAACATATGGCTAGCAACATTTTTAAGTTCGCGCAACACACTGCGGTTGAGGTCTTTATAAACCCCTATTGATATGTTAAGCCTAGAACTTTTTTCGAACTTGCAAAAAATGTTAGGCAACATTGAGTATGTCACACAAAAATTTTGACACGTATCAATATTATCAATCTTGCGGTTTTGCAAAACTTAACGTTTTAATTAATTACAAGTATACAACATTGGTTTGCGAAGGTTACCAACAACTTTTCTCCATTTTTTCTTTCTGAAACACTTGTTGCAAACCCTATTACATACACAAATACAAAATTAAAACTACAAAAATATCAGATATGGTTTTTGCAATGTAAACAGAATACCACTCTATCGACATTTTTTCGTATATTTCTGCAAACATTTTTTTATTCGCGCGAAATACTTAATAGAGTACCAGGAAAATTTTGGAAAACATAACAAAAATTTTGTCAACTTTTCTTTGCTCGAACCATTTTAAATATTTCTACGAAATCCGCAAAACGCACTTCGTTTTCCTCCTTCATAAGTCTGAGTTCATACGGCTCATGTCTTATTGACAAGATTCTTCCTTTTTCTTCTTTGAACATGAACTGGCGTTCAAATGATTCATTTCATGTTGACGACATGTGCTTTTTTGATATTGAAAACAATAACAAAATTAAACAACGAATGAAAAAGCAAAACGTAAAGACAGTACATGCATCTGTGTACTATTTTCTTTTCTCCTCGGCCCTCTCGCCTATAAAGTAGCAATCTTGTCAATAAGACATGAGCGGTATGAACACAGACTAAGTCTGAAAAGAAGCGAGTGCACAGATACATGTACAGTCTTTACAATTTGCTTTCTTATTCGTTGTTTAATTTTGTTTTTGTTTTGAATATCAAAAAGCACACATGCATACGCACGTCGTCAACAGGACATGAATCATTTGAACGACAACTCATGTTCAAAGAAGAAAAAGGAAGAATATTGTCAACAAGACATGAGCCGTATGAACTCAGACTAAGCTCCTATTGTTTTTTTGTGGAAAAACTTGACAAATATTTTGTCTACGTTCCTTTGCAACATGCTGCTAGCAACATTTCTTTTTTAATTTTAAACAAAAAACCAGTTATTAAGGGTTTTTAACCCTACGTTACCACATGCAAGTAGTTGCATCTTTAGACTCTGCTCGTGGCTACGATATAAATTTATTTACTTTATAATTTTTTCTTTATTTTACTTTTATGGAATCTTTATAAAAAGCTATATTTATTTTTAAAAATATGTGAATACAGGGGCCTAATTACCGCATTCGATATCGAGTAAGCTATCGTATCGAGTAAACTATCGTATTTTTCTGCATTCGATAGACACTGATGTGTCGAATGAAAACTAGAGAGTTGTAATGGCTTTGGTTACTCGATATCGAATGATATCATCTCAAATTACGATACATTTCATTTGATATCGAGAGTCATAATACCAAAATAAAAAATTTCGATCAATTTTGCTCGATATCGAATGCGGTAATTAGACCCCAGTATTGGCGTGTTTCCGATATCGTAAAATTACTTAAAAGAATATTTTTAATTAAATTTTTTTTTCTAAATGCCTGAAATTTATGTTGTTGTATAGTTGTGTTCTTTTTTATTATTAATTTTTTATAAATACACAGAAATCAGCTATAAACATAACTTTTATTTAACTACGTACTAGTTTATTGATAACAAAACTCACCCACGGTAACACTGTTTTTCCATTTGTCATTTTTCTTCCGAAAAGTGTCAAAAATATTCTTGCAAGTTCGAAACATGTGATGGTGTTAGTAAAAGTGTGAGTGTATTGAGTTTTTCGAACCCAGCAAACAATATGAGTCCTAAAAGAGACTTTTAAGACTCCTTTTTATGAGCAAAACGCTCATAAAAAAACTCCTAAAACCCTCAGATATGAGCGTGTTTTCCTATGAAACCGTCAAAAAATTTTGTACTGAATATGAGCGTTTTAGGACTGCTTAATTTAACGATTTGTATGGAATATTGTGAGCCTTTATGCTCACAAATCAATCATAACAACCTCTTAAAAGAGTCATAAAAGAGGGATTTCGGAGCCAAAAATTAGTGTTATAAGAGTGTTTCTTTTTCTTGAAATTAGGGTATTCATTTTATATGTAAATTTGTTTTTTTTAGCTTTTAATGGAAAAGTTTTATTAATATATTTTTGTGCATGGAAATCATAATCATTTTAAACAAATTTCAGCGGACAAAAAAACCTAATTTTCTTTTAACGAAGGCTGGATAGTTTTTTATTTAAAAACACAGAAATAAACCTACTTGTTGCACAATTTCTCAAAGATTTTATCAAAACCACAACCGAACAGCGCAAAATTATCACAATAATGACAGACAAACGCAAAATATTGAAATTATCAAGAAAAAGAAAACAAGCTTCGGTTGCCCCTCAGAAAACCCTCATAAATAAGAGCTTTCTAGGAGTGTGCTCCTAAATTGCTCATAAAAATGAGTCTTTTCGGAGTCCTGAATTCTACAGGATCCGAAATCAATCAGAATTGCTCATAAATTAGGATGGTAATCATTAAACCCTCAAGAAAAGGAATCTTTAAAGAGTCATATTTAGGAGCGCTCCGAAAATTGTTTGGTGGGAACTTGTACTTGCATGTGGAAACGGGGGGTAACATAATATTTTACACTATCAACAATTTTTTGTAGCATTATGACATTGTGATATCATTGTCAACATGTTGCAAGCAACATTTTCTAGATATAAAATAAGAGTTATATAATTATTTTTTTGTGTTACTGTCAATTTTTTTCAAAATAAACTAATACAATACTTTTTTTTCTCTTTTCTTTCTAGGTAAGTTTTTCGTCTGTTTTATTTTCCATTTATAATTCCAAAATATCCTGTGGTACGTAAATATTTACTATATATTACCTAAGTCTCTTATTAGATGAAAACAATACCCCTTATATATTTAAAACTCTATTAAATCTATAAGTATAAAAAAATCACCATAAATAAATCATAATAGAAGGACATTAACTCTGTAAGACATGGCGCCAAGGATATACGATATCAAGTAGACAAGAATAAAAGGCAAACAAAAACAGTCCCTGTAACCTTAAAACAAAAGTAATGATTACTAGAACACATACTTAAATTTTTTATGCTTTTGCCATATACGTATAAAAAAAATCTCTTAATTTTCTCAACTTAACTAAAGTTATTGTCAAGGTTTTTGCAGCAACTTTTTAACTTCTCCATTGACTTTTTGGCTTAAGGACATCAAAGCCATAATCAAACATTAACATACCAAAACAACAACTCCTTTTTGCATAACAGACATTATTTGAACTGATAGCGCCTAAAAGTCTGCAACTTTAGCTAGACATTTGATTTGAAACAAAGACTACAGTCACCGATTAAAGAAACCCACCCTCTTTTTTTACTCTTGAGAAAAAAAAATACACAAATTTCAGTAAAAAAATTATCATATTGCAAATAGAATCAGTCATATATTTATTTCATTTATTTTAAAAGCATCTTCGTTTTTGCAAAACCAAATTGTCATGTTTATTTCATACAAAAGAGGAGTTCCCAAGTTTTTTTTTTTTTTTTTTTTTTTGCTTAGAAACATTTTCAATAAGAATATCCAATCGTTTGATAAAATTTTTTAATTTTGCTACTTCTTTTATAAAAAAAAAAAACTATTAAAAATAAAATCAGCAAATAATTTAATAGCAAAATTCTTTGGGAACCTCTGCTTTAGTTTCATAAAACTTTATATCCCTCATATTGGTAATGTTGCCATGTGTGTAATGGAATGACAATTTGGCTTTCAGACGGTTTATAGTATTGGGAATTAAACTCTATTGTATTTAAAGTTGGGTATGTTGGTTGGTAATGCGCAAAAAAAGCGTTTAATAGACAGTTGTTTTTTCTTCATGTGTTCTATGGCGCCACATAGGCGCCAATAGTTTTGGCAAATACAAGAGAAGATGGTTTAAAAACAAAAAATGTTATTGACTTTTTTAGAGGATACTGTTTGGGAAGCTGTCTTTCCACTGGTTTAAATGAAAATCAGTTCCGCAGCAGCTTTTGACGTGTTAAGGTTGTGAGAGAAAAATTATTTAGTTAAAAAAAACACATATTTTGTAAAAATAAAATTATAAATAATTACAAGGGCGGTTAAATTAAAGGATTAATTATCAACTGCTAAAGTGAAAAAGTGAAGCGATTTAACAGGAATTATCTTGAAATGGAATTAGGGCATTAGGATCTATGTAAACAATGAGGTTGAATAATAGAAAAAAATTAGAGAAAAGTGTATACAAATAAAAAAAAAATAACTTTGAATGTCGCCAATCATTTAAAAATGTTGCTAAAGATTTTGAAATGTTGCTAAGTATGTTGAAATGTTGCTAAGCATTTTGAAATGTTTCTAAGCATTTGGAAATGTTTCGCTTTATTAAAAAAATGCAAAAAATTTCAAATTAAATGTATATATATGTTCCCATCGATCCTATAAGGAGCATAACTAAATAAATCCTCTAATATATTTTAATAAACAGTTTGAATTTAAAATACATAATTTTAAATGTTGCTAAACTTTTAAAGGTGTCTAATGTATAATGAAAATGTTAAATAAACATTTCATTACGTGTATAGACATTTTAATATGTTAATTAACATTTCATGATGTAAATAAACATTTCATTATACAAATAAACATTTCATTCGTTAAACAATAAAAAAATTTAAAAAGAATGTTAAAAGTTAAAAATATTGCTAAACATTAAGAAAGAAGAAACATAGCAAAAGAAAATACAAATAATCAAAATGTCTATAAACATTTTAAAATCTTTCTCAATATTGAAAAATTTATGAGAAACGTTTAAAATTAAATAAAAAAGATGAAAATAGTTTTCAATGTTGCTTTTAAAAGTGCTAGGTATATATTTAAAATGTAAAAGAAACATTTCAATATGTTTATAAACATCTAAATATGTCTATGAATATTTCATTACGTAGACAAACCTACAAAACTATTGCTAAAAGTTTAAAAACAATTATGATCAAATTTTAGGAAAAAGTTACAAATCATTAAAAATGCTGCAAAATGTTACCAAATTCTGTATAAATATTCTCAAAATTTTATAAATACATATAAGTGCTAAGCATTTAAATACCCAACATAAATGTTTCAATAATAATATTGGATGGAATTAAAACAAAGAAACATTTTAAAATTTTAAAAATGTTTTAACCTGCAAACAAACATTAAAATATTCATAAATATTACAAAATTTTGCTAAACATACTTTGGACTTCAAGAAGATTTCTTGACAAAAAGTACGAGAAAACAGAAGTAAGGAGAAAACATGTAAAATCAATTAAAATGGATAATCATTCATAAAAGCAAATTTCAATCTACCAAAGGTTAAAATACAATTTGGTTTAAGGATTGATGTTTGACTATTGACGTCAGCAGTCGTCGATGGCTGCGAGTGTAAGACGGCAAATCCATCTGAAGAGATCGAGTGGTTGCGATCGAAACATGTCATGGTAACCTGCCGGCCAGGGTTCGAGCCCCGGCCACGGTCAAGAATGAAAGATTATCAAAAACAATTTTATTTAATTTTCATGTTGTAAAATTCCTTTCTTCATAAAAATAATTTAATGGAAATTAAATTTGATGAACTTAAGCCTAATTAAAACTATTAAAAATATGGATTAAAAAACCATAAATAGTTCAACAAAATAACCACAATACTAAATAAATTTTATTTTTGTAATTTTAAATCAAATGTTGCTTAACATATGGGTAATTCCAAAGTGTTGAACGTGACAGTCGTACACATCAAAAATGCAATAACATTTTAAGCAAAAAATATTTTTACGTTTTCTTAACCCTTAAATTATAGCACTAAGAAAGCACTGTTATCTATGCTAAAGTTTATGGAGGGCGCAATTCTAGGTCAAAGATAATGACAAAAGAAGTAGCGGTTCGAACGTGAAAAAAACAGAAGTAGTTTTTTTTGGTCATGTATAAAAAGGCGTAATTCAGTGAAACCTGGCAAAATTTTTAAGTCAAACTACTTTTAGAATTTTACGTAGCAATGTAACATTAAAATGTCTTGGTTTGATTCCAAAATCTTCTGTATTTTCTTTTTTTTTTCAAGCCAAAATCTGGGTCGATACGTGACATTTCGAACGTGAAATTTTTTCCCTAGTAATTTAACTGAATAATGATCAAAATAAAATAAAAATTTACCGTTAATCCAAATAACATATTTCTCTTTGAACTCTTCCTTAGATTACAGACCATGTAAGAAAATTTTTTTGGAATAATTTTTATCAAATATCACCTCTTTTAAGAAATATCAATATTAAAGAAAACATACAATTAAACATTATCACATATAAGAAATTACGTTTGCACAACTTTGCAGTCTGAATGTTCATCTAAGTGAACAAATTTATTAGTAAATTTATAAAATTAGTAAAATCTAAATATTTCTCTATAACAATATCGTAAAAAAATCAGCTTTTAATAACTTTTAAATTTTCGGTCACGGTGGACCTTTTGACGGAAATGCCCATATTTAGAAAGTTGGTATACCTTACAAATTGGTTTAAAATATTGAAAATGTTTGCCTGCATTGCGAAATATTTAAAAATATTTCTGGATAAGAAATTTTAATAACTGATTGTTAATTTACATTGAAAAATTTCATAAATATTTTTAAAAAAATTAGTATTGTGCTTATTTTGTTGAACTATTTATGGTTTTTAATCCAAATTTTTATATTTTAAAAAAATTCATAAAAAAAATTAGAACTTACCAACATTTTTCTTTGAGTGTTTTCTTTAACAACATGTTGTCAAACAGAAAGCCTGTTTATTTATAAATTTTAAAATTTTCTCTGTTTACATTTTTAATTTTTTCATTCTCTCTCTCTTCTCTAACAAGATCACCGATTAATTTTTTTCGTAGGGTTCGTATATTTTGTTATTTTCTTTATAAATTTAGTTCGTTCTTAACACTCGTGTGCGCTTAAACTCTGTAACGGAAAGTTGTATTTGAATTGTGACTTCGCAGTTTGGAACGAATTTATAAAGTGTGAACGATCGTTAAATGAAAATAAGAAAAAAAAAATAATAACAAAAAGACGTTAAAAGGCTATAATTTATTTATTTGTAAGTTCTGGCGCTTCGCATTTAATTAAAAACAAGTGTTTAACTGATTTCAAGTTCATATTACTAAACAAAATGTTTTGAGTTTTAGAAATAAAAACGTGAAATTAAATGAAATACTAATACAAGATACAAAATTTTCAATTTCAAAATAATAAATATTTAATTAAGTATGTAAATACAAAAACACAAAAAAATAATTAAGTTTAAAACTTAAAAAAAATAAAGCCCGATTTCAAATGATACTTAAAAAATAAAAACAAAATAAAGAGAAATATCCAAAAATAAAACACAAAAGCATTAAATACTTTTAAGTATTATCAAAGAATTATAAAAAAAAACCCGTAGTTTTGCCGGTTTTTAAATTTTAATTTTAATTTCAAAGCCTTAAAAAAATTTAACTACGCCATCAATGACGTATAAAATTATGCTTGGAATTGGTTCTTTATATGAAAAAAATAATAATTTTTTTTAAAGAAATCTTATCAAATTTTACCCGATATCAAAAGTGTTACATAAAGATAATACAATTGCGTTATCATGAAGATAAGAAACCAAGAAGAAAATAAAGTTTCAGTGCACTGAAAAGTTAAAAAAAAATATGAATTGAAATTAAAAATATAAAAAAAATATTAAGCAACAAAATCGTGGGAATCATTATAAAACACTTTTTAGTGGTCACCTTAAAGTTTAAACCAGGAAGTGTCAAAAAAAGTTTTGAAATTCAAGAAAATTTTATCGGAAACCAAAAAGCTCTTACCAAAAGAGATACATTTTTAAATATTTCGAAAATAATTTTAATATTTAGAGAAAAATGTGCTCTAAAATTATTGGTAGTCTATGGGTTTTATGAAAATTCTATTAAATTTTTAAATCTCTAATTTTATAAAATTTTCGAGCTCGAAAATGCTTTTTATTGTTCATTAAAATTTTTTAGTTTCTATGAATTTTTTTAGTTTCTATGAAAGTTTTTAGTTTCTATGAAATTTTTTCATTTCTATGAAATATTTTAATATCTATGAAATTTTATATTTTTAATTATCTAAAATTTGATTTCTAAATTCTATAAAATTAATAAAAAAAAAATGTTTAAAAATTTTCTCTGAAATTTTTAAGTTTTTTAATTTCTATGAAATCTTAAAATTTCTATGAAATTTTTAAATATTTTATTTTCTATTAATTTTTAAAATTTTTTATATTCTATGAAATTGTTAAATATTTAAAATTTTTTTTTCAAAATTTTATGAAAATAAAAAAATTTTTATTAAATTAATTAGTGTTAATTAATTTCTTCGAAATTTTATAATTTCTATAATATTTTGAAATATTTTAATTTCTATGAAATTTGAAATATTCTATTAAACTTTTAAATTTCTATGAAATTTTTCAGTTTCTATAAGTTTTAAATTTCTTTGAAATTTTTTTATATTCTATCATCATTAATCATTAAATTTCTATGAAAATTGTAAATTTCCATAAAATAAATAAGATTTTGTTGGTCGTGTTTAATTCCCAATTTTATTCTTGAGGAATACACTACAATTTATTGTTGGGGGATAAGCTAGTTTCTATGCGCATTTCACTGGTTGCTTAGGCACGAATCATCAAAAAACATTATCCCAAAAATTTTAGAAAAGCCAAAGCTATAGCAAATTAAACTGCAGAGTGAATGAGAATTACAAACACTCAAAAAAGTCTTATTTGCAATGATGTTAAAGCTTAAACAAAATACCAACAATAAACAGTGAGCTTATGTCTTCTTAGATTAACTAAGCACGACAAGCAAAATCTTTTTAATTACAATCTTTTTATTCCCAAAAATTACTTTGATAATTTCCATAACTTTTTTTTATATTCTTTTAAAGTTTTTAATTTCGAAGAAATCTTTAATATTCTATGAAATTTACTACATTTCTATGAAATTATTATACCCACACTAAAATAGTGAAGACAGTACCCTGCAGGAAATGTCACTAGTGAATCTGTACTGATTCACTATTGACACAGTCACCAGTACTAGTGACTTATTATACCCCAGGCATTGTTATTTACAATAGACATTTAACATGTGCGTGTCATTGTACTTCCTTTGGGAACATATTTAGACATTGGAACCAGAGAATCGCTAGTACATTTTAGTAAAATTAGTCTACACTGTTTGTAAGAATACGAAATCATAATAGGGTAATTCCATGTCAAAACGACCAAGAGTGGGACACGACCCCTTCCGATTTTAATAAAATTTGGTGAGAATGTTCCTTTTATCTTATAAGGAACATATATGAACGAAAAAAATTTTTAAAATTTGTTTTTCGAAAGTTATGACATATTCAAATGTCATAATTTCTCGAAAACTAATTGACATACGAAGATGATTTTGATGTCATTTTAAAGAGAATACTTGGGGCTACAAACCATAAATTGAAAAAAAATATTTTTTTTGAAAAATGTAATATCTGCAAAATGTTAAATTTTAAAAACGGACTAACTCAAAAACCTATTTTTGAACGAAAAAAATTTTTAAAATTTGTTTTTCGAAAGTTATGTCATATTCAAAATGTCATAATTTCGCAGAATTAGCCGAATGTGTTGAGCTTATTTCTTCAATATCTCGAAAACTACTTGACATATGAAGATGATTTTGATGTCATTTTAAAGAGAATACTTGGCGCTACAAACCATAAATTGAAAAAAAAAATTTTTTTTGAAAAATGTAATATCTGCAAAATGTTAAATTTTAAAAACGGACTAAGTCAAAAACCTATTTTTTTATTTGGCTGATTTTTTTTTGTATAATACCTCAAACTGTTCTTTAAAAATCCTGAAACTTTGAAGGAGGTGTTTTTTTCTTTTTTAAGATATGATTTTTTTCCTTTCGCAACCCTTAAAAAAATAATATTAAAATAGAATTTTTATATTGTAATTTTGAGCAATAAGTACACTGTGCTAGTTGCAAACAATAGACCAGCCGCGCACCTGGCATTTTACCCTTATTGGGGGCGCTGAATCCAGTGGTGCTAACCGTTTTTTTAGGTTAGCTCTTGTTTTTAAGATATATCGTTATTTCGAAAATGTAAGAGGTTGCACAGCATATATTCGCGTAACTCAAAAACGGTTTAGTTTATTGAAATAACTAAAAAAACCGAAATTCGGCAATAAAAAATAAAGTGGGGCTGGTCATACATTTGACCCATCTAGTAGCATCCTACGCGCTGCAGGAGCCAAATTAAAGAATTTAATTAAGCCGCAATATTTGTATGTTACAGCGCGTAGGATGCTCCTAGATGGGTCAAATGTATGACCAGCCCCACTTTATTTTTTATTGCCGAATTTCGGTTTTTTTAGTTATTTCAATAAACTAAACCGTTTTTGAGTTACGCGAATATATGCTGTGCAGCCTATTACATTTTCGAAATAACGGTATATCTTGAAAACGCGAGCTAACCTAAATAAACGGTTAGCACCACTGGATTCAGCGACCCAAATTAGGGTAAAATGCCAGGTGCGCGGCTCGTCTGTTTTTTGCAACTTGCACAGTGTACTTATTGCTCAAAATAACAATATTAAAATTCTATTTTATCATTATTTTTTTAAGGGTTGCGAAAGGAAAAAAATCATATCTTAAAAAAGAAAAAAAAACACCTCCTTCAAAGTTTCAGGATTTTTAAAGAACAGTTTGAGGTATTATACAAAAAAAATCAGCCAAATAAAAAAATAGGTTTTTGACTTAGTCCGTTTTTAAAATTTAACATTTTGCAGATATTACATTTTTCAAAAAAAATTTTTTTTTTCAATTTATGGTTTGTAGCGCCAAGTATTCTCTTTAAAATGACATCAAAATCATCTTCATATGTCAAGTAGTTTTCGAGATATTGAAGAAATAAGCTCAACACATTCGGCTAATTCTGCGAAATTATGACATTTTGAATATGACATAACTTTCGAAAAACAAATTTTAAAAATTTTTTTCGTTCATATATGTTCCTAATAAGATAAAAGGAACATTCTCACCAAATTTTATTAAAATCGGAAGGGGTCGTGTCCCACTCTTGGTCGTTTTGACATGGAATTACCCAATAATCTTTTTTTATTATTTCTTCAACTTTTATAGGAATTGTACTTCTCAGTTTTTATTGATAAAATCTTTTTCGTACTAAAGCCAAATTTAGTGGCAAATGTAATGCAGTGTAGACACTTCGTTGATAATGTCACCAATATAGTCGACAAAACTGGTGACTTGGAGACACTTGCACCCAGGTTTTCTTCAGGGTATTATGTGTTTGTGCTAGTGTTTGTATTGCAAACTTTTAAACACTTTAAATTATTAGTCCGACCGCCATCTTCCAGTATACCAATCGATTTAGAATTACATTTTGAATCCATCCGTTTGGCTAGCTGGCTGTCCATGTTAACACTATGCGCAAACTACAGGTCGAAATTTTAGAGATAACTTGATGTCAAAAGGACCAAGCTATTGGCAGAATCGGTCCATAATTTCACAAAAACGCCATACAACCTTTTTCCGGAATAGTCTTTATGCCCGTTATTCCTCTTATTATGTTGGTATTTAGATCAAATTTGATCCTAATAATTTTATGACAATCTTAATCATCTTAACAACTGAAATTGGAATCGGCCCATATTTGAGCATAGTTTCCATACAAATACTACTCCTAAAAAAAGCTGTTAAAACTTTAACCTTTTATGGTGTTAAGATATAAATTTTGCATTGAGTTAATATTCTGCTTATTGACAAACTAATCTTACTGTTCACACATACACAATTTAGCTAACTTAATTAGCAATTATCAATCAACGCAAGCGAAATATAAACAACTTTTGACATCTTTAAAGAATAAACAAAACAAATATCTGGCTTTTGCGCAGGCCTATTGGATGGAGCTTTGTTTTGTTAACAATTCAGTTGCCAAATGTCAAAACACTTTGTTTAGTGAGTTGTGTTTTGCTCACTCATCATGTTTAACTCGTCAAGTCTTGAGTTTTTAGAAGAGGAGTGAAAAGAAATGGCGTTCTCTTTTCCCACTTCAGGCAAACAAATCTTATCTATATAGATAAACATATCAAAATAATATTCGGCACAAAGAACTTTTACAGGAGGGGGCATACTCATACATGGGCCCCAAATATGGTACAATCTCGAAAATTTGTTTTACAATATTGTAGTGTAGAGTATCATATGGTCGGGCTTGACCGACTACACTTTCTTACTTCCTTTTTGAGCACATTCATGCATTTATTAGGAGCGCACCTTCTTGTTAAATCTTTTCCACTTTTTTAGAACAATTCTTTAACTTTCAAACATAATTATTCCACTTTCTCTGTGTTCATTTCTTCTTGAAAAGTCTATTTAAAAAATTGCCTGCCAAATATTTTCTATATCTCTTTAAAATAAATTACCCACAATCATTTTATTACCATCTTAGAAAAAAGAAATGTTTAAATCAATTTATAAATTTCTCTAACATAATTCGCCCAAAACCAAAAATAAAAAACTGCAAATATTTTAAAGATAAAACAAAAAGTCGCAGCCTCAAAACAATAAACCCAATACAAACTATTTGTTTGGGTTTTAATATCAAACACAGAAATCAAACATTTCTAAATGGTTTCTATAGGCAGACATAAAATGCATTTGACACATATTTAAAGCGGCAACTGAAGGAAGTAAAAAAAAATTTGCAAATTTTATTTAAAACAAAAAAGTTAAAGAATATGTGCAACAAAACCAACAACAGTTTGGTTTGTGAGTATAATTTACGGCTATAAGTGCCCCCTGTATCAATAAAAAGAAAAACTAAATACAAAACATGCCGTTAAACAAAATGTTGCATGTGCAAGGGGACAGACAGAAAAGCAGACAGACGGACGGATAGACAGACGGAAAGATAGTTAGTTGGTCGTTCATGTATTGTCATACGTTGCAAGATAATGTTGCAACTAATTTATAACAAATTTTTATTTTGCTCTTTGTTTAAAACTTCGTTTTGAAAAAAGATGCAGGTATTTGGAGAGTACTTTAAGTATGTTATAGAGTTGGCAACATTTATATGAAAAATTATAAATAAATTGATTTTCTTTTTGGAGAATTTGTTGAAATCTTATAAAATTTTGAGTGAATTGGAGTCGTATTTAAATTACAATCGTTTGAATATAACTTAAATAAAAAAAATTATAATATTATAACCTCAAGTAAGGCGGCATTTATACGACGATTTTTAAGACATGTCCTCCCTTTTCCCATTTTTCCTATTTTAATTCAATTGTAAAATTGGGAAAAGGGAAAAAACTCCCGGGGAATTGTTATTTATAATTGGGCTGATTTTATTTTATTTGTTGATTAATTCGGAAAAGGAAAAAAGAGGGGTTGAAAAAAGCATGATATCTATTCTTCGTATTTTTTCTTCTTATTTTCTTTCACTGTCATTTACCATTTTTCTATTATTTTTTTATTTTCATTCGATCTTTCGATTTTTTAAAACAAAAATTAAAAAAGAAGGCATGTCTTAAAAGTCATCATGTACATGTTAGAAGATTGTGTTAGGAGCTTTGAAAGAAAATTTAAAAAAGACATGCATTAAAAATCATCGTACAAAAGTCGCCTAAGACTTTTTTGAAATTATGTTTTCAATTTGCAGTTTTTTTTTTAAATTTTTACTACGCATTTTTTTTATATCCACACCACAATTGTGAATAGGGCATTATGTATTTGTACTGATGTGTGTTATTCATAAAAAATATTATTTCTAGACCCACCTGTTAGTATGCCGATCGACTTAGAATCACTAACGAGAGCCGTGCGTCCGATTGGATGGCTGGCTGGTTGTCTTCTGTCTATGTAGCATTGTGCACCAAGCACAGGTCGCATTTTTTAACCTAATTTGATGAATATTGGTCCATACGTTTCAAATGTCATAAGGACAAAGCCTTTTATTAAATGGTCAGAAAATTCTTTCCGGAAAAGTGTTTTTGTGCCCATAAACTATCGTATTAAGTTGGTTGGATGCAGTTGAAAAGTTTTATAATATTCTTTTAGCTTTTTCCTAAGTCTGGGTTCACACCATGAATGTTTTCTTTCAGACAATCTAAGTTTTTTAATAAGAATAGTGTAAACCCAGACTAAGTCGTTTTGCTCTGATATTTATATATTTTTTTTGTTTTCTTTTAATTTGTTAATTTAATTTTGTTGTAGTTGTTTTTATTGTTGGTGTTTTTATTATAATGTTTGTTATTGTTTTGCTTCTTTTATTTTAAATGTTCAACGAGGGTGTGAATTTATACTTTTTCTGTAACCGTTTTCCATGTTATTCTCTATGGCCAGGGTAATTTGTTTCGATTTAATTTTTTTTTTTTTGTAGTTGTTGTTGTTTATATCACGTTCGTACATACAACAACAAAAACTATTACATTCTTTGGGTGTAATTTATTGGTTCAATGGTAACAGACAATGTACCATGATTTCGTTCCTTTTTTTAGAGAAACCAATATTTTTTTGGTTTCAATTTCTGGTGGGTGAGGATTTTTTGTTTTCAATACAGTTTTTAAACAATTTTAGTTTTTACAAGATTAAAATCGAAATGAGATCGATTTTTTTAAAGAAAACAAAAAAAAAAAACAAAAAATTTACATAGAAATTCTACGGGTTGGTGACATATTTTATGAATAGTAAATTGAGTATCATAAATTAGTTTGGAAAATAAAGATTAATGTCGATTTTTTATTTAATATAAAAGTGATTTACGGGCAATTTCACCAAGTTCAATTATAATTAACTATCAGTTATAACTGTTAAAAACATATTGTTAACTGGAAGTAAGTGCCGGTTCACACTTTAGTTTTTAGGGGAGAGGAGAAAAGAAATGGCATTATATTGTCCATTCTCTCCTAAAAGCTCAAGACTTGATGTGTCAAACTTGACGTGTGTGAACCGGCACTTAAAGTTAAAGTTCGTTTTAACTGAACTTGATGAAATCGGCCGATAAATTAAAAAAATTAAATGATAAAAACATTCTCTAAAAAAAAATCCCGTAGAAAATTCAATAATTTTGAGGTTAGCGAAAACTGTTTATTTACTAATACAAAATTTACCAGACAACGTGCATAAAGTCTATGCTGGTTACCGGGTCTCTGTAACATCACCGATAACGAAGTGGGCGATGACTTGACGAGGCTGGGCTCGGCAATGGATGAATCTGTCTCTGTGGAGACCTCCATTGGACTATTATTTAGGAAAGTTGTGGAATGGATTCTAAGCGGGACTTATTGGGCCTGGAAGAATAGAATGGATTTTAGAGTGTCACGGACGTTAAAGCCGGTGCTTGAGAAAGCCAATTTTAACTCGCTACACTACAGAGGAAAAACATATTTCAATATGGACAACTCCAACAAAACGATTTTCAACGAAAATTGTGAAACATATTATGGTTTATTCAATCATATTATCGTCACCGGCAACCATATTATTGGTAAATTAGTCCTCCATCAAGAAGCCACAACCATATTATGGCTGCGTCTAAACATGTTTCTAAACATGTTATCGTCAAATATGACAATAATTTGTGGGCCACTAATAATTCTTTGTTTTTAACTAAACAAGAGTGGCGGTATAACTGACTTGTCGGTTTTATGTAGATTGTGCGAGGACACAAAAAGCTAGAGACAGTTGAGCAGATTCTGTGGTACTGTTTACGTTAGAAAACAGCAGGCGGAATTTCCTAGGTAGCAGGTTTATAGGGGAATTAGGATATGTCTCGGGCTTCGTTATGGGCATGATTAAGCTGTAGAACAGTCAACTGGTAACTGGGGTTATATAGAACTATTATGCTTAGTAGGTCTGTTTTCTCTTCTGCGTCGATTATAATTTCCAATATTTCTTGTGCTTTCCCCTTTTCTTCTCAATTTTCTTTTATTTCTGAAGATGTTAAAATAACACTTTATACAAAAAGCCAATAAGTCAATAAGTCTTATAATTTAAAAAAGAAACTGAAAATTTTTTATAAAAATTATTTCGGGAACACAAAATTTTTTGTTCATTAATTCCGATGTGCTAAATTCCTAATATTTATTAATAAATACACAGACATTTATTTGGGGAATCAGCGCATTTCACTGGTTGTAGATTCTTACAAATAAAAATGTAAAACGAATGAGAATTACAAACACTCAAGTCTTATATGCCACGATATTAAAGCTTAGACAAATCCCCAACGATAAACAGTGGGTTACATTGGTTTGAAAGAATGCAATTTTTAAAGCAGAGAAAACAACTTTTTACCAGAATAGATATTTTTTGTTCTAAATTAAATTGTTTAAAAAGTGTTTTTAAAAGAAACAATATTATAAATATAAAATATGCTTTAATAGTTTATTAAAAACTTAAAAATTTCCAAAAAAAAAATTTGCCCAGCCTTAAACTATTTTCATAGTTTTAAGTAAATTCAAGTAGTTTTTTCATTTAACTCAAAACTTCCTCTATATAACATTAACTCTTGACCTAAATTTTAAATTGCACTCTTTAGAAATCTTGTAAAAATCCAACAAATTTAAGTTTTACCTTAAAATACATACAACAAAATCTTCATATTCTCTTAAATAACTTAATTTATTTAAATAAGTATTTATTTATTATTTTAAATTTTATATTTCTTTAACAAATCTCCTTCAAAAACTATTATCGTTAATTTATCAATAAAAACCACATTGCCAACTTATTGAATTAAGTCGCTGTTATTCCTCCCCCAACCAATTTATAGTCTTTATTATAATTAGTAATCATTATCTTTTGGTTTATAATTCCCTCTACTTTGACTTTATTAAAAAAGAAAAAATCTCAATAACAAAATTTATTAAATGTGCAACTTCATAATCTCCCTCCTCCCTCCACACTTGAGACACTAATTGACACTTAAAAACTACTTAAAATTAACAAACACCTTTAAATCTTCAAGCATCTCAATCTCATAAATCTTCAGCAAAAACACAACAACAAAAAGAAAATCGATAAAAAAAATGTTTCCCATCAATTAATTGCTGCTGGCGGCAGCAGTATCAATCAAAAATTGGGTACTCCTTAGAAAAAAAAAAAAATTAAAAAAACAACAACAAAATTTGATCAACAAGGAATTTAAATTAAAGATAAAAACAGACATGCTTCCGGAATTTTTGGGCGCCTATAAAAAAAAGGAATAAATAAACAAACCACAAGCAAAAATTCCTTTCAAACACATTTAAAATTTAGAACACACCCTAAAAACTTAAATCGAAAAAGGTCTACAGTTAGACAAACGAGTGTAAGAATTATTCCTGCACTCATGAAAAAACAACGAAAACCTTCCAGCTTTTTAATTAATATCATGTTAACAAAAGCTATAAAAAAATCTCTAAAAAACCAAAAAATCCTTAAAATTTATAATCATTTTTCAGAATGAGTATTTGTTAACCGGTTTTAAGAAGTCTCAAAAGCTGTTAAATATTTATGTATGGCATTGTTTACAATTATTTAATAAAGGCAAAACCAAAATAAAATTTTTTTTCAAGTTGAACAGATGGTTACTCGGTAACATCTTTTGTATTAATGGTTACTCGTTGAAAAAAAAACTTTATAAATTAAAAAATAAATAAAATTTATTTAAAACCAAAAAGATATAAAAAAGTAAGACAAAAAAATCCAATACTTTCGAAGTTTTACAAAGTGGTTACTCAGTAACCACTCTTAATTGAATAAATATTTGATTAAAATCTTCTTAAATATAAAAAAAAAAATTACTGAAAAGCACATATTTTGATAACACAGACAATTAATTATGCATTCTTACAAAGTGGTTACTTGGTAGCCGTTTCTCAATTTATTGCCAAAGTGTATGAAAAGTATATTTTATTTACATTATTTTATTAATACAACTAAAATCTACAGTTTTCTTAAACATTTTTATACCGGTTACTACTTACTTAAAAATTTTAATTGCCATTACTCGGCTACCATTTTAAAATGCATGACTTTTTGGTAACCAATTTTTAAATATGTAAAATAAAGGTTATTACTTACATTTATTTACAGGATTTAACATAAAAACGATAAGAACCACTAAATTTTAGAAGAAAATAAAGTTTTACATTCTTACAAAATGGTTACTTGGTAACCGGTTCTGAATTAAATGGCAAAATGTGTTAAAAGAATATTATTATTACATGTTTTTAATAAAACAATCAAAAACTACAAATTTCTTTCAAATTTTCAAACCGGTTACTCGGTTATCAAATTGAAATATATGGCTTCTAGGTAACCAATTTTAAAATATATAAAAAAAGTTTAAAACTTGTATTTAGTTATAGAATTTAACATAAAAACAATAAAAAAAACCAGCAAATTTTTTAAATTTTGCAACTGGTTACTCGATAACCATTTAAATTCGTACGAAAATTCGTTTAAAAAATCATGAAAATGCTTAATTATTATACAGGCCTAATACAGAAAATACAATTTTATATTCTTAGAAAGTGGTTACTTGGTAACCGGTTTTGAATAAAATTGCAAAATGTGTTAAAAGTATATTATTTTTAAATGTTTTAAATGAAACAATCAAAATCTATAATTTTTTCTCAAATTTTTAAGCCGGTTACTCGGTTACCATTTTAATATACATATGGCTTCTAGCTTACCAATTTTTAAATATAAAAAAGGTTATAACTATTTTCAGTTAAAGAATTTAACATATATTTAAAAACAATAAAAACCATAAAATTTCTTAATAAATATTGCAAATGGTTACTCGATAACAAATTAAATGGGTACGAAAACTTATTTAACGGATTATAAAAGTGCTAAGCAAATATAATTATTAATTAAACAGACAACAGATCTTTCACATATTTCAATCGAAATGGTTTTAATTCTGTAGTTGCACATCCTATCGAAATAGTCTTTAATTCGTTGTTTCAATTCCGATCGAATTTGGTTTAACTCCTTTAAATGAATTATTTGTTTTGTAGGAAAAACAAAACACGGAATTATTCCACTTTCGATTTAAATTCATTTCTGATGATTTACAAAAATCAACTAAAATTCAATGAACCTGTTTATTTTAATTGATGGTTATTAAGTACCCGTTTAAGTTTCTTGCAGTTTTGAGTAACCGGATAAAAGATTTTTAAATTTGTTTTATTAATACTTCTGTACCGACTTTTTTCATAGCACATAAGAATTAAATCTTAATTTTTTTTTTTAAATTTCATTAACGAATACTTAATAACCATTCAAAAAATTAATTTTAATCTTTGGATTTAATGATATTCTATTTTGGTATAAACATTTACAATATTTGTCCTTTTCTACTAAATAAAGCAAATTTCAAAATATATTTTAACATCCCTAAAATGACTCGTAATAGCAGGTACTCTTATTTTATAAATTTACTGTACATGTGTAATATAATGCCCAATATCCGCTATATAAACATTTCCCTTTATTAAAACATCCCTATAAAGCCATTTTTCCATTTTTGGAAAACATCTCATAAGCGTCTGCCTACACAGTCACATCTGCTTGTGTCTCTGCGTCCTACATCACACACAACGGCTTTAATATCAATAAAATCAAGTCATTCTCCTATTTTTATAATGTGCGCTGTTTATTGTTATTGTTTTTGATTGTGCGTCCTCATTGTGGAGTGGTTGGTGGTGGTGGTTGTGCTGACGGAGCTATTATTTACAAAACTATAGCAACTGACTACCTAAAAGTCGATTACTTAAACTACTTCATTGTGGTGCCACATGTGGTGTTCTTTATTATTTCTTTTACGGAGTCTGTCTTGTGTTCGTATGTTTTATTTAAGTGTTTTATGAAATTTTATCATATTGAATTGCTTAAAGAATATTTCTTGTAGAAAATTTTTTATTATTTCTATACATTTTTACAAGTGGTTACTGAGTAACCATAACAAAACATTGTCGTAAATATACAAAAAAAAAACAAATACCAAATGCTTAGTTTTCTTAAGATTTTGCTTTATTATAATGGGTGATTTTTTAAGAGCTATAGGAAAGTTTAAAAAAAACATAAAATTTAGAAATATGCATGAAATCTTTATTTGAATCGATAGTACGATCCATAAAAATTAATGTTTTAAGATTATTTCATGCAAATGTTGCCCGTGTCTGCACCTCAAATGGTCCATGCGCTTAGTCCAATTTTGGCATACTCTTTCCAACATTTCGGCCGGTATCTCATGAATAAATGCTTCAATGTTGCCTTCCAATGCGTCAATTGAAGCGGGCATGTGTGTATAGACATGAGCTTTAACACAGCCCCACAAAAATAGTCTAAAGGTGTTAAATTGCACGATCTAGGCGGCCAATTGACCGGTCCCGAACGTGAAATAAAATGTTCACCGAACTCGCCTCTCAATAAGTCCATTGTTAAGCGTCCTGTGTGTCATGTGGCACCGTCTTGTTGAAACCACATGTCATCCAAGTCAAGCTCTTGCATTTTGGGCAAAAAAAAAATTGGATATCATCTCACGGTAGCGCTCACCATTCACAGTTACGTTACGATTCGCATCATCTTTGAAGAAGTACGGTCCAATGATGCCACCTGCATATAAACCGCAACTTTTTCTTGATGCATTGGTAGCTCTTGCAATGCTTCTGACTGATCTTCACTCCAAAATCGACAATTCTGCTTACGTACCCATTGAGCCAAAAAAGAGCTGACCATAAAATGGAAGAAGTGCGCGATGAACTTTCTTAACAGAGCACGCATTTTGATAATAAAATTCAATAATTTGCAAGCGTTGTTCGTTTGTAAGACGATTCATGGTTAAATTATAGACCAAACTGAAGATATTTGACAGTGAAACAAAACACGAGACGTTCGTCAGCTGTTTAAACCAGTGTTGCCAAAAAGATAATAGCTAAAAAATCACCCGATATTAAAAATTTTTTCGAATGTGCTTCTATTAGTAAAATTTATTTACATAAAATTTATCTTAAAGCTTAGAACCTGATTTCTAGAAGCATTTACCCACTTTAAGAAAAGTGCTGATTCACACACTTCAGGTTTAAGTGACGGCTTAAGTTTTGTGTTCTTAATGGCGAAAGGAAAAGAGAATGTCCTTTTCTTTTCTTCTCTCTTCTAAAAACACAAGACTTGAAATTGAAACCTGAAGCGTGTAAAACAGCACTAAGTAAATTTTTATATATGGGTAGTTTACGTAAGGCTGGCTATTAGGTTATATGATTATTTAGTTATATTAACAACAACCATATACATTTTTATAATTTTTTTTAAATATATTTTGTTGCCGTTAATATAACTTCATAACCATATACCCTGATGTTCAATGGCATAAATCAAAATTGGTTGATTTTGTTTCTTTGTAATTGTAAAAATAAATCAATTTAAAGTTATAAATTTATTTAAAAATATTTAAAAATTAAATTTTTTATTTCAGTTTAAAGTAACTAAAGTTTTTTTTGCTCAGTTTTCGGGCAGAATTTTTGAAGCACTGAAAATATTTTGAAATACAACGGTGGGAAATTTTTTAAATTTAGAAAGATTTTCTGTAATTTCTTTATCGAATTTTCCATGCCCTCTTAAACAATTGTTATTTAAAACCTTTTTCTAATTTCTATTATTGAATAACACAAATGTGGGAATTTTTCAAAAAAATAATTATTCACTAACCCTTAAACTGAATAAAAAGGTGTTTTCATATAAAACATATGCAGGTAGTTTTTAATGCATAGAATGAATACCACTAGAAAATCCCCCTCATTAACTTCCAAAACTCATCTAAAACCGAATAAAGAAGTGAAGAAAAGGTCATTGACAAATTTTCAAATAAGACTATTTAGATGATAATCCAATCCAGTTGATGAAGTTAAAATAAAAAAAAAAAATACTGCTACCGTAAAGATGGGTTATTTCAGGTGGATTTTAAAGACGAGAAATAGAAAAACAAATAGTCATTCAACTGATCAGCTAAACTACACAAACAAAAACTGTCCGTTCGCGTGTCTGTCTATGTTTTTTTACACATTAAGGAACTGAAAACTAAAAACTATTTAAGATTCCCAATTTTTTTATGTGTTTGGTGTTGAAAACTAAAATGATAATAAAAAAAAAAAATAAATATTTACTTTTACTTTAAAATGCATTTGCATAATTTAAAAAAAAAAAAACTTGAAAGGCTCTAAACATATGCAAAATTTTCAAAATTGTAGTTTGTAAATAATAGACCCGCATATGTTGTTTCGATATAATTTTTTTAAGAAAACAAAACCAAGACCAGTACTAGGCAAAAGAAGAGCAATAAAAAAGAGAAATTATGATAATTTTTTGTGTAAGCAATAGAAGCAACATGTGTGTTTTTATAATTTTTGGAAAAAAAAATACTTTAAGAAAGTTTTCTTCTAGACTGTTAGGGAAAGATAAACAAATGGTAACCTTAAATACAAGATAAGCCAGCAAACATTTTAAAGTTGAAAAGAAATTGGGTTTTCTTAATAAAGAATTATAACTTTTTTTTAATTTAAAAAAATATTTCCAAAATTTTTGAAACTAAATTCAAATTTCAGCTTAACAATAAAAGTGATAGATAACCTAGTAACCACATCGTTAATACATAAAAACTTCCCAAAATAAATAATTAAATCAAAAGATTTTAATTAATTTCAAAAGATTTTGTTATTCGTGCTTAATTCCCAGTTTTTATTCTTGACAAAAACACTTGAAATTTATTGTTGATGGGATAAGCTATTCCTATGCATTTCACTGGTTGCTTAGGCCAGATAATCAGGAAACTTCATCCATAAAGATTTTAGAAAAACTAAAGATATTAAACCAAATAAAACTGTTAAACGTATAAGAATTATAGCAACAGTTCTACTTGTAATAATATCAAAGCTTAAACATATCTTAATATCTTTAGTTTTTCTAAAATCTTTATGGATGAAGTTTCCTGATGATCTGGCCTAAGCAACCAGTGAAATGCATAGGAATAGCTTATCCCATCAACAATAAACTTCAAGTGTTTTTGTCAAGAATAAAAACTGGGAATTAAGCACGAATAACAAAATCTTTTGAAATTAAAATTTTGTATTCTCAAAAATTGAAATTACTTTTTGATAAACAGGCAAGTGCACGGCCTAAAAAACACTTAATTGACAACATCTTTTGTAAGTTGTTGTGTTGTTTTTATTTTGTTTTTCTTAACCTACTTACAACTACAATTAATGTTGAGAGAATTTCAACTAATTGTAGTGGGGAATGTAAGATGAGATAAACCCACTGTTGTTTATTGTTGATGTGTTTTGTTTAAACTTTGATATTATTACAAGTAGAACTGTTGCTATAATTCTTATACGTTTAACAGTTTTATTTGGTTTAATATCTTTAGTTTTTCTAAAATCTTTATGGATGAAGTTTCCTGATGATCTGGCCTAAGCAACCAGTGAAATGCATAGGAATAGCTTATCCCATCAACAATAAATTTCAAGTGTTTTTGTCAAGAATAAAAACTGGGAATTAAGCACGAATAACAAAATCTTTTGAAATTAAAATTTTGTATTCCCAAAAATTGAAATTACTTTTTGATTTTAATTAATTTTAAATGTTTTTAAAAACGAATGTTTTTACAACTTTGTAATTTTCTATAGATCTTAAAAAAATAAATTTGTTTACCTCTAAGATATTTTTTTTTTTTTATTTCACTTAAAACTAAAAGTTTTTGGCGAACTTTTTAAGTTATAGTGCCAGGGTATCACACAATTTTTGAAGCTTCAATCGCAAAAACTCGTTCGACCTAAAGCTTAGAATAGGAAGGCGAGAGCTTCCAGAATCCGCTCCAGAGTATTTTGGTCTCCACCAGTAAACGTCTGAGTTACATATGGTTCTCCACCAGTCACATTGAGTTTTTTCCTTTGGTTCTCCACCAGACAACACATTAAAACATTGAGGTAAAAAACGATTGGATATAGTTAATGCAGAAACCGCAAAAATTGTACTCGGTACAGCTATACGACGCCGAAAAACCAACCAATGCGGAAAGACAACGCAAAACGCAACAAAAGCAGACAAACAAAAACGACCTGTTTGTCCTTAAGAAATAATGACAAAAAGCGCAAGCTGCTTCTCCACTCAGATGTAGAGCACATCTTAAAATTTAATAAAAAACACAACAAAAACATGCCTGTACTTACTTTTTTTAAATGGTTACCAAGTTACCGTTTTAAATTTTTCTATAAATTTCCCAGCAAATAAACTTAAAAATTCTAATGTCAAACAAAAAAAAATTATAAACCAAAAAAAATTCATTTATAATTGAACTTTTTTACAAATGGTTATTAAGTAACCGCTCCTTAAAAATGCATCTATTTAAAAATGTTCAAGAAGATTTAAGTTTATAGCATTGACATTACTAAAAATGTCGCAAAAATGATTAGAAACAAATTAAAACTATTTTAAAGCATTTTTCCAAAATAGTTATCAAGTAATCGTTTTTAAAAACTGTGTATTTTTCTCAAAATTCAAAATATATTTACTTTTTCTAGTTAATGGGGAAAATACCAAAAAATAATTAATGTCAAAAGAATAAATTAAAAACTGCTTTATGTTAATGGTTACCAAGTAACCATTTTTGAAAAAAATATGTATTTTTTCATACATTTACAAAATACAAAAGTAACTAACGACTACCAAAACAAGGCAATTTCAATAAATTCTATAGAAAATTTTATTTTTTTAAAACTAATAGATAAGAAATTAAAAAAAAAAACATTTAAAATAAGATTTTATCTTAGTTTTTGTCCAAAATTTGTATATAAAATAATTTTTGTGATACTACATTTTTATTAATTATTCCAAAATTACAAACTATTTGCGTCCATTTTTTACCGAATACTTGTTTGGATACATTTTATGAAATATTTTAGATTAATTTCTTTATTTCTACTGCCTGTTTAACAATTTTTATGTCTGGTTTATAGAACACGGGCGCAAAACTCGTCCGTTCAACTTACATTTAAAACATAAACAAATTTGAAAATTTTTTTAAATGTAAGTTAAACGGACGAGTTTTGCGCTCGTGTTCTATAAACCACACATTAATGTTGAAGTTCGGTTAGAAAATTTCTATAACAATATTTTTCATATAAAAATTTATACGAACGCTTGCCTTCGAAATTGTTAAACAGGCGGATAAATTAATATAAAAACATTTAACCAAACTGCGCTCGATTTTAAAATCAATCCTTTAATTTTCTAGGTGGTTAAAGAGTTATTATTTTAAAGATTTTTGGAAAACATTTTTTAAGTCCGTTTTATACAAAAATCTTGAATCACTTAAACATTTACTAATTTTGTTAAAAAATTGTTTATTTTTCTAAGTGGCTACCGAGTACTCATTTGTAGAAATTGTGCGAAAAGTGTATAACAAAGCTAACTTTCACAGAAAAATTTTTTTCACTAATTAAAGCATTAATCAAAATAAAAATCCGTTTTAATTAAAAATTTAATCAAGTGAATTAACGTTTAATCAAGTGAATTAAACGTTTAATCAAATGTATTAAACGTTTAATTAATAATATTAATTTGTACCAGTAAAGAAATTAATAATATTAATTAAACATTTAATTCATTTAAATAAACGGTTAATTCACTTGATTAAACGTTTAATTCAATTGATTAAATTTTTAATTAAAACTGATTTTATTTTTGATTAATGCTTTAATTGGTGAAATATTTTTTTCTGTGTTATAATCTATTTTTGTGCAATTCTCCAAATAATAATTATTTACCAAAATTGTTTTTAAAATGTTACTAATTTTGCTAAGAGATCTTGACTGTTTTTAAAGTGATTGCAGAGGTTATAATTTTTAAAACTTTGCAAAATAATTATTAAAAAAGCATTTAAAATAAATGTTTTTAGTTGACAAACAATTTTAGAATTTTATTCAATTTTCTAAGTGGCTATTGGATAACTATTCCAAAAATTATTGAAAAATATAAAATTTTTCTCATTTTTAATATAAAGCAATTTAAGACAATAAAATATTTATTTATGCTAATTTTTGTAAAAAATTATAGATTTTTCTGTCTACCGACTATGTTTCAAATAGCTGCTTTACACTATCACACAAGTCTTACGTATTTTTAAAAAATACAACCCTGTCACGTAAAGTTGTTACTGTTTTTGAAAAATTTTTTAAAAAAAAAAATAATAATAAGATCAGAGATGCACTTTCGTCAAAATACGTAAGACTTGTGTGATATAGTGTAAAACGGCTTTAAAGCTATTCCTATGTTCATTTTACTGGTTGCTTAGGCCAGATCGTCAGGAAACTTCATCAAATAAAACTGTTAAGCGAATAAGAATTATAAACCCCTGTTTTACTTGTAACAATATCAAAGCTTAAACAAAAACAACAATAATAAACAAGTGAGTTTATCTTTTCGTAGAGTCCCGACTACAATTGGTTGATTTTTTGTCAACTCTAAATGTAGTTGTGAGTGGGTACCCTGCAAATAAAATTGGACCACCTGATCCATTTTGGTAAAATGGACTACTCTATGAGCTGGTCCGATGTAATGCAAGCATGGACCATGTCATTGTTAAAAAGTGTTTGTAGTGAGACGACATGTCTTTGTTTTTTAACGATATGCTTTCGTTTTTAAACGACTCCAAAACTTATCCTCTTGATTATACCATGTTGTAGTTTTAAAACTACTCCTAAGTGGTCCAAATGTGGGTTATATGGTCCTGCCCTAGGACATCGAAATGTTAAATAGACCATGTTTTTTCCATACGTTTGGGTTACTTTTGAACTAGTCCTGGTCTCTTGTGGGCTACTCTTTACACGCGTGTTTGGACTGGTCCTATTATTTACAGGGTAAAGAAAAAACAAAAATAAAAACAAATTACTTTATATTTTTTTTTTTTTTTTTGTTTGAAAATTTTCATAATTTCTTTCAAATTTAATGATCTTTAACTCTCTTTTTTGACTTTTTTTAAACTCGTACACAATTCCAAATTTTTTTTTAACACTTATTATTATTTCCTCTATTGACCCTTTTCAGACAAATACTTTCGAATAATTCACAAAAAAAAAAATTATATTTAAAACTTTATTAAAACCTACCACCACTTTAAAGCGGTCGGCGGCGTGAGTTTTTAATTACAGTAGCTGTTTTTCGACCCAAGTACTTATAACGAATTGCGTTTACTGCCCGTCCATACCAGAGATAATTATTGCGACATAAATTGCAGTAAATGTCAAAATTATGTTATCTTTTATGTAGACAGCAATTTCTTGTACATATTTATTGCCGACAATTTATGTTGCAATAATTGTTAGTCCATTTTCGTTGACAATTATTGCTTACATAAAACGTCAAATTTGGTTATCAATGGAGAAAAAAGAAGCAAAAAAGAAAAATATAAAAGCAAATTGTGTGAGAAAGAAATTAAATTTGTGAAATGGTAGCAAATTATAATTGTAGTAAAAGAATTAAATTAATGAATTTAATAAACACTAAAATAAAATTACAAAAATTATTTTTATTTATATATTTTATTTTTTTCTTATTCGACCTATATTATTTAAATTTATATTAATTTGTTAAAGTTTGAGTTCTTCTTTATATAAAAATATTAGTTTTATTAATTTTTTTTTGTTAAAGTAAAATTAATATTTTTATATAAAAAAAGACCTCAAGCTTAAACAAATTAATATACATTTTAATAATAAAGTCGAATAAGAAAGAATTTATATCAATAAAAAAATTTTTGGAAGAAAGCGCCAGTTTTTACACTGCACCTTCTTCCTTGATGTTTTTCAAATTATGAGTTAACATAAATACGTTTTCCCATGCCCTTAACATAAGCTGAGCAATAAGCAATATTGCTTTGCTATTCTGCCGACGTTATTGCCAACTGGCTGAGATATTTATCTTTAGTGTAGATCTCTAGGGTTAGTGTTCAAAAAAACATAAAATTACTTTGAGAATTAAAATTCAAAAATGTTTATTATTAACATTTAAACAATGCAACAATTAAATCTCTTTTCATAAGAGAAATATTTTGCTTATACATATAAACTTTATATCATAAAGGCACGTTTTTAAGTTAAGAAAAAAATACTTTTTCCAAATGATGAGGCAGTTTTTAGTACATATTTACATTTATGGGGTCCAAGACATTTTTTAAAGCGTGAAAAAACAATTTTTATATTTAACTAGCTTAACCCGGTGCGCTTCGCTACACTGCTTTAACCACTTCTTCAGTTGAGAGATATTTAATATATGCGTCCTATGGAATGTTTTTTCCCCTGCGCATTCCCGCTTTATTTTTATTTTCAAAAGTGTAGTAGACCATAGGAGTGACTTCTACTAAGTTTGAACATTCTTACTTTAACAGTTCTTAAGATATGCGATATTTAACATTGGCGTCCTATGGGGGTTTCGATTTTGGGGCTCAGATGATCCTACTACCAAAAGTTCAACAAATTGCTTGCAGCGGCTCTTATTAATAATGCTATCTATGAGTGGTACTGCTCCTCCTCTGGCTACCCCGCCCATTTCTATATTGACATTTATAGTTTACCATAATAGAAGCTTTAACCACGTTTGAAGACTCTGCCTTCAATAGTTCTTAAGTTGAGCGATATTGAATATATGCATCCTATGGAAGATATTTCTCCTGCGCATACCCGCTTTATTTCTGTTTTCAAAAGTGTAGTATACCATAACTGTGACTTCTACAAAGTTTGAACATTCTTACTATAACAGTTTTTAAGATATCCGATATTAAACATTGGCATCCTATGGGGGGTAACACTTCCCGCGCTGCTATTTTGCTTCAATTTTGGGGCTCAGAAGATCCTACTACCAAAAGTTCAACAAATTGCTTGCAGCGGCTCTTCATTACATTTCTATCTATGAGGGGAACTGCTCCTCCTCTGTCTACCCCGCCCATTACTATATTGAAATTTAAAGTTTGCCATAATAGTAGTTTTAACTACGTTTGAAGACCCTCCCTTTAATAGTTCTTCAGTTGAGCGATATTTAATGTATGGATCCTATGGGAGGTATTTCCCCCCCTGCGCCTATCCGCTTAATTTTTTTTTTCAATAGTGTAGTATACCATATGAGTGACTTCTACAAAGTTTGAACATTCTCACTATAACAGTTCTTAAGATATGCGATATTAAACATTGGCGTCCTATGGGGAAAACCACTTCCCCCGCTGCTACTTTATTTCAATTTTGGGACTCAGAAGATCCTACTACCAAAATTTCAACAAAATGCGTGCAGTGGCTCTTATTAATATTTCTATCTATGAGGGGTACTGCTCCTCCCCTGTCTCTCCCGCCCATTTTTATATTGAAAATTTATAGTTTACTATAATAGTAGCTTAACCCACGTTTGAAGACTCTCCCTTTAATAGTTCTTCAGTTGAGCGATATTTAATATATGCATCCTATGGGAGGTATTTCCCCCCCTGCGCCTACCCGCTTTATTTTTATTTTCAAAAGTGTAGTATACCATAAGAGTGACTTCTAGAAAGTTTGAACATTCTCACTATAACAGTTCTTAAGATATGCGATGTTAAACATTGGCGTCCTTTGGGGGATTCAAATACCCCCGCTGCTATTTTATTTCACTTTCGGGGCTCAGAAGATCCTACTACAAAAAGTTCAGCAAAATGCGTCCAGCGGCTCTTAAGATATGCGATAATAAATATTGGCATCCTATGGGGGGTACCAATTCCTATTTTATTTTTAGGGCTCACGTGATGTTACTGTAAAAATTTCAAGAAAATCGGTTCAGTAGTTTCGGAGTCTATAAGCCAACAAACAAACAAACACACAAACATACAAACATTTTTCATTTTTATATAAAGGGTGGTTAAATTTCAAGGGCCGATGTTGATTTTGAATTAAACACAAACTATTTAGGAAATTATTGTAATTTTATTTTATTATGATATATTGGTATTACTCAATTATGTATGGAACAAAATATCGGCCAAGTGGGCGCCGCGACCACGGCGGCACACCTCCATCCGATGGTCCAAATTTTCGATGACCCTGAGGCATAATGGAGGTTCTATTCCGTTAATGTGCCGAATTATCTCATCCTTTAGTTCTTGAATTGTTGCTGGCTTATCGACGTACACCTTTTTTTTCAAATAACCCCAAAGAAAAAAGTCCAACGGTGTCAAATCACATGATCTTGGCGGCCAATTGACATCGCCATTACGTGAGATAACACGGCCATTGAATTTGTTGCGCAAAAGAGCCATTGTTTCGTTAGCTGTGTTTCAAGTGGCACCGTCCTGCTGAAACCACATATCGTCCACATCCATATCTTCCAATTCGGGCCATAAAAAGTTCGTTATCATCTCACGATAGCGAACACCATTCACAGTAACTGCCTGACCGGCCTCATTTTGGAAAAAATACGGCCCGATGATGCCGCCAGCCCATAAACCGCACCAAACAGTCACTCTTTGTGGGTGCATTGGTTTTTCGACAATCACTCTTGGATTCTCATTCGCCCAAATGCGGCAATTCTGTTTATTGACGAATCCACTGAGGTGAAAATGTGCCTCATCACTGAAGATGATTTTCTTCGAAAATTGATCATCCACTGTTGCCATTTCTTGCCACCATTCTGCCCATTGTTGGATTGTGTATCTCTCCATGGTTCAAATTGAGTAAGTCTGAAATAGAGAAATGTCAAATAAAATTCGAAAAAAAACTTGGCGTTTAGGTGTGGTTCACATTCAACATCGGCCCTTACAATTTAACCACCCTTTATATAGATTTCTTAGATAATTCTTTCCCTAGCTCTACACTAAAGATAAATATCTCAGCCAGTTGGCAATAACTACGGCAGAATAACAAAGCAATATTTCTTATTGCTCAGCTTATGTTAAAGGCATGGGAAAACGTATTTATGTTAACTCATAATTTAAAAAAAAATCAAGGAAGAAGGTGCAGTGTAAAAACTGGCGCTATCTTACAAAAATTATTTTTAAATACAAATTATTTCTTATTCGACTTTATTATTAAAATCTATATTAATTTGTTTAAAGCTTGATGTCTTTTTTATATAAAAATATTAATTTTACTTTAACAAAAAAAAAAAAAAATAATAATATTTTTATATAAAAAAGAACTCAAACTTTAACTTAATTTATATAAATTTAAATAATAAAGATCGAATAAGAAAAAAATTATATTAATAAAAATAATTTTTGTAACATTATTTGAGTGTGTATTAAATTCTTTAATTTAATTCTTTTACAATTATAATTTGCTACCAGTTCACAAATTTAATTTCTTTCTCACACAATTTGCTTTTATATTTTTCTTTTTTGCTTCTTTTTTCTCAATTGACAACCAAATTTGACGTTTTATGTAAGCAAGAATTGTCAACGAAAATGGACTAACAATTATTGCAACATAAATTGTCGGCAATAAATATGTACAAATAATTATCTCTGGTATAGACGGGCAGTTAAAATGAATTCAATTTAGGGTATTTTTTTTTTTTTTTTTTTGGATTTGTGTGCATGATATGTTAAAAACTATATGCTTGCAATGGCAAAACCATAGGTTTATATGCCAGGACTAAAAGATTTGTATGCTATTCCTTCACATACAGTTGCTTTCTATAAAAGGAGGTGCTCCAAGGATTGCACAGAACGAACTATACCGTCATATAGGAAGCTGGAAATCCTGAAATCCACTCCACGGATACTTTCGAATTGAATTTTGAATGGTCTTCCACCAGTAGCTAGTTTTATTTTTTCCTTTTAAGAGTTTTGACTGAAACTCTACCAGTAGTTAACGAGTTTTAAATGGTCCTCCACCAATATCTATCAATTTGAGTACAAAATCGTTGGCCACTTAATTCCACATTGTTTTCACAAGTAAAAAGTAAGGTTAAAACGAAGGCATGTAATTAATGCTGAGACCCGAAAACCCGTAACAATTTACGGTTATACGACGCCACACATCAACCAATGCGGTGAAACGCAAAACGCACGAAAGACAGACAAACAAGAACGACCTGATTGTCCTTAAAATAATGACAACGAGCGCGAGCTGCTTCCCCGTCCAGAGCAGTTTTACGAATGAATTTAGGGTATTCCTAGTAAGAAAAATAAAAATTTGTTTATCTAGGGTTGCCACGTTTCTATTTTTATCTTATTGCCAGATTTTCGAGTACGTGAACACTTAATAGTAACAATTATTGGAAATAAGCAATAATTTTCTACTATTGAACAGACCTTATACCTAATTAACCTGTTAAATTGAAAAACATTTTATTTATTAGTTTTATTTAATAGTTGGCAACTATTTAATTAATATGACATTTAAATGACATTTGCTAAATTAAAGGAATTTCAATTTAATTTTCCTGAAACGTTTTGCTAGTTTGTATTACAATCAAAAAAATGTTTTAGCATTTGAAAAATTTATTAAGTTATAAAATCTGTCTTTTTAAATAAAACAAACCTTAAAAACTGTTCTATAACTTAAGAAAAATACTCAATACCAGTTTACTACTCATTAAGATTCTTAACCAATTTTTAAAAACAGATACATACTACTAATTAAATGTTATTGGAAAGACATAAAATAGAGAAAACAAATTAAAAATAAATTTAAAAATAGTATTTACAAATAAATAATGAAATCATCAATAAATTCTAACGAAATAGTGTTGACAAAACGATGCCAACTTTCAAAATCCTATCAAAAACATCAAGTTGAAACAATGTCACGATTTTGAAAAGAAAAAAAAGTAATTTAAAATTCATTGTTACATTGCAATGAATTTCAATTGAGTGCAATTAGCTGAACAAAAACAATCAAAAGTTTTTAAAATAAATCTCCAAACTCATCATGTTAATACGCATGAGTTTTGGAATTTTTGTAAGACCTTTACAAAATTTATGAGAGTTTTTCAATAATGACATGTTTTAAAAAATTCTTGAGAAAATTTTACTTAACTTTTATGCATATTTTATATGGGACTTGTAATATGAGAGACGCACTAAGAATTATACAAATTTTATCTATACATATTAAAATGAAAAATGTTTGTATGTTTCCTGAAATTTTGACAGTAACATCATGTGAGCCCTAAAAATAAAATAGGCTACTTATACATATACTATTGGATGCCAATATTAAGTATCGCATATCTTAAGAGCCGCTGCACGCATTTTGTTGAACTCTTGGTAGTAGGATCTTCTGAGCCCCAAAATTGAAATAAAATCGCAGCGGGGGAAGTGGTTTATCCCCATGCGGCGCCAATGTTTAATATCGCATATATTAAGAACTGTTATAGTGAGAATGTTCAAACTTTGTAGAAGTCACTCTTATGGTATACTACACTATTGAAAATAAAAATAAAGCGAGTAGGCGAAGCGGTGGAAATACCTCCAATAGGATGCATATATTTAATACCGCTCAGCTGAAGAACTATTAAAGGGAGAGTCTTCAAACGTGGTTAAAACTATTATTATGGTTAACTATAAATTTCAATATAGAAATGGGCGGGGTAGACAGAGGAGAAGCAGTACCCCTCATAGATAGAAATATTAATAAGGACCGCTGCACACATTTTGTTGAACTTTTGGTAGTAGGATCTTCAGAGCCCCAAAATTTAAATAAAATAGCAGCGGGGGAAGTGTTACCCCCCATAGGACGCCAATGTTTAATATCGCATATCTTAAAAACTGTTATAATAAGAATGTTCAAACTTTGTAGAAGTCACTCTTATGGTATACCACACTTTTGAAAATAAAAATAAAGCGGGTAGGCGAAGCGGTGGAAATACCTCCAATAGGATGCATATATTTAATACCGCTCAGCTGAAGAACTATTAAAGGGAGAGTCTTCAAACGTGGTTAAAACTATTATTATGGTTAACTATAAATTTCAATATAGAAATGGGCGGGGTAGACAGAGGAGAAGCAGTACCCCTCATAGATAGAAATATTAATAAGGACCGCTGCACGCATTTTGTTGAACTTTTGGTAGTAGGATCTTCTGAGCCCCAAAATTTAAATAAAATAGCAGCGGGGGAAGTGTTACCCCCCATAGGACGCCAATGTTTAATATCGCATATCTTAAAACCTGTTATAATAAGAATGTTCAAACTTTGTAGAAGTCACTCTTATGGTATACCACACTTTTGAAAATAAAAATAATGCGGGTAGGCGCAGGGGGGAAATACCTCCCATAGGATGCATATAGTAAATATCTCTCAACTAAAGAAGTAGTTAAAGCAGTGTAGCGAAGCGCACCGGGTACTAGTTAGTACTAAAGAGAAAATATTCATAATTTATATATTTTTTTAAATATTAAATCACAGTCTATTTTAACAAACCGAAAATGTTACATTGTCCATAAAAAAATTTGGTGTTTTGTCTTATAAATCTCAAAGAAACTAAATAATTTCATGCAACTTCTTTTCTAAATATCGCAATGCTAACTACATTAAAAATTGATAATTATATCCCTTAAAACTAAAAAAAAATCTCTCCCTTACATAATGAAAATTAAAGCACAATAAAAAAAAAATCTAAATTTTTTTCATTCACACTCTGAAAAATTCATAATGTAAGGTTTTTTAAAAAAATCGCGTTGCCAATTTTTCGTTAAGCCAGCAAAACTGCATCTGCATTTTGAGGAGTTCTTAAAAACCCCTAATCGCATTGCCAACTTTTTCTAAAATAAAAACTTTTATTACAATTATCTTCTTTTTCTTAAGTAAAAATCCATCAAAATGGCATTAAAAACTTTTTTTAGATTATATTTAAATAATATTGCTCCAAAAACTTTTTTCAATGCAAATTCTTTAATTTTAATATTAAATAACAAAAAATTAAAAAACAAATTAAATTTACTGAATTTAAAATTATTTCTTACATAAAAATCATCAAAATGGCAATAAGACCTTTTTTCAGATTATATTTGCTACAAAAACCTTTTCCAACACAAATTCTTTCATATTAATATTTAATAAAAAAAAACAAGAATTAAAAAACACAAAAAAAATTTTTGAATTTCAAATTTTTTAAAAACTTTTAAAAAAGTTTACAAAAAACTTAAAAGAAACAAACAATTTCGGTATATATGAAAAAAAATGTTCCATTGAAAGCTTAAAGCTTTAAAAATAAAACGAAGTTTTTAATTTTCAAATTTTTCGCATTGCAAACTTTTTGTAGAATAATTTGAATTGCCATATTTATAAAATTATGTTTTTTTAATATTAATTCTTTAATTTTCTAGCAAATTGGCAAGCAAATTAATTCTTTTATAATTAATAAAAAAAATCACAAACTTTTTTACAATTTGTTATCATTTAAATTTTTTTCATTACCAACTTTTGTAAAATTTTAATTTAAAAAATGTTCCTAAAATAAGTCCACTTGTTTTGGAATAGCCTTGAAAAATATTGAAATTTTAATTAACACATTAATTATGAAAAATATTTGCATTACCAACCTTTTTTCAAAAATTATGGTTCAAATTTTTAATTTTAAAAAGATTTGAATTGTCAGCTACTAAAAAATTTAAAATTTATAAAATTTATTTAAACAAATCACAAAGTCACTTAGAAATAAAACCATAAATAGTTCAACAAAATAACCACAATACTGATTATTGTTAAAGCTAAGGCACGAGCTCTATGTATTCATTTGTCCTTCAAGTTGTGCTGAAAAAAGGTCAACAGAAAAAAGAACGACAAAAATTAAAAAACAAAACAAATGTACTTTCGACTTCAAGAAGAATTCTTGACAAAAGTACGAGAAAACAGAAGTAAAGGAAAAAAAACACGTAAAATCAATTAAAAATGGATAATCATTCAGAAAAGCAAATTTCGATCTACCAAAGGTTAAAATACAATTTGGTTTAAGGATTGATGTTTGACTATTGACGTCAGCGGTCGTCGATGGCTGCGAGTGTAAGACGGCAAATCCATCTGAGGAGATCGAGTGGTTGCGATCGCAACATGTCATGGTTACCTGCCGGCCGGGGTTCGAGCCCCAGCCACGTCAAGAATGAAAGATTATCAATAACAATTTTGATTAATTTTCATGTTTGTAAAATTCCTTTCTTCATAAAAATAATTTAATGAAAATTAAATTTGATGAACTTAAGCCTAATTATAAAAATTTGGATTAAAAACCATAAATAGTTCAACAAAATAACCACAATACTGAAATAAAAATTTCAGAATCTCGAATTGCCAACTTGAATTCATTAGTTTAAAATTTGTTTTTAACCACTGCATTGTTTGCAGATTACGTCACTTAAATATTCCTCTATTTATAAAGTTTCTAATAAAACGTCTTTACTATTATTTTTGTTGCATTTCCAACCATTTCTAAAACAGGTATTTTAAATTGATACTTATTTAGTTGGCCATTTATACAGACCCATGTGGTTCATTACCCGAACTAAAAATGTATTTCCAGGCACCTCGATCTTCTGCGCTTCTTCTCCACATATTTATGATCACAAACTCACTAAGAAATAAAAATTGCAAATTTTCGCATTGCCAACTTGCATTCAAATATATTATTTTTATCATCATTAGTTTAAAATTTGATTTCAGCCACTGAATAGTCGCAGATAGCGTCACTTAAATTTTTCTCAAATTATATATTTTCTAAAATGTTTGTATGTAATAAGAAAGTATTCACTATAATTTTTTGTCACTTTAATATTTTCGCATTGCCAAACATAATTTAAAAAAATAACAGATTTTAAAGCATTTTAGTAAACTTTTAATTTCAAAAGATTTTGTTATTCGTGCTTAATTCCCAGTTTTTATTATTGATAAAAACACTTTTTGTAAACTTTAATAACAAGTGTGTGATGTTGTCTTGAAAATTTTTATTATTTTAACCAAAAAAAAAAGAGTTTTCACTTACACAACTTGAAATTTTTTACAAATAGTATTTAATACGCAAATTCATTCGCTTTAAATCTAATTACTTAGTAATTTATGAAAGTTCCTTTTAAAACCTGCTTAATTTAGTTTTTTCGTAATATTTATTAAATGATTTATGTTTAAACATAATTTATCTTATTATCTGGTTTTTATTTACACCGCTGTATCATGCCAAGCAATTATCGTCAAATTTTTGTCACCGCCAGTTTAAATGCGACGTATCTCTTGCCGTATTTGTAATTTAACTGGCAGATCACCTGCGCACCAGTTTTTGTTGTAAAAGCAAAATACAGTTTTAGTCTTTGAGAAGCAGCTGCTTGAGTTAATGAGTGCAGCCAGCCAGTAATGGGAGAAATAAAGTTAAAGCGGCTAGAAAAACTAATTATTACACTAACTGTCAAAATGACAGGCGTTACTAAATAAGCAGACTACAAGACAAAGATTACTGCTGTTTTTCGTTACAAGGTGTTTATGGGAAAACAGCAGCATCTTGGAAAGGCTTAAATAATATTTTTAATGAAAAATACACCTTTAAAAATCCTAGTTTTTTAACAAAATTAAGGTCCTTTGAAAAATTACTTTAATACAGCTGCTTTTTCAAGTCATAAATTTGTAGTGGAACTATTTATTATTCTTTAATATTTTTTGTTGCTAAAATATTTGATGTTTACATAAGGCCTTTTGTACTGAGACTGCATTGCATGATAAAGGAATTTTATGCCACAAAATTTCTGTTTTAGTGTATACAACCCTTAATTAATTTTTTATTGTTTGTGGACTTCATGTCAGTGCCATTGTTTGCTGGGCTGAAAATAATTTCATCTGTTTTGAAAATACTTACTTGAGCTAAGGAATTTAAACCTTAACAACCCTTGTGTATAAGTTGTTGTTTTTTATTATCCTGTGCAACTGTTGCATTTCTGTAATTATTGCGTTTTACTTCAGTATTTTTTTTTTCATTTTTGTATTTGACACGAGACAAAAAAAACATTAAACTGTCAAGAACAAGGACTAAATTGAACGAGTAAATAATGAAGGAAAGAAAAAGATTGGTTGGCAGACTTAAAAAGGATGTTATTGAAGGATTTTGCAAGGATGCAATAACAAAATACTAGCCGAAGCCTTTAATTCACATAAATTTGCTAAAATTGTAGAATTTGCTTAAAACTTATTAATTAAGGACGAAATCCTGTTTTGCTTAGAACAAGGTCCCACTTAAAATTAATTCCAATTGCTTAATTTTTTAAGCGACTTAAACCATTTGAAATGCTTTTTTTTTTAAAAGAATCAAAATTTCCTATAAAAAGACATTTTTAACAAAATTTCCTGTAAAAGATAAATTTTAGCAAAATTTGTTTATAATAAGTAAATTTGAACAATGCTTTCTATAAAAAGTTGATTTTAACAAAATTCCTATAAAAAGTAAATTTTAGCAAAATTTCATACAAAAAGTAAATTTTAGCAAAATTTCATATAAAAAGCCAATTTTAACAAAATGTCCTAGATAAAAATTTAATTTTAGCAAAATTTCCTATAAAAAGTAAATTTTAACAAAATTTCTTATAAAAAATAAATTTAAGCAAAATTTCCTATAAAAAGTAAATTTTAGCAAAATTTGCTATAAAAAGTAAAATTTTAACAATATGTTGATTTTAACAAAATTCCTATAAAAAAATGAAATTTTAGCAAAATTTCATATAAAAAGTAAATTTTAGCAAAATTTCATATAAAAAGTAAATTTTTTCTATTAAAAGTAAATTTTAGCAAAATTTCCTTTAAAAAGTAAATTTTAGCAAAATTTCCTATAAAAAGATAATTTGACAAAACATCCTATAATAAATAAATTTAAGCAAAATTACCTATAAAAAGTAAATTTTAGCAAAATTTCCTTTAAAAAATAAATTTTAGCAAAATTTCCTATAAAAAGTAAATTTTAACAAAATTCCTGTAAAAAAAATTAAATTTTAGCAAAATTTCATATAAAAAGTAAATTTTAGCAAAATTTCCTATAAAAAGTAAATTTTTAGCAAAATTTCCTACAAAAAGTAAATTTTAGAAAATTTCCTATAAAAAGTAAATTTTAGCAATATTTCCTTTAAAAACCGAATTTTGCCAAAATTTACTATCTATAAGAAATTTTATAGGAAATTTAGTAACCTCATATCTCTAAAATAAAAAGAGAAAAAATAATTGGACAGGTAGGTGGTACTTATTTGAAATTCGGTCCTTTTGGGGTTTCTTTGTCACCCGATCTATCTTTTAAGCCAGTATACGTAGAAATAAAAATTACCGAATTCGTTAACAAATAAAATTTGGTACTTTTTCGAAATTAGAACGTTTAAGGGATGAGAAACGTACATATTTTTGGTCATTTTTTCAAAACATTTTCTCCATGTATTGGCATATACGCTACCCAGCATAGCATTAAAAATTAAAAGAATAATTTTCTTTGCTATGCTGGGTAGCTTCAAAAGCATTTTGTTGCTGATCTTATCAAAACCAGGAGCCTTCTTGGGGTTTAAATCACAAATAGCCTTTTCGATTTCTCTTATCTCAAATCTTAGCGGAACAGCTGCTCTAGCAGCAACAGGTGGTAACTCGACCGCAATATCGTGAGATATATTTGGGGTAAATACGTATTTTAAATGATTGACAAACAGATTTCCTTTTTCAACATCATTTCTTGCCAAACTTCCATTCAAGTTTCTTAATGTTGGTTTAGAGACAACTGGCCTTTTGAGATTTCTAGCTGCACGCCATAATGAGTAGTTTGATTGTGGGGTTGCATCAAGTTCCTCAAGATATTTTTCCAGAGAAGCCGTTTTCTTAGTCTGCAGTAACTTTTTGTACACTCTTTAAGTAAGTTCTTAAGCAAAATTTCCTATAAAAAGTAAATTTTAGCAAAATTTCCTATAAAAAGTAAAATTTTAACAATATGTTAATTTTAACAAAATTCCTATAAAAAAATTAAATTTTAGCAAAATTTCATATAAAAAGTAAATTTTTTCTATTAAAAGTAAATTTAAGCAAAATTCCCTTTAAAAAGTAAATTTAAGCAAAATTTCCTATAAAAAGTAAATTTTAACAAAATATCCTGTAAAAAATAAATTTACGCAAAATTTCCTACAAAAAGTATATTTTAGCAAAATTTTCTATAAAAAGTAAATTTTAACAAAATATCCTGTAAAAAATAAATTTACGTAAAATTTCCTGCAAAAAGTATATTTTAGCCAAATTGCCTATAAAAAGTAAATTTTAGCAAAATTTCCTATAAAAAGTAAATTTTAGCAAAATTTCCTACAAAAAGTAACTTTTAGCAATATTTCCTTTAAAAACCGAATTTCGCCAAAATTTACTATCTATAAGAAATTTTATAGGAAATTTAGTAACCTCATATCTCTGAAATTAAAAGAGAAAAATAAGTGGACAGGTGGGTGGTTCTTATTTGAAATTCGGTCCTTTTGGGGTTTCTTTGTCACCCGATCTATCTTTTAAGCCAGTATACGTAGAAATAAAAATTACCGAATTCGTTAACAAATAAAATTTGGTACTTTTTCGAAATTAAAACGTTTAAGGGATGAGAAACGTACATATTTTTGGTAATTTTTTCAAAACATTTTCTCTATGTATTGACATATACGTATTAAATTATGGAATCCCACTACAATAATGAAATTTGTAATACTTCAATATGGGGGAAAAAAAAGTATCAAAAAGGGGATATACGAGAAATTTAATTGTTTTTTTTACTTCTGTGGTACTGCATGTTGTTTTTTAATAATTTTCTATAATATTGAATTTAGAAACAAAATTATAGGTGCAGGGCCCTAAGTAAATGAGAGCCTATAGTATGAAACCTTTTGGTACGTTTTATGTTCTAAATCAGGTTAGGTAAGGTTAGAGTGTCCAAATAGGTCCCTAGCGTTACCATATTGTACGATAACCCGCAGAAGAAAGTCGGTACAAAGGTCGGTCAGATGTTATGGGACCCAGAGTAGTCTCATTAACCCAATTCCAGAGATTTCCCCGAGATCTTGGAGATAATGATCTCCCAGACAGTTCGCCCTGGAGCGCACGATTGCCGGACAGTAGCATAGCAAATGCTCTACTGTCTCCTTTTCCCCTGGTACCCCACAAAATCTGCAATTGTCACTATTCGACCGCCCCGCCCTACGGGCGTATACCGCAGTCCAACAATGACCCGTCATAAAACCTATCAGAAGTCTACAGTCCCTTCTCGATTGCGACAGAAGAATTCTCGTCGATTCTGGATCGTAGGTTCCCCACATTACCTTGAAAACCCTGCACGTTATAGTGTTTTCCCAAAACGCCTCTGATCTCCTCCGTATAGCAGAGTCCGTATCTCTCCTAATATTTTGAATTGGAGCCGGGATAGCTATCATCCTATCGTATGGTAAATGGGCCACCCGTTTCGCCAATTCGTCCACCTTCTCGTTGTCTTCTATGCCCTGGTGACCGCGAACCCAGTAGATATGCACTCTCCTATTGGCACAGAGTCTATCTATCGAGTCCCTACACTCCTGGACGATAGAGGAGTATGAGTATTCAGCGGTTATAGTCCTGATCGCCTGACTATCAATGAAAAAGTTTACGTGCGAGTTCTCAGTACTTGAAACACGTGCCAAATCAGCGGACATTTTGGCTGCAAAAACCTCCGCCTTGAAAACGCTTCTAAATCTGGTACTTTTTGAATTTTTTTAACTGTAACATAAAATTTCACATAAATGCTTCTGAGTAAATAAGAAACTATAAGGGGGAGATTTTGGTACTTTTTTGTTCTACCACTGGTACTTTTTTGATATTCGTTAAAATTAAACATGCAATGTCCTGGGCGGATAAGAATCTCTTAAAGCTAACTTTTTGGTACTTTTTTGTTCTTCAACTGGAACTTTTTGAATTTCCGTTAGTATTAGACCTAGCAACATAAAATTAAACATATTAGGTCCTGAGAAAATACAAATCTGTAAGGAGATCTTTTTTGTACTTTTTCGTTTAACTGGTACTTTTGGAATTTTTATTCATACTTAACCTAGAAACATAATATTTACCATGCAGAGTTCAGAGAGATTGAGAGTCTATAAGAGCAGACTTTTTGGTACTTTTTGATTTTCAATTGGTACTTTCTGATTTTTTTAAATTATTGAAGTTACAAAACTAAATTAAACATTAACGGACTTCAGTGGAAGATAATATACGGACCGAAGGTTGGTTCCTCGACAAATCAATCCACCATGTTGTTTTCTTCATATTTACGTAAATAATTCTGGTTGAGTTTCGACTACTAGGCAAACACAAGTTCACATGAACATTCGCCATACTGTTTTCAAATGTTTGTGTTACTGTTTGTGTGGTTTACTTGGCCCTTTAAACGTTTGTCATAAAGACTTCGCGTACCTAACAATTCATAACTTAATCACATTTTTAACAATTTTAATTGTTTAAACGTATTTCAAAAGTAAACTAAAATCGTAACTAAATCGTCTTATCTTTAAATTCGAGTCATATTTAATATATTTTATTTCTGTTCATTTTTGTTATTTTAAACTAAACTTAAAAGCATATCGTTAAAGCTTTCAAACAAAATTAATACGTATATAAGATATTATAACCCCGATAGTGTGGCAAAGGCACGTTCAATTGTTAAGTTAACTAGATTTAAACAGCTCTCTGTTAGAATACTTTCAATTATAATGTTTATTACTTTGTTAATCAAGTTAAAAAACTATGAAGGCAATTTTAACTATGTATGTACCAGGTGCGGGGGGTGGAAATAAGGAAATTCCCCCCCCCCCCCCCCGTAAATTATAAAAATATGTTTTGTTAATTTCGACAATACAAGAATCCCCAATAATAATATTTTTCTTATAGTACAAATTTTTTAGAAATCCCAGCAAGGTTTTTTAGTTTTTTTTTATGGAATCTCTAACGAAATTTTCAATAAGTATTTTTTTATTTTTTTTTTTTTTTTTTATTGAATCTCTAACGATTTTCAATAAGTATCCAAATCTTAATCCTAATAGTTATTTATTAGATATTTCCAAAGAAACATCTAGTTTACCGTATTCAATTACTTATTTTTCTACATTCAATCCCAGCAGGCGCCATCTATATCTAAAGACTAAACGTTTGACTTGATAATGCGTGTGGTTGAATTATTAAAAAGCTTTACGAAAGCACGGATTTGTCGGGGAAAAGCCAGATTTCCTTATCTTTAAGATATTTCAACATACAACAAAAAGTCATTTCATAAAATATTTTTATGAATACAGGCATAAATACATAAAATAAGCAACTGTATAACAAAAATGTAAAGCTATTTTTTGGGTTTAATGAAATAAATTTTAAGTTTAAAGTGCGAGTTGATTTACATAATGGAAAAATATATTGTGCTCGTTCCGCTGCTGAAAATTATCACTGTTTCATATATACGCCAAACAACTCATCTATCACAACATCTATTATTTGCTATTAAAATTTAGTTTATTAAAAAACCGCGAAATAGAGTCGCGATTTTTTTTGCGCCCTTCATCCGGTAAGATCTTGTTATATTCATGAAATTATAAGAAAATACTTAAAAATTTGTTATTAAGTGTTAATTTTGTATAGTAAGGAGAAAAATTGAAATTCAAAACTTTATCGCGTTTGGTGTGGAAACTTTCTTCACGATCGCGAAAAAGTAATACATCATTTCTTAATATTTGTTCACGGTCTTTACGGCTATGCGATGAAGAATTTGATATTCGCAAAAATTGCAAAAAGTACTTACCCTAATACACATATTGTTTTTAATAAAATTTTAAAAACAAATTTTTTAATTTTTTGTATCACAAAACTCCCCCCCCCCCCTAAGGCTCAAGCTGGATCCGCGCCTGGTATGTACATATGTATGTATGTATGTTTGTAATTGGTTCTTCATGTCATGTAGTTAATCTTTAAAACATTTACATTATTTGTTTATTTTATTCAATTTGTTTATAAAAGAAAGTTTTGTTTTTCTTTAAAACCCCAATTCTTTTCTGTCTTAACAAATTTTTAAAAACTCTTAACTTGACAAACGAACTCAACTCACGTCGCAAATCAATTTATCAATAAAAAAAATACTAAAACAAAAACCTTTTGAAATGCTAGAGATATTTGAACACTGAAAGTGTAAACGAAAAAAAAAAGAAATAACCTTTTTTGTAAAATACAACTTTTGAAAAAAGAAAAATACTATAAAAACTTAACACGTGCACAAGTACAGGTAGTCTTTTTTTTTAAATTTTGTATATAAAAAAATCCATAAAATAAAAATCAACTACGCATTTTGGTAGAAAAATAACAGTTTTATAAACTTAAGTTCTGAAACAGACATGTTTTTAAGGTAAATTGAAAAAGTACATATTTGTAATTTTTTATGATGTTTTTTGAGTGACATAAGCTGAAATGATTTTGAGTTAAAGCCACTCCCATTTTAATTAGGAACTACTAAAAACAAAAAGGGCTTAGAGTCGCTGTTGCCGTTTGATTTTTTTATGTCACCTTAATAATCGAGACAAAATTCTCAAAATGATAAAACCCAAATTAATTATTTTTTTATTTTTCAAATACATATTGCTATAAATTCCTTAAAAACGTTTAAAAGTAAACAAAATTTGCATAAATAATTCAAGTGAAAAAACAAATGACGTGAGCAAATCTGGCAAAATTGTATGATATTAAAACCAGTTCTGTATACCCTTCACCACTAGTGGTGAATGAGGGAGGGCATACAAAGTTTGTCTTTCCGTTTTTAATTCCTACAATATTTGGTGTTACCACCAATGAAACATAAAATTATACAGCTGTTGGTCAAAAATTTTTCAAAATTGTGTTGAATTAGACAACAAATAATTTGAAAGTGTATTGCAATTTATCGACTTGTGGGAAAAGTTTTGCTTCGTTACAGCCTAAAGCGCAACGGTTTCTTCCGCTTAGCTTTTACGCTGATATGCCAAACCTAAACAATAGCGTCAACGTTGTGTCACTAATAAAACTCACTTTAAAGAAAATAAAAAATCGAGATACAACCACCAGATTGACCTAAAGATAGCTAAATTGCCATTATTTATTAGTAATAGCGGCCAACTTCACTATTAAACGCGCTGTCAAAATCGGATTTTATAATTGGTATGATAATTTTTGATAGATAGAAAATTCTTTCTGGTCTAGTTTTGGAATATCTGTTACAAAAATAAGTCCAAATGATAAAGCTGTCGCTAAGTTACCAACCTTAAGATAAGTGTCATTTTATACGTTTCTGAAAAAAAATACTTTGGTTCACCCTCCGTTTACACAAATTCGCTATATCCAGAAATAATGATTCCTTCATTAGTACAGATATGACACAAGAGAACTAAATAATGTTTAATCCAAGCAAAATGTTCATCATGTTAAAACCTAAAAAGCTTAATACCAATTTGGTACTCTCATCACTTTTGCAACTGTTTTTAGAAAATGAGGCAATAAAAATTAAAGATGACGCAGATTGGCCGCAATGAAATTTTAAAATTTAAATTAAACAAAGTGATGATTTGCGAAAAGGAATGTAAGAAGAGATAAACTCACTGTTTATTGTTGATGTTTTTGTTTAAACTTTGATATTGTTACAAGTAGAACTGATGCTTATAATTCTTATACGTATAACAGTTTATTTGGTTTAATATCTTTAGTTTTTCTAAAATCTTTATGGATGAAGTTACCTGACGATCTGGCCAGTGAAATGCGCATGGGAATAGCTCAACAATAAATTTCAGTGTTTTTATCAAGAATAAAAATTGGGAATTAAGCACGAATAACAAAATCTTTAAAAAAAAAAATAAAAAGATGCTCAAGATAAATTTCCAAACGCATTAAAGAGTATCAAACACTAGATTTGGTACCATTTTCTTTCGCATCACAATAGAGAGTATACCCCTAAGCTAATTTGGAATTTGCGCTAACGTAACAAAACCATTAATTCGGATGGATTCTTTTATTGGGGTCAGGTGAAATAATAGACAGAGGGTGCGTTCGTAAATGCATCACTGCGCTGCATCAGTGATTTCAAGTTGTTATATATTTATCAGTGAAGTAAATGTGGACCAAAAAATTGTGAAATACACCACAAAAATAATAGTCACACAATAATAAAAGTTATAATTATTCTTTTATCGCCATTAGAAAAAGTTTGCTTTTCTGATGCACCGCAGTGATGCATTTGAGAACGTACCCAGATTCTAAATATTAAATGCTGATAATATTCAATCACTATCTGAGCCGAATTTGGTCCCCCTAACTCATATGATTTGGGCACTATTGTGTCAAAATCATTATTTTGGTAAGAAATATGTAGGAAATTATTTGTCAATAATTCGGTCACTGAAGAACCAGCTTTGTTAATGTTTACTACACAGAAAAAATTATTGCCGAATTATTTTCAAACAAACGCTTGTTTGAAAATTTTTTTAATTTCTATAAATTTTTTTACTGATTCAATCAATATTTTTGTTTGATTTTTATTAAACCAACAAAAATGTGGACAACTCTTCAAAAATATAATAAACGCGTTATTGGTGTCAAGTTTTCATAATTTTGTATGAAATATTTAACGCACTTTAATGTTTTCGTCTTTTTGCATTTTTTTATTTGATCGTAAAAAAAACTCTTCTTTATGTGAAATACAAGAACAACAAAAAAAAACACACAATCTATTTTTGGACGCTTTAAAAAAGTGCAACTATAAGAAAAACAATAGCAGAAACAACATTACAAGAAACAAAATCCCGTATTCAATTTTTTAAAACTGTTTGGTTAAATACATCAAATACAAAAATAGAATGATGACGAAAAACATATCGAGTCGGTCTGCTGCCGTTTTTGGTTACATTTCTTCTTTAGTAAAGGAAAGGATACAGCAACAGAGAGTGATAAAGAAAAACATTGTGTTGTGTGTTTAAATAAGACTTCGTTCAAAAATTATTCCAACAAAAAAAAAATGTGTCTCAAAGCCAGCCGGCGGCTCTGCTCTGCCGTCATCTTCTCATACAGTGCATACTTGTGTGCGCGTCATTGCTTGTGCAAAAACTTTTATTTTTATTTTGAAATTTAATATATGAATTTCAGTAAACTTTTTGTTTGATTCAGTTAAATTATTTGTTTGAAAAAATCAGAGTTTTTTTCAATAAACAAAATGCAAATAAATTGTTTGAATATGCAAATTTGTTTATAGGACCGATTTCAGACAAAAAATTGTTTGATTCTACAAATTTTTTGTTTGAATTGGAAAAAAATTTTTTTCTGTGTAATAGTATTAAATATAAACCTTTTCTAGGCTGTATGTGATATTAATTAAAAACGGCCTAGCCTCCAGCATATCTGGGGTATTCGGATAACCCACTTCGACAAACACACAGACAGACGGATATATTAAAATCAACTTCGCTACTTATACGGACCCAAAATATAAAAATGTTTAGCGTTACTAACAGACTGTAAAACGTGTAAATTTGATAGCCTTATATTTTCCTTACTAAAGCTTCGTACAGACGATGGTCTGATATTACAATATTGTCATTTTTCTGACAATGGTGCCATATGCATTAATTTTACACATCTGCCAAATGAAAATGAGCTTACAATATTCAGACAGTTGCAAGACATTTTTAGGCAATTTTAATGACAACATTGTAAGATCTGACAATTGTCTGTACGAAGCTTAAAAGAGACACAGAAAAAATTAAATACTTATCGTTGATCAATTAAAAAAAATAAGCGTGAAGGTGATTTGAAATTCGGCCATTTTGGGGAGTAATCGGGTAAAGCCTGTGTTTTGGAACTTTTTTGTCATCCACCAATTAACAATTAACAACCAATTAAAATAGAAATAAAAATTATATCACTTTCGCAAGTTATCTTAAAAATATACAAATATAAATTTGGTGCTTTTTTTAATTCGAACGATTTTAAGGGTGATTATCATACATATTTTTGGTACTTTTTTTAGAAAATATTTTTCTCCGTTCTTTGACATATACGTATTAAATTATGGGCTCCTACAAGGTACATTAACACAAGGAAGACTCATTTGGGAGTGTAGACATGCTGTTCTATAAAAAGAACCGAGTTGTCAAAATTGTCTTCATATAAAACAATGATAATTTAACGCACACATGTACAAATTTTGGCTCATATACACGAAATTTGACGTTTGGGTTCTAACTGGGGTAAACAGCTGACAAACATATGGGCTAACGAGTCTACCTTGTGTAAATATCTGTGTTGACATTAGGATACGAAAGATACATTTTTCGTATCTTTTGATGACTTCAAGTACCATGTATAATCCTGACATTTTTCGTATCTTTAGAATCTGTACGCAAAATGTACAGAAATAAAATATTAGAAGACTGATCATCGTTGCAGACTCAATACTAATTCAATAGCAGCTTTAATAATGAAGAAAGAAAGCATAAAGGATGTTTGAACATATGATCCACCTTAATCTATGATTACTAGTAGTACTAACTTGTTCTGAAGAAATATGAACATCTTTTTTCTTTTCAGGAAATATATATGAACTTTTTGATAAAATCGCCTTAGTAAAAACATACCTAATATTTATGACTTAAATAATTATAAAAATGAGTTTATATGGTACATATCCGGGAATAACTAACCTAAAATTTAAAATCGACTTTTTTATTGATTTGGATGTAATTATAGCTAATTTTTTTGACACTTTTTATGTTATTTTCCGACAAGTTGTTTTTCAATTGATTAAGCGATCTTATACTAGTTTTTGAGTTTGTTTTAAGTTGTGGAATGTTTCGCGAATTTTAGCCATGTTCGCGATAAACGCGATTTGTTCCTGCTAGTTTTCTAATTCTTTACAGCTTAATAAAAAGTATACTTTAATAATTCCCCCTAATTTAGTAATTTTTAACGAATTTTTGTCATTCTTTATTGTTTTAGGGCCATTATTACAGCTTGAAGTTAGCTAAAGTTAAGATTAAATTGACAGATAATAATGTGTTATCTGTCAAAAAGCGTCTGTTAACTGTCGGATAACAGCTAACGCCAAGTTATAATAATGGCCCTTAGACACTTAAAATGAATTTTATGGCTAAATATTAAAACATTTTTGAAATTTTTTTTTTTACTTTCCGACGTTTTGTTTTTTTAACCCATTTAGCGAGTTCAAATTTATTTTAGTATTTGTTTAAAAGTTTGCAATTTTTCGCGAATTTTAGCCATATTCGCGATAGAAGCGTTTTTCCTGTGATTCTTAACAGCTTTCACGATTTTTTAATAAGACTTTGCCATCATCAGCGATCTTTAGTTCAACTGAAGTTTTTTGAACAAAAACTGTGGATTTGACAACACCAATTTATGAATAATGCGAATTCAAAAAAATTTTTCGTTTTTAATTCGAGTCGAGACCTAAAACATACCTGATCATTTTCTTTACAATATTCATTAAATATGAAATAAAAAGATATGTTAATAAATGTTAAACTTTATAAATAGATTTTAAAATTTTTTTCCATATGTATCTTTTTGGGAAAAAGGTGTATCTTTTTGGCAACTAAAATGTATCTTTCTCGAAATTTCACTGGCAGCACTGGTACATATACCTTGGGCTCCTACTACAATAATACAATTTTTTTATTTTTATATTTTAATAGGGAGAACAAAAAGTATCAAAAAGGGGAAATACGGGAAAATTAATGTCTTCTTTTACATTTCGGTACTTCATGTGGTACTTTTTGAATTTTCTAAAATAATAAACTTAAAAAAGAGGTGCAGGGTCCTAAGTAAAATGATAAAGGCTCAGTTAGCATTTACTTTCTGTTTCTGTTCTGTTCCGTGCCGTTCTGTTACGAAATTGTAATAGTTACTTTTTCTGTAGCAACTTATCAGCCATTTATGACAAATTTATTAGTTTTGCACCGTCCATTGTTTTATTTCAATCACTTTAATGCAAATAAATTTGAAGAAATTAAATTTTATGTATTCTTTAAATCAAAAAATAGTTTATTTCAACATTAATATGTATTTTTTATTATTTATTTTGCTGTCACTTACAATAACTTAACAATTTTTTGATTTTAACAAACTGAACCGCAACAGAACGGAAAAACTAATCAATTTCACAGGTTTTTTAATAACAAAAACAAATCAGCTGATTCGTAACAGAACAGAAAGTAAAGACTAACTGAGCCTTGAGCCTTAATCCAGAAGATGAAAAATGTACTTTTTGGGTAAGACTTACTGAGCAACCTAAATAAGAGCGGAAGCGTTTTTTGTATGTCAAAACTTCTCATCTGCATACAATTTATACGAAACAAACCATTAGAATGCGAATTAGAAACCACCCGGCTGATAAATCTTATTTGACAGATCGCTATGTCGGTTTGTTTTATTGAAATTGTATTTAAATAAAATTTTCATGTTTAAAAAAACGCTTGCCGCTTTTGTTTAGGTTGTTCAGTTAGAAACATAAACTTTGGCATATAAATAGTATGTCTACGAAAGAAAGGGAGACGATAACGAAGTACCGGGTTGTGAAGGGTATAATAAAGCCATTCATTTAAAAATGCGTGCTTTTCTCTTAAAACAGTTTTAGTATAAAGAGCAAATGTTGTTGCCCAATTCTATAATTGGGTTTGATTTCAATAGAATTAGCCGCTTTGTGGTGATAAGAACATGTTTATGTATGACAAACTATGATCTTCTTGAAATCTAAACCTTTTAAATTTTAAATGTTAAAATTTAATAAAACGTTTTTTTTTTTATTTAAAAGTTGATTCATTTGGTTTTTAAATGACATTGAATGTGGTATGAAATTGAGTGTTTAAAACGCTTAGAATAATTTTTTTGAAAATAAAACGAATTGAAACAGAATTGAGATGACTTAATATTGAAAATTTGCTTAAAAAATATAAGAGAAATAGTATATAACAATTGAAAGGGATTTAAATAAAATTTTTTTGTTATTTAAAATAAGCAGATTCCAACTTGGCGCATCTTATCGTCCCCCTTCTTTATTAAATAATTTTTATATATTAAAAGTTTTTTTTTTAAATAAAGCCTTCAAAGCTTAAAATAATTGTTTAGTAGATCTAGTATATTTTTATTATAAAAGATTTTTTTTTTTTTGCCTTTGTAATATCCCTTGTAAATAACTTTGATTACCAGCTATCAGAATTTCCAATTTCTTAATTATTTTCAATTAGTCAACATGTTTAATTTATTCTTTAAAGATTTTCAAGATTTTATTGTGATTTTTAATTATTTTTTTTCAATAAAATGTCTTCTTTACTTTTTTCAATAATTCCTTGAATTTTTTATTTATTGTACTAAACTTGTCGTTATTAATTTTTTATGCACAACATGTTTGCATATTTGAAAAAATTAAAAAAAAAACAATTGCAGAACTAGCAGTATAAAGAGGGAATCATTGTTAACAAAGTTGATGATTATGTTTTAATTTAAAATGCAGCACCACTTGCTTTAAGCTTTCAATCCCCTCTATAGTTCTGAACACCCTCCCATCTTGAAAACAAAGGTCTTTTTAATTGAAAGTTTTTTTTTTTTAATTGAGAATAAAATCAGTTCGCAGACATGATTCAACATTACTATAAATAAAAAAAAAATAAAACAGGGAAAAATTAAAAAGAATTCCTCGAAAACAATTCAAAGCCAGAAAAAATCAAAGCAATTAAGAAAGAGTTGTAAATAAAGAAGATTTAAATCAATAAACTATTAAAAAAAATACAAATAAAATACTATAGAACGACAAATTTCAAATTTGGGCTTCCCTAATACTTTTATAATCATAGATTAAGTTATAATTTCCGTTTACAATTAAATTTTTTAAACACTTACGCACTTAACTCATTAAAAACTCTTTAACAAGACTTAAATAATTTTTAAATGATTATAAGAGTCTTATCAAACAAAACTTCCTTCTCTTTTACTCATATTCCCATATAATATTTGCCAAACATTTTTAATGATAACAACAACAAAAAATTCATTCATCTTTATAATTTCATAAGCACTCACATTAATCTTTTATTAACAAAAACAACAAAAATGAGTTCCAGTAAATAATTTACGCGCCAACTCATGTGTCATTTTGACAGCTTCAAAAACGCCCGTTTTCCCTTCTCTGTCGCAACAGATGGTTTAATCATTTAAAGTCAATTTTCAAAGATATTTCATTACAGATAATAAAAAAAAGTGAAAGAGGAGGCCCTGGCAAACTCTACTCTAATCATCGAAAGCAACCATATTGACTTTTAAAGTGAGGTTTTTGACGTTTTAATACGTCCTCAGTAGAGATTGTATTAAAATCCATAAACTCCTTTAAAAATTTAACAAAAATTAGATTAGAATTAACAGTTTCAATCAACATAACTAATAACGGCCGTACACTACCCAAGTTCAGTAATCAAGTCTGGCACTGCGTAAATAAAACTTGTGACACACACTATACAAGTTAACTGTGCAATATTTGATTTTTATTTAAAAAGCGAAGAATACAACATGGGCAAATAAAAAACAGAACAAAGCATTTCATGTCAAGTCTTTTCATTTTTCTTGGAACCCTGTCCAGAATAATTTTTCTCTCATATATAGAAAAATAACTGTTTTGTGCCATTTCCAATTCTCCAATCTCGCCCACATTTTGTGAGATGCTGCATAGTGATGTTTGCACTTAATTTAGAAACTTTAGCTATTTTCGTTCTCCAGATATACAGAAATTTTTAATGTCATGGAAAATGCCACGCCCAATTCTCCAATCCCGCCCATTTTTTTTAAAGAGGTTGTGTATTGATAACCCAGATGCTTTCATCTTATTTAAAAGCTTTGACTCCTGCCGTTCTCCAGATATACAGAAAAAAGAAATTTAAAAACAACAACGATAACAAGAGATTTATGGGTGAAATTAGAGACAGTCGTGGTTTTTTGCTCATATCACAGTCATTTATAGACCGATCTGACTGAATTTCAATAGCAAACTTAAACGGAGTTTATGTGACATAAATATATAACAACCTAGTCCCTATAATTTCTGGGGTCTTCGAAAACCCGATTTCAACATACTGACGGACAGACGGATATCGTTAAATTAACTTTGCTACTCATAAGGACCCACAATGCAAATAAGTACTTTATATAGTCTGAGCTCAATATTAAAGAAACTGCAAACGGATATTTATATATACCTTTTTTTCTTGGGTGAAGGATCTAAAAAGACTTAAATATTAGAGCACTTTATTCCAAAATTGCCGTGGCCAATATTATAGAACTAACGAGATTCTTAAAAGGGTCTTTAGAAGCTTCAACACTATATTCTTTGTAGATAAACTTTTTACTTTGTAAATTAAAAAAAAATATTGTTGTAAAAAACATTAAAATACACATAAACTATACAAAATTGGCAACGCCAAACTCTTTTTAAATTACATTTAAGAGTTTCTTAAAATCCGAATTACAATTTTCGTTTAAACTCTTTATTTACACCAAAATTTTAAGAACTATCAATATTTCAAAGGGTTTAAATGCAAAAAACTTTGTTAAATTGGCAACGTGTGTTTCTTTTATATAGAAATTTCTAATTTTCTTAGAAACTCAAACCCTTTTTTTAACAATACACTACTTTTTTACACTTTAACATAAAAAATTAAAACATAAAATAGCAGGAAAAGCAACAACATTGGCAATGCGGTTTTCTTCCTTTTTTTAGTATTTTTTAGAAGCTTAAAAGCTTTTTCAAAAAAAATCTGACTATTTATACCCAAATTCCATAGAGAATTTTAAGTTTTGGCAATAAACTATTTTTTTAAATTAAATTACACACGAATACGGCAATGCGATTTTTGTAAAATGCTCTATTTAACTACAAATTGTGAGTAAAGTATTTTCTTATTAATTTAGATAAATATTTATTCTTTTCTTAACATTTTGGAGTAATTTTATTTAATTTCGCAATGCAAAATAAAAAGAAAAATTTTTTAATTTTGAAAATTTAAAAGAGTATTAAAATTAATTAACTAAATTTAAAAGACTTTGTGTCACATTTTTTACAGAAATTAGTTACGCGATAGTAAATTTTTTTTTAATTTAAATAACTAGCATCAATCAACCTTTTAAAGCTTTGAATGTTAGCATAACTCAACTAAGATTACTTCTTTCCTTTAGCTGGCAACACTTTTTGTTAAAACTTATGTAACTTTACAAATTTTTTAACTTTGTTTTGCGGTAATTGTTTTATTGCCTCCCACTTTAAACAATCACGAAATTTTACTCTATTTTCCAAAAAGTTTCATTAAAATTTTATTAAGACAACCTGCTGCTTTGCCTTTTGTTTTACAATTTTGGGCAAAAAAAAATCTTTTTTTTCATATTTTCACTAACAATGTTTTTAAACTTAAAAACTCCCCTTAAGCCATTATACACCAGCAACTAAACGCCTACTTGGTAATAAAAAAATATTTTGTTTCAATTGTTTAAGAACTCTATAGGCAAAGACATTTTTTCTTTATTATAAACCTTTAAGGAGCCAGTTTTTCGACTTGTATTGTCTTGCATAAGTGTTTAAGAGGTTTCTTTTGTTTTCATCAAACTAGAAATCAGGTTTTATTAATATTGTTAATTGATTCTATGCATATTTATTGTTCAAAAGCAAAACTTGCTGATAGATTGTTTTAATAAGTTTTATAGTGACAAAAATAATTTGCATAAACTCTTGCTTTTTGTTCAAGTAATAAATGCAGAATAATGTTAAATATTTTTTTATTTACAGTTTTTTTAATGTTTAATTAAAAATTCTAGTTTTTTTAGAACTCTACTTAAAGCCAATTAAGAATTTTTTTTTAGATACTATTTCAAATGCGAGGGGTAGGCTTACAACTTTGTTCTGTTATTTAGTCATAGCAAATTGTATAAATGAATTTGTGTTTTTTTTTAAATGGTTGTCTAGTCTTTTGATTGCAATAGAATGTAAATTATTAATGTTGCCAACCTGCTTGGCTTAGAAAAACCGCAGGAATTATAGCTAACAAAATTTTAAAATTGTAGGAAACTTTATGGATATTAAATTCGAGATAAGACTTTTTTAATTTTAAATTTAATTTTTACTTATTTGAAAAGCTTCAGTTAGAAAAGTTAATTTTTAGCGTAAGTTTTTCTTTCTCCCAAATAATTGGCAAGTTGTTTAAGAAAATAAGTTCCCAATTCCTAGATTTTTTAGCCACAAGGTTGATGCTTCAATTAAGTATACTTTAAATATATTGAGAAACTCAAATTGATTTATTTAATGCAGTAATTTGACAAATACAAACTATTTAAAAAAAAGATGTTTTTATAAATTTGAACTTAATACACATTAATAAATAAAAATTTTATTTTATAATTTTTATATTGATGTTAACATGGCGAATTTAAGAACAGGTGGGGGCGAATTTCCATCTGATTTTGACAGTTCGATTCAATTTGTTTTGCTTTTGTTAGAAACACTTGACATTCTGAACATGCTAAATACCCCTGTTGTTTTTGGATTTTTGTAGTATTGCTACTAACTGTTGTTGTTGTAGCAGCGAGACCTGAATTATTTTTCTAAAAAGTTTCCAGCATTTTTTAGTTAAAAGTGTTGCCACTTTTCTTTAATTTTGATCACCCAAGCTAAATATTTTTTAATTATACAATTTTTAAACCTTTTTTTTAACCTAAATTGACAGATAATAATGTGTTATCTGTCAAAAAGCGTCTGTTAACTGTCGGATAACAGCTAACGCCAAGTTATAATAATGGCCCTAAATGATTTATTTTTGGCACATGCTTGTTAAAAGCACTGCATTTGGCAATTTTTTTAAAAAAAAAGTGGGCCTTTCCAGTATTTTACTTTGAATTAATATTTGTTTTACATATTTAAAGAGTCTGGGGGCAAATTACGGCATTCGAATCGATTGAAGTTTCCATTTAAATTGTATTGTTATTCCGATCGATATGACTGCCATAATTTGCCTCCTGATTAAATAAGTTAAATTTCAACAAATATATTCTAGTATTCACTTTACTAATAATTAGTTGGTTACAGATTTAGAGAACAATTTCTGCCATTTTCTCTTAATTTTTGACCTAAATTTCCTTCTTTTTTTTGAACTATAAACCCTTAAGGAAGTTTAAATAGTTGTAGTTTTGTATACTTGACTTCGTAATTGGCAACTTGTATATTTTTTCCCCCAATTTCTCTTATTTAGTTGAATTTTTTCAAAATTTATATTTTTAAATTAAAATTTGCCTTATTAAATATAAGTAAAGGTGGAAGTACATACCACGCGTTAGTGCGCGCGCGGTCTGTCGTCTTCTGTCAAAACAAGTTAAGCTAGTGTATTTTCATAGAACTGGCTACATGCAAAATATATTGACGCGTTTGAGCCAGAAAGTTGGTTAACTTTGAACTTTTTAACGCGTTGTGTATTTTTGACAAGTAATCAGCTGACAATAAAAAGAATAATTTAACAAATTTGTGAATCATGAAAGAAAAACTTATTGAAGAGCTTAAAAAACATACAATATTTATATAAAAAGAATAAATTCAATAAAATAACAAAATCTTGATATACTTCCGAACCCGTTTTTAATGCATAAATAAGTAAACAAATAAAAAACAGCTGACAGGAATGGCTGTTGTAACGCGTGTTGTGTAACTTGCAATTTTTTACACAGCTACAGTTTTTAAACGCACGATACTCGTCGACGAACTAACGCGTGTTATGTACTTCCACCTTAAGTGTCTCTGAAAGGCAATTTTTCTAACATAAACTCAAGATTTACTTGATAACCAAATAAATTTTTATACTATTAAAACAATGTTGCCATTTTCTCTTTTGTTTTATTTTACCTTAAGGGCTTAGAAAGTTTTCAACGACTTATTTTAACACAGCTTATTTATTACATATTTGGTAACTTGAAGACGGTGTTACCAATTTTCCAAAAAGTTTTAACTTAATTTTTTTCTAATTAATTAAAGCTGCAAAAAAATTATTTCTATAAACATTGTTCACAAATTTCTACAAAATTCCCCTAAGGTTGGCAACTCATTAAATAGATTTTATTGCTTTTTTTAAATTTTACAACAAAAGCAAATTTCCTAGTGTCTATATTAACTAGAAATAATGTTTATTATATTTTTCTTTTATTTAATCAAAACAATTACTTTTCATTTTCATTACAAACTAACTTCAGCCGCTACTTTATCCATCTCAGTCTCTCTGGTTGTATAATTTTTTAATAGTTTTAAATTGCTTTAACTAGGCTACGCTCATAAAATGCTCATTTTATTAAATAAAAATAGAAAAAATAGAAAAAATTATAAAAGAACACAAACATTAAACAATAAAAAAAAAAAATTGCATTAATGTAATAGTGAATAGAACAAGAACCAAGACAAGCTTCAGGAAATATTTTTCGAAACAAAGAAAAATCTACATAAAAATGACTGGACCGTCCGTCACACTGTCATGTCAGTTATAGAAACTACTATTATGTTTCTATAAAAATTTACTAATAAACTAGCATAAATAAAACAATAATAGCAACTACAACAAAAACTATATAAATGACATTTTTCTTATATGTATGACTTTAATTTATTTTATTTTATCTTTTGCTATTCTATCTGATACTCGAACTTGGTTAAAGTATCTTGTGTATCTTTTCAAATTTTTTTTTTTCTTTGGTTACGATAGATAGATATTTGTTTTGTGAAAATTGCCTTTTTTTGCAATATGTATCTTAAAACGCATTATGAATACAATATGCATAAGCAAGCATTATTGTAAGAAACCTACAAAAAGAGTTGCCAACAGCCAAAAAAAAATTATTTATAAATTTTACTAAAAATATTTAAAAAAAAGCATAGCAAAAGTAGCCAGAAAATCATGTTATAAAAAGTTAGCATCATATTTTTTATTTTAAAAGTTGGCAGCTCGGTTGACTCAGAAGTCAATAATTTTGCTGTGTCCAAAAAGAAACTTAAAAAAATTATATACATAAAATAAATTTAGTTAATATTTTTTTAAAAAATTTGACAATACCATCGAGTTGCCAAATTTATTCTTAGTTCTGCTAAACTAAATATAGTTTTTCTTAGCATATTCTAAAAAATGGTGCCCTTTTTCACAAATTCCTTGTGTAAAACTAAATAAAATTTATTATTCCAACTAACGAAATTTTAAAGCGTATAAGCAATTTAATAATAAAATATTAACCTCCTTATTTTATTAAGCACACTTAAATAGAAACTCCTTTACATAAACCTTTTATATACCTGTTTTATTTTTGTAACTAAGGCCGAAACAAAATTTAACAAAATAGATTTTTTATCAAGTTGCCAACTTGTAGTTTTTCTGTTGTCTTTCAGAAATTTTAAGGTTTTCTTCTAATTATTAACTACTTTTTTTTGCAAAATTATATTGATTTTATTAAGTTTCCATTAGAATTTATATTTATATACTATTCGGCTTGCCAACTTTTTGCTTATTTTGCTGGAATTCAAATATAATGTACGTTTTGTTTTTTTTTTTGTAAATTATAAGTCACTTTCTTAATAAATACAACTTTTTAAAAAAAAAATCAATCTTTTTGGCACATTTTATTTAAAACCGCGTTACCAATATTTTACTTTTTCAAATTGCATTATTATATAAATTTATATTTTTTGAAGAACGCTATCGAATTTCGGATTTTTTTTTTTTTTTTTTTTTTTTTAAATTGAGTTGCCAACTTTCAGCTCTCTTTCCTAAAATCGTAATCTTTTTATTGAGTTCTTGATCCTAAAATAACAATTTCATCATTTTAATAAAGTTTTGGCATTTTCACTTTTGCTTGTGTATGTGTAGCCGCTCAGTCGGCCGCTATTATACACTTTGACTCCATATTTGTGGGATTTTTCAGGATTATACTGCCTGAATTGCAATCTTCCTCGGCAAGGAATCATTGACTCGTCAACTGCCATTGTTTCACCCTAGCGTCTAGCATTTACGAAATTGTGTTCTAGCATTTCTAACAATCCATTCACTTTTCCTAGGCGATCACTTATAACCAAAGAATTGTCGGAAAAATTAATAAATTACAAAATCTTTTTCTCGACATCACTTGCGGAACGAATGAATTTCTGTAGAATTCGTCAGTTCTCCAGTAGAGGGATTTTTGATAAATATTTTACGATGCCCTTATACATTACTAATCCCAAATACTTTTTTTATTTCGGCTACTGTTGTACTGTACATTGTAGGAAATTTTTGGCATTTAAATTTGTTCGAGTCCAAATATTTCCTTGGTGACCATTAGCACAAATGCATCAATGAGCCGCAACGTGGATTGCCCTCTTTGGATACAAAATGCTGGAGCTACTTTAAACACAAAAAGATTCAAAGATGTTTCACTTACAGGATTCCACACGTTTGCGGAAACAAGAGGCAAATCAGTTTCATCTGGAAAATCTTCTTCGTCTACCGATAGTACTGAGTCTTTTTAGTAACATCGAGCTGCCAACTTTTTGTTGACTTCAGGAAAATCTTTGAAAATTATTAAGTATTACTAAATGTTTAGCTTTTTTTTTTTTTGTTTTTTATATTTCCACTAGCTTTTGTGCATATTTAAAGAAGTTTGGGTTAATCTGAGTTGCCAACTTTTTGCCTAATTCTGCAAAGTTTAATAAAACTTATAGAATTGATTTAACTTACCAGCCTTCCTTGTGCTACTTTCATTGATTTTCGTAAATACTTGGAACTTTTTCTATTATCGAGTTGCCAATTCATAAGCTATTTTAGCTGTATGACCAATTCATTGAATATTTTAGTTATTTTACTTATGTATTTGATTACTTTTACTATCTTAAATGATATTCTTTATTAATTGTAATTTTTTTTTTAATTTTATAGGCAACTCTTTTTTTAAAAGAGTTTGTTTATTTTCTTTTTTTGTGTGTGTTTTTTTTTCTTTTAGTTTTTCCTATTATTTGCAATTCTTACAGTTAATTTCGTTTGATTATTAAAAAAACAGACTCGTATAGATATTTCTGTTGTAGTTTTTTTATGCACTGCCATAATTTTTATTTTAACTGACAGTTGTAGTTGTTGTTGGTTTTTTTTTTTTGAAGTTGTTGCAAGTTTCATACGAATGAACTCCCTTTTTAATGTTTTCTGGATAGCTGGTTGTTAGTTTGTTTTGCAAGTGAGTCATCCGTAGAAAAAAGAGCATAAATGTGTTATAGAGGAGTTGGTTGGTCTTTTTTATTTTTTAAAAATATAAATTTTTATTTAACGGAAATGTTTTGTAAAATTTTTTTTTTTAATTTTGCGAAAAAGGGCTGTTAAAACGTTTAAACTACTAACAGTGATGATTGATAGTTTTAAGATTAGATCAAAAGAAGGGGAAATAGCAGTTTGTTCCTGATATATGTTGGAAGAGTTGTCAACTAGGGGAACTTAAGTCAACTCTAATTAATATAAGATTTTAATCTATCGGAAATTATTTATTCCTTAAAAATTACGTAATTTGAATAAACTAAATTTCGTTATGCTTTTCTTCTATCGCATTATTTTAAACAACTTAAAAACAAAAACTTATTGACACTTCCATTTGTCTTAAAAAACTTCATTAAAATTGAAATTAATATACTTTAATAATTGAGAAAAAAAAAGAGTTTAATAATGATTCCTGCCAGCAGCCAATATTTATAGCCGAAATATCGTCGTGACTTTTAACAATAATTCATCAAGTGAACTATTAAATTACTTTTACGCGTTTGACTCTCCAAGAGTCGCATCAGCATCATTATTATAATCTTCTTTATGTAACTGTGTATTTTGTTTTAATAGCAATTAATCATAATAAAAACTGAAGCTGAAAAAGAAAATTGAAAAATTTAAATTAAATAAAAACTATAAAAAATGTGATTATATAAATTTTAACCACCAACAACCACCATATGGAGCTAATGATGACAGTGCATGTGAATACGACGAAGACGACGATAATTTGTGTCTGTTAAGCACTTCCAACGAGGCTGTAATACAAAAGTCTCAAAATATGTCTGCCACCACCTCCACAAGGCCTTCGCCGGCCACAACTCCTTTGTATGATGGCTATGCCACCATACGTGGTAGAGGTTTAACCAGATCTCTATCGATACGAGCCAAAGAATTAGAAGCTGCACAGGAACAAGAAAAATCTGCCATTACTAATTTAGAACAAGAAGATGTCTCAGTAAGGCAATTTGTAATAACCACCCCAGGGGAGCGTAAAAGGACTATTTCTTTGCGCAGTGATTTTAGTCAAACTTCCCCTTTCCGCTCGGAAAGTAGTGCAAAAATGTCTCAAAGTTTATTTCAACCCTCCTTAAATTCTTCTACAACCAATGAAGATATTTATATCTCCAGAACTCCCGCGAAACCGGTTAAAACCCCTACAATAACAGATATGGAACCTTTATATGCGTCAGCAGCCAACTCCACATTTCGTCCTCTATCCGAGGCCAGTTCTTCTTCGGGAGGGGCCAACTCAGGTTCGGGTTGCCGTGATAGTGTGGTGGGGTCTTCGGGTTCAGGCAGCATTAATGTGGATTATTATAGCCTTAAGAAAAATTCCAGATTCTCTTTGGATTCCCTTCACTCCAGTAATACTCCTAAAACTCCTGACTACACCACAGCTGATGAAGATCAAATATTTTTATATACAGCCCCCGATTCTCCCAAGAGAAGATTGGATAGTGGCATACGTAATTCTTATGATGAATCCTCAGAAAGAGAATATTCTCCTCTTAATAAACAAGCCTTTGAAATGCAGGAATATCCCAACATAAGAACACCCTCAGAACATTCTCAATCTTCTCAATCGCCAGCGAAATCAAGACGTCCCTCCACTACTTCTTTAAACTACAAAAGAACCCAATCTCTTGGAGATTACTCCCGAAGACCCTTAACTCTAATGACATCTTCCTTTCAACGCAGTGATAGCGAAAGTCCTACCTATGCCACGAGACCACCGCCCTCACCCAGCCATAAACCACCACCCACGCCCGTGAGAAGAGAAAGCTTATATGCCAAACCAAAGATTTATGCTTCACCCCACAAATCACCCTGCCGCAGTCCCTCTTTAATACCTTTGGAATTGAAATCGAAAATAAATTGTTATCAACTACCCTCACCGCCCCAAAGAAGTTCAAGTGCGGAAATTTTAGAAAGATCTTATACCAGCCATAGCTTAGCCACCATAGACCAGGATGAAATACTTGCGGTACCCTCAGCCATGCCAGTTTTACAGAATCCGGTTGATAGGCGTTATCACACATTGGGGCATATGCGTGTACAAAGCCTGGGCAGTAGTTTACATCGTGCTCCCGATTCACCAATGGGTTCTTTGGTGAATATGATATCGGGGGCCTATTACACGCCGGCACCAAATCATTCCCATCATTTATACAGTAATTTACATCCTAATAAATCGGCCGGAAATATCTATTCCTCAGCGGAAGCTGCTGTAGAGGATTTAAATAAATTGGCTCCGGAATATATGGATCCTTTGGACTTTAAAATTGGATGCCAGACTACTTTGAGAAGTAAACCTATAATACCTTGGTATGAATTGGCCATTAAACGAGATGCTAGTAAAAGGCAATCATGTCCGCCTATTAGCTCCAGTTTGCATATAAATGGTACGCAGACTTTAACATCGGCCAGGAGTACAGAAAATCAGGTAAATATACTGTTTTTTATTTATTTAAATATTTTCTTTTTGTTGTTCTTTTATGGCATGAAGATTTATTTAATTTCAAGGGGTTACATTTACATCTATATATATAAAAATAAAAAATGTTTGTATGTTTGTTTGTTGGTTTGTTTGTTGGTTTGTTTGTTTGTTTGTATGTTGGCTTATAGACTTCTAAACTACTGAACCGATTTTCCTGAAATTTTTAAATAAAAATAAAAATAAAATAGGCTACTTATTTTTTTGATAGGAGCAGGGGAATTGGTACCCCCCATTGGATGCCAATATTAAATATCGCATATCTTAAGAGCCGCTGCACGCATTTTGTTGAACTTTTGGAAGTAGGATGTTCTGAGCCCCGAAATTTAAATAAAGTAGCAGCGGGGGTAGTGGTTTCCCCCATAGGACGCCAATGTTTAATATCGCATATCTTAAGAACTGTTATAGTGAGAATGTTCAAACTTTGTAGAAGTCACGCTAATGGTATACTTCACTAGTGAAAATAAACCGGGTAGGTGCTGGGGAGGAAATACCTCTCATAGGATGCATATATTAAATATAGGTCAACTGAAGAACTATTAAAGGTAGAGTCATCAAACGTGGTTAAAACTACTACTATGGCAAACTTTAAATTTCAGTATAGTAATGGGCGGGGTAGACAGAGGAGGAGCAGTTCCCCTCATAGATAGAAATATTAAAAGGAGCCGCTGCACGTAATTTGTTGAACTTTTAGTAGTAGAATCCACTGAGCCCCGAAATTGAAATAAAATAGCAGCGGGGAAAGTGCTACCCCCCATAGGACGCTAATGTTTAATATCGCATATCTTAAGAACTGTTATAGTGAGAATGTTCAAAATTTGCAGAAGTCACTCTTATGGTATACTACACTTTTGAAAATAGAAATAAAGCGGATCCATATATTAAATATCGCTCAACTGAAGAACAATTAAAGGGATAGTCTTTAAACGTGGTTAAAGCTACTACTATGGTAAACTATAAATTTCAATAAAGAAATGGGCGGGGTAGCCAGAGGAGGAGCAGTACCCCTCATAGATAGAAATATTAATTAGAGCCGCTGCAAGCAATTTGTTGAACTTTTGGTAGTAGGATCTTCTGAACCCCAAAATTTAAACAAAATAGCAGCGGGGGAAGTGTTGCCCCTCATAGGACGCTAATGTTTAATATCGGATATCTTAAAAACTGTTATGGTGAGAAAGTTCAAACTTTGTAGAAGTCACTCTTATGGTATACTTCACTTTTGAAAATAAAAATAAAGTGGGTAGGCGCAGGAGGGAAATACCTTCCATAGGATGCATATATTAAATATCTCTCAACCGATAAAGTGGTTAAAGCACTGTAGCGAAGCGCACCGGGTTAAGCTAGTTAACCATAAATTTAAAAAATCTGTGGGTTATATAGTTTTGTTTCAGGATAAATAAAAATTGTATTTACAAGCAGCACAGTGTCGCAAATTTTAACGAGTTGGTACTGCTAATTTATGTACACTGAATTCAATCGTGATAGCCGTTTTTCAACGTTAGCGCTCGTATTCAAAATATTCGCGACTAAAAATTTTAATACTTAAGTATTAATTATTTATACTTTTGAGATCATTGTTCAACTTAAACGAATTCAACTCTTTTAAATACAATTTCCGTTATTTTTTCGCGATTTTTTTCTTATTTCTATTGAATATTTTTCTAAACCCTTTTGAATATATACAAAATAAAACATACCATTGTAGTTTTTATTTGCAAATTAAAATGTATCTGAGAAATTTTAGTTTTTTTAAATTTTTAATCGCGAATACTTTGAATTCAGCGTAATCAATTTAGCTTTACTCGTAGGGTGTCCAAGTATAAAATGTGTGCACAGTGAAATTAAAGGATCTGTTAAGCTTTATTAAAAATATTAAAATTTTAGTTACAAACAGCATATTGAATGTTTTATACATACCATGAGGCTTTTCTTAAAATATTTAAAAAAATAAACAGGGTGTAGTAAAAAGAGCCAAATTTTGTTTAAGTAAACTTATAAATTAATTATTTATTATTTTTTTAAATCTAATTTTCAAAGTCTATACACATAACTTCTTTATCACCACAATACCAAAATTTCAGTTTTAGCATTGACCATTTTTGTTAATGACGTTACAAACTCCTTGACTTGTGCTAATGGCTTTTTTAAAAAATATTTTCAACATGAATTTCACTTAAGCTATTTTCAAAATTTGACAACCTGAAAGATGCTGATTTAGACGCGTTTGCTTTGTGTCGTCAAGTCTTGAGTTTTTAGAAAAGAGTTTTCACATTCATTATATCGACCTTTCATTATACGATTTGCTATAAAATCGTAACGGTACCTTTTGTGACCATGACATTTTAGGAGATGATGCAAGTGTTGCCAATAAAGTCATTTATTAAAAAACACGAAAATTGAAAATCATGTTGCTTACGTTTTTTCGCGGATAGGGCTCGATATGCTAAATGATTTTTTGATAATGGTTCAGAAGAACAAAAAGACGACAAACTAATTGCGCATGAACATGCACGCAGGCTCAAAAGAGAATTAAAGAAAAACGTACCAGGTAAACCTGTCCGAATCAGCACAAACAAGTGTTTAAGGAGTAGTTTTATAAGGGGCAGCGCAAAGAGATCAGATTTTGACAGTTCGTGACGTACCTTGTGGCTTATAATGCTTTCTTTACAAATCGTTGACATTTCGAGCCGCAAACACTACCCTGCAAATAATACGACTAGTTCATACATGTAAAGTTAAATATAGCCCATAAGGGACTAAGACTAGTCCAAAGATAACCCAAATGTTTTGAAAAAGCATGGTCTATTTAACATTACGATGTCCTAAGGCTGGACCACATAACCCAGCTTTGCATTACAATGGAGTAGTCTTACAACTACTCCATGTTGATACATACTCCCAGTGGATTTGTTTTTAAACTATTCCATGGTATACTCCAAAGGATTAGTTTTAGCTTCGTCGTTTAAAAACGAAACCATGTCGTTTATCTACAGCCTCTTTTTTAACAATGACATGGTCCAAACTTGCATTACATTGGACCATGTTCATTTATACAGAGCCCCGGTAGGCTAGCTGGTAGTGAGCTAGTCTATCAGCTCCGGGGCTGCGGGCTCGATTCCCGCCAGAGACTCTGGTTCCCTGCAGACAAGCGTAGAGCTTCGCGGGATTAGCTTAGGGAAATATAAAAAAAGTAAGTCCAATATGATTTGCAGGCTAGCAATGTTATGCAAACATTTTATTTATTTTATTTATTTATTTGGTACACAGAGTGTAACAAGAACGAGTCTTTTTAAAGCACTGTACATATAACGCTATTCACAAATGCAACATATATACAAAGATTACAATACAATAAGGCAAAAAACAGTAGGCAGCAAATAAATAAATAACTTTATTTTATTAAACAATTCTCAGTGATTTAATAAAAATACTTAATACATTAATAAAAAATACTTAATTTTTCCATTTAAAGAAGTTAACTAATATGCCTTAATACTTCGCGTTTAAAGTGCTGAGCATTGCTTTGAATATTGTTGGGTAATTGTTCCAAAGCTGGATGGAGTTTATACAAAAAATGCCTTTCCGATATCTGACTACGATATCGATTACTGTTAATCTTTGTTCCTCTATTTGATCTGGAGAAGATAATTCGATTATATAAATAGCCTGGTTGTTTGTGTTAATAGTTTTATGTAAGAATATTAGGCAGCGGAATTTCAACAGGTTATCAAAAGATATGTTATATATATAACTGCTTTGCAAAACGGGAAATTCTTGAGAATCGTGTTAGACCAAAAACGTATCTGGCGATATTATTGAAATTTTTTTGAATATTTTTATATTTTTATAGTAGTTTTAGGGCCATTATTATAACTTAACGTTAGCTGTTATCCGACAGTTAACAGGCGCTTTTTGACAGATAACACATTATTATCTGTCAATTTAATCTTAACTTTTGCTAACTGCAAGTTGTAATAATGGCCCTTAGAAGCTTATATCTACCGCTGTGTAACATAAGTTCGCGTTGTTATTCAATTTCTTCTACAACTTCTAAATGAACGCTTATCAAAATTTCCAATAAAAATTTTTTAACTGGACTTTTGAAGTGTTCAAATAATGTGTATTTATTTATTAGTTGGCTGAATTTTTATTTTTTTTTTTTGTTTTTCCTCAAACTAAAAAGTGTTTGGGTATGTTATAATGCCAGGGTATCCCATGATTTTTTGGAGCCTAATCCACAAATCCTCGGTTAACGTAGACCTTCGTATAGGTAGGCGAAGAGCTCCCAGAATCCGCTTCAGAATATATAGATCTCCACCAGTAAAACATCTTGAGTTTTTTATGGTACTCCACCAGTTACTCTTCAGTTTTTTTCTTTGGTTCCCCATCAGATAAAACAAATTGTTTGGTTATAAACTAATGCATATGGTTAATTCTGAAACCGTAAAAACTAAAACTTAGTACAGTTATGCGTTGCCACGCCACTAGCCAATGCAAGGTGAAATGTAAAACGTACAAAAAGCAAGCAAACAAACACGGCCTGTTTGTATTAAAAAAAAAAACGACAAAGACTCCAGAGCTGCTGATCCGCCCAGAGCATTTTTACGTATAGTTGGCTAAATATATTTCTATATATCTGCCACCCTTAAGTAGGATACACACTATCGAGCCTGAATGACAGTTTTGCTCAAATTTTCGCTTGTTTGATTGTGTGGCCACTAATTTTCGTTAGTCAACAACAAAATAATTTGCGATGATAACTTTGAGCATGTGCTTAGTATTAATATGAAACTATTTTAACAATTTGTAATATAACTTTTTTAACCCCACACACCTAACCTTTGTCGTAAGGACGAACACCGGAACAACACATCGATATTTTTTTTTGAGCGTGCACCGATCGCCGCAAAATTCCTTGCCAACCTAGTTTTCGCTGAGACCTTGCAGGATTCAAACTAAATACAGCGCGTAAGCACATAATAAATAACTGGAGATATGACATACTTAAAATGCAAGATTTCAATTTAATGTAAAAACACAAAATAAATTAATCATTTTAAAGACTTTAAACTTTTATTAAAAAAAGTCAAGCTCAAAAAAGTAAACTTAAAAAAATTTACAATGGCATTGCCAACTTTTAAGAAAAACAAGTAAGAAAGTATAGTCGGTCAAGCCCGACCATATGATACCCTACACCACATTATTTAAAAACACATTATGCTTATGTGTCAATGTAAACATGGATTTATCTATGTTTATAAACTTAATCAAAATCGGTTTGAAAGTTCGTAAGAGGCAGAAATTGCCCCCTGCCTCCCCTTGTGGTCCTATTTTTTAAAACTGTATAGCTAATGTGTCCCTGTAGATATGGATCTATCTATGTTTTAAATTTCATTAAAATCGGTTTGATAGTTTCTGAGAGGAAGAAATTTCCCCCTATCTTCCCTCGTGGTCCTACGATTCGGCCCATTTTCAATAGGCTTGGTCCTTGTGCCAATAACAACCTATGACCCAAATTTTATCAAATTATCTCCAAAATTGCGACCTGTACTTTGCGCACAAGATTACATGGACAGCCAGCCAACCGGACGGACATCGTTAGTTCGACTCAGAAAGTGATTCTGAGTAGATCGGTATACTTTAAGGTGGGTATAGGACCACTATTTTAAGGCGTTACACACATCAGCACAAATGCATAATACCCTCTCCACTATTGTGTTGTGGGTATAACAATCGTTTTAGCCAAAACTCTATAAACTCCTTTTATAAATTTTAATAAAACTCGAGCTAAAAATTACAAAAATGTGCAGAAAATGTTACACACATATCCGTTAGTTTTTACATAACTTATTTAAACGCCCTTTTTAATTGTTTTCTTTAACAATTCTCACGTTCTATAATTTAAAACAATTTTCTTCATTTTTTCCATTTTTTTCTTTAAACATTTAGCACATATTTTCCTAAATTGGCTAAAATACAAACAAACAAAATAAAACTTTTTCTCATTATAACGTGACCATGTTATAAAATTGAATTAAATTGCAACTTAAAGAAACAACAAATATATAAAATGCTTGTAATAATAAAATAAAACCTAAAAAGGTTACAAAATTGTACAAAAACATTCATTAAATGCAACTATAAATGTCTAAAATATTAGAGAGAAAAAAATAACAACATAAAATACAATACAAAATGGTGGGCAACTAAAAATAAAATGTATAAAAAGTAAATAAAAAACAACATTGAAGTTGAAATAAACTGTCATTTGGAAGCAAAATGTAAACAAACATTACAATTTATTGCAAAGTTTTTGCGTTTATTTTTGTATTGTTGGTTTCTCTACGAAAAAAAATACAACACAGTTTTTAAGGAGTAAGTGCCGGTTCACACACGTCAAGTTTGACTAGCCAAGTCTTGAGTTTTCAGCAGAGAGGGAAAAGAAATGGCATTTTCTTTTCCCTTCTCTCCTAAAAGCTCAAGACTTGACGAGTCAAAAATGACGTCTGTGAACCAACACTAAAAATTTAAAAAAAAAAGAGAGAGCAGAGGGAGTGTGTGTAACTCTGTAAGTGGATGTAACAAAAGGAATTACAAGGTATGTGAGTTTGTGTGTAAAAGAAACTACATTTCAAATGTTGACATTGATTACCAGATTTTCCAACACAAAATTGACAATCAATGTGTTTTTTCTTCCATTTTTAAACCCACACCGCAATAGTGAATAGGGTGTTATGCATTTGTGCTGATGTGTGTAACACCTTAAAATACTGGTCCTAGTATACCGTAAAGTATACCGATCGACTCAGAATCACTTTCTGAGTCGAACTAACTATGTCCGTCCGGCTGGCTGGCTGACTGGTCATGTCCTTGTGCGCAACGTACAGGTCGCACTTTTGGAGATAATTTGATAAAATTTGGGTCATAGGTTCTTATTGGCCTTGTGGGCCGAATCGTACGACCACGAGGGAAGATAGGGGGAAATTTATTCCTCTCAGAAACTATCAAACCGATTTTAATGAAATTTAAAACATAGATAGAACCATATCTATATGAACACAAAATGTATAAATTTTTAAAAAAAAATACGACCCCGAGGGGATTTTAATGAAATTTAAAACATAGATAGATCCATATCTATAGGGACTCATTAGCTATACAGTTTTTTTAAAAATAGGACCACAAGGGGAGGCAGGGGGTAATTTCCTCTCACAAACTTTCAAACCGATTTTCATGACACATAAGCATGATGTGCTTTTAAATACTGTGGTGTAGGGTATCATATGGTCGGGCTTGACAGACTATACTTTCTTACTTGTTTTTATTATTGTTAACACTGTCGGAATTTAAGTAGAGGTAAAAAATTTTTAAGGAAATTAGGTCATATGTATGTGAATTTTTCCAAAACAAAGTAATTTTCAAAAGCTCTAAGTATAATTTAATAAGAGATTTTGACAGTTTAAGCATATGTATGTTCATATGTACATATTTGTCAGCAAAAGGCGGCGATTTTCTAACAAACTATCAAAAGTAACATACTTCAAATGCTTACATTTTTTGAATTTGTGTTAATTTTTTTAACCAAGAAAACATCCGTTAAATTTTTAAAATAACCGTTTTTGTATTGAAAAATATTTCTCATATTTATTTATTAATATGTATGCCTGACTGCACTTTGGTGTTTAATGTTTTGTTTAAATAACAATTTAAAAAAAAACACAAAAAACAAGGAAAATAAAATGTTGATAAAGTTGTTGTAAATTGTCAGAGCTAATGGCGGATAAATTTGCAGATTTTTTATGCGAGTCAATCATGCCAAGTTAATATGAAAGTAATATAAGCAAAATCGAGCAGAACAAGTGACATTTACAAGAAAAAAAATTATTTAAAAAAAGATTTTTACATTTTATTGAATAAGAACTAACAGATTTTTCAATTTATCGATTAAGAACAAAAAAACATAAGTTTTAGTAATATTTTAACAAAAGAAAAATAAGTTTAATGTGCGGTTTTCACAATACAAGTGATTGAACGTTTTGTAAAATGTATATGAAAATCACTCAGTTTTTTGAGTGCTGTACATATTAATTTTACATTTTCAGCTGGCAAACCATAGTTATTGATATGGAAAGTTCTAATTAGGGATTGCCGTTCGGTTTTAACCGAAATCGAAACCGCGGTTTCAAATGCCTAAAAACCGAAACCGAAAACCAACACAAAAACCCCGGTTTTAGGATTTACTTTAACAATATATTTATGCTTAAAGAAATTGCAAATTATACATAATACTGGAACTTCAGATACAAAAGCTTTATACATAACAGCTTGCAACAATGGTAAGGTATTTCAAAATTCTTAAAATTCAAAATAATAAGAAGAAGAACAAATGATACCTTCTAACTATTAAGTAGACACCTGATTTGTGTGGCACAAACTACAACCTGGGCCTAGCTGGGACCAATGGTATTTTGTATGGAGTTTTTGCTATAGAAAAAACTCACACTAACGAACCCCTGGGCAAGGCTGGGACTACTTTTATATGTTTGGAGTTTTATGGCTATAGCAGGAAAATTTTCTCGGAAAGTGGAATTCTTCGAAAAAACAGTTAAGAAACAATTTGTATGTGTTGCGTATGCTTTTTGATACGTTTCATTTTGAATTTATTAACTACAGTACATACAGGGCACAATATGAACAAAATTTTCATTTGGCCAATTGCGTCGCCCACGGTGTTTACACTTTTTTCTCATTTTCTTGTAAAAAAACACTTTGATTGAGGAAAACATAATGTTTCGTTTTAATATACTTAATAAAATTTATAAAAAAAAAAACTGGAAAAAAGTCAAAAAAATGCCTGCGCAGGCCCAGGTTTACAAGGATTAATAAAAGCATTGAAACAAATAAAAAAATATATAATTTTATGCATGAAGTTTAACTTTGATATTTTCAAAACCGAAACCGAACCGAAACCGACCGGTTTTAATCCTTTAAAAACCGAAACCGCGGTTTCACATTTTTACGGTTTTTAGCAAACTCTAGTTCTAATGCAGCTTAAAAAACAGCCGATATATGTGCTTATGCCAATAAAATTGGTTATTGCTTTATTAACAGAAATGTACCTACCTACTCATGTGTTGGGGATGGCAAACAAATTTCTGGAAATTTGGAAAAGTTTCGTGTTTAGCTCGGAACCACAAAATGGCTTTCGGAAAGCTGGATTTTCAGCAGCTAGTTATAATCTTCCGAATTATGATGCCGAGGATGATATTCCACGTATGTATTCAAAATTTAATGAACTGTTCGATCAAAATGGACTTAACGCATTTTTAAAATTAGATGAAAGCATCCACACTGAAGATGTCTTAGTAGATTTAGCAGATTTTAGCAATTTTTTTTTTAATTTGTTCTCACGTTCTCATCAAACAATTACACTGACTATATTGAAATAATAAATTCAAGAGCAGTGATGCAGATTAGTCAGCCTAAGGCTCAGATACATGTAGAAATATCTGATTCCATAGTTTTTTATAAGAAGCATTTTAAAAAGTTGTCCGTTTGAAGGATTTTGCAGGGACGACTTTGTCGCACATCAAAAAAACATTGAAAGTCATTTTGAAACTCAACAGTCCAATTTTATTCGATCTAAGTAAATTATTTCAACCACAATAGTATAGTCTATAATTTCTTAAGTAAAATGTATGGCCCCAAAAGGAAAGTTAAAAATGGCCCCAACATTTTACATGAGACACGCAATTTTGGGGCAATTTTTTGGTTTTGGTGGGGTTATTTTTCATTTTTTCGTTAGGGTTTCGTTGACTCCAATATCAAGGAATGAAAAATGGCCCCAAATAAAATCACAATTATAACTTTGGGGCTATTTTTCGTTTACAAATAAAAAATGCAAATTTTAAGAAATGAAAAATCACCCCAAACATTTTAAAACAAATTTTATAAACTTCTATGTAAAAGTTTCTAGGTATAGTATAAAAAACCGAGTTCTTATACCAAAGTGGAGATAATCCTTGCTTGTTATGCAGACATGCTTAAGTTAGCGAAGCCGGTGTTTGTTATACAATAGAGGAAAAAATGCTTTTTCATAATGAAGAATTTGAAAACGTTGGCTCTAGCCGTTCTCCAGATACATATATAGAAATCCAGAAATATACTACAAATTACACTGTCAACTTTCGTGACGATTGGTTTATAGGCCCCAATTATATAAAACGAAACGCAACGCCAAGGAATTACATTGAAAGCAAAATCGAAATCATAAATATTTTGTAATTTTGTTGTTGCTTTCTCGGAAATTTACATTGCCTTTTAAAATTTCAAACGCCTCATAACTTGTGGGACATTTTTTTAAGTTAATTTTTTCCGGGAATTGCAAATTAAATTTTTTGAATTTTAATTTGTTAGCATCGTTTACTGAAAGCTACCTACGAATCGAACTTATTGTCTACGCCAATAAATCAACGGTCTTTTAAAATATGAAATGTCTAAAAAGCTTCTTGAAGTAGAAAATTAAAATGTACACGATATGTACACCATCACCAACACCAGACGATGAACCTTCTACCATTTCTAAAAAAATAAATGTAAAGAAAATACAAAAGCCTGAAAATAACTCTAAAAAAAGATTTTGACGTCTATCAAGTCAAGGGTAAAAGGCTAACAGATTTATAGTCTTTGTATGATGCGCTTCTTACTATAAAACCAACGTCTGTAGAAAGCGAGAGCACGTTTTCGGTAGCAGGCAACATACATACACTCACAATATTCTGTACGTAAAATTTACTGAAATTGTAATATAAAATAAATGAAAATTCAGTTAAAACCCGGTCTACTTATTTTTCATTTATTTTTAACAAAAAGTTCATTTAATTTTTACTGTCAAAAATTCAACACCATATTCCGTAAAATCAAATAAATATTCAGTTATTTTGGAAAATTTTACTGTCAAAAATTCAACACCATATTCAGTAAATACAATTAAATATTCAGTTATTTTATTAAATTCAGTAAGTGCCAATTCACACGTTGCAAGTCTTATTGATCAGCTTGCTACCTTATAGGCGAGAGAGAGTGAAAGAGAAACGTTTATTTTCCTCTCGTCACTCTCGTTATAAAGTAGAAAGCTGATCAATAAGACTTGCAACGTGTGAATTGGGACTAATTTTCGTTTACTCTACAAAAGCGCCGAATTTCTAAAAAATACCAGACAGACACCCGTCCGCTTGTTTTTCTAATGAGCGAGAGAGGGAGAATATTATTATTATTTACTTATCCTGTTACACACGTTTGTTTTACTTTTGTTGTACTGACCACGTTGTTTACAGAAGAACTCTCAATTATAAGACACCAGCAGCATGACCGATATGGCTTCGCAATTATTTTACTTTAAATTTGATGTATTTAACTAAATTATTTTAACAAATAGAAAATGGGAATTGCTTACACAAAACAAGCAATTCATTTTTTATAGCTAAGTAAAAATTTATTTTTGGTAGTTAAATTATATAAAATAACTGAATGTTCATTCGTTTTTACTGAATATGTAGTTAATTTTTTGACAGTTAATTTCTATAAAATAACTGAATATTCATTTGTTTTTTACACCATTCGCGGTTGAATTTTTGACAGTAAAAATTAAATGAAATTTTCGTTACTTTAAATAACATTTTCATTTAATTTTACATAAAGAAGAATTTAACTTAATCAACGGACAATACTAACTGCAACTGAAAATCCGTATTAATATGCACTTAGTTTTTTGAATACCTGTTAGAATCAGTTTAAAATAAGTTTGCTTGGAATTTTAAATGTTTATTTATTTAAAAATGACTGAACGGAATATTTCTTAAATAAACTACAGTCCGTTACTGTAATAATATTGTGAGTGTATCAACAAGGATTAGAAATAGAATCTCTGGTGAGCTTTTAAATGCTTAAGGAATACTAGAAAATTTTTTCTTTTAAATAAAGTAAATTATACCAAGTTGCTATTAATAATAACTACTAAATATTAATGTTTTAATAATTCGTGATCTCGCAAAAACAATATATATACATACATACATATATAATATGCATGTACATATGAATGTAACAATTTATTTGGTTTTGTTTTGGTTTTCTGTGGAATTAATACATATGTGTATCAGAGAACTGCAAAATCACAATTTTTCTTGATTTATTCATACGCTCAAATTTACATTCACTCTTTGCCTGCAACACAAAGTTCAACGTTGGTAATTTTTACATCGTTTCGCACACATTTGATTTTTGCATGTGTGCGTTTTTTATTGAAAGTGCTTTGTTTGCATTTATGTTGCGCACGCAATATAACTTATTTGTGTAAAGTCAAAAGGCACACATTCTTATACTTTTGCATCCAAGTAGTCATTGTCCACTCGATGAGACGCGTTGTTAACATTAACAACAATAAACCACTCGATGAGACGCTTTGTTAAAATTAACAACAATAAAAACAGCAATAACAAGAATACATTGTACATACAGAACTACTGTAGTTATTAAGATGATAAAAAAGTCTTCTGTTTCTATGGAAATTGTGCGTTTAGTTTAGTTTCATTTCAATTTGTTTTTCTTTTACTACATAGAAACTGCTGAATGTCTACATGAGTAATAATTGCTTGATTTCTGGCTCTTTTGTTTTTTTTTTTTTTTCTTTGCCAAAACAATCATTGTCGGACCAAACACACAAACATCTTAATTGACAAACGAAGCTAAACGATGGAATAAATAACAAAGCACGATGTGCATTATTTGAATGACTGCAAACCAGCAGCGAATGCACAAAGCATACAGAGATGAAAAAAGTGACGTATGAGAAATGACTAAATCATTTGCGACGTGCCGCCTCTGTGTGCTCTGTGGCGAATGTTTGCGATTGCGCAAGTTTGATTCTATGACCGCAAGCGAGTGTATTTGTTGGTGTTCATTTACTGCGTTTTTTTGCAATCGCAGAAAGCCGTTCTCTGATGTGTATATTCTTTTAAAAAAGTAAAAACTCATTTAATGAAATCATTGTATTCAAAGAAGTCCGGGATTCCCGGGAATAAGATTTTTTTTTGTTTCGTTTCCCGGGAATAGAAAAAGTCCGGGAAATTATAACCCTAAATTAGGACCTTAATTAACCATAGGCCCCGTATTAAGCCCACTTTCGAAAGACATTTTAGTTCGCATTAAACCTTAACGAAACTCGCTATTATAATAACATTTGGTCAGTCATAATGTAATAAGACTATTAATCACTTTGCCAAATCTCGTAAATATCGGCGCATAATTTACCACAGGTCCCATATAAAGCCTAATCCGAAAATATTCTAACAGTCGGTGGAGGGTATGAAAGATTCGGTACAGCCGAATATAGCAAACTTACTTGTTTTTAATTTAAAATGTTTATTACAACCAAAAAACTAATATTTTCAGCATAATCTTATGACTTAATAACTATGCTTAGCACGTTCTATTTTAAACAAGTATTATTTTCATTAAGTTTTTTAATGAGTTCTCATAAAAACAAACATTATTTTAATGTTTTCTGTAAAAAACGCAAAAAAAACTAAAGTATTTAAATAATTGTTTTACTTTGAATGCTAAAAAACTAAAAAAAAGTAAATTTTGTCTATAAAAAAAAACGTAAACTTAAGTTAAAAACGGCAGCTGTTTTAGTAGTTTTGGCTTCTTTAAAATGTCAAATTTAACAGTTTGTCAAAAAAAAAGTTATTTTGTTTCAGCAGCGGCTTCAGTGTTTGAGAAGCCATAAAAATGTATTTTTTTAATTTTTTTGTAACGTTTTTATGGATTTAAGATTTTGTGGCTTTTTTTATAGCTTTTGTAACACATTTTAAATGTTTTGTTAAATAAAGACACTTGTAAATTTAAGACTTTTCTTTTTATTTCCAAATCTGTCATTATTTTTTGTCTTAAAGTATGAAATAATTATAAGCTTAAATTGGGTTTTTATAAAAATTTAAATGATTTTATTAAGATAAACAAGTTAAAAGTCAAAAATTGTAAGAAAAGATAAACTCACTGTTTATTGTTGGTGTTTTGTTTAAGCTTTGATATTGGTACAAGTAAGACTTATTCGCTTTTAAGATTTTATTTGTATAATATTTTTGGCTTTTCTAAAATCTTTGGAAAAGGTTTCCTGGTGAGCTGACCCAAGCAACCAGCGAAATGCGCATAGAAGCTAGTTTTCCCTCAACAATAAATCTCAGTGTATTTATCAAATATGAAAAATTTGGAACTTAGCACGTCATACAGAAACCTTATTAAAAATTTTGTTAAAATTAATTTTTAGGCAATTTGTATCTAATTATGGCCAATATCTTATTTATTTTAATTTAAAATTATCAAAAACTTTATAAAATACACTAATTACAGCATAAAACGAGGACTTTTTGTAAACATAAACAAAACTTTGACTATAGATTGGACATACAATGCAAGAGCAAAAAATGGTCATCTGGCGTACTGCTGCTACCTGTATTATTTCACCATAATTTATTCTATTTTTGAAGTTTGTATTATTGCAATTTTTATTCTGATTGCCTAAGGGATTAATTTCGTCCATATGTATACATAGACACTACCGAAACAACAAAACCAAAATAAAACAAATATAAAACACACACACAAATACAATATTGAATTCTGGTCTATTTTGTCTTCGCATTCTATATCTGTGCAGAATATCCTAAACGCGGGTGTTGATAGAGAGTGAGAAGTGTAAAAACATGTAAAACAAGTTTGTGTAGATTACAAAATAGAAACAACAACAATAAGATTGATGAGGCCAAAAAAACAATACAAAGAAATGTAAACAAAAAATAAACGACAACAAAAAAATCCTTAAGGCCAATCTTTAACAGTAACTATTCTTATAACAGTACCAGCGTTACCGTTGTAATCCTAAAGTGTGAATTTGACCCTCTTGTGAGTCCCTTTCTACTTTTGATGCCCTGTTTTTTTATTATATCCCTTTGTATTATTTGGAACTAATTCGTGCTACTTTTTGACTCTTTTGAAAATTATTTAAAAAAATTGTATCAAGAATACATTTCGCACTAGGTGTGCGTTCAAAAGTAACTAATTTTTGAGAAATCGAAAAAAAACAATTTTTATTAAAAAAAATAGTCAAAAATAAATGTTTGGACCATTTAGTAGAAAATCCATACAGATTATGACCTAAAAAGTTTTTTTTTAATATTTATTTATACACTAGATAATGACAATTTTTTGTTGTGTCATTTTTGATGATGTATTACATATTGGCAAAAGTTACCGAATTGTTTTAAGTTTTGTCACTTTAGCTGAATTGTTTTCAAGTTTTGACACTTTTGTCAAATTCTAAACTGACCCAAGTCTAATTAATATAAACTCTAACAAAGATTTATTTTATCACGAGAGTCACAATTAAGACTATTTAGCACTTAGCAGTAGGGATCTACTACCATTATATTTTCGACACTACTAAAAATAAGTCACTTTTATGAATTGCAATTTTTCTTACCAATTGGAACAACAGTTTAACACAAAAAAATGCACTGATATTTTTTATAGATAAAAATGTGTTTTGTGCGTAGTTTAAGCATACAAACATGAAAAATTCAAATTTTGAGTTGAGTCACTTTTGAACTACATATGTGAGCGATATATACTGAGTTGGTATTCATCAAACCAAAACAATATATTTTTCAAAATGATCCCGAACTAAGACAACGAACTATAGTTTACTTTGAGTTCGGAGTTTGAATAATAGATTTACCGAAGTGTTGAGAATCTTAGTTACTTTTGCTCGGTTAGTTAAAGTAAGGATATAATCTGTAACTGTATTTCTACTATTAACAGCTACATCTCAGGTTATTTTACTTCGAAATTTAAAAAAATATTCTCTGGAAGGAATGCATGATTCTCCTTTAAAAGAAAATGACAATAATGCACAAGTAAAGTTTTTTATTTAAGATAATCTCTTTGTGACTCCTTTTTCGGAATATATGTATTCTCAATGTGAAACTTTTTGGTATTTTTCAACGGTAACGCTGAAGTGGAAGAAATGTTTTATATACAGCTGTATAAAAGTGCAGTATCTTTATTTAAGATAGTTTTTTTTTATTTTTGTATCACTTTTTTTACAACAATGGTAAATTCTCTCGAATTTTTCCTTTAGTTTGTTATTTAAAGCTATCGTCAGAGTTGTCAGATTAGGGGACTTATCCCCAAATTGGGGATTTTTGGTTTTTTTTATAATTTTTTATGGCAACAAAAACAATGTTGGAAATAAAACTTTATGTTTTCCAAATCATTCACTAAGTAATTACGTTTAATTGACCGGTCCCGAACGTGAAATAAAATGTTCACTGAACTCGCCTCTCAATAAGTCCATTGTTCAGTGTGCTGTGTGGCATGTGGCACCGTCTTGTTAAAACCACATGTCATGCAAGTCAAGCTCTTGCATTTTGGGCAAAAATAAAGTTGGATATCATCTCACGGTACCGCTCACCATTCACAGTTACGTATGATTTGCATCATCTTTGAAGAAGTACGGTCCAATGATGCCACCAGCCCATAAACCGCACCAAACTTCGCACTCTACGTAAGCGTGTTGCTGGTTTAATATCCAACAATGTAAATTTTGTGCGAAATTTAGTCACAATAGCCCGAATAGCCGCTTCATTGGGTCGATTAAACTGACTATAAAATGGAAGAAACGCGCGATGAACTTTCTTAACAGAGCACGCAATTTGTAATAAAATTCAATAATTTGCAAGCGTTGTTCGTTTGTAAGACGATTCATGGTTAAATTATACACCAAACTGAAGATGTTTGACAGTGAAACAAAACACGAAACGTGCGTCAGCTGTTTAAACCAGTGTTGCCAAAAAGATAATGGCTAAAAAATCACCCGATATAAGATCGACTCAAAAAAAATGTTGTTGATGTACCCCACTCAAAACTAACCTTGACATTTTTTATGAAGATTCCCAAAACATTTTGGCTTAAGCGATTATCTCCCGTGAGCTAAACTGCGTCAAAAAGGGTCCAAAAATGGTATTTTTCATGAATAAAAAGTTCGGTTAATTTTTTTTTCCAATTTATGACAAAAAAAAAAGATATTTAGAAATTCCTTGATTCTGCATTAAAACATTTTAAAAATCTGACCAAAGACTCGCGATAGCGAGATGTTTATGTCAGTTTCTTGATGCTTTTCAGTTCAATTTTAATGAAAATTTAAATAACTTAACCGATTTTAGAAAGAGAGATTTTAATTAAAAATTAACCCTTAACTACACTATCTTACTTTTTTTTACAACATTTATTTAGACAGCATTAAAACCCCATTTTAGAACCACAAAAAGCATATATTTGTGCAGGAAATACGTAAAATTAATATATACATATAGCTACGAACTAATAATTTAACCCGTTCATGACCAACATTTTTAAGAGGATATTAAAAAAAAATGTTGAAAAAATGTAAGTCCAGTTGAATACTTAAAAAAATAATATAATAATCTAAAAAAAAAACGCGTTTTTAAAGGCAAATGAATTGCAATACAATCCAGCGGGAAAAAATCGCAAGCGCTTTCTTTCACTCTTCTGGCATTTAAGCAGGTCTACACACGCACCTTTATACATTCCACATTGCCTTCGTTGAAAAGGTGTTTTAGAATGACTTTTATAAAACCTTTTACCAATTCGATAACGCCTGTCGAAATAATTCTATAGTAGATATGTGGGAATATGTAGTACATAAAAACTTCTCAAATATATTTATTTATTATTTATTTATCTTTATAAAAACAGACATCAGCATTAAAATTGGTTTCGGTTACGACCTATATTAAATTATTGACCGACAATCAGAAAGTTGTATGCTTTTGTTTAGCAATTTTTACTAGCTTGAGTAAAATATCATGATAAAACTGTGACGTACCAAATTCTATTATGATAGCATTATTTATTACGGTTTTAGGCGCACTAAACTGTTTTCCGGGAGTAGGTTTTATATGGGGCCTAGGGTAAATTATGGACCGATCTCCACGGAATTTCACAGTGACATTTCTAGTCCTATGAAACTGTGACGTACCAAATGTTGTTATGATATCATTAATTATTACGTTTTTAGGCGTACTAAACTGTTTTCCGGGAATAGGGTTTATATGGGCAATAGGGTAAGTTATAAGCCGATATTCACGAAATTTTACAGTGTGATTTCCAGTCGAATAAAACGAAATTTTGCAAAATCTTCTATCATTCCGTGAATTGTTCCACCATTTATGTTATTTTTTGCAACAAAATCAACAATTTTTTAGGATGGTGATTCGCCATTTTGATTTATAGCTCTGATTCTACTAAACCGATTTTACTGGATGTCAATCCCAAGCAATTTGACACCAAGTTTGTTCCTTTTTTTTGTTTTTTGAAAGCGAGCGTGTTTTCAACAGACAGACAAACATGGCTAAATCGACTTAGAATTACTCAAGGAGCCAAAATATATGTATATACTGAACGGGGTCTGTTATGAATAACATAGCGTTTACATTTGCCAGTACTGGCAAGACAGTAGCAATTCATTCAAACTTTTTCACTAATACATAAACACTTTTACAGCTATTTTGTTTTTGCATTGTTTTGCCAACTAATATGTGAATGCTTACTGTCTTGTCAGTACTGGCAAATGTAAACGCTGTGTAATAAAAAAGTTTCACACGGAATGACAAACTTAGTATACCCTTCTCACAACTTATTGTGGTGGAGGGTATAAAAATAGTTTTTGGGGATTTTTCACATAATTTACAATTTTCGGATAACATTTGGAAAAAATCTGGGAACCCTGGTTTCTGTTGTTTTTTTATGGTTATCTTTTGCTTTTTCAGAAGAAACCTGTTTTTAATTCTTTAAGGAAAAAATATACTTATGTTTGTATGTATGTGTATATGTATGTGTGGATGTACTAAATAAATAAAAATCACTCACTTCATTGAATATTTAAAAGTGGATTTATTGTTTTGGTCATGGTTTTAAGAAATACAGACAGGTGTTGAAACTTTTTTTAAGTAAGAACTTTTTTTTAAGATTAATAAAAATAATTTGAACATTTCAAGTGTGGGAACTTTTTTTTAGGGATTAGCTATTTATTATTTAAGAAAAACGTTTAAAGAATTTTTAATTTATTTGTAGCAATTTGTCTATTTAAAGGGCTTAATAATGTTGCTTTTAATTAAATATCGTTGGTCTCATGTAGAAAAGCCCTAACTCTCATAATAGCAACTTTACAGAAGAAGGTGAAAACATGTATCAAAATGTAAAATTGCATGTACCTACACTGGCTAATAAAACCGCTATTTTTGATACTATTGCATTTAATTTTTGTGACGAGTGTATTTGTGTGTATGGTTTTGAATCGCTAAAAAAAACTCAATTTCGAAAAAAAACGAGTTAGCGCCTTTCTACATGAGATCAACGATATGTAGAATGCATTTGTGTTTATTTACCTTTTTAAGAAGCAAACAAAAACTCAGGAGATCAAAAAAAAACTTGTATTTTATGTTCTTGAAAGGTTTGACACAAAGCTTTAAAATAACATTTATGGCCAATTTTACCAAGTTCGGTTAAAATTAACTATTATTTAAACTTTCGGTTACCAATATGTTTTTGACAGCTAGAACTGGTAGTTAATTTTAATTTGAACTTGGTGAAATTGGCCGTTAGTAATCCTAAAAATGAGTAGGTCTGTGTTCATACGCCTCATGTTTTATTGACAAGATTGCTACTTTATTGGCGAGAGGGACGAGGGGAAAAGAAACGAGTACACAGATGCATGTACTGTAGTCCTGCCATACGTCCTGGTTTTCCAGGATTGTCATGGTTTTAGAGGACTTGTCCTGGTGTCCTGGTCCACTATTAAATTGTCCTGGTTTTTTATACAGGTCAAGACAAACAAATTAGTTTTTTTCCTGGTTTTAGTTGTTAACAAAGGTTAAGATTTCTGATATACACTGCTAACATAAGGCAATTGTATAAACAACTTTAATTAAATTCAACTGTTATCTGGTGTAAAGCTGGTAAAAGCTTTCAATAATATTAGATGAGAGTCAATCCTCTTTCAAATTTTGTTTCAACTAGTTGCTGTAAAAAGTTATACCGTGTAAAAAACTTTTATAAGTAATCGAAAACCGATAACAAATTGCTTTCTCTAAAGCAGCCCATACACGTTTCAATTCAATTGTCAACTGAGTCGGTTGTTGTCCATATCAAAGAGTGTATGGCTTTGTCAATTGATTAGTTTGACAGTTGTCGATTTGGTTGAAGAAAACCCAAAAGATTTAGATTTTCTTCAAGTTGAGTACTTAGTCTGCTCAATGGACTAAAGAAAGAAACTCGTTTAAGACTGAAACACTGCAGAGTATTATTCAATGTAAGTTTGATTTTTATATGACATGCTGCCTGTTTTACAACTGTGTATATCAAAGACCGAAATGAAGTTATAGAAAAACTGCAATCTTCTGAAAATCATTTTTGCTTAGAACATTTTAAGCTCAACTTTTTATTATTTTTCATTGTTTTTGTGTACATGAAGTACACGTTAATTTTTTTTATATATATTGTTGGATCTAAAAATAAAAATGGATGGTTTTGACATATCGATGCCTTACTTCCTTAACCTCGTAACTTAAAAATACGGTTTTGACTTTTTCATATCAAACAACTGCTATTTTGGTGTTCTAACACTGCAACAACTTATTATTTCAATACAATTTACATAGATGTAATCAATTCTTTAATAATTCCATTTTAACTTTAACCCAAACAGCGAAGTATAGAAAGATAAAACGTTTTTTTTTTCTCTCCTAAAAAGTTGTATTTTTTTAAAATACGAGGTTGAGAAAGTAAGGCATCGATAAACTGCATTAAAAACTGATAAAGAAAACTTTTTTGTTGGTGTAATTTTTTATCAATTTTTTCTATGTGTCCTGTTTGATAGGTTCAAACTTCTCGCGGCCCTAATGTACTGTCTTTACGTTTTGCTTTCTTATTCGTTGTGTAATTTTGTTTTTGTTTTCAATATCAAATAAAACAAAATAAAAAACATGTCGTCAACATGAAATGATTCAATTCATGTTCAAAGAAAAAAAGGAAGAATCTTGTCAACAGAGTACGAAAACAAACACAACGAAACGTTTGCTTTCGTTTTGTTTTGTTCTTTGCAGTGAGTAAAAACGAAACAAAACCAAAAAGTTTTGTACATTTTGCAAACGTTTGCGAAATGTTTTGTTTGTTTTGTCAATAAGACATGAGCCGTATGAACTCAGACTATTAAGATTGTTTTGATTTTAAAATTCAAACGTAAAGTGTTTTTATTTCATTTATGTAGGTAAACATTTATTTTTTCAGAGTTTTTACTGAAAATGACAATTTTATTTTATTTAATTAAAATATATTAAAATAAAAATTTTAGCGGTAACATTTATTCAAATGTTTATAAACCACAACCTCTAGGAAAATAGTAACAACTTCATTCAACATTTTATTTACATACTAATATTTTCTTTTATTTTTTTTTTTTTTCTTTTTAGGTAAGTTGGAAACAAATTTTAAAAACGAAAGGGTAAGCCCGAAAAAATATGTATTTTGCAAGAGCTAAACAAAATAAATCATAATGGTCCAGCAAACAATCAACTTTAACTCCAAATCTATCGTTTAAAAATTCTCCATTAAAAACCAAAAAAAAAAAAAAAAAAAAAAAACAGGAAGAAACAAATTATCATTAAAACTATAGAAAATAACAAATGCACTAAAAAAATAAATAAACTCAACATTCATTTATCATCATCACCATTTTTTCAAATACTCTAATGACTAAATCCGGTTTATCCAATGTAATGCAAACACTTGGTCAGAAGCAAAAACAAAACAAAAAACACTCCAAGTCCATGTAAAATTGCACTCTAAACTTGTGCGAATCTTGTTTACACAACACTTGAACGAACGGCCTTAGTGCTGCAGAGTTGGGGTATGATTCTCCGCTAACTGCACTAACACTTTAACAAACGGGCGGTTGAAGATCAAACAATTTGTGGTTTAATATTGGTTTTTTTTTTATTTCTTTGTAAAAGTACATAAATGAAAAAATTCTACTATTTATAAAGAGTTTCAAGATGTCGTCATATGACTATAGTGAAGAAGACATAAAAAAGTTAAATAAATTTTGCAAATATTGAAGACTGCATGACGCTACTTAATTGTATCTTAAGTCAAACAAGATTTTTTTTCAAACAAGATCTTTTTTAAAAAAGGAAAAGAAGTCATATACATAGATATGTATGTATGTTTGTACATATGCATGTACATATGTTAAAACATAGTGATGGAGAAAAAATTAAATAAAATCATGTAACAAGTGAAAAATTTCTCAAAAAGCCAATTTTAAAAATGTTCTAAAAGTTAGCAGCTCTATTTATGGTTGGCAATGCTGTTTTAGGTTTATTGTTAGGAATACATATCGCACACCTAGTTCAAAAGTGACTCAACTCAAAAAATTAAATTTTTCAGAAATCGAAAAAAATTGTTTTTGACCAAAAGAAAATAGTTAAAAAGAAATTTTTTTAAAACGTTTTTGCTTAACATTTATACACTAGATAATTAACAATTGTTAGTTGTGTCATTTTTGATGACGTATAATTTGCAACAAGTTACCGAATTATGTCACTTTGGCTGAATTCCTTTCAAGTTTTGACACTTTTGCCAAATTCTAAACTGACACAAGTCTAATTTTTTTTTAACGATAAACCAACACTCAGGGGATGCCCCCTATATATGCAGTGCATTGTGTTGATCGGGAAAATAAGGTTTGGGAAGGAGGAAAGAGGGAATAGTGTTTGTGGACATTTGACTTGAATCTTAATAAATTATAAGTACCGGGGAAGACCTCTGCGGGAAGTTTATTCCACATACGGATAGTTCGACTGAAAAACGAATTTTCTCTATAATGCGTTGTGCGAAACACAGGCCAATCGACTACGAACGGATGTGATCCACTGGATGAGCGAGTATTACGAAGAAATACTCGGGCGGGTGGAATAAGTTCACTTATCTCAGTGGAACACCTCCCATAGTAATATCGATAGAAAAGTGTCACACAACCCACATTCCGAAGATGCTCCAATGAGTCAATAGAGTTGGATACCCTACTGTCATTGATGAGCTTCACCGCCCTCCTTTGTACACGGTCCAGAAGGTTCAAAATAGACTTTGAAGCCCCTGCCCATATATGGGAGTTGTATTCCATCTTCGGTCGGATATAGGTGGTATAGATAGTAAGGAGATCGGAGGAAGTGAAGTAAGTCTTGCACCGTTTTAAAAAACCTAAACACTTGAATGCCTCTTTCGACACTTTAAAAACGTGTTTATTCCAGCGGACATCGCACTGTATTCTCATGCCCAGAACATCAAGAGTATCCGATTCCTCAATATCAATGCCACCCATTAATACAGATGACATAGTTGGTCCCACGGCCCGTCTGTGGGTCAACATACAACATTGGGTCTTGCGTGCATTAAATTCGACCCTATTCGCTAGACCCCACTCAGAGATTGCAGCCAGGTCCTGATTAAGAGTGTCATTCATATTCTGCTTTTTGCAACCAATCTCAACAAGGCTTGGCCTATGATCGAAGGAATATGAATGACAAATGTTGCTGTCATCTGCAAAAGAGAAGATAGGATTTGAAGTATGACCAAGAAGGTCATTAAGAAACATAAGAAATAGCGTAGGAGAAAGGACAGAACCTTGCGGTACCCCTGATTTTAGCTGAAACTCGTTTGATGCAATCCCATCTATAACAACACGTATAGTGCGATCACTGAGGAAACTCGATATAAATCGAGAGAAATCATTACCGACACCAAAAGCAATAAGCTTTGACACAAGCGCACCATGCCACACCCGATCAAACGCCTTGGAAATATCTAGAGCAACCACTTTGCATTCACCAAAGCGATGAATGGACCGACTCCAACGTTCTGAAAGAAACGCTTACAGGTCTCCTGTAGATCGGCCACCACGAAAACCATACTGTCTGTCACTGAGAAGTGAATTTATCTCCAGATATTTCACAAGATGGTAATTAACCATGCTCTCCATCACCTTCGAGAGCGAAGAGCAAATTGCGATTGGGCGGTAATTGTCAGGGTTAGTAGCCTCACCCTTCTTGGGGTGACTACTTGACATACTGGCATCAAATTGATTCATTGGGTCAAAGTGAGAGAACGTTACACATGTTTGTTTTACTTTTGTTGTATTCCGTCCTTTCTTTACAGAAGAAGTCTCAGTTCGAAGACACTTTGAAAATTGTATGTATTAAACTAAATAATATAGACAAACAGGGAATTTTTGCCTCTTAATTTTCTTTTTAAACATGGAAATAATGTGGCATCGAATTGATATCACTGTGGTCATAGCATACATACATAGATGACGCATTGAATATGACAAACATTTTATGATGATGTTCGTCATTGGATTGATGTCACTTTTTGTCCCATTGATGCCAGTTTTAATAACATTGATGTCACAATTCAGATGTTAGGGCATTATCAATATGAAAATTAATTTTTCTTTTTTTTTCTAAAAAGTTTTTAATTTCTTCTTTTCAATCCCGTAACAACCAGATTTTGTAGTAATATAAACGGACTTTATGAAGTAAATTAATTATTTTCCATTTTTAAACAATTTTCACTTTTTTTTTTAATTTCATAGATTTCCCATTAAAAGCAAAATGGTTTAAATAGACACTGGAAGGTTGGCAACAATTAAACTTTTTTAAGGCAACGCGCAAAATTGGCAACGCAAACAATTGTTTTCTTTGCAGGTTAAAAAAATCGCAAGAAAACCTATTTTGATTGCATTAAAATTCTATATTTTTGAAATCCAAACCATTTAAATGAAAATATTTTATGGAAAAGCTAACAACTCGAAACGTTGTTAAAAAATAAACTTCTTCAATTAAAAACTAGTTAGTAATTATTTCAGAATTAAATGCATTTCCATTAAAAAAAAAGCAAAATGTTTTAATAATTCCTTTAAAGAATTGGCAACTCGAGGAATAAATTCGATTACTTAAAAACTCCGCTACAGTACAAACATCTCTTATTTTAAAAAGTCAGCCTGCCATAATTTTGCTTTTTTTTTAACTCTTAAAATAAAGCACTTTTTGTTTAAGGAGGAGGAAGTCGAAATGAGGCTTGATGTGTATTTTAAGCATGACCAATCTTGCATTGAAAAAAAATAAATAAGACTCATGTTCAATTTAAAATAACCAAATCAAGGGGCTTGTCTAGTTGCAATTAAGCTGGGGATTTTACATTAAATAATGAAAAAAAAACTTAGCAAATGAATCTCAAATAAACACATTTTCGAAACATATTTACAACAACTTTTAATTTTACATGATGTCATATTATTGCTTATAGAAAAAAAAAACAAAATTCAATTAGTAATTCTATATGTTGCAATTTAATGAAAACCATAAATTTTTCAATTTATTTGAAATCTGTAGAAATCATTTAAAACGAATCATGTTCCCCTGATACTACTCTAATAAATTACGAAGAAAAAGAACAAAATGTGTTGTTATCAAATCAATGTCAAAAATTTTGACCTTTACACAAAAAATCAACAAAGAATTCTCACTTAAATCTTTTCTCAAACTTATAGTGTGGCCAATTAAAAGTTTAGCAATCAATTCAAAAAGGTTGTTAGGTTATACTTTATTTGTTTGAATCAAAATTTCAAAAAAAACTTATTGGTGTTTTTGATATCAAAAAATGTCTTAATGTAGTTAGAAATTGCTTTTTTTATTTTTATCTTAAAATAAATTGATGCCAGACTTTTGGCATCACTTCTGTTAAAAAAATAATGAAATCAAATACATCGCAGTTTTTTTAAGGTTGTTTTGAAAATGTAAACGAGTTTTTGCTGACGTTTTTTAAAAACAAAGACTAACCCAACGTCTTGATAAAAAAATCTTGAATTTCATTAAATCAATTTAATGAAATCATGAGAATGAAATAAGCAAATGAACAGCAAAAAAGTAAACATTCTAAAACTTGTACATATTATAAATAAATTAAGCGGAAAAACGTCGATTAAAATGATATTACGAATCAAAAATTTTAAATGACTATTTTTAAACACGCTAATCAAAATTGATCATAGCCTTATATTTAAATTAACACATAGTTAGCAATTCGAAGTAACAAAAACAATTTTTGAGAATTTTTTAAATAAGATTTATAGTGAAAAATTTAATGAATATAACTTTTATGAATCGCTGTTAAATTCAGCGTTTAAAAGCTGCAGTCAAAGTATAAAAACTGCCATTTCTTCCACTTATTCGTTTTTCGTTTGCCAAAAAACAATTGTTGCTTTTACTTCTGATTCATTGAAGGTTGTACACAAATTTTCGTTTTTTGTTCGCTAGTTTCTGGTTTTGACTGCAGTTTTTTAAACCCTGGTTAAATTAACGCATACTTGGCAATGCGAAATCACAAGTTTCTAAAAATTTCAGTTCTTAAAATTTTTTAATTTTTAAAAAAGTCACGATTTGGCATTTTGTTTTAACTTTTTCTTGTAAAGATTTAATGAAAGTTGGCAACTCGAAAGTATTTTGTTCTATATCGAAAATGTTTCAATCATAAAAACGTTTTTTAATCCAAGCAACACATAGTTAGGTAACTCGAATCTAGCAAACGGTTCGAAAGAATTTTTATATTGAAAAGAATTTAAAATTTCTAAAAATTTATAGACAGTTAAAAAAAATTTTACGAGCTGTAAAATCTTTGAATTGAATTAATATAATTTAATATTTCTTTGCAACTTTAGTTTTTTTCAAAATCTGAAATTTATTTTCCAATATTTTTTTGACTTTAAAAAAAAAATATGTTGTAGCGCACAATATTTTGTCTTAATTTTTTGTTGTTACAAATTGGCAATGCGAAGCTTAAAAATATTTTTATTAAAATCTTTTTAGCAGAATTCCTTACCTTTTTATTAAAATTGTTAACCAAAATATATATAAAGCGAGGTATTTTGCTCTTATAAATTAAAAATTGGCAACTCTTAAATTAAACTTACTTTATAAAACTAAAGAAATTTAAGAACATATCTTAGATTTAACTTTCATTTGTAAAAATGTTTTGCAACAATTTCATTAGTTCTTGTAATGTGTTGATTTTCAAACTTATAGTTGGCAACTGTATAAAAGTGCTTTTGAATCGAAAAAGTATTCGATCACGACTGCTAGTTTTAGTCCCCAGGCCATAAAATGGTTTTTTTTAGTAAAGAAATAAAAAAATTCTTTGTTTGTACATGTTTTGGCATTTTTCCTTTGAGCCAAAATTTTCAAGTTGGCAACTCGAATTAAAAAACAAACCTTTTCAGCAGTTGTTTTATTTCATTGGCATCTTTTAAATTATAGAATTTGCTAAGACTTAGTGTCGAAATGTTTTAGTTGGCAACTCAAAATTTCAAATACAGTTTTTAGGAAAATTTTAATGAAATTAGAAACAAATTTCTCAAATTTAATAAAATTTCTCTCTTTTTTTGGCTACTCGGCTTAAAAAAACAACAACATATTATTTTGCGTATAAACTTACGTTGAAGTAAAGCCTTGAAAAAAACAAGGCATTAACACTGAATTACTATTAATAATTTTGGTAAATATTTATATTTGGTTATAAACCATAACGAAACTCAAAACATGTCTAGGCACGCCAAATTATAACTGACCAATTTGTTTTATTGGCAGGCGAAAGGCGAAGTCATAAACAAAGTTTTGATTTGGTTTGGTTTGGTTTGATTTTTTTTTGCTGTAAATTTTTAAACAAACAAAAAATTATTATAAGCTACTGTAAATATTTGAATTCTGGTAAATAAATGCAGGCCGAGAAAAAAATTATGAACAGATTATAAAATTGTTTTAAGTTAATAAAAATATATGGGCATTTCCACGAAAAATGCTACCTTTTGTCACGTTACGTAACCAAGCATATAAAATTGTTTCGAAAAGAATAATTCATAAATTATTTACTTTTTGTATTCTGGTGCAAATCGCAACTAGCTTTACATTTAATGAAAGAGAGGAAAACTTTGCACAACATGTGCCTAAAATACAAGCTTAATTGCTTGGTGGCGAAACGTGACAAAAAAAAGAGATTTTCTGTGGAAGTACCGATACGATTTTTTAAAACATACTTAACAAGTTAGAGTGCTATATTCGGCTGTGCCGAATCTTTGATACCCTCCGCCGACAGTTCGAATGTTTAAGGAGTAATATCTGTATGATGTTTTTATTATCTTAAACTATGACGATTGGTTATTAATTATGGTTTTAGGCGACTAAACTGTTTTCCGGTGGTAGGGTTTATATAGGGCCTAGGGTAAATTATGGACCGATCATTTCGAAATTTCACAGCGTCATTTCTAGTCCTTTAAAACTGTGACGTACTAATTTCTGTTATGATAGCATTATTAATTATGGTTTTAGGTGTACTAAACTGTTTTCCGGTAGTAGGGTTTATATGGGGCCTAAGGTAAATTATGGACCGATCATTTCGAAATTTCACAGCGTCATTTCTAGTCCTTTAAAACTATGACGTTACAATTTCTGTTATGATAGCATTATTAATTATGGTTTAGGTGTACTAAACTGTTTTCCGGTAGTAGGGTTTCTATGGGGCCTAGGGTAAATTATGTACCGATCTTCACGAAATTTCACAGTATCATTTATAGTCCCATAAAACTGTGACGACCCAAAATTTGTAATGATTGCATTATATTTTACAGTCTTAGGCGTACTAAACTGTTTTCCGGTAGTAGGGTTTATATGGGGCCTAAGGTAAATTATGGACCGATCATTTCGAAATTTCACAGCGTCATTTCTAGTCCTTTAAAACTGTGACGTACTAATTTCTGTTATGATAGCATTATTAATTATGGTTTTAGGTGTACTAAACTGTTTTCCGGGAGAATGGTTTCTGTGGGGCCTAAGGTAAATTATGTACCGATATTCACGAAATTTCACAGTTTCATTTATAGTCCTATAAAACTGTGACGAGCCAAAATTTGTAATGATTGCATTATATTTTACGGTTTTAGGCGTACTAAACTGTTTTCCGGTAGTAGGGTTTATATGGGGCCTAAGGTAAATTATGGACCCATCGTCACGAAATTTCACAGTGTTATTTCTAATCCTAATAAACTGCGACATACCAAATTTTGTTACACTAGCATTATTTTTTACGGTTTTAGGCGTACTAAACTGTTTTCCGGGAGTAGTGTTTATATGGGGCTTAGGGTAAATTATGGACGGATCTTCACGAAATTTAACAGCGTGATTTCCAGTCAAATAAAACAAATTTTTGCAAAATCGTATCTCATTCCGTGCCTTGTTCCAGCATTAATGTTATTTTTTGTAACAAAATTATCAATTTTTTTAGGTGGTAGTTCCACATTTTGATTCATAGCTCTGGTCCTACTGAACTGATTATGCTGGATTTCAATCCCAAACTGCTTAGGATTACTACAAGCAATTTGGCACCAAGTTTGTTCATTTCTTTTGAGTTGTTCGAAAGTGAGCGTGTTTTCAACAGACGGACAGACAGACGGACAGACAGACGGACATGGCTAAATCGACTTAGAATTACTCAAGGACCCAGAATATATATATACTTTAAGGGCTCTGAGATGAATAATAAAAAAGTTTCACACGGAATGACAAACTTAATATACCCTCATCACAACTAATTGTGGTGGAGGGTACAAAAACAGTGAAATGCTGTTGGAGCTTAAGGGGGCCAAAAATTTGGCGCAATATACCAAGGCGTACTAATTTAACCATAAAATGGTCGATAGTGAAAATAATATTATTAAATAAACCTTAATAAGTGTAACCATTTTCGTGACCATATTGAGCAATGATTTTTCTCTAGCTGTGCCTTTCACTGCTTTAAAGTCCTCAAATGCTGTTAATGTTTTCAAATTAGAACGTAATTATTTGTTGGCTTCTGATGTCAAACTTAGCCTTGAACTTTTGTTGACTCTATATAATTTTTTTTTTTTTTTTTTTAATTTTTATGCTGCCTTTTTTTCTTTTTAAATAACTGAAAGTTAATTGAAGAAAAAAAACTTAAAACTGACTAAGCAATTTAATTGTTTATTGATTGAGTTTGCAGAAAATACGAACAAAAAAAAAGTAATTAATTCATTAAATTAACTATAGCAAAAGATAAGCGTTTAATAAATTATGGGATTTAATAAAAATTACTTTTCAAATAATAGAATTAACGATAATTTAAAAAGAAACTATTAAAAAGTTAAAAAAAAAATCGCAAAAAGGGGTAATTTAATGTGAAAAAATGTTGCAAAATCAATTAAAAATTTTCGTAACACAAATTTAAAATACCGGGTCTTATTACTTTTCTCTTTGGGTCCTCCTTTTCCCCTTAACAACAAGTAAAATAAACAAAATTTTGAAAATATGATTTAGATTCATGTTAGTATGTTAAGGTCAAGTGTTCCACATTGGCTTCATTTCCAAGATAATGTCTTATGTCCATATCATTAAGAAAAAAAAAAACACAAATTTTTATTATCAGTTTCTACCATAATTAAAACTTAATACATTTTAAATACCCCATATGGTGAATGACTAAAAATATTCAAAACCACCCAGTGTTACATTTTTCTGTAATTTATCTTATCTTAGACCCAAGACAAACAAAAATAAACCTAAATCTCAAATTTGATTTATTAGATGTGCGTGCGTGGTATGACAGTTAAAATGAAAACAATTAAATGGTTGGTAATACTAATGACAGTCAGTTGTTGATTTATATCTGTCAAAAGTTACGATTTGTAAAGTAAAAAAGACAAAAATCTTTCAATTACAACATTTCAAATAACTAATTTTGAATTAAAAAAATAAACTAATAATACCATTTTTTGTTGTAAGCTGTTTAAATTAAACGCTTTTTCAGCAAATTTCATGACGGCAAATATATGCATTAAAAATGTTGAGAAAATTTTGAAAAAATAAAAAAGAATTGAGATAAAGTATCATTTTTGAAGGCACTAAGCCATAATAAACTGCTACAAAAAGGTCTGTAGGCGTCAGAAAATAAAAGTACTATTGAAAAGAAAAACAAACTTGAAAAACTATAATAAAGTCAAGAATACTAGAGTTGCCAATAAATTAAGATTTTTTGGAGTTACTACAGTTTAAAAAAGTAGATTTAAATTATTAATAAAAAAAAAAATCAGGAAATTTTCGAAATAAACAAAAAAAAAAACAAATAGCAAGTTGAATTTGTTTTTGATACTTTCAAATTTGTCTACAAATTTTAATTTTTTAAGCTCAAATTGAATTTAATCATAATTTTCAATACTAAAAAAGAATAATGATTATCAACATCAATTTATCTTTATAAACAGAAACATTAAAAACCTCTATATAACTCAAAAATAATTTTATTTTTTAAAATCGAGCCAGAACCCCCGCGGATTTAGGATTAGCCAGCAGCATCTGTCGAATAGCAACACCACCTAGAAAAATCGCCTAAGGCCGAACTTTGCCCTTGAAAACACATCTCATGATAAGAGGCAAAAACCAACGCACACAACCATCAAAGCAGTTCGATACCAGTCCCTCGACCTTTCTCTCTACTAACAGACAACTAAATCTTTATCAAGAAAGTAAACTTCGGCTGTCCACTCAATTGTGCCGGACACACTACTTTTATGAATGTCAGATAATTAGGTACTCAGGTGAGCACCTAGGTCTCAAGAAATCACAAAGATTTCGAGAGCCCTGTATTTTTGGATCTTTGTCGGATCCCAGGTATGCATACACCTGATACGCCCATTAATTATACGAGGAAAAAAAGATATACACAACAGAAACTGTCATGCTCTTCTAGCCCATCTACCATTTATCTTTTAAAAGAACTCCATGGCAGCACGACTATACAGCGAAAACTAAAAACCTTTTGATACCTCTCGACGGTTTCTCTATAGGCGCGTCCTGTTTCTAGGCATAAGGTCAACCTGTTTCAAGTTGGTTAACTACTCCCCCGTGGTAATGAAATCCAGAACAATCGGTTGAGTAGAAATGTAGACCCTAAAAAATGGATATTTCTGTTAGAAAAATTAACATTAACTGGTTGCGGAATGACACTGATTGTAACTAAATTTCTAAACTCGTTTTATATGGCTAGAAATCATACAACATACTAAATATCGTCATGATTGGTCAATAATTTACCATAGGCCCCATATAAAGCCTACTCCCAAAAAAAACACTTTATTTAATGAGCCTTAAACCGTAACAAATGATGTTGTGGTAACATTTAGTATGTCATAGTTTTAAAATTCTGGCAACACTCGACCCAATTTCATAAAGACTTACCAAAGGCATAATATAAAGCCAATTTTCGAAAACGTACTTTTGGAATGTACTATAAACCGCAACAAAAATTTTGGTACTATGAGGTCAGTGTTTTAAAGAAATGTTCATAAATTATATATAAATCATACAAATCCCACTTCCGTAATATTCTTACTTTCAGTAAAGAGTATCAAAGCTTCCGCATAGCGAAATGTAGTTCCTTTACTTCTTTCTTTTTTTTTAGTTGGCAAATCGAAAGTTAAGTTTTTGTTCTTTATCTTTTTATATTATTTTTTTTATTATTCTTTAAAAAAGATTCATATTTTTTCAATAGTTGGCAATTATCGATTTGTAAAAATGGCAATTCCAACACAAAATGTGTGCCTTTTTTTAAACAAAAGTTTGTTGTAACATTAAACATGTTCATAAAATTAAACAATACAATTTATTGAACTTGGTTTTTTATTATATCGATACCTTCCCATAAGAATGTATTAAGCGACACTTTTTTCGAAAATTACTTTTTGATGCGGATTTATATTAGAAGTTTTTTTTTTTTTTATACATTATTTATTTATTGAATCTTCATATATTTAATATGAACTAACAATAATTAATCAAATCTTATCCTAATACTTTATTTATGTCCTGCCAGTGCCAGACAAAAATTTACTTCATCACGGGTTCTGTTCACTTATATAGGTGTTTATCGCTCATCTAGTTGGGTAAGTGCTGCAGTGTCTCTTCTCCTTAAGCGAGTGTGACCGCCATGATTTAAAATATTTCGAGCTAAAGGATTTGGGTGTTGTTCAAGTCTTTTTAAATATTTTACTGTATATTTTGTAATCATAGTTTTTACTAATGGCACGTTGAGATCCTTATGAATGTTTGAGTTTTTAACATACCAGGGGGCGGCTGTGATTATTCGAAGAAGTTTATTTTGGCGCCTTTGAATTTTTTCGATATTAGAGGCCGAGGCAGTGCCCCATAGTTGAATACCGTAGCACCAGATAGGCTTTAAGATAGAGTTGTAAAGTAGAAGCTTGCAATCGAGACTAAGAACAGAATTTCTTCCAATAAGCCAATGAATTTGGATGGCTTTTAGTTTCATTTGAGTTAATTTTGCCTCTATATGGCATTTCCACGTTAATCTCCGATCCAGATGTATACCGAGATATTTTACATGCGAATGTTGAGGAATAATTTGATTATTGATTGTAATAGGGGGGCAAGATTCCCGGCGCAGGGTGAATGTTATATGTACGCATTTTTGCTCATTGACCATTATCCTCCATTGTCTTAGCCATATTTCTAGTTGAAATATATGATGTTGTAGATAACGAGATGCTTCATAACGGTTTTCGTGGACGCTTAGAAAAGCTGTATCGTCTGCAAATGTTGAAGTTTGGGTGTAGTTGTTTGTTGGCATGTCCGAAGTATAAATTAAATATAATAGAGGGCCCAGGATGCTGCCCTGTGGGACTCCAGCGCCAATTGGCTGAGGTGAACTTAAGAAATTTCCTTCTTTAATAATAAATTGACGACCGACTAAGTAGCTTTCTAACAGTTTGTGTGTGTTTGCTGGTAAATTTTGCTTCAATTTGTGTAATAAGCCTTCATGCCAGACTTTGTCAAAAGCTTGCGAAACATCGATGAAGAGTGCTGAGCAATATTTTTTTTCTTCAAATGTTTTTCTTATGACATTTACTATTCGATGAGTTTGTTCAATTGTGCTGTGTTTTCTTCTAAATCCGAATTGATGGTTTGGAATACATCTATTTTCACTTAAAATTGGTGTTAATTTTGAAACTAATAATTTCTCAAACAGCTTTGACATATTTGATAATAAGCTAATAGGCCTATAGGACTCAACTTTTGTATGATCTTTGCCTGGCTTTGGTATCATGTTAACTAAGGAAACCTTCCATTTTTGAGGATAGTATTCAAGTCGTAAAATAGCGTTAAAAATAAAAAGAATAATTTTCTTTGCTACGCGAGGTAGCTCTAATAGCATTTTATTGCTGATCTTATCAATGCCAGGTGCCTTCTTAGTGTTTAAGTCACAAATAACCTTTTCGATTTCTCTTATCTCAAATCTTAGGGGAATAGCTGCTCTAGCAGCAACAGGTGGTAAATCGACCGCAATATTGTGAGATATATTAGGTGTAAATACGTTTTTCAAGTGACTTACAAACAGATTTCCTTTTTCAACATCATTTCTTGCCCAACTTCCATTCAAGTTTCTTAATGGTGGTTTAGAGACAACTGGCCTTTTGAGATTTCTAGCTGCACGCCATAATGAGTAGTCCGATTGTGGAGTTGCATCAAGTTCCTTAAGATATTTTTCCAGAGAAGCCGTTTTCTGAGTCTGCAATAACTTTCTTAATCTTTTTGTACACTCTTTTAGCAAGTTCTTAAGTTGAGGGGATCTGTGCAATTGCCACTCTCTTCGTGCCCTCCTTTTTTCAGACAAGAGACGCTCGACATCTGTGGAATATATTTTAATAGTTTTTGTTTTTTTGGGGGCAATATTGGAATGTTGAACAGCTAGTTTCAGAAAACTGTCAAAATTATCAATAGAACGATCTACATACTCCGGTGTACTGAGCGGAATATTTTCTGTGCAATGGGCACTGAGATATTTTTTATATTTTAACCAATTTATTTGTGTGGCTGACGTCGCTAGGTAACCAGTCGGAGATACAATTCTATTGGGGTTCATTATAGTAACAATTGTAGGTGTGTAGTCGGAAGATAATTCTAGGGAAGCTTCAACGTGAATCGTTTCTGTGGGGATGTTTTTAACCACGCCAAAATCGATGACATCTGGAATTTTTTGCGGATCAGCAGGCCAATATGTTGGTTGGCCGCTCGCGACAACATTTAAATTCATTTTAGAGATTGTATTAAACAAAACAAGACCCTTTGGTGTTATTAGTCGTGACCCCCAGAAGGTATGTTTAGCGTTATAATCGCCAGCGGCCAGGAAACAGGGTCCTAGTGATTTATAATATTCACAATATTGGCTTTCTGATATTGAAAATCTAGGTGGAGAGTATAAAGATGAGATTACAATGCTACGATTCAGCTCTTCAACACAAATGTTCGTTGCTTGGAGATAATCCTCACGATGATCACACATTAGGTAGTGTTTGACTCGATTTTTTATCAAAATGGCAGAACCTCCACAAGCTCTATCTCGAGGGTCCTTGGTATCATATAGTATATAACCATTGATTTTAAACGTATTTCTTGAGGTCAAATGAGTTTCAGAAACCATCATGACATCAATTTGTTTATTTTTAAGAAAGTATTCTAATTCATTTTTATGTTGGCGGATGCCGTTCGCGTTCCAAAAACAGATTTTTAAACAGTTCATGGCTTGTTAAGTACAGATTGCAATAACATCGATTGCATTCTAAGAATTTCCTGCATCATATTACCCATTGTGTTCGTAAAATTAGTTACTGTTTGCACTAATGTTTCCATGGTTTGTTCTAGACGACTTAAATTTGAAACTGGAGTTTCATCATTACTTGGCGCAGCACCTTGCATTGGCACATGGTTTGATTTTACGACGTTAGCATAAGAGGTTCTGTTATTACTAGGCTGCGGAGCCTGAATGTCACCAGTGCTTACTTGATTTGTTACCTGCATTTGAGGGGGATTAGTTTTCGGTCCAACTGACTGCTTGACGATGGTATATACAGGGCATCCTCTATAATTGGCAGTGTGATTACCGTCACAGTTGCTACATTTTTTTACGTTGGGGTCGGTTTTAGACTTATCGCAAAGATCTGTACCATGTAATTCACCACATACTACGCAAACAGGGGGTAAATAGCAGTAGGCCTTAGTATGACCATATTCTTGACAGTTTAAACATTGAACGGGCCCATTTCTTTTGTGTGGCTCTTCTATAGTTACTCTTCTATAGAGAATATATTTCAAATTGTAAATAGGGTGCGTTTCATTTTTTTTAAGCTTTACGTCGCCGGGTTCAAACTCCACTCGAAAAAGTGGTTGGGGGATTTTTTCTCTATTTTTAATATTTACTACATGTTTTATTTTGAAGCCTTTTTCTTCGAGGAATGTTTTTACCTCTTCTGGGTCCACACATGAGTCAATTCCCTTAATCACTACCTGGAGACCTTTACTGCTTTTCAGTTGGTATGTATAAAAGTTTTTTTTAAGTGCTTCAAATTTGTTTATAATTTTGCGAAAATCATTCTCATTATTGACTTGTATTTTTGTCTCGTTTATACTACCACGCTTGATAGCAGCTACGTAAAACGAGTTTTCACCTATCACCGATATCAAACTCTTTATGAGCTCATTTGAGTTTTGCTCCCTAAGATATATCGGGGGAGGCTTGGACGATTTTATGACGTTTGGTGCTTCAGAGGATTCATCCTCCAGAATTGCAAAACGATTTTGAGAATTTATTTTATCAAAAGATGGTACTTTTGAGGCCGAAGCAACTGCTGCAGAGGTAGGGCTGCGACCCCGTTTAAGCACTGTTATGTACCTGTCCATACCAACTTGTACTTGAGGCTTTTGACAACTTTTTACTTGAGATTTTTCCATGTCTTCTGTGTTTGAATTCATGGTATCAGTTTTTGTAACTAAGATTGTTTTTACCGTTGCGGCAACACTTGCAGGCACTAGCGAGAGATTAATACTTCTTAAAGTATCAGCATCAACCGTCTTTGTAAAGACTGAGGGCGAAAGGGAACGTGTTCTAACAATTGGTTTAGCCGTTAGGTAGTTAATATTGTTTTGTTTTGTTTTGTTTATTTCAGTATTGCATTATTTAGCACTAACTGTAACGTATGCATTTCTTTCGTCTATTTTTATTGTTGTTACATTGTGACTACTCATACAAAAAGTTGTTTTTGTTTTTCACCGTTTTGCTGTGCTTTTTTTTTTATTATTTATTGTATTTACACCAAAATTAAGAATTTTAAACTAAATGTTTTTTTTCAGTATATGTATACATACATATGTATGTATATTTATACATATATATTTTTATTTTATTTTTATTAACTTTTCGTTTTTGATAATTGTTCACTTTTATGTTAAGAATTTATTTAAAAAATGCGTCCATTCGCTAAATTGTTATATTAAAAAAATCAAAAGTAATTAATAATTAAAATTGTATGCGGGGTTAAGAATACGCGTCTGTATCACAACAAAGCACAAACCGAACTCAGAAGTTAAGCGCCACATTTTGGCCTGGGTTTCGCTGCCCTATCATGGATGCAAAGAAAACTAGAGTGAAAATAAAATTGTATCAACCGTCAAGTTTTCTCACTGGAATAATGTTGCATCCTGTAATTTGTATTATCCGCCAAAGAAATTATGCTAAGCCACATTTTTAAATATGTTTTGTATTCTTAAAATCGCTTTCCAAATATGTTCCTTTCAATAAAATCCGAAAAATAAATTACTAAATGAGACTTTTTTTCGTTTCCTATACAACTTTAGAAATGTCGCTTAATACATTCTTATGGGAAGGTATCGATATGTATTTATAAAATTCTTTTTATTTCTCCTTAAAAATTTAACAAAAAAAGTAGTTGATGTCTCGAAATTTTTACTATGGCAACTTTAAGATAAAATTTGTTTTCAAATAACAAAAATGTCCATTATTTAACAAAGTTTAGATTTTCCCTTTAGCATTTACATTAATTTAACAATTGGCAACCCGTTAATGCTATAATGGCTATTTTTTTTACAATAATGTTTTTAATAAAAAAATTTTTAAGTTTAAAATTTTTTTACGAAATTCTTTTGTTGTTCCCTTTGAAAAATTTTAAATATTTTCTGTAGTTGGCCACTCCTTTTTTTATATAAATTTTTTCTGTTTAAATGTCTAGCTGTTTAAGCACATGGTGATGACAAGTGCACTCTCTTGCAGTTTTGTTGGATAAAATAAACATGTGCTGCCATAAACAATATTAAAAAAACACATGTAGCATGTATTTTCGGTTGAATGAAGGCAAATTTTTGTCTGTTCGCTGCACAGGCGGGCGGAAATTGTTGTTTGGTACGGTAAACAATAGTCAGGAATAGTGAGTGGAAAACTTAAAAGTTTATGTTTTGCTTTTCTTTAAGAGGCCTATTAACTTGATTAACAAAAAAAAAAAAAGATACTGGCAAAATTTTACTTTATAACGGCTTTTAGCTAAACAAAACATTTAATTTCAAATAATTTAAACAATTACTTAAATTGTTTTAACTTTAAGGGGAAAAGATCAAGAAATTCATTGTTAAGATAGTAAAGAAACATAATTGCGGGCATAAGCAAAATGTTAAAAAAAAGGCAAAAAAATGCTAAGCACCACTGTTTAATAAACAGTAAGTAACAAAATGTTTCTTTAAACTAAAATCTTTACTGAAATACTAAGTAAGTAGTTTTAGTTTTACTGCTTACTGTATACCATACCCAGAAAACAAAGTGTAACCAATTTAAATGCCATTGAACTTGAACTAACCGCTATTAAATTCAACACTGTTTTGTTGTTGTTGTTGTTGTAATTTTCATAATGTGGCTGGCTGGTGTTCCAAAGTCTTGCTGGTGGGGTTTTGTTGGCTTTTGCTTACATTTTTATTGCAAAACTATATACTCTTCGTTTATTTAGTAAAAACTGATTTTTTGTATGCTAAAAGCTGTTTAAAATAAACAATGTAATATATATTTTTTTTTATATAAGAATAGGAACAATAAGAAAATACTCTTACCAGAACTAGAGTGTTCATTTCGTGTTGGTTATTACAAAAGCAAGAAAATGTTGTAAACGAAAATCCCCAAGAACACTTAACACAAACACGAAAATTCACCAACAATAACATCAGTCCCAAAAATAAAAGCATAAAAAATACCAAAATTGACATGAACATTTCTAGAATCAGTATTTAAACATAGTTGGCAGCACCGAATGAAAATAAAATTATTAAAAAAATCCTGAAAAAAATTTAAATACATAAATGAAATTTACATTTCACGGGCTATGTCTAAACAAATTGACACGCTAAGAGTTGGCAACTCATGCTATACATTTTAGAACAAAAATTTAAAAGAATTTTCTTTAAAAAAACCTTCAATTATATAAAATTAGGGACCAAAATTAAACTTCTTAATTAAATTATGGTTATTTTTAAAAGTTGGCAACTCGGAAATAAAGTAATTCTAAAGAATATTCTTTAAAAACCGGTTAAAAAAATTAAATTAGGCAATGAAAATAATTATTTTGACAAAAACTAAATTCCTAAAAATTACTAAAAAAAAAAAAAACTTAAATTGTATTTAAATTTTAAAGAGCATTGCTTCACGTTCTATATATTTCGACCGCGATCTAGTATCACTATATTTATTGAGCGTGTATCATGCAGTTTTAATAAACCACATTCCATATCTAGTGAAGAGTATCAAAGCTTCCGCATAGCTAAATGTAGCTCTTTTACTTCTTTCTTTATACTTTTAGTTGGCAAATCGAAAGTTTAGTGTTTGTTCTTGATCTTTTTATAATATTTTTTTGTTGTTATTCTTTAAAAAAGTTTCATATTTTAAATTCCTAAAAATTACTAAAAAAAGAAAAAAAAACTTAAATTTTAAAAGTAGTTGGCTGCACTTTTATTTTGATTTCAAAGAGCACTTCTACACGTTCTATATATTTTGACAGCGATCTAGTATCGCCCTATTTATTGAGCGTGTATCATGCATTTTTAATGACTCGCAATTCATATCTAGGAATAGAATAATTTTATGTGGCCCATTATCTGGAACATGTAGCATATGTTCCTAACGATTTCCCTTATTTCGTCCAATTTTTTATTCTATAATATATTTGTGTTAACGATTACTATTCTTAAAACAAGTTTTACTTTTGATGTATTTTTAACAGTAGTTGGCAATTTCTTTGTAAGTTTTTGATTTAAAAATTGCGTTGGTTGGGCAACTTTAATCCGACAGCAGTAAACATTTAAAGCTGAAGGTCTATACCACGCGTTTTCGCCTCCACGCAGCGCTTTTATAACCTTACTTGCGTTCTACGTTTCAAGTTACATGCAATGCTTTTTATGCAACAGCAGCACAAGTAAAAATAAAATTTAATTTGTCAAAATCAGCTAATTTGTTCGAACGCTGCTTGTGACGCTTACAAAAGTAGACAGTAAACCTACTTTTCGCCTCAAGGCATCTACGCTTTTGTGCATGTAACTTACTACGTATAACTACACAGATTCTACTTTTTTGACAGCTGCGTATGCTGCGAAAAAGCGAGTAACGCGTGGTGTGGACCACCAGCTTTATTTTACAACCCAAATCTCTTTCGCAAAACTGCTCTGGGCAGGGAAAAAGCTCGCGGGTATTTATAGTTATTTCTTAAAGCCAGATTTACGTTGCAATTCGAATTGGCTAATCGGCGTCGCATGACTATACCGACTTACAGTTTTTGCGATTTTGTTGTTGTCTAGTGGAGACCAATAAAAAACAACTAAGAAAGTATAGTCGGTCAAGCCCGACCATATGATACCCTACACCACAGTATTTAAAAACACATCATGCTTATGTTCCATTTAAATATGGATTTATCTACGTTTATAAACTTCATGAAAATCGGTTTGAAAGTTTGTGAGAGGCAGAAATCGCCTCCTGTCTCCCCTTGTGGTCCTAAATTTTAAAAACTGTGTAGCTAATGTGTCCCTATAGATATGGATCTATCTATGTTTTAAATTTCATTAAAACCGGTTTGAGAGGCAGAAATTGCCCTAATCTCCCCTCGTGGTCCGATTTTTTTTAAAAATTTATACATTTTGTGTCCATATAGATATGGTTCTATCTATGTTTTGAATTTCATTAAAATCGGTTCGATAGTTTCTGAGAGGAAGAAATTTCCTCCTATCTTCCCTCGTGGTACTACGATTCGGCCCATTTTCAATAGGCTTGGTCCTTGTGCCAATAAGAACCTATGGCCCAAATTTTATCAAATTATCTCCAAAATTGCGACCTGTACTTTGCGCACAAGATTACATGGACAGCCAGCCAACCGGACGGACATCGTTAGTTCGACTCAGAAAGTGATTCTGAGTAGATCGGTATACTTTAAGGTGGGTCTAGGACCACTATTTTAAGGCGTTACACACATCAGCACAAATGCATAATACCCTCTCCACTATTGTGGTGTACTTTGCGCACAAGGTTACATGGACAGCCAGCCAGCCTGCCAGCCAGCCGGACGGACATCGTTAGTTCGACTCAGAAAGTGATTCTGAGTAGATCGGTATACTTTAAGGTGGGTCCACTATTTTAAGGCGTTACACACATCAGCACAAATGCATAATACCCTCTCCACTATTGTGGTGTGGGTATAAAAACTAGCGGATTCTGGAAGTTCTCGCGTTCCTATTCGACGGCGATAACTTGGTGATATGTAAAACTATTAATACATTGTGGCGCATTAGTAACGTTATTATTTATTTAATGAATAGCTTTTTCTTTCTGATTTTATTTAATGTTGGTAATTATTAAAATTTAGTTTATAGTTTAGAAATATGTTCACATTTTGATTTGAAGAAATAATCTTTTATTGAGGTCCATTGTTTCCTTTGTCCCGATGTGCTCTTTGCAGAGCATTTCCCATAACTTTTTTTAGAATTTATGTCCCAGCCCCATAATTTCTACTTTTCAGATATTCGCCTTAAGCTATTGGATAGTGCTTACCTTTAGATAACCCCAAGAAAAAAAGCCGTTAAATCGGACGAACGTGGTGGACAGTTAAAATCAGAAAAACGTGATTGTATTCGATCACCAAAAAGGAAAGGAAGGCCATAGTTGGACGAACTTTGTGAGTTGGATTGTTGTCTACCTCGGGCCCTACAAAATTTTCCATGATTATCTGGTTCTAAATGCCAATCACAACTGGGCAACCGCAACTTGTTCGTCGTTTTCAAAAGAAATATGCTCCAAAAAAAATGTGCATCAACGCAAGCGCATTTGATGTTTTACGATTTCTCTTCGATTTTTGGCGCTCCATACTCCGCCGTTTCGTTTATTTACGTGCCAGAAGTAGGGGAAAGTACCTTCATGTAGGTATTTTTGATACTAAAATAGAATCTTAGGGAAAATCTGACAGATTTTTAATAATCTGCAATATGTAAGGATTTTTCTTCATATCGCATTATTTATGAAATAAGTGCAGAAAAAACTTTTTTTTTAATAATGTTTTCTTCGGTTGAAAAATTTTTTTTCCCTAAATTCGCTTAAAAATATATTTCCAGAGTTGTTTGTGGTTTAAAAAAAATGGCGACACTAATATGTTTGTATATGTTTTTTCTTAGATATCGTATAAAACAAAGTGGTGGGGCTTCTAAACAATTTTCTGCTGAAATAGACATCATAGTGACAATTTAAAATATTGTCGTGGAGAAAATGTGTTTCCTGCATTACTTATGGTTAGCGAACAAGCTAACAAATCGTAGGTATCAATTGTTAAGGCTCAGTTATCCGGGAGTAACAGTAACGTTGCAAATCAGCTGTTTCATTTTTTTTTTTTTTTTTTTTGTAAAATGCTTTTTTGACCGTCTTTTACTCAATGCAAATGGATGAAACTTTGCAGCCATAAATTTTTTAAAACCTTTTCTTTAGCTTCACTTCGGAAAATCAAATCTTGTAACGTTAATTTAACCGCCATATACTCATAAGAAAAGCGTTTCTTAAAAAAAAATTTTTCTAAATTTTCTTATTTACGGTAAGGTTACTGTTACTATTACTCCCGGCTAACTGAGCCTTAACAGCTTAAGCTGTTTGAAAAAAGAGATACATTGTACACTGTGGTATACACTATCATTAGCGCCATTGGTGTATAGAGTGAAAATGCCAACCATTTCGCTAGTCACTAATGGCAATGGTTCTTTCTTATACAACTGGGATATTATTAAATGTTAAAAAATTTAATTGAATTTATTAAAATACCCACACCACAATACTGGAGAGGGTATTATGGATTTGTGCTGATGTGTGTAACGCCTTAAAATATTGGTCCTAGACCCACCTTAAAGTATACCGATCGAACTAACGATGTCCGTTCGGCTGGCTGGCTGGCAGGTCGCAATTTTAGAGATAATTTGATGAAATTTGGGACATAGGTTTTTATTGGCACAAGGACCAAGCCCATTGAAAATGGGCCAAATATTAGTACCACGAGGAAAGATAGGGGGACATTTATTCCTCTCAGAAGCTATCAAACCGAATTTAATGGACACAAAAGGGATGCATTTTTAAAAAAATAGGACCACGAGGGGAGATAGGGGCAATTTCTGCCTTTCAAACCGATTTTAATGAAATTTAAAACATAGATAGATCCATATCTATATGGACACATAAGCTATACAGTTCTTCAAAAATAGGACTACAAGGGGATGATGCGTAGGGATCTTTGTAGGGGAAATTTTTTCAACGTGTAGAGTAAAATCGGATTTTTTTTGCATGTGTAGGTATTTTTTCAAAAAACCCACTGGCACCACTGAACTCATGGCCTATTATTTGATATGATCTTTGTGTCTGAATAATCTAATGCGGACTTTCAAAATAAAATTGTGAAACTTTCTTTGGTCTTTGTTCTGTGCTGAGTCTTTCCATCATAAATTTACCCAGTTTTTTCAAAGTAAATTAAAAAAAAAACCAAGAAATATATTCACTTATTAAATCATATAGTTTAAGCAAAATAAAAATAAAGTGCAGTCCAAATCAGTAACAACGCTTTTTAATACAATTTAAATTTTATTTTCTTTTGCTTTAAGTAGGGTGTCATGATGATGATTACATGTTTTACAATGGCATATGGATGTTTATTTATTTTTTTCTCTTATTTCTAAAAAAACATTGTACAATAAAATGAAATACTTCTATATAAATTTCAAGTATTTAATGTTGGCTGTAATAGAAGAAAAAAAATAAGATTGTATCTTGTTAACTACATGTAACATTTTAAGAAGAAAATTTTTTGTCTATGTACTACATATTCTTCTTACTTTTTATAATAATTTTTTTCTTTATTTTTATTTTTCCTTCAATTCTTTACAACGAAATGACCCTTTTTTAACAACTTTTGCTGAATCTTTTCAAGTGTCTGGTAACTACTATAGCGTGGAAATCAAAAAAGAAAACGCGTTGAAAAACTGAAAAGAAGGGTGCTTGTTGAAGCTTAACAGCTTTGCTTCATTATTATTTGTAGTGAAAGAATATTGTGGTTGCCTGTCTGTAGTCTTGAGACAAGTTGAAAACGCGGATTTCACAATGGATTTGATGAACAATACGAAATTGTTGTTCTTCATTCTTGTCTTATTTTAATATAAATACTTTTTTCCAAAAACTAATTAAAGCATATGAATGTGCAGTAGTTTAATTTTAAGCAAATTTGTTTTTAAAATTAATTAGAGAAATTAAATTGGCTACACGACTCTGAAAAGAACAAGTTTTTTATTGTTTGTTGGGGCTTAGTTTTAAGAAAATTGCTTAAAATTACCTTAGTTTCTTTCTTTTTAATAAAATTATCTTTAAAGTTAAAATATATTTGGGGGATTTACAAAGTAGTCATAAAGTTGTAAAGTCATATATATGTCTTAAAATAATTACAAGAAATATATATGACTGCTGTTGGCTACGGCTTATAACTAAGATCACTACTGTACATTTATGACGAATCAATGAACACGGCATTAGAATTTTTATTTTTTTTGATTGATTATTTAGGACATTATGACGATATGACTTGATAGCACACCTTGTGAATCCCCCAAATTTTTATTTTAAATTTAACTTTAGGTCTTCATGGTTGGTGCCGTTTTAATATTAGTATGTTTTTATATTTTAAAAATCTTTTTAAAAGGTTTTAACGTTAAAAAAAACATTTGTATGGAAAATTATCAACCTTAAAGCTTTCTTTAAGTTGGCAATTCCAAAAATATATATTGTATGATTTTGTAAAATTTTAGTAGCTATTACCATGACTACGATTAATAAAGGACATATTTATAAAAATCGAAATGTTCCTTGAAAGTTGGCAACTCCTAAATCTAATATTTCATGATTTTTTCAGAAATTTAACTTTCATTACGAAAGCAAAGAATACAGCACTTTTTACTTAATAAAAAGAACATTTTGTTAAATTTAATCTGTCTAAAGAGAAGTTGGCAACTCAAATTAATAAATTCTCGTTTTGTTTAAAGTTTTTTGCTCATAAAATAGATCTTATACTGCATAAGAATCTTTGTTAAACAAAAATTATGAAAAACAATACAAACATATCCATAAAATATAAAATTCCAAAAGTAAACAAATTTAAAATAAAAAAATTTTGTTGATCTAAAACAAAACGAAAATATCGCAATCGCTTTTGACCAGATACCGAAGGAATTATTTTAAATGGAACTCAATGCTTTCCTTATGGAACGCTACCGTGACCAGACAAAAGTGTTCGTCGAAAGGAGGTTTGGATTTAAGGAAGGTTTCCGTTAAGGGAGATTCATTCAGTTTACTTTATTAAAAAAAATGTCTATTAAAAGCCAAATTCCGAACTTTTAGAAAGAGCTTTTCAACTCTGCAATTTAAAAAATCACGTACATAAGTATTCAAGTTTATTAAGTTAACGGTCAAAAAATTATTTACTTAACAAGATTTTGTTTGTCGTGCTTAATTCGCTAGTTTTTTTCTTAATAAAAACACTGATTTTTTTTAACATTTGCGTCCCTGCTCCCCTACCCCTATCGACAAAATAAGTAGTATATTTTATTTTTTGGCGCACAGAACTCTTCTGTAAAAATACATTGCTCCCCGTGCATCTACCCCCATTTGCGATAAGAGCGGTTCCTACAAAGCTTGAAGGGTTTTGTCTTTAGGTATGCGGTATTTAATATTTTTGTTCTATGGGAGGTACAGCTCCTCCTCCGTCTACCCCGCTTATTTTTATTTTGAAATTTATTGTTAACAATAGTAGTCCCTTAACCACGTTTTAACAATTTCGCTATAATAGTACTTCAGTTGCGCGATATATAATATATGCATTCTATGGTGGTATTGCTCCCCCTGCGTCTACCGCTTTTATTTTTATTTTCAAAGGTGTAGTTTACCATAAGAGTGACTGCTACCGAAATTCCTACTATAACAGTTCTTAAGATATGTGATATTTAACATTGGCGTCCTATGGGGTTTCCATTTCCCCTGCTGCTATCTTATTTCAATTTTGGGGCTCAGAGGATGCTATGAAACGCAAAAGGCCCTAACTAACTTTCGACCAAAATTTGCGATTTTATTAGCAAAATACCAAAGGCGCTATAGACAAGAGATTATAAGGTAAACGCTAAAAGGCCTAACTTCAATTTGCATACAACATTGTGCAACATTGTCAATAGTCAAAACAACGGTAGGTTTGGCAAGAAAAATTGAAGAAAAATAAATTATAAACAGGTTATGGCGATATTTATCAACTCACCATTTTAAATAGTTTTTGCTTCTCCTGTAAAATCAAAATTACTAGGGTCTTTTTCGTTTTAGGTGACGATATATAAGTTTGTCATTCCGTTTGTAACTTCCACAATATTGATCTTGAGCCCTGTAGAGTATATATTTTCTGGATCCTTGTGAGAAGAGAAGCTCAAATCATTCCGTGTGTTGAAATGGGTTTTCTAAAGACTCCACATATGATGGGGATGTGGTTGGTATATATTTATGTTAGATGTGCTCATTTAAATTTTGCTATTGAAATTCAGCCAGATCGGTCCATAAATGACTGAGATATGAGCAAAATTTCCAAATAAGGTACAAAATCCCTCGTTATCAATAATTAAGCTCTCCAAAAATATGGGCGGGATTAGAGAAGTGGGCGTGGCACATCCCATACAACCACTTTTTAAATTTGTTTACATATGGACAACGAAAAGAGCCAAAGTTTGCAAATTATATACAAACATCACACAATATCCGACGAATTTTGGTCAAAATTAGGAATGGACCTGGCACAAAATAGATTTATTTATATCTAAAGAATGGTATATAACTTTCTGTTCTTATTTTTTTTTTAATTCCTTAAAATAATCCCACGAAGCTGCAGGAAAGAAACCAGAGTCTCTGGCGGGAACCGAACCCGCAACCCGGCTGCTGATTGACTAGCTCACTACCAGCTAGCCTACCGGGGCACTATCGCACAATGTTGAAGGTTATAAAAGATTCGGCATAGCGGAATATAGCACTCATACTTGTTTAAATCAGTATTGAAATTACTTTAAACAATTTCTTTTTTTATAACTTTTAAATCAAAATTATGTATCATTATCATGACAATTATTATGATCTTTTCTTTTTTTTTTTTTTTTTTTTGTTAAAAACAAAACAGAAACTGTCAAATAATGATTGCAATGCCAGAATATGCCACTCACGTTTTATACTGAGGAAAAATTATAACAGAAAAAAAGAGAGGAAGAAACAAAATTGTAATGACAATTATTTTCATGTAAATGACACACAAAATATAATCATTTTGTGTGTTTGTATGGTGGTTTTGGATTACGAGTAGCTCTGTTACTTTGAAATTGTAATCGAACCCAGTAAACATTTTGTTAAGTTGTAAAGTAAGTGGAAGTAAATGAGCGTGAAATTGTGAACGAATTTTTTGCAGTTGATCTAAAAAGAAAATTAAATGTTTGCTTTAAAAGGGATTAAATTTCTAAAAGAGAATTAATTTAGTTTAATTTTAAAAAGGTTTTTAGACTACTTGAAAATCTTAAAGTTGCATTTCTTTTCCGCTTTTGTTTTATGGGGTTTAAACTAAAACTTTCTTTATAGTTTTTCATTTGTGTAATTAATAAAACGTCCCAGCTTCACAAATAATCATTAATCAAATTCTTTTACTACTCAATATTCTGCTGAAGACAATAAAACGAAATAGTTTTTCTTCTTTTTAAAAACGTCACTAAACTTATGAATAATTTATTGAAAGTATTACAAACAAATAAAGAGTTGATAGAAAATATTCCATTGAACGTACATACCTATCGTTACCTAAAACGCTAAAAGCCCAATCTTTTTTACAGGAGAAGCAAAAACTATTAAAAATGATAAACTGTCTTAAAATGTTTTATTTTGACAGTTGACAATGATGCATATTATGCAAACTAGTTAGTAAGGTATTTTAGCTTTTATCATATAATTTTTTGTAGATAGAGCCATTTGTTTTTATACCCTTCACCACAGGTGTAAAAGGGTATATATAAGTTTGTCATAACGTTTGTAATTTCCACAATATTGAGTTTAGACCCCATAAAGTATATATATTATGGGTCCATATGAGAAGTGAAGTTGATTTAACGATGTCCGTCTGTCCGTCTGACCGTCTGTCCGTCTGTCCGTCTTACGTTTGATATGTGTTTTCCGGATAATCCAGACATGATATCGGCTAGGTTGTTTTACAGTTATGTTACATACATTCCACCATTTCTTGCTATTGAAATTCAGCCAGATCGGTCTAAAAATGACGTAGATATGAGCAAAAAACCACGACTACCTCTAAATTATTCCAAAAATCCCTTGTTGTTGTTGTATTTTTTTTATTTCTGTATATCTTGAGAACGGCAAGAGCCAAAGTTTCCCAATTCGGTACACACATTTAGGTTGCCAATACACACAATCCTACAAAATGTGGGCGGGATTGGAGAAGTGGGCGTGGTAACTCCCGTACAAAAAAAATTAAAAATTTTATAAAAACCTAAATTTAAGGGCTACCATGTGTCCTATGGATATGACTTATATATCAAAATATCGGAAATTTTTAGTAGAACGGGAAAATCGGTTCAGATACAAAAAAGTTATGACCAAAATTAAATTTTTTTTTTTTAAATACCCAACTTTCGGGAACCATAGATCTCCCCGAGTCCAAGCTTTATAACTAAAGTAAATGGTAAATTTCTTCTTCAACACGTCGGTATATAAATCTGCCAAATCGGTTAAGAAATGGCAGAGTTATAACCGAAATACTGAATCCACAAAAATTACTCTTTTTATACCCTTCACGTTAGGTGGAAAAGGGTATATATAAGTTTGTCATTCCGTTTGTAATTTCTGTAATATTGATCTAAGACCCTATAAAGTATATATATTCTGGGTCCTTATGAGGAGAGAACTTGATTCAACCATATAATGTCCCTCTACCCCCCCCCCCCCCCCCACCCCCTTTCAATTGTTTACATATACTAGCATAACGCCCAACATGATTTTCGTTATCACACAGGAATTTTTGTGTTTTTTTTGCTACTTAAAAACTCGCCAAAAAAGATAAAAGAAAACAAACAAACACACATACATGGCATAAACTATTTTGGTGAATATATTTCCCAACTTTGCCATTGTGGTGAACAAAAACATCAGAAGTAATTACAACTTTGTTGAATTTTGTGAACAGTAAACGTGCCATATTTCATTTTAATGATATTCGATTAACGTTCCTTCATGGTTCAGTTATCTAGAGGGTGTGTTAGAAACTGAGAGTTCCCTGGTTCGAATCTTGGTTTTTTAAAAAGAAACATTTTTTTTTTAATATTTTTATTTTTTTTATGTTCTAAAAACGTTTTAAAAAAAATATTTACCAGTTTTCGCTTTTTAAATTTTATTTATAATGAAGTTTTAAGTATTGTAAATATGTATGTATAGGTATGTAAAATTAATTTAGTTTTTGTCTAGTTGCTCCGTATTCTGCTCGCACAATGGTGAAGGGTATATAAGATTCGGCACAGCCGAATATAGTACTCTTACTTGTTTGTTAATAAAATTGATAATTTTGTGGACAATTGTGTTGATGGAATACATAAGAACCATTGTTGCCAACTTTTTTAAAAGACTTTCCGTCAAATCGCACTTCAAAAACCGCTAGAAACCGCAAAATTTTTTATTTAGCTTAAAATGTTTTAAAAATATCGCTAAAATCTAAATACTATGTGAAATGTTTATACAAATCTAGATATAGGGTGCTTTTTTAAAGGTGTATGTCTTTCAATTAAAATTATATCGTAAGGTTCTTAATTTTACTGGCTCTTTTGGTCTCGCGAACGTAAAAAATATTGGTATTCATATAAAATTCAGGGATTTGTATTGCTTGAAATCTATACAGGCATTAGAGTTAAGTGCACTTGATCTAGTTTTGGTAATGATGCTAAAAATTTAACCCCCGTATTCATAAACGATTCTTAAATCTAACAAACGTTTATTAAGGATAATTTTTATAGTAAATTTGTTATTTAAACATTTATTCAATTTAAAAAATTTTTGTGAACACAAGCATTAGATCGTGTACTAAGATTAAAAATATTCGTAAAAGAAAAGAAGCCACTAAATTCGAGACAATCGATTTAAAATTTTACACTATTTTATATATGATATACATATACTTACATTTACTTTCTGAGGGACATTAACTCAAAAAGTTTGAATATACTTACATATGTATATATGGATAACATGGTCACTACTGCTTTATAACGTTTATAATTTTTAAAAGTTTTTGCTGGCCATTATATCAAACATTATGTTAAATATCGCGCTTGAAAACTATTTACAATCCTATCACATGAATAGATGATTTTGTTTCGCACCGAAGGCTTCGCTTTCACTCAAAATATTATGTAGTTAAATTCAAACTAAAATTCATTTTAAACAACTTAAAATTCACTTAAAAAATTGATCATTTACATTTCATTTAAAACAAATGATTTTTACATTAATTTTTAAATTTTTTATTTTTTGAATATATATATATATATATATATATATATTTTAAACGACAAAAATCAAACTACATGACAAAATAAATATGATAAAACATTATTTTTTGGTAGTTTGTTTTTTGAACAACAAACACAAGGCGAATTCATACAAGGTGGTCTTATTTTAAAAATGAATACAACACTGTAAAATACTTTAACGCACACAACAAAAATCATAGGTAAAATAATCCAAAAATATGGTATAAAATTAACTAAGCGCAAGGGTAGCATGGCAGTATCTAAGTATCTTAGGTAATATTACTATTAACTTAGGTAATTTCCTTGTTCGAAAAAGTACCTAAAAATTATGTTCAAGTTACTTAAAATTTACCAATGATAGCAAAGTTAATTCATATTTTTATATTTGGAAAATTATCTTAGTTAACTTTTGTACAAGAATATAGATTTTAGGAAAATTTACTGCTCTTTTTTAATAAAAAAAAATACATATAAAAAAACTCTAAAATTTTTTTTTTTATTTTTCAATCATAATTCATCCAAACATTGTTAACATAATTAAAGTATGTTTTTAATTTTCAATACTCATTAAACATCATCTAACATATTGACATTGATCAATGTCTCACTTTACTTTTCATCTAAACGTTGCGTTCAAATAACAGTTTACCCTTAGAATATTCGTCCATATATTGGTCGACTTCAGTTTTTCGGCTTAGGCTTTTCGGCTCGCTTCTTGTTTTTTCCTATCTACCAAGTCCTTTTCCTCTAAAGTTTCAGCCTGTAAAACTATTGATATTTATCCAAATTAGTTATATATATTTGCCGGTAAAAACAATTTATAGCTGTACCTGTTTCTCGGCAGCCTTATTTTTGTCCAACCACTATTGATTTGCTGAACCACTTCCTGATATCATTGATTATGTCATCTGATTCCCCTAGAGTTTTCAAGGGAGCAAGTCTTTCTTTCAAAGGTAGTTCTTTGCATAAAAACAATCCATACCTTTTTTACTTATATTTTCGTGTGTTTAATATTTCTTATACTCGTAGTTTGTAGGTATTTATATATTTTTTTTTTTTTTTGTTTAAATTCAATTTAAATATAAACGTTTTTTTACAAAAAAAAATTCCAATTGACAATAAAATAAAACTTCATGTACTAAAAAAATCGAAGAAGATACCTAACTCAATAAGTAATATTACCAAAAATTTTAGGCAGTACTTATTGTATATATTACCAACTATTTTGGATAATTAAACTAAGTTTTTTTGTTTTCATATAAAAAAAAAATTACCTAGATTATTTTTTTGTGTGCGTTGTGTCAAAATAATACAAAACTGTAGTAAACAAGATAGCTGGTGTCAAAAATATATGCTGTCATTTTTCGTTTTGATTTTAATTTTAAATCGTGTGTTGTATAATGCAATAATTTCAAAATGAGTGCTTACAAAACTTTATTTGCAAGAAGTTTTGCTTTTTTTAATATTTAAAAAAAGTTCAGATGAAGCAAACCGATGGCTCATGGAATTCTTTTTGATAAGGTTTCATTGCATTCACGAGCGAAAGTTTAAGCCATTACATATGTATGCTAAATTTCTTTTAAGAACTCAATTGCAACAGCGCATTTTGTATTCGTAAAAGATGCTTTGCTCAGAAGAAACTGTTATACAAGCTTATTCCTACTTCTACAACACAGCGAAAGACTAATATATTAGTCATTTAAGGTGTTTGTAAAGATTATCTCACGAGTTTTTCATGAAAAGCTAAGCCGATAAACTGAACTACCTCAAAAGGAGCATTAAGCATCTTTTTCATGACAAAACTATTAATTTTCACACAAGAAATAAAAAGCAAACCTTTAGATCGCAAATTCAACACCACCCGGTTAGAAAATCTTATTTGAAAGACCCTAAAGCTGTTGTAATTTTTATATGACTCATACAGGGAGTCGCAAAAGGTTCATTCGATGATGGTTTGCCGAAAGATAAACAAAGTGTAACATTGTTGTTTTTTTTACTCTTGAAATAATAATTAAATGATTGCTTTAGAATATTCCAAGATTAGAGGACGAGCGTGTCAGAAAATGTACATAGTATAAAAAAGTAATAAATAATAAAAATATTTACAGCCAATCCCACGATGTCACATGTTAACGTTCGCATAGAAAATTACATTTAAAACAAAAACAATTTCTAAAATTTGTTTTTGTTTTAAATGTTATTTTCTATGCGAACGTTAACGTGTGACATCGTGGGACTGGCTGTTAATGTTTTTGTAATAAAATGTATATTAAATACAATTGTCTGCCAAACAGCCTAAGCTAGCTAGGATGCGTTTGTGCTGATGTTTATAACACCTCCACATATTAGCCCTAGACCATCTTTAAGTATACCGATCGACAAGCTAGTAATATTTCACTTCCTTTCTCTTTCTTTGTTTTTAGGAACTCGGAACAAAGTTCCTTCTTATGAATTAAATCTTTTTTGCTTACGAGTGTGTGCTGCATTTTTAATTTACAATTTATAAAAAAAAAAACTTAAAACTTAATTTGAATTGAAATAAATATTTAAAAAGAAATGTCAAAAAAAAAAGAAACGTCATACATATCATTTTGACATATAGTTCGTAATCATCTGTTAATTACGTAGCAAGCGAGGCGAATTTATTACAGGTAATCTCGGTACTACAACAAGTACAACTTTACAAAAACCACAAGCAATTTGTTTTTGTAAAATCATTGTACAATGTCAAAAACAAATGACGTAAGGCGAAAAATAAAATATGAAGGTAAACAAAGGCGAATTCATTAATCAGTAATAATAATAATTTATTAACAAAATACGTGCTGCAAATGAGCAAAACTTTGTTAAAATGTTTGCAGAAAAGTGATTGATGAAAAAAAATTAATCCCAAGGCGGTAAAATCAATGCAGACAGAATTGTTTACAAAGAAAATGTTTATGTACATTAATAGTGAGCTAAATCAAATGGTTGCGTGTTGTTATTGGCCGGGATATGATTATGCTTTGCAGGAGTCTGAATAAAAACGTAGCATAGCTTTTCGAGAGGTGGATAGAGGTGACCAGAGCAGCAAAACACCTCTTACATCTTCCGAGGGTTCCAATATCAAACCACAGGTTTCTTGTTGCGTTATGGCCAGAGTCTAAAATTAATGATGCTGCTTCCGCTCAAGTTGTTCGTTTAAATAAATTAGTGTATTTATATCCACACAACAATAGTATTATGGATTTGTATTGATGTTTTTAACACCTTAAAATATTGGCCCTAGACCTTAAAGTTTGCCGATCGACTCAAAATCATTTTCTGAAACGATCTAACGATATCCGTCCGTCCGGGTGGCTGCCAATGTAAACCTTCTGTAGTACAGGGTTGGAATTTTGGAGATTATTTGATAAAATTTGGCACATAAGTTGTAATTGGCACGAGGACCAAGTCTATTGAAAATGGGGCGAATCGGTCCAACATTTCACATAACCCCAATACAAGTTTCTTTCCGGAATGGGGTCTTTGGGTTTTAAACCGTCTTATTGCGTTGGTATTAAGATTAAATTGGCTCCAAACTTATTTTATAGCAATCAAACCATCTCCCAAATGTTATTGGAATCGGTTCATATTTGACCACAGCTCCCATACAAATACTATTCCCGAAAACAGCTTTTAGTGCCATAACTTCCTAATAAATTATGGTATTGAAATTAAAATTAGCGACAATGAGTTTTACGATAGCTACTACGACATGACAAAATGTTGTGCTGGTGGGTCTATAGGTCCCATATAAACCCCCTTCCTAAAATCAATTAAAACCAAACAAATTTCATAAAGATGATGAACATGAACATGCATGTTAACCTCCTAACATAATTTTGTTCTGACGTGTACCCAAATAGGGTTTATACCGTGATGTAGGGTATCATGGTCGGGCTTGACCGACTATACTCTCTTGTTTTAGTTCCATATCTCAATAACAATTAAAAACAATAAAAATGATTCCTAAAAAGGATAGCTTATAAAAGAAATGCAAAATGGCAATTAGTTTATTTTAAATTTGTTAGTTTTAAAAGAACACATCAATTTAGGTAAGAAAATTACAATATAAAAACAAGTTAATACGGTAGTATTAAAAGAATTACTATATTAAGTAAAAGTAATACAACAATTACTCATGTATTTTTAGTAAGACTTAACAACAATAGTTTTGAACATTAGTTAAAATTAAAAACAAGTAAATATAACGCTAGTATGAATCGGATTTTTCAGTTTATTTTAAATTTATTTTCATTACACTTTTTTACTTTTTTTTTAAATTTATTTTTTTATGTTGAAATTTTTTTCCATGCCTGCCGAAGTTTTTAACTTTAACTTTAAATGTAAACAAAAATAATAAACAAATTTTGACATCCAACAATGATGAGGCGAAAAAAAAAGTTATCACCTCGGCTTATAAGACCACCTGTAATAAATTCGCCTTGGCAGCAAGCCAAGGTCACCTTGTATGAATTCGCCTTGAACAAACATAAATGTTAAAAAATAAAATTATTATTTTAACAGAACAGAAAAAGAATTTAATAACGCACAATCAGTTACTGTAATAATTTTATAAGTGTAGATTCATCCAAATTCTTTTTACTTTTAACTGAAATAAAGTTACAGAAGAATTTTGCCATATCTAGTGCAAGCTTGTTTATACTAAGCAACACACTTATATAAACTCAGGCAAAGGCGTAAAATTGCGCTTTCTTGTTGTTTTACAAAGCATCACAAACAGTATTTCTTGAATTCTCGAATTACAGTACGTTGTTTGGCGTTAGGTTTGACAACTGTGTAGAAGTTTTATACGAGGGATAATAAAAAATACTTTTCATTTTTGGTTGCTTAAGTGCTTTAATATAAACATTGATTTGTTGTAGACAACACCCTTTTAATTTTAGTTTTGACTATAGATTATATTATGATCGATAAAAGTTGATAACACTGGTCTGCATTAAAAATTGTTTTAAATGAATTCAAGTCCGTTCTAAGTTTTTTTCTATCAAGTCTAGTTTTTTTATGGGCTGGATAAATATTTCGCTCGAAATAAGGCAGTTATGTTAAAATCAGCTTAAAACGTTGTAAAATGTTTTTATTGCGGAAACAAATTTAATTTCCACAAAAAACGTTTTTTTCTTATCACTTAATTACTTTAATTGAAAACAAATATTTTAAATCTCCTATTTTGAGATAAAAATTTTATTTTCTAATAATATTAAAAAACCGCTAGAATTCCCGCTAACCGTCAAAATAGAAAGTTTACCTCGATGGGCACGTAAAAACCGCTAGAATCGTGGTTAATCCGTCAAATTGGCAACAGTGATAAGAATCAATGAAAAAGTCGATTTCTTATTTTTGGTTAGTAAGGTCCTTTTCCGTTTTAGGTAACGATATGTATGTATGTTCTTATGTATGTTTTCAAAAAATCTATATCTTTAAAACTCATCTTCAGTTTGCAATAGCTACAAGAGTTTTGTCTGTGAAATACTTTTTAGGCTTCTTTCATATTTTCTCCCATCTCTCTGCCAGTTTGTTGCTCCATATCAATTAATTATTAATGATATTTTTACTGATGTGGTATGAGGAACTGAGAAGTAAGAAGACGTGAAAGGAATATTAATGGTTACGGATTAATAGGAATAAGGTATGCAAGTGATTAAGCAGTAGAGAGATAACATTTGAAAGGAAAAAGCTTAAAAATTGATACATATTAAACTGTTTTCGGCTGCAGTAACTAGGAAAACCACGAGTCATTACGACTATTTTATAAATATAAAAAGCCATATGACCCCAAACTAATATTTTCTTAAGGTTCGACAAAAAAATCTCATAGTATGTAAAATTATAAATGTTTCTTTTAAGTATTCATGATGATAGTGAACCACCTACACAGAAAAAAATAAAAATTGATTTCAATCAAAAAATTTGTGAATTTAATTAAAAAATTAATTAAAGTTGAACCAGTAAACAAATTAATTGTATAAATTAGACTTTTAATTCACTTGATAAAACGTTTAATTCGCTTGATAAAATTTGTATTTAAAACTTATTTTATTTTTAATTAATGCTTTAATTGGTCAACAGTTTTGGAGAAACTTGAACACCTATTTGTATATCCTCTACCACTAGCGGTAAATAATGGTATAATAATTTGGTCATTCCGTGTGAAACTTTTTGTATATTCATCTAAGACCCCCGTAAGTAAATATGTTCTATATGAGTAATTCTAAGTCGGTTTAGCCATGTCCGCCTGTTCCGTCCGTCTGTTGAAATCATACTTACTTTTGAACGACTTAAAAGAAAAGAAAAATATTGTTTTCAAATTGTTTTTCGCCTAAAAGCAGACTTTAAATGCATAAAAGGCTATGTGTAATAATTAGTTCAGAAAAAGGTGGTGAACCAAAAATGCAGCCGGGCACACAAATGTTAGTTTAATTTTATTTGATGGATTAGGCGGTTCACTACGTTACTACATGAATTTTATGAGCCTTACAATTAATTATAACAAAGTTTGTTAATATGAATAAGTGCGTGTAACTCAAATGTATAAAGGAAATAAGGCGAAAGGTGTCCTTTAAAGTAAAAACATAACAATATTAATGGCCGATTTCACCAATTTATTTAAATATCAATTTATGTTTAAAATTCGTTTTTCATGTTATATAAAAATAAAATTATATGAAAAACTATATTTAAATATGAATTGATATTTAAATTAAATTGGTGAATTTGGCGGTAAGATTCAACAAAAAAAACATAACTCTTCCTTCTTTTCTAAAACGTTCTATGCTGTGCCCATGGTCTGTAACTTTAGTGAAAACTTCTCGCATCGAAAAGATGTGAAACAAAATATTCCATTGTTTCTAGAAAAGTGAAAAAAGTGTGTCTGTAACTCATGTTGAACACTATCAAAAGAGATTACGTCGTTACGTTTTAAATGTCATAACATTGCACTCAAAGCCGATGTGATAATGCAGACGTTAAAAACGGCTATACCAAATAATGTAAAGTGCGACTTTAATGTTTGTTGTTTGCAAACGAGCTTTGAAAACATTTGTTTTACAAAAATAATTAAACAATGAAAAAAGGGCCAAGAACAAAATATTATTATTATTTTTCTTTGCATTTTTCACATGTTTATTAGTGGTAAAATTGTTTCTCGCCCCGGTTTTATTCGTGAGTTTAGGGGCACAGAAATATTAAGTTATTCTGGCATATGGACATTTCGCACTACTTCTTTGAAACAGGCTTAAACTTTTCAAAAGTTACTCCCTTCTTAAGAAATTAATAAAATAACTTCTTCATTTCAATCGATTACCCAACTACAAACAAAACTTCCTATTTCATTTCCTCCAAGCCCATATTTTCTAGCTTAACTGTCTCTATGGCTTTTTTGTGTTAGATTTTCCTGTGGTGACATATTAGAAAATGAAACACAAGTAGAAAATAATGAAAAATAAGACAGAAAATTATTTTAGAATTGTGGTTTAGTAAGAAAAAACTAAACAAGAGAAATTCTTCTATTCAAGCCATATTCGATAGCTGGTCTTGCCATAAATCAAAATACACATTCAAACATACATATACATACATACATACATAAAAGCATTTCCTTCAAGACAACAAATTTTTTAATAGACATTAACTACATACATACCTATTATATTTGTTCATTCGTTCTCATAAAACCATGATTAATTACGGTCAAGCAGTGATATAATCAGAAACTGATTTTGTAATTTGTAATTTGTTCATACATACTTACATACATACATATTTACCTATGTGCCTATATTTTGAGGAGTTTTCTAAATTGCAATCAAAACCCGCGACTTTGAATTTTTGGCAAACATTTTGGTTGGCAAGTAATTTGTATTTTTCCCTAAAATTCCTGCTTAATAAAAAACAAAATTTTAATACCCCTTTATATCTATGTATGTATGTATGTAAGTACGTGTTACCCACTAGCAAACTGCAAACATGTTTTAACATGTTTTTTTTCGTTTTTGTGGTTTTTGTCGGGGAAGGGTGCAACAGCAATAAAGTCATTTAAATACATATATTTGACATTTGTTGTCTCGTCACGTAGAAAACTCAACATAAAATTTGATTACAGTAACACCATAATGTACCTATGTATCTCCCTTTTTTTACTCTTCCTTGTTTTTCTCTGTTCCTCTTCTGTGTGCTTCCGTGACATTTCACTTGTCAGTATCACATACATGCATACATACATACATCCGAACTTTTAATAGTTTTAAGTGTGTCACTAAAAGCTCCTAAAGATTCCTTTGATACTGGAAAGTGTTAGAGTACTGAATATAAAACAAGTAAGAGCGCTATATTCGGCTATGCCGAGTCTTATATACACTTCACCATGCTGCGATAGGAACAGGAAGTTATATAAATACCATTATTTAGATATAAATAAATCCAAATTTCCACGGGCACTTCTCCAATCTCGTTCACATTTTGTCGGGTGTATGGATAACCAAGATGCTTATTCCTAATTTAGAGACTTTCTTGCCGTTCTCCAAATATACATTTGAAAAAAAAAACAGCTCCAAGGGATATCTTGGTAAAATTAGTGTCAGTCGTGTTTTTTGCTCATATATCAGCCATTTGTAGACCGATTAGGCTGAATTTCAATAGCAAACAATTCCGGACTATATGTGACATAAATATATAAGCTCCTGGTCCCCATCGTAAATGGGGTCTTCGGAAAACCCATTTGAACGGACGGTCAGACGGTCATCGTTATTCTCTTTTCAATCTCTTTTCATAAGGATCCAAAATATAAGTATATACTTTTTATGGTCGAGGATCAATATTGTAGAAATTACAAATTGAATGACAAAGTTCGATATACCCTTTAACCTTCAGTGAAGGGTATAAACAAAAGAAGATGGAAATATTTAGCAATACTATGAGTGCAATATACTATGCGGGGAGGTTGCGTTTAGTGGAATTTTAAAATCTGCCATATCGCTCATTTGCTGCAAGACCAGCATAACTCAAAAAACTAAATTTTGGAGTTAGAGATGCAGAATTGTTCGCTTTGTTTTTCTTTATATTGTGTATTAAATTTATCTTTATATCTTTTATACTTTCCCAGTTTGAAGATAATGTGTCTTCTTTTTTTCTAAGTAGTTAGAACAAATCAGAAACTTTAAATGTGGTTATCTCGAAATGGATCTTTTTGAGTTATGCCGGTCTTGCAGCAAATGAGCGATATGATTAAAAACTTTAAGGAGGTTAAGTTTATATATTATATACGATATTGACTCAAAATTTAAAAATTTTCAGTAGAAACAAAACAATTTGTAATTTAACATTAAAGTTAGCAAAAAGTAGACAAAATAGTACAATATTTTTAAGCGGGTAGATATAAATATAACGGGTCGATTTTTTTCAAAAAGTTAAAGAATAAAAATTTTAAAATAATATCCCTTTAATTATCAAGAGCAACATGTGTGTAGAAAACTCATTTAAGCATTTAAATTAAATGTTAAACCTTTCGAATTTCTTTCATGTTTTTATATACGGCTGCCGGATAACAGCAGTATCTTGCAGGCAGAAATCTCCGCCATAAAGCAGGCGCAGCGAATTGGCAGAGGTATCATCGTGCCTTCACGACGTCAAAGTTAACTGTGGAATGCCGGATGTCTCTAAATGAGATTGCGTAGCATTCTAGGTTAACACTGGTATAGGTATCAGGGCACAGTACTTGCCTGTGAAACTTAACTACGGACGACCTTGACAAACACAGCTGCGCCTTCGACGACATGTTCGTTGACGGCCTAATTGGCATTTCGATGGCGGCCTGTAGAACTCTCATTAAACGTGAACCGTACAGCTGGGCTCAGAAGAGATGGCAGGGTGAGAATACCTGCTATATGGCCTGGCCTGCGTCATAGGCTTTGGTATGAACCATAATAGTTGTAATGGAGAGGAGGTGAAGGAAACGGTGTTTCACTTTCTCTGCCAATATTCCCGGTTTCCCTCTTATTAGGTTGAGTAATTTTCGGAGACCAGCTGCCGTATTAAAAATTTTTAGCGATGACCCTAAAGGCTAAAATTGCGGCAAATTAAATTTCTATTGCATTGCCAAATTTGGCAATGCAAGTTACTGAATTACATTTGTAGCCAAAAATTGCTAAATCAAATTTATAGATTTTTAGCGATAGAGATTTAGCTTTAGCGAATTACGGAATATAGCTGCAGAATTGCCGTGATTGAATGCTATATCTAATGTAGGACTAGGGTCGATTTTTTTTTTCTCTGCAGGGAGTTGAAATTGGTCTAGGCTACAGTAATGTCTGTGGAATAATCTGATGAACACTAGTTTGACCCTGGTCACTGGCTCAGCATATCACAAAGGCACCCAGTTGAGCCATCCTCATTTCGGCTGCCTAACCCAATATCTGGAAATCCTTTAATATTTCATATTCTTGGGGCATAGTTAAGATCCTATGACTGATTGATTTTTATATTAAACGATTTTCAAATTATTTTAAGTTTCTATTCAACGTCCAACTAAGATTATTTAAGAGTTATAAAAAGTTCTTTTTAGTTTACATTAAATAATTTAAGGAACGTAGATTTGTTTTAAAATCCTTATAAATGAGAAAGATACTTTAAGCATGCCTTCTCTGGCCTCTGAAGTTCAGACAGGTAAAAACGTGTTTATAAAATTTTAAGATTATTTTTTTAAGACCTTGATCAAATAATAGATCAGGAAGATGCTTTAAAGAATAATTTTGCCTTTCTCCTTGAATATATAACATTTAAAATGCACATTAGCTCAATATTGGGCAGAGTTAGACAACTTCCCTTCTTGTATGGGTAAGTTGAAAGTTATTTCAGGTCCTAAAGCCATGGACAACATCTAATACGTAATATTCATATAAGTTTATTTGGACTTTTTGGATTTTTTATTATCTCACGTTTTTGAATGGGCTCTTTAGCGAAAATTGGGTAAATCTGTATTTTACTTTTAGAGCACTCCCTTAAAATTGGTAAAAAGTCACTCTCAGTATTTAAATGATAGCAGATATTGAGGTGGTTATAAAACTAATCAAATAAAATTATAAGATTATTTGCCATATTTAATTTATTATCCCTTAAACCTGGATTTACAGTGGCCAAAATCATGCCTCACCGAATATTTTTGTTTCAATTTATCACAACGTCACAAACTAAAAAATTTCTGATTTAAAGATAAAACTTTAAATACTCAGATTTTCGATAGTAATATTTTCGACTAGGTGCCCTAAATATTAAAGTTGAACACTTACTTCTTCATCTAATAATAACATAACAGTGACCTACATATAAACTTTGAGAATTTCTCCTATTTAAAATGTTTTATACAAAGACTCTTCACCCACCTTAATTTTCCAATTCAAAAGAGTTTATTCAACTAAATCACTTTTGAGAAATTAATAGTTATTTGTCATATCTCAAAAAAACTTCATAAACTTTAAAAGTAGTTGTCAAGAATACTTAGCTTAACTCCAATGAATTGTTAAGTTGTTCAAATGGTTGCGCTAACTTCTAACTCCTGAGTTGCATAAACTTCCGTTTGCATAACTTCGACAACGTGAGCTGTGGTTGGCAGTTAGGTTTGCTAAAACTCCCTTCTTTCAATTGTTTTATGAATATTGTCTATGGTTTAACATAAAGTTTTATTGCAAAATTTTTTTTAAATACAGAAAAAAGTGTTTTTTTAACAAGAACATGTTGGAAACAAAAAGTCAGTTCCATACAAAATCTACAGCAGGTGCTGCATTTGTAATTAGAGAAGGAAATAGCGAAAAAAACCATATAATGAAAAACTTAGCAATTACAAAAAAGAATTGAAACTAAAAAGACTTCGCTTGTTGTAAGGAGTCTACTGCAGATGACAAAAGTCAGTAGACAAACGCAATACTTAAGACCCTAGATAACAAAAATTTTGCGTGATACAATAGCATTATTACTGCCATCCAAGACGAGCAATGCAGTAAAACATAAATTAAAGTACACAAAAATTTTGCAAAAACCGTTGCCAACAAAATTACTTAATGTGGTTGAATTAAGCCAAGAACTGTCAATTTAAAAAGAGTTAATACACAGTCTCTTACATTAAGCATCTTTCATGGTCCATGGCTAGATGATTATATAACTATTGTAATTAGACGACTTGCCCAAGGTATAACATTTCAACGAGATATTTTCTGCTAAGCAATTAACAGTAAGAAAGAAATAAAGTACAATTTAATAACTTAACTAATAGACATAATGAGTTTTTCAAACAAAGTTTTGAAATAAAGACTAGAAAATAATTTTTAAGCTTCAAGTACTTAACATTTAATAATATCTCTCTATTTTCTTTCTTTTTAGGCTCATGTGGTGGCAGCTTTTGAACAATCTCTATCTAACATGACATCACGTCTGCAACACTTAACGGCCACAGCCGAACGTAAAGATGGTGAATTAACGGATATGCGCCAAACTATAGAGCTTTTGCGTAAACAATCTATACAAGCCGGTTTGACTACGGCCCATATGCAAAGTATGGGTGTGCAAACACAAAGTCAAACTCAAAATGATTTGCTAAGCAATAAGCCACCACCACTGCCGCCCTCAATGTCGGGTCAGCATATGTCCCGAGTAACTCAACATCATCAACAACAGCAGTCAGGATCAAATGGCCAACCAGGAACCATGCAGAGACATCACAGTTCGGATAGTATGTGCTCAGTGAACTCCATAGGTTCCAGTTGTTCGACTCAGGATAAGAAAACTAAAAAGAAGGGTTGGCTTAGAAGCTCGTTTACCAAGGCCTTTTCGCGTAATGCCAAAATCTCAAAAACTAGTCGTCATGTTGGCCACAATCACTCGGGTTCCCAGGCCAGTGATATAGGTAGTCATGCTTCGGGTCTAAATCGTACTAATGGTCATGGTGATCCTCCGGGTCTGTCAGCTTTAGCAACACAACCGGCACCTCCTTTGCCGTCCTCACCCACCAAATCTAGCCCTGCTAAAACCGTAACATTAATTGATAATGCCAAACCCATAGACGCCATAGATCATGATGAAAATGTCCATGTGGTTGAGGAGCTGAAGAAGCAATTAAGAGAAAAAGATTTAGTGCTCACTGATATAAGATTGGAGGCTTTGAGTTCTGCTTCACAGCTGGAAAGTCTTAAGGAAACAGTCAACAAAATGAGAGCTGAAATGATGTCTCTTAAGCAGAACAATGAGAGGCTACAAAAATTGGTAACCAGTAGGTCTTTGGCTGGTTCGGAGGCCTCCTTGGGCAATGCCATTAGTCCAAATGGTTCTATAGGAGAATCTAGGAGATATTCGTTGGCCGATGGTAATTCAAGGCCACCTATGGAACTGCCCAAAAGACTAGAAGAAGAAGTAGAAGAAGAGAACATACCACCTGCACCAGCACCTGAACCTCCACCACCTCCTATTTCACCTACCACCCACATTGATTTAACACCTCCTCCCCCTGCTTTAGAATCAATGACCAGTCCTACCCATATACCATCTACAACCGAGGATATGCAGGATGTAAGTGATGGTAAGAAACTAGCTATAGCCTGCTATTTAGGTCAACCTGAGTCTTTTGGTAAATATTGCGAGGAAATGCTAGAGGTGGATGACTTTTATGCCAACAGTTCCATCATTGGCAACAGTTTAGATGAAAATGGAGAACGTAAAGCTTTCCCTACGGCCAGTCCCAATGAATTTGTCATTGCCTTTACATACATCTCAGGCAAGACTTCATGGCAAAATTTGGATTACATCGTTAGAAAAACCTTCAAGGATTATGTATCACGCATTGATCCTGGCACCAATTTAGGCTTAAATACCGATTCCATAACCTCCTATCACTTGGGCGAAGCTAAAAGAGGTCCTGAAATGGGATTTCCAGAGCTGTTACCCTGTGGTTATATCGTAGGCAATGTAAGGACTTTATATATCTGCTTACAAGGTGTAGGCAGTTTGGCTTTTGATAGTCTAATACCCAGGAGTATAGTACACCGTTACATAAGTCTGTTAACCGAACATCGCAGACTCATATTGTGTGGACCCAGTGGTACTGGCAAATCATATTTGGCTAGACGTTTGGCTGAATTCTTAGTAGCTAGATCGGGTAGAGGCAACCCTTCGGAAGCTATAGCTACTTTTAAGTAAGTTTTTTGATTATAAGGAAAAATAGTATTCTTGTCATTTATTTCCAACTTGTTTTAGTGTGGACCATAAATCCTCAAAGGAATTAAGGCAATATTTGGGACATATTGCTGAACAGGCAGCCATTGCCAATGGAGCCTCTGAGTTGCCATCTGTGATTATATTGGACAATTTGCATCATGCTTCGGCCTTGGGTGATGTATTCTCTTGTCTTTTAAGTGCAGGACCAGCAGCGAAGCTGCCTTGCATTATAGGTACCATGTCGCAAGCCACTTGTAATACCACCAATTTGCAATTGCACCACAACTTTAGATGGGTAGGTATAAAAGTTTTGTAAAATTCAGATATGTATGATTTTTTTTTGTTTATTCTTTTAAAGGTTTTGACTGCCAATCACATGGAACCTGTCAAAGGTTTCCTTGGACGTTTTCTTAGACGCCGTCTTTTCCATTTGGAATTGCAGACTCAACATTCTCAGCCTGAATTAGCTTCGGTTTTGGCTTGGTTACCTACCGTTTGGCAGCATATTAATCGATTTTTGGAGGCTCACAGTTCTAGTGATGTTACCATTGGTCCGCGCTTATTTTTAGCTTGTCCTTTGGATTTGAAAGAGTCTCAAGTTTGGTTTACTGATATCTGGAATTATCATTTGTCACCTTACCTAATAGAGGCGGTTAGAGAGGGAGTTCAACTGTACGGTCGTAGAGGAGGAGCTTGGAATGATCCCTCAGCTTTTATAAGAAATTCATATCCCTGGCCTTATGGTCCTGATTCAGTGCCCCCTTTAAGACAAATAAATGCTGAAGATGTGGGTTTGGAAGGTGTGGCAGCCAGTAATGGTGACAATCAAGATCCTTTGGTATGTTTTATTTAGTGAAAATATTTTTAGTGGAAGAATTTTGGGTGGAAATACTAATAAGAGTTTCTTTTCAATTACAGTTAAATATGTTAATGCGTTTACAAGAGGCTGCCAATTATTCTGAAAATCAAGATCAAGAATCCGATTGCGCCAGCTTAGATTCAAATATTACACCAGATTCTTCGGCAGGTGCAGAATGAAATTCATTGAAAGCTCATACAAGACATTGGTTAAACGACGTTTAGTTAGAAGACTTTAACAACAGGCTTTTATTTTAAAAGAAAAACTAACAAATTAAACAAACTTTATACAGCTTTTTCCCCAAAGTTTATATATCACATATTTATTATATATAATCAAATAACAACTTAACTTTATTTATATAAACTTTACAAAACTTTATACAAACTATAAATGTAATACCAATTTTTTTTTTGTATATTTATATGAAAAAAAAACTATATAAAAAAGATTCCAAGACTTTTGTTTAGGGAATAGTGTCAAGAAAAAAAATACCACAAGAATTCTAAAAGATAAAAGAAATATTTAAGACCCCTTAGAAAATGCCAAAATTTTTTAAATGTTAAATTTAAAAAAAAAACAAGTCTGTACACTTAAAGAAATAAGTTGAAAGATTGAAAACTTAAAAATATTGTTTAAGTTTTTTTTTATTAACATACATTAATGAATTATTTTATTTTCTAACTTGCACTACTTTCATAAAATTTAGTTTTTTGATAACCTCAAAAAAGTAGAAAGCAGCAGCTTAAGTAACACTTTTATTATTTTGGTACACTGCAAGAAATGATTACTAATATTAAATTTTTGGTTAAATACAAAATGGCACTTTTTAGCGGCACTTGTTAAAAATGCAAATTTTTTATAACTACACGGAAAGAAAATTAAAATACCATAAATTTTAACTTGCACTTGCATAAAAATTAACATCATTATTTTTTACCAAAAACTAATTTCTTTAAGTTAAAAAATTTTTGACTTAAAAGTAACAGTATTAAGGCAAAATAGGGGCTCTAAATGGGGAAAAATTGGAATAAAAACTTTCTGAATTTCAGGTTTATTTAATAGTGAAATTATGAAAAAGTTGTAGACTAGAAGACTTAGCAAGTTGTATTTCGATGTACATATTATATTCTTTTTTTAAAGAATATAGAATTTGAGTCATATTAACACAAAATTGCAGACATAATGGTTTCATATGAGAATGAGTTAAATATAGAAAGGCCAAAAAGACTAGAGGAAGAAAATGGAATAGAAAAAGATGCTTTCTAAAACAAAAAGTAACACCAAAGTCTAAAGAGGAAATTATTTACTATTTTCTGATAGTATCGAATTCCAAGAATAAAGACATTCACCCCTATAACCAAAGTCGACGTCGTCACACAGCAGCGGAACTGAAGTTGTAATTTTCTTAGGACCATTATTACAACTTGAAGTAAGCTAAAGTTAAGATTAAATTGACAGATAATAATGTGTTTTCTGTCAAAAAGCGCCTGTTAACTGTCGGATAACAGCTAACGCCAAGTTATAATAATGGCCCTTAGATGTATTAACAGCAGGCGATTACTTTTAACAGTCACTTGGTATTTTCTACGGTTCTTTGAAGTCGACGTTTTAATTAACTATCCGTTATAACTGGCAAAATCCTATTTTTAGCTTTAAGTTAAAGTAATAGTTAGCTTTAACTGAACTTGGCCGTTAAAAAGTAAATATAGTAATAAAATACGTATTTAAAAAAACAACAGCATTAGATGTTATAGAAAAAATTAAGAAAGTTGTGGTATTTTGTTCATATCTCAGTCATTTGTGAATCGATCTGACTGAACCTTAATAGCACACAAATCCGGAGTATATGTGACATGAATATATAACAGCCTAGCCCCAATCGTACCTTAGGTCTTCGGAAAACCAATTTTAACACACAAACGAACAGATGTTCATCGTGATTTAAACTTCTCTTCTCATAAGAATCCGGAATACACACATAATGGGCATTTCCTGGGGTCACGAACGTACGTTCGTACGCTTTTGATGTACAAATAAAATAGAAAACAAAACTTTTCCTAGAATATTTTTTTGCGATTCGATAGCATTTTGGTAGCTCTATGTTTAGTACAAAATATGGATTTCATCGAGTTTAAGTTTTCATAATAAGAGTTATAAACGTGTGGTCACTTCGGCTGACAGTAGTGAAATGTAAAAATCTGCGTAATGAAACGGAATTTTCAAAAGTGATTAATTTATTTTAAAAGTGTATTAATGTAGGTCTCCATCCAATTTTTACAACATAAAATATCTCTCTTGGTTTTTATTTAATTGGCTTATGTACCGGTCGCGAACGTACGATTTTTCCATATGTTTTTTTTTATTATTATCACCATGCATTTTACCATAAATGTCTTCAAATTTCCTTAACAAAAAAACTTAATACTCCTTTTACAATTGATTGTAATGGAGAGATTATGAAGAAAGAGTGTAAACATGACATATTTTTTGCATGTAAAATAAGTATATAAAAATGTCTTTAGAAGTAGAAAATACAGGAAATTATGAAATTTTCCAGTTTCCAGCCCAATTTTCTCAAGTAAAACAGCTCAGATATGCTAGGAAACCATTCTTTTATAAGAGCATAGACTTTTGTTCTAATAATAAACAATAAAAGACGATGATAATCAATATTTTATTTTTTCATCCTGGTAGACCATTCTGCGGAAATGCCCATATACATTATAGGGTCTACGATCAATATTGTAGAAATTTAAATTGGAATGACAAGCTTATATACACCCTTCTACCTTCGGTGGGGTAGCTCGTAGCTCGTGTATTTTTCACCGATTCGACACGGTTTAACAATTTAAGTATCGACGTGCTAAGGAAGAAATTTCCCATTTACTTGGGTTATAAAACTTGGACTCGGAAAGATCTATGGTTTCTGAAAATGAGTATTTTACAAAAAAAAATTGATATTTTGATCATAACTTTTTTGTATCTAAGCCGATTTGTTCAAGATTTTTAGAAGATAACCTTAAGTAAAGATTTCTGATGTTTTTATATGCTGGACGTATCCATATGTCATATAAAGGCCTTAAAATTTAAGTTTTTATAAAAAATTTGATGATGAACACAAACACTAATGGTCAAATTCACCAATTCTATTTGAATATCAATTCATATTTATAGTTTTTCATATTATTTTTTTTTTTTTTTTTTAATGAAAAACGAATTTTAAACATAAATTGATATATAAATCAGAATGTACTTATAAAGTTACCTCACAAGCGCAGCTGTTTGCAGTGATTTGCTTCGTGTGTGACGTTTAGTGTCATTTTTTTTTTGCTTATTTACTTTTTTAATAAGGCATTTTGACATTTGCCGTCTAAATTCTGGCAACAAAATGCCTGTTGTTTTTTTCTATTGTTTCATTGTTGTAGTACTAGCTCACTTTGTTAATATATTTTGATATAAATAAATTGGTGAAATCGGCTATAAACTTCAGAAAAAACCAATATGTAGTTAGAGATGGTATTTATTTCATATTTCAAATAAATATTCGACGTCGACACAACATTCTTAGAAAATATAAAATTAACGTCGAAGTGATGTAGATGTCGATTTGATGTAGACGTCGACTTGATGTGACAACAACTTGAAGCTAATGTCGACATCGGCAACGTTTTGTATACATAATAGGCGTGATTTGGTGTGGCTTAAGTCATTTGTTAAATTCTTTGAGGAAGACTTCTATGCCAATGTAATATGAAAAATATGTACATACATTTTGGAAATGTTCAATTTATATTGTGTGGAAATTTAAGGACAATTATGAGCCTCTTGAAAAGCCTTTTTAATCTTACTTTTGATCCAAAATAGCAGACTTCTAAAAAAACAATAGAAAATATTATTACGTACATACTCCCTCCCAAGAAGAAACAATTTAACATAAAATGTTATTTTTTTTTTAAATTTCATATAAATCTTGTAAATGTCACTAAAACTTATTTTAAATAAATGTAAATTGTAAATAATAAAATATTTTATGTTCTTTTAAGCCAAATTATTATACATGAATACATTAACAAAAAGTAAAAACAAAAATATTAATAAAAAAACTAACGCTTCTAATAAAAAATATTAAACAAAACTAAATTAATTTCCTTAAAATCCCCCTTTTAAGAGTATAAAAGAGAAAAATACAAAAACCAAAACTTAACTGTCAATAGAAATACATCTAACCTAACTTTTTTATACACTCAGCAAAATATCTATAAATATTTATATACATATATTCAAATAAATGACATAACAAATTTCCTCTAACTTAAAAAAATAAATTAATAAATGTCCTTTAAAAGAAAGTAAAATACGTATGCTAAGTAAACAAAAAACAATAGTTAATTTTCATTATGCTTGTTATAGTTATTTTTATAATTTTTTTTTTTTTAAATAAATTTAGTTTATTTTGTTTGTTTATTTTATAAATATTATTTCCATTAAATTTTATTATTAAAGATGCAATTTGTTTAATTTTGCTACACAAAAAATATAAAATTAACAGAAATAATTATAAAGTTTAAAATTAATTTAATTTTAGTCAAAATCAATGAAATGTAAAATCAAAATAATTTGTAATTGAAAAAATACATTAACAAAATGAAATGTGAACGAAAAATGCTACATAATAAAAAAGCAAACAACTTTTTCAAAATATAAATAGTTAACAGGTTTTATTTAAAAAGTACGAAATAGGAAACGATCATGATATAATAAACAGGGTATAACAGTGATGGAAAATTCAGTACTATTTTCAGTACTTTTTCCTTTTAAAACAAGTAAGAAAGTATAGTCGGTCAAGCCCGGCCATATGATACCCTACACCACAGTATTAAAATACACATCATGCTTATATGTCCATATAAATATGGATTTATCTATGTTTATAAAACTCATTAAAATCGGCTTAAAAGTTTGTGAGGGGCAGAAATTGCCCCCTACCTCCCCTTGTGGTCCTATTTTTGAAAAACTGTATTGTATAGCTTATATGTCCATATAGATATGGATCTATCTGTGTTTTGAATTTCATTAAAATCGGTTTGAGAGGCAGAAATTGGCCCTATCTCCCCTCGTGGTCCTATTTTTTAAAAAATACATCCCTTTTGTGTCCATGAAGATATGGTTCTATGTAAGTTTTAAATTTCATTAAAATCGGTTTGATAGTTTCTGAGGGGAAGAAATTTTCCCCTATCTTCCCTCGTGGCCCTACGATTTGGCCTATTTTCAATAGGCTTGGTCCTTGTGTCAATAAGAACCTATGTTCCAAATTTTATTAAATTATCTCCAAAATTGCGACCTGTACTTTGCGCACAAGGTTACATGGACATCCAGCCAGCCTGCCAGCCAGCCGGACGGACATCGTTAGTTCGACTCAGAAAGTGATTCTGAGTCGATCGGTATACTTTAAGGTGGGTCTATATTTTAAAGCGTTACACACATCAGCACAAATGCATAATACCCTCTCCACTATTGTGGTGTGAGTATAAATACCACGGCACCCCCACTTCCGTTTAAGTACTCTTTTTTTTGTTATTCTTCCTTGTTTAGAAATTTAGCGTTAATATTTTTTTTAACATTGACAACCAGGGCTGTGGAGTCGTCAACCAAAAATTACTAACTCTGAATCCATCCGCTGAAATTCCAACTCCGACTTTTAATCTAACCTTAATGCTAAATGTATATGAGACTGGTCCTTATTTGACTTTAAACTTTTTTTATTGCAGTACCTCTTAGAGCCAGTTTTTGACATAAAGATCAGCGATTAAATTAGAACTAATCTTTGAAATTCGTTTTTGGGTAGTCGATTATTTCATTTTGTTTCCAAGTTTAAACGCCCAAAGTTGGCGGTTTAAACTTGCGACAGAACTTTCAAAAGTACGAACAGCTTATAAAAGGAAATATTTTTTATTTTTTTTTTTATTTAAAGTTTTATTAAATATTCCACCCTCAAGCTTAAATAATTAAAAGTAATTATAAAACAAAGGTCAAATAAGAATAAATATATATTTATAAATATATAATATTATATAACACAATAGAAAATTATCGCCTTTTCTTCTTCTTTTTCACGTTAAGAACAGTAATTTGATGACAATTTTTGGTATTTATTTTAAACTGCCATACTTATACATAAAATTATTGTCAATTCATATGGCAATGCTAAAAGCTTTAATCTTTCACTCAAAAACGCCACAGAGGATTAAGGCTAGATTAATTTTATTATAAGATTAAAAAATCTTACTATTGATCCTGGTTTAAACTCTAAGTAAAAAACCCGCTCTTAAATGGTTAAATATAGCAAGAAAAGGATTCAGTAAAAATTTCGAATCAATGCACACTGGGAAATTCCGGCCAAAAATAATTTTTTTTTTTTTTAAATTTTAATAAAATTTTGATGACAGATTATAGCGAACACTTCAAAACATACAACTCGTTTCTTATTTTGGCTCTTAGATAACTATTTTACTGTGAAAAGTAGAGCAAAGTACATAATTTTTTTCTTATAAATTTTAGGTTTTTAAAGTAGATTTTTGTGCTTTGAAATAAAAGACAGCTATGATTTATTCTTTTAAGTATTCTTTGAAAATAAGCACGTTAAGTTTAAACCATACTAGTAATTAATCATTCCATGTGATAATTGTGATTGTAAGTGAAGTGATTGTTAGTTACTTTAAAAATAAATAAAATCTAAAGTAAGCCAAATTTAAAGAGACCACAACAAAAAAGGTGGGGCTAGGGGAGGTTAAGTGATAATTAGATCTAGTAGTGTTAAGTATCAAAAGTTAGTACTATACATTTCAGCTGCCACCTCCTGCCACCCTAGTAGCCAGATCATTTTTAGTTATTTCCCATATTTGTATAAGACTAGCGTGACTGACTGGGTGATCATCGCCCAGCCCAAACAACTTAAGCCAGACACTTGAAATTTTGTATGTAGACTCCCCTCTCAATGTGTTTATAAAAAAAGTAGAGACTTTTGGAAATTAAGTTCATAAGGGGTTAGAAATGGGTAAAAACGGGTAAAATCAGCAACACTATATATCGTGATCTAACAGAGGTAGACGTAAGATTCAAAAAATACCATTATTGAATCGAAAATTGAATTATCATGTGTTGGGTACTTTTTTGAAATTTGCAAATTTTAGGTATAAAAAATGGCAACAATAAAATTTTGGTACTTTTTTGGTAAACAATTTATCTTCTTAAAGGGGAAGAAAAAAGAACTGGTAAACATCTTTACCCATCTCAACTCCCACCCCCCTTAAACGGAAAAATATATACCATTTCTATGATCTTTCCGAATGAAATTTTGCAAAATGGTATGTTTCAGTTGAAGGTTCCTAAACAATCCCCCCGTCACCCATCCGACAGGAGCTCAAGTCGGATCCACGTCTGAGTTATGTTAAGATATAAGTATATACATACATATGTTTATGTATTTATATAATCACATTAGTTCACATATTATATTATAACCATATATGATCATATCTACTTTTATTTGCTCAGGTAGGCAAAAAGATGGAGACAGGAAATGAGCATATATAGATATTCCACAAACTTCTAATATAATCGTTACAAATTATCATATTTTATTACACCTCCAAAGCCTTTTTTAATTTTGTTCGATACTTTTGGGTCGTCAATGATCTGTATGTACGTGTCTAAAATTTTACCTGGGGATCAAACATGCTATTCTTAAGTTGGATACTAAATTTCAGCCATTTACGTAAAGAAATAAAGAAGTTATGGATTTTTGTTTTTAATATTGCATTTCCAATTTCGAAGTATTTTTATTTTGAAAAGTTTTTGTGGGTACTTCGACTCCGGTACAGAAACCTCAACTCCGACTCTACAACTTCGATCCACAGCCGTCTTGACAACGTTGCCTACACAAAATTTATTCTTATCAAAAGTATATATCGATGGCTTAATATAAAAAAGTGTAACTTGATTTTTTGTTTGTTTACAGGGGAAAAAACCCCTTATAATATCAGAAAAATTTAAGATATAAAAAATTATTGCGGCTTTTAATAAAAAGCCCTCTAAAAACAAAAAGCTTTTTCTTTTTAAATTTAGTTGGTATATTTTAATGTCAGTTATCCTCATCATAAATTCATAAATGGCTGAGATATGAACAAAAATAAAATGATGTATTTTAGTTTTTTATTTTTAAAGTTATTTTCCAAAAAAAGTACCATAATGTTGAAAAAGTACTCTTTTGCTTGGTGGTCAGTAGGGTGTCCCGAAATTTTTTTTTGTCAGAGGCTCAAGCATCATTTGAAAGCTTATAGGTTCCAGTATTTTAGAATTTTTTTTTAGATTTTTAGGAAGAGGTTTAGAGGTCGCGCAAATCAAGTCTTTGTTAAAAATCTGGTTTTTCGGCCTTTTTTCAAACTTGACTCATAACTTTGTCAATAATCACGTTCATTTAATTTTTTGACCGAATATTTCTAAAGAAAATTTCCCAAACTTTATTTCCATATGCAAAAACTTTAAGTTCCGGCAATATTTTTGTCCATTATGATTCCACATATTAAGTTCTTTTGTAATTTTTTAACAAATTCTGTAAAAAACGGTTTATTACTTTTCAAATTTATATGAAAGGTATAAAAACTAGTGACGCGATTTTGAATACCGATAAGTTCTAAGCAATTAAGGAAAACAAAAATGGAATTTTGTCCTACAGTTTCCGAGTTGCACTATTTGTATAGTTTGTACCTTAAAAATGGTGATACTTTTTTCGTTATAATTATTGTATATTTCCATTAATTTTTATAGTTACGTTTTAACTGTCATTAACTTCTGACATTTATTGATCTAAACCGTTACACGCTGTCATTTTCACTTTCTATTTTATGTGTGCTCCAGGAGCTATCAATCGGGCTCGCTGGATAATGAAAATTATCTATTCTTTGAAAATATGCATTTTCCGAAACCAGTTGCATTCTTATATAGACAAATCAACAATTGATGCCTTGCTTGAATTTAGTTCATTTATTTTAAGAATTAATATCAAATATTGGTACCTCTGCCAGTGCCCTCGATACGCTCCTCTCCATGATCTGAGCCTACTAAAGGAATTGGGTAGTTATAAAATTATTAATAAAGCAGTTGCAAAAGCCTCGCTTTAACTTTTCTAGGTCATCAGTGGTACTTTACTCCTAAGTTGGCTGCCCCAGCGTTTTTTGATGAACGTACCAACACCAAAACTTAGCACTTAATGACAAAAAAAACTTGCAGATACTCCATGCAGCGATTATGAAGTAGCAAATGTAACTTTAACAGAAGAAACCTTTAGAAATAAAGAAATTCAACAATTCATTTCAAAAGCCAGTCTAACTTTTTTTGAAGCTTGCAATATTTCAATCGATTTTTTAAAAATAGATCCACAGAATTGGAAAGCCAACAAGTCATTTCAAGAGGCAAAGAAAAAAGTTCAACAATTACAAGTAGTAAATGATGTGGCAGAACGAAGTGTGGCTTTGGCTAATACTTACATTAATGTCACAACTTCTGAAACTGATTACCAGAATTTATTTCAAGGTATGTAACTACATCGCAAGAACCGCAATAAATGATTTTTCACAGAGCAAAAGAAAAGTTTTTTTTTTTTGTTGATTGGGTAAGATTGGTGAACTGGCAAACAGCTTATAATAACAAATACTGGGTATAAAGAAAAAAACGGGTATAACTCAGGAACGGTAAGAACAAATTTAAAAATTGTTTATTCTTATTAATAAGAATTTATTTGTCTTTCAAACTGCATCATTATTTTTTTTTGTTTTTATTTAAACTTAAAAAGTTGTAAAGCGTTATTACAAAATTTTTTTAAAAAATTACGAAAAATTGTAATTAAGGGTATCTAAATGAGTAAACTCATCACCAAAACTTATAATTTTTTCACATAGGAATAAAGCTTGGATATTTTTCTTTAAAACTGTTTCCTCAGCAGTGAAGAAATTCGTGGTATTAGCCAAGTTATGAGTAAAGTTAAAAAAAAGGCCGAAAACTCCCTTTTTATGAAAACTCCATTTGCGCGACCTCTAAACCTATTCCGAAAATTCTTAAAAAAACCAAAAATACTTTACCCTATAAGCTTTTAAATTTTAACTGAGCACCAATGAAAATCAGAAAGAAAAAATTTTTTGGGACAACCTAATGCTCAGTACCATCTAAATTTTTCAATTTTCCATCACTGGGGGGGTATAATCTTTAGGAAGTGTTGTCAATATCCACCTAGATAAGATATTGCAGACTTACTTTTTTATACCCTCCACCACAATTAGTTGTGAAGAGGGTATACTAATTATGTCATTCCGTCTGAATCTTTTTTTATTATTCATCTCAGACCCCATAAAGTATATATATTCTGGGTCCTTGAGTGATTCTAAGTCGATTTAGCCATGTCCGTCTGTCTGTCCGTCTGGAAAAACTCAAAAAAAATAAACAAACTTGGTGCAAAATTGCTTGTTGTTATCCTAAGCAGTTTGGGATTGAAATCCAGCAAAATCGGTTCAGTAGGATCAGAGCTATGAATCAAAATGTGGAACCACCTCCTAAAAAAATGTTCATTTAGAAATTGGTACGTCCAGTTTCATCGGACTAGAAATGACACTGTGAAATTTCGTGACGATCGGTCCATAATTTACCCTAGGCCCCATATAAAGCCCACTCTGGTAAAATAATTAAATACGCCTTAAACCCTGGCAGATATAGATATTGCGGTAAACTTTCTTCCAGCTAAATAGCTTTATATGACCAAAAAATATTTTATGCAATTTTGTGATATATGGTCCATAATTTACCTTAGATCCCATTTTAGCAGCCTTCTGAAATTCGCTGCAAACGCTAAAAGTATTGCATCGCTGTATTGAAATTTATGTGTTTTAATTAAAAATCAATCTGCAGAATTTGGGATGATTGGTTCATAGCTTACCATGGCTTAAATATAAATTGCCTTACTGAAAATAATTTAGGTTCGGCTTAAACTGTTACGAATCATGATATTTTACTCAAGCTAGTTAAACTTGCTAAAAAAAAGCATTAAACTTTCTGATAGTCGGTCAATAATTTAACATCGGTTTAAAGAAATACACATCATACAGATATTACTCCTAAAACATTCGAATTGTCGGTGGAGGGTATCAAAGATTCGGCACAGCCGAATATAGCATTCTTACTTGTTATATAAAAGAATTATTTACTAAATATGGCTTGAACAAAAAAAAAATGGCATGATTTTCGTCCAACCCAAAAATTACTTAACCTAAATATACATATGTGGGGCCTAGTTTGAGGAAAATGTTTCTTTATTTAAGAAAATTTTAATAAATAAGAACAAAATTTGTATGTAAGTTAAAATCAAGAATTTTTTGGCTTGGACGAGAATCAAGCAAAATTCAGTAAATATGTAATTTCTGTGTAAGACAACAAGGTTCTATTTGACTTGTAGTTTAGGTGCAAATAGAACCTTGTTGTCCAAAGGTCGCGAGTTATATTTTATTTAACGTAAGTTTTTAGTTGAAATAAATTAAGTAGGTAATATTTGTTGGCACAAAAATTTTTTAATTTAAAAAATTTTTAAAGAAATAAAATTATTTTATATCTTCTTTTGTTAGACATTTTAACGGATTTAATTTTTTCTAAAATATACGTCGACTTTTTTTAAAATTGGGAATTGCTTGTTCTGGTTATACATAAATATTTAATAACGCTGTGATTTATATTGGTTTGGTTATAAAAAGTTTGACAACACTGGCAGTGTGACCACAACTAAAAAAAAAATTGGATGATAAATGGGGATTAAAACAATGCTAAAAATAAAATTTGAAAATGCTAAAAAAAATGCTAAATTTTCTTAAATAATTGTATAATTTTAATGAATGAATTATACATTAATTGACCTGAAAATATTATATTTCTTTTAAATAAAATTAAGTTTATATAAAAAAAATTATATACATACATAGATTTATTTAATAAAAACAATTCAGTAGTTTGACAAAAGTTAGCGATTTTTTAACCAAAAAAAACAAAAGGCCCTATCTACAAAATATTACATGGTAAACGCTAAAATACAATTATAATGATTGACAGAAGTGATAAGTTGTATTGTGAAATAGCAATAGGTATATAAAATTTTTAAGATTAAAAAATGCTAAAAAAATATTACAAAAATGCTGAAAATAATGCTAAATGTTATTTGAAAAATTCGCTGCTAAATCAAAATAAATAATGCTAAAACTGAACACTGGTTTTAAGGCTATCCCGACTGAATGGCCACTATGTGGATGTTTTGCCAAAATGTACCACCTTCTAGTGAGCAGCTATTTAATGCTGCTGGACAACTTTAGAAAAATTAATTTTTGGAATATAAAATTTGTTTTTAGTAATACAATATCAAAGGTAAAAATGCTTTTAATACTATGAATTTGTTAATTATTTTCCCCCTTCACCACCACTAGTGGTGAATGAGTATATATGTACTAAGTTTGTCATTGCGAAACTTTTTTATTAAACATCTAAGACCCCATAAAGTATAAATATATTCTGGCTCATTGAGTTATTCTAAGTTGATTTAGCCATGTTTGTCTGTCTGGCCGTCTGTTGAAAACACGCTCGCTTTCGAAAAAATAAAAATAAAAAGAACGAACTTGGTGTTAAATTGCTGTTAGTTGTCCTAAGCAGTTTGGGATTGAAATCCAGCCAAATCGGTTCAGTAGGGTCAGAGCTATGAATCAAAATGTAAAACCACCACCCTAAAAAATTGATAATTTTGTTACAAAAACTAGCATAAATGGTGAAATAATGTTCAGAATGATATAAGATGTTGCACAAATTCGTTTCATACGACTGGAAATCATATTGGTAAATTTCGTGACGATCGGTTCATAATTGACCCTAGGCAGCGTTAACGTTGGTGCCACTAAAGTAGCAATTTGCCACTTTTTCGGCTGCTTGGATACTATTTGGCCACTTTTACAAAATGCACCCAAAGGTGGTACTTTTTGTGATTCTTGCCACTTTTGTGATACTTTTTACGTGTGGAAAAGATAATTTTTTTTTAAATAGACACCCCCTGAAGAAGTAGAAAAATACTCTACGAAACGTTGGGAAAAACTGTAATAAAATTGATGTTTTATTTACATTGAAGCTCCAGGCCTAACAAGCTTAAAAATAGGAAAATTACTTAAAATTTTAAAACTGGCCAACTAAAATAATAACGATAATTTTTTTCTTTCTGTTTTATTTTACCTCCCAGCCAGAAGTGCCATCGGCATACTTTCAACAAAAAAACAACCGGCAAAAAGTCGGCAAACCAAACATACCTTTTTCATATGCAGTAAAATATTTTTTAGTGACAAAAAATAACAAAACAGAACAATTCAGCGTAACCTTATGGTAATAACACAAAATATTGCATAAAAATTAATAAAAATAAACGATTTACAATTAAATTGTAATTAATAAGAAACAACAATTTATGTGTTTATTCTGTACTTTTGGGTAAATTGTTTTAAAGTTTTGTACTTTTTGTTATTATGGATACATATGCGCTTGACATTTTTATTAAATCTTAAATTTTAATGTCAGCATCAACATAATTTAAAAATGGGCCAAATCGTAGGAGCACGAGGGAAGATAGGGAGAAATTTCTTCCTCTCAGACACTATCAAGCCGATTTTAATGAAATTTAAAATATAAATAGAACCATATCTTTATGGACACAAAAGGGATGAATTTTTAAAAAAATAGGACCACGAGGGGAGATATTTAAAACATAGATAGATCCATATCTATATGAACACATAAGCTATACAGTTTTATAAAAATAGGAACACAAGGACACATAAGCATAATGTGTTTTTAATGCTGTGGTGTAGGGTATCATATGTTCGGGCTTTTCTAACTTGTTTTTTTTTGTGTGAATGCAGTTCCAATTATTTTTATGCTGTGGTAACCCTAAGGTGGTCACCTAACAAACTAAAGGTCCCTTATTTTTTCAGTACTAAATTTTTGTTTTGTTGCGTATTGTTTGTTAAAGTTTTTTGAAAAAAAATGTCTCGACGCAAAATGTAAGTTATTTTGTGTTAAAATATAAAACAAAACAAAATTTTCAGATTTTTGTGTTATGTTTTTTTCACATACATGCACCGTTCCATTATTGGAACAGTGGGACAATATACCTTTGTAAATTAAAGTAGAACTTAATATATCTTTGTAAATTAAAGTAGAACTTAAAAGTTAAATAGTCCGTTTGTACTTGTTTTGTTCAACTGTTTTAGTATTATTAATAATGAAGATTATCAATAACAATTTTAATTAATTTTCATGTTGTAAAATTCCTTTCTTCAAAAAAATAATTTAATAAAAATTAAATTTCATGAACTTAAGCCTAATTAAAAATATTAAAAATTTGGATTAAAAACCATAAATAGTTCAACAAAATAACCACAATACTAATTATTAATAATATTTATTAATATTATTGATTAGGAGGGTATCAACATATCCTCTTAAAATTTTTATGGAAATCTGATAACTGGAAGATCCCTTGGGATAATATGGATTAACCTGATTTATTTATTATGAATAAGGGTGTAAAGATATCTCGCATATGTTGGTCGTGAAGCAGAAACCGAACTGTTGTGTACCGAAAACTTTTCTTAAATCTGAGTTTTTACCAAAAATTGCGTAAAGAATTGATATAAAAAACAAAAAGCTCAATATATTGAAGTATTTAGACCCATTATTAATAGTGTTTAATGAAGATACACTCACAATATTATTACAGTAACGGACTGTAGTTTATTTAAGAAATATTCCGTTCAGTCATTTTTAAATAAATAAACATTTAAAATTCCAAGCAAATTTATTATACCCACACCACAATAGTGGAGAGGGTATTATGCATTTGTGCTGATGTATGTAACGCCTTAAAATATTGGTCCTAGACCCACCTTAAAGTATACCGATCGTCTTAGAATCACTTTCTGAGTCGAACTAACGATGTCCGTCCGGCTGGCTGGCTGGCTGTCCATGTAACCTTGTGCGCAAAGTACAGGTCGCAATTTTGGAGATAATTTGATGAAATTTGGGTCAAAGGTTCTTATTGGCACAAGGACCTATTGAAAATGGGCCGAATCGTAGGACCACGAGGGAAGATAGGGGGAAATTTCTTCTTCTCAGAAACTATGAAACCCATTTCAACGAAATTAAAAACATAGATAGAACCACGAAGGGAGATAGGGGCAATTTCTGCCTCTTAAACCGATTTTAATGAAATTTAAAACATAGATAGATCCATATCAATAGGGACACATTAGCTATACAGTTTTTCAAAAATAGGACCACAAGGGGAGGTAGGTGACAATTTCTGCCTCTCACAAACTTTCAAAACAATTTTCATGAAGTTTATAAACATAGATAAATCCATATTTATATGGACACATAAGCATGATGTGTTTTAAAATACTATGGTGTAGGGTATCATATGGTCGGGCTTGACCGACTGTACTTTCTTACTTGTTTTTAACTGATTCTAACAGTTATTCAAAAAACTAAGTACATATTAATACTGATTTTCAGTTGCAGTTAATATTGTCCGTTGATTGAGTTAAATTCTTCTTTATGATAAATTAAATAAAAATTTAATTTTAAGCAACGAAAAGTTCATTTAATTTTTACTGTCAAAAATTCAACCACGAATTCCGTAAAACCAAAGGAATTTTCAGTTATCTTATATAAATTAATTGTCAAAAAATTAACTACATATTCCGTAAATACAAATAAATATGCAGTTATTTTATAAAATTTTACTGTCAAAAATTCAACACCATATTCAGTAAAAACAATTAAATATTCAGTTATTTTATATAGTTTAACTACCAAAAATTTTTTTTACTTATCTATAAAAAATGAATTGCTTGTTTTGTGTAAGCAATTCCCATTTTCTATTTGTTAAAATAATTAGTTAAATACATCAAATTTTAAAAGTAAAATAATTGCGAAGCCATATCGGTCATGCTGCTGGTGTCCACTGTTGCCAATTTAGAGATTTTCCCGCTAAATCTAGCGTTTTTGAAATGTCAATCGCGGGAAAAAAATACGTTTTAGCGGTAAGCGGGAAATCTAGCGGTTTTCTAAGAACTCTCAGCGGCTCATTTTCGCTACAAAAACCTTTCTCAAATTAAAAATTTACAGATTTTTTTCTTTTTGTTTTTCTGGCTAAAAACTTCTGGTTTATGTTCACGGTTTTAATTACTTTTATACAGGGGTGTTCTTGAAATCAAAAACGCAAAAGGCATGAATTTAAAACGCGTTTTTTAATAAGATTTCTGTGATAAATGAATTTTATGACAAATATTTTACAAATATTTCTCTATTAAACAGAATTTCATAACAAAAATTATAAAAATTTGATTAAAAGTGTATTAAAAATAACTACCAAATTCTTGCATTTTTGCGTATTCGATTTCCAGAACACCCCTGATAGTTTTAGTGAATTGAAGATTGTATATGACATTTTTTTTTTCGATTTTTAGTTAGTATTTTGTTAATCCTGTATGTAACAATTCACATCTTTAAGCACGCATTAAGGCATCTCCGTCTGTCTATGCGTCTGTTGTCACTTTCAAACGACTCAAAAGGGAATATAAATATTGGCATCAAATTGTTTAGAATTCACCTAAGTAGTTTGGGATTGCAGTCCAGCTAATCGGTTCAGTAGGAAAAGTGTTATAAATTAAAATGTGGAACAACCACCCTAAAAACTAACATAACTAGTGGCGGAATGCACATATTGATATAAGATTAGGCACAAATTCGTTCCATATGACTAAAAATCATACTGTTAAATCGGTCCATAATTATCGTTAGGAAAAAACCTCTAGTGTGCCTAAAAACGTAACAAATAATGCTATTGTAATAAATTTCGCCGCCACAGTTTAATATGGCTAGAAATCACGCTGTCAATGTTCGTGATTATCAGTCCATATTTTACCATAGGCCCTATATAAAACCTTCTCTAGGAAAACAGAACGTCTAAAGCCCTAAAAAATAATGCTATTTTTAAAATTTTGGTTTGTCACAGTTTTATATGACTGGAACTTACACTGTCAACTATCGTGCAGATCAATCCTTAACTTACCATAGACCCCATATAAAGCATACTCTCGAAAAAAGCTATAGAACGCGTAGAACCGTAAAGCTTTCAATCTTTGTTCTATTATAATAACATTTGGTCAGTCAAAGTTTTATAAGACTATAAATTACTTGTTCAAATTTTGTAAAGATCAGCCCATAATTTACCATATGTCCCATATAAACCCACTTCGGAAATATTCTACCTGTAGGTGGAGGGTATCAAAGATTCGCATAGATGAATATATAACTCTAACTTATTTTCTTTTAAGAATAAAATGACTAGGGAAGTTGGAAACCATAGTATGTAACGTAGTTGAGAGTCAAATACCTTTAAAAAAGCAGCCTATATCTTGATTTATATAAAACTTTAAAAAATGTTTAGGTTTTAGCGGTATTTTTAAAAAAATTCCCGCTAAATTAAATATTTTGCGGTTTCTACCGGTTTTGACGTCCGATTTGGCGGGAAATGCTCAAAAAAAGTTGGCAACAGTGCTGGTGTCTTATAATTGAGAGTTCTTCTGTAAACAACGTGGTCAGTACAACAAAAGTAAAACAAACTTGTGTATCAGGGTAAGTAAATAATAATATTCTCCCTCTCTCGCTTATAAGAAAAACAAGCGGACAGGTGTCTGTCTCGTATTTTTTAGAAATTCGGCTCTTTTGTGGAGTAAACGAAAATTTAATGAAATAACTGAATATTTTATTGTTTTTACTGAATATGGTGTTGAATTTTCGACAGTAAAATTTTAAAAAATAACTGAACATTTAATTGTTTTTACTGAATATGGTGTTGAATTTTTGACAGTAAAAATTAAATGAACTTTTTGTTAAAAATAAATGAAAAATAAGTAGACCGGTTTTTAATTGAAGTTTCATTTATTTTATATTACAATTTCAGTTAATTTTACGTACAGAATATTGTGAGTGTATAAACTGTTTCGAATTAGTTTCAGAGTTTAAAGATATAACTGGCCCAGATGCATTTATACATGAATTTAAACTTCAAGAGAGTAAAGTAAATGACACGAATTATGAACACATATTTAAAATTTCGAATGCTGAAGATTTTTGGCGTGAAATTGGAACATGTATTCAGAAGGAAAAGAACAAGAAATATATTGATAAATCTATATAGGTATATAAAATTGTAACGTTACTGACTGACTGACTCACTGACTCACTGATTCATCATCGCACAGCCTAAACGCCTGAAGATAAACACTTGAAACTTGGACCAGAGATTGGTCACTCCCCAAATCGATCCACTAAGGCGGGATTTTTGGAAATTCAAATGTTTAGGGGGTAAAAAAGGGTAAAAACGGGAAAATGCGGTAACCTTATATCTCCAAAACTAAAAGAGATACAAAAAAATATAATACTGATCATTGTTCTTTAGAAAAATAAGCGGATAGGTGTCTGGTACTTTTTTGAAATTTGGCCCTATTAGGGAGTAAACGGGTAAAACCTGAATTTTGGTACTTTTTTGACACCCCATCTATCTTTTGAACCAATAAACATAGAAACAAAAATTATACCACATTCGAAACCTATGAAAAAAAATACGAATATCAGTTTGGTACTTTTTCGAAATTCTAACATTTAAGGGGTGAAAATCGTCGCTATTTTTGGTACATCTTTTACAAAAAATTGTTCTCCATTCATTAACATACTCGTACTTAATAATGAGCCCGCACTACAATACTGAATTTTTTGATACTTTAGTGGGGGGAAAAATAGTTCCAAAAAAAGGAAATACGGGAAATTTGATATTTTTCATTGGCTTTTTGGTTCTACAACTGGCATTTTTTTAATTATCGTTAATATTGGACCTAGAAACATAAAATTCAAGATGCAATGTCCTGTGTGGATAAGAAACTATGAGGGAACTTTTTGGTACTTTTTTGTTCATTAACTGGTACTTTTTGAGTTTGCGTTAGTATTGGACCTAGAAACATACAATTCAATATGCAATGCCCTAGATGGATGAGAATCTATTAGAGTGAACTTTTTGGTACTTTTTTAAACTTTGACTGGTACTTTTTGAATTTCCGTTGGTATTGGACCTAGAAAGATAAAATTAAACATGCAAGGTCCTGGGTGGATAAGAATCTATAAGAGGAAAGTTTTTGGTACTTTTTTTGTTCATTAACTGGTATTTTTTGAATTTCCGTCAGTATTGGACCTAGAAACATAAAAAATTAAATTAAATAAAAACAAAAAGATGTGCCAATTTTTTAAAAAAATCCTTCTTTTGGTGCCACATTTTTAGTAGATATCCCCTTTTTTTTGTACTTTTTTAAAATATCCGACGGTAACACTGACCCTAGGCCCCCTATAAACCCTACTCTCTGAATAAAGTTTAGTACGCCTTTAACCGTAATACACAATGATATCATTTTGGTACGTGGCAGTTCAATAAAACTAGAAATCGCACTGTCAAATTTTGTGAAACTAGGTCCAAATTTTACCATAGGCCCCATATAAACCCTATTCTCGAAATATTATCCCTACTGGCCCTAAGCCGTAATAAACTATGCTATCATAATTAAATTTGGTATGTCACAGTTTTATAGGACCAGAAATCACACTATCAAATTTCATAAATTTCGTTATTTACTATAGGCCCCATATAAACCCTTCTCTCGGAAAACAGTTTAGTACGCCTAAAACTGTAGTAAATAACGCTATCATAATAAAATTTAATACTTAACAATTTTATGGAACTAGAAATCAGAGCAATAAATTTTCGCAAAAAAATTGCATAACATGAAGCTAAGTTGGAAGAAACTTTACCGCAATATCTATATCTGCTACGGTTTTAGGCGTATTTAATTATTTTACCAGAGTGGGCTTTATATGAGGCCTATAGGAAATAATGGACCAATCATCACGTAATTTCTTAGTGTGAATTGTAGTTATATAAAACTGTGAACTATTAAATTTTATTCTGATAGCATTATTTTGTAGGTTTTTAGGCATGCTAAGCTGTTTTCAGTGAGTAGGGTTAATATGGGGCCTAAGGTAAATTATGGACCGATCTTCACGAAATTTGACAGCGTCATTTCTAGTCCTATAAAACTGTGACGTACCAATCTCTATTATGATAGCATTATTTGTTACGGTTTAAGGCGTACTAAACTGTTTTCCGGGAGTAGGGTTTATATTAGGGATGCCAAACGGATTGACAAATCCCGAATCTAGGGATTTATTTTTATTAAACCCGGGATTGTTCGGGATTTTTAATATATCAACTTTTGTGTACAAAAATTTTCGTTATTATTGAATTTTTACACTCTATACAAAAAAAAAATTATTAAAAATAATATTTCAGTTGTATTTTTTATTTTTATAATTCTAACCTTTTGAAACTTCATAAATAAATAAAAAAAAGTGTTGTTTATTTAAAAAAATTCCCGAAAAATTTCAAGATCCCGAATCCCGAGATTTTCTAAAATCAATCCCGATTGGCATCCCTAGTTTATATGTTGCCAATGGTAAATTATGGACTGATCATCACGAAATTGTATTCCTATTAAACTGTGACGTATCAAAATTTATTATAATAGCATTATTATTTACGGTTTTAGGTGTAATAAACTGTTTTCCGGGAGTAGGGTTTATAAGGGGCTTAGCGTAAATTATGGATCGATTTTTACGAAATTTCACACTGTCATTTCTAGTCCTATAAAAGTTTGACGAGCCAAAATTTGTTATGATAGCATTATTTATTATGGTTTTAGGCATACTTTCCGGGAGTAGGGTTTATATGGGGCCTAGGGTAAATTATGGACCGATCTTCACGAAATTTCACAGTGTCATTGCTTGTCCTAAACACCTCTGATGCACCAATTTCTATTATGGTAGCATTGTTAATTACGGTTTTAGACATGCTAAACTGTTTTCCATGAGAAGGGTTTATATGGGGCCTTGGGTGAATTATGAACCGCTCCTCACGAAATTTCGCAGTGGTATTTCTTGTCCTATAAAACTGTGACGAGCCAAAATTTGTTATGATAGCATTATTTTTTACGGTTTTAGGCCTACTAAACTGTTTTCCGTGAGTAGGGCTTATATGGGGCCTATGGTAAATTATGGACCGATCTTCACGAAAATTAATAGTCTTTTTTCTAGTTCTATAAAACTGTGATATACCAAATTTTGTTATGATAGCATTATTTTTTACGGTTTAAGGCGTACTAAATTGTTTTCCGGGAGTAGGGTTTATATGGGGCCTATGGTTAACTATGGACCGATCTTCACGAAAATTAATAGTCTTATTTCAAGTCCTATAAAACTGTTATGTACCAAATTTTGTTATGAAAGCATTTTTTTACGGTTTAACGCGCACTATATTTTTTTCGGGAGTAGGGCTTATATGGGGCCTAGGGTAAATTATGCACGGATCTTAGCTAATTTTACAGCGTGATTTCCAGTCGAATAAGACAAATTTTTGCAAAATCTTATATCATTCCGTGCATTTTTCCACCATTTATGTTAGTTTTTGTATTTGTATTAGTGCTGGGAAACTATCGATAGACTATCGATATTATCGATAGTCTTAAAATATCGAAAATATCGATAGGAAAAATATAAATATCGATATTTTTATTATTTAAAATACAGATATGAAGACATCTTACAGCAGCTATACACACACGGTATTTTGCCGCAAATTTTTACTTGCTATTATTAATTACTGCTGAATTACAGCAATGAATCCAAACAGCAAGAATGGCAAGTGGTATGGATTGCTTAGCAGTGCTATTTACTGCTAATTAAAGGCCTTGAAGTCGAAATTTGTACATGTTTATATAGGGACTGAAATGTCAAATATTTTTGTAATGTTGTAAAAAAAATACAAATTCAAATGCAATTGCAAGCATAGGACAAAACAATGAACGCCCATTAGAGCATAAGTCCGCTAGATTGATTACCTTTTTGGGTTAAGAATTTAGAAAAATTTTTAAAGTTGCAATGGAATATCTTATAGTCCCTGTTACTTCGGTTCCTTCAGAAAGGTACTTATCAATTTTTAAAAAACTGCCATCTTAAATAACGTGCGTATATACACACGTCTCATACATTCAATAAAATGATGAAAAGGCCATAATAGCTTTATCTCTCATTCAATAGGGAGATAAAGCCTTTTATTTTTTTTTTCATTTGAGTGGAAGGTAAAGCCATCATGGCCTTAGCTCACATTAGCATTATTAGAAAATGGCTTTATCTCTCATTTCAGTTCCGGAGACACTAAAGTTAAGTATTGAAATCTGGCTTTGCATACTAAAGTTTTCCTGCGTGGCGGCCTGCGGCTTACGGATTTTCTCCTCCAGTAGCACGCGGCAGGTGGCTTCGCTGAATTAAGTTTTCCTGCGTGCGTCACAAGAATAAAAAAAATTGTTTTCAATGATAACTAAAGCTACGGTCACACTTGTCAAATATTTGACGAAAAAACGGGACCAACAAGCCAACTTAATAATCATTTCCTTTAATTCCAATATTTATTTTGATTATAATACCACATCTTACAATAAAAAATTTTTGCTATGACTTGTAGTATTATTACTTTTATTTTGTAATATTAAGACCATATTAAATCGCACTTACTATTAACAAAAGGAGTGGTTACGCTTATTTCCTTTCACATAATGTTAACACCATGCATAACAATATTCTGGAAAAATATGGCTTTATCTCTCATTTGCGAAAAAATATGGCTATATCTCTCATTTTGCAAAATTTTAAATATGACCTTCTCTCCCATTCAATAGAGCAATAAAGCCATCATGGCTTTATCTCACATCGTTTTAAAGCACCCCCCGACGAAAACAACGGACTGTAGCCTTAAAAAAAATTAAAAATTTTCCTGCACAAGTACAAACATTCAGTCGATAGTAATATCGATATATCGATAGTGAAATCTGAACTATCGATAAATATCTACAAGCTACAAGCAATTTGACACCCAAGTTTTTTTTTATTTCTTTTGAGGTTTTGAAAGTGAGCGTGGTTTCAACAGACGGACAGACTGGTATACGACGGACATGGCTAAAACGACTTATAATTACTCAAGGGCCCAGAATATATATACTTTATGTGGTCTGAGATGAACAATAAAAAAGTTTCATACGGAATGACAAACTTAGTATACCCTCTTCACAACTAATTGTGGTGGAGGGTAAAAAAAAATTATTTAACTAATAAATTAATTTGAAAATTAACAAAATGATAATATTAAAAATCATAAATTTAACATGCAAAAAAATTTTAAATGCTTTTTTATACCCTTCACCGAAGGTAAGAGGGTATATATAACTTTGTCATTCCGTTTGTATGTTCCACAATATTGATCCTACACACTATAAAGTATATATATTCTGGGTCCTTATGAAAAGCGAAGTTCAAATCCGGTTGTCCGTCTGTCCGTGTGTATGTTGAAATGGGTTTTCCGAAAACCCCAGAAGTGATGTGGACTAGGTTGATGTATATTTATGTCACATATACTCAGTTTAAGTTTGCTATTGAAATTCAGCCAGATCGGTCCAAAAATGACGGAGATATGAGCAAAAAACCACGACTACCTCTAAATTTTTCCAAAAATCCCTTGTTGTTGTATTTTTTTTATTTCTGTATATTTGGGGAACGGCAAGAGAATAAGTTTCCAAATAAGGTACAAGCATCTTGGTTATTAAAACACAACATCCGACATTATGTGGGCGTTTACATAACTTTTTGTTCTTATTGCACCATGGTGAAGGGTATATAAGATTCGGGATAGCCGAATATAGCACTCTTACTTGTTTAAAGCTCAGTGCGTTACTAATTATTTGTATATTATGCGGGAGTAGATTCCAAAGACGGATTGCATTAAGGAAAAATTGCCATTCGGAAATTAAACTGTTTAAAAAGTAAGATTCTTTTACTTCTATTAGAGCTACTTATGGTTAAGCGGTTATACAGATGTTGTGGTTGTTGAGTAATTTTGTACATTAATACATATATGTACTCTTGCTTTGAGAAGGTCATCAAACTGAATACCATATAATTTTACCGTAAAAGGAGAAACAGAATTAAACCTTTCTACGCCATATACATACATACGTATCGTACAATACTTTAAAAGACTGAGTTTAATTTTCTTGCGGTATCACATTTAGCAAATAATTCGCATCCATTCATCAGAATTGGCAATAAATAGGTTTTGGCAAGAAGTAATCTTGTTTTGATGGGTGTACAATACTGCGTTTGTCATAGAGTTCTAAGCTTGGAATACGTACATATGTACGGCCACATGCATAATGGGGTTGCACCATGTCAGAGTCTTATTAAAAATAATACCAAGATTGTTTGCTGTATTTACCCTTTCAATACGTTCATTACCAAAAAAAAATATCAGGTATATAATCGGTTATAGTAGTTCGTTTTTGGATAACAAGATATTTAGATATTTTTTGGGTTGGTACTAAGATAGGCCTGCCATACGTCCTGGTTTTCCAGGATTGTCCTGGTTTTTGACTACTTGTCCTGGTGTCCTGGTCCAGTATGAAATTGTCCTGGTTTTTTACAGGTCAAGATAAAAAATTTGCTTTTTGCTGGTTTTAGTTGTTAGCAAAGGTTAAGATTTCTGTTATAACACTGCTAACATAAAGCAATTGTATAAACAACTTTAATTAAATTCAACTGTTATCTGGTGTTAACGTCGTTTAACTAAAAGCTTTCAACAAAATTAGATGAGAGTCAATTCTCTTCCAAATTTTGTTTCAACTAGTTGCTTTAAAAAGTTATACCGTGTTAACAACTTTTATAAGTAATCGAAAACCGATAACAAATTACTTTCTTTAAAATAGCCCATACACGTTTCAGTTCAATTGTCAACTGAGTCGGTTATTGTCCAAATCAAAGCGTGTATGGCTTTGTCAATTGATTAGTTTGACAGTTGTCAAGTTGGTTGAAGAAAAATCAAAAGATTTATATTTTTTCAAGTCTGCTCCATGGACTAAAGAAAGAAACTCGTTAAAGACTGAAACACTGCAGAGTAATATTAAATGTAACAGGAGTTAACACTACTATTGCACTATAGTACTTGGTTGCAAAGGCTCATCCAAAAACTATGTTTCTAGCGCCATCTGTTTTGGATACAAACAGTTGAGTTACTCGACTATTGCACTGTTAAGAACAGTGCAAAGAACATATCTTTCACCAGCACCGTAACCAAGTAACCACTTCAGCGCTGATAGCCTCATATATTGTTGGATTTAAAAATAAAAACTGGATGGTTTTTACATATACATACATACATATGCATTAAAAAAACTTTTTTGTTGGCGTAATTTTTTATCCATTTTTTCTATGTGTCCTGGTTGATAGGTTAAAACTTCTGGCAGCCCTATACTAAGACCATTGGCAGTAGCCCAGACAGAGTTAAGACACATTGTTCAATGTCAGATATATCACAGCTGATGTAAATCTGAACATCGTCAGCTTACATTCTGACTTTGCACTGTGTAAGTTGACTATGGCACCAAAAATAAACTTCTTCGCTTTCTCGTAAGTTTAAAACTTAAACATCCATTATAATCTCAATCTGCCATTAGTAAAAACAATGATTAGAAATTATGTAGTTAAAAATTTAAAAAGGATTAAACTACACCCAAATCGGCTAGCTCGACATGTTATAAATAATGGCGGCCACATTCGCTTAAGAAGAAGATACACTGCAGCACTTACCCAAACAGAAGAGCGATAAGTACCTACACACATATATGAACAGAACCTGTGATGAAGAAAATTTTTGCCTGGCACTGGCAGGCCATCAAATAAAAGATTTGATTAATTATTGTTAGTTCATATTTAATATATGAATTTTCAATAAATAAGTAATAAAAAAAAATTATTGTTTCATTTTTATCAAGATTTGGAAACTCTGTACCAATATTGCAAGCAGGGTTGTCAGATGTGGCGATATCTCGCCAAACGTGGCGATTTTCAAACATGTTTGGCGACCTTATTTTTGATTTGGCGACATGGCGATTTTTTGGCGATTTATAAAATAGTTAAAATCGCCAACTGGCTATTTTTGATGACCTTTGAATTTGTTTTGAAATTCGTTAAACTCAATAATATTATTTTAATTCTCGTATTTTTATGAATGAAATTTCAGGCAATCATATGTATGATAGGTATTTGAAGGTATGTTCAAATGGCTGATGAAGTAAATAAAAATCTTACAGATAAGTACTTTTTATATTTAAAATTGCACTTGAAAAATTCAATAAATAGAATTCCTTAAAACATTAATATGTTTTAAGTTTATAAACATTTTCACATTACGTAGTTATGTGGCAATTTATTATCACAGATAAAATACGTTGTTGATAGTGATATTTTAAAGATTTTTATGAATTCTATCATACCTTTGGACGTTTATGAAAAACAAAGAAAAAAGTTAGCGTTGATTAATAGGAAAGATAACTAAATAAGTTTAGACCAACATTTTAAAGCTACAAGGATGCGGCAGGTACGTACAATTTCAAGGACTTTACTTTGGCTGTCCATTATATGCGGTAATTACAACTAGTAATGCCTGTGTTGAAACTATGAACTCCACTAAAACTCGCCTTCGAATTAGAATGCAATACGAACTTCTAGACGCGTTATTAGGAGTTATAAGTTATATGAATGGGAATAGTAAATTTTGCACTTCTTTTGTACTTTCGTTGAATAAATGTAACACCCTCACAAAGTATTCCAAATAATAAGACAAATAGCGAGTCTTGCCGGTGAAGCGTTTAGATATATGTATAATAAAAGTACAACTATTGTATTTCTAATATTTGTTTAGTACTTACCTCAAAATTTCTTTATTTGTTGCTTTAAGTAGACTACTATAAATTATTTTATAGTAAACATCGTACCTTTTTTGTGTTAACTAACTATTTTTATTTCGCTCTATATAAAAATTAAACAAAATATATATTATGGCGACTTTTGTTGAAGTTTTGGCGTATTTTAGCGATACGGAACTAATTTATTTTTTAGGATTTATAAAAAATATTTTGAATTTGAATTTGGCGGAAAAGGTCAAAATCAATCTGACAACCCTGATTGCGAGTAGTTTCCATTTTATGACGTTTTTTGAGTCTCCTGTGGGGTTATTCTGTAACTTTTTAACGACAAAAATTTGTCGTTAATTAGTAAATTTTAAGTATTTTTAAGTCAAAATTTTCTATTTATCGACAAAGTTTTTAAAAGTAATGATATGTTCCCTACAAGAAATGAATGAGCGAGTAGTCACATTTTTCATTTTCTTTACAACAAAATGAAAAATGTGGCTACTCGCTCATTCATTTCTTGTAGGGGTTGTTTCTTAAGGGCATAATAAACCAGTCAACATGCTTGGCAAACATACACATTGTTTCCGTTTGGGGCTTGCCCAAGGCGAATTCAACAAGGTAAGTGCAACTCTACAACTACAAAAAACCACATGTATTTTTTTGCAATTTAATAGGCGGTTGTCAAAAATGCTGATAAGGCAAAAATTGATTCAAAAACAAAATAAAAATTTTGTTTGGGTTATAAAAGAGATTATTAAATTCACTTTAATTATTCGCAGTTTGTCTAAGAAATTTTTTCGGTTATTTTGGCGCAAAGCATAAACAAAATTATATTTTGACGTTTCCCTATTATTTTTTAATTCGCCGTGGATACAGCTGATGAACGGCTGACGAGTTGAGCTTACCTGGAGTTAATTCGCCTTGCATTTAGCATTAGATGCCACAAAAAGTTTGACAAATTTTTTAATATTTCTGCAAACATTGCTTCAAATGTACAAATTTGATTGCTCCATTAAATTTGCGACGTATAGACCGCAAATTGCTATGAGTGGCAATCCATTGCGCAATGATTGCTCTTCTAATTGCTTGAGCAATTATTGCTTAGCAATCTGCTGTCAAATCAGTTGTAATTTATCTGACATTTCATTTCTCTGTACGGTTGTTTATTTATTAGTGTGTTTATTTATTAAAAAAGCAATCAAGAAAAAGCCGCCGAGTGAAAAATACTTCAACAAAATACAGAAAAAGTTTTTATATATTATAACAAAAGCAAACGCAAATAAACAAAAAAGTAATACAAAACACAGCCACGACAATTACAATTAATTATTTTAATAATTTAAAATAAAATTAAACAACCACTTTAAAACACAACATAAAACATTTGTACAGCCACAAAACTTTATACAACTACTCGCGGCAAATTTATGGCAAAGCAATTTCAAGTGTCCTCCAGCAATATAATCGGCAATTATTGCTCCTATGTTCTGCCGACGTTATTACTTGTACTTAGCAATAAGAATTTCTACGTGGAGACCCAGCGTTGTGTATTAGTGAAAATGAATTTGTATGTGTGACACCGACGATGCTTGATAGAATATCAAAAAATTTAAGGCCCACCCAGCCAGCAAAATACTTCGACATTGTCGGAATCAGATATTTCGTGCAAATGTCTGACTTCATTCTCAGCGATTTCGTTCAGATTTCTGTCAGACATTGAATATTCTTACTGTCTGGCCGATTTCTGATCGATTTCGCATGGATATATCGGGGGGAATTTATGTACAGATATGTCCAATAGAATTCCGACGGAATTCATTCAGATTTGTCTAAAGAGACTTATTATTTTTTTTTTTTAAATAATGACAATTGTCATTCAGTTGGAAATAATTTTAATTTTATTTTATTTGTTCATGATAAAAAGCATAAAAAAGGTACGTACGTGTAAAACTTATAATTATGTACATATTTTGCAATAAAATTATTTATTTCAGCTATCAGTTCGAAAGCAAAAAAATCTCGGCTAACACATCAGAACTTCCCATGCCTTTTTAATTAGATTTCTGTTAGATATCTATCAGAAATGCCAACAAAAAACCAAAATTTCCCACGACATGTCTGTCAGAATTCGTGTCAACCACTCCATACGTTTTTGGGTCAGAAATCTGACAGAATTCGTATACGATTCCGACTTTTTTGCCGACGTTTCCCTCAGATATCTGAAAGACGTCGGATTATTTTGCTGGCTTGGCAAATACACTGGTCAAATTCCCATCCAGCATTAAAGTTATATTAGTGAAAATGAGTTTGTATGTGGGACACCGACGATGCTTCATGGAAAATCAAAAAATTTAGCATTTTTTTAGCATGCTTGACGAGTGATTTTGCTGAAGGTATTGGCGTTACTCTTCAAGCACCCACATACTTTAAACGTGATTTCAAACCGAGCAGACGCTAAAAATGTCGGATGAAAAAAATGCTTTAGAGGAAAAAAAAAATTATTTAATAATTTTCTCCTTCTTTTCTTCAGTTTTTTTTTTTTTTATTTATTAAAAAGCAACACAGTTATCTATATTTTAATAATGACATAAACATGTACACGAGCTTGATGTCAAGCATTTGACAAGTGTATTTGGGCCTTTACACATCGTTATCTGCCCGTCTATACCAGAGATAATTATTGCAACATATATTGCAGTAAATGTCAAAATTATGTTATCTCTAATGTAGACAGCAATTTTTTGTATATATTTATTGCCGGTAATTTATGTTGCAATAATTGTTAATCCATTTTCGTTGACAATTATTGCTAACATAAAACGTCAAATCTTGTTGCCAATTGAAAAAAGGAAGCTTAAAAGAACAAAAATAGAAGCAAATTGTAAATGTTAATGTAAATACGTTTTCCCATGCCTTTAACATAAGCTGAACAATATGAAATATTGCTGTTATTCTGCCGTTGTTATTGCCAACTTGCTGAGATATTTATCTTTAGTGTAGACCTAGGGTATGCAAACAATTGTTTAAACAAGAACAAAACATCGACAAATGCAATCTTCACTATACAAATTCATGTGTGCACAAGAAATGGTTTGTTGTTTTAACATAGCGATAACTAATCAAGACGGCATTGTAAGTCTCTACTACCCTGCAGATAAAGAGACTAGTCCATACATTCATGTAAAGAGTAGTCCATAAAGGAGTAGGAGTACTCCAAATATATGGGTAAAACTATGTCCTAGGAGGGGACCATATAACCCACCGAAGTAGTCCCTAAACTACTCCATGGAGTTCTAAAGTGGGTAAGTTTTGAAAGTACTCCATGTTGCTACAGTATGGAATACACTTAAGGGGTAGTTTAAATATTTTTCTTTTTAATTTTCTTTAATCGCCTTTTATGGTGTGTACTGTAGTCTATTATTGCTATTATTAAATATATTTACTTGGTATTTTTAATTTGTTTACCTTTTCACCACAAATTTCACAAACTTTCACTTTTAAATAAACAATTAAAAATGGAAACCATCAGGGCTACCAATGTGTAATACTGTAAACTATAGAAAAGTATACATCATGCAGTTGTTGGCAGTACTGCATGTTAATTTCTTATAACATGGTCCATACTAAAGTACATTGGACCATGTTGTAAGTAGTCCATTTAAGGCACAATGGACCACGTAGCCACTTTTTTTAGATGTCCTCTTTTTTTGGTACTATCTTACTATCACCTGACAATTTTTTGTCATACCAAACGTCAAAGTCTAAATAAAAAATCTCTAATATTGTTCTTACCAAGGCGAATTCAACAAGGTAAACTCTTTAGAACATCTGTTCGTCAGCTGTATTATCCGAGTTGTCAATAAATTGTATTTTTTTTATAATTTTTGTTTTTCATTTAAAAAAAATTGTGATTTTGTTAATTTGTGAAATTTTATGACATAATATAATGTAGTTAACCAACGCAGTTCCAAGTAAAAAAAACAAAGGGGATAGAAAATGAAAAAATAGCAAGAAAAAATAAAATGGCACAATTCTCGGAAATGCTTAGTTTCCGAGTCATGGTTCTCTTAAGTCTTCATATAAATTTGCGGTTTCCCACTACATATCTGAACGTATATAGCTAATATTGTTATAATTTAAGAGCTTTATTTAAAAATTCTTAATCCATAAAGGAGCGGCGATGAGTTTGCGAAAATATTATAGTAAGCATATCAATTGCTATGCGAAGAACCTTTACTTTGCAAAGTCGGTGTTTGTTATACCATAGATGAGAAAATCCTTGAGCCCAACCGAAGGCCGGCTATGTGAGAAGGTTTATTAAGCGAAGCTGGGGTTTATTTGATTAAATTTTTGATTCCTAGTGCACTTCCATGACGTTTTGATATAAATTTTTGTAAAAACAGTATTAGGAGGTAAAGAGTTAAAAAGTTTACAATAAATTTTACATTTTCAGAAAGATCTGTTAAAAAGCTTTCAAAAGACACTCATAATGGCCACATACGTTAACAAATGTAGTGGAAAATCGCAAATTCATATGAAAACTTCAGAAGTCCATTACTCTGAAACCATGCGTTTTGTAGAATTTTACCATGAAATTTGTTCTTCTTATTTTTCAATTTTCTATTCATCTATGTCCTTTTTTGTTAGAGCTGCGTTGGTAAGCTACATTTGTTTCTAATTTTTATGCATATGCTGGGTCCTTGAGCAATTTTAAGTCTATTTAGCCATGTCCGACTGTTCAAAAAAACTCAAAATAAAAGAACAATATTGGTGTAAAATTATTTCCCCTTCTCCTAAGCATTTCTGAATTGAACTCCAACACAATTGGTTTAGTTGGAAAGGAGTCAAAAAACCCAATGTGAAACATCGTGCCTTAAAAATTTATACACACTTTGATTAAAAAAACTAATATAAATGCATGGCAGAATGCACCCTTAACATTAAATCTTCAAAAACACAGAATACATTAAATTTTGTTAAGATGGGTTCATAAACACACAACTTTAAATATAAAAAAATCAATAAAAATATTTATTGTTTACTTTTTATTCACACTTTTTGTAAACAACTATTTTGACAACTCGGATATGTTACACTAACAAAATGCCTGTTATTTTTGTTAGAGTTGTAATTGTTGTAGCGACGAGTTTACCTTGTTGAATTCGCCTTGGTTCTTACACAGCGTTTGCATTTGACAGTACTGGCAAGACAGTAAGAAAATACATATTAGTTGCCAAAAACACTACTAACTGACTTTGTGACGTAGGCGTCCAGACAGTAGCACTTTTTAAAATATGTCAAACGTGAATGTTGCAGCGCAAGTCCAGCTAAACTTTTTTTGTATAAACTAAATAAATTTAAAACAAGTAAGAAAGTATAGTCGGTCAAGCCCGACCATATGATACCCTACACCACAGTATTAAAAAACCAATCATGCTTATATGTCCATATAAATATGGATTTATCTATGTTTATAAAACTCATTAAAATCGGCTTAAAAGTTTGTGAGGGGCAGAAATTGCCCCCTACCTCCCCTTGTGGTCCTATTTTTGAAAAACTGTATAGCTTATGTGTCCATATAGACATGGATCTATCTATGTTTTGAATTTCATTAAAATCGGTTTGAGAGGCAGAAATTGGCCCTATCACCCCTCGTGGTCCTATTTTTTAAAAAATACATCCCTTTTGTGTCCATGAAGATATGGTTCTGTGAGTTTTAAATTTCATTAAAATCGGTTTGATAGTTTCTGAGAGGAAGAAATTTCCCCCTATCTTCCCTCGTGGTCCTACGATTTGGCCCATTTTCAATAGGCTTGGTCCTTGTATCAATAAGAACCTATGTCCCAAATTTTATCAAATTATCTCCAAAATTGCGACCTGTACTTTGCGCACAAGGTTACATGGACATCCAGCCAGCCTGCCAGCCAGCCGAACGGACATCGTTAGTTCGACTCAGAAAGTGATTCTGAGTCGATCGGTATACTTTAAGGTGGGTCTATCACCAATATTTTAAGGCGTTACACAAATCAGCACAAATGCATAATACCCTCTCCACTATTGTGGTGTGGGTATAAAAAGCTTTAAAAACCTATATTGTGTGAACAAATATAAAACTTATGGTGTTTTCTTTTCTACCGAAAAACGTGACATTTTATTTAAAAAATGCAATATGGTGTCTGTTTCTAAAAAACTTTGCGAAAAGGGTGTCTTGATTTATTCCAAAAAAATCAACCTTTTCGTTAGCATAATTTTGAAGAAACAGACACCAAATTGCATATTTTTAAAAAAAAAAAGTCACATTTTTTTGTAGAAAAGAAAACACCATTAACTATAATACAAAAAATCAAAGCAAAATATATTTATTTTTAACATTTTGATTTGTTTCCCCTTTTGCTAACAAAACTTTAGATTACTGTTAGCAAATGTCAAATCACTGTCCAATGTTACTGTCTGCAAAATTTGCTAGACAGTAGACAAGACAGTTAGAAAAGTGTCCATGTATTAGGGAAGAGGTTTGCATGTATTGCTACTGTCTTCCTAGTACTGGCAAATGTAAACGCCAGGTTAGAGTATTTTTATATAGCAAAAAATTGTCAGGTGAAGACTTCATGTTAAAATATTCAACTGTAGCACTGTAGGTGAAGACATCTAAAATTGCTGTTATGTTGGGGGGTGGTGTAATTTTTAATTTTGCTGCTGGTAACATTGGCACACATATGTTTAATGGTAGCATATACAACACTGTCATGGCAGTTTTTTTCTCAACAACTAGCAGCGAGTAAAAAGTGAGTGGGCTCGGTTTTAGAATATTATTTTTAGGAAAATAAAGTAAATATATAAAAATCAAAATAATATTAAAATTAAAAACAATATTATTTAAAAAAATTAACTATTTTAGGAAATTTTAAACAAAGTTCTAAAAACTTGTAATTTTTTAGAAACTGAAGTGATTGTGTAACCTTTTGCTTATAAAATTATTAATATTTTCCAGGAAAAACTTAAATAATTGTACAGGAAGAAAATGAAAATATAAATAACTTAAGCTTTGTATGAATTTAATGGAAATTTGTAATAATTTTGTTTAATTTATTTTTGTATTTAATTTTTCAAAATTTCTCTTGATTAAGATTACATAACCTCTTTCTCAACGAGTCTACGTAGTTTCGATTGTTGTCTGAAAAAAAATGTTAAACTAATACATAATGAAGTGTGCTAGTAACAACTTATGGAAATTATTAACTATATGTTTTTTTATTTATAGAATTCTAAGCGCTATGGCTTTACGTATAATCAATATGGCTCTGCGCCGTCAATTGGCCAACCAATTACCCCGTACCTCCCAAGTTGGCAGCGTTGCCTCTGTCCATACTTTGGATAAAATTGGCAAACGTGAGATTGTTGGCTATGGCTGGAACGGTACTGCCTGTTATGCGGATCGTGTTGATTATCCCATGCCAGCCGTTCGTTTCCGTGAGCCCACCAATGAAACCAAAGTTTTGCGCGAAAAAGAGAAGCAAGATTGGAAGAAAATGAGCATTGAGGAAAAGAAAGCCTTGTACCGTGCTAGTTTTTGTCAAACTTTTGCTGAAATGAAAGCTGGTAGCGGTGAATGGAAAATGCATCTAGGCATGGGCTTACTTTTCAGCTCCCTCGCCATCTGGGTAGCCGTATTCATGAACACTTTTGGTAAATTTTTTACAAAAATTAAAATAATTGTTAAAATTATTTGTCTATTTAAAATTCTTTACAGTCTATGATGAAATGCCTATAACCTTCGACGAAGAACACCAGAAGGCCCAATTGAAGCGTATGTTGGATTTGGAAATGAATCCCGTTACTGGTATCTCCTCTAAATGGGACTACGAAAACAAGAGATGGAAGTAAATTTGTCCAGCTGTTAAGTTTACAAAAAATAGCAAAACGTGTATTGTGTACTTTATATAAACAAATAATTTAAGTAACATCCAACCAAAATTTAAAATTTAACTAATTTTTGTTGTGCATTATTTGAAGAAAAACGGGAAGCAAAAGTTAAAGATAACGACCCATTTGCGCAAAATTATCGTATGTTACAAAAACCAAATTTTACTGGACAGTAATTTTTCTACTTTTCTCTGCTTTCGCTTGCAATGTCAAAATGAAAATATACATTAAATTTTTGGAACAACGAAGTGGAATTCGCCTACAATATTTTGTTAAGTGACGTCTCTTTGAATGTAGAATAAGATTGCATAAAAAACTCAATTTCAAAAATATTGGAATATACGATAAGTTCGCGCAAAGGAGGATAGGTATATTTAAAAACTATGGGGGATGTGCTGGAAATCGAAAACGCAAGAATTTGGAGGCTGTTTATAAAATTTTTATAATTTTTGTTATAAAATTCTGTTAAATAGAAAAATGTTTGTATATTTGTCATAAAATTCTTTTATTACAGAAATCTTACTAAAAAACGACTTATAAAATTCTTGCGTTTGCGATTTCCAGCACACCGCTGTAAGTTAATGTTCGAAATATGTATGTATGTACATATATTAGAGTGACTCAAAAAAATTAGTGATTTTGTTACCCCTCTGAAAATAAAGCTTGATGTTTTATGATGATTCCCAAAAACCTTTGATTCTGGCGTTGACCATCAGTGAGCTGGACCATTTTTAAAAAAGGTATTGGATGGTCAACGCTAGAAACAAAATATTTTGGGAATCATCAGCTCCATACAAGTTGAGTCGATCTAATGTATATATATTTTGATTTGATTTATGGAATGGGAAGGAGATGGATTTGTGAATATTTGCTCTACAACTTGTCGCATGTTGGCAAGAGTTGGCAAAAAATCGATAGTTCTGTTACCATTAGACTATCGATGTTTTCTTTTGGATAGCGATACTATCGGTGAAATTTGTTTTTAGTGTGGGATCACACTATGAAAGTTTTCTTTCTGAAAGTCTGAGTTTATCGGTGAGAGGGGAAAAAGGAACAGCATGTTCTCTTCCTGAGAGGGGAAAAAGGAACAGCATGTTCTTTTCCTGAGAGGGGAAAAAGGAACAGCATGTTTACTTCCCTTCTCAACAATAAACTCCGAATTTCTGAAAGAAAACTTTTATACTGTGAACCCAGACTTAGCAAATTGTCCCTAAATTTTTGCTTCTATCTAAGAGCAACAAGTCTTCGTTCAGTGTTGGGAATGGTAAATGGATTCCAAAATGGATTTTCGATCGACTTTTTTATTTCGGTTTTTGAAATCGAATAATCGAAGCTTAAAATCGATTTCCAAATCGTTTAAGATAAAACCAGCATTTTTTTTGGCAAACTAATAGAGAAATTGAACTAAGATTTTTACAGTGGATATTTATGACTACTGTTTATAATTTTCCTGCAAAAAGTGAAAATGTGGAAATTTTAAGATGGCTTTTAGAGGAACAAATGTGATATGTATGTACATTTCACATATTAAAATTGTGTTCTTGTGTAGCCAGTCAGGCCTGTCAAAAGCCTAAATGTATGGATAGTATTTCAAAGGATTTTGGCAATTTTTCCTGATCGGTGGCGACTGTTTCTTTGTTTAGTTACTATAAGTTCGTTTTAGACAACAAACGTTTGCATGTCGCTGATGTCAGAAAAATGCAGATTTATTTCCTTGTAATTTCGTATTTCTTAGGATAAATTACATACTTTTTGTTTTTCACTCTGCTTAAACTGTTTGAGTATTAGCGTATTTCCACAGGAATGCCATGGTTTAATTAACCTGTTGGTTTCTATAATATGTTGATTATCACAAAGCTGACTTTCAGTGTTTGGTTCGGTACGATATGTTTGGACTGTTTTGTTCACTGTCCATTGATGACTTTAAAATCTGAAGAACAAGAGCCCCTATATTAAAGTTGAAAGTTTACCAAGGGTACTAATAGGTAAATACGTAAATATGTAAAACTACAACTTTAAACTTGGAAAACTGCGTAAACATTCCACCTACACACGCATGTACTACGCACAAAAAAAAACTCAAGTTGTATTGTGAATGCCCATAATTTATCGATTTAATTAAGATTAAAATGCAAAATTTCCAAAGCCCAATAATCCATTTCAATATAATCTCGCATACGTCAATTCCATTGCAAAATATCAATTTTTTTTACCACAAAATCGATTGGAATCGAAATCGATTTACCATTCCCTAGTTCAGTGGAATCAGCTGCACCCTATTTATTTTATTAAAAAAAATAAACACAATAATTTTATGTTTCAAACTATGCCTGATTTTTCTAAATTTGTTATTAAATTTAAGGGTGTTTCACTATTTAGCGTATTTTTTCACAATTATATAGTCTGTCAATAAGCTATCGAATTTTGCGACTATCGATAGTTTGCCAGCTCTTATTTTGGCTTAAACAAAATGTGTTCAGCAACATGGTGAAATTACTAGATTATTTCTTATTATTTCACCATGTTCAGCAACATCTTTATGTGAAAATTTTCAAAAGTAATTGATCTGGCAATGTCTTAATAATAAAATTGAGCATTTTCAGTGCGAAAGTAAGTGCTGGTTCACACAGGTCAATTTTGACTCTTCAAGTTTCGAGCTTTTAGGAGAGAGGGGTAAAGAGAATGGAAAGGGGTACATACTTGACCGTACCAGTCAGTTTTGTATTTTTCTTTTCTTTTTTCATCCGTAATATAATAAAAAGCTACAAAGTTTAAGGAAAAGAAAACAAAAATTTATTTTGTGCATGAACGTGAACGCAAGTTCAAAAGAAAATTTAAATAAAACTGTTCAAGTAAACTTGACCTGTGTGAACCAGCACTAAGAATTATGTGCAATTATTTGTTTTTAAAAAAGTGAATATAAAAAATGGCTATATTATTTACAGAGAACGACAAGAATCAACAATAAACTTCAGTTTGTCAATAGTATGAAATGGGATAATTGATAATTAATTTTTGAATCCCAAGAAAAACTTTGATAACTTCTATGCATATATGAATTTACATGTTTCGTTAATTTTTTCCGTCTAAGTGGATCGATTTGGCGAGGGACCAACCTCCGTTTCATATTTTAACTTCCACGAGAGTTAATTTTATTTTATAAGTTCAATATCATCAGAATTGATAAAACAAAAAAGTATCAAAAAATCTCCTTAATAGATTAGCAATCAGGACATTGCAAGTTTAATTTTATTTTTTAACGAAAATTAATCAATGTACCAGATGTTGAACGAAAAAGTACCAAAAAGCTTTAAGCTTCGTCAGATCTTACAATATTGGTAAGCAGCGTTGCTTAAATTGCATTAAAATTGGCTAAAATGTCTTACAACTGTGTGAACATTGTAAGCTCATTTGTATTTGCAGATGTGCAAAATTAATGCATCTGACAATGGACCATTGTCAGAAAAATTTTGCTGTTGGCAACGCCTGCTTACAATATTGTAAGATCTGACCATCGTCTGTACGAAGCTTAATATGCATGTGGCAGTGTAAATAAAACTGAACTGGCAAAATAAAATACAGAAATTTGTTTTATTTTTGTTTTTTCTTTATTTAGAGTTGACAAAAAAATCAACCAATTGTGGTCGGGATTGTAAGAAAAGATAAACTCACTGTTTATTGTTGTTGTTTTTGTTTAAGCTTTGATTTTGTTACGAATAAGACTGGGGCTTATAATTTTTATTCGCTTAACAGTTTTATTTGTACTAGGATCGCCCGATGGTCGAAATTCGACCACTCGACATTTACTTTCGAGAAAACCTGTGCGTTATATAAACAAAACGAACACATTTTAAGAGAATCGCAAAAATGCACTATTCACCCAACTTTTGTACGTATGTCTGTAAGATAAATTAAAACGCTTTTCAAACACTTTAATTCAAAAAATTTAGAAAAAAATATATTGTGCATATCTACACACAAATTCCTTTAAAACGATATATGTTTCATTAAAATCGGTGGACGATAAGATACTTAAAAATCAACCACAAAAAAATTGTTCCCGTATTTATATATAAGATAATATCTCTAGTTTTTCTAAAATCTTTGGATGAAGTTTCCTGACGATCTGGCATAAGCAACCAGTGAAATGCGCATAGGAATAGCTTATCCCATCAACAATAAACTTCAGTTTGTCAATAGTATGAAATGGGAATTTAGCACATTTAACGAAACCTTGACAAGATGAAAGTTTTGAAAAATACACAGGTTCCGTAAGTTAACCCAATACCTTAAAACGCACTATTTAGCCTTTTAAAATTGCGACTACCTTAGGAATAACACATATTTCTATTCAACGGTCCATTTTTAAATTTGATATTATATCACATTTATATTTTAAATATAAATCGTTTTAAATGCAAAATTCTGTTCTTCTCTAAGCACTTAAATGTAACTGGTACACTTAAATTCAACTTAAGTTTCCATTGTAATAACGAGGTGGCCTTAATTTCACAACAATACAACAACAGGCGAAGCAATAACATACAGCATTGTTTTTGAGACCACCTCGTAAATAATAACACAATTTTATGATATTTTTTGTATATACTGCCTGCTTTTAGAAAACGTACACAAGTGAGTGAGTGAGAATTTATATTGAAAACAACAATTCAAAACGAAAATTTGTTTTGGTTTTCAATATAATTTCTCACTCACTCACTTGCATACGTTTTTTAAAAACAGGCAGTTAGTATATATTAAGGCTAGTTTACACTATTATACTTTGTATTAATACATGTCAAAAACTCAAGTAATATAACAAAGTGTGATAGTGTGAATGCAATGACTTTTCAAATAAAACTCAAAACATCAATATGTATTTCAATACGATTTAAGTTTATATCAAAACTAGATGACCCGTGCGAATATTTCGCACCGTTAGTTGTCATTTTTGTAACATAAAATGAAAATAATTAATAGAAATTTTAGTAACTTCAATACATTTTAAAATATAATTTTTATCAATGAAAATATTAATTTTTCAATTTCTAGTTATTTTTCGTCATTAGTGTTAGAAATAAGCTTTAAAATGAGATATCATTCATTAAATTTGATGCGGTGGTATGGGAGATATTTGCAACCGACAAAAAAAAGTGCTTTAGAAATAATATATTATCAAAATTAACTTAATATAGATTTAAATACTATCCTGAAAATTGGGCATTACACTTTTTTACCAATGCACTCATACTTTTAAAGGCCAGTTTACACGGTAATACAATGTATTACGACCTTGTAGAATCAAAATATTATGAAACTCTCTCCGTGTTTAAAAGAAAAATCTGTTGTAAGTACATGAATTAGTTTACACGTATGGTATAAGTAAAATCACAAATAATAACAAAAAAGCAGATGGTTGCAGTTTTAAATTTTTGCATTAACAACATAAAAATTTCCTAAGTTAAAAATGTCACCACCTTCAATATATTATTTTAAAATACACCTCTGGTGTGATGGGAATACATAAGTTTCTAAAATGGTTTAGAAAAAAACATTTACCGACCGCTTGTCAGATTTTGTATTCGTATTCTCTCTTACTCAATACATTTTGCTTTTACATAATTAGATTTTTCTCATTCTTCATAATTTTTAGCAATGTCGTAATACATTGTATTACCGTGTAAACTGGCCTTAAATATTATGTGATCCCGTACTAAAATTAATTATTCGCAAACAAATTTAAGAAGTTATCACCCTAATGAACCAGATTCCTTTATACCCGAACGCCATTTTGCATATTGAGAATGCCGCTTTGACGACACTACGGGAATAAATAGTCAAATCGGAAAACAAATAAAGCAAATAATAAAGATAATGATGGGTTGTTGATAAAATAAATTACTACTGTAGTGACATAGTTTATTTATAAAACTTGCTATTTTTTATTTATAAAAATTTTATAATATTGTTACGAAAGTTAAATTATCTAAGAATTATTTATAGTTATAGTTATAAGTTATCATGTAAGTTATAGTTTTATGTTACTTAAAATTGTCATGTATAATTTTCAACACAACTGTTATTTTAAAAATAATTCCTATATAAATTTCCCAGTAATTTCTAGAAATGGTTATAGAACATAATAAATAGTTTTTACGGGAAGGTTCAGGAAAAATCTAGAAATAATTATGAAATATAAAAAGGGGTGACTCATGTAAAATTAGTTTAGTTTGTTTTGGAAAACGGTTCTGTTCGTAACTAATAATTGTGAACAAAATAATTAATTTCAATAAAGTTTGTTAAGTTGAATAAGTGTGTGTATTTATTTTTATTTGCAATTAAAAGAACTCAACGGTTTATTATAAAGGGAGTAAACTGAAAGCGTTTATTAAAGGAAAAACGTAACAATTGGTGTCAGAAGTGAAATTGCAATAAAAAAAAAAATTAAAATAAAATAAATAAACAAATAAAAAAAAAAAAACTACAAACAACAAACAACAATGAAATTCGATGAGCTAAAAGTTGAACAGCTGAAGAAAGAGCTGGGCAAGTTGGATCTGCCGACTGCCGGAAATAAAGCTGAGTTGCAGAAAAAATTAATCGATGAATTCAAGCGACGCAACATTGACATCGTAACTTATGAATTCGAAGAAAAAGAAGAAATGGAAATTGCAACCCGTGCAGTACCCAACAACATGGATCTCAGCACAATGTTTGCTGCTATGATGGAGAAAATGGAAAAAATGTCGGCAGAAAATTCTAAAAAAAATGGAGAATATGGTAAAAGAAAATTCAAACGCTATCCTAGCAGAAAATTCTAGAAAAATGGAAGAAAATTCTAGAAAAATGGAAGAAAATTCTAAAAACATTGAGAGGATGGTAAAAGAAAATTCAAGCACCATCTTATCCGAAATTCAAGAAAATTCTAAAGTGACAAACGAGAAACTTCAGGCTACTAATGAAAAACTTGAGAAGCTTCAAGAGATTTCAACTGTTATAAACGAAAGAGTAGACGATATGGAAATATAATTGTCTGATGTAAAAACACAAGTCACTGATGTAAAAACTCAAGTCACTGATGTAAAAACACAAGTCACGGTTTTTGATGAAAAACTTCATCATCTCGAAGAAAGAGTAAATACTCTTCAGTGCCAAGAGGGAGTGGTGCGAGTTTTTCCAGAAGTCTCGAACAGAATAAGAGCTCCAAGTTTTGACGGCAGCTCACCATTGAATGTGTTTAAGTTCCAGTTTGACACAGTTGCCAATAAAAATGCTTGGAACAATGAAGAAAAAGCCATAGAGCTGATTCTGGCTTTAAAAGGAACTGCGGCTGAAATTCTAGAAAGTGTACCAGTAAGTTGCAGAAACAATTATGATGACATTATGGTAGCATTGCAGCGCAAGTATGGTGGTGAACACAGAAAGGAAATATTCAGAATGGAATTACGGGGAAGAGTACAAAAGGCAAACGAAACACTACAGGATTTTGCACTAGAGATTGAGCGCTTGGTGCAGCTTACTTATCCAGGTGAAAGTCATCCATTGCTAGATCATTTTAAGACCGAGGCGTTTGTAAACGGTATACGGGATGCTGATGTGAAACTAGCGGTATGTGCATCACAGAAGCCATCATTTGCAGAAACGGTTTCGTTTGCCCTGGCACAGGAAACCGCTAGAATAATTTCAAAACTGCATATATGCAAGGTGCGCAAGCTCGATATAACAGCAGAAGACGAAGGAGATATTTTAAAGGAAATGAGAAGCATGAAGGAGGCAGTTTTGCAGGCTTTGGGCGAGAAGCAAGGTAAAAACAAAGTTAAATGCTATAACTGCGGTAAAACTGGCCATATTCAGCGAAACTGCAAAGCACCCAAGCAACGATCAAGATCTGCTTCGCCGCAAAGGGACAAACGAAGAGCTAGTCAACAAACATCGCAGGAGCCACCGCTAAAGCTGAGACGAGCAAGCAGTTCGGAGGAAGCTGAAGGTCTCACGATCAATTTAGTAGTGAAAACGAGTAACAGAAATATTACGACCTGTGGTTACATAAATGGTGAAATCCGCATTTTGACTATCGACACTGGTGCTGATTTGATAAAGGGAGCTGTCGAGCCGCTAAGTGGCGTGAACTTGCGAACAGCCACGGGAGAGCCTGTCATTGTCTATGGCAAAGCAAGAGTGGAAATAAGAATGGCCGATATGATCGTTTTTGATGAGTTTATTGTGGCTGAAATTATGGACGAGGTCATAATTGGAGCAGATTTTATGATTCGTCAAGGCATTAGTCTAGATATGGGACGACAAATTATGAATTGGTATGGTCTAGAAATACCCCTTAACGTTGGGAATGGAAGTGAAGCTCATGTAAGACAGCTAATCGCCCTTCAACGTGAAAAACTTCCACCCAAATCAGAAACCTTAGTATGGGCGCGAATGGAGGGAGATTGTGAGGACAACAGTTTATGGGTGGTAGAGCCAGCAGAAGTTAAAGGAGATATCGTAACAGCGAATGCCCTCGTAAAACCCAGCAAGGGTCTAGTTCCCGTGATAGTATTAAATTTATCCAGCAGTGAAAAAGTCCTTACGCAGAACTTCAAGATTGGACAATGTACTTCAACAGAGGCAGTAATTAATTGCGAGCAGCATCAAGGCGTAGCCAGGAGAATTAGCAAGGACCACGAGCCACAAGAGGAACATGTGCGAAAATGGACCGAAAAGCTAACACCGCCTTGCAAAAATAAGGCCAAACAACTACTAAGAAAATATGCCTCTGCATTTGCTTTGAAAGGTCAAAACCAAGGCAGAACGTCAATCGTGAAACACAAAATCAACACAGGCGAAGCTAAGCCAATAAAACAGGCGCCAAGAAGCATTCCTCTAGCAAAGCGAAATGAAGTAAAAGAGCTGGTTAGCGAGATGGAAAAGAACGGAGTTATTAAACCATCGTCAAGTCCTTGGAGCTCACCAGTGGTTTTGGTGAAAAAGAAAGATGGGAGTACCAGATTCTGCGTAGATTACAGAAAACTGAATGACGTCACGAAAAAAGATAGTTATCCATTGCCTAGAATTGATGATACCTTGGACACGTTAGCCGGAACGGAATGGTTTTCTACATTGGATTTGCAGAGCGGTTATTGGCAAGTGGAAATTTCGGAGAATGATAAGGAGAAAACTGCGTTTAGCGCAAGTGATGGCTTATGGCAGTTTAATGTGATGCCATTTGGACTCTGCAATGCTCCGGCTACATTCGAGCGTTTAATGGAGCAGGTGTTAAAAGGTCTTCACCGAAAGACATGTTTGGTGTACCTTGACGACATTCTTGTAATGGGGAAACATTTGATGAACACCTGAAAAACTTAGAAGAGGTGATGAAACGTATATCAATGGCAGGACTTAAACTAAATGCTAAGAAATGCTCACTGTTCCAGAAGGAAGTAAAATACCTGGGACATCGTGTAACCTCCAAAGGCATCTCAACGGACGACGATAAAATAAAAGCTGTAATGGATTGGCCACGCCCGAAAAATATTCATGAATTACGCAGTTTTCTAGGCCTATGTACATACTACAGGCGCTTTGTGCCAAACTTTGCAAATATTGCTGCAAGTTTACACGAATTGACTAAAAAAGCGCAAAAATACATCTGGAGTGAAGCACAGGAAACAGCATTTCAGAAACTGAAGGAATTGTTGTGCTCAGCACCAATTTTGGCTTACCCCATTACTGGAGAGAAATTTGTGCTTGATACCGATGCGAGCGGATACGGAATTGGAGGTGTGCTTTCCCAAGTGGTCGATGGCGTAGAGCGAGTCGTGGGCTATTACAGCCGAATACTTTCGAAGCCTGAGAGAAATTACTGCGTGACGCGAAGAGAGCTTCTGGCAGTACTAGAGTGCGTAAAACATTTCCACAAGTATTTGTATGGTCAACATTTTGAGTTAAGAACAGACCATTCTGCACTAAGGTGGTTGCTGCAATTCAAGAATCCGGAAGGTCAGATAGCTCGCTGGATTGAGCGCCTACAAAGTTATGATTTTACCATTGAGCACAGAAAAGGTGGAAAACATGGCAATGCGGATGCTCTATCAAGACGACCTTGCAAACTGGAATGCAAGCATTGTGTAAAGGCTGAAGGAAAGGAATACAACTGCGAAGTTCGCCTACTGCAGATAGACTGGTCAACGAAGACTGGTCAATGGCACAGAAAGCTGACCCAATATTAGAGAAAATTATGATGGCCAAAGAAGAAGGCAGAAGGCCGAATCGAAACGAAATATCATCTGAAAGTCCTCTAACAAAAGCATACTGGGCCCTATGGAACAGCCTACAGTTGATAAATGGCTGCCTGTACCGAGCATGGGAAAGTGCCGATGGAAAATCAGTTCGTAACCTCATTGTGGTGCCATCGTCAAAAGTACATGAAGTTTTAAATGAATTCCATAATGGTCCAAGTGGTGGCCATCTTGGCGTAACAAAAACATTAGAAAAATTAAAACAACGTTTCTACTGGGTTGGGTGCCAACAAGCTGTGGCCGATTGGATATCAAATTGCACCCAATGCATTGCCGCCAAAGGACCAACAAGGAGAAGTCGGGGACCGCTTCAACAGTACAATTCGGGTGCCCCATTTGAGCGAATCGCAATGGATATATAGCCGGACCTTTTCCTGTGAGTGATGCCGGCAACCGTTATGTGTTAGTTGTTATCGATTACTTTAGTAAATGGCCAGAGGTAAATGCCATTCCAAATCAAGAAGCCAAGACCGTTGTGGACGTATTTTTTAATAACTGGGTGTGCCGCTACGGAGTTCCAATAGAATTACACTCTGACCAAGGCAGAAATTTTGAATCTGCGGTGTTCAAAAAAATGTGCGAATTGTACGGAATAAGGAAAACTAGAACAACTCCTTTGCATCCACAATCCGATGGCATGGTTGAAAGATTTAACCGCACATTAGAGGAACACTTGCGTAAAGTAGTAAGCACTCATCAGAAGGACTGGGATGAACACATTCCAAAGTTTCTGTTGGCATATAGATCTGCTGTTCATAATTCCACCTCTCGTACACCTGCCAAAATTGTCTTTGGAAAGGAGCTCAGACTACCTGGAGATCTAGAATTTGGTGTTAAGCCTGAACCAACAGATGACAGCAATGAAGGCTCTACCTCACAGGAACAAGATGACCTTAATGAACTGCATGAGTTCGTGCGAAGCCGGATTAAACTGTCCAGTGACAAGATGAAAGCCAGATACGATCGAGCGGCAAATTCGGAAGGCTTCAAAGAAGGCCAGTTGGTTTTACTTTTTAATCCGCAACGGAAGAAAGGACTTTCTCCAAAGCTGCAGACTCATTGGGATGGCCTATATAAAGTAATAAAGAAATTGAATGACGTGGTGTATCGGATCCAGAAATATAAGAGCCCAAGATCAAAAATGAAAGTGGTGCATCTAGAACGACTAGCCAATTATGGAAAAGGAGAATCTGAGCCTATTCGGGACGAACAGGCTTAAGTGGAGGGCAGTGTTACGAAAGTTAAATTATCTAAGAATTATTTATAGTTATAGTTATAAGTTATCATGTAAGTTATAGTTTTATGTTACTTAAAATTGTCATGTATAATTTTCAACACAACTGTTATTTTAAAAATAATTCCTATATAAATTTCCCAGTAATTTCTAGAAATGGTTATAGAACATAATAAATAGTTTTTACGGGAAGGTTCAGGAAAAATCTAGAAATAATTATGAAATATAAAAAGGGGTGACTCATGTAAAATTAGTTTAGTTTGTTTTGGAAAACGGTTCTGTTCGTAACTAATAATTGTGAACAAAATAATTAATTTCAATAAAGTTTGTTAAGTTGAATAAGTGTGTGTATTTATTTTTATTTGCAATTAAAAGAACTCAACGGTTTATTATAAAGGGAGTAAACTGAAAGCGTTTATTAAAGGAAAAACGTAACAATATAATCAAGAGATCTTTGTTTTTTTTTAATAGTTAAAGTATGTGTAAATGTATTTTAAGTTTTGTGGGTTTTAAGTTTAAAAAGATTATTAAAAAATATTTGATAAACAAGAAGACAAAAACTTTGTTTATTTCCTAAAAAGCAAAACTACGTTGGCGATCCTGCCACGAGTCTCAATATTTTATTCATGGAATAATCAAATAACTACATTTAACAGTTTAATCAAATTTTATTCAAACATTTAATTTAATGGTAAAGAAAGAAAGAATCTCCAATAAAATAAGAAGGAACATTTCAATAAGATTTTTAATTTAAATTTATTAAACTAAATCAAGATAAATTTCAATGAATACATCAACCGAAGGAGTAATCAAATCAAAATATATTTATGCGGTAAATATGTAAATAACTATACTGTTTTATTTGGAGCGCAAATCAAGATTCTTTTTTCTTTCATTTTTAAAATTCATCTTTATTAAATTTTTTGATTACATATTTACATTTTCCGAGATTTTATCTATAGATATTACAGCGAATTACATTTTTAATCACAAATATTGAATAGTTTTATATACTAACATTTTTAAAGGAAAAATAGGAAAACCTTTATATAACAAAAAGAAAGGTGTTCAAATATATATGTATACAATTGCATTATCTAAATTAAAATCAAGATTCTTACGCATAATTGATGTTGTGAATTTTTAACGCTTATCAAACTAAAACTTTAAAAGATAAGTCTATTATTATAAAATTTTTATTAATAAAAAATCGAGTTCATTAAATTTAATTTTCATTAAATTATTTTTATGAAGAAAGGAATTTTACAACATGAAAATTAATTAAAATTGTTATTGATAATCATTTATTCTTGACTGACCTGAGATTCGAACCCAGGCGGCTGGTTACACTGACATGTTTCGATCGCTACCACTCGATCATCATCAGGAAACTTCATCCAAAGATTTTAGAAAAACTAAATATATTTTCGCTTAACAGTTTTATTTGTATAATATCATGTTAATGTTGGCCATGACTTCGTCTGAGGTGGTCCATTCGGACGGTCCAATTTTGGGCGACTCGTTCGAGTTTATATGACCCGATAGGTTTATAATAATTGTGCAATATGAATACTAAGACCCGTGCTTGGTAGTCATTATATTTCTAAAAAAACACAAATTTTTGGGAATTTTCGGCTGTTTTTTGAGAATTGTCGGATTCGTTTTGTAAGTTTAATTAAATTTTGAGCTGGTTTGTATTAGGCATTAAAAAATATATTTATTTGTAAAACTTTATTAAATAATATTAGCTAACAAAGATTTTATTGCATAAATTATAATTTTTATTATTTTATTATATGAAGTAACATTCTTTATGTAGATAGCGCTTTTTATCAAAAAAAAAAAAAAAAACGTGTGTGTTAGATAGCACAATACAATATTTAAGAAAAAAAGGTTTGGAATTTTTTTTTTTTAAATTTCAATGACAGATGACCCTTCAGTTAGTGAACTCGTTTCAATAAAAAACACATTTTTGAAAAATTGCAGATATTTGAAAAATAACCCTCGATATTAGAGCTGCAATACTATCGATAGTCGGCCCAATCGATAGTTTTGATAGTTAGCTCAAAAACTATCGATAGTATCGAAAAGTTTTTATGTGCCACTTCTGTAGACACGGTAGTCAATGAAGATGTTAAACAATGAAAACATTTCTACGCTTTTCAGGTATAAAAAATCAGCATATTCAATTTAAACTTCAATGCAGTGGTGCCAAAAGTAGGGAAAAACCCTACATGTAGGGTCTTTTGATACTAAAATGGGAGCGTAGGGAAAATCGGACTGATTTTCTATATTCGCCGAAATGTAGGTAGTTTTTCTCATATTGCGAAATAAATGCGAATTTTAATAATGATTTAATATATAAATACAATAAAAAGATGAGTACAAATTTGAACTCTGAGGCTTAAGCCTCAAGGATCCAACGTATGAGTCTAGAACAATCGCATACAATTAATTTTTCTGAAATTGTGAAATTAATACGTTTTGAAACAAGAATTTGAAACAGATTTAGATAAAAATATTAAAAATAAAAAACTTCAATCACGAGGCTTCAAAACTTATCGAAACTGATATGGATTTTACTTACTATATCCAATGCAAATGCCGATGGAGAGAGACAACCAAAAAGCGAAACAAATTGAGTCACAAAACTTAAAGTTTAATTTGTATTATAAAATAATTTCATTAAAACAATGGAAAAGGCTGCGTTAGTTTCAAATGCACTAATATTCACTTTAGAAAATTCGGTTCAAAAAAATACATACATATATTATTTGTAAAATAACCTGTTGATTTTGTACCTGTAACTTAAATTATCATTTAAAGATTAAGAATAAAATTAGTTTTTTATAACTATTGTTTGTCCTTAGATTTTAATAACTAAAACACGTAAGGATTTTTTAGGGAAATTTTTTAAGCAGGTAGGGTAAAATCGGATTTTTTTTAGTATGCGTAGGTATTTTTCTGGCAACACTTCAGCGTCATCTATTGTTTATAAAAAATATACGGGCATGTTATAGAAATTGAAATATAGTGGATTTGAAGTCGGGCAAATTTGAAAAACTACCCTGTACTAAAAGTTCATACAAATATTCCATTTAATCAATTTCATTTTGTGAGTACCAATTAGCTTTACAAGATCAACTCTTAAAACCAGAAAAACTGTGGTCATTTTGTAAATAATTGAACTTAAAATTAATTTCTATTTCAATTCAATTCAATTTCACTTCATTTCGATTTCTAGAACATGCACGATAAACTTTATCAGGGGTGTGCTGGAAATTGAAAACGTAAAGCGCAACAATTTTAAAAGTCGTTTTTTTAATAAGATTTCTGTAATAAAAGAATTTTATGACAAATATTATACAAATATTTCTCTATTAAGCAGAACGTTTACCCCTGTATAATCATACATATATAGATAAAAAGACGGTTTATTGGCAGCTGTTTTTAACTTCGACGTCAAAATATTCACCATGAGTCTAGAAATTTAAAAGATTTTTTTGTATCCTTTGCGTTAAAAATTTTTTCATACATATAAAATTTTTTTATTTTAAAAAAATTTTTATAAAAATTTTCACGGGAGCTGAATTAATTTTTGTTTTTATTTTTTAGAAAAAATTACAATTAGAGAGAAAACACCACATCTAACAACCCTTTTTTTAAATTAGAATTTTTTTAATTGAATTAACACTCTTTAAAATAATTTAATTTATATAGGGTAGGTACGATTAACATTATTTTAATATGTAAATGTGTACACAATTCTGTGGCAATAAGTCTATTTTTTAAAGTTTCAAAGGTGATGCTTGAAAATTTACTCCTTATCCAATATAATCATCACTTATTTGCGGTTATATTTTTTTAAAGTTTTTGGCCCTAACGTTTCTAATGTCATAGATCGAAAGTAAAATTTAATTATTATACCATATACTACTTCTAATCAACTTTTTAGTTACTTTTAAAATTATCCGATAGTATCGATAGTGATAAAAACTATCGATAGTACGCTAAAAATAAAACTATCGATACTATCGATAGGTACTATCGATTGTTTTGCAGCTCTACACGATATATAAACTAATAAATAATTTGCTGTTGTAAATGATTTAACTTGAGGGTTACACGATCAAGTTTTGCCTATCAATTTTTAATACACTCACACTTTTTTACCAATACACTCATACTTTTAAAAATTGATACGAACTTGCCTTTAAAATTCTCTTGTCAGTGAGTGTTTCAATTTACGTTCAAGAAAACAGCTGATTTCAAGGTTAGTGAGCAAATTTTTCGTTTCTCTTTATACATTTTTTTTTTAATGACATCTTGAAAGTAAATTGCTTTCAACTTGCGTGCAGCCTAAGTCACAGCTGCCAATTTTTGCATATTTTGACAAACAGTATATGTAAAAGACTATCAAGAAAAGCTTGATCGTGTGGCTGCAATGTAAGTGTGCGATTTTTTATTTTTTTTTTTTTTTGAATCAAAAAGGGACAAAAAAAAAGGCCATTGGAACAAGCAACATCCATTTTTGCCAAAAAAAGACCACCAGTGCCACCTTGTATTAAATTCGCCTTGTATGAGTGATTTTTCATCCTTTAAAAAAAAATTGCTCAAAATTTATGAGTTTATTTCTTTGCGATAAATCAAACACAAATTGACTGGTTGGTTTACTTTACACCCTCATTGTATTCTTATTAGTCATACGCGTGTTCTATTATTAAACTTCAGCCTGCATTAAAATTGTGTCATAAGATATTTGTAAATATTTATAAAATTTGCTATTATTAAAGGTGTGTTTATAAAAAATATTATTTTTAAGATTAGTGCAGTTAATAAATTTTATATTTCTCGTAGTAAAATTAGGTGAAAGGCACGTAATTTTCTCTTTTAAAGCTGTTCTTATTAATTTCGTTTTTCACTATGGGGCGCAAGCAGGGATGCGTCATTAAAACCTCGGCAACCACTACAAAAACACAAAAGGTAACCAAAAGAAAAACAACAAGGTGTGATAACAATAAAGGCAATTTTTATATATTTGCATTAGTTGTTTTTTAACAGACGGATAATGTTATCAATTTACTTTTTCCCTCCAGACCTCATGGTTGTATCTCATTTAAGATAATATGTATATTATTAATTTTTTTATGCAGGTTATGTCTCATGATGAATTTATGAAACGTATAAATAAAACCTTATACTTTGGTAACGATTTTACTGACAACGAAGATGATAATATTGCACCACATGCCTTGGAAATGTCTAAACCTTTGGCTGAATATGCCTCTGAATTGTTTAGTGAAAGCCATCGTGGGTATACATTGAATCGTTTGAGTAGTGTCGAGGCTTCGAGTGTGCAAACTGCAACTCCGGCTACTTTGATTATGGCTTTGATTTATTTGGATCGTTTGAATGTTACTGATCCTGGCTACGTCAGACGTATTACTCCTCAAGAATTATTTATTGTTTCTATGGTTAGTAGTTTATTGACTTTGAAAAGAAATATTGATTTTATACAACCTGTTGCTTTTTTTATTTTAGATGATTTCAACTAAATTTTATGTTGGCCACGATGAGGAATTTTATTTATCGGATTGGGCAGAATATGGTTATATGACAGAGGATAATTTAAAGCAATTGGAGTTAAAATTCTTATGCGCAATTGTAAGTATAAAATTAAAAAAAAAAAAAAAAATGCAGAACAATTCTTTCAATACACGTCCATTTAAGATAGAGCTTTGTTCTAAAGGCACTTTTACACGATATATATTTTGCAGTGGCTTTGTCAAATGAAAAATCCATATGAAATTGCACATGTCTGTCAAATTAAACAAATACAGAAGGTTTATAATTTTTCCTTTCACACGTTCTTTTTGGTTTCAACTGACATTTTTAGATTATGTGACTTGCAAAACAGCTGATGTCAGATTATTTGTCAGATCAAATTATAACACGCTCTAATTGCAAAATTTTACACTGCAACTTTGAGCTGGTATTTAAAGAAGCAATTTTTGCATTGCTTAAGAAAAAAAAAATTATAAAAACCGTTCTCCTGCAATTTGCCTTTTGTCGCTTACATACTATTTTGCATTTTCTAAATTTAAATCTTTTTTGCGATAAAAACTTCTCAGTAGCGCTCTAGGTTGGCAAATGATGACATATTTTGTTGTTGTGTATTTTAGTAGTTTTTACGCAAATTTAGTGTTTTTTGCTTTTACAAAACTAATTTCAATCTTAAGAATTTTTGTCTTGACTTGTAAACCCAAAGAGTTATCAAAATATAAATTTATTGCAATTAATATCAATTTAAAGCTTTTTTCTAATTTTTGACGATTTAAGCGATATATTTCTTTTCAACCTTTTTCTGGTTTTATCAATTTCACCTCAAATATAAAAATTTCTTTCGATATTTTTATTTCTTTGCTTAAGAATTTGTATATATTATTGATTGCTTTTCTTAACATTTTCTAGGAGTGGAACGTATACATATCGAACGAACAATTTTTCGAAAAACTGACCAGTATTGAAAAAACTTTGGCACGAAGACAGGGTTTACGACGTGGCTGGTTGACTTACAATGAACTAATACAACTGCTGCCCTCATTCACATTGGCCAAATTTTTGCTCAAAAATATAACCATAATTGCAGTCAGTTATGCTGCCAGTGTTATGACTATAGCGGGAGCATTATTTTTGGCAGCTCAGATACCAGGCACGTCTCTACATCGTAATCCTCGTACTCGATTGACAACAAACAGCAGTGAAATAATAAATGATACTAATGTGGATGAGCTCGATGTTAATGGAAGTTCTACAACTGTATCAGTGATAACTATGCGTCAGCACAATCATACCAATTTGGCATTAAATGTCGAGGATGAATTGCTCAAACTTGAAAGACAATATCGTGAAGAAGCTTTACGTAATAGTGTTTTACAAAAGAATAATGAAATTTCTACAGAATCACGGTTAACTCTACCCCAGCAAATACTTAGGACCAAGATAAATGTCAATCAAAAGTGTGCTAAACATGGTCAACAATATCAGCAACAGGGTCAATGGTTTGCCAACAAGGAAGAGTACAGTGATTATGGGAAGGGGTCTACCGATTATGGAAATCATTATGAATTTGAACTTTATCGCCAACTTGTGTTAATGCAAACCCGCCATGATATCACTACTGAGGAAAAAATTTACGCTTTTAAACCTTATAAAAACTCTACTATGGTAGGACAATTTTGGCACTTTCTGGCCGATACTGTGCAGCATACAAGTTTCATTCGTTTGCCTTTTGTTTGGCTAAAATTTATGTAAACTTTTCGTGAAAAAAACTACGATGGCAAAAAAATTTATAAAAAGCATTAACTGACTTTGATTATGTGACATTTTTCATACTATAACACATAGTACGGGAAGACTTTTTCTCTTGACATTTCATTAACCACTTTAATTTTTTTTAAGTAATAAAAAAAACATTTAAATAAAACGTAAGAAATGTGCAAATTAAATTTGCATCAAAATACTAAGAAATAAATAAACTTATTTATTACATTAACTAACCTCCCCTTATTCCCAAAAAATAGTTTAAATTTAAAAAATAAATGAATAAATTAAAAAAATTATGAATAGTTTATTAAACAAATTTTCATAGAAGATATCACAGAAAATTTGTTAGCGCCGATTAGACGGGCATACTTGGTATGTTGTGGGAGAATACTAATAACAAAATCTTTTGGGTTTCCAGGGTTTAAAAAACTGCAGTCGAAACCAAAAGCTGTCGAACAAGAAACGAAAATTTGTGTACAACTTTTCGATTTTTGAGTTGGTTTGCCATCGACAGTTTGTTTACCTTTAATGAATCAAACAAAAAAATATGAAAAAATAGAAACGTCAAAAATTTTAGTAGAAAATAAATTGAAAATTGCGCAACCTAATTAATTGCTGAGTATGAACATAAAAGCAAGTTCAAAATGAAAAACCGACATGCGCAACTTACTTGCCGGGTCAGTAAGGGTTCAAAATCTAGTAGACTTCATTTGAAATTTGCCTCAAAATCTAGTTTGTTACATTGTATTTTTTTGACATAAGCGAGATTTTGTTTTTATAACAAACACAGCTGACTGAAAGTTTTTTGTAAAAAACTTAAGGTCCAACTATAAGTGCTGGTTCACACAGGTCAAGTTTACTTGAACAGTTTTATTTAAATTTTCTTTTGAACTTGCGTTCACGTTCATGCACAAAATTAATTTTTGTTTTCTTTTCCTTCAACTTTGTAGCTTTTTTTATTAAAAAAGAAAAGAAAAATAAAAACTGACTGGTACGGTCAAGTATGTACCCCTTTCCATTCTCTTTACCCCTCTCTCCTAAAAGCTCAAGACTTGAAGAGTCAAACTTGACCTGTGTGAACCAGCACTAATATCCATAAGTTTAGTTAGGCTACTATCAAAAATTAAAAAAAGCCTTTAAATACATCCGAATTATTATATTCATTTTGAAAGTTTTTTGTATAACGCATTCATACTTTTTTCGTTATCCCATTTTTTCTATTTGAATTCAATCGTAAAAAAGGAAAAAATGCTCGGATAATTTTTCTACACAATTAGGCTGGAAAAGAAATGGCATTTTAAAATTTACATAACCAGTTGCTTATAATTACAAAAGGGAACAAATTTGAAATTTTTTGTGCGGTCTGGAATTTGATTGCAAATTTCAAATCTAATCTCCATTTTTCTCTATCAGCTCTACTTTTCGAGATATACCTTTATATCCAAATAAAGGCACTTTCACTACATATATTGGAATAACGTGAATAGGGTTGACCATATTCAGTTAACAAAAAAATCCGAAATTCTGCAACATAATTATCTTAAGGTCGTACTTACATTGTTTTTTAATTTGCCCTTTCAGAGATATCGTTGAATTTTTTTAAAAAAAGGAAGCTTTAAATAACACTAATTTCTTGTTCAAGGCGAATTGACTTTCAGGTGTTTCTTCAAAAACTCAACGAATCTCCGAAAATACAGAACAAATTTAAAAACAATGTAAGCACGTCTAAAGATAATACTGTTGCAGAGTTTCGGATTTTTTTGTTAACTGAATATGGTCAACCGTTTTCAAGTTATTCCAATATATATAGTGAAAGGGCTTTAATTTTTGTCAATATTATTTAAACTATTTACTTAAAATATTCACCCCCTTAGTTATAAACAAGGCGAATTTACACCAGGTGAACTTATCTTGCTACGTTAGCAACAGCTGATTACTAACCTTGTGTCAAAATGGTATACCGTCCTGTTGGATCTGGGGAATCTTAACTAAATTCTATAATTTTCGATTAAAATTGTGAAAACTTTTTTAAGTTATAACATTTCAAAAAACATAATTTAATATTAAAACAAAATCAAATATTTGTTTGAATTTTTGACACAACGTTAAAATATATTACAGTGCTGTAAAACGTTTTCAAAATAAGACCACCTTGTATGAATTCGCCTTGGTTATAAAAAAGAAAAATGTTTAATAAAACGTTTATTTAACACATTTTTATACAAAATCCGTTTCATAAACCTTTTATTTATAAATTTGTTGTTTTTTATTAAAATGTATTTTTTTTCTCTTGTGCAACAGGGAAGTATTTTTTGTACTATATGGAAAAAGCCATAATTGCGTCACTAAGAATTACTAGATTTTGAGGGGATTTTGTCAAAATCTAGTCACGAAGTAGATTTTGTTTTGTATGGGAAATTAGTCAAATACAACTAGATTTTGCTTGAATTCTTGTAAGCATTTGCTACAGTGTAAACGGACTATTTACTAGTGTTGTCGAACATTTCAATTAAAGGAGCCACCTAAGAAAATATTTGGTTTTTTTATACCCTTCACCGAAGGTAAGAGGTAGTGCTGGGAAACTATCGATATTATCCCTGTTACTTCGGTTCCTTCAGAACGGTACTTATCAATTTTTAAAAAACTGCCATCTAAAATAACGTGCGTATATACATATTTCGTCTCATACATTCAATAAATGATAAAAACAACGTACAGTTCGTTGTAAAAAACTAATCAAAGTTTTCCTGTCCAAGTACAAACATTCAGTCGATAGTAATATCGATAGTGAAATCTGAACTATCGATAAATATCGATAGTAGAAAATATCGATAGTATCCCAGCACTAGTAAGAGGGTATATATAACTTTGTCATTCCGTTTGTATGTTCCACAACATTGATCCTACATCCTATAAAGTATATATATTCTGGGTCCTTATGAAAAGCGAAGTTCAAATCCGGTTGTCCGTCTGTCCGTGTGTATGTTGAAATGGGTTTTCCCAAAACCCCAGAAATGATGTGGACTAGGTTGATGTATATTTATGTCACATATACTCCGTTTAAGTTTGCTATTGAAATTCAGCCAGATCGGTCCAAAAATGACGGAGATATGAGCAAAAAACCACGACTACCTCTAAATTTTTCCAAAAATCCCTTGTTGTTGTTTTATTTTTTTTATATCTGTATATCTTGAGAACGGCAAGAGCCAAAGTTTCCAAATTAGGTACACACATTTAGGTTGCCAATACATACCATCCTACAAAATGTGGGCGGGATTGGAGAAGTGGGCGTGGTACCTCCCGTACAAAAAAAATTGAAAATTTTATAAAAACCTAAATTTAAGGGCTGCCAATATGTCCTATGGATATGACTTATACATCAAAATATCGGATTTTTAGTAGAACATATTTTATAAAAAACTCGGGAAAATCGGTTCAGATACAAAAAAGTTATGACCAAAATTAAATTTTTTTTTTAAATACCCACTTTCGGGAACCATAGATCTCCCCGAGTCCAAGCTTTATAACTAAATTAAATGGTAAATTTCTTCTTCAACACGTCGGTATATAAATCTGCCAAATCGGTTAAAAAATGAATCCACAAAAATTACTCTTTTTATAATTAACTTTGTTAAAATATATATTTACAAGTTTATATAAATGTTTATATATAAATATAACTTAAGTAAATGGTAAAATTCTTCCTTAACACGTCGGTATATAAAACTATCAAATCGGTTAGACAATGGGTAATTTATGAGCAAAATACTCCAAAAATGGGCTAAAAAACATCAAAATTTTTATAAAAACCTAAATTTTAGGGCTGCCATATGTCCTATGTATATGACTTATATACCAAAATGTCGGAAATTTGTATGAGTTATAACCGAAATACTAGGGTCTAATCACCGCATACGATATCGAGCAAAATTCATCGAAATTATTTATTTTGGTATCTTGAAACTCGATATCGAATGAAATGTATTGAATTTGAAATAATAGCATTCGACATCGAGTAACTCGACATTACATTTATCGAGTTTTCATTCGATACGCCAGTGTCTATCGTATGCAAAAAAATTCAATAGTTTATTCGATACGAAAGTATCGAATGCAGTGATTAGACCCCTGAATTCCCGAAAATTACTCTTTTTATACCCTTCACCGAAGGTAAAAAGGTATATAAAATATTGATCCTACACCCTATAAAGTATATATATTCTGGGTCCTTATGAAAAGCGAAGTTCAAAACCGGTTGTCTCTTATTTAAAAAAAAAATATTTACCAGTTTTATTTAGTTTTTGTCTAGTTGCTCTGTATTCTGCTCGCACAATGGTGAAGGGTATATAAGATTCGGCACAGCCGAAGATAGCACTCTTGTTTTTTAATCAGATTGCACTAAATTTTGATTATTAAAAATATTAAAGCAAACTTTTGGGGGCTTATAGAAATGACATGTTTAATGCAAATTAATAAAACTGCAGAGAAAGGAAAGCATAAAGAAACATTTGTACTTACTTTTTCGATAAATCTTTTTTAAAAATTTATAAAATACACACATTCTCTTTATTCTTTTAGTTTATTTGCTCTACTTATTTTTGTAATTGCTCTTATTATTTTGACTTATTTAAATTTATTTTTAGACACACAACTAATTAATTTTGTTTTATTTGAATAAATTTAAGCTAAAAAACATTGACACAAATTTAATGGAATGAATGTTGCTAAAGCTTTTTAGTTTGGTTCTAAATTCTATTGCTTCGATTCATGCTTCAATTTTTGCTTTAATCTATTTTAGCTTTGATTAATTTTTCAATTACATAAATTCCAATTACTTTTTTGGTTTTCTTAAATGACTACTAAATGTTTGGTTCTAAACTAATAAAGTAAATACAATTTATTGGTGCTTTTTTTCATTAATATCAACTTATATAGGCGCTACTCAAATCTAAAATTTTGTTGCTTTTATTTGATTTTTTAATGGCAACTTTTTTTTTATTATATATAATTTAAATATAAATTTTTATTTATTATAGTAAATAGCATAAAAGGTACTTTAGTAATTCGTTTTATTTTAGGTATTATTCATTGGAAGATCATGTAAGTATAAACATTTTTTATTAAATTAAACAATAGTTGTAGTATAAAAGTGCACTTGAGAAGAGTCATGGAAGAAAATTGAAAAAGCAAGTTATAAGAAATTTAATAATTTAATAAGAACGAAAAAAATGACAAGTTAAAATATTAACGCAATGAAGAATATTGTTAAAAAAAAATCAGCAAACAAAACACAAACTATTCAGCTAGCTAAGTTATAAATAATTCACCTTAATTGTAAATTTTAGCTTTAAAAGTAAGAGTTTTATATAAAGTGATCCATTTTTTACGTATTCAGCTAACAGAAATGAAAATATTAATAAAACTAAGAATATAAAATTTTTTTCTGCAAAATTGCAAATTAATTTAAAATAAAAACAATCACTTATTTATATAGCTGAATTATCTATGTCTGTAGCTTACAAAAAATTTAAACTGTAATAAATATTATAAGTTTCCGGCAAGCTGAATTAATTATTAATATACCAAAATGGTTCATTTAGCCAACAGAAAATATAAATATAATAGATGCAAAGATTTATTTAAAGTTTTCTGCTTGCTGAATTTTAAATGATCAAACTAATTTTAAAATTTAGCGACCAAAAAGCTAAATTTTATTGAAAGCGATTCGGTTTTACCAAATCAGCTAGTCGATTTACTTATTCAGCTAACATAAATTTAAATTTTACAAACACCAATATTTATTACAACTAGGGAGCTATGCAAATGATTTTTTATCCTAGCTTAATTATATATTTTACCATTAAAAATAGCAATAAATATCAGCAGGGGGGATACTCTTTATTGGGATGCAAAAGCAGTTTTGATGCGAAAGCTAAATGCCAACTTGGTACTCTCAATCACTTTCGCAAAATTTTTTGAAAATGAAGCAATACTGGCAATACACATAAAAGATGGCGCAGATTGACAGTAATGAAATGCTGAAATATGTAAAAATCTTTGAAATTGGAAAATTTAAATAAAATAAATAGTGATGATTTGCAAAAAGAAACAAATTAATAGATGCGAAAGGCAAATGCGCTAGATTTGCTACCATTTTCTTTCGCATCGCAATAGAGAGTAGCCCCCCTGAATTTGATAATAAAGAAAAATTAAGTATGGGTGCGTTCGTAAATGCATCACTGCGCTGCATTAGAAAAGCAAACTTTTTTTAACGGCGATAAAAGAGTAATTATAATTTTTTTTTATTGTGTGACTATTATTTTTGTGGAGTATTTCACAATTTGTTGGTCCACATTTACTTCACTGATAAATATACAAATAACCATTTGAAATTACTGATGAACGCACCCTATCGCTCTTCAAAAACTAGTAAGAACCTATTTTGTAATGATTCTAACGACCAATTTCACCAAGTTCAGTTAAAAATAACTTTCAGCTGTAACTGTCAAAATTATATTTTTAACTGGAAGTTAAAGTAATAGTTCATTACAACTGAACTTGGTGAAATTGCCCATAAATCATTTAAATTCGTAAAATACCAGCACAAAAATATTAAAATTAATGCCCCTATTGCGGTTCTCCACTTTTGTAACAGTTTGGTTGTCTTTGGTAAATTCACATTGCCATTCTCAACTTAACTGGCAGTTGGCTATTAAGTTGTGTATCTGTTTTTTTCGTGGTATTGCCGTTTTCAAGTTTGTAAAAGTTTGGTCGACAAAAATGTTAAATACACACAACTGCTAAAAAGTAGTTGTGTTATTGGCAGTTAAAGTTTATTTTTTTTTTAAATTCGGTGAAAATCGAAAACAAAATAGAGAAATCGTATGTATAAATTTTTGTAATAACTTTTTCGCTATTTTTAAAAACTTTTATTAATTTGAAAATAAGAACGAAAGCTTAATTTGAGCGGCTTGCCCAACTCATTTAGAGGAACTTAGAAATTGCTCGCGGAAAACACCAAAGTTTGGTATGATGAAAAATGCATGTAAGAAGTAATGGAAAGAGTTTATAGTGGAGTAAAATAGTTTGAAACCACGACAAGAACTTCTCTTAAGCACTTTATCTAATTATAATATTCTTGGCACAGGTTTGGATGCACTACACGGCAAGTATAAAGAAAACTTGCCAACAATAAAAGAAACACTCAAGCGACAGGGGAGGGCTATCACAAGAAGTTCCATTAAATAGTCTTGAAGATACTGTTTCGCAGCTCTTGTATTGCATGTCCGGCCAAGTATTTGTTGTGGAAAATATTTCACCATCAATTGACAATTTTACTGAGTCAATTGAACCAATCATACAACCAGCAGATTGGCCAACAGCTACCCCAACCAGAATAAGAACACATGAGACACAACAAAGTTTCGTTACTTATTTTGAGAGAAGAAACGCAATAGGGGAATAAAAAAAAATTTTCGAATACAAATAATTTTTTTTTTTTTTTGACTACAGAAGAGAATTCTGGCAAGGTTTTTATAAAAAAAATTGTTTGATTCTACAAATTTTTTGTTTGAATTGGAAAAATAATTTTTTCTGTATAGAAAATTTGTTTTGGGACAAACTAAAAAAAGGATAAATTTGTTTGTAGAATAAGTAAGAAAATCTTATTCAGCTAGCTAAAATAAAAAAAAAAATAAAAAAAAATCAATTGTAAAATATGTGCTATTATGTCGATGAGAACCTACGCATAAATATAATATCCACACTATATACAAGTATTCAATGTAAACTGTAAAAACTCAAAAATTAGTTTAAAATATTAAATGGTAATTTTAGGGCAGTTTTTTTTATTATAGTACGAAAACTGGACGGTGTTAAAGTATGTGCCAAATAAATTATGTAAGACAAATGTAGAGAAGACAAAAAAATTTAGATAGACCCTAAAAGTAGTTTGTTTTATAAAGGTACATATAGTGAAATATTATAAAAAATTTTAGGTTAAGTATTCTACATAGAAATTTTAACAAAAAAAAAAAAAAAAAAAAAAAAATACATAAAATAAAAGAAATTTGGTGAGGATATAAATACAAATTATAATGTATTTCCAAAAAGAATATTTAGTCACAAAAAGTTACAGTTATAACAAGTTTTTTTTTCGGTATGTAGTTAAATTATATAATTTAAGTTAATAAATTATAAATAATAAAATCGTTAATTGCTTTTGTATTATAAGGAAATATTAATCTTTAAAACAAGTTAAATCGTTAAATACGTTACTAAAACAATCATATTTAAAAAAAAAATAATTTAAAAATATTTATCAACACTTAATTTGAAAAATCTATTGAGCAGTTACTAAATTAGCTCCCTTTTTTTTGAGCTCTTCTTCCTCTTTCTTTAATCGTTCTTCTTCTTTGCGTTCATCTTCGATAGCCTTGCGATCCATAAACAATAAGGGGAACATGCCAATTAAACAGCCAACTGTTATGCCAATAATACGACCCTGAAATTGAAAAATATTTTAATTTAAGCTTAAACTTTTAAAAATATTAAAGATAAAAATTTAAACTTACATAATTTGCCGCCCTACGACTAGATTTCATTTCCATTTGTATGACTGTTAAATCGGGTGGCTTTAAGCCCAAATATTCACAACCTCTTTCAACATAATATGCGGAACCAATACCCAGCACATCACTAATGGTATTACCCAGACCGGCAGCAGCCATGGTGGATATACACATGAAGGTACCAAACATTTGTTCAATATAATCACCCTAGAATATAAAACAAAATCATTTAATAAACCAAAATTTCTACAGAAATTACGTTTAGAACGAAACTGTTATGCAATAACGTAATTGGACAAAGTTGTTTATATTTTAAGTGCTTGAGCAAATTGTGTTAGGGACAACAATTTTATAGAAAATTGTTTTTGGCACAAAATTTTCTAAAGAAAGTTGTTTATAGAACAAACAAATTAAAAATTGTTTTTGGGATAATAATTTTTAATAGAAAATTGTGTTTAAGACAAAATTTGCTATACAGGGAAATCGAAAACGTAAAACCCAAGAATTTGGAAATTGTTTTTAATACACTTTTAATCTAATTTAAGTTTTAAAGTAAGTCTACACGATATGTTGAATCAGCAAATTTATGTTGAAAGATTTGCTTTCAGTGCCAACATATCGTATAGACACCAACATTTTTTCAACAAACGTATGCTTACCAACATATGACAGGCATTTGTTAACGATGTCAGCAAACTTTTGTTCACAATTATAGCATATCGTCTAGACACAATATTTTTTGCTTTTCAACAAATTTTTTACGTATGTTGACAAATATGTTATTTGTTGAAAGTCGTATGCAAGCTTTTCAGCATACAGCAAATTTGGTAGCATATGAATAATATAAAAATTGGTATTCTTTTAATAACTTGATTAATTTTTTACATAACCCCGGAACTTATCCAGATTTCTAGCTCATCGGCAAACAAGGAACAAAAAATTGCATTTATAAGTACTTTGAAAATAGAAATGTTTGCCAAAGAACTTTGTTTTAGAGTTATAGCCCATAAATCAATTGATCAATTCTTAACCAATATTTCTTGAAGTATAAATTGGATCACAGCAATATGGGTATCGCTGAAGGGTGTTTCCAACTACCTTTCACATGGTATATAAAACATGCCGAATTATTAACCCATTAAGAACCAATTTAAAAACAATATTTTAATTTACTAATGCATTTTATCAAAATGGCTCTAATCTCAAAATGTTATCGATATAAAGTTATTTTTTACACATAATATTTTATAGGGAACGCTTCAAGCTTTCAGTTATTTAAGTTAAAAAATTATATTATAATAACTCTTTTGTTTAATATAGAGTTATGAGTATACATGTGGTAATAGTTTATATACTCTATGTATTATTTAATTATAGTATGCCAAATACCGGCTTTGATAAATAAAATTGTTCTTATATGTTGGCTTTCGACTGGACATAAGGGTTTTTAGTTTTATCGTATATCAAGCACCGGCTTCGCTCAGCTGAGTTAATTTTCTTCATTTGAACCAGAGCCCCTCCACCCTGAAAAATTTCTATTAAAGAAATTAACAAAAATTGGTGACAAACTAAACCGATTGTTATTTACAAAAGAATTCGTTTTCTATGACCAGATTTTACACTACGATGATCGGTCTATAATTTACCATAGGTCGCATGTAAAACCCATTCTCGGATATACTTTAGCATGCCTAAGACGTACCGAATAACGCTATTATAGCAGAATTTGGTATGGCATAGTTTCATAAAGCTAGAAATCAGACAACTAAATTTGGAGAAGATCGGCCCACATATGCTCCATTCGAGCATTTCAATTTTCAGTTTTTTTTTTAATGACTTTAGTGGCAAAACTTGCATCATCTTTATAAAAATTTGATAACTGTATTGAAATTTGGTCCAGTTTATGTTTTTTAATACTCAACCGAATTTTGTAATTATCGACCCAAAAATCCCGTTAATACGGCTAAACTGATAAAAACAATGATAGTTTATTCAAATTTGGTCAAATAAAGTTATATATGATTAATAAGTCGGTAATGTCCGACCATATAATAACCTATACCACAGAATATACAGATAAATATTTGAGAGTGTACCTAATTTGGGACTCAAGGGCAATCATGGACCCGATAAAACAAATAAGGTTATAGTCGCCAAATTTTGTATTAATACTAAAATTTTTAAGGATGTTATGATATTGGTAATATTTTTATGAGTGATAATTGTATAGGAACTATAGATTTAGAATATAAAGTTTAATCTTACTACCAAGATAAAAAAATGGTTTATTGGCACAAAGATTCTAATTTGAAAAGTAGTTAGTATCTTTGAGAAATTATGGACCGTTCCTCACCGTTTTCAATAACAATAAATATTTAGTACCAATGTACCAAATTTGATCAAATAATTGCGACCTGTACTTTGCACACTACAAAGTAAGCAGCCAGCCAGACATCGTTATATCGACTCAAGATAGTGAGTCTATCGGGATACTATAAAATGGTTATAGGACCAATATTTTTAAGTGTTACAGACACTATGGTGGTGTGGGTATCAAAATGAAAAACATACTGCTGGCCGGCCCATAACTTACCATAACATTAGAAAAGTAACCAATTATAAAACTGTGAGGCTTTATAAATAATTTTTAGATCAATCCAGTTCATATAAAATTGTTTTTGGGACAAATTTTTTTTATATAAAATGATGTTTAAGACATAGTTTGCTATAGAAAATAGTTTGACATCAAATTTTTTTTATAAAAAAACTATAATTTGAACTGTGTTCCGTACAAAATTTTTTAAAGAAAACTGAGGTTTGGGAAAAATTTTCTAGGGAAAACAGTGTTAACATTTTCTAAAACTATGTTTTTTACAAAAATTTTTATAGAAAATTGTGTTTAAAATAAAAATTTTTGCTCTACAAATTTATAATAAAGCCTAGAGAAAACGGAATGTGAAACACCACATTCGCATGTGATTGTGACCTCATTACAAGACCACAATGGCCCTTGTGTGACGTCAAAATTACTTCAGAACCACATGCACATGTGGATTTTCAAATTTCGTGTACTCCAGGCTTAAGGACTCAGTTATCTACAGGAATTCTTGTTAAGCTAAAATTTTCCTTTTCAAATTTTGTTTCTGGATAAGTTTTTTATTGGAATTTGGTTAAATTTTTTACTTACAGCAATAATCATGGTGAAATTGTCTAGAAAACCAAAACCCACAAACGGTACAGCATTTACAAAGAAAACTGTTTAAACAAAAAGATAATAGCAAACGTTTAGTTGTTGGTTATTTTGTATAATTTTTTATTTTGCTCAACTTACTTTTCCATAAATCAGAACTGGAAGGATTGGTAGCCTTTTCCGCTTTAATTAAAAAGTTTCATAGAAAATAAACGAAAACATAAAAGCGTTAAAAAGTTGTATAACAAAAGGTTTATTAAACTAAAAGTTGTTTTTAACTTAAATATTTTTTTTCAATAACAAGTATGTGCTTTGTTTTCGAATTTTATATACAACAAAAATAGAGTTTTAATAGCTTTTGTTATATTTTTGTTTTTAAGTGTTTTATTTAGGGCCTTATTTGTCTAATTCTTAAAGTAAATTGTAAGTGTTTTATTAGCAAAGTAGTGGATTATGTATTTTTTAATGTTTACCGGCTTTCTTTTTTAACCAATCATCTGGGAAGGCACAAAATGATCCAGTTGGATCAACTTCGCCCAAAGCGGGTACTTTGGATAAACGACCAAAACGTGTACGCCATTGTGTAGCAGCTAGTTTTCCTGTATTTGTGTGCAACATTGAAAGAAGGTTGTGTAAAAATGTGTTTGTGGTTTGTTGACAACAACAGCAATAGAAACAGGGAGAAAAAGTTGTTGTAGACAGAGTGTTTCAAAAAGTGTCATGAAAGTAGAAAAAAATAAAATAATTTATAAATAAAATTACAAAAAAAATTAAACAAAAATTTAAAATAAGAAAGAGAAAATTATTGTAAAATGCATCAAAAATTGAGTTAAACTTAAATTAAATTATCCTATTTGAATTTAACAATAATTCTTAGAACATAAACTACTGTTTATACAAAAATTTATACCTAAAAGTAGGCTTTCCTTTGTGAAATTCAAGAGCATGCATTATTTTACCCCTTTACATTTGCTTTAGAAAATTAACTGTATAAATTCTCTAAGAACCTTTTTGTATTTTCTAAATCCTTTTTTTATAATATTTACTTTTCTTTAGAATTGTCAAGTATTTCTACAACCCATTCAAATTTTAGACACTTAAGTAAGTGGCGTTGCATTTCTTTTTATCATAAAATATATAAATAATTTAAAAAATTCTTATATGTAGCATAAAATTTCGATGCCATAAAATTTGTGCAAGACTACAACAAACATAGAATTATACAGAATATTCGTTTTACAATTCAACAATGTAGAAAATGTAGAACAAGATGTTAATTCTATAGTAAAAAAAGGATAAAATACACACTGAAGCACACGAATATAAAATAAATTCTTAGCAGTAGTTGTAAAGGCTGCATACGAAATAGATTTAAAAAAAATTGAAAAAAAAAAATTTGTTCACTAAGAAAACTAAATACGTAACTTGAAAATTATAATGAATTTCAGAATTTCAATAAATTTTCCAGCAATAAACAAATAGGAATTTTTCGAATTAGAATTTTTTTTTTCGAAAATTATTAGTTGGTGCATACTTTAAATCATATTTGTATTAGTGTTTATTTTAGTTCTGACGAGGGGTAAGTGCATTTAACACTACATAGGTTTTGTAGGTACTTCATATAAAGAAGAACTCTCTTTCTATAGAAACAAAATTTGCTGTCAGATTTTTAATGATTCTGTCATAAAATGTTTTATAGAGATAACATTTTGCCGGGACAGTTTTCAATTGAAATATAAATTGGCCAGCATTTTTTTTTTTAATTTGCTATAGAAAATTGTGTGTGATCAAAACTAATAGAATATCTACGTAGATCGTCCGTTTTGTATTATACAGAACAATTCTCTATTTTAGAGATTTATTCTATGTGAATTATTTTTTATCAGGGTTGCCAAACATGGTCTTTTACGACCAAATTTGGTCGGATATTTTTGGTTTGGTCGGATGGTAGGCCAAACCTAATTTTGGTCGGTTGTAGAAAATTGGACGTATAGCAGACAATTACAAATCTCATAGCTTTTTTAACAAACACAAACATTTTTTTTTTTGATTGTTGATGAAACTATAAATATGGCATTGATTTTACGTTAGGAGCAAGTTACTTTGACGGTGTTAGTTTTATAAAGGATAGTTTTGTCATCTTATTCGAGCTTACCAAGTCGGATGGCGTTTAAATTTTTCTTCTTGTAAAAGACTTTTTATCAACAAACAATATTCCTATACAAAATTTGATCGGATTGGCAACAAACGGGGCTCACGCCATGACTGAAACTGTTGGTAAGCTTATAGCCCATTCATCGATGTCGAACGTAGACTTCGTTCGCTTAAATTACATGTAAAACAAAGACAATATTGTATAATTTGTTTTCGTTTTAAATGCAAGTTAAGCGAACGAAGTCTTCGTTCAGAAATAGATGAACAGGCAGTTAATCTTACTTAGCAACACAGAAAAAATTTTGCCCCAGTAAACGCATTAATCAAAAATAAAATCAGTTTTAATTAAAAATTTAATCAAGTGAATTAAACGTTTAATCAAGTGAATTAAAAGTTTAATTGATATTATTAATTTATATACTGGTGCAAATTAATGTTGTCAATTAAACGTTTAATACACTTGATTAAATATTTAATTAAAACTGATTTTATTTTTGATTAATGCGTTTACTGGGGCAACATTTTTTTTCTGTGAATGCAAAAAATTTTAAGCTTCTTTTTATTTTTGATTAATGCGTTTACTGGGGCAAAATTTTTTTCTGTGAATGCAAAAAATTTTAAGGTTCTTTGTGGTAATATTTAAAGTTTTTTCACATAGTCCTAAAAGAAACACATAAATAAAAGAATTTCAGGAATTCTGTTCTGTATTAGGTGTTTCTTATACAAGATGGACTTCTTAAAGGAAGATGTTGTAAGAATCGTAGAACAGTGGCAATCGTATAAGAACCGCAGAACTTGCAGAAAGTATGGATGAGTTCCAGAACATAGCAAGTTATCAGCGCGTAAACAATAAGCCAACTATGCATTGTAAAACTCTTTGATACATTTTTTACGTTGTCTGCAAGGTATTAGGATGTATTGGATTTCAGCATATGTCTTATAAAGTTTAATACTTTTTTTTTATTAGTGGTCTTCTATATGTGTTATTGTATACGATCAATGAATTATTCTAGTTAATAAGCGTTGTTAAATGAATTTGTATATGGGCAAATCCTGCGTGACGAACGCTACACTCGCACGCGTTTTCTGATTGAAATATACACATTTTTTGGTCTTTCAAAAAAGATAGCTTCAACTTATATATAGTGTTTACTGACATTAATATATACTTACGAATGGCATATATCATAGTTTCTTAGCAAGTATTTGTTGAGAAATAATTGATCACAAAGTTTTGTGACGCACGCTACAAAAAGTGGAAGTAACTTCAAAGGTTGAAGTGCGTTTTCCTAATTTTTAGCGAATTTTCCATGATAAGGTATACAAAATCTGATTCCTAAATGAAAGATGAGTATAAGAGAATTATAAACGCACTTATTTGCAGCCAAAAAATGTTGTGATTTTTTGACAAAAGCCGTGAACCCTTTGTGACGCACGCTACGTAACGCACGCTACAGTTTTTCCAGTAGTATTTTATTATTATATTTTATTTATTTTAACAAAACAAATTATATTATTATGAATTGCATTTCTTTAACTAATTTGTTAACTAATGAATATCAACTTTTATTTTAACGAAATTTATATTTTGATAAGTTTGCTCTAAGTGCTATTTTAAGCACAAAAATCACCTAAAATAATGCTAAATTCACGTATTTTATTAAAAAATCGCAGTGGGGTAGGATTTGGTAAAAATTATTGCATTGATGATCATTGAAATACATATTTTTTAATATAAAAATGAAATTAAACATCTAGTCTTATATTCGGTTAAAAAAAAATTCATTTGAAAAATTTTTGGTTGGTGGACTGTTTCTGGGATTTGCCCATATATACATTTTGTTAAAGTTAAACGTTACCAGCAAATCAACTTTTAATAAAACTAGAAGTTACGTGTAGGACGTCAAAAATATTTAATAGGTGTGAACATAGGCTTACTTTTTTGTTTTTACTATAATTGCAAATTACAAAAAATAATAATTTGTAGATTTATTGCTTTATCCAATAAAAATTACACTTTTTATCAAAAATACATATCGTCACATAAAATGCAAAAGGGCCTATGATCATTTTAAGAAAAATAGAGATAACTTAATCAAAAGGCAGCTACTGTGATTATAACAACGGGGTTTTCTGGTTAAAATCGTTAACACATTACGCCATAATTGACACTATCCTGGAAAATTGTTTTTGTAATCTCAGTCGTATCGCTACTGAAAATTTTTTAAAAATTATGATAGGCCCTTTTGCATTTTTATCACGATATTATTGTTTTTAAATATTTAAAAAATTTGGTCGGTTTCAAAGGATTTTGGTAGGTTTTGAAGACAGTTTTGGTCGGATAAAAATTTTTCAAACGGCAGCCCTGTTTTTTATAGTGAAAAATCTTTTATTGTTTAATATTCAATTTAATGTTCTGTAAAATAACTAACACTTGGTCTTCACCTGAGATAATCACCCCTATCGTGAAAAATTTTTCCCTCGTAATTTTTCCCCTTTTCACATATTTGCGATCATGAACAACTCCCATGAAAAAATGTAATTCAAAGGAGAATAATAACGTGAAAAAATGTTCACGGGAAAAAATTCCCCTTATCGTGAAAAATTTTTTCCCTCGTAATTTGTTCACATTTCCCTTAGATTTTCTCACTTTATTTTTGCTAGGGCACAGAACATGTATGTAAGACGCTCCTCCTATAAATCGAATATTAAGAATATTGCGGATTTGTAAAGCATTCGATTGACTTGGTGGCAGAATTTTGGAAAATAGTTTACAACATTAAATTTAAAAAGTGCAAAAAACTAACGTTGTAACCAAACTATCCCTCCAATACTAAATATTTTGCGTTATTATTTTATATTTTCTTTAAAATATATACTTGTATAATTTTAAACAAAAATTTCATTGATTTTAAATTTTCTTAATCTTTCTTCTTTTTTTTGCATTCACTGGAACTGATAGCGTGAAAATTTTTTCACATGAGATTCACGATTGCTTTTTTCCCTTCGAGGGGAATGAAAATTTCATGGGAACAAAAATTCCACTTGTTATTCACGATAGGGGTGAATATATGTAAGAGAACGTCGGCAGCATGAGAGAACACATTTCTTCATGGTAATCTTATGGTGTTTTCTTTTCTGACAAAAATGTCCCATGTAACCTACAATTAGCGCGGGTTTTTGTTCTATTCTAAAAATATATGCAAAAATGTAAAAGGTTTTCGTTTTCCTATCTAAATATGTTGCAACAATTAATGTTCCATTTCTTACCCGCAGTTATAACTGAGTGTGAGATAATACCCTTTTTTTGCATCTGCGTAAAGTACTTTTTTATGCAAGCAAGTATTTTTTTTTTATTAAGGTTTTTCTTGTGTTTGCGTACAAGTTGCGTTATATTGTGATTTTTAGTTATACAGTGTTAATTCGATAATCCGGACTCCACTAATCCGGAATATTCAGTAATCCGGACAGAATTTTGCAGCTCATTGCGTATTCTATAATCCGGATTGATTGCAACTCTAATCCGGATTGAATAAAACCCGTTTTTATTTATTTTTTTATTCAAATCATAGCATGCGTGTTCTATAATCCGTATTGATAACAACTCTATAGTCCGGATTTAATAACACCCGAAAATAACTTTGATAACACCCGTTTTAATTTAATTTTTTATTCAAATCACAAAATGCTTTGAAAAATACAGTAAGAATAGTATGATATGCGTATGTTTCCCAATGCGTTTTTAGTTTAGTATTGATGCAAGATGCCTTCAGTGAAGAGAGCACACAAGACTTTATCTATTTTAGATAAAGTAAAGATTGTTAAAGAACGTAGTAAAGTTATGAGTGGATGGGCGTTGGCTGACAAATATGAAGTTTTTATTATTGTAAATAGGATGTACAGTAAAAACTCGGTAATCCGTATAATTCGCTATTCCGGATTGGGGTCTGCAATCAATTATCCGGATTATCGAATTTTTACTGTATTGTGATGGATATAAAACCTTTTTGTTTTTCGCTTGTTTTACTTTTATTTAATAATTATATTTTTTTTGTCGCATAATTTTTAACAACAGCTGACATTAATTATTGAAAATCAGTGCAGTTAACGCTTATGGATTTCAAAGAAAATTTAATGTTGAAAATTGCTACAAGCGTGGTGAATATCGCTTTTTGTACAAACTTTGCATTCAATATTTCACACGCTAAATACATATTAGTGTTGAGTGTAAAACGTAGCTATTATTTTGTCCCATTGTAATTTCGAAAAATGTATCACTTTGTAAGGGTACGTGTAACCTGTTAAATATATTACACAAATATAATGCATTATTATTTTTTAGAAAAGAAAACACCATGAATCTGAAACAAGGGGAACATGTTTCTTATAACATTTCATAATCGACTGATTCTCGTACAGTAAACTTGAGTCGTTTTTATTTTTATTTTAAGTGAAAAAACTGTTTAAACATTTATCACAAGATTTTCCCTGTTTGCACTAAAAAATTAAGTTTAAAAAAATCACAAGATGTTCTCTATTTGCACTAATTAATTAAAAATTTTAATGATAGCGTCTTATTATTATTTAATATGTATATATGTGTATTTTTGACAGCTCATCTTATAAGATAGTTGCTGTGAGATTTCATAATGCATTCCCAATTAACCTGTTTTTTCTTCTTACAGGAAACTTGCACAATTTAATTATTATTTTTAAAAAAAATTTAATAATAACTTTAAAAAGTGAAAAAATCTTACTTTATGCCTATTTTAGGGACAACATTTTTTATAGAAAATTATTTTTGGGACAAAATTTTCGAAAGAAAATTATTTTTGGCACAAAATTTTCTGAAGAAAATTGTTTTGGGACAACATTTTTTATAGAAAATTATTTTTGGGACAACATTTTCTAAAAAAAATTTTGGGACAAAATTTTATAAAGTAAATTTTTAATGGGGAAAACATTAAAAAAATAGTTTTGGCACATGGTTTTTATTGAAATTTCTTTTTGGGACAACATTTTCTATAGAAATTTTTTTTTGACAAACATTTTTTATATATAAAATTGTGTTTAAGACACAGAAGTTAAGTTTTAGACTAAAGCAAACCCAACTTTTTGTTTTTCCAAAAAAAAAAAAAAAAAAATTGTTGCCACAAAATTTTAATTACGAACTAAATGTAAACAGATTTAAGAAAAAACTACTTATTGCAATTTTTTTTAAAGTAGGCTGAATTTGGAGCAAATAGAAACAAAGAGTTGGTGTAATTGTTTGTAAAGACAATCATTTGTGCAAATTATTTCCTTTTAAATCTGTGTTAGAATTAAACGTATAGCCTGTTCATCGATTTCGAACGAACACCAGTTGATTTGTGTTCAAGGGAATTTGCCGCAAAATATGAAAATTTAGCAAAACACTTAAATTGGCTTTTAGAACTAAATTTGTGTAAATAACCATTGAAGCGGTTAATTTTTAATTATTTTTAAATAAAAGTTTGTACAAATTTTCTTTAAAGCATTAAAAAAGGTGCAAATTTATATCCTTAAATTTGTTGTATTAATCTAAAATTTACGAAAAATTTAAGCAAATGCTGTGTTTAATAAAAAAAAAAGCTCAATATTTTTTATAGAACACGAAAGTTTACGCGAATTTTTGTATTCAAGAAAAATTTTTTTTGCTCCACTCTGCTATAGAACATTAGAAGTTGTGCAAATTTGTCTACGAAATAACAAAACGTGCTAAATTTTTTTTTCTTTAGAAAAGTATTATGGAGTTTTTTTTTCAATACGAAAACTATTACTTTCTAAAAAGGTGCATGTATAAAATGTCTTGCCAACCCTGTAATAATGCTGTTTGTTATTTGATGAGAACAAAATACAAGTTATGAAAAAGTGGAATGCCTTGTTTTTAACACCATACAAAAAAAAGTTTGTTCTTCATCATTATATCTCACTTTTTAACTCTTAATGTTATTTTCCGACATTTTGTTTCTTTTAAGCGATTTAGCGATTTGAAATTTAGCCATGTTCGCAATAGAAGCGATTTTTCTCGAAAATTTTCTGATTTTTTACAGCTTTAGCGATTTTTAATAGGTATTAGCCTTTGCTGTCATATGCGTATGTTTCCCAATGCGTTTTTAGTTTAGTATTGATGCAAGATGCCTTCAGTGAAGAGAGCACACAAGACTTTATCTATTTTAGATAAAGTAAAGATTGTTAAAGAACGTAGTAAAGTTATGAGTGGATGGGCGTTGGCTGACAAATATGAAGTTTTTATTATTGTAAATAGGATGTACAGTAAAAACTCGGTAATCCGTATAATTCGCTATTCCGGATTGGGGTCTGCAATCAATTATCCGGATTATCGAATTTTTACTGTATTGTGATGGATATAAAACCTTTTTGTTTTTCGCTTGTTTTACTTTTATTTAATAATTATATTTTTTTTTGTCGCATAATTTTTAACAACAGCTGACATTAATTATTGAAAATCAGTGCAGTTAACGCTTATGGATTTCAAAGAAAATTTAATGTTGAAAATTGCTACAAGCGTGGTGAATATCGCTTTTTGTACAAACTTTGCATTCAATATTTCACACGCTAAATACATATTAGTGTTGAGTGTAAAACGTAGCTATTATTTTGTCCCATTGTAATTTCGAAAAATGTATCACTTTGTAAGGGTACGTGTAACCTGTTAAATATATTACACAAATATAATGCATTATTATTTTTTAGAAAAGAAAACACCATGAATCTGAAACAAGGGGAACATGTTTCTTATAACATTTCATAATCGACTGATTCTCGTACAGTAAACTTGAGTCGTTTTTATTTTTATTTTAAGTGAAAAAACTGTTTAAACATTTATCACAAGATTTTCCCTGTTTGCACTAAAAAATTAAGTTTAAAAAAATCACAAGATGTTCTCTATTTGCACTAATTAATTAAAAATTTTAATGATAGCGTCTTATTATTATTTAATATGTATATATGTGTATTTTTGACAGCTCATCTTATAAGATAGTTGTTGTGAGATTTCATAATGCATTCCCAATTAACCTGTTTTTTCTTCTTACAGGAAACTTGCACAATTTAATTATTATTTTTAAAAAAAATTTAATAATAACTTTAAAAAGTGAAAAAATCTTACTTTATGCCTATTTTAGGGACAACATTTTTTATAGAAAATTATTTTTGGGACAAAATTTTCGAAAGAAAATTATTTTTGGCACAAAATTTTCTGAAGAAAATTGTTTTGGGACAACATTTTTTATAGAAAATTATTTTTGGGACAACATTTTCTAAAAAAAATTTTGGGACAAAATTTTATAAAGTAAATTTTTAATGGGGAAAACATTAAAAAAATAGTTTTTGGCACATGGTTTTTATTGAAATTTCTTTTTGGGACAACATTTTCTATAGAAATTTTTTTTTGACAAACATTTTTTATATATAAAATTGTGTTTAAGACACAGAAGTTAAGTTTTAGACTAAAGCAAACCCAACTTTTTGTTTTTCCAAAAAAAAAAAAAAAAAAATTGTTGCCACAAAATTTTAATTACGAACTAAATGTAAACAGATTTAAGAAAAAACTACTTATTGCAATTTTTTTTAAAGTAGGCTGAATTTGGAGCAAATAGAAACAAAGAGTTGGTGTAATTGTTTGTAAAGACAATCATTTGTGCAAATTATTTCCTTTTAAATCTGTGTTAGAATTAAACGTATAGCCTGTTCATCGATTTCGAACGAACACCAGTTGATTTGTGTTCAAGGGAATTTGCCGCAAAATATGAAAATTTAGCAAAACACTTAAATTGGCTTTTAGAACTAAATTTGTGTAAATAACCATTGAAGCGGTTAATTTTTAATTATTTTTAAATAAAAGTTTGTACAAATTTTCTTTAAAGCATTAAAAAAGGTGCAAATTTATATCCTTAAATTTGTTCAAATTTGTTGTATTAATCTAAAATTTACGAAAAATTTAAGCAAATGCTGTGTTTAATAAAAAAAAAGCTCAATATTTTTTATAGAACACGAAAGTTTACGCGAATTTTTGTATTCAAGAAAAATTTTTTTTGCTCCACTCTGCTATAGAACATTAGAAGTTGTGCAAATTTGTCTACGAAATAACAAAACGTGCTAAATTTTTTTTTCTTTAGAAAAGTATTATGGAGTTTTTTTTTTCAATACGAAAACTATTACTTTCTAAAAAGGTGCATGTATAAAATGTCTTGCCAACCCTGTAATAATGCTGTTTGTTATTTGATGAGAACAAAATACAAGTTATGAAAAAGTGGAATGCCTTGTTTTTAACACCATACAAAAAAAAGTTTGTTCTTCATCATTATATCTCACTTTTTAACTCTTAATGTTATTTTCCGACATTTTGTTTCTTTTAAGCGATTTAGCGATTTGAAATTTAGCCATGTTCGCAATAGAAGCGATTTTTCTCGAAAATTTTCTGATTTTTTACAGCTTTAGCGATTTTTAATAGGTATTAGCCTTTGCTGTCATGCGAATTTGAGCTAATTTAGCAATTTTTACTGAATTTTCCTTATAGTTTTAAGTACTTTAAATCAATTTTATGGCTTGTTTGATATATTAAAACTTTTCGCGCATTTTCGCTATTTTTGAAAACTTTTTTGCGAATTTTTGAAGTTTTTGCGTTGCTTGCTTTTAATGCAATCGTCGCAGTTATCGAAATGGCAAATATATATACATCGAAGTCACCTATTCAACAGGGCACTATCAACACTATCGATTTATACGGGGCGAAAATTGTAATGCCTTATGCCATTAGTAAGGGTGAATTTTTTAGAATAAAACATGTTCCCCTTTTAGAGAGCATAAAATTTTAAAACATTTTTGTAAACGCTAGAAATTGTGGCATTTTTTTTTTTTTTTTTTTTTTTTTTGGTAAAACACTTAAATTGCAGAAAAAATTTTATTTTAATTAAAAAGATAAACTCAAAAACTTCGCCAAATTTGTAATTAATTAATTAAACATCATAACATATCATTACATAATTTTTTTTAGAACAAATTTTCTACAGAATATAAAAATTAAGAATTTTTTTTAAATTTAGTAAATTTTTTTTAAATTCGAAACTTTCACAAAATTTTCTGTAGAATTAAAAAACAATTTCTATAGAAAATTTATTAAATTTTAGCAAAAAAGTCTTTCCTTCTGCCTTAAATAACACCGCAATACAGACAAGCACAGGACAGGCATTTCAATGTACATGTAGTATGTACTTAGTTTATGTTTGTGTCATTGTGGAAAATGCTTGTGTTAGTGCCTTGAAAGGAAGTGCATTTTCAGAGTGCATATGTGTGTACTTGTACCAAATAAAGTCTGTTGACGTTTTAAAGCCTTTTATTCATAAATATTTACCAATGTTTGACTTGCTCATTTAGTTTACAGATTAGAAGAGTAGGTTTTAAGAAGAACAAACTATTCATAAAATTAAAAGACTGAGGCAAAATGGTTTTTGGAATTATAAATATAAATTGTATTTAAGTTTTTTTTTTTAACAAAAGGCCGTTTAAAAGCATGTCAACTTTTCTGTCTCTTACATTAAACAAACGTTAATATTTAATTTGTTGTCTGCCTACAAACAACATGTGTCCATTAACTTAGTTTATTTAAACAATGAGATAATAGAGTAATAAATTACAACCAAATTGCTTTTAAGTATTAAAGCCTGCATGTCAAGGCTGTAATGTGAGCGAATAATTTTGAAATGTAAAAGTTTAATTTTTTAAGGTTTCGTTATTTAAAAATGTTTAATGGCTTAAAAATTTTAAAAGAAGTTTTACAAGGCGTATAATTGATGTTGTAGTATTAAATAAGTAGCATGTAAATGTTCGTTACGTATACGCTTGAGTGTTTTTGTTTACACTTTTTATTTATCTTCTTTTGCTATTTTTCTTGTTGTGTAGCCCTTGTTTTATTAAGTTTTTACTTAGGAAGTTCCTTTGCCTCTTTATGTTGCCTTATTAAATATTTGTTTTTTAATGAACTTAAATATGTATGTAAATAAATTTAAATGCATTAAAACATTGTGTAAAACTCGTATTTTTTTATGTAAATCAACCAATATGTACATAAATTCATACACAAGTAAAAAAGTATGTTCGGTCGAGCCCGACCACATAACACCTTACAATATTTTATTTAAAAATGAATTTATGATAGTGTTCCCTATTTGGGACCCATGGGCAATCACGCACCTGCTAGATAAAAATTATGTTTTAAGATTAAGATTCATGAAAATTTCTTTGTGGCAAATAATATTTAGATATCGTCATATATATGAGATTTATTTGGCTTTGAGTGATTTTGTATTTGTATTTATTAAATATGATTTTCTTACACAACAAGACATAAAATCTTATAAATTACAGTATTAGAATCTGAAAAGTTAACCCTACATTGATTTAATTAAATTTAAATAATTACAAAATAATGAAAAATAAATAAAAATTAAATAAATAAAAAAATAAAATTAAAAAATAACGTTTTAACTATTTTTTATATTGCTACATCATTAATAAAATTTCATTAATAAAATTTACGAAAGATGTTCTTTAAGTAATTTTCTGAACCTCATTGCGTTGCTAGTAGTCTGCAAATTATCTGGGAGTTCATTCCAGAGACGCATGCTAAGAATAAAGAACTGACATTCAGAAGCGTGGCTACACGCAGAGAAAAAATATGGTTGGGCATGGTAACGGCAACAACACTATGTTTATTGTAACAATATATTGTTGTCGTACACAAATAGTTAATTTCAACAATATTATAGTTACTGTAAACATATCAATGTTTATCGCAATTATAAATATGAGTATTGTTGACTGAAAAATATTTATTTTTCTTACAACTAAATTATGACAACTTTCAAAACATATTATGTTTCCCACAACCATTTCATGATATTTAATAGCCATAACATGATAACTTTCTATACATTTATCATATTATGTTTAAGATGCAATCAAACCATTTTTACTCTAATAATATTATCTAGCGCCATTTGTAAAATTATTTTGAATCACACAGAAAAAATGTTCACCAAAATTTTTTCAATTAATTCAGTAATGCTGTTTCAAACAATTTTTTTAATTGTTCCAATTAATTTCCCTTGATTGAAAATAAAAATTATAATGATTGTGTGTATATTTGCAAATATGAAAACATACACACAAACTTTAAAATATTTAAAATTTTCAAACAATTTTTTAATTGTTGATTGAAAAAAATATTTTAATTTGTGTTTACGTTTTATTTAGCCTCTTTTGCTGGTGGTCACATTTCAATTAAACCTCTTGATTGAAACTGAACAGCAAGAAAAGCTCAAACTTACAAATGTGTTAATTGATATGATCAATTTGTTTGCTGGCGGAAAATCAGTAGTACAAATTTCTAACAAATACGTTAATTGAAGTTGGGTTTTCATTTTTTCTGTGCAGTTGTGTCGTTTGTTTTATATCTGAGCGGTTAAACAAGATAAATAACCATAAAAAATAATAAATTTAAAGAAATTAAAATAATTAATAATTAATAGTGCAAAATATCGTAGTAACAAATACATATTGAACTCCGCTATTTTATTTACATCAAGAAAAATTGTAAAAAGTCACAAAATAAAAAATGGATACATACAAACTTTAATTTATTTTGTATTGTTATGACAGTTATTAAAAGAGCTGTATCATAATATGATTGCTTTTAAATTTCTTATGATTAACATGATGATAATATGATTACTTCTCAGCTTATTATGATTAACATGACAATAATATGATTAATTTCTAAGCTTATTGTGATTAACATGATAATAATATGATTGCTTATTAACTTATTATGATTTACATGACAATAATATGATTCCTTCTAAACTTATTATGATTAACAGAATAATAATATGATTAAGGGAAAAATATTATGATGTAATATTACGAATATATTTAGCCATAATATGACTCAATAATAATCTTAATATGGTGACTACAATCATGAATCTTAGCATAATATGTTGCTCTTAGAATATGTTTACCACAACCATGTGTTTTTTCTTTGCGTGTACGATATCTAAATTGAAGCAACAATTTACCTCTTGGCGATCTTGCAAATTGCAAGCGATCAAAGAGATACTTTGGTTACTTTGTCATTATAACTTTATAAAGAAATATTAAGTTTTTGAAAATTAGGAAGTTATCAAATGTAATATTGAATATACGAATGGAGAATAGTGACACATGATCAAATTTTCTCAGTCCGAAAACATTTATATGAAAGTAATGGCATTGAAAGCTACACGAAAAGAAAAAACATGGTTCTGGTAAACATACATATTCTAAGAGCAACATATTATGATAAGATTTATGATTGTAGTCACCATATTACGATTACACTGTGCTAGTTGAGCAAATAGACAAGCCGGGCACATGGCGTTTTAACATAATTCGGGCACGCTGAATACAATGGTGCTAAACGTTTTTTAAAAACTTAACCGTTTTTGAGTTACGCGAATATATGTTATGCAGCCTCCCCCATTTTCGAAATAAAGGTATATCTCGAAAACCAGAGCTAACTTAAAAACGGCGAGCACCACTGAATTCAGCGTACCGGAATTAGGTTAAAACGACAAGTGCTCAGCTTGTCTAAAAAAAGTGTAAATTTCTATCACAGTGTTTTTATTGAATCATATTATGACCAAATATATTCGTAATATTACATCATAATATTTTTCCCTATTAAATATTTGACGACTTAAGCGGCTCATACACTTGCAATAAAATTGTTCAATTTTACGTGTTGAACAAATCAAGACTTTTGATTTTTATTGCACAACGAAAAGAAAGTGAAATTTGTTGGCAACATTGTACAATGCTGTTTATGTTACTCCTATAGGTTATGTTCACCTTTTTATTAAATAAATGAAACCATTGTGCAATAAGTCATAATATTGGACAAAATGGAAATAATATGGCGAATATCATATACAACAATATTTCAAGTGTATGGGCCGCTTTACAAAAAACATTTGTTTACGTTTTTAAAATTTTGTATAATATACGAAATTTTTCTTTAATTTAGTTTATTTTATTATTTGATAAAAATGATTTTTCACCGATTTTTTTTTAACTTTTTTGCTATCCCATCTCAACATATGATATTTTGTCAAAATGCCACAGATATTTAAATGTATTTACCTATATAATATTGAATACAAAAAACTGTTAAAATCTTAAACTTATAACATAATTTTGTTTTGCCAGATCCATGTTCGTCCACGGTTTTACTCTCAAAAATTTGTCTCTAAAATACTGTGATGTTGGTTATCATATGGTCGGACTTGACTGACTATAATTTTTTACTTGTTATAAATGAAGTTGCTTTGAACAAAACAAAGAAGACAAAATGTCTACATTTATTAGGGAGAAATATTGTTGGCTTATTTAATGGTGATTTATTTAAAAAGAAAACAAATACATTTTTCAAATGTACTTTTTGAGTTAAATTTCAATTTGTTAACTTTTTCGCTAATAGTCCTTTTCCTTTAATATTTGAAGCAATAAAGCCTTAGATATGTATATTAAGGAATAATTTGGGGGGAGGGTGATTTAATACCATGTGATATAAGGCCATGATGGCTTTATCTCTCATTCAATAGGGAGATAAAGCCTTTTTCTTTTTTTTTTTCATTTGAATGGGAGATAAAGCCATCATGGCCTTAGCTCACATTAGCAATATTAGAAAATGGCCACGCGGCAGGTGGCTTCGCTGAATGAAGTTTGTCTGCGTGCGTCACGAGAATAAAAATTTTTTTTCAATTATAACTAAGTATTTTCGCTTTTACAGAATGTTTACACCATGCATAACAATATTCTGAAAAATATGGCTTTATCTCTCATTTGCGAAAAAAACTATGGCTATATCTCTCATTTCACAAAATTTTAATTATGACCTTACCTCTCAATGATTGGGCAATAAGGCCATTATGGCTTTATCTCCCATTCAATTGAGTGATACAGCCATCGTGGCCTTATCTCACATGGTTTTAAAGCAGTGTTCGAAAATAAACACTAAATATCGTTTCTTAATGTTCGGTTCGGTAGATTTGTGGAAAACACAAACGCTAATAGTGTTTGTGTAGAAAATCATTAAAAAAATAACGTTTCCCTGTTAGTCATCTTTCGAACACAAAAATATTACTGTTTTTATCAAACTCAACAAAAGATGTGAACATTTAATTCCGTTTGGTTTTTTTTGAAAATCCACGAACTTCAATGTGTTCGGTTCGGCTCGTTAATGTTCGTCGCTTTTCGCTGATAAAAAAAAAACCAAACATTTTTTACAAAAACAAAATACACACACGAAAAAAACATTATAGAACATTAAAATATAATGTTTGTCTACAGTATCACTACAATTGTTGTGTTTTTTAACGAAGAACCGAACATTATATAATGTTCGGTTCTTTTTTGAAAATAGTTACGAACGTTATTAAGGGTTGTGTATGTCTACACAATCACTAAAAAAATAGATATCATTCCTGGGTGTGTGAGCCGAACGTTAAATAATGTACTGTTTATTTTCGAACACTGTTTTAAAGCACCCCCCAATAATTCTAGACATTTTTGGAACAATTGTTATCTCTTTACACAGTTGAAAAATGTTAAAATAAATAAAATGCTTTATAAAAAGCAACAAAAAAATTCTCGATTTCCATAAGAAAAATAAATATTTAGACAAAAAAGTTTAAGGAAAGTTTATCCAGAAACCTAAACAACATCTAATAACACAAAAAGATACAAGTTTTTTGTTCACAATTTAAAACAAGAATGGGGTTGTAAGTTAAGGCTGTCTAACGTTGGGGAAAAAAAAAATCCAGAACTTCAAACTTTTAAGATATTTTTTTTTTAATGAATAAAGTAAAAGTAACATTAGTGTAGGAACAAAAAATTAAAAACGATCTTAATAAAGGTTTACAAAACCAATTTTCCAAGAATAATTATAAAACTTTTGTTAAATTTAATTATCGTTTATAAATACAAAATTAAATATTTTAGTTCTCTGGTCCCAAAAACCATTATTAGCTTCGCTCAAAGATTTTTGAAATTGGTGAAACCCTTCACCATGCTCGTCACTAATATTTCCAAAATTTTCTGAAAAAAAGTCTAAATAAGAATGTAAAGAATGAATTTAAAGCAACATATTTACACCCATCCATTCGAAACTCTTTTGTTAATCAGCATGAATATTTTCGAAATTTTTAATTTTGTTATTTTCTAAAATTCTTAAAAAACAAGTTTTTAAAAAGTTCGAGGCAGCTCGTTCATCGAAGGCTAAGAGACTTAAAAATTATGAATCATAAATTGGTATTGTGGTTAATTTATTGCACTGTATATAGTTTTTAATTCAAATTTTTATATCTTAATCAGGCTAAATGTCATTGAATTTCATTATACCCACACCAAAACAGTGGATAGGGTATTATGCATTTGACCTGATGTGTGTAATGCCTTAAAATATTGGCGCTAGACCCACCTTAAAGTATACCGATAGACTCAGAATCACTTTCTGAGTCTAACTAACGATGTCCGTCCGGCTGGCTGGCTGTCTGTCCAATTTTGGAGATAATTTGAGAAAATGGGCCAAATCGTAGGACCACAAGGGAAGATAGGGGAAACTTCTTCCTCTCAGAAACTATCAAACCGATTTTAATGAAATTTAAAAAATAGACGTGACCATATCTTTATGAACACAAAAGGGATGCATATTTTAAAAAATAGGACCACAAGGGGAGATAGGGGCAATTTCTGCCTCTCAACCCGATTTTAATGAAATTTTTAACATAGATATTTCCATATCTATATGGCCACATAAGCTACACAGTTTTTCAAAAATAGGACGACAAGGGGAGGAAGGGTGCAATTTCTGCCTCCCACAAACTTTCAAACCGATTTTATTGAAGTTTATAAACATAGATAAATCCATATTTATATGGAAGATAAATCCATATTTATATGGACATATAATCATGATGTGTTTTTTAATACTGTGGTGTAGGTTATCTTATGGTCGGGCTTGACCGACTATACTTTCTTACTTGTTTTTATTAAATTGTTTTTATGATGAAAGGAATTTTACAACATGAATTAAAATTTATTGATCATTTTTCATCCTTGACGGGGAATCGAACCCAGGTTTTCAGACAGGTTGCCCTTACGTTTCGATTGTAGCCACACAATCACTTTAGACGGGTTTGCCGTTTAACAGTCAAATCATCAATCTTTAAACCAAATGGTATTTTTAGCCTTGGTAGATCGAAATTTGTTTTGAATGATTATCCATTTTAATTGATTTACATGTTCTTCCTTACTTCTGTTTTTTCGTACTTTTTGCTAAGAATTCTTCTCGAAGTCCAAAGTACATTTATCTGTTTTTCATGTTTTTGTCTTTCTTTTTCTTGTTGACCTTTTTTAGCACAACTTGAAGGACAAATGTTAGCATAGAGCCTAACAAATTTTTTAATTTGAGGATTCACAAATTTTCTTGTTCAAAAAGTATCAACAAGAAAAGCAAATACATGATACAAACTACTTTTCCTAATTTATTTACTACCAAATGTATTTGAAAAATATGTAGACAAAAAAAAAGAGATAATTAACTACCATACGTAGCCTTTCTGGACAAAACAAAATTATATTTTTGTAAACTTGTGTAATCTATTTGAAAATATTTTTTGCAAAACAACAAACTGAATATCACTAAAAATCTAATTGTCAAAAACTTTTTTGAGAGAAAACTTTTGTATGTCTGTAGTTATTTATAGAAAACACAATTTTTCGCAAATTAATTTATAGAAAATTTCGAATTTTTCGAATCTTAAATACCCTTTACGAAAGTACAAGGCGAATTCATTACAGGTGGTCTTAAAAGCTTTGTTGGTAACTTTTGTTTTATTTCTGTTTTTGACATTGTACAATGATTTTACAAAAACAAATTGTGGTTTTTATAGGAGTAATGAATTTTCCTTGGGAAAGTATAAAAAATCGTACCGAAAGTTTTAAAAATCGGGAAATAGAAAAAAAGTGGCGGGTAAAAATTCCAAAGAAATTATTCTATAGAAATAAGAATTTTCCGTAACAATTCAAAAAAAAAAAAAAAAAAATAAAAATATGCCAGAAACAATTCTATAGAGATAAGTATTTTCTGCAAATTGTTTTACAGAGATAACAAATTGTTGCAAAATACTTTATAAAAATAGCAATTTGCTGCATACTGTTCTATGGAAATAACAATTTTTTAAAAAATTACTATTAGCCCAATTACGAATACAAAATTTGCCGGGAGTTTTTTCCCTTTTCCCATTTTTAAATAGAGTTAACATAGGAAAAATGGGAGAAGGGAGAAAATTTCTAAGGGTATTTTTATTCATAATAGGGCTGTATATGGGTTAATCCAAAGTGTTGAACGTGACAGTCGTACGCATCAAAAATGCAATAACATTTAAAACAAATATTTTTACTTTCTCTTAACCCTTAAATTATATCACTAAGAAAGCACTGTTATCTTTGCTAAAGTTTATGGAGGGCGCGATTCAAGGCCAAAGATAATGGCAAAAGAAGTAGCGGTTCGAACGTGAAAAAAATAGAAGTAGTTTTTGTGGCCGTGTATTAATTAGCGAATCCTGGCACAATTTTTTAGTCAAACTACTTTCAGAATTTTACGTAGAAATGTAACATTAAAATGTCTTGGTTTGATTCCAAAATCTTCTGTATTTTCTTTTTTTAAGCCAAAATCTGGGTCGATACGTACCATTTCAAACGTGAAATTTTTGTCGTAAAAATTTAACTGAATAATGATTAAAACAAAATAATATTAATAATCAATATTGATGTTTGACTGTTTGCTAACGGGCACCGCAGTGGTGCAGCGGGTAGAACACAAAGATCTTCTGACGATAGAAAGTGGTGTTTCTTGAAACATGTAAAGATCAACCCGGGTTCAAATCCCAGCTCAGCCAAGAAAAATTATCAATAAATTTTAATAAAAATTCCAAGTTGTAAAATTCCTTCCCTCAGTGAAAATAATTTAATGAAAATTAAATTTGATGAACTCAAGCCTAATTAAAGAATATCAAAAATTAAAAATTAACTGTTCAACTAAAAATCAAAAATTGTTCTTAATAATAAAGAATATTAAAAAAAACATACAATAAAACATTCTCACAAATAAGAAATTACGTTTGCACAAATTTGCAGTCTGCTTGTTCATCTATAACAAAATCGTAAAATAATCAGCTTTTAATAACTATTAAATTTTCGGTCACGGTGCCCCTTTTGACGGATATGCCTATATTGAAATGACAATTCGCCCCAAATTGTTTTATAGAAATAAAAATTGTCAGTAAATTGTTCTATAGAATTTACAATTCGCCGCAAATTTCTCTATAGAAATTAAAATTTGCTGCAACTTGTTTTATAGAAATAAGCAGTTTGCGAAAAATTTTGATTTCTATAGAAAATTGTTTAAAGAAATGTTGGTTTGTATAAAAAAAAAAAAACGTCAATATCTTATTTTTCCAGAATAAATTTAAATGGCAAATAAAAAACCTACTGTTTCCAAATTACGAAAACTAATTGACAGCATAACAAGGACTGCATTGCAATGGAACCCCTAAGGTTGCCGACGCTCAGGTCGTCCCAATAACTCCTAGTGCAGAACAGTCCCGCAGGAACTTTATTTGCAAAAGAAATCGATTGATCAAATTCAAATTTTATGTAATTATATAATAAGTTGGAATAATCTTGTAAGTGCCCCCTATGTTCCCAAGTGGAATGAATAAAGGACAAAAAACCTTCTGTTTCCAATTGTTATTGAATATTTTAACACAAGAAAAACATTTTACCACCTGAAATTTTAGTATTTTCTTCTTCTTCTCCTTAAAACAAAATGTAATTTAACATTTTTAGGCAACAAGTGTAACTCAAGTAATTATTGTCAAGAGTACTTGTCGAAATCATTAAACATCTACTTGGGAAAACTACATCACTTAGAGTTTAATTCCCTTCTCTCCACACAAACACACACACACACCTCTAAATGTAATTCGCCAAACTGTAAAATTATTTATACACACACAATTGTGACACTAATAGAAAACTTTTTTCATTTCCGGCAGCTGTGCTAAAAAACCACAATTTAACATACAATGACTGAGAATGAAGAGAATATATTTATGTCATGTTTTGTTAAACATTTAATAACGTAAATTGTTTGGTAAATTTGTATAGTCTAGAGCAGATTTAACTTTACACTTCAATACCTTAATATTCATAAGTATAATGATAATTGGGTACGTGAAACTTAAATATTAAAGAAAGACATGTTTGTTTGAACATGTAAATTTTCCATTTAGACATTTACGGACCAATAAAAAGTTTTTCTATTAAAAACTGTTAAACAAATAAGTTTCTTAAATGTAAGCAATGACACATTTCTCTAATAAAAAAAAGAATATCAGCAAAATATCAAAAGGATTTCAAAATAAGTTTCAAGTTTTTTTTAAATGTTTGTTTGTACAGGCATCATTAATAGAACAAAAAGTTTAAAAACATGTTGAAACATGTTAAAATTTCAAAAATATTTATTAGAATACAAACGTTTAAGCCTTTGAAAGAGGGGGGTTTATTATGAATAACGATTTCAAATTTTTGTTTGCTAATTTTATTGGATCCTTTTAGCAACTACAAAAAAAAGATATGGGTCGTTAGGATAAGACAAAATCAAGAATAAAAAATGGGAATTAAGCACGACAAACAAAATCTTGTTAATTGAAAATTTTGTATTCCCAAAAATTACTTTGATAATAAACTGGCAAGTGCACGGCTTAAAAAAACTAAACTGGCAACATGCCTTGTTTTTTGCGAAAATATTAAAGCAAGTTATCGTTTTTCTTGGGATTCAAAAATTAATTATCAAGGTTTCTTTATAATGTGCTAAATTCCCATTTCATACTATTGACAAACTGAAGTTTATTGTTGATGGGATAAGCTATTCCTATACGCATTTCACTGGTTGCTTAGGCCAGATCGTCAGGAAACTTCATCCAAAGATTTTAGAAAAACTAAAGATATTATACAAATAAAACTGTTAAGCGAATAAGAATTATAAGCCCCAGTTTTACTTGTAACAATATCAAAGCTTAAACAAAAACAACAACAATAAACATTGAGTTTGTTTATCTTTTCTTACAATCCCGACCACAAGTGGTTGATTTTTTGTTAACTCTAACTGTAGTTGTAAGTGGGTAAAGAAAAAACAAAAATAAAACCAGTGAAATGCGCATAGAAGCAAGCTTTCCCTCAACAATAAATCTCAGCGTATTTATCAAATATGAAAAATTGGGAACTTAGCACGTCATACAGAAATCTTATTAATAATAAATTTTGTATTCCCAAAAATAACTTTGATAATATATTTGCATGTTCCCGTGCAAAAAACTGAACTGGCAAATTGTTTTTTTGTTGTTTTTCTTACGAAGACAATAAAATGAAGCAATTTGTTTTTTTTATTTGGTTTTTTCTTTTTACCCACTTACAACTACAATTCGAGTCGGAAAAAGACCACCAATTGCAGGGGAATGTAAGAAAATATACACTCACTGTTTATTGTTGGTGTTTTGTTTTAGCTTTGATATTGGCACAAGTAAGACTTATTCGCTTTTAGAGTTTTATTTGTATAATATTTTTGGCTTTTCTAAAATCTTTGGAAAAGGTTTCCTGATGAGCTGGCCTAAGCAACCAGTGAAAGGCGCATAGAAGCAAGCTTTCCCTCAACAATAAATCTCAGCGTATTTATCAAATATGAAAAATTGCGAACTTGGCACGTCATACAGAAATCTTATTAAAAATAAAACAAATTTCTTTATTTTATTTTGCCAGTTTAGTTTTATTTACACTGCCACATGCATATAAGTTATTAAAGTTTTTCTTGGGATTCAAAAATTATTTATCAAGGTTTCGTTATAATGTGCTATAAATAAAGCAAGTGGTTTTTGTTTTTATTTTGTTTTTTCTTAACCTACTTACAACTACAATTGAGGCTATCAGCGCAGAAGTGGTGCAACCCCTGACTACTTATTATGAGATAATGAGGAGTTAACACTACTCTTGCACTATAGTATTTGGTTGTAACGACCCGTGCGAAAACTATGTTTATGTCGCCATCTGTTTTGGCTACAAACAGTTGGCTTAGCCGACTATTGCACTGTAAAGAATTGTGCAAAGAACATATCGCACCTGTTCATCAAAAGTAACACAACTCAAAAAATTCTATTTTCCACTTTTTTGAAGGAAACAGTGTATGATTACCATATCTAACGACTGTAAAATTTTTGGTATTCTATTTGTAATATTTCATGAGAGAAATGCCTTTATGTCTTTCTTTGCGTACTCATATTGTTTGTTTTGATTCAATTAAAGAGTTGTAATTTTAGTTGCGTTGAAGTGGTCAAGGGTTATGCTGCTCAAATGAATCAGCGAAACTGTATTAATTCGAGTTGTGATTGTTTTCATGTTAAAAATCTGTTTATCAATAGCTGTTGATTTTGGGTTGTGATAAGCATAACTTGAAATAATATTGACATGTAGATCAAAAAATTTCATGAAAACTGTATTAAATCAAAAATCCGTAATAATTTCGGAAAAAGGAAGAAGAGAAATAAATTTTGTGATTTTATTGAAATATTAGTGAGTTTCCTTTATAACATTATATTTGTTTATAACAATAATTCCATCATATTGGCGGAATTAGTTTTTTGCCTCTACTGAAAACTTGTAAATTTTGAGTTGTGTTACTTTTGATGAACAGGTGCGATATCTTAAACCAGAACCGTAACCAAATTAAATTGTGGTTAACACCACTTCTGCGCTGATAGCCTCAACTAATGTTGGAAGAATTCAAACCAATTGTAGTGGGGAATGTAAGAAAAGAAAAGCTCACTGTTTATTGTTGTTGTTTTTGTTTAAGCTTTGTTAATGTTACAAGTGAAACTGTTGCTTATAATTCTTATTCGCTTAATAGTTTTTTTTGTTTAACATCTTTGGTTTTTCTAAAATCTTTGGATAAAGTTTCCTGATGATCTGGCCTAAGCAACCAGTGAAATGCGCATAGGAATAGCTTTTCCCATCAACAATAAATTTCAGTGTTTTTATCAAGAATAAAAATTGGGAATTAAGCACGACAAAAAAATCTTGTTAATACAAAATTTTAAAATAAAAATTAAATTTGAAACAATATTTTGCAAAAAACATTAAATTTGCCCCATAATTTGGCAAAGATAAAGATAAAATCAATTTTCCGCAAATGTTTTCAAAGAAAATTCAATTTGATGCAAAATTTTAATAAAGTAAATTAAATGACTGCCATCCGTCATCAATGGCGGTGAGTGTTGAACGCCAAAGATTTCTGAAGAGATAGTGTGTTACTAGCGAAACATGTCAAATCAAACTGTCCGTGAACGTAGGTTCAATTCTCCGGTCAGTCAAAAATTAAAAATTATCAATAATATTTTGATTCATATCGACCCCTAACCGCGAAAATAACGTGAGCGACAAAAATCAAATTTTACAGGAGAGAGCTTTTTTATTTTATTTCATATTAATTTTGTATAAAATTTGTCGCTTACAATAACATTGTTTTTGCTATAAAATCGTAACGGTACCTTTTGCGACCATGACATTTTAGGAGATGATACAAGTGTTGCCAATAAAGTCATTTATTAAAAAAAAACGAAAATTGAAAATCATGTCGCTTACGTTATTTTCGCGGTAAGAGCTCGATATTATGTTTTAAAGCTCCTTTCTTTATTAAAATAATTTAATGATAATTAGCTTTAGCCTGATTAAAAATTTTAAAAATTTGGATTAAATAAATTAATTTTATTGAAATATTTTTTCTGAAAATTTGCTTTTCAAACATTTCTACTTTTGCAAAAAATGTAAAAGCAGCCGCCCTATTGCTCACATGCTTATATGCCATTGTATATGTAAAAGTATTTGTATACCTTAAGCAAATATTTGCATGCATACAAACCAACATGCTGCTAAACACATCAAGTAACAACCAACATACCAATAAATAGAAACTTTGGAATATTTGCATAAAAAAGAAGTAGAATTGAAAAGTGCCAAAAATTATTTTTTCTAAAAATTTTTGTGTAAAACGTGACTTTTGTATATAAAGTGACTGTTTTAAAAAAAAAGTGATGTTTTTCAAAATTTTTTGTTAGAATGGGACATTTGATGTAAATGAAAAAAGAAACTAAACATGAATTTAGTAGTTTTTTAAATAACTTATAGTTTCGACTCCGCAATACCTTAACAGTAACCTTCACAGCCAATTTGAAATTGGTTTGAGATGTAAGTTTTTTTTATCCTTTTCAGTCAGCTAGTCGGTTAGTTTTTTGTTGTTAAAAATATTCGTTATTTTCCGTTGATGAGTTTGAGTTCTAATGTTTAGTTTTATTAAAAAAACTAAACATTAGCACTAACTCACATAAATGCAACTTTACAGGAGAAGGCAAAAACATAATAGAAACCCAATAAAAAATTTTATCATTTTGCGAAGCACTAAAGGTACATTTAAAAAAATAAGCGCACAATTATGCGCTACGCAATAAGACATACAGAAATGCGGTAAAGTAAGTGAAAGAACTCTCAACAACTTTTATAAAAAAAAATAACATTTCAAGTGCTACGGCATTCCCTTACTACGAAGCAGGTTTGTAACTGTATCAAAACTTTCAGTGTGTTAAGACGATCGTTACATCCAACAATATTTATGTGCGCTGAATAATGCGCTTTATGTGTCAAAAATGTATTGCTTCAAAGTGGGAACTCGCCATATAAAATTCATGTCTTCCGTAAGCGCAATGGTAAGAGAAACCCTTATGTTTCTCCCTTACAAACCTGCTTCGTTGGAAGCTCCATTTTTTATTGGGAACTTTATGTATCATAATGTAAAATGGCTTCTTCAATTGCTTGTTAAACTGATATTTTTGTGACGAGGTGTATTTGTGGGAAATGTATTGGAATCACTAAAAAACTCAATTTCGAAAAAAAATCGAGTTAGGGCCTTTCTACATGAGGCCGACGATACACAAAAAGTGCTATCTGCAATTTTTTAAAAATTAGTTTTTTAATAGCAACGTGTTTACTGACTGAATTGACATCTTTCATTTTAATTTAAAGAAAGAAATGAAAATTTTTTCCAAAACTTTTTTTTTTATATTTTTGTTGTTGTTGTGCTATCTTACACACACGCTGTTTTATTAATAACAAATTGCTATCTGCATTAAAAAAAATATTTGTGTATTGTATAATAAAATTATAAATTTTTTTTTTAGCAAATTATGCTTATACGTACATATGTATGTATGTATATTTATATGGTTACGTGGTTTGTAATTTTTCTTAATAATAAAACATAATACCAAATAAGTAATGCTTCATTTTACTGTTAAATATGTGAAATAAACAAGAAAAATATTAAGGCTGATTTGGCATTTTAGTTAGGTCGTAAAAGAGCAACAAAGGTACGAAAAAGCAACATATCCACGTAAAAATTGCTAAAATTCGAAAGATTTGCAAAAATAACTAGAATTCGCGAACATTTTGTATATGTATTTTAAACAAGCCGTAAAACTATAAGAATTTGCAAAAATTCGATAAAAATGGCTAAATTAGCGGAAATTTTAAAAATTATTTATTTAAATAACATAAAAAATATTACTCAAATATAACCCTGTAGTAAATAAAATAGTCAGTTGCAAAAAACACTAACTATAAATTAACTTATTTTTAAATGACTACAAATTGGTTTAAATCTCATGAAGATACATATCATCTAAACATATTGCATAGAGGCACACGTAAAACACAAATAAAAGCAAAATAAGTAAAACAATCATGCAATGAAGTCAAATGAAAAAAATATATACAAACATATTAAAAATTAAAGCAATACAAATCTGTTTATGTACGAGCAATTATGTAGCGTATTTATTTCAGCACTATTATATATCATCATTTAAGGCAAATTGATGGAAAATTTTCTTAAATAATTATTTCTATATAAAAATATATATACATTAGACTGGTCGCAATTTTTTTTTTTAAATTTACATGTTTGCGCTGCTTAAAATATGAGGTTTGGTGTAAGAAATCAAGTCCTAATTTTTCAGCTCAATCCGACGGTGCCTAGTCGTGCCAAGTGGGGCCCAAAGTTCCCCATATGATAAAAAAAACATCTATTCAATCAGATACTAGATGAAAAGCCGGTCTTAAAGACCGAAAATCGAAAATCTGGCTTCGTTACGATCTTCCGCAGAGAAAATACTTTAAGTATGCCAAATTTCAGCTTCCTATGTCATCAGATGGCTTCAGAAAGTTGCGAAAAGAATAGGACATACATGCAAACATCCTTACATACTAAGAAATTATATATTGTATAGATAGATTAAAGTATTTGCAGTTTAATATTTTAGTATGATACGAACGAAAGATTTTTAACTAATTTTAACTAATTCGGGATCGCTGAATCCAGTGGTGCTAGCCGTTTTTTAGGTTAGCTTTAGTTTTCGAGATATACCGTTATTTCAAAAATTAAGGATGTTGCACAACATATGTTCGCGCAACTCAAAAACGCTTTAGCTTATTGAAAAACTAAAAAAATCGAAATTCGGCAATAAAATTTACTTTAAGAAAGTTAAAACTTTTTTCTTCATATTGGCTCTGGTTTTCGAGATATACCGTTATTTCGAAAATTAGGGAGGTTGCACAACATATGTTCGCGTAACTCAAAAACGCTTTAGTTTATTGAAAAACAAAAAAAAACCGAAATTCCGCAATAAAATTTACTTTAAGAAAGTTAAAACTTTTTTCTTCATATTGGCTTTGGTTTTCGAGATATACCGTTATTTCGAAAATTAAGGAGGTTGCACAACATATGTTCGCGTAACTCAAAAACGCTTTAGCTTATTGAAAAACTAAAAAAAAACCGAAATTCCGCAATAAAATTTACTTTAAGAAAGGTAAAACCTTTTTCTTATATGCGCAGTCGTTTTAGAAACATAATTTTTTTTTCTGGAAAAAAAATAATTTTTTTATTAAAATTTCGGAATTTTTGTTTTTAAAAATTCATAAAAAATTGAAAAATGGAGCTATGCTTCTAATTTTATAGAGTCATATAAAAAACAATATTGCAAACAAAACAAGCTATAAATGATTAAAATCTGTTCACAACTTTTGATTTGATGTATTCACAAAAGACGAAAAATTTTAATTAATTTAAGAATTTTATTAAACCGCCATATGTGTATAATTGAAATTCTTATATTTGGCCCGTGTAGTGCCTAGGATGCCTCAAGAAGGGTCAAATGTATGACTGGTCAAATGTATGACTCTAGTATCTGATTGAATAGATGTTTTTTTTTTATCATATGGGGAACTTTGGGCCTACTTGGCACGACTAGGCACCGTCGGATTGAGCTGAAAAATTAGGACTTGATTTCTTACACCAAACCTCATATTTAAAGCAGCGCAAACATTTAAATTTAAAAAAAAAAAAAAAATCCCATACAAGATGCGACCAGTCTAATATACATATGTATGTATATGTATTTTCATATGTACATACATATATTTTTTTGACAAAAATTAGTTAAAATATAAATAATTTATCATAAACTGACTATACTATTAATTAACTACAAAAAGGTTGAAAAAAGGTAGTAAGTAGTCAGTTAAAAAGTCATGCAAACATGGCCAATTGACTACTGCCTATGACATGCCCATGTTAAAATAATGAGTCGTCGACAAGGAAAAAAGTCACTTAATCAACAAGATGTGGTTCTAAAAAACCCAGTTTGAAGTTACTTAAAAATGTGTTTGACTTCCTACAGGGAAGTATGCATTTCAAAAGAATGAAAAAAATATAACTTGATGGAAGTTACGGACAACGTATATTTTTTTATGTTGCCTAAAACAGAACCTGTGCAACTTTTTAAAATATATATGTGACAGCGCATAGAGAAACGAACCAGTAAGGTAAAGGGAACCGTAAAAACCAACTACACAAAACAAGAGGTAGGGACGACCTACGCGCGTTTTCAAGGTTAACCTACAAGGTTCAGATGTGTCGCTTTCAAATGAGACCAATGCCAACACGCTCAGTGATGGTACACCAAAGATACACGTATTTAAATCTTTAAAATGGTAAAACCCTAAGGTCCCATTTTATTTTGCGCGTCACATATGGGCATTTCAGTCAAAAGGACCACCGTGACTGAAAATTTAAAAGTTATTAAAAGCTGATTATTTTACGATATTGTTATAGAGAAATATTTAGATTTTACTAATTTTATAAATTTACTCATAAATTTGTTCACTTAGATGAACAATCAGACTGCAAATTTGTGCAAACGTAATATCTTATTTGTGAGAATGTTTTATTGTATGGTTTCTTTAATATTATATTCCTTAAAAGAAAGAGGTGATAGTTGATAAAAATTATTCCAAAAAATTTTCTTATATGGTCTGTTATCTAAGAAAGAGTCAAAGAGAAATTGTTATTCGGATAAACGGTAAATTTTTATTTTATTTTGATCATAATTCAGTTAAATTATTACGGAAAAAATTTCACGTTCGAAATGTCACGTATCGACCCAGATTTTGGCTTAAAAAAAAGGAAATACAGAAGATTTTGGAATCAAATTTTAATGTTAAATTGCTACGTAAAATTCTGAAACTAGTTTGACTAAAAAATTTTTCCAGGTTTCGCTGAATTACGCCGTTTTATACATGGCCACAAAAACTACTTCTGTTTTTTTCACGTTCGAACCGCTACTTCTTTTGCCATTATCTTTGACCTAGAATCGCATCCTCCATAATCTTTAGCATAGATAACAGTGCTTTCTTAGTTCTTAAATTTAAGGGTTAAGAGAACGTAAAAATAGTTGTTGTTTAAAATGTTATTGCATTTTTGATGCGTACGACTGTCACGTTCAACACTTTGGATTTACCCATATATAGTTTATAAAATATATAAACAGTAATTTAAGTATTTATGTATAAGTTTTAAATTTACATTTTTTATGGAATTTACCTTAACTGAATTAATTTTACTTAAATATTTTAGTTTAAATGCCTTCTTTAGTTTTGATAAATTTGTATATTTATTTATAAATAAATTAATATCATTTAAATGTGTAGCATATTCTGCATATTTTTTACTGCAACTTTAGTTTGTTGCAATTCTTTATTTATTATAAACAACAAAAATATTGTTGCCATTTTATTTAATGTAGTTTTTTTGTTGACTTATTTTTAAAGAAAAGTCATTGAAAATTCACTGGTTTTAAATGAATAATTAAATGCTTTGACAACTAAAGATATGAAGGTTATTTTGTCAGAATATATTGTCAATTTAAAAGAACGTAATAAACTTTAACCCCACTTTTGTGTAAAAGAGGGGTTTTTTTAATAAAAAAAAAAAAAACACTTTTTATATTATACTTTTTTCGTAAAAGTCTGTTTTTGGGTAAAACTTCTTTTTTGTGTAAAAATGACACTTTTTGAATTAAAAAAGACGCTTTAGCATACAAAGTCAGTTTTAATGTAAAAAGTGACGTTTTTGATAAAAAAAAAAAAAAAAACTGAAATGGGGAATTTAGTACATTTAAACGAAACCTTGTTAATTAATTTTTGACTCACAAGAATAACTTTGAAAAAGAGACATTTGTGTAAAGAAATTTAACTTTTTCTGTAAAGGCAGAATTAGTCTTTACTTTCTGTTCTGTTACGAATCAGCTGATTTGTTTTTGTTATTACAAAACCTATGAAATTGATTAGTTTTTCTGTTCTGTTACGGTTCAGTTTTTTAAAATCAAAAACTTGTTAAGTAATTGTAACTGACAGCAAAATAAATAATAAAAAATACATATTTATATTGAAATAAACTGTTTTTTGATTGTAAGAATTCATAAAATTTAATTTATTCAAATTTATGTGCATTAAAGTTATTGAAATAAACATTGGACGGTGCAAAACTAATAAATTTGTCGTAAATGGATGATAAGTTACTACAGAAAAAGTAACTATTACAATTTCGTAACAGAACGGCACAGAACAGAACAGAAAGTAAAGACTAACTGAGCCTTAAAAAAATTCAATTTTTATTTAAAAAAATTTAGCTTTTTATGTTATCAAAGGCTTTCTGTGTTAAAATGTTAGTTAAAGTTTTTGTGCAAAAACAAAAATGTTAGCTTTTCTCAAATCTTTGGATGAAGTTTCCTGATGATCTGGCCTAAGCAACAATTGAAATGCGCATAGGAATAGCTTATCCCATCAAAAATAAATTTCAGTTTATCAATAGTAAGAATTGGGAATTTAGCACATTAAAACTAAGTCTTATTAATGAAATTTTTTGACTCCCAAGAAAACCTTCGATAACAAAAATGTTAACTTTATCGTAAATACAATTGTCAAATTATATGTATGTAAAAATGTATTTTACGTACCTTTTTGTGTAAAAAATAGATATTTATCTAAAAAGTACCTTTTTATAAGTAAAATATTGCTTTATTTGTTCTTTAATTGTTTATTTAAAAAAAAGCTTTTTTCAAAGTTTGTTATAATAAAATCAAGGTTTTAAATTAAATTTTTATTGATCTCAAAAAGCTATTAAGATAACAAAGACTGTTTTGTAATATTTTAGCTAAAAACTTGTTGTTGGTTTCTATGTGCTTAAATATCATATTAAGCTTTTAAGTTTTATCAAACATCTTTTGAACCTGAAAATTTAAGTTTTTTGTTTTTGTATCGTAATCAAATCCCCTTTTCTTTATTTCCGTTTTCATACCTGACAACACAATAAATAATAATTTCATTTGACAGAAAATGATACACAAAGAAAATGAAAGATGTCGAATGAAAATGGGTTTTTTTCAAAGAAAGAAAACGTTTAATATTCTTAAGAGAGAAAAGAGGACAGTGTTTTAGGTAGAGAAAATAATAAGCAGTGAATCAAATTTCCTTTGCTTTTCCTTTGTATTCAAAGACTATTTATTTAAGATAATATCTATTGCTGTAAAACCTTTCCCTTTTTCTATAAATTTTTTATCGTTTTCTTAGAGTTTAAAGATTAAAAATGCTTCGATTTACTACTGTTACAAAAAGCCAAAACTTTGTCTTAAATCTGGTGACATTTTTCATTCTCCATAATCCTTTATGTCCTGCATGTCCTAAAACATTATTGTCATTTGAATGATGGCATGTCTGTTGTCTATCGACAATTTTGTTTTTCAACATCTTTCTTATTCCAAAAATGATATTATGTATGTACATATGTTTGTAAAACAAAAGTTGATAAATCCATTAGGAAAAAAATCATGTCATGTTTTAAGTTTTAAAAAGGAAAATGGTCTAGTTAAACATTTCCTTAGAGATGACGTTAAAACCAAAATAGTAAAAAACTTTTTGAAGTGGTTTTAATTTTGTGATTTTTTTGTGCTCTTTTGATGGCTTTAAAGCTATAGTCAGATTTAACAGATAATTGACGCCCTACACGTAATTAATATTCTAATTTTTCGAATTTTTTTTATAAGGTTAACTTCAATTTTATAAAGCTTTTTTGCAATATAGAATACATTTGAAAAATGAAAAATAAAACTGAAATAAATACAAATAGAATATTTTTTTCAAAAAGTAATTTAAGGCCAATTTCACGAAATTAAGTTATTATTAACTATCAGTTAAAGCCAGTGTTGCCAAAACTTATAAAGAAAAAAATGCTAGATTTTATTAAAAAAATGCTAGAATAAAAGCTAAAAAAATTTATTTAAAAAATATAGAAAGATCTTCATTAAAGTAAGGGCCAATAAATTTTGTATAATATGCTGCAATATGTCCTTCAGGTTCAACGAAGAGCTGTCAAATTGCCTTTAATAAAGGTTTGTCAGGTACTCGACAGGTGCAATCGAATTATTCACAGCACATAAACTTATGGTGTTTTCTTTTCTACAAAAAAAAAAAATACCACATTTTAAAAGGTGCATGTATAAAATGTCTTGCCGAACATGTACTTCTGCAAGTTTTTATTTGACGAGAACAAAACACAAAATTGGATCGCCCTGTTTTTAACAGCTGACAAAAAGTTTGTTCTTCGATATATAAAAAAACTTTGTACATACATAAATCAAAAAGTGTGTTCTTAAAAAAAAAAAAAATATACATAAACCCAAATTTGTTACTAGATTGATATTAAATAAATAAATAAATGAACAAAATGAATGTCCAAATTCCAATTTTTTTAGTTTGTTTTGCTAGATTGCTGATTTATTGACACCAAGTTTTTACGATTTCTTGATTTGACGTTTTTTTTCTCAAAAACAATTTTATAACACCGAATCCATTTAAATTTTATATCACTGACAACCGACTATAAACTATGTAATGCTTTCTTTTGTTTTTATTATAAAATAATAGAAAAAAATAACTATTGAAACTTAAAATTTTTACTGTCCAGATTAGAGGCGATTTTTTCCCAACTTCGTCTGGTAACCCTATATATTAGCAGAAGACATCTTTTCACAGGGCATTATCAACACTCTCGATTATTACGGAGCGTAAAGTGCAATGCCTTATGACATTTAAGTTCAGTGATCAGTGTTACCACCAGCAAAATTCAAAATTACACTTGAGATGAAACAAAATTACCCGATTTAAATAAAATTACTCCTGATATACAATTGAAGTTTTATTTGATAAAGACATTTACAAAGATGCAAAAACACAACAAACTCTTTGAAAGAAGATCAATATTAGTCAAACTGTTAAGATTCTTATTGTAATTTTAAATAAATTCACAAAATTAACATTAAAGACTTAAAACCAGGGACCGTAACAGTTATTCCTTTTTTCATAAAAGTCAGATGAAAACAGTTATTTTTTGATTTTTATTTTTTTGAACAAAAATTAAAGTTATTTTCTGATTTTTATTTTTTTGAACAAAATTCACTGTTATTTTTTGATTTTTAATTTTTCGATCAAAAATAACAGTTATTTTTTGATTTTTATTTTTTTTGAACAAAAATAACAGTTTTATATTGATTTTAATTTTTTCGAGCAAAAATAAAAATCAAAAAATAACTGTTAAGTTTGATCGAAAATATAAAAATTAAATTTTAAAAATCAATACATTTTATCATTGACAAGTGCATAAGAAACAATATGGTATACTTGAATTAGTTTTTCGACATTTACTTCTATATGCTTTTTTTGTTTTAAAATTCCAAGATAACTGTTATTTTCGATCCCTGCTAAAATAATGAGTTTAACTTCCACATTTGGTTGCATATATCTATGTATATGTTTATTGCAAGTCCTTTATAATGGGTGTTTTTTTTTAGCCACATAGGCCTTACGAAAGGTTAGAAACGAACTGTCATACTGCTTTCACGCCACCAAATTATCCAAATTTGTTTTGAAATTCAGCCATCGATTTTCGCAACTTATAGGTGACTTCATTATTAAACTGACGCAACTTATTTTTTCACAAATGATGTTGATGTTGTGTTGACTTAGAGAAAATAAACTGTCAATTAGACTTCAGGGCATTCATCATTTTATTCGTGACATGCAGCCAGCAATGCTCGAAGAAGAGAAACAAAATTGGACATCTGCAATGCGTTTCGTCAAGGAAAAGCGCGGTGCCTATTTGTATGAAATCAGTTTCAAATGGTAATGCCGTGTATCAATCTGCGATCAAAATTATTTTTTTTTTGTGTTGTCTACCATTTTAAGTTTCATGGTCTTACAAAATACCCTTTATACCTTATTTAGTAAACAAAATGCCTGCAGGGTTGTATACAACTGTTCCTTTCGTTATTCAGTTTTGCAACTTAAAGGGCGTTTAAACTTAAGCATTAAAAAGTTTCAAGATAAAAATAAAATTTATTATGTGTTGCAATATTGGAAACATATCTTCCCCCAGGGCTGTTTTTAATTTGAATAACTTTTTTCTATAGACTTCAGGTTCTAAATCACTTGATAGGCATCTTTATTTAAATCTGAGGGTTCATCTTGCGACATTAATTACCAAACTTTAGAGAATATACTTTTAATGATTTAAGTCTTTTCTTAAAAGGAAACCGAGACTTTGGTTCAGAAGACTGTGCATTTTTAAGCAACCGTATTTAAAAATAAATAAATGTCATCACTGAAATCGAATCTGGATTTTATTTGGGTATCTTAAGTAAGAATTTCAAATTACACCTGAATTACACCTAAGAGAAATTACCCACGCTCTACCCACAACAGTAAAAACTATACCAAATTCGGGTAATTACACACAAAGTGGCAACACTGGCAGTGATGCTCATTCAAGCAAACAATTGTTTAGAAGCCCCACCCCTTTGTTTTTTACGCTCATTAATTTAGTTGCACATGTACGGAAGATGAGTGGATCTCTTTCCAAAACAGTGTGTAGGAAGGATAAGTAATAAAATTTAAAAAAAAATTTTAATGCGTTTACGAAACTGCCATAAGAGCATAAATGTACAAGATTATAGTGCAGTTTTTTTAGATATAATTCTTACTTTTAATATACAAACTTGCTCACAGTTCACACTGAATTCTTTTTATAGTAAAATTGGAAAACTTCCAATTCTTACTGTTTTTAAAATTTGTGGTTTTTATTTAGTTTGGCTTGAGGTCATTTATTATAAATTAAAAAACGATTTAATTTAATTTTCAATATTTTTATTAATGTACCCAATATTTCGAGGCAACTTCGTTGCTCATCTTCAGGGGATCTAATCAAAAATATAAACAAACAATTTTATTTTATAGAAAAAACACTAAAAAACATTTAATTACAAATAACAATAAAAACATACTTATATAAAAAAGAAACGAATTTAAAAGTTTTTTGTCACTGTGCTGTAAGTTTTGGAATGCAACTGTCGTATTGATTGTCACTTTTGTTTATATTTGTTTATGGTGTGTTTAAAAATCTGAGCTACGTTCTCAGTGTCTCTTTTGTAGTTTAGTTTCTTCTCTTCTGGTAAGTTTATAATGTGCAGCATTTCAAGTGTATATCTTCTGTTGTAATTGTTCTCTTGTACTAATACTTCTACATTTTCAAAATCTGGTTGATGTCCACTCAATGCACAGTGGGCTGCAAGTGCCGTTTTTTGTTCAAGTGGTTTATTTACTGCCTTTAAATCTGATTTGTGTGATGCCATCCTAGTTTTTAATTTTGATTTTGTTGTGCCAACATATGCCTTTTGGCATAAATTGGACTTGTCACCTTTACACGTTATTTTGTACACCAAGTTGGATTTGTCTTCTTTTGCTAATCTCGATTTTGTATTGCTAAATAGTTTGTAAATTGTGTCATTTGTTCGTAGAGCTAATTCATAATTATCTTTGTCATAAATATCTGAATGTTTTAATCTCTCCGAAAAACCAGGAATGTATGTAACAGATTTGTAAACTTTTTGTGGTTTATCCCGTGGTTCTAACATGTTTTTAGTTCTTACGTATTTAATTAAATTCCTTATCGTTTTCCTCGGGAAGTCATTCATACTTAATATATTGTGTATTCCCTTAACGTTTTGTCCATGAAAAACTTTGTCGCTGACTTTCAAAACTCTATGGATAAAATTTGTCGCCGTATTCATTATAATTCTCCTTGGGTGCTTAGAGTGGAAATTAAGTAACCTTCCCGAGGCCATTGGCTTTTGATACCAATCTACCTTGATGATATTTCCTTTTCTATGTACTAACGTGTCTAAATATGATAATTTATTGTCTTTTTCCATTTCTACTGTAAATTGAATTTGTCTTTGGAAATTGTTTAACATTCTTAACATGCTTTCAACATCATCTTTTTTAATAATTCCAAATATATCGTCAACATATTTAGTTAATATTTTTGGCTCCGTCTTAAAATTGTTAATAGTAACGTCTAAAAGTTCTTCCATAACTATATCTGCGATTACCGGTGAAGCAGGGGATCCCATAGGCATGCCTTTTGTCTGTTCAAATATCTTGTCATCATATTTGAAGTACCTGGACTCTTTAATGCAAAACGAAACGAGTTCCATAAATAAATTTTTCGGTATTTGAGTGTATTCTTTAAGTTTTTCCCATTTTTCTCCAACAATTTTCATTGCTAAATTAACGGGAACACTTGGAAAAAGAGATACGACGTCAAATGAAATCATTATTTCATCTTTATTGATGTATGTATTGTTAATTAGTTCTTTAAATTCCGTTGAATCTTTAACGTTATACCTCGACTCTTTAGTTAGGTGTTTTTAAAATTTCTGTTATGTATTTACATAGGTTATAAGAAGGGGAGTTAACAGAGGAACAAATCGGTCTTAAAGGAACTCCTTCTTTGTGGATCTTTGGTAGTCCGTATAACCTTGGCGCAATAGCTACTCTTGTAATTAATTTATTCTTTTCAGTTTGGTTAATAAGATTCAAATTAAAAAGTTTGTCTATTAAAGTATTGTTCTTATTTTGTAAAATAGATGTGGGATCTTTTTTCATTCTCCTGTACGTGCACATATCTCCTAATATGGTTTTCATTTTCAAATCGTAGTCCTTTTTATTTAGTGCAACCGTTTTGTTTCCTTTATCCGCAGTCAATATTAATATATCTTTATTTTGGTCCAAATATTTTTCTGTTTGTCCCACTGTGTTTAAAATAAATTTATCTCTTAAGTTTAACTTTGTCTTGCTTAAGTGGTCATCTATTAACGATACTAGCTTGGATCTAGAAATCTCCTGTTGTTCTTTATTCTCTTTTGTTCTTACAACCTCTTCACCCTCTGCAATGCATTTGAACAGCGGGAAAGACTTCTTCGTATTTGGTAATGCATATTTTGTACCTAAGGAGAGTAGCCATTGTATGTTTGTAGGTATGTCTTTGTCTGTTAAAATTTTTTAAAAAGTTACAATATTAAAAGCCAAAAAAAAAAATAAAAAATTTATTTTGACTGTATTATTATAAATGTTTTGCAACCAAAACAATCTCTTTCTATTAAATTTAAATAAAACTGGTGCGCATAGTTTTGCGTATCTCTGTATTTTAAAATTCTCTCTCAATACATATGCAAAACATTTTTGAGCACCAATGTTTAAGGGACAATTTTTTTACTATAAAACACGCTGCCGTTTTAGAGAGCAAAGCATTTTTAAGAAACGAATACCAAATTGCACTTTTTTTTAATAAAATGTGACATTTTTTGTAGAAAAGAAAAGACAATATAACATTTGGAGTAACGGCAAAAGGGGTTTTTTTGAAATCATCTGTTTTGTTGACCCATTCTTTTTACTTTAGGTGCTTGCCCCAATCTTTGCGAAACTTTTGTGTATAGGTTTTTACTGATTTTTTAAATTTTCTTCTTTTTTAATTTTTAATTTAGTGAAACATTAATGGGCATTTACATTTTAGATATAATTCAATGTTAGAATCTTCCGTTTTTTTTTTCTTTTATATTTGTATAAAACTTTATTAAAATGAAAAATATTGGAAATATCACAAGAACTAAAACATGCTAGGAATTTTTAAATAATGCTAGAAAAAATGCTTCATGCCAAACGACCTAAAAAATGCTAAAAAAAAATGGAAATTAAAGAAATAGTCAGTTTTGACTGAACTTGGTTAAAGCATTAAGCATACATGTTAACAACGCTACCATTTGTTTTTTGATGCGTTTAATGTTGTTGTTTTGTTTATTAATAAAAATATATAAAAAGGGGTTCGACTTTTATTTTTCTAAACTACTTTTTTGTGCGACTTTTTGTGCCACTTTTTAAAGATTGTTAACGGTAACCCTGGCCATTATCTTCAACCTAAAGCAGCTAACATACAAAATCAAGCCAGAATCTTTAAGATATGCTCTTTAATAAATAATTTAACCCCTGAAACAAAGAAAGAAACCTTCAGAGATTAATTAGGCATTTTGTCACTAGCATTGTACAGTAACCATTCTCTGGGGTTTAAGTTAATTAAGTAAAATGTATCTACAAAAATGCAATAAAAGAGTAAAGAGGAATTTAAGGGCAATTTATTAAAGAAAAGTTTTAATTAAATATACAAATGTTTCTTAGAAAATAATTTTTTTTGGCAAAAGTTCACTTTTTTTTTTACAGAAAAAGCCAATTTTTCAACAAAAGTCAGATATTAACTAAAAGTCACAACACAAAAATTCTCATTTTATACAACAAGTTTTTTAGACAGAATGTAACGTTTTAACTAAAAACTGACGGAAGTCATTGTTTTTTTTTTTTTTTTTTTATTTATCTACGAAAGAAATTACTTTCTTCAAACAAAAGATTACTGTTTTTGTTTAAATCACTTTTGTTTTTCATAAATAATCTTAACGCTTCTATTGTTCCATTCAACTACAAAATTTTAATTTTTCGTGGGGGTTAAGTAATTTTTTTTTTTTAATATTTAAGAACTTTAATAAAACTGTTGCGTCCTTTCAGGCAAATAACAGTAAAATACCTCATTTTCCCAGTAATTATGCATTTTTAATTAAACCTCTTAATAAAACCTCTTACAGATAAAATCCCTTCTTTTTGTTTTCCTTATAATAAATTTTCTTTTATTCTCAGGATTCTTCTATACAATATGAAGTACTAAAGAAGAATTTTGCGTACTACTCCTTTGTCGTAATTAACATCAGTGTTAAACACTTTTATTAACGACACAAACGAACATTAATTTTAGTCCCTAATGTTCCCGCTTTAATAACAAAAAAAAAATACAATCAAGTTTTAATAAATTGTTGTTTTATTTAGAAAACATGTGTGTGTTTCATTTTCTTTTATTTGACTAGGATAATTAATCTGTGTTATACCCAAGCATCCAACAAAATATTAAAAGACAAATTGAAATTGTAGTACAATTTAGGGAACCCACCCCCAGAAAAGGGGTGTTGTGTATGTATACACCTCAGGGAGACCCTTAAAGATGGTGATTGTATACATATTTTAGAGTAAAAGGTGTGACTGTCTACCACAGACAAAAACAGAGGTAAAAAACTGGCATAAGAAAAATGCCTAAGTGTGTTTGTTGTAATGGAAGCTTCCGAAGAAAGTGACAGAAAGCGTTTTTTGGTAGTGAAGTGGAAATGTGTTAAAACAGTCCGCTACATTCAAAGCACAAATTTTGTGATCGAAACAAAGTTAACAAAACGCAAACCTTAAACAAAAGTGTGTACCGTATTTAATTATTTTTTTACAACAAATATAAGTGATTTTTTTTTTAATTTAAAAAAAAGTAATTAAAATTTTATATTTATTTTTATCACATGCATTAGATTATTTTTAATGAGAAAAAATCATGGTGATAAATTGTGAACAAAATCACAATTTTCCATCCCTGATTTTCTTCTTGTGCTTCTATAAAAATACAACTCTGATAAAATGGCAAATCTGATTGTTGAGATAAGTTAAAAAAAAAGGTAAGAACCATAACACAACTGTCAAATTTTTTTAAATGTTTTTTTTTTTTAATATCATAGCAAATTGTTTTCATAGCTGAAAATATTGAAAGGACCGCAAGTGGCAGGTCTTTTTGAAGGCCTCTATACTCCTTTTTAAAAGATTCACTTCGCATGATATCCTGCCTCCAGAAGTATGCCTTCTAGAAGGTATACATGTCTTTTTAAAAGACCTTCTAAAATATTCAGTACAAATTCGCTAAGTTCGGAAGTTCTTCAGTTTTATTTACTTTTTATTTTTAGTGACCTTCCTTACTCCCTTCTTTGGGAAGGGATCGAAGTGTGGGAAATCAAGTTAAAATCTATTTTATTAAATAAAAACTCCATCATTAAGCTACGTTCACAATCAAAAAAACATTTTCATTTGGTGTTCATAATAGAGCAACAATTTCTTTTGCAACCACACACATTTTGCATCAGGAAACCGTTCGCAAATTTTAGCCACAACAATATTATGCATTTTTTTTTTTTTTTTATAAACATTTTGTTAAAATTTTCATTCAAAACTAAATAATATTATTTTAAACGTCAGAAACAATTTCATACGAATTGTTGCTGAAGTTAAAGTAGACTCAACTTTAGTTACATTTTTAAAAAAATTTTAGTTATATTTTTGTTCTAAAAATGAAAGGAAAATATATGAAATACTTTGGGAAGAAAAAAGATAGTAGAAAAAACGAAATTGTTGCTCTGATTGTGAATAAAGCTTTATGGTTTGAAATAAAAGTGTAGGAACTATATACATATAATTTGTGTTCGGTTCAATTTAAGTTTTTTTTTTTTATGATAAAATTTTGAAAACATACACTTTTTCCAAACCAAAAACATTTTAAATAAAAGCATTAGCCTTAACGGTAGAAATAAACCATATTTTAGTTGTCTGAAATAAGATACCTCAATTCAAGAGGCTTTTTAGCCATATGTATTAAAATAATTACAAGAAATATATATGACTGCTGTGGGCAACCGCTTATAATTTAGATTTCTACTGTAAAGTTATGACGAAATAATGAACATGCCATGTTAAATTTTTAAAATTAAAATTTTTATTTTGGTTGAAACACAATAATTATTTTTTTTAAACAATTGTAAAATATTATTTAGGACATTATGACGATATGACTTGATGACCACTACTGTTCTTACTGTTTCCCTCGGGAGTATGTTGGGAGACATCCCCTAGGAATAGTTCACCTTATGGTGTGAAGTCCTCCGGAGAAATCAGTTACAGTCAATAACTCGAATTCGGTAAAATTCAAAATTTACAGAACATTCCCAAAATAAGAGGCGAATTTATATACTGACGAATTATACACTCAAGTTTGTACATGTGTTTGCTGTTTGCTTTAATATATGGGGGGCGGTTGGTAAAGACATTGTTTGTCACCCGGTGTCAAGACCGCTGTAAGCCCACCATGGCATGTACTCACGCTAATCTTTGGCATCATTTTGGTTTATATAAAAAATTTTTTATTTGTATGATTGCTCATTATTTTAACATATTCCTCCATATACATATGTATATAAAAATGGATCGTGGTTTGTTCGGATGATAAATACTGGAATACGACTTGATACATCCTCCTGCTAGTTTGCTCATTATTTCGGATAAAAGAAGACTTTATAGCTTTCAGTAAATCTGGAGAACGGTAACAGGAAAAGTATATAAATCTGATCTGCTCCACTTCATTTTCATTACACATCATTGGTCAAAAAGTGAGTGCTAATGAAGCAGGGTACCAAAGCGCTCTGGGTTTAGCTAATTTTTAATATACAAAAAATATTCATATATAAATAAATACATATATTTTCAACAATCTGCTTAAATCAGGTGATTTAAATGCACTTAAAATTATGGTGTTTTCTTTTCTGACAATAATGTTCCATATATGCTACCATTCGTGCGGGTTTTTGTTCCATTCTAAAAATATATGCAAAAATGTGAGAAGTTGTCGTTTTCCTTTCTAAACATGTTGCAACAATAAATGGCAAATTTGTTCCATTTCTAAACCGCAGTTATAACTGAGTGTGAGATAATACCCTTTTTTGCATCTGCGTAAAGTACTTTTTTATGCAAGCAAGTATTTTTTTCTTGTGTTTGCGGACAATTTGCGTTATATTGTGATTTTTAGTTATATTGGGATGGATATAAAAACTTTTTGTTTTTCGTTTGTTTTACTTTTATTTTTTATTTTTTGTCGCAAAATGTTTAACAACAGCTGACATTAATTATTAGTGGTATTCACACCGAACTTGTTAATTTGTTACTCGGTAGTTTGTTAATTTGTTAAAGTTACCAACTGTGAACGACCCCCTTTTTAAAACTTTGTTAGTCTGGTAACTTTCGTAGTAAAACAACTGATTTATTGTTCTGACACAATTTATTATTCTGGAAAAAATAAAACATGCCATGAGAAAGTGTAAAAAAACAATTGTCAACCATTTAATTACTCATTACTCATGCTTTGACACAAATAACGTTTACTGACGGTAAGTAGTGAGTTACCAACTAACAACTATTTTATCAGGGGTGCCGTGTCGTTAATTTGTTAAATGTTAATACGGTAGCGCGTTAAATATACAAAAACAAAATGCGTGTAAAAAAGTAACGATTAACGACTAACAAACTAACAAGCTCGGTGTGAATTCAGCTATTGAAAATCAGTGCTGTTAACGCTTATTGGAATTGTAAGAAAATTTAATGTTGAAAATTGCTACAAGCGTGGTGAATATCGCTTTTAGTACAAACTTTGCATTCAATATTTAACACGCTAAATACACATTAGCGTTGAGTGTAAAACGTAGCTATTATTTTGTTCCATTGTAATTTAGAAAAATGTATCACTTTGTAAGGGTTCGTGTAACCTAATAAATATATTAAACAACTATAATGCATCATTATTTTTTAGAAAAGAAAACACCATTAGAAACAATCGTGCAAGCCAAATATGATAATAATTAAGATTCCTTAACATCGTTAAAACTGGTTATCATTAATTTCGTTCCAAATTTATTTTTTAAACAATATATCAACAACAATAAAATACATCATACAACGATGAACTACCAAGGCGACTATAGGTGGCAGCAAAAAGACTGTTGACTCTGACACTTCAAAACAAATGATTTTGGTTTTACAATGATTTTTTTAAATGGCTGCCGCTACCTGTAGTGAAATCACCCTAATGAACTACCATTTACTGTCGTTTTAAGACCCAGTTAGCTGACAGTAACAGTACGGTAAAAAAATCATCTGCTTCATTTGTTGTATGTTAAGCAATTAGAACGATTATATTTAGTATGTAACTTAACCATAACGTTTAAAGGCTAGTTTACACTATCACACAAGTCTTACGTATTCCATAATACTTTGTGAGATAGAAATCTAATGAGTTTTGTTGTCAAAAATCTAATGTAACATTGCAGCTTGTAATCACACCATGGAACCCTGATCAAATAAAAAGTATACTGTTCGTAATACTTGTCATTTTCATGACACATTGCATTCACACTATCACACTTTTACATATTCCTTGAGTTTTTAACATGTATTAATACAAAGTATAAAAGTGTAAACTAGCCTTAAATCTGTAGAAATTTTTTTTCTAACTTTTGTAACGTTCGGTTACATAAGAATTACTGTCAGATAACCGGGGCTTTACAATTCGAGCGTTAACGTCCCATAGACATTTTAGGTATGACCGCTAACTTTTCCTCAGTTTTAATATTTCTCATGAACTAGAAAACTAAAAATTTGTCATGAAAGAAATGTTTAGTTATCGTCCATTCATAAAAACGTTTTTCATTAATGTATGAAAGGATAAGTTTCTTCGTTGCTATTGAAAAGTAAAAAAAATTAGAAAACAAAACTTTTTCAAATTTGAGAAATGAATTTTTTTTTATATGTAAGAATTTTTTTTTGATAATTTCTTTTACACTGTCTGTACTTAGCAGTGTACTTGCCAAATTTCCCACTGCAAAAGCATACATGTCGTGTAAACGCAAACAAAATTTGATTTTGTAAATGTCAGATGGAATTAGCAGTATAAAATTGTTCAATTAGAGTGTGACATCAGCTGTTTTGCAAGTCATATGTTTGTGGCGGCATATATCAATTTTTATTTATTTATTTACAAATATTCTTTAAAAAAAACAAAATTTTTAATTGGCTGAAATAAATTATATTTTGCAAAATCTGTTTTTTTTATCGTTAACATTACTATCTTATATTGTTTAAACATCATACCATCCAAAATTATGCACCTCTTCAAAATGCAATACAAAGAGTCAGACAGTGAAAGAACGTTGTAAGTTACTAAAAAAATTATACAATCAAATGGTTTTGCAACTTGGAAAAACGTTTTAAAAGCCGCTTGCGTATTGGAAAAACGTTATGTCAGATGAAACAAAAAAAAAAAACGTGTGAAAGCAAAAATTATAAATCTTCTGTATTTTTCAATTTTGACAGACATGTGCAATTACATATGGATTTTACATCTGACAAACCCACTGCAAAATACAGATCATGTAAAAGCACCTTCAGCAGTGAAACCATAAATATGCAATTGCATGTTTTTCCCTGTGCGACCAATGGTAGAAGGTAGAAAAAATATATTTATCCTTTTTAGAGCTTTTTTTAAAATTTTGACATCGATCGTGCATATATTTGCATATTTTACCATTTACAAAATTGTTTTTGCATAATTAAGTTAAAAGAGCCTTTTAAGTTCATATTTTGCCCTTTTGAGGCATATTTTTAAACATAGAATTTTTTTTAGATGCCTACAAGAGCTTTCGCAGCAAATAAAAAAAAATTTTTTACATTTAATTTTTACTCGAAAATTGTAAGAGAAAGCAGGTTGTCATCAAAGATAAATGAGTTTTTTAACTTTAAATTAAAATCACTTTTAAAAGTGATTTAACATCCGTCTGTCTGGCTGGTTGCCTGTCCATGTCAATATTGTGGGCAAAGTGCAAGTTGCAATCTTGTAAATAATTTTATAAAATTTAGTAAATACATTTTTCTTGTACCAAAGCCAAATTCTATGTTTATGGTGAGAATCGGTCTATAATTTTACATAAGCCCCATTAAAACTTCTTTCCAAATTAGACTCTTTGTGTCCGTAAACCATCTATGTTGGTATTTAGATTAAATTCGCCCTAAAAATGTTTTACTGCAAATTAAACTCTTTTCGACTCAGTTCACATTTGCCCAAATTTTCGATCTATAAAACGCTTAAACTGTCTCTAAAATGTTTAAATTAATAGAGAATTTAGCAACCGTCCCTAATATATCTTTAAGACAAAAAATCTCATGTGGATGTTAATATAATATTCGGCACAAATAACTCTTATATGAATTTTAACCTCTAAACATAACTTTGTTTTTGTAAGCCGATGACGGCCCATTCGTCGGTTAATACTACATATTGTGTTTGGGCTTTACCGATTATAATTTTAGGATTGCTTCTATTTAATGAAACTGTTGTTAAATTGTTGAATATTTTGTTTTCTAATTAGGAACTTTTAAATTTTTCGGGGTATATTTTTGGTTTCCCTGCTTATAAGTGAATGTGAACAACTTCTCAAATTGTTTAAAAAAGTAAAAAAAAGGTACTCCCTAAAAACTATTGTCTGCCTGAATAAAGCAACAGGCAGTCTGCTTGCCTGGCTGCCTGACTTTGAGTAAATTGTATTAGCATATGCTTGATGGTTTCTTTGTATATTTTACTTCTTATTGTTTCAGTTCCTCCTGTTTTGTGTGTGTATCCAACGTTCAGCTCGCAATTTTCCTATTTTGCTTTTGGCTCTTACGACTTCATTAAGTGCGAGCAGTAAGTTGAAGGCGGGATTTTATGTTTGTTTTATGCGATGAAAAGTAAAAGTTGTTGATGTTTTTTTTTCTTAAGATGTTTATGGATTTTTATTTCAGGGTTTTTTTTTTATATTGTTAATGTACTTTTTTATTTTATTTGTATTTTCTCCAATTTTTTTTTCTTTTTAAACATTTTTAGGAGGTTCGTTCTTTTGTGCGAAAGTTTATTAAATTAGTTGCGGTGTAAAAAGAAAAATGTTTGTGGTAGGAAAAGAGTGAAAAAATTGATTTAAAATTTTCCCAACGTCATTTGCAAAATGAAGGTTGTTGTTATAATCCATAAAATATATAATTTATTGAAATTTTTTTAGTCTCTTCTTTATTTCTAATAAATTCTTATCAAAAGTTTTTGGATATTTTTATATTATCTAATAAAAAAATATTATGTACATATAACACTTAAATTTAATAAAACACTTTATGGCCACTATTAAAAACATAATATTTTAAAACGTATAGTGAAAATATTTAAAACAATTTTCCCAACGATATTTTATTCCATTTAGCAAATGTTTTATGGTCATATGTATATACGTGTATGCATAGATTGAAGAGGGTTCGAAAATTAATGTTTATTTGAATTTAATATTTCAACACAACCGTAAAAAAAGTATGAAGAATATAAAGAAAAATTAGATTGAACAAAATTTTTAAGAAAATGTTTCTCAAAAAAAAAAAAAAAATGATGTTGAATGGAGTGTTCCCAACTCTATCCAAATAATATGCAACTTAATAACTTAAACAGATACAAACAAAAAAAAAATTAGTTAACTATTTTGGGATTGACTAAATAACCGATTAACGTTTAACCGAATGAATAACCTAGGTGTTAGCCATGTGCCAAGCAAATAACTTGTACCTAGCAGTTTTAGATAAAATATTTTCATCCCATTGGATCTTTTGTCGAAATCCTTAAAATCTTTTATTTTAAGAAGAACACGACAGGAAAAGGTATATTTACTGATTTAGAAAATTTTTTTGTGTATTTTAAAATTTTTGAAGAGCTTTTTTTATAATGTGCAAATTAAAAATAAAATTCTCAAAAAATTCAAAACATGCAAAAATATGCATACATTTGAAATCAAAATATGCAGATATATGCATTTTTATTAAAATATGCAAAAACAAATCGATGCCATGTTAACGAATATTTATTGATTCGGAAAGATAATTGAAGCACAGCCGAGAATAACGTTGTAAACGCCACATTTTGCAAAACCTGTTTTTTTTGCAGATAACCGTTAACCTTACTCTCTTACACAGTTTAAACATCAAATCAACCAAAACTATGCACCTTAACGCCTTCAAAATGGCGTACAAAGTGTCAGCCAGTGGAAGAACATTGCAAGTTACTAACAAAATGATGAAACCGAAATGGTTTTGCAGTGCGGAATAATGTTTTAAAAACCTTTTGCATTAAAGTTTTTATTATCATTATTTTTAATAATAGAAAAAATAAAATTTTTAAAACAAATAATGCTGTCTGGTCAAAAAACGTTTTTTTGCTCTCCTGAAAAATTATTATTTTGTAACTTAAAACGTTATTCGCGGCTGTGCTTCAATTGGGGTCAACATCATTCTTAAACAAACGACAAAAAACATGCATTTGCATGGAAATCCCAGCCCTATACAGATAGAAAAACATTCAGGATAAATCAAGTTTTTATGATTAATTTAAGTACGAGTTGTACTCAAAAATTCAACTACGAATAACACTAAAACGTACTCAATCCTAAATGGGATTACTTTCGAAAATCGATTCCGGAATTTCTAGAAATAAGTAAAAAATTCTTAAATCAAGTAAAAAAGATTAAACTTTTCGTTGTGTTTAACCCTCCGTCTTACGAATGTTTTGATTTTCTATACACATTTAAAAAGGTCTGGCCAGACTCATGTGTACCACGAAGGGTTAAAAAGTAAATTTGAAATCTTGCTTCTGATTTAGTTTATATATTTTTTTTTTAAATATGTACATAAATCTTAGTTTAACTTAAATAAATCTCATTTTCGGATTATCTTAAGTACGAATTCGGATTAAAACAATTTTATAATTGAAGCACAGCCGCGAATAACGTCACATTTCGCAAAAACTGTTTTTTTGCAGATAACCAGGGTTGTCAGATGTGGCGATTTCTCGCCAAACGTGGCGATTTTCAAACTTGATTGGCGACCTAATTTTCGATTTGGCGACATGGCGATTTTTTGGCGATATTTTAAAATAGTTGGCGATTTTGTTGGCTATTTTTGGTGAGCCATGCATTTGTTTTAAAACTCGTTAAATTCAATACGAAAAAATTATATTATTTTTATTCTAGTATTTTTATGTATGACATTTTAGGCTTTTATGGTCAGTATGCATTTGAAACTAAATTATGTTATGTTGAAATGGCTGATGAATATATTGAAAATCCAGGAGAAAATTGCTTTTTCATATTTAAAAAAGAATTAATAAAGCATGAATATAGCGATTTCAAGTTTACGAACATTTCTCCATTATAAAATGTGGCAAATTATTATCACAACCAAATTCGTTGTTATTAAAGATATTAATGAATCGTAACGTAATTTTGGATGTTTATAAAACACAATGGACAAAATGACCGTTTGTAATTGGATGATACTTCATCTTATTTAAATCAGTTTTGGCCAAAAGCTTATGCTATTAGGACACGTCAGGTATGTACCATTTTAAAGAACTTGCTTTTGCTGTTCATTATATGATGCTAAATCCAACTAGTAATGACTGTGCTAAAAATGTATTTTCAATAATGAACTTCACTAAAACTCTCCTTCTAAGTAGAATGCAGTTCTTGACGCGTTGTTACGAGTTATAAATTACAGTAGACGCTCGGTTATATGAAAAATTTTTACACATGAGGTTCTAAAGAGTGAACACGACCTATCTCTGCTTTATGAAAAACTTGCAACCGTTGATTTTTTTGAAACTATTTGTTGTAAAGGGTGTTTTTTTTTAAGTAACACAACTTTGAGTTGGCATCACTGCTATATTTGTGCACCCATTTAACAGCTGATAGTTGCTTTTTGTTTAGTTTGCTTTGAAATTTCATTATGAATCGACTTATCGAGCAACGCGCAAATATTTGACATTTTTAATCAAATAATTCGGCGAATGGGCTAAAGCACAAATTGATATTGATTGAATCTCCACTCAAAATTGTATTTTCCGACTAAGCCAATATCTGGTTGAATGGGTAAGTAAATAAGCAGAATTGACGCATTTGGAGTGAGTAGAATCTACAAGCTTTTGTAGAAAGACCATTAAATCCTCAAATATTACTGTTTGGTGCGCTTTATGGGCTGGCGGAGTCATTGGCACACATGTCTTCAAAAACTATGATGATCAAAATGAGAAAAGTTGTTGAAAATTGGCACCTTCTACACGCCAGCCACATGACAAGAAACATATTTAAATTTCATAAAATTTTCTTTCCAATACAGCCCGTTTAATTGATATTAAAAATATATTTTCTTGTTTTATTATGATTTAAACTTGTGTCACTCTATAAAAAACACTCTTTATTATAAATCTGTTCTTCCCCAAAAAAAAAAGCTAGTAAATGTGTTTATACGAATGCAAAGGAAAATTTATAAGATGGTTGGCGTTTGTAAAGTTATTGCTTGGAGTGAAAATAATATATCTGATAATGATATTTGGCATTGTGAAAATGCAGGGACAAGGCATTACAGAAATCTTTTAAAGCAAAAAAAATATAACCGACTACTTTCATGTGCATTTATTATAAACAAACTAATATAAAATAAAAACTTAATATAGGTTATGTATGTACACATATTAAAAATTATTTGAAATACTTATTTTATATTGTCTCGATTATGTGAACTTTTCCATTTAGTGAACAGGCCCTGTCTAAATTAATCATATAAGCGAGCGTCTACTGTATATGAATGTTAATACTACATGATGCACTTCTTTTGTACCTTCGTTGAAAAAATTAAATTCACTTACAATGTATTTCAAAAAAGAAGATCAAAGAGAGTTTTGGCGCTGAAGTGTAGATATATAGTAAAACTCCAACTTCATACATACATAAATCCAATATTTGTTAAAACTAACCACAAAAATTCTTTCTTTGCTGCTTTTAGTTGACTACTATTAATAATTTAATAGTGCAATTTCCTTTTTTGTCTTCACTAATCATTTTTACTTGCTTCTAAATAAAAACTAAACAGAATATATATTATGGCGACTTTTTTTAAAATTTTGGCGGATTTTAGCGACTTGGAATAAAATTTATTTTATAAGATTTATAAAAAATATTTTTAATAATTTAAATTATCTATATTTTATTGTCAAAAAGGTAAAAATAAAGGCTTTGGCGATTTTGGCGATTTTTGACATTGAATTTGGCGAAAAAGGTCAAAATCGATCTGACAGCCCTGCAGATAACCGTTAATCTTACTTACACAGTTTAAACATCAGATCAACCAAAATTATGCACATTAACGCCTTCAAAATGGCATGCAAAGAGTCATCCAGTGGAAGAACGTTGTAAGATACTAGCAAAATGATGAAACCGAAATGGTTTTGCAGTGCAGGATAATGTTTTAAAAGCATTTTGCATAAAAGTTTTTATTATCATCATTTTTAATAATAGAAAAAAAAATTTTTTTAAACAAATAATTCTACCTGTAAAAAACGTTTATTTGCTCCCCTGAAAAATTATCATTTTGTAACTTAAAACGTTATTCCCGGCTGTGCTTCAATTCTTGAATCAAGCGCATTTTGAGATTTGTAATTAAATCAATCTCATTTTCGGATTATTTCAAGTACGAATTCGGGATTGAATATGGATAATTTAAGTATTTTCCGATTGAAAATTCGTACTTGAATCAATCTTTCAGTACTTGATTCAAGAAAATCCGTACTCACCGTACTATTAAAACCGGATTGATTTAAGTACGGATGTATTGATTTTTCTTTTGAGTGTATTTAAAAGACAATAAAAGCTTTCGAAAGTTAAAACCCGTTTAATAGAAAACGACGATCCGGCTAAAAAAAATTTTTATACAATGCAACCAAACTCGAGCTATGTTGAAGGTAAAAATTGGCGGATATACTGCAAAATCTTACCGTGCGTTGGCAAATAAATGAAGTTAAAAAAATAAAACGATACAGATATGTATACGTAGAACATATGAGAGTAGTCAAATGTACAAAGAAAACCGTTCCAGATGTATTAGAAAACAGTCAGTTGTCATATAATATCTAATACGGGCTTTTCTTCAAAATTTTTGGCTGCAGGCTCGCCATGAATTGTATCATGGTTAATACATGGCCATGAATGGACACCAATTGCAACTTTTAAGACGAATTTGAAAATAAATATCTATAAAAAGGTATAGAAACCAAGAAACCTAGACTGTATTATCGGCCAAATTAAATGGATGCTATAGCAAATACTCACAAAGGGTATTAATTAAAGAAGCTTTGCGGAGGGTTCCTTAAAAATATGAAAAAAATCCATCAATGTAGCTCATCAATCAGTTTGTAAAATAAGTTTAAGTTATGTATTTTAAAAATTGTATATAAACTTTAATTTTTTAATACCTGTTTTATATTTTTTATTAATGCCAATGTGTCAGTCCATATTTTACTCCGCATACGTTACAAGAATCTTTGTTGTCAATACATAACAACCGAAAATATGTGGTCGGGATTGGAGAAGTGTGCGTGGCACAAAATATATTTATTTATATTTAAAGAACGGTAATTTTCTGTTCTAGTCGCACAATGGTGAAGAGTATATGTAAATAAGATTCGCATTGCCGAATATAGAACTCTAACTTGTTTTTCACTAACAATATAAGCAGATTTGTATTTACAGTGGTTGTCAGCTTAATTGATGCAAGCAAATCTTAAAAACGTAAGTCCGTGTAAGTCGTAAAGTAAAAAGAATATTAAAGAGAAACAAAAATCAACTTAATTGGCAACATGGACTCTTAAAAAAATTGCTTTTGTTTTATAATATTTTCTTTTTTTAATAAGTAAAATAACTATAACAAAAAATACACTGTTTTTGAATCGGTCAGCTTATTTGATGCAAGAAAGGTTTAGCTGTAATTTTACCGTTATATTTAAAAATAAAATGCAATTATTTATTATTTTGCCATTTTCTATTAAAGTTTGCATAATTTTAGTATTCTTTTTTGAGTCTGAGAGAAATAAGCAGGTTTTATTAAATATGGGTTGGCGGACAACAATAGAACAGCGAAAGTTGGTAATTCATCACTATAAAAGTGGGGAAAATCAGCGAAAAATAGGATAAATATTAAATTTGTCTTCATCTACTGTTCAGCACATAATAGAGCGCTATGCAAAGGAGAATATAATTGAAAACAATGCTCATAACAAGATTTTGTCTACATGTCAGGGCTGTCAGATATGGCGATTTCTCGCCAAACATGGCTATTTTGAAACGTGTTTGGCGATGGGATTTTCCATTTGGCGACTGGCGACTTTTGTGGCTATTTCTGATATAACTGGCGATTAACTTGGCTATTTTTACCATTTATATTATTTCGGCGATTTTGTTTAACAGCTTGTTATTTTTTGTTACCATTACTAAGTCTGTGTACATACGGCTCATGTCTTATTGACATGATTGCTACTTTATAGGCGAGAGGGACGAGGGGAAAAGAAACGAGTACACAGATGCATGTACTGTCTTTACGTTTTGCTTTCTTATTCGTTGCTTCCTTTTGTTTTTGCTTTCAATATCAAATAAAACAAAATAAAAAACATGTCGTCAACATGACATGAATCATTATTATTGAGGTTTTTTTTTGTTTTCCTCACGGGCTAATATGATCAATCGTTTTTTTTTTACCAAATGTAATTAAAAAACATTTATGGTTAATTTATTTTCTTTTCCCAACGTTTCATTTGAACACCAATTCATGTTCAAAGAAGAAAAGGGAAGAATCTTGTCAATAAGACAATACGATCTCCATTTTATGTTATTTAAAAAAAAATTACAGAAACAAAACAAAATTTACTTTCGGCGAATTTGTATTATTTTTTCTCAGTTTTTTGGCGATTTTTGACTCACATATTTTACTAGCGTTTTTTGTATGCAAAATTTAATTAACAAAAAAAAAAAATAAAACAAAAACTGAACCAAATTGACGTTTGGCGATTTTTGGCGATTTCTGACATCCGGTTTGGCGATAGAGCTCAAAAAAATCTCACAACCCTGCTACATGTGATGAATGTTGGATCATTAGAAAAATCAAGGAAAACCCAAGGTTATCAGCACAAAAAATAGCTGATGAAGTGACCACTGGTGTAGGGAAGATGTGTATTGCATGAACTATTCGGCGCGTTTTACGTTCACATGACTTTCATGGTTGAGTACCACTAAAGAAACCCTTTATTAGCCAAAAAAATAAAAGTTCCCGATTAGCTTTTGCAAAAACCCACATTTCTAAAGAGCCAGAGTTCTGGAATACGGTCATATTTTCAGATGAATCGAAATTTAATATCAATGTTGTTCAAACATGGCTTATATGGAACTGTCCCCATTTAATGGAACTACCTGCACAATCTCCGTTATTGGAAAGATATTACCAAATTTCCAGCAAAGAAACGTTGAAAAGTGCTTTAATCAATGAGTGGAACAAAATAACGGCCGAAACCACACAAAAATTGGTGGACTCGATGCCAAATCAGCTAAAAGCAGTTGTAGACCAAACGGTTATCAAACTAAATACTAATTTAAACATTAAATATAAATACCATTAAAAAATTTGTATTGACAATTTGTTGCATCAAATAAGCTACTTCATTTAAAAATTAAGTTATTTTTGTTTTTCTTACTTTTCTTTAAGATATCAGCTAATATGAAATAAAAAATTAATAGTTTTGAAGTAAGAGTTGTATTGTTAATAAAGTGGCGTTTTTTAATTTTCAAAAACAAAAATAATTTTAAAGTTATATGGATTTTAATGTATTAATATTGCTTGCATCAAATAAGCTGACAACCACTGTATATGTATTTTAAACTTCTCCTACTTCACTGCCATTGTTTAACACATACATACATATTTTTTCTAAAAAAAATATTTTTTAAGCTTGAAAAGGATTTTTTGAGTACGGCAGTCTAATCGATATTGAGGCACTTTATTTGCTTTGGTTGACTGTGCAACAAAATGTGGCAAGTTGAGTGTGTTTTTTTCTGCTAAAGTATTCGGTAAAATATTTATGTATTTTTTTTTGCATTAAAGAAAAAAATGGAAGTGTTGTACCTACACTGCCATTTTTTTGTATATGTATGTATGTACTTACATATATATTTTTTAATAAAACCACAGGGATTTATTTTGAGGTAAATTATATAAAAAACTCGATACAAAAATAATTCAATTTTGGTATAGTACTTCTTGAAAAATAGATATTTTCTTGGAAACATACAGTTTTTTATTTGAAGGTTAAATGATTTATACTCCATACACAGACGTACATACATAGATATACAGTGTAGCCTCGGTGAACGCAACCAATAGAAATATTGGGCTGTTGCGATAACTGAGTTCTTGCGCAAACCAAGTCATATTTTTCTATTTAAAAGCTTATTTCAAACCAATCAAGAATTTTATAAACAAAGAAGTTTCTAAACTTAATTGATTTCAAAAACAGAAGTACATAATACGCACAAAATATATGTCATTCTTAGAATAACGGTAAATCAAAAAGACTATTGCACGTAAGCATAAGTCTGAGTTCATACGGCTCATGTCTTATTGACAAGATTGCTACTTTATAGGCGAGAGGGACGAGGGGAAAAGAAACGAGAACACAGATGCATGTACTGTCTTTACGTTTTACTTTTTCATTCGTTGTTTAATTTGGTTATTGTTTTCAATATCAAAAAAGCACACGTCGTCAACATGACATGAATCATTTGAACGCCAATTCATGTTCAAAGAAGAAAAAGGAAGAATCCTGTCAATGAGACATGAGCCGTATGAACTGAGACTATGATTTTACATACACACGTTTTAGTTTTAATTTTTTATTAAAAAACCAAACTAAAAAAAAAAACAAAAAAAGTCTTACTTGTTTTGCTTTTGCAAAGTTGCATTAATTGAGGCTTTGTTTTTTGAAAAGTTGCGTTTACATGGTCACCAATGTTACAAAATTCGGTATTGCGTTAAGCAAGGGGTTGTGCATATCGAGGGTTGCGTTCAACGAGGCTACACTGTACATTATATGTATAATAAATAATAAAAAGTATTATTGAAGGCCTATTTTTTAAAACAGGGCCCTAAGCTCAGCATGTCCTATTAAATGTATGTCGAGTAATAACTATCTTTGCTTTAATTTTTTTAAATAAATAAAAATGTCTCAAGGTTTTAATTACTTTTTAATATAGACTAAAACATTTATATAGCTGTTATTGCATGAAACACTTTTTTAAGAAATATAATTATTTCATTTAAGGGCGCATTTTATACTTTGTTTGCACTTGTGTGTTACATTACCACAGCTGTTTTTGTGTACCTTTCTCTTATGAGGATGGGAGTTGTTTATTTTTATAGTGTTGCCATTGGAGAAACATGTCGTCGGAAGATTTGTTATTGTGTCAGTTTGACAATTTTTGCTATACGCGGTATTATTTTAGTAAAAATTTCTGCTTTAGGCAGCATTATTTAAATGCTTAATTAGTTCTGAAAAATAAATTTTCATTACAGCAATCACCAATTATACTAAAAAAATCTTAAATTGTTATTTTCTTACACCTGTATTCAAAACATCCCCTGATTAAGGATTTTTTATTCAAAACATTTGTATAATAAACTATGATTATCGAATGATCAAAGACTTTTTAACTCCTGATTAACTGCTGTCAATTTGCTATTTCTGTCAATTGAATTTAACTAAAACAGAGATGTACAAATTTTTCTTAATCGGATTGTTTTGAATAACCTTATGACTAAATTGTGATTAAGCTTAATTAACGTTTTAGTTGCTCACTCGATGAGCGGAGTTTAGTCGGAGTACAGAAATTGTCGTTTTGAATACGGTTGTAATTTATTTGCTGAATAAGCTTTTTTTAATCAATTATTTCCTAAAAAGTACGTTTGTATTTTATTTACATTAAAGCTTCCGATTTAATACACGAATTGAGGTATGCGTAACAAAAGGGGTAAGAATTTTTTAGGTAAATTTAAAAGCTTTAAGACAGATTCACAGTGCAAGCAACATTTAACTGGGGGTTTACAGTTAAAGCAACAATTCTTATCACATACACACACACTTATTTTCAGCAGAAAGAGCATTTGCAAAGTTTGCCTATATACATACATTATTATTATTAAAGTTTTCATTCAGAACTTATAGCAAGTAAGAAAGTATAGTCGGTCAAGCCCGACCATATGATACCCTACACCACAGTATTAAAAAACACATCATGCTGATATGTCCATATAAATATGGATTTATTTATGTTTATAAAAGTCATTAAAATCGGTTTAAAAGTTTGTGAGATGCAGAAATTGCCCCCTACCTCCCCTTGTGGTCCTATTTTTGAAAAACTGTATAGCTTATGTGTCCATATAGATATGGATCTATCTATGTTTTGAATTTCATTAAAATCGGTTTGAGAGGCAGAAACTGCCCTATCTCCCCTGGTCCTATTTTTTAAAAACTGCATCCCTTTTGTGTCCATAAAGATATGGTTCTATGTATGTTTTAAATTTCATTAAAATCGGTTTGATAGTTTCTGAGAGAAAGAAATTTCCCCCTATCTTCCCTCGTGGTCCTACGATTTGGCCCATTTTCAATTTCCTTGTGCCAATAAGAACCTATGTCCCAAATTTTATCAAATTATCTCCAAAATTGCGACCTGTACTTTGCGCACAAGGTTACATGGACAGCCAGCCGGACGGACATCGTGGTGTGGGTATAAAAAGAGCATACAAAATTGTTAGACAAAAAATTTATTGAAAATTGTTGATAATAAAATTCAAGGCGAATTCATTCAAGGTGGTCTTATTTTGAAAGCGAATATAACACTGTTAAATACTTGAAGGATGTGTGATACAACTTGTGTCAAAATAATGCAACACTCTAGTGAACAATTCAAACAAACATTTCATATTTTTTTTTAATTTTAAATTGTGTGTTTTAAAGTGTAATAATTTAAATTTCGTTATTCAGAGTAAATATTATAGCATTTCTAAAAGATTCCAAAGAATCCCAGAACGGTATTCCATTTAAACACATGGTTCGTTATCAGCTGTTGCTTACGTAGCAAGCTAAGCTCACCTGGTGTGAATTCGCCCTGGAACAATTTTTACAAGCAGGAATTGTTCAAGCACCCGTTTAGTGTATTTGTTTACAAAACAAAAACAATTTTCATAATTTTGAAATTAAAAGTTTTTCAATAGCATAGTAAAAAATTTAGGAACAATATGCAGGCGCAAATAGTTCAAAACAATTGAATTTTTTAAGAAATAATCTTATATCTTACAGCGTAAGTAACGTTTTTGTTTAAAAACAATGGGTGGTAACGTGTAATGCAAGAAAATACTCTGTCAAATTTTGTGAAGATCGCTCCATAGTGTAACAAAAATCATTTTATTCTCTCTGGTTCTGTGGGGTAGTGTTTAGGTTAGAATCAATCTAATCTCACTCTCGGTTTATTTCAAGTACGAATTTAGATTAAACCATCTTAGAAATTCTTGATTGTGAATTAAGATTAAGGCCCTAAATTTGTAAAACGCAAACGCAACGCCAAAAAATTATATTGGAAGCAAAAACAAAATCGAAAATATTTCATAATTTTGTTGTTGTTTTCTATAGAAATGTATATTGAATTTTTTAATTTTAAACGCTGCATATCTTGTGGCGTTGATAATTTTAAAACGCAATATGTATTTCTGTAGAAAGCAACAACAAAATTTTGACAAATTTTTGACATTGTTTTTGCTTTCAATGTTATTTTTGGCATTGCGTTGCGTTTTACAAAATTAGGGCCTAAATCAATTTTATAATACTTGAATCGGGTGCATTTTGAGAATGATTCCATTTCAGTTTTACTTAAATCAATCTCATTTTCGGATTATTTCAAGTACGAATTCGGAATTAAATTTGGCAAAGTAAAGTATTTCGCACTTAAATATACTTACCTGAGTCAAGCATTCTGTACTTGATTTAAGGAAAACCGTACTTACCTTACTATTAACGCCGCTTCGACTTGATTTAAGTACGGATGGATTGATTTGTTTTTCAGTGTAATTATTCGCATTCGCAAAAAATTGATTGGAATATTATTCGCTAAACACACATTCGTAACACCCTTAATATGTGCATATACATATATGTAAATATTTTTTAATATGGGATTTTTTTTAATCTTTCATTTTGCTTCCTTCGCAAGTCACATATCTTGGCAACTTGGAAGTATAAGATGATATATGTGCTATTAAAGCTGCAATATAAACGAACATATGTGCATGCATACATATACACAATTTGTATGTATTATTCTGTAATTTGTATAAAGTACTTTGAAATTTCTTTGATATTTTACGAAGTTTCCTAAAATCGTAAAAATTGCTAGCATTAGAAAGTTTTCAAATGCGATTAGAAATAATGTATTAGATGATGTAAAAAATTCGTATTTAAAATCTATGGTAATACATATAAGCTAGAAATTCTTAACTATGCCGTTGTATTACGAAGCCATAAGTGAAGTATGTAATTCATATTGACTAAAACTACAAAAAAAAAGAGGAACTTAAATCCTGGCAAAGTATAAAAATTCGGAATAGCCTCAATTTACTGCACACATAAATTCTCTTTTAAAACTCTAAAACAGATATACAAGCACACATTAAATGTATTTATTTCTCCACTCAACAAGTTTTCCTCCTCCAAAATTAAATAAAAAAAAAAAAGAAAATAAAAAATTAAATAATGGCACAAACTCCGACTTGCTTAAATGCGAGTAAGAACAAACGACTTAATGTACCACCAGCATGATATTATAAAATAGCAAAAAATGGCAAATAATAAATAAAAACTTAAACTAGAAAAATTTTAAAACTTTTCTAAAAATTCAAACGGGGAAAAAACACTTATCAAACCTTTTAATACTGAATAAAAAAGGAAAATGTTGAGAATTTTTTTTTGCATACTTAAGAGCAAATATTAGCGAAAATCTGTCTCACGTTTTTGGTTAGATATTCTGTTTTTAACCCTGCGTTACTATCGTCTGGGTGGATTCCACCCAAAAGGTTTAACTTTAAAGAAAACTATATCATTTTTCATGAAAATCGTTCTTTTAGTAAAATGTAATCTATCTTTGAATAGTTTTTTATGTTAATTATGTTAACATTATACTACATTAATTTGAGATTAAATTTATATAAAATTTGTTTTAAAAAGAGCTTGGGTGGTTTACACCCGCGATAGTAATAGCGTTTAATTTTTTTATATGGGGGATGGGTGTTTTATACCCATCGATAGTAACCATGAACATCATTTTAGGGATTACATTTTGTGCAAATACGAATTTTTTTTTTTTTTAAGTCACAGCCACCTTCTGTGTACTAGTTGCTATCAATCTACAATCTCAGCATTGTCAAAAAATTTTTTGTTGGTAATTCGCTCAATTTTTACGCTAAATTTTACGTTGTTAAAAAAAAATTTTACTTTGTTTAGAAAAATGTTATTAAAATTTTGTTTTCTATATCCTTTCAACTTTCCAAATCAGTAACCCGCATAGGATTGGCTTACAAATTTTTTTAATAATCACTAGTTTAACATAATCCATTTATATAACTTTTTATTATTTTTTAATGAAATGTAAATAAACAACATACATATAATTTGAAATAAAATAATAAATATACGAATAAAACTAAATTTATTCGGTATTTTAGTGCTCATTATTTTAAAAAATTACGTTATTTGAATATTTGAATTTGACAGTTAAGAAACGCAGACACTTAAAAGGCATGGGTGGATTACACCCAACGATAGTACTGATGTAAGTGAAATATACGATAGTAACGGAGGGTTAAAGGAATTTGCAAAAAATTATATTTCGCAGAACAGTTTAGCTTATCAAGAAACGAAAAAAGTTTAAGAAGGAAAACCTGATTTGATAAGCTTAATATGAAAAATAAGATAAAAGGAAAAAGAAATAAGAGTTATAATAAATTGAGATTTTTTAGAAATAAATTAAGATTTGGAGGGAAGTCTATAAGGCCTGTCACAGAAATCAATTCCGATCGAGAGTGGAAGTGATTTCGTGATTGATTTCTGTGACAGGCCTATATGCAGGGTTTTTGGGCTTTTTTCTTCAAAAATTTTAACAAAAGTCGTCAAAATCGACAAGAACACTTAACAAAATCGTCAACAAATCGTCACATATTTAAATTTACAAATTAGAGACAATTTATTGCATTGATTGGCTCAAAAATATAAATTTTTAGCAAGAAATTTTATTTATGGTAAAGAATCATTTGAAAAGAAATACACAAGAAAAAATTTATTTTCATAAAAACATAACACAAATTTATTTATTTAATTTATCCGTATTCGCAAAGCATAAATTAGCACGTCATCCAAAAATCTTAATAAAAAATAAAATCTCATTTACTATTAACTCGAGCTATTTTTAAATGATTAATTTTCACTATTGAAAATTGTTTTTAATGTTGAAGGTGCTAAATCAAGGGTTCTAAATATATCAACAGTCTTTTTATTTCGTTCAATTTTAGAGCCAGACAAATGCATTTTCTTCTATTTGCACTCATTTTTCTACACAACTTCTTATTAAGAACCAATTTCTTACTTCCTAACAGAAAGCGTTTTATAGCTGTCAAAAATTCTCATGCCCATACAATTAGTATGAAGCATCCCTAAATAGCGCGGCATCAACGCTTTACAATTGGAAAATCCGATTTTGACAGCGCGTTTAATAGTGAAGTTGGCCGCTATTGTTAATAAATAATGGCAATTTAGCTGAATTAAACATGAAAGTTAACCCTACTGCTTGTGGCACAACGTTGACGCTCTTGTTAAGGTATGGCATATCAGCGTAAAAGCTAAGCGGAAGAAAACGTTCCGCCTTCCGCTCTTGTTTAGGTACGCCTGTAATACTTAGAATAACTTACCTAACAGATTAAATGAGAACTAGATAACCCGTGCGAATATTTCGCACCGTTATAACGTTAGTTGTCATTTTTGTAACATAAAATGAAAATAATTAATACAAATTTTAGTAACTTCAATACATTTTAAAATATAATTTTTATCAATGAAAATATAAATTTTTCTATTTCTTATTATTTTTCGTCATTAGTGTTGGAAATAAGCTTTAAAATGAGATATCATTCATTAAATTTGATGCGGTGGTATGGGAGATATTTGCAACCGACAAAAAAAGTGCTTTAGAAATAATATATATGATGATTCGCCTTTTTACTTCAGCGAAAAAATGCAATTGTGTAGCGACGCAAATCGAAATCATAAAAACGCAAAGCGAATTTAACCAATTTTTAAAAAGCGGACCAAATAGGACCGACGCAAATCGGGGCTCTAGTGTATATTTTTGGCAGTTTCGATGGCATTCATATATTCGAATTAATAATGCTTCTAACGAAAGCCACCTGCTTTGTGATGGGGGAAGAATTTTTTTTGTTTAATTTCCAATAATTTTTGTATTTCGAAAAATGGATTTTTGATTTTTACGTACAAAATCGTCAAAATTACAAAAATCGTCACATCTAACAACCCTGCCTGTATGTCACAAAAGTGCAAACTAATAGTTTTTTTTTAAACAAAATTTAGAAAAACTAAAACCTACATACAAATATACTATGTTCACTTACATAACATATTACTTTGTAATCTAAGAATGCCTCCTATTTTAACAACATTTTCTACAGTTTTTGAAAACTGTTTATTTGGTAAGAGTACCTTTCATCAGAACTTTGATGTTTCAACAGGGATTAAATTAGTTCCTGTTAAGACTTGGAAATTTTGTTGCAACCATTCTTTAATTTATTGGTGAGAGCGATGAGAAAGTTGGGAAGGGGTACACATTTTCATGTGCTCTGCAGTTCTGTTTTGTTTTGCAATTCTCACTTTTCAACTTAAAGTTGGTTGAAGGTGTATTAGTAATTAAAATATAAAAAGGAGTAGAGGAAAGGCGGCATAAAAATACAAAAATTGCCAAACTAGAATTTCATAATACAATTTCATTTAAAAATTGCAGCAACAAGTCTGGCCGAACAAGGCGAATTCTACAGGTGACCGCATCATTTTTTAAATTCTATGTATTTTGTTTTTGTAAAAAGTTAGAGTGAATTTCAAAATTATTTGTTGGAGATATAAAAAGGGGAATTTTTTGTTTATAAAATATACAGAATTGCTTTTTTCCTGTATTGAAAATTTATTGTGGCTCCAATTATTCCCTACGCCGCACAGAGGAGTATTTGGCCTGAAAAGCTGGCCAAAAAGGCAAAACTGAATTTTAAGAAATCTTAAGAACTAAGTACGCAGCTCGACAGACAACAATATTTTACATTATATTGTAAATTTTGAAGACTTTTAGTTGCGATTTGTAGCTCTGAGACCCTGCTAAAGTCAGGAAAATGAAGAAAATTATATGAGATTAAAATGTTTTTTTCGGTTTCTGGATGTTTATATGATATTTTTTTTGCGGCTAAACGAATAAAGGTTTAACAAAGATTATTTTTTTCGCTGAAAGGTTTGATCAAAAGTTATTTAAAAAAGAAAAAAAAATTTAAAATATATTGAATATTCATGTTTTTTTTTGCAAAAAAAGGAAAAGAAGAGGTTTTTAAAAGTGAGGTTAGCATGTCTACGAATTATGTTTGATACCACAATAAAATTTGGAATCTCTAATTTTAAAAACCAAAAAAAAAAGTGTGCGTAAGTTTGCGCCATTATTTTTGACGATTTTTTTAAATTTTCACATTTCTTCTATTTTTGCTCATCGGGCACTTTTTCTTATACCTTTATATCGTCATAAACTTTTATGTATTTTGAATTACTGATTTCAACTGTTATTCACATCACTTTTAACACTTCACAATATTAATACCTGCCTATATGTAATTATAAATTGCAAAAATGCTTAATTATCCATAATAGTTTTAAGGGAATGTCCCACACATCCCCATAAAAGATATTTTAAAGAAGCTGCCGAGGCCAGAAATAAGCACTTACGATTATATCGTACGAATTATTCGAGGAAATTCAGCAGAAGCGATACAAATCGAGATGTCTTGAATAGGTTATTTCTGAGCAGTGACCCTTTTATAAGCTGCAGTACGCAAAAAGAACGGAATAATAAAAAAGCTTTTTCATCAGAAACCATCTTCTTCCTGACACCGATGATGCAGCTAATGAGGATACACATACGACATAATAATTAGTAAGGAATTTTTATTAGTTTAACTTTTCCGTTTATAAAGTATTAAATAATATAAAATAAATATAATAAAGCCTTTTTTCATAAAAAAATACTGTTTTATAAGAGCCTTACAATTTTAAAATTTTTTTTTTTAATTAGACTGTAAATCATATGTATGTATGTACAATGTACATACAGTCTGTCAAGAATGAGTTTAAACCTTTAAAATCAACATTTGTTAATTGAGTTTTGCGATTTATACCAACTTTTATTCCTTAGGAACGTGGCTTTTGGAAAAATCTTAAAAATTTAAACTTTTTGGTTCTTAAATTTTCTTATTGCATTTTGAAAACAAAAATTTTACGCATTTTGCATGTAATTTTTTTTTCGCCATTAAATTTTTAATAACTCCAACATAGTAACAGATAAAAAATAAATGTGTGTGGTTAGTAATTTTTCGGTGCATCTTCTGATCCTCCTGCTATTTTAATCGGAGAACACGTTTTCAAGTTATGGCAAAATATATAAGGCAACCCAACGATTTAGGGGGTGAAGTATGCCACGCCTTTAAAAGAAAATCCTTACGTACTAGAGAAAAATGGAAAACAGATTTGAATTAAGGGCATCAAAATCCATATAGTACACATACTTTTATTTCTAGGGTAGAGAAAAATTTTTTTGTTGCGCAGTGTACTTTTGTTGCGCAGTGTAATTTTTTCAAAATCTGCCACTAGACTTTTTATATCATACTACACCTAAAACTATCAAAAAACTAAAACTTTTAATTCAAAAAACACGTTTAATAATTTTGGCCAGCTTTTCAGGCCAAATACTCCTCTGTGCGCCGTTTAAAATCCTTGTGTATATATTTAATATTCACTCTTTTGTTTTATAAAATTTAAATAAGTTTTTTTTTCAAGTATGTATTTACATTTTTATTGAATCTTAGATTTTAACCAATTTTTTCACAAAATGTAAGCAAAGGTTGACATTCAGTAGACACAGAAAAAAATAAACAGTAAACAGATGGCTTGAAAATGTCACCTGTATGAATTTACCTTGATTAGAACCAGGACAAAGCTTTTTAATTGTTGACATTTTGATTTCAAATCACGTGTTTTTGAAATAACACGTGTGATTTTCTGGTGTTCTGAAAGTCATATCTTTTTTGTATTTCTCGGTGTGCTTTCTGCAATTGAAGATCACACCAAAACATACAAGAACGGGACACTAAAATATCACACGTGTGATTTTAGTAGGCACATGTGATTTGAAATCACGTGATTTGAGTAAAAGTGATTTGAAATCACGTGATTTGAGTAAAAGTGATTTGCATAACAGGGTTGTATCTTTAAAAAAGTAACTGTTTAAGGCAGTTTCACACTTAACTAGAAGTCTTAAGTATTTTTATAAAAAAAAATTTTTGCCGAATATTATTTCAATATCAACATCGGATATGAGATTTGTTCGCAATTTTGGAGATGAGGTTTAAATGGGCCCTATGGTAAATTTTGGACCTACGTGACATAGTAGCTATTATAAAAGATAAGTTGCCAAATTTAATATTAATATGGTTAAAGATGGACCGATTCCAATATAATTTAGTAGAATAATTTAGATTGCAATAAATTAAGTTTGGAACAAATTTACCAACATAATATGAGATTAATACTCTATCCTGGGAATAAGCCCACACCATCAATAGGATTTTGTCCATAATCATTATTTTTATATGTTACACACATCACCACAATCGCATAATATCCTGTGCACTTATAGTGCAGTAATAAAAGATCTACAGAACAGAATTTTGAGAAGTTCGCTTAAACGTCCCTACCTATGTTCCATGTAGTACTTACAACTTTGTTGCTGAACTTTTAATCAAATATGACATGCAACCAGTGTTGCCAGAAGTAGAGAAAAATTTCTACATGTAGATTATTTTGTAGATTTTTTATAATCTCCAAAATGTAGGGATATTTCATCATATCGCATTTTTTTTAAATAAATTCAGAAAAAACTTTTTTTAGGGATATTTTCTTGTTGAAGTTGTTTGCGGTTTACAAAACTGGCGACACTAATATGTAATATGTATATCTTTTATCTGAGATTTCATTCATTCTTGAAATATTTTTAAGTAAGAAGAAGCATCAGTATCAATTACTTACAAATTTAACCGCATTTATTGAAAAAAAAAAGAAAAAATAATATATTAAACATAAAAAACTTCAATGACGAGACTGTATGCTAATGCCGATGGAGAAAGGATTTGTTCAATAATAACAGATGTTCGTACCAAAAAGCTAAACAAATTTAGCCACAGTAGTTACTAAGATAATTTCTGCAAAGCAGTGGAAATGATTGCATTAATTTCGTATGTACTGATAGTAATTTTAGAAAATTAAATTCAAAAGAACTTTATTAATAATGAAATATCCTGTTGTTGGTTTCCAAAGAACTGTACATAATAATTTAAAATGACAATTCCTCATATTAATTTTCAATAACCTGTTGTTTTTGTACCTCAACTGAATTTATCTATATATATAAAAAAAAGTTGCATTGTGTTAGTAATTGATGTTCTCTGAAATGCGTGAATCGATTTTGTTTCTGTAAAGTTCACGTGGAAGGTGACGCACAGTGCTTTGTCCCCATATAACGAAGGGACATAAATAGAAGGAGTTGTCAGAAATTTTTGAAATTTGGTACACAAGCATAGAATAGCTTAGTTAAGAAAAATGTGAATTTTTGGACAAATCGGTCCAAGGACACGCCTACCTCCCATGTGTCCTGAAATGGAAAAATGTAATTTTAGCTTCAATAATGCCCACAAAACTACAAAAAATGGTCATACTAATACACACACAACTAGCAACGTATGTGCAAATTTTCACTTAAATCTGAACAAGGACTCAAGGTCCTGCCATATATCCTTTTTCTTAAAAATGTTATAACACTTTCAAAAATTATCCGATCGTAATAAAATTTGGTATGAAAATTGATATTTGTTAGATATATATGTGTGCCAAATTTTGGTAGAATCGGATTATAAATGTGAAAAATACAAAAACATCATTTAATGAAAAATGAGTGAAAAACGCTTAAAATGCTCGTGCAAAAATAACAAGTAAGAAAGTATAATCGGTCAAGCCCGACCATGTGATATCCTATAGCATAGTATTTAAAAACAAAGTTCCTAGATTGTAATCTATTTGGGACCCATGGGCAATCATGGACCCACCAGAACAAAATTATGTTATGAGGTTAAGATTCGTTTCAAAGTTCTTTCTGCCGAATATTATTTAGATATCTTCATCTTCATATATGGGTTTTTTGGATGAGGGTTTATATGTAACCTATGGTTTATATTGGTATGTTACTACATATATTTTTAAGGAAGTTGGCATTAAAAGCTATTTTCGGGAGAATGATTTGTATGGGAGCTATGTTCAAAAATAGAAAGATTCCAATAAAATTTGATAAGCTGATTTTGATTGCAATAAAATTGATTAGAGATGTGCACGTTCATTTTTTGAACCACGCGCCCTCACTTTTACTCGTTTGTAAAAGTAAGTATTTATTAAATATATAAATTGATTTAACATTTTAATAGAAAATTTTTATTTTCTTTTAAATTGAAAACCCTGTATGCAATATTTTCGAACACTCCACAATAGAATTGCTCTTACTACAAACAAAGGCTGTTACCAAAAAAAAACTTCTGTCACGTAACCATCTTCAATTTAAATAAAAAATAACGGCACTAAGTCACATTTTGAAAATATTCTTTATACGATGAAAAACCAACGTCATCTGGGAATTTAGCGCCATCTTGTGTCGACAAAAAGAAACAGACACAACTGTTATACTAATTTTTTTTAATTTATCTTGTCAATTTTTCTAATTCAATAGTATATATATTTGGATTTTTTTCTTATTATGTTCCTAGTTTATTTTTTTTTAACTAATTCAATCTATGAAAGTTTGAGCAAAAATCACGAAAATAGCATTTTTTTTAAATAAATTTTTTTTTAAGTTGTGGTAAAATTTTTTAAATTTTTTTTTTTTGTAGTTATTAGAAAACAGTCTAAATATTCGAAATCAGAAAAAAACCCATAGACCATATTTTTCTTTTTTTTTTAATATTCCATCAAAATTAGAAAATTTTTAGAGCTTAAGTAAATAATAAGCATTTTTCAAACCATTAAAAAATATGTATAGGAGCATAATTCCAGTAAAAGTTTTTTATAGATGGTTTAGAATATAGTTAGCTGTTACAGAAAAAAATTTGAATCTCGTAATCCAAAAAATTAATTTTTTACAATTATTTTCTTGAAACAATAAAAAACCAAGGGCATTTGTGATTTCAGCGCCCTCTTATGCCGTAAAATGCAGACAAACACAAACAATTTTTTATACATATTTTGATTTTTGTTGTTTTTTATTGAATGGTATAAGTTTGAATTAATATTTCACAGTATTTGTAGTTAATTGTCTTTTAAACTCCTGAAAACTATCAAAATTTGATCAAAAATCATGAAAATAGCCATTTAAAAAAAGTTTTTTTTTTTCAAGTTGTGGTAAAATTTTTTCAATTTTTTTTTTTGTAGTTATTAGAAAACAGTCTAAATATTCGAAATCAGAAAAAAACCCATAGACCATATTTTTCTTTTTTTTTTAATATTCCATCAAAGTTAGAAAATTTTTAGAGCTTAAGTAAATAATAAGCATTTTTCAAACCAATAAAAAAACACTTATGAGAAAATAAATCAATAAAATTTTTTTACAGTTAGTTCTAAATATAGTAAACTACTACAGAAAAAAATTTCAATCTCGTGCTTTAAAAAACAACAGTTTTACAACAGTTTTCCTAAAGCATGTAAAACTCAAGTAGTTGTTTGGCCATTTTTACTATAAATTCTCAAACTTTGGCGCCCTCTAGCGCCGCCAAAAAGAGTTAAATCTAAAAAATTCTTCAAAATTCATTTTAATTATTTTGTTATCTATCGATCTGTACATTTTTAAGCACAATATAAGACTTGTTTTTTTTTTGATTTATGTCTATGGGCCAAAGCACTGTGTGACGTCAATACCAAGGTTTTTATGTATCAACAGTCTTCAAATGTGTATTGGTTCATGAGTTATAGTCATTTTAGTGAACACTGCATTAATTCCGAAACATGTATTTATATTCCCATAGAAATATCAACAAAATGCTCTCCATTTTGAACTCCTCCGAAACGGCTTGACCGATTTTTATGAAATTTTGTATGTGTATTTGTTGGGTATGAGAATAGGTCGTAGAGTATATTTTATATCGCTAGAGGTCGCAAAATATTGCAATAGGGGTAAAAGTTCCCACTCCCCAATCTTCTAAACTAATCAACCGGTTTTCTTAAAATTTGGCATGCAGACAATGTAACATCTGAAGGAATAGGGAATAGGGTGTGAAATAGGTTAAAAGGGCTAAAAGCTCCCGCTCCCTATATCTTTTTAACTAATCAACCGATTTGTTTGAAATTTCGCAGGCAAATAGTGTTACAGTTGAAAAGAACTATAGCCTATAGTTTTTATTGTTTAGGGCGTGAAATAGAGCAAGAGGGGTAAAAGCTCCCCCTCCCTCTATCTTCTTAACTAATCAACCGGTTTTCTTAAAATTTGGCATGCATACACTGTTACATCGGAAAGAGGACAGGGCAATGAATAGGGAAAGAGGGGTAAAAGCTCCACCTCCCTATATCTTCTTAACTAATCCTTTAATTTTCTTGAAATTGGGCAGGCAAATAGTGTGACATCTGGAAAGAACTATAGCCTATAATTTTTTCTTAAAATTTGGCTAGCAGACACTGTTACATCTGAAAGAAATAAGTTATGTGACAAAACAACGTTTGCCGGGCCAGCTAGTTATTAATAAAAATTTATTTAAAAAAAACTTCATATTAATTTTTAAAAAACTTTTTGTTATTTAATTGAGTTTAATTAAATGTACATTAGTACAAATGTATTATTTTTTTCACACAAAAAAATATCAATTCAATCAATATCAATCAAATTAAATTCGTTTAAAACAAGGTTGATTTTACATTTTTCAATAGTGATTTTGCTTCATTGTTGTTTCATGTTAATTTTACAATAACTTGCGAACAACATTTTTTTCTTTTAAAATAACTACAATTCATGTTAATTTAACATTGCAGTAAAGTTATAGCAAAATGTCATTTATATTGAAATAACAATCCGAATCTAGTTGAATGAAAGTTATTTCAAGTTGACACAACGTGAATTTCATGTAGAATCAAATTGGTTGGAGTGTGTTTTAACAGTGTGAAGAAGCTTCAGAGACAACATATGCATTTATTTAAGAATAATTCAAAACACTTACCCCTGTAATACATGTTTCACTTATTTTGTATCTCCTTTGTTAACAGAAGCATCAGCAGAATGGCCCGATCGTCATCATTATACTTTGAAAACTTGATGTACTATTTAACTAAATAATTTTAATTAAAAGAATACGGGAATTGTCTTCTTTTTATAATATATTTTAAACATGAAAATAAAAAAATTAACATACTTAAGTATGTATGCATGTTAATTTAACAAGATAAACTTTTGATTTGAATATAAAACAGGTTTTTATGGATTCAATATTGAACAATGTTATTTTAACAGTGAATAATATTAAATAAACGTGATTTAAGGTTATTTTAATATTTTTCATTTAAAATTAATATGAAATAATGATAAATTTAAATAAAGGGCATACTTTTGCAGAAATTTACCATGATTCTCAATCAACATTTCGCCATGTTATTTTAACATTGGTATTTTTTTCTGTGTGTTTAGTTTGGTACTTATTTTTTGTCAAATAATATGTTTTTTTTCTATTTTAATGTTAATAATGCATTGGGATTTTTGTAGGGGAAATTTTTCAATGTGTAGGGAAAATCGAATTTTTATATCATGTGTAGGTATTTTTTGGAAAAATCTACTGGTAACACTTTTGTTCAAGGTAGCCAAGGATGTGCTGCCGTTTTTGGATCACCACTAAATTTGACAAAGTTTGGCATGATGGGCTACTCATCAAAATAACACGAATGCTTCCTCAAAACACTCACAAGCTTCTGGAGAGCTATCTAACAGGCAGAACATTCATAGTAAGGTCGCAAGATAAATACTCCCCCCTCAAGAAAATTACTGCTGGTGTTCCCCAAGGCAGCATATTAGGACCGCTTCTATATATAATATACACAGCGGATATGCCAACAAACCTGAGCACGCATACCTCTACATTTGCAGACGACACAGCATTTATTAGCGTTAACCATGACCCAAAAGTCGCATCGCAAAATCTGCAGTCCCACATCAATGAACTAGAGGCATGGCTAGAAAAATGGAGAATAAAGGTTAACCCGGCTAAATGTGCTCACTTAACTTTCACGCTCAGAAGACAAACGTGCCCAGCAGTAAAAATAAATAACATCACTGTTCCGGTAGAAAACCATGTAAAGTACTTGGGAGTTCATATAGATAGACGTTTGACCTGGTCTCGTCATATCGAAGCGAAAATAACGGCTATGAAACTTAAAGCAGCTCAACTACATTGGCTTCTCGGTAGAAACTCAAACTTGTCTTTAGACAACAAAGTTCTTCTATACAAGTCCATCATAAAACCAATATGGACATATGGCATCCAATTATGGGGTACTGCATGCGCATCTAACATCCAAAAGCTTCAAAGAAGACAGTCTAGAATATTACGACAAATTGTCTGCGCCCCATGGTATATACGTAATGATATTATCCACAGAGATCTCAACGTCCCCACTATCCAGGAGGAAATTAAAAAATATTCAATAAGCTACATCGGTAAACTAATGGTTCACCCTAACTACCTCGCTCGGGGTTTGCTTCAGTTCGAAGGTCACCAGAGGCTAAAAAGAACCGATACTTTGAGCCTTACTAGAAGACAGTCTTAAAAATTTGAATACAGCAGTTAGTGGTTACACAGGTAACAACTAATAAACAACAAGTAGAATTAAGATTTGAATACATATTGTAAATTTCGATAAGAAAGATTCAATAATAAAAATAAATTATTAAAAAAAAAAAAAAAAAAAAAAAACTAAATTTGTAAATTGCCCCATACAACGGTAAAACATTACTAGCTGAAGATCAAAAAAAAATTGCATACAACCTTGTAATATTGAGCCAGCAGTTTAGCAAAAATCTTTAATTTTGATTTAAAATTGTCAAAAATTTTTTGAGATTTAAAGAAAATTTGTTTATGTTTAATTTATTCATATATCTGTGGCTTGGTGCTAAAAGGGCCAATATCAATATGTTTCTGTTTTGAGTTAATCGTTGCATTAGGTTTTTCTCTTAACATCTTTTTTTTTTTTTTTTTGATGAAACAGCCAATGTTTTTAGCCCAGGGGTCTAATCACCGCATTCGATACTATCGTATCGAATAAACTATCGAATGTTTTTGCATACGATATACACTGACGTATCGAATGAAAACCCGATAAATGTAATGTCGAGTTACTCGATAACGAATGCTATTATTTCCAATTCAAAACATTTCATTCGATATCGAGTTTCAGTATACCAAAATAAGTAATTTCGATCAATTTTGCTCGATATCGTTTTCTCAAAAGTAAATATTTTGACATTGACCCTTTTAGCACTAAGCCATAGATATGTATATAACAGTTTGTTTTTTTTAATTACACAACTTTAAATAATAGACAATAAATAATCATCTTTATCGTGGTTGCCGAAGGTGAATTAAGACGGCTGTTGAGTTCGTAGGCGTTTTTAAAATTCAATGGTATCGGGAAAATTTTTCGCCTACGAAAATTTTGTTATTGATCTATAATGTCACAGATTACATTATTATTTATTAATTATGATCCAGCCTGTTGGGAAAACTGATAAAAAAAAAACAATAAAAACCGTGGGCGCATTATTATAAATTTAATAAATATAATGTTGTGTAGGGTTGTTATCATCTGAAGATGACATAAGTTCTGAGGAAATTAATGTCTTAAGAAAATTAAAAAAAAAACTAATATATATACATACTTTATCATGTTGTTCTAGATTTATTGGCTATAGATGTTTTTAGATACGTTTCAAAAAAAAAAAAAAAAAAAAAAATCTATCAAACTAAAGAATCAAAAAAGAACGACAGGTATATCTAAACGAATTAAGCTTTTAGGATTTTACACAGATCAGCATCTTACAGCTTTTATAAATTTGCGAACAACACCTACATATCCTTTTCACACTTGTCAATATTTTACATCAATTTGTTAGAATGCTGAAATTTTTCCAAATGAAATACATAGAGCTTAAAATCAACATCTTTGCAAGATGTCTATCATTCTACATCTTCCGATTAATTAAGTGTCATCACTAGAAAAGCGGCAATAAATTAAATTATTATTGTGAAATCACTGACAAAATGGCATTTGTGTTGAAAGCAGCGTATAAATTAAATTATTATTGTGAAATCACTGACAAAATGGCATTTGTGTTGAAAGCAGCGTATGCTGGGTCTCCACGTAGCAATTTTTATTGCTAAGTACAAGCAAAAATGTCGGCAGAACAATGACAGAACAATGGAGAACACTTGCAATTGCTTTGCCATAAATTTGCAATTTTCACCGCGAGTAGTTGTATAAAGTTTTATGGCTGTATTTATGTTGTGTTTAAAAGTGGTAGTTAAATTTTCTTTTTTAAATGAATAAATTAAATTAATAAAATAATTAATTGTAATTGTCGTAGCTGTGTTTTGTATTCCTTTTTTGTTTATTTGCGTATGAAAAAAAACCTTAAACTTGTATTGTTATATTGAAAAAAAAAAAAAAATATAAAAAAAAAACAAATTCGTCGTTTGCTTTTGTTGATATTGACGTTTATTTAAAAAAATAATATATAAAAACTTTTTCTGTATTTTGTTGAAGTATTATTTCACTTAGCGGCTTTTCCTTGATTGCTTTTTTAATAAATAAACAACCGTACAGAGAAATGAAATGTCAGATAAATGACAACTGATTTGACAGCAGATTGCTAAGCAATAATTGCTCAAGCAATCAGAAAGGAAATCATCGCAATGGATTGCCACTAGGGTACTCATTCGGTTAACCGACAACCGGTTAACCGATTAATTACTACCCGATTAACTGATCGGTTAACTTCAAATTGGCTTTTTTCGATTAACGATTAAACCGGTTAATTTCAGTCGATTAACCGATTAACCGAAGTAACAAAATTTGCAATATTTTTTTAATTATTTGTTTCGTCTCATATACAAAATGTATTTGTTTAGAAAATATTTTTTCATACAAACAAAGAATGTGTTCAGTGATCTTTATTTTAACCCATTTTCCGCTGACCGATGGCTAAAATCACATTGTTTTTCAATGTTTTTTTTATCTTCATCATCGATCAACAGGAATATGGCGAAAAATGGGTTAAATTTATGATTGCCAACACCTTCTTTTGTTTCACGTAATTTGTATATGCTTGTGTTTAGTTATTTGTTTCTTATCATATCTTCTCATATCAGTCTTTGAACAAAATTAACCGAAACAATTAGAAGTGTTAAAATTTTTAAAAACTCTAATGGCATAATGGAGTATTTTATATGTTTAGAGAAATCCTGGAAAAGTAATGAGAAATTAGATATTCACCTACGATAATTGAAAGAATTTTTTTCCAAGTCAACTTTTGTCAAAACTAAAGAAAATAATCGCTTTAATCCTAAACATTTAACATTTCTAAAAGATTATTTTATAAGATGTACTTTAACTATTGAAATAACTTATAAAATTATCTTAGTTTATTTTTGAATAAATATGTAAATATTTTGTGGATTCACAAGGTAGGCATAAAGTCTTATGTCTTTAAATAATTACAGGAAATATATATCGTCGGCTTAATATGCAAACCGGCTAAATCCACTTTTTATGTAAATTGAGATTTTGATGCCGTGTGGTAGAGAAAGATACGCCTCGTCGACCAGCATGTAGTTTTTCCTCTATTAAAGTCTTGAAGTGTGTAAAACTGACTGTAATTTTAAATTTCTATCAAGCTTCAAATAGGAAAAATAAAAAAAAGATTTTTGTCTCTCCTGTAAAATGTGCTGAAAGTGAGTTAGTAGATTTGCATACCTCTTATAATTTAGGTTTCTACTATACAGTTATGACGAATCAATAAACACAGCATTACAATTTTTATTTTGTTTGAAACACAACAATATTTATTTTAAACAATTTTAAATATTATTTAGGATATTATGACGATATGACTGGATACCACACCTTGTACATTAATTGAAAAATGCATATTACATATTTGTGAACTGTTTTTTTTTTTGCTTGCTCGTTTTAGTTCAAGAATTGTTATGTTTGGTATTTTATTGTTTTTTTTTTACTTATAAACTCCAAATAATAAGCAATTAATGCATTTTAATATATTGAAATTACTATATTTATAAAAAAACTTTATTAATCGGTTAACCGATCAAAAACAAAATTAACCGATTATTAACCGATTAAACCAAAACCTCGGTTAATTAATCGAGCGATTAACCGATTAAAGCAAAAGGTCGATTAAATGATTACCCTAATTGCCACTCATGGCAATTTGCGGTCCATACGTCGCAAATTTAATGGAGCAATCAAATTTGAAAATTGCCGCAATAAATATTGCTACGTGGAGACCCAGGGTTATGATTTGGCGGATTTTTTCCCTTCTTGCAATTTTTTTTTTTTTTTTTTGTTTAATTTTTTCTATATTATATTTTTTTAGTTTTGGAACTTTTGGAGAAAATAAGCATTTAAAAACAAGTGTTTTTTTCAGATGGTAGATGGCAAATTTTTCAAGTGTGAATGCATGTTTCACATTTTCAACATCTTCCATGCGTTTCTCCGAAATGTATGCAAGTGTACAAAGGGCATTACCAGATTTTCCTATCTCATTTTTTTCTATTCTACATCTTTCGATTATTTTAGTGTCATCACAAGAAAAGTGTCGAAAAATTCTATTAGTGCCCATTTAGACAGGGAAACATTTTGAAGGGAAAAATTTAGTTTGGTAGCATATTACGGGCGGAGAAGAAAGTATTGTTTTTGTTTTCGGTACTCGGCGATACGCATTGTTCACATTTTCTTTGTTGACATTTACTTTGCTTTTTTACAAAAAGGCAAAAAAAAAAGGAACATAATGTTTCCAGCAACATTTTCGGCCGTGTGAACACGGATAAAAAAAACAAAAGAGAATTCCAAATGTTTTCCTTCCAAATGTTCGCTCGTCTAAACTCGGACTTATTATTGTGACATCACTGACAAAATGATTTGTTTTGAAAGAAATTTTTTTTTTTTATTTACAACAAGGCGAATTCATAAAGGTGACATTTTCGAGTCATCTGTTTATTGTTTCTTTTTTTGTGTGAATACTGAATGTCAAGCTTTGTTTACATTTTGTGAAAAAATTAATTCAAATTTAAAATTCAATAAAAATTTAAATAGTTGAAAAAAAACTTATGTAAACACAAGAAATTAAAAATCCGTAAAGAATAAGTGGAGCCACAATTAATTTGCAATTGAGGACTTTCTTAAGCAATTGTGTATATTTTATTAACAAACAAATTTTCTTTTTTATATTTACAACAAATATTTTTGACATTCACCCTAACTTTTAACAATAACAAAATACATAGTATTTTTCAATAAAAAGGGATAGCTTGCATAACTCTATCTCATGATGCGGTCACCTTTATAAATTTGCCTTGATTTACAATGTTCATATTGATTTTTTGTTTTGTTTGTTAATTTTATTTCTGTATTACTGTTTTGTTTGTGTTTTTTGTTTGCTAAATTCGTTATGTAGAAATTACTTTTTTGTTTGTTAAATTTTATTTCTGAATTACTTTTTGTTTGTATGTTTTGACCATTTACATTTTTGATTTGAAACAAATGTTTAACATTTTTTACATCTTCAACGCATTTCACGGAGATGTTGGCCAGTGTAGATAGGCTTTTAATGAACAGTGAGAATGCTTGCGGAAGGAAGCTACGAGAAAAATACTGATAATGATTTTAATGTGAGCTCTGAAATTTGTTGTGTGCTATTTTTTTAAATTTAAATTTAAAGTTTGCCCACGCTTACATATCGTCGTGCCGAAGTAATGATGAGGTTTTAACTTTTCCTGTTGTAAATTTAGAGCTCTATCGATCTGCGCAATCTTCAGGGCTCTTATGGTTTTGGAATATTAGGATATATGGCTGTATTTTAAGAATGCATTGGTAGAAGAAAATATATTGTATGAAAAAACATTTTCTGAGCACATACCTTTTGTATATGAGACAAAACAAATAATTAAAAACACAAAAAAAAATTGTTATAATACTACAAAAAATTAAAAATTTTGTTAATTCGGCTAATCGACTGAAACTAAACGGTTTAAACGTTAATCAAAAATAGCCAATTTTAAATTAATTGATTTGTTAATCGTTGATCGGTTAACCGGTTAAGGGTTAACCGAATGAATACTTTAATATGTATGAAATAATTTAACAAGCATAAGCTCTTATCTTACATGCTTAGAACAAATAATTTCCATTTCCTTCTCTATATGTCAACTGATTTGAACAATATACACCATTTGAAATTTAAGACAAAAAATAAATTTCAAGTTTAATACAGTATACATTAGGGACATAACTTTTTCACACTTTTTGCGAAAATCAAAAACGGCATAGTATAGTCGTGTAGAACATTAAAACTTATTAATAAAAAAAAGGAAAATTTTTTCGGATTGTTAAAAAAGTACACGCAGGGATCGGGTTGAATTTTGAAAACAACCATTTAATCTCACGGAAATTTTAAAAAATATACACCTGATATTTGCATATATTCCTATACGTATCACTTAAATGCTATTTTGAAATTGTTATCCACTGCTTTAGATTTAAAAAGATTTAGGTTTTAAAAATTTGCTTCCCTGTGTGTTTTCATTACTATAACATTCTTGGCCACTCCGTCGTACTATGCCAATAATTTGGTTATAGCCCTAGTATACATATTAGTACTCAAACCTCTACAATGTATTTTTTGAATTCGTTGGGGTGTATTTTCTCTAATGGTGTTTTCTTTTCTGACAATAATGTTCCATATATGCTACCATTCGTGCGGGTTTCTGTTCCATTCTAAAAATATATGCAAAAATGTGAGAAGTTGTCGTTTTTCTTTCTAAACATGTTGCAACAATAACTGGCAAATTTGTTCCATTTCTTACCCGCAGTTATAACTGAGTGTGAGATAATACCCTTTTTTGCATCTGCGTAAAGTACTTTTTTATCAAGCAAGAATTTTTTTTTTCTTGTGTTTGCGGACAATTTGCGTTATATTGCAATTTTTAGTTATACACTCAAAAAATTTTACATTAACTGGTTGTAGTTTGTTTTAACATTTTTCCGTTTAGTTAAAATTAAACCAAAATATAGTTATTTTAGTACGAAAATTATTTTTTAACTTTTTAGGCACGTTGTTGAGAAAACAAATTACAAAAGACAAACGAAATTTCCGTTCATTTAAAATAATCAGTTGTTTTTTTTTTTTTGTTATTTAAAAAAAAAAACATAGTTTGTTTGGTTTGTTTTTCATAAGAAAAAAAATCAACTTCTAAAAGGAAAACAATTTTATTTTAAAAATTGTCCGGAAAAATAGACAAAATCAATTGGTAAGTGTAAATTGTTTTTTAAATATCTCGTTTTTAAATAATATAAGATTATATTTTTTCAGGAGTGGTATAGTTCCAGTTATACGGAAACCCCTATTCCTGAGTTAATCGACTAAAGGCAAACCAGTGAAGAAATAAGCAATGCTATGATTCTTTTTATGAGGACAGTGCACAAAAACGTTCTCAGAAAGAATAATGATAACTATTCGAACTCCAATAGAATGGTTGGAACACCAATAGAATGGTTTTCATTATTCTTTTCTGAGAACGTTTTTGAGCACTATCCTCATAAAGAGAATCATAGAAGTGAAACATATAAAAGAGGTTGCCAAGTAACGGGCTTTGATTGCAAATCTTGTTTTTTTTCAATTATACTCTGTCCGTCTGTATGTGCAGAAATCTCTGCTGGAGCTCGAAGCAAGTTTGGTGGTAAATTATGTATGCTGACAGAATCTTCTTAATCAGAGTCAGTCAGTTTGATCATCACTGGTGGTGTTAAGTGGAAGTAAAAAATATATAAATCTTTACCCTGGTTGTTGTAATTATCGTCTTCTTCTAGAATTGTGGCGATGTCGTGCAGCGTTATTATAAGCTATAAAGCAAAAAAACATTTGTATATATTGCTCATGCATAGACCTACTGTACCACATGAGGTACACCTACTTTAGAGTATAATATTTCTCGTTAAAATACCAATTTCTATATTTTTTTGTGGCACTAACATACAACGTAGTCATCTATTTTAAATTATACATGCAAATATTAGAATTCCCGATAAATTACGATCAAACTTACCTTTTGAAAGACATTGTATTTTTTTTTTTACTTTTCTGCCGGGGTATTTTTCTGAAATTATCCACAAATCTGGATAAAATTTTTTTTTTTTTTTTTCACTTATTAAAAACACTTAAAAGTAATACCTTCAACTTAAAAAGAAAAAATATTATTAATGGTTATGTCACAATGATTTTTTAAAGTTACTGTACCACATGGGGTACGGCCGGTCTATATTACATACATATATATATAAGGACAAGACTTATATGTATTCATAAGTACACATATATCACTAGCTACTTAGGCTATAAGTTAATAATTATAATACGTTAATTTTAAATAACCTTTTTTTTTAAACTTACATACTATATAATAAATAAGTATTATGAGTTCTGTATATTTTTATTGTTTTTTTTTCGATTTCAGGCTTGTTTCACGCTCCAGTTAAGAATTTTTTCTTTTTACTTATTTTTAAGCGTAAAAGTTCTTTTTGTGCTATAAAAATAAAAAATTATTTTCTTTAAAAAACTAGTTTTCTTTATAGTTAAAAATTAGAAACAAAAGTAAATATCCGTAATTTTTACGGAAATTGTAGTTTGTTTTTTGATAGTTAAATTTTTGAAACGAAAGTTAAAATCCGTAATTTTTATGGAAATTGTAGTTTATTTTTTTGATAGTTAAATTTTCGAAACAAAAGTTAAAATCCGTAATTTTTACGGAAATTGTAGTTTGTTTTTTTGATAGTTAAATTTTCGAAACAAAAGTTAAAATCAGTAATTTCTACTGTAATTAGTGAGTTGTTTTTTAACATTTAAAAATAAAAGTATTTTTAGTCTGATTTAAATGAAAAATGAGTTGACCGGGTTTTAAATGTATTTTCATTTGTTTTATATTACATTTTACGTTGATTTTACCTACATAATATTTTGAGTGTATTGTGATAGATATAAAAACTTTTTGTTTTTCGTTTGTTTTACTTTTATTTAATAATTAAGTATATATTTTTTGTGGCAAATTTTTAACAACAGCTGATATTAATTATTGAAAATCAGTGCTGTTAATGCTTATTGAAATTGTAAGAAAATTTAATGTTGAAAATTGCTACAAGCGTGTTGAATATCGCTTTTAGTACAAACTTTGCATTCAATATTTAACACGCTAAATACACATTAGTGTTGAGTGTAAAACGTAGCTATTATTTTGTTCCATTGTAATTTAGGAAAATGTATCACTTTGTAAGGGTTCGTGTTACCTAATAAATATATTACACAACTATAATGCATCATTATTTTTTAGAAAAGAAAGCACCATAAGTGGCGTTTAAAATTGGCGGTAGTTTGTTTGCTTGGCAATGAACTCCCCATTGACGTTTGTTTGGCGCAACATTTGCATTGAGCGCTTGCTCAATTTTTTTCAAAAAAAAACTCCAAAATGGATTGGATGACATTTTTATCTGGAAAGTTTGGTTTGTGGTTCACCCAAAACTATAACAATTACACATAAAAAGACATTTTTATACAGTTAAGCATTTTATTTAATCTTCGCTGTATTTTTCGAACTAATAATCATAGAGAAAAATAGTTGTATTGATTTCGTATTATTTTCATAAACAATGATGCCAAATTATAACTTGAAATTGTAATAAATATGTTATTTCATAAAAAAGTTCGGTAAAAATTTCGCCGAACACCGAACTTTGACCGAACATCATTTTTTGCCGAGCTCCGTAACCAAACCCGAACGTTCGGTCGGACACTAAAAATTAGACATGCATGATCCTGAGTGAATAAGAATATGCAAGAAGAGCTTTTTGGTACTTTTTTGTTCAACATCTGTTACTTTGATTAATTTTCGTTAATATTAGACATATAAAAATAAAATTAAACATGCAATGTTCTAAGTGGATGACAATCTATAAGAGGACACTTTTTGAAACTTTTTTGTTTTTTAATTCTAAGTTTTTTATATTTTTTATATTGAACTTACAAAATTAAAAAAACTCGCGTGGAAGATAAAATAAGAACCGGATGTTAGCCCCTTGCCAAATTGATCCGCTAAGACAGAAAAAATAAATGCTCAAAACATGTAAATTCATATATACTTAGATTTACTATGTTTTCTTTATATATATATAAAAATTTAAGGTCGAATTTTGACCATTAGGCGAACACTAGTAAATATAATTTTGGTATAAATAATTTTTGGTATTTTGTTGTTATTTTCTTCATTATTTTCTAAAATATATATTTTAGCAAAAATCTTTCTTTAAGGCTAATGTTGTTGACTAGAAGAGCTAAAATATTGCCATTATCATATTCTTTAAAAATGTTCCTTTTTAAAGATAGTCATATGCAAACAAATTACATTTGAATAAATGAACTTGAACGCCCGCCCCGTCCCCACTAAAACACAACTTATCGCTATGAAATTTTTTTGTATTTTTTATTACATAAAACTAAACCGATATGGGAGGAGAGAATATAAGAAATAAAAAAAAAAAAAATTACGGCCACGCTAGTGTACATATATCGCAAATAAAATAGAAATCAATTATGATTGTCCAAAGATTACACAGTACAACACATGATTTCGGGACTCAATTCTGATAATTGGTTATGAAAGTAGACCCAAAAAGAAGAACTTCTGCATCATGAGTTTGGTCATGGTACATCAAATAATAACTTAAAAATTAATTTGAAGTTAGTAAGTATCGTATAGGGGAATTTATCACGTTTTAGGCTCTTTTGTTTGTCATAACTCGAGAACCACTAGTCCAAATAAGCTGAAACAAATTGAAAAAAAATTAAGAATTACAATTCCTTTAATCTGTTCATACAACGTTTCGCTACATAAGCAACAGTTTCGCAGTTATAAATAAATGTATGAAGAAAAAAAATATTTTTTGCCCAAAAAATTGAAATTTTTTATTTTTAATTCATAAAAAATCCAAAACGTTAAAAAAGTGTCAAGTCCTATTACTTTCACGTAAAGTCGCATAACCTATGAAAAAAATGAGACATAAATCATGTAAATCGATAAACGCGTTTCGCTTTTATTCACAGTGTCAAGTCCTATTACTTTCACGTAAAGTCGCATAACCTATGAAAAAAATGAGACATAAATCATGTAAATCGATAAACGCGTTTCGCTTTTATTCACAGTTAAGTAAAGGTATGAAAGGTATTTGAAAAATTGGATGCATTGCTTGAGGAGGTTTGTTGGTGGAGTTCTAAAATTATGCAGTTTGAAATTTGTGGACACACTGAACAAAACATGCCCTTGAATATGACGTCTATCTCGGATGATGATGCAGACTCAGAACATAATTATGAACAACCTACGAAGAAAATAAGGTCATCAGAACCACAAGCGTCAACTTCAACGAGGATGGATAGTGACAATAATTGAAAATGTTCTAAATTTTGTTTCCATGCATATATATATATATATGTTAGTTCCTTTAAACTCCTACAAGGAGCATAGGGCCAAAGCATAGATAAGATATGAAAATCGCATATTTTCTGTGTAAGAATAGCTGTAATATGAATCGGAATGTTTATTTTCATGCAAAATAAAGAATCAATAAAAAAGTCTTCACTGTTTTTTCGAAAGAATTTTGTGGATATCTCTAGCAAATTTTTGAAATTCATACCTTTACTTAACTGTGAATAAAAGCGAAACTCGTTTATCGATTTACATGATTTATGTCTCATTTTATTCATAGGTTATGCGACTTTACGTGAAAGTAATAGGACTTGACACTTTTTTACCGTTTTGGATTTTTTATGAATTAAAAATAAAAAATTTCAATTTTTTGGGCAAAAAATATTTTTTTCTTCATTCATTTATTTATAACTGCGAAACTGTTTCTTATGTAGCGAATCGTTTTGTGAACAGATTAAAGGAATTGTAGTTCCTAATTTTTTTCAATTTGTTTCAGCTTATTCGGACTAGTGGTTCTCGAGTTATGACAAACAAAAGAGCCTAAAACGTGATAAATTCCCCTATACGATACTTACTAACTTCAAATTAATTTTTAAGTTATTATTTGATGTACCATGACCAAACTAATGATGCAGAAGTTCTTCTTTTTGGGTCTACTTTTAAAACCAATTATCAGAATTGAGTCCCGAATCAATCACCTGAAAAATGTTGTACTGTGTTATTAAAGGAGCTATTTCAATATTTGTGACGTTTACTAAAACTTGTATATATACCTGTGAACGTCTTTAACATGTGATCCTTAAAACTGTTTGGTAAACAGTAGAACCACAAGTAGCTAGTAAAATCGCCAAAATAAATACAAAGTGAAATTTACCAAAGAAATTGTCAATAAGGATTTCTTGTTATCCTATTTCATGCAAATTAGTCACGTTTAATATTTCTAACAAAATTTTCAACAGGTATACACAAGCATTTGTTTACATTGGGTGGGGCATGGCAACATCAACGAAAAAATTTACAAAAAAATCTACGTATATTAAACTCAAACATTTTTTGAAAATACAGTGTTGAATACATAATAAAATAAGAGAATTATAAAAAAAAATAAAATAAAAACCAACATGCCTCACATGTACCACACGTACCCCACTTTCATTGTAAATGACAGGCAGGCAGGTGTTTACAAATGCCAGTATTCTATACAAGTTTGCCTTGGGGAATGCAAATTTATATTTTGTATGATAAAAAAAGGATCTCCTACAATAAAAACAAAAAAAAGGCAAAATGCTGTTATGATAATACTAAAATTAGAATTCAAATCTTAACTATCATTTTAATGGAAAAACAAACAGTTTTAGCAACCACCCATATGATATGGTGACCATCCGTTCTGTATTATACAAAAGAGGACTGTATTTTGGAGCTTTGTTCTCTGTGAATTATTTTCTAGTCAAAAACGTTTGATTGTTCTGTATTTTATTAAATGTTCTGTAGTTGTACTGTATTGATTAAAATAACTTAAAGAAATACATACCCAATTTATATGACTTTCTCATTACTAAAAACTTGCACAATTTTCCTTTTTGTAGCAAATTTAAAGAATGAATAACTTAAAAAAGTGTAACAAATCTTACTTTAAGCCTCATTTATTTTTAAGGAGCAACTCAGGCTTGTAACACTCCGACGAAATAAAAATATGTAATCAATTTCAAAATTCAATAAAATATGAACTGAGATTTTTAGTTTCCAAGAAAGTTTTAAGCGGCATGGCCACACGTCAAACTGATTCATCAAACTTACGTATGTGGTGGCAATATTTTGTTTTGCTTAGCAAAGCCACACATTCTTGAATTCTTAAAAAGTTCGATTTAAATTGAGTTCCTACTTAGCGACTGGGAAGATTTCGCAGAAGTTTACTGAGTTTATATTGGCCCAAAAATGGTTAAGACTTTACACTCACCCAGAGAAAAACATGTTTAAATATGGTCGCCTCCAACAATACTATGTTTAAAGAACATTTTAATCATATTATGTTTAATTTAACCATATTATTGTTAACCACAACCGTATTATGGTAAAAATAGTCCTTCATCAAGAAGCCACAACCATAATATTCGTTCGTTGGATTCGTCTCTGCCCTGAATAACAGAAAAACTATTAAAATATCAAAAAAAGGAAGTGGGCGTGGCATAAAACAGATTTCTTTATATCAGGAAAACGAGAAGAGTAAAATTGTTCATGTTTAATACAAATAGATTAGTTATAAATGCACAACATCTGACAAAAAATGGGCGGAATTCGAGAGTTGGGCGCGGCACAAAAAAAGATTTATTTATATCTGAAAAACGGTAAGAGTAAAATTGTTATTAATGCAGAGCATCTTACAAACATGGGTGGGTTGGAGGAGTGAACATGGCACAAAACAGATTTATTTATTTATATCTGGATCAACGTAAGAGAAAAACCGACTTGCGCAACTAACTTGCCGAGTCTGAAAGGGGTCTTTTACATATATTGCAACAAAGTCATATCTCAAAAAATATCAAACTTGACAAAATGCGATTAAATTTATTTACCTTTTTATGCAGATTCAATGAAATATATTTAGCTATAACTTTGGTTCAGTTTGAGATAAAACTGATTTTTGTTTAACATATGGAGAAGGTATGAAGGAGCAGTTTTGCTTAAGTAACTTCAAATTTTTTATTTTTTGATAATGGAGCGATTTGTATATCGTTGGTCTCATGTAAAAAGGCTCTGACTTGATTTTTTACGAAATTGTTTTTTTAGTGATTCCAATACATTTACACCTCGCCAAAAAATTTAAAGCAATAGCATCAAAAATAACGGGTTTACAAGCAATTTTGCATTTTGATACCTTTAAGTACAGTTTCTCCTGTTAAGTTGAAATTATGTGAGTTAGGACCTTTCTTTATGTGACCAACAAAATCTTTAATCTTTTAATAACTAAGTAAGATCGCTTTCGCACAAGCGAAGTTTACTTTACAAAGTCATGAATTTGTAGGAGAGAAGGCATAAGTTTGTGTGCACACTATAAAGGGTTTCTTTGAGAAAGTTTTACCCCCTTATGCAAAAAAGTTAAAGCTGACATTATTTAATTAAACATAATAAGCGGGTAAGTTTATTGGTGAGAGGGGGAGAGGGGGAGAAAAGAATAGCATGTTCTCTTCCTCTCTCATTAATAAACAAACAAACATAATAGTGTGAAATAAGGCTAAAAGTATCCAGCGTTGCCATTTGTCAAGATTTTCCTTTTTTTGCAAGTTTTTTGAGATGCCAAACAGTTTTTAATTTATTTAAAGTTTTTTCAAGATTTTTTATAAATCCAAATTTTTAATATTTTTAATTAGGCTTAAGTTCATCAAATTTATGCCCCTATTGCGGTTCTCCACTTTTGTAACAGTTTGGTTGTCTTTGATAAATTCACATTGCCATTCTCAACTCAACTGGCAGTTGGCTATTCAGTTGTGTATCTGTTTGTTTCGTGGTATTGCCGTTTTCAACTTTGTAAAAGTTTGGTCGACAAAAATGTTAAATACACACAACTGCTAAAAAGTAGTTGTGTTATTGGCAGTTAAAGTTTATTTTATTTAATTTCGGTGAAAATCGAAAACAAAATGGAGAAATCGTATGTATAAATTTTTGTAATAACTATTTCGGTTTTTTTTAAAACTTTTATAAGTTTGAAAATAAAAACGAAAGCTCAATTTGAGCGTCTCGTCAAGAGAAACTTAGAAATTGTTCGCGGAAAACACCAGTTTGGTATGATGAAAAATTAATGTAAGCAGTTATGGGAAGAGTTTATAGTGGAGTTAAATAGTTTGGGACCACGAAAAATCTTCTTAATCTAATTATAATATTCTTGGCACAGGTTTGGATACACTACAAGGCAAGTATAAAGAAAAAACTTGCCAAAAATAAAAGAAACACTCAAGCGACGGGGGAGGGCTATCACAAGAAGTTTTATTAAATAGCTACCCCAACCAGAAGAGGAACTCATCCGGCACAAGAAAGTTTCGTTACTTATTAGGAATTCTTACTTGGCACTGGAAAGTTCAAGAGGGTTGGACTAATCACGAATTTGTCTTCTTGTATGTAGAGCATTCATACAAGAGTTTTCTTTTTCATCAACATAAATAAATTGACACTAATATCAATTATAAATACTTTTTATTCAACACAACAATTAGAAATACTTTTAGTTTAAAAAATTATTTAATTTAATAAAATTTTCACTTGTCAAACGTTATATTTAAAGTTGGCAAATCGATATTTTAAGTTGGCAACTTTAAAGCAAACTCAACTAAAAACAGTTGAGTATCACAATACCTAAAATGAGTTTGGTTGTGCATAAGTTGGGTTGACTCCAACACGACCAAACTGAGTTGAGTGGAGAACCGCAATAGGGGCATTAATTTTCATTAAATTATTTTTATGAAGAAAGGAATTTTACAACATGAAAATTAATTAAAATTTACTGATAATTTTTCATTCTTGACTCAATCTGGCCTCGAACCCAGGCGTTTTTACGGACAGGTTACCCTGACATTAGGGTGGGTCGAAAAAAAAAAGTTGTGCCAGTCACCCCCTAGGATGAAAGATATGTCAATGAAGTTTCTAAAACAGGAAAAAATTTTTTTTTGCCACGCCCCAAAATACAGCACTTTTGGTTTTTTATATGTAGCGCTGCCATTTAAAGTCCGATCTCATCATATCGCATATCGTTGTTCATGGCTTGAAAGTTGCTTCATTTTTGTCTTTGGTGACTTTTCAATCCGACCTGAAATTCTGGACACCACTTATGCCACCTCGGATCCTTCCCCCAAATGTCCAATTTTTTTGACGGTCCAAGAAAGTCCTTATAAAATTACGTATGTATCGATTTTAATATGCTCACTTTTATGAAACACCTCCAAATTAAGGCCCTTTTTTCTTTTTCACACACATACTACATTAAACCAAGTAGAAGCCAATACAAACCAAAAAAATTTTCATCAGTCACGCCCTAGAATAAAAGGTATATTTATTAAGTTTTAAGAACTTTTAAAAAATTGTTTTTGCCATGCCCTAAATTACTGCCCTTTTTGTTTTATATCAGTGATAACCACTCCATAGACTCGCCAGCCAGTCAATAATCGTATTTTTCACACAGACACGGTCGGCAATTCACATGTATATTACAAATTTGTTCGTTTCAAAACATCAGACTATCATCGGTCTCTGCGACCGCACACAAGCACATAATATCCTTGTGTGCGTGCGTTCGGGGCTTTCTTAGTTCGGGGCTTGGTTATCACTGTTTTATATATACAGCATCGTCAATTAAAGTCCAATCTCATCGTATCGTATATCATTGTTAATGGCTATAATGTGCCTTTATTTTCGTATTTAATGCTTTTTTAAACTAACTTAAAATTCTAGATGGCAATTATGATATCTCGGATCCTTCCCTCTGATGTCTGATTTTTTCACGTGCTAAGAAAGTCCCTCTAAAACTTTGAGTCACCTTGAGTCTAGCTAAGATTTATATACACCGACTGCCCAATTTATAATTTTTCGCATACATGTTTTGAGGCATTCATTTTTATGCATTTAAATTATTTTTTTTTTTTTCATTTTTAGAATTCTGCAGTTTCTTTATATTTTTTAGTTCTTGTTTTAACTCTGTATCATGGTCTCATATATGACATTATGTTTGCTTTTACAAATGTCTTAATTTAAATTTTTAATTTGAGTTTCACAGTCCAGCAAAAAAAAAATGCCACGAAAAATTGCACAAAATATGAAAACTGGCAAAAAAAAAAAACGCTAGTAGTTCAGATCGAGAAAGCTTGTCAATAAATTCATCCGTCTCACTTTCATTAAAATATGAGTAGTCCACTTGAAAACACCGTTTAGTTAAAAAAAAACCAAAGGCTAAGAAACAGTTTTTAAAAATTCAAATGACAAGCCATAGAGAGTGGTTTTCAGGAGGATTATTGAATAATTAAACAAAAATTGCGCGTAACTTACAGATATTTGTACGAGATTGATAATGGCTTAGGGAGCCATTAAAAAAAATGGAGGCTTTTACAGAATTTTTATTTTGCTATATATCTAAAACAAAAAGGGCTGTTATTTAGGGCGTGGCAAATTTTTTTTTAAAGTCCTTAAAACTGTATAAATATACCTTTTATTCTAGGGCGTGGCTGAGGAAAATTTTTTTGGTTTGTATTGACTTCTACTTGTTTTAATGTAGTATGTATGTGAAACAGAAAAAGGGGCTTTATTTGGAGGCGTGTCATAAAAGTGAGCATATTAAAATCTCAACATACGTAGTTTTATAAGGACTTTCTTGGACCGTCAAAAAAATTGGACATTTGGGGGAAGGATCCGAGATGGCATAAGTGGCGCCCAGAATTTCAGGACGGATTAAAAAGTCACCAAAGACAAAAATGAAGCCACTATCAAGCCATGAACAACGATATGCGATATGATGAGATCGGACTTTAAATGGCAGCGCTACATATAAAAAACCAAAAGTGCTGTATTTTGGGGCGTGGCAAAAAAAATTTTTTTCCTGTTTTAGAAACTTCATTGACATATCTTTCATTCTAGGGGGTGACTGGCACAACTTTTTTTTTTTGTATGGAGGTCGACCCGGTCTACCCTGACATGTTTCGATTGCAACCACTCAATCTCCTCAGAGGGCTTGCCGTTTAACACTCGCAGCCATCGACGACTGCTGACGTCATTAGTCAAACATCAATCCTTAAACCAAATTGTATTTAACCTTTGGTAGATCGAAATTTGCTTTGAATGATTATCTATTTTAATTTATTTTACATGTTCTTCCTTTACTTCTGTTTTTTCATACTTTTGTCAAGAATTCTTCTTGAAGTTCAAAGTACATATTTTGTTTTGTTTTTTCATTTTTTTGTCTTTATAAATATATAAAGTTTGTCAAGTTTTTAGTATGGAAGTTTTGGAAGTTTAAAAAAAAATTGATGTAAACAATAATAGTTACCTTGAAAATCCCAAAGTTATTTATTTAGGTGCTGAAGTAATTTTAGCACTAGCTTCATATAAATTATCTGAAGATGATGAAACAGACTTAAGAGTTCATTATTTAAAGTTTTATGTTGAACTTTGCAATGGATTGTTAAAAAGGTTCGATTTTGATAACGACTTCCTTAAACAAGTTGAAGTTTTAGAACCTTTTAATGTTATAAAAGGTTACCAAAAGTATTGCTGAATTATATGCTATTTTCCCAAATGTTGTAGATGTAAGTGATATTCATTTTAATTTTTCGGAACATAATTTACAAAAAGAGCAACATATTGAGAGTTTTTGGGAGGATGTATTTAAAGTAAGACGTTGTGATAAGTCCGAAGTTTTTCCATATTTAAAAAAATTAGTTTTTTTAATTTTGTCGTTACCAATTTCTATAGCAAATGTAGAAATTAAATTTTAATTTAAATTTAAACAAAAATAGTGTTAGAAACAAATTCGAAATACCAACTTTATGTGGTATTTTACGAAAAAAAGATTTTTTTAAACAACTAACAGTGATTGTATGAACTTTAAGCAATCAAAACAAATGGCTAATTTATATTTAATTTTTTTTTAATCGGTAAATAAAATGAATTCCTAGTACATTTTGGTGTTTTCTTTTAAAAATTTGGCACTTTTGAAAAAAAAGTTTTTTTCTTGCGAAAACAAGTTTGTTTTCTGAGATAACAAGATTTTTCTTAAAAATATATGGTAACGCTGGAATTATCCCATTTCTCTCTCTCTCCCTCTGTCTATCTCTCTCTTCTAAAAACACATGACTGCGTGTGCGAAAGTTGTCTAATTGTTTTATAATTTAGCAAAACCATAAATTGTTGCAAAACTTAAAATGTAAATAAATAATCTGAAAGAAGCAAACTTAGTCCGCATTTGTTCACGCAAATTTTACTTTGTAAAGTTTTGTTGAAAACTAGGATTGGTAAGAGACAAGTGTAAAAAACTGCGAAACAATATTTATAGAACAAAAATTCCAAACACCCAAATCTATCAACATCAACATTTTAATCAGTGCAGTCAATTTTTTCTCTGTGTATTTATATAAACAAAATATGTTGTAATATTTTGAATATAGTACATATAAGAATGTACATATTTTACTTTGCAATGCATGCATGTAATTACTAATGAGTCACAACATAAAGGCACAATGGAATACAATCTATCCCATTAAAGAATAAGGAATACATCTAACAGAGTTTAATCAGACATTCTGTTGTTAGATTTCCCCTGGGTATTTTAAATGTCCCAAATGAAAAAATATTCCTCTAAAATACTAATAACAAGTTATATTTCAGCCTTAAACAAAATGTAACAAATGATGTAATTTGTCTTTCAGTTTGAATTAGTCATAGGAACTGTTTGTTAGAATGTTTTTCATTTAAATGAAATTAATAATTTAATAGTAATCTTAAAAGTTTTAATTAAGTTCTTTACATTTTTTTTTTTAATTAAGACGATTCTAAAATATTAACGATCTTATTCATAAATAATAAAACAGGCATATAAAAGGTTTATGAAACGAATTTTCTTTCAAAATTTATTTAAAAATTCTTCTGGCTTACACCATAGCACAGTGGTATTATATTCAGGCTAAAACCTGAATTTTTTTTTGGATTTTTTATAAAATATTGCTGCAATATTACAGCGATCATAATGTACAGCCTCCTTTCACTGTAGGATTGCCGGAAAGAAAGCATATTTCGTTATTAGTTTTAAATACAATTGTTTGGCTTTTTGAACAACAAAATCAAGGAAGGCTAATTTTTTATATTTTTCATATAAATTAACGGGCATGTTCTGACCAGGCTTGCCAGAAGAATTCAAATTAAAAGTGCTAGATCGACAAAAAAAAAAGTGCTAAATTGTTTTACAGTGAAAAACAAAAGTCCTAATTTTGTAACACTGATTTTTATGCATACAATAAAAAATTTACATTTGAAATTTTTTTACTCGCTAAACTTTCTCAATAGGTGATGGTTTTTGTCCTAACGTCTGAGAAAACATTCTCTACAGCCGGACAATGATTTTTGTAGTGTGGCGAATTTTTTTTTTTTTTTTTGTTGATAGTATGATCAGTAAATCAAACTTCGTTCTAAGGCCCAGAACATACAGTAAAACGCAACTGCAACGAAACCCTTTAGAAATCATTGTTTTTAAACTAATTTCAATCGTTTTCCACACACCCTGCAACCTAAGTTGCACCAAAATGTATTAAAATTATCACAATCATTACGATTTTCTTTGAAAACAGATATAACGCAAACACAGGTTTCAGTGCAACTGATTTCCAATGCATTTCAAACCGGTCTCAAAATGGTTGCCTCATGTGTCCCTCAAAGAAGTCTATGGCATAAACTCAAATGAAACTCAAATAACTAGAAGTTGCATTTTCGTTGCAGGTGCGTTTCACCGGCTGTTCTGGGCCTAAGCATCACAAACAAATTTACAAATAGCTAATAATTGCAATTGATATTGATATTCCGGAATAAGTATAAAAGACAAAAGTGCCAGAATTCCAACGAGCATAACTGAGTGCTGGCATTGCTCTAGTTTTATTAAAGGGAAAACAATAATTTTAAAAGGTAATGGCCAGTTCAGTATTGCATGTCACACTATATGATCTAATAAAAATAAAAGTAATTGCGTTTGATGCGAAAACTTTTATGTGATTTAAATATGCTATATTGGACTATGCTATGCCATTTTTCGTATTTGTAAAAATTGTAAAAAGTTATATGCCTAATATGTATGTATTTAAATTGATACACTTAAAGAACTGATACTTTTTAAGTGGTTTTGGGATCTTAAAAAAGTGCTAAAAATGATAAATAATTATAAAAATGTGCTAAACTAGGCACTTGGCACTTTTTTTTCGTAATTCTTAGTGCTAATTCAGAAAAAAATGTGCTAAATCTAGCACTAAAAGTGCTAAACTGGCAAGCCTGGTTCTGACAATCCCTAAAGGCTTAACATTTGCGAATATGACTTATGGCGATTTCTTTTCTGAGAAATATGTTGCATAAATGTTACATGCTCTACACAAAAGAGATAGAGCATGTAACATTTATCCAACATATTTATCAGAAAAGAAATCGCCATTAAACTCGCACAATAGGTTTTCTGTATCTAGAATATTGTTAAAAACTATAGCAGATTGCAAGCAAAACGCAAGAGTTTCAAAACACCACAAAATAAATTTAGCGTTTTACTATTTCAAATCGTAATAAATTTGGTAAGCTGCGGATTTTTTTGGAGTAGTATAAAGGCTCACAAGTAAGTGCCATGAGTTTCACAACCAAGTTGGGCGAAGTTTTTTAATTATTACCTTTATTACAAATTAAAAACTTTTCAGTGTGTGGATAACATATACAAATAAAAAAGTATGAAATAGTCACAGTTATTCAGACCAATTATGAATAAAAGTTCAACGGGAGTTTTGTCCATTCTCCCACTTTTTAAACTTAAAAAATGGGGAAAGGGAAAAACTCCCGGGGAATTTGAATTAAAAACATAGAACAAATCTCAGAAAAAAAATTTTTATCGTTAATACAACGGCCTTTAGTTACTTCACCCACTTATTAAGTTTTATTGCTTTACGAAAAGAAATAAAGTTATAGGTATTTGCCCTAAATATCCCACTGTGCATAGTAGTGAAATGTTCTCTCATTGCAAAATGTTGTAAGTATTTGTACGTTTTAAGATTTTCCTGCTTATTTTTATTAATTCTAATTAAAAAAGAATTGAGAGATACCATAGATCTCCGCAGATCCGCTTGTTTACTGGCGCCATGACATGTTTTACCCAAACTTGAAGAAAAAGGTGCAGAAAAACTTAATACATACTTTTGAAATGAGTTCTGCCGCATCTAAGAGGTCTGGTTCAAACGATTTGGGAAATCGGATATCTTTGCAAAAGTTGAGAATAATTTATTTTTAAGCAAAAGTCTTATTAAGATCAATTTCAAATAATAATAATCTCTTACACTTTGTTGTATAAAAAAAATAATGTATTTTGTGTTAATTTTACCATGAAGTAAAATTAAATTCATTGGCCCATATTCATAGTCAAAAATAAAGTCGACTTTTTCTAAAGTCGATTAACGATTAAACCGGTTAATTTCAGACGATTAACCGATTAACGGAAGTAACAAAATTTTCAATATTTTGTAGTATTATAACATATTTTTTTTTTTTTTTTTGTGTTTTTAATTATTTGTTTCGTCTCACCCTGTAGTAAATAAAATAGTCAGTTGCAAAAAACACTAACTATAAATTAACTATTTTTCAAATGACTACAAATTGGTTTAAATCTCATGCAGATATCAACCAAACATATTGCATAGGGGTACACGTAAAACACCAATAAAAGCAAAATAAGTAAAACAAGCATGCCATGAAGTCAAATGAAAAAAAATATTACAAAAATATTTAAATAATTAAAAATAATTGAAAATTTAATCAATACAAATCTGTTTATGTACAAGCAATTATGTAGCGTTTTTATTTCAGCATGTTTATACATACATCATCATTTAAAGCAATTTGAACAAAATTTGCTTAAATAATTATTTCTATATAAATATATGTATACATATATATAAAAATATACATTCATACATATGTATGCATGTTTTTATGTATATACATATGTATATTTTTTTGACAAAAAATTTTTTCCATTTAAATAATTTATTATAAACCGACTATACTATTAATTGACTACAAACTGGTTGAAAAATAAGTAGTAAGTAGTCAATTTAAAAGTCATGCAAAGATGGACAATTGACTACTGCCTATGACATGCCCATGTTAAAATAATGAGTCGTCAACAAGGAAAAAAGTCACTTAATAAACTAGATGTGGTTATAAAAAAACCAGTTTGAAGTTACTTTAAAATGTGTTTGACTTCCTACAGGGCATATACAAAATGTATTTGTTTAGAAAATATTTTTTAATACAAACAAAGAAGGTGTTCAGTTATCTTCATTTTAACCTATTTTCCGCCGACCGATGACTAAAATTACAATATTTTTCAATGTTTTTTTATCTTCATCATCGATCAACATGAATGTGGCGAAAAATGGGTTAAATTTTTGTTTTACGTAAATTTTTTAACAGAATTAACCGAAACAATTAGAAGTGTTAAAAATTTAAAACAACTTTAATGGAATAATGAAGTATTTTATATGTTTAGAGAAATCCTGGAAAAGGACTGAGAAATTAGACATTCATCTACGATAAGTGAAATAATATTTTCCAAGTCAAATTTTGTTAAACGAAAGAAAACAGTCGCTTTAACGAAAGAAAACATTTAAAATAAATAACTTTTTTAAAGATTATTTTATAAGATCTCCTTTAACTATTGAAATAACTAATAAAATTATTTCAGTTTATTTTTGTATAAATATGTAAATATTTGGGGGATTCACAAGGTAGTCATAAATAATTACAGGAAATATATATCGTCGGATATATATAAAACTGACTGTAATTTTAATTTTCTATCAAGCTTCAATCAAAAAGGAAAAAATAAAAAGTTTTTTTTCTCTCCTGTAAAATGTGCTGAAAGTGAGTTAGCAGGTTTGCATATTAACCAACGATATGACTGCTGTAAGCTACTGCTTATATTTTGAATTAAAATATACAGTTGTGACGAATCAATGTTTGAAATATTTACTTTAAAAAATTTTAAATTTTATTTAGGATATAATGACGATATGACTTGATACCACACCTTGTGCATTAATTGGAAAATGCATATTACATATTTATGAATTGTGTTTTTTTTGCTTGCTCGTTTTAGTTCAAGAATTGTTATGTTTGGTATTTTATTGTTTTTTTTTTTTTACTTATAAACTCCAAATATAAGCAATTAATGCATTTTTATATATTGAAATTACTTAATTTATAAAAAAAAACTTTATTAATCGGTTTATTAACCGGTTAAACCAAAACCTCGGTTAATTAATCGAGCGATTAACCGATTAAAGCAAAAGGTCGATTAAATGAATACCCTAGTTATGACTCTATTGCAGCAAAGGATCGATATGTACTTTTAACTTAATTCAATTAAATCTTGAACATATACATACATATTAGTGCCGCCCACTTATAAAACCACAAACAACTCTGGAAATATATTTTTAAGCGATTTTAGGGAAAATAAAATTTTTCAACAGTTTTGAACAAGAAAATATTACTAAAAGAACGTTTTTTATCTCATAATTAATGCGATATGACGAAAAATCCCTACATTTTGGAGATTACAAAAAATCTGTCCGATTTTCCCTACGCTTCTTTTTTAGTATCAAAAATACCTACATGTAGGGATTTTCCCCTACTTCTGGCAACACTGCCTTGAACTCAAATTAAAAATGCGTTTCGGTATCGGAATCCCCGATATTTCTTTTTGAGTATCAGTATTGTATCGACAAAAAGGCGTCTCAAATACATCCCTAGTTTAAACTGGCAAACAAAATTAAATAATCGCCTTACCAAAAACGACTTTTAAAAATGAATTTGAAGTTTATCGCTGATCTTTAAGTCAAAAACTGGTTCTTTAAGCTGTAATGATACTTGCTATTTTTTGTATTTTTTCTATATTGGAAAACAGTGCAAATATATTTGCATAGGAAAACTGACTAAGTGTAAAGAGTATGATTATATCATAAAAAATCTTGAAATGTCAAACAAATATACGTGTGTTATCGATAAATAATCTAATGGCCATTTTCTCAATGTATCGACAAACTGCCTGTTACTTAATGTCAACATAAATTTATTGGACCGATAAACTGTCCGTTAACGATTTTGGGTTTCTCAATATACCGACAAAAAACATTGTTTTAAGCTGGCAACGCCACTCAAAATACATGTAAAAGTTGGGAGTCAGCTGATTGAATTTATCTGTACGGCAAATAAAAGGAAAATAAATAATTGGCAGATGAGTGTCGGTTAGCTTTGCAATAAAATCGAAGCAAATGAGACATTGAGAAAACCAAATTTCTTTAATGTGCAGTTTTTCGTTGGGAAAAAAGATAATTGCCTAATGAGAAAATGGCCATAAGACTGTCAAAAAAATATAAAAATTTTTACCTTAAAATTGACATTTCCAGATTAAATGTTAGCACTGTTGCCGATTTTTTTCAGTTTTTGATCGAAAGTAGCGGTTTTTAACTTTTGTTTTGCGATTTTTACCTTTTTTGAAGGGATTTTGTGGGAAAAAAACGTCGGCAATATTGTTTGTTATGTTTACATTTTATTTTGGAATCACAAACAATTTTTGTTTTAAATACAATAAAATTTAATGCAAATAATGAAAAATATTACGAATTACATCGGGATATATTCTTTAATTAAAAATTTATGATTTGAAATCCCATATGAAGGGCAGCTGCTTCATTTCGTTTATCAAAAACAAAATAGTTTCATCTGCCCAAGCTTTTGCCATTTTTTTTTTTTGTTTTAGTCAAAGAAAAAAATATACATGAGAAATGTCAATCAGAAAAAAGGGTTTGTTTACATATTGTATTTCTTGTTCTTTCTTGCATTTGTTGTTTCATTCAGTCAATCCTAAAAAAATCCAATACAAAAAATAGCAAGTATCATAACACCTTTAATTAATTGTACTCCTTATATGTAAGTCGATTACAGATCAGTTCAGTTGTGTTGCAGCGAAATTAAGCAATGCTACTGATATTAATATATAAAATTTTTTTTTTATATTATAACAATAGCGGCTGTTTTAATAGAATTGATAAATTACAATTTATAATTCCATAGTACAACTCTTTTTGAACTTATCTTAATCTTTATAAGAACTAAGTGCTTAAGAGTAAAACTCTACTCTATCTCAAATCAAATCTCAAGTCTTCCAGCTTTATTCCTCTTTAAAGTTGTATTAAAGTGTTTAAATTAAAGACGTTAAATATGAGGGTATAAAATTAGGAAACCTTATATTTAACGGCTTTAATTCAAACACTTCAATACAAAATTGACTATAAAATGATTTAATTTTATTTTCATCATTATTGCTATTATTGTTTTTTATTGCCACACAATAGACTGTTTGGAGAAAAATGTCTATTTTATGCCACACATAACCCAAATTTACATATGTTTTGCAGAATTCTGTGACAGCCGAAAGCAATAAAAACAACAGCAACAATTGCCAACATCTAAAACTACATAATAGCAACAGGCTGAAATAAAATCTACACAAATGAGCATTATAATCCAATTTTCCAGCAAATAACAAAACATGACAAAATAAAGCCTGAAGCAAAATGGTTTAAAGGCAGGGAAAGAGATAATGAGCACTGTTTTAAGAGAGATAAGAAGTGTAATATGGTGCCATTAATAGAGCTTTTTTTGCTTAAATATTAATTCCAAAAGTTTGAAATTGTTTCCCAAATTTGGTATTTTAAGAACAAGTAAATTGGCCGATCGGAAAGTAAACAAGTAAATACGGTTCTTTAGATAAAAATATTTTTTTTCTGGCACGCCCGCATTTTTCGGATGTTGTGTATTGAAAACTTTGGCCCATGCCGGTCTCCAAATATATAGAAAAAAGGGATATGGGTAAAATTAACGGCAGTTGTAGATTTTTGCACATATTTCAGCCATTTGGACCGATCAGGCTGAATTTCAATAGCAAAATATAACACAGCATATCGTTACCTTCACTCGTTAAGGAGCTAAGTTATATTTATAAATTTTACAGGAGAGGGAAAAACTTGCATAAATCGTTGGTTTTGAATATTTTTTAAATCTGTTAATGCAGCTAAGTTGTATTGTCGATTATTATTTGTCGAATAATGGATGGTTTTTTGACTTAGCACCTTTTCTGTTAAATAATTTGTACTTTTAATGTAGACTTAAGGTATGTTCAGACCTAAAAAATATTTGACGAAATAGTCCAAAAAATAAGTAACCAGTAAATTGATCAACTTAATTTTTATTTTAAACCATTTCTCTTGATTTACTAAACTTCATTTAAAAGAAGATAATTGTATAATGTAATTAAGAAACTATTAAATGAAGATTGTTATAGCCAAACGCTTTGCAAAAGCAAATACAATTTTAATAAAACTAGGGGTTACGTGTGGCTTTAGCACTTTTTCTTTCAGTTGTTTTGAATTTAATATAATATAATTTGTATGTATTTTAAGAAAAATAAAGTATTTTAGAGGGGCTACAATGCTTACTTTGTCTCCAGATCATCGATTGGTAGGAACTGGGGTCTCAGGCCGTCAGTAGTGGGATGGCCATACACATTGGTGGTCAGACACATTTTTACATACGGATACTGTATTCGTGGGAGGCAATGAGGCTGGGAAGTCGGAGGAGCCTTCTGCGTAAGGCTCAGAGGTGTGCTCCGATCAGCATGACAGAGGCCATGAAAAGTACTATTAAAGCGGCTTTAGATGTTATTCTATATATTTTGCTTATTGAGCAGTATGTAATGGGAATGGCAGCCAAGTCCCTGGGCACTAGAGTCCGTCTTTGAGCATTTGTCAAGTGTGAAATTACTGTCTATGGAGGGCTGGTTAGACACATATTTGCATACGGATACTGTATTCGTGGGAGGCAATGAGGGTGGGAAGTCGAAGGAGCCTTCTGCATGAGGCTCAGAGGTGTGCTTCGATCAGCATGACAGAGGCCATGAAAAGAACTTCTCAAGCGGCTTTAGATGTTATTCTATATCTTTTTTATAATATATATATAATATATAATGGCGTGGCTGCCATTCAAATTACATATATATATATATATATATATATATATATATATATATATATATATATATATATATATGTAATTTGAATGGCAGCCACGCCCCTGGGCACTAGAGTCCGTCTTTAGGCATTTGACGAGCGTGACATTACTGTCTAGGGAGGGCTGGTTAGGTCAAAGCAGATTGTACAAGGGATTTGCCATTTTCATTTATGGCTCGTTGATAATGGGCACGGGAGCAGGGGTCTACGCTGAGGATACAAATATTAGAAGGTCACATAGGCTTTCTGACGACGGCAATGTAATTTTCGCGGAAGTTCAAAGGATTTTGAAGGCCGTAGAATTAATAAGGGATAACATTTCTGGGGACTCGAAGGTCACTATATTTTTGGCCAGTCAGGTGGCTCTTAAGGCCTTGATGAGCTGTTTTGTGAATTTCTAGCTAGTGGATGATTGTAGAAGAGCTCTTAGGGAAATTTTAGGGGAGTATGTAGTTAGGCTATGGAGCATCGCCGGTAATTAAATATCCGATGAGTCTTTGAAACGAATTATTTTCCGAAAGGTGTTGATTCGATAAAGTAAATTCATGTGCGAATTCGTCAGCACTTAATTTAATAAAAAAAATATTAGTCAACCCACTAACTTTAAAAAAAGATATACAAATTAGTAGTGTCCGACCGAACGCACTTTTTGAGACCGAGCCCGAACTTCGGTAAATTTTGACAAGTTCGGCCGAACCCGAACCAAAACCCGAACTTTTTGTTAATAAATCTGAACAATTGTACTTTTTTTTAATGTATTTATTTAAAACAAAATAAAATTTCGGGAAATTATTTCATTTACACTTTTGGAAGGATGCAACATGAAAAGATAAATTGCACTTTATAGTAGTCAAAACTATTTCATAGTTAAAAAATAATTAGTAATTGCTTTTTTTTTAAGACAAAAAAAAATTTCAAGTTTAATACAGTATACATTAGGGACATAACTTTTTTACACTTTTTGCGAAAATCAAAAACGGCATAGTATAGTCGTGTAGAACATTAGATTGTTAAGAAAGTTCACGCAGGGATCGGGTTGAAGTTTAAAAACAACCATTTTTTCTCACTGAAATTTTAAAAAATATACACCTGATATTTGTATATATTCCAAACGTATCACTTAAATGCTATTTTGGAATTCATCCACTGCTTTAGATTTGAAAATTTTCCTACGGTTTACAATTTATCGCGGTTCAAAATTTCTTAGAAGATTTTAGAAATTTGCTTCCCTGCGTGGGGTTTTTTTCGCAAAACGACGGGAGACAGGTGTTTTCATTACTAAAACATTCTTGGCCACTCCGTCGTACTATGCCAATAATTTGGTTATAGCCCTAGTATACATATTAGTACTCAAACCTCTACAATGTATTTTTTGTATTCGTTGGGGTGTATTTTCTCTAAGTGGCGTTTAATATTGGCGGTAGTTTGTTTGCTTGGCAATGAACTCCCCGTTGACATTTGTTTGGCGCAACATTTGCATTGAGCGCTTGCTCAATTTAAAAAAAAAAAAAAAAACTCTAAAATGGATTAGAAAGTAAAACTTTTCCATAGGAATTTAAAAAAATAAAAAGAAGTAAAACTGTTTCATACAGATTTATTAAAATAAAAAAAAAATACTTGACAAATTTGGGAGTTTTTTTTTTTTGGCAATAACTATAACAGTAAATAAAAAATTTTTATAAAAAAAAAAATTTTGGAAAAAAAAATTGGGTAATTGGTGTAATTGGAGGTCATAAGTGGAGGGTATATAAAGTTATATCATGAAAACTAGAGCTGATAGAGACAAACTGATTACAGTTTTGAATTCAGAATCAGTTGATAAATTCAAAGAAGCAAATTGAGTGTTGGCCTGTGTTATCTTACCATTTGCAGATAAATAGAGAGTATTTTAACCGTTTTTTTTTAAGCATTTTATTAAGTATTTATCGCTGTATTTTTTCGAACTAATAATCATAGAGAAAAATAGTTGTATTGATTTCGTATTATTTTTTAAAACAATGATGCCAAATTATAATTTGAAATTAAAATAAATATGTTATTTCATAAAAAAGTTCGGTGTTCGGTAAAGTTCGGTAAAAATTTCACCGAACACCGAAGTTTGACCGAGCATAATTTTTTGCCGAACTCCGTAACCGAACCCGCACGTTCGGTCGGACACTACAAATTAGTTTGCTTTCCTTAAAAGAAAATTCTAAGTTTACAATTAACAAGTGTTAAAATTTAACTAAAATATATATATAATTGCACTAAAAGAAAAAGCTTCGTAAATGTAATGTTTTTTTGCATTACAGAAACGATTTTGTCATCGATTTTGAACCAACGTAACGCGTCATTCCCGCTATTAAAATTGTTTCATTAGGTTAGAAATGTTCATTAATATAACGAAATTATGTCATTAATATTATAACACTCAAATATTTATATAATGAAACCTTACGTTACAATAATGTAAGTTTTCATAATTGCAATGAAAACATTTGGAATTTACAATGAAATTGTGTCCTTATTGGAATGTACGTTTGTCGTAGATAAAATGAAAAGCTGCATTCATTTAATGATATTGTTTCATTAATGTAATGATATTTAACATTAATATATTATTTTGAAATAACTATAATTCATGTTAATTTAACATTGCAGTAAAGTTAGAGCAAAATGTAATTTATTTTGAAATAACAATCGGAATCACGTTGAATGAAAGTTATTTCAAGTTGAAACAACGTGAATTTCATGTAGAATCAAATGGGTTTGAGTGTATTTTAACAGTGTGAAGAAGCTTCAGAGACAACATTTGCATTTATGTAAGAATAATTCAAAACACTTACCCTGTAACACATGTTTCACTTATTTTGTATTCTCCTTTGTTAACAGAAACATCAGCAGAATCGCCCGATATGGTCATCATTCTACTTTGAAAACTTGATGTACTATTTAACTAAACAATTTTAATTAAAAGAATACGGGAATTGTCTTCCTTTTTTATAACATATTTTAATAATGAAAATAAAAAATGTACATACTTACATGTGTATATATGTGAATAAGTGTATTGTTTCTGTATTAAGAATAACTGTATGAAAAGATACATTACTATAATGCAATTTTGTCATTAAAGTTTACTCATAGTTACGAAATTACAAGAACACTTCCATAGAAAGTTAACGTAAAATGACAAAAAGAATGACATTTGTCATAATATTAATGTAAATTGTACGTTACTAAAAACTCGTAAAATAAACAATAAAATTAATATAATCTTTAAAAATTATATTCTTTTAATTAAAAGTTTTACTTTTAATTTATAATCTGTACATATATTACATTATTTTTCTTAAAAAACAGAAACAACTTTTGTCCCTCAGAAATGTAAAGCTTCATTAATGCTACGTAAATATTTCATTAAAATTTTGCAGATGCTGTTATTGCTGCAGTTCAATACTTATTTAAATAAGGCTAACTTAAATTAATAGATTTTAATAATTGTAGCCCAAAAAGGTAATCATAATCACTTTTTTCTATAACTATATGCCTTAAATCGTGCTTAAAAGTTGTTCGTTGCTCGAATGTAATACATTTCGTAGCCCCAATGAAACTACGAATTGTCTAAAAACTCCTGTCTTACACGATTCATTGCATTAATTTAACTTTCATTACTATTATGTACATTTTCATTTAATTAATGAAACTTTTCATTACATTAATGTAAGGGGGTTACCGTAACGGCTTCATTCCTGTTACGAAGCGTTTTTCTTTCAGTGTGGACTTAGTAATTTTACGTACCATTGAAAACAACAAATAAAACTTATAAAATAGTTTTTTTTTTCTGCAAACTATGTACTTTTGTGTACTCTAATGAACTGCATCAAAAACTGGATTTTTTAAAAATTTGGACTTAGGTCCTTTGCGAGTGAAATAAATATATACCAACCATGGTGGTGTCGAAACGGCATTTGATTTTGGCAGTTCGAGCTTAGTTGTTTTGATTTATAAGTGTTTTTGCTAAGAATGGTTCACATTTCGAGTTATAAGCACAAGCAATGCAATGCAAAAAACCCTTCATTGTTTCTGTTGTTTTTGGATCGTGTAGTTCCGACACCATCAGTATTTGAATTCGCCTTGATACCAACAAAGTCCCCACATTTCTGTGGTCTTAGGAAACCCCATTTCAACAGAAATTATTTCCTCATAAGGACCCACCTTTGTGGAAGGGTATACAAAAGTTAAACGAAATACATTTTATATTACTTAGGGACAGTAAAATAGCCAAATGGCTTGAAATTGTCTAATAAGTTATTTTGAAAGTCATGCTTAAGAAGAAAGTAAGGCTTACTTCCAAAACGTCAAATGCTTTGTATAAGAACAAAGTATAATGTTTTATTACGCCGCAGTACAATATATATGCAATGCAAAGTCCGGGCTCACACTATGAAAGTTTTCTTTCAGAAAGTCTTACGCAGCAAAAAAGCAATCAGAGCATCGGTTTTAAAGTTGATGCTTTGTGATATTTGACATTTAATTTGCAAGCAATACAGATTTATTTTAATACTATGCATTGCATCACTTATATTTCAAAACGTTTAAATAAACAGAACACAAAGTTGCATTGTTTCGGTACTTTATTCAAGTGCATGGTTAAAATACAGTAGTAAAACTGTATACAAGCTTTGTATTAGTTCGTTTTGGAAGTCAGCCTAATTAAGTTAACAGAAAGTCAATGATAAACATAACGTAAAAAAATGTTACTAACTACCCTCTAGGCTACTTAGGGACAGGACAATAGACAAACGAATTCCACTTGCTTCCATAATTTTTCTGCAAATTGTAAAAATTATAAATAAATACACCTTAGACAATTTGAAACCCGCTAAGTGACAATTCGCTGGGTAAATATTACAAGGTTGTATGTAACCTTTTTTTCTTTATTTTCAGTTATGGTGTTTTCTTTTCTACAAAAAATGTGACATTTTATTTAAAAAAAATGCAATTTGGAGTCTGTTTTTTTTTAAATTTTGCTCCCGAAAAGGGTGGCTTGTTTTATTCTAAAAAACTCACCCTTTTTGGAAGCAAATTTTTTATGAAACAGACACCAAACTGCATTTTTTTAAATAAAATGTCACACTTTTTTGTAGAAAAGAAAACACCATTAGTAATTTTTTAGGGATGTATGGCACAAATTACAACTTTAAGCGTTGATTCAGAAAGGCAACCAGTTCTTGGCCGCCTTGTTACACTAACTTTTGTTACGTCACTTTATACGGAAATAGTAGTATAAGACCTTATAAACTTGATGTCCTCCATATTCACTTTTATCCTTGCAATATTTTTTTTATTTAGGAAGTCCCTGAAACTTAAAAATAGGAAACCCTAAAAATTTCGTTTTAATTTATATAAATTTCACTTGTTTTTGTTTATACCGCATTTTTAATTTAGTATAGATTAAATAATTTTTATCGTCATTTAAGAGAGGTCTTTCTTCCCACTTTCCATTTCATGGTGAGAGATTTTCTCATTATAATTAGTCTATTGTGGTTTTGCGAGGGTGTGCTATTTTGCAATGGTGCGACATATTTCATTTGCAGTGTGATGTTGGAGTAATTAAAGAAAATATTTATTGTTCGTAAATGGAAAATTTAAATGACACTGGTATTTTAACTGTGATCATTTATGAATTCCTGATTAAATGCAATAAATATAAAATGTGCATGTTAATGAATTATAGCCACTAATTAAATTTCAAAATAATATTTGTTCAGACGTCAAATAAAGCAGCAAGAAAAAGTGTGTGAGATGGAGGCGAAAATAAAATTATTAATAGAAATATTGGCATTTAAAAAGTTTTTCGAAAAAATTATTTTAATAGAAAATCTATTCATTTTCATATTGATTCAATTAAGTTAAAATCGTTTAAACAATTTTTTTTAATTTAAATAACAACACCAACAACCGTTTTTCCTATTTCGTAATTTCCTTAAAGTTTTTCGAAAAAATTATTTTAATCGAAAATCTATTGATTGAAATTTCGTCATTTTCATATTGATTCAATTAAGTTAAAATCGTTTTAACAATTTTTCTTTTAATTTAAATAACAACACCAACAACCTTTTTTCCTATTTCGTAATTTCCTTAAATCCTTTAAGTTTCCTTTTAATAACTTCTGTTGGCGAGTTATTACAGTAAATACTGATGTCAACATTAAATATTTAGAGCTTTTGGCAAACTTCTTCTATTTGCTAAGTTCATTCAACTTAATTGCTCTACTTGTAATATTGCCAAAAGCTTTAAAAAATGTTATCCTTAAAATTGCAAGTCCGAGAAGAAGAGTGTAGGTAGGCGTTTCAATCACCTACAATAATTGCCTTCTCTCTAAAGGCCTTAGCCATAAATATTCATATTTTAATAATAAAATGTTTAAATATTTATAAAGAACTTTACTAAGCTAAAGAATTTTAAAATGTATGCAAAGAATTAATCAAATCAAAGTACAAAAAGTTTTTCGTTAGCTGTCAAAAGTCTTATGAAAAAAATATATGTATGTTTGGAAAAGTTATTTATGAAAAAATATATATTTCTGGAAAGGTTATTTAGAAGAAAAATAATTTTAAAACATAAATTTATACACGAAGTCCTTGAATTGCAGCTATTAAAGCAAATATTTATTTGTAGTTTTTGCAAATTTTAAGTCTTTTTTAAGTAGCACTATTTTCCAAAAAAAAAAAATATTTTACTGATTTTTTCCAATAAATTAAACTAATTTCGAATTTTTAATTTAAATTCGGGTTTTTTTTTAACATAACCTAAACACTTACAATATTAATTTTATATCCAAAAAGGCATAGATATTAAGATAATTGAAGATAGTCTTTAATTTTTATGAAAATTCTTATATTCAAAAATGTGTTTCACTTTGAAAAATTTCGAATTAGTAAAAATACCTTGGAACATTCCCTGCAGGAAATGTCACTAGTGAATCTGTACTGATTCACTATTGACACAGTCACCATATATATAAATATTTTTGAGTGTCAAATGAAATAACAGCTGATTTTGAGCAAATAAAAGTAATTGCCCTCAAACAAATATTTGTCCAATGTGAACATAGTGTGAACACAAAAAATCAAATATTTTAGTAATTTTTGAGCAAACATTTATTTGATATTACAAAAAAATTGTAAGAGCAAACAATGATAAATAAATTTAGCCATGTTACCTATAGAACCAATTTTTCTTGTAAGTTTTCGGATTCTTTACAGTTTTAAAGATTTTTAATAATTATAAATAAGACTTTGCTATCATGCCGCTATTGGCAAATTTTTGCGAATTTCCGCTAATTTAGCAATTTTTATAGAATTTTTGCCATTCCTTCTACTTTAAGGGACTTTTAATCAATTTTATGGTTTTGTTTGATATGTTAAAATTGTTCGCGAATTTTCGCTACTTTTGCAAATTTTTTATTATTTTTTTTTTGTTTTCCCCGACATTTTGTATTTTTTAACCGATTAAGCGATTTCAAATAAATTTTATGATTTGTTTCCAAGTTTGCAATTTTTCGCGAATTTTAGCCATGTTTGTGATAGAAGCGATTTCTTTCTGTGATTCTTTGCAGATTTAACTTCTTTTAATAACTATTAAGCTTTGCTATCATGCCGCTATTCGCAAATTTGGCAATTTTTACCGAATTTTTGCCATTCCTTATACTTTTAGGGACTTTTAATCAGTTTTATGGCTTGTTTGAAATTTTAAAAATTTGCGCGAATTTTCGCTTATTTTGCAAAAAATATTTTTTTTTTTTTTTGCTATTTTCCGAAAATTTGTTTTTTTAAACGATTTCAAATAAATTTTAGGGTTTGTTTCCAAGCTTGCAATTTTTCGCGAATTTTAGCCATGCTCGCGAAGAACAGATTTTCCCGTGTGAATCTTTACAGCTTTAACGATTTTGAACAACTATTAGGTTTTGCTATAATACCGCTATTAGCAACCTTTTGCAAATTTCCTTTAATTTGGCAATTTTTACTATTTGTGAAATATATTTTGATTTTTGAACACTTTCAATAAATAATTATTTGATGCAAATATTTGTCTAAGTCTGAACGCATGGCAAACATGACTTCATTTATTTTATTTGACACTATTTTCCAACTGTTGTAACAAACAAAAATTGTCAAATATTTGAGCTTAGTGTGAACATTAAACAAAATATTTCTTTGTTTCACACAGTTTGAAGCAAATATCAGAACAATTATTTTTATCAAATATTATAGTCTGAACGTACCTTTATAGTTCTAGGGACTTTTAATCAATTTTATGGCTTGTTTGAAATATTAAAAAGTTTCGCGATTTTTCGCCATTTTTGAACATTTTTATTGCCATTTTCCGAGAATCGCTAGTACATTTTATTAAAAGTAGTCTACACTTTTTGTAAGAATACGAAATCATAATAATCTTTTTTTATTATTTCTTCAAATTTTATAGGAATTGTACTTCTCAGTTGTTATTGGTAAAATCTTTTTCGTATTAAAGCCAAATATAGTGGCAAATGTAATGCTGACAATGTCACCAATATAATCGACAAAACTGGTGACTTGGAGACACTTGCACCCAGGTTTCCTTCAGGGATGTTATTATTAATGGCATCTATGATTACTCGCATCACTTATACTAAAGCTTTAACACTATAGTTGATTTTAAATTGAGCTGTTATACATCAATAAACTAAAGAATACTTTAAGGTGTTACAATAAACTTATGGCGATTTCTTTTCTGAGAAATATGTTGCATAAATGTTACATGCTGTACACAAAAGAGATAGAGCATGTAACATTTATGCAATATATTTCTCAGAAAAGAAATCGCCATTAGTTATCTACAACAAAAATTCTAGTATTTACAGTGGGGTTGAAGTACAATTGAGGCGCTCAGCGCCAAAACGGCCTAACCCTCATTTTCAAAAAAAGCAAACTGACTATGCTGATGTCACCGGAACCTTCTGAAATAAATACTAAAAAAACTCCCTATTGCATAGTATAATACTAGGTTATACTACCTGCTGAAAACTGTTTTTCCTCTATGCAAAGTTCAAAAAAATGTGGATGCCATAATGGCCTAAGCCGCTTAGGCCAAATCGAATCCTAGAAATAAAAAATATGTGTGGGTTAGGCTAAAAACGTATGTTAAAGTAAAAACCATAGTTTAAGTAATAAAGTTTAATTACGCCATCACCTGTTGCGATTTTTGTTCCAAAATGCATTTTAATCAACCTTGGTTTCATAGTTTGTTTTGATTGTTGCTTCTACCCATTAAATGTCAAACTGAAATTTTGAATAGCTCGTTAAATAGTTATTTTTGTTTAAATAATAAATCCACTATTTTGTCAAAGGTAAGTTCATAAGATCTATTGAAGTGTGTTATCAGTTTTTTTAAATGAAAATGTATTAGCAAGAAAAAAAAATAGTACGTGAATAAACATGTCTGATGCTGACTCCATGAGTTTACAAGACTTCGAAAATTCTGGATCGGAGTATGTCCCAACACCAAGTGGGTCATCAATTTCATCGCTCTCTGCCGAACAAACATTGCCTGGGCCATCGGGACTTGCGGCAACATAATCCCAGATCGGAATAACAGAAAATGAAAGCAGGTCAGCTGAACCAGTTATAGAAGTTGAAAGCAGCAATGAATTGAAAATATCTACTAGAAAACGGATTGCCAAGAAATCTAACTGGAAAAAACACGTAAGTAAAGTTCAGAGAAATTCTGGAAAATCTTATAAAACTGTGAAAGGAGTTATGAAGCCAGCTAAAACACTTAATGCACTTGAATGCCCATGTCCGTTAAAATGTCATCAGCATTTCAGTGAGAAAAATTTAAAAACAAATTCGACAGCCAAAGAAGAAGATATTCAGGAAGAAGACGAAAAACTATTATTATTAATTTGTATTATTTAAAACGCTAAAAATTATTTTTATTATTTATCTGAAGAAATTTTGTATGTTTTAATAAATGTAGCCAAAATGGCCTAACCCTCAGTTCTTATCAATATATCAATATATCAATATATCAATGAATTCCAAAATGGCCTAAGCCACTTTAATTTTTGTATTAACTGTTGAAAACTGTCTTTATCTAAGTTAATTAAGACCTAATAATTAACCTAAAACAAATATTACAACTAATCGATTAATAAAAAAAAAAAAAAAAAATATTTTAAAAACTTATTTTCTTTTAACTTTGTTTTTCTCAGAACCATTTTTTTGGGCTTAGGCCGTTTTGGCGCTGAGCGCCTCAATTATGCACAACAATTTTAACATTGCATCTGTACATTGATTTTTACACTAGAAATGTGCATAAATAATAAAATAACAATTTGAACTAATAAAATAACTAACAAATACTAAATAGCTAATCAGTACAAGATAACTAATAAATTATTCTAATTCTTAAATAATGTTACTTTCGTAACAATACGAACATATGTGTTTAAATTTTTATAACAAAATCATACATTTTTTTGTTAATTCAAAAATAATTAAAATTAAATAAAAATCTTTCAATTTCGGCCAAATTATTAAAATTTTAACATACTGGAAATTTCCTTGAAATTCGACAAATTAATACCTGTTTTCTTAAGAATATTAAAATTGAGATTTATCAGAAATTTTAAAATTTCAATTATTTAAATAAAAATTTTAAACATTTTTTTTTTTAATTTAATTGAATTAATTAAAAATAAAAGTTTTAAACATTTTTTAAATTTCAAATACATATAAACTTATATTTTAGAACTTGCATTCAATTTTTAAAATTTACGTTTTCTCAGGCTTCAGTGTAAAAATATGTATACAAGTATTATAACTGAAAGTTAATTATAACTAAACTTGGTGAAATTGGCTGTAAATCTAAAATAATATTCATATCTTTAGGGATTTGTGCAAATAAAAGAGTTTTGTTTTTAAATTTATTATAATTAGCGTACTTTAAGGGTTTATTTAATCCAAAACTTTTTATGTTTAATTGAATAGTTTGAGTTTTAAATAATTTCTTTTAGAAAACAAATTCAAATTTCGTAAGGGCTTAAAGTTTTAATTTAAAAGTTTTAAATTTAAAAAAGTTCTGTACTTTTTAAAATGAATTTTTTTAGGTGCAAACCGCATATTTTTCCCCTGCAAAAATTACAAGTGAAGCCTGTTCCCCCAAGCCAAAAAAGACTTAATTTAAAATTTTCTTAATTTTAAAGATTTTCTTTAGAAGTTTTTTACTTTAAACAAATTATTTACTTCCTTAGCTATTAGTCTGTGTGGTAAAGGCCTGAATTAAAGTATTTGAAAATCAAAAACACAACAAAGTTCAAATATGTTATTAAGATTTTTGTATGACGTGCTAAATTCCCAATTTTTCATATTTGATAAATACACTGAAATTTATTGTTGAGGGAAAGCTAGCTTCTATGCGCATTTCACTGGTTGCTTAGGCCAGATCATCAGGAAACCTTTTCCAAAGATTTTAGAAAAGCTAAAAATATTATACAAATAAAACCCTAAAGCGAATAAGAATTTTAAACACTCAAAGTCTTACTTGTAACAATATCAAAGCTTAAACAAAACACCAACAATAAACAGTGAGTTTATCTTTTCTTACAACCCCCTACAATTGGTTGGGTTCTTTCCGACTCGAATTGTAGTTGTAAAATGCTTGTACATAACGTTTATGAACAACAACAATGACAAATGCTATGCGGTACTGTTGTCGCAAAATTTTAATTGATTTGCGAGAGTACACAAATTCAAAGAAATACACTCCAGACCGTACTTGTTTCTTTCAAAACCTTGCAAAATAGTAAAACAATTTTGTGTCTACTCCCAGTATTTAAAAATGACCTCATGCATACGAAATATTTCGTACATTCGTATTCCCATTCTCATTGTTGCATGAAGTTTTTCATTCCCTGGTTAATTTTTGGGAGTTTTGTTATACCCGCACTATAACTATATAGTAAAGCATTTGTTTTTTGCTTATACACGTGCACGCACTTACGTAAATTGATCATCTACACTTCTCTTCAGTATTTGTTTGTGACAGCGACAGTATAGAGTTTGAATATTTGTCAATGATTAAAATGTGTGTTTAAATTAAATTGTGCAGGCCTCTACTGTGTAGTATGCACTATATTTTTCTTTTATTACATTTTAAACACCTTATTTAGATGCCCTGAAGTTAAACAGATTTCGTTCTTTATAACACAGTTTTTGGTCACGTAATTTGCTTTAAGCTACAAAAAAAAAAACGTAAATAACGAAATAAACAGCAAATATAAGAACTGTAAATTGTTCAAATACTTATTGGTCATAAGTTTCAATGTCTGAGTATGGAGAAAACATTTGTTGAAAGTAAAAATAAAACAGCCAAAGAATTATTTGCAAGGATATTGACAGAGGAAGTTGTAAATAGTTATTGATAAGTAAAGATACTCTTCTTAGCAAGCAAACTGTTACACTGACTGCTGGTATTAAGGAAGCAATATAAATGAGATTTTAATCAGAACAGTAATGGGAATGTGTTATAGTTGAAACATGCAGGAGTAAAATTTGTAGATAATAAAAAATGAGTGAATGAAAAATATGCAATTTTTAAGGAAATTTAAAAAAAAGATACTTTTACAATTTAGAATTTTTACATATTTACTATTTTTATATAAAACTTTTGAAAAAAGTTAAAAAAATGCATTTAGAGGTTTTTAATAAAAATAGAAAACATGTAAAAATTCGAAGTTATAAAAGTAACTCTTTTCTTAAGAATGTATATGGAATTTTGACATTTAAAGTAGCCAAGTAACTAAGATTAAAGAACAATCAGTTGGGTTGATGCTTTTATTAGTTTATTAGCTTTAAATTAAAAAATATTAAACAACTAGCTGAACCGGCAAACGTTGTTTTGCCATATAACTTATTTCTTTCAGATATTACAGTGTCTGCATGACAAATTTTAAGAAAACCGGTTGATTAGTTAAGAAGATAATATAAATTATAGGCTACAGTTCTTTCCACATGTAACATTATTTGCTCGCCAAACTTCAAGAAAATCAGTTGATTAGTTAAGAAGATATAGGGGGGGGGGAGCTTTTACTCCTCTTGCCCTATTTCATGCCCTGTTCTCTTTCAGATGTTACAGTGTCTGCATGCCAAATTTTAAGAAAACTGGTTGATAAGTTAAGACATTGGGAGGGGGAGCTTTTACCCCTCTTACTTTACGCCCTATATAATTAAAAGTAAAGGCTATTGTACTTTCCATATTGGGAGGTGGAGCTTTTAGCCTTCTTACCCTATTTCACATCCTATTTCCTTTCGGATGTTACAGTATCTGAATGCCAAATTTAAGGAAAACCCTTTCATTAGTTTAAAAAATATAGGAAAGGGGAGCTTTTACCCCTCTTGTCCTATTTCACGCCCTATTGCCTATTTTCTTTCAGATGTTACAGTGCCTGCATGCCAAATTTTAAGGAAACATGTTGATTAGCTTAGAAGATATAGGGAGGGGGAGCTTATGACCTATTTTGCGCCCTTCTCTCATACCTAACAAATACACATAAAAAATTTCATAAAAATCAGTCAAACAGTTTCGGAGAAGTTCAAAATGGAGGGCTTTTTGTTGATATTTGTATGGGAATATATAGGAAAATATAAATGCCATATCTGCGGAACCCCTAAGCCGATTTCGTGCAAACTTAACTTAAACCATCTACAGACTATCACCAACGTACCCTGAAATTTTGGTTGAAATCGTTCGAAAAAATAATTTTCAATAACAATTTTCTTTAGGTTCAAATTTTTAACAAAATATTATTATACCCTTCACCGAAGGTAAAATGGATTGAAATCGGTTTTCCGAAGACCCTAGAAATGATGGGGACTAGGTTGCTATACATATATATATGAAATACATACATATATGAAACACAACAAGTTAGAGTGTTATTTTCGGCTATGCCGAATCTTTGATACCCTCCACCGACAGTTCAAATGTTTAAGGAGTAATATCTGTATAATGTTATTATCTTAAACTGTGACGATTTGTTATTAATTATGATTTTAGGCGACTAAACATTTTTCCGGGAGTAGGGTTTCTATGGGGCCTAGGGTAAATTATGTACCGATCTTCACGAATTTTCACAGTATCATTTATAGTCCTATAAAACTGTGACGAGCCAAAATTTGTTATGATTGCATTATTATTTACGGTTTTAGGCGTACTAAACTGCTTTCCGGTAGTAGGGTTTATATGGGGCCTAAGGTTAATTATAAACCGATCGTCACGAAATTTCTAGTCCTAAAAAACTGTGACGTACCAAATTTTGTTACGCTAGCGTTATTTTTTATGCTTTTAGGCGTACTAAACTGTTTTCCGGGAGTAGTGTTTATATGGGGCTTAGGGTAAATTATGAACGGATTTTCACGAAATTTAACAGTGTGATTTCCAGTCAAATAAAACAAATTTTTGCAAAATCTTATCTCATTCCGTGCCTTGTTCCAGCATTTATGTTATTTTTTGTAACAAAATTATCAATTTTTTTAGGTGGGGGTTCCACATTTTGATTCATAGCTCTGGTCCTACTGAACCGATTTTGCTGGATTTCAATCCCAAACTGCTTAGGATAACTACAAGCAATTTGGCACCAAGTTTGTTCATTTCTTTTGAGTTGTTCGAAATTGGGCGTGTTTTCAACAGACGGACAGACGGACATGGCTAAATCGACTTAGAATTGCTCAAGGACCCAGAATATAATAAAAAAGTTTCACACGGAATGACAAACTTAATATACCCTCTTCACAACTAATTGTGGTGGAGGGTATAAAAACAGCATAAATGACTGAGATATGAGCAAAAAATCACGACTGCCTCCTATTTTACCCATTGACCCCTTGTTGATGTTGTTTTTTCTATATGTCTGGAGAACGGTAGGAGCAAAAGTTTCCAAATAAGGTATAAGCATCTTGGTTAGCAAAAATCAATATCAGACAAAATGTTGGCGGTATTGGAGAAATGAGCGTGGCTTAAAATAGATCTATTTAGGTATTTATGTATAAAGAACGGTATTTATATAACTTTATGTTCGTATCGGACCATGGTGGTATATAAGATTCGGCATAGCCGAATAAAGCACACTTACTTGTTTTTTGACATGATTCTCAACTAAATTTAACCTAAAAAGTACATAAGTATTACTAATCAGTATTTATAATACATTTTCATTTACGTTTGCAAAGAACGTTAATTGAATTGTAACAATTCAATGAATAAATTGTTACCAAAAAAAAGTGTTTGACAAATTTGAAACGATAGCATTTTGGTTTGCATTATATTTTTTTGTTGTAGCTTTCTTCTGAAACATTTATGTTAGGAAGAATTTTCACACCCTCGCCCAAAAACCAGCGACGCCTTAAGTATCCTGAAACACTTAAAAGCAAGTACTTTTAAAAAGCTTTAGACAAAAGAGTTTAAGCCTAAACCATGCTTGTTATGTTTTACATGTTTTTTGGCTTCAAATATGAAACGTATATTTTATTTTTATTTAGTACGTGAGGTAACATTGTTTAGATTTTGGTATAAGAAATATTTAATGGTATCAGCTTATAAATACTTAACATATTCACTAGGGTGATCGATTATTCCATATTCTTCAGAAATCGGTTTCCGGATAGTTCGACACTATGGAGTTAAAAAAAAAAACGTAAAAACGATAACGGTTTTGAAAATTCAGAAGAAACCGGTTAACAGATTTTTTAGTTAGAAAATTATTATGCAAAAGAGTTGTAAATACTATAATATAAAATAAAAATTAAATTTTAAACATGAAAATTTACTTCATATATCGAGCCCTTACCGCAAAAAAATCTTAAGCGACATCATATTCAATTTTCGTTTTTCTTAATAAATGAATTGGCTGTAACAGCCAATCCCACGATGTCACACGTCAACGTTCGCACAGAAAATATAATTTAAAACAAAAACAAATTTTAGAAATTGTTTTTGTTTAAAATGTTATTTTCTATGTGAACGTTAACGTGTGACATCGTGGGATTAGTTGTTAATTTCAAAACAGCAACCAAATAATTTTTTTAAGATTTTTGCTAAGAAAATATTGCCATTTGTAATTTTTATATTAAAACAGCCATGTTCTGAAATCGAAAACAAATGAAGTTTTAATCAATCGAGATTTTAAATTATTTTTTTTTTTTCTAACTGAGCGTAGTTTTTCTTGATTTTAAGAGTAGGTAAGATAAGTATTACTTTAAATAGGAAGTGCATAAAATCATGCGCAATCGATTTCAGAAAATTACTGAAAAATTACAAAAAAGTCGTTTTAGTGTTTCTAAAAACTTGAAAATAAGTAAAATGTTCTAAATTTAGTATATAAATTTACATATATATGTAATTCGAATGTGTATTCTAAAAGTTTTTGAGGATTGTAATTTGACTTAGAATACACATTCGAATAATATGAAAATGTATATAATAAATGCTACTCTGAGAAATAAATTCCCAGATTCTATTTGTTCTAAATTTAGGTTATTTCCAGAAGTATACACACAGGAATTTTAAAGATTTTTCAAAAATACATTGATTTATCAATATAATTTTAAAATTTTAGAATTTTCTGTAATTTTAAGAAATTTGAAATTTTACTGTTTAAAACTTGTCGGTATGTATATTTATTTAATGTTTTTTAAGATAATTGTTTGGTAAAAAAAAAAACTTTTGACTGTTAGTCATATACTTATTCCACATTGAATGTACTTTACGAAAGGCGAATATTTTTATAATCGCCATAATGGTTTACAATGATTCACAATATATTTCAAATAGAACAATTTTGAAACAGTTTTTATAATATTTTCATATGTAAATTAGAAAATATTTACATAAAATGCATTTCGCATATCGCCAATAGCCAAACGTAAATTTCGAAAAAAGGATTAAGAAACCGCCACATTTGACAGTCCTGCCAATAACAGCTAAAAAGCGGAAAACAATTTTCCATTTTTGTTATTTATAACTGACATATTAAAAAAATATTCAATTTATTAATTTTCAATATACTGAATTTTGTATGGCAATTTGACAAGTTTTACTCTTATCAAAGTATATTTATACCAAGTACATGCAAGTCTACAACAAATCAACAATAAAAAAACAACATTCATTTTGTTTGTGTAAAAACATTTGATACTGTCAAACAGCCAAACATAAAGAAAACAAAAAAAAAAAAAAAAAAAATCATGGCGCACTAAAATGTAAGCAAATTTTGACACTATCGAAAATAAAACAACTGAACAGCTGATCACTTGCATGTACTTGTAATAAATATACTTTGACTATTATATTTACGAAAAAAAGTCTCAAATAAAGAAAAACTTTTAATTTAGTTTCTCGTAATTTTTTTTAATATGTAAGAGAATAACATTTCTTGTTTTGTTTTCTTGATTTATAATTATTATTTTACTATAAAGTCCAAATAACCTTTGTATTACAATGCAAATTTAAATAAATTTTAATGATTTCCTTAATTAATAAAAGGCATTTTAAATTTGGTTATATTTTTTTTACATTTGGAAACTTGTTCAAAAATGTTGGTTGTTATTGTATATCGAATTTCTTTTCAACTCCAATATTTTTTGGCGGCAAACTGTTTCCAAAATGCGTTTCAAACAGAATTTTATATTTTCTTCCTAATTTTTTCTCTTGATATTCACACAAAATTTTATTTTTTCTTCCTCTTGATTATGTACAGCGTTACCATATATTTTTAAAAAAATCTTGTTATCTCAAAAAAAAACCTTGTTTTCGCAAGAAAAAACTTTTTTTTTCAAAAGTGCCAAATTTTTAAAAGAAAATGCCAAAATGTATTAGGAATTCATTTTGTTTACAGATATAAAAAAATTATATATAAATAAGCCATTTCTTTTGATTGCTTAAAGTTCCAACAATCACTGTTATTTGTTTCAAAAAGTCTTTTGTTCGTAAAATATCACCTAAAGTTGGTATTTCTAATTTGTTTCTAACATTTTTTTTGTTTAAATTAATTTTTGAGGGAATGTGTTCTACATTTGCTGTAGATACTGCTAATGACAAAATTAAATTAACTAATTTTTTTAAATATGGAAAAGCTTCGGACTAATCACAACGTCTTACTTTAAATACATCCTCCCAAAAACTCTCAATATTTTGCTCTTTTTGTTAATTATATTCACTTACATCTACAAGATTTGGAAAATAGTACATAATTGAGTAATACTTTTTTGGTAACCTTTTATTACATTAAAAGAATCTAAAACTTCAACTTGTTTCAGAAAGTCGTTATCAAAATCAAACCTTTTTAACAATCCATTGCAAAGTTCAACATAAAACTATTTAAAGTGAACTCTTAAGTCTGTTTCATCGTCTTCAGATAATTTATATGAAGCTAGTGCTGAAAGTACTTCAGCACCTAAATCAATATCTTTAAGATTTTTAAGGAAAGTATAATTGTTTTCATCAATTTTTTTAAAACTTCCAAAACTTACATACTAAAAACTTAAAAAACTTTATATATTTATAAAAAACTTGAAAAACTTTAAATAAATTAAAAACTTTTTGGCATCTCAAAAAACTTGCAAAAAAAGGGAAATCTTGACAAATGGCAACGCTGATTATATATTACATTTGCACAACTAACATACAATGTATGTATGTCATACATACATAGTGCCGGTTCACACACGTCAAGTTTAACTCGTCAAGTCTTGATCTTTTAGGAGAGAAGGGAAAAGAGAATGCCATTTCTTTTCCCCTCTCTCCTAAAAACTCAAGACTTGACGAGTTAAACTTGACGTGTGTGAACCGGCACATATACAAATGCAGCAGTACAAAAACAACAAGCATTTTGGGTATGTGATGGATGTCAAACTCAACAAAACTATGAAGCAAAATGCCAACAAAACTAAACAACACTTTTCACATATCGAGATTGACATCCATTGTATTGAGATGTACAATCGATGTCAAACTCAATTTAATTCGAACCTGTAACAATCGGATTATAGTTGCGTTCGAGAACACAAAAGTTTTTACTATTTTTTACTAAACTTTACTGCATTTTACGAAATTGCGTTCGAGTACACAAAACGCAGTAAATGAGAACACAAATTGAGAGCGAAAAGTGACAGTTCATGTTTGAGTATTTACAAATTTTTACTGCAGAAATTTTTGCAGTAAAATTTAGTAAATCAAAAAAACATATGTTTCAAAAGGTAAACAAACAAAAGTAACAAATAAAAAGCATACAAATCGTGAAAAAATTGTTAAATAAAAGAAAAGTTTGAATAAAAATTAAACCAAAACAAGAAGTCAATAAATATTAATTAATAAAACTTGTTTATGAAGCATTTATTTGGCTAAATACAAACTTTTGAAATTGTTTTTGTTATGTTAATTTTTAAGAGTTGTAAAAGTGTTAAGTATTTGGGTACTTAAGTAATCAAAAGCAAAAAAAATATTCATGTTCTTTTAAATAATTTAACCCGCTACAAATTAGTTAAATCAAATAAAATAAAAAACAAACAAATATGAAAGATTACATTAAATAATTTGTTTGTATTTTCCAAAAATTTTCGTATTATAAAAAGTATTTAATCGAGTACCGATAAGAAAACGAGTTAAGTAGTCAAAAGTGTCAATATTGTTCAACACTTCAATTATTTGCCATCAGCTGTTGCCTTTATTTTACGAATTTTTACAAATTTTCCGTTCGCGTACTTTTTTGTACGACAGCTTTTTGTGAGAGCAAATTTTTTAGTTTACTCATTTACTGCATTTTACTGTAAAAGTACTCAAACGCACCTAATATTGATTCGCCTTAATTATATGTCCCAGTAAATGTTGTTGACAAAAAAATAAATACTTAAGAAACCTTTTACATATTGGAAATAAAAGGGCAGACAGACTAAGTTTGTAAGCGGGAGAGGAAAACAATAAAGTGTCACGCATATAGCGCCGCCCCCTTACCAAAACACTTTGTCTGTCTTCCTTTTAATTTTTAATATGTAAAAGGGGTCTGAGGAAAATCCACAGAACAAGTTCGCTTAAGTTTTAATATAGTAAAAACTAATTCTATTGGCAAAGTATACGAATCGAAAAGTATTTGTCTGGGCCGATTTTTTAATTTAAAAAAAAGGACGGACTATTCGACATTTCGTAAAATCACACGACAACCGTATTGCGAAAAACCCAGTTCGTAAACTGAGTCGATTATCCTAATATTTGCTAAGAGAGCGACATCAATAATGAAGCGCAGGACCATTTATAATTTTGCAAAAGGCCATTTTAAATTTAGCTAAGATTTTTAGAAAAGCCTTTCAGATTTAATAAGCCTTAATAATAAAAAAAATAAAATTACGGATTTTTTTTTAGTTTAAACCTAAAAACTGTTATTTAATAAAACTTAGCTACCCTTTACGTCTTAATTTATCCTTTTCTCTTATAAATAAATGTCACCGTTTCCTATCAAATATCATAACTGTTCTTATTTTTAGGCTTGCCGGATGGCCTTGATTTTTCTTGATTTACAAGAATATTCAAGAAAAATATGCTTTGTCAAGATTTTTTAAGCCAAAAATCAGTTAACAGTTTTCCTTAAACAACGCTCTGCAAAAGCAAACAAATATTTTATCGTTTTGTTTTAGTGTATTTGTTTAAAAGTCGTCTTCCTTATCTCCTTTTTTAATTTATTCATTTCCATTTTCTATTACTAATTACAATATTATTAGCTATCCTTTACGTCTTAATTTATCCTTTTCTCTTATAAATAAATGTCACCGTTTCCTATCAAATATCATAACTGTTCTTATTTTTAGGCTTGCCGGAAGGCCTTGATTTTTCTTGATTTACAAGAATATTCAAGAAAAATATGCTTTGTCACGATTTTTTAAGCCAAAAATCAGCTAACAGTTTTCCTTAAACAACGCTCTGCAAAAGCAAACAAATATTTTATCGTTTTGTTTTAGTGTATTTGTTTAAAAGTCGTCTTCTTTATCTCCTTTTTAATTTATTCATTTCCATTTTCTATTACTAATTACAATATTAAGTAATTGCATTATTACTGTGTAATAGCTTTAAGAAATTTTTTAATAAATACTATAGAGAAGAAAAACACATAAGAAGAGCGACTGCAAAAACGGCAAAAGCAAATATATGGATCCTTTAATTAGGTTGTAATATAATTGCAGTTTTATAGTTTTATCAAGTAAACAAGTGAATAAAATGAGTATTTTAAATAGTGATTCAAGGCAGATTAGATAATAAAACTAGAGACAGAAATTAATTGTAATAGAAACTTGCTGTATGTACTTAAGAAGCACATTTTTTAAATGAATACAACAAAGAAAGTAAAAAACATAAAATATGGAAATAAAGATAAAAATCAATCGGGTTCAAATACTTGTTTTTATACCCACACCACAATAGTGCAGATGTGTGTAACGCCTTAAAATATTGGTCCTAGATCCACCTTAAAGTATACAGATCGACTCAGAATCACTTTCTGAGTCGAACTAACGATGTCCGTCCGGCTGGCTGGCTGGCTGGATGTCCATGTAACCTTGTGCGCAAAGTACAGGTCGCAATTTTGGAGATAATTTTATGAAATTTGGGACATAGGTTCTTATTGACACAAGAACCAAGCCTATTGAAAATGGACCACGAGGGAAGATAGGGGGAAATTTCTTCCTCTCAGAAACTATCAAACCGATTTTAATGAAATTTAAAACTTACATACACTATATCTTCATGGACACAAAAGGGATGTATTTTTTAAAAAAAATAGGACCACGAGGGGAGATATGGCCAATTTCTGCCTCTCAAACTGATTTTAATGAAATTTAAAACATAGATAGATCCATATCAATAGGGACACATTAGCTATACAGTTTTTAAAAAATAGGACCACAAGGGGAGGTAGGGGGCAATTTCTGCCCCTCACAAACTTTTAACCCGATTTTAAAGAGTTTTATAAACATAGATAAATTCTAGTATTGGGCAAAATCTTTCATTTATGTGAATCTTTCATTCTCTTTCAGAAAGGTTAAGTGAATTAATTCATTATTTTCATTCACCTTTCTAAATTACAAACAGCTTTCAGAATGAAGTGTCAAGTTCGTTTGAGGAATGATTAAATTGATATTTTTAAAACAAAAACGTATTTTTATAGTTAACTAGCTTAACCCGTGCACTTCGCTACACTGCTTTAACCACTTCTTCAGTTGAGAGATATTTAATTAATGCATCCTATGGGAGGTATTTTCCCCCTGCGCCTACCCGCTTTATTTTTATTTTCAGATTGCTCTTATTGTCATTCGCTAAAAAAAGTTTAAAAAAAAACTTAATATCAATAAAAGTTTAATAGAAGGGAAGAAGCACAACAAACAAGATAGACATAAAACAGAATATGAAAGATTACAAGATGAAACCGAAAGATGAAAGAAATGGAAAGAAAATACGGAAATATTTCATTCTTTCACTTAAGTGAATCATTCAGTTGAAGTAATTCATTCAAGAACGACACAAGCTGTGGTGTAGGGTATCATATGGTCGGGCTTGACCGACTATACTTTCTTACTTGTTTTTATTTGCTCTTTAAGGGCCATTATTACAACTTGAAGTTAGCTAAAGTTAAGATTAAATTGACAGATAATAATGTGTTATCTGTCAAAAAGCGTCTGTTAACTGTCGGATAACAGCTAACGCCAAGTTATAATAATGGCCCTAAGAAAAGCAAAAAATTTTTTTGTGACCAGCTTATTTTTGTTATCTATAGTCTAGTATATAGCATGAACTAATGGTTCCCAAATGATGGTTCTCATGCCCCTTGGGGTCCATAACAGATTTTAATTGTCGACCGGAACGAGAATAACCAAAAGCAAACATTTTTTAAATGTGTATTTGAGTGGATCGATTTAGCAATATCGCCATCGTTTTAAGCTTACAATTTTACTGGATAGGATATATTTAACAATTTTTTTTAACATACCTAAGAAAAAACCTTAAAAATTAATGCGTAAAATTTTTTTTCATCAAAAAATCATCCAAAACCTCAAGAAAAAAATTTTTTTGGAAGAACTGTTATCAAAAAAATCAGCCGATATTTTTTATAACCTACTAAAAAACCTTAAAAATAAAAATTTGGGCGCCTCAAAAATGTTTGTTTGGTATGTCGTAGTGGAACTTTTGTTCCTGATTCCATAAGCTACCTAAAAATCAATGGCACAATATCGACAAATTTTTGTACATACTTACAAATCGGCCCACCCTAATAAGTATATTGTACTTGAATTTTTCAAAAAACATTGGCAAGAAGGAGGAGTTAACATATATAACTGATTGTATTTTGTTTCCAAATTACATTTAGGGGTCCTAGGAAACAAATAAAAACTGGCGAAAAACATGAAAACTTAACAACGACACAAAAATAATTCTTTTAAAAATTATCACCAATTCTTCGTGACCATAAATCCCTAATTGGGATTTTGTTAGATGAACTTACAAATCTTAAGATAAGAAGTAACAAAATTATTTTTATGCCATAAAAATTTAAATAAAAGATGATTTTTTTATACTTTGCAATTTTTCTATAACAATAAAACATATTTACATGAGTAAAATTTTTTAATAAAATTTCTAAAAACTTGAATAAACTTTTTCTAAATAAAAACAAGTAAGAAAGTATAGTCGGTCAAGCCCGACCATATGCTACCCTAAACCACAGTATTTAAAAACACATCATGCTTATGTGTCCATGTAAATATGGATTTATCTATGTTTATAAACTTCATGAAAATCGGTTTGAAAGTTTGTGAGAGGCAGAAATTGCCCCCTACCTCCCCTTGTGGTCCTATTTTTGAAAAACTGTATAGCTAATGTGTCCATATAGATATGGATCTATCTATGGTTTAAATTTCATTAAAATCGGTTTGAGAGGCAGAAATTGTCCCTATCTCCCCTCGCGGTCCGATTTTTTTAAAAATTTATACATTTTGTGTCCATATAGGTATGGATCTATCTATGTTTTAAATTTCATAGAAATCGGTTTAATAGTTTCTGAGAGGAAGAAATTTCCCCCTATCTTCCCTCGTGGTCCTACGATTCGGCCCATTTTCAATAGGCTTGGTCCTTGTGCCAATAAGAACCTATGACCCAAATTTCATCAAATTATCTCCAAAATTGCGACCTGTACTTTGCGCACAAGGTTACATGGACAGCCAGCCAGCCAGCCTGCCGGACGGACATCATTAGTTCGACTCAGAAAGTGATTCTAAGACGATCGGTATACTAGGACCACTATTTTAAAGCGTTACACACAACAGCACAAATGCATAATACCCTCTCCACTATTGTGGTGTGGGTATAATGACTGAATAAATGGCTATTGGCAAAATTTTATTTTCCATGGCTAACTTGGTGGCCACACGATCAAGTTTTGCCTTTCAATTCCGTTCAATTTGCAATACACTCTAACTATTTTACTAACACACTCACACTTTTTAAATTGACCACGAGATTGCTTTCAATTTCACCTCTCCATTTGTTTGGCAACTTTACTATCCATTTAACAGCGTTTAAAAACCCAAGTGTGAACTTAGCATTAAGCTTCGTACAGACGATGACCAGATATTACAATATTGTCATTTTTCTGACAATAGTGCCATTGTCAGATGCATTAATTTTACACATCTGCCAAATGAAAATGAGCTTACAATGTTCAGACAGTTGCAAGACATTTTTAGGCAATTTTAATGACAACATTGTAAGATCTGACCATCGTCTGTACGAAGCTTAAGTCTTTATAAATTGTTTTTTTTACATCTTGAAAGTAAATTGCTTACAAATTGAGTGCAGCCAATGTCACAACTTTAAATTTTTGTAGATTTTGACAAGCAGTATATGTTAAAGAGTATCAAGACAAACTTGATCGTGTGGCCGCAGGGTAAAAATCAAATTAGACATAACAATAACCACACAAAACATCTGTTTGAACCAACCTAATGGTCAACCCTGTATTTGTTTAATGGTCCTATAACCAAGATTGCCAACTCGACAATTCAAAAAAAGGTTAGAATTGAAACTTAAAATGGTCAGAATTGAAGTCTGGAATCAAATATTTAATGATTTTTTTTTTTTAATTAAACCCTTTAATGCCCACACCGGTCTGGACAATAAATCAACGACATTTTGAACAGCAATTTACCTAAATTAAAAAACATCTATATAATAAAAATGAAATTTTGTCTGTTGCTGATCGCTTAACTTGAGAACGGCTCGAAAGAAAATTTTGCTCTGCCCACTTTTACGCCCACTTTTTTCGATTAACCTAAAATCAGAAAACGGCTCCATCGATTTGACTAATTTATTTTCAATTGTTCGTATTAATCCATTTTAAGTAGTCATCGAAAGAAAAATTTACCACGCCTACTTTTACGCCCACTTTTTCTATTTATTTCACCGATTTGGACGATTTTTTCTTTCAAACGATCGCTATGGTCTAACTTAGGTTTTTACGGAGAGAAATATTGCCCCGCCCACTTTTAAGCCCACTTTTTTTCGATTTACCTAAAATCAGAAAACGGCTGCATCGATCATTAGTAATCAGCTACCGAGCGAAGCTAGTATTTTAATAAAAAAATGTTTTCTATCTGGCCCAGAATCGGTTTAAGGGGCTGTTACATATACGTAACAGTAGGCAGTACATACAATTTTCGGGCCTTGCATTATTTAAAGTTTCCAGATTTTATCATCATCTTGTTGTTTTGCATTGTCAAAACAATTTCTACGAATAGAATCCGAAACCATTAAATTTTAAAAATCGCTTTAATTCGAACAATAATATCTCTTTGAACAATTGTAACAATTAGGATACAATAAAAAATTCGTTTTTTATTCATTGGTTTTTTGGGTTCTCTTGTTCACTATATACTGCTTTTTTATTACTTTCTTTACATAGTATTTCAACCAATTCATATTCGAAAGCTTTTTAAATAGTACATAGATTGGCAAATCAGTGCAATCAGTCGGGCTAAGAAAATATTTGTTGGCACCATACATCATCATCCTTCACGCACTGAATAAATTCACTTTTAAATGTTTTCAAGACTACACAAAAATCTAATTATGCTATTGATTTGAGGTGAATGACATTGTTGCTTTTTAAAGTATTAAAGGTAAATCAACATAAAAGCAATAACAGCACATTTCATAAAAAAATGCCAAAAATAATTGCATTAAAAAATATTACAAAAATCTAAATAAAAATAGCTATGAAGAAAAAAATGGCAATGGAAAAAGACTAAGTTGGCATCCATGCCTAAAACGCCAAAACCATAACCATACAAACCATTTGAATTTTTTTTTTTTTTAATCTAGCCACTAAATATCTAAATTGGCAAAGCTGTTGTAGTCTACAGCCTAGACTTTATCCTATAGTCTGCAATATAGATCATTATCTGCAATTAAGTAGGCTATAGACTGCACTTTAGTCTAGCCTCTAGTCTGCACTATAATATAGTACAAGTATACTATAGTCCAAAATAGAGAACACTGCGCAAAAAAAATTTCCTTATTTTCCGAAGAACTAATATTAAAAAGTAAGCGCACATGTATGCTAGAACAAAAGAAAGTAGAGGTTAACTTTCTCGCTCAGAAGGCAAACGTGCCCAGCTGTAAAAATTAACAACACCATTGTTCCGGTAGAAAATAATGTAAAGTACTTGGGAATTCATATAGATAGACGCTTGACATGGTCTCGTCATATTGAAGCGAAAATAACGGCTATGAAACTTCAAGCAGCTCAACTACATTGGTTCCTCGGTCGAAACTTCAATTTGTCCTTAGATAACAAAAAACTCTTATACAGGGGCCTGATTTTGGCAGTCGTGATCGAGTACTTTCTCGATTCGAAAGCAATTCAATATCTAATTATTTCAGTCGATACTGAAAGAATTGGAATTATTTTTTCAGTATTGCAAAGCATTAATTTGAATTTCACAATACAAAAAAAAATAATTTCGATTCGTTCGGTATCGACTGAAAGAATAAGTAATAAAATTGCTTTCGAATCTAAAAATTACTCGATCACGACTGTCAGAATTATGCCCCAGGTATGTTATAAAACCAATATGGCATCCAATTATAGGGTACTTCAAGCGCATCAAACATCGAGAAGCTAGTCTGGGATATTACGACAAACTTAACATCCCTACCACACAGGAGGAAATTAAAAACTCAAATTCATAGAATACATACATAACTACCTCGCTCGGGATCTGCTACAGTTCGAAGGTCACCAGAGGCTAAAAAGAACCGACACTCTCTGGTAAAAACTAAAATATAACAATTAGGATTAAGCCTTGAATACATATAGTAAATTTCGGCAAGAAAGATTCAATAAAAAAACATGTAAGCGATACGCAATAAGACATACAAAGCTGCAGTAAAGTAAGTAAATGAATTTGTAACAAAGTTTGTAAAGGAGAATATTAAAGAATAAATTTAATAACAAAAAATTCAGTGTAAAAAACTTGTCGTTAACTCAATATACAGGTCCCCAAATTGTAGTGAAGCCGAATTTTGTCAGATTTTGGATGAAAGCATAGAAGAAATCTCTGAGAACAACTGTGATATAATATTAAGTGGAGATATTAATATAGATTGGACAAAACATAATTTTTATAAAATTAAAATAGAAGGCTGTTTGAATGATAATGGACTTAAACAAATCGTAAACGAGTATACAAGAATAACAAAAACCTCTAAGACTCTAATTGGTTATGTTATAACAAATAGTCATAAAGTATCAGTTGAAAACAATGAAAATAGTAAAAAAGCAGATCATGAAACATTATATTAGTCACTTTTTCAAAAAAAATCGAGTTAATAATAAATAATAATAATAAATAATTATAATAAATAATAATAATAATAATAATACTGAGAAAAATATCATTATTATGATGTATCAAATACAAGTGAATCTTCTCGAAAGTTAGCATCCATATTTTTAAACGTGTTAAAACCAGTGATGCCAACTTTTTGAGAGCAAAAAGCACTTTAAAATTTAAAAAAAGCACTAAAAAGCACTATTTCGAACAAAAAAAAGCGTTAAAAAGCACTAAGCCACTTTTACAATTTAATTAAACACAAAACAAGTTGCATTCGGCTGTGCAAAATATGACATACCTCAATATTTACATTCGTATATAAACATTTTTAAATGTACTGATATATCTTCAATAAAAATATCATCCAAACCACTTGTATCATCATCAGCTGAGTTTGAATTGGCCATAAAACAGTTTCAAAGTAATACAGTGCGAACTCGATTTTCGTAACTCGAAAAAATCGCACCTGTTGCAATTACCGAAAATTTGCAATGACCGACCATTCTTTATTTTAATAAAAAACCTTATATTTCATCGTTTAAATAATTCTATATTAAAATAGTGCAAAGTTTAATAAAACTTTTGGCGTATGATATTGTCCAATTATTTTAACCTATGTACGCTTCTGAATGAAGAACACACATAAGGTGCAAAATAGAAAAACATGTATGTTTGTATTCTGATACTTAGTCAACCTTTTTGCAATAGCACTAGAGGTAGAAGTGTACAACACGCGGTTAATCGGAGACGAGTGTCGTGTGTTTGAAAACTAAAGCGCATGAAAACTGGCAGGTTACACAATGCTCGTTATAAAAGCATTTTCTGTCAGCTGTTTTTAATTTATTAAACACTTTGCTTATATCAAGTTTCGGCCCTTTTTTTGTTTTTAAAGTCTTTCCGTCCCTTTTCGATTTTTGAAACAGTGTCTACATTTTTACTGAAAACAAATACATCATTTTTATTACGATTGCTTAATATGTTGTCAACGCTAAAAAGTGTGACATTTTGTAAAATTTCCAAATTGGTAGGAAGCCTAGCTCTAACCTCGTAAATAATCTATCTTTTATCACTTTTTTATCATTTGAAATCTAAAAATCTTTGAGGGCCATCTTAACCCTCTAGTGCGCAAGAAAACCAAATTAAATAAAATACTACTTAAATGAAAGGAAATGGTTAAATAACAAACTTTTGTTCTAGAATTTTGTATAATTTTCGTTTATAAGGGCGCAGTTGGCGAAAAATCTTTTGATGCAAATTTGCATCATTGCGCATTTAGCTGTTAATTTAAAATCTAAAATTTTTATACTTCAATAGTTATTTAAATGGGCAATGTTTTTGTTTCTTTAAAAATACCAACGTATTATTTATTTATTGTTTATGAAATTTTACATTTAAAAAAAATATAACATTTTAATTTTATTCATTTTTTATGAAATTTTACAAAGCAGTTTTTGGTTTTTGTTAGACATAAAGCTATGTTACACTTGCTACAAATCAGTTGACTTTGGCCCTTACATCCCGGCAGCTTGCATCTTACCCTATTTTCTTGGAATTCCGGTAAGTGGTCCACATGATCGTGCATGATATCTACGGATGGTATGGCTGATGCTGGACCTCGTTTTTGCTTTTGGACATGCAATCTTTCGACAGAAGGTGAATCGTTGGTTCTTGGACGTTTCTATTTTGTGTTTATTTTTAGAAGTGTCAATGCCAGATCTTTACGAAAATTTAATAGTGTTAGAGTCGTATTCCTTGTTGCTCGCTTACACAAAAACCAAGCATTTGTTACTGCTAGGTCCAGTAGATGGTAAACTAAACGTATATACCATTTTCTGGTTTTCATTTTGATTCGGTTCCGCCCCATCATGTTTTCTAAGAGATCAACACCGCCCATATGACGATTGTACTCTTTGACAATCGCTGGGCACTTAACCATGATCGACTTGCGTTCCCGACGGTCGAATCTGCTAATATCATTTTCTGGTTCCACGCCAACGAATGAGGACAGTAGAGTTACGTTCTTATTATCTTTCCACAAGACGTTTGCGAGCTCTACCCCTTCAAAGTCAGCAACGAATAGAAATGATGATCCCCTAGGACATTTTTTTATTTCTAGATCAGTTGGTAATTTAAAATTTGGTATCCTATTTCGTCTGACTGTTCCAACTGTATGTATGCCCTTTTTTCCTAAATAAACAAGCAACGGGATGGCAGTGTAATAATTGTCGAGGTAAACTTTATAGTTACACTCATTTGGGACATTTCGTAATAGTCGGACGACAACGTTGGCAGAAGCTCCTAGAGTGGTTTTCTTGACATATCCTTAAAATTCGTTACACACAAAAATTTTTTACTATCTATCACTTAAATGCGCAGTGATGCAAATTTGCATCAAACCGTTTTTTATACACAGCAAAGTACTTACCACAAAAAAACAATAAACACTATTAGATTTTAATAAAAAAGAGTGTAACTTATGTAAAAATCACAACTATTTAATAAACTTGTTGAAATTAATAAAATGTAAGGTCAGAAAAAACAGTTTCATCTACGCACAACAAACTAATGAGCAGACACTTCAAAATTGCACAAAAATTAAATTCTGCTATAACGGTACTACAAACGCAGAGAAAACGACGCCTACTTAAATGGAGACAACATATAACGAACATTTACACAAATTATGAAACTACGGAGAGATTTTCGGTATGATTCAAATTTGCATCACGGCTCACTAGAGGGCTAAAATTGTACCCCAAATAGCAAATATCATCTAAGTCATCCTCTTTATAATCAAAGTTTTGAAAAATTATAGAAAAAAAATAAAAATTGTGAAAAGCACTAAAGGCACTAACGAAAAATTTAAAAAGCACCAAGTTAGTGCTTTTTCTTAGTTTGGCACTAAGGATAAAATTTTGGCGTTTTGAGGCATCAAAAGGCACCATAAATAGTGCCAAAAGCACTAAGTTGGCATCGCTGGTTAAAACGCAAACCCTTAAATATCTCGACTTAAAACCGAAATGACTTATGCCACTTTCAAAATAAACGGCTCATATATTACAATTAAAAGTAGAAAAGAACTACGTTAATAAATGGTTTAATAACGAACTAAGGTCACTGAAACAAAACAAATGTATAACATACCAAAAAGCAAGGCTGGAAAACACTAATGTGGTGTGGTCAAGATATAAATCAATTAGAAATTTATACAAAGTTAAGGTAGAAAATGAAAAGAATAAATATATTAATAATAGAATAAACAATGCTAAAGACCAAAAACAAATGTGGAAAGACATTAAGGACCTAGTTCTTAAAAAGAAACGATCTGTGATAATTAATGTGATATTTAGTGGTGTAGAATATAGAGATAATAAGAAAATAGCTAGTCATTTTAATAATTATTTTGTAAACAGTATTAAGAAAATAAGGGACTGAATCGAAATTGTGCAATATATAAATAATATAAAAACAGTACCTCACAAATTCAAATTCCGTCAAATTTAGAACTTAAAAAAATAGTATTGACGTTAAACAGAAAGCAAGATTATTGTAAAATATCGGTAGGAATTATCATTGATAATTGGAATGTAGTTGGAAAAATATTATTAAACATCGTTAATAAGTCGTGGGAAACTGGAGTATTTCCTGAGAGTTGGAAAGAGACAATGGTAATACCAATTGAAAAAGTGACTGGCACAAAAAAATGTGAAGAATTTCGTCCAATTAATTCTTTAAAGACATGTGAAAAAATCTTGGAGAAAGTTATAAAAGAGCAATTAGAAGATAGATAGAAAAAATAGAAAAATTATGGCAATATTTTTAGATTTTAAAAGAGCTTTTGAAACAATAGATAGAGAAATAATGATTGAGAAACTTTATATGTATGTAGGGTTGCCATTCGTACTGATTTTACCAGTACACGTACTGGTTTTTATTTAATGTACTGGTTTATGCATAACACCCAAATCAGTACGCAAATGTACTGGTTTTTTTAAATTTTGCCTCCAAATAATTTTACTTGTTTAAAACTGGTTTACTTCCCTTATTACTTATGATTTGTTATGAATTACCTAGTTAAAATTCAGTCTTACGTTTTATTTTTGTTTACTCTTAACTTACCATATACTTTGTATTAAAAAAAAGAAGTGTCATTATTGCATTTCAAAATTCAAAAACATAAAATTTTAAGTGGATTTAAAATTATAACCTATAACAATATGGCTAGATAGGAGACCTCCTGAATACCCTCATTATATTGACAATAACTTGTATGAATTAAGAATTTTTTGTGCATTTACAACAAATGTGCCGATCAATGACATTACTTCTATCTATATTTAATAATTTGACGTGATGTTTTTATTATATGTATTTTGTTAAGTTCTTGCCTTAAAAAATAGAAAAATGAATAATTTTTAATGTGTAATTTTCTAAAACTAATGAATTCAATAAAATTTTGGGTAAAAATTTGTGTACTGGTTTTTTTTCGAATGTACTGGTATTTTTCTTACGATGTACTGATTTTTCTAATTTCAAAAATGGCAACCCTATATGTATGGAGTGCAAGGTGTGGTACTTGAATGGTTTAAATCATACTTGAATAATAGAAAACAAATTACAACTATAAATGGAATAAAATCTGGATCAATTGATAATGAGTTTGGTGTTCCACAAGGATCCATTCTAGGCGCATTATTATTAAGTATATATATAAATGATATGCCTGACAGTCTGACAATAAGTGAAATAATTCTATATGCGGATGACACTTTAATATACACGGAAGGAAATACAGAAGAACAATGTCGAAACAATATGATCAACGATATAAATAGTATTAATACATGGTTAAAAATGAATAAACTGAAATTAAACGAAAGTAAAACTAAAATAATTGAAATAAATATGACTAGCGACACATATATGTACATATCCCAACGGCTGACAGCCACATCGGCTAACAGCCGGAGCGAGCCGCCGCCGGGCAATTTTTTGCGTCAGCCGCCGCCGCCGATGAAAACCCACGGCGCAGGTCTCTGGTCACCACAATAACAGCAATAAACATATACAATACGACCATAAAACCACATTTTGAATTTGGTTCAACAATTATTTACACATGTTGTAAATCAGCACAATTGGAGAGACTACAAAAATTGCAAAACAAGGCAATGCGAGCACAGTAGACGCTCGCAAATTAGAACCGCTTTGTTTTTAAGGCGATTCTAATTTCTGAATTATTCTAATTTCTGGACTTTTTTTCCGAATAAAAAATAAAAAATTGAGCAAATTTACTTCCAAAAACTTTTTTTAATTCAATTTTGTTTGATAAAAACAAGAAAACAAAACGTAACAATTCAGTCCAATACATTAAATGTATATTTTTAAATTAAAAATATGAATATAAAAAAACTAATGGCAACAAAACATAACAATTTAATAAGGAAAAAACATATATGATTTGGTAATTTTTAGTTTTTTTAAAAAAAAATAAAACACGCTCTGAAATTAGAATTTTAAAATCGAATTTTAGAGCGTTTAATGTATTGCAAACACTGATTCTAATTTCTGGACGTTCCAATTACTGAAAGCTCTAATTTGTGAGCGTCTACTGTAATACTAAAATGTAATAGATGCACACCAATACAATTTATGCTCAACACACTTAAATGGTTAAACATTAAACAAAGATTGGAATTAAACACAACTACTTTTTATCCGTAAAATGAAAAATGGAAAGGCGCCTGAGTACCTATGCGAACAAGTACGATATGTGGGTGATGTTCAACCGTATAGATTGAGAAACGCAGAAGACTTTAGACTTCAACGAGTAACCACAGCAGCAATGCAACTATCTCTTTTCTACAAAGGACTAAAATTATTTAACGCATTATCAAATAACATTAAAAATGAACAAAACGATTATGTATTTAGAAGAGAATGTATAAACTTTGTGAAGAATAATCTAATTTTGTAACACATAAATGTAAACAAAGTCAAATGTTAAAGTATTAAAAATACTAATAAATATATATAATAATATTAATAATTAAACTCGCCAGTTTTTCTATGCGCTGAATAAAGCGCCTTATGTGTCAAAAATGTAGTTCTTCAAAGTGGGAACTCGCTATTTAAAATTCATGCATTCCGTAAGCGAGATTGTAAGCTAATCTTTTACATTTCTGCCTTACAAAGCTCCATTTTTTTGGGCAATATTCTAGTCCGAAATCTAAACTTTAGTTTACATACTAGTATTTAAAAATCTAAATTTCTACATAGCTACAATTTCTTGGATACTATTTCCTTAATATTAACGGCCTTAGTTATAAAAAATAAAACAGATTTATAAAAGGTTCATAAACGTTTTAAAAACCTTATTTAATTTTTTTATAACTAAGGCGGTTATTGTCTTTATAGGTTCATATTTTATATCAAAGATGTTAAGTAATGATTAGATAATGCTAATGATTTCTAATTAACCTTCTTTTGTGAAATTCTCTAATTCAACAAACAATTAGAATTAGTTCAACTAATTCCCATTAGATAATTGAAATTTTTATTCCAATGGTAAAACTAATTAGAAAAAAAATTGGTTTACCTTTCTGCTAATGCAATTAGATATTCAATAATTGATTCTAATTCGAGCTAATTGAATATCTAATTGCATTATCAGAAGTCAATTAGATTTCTAATTGTAAAGGTAAACCAATGGGGTTTAGGGAATTAGTTGAACTAATTCTAATTGTTTGATGAATTAGAGAATATAAACTAAGTTAACAAAAAATTCAAAAAAATATTGATTTTCTCCTAAAAAAAGTTAGAATTTGAATACAAAACGAATGTCTTTATGAATTATAAACTAAACAGTCAATAACCTACCAAAACGGAAGAAGTATTGAGATTTTTGTGATAAAAGAAATACATACACAAACAAAATATAAAACAACTACAAATATGTTTAAAGTAGCATAATGCATTGTAAATAAACTGAGTATGTACATAAAAGAATCTTTACCTACAATAGTTATTGTTTTTCATGTACATATGTAGGTATGCAGTAGAGTATTCAATTATTTGACTTTAGCTTTTGTTCGAGTAAGGTATTTTTCGATTAGTCGAATAAGAGTTTTTATTTAATCGAATAACTCGAATAATTCAAAAAAAATATATGCAATGGGAAAAAATACCTACATAGCTATTTGATTTGATACTTTTATTATACATACCTATTATTAAAACAAGAATAAAACAAAAATTTTGTTAAACAATAAAATAATAATTCATTCTATTCAGTTCAGTTCAGTTCTAATTCAGTTATAAAACTGTTAAATAAAAAAATTATTAAAAAAAAAAAAATCAAAAACCCGGCTGCAAAACATAAACATACATAGTTTTTATTGCTCAAAAAGAAGGAAACAAAAGCAAACTGTAAACAAAGTCAATACTAATTCGGTTTAACAGATTATAAAATGATCTGAAAGCCAAAGTTTAACACAAGCGTTAGGTTTAGGCAGGCGGGATTCATTCATTTTATTTCGGCTTAATACGAGTTTTCAAAATAGTCTTTCAGCTAATTGATTATGTATAATAAGTCCAAAATTTGTTTAAAAAAATTTTAAAGTAGGTATGTGTAATGAAAATAATTTCAGAACGTTACAACATATAATTTCGTTTTAAGGTATGTACATACATATCGATACCTTCCCATAAGAATGATTAAGATTAAGCGACATTTCTAAAATTGTGTAGAAAACGAAAAAAATGTCTCATTAAGTTTTTTATTTGTGTATTTTTTTGAAAGGAACATATTTGGAAAGCGATTTCCAGAATACAAAACATATTTAAAAATGTGGCTTAGCATAATTTCTTTGGCGGATAATACAAATTACAGGGTGCAACATTATTCCAGTGAGAAAACTTGACGGTTAATACAATTTCATTTTCTCTCTAGTTTCCTTTGCATCCATGATAGGGCAGCGAAACCCAGGCCAAAATGTGGCTCTTAACTTCTAGTATAGTTCCACATCAAAAAGTCATTTTCGAAAAAAGTTTCGCTTAATACATTCTTATGGGAAGGTATCGATATGTATTTAGAGAGTTAGAAATCAAAAAAAAATATTTTATGCCTATTCAAAAAGTGGAATATTTTTAGATTAATTAATAATGGCGAAAAATTCCTTCCTGAATCGTTGTTTGATTAATGGATACTCTAGTATGTAGGTACCCACCTATATATGTACATATATGAAATAAATGTGTATAGATAGCAATGTAGATAGGTATGTGTATTGTTTTAAAGATGGGTGTTGAAAATTACAGGACAGTGATCCGAGCTAAATAACAATTAACAAGGAATTTCTAAGAATAGTTTAAGATAATTTACCTATAAATGAAGTTAAACAAACCATTTTGAAAGTAAATAAAGATATAAATGCATACCTATTTAATAAAGGTTTTTTTTAATAAATACGCTTGTTATACCTATATTTTTTTTAAACTTACCTTCAAAGGCTTCTTTTTGCTGTTTAGCTTCATATTTCTTTAAGGCCAATTTAATGGCCGCTAATTCGGTTTCTTTGAGGTTGGAGATTAAATCCAATGCTCTTTCCTCACATATTAGCTGGGTTCCAGCCAGGGGTAAACCCTCACGTGCGGCAGTAAATTTTGAATAATTTTGGGCGGGATTTGTAACAACTAAAGAAGATTTTTTACTACAAAACGATTCCCTGTTTGGAGTATTATTTATAAAATGACATGTTAAAGTTATTATTTTTTGTTGTGGTTGTTTATTTAAATCCAACTGGATTTGTTGTTTAAGCAAAGTTCGGCTAATTTGGCCAAAAAATTTTTGTGTTTTATGCATTTTTAATTACTTTTTTAACACTTTGAAAAAATTTAAAACTGCTTTTATTTAAATGGCCTTCACTGTGTTTTTAATATAAACATAAATGACGTCACAGTTTGTTTTTATTTTGACACATTTATTTGACTATTTTCTTTTAATGCATTTTGTTATTTCTTAACAATTCATTAAAAATTTCACTTTTTTCTTAAACGCATCAACAGTGTTATAAATAATTCAACATCAATTTATCCGCTCTAGTCCCTTAAATTCCACTCCATATTTTCGTACTAAATTCTTGTTGGGATTTGAGAACTCAGTAGTATTGCGTGCGTAAATTTCTTGTTGCGTCTTCCAATTCAGTAAATAATGGCAAAAGCTTTTTGTTTTTTTATTGAGTTTACAATTTTTCGTTATTTGTAAGCTTTTTTCTTAGCTTGTTTTTATAAGTTAACTCTCATTGATAACAAAAACTAAAAAAAAAATACTTCCACTCCGACACGAATTTTTTGTAGAATGTTTTTCCATATGATAAACTGACAGTTGGCAATGCTGACAACATGAAAACTAAAATATGCTTTTCAGCGATTTTTAAAAGAAATTTTAATTGTAAATATAATGTTATGTTCACACTTGGGTTTTTAAACGTGTTTAAGCAAAATGTTGTTTACCCAGGTGCAACTTTACTTACAATCCTACTTTTAATGACTTCCTGAATTCATTACTTTGTAGCTTTATTCTTTAACTTTATTATATGTACCTTAAATAAGTCATAATTATTTATTACAAAAAAAAATTTAATTATATATTATACGATTTTCAATAATTATTTAAATCAATTTGCATTATATGCCGTTAATATTTGTTAAACATTCGGTGATACCATATAACAACAAGAAGAAGTCAAACCCTTGATATGAAATGACTTTATCATTTGACATCAAACACAATTCTCAAACGTTTTTCAATTGTTTGATTTAACATTTAAATTCAAATTGATAATGATTTGAAATTAAACATTTGATATGAAATGTTTTATCAATTTGATGCCAAGTAGTTTGTCTTTCCAAGAATTAGAGGACAGAAAGAACATTATTTAATCTTTTAGCTATGGTGCCATGAGTCAAGAATGAAAAATTATCAATAAATTTTAATTAATTTTCATGTTGTAAAATTCCTTTCTTCATAAAAATAATTTAATGAAAATTAAATTTAATGAACTTAAGCCTAATTAAAAATATTAAAAATTTGGATTAAAAACCATAAATAGTTCAATAAAATAACCACAATACTAATAATTGGTGCCGAATGTTTATCTCGCAGTTTATTTAAATTAATGATAAATTTGAATTAAAAAAATAAAATATTTTTATTTATATTCCACATTGTATTAAAATCCACATTTGAAAAACATTTGAGAATTACGTTTGAAAGCAAAATGAATTGCCTTTTGTCACTTTGAAAATAATTTCCCCTTTTTATTGAGAACGCTATGATTTTCAAATCATTATCAAACGTTTTTCGTTTGAGAAAACGTTTGATTTCAAATCATTTTCAATTTGAAATCAAACCTCCGTGTTTGTTGGGATGAGAAAAAGCTTATCATGTAAAAACAAAATCTTTGGTTTTGTGCCACACATACATACACACACACAAATCACAGTTTTCCTTTTGTTTTCTTTATGTAGTAGTAAGATTTTTTTGGGGAATTTTACATAAACAAAATGCCTGTTGTTTTTTGTATTGTTGTAGAGGTAAGCAGACCTATTGGATAGGAAACTTACCCCACGTCTTCATGCGCTTTTGATTTGAACATGACACGACCATAACGCCGGCAGAGGTACGGTATTAATTTGTTCACGTTCTTGTATATTTGGTTGTATACAGAAAATACATTGTATGGCAAACATCATGGCGCACATGGATGTTAAGACGAATGTGTAGGCAACGATGGCAGCACATGGACGAAACATGAACAGTCTTCACGAGAAGAATTCATGTGCGACATGCTGTTCTTACCAAGTTGATGGATAGTGGAGACAGGTAGTTATGTATTCTCATCACACCAGAGGTGTAATTTAACAGCATATATTGAAGGTGAAATCATTTTAATACAATTACAAAAACAACTAAAATCAACTTTGGAAATTTGAATGTTGTTTTTGTAAAAATTGAAAAACTGCAACCATCATCTTTTATGGTATTTGTTTGATTTTACTACATTGGTGTCCAGCGCAAGGTATATTTATAGCAGGTAGTCTCGGAAAGCCTGCAGGTTATTTTTTATTTGCCTGTTTTGTGATACAAACTGTCAAATGTTGTATAGTAAACAAGCAAGGCGAATTTATTGTTTTTGTTTATTCTCTTTTATAATCTTTGTTTCTGTTTTGTTTTATTTCTGTTTTTGACATTGTACAATGATTTTACAAAAACAAATTTCTTTTGGTTTTTGTACGAGTTATACTTGTTGTAGTACCGAGATTTGAATTCGCCTTGGTAAACAAGTTTCTTGACCAAGGCGAATTTATAACAGGTAAGTGCAACTCTACAACTACAGAACAAGGCGAATTAACTCCATGTATTTTGTTTTTGCAATTTTCTGACTTGTTGTCAAATTTCAGTATAGAAACAAAACAATATTTTGACGTTTCACCATTTTTTTAATTCGCCGTGGATACAGCTGATGAACGGCTGACGAGTTGAGCTTACCTGGAGTTAATTCGCCTTGTTCTTGTCTTTATCTTTTGTCTTTTTTGTCTCTTTTTAAGGCGAATTGACTAGAAGGGGAGGTCAACTCAACTGTTTACATAAAAAACTAGTTTGTATACAAACTTTGACAAGTCGACCACCGAAAAAAACACCATATGTTGACTTGACCCCACCTTCTAGTCAATTCGCCTTGGTCTCTTATCAACCCCAAGGCGAATTTATAACAGGTAAGTGCAACTCTACAACTACAAAACAAGCCGAATCAACTCCATGTATTTTGGTTTTGCAATTTTCTGACTTGTTGTCAAATTTCAGTATAGAAACAAAACAATATTTTGACGTTTCGCCATTTTTTTAATTCGCCGTGGATACAGCTGATGAACGGCTGACGAGTTGAGCTTACCTGGAGTTAATTCGCCTTGATCAACCCCTTTGCTGTTTGACAGTTCGTATCACATAACAACAATAAAAAGCCCTGTTGTTTGTTTTATTGTACAATTGTTGTAATTTCGCGGCTTCCTGCTAATAATATACCTCGGTCCAGCCCATACCACAATTGTGGAAATTATTTCACACACATTCTTCACACGCATTCTTACGCTCTTTTATTTAGTCCACGAGAGTACACAATTCAGTCGTCGATTATCAAGGTAAGTATATTTACACAAGGTAGACTCATTTGAGAGACATGCTGCTCTATAAAAAGAACCGAATTGTCAAAATTGTCCATATAAAACAAAAACAATTTAACGCACACAAGTACAAATTTTGGCTCATATAAACGAAATTTGACGTTTGGGTTCCAACTAGGGGTAAACAGCTGACAAACATATGGGCCAACGAGTTAACCTTGTGTAAATATACCTTGTCGATTATCAAGCGACGAATGCACATGCGGCGGATGGTTACATATTTTTTGTATTTTTATTAAGAATATTTGTCTCCCATGCAAATAATAGGACCAGTCCAAACACGCGTGTAAAGAGTAGCCCACAAGGGACCAGGACTAGTCCAAAAGAAACCCAAACGTATGGACAAAACATGGTATATTTAACATTACGATGTCCTAGGGAAGGACCATATAACCCAGCTTTGGACAACAAAGGAGTAGTTTTAAAACAACTCCATGGTAGACTCAAGAGGATTAGTTTGAACTCGTTTAAAAAAGAAAGCACGTCGTTAAAAAACGAAGACATTTCGTCTCACTACAAACACTTTTTAACAATGCTTGCATTACATCGGACCAGTCCATGGAGTAGTCCATTTTATCAAAATGGATCAGGTGGTTCAAATTTATTTGTAGGGTCTTTATTAAATAATACTTACATAAAGCAATACAACCACAATTTACATTTTGGACATCACTGTTTTACTTATACCAAGGCCTATCCAATAGGTCGGCTTACTTCTACTTCTACAACAATGCAAAAAACAACAGACATTTTGTTTGTGTAAAATTCCCCGCCGTTGTCAAAATCTTACTACTACATAGGGAAAACAAAATGAAAACTGTGATTTCCCTGCAAATAAAATTGGACCACCTGATCCATTTTGATAAAATGGACAACTCCATGGACTGGTCCGATGTAATGCAAGCATGGACCATGTCATTGTTAAAAAGTGTTTGTAGTGAGACGACATGTCTTCGTTTTTTAACGACATGCTTTCGTTTTTAAACGACTTCAAAACTAATCCACTTGAGTAAACCATGGAGTAGTTTTAAAACTACTCCTTAGTTCCAAAGGTGGGTTATATGGTCCTCTCCTAGGACATCGTAATGTTAAATAGACCAGGTTTTTTCCATACATTTGGGTTACTTTTGGACTAGTCCTGGTCCCTTGTGGACTACTCTTTACACGCGTGTTTGGACTGGTCCTATTATTTGCCGGGTTGTGTGCATGTATGTATGTATGTGTAGCAAAAAACCAAAAACGTGAACAAAAATTTACATGTACTGTGAGCGTCAAAATAAAGTGTACAGCTTGTTCTCCAATATAAAAAAAATTATGATAGTTATAAAAAGTTAAATTTCTATATAGCCAAATTTTATCAGACTTCAAGCTTGCTGTCATCTGGGAAAAATACGTTGCTCCAAAAAGTGACAAAAGCAACATGGACAAAAAAAAACTTTATAAAAGGTAGAAATAAGAAATTCAACGGAAAAATATAGTATCTAAAGTGAAGCGTGATAGGGTTAGCTTTTGTAAAACGTCCTAAAACAGATGGATCAGCCCAATAGTCGCTCGATACCAACTCAAGTAAGCATCTGGAAACATTTGGACAGACAAATTAATAAAAAAACATTAGCAGCAAGCACCCTCTGAATAAAATTCTGCAGGAAGAGTACTCAAAATTGTCTACTGCGCTAACTTTAAAATGGGTTGAATTGATGCCAAAGAGACTAGAAGCCGTCCTAAAAGCAAAAAGAAATCAATCCAAGTATAAGCCACTTCACCTTTCTTAGTATTTTAAAACTGTACACTTTTTTTTGACGCGTACAAAACGGAGTATATTAGTTTTTTATTGTACTGTTTTTGTTGTTTTTAAAGTATTTCAAATTTTTAATTTTTAATTGTAATAATATTGTCCAAAGTTTTGTAAATGATAATAAACTTCTAAAAATTGGAATTCTTTTTTGCTAAAATAACACTTTTTATATTGGAAAACCAGTTGTACACTTTATTTTGACGCTGACAGTATGTATAAGGTAAATGTAAACAACTTTTGACATCGTTGAGGAATAAAGCAAATAAACATCTGGCTTCTTGCGCAGACCTATTGGATGGACCTTGACTTATACCATCCGTGTAAACCATGACACCAAAATGTATTAACAAAGTGACCTCAGTACTACAACCATGAAACAATAAAAAAAACAACAGGCATTTTGTTGCTAGAATTGAGACGGCAAGTGTCAAAATGCCTTATAAAAAAAGTAAATAAACAAAAAAAAATGACGACAAACGTCACACTACAACAATTGCCGCAGCACAGTCACACGATTGTTCTTATATGAGAATTGCGAAAACAGCTGTGGTAGCTTTTTTATTTGTTTGAAAGTTCTTGTTGGTTTGTTTATTAAAAAAAATTAAATTTGTATCATATACTTAAACAAATTTTTATTGAATAGTTGTATTCAAATTTTTTAAGAAATTCCAAAAATTAACAGTCTGTTCAACAATTTTGTATGATACGGTTCGCATAGAAATATCTTTAATAAAAATATTCGCACTGAACAGCTAAATATTCTTGCGAACATACATACATATTTTGTTAATAGCAATAATTAAAAAAAAATTCAATGCATAATAAATAAATTCATACATTTTATTTTCATTACCTACAAAAAGAAACACAAAAAAGTAAATTTATTAAAAATATTGTCGCGTATTGTGTTCTTTGATTGCCGCACAAGAACACAATAAATATTGGTGCATTTTTATTAGGTCTGTCTGCGTACACATATTTTGCGCAAAATGTTGCAAAATCTTGCAAAATGTTGTCTGCGTACTCCAAATCTCTTGCAGCGAGAGAGCCAAAAAGAGAATTTTTTGACAGTTGGAAGTTAGAGAACTCGCAAAATGTTACTGGAGAAATTTCCGCTTGCAAGATTTTGCAAATAGTTTGAACTGCTGTTTAAATGAAATAGTTTTTGTGAAATGAAAATAAAAATTGAAATTTAACAAGTTAGAGTGCTATATTCGGCTGTGCCGAATCTTTGATACCCTCCACCGACAGTTCGAATGTTTAAGGAGTAATATCTGTATGATGTTATTATAATCTTAAACTGTGACGATTTGTTATTAATTATGGTTTAAGGCAACCAAACTGTTTTCCGGTAGAAGGGTTTATATGGGGCCTAGGGTAAATTATGGACCGATCATCACGAAATTTCACAGCGTAATTTCTAGTCCTTTAAAACTGTGACGTACCAATTTCTGTTATGATAGCATTATTAATTATGGTTTTAGGTGTACTGAACTGTTTTCCGGGAGTAGGGTTTCTATGGGGCCTAGGGTAAATTATGTACCGATCTTCACGAAATTTCACAGTATCATTTATAGTCCTATAAAACTGTGACGGGCCAAAATTTGTTATGATTGCATTATTTTTTACGGTTTTAGGCGTACTAAACTGTTTTCCGGGAGTAGGGTTTATATGGGGCCCAGGGTAAATTATGTACCGATCTTCACGAAATTTCACAGTATCATTTATAGTCCTATAAAACTGTGACGGGCCAAAATTTGTTATGATAGCATTATTTTTTACGGATTTAGGCGTACTAAACTGTTTTCCGGGAGTAAGGTTTATATGGGGCCCAGGGTAAATTATGTACCGATCTTCACGAAATTTCACAGTATCATTTATAGTCCTATAAAACTGTGACGGGCCAAAATTTGTTATGATTGCATTATTTTTTACGGTTTTAGGCGTACTAAACTGTTTTCCGGGAGTAGGGTTTATATGGGGCCTAGGGTAAATTATTGACGGATCTTCACGAAATTTTACAGCGTGATTTCCAGTTGAATAAAACGAATTGTTGCGAAATCTTATATCATTCAGTGCATTTTTCCACCATTTATGTTAGTTTTTGTAACAAAATTATCAATTTTTTTTAAGTGGTGGTTCCACATTTTGATTCATAGCTCAGATCCTATTGAACCGATTTTCCTGAATTTCAATCCCAAACTGCTTAGGATAACTACAAGCAATTTGACACCAAGTTTGTTGATTTCTTTTGAGTTTTTCGAAAGTGAGCGTGTTTTCAACAGACGGACAGACGGACAGACAGACGGACATGGCTAAATCGACTTAAAATTACTCAAGGACCCAGAATATATATACTTTATAGGGTCTGAGATGAATAGTAAAAAAGTTTCACACGGAATGACAAACTGAATATACCCTCTTCACAACTAATTGTGGTGGAGGGTATAACAATGGCAGAGGTAAGTAGTTAGAACTGTGTTGATTTTTAACGTTTATAATAAATTATAATAAACAAAACATTTTACTTCATGCTAGAAACGTCCAAATATACAGTGCGACCGTGGCGTAAGTGGAGTGGAGATGGCAGAACCGATAGAACCAGCAGAACTTTGTGGGTCAAACTTTGCAATTGAAGAGGAGAGTATTTGGAATTGTGTTCCTGGCGAGCACTTCACATCCAAATTATTTTTCTCCGTTGTGAAGCTGTTGGAGGGCACTGTATTGGGCATTTCATTCTATTTTTTTCATTGCAAGCCGGCACTATGTTGAGCAATGTAAGCAAAAGAAGTTTTATAAAAAACCCGACAAATAGAACTAAAAACTAAGAAGAAATTGAACTTACCAAATTAATAACAGTGTAATAAACGAGTTTTTTAATTTACAACGCTTTTTAAGCTTTAATTTAATTAATAATTTTTTAATTTACCTTGAGAATTCAATTTTGCGTACACATATTCTAAAATTCTTTTGCTTTGTTATTTCAATTGTTTACACACCGATCAGCTGTTTTCTTGCAAGATTTCACTGGATACTGTCTGCGTACTTTTTGAGATTTTTTCAGTAATATTGGTATTAATCTCCCAAAAAAATTTACTGAGTATTTGTTACTGGAAAAGTACCCAGACAGACCTATTATTTTTATTGACGCGTGGTTGCATGGCAAACAGTCACACGATTGCCGCACCAGGGTTGCATTTGATTGGTAAAAAGCACAATATTGTCCTCGATTGGTACATCAGCCATTTGGTTGTGTAGTCACACGATCGGGGTATTAAAAAGTTTGAAAATTGATGCATTGCGGCAATCGTGTGATTCCAGCTTTAGTTTTATTTTGCAGTGTTTGTAATGTGTTAGTACATATTTATTTGAAAAATATTCCACTATGAAGAATTAAAGACCAAGGTTAAAAAAGAAATAATTTTTAAACCTAAAATAATTCAGTTAAAATTTCTTTTTCTATTAGGAAAATTTATATTTGTGTTTGAAAATGGATAGATATATCTATTTATAAATACTTACAAAAGAATAAAGGTAAGCTAAATTTATATTCACTATCAATGAATATAGTTAAAATAATAATTACTTTGATAATTAACTAATTTTTTGTTAAGATTATAATGCAATTGAGGACGATGTTAGTACATAAATTAAATAGCCAATTCTAATGTAAGTAAAATTAAATAAATTTGCAGATTTTTTTGGCAAAAAATTTCAGATTTTTAACTTGAATATTTTATGGCAGCATTTGGTACAATTTTTGGTCCTTCCACATTCGTCCGCAAATGTGGAAAGAATTTTTTAATGCAACAGAGTTTTGATGTTCACTGGAATATTTATCTTTGCAAGTTATTCTTTTTTTAAAGATTATTTAAAAATTAATAATTTAACAGATTCAATAAAAATGTCAAACTCAAATATTTGTATATGGAATATACTTAAATATAAGTAAATTAAAAAACACTTTATATTTAACTACAATTTCTTTGTAGAACGTTTATTTTGATTGATTCTTTTGAAATTTCATAAGTTATAAATATTCTGAATTGTTCTAATTTGTTAGTAAGATTAGGTTTTATTGTATTTAAATTAATTTTTTAATTTAATTAATTTTTTGAAATTAAAGTGCCGATAATGCCGATTTTTTTTTTAAGTATGCCGATTTTTTATCAAAATTATCTGGCACCCCTGGTCGTCGATTATCAAGCGTCGCGACGAGTGCACATGCGGCGGATGCTTACATATTTTTGGTATTTTTATTAAGACTACTTCTCCCCAGCGGGAAAACTCAGAAGACCTTCTTATTTCAGGCCTGCTTAAAAATTGTTTTGATTAAATTACTTTTCTTATCTAACTGCTAAAGAATGCCTCATAGAAGGCTTCGGCTCTTTGGTGTAAAAGATAAGATACACCTTCCACACTCGCTTCTATAGTAGGGGAGGAGTAACATTTTTTGTATTGTTTTTTTTGCACAAGCAGAATAATTATTTTTTTGATCCCGTTACCATTTTTATGTACCTGCTAAAGAAGCGAGAGCGGAAGGCCTTCTCCGCAATGACGAGTGTAAAAAAGATATGAGTAGAATGCATCCGTACTCCTTCTTTTTCCCGCTAAGTCTCTTTATTCACTAATTATAATATAAAGCAATGCAACCACAATTTACATTTTGGACATCACTGGTGTAAACATAAAATATTCCTACAACAGACTCAAGGTGAATTAGTTGAATTCGCCTTGAACAGACTTCTTTTTTTCTTTTAAACGCGGAGAGAAGTTCATATTACATATTTTGATTATGCAAAGTCGTAATACATTGTATTACCGTGTAAACTAGCCTTATAGCCTTTTTACACTGATCAAGCTTAAAACCAACATCTTTAAAAGATGTTCCAATCTCATTTTATTCCATTCTACATGTTTCGATTATTTTAGTGTCATCACCAGAAAAGTGGCAATAAGTTCTATTATTATTGTGGCATCACTGACAAAAAGAAGTTTGTTTTGAAAGCAGCGTTACCATTTGTCAAGTTTTATCGTTTATTGCAATGTTTTTTTGTTAAGTATTTTTTATATTTTTAAACAAATTGAACTTCAAATACATTTATGAGTTTTCTTTTTAAATTTTGGCACTTTTGTGAGAAAAAAAAAACATTTTTAATTTAAAAAAAATTTTTTTTCAAAAATCGTGACATTTTTGTTTGATGGTAGATGTTAGATGTGAGCAATGTAAGTGCCGGTTCACACACGTCAAGTTTGACTCGTCAATTCTTGATCTGGTAGGAAAGAAGGGAAGAGAGAATGCCGTTTCTTTTCCCCACTCTCCTAAAAACTCAAGACTTGACGATTCAAACCTGACGTGTGTGAACCAGCACTAAACGAGTGTTTCACATTTTCTACATCTTTGATGGTAGATGTTAGATGTTGATCAGTGTAAAAAGCCTATTACAAAATCGCGAACAAAAATAAGTACTTTTTCACACACGTCAAGTTTGACTCCTTAAAGGCTCAGTTAGCCGGGAGTAACAGTAACAGTAACCTTACCGTAAAAAAGTAAGACCAATCTATTTCTTACAGATTGAGACGTAACATCTTACATACAACAAAATAAATCAGCTGATTTTCAACGTTACTGTTACTCCCGGCTAACTGAGCCTTAAGTCTTAAGTTTTTAGGAGATAGGGGTAAAGAAAGGCTGTAGGAAAAATCGCCCAAAGAAAAATGGCCCAAGAAAAAAAATGAAAAATCACCCAAAAGAACATGAAAATTGACCCAAAAAAAACGAAAAAGGGCCCAAAAAAATGAAAAATTACCCAAAAAGCAAAAACGAATTTTTTCCCAAAAACAAAAATGAAAATCTACCCAATTTGCAAAAAAGTGTTTATTATTCATATAAATTTAGTTACATACAAATGTAAGTTTTATGTAAAAAATTGCATTGTATCTTCAACAGCTGCTCGGCAGTGTGGACAGTAATACTTATTTGAGCCCTCCGCCAAACTTTGTGCACTCTTCAATAGTTAAATATTAATTAATCACTGCATAGTTATAATCAATAACTCAAAACAGAGTATAGCTTTTTGCAAGGTGGCATGTCATAACGTCCAGTGTCATAGTGTACATGGACACTGTGACACTTTTGAGCTTTAGTTAGCGAAACCGGTATTTGTTATACCATAGAGGACAAAAGTCCTTGCGCCCAAAAGTGTTTTCGTTATATATTTAATATATACACCCAGAGAAAAAGCAGCAAAACCATTTTTAAAATTTTTTTTACCATATTATGTTTCATTTAACCAAATCATTGTCACCGACAACCGTATTATGGTTAAATTAGTTTCTTTCGTTTCTCTCTGCGTGTATGCAGTCGTTTTTTTGTATTTAACTTCTTTAGTAATTATGGACCTAATGACACTTTTGAAAGTGTCATAATATCCATTTGCAAAGTGACATAGTGTCCATGGACGTTATAACACTTTCAAAAGTGATGGACACTATGACACTTTTTGGAGTGTCATAACGTCCATGGACACTATGACACTGGACGTTATGACATGCCACCGATTTTTCATAATGAAAAATCACCAAATTTAAAAAAACGAAAAATCACCCAATAATAACGAAAAATAGCCCAAAAATTTTGGGTCACTTTTCATATGAATTCATTTATTTTTTTGGGCCATTTTTCTTTGGGCGATTTTTCCTACAGCCGTAAAAAAATGCCATTCTCTTTTTCCTTCTCTCCTAAAAGATCAAGATTTGAAGAGTCAAATTTGTTGTGTGTTAACCTGTACTAAGTAGTCTTCTCGTCAAGTTCTCATTATTTTTCTGCTAACAAAGACAAAGCCGTTCACATTACATTTAAGATGATTAAGTAATTTATATTTCTTTAAAGTATTTAAAATGTATAAAAATACTTTAATAAAGTTAACAGAAGATTATTTTAAACCTATTCATTCAGGACAAAATCGTGGTCGGTTGTACACGTGAGGGCTACGTTCATGGCGGCCAATTCTACAGTGTACTAAGTTTGAGGTATGTTCAGAGGATTTGATGTGATAAATGAAGTGATTTAAGGCCCAACCAGAATGTGCATAAACAAACTTAAGCTACTGTCAAAAATAAACGAAAAAGCTTCTCAAATACATTTAAAAAAACAAAATAAAAAGCATTTGATTCCGTACCGAATGTGCGATTAGTTTCGCACTTTGCTTAAGCAAATTATAGTTTCATTAAATTTAACAAAAAGTTCCCTTAAGTTCAACATGGTTTTACACATATGATTTACATGTATTTGCTTAGTTGCTTAAGCCACTTTATTCACATTCTGGTTACCCTTTAGTTATAATCATGTCAATTTGAAGTGTTTTTACAAATCACTTTAATGTATGGGTTCACACTTGAGTTTTTAAACGCGTTTAAGTAACATGTTGATTAGGTTAATCAAAGCCGTTCGCATTACATTTGAGATGATTAGATGACTGATGATTAAGAAAAAACACGACAAACAAATTTATTTTTTTCTAAAGTATTAAAAATGGATAAAAATACTTTTATAAAGTTATCAGAAGATTATTTTAACATATTATTGATGAAAATGTAAAAATTTATGAATTATGTAAGCAAAACATAAAAACATTAAGCAGAAATCGTGGTCGGTTGTACACGTTCAGTTTGGCCCATTCTAATTATATTTTTTTTATTCTTTTATACTCAGTTTGATTTAGTTGTAATCATGTAAATTTTAAGTGACTAATAAATCACTTCAATGTTTGGGTATTCATCTCGATTTTGATGTGATTAGATCTTTATCACGTTCGAGTTGCTTAAACGCGTTCTAGAACCCAACTGTGAACATAGTATAATCGAGTTCGAGTTGTTCATAGCGCGTTTAAAACCCCAAGTGTGAACACAGTATAAAACCTAATTCGAAACTTTTAGAATTGTTATTTTCTTTTATAATACCTGCATATGTATTTGTGCATCCGATTTCACAGATCGTGATACTCTTTTTATTGAAAATACATATATACGTATTAATAACATTTATAGATAATGACCTAAATATATATTACATATTTAAAAAGTTTTTAATTCAAGATTTATATACAATACTACTAGCTAATTTTTCATAAATACCAGTTTTTTTCCTTTGCATTAATAAAAAATTGTTTTGAACGTTTATCAATAGTAAGTTTTATTTTCGGTCAATTTAGTCAGATATTTAAATTTTATGAAATTCTTTTTTATTTCTTTTTAAAACCTTTTCTTTAGCTTCACTTCGGAAAATCAAATCTTGTAACGTTAATTTAACCGCCTTATACTCAATGCAAATGGATGAACCTTTGCAGGCATACATATTCCCGATGACAATACACGAATACATGGGCGTAGCCGGGATAAAATCTAGGGGGGGCCAAAAAAACATTTTTTTGTTTGTTGGTAAATTGCTTTTTTGACCGCCTTTTACTCAATGCAAATGGATAAAACTTTGGAGGCATGCATATTCCCGATGACAATAAACGAATATATGGGCGTAGCCAGGATAAAATTTAAGGGGGGGGCAAAATTTTTTTTTTTAAATGTTCTTTTTTAAGAAAAGCTTTTCTTAAAAAAAAAATTTTTAAATGTTCTTATTATTAAATTAACTTTGCTTTTTTATGAATTTTCGATATGACAAAAATATTTTGGCAAAACTGCAGTTTACGGAGCACACGAATAAAAATTCTACCCCCTCTGGAATTAAAAATCAAAATTAATAGTTAAGGGGCTGAGGTTCGTGGGCCCCCTGGATTCAACTAAGTGGTAAGTGTGGGTAATGAAATACACAAGGTTATTATGCAAGAAAAGAGAAAATAAAAAACAATTATGGCGGGCGTGACTTCTGGGGCAAAAAGTCTACCCTTTTATTATCTATGTATTATTTATTATGTAAATAAAAGGAAATTCTCACGATTGTATATATTTTGTTTTAATTTTTTCCTATATGGTGTAACAAGCACCGTCTTCGCTTATTTAAACTTCTCTGCGTTGCCGGCTTTCGGCCGGGCACAAAGATTTTCTTTTCTATGTAAGAACAAATACCGGCTATGCCTGCTTGGCATAGCCGCAAGGATTTATATATATGTATATATATATATATGTACCCAAAGTATGACGTACATATATAAAACGGAATAGATTTAGAAACCTTTAAAACAGGGTTATTTTAAAAATTTGTTCGATTTCAATTTCACTTGAATTCGAATTGCAGACTATAGCTGATTATTTATATAAACGATGCAGTAATAAACATTGATGAGTTATTTAAACAAACTGTGCGCTATATTTAATTTAATTTTTTACTTGCCGCCATTAAAACCGCATTCAGTAAAACACTAAAATCAAAAAGTTTCTGAACATACCTCAAATCCTGACTTTTACTTGTTTTGGAAAGAGTTTAATTTTTAAACATGCAATTTCTATTTGTTTTTATGAAAATTCAATGTATGGGAAAACATCTAAAAATTAATTTGTTTGGCTACTAAATATGTACTTAAAATGGCCATAAGCACGGTAGTGTAAGTTGCATATAAAGGCCATTATACACTTTCTCACAAGTTATGATAAGTTGTTATGGTTTTTTGAACATTTTAAAACAATAATTCGATCAGGGAAGCATTTTCGTTAAATACTTATGACTTTGTGGGGAAGAAAACTTGAATTTATATAATTTCTCCAATCATTTTCTTAACACCAACGTGAAAAATATGATGATTCGCTCATTCATTTCTGGTAGGGATATTTCAAGAAAACTATTTTATTTTTTGTAATTAAAAACCAAAATATGTAATTTCGTTTATTTTTGTAATCGTATGTTAAATATACATGGTATAATTAATAATAATATATAAAGAATAATTTTTGCACATTCGTATATGCTTTTAATTTAACTTAATTAAACATCTAAAATATGTTACTTAAAATTTATTTCTAATCGAAGTTATAATTATACATTTTTTTATTGGCACATTACTTAACTAAAAACCTCCTTACTATTTTCGTTTCTTCCATTATTCTCCAACTCTGCTTATGTACAATCATTCACTTTTTGTCCGGGAATACCACGTAGTTCTTGATTCAAAGTACGCAGCAAGGGATGTTTTCCACAACCACATCTTCCACGGAAATCATCTAAGTCTAAGGCCCAAACCATGCCACCACCTAAACGCATTTTTCTAACAAACTGAGATTTACGTCTAATATCATTGACGTCATCATATGAAACCCATTGATTGCCACTATATGCATAAGGACCAATTCTTCCTTGAGGATCTCTTATCACTGTCCAACCACCATTGCTGATTTGTTCACAGATTTCATAATAAGCCAAGAAACCACCAGCTCTTGTAAAGGTACCAGCACGTCCTGGACCGACAGTTTTGTCATTTAGACTTCGTGAGTTGGCATCAGCTAAAGAGAATGACTGACCGTATAAGGGCATACCCATGATAAGTTTCTCTGGGGGAGTACCCTTTTCTATCCAATAGTTTATACTGTAATTGCCATTGAAATAAGGATTTTCATCCCCTTCTACATAGTATAAGGGAGCTACATGACCTGTTTGTTTATCCCAATGACCATGGAAATCGTAAGTCATGACAGCAATCCAGTCAAAGTAACGTGCCAAAGTGGGTACATCATATCCAGCATCTATTACCTTTTTATTGGGCGACACCGCAGCCGATAACAGCAAGCCTTTAGGCTTAAATGCTGCCGAAAGTTCTCTTACCAAGGAAGCAAATGCTGCCTTTTCTGTGGAGGATCCTTTGGAGCAATCCACCTGCCAGCATACTGGATATTCCCAATCCAAATCTAAACCTTCAAAACCATATTTATCACAGAAAGCCAAAACACTTTCAATAAACCTTTTGCGGGCCAGGGGATCTAAGACCAAACGAGCGTATTTACTACCCAATGAATCATTCCAACCACCAATGGCCACGGTAACATGTATACCCTTGTTTTTATAGGCTACGACTCTTTCATAGAAACGGTTGTCTATATCAGCCCAAGAGTCATGGGTTTTAATGGTCAGAGAATTGCTATTTAGCACTGCAAAACCATAAACAATATGAGTACATAGATTTTCATCTATATCTTCGGGTACATATTTGCCTTCACCTCGACGATACCAAGCCCAATTAGTGAAATAGCATACAACTTTATATTGTTCATTATTGCTGAGTGGTGGAGCAGCGGGTGTGGGTTTAGGTCTTGGTACAGGTTTTTTATTTGGCGATGTTATCGGTTTCTTTGTAGTTTTAACTGGAGCTTTTGTGGTAGCCGGTTTAGTAGGCTTGGGTCTTGAGACAACTGGACGGTGCGTAGTTTGGTCATCTCTTACCGTACATTTAACGGCCGTAGGCCAATCACAATAGTTTTCATTCCAATAAAGACCCGATGGACATCTAAAAGGATAGATAACATTTTAAAGATTTTATTCTTTATTGGCAGGAAAATATTTCGGCACGGTATTTATTTGATTTAACTTACTTCTGTTCCACTAATTCTCCATATTGACAGATGTAGTATTTATTACAATCTCTTTCATGGGAAGCATAATATTTACCCAAACATTCCATTCTTACGGGAGCTAGAGTAGGTTTTGTGGGCTTAGACTGCACTTGTTGTGAAGCAACTTGGGTTACTGAGGTAGGTTTCGGTTTGATTTGTTCCACAGGTTTAGAACTAGAAACTGAAATTCAAAAAGAAAAACAAAATTAGAATACCAAACTTTATTTCCAATTTCCCACTTACTTGTTAATTTATCAATTGATTCCAATGTACATTTAGGATGAGGTCCAGGATAGTTTCTTAATACGCGATTAATAGTTTTCAATAAAGGATACGACTCACAGTTGCAATCATTTTTGAAATCATCTAAATCTAAAGCCCATATCATAGCACCACCCAAGCCCATGGCTTTAATATATTCCGATTTATGGCGTATCATAGGCGCATCATCAAATGATACCCATTGATCTCTTAAATAAGCATAAGGTCCCATTCTACCACGAGCATCTCTGACAACACTCCAACCCTTATTGCGTATGTAAGAACAAATTTCATAGTAGGCCAAAAAGCCTCGAGCACGAGTAGCTTCACCTGCCTCGCCACCACCATACGTTTGGGCATTTAGATCGTTATTCTTGGCCTCTGCCAATGAAAATGATTGACCATACATAGGCATACCCAATATCAATTTGCTGCGATCGGCTCCTTGTTGCAACCAATAATTAATTGAGAAATTGGCATTGAAGCCTTCAGTACCCTCAGGATGATCGTACATAGGAGCCACATGCCCTGTTTTCTTATCCCACTGGCCGTGATAATCATAAGTCATTACAGCAATCCAGTCGAAATATTTCGTTAGCTTTGGAATATCATAACCTGCATCAATAACCTTTCGATTGGCTGAAACAGCGGCAGACAGTAATAAGCCTTTGGGCTTAAAAGCTTCTGATAATTCTTTGACTAAATCTGAGAAACCCTCCTTCTCATCTGGAGACCCCTTTTTGCAATCCACCTGCCAGCATACTGGATATTCCCAGTCCAAGTCCAACCCATCAAAATCATATTTTTCTATAAATTCCATAACATGGCGTATAAAACGGGCCCTATCTGAAGAACTCTTTACTAAGCGGGCATATTTATCGCCAGCTGAATCGTTCCAACCACCAATGGCTACTGTAACCTTAACTCCCTTTTTACGATAGGCAACCACACGCTCGTAGAATTTATTGTCTAAATCGGCCCATGAGTCATGAGGTTGTATGGTCAAAGTTTGACGATTGAGCACAGCAAAACCGTAAACAATATGGGAACAAAGTTCAGCATCTATATTTTCTGGGAGGAATCTGCCACCACCTTGGCGATACCAAGCCCAGTTGGTAAAGTAACAAATAACTTTGAAGTCTCCCGAAGATGTACTTTCCACATTGGATTCTTGTTCAGAGGTCGCCACTTCAAAATCACTCTCCTCTACGTCACCATTGGAGTCTACAACGTTTGCTGTGCCAACTGTTTCACCAGCACTTGGTCCTGTTTCTATTTCCATGGGATAAACTATTTCTTGAGAGTTGACCATCTCTTCTACAGATTCTTGTGCGGAGACTGGTGTCAAGCCGGCTGCAATTAAATTTATATTTTTAACAATTTTATTTTCTTCTTTTAGGGAAAACTTACGCATTGTCTCGTGTCCTCTCGGAGGATCCTTTAAAACATCATGAATTTGTGTTAGTAAAGGATGTACGCCTTCACCACATCTATTGCGGAAATCATCTAAGTCCAAAGCCCAAACCATGCCACCACCCAAATCCATGGCTCTAACTAACTGCGATTTTTTACGTATCATAGCCTTGTCATCGTAGGAGACCCATTGATTGTCCTTTCGAGCAAAAGGACCCATACGGCCCTGTTTATCTTGTATGACTTCCCAACCTTGATGTTTAACACGATCACAGATCTGCAATTAACATTTTTTTTTAATTTCTTGCACAATTTCTTTTCTTTTTATTTAGACTTACTTCATAGTAGGCTAGAAAACCAGCGGCTCTGGTAAATTCTCCTGCTTTACCGGGTCCTGGAGCATTTGCGTTTAAGCCGTTATTACGTGTATTTTCTAAGGTAAATGATTGACCATACAAAGACATGCCCATAATAATTTTACGGGATGGAGCACCTTTTTCAATCCAATAATGCAATGAATAGTTCTGAAACAAATTGTAAGAATTAAATTAGTTAGAAATAAAATCTTCCTGTTTCTTCAACTCACCGCATTGAAATAATCATAATCATCTTCTGGGTGATAATACAAAGGAGCAACATGACCAGTTTTCTTATCCCATTGGCCATGGAAATCATATGTCATGATCGCAATCCAATCGAAATATTTTGAAAGTTTTGGCACATCGTAACCAGCATCTATAATTTTCTTGCTGGGCGAAACAGCCGTTGATAGCAGCAAACCTCTAGGTACAAAAGCTTCCGATAGTTCTTTAACTAAAGCTGTAAAACCTTCCTTTTCATCTTGCATGCCCTTTTTGCAATCTGTTTGCCAGCAAACCGGATACTCCCAATCCAAATCTAAGCCCTCGAAGCCATATTTCTCCAAAAACTCCAATGAATGTTTAACAAAACGAGCTCTTGCTTTAGGACTGCGTACCAAGCGACTGTATTTATCACCTTGAGAGTCATTCCAACCCCCTAAAGCCAAACTTACCTTGACGCCCTTGCTCTTTAATCCGCTGACGCGGGTATAGAAATTGTTGTCTATATCGGCCCATGAATCGTGGGTTCTCAAAATCAATTCTGAATAATCCAACACAGCAAAACCATATACTACATGAGTACATAGGTCAGTATTAATGTCATCGGGTGTATAACGTCCTAGACCTTTGCGATACCAAGCCCAATTGGTAAAATAGCAAACAACCTTATAGTAACCGTCTATAGGTTGCAGAGTAGGTTTATCGGTGGGATAGGTAGGTCTCATGGAAGTACTAGTAGGTTTTGCGGTGGTAGGAGCTGGTTTGGGTTTTTCAGGATGTATGTCATTTGTGTCACCTCCAGAGCCCTCACTGTCACATTTAGCTGCAACAGGCCAATCACATTGACCTGTTTGGACATTAAAGTGCAACCCCGGACCACAATCAGCTGCTTGCAAACGATTCCATAAACAGAACAAATACTTGGAACAATCTCCTGGATAAGGAACTCTCTCCTCACCATTACAAGGATCCTCGGGATTGGCTTTAGATTGAACTATACGTAAATATTTTTTGGTAGTAACACACTTAACATTTTCCGGCCAATCACAGATCTTCTTAACACCATCCCAATGTAAATTTCCGCCACAGGAGTTTGGAACTAAAACACCATTAATGCAGATATAATACTGTCCACAATTACGATGGGTATAGTATTCTCCTTCATTGCATTTGGCACTTATAGCAGGACGATGATGTATACTGGGTTTACGAGTAGTTGTTATTGGTTTTGAGGGTCTTGAGGTAGACCAATATGAAGAAGTTGTAGTAAGTTTGGGGGGAGCTTGTGTAGTTCTTCTAGAAGTAGTAGTTTTGACAATAGTGGTTTGCCTGGCTGGAGGTTTGGTTACATTTTGAGTAGATAAGGGCTTCTTTTTCTCGGTACATTTCGCGGAAGCTGGCCAATCACAATTCTTATCTTGATTATTCCAATGTAAGCCTCCCGGGCAGAATTGTTGACTTATCTCTCCGGCCACTACGCATTGATAGTAAGAATTACAGTTACTCTGATCGGGATAAAATTCACCAGGTACACAGTTGGAAGCCTGGATAACAGGTCTTACCACTGAGGGAGCCGGAATTGTGGTGGGTTTTTGGGTTATTTGTGTGGGTCTCTGGGTTACCGTGGGACGTTTAGTGGTGGTAGTAGAAGTAGTAGTAGGTCTTCTTGTAGTGGTTGATGAAGGAGGCGACCACCATATAGTAGAGGTCTTAGGAGTAGTGGAAGTTGTTGTTGATTGCGACTGCCAAGCTGGATTCACAGTGGTGTGTTCGTGAGATCCCGAAGAACCATCACTACTAATGGTAGTCATAACAGGTGGTATAGGAGTTACAGGAACTGGTGGTTTAGCACAATTAACATTAGTAGGAGGTTCACTATTATCTCTGCCCAAAGCTCTATTGATGGCTTTTAAAAGAGGGAAAGACTCACTGCAGCAACGATTTTGGAAATCATCCAAATCCACAGTCCAAGCTGAAACACCACCAAAACCAGCATTAACCGCATAACGAGCCTTAGCCTCCACTGAAGCTGAATCCTCATAACCCACCCATTGATTACGGAACATTGCGTAAGGACCCGATTTGCGTTCTGAATCACGAGCAGTCAACCATTTTTGCTTGCGTATACGCTGGCATATTTCATAGTAAGCCAACATGCCAGGTTGTTTAGTAAACTCACCAGCTTCTCCAGGACCAATAGCTGCAGCACCTTCTCCCACTAATTGAGAACTATCACGTTCTAAAGTAAATGTTTGACCATAAAACGGTATGCCCATAATTACACGCTCCTTTTTGGCTCCCAATTTCAATAGCAATTGCATGGTGTAGTCAGTATTATATTGGGGATATTTGTCTCCTTTTCGGCCATATAAAGGACTCACATGACCAGTTTGTCTTTCCCAGGCACCATGGTAATCGTAAGACATAACAGTCATATAATCCACAATTTTAGAAAGTTCTGGGATTTCATAAGCCTCATTAATGATCTCTTTGTAGCCAGATATAGACACACCTAATTTTAGTTTATTGTCAACTCTCTCGAATTCTGAGCGTATTTCTTTTAGTAACTTAGTCAAATTAGGCTTATCACTGGCTGGACCTTTGGAGCAATCACTTTGCCAACACTTGGGATAATTCCAATCTAAGTGTAGACCAGAGAAACCATGACGTTGAAGAAATCCAACCAAATTAGAAGCAAATACTTTGCGTTTTATACCATCGGCAGCCAAGCGAGAGTACTTATCACCAAACGAATCAGTCCAACCACCCAGCGCTATTAATACAGGTATTCCAGTTTCCACCATACGGCTGTAGTATTGATTGTCTAAGTCAACCCAAGGGTCGAATTCCTTGATATTCAAATGATCAGGATCCAAAGAAGCAAAAGAGTAGATCAACTTGGTACACAATTTTTTATTTTTTAAATACTCGGGAACAAATTGGCCATCGGCCTTCCGATAGAAAGCCCAATTGGTAATATAGCATAAAACCTCGGGAGATAAATTGAAATTTTTGTGTGGGGGCTTGAATTTTTTAATTTGAGCCAAAGCGCCATAAGGTCTATTAGCTTCAATATCACCCTCATCTATATCACCATTTTCATTTTCTTGGTAACGTTTATAGCCCAATGCGCCATAAGCAGAAAGTTGATCTCTCACTTTAACCACATCCTCTATTTTATCGACTTCGGATACCTCCGCAGCCTGAACTAATTGCTGATAGGGGGAATCTGAACGGTAGGGTTCAGGTAGCAAAGTTTCTACATCATCATTATTTTTATTAGGAATTATGTATGCCGAATATTTATCAGAAACCGACCAAGCATCAGGTTTTAGGAAAGTCTCCACTTCTGTATCTGGCTCGGGCTCAGGTTCGGTAAGTAATAATTTTTCAGGCATGCCTTCTTCTACCAAAGAATCTCTAATGCTGGCTGAATATTCTTCTTCTTCTATATACTCATTATCTTCATCTTCGGGGAATGCTTCAACTGCATCTCTCACAAAATGTCTTAAAGAAGATGATTCCTTTAGCTTGGCTACATTATGTGAATTAATGGAAGGCACACTTTCAACAGCACTTCGTAAAGGTAAAAATACTTCGCCAAAGGTGGGTGCCAAGCTCATACGACCTAATGGTTCAAGAGATTCATCATCAGGAACACTTTCAATGGCTGATCGCACAAAAGAGGGGTTATATATGAGATTTTGGTGCTCTTCGGGAGCATCTAGTCGAATATGAGCCGTAGTATAATCAAAAGAGGAAACTAACTGAAAATATCAAGAAATTTATTCCTTCGTCTTTCAAATTCCTTTTGACTATACTTACCAGCAGTACAACTGCTATTAAACCTCCAAATTCCCTCATCTTTCTAAGATATATTAAGAGAGCTTCTGTTTCTCTTTTTAATAAGTTATTGGGTCTATTAACCTAAATGAAAGGAAAGCCAAATTTTTCTTTTTTTAGTAACTAACATTATAGATCAATTATTTATAGATCATGTTTTCATGTCATTTTTTAAACATACATACATATGCACATAATTATGATATAAAAAATAATTTTTTTATTATTATGAATAATATGAATTTTAATGGGCCAGAATTTTTTTTTTTATTATTGCTTTAGTATTGTAGAGAATACGGGATGACAAATTAGGAAGTAACAATTTTAATGAAAAAACAGTTTTGCTTTTGCTTTTGTTATTTTATTTAATAAAAATAATTTAAGGTTATAGCATGGTAGAATAAGTACCAGGTATGTTCATTAGGAGAGTTGTCGTTATTTAACATGGGTAAATTATGTCAAACTAATTTATTTGATTTTTGACGCTTGTTTAAATATTTATCTTTGTTTTCTTTTTGTTTGACGTTATATGGGGTTTTTAAATTGAGAACAAAATTTCTAGTGACTACAACTTGTACTTATTTTGCAATGGGTTATAGAAGGTTGACTAGCACCGAGACTGTATCAAACATAACAAAAAACTTCTCTCTAGAAAATGTTGTGCTTGTAAAAGGCACAAACAAAGTTAGCACATTTCTTACTAACGTAATCATAGAATTAGATTTTTTGACAGATAAGTTAGACTTTTTCTCTCTTGCCGTTCTAGTCAATGTTCAATGGTTTAAAAATATGTAATTATTATGCTAGGAACACAATTAAGTCGTATAAACGCTGGACGTAACGCCGTCATTTTTTTTTTAACGCGCTTCACTTACCCATAATGCCGTCGTAAACGTATTTAGTTTTCTTCTTAAATTGATATTAAAAAACTCCAAATTAATTCAAATAATTGTTATTATAACCTTCACCACAGGTGGAAAAGAGTATAAAAAAGTTTGTCATTCCATTTGAAATTTCTACAATATTCGATGCCTTACTACGACTACCTAATTTTTCCCAAAAATCCCTTGTTGTTGTTGTTTTTCTTTTCTTTCTTATTTCTGTATCTGGAGAACGGCAAGAACCAAAGTTTCCAAATTAGGTACAAATATTTAGGTTATCAATACACTGCATCCAACAAAATGTGGGCAGGATTGAAGAAGTGGGCGTTGTACCTCCCATACAGAAAACATTAAAAATTGTATAGATTCTTGCATTTTTGGACTGTCATATGACCTATAGATACGCCTTGTATACCAAAAGGTCGAAAATCTTTAGAACAATATATTTTCTGAAAAACTCGGAAAAATCGGTTCAGATACAAAAATGTTATGACCAAAACATAAATTTTTGAAAAATACTAATTATCCGGAATTATAGGTCTTCCTGAGTCCAATTTTTATAACCCTAAGTAATGGGAAATTTCTTCTTTAGCACGTTGGTACTTTAATCAATCGAATCAGTGAATCAGTACCCGAGTTACGACCAATATACTGAAATTCTAAAAAGTACTATTTTTATACCCTTCACCACAGGTGGAAAAGGGTATATATAAGTTTGTCATTCTGTTTGTAATTTCTACAATATTGATCTTAGACCCTATAAAATATATATATTCTCGGTCCTTTTGAAAAGCGAAGTTGATTTAACGATTCTTCAAAGTCTAATTTGGAGCCCACACGATCAAGTTTAGCCTTTCCGTTTGCAATACACTCTCACTTTTTACTAGCACACTCACACTTTTTAGATTGACCACGATCCAATTGTTTGGCAATTTTAAGTTCAATTAAACAGCTGATTACAATTTTTCTATTTTTTGAAATTATGACAAACAGTATATATAAAATACTATCAAGAAAGAAGGGATCGTGTGGCTGCAGGGTAAGATGAAGAATGTAGAACGGAACAATAAAAAATTAAAAATAATTATTTAAAAAATGGTTTTTATCATAAAATTCATTAAGAATTGACATTTTTGTACAACAAATTCTATATATTTATGTAATTTTATACACAAATTACCTTAAAAAACATTTGGCAATTTTGTAATTACACTGATAGAAAAATGATTCACATATTTAATGAATTATTTTCATAAAAAAAAAATTGAGTAAATGAAAATTTGCATTGTCCAAATGGAATTTCATAGTTATAATGAAGTATTTTCGTTAAAATCGCTTCATTGGATTTCGTAATTACGTTAAAAATTTTCATTGGATATATGAAAACTTAAGTTTGTCCAAGTTAAAAAAAATTTTAATCGGGAACATAAAAAAACATTATACAAACATAACTATATTCATAAATGAATCCAAAATTATAATTTCCTTAAAAAAATGTTTAATTGTTAATCAAAAAATGTAAGATTTCATTATTTCATACATCTAATGTAATATTCCAAAAAAATGTATGAAATCAAAAATTTTTTTATAAAAGCAACATATTTCAATAATGCTTTCATAAATTTAAATTTTCATTATGACACTGAAAAAATGTCATTATAGTAATGAAACAAAAACTTTCAGTAAACGTTGTTATTGTTGTTATGGACAATTTAATCTCATATTTACGCTCTTAATTGAGTAAAAAACATAGTTTTTTTATCCAAAAACTACACTGCCCCGGTAGGCTAGCTGGTAGTGAGCTTTAAACTTTATTGAAAGTATTCATCCAATGAATAATATTCATAGATCTAATGTAATGTTTCATCAAAAAGATTTTATGAAACAAGTTTCATTGATACAACGAAGAGCTGCATAGGTTCCGTTTAAATGCAATTTTTCTGTCAAAATTCATTGGTTTTGCGAAGAAAATTCTTTCAGTATAGAGTATAATTAAAAGAGAAAGAAAGTGTAAACATAGGTGCCAAATAAAATATGTAATTAAAAAGATGTAAAATTTTACTCAAAGGAACTAATGTTTTCTAATTTAATTTTTTCAAAACTAAAAGCAAATCATAAAAAATCCATTATGTTTCTATTAGAAAATGATACTAAATTTGGCAGAATTGTTTCCAAATTATCTCTTGAGTAGTTATAATAAGAGAAACTATAAGGAAACATTTTTAAACTCTCTGTATTTTATTCTCTTTTGGATATTTATTTTGAAAGTTTGCCAAACAAACTAAAATTTTAAATTAAATAAAAATAAAGTATTGAATTTCATTGAAAATTATACTAGACTTCCGCTTTAGTAATTAAATAAATTACATATTAACTGCCGTATTCATAAAAAATAAAATAAGTTTGAAATGTGTTTTAAGGTAAAATTTTCGAACAAATTTTCCTTAAAATGCATTTCAAATCCATTTCAATTTTTTATGAATACGACAGTAAGCACTTAACAAAATACATACTAATAATGTATAAATTAGGAAATTAAAAAATATTCTTAGCGTTCAATACATCTAGCCATAAATGTAGAAAATAATTGAAATATAGAATTAAAATAAATTTCTTTAAATCCAGCAAAAAAAAAATTATTTACAGATAAAACAAATTTAATAAAAAAAACTAGCACAACATATTAATAAAACTCAATATTTTTTTGTTTTGGTAAAATTAAAAATTCTATCAACGTTTTAAAGGTTACTAAACAGACAGAAGGAGAGTTGATGAAAAAAAAAATAATAAAAAAAACAAGTAAGAAAGTATAGTCGGTCAAACCCGACCATCTGATACACCTACACAACAGAATATAAAAACAATTTTCACTAGTCTACCCTATTTGAGACCCATGGGCATTCATGGACCCTCCTAAACAATGTTATGTTACGGGTTTAAGAATAATTGTTAAGGCCCTTTGCTCCAATTTTAATATAGATATCTTCATCTATATGGGATTTAAGGAAGAGGGTTTATATGGGACCTATGGTTAATTTTGGATTTACCAGGACAAAAATTTGTCACGACATAGTAGCTATCGTAAAAGTTATTATCGCCAATTTGTATGTAAATATGCACCAGTATTTATTAGGAAGTAAGGGCATTAAAAGTAATTTTCGGGAGTAATATTTGTATGGCCCGATTTCAATTAAATAAGATGATTTTGATTGCAAAATATAAGGTAAGACCAAATTTAACCTAAATACCAACATAGTGAATAAGTTTTTAGGCACAAAGACCCTATTCCAGAAATAAGGTCGCATGAGGGCTATGTTAAATTATGGACCGATTTCGCCATTTTCAATAGGTTTGGTCCTGGGTCCAAAAGGAACACATGCACCAAATTTCATCAAATTAGTTTCAATAATTGCGACATGTACTTTGCACACAGGATTAACATAGACAGCCAGCCAGTCAGACGAACATAGTTTACTCGACTCAGAAAGTGATTCAGAGTCGATCGGTATACTTAAAGCTGGCACTACGACCAATATTTTAAAGTGTTGCAAACATCAACACAAATGCATTATACCCTCTCCACTATTGTGGTGTGGCTATAAAAATAAACTTTACAACCTGAAAGATACATACACATAATAAAATAAAGAATTTCAAGTTAAAATAACAAAAACGTTTTAAAATACTGGAAAAGATTTTTACAGAAAAAAGTTAAAAATAAATTGGTTTTCTTTTCTTTTTTTAGAAAAATTGCCAATACAAATAAGGAACAAGGGTAAAATTTTTGTCAGAAATCTTTAAAAAATATTAAAAAATATTTTGCAAGGCCCATCTATCAGGTCTGCTTACTTGTACAAAAACAAAAAACTTTTTCTTTTAAGCTGTCAAAAGCAAAAGGAAAAAGCGTGTATGTAAACAACTTTTGAAAGCTCAAAAGAACGAAAACAATGATCATCAGGCTTCTTGCGCAGACCTTTTCAATGGGCCTTGATATTTTGTATGTGGATTAATTAAGACAATAGTTTAAATTTTAAAATTAATCTAAGTAAAATTGAAATTTAAGCCAATTTTTTTGATTGAAGAAGCGATTTGAACTGGATTTTTAATTTAACAAGTAAAAGTGCAACATTCGGCTGTGCCAAATCTTTGACACAATCCACCCAAAGTAAGAATATTTAAGGATTTTTAAATAAATATTAATAAAAACTAACTTCCCAGTTTTATAATTCGATGTGGTTTTGGGAGTATTAACGTAAATTTTAAAATTACGCTTTATATGGGGCCTGAAGTTAATTATCTGCCGATTTTCACGAAATTTGCCAGTATGGTTTCCACAGTTAATGAGCTATGACATAATAAATTTTACAATAATTTTACTACGGTAAATTATGCAACGATCTTCGCGAAATTCGTCAGTGCGATTTCTAATCCTAAGAAACTATAGCAGACCAAATTAACTTCAGTAGCATTATTCGTTACGGTTTTAAGCGTACTAAAATGATTTCACGGAGTTAGCTTTATACGGGGCTATGGTAAGTTATGGACTGATCTCCACGAAATTTGACAGTGTGATTTCTTGATGAATAAAGCGAATTTGTGCAAAATTTAATGAGAATCAGTGCATTATTTCACCAATTTATGCTAGCGTCTGTAACCAGGCCTACCATATTTGTCGATTTATCGGAATTTTACCGATTTTTTGCCTCTAAATTATCAAAGTGCCGTTTTGCTCAAAAAATGCCAATTTTTTCAAAAACATCTAAAACACGGTAACTTTTTTTTGAATTTTCAATTATCAAGGTTTTGTTTGCCGTGCTTAATTCCCAATATTTATTCTTGATAAAAACACTGAAATTTAGTATGACTAATTGGGTAACATTGAAATATTTGTTTCATGAAAAAGAGAGAACTACTGTTAATTAAGCGCTTCTACTTAGTCTGAGTTCATACGGCTCATGTCTTATTGACAAGATTCTTCCATTTTCTTCTTTGAACATGTATTGGCGTTCAAATGATTCATGTCATGTTGACGACATGTGCTTTTTTGATATTGAAAACAATAACAAAATTAAACAACGAATGAAAAAGCAAAACGTAAAGACAGTACATGCATCTGTGTACTCGTTTCTTTTTCCTTCGTCCCTCTCGCCTATAAAGTAGCAATCTTGTCAATAAGACATGAGCCGTATGAACTCAGACTTAAAGGCCTAACCAGAATATGAATAACGTGGCTTAAGCATCTGAGCGAATACATGTAAATCATATGTGTAAAACCATGTTGAACTTAAGGGAACTTTTTGTTAAATTTTATGAAACTGTAATTTGCTTGAGCAAAGTGCGAAACTAATCGCACATTCCGTACGGAATCAAATGTTTTTTATTTTGTTTTTGTTTTTTTAAATGTATTTGAGAGGCTTTTTCTTTTACATTTGACAGTAGCATAAGTTTGTTTATGCATATTCTGGTTGGGCCTTAAGAAAAAAAGGTTTAGATTTTTTTGTTACGTATGTCTAACCAAACACACACATTTTATTTGAAAATGAACAAAAGAAAAAATTCAAGAGCTTTTTTGACAAAAGCTAAAAGAACAAAAAAAGTTCTTTTTATTTGAGTTTGAAAAGAGATTAGTGCATACAAAAAAGTTGTGGCTAAATTCAAATTCACTTTTAATGAAGAAATTTTAATCAAAAAAGCGCAATTGAGGATGATGAAGGTACATCAGATTGCCAATCTTTTGTAAGAAAGTCAAGTAAATTTACAAACTTTTTGGCAAAAAAATTCAGGGGGCTAATTATGGCAGTCGTGATCGAATACTTTTTCGATTCGAAGGCAATTTTATTTCTAATTCTTTCTATCGATACTGAACGAATCGAAATTATTTTTTCAGAGTTTTAAAGCATTTATTTGAGCTTTCACAACACTGAAAAAATAATTTCGATTCATTCAGGATGGACTGAAATAAAATTGCCTTCGAATCGAAATAGTATTCGTTCACGACTGCCATAATTAGCCCCCAGATTTAAAAGTGAGAATTCTCCTGGCGCATTTCTAACATTCTTCCGCTAACGTGGAAAAAGTTTTGCCGATTTTTTAAATTAAAGTGCCGATAATGACGATTTCTTACCAAACTCATCTGGCACCGCAGTCTGTAACACAAATATCAATTTTCTAGAGAGGTTGTTTCATATTTGGGTTAAGACTGTTTTGCCTCATGAACCAACAATTTTACACCAAAATTGTTTTTCCCTTGTATCTTTCGAAAGTGAGCGTTGTTTCGACAGACGGACATGGCCAAATCGACTTGGGCCCATTTTCACAACTTACCGATAGTTCAAGGTAGAATTTTATCGGCCGTATGAAAAGTGTTCCATTATTACAACTTTACTTTAACCTACCAGGTCGGATGAACCTTAATTTACTTTATCGCTCACTTTAGGTTAAAGCAAAATATTAATATTGGAACACTTTTTATAAGGCCGATTAGTCTACTTTTTGCTTTCGGTAAGTTGTACAAACGGGCCTTAGAATTACTCAAGCACCCAGTATATACCTTATGGGATCTTAGATGAATATTAACAAAAGTTAACAACGGAATGATAAAGGGCATGTTCGTAAATGCATCACTGCGCTGCATCATTAAATCAAACTTTTTTTAATGCCGATAAAAAAAATAATTATGGTATTTTTATGGAGTATTTGACAATTTAATTCAGGCCTGTCCTGAAAATCACTTTAACTCAAATCACATGTGCCTACTAAAATCGCACGTGTGATATTTTAGCGTCCCGTTTTTATGTGTTTTGGTGTGATCTTTAATTGCAGAAAGCACACCGAGAAACTCAACAACGGTATGACTTTCAAAACACCACACAAGCACGTGATTTTCAGAACAGGCCCGATTGTCTACATCTACTTCACTGATATAAATACATATAAACTTTAGCGCAATGATGCATTTACGAACATGCTCACCAGCGTTACCGTTGTGATACTAAAGTATCAATTTGACCCTTTTACGACGGTGTTGATACCTTTTATGACCCTTTTTTTAAATTATACTTTTGTATCATTATCACCTATTTTGTGACACCATTTTACCCTTTTATGGAAATAGCTCTCACAATTTGTTTTTTGTCAACACTGCGGAACAGAAGTGCTAAACGAATGTTTTCGAAATAAACATTGCTTGATATGGAACAGACTCAAAGTATAAACTTACAATTCCATGCTTTCTTCTCCTTGATTTTTGATAGTAAAGTACAATTTCCCTAAAAGCAAACATAACTCATATAAATATTTGTTATTTTTTACGGTGGTTTCTTTTCAAAACAAAAATTTTACATTTTATTAAAAAATTGCAATTTGGTGTTTTGCTCTCTTAAAGAGTAGCATGTTTTATTCAAAAAAATTCGCCCTTAATAATGGCAAAGGTATTGAACTTTTCGCCTTCTTTTGAATCGACAGTGTTGAGAGTGCCCTAACAGGAATGAAAACAAGAGGTAAAAATTGCTAAATTAGCAGAAATTCCCATATATTTGGTAACAGCGGTATGATAGCAAAGTCTTATATTTATTAAAAATCGTAAAAGCTTTAAAAAATCTGACACTTACAGGAAAAAATCGCTTTAATCGAGAAAATGGTTACAATTTGTGAACGATTGCAAAATTTAAAACAAACACTAAAATTTTTTGACATCACTTAATCGGAAAATTACATAAAAAATATTAAAAAATTAGCTATGTATAATGATAAAGAATAAACATTTTGTCAGTTGTTTAAAATAGGACAGAGCATTCCATAAAAAATTAAGTTTTTTGAGCTCTTCCTACCTGAAATATTATTTTTTTGTTTGCTTATAAAAAAACTTGATCTTATTATGTTCGTTAAAATGGGAAATACTGCTAATAAAAATCTTAACCCTTTTTTTATTGAAATACCCTTTTTTGACCCCTTTTTCTGGAAAATACCCTTTTTGTGACCCTTTTCAAAAATTTCCAACGGTAACTCTGATGCTCACACTTTCTGCACCCTTATTCACCACTAGTGGTGGAGGGTATATAAAAAAATTCTATTTTTCCCATATTCCTTCAATATGTTTATTTAAAAACTTTCTTATGTTACAAATCATTTAATAGCTAAAATCCATACTTTTCTTAAAAAAACATGTAAAAAGTACCGACTTTTAAAGAATAAATTAATTATTTCAGAATACATACCTGTTCTAAAAATAACAATGAATTAAAAAAACGAGTAAAAGTGCTATATGCGGCTATGCCCTAGCTCATATAGTAAGGGCACTATTGCGCCAAAACCATTATTTTAGGAAGAAAAAAGGAGTTATTTGTCTATAACTCGATCATTTAAAAACCGACCGATTTCAGTATTCCACTCAGTTTACTGAAGGTGAAATTACCCCCAAAATTTAGAGAGAAAAGGTAAATAAAAAATTGCATAATTAAGAAACATGTTCACTTATTTTTCATGATTTCTAAATCTACCTACATGTGTCTTAAGTCTTTTGTTAAAAGCCATTGTTTTAATAAAAATGTTTGCTTCTGTTATATGCCTTTCGTCATTAATTCAAGCAGGAAATAAGCAAAAATTACTATATTCATATTTATTGATTAATTCCGAAAAAAGTCACGAATTTCTTTTTAAAATTTTGCAATTTATTCTCAATTGACGAGAGTTTTTTTTTTAATTTTTCTTTAAACAAAACAAAACAATTGATTTTAACCAGCAACTTTGATTGTCAAGTTCTTTTGTTTATATTAAACATGTAATTTTTTTTAAATTTTATTTGTTGTTTTTGTTCGTAATAACTTGTCTCTTTATTCGCTTGCAGAAAAAAATTAAACAAAATAAGCACGAGTCATTGAATTAAAAACACAAAGAAATAAGTAAATAACAAAATTAACATCGATATTTAATTGTTTTTAAATAAGTTTTATCGATTAAACCTTAAAATATGTTTTGGCTTTAATTAAAGTGATTGATTTGGGTGACAGATTTATTTATTTATTTAATTAAGTCTATGGATACAATCCTAATAGACTAACGTTTAATGCCTAGCCCATAGTTCTCCTGAAAAATTTGTTTTGTGCGCAAAGTACAGGTTCTTATTGGCACAAGGACCAACCCTATTGAAAATGGGCCAAATCGTAGGACCATGAGGGAAATTTCTTCCTCTCAGAAACTATCAAACCGATTTTAATGAAATTTAAAACATAGATAGAACCATATCTATATAGACACAAAATTTATAAATTTTTAAAAAAATCGGTCCACGAGGGGAGATAGGTGCAATTTCTGCCTCTCAAACCGATTTTAATGAAATTTAAAACATAGATATTTCCATATCTATAGGGACACATTAGCTATACAGTTTTTTAAAAATAGGACCACAAGGGGAGGCAGGGGGCAATTTCTGCCTCTCACAAACTTTCAATCCGATTTTCATGAAGTTTATAAACATAGATAAATCCATATTTACATGGACACATAAGCATGATGTGTTTTTAAAAACTGTGGTGTTGGGTATCATATGGTCGGGCTTGACCGACTATACTTTCTAACTTGTTTTACCTTGAATTTAAATTCAATTCGTTGTCAAAGTTTTTTTGGGAGTCAAAAAATTAATAAACAAGGTTTCCTTCAAATTTGCTAGATTCGCATTTCGTACTTTTGATAAACTGAAATTTATTGTATTCCTATGCGCATTTCGCTGGTTACTTAGGCCAGTGGCCGTATTCTGTAATTCGCTTAAGCTAAATCTCTATCGCTAAAAATCTTTAAAGTTGATTAACCGATGTTTCGCTACGAATGCAGTACTGTAACGTGCATTGCTAAATTTGGCAATGTCATGACAATTTAATTCACCGCAATTTTAGCTTTTATTGTCATTACTAAAATTTTTAAATTTTGTATTCTCTAAGGCATTTTAGGGATAGAGATTTAGCTTTAGCTAAGCGAATTACGGAATACGGGAGCAGATCATCAGTAAACTTCATCCAAAGATTTAAAAAAAACCAAAGATATTATGCAAATAAAACTGTTAAGCGAATAAGAATTATAGACATCAGTTTTACTTTTAATAATAGCTTAAACAAAAACAAAAAAAATAAACAGTTTGTTTATCTTTTCTGACAGTCCCTAATACAATTGGTTGATTTTTTGTCAACTCAAAATGTAGTTGTAAATAACTTTATTTTATTTTCAGTTTTATTTACACTGCCACATGCATATGAATTATCAAAGTTTTTCTTGGGAGTAAAAAAATTAATTAATTCATTTGTTGTTTTGAAAATCTTTTTAATATCAATTTTACATAATAATTATCTCTTATACTGTAATTGTATATAATAAAAAAATTACTCTACTTGAGTTTTGTTAATTTAACCTTGAATCGAAATTTAATATATATTCGTATCGGTATCGCCGATATTTCTTTTTAAGTATCGGTATCGTATCGGCAAAAATTCGTATTGTTACATCCCTAATTTAAACCAAGTAACGAAAATACAAATAATTTTTGCTGTCCGGTTTCATAATACAAGTGAAAAATACAAAATTTATATGAAAAGTACTCAAAAAACTGAGTGTTTTTTATATTCATTTTACTACACGTTCAATCACTTGTATTGTAGAATCAGTACTTGAATCTTTAAGGGAAAAAAGCACCAACAAAAAAATAATGGAGAGCGAATTCAAAGACACGATTTGGCTCGTTCCCAATTATTTTTCAAAAACTTATATTCTTTTTAAATTCTTTATTTTTTTTTTTTTTTTTTTTTTTTTTTGCTGAAATAATTATTACATATTGTATGATTTTTATTTTTTCAAACATAATTGTTATTAATTGAATGACCCTAAATTTTTTTAAATGAAATAGTGGGAAGAAAGGCATATAGCAAAGAAATTACTTTCTATCAGTGACCGTAGTAGCAATTATGCTATTTACTTTTTTTTAATAAAAAAAAATCAAAAGATAACAAATATTTCTGCAAAAAAAAAATCAGAAAAATTAGTAATAGGTGGTAGTTATTTTATTACGCTACCTGGTAAGTAGTTGTCATTACAATTGTAATTTTTCTGAAAACTTCAATAAGTACTTACTAGTAATGACCTCAGCAACCACTAATTACTTCTTTTATTTTTACTACTGCATATTATTAGTAAGCAATCAGCTCAATAACTAAAAATTAGTTGTGTTGTTTTAAGTACTGAATATTTACTTAAGCGGCCCACTTTTTAACAATATTATTGTATATGTTATTCGCCATATTATTTCTATATTGCCCTATATTATTCAATAAGTGGCACAATTCTTTCAATTAAATTATGGCTCAAATCTTATAAGTTAAAAAACCTAGCCTTTAAAACAAAACAACATCATACATTGTTGCCAACACATTTCACAGTGATTGCATTTTTTTTCGTTGTGCAATAAAAATCAAAAGGATTTTGATTCTAAGATAAGTAGCTATTCAGCCTCCTAAAGTTTTTGTTGGGTAGCAATTACATATTTATTAATTTTTATAATAAATGTCATAATTAGGGATGCAATTTTCATGCACTTAAAAAACGAAAATATGCGCATAAAATATGCACTAAAGACTTCAAAATATGCATGAATTTTTTAATTTGGTTTAAAAAAAAAAATTATAAAAAGTAAAATATTTTTTAAAACTAAATAATTTAAAATTTTGTTTGCATAATCCAAAAAACACTTTTTTTGTATCTCAGCATACTTGAGGGATGCCAATTAATTTGGAGAATATTAATTGTCTAATTCAGATCCAACATTTGATTAAGCCTAGATTACACTATCTCACAAGTCTTACGTATTCCATAATACTTTGTGAGATAGAAATCTAATGAGTTTTGTTGCTACTGTCAAAAAATCTAATGTAACATGACAGTTTGTGTTCAGACCATCACACAAAGTATAAACACTCACACATGAAATAAAATGCAAACCTGATCCAATGAAAAGTATTATTGTTTAGAAATTTTTCAAAAAACGATGAAGTCGTATGGGATGTCAAACTTTTTCCTAATGCTTGTCATTTTCGTGACACATTGCATTCACACTATCACACTTTGTCATATCCCTGCGGGAAATTTGTGTCAATTGGTCCTGGTCCTGGGAGTTATGAAAATAGAACAGCTACAAAAAGAAAGAACTCATGACCAGTGAAAAGAGAACCAATTATGATGAACAAAAAGGTAGAAAAAGTAATGAATTACACTACAGTCTTCACCGGTGGTGTGATACATTTTTTTGAGACTTTCTAAAATTTGGCTATTGAATGTAACTCTAGGACTTTTTTTTTTTAAATAATAGTACATCGTATTGAAATAATACTACATTGTAGTAACTGTCACTAAACACGTCCATTGAGAATAGATTTGTGACTGGTCAAATGGTGTCAATTGACCCCCTCCAATGACAACCCCATGTAAAAGTGATAGGTCTTATTCATAGAAAGTGTTAAAACTAGAACCGGTCTCTACCACCAAATACCTATCACGGGACTACTTTGGTGTCAGTTCGCTTCCATCTAGGGATTACTTGAGTTTTTGACATGTATTAATACAAAGTATAATAGTGCAATCTAGCCTTAACAGATCAAAAATAAGTTGAAAGTTTTGCAAAATATTTTGGATTTTTTTTGTATTTTTCGGGCTATTCTTCCTTCCACATTGTAATTTTATCAATTAATTTGAGTTGACTACTAAGTGAACTAAATCCTTCCTAATTAGTTCTTGTTTTACCAATATATCCGAAGTTGGAAAATACAAATGCTAAATTTGATATTTATTTTACTTTTTTAACTGCATAAGCATCGGTTGTAACAAGTTCTTCAATAACATTCTTAAATTGCTCAAATTTGTCGATTAGTATTCTAAAGTATCTAGCCAGGTTCCCCGTATTGTTAATACTGGCTGCGGTGGTAAGGGTACCAAGGGATACATTTAATTAAAAATTCGCAAGTTGTGAAGGAGTCTTTAAAAATATTTTTTTCCCGTATGAAAACAATAAATCAATATTATCGAATTGGCTTCTAATTTCCTCTGCAGCTCGGTGTAACCCATGTGCCAAGCAAGTTACATATAACAGTTTTGGATAAAATGTTTAAGGCAAATTGGCAGTCTTAACCACAAAGCATACATAGATACAAAAAGTGGCGTATGAAAAATGACCAAATCATTTGTGAGGGCAGCTTTCGAAGAAATAGAAAGAAAGCGTTTTTTGATAGTGAAGTGGCAATGTGTAAAAACAGGCCGTCACAACCAACACAAATTGCGTGAAAGACAGAAAAAACACAATTTTTTCTGTCTCGTGACGCCTCTGTGTGCTCTGTGGTCTTAACCATTGTTTAAAAATTCAAGGATCTTTTGTCGAAATCTTGTATTTTAAGCAGAGCTCCAAAAAAATAAATTTATTGATTTTAAAAATTTGCATAGAATTTTTAAATTTTTTGAAGAACTTTTTTTTTATAATATGGAAATTTAAAAATATATCACTCAAAAATTTTAAAATATGCATTTAAAACCAAAATATGCAAAAATATGCTTTTTCCCCAAAATATGCAACAATATGCAAAAAGAAATCGATGCCATTTTAACCCAAATTAAATGATTTGGAAAGTTAATTGGTCGACATCGATTTTAGACAATCGACAAAAAACATGCATTTGCATGGAAATCGCATCCCTAGTCCTAATTTGAACACTTCCCTTCAGAAAGGCTTTTTCTACCCACAACTTTCAATAAAAAAAAATTGGATTAATTCCTGTTTAATCGAAAACAAAAAAGGCCCAACTTAAGTTGGCTTAAGCTCATTTAAATCGTATGTGTCAAACCATATTACACTTTAAGGAAACTTTTTGTTAAGTTTTATGAAAATTTTCTTTGGTTAAGCAAAATCTGATGACACTTTCCGTTCAGAATCAAATGTTTTTTATTTTGTTTAATTAATTTTTGACAGAAGCTTAAGCAAGCTTATGCATATTTTGTGAATTCTTTCCTGTTTTTTTTTTATCTTTTTTATTCTATAAATTGCCAAAATGTCCTAAAACAAACTTTCTATGTATAAATTAATAAGATTAACGTTTATTTTCTTTGTTTCATTAGCTTAATGGAATTTTTTTAATTTTATTAATTTTAATCCCGTAAAGAATTGACAAGAAAACAAACTTCGTTATAGTTTGTTGAACGTAGTAGAGTCAAATCTTTTTCAGCACAAAAACATATTAACCTAATTTTAAATGTCTACTTTGGAAACAAAAATCTTAAGAATAATAAATAATTTAAATATGTAAAAGAGAATAAAGAACTTTTAGCAAAAATAAAAAAAAATAAAACTTAAAACTTATTTTTGTTGTTATTGTTAAAATATTTAAATTAGCCATTTTTAAGCCAATTAAATAAGTTCTTTAAACTCATTTAAAAGTAAGCAACAAAAAAAAAACCGAAAGAAAAAGAAAGAGATTAAGCCGAGATTATTTAAGAACAAACCCACACATAATTAACTTGTCAGTTAGTATTAGCGAATTTCTTATTTAATTAACATATTGTACGCCAAATACCGTAATAAAATCATCATTATCATCTGCTTTGATGTTAAGAAAAGTAAACAAACTCTACAACAATTCATTATTAATGTAAATAAAGCCAAATGAAACAAACTTTATTTGGCTTAATCATTTTGCTTAAAACTTAGTTGAGAAAAGTAATTGATTTTTGAGAAGTTGTATGTAAATGCCAATTAGCAATTTATGTATAAAAAATTCATTAGTTATTTTTTTGTTTCTTAAAAATTTCACTTTAAACATAATTTGTTTTAAAGTTTATGGGTTGAATAAAAAAGAATGTGTTGTTTTTTGCATCAATATAGAAAATTTAATTAAATTCAAATGCTTGACTTCAGATTTCGGATCCATTTTTTTGTTATTTACGATAAAACCGCGGGTGATTAAAATTCAAAAGGAAAGTTTTAGTTTTAATAATTTATTTCTTAAGAAATTGTACCAATTTCATAAAATTAAGAACAATAATAGCAAAAGGCAAAATTCACAAGATTTTATTAATATTATTTAATTTACACATAGAAACTATTTCATTTAGTGAAGAGAAAAAATCTTACTTTTCTCTAACCAGGATGTTAAAACCTAACACAGCTGTCAAAAAAATCTTAAGACCTCCTTATCCTTACGTATACATTGCGGATCAGCTTTTCAGATTTTCTTACCTCGTACGTAAACGCCACGCTGTGGTGCAAATAACCCTGATAAAATTGAAGTGTTTATCCGTTTGTACGTAATAGCAGTAAAAGAATTTTATGTTTATTGATAAAGCGGACATTCCACCGATGTACTCCACGTTTTTTATACAATACGCATTAATAACAAAAGCTAACTACCTGTTCAATAATTGCTAAATTTGACGTTCGCATAGAAAATTTCTTTGAAGAACACTCACTTTTAGAAATACTAGCGGAGTTCAGTGTAGCTTTTGTTTGCAAATCCAACAAAAAAAAAAATATACAGAATTGCGATTGTCATATCATTGCTTTTGCGCAACACTAAAACTGTTTAGCTTTTTTTTGCTACATGTATTGCGTTTACATAACTGATACTCGAACAGCTGACATTTGTCAAAAAATAATTTAGATTCGTGAAACAAAATTTAAGATATGGAGCCGACAACTCTACATAAAAAATTAAAAAGAGAAAAACCCAACAAAAAGTGGACGGTCGATGAAATAACTGTTTTGGATTATTTGGAGGAGTCAGAAAACATAGAGGTTAGTATTTAAGAGAAGTCCGTAATTTTTCTAAAGCAAATTCTTTATTATTATTTAGACACCAACAGCTCAAATGTTTTATAAAAAATTTATTGAAAAAAGCGCTATCGATGCATCCTGGTATATTATAAGCTGGAAGGTACGATAGCTTGAGGCATCTATCTTATAAAAAGGCCAACGATTGGCGTAGTTCTACTAATGCAGCGATAATATTGTCTTTTCCACTGCTTCGTGGCATTTTAAAACAATTTCACGAAATAATCAAACACCTTTTTGTAAATTTTCACGACCAATAATTCCGTAAAACAGCTGTTATTTAATTTGCACATAGCATTGCAAAGTTGCTTAAAATGCCGCTGACTGTCAAAGATAAAATTATTGCACTACCAAACCGTTGCAACCTAAAACGCACCAAACATTGAATAACGCTACTGTCAATCTAAAATTCTATGCAAACGTTTAAGGCTCAGTTAGGCGAACGTTGCTGTACCCGTACTGTACCTCACGGTACTGTAAGCACGTTGGTGCACTTATAGAACGTTTAAAAACGTGTCATGTGTTTTCCCACACATAAACAAAAAGCAATAGTATACATAAAACAAAACACACAGTGATGGGAATCAAAAATGTTAATATGGTGACCGTTGTGCAGAAAAGGTACCACGTGATTTAAATGATATTAAAACAGTATTTTGTGTATGTAAAAAATGTTTATAATTTAATATTTATATTAGCTATAAATTTACAATAAATAAATTTGTATTTTAGCATATATAAATTTTTAGCATACATATATTGTAAATGTGCACACACTAAACAATGTTTTGATACCATTTAAAGTCTTTTATATGTTTCACATTTCCATTGTATGTGTATATGCATTTGTTTATTTTAAACATCTAAACATATGTATATTTGGAAAAATGTTGTATCGTAAGTTGTTTTATCGCAATTCCATAGCAATACTGAAAAAAGTACCAAAAAAAAGAGCAAAATTACCCGCATTCATTGCATTTCGGTAAGCTTTTGTATTGGTTTTCATATAACAAAAAGCGAACAGCTGATGGATACAGTACAGATACGGTACAGCAACGTTCGCCTAACTGAGCCTTTACGTTCGATATTGTTAACCAGGCAGTAAACATTATAAATTTTCACAAATTTTCTGTTTTCTTTTAAACAGATCACAACATGTTTACGTATTTTAAGTAACTACCAGCCACTTACGTCAATCGTAACGTTTATGTGCCTGCAACATTTACGTATAAGTAACAAACCCTTAAAGGCTCAGTTAGCCAGGAGTAACAGTAACGTTTCAAATCAGCTGCTTTATTTTGTTGAATGTAAAGCAATTAGAACGATTATCACTAGCAGTAAGAAGATACGTCTCAATCTGTAAGAAATATATTGGTCTTACTTTTTTACGGTAAGGTTAAGTTACTGTTACTCCCGGCTAACTGAGCCTTAACTCTATGTGTTTACTTTTTTGTTGCATTTTACACGTACAGAACATTGAGAAAGATTTTTTTCTTTTATGAGAGTTTCAATTCTAGTTAATCTTTTATGACCAGGACGGACATCTTAATAAAAGTGGTTTTCACTATAATTTTCTTATCTTATTTGAAATTAAAACTTTTACAAAAAAAATTTTAAATTATATATGTATAATAAATAATAATAATAAAACATAATCATATAAACCGTTAAAATCTGAATAATAAGCAATAAATATAAAATATCTTTTGGAATTTTTGGAACGATTTAAAAAGTCTTAATAAACAATAAAATATTTTAAAAGTTTAGGAATTATTCAATAACTCTTTTAGTCACAGACCAAATAATCTCCGGGAAGTAGTTTAGTTAAAAATAATTTAAATTATTTATTTAAAGTTGACAAGCTGTCAAATTGACAGCTTAAAGTCTTCTTAATCATTTTTCAAAGAAAACTTTTATACAAATTTAATTTTAATTAACTGATATAAAAAAAAACATCCCGGAAATTCTTTACAAAATTATATTATTATTATTATTTCTGCATTTTAAACTGAGGTGTAACAAAGAACTTTAAATGAATTGTTTTAATCTTTTTTTCATTTCCTGATTTAATTGTTTTAATAACTGACATCTTTTAAACGTTTTAAATACTTTTCCTTATTGAAAACAAAATAAAAAACAGAAAACAAAAGTCATTAAGAGTTAGAATTCACTATCTTAAATATTTTCTTAAAATTTTCTTTCAGCAGAAAATGCCAATCAAAGTTCATTCGATCTGGGATAAATCCCACTCATTTCATGATAAATCCCACAAATAGGGGAAATATGGTTATAGAATATCATTCATTAATTTCAATAATTTTATAATTCAAAATATGTATACTATTTTTCAATGGAGCCGTTTTATGTTTTTGATCAATTATAAAAAAACATCAAAATGATATTAAAGGCACAATTTTAACGCAAATAGTAACTGCGAATTTCACTATGTCGAAAGAGCGCCTTCTTTCGCATAAATACATTTGAATCAAAAATAAAGTTTTTGGAATTTGTTTTTGTATAAAATTTAGTTGTTCGAAAGACAGAGGGTGCGTTCGTAAATGCATCACTGCGCTGCATCAGTGATTTCAAATGGTTATATATTTATCAGTGAAGTAAATGTGGACCAAAAAATTTTGAAATACTCCACAAAAATAATAATAACACAATAAAAAAAATTATAATTATTCTTTTATCGCCATTAAAAAAAAGTTTGCTTTTCTGATGCAGCGCAGTGATGCATTTACGAACGTACCCAGAGTTCTTTCGCATTTAGTAAATTTCCAACGATTTAGAAAATTTTTTTTTACACAATATCAAACATAATATTGCGCACATTTTTGCATTCTTAGGTAATAAATTGTGCTTCGTGATTTAAGGCACTTTTGAAGTAAATCAGCGATATGTTCATTAATATGTTTAAGCAAATAATGAAAGTGTTGCTAGAAATTGTATGTAAAATATCAATAATAACCCCTTATTTGCTGTTTCCAAAGACAGGCGATTAATTGTGTAGTAAAATTTATATAAAAAGCACTCGGTTTTTTGTGTGATTTTCATATAATTTTTAAAATCTACTGCCTGTTATTTGAAAACAGCACATTAAACACCTAAAACTCCTTTGAAAACGTTTAAACGTTTTGTTTTACATTTAGCAAAGGAAAAATTTTCTTTTGTTAAAATTGAATAATGATTTTAATAACTAAAATTTTTGAACACATAAAAACTAGATAATTGTGATGACTCAAATTTCTTAAAAGTGCCGCAAACACCAAGAGAATTTATGATAACAAATTAAAGAAAAATTAAAACGGACTTAATGCCTCTTTTAACGATTAAATCAGAAAATGTGTAAAAATAATCAACAACCTTTAAGGAAGTATAAATTGAATAACAAGTTTAAATTATTTTATCCTATCCTAATTTGTTTAAAAGTTTAAAACTTTCAAATAGAGAAAAGGATGACAATGATGTGCTGGTTTCACAACACAAGTGATTGAACGTGTAGTAAAATTTTTATCGAGCCCTGACCGCGAAAATAACGTAAGCACCAAAAATCAAATTTTACAGGAGAGAGTTTTTTCTATTTTATTTCATATAAATTTTGTATGAAATTTGTCGCTTACAATAAAATTGTTCTTGCTAAAAAAACGTACCTTATGTGACCATGTCATTTTGGGATATGATGCAACCAATAAAGTCATTTATTAAAAAAAAAACGAAAATGATGTCGCTTACGTTATTTTCGCGGTTAGGGCTCGATATGAAAAGCACTCAGTCTTTTGAGCTTAAAAAGGCTTAAATCAAAGAAAGATCACTTTAACTTCTTGAAAAACGCTTAAACCAAGATAAGTTCGATAATCTATTGGCCATTATAAATTTGTTGGAAAATCGATTTTTCATCCAAAAACTAAATAATCCTAAATATGGCTTTTAAATATGCTTAAATTTTGTTCATCCAAAATTGTTTAAAGTCTATTAAAAACGATTGTAGTTGCATAAAACAAATTTAAAATGAAAAAAAGGATGAAAAATCAATAATTTGTTTTAGTCAAAGTGTTTTTAAAACTAAAAACTTCAAAAATCCATTTATTTGTGATCATTTTTAAATTCAATTTAAAAATACAAATCAATTTTTTCATCTTTAAAAGTTAAGAAGCTTAAAACGACTGCAGTTCTTTTAAGGAACTACAGCCATTTAAAGCTTTTACACAGTTTTGGATGAATAAGGGATTTTTATAAAATTGATCTTTGATTACAGATTATTTTCCCGATTTGAGCACTTCCAAGAGTCTTCATTCATTTTTAAATAAAACAAATCATTTTTTTATGAAATGGGGGGTAGTCACAACTTATCGCCGTCATCTCGATTTGATGGGCTTGAAGAAACTTAAAAACAGACGCAAATTCATTAAAACCGATTTTCTCATTCAAAAGTGTTTAAAACCCGAAAACTGCGAAACTGACATTTTTTTTTGTGATCCCTTATAAATTTCTTAAAAAATCAATTTTTCTTATCCAAAAAAATGTTTGTAAATTGTAATTAATGTGAATTTTTTTTAGCGAGAAAACAACATTTCTTTAGTAAAATTTATATGAAAAGCACACAAAAAAGCATTTTTTATACAATCAATCGCCTGTCATTTAGAAATAGTACATAAATTTTCCTTACACCGAGTCTTCAACAGACATGTGTTGATATTAAAACATGATGTTCAGACTCCATGTAGAATTATTAATATGTTAAAGGTGGAGTGTCGAACTCATGTTAATGTGAAGGTTTGCCGAATGACAAATCATATTATCAAAAAAAAAGCAAGATACGTCTTTTCATGTTATAAAAGAGTTGTTAAAACAAATGTTTTAATAACCGTGTTAAAACATCAGAAAAACTCTAACATAATGGGTGTATAGCTAACACTTACTTCATATTAGTGTTAATGATAAATATTTCATGTCTGTTGTAGAATGTGTGTTACTTGATAAAATACTCAAATTTATGAACTTAACAAATAAATTAAAAATTAAACCTTAAACTTCAAACTTTGAAATTAAATTAATTATTAAAAAAAATATTTCAAAGGCAATTATTTTCTTTAATGAAAAAAATACAACTATTTTCTAAATTAACTGCGGTTCCGCGATTTCAAAGGAAAACTTCTTTCTCCCAACATCCACTTAAAACAGAAACAAATATTACAATATTGCTTTTGTTTTAAATGTAAGTTAAGCGATCGACACTTTCGTTCGAAATTGTTGGACAGGCGCTTAATTTAATTTTAAATTTATTTTAAGTTTTAATTTTATTTTCAAACATAAGTAGAAATTTTCGTTTATAAATTTATATTCAAGGCGAATTTATACAAGGTGGTCTTATTTTGAAAATGGATACAACACTGTTAATTACTTTAACATTGTGTCAAAATTTTACAACATGTAGCAAGGCGAATTCATAAAGGTGACCGCATCATGAGATAGCATTATGCTAGCTATCCCTTTCTTTTAAAAAATACTATGTATTTTGTTTTTGGAAAAAATTAGAGTGAATGTCAAAATTATTGGTTGAAAATATAAAAGGAATTTGTTTGTTTATTAAATACTTATACAAAATTGCTTTTAAAGATAAATCTTTTTCCTGCATTGCAAATTTATTGTGGCTCCACGTATTCCTTACGCCTTTTAGAATCCTCTTGTTAATATTTTTGTTCACTTTTTTTGTTTTATTAACATCCAGTTCATCGATTTCGAACGTTAACGTTCGCATAGAAAATTATATGTTTCACAAAAACAATATTCGAAAATTTGTTTTTGTTTCAAATGTAGTTTTCTATGCGAACGTTGACGTTCGACATCGTTAAACAGGCAGTAAATTTAAATTTATTTTTTTTTTCTTGATTTAGATTTTAAATTTTAACAAATTTTTTCACAAAATGTAAATAACGCTTGACATTTAGTATACACACAAGGAAATAAACAATAAACAGATGACTCGAAAATATCACCTTTATGAATTCGCCTTGACATGTAGTAAACAAATTAGCTGTGTGTCAAAAATATATGCTGTCAAATTTAATTTTGTTTTTAATTTTAATTTTAAATCGTGTTTTGTAAAATGCAATAATTTAAAAATGTGTCCTTTGAAACCCTTATTTGCAAGAAGTTTTGCTTTTTTTATTTAAAAAAAAGTGCAGATGAAGCAGACCGATTGCTCATGGAATCTTTTTCTGATAAGGTTTCATTGTATTCACGAGAAAAAGTTTTAAACCTACATAGTTTTAAGAACTCAATGGAAAAAGAGTTATGTTTATACCCTCATCACAATAGTGGAGTTGGTATTATCCCAGCCAGCATTTTTAATTGTGTAAGAGTCTACTAGGAATCTCATGAACTAGCGTTTTTCATCGTCGAAAAGCTCATTTTTAAATCGTAAAAGACTCCTCGCACGGGAGAAACATTCACATTCCTCTGTGGGATACTTCTACAACACAGAGAAAGACGCTTATATTAGGCGTTTGAGATGTGTTTAAAGATTATCTCACAAGTCTTTTAGAAAGCATGTCAATACTCGCATGAGTTTCATGCAGGAATTATTTGACAACTCGTGAAATGCTTAGCCGTACAAATGAACTACCTAAGTAAGAGCTTCAAGCGTTTTTCCATGTCAGAAAATCTTATTTGAAAGTTCCTAAAGTCGGTTTGTTTTATTGAAATTGTTTTGACAATGGAATTTGCATGTAAAAAAAAAACGCCCTTATTTAGGAAGCTCAGTAATTGTAATATGACTCATAAGGGAGTCGCAAAATATTAATTCGATGATGGTTTGACGGAGGATGAAGTCATTGTAATATTGTAGTTTTTGTACTTTTGAAATAATTATTAAGTGATAGTTAGGTCCTGCATGGTTACCATTCCAAGATTACTCGTCAAATAATCATGAGAAGATTCTTTTAGGAGTTCTATATTAAATACCATCGCCTACTAAACAGCCTATGCTAGCTGGGATTCGTTTGTGCAGATGTTTGTAGCACCTTCAGATATTGTTCTTAGACAATCCTTAAGTATACTCTCAGAATCACTTTCTGAGCCGATATAACGATGTTCGTCAAGCTGGAAGTACTCCACTTCCTTCTTTTTAGGTTTTAGGTTTTGCGTGCATGTGTGTGATTGATTTTTAATTTATAATTTATAAAAAAAAATATTGAAATTTAATTTGAATTTAAATAAATATTTAAATAGAAATGTCAAAAAAAAATAACGGCATATCATTTTGGCATATAGTTAGTTATCAGCTGTTGCTTACGTAGCAAGCCAAGGTCACCTTGTATGAATTCGCCTTGTTTATATTGAAAAAAAAAACAAATTTGAGCAAGGCCCATTATAAAGGTCTGCGCAAGAAGCCTGATGATCATTGTTTTCATTCTTTTGAGCTTTCAAAAGTTATTTACATACACGTTTTTTCCTTTTGCTTTGTATATGTGGTAGTAAGTTTTTGACAGCTTAAAAGAAAAAGTTTTTTGTTTTTGTACAAGTAAGCAGACCTGATAGATGGGCCTTGAATTTGAGAATTTTTTTTTTTTTTTTTTTGTTGTTGTTTCAATTTAAATTTACAAGTGTAATTTTAAAATTATTTTGAAAAACAGGCAGTTAGTTTTAAAATACGTTTAAAAACTAACGATCGATCTTGTTATGAATACGGCAGAAAGAATTTCTGTCTTCAAAACAAAAGATTTAAGACACATACTTGTTTTTTCTTTCAGACAAAGAAAATGATTTTTTAATTTTGTTTTAAATTTCTATAACAATTTTCGAAATTTAAAATGCTAGACACGTTTTTATTTTTTAAAGTAGAGGATTCTAGTGACACACTTTTAATTACAGTGATTTTTTTCTTAACACTTTTTTTCTCTTACTTTTTCATAAAATTGAAGAATATCTTAGTTTTTTTTCAACTTTAATTTTGCTAATTAATTCTTTAAACTATTTTTTAGATTTTATCCAGCTAACAACCGAGTTGAACGCGCGTAAGAATCAAACTGATTAAGCTGGTGGCCAGAACGCACCTATTTATACACAAAAACCTAAAGAAGTCACGTTTCACAAATGACAATAAAAAAACAGAACCACAAACGCGTTATAAAGAAAATAACAACAAATTAAAAAAAAGTTTATTGAAATTTACAAAAAAAAACTTAAGAACTTTAAAATCCATTTAACAAAATAAAAAAGCAGAAGAGAGTATGACAATTGAAAAGCATGTAATCGAGCACAATTTGCATATTTGCTCTTTGAAGACAATTTCTTCAGACTAAAATATAGAAAGCACAAAAAAGATTTCATAGTCATTTCTATTTGATGAATTTCTGTTTGGGGGCTTGTTTTTGAGCCAAACTATACTACTGATCATCCTTTTAAACAAGTTTTTCAATTCTAAAGCAAATAAACCAAAGAAAAGCAAATTATTATTTGAGCACACACAAAAAAAATCAAAAGACAAAAAGTTTTATGGCCTGCAAGTCAAGAATCTGCAATAAAAGCTTAAGATTGTCTGTCCATTTGGCAGACCGGCTATCAGGATTAAAAAGATGTCATTGGCTTTGAAATGGGTTGTGCTTTAAAACCCTTTAGAGTATAAAATATTATATTTATCATGTTGTTTGCGTTAATCTTTTTTCTGTTTTTTTTTTTTTTTTTTGTTTTGTTGTTTTGTTGTTTTGTAATAAGTTTTGATTACACTTTTACCGTTATAAATTAATTGGAATCGAAATGAATATAATTTCATGAATTTTAAGCAAAAAGACAAAAAAAATCGGAAGTATAAATAAATATAAAGTGAAAAAAATTAATAATGAGCATAGAAGCAAACAGAAGAGGTCACCGAACTTAATAGAAACAAGTGGAAAATTAAAGTAGGCCAAGCCCGATCCTTTGATACCATACACCACAGGCTTAACAAGCAAATCGCTCCTTTATTGCAACATAGTCATATCTCAAAAAAAAATCGAACATGGAAAATTGCGATTTAAGTTTTCAAAATGTACCTTTATATACAGATTTAATAAAATATATTTTGCTATAACTTCGGTTCAGTTTGAGATATAATGCTGATTTATATAGAAGGTATAAATGAACATTTTTGCTGAAGTAATTTCAAATTTTTGATTTTTTGAGATATGACTATGTTGCTATAAATAAGCGAAAAAATCGAGATCGTGTCTTTTTTGAAAGGCAAAGATTATTTACACAAGCAAGAGTTTTTTGTGTCAAATATTATCTAGATAGCTCCATCTTTATGAAATTTATTCGTATTAAAACGATTTTGGTAAGGGCGTTTATATGGGACTTATGATTAATTCTGGACCCACCAACATTATTCAACCAAGATATAGCACCTATGTATATTGATCTTTGTAAGGAAGTTTTGGCACTTAAAGCTATTTTCAGGAGTGGTATTTGCCAAGGTAATTTAGTTTGCAACAAAATATTTTTGTGCTAAATCTAATCTAAATACCAACACATTTTTTTTGGTACAAACACTCTATTTCAAATAGAAGTTTGTATAAGGGATATGCGAAATTATGAAAAGACTCCGAATTTAATCATCAAATTATCTCTAGAGTGGTGAACTGAACTTTACGCACAATGTATACAGACAAGGATGAAAATCTGTAATCACTTTTTCATAAAAAAAAGCAAAATTTGCATAAAAATTCAAAACGGCTCTTATTTAGAGCTGTCAAGCAATCGATAGTTCAGTTTCCATTGGACTATCGATGGTTTCTTTTCGATAGCGATACTATCGGTAAAATTTGTTTTTAGGAAATTGTTCCCAAATTTTTGGTTCATCTTCATTTTAAAATATTTTTCACATTGTAACGTGTTCTTTTGTAATATGTGAGTGCCGGTTCACACACGTCAAGTTTGACTCGTCAAGTCTTGAGTTTTTAGGAGACAGGGGAAAAGAAATGGCATTTTCTTATCCCTTCTCTCCTAAAAGCTCAAAACTTGACGTGTGTGAACCGACACTGACTGCTGCCAAGTTTCAGAGTTGTCACTTGCACAAAAAAATTGACACTAAATTTAAAAAGAACACTCTTATGGCCAATTTTCAGGATTGATATTAAAACACATTTATTTTTATACCCACACCACAATAGTGGAAACTAAATTACCGTCCGGCTGGCTGGCAGGCTGGCTGGCTGGATGTCCATGTAACATTGTGTGCAAAGTACAGGTCGCAATTTTGGAGATAATTTGATCAAATTTGGGACATAGGTTCTTATTGACACAAGGACCAAGCCTATTGAGAATGGGCCAAATCGTAGGACCAAGAGGGAAGATAGGGGGAAATTTCTTCCTCTCAGAAACTATCAAACCGATTTTACTGAAATTTAAAACTTACATAGAACCATATCTTCATGGACACAAAAGGGATGTATTTTTTAAAAAATAGGACCACAAGGGGAGATAGGGCCAATTTCTGCTTCTCAAACCGATTTTAATGAAATTCAAAACATAGATCCATATTTATATGGACACATAAGCTATACAGTTTTTCAAAAATAGGACCACAAGGGGAGGTAAGGGGCAATTTCTGCCCCTCACAAACTTTTAACCCGATTTTAATGAATTTTATAAACATAGATAAATCCATATTTATATGGACATTTAAGCATGATGTGTTTTTTAATACTGTGGTGTAGGGTATCATATGGTCGGGCTTGACCGACTATACTTTCTTACTTGTTAAAATCGTTTTAAATACAAAATTCTCTTCTTCACTAAAAACTTAAGTGAAACTTAAAGGCCTAACCATAATATGCGTAGCCTTGCTTAACCTACTGTCAAAAATTAACAAAAAGTCTCTTAAATGTATTTAAAAAAACAAAAACAAAATAAAAAAACTTTTGATTCCGTACGGAATGTGCGATTAGATTCGCACCTTGCTTAAGCAAATGACAGTTTCATTAAATTTAGCAAAAAGTTTCCTTAAGTCCAATATGGTTTGCCTCATTTAATTAACGTGTATTCGCACATTTGATTAAGCCAACTTAAGCACATTGTGGTTGGGCCTTAAGTCACCGATGTGGTACACTTAATTTCAACTTAAGTTTCCATTGTAATATTTTAGCAAGGTGGCCTCAATATCACAACAATACAACAACATAGGCAAAGCATTAACAGTCAGCTGTTTTTTCAGACCACCTTGCAAATAAATACACTTTTTATATTTTTTTCTTTTATTTAGTAGTGCTACCATACTTTTATCTTAATTAAATAAGACTTTTCAAATAAAACTCAAAAAAAAAATCTGTTTTAAATACGATTTAAGTTTGTTATGAAAATTAACTTAATATTGATTTAAATACTATCCTGAAAATTGGGCATTACTCCTTACTTACTTACCCCCGAATTCATAAGCTATTATTAAATTTAACAAACGTTAAGGACAATTTTCATAGTAAATTTGTTCTTTAAACCTTTATAAAATTAAATTTTTTCACATTATAACGTGTTCTTTTGTAATGTGTGACTGCGGCCAAGATTCAGAGCTGCAACACTTCAAGTTCACATTAATTTTTTATTTAGTATTACTGTCCAATAGGGGAAATGTTGGTATCATGTAATAGTTTGAGAAATTACCTTTCAAATTTGACAATTCGATTAACATCTAAATAAAAAAAAAAAACAAGTTTAAATATATTTAAGGAAAATTAATCGATTAAAACCCGAATTTAATTAATTAAACATATTTTCTGGCATTTTCATTTTAAAAATTTTAAAATTCCATATTGAAATTGTATTTCTTAAATCGCTACGCGAGAACTAACCCCCGTATTCATAAGCGATTATTAAATTTAACAAACGTTTATTAAGACAAATTTTAATAAACTATCGAAAAAATCGAATGTTGCGACTATCAATAGTTTGCCAGCTCTATTTTTATTCCTTTAAAACGCTAAAATCCAAAAGAGGATGAACATCTGCGTTTACTTATATTTTTAAATACAAATCAATTTTTTTTTTTTTTTTTTTTTGCAAAATTTGCATTTAAACTAAATTCGGCTGTAATTGCTTTGGAAACGTTCTAATCGGAAAAAGCAGAAATTATGTAATCACTTATATATATCATCACCAGTGTTTGGGGTCCGGGATTTCCCGGGAATTTTTTTTTTATTTTTCCCGGGAAATCCGGGAATTTCATAAAATAAGCAATTTTACATAAAAAACGTTAATTTTAATTTAATTTTGTTTTTTTTATTTATAAAAAATATTTAAAACAAAACTTCAGTTGCTCAAAGTGATTTTGCCCGTAGAAATAGATTTTTCCTTTGATAAGCGCTTTTAAATTTAAATTGTTGACATTACTGTAAAAAGACAAAAACGAAGTGGAGAAATAGAATGTCCAGTGACTTACTCAACGCATTAGTGGTTTTAAAAACCACATTTTTAAAAAACTATGAATGTTTTATTGTATGTTTTCTTTAAGATTTATCTTTCTTACGGCCATTCACCAAGTTCGGTTAAAACTAACTTTCAATTAAAGTTCCGGTTACCAATATGTTTTGACAGCTATAACCGATAGTTAATTATAACCGAACTAGGTGAAAATGGCCGTTAAAAGAGGTGATATTTGATTAAAATTATTCCAAAAAAATTTTCTTACATGCTCTGTTATCTAAGGAAGAGTTCAAAGAGAAATATGTTATTCGGTTTAAAGGTACATTTTTATTTTAATCATGATTCAGTTAAATTATTACGGAAAAAATTTCACGTTCGAAATGTCACGTATCGACCAAGATTTTGGCTTAAAAAAAAAGGAAATACAGAAGATTTTTTAATCAAACCAAGACATTTTAATGATACATTGCTACGCAAAATTCTGAAAGTATTTTGACTAAAAAATTGTGCCAGGTTTCGCTGAATTACGCCTTTATACATGGCCACGAAAACTACTTCTGTTTTTTTTTCACGGTCGAACCGTTACTTCTTTTGACATTATCTTTGACCTAGAATCGCGCCCTCCATAAACTTTAGCACAGATAACAGTGCTTTCTTAGTACTATAATTTAAGGGTTAAGAAAACGTAAAAATATTTTTTGCTTAAAATGTTATTGCATTTTTGGAGCGTACGACTGTCACGTTCAACACTTTGGAATTACCCATATGTATGTTAGTTTTTTGTTTAAGTTTGGTAACGAAGATCTCTATTTTTGACATATTTTTATTTTTCGAATTTATTCTATGAGCTAAATTTCAGTTATGTATTTTTATAAAGCTTTTTTGTAATAGTCCTATTTCTTAAATTTTTCAGAAATGACTTTATACACTATTTTTTTAATTTTTGATCGTGTTTTGTATATTTAAATAGTTTTACACAAGCAAATTGGTGATACACATATTGTTCATTTTTAACAAAACTGTTTTAAACAAAAATTTTGTAAAATTTTAATGACTTTTTTATGAATATTTTTGATAAAAAAAATTTCCCGGGATAAATATTTTTTTTCCCGTGTCCCGGGAAATGAAAAGGTCCGGGAATTCCCAAACACTAATCATCACTTATATTTATCATCAAAAATTTGCACAAAAAGTAAAAAAAAAGAGATGTAATTCTTTTAAAGCGCTTAAAACGGAAAAAGCACTTTGAGCACTTATATTTTTTATAAAAAATCGTCAAGATTTGCGTTAAACATAAAAGCGGTTGTAATTCATTCAAAAACGCTCAAATCCGAAAAAAATTAAATTTGCATAGAAGCTAAAAACAGCTGAAACTAAAAGTATAAAAATCTGTGATCACTTATATTTTCATCAACAATCGGCATAGAAACTAAAAATGACGTTAATTTCTTTAAAAACTCTTAAACCAGAAAAAGGATCAAGTCTGTCATGAAGATTTGCATAGATTTAAAAAAACAACTGCAATTTCTTTAAAATCGTTTAAATCCGTAAAGGGATGAAAATCTGTCATTAACTTTATTTTTCATAACAAAAATCGACGATCTGTGATCACTTATATTTTTTTTTTTACAAAAACCGTTTTTTGACAAAACTTGCATAACTATAATAACTTTTAAATTAAATAATTTTTTTTTATCCAAATAGTTTAAAAACTAAAAACAGCCATTATTGAGCTCAATTATCCATACAAAATTGCAATTTAGTTATTGCTCAATTAATACGAAATTGTTATAAATATTGAGTAAAATTAAAATGCGACACTGTAACAAGTGTGTTTATTAATGATGAAACAGAACTGGGGCTGAACGATGTTTTTCAAACAGTTTGACATAAAATTATGCCAGAGATTGCGGTCGAGAAATAAAATCAATTTTATTTTGAGGTCGTTTTTTCTAATGCTCTCACATATAGACAGTTATTCTCTTAACAATGCTACCATACTTTCATTCAATTTCATACATTTTGTAAACAAAGAAAAATAAGAACAAAAGAAAACGAAAGAAATGAGAGAGAATTTGAAGTTACTACCGACGTTTTAATTATGGACTTTAAAATTTTTGGCTGAAGTTAAAGACTCAGTTCTGTTTCATCATTTAAGCAAAACACAACTTACTAAACAGTGTTTTGACATTTGGCAATTAAAATTACAACAAAAAAAAGGCCCATCCATTTGGTCTGCGCAAAAACCAGATGTTTATTCCTTAAAGATGTCAAAAGTTGTTTACATTTTCTTATACATGTACATTTTTGTTTACGTTGAATGTTGTATGTAGTAGTAATAAAAATTGAGTTAGCTAAATTGTGTATATGTGAACAGAAAGATAATTATGTCAATTAACCGAATATTCCCAGCTAGCATACTGAACAACCTAAACAAAAGCGACAAGCGTTTTTTTAAACATGAAAATATTATTTAAATACAATTTCAATAAAACAAACCGACATAACGATCTGTCAAATAAGATTTATCAGCCGGGTGGTTTCTAATTCGCATTCTAATGGTTTGTTTCGTATAAATTGTATGCAAATGAGAAGTTTTGACATACAAAAAACGCTTCAGTTCTTATTTAGGTAGCTCAGATAGGCTGTTTGTTTGACGATTATGTTTAATATACAACTCCCAAAAGAATCTTCTGATGATTATCTGACGAGTAACAAAAACAAAAATATCTAAATATTTTTTTATTTATTACTTTTTTAAAAATTTTTTGACACGCTCGTCTTTTAATCTTGGAATGAACCTTTTGCGACTCTCTGTAAGAGTCATATAACAATTACTTAATAAGAGCGTTTTTGAAATATGAAAATTCTATTGTCAATACAATTTCAATAAAACAAACCGACCTAAGAATCTGTAAAAAAGGATTTTCCGACAGGATAGTGTTGATTTCGCAACCTTAAGGTTTGTTTTATATAAATTGTATGAAAATTAGAAGCTTTAACATGAAAAATAAGCTTGATGCCCCTTTTTAGGTAGCTCAGTTATGCGGCTGAGCATTTTATGAGTTGTAAAATAATCCCTACATGAGTCTCATACGACTCTTGGCATGCTTTTTAAAAGACTCGTTAGATAATCTCTACATACATCACAAACGATTCCCTTAACGATTAATATAAGCGCCTTTTGCTGTGTTATGGAAGAATCTCACAGACGAATCAGCACGTGTAACAGTTTCTCCCGTGCTAGGAATCGTCTACGATTAAAAAATGAGCTCGCCGACGATCAAAAACACTCTTCATGAGATTCCCAGTAGACTCCTAGACGATTGAAAATGCTAGCTGGGTTGACTCAATAAAAAAGGTATATCTGAACACGGTATTTACTGTCTTGCCAGTACTGTCAAATGTAGACGCTGTGTTAATTTGACAAAGTTTTGTTTTCTTTTGTTTGAATATAATATTTAAACAGCGTTGCCAGAATGATGATTTTATCATATTTTTGATTATTTAATTATTATTATTATTTAAAGATTTTTTATTTTTAGAAATTAAGTTTGTTTGTACAAAATACACAATTTTATTAAAACAGTCAATTTTTAAAACAATGAAGTTTTGTATCAGCTATTTGTTTTTTTGTTTTGCATACTTTTGTACGCAGTGTCTAGAATACACAAAATTGCATCATTATTTCTGAGCATATAAAATATTAAAAAAAGCATCTTAGATAAGCGGTTGTTAATTTTGAGAATATTGATAAAAAAAAATTGTTTGGGAAAAAATCCATCATTATTTTAAAATAAATTTCATTTCGTGAAATTCAAGAAAAGCCCTATTTTCTTCACACGTTTTTTTCTCAAAAACTATATTATATTTGTTTCAATTTAAATTGAAAAGAAAAATGTATCAAAAAATTAATTTATTTATTTTATTGTTCATTTGAACAACTGTCAGCAGTATGAGTTCATTTCAAAATTAAACCTATTCATGGCCCAATTATGGCGTTAAAAAATGTAAACAACTTTAGACATTTTGCCCATTTATGCCTATGTATTATTCCTTAAAACACAACTCTGTAAAAAATCAGCAGGCGTTTCGAGCAGACCTTCTTATTGGGCCATGAACCTATTTTGATTTTTCATACTGCATTTTCTGTGTGACGCATACATAAATAAAAATTTCTAATTTAATTTAAATAAGGCATTTCGTACATTTTTGAATTGTTCAAATATCAAAATTTTAATTCTAATGTTATTTTTTTTATTAAAGAAATAGCTTCAAACATTAAAAGATATTGAAAATCATTTTTAAATGTGATATTGATACAAAATTATCTTTATATGTACATATATGTATGTATATATAAAAGAGTTACGTGAGTGACTGACTTACACATTCATCATCGCCAAGCTTAAACTGCTGACCCTAGAAACTTGAAATTTGGACTGGCGATTGGACCCTCCCCAAATCGATCCACTAAGACGGGATTTTTCGAAATTCGAATGCTTAGGGGGTAAAAAGAGGTAAAAACGGGAAAACTCGGTAACCTTATATCTCCAAAACTAAAAGAGATGCAAAATAAATGTAATACTTATCGTTGTTCTTTAGAAAAATAAGCGGACAAGTGTCTGGTACTTTTTTGAAATTCGGTCCTTTTAGGGAGTAAACGGGTAAAATCTGAATTTTAGAACTTATGTGCCACCCCATCTATCTTTTGAACCAATAAACATAGAAACAAAGTTAATTCCACATTCGAAACTTATCAAAAAAATACGTGTACGGATTTGGTGCTTTTTCGAAATTCGAACATTTAAGTGGGGAAAATCGTAACTATTTTTGGTACTTTTTTACAAAACATTTTTCTCCATTCATTGACATATTCGTACTTAATTATGGGCTTCCACTACAATACTGAAATTTTTGATATTTTAATGGGGGGAAAAATAGTACCAAAAATGCAATGTCCTGAGTGGATAGGAATCTATGAGTAAACTTTTTGGTACTTTTTTGTTCTTTAACTGGTACTTTTTGAATTTCCGTTAGTATTGGACGTAGAAACATTTAATTACGCATGCAAGGTCCTAAGTGAATGAGAATCTGTAAAAGCGCTTTTTGGTACTTTTTTGTTCTTTAATTGGTACTTTTTGAATATCCGTTATTATTGGACTTAGAAACAAAAAATTCAAGATGCAATACCCTAAGTTAACTGGATAAGAATCTATAAAAGGGAAGTTTTTGATACTTTTTGTTCTTTACGTTTACTTTAGATAAATAAACTTTGGCATAAAAATATGTCCACGAAGGAAAAGGAGACGCTAACGAAGTAGCGGGTTAAATGCTAGTACATTATAAACAAATCAAAAGTTAATTAGTTATAGAGGTTTTATTTAAATTTCTTCGTAAATTTAAAAACAGCAAATGCATATTCTTAAATCCACTAAGCTATTAAGTATTAAAGTATTAAAATTAAATGTATGAATTAAATACATCTAACTCAACTATTAGTTTTAATTGCATAAAATAGTCGACCCTTTTAAATCCTAAAATAATACATACCAAATTATAGTGAACTTTTGCAATTCATACATAAGAGTTAAATAGGAATATTACATGCGTTCAGTAATGAAAAATTTATTATAAGGTATGTATTTTAAATTCATTTAAGTAAATAAGTACTAAATAAATCTTGAAAATATACCCTCTTCTTGAACAACATCAAAATTTGTTTGCTGGGAAAAAGTATTTATTTATATAAAATTAATAATTTTTACTATTTTGCCCCTTTTATAAACAATTTGATTTAAAAAAAATATTTGTAAATTTTTCTCGTCAAGAAAATCCTATTTGTTTACCAAACTGTCTGGCAACGCTATATATTAATATAAAGTTGCAACCATGGTACAAGTACACAAGGTAGACTCGTTGGCCCATATGTTTGTCAGCTGCTTACCCCAGTTAAACCCCAAATGTCAAAAAATATTATGTTTGTTTACATACATATAACAATTTTTATATTAAAAAAAAAAACAGTTTTTATAAACAAATTTTGTGAATATAATTAAAATACAAAAATATATTAAAAAAATGAGTGTGTGCAAAAAAAATACTATAAGGGAGCAAAAACAAAACAAAATATTTATTGGCAAAAGCCAGAAAAACGATATCTTGTGAATAAGATTCAGGGAAACATTAATTTTTGTTGAAAGCGATGAAACCCGACGATGATGATGAAGACAAAATTGGAGGTTGTTAAAGAGTTTTCACCATTTTAAGTGCAAGTAAAGCTTTTTTAATCTAAATTAAGAGGATGCCAAATAAGTGTTAAATGTAAGATGTGGAAGTATTTACTCAAATTTAGCTTTGTTTGAAGTTAAGCATCGTCTATACACAAATGAGGAATGCTATTGCCCATTCTCCATAGGCGGACAACAGCTTACAGAAGAGTTGGTAAAATTTATTTGTGAAGAATTCCAAAGAAAATATAATTTGGATCCAAATGAAAGTCGGCACTCATTAGCAAAGATCAGTTCTGCTGCTGTTAACTATAAACATATCCTGTCAACTTTACCTTCCACTCAACTTTTAATAAATTCCCTAACGGATAGTCTAGATTTCAATAATCAATTGAGCCGCCCACGTATTGAACATTTTACACAACCGGTTTTTAATTCATTTATGCATTTTTTGAATGAATGCGCGGAAAAGGCGTTAAAAGGCCGTCTGGAAATTAAAAAATTGGATAATATCGTTTTATTTGGCGCCACGGCTCAAATACATAAATTGCAATCTGCTATTTCCAACAAATACCCAGATGTCGAAAAAAATAATTCCATATCAGCCGATGGAATCTTCGGAAGAATGTGAATGTGTGGCCGAAGATGTGACTGTATGACACGGTTCAGTGGAGGATGATAAAAATGCTCAGAAGTTTTTGAATCCTGTTGTGTTAAAAATAAAATTAAAAGTCTCTTCGCTAGACTCTGAAGTATTTCCATTGCGTTATGGTTCAAAAATCAATGAGGGGCATACATATCAAGAAAGCTGAAGGACCTGAGGAAAGATTGTTCGTCTGGAGACAGAAATACAAAAGACTGAAAATAGTGCGTCCCTTAGATGTACATACATGTATGATTGATGAAAGAAGCGTAATTAGAGAAAGAACTGAAATATTGTTAAAAAAAAAGCAATAACAATTTTTTTCTGAAAAAAATAATAATAAAACGCCTCATCTTTATTTATTAATGTATTTTACAGTTTTATTGCTTTATTTGGCAAAAATTGCTCAGATGAGGATCTGCCTAACAAAACGGAACAATTCCACTTTAAAATTTTTTGGATAAATGAACGAAAAAAGATGAATTAAAGCCAGTACGATTTATGTATGTGTGTGAATAAATCGTTAAAACAACGACTATAGGGATTTTAGTATGTACAACATTATTCATAAAAAAAAATTAAACTTAAAGAAGAGGAATAGTTGCGTTTTATAATGGACCTTTTTAATAGTTATTTACGACCGAATTTGTTGAGGCATATTTAAGCAAAAAAGAAGTAAACTGTTCGTTGTTATAAAAATTATTTCTTATGATCTTTCGTATAATTTTCATAGCCAATAGTTCTATCTTTACGCACACCAGCACCATCGCCAACAAGAAACCAGCATAGTGCTATCAGGCAATGGGTGATCATGGGCATTCGAGAAATATATTATATATTCTAATTGATCAATTTGAATTGCATCCATAGGTATGGATAATCGACAAATAAAAAAAAATAAACAAATCACAAGAAAAATTTTAAAACTTTTATTTTTTCTTTCTCATGTTGTTTTGATTTTTTTAAATATGTGTTTTTATTTTGTGTTTCTGAAGGCACAGTGTTGTTCTTTTTTTGAAGTCTCGGGTAAAAAACCAAAAACAAATTGCCTGTTGTTTTTGTCTTGTTGTACTTGTTGTAGCAACGAGTCTACCTTGTGTAGTTGTACCATGGTTGCAACCAACTTCAGGAATAAAATACGAACGAAAAACAAAAGGAATTTGCGAGTACAGCAAATTAAGTACTCCCCCGCTATTCTCTTTTCCTCTCCCTTCTATAAACTCAAGACTTTGCAAAGTAAACTTTGCCTGTATAAAAGGGGACTTATTCTCTATAAAATGGCTAAAGTTGCCATATCTATTCACAATATTTCGCTATTTTAACTTGGCCGCACCTAAGTTTAGTTCTGCTCAGCCAGAAATACTAAATTTTAATCAGGTTACATGGGGTCTTCACCTAAGATAATATCTGATATAATATGTGAGAGAACGTCGGCAGAATGAGAGAACAAATTTCTTCATGTTAATCTTAATCTTAAACAAGGGGAACACGTATCTTATAAGATTTCATAATCGAATGATTCTCGTGCAGTAAACTTGTGTCGGTTTTACACTTTTTTTAGTTTTTTCTTGTTTTTTAGTTAAAAAAAATGGTTTTTTAAACACTTATCACAAAATTTTCACTATTTGCACAAAAAAATTAAACATAAATGAATGAGTCTTTTTGTTTGTTTTATATGTGTGTATGTATGTGTATTTTTGACAGCTCATCTTATAAGATAGTTGTTATAAGATTTCTTATAACAACTGTCTCATGACATTTATTATAATATTAATACTAACACTATTTGAGAGTCCACACGTAAGATAATACTCTCTGCGATTGAATTTGACGTTTGCTGATATAAAAATCTTATATCTTATCTCAGGTGGAGACCCTGTGTTAAGAGAGACCTACTCTGTTGCTCTCTTTTTTTTGAGTGGAACAAGATTTACTTTGTTAACTACTTTGTTATCTTCTCGTCCACTTTATAGTGGAAGGCCAATGTAACCGGCATGCGGCTGCGGGCGGCGATCAGCTGTTTAGATTTTCGCTTGAAATTTTTTTGTAAGGCAAATGAAAGCGGCACATTTTAAAGCGACAAATGTTGAATAAGCTGTAAAAAATTGTTCAATCTATAAAAAAAAACGATTTATTTGAACATAATAAGAATTTACTTATCAAATTGGATTTTTTTTCCACTTCAATTGTAATGTTTTTTAAATTTATTTTGTTAAATGATTATGTGTGTGTATGGCAACGTCTACTTCACGCGGCTTAAAACAAAAGTTGAAAAAATTCAACTTTGCCGCGCGGCATCTTTTATAAGTAATACTAACTGCCTGTTTGTAGAACGCGAGCGCAAAAGTGACTCGTTCAACTTACATTTAAAACAAAAACAAAATTTCAAAATTTGTTTTTGTTTTAAATGTAAGTTAAACGACTCACTTTTGTGCTCGCGTTCTACAAACAGGCAGTAAGTCTTAATTTTTGTGATGTGTCTTTTTTTTTTTTTTTGTATGAACATTTTTGTCAACAATGCTAACATTTTTACAATGGCAATGCTATTATCGCCCGCAGCCGCATGCCGCGTACATTGGCCTTCCACTATTAATTTCGTTGTACAAAGTTAATTTCGTAGCGTGTGAAATGTCAAAACGCACATATACATTCATACAAATGGAATAACAGATAAATAATAAGACTTGCCTCGTGAAAACGTCGAAGCTGATTCAAAGAAGAAAATGTGATAAGTTTATCAATAAGACTTGCATTGTAGAAATTAGGACTTTTTAAATTGGAGATTGCTTTCAATTTAACTTCTCCATTTGCTTGGCAATTTTAGGTTCAATTTAACGCTGATCACAAATTAATTTTTTTCGTTTCCTTTATAAAGATATCAAAAATAAATGTGCTTTATTAAAAATAAATTGTGTTTTTTAAATTTCTTGTGCTTTTTTGCAAAAAAATTTGGGTAAAGCTACTATGTATAAAAATGGTTGACATTTGGAGCTATAAGCACGAACAATGCAATGCAAAAAACCCTATGTTGCTTCTGTTGTTTTTGGTTTGTTGCAGTTCCGACACCACCTGTAGTTGAATTCGTCTTGGATTTGGCAAAAAGTTTTAATTCACCAAAGAACTTTGCTTCCGTTTCACACTCACCCTAACTGCCCGTCTACAACTGACATGATTTGCTGTTATAACTTGATGTTATAAAAGCGTTGTTAAAACATTTTCATTAACAACCGTGTTATAACATTAGAAAACTTCTAACATGATGAGTCTATACCTAACACTAACATCATATTAGTGTTAAAGTTAAGCATTTCATGTCAGTTGTAGACTGCATGTAAGTAAGACTTGCTTCTTGTTTTGTTTTTCGGTTACATATTTTCGCTTTTTATTGCAATTGCTTTTGACTATGACAAAATCGCTTAGTTATCATTACTTTTGTTAATATTTGTACTATCATAACATGCAGTCTACAACTGACATAAAATGCTTAACATTAACACTAATATGATGTTAGTGTTAGGTATAGACTCATCATGTTAGAAGTTTTCTCATGTTATAGCACGGTTGTTAATGCAAATGTTTTAACAACGCTTTTATAACATCAATTTATAACATCATATCATGTCAGTTGTAGACACAAAGCATAGTTGTAGACGGGCAGTAAGGTGTGAGCGGTAACGCAGCTGGCCGCAAAGTTTTTTTTAGTGTGTGCCTTTTTTTTTGCTTATTAACATTTTATATAAAGGCATTTTGACATTAACCGTCACTTGTCTAGCAACAAAATGCCTGTTGTTTTTTTTATTGTTACATGGTTTGTAGAACTGAGGTCACTTTATTAATACACTTTGATTTGTAGACTTTGTAAAAATACACTAGACTCCTTTTGTAACCCCGGGTCTCCATGTAGCAATATTTATTGCCGCAAACGTCAAATTTGATTGCTCCATTAAATTTGCTACGTATAGACCGCAAATTGCCATGAGTGGCAATCCATTGCGCAATGATTGCTCTTCTTATTGCTTGAGCAATTATTGCTTAGCAATCTGCTGTCAAATCAGTTGTAATTTATCTGACATTTCATTTCTCTGTACGGTTGTTTATTTATTAGTGTGTTTATTTATTAAAAAAGCAATCAAGAAAAAGCCGCCAAGTGAAAAAATACTTCAACAAAATACAGAAAAAGTTTTTATATTTTTAAATAAAACACAAAAACACAGCTACGACAATTACAATTAATTATTTAATTAATCTTCTTCTATATATATAAAATAGGATGTGTGTATGTATGTATGTATGTATGTATGTATGTATGTATGTGTGTATGTAACGTATGGACTCCAAAACGGCTGGGCCGATTTTGATGAAGTTTTCAGGGAATCTTCAGAATATTCAGGCGGGTGACACTGTGAAGTCTGATTTTTTATTTTCGGTCTGGGGGCGGAGGGGCGTGGCAAAATCCATAACTTGAGAACAGATTGACCGATTTGAACGATTTTTTCTTTAAAATTATCGCCATGGTCCAACTTAGGTTTTTACAGAAAGAAAATTTTGCGCCGCCCACTTTTACGCCCACTTTTTTCGATTTACCTAAAATCAGAAAACGGCTCCGTCGAGTTGACTAATTTTTCTTTCAAATGTTCGTATTAATCAACTTTAAGTTTTCATTGAGAGAAAAATTTACCACGCCTACTTTTACGCCCACTTTTTCTATTAAGCGCATAACTTGAGAACGGCTTGACCGATTCAAACGATTTTTTCTTAAAAATGATTGCCATGGTCCAACTTAGGTTTTTACGGAAAGAAAATTTTGCCCCGCCCACTTTTTTCGATTTACCTAAAATCAAAAAACGGCTCCTTCGATTTGACTAATTTTTCTTTTAAATGTTCGTATTATTCCATTTTACGTTTTCATCGAAAGAAAAATGTATCACGCCTACTTCTACGCCCACTTTTTCTATGAAGCGCATAACTTGAGAACGGCTTGACCGATTTGGACGATTTTTTTCTTTAAAATCATCGCCATGGTCCAACTTAGCTTTTTACGGAAGGAAAATTTTAAAGGCCGTAAATTTCGTTTAAAGCTCAACTTAAATCGTCTGGTAATACAACACTAATGTTTGCATAGGGCCAGCAACGCGGACCGGGTCAGCTAGTCTATATATATAAAATAGGATGTGTGTATGTATGTATGTGTGTATGTAACGTATGGACTCCAAAACGGCTGGTCCGATTTTGATGAAATTTTCAGGGAATCTTCAGAATATTCAGGCATGTGGCACTGTGAAGTCTGATTTTTAATTTTCGGCCTGCGGGCGGAGGGGCGTGGCAAAATCCAATTTTAAAATTATCGCCATGGTCATACTTAGATTTATACGAAAATAAAATTTTGCCCCGCCCACTTTTTTTGATTTACCTAAAATCAAAAAACGGCTCCATCGATTTGAAAAATTTTTCTTTCAAATATTCGTATTAATCCATTTTAAGTTTTCATCGAAAGAAAAATTAACCACGCCTACTTTTACGCCCACTTTTTCTATTAAGCGCATAACTTGAGAACGGCTTGACCGATTTGGACGATTTTTTCTATAAAATCACCGCCATGGTCCAACTTAGGTATTTACGGAAAGCAAATTTTGCCCCGCCCACTTATTTCGATTTACCTAAAATCAGAAAACGGCTCCATCGATTTGACTAATTTTTCTTTCAAATGTTTGTATTAATCCATTTTAAGTTTTCATCGAAAGAAAAATATACCACGCTACTTTTTCTATTTATCTAATATCGGAAAACAGTTGCACCGATTTTGCAAAGCCCTAAGGGAATCAGTTCGAACCAAATTTCCACTGTTGAATCGACAACAAAAATATGCATGTTAAAAGCTCAATTTAAATCGTCTGGTAATACAACACTAATGTTTGCTTAGGGCCAGCAACGCGGACCGGGTCAGCTAAAAAAAAAATTTAACAACCACTTCAAAACACAACATTAAACATTTGTTATAAATACAGCCACAAAACTTTATACAACTACTTGCGGTGAAAATTGCAAATTTATGGCAAAGCAATTTCAAGTGTTCTCCAGCAATATAATTAGCAGTTAGTGCTGGTTCACACACGTCAAGTTTGACTCTTCAAGTCTTGAGTTTTTAGGAGAGAGGGGAAAAGAAATGGCCTTCTCTTTTCCCTTCTCTCCTAAAAGGTCAAGACTTGACGAGTCAAACTTGACTTGTGTGAACCGGCACTTATTGCCATAGTGGAATAAGCAGGTGGCATCGTTACGGCAACAAATACTACATTACAACAAAAATGGAAACTATGGCTGTTTTCCTAAACGCCTGTTGCATTGTAGTAATACATGGCAACATGTTCTTAAATGCAACCATAAAAATTTTGACAATGCATTTAGTTCCGAAATGCATTTTTGTAGTTGTCACTGCGCAAACGTATGGCCATGGTGAAATAAACAGGTGGCAGCACTACGCCAGATGACGATTTTTTCTCTTGCTTTGTTTGCCTTGGTTTATGTCAAAGTTTTGTTTATGTTTACAAAAAGTCCACGTTTAGTGCTGTGATTATTGTACTTTATTAAAGTTTTTAATAATTTTAAATTTAAATAAATAAGATATTGACCATAATTAAATAAAAATTGGCTAAAAATTTATTTATTTCATCACGTCCAGTGGTACGATTTGATTTTTGTTGAATGTATTTTTTGACGCAAACGGTGATGTAATTTCCATTTTTGTTGTAATGTTGTATTTGTTGCCGTAACGATGCCACCTGCTTTTTCCACCATGGTTATTGCTCCATTGTTCTGTCCAAGGCGAATTAACTACAGGTGGTGTCGAAACGGCATCTGATTTTGACAGTTCGGGCTTACTTGTTTTGATTTGTTAGTGTTTTGCTCAGAATGGTTGGCATTTCGAGCTGTAAGCACTAAAAATACCAATGCAAAACACCCTATTTTGTTTCTGTTGTTTTTGGATTGTTGTAGCTCCGACACCACCTGTAGTTGAATTCGCCTTGGTTCTGTCATTGTTCTGCCGACGTTATTGCTTGTACTTAGCAATACAAATTGCTACGTGGAGGCCCAGCGTAATAGTGCAGCCACACGATCAAGATTTTCTTGATAGTCTTTTACATATACTGATTGTCAAAATATGCAAAAGTTGACAGCTGTGACGTAGGCTGCACGCAAGTTGAAAGCAATTTACTTTTTCAAGATGTCGTCGCCGAGAAAACAACTCAAAATGTTTTGCTCAAGGCCTATCCAATAGGTCTGCTTACTACTACAACAATACAACAATACAAAAAACAACAGGCATTTTGTTTGTGTAAAATTCCTCGCCGTTGTCAAAATCTTACTACTACATAGGCAAAACAAAAGGAAAAATGTGTTTTGTGTGCATGTATGTGTGGCAAAAAACCAAAACAGTAAACAAAAATATACACGTATAAGGAAAATGTAAACAACTCTTGATATCGTTGAGGAAAAAACCAAATAAACATCTGGCTTCTTAAGCAGACCTATTGGATAGACCTTGGTTTTGCTATTTTCCACTTTTGATTTTTCTGCACTGTATGCTGTTCGAAAGGACTTTATTTTTTTCTTTACTTCTTCCACTGGCATTTTTGTTTCAGAAGCTATACCCTCGTAGGCTTTTATTTTCAAATAATTTCGCCTATATGATGAAAGATTCATGTTCCATAAAATTTCATGGCTTCTGTACAGCTCTATGAATCGCAGAACATCATTATGCTTATTAATTTTATAAATAAACATATTTCACTATTTTTTTAGGTTTTTAGTTAAAATTTTAAAATTCCCGCAACAATTTGTAAAAAAAAAGAACTTCAGCTTTTGCCGGCAAAATATTTGTGAAAAAAAAAAACAAAAACAACTTCAAAAGATTTGTAATAAGCTGTTTTCTTGAACGAAAATTGATACACTCACTGGCAAGAGAATTTTAAAGGCAAGTTCGTATCAATTTTTAAAAGTATGAGTGTATTGGTAAAAAAGTGTGAGTGGATTAAAAATTGATAGGCAAAACTTGATCGTGTAACCCTCAAGTAAAGGATAACAGGCAATTTACATGAAATGGTAGCAACCTGTTAAACTGTTGGTACAAATACTGGATATAATATAAAAAATACTTTTGGGGGTGGTTTTCAACGAAAACAAAAATATTTATAGAAATCTAGGAAATATTTGTCAGCTGGCAGTGAAAAAATCATTATTATTTATTATACATGTCAGAAAAAGGATACTAGTATAAAAAATTGTTATTACGAAACAGAAGAGGTGACCAAGGATACCAGCTTTTGAAGTTATTTATTTTAAACAAATAAAATTTTAAGGTAAGTTCCTGAATGAAATTTTAAAGGTGTTTCATGCAATTTGACTTTCAAAGATTAGTAAGGAAATGGAGCGCACTTCAACAACAAATGCCAATCCTACGGCTAAGCGCACTAGCAACACTTCGGTAAATACGGCCGGTGGGCGCAAAAAATCTGGCCCTAAATTTGAATTATCCGATGCCCAAAAGGCTGATATTAAAGAAGCCTTTGACCTGTTTGATGTTGATTGTACGGGTTTTATTGAGGTAAAAGAACTAAAAGTGGCCATACGAGCTTTGGGATTTGAACCAAAAAAAGAGGAAATTAAACGCATGATTGCAGAAATCGATAAGGATGGTACTGGTCGCATAAGCTATAATGATTTTCTACATTTGATGACTATGAAAATGGCTGAAAAGGATACAAAAGAAGAAATCTTAAAAGCATTCCGCTTATTTGATGACGATGATACCGGCAAAATATCATTTAAGAACCTTAAACGTGTGGCACGAGAACTGGGTGAAACATTGACAGATGAAGAGCTTAGGGAAATGATTGATGAGGCGGATTTGGATAATGATGGAGAAGTTAATCAAGACGAATTTTTACGCATTATGAAGAAAACTAGTTTGTATTAAGTCTTTTTAAGGAAAGGAGAATTTATAAAAACTGAGATTGGAACTAATTTTTAATCGGTTTTAAAGTTATTTATAATTTATTTAACAAATTGTTCTTTTCTTATATAACTAAAAATTTGTATTATATTTAAATTGATATATATATAACAACCAAAAATTCTAAAAAGTTATCTTTGTCTAAAATTTATTTTTGAAAATTAAAATTTTTTACAGTTTTTGATTCCTTTAACTATTGTTTAAACAAACGTAAAACGTCTTTGAAATTAATAAGCAACTTGCAGAGAGAGGGTCGTGTTTGGATGAATAAGCTTGAATAAGAAGAAACTGTAAATATGATTTAAGTCGCCTTTTAAAATCAACTTCGGTAATATTTTGTCAACGCAGGTCGTGCCTAGAGTGGCACGCTACTTGTGTTCTTTAATCTATTACAAAAAACGACTTAGTCGTTTAAGAGAACTAAAACATTAAAAAGTGTGTGGATCCTTCTTTTCATCCTCTTTTTAAGCTTTTTCTGCGGCAAAAAGGAATAAGTGCCTAAGTCGACTTAAGTAATCTGGAGTCTAATCACCGCATCGAATAAACTATCGAATTTGTTTGCATACGATAGACAATGACGTATCGAATGAAAACTCGATAAATGTAATGTCGAATGACTCGATATCGAATGCTATTATTTCAAATTCAATACATTTCATTCGATATCAAGTTTCATGATACCAAAATAAATAATTTCGATCAATATTGCTCGATATCGTATGCGGTGATTAGGACCCTGCATATTCAATAGTACCCATGGGCAATCTCAATTATTTTGTATGATTTTTTAAGGTTTAATAAAATTTCGAATTTAAACTTAAGTTTACTACCAATATGTGAGAATTAATATGTTAATATGTGGGAATTAAAACCTGAAAAAGCTATAATCGCACAAAAGTTAAAAAGTTTAAAAATCACCTTCAAAGTTAAAAGTTGCTTTCCTTAAAATAAAAAATAGACTAGCACTTTTTCCGTATTGCCACAGCTTTATGCATATTAATTTTATTTATAACAAACTAAATAAATTGTCAATTAGAAATGAAATATACAGGTATGTTCTAGGTTTCGACTGGAATTGAAAACGTAAAATTTTTTGAATCCGCATATGATTCATAAATTGGTGTACTCAAATCCGCATGTTTTTGTGTATTCGAAGCGAAAATGTTTAATATTTTAAACAAGCCATAAAATTGATTAAAAGTCCCTTAAACTATAAGGAATGTCAAAAATTTGGTAAAAATTGCTAAATTAGCTGGAATTCACATAAATTTGCTAACAGTGATATGATAGCAAAGTCTACTTTTTATTATAAATGTTTAAAGCTGTAAAGAATCAAAAAACTTACAGGAACAAATCGCTTTATCGCGAACATGGCTAAAAATTGCAAAATTTGAAACAAACCTAATAACTAATTTGAGATCGATAAATCGATCAAAAAAACAAATTGTCAGAAAATACCATAAAAAGCTTTAAAATATAAGCTAAATTACGTCAATATCAATGAAAAAGTCGATTTTAAATTTTGGGTTAATTAGGGACTTATTACAAAAAACGACTTAGGCGTTAAGAACAACGTCTTACACAATAGTGCTAAATACTTATTCACCCTTGTCGTGTTTGGAGTATTTAAAATACGCCTACGACTGTTTGGTAATAGATAAAAGGAAATAAGTTCACGTTCACTTTAATCTATTACCAAACAGTCGTAGGCGTACTTAAAATACGCCAAACACGATAAGGGTGATTGTTGTTCATTAAAAAAATAAGCGGACTTTTTTGAAGTTCGTGTAAAATGATCAGAAAAATATTGGTCCTTTTTTGCTTAAACCTAAAAACATACGGCCATGTTCTGACAATTTCACGATATGAAATAGCAAAACGGCAGATTTATTTTATGCTGTTGTGAAACTCGCACGTTTAACATGCGATCTGCCGTAGTTTCTTAAGAATATTCTAGTTCCCTTGAGCATACTTTTGCGATTTTTAGTATAGTATTATATAGTAAAGCGATTTACAAAACACGATTTCAAGTTAGAATCGTAAATTAAAAGCGTTTTGCGGTTGTCAGAACATGCCCGACATGTCCACGAAAGATAACAATTTAACAGAATTTACGAAAAAATTATAATTTGATTATTATTTAAATTAAAAACAAATTGTGCATAAAATTTTTGGTTGTTTCATACAAATTAAGAAATATTTATTTTTGAAAAAATATTTGTATGCTTTTTATAATGCTTATAATGCAAGTAATATACATAGATAAAAATAATTTAGAAGCACTTTTAGAAAATAGCATTAAAATCAACGAAAAGTAAAATATTAAAAAAAAAAACTATTTTCTGCACATAAACTGGAGTAAACTTTAATTTAAAAATGATATTTGTGATTTTAAAATCACAATTGTAAATTAAGTTGTTTTGAAAATCAAAAAGTTTTTACTTGCTTTGAAAGAGTGGAAAAAATAAGCAAGTAATTTAAAATCCGCGGCCATTTAGCTGACCGGCCTATAATGACAATTATGAAAAAAGTTTTTTGTCCAGAAAACCTTTCTTATGATTTCAAATCACTTTCAGAAAAAGTGATTTTCAGAACATGCCTGATAAAATATATTTTAGACTTAAGCCAAATGTAGTATGGAGTATCACTCCAGCAACTAAGTCCATCAGAATGAATACTTTACTTTTAGTTTTTAGCTTAGTTTAGTTAAGTTTGGTTTCACTTTTAATTTTTTTTTTTTTTAATTTTAGTTCTCCACTTCCAGCAGTTCAGTATATTGGAAAGCATTTCTAATTCTTTCAGTCGATACTAAACGAATCGAAATTATATTTCAATACAATGAAAACTCAAATAAATGAAGTAATCATTTCGATTTGTTCAGTATCGACTAAAAAAACTAGAAATAAAATTGCTCTCGATTTGAAAAAGTATTAGATCCCGACTGCCAGAATTAGTCCCCTGATTATTTTTAATTAAAATTTCAATCATCTATAGTGATACAAATATTTTAATTTGTATTCTTAATATTATATTAGAAATATTCTCTTATTTCTTTTTATTTTTAAAATAGAATTTAGCACTGTTCGGAAAATGTTTTTTTATTTTGTTTCAAAAAAAATATTTATTGTGCAAGTTAAAAAAACCAAATTATATACATACATACATTAGTGTGGCCGTTATTTTTTTCTCTTTCCCCCCAAATAGGTTCAGTTTTATGTAATAAAAAACACAAAAAATTTCATAACGAAACGGAAACGATGCGATATACTTGAAAAATATTTTAAAATAAATTATGTATATGAGTGAAACTTTTAAAAAATTGCAAAACTGTGTTTTTCATGTTTACATATCTAACAAAACTTTAAGCTTGGTGAAAATAAAGGATGTACATAAGTATTGGCTTCTGAAAAATTTGGTTTGAAAATTTATTTTTTTATTTTTACTTTACGCTTAACTCATAATTTTGAAAACAGTTGTGTTGAAGAGAAAACGCAATAGAAAAAATTTTTACTTTTTTATGTTGTTTAAAATAGGTTTATTTGATTTTCAATAAAATTAATTTTTTCTTATCACTCGTGTCTATCAGGGATGGAAACTATGGTGTAGTTGTACTTTTTTAATTACATTGGTGGCTATCACAATTATTAAAAAGTGTTTTTTCCAAATAAATATACATAAAGAGATGAGGCAGAAAATAAAATGTGCCATCCCTTATACGCAAGTACAGGGTGGCGCAGAATGTGCTATATGGTTTAAATGGTTTATAATATGTTTATGCGATTATTATAATTTTTTTTTTTTTTAATACAGTTTATTATTGGGAAATATTTTGCAATTAGCATTGAAAAATGATATCCTGTAGGTGACGTCTATTTTATGCTTCGAACATACATATATGTATGCTCTTTTTAACATAATTTCCACAACTTTTCGAAAACTTTCCGGTGAACATATGCAATTATTTCCGACTCTATAGTTATTTATATCTATTTAATTCCGCAAGTATTCTTCACACAAAATGCTGAAAAAAATTTAAAAATAATAAATATAAAGGTTATTCACGTCACAAGTTGCACCCTTGCAAAAAAGCAAAAGTGCAAAAACATAACAACCACAAAGAAAATTATTTACGCACAACAAATTGTCTGCGTGTTTGTTGTTATATTTTTGCACTTTTGCTTTTTTGCTAGGGTTCAACTTGTGACGTGAATACTAGGGCGTCTCGAAAAAAAAAAGTTCGCCGTACACCACAGAATATAAAGTATTGTTGCAAGGCAGTTTTGAAAAAAAATTTTTTAATTTTTTTTGCCGAAAGTAGGGGTCGCCAAACCACATTTTTCGTTATATCTTCGACATTTATAGTCCTATCTCAAAGTGTGATATATCGATGTTTTCGTCTTGAGGAGGCCAATATTTTGATTTAATAGTCATTAACCTCAAATATCTCATTCTAGTATTTACCTACCAGATCTCAGTTTCTACCACCCTAATGTACCACCCTATTGTCAGAAAATTAAAGCCCCCAAAAAATCATTAAACTTTTGTTAAAGAAGTTTTTCGATATTTCCAACAGAACTGTTAAAAAATACAATTTATGTTTTTTGCCGAATGTAGGGGTTACCTTTTTGAGTATTTTTGTCAGATTTTCTGTATTTACTGTCGGATCTCACAGTGCGATATATCGATGTTTTTGTCTCGAGGAGGCCAATGGTCATCTTTAATATTCATTGACCTCAATATAACCGTTCTAATAGTTAAGGCTGTTCTTATGAAATATTTCCATAATTCCCGTAGATCTATAAGAAAAAAATTCATGTTTTTTGTCGAGCCTAGGAAATGTGATTTTAAATTGATTTGAAATTGATTAACGGGAGATTAAGTAAATTCGAGTTAGTTTAAATCCTCTAATAATGGAAGTAGTACCGTTATTACTCTCATAGTTTATTTATTTTTGTATTATCCATGAAATATCTGTTGGAATTATCAATATTTAATCGTGTCGTGTCAAGAATTAATTTAAATAAACTAAAAAATGTCTTTTACTATCAGTGAATATAGCCAACTTGGGTCATTTCAAAATATGATTAAATAAAATTGTTTTAATATACACAGATCTTTGAATTTTTATTGTATTGGTACAGATATTATGGTAAGTTCGAAAAGAGTGTATCACTATTTAAAAAAGAAGATACTAGGCAAAAACATCGATATATAATACTATAAAATCCGACTGTGAATACCGAATATATGATAACTGTTTAAAAAGTCAACCCCTACATTCGGCAAAAAACATAAATTATATTTTTTTAACACTTCTGTTGGAACTATCGAAAAACTTCTTTAACAAAAGTTTAATGATTTTTTGCGGGCTTTAATTTTCTGCTATTAGGGTGGTACATTAGGGTGGTAGAAAATGAGATCTGGTGGGTAAATACTAGAACGGGATACAAAATACCATTGACTATTAAAGCAAAACATTGGTCTCTTTGAGACAAAAACATCGATATATCACACTTTGAGATCCGACTGTAAATGCCGAAGATATAACGAAAAATGTATTTTGGCGACCCCTACTTTCGGCAAAAAAAATTAAAAAAATTTTTTTTGAAAATGTCTTACAACATAACTTCGTATTCGGTGGTGTACGGCGAACTTTTTTTTTCTTGCCTATATGGCGAGACGCTCTAGTGAATACCCTTATAAATTTATAAAGAATTTAAACAATAAAGCTCATTCTGCGCCACCTTGTATTTCACACGCCCAAAACAAGTTATTTTTATAATATTATACGGTTTCAATTATTTTTCTTCGTTGTTCGATTGTATAGTTATTCAAAATGAATGCCCGAAGTCTTCTTCACAAAATGTTAAAAAAAAACGGAAAAAATAATGACTAAAAAAGTTATAAAGAATTCGAACCATTTAGCTCATTCTTATGCAGCGTTGCATAAACTACGCACATCACACAATAAGAAATAAGCTTCCAACGTCTGACAATGTTCTGCCAATTGCAACGAAGAGTGTTAACACTATTGCCAACTCTTGGTTTGTAGTCGTCAGCAGTAAGGTCGGGGTAAGGAACAAAAATTTTGTACAGACTTTGTTGCTGTCGGCAAGTAACTTGCCGAGTGTGAAAGGGGTCATATCTAACAATATTGTTGTCTTACAAAGGACGGGCAATACTTTTTTTTAACAACGTTGTCAAACTAAAATTGTCAGTTCGAACGGCTAAAAGACATTTTTAGCACATTTTACTGACAATATTGTTTGATCTGACCACATTCTGTACCAAGCTTAAGTCGGACAGGACAGACTTGTCAAAAAAATCTGTCACTCAATTATGTAATTTTTAAGCCACACTATCCTACTTAATGAGCACACACTATTTTTTTTTTTTTTTTTTTTTTTTGACAAATCGTACGACTGAATAGGATTGTGAATCGCTGGCTTTAAGGGTAGTTTAGATTATCACACAAGTCTTACGTATTTTGAGGAAATACTACCCTGTCATGATAAGTTATTTTTTTTTTTAATTTTAAACAATCAGCCTTATTGTGGTTGTCGTAAACGACTGTGACGTTTTTTGTAGTAGATTAAAGACAACAGGTTGTATGTTACTAACATTTATTACAAACAAGTAAGATTGCTATACTCGACTGTGCCGAATCTTTGATGCCCTCCGACAGCTCGAATAATTTATTATTAATTTATCTTTATAAAAACAGACGTCAGCATCAAAATTGGTTGCGGTTTAGACCTACATATACTAAATTATTGAACGACAATCTGAAAGTTTTATGCTTTTTCAGCAATTCAATTCAATGTAAATGGGTAAAAGGAAAAACTCCCAGGAAATTTGTATTCATGATTGGGCTGAAAATCATTATTCGTAACATTTTATGCCAATCTTAAATGATTTTCAGGAGGGGAATTTATATTAGAGCCATGGTAAGTTATGAACCAATCATCCCAAAATTCTGCAGAGTAATTTCTGGTATAAAAAACCATAAATTTCAATAAAGCGGTGAAATAAGTTGCAGCGTTTACAGTGAATTTCAGAAGGCTGCTAAATATGCGATCTAAGGTAAATTAGGGACCGTAAACCACAAAATTGCATGACATTTTTATTGGCTATATGGTGCTAAGTTGGAAGAAATTTTACCGTCATATTTATATCTGCTGCAGTTTAAGCGTAATTATTTAATTTACCAGAGTGGGCTTTTCATGAGGCCTATAGTTGATTATGGATCGATCATCACGAAATTTATTAGTGGGATTTCTAGTCCTATAAAACTGTGAAGCCTTAAATTTTATTCTAATAGTATTATTATTACGGTTTTAGGCATACTAAACCGGGAGTTCCACCATTTATGCTAGTTTTTGTAATACAATTATCAATTTTTTAGTGTGGTGGTTCCACATTTTGATTCATTGCTCTGATCCTACTGAACCGATTATGCTGGATTTCAATCCAATAAGGATAGGTTAGGTTAGGTTAGGTTAAGAAGGGTTATGCGCCCAAGGGCACACTTCCACTCGGAGACCAATACGGTCCATTGTGAATCCCTTCAAAAAAAAGAAAAAAGTAGAGACAGTAAAGAAAAGAAGTATGAGATGGATACACACAAAAAAAAACCATAGGTAAAATTACCTAAAAATATGGTATAAAATTAACTAAGCGCAAAGGTAGCATGGCAGTATCTAAGTTTCTTAGGTAATAAAACGTTTAACTTAGGTAATTTCTATGTTCGAAAAAGTATCTAATAATTTTGTTAAAATTTCAAAGTAACTTTGAAAATTTACCAATGATAGCAAAGTTAGTTCATATTTTTATTTTAGAAAAATTATCTAAGTTAAATTTTGTACCAGAACATAGGTTTTAGGTAAATTTACCAATTTTGTTTTAATAAAAAAGCATTTAAAAAAACTCTATATACTTTTTTAACCTTTTTAATTTCATTATATGTATTTTATTTATCAATTCATATATGTACCAATAAAAGAAAATTAGAGTGGCATTGACAAATTCGTTTTGATGCTGCTTAAAGTTCCGGGCGGTTTTTAGTGCTCATTTGAGGTCAAAGGATTAAAACTAATCTCGTCTATAAAATCCATATTGATCAAGCATCGTGTCGTCCAATTTAATAATCTTGAATAAAAGTTATAAATAATAATTGGTTTTATTGTTAATATATCTGTGGTTTTCATGGGCAACCGCGTATGTAAAAAAAAAAAAATTTCAGGAGAGCCGAAAAAACCATTCTAGAGCAAACTATGGGTTAGATATTGCACCTTTTGATTTTGTAATTGAGTTAAAACATCGGAATGGGTCTATCTGTTTTTAATAATTTTTAAAAAAATATAAAGAGCGTTTTAAATTTAGCAATATGGCATCAACAATTCAAAATCGAAAAAATAGACATACATGGTTGCCTATGAAAACCACAGATATTCTGTCTTGTTTTTAAAAAGTTCAGCGGAGTTTTTTATCTTATGTTAATAATTCTCACTTACCTACGTTGTATTTTTATCCTTTTTTAAACATTTAAATTTAAATATTTAAAAATTCTAAATTCAAATTTATATTTGAATGTTTTTTTTCACAATTGAAAAATAAAATAAACAGACATACATACATACATATTATAAAAAAAATTCGAAGAAGATACCTAACCCAATTAGTAATATTGACAAAAATTTTAGGCAATACTTATTGTATAAATTACCAATTATTTAAGACAATAAAACTTAGTTTTTTCTTTATATATAAAAATAAATTGCCTATGCACACCTTGGTAAAATTACCTAAACTATTTTTTTGTGTGTAGAAACAAGAAAGATAGAAAGTTAGTAGATGTCGCGAAGAACTATTGCCCTCTCTACAGTCCCCTCAACAGAAACAGCCGCATCGTCTCCAGCTCCTCTGAATCATCGCACAATCTGCAGAAGTCCGGTATGGTGTTGTCCCATCTGCCCGTAAAAGCCCTGACAGGACAATGACCCGTCAATAACCCTATAAGTGTTCTAAGACCACCCCTATCCAATCCCAGTAGAACCCTGGTTGCCCCCGCGTCCCATCTGGGCCATAGTGCCCTGGACACTCTGCATTCCGATATCATGGACATCACGTCACATTGGCCGTCTTCCACACCTCCGGATTCCCTGCACCCGGGAAAGTGCGTTTCCATAAGTAAGGTTAGGGTCTCAGAGCTAGACTCAGTCCATGAGCAGTCATTCCTTTGGATGTAACCCAGCGCCTTAGTGTCCTTAGATGACATCCGTCGGAATCTTGACAGCTCGTTAACACTATCGATGAATACACAAAATTGCCTCCATGATAGTCGCTTTGCTCTTTTTAGATCCGCCTTATACTTGTTGAACTGCACCCTATGATTGTTCCAATCCTATGGTGCTCTCGTAAGCTTCGCCCTATTAAACAGTCTCCTAACCGTATACCTTTGAACGTGAAGTTCCCTGGTTCACCATTTGGGCTGTTTACGCCTGCCCGGAAACGTAACCGGGCAGGACTGCTCATAGCTTTCCCTTAACAGATGAGTGAACCTGTTCACCACACCCTCCAGATCCGTCGGCAGCAAGTCACCCAAGGCCTGTTGCGCCAACTCATTTCGCACCCCTTCCTTGAAGGAGTCCCATTTTGTCCTCCTCGGGTTCCTAAATGGAGAGACCCTAGGTAGGTCAAAATTCAGTGTGAAGGTTATACGACTATGGTTTGAGAAAGTACAGTCCGTTGTCACCCTCCAGTCAACAACAAGTTGCTCATCACGGTTCCCTAATGTCAGATCTATCACTGCCTGCATATATTTATTTCTGAACGTCGGCGTGTTAGCCATATTACAGATAATAAGATTGTTAGTAATTATAAAATCAAACATTAACTCACACCTTTTGTTTATGTCCGCGCTCCCCCATTGGCTGTGATGAGCATTAGCATCGCAGCCCAATACAAGGATTGCACCCTTCCTCCTTGCATATGCTGTCAGTTCCTACACCTCCGTGCCAGGTGGGTCCAACGCCTCGTACAGCATATACACCGAAGCCAGTGTAAGAGTACGCTTACCTTTGGCTTCTCTATTTACTACGGTCAAGTCACCGCACCTGAAAGAATGAGAGATGAGAAAATTCAATTCATTCCTCGCTAGTATACACGTTCTTACCTTGTCCTCTGTGGACGGGACAAACAGAGTGTATCCCGCAACCCTTATTTTTATTAATCCAAGGTTCTTGGATTAAGGCTACGTCCGTCCGAGTGCTGGTAAGGAAGTTTGCTAGTTCGGCTGAGGCTGCTTCACAATGGTGCAGGTTTATTTGCACCACTAACAACCTCTTTGGTCTTGCCATGTTTCGGATACCGGAACCTGACGTTACCTTAACCAAACTTAACAATCCCCCCCACCCCCTCCTCCAAGAATTCCATGGACTTCCAATCCACCGCGAAGTCTCTGCCGGTATTCTCCTTACACACCAGTGAGGTCACCTGCCTCCATTGGTCGGCAAGGAGCCTATTATTACGGTTGCCCAATACTGCCAGTATAGTTTCCACTGGGCGTACGGGTGATGGAATCCATACTGTCACTATGGAACTAATTGGCAAATCGGAGGCTTGTAGGACTTCAAGCCTTGCCCCCGGGTTAATGTCGCTACATTTGTCAATTGTGGTTCTTAAGAATTCCAGTGAATTCTTGTTACCACAGTTGACAACCTTCACTCCCTTAATCCAGTCCGCACCATTGAAGGATACATCCTCCTCTTTGCCCCTGAATGCTGCCAACTCGTCGATAAGCCTAGCCTCGACTAACTGCCGTAGCTCGGCACTGATCCTACCATCCGGATCATTCCGATCGATGACAGCCACTTGCAGATGACCTTCTAGGCTCGTCGACTTCTTCAATCTTTTGTTCGATGAAGAAGGCTGATCATCCCGAGATCTGATCCTCTTAATGGTCTCCTTATTAGAGCCATTAGGAGCTTCAGCCGGAGATGTACCAACCCTTTTCACTGAGCTCGGTGACTTCGGCCCGAATGGTTTACGAGAGCCACTAGTGGAATCGGACGGAGGATTACCAGCCTTCTTCCCCGTGTCCGCTGCCTTAGCCACTTTGCTTACCTTCTTGGGTATCTCCCCCTTATCCTCCGCAGCTAGCTCGGAAGACATTCGGGGCAACCCCTCCTTTCTCCAACTCTCCACGGCAGATTAACGAATTCAACGGCCCTGTACTCTTTTGAGTAGTGTCCGCGTCGGTGACTTCTTCCACCTGATTTCTCCAAGGATAGGTTCATCCAAGCACGGTACTGACAGGGCCGTAAATTCTTTCGAATTTAGCGACGCTTTGTCGGTGCCTTCTCAGAAGGTGCCTATCCCTCGCAGAGAACGTTGAATGATCTCTCTTCGCCATCTTATCCAGATATGCGCCTTCTCCTCCTTCGTTCGGCTGGAGTTCTTAATGTCTCGTGGAGGGGCGCTTGGCCCATCCCCCACGGCATCCTGCCGAACAAGTTGTGGACAATCTTCTACCGAGTGTCCCCTGTCCTCACAGGTGAGAGTGGCAGGATCTGTAGTCTGACTGTGTGTCAGAGAGCAGAGTCAGCCTCTCTAACCCTTGAGTAGCCCCGGTTTCACCACAGGAGTCACTGGATAGTCCCAGAAGACTATCCACATATAGGTCGGTCAGTACCTGTCTCTCCTGCTCAATTATGTTCTCATGAACAGTCGGAAGGGTACTACCCACCTCACAGACCGTCACGTCCGACTGACCCTGGTCAATTCCGTCCGTCGTGTCCTTGTTAGTTGTTTTTAATGGGTTATTAATTTTGTTCCCACGAGTTTGCTCGTAAAGACGGACCGAACCACGCAGTGACGGCATGCGTGGACTAGGCTACTAACATACAACAGCGCTTTGCTCTGACGCTAATGGGAGCTGTTAACGACTAGTTTCTTTACGTACTAACTAGCCACCCAGGACCTCGGCACTGCTACCAACCACGTTGTCCTTAAAAGTGCTTATCTGCTTAGGATAACAAGAAGCAATTTGACACCAAGTTTGTTCATTGCTTTTGTTTTTTTTTTTTTTTTGAAAGTGAGCGTGTTTTCAACAGACGGACAGACAGGCGGACATGGCTAAATTGGCTTAGAATTACTCAAGGAGCCAAAATATGTATACTTTATAGGGTTTGAGATTAATAATAAAAAAGTTTCACACGGAATGACAAACTTAGTATACCCTTTTCACAACTAATTGTAGGGGAGGGTATAAAAACAAAAAAGTCGTATACGACAACGACAACCACAATAAGCCTGAAGTGTTCTGGAAATCTAAAACGCAAAACGCAAGAATTTGGAAGTTGTTTTTTATATACTTTTAATGTAATTTGTATAATTTTTGTTATAAAATACTGTTTAATCAGAGATGCATTTTTGTCCAAATACGGAAGACTTGTGTGATAGTGTAAAACAGCCTTTAACTGTAGCGCTTCAGCTTAACAAGTATTTTCGAAATTAGCATTGCTTAAAAATAAACTTTGCGAAACACTAAAAAACTTGCAATTTCATGCTTTCGTCTCTTAATATATTCAAAACGGATCAGGAAGGGTGAACTTCAAGTAAAGATTTTATAACAAAATATAGAACACACAATCCTAAAAAGTAGTTAAGGCTAGTTTACACTATCACACAAGTCTAACGTATTCCATAATACTTTGTGGGACAGAAATCTAATGAGATTTATTGCGACTGTTCTGAAAAACAAAAAATATTATTTAGAGTTTCTACGCGGTAAAGAATTCCCGGGAATCCCAAAACATTTGTTTTCAATTAATCCCGTGAAATTTTTTCCGGGAATTTTCCGCGATTTCAAATTTAATTTTTTGAAATTATCAAAAAGTAATTTCAATTTTTGGGAATACAAAATTTTAATTTCAAAAGATTTTGTTATTCGTGCTTAATTCCCAGTTTTTATTATTGATAAAAACACTTGAAATTTATTGTTGATGGGATAAGCTATTCCTATGCATTTCACTGGTTGCTTAGGCCAGATCATCAGGAAACTTCATCCATAAAGGTTTTAGACAAACTAAAGATATTAAACCAAATAAAACTGTTAAACGTATAAGAATTATAGCAACAGTTCTACTTGTAACAATATCAACTAATTGTAGTGGGGAAATGTAAGATGAGATGAACCCACTGTTGTTTATTGTTGATGTGTTTTGTTTAAACTTTGATATTGTTACAAGTAGAACTGTTGCTATAATTCTTATACGTTTAACAGTTTTATTTGGTTTAATATCTTTAGTTTGTCTAAAACCTTTATGGATGAAGTTTCCTGATGATCTGGCCTAAGCAACCAGTGAAATGCATAGGAATAGCTTATCCCATCAACAATAAATTTCAAGTGTTTTTATCAATAATAAAAACTGGGAATTAAGCACGAATAACAAAATCTTTTGAAATTAAAATTTTGTATTCCCAAAAATTGAAATTACTTTTTGATAATAAACAGGCAGTGCACGGCCTAAAAAACACTTAATTGACAACATCTTGTGTAAGTTGTTGTTTTTTTCATTTTGTTTTTCTTAACCTACTTACAACTACAATTAATGTTGAGAGAATTTCAACTAATTGTAGTGGGGAAATGTAAGATGAGATGAACCCACTGTTGTTTATTGTTGATGTGTTTTGTTTAAACTTTGATATTGTTACAAGTAGAACTGTTGCTATAATTCTTATACGTTTAACAGTTTTATTTGGTTTAATATCTTTAGTTTGTCTAAAACCTTTATGGATGAAGTTTCCTGATGATCTGGCCTAAGCAACCAGTGAAATGCATAGGAATAGCTTATCCCATCAACAATAAATTTCAAGTGTTTTTATCAATAATAAAAACTGGGAATTAAGCACGAATAACAAAATCTTTTGAAATTAAAATTTTGTATTCCCAAAAATTGAAATTACTTTTTGATAATAAACAGGCAGTGCACGGCCTAAAAAACACTTAATTGACAACATCTTTTGTAAGTTGTTGTTTTTTTTCATTTTGTTTTTCTTAACCTACTTACAACTACAATTAATGTTGAGAGAATTTCAACTAATTGTAGTGGGGAAATGTAAGATGAGATGAACCCACTGTTGTTTATTGTTGATGTGTTTTGTTTAAACTTTGATATTGTTACAAGTAGAACTGTTGCTATAATTCTTATACGTTTAACAGTTTTATTTGGTTTAATATCTTTAGTTTGTCTAAAACCTTTATGGATGAAGTTTCCTGATGATCTGGCCTAAGCAACCAGTGAAATGCATAGGAATAGCTTATCCCATCAACAATAAATTTCAAGTGTTTTTATCAATAATAAAAACTGGGAATTAAGCACGAATAACAAAATTTTTTGAAATTTTTATTTGTTAGTGCTGGTTCACACAGGTCAAGTTTACTTGAACAGTTTTATTTAAATTTTCTTTTGAACTTGCGTTCACGTTCATGCACAAAATTAATTTTTGTTTTCTTTTCCTTCAACTTTGTAGCTTTTTATTATATTACGGATGAAAAAAGAAAAGAAAAATACAAAACTGACTGGTACGGTCAAGTATGTACCCCTTTCCATTCTCTTTACCCCTCTCTCCTAAAAGCTCAAGACTTGAAGAGTCAAACTTGACCTGTGTGAACCAGCACTTAGCATCGTTAAAATCAAAAACGAGCAATAAAAATATTATATTTACTAAAAACTACCTACAAATCGGACTATTTTTCCTACGACAATTGATCAACGGTCTCTTTAATTGCTGATGAAATGTCTAAAAAGCTTCTTGAAGTAGAAAATGAACACGATACACCAGATGAAGTTTCTATGTACATACTATCTTTAAAGAACACCTTGAAAAGGCTTTATCAAATTCTAAAAAAATAAAATATCTTTTAAAAAAAAAGAATTTGACGTCTATGAAATCACGGGTAACAGGGCAACAAATTTATAATCTTTGTATGATGCGCTTCTTACTATAAAACTAACGTCTGAAGAAAGATAGAGTATTTTTTCGTTAGCAGGCAATATGCATATCAATAAGGATTAGAAATAGAATCTCTGATGAGCTTTTAAATGCTTTAATAACACTAAAAAAAATTTTCTCAATAGAAAATTATGCTAGAAACACAACTGGGACGAACGACGAATTATTCGCAACGAATATTCGTCACAATCACTGCGTAGACCGAAATTCTTCGTGCGTAACGAGCTCTGCGATAGGTTTATTTCTATTTCTTACGCAGACGAACGACGAATAAATTAGGAAAGGGACAGCGCAGCATGATATCAAAGTTCAAGAATTATTAAAAATTGTGAAAAATTCGCGAAAAAATTGCGAAATTTTAAACAAACACTAAAATTTATTAGAAATCGCTAAATGAGTGAAAAAATGAAAGAAAATGTCGGAAAATACAAAAAAAAAAAATATGCAAAAATTGCTAAAATTCGCAAAAAAAATTTATATATCAAAAAAGCCATAAAATTGATAAAAAGTTCCTAAAACTATAAGGAATGGCAAAAATTCGGTAAAATTGCTAAATTAGCGGAAAGTCGCAAAAATTTGCTAACAGCGGCATGATACTAAGGTCTACTATTTATTATAAATCGTGAAAGCTGTAAAGAATTAAAAAACTTACAGGAACAAATCGCGAACATGGCTGAAATTCGCGAAAAATTGCAAAATTTTAAACAAACCCAAAAACTAATTTGAGATCGCAAAATCGAAATGCAGAAAACCTTGAATGCTGAAGAAATTAATTTCGAGTGGATACGGATTTTAGGATATATCCGATTAAAAATTAAAAAAAAATTTAGGTTCACGCTCTTATTGTGTCTCATTTGACGAATTTACGCAACGAACTCTTGCCGACGAATTCGTCGTACTATGCGAAGTTCGTCCCAGTTGTGTTTCTAGCATTAATTTTACGAAATTGCTATTAATAATAAGGGTATTCATTTCAGTTTTTTTATTTGTTGGAAAAATGGAAAAGTGGAAAAATGTAATTTTTGTTACAACAAACACAAGGAAAAACTTTTCCATCGAAAGTTGCAATTTAAACAAGCTTTAACCAAGTGTAAAAAAATCAGATTGGAAAATTACAATTTTACAATTTTGAAAGAGTTGGCAATTCACAAACGTCCAATTGAGTGTGGTTGCCACCATATTAAAAATGTTGTTATTTTTCACAAAAAGCACTCAAATTTACATCTCTTTTTAAGATAATCAACTATGATTCTTTAAACTCCATTATTATTAAATCAAATTTGCGGCCGAGAAGATAACAAAGAAGATATTATTCTCTATAAAATGGCTAAAGTTGCCATATCTATTCACAATATTTCGCTATTTTAACTTGGCCGCACCTAAGTTTAGTTCTGCTCGGCCAGAAATACTAAATTTTAATAAGGAGAAGAGAGACATATTTTGTTGCTCTCTTTCTTTTGAGTGAAACAAGATTTACTTTGTTAACTACTTTGTTATGTTCACGGAGATATCAAATTTTACTTTTTTAAAACGTCGTTTTTCAAAACTAAATTAAAAATAAAATGAAGCAATACTGGCAATAAAAATGAAAGATGGCGCAGATGAACAGTAATGAAATGCTAAAATATGTAAAAATATTTGAAATTGGAAAAATAAAATAAATAATGATGATTTGCGAAAAGAAAGAAATTAATAGATGCGAAAATCGGAATACACAGTTCAAATTGTTCGAACTCGTAAATTATTTCTTTTGAATCGAAATACGCGGTAACCCCCCTGCTGAATTGTGACACACAACATGTTCTCTTTAATCTTCTACAAAAATCGACAACCGGTAATAAGGCTTAATACGTCGAAGTTGTGCCCGTAAAGCCCGTTAGTGTTACCGATAAACCTGTCACAAAAGAAATTTTTAATAAAGAACTTGCAAGGCTTTTATATTTTTTATTTTCAATTAAATTAATTTTACTTTAACTTGCAAAACCACAACATAAAAATTCAATAAGGGTTATCACTATGGTCATTGTGCAGATTTGCAATGCATATTATGATTGATCGTGAGCATAGCACTTTTATTTGCATTTGTTTACAAGCATATTAAAATAAATTTTCTTTCTAAATTAATTAAATTTAATTCTCTATGTTATGTTTGGATCCACGAAAATTTTCAATTTATAAGTTTAAATTATTTAAATTTAATTCTCTATGTTATGTTAAAATCCCCGAAAATTATAAATTTATAAGTTTCCTTAAAACCAATATGGCTCTTCTTAATGCGTCAAATGTTATTGTTTACATTTGTTTGCAACTGACCAAATATGCACTACTGATTTTGCTCATGATTTTTTTTTTAGTGCTAATGAAGTAAAGAGCAAATTGCAAATACATACATACAGGCATGTTCTCAAAATCACGAACGATTTTGAAATCACCCGAGAAATATTTTGGTGTTCTGAAAATCACGAGATTGTTAATTTTTAGTCGTGATTTTCATTGTTCTTAACCACGAGAAAACAACTGTGCGCTTCTTTTTAAAATGTTGCCATTCATTTAGTACGTTCGGTTGCCATTTTCATTTATTTTTTACCTTCATATATTAAAATTGAACCAATCAAACTTCATAATTATGGTTTACTTTTAGTTTTTTTAATGTTTAATTTAATTGAAGAAAATCATATGTCATATGCTACACGACTTTAAGACTTTTTTGCTCTGGCAACCACAGACTACTAAAAAGTAAATCACGAAAAATGTTAACAAAACTGCAAAAAATACAGCAGCTTCCTAAATTTGTAAATTTTAAGGATCTCCCGTGCAAAATAATTAATTTTAATGCAAAAACAAATAAAGGACAAATCATTTAAAGTGTATGTGATAATTTTATTACAGATTAAAAAAAATGCTTAAAAAAACTTCGTGATTTGAAATCGTCATGCTGTAAGCTAGCCGGTTTTAAATCACGAGATTTCAAAAATTTTTGTGGGCAGAACACCTTTTTAGTGATTTCAAATCACTTTACGAAAAAGTGATTTTCAGAACATGCCTGATAAGTACATTTTGGTGTTGTGCAAATGTGTGTATTTTTGCACAATTTGCATCGTTTGCACACCTTGCACTACCAATCGTGATTTGTAAATAAGCAAAAAAAACTTCGGTTATGTCACTCCTTAATTTTTTTGTTACCGCAGAATTTGTAATTGGAGGATTTCTGCACGAGAAAAGTATTAAAGAGACCGTTGATTAATTGGCGTAGGAAAAATATTCCCGATTTGTAGGTAGTTTTTAGTAATTTTAGTAAAGAATATATTTTTATTGCTCGTTTTTGATTTTAACGATGCTAACAAAATCACCCCTATCGCAAATATACCCATATTTTTTTATTTCGTATTGTGAATGATTCCCATAAAAACATTTTTTGGGAATCAATTCCCAAACTTAAAAAATTTGGCATCGCCAATGTTTACTCCCGCGATACTTTTAAAAAATAAATTCCCAACAAGGGTTGATGTGAACGAGAAGGGAACATGTAAATTTTAATTTGTATTCTTAAGTAGGACTAAATTAAATTGAAGGAGAGTACATAAAGAAAATGAAGATAAACACTATTCATTATTTATTTTTAGTATTTTATTTTGTATATTTTTCTTTCACAATACAAGCACTGACAAGTTACTCACAATAGTCTTTTGTTTACAAAGCACTGACAAATAATTCACAATAGAACATTTTACTCCCAAAATATTTGCGATACCGATTTGTTGGGGATGGGATTTAAGGTTTGATCGCATATTCCCATAACATTCGCGCCTTATGCTCCAGTGGGATATATATATAATATAACATTCGCGATAGGAGTGTTTAAAATTTCAAAAAATTAAATTTGAAATTCCGGAATTAATTTAAAACAATGTCCCGGGATTCCCGGGAATTCTTTCCCTCGTAGAAACTCTAATCGTAATCAATACGTGATTTTGCATCTCAGCTAACGATATTAGGGGCATAAGTTCTTTTCAGAACGGGTCTGTTTAGATACAGTTTTAATAAATGCCCCTATTGCGGTTTATCAGCTATTAATCAAATGCACTTTTCTTTCTCTTTTAATGAGCTTTTGGTTTTTAACTTAATAGAAAATCCATTAACATCCATTTTTATTCAAAATTGTATTTTTGTTATTAGTTTTATTTTAGAGATTTTTATTTAAATACGTTTATGTGTTTAACTTTTCAATAGTTTGTAGGTATTTTGTTTGTCTAACAAACGAAATAGAAAAAAAAAACTTATTACCTTATTTATTAAAATTATCATTGTTTTTAAGAAAATGTTTTAATATAAGACAAATTTATAAAAAATGTTAAGTTTAAAGCAATAAGGTTCTTTGTAATTGTTGGTTGTAATTTTTTTCTCTTTTAATAAAAAAAATACAGGAAAAATTTTAAAGAGAATCATCATAAAATTATGTATTTACAAAAAAAAAAAAAAGGATTATACACAAAATAACTATGGGGTAATTTTAAGAAATTGTAATTTGATTGTTGTTAAATAGAATTTTAAAGAATAATATAAACATCAAGAGTTAAAACATACAATTATGACAAAATAAAATGCTTGAGATTTCCTAGGCAAATTATTGGGGCTTTTTGTATTAAACATATAAATAAAAATAATAATTTTTTTTAAAAACTGAACAAAAAAAAACACAATTGTTTTAATAATATTTGTGTTTAAAAGTTCAAAGAATTAAACATATTTCATTTAAATTAAAAATTAAAATTAAAAAAGAAATTATGATAATATACGCTTACGTTAAAAAAATGAAACACATTTAAAAAAGTGTTAAGAGAATTAATAATGGTTCAGGGAGAAGGGATGATTTGGTAAGTACGGGTAGAAAATCTGAGGAGTGTTTGTTTTACATATTAGTAGAAAAAAATTGTTGTTATTCCCACAATTAAAACTACTTATATGTATGCATGTAATTTCTATAAAACTAAGTTTAGTTTAAGCCTCAAAATCAGAGTCATCTTCACTTTCAATTGTACGTTTCTTCTTTTTCTATAAAAAAAAAAAAAAAAAACAAAAAGAGCAAATTAAAAAAAAAATATTTTCAAATTTAATTTTTTTTAAATACAAACCTTTTTGTCATCCTCACTGTCAGTTGAAGATTTGTTTTTACGCGGTCTCTTGGCAACTGTTTTCTTCTTTGGCGCTGGTGGAATTTTCTCCTCACTTTGCACTACACATTCATCTGATTCGTTATCGGATATTATTGTTGCCTTGTTGGTGGGAGCTTTAACGGCTTCATTATCTTTGAATACCAATTCATCATCACTAGTCTCTGCTTCATCCGAGTCTAACAAACCCGAGTAGTTGATCTTTTTAGTGGCTTGGCGGCGGCCTGGACGATCGGCTCGAGGGGCTACACTAACAGCAATATCAACATCACTACCTGACAACATGGCATCTTCTTCATCAGAACTGCCACCTTTCTTTTTACGCTAAAAATTAAAAAAATAATAATATTGAAACTTGTGTTTATAGCAAAAAAAAGTGTTTTGGAGACAAAATACCTTTTTATGGAATATTAATTTTTAAGTCAAATTACTTTTTTCGAATAACATATTTAATATTTTTTAACAAAAAGGTACATTTAAAAAATATTTTTAAGATAAAAGTAAAAACAAACATATTACTTTTATTTCAAAGGTAATGTTTCTAATGAAACTGTCCTTTAAAAAAAAAAATTAAAAAAAGGCTCCAAAAATACTTTTAAAAGAGAAATTATTAAAAAAAATTCAAGTTTTTCACAAAAAATTAATAAATAACTTACCCCTTTAGGTTTAAATCCTAATTTTGTTTGTTTCATACCATCGCCATCTTCCTTCTTCTTGAGCGCCCGTTTGGTACCCGGTTCCTTTTTAACCTTAGCCGCTTTGGGTGAAGATTTCGGCCCCTTTGAGCCACTTTCTACCATGCCATCAAAATCATCTACTTCCTCCTGTTTGACACTACCGTCCTTAGCGGCCTTTTTGTCTACCTTTTCTTTTTTTACTTTAGTTGTGGCTGCCGCTGCGGCCGAAACCTTTTTCATAATTTCCTCGGTAATCTTAAATTCGACCTTAACGCCACGAGGATCTGGGAAAACATCAGCATTGGCCTCCTTGCCGCCACGTTTCTTCAAAGTCGCACTGGCAGCGGCTTTGTTTTTGGCCATAGCCTTGGCTTGTTTCTTATTTATGCCCAATTCGTCTAGACGTTCTTTCTCTTCCACTTCATTGAGTACCTTTTCGAACTCATCCAAATCATTTAACCACAACATTTCAATTGTTTTAGCTTTTAAGGCAGCCAATTCAGCCAATTTTTGATCTCTTTGTTTTAACAATTCATTTTTACGTTCTTCTGTTAACATCCACATGGACATGCCCAAAAGATAATCAAATTTCTTAACATCGGTAAGTTTCCGGAAGGCTTTTTCGGGATCGACGGGAACCTTCTTTTCCTTCTTGATTCCCGAGGTAGAGGCGCCCTCCTCTTCTTCTTCCTCGTCATCATCGGCTTCTTCCTCCTCCTGCTGGTTAATGCGTTGTTGCCATTCTTTAACGGGATCGGGACGATAACCTCTCTTAATAAGTTCATCAATCATGACTTTACGTTTTTTGTTTTCAACCACCAAAGTACGTTCACATTTCTCCAAAATAAATCTCGCCTGATCGGTAAGGCGATCCGCTTGGGCCGTCAACTGACCCACCATATATTCCTTACGCTTGTCATAGTATTCCAAACGAAGAGGGTAAAATGCTCTCAATATATCTAAAGCAGTGGGATAGCGTTTTAAGCAATTTAATTCATCGAAACAGTGCATTTGATTGGTCGAGAGAGAAGTGGTCAATTTGAATGTACGATGAAAACCACCCTCCTCTTCTTCTAAACGTTCAAATTCTCCGGGAGCCATGGTGATGACAAAACGTACCGTTGTATCGGTATGATATTCCCGATAGTCTGATATGATGGCTTTTACTTTTTCCGTGCCCGTCGAAAGAGGTTCAAGCACATTTTCCTTGAAATTCTGAGTCCAGGTGCCAATAGGCAATTCAGAAATCTCAATTTTATTGCCTTGAATAATCTGTATATTACCCGAACTTATGTAACGACCATCGGATATGTATTCAATTGGTCCTTTGAAGTTCTTGTACCAGGGGTGCATCGGCACAGGATCTTCTTTGGCCAACATACGCCTTAAATTTTGCACAATGTCACGAGGATTATGGTTGTAAATCTTAGTAGACCATCCAGTGCCAATACCATCGGCACCATTAACCAACACCATGGGTAAAATGGGAATATACCATTGAGGCTCGATCTTTTGGCCGTCATCTACCTCATATTGTAGCAAAGGATCATCGTGGGGATGGAATATGAGACGAGCCAAGGGAGACATTATAGTGAAAATATAACGAGCGCTAGCACTGTCCTTGCCACCGGTCAAACGAGTACCGAATTGACCCCTTGGCTCCAGAAGATTTATATTATTGGAGCCCACATAGTTTTGGGCCAAATTAACTATTGTCATTTGCAAAGAAACTTCACCATGATGGTAGGCCGACATTTCAGCAACAGAACCAGAAAGTTGGGCCACTTTTACTTCACGCTTGTCGTTACGTTTGAAACATGTGAACATGACCTTACGTTGACCCGGCTTAAAACCATCCACCAAACAAGGGATCGAGCGTTCATTATCAGCATTTGAGAAAAGAACCAATTCCAAATTAATAAAGTCAGCATAAGTGACAGCCTTAGTCCCCTTGGCGTATAGATAACGTTCGGGTAGACCCAAAGTTTTTCGCCTCTTAACTTCATCCATATGAGAGGTAAGCCATTCCTTACGAGATTCAACATGTTTTCGTGAGAAAGCCATAACAATACTGTCATCATCTTTGTTGCCATCATATTGAAAAAGAATTCGATGCCGTTCCATATTCTGGAAATACTCTTTTGCCTCCTTAGAGGTCGAAGTTCCCAAACCTAAAATGAAACGGGATTATATAGATGAAATGGAACAAGATAAAAGTTAAAATTTTTCAAAAAATAATTACCTTTGTAGTATTTGATATTGTAGGTTAGATGGTTTGGTGTATCATTCTTCCATTCCTCAAATTCGGGCATAGAGTAGAAAGACAATTCTTCATTTTTCTTAGTGGCCTTAACGATGGGTGTAATAAATTCTTCTAGGAAGGGCAAACGCAGTAGTTCGGGCCAATTGGTGTGTATAAAATTGATAAGTAGACCTTTGATGTGAGAACCATCCTGATCTTGATCGGTCATGATCATAACTTTTCCATAACGTAGAGTTTTAATATCGTCCATTGTTAAATATTTTTTCTTATATTGTAGACCAATAATTTTACATAAATTATTAATTTCTGCATTTTCCGCCAACTGCTTAAAAGTAGCTTCTCTGACGTTCAACAGTTTACCACGCAGTGGAAATACACCATAAAAGTTACGACCTATGACACCTAAACCAGAAACAGCTAAAGATTTAGCTGAGTCTCCCTCCGTAAGAATTAAAGTGCACATGTAAGAGCTCTTTGTGCCAGCTTCATTAGCATCCTCCAATTTTGGTATACCCTTAATCTTCTGGGACTTTTTGCCTCCAGTTTTGGCAATATCATTTTCGGCTTTAAATTTAGCCCAAGACAACACCGATTCTACAATGCCTGATTTTGAAACAGTACCAATGAACTTCTCTGTAATGGCACATTTGGACCCAAAACTTTTAGCTTGTAAGGTCATATTTTCTTTTGTTTGTGAATCAAACGTGGGATTTTCAATTAGACAATTAACAAATACCCACAAATGATTACGAACTTGGAAAGGTTTAATATTAATGCCACCTTTATTTTTCTTTTTCAATACTTCCAATAATTGTTTAATGATATTATCCACCACATGATCCACATGGCGACCACCTTTGGTCGTAGCTATGGAATTGACAAAGGAAACTTGTTGGAAACCACGATCCGATGGGCAGCACGCAATTTCCCAACGTTCTCCACATTGTTCGTATACAATCTTAATGGGTTGGCCAACTTCATTTTCATCTGGCTTGATATATAAATCAATATAATCCTTGAAGTTTTTAACTGCCAACTTCTTGCCATTCAGAAAAACTCCTACACCTTTAGTGGTGGCCGCCACATCAAAAGCTCTACGGCACATCAATGACACTATATCTTCATCCAAACGATCCATTTTGAATTTAGCCAAATCAGGGCTAAATGTAATTTTGGTAAAGTCAGTACCCACAAATTCTTTTATTTTAGCATCTGTTGTTTTAGTCATATTAGCGGCCCACGTTTGTTTAAAAGATTTTTTGTACTGCTTAGTGGCAGTTTCAACGGTAAAAGAGGTGGAGAAAATATTACACAATTTTGCACCATAACCATTACGGCCACCAGTAACTTTTTTCTCATCATCATTGTAATTCGAAGAGGTTAAAAGATGTCCAAAAATCATTGAAGGTACGTACATCTTTTCCTCTTTATGCATGGTAACAGGTATGCCTTGACCATTGTTCCATACCGAAATCAAATTTTTCTCTGGTTCGATATCAATTTTAATGGTATTCATACTTTTGTCACGTTGTTTGTTATCGGCGGCATTGACAAGAATTTCATCGAATATTTTATAGAGACCGGGTACAAAAGAGATTTCACGTTGCACCATACGATTACGCTCTTCATTGTATACCCACATTAGTTCCTTGGTATGCTCAACAGAACCGATGTAGGTGTCAGGCCTTAAAAGTATGTGTTCCAATTGCGACTTTTTCTGGTAGATTTGTTCGATGGACATACCACCACTGCCATTGCTACCATTTTGCATTTTGTAGCTGTTTTTGTTTATAACAGCCCTAATTAACAAATTTAACTTGTTGGAAATTCTTCACAAAAAATTAAGCTGAAAAATAGTTTTACAAAAATAAAAAACATTTGAAATAAAGTTTTACACGGTTAAATTAAATATGTATGTCTGTATTTAAAAATTCAAATTAACTATTTTTACCAAACAAAGAATAACATTATTTTTCGATTAAAAACATATTTATGTACATAACGTTACTTAAATTTAGAAAAGGCGTATCTAAAATATAACATTTTTTATTTGGAGGCATAAAACTTGATAAAATAAAAAAGCTTATGCATATTTTTAGAACTATAAGAAAGGTAGGACCTTTTCTTCACCTCTGGCGGTCCGTATGTCAAAAGTTATTCTTTGCTTTTATTTGCAACTGAGCAAATATGTCCTACTATTTTTGCTCAAAGTTTTTTTTTTTTGGTGCAAACGAAGTAAAATGAAGCAAACTGCAAATACGTACATACATTTTGTTGGTGCGTAATATACACATTTGCATCGTTTGCACACTTTGCACTACCCAACGTGATTATCCTTAATCAGTGTTCGAAAATAAACACTAAATATCGTTTTTTAATGTTCGGTTCGGTAGATTTGTGGAAAACACAAACGCTAATAGTGTTTGTGTAGAAAATCATTAAAAAAAATAACGTTTCCCCGTTAGTCACCTTTCGAACACAAAAATATTACTGTTTTTATCAAACTCAACAAAAGATGTGAACATTTAATTCCGTTCGGTTTTTTTTGAAAATCCACAAACTTCAATGTGTTCGGTTCGGCTCGTTAATGTTCGTCCTTTTTGGCTGGTAAAAAAAAAACCAAACAATTTTTTACAAAAACAAAATACACACACGAAAAAACATTATAGAACATTAAAATATAATGTTTGTCTACAGTATCACTACAATTGTTATGTTTTTTAACGAAGAACCGAACATTATATAATGTTCGGTATTTTCTTGAAAATAGTTACGAACGGTTTTAAGGGTTGTGTATGTCTACACAATCACTAAAAAAATATATATCGTTCCTGGGTGTGTGAGCCGAACGTTAAATAATGTACTGTTTATTTTCGAACACTGTCCTTAATGATTTTACAAAACAAATCGCTTTTGGTTTTTGTACGAGTTGTACTTGTTGTAGTACCGAGATTACCTGTAATTAATTCGCCTTGGTTTTGATAGAATCATTTTTGTATTCTTTTTTTTATGTACAACATTAACTTAAGTTTAACTCGCTGTTATATGAAAATTTTTTAAAATTTCATTATAGGTATGAAGAGAATATAAAAAAGGTAGCTACCAATAATTTTGTTGTTTCCTTAATAAATATCTAATACCTAGCAGTGTTGCCAATCCATGTTTAACTACATTAAAGGCATATAAAAAAGAATTTTTAAGGCTATCTTATCAAAATAGCTTGATATTTTTACAGCTTGAATTTTTTAAAACAAAAATTTTGAAATTTTGAAAAAAAAAAATTTTTCCTAAAAAAATTATTTTTCTTAATTCGAAACCTCAACCAATTTTAAGTTACGCAAATATTACTGGCTGTTTTCCTAAACGTTTTTTCACAGTAAGGGTATTCATTTCAATTTTTTTTGTTGGAAAAATGGAAAAAAAAAGAAAAATTTCTCTTATTGACGTGAACGGGTTTTTTTTTTACAAACTGTGAAAAAAATCTGTCAAATAATTCGAGGAAGTAATTGATATTTTCCAAGATGCCGAACAAAAGTTACTCAAAATGGCGATTGTCTGCCAAAAAGTCGAGTATTTTATTAACTTTTTTCATTGAACACATATTTAATATGAATTTTTCTTTTTGAAAGATTAAATGAAAAAGAAGTTATCTTTGAAATGTTGTAACTATAAAAAATAATTTTTAAAATCAGAAAGGGTATTCATTTCAGTTTTTTTATTTGTTGGATAAATGGAAAAGTGGAAAAATGTAAAAGTGGAAAAATGTAATTTTTGTAACAACAAACACAAGGAAAAACTTTTCCACCGAAAGTTGCAATTTAAACAAGCTTTAACCAAGTGTAAAAAAAATCAGATTGGAAAATTACAATTTTACAATTTTTAAAGAGTTGGCAATTCACAAACGTCAAATTAAGTGTGGTTGCCACCATATTAAAAATGTTGCTATTTTTCACAAAAAGCACTAAAATTTACATCTCTTTTTAAGATAATCAACTATGATTCTTTAAACTCCATTTTTATTAAATCAAATTTTACTTTTTTAAAACGTCGTTTTTCAAAACAAAATTAAAAATGAATTCTATACAAAAAAAATTAAAAAAAAAATTAAAAATTACGTGAAAATTAAATAATCAATTAATTCAATTTTAACTCAATATCAATTACTTCCAAGAATTATATGACAGATTTTTGATTCTGACAGTTTTGTACCTTTAACTAAAAAAAATACCGTTCACGTCAATAAGGTGTAATTTTCCTTTTTTCCATTTTTCCAACCAAAAAAATTTTGAAATGAATACCCTTACCCTTAGAGTTGTACAATTCAAGATTTTATAAAAAGAAACGCAATTTTTCGTACTTTGTATTACAAATTAGCAATTTTTTATGAATGGCAACATCATTTCGTTTGACGTTTAAAGCGGAAAATTACATATTTTTATCCTGACTTTTTTACACTTGGTTATAGTCTGATAAAAATGTAACTTTTGGTGGAATTTTTTTTTTTCTTGTGGTTGTTGTAACAAAAATTACATTTTTCCACTTTTCCATTTTTCCAACAAATAAAAAAACGGAAATGAAAACCCTTAATGTGTAAATACACCTTGTTGATGCATTTTGCAGTTACATTTCTATCTACATACGTTGTATTGTGTATTTATATGCTTTGCATCTTAATTTTTTTAACTGCTTAATTTGCTTTTATCAAATATTTATTTAATTATTAGTGATAACTACAAAGTTGCATTAAGAAAAATGGATTTCAAAATCGTTTAATATTAATTTGCAAACTTATACCTTATATCACAAAGGGGGATGCACCAGCATTTTTTTGGCAAACTACTAGAGAAATTGAACTGAGATTTTTACAGTGGAATTTATGAATTTACAAAATGTAATGTGTAAATTTCGAGATGGCATTTAGAGGAACAAATGCATGTACATTTTACAAATTAAAATTGTATTCTTGTATAGTTAATCAGTCCTGTCACATAAATTAATTCCGATCGAAAGTGGAAGAGATTTCGTATCTTTTTTGACATAAAACGAAATCACTTTTGATCGGAATTGATTTCTGCGACAAGTCTGAACGTATGGATAGTATTTCAAAGTATGTATGTATTATGAAAATAGTTCCTGATCGGTGGCGACTGTTTCTTTGCTAAGTAACTATTAAAGTAAGTTATAGAAAACAAACGTTTGCACATCATTGATGTCAGAAAGTTGCAGAGATATTTCCTTGTAATTTCGTATTGGATAGGATAAATTACATACTTTTTGTTTTTTCACTCTGCTTATAACTAGATTTAATTATCGTTCATTCACTGGTCTGTTTGAATATTAGCGTATTTGCACCAGAGAACCAAGCCGATTGGCTCGCCACCGCCGCTTGATTTCTCCATGCCGCGCCGCCGCCGACTTACAAGGCTTAGACGGCTCAATTAAAGCCGCCGATGACAGCGCCGTTAAATTTCTTAATTTGTGTGACTAAGTTTATTTCACAGATTTTCGTTTTAATGTATTAATTTCTTTGTCAAAAATTGTATATTTTAGCATCAATGTGCAACATTCAAGTGCCGTTATATTTTCTTAAAATTTTTGAAAGCATCATTGTACTTAACAACATGCTAAAATCTCTGCAGGAATATTTTACAAAAAAGACAAGTGAACTACAACAAAATGATTTAGATTTTGAATCAGAATCTTACTCTGATAGTGAAATTTTTAATGTGGCAGAAAAAAGTATAAAATATTACCAGCAGTTGTTAAATAAAAACAAAAAATTAAAGAAGTGTCTCACACTAAGACACTGTATGGAAGTGCAGAGTGTTGGCAATATTTTGGTTACCTCTTTGTTTCAAACAAAATGGTTTTAGAAAAGCACAAGATTTGCAAGATGTGCTTTAAGTCGGATAGCACAATTTTGAAATTTAAAGCTTACATTTTTATTAATAATTTATTGCAGAAAGCTTTACTTTTTGTAAATGGATATGTGGTCCTACAGATAACATCAGTTAAAAGTTTTAAAAGTGTTGCCAGAAGTAGGGGAAAATCCCTACATGTAGGTATTTTTGATACTAAAAAAGAAGCGTAGGGAAAATCGGACAGATTTTTTATAATCACCAAAATGTAGGTACTTTTTTTTTAAATATAGATACAGATATATTTTCTTGTCCAAAACGGTTGAAAATTGTTCTTGTGGGCGGCACTAATATGTATGTATGTGTATGTTTTTTTCTAACCTGGCGTTTACATTTGCTAGTACTAGCAAGACAGTAGCAATACATGCAAACCTTTTCACTAATCCATGCACACTTTTCCAACTGTCTTGTCTACTGCCTAGCAAATCTTGCAGACAGTAAAATTGGACAGTGATTTGACATTTGCTAACAGTAATCTAAAGTTTTGTTAGCAAAAGGGAAAATAACAAAATGTAAAAAACAAATTAAACATATTTTGCTTTGATTTTTTATATTTTAGTTAAGTTTTATATTTGTTCACACAATAAAGTTATTTTAAGCTTTTTTAAAATTTGTTAAGTTTATACAAAATACGTTTAGCTGGACTTGCGCGCAACATTCACGTTTGACATATTTTTAAAAGTGAACTGTCTGAACTACTGTCTGGACGCCTACGTCACGAAGACAATTAGTAGTGTTTTTGGCAACTAATATGTATTTTCTTACTGTCTTGCCAGTACTGTCAAATGTAAATGCTGTGTAAGATATCACTTCAATTGAATTTTTAAAAGTACATACATATCGCACATATTCAACAATACTGTTAACTCAACATTTTTAGTTTTTCACTTTTTGGAAGAAATCGACTGGTATTATTCATATATACTCACTGTAAAAATATTGCGCTATTTTGTCCACCTTTTGGTAAAGAAACGGTTAGTTTAAAAATACTTTTTCATATGCCTTTCATATTAAATTAAAAATTGATTTGCTTCTAGATGTATTATTTTTTGAAAATTTTTTACTTATTTTTTGTCAAAGCTTTAATATACATTTTTGAACAAAATAATTTTTTTACTAATGTTTTTCTTCTATTTTAATGACAATAATGCGTAGGGATTTTTGTACGTGTAGGGAAAAATCGGATATTTTTTTTAGCATGTGTAGGTATTTTTTCAAAAAAATACACTGGCAACACTGGTTAAAACAGTAATGAGAAAAAAAAACGAAGTTGCACTATCCTTTTGTAATTATTTGATATTTTGTACTTTAACATAAAAATAAATAGATAGAGAAATGATTAATAGTTTTCCTTAAATAAAAATTTTAAATATTTCAAGCCGACATTTAAGCCGCCGCCGATTCATTGACGCAAACGCCGCAGCCACCGATCAATTATACCCGCGCCGCCGCCGCCGCCGATCAAACGCCTTCGGCTTGGTTCACTGATTTTGCACAGGAATGTCATGGCTTAATTCACCTGTTGTGTACATATGTTGATTTTCACGAAGCTGACTTTCATGTTTGGTTCGGTACGATATGTTTAGGGCTGTTTTGTTCACTGTCCATTGATGACTTTAATTTCTGAAGAACAAGAGCCCATATATTAAAGTTGGAAGTATGCCAAGGCTTCTAATAGATAAATACGTAAAACCACAACTTTAGGCTTAGAAAACTGCATAAGCATACGTACAGACGTATGTACCAGACAGAGAACTGCAAAATCACAATTTTTCTTGATTTATTCATACGCTCAAATTTACATTCACTCTTTGCCTGCAAAACAAAGTTCAACGTTGGTAATTTTTACATCGTTTCGTACACATTTGATTTTTGCATGTACAGTGCACTCGCGATAATATGAACGCCCTAATATATGAACACCCCAAAATATGAACACTTATTTTCTTCAATTGACTAGGTACTCTAAAATATGAAGTTGTGCAAAAGCTTTAAAATATGAACAACTTATAGTTGTATTTTTATTCAACTGCATAATAATTTAAGGATTTTTCCAGCTATTGCTTTAAAATTGTCTTCAGTTGTTAATCAAAATACATACACTTTTAAGATAGTTCTCACATTAACATGGAATTCTATATACATAAATTTTTAAACATAATTTAAACGTAAACATTTCTTAAATATGAATTAAAAAAAAAGCATTAGTTTTGAACTTTAAAACGAAAAATCTGATATTTTAGAACATTTAGGAAAAGGTCCCAATTAAAAATTTTATCATTTTGCGATGCACTAATGGTACATTTCAAAAAAATAAGCGCACAATTATGCGCTAAAGTAAGTGAAAGAACTCTCAATAACTTTTATAAAAAAAAATTACATTTCAAGTGCTACGGCATTCTGTTACTACGAAGTTGGTTTGTAAGGGAGAATACTAAAAAATAACTGTATCAAAACATTCATTGTGTAAGGCTGGTCGTTACATCCAACAATATGTATATGCGCTGAATAATGCGCTTTATGTGTGAAAAACGTATTGCTTCAAAATTGAAACTCGCCATATAAAATTCATGCCTTCCGTAAGCGCAATATTAAGTTTATTTTTTAATGTTCTAACAATACGTTTATTTGACTTGGAAAAAGAAAATGTGCGGTCTTCCGAATACCCAAAAAATGGAAAATGCATGCACAGATTGTTTTTGAAAATGTGATACAAAAAGATCACTGTTAGCGGTCACGGCAATTATCTGGAGATTTTTTAAGCTGAAAGAAAATGACAGACTTTCGCATAACTTTAATTTTGTTTTTCTTTTTTAAAAATCAATTGTTTTTTAATTCCAATGAACAATAAATAAAAAAACTTTTACATTAGAAACTTTCGCAAATATGAATAATCTTGCAAAAGTGAATTGGCTTTGTTTTAATTAGTTCATATTCACCCTTATTGTGTTTGGCGTATTTAAAATACGCCTACGACCGTTTGGTAAAAGATTAAAGAGAACGCTTTCTTATTTCCTTTAATCTATTACCAAACAGTCGTAGGCGTATTTTAAATACGCCAAACACAATAAGGGTGATTATCGCGAGTGCACTATATTCGTATTTATTGAAATTGCTTTATTTGCATTTTTGTTGCGCACGCAATATAACACAAATTTGTAAATTCAAAGGAACACAAAAGTATGCATTCAAGTTGTCATTGTCCACTCGATGAGACGCTTTGTTAACATTAACAACAATAAACCACTCGATGAGACGCTTTGTTAAAATTAACAACAATAACAAGAATACATTGTACTTACAGAACTACTGTACTTTTTTTTCATTTTTTATTTATTGAATCTTCATATATTAAATATTAACTAACAATATTTAATCAAATCTTAACCTAATACGTTATTTTATGTCTTGCCAGTGCCAGACAAAAAATTTCTTCATCACGGGTTCTGTTCACTAATATAGGTGTTTATCGCTCATCTAATTGGATAAGTGCTGCAGTGTCTCTTCTTCTTAAGCGAGTGTGGCCGCTATCATTTAAAATATTTCGTGCTAGTGGGTTCGGGTGCAATTCGAGCCTTTTTAAGTATTTTACTGCATATTTCGTAATCATAGTTTTAACTAATGGAACATTGAGATCCTTGTGAATATTTGTGTTTTTAACATACCAAGGGGCAGCTGTGATTATTCGAAGTTGTAGTTTATTTTGACGCCTTTGAATTTTTTCGATATTAGAGGCCGAGGCAGTGCCCCATAGATAGAGTTGTAAAGAAGAAGTTTGCAGTCGAGACTAAGGACAGAATTTCTTCCAATAAGCCAATGAATTTGGATGGATTTTAGTTTCATTTGAGTTAATTTTGCCTCTATATGGCTTTTCCACGTTAAACGGCGATCTAGATGAATACCGAGGTATTTTACATGCGAATTTTGAGGTATTCACCCTTATTGTGTTTGGCGTATTTAAAATACGCCTACGACTGGTTGGTAATAGATTAAAGAGAATGTGAACTTTTTTCCTTTAATCTATTACCAAACTGTCGTAGGCGTATTTTAAATACCCCAAACACAATAAGGGTGATTATTTGATTATTGATTTTAATAGGGGGCATGACTCCCGACGCAAGGTGAATGTTATATGTACGCATTTTTGCTCATTGACCTTTATCCTCCATTGCTTTAACCATAGTTCGAGTTGAAATATATGATCCTGTAGGTATCGAGATGCTTCTTGACTGTTTTCGTGCACGCTTAGAAAAGCTGTATCATCACCAAATGTTGAAGTTTGGGTGTAGTTGTTTGTTGGCATATCCGAAGTATATATTAAGTATAACAGTGGGCCCAGGATGCTTCCCTGAGGGACGCCAGCGTCAATTTGCTGAGGAGAGCTTAAATAATAAACTTCTTTAATAATTAACTTTCGAACGACTAAGAAGCTTTCTAGCAGCTTATGTGTGTTTACTGGTAAGTTTAGTTTCAATTTATGTAATAAGCCTTCATGCCAGACTTTATCAAAACTTGAAAAACATCGATGAAGAGAGCGGAACAATATTATCTTTCTTCAAAGGCTTTTCTTATTGCGTTTACTATACGATGGGTTTGCTCAATTGTGCTGTGTTCTCTTCTAAAGCCAAATTGGTGGTTAGGAATACATCTACTTTCATTTAAAATTGTGGTTAATTTTGACGTTAATAGCTTCTCAAACAGCTTTGATATATTAGAAAGTAAGCTTATAGGCCTATATGACTCAACTTTTGTGTGATCCTTTCCTGGTTTAGGTATCATGGTGACTAAGGAAACCTTCCACTTTTGAGGATAGTATTCAAGGCGTAAAATAGCATTAAAAATGAAAAGAATAATTTTCTTTGCTATGCTGGGTAGCTCCAAAAGCATTTTGTTGCCGATCTTATCAAAACCAGCAGCCGTATTCTGTAACTTGCTTAGCTAAAGCTTAATCTCGATCGTTAAAATGCCTTAGAGAATGCAAAAATTAAAATTTTTAGCGATGACATTAAAAGCCAAAATTGCTACGAACTAAATTTGTATGGCATTGTTAAATATAGCAATGCACGTTACAGTATTGTATTCGTAGCCAAAAATCGTTAAATCAACTTTGTAGGTTTTTAGCGATAGAGATTTAGCTTTAGCGAATTACAGAATACGGCCACAGGAGCCTTCTTGGGGTTTAAATCACAAATAGCCTTTTCGATTTCTCTTAACTCAAATCTTAGGGGAACAGCTGCTCTAGCTGCAACAGGTGGTAACTCGACCGCAATATCGTGAGATATATTTGGGGTAAATACGTTTTTTAAATGATTGACAAACAGATTTCCTTTTTCAACATCATTTCTTGCCAAACTTCCATTCAAGTTTCTTAATGGTGGTTTAGAGACAACTGGCCTTTTGAGATTTTTAGCTGCACGCCATAATGAGTAGTCTGATTGTGGGGTTGCATCAAGTTCCTTAAGATATTTTTCCAGAGAAGCCGTTTTCTGAGTCTGCAGTAACTTTCTTAGTCTTTTTGTACACTCTTTAAGTAAGTTCTTAAGTTGAGGGGATCTGTGCAATTGCCACTCTCTTCGAGCCCTCCTTTTTCAGACAAAAGATGCTCGACATCTGTGGAATATATTTTAATAATTTTTGTTTTTTTGGGGGCAATATAGCAATGTTGAACAACTAGTTTCAGAAAACTGTCAAAATTGTCAATAGAGCGATCTACATAATCCGGTGTACTGAGCGGAATATTTTCTGTGCAATGGGAACTGAGATATTTTTTATATTTTAACCAATTAATTTGCGTAGCTGTCGTCGCTAAGTAACCAGTAGTAGGTAGAATTCTATTGGGGTTCATTATAGTAACAATTGTAGGTGTGTGGTCGGAAGATAATTCTAGGGAAGCTTCAACATGAATCGTTTCTATTTCCATTTTAGAAATTGTGTTAAATAAAACACGATTCTTTGGTGTTATAAGTCGCGACCCCCAGAAGGTATGTTTAGCGTTATAATCGCCAGCGGCTAGGAAACACGGTCCTAATGATTTAAAATATTTATAATATTGGTCCTCCGATATTGAAAATCTAGGCGGGGAGTATAACGATGAAACTACTAGGTTTCTATTTAATTCCTCAACGCAAATTTTCGTTGCTTGGAGATAATCTTCACGATGATCACACATTAGGTAGTGTTTGACTCGGGTTTTTATTCACCCTTATTGTGTTTGGCGTTTGGTAATAGATTAAAGAGAACGTGAACTTTTTTCCTTTAATCTATTACCAAACAGTCGTAGGCGTATTTCAAATACGCCAAACACAATAAGGGTGATTAAAATGGCAGAACCTCCAGAAGCTCTATCTCGAGGATCCTTGGTATCATATAGTATATAACCATTGATTTTGAACGTATTTCTTGAGGTCAAATGAGTTTCAGAAATTATCATGAGATCAATTTGTTTATTTTTAAGAAAGTATTCTAATTCATTTTTATGTTGGCGGATGCCGTTTGCGTTCCAAAAACAAATTATTAAACAGTTCATGGTTTGTTAAGTACAACTTGCAATAACATCGATTGCATTCTAAAGGCCAGTTTACACGGTAATACAATGTATTACGACATTGCAAAAAATGATGTAGAATGAGAAAAATCTTATCATGTAAAAGCAAAATGTATTGAGTAAGAGAGAATACGAATACAAAATCTGACAAGCGGTCGGTAAATGCTTTTTTTCTAAACCATTTTCATAATATTTTGATTCTACAAAGTCGTAATACATTGTATTAACGTGTAAACTGGCCTTAAGCATTTCCTGCATCATATCGACCCCTTTGCGCGAAATTATCGTATATGCCAATTTTCGAAATTGTGTTTTTGATGCAATCTTGTTCTACATTCAAAGAGACGTCGCCTGACAAAATATTGTAGGCGAATTCGACTTCGTTGCTCCAAAAATTTAATGTATATTTTCATTTTTATATTGCAAGTGATAGCAGAGAAAAGTAGAAAAATGGCTCTCCTGTAAAATTTGGTTTTTGTAACATACGATAATTTCGCGCAAAGGGGTCGATATTACCCATTGTGTTCGTAAAATTATTTACTGTTTGCACTAATGTTTCCATGGATTTTTCTAAACGACTTAAATTAGAAACCGGAGTTTCATCATTACTTGGCGAGGCACCTTGCATAGGCTGGATGGTTTGATTTTAGGACGTTAGCGTAAAGCTAAGATCCCACTATCGGCTCAAATAGCACAATCTGTGACGATTTTTATTGTGCTGTATCGGCGCACATTAAAATACATTGCACAATTTATTCTTGGGTGGTCCCATTATCGTCGCACATTGTGAGAATTTTTTTCGGTTCATATCGGCCAAAACTCAATTGCGACCATAATCGGTACAATGAGGTCACACTATCGTGTTATTTGGGCCAATTTAATCATATGTTTTGGTTTATTTGTTTGTTGGCGACATAATTTTACTTTAAAAATTCGCAAAATTCTCCGTTTGAATATTCCATTATTAGTTTCCTAGCAATTTTAAATAATATATTAATATAAAATTAAAAATGTATTCAATTTTATTCAAACTTACTGCACTTGTTTTTTTTTGTAATTGTTGTTCTGTAAACAGATGTTTACAAAGCAGGGATGGCAACATCGATACAATAGCAATGTTTTCGTTAAAGCAAATTGTTTTCTTTCATTTAACAGTACAAATGTACTATTTAATACATAAATAATAGATAAAACAAAAGTAATTTTGGTACAATTAAGCTAAAAAAAGTAAAACTTTAGTAGCCAGTTTGTGCACTTAAAAAAAATTCGTTTTGCCATCCCTTGTATCGGCGCTGGTTGGCGACTGTGATCGGCACACAAGTGGTCGATAAAAATCGGTACATATTAAACAATTTGATTGCTCCACATTGTGCAAAAGAGTGTTCACATTATCGGCGCATCTAGGTTAATTTTGATTGTCCACAGTTAGCACAATTTCGGCACAGATTGTCGCAAATTAAAAAATATTAACCGTTCACACTATCGGCACATGAAATAAGACAAAAATTGGTACATTGCGCCGATAGTGGGATCTTAGCTTAAGAGGTTCTGTTACTACTAAGCTGGGGAGCTTGAATTGCATTTGTGTTTACTTGATTTGCGACCTGCATTTGAGGGGTATTTGTTTTCGGTCCAACCGTCTGCTTGACGATATTATATACAGGGCATCCTGTTTAATTGGCAGTATGATTACCGCCACAGGTGCTACATTTTTTTTACGTTGGGGTCGGTTTTAGACTTATCGCAAGAAACTGTACCGTGTAGTTCACCACATACTACGCAAACAGGGGGTAAGTAGCAGTATGTACTGTACTTTTAAAGATGATAAAAAAAAGTATTCTGTTTCTATGGAAATTGTTTGTACCTACATAGTAACTGCTGAATGTTTTCATGAGTAATAATTGCTTGATTTCTGACATTTTTGTTTCTATTTTTTTTTTTTTTTTTCTTTACCAAACCAATCATTGTCGCACCGATCACACAAACATCTATCTTTATTAAAAACGAATCTAACGATGGTATAAATAACAAATCACGATGTGCATTATTTGAATGACTGCAAACCAGCAGCGAATGTTTGCGGTTGCGCAAGTTTGATTGTATGACCGCAAGCGAGTGTATTTGTTGCTGTTCATTTAATGCGATTTTTTTGCAATTGCACAAAGCCGTTCTCTGGTATGTACGTACACAAAAAAATAAGTTTTATTGTTCATGCCTATAATTTATCGATTTAAATTAAAAATTGCCAAAACTTTGATAAAAATAAAAAAAAAATCGATTTTAAAAGCCCAATAATCGATTTAAGTATAAAATCGCATACATAAATTCGATTGCAAAAATCGATTTTCTTTACCACAAAATCGATTTACCATTCCCTAGTTGCATTTAAGGCCCTTATAACAGCCAAGAAATCGCCTATATATGAATAAAAGGTATGACGAACCTCCATCATCCCCACTTCATAGGAGGGCTACTAAACAATTATTGCGTTTTATGAAGTTCTTAAATTAATTAAAATGTTTAAGCTTTTGTGAATAAAATCAAAAGTTGTTAAGAGATTTTAATCATTTATGGATTGTCCAAAAAAAAAATAGAAGCAAATAAAAATTTTGAAATGTTGCTAAAAAATTATTTGTTTGCCAAAACAAAAATATGGCTGCGCATTAGGGATATAACCATTTACATTTTTTTGCAAATATCAAAAAGGACCTATCATAGTGAGATAGTGCATAAAAAATATGAAGAAATGTGCCTTCCTTTTTTCGCGACCGTTCAAAAAGGTTCGGCACCGATCGCGATGAAGTTTTAGTTTATAATTTTTTTCAGTTTTACAGGAAACCCATAATTCTAACGTCGAAAGCCATGCTGGTCTTTGCATTTCGTGTTTTTTTATGAAATGGCGATTCCTTGCATTCCAAAAAAAGAAACCAAAAAACGGTACAAGGGAAGGATACCCACCATAAAAATGTATACTACAATTTATGTGACAAAAAAAAAAAAAAAGTTTTTGGTGTTTTAGAAATTGCATTCGGTGCCGAAGGTTTTTGGACCGAAATGACCCCTGATATCGATTTTTAATATCAGTATAACATTGCCCATACCGTAATGATAGGTTCTTATTTTGGTTATACCCCTACTGCGAATATTAGATTTAATTTATGTAACTTAAAGATAATTTTATTGCGGTTTTTTTTTTAGTAATTTCAACCGCTTTTGAGTTAAGCGAATATATGTTATGCAACCTCCATCATTTTCAAATAACGGTGTATTCGAAAGCAAGAGCTAACCTAAAAAAAAAGTTAGCACCACTGGATTCAGCGTTCCCGAATCACTATTGGGATCTGGAAATTCTTGAATTTTAACGTCTCAATGGTAAAATTCTACCAAATTGACATAAATTGTACGAAAATTTCGCTATATAATAAAAGAGCATAAATAGTAAGAATAACACTTTTTATTAAATAACATAAACAAAACAAGTAAGAAAGTAAAGTCGGTCAAGCCCGAGCATTTAATACCCTACACGGCAGACAAAAATGTAGATGCTTGGTTGATAAGTGTCACCAAAACAAATAAAAAAATTTACTTATGTACGTTCCTTTACCAAAACGTAGCAAAACAAATAAGAAAGTATGTCGGTCAAGCCCGACCATATGATACCCTACACCACAGTATTAAAAAACACATCATGCTTATATGTCCATATAATTATGGTTTTATCTATGTTATTAAAATCGGATTGAAAGTTTGTGAGAGGCAGAAATTGCCCCCTACCTCCCCTTGTGGCCCTATTTTTGAAAAACTGTGTAGCTTATGTGTCCATATAAATATGGATCAATCTATGTTTTAAATTTCATTAAAATCGGTTTGAGAGTCAGAAATTGCCCCTATCTCCCCTCGTGGTTTTTTTTTTTTTTTAATGCATCCCTTTTGTGACCATAAAGGCTTATCGTAATAGTCCTACTGTTTTAAATTGGAAAATATACTGTAAATATAGGAATAAGGCGAAGTCAACCATGAGAAGGGAAAAGAGAAAATTTGGTATGCGTTTCTTTGATGCCGCGTTGATAACAAACTGATTTGGAAAAGACTAAAAGAGCTTGGCTGTGCAGGAAGTGATAATTCTTTAAGTATGATAGATGTTGAATTGTAAATAACAGATTCTTAGGCAACTTTAGAACGAGCAGGATTAACAGTTTTGAATTTCTTGATTTTGGCAGTGAAACTGAAGCTTTTTCTTTTCGAATTGTTACTGTGACATTTCAATCTTGAAATATTCAGCCTTATTGTGTGTGGCGTATTTAAAATACGCCTACGACTATTCAGTAATAGATTAAAGAAAAAAGTTCATGTTCTCTTTAATCTATTACCAAACAGTCGTAGGCGTATTTTAAATACGCCAAACACAATAAGGGTGATTAAAATTGCTGCTGAATCAGCGGTTTATGGGCAAAATCCGCGATTTACCGCTTTTTATTTTTAGGTTTCTCATAAACAAAAAGTTGGCAACATTTAGTAAAATAAACAGAACAGGGATGGCTAAGTTGTTTCAATGTTGGAGTGGAGTTTTTTTAAGAACATAAATAAAATTAATTTCAACTAAAACAATCTTTTAGTACAATCAGGGTTAAAAAGTACAATTTTTAAAAGTTGTTGATACAATTTTAAAAATTCTCAACGCCACCCCTGAAACAAATCCATAACATGAGAAAAAAAAACTAAAAAACTTTATTTACATTTTTTATAGTTTGCTCGTTCTAGCATTTACTGTTTCTTTCTATCAATTCTATATCAATTAATGAATAAAAAATTTAGTGTCATAAGGGCTTTAGAGGTATGGTTTCATCCCTACTTAAGATCAACTTTAATTTTCTTTATACATACTAACAAAAATATATTCACCCTTATTGTGTTTGGCGTATTTAAAATACGCCTACGACAGTTTGGTAATAGATTAAAGGAAAAAAGTTCACGTTCTCTTTAATCTACTACCAAACAGTCGTAGGCGTATTATAAATACGCCAAACACAATAAGGGTGATTGTTCTATTTATTATAAATCGTTACAGCTGTAAAGAATCAGAATACTTACAGAAACAACTCGCGAACATGGCTAAAAATTGCAAAATTTGAAACTAACCCAAAAACTAATTTGTGATCGCAAAATCGAACTGCTGAAATAATCCATTTCGAGTTTTATGTAGTAGATTAAAGAACACAATCATCCTTATTCACCCTTATCGTGTTTGGCGTATTTAAAATACGCCTACGACTGTTTAGTAATAGATTTAGGGAAATAAGTTCACGATCTCTTTAATCTATTACCAAACAGTCGAAGGCGTATTTTAAATACGCCAAACACAATCACCCTTATCGTGTTTGGCGTATTTAAAATACGCCTACGACTGTTTGGTAATAGATTAAAGGAAATAAGTTCATGTTCTCTTTAATCTATTACCAAACAGTCGTAGGCGTATTTTAAATACGCCAAACACGATAAGGGTGATTGTGTTTGGCGTATTTAAAATACGCCTTCGACTGTTTGGTAATAGATTAAAGAGATCGTGAACTTATTTCCTTAAATCTATTACTAAACAGTCGTAGGCGTATTTTAAAAACGCCAAACACAATAAGGGTGAATGTGTGTTACAAAAAACGACACAACCGTATGTCCCAATTTACATGTGAGAGACAGACGAAGTTAATGGTAAGGGGGCTAGCTGTATGCGTGACACACTTTACTTTTTTAAATTGGGACTTTACGACAACGACAACAGTAAGGCTGATTATTTTTTAAAAATTATTTTATCACTAAGTATTTTTGTCAAAATGCTACAGAAATACAGGTATGTGATGAAAATCGATCGATTTAAAAACGAACGTACGTTTCGAAGAATTTTAAAATCCATTTCTGAATTATAGTCTAAAATTTTCGTTCAGAATACACTTCAGTTAATAATATAAAATTTGAAAGAATAAAGACTGAAAATAAAAGGAATATGCAAACGATATTTTCGGTTTCAAATCGTATCGTTTTTAAAATCGATTTTCATCACATACCTGTGTGTGTTAATGTACCTTCCCTGCAAATAAAATTGGACCACCTGACCCATTTTGATAAAATGGACTACTCCATGGACTAGTCCGATGTAATGCAAGCATGGACCATGCCATTGTTAAAAAGTGTTTGTAGTGAGACGACATGTCTTCGTTTTTTAACGACATGCTTTCGTGTTTAAACGACTTCAAAACTAATCCTCTTGAGTATACCATGGAGTAGTTTTAAAACTACTCCTTAGTGGTCCAAAGGTGGGTTATATGGTCCTCTCCTAGGACATCGTAATGTTAAATAGACCAGGTTTTTTCCATACGTTTGGGTTACTTGTGGACAAGTCCTGGTCCCTTGTGGACTACTCTTTACACGCGTGTTTGGACTGGTCCTATTATTTGCAGGGTTGTAAAAAATGTTATTTTATGTTTTTTAACTCTTTTTTCATTGTTTTTGATTTTACGACGTTAATTTCATAATAGCAAAACGCTTGATTGACCACACTTGAAAATGCATAAAATTAAAAATGAACAAAATGCAAAAAAAAAAGAGGCAAAAAATTCCCACACACAGTAAAGGAAAAGTGAGCGGGAAAATATCAACAAAGAAAAAAAAAGGAAAACAGAGAAACAAATAAAAAACACATGCCGCAAGATTAAAAAATATTTTAAAAACACTAGCGTGTTATAAACAAGTCAAAACAAAAGCAAAAGCAGAAATAAAAAAATAATTATGGCCACTTTTACACAGCAAAATAAAACTAAAGTTTAGTTTTAATTTACATCAGAGCGCCATTTTTAATTTTGCGATGAAATAAAAAGCACACAAAGAAAATGAAAACTAAAAATTTCAAGCGTCCGGTGTACATACAAAATATTCCTCACTTTTGACACAAAATTAAAATTGATTTAAATTGTGTACATACAAAAGGAAACTAATTAAATTATTTTATACATACCTTTAATTTACAAACTGTACGTTTTTTCCTTGCAATTTATTGCAAATCAGACGTAGAAGACGCGCCGCTTGTAATTTCTTCCAAGAGCCAATTAAATTTATACAAAGTCTGTATTAGAAATGTGTAGTTCGTTTTTTCACGTTTTCGTTAGAGAAAACAATGATTTTACTCTTTCAATTTTGCACAAAAATAAAAACACAACATTTATTTAGAACAATACTTTTTTCCTTCTAATTTATTATTAAAACTGCAAAAGAAAAATAAACCTTTTACTTTTTGCCGCACACTTCGACTGTTGGTTGCAGCGTCGTCTTAACGTCTATTCGTTCGATTGCTCTCTTCGTGAATTTGTCGTTAACTACGAAAATGTACAGCACAAAACGTAATGGGCAAGAATGTCAAGCAACGCGAAGCATGCTTGATGTGCAAATATAAAAACCGGCAGTGTTGTATTTTAAAGAAATAATGATGCCAGATAATTATTAAAAAGGTAAAAGGGGAAAATTATTCAAGATTGAAATATTGAAAGTTGTTAAATAAATATTACAACAGTTGAGAAAAAAAATATCAATATCAAATAATAAAAATACATATTGGGGAGAATGGTTATATATAAAAAACTTTATGATCTTATGAATACATATCGCACTTGATCAAAAATACTGTATTAGCTCGAAATTTAAAAATTTTCAGTAGAAGCAAAACAATTTTCAATTTTTGAATCATCTGTTTAATGTTTATTTATTTTATGTGTACATTGAATGTCAAGCTTTGCTTACATTTTGTGAAAAAATTAGTTAAATCCAAAATTCAATAAAAATCTCAATATATAAAAAAAACTTTCTTAAATTTTATAAAAAAAAAAAAAAATGAATATAAAATATAAACAAAAGGATTTAATCAAGACGAATTCATTTTTGAATCATCTGTTTAATGTTTATTTATTTTATGTGTACATTGAATGTCAAGCTTTGCTTACATTTTGTGAAAAAATTAGTTAAATCCAAAATTCAATAAAAATCTCAATATATAAAAAAAACTTTCTTAAATTTTATAAAAAAAAAAAAAATTGAATATAAAATATAAACAAAAGGATTTAAAAAGGCGTTAAGCGGCCCATACACTTGCAATATTATTGTATATAATATTCGCCATATTATTTCCATTTTGTCCGCTTTCGATTAGAACATGACATGACCATAACGCCGGCAGAGCAACGGTATTAATTTGTTCATGTTCTTGTATGTGGCGAATACGTGTTGATGTTCATGTTCTGATTGACCACAATTTTTGTTGTTGTGCGTTTGGTTGTATACAGAAAATACATTGTATGGCCAACATCATGGCGGACATGGATGCTAAGACGAATGTTTAGGCAACGATGGCAGCATATGAACGAAACATGAACATGAACAGTCTACACGACATGCTGTTCTTACCAAGTTGATGGATGGTGGAGACGGGTAGTTATGTACGCACGTTTTTTTGGATGAAAGTTTTTAACTGCCCGTCTATACCAGAGATAATTATTGCGACATATATTGCAGTAAATGTCAAAATTATGTTATCTCTAATGTAGACTGCCATTTTTTGTACATATTTATTGCCGGTAATTTATATATGTATATATTGCAGTAAATGTCAACATTATGCTATCTCTAATGTAAACTGCCATTTTTTGTACATAAATATTTATTGCCGGTAATTTATGTTGTAATTATTAGTCCATTTTCGTTGACAATTATTGCTAACGAAAAACGTCAAATTTGGTTGTCAATTGAAAAAAGAAGCAAAAAAGAAAAAAAATAAAAGCAAATTGTGGGAGAAAGAAATTGAATTTGTAAAATGGTAGCAAATTATGATTGTAGTAAAAAAATTAAATTAAAGAATTAATAAAACACTAAAATAAAATACCAAAAATTATTTTTATTAAAATAATTTATTCTTATTCGATTTTTATTATTTAAATTTATATTATTTTTGTTTAAATTGGAGTCCTTTTTTATATAAAAATATTAATTTTTCCTTAACAAAAAAAAAAAATTTATAAAATTAATAATTTTATATAAAAAAAAGACCCCAAGCTTAATCAAATTAATTTACATTTAAACAATAAAGTCGAGTACGAAACAATTTATATTAATAGAAATAATTTTTGCAAGATAGCGCCAGTTTTTACACTGCACCTTCTTCCTTGATTTTTTTCAATTTATGAGTTAACATAAATACGTTTTCCCATGCCTTTAACATAAGCTGAGCAATAAGAAATATTGCTCTGTTATTCTGCCGACGTTATTGCCAACTGGCTGAGATATTTATCTTTAGTGTAGACCTAGGGTAAAAATTGTGACAGTGCTGATACACCTGCCAATTTTTTGTCATACCAAACGTCAAACTTCATATTAAAAAAACGCTGACAAAAATTTTCGAGTTTTTTTTATATAGACTTTGACGTTTGGTATGACAAAAAATTGGCAGGTGTATCAGCACTGTGATGCTATAAGCACCTTTCTGAAGGAACCAAAGTAACAGGGACTATAAAATATTTTATTGCAACTTTAGATAATGTTCTAAATTGGATTTGATTCTCAACCCAAAAGGTAATCAATCTAGCAGACTTTTCCTCTAATAGTCGTTCATTGTTTTATCCTATGCTCGCAATTGCAAGAGCATTATGATTTGATTTTTTTTACAACATCATAAAATAATTATCTTACATTTCAGTCCCTATGTAAACATATACAAATTTCGCATAAAGGCCTTAATTTAGTAGTAAACAACGCACAGCTAAGCAATCCATACCACCTGCCATTCGTGTTGTTTGTGTTCATTGTTGTAATTCTGCGCGAATAAATAATAGCAAGTAAAAACTTGCGGCAAAAAACTGTGTGTGTTTAGCTGCTGTAACATGTCTTCATAGCTGTATTTTAAATAATAATATCGATATTGATATTTTTCCTATCGGTATTTTCGAAAAACCGACTTTTCTGCATAGCTATTAATATGCTAACTAAAAACTCTTTAAATAGACAATCCCTTGAAAAAGTCGACAAACAATCGACGAAACTTCGGGAACAAAATATTGTAATAAAAATTGAATTTTATTTACATTGAAGAAATTTAGGCCCTATTAGCTTGACAAAAATAATATTCAAAACTCTTGTATTTTTACAAAATCATCTCAGCTTCTTAATGGGCTAAGAATTTTTAAATAAATTTTGTACATCCTGAACAGTGCTTCCACGACAAAAAAAAAATTGTAACCAAAATGTAAAATTAAAGTAACCAAATGCAATAAAAAGTATCCAAAATATGTATGTATTTAAATACTATTTTATTTCCACTTAAGTGCCGGTTCACACACGTCAAGTTTGACTCGTCAAGCCATGAGTTTTTAGGAGAGGGGAAAAGAAATGGCATTCTCTTTTCCCTTCTCTTCTAAAAGCTCAAGACTTGAAGAGTCAAACTTGCTGTTTGTGAACCGACACTAAGTTAAAAATATTATATACATACATAAGTATGTATGTAAGTATATAGACACCTAAACCTCTGGATAGATTTTTATAAAACTTTAGCAGTATGTTACTGATGGTCTGGAAGGTACAATAGGCCTTATAATTTTTCTAAGTTTTTTATGGAATTGGTAGCTCCCAAACAAAGGTTACACATATTTTCGTCTATTTGCAAAACTGTAAAAGTTAGAGCTTTCAAACTTTTGAAGAATCAACAGGCTATACACAGAGGGAAAAATCCGGTATAAAAATACCAAAATTGACACCATCCGTTGTCAAAAGTGAGCCAACTACGTTTGTGTTCAATTTGATAACGGATGGTATCAATGTTTTTTAACCACCTCGTTGTCAGTTTGTCACCATTTGTTCTCAATATGACATCAAATTGGTTATATATTATCACCATAATGGTACCATACCGACAACATGCTGTTGTCATTTTTGACAACACACCGTTAATATATTGACAACATTCGGTTGTCCTTTCGATAACACATTGTTCTGATTGTAGTATGTACTTAATAACCCATTCTGAACCCAAGTAAAAAAATGGAATAATGTAAATTTATTAATTTATTTCACATTAAATAATATACTTATAAAAAAATACATAAAAAATTCACACTTTTACAGCCAGGCCCACGATGTCACACGTTAACGTTCGCATAGAAAATTAAATTGAAAACAAAAACAAATTTTAGAAATTTTTTTTATTTTATTTATTAAATTTTTATTTATTAATTTAATCACAGCACTGAAACTTTTCACTTTTTACTTTCGAATACCAAAGATGATTGTGGGATAACTTGTATACGCTGTTAATAATGACAACAGGGCGATACCTATTTGACAACAGGGTGTTATCAATTTGACAACAATGGTACGTTTTTTATCTAACGGCCCAATTTGACAACATTTTGTTTAAAATTTAACAACAAATGTTGTCGAAATATTGACAACAGTTTGTTATCAATTTATTACCACTGGTTGACAGTTTTTTAACGTTTTTTTTCGCTCTGTGTAAGTCTATGTATGTATGTACATTATCAGGAGGCAAATTACGGCATTTGATATCGATCGAAATTACAATATAATTCAAATGGAAATTTCGATCGATATCGAATTCCGTAATTTGCCCCCAGGTTTTATATTGCCTCGAGAGGAGTAGAGAAAATCAGTGATGTTATAATTTTTTTGGAAGCCCCTACACAGCACAAAAAATCCAAATTCCACAAAAATCCCTACAGCTTTAGAAAGGGGCCCACATTTTGATGATTTCAAAAAATCTTTCCTTTGTTCCCTAGGCCATTTTTTTGGAAAAAAATTAATACATATGTATGAACATTTTGTTTTTTTTTATAAATTGTCCTATGGACGCTGAGGCAATACCTTTTTGTAATTGCAATTATAGATTTTTGAATAAATGGATTCTAATAAATTCTTCCCCCATCACAAACCAGGTGGCTTTTATTAGAAGCATTCGAAATTCGAATTCTTCAATTACATACATATATGCATGCCATCGATACTGCAAAAAATATACACTATAGCCCCGATTTGCATCACTTTTTAAAAATTGGTCAAATCCGCTTTCGTTTTTATGATTTCGATTTGCGTCGCTACATACGATTGGATTTTTTCACTGAATTCCCATTTAATTCTGTTAGGTAAGTTATTTTAAGTATACTTGCGTGTTAGGAAGTATAAAGTTAGTTCTTAATAAGAAGTTGTGTAGAAAAATGAGCGCAAAGAGAAACAAATGCATTAGTTTGAAACTAAAATTGGGTGAAAAGACAGATCCCTTGGTTAAGCACCTTCAACAGTAAAACCATTTGCAATAGTGATAGCGCTGAAAATTGAGCATTTAAAGATATCTCGAGCTTATAGTAAATGAAATTTTCTTTTTTATTTAATGTTTTTGAGAATATGGATAAATATATAAATAAATTTTTGTTATGATTTTATGAAAAAATATTTTTTCTTATGTATTTCTTTTTAAATGATAAATATATTTTAGCCCACTTGCTGAAATAAATAAAATAAAACTTTACCATATCAATATCTTTATCATAAATAGAATTTCTTGCTAAAAATTTGTATTTTTGAACCAATCAATGCAATAAATTGTCTCTGATTTGTATAATTTAAATATTTGACGATTTTGTTTAATGTTCGTTTTCACGAATTTTGTTAAATCTTTTGACGATTTTTTAAGAAAAAATCCTAACAACCCTGTAACTAGACTTGCCAGACGTACTGTTTTCAGCAGTACGCGTACTTTTTTTTTATCATCATCGATCATGAAAAACTCCCATGAAAAAAGGTAAGTCCCAATTTACATTATACGATTTTTGTCGTTTCTTCTTTGAAGTCGGTCTGATATTTAGTCTCAATTTACATTATACGATTTTTGTCGTTGCGATTATTGTCGTTTCTTCTTTGAAGTCGGTCTGATATTTACAATGTACGATTTTTGTCGTTAAAACTTTTTTTGTGCAACCGAACTTCAATAAATTTTTCGTCAAATGAGAGCACAATGAGAGAACGAATGAGCGAACAAAATAAATCGAAGAGTACACTCGCTTGTGTACCCCTTTTAATTCCTCTCTCCCCTCTCGCCTATAAGGTAAGACTCGCAACGACAAAAATCGTTTAATGTAAAAGCAGACTAATTCAAAGGAGAATAATTCCCCTTATCGTGAAAAGTTTTTTCCCTCATAATTTGTTTACGTTTCCCTTAAATTTTCTCACTTTATTTTTGCTAGGGAACAGTAAACGTATGTAAGTAGTTCCTTCTTTTAATCGAATATTAAGCGCTAGAACCGTTAATAAAGCGCAAACCAATATATTGGTCAACAAAATGCAAAACAAAAGGTCGATTGCCTGCGGACTTGTGAAGCTTTCGAAAGACGTGGTGGCAGAATTTGGAAAATATTTTACAACATAAAATATAAAAAGTGCAAAAAACTAACATTGTAATCAATCTATCTCTCCAATTCTAAATATTTTGCTTAATTTCTTTTCTTTAAATTTTATCATATATATATATATATAAATATATATATTTATATATATATATATATATATATATATATATATATATGTATATTGATACAATTTATAGAGCGCTTCTACAAAACTTATAAAACTTTACTAATGAACATCATAACGTTTAAAAAATAAATTTTAATTGGAGTGAATTAGTATCAAATTCAGTTGAGAAATACAAAATTAAAATAATATTTAATTTTCTTTAGAACAACTTAAAATAGAATGAGTCAAAATTATAGCACACGACTTTATTTAATATTTATTTAAATCTATTAAACGAAATGCTTATTCAAAATTCAAGATCAGTAAGATGAAATACTTTCACCTTTAGCTTTAAATATACATTTTATTCTTTTTAGGATGGAATTGACCAATTAAGAGCACTCGTCTACAGAAAATTTAGACCAAATGTCCTTAATGGCATTTTTCAATTCGTCTCGCGGATCGATTTCGCTTACAAATTTTTACTAAATATCGATCTTGGGCAGGGGTTGTACGTTTAGAACGTCCCTGGCCGGGTTTATTTAAAAGTGTAAACACATTTTCGTGAAACATCCAGGCTGGAAGATATTTCGGTATGATAAAAATTTTCCAAAAGCAGAGTTTTTATAGCAATTTTTTGCTCCATAACCTAAAATTTAATAAAAACCGTAAAATTTAGAAAAATCTTGACCGATATGAAAAAATTCGACACTTAAGTCGTGGTTTTAAATAAAACTAAATGCATTTTATTACTTGTATCAAATTTTTATGAGAAAAAAGAATCGTTATATTTTTTTAGGAGTGTTTAAAAACAGTGCGCTATAATTTTGACTTTTTACTCATTGGCAAGAGATGCAAAATGTATTGCTTCTCTTTTCTTAAATAGTTTTCTGTTGTTTTTTTTGGTGTTTTTTATGTTTATTTTAATAAAACTAATTAAACAGGAATTTATGTATAAATTAAACAATCAGAAAACAATTTAAGTTTTATAAATAATCTCTAAAATAATTCATATATAAATCTATACTTGTAAAGTGCGCTATAAATTTGATCAGTACTTTATATAAAAATTTTTACAAGATATTTTGTACATTTTACAAAAAAATTTGCGTTTAGAAGCGAAAAATTTTGTAAAGAGTACAAAAAATTTGTAAATAAACTTCCCTTAATTTTGTACTATGTATTTACAAATTATTTTTAGTCCTGAAGCAACAATTTTGTAAATTGTACAAAAAAAGAATGCTACAACATTTACAAAATAACATTTGTACACATTACAAAATGTTTTGTTCCGGAAAAACAACAAACAGGTTTGCACAATGTACAAAGGTTTTTGTTTATTTTACTCATGAAATATTTTCACTGAATTTTAATTTTTTTTAATCTTTCTTCTGTTTTTCGTGTAAAAATTTTTTCACATGAGATTGCCTTTGTAAAGAAAAACCTAATGACCGGGATTCTTAGGTCATTTGATTCCATGGGCAGGAAAGTTGTTGCCTATGCGGACGACATAGTTTTGCTGGTCAGGGGAAAATTTCTGTCCACGATCGGGGAAATTATGCAGGTGATGCTAGGTAAACTCTCGGCATGGGCAAAGGATAGGGGACTGGGTGTTAACCCTGCGAAGACTGAGCTGGTGCTATTCACCAGAAGGTATAGGATAGAGGGATTTAGGGGGCCAGTGCTAGATGGCGTCGAGTTGCCTCAATCGGACGGAGCAAAGTACTTGGGTAACTTTCTGGACTGCAAACTGTCTTGGAAGAGAAATACTCAGGAGAGGATGAGAAGGGGACTCAATGCATACTACACATGCAGGAACTCCATTGGTAAGAACTGGGGTCTTAGGCCTGATATGGTAAACTGGATTTACACATCGGTTGTTAGGCCTATACTTACCTATGGATGCACTGTTTGGTGGGGTGCGTTGGGAGTGGATAGATATAGGAAGATGCTCAGCAAGGTTCAAAGAAGTGCATCTCTTGGTATCACAGGCGCAAGGAGAAGCACTCCGCAGGCAGCGCTGGACATCCTACTATATCTATCCCCTATCGAGCATTATGTGAGGAGTGTGGCGGCTAGGAACTTACTTAGACTTTACGAGTCTTCTTTAGTTAGACCTAGGCGGGACGATCACACGAGAATTCTGTACGAGATGGGTCTGCTTGATCAGGGTATTATTCTCGAGGGAATTTCGGATCACAAGACTATGACCCTGGACTTCGGTGCAACACCACCAGTAGAGTTCCCGGATAGGGAAAATTGAAGTGGATCCAATGGACTGTTTGAGGGGTGGGCAGTATTTACGGATGGATCCAAGATGGAAACCGGCACTGGTGCCGGTGTTTATATCGCGGACACCGAGGTAAAAAGGTCATTCAGACTCCCTGATGAGTGCAGTGTCTTCCAGGCTGAGATCCTAGCGATCTGGAGGGCGACGGAGGTGATACTGGATCACATCGTGGGTGGATCTGAGGTGACAATTTACGTCGATAGTCAGGCGGCGCTTCGGGCATTGAGCAGCCATACGGTGCGATCATGCCTGGTTGCGCGGTGTAGGAGCGCTCTTAGGGAACTCATGGGGTCATTCAACGTGAGGCTGTGTTGGGTACCAGGACACTGCATGGTTGATGGGAATGAGGTGGCGGACGAACTCGCGAGAGGGGGTTCGGGTCTCGACTTAGTGGTGGAGGACAGGGGGGTAAAACCCCCCCTATGCTACTACTATGGGGTGATACGGGAGAAATTCCGTGATGACGTTAACCGATCCTGGAGGGGCAGAATGGATTGCAGGGTGTCTAGGGCACTATGGCCCAAATTGGACGAGGGGGCAACCAGGGTTCTACTGGGATTGGATAGGGGTAGTCTCAGAACACTTATAGGGTTCTTGACGGGTCATTGTCCTGTCAGGGCTTTTGCGGGCAGATGGGACAACGCCATACCGGACTTCTGCAGGCTATGCGAGGATTCGGAAGAGCTAGAGACGATCGAGCATGTACTGTGCCATTGTCCTAGGATGCAGGGTCTCAGACTGAAGTGGCTAGGAGATAGGTTTCACGACGAACTGGGGTGCATAGCTGGATGTAATCCGGCCAATATACTGGGGTTTGTAAGGGAAATAACGCGGCTGTTTCTGTTGAGGGGACTGTAAGGGGGGTATTGTTCCTACTTTCTAATTTTCTGTCTATATCTTACTTCCTTTCTCTATTTTTCAGTTCCTCTTATCTCTATCTCTTACTTCATATTTTCATTAAAGGGAATCACAATGGATCGTATTCGGTCTCCGAGTGGAGGTGTGCCTGTGGGCACACAACCCTTCTTAACCTAACCTAACCTAGTAATTTCCGAATTTCGAAAATATTCCAATTTTCACTTCCGCATTCAAACAACTGCGAACATTTTTATAGTTCAATGTTTTCTTTTTGGAGAAAAAAGACGAAGTGGACTTTTTATTGAAAACTAAGAGAGTGAATTAATAATCGCCCTAATCGTAGTTGGCGAATTTAAAATACGCCGGCGACTGTTTGGTAATATATTAAAGAAAACGTGAACTTGTTTTCTTGAATCTACAGTCAAATCCCGATAATTCGTACCCCGATAAATCGTAATTCCCGATAATTCGTAATAAACTGTCGGTCCCTTGAAAAAAATCTCGTTAATTCGTAAAATTTCCATACATTTTGGTCCCCTCGATAATTCGTAATTTTTTTTTCAAATAAAATCTTCTTTACCTCTTATAAATCGTAATTGTTTGCTAGCTACCACTTATAATTCGTAATAAAAACAACAAAAACATGGAAAGAATGCTTTTTTGCTTACCATTTTTTTATTTTTGTGTGGGTTTTTGCTTGTGTGTGGATTTATTTTCTTAAGATCAGTTTGTTACATGCATAATTTTTATGTATAATTTTTATATATTTTATTTTTAACAATTGTTTTTTACGTTTTTTTTTATCGTTTTAGTAAATAAATTGAAAAACCCCGTTTATTCGTATTTATTTTATTTTAACCCCGTTAAATCGAAACCCCGCTAAATCGAAAACCCCTATAATTCGTAAGAAATGGCCGGTCCCTTGCGATTACGAATTATCGGGATTCTACTGTATTACCAAACAGTTGTAGCAAAGACTATAGATTTATAAAGATATTGCACGACCATACAAAGTTCATGCATTTTTCTCTCTATATTAATTTTTCTGGTGGATTTAGCCGCTAAATCCACTTGTGAGAGTAAATTACAGTCTTTATTATTACTCTCAGAGAATTTTTCTCACTTATCAGCGTATATATATGTGCACACGAGTGTGCGTGTTTGTATGTGTATACATTGCATTAAAAAAATAAAAACAAACTAAAAGAAGTCTGGTTTTCTCGTTGAAAACACATTTAAATAATAAAAGATGTTTTGTTTGCATTCCATTTCTGTGCAAATAACCTACGTTAAACCAAATGTGACAGATTTTAATTGTAGGGCAATAATATGTGTTTTATTGTTGTACAGATGAAATTGTATCGATTCGCACCGATGTTCAAATGCTGTTATTGTCTAAATTTAAGCAATTGTAGGCATATAGAAAATAATTTTTCTGAAAGAATAAACTGCTTTGTTCATAAAAGATATTTTATATTTTCTAAAGCGACATGGCCACACATTACCATGCCTCATCAAACTCACAATTTTGTAATAAAAAACTCACAAGTATGGTTCAATGTGAATTTGATGATAATCAAAATACTTTTAATTTTCATAAAAATTTGCCACCAGTTTGATGTGTATGAACGTAATTTCTTTCAATTTTATTGTTATTAAAATTGTATTGGGGGGTGTGCTGGAAATCGCAAACGCAAAACGCAAGAACTTGGAGGCTGTTTATAATACACTTTTTATCAAATTTGTATAATTTTTGTTATAAAATTCAGTGTAATAGAGAAATGTTTGTATAATAATTGTCATAAAATTCTTTTATTACAGAAATCTTACTAAAAAACGACTTTTAAAATTCTTGCGTTTTGCGTTTGCGATTTCCAGCACACCCCTGATTATTTGAAAAATTATTAAATCGTTTCCGCCGAAAAATCCAATTTTATTTATTATTACAACAAATTATTATCACAAATTATGCAACAGATTCAGGCTTTGGAAGTTTGTGTGCTCCCTCCGTCTTACTTTTTGAAGTTTGTAAAATTCTTTTAAAGGTCTGCAAAAATGTTTTTACAAGATAAAGCAAGAAGCACTACCAACTAGCCCCGAATATTGCGTAGTCTTCTGCACAATTTGAGGAACTAAATTGCATTATTTTTAAAGATAAAAGCTTGGCCATTGCGATGTTGAATTCGTGAACAGAAGGGTTTTTGCAATGGCCACATTTGGCGCGTACATATGAAAATACGTTTTCTAATGGGTCTTGGTTAAAACGGCTGTTTAAAATGGTAAGTAAATTAGAATTTTCTTGTAACATTTCCTCGGTTAACGATAATATACCACTGGTGGTTTCGATTAGCCCACTGATGCAGAATATTTTGTTACCGGGATATTCAACTTGCCGTATGTACGAAACTAGCGCTTGCAGTACTTCCCAAGTTTATTATTAAGCCTTAACCCACGCTTCAGCGGGTTGGGATCATTGAAATTTTTACTATTAAAACAGTCAAAGTAGTTATCGAGATACTCAAAGTACTGGCAGTACATCAGAGAGTACTTACACTCCTGAAATAGAAATCGCAGATATGTATATACAATGAAAATGAAGAATATTTTAATGAAGATGCTGATTCTTTTACATCCAACAATGTGCCAATAGAATTAACATCGAGTCGATATTTTGTTGGTTACTTAGTACAACGAATATCATGCGTTAAATGTCGTATGGATATAATAAAACCAGCGCAAATTTTGTCATATCCTTCAGAAAAGTTTATTCATGCAAAAAATTATCAAGAAGAATCCGACTTTGGAGGTTTGTGTGACCCCTCTGACTTATTTTTTGAAGTTTGTAAAATTCATATACATACATAAAGGTCTTTGAAAAAATATTTTTACAAAATAAAGAAATGAAAGGCATAAAAAAATTTATTGTTGAGCAATGCGTGAGTTGTACCAAAAATTCAATTTATTCTTTTTGGTTTGGGGAGAATGACGTATGTTATAAACACAGGATGGAGATGCTTAATTTACTAGTTCTAATTATTATTACGGAAGCATTAGTTCTAATTATTATTACAAATACAAATTATTTAGTACTGAAAAAGTTAAAATTTTAAACCATTAAACTTGTAGAGCTCATACGTAAAATTAATAAATACTCATAGTAAATAGTAAGAAAAAAACTCTCTTTTTATTTTTAAATTCGTTTGATATATGGGCAAATTTAACCAAAAATTTTTCAAATGAATTTTTTTAATGGAATATAAGACTAGATGTATAATTTCATTTTTATATTAAAAAAAATGTATTTCAATGATCATTAATGCAATAATTTTTACCAAATCCTACCCCACTGCTGACTTCTTAATGTTATACGTGAATTTAGCATTATTTTAGGTGATTTTTGTGCTTAGAATAGCACTTACAGCAGACTTATCAAAATATAAATTTCGTTAAAAAAAAGTTGACATTCATTAGTTAAGAAATTAGTTTAAGAAATGCAATTCATAAAAATATAATTTGTTTTGTTAAAATAAATAAAATATAATAATAAAATACTACTGGAAAAACTGTAGCGTGCGTTACGTAGCGTGCGTCACAAAGGGTTCACGGCTTTTGTCAAAAAATCACAACTTTTTTGGCTGCGAATAAGTGCGTTTAGAATTCTCTTTTAGTCATCTTTCTTTTAGGAATTAGATTTTGTATACCTTATCATGCCAAATTCGCAAAAAATTAGGAAAACGCACTTCAACCTTTGAAGTTACTTCCACTTTTTGTAGCGTGCGTCACAAAACTTTGTGATCAATTATTTCGCAACAAATACTTGCTAAGAAATTTTAATATATGCCATTCGTAATTACATATTAATGTCACTAAATACTATATAAAAGTTGAAGCTATCTTTTTTGAAAGACCAAAAAATTGTAATATTTCAATCAGAAAACGCGTGCGAATGTAGCGTTCGTCACGCAGGATTTGCCCATATGTATACTAGGGCGGTTCGATTTTTTTTTAAATCGTATAGCAAACACGTAATCTACATAAAATTTTAAGAAAATTCTCCGAAGAAACCATGGGTCTAAAATAAAATCCTAATCCGCGCCTCTTGACTTGAAAATTTATATGCAAAAAAAAATTTTTTTTAAAAAATAGTTTTTTCCAAAAAGAAATCGAATTTTTTGAATAAAATTGTTTAGTAACGTAGTTCTTTTGCACTTTTTATTTTTTTACACTAAAAATTTTTTTTACATTAAAAAAAATTTTCAGCCAAGTAAAAAAATGTTCAAGTCGAGAGGCGCGGATTAGGATTTTATTTTAGACCCATGGTTTCTTCGGAGAATTTTCTTCGAATTTTATGTATATTACGTTTTTGCTATACGATTTTTAATTTTTTTTTCATCCATACAAATCAACTCGCCCTAATGTATACATACACACATGGTAATAATCTAAAAAATGGAATTATAATTCGGTGCAAATCGATATAGTATATTTTTTACAAAAATAAAACACATACTGCTGCCCTACAATTACGCAATTGGTCGCATTCCCTCTTACGTAGGTTATTTGCACACAAATTGTTTGAAAACAAAACGAAATCAATTAAAAAAAAAAATACCAAAAACCGGTTTCAACGAAAAAAAACACAAACACACACACACACTTTGGCTGGCAAAAACAGCAAACATGTGTATGTATTAATGCATGTGGTTTCTTGCTCTCTTTAGTTCTCTGAATGTGAGCACGAAGTTTTTGCTTTCTTGTTACTTCCCCCCCTCATCAGTAAGAAGCACAAAATTTTTTAAAGTTTCAAATGTACTAAGTGCAACATCTTTATATATTTATAGTCTTTGGTTGTAGTGTGGTACGGTGGTGGTTTATGGTTACCCTCCCACTCGGGATGGATGATCCCGCCATGATATCCAGGTTAAAGGATGCCCCAAACATTCCCTGCAAATTCTTATCTTCCCTACTTACCGCCTATTGTTTTAATTTGTCATGTGCACCCTGTGGTGTGTCAAAAATGATTGGCAACGCCAACTCCGAAAGGAAAGGGACAGCAATAGTTGTAGTTAAGAGAAAGATAGATATAAATAAATAAAGAGCTAGAAGAAGAAGCAAATAAACATAAATAAATTGCTGAAAACAGATTTTGTTGGAAAGATGGTAGGACGACATTTTGCTTGTCCGAGGCTTCTTGGCCGCCAAAAAGCAAAATGTCGTTCCTTTTTCTTTTTGCTTTGACGAATGGTGAGTCCGGTGGCCGGAGTGAAGAAGTAATTGAGCAAAGTGGTTTTTTTTAATACAAATTTTATTGAAAGATTTAAAACTAGAGTAAAAGTTAAATTTTTGTGAATTATAAAAACGTGAAAGTAAAGTCAAAGACATATAAGTAAATTACATAGCAAAGAGTTGTACCACCAAACCACTGCCGCTTGCCACCGCCAGCTAGTCCGACTCATCCATCGCTGGAGGAGCTGCATCAGCACCATCACGCCAGGGGTGCTTGGTAAAACAAGGTTTTTAGACGTAAGGAAGTGTTAACCTGGACGACTAGACGGACAGGATCGGAATCTGAAAATAAAATAAAAAAAAATATATAAAAATTTAAATTAAAGGAAATTCTTTTAGGAAATTTTATTTAAAGTTTTTGTTGTTTCGGGTAGCCCAGTCCGTTTTGGGGATTTCGAGCCAAACGTGCGCGGAGAGTAGGGTTGAGCTCAGGCCTGGAAATCGTCGGTTAGGAAGACAGAAAGGAACCAGAATTAGTGGTTAAAAATTTTGAATTTTAATAAAATTCCCTAAAAAAAATTAAATTGAAAAAAAAGAAAGTATAAAAAAAAAGAAACACAAATAAAAAAAAAAAAAAAAGGAAAAGAATTAATAAAAATAAAATAAAAAAAAAAAAATCAAATACTTACCGGAAAAACGCCTGGACTTCGGACAACAACGGACGACCAAAACCTTCCACCATCAGTGTGCATTCGGCCATAGCAGTCATATCCCGACGGGGAAATAATTAGCAGCTAGTCATCGCGAGGGAGAATAGCAGTTTCTGCCGAAGCTAGGAAAAAGGTGTTTAGCTAGTAAACTAAGAGAATTGTGAAATAAAAAGCAAAAAAAAAAAACAAAAGGGTTAAAATTACAAATTGTTAAAAAATTAATTGTTAAAGTTAAAGTAAAGCCGCCTTAATCTAAATATTTAATTAATAACTACCTTTTTGCTTAAACCTAAAGGTTCTGGTTTTGTAAAATTTTAACATTGCTAAATATTTAAATGAAGTTGTTTTAAAAGGAAAGATTGTGTTTTGCCAAATAAATAATGAAATTTGTAACGTTAAGACGAAATTTTTAAGAAGTGTTATCATTTAAACATGATGGAGTAAATTTATACAAAAGCGGTGAGTAAGGGAGGAAAAGGAAAAAAAATGTGAATATGGGAAAAGATTAACGCTGTTTAGGGACATCCGAGTAGACCTCAAAGTAGGATGTACGGTGGGACTAAGGGAGGGCAAATATTAGGCCAGTCACCTGCCTAATTATATGTATATGTGTGTGTGTCTCTTAGTGTCGCAACAATTTACCGCTTCGGGTCCCAAATATCTATTTGTTTTAGATCGCATGAACAAAAGTTGTTTTTGTAGCTGGTATGAATTTTTGTACTCGGGATTGCTGCCAGTCGGTTGGCAAGAACCACCCCATCCGGCGAGCTTAAGCCGCGCGATCCGCCAGCATACCAGCGCCGCCGACAGTCTGGCCATATTTGCTGGTTGTTGTGTAAACCGCAACCAGCTGGTAATTTTCCCCGTCCAGTGTAGTACAAATTATTCCGACATATTTAAATGATAAATCTTTTTAAAATTCATTTCGACATTATAACATTCGTGTTCATTTTATTATTTAATAATGTATTAAAATTAGGAAGAACAATTATTTATTTCAAAAAAAAAACAAGAAAATGATTTTAAATTTTTAAATTGAAGTTAAAAATTATTAAATTTTCAATGTTATTTTAATTTAAATTCAGACCATTTATTTTGTTTTAATTTAAATGTAAATTACTAAATTTTAATTTTAGTTCTAGTTCAAATTAGCTCTGTTCCACATGCATAACGAAACAGTCCGAACTTGCACAAAGTTACCCAAAAGCGTTCTACATAACAATTTTTGTGCAATAAAGGGCCATTATTACAACTTGAAGTTAGCAAAAGTTAAGATTAAATTGACAGATAATAATGTGTTATCTGTCAAAAAGCGTCTGTTAACTGTCGAATAACAGCTAACGCCAAGTTATAATAATGGCCCTTAAGCGTCTAAAATCACTTAAATAGATCTTAATTAGAAAAGTAAGCAGCATTAGTATTTGAAGAAGTGCTGTTTAATGATGACTCGTTTCAAACACAGCACCCTGTAAAATACTAACGGTCCTTAAATTGTTATTTATTTATTTCACATTTTGTCATTACATTATTTTTCTTGTACTAAATTTAACTTGCCAAATCATTTTTACAATCATTGAAACTCACTCTATTTTCGATCGTAAAAGTGCAAACATTAAAAATTAAAGATTAAAAAGTAAAAAAGTAAAAAACAACAAAAATATAAAAACAAATTGTATTGTGACCAGAGCTGCCGTTTTTGGTTATTTCTAACCAAAATTGGTTATATTTTTTTTCAATGTGGAGATGTGAATATTTTTTTCGTTTTGGTTACTTTTTTCTAAAATGATAATACGTACAAATATGATTTTCTTGATACAAAATTTTACGAGCTCAAATAATTTGTATTGTGTACATACTATGATTTCTTCATTATTTGTTACCAATGAACGGAAGTTTTTGTACTTTATCGAAAACAAAAAATCCCTTTCAAAACTGCAACCAATTAATTGTTTTAAGGTATTTGCTAAGAAAAATATTGCCATTTGTGATTTTTATATTAAAAACGGCCATTTTCGAAAACATATGAAGTTTTAATCGATGAAGATTTCAATTATTTTTTTTAAATGAGTATAGCTTTTTTTGATTTTAAGAATACTTAAGGTTAGTAGTACTTAAAGTAGAAAGTGCATTAAATCATGCGGAATCAATTTGAGAAAATGACTGAAAAATTACACAAAAGTCGTTTTATTGTTTCTTAAAACTTGAATATAAATTAAATGTTCTAAATTTAGGTTATTTCCAAAAGTAGATATATTTAAATACATATTTGAAAATACAAATAGGAATTTTAAAGATTTTTCCAAAATACATTGATTTAACAAAATAATTTTAAAATTTATGGAATTTTACATGAAACGTTAGAACTGAAATCACAGCGCATAAAATAGGAACTCTTAAATTATTTGAAAAATACAAAATGTAATTGAAGCAGAGCCGCGAATAACGTTGTAAACGCCACTTTTTGCAAAAACTGTTTTTTTCGGATAACCGTTAACATTACTCTCGTACACTGTTTAAAACTCAAATCACCCAAAATTATGCACCTTAAAGCCCTTAAAAATTACATACAAAGAGTCAGCTAGTAGAAGAACGTTGTAAGTTACTTAAAAATGATACAAAGTAAATGGTTTTAAACGTGGAATAACGTTTTAAAAGCCATCAGTCATGATGCTTTGTGTAGTGGAAGAACGTTTTAAATGACATCGTGAGTGTGGATATGAAACGTTTTTCCACTAAAAAAAGTTATAAACTGTAAATTTGCATGTAATTTAAGTTTTAAATTTGTTGATATTTTGCATAAATATTTTTATTATCATTATTTTTAATTATCTAAAAAAAATAAAAAATTAATAATCTTGCCTGTTAAAAACGTTTTTTTGCTCTCCTGAAAAAAAATTATTTTGTAACTTAAAACGTTATTCGCGGCTGTGCTTCAATTAATGATCTCGTTAAAATGCTATTTTTGAATATAAACACCATCAAGTTAGAAACCAACTTTGAAACTAAAATAATTTAAATAAACTCTTTTTAGAAATAAGAAATATAAATGTTTCAAAAACTTCAAAAATTTATTTTTTCATCACAAAAAAATTTTTAATTTTTGTCAAACATTCAAGACAAAACCCTGAAGAAGGCACACAACGGAGTGCCGAAATATTGGATTAAATAAATTTAATATTTTTCATAAAGAAGAGACCTCAAGCTTAATTTAATAATAATATTATTACATCTTTAAAAAAATAATAATAATAAAATATCAAAAAATTTCCAGTAAAAACTTCGCTATAATTGCAGATGAATAGCTTCTTTTATTCATTTTTCAGAAACTTTCTTCTATAACTACATTTATAACAACTTTTTTCTGGATATATACAGTGAAAAAATAAAGACTTACTTTTGAATGCGTTCATTTTGGAACATCCCTTGTAAAATTCATTGGTTCTTTCAGTAGAAGTGTAAGTAGTGCCTTTATGTTTTTCAGATTACTCAACACATTATTTTGTAGGCGAAGTTTTTACTGGGTTGTTGCCACTATAAAAACTTAAAAGAAACATAATGTTGCCACCATACTTAAGAATTTTTACTACCAAAATCAGGTATTAATTTTTTCCATTTATAGTAGACTTATGCGTGGAATTGCCGGCATACTGAAAAAAAGTCTCGAATAAATAAAAACTTTTACCCCCAATTTCACCAAGTTCAGTTATAATTTACTATCAGTTATAGATGTCAAAACACATTGTTAACTGGAAATTAAAGTAATAGTTGGTTCCGTTAAACTTGGTGGAATTGGGGGTTATTAAGTTTCTCGTTATTTTTTTAATATGTAAAAGAATTTAATTATTTGTTTTGTTTTCCTGACTTATAATTATTATTTTACTATAAAGTGCACATATCTAACTAACCTTTGTATTACAATGCAACTTAAAATAAATTTTAATGATTTTTCTCCATTTATAAAAGGCATTTTAAATTTGGTTATATTTTTTCACATTTGGTAACATTTTCAAAAATTTTGGTTGTAAAAATTGTATTAGTTGTGGCAGCACTGATTGTGACCCTAAACAAAATTGTGAACAAAACCCAACAAACATTTGAAAATTAACATAAACTTGTGAACTTAGAATTAAATAAAACTTAATATTAAAAACCATAAAATTTCGAAGCCTTTTTATTTACAAAATTAAAGTTCGACCCCGAACATTTTGGTCCTTCGAGCCGGATATTTGTGAAAGTGAATTTTGTAAATAAAAATTTAAAAAAAAAGTGACTGAAAAATTCAAATACTCTTTTTAATTTAATTTATAAATTAAATAATGAACCTTGTGCAAAATTATAAAAAAAACTACTCGTTAATAAAAAACAATTTCAAAAAAATTTTTAACATTTATTTGTCTTCCAAAAATAAATTTTACAAAAACTAATTTAAAAAAAAACAAGTTAGAGTGCTATATTCGGCTGTGCCGAGTCTTTGATACCCTCCACCGACAGTTCGAATGTTTAAGGAGTAATATCTGTATGATGTTATTATAATCTTAAACTGTGACGATTTGTTATTAATTATGGTTTAAGGCAACCAAACTGTTTTCCGGTAGAAGGGTTTATATGGGGCCTAGGGTAAATTATGGACCAATCATCACGAAATTTCACAGCGTCATTTCTAGTCCTTTAAAACTGTGACGTACCAATTTCTATTATGATAGCATTATTAATTATGGTTTTAGGTGTACTAAACTGTTTTCCGGGAGTAGGGTTTCTATGGGGCCTATGGTAAATTATGTACCGATCTTCACGAAATTTCACAGTATCATTTATAGTCCTATAAAACTGTGACGGGCCAAAATTTGTTATGATTGCATTATTTTTTACGGTTTTAGGCGTACTAAACTGTTTTCCGGTAGTAGGGTTTATATGGAGCCCAAGGTAAATTATGGACCGATCGTCACGAAATTTCACAGTTTTATTTATTGTCCTATAAAACTTTGATGTACGAAATTTTGTTATGATAGCATTATTTTTTACGGATTTAGGCGTACTAAACTGTTTTCCGGGAGTAAGGTTTATATGGGGCCCAGGGTAAGTTATGAACCGATCTTCACGAAATAACACAATTTTATTTCTTGTCCAATAAAACTTTGATGTACCAAATTTTGTTATGATAGCATTATTTTTTACGTTTTTAGGCGTACTAAGTTGTTTTCCGGCAGTAAAGTTTATATGGGGCCTATGGTAAATTATGAACCGATCTTCACGAAATTTCAAAGATTTATTTTTAGTTCTATAAAACTTTGATGTACCAAATTTTGTTATGATAGCATTATTTTTTACGTTTTTAGCCGTACTAAGTTGTTTTCCGGAAGTAGGTTTTATATGGGGCCTATGGTAAATTATGGACCGATCTTCACGAAACTTAACAGTTTAATTTCTAGTCCTATGTAACTGTGACTTGCCAAAATTTGTAATGATAGCATTGTTAGTTAGGGTTTTAGGCTTAATATACTGTTTTCCGGGAGTAGGGCTTATATGGGGCCTAGGGTAAATTATTGACGGATCTTCACGAAATTTCACAGCGTGATTTCCAGTTGAATAAAACGAATTGTTGCGAAATCTTATATCATTCTGTGCATTTTTCCACCATTTATGTTAGTTTTTGTAACAAATTTATCAATTTTTTTTAGGTGGTGGTTCCACATTTTGATTCATAGCTCAGATCCTATTGAACCGATTTTGCTGAATTTCAATCCCAAACTGCTTAGGATAACTACAAGCAATTTGACACCAAGTTTGTTGATTTCTTTTGAGTTTTTCGAAAGTGAGCGTGTTTTCAACAGACGGACAGACGGACAGACAGACGGACATGGCTAAATCGACTTTAAATTACTCAAGGACCCAGAATATATATACTTTATAGGGTCTGAGATGAATAGTAAAAAAGTTTCACACGGAATGACAAACTGAATATACCCTCTTCACAACTAATTGTGGTGGAGGGTATAAAAATCGATCCTTGTGAATAGCAAAATTTGTTTTGTGTAAAACTTAATAAAGGTAAAAAAAAAGTATATTTGGAAAAACAAATCTTAAACAAAAAGAAAAAGATTTTAGAAAATAAAATTATTAAAAAGTGAACAATATAAAAATCATAGAGTGAACAATTATTAACGGGACACAAATTTTTGAAGCCAACAAAAAAGAGAAGGCGCAGTAGCATTAGCATCAGCAGACACACAACAACAACAACAAAGAAGACCAATTCAACAAGCAGTGACACAAAAAACAAAAGACCCAGCAACAACAAGTAAGTCAAAGTATACAGTACAACAACAAATAAATATTCTTGCTTGTTGTGTTACACTCAGTTTAGATGAGGGCTTTTACGACGTCGCTTTGTCGACGTCTCTTTTGGTTTGATGGTTAGCGGTGTAGAAAAGAAAGAGGGGTTAACAAAATGTCTCGTTTTGTACACAAACACACACACACACTTTGGCTGGCAAAAACAGCAAACATATTTTTCCTCCTTATCAATGTTTCCATTTATGTTTGTTATTACAGTACCCATGTTCTATAACTTTAGTGAGAACTTCTTGCATCGAAAAGATGTGAAACAAAATATTCCGTGTTAAAATTTTTTCTCGCCCCATTTTTAATCGTGAGTTTATTTGACAGTTCAAAGCGGGAACTTTTCTCACCAAAACGTTGCAGCCACACTTTTTCTGTAAATTGGCGAGTAATTTCCTTACGTGACAGCTTGTACTCGCCAAAAAAAAGTTACAGACACAGTTAAGTGAGAAAAACAGCTTTTTGTTTCAATTTATGGCATTTTTGTTTCATTTCACACATTTCAATCGAAAACTTTCTCGACGCGAGAGTTACAGAACATGGGCACAGGTTTATAGGCAGATATTAGATTTTTAATTAAATTTGTTAAAAAAAATGTATTCTCCAAAATTACTTTGATAACATATATTTCCATTGCTTAAGCCGGCTCATGTACATAATGGATGGGCCTTTGGTCTTCAAATGTTGACCAAGTTAAAAAACAATATCTATTTTAACAAAAGCGAAACTGATAAATACTTATATTGGCGCACTATCTTGATGAGAACTATTATCGTTTAAATATGCGCCAGTAAAATCGACTGATGCTGAACGTATATTTTCAGTATATTCTATGGTTTTGTGTAACAAACATTTGTTCAAATAATACTAATTAACAATTATAAGTGTGTGTTTTTTGCATGCATAATTTAAGCTTGTCCTTGTAATAAAAGAAGTTTCTACCAAATTAATCTAAATACTGACATAATTAGATTATGTTTGGGCACAAAGACTCTATTCCGGAAAAATGCTTGTATCGTCACCACAGCAGCCCTATAATTTCACATAGCCAACATATTATGGGGTAATTTTTTTCAATGTGGAGAAGTGAATATTTTTTCCATAAATATGTTTTTCTTGATACACTTTCAATTTACGTTTTTTTAAATTTTACAGCCCGGCCCACGATGTCACACGTTAACGTTCGCATAGAAAATTACATTTAAAAATTTCGATTCGAAAGAAATTAATTACGAGTTCGAAAATTGTTTACTGTGTACCACGATGTTCTCATTATTTGTTTTGAATGAATGGAAGTTTTTTTATACTCTATAGAAAATAGAAAATTCCTTTCTAAACAGCTACCAGATAATTTTTTTTTAAATTTTTGTTAAAAAAAATTGTCAAATGTGATTTTTAGAAATGGTCATGTTTTGAAATCGAAATCAAATGAAGTTTAATCGATAGAGATTTTCAATTATTTTGTTTTAAATGAGCGTAGTTTTTCCTGATTTTAAGAGTAGTAAAGATAAATGGTACTTAAAGGGAAGTGCATAATTTCACGCGGAATCGATTTCAGAACACAACTGAAAAAGTACACAACAGTAGTTGTAGTATTTCCAAAAACTTTAATAAAGGTAAAATGTTCTAAATTTAGAAAATTTCCAATTTTTTATTTTAATATTTGGAAATACACATGGGAAAGATTTTTCAAAAATTAATTTATGTATACATTATTATTAATAATTTATACGGAACAAACATGTTTTGACCTACATGCTTTGAATAAAACATGCAGCATAAAGCTTCGTTCACAATAGGGAGCAACATTTTCACTTTTGTTCATAATAGAGCAACCATTTTTTTTTTCGCGACCACACACATTTTAAATAAAGAAGACATTGTTAGAACTCGATTTCAAAGATCAAATTCTCTATTTGCCATTTGTCAAGAACTTAAAAAAATTAATAAGGATATCACCCAAGAGGACATAAAGAAAAAAATACATACTTTAAGGTCGACATTCATAAAAGAGACTCGTCAAATTTCTGGCAGCAAAAGAAGTGGTGTTGGTGCGGATGATGTGTATGTTCCTAAGCTTTGGTATTTTCCTCTGCTAGAGTTCTTAAAACCACATTGCTTAGTTCGAAAGTCTGAGTCAAACATTTCTGAAGAAAGCATTCCTGAGGTAAGTACATATTGCCGGTGTTTAAATATTTTATAAAATTAGACGTCTACATACGTTCCTTATTTTCAGACTGATGAAAGTGATACTAGCTTTGAGATGGGCACTGAACCAAGTGTAACAAGTAAAGCGCAGCCGCCTTGCAACAAAAGAGTAAGTTTTGTTAAGTTTATGTATAGTAAAACTTTAAATATTTTATAAAAATGATTATCTGGCTGACAATGTGGTTAAAGTTGTCATTGTCGGCTATATGAACGACTTTTTTGCCCGATTACCGATAAGCGATTTAACCTTAATAATGTCGTTGATGACAGTGTTGTGGACACTATCCACAATTTAGTCGCCGATAGGTTAGTGACAATACGCTTTGTCACTAGATTTTTGTATAGAAATAAATACATATCGTTCCTTTATTATAACATTTTATTTCTCAAAAAATCAAAAATTTTAAGTTACTGAAGCAAAAGTGCTCATTCTTTATATGTATGTATGTATGTATATAAAAAAATCAGTGTTAAATCTCAAACTGAACTGAAGTTATAGCAAAATATATTTTATTAAACCAGTATATAATTTTTAAAACTTTAATCGCATTTTGCTAAGTTTGATTTTTTTTGAGATTTGAATACGTTGCAATAAAGGAACGATATTGTATTTGCATTTCCATAAATTATATTAATACTTTTTTCTTAACGCACTCAACAAACTGAAAAAACTATGTTGACAACAATTTCCAAGTTTATGAGACATTTTCATAAATTCGTTTTAAATAAGACCTTATTCAGGACAAGATGAGCAACAACTTCATGCATTTTATCCTCAATGTGTTTTGCATGCAATGGTCACTTATGTTGTCCTCAATAAAGTCTTATTCAAGACAAGTTTAAGGAAATGTCTCACAGAAAGTCGTAAATACGATACACGTTTTGTTACTAAAGTTGTATTCATCAATATTATATATATGTGCGACAAATTTTTAAATGTCCTGTCCCACAATACTAATTATTGTCCTGAGGACATTGTTGGCGACATCCTCGACTATGACCATTTGGCCAACTGGGCGTATGTAAGTAGTATACCCAACTAACTTTTTGTATCATAATCGATTCATTTATGAATCATTTTCCAATCATAAATGATACTCGCGTTGTGAGGAAATGGTACCCTACCGACAAATCACCTGAAAAAATCATTTATGATACGATTGTCTGATTCCTTTTTAAGCAAATCAAGTAATCATATATTCCTTTTGCAATCGCTCTGGTGATAAATCAGTTTTAAATTCATATTTTTAAAGAAAATTTAAAGGAAAAACATGTAGGTAAATTTAACGTTGAAATTACCAAACTAGTTTTACCGCATAGGTAAAGATAACTGTTAGGTACGAACACGACCAGATATCTGTTTGTTGAAATTACGGGCATTAATTGATAAATCAGTTTTTAACCATCAAAAGTAATCAGAAAATACTTATTGAGGTGATTTTTACCTTGGCACTAAAAATTTTCATTTAAATTAATCTAATTTGTTGCCATTATTTTCTTCATATCCATACATATGTACATACAAATATGATGTTAATTATGCTCTATTCAATCGGGTTCACTTTTATTATTTGTGGTTTTTTACTTGGTCAACGTTTGAAGTCTAAACGTAAGGAATCTTTTTATGAACTTTTATGAAATTGTCATTTGCTTAAACAAAGTTTGCCACTACCACATTCCGTGCGGAATCAGATGTTTTTTGATTTTGGTTTTTAAATTCAAAAAATAATATAAAAATAATAATATTATATTCAAGGCCCATGTATCAGGTCTGCTTACAACTACAAAAACAAAAAACTTTTTCTTTTAAGCTGTCAAAAACTTACTGCCACATATACAAAGCAAAAGGAAAAAACGTGTATGTAAACAACTTTTGAAAGGTCAATGGACCTTGATTATATTTATGTGCTGTTTCTAAATAACAAGCGAGCGATTGTGTAGATTGTGTATATGCAAATCACTTAGTTTTTTGAGCACATTTTTGTACACAATCAATTGCCTGTCACCTGAAAACAGCACATAAATATAATATTCAGGTATGTGATGGAAAACGATTTTGAAAACACATCACAGGCAAGATATTGTGTAGTCAAATTTATATGAAAAGCACTAATTTTTTTGAGTGATTTTTATATAAATTTTACTACACAATCGCTCGCTTGTTATTTAGAAACAACACATTAGTTTTTGACACTTGTTTTTCTTATTTTCTTTATTTCACGTTACATGGGTTTTAAAATTTGAAACTTCCTTGAACTTATTACAGTAGCATGGTTTTGAATAAAAATTTTAACAATTGGTTTTACAATAATTATTATTGGGGTTATTTTATTGAACTGTTTATGGCTTTAATCCAAATTTTTACATTCTTATTCAGACTTTAATTCATCAATTTTAATTTACATTAAGTTATTCTAAAGAAAGGAATTTGATTAAATTTTGTTAAAAAAAAAAGAATAAACACGTAATTTTATGTGTGATTGTGAAAAAATTGTTGATTTGTTGTGAACACCTAGTTCATATGTTGTTGTTATTGTGAATGTGGCTTAATACATTATAAAATTAATTCATACAGTGTACAGTTACAATTTGTTGTTTTGCCAAGACAATTTTCCCTCCTTATTAAAATATTCTTCAAAGCCTTGGCGAACACTTTGTGCTGCTCCTCTTGGGTAGCTAGTTTCTGAAGAGTTATTGTTTGCTTCTTGTCCTATTTGGGGCTCAGCAAGTGATGGCTCATTTAAATAATTGTCATTTTGGTGACTCAAGAAATTGTGCAACACGCAACACGTTTTAGTGACTAACTCTACCTTTTCAACGGACAGATTCATTTTTGTTTGGAAAATTCTGAATCTGTTTGCCATAATTCCGAATGCTCGCTCTACTACTTGCCTAGCTCGTGTAAGGCGAATATTAAATATTTGTCGCTCTACTTTATTAGTGTTGTGCGAGTAAGGCTTCATAATATGTTTTTGAAGCGGGAAAGCATCATCACCTACTATCACATACGGCAGTCTTCTTCCATTTCCAAGAACTTTGTCTTCTGGGAAGTGCTTTGCGGCGTTATCAATAACTTTTTTTAAGTCACTTTGAAACAAAACCCCCGCATCGTGTGTGCGACCGTTGCATCCAACGTCTATATATAAAAAACGGCAATCTGCATCAACTAGAGCTAGCAAAACTATGCTGTTAGACCCCTTATAGTTATAAAAATAAGAGCCATCTGATCGAAGAGATTGAAAAACAACGTGCTTGCCATCCAATGCGCCTAGGCAATGCGGAAATTGCCACTTAATTGTGAAATTATCAGCTATGGCTTCCCATTCACTTTTTGTTGTTGGAAACTGCCAAATATAATAAATTATGACTTTTAATATACATATAGTAATTTTAGAAAATAAGCTTATAATTTATAATTAAATTGAAAGTTTAACATATTCTTTGCTTTAATAATTGAATATATTTTTTATGTATGTTTTAGAAAAAATCTTTCAACATTGAAGACAGAATTAATAATGTAAAACAATTGATTCTTGCCAAGTCTCAAGAAAAAAGTTGCTACGATTGGCTTGGTAAGCAGGTGGTATTTCAAATAACAAAATTAAAAAACGAAAAAATTCAAAATCGAGCTGTGTGGGCTATTCAGGAAATACTAAAAAATTCGGCCATTGAAGATGAAGAAACTGAACCTCAACCGTCTACAATAATTTTCTCACCACAAGAATCCTCACTTCATCCATTTCGTCCACCATCATCATCATCATCATCATCATTTACACCAATTCATCCATTTCGTCCATCATCATCATCATTATCAGAATACCGCCTTACTCCTGATTGTACAAGCCAATCATCATCATCACCAGTCTGTAGTGTTGACATATTGCAACAATCGATGATTGGTGTTAGAGGATAAAGATTTTTAATAAACAAATGTTATTTTTTTTTTGTTATTTAAAAACTGGATTTTTTAATGTGAAATGAATTATTTAATTTTAATAAATTTGAGAAAAAAACCTTATATATCTGTATTTTATTTAAAATTCTGCATTTGAACTGTTTTCAAAATAGCTTAAGCAAAAACATTTCCCATTAGTTTGACATTTCATACTAGAAAACTGTTTTTCTATCTCGAAAACTCTCTAATTTGAATTCATTTCATCGGATATGCACATATCGAGCCTTTGGTGCAATACCGTAGTAATTCAAAAAATCGTGAACTGAGAAAAATGCATTTGAAGTTTTCAGCCATCTTTTTAATAGTAGTTCCGTTTACTTAAGTTAGTTTTTTAAAAGTTTTTTAATAAAGAGGAATGTTTTGTAATTAAAAAAAGGTGAAAAATTATTAATAATATTAAATATTTTTTTTATATTAATATAAATATGGTTGAAAATAGCTAGAGGCAATAAAGACATTTTTAGCTGTAAAATCTGAACAGTTAGAGATAGAACCATAATCCTTTTTTCTTTAGATAGATATTTTCCCAAAGATCATTTCTGCATACCCAGCATACAAAATTCACATATAAAGTTAATAAGGTAAATTTTTTGTGCTTAATAATGTGGTTGTTGTTATGTTTTTGCAAGTTTGCTTCTTCCCTACAGATAATATTGGACTACGTGATCCATTTTAGACAAATGGATTACTCCCTGGACTAGTCCAATGTAATGTAAGCATGGGCCATGTCATTGTTAAACAGAGTTTGTAATTAAATGACAAATTTTCGTTTTTAAACGAAGTTAAAACTAATCCTCTGGAGTATACCTTAGTTGTTTTAAAACTAATCCACTGGGAGTATGTTTGAACATGGAGTAGACTACTCCGTAATGCAAAGCTGGGTTTTACGGTCCAGCCCTAGGACATCGTAATGTAAAAAGACCATGTTTTGTTAATACATTTGGTTTACCTTTGGACTAGTCCTAGTCCCTTATGCTATATTTTACATGCGTGTTTGAACTAGTCGTACTGTCAGCAGGGTTCGCAAGAGTTCATGAAAATTTGTTTATGTAATTGGCTCGTCGCTAAATGCATATATGGTTGTCTTTTATATTGTAGAAGTTACAAACGGAATGACAAACTTATACACACATTTAAATTCTTAATTTAATTGAACGGTATATTATTTAAAAATATTTGATTATTTGAAATTGGCTTCGGTGAAGGGTATACAAATAAACATACCTTTAAAAATTCATCCTTTAAATTGTTCCATATTGCCTCACACACTTCAGGAATTGCACCACAAAGGAATGAACTAGACAATCTGGTTTGGTAATCTGTGCTCTTATAAGACTCTCCAGTGGCCAAGTATCGGAGTGTGGCAGCTAATTTTTCTGCAGGAGTTATTGCACATCTCATCACGGAGTCTTCTCTTTTTATGTCTTTCTCAATTTTTGATAGAATGAAATTAAAACTTTCCGGTTTCATTCTTATATAATTAAAAAACGAAGATGTGTCCTCCAAGAGGTCTTTCATAAGAAAAGAAAATGTACCGCGCTCCACACGATCTTTACGCCATTCTTTAATCCACTCCCTCTTTCTTTTGTCTTGAAAATTATATGCAGCTTCACAAGTATCCAACAAACCCAAAACTATTTCTTCATCATCACTATTTTCCAAGTCTAAATATTCAATTGCCACTTCAGTTAAACCAAAAATCTGTTCCATTTTTATATTTCTTATTTAAAAAACTCTTTTTTATACTTTTCTTAATGAGAAAAATCAACTAAAGCAGATTTACCGATAAGGCAATAAAAATAAAACTCTTTAATTTTTTGCCGCTGCATTTTTAAGAAAAAACCAACAGGGTTGCCACCCCCATCACATTTTAAATAAATACCGGGGAAACAAATCGCTTGGTGGGACTCTTTAATTATTTTAAAAATATTATAATTTTTTCGATACCTGTTGTTGTTTAATCGCTAGCAGGTACTTTTTTGACCCAATTTAAAAAAGTATTTTTCACAATTCTGGATAATTCAAAAAATTAATAATGGCACTCGATAAATTTGTTAATTGTACAAATGACCTTTTAGATTTTGAAAGCGAGTATTCAGAATCAAAGGCAGGTGAGGACATTCATAGCTTAGAAGTTCTTCGTGTACAACTAGACTCACTTTGGCAGCAAATCAAAAGGGCTTATGAAGAGTGTAGGGACAAGAAACCGGAATCAGGCGAACAATCAATAGACAGGCAGAAACTTCGCGATATATATTGTTATATCATATATTCGGACAACGGCACAAACTTTGTCGGAGCAGCAGAATTCATCAAAAAAGATCGTCTAGAATTTATAAAAACTCTTCAATCCCAAGTTACACACAGCTATAGCCATCAAAATATCATTTGGAAATTTATACCCCCTGGTGCCCCACATATGGGCGGACTCTGGGAGGCCGGTGTAAACTCATTTAAAACCCACCTAAAGAAAATGATACCAGCTATGTAATTTACGTTTGAAGAGTTGTCAACAATTCTCGCTCGCATAGAATCGTGTTTAAACTCTAGACCCTTAAGTCCTGCTAGCGATGACCCACATGAACTTAACCCATTGACCCCTGGACACTTCCTCATTGGAACTCCATTATTGATCCCATCTGAACCTGATGTAAGCAGCAAAAACCTGACCACTCAGTTTGCCAAAAAAGGAAATCCTAGTATCTGGCCGAACTTCATCGCAGATATAAATGGAAGACTCAAAGGGACAATGTTAAAGTCAACGACTTGGTCGTCATCAAAAACAACAATTTTCCGCCCAATGAATGGCAAATGGGCCGAATCACAAAGACTCATATTGGTACTGATCAACACTGTAGAGTTGTCGGGATCCAGACAAAAAATGGGATCGTTACCAGACCCATTACAAAAATTGTGGTTTTGTTTTAAAATATACTTAACATTTTTTAAAAATGTTCCCAACTAAATTTACACAAAACAATTCTAAGTTTCTCATCAACAGATTTGATTGCCGTCAACATATACAACTTCACACGACCCGCAACCTTAAATCCAATTGAGATCCTATATGCAATATCTGTCAAATTCATTCTTGTACTAAATTTAACTTGCCAAATCATTTTTACAATCATTGAAACTCACTCTAGTTTCGATCGTTAAAGTGCAGACATTAAAAATTAAAGATTAAAAAGTAAAAAGTAAAAAACAACAAAAATATAAAAACAAATTGTATTGTGACCCTAAACAAAATTGTGAACAAAACCCAACAAACATTTGAAAATTAACATAAACTTGTGAACTCAGAATTAAATAAAACTTAATATTAAAATTAAAAACCATAAAATTTCGAAGCCTTTTTATTTACAAAATTAAAGTTCGACCCCGAACAAGTGCAAAAATTGTTTTTTGCGTTCCAGCAATTTTGAGTAGTTTCGGAAAATTTAGAGAGAATTTTCATTTTACTCTCATTAGTCCGAACTTGCCCGAGATCTTGTGGAACACACCTATTATTTAGTTTTGATTTTATTTTAATTTAAACGCAAATTGTTAAATTTTTAATTCTATTTTACTTTAAATTCAAATTATTGAGTTTTAATTTAAACGCAAATTATTAAATTTTTAATTTTATTTTACTTTAAGTTCAAATTTGAGTTTAAATTTTATCTTATACTGTTTAAAGTTTCCTTCAATATTTTTTTTCAGACAGAAATGGTTGAGTTTCTATTTGATTCTCAATCCTCAGCGATTAAAGCTTCCTTTTGCAGACTTAAAATTAAGGCAGGACAACTTTTATAACTTTCAGGCACACAATGGGGATGGAAGGGGTTTTCCTGTCCGTCCGTTTTTTTTAACAGAATTCTTTTTCTGTTTTTCCTCTAAATTATTTGAAGTTTTTCTCTACAGGGGAAACTATACATATGACTTTAGGAAAACCTTTTCGAACTATTACTCCTAGCAGGCGAGAGCTCCCACATAACTGGACGCACAAAAAAAATTAACGCGGGATGGGAACGACACGAAAGTAAGTTCTTCCTAACTAGGTTAGTTTAGGTTAAATGGGTAGCGACGACGGCTCACTTGGGTCCTTATAGCGGTCCCTTTGTGATACCCCTAGCCAGTGACAAGAGTCAGCCAGTATCCACCAGACTATTCCCCAGAGGTCACTACAGTCTCGAACCACCCCGATTCCCTGCAGAACAAGGAGATCGATTTCAGTCCCGCATTGGACAAATCGTCCAGACATGACAATTCCGGTCTCCCAAAATGTCTAAACACCGACTCCTCCTCATCATGACAACTCCTGCAGAAGTCATTATACGCAAGACCCATCCTCCGAGCATGAGTCCATATCACCCAGTGACCCGTGATGACCGATATCACTGTCCATTACGGTCCCTGCCGAGACCGAGTAGTACGCGCGTTCTCGCCGCGTCATAGCCAGGCCATAGAGTCATGGCCATCAAGCAGGTATGCTCCCCCTGCCATCTACCCTGAGCCCTTCTGTACGACTCCCGTCTGATGAGAGTCTTGCAGTGGGCCATTGAAGTGCCAATCAGGCCATCGACGAACATGTCGTCCAAGAGACAGCCCCGTTTGGCCAGACGGTCCGCAGTATGGATACCCAGGCACCCACTGTGCCCTGGTACCCATGTCAGCGTTACACTGGAATGTTTCGCGATCTCATTCAGAGACATCTGGCATTCCACTGTTAACATAGATGTCGTAAAGACACCAGCCAGAGCTGCAATGGCAGCCTTGCTGTCCGTAAATATACATATATCCCTCGATATACGATAGTTCCTCAGCCAGTTTGCCGCCCGCCTTATGGCAGAGATTTCCACCTGCAGCACACTACTGCCATCTGGCAGCATAAAAGAGACCCTGATGTCTAATTCCTCGATGAAGAAACCTCCACCCACTCTATTGCCCATCCTGGAACCATCGGTGTAGACCCGTAGGGTTGGTTCCAGAGATCGCGTATTATCGAGCAGCTCATCATTATTACCATGATGAACCGTGAACAAAGCACCGAAAAAGGGTTCCGGAGTGCAATAGTCCAGCTCCGCCAGGTCGTAGGACGCACGAAGCGCGACCCTGGCATGACCATAGTTCCGCGTAGACCATAGGCCCACCGCCCCCAGTCTCATAGCGGAAGTCAGGGCCTGTTGTTCGGCCATGATGTCAACCGGCAACCAGTTAAGCATAGTAAACAGTGCCTCCGTCGGTGCCAAGCGGAGTGATCCTGTGATCATCAGCGCATCCACCCTATATACTTTCTCAAGCATCCTGCAGTACCGTCCCCTTTCCATGGCAGGCCACCACACTGTGACCCCATAGAAGAGGGTCGGTTTTACCACCACCTCAAAGATCCATTCGACGCCCCTGGGGCCCCAGCTCCTGCCCAAGGATCTCTTACAGGTGTATAAGGCCACAATGGCCCTATCAACCCTCGTCCCAACGTTGAGTTCCCATGATAGTTTGCTATCGAGAATTACGCCCAAATATTTGGCACTGTTCGAGAGCCTCAGCTCCGTGCCGTTTAGCCCAGGAAGCCTGAAGTTACCAACCTTGTACTTCCTGGTAAAGAGTACTAACTCAGTCCTCTGTGGATTGACACCAAATCTACAGAAGATGCTCCAAGAGCTTAGAATCTGTAATGCAGATTCCATACAATGGGACAGTGTGTCCGCGACAGCCACCGCCACCGCCACGTCATCCGCATACGCGTCGGTTTTTATCCCTAATCTGTCGAACCGGCCCAGCAAAGTGTTCATCGTCAGGTTCCATAGTAGAGGGGACAGAACCCCACCTAGCGGGGTGCCCCTGTGCACAATTCTGCAAACATTAGTAGCACCCACCGTGGATTCAAAGATCATATTGTCGAGAAGATTACCAATAAATCTACAAACTACATCGTCAACACCCACCTCCCTCATCGACTCCAAGATGAAGTTGGGTTTGACATTGTTGAAAGCTCCCTCAATGTCCAGAAAGGCCACAAGTGAGTATTCCCGAAATTCAAAGGATTTCTCAATGTAGCCGACCAGTGAGTGGAGCGCCGTCTCTACAGACTTGCCCTTGGTGTAGGCATGCTGCGATGAAGAGAGTAGATGTCTAGGAATAGACATCCTCAGATGAATATCAATGACCCTTTCAAGGGTCTTGAGAAGAAATGACGGCAGGCTGATTGGCCTGTAGTCCTTAGGTCCGGTGTGGGATGCTTTACCTCCCTTTGGAATGAAAACAACCCTACATCCAGTCCATCGCATGGGAACGTACGAGAATCTAATATATTCTTTAGAGTTGTCAATTATTCGCCTTTTAGCTTTGTTCGAATAATTCAAATAATTGTTTTTGTTCGTTCGATCTAACGATTAAATCTGAAAAATTATTCGATTAATCGATGAGAATAACGAATAAAAAAAATTACATATTTTAAATAAGATACATCCGTCCGTTAATTTACAACTATGGAAAATCTTCCATTTTCTTCTTTATTTTTTCTCAAATCCACTATGACTTCTTTTTTTGATGCGTACAACTTTTCATCTAAGCTCCATATCGTTGTATTACTTAAAGGAATCATAACATCCTTAATTCTTAAATAATCCGATACAACTTTGCATATTCGAAAGGCGTTTGCAGACCTTCCATCTTCAGCCAAACTTCTGCGTACAACTTCTTCTATAAAACAACCGCTGTCTCTCTGTATGTATTTTTCCATTGGAAGAACTTCGGCATATTTTGATGTCGTTGGATTATCTTTTACTACGTCGTTTTCTATTGTAATATTGTGACACTTATGCTATGTTCACACTTTAAACGCGTTTAAACAACTCGAGCGTGATTAAGCTCTAATCACATCAAAATCGAGATGATTAACCATATATTGACGTTATTTGTTAATCACTTCATAAACCACATCGAATCCTCTGAACATACCTCAAACTGAGTATAATATAGAATCGGTCACCATGTAAGTACCCCTCGCGTGTACAACCGACCATGATTTCTTCTTAATGTTTTTATTTGAATTCGTAAATTTTCACAATTCCATAATTAATATGTTTAAAATTATGTTCTGATCGCTTTATTAAAGTATTTTTATACATTTTTTATAATTTAAAGAAATTTTAATTTGTTTCTTGCATTTTTTTTCTTTATCATCTGTCATCTAAATCATCTCAAATGTAATGTGAACGGCTCTGATTAACTTAATCAACATTTCATGAAAATTGTTTAACGTTTGATTTAAAAAGAAAACAGCTGTTACAATTGTTTGTCAAAGATTTGTTTAATACGAACATAAGACACATTTTTGAAATACAATGAATACTTAACACGGTTTTTGCCTACTAAACATTGAGATTAATTACAATGAGGGCTATAGCAACAATATTTTTTACTTTTTCTACATTTTGTATAAAATCGGTAAAAACGTATGAGAATAAATCAAATTCTAAGCTTTTTTTTCTTATTAGTCTTTTATTAATTTATTTTTTAATAAACAAAAATTGTTCGATTAATCGACATAATTTAATCGATTTATTCGTTGTTCGAAAATCGCCATTTTAAAATTATTCGAACAAGACTTTGTTTTTGTTTGATCGATTAATCGAATTATTCTTAATCGGTTGACAACTCTAATATTCTTCCTAACTATTTACGTATAATTTCTTTCCCGGATTTATTTATTTAATTAATATAATTTTTTTTCTCTTCAAAATAAACAAGGTCGGGAAAAAGCTTTTGCACCCCAGGAAAGGTGGTGCTAATCGGCTTCTCCCTCGTAGGATGGAGTTGGCGATGGTGTGGCTCGGCTATTGGTATTTATGCATCAATATTTCTTCTTCCAATTCAAATAAATTAATTTATTATTTTACAAAACTAAAATCAACAAAGCTCTTTTATTTTAAAAGATTTCACTGTATTAAATACTTAATAAATATTAAAGGTCTCTTATTTTGGGTTCTTTATGAATTGCTATGCATTGAATTTTACATTTTTTATTTTAAGTTACATTGCACCCCAGGAAAGGTGGTGCTAATCGGCTTCTCCCTCGTAGGATGGAGTTGGCGATGGTGTGGCTCGGCTATTGGTATTTATGCATCAATATTTCTTCTTCCAATTCAAATAAATTAATTTATTATTTTACAAAACTAAAATCAACAAAGCTCTTTTATTTTAAAAGATTTCACTGTATTAAATACTTAATAAATATTAAAGGTCTCTTATTTTGGGTTCTTTATGATTTGCTTTGCATTGAATTTTACATTTTTTATTTTAAGTTACATTAATTATTTATTTCATGTACTGAATTTAAAGTTAATAAAAAAAATTGTAGTTCTTTTTACATAAATGTACTGCCTATTTTCTCGATGTAGTGTTTTTATGGATTTCAAATCTGGCAAGCCTATTCATAACTCGAAACTAGGGGTGTGTTCGTAAATGCATCACTGCGCTGCATCAGAAAAGCAAACTTTTTTTAATGGCGATATAAGAATAATTTACCTTTTTTTTATTGTTTGACTATTAATTTTGTGGAGTATTTCACAATTTTTTGGTCCGTATTTACTTCACTGATAAATATATAACCATTTGAAATCACTGATGCAGCGCAGTGATGCATTTACGAACACACCCTAGGGTTTCTAATTTCCCGGACTTTATCTATTTCCGGGAAACGAAACAAAAAAAATCTTTCCCGGGAATCCCGATATTCTTTGAATAAAACAATGATTTCATAAATGAGTTCTTACGCAAATTTTTTTTTTGTAATATTAAAACATTTAAAAGCTCATCAGAGATTATACATATTTATAATCCTTGTTGATAGCTACCGAAAACGTGCTTTCGATTTCTACAGACATTAGTTTTATAGTAAGAAGTGCAACATACAAAGATTATTAATTTGTTGGCCTGTTATCCGTGACTTCATAGAAGTCAAATTCTTTTTTTAAGATATTTTCAGGCTTTTGTATTTTATTCTGGTGTTGGTGTTTCGTGTATATTTTCATTTTCTACTTCAAGAAGCTTTTTAGACATTTCATCAGCAATAAAAATGACCGTTGATTTATTGGCATAGGAAAAATAGTTCGATTTGTAGGTAGTTTTTAGTAATTTTAGTAAAGAAATATTGCCCGTTTTTGATTTTAATGATGCTAACAAATTAAAATTTCATTTCCCGGGATTAATTAAAAAAAATTTTCCGGCATTCCCGGGAATTCTTTCCAAGACCTATTCTATACAATCGGGTCTGTTCTGAAAATGACGTGATTTCAAATCACGTGATTTTAAAATCACACGTGTGATTTTGTGGTGTTCTGAGAGTCATACCGTTTTTGTTTTTCGGTGTGCTTTCGGCAATTAAAAATCACACCGAAAAACACCAAAATATCACGTGTGATTTTGAAGGGCACAAGTGATTTGAAATCACGTGATTTGAGTTAAAGTGGTTTTCAGAACTATACTATGCATAAAATTTATGTTCACACTTACAAAAAAAAAAAATAAAAACAAAATAGTTTTCATAAAAACTGTTATTTATTTTCAGTTAAAAACTTATATTTCTGCAAAAAAGCTACTCCCCAAATCACAATCGTCCTCTTCCGCATCTAACTCTTGTCGAAATTCATTGAAAAATTTACCATTGGAGTTTGGGTTCCATAAGCCGTTGTCTTCTTCGATTTTAGTTTCCAATACTTTTGGCATATAATGATTATAAGTACATTCAGTATAATTCAAAGGAATATTTATTAATTCCGTTGATGCCTTAACATTGTAGTTGTCATAGAAAAAATCTACAATTTGTCGTTTTTTCGTAAAGGTATTAAATTCCAAACGTAATTTACGTTTTAAATTGCAGCCCCACATAAAAGTTAGATGATGATGAAAACACAAGAACTGCAGATTATCGCCTGCTTCGGCTGCTATATTAAACCAATCTTGTATGCAGTCCAAAGGTGGAGTCATATCTTCATCTTTAAATTTTGGATTAAATAATGCTGGATTGGCAAGAAGACCTCGGGCAGCCATAATGCCGTCTGCTTTGGTTTGCTCATATAACTCACAGGCCGTTTTCCAAGATTTAACATTACCATTAGCTATCAAAGGAACTCTTAATGACTCCTTGACCTCTCTTATAGCCGCCTCATTTAAAGGATCCGATGTCTTTTGCCACATGGTTCTGCCATGCAATGTTAGAAATGTTGCACCACACTTTTCTAGTTGGCGGGCAAACTCTATGGTCGTCTTGCTGGATGCATGGTTTAGCAATCTTATTTTAAGGGAAACACTAAATGTTTCATTTATTCTTCGTCTAATTGTCTGTATAATATCCTTGACTAGCTCTGGCTGTTTTAATAAACCACATCCATAACCCTTGGCTATGGCCCATGACTGAGGGCAGCCACAATTCAAATCTATGCCATCTACATAAGGATAAATTAACTCAGCTGAGTTGACGAATTCCGCAGCATTTTTAGCCGCAAACTGTGCTATTAAAGGTTTATCATCAGCAGTTGACGTAAATTCATTCTGTCTAGCCTTTTCACTGTTATTAAAGGAATCTGCTATGATCATTGGAGTAAAACACAGCTTGACACCATGTTTTCTTAGCAAACGGCGAAATTCTAATTTACTATAACGCACCATGGGCGCTGATACTCGTAGGAAGCCATGTTCTTTTGATTTTTCTTCCCTAAAAACCTCTAAAATATCTATTTGCGGTCTTTGCTTTGGTGTATCCATACCTTTTTATTTTAATTATACATAGGTATGTATATAATAACTTAAAACTAGTAATGTTGATTTTCGTTAGAATTTACTGTTTTGTTTTGACTTGTTGTTTTATCACACTTTTCTTTAACATGTCTCAGTTAAATATAATTCATGGTGAAATGACTAAAGGTGGTTTTACACGACATGTATTTTGCAGTGGGTTTGTCAGATGTAAAATCCATATGTAATTGCACATGGCTGTCAAAATTGACAAAAACAGAAGGTTTCTAATTTTTGCTTTCACACGTTCGTTTTTCATCTGACATAACCTAAAATCGTTCATAACAGCAAATTATTTACATTTTTATGTTTTTATTCACTTTTAATCGTATTGCAGTTAATTAAAATGATTTTTTTTAGAATATGTGTAAATAAATAAAGAAATAATGATATCGCGCACCTAGTTCAAAAGTGACTCAACTCAAAAAAATTAATTTTCCAGAAATCGGAAAAAACTGTTTTTGACCTAAAAGCCCATTTCCGTTGTGCGAAAGAATTCTTTCTGTCGAACAATAACTCTTACCCTCAAGAATTTTTAAATCAAATATACAATAAAATAAAAACAAATTCTAAAAATTGTGTGCTTGTTTTAAATGTAGTTGTACGAAAGAATTTTTTCGCACATCGGAAAGAGGCAGTTAGTAGAAAATGAAAAAAACATATTATGATCTAATAAGTTTTTTTTTTTTTAAATTATACACTAGATAATCAACAATTTTTAGTTGTCCCATGTTTAATTATGTATTATTTGAACAAGTTATCGAATTATTTTAAGTTATGCCACTTTAGCTGAGTTCTTTTCAAGTGTTGACACTTTTGCTAAATTCTAAACCGTCACAAATCTAATTAATATAAACTCCAACAAAGATTAATTTTTACCAAAAGTGTCACAATTCGTATAATACTATGTTCACACTTGGGTTTTTAAACGTGTTTAAGCAAAATGTTGATTAAGCTAATTAAAGACGTTCACATTACATTTGAGATGATTAAGAAAAAACACACAAAAAAACAACAAACAAATTTAAATTTCTTTAAAGTATTAAAAATGGATAAAAACACTTTTATAAAGTTATCAGAAGATTATTTTAATCAATTTAAAGATGAAATTGTGGCCCTTTGTTCCGAATAGGAACCACAGGACATTATATAAAGATGAAATTTTGAAAATTTATGAATTATTTAAGGAAAAAAAATAAAAACATTAAGCATTAAGTGATTAACAAATCACTGCAATGTATGGGAAATCATCTTGATTTTGAAGTGATTAGAGCTTAATCACGTTCGAGCTGCTTAAACGCGTTTAAGAACCCAAGTGTGAACATAGTATAAGACTATTAAGCACTAAGCAGTAGGGATCTAATACCATTGTATATTCTGACACAACTAAAAATAAGTGTTTTTTTTTTTTTTTTTTTTTTTAATTGAAACTTTATACCAACTGAATCAAAAAGAAAGGCATAACTGTGTTTTAGCAACAGTTAACAAAAACTGATATATGTTTTATAGATTAACAAGTGTATTGTGAAAAGTTTAATAATAAAATCTCAACGCACTTGACAATATGAAAAAAATGGCACATAGAAGGTAACAGTAAATAGCTGGCTTACCGAGGCCACCTTTTAAGGTGATTTGACACGATACCTGTCAAATTTCTACTGCAAAGCTTAGTGCTGGTTCACACAGGTCAAGTTTGACTCTTCAAGTCTTGAGCTTTTAGGAGAGAGGGGTAAAGAGAATGGAAAGGGGTACATACTTGACCGTACCAGTCAGTTTTGTATTTTTCTTTTCTTTTTTCATCCGTAATATTCAACGTGAAATTGGTTGCGAGTTATTATTTTGACATTCCTTTTTCTTTTTGCCGCGCTATCGTCTGAATCTAAATCAACAGCTTCTTCCATACACTCTATTACTCTTTTGATTAAATTATTTTTTTCTTTAGAATCCATTTTAAAACACAAAACTTTAATATACAAAATAATTGTATACGTATATCTGGTCAAAAAAATAAAAAACTGAAACAAAATGAAATGTCAAAAAAGCTACAAAGTTGAAGGAAAAGAAAACAAAAATTAATTTTGTGCATGAACGTGAACGCAAGTTCAAAAGAAAATTTAAATAAAACTGTTCAAGTAAACTTGACCTGTGTGAACCAGCACTTACATGTCGTGTAAACTAAAAAAAAAAATATACTTTTGTAACTGACTATTTCCGATGCGCGAAAGAATTCTTTCTTTCGTACAACTACATTTAAAACAAAAACAAAGGTTTAGAATATGTTTAACACTGCAGTTACACGGTCAAGTTGTTCTTGATAGTCTTTTACATATACTGCTTGTCAAAATTTCCAAAAATTGATAGTTGTGACGTAGGCTGCATTCAATTTTTGAACAATTTACTTTCAAGATGAAATCAAAAAAAAAATGTATAAAGAGAAACGAAAAATTTGCTCACTAACCTTGAAATCAGCTGTTTTCTTGAACGTAAATTGAAACACTCAATAGCAAGAGAATTTTAAAGGCAAGTTCATATCAATTTTTAAAAGTATGAGTGTATTGGTAAAAAAGCGTGAGTGTATTAAAACTTGATAGGCAAAACTTGATCGTGTAACCCTCAAGTAAATACAATTGTTTGAAAGTGATGTATTTACTACCATGCCCTATTTTCTATTAATTTTTTGATACTTCCCTGAAATACAACTCCGTTATTGTAATTACTACCCACACAACACACATACTGTCGCACAACAACAAAACGTAAAAACATATGGGAGGAAAGAAGAAACAGTACGCAGAAATTAACAAAAAATTGAAAAACTGATTTTTTCCCTTTAATTAATTGCAAATGCAAATAAAAATAAGCAAGTGGTGACTAATTTTAATATACAATTATTGCAAAATGGAAAACTGACGTCTACAATACCAACAAAATAAATTCAATGTGTAAACAAATACAATAAAAAAGTGCAATTTGCTTGTGTTTGGAAAATTGAGAAGCAAACACCAATTAAAAAGATTAGTTTTAAGAAAACGGAAATTTATTTTTAGTTTTAGTAAAAGAACAGAAAAAAAGAATGCATTTTTCCATTCCGCATACACAAGAGTTGTTTAGTGAACAAACAGGCACCTCATACACTGGCTACAATATCTACATAAACGGCAGCTATCATGCCTGCTTGCGTTACAAACAACTGCATGCCCTAAATGAACAATTGCGTAGGCACTGTTTGCCTATGGGTGTTATGCCAGAGTTTCCGCCCAAGAAATTTTTACCTTTAACCAATAATCAGGTTGAGAGTAGACGTCAGGCCTTAGAACATTATTTGCAAGTTTTGGGTCAAGATACAAGAGCTTCCAAACTGCCAACTTTTCAGCGTTTCTTTTTAAATGCGCAGTTGGAAACTGCATTGGCGGAAGGTGTGTTTGAGGAATATTTTGGTTATGGTCCGGAGGATTCAAATGCATCGAATGGAGTAGAGGAATTTATGCGCCCCATACGTTTAGAAGTTATATTACCAAGTGGGTATCAGTTAAAAGTAAATTGTTGTGTTTCAGATAATGCCACTTCTTTGATGGAAAAAGCTTTGTCTTGCATCCAATTGCCAGTTGAAATTATGACATATTTTTGCTTGTTTCTGGTACGAAGAGAAACAAAAGATTCATTAGTTCTCTTAAGGAAGCTAATGGATTTTGAAACACCATTTGTTTCAAGGCTCTACAATCAGCCCTGTCAAATTCAGATAAGAAAAAGCTATTGGAACCCCAGTTATGATGCCATATTGATAAAAAATTCCATAGCATTGAATTTACTCTTTTTGCAGACTGTTTCTGAAATAGAAAGAGAATGGATTATAGCTCCCTCGGAGATATTGAAAAAGTTGAAATCGTTACAGGAATATGGCATGCATAAGGAATATGTAGAAGTGGCTCGACAATTGCCTTTATATGGCTGTTTACAGTTTGTTACCTCTACCGTAGACTATCCAGAGCCGGAAACATCGGCCTTAATCGCCATTGGCAATAAGGAACTAAGTATGCGCACTCTAAAACAGGACAAAATATTGGAAACTAAATTCCGAGTAACACGCATGCGTGTTTGGCGAGTAACCGCTTTACACAATACTCTTGAATCTAAAGAGAAGACCTCCAACCTACAACTATCCTTTGAATATCTGATGTCCAAACAGAATTTAAGATGGATTACCATAAATAGTCCCCAGGCTATGTTAATGTCTGTTTGCCTGCAAGAAATGGTGAATGAATTATTAAACTACAAAGACAATGAACAGCTGACATCAAAATCATCTGCTAATTCTACAAATAACTCCACATCTTTTACACGGTCGACACCGACTTCTTCATCATCGTCCTCTTCTACGCCCACATCAAATTTTTCCTCATCCTCTTCTTCCTCCACAACACACATGTTAGATGAGTGTTCGCCTTCTGCAGAAGCGCCCGTAAGATTTTTAGCTCAACGCATTTTAAATAATAAAAATCCTAGATTAATTAAAAGTCATTCATATGGTGCAGTATTTTTTCGTAATTCTCTTGCCCAAGAGGATGCAGTGCAAAATGAGGCCTTTGAGGGTATAGGTGATGATGATTTGTAAAATTTCTAAGATATAGAAAATCTTTATATAAAAGGTACTAAAAGGTAAACTAATGACTTAAAAATATTTAAAATCGGTAATATACAGTAGTTGCTAAAAGAATACTGAATCCCCACTTTTTTTAATTTTGGAAGCTTAAGCTTGTGCTACGGGTTTTCAGTTTGTTTTATAAAGTAAAATTACCCTTTGAAAGTTAATTACATATATGTACTAATAATTTTAGTAAATGTTTTTATTTTAACAATTTTAAGTGAATTAATTTTAAAAATTACCATAATTTTTCATTCCCTATAACATTTGCAAATCTCTGTTTACCAGGAATTCTCGGAACTTTTTGAATTAGGCTCGTTAAATGAAATTGTGGGTGTGTGTGAAACGGTAGCAAAGTACTCATGGAAGTAAAATTTTGACACCTGAGGTGAATAAAATATCACTAGCCCTGGGGGCTTGTCAGTGATGGAAAATTCAGTACTTTGGTACTTTTTCATTTCAAATATACCACGGTAAATTTATGAAGGAAATAATGTTTTACTTTTGTAATAGCTCAAGCCGAAAAGAAGAACTTCAAAATTTGCAAGACTATTTTGGAACGGAAGTTCACGTTATTTTAAGGTACGGCCAAACTAGATGGCTTTCGAGACAGGCTGTGGTTGAAAGATTTTTGGAGCAATGGGAAGCGCTTACTTATTTTTTTAATTTACATAACTCTGAAAGCGGACGTAAAAATTAACGCCTTAAATTTATTGGAACTTAAATTTTAAACGTCGAAACAAAGATTTTAATTTTGTCATACATTTTAAGAATCTATTTCCAATTTCGTGCGTTAGCGGATTTCCCAGAAATAAAACATTTAAAAAATGAAGATATTTCGATTTTTTGGAAAAATGTAAGCCAAATATTTCACGTATTGCTATCGAAATATTGTCTATTTATCAGCAGCAGTTAAGAAAAAAAGAAATCGTTTGCAAGTACAAACACTTTCAAATTTAATTAAAACTAAAGGTTTAATAAAATCAGCTGATTCTTGTTGTTACAATTATAATATTACTAATGATATCATTTAGGGCCATTATTACAACTTGAAGTTAGCTAAAATTAAGATTAAATTGACAGATAATAATGTGTTATCTGTCAAAAAGCGTCTGTTAACTGTCGGATAACAGCTAACGTCAAGTTATAATAATGGCCCTAAGTATTAGCCGTATAACTGAGCTACCTAAAGAAGGGCATCAAGCGTATTTTACACGCAAAAACTTCTAATTTGTATACAATTTAAATTTCAAAAGATTTTGTTATTCGTGCTTAATTCCCAGTTTTTATTCTTGATAAAAACACTTGAAATTTATTGTTGATGGGATAAGCTATTCCTATGCGCATTTCACTGGTTGCTTAGGCCAGATCATCAGGAAACTTCATCCATAAAGATTTTAGAAAAACTAAAGATATTAAACCAAATAAAACTGTTGAACGTATAAGACTTATAAGCAACAGTTCTACTTGTAAATATCAAAGTTTAAACAAAACACATCAACAATAAAGAGTGGGTTTATCTCATCTTACATTCCCCACTTTTATATACACACAATTATATAAAACAAACCTTAAGGTCACGAAATCAACACCATCCTGTCGGAAAATACTTTTCACAGATCCTTAGGCCGGTTTGTTTGATTGAAATTGTATTGGCAATAGAATTTTCATATTTCAAAAACGCTCTTATTTACGTAGCTCAGTAATTGTTATACGACTCTTACAGACAGTCGCAAAAGGTTCATTCCCAGATAAAAAAAAGCATGTCAAATAATGAATAAAAAAGTAATAAATAAAAAAAATTTAGATGTTTTAGATAATAATTAGATAACCATCAGAAGATTCTTTTAGGAGTTGTATAATAAACATAATCGTATAAGAAACAGCCTATGCTTGCTGGGTTATATTAAATCATAAGCAAATACATAGTATGTATGTAAATACATACATATGCATGTACATAAATGTTTATTTCAAAAGTTAAACTATTTTTAGTTTCTTAACCAAAATATTTTATATATTTTTTTATTAAAATTAATTAGTTTTTTAATTTTATTTATTTTTGTTTATTATTTTCAAGTTTGTTTTTCAATAAAAATATGTTTGAAAAAGTACCAAAATATTGACAAAAGTACTCCTTTGCTTGGCGTTCAGTACCATCTCGATTTTTAAATTTTCCATCACTGGGGCTAGTATAAATTTTCACATTAGCGTACAAATTCTTGAACATTTTAATTCACCATAGAAGTTGTCTGTCCGTCCGTCTATCTGCAGAAGAGGGTTTCCCGAAGGCCCTACATATGATGGGGACTTGGTTGTTATATATTTATATCACATTTTGCTATTGAAATTCAGCAAGATCGGTGCATTAATGGCTGAGTAGAGGTAACAAACTGTAAACAACCATATAAAGGCCATACATCCTACAAAATGTGAGCATGATTGGAGAAGTGGGCGTGACATAAAATAGTTTACTTTTGTATCTTAAGAACGGTAAGAGATAAATTTTCCAAATTCGGAACTTAAAGTAGGTCGCGATTGTAGAAGTGGGCGTTGCACCTTCCATACAAAGACATTATAAATTTCTGTATATCTGGAGAAAAGCCGGATTCAAAGTTTTCAAATTTATTACAGGTTGGTTATTAATACATGGGCGTGACACAAAAATAGATATATCTATGTTTAAAGAATGGTATTTACATAACTTTCTGTTCTTATGAAGGGTATATAAGATTCGGCATGGCCAAATATAACACTTACTTGTTTTTTTTAATAGCTAAACAGATAATACATTCCCAATTTTTTAAAAGTTTATTCTGGCAGCACTCTCTAATATCTTCATTTGTTTAAAATTATACACAAGCATATAAAAATAATTTTTTTCTTTTTAAATTATTTAAATTTAATTCTTTATTTATTTAATTAATACCTATATTAAAATGCAAAAAAAAATCATTTTATAATTTTTTCTAAGTCATCGTTCAGACTTGCAAGTTTTGTTGCAGAAATTTTTTAAAATTCTGCTTTGAAATTGCATTAGTGTTCAGATCATGAAATTCTAGTCTTGCATTTTTTGTATTTTTATCTTGTCTCTCCTCTTTTTTTTTTGAACGTTTTCGTACTGAGTTTTGTGTGGAATACTTGCTATTCCCAACAATGCCTCTGGGCGCTGGGACCAAATTAAAATGTAAATAAAACTTTTGTACAAATTAATGCATGAAAAATACAAATACACCTACAGCCAACTTCAAGTAGAAAAGTGTGAGAATAACAAAACAAAACAGAATTGCAGAGTACATAAAACTGAGTACCCCTCTCCAATCTTCTCACCTCTCTCACCCATTAACTCAAAAATTGCTGCAACTAAAATTGCAAGTCTGGTCAACGACTTAACAAGCAATATGGCACTAAATACGGACATTTCCACCGAAAAATCTACTTTTTGTAACGTAACGCCAGCAAGTAATTAAAATTATTTCTCAAAAAAATTTATGTGTGTAATTTTCTTTTTTATATTTTGGTTTAAAGCGCAAGTTGCTCTTAATTTAGTAACAAAATGAATAACATTTGAACAACATTGGCCCAAAATACAAGCTTATTTGCTTGCTGGCGTTACGTTAGGTTAAGAAGGGTTATACGCCCAAGGGCACACTTCCACTCGGAGACCAATACGGTCCATTGTGAATCCCTTCAATTAAAAGAAAAAATTAGAGACAGTAAAGAAAAGAAGTATGAGATGGATAGAAACAAGAAAGATAGAAAGTTAGTAGATGTCGCGTAGAACTATTGCCCTCTCTACAGTCCCCTCAATAAAAACAGCCGCACTATTTTCCTGACAAACCCCAGTAGATCAGCCGGATTACATACAGCGATGCACCCCAGTTCGTCGTGAAACCTATCTCCTAGCCACTTCTGCCTGAAACCCTGCATCCTGGGACAATGGCACAGTACATTCTCGATCGTCTCCAGCAACTCTGAATCATCGCACAATCTGCAGAAGTCCGTTATGGCGTTGTCCCATCTGCCCGTAAAAGCCCTGACAGGACAATGACCCTTCAAGAACCCTATAAATGTTCTAAGACTACCCCTATCGAATCTCAGTAGAACCCTGTCCCTCCAGGATCGGTTAACGTCATCACGGAATTTCTCCCGTATCACCCCATAGTAGTAACATAGGGAGGCTTAACCCCCCCTGTCCCTTACCGCTAATTCCAGATTCGAACCCCCTCTCGCGAGTTCGTCAGCCACCTCATTTCCATCAACCATGCAGTGTCCAGGTACCCAACACAGCCTTACATTGAATGCCTCCATGAGTCCACCAAGAGCATCCCTACACCGAGCGACCAGGCACGATCGCACCGTATAATTTGTCAATGCCCTAGGCGCTGCCTGACTGTCGACGTAAATTGTCACCACAGATCCACCCACGATGTGTTCCAGTATCACCTCCGTCGCCCTCCAGATCGCTAGGATCTTAGCCTGGAAGACACTGCACTCATCGGGGAGTCTGAATGACCTTTTCACCTCGGTGTCCGCGATATATACACCGGCACCAGTGCCGGTTTCCATCTTGGATCGATCCTTAAATACTGCCCACCCCTCATACAGTCCATTGGATCCACGCCAAATTTCCCTATCCGAGAACTCCAGTGGTGGTGTTGCACCGAAGTCCAGGGTCATAGTCCTATGATCCGAAATTCTCTCGAGGATAATACCCTGATCGATCAGGCCCATCTCGTACAAAATTCTCGTGTGATCATCCCGCCTAGGTCTAACTAAGAAAGAAGTCTAAGTAAGTTCCTAGCAGCCACACACCTCACATAATGCTCAATAGGGGACAGATATAGTAGGATGTCCAGCGCTGCCTGCGGAGTGCTTCTCCTTGCGCCTGTGATGCCAAGAGATGCGCTTCTTTGAACCTTGCTGAGCATCTTCCTATAGCTGTCCACTCTCAACGCACCCCACCAAACAGTTCATCCATAGGTAAGTATAGGCCTAACCACCGATGTGTAAATCCAGTTTACCATATCCGGCCTCAGACCCCAGTTCTTACCGATGGAGTTCCTGCATGTGTAGTATGCATTGAGTTTGTTACTTTACAAAAAGTAGACTTTTCGCTGGAAATGCCCATATGTCGAATTTTGGCTCATGGTTTTTTTTTTAGTGCAAACCAAGGCGAATTAAAACGAAGAAAAATTAAGCAAATTGCAAATACGTAAATTTTGTTGTTGAGTAGTTAAAATGTGCATCTTTGCAAACATTTGTATCGATTCCACACTTTACACTACCGATCGTGAAAACCTTTATGGTTTTTTGAAAGCACAAATTTTGCTAAAAAAGTTTTAAGCTGGTCCAATTAGTAGTTCTGCGATTTTTTGCAGAGTTTTGTTTTTCCCTGCAGATAATATTGGACTACGTGATCCATTTTGATGAAATGGACTACTCCCTGGACTGGTCCAATGTTATGCAAGCATGGACCATGTCATTGTTAAAAACAGTTTGTAGTGAAGCGACATGTCTTCGTTTTTAAACGAAATGTTTTCGTTTTTAAACGAAGTTAAAACTAATCCTCTGGAGTATACCATAGAGTAGTTTCAAAACTAGTCCACTAGAGTATGTATGAACATGGAGTAGTTTTAAGACTACTCCGTTGTAATGCAAATCTGGGTCATATGGTCCAGCCCTAGGACATCGTAATGTTAAATGGACCACCTTTTAGCCATATATTTGGAGTAGCTTTGGAGTACTCCTACTCCTTTATGGACTACTCTTTACATGCATGTATGGACTAGTCTCGTTATCTGCAGGGTTATCGTGCAATCGTTTTTGACATCTTATCATTTTTTACGCAAACAAAATGCGTGTTGTTTTTTCTATTGTGGTAGTTGCGCGCATGGTGAAATAAGCAGGTGGCATTGTTTCGGCAACAAATACAATATAACAACGAAAATGGAAATTAAGTCCCAACTAATGTCAAAAAATTTTTAAACAAAAATCAAAGCGTGCCGCTAAACGTGATGAAATAAATAAATTTTTAGCCAATTTTTATTTAATTATGGTCCATATCTTATTTATTTTAATTTAAAATTATCAAAAACTTTAATAAAACACAATAATCACAACTCAAAACGTGGACTTTTGTAAACATAAACAAAACTTTGCCATAAGATTGGACAAACAATGCACCTTTATTATTTCACCATGGTCGCGCGTAGACCTACTTATTGGTCCATGGTTTTTAGCTATAATTTAAAAAAATAATAAATAAATTTGTTTTTTTTTTATAATACATAATTATTTGGGGAAAACCATAGTATATTAGTAGGTATATTCATTAGGTAGAGTTGTCATTATTTTCCCATGTAATGTCAAATTAATTTATTTGATTTTTAACGCTTGTTTTAATTTTTTTCCTTATTTTCTTTCGTTTGACGTTATATGGTTTTTAAAATTGAGAACAAAATTTCTAATGACTATACCTTGTACTTATTCTACCATGGCACACTGTGGTAAATCACAAATCTAGGTGGACAAAATAAAAAAAAATGTCTGGCAACATTCCTTCTGATCGTTTAGTGAGCTTCTCAATACAATAGGAAACTGTAATTCATGTTTTGTTTTTGTTTGTTTTTAGCTCTGATTAGGATAAGTAAGCTTTAATGTCAGTTGTTGTCAGCACGTACATTCAGATTTCAAAGGGAAGCTCTATTTCAAGGAAATATATTACAATTTTCATTCAATTATTTCCATTGTAAGTATTGAAAATATTTTTTTTTTGTAAGAAGTTCAGAAAGAGCAAAAAATAAAATATTTCCTTTTTTCAAGTAGAGTTAAAGCTGTTAATTCCGCATAGTTCCGGCGTAAAACTATATTTGGGTTAATCTTTTAAGTGTTCACTTTAAGATAAATCAAAAACATCTTGCGCGTTTTTGCGACCGCCATACATTTTTTTTCACTTTTCCAGTATGACCTCCACTCTTTGGCGAAAGGAAATTTTTGAAGAATGGTTAAAAACTCCCAAAAATACATCGGAAAGACGTATTATTGACGTTAATAATGGTTAGATATGCCCTTCAAGATATACTAGAAGTAGAGTTTTTTCCCGGCAAAGCGGGAATTTTTTTTTTTAATTTCCCGGGATCCCGCTCCATATTCATTTATATATTTGATCTCATTTTTTATTTAATTCAGGAGTGAGAAGTGAACCTAACGCGATTAACAAATTTTGTCCAGGTAGATTTGCGATCTACCACACTGTGCATGGGGGAAAACATTTTTTGAGGGATAATTTTGAAAATTTTAAAATTAAAAAATGGTTTAAAATTTTTTTTTAATGTGTTTTTTTTTAATAGGAAAACGGAATGCTTTAGATACATAAAGGTTTTTTAAACAAAGGGGTTTTTAATAATTTCAAATACAACTTTTGAAATTAAAATTAAATTTTATTATATGGCTGTTTTTTTTTAGCTTCATAAGAACCAAGGCCTATCTATAACGTCTGCTTAGTCTGCTTTTACATTATACGATTTTTGTCGTTGCGATTCTTACCTTATAGGCGAGAGGGGAGAGAGGAATTAAAAGGGGTACACAAGCGAGTGTACTCTTCGATTCATTTTGTTCGCTCATTCGTACTCTCATTATGCTCTCATTTGACGAAAAATGTATTGAAGTTCGGTTGCACAGAAAAAGTTTTAACGACAAAAATCGTACAATGTAAATATCAGACCGACTTCAAAGAAGAAACGACAATAATCGCAACGACAAAAATCGTATAATGTAAATTGAGACTTACTTGTACAAAAACAAAAAACTTTTTCTTTTAAGCTGTCAAAAACTTACTACCACATATACAAAGCAAAAGGAAAAAACGTGTATGTAAACAACTTTTGAAAGCTCACAAGAACGAAAACAATGATCATCAGGCTTCTTGCGCAGACCTTTTCAATGGGCCTTGATAAGAACTTAAAATGATAATATTTACATACAAGACAGAAATATTGTTTAAATTAATTTTTTTATTATAATATGGTAGATAATTTCATGGCATTTTTTCAATACGATTTCCGACATATGTCAGCCACAGCTACGAGTTACATGGTATTCGATCAGTCCAACTTTTGACTAATTTTTCCAATAAATATTATATTCCAATACTGCAAGAGTTTCTTGGTTGTCGGCATAAACCAATGACAATATAGCCACTTAAAAAGTAATCCCGAGGCGTTAAATCGCACGAACGAAGGGGCCAGTAAACAGGGTACCGTCTGGAAAAAAGTTGTCACCAAATTGATATTGCAATAAATCGATTGTTAAGCGAGCTGTATGGCAAGTTGTGCCGTATTATTGAAACTAAAGGCCGTTGATGTTTAGCTGATTATATTTTGGAAACAAAAATTCAGTCAGCATGGCTCGATAGCGCTCGTCATTCAGCGTAATCATTATTTTTCATTTCGAAAGAGCGTCTAAGCCGCAACAAATAATCAATTTTAATGGATATAATTACAAATACTGCAATTTTTCTTATTGGTGTAGCCATTTAACCAGAAATGAGCTTCGTAAAATTGACAAACTGCTATATAAACTTTGCCAACGGATTTATATTTTTTTTTTTGTTGAAAGTAAACTTCCACAACTTGTAAGCGTTATTTCAGCGTTAAGCAATTCACGACGAGTTGCTAAACCTTACTGAACAAAAATGTCAATACAGTTTGACATTCTCAGCTGTCAAACCATAGTTATCCAAATTGAAAGTTCTCATGCAGCTAAAAAAACTCCCGATATACATAAATATAGAAAAATATTAATAAAAGTTTTTAAATTAAAACGATAAAATTAAAAATTCATTTAGAAAAACACTAACCATTTCAATCACTCCTTTTCCGAATATACTTAGCAATTTTAAGTCAATTTAAATAAAAAAATACAAAAATGTTACCATACACTGAAAATCAAAAAAAAAAAATTTAAAAAATAATAAAATTAATTATTAAAAAATAAATATATACATATTTAGTTTTCTCTAGATAACAATAATACCATATACTATAATAAACTTAATTCTGTCGTGAATGTTTTCAATGTGTATGTATATAACGACCAAGGATTCACTAAAAATTATGTAACAGAATCCTTCAAAAATGTAAAAAGTTTATAAAAATTTGTGCTAAAAAGGTGCAGTGTATTACCACACTTAAACAAATATTGTGTATGTATAATCATTTTCTCTTTGTTTAATTAAAAAAAAACATTTGTTACACTTTTAAATTTAACTAGAAATAATTTCTAAAACCATTATTTACACACTTCAGTTGTTATTCGTAAAAATTTTTCTTTTTCATAAACGGATTTATAATATGAATTTTCTATGATAATTTGTTTAATTAACCTATTCCAAAACTCAATACATTTTTACGAATAAGGGGGTACTACATATTAAAAAAACTCTAATCGATATTTTTTAACAATATATTAATTTAAAACATCGAATTTCTTTTTTGTTATTTACATTTCGATTTGTAAAAAAACTAGTTTATTTGATTGCCAAAATTAAAAAATTATTAGTAAATATTTCAAAAATGTTGAATTTTATGGAATTTATTATATGTATGTAAGATAATAAAAAAATTGTTATGTTGTTCAAAAATGTTTCTTCCAAAGAAAACCTTTTGTAATCATTCATTTCATTTGATAAGGATTTTTAATATACATATTTACGACTTTTTATATATTATACTATGTAATTATTATTTCAATATATCTTTTGTAAATGCATTTATTACATTTTTATACATATACATACATTTTTACCTATATAACAAAATATTAGTTTTAAATATTTAGTATTTACTATTTTTACTACTCTAAAATAAATCATTAAAAAAATTTATATTAATATGATACGTATGTTGAACATTTTTTATTTAATAAACAAATAATAAATAAAATTAATTATATTTAATAATCACTGTTAAATTTTTTAAAATAAACTAACAAAAAGTTTATTCGAAATTTTAGAAAATAACATTTTTAAAACAATTTAATGAGATTTTTTAAAGAGTGTCAGTTTGTCAAAAACGGGACACCACGCAAAAAAAAATTGAGTTTGTGGTACTGTAACAAACGTTTGATAAAAACTGCAATTTCTAAAACAAAACTTGCAATCTTGGAAAAAACTGTAGTTTTGGAAAAAATATTTTTTTATTTTTTTTTAATGCTACAAGTATAAAAAATTATTAAACTTTAGTTTGTGGATTTAATCACACCTATCGTGAATAACAAGTGGAATATTTGTTACCATGAAATTTTCATCCCCTCGAAGGGAAAAGAGCAATCGTGAATCTCATGTGAAAAATGTAAAAAAGAAGAAAGATTCAAAAATTAAAAATTAATTGAAAAAATAACTGGACAAATGCACTTAAATATAAGAAAGTTAAGTTTTATTTTGCAATAAAAAAATTTTAAAAGCAAGGTAACGTTAAACTTTAAGTTCAGTCTTTCAGTCAGTTTTTGTGATTTTTGTATTGTTGTAATATGACTGCCAACATCTAATGGAAATAGAGTGAAATTGAAATCAATCGAGATTTTCAGTTAAATTTTTGTTTAAATTACCGTCTTTTTATTTTAAGTTAAGTTCTAATGAAGATAAGCTGTACTCATAGTATGAAGTATATAAAACAAAATTATTTAATGAACTTTAAACACTGGATCGTTTTCTAAGTTTGTTTAATTTTGATTTCACTAGAATTCGATTTGCTGATCACTATTTGATTAGCCACATGTATATTTTTTTTTTGTATTGTTATTTGAAGAATTTAATAACTCTTTAACTTTAGTTGTAAGCAAAAATGCTTAAAACATTTTGCAACTTTCATCAAAATTTAGTCTTTTGAAAATTGTAGCCTTTTTTCGGTCATAGAAATGGATTCTTGTGAGTAAAGATTATTAGAAATACCTTAAGTCCTTGCCCAAAAAGTATTGCTAACGACTAACAAACGAGATCAATTTATATAAATTTTGTACGTTATTTTTTATCACATTTTTAAAAAACTGGACCGTATCGTATTAATTGGAATGTCTGCCGGAAAATTTGAAATTTTTTCCTTACAATTTTTTTCTTATAGTATAGGATTTTGTTCTATACAAAATAATAATTTAATTGAAAAAAAAAATAAAAAAGTAATTTTTCAAACTGTTTTTTAACTGGATAAATTGCATTTTAGCTGGTACCTGGACAACACCCAAAAGAAACGGGGCAATCCAGGCCATTCCAGGTCGTCTGGCAACCCTACACGTATATATTTTTAAGAAAAGTTTAAATAATAAAATAAAATATTTAGTATTGAAGGGATAGTTTGTTTACAACGATAGTTTTTTGCAATTTTAAAAAATTTTCTGTAGTAAAATATTTTCTAAAATTCTTCGTCTTTCGAAGGCTTCACAAATCAGCAGGCAATCGACATTTTGTATTAAATTTTGTTGACCAATATATCGGTTTGTGCCTTAACGGATCTAGCACTTAATATTCGATGTATAGGAGGAACTACTTGCACACATGTTCAGTTTCATAGCAAAACTAAAGTGAGAAAATCTAAGGAAAACTTGAACCATTTTGTTGATCAATATATCGTATTGTGCCTTATAAACGGATCTTCAGCTGCCTTGGTGCACGATAAAGAAGCCAGTCTCGAACAAAATGCGCTTTATGCTTGGGATCGTAGTCCTTTTGGAAAATCTATTGGTTTCCCAGGCTCAAGCTTTCCACAGATGGCTTAATTTTTTTTTCCAATATTGTCTTATACAGATATCTATCCATAACTTCTTCAACAAAAACAATAGACCAACTCCATATGCCGCCATAGCTCCCCACACCATAACACTGCCCCCACCATGTTTCACAGTAGGTATAATATTTTTGGGAACAAGTGCAATATTCGGTTTTTGCCAAACCTTGTGTCGGCCGTCATTCCCGAAAATTTTGTACTTAATTTCATCAGTAAATATTACTTTCTCCCAAAAATCCATTCCTTTCTGTAAATATGCCTTAGCAAAGTCCAGGCAAAGTTGACGATTCTTGGCTTAAATAAATGGCTTTTCGCGTGCTGTTCTACTTTTAAAGCCGCTCTTATTGATGAAACAGTAATATTTGAACATCTTGCATGGTACATACATAGGTATTCGTCTAATAATGGGGCACTTATTTTTTGAACTTCTTTGAAGACACTACAGACATCGAGTCTTGAAAGGTTTTTCGGTCTTCCAGATCGTGGCTTCTTTTCGGTATTGTTGTGTTTTGATCGTTTTTGACAATAATTTGCACTGTAGAGCGACTTAATTTTACTGTTTTAGCAATTTCCCCGTAAGATTCGTTTTCTTTTCGAAGGTTAACCATCAAATTTCGAATTGATTGTTGTATTTCTCTTCTATTTACCATTTTTAAAGCTAAAACCTTTTTTACAAATCGCTTTTTAAATTTAAATGATTGTTATGTTTGAGAAATAAAGCAAATCAAAAAAACTAACGGGTTTTTATTATTTATCTTCTTCATTTTCTTATTTTAAGAGTTGCCAATGCTGTATGTAGACTTCTTTCCTAACGATTTCTATGTTTATCACTAATAGCTTATAAATTATAGTTTCAAATTTTTTTTCTTCCAACATTCTTAACTGTTAATGTCGTAAAAATGTACATCAAAGTTATTTTTAATATTATCAGTAGTTCTTTAGACGTTCAAAATAGTAGGGTGTATGTAGAGTTTTTTCCTTACTGTATATCAGTTTGCCATTCCGTTTGTAGTTTTTACAATATTGTCATTAGACCCTAAAAAGTATAAATGTGTTTTGTCCTTGTGAGTACCGAAGTTGATTTAACAATGTCCGTCTATTCGTACGCATGTTGAAATGGGGTTTCCGAAGGTTGTTATATATTTATTTCAATCCGTTAAAGTTTGCTATTGAAATTCAGTAAGACCGATACATAAATTACTGAGATATGAGCAGAAAATCACGACTGCCTGTAATTTTGCCCATAAATACCTTGTTGTTTTTTATTTATTTTTCCTTTAAATCTGGAGAACTGCACGAGCAAAAGGTTCCAAATTTGGTACAAGCATCTCGGTTATCAATACACAACATCCGACAAAATGTGGGCGGGATTGGAGAAGTGGGCGTTGCACTTCTTATATAAAGATAATATATATTTCTGTATATCTAGTGAACGGCAAGAACAAAAGTTTCCAAATTAGGTATAAGCACAATTGTTACAACTATATGTTACATGGGGTTTACACATGAAAAGACATTCTTGCAAGAGGAGAATTTTTCAACCAGCTTCAACCTCGCAGTAGCAGCATAAAACCAATACATAGATGATACAATCCCCTGTGTGACGAAAAAAACAAAAATTGTGCGGCTCAAAAAATGGTCTAGTGTGTGATCAACCATTGACAACACTTTATAACAGCAACTCTGTTGTAATAACCGCTCATCATTGAAATTACCAATTACTTTGCTTTATATTCTCTTTGATTATCTTTTGGGAGTATTTGCTAGCAGCAAAATTAAAAACCAATTAATTTTTAACTTCGTGGAGTTTTTCTAAAAAATACAAATAAAAGAATTTTAAAAATTAATAAAACATATAATAACTAAAATTTTAAAGGCAAATTCGTGTTATAAATTAGAAAGTAATTAGAAAAAAGAATAAAATTACATTACAATTCTCGCCCAGAAAACTTTTGCTGCCACTTTCTATTTCTACGTTTTCATATTCACACACACATTAATACGAACTCGGTACGTTTTGCCTTTTTTACATCAAAATTGGAATAAAACAGGAAAAGAAAGAGTAGAAAAACAAAACATCAAGGAGAAATAAAAAGAAAAACAATAAATGAAAACGCCAGCAGTAGATAACAAAGAAGAATTTTGCAATAAACAAAAGTAAAAAACCCACAACGTTGCTAAAAGCAAACATTTTTGCATTTTTTTCCACAAAATATAAAATTTAATAAAAAAAAAACAACTCTCTACTAAGAAAAAGTAAGAGAAAGGCGGAAATAATTATAAAATAAAAAAGATTGCGTATCTTTATCTGTAGATAAAAAACAACTTGAACATTTATTAATAAAAATACAGGCAGTAAAAATGGATCGTGGGTAAGTTTTTTTTTAATTAAGTAATTTGCATGTCTCTTTAATTATTTAATCTATTTTTATTGGTTGTATTTTTATAATTTAATTTCACTGAAATTGTGCCAAGGTCTTAATTATTTTTAAAACAAGGAAAATGAGGGCCATTTTGGGTGTTTAACACCACTATAGTAAGGTGCTGCTGCAATTATTCGGGGTTCATACCTATATTTTTATTTTTTCTAGTTTTTAGTTAGTATTCGTTTTAAATTTTAAAATTAGAGTGCAAGAGAGATATTTAATTTCTTTTTATAAATCTTACCTTGTAATGATTTTTTCGCTGCAGACGACGAATTCTTTTTTTAAGATTTTTGTTTATATTTCGTTTTTTTTTTGTTTTTTACAAAAACACTGTTCTTGTTCTTTTCAATTAGATATCTATATTTGTTTTTGTTGCAATTGTATTGATTACATGGCGTAAAATTGAGAAAACATCTATAAACAAAGAACTCGGAATATATTTGAGTATACAGAACACAATACATAGGTTCATGTGTATATAATATTTTTATTTGTTTATGCGGGAGCTTTTGGGGATGTAAAAAATGTTCCAATTTTGTAATATGTATTTACATAAATTTGCTTAATAGGTGCAAAAATGTACCTAGCCTAATTATTTGTAGGTATTAATATTTATATAAATTTGAGAGGACGAATTGTTAAGTAAAATTTTTTTTTTTTTTATTTTTTTTATTTATAGGTATTAATTTGTTATAAAAGAAGTAATAAGGAAGCTTTTGTGGATAAATTAAAAGCATTACATAGCAGTAACAATAATTACTGAGATTAAAACTAAATAACATTCTATACATACATACAAACATACATACATACATACATATCTTTATTCATACGTGTTTATGTACATTAATTAATATCTATGTGGGTACATGTGTATATAAAAATATCAACATAGTTGATAAATAATTAGGCGGTTTCCATTCATTCATTTATTTATAGTAAAATATTATAAAAACTTGTATTTTACCTACCTATGTATATAGGTATTTTAAGTCTGCTGTTTTTTCAGCTGGTTTTTGTTCACAATTTTAAGTCATTGTTTTTCTTTGATTACACTAGGATGTAACAAGTAAAATTTAAAGGACTTAAACTGGATTTTGATGTGTTTGGACCCCTAACTACAGCAGTCGAAATTTTAAATTATTATTTTTTAAATTATGTATTCTTTTTTTTAAATTAAATTTTTTTAAAAAAACTTTTTTCTAAAATTTGGTCTTTTTGAAGGGAATGTGCCACCGGCTTGATAATAACTTTAGAAGGGTCTATCCAATTTTATTAAAAAAACGCTAAATAACTTGAAATAAATTTGTATAGGTAAATACGGTTGCGGAATAATTCAGACCGCAATGATGAAACTTATTTTTATTTTTTTGCCAAATAGTATGTATGTATATATAAGAGACCAATGTTCAAAGTATGGATGTAACGATACGCCTTTTTGCCGATACGTTGATTATAAAACAAAATGCTAGCTGGATTATACCTACATGCATACCTACCTATGTATATAAGTATAAATATAAACTCTTTTATGTAGGTACCTATATGAAGTATTTAATCACTTGAAATCACACAATCGTACAATGATAGCTAATTTCGACTAAAGGGGGGAAATAAATATTTATTAAATTTTTTAATTTTGGTGACTACTCTAAAACTTTTTCATGCCCATCTTTTATAAATGATCTATTTCAATCTGTGGAAAATTAAGTACAAAAGAAATACCTACATTCTTGTAAAAGAGATTTTCACAAATTTACGTTAAAGTCAAAGCTGATATGACGGCAAGTGAAGACTCAAAGAAATTTAACAATTTGTAATTTTACCATATTACCAATTTTATTAGTAAGCTTCTAGAAGTCTAAAAAGTTTTCAAAATGTATACAGTTTTCCAACATTACTCAAGTCCCTACATTTTAATGATTTCAGAAATATTATTTCTATGCTCACAAAAATTAATAAAAGTAAACAGAAAATCTTAAAAGTTACAAATACATACAAGACTTATCAATGAGAGATCATTTAACTACTATGGTGCAAAGTAAAACGACTAAAGTTACTGGTCCACACCAACCGTTCAATCCGTTAATACATCTTTCCAAAAGTAGTAGTGTAAAATTGTATTGACAAGATACACAGCAAACGCGTAGAATGAATATATGTACGCATCTAAAGCATGAAGCAGGATTACTTTCTACTTTATCACGCGTTTAAAGAAAAGGCAAAAAAAGTAACATACATATAGAACGCGTGGTGTGCACCTCCAGCATTAGTATTAAAAGAAATTATTTATTATTCTGTTTGCTTTTATGCTCTGTTTTTAAATGTGTTATTGCTCTTAGCTGTTATGCAAAAAATAGGCATTGAATATTAAACTGTTTTTTTTTTTTAACTATAAAAAATGTATCGACGTATCGCCAGTAAAATATCGCCGATACCGATGTATCTGCAAATCCGAAGTCTCGCAAATATATCTGTATTCGTTAAACCCTAGTTTAAAGATACTGGGACGGTATTGTCGGCTTAAATTGTATCGCTTTTGAAATAGTTTTTCATCAGATAGCTACCTGATTCATGTTTATTTGCCTATTTTTGATATACATAATTATATAAACTCAAATTTTAAAGGACTACTCATCGGGATTGATTTTAGATAATCCCGGGATTTTGGATTTTGAAGTCCCGGTCCCCAAATTTCGGGATTTCGGGACTTTTCGGTATTTTTTTTAAATAAACAACACTTTTTTTATTTATTTATGAATTTTCAAAAGGTATTATACAAGGCGAATTCAATTGAATTTCGTAAAAGAGATTATGGGCCATGTCACAGAGTACAATTCCGTTCGGAATTGAAGAAAATATATTTGTTTGTTGATGGAAAGTGTATTTTGATAGTTTTATGGACTTTCAGATACAGACAACTCCCATACAGTTCATGAAAACAGAAATGGTTTCATTCCGAAACATTTTTTCGTCATTTTCTGAAGCATCAAAATACGGAATGAATTCCGTTTCCGAACGGAATTGTACTCTGTGACATGGCTGTATATTTTATTATAATTAATATTAGCATTATTTCATAATAATAGAAAATGTTTATGTTTCAATATAACTTTTACATATCACTGGGTCCTTGAGTAATTCTAAGTCGATTAAGCCATGTCTGTCTGTCCGTCCGTCTGTTAAAAACACGCTCACTTTCGAAAAACTCAACAGAAATATATAAATTGCTTGTAGTTATCCTAAGCAGTTTGGGATTGAAATCCAGCAAAATCGGTTTAGAAGGATCAGAGCTATGAATCAAAACGTGGAACCACCACCCACAAATACTTGATTATTTTGGAGAAACGCAACAATAAAGGTTTACATCAAGGCCCATTGAAAGATGGGCCTTGGTTTACATGAAGTATTCTGAAAATATATCCGATAGAATTTTTTTGTATTTTCACTTTTGCTTCTGGCATATGTTTTGAAGAAAAATAAAAACTTTTTTGAACGATCATAAACGAACCTAGAAGTGAATAGCATTTTCTGCAAGGCGAATTCTTCCCAGGTAATCTCGGTACTACAACAAGTACAACTCGTACAAAAACCACAAGCAATTTGTTTTTGTAAAATCATTGTACAATGTCAAAAACAGAAATAAAACAAAACAGAAACAATGATAATAAAAGAGAATAAACAAATTTTGACATCCAACAGTGATTTTAGCTAATATCAGCTAATATCGTTAAACCCTAGTTTAAAGATACTGGGACGGTATTGTCGGCTTAAATTGTATCGCTTTTGAAATAGTTTTTCATCAGATAGCTACCTGATTCATGTTTATTTGCCTATTTTTGATATACATAATTATATAAACTCAAATTTTAAAGGACTAAATCTAATAGGTACCTACTAGGGATGCTCATCGGGATTGATTTTAGATAACCCCGGGATTTTGGATTTTGAAGTCCCGGTCCCGAAATTTCGGGATTTCTTTTCCTTTGCCCAAGTCGGATTTTTTAAAATGTCCATTTTTCGAATATCGAATAAACCGGCTATTTTGGTAAAATAAACCGGTTATTTTAGTACATAATCACCCTTATCGTGTTTGGCGTATTTAAAATACGCCTACGACTGTTTGGTAATAGATTTAAGAGAACGTGAGCATACTTCCTTTAACCTATTACCAAACAGTCGTAAGCGTATTTTAAATACGCCAAGCACGATAAGCGTGAATGTGTTATTTATATATATTTTCCTTACTTTTGTTATAAATTTATCCGAAATTTAAGTATTTTTCTAATTGAATATTAGGCAAACTCATAGTATAATAAGTACCAGGTATGTTCATTAGGGAAGGTTTTCATTGTCCACAAGCTTGACGTACATATACGCCAAGTATTCATCAGTTTTATTTATTAAAACACCAAGAACTTAAAACAAAATTGAAGGATTCAAACAATGTGATTATATGTTTTCAATTGTGATCGACGAATTGACAGATATTTCATACAACAGCATGTTCAAATTACTATTTGTTTCTATAATGCTAAAACAAAATTTGAAATATATAATCCTGGCTAAGAGGTTTTGCTTGCAACTTTTTAAAAATATTGTTGAAGTTTACTGATTCATATAGACAATAGTGAAGTTACGAATATCGATTTTTAATATTCGCGAATACGAATACGAACATCTGCGCAAATATTCGCCGAATAGGAATATCCAATTATATTCGCCGAATACGAATATCCAAATTGAATAAATTAGAAAAAAACTGGCACACTACTAAGTGTTGTATAACATTATTATGTTATTCCGATGACTGAATTTGAAATTACCGAGTTCGCACCTGAATGCCACTATTGAACCTTTAAAATTTTTATACTAACATTATTATTATATAAAGGCCATAAGCACCGCAACCCAAAGGGTTTAAAGTGCAACCCAAATGTGCACTGAAAAGATTAAGGCTACACATAAAGCCAATTCTTAATGACCTGAAGTCATTAGGATAACTTCAAGTAACTGTTTGCATACTTATCAGTGTGTCCAAATCTTTAAACTGTTTACAGCAAAATCTTGCATAAGACAAGGCCAGAAAATGCCAAAAATGATATTAGAAAATGATAAAAATTTTTCAAGATTTTTGCTAACAATTTATTAAAAATTCATTAGAAAAAGGTTTCCTGATGATCTGACATAATCAACCAGAGAAATGCCCACATAAACTTGCTTTCCCTCAACAATTAATTTCAGTGTATTTATTAAAAGTAAATATTGGGAATTTAGCACGTTGTAGAGAAATCTTAATAATAAATTTTTTACACCCAAAAAATAACTTTGATTATGAAATTTGGTACATAGGTTCTCATTGGCACAGTGGCCAATCCAATTAGGAAAGTGAAAATCGGTCCGCAATTTTTTTTTTTTTTTTTTTTTTATTTATTTCTTCGATTACATAACCGAGCCCTTAGGGCCTTATATGGTTAATAAAAACTACTAATTAAACAACAAGCTTCAGTAATTAATAAAAAAAATATAATAAACAAGAAAATAATGTTACTTATGTATATAAAACTTATATATAAAGTTCAAAAATAAAATGAATACATTAAATAACAAAGACATAAAAAATGCTATATATTCTGTTTCCATATTACGCAGATAGAAAATTCCAAAACAATGGCAAATGTTCGTTTTAGTGAATTGATAAGTTATTTAGCTTAAATGCAGCGAATAAGAAAATTTTCTTAGATTCATTTCACACAGCCTTCATACAAATTTCTTTCCGGAATCGAGTTTTTGTGTTCATAAAGAAAAAAAAAAATATAAAAAATGATTATATTGGTACTAGCTGACCCGGCAAACTTTGTTTTGCTATATAACTTATTTCTACTGAAAGAAAGATGAATGAAGCGCTTTATACCATGGTCGGCGATGAAAAAACAATAGCTGTTTATTTCTGCTCGTTACATATTCAAAAGTTAAAAAAAAGTGATTTATTTTTTTATCCTGAAGTATTAAAATCAAACAGAGATAATCAATTTTCATTACCCTGCAGCCACACGATCAAGTATTTCTTGATAGTCTTTAACATATACTGTTTGTCAAAATTTCCAAAAATTTAAAGCCGAGACGTAGGCTGCACGCAATTTTAAACAATTTACTTTCAAGATGTCATCAAGAAAACAATGTAAAAAGACAAACTTGTAATCAGCTTTTAAATTGAACATAAAATTGCTCAGCAAATTGAAAGGTATTTAAAAAGTGTGAGTGTGAGTGTGTTAGTAAAAAAGTGAGAGTGTAGTGCAAATTGAAAGGAATTGAAAGGCAAAACTTATCGTGTGGCTTGGAAATTACGAAGAGCAATTGCGTGTACGATATTTTTGTCAGTCCGTTTTTAGCCAACACAAATAAGCTCCGTGCGACTTATTGATTGTCATTGCCAATCTAATAGGAAATCTATGTTCACACCTATTAAATATTTGACGTCCTACACGTGACCACTAGTGTTCTTAAAGAGTAGTTTGCTTTTGCTAAAGCAAAAATTATTTAACAGTTTCTAAATTGCATTATACAATTATCATCTTAGAAATAAATAGAAATTTTTAAAAATAAAACTTAAGTTTGATAAATTTACTGGCCACGCTTTTTTTTTGATTGTATCGTCAAATTTTTGTTAGGTCTGAACATCCCTTAAGCCATATCCATGTATTTTGTTGGTTCCTTACCGTGAATTCTTTTGTTTTTATTCAAATTAACTTTTTACTACAGAAACTAATTTAATTTTTGTATTTTAATGTATTCGAATTAAAATCAGTTAACCGGTTATTTTTAAAAAGCTTAACCGAAACCCGTTTTTTTTAATAGCAGCTATTTCTGGGATCACACTATGAAAGTTTTATTTCAGAAAGTTTGAGTTTATTGGTGAGAGGGGAAGAGCACATGCTTTTATTCTCTCCTCTCTCACCCATAAACAGTGTTGAAAAATTCAGTACTTTGGTACTTTTTTCAGTACTTTTTCATATTAAAAATACCGCAGGACCCCCGCGTTGTTTTTAGTACTTCTTATCCTTAGAGCTTTTAAACTCTTAACTGCAAAATTTATATTGTTGTATTTTAAACATAATAAACGACGTTAATATTGAAATACAAAGCGTGGACGCAAGGATTCTTATTTTCCTTTCCAGAATGTGATATTTGTTCTTACAAGTGGCAAGAAAATTTATAAAAAGGGATGCATTGGATACTATGTTAAATGAAAACCATATTTATAGAAACATGCAATGTTTAGGAAATCGTTTTATTCGACAATTTGCGAAACATTAAGAACTAATTTTTGTTTTGAACATAAAACCTTAAGGGTCATTATTATAACTTGGCGTTAGCTGTTATCCGGCAGTTAACAGACGCTTTTTGACAGATAACACATTATTATCTGTCAATTTAATCTTAACTTTAGCGTACTTCAAGTTGTAATAATGGCCCTAAAAGTGATAGTCAGCTTCACTCCAGAAAATATTAAAGAACACTGGTTGTGTGTTACTTTAATCTCTTACAAAAAACGACTTGAGCGATTACGACAACGAAAACTGGAATAAGGCTGATTGTTTCCGGAAACCCCAATAGCATAATACTGATGTTATTAATATTATTTACCAACGATAAAGAAAACTATAATAATATTAATTCTCCATTCCGTGTTCAAGCACAGAACAAATTAAAAATTTTCTCTAATCACCAATTTTATACCAAATTCATAGAATCAAGCAACCCATTTGTTGATTTTGCACCTATTACCAAAATGATTATATTGATTACTTAAAATTGTAAAAATTTAATATTTAGAATTTTTTTTTTCATTAAATGATATTTTTAATTTTAATTAAAAAAATTATCAAAAAACTTTGCCGTTTCAAACAATGTGTTAATTGATTTTGACAATTTCCAAAAACAATTTCACAAGTTTAAATGATTTTATTTTAAACGAAATAATTTTTTGTTATTTGATTATTATTTTAATTCAAAATTTATTTCAAAACAATTAAAATGTTAATTAAATCAAAATTATATTTTTAATTTTCGTTCAACAAAAAGTTTTAATACTTTTACAATAATTTTTTTTAATTGATAAAAAACTACTAATAATTTTTTCTGTAAGGGGATCTTTCAGAACTGAATACATTTAAAATTCTTTGAAAAATATAGCCAATATTAAGAACGAAACTAATGTTTGCTGACATTTCATATATTGCTTTTGGTATTTTATCAATACCACATTTCTGAGCATCAATTGAATTACAATAATATTGTAAATGGATGGGGCGCTTGACGCTTATGTATAACAGAAATATTATTTACATGTGTACTAGACTGGTCGTAATTTTTTTTTTTTTTTTTAATTTAATTGTTTGAGCTGCCGAAAATATGAGGTTTGGTGTAAGAAATCATGATCTAATTTTTCAGGTCAATCCGACGGTGCCTAGCCATGCCGAGTGGGGCCCAAAGTTCCCCATATTATAAAAAAAACATTTTTTCTATCAGATCTTTATAGTTATACTAGTTGAAAAGACGAAAATCAAAAATATGGCTTCATTACGATCTTTTTCAGCTTCCTATGTCATCAGATGGCTTCAGAAAGTTGCGGAAAGAATAGGACATACATGCAAACATCCTGACATTCTAAGAAATTATATATTGTATAGATAAATTAAAGTATTTGCTGTTTAATATTTTAGTATGATACGAACGAAAGATTTTTAACCTAATTCGGGGTCGCTGAATCCAGTGGTTTTAGGTTAGCTTTGGTTTTCGAGATATACCGTTATTTCGAAAATTAAGGAAGTTGCACAACATATGTTCGCGTAACTAAAAGACGCTTTAGCTTATGGAAAAACTAAAAAAACCGAAATTCCGCAATAAAATTTACTTTAAGAAAGTTAAAACTTTTTTTCTTCATGTTGGCTTTGGTTTTCGAGATATACCGTTATTTCGAAAATTAAGGAGGTTGCACAACATATATTCGCTTAACTCAAAAACGCTTAAGCTTAGTGAAACATTTAAAAAACCGAAATTCCGTAATAAAATTTACTTTAAGAAAGGTAAAACGTTTTTCTTGTATGCGCAGTCGTTTTAGAAGCATAATTTTTTTTTTCTGGAAAAAAAATTATTTTTTTATTAAAATTTCGGAATTTTTGTTTTTAAAAATTCAGTCAAGATGTTTGCATGTATGTCCTATTCTTTCCGCAACTTTCACCTGCAGCCAAATGTGGAACCTGTAAGAAAAATGTTACTTAATCTGATGCTGCTATTGAATGTGATTCTTGCAATATCTGGTTTCATACTACGTGTGCTAATATTTCCGATGAGTTGTATGATGTCTTAGGGAACAACAACAACATAAGTTTTAATGATAACTCTATAATGCGGCAATTTATGGATGAATTAGATAAAAAAAATTACTGCCAATTTTAATTCATTTACGGCTGAAATGCGGAACGAGCAACAAGGGTTAAAGGAACTTATTGAATCCACAATTTCTAACATACGTTCTGATCTGTCGTCATCCCTTAAGGAATTCCAAACAAATTTAGAGCAGTGAAATACAAATATAAAAAGAGTTGAGTCGGACACTAAGGAGTGTATTTCAAGTCTGGAGATAGAAAACAATAAGATCCGACGTAGAATTAATCGTCCAGATATAATTATTTCTTGTCTACCCTCTGGTATGACGGATTTGCTTGATCCTGTTTTGACAATTTGTAAGCATTATAATATAACTGCTGATGCTAGAGACATTAACCACTGCTTATACATACAGCAGGGTAAATCCTTGCTAGTTAAATTTAATAATGTCTATACAAGGGATATGATAATGAAAGCCTATTTTAAAAATCCAAAGCTACAGTTAAGGAATGTTATCGGTACTGAGATAGATGCAACGGTTTATCTTAATGATAATCTTACTTCTGTTTGCATTAAGCTTCAAATTTTATGTCGTAATTTACGTAAAAATAACAAGATAAGCTGTTTCCGGATTTTAAACAGGGATACGCCCTTGGCTAAAGTTAAACGTCCTAATGGAACGGAAAAGGTACTGGATTTTCTGAAATGTTTGATATTTTGTTTTTTTTTTGGATTTTTTGGAATAGCCTACATGTTATTAATGTAATGTAATGAATTCATCTACTTTATAAAATTTTGTATTACAGTGGTATCTCGGTTTAACGAATTATATATTGTCAGGTCTTTAGTTTTATCAAAAAAATTCGTGATATCCTAAGTTTTTCTTTTTAATACATTTTTATTAATAAAACAACAACAACAATAATATTTTAATATAACAAAGCATATTCGTTTATTTCTATTCATAACACAAAAAAAATTAAATACTTCATATCATTTTCAATTAAAATTAATAACTTTACAGAAACTTTGCAAAAATGTAATTTGAAACAGAAATATTATATTATTATTATATCGCGAATTCGTTAAACTGAGTATACGTTAAACAGGGATACCACATATATTTTTTATTTAGTTGATGAAAGAGCTAAAAATTAATATTGTTTGAGATAGTTATGTATAAATTATTATTTTGCAAATATTTCACTAGTCTATCATCCTTACGACTCCTACATACAGTTTCTTTTGTGTCTTATGACTTCTAATATAAATTAGGGCCCTATTATCAGTAGAGGTGATATTGAATGTGTTTTCTCTAAAGATTCAAATAATTTGAAGATTGGACAAATTAATGCACAGAGTCTTTGCCCATCTGAGAGATCATGCAAGCTCGTAGAACTATCCTTGATCATGACAAATGCACCTTTGGATGTAATTTGTGTCACAGAGACTTGGTTGGATGATACTGTTGCGGATCAAGCCGTAATAATTCCAGGTTATACAGTTTGTAGAAGTGACCGTCCGTATGGTTGTAGAGGTGGGGGCGTTGCAATTTATATTAAAGAAAACATACGGTTTAAGTCTGTCTACAGATGTGCGGAGTATTTTACTTGTGAAGGTTTATTTGTTGAGATTTATCTTGGAGGTGTCAATATATTGATTGGTGTTACTTACCTGCCTAGGGGAAATTTATATCTATGTGATCATTTTTTTGGTGATATTTTTGTTCGATATGATAACATTATTTTAGTAGGAGACTTTAATAATGATCTTTTTAATACAGCAAAGTCACAGGAAATTCATTATTTTTGCTCAAGATATGGTCTTAAATGTTGGCACAATTCTATTCCCACTCATTATGACTCTTATCATCAATCAACTTCACTCATTGATTACTTTCTTGTTAGTCAAAACATGTCTGTTGGTACTTCAGCTCAGTTTCAGCTACCCTTTATTTCTCATCATTCATTAATATGTGCTTCGTATCATATTCCAGTAGTTTATATGTCTGATACTACATACTTCAGGGACTATAAGAATGCCGACATAGCTTCTATTAAAGAACATTTACTTCATTTGGATTTTGCTCAGCTATACCGAGCTAGAGACACCAACGAGCAACTGGATTTCTTAAATTCCCTTTTTTACGAACTCTTGAGTTATGTGCCCTTAAGGGGAAAGTTAAATCTTATAAGATGCAAGGAATTCAGATTTTCTAATGAAATTAATTACTTAAGATCATTAAGGGATATGGCTTTAGGAGAATATTTTAAGGAAAGAAATGATTCAAGGTGGGAAATCGTACTAAGGCAGAAATTAGGAAATTTAAGATAAATTATGGTAAACGGATGTTTAATTTGAGTAATACTAGGCAGATGTGGAATGTTCTACGAAATGCTGGTGCATTGAATGGTAGCTATAGCCATTGGGATATGGATGTTAACTGTGTAAATTATCATTTCATAAGTAACCAGTGGAATGGTATAGATGAAGAGCCGGATTTTACACAGTTTACGAATAATTCTCACAGCTTTAGTTTTTCCAATATTACTGAAACTGACTTATATGTTGCTATATCTAAAATAAAATCTGCATCAGTGGGAGCTGATGGTATCTCTATACAATTTTTAAAAATTATTTTTCCATACATAAGTAAATATCTTCTATATTTTATTAGTTCTATTTTAACCACTTCGAAATATCCTGATGCTTGGAAAACATCAAAAATCATTCCTATTCCAAAAAATAGTGGGCGATTGACAATTGACAATATGAGACCAATTAGTATTTTGTCGGCTGTATCTAAGGTTGTTGAAAATTTAATGAAGGAACAAATCACGAATTTGATTGATGATAGGGAGTTACTAAATGAATGTCAATATGGTTTTCGTCATGGCCGTAGTACTTGTTTTCTCCTGACGGAATTAACTGAGGAGGTTAGGAAATATTGGAATGAGGGGAAGGTCAGTGTTTTAATGTCTGTTGATCTGTCTAAAGCTTTTGATCAAGTTAAGCATTCTTTGCTTGTTAACAAACTTGGAAGTAGATATGGGTTTTCAAGATCGGCGTGTCGGCTAATCTGGTCATATTTATGTGATCGTATGCAATTTGTATCTGTCAATGGCTTATCTTCTGACTTAAAATCTGTAAGATCTGGCGTTCCGCAGGGGTCTGTGATTGGCCCTATTTTATTTACATTGTTTTTGAATGATTTATTTGAATCGCTTGGTTATAGTAACTGTATACCTTTTGCATATGCTGATGACATACAAATTTTATGGTCAGGAGAAAGCCAATTTGCTGACGCTTTACAGGCTTCTATTAATTATGATTTGTCTAACCTGGAGGACTGGATGGCTGCAAACGGTCTGCAAATTAATCTGAATAAAACCAAGGCTCTTGTGTTTAGACCGAATAGAACTGATTTGTTGGTCTTTGACTTTAAGTTATGTGGTTCTAGTGTTGATATTGTTAGTAGCTTGCGGTGCCTGGGTGTTATAATTGATGATAGATTGTCATTTGAACCTCATATAGATAATGTGTGTGCTAGAGTCTGTCTAACACTACGTAAGTTATATCACCGGAATCTTTCCCTGCCTTTACAAGTTAAGCAAACTGTTGCCCATTCCTTGCTTATGTCGCAAGTTAATTATTGTGTTGAGGTTTACTCGGGTTGTAATAGGACGAATAAAAAGAAGATAAAATTTATTGTGCATAAAATTGTGAGATTTCTTTATGGACTTAGATTGAGAGCTCATGTATCTATACATGTTGAAAATTATTTGAATCTAAATTTTGATGATTACCTTAAATTTCGGTTGCTAATTTATCTTTATAGAATTATTAAATTTCAGAAACCAGTTCATATTGTACAAAATCTAGCATTTACTAGATCTCATAGAAACCCCCAAATTATTATTTCTTGCATACATAGCTCAATATATGAACACTCATTTGGTGTACAAGCTGCGCGTTTGTGGAATTTATTGCCAAGAAATTTGCGTTCTTTTACAATGTCGGTAGTAACTTTTAAGCGCAAACTTCTTGATTTTCTTTCTTCATTTGATAATATTTGACTTTATGCTGATAATAAGGGTTATTAAATCTTATATTATTATTATTCTTTTTATTGAACACATGTTTGTGGGAGTCGTTAGGATGTTAGTATGTAAGGATGATCTCATAGATAATAAATACTTGTAATATAATTGTTATTGTCCAAATGGCCACATGTATTACAAATGGATAAATAAATAAATAAATAAATAAATTATATATATAACATATACTGTTAAAAAAGAAAAATAAAAAATACAACTGAAATATAATTTTTAATAATTTTTTTTTTTGTAAAAATTTTTTTCATTTTTCGAATTTATTCTATGAGTTAAATTTCAGTTATGTATTTTGTAAAGCTTTTTTGTAATAGTTCTATTCCTTTAATTTTTCAGAAATGACTTTATACACTACCAGACTATTATATTGTATTTTCTTTTTACATTTTACCTTAGCCTTCCTTTGGAAAGCAATGAGGTATATTGAATGTTCAGAAAAATTTACAATTATTAGACACCAGAAGAATGCAATGCATTTTCTGGCCCGCTACGGCCTTCGTCAGCATTCTTTGTGTCTCACTGGATAGTGTTACTTTATAAATTTAATGTATTTAACTCAACTATTTTAACAATTAGAAATTGGGAATTATTTCCTTGTGAAGGTTACTTTATATTATTATAAACATTTTTTTCATTTTTCGAATTTATTCCATGAGCTAAATTTCAGTTATGTATTTTGTAAAGCTTTTTTGTAATAGTTCTATTCCTTTAATTTTTCAGAAATGACTTTATACACTACCAGACTATTATATTTTGTAAAATGTAAAAAGAAAATACAATATAATAGTCTGGTAGTGTATAAAGTCATTTCTGAAAAATTAAAGGAATAGAACTATTACAAAAAAGCTTTACAAAATACATAACTGAAATTTAACTCATAGAATAAATTCGAAAAATGAAAAAAATGTTTATAATAATATAAAGTAACCTACACAAGGAAATAATTCCCAATTTCTAATTTTTTTTTGTATAGAGTATAAAAATTCAATAAAAACGAACATTTTTGTACACAAAAGCTGATTAAAAATCCCGAAAAATCCCGGGATTCGGGATTTCCCGTTTGACTATTCGGAATATTCTAAAACCGGTTTTTGAAAAAGTCGAATAATCGATCTCCCTAATTTTTTGACATTTTATGTGCTTTTGATTTAACTACTTTTTTCTTACGGCAATAAGGCAAAGCATGCGTGGAATTTGTTTTCTTGTTGTCATTTTGTTTTGATTTCGCTTTAACTATTTTTTCTTACTGTAATGAAATAAAGCAAGAGTTAAATTTGTTTTGTTCGTTTTTGTATGAGGAATTTTCTGCACTAGCCAAACAGTGGCGTGTAGAGCAAAACAATCGGCCTTATTATGTAAGGCGTTGTCGTTAACGCCTTATGCTAGAAACACAACTGGGACGAACGACGAATTATTCGCAACGAATATTCGTCACCAGAAATAGAACACACTGGTGTATATAAAAGTACACACAATCATTGCGTAGACCGAAATTCATCGTGCGTAACGAACTCTGCGATAGGTTTATTTTTATTTCTTACGCAGACGAACAAATTGGTAAAGTCAAATATTTATTAAAAATCGTGAAATCTGTAAAGAATAACAGGGACAATGCGCTTCTATTGCGAACTTGGCAAAAATTCGCGAAAAATTGGCAACTTTTAAATAAACACTAAAATTTATTTGAAATCGCTAAACGGATGAAAATAACAAAATGTCGGAAAATGGCAACAAAAAAAAAATTTGCAAAAATGGCGAAAATTTTTAATATTTCCCACAAGCCATTACATTGTTTAAAAGTTCCTAAAACTATAAAGAATGGCTAAAATTTGGTAAAAATTGCTATATTAACGGAAATTCGCAAAAATTTGCTAGTAGCGGTATGATAGCAAAGTATAGTAGACTTTTTTTTATTATAAATTGAAAAAGCTGTAAAGAATCACAAAACTTACAGGAACAAATCGCAAACATGAATTCAGTCGCGAAAAATTTGAAACAAACCCAAAAACTAATTTGAGATCGCAAAATCGAAATGCAGAACACCAAAAATGCTGAAGTAATCCATTTCGAGTGGATTCGGATTCTCGAACACACCCGGATTAATAGTTTTTTATAAATTAAGAAAAATTGTAGGTTCACGCACTTATTGTGTCTCATTTGACGAATTTACGCAACGAATTCTTGCCGACGAATTCGTCGTACTATACTAAGTTCGTCGTTCATCCCAGTTGTGTTTATACCATTAGACGTTTTTTTTAATAGATTAAAGAAAGCAGGTTGTGTGTTACTTTAATCTATTATAAAAAAACGTCTTACGCAATAGGGCCGAATACTTAATATACTTTAAAATAGTTGATATGGAGCAAAATTAATGCTTATTATCTCAGAAACCATAAAAAATTTGGTGAAACCGGTTTTGGATTCAGTAAGGGGGTATTTAAAATATATGTATATACTAGAGGTCTGCATCTGTGCGATTAAACGGCACATGAATTCACATATCAAACTAGCAAGTAGAGTGTTGTGTGTGATTTTAGATTCATACACAATTAATTGTGTGTAAATAATAGCCTATGTGTGCAAAGCGTTCAATTATTTATGTGAGTGCTGTGAGAGAAATATTTGATACAGGTATAAATAACAAATTTGCTCTTTAATTCGAGTAAATACACTTGTGTGACGATGTACATATTGTGTTTTATAAACACAACATGTGTTTTGTGTTTTAAATTTTTTTTTATCGTATTGAAAACAAAATACATATTAGTAAAAAGATGTTGCATTAAAAAGTGATACAAACTTTTTAGAAGCAAAAAGTAGTAGTTTTATTTATTTTCTTTTTATGCGTTGAGCATATGCGTGCGCGAAATTCTTTTTAAAATAGCAACTCAAATATTTTCGTTAAGCCGTTATGACAAAACATTTTTTATTCATTGAATTGAAATATAATTGATGGAATGAAACGGTTAATGTTAGAAAGAGTAAACTATAAAAAATGTAAACAAAGTTTTATAGTTTTTTTTTTTGTTATTGTTTTGTTTATTTTATTAAATGTAGTCAACGTTTTGTTTATGAGAAACACAAAAATAAAACAAACAAAAAAGCGGTAAGTCGCTGAATTTGCCCATAAACCGCTGATTCAGCAACACTTTTAATATTTTAAGCTTAAAATGACAATTTTAAGTTGAGCAATTTTACTTATTTTTTTGACATTTACTGGTTCTTTCTATCTTTCTATTTTAAAATATTTTTTTTATAATATTATTATTGTTATTGTTTTTGCATATAAAAAATACATTTATTACAACCATTTCATTTTATTACTTTTTTTTATTAAAATTTTAACTTTCCTCTTCCCTTAACAAAATAAAAAAGTCAAGAAACACACGAATGATTAGTGTGATTTTTAACTTTGCTCAGGTTTTTTTATTGTAATATGTATGAATTTGAGTTCATCAAACAATAAACAATAATAGAGAAACACACACAATTAGTGTAAGTGTGTGCAGGTAACTTTTTAAAGAACGGTGTTGTGTTGATCTCTCACTTAAAATGATTGAACGTGAATGACTCGCTCTCATTTTTTTTTACACATTTGATAAGCATATCAAATACACACACAGCATTCATTTGGGTACCAAATCATTTGTGCAGACCTCTAGTATATACCCCATACATTACTCAGTTTTTTTTTTAAATGGTCGGTATTTACCAGAGAAAACCAATGGGTATAAAACAAATTAAAGTACTCTAGCACATATCGACAATTTTCAATACGTGTGCGTACTCGTATCTGTTTATTCTCATACTTGTGTATATCCATGCGCATTTGATTTCATTCATGTATGTTATCATACTTAGGGCCATTATTATAACTTGGCGTTAGCTCTTATCCGACAGTTAACAGACGCTTTTTGACATATAACACATTATTATCTGTCAATTTAATCTTAACTTTAGCTAACTTCAAGTTGTAATAATGGCCCTTATTGTGTTTCATACTCGCACATATTCAGCCACACCCATTGTTATAGCATTGACTTCAAACATTTTTTTTTTGCTAAATTTTTTCATAAATGTTGCCAGAATTTTTTTTTCCAAATTGTTGAATCACAAATAAATACGTTTTTTCAAAATCGTTTGAGTAAAATTCAACAAAATTTTATTGATAAACGATTGTTGACTTTAAAAAAATTTCTGTGATATAAAGATTTGCGTTCTTATTTAAGAAAATCTAAAAAAATGACTAAATGGATGCAAATTAAAACACGTCGTGATATTTTAATCGTTCTTAATAAAAACAGAAAAAGTTACCGTAATCCAAAAAAAAAATCGAATATTCATATTGGCAGTTAAGAAATGAGATATCACAGGTAAATACATTCATTTATATTATGAGTTTAAGTAGTTTATCTGTTGCTAGTTGCATTTTTAAGACGTTAAAAAATGGTTTAAAATTTAATTGCTGAAGTCAATCAGTATGCCAACGAAAATGTTAGCCTTAAAGAAGACTTCGACATCATGCTATGGTGGAAAAACAACTCCACAAGGTACCCACGGTTGTCTTAATAAGAATCAAGAATTTTATGAAATTTCTTGCCTGCAGCGCAGCTTTAGATTAAGATTTCTCTTTAGCTGGAAACAAAAGAAACAGAAAAGATCCCAAAATAGTTTATAGCCTCCTTTTTTAATTATTTTTATAAAAAACCTCTTTCGTAAAATAGATTATAATTTATTATAGCTTTAGAAGCATTATTTTAATTTGATAGCAAATATTTATGTGTTAATATAACTTTAACATAAATTTTTAGGTCGTGGCAACACTGCTTGCTTTAAAATAACCATACAAAATGTTACTCATACGCATTCAAAGGATTACCCATAAGCATGCGTGTTTGTTCATACTCATACCGGTCGATATACAAACTTCCCTGCAAATAAAATTGGACCACCTGACCCATTTTGATAAAATGGACTACTCCATGGACTAGTCCGATGTAATGCAAGCATGGACCATGCCATTGTTAAAAAGTGTTTGTAGTGAGACGACATGTCTTCGTTTTTTAACGACATGCTTTCGTGTTTAAACGACTTCAAAACTAATCCTCTTGAGTATACCATGGAGTAGTTTTAAAACTACTCCTTACTGGTCCAAAGGTGGGTTATATACCATGGAGTAGTTTTAAAACTACTCCTTAGTGGTCCAATGGTGGGTTATATGGTCCTCTCCTAGGACATCGTAATGTTAAATAGACCAGGTTTTTTCCATACGTTTGGGTTACTTGTGGACTAGTCCTGGTCCCTTGTGGACTACTCTTTACACGCGTGTTTGGACTGGTCCTATTATTTGCAGAGTTATTCATGCTCATACTTATTGGTAGTCATACCTGCTTGCACTCGTGCTCGGTGGCGTATGAATAGGTTATAAGTATTAAAAATATAACTTTTTGGCTTTCTCTGGTATTTACATACATTTTATAATTAAACAGATAAAAAAAAGAGAAAATTAAATAAACAAAGTTTTTTGCAATAATTTTTTTTCTTTTCGTCCTTTTTCTTACAGTTCTGGCCGTTATTCTTACAATCGCCGCCAAGGTGGCGGACAAAGTGGTGGTAGCCACAATAATCAACATCATAATAATCATTCAAACTCATCACTTTCCTCTTCATCATCCTCTTCGCTATCGTCATCATCCAATAATCATAACAATAATAATCATTATGAAAATCATAATTCCTATTCACATCGTAATATTTCATCTAACAATTCCTCATCACATTATTCCAATAATTCACAACAGAATTCAAATTCATCAAACACATCGTCGTCGGCTGGTTCATCATCGATGTATATAAATTTAACAACACATATAAGCAATAATGCAACAAATAATATGTCCCGCGAACCGATAACACAACATGATGAACTTATACGTTACATAAGAGAAGCATGGACAAATGTAAGTAGAAAAACCTTTGAGTTTTTTTAATTGCAAATCAAAATGAAGTAAACACAATAAAAAAAATACACTTATTAACTTTCGCAACTTTTATTTAAAGCTTAATAATTTAAGCAGTTATTATTATATTATTCGTTATACAAAATTTTGAGAGCAAATCACTACAAAAAATCACCAATAAATATGCAATTGCATGTTTTTCGTTGTGCGACCAATGAAGGCACAAACAATATATTTGTCCGTTTTAGAGCCTTTTATGAATTTTGGCATCGATTTGTTAGTGCATATTTTTGCATATTTTACCGTTTGCAGCATTTTTGTGCATAATTTAGTTAAACGAGCATTTTTGCAGCATATTTTAAGTTTATAGCGCATATTTTGCCTTTTTATTCTGAAATTCTGTTACTTCAATTTCGCCAACTTCATTTGATCTTTACTTTCAATTTGTTATGCGATGTGTATAATACATAGACACGTATACCAATCTTTAAGTATACCGATCGACTCAAAATCACTTTTTAAAGTGATATAACGAAGTCCATCCGTCCGTCTGGCTAGTTGTCTGCCCACGTTAACCTTGTGCGCAAAGTACAGGTTCCAATTTTGTAGATAATTTGATCAAATATGGACGTGGTCTGTGTAAATGGTGAGAATCGGTCTATAATTTCACATATTCCCCATAAGACCTCTTTCCAAGTAAGACTCTTTGTGTCAGTATGGTATGATGGTATTTAAATTAAATTCGCCCAAAAATATTTTACTCAAATTAAATTATTTTTAAATCGTTTCATATTTGCCCAAAGCTCCCATCCTTAAATAGCTTTAACTTCCTTTAAATGTGAACATTTTTAACAATTTACCGGCCGTACCTTAAATCCCTTTAAGACAAAAACCCATATGGATGTTAATATCTAGATAATATTCAGCGCAAACATCTCTTATATGATTTTTAACCTGATATGGGCTCAAGCGATAATATTTTTAGGTTTTAATTTTTGAATATTTTGCCTTCAAATTAGAATTTTTTGATTTTTCAGGGTATATTTTAAACATTTTTCAGGGCATATTTTTCAGCTTTTACTGCATATTTAATGCGCATAAAACGTGTTTTTTAGATTTCTGGTTTCCTTGGTCATTAGATATTTGTTCTCTATTTCAAAACCCATATAACGTCAAACAAAAGAAAATATGGAAAAAATTAAAACAAGCGTCAAAAATCAAATAAATTAATTTGACATACGGAAATACAAAATGTATTATTAAGATCAAGGCGAATTCATCCCAGGTAATCTCGGTACTACAACAAGTACAACTCGTACAAAAAACACAAGCAATTTGTTTTTGTAAAATCATTGTACAATGTCAAAAACAGAAATAAAACAAAACAGAAAAAAAGATAATAAAAGAGAATAAACAAAATTTTGACATCCAACAGTGATTTTAGCTAATATCACCATCTGTAATAAATTCGCCTTGATTAAGATTTTTGTATGGCGCGCTAAATTCCCAATTATTTATATTTGATAAATACACTGAATTTTATTGTTGAGGGAAAGCTAGCTTCTATGCGCATTTCAATGGTTGCTTAGGCCAGATCATCAGGAAACCTTTTCCAAAGATTTTAGAAAAGCTAAAAATATTATACAAATAAAACCCTAAAGCGAATAAGAATTTTAAACACTCAAAGTCTTACTTGTAACAATATCAAAGCTTAAACAAAACACCAACAATAAACAGTGAGTTTATCTTTTCTTATATCCATTTCATTTAACTGATAACTTTAACTTGTGGCAAATTAATTCCATATTTAATTTGGGGGAGGGAAATAATAAAAAATCCCTTTAATTTGAAAGAATTAAATTTTTATTTAATATTGGAAAATAACAAATAGTATTTAATTCCGAAAAAAATCTAAGCTCTTTTAAAAATTTCATTTAGTCTGGGTTCAAATTCAATTTTTTCTTTAATTTAAGAAAAGGTATTAACTTTTGTTATTTTATTTGGGGACATTAATGAAAAAACTTATAACGACTTTAAGTTTTAACAGAGAACATAGTATCTCGCGACCCACGTTATTTTTTACAAAAAAATCCATCAAGCTGCTTATATTTAAAATTAATTCAAACATTAGTTTTCGTTTTTCTAGAAAAAAAATTTTTATGCGTATTCAACTTTTTTTTTAAAATAAATAAGAAGACAAAAATGTTTAATTTTTCATGCAATTATTAAAATTTTATTTTAACAAACATTAAAATATCAGTTTATTAAACGCTTAAAGAAGGGTAAAGGCTACAATAAATATTTCAAATTTCTGAAACGTTTATTAAACGTTTAATAGGCTATTAAACATTTATAAATACTCTTTTTTCGACTTTTGCTTATTAAAGACTTATAAAGCTGCAATGAAGTGTTTATGAATTAGACTGTAAATTTTTACTTAATTTGGGGAATCAAACTTCTTCTTCATTATTTTGAAAAAATTAAAAATTCTAGCCAATTTAAATTTTCAATTTACGTAAAAAACATTAAATTTAATTTAGTTTGGTATAGTTTAATTTTTAAGAAATTTAAAATTTTCATTCTGTTTTGGGAAAATAAAATTTTATTGAAAATTTTAAAGTATTATTAATCTAAGAACATTAACATTCCATTCCACGCGATAAAAGTATATTTTATGTAAGTTATTAGAATTAACATTATACTGTAAAGAAAAAAAATTAACTTTTGGTGAAAATTAAAATTCACTTAATTAATTCGTTGAAATTTAAATTTCCTATTTACTTACGAATGATATCTTCTCTTATTTTTAATTAATGCAATAATTGGGGAAACTGATTTCCTACACTTTATTTAATTTAGAAATACTTTAAATTTTATTTATTTGGAAATAATAAAATAGGTAAATTGTCAAAAATGGAAAATTTTAAATTTTATTTTTATTTGCTTACTTTGAAAATAATCGAATTTTGAAACTAATTGAAATTTCAATTAATTTAGATAACTTTTAATTTTTAATTTAGGGAATAAAACAGACTTGTGGATGGCCTAAATTATTATAAATTGGCAGCAGATTCTCTCTTCCTTAGGAGATAGAAAGCTAGAAATCTTTGCCAATGATAATTATAATCGCTCGTCAGAGAAACTATAATTATTGGGGGTTAAAATAAAAGAAAGAAAACAAGGGATTAGTTGTCTTGTCTATGGGGTATTTAAGTGGAGGGCGCTTACCTTTTTAATTCTGATGTTTCTCAAATTAAATGAGAAGAGGTTGGGGTTTTTCTTTTTGCAATTTAAATTAAATTTATTTAACAGTGGGGTTGAGGTATGAGCGTTCGTCTGCTCACTTGAAGTGTTAAGAATGAAGTAAAAAGTAAAGCTATATTTTAAACTTGTTCAACCTCGGCCTTTTATCCACACCGAAGGTTGGATAAGTTTTTTTTCTTTTTCGTCCAATTTTGGCGTGTACTAAATTGTACACTTAAAGAAATTGATGATACAGTTAACTTCAAGTAGGCATTGAACTCACCACTTTAATCCAATCAAGTTAACAATTAAAAATTCAAATTCATAAATCAAATAATTAACGTAATTATAAATTTTAAAGGCTTTATAAAGCAAACAATTCAATATAATAACATTAATTAACAATTAAAAAATATACGCATACGTATATATATATAATTCAGGGAAAAAATACAAAATTTTAATAAGATCAAATAAGTAATTCAGCAAAAACGTAAATGTGTACAATGTAAATTGTACAAATTGGTAAAATGAATTGCAATTCATTTCCATTTCATTTGAATTTATTTTGAAAAAAAACTACTGTAAGTAAAAGTGAAGAAGCATTACTCCCGTTTTCTTATCCAATTCATTTTATTATATCAGACAGCATTACACTCATTACGGATATCACCTATTGGCTGTAGGAAATATCGCCCAAAGAAAAATGGCCCAAAAAAAAAATGAAAAATCGCCCAAATGAAGAATCGCCCAAGCGAACATGAAAAATGACCCAAAAAGGTAAATATGAAATTTTGCCCAAAAAAAAACGAAAAAGGGCCCAAAAAGAAAATGAAAAATGACCCAAAAAGCAAAAACGAATTTTTTCCAAAAAAAAAAAAAAAAAAAATTACTAAATTTGCAAAAAAGTGTTTATTATTCATATAAATGTAGGTGACATGTCATAACGTCCAGTGTCGTAGTGTACTTGGACACTTTTAAAGTGTCATAATGTCCATCGAAGACGAGGACGTTATGACACTTTGCAACGTCCGCAACTTAACTTATAATCAAAAATGTGTAAAATTTTTTTTTAAAATACCGTTAAAATTTCAAGTGATTTTTTTAAAGATACTTATTTAACCATAATATGGTTGTCGGTGACAATGATTTGGTTAAATTAAACATAATATGGATAAAATATTTTTATAGCTTTTACTACGGGTGTATATATTAAATATATATATCCAAAATAAGGATTTCATCTTCTATGGTATAACAAATACTGGCTTCGCTAACTAAAGCTTCTCTGTATAGCCGGCCTTCGGCCGGGCGCAAGGATTTTCTCCTCTATGGTATAACAAAGACCGACTTCGCTAACTAAAGCTTCTCTGTATAGCCGGCCTTCAGCCGGGCGCAAGGATTTTCTCCTTTATGGTCTAACAAAAACCGGTTTCGCTAAGTAAAGCTTCGAAAAACTGCCTTGTTTCCGAACAAGGCCGACTACGCAGAGAAGCTTTAGTTAGCGAAGCCGGTGTTTGTTATACCATAGAGGAGAAAATCCATGCGCCCGGCCGAAGGCCGGCTATACAAAGAACCTTTAGTTAGCGAAGCCGGTCTTTGTTATACCATAGAGGAGAAAATCCTTGCGCCCGGCCGAAGGCCGGCGATACAGAGAAGCTTTAGTTAGCGAAGCCAGTATTTGTTATACCGTAGAAGAGAAAATCCTTATTTTCGATATATATGTATATATTTAATATATACACCCAGAGAAAAAGCTACAAAACTATTTTTTAAAAAATTCTACCGATATTATGTTTAATTTAACCAAATCATTTTCGCCGACAACCATATAATGGTTAAATTAGTTTCTTGAAAAATAGTTTTGTTGTTTGCAACCATAATAAAACATGGTTTTCTCTGCTATGTAAGATTATGGTAGAATTTTAAAAATAGCCCATTTTTTTGGGCCATTTTTCATACAACATTTTTGGGTGATTTTTCATTATGAAAATTTAAAAAACGAAAAATCACCCAACAATAACGATAAATAGCCCAAAAATTTTGGGCCATTTTTCATATGAAATCAGGCCCAATTTTACATGCACTTTTTTTGGGCGATTTTTCATTTTTTTTTTGGCGATTTTTCTTTGGGCGATATTTCCTACAGCCTCACCTATTACGAGATAATCGTCCAAAGGCATAGAAAAAATTTAGAATAGAAATTCCAATGATGCACTGTAATTAGCAGGTAACAGCAGAATATGACTTGAATTAGTAGGGAGCTGCGAAAATCCTATCAGCATGAGCATTAACTCATTTGAATTAATTCAAAATCAATTCAAATTAATTGGAAATGAATTGCAATTAATTTTACCAATTCATTTGAATTAAAAATGAATTGCAATTCATTTTGGCCAATTCAAATGAATTGACTCAAATTTCATTAATTAATTTTTTTGTGTGAAAAGAATTAATTCAAAATTTGCTAATTCACTGCATGAATGATTCACGAATTAATTCAAAAATGAATGATTCATTTACATCTCTGCTCTTAACAAAATTTACTTTCGTAACAATACATTAAAATTTTTATTTTAACATATTTCTTCTCTTTTTTTTACAGGTTAGTGAACAGAGTACATCAGTGCTGTACAACGAAACTGATAATCAGTTAAAAAATTTCAAACCATTCAATTTGGAAGAGTATTGGGGCCAGCGACTGATTCAAAACATACATGTTTCTCATGGTCACCAATAAACAGAGAATTAGTTACACTAATCCACGGCAAAATCATAATGATTTAAAAAATACTTTATTAATTCAAAATATATATAAACTTGACAACAAAAATAAAAAAAAACAAACATTAATTTTAAATAACAACAACAAACCAACATAAGTTTTGCAAACTTGCAAATAAATGAAACAAAATTATTATTAAAATCAACATTTAAGAAAAAAAAAAAATACTTGACAACAATAATTAACATTATATTATTATGACACAATTTTTAAAACAACATTCAAATAAAAACTAATAAAAAAAAAAACAAAAATAACTTTAAATTCCGTTTAAATTAGAAAAAAATATAAATAAACATGAATAAATACACTGCTACCGAGGAGAATAACACTTTAAGAGATTTAATGGAAATTGAAGGCCTGGTTTTGTATTTTAATAATTTGCCTTTAAAATTTTGAAAATATAATGAAATATATGTACATATGTAAATTAGTACATACATATGTTTAAAATTTTATTTACATATAAATGACTTTATGTATTTCTTGAATAGCTAGTGGTTTTAGGAGAATATATACAAAAGTAAATTTCGTGTGGTCATAAAGCATTTCTTGGCAAAAATTCATGAATTATGCTGCAAATTGTTACCTCATCCGCTCTATTTTCCGGATTAAGCCCAAAGTAACAATTTCTTGTTTTTAAACCTGAAGCAGTGGCTCAGCGAAAAAAGATCTGACACCAACGATGAATTCATCTCATAATCAAATATGTACCTATTTTGATGACCTCGTAAATCTTATTTTTATATAAAAATTGGAGAAACGTTGAACCAATAGTATAGAGCTCAGAGGACTTAATGACCTAACTTCGTAATAAAAAAGGGTTTTAATTGTATAGACCACCCTGCAAATAATAAGACCAGTCCAAAAAACACGCGTGTAAAGTGTTGCCCACATGGGACTAGGACTAGTTCAAAAGTAACCCAAACGTATGGAAAAAACATGGTATATTTAACATTACGGTGTCCTAGGCAGGACCATATAACCCAGCTTTGGATTACAAAGGAGTAGTTTTTAAACTAGTCCATGGTATACTCAAGAGGATTAGTTTTGAAGTCGCTTAAAAACGAAAGCAAGTCGTTAAAAAACGAAGACATGTCGTCTCACAACAAACACTTTTTAACAATGACATGGTCCATGCTTGCATTACATTGGACTAGTCCGTGGAGTAGTCCTTTTTATTAAAATGGATCAGGTAGTCCAAAATAATTTGCAGGGTTATGAGTAAAAAAGCAAAAAAAAAATAAAACAACAGGGGATTTTATAACAGAAATTAAAGGCAATCGTTGTTGTTTGCTTATACCTCATTTCATTTGTGTCATTTGTGTACCGATCTGGCTGAATTTCAATAGCAAAATTAAACGAAGCATATGTGACAGAAATATATAACAACCTAGTACCCATCATATCTGAGGTTTTCGGTAAACCCGTTTTAACAGCAGACGGACATCGTTAAATCAACATCGCTACTTTTAAGAAGCCAGAATATATACATACATATATACATATTTACTTTATATAGTCTCTTAACATTTGCGATTCTGACTAAAAATCGCATAATAAGTGTTATGTAAATCGCAAACGCAAGAAGTAAAGATTGCAAAAGTATGCTCGAGGAAACTAGAATATTTTTAAGAAAGTATGGCAAAACGTGATTGTTTTAGAACACTATAAAATAAATATGACGTTTTGCAATTTTAAATAGTGCGATTGTCAGAACATGGCCAATAATTTTAAAATCAAAAAACCTTTAAAGAAAAAAGAATTTCTAGAGTACGAACTTAGGATTTCAATTTAAATTAAACTACTTGCTAAAAGTTTATTTTTTGTAATGCAGTGTAATTTTACTCTTTAAAAATATAATTATTATTAAAAAAATTAATTATATACGGGTTGTTAAAAAATCATATTTATTTCATACATATAAGAAATTTTGTAATTGGTTAATGTTTATTGACATTAAGCAAAGTTTTTAAACAGAGGTCAAAAAGGAAAAGAGATTTTCTTTTATGTCCTTGATATTTGTTTTATCAGTTTTTATTTAAGCCTGCGATCGGCAAAATAAGGGCGCAGCGTTTTCTCTGTTATACTCTTTTCCCTGTCGGAAATAAAGTTAACTTAAAACTAACTAATGGTTCATTAAAAAATAGTCACAGCTGACTCAAAATCTAGCTCGTTTTCTTTAAAAAGTTTTATTTGATTTGTCCACAGAGTGTCCTCAGAACGAGTCAGTACTTTCTCACTCTGCATAAGTGTCAACTAACCACAAGTTAGCTCATTTTGAGCTTGTTTCTGGATACAAAATAAAGAAAAAAATTAAGTTGTTTTTGCTTTTTTAACCTACTTAAACCAGAGAACCAGAGAGATAGAGAATATTATTATTAAATTAAAAACGTTACACATATGTTTTGCTTCACTTTTGTTGTATTGCCCCTTTGTTTGCAGAAAAACTCTCAATTATAAGACACCAGCAGCATGCCCAAAACGTCTTTCATAATAATTTAACTTTGAAAATGAGTATATTTAACTAAATAATTTAAACAAATAGAATATGGGAATCTTTGCTTCTAATATAACTTTTAAAAGATGAAACAAAACCAGCAAATCGTTTTTTAACTATGTCTACTGCATCAGCTTTCAGTTGTATCAGTTGTACAAAAGCAACTCACTAGTCTTTGCATTACTTTTGAGTTAGCAAAAAGTTAGTTCAATACTTATCGAGAAATGGTCAGTCATACAAAAATACCTACTGACTCACAACTGTATCATCTATGAATTTGATTTGAATTAAGTTGTAAATAAGTTAGCAGAAAGTTAACTTTATGTTGAGCCAGTTTATAAAAATCCGATATACAACTACATATGTATGTAAAATTCATGCAGCGCATACAATCGCAAAATGTAATAGTAAAGGTTCCCGATCGCAGAACCCTGAAGTTGATTAATTTAAACGGTGACCTCTATTTTAAGAAAGTTTATATTTTTTATTAATGATTTATAAAAACAATAAATTTCTTATTTTTAACATCCTTTATAAATTCAAAATTTTTCTTTTAAAATTATAACATGCATTTATTTGCAAGTTAAAAAAAAAATTATGTATGTATGTACATACATATAAAGAATCCAAACTGCCATTAAAAATAAATAAAAACTTTGTAATTTGTTATAATGAAATAAATAAGAATACTTTAACATATGTTATATGCTTCATTTATTTATGTAAATAAATGTAATAAATGATGTCATATATTATTAACCCGGCAATTCCTAGTGTCACATTTAGGTGACAAAGATTACCGATTTTTTTAGCCTGAAAACATACATAAACTGAAATTGTTTCCTCTTTTCAATCGGTTTTTTGTTTTCTACTTTTTGACTTATGTTGTGATAAATAAATTGTAAAATTGTCAAAAATTAAGTTACCGGAATAATTCTTTAATTCATACATGAATTGGGTTTTAGTAAAAATAAGTCTAGATTGTCAAGTGTCACCTGTAGGTATATGTATTTCAAATATTTACATATACATATGTACATATGCATTCGTTACTTAAGGCCCCTATTACGGTTTACAACTCAACTCAGTTGAGTTTTAATTTCTTAATTTTTGTATTATGGTTTACAACTTTGCTATATTGCGGTGAACAAAAACATAACAAAAATTACAACTGATCACAGCCAGTTGCCTTAATTACAACTCAACTGAGTTGAGTTGTAAACCGTAATAGGGGCCTAAAACGCAAAAGGCCCTATCTAACCAAGAATTAATAATCGACTTTTTCATTTACGGTCATTTTCACCAAGTTCGGTTAAAACTAACTTTCAATTAAAGTTCCGTTTACCAATATGTTTTGACAGCTATAACCGATAGTTAATTATAACCGAACTTGGTGAAAATGGCCGTTATTCTGATGTATTGCATCAACACAGCTGTCTACAAAATTGGACTAGAGTGATAGTGGCACAATTGAGGTCGGGATGGTGCACACGTCTAAACTCATACTGGTCCAGAATAAATAGCACCATCCCTTACATCTGTCCTGCATGTGTAACAGGCCCACAAGGAGTACGAAACCTATTCAACTGCAGTGCAAACCCAACCTAGCTAGAAAAAGTTTCCTTATGGAACCGTCCACGTGAGGTAGCACAGCTACTACGACAGAGCAAAGAAAAAGAAGAATAGAAAATAAATTTTATACCCACTTGTTTTTCAGGTCAAGCTGTTACAACAACAACATTTTTGGAATTTTTCGACCAAAATTATCGATTTTATTAACAAAAACCAAACGGCCCTATCCATGGAGGAATAAGTTTATTTCACCATTGCCCTATCTAGAAAAGATTATATAAAAAAAACGCTAAAAGAATAATACCACCCCCGCACGGAACAAAAATGTTTTTTCTGGAAAAACGATAAGTAATGTTTGGATTAATTTTAAATATAAACTGCACGATAGATTTTTTTTTGGTTAAAAATAGCGTAGGTTGCAAGATATGTTTTCTATTGAAACTAAAAGTCGTTATAACTTTTTGCACGAAATATTATTTAAATAATGCAAACCTGTTTTGTGCCCCATATACTATTTATTACACTTATATTTTTAAATGTCTTTTAATAAAGTCAAAGTATTTGTTAAAGCAAACGCAACCACGTAGTGTAGCGTCGAGTATTTACTGTTTTGCAGCACGGAACAAAAATGTTTACCTTGAATAAAACAGGCAGCATAACAATTATAAACAATAAATAAATTTGATTTTATTTTAGCTAATACGGCCTAATGTTTTTTATGTAATTAAAAATGCATTTAATCCATTTTTTCCCAACGTTTCGAGAATGTTATGTTTACTTTATTAAGGGATTCGTAAAAGGAGAAATTAATATTTTATTAAATTGAACAAAAATTTGTTGTAGACAAACATAACAACATTAAATATGAAAAATTGAATTAAACACAAACTTACAAATTAAATCACGGGTTAGTTGTTTTTGATATTGCAACACAAAAATAATAATCATATTTTTACTTTTACATTGAAAATTTGCTTCAAAGCCCAAAAAGTGAAGAATTAATCAAAAAAAAATTTGAAGAACTTTAAAATTGACGATACAAGGCGAGTTTAGGGCTTAAACATTTGAAAATAGGTCACATTTATTGTATAGAATTGATTTATAACTCAATTTTTGTAAAAATGTGCCATGCGGCATACCAGAAACCACCACGAATTGTCAAATAAACTGGTATGCATTTCTTACAAAAATTAGAAGAATAATTAATTTTAAACTATTTTACATTTAAATTTTGAACAAAATTTTCAAAATGTTAGGACTTTTCGCGTTTCATGTAACGATATGTACATAATAACTTAGTTTATATTTTGCTAAACTTGGGTTATTTTGCTAAAGATTGAAACTGAATGAAATAATAGTATGTAACATTAGAGGCTGGAAATGGCCCTGGCAACATCACACTGTATACCCTTGTGGATGGAGAGGTAACCGATGTAGAGGTGGAGACAAAAATAAAGCTAACTTCGATCACCTTCTTAGCCGAATGTTAAAAATGTATTATTATTATAAAAGCGAAATTTGACATATTTTATTAATTCGAAGTTTTTAGTAAAAAATCGACGAATTTCTGTTATTTTGAAAGAAAAATCTGTTTTGTTTTAATTACTTAAGGTATGAGAATTGCCGGATTATACATCCTGTATATAATTAATTTTTTGTCCGAACATTAAATAATAAGCAATAGCATCTTAACATTTAAATAAAAGTAAATAAAATCTTTAAGACACCAACATTTTATTAAAAAAAATAACTTGACAAGTAAAAATATAAAACCTTATATTACAAAAAAAAATAACCTTAATCTACCCTTCTTCCATTTTTTAAATTATACCATTCCTTTTTTATTTAAAAAATTTTAACCTCTTTAAATAGCGTTTTTAAATTAAATATAAAAGATATCAATTTAATTATTAATTTTAACGCTTTTTTATAGGTATGTTTTAATGTAATTTACAAGAAAATGTATTTATTTAAAACAAAAAAATTTTTTGCAAGAAGTAAATTGTTATGTTTTTAGATTTTGGTAATAAAGAACAAGGAACATATGTATATAATTTTGTGTGTATGTATTTCTGTTACTTTTTAATAAAATTAAAAAATTAAAAAAGCTCCGTAATTTATTTTTACATTTGTTTTTATGCTCTGCTTTTTAATAAACTATGTATTTCATTCAACACATTTTCGAATTAAAAAATTTAGAAAAAATATCAAACAAATAAATCGCGACTACATAATTTTTCATTAAAATAACAAAAATTCCAAGTAAAATTGAGAAATTTTCAATTGAAATTGATAATTTCAATTTAAAATTAATTTTCGAAATTTTAATTTTAAGTTTAAGTTGAGAAAATTCCAAATGAAAATCAGAAATACATATTAATTTTGAATTAAGAAAATTTAAAATGAAATAACGAAGATTAAAAAACATTAAGTATGTATGTATGTTAGAGTGGGTCAATTTGTTCGGGCCCAAAAAAAGTGACAAAGCGTATAGCAAAATCGTAATCTACACATAATTTTAAGAACTTTTCCTAAAGAAAAAAATGGTTCTAAAATCAAAATCGAGCTTCCGGTTTTTGACTTGAAAGTTTGGTGCTCAGAAAATCTGGAAAAAATAATACTTTTTTGGAAATATTTATTGCAATTGGGGAATAGTTGGTCTGTATCGCTGAAAGAGAAAATTCTCTCAACTTTCTATACCTGTGCTCATTTTTAGAAAATTCTGTACATAAATAATTGGTTAGGAGACTTTTGTCAAAATAATCATAGTCAAGCTGATAAGAAGCCTAAAAATGTTACAATTTTGATACACAAAAGTTAAATAAAATAATCTAACTAAATTTTAATTCAAAGTTGAATAAAATAAAACAATTCTGCGGCATTATGACAAAACATCTTAAGTGGAAATAAGAGAGCAAAAAAGATTAAAAAAAAACTCGGTGAAAAAAGCATTTTTTTCAATTAATAATATAACCAGAATTAAAGAAAAATTTTGTTTATAATACAAAATTTTAAAAACGTAAGCAAAAATGTTTTTTGAATGAAAATTCGTACGATTAACACCATTTTTTTCATATTTTTAATTTTGACTTAAGATGTTTTGTCAAAATGCAATAGAATTCATTAATCAAAACTTCATTAAACGAAAATTTCTTTAAATAAAATTTACGCAAAAACTGAAAAAAAAATAAAAAAAAATATTTTTTATTTTTATTCTATCTTTTATTAAAATGCAATTTTTTTTGGAAAATTCACAACAAAAAAAAAGGAACCGATTAAAATAAAAATAAAAAATAGAAACTGGGAATTATTTCCTTCCGAAGGTTACTTTATATTATATTCAACATTTTTCATTTTTTCGAATTTATTCTATGAGCTAAATTTCAGTTATGTATTTTATAAAACTTTTTTGTAATAGTTCTATTCCTTCAATTTTTCAGAAATGACTTTATACACTACCAGACTATTATATTGTATTTTCTTTTTACATTTTACCTTATCCTTCCTTTGGAAAGCAATGAGGTATATTGAATGTACAGAAAAATTTACAATTATTAGACACCAGCAGAAGGAAGCCTAAGGTAAAATGTAAAAAGAAAATACAATATAATAGTCTGGTAGTGTATAAAGTCATTTCTGAAAAATTGAAGGAATAGAACTATTACAAAAAAGCTTTATAAAATAAATAACCAAGGCGAATTTATTACAGGTGGTCTTAAAAGCCCTGCTGATATTAGCTAAAATCACTGTTGGATGTCAAAATTTTGTTTATTCTCTTTTATTATCTTTGTTTCTGTTTTGTTTTATTTCTGTTTTTGACATTGTACAATGATTTTACAAAAACAAATTGTTTGTGGTTTTTGTAAGAGTTGTACTTGTTGTAGTACCGAGATTACCTGGGATGAATTCGCCTTGTACATAACTGAAATTTAGCTCATAGAATAAATTCGAAAAAATGAAAAATGTTCAACATAACATAAAGTAACCTTCGGAAGGAAATAATTCCCAGTTTCTATTAGTTAAAATAGTTGAGTTAAATACATTCAATTTATAAAGTAACACTCAATTTACATGATGAATTTTATGACGTCCAATTTTAGACGTCATTTTTTGTTTGGTAGCAAGCGGTGTAGAGAAGAAAGAGGAAGAGAAAACAGAAATCATGTCTATTTTTCTACCCCTCTTTCTTCTCTACACCGCTTGCTACCAAACAAAAAAATGACGTCATAAAATTCACCATGTAAATTGAGTGTAACACCCACTCTAATGTATGTACTTTCTAGAAATCATTAAGACCATCCCTGGGCTTTAGGAGATATTAAAAAAAGTAGCCAAACCATTCCGGCAGCTCTCAAGTCGTTATTAACTGTAGCTGACCGTTTTTTAATAACACAGTGATACAAAATCGAACTTTCCGAATTGGAATGGGATGAAAGCAAAAGAAAGTGGACGTTTTCCATAACAAAACCCTCAAGGCTTTTTTTTAGTTCAGTACTAGATTTTTTTACACGCATTTGAAGTTGATGATTTTGGACACAGTCTTACAAAAAGAATCATTCAAAATTTGATAAAATAATGCTTATTTATTTTTATTATCCTGAAAAGTTGTGCTATCTTACATCTTTGTAAAACATATATCTAATGATATAATGAAGTACATTTATTTTATTATTATTATTAGTACGTTACTGTTACAAAAATTGTATTTTTATTGAAAAAAACCCAATACCCCTTCTAATTTCTAATGGCTTTTAAAAATTTAAATAGCTTTTATCGGCTTCTAAACTGGTTTGCAATCACTTGACTTACATAAAATATATATGGTTATCCAATAACCACAATACACCAATACCCCTTCTTATTTGTTACGGCTTTTAAATATTTAAATAGCTTTTATCGGGTTTTAAACTTTTTTTTGCAATCACTTGACTTATAAAATAAACATATGTATGTATGTATATGGTTATCCAATAACCACAATACAAAATTACTACCCCGGTTTGCCTCGCTAATTGGGAGCAGAAAAATGTGACGAAAACCGAAACAACGCAATCCGAAGCACGATTTTTCATACATTTGTATTGATTTATAGAAAACCTTTTTGTTTGTAATATCAAGATACTTAAGCAGATGCATTGAAAGTGCTCTTTTATGTACACTTAGTCACTTTTTACGTCCGATTTTCGCAACATTCTTTAAGCGTTTCGAATAGATTCTGCCTCATTTTCGATAAACTTATTTAAAAATTTATTCTAGGCTGGAAAAAATGTATTTTTTTGGCATGCTTGACCAAAAATGGATTTTTAACGAAATATTTGAATAAATGGCCATTAAAAACGTGCCCTGATAATAACCATTTGTTTTAAGGACATTCTTTGCTGATTTGATCTTCATTCCAAATGGAAAGAAGTGGCTTCATTTTTTTTTCTTAAATGATTTCTCTTTTTGTAGCCTTTTAATGTTTTAACGATGTTACTGTTTCAAAAAATTTTTTAATTTAACCAGCATCTCTGGAACATTAAATCGAATTTATTTTAGAAGGGGCTAATTCAAGATTCCTATAAATATCAACAGCCTTTTCCCCTGACATAGAACGTTTCGAAATGTTCAGTTTTTGCTCTTAGCTTGTTTGCTTTCAAACGACGCAACTTGAAATCACAGAAATTTTAAAAAGACACAGCTTGAAAACGACGCAAACCGGGTTATTGGAGTAAAGCTACGTTCACAATCAAAAAAACAATTTCGTTTTTTCTTCTATCTTTTTTCTTCCCAAAGTATTTCATATATTTTCCTTTCATTTTTAGAACAAAAATGTAACTAAAATTTTTTTAAAAATGTAACTTCAGTTGAGTCAACTAGAACTTCAGCAACAATTTGTATGAAATTGTTTCTGACGTTTAAAATAATTTTATTTAGTTTTGAATGAAAATTTTAACAAAATGTTTACAAAAATAAAAATAAAAGCAGAATACTGTTGTGGCTAAAATTTGCAAACGGTTTCTTGATGCAAAATGTGAGTAGTTACAAAAGAAATTGTTGCTGTATTATGAACACCAAGTGAAAATGTTTTTTTTGTTTGTGAACGAAGCTTAATAGTTAAATTGTATGCTTTTATGGTATCTTAAATTAAATTCGTAATACTCGCTCATCCAGTGGATCACATCCGTTTGTAGTCGATTGTCCTGTGTTTCGCACAACGCATTATAGAGAAAATTCGTTTTTCAGTCGAACTATCCGTATGTGGAATAAACTTCCCGCAGAGGTCTTTCCCGGTACTTATAATTTATTAAGATTCAAGTCAAATGTCCACAAACACTATTCCCTCTTTCCTCCTTCCCAAACCTTATTTTCCTGATCAACACAATGCACTGCATATACAGGGGGCATCCCCTGAGTGTTGGTTTATCGTTAAAAAAAAAAAAAAAAAAAAATAAAAGTTGTAAAAAAAATTTTTTTTGGTTAATATTATAACGATTTGTATTTAGAAACTGGGAATTATTTTCTTTCGAAGGTAACTTTATATTATATTCAACATTTTTTTATTTTTCGAATTTTATTCTATGAGCTAAATTTCAGTTATGTATTTTATAAAGATTTTAGTAATAGTCCTATTCCTTCAATTTTTCAGAAATGACTTTAGCTCATAGAATAAAATTCGAAAAATAAAAAAATGTTGATTTGTATTTATTTTGATTTTGAATTTGATTTGAATTTGATTCGGAATTTTCTCAACAAAAAATTTCTCAATTTCATTTGGAGTTTTCTGAATTTCAATTTCTCAATTTCATTTGGAGTTTTTTGAATTTCAATGAAAAATTGTGTAGATTATTAATTTTTGTCTTAAAACATTTTATTAAAAAAGGGTTTTCAACATATAGAGTAAGAAGTATCATATTTAAAATAATATATTTGTCACGAAAAGTTTTAATTGTGGTTTTATTGTTTATCAATTTTAGTGCTATTAGTGTTTTTTACCTTCACCGAAGGTAAAATTACGTGAAGGTATTCCCTTCTTTAACCGTCATGGTATCAACTCTATTCCAGTTATACCTTAGGTTAGGTTGGGTCCCACTGGCAGCCGTAGTCAAGCTAAGCTCACGTGGATCCATTAATTAGTTCCCGTTGTGAAACCATGTCACGCCTTCTGCTAAGGGTCCTATTACCTGGCTGCTAATATTCTCAGTCAACCACCCAGTTAAATCAACGCAGAGAGACAAAACAATTCAAGTCTTAGATCTCCGAAAGCCGGACATGGACTGAGATGTTCCTTTAACTCTTCCTTCTCCTCGTCACAGCAACTTATACACAGGCCATTGTGTTAAATTTCTCGCTATCTCCTCCAGAGACATTCGACGTTCTTGGACAATTCTGGATGTAAATGTGTCTCGCGGCTCTGTCGATGGCCATTATTTTGGCCTGAATGGCAATGCAGTAGTCTGGCAGCCTTATAGGAATACTCCAGTTTAGCTGCTCGGAGTATATGCCAAAATCGACACCGTACAGTTTTTTAGACTCGTCTGTGAAAATTTAAATCGCTTTCGCGGGAATTTGTAGGTCATCATAGTGAACCACGTTATCCAAAATGCTTATGCTGAAGCCAGGATCATAGATTGGCTCAGGTGAGACATAATTACCATTCATATGCCAATTTATCTCATACAGGATTTTAGCATGTCCGATATTGTAGTCCCTCCAAGCTTTAGTGGCCTTTAGTCTTACCCATCAAACAGCTGCCCCTTAGAATATAATGGGCTTTATGACACATTCGTATATCCAGTATACATATTCCCCGCATTGATTCCCCAGTTTAGGACAATGGCCCTTTTGCAGCAATATAATTTGCCAGTAAAGCAAATTCCCTGTAGTGCAGAGATTCCTTTGAGTGAAGTGCAGTTTCAGTTTACCTTTCCTTTAAGTTATTATGTCCTAGCGATGATCTTATATAAATATCCAAAATCCTCTCCAGAGTTTTCAGTAGAAAGGAGGATAGACTAATTAGTCAAAGTCCTTAGCCTTAGGGTGAGTGTCTTCCCGCCCTTGGGAATGAAGACAATTTTATATGTTTTCCAGATTGATGGAACATGTGAGAGACTCAGGCAGGCTTTAAATATCACCAAGAGCCATGACATCAATATTCCCAGGTTTTTTTTTTGAAGATTCGTTGGCTTAATTCCATCCGGGCCTGGAGATTTAAAGCGATGGAAACTTTGAATTATAATTGAGATATGCCGAGCACTACTAAATGTTTCCTTCTTCGGCACATCACCAGTGCAAACTGGAAAGTTTGTATTCATCAGGACCTCAAGGGTGTCCTGACTGTTTGTGGTCCAGGATCCATCTGTGTACTGTGTATACGATGGAACAGCTGGCCTAGAGGATAACATCTTACGTAGCCGACTTGTCTCCGAGAAGTTTTCCACATCGCTGCAGCTCTCCTGATAAGTTTTTTGAATCCATTCACTGAGAAATTGTAAGTGCCCCAAACACCATAACGTTTCGCCTCATTAAAGAGTGTTCTGCTTTCCTTGCGTTTTTCAGCAATTTCCGCATTCCACCATATGAGCTTCGCCTTGCCCTTCCTGTTGATTCTTTCACAGTACTTGTTAGTTGCCTCAATTAAAACACCCGTTAGTGACTCCACTGCGGAGTCAAGCGTTGACATATTGCTTATGAGAACCGGGCACACCGGCAGTTTGTCCTCGAGTTCACGCTCATAAACAGATGAGTTGGTCTTTCTCCTGTTTGCATAGGGTTTCACTGAATCAACTCAAAGGGAAAAATTTAAATCAATGTACATGTGATCAGAGAAGGCAGTTCTTTGACACGTTCCAATCGCTAATCATATTTGAAAACCTATCTCTAATAAGCGTAACATCAAGAACTTCGCTTCTGTTAGTCCCAATAAAGGCTGGCTCATTTCCCCTATTAAATACTGTGAGTTAATTTTCTACTTTGAATTTAAAAAGCAACACACCTCGTATATTGACATCCGAACTTCCCCAGACGTTGTTATGTGTATTAGCGTCAGCACATATTATAAGGGGGACGTTGCGCCTGTTGGCATGCAACATCGCTCCCTTGTTAAGAAGTTTGGAGGATTATCACCCTGGTATTGTGCCATGTAGCGGCTTATAAAGCACATTGTACGGGTTTTGTTTTCACTGCGACAGTGCAAGTGTCCTTATCGCTAAAATCGGAGAGAATAAAAGCTTTAAGGTCGTTTTTGACCATAACACAAGCTCTGGTCTTACCTTAATCGGCTGCGTACAAAGTACTCTACCCGTCTTAAATGAGTCCGCAAAACCTGTATTTATACAACAACTAGCTTAACCCGAAGCGCTTGTTACCCCTATCGAAATAACACTAGTAAAATTTTTTTAAACAGATCTCGTGTATTGATAACAAAGAATATTTTACTTATTTTAAATGCTTTTACACCGTTCTGCAGAAATTTTAAGTGTATTCGTATGGGAGGTGTCATTACTCCTTTTCCCATTGAACCTACTTTTTGAAAAATGTTGTGTATTATTATCTAAGCTAATTGTACAAAATTGGAATACTTTCACTGTTTCAGTACTGCAAATATGTAAAAGTCTTTATTGTCATTGTATGGGAGGTGCCACGCTCACTTGAAAATTGAAAAATATAAGGTGTGATCCCGTACTCAGCTTTGGGAGCCCGCGGGATCCCAATCTTACCGAAAACTGTTCCCGTACTCAAAGTTTGGTAAAGTGAGAGAGCTTTTAAGAGAAAAATATTCTTCTTCTTCTCGCACGAAGTAGCCCGTACTTTTTCTTTGGGCTGATTGGGAAAATTGTTAAACAATCAGCTGTGACAAAAAATAAACAATAAAAACTACAAACAAGTATTACCAAAAGAAATAAAATTAAAAAAATATTAATAAAATAAACAAAAGAAAATGTTAAAAAATGTAGGTACATACATGTTTTAATTTTACTTTTGTACATGCTAATGTGTCATTTATGTATTTTTTTGAACGTTTTCATTGTAACGTTTGCTTTTGGGGTAAAAATTTGGTTTTTATTGTTCCCGTACTTTTGTACATTTTTGTCTATTAGTGAGAAAAATTCTTGTTTACCCTCAGTTTACCAACCTTTACCCAAAAAGTACGGGATCGCACCTATTAATAGCCTTTGTGAAGATTAATCAGAAAATTAATGGGAAAATTTCAGGAAAATCGTTTCAGTAGTTTAGGAGTCTATAGGGAACAAAAAAACATACGCTTTTTCATTTATATATTATTTATTGCTCCCCCTGCATCCACCCCCTTAATTTTTAATTTGAAAGGTGCAGCTTAAAGACTTTTGTCTTTAGATAGTCGGTATATAATATTTTCGTTCTGTGGGGGAAAGTCTTCATCAGTCTATCCAGCCCATTTTTATTTGAAAATTTATAGTTTACCATTAGAGCTTTCACCACGCTTGAGAACTCTAGCTATTATAGTTCTTCAGTTACGCGATATTTAATATATGCATCCTATGAGACGTATTTCTTCACCTGCGCCTTTGCCCTTAATTTAACATTGGCGTCCTTTGGGGGGTACCACTTCCCCTGCCCCTAAAAAATAAGTAGCCTATTTAATTTTCGAAGCTCACGTGATGTTGTGTTTTTCCATGTGCTGAAGATGATTTTTTAGTTCACTAAAAGATGTTTACAAACACTGCAAAAGACCGCTTTGACTCCATGTCTTGGTTAAGCCATTTTTACTTCAGTTCCCAGTCTTTCAAATGGTATCACCAAATATAACGTTTCTTGGAAGGACCTACAGCGATGTTAACGTTATCTTCTTTCATTGTAAAATGAGCACTGCAAACACCACAATTTTTTATTTAAAAAAGCTTTTTGTTAAAACTATTCTTTAGAACTTTGCGAACGATTTCTTTATTGTATACATGACATTGTTGCAAAAAGGAAATACAGTTGTTGCCAAAGGAACAATAATCTGAATTGCTTTTAAATTTTGAGGACATTGTTTTGACGATTTTTTTTTTTTTTGATAAAAAAAAGAAAATTTTTAATTTACTGCAAATTAAATGTTTGTTGTGAGGAACTTTACAAAAATATGGTAAAAATTAAAAAAGTCGGTGATTAAAAGAAATCTCACGAAAAGTCGCAGGCCGCTAAAAGAAGGGTCAAATGGCGACTTAAGTCGGGCAAACGGTAACCCTGACCATATACATACATATATACGAGGGAGGTGACGAATATTCGGGTTCGCATATGCGAACTTTTTGCATATTTTTGCTATTTGCACTCACATTTATAATGAAAGAAAGTTATAAATAGAAATAAATTTTGTACCGAGAAAAAAATAATCACACCTAAACTAAGTAAAATAAAATCATACAATTTAAAAATTTTAATGAAAAGTTTTAAGGATAGGGAAAGATATATTTTTAAAAGGATTTTTTTTTAATTTTTATTCAGGGAAAATTAAGTTAATATATTTTTAAGGTTCTACAGAGCCTTTTATTTGGTACCGCGTTTGCTAAAAAGCATTAAATACTTATATTAAAAGAAATTGTTGTAAATAAGTACTCTTGAAAAATGATAAATAAGTTTTGACTTAGTTTCGTCTCTAAATTAAAGGATATACATATAGTGGCGTTTCAGTCAAAAAGAAAAAAAAAATTTATTTGTCAGTGTTATTTTTGAAATTGGAATTTTATATGTCTGTGTATAGCATGTGCATATTGATTTTTTTTTTTTGTCTCTTTGTTAATTAATGCTTTAATTATAAATGTTAATATATGCTTTAATAAATAAACATATTTACAAGATGTTAACAAAATTTGTCATCGGGTTGTTTCTAGTATGCGGCATGGCACATTTTTACAAAAATTTATTTATAAATCAGTTCTAAATATATAATTAAGGCGACCAGATTTTGATAATAAAAATAGAGGACATAAAGAAAAAAAGTACAAAAATATTTTTGACTTCAAGATTTTTTACTTATATTACAGATAAATTTACATCCCCATATTTATATACTTATAGTAAATTAAAAAAATAACATATTGTCGGCTTAATATGCAAACCTGCTAAATCCAGTGTTTAAGTATATTGAGATTTTGATTCCGTTGGGTAGAGAAAAATATGCCTCGTGGACCAGCCATTTGAGTATTGAAGTGTGTCAAATCAAATATATTTTTTGTTTCCTCTCAAGCATTTTGTTGAAAGGGAGTTAGCAGGTTTGGATATTAAGCAGACGATATATAAAAATTTACATTAACTTAAGTAAAATTAGTTTGAAAAAAATAACGAAACTTAAAAATACATTGGAGTTACTTATTCAAAATTGTATACTGCAAGTGTATGAGAGTTAAGTAGGCATATGAACAGAACAAGCATGGCACGACATTTACCATACGATTTGACAGAAAAGACCAGTGATCGCCGTGAAATAAAATTTATTTTAATTTATAAAAATAAAATCAAATATTGGTCATGCTTTAAAAAAAGAGGACAAAGATGACAGATTATGAAAAAAAGATGACAAAAGAGGACATAAATTTTATAGAGGACAGCCGGTTAAAATAGATGATTGTCCTCTAAAAAAGAGTACGTATGGTCACCTTAATATAATTTTTAATCCATTTTTTTATATCTCGAATATATTAAGATTCATCGAGTCCTCACATCTTATATCAACAATTTTACAGTTCTATAATTATAAGTATTTATCGATAATTATAATCTTAATTTTTGACAAATTAACTTACAATAATCTTTTTCGTCAGCTTACATAATTTATAAAATATATCACAGTATTTTGTATAGGTGCACAACACAACACAAAACTTAAAATATTAAACTAATGGCGATTTCTTTTCTGAAAACAATATGCTACAGTATATACATGTAACATTTTCTAATGTTACCTATAATCACTGGAAGTGTTACATGTTGTGCAATTTTAATAGAACACAATTAGCTGCTTTTATTTACAACTATTACACTTTCATCATTAATGTACTTCATGAGCGATTTTTAATGCTATTTGAGCGGTTTCTGAACGCAATTATGGCTTGAAAACAAATATTGACATCACTAATGGCTTAGAAAAATTTAAACGATTATAATATAAATAGACTTTTTTTGATTTTAATGTGTAAATATATTTATATTTTCTTTTAAAATAATTTTTTTTACAAAATTATGAGATTTATGAGTTATGACAAGCAAAATAAAACATTGGTTGTACAAACAAAGTAGTAAGTACCAAAGTTGTAAGACAGGGCAGTATGAACACCTTAAGTAAAAGTAAGGGTAAAACATGCAACATGTTTTGCATGTTTTTTATCAACATATTCACAAAAGAACTTGAAAATTTTTCCCACAGTTGTATTTTATGTACAAACGAACACAAAAATGTAGAACATGTAACATTAATGCAACATTTTTCTCAGAAAAGAAATCGCCATAAATATATGCAAATTTAAAAATTATCACAGAAAATTTGTCCTTTTAAGATCACAGTTGTTATTATTACTAAAGTATTGCAATGATGTAGTTTGCATTTGTATTGTCTTTGTCTTCTTTTGTGTTTATTGCACTTGTCGATTTTTGTTGAATTCTTAAGCTCTTAACATTGTTTTGCTTCGTTCGTCACTTTTAAAGCTATGAAGCAAATGTCCAATGAAAGAGTAAAAATATTGTTGTTTGAAATTGTTATGCTGCATGTTTATGTAGAATGTAGATCAAAACATTATTGTTCCGTGCGGCAAACCAGTAACCACCCGACGTAAAACTATATGGTTTCTATTTTGTGTGTGTTTTAAAATGGACCATACACATGCAATATTATTGTATATAATATTCGCCATATTATTTCCATTTTGTCCTATATTATGCAATAAGTCGCACAATGGTTTCATTCATTCAATAAAAAGGTGAACATAGCCTATAGGAATAATATAAACACTGTACAATGCTGCCAACATACTTCACTTTCTTTTCGTTGTGCAACTGTACAATGCTGTTTATGATATTCCTATAGGTTATGTTCGCCTTTTTATTGAACGAATGAAACTATAGCATAATAAAGGAAAAAATGAAAATAATATGGCAAATATCATATACAATAATATGGCAAGTGTATGGGCCGCTTTAGAAACAATAAAGCTACGTTCACAATCAAAAAAACAATTTCGTTTTTTCTTCTATCTTTTTTCTTCCCAAAGTATTTCATATATGTTCCTTTCATTTTTAGAACAAAAATGTAACTAAAATTTTTTTAAAAATGTAACTTCAGTTGAGTCAACTAGAACTTCAGCAACAATTTGTATGAAATTGTTTCTGACGTTTAAAATAATTTTATTTAGTTTTGAATGAAAATTTTAACAAAATGTTTACAAAAATAAAAATAAAAGCAGAATACTGGTGTAGCTAAAATTTGCAAACGGTTTCTTGATGCAAAATGTGAGTAGTTACAAAAGAAATTGTTGCTGTATTATGAACACCAACTGAAAATGTTTTTTTGATTGTGAACGAAGCTTAAATTGTTAACGTAGGGAAAAGTGTACGTAAAATTTCTTTAGTTGTTGGGAAAAGGGGGTTTTTTTAGAAATGTCTACTGGCATCACTGTTCGAATTTGACATTATCTGCTCTCACACGTGTATATCTACAAGTTTTGTTTTGTTTAGTTTTGAATAAATAAATTTATTAAAAGAAAGATCATTATGGATAAAATTAAATTTAAAAACAATGACTTTAAGCAATATGAACCCACAGATTCTGAAGAAGATTATAGTGAAGAAGAAAGAGAATTACTACAAGAAGTGCGTAAAAGCAGGAAAAAGGATGAACTTAAGGAAAAAGAAATTTTGGCTTTTACCGAATCGGAAGATGATGAAGACGATGAACAAGCTGGAGAAGATGGAAACGATGATATTGATATGGCTGATAGTGATATAGAAGGAGCTGAATTAGATGATAATGATTTGCCAGATACCAAGTATTGGGGCAAGAAGGCAAGTGCCTACTATAATACAGACTTTGTAGATCAAGATTATAGTTCCTATAATGAAAAAGAAGAAGAATTGGCTAAGTTGGAAGAAGAAGAAGCTAAAGCCATACAATTGCGGTTGGCCAAACAATTAAAAGAGGAAGATTTTGCTTTAGATACAGCTTTTAGCAAATTGAAAAAATCGAAAAAAGGTGTTGTCGGCGAAGAGGATAAATATTTGAAAGAAACCTTTTTAAAAGCTGATTTTTCCGGACTCAGCAAAAGAGAACGTTTAGAATTATTTGAAAAAGATTCTCCAGAATTTTCCGGTCTTGTAGGCGATTTTGAGGGTTATTTGGAGGAAATACAACAACTTCATGCTCCCGTGTTACGTTATGTATACGTTAACAATTTAAATATGATACCAGCTCTGCAGTTCGCTCAACATTATCAAAATATAGCTTTGACCTATTGCTCCAATTTGGCATTTTATTTATTACTAAAAGCTAAAAGAATTTCTATAGAAAGTCATCCCATTATACAACGATTAACCCAACTTAAAAAATTACTTAAACAATTAGATGATAGACATGAAAATATTATAAAACCTCAGTTGGAGGCGCTATTAGAGCGTATACGAGATGGTGATCAATTTGAAATTTTAGATTTGAAAAATGTCCCACCGCCGTCAGATGAAGAAAAACCTAAGAAACGTACAAGCAAACAATCCAAATTAAACATACTTTCAGCCTATGATGAAACATCGGCAAATGAGGAAGGTCCCATCAAAAAGAAAACAAAAATTGAAGCAACTGATGGCAACGATTTGGCCACTTTGGCTGAAATGTCTTCAAATGATGATGACGATGAAAATGAAGACGAATATGGCGAAATTACTGAAGAAAAGAGTGAGGAAGGAGACGAAGAATCCCGTCGCGGTATTACCTATCAAATCGCAAAAAATAAAGGCCTTATGCCTCATCGTAAGAAGGAACAACGTAATCCTCGTGTTAAGCATCGGGGCAAATATCGTAAAGCTTTAATAAGACGTAAAGGAGCCGTACGCACTGTGCGCAAGGAAAATTCAAGATATGGTGGTGAAATTTCTGGTATTAAGGCTTCTGTCAGCAAAAGTGTTAAGTTTAGAACTTAAATAAACTATGATTTTATTGTTTAAAATTTAAATAAGTAAATGTAAATGTTATTAATAATAAAAATGAAAAAAAAATATTAACATATGTAGTACGTATGTGTACATATTTGTATTCAAACCATCTAAATTTTTATTTTAAATAAATTTTGCAAGTTTCATAGAAGCAAATCAAATTACACCAATATATTTAATTTAAAGAACATAACGTCAGCGGTCTCATGTAGAAAGGCCCTAACTCGATTTTTTTCGAAATTGAGTTTTAGTGATTCCAATACATTTCCCACAAATACACCTCGTCACAAAAATTTAATACAATGGCATAAAAAATATCAGTTTAACAAGCAATTTAAGAAGACATTTTACTTTATGATACATACAGTTTCTATTATGTTTTTGCCTTCTCCTGTAAAGTTGCATTAAAGTGAGTTAGGGCCTTTCTACATGAGACCAACGATAATAAAGTTTTGATTAAAATGCTCTAAATTTTTTATAAATTTCGATTCGAAAGAAATCATTTACGGATTCGAACAATTTCTACTGTGTATTACGATTTTCGTAATATTTGTTTCGAATAAACGGACGTTTTTCATACTTTATTGAAAACAAAAAAGCACTTTCTTAAAAGCCACTCTCTATTACGAACAAAAATTGTTCATCAAATTTCCCATTTACTAAAAAATACAACCTCTGTCATCGTTTCGAACGATTACGAAAATCGTAATACACAGTACAAATTGTTCGAGTCCGTAAATGATTTCTTTCGAATCGAAATACGCGGTAACCCCCCAGAGATGGTTTTTTATTACAAAAAAAAAAATTGTGTTTGAACATCCTTTATTGGAACGAGACGTATTTTTCATAACTATTTTAAACTTTATAGCCAATTTTCTATCTTGAAAAAGTGGAACCTTTAAATCCATTTTGATATTTTAAGTCCCTTGATTGTTTTTTACTGACAATAATAAAATTTTATATTTTACCGTTTTTAGCTTTTTTCTGTAATGTAACTCTTATATAAAAAACATTAATAACATTTGCCTTGAACTTGAAACCCCATATTTAAGTTTCCGTATAATTACTTAAAACAAATGTATACTCTTATTGATATATTCTAGTAACTTTGAAGCAACTTATAACATTTTAAACACAGAAAATACGATTCATATCTTTTTCTACCCCGCTCGCTATCAAACGTAAAAAGACATGATTTAAAAATAGGGAAATTGTTTATTAAAACAAAATAAAATCCTTTTATAGACCTATGTATGTAATTTAACTATCAGGCCTGCCACAGAAACCAATTCCGATCGGAAGTGATTTCGTTTTATGTGAAGCAGGATACAAAATCACTTCCAATTTGGATCAGAATAGATTTCTTTGACACGCCTGTCTGTATGTTTGTCCATTAATTCGGATTGTGCTTAAAAAAAAAAGAACCATTAATTATTAATACAATTTGCCTTAAAATTCGTAAAAATATACATAAACAATTGTTAAAAATTTTTTTATCTTTAGTATGTTTATTACAACAGATATTTTAAACCGGTCTGCTGCTAAGTGACCGCCTATTTAAAATAACTTATTTTTTCGATAATTGAAGCACAGCCGCGAATAACGTTGTAAACGCCACATTTTGCAAAAACTTTTTGCAGATAACCGTTGGCCTTACTCTCTTACACAGTTTAAACATCAAATCAACCAAAACTATGCACCTTAACGCCTTCAAAATGGCATACAAAGTGTCAGCCAGTGGAAGAACATTGCAAGTTACTAACAAAATGATGAAACCGAAATGGTTTTGCAGTGCGGGTGAACGTTTTAAAAGCATTTTGCATAAAAGTGTTTATTATCATTATTTTTAATCACCCCTATTCTGCGTTTCGATTCGGATCGAAATTTTATCCGTTTTTGGCAACTTTGGTATTTTGTGCCCATGTTCTGTAACTCCCGCGTTGAGAAACTTTTCAATTGAAATGTGAGAAATGAAACAAAAATACCATCAATTGAAACAAACATGTTTTTCTCACTTAACTGTTACTGTAACATTTTTGGCGAGCAATTTCCGTACGTTACAGCTATTACACACCAAAAATGTTACAGTAACAGTTTAGTGAGAAAAACATGTTTGTTTCAATTTTTTTTCATTTTTGTTTCAGTTCTCACATTTTAATCGAAAAGTTTCTCAACGCGGGAGTTACAGAATACCAAAGTTGCCAAGAACGGAGAAAATTTCGATCCGAATCAAAACGCAGAATAGGCGTCAATAGAAAAAAAAATTTTTAAAACAAATAATGCTGCCTGTCAAAAAACGTTTTTTTTTTGCTCTCCTAAAGCGTTATTCGCGGCTGTGCTTCAATTTTAAACCAAGTTAAACTTTATTGGTATTCAAAACACTTAAACTACAAGTGATTTTAGGAACATGCCTGTATAGACCCTTTCATAAAAAATATTTAGTTTTCGACTAAAATTCGTAAGTAATTCTGAAAACCTCACAAATGCATCTGAATAGAGTTCAACGTTGCGGATAAGATCGTTTCAGTTTCGTATTACATTTTATGCCATTTCAAGCCGCCCATTATTTTCAAAAAGAAAGACGAATTTTATTAAATTTAATATTTTAGTTTTCACTTGTTTATTTTTCTCCGGTTTTTTAATTAATAAAAAAATCACTTTAAAACGTTTAATTTAACGTTTCTCCCACAATTTTCTCTTCCATAGTTGGTGTTAGTATTAAATGGGGGGGCCATATAAAAGAAATCAAACAAATTAAATTTTTACACTAAACTCTACGAAACAAAGTTTTTGCTTAGACCATGCTGCGGAGCAACTTGTTGATCCTATCTTCACGGTTGCCGAAGTCACCACCATCGACGTAGTGGTTAGCCTTCTTGCGCCAGCCACCAGTTGGGGTGTTTAATTTAAAGGGCCACAAGAAGTTGGAGGCATATTTAAAGTTGGGGCCAACAGTGAAAATTTCGTGAACCATATCTTCAACACATTGTATGTTGTACGCTTTGCGCATTTTACGTTCAATGACAAAGTTGTCGGTAATGGGCACACGTTGACGACTATGCTTTACAAATCCACGTTTGTAGATCAATTCACGGACCGATTTCAAGTTGGGGTAACCCCAGGTAACATAGGGCTCAGCAATACGCAACATGTTGATGGTAGCCTTGTTCAACTTGATGAAAACACCATTATTGATTTGACGCAAACGGAACAATTGCAAGACCTTGCGTACCTTGGGGGCAACTTTGTTGATACTACAAGAAAAAATTAAATTTTAACACACACGATAAACAATATTTAAATTGTTCACAAAAAAAGATGGTTGTTTGTAAACAAACTTTTTTATTTAGAAACATATTTCCTTTCTTTTTTTGGACTACTCTACAACAAATTACTTACCCACGGATACGAATAACAAAGGCTAATCTAGCTTCACCGGGAACATAGTATTGTCCACGTTTTTTAGCCAAACGGCGCAACGTTATTTCACGTTTATCAGCTTTAATGTATTCATTTTGGTATTTTTCAGCACGTACCAAATTTTCACGTTTACGTTGGGCTATAACAACAGCTCGTTTTAATTTTCTTTTGGTTTCTTGAGCACGCTTGCTTATTACCTTCTTGCTGAACTTCAATTTGGATTCGGGCACAACGGGAAGCTTTTTAGCTTCGGGTTTCTTGGCGGCCGTGGCAGGCATCTACGTGAAAAACACATTTTAACTAATTATTATACAATATATTCGACTTTTTGAGGATTTTTCAGGAAAAACATTAGAATTTTCACTAACCTTTACTTGTCACAGTGCACGTTGAAAGAGAAAAGGAAAAGGCAAAAGGAAGTTAATTTCAATGTTGTCAGCACTGTAAACATGGCGGATTTTTAGTACAAAATGACAGTTTGGAAGTGTTTGGAGCAAAAACAAATTTGATATTTTTAATTATATGGGTGGGAAAATTCGCTAATTGAAAGAATTTATTAAAAAAATTAAAATTTATTTAGAAATTAACAAAATAGAATCTGGGAATTTAATTCTCACGGAGAGTTACATTTTTTATATAGGTTTTCATATTAATTCGAATGTGTATTCTTAGTCAAATTACAATTTATAAAGCCTTCATACTTTTCACCAAGTTCGGTTAAAACTAACTTTCAATTAAAGTTCCAGTTACCAATACGTTTTGACAGCTATAACCGATGGCCGTTAATCCTTAAATTTTTTCCAGGAATATTTTCTACGCACTATCAGAATTTTTGTTTGTATATTTCTGTTACGAGGCTTTTCCTTTGGCTAGCAATGAAGCAAATTTGTACAGATAATTTATACAACTATAAGATACCAGCAGAATGTAATGCAAAAGGATAACAGAAATATAAAAACAAAAATTCTGATTGTACATAGAAAATATTCCTGAAAAAAATTTAAGGATTAATACTATTAAAGTATGAAGCTTTATACATTAGAATTTGACTTAGAATACACATTCGAATTAATATGAAAATTTATATAATTAAGAAAATTAATAAAAAAAAAATTTTTACAAAGGTATATGTTTTGTTTTTAATTAATATTTTTTATAAAATCGTTGAAGAAAAACATATAATCATTTTTGCCAAACAATATTAACTGTATGAAACTTAAAAAAAAACGCGATTTGAGTCCTTTTTTTGGTGCAAAATGTTATTTTTTGTGTAAAATCTTATATTGTACTAAAATATATATTTTTTGAAAATGTTTGTATAAAATAATATGGAAATTTTTAGTTAAGGACTATTAGTCTGTGTTCTCACTATGAAAGTTTTCTTTCAGAAAGTCTGAGTTTATTGGTGAGAGGGGAAGAGAACATGCTGTTCCTTTTTCCCCTCTTACCCATAAACTCAGACTTTCTGAAAGAAAGACTTAGAGAAAAATTTTAATTAATAAGATTTTGTTTGTTGTACTTAATACACATTTTTGTTAAACTGCTGAAAAAACTTAAGTTAATGTGGAAAAACTAACATTCTTGAAAACTTGATTACAAAATGTTTTAAATTTTTTTTAATAAATTGAAATTTCTTCGAAAAATTGAAACTTTTTGCGATAAATTTAAGTTTTTTTTTTTTAATTTTTGAAACAAGTTAAAATATACTGCAATATTTAAAAATTTGGATAGTTTAATTTAAGATAAATTAATGCCATATAAATTATTTAATTTTTTTGCATCAGTTGCATAACATATTGTAATACATATTTAAATTATTTTCTACACAATATCAAAATGTATTAACAAAGTGATCTCAGTACTGCAACAATGAAACTATAAAAAAAACAATAGGCGTTTTGTTGCTAGAATTGAGACGGCAAGTGTCAAAATGCCTTAAAAAAAATGAAAATAAACAACAAAAATGACGACAAACGTCACACACGAAGAAAATCACTGCAAACAGCTGCGCTTGTGAGGTCACTTTATTAGTACATTCTGCACAATATTCTTCTATTTTTTCCTTGTTGGTGCCCTTTTAATTTTATCTCAAACTCAATTGACAATCCAATTTGAATTTTTATGTTACACAGCGTTTACATTTGACAGTACTGGCAAGACAGCACAGAATACACAGAACTGTAAAAAGTGACGTGTGAAAAAGGCCCAAATCAGTTGCGAGGGCAGCTTTCGAAGAAAGAGACAGAAAGCTTTTTTGGTAGTGAAGTGGCAAGGTGTAAAAGCAGGCCGCAACAATCAACACAAATGGCGTGATCAAAACAAAAATAACAAAACACAAACCACGTTTAACAAATGCATTAGTTCAGCAAACGTTGTTTTTTGTGCAAAAAATGTACTTAGTAATATTGTTTTCTTTTATAATGTTATTTACTTACTTAAATATTATTTACTCGTGTTGTGGCGAACTTAAGAGTTAATTTTTACAACAGTTTTGCAAATAAATCTTAACTAAATAAATTCGTTTTCATTGATAGAAGATGATGAAAAGAGAAATGCAAAAGGGCAGCTTTCTTTGAAAGAGAAAAAAAACGCAAAATCTTCAGTCTCGTGACAGTTCTGTAGTATTCTGTGCAATACAGTAAGGCTGTTTAGAGATCTCAGTTTAACTAGGTGTTGTTAATCTAAAAACAATCTAAAAAAAAGCTTAGTTTTGCCTAAAATGTTGGTCTTTAATGAAATAATACAAACAAATTACATTTCGCTGGATAAATCTGAGCTAAACTTAGTTTAAACTTAATCCACATCTCAAAAACCCGGCCTAAGAAAATACATATTAGTTGCCAAAAATACTACTAACTATCTTCGTGACGTAGGCGTCCAGACAGTAGTTAAGGCAGTTCACTTTTTAAAATATGTATGTCAAACGTGAATGTCGCAGCGCAAGTCCAGCTAAACGTTTTTTGTAAAAACTAAACAAATTTAAAAAAAGCTTAAAATAATTTTATTGTGTGAACAAATATAAAACTTAACTAAAATATACAAAGTCAAAGCAAAATATGTTTAATTTCTTTTTTACATTTTGATTTTTTTCTTTTTTTCTAACAAAACTTTAGATTACTGTTAGCAAATGTCAAATCACTGTCAAATTTTACTGTCAGCAAAATTTGTTAGACAGTTTGTCATTGTTGATCTGAGCCATGTTTTTATTCGACGAAGGGTAGGAAATGACCTCTCGCTCGTAGCATTACTGAAGAGCATTGAAACGAAAATTTGAAATATTTTTCTTAGATTTGGGTAGATATCTTCATCACAGTTTATTAAAGCATCTACAACGTTATCTGATAGATTTTCACATAATTTCCATGTTTGTTGCCAATGCTACAGTTCAGGCTCAAGTTAGATGTTAGTAAGTGTTTATCTCGAGTTGTGGTTTTAAAAGTTTTATATCTGTATATGACTTGATTACACTTTGAGTAGAAGTTTTGGTATGTTCAATACATTAAAGATATCTATTGGAAAGGTGTTTTGAGATCTTCTAAAATAAATTCAATAAGAGAACGAAACCTACAACTCGGTAGAAATCTTCAACATTTTGGATGTAATTATTTCGTTCAAATCTTGTTTTTTAGGTTGGAACCTCGATTTGAACGCAAATAACTTTAACTTTTTTAAAAATCACTTTAAATTGTTCTTCGGCTTTATTTCTTTTTTCTTCAAGGCACATGATTAAAGTTTTGATAAGGCTTGATCCTTTTTGAAGATCTATATCGTGCTTTTGTAAAATGATACTAACCGGCTGTGTTACAATAAGTATCACACTTAATATGTTTATTCCGCAAATAAATTCAAAAGTTCTAAGTGAGTTCCTTAATATAAGGCTTTTTATGAAGTAAATTTACCTTTCCACTCAGATATTTTTCCAAATCTTCTACTATATGATGTACACTTGTTGCAAAGTGTAAAGCTGAGTCGTGACGGTCCACCCATCTTGTCTCGCATAATTTAGAGAGTTTGGCTCCCAAATACTTTACTAAAAACGTGTTTTGCCTGATTTACGGGAAATAGCAAGGCGTTTGTTTCGCATTTGTAGCGGTTTCCAGAATTTTTTAACAGCTCCATTTTCTGCTGACATCAAACGACACCCATCAGTTCCAACTCCTATACACTTTTTTAGGTCAAGACTAAAATTTGTCAAAGTTTTAAGAACTGTTGATGATAGTGCCATCGCATCAATTGTCACATCAGTGTCATAATCAATATCCTGTGAAGGCTCTTCAAATGATCTTACAACAAAGCCAAAACAATTCTTCCCTAACAACTTTTTGTTGTATGTTGAAATATTTTAAAGATAAGGAAATCTGGCTTTACCCCGACAAATCCTTGCGTTCGTCAAAAATTATCAAATAGGAATTTTTTTCATATAACTCATATATATGTATGTACATAAATATTACAAATACTAAGGCTTTTTAATAATTCAACCGCACGCATTTTCAAGTTAAACGTTTACTCTTTGGTTATACATAGATGGCACCTGCTGGGATTGAATGCAGAATAATAAGTATTTGAATACATTAAACTAGATGTTTCATTGAAAATATCTAATAAATAACTATTAGGATGAAGATTTGGATACTTATTGAAAATTTGGTTAGAGATTCAATAAAAAAACAAAAAAATACTTATTGAAAATTTCGTTACAGATTCAATAAAAAAAAACAAAAAAAAAACCTTGCTGGGATTTCCAAAAATTGTGTACATTAAAAAAAGATAATATTAATGGGTATTCTTGTATTATCGAAATAAACAAAACATATTTTTATAATTTACGGGGGGGAAATGTCCTTATTTCACCCCCCCTGAATCCGCGCCTGCTTATGGCAAAGCGATTTCACGTGTTCTCCAGCAATATAGTCAGCTATTATTGCTCTATTGTTCTGTCATTGTTCTGCAGACGTTATTGCTTGTACTTAGCAATAAAAATTGCTACGTGGAGACCCAGCGTAATGACTTAAGGCCCAAATACATTGATCAAAATACTCATCAAGCATTGTGGTAGTATAAGTGAAAATCTGTTTGTATGTGTCACACCGACGATGCTGGATGGAAAATCAAAAAATTTACATATGACGGCGAATATTACGTCAAGCACACGTACACGATGAATTCGCCGGCTGGACAAGCATTTGACAAGTGTATTTGGGCCTTAACAATTATTGCAATATATATTTCCGGCAAATAATATGTACAAAACAGTGCTGCCTACATTAACGATAATATAATTTTGAAATTTACTGCAATATAAAAGTGGTACAAGCTAAATTTGCTAGCAAATTCTTAAAGGGGTACGTGCTATTATCTGCGTGACTGTATGTACTATCAAGAAAAACTTGAACGTGTGGCTGCAGAATTAACCCGACCTTATCGCTGAGTGCTGGTTCACACAGGTCAAGTTTGACTCTTCAAGTCTTGAGCTTTTAGGAGAGAGGGGTAAAGAGAATTGAAAGGGGTACATACTTGACCGTACCAGTCAGTTTTGTATTTTTCTTTTCTTTTTCCATCCGTAATATAATAAAAAGCTACAAAGTTGAAGGAAAAGAAAACAAAAATTAATTTTGTGCATGAACGTGAACGCAAGTTCAAAAGAAAATTTAAATAAAACTGTTCAAGTAAACTTGACCTGTGTGAACCAGCACTGACATCAACAAACAAAAAGAGTTGCGCCACTAACTTACCGAGTCTGAAAGGCGTCTATATACAGGAGACCAAGGCGAATTGACTAGAAGGTGAGGTCAACTCTACAACTACAATGCTTCTGTGGTCGGGTTGTCAAAAATATTGCTAGTAAAAAAAACTGGTTTGTTTACATAAAAAACTAGTTTGTATACAAACCAAGGCGAATTGACTAGAAGGTGAGGTCAACTCTACAACTACAATGCTTCTGTGGTCGGGTTGTCAAAAATATTGCTAGTAAAAAAAACAGGTTTGTTTACATAAAAAACTAGTTTGTATACAAACTTTGACAAGTCGACCACCGAAAAAAAACACCATATCTTGACTTGACCCCACCTTCTAGTCAATTCGCCCTGATACAAACTTTGACAAATCGACCACCGAAAAAAAACACCATATGTTAACTTGACTCCACCTTCTAGTCAATTCGCCTTGCAGGAGACTACTATAAAATCCAAGGCGAATTCAACAAGGTAAACTCAACTCGTCAGCCGTTCATCAGCTGTCTCCATGGCGAATTAAAAAAAAATAGGGAAACGTCAAAATATAATTTTGTTTATGTTTTGCGCTAAAATAACCGAAAAAATTTCTTAGAAAAACTGTAAATAATTAAAGTGAATTTAATAATCTCTTCTATTACCCAAACAAAATTTTTATTTTGTTTTTCAATCAATTTTTGCCTTATCAGCCTATTAAATTGCGAAAAAATACATGGGGCTTTTTGTAGTTGTAGAGTTGCACTTACTTTGTTAAATTCGCCTTGATAAAATCTATAAAATTAAAAAATAAACGCTGAAATACTCTTTTTAGTACATAAAAATGCCAGCATTACGAAAACATATGTCAAGATCAGGGCTGCCAGATAAATTTGTGAGGAAATCGCCAATTTCCTGAGAAAAAATAAAAAAATCGTCTTTCACGTTTCGAAAAATCGTCAAAAAAATCGACAACTTAAAATTAAATTTTTGCTTGATATTTGAAAAAAAAAAAAAAAAATTCAAACAAAACCATAATTAATTCATACCCAGCTAACATTTTCAATCGTGTAAGAGATACTGGGATGTCTTTGATTGTTGATGACATAATTTTTTAATCGTAGAAGATTCCTCATACGGGAAAAACTGTTACACGACTGAGATTCGAAAGACGCTTCTTCTATCGTTGTGGGAATCGTTTACGACATGGGTCAAGATAAGTCTGTGTTCATACGGCTCTTATATTATTGACATGCTTGCTACTTTATAGGCGAGAAGGACGAGGAGAAAAGAAACGAGTACACAGATGCACGTACTGTCTTTATGATTTGCTTTTTCATTCGTTGTTTAATTTTGTAATTGTTTTCAATATCAAAAAAGCATATGTCGTCAACATGATATGAATCATTTGAACGCCAATTCATGTTCAAAGAAGAAAAAGGAAGAATCTTGTCAATAAGACATGAGCCGTATGAACTCAGACTTATCTTACGAGTCTTTCATGACAAGAATCGTATGAGACTCATGTAGATATTCTGTTACAATTCGTGGAATGTTCGCCCTATAATTGTTGAGTATATGATTTATACAGAGAGTCGTAAAAAGTTCATTCAATGATGGTTTGACGAAAGATAAACAAAGTTTAACATTGTTGTTTTTGTAAAATAATTAAAGATATTTAAGACTTGCATATTACAGCCATTTTCTAGTTTTTAAATAGAGCGGCCCAACGCTTTGCAATTGTAAAACCCGATTTTGACAGCTCGTTTAATAGTGAAATTTGAAGCTATTGTTAATTAATAATGCCAATTACGCTATTTTTTGATCAATCTAGCGTTTTTATTTCTAGTTTTATTTATAATTTGTGGGTTTTATTAAAAAAAGCTATCACTACTGTTCATGACACAACGTGGACGCTCTTGCTTAGGTATACGATATCATCGTAAAAACTAAGCGAAAGAAAACGTTCCGCCTTCCGCTCTTGTTAAGGTACGGCTATTAAACATTCCACGTGAAATTACCAGCTTTCTAACTTTCTATCTTTCTTGTTTCTATCCATCTCATACTTCTTTTCTTTACTGTCTTTTCTTTTTTCTTTTAATTGAAGGGATTCACAATGGACCGTATTGGTCTCCGAGTGGAAGTGTGCCCTTGGGCGCATAACCCTACTTAGCCTAACCTAACCTAACCATTACAAGATTAAAAAACGAACGTTTTAAAAAATTTCATGTTTTATTCAGACTTTGGAGACGGAAAAAATCGTCAGTTTTTAGAAAATAATCAGCAAATCGGCACTTTGCTAATTTCGGAACAAAAAATCGTCAAAAAGACGATAAATCGTCAGATATGGCAGCCCTGGTCAAGATATACAAATGCTTACTCAACACATCTATACCGGTTGTTGCCCTGACTAATTTCAACTATTAAAAATCTACAGCTGATTGAATTATAACAAACTCGCCCGCCTTGCTATTTTGACCAATTTTGTTTATTTTTCTATAAAAGCTTTAAATATTTTGCCAGCAACATGTCCATGGAGTGTCCTAGCAGTCCAGTTTATCACACCAGTGCCGAACAAAAAATAAAATCGAAAAATGCTGCCAAATTATATCGTTTTGGAACTCCCAAGTTGAGAGATTTACTAAGAGAGGTTAGTTTGAATTAAGAAAATACTTTCAGAAATTCTTAAATATTCTTTGGTTTTCCACCATTTCAAACTAATTAGAAATGTCGCATACGTATAAAAGAAGCGCGACAACAGGATTTTATTCAAAATCGCCTGGCAGGGGCGGTGGGAGAGCAGGTATTTTGCGATATATACGGTCAAGTTCTTAGTTTACATTTTGTTTTTATTAGTTTTCTTTCCAAGATATTTTACGCCAGGAATTGGCTGAATTGGAGCATGATATTACTTTACAAGAAAATATTTATAAAGAATTTGAAAATGAATTTAATGAATGGTTTGCCGAGCAATTGGAGGATGAACAAAACTATTTGATTGATGTGGGATTTTCACAAGATTTAGTTTGTCCTATTTGTCAAGTATCCAATTTGGTGATTTTTCAAGGCAAAACTAATACATTCAACTACAGATGCAAGTGTAGTGCGAAGTAAGTATTTTAATTTAATGATTTTTAATTTGTAATTTAGTAAAGTTTTTTGTACCAGTTTCTATTTTCCGTTCAGTATTGATTCTTTGCGTTTGAAACTTTCCCAATGCATCGATGAACATGAACTGAAATGTTTGACCAAACTAAATTTCTTTGTCAATCCCCTGACCAAACAATTGGAGAGTATTTGCGATGATTGTGAATTTTTATGTACTTTGTAAGCTCTGGTAGCATAATTTTTTAAATAACTTCGCAATTAATTTTTTTATAAATTTAATATCTTAATTTATTGAATTTAAGTCTAGGTTCACACTCTGAAAGTTATACTAATTTTCTCTCTCCTCTTCAACAAACTGAGACTTTCTGAAAGAAAACTTTCATATTGTGAACCTGGACTAAGTAACCTAGCCCAAGGCACATTAATAAGGCATTTGCATCAGAGAGTTATGTTGGCTGTACATGATGTACACACAATATTAGTATGCTTTAAAAATAGTTAATAAATATTGAATGAGTCACCCTAAAAGTTTTTATTGAAAAAATTAAATTTTTTTTAATAAATTGAATGTTTAAATACGTGATTCTTTGGCCATTACATCACTTTCATTTGAATTTAAATACATATGTATTCTTAATATATTTTTATAATTCAGAAATTCCTAGTTAAATTATAATGTCCTATCTTCAAGTTCGAACGAAGTCTTCGTTCGCTTAACATACATGTAAAACAGAAACAATATTTTATTATTTGTTTTTAATGTATGATACGCGATCGAGGTCTTCATTCGCAAATCGATGAACAGGCAGTGGATTTTTAAATTATTTTAATGAAATATGTTATTATAAAACTAACATTTTTAATTTTTTTCTAAGTTTTAATTCAGAACTTTCAGTTTACATTTCAGAAATCTTCAATTTTGTTATTTTTAATCGCTCATATCGACCCATTTGCGCAAAGTTATCGTATATGCCAATTTTTTTGAAATTGAGTTTTTGATGCAATCTTGTTCTACATTCAAAGAGACGTCGCCTGACAAAATATTGTAGCCGAATTCCACTTCGTTGCACCAAAAATTGAATGTATATTTTCATATTTATATTGCAAGTGATAGCAGAGAAAAGTATAAAAATTTCTCTCCTGTAAAATTTGGTTTTTGTAACATACGATAATTTCGCGCAAAGGGGTCAATATTATATTGAGTATTCTTGTTATAGCTTAGGTCTAAATTAAAATAAAATATCTGTTAATAAGTACTTTCAAATATTCCAAAAAATTAAAGAAACCTTACAATATTTACGAAAGTAAAATAAAATGAAATAAAAGGAAAAAAAAAAACTATTAGAGTGCTATATTCGACTGTGCCGAAACTTTGATATCCTCTACCGAAAGTTAGAATATAATATTCAGTACAAAAACGGACGTCAGTATTACAATTCGTCGCGGCTAAGACCTAAATATGGTAATTTATTCACCGACAATCAAAAACCTTTGTTTTTATTTCTAGTCATAACAAATTTAATTTGAAAAAATATTTTCGGGACGGGAGTTTATATTGGATCCATGGTTTTTCGAGCGTATGCTTTATTTGAGGCCTATGGTGAATTATGGACCGATCTTCATTAAACAGCTTGATTTTTAGTCCCAGGGCTGCGAGGTACTTTATTTCGTCCTCCCCAAACTTAAAAAAAAATTTCCCCAAAAATCCCCCAATAAAAGAGAAATCCCCAAAAATAAACCCCTGTAAAAACAAGTAAGAAAGTATAGTCGGTCAAGCCCGACCATATGATACCCTACACCACAGTATTTAAAAGCACATCATGCTTATGTGTCCATATAAATATAGATTTATCTATGTTTATAAACTTCATGAAAATCGGTTTGAAAGTGTGTGAGAGGCAGAAATTGCCCCCTACCTACCGTTGTGGTCCTATTTTTGAAAAACTGTATAGCTAATGTGTCCTTATAGATATGGATCTATCTATGTTTTAAATTTCATTAAAATCGGTTTGAGAGGCAGAAATTGCCCCTAACTCCCCTCGTGGTCCTATTTTTTTAAAAATGCATACATTTTGTGTCCATAAAGATATGGTTCTATCTATGTTTAAAAATTCATTGAAATCAGTTTAATAGTTTCTGGGAGGAAGAAATTTTCCCCTATCTTCCCTCGTGGTCCTACGATTCGGCCCATTTTCAATAGGCTTAGTCCTTGTGCCAATAAGAACCTATGACCCAAATTTCATCAAATTATCTCCAAAATTGCGACCTGTACTTTGCGCACAAGGTTACATAGACAGCCAGCCAGCCAGCCGGACAGACATCGTTAGTTCGACTCAGAAAGTGATTCTAAGACGATCGGTATACTTTAAGGTGGGTCTAGGACCAATACCCCCTCAATAGTTTCTGAGAGGAAGAAATATAGTTTGACTCAGAAAGTGATTCTGAGTAGATCGGTATACTTTAAAGTGGGTCTAGGACCACTATTTTAAGGCGTTACACACATTAGCACAAATGCATAATACCCTCTCCACTATGTAGACCCACTTTAAAGTATACCGATCTACTCAGAATCACTTTCTGAGTCAAACTATATTTCTTCCTCTCAGAAACTATCAAACCGATTTTAATGAAATTTAAAACATAGATAGAAACATATCTATATGGATACAAAATGTATACGTTTTTAAAAAAATGGGACCACGAGGGGAGATAGGGGCAATTTCTGCCTCTCAAACCGATTTTAATGAAATTTAAAACATAGATAGATCCATATCTATAGGGACACATTAGCTATGCAGTTTTTAAAAAATAGGACCATAAGGGTAGGCAGGGGGAAATTTCTGCCTCTCCCAAACTTTCAAACCGATTTTCATGAAGTTTATAAACATAGATAAATCCATATTTACATGGACACATAAGCATGATGTGTTTTTATACCCACACCACAATAGTGGAGAGGGTATTATGCATTTGTGCTGATGTATGTAACGCCTTAAAATATTGGTCCTAGACCCACCTTAAAGTATACCGATCGTCTTAGAATCACTTCCTGAGTCGAACTGACGATGTCCGTCCGGCTGGCTGGCAGGCTGGCTGGCTGTCCATGTAACCTTGTGCGCAAAGTACAGGTCGCAATTTTGGAGATAATTTGATGAAATTTGGGTCATAGGTTCTTATTGGCACAAGGACCAAGCCTATTGAAAATGGGCCGAATCGTAGGACCACGAGGGAAGTTAGGGGGAAATTTCTTCCTCTCAGAAACTATCAAACCGATTTCAATGAAATTTAAAACATAGATAGAACCATATCTATATGGACACAAAATGTATGCATTTTTTAAAAAATAGGACCACGAGGGGATATAGGGGCAATTTCTGCCTCTCAAACCGATTTTAATGAAATTTAAAACATAGATAGATCTATATCTATATGGACACATTAGCTATACAGTTTCTCAAAAATAGGACCACAAGGGGAGGTAGGGGGCAATTTCTGCCTCTCACAAACTTTCAAACCGATTTTCATGAAGTATATAAACATAGATAAATCTATATTTATATGGACACATAAGCATGATGTGTTTTTAAATACTGTGGTGTAGAGTATCATATGGTCGGGCTTGACCGACTATACTTTCTTATTTGTTAATACTGTGGTGTAGGGTATCATACCGACTACTTCCGACTATATTTTCTTACTTGTTTATATATATGTATATATACAGTCGAACTTTCCTATAATGAATCTGCATTGAAAACATAATTGTATACTACACTTTGATTACTTTATCATCTAGAAGAAAAGTTTACGACATTTAAAAAATTGACAAAAACTAAAATAAGAGATTTTTTCGCCTTGTATTAACTATTCAACTTATCAATCGGCTTTTCTTTACCCAATCGTCATTATAATTTTTGTTTTTATATACAAGGAAACAAAATGCGGCCATTCATTGACTTAAGAGTTCATTTTGATTTTTTTTATCACCTCTAATAAGTATATGTACAATGTACATAGTATGTACTACATACATGAACTTCACTAGGAAAATACAAATTTTGTACTTATTATACATAATCATATTATTGAAAATTAACTTCAAACTTTTAAGATATTTTTTTTTTGATAAAAAAAAAAAAAAAACAACTTTTTTACCTGGTGTTTATTGATATTAGTGATATTGCAAAAATGACCCCCCTAATGTTTATGTGTGCATAAATTTAGTTATCTCCTATAGAAAAATTAAACTCATATTTTTTAAAACGGAAATAAGTTTATTTTCTAAAGTAACCAATTTCCTTTCTTAACACAGAAAATCCAATAATAGTTTTATGATTTTAACATATTTTGTTCGTATTTAGTAAAATTTTCTTGAATAAACAAAAATTTTCTCATAATCAAAAAATTCACGTTTTTGGTATACAGTTGTTTTCGGTTAATTGAGCCCCGCTTAATTGAGTTTCCCGTTTTATTGCACTAAAATTCATGGAACGAAATCATTCAGTATAACTGTCTACGTAGAAATTAGAGGTCTGCAACGAGTAACTATTTTCTTCACATGTGAAACTCGCTGTCGAATATATTATTTATTTGTTCTCTTGCTTAACCCGCAAAAATTTAAGAGAAGTGATTGTTGTTTTTATAAATACTAACATACAGCAGCCGAAGATGAAGTATGTTCCGAAAAAAAGGAACATATAAAAATGGGTACAACGAAAAAGAAGTACCTATAGAATTATGTTCACTTCATGTGGTACTTGTAGTATTACGCAGTAAAGCTGAAATTTGTGTAATTACCCAAAAATTAGACAAACATTTATTTCTTAAGACTACTGATAATTATACATTTTTTTGTGTAATTTAGCTTAAATATTTTTTAACAAATAGAAACTGGGAATTATTTCCTTCCGAAGGTTACTTTATATTATAATCAACATTTTTTATTTTTCGAATTTATTCTATGAGGTAAATTTCAGTTATGTATTTTATAAAGCTTTTTTGTAATAGTCCTATTCCTTCAATTATTCAGAAATGACTTTATACACTACCAGACTATTATATTGTATTTTCTTGTTACATTTTACCTTAGCCTTCCTTCTGCTGGTGTCTAATAATTGTAAATTTTTCTGTACATTCAATATACCTCATTGCTTTCCAAAGGAAGGATAAGGTAAAATGTAAAAATAGTTGAGTTAAATACATTCAATTTATAAAGTATCACTATCCAGTGTGACATAAAGAATGCTGACGAAGGCCGTAGCGGGCCAGAAAATGCATTACATTCTGCTGGTGTCTAATATTTGTAAATTTTTCTGTACATTCAATATACCTCATTGCTTTCCAAAGGAAAGCTAAGGTAAAATGTAACAAGAAAATACAATATAATAGTCTGGTAGTGTATAAAGTCATTTCTGAATAATTGAAGGAATAGGACTATTACAAAAAAGCTTTATAAAATACATAACTGAAATTTAGCTCATAGAATAAATTCGAAAATTAAATATTTTTTCATATACAAGTAAATTTTTCACTTCTTAAAGAAGAAAATGTATTAGTTTTTCGGCGCAAAAATTGATTTCTTTTTTTCTAAAAATTACTAGATGTGTATCAATTTTAGGAATCTTTATTTACTATAGTTGTTGTATTACATATATTCATAAAAAAGCGTTACTTATTATATATTAAACACAAAATTTGTACAACCTGGGTTAAACTCTTATTAAAAATGCGATGCGTCAATTCAATTCAAGTTTAAGTAATTAAAAAAATATTACAAAAACTAAAACAGGTTTATAAAGAGTTGTGGCCTGTTCGTTCGCTTAAATTACATTTAAAACGCGAACGAAGTCTTCATTCGCTATCGACGAACAGGCCATTAATGAAATTGATTTTTTATGAAAATTTGCTTAATAAGCCTTTTATTTTTATAAATAAAGCGTATATACTGTTAAAAGTGGAGACAAATTAAATATTATCTGTTACTCTTTCTACTTCATCATATACAACTGTTTTTTTTCATGTTGGAATGCAGAAACATTATTTTATTTACTGTAACTGAATTAGTTCCAATGGAAGATCTTTTTTCTGCAGTGAGTTTTCTCGCCATTGAAAAAGTTCGTTCCGATGAAGCACTACTTGCCGGAGTGGCTAGTAGCTTACAACTTTATTTAAACATTAAAGGAAACTCTGCCTTGTGATAATGCCACCACTTCAAAACATCGAAATCGTCATGGAATGTCATATCCTAAAAAAGTAAGCTTAATTAGTGCCCGAAAACAGTTATAAGATTCTCAACATAATAATGTTTTATTTAATAATTTTTAATACATTTTTTAATACATGTTCATACATACATACATATGTATCTACATACAAATGTACATTTAATTGATGTTTCCCATGATTATTATTTTCAAATAATGTTTATTATTGCAAATAAATTTCACTTTTAAATATTTATAAATATGTAAATATAAATCTAAATGATCTAAATAAATAAAGTTATGTATAAACATACCTCATTTATTTCCATTTTATTTTTATTAAACTTAACAGTTAAAAAAGATTAAATGCATGGAACAATATTTTTTGTTTTTAATGTTTGCATAACTTCACTTGTACCATGTTTTTTATTATAGTTTGAGTAAGTGTTCATGCTTTGCTAGATCATATGTACTTTTTAAGTACAAATCCATTTGTGCAGGGGTCTAGTAGAAATACCCGCTTAGTTGAGTTCCGTTTAATTGCGTCACCTGCTTAATTATTTCGAAAAATAAGACCGCATTGCGAAAAACAAGTGCAAATGTTTCGGTTAATTGTTTCCGTCTACTTAATGTCTTTTTGCTTCACAAACGTAATAAAAAAATGAGTTTGCGGCAGGAAAGTCATGTTTTTGTTATATATGTAAATAAATGTTATATATGTATATGAACAAATAAAGAAATGAGTTTTTTTTTCTATCTACACATGGGTGTATCGCTTTATTGCACATCTTGCTCAATTAAACGATTTTCGTTTTAATTGTGTCGGCGATTCATGCAGTTGTTGACAGCACTGCATGTTAATTTCTTATAACATGGTCCATACTACAGTACATTGGACCATGTTGTAAGTAGTCCATTTAAGCCACAATGGACCACGTAGTCCAATATTATCTGTAGGGAATAGCTTTTTTACACTTGAGCACATCTTAGAGGAATGCGTGGAAGATGCCAAAAATGAAAAAAACTTGTTTACATTTGTAACATCTTTCATCTTTCATCATAAAAATATTTATTTTCACGTGTAAAGCCTAGTACTCTGTTCAAATTTGTGAAACATGTTGAGCAACATTAAATTTTTCACACGAAAATTTTGACATGTATCAATGTTACCTATCATGCGAGTTTGTACAATTTGACGATTTTAGTCCTGCAAATTATGCGACATTGTTTTGCGTATGTAAACAAACCCCACATGTATTTTACTAAAAATAATTTTTTTAATAAAAAAATTTAATAAAAAAGAAAGTAAATATGGATAAGAAACTGTTACCGGCTGTGTTATTTTATTTTTTTATTTCGTATTTAATAATCAGTACATACTTTTTTGCATTTGCTTAAAATTCCACGCGAAATAACTGCAGCTTACATTATTTCGCAGTTGTACAAATGTTGCCAGAAACATTTCGGAGCTTTTTCACAAAATGAACAGAGTACAACTCTATCAACATTATTTCATAGATATTCCGCACAAGTTTTTTTCATATGCGTTTTGACAGCATTTCACGTGAAATGTTGAACGGAGTACCAGGCTTAAGAGCGAATAAAAACAAAATAAATGATATTGCTATCCTGCTCTTTTGTATTTTTTTCTAGTGATGGTTTATACTTTTTACCCCCGGCCCCACGTAGCAATATTTATTGCGGCAAACGTCAAATTTGATTGCTCCTGTAAATTTGCGACGTATAGACCGCAAATTGCCATGAGTGGCAATCCATTGCGCTATGCTTGCTCTTCTTATTGCTTAAGCAATTATTGCTTAGCAATCTGCAGTAAAATGAGTTGTCATTTATTTCTCCAGCAATATAATCAGCAATTATTGCGCCATTGTTCTGCCGACGTTTTTGCTTGTTCTTAGCAATAAAAATTGCTACGTTGAGACCCAGCGTTAACAAGTTATTTGTTTTTTCTAGTGAAGACACTAAAATAATCGAAAGATGTTAAATGAAACAACATGAGATAGAAACATCTTTTAAAGATGAAGCAAGATGTTGATTTTAGGCCCTGTACAATTCTTATCCAAATTTTTTTTTTAAATCCCCAATGAAAACCTCAAACTCCAAATCAAATTTTTCGTCCCTTTTAGCAACAAGAAAACCCCCAATTTGGGATCATAACCCCAAAGCTGGCAGCCCTGTTTAGTCCTAAAAATCTGTGACATACCAACTTTTATTACAGCAGCATTATTTGTTAAACATTTCGGCGTACTAAACTGTTTCCGAGAGTAGGCAATATGTGTGCCTATGGTAAATTATTGACCGATCTTCAAGAAATTTTACAGGGTGATTTCTAGTTCTATAAAACTGTGACGTACCAAGTTTTATTACAGTAGCATTATTTCTTAGGCGTGTTAGGCGTACTAAACTGTTTACCAAGAGTGGACTTTATATGGCGCCAATGGTGAGTTATGAAACGATCTTCACGAAATTTAGCAGTGTGATTTTTAGTTATTTAAAGCTGTGACGTAGGCGTGCTAAACTCTTTTCCAAGAGTAGGCTTTTAATGGGGCCTATGGTAAATTATAGACCGATTTTTACAAAATCTTGCAATATTATTTGTAGTCTTATACTTAGAACCAATTTTTGCTAAATCTTTATCAATCCGTGCCTTCACCATTTATGCTAGTTTTTGTAACAAAATTATCAATTTTTTAGGGTGATGGTTCCACATTTAGACTCATAGCTCTCATCCGACTGAGCCGATTTTGCTGGCTTTCAATCCAAAACTGCCTAGGATACTTAGAAGCAATTTAATAACCACATTATTCTTTTCTTATGAGTTTTATGAAAGTGATCGTGTTGTAAACAGACGGACAAGACCGACGGACATGGCTCAATCTCCATGGAGAAAATTATTTTTTGATTTCCTTTATTTTTTACTGTGTTGATGTTCCTTCTCAACAGCACATTTCAGCAGAATTTCACAGGATATATTTTCAATACTAATTCATTCATTGTGTTATTTTCATTAGCTATGTCTAAATAGTCATAAAATAACTAAGAATTATTTCAATACGCCTTTTTACTTTTATCTAAGCAAAATATCTGCATTTTGACAAAACATCTTAAGTCGAGATAAGATAAAGTTTTTTAAAGAAATATCCGTAAAAAATAATTTTTATTAAATATTAAAATACATATGTAATCGAAAATTAAAGAAAAATTTCGTTTATAATACAAAATTTTAAAAAAGTAATCAAAAATGTTTTTTTTGATGAAAATTCGCATGATTTAAAAAACTTTTTAAATTCGACTTAAGATGTTTTGTCAAAATGCCACATATATGTATATTACTGATCATAGCACCCTTCACCCTTTTCGTGCAAACATAATTTTATTTCATAATAGCAAAAAAAAAAAAAAATATTGTATTTGGACATACATAGTTTTCTTATAACGCGATTTTTTTAATATTCGATGTCTATGTAACCATAAGCCAAAACAAAAAAAAAAACTGAAAATTTGCTGAAATGTGCTGTTGAGAAGGAACATCAACACAGTAAAAAAATAAAGGAGATCAAAAAATATTTTTCTCCAAACTGTCCGATTTGACTTGGATTGCCCCATATATACTTAATGGGAGTCTGAGATGAATATTGAAAAAGTTTCGCACGGAATAACTAACTTAGTATACCCTCTTCACATCTAGTTGTGGAGGGTATAAAAATCATTTTAATTAAAATTACCTTTTTGTAAAAAGTCCTTATCTGAACAACTTCATTAAAATTACTTAAAAAAAAAAACTATTTTTAATATTTTTAGGTAAATAATTTCTCTTTTAGATTTTTTTAAATTCCATTTATTGTCAACAAATAAAACCCATATTGTCATTGTTAAACTTGTAGAATTTTACTTGTGCTCAAGTTTAAAAGAAAATATTTTAATATTAAGGATTCTATCCTTATGTAAGCTAAAGTTAAAAGCTATTTTGTAAATTATTTAACCAAATCAAACATTGACTTAACTAGAATGTACCCTGCAAATAATAGGACCAGTCCAAACACACGTGTAAAGAGTAGCCCACAAGGGACCAGGACTAGTCCAGAAGTAACCCAAACGTATAGAAAAAACATGGTCTATTTAACATTACGATGTCCTAGGAGAGGACCATATTACCCACATTTGGACTACTAAGGAGTAGTTTTAAAACTACTCCATGGTATACACAAGAGGAGTAGTTTTGAAGTCGTTTAAAAACGAAAGCACGCCGTTAAAAAACGAAGACATGTCGTCTCACTACAAACACTTTTTAACAATGACATGGTCCATGCTTTCATTACATCGGACGAGTCCATGGAGTAGTCCAATTTATCATTCATTCATGTCATTCATTTTATATATATATGTTCCTTTAACTCCCACTGGAGCATAGGGCGCCTTAGCGATTCGTTAGCAATTTAAGTTCAGAAACGTAGGTTGCTAGCCTTCGTTCCCTAGTTTGGTGATAGGGCTGCTATTTAAGCACCCAAACGTGCTGTGTTTTGGAACCAGTATTTCAGAGGCTCCAGCATTCGCGATCTCCTACTTCCTGAGACGCACTTTGGCCATTCAGGGTTCGCTGACACTCCAGGTTGGCAACAGAATTTCCTCTGTGCGGTTGTTAAGGTTATACCGCCTAAGATCGGTCGACAGGGCCTCGTTTGTCAAAAACAGGGGTCACCAAGTCCTTTCTGGACAGAGGGTGAGGTTGTCATTTGAAAAGGATTGGCTGTGTGTACAATATGATAACTCATTTGTATTCGCGTCACTTTTCCATAACCCCCAAATCATTCATTTTATGTTTCAGTAAAAAGAAATTTATCAAAGTTATTTTCGGGAATACAAAGTTTATTATTAATACGATCTTCGTATGACGTGCTAAATTCCCAGTTTTTCATATTTGATAAATACACTGAAATTTATTGTTGAGGGAAAGCAAGCCTCTATGCGCATTTCGCCGGTTGCTTACACCAAATTTAATACGTCAAGAATCTTATTTATATGTAACATTTTTTTGATATTGTGTTGGATATGAAAAACATTTTTGTTTGTTAAATGATTTTTGCTGTGTAGTTTCCTAAAGTTTTATATTATTGTTCATCAATTATACTAACATATGTATACATATACTCATTTGGATGATCGAAAAAGAAATCCTCGACGTTTGATCTGTTGAGCCACGCAAGTGGAAACAAAACGACAATCGGCTCTACGCACTGCAACGACTTGGAGTTCAAGGAACACCGACCAAGGATTGCCAACTCAGCAACACCTGCTCTTTAGGTCTCACTGCTATAACAACAATATTCTACATGACTCATATTTGCAGAAATTCTATTTTGAAAACATCACTTTTGGCGAAAATGTCTGGCGAGGATTAGTGATCAATTTGGAGAAATATGGAATTTTACTAAAAAACAGGGAAACCAGAAATATGCTCTAAAAACACGTTTTATGCGCATTTAATATGCAGTAAAAACTTAAAAATTTATCCCAAAAAATTCAAAAATTGCTAATTTAAACAAAATGTTCAACAATTAAATAACAGTGCCAATCCCAAACAACATAGTATTTACAGACGAATTTTCAAGATTCTACCCTATTTGGAAACGATGGGCAGTAATGGGCACACAAAAACAAAGTTATGTTAAGAGGTTAAAATTCATATCGTCGCAGGAATTAAAGAATGCTGTAACCGACAAAAAATCGATGATACGTTTTTTTGCATAATTTTTATCAGAATATTTGTATGATGAAAAAAATTCACTTATGCAAAAAAAAAAAAAAAAAAGCTGTAAGCCGCAGAATGACCTGGAATTATAGACTTGAGAGGAAATGTTTAGAGTCAATATATAAAGCGAGAAAAAATAAAGATATATATAATATATATATATATATATATATATATATAATATATATATATATCTTTATTTTTAGGGCGGGTCGATTTGTAGGGAGTGAAAAAATTTACCAATTTCCCTATGATTTCCGTATTCTATGGGTTATTCCATGAAAATTTGCCGAAGGAACCATACCTCTATCGTTAAAATCGAGTCCCCTACTTTTTGTTGGTAAAAAGTTCAAAAGTTACGGGAATTTTTGTCCAAATTTTGGACCATTTTTTCATGATTTTGTCCAAGAACATTACTTTCATGGCCATTTTTTGGCTCAATCCATTATTTAATTCAATTTACAATTCAAAATGAAGAGTTTAGGCCCAAATTTATCGAATTCGGTTGATTAATTCATGCGATATTGCTAAAACAAAATAACACATAAATCCAAAACAGGGTGTGCACCCTGTGAAAAAATATGCCAATAATGTAAAGCGGAAATCAGTCCAGTCGTAACGTAAGGTTCGTAAGCTTCGTAAGTCAAAAAAATTGAGCCAAAAAAATGGACAAAATCATGAAAAAAATGGAAAAATGCTCCAAAATTTGGACAAAAATGCCCGTAACTTTTGAACCGTTGGACCAATGTTGGAGATTTTTTTTTGTAAATTGATCAAAATGAGCTCACCTTTCCAACGCGCCTACTGGCGATTAAACCCGATCTATTTTTGAGTTTTGGATGTGAACGTATAGGTAATATTTCATACGAACGTCAATTTGGGAAAAAATCTACCAACAAAAAGTAGGGGACTCGATTTTAACGATAGAGGTATGGTTCCTTTGGCAAATTTTCATGGAATAACCCATAAAATACGGAAATCATAGGGAAATTGTCGAAAAATAAATCGACCCGACCTAATATATATATATATATATATATATCAGGCGCGGATCCAGCTCGAGCCTTAGGGGGGGGGGGGGGGGGAATTTTGTATGATACAAAAAAGTCAAAAATTTGTTTTTAAAAGTTTATTAAAATTTTTGCTAATATCAAATTCTTCATCGCATAGCCGTATAGACCGTTAAAAAATATTAAGAAATGATGTATTACTTTTTCGCGATCGTGAAGAAAGTTTCCGCACCAAACGCGATAAAGTTTTGAATTTCAATTTTTCTCCTTACTATCCAAAATTAACATTAAATTACAAAATTTTAAGTATTTTCTAATAATTTCATGAATATAACAAGATCATACCATTTGTAGGGAAGAAGGGCGCAAAAAAAATCGCGACTCTATTTCGCGGTTTTTTTAATAAACTAAATTATAATGGAAAATGATAGATGTTGTGATAGATGAGTTGTTTGGCGGATATATGAAACATAGATAATTTTCAGCATCTTAGTAATATATGCGCGGAACGAGCTATTAAATTTTATGTATTTATGCCTGTATTCATAAAAATATTTTAAATTTAATAAAGGCTTGAAAACCAAATATTCTATGAAAATTTTCCTTAATAAACGTTTATTAAATTTTATAATCATTTATGAATAAACAATAAATGTACCATATATTGAGGGCTCAGACCTGAAGCCAACCAAGTCAAAAAAGAAAATTCGAAAAAAACGCAACAAAAAGGTTAAATAAAATATAAGATCATTTCAATATACATTAATCTTTTTAAATAAGCAATTTATGATTTCCTTGTGAAATCATGGCCTCCCGCTCTTAGCTTTGCTGACGAGCATTGAAACGAAAATTTGAAATATTTATCTTAGATTTGGGTAGATATCTTCATCACAGTTTATTAAAGCATCTACAACGTTATCTGATAGATCAGGCTCAAGTTTAGATGTTAGTAGGTGTTTATCTCTTTAATCAAATATAATCAGCTCATCAGCTTGTTGTGGTTTTAACAGTTTTGTATCTGTATATGACTTGATTACACTTTGAGGTAGAAGTTTAGGTATGTTCAATACATTTGGGATATCTATTGGGAAAGTGGTTATGAGATCTTCTAAAATAAATTCAATAAGATGAATGTAACCTACAACTCGGTAGTAATCTTCAACATTTTGGACGTGATTATTTCGTTCAAATCTTGTCTTTTCGATTTGAACGCAAATAACTTTAACTTTTTCAAAAATCGCTTTAAATTGTTCTTCGGCTTTATTTCTTTTTTCTTCAAGGCACATGATTAAAATTTTGATAAGGCACATGATTAAAATTTTGATAAGGCTTGATCCTTTTTGGAGATCTATATCTTGCTTTTGTAAAATGATACTAAGTGGCTGTGTTACAACAAGTTTCACACTTAATATGTATATTCCGCAAATAAATTTAAAATAACTAAGTGAGTTCCTTAATATAAGGTAGAGATACTACCTTTCCACTCAGATATTTTTTCCAAAGCTTCTACTATGAGTTTGGCTCCCAAATACTTTGCTAAAACTGTTTTTCGCTTAGGATGATTATATATAAAAAATTTTGTCGTTTCTTTAACAAATGATACAAGTTTTTGTATTAATGGCACTTTATTGCTTTTAGAAATTGAGTTGTTCGATTTATGGGAATAGCAAGGCGTTTGTTTCGCATTTGTCGCTTTTCCAGAAATTTTTAACAACTACATTTTCTGCTGACATCAGTGGTCCCACCCATCTGTTCCATCTCCTACACAAAATTTGTCAAAGCTTTAAGAACTATTGATGATAGTGCCTTCGCATCAATTGACACATCAACGTCATCAATATCTTTTGAAGCCTCTTTAAATGCGTTTGCAACAAAGCCAATAAATTCTTCCCTAAAAACTTTTTGTTGTATGTTGAAATATCTTAAAGATAAGGAAATATGGCTTTTCCCCGACAAATTCGGGCTTTCGTCAAAAATTATCAAATAGAATTTTGATTCATATAACACATAAATATATACATAAATATTGAAAATACTAAGGCTTTTTAATAATTCAACCGCAGGCATTATCAAGCCAAACGTTAAGTCTTTGGATATAGATGGCAACTGCTGGGATTGAATGTAGAATAATAAGTATTTGAATACGGTAAACTAGATGTTTCATTGGTAATATCTAATAAATAGCTATTAGGATTAAGATTTGGATACTTATTGAAAATCGTTAGAGATTCAATAAAAAAAATAAAAAAAACTTATTGAAAATTTCGTTAGAGATTCCATAAAAAAAAGACAAAAAAAACCTTTCTAGGATTTCCAAAAATTTTTTACATTAAAAAAAATATTATTATTGGGAATTCTTGTATTATCGAAATTAACAAAACATATTTTTATAATTTACGGGGGGGAAATTTCCTAATTCCCCCCCCCCCCCCTGAATCCGCGCCTGATATATATATATATATATATATATATATTTATATGTAATTCTTGGAATTCCTATAAGGAACATAGGGCCTCAATAATTGATCTCCATCGACTTCTATCTTGTGCTTCTCTTTTGGCTTCATTCCAGGTTATACCAACAGTTTGAAGTTCGGCTTGAACTTGACGCCTCCAGTTGTTTTTAGGGTGACCCCTTCTTCTTGCTCCCTGTGGGTTGTAGTCAAGGGATTTTCTATTGATGTCATCGGTTGGCTTTCGTAGAGTATGACCCAACCATCTATACATGCGTATTTTGATCTCGTGGTCAATTGGAGGTTGTTGCGTTCTAGACCATAGCTCTGAGTTTGTAATAGTTTGGGGCCAGAAAGTTTTAAGGATTCGGCGAAGGCATTTGCAGTTTTTGGATATCTGAATTTGTTACGTTCCATGTCTCCGAGCCATAAAGCAGAACTGACATATTGATATTAAAAACTTTAAGTTTAGTAGACAATGCGATGTTAGCTGACCTCCAGAACTTATTCAATATTCCAAAAGCTTGTTTAGCTTTTGCCAGTCTGTTTTGAATATCATCGTTGCATCCACCGGAAGTAGCAAAAATACTGCCCAAGTAACAAAAAGTTCTGACATCTTCCAGTGGTTTCCCCATCAGTGAGAAATGATAATTGCTTGCTACATTGAAACGCATAGATTTTGTCTTTGAAATGTTTATAATTAGACCTGCGCTTGATGCTATTTAACATTTGCTGCATGCCTTGTTGGTTGTGTGACAATAAACAAATGTCATCGGCATAATCAGCTAATAGAACAGCCACTAAAGAAGTTAAACCGCCACCTATCTATCTGCGGGAGCAAACATCAAATAGCATAGTCAACATGTTGATTCAACTGGTAGGTAAGAATAATTTCTACGACGTTTCTATACGACGCGGGCAAATTCAAGAAACCAAAATTCAAGCCAGTACAGAAACGAACTTTCGTGTTATATCAAGACACCTGGACGCAGAAAATAAAAGTTACTATACATATCAATTAAAAAGTGCTAAGGGATTGATTATTGTTATAAAAGGCATAGATAGTTCTGTTCCTACAGAGGAAATAAAATCTGCCATAGAGCTAGAGGGGTATGAGGAAAAATCTGTTCATAACATTTTGAACAGGAATAAAGTTCCTCAACCAATGCACCGCGTTGAAATATCGTTTGATTCATCGGTTCTCAAAACCAAAAATTCAGTTCATCCCATATACAACTTGCGCTACCTACTCAACAGAAGAATAACTGTTGAGGAGCCATCAAAACGAAAGGGTCCCTCCCAATGCACAAACTGTCAGAAATATGGGCATACAAAATCATATTGTAAATTGCCTCACGTATGTGTGGTTTGTGGCGACGCTCATAAAACCGCCGAATGTAATCGTTCTAAAGCTGACCCGAATGTTAAGAAATGCAGCAACTGTGGCGAAAATCACACGGCAAACTATAGGGGTTGTAGAGTCTTCTTGCATTTAAAAAAACCTGCTTTAGTTCAAAAATATACTCACTCCCAATATGGTCCGTCACATGCGCCCAGCCAGGCCGCTGGCTCTATTGCTAGTACTTCACAAACAAACAATCAAAAACAATCATATGCCCAAGTCTTAAAAGGAAACCCTAATGCGAAAAATCCCCCGAGTACTTCTAACGCAAAGCAACCTCCATACGCTAATGTTCCTAGGGAAGGTCTACAAATGCCTTCTGGAAATATGCCTACCTCAATTGAAAATTTAATTCAAACTATGAATAACTTCATGGCCAATATGCAGAATATGTTTCAGGAAATGATGCGAAACCAGAACATGCTCCTGCAAGTTCTACTCAACAAAAAATGAACCAGTTAAAAATATGTTTCTGGAATGCAAACGGGTTATCCCAACATAAACACGAAGTTGCAAACTTTCTTCATAGGCATGAAATCGACGTACTTCTTGTCTCTGAAACACACTTTACTCATAAAAACTGCTTTAGGGTAAATGGATACCTTACGTATGACACAAAACATCCCAGCGGACGAGCTTGTGGTGGCACAGCCATAATTGTGCACAAACACATCAGACACTTACCATTGCCAGAGTTCGAAGAAGATTGTATCCAGGCCACATCTATAAATCTTACTGATTTCAATCTAACGTTAACATCAGTTTATTGTCCCCCGAGGCACAAAATTGTACACGATAAATTTCTCAACTTCTTCCCCACATTGGGCAAGAAGTTCATTGCTGCTGGCGACTACAACGCTAAACATACATATTGGGGCTCCAGACTTATTAGTCCTAGAGGTAATCAGCTATACAATACCGTAACTGCAAATAATTTTGATGTGGTATCTAGTGGTGAGCCTACCTATTGGCCAACCGACTTCAATAAGCTACCAGACCTTATTGACTTTGATGTAATTAAAAACATCAAGCGCGATCAGGTACTAGTTAGTTCCTCCTATGATCTTTCGTCTGATCATTCACCTTCAATCCTCATTTTAAAAGGTAACTCTGACGCCGCAGCTGCAAACTTTATTTCCTATCCAAACAGAAACACAAATTGGTTAAAGTATAAAATGTATGTGAGCTCTCACCTATCACAGTGCATTCCCCTAAAAAATTCATCTGACATCCAAATAGCTGTCGACCGATTTACAGAAGTATTGGATACTGCAGCAAGAAATGCAACCCCAATCAAGCGGACAATTAAACGCGCTCCTTACAATACATCGACGGATATAGAGACCCTTATCAGAGAAAAAAGGAAGTTAAGAAGACAATGGCAAAACAGTCGTTCCCCAACCACTAAGGCCCAACTACAATTATGCCTGACCACTCTTCGCAACAAATTGAGACAGAACCACGAGTCTGCAATAGAAGAATCTCCATTAAGACTGGAAAACCGCACTTGGGCCAAAAACACACATGAAAAATTAAACGCTTTCGCAGGCCACCTTGAGAAAGTTTTCACGCCACATGATGCACATACTTGTTCCTGTCGTCCAATCATTCCTGATAAGGTAAACCATCCATTAAAATTTAACATAACTCAAGTAAAATCTGCAATAGAAAAAGCGAATATTAGAAAATCTCCCGGACCTGACCGCATCACAGGGTCAATGATAAGAAACTTACCATCGTCTGCTTCCAGAATCTTGCTGCTCATTTTTAACGCTATATTAAGAGTCGGATACTTCCCATCCTCATGGAAGAGGTCTATAATTGTTATGATTCCCAATCCAGGAAAAGATGCTAGCCAGGTTGCGTCGTACAGACCGATACGCTTATTGTCAATCCTATCGAAGCTTTTCGAAAAAATATTCGTTTTAAGTATAACTCCTCATCTAAATGAACACGACATCATCCCGGATCACCAGTTCGGATTCAGAGCGAAACATGGTACAATAGAACAAGTGCATAGAATTGTCACCCTTATTAGATCGGCGTTTGAGAAAAAGCAATACTGCTCAGCCCTGTTTATAGACATTTCCCAAGCATTTGACAAAGTTTGGCATGATGGGCTACTCATCAAAATAACAAGAATGCTTCCTCAAAACACTCACAAGCTTCTGGAGAGCTATCTAACAGGCAGAACATTCATAGTAAGGTCGCAAGATAAATACTCCCCCCTCAAGAAAATTACTGCTGGTGTCCCCCAAGGCAGCATATTAGGACCGCTTCTATATATAATATACACAGCGGATATGCCAACAAACCTGAGCACGCATACCTCTACATTTGCAGACGACACAGCATTTATTAGCGTTAACCATGACCCAAAAGTCGCATCGCAAAATCTGCAGTCCCACATCAATGAACTAGAGGCCTGGCTAGAAAAATGGAGAATAAAGGTTAACCCGGCTAAATGTGCTCACTTAACTTTCACGCTCAGAAGACAAACGTGCCCAGCTGTAAAAATAAATAACATCACTGTTCTGGTAGAAAACCATGTTAAGTACTTGGGAATTCATATAGATAGACGCTTGACTTGGTCGCGTCATATTGAAGCGAAAATAACGGCTATGAAACTTAAAGCAGCTCAACTACATTGGCTTCTCGGTCAAAACTCAAACTTGTCCTTAGACAACAAAATTCTCTTATACAAGTCCATCATAAAACCAATATGGACATATGACATTCAATTATGGGGTACTGCATGCGCATCTAACATCCAAAAGCTTCAAAGAAAACAGTCTAGAATATTACGACAAATTGTCTGCGCCCCATGGTATATACGTAATGATATTATCCACAGAGATCTCAACGTCCCCACTATCCAGGAGGAAATTTAAAAATATTCAATAAGTTACATCGATAAATTAATAGCCCACCCTAACTACCTCGCTCGGGGTCTGCTTCAGTTCGAAGGTCACCAGAGGCTAAAAAGAACCGATACTTTGAGCCTAACTAGAAGACATTTTTAAAATTTGAATACAGCAGTTAGTGGTTACATTGGTAACAACTAATAAACAACAAATAGAATTAAGATTTGAATACATATTGTAAATTTCGATAAGAAAGATTCAATAATAAAAAAATAATTTAAAAAAAAAAAAAAAAAAAAAATCGGCATAATCTAGATCAGTAAGTCTACCTGTCACGCCCATTGTGATCCCATGAACAGGATTCACAGATTGACTCATTATAACATCAAGTACGATGTTGAACAGTAAGGGGGATAAGACGCATCCTTGTCTCACACCAGTTTTAACGTTTAAGTTATCGCCGACTTGGCCACTGTGGAGGGCAGAGCAAGTTGCATTAGCATACAGACCTTCAACGAGTCTGATAATTTTATCTGGTATTCCTTTGCAACGCATCGCTTTCCATATGTAAATTTTTTTTTGTAAATTGATCAAAATGAGCTCACCTTTCCAACGCGCCTACTGGCGATTAAACCCGATCTATTTTTGAGTTATGGACGTGAACGTATAGGTAATATTTCATACGAACGTCAATTTGGGAAAAAATCTACCAACAAAAAGAAGGGGACTCGATTTTAACGATAGAGGTATGGTTCCTTTGGCAAATTTTCATGGAATAACCCATAAAATACGGAAATCATAGGGAAATTGTCGAAAAATAAATCGACCCGACCTAATATATATATATATATCAGGCGCGGATCCAGCTCGAGCCTTAGGAGGGGGAATTTTGTATGATACAAAAAAGTCAAAAATTTGTTTTTAAAAGTTTATTAAAATTTTTGCTAATATCAAATTCTTCATCGCATAGCCGTATAGACCGTTAAAAAATATTAAGAAATGATGTATTACTTTTTCGCGATCGTGAAGAAAGTTTCCGCACCAAACGCGATAAAGTTTTGAATTTCAATTTTTCTCCTTACTATCCAAAATTAACATTAAATTACAAAATTTTAAGTATTTTCTAATAATTTCATGAATATAACAAGATCATACCATTTGTAGGGAAGAAGGGCGCAAAAAAAATCGCGACTCTATTTCGCGGTTTTTTTAATAAACTAAATTTTAATGGAAAATTATAGATGTTGTGATAGATGAGTTGTTTGGCGGATATATGAAACAGTGATAATTTTCAGCAGCTTAGTAATATATGCGCGGAACGAGCTATTAAAGTTGCACAAGATATTTTTCCATTACATAAATCAACTCGCACTTTTAACTTAAAATTTATTTCATTAAACCCAAAAAAAAAACTTTACATTTTTGTTATACAGTTGCTTATTTTATGTATTTATGCCTGTATCATTGTTTATTAAAGCATCTACAACGTTATCTGATAGATCAGGCTCAAGTTTAGATGTTAGTAGGTGTTTATCTCTTTAATCAAATATAATCAGCTCATCAGCTTGTTGTGGTTTTAACAGTTTTGTATCTGTATATGACTTGATTACACTTTGAGGTAGAAGTTTAGGTATGTTCAATACATTTGGGATATCTATTGGGAAAGTGGTTATGAGATCTTCTAAAATAAATTCAATAAGATGAATGTAACCTACAACTCGGTAGTAATCTTCAACATTTTGGACGTGATTATTTCGTTCAAATCTTGTCTTTTCGATTTGAACGCAAATAACTTTAACTTTTTCAAAAATCGCTTTAAATTGTTCTTCGGCTTTATTTCTTTTTTCTTCAAGGCACATGATTAAAATTTTGATAAGGCACATGATTAAAATTTTGATAAGGCTTGATCCTTTTTGGAGATCTATATCTTGCTTTTGTAAAATGATACTAAGTGGCTGTGTTACAACAAGTTTCACACTTTTTTTTTTTTTTTTTAATTCCCTACGCTAATCCCCGCGAAGCTTGACGCTTGTCTGCAGGAAAGAAACCAGAGTCTCTGGCGGGAATCGAACCCGCAACCCCGGGGTTGATAGACTAGCTCACTACCAGCCAGCCTACCGGGGCAAATAAATTTAAAAGTACTAAGTGAGTTCCTTAATATAAGGTAGAGATACTACCTTTCCACTCAGATATTTTTTCCAAAGCTTCTACTATATGATGTACACTTGTTGCAAAGACGCATAATGAAGAGAGTTTGGCTCCCAAATACTTTGCTAAAACTGTTTTTCGCTTAGGATGATTATATATAAAAAATTTTGTCGTTTCTTTAACAAATGATACAACTTTTTGTATTAATGGCACTTTATTGCTTTTAGAAATTGAGTTGTTCGATTTATGGGAATAGCAAGGCGTTTGCTTCGCATTTGTCGCTTTTCCAGAAATTTTTAACAACTACATTTTCTGCTGACATCAGTGGTCCCACCCATCTGTTCCATCTCCTACACAAAATTTGCCAAAGCTTTAAGAACTATTGATGATAGTGCCTTCGCATCAATTGACACATCAACGTCATCAATATCTTTTGAAGCTTCTTTAAATGCGTTTGCAACAAAGCCAATAAATTCTTCCCTAAAAACTTTTTGTTGTATGTTGAAATTTCTTAAAGATAAGGAAATATGGCTTTTCCCCGACAAATTCGGGCTTTCGTCAAAAATTATCAAATAGAATTTTGATTCATATAACACATAAATATATACATAAATATTGAAAATACTAAGGCTTTTTAATAATTCAACCGCAGGCATTATCAAGCCAAACGTTAAGTCTTTGGATATAGATGGCAACTGCTGGGATTGAATGTAGAATAATAAGTATTTGAATACGGTTAACTAGATGTTTCATTGGAAATATCTAATAAATAGCTATTAGGATTAAGATTTGGATACTTATTGAAAATTTCGTTAGAGATTCCATAAAAAAAAAGACAAAAAAAACCTTTCTAGGATTTCCAAAAATTTTTTACATTAAAAAAAATATTATTATTGGGAATTCTTGTATTATCGAAATTAACAAAACATATTTTTATAATTTACGGGGGGGAAATTTCCTTATTTCCCCCCCCCTGAATCCGCGCCTGATATATATATATATATATATATATATATTTATATGTAATTCTTGGAATTCCTATAAGGAACATAGGGCCTCAATAATTGATCTCCATCGACTTCTATCTTGTGCTTCTCTTTTGGCTTCATTCCAGGTTATACCAACAGTTTGAAGTTCGGCTTGAACTTGACGCCTCCAGTTGTTTTTAGGGTGACCCCTTCTTCTTGCTCCCTGTGGGTTGTAGTCAAGGGATTTTCTATTGATGTCATCGGTTGGCTTTCGTAGAGTATGACCCAACCATCTATACATGCGTATTTTGATTTCGTGGTCAATTGGAGGTTGTTGCGTTCTAGACCATAGCTCTGAGTTTGTAATAGTTTGGGGCCAGAAAGTTTTAAGGATTCGGCGAAGGCATTTGCAGTTTTTGGATATCTGAATTTGTTAGGTTCCATGTCTCCGAGCCATAAAGCAGAACTGACATATTGATATTAAAAACTTTAAGTTTAGTAGACACTGCGATGTTAGCTGACCTCCAGAACTTATTCAATATTCCAAAAGCTTGTTTAGCTTTTGCCAGTCTATTTTGAATATCATCGTTGCATCCACCGGAAGTAGCAAAAATACTGCCCAAGTAACAAAAAGTTCTGACATCTTCCAGTTGTTTCCCCATCAGTGAGAAATGATAATTGCTTGCTACATTGAAACGCATAGATTTTGTCTTTGAAATGTTTATAGTTAGACCTGCGCTTGATGCTATTTAACATTTGCTGCATGCCTTGTTGGTTGTGTGACAATAAACAAATGTCATCGGCATAATCAGCTAATAGAACAGCCACTAAAGAAGTTAAACCGCCACCTATCTATCTGCGGGAGCAAACATCAAATAGCATAGTCAACATGTTGATTCAACTGGTAGGTAAGAATAATTTCTACGACGTTTCTATACGACGCGGGCAAATTCAAGAAACCAAAATTCAAGCCAGTACAGAAACGAACTTTCGTGTTATATCAAGACACCTGGACGCAGAAAATAAAAGTTACTATACATATCAATTAAAAAGTGCTAAGGGATTGATTATTGTTATAAAAGGCATAGATAGTTCTGTTCCTACAGAGGAAATAAAATCTGCCATAGAGCTAGAGGGGTATGAGGAAAAATCTGTTCATAACATTTTGAACAGGAATAAAGTTCCTCAACCAATGCACCGCGTTGAAATATCGTTTGATTCATCGGTTCTCAAAACCAAAAATTCAGTTCATCCCATATACAACTTGCGCTACCTACTCAACAGAAGAATAACTGTTGAGGAGCCATCAAAACGCTTTCGTTCCCTCCCAATGCACAAACTGTCAGAAATATGGGCATACAAAATCATATTGTAAATTGCCTCACGTATGTGTGGTTTGTGGCGACGCTCATAAAACCGCCGAATGTAATCGTTCTAAAGCTGACCCGAATGTTAAGAAATGCAGCAACTGTGGCGAAAATCACACGGCAAACTATAGGGGTTGTAGAGTCTTCTTGCATTTAAAAAAACCTGCTTTAGTTCAAAAATATACTCACTCCCAATATGGTCCGTCACATGCGCCCAGCCAGGCCGCTGGCTCTATTGCTAGTACTTCACAAACAAACAATCAAAAACAATCATATGCCCAAGTCTTAAAAGGAAACCCTAATGCGAAAAATCCCCCGAGTACTTCTAACGCAAAGCAACCTCCATACGCTAATGTTCCTAGGGAAGGTCTACAAATGCCTTCTGGAAATATGCCTACCTCAATTGAAAATTTAATTCAAACTATGAATAACTTCATGGCCAATATGCAGAATAAGTTTCAGGAAATGATGCGAAACCAGAACATGCTCCTGCAAGTTCTACTCAACAAAAAATGAACCAGTTAAAAATATGTTTCTGGAATGCAAACGGGTTATCCCAACATAAACACGAAGTTGCAAACTTTCTTCATAGGCATGAAATCGACGTACTTCTTGTCTCTGAAACACACTTTACTCATAAAAACTGCTTTAGGGTAAATGGATACCTTACGTATGACACAAAACATCCCAGCGGACGAGCTTGTGGTGGCACAGCCATAATTGTGCACAAACACATCAGACACTTACCATTGCCAGAGTTCGAAGAAGATTGTATCCAGGCCACATCTATAAATCTTACTGATTTCAATCTAACGTTAACATCAGTTTATTGTCCCCCGAGGCACAAAATTGTACACGATAAATTTCTCAACTTCTTCCCCACATTGGGCAAGAAGTTCATTGCTGCTGGCGACTACAACGCTAAACATACATATTGGGGCTCCAGACTTATTAGTCCTAGAGGTAATCAGCTATACAATACCGTAACTGCAAATAATTTTGATGTGGTATCGAGTGGTGAGCCTACCTATTGGCCAACCGACTTCAATAAGCTACCAGACCTTATTGACTTTGATGTAATTAAAAACATCAAGCGCGATCAGGTACTAGTTAGTTCCTCCTATGATCTTTCGTCTGATCATTCACCTTCAATCCTCATTTTAAAAGGTAACTCTGACGCCGCAGCTGCAAACTTTATTTCCTATCCAAACAGAAACACAAATTGGTTAAAGTATAAAATGTATGTGAGCTCTCACCTATCACAGTGCATTCCCCTAAAAAATTCATCTGACATCCAAATAGCTGTTGACCGATTTACAGAAGTATTGGATACTGCAGCAAGAAATGCAACCCCAATAAAGCGGACAATTAAACGCGCTCCAGGAAAAGATGCTAGCCAGGTTACGTCGTACAGACCGATACGCTTATTGTCAATCCTATCGAAGCTTTTCGAAAAAATATTCGTTTTAAGTATAACTCCTCATCTAAATGAACACGACATCATCCCGGATCACCAGTTCGGATTCAGAGCGAAACATGGTACAATAGAACAAGTGCATAGAATTGTCACCCTTATTAGATCGGCGTTTGAGAAAAAGCAATACTGCTCAGCCCTGTTTATAGACATTTCCCAAGCATTTGACAAAGTTTGGCATGATGGGCTACTCATCAAAATAACAAGAATGCTTCCTCAAAACACTCACAAGCTTCTGGAGAGCTATCTAACAGGCAGAACATTCATAGTAAGGTCGCAAGATAAATACTCCCCCCTCAAGAAAATTACTGCTGGTGTCCCCCAAGGCAGCATATTAGGACCGCTTCTATATATAATATACACAGCGGATATGCCAACAAACCTGAGCACGCATACCTCTACATTTGCAGACGACACAGCATTTATTAGCGTTAACCATGACCCAAAAGTCGCATCGCAAAATCTGCAGTCCCACATCAATGAACTAGAGGCCTGGCTAGAAAAATGGAGAATAAAGGTTAACCCGGCTAAATGTGCTCACTTAACTTTCACGCTCAGAAGACAAACGTGCCCAGCTGTAAAAATAAATAACATCACTGTTCTGGTAGAAAACCATGTTAAGTACTTGGGAATTCATATAGATAGACGCTTGACTTGGTCGCGTCATATTGAAGCGAAAATAACGGCTATGAAACTTAAAGCAGCTCAACTACATTGGCTTCTCGGTCGAAACTCAAACTTGTCCTTAGACAACAAAATTCTCTTATACAAGTCCATCATAAAACCAATATGGACATATGACATTCAATTATGGGGTACTGCATGCGCATCTAACATCCAAAAGCTTCAAAGAAAACAGTCTAGAATATTACGACAAATTGTCTGCGCCCCATGGTATATACGTAATGATATTATCCACAGAGATCTCAACGTCCCCACTATCCAGGAGGAAATTTAAAAATATTCAATAAGTTACATCGATAAATTAATAGCCCACCCTAACTACCTCGCTCGGGGTCTGCTTCAGTTCGAAGGTCACCAGAGGCTAAAAAGAACCGATACTTTGAGCCTAACTAGAAGACATTTTTTAAATTTGAATACAGCAGTTAGTGGTTACATTGGTAACAACTAATAAACAACAAATAGAATTAAGATTTGAATACATATTGTAAATTTCGATAAGAAAGATTCAATAATAAAAATAAATTAAAAAAAAAAAAAAAAAAAATCGGCATAATCTAGATCAGTAAGTCTACCTGTCACGCCCATTGTGATCCCATGAACAGGATTCACAGATTGACTCATTATAACATCAAGTACGATGTTGAACAGTAAGGGGGATAAGACGCATCCTTGTCTCACACCAGTTTTAACGTTTAAGTTATCGCCGACTTGGCCACTGTGGAGGGCAGAGCAAGTTGCATTAGCATACAGACCTTCAACGAGTCTGATAATTTTATCTGGTATTCCTTTGCAACGCATCGCTTTCCATATGTAAATTTTTTTTTGTAAATTGATCAAAATGAGCTCACCTTTCCAACGCGCCTACTGGCGATTAAACCCGATCTATTTTTGAGTTATGGACGTGAACGTATAGGTAATATTTCATACGAACGTCAATTTGGGAAAAAATCTACCAACAAAAAGAAGGGGACTCGATTTTAACGATAGAGGTATGGTTCCTTTGGCAAATTTTCATGGAATAACCCATAAAATACGGAAATCATAGGGAAATTGTCGAAAAATAAATCGACCCGACCTAATATATATATATATATATATCAGGCGCGGATCCAGCTCGAGCCTTAGGGGGGGGGGGGGGGGGGGGGGAATTTTGTATGATACAAAAAAGTCAAAAATTTGTTTTTAAAAGTTTATTAAAATTTTTGCTAATATCAAATTCTTCATCGCATAGCCGTATAGACCGTTAAAAAATATTAAGAAATGATGTATTACTTTTTCGCGATCGTGAAGAAAGTTTCCGCACCAAACGCGATAAAGTTTTGAATTTCAATTTTTCTCCTTACTATTCAAAATTAACATTAAATTACAAAATTTTAAGTATTTTCTAATAATTTCATGAATATAACAAGATCATACCATTTGTAGGGAAGAAGGGCGCAAAAAAAATCGCGACTCTATTTCGCGGTTTTTTTAATAAACTAAATTTTAATGGAAAATTATAGATGTTGTGATAGATGAGTTGTTTGGCGGATATATGAAACAGTGATAATTTTCAGCAGCTTAGTAATATATGCGCGGAACGAGCTATTAAAGTTGCACAAGATATTTTTCCATTACGTAAATCAACTCGCACTTTTAACTTAAAATTTATTTCATTAAACCCAAAAAAAAAACTTTACATTTTTGTTATACAGTTGCTTATTTTATGTATTTATGCCTGTATCATTGTTTATTAAAGCATCTACAACGTTATCTGATAGATCAGGCTCAAGTTTAGATGTTAGTAGGTGTTTATCTCTTTAATCAAATATAATCAGCTCATCAGCTTGTTGTGGTTTTAACAGTTTTGTATCTGTATATGACTTGATTACACTTTGAGGTAGAAGTTTAGGTATGTTCAATACATTTGGGATATCTATTGGGAAAGTGGTTATGAGATCTTCTAAAATAAATTCAATAAGATGAATGTAACCTACAACTCGGTAGTAATCTTCAACATTTTGGACGTGATTATTTCGTTCAAATCTTGTCTTTTCGATTTGAACGCAAATAACTTTAACTTTTTCAAAAATCGCTTTAAATTGTTCTTCGGCTTTATTTCTTTTTTCTTCAAGGCACATGATTAAAATTTTGATAAGGCACATGATTAAAATTTTGATAAGGCTTGATCCTTTTTGGAGATCTATATCTTGCTTTTGTAAAATGATACTAAGTGGCTGTGTTACAACAAGTTTCACACTTTTTTTTTTTTTTTTTTTTTAATTCCCTACGCTAATCCCCGCGAAGCTTGACGCTTGTCTGCAGGAAAGAAACCAGAGTCTCTGGCGGGAATCGAACCCGCAACCCCGGGGTTGATAGACTAGCTCACTACCAGCCAGCCTACCGGGGCAAATAAATTTAAAAGTACTAAGTGAGTTCCTTAATATAAGGTAGAGATACTACCTTTCCACTCAGATATTTTTTCCAAAGCTTCTACTATATGATGTACACTTGTTGCAAAGACGCATAATGAAGAGAGTTTGGCTCCCAAATACTTTGCTAAAACTGTTTTTCGCTTAGGATGATTATATATAAAAAATTTTGTCGTTTCTTTAACAAATGATACAACTTTTTGTATTAATGGCACTTTATTGCTTTTAGAAATTGAGTTGTTCGATTTATGGGAATAGCAAGGCGTTTGCTTCGCATTTGTCGCTTTTCCAGAAATTTTTAACAACTACATTTTCTGCTGACATCAGTGGTCCCACCCATCTGTTCCATCTCCTACACAAAATTTGCCAAAGCTTTAAGAACTATTGATGATAGTGCCCTCGCATCAATTGACACATCAACGTCATCAATATCTTTTGAAGCCTCTTTAAATGCGTTTGCAACAAAGCCAATAAATTCTTCCCTAAAAACTTTTTGTTGTATGTTGAAATATCTTAAAGATAAGGAAATATGGCTTTTCCCCGACAAATTCGGGCTTTCGTCAAAAATTATCAAATAGAATTTTGATTCATATAACACATAAATATATACATGAATATTGAAAATACTAAGGCTTTTTAATAATTCAACCGCAGGCATTATCAAGCCAAACGTTAAGTCTTTGGATATAGATGGCAACTGCTGGGATTGAATGTAGAATAATAAGTATTTGAATACGGTTAACTAGATGTTTCATTGGAAATATCTAATAAATAGCTATTAGGATTAAGATTTGGATACTTATTGAAAATTTCGTTAGAGATTCCATAAAAAAAAGACAAAAAAAACCTTTCTAGGATTTCCAAAAATTTTTTACATTAAAAAAAATATTATTATTGGGAATTCTTGTATTATCGAAATTAACAAAACATATTTTTATAATTTACGGGGGGGAAATTTCCTTATTTCCCCCCCCCCCCCCTGAATCCGCGCCTGATATATATATATATATATATATATATATATATATATATATATTTATATGTAATTCTTGGAATTCCTATAAGGAACATAGGGCCTCAATAATTGATCTCCATCGACTTCTATCTTGTGCTTCTCTTTTGGCTTCATTCCAGGTTATACCAACAGTTTGAAGTTCGGCTTGAACTTGACGCCTCCAGTTGTTTTTAGGGTGACCCCTTCTTCTTGCTCCCTGTGGGTTGTAGTCAAGGGATTTTCTATTGATGTCAATGGTTGGCTTTCGAAGAGTATGACCCAACCATCTATACATGCGTATTTTGATCTCGTGGTCAATTGGAGGTTGTTGCGTTCTAGACCATAGCTCTGAGTTTGTAATAGTTTGGGGCCAGAAAGTTTTAAGGATTCGGCGAAGGCATTTGCAGTTTTTGGATATCTGAATTTGTTAGGTTCCATGTCTCCGAGCCATAAAGCAGAACTGACATATTGATATTAAAAACTTTAAGTTTAGTAGACACTGCGATGTTAGCTGACCTCCAGAACTTATTCAATATTCCAAAAGCTTGTTTAGCTTTTGCCAGTCTGTTTTGAATATCATCGTTGCATCCACCGGAAGTAGCAAAAATACTGCCCAAGTAACAAAAAGTTCTGACATCTTCCAGTTGTTTCCCCATCAGTGAGAAATGATAATTGCTTGCTACATTCAAACGCATAGATTTTGTCTTTGAAATGTTTATAATTAGACCTGCGCTTGATGCTATTTAACATTTGCTGCATGCCTTGTTGGTTGTGTGACAATAAACAAATGTCATCGGCATAATCAGCTAATAGAACAGCCACTAAAGAAGTTAAACCGCCACCTATCTATCTGCGGGAGCAAACATCAAATAGCATAGTCAACATGTTGATTCAATTGGTAGGTAAGAATAATTTCTACGTCGTTTCTATACGACGCGGGCAAATTCAAGAAACCAAAATTCAAGCCAGTACAGAAACGAACTTTCGTGTTATATCAAGACACCTGGACGCAGAAAATAAAAGTTACTATACATATCAATTAAAAAGTGCTAAGGGATTGATTATTGTTATAAAAGGCATAGATAGTTCTGTTCCTACAGAGGAAATAAAATCTGCCATAGAGCTAGAGGGGTATGAGGAAAAATCTGTTCATAACATTTTGAACAGGAATAAAGTTCCTCAACCAATGCACCGCGTTGAAATATCGTTTGATTCATCGGTTCTCAAAACCAAAAATTCAGTTCATCCCATATACAACTTGCGCTACCTACTCAACAGAAGAATAACTGTTGAGGAGCCATTAAAACGAAAGGGTCCCTCCCAATGCACAAACTGTCAGGAATATGGGCATACAAAATCATATTGTAAATTGCCTCATGTATGTGTGGTTTGTGGCGACGCTCATAAAACCGCCGAATGTAATCGTTCTAAAGCTGACCCGAATGTTAAGAAATGCAGCAACTGTGGCGAAAATCACACGGCAAACTATAGGGGTTGTAGAGTCTTCTTGCATTTAAAAAAACCTGCTTTAGTTCAAAAATATACTCACTCCCAATATGGTCCGTCACATGCGCCCATCCAGGCCGCTGGCTCTATTGCTAGTACTTCACAAACAAACAATCAAAAACAATCATATGCCCAAGTCTTAAAAGGAAACCCTAATGCGAAAAATCCCCCGAGTACTTCTAACGCAAAGCAACCTCCATACGCTAATGTTCCTAGGGAAGGTCTACAAATGCCTTCTGGAAATATGCCTACCTCAATTGAAAATTTAATTCAAACTATGAATAACTTCATGGCCAATATGCAGAATATGTTTCAGGAAATGATGCGAAACCAGAACATGCTCCTGCAAGTTCTACTCAACAAAAAATGAACCAGTTAAAAATATGTTTCTGGAATGCAAACGGGTTATCCCAACATAAACACGAAGTTGCAAACTTTCTTCATAGGCATGAAATCGACGTACTTCTTGTCTATGAAACACACTTTACTCATAAAAACTGCTTTAGGGTAAATGGATACCTTACGTATGACACAAAACATCCCAGCGGACGAGCTTGTGGTGGCACAGCCATAATTGTGCACAAACACATCAGACACTTACCATTGCCAGAGTTCGAAGAAGATTGTATCCAGGCCACATCTATAAATCTTACTGATTTCAATCTAACGTTAACATCAGTTTATTGTCCCCCGAGGCACAAAATTGTACACGATAAATTTCTCAACTTCTTCCCCACATTGGGCCAGAAATTCATTGCTGCTGGCGACTACAACGCTAAACATACATATTGGGGCTCCAGACTTATTAGTCCTAGAGGTAATCAGCTATACAATACCGTAACTGCAAATAATTTTGATGTGGTATCGAGTGGTGAGCCTACCTATTGGCCAACCGACTTCAATAAGCTACCAGACCTTATTGACTTTGATGTAATTAAAAACATCAAGCGCGATCAGGTACTAGTTAGTTCCTCCTATGATCTTTCGTCTGATCATTCACCTTCAATCCTCATTTTAAAAGGTAACTCTGACGCCGCAGCTGCAAACTTTATTTCCTATCCAAACAGAAACACAAATTGGTTAAAGTATAAAATGTATGTGAGCTCTCACCTATCACAGTGCATTCCCCTAAAAAATTCATCTGACATCCAAATAGCTGTCGACCGATTTACAGAAGTCTTGGATACTGCAGCAAGAAATGCAACCCCAATCAAGCGGACAATTAAACGCGCTCCTTACAATACATCGACGGATATAGAGACCCTTATCAGAGAAAAAAGGAAGTTAAGAAGACAATGGCAAAACAGTCGTTCCCCAACCACTAAGGCCCAACTACAATTATGCCTGACCACTCTTCGCAACAAATTGAGACAGAACCACGAGTCTGCAATAGAAGGCTATCTAAACAGCCTAGACGCCACAAAAAACTCCAATTATAGCTTATGGAAGGCTGTACGGCATATGAAATGCCCTATAACCCAAGAATCTCCATTAAGACTGGAAAACCGCACTTGGGCCAAAAACACACATGAAAAATTAAACGCTTTCGCAGGCCACCTTGAGAAAGTCTTAAAAGGAAACCCTAATGCGAAAAATCCCCCGAGTACTTCTAACGCAAAGCAACCTCCATACGCTAATGTTCCTAGGGAAGGTCTACAAATGCCTTCTGGAAATATGCCTACCTCAATTGAAAATTTAATTCAAACTATGAATAACTTCATGGCCAATATGCAGAATATGTTTCAGGAAATGATGCGAAACCAGAACATGCTCCTGCAAGTTCTACTCAACAAAAAATGAACCAGTTAAAAATATGTTTCTGGAATGCAAACGGGTTATCCCAACATAAACACGAAGTTGCAAACTTTCTTCATAGGCATGAAATCGACGTACTTCTTGTCTATGAAACACACTTTACTCATAAAAACTGCTTTAGGGTAAATGGATACCTTACGTATGACACAAAACATCCCAGCGGACGAGCTTGTGGTGGCACAGCCATAATTGTGCACAAACACATCAGACACTTACCATTGCCAGAGTTCGAAGAAGATTGTATCCAGGCCACATCTATAAATCTTACTGATTTCAATCTAACGTTAACATCAGTTTATTGTCCCCCGAGGCACAAAATTGTACACGATAAATTTCTCAACTTCTTCCCCACATTGGGCCAGAAATTCATTGCTGCTGGCGACTACAACGCTAAACATACATATTGGGGCTCCAGACTTATTAGTCCTAGAGGTAATCAGCTATACAATACCGTAACTGCAAATAATTTTGATGTGGTATCGAGTGGTGAGCGTACCTATTGGCCAACCGACTTCAATAAGCTACCAGACCTTATTGACTTTGATGTAATTAAAAACATCAAGCGCGATCAGGTACTAGTTAGTTCCTCCTATGATCTTTCGTCTGATCATTCACCTTCAATCCTCATTTTAAAAGGTAACTCTGACGCCGCAGCTGCAAACTTTATTTCCTATCCAAACAGAAACACAAATTGGTTAAAGTATAAAATGTATGTGAGCTCTCACCTATCACAGTGCATTCCCCTAAAAAATTCATCTGACATCCAAATAGCTGTCGACCGATTTACAGAAGTCTTGGATACTGCAGCAAGAAATGCAACCCCAATCAAGCGGACAATTAAACGCGCTCCTTACAATACATCGACGGATATAGAGACCCTTATCAGAGAAAAAAGGAAGTTAAGAAGACAATGGCAAAACAGTCGTTCCCCAACCACTAAGGCCCAACTACAATTATGCCTGACCACTCTTCGCAACAAATTGAGACAGAACCACGAGTCTGCAATAGAAGGCTATCTAAACAGCCTAGACGCCACAAAAAACTCCAATTATAGCTTATGGAAGGCTGTACGGCATATGAAATGCCCTATAACCCAAGAATCTCCATTAAGACTGGAAAACCGCACTTGGGCCAAAAACACACATGAAAAATTAAACGCTTTCGCAGGCCACCTTGAGAAAGTCTTAAAAGGAAACCCTAATGCGAAAAATCCCCCGAGTACTTCTAACGCAAAGCAACCTCCATACGCTAATGTTCCTAGGGAAGGTCTACAAATGCCTTCTGGAAATATGCCTACCTCAATTGAAAATTTAATTCAAACTATGAATAACTTCATGGCCAATATGCAGAATATGTTTCAGGAAATGATGCGAAACCAGAACATGCTCCTGCAAGTTCTACTCAACAAAAAATGAACCAGTTAAAAATATGTTTCTGGAATGCAAACGGGTTATCCCAACATAAACACGAAGTTGCAAACTTTCTTCATAGGCATGAAATCGACGTACTTCTTGTCTATGAAACACACTTTACTCATAAAAACTGCTTTAGGGTAAATGGATACCTTACGTATGACACAAAACATCCCAGCGGACGAGCTTGTGGTGGCACAGCCATAATTGTGCACAAACACATCAGACACTTACCATTGCCAGAGTTCGAAGAAGATTGTATCCAGGCCACATCTATAAATCTTACTGATTTCAATCTAACGTTAACATCAGTTTATTGTCCCCCGAGGCACAAAATTGTACACGATAAATTTCTCAACTTCTTCCCCACATTGGGCCAGAAATTCATTGCTGCTGGCGACTACAACGCTAAACATACATATTGGGGCTCCAGACTTATTAGTCCTAGAGGTAATCAGCTATACAATACCGTAACTGCAAATAATTTTGATGTGGTATCGAGTGGTGAGCGTACCTATTGGCCAACCGACTTCAATAAGCTACCAGACCTTATTGACTTTGATGTAATTAAAAACATCAAGCGCGATCAGGTACTAGTTAGTTCCTCCTATGATCTTTCGTCTGATCATTCACCTTCAATCCTCATTTTAAAAGGTAACTCTGACGCCGCAGCTGCAAACTTTATTTCCTATCCAAACAGAAACACAAATTGGTTAAAGTATAAAATGTATGTGAGCTCTCACCTATCACAGTGCATTCCCCTAAAAAATTCATCTGACATCCAAATAGCTGTCGACCGATTTACAGAAGTCTTGGATACTGCAGCAAGAAATGCAACCCCAATCAAGCGGACAATTAAACGCGCTCCTTACAATACATCGACGGATATAGAGACCCTTATCAGAGAAAAAAGGAAGTTAAGAAGACAATGGCAAAACAGTCGTTCCCCAACCACTAAGGCCCAACTACAATTATGCCTGACCACTCTTCGCAACAAATTGAGACAGAACCACGAGTCTGCAATAGAAGGCTATCTAAACAGCCTAGACGCCACAAAAAACTCCAATTATAGCTTATGGAAGGCTGTACGGCATATGAAATGCCCTATAACCCAAGAATCTCCATTAAGACTGGAAAACCGCACTTGGGCCAAAAACACACATGAAAAATTAAACGCTTTCGCAGGCCACCTTGAGAAAGTTTTCACGCCACATGATGCACATACTTGTTCCTGTCGTCCAATCATTCCTGATAAGGTAAACCATCCATTAAAATTTAACATAGCTCAAGTAAAATCTGCAATAGAAAAAGTGAATATTAGAAAATCTCCCGGACCTGACCGCATCACAGGGTCAATGATAAGAAACTTACCATCGTCTGCTTCCAGAATCTTGCTGCTCATTTTTAACGCTATATTAAGAGTCGGATACTTCCCATCCTCATGGAAGAGGTCTATAATTGTTATGATTCCCAAGCCAGGAAAAGATGCTAGCCAGGTTGCGTCGTACAGACCGATACGCTTATTGTCAATCCTATCGAAGCTTTTCGAAAAAATATTCGTTTTAAGTATAACTCCTCATCTAAATGAACACGACATCATCCCGGATCACCAGTTCGGATTCAGAGCGAAACATGGTACAATAGAACAAGTGCATAGAATTGTCACCCTTATTAGATCGGCGTTTGAGAAAAAGCAATACTGCTCAGCCCTGTTTATAGACATTTCCCAAGCATTTGACAAAGTTTGGCATGATGGGCTACTCATCAAAATAACACGAATGCTTCCTCAAAACACTCACAAGCTTCTGGAGAGCTATCTAACAGGCAGAACATTCATAGTAAGGTCGCAAGATAAATACTCCCCCCTCAAGAAAATAACTGCTGGTGTCCCCCAAGGCAGCATATTAGGACCGCTTCTATATATAATATACACAGCGGATATGCCAACAAACCTGAGCACGCATACCTCTACATTTGCAGACGTCACAGCATTTATTAGCGTTAACCATGACCCAAAAGTCGCATCGCAAAATCTGCAGTCCCACATCAATGAACTAGAGGCCTGGCTAGAAAAATGGAGAATAAAGGTTAACCCGGCTAAATGTGCTCACTTAACTTTCACGCTCAGAAGACAAACGTGCCCAGCTGTAAAAATAAATAACATAATATAATATATAATAACATCATTCCGGTAGAAAACCATGTTAAGTACTTGGGAATTCATATAGATAGACGCTTGACTTGGTCGCGTCATATTGAAGCGAAAATAACGGCTATGAAACTTAAAGCAGCTCAACTACATTGGCTTCTCGGTCGAAACTCAAACTTGTCCTTAGACAACAAAATTCTCTTATACAAGTCCATCATAAAACCAATATGGACATATGGCATTCAATTATAGGGTACTGCATGCGTATCTAACATCCAAAAGCTTCAAAGAAAACAGTCTAGAAGATTACGACAAATTGTCTGCGCCCCATGGTATATACGTAATGATATTATCCACAGAGATCTCAACGTCCCCACTATTCAGGAGGAAATTTAAAAATATTCAATAAGTTACATCGATAAATTAATGGCCCACCCTAACTACCTCGCTCGGGGTCTGCTTCAGTTCGAAGGTCACCAGAGGCTAAAAAGAACCGATACTTTGAGCCTAACTAGAAGACATTTTTAAAATTTGAATACAGCAGTTAGTGGTTGCATTGGTAACAACTAATAAACAACAAGTAGAATTAAGATTTGAATACATATTGTAAATTTCGATAAGAAAGATTCAATAATAAAAATAAATAAAAAATAAAAAAAATCGGCATAATCTAGATCAGTAAGTCTACCTGTCACGCCCATTGTGATCCCATGAACAGGATTCACAGATTGACTCATTATAACATCAAGTACGATGTTGAACAGTAAGGGGGATAAGACGCATCCTTGTCTCACACCAGTTTTAACGTTTAAGTTATCGCCGACTTGGCCACTGTGGAGGGCAGAGCAAGTTGCATTAGCATACAGACCTTCAACGAGTCTGATAATTTTATCTGGTATTTCTTTGCAACGCATCGCTTTCCATATGACGGAGTGATGAAGTGAATGCACGTTGAAAATCTATAAATATCAGGTACAGGCTCGATTGCCATTCTTCTGTCTGCTCAGTTATAATGCGTAAACTGTTAATGTGATCTATGCAAGATCTTTTTGGCCTGAATCCTGTTCTGTTCTTAGTTCGGGCTCTGTCGCTGCAGCTATGCGGTTAAATAAGATACGGGATACTATCTTCTCTTCTCTTTCTCTTATCTTTGGTTTCTCAAATTTGTTTGCGCATCTTTAAGTTGTATCTCCCCCACTACAAGGTGGTGATCGCTGCCAATATCAGCACCTCTTCTATTTCGCACATCGAGCAATGAGTGCCTCCACATTTTACCTATCGCGATGTGGTCTATTTGGTTTTCTGTAACCTTGTCGGGTGATACCCATGTAATTTTATGTACTTTCTTGTGGGGGAATAATGTGCCTCCAATAACCAACTTGAAGTTGGAGCACGTTTCGCATAAAAGTTCGCCGTTTTCGGTCATACGTCCAATACCATGCTTGCCAAATATAGCCTCTCTGCCACGATTGTCGCCACCAATCTGAGAATTGAAATCACCCATCAAAATGTTTGTGTCACCTTCATTTATCGAGGTCATTACAGAGTTGAGCCTACAGTAGAACTCATCTTTAATCTGTCTATCCGATGTGTCAGTCGGGGCATACATTGTATACATGTAAGATTCCTAGCTTTTGTTTTCAGCTTTATCACTATTATTCTGTCGCCATGATTAAGCTTTTTTTTGGCTCTTTAGAAAGAAGAAAGCCCACGCCACTAGATCTCGGTTCACTGGAGGCTTTTCCTGAATATATAAATGTGGAACCATAAGATGTTTGTTGTTCTCCACATTCAGGCCATCTGACTTCACTAAGGCCAAGGAAGAGTAGGTTGTATCTTTTCATTTCACGCTCAGCCTGCGCTAGCTTGGAAGATACCGATAGAGTAAGTACGCTCCATGATCCAAATCGTTTCCGTGTTTTCATGCTAATAGTCGTCATCAGATTTTTCGATAGTTTTTCATTTATTTTGGTTTCATTAATCAGTTTAGTTTTAGATGGACAGGTGATTAGCCCATTACATCCTAGACTGATGCTGGGGCTGCCAGCTAAGGTCTCCAGTCAGACGTCCACCGTACATAGGTGGTGCGCATTGAGTTTCAGTAAATATTGTATACGTTTTTAAAAATACGTTTTTAAAATCATGTTCCTAAGTTGTATAGTTTTTGTGATATGAACTTTTTTAATTATTAAAACCTTTTCTTTAGCTTCACTTCGGAAAATCAAATCTTGTAACGTTAATTTAACCACCTTCTTCTCAATGCAAATGGATGAAACTTTGCAGGCATACACATTCCCGATGACAATACACGAATATATGGGCGTACCCAGGATAAAATCTAGTTGGGGTGGGGGGGGCAAAACATTTTTTTTTTGGTAAAATGCTTTTTTGACCGTCTTTTACTCAATGCAAATGGATGAAACTTTGCAGGCATACACATTCCCGATGACAATACACGAATATATGGGCGTACCCAGGATAAAATCTAGTGGGGGTGGAGGGGGCAAAACATTTTTTTTTTGGTAAAATGCTTTTTTGACCGTCTTTTACTCAATGCAAATGGATGAAACTTTGCAGGCATACATATACACGATGACATTACACGAATACATGGGCGTAGCGAGGATAAAATCTAGGGGGGGGGGCAAAATGTTTAAAACTTTTTCTTTAGTTTCACTTCGGAAAATCAAATCTTGTAACGTTAATTTAACTGCCTTATACTCAATGCAAATGGATGAAACTTTGCAGGCATACATATTCCCGATGACAATACACGAATACATGGGCGAAGCCGGGATAAAATATAGGGGAGGGGGGTGGAAAACATATTTTTAAAACCTTTTCTTTAGCTTCACTTCGGAAAATCAAATCTTGTAACGTTAATTTAACCGCCTTATACACAATGCAAATAGATGAAACTTTGCAGGCATACATATTCCCGATGACAATACACGAATACGTGGGCGTAGCCGGGATAAAATCTAGGGGGTGTGGTGAAGCAAAAAATTTTTTTTTTTGGTAAAATGCTTTTTTGACCGCCTTTTACTCAATGCAAATGGATGAAACTTTGCAGGCATACGTATTTCCGATGACAATACACGAATACATGGGCGTAGCCAGGATAAAATCTAGGGGGGTGGCAACATTTTTTTTAAATGTTCTTTTTCAAGAAAAGCGTTTCTTAAAAAAATTTTTTTTAAATGTTCTTATTTTTTTGGTAAAATGCTTTTTTGACCGCCTTTAACTCAATGCAAATGGATGAAACTTTGCAGGCATGCATATTCCCGATGACAATACACGAATACATTAGCGTAGTCAGGATAAAATCTAGGGGGGGCAAAATTTTTATAAGTTCTTCTTTAGCTTCACTTCGGAAAATCAAATCTTGTAACGTTAATTTAACCGCCTTATACTCAATGCAAATGGATGAAACTTTGCAGGCATACATATTCCCGATGACAATACACGAATACATGGGCGAAGCCGGGATAAAATCTAGGGGAGGGGGGTGGAAAACATATTTTTTTTTTTGGTAAAATGCTTTTTTGACCGCCTTTAACTCAATGCAAATGGATGAAACTTTGCAGGCATGCATATTCCCGATGACAATACACGAATACATGGGCGTAGCCAGAATAAATTCTAGGCCCCCCCTTTTTTTTTAATGTTCTTTTTTAAGACAAGCGCATCCAGTGGTGTTTCAGTGGAACTCATAATTTTTATTAGACCTTCCTTCTGTGAACGCTTTTAAATCTTATTTTTACCTGGTCCTTTCCAATGGAATTTGTTTGATATATAACGAAATGCTTCTTGTAAGTTTAAGATGCGACCATTATTATCAATGTAATCCAATTTCACTTCAGGATTATAACTAATTTTGCCTTTAAAATCCATAATGATCCATGGAAATGTTTACGTCGATCAAATTAATCATCTTCAATAAATACTTATTATTTTTATTTTTTATATATTCTGTCTTATTTGTAAAAAGTTCAGCGGGGATCCTTATCTTATGTTTATAATATACATACTCACAAACGTTGTCCCCCGTATTTATAAACGATTATTAAATTTAAGAAACGTTTATTAAGGCAAATTTTCATACAAAATTTGTTTTGTAATCCTTTATTAAATGTTAAAAAATTTTATAAATACGGGCGTGTTGCTATACTCAAGAGGATTAGTTTTGAAGTCGTTTAAAAACGAAAACATGTCGTTAAAAAACGAAGACATGTCGTCTCACTACAAACACTTTTTAACAATGACATGGTCCATGCTTGCATTACATCGGACCAGTGCATGGAGTAGTCCATTTAATCAAAATGGATCAGGTGGTCCAATTTTATTTGTTTGTAATGCATACACAAAATTTCATTCGTATTTTGGCTAGGAAATCTACATTTAAGACAAAAAACATTAAAAGTTATCTTCTGTAAAATTTCAGCGACGATATGCGGTATTTTACGAAAGATTTTGGTAAACACAAATTTTTTTTGTAATATTTTTGAAAAATAGAATACCGAACGAGCTCGTTACTTTCGTAAAATTAAAAAATGCTAAAGTTTACTTTTACATTCCAAACTTTTGTAAATACGCATGTATGTAGTACGAAAAATGTAGCTATCGAAGTATATTTCGTAAACTGTCGCATGGATTTTTTTAATTGTATGTAATAGTTGCACTACTTAAATACGACAACAGGAGTAGATGTATACGTAAGTATTACAAGTATTTTACTTAATTAATAGTTTTATTTTAAAGTCATTATATTGGCAAGGATGTAAGATTTGCTTTATACAGTAATTAATATAATTAAGTTAGAGCTTTACAACTAGATTGCAATTTTATATAAGTTTAGTCTTACAGTTTTTATTAAACTTTGTTTTAAGGTATTTATATCACTATTTCAAAACATCTTTAATTTGTTTACTAAAAATTTGTCCGAAAATTATTATGTTTGATTGTATTTTGTTCAATGTGTATACAAATCATAGAGTATAGGCAATTTAATGTTTACAATTATGTTAACAATACTAAATAACAAATATATTTAACATATTCATCCTTACATTGACTTATTTATTAATTCGCTTTTAAACAACACTGTTGCCGGAAGTATTTTCGAATAAATTTGAAAAATTGGACTAAAAAATCTGGAAAAAAATTTAAAAAATCTGCACGCAGAGAAAAAACATGTTTAAATATGGTCACCTCCAACAACACTATGTTTAAGGAAAATTTTCTTCATATAATGTTTAATTTAACCATATTTGTGTCACCGACAACCATATTATGGTTAAATAAGTCGCCTATCAAGAAGCCACAACTATATTATGGTTGCCTCTAAACATGTTATGTTAAAATATGACAATTATATGATTTTAAATTAAAAATAGTATTTTTCTCTTTTTCAAGAGCAACATGTTGTGGTTGAAAACCAACCATGCTATTATAAGTTTTAAACATATTTTAGTTATAATTAACCATAATATGTTCGGAGGCAACCATAATATGGTTGTGGTTTCTTGATGGAGGACTATTTTAACCATAATATGGTTGTCGTTGACAATAATATTGTTAAATTTAACATATTATGGTTTAAATTCTCTTTAAACATAGAATTGTTGGAGGTGACCATATTTAAACATGTTTTTTCTCTGGGTGTGGGAACTTAAAATACTTTATGTATTTTGGGATTGATTTTGTTTTTATTTAAGGATTCAAACGACAAACTAAAGCCGATATTTAACATTTTTTTGCTACATTAAAATTAAAATGTATAATATAATGTAATTTTTACATAAAACATAAAAATTTATATTCAAATACATTGTACATTAGACTGGTCGCAATTTTTTTTTTTTTAAATTTAATTGTTTGCGCTGCTTAAAATATGAGGTTTGGTGTAAGAAATCATGATCTAATTTTTCAGGTCAATCCGACGGTGCCTAGCCGTGCCGGGTGGGACCCAAAGTTCCCCATATTATAAAAAAAAATATTTTCTATCAGATCTTTATAGTTATACTAGTTGAAAAGCCGAAAATCAAAAATATGGCTTTGTTACGATCTTCCGCAGAGAAAGTACTTCAAGTGTGCCAAATTTCAGCTTCCTATGCCATCAGATGGCTTCAGAAAGTTGCGGAAAGAATAGGACATACATGCAAACATCCTGACATACTAAGAAATTATATATTGTATAGATAGTAGTGCTGGGATACTATCGATATTTTCCACTATCGATATTTATCGATAGTTCAGATTTCACTATCGATATATCGATATTACTATCGACTGAATGTTTGTTCTTGCGCAGGAAAACTTTAATTATTTTTTATAAGGCTACAGTCCATTGTTTTCATCACTTTATTGAATGTATGAGACGCATGTATATACGCACGTTATTTTAGATGGCAGTTTTTTAAAAATTGATAAGTACCTTTCTGAAGAAACCGAAGTAACATAGACTATAAGATATTCCATTGCAACTTTAAAAAATTTTCTTAATTCTAAACCCAAAAAGGTAATCAATCTAGCGGACTTGTCCTCTAATGGTCGTTCGTTATTTTGTCCTAGGCTTGCAATTGCATTTGGATTTGCATTTTTTTTTTACAACATTACAAAAATATTTGGCATTTCAGTCCCTATATAAACATTTCGACTTAAAGGCCTTTAATTAGCCGTAAAAAGCACTGCTAAGCAATCCATACCACTTGCCATTCTTGTTGTTAGTATTCATTGCTGTAATTCAGTGCGAATTAATAATAACAAGTAAAAATTTGCGGCAAAAAAACTGTGTGTGTATAGCTGCTGTTAGATGTCTTCTTATCTGTATTTTAAATACTAAAAATATCGATATTTATATTTTTCCTATCGATATTTTCGATATTTACAGACTATCGATAATATCGATAGTCTATCGATAGTTTCCCAGCACTAATATATAGATTAAAGTATTTGCTGTTTAATATTTTAGTATGATACGAACGAAAGATTTTTAACCTAATTCGGGGTCGCTGAATCCAGTGGTGCTAGCCGTTTTTTTAGGTTAGCTTTGGTTTTCGAGATATACCGTTATTTCGAAAATTAAGGATTTTGCACAACATATGTTCGCGCAACTCAAAAACGCTTTAGCTTATTGAAAAATTAAAAAAAAAACCGAAATTCCGCAATAAAATTTACTTTAAGAAAGTTGAAACTTTTTTCTTTATGTTGGCTTTGGTTTTCGAGATATACCGTTATTTCGAAAATTAAGGAGGTTGCACAACATATATTCGGGTAACTCAAAAACGCTTTAGCTTATTGAAAAACTAAAAAAATCGAAATTCCGCAATAAAATTTACTTTAAGAAAGGTAAAACGTTTTTCTTATATGCGCAGTCGTTTTAGAAACATAATTTTTTTTCTGGAAAAAAATTGAAAAATGCAGCTATGCTTCAAATTTTATACAGTCATATAAAAAACAACATTTTTAGGAATACTATTCTTGAGTCAAAACTTTTAATTTCACATATATTAGCAGGGAAACCAGAAATATGCTCTAAAAATGCGTTTTATGCGCATTTAATATGCAGCAAAAATTCGAAAATATGCCCTCAAAATTGTTAAAAAAATATGCCTCAAAAAAATTAAAAATTACTCATTTAAAAACAAAATATTCATCATTTCAATTAAAAAAAAAAAAAAAAACAACACTAAAATTATAATCTGTAAAGCCTTAACACCATAGTATTTACAGACCAATTCGAAAAGAACTAAATCTGCTGTAACATATTTTTTGGACGAACTTAATCTTAATGCCAACATAATTAAATGGCTTACGTACACAAAGTGTCTCATTTGGAAAGAAGTTTTTATGGGGAATATATTAAATTAAAGACCGATTCTTACCATTTACATAGACTTCGTCCTTGGTACAATTAAATTGTTTTTACCAATTTTGATCAAATTATGTACAAAATAGCAACTTGTACTTTGCGCACAAGGTCAACACGGACATACAACCAGCCAGACGCACAGATAGGAATCGTTAAATCACTTTAAAAATGGATTCTCAGTCGATCGGTGTACTAAAAGATTGCTTCAAATCGCCAAAATCGTAAGTTTATAATTGCTTTTTTCTTAATTCTAGCTTTTATGTAAAATATGAAAGTTTAAAATAAAATTATTTTTAATGACAACCTGCTTTGTCTTCATTTTAGAGTAAAAATTAAATGTGGATGGCGAAATTAAAGCAACACGTTAGGTATACAGATAGATATTTAAAACAGAAAAGCCATCTGAATTTCGAAAAAAAAACACTTTTTTTTGCTGCGAAAGCTTGCAAGAGGCATCTAAAAAATCTAATATGTATCAAAATATGCCTTAAAAAGGCAAAATATGCGCTTAAAACTTAAAAAATGCTGCAAAAAGGCTCTTTTAACTAAATTATGCAAAAATATGCTCCAATCGGTAAAATATGCCAAAATATGCACTAACAAGTCGATGCCAAAAATCATAAAAAGCTCTAAAACGGATAGATATATTATTTCTGCCTTCATTGGTCGCACAAGGAAAAACAGGCAATTGCATATTTGTGGTTTCCCTGTATATTAGATTGTTATTTTTATTTATGAAATTTTGGAAATCTAGACTCAATACTTTGCATTAGACTCAATGAAATAAGACCCCCCTTTCTGAATGAAATAAGACCCCAATATATGTATATGGTGGCATGTCATAACGTCCAGTGTCATAGTGTCCATGGATACTGTGCAGAGAAGCTTTAGTAAGCGAAGCCGGTTCTTGTTTTATCATAGAGGAGAAAATACTTGCACCCGGCCGAAGGCCGGCTATGCCGAGACGCTTAAGTAAGCGCAGACGGTATTTGTTATACCATAGAGGAGAAAATCCTTGAGAGAAAAAAACAGTAAAACAATTTTTTTAAAAAAATTTTAACCATATTATGTTTAATTAACCCAAATCATTGTCACCGACAACCATACTATGATTAAATTAGTTTCTTTAAAAACAGTTTTGTATGTTGTGACCATAATAAAACATGGCTTTTTTCTGCGTGTATATAAATCTTTTTTGTATTTAACTTCTTTAGTAATTATGGACCTTATGACATGTTTTAAAATGACATAATGTCCATTTTCGAAGTGTCTTAATGCCCACGGACATTATGATATTTTCAAAAGTGTCACAGTGTCCATGGACACTATGGCATTGGACGTTATGACATGCCACCATGTATATTAGGGTGGTCGTGACTGTATGGAGCATATTTGTTTTCTTTTTTTCCATGCTCTCAACCGGTGGCATGTCATAACGTCCAGTGTCATAGTCCAAAAAGTTTCACAGTGTCCATGGACTTTATGACACTTTTAAAAGTCATCAGAGCAGTGTCATAAGGTCCGTGGACGTTATGACACTTTGTAGAGTGTCATAATGTCCACAACATGCTTACAAACTCGAGGATTTTCTCCTCTATGATAAAACAAGTACCAACTTCGCTAACTAAAGCTTTTCTGAACAGCCATCCTTCGGCCGGACGCAAGGATTTTCTCCTCTATGGTATAACATGGACATGGACACTATGACACTGGACGTTATGACATACCACTCTCTCACCCTCCAATTCGGTGGGTAATGATAAAAAAACGACGCAAACATTTTTTAGGACAATCGGCGAAGGCTAAGCCGTCCCTCGCCCGCCAAAGCTTGGGAAAAATTGTAATGTCCGACTTTTATGCCTCATAACTTGGAAAGTATTAATTTTACATGAAATTCGTTTACTGAGAGGTTGTTTCTAGTGAAGTTTCCAACAACTTTTATCGGAACAAGTATTCTCTAAATCTCATATTTACCAAAACCTAACTTAAATAAAAAGCATTGAGGCGAATTTTTTCTTTAGAACTATTTTTCTTACACTCGTCAATTCAGCTTCAATATTTGTGTTTATGTGAGTTTGCTTAAAAAAATTTGTTTCTTAAATACCTACCCGCTATCTCTATTCTTTAAGGGGTCTCCCATTCAAAATTGTCAATACAGACTAGCGATATATTGAAGAAAAAGCCCCACAACTGCCAAGAAATCACCCCTTTAGACATTGAAAATAAATCATTAAATGCAAACCCAAATATTGTAATTTCAATCCGCATATTATTGTTATACGATACTCAAGCTTAAGGTATAGAAAAAAGATTTTTAACGAAATTAATTTTATTCGTTTATAAAGGAATTTTACCAAAATTAAATAACTTTGAACGTAAAATAAATGTAAGTTGGAGATTTACACCAGGCATCTGATTTAAAATTTATTTAATACTATTGTCTAGTTTATAGCAAGTCTATAAAAGTCTTTCGGGAGTACAAGTAATTGTCTATCTTCTCTATAGTCTTTATAGTTTTGAATCTGTCTAGTCTACAGTCTGACGAGTCTAAAGTCTGTCTTATCTATATAGTTTACATTCAGTTTAGTTTATAGTATGCCTACAGTTTTCCTGTAACTGTGGTATTAGCGTAACCAATACTTTTCTTTAACTCTTAACAAGGTGTTTATTATACCCACACCACAATAGTGGAGAGGGTATTATGCATTTGTGCTGATGTGTGTAACGCCTTAAAATATTGGTCCTAGACCCACCTTAAAGTATACCGATCGATTCAGAATCAATTTCTGAGTCGAACTAACGATGTCCGTCCGGCTGGCTGGCTGTCCATGTAACCTTGTGCGCAAAGTACAGGTCGCAATTTTGGAGATAATTTGATAAAATTTGGGACATAGGTTCTTATTGCCACAAGGGCTAAGCCCTTAGGACCACCAGGGAAGATAGGGGGAAATTTCTTCCTCTCAGAAACTATCAAACCGATTTTAATGAAATTTAAAACATAGATAAAACCATATCTATGTGGAGACAAAAGGTATGCATTTTTGAAAAAATAGGACCACGAGGGGAGATAGGGTCGATTTCAGCCTCTCAAACCGATTTTAATGAAATTTAAATCATAGATAGATCCATATCTATATGGACACATAAGCTATACAGTTTTTCAAAAATAGGACCACAAGGGGAGGTAGGGGATAATTTCTGCTTCTCACAAACTTTCAAACCGATTTTAATGAAGTTTATTAACATAGATAAATCCATATTTATATGGACACATAAGCATGATGCGTTTTTTAATACTGTGGTGTAGGGCATTATATGGTCGGGCTTGACCGACAATACTTTCTTACTTGTATTTATTATGCTTTTAGATATAGAACAACTCTTTTAAATTAATTTTTATAAGATGTGGTATGATAATCACAACAATATAGTGTAATTTAAGGAAATCAAATTGTAGTAATGGTCACGTATGTATTTATATTTAAAATTTGACCTTTAAATCTAGTTTAGTTTACTGCCCTTTAAATATATAGTAAGCCTAATCTTTGGCTTGCATACTTCACAGCCTGTATAGTCGACAGAGTGTTTAGTCTATAGCCTGCATAGTTTATTTTGTCTAGTCTATGGTCTATCTAGTCATTTATTTTCCAAGTTTAAAGTCTATCGTCTAATCGATGATCTGTCTAGTCGTCAGCTCGTTTAGTTAACATTCCGTTAAGTTTAGTCTACAATCATCATAATGTTTCCTTGTGTACAACAATTTTAACTCAATTTTATTCTATCATCAGTATACTCCTACCGGAATCGAAAATGAATAAACAATTTTGCATACAAACTATCTACTCCCTTTTCTTTCAGTTTTCTTCCTGCACACAACTACGATTATTTACTAGCAAAAAATCATTTAACTATTTATAACTATTATCCAAATTTCAACTTTATTTGAATTTTAAATTAAAAATAAAAATCAAATACCAGCTTCAAATTTTGCAAAGTTAATCGAATTGTGAAAATTGTTGTATGCTCAAAGTTAAAATGGAAAAAAGAACAAGCACATTCAAACGTACTTCAGAAAACCACAATGTTTTACTCCATTTTTTGAATTTGGTTGTAAATTGTAGCAACAACATAACATTAAAAAAAATTCTACCAAAATATAATCTTCAATGATGTAGGAAGTAAATACTCTGTAGCTAATAGTGATGTTACGAAAATACCTATTCGTATCGCCGAATATTCGAATATTTTATTAAATTCAAGTGCATATTTTGCAAAATAAATTTAAGACAAATTAAGAAAAACCCTAAATTAAATATGTAAAAAACCATCATCATAGGTGGCTGCAGCATCAACTTAATTGTTATTCTCGACAACGAATTACTAAATAAAAAACCAAAAAGAGTGAGTAAAATTAAATGTCCCAGCAAAAAACATTGCTTACCTAGAAGCGATTTTGTAAGGGAGACTCTTTTACGGAATCACTTACCAATGCGCATTTATATGGCATGATTTTTGTTTGAGATGAGCCGGTTGGAAGCAATAATTTCTGTCTTTACCGCATCTTGTAAGCAATTCTGCTATTACGTTAGCAATGTATTGCATTCATAGACTTAAATTGCTTCCAAATCTTGATAATTTTTTGCTGGGGTAAAGCATTTATTTGAGTTTTCACAACATTAAAAAAATTATTTCGAATGGTTCGGTATCGACTGAAAGAATTATGTAGAAATAAGAGTTAGGTCACGTCAGCGAGAATTAGCCCCCTGAAAGTTTGTAAGTATAAGTATCCAAGCAGAATAAGGTTTCTTGGAGTTATCTTAATGACTTCAGGCGAAGTATTTAATCTCTCACCGTGTGGAGTAGTGCTTGGAAACTATCGATAGTCTTAAAATATCGAAAATATCGATACGATATTATAATTTAAAATTAATTTTTAATGAATATGTAACAGCAGCTATAATGACAGTTTATCGGCGCAGGTTTACTTGTTAATAATTCGCGCTGAATAACAGTAATGTTTACAAACAAAAAGAATAGCAGGTGGCATTGATAGCTCAGCTGTGCTTTGTACAGCTTATTAGAGACCCTTTTGTCATATATCGTCGGGTTATGGCCATTTTCTCAATGTATCGATAAACTGGCTGTTACTTAATGTCAACAAAAATTTATAAGAGCGATAAACTGTCCGTTAACGATTTTGGGTTTCTCAATATACCGACAAAAAACATTGTTTTCAGCTGGCAACACCTCTCAAGATACATGTTAAAGCTGGTAGTCAGCTGATTGAATTTATCTGTACGGCAAATAAAAGGAAAATAACTAATTGGCAGATGAGTGCTGCGACAGAATAAAAGCAAATTAGACATTGACATTAGACACGATCAAGTTTTGCCTATCAAGTTTTAATACACTCACACTTTTTTACCAATACACTCATACTTTTAAAAATTGATACGAACTTGCCTTTAAAATTCTCTTGCCAGTGAGTGTTTCAATTTACGTTCAAGAAAATAGCTGATTTCAAGGTTAGTGAGCAAATTTTTCGTTTCTCTTTATACATTTTTTTCTTGATGGCATCTTGAAAGTAAATTGCTCAAAAATTGAATGCAGCCTACGTCACAACTATCAATTTTTGGAAATTTTGACAAACAGTATATGTAAAAGACTATCAAGAAAAACTTGAGCGTGTAACTGCAGTGCAATGTGCGGTTTTTCGTTGGGAAAAGATATAATCGTGTAATGAGAAAGCGGCCATAAGAGTGTTAACCTGCTAACTCTCTTTTAACAAATTTTACAGGAGAGACAAAAAACTTTTTAGTTTTCCTATTTGCTGCTTGAGAGAAAAACCAAAAATATTGCTGTTTTGACATACTTTAAGTCTCAAATTAAAGAAAAACTTAATGCTGGTCGACAAGGCATATCTTTCTCTACCATATGGCATTAAAATCTCATTTGACTTAAAAGTGGATTTAGCAGGTTTACACTCTAAGCCGACGATATTTTGAAGTAGTTCCCTTTCTGCACTTAGTGATGCAATTATTATTAAATATAAAGACATACATGTATACTTGTTTTTATGAGAATACATACAAACAGCTAGAAAAGGTACATTCATTATTAAAAACCATTATTTCAATATATTCGTATTTGTGTTCGGCAAATATTGCCGCATATATTCGTATTCGCATTCGTACACGCGAAAATTAAAAATTTACATTCGTAGCATAACTAATAGTTACTATCGGTTTGCAATTTTTATTTGCTCTAAAAAGATTAGGATGTAAATAAAATTCCTTACTCGAAATGTAACACTAAAACGTACACAGAACTGTTGCTTGAAATAAAAAGAAAACTAGACCTTAGTTTAGAATAAACCAGGGCTGTGGAGTCCGACTCAAACTCCATCCGCTAAAATTTTTTAGGTACGACTCCGACTCCGACTCCAACTCCGACTCCTACTTTAACCTTGATTATCAGTGTATATGTATTGTAATTTTCCCGTGTTAATGATAAGTCGTTTTTTGTTTTTATTTTAAGAACTCATATAATAATTTTATTAACTTCAGTTTAATTTAACTGTACTATTAATTAATACAAAATGGAATGATATGGATTAGTATACAAAAACTAATGATTTGGAGAGGTAATTATAACGAAGCAAGCACGTTGTAAAATTCAGACAGAGACTAAACGAAAAAACGTATCAACGTAGTGATGCAAATTGTTTTCTGATTACCGGTTACAGAGTTGCCATCACAAATGTAGTGCGAAGTTATAACAATATGTATATGAGACTGGTCCTTATTTGACTTTAAACTCTTTTTTAATGCAGTACCTTTTAAATGGTTAAATATAAGTACATATGTAACACGTGTCGCATTGAGCTTGAAAACAAATGTCCAAACAAAATAAATATGTCCAAGCGAACTTGTTTACAAATTTCCATGCTTAAATTCTCGAATTCGAATCCATTTTATCAACAATACCTTGGCGCACTTCACACAGAAAGGTTAAAACAGTGAACCAGCGAGTTTTGTTACAGAAAATGTAAAGAGGTAGTTTTGCAAATGTATGGTGAGTGGATCAAACCAGTTTTATAACCAACTGCACACATAAAAATATAGAAAAGGACATGCTTCGATACAATCTTTATATATATTTATTATCATAAAGTGCTAAAAGATTTGTCAAAATCAATTGTTACCTTAATTTTTAATTTTTGAAACTCAACTACTCGTATTCAATGTAGAGTGCTCCTTATTTTCTGATTTCGAAATTTTTAAAGCAGAATCTTTTAAAATTTTTTATTTTTAAAAATATAAGAAAAGTTTTTATGCCGAAAAATTTTTGGGTTGGAGTCGTGAGTTTTTGTGGGTACTACGACTCCTCAACTCCGACTCCTCAGCCCTGGAATAAACAATAGATTTTATTCAACACAAGAGACTAGCCAGTAGTTAAAGTTAAGTTTTTACTGTATATTACAGTATAGTCAAATTTATGTACTTAGCAATTTAATACAGTACACGGAAAGAATTTTTTATTTAGTCACCAGAAAATTTGGCTTAAACCAAGAACATTTGGCCAAAAATTATTTGTTCTTTATATACCCAGCGGGAAAAAGAAGGATTACGGAGGGATTTACTCCTTCTTTTGGATAAACTAGGCCTGCTTGCTCCATTCCATACTCATATATTATTTTACACACGTTGTCATTGCGGAATATGCCTTCCGCTCTCGCTTCTTTAGCAGGTACATAAGAATGGTAACGGGATCAAAAAATAGCTATTTTGCTTTTGCTTGTGCAAAAAAACAATGCAAAAGATGCTACTCCTTCTCTTCTCCCTTCTCATAGAAGCGAGTGTGGAAGCTGTTAGATAAGAATAGTAATTGAACCAAAAAAATTTTTAAGCAGTCCTTTGAAAAGGTATGCATGTGTGTTGTGGTTTAAGCAAAATTTTTGTATATTTAAAAACATATTTTAAGAAACGAAATTGATTACTTTAGAAAGTACACTTCTTTCCGTGTATACATTATGTAACAAATATCTACGTACGAAACCAATTTAAGGCATTAATTTAAAGTTTTTAAATATCGGGTGATTTTTTAGCTTTTATCTTTTTGTCAACACTGGTTTAAACAGCTGACGCTCGTTTCGTTTTTTGCTTCACTGTCAAACATCTTTAGTTTGACCTATATTTTAACCATGAACCGTCTTACAAACGAACAACGCTTGCAAATTATTGAATTTTATTATCAAAATGCGTGCTCTGTTAAGAAAGTTCATCGCGCGCTTCTTCCATTTTATGGTCAGTTAAATCGACCCACTGAAGCCCACGTTAATAAGTAGAATTGTCGATTTCGGAGTGAAGATCAGCCAGGAGCATTGCAAGAGTTACCAATGCATCCAGAAAAAGTCACAGTTTGGTGCGGTTTATGGGCTGGTGGCATCATTGGACCGTACTTCTTCAAAGATGATGCGCATCGTAACGTAACTGTGAATGGTGAGCGCTACCGTGAGATGATATTCAACTTTTTTTTTGCCCAAAATGCAAGAGTTTGACTTTCATGACATGTGGTTTCAACAAGACGGTGCCACATGCCACACAGCACGCTTAACAATGGACTTGTTGAGATGCGAGTTCGGTGTACATTTAATTTCACGTTCGGGACCGGTCAATTGGCCGCCTAGATCGTGTGAGTTAACGCCTTTAGACCATTTTTTGTGGGGCTATGTTAAAGCTCATGTCTATACACACATGCCCGCTTCAATTGACGCATTGGAAGACAACATTGAAGCATTTATTCATGAGATACCGGCCGAAATGTTGGAAAGAGTATGCCGAAATTGGACTAAGCGGATGGACCATTTGAGGCGCAGTCACGGTCTACATTTGCATGAAATAATCTTCAAACATTAAATTATATGGACCGTACTATCGATTCAAATAAAGATTTCATGAATTTTTCTGAATTTTATATAATTTGTATTCATATGTACGGTTTTAGTATGTGCAAATAGAAATACAATTTAATTAACCGTTTGCCTTTAAAACGCCAACGAGTATATAAGAATGCATAATTTTGCAATTTAACGAAAGTCTACTTACCGACTATTATCGTATGTAGATTTTTGTAACATAGTGTAGTAAGAACTTGTTTTTTCGACGTATAGAAAATCCGGTAGGGATAAATGTTAAACTATCTGTAATATAAATGAAGTGTCCAGGCCAATCACCAAGCAGAGACTTACTCCAGAACGTGGAAATTTATTTCAAGAATTTGCGCTCTGTTAACTTAAATTATAGAGCACTTCGTCAAGTTGGCGATACGGCTCATTTCTGTCTAGACGGGTATGTTAACAAGCAGAACTGTAGTTTTTTGGAGAGAACACAATTCTCATCAGACGCCATTACATCTCGAAAAAATCAATGTATGGTGCCAACATAACCGTGAATGGCGAACACTACAGGCAAATTAATTGTAATTTTTTTATTCCTTATGTAATTGCAGATCATTTGAAGTTGAAATGGTTCCATCAAGATGGCGCACAGAGCGTGAAACCATTACTTTGTTCTGCTTCAAAAGGACATGTGAATAGGCCACCTCGTTTGTGTAATTTGACACTTTTGGACAGCTTTTTGTTGGCGTGCTTCAAATCTCTGGTCTATGCTGATAAACCAGGAAAGATTGATCATGTAGAAGCCAACATCCAACGCACTTTTGACGAAGTGGTGCAAAATTCGAATGGCAGGATGGCGTTTGGAAAAATTTGTGAGCTAATAAGCAAAAATTTTGGTAATTGTTGCGTTTAGTCTTAAAAAAGGTTCTATGCCTATAAAAAAGACTCCTAATAAACTTGACTATATCTAAGACTTTATACTAGGCTATTGTTAAGATTATAGTATATCTGTAGTTCGTAATTATACTAAAATAGTAAAGAACTGGATATAAAAGTTTCGTCTGTCGGATGGATGTAGTGTCCTGCAGGCGGAAATCTCGGCTAAAAGGCTGGCGGCTGACTGGCTTAGGTATTATTGCATATCCGGAGATATACGTATATTTACTGATGGCAAGGCTGCCATTGCTTCACTAGCGGGTGCCTACACGACATCCAGGTTAACTGCAGAATGTCGGATGTCTTCGAATGAGACTGCAAAGCATTCAAGGGTAACGCTAATATGGATACCAGGGCACTCGGATTGGCTGGGCAATCAGATAGCAGATGAGCTGGCCAAACAAGGTGGTCGCGTGGATGACGCATTCATTGATTAATTCGTTAGCCAATGGCTCACTGTAAGTCACTTATCAAGCGCGAGTCTTATAGAATTGCGCAGATGGGGTTAGACCTGTGAGTCCACCTGATCCATTTCCACGACAATATGGCCTGGATATGATGAACGGAGAACTAGTTGTCTACTTGGGTTTAATAGGGATCAAATTAGAACAGTGGTATCATTTGTAACTGGACACTAGCCGGTGGAGACTCATGCTAGAAGAATGGGTCTAGAATCCAAATACTAAAGAAGTTGTCATAAATAGGAAACTGTGCTTCACTTTATTTGCCAATGCCCTGAAATATGGGGCGTCAGGGAAAAATACCTGGAGGAACCGGTGTACGATAGAACTTAGATCGCTTTTTCTCTTCATTTGGAAGACGAATGGTAAAACTTTTCAGTGTTGCCACATTACAAAGAGACCAATGAAGGACCCAAGCTAGCTGTCTCAATAATTGCCCATGGAACCTAATCTTACCTATAGTAAAGACTATACGCCAGACTCTAGACTAAACTATTGTTAAGATTTTTGTATAAACGGTAGGCTTAACTAAAAATTATCATTTCTACTAAAGACGGGAATAGTATAGCGACCTGATTAGTTCGTTTTGTACTGTTCTTTTTTCGACTGAAAAGCAGTAATATCTTTTTGTTTTTATTCTTGGACTGAAAATCATATATAAAACGAACGTAGCTAGCTGCAGTTGTTTGGATGTGTATGCGGTTTGTAGGACTTTGCATTAGTTTAGGATTCAGTATTTTTGTTTTTTACTTTTACTTCTGTTTTTATTTTTAGTCTTTCATGTGTTTGATGATCCATTTAAAATTGTGTAGCATCATTTAAAATGTAAGAATTTTAAGGATTTCGTGGTAAAATGCTTTCAAGTTGGATGTGCTTTTATTTAATAGGAATTGTTTTGTTTTTTGGTTTATATTTTTTAACTAAAAAAATGCATTAACATTTATTAAAAATTAAAAAAAAAAAAAATTAACCAAAATGTTAAAGAAATTGTGCTTAGAAGAATGTAGCCGCTAGAGACTGTAGTGAACACTATATATAATAGTGTACACTATAGATACTGTAGTGTACACTATAGAGACTGTAGTGTACACTATATTGTCGACTAATAGTCTGAAATTGAATCGACAAACACCTTTTATATTTATTTTACGGTCTCAAAGAGTCTTACCATTTAATAGATCTGTTACCTTCTAAAATCAGCCGTGCTCAGTGAAAATGGTGATGTTCTTTTCTCCTTACAGGCAGATCAAACCAGTTACAAAATAAATTGCATTAAACCTGATTCAGACTATGGTACACGTCGTACAATAATGTTCATGAAACAGAAGATTGTGACAAAGAATGTAGAGACGCTTGCGTGGTAAGCAATGTCGCACAAAATATCTAATTAAACAACAATATAGTGTTCCTCTTTAAAATGATTCGTAAACATATTTGAATAGTTAAATTTGAATTTAAGACTTAAACGTCAAATTAAAGTTTGAAGTTGTCAATGTGTAAATGGTTGCGTTTAGGAATGCATGACTTTGTTCGGTTGCATTGTAAATGACGTTTTGGAATTAAGTCTATATAACATGCAGTTTTCTATGTTGTCGAAGAACTTTAAAAGAGGAAGTAAAACTTTAATTTTCTTTCGTAATTGTTATAAATTAAACATAAATTTTCCAATCAAATCGATGAGGGTGGTTCATTTGTATTGTACTGCTTGTTTTCTTCATTTATTTGTTTGTAAATATTTTGCTCTACAACGAACGAAAAAATTGCATTGCAACTACAACAACTAATCATCATTTCAAGAAAAATATACAGATATATTGAGAACAATAAGAAAACAACAACAATATGCTGACTGACTGATTAAAGTAGTGATCAAGTTAAGGGTCAATTAATATAGAAACGAAATAACTGCATTTATTTGAATGGATCTTAAACAAAAACCACAAGCAGTATGCAGCCCCCATACACTTTCAAATAAAAACAAATACAACGAACGACAAAAACTAAAAGAGCAGCAAAAAATATTATAAAAATAAACCAACAATTCTATAAACATTGTATTAATGCTCTAATTAGTAAGTAAAATTACAAGTAGTATTAAGAATAAAAAGAAACCACTCCAGAAAGGGGAGAAGGTATGCGAAACTAAAGATGATTCAGAAAGTCTGGTAAGCAAATAAAAAAATGGAATTGCCGTATTATCTGCCTTAAACACAATTTCCCTTTCTTCCTTTCAGTTTCTTTGTGCGCAATCTTAAACAAACTTTACTTTTCACTTAAAAAAAATAAATAGAAAATATGTTTCGACCAAGCAGAAATCGTTAAAGGCGACCGTACACGACATGTTTTTGTCATCTGACATGTCAAATTTCCCACTGCAAAATACACACATGTCGTGTGTTACCTTTTAAACTTTGCTTCTGTAGAAGTCAGATGCAAAGTCATCTGACAAAATTTCAATTAGAGCGTGCTCTATTTTCTTCTGACAAACCATCTGACATCAGAAATCTATGCCGCGAAGAAACCGGCAGCGGCGTCCACTATTGACGGAATCATTAGCCGGCTGAAGTTAATATTTTACAATACTGAAATATATATAATCATCGCACCATTGAATAAAATTTATGTAATTATACATATAAAAACCGTTTCACTATAATATCTTAAATTGGTATCTTTGAATTAAAAGAAAAATATGTTAAGATGGCTAAATTATTTAACGGCGTAAATACAAACTTTCGTGGCGGCATTATTATTTTGGTTTTTGTAACAACTATGGGAAAAAAACAGAGACAATGTCAGTAGCAAATTACATGTACGTTTGTGACCGAATATTATAAACCTTCTGTAAAACAGCCATTTTGACAGACATGCACAATTACATGTGACTTGAAAAGTTGACAAGTCAGATGTAAAAAACATGTCGTCTACATGCACCTTAAGGATATAAAATTCATATATAAAAGAAATAAGATAAAACGATGTTATTGATAAGTAATTCAAAATAAAAAATACACACATTAAAAACAAAATCATCATACATCGTCGGATCTAAATGGCGAATTAAATACAAATTCGAAAAAAACACTGATGCAATTTGCTTTGTAAACAAATCAAGACAATGAAAAACTTAATTATAACAACAACATTGTGTTACAAGTGGTGGCGTTGTCTAAACGAACTTATTGATTGTTTACACTTTTCCAAAAATCACACAAAAAAAAAAAAAAAAAAAAATTAAAAATATGATTTCGAAAATAAAAAAATTTCAAAATAAAATGCAAATTTTGTTTAAGCAGCAGGCAAACACTTAATAAAATCTAGTAACATTCATTCATTTCGCAGGTTGTTTTTTGAAACTCAAAAATTTCAAAAACTAATTTTTAAATTTCTCAAGAGTACGCAAAAATTTACACACACATATTCTTTAGGGATAAGAATGATGGAAACATTAGAGTAGTGCATATTTCTATAAAAAAAAATGTAAAAGAAAAATTTTTTTTTTTGTATAAATGGTGAAGGTAGATGTTTCATTTTGTGTAAAATGGTAGTTTTTGTATATTTATTTATTAATTAGAGGCTACAAATACAATTGCGGCTTTTACCTAAAAATTGACTTATAGTGCAAATAGTGCCTTCTTGTGTAAAAGGTGACTTTTTGTGTAAAAAGTGACTTTTTGTGTAAAAAGTGTGTATGAAGTCAGTTTTTGTGTAAAAAATCAGTCATTGTGTATGAACTAAGTTTTTGTGTTAAAAGTCGGCTTTTGCCTAAAAATTGATTTATAGTGCAAAAAGTGCCTTCTTGTGTAAAAGGTTACTTTTTGAGTAAAAAGTGACTTTGTGTTAAAAGTGAATTTTGTGTAAAAAGTGACTTTTTGTGTAAAAAGTGACTTTTTGTGTAAAAAGTGTGTATGAAGTCAGTATTTGTGTAAAAAGTCGGCTTTTGCCTAAAAATTTACTTTTGTGTAAAAAGTGACTTGTGTAAAAAGTGATTTTTGTGTAAAACGTAATTTTTTGTGTAAAAAGTGATTTTTTGTGTTTAAAGTGACTTTTTGTGTAAAAACTAACATTTTGTGTAAAAAGTCAGTTTTTATGTTAAATAAAGTCACTTTTTGGGTGTAAAGACAGTTTTTATGTAAGAAGTCAGTTTGTTATAAAAAAGGTGCAAAATTATTTATAGACGGTGGGACTTCTTGTAAAAAAGTGTGCTTTTTGTCAAAAAGAAAGTGACTTTTTGTAATTAAAGTTTTAATTTATCTTAAAAAGTGCGTTTTTTAAATGTGCGATTTGTTTAAAAAAGTGTTACATATGGCCATTTCCATGTCATCGTACGTGACATTTTTACGCCTTCAGAGAGGTAGAGATTTTGAAAAAATAGTAGTTATTTGAAAATAATTTCATCATTATGAACTATATAATTAAAAAAACGAGCAACACAAACGCATATCGCACGTGGCTTGAAACAGAAGTGATTTTGTGGTAAAAATATGCGAAAACCTGCGAATTGTAGGAGGTGATCTTCTTAATCTCTATTTTTTCCCTTATAATCCTTATAATTCGTAATAAAAAAATTTTTTTTTGTGTGGTTTTATAACAAACAAATTTTAATATCGTCCGTGACATACCGCACGTGACATATCTTTCTCTTATAGTATATCGTCGGCTTAACATGCAAACCTGTGGTGGAGAAAGATACGCCTCGTCAACCAGCATGTGGTTTTTCTTTAAACCAACTTTATTTTTTGGTTTTCCTCTCAAGCTGCAAATATGAAATAAAACAATTTTTTTGTCTCTCCTGTAAAATGTGCGAAAAGGAAGTTAGCAGGTTAGCAGGTTCGCCTTTTCAGCCGACGGCTTATAAGATATGAGGTATACATATGTATGTTTTGTAAACAATGCAAAAACTTAAAACAAACAACTAAGAAACACTTCACCACAGCATTGTAAAATACATTTTCGAGACTGCACGCTATTTGGTACCCATGGCCAATCATGCACCAGCCGGAACAAAATTATGTTATACGGTGAATCATAATACTTTTATCAAAGTATGTGTTTTCATCTATATGAGATTTTTTTGCCTATAAATGATTTCAGAAAGGGGGTTTATATGGGACCAATGGATAATTCTTGACCTGCCACCACAACATTTTGTCATGACGTATTACCTATCGTAAAAGTTATTGCCGCCCCATTTTCTGTCAACATATTAGAAAGTTATGACATTAAAAGCAAAGAAAAAAAGTCGTACGTGACAACCTTTAAAAGATTTTTTTTTTAAATTTTCACGAAAAATTAAAAAATAATTTTCTTGAAAAACTAAGCATTATGAAAAAATGCCCTGCCCTAATATTTCATTCATTAATTCCAACAATAACAACAGCACATGAACGAAATATTGAGAATGTTTGGCGTGTGATGAGTATGATGAGTTTTGAATTTTGTTTTTTTTTTTGTTAAAGATTCCGAATAAATATTTCAATTTCTTTCAATATCTTCAGATGATTTTTAGTAGTCGGTGGTAACGGATGTAGTTTAAAAAAAAACAAACATTAACGCATTAAAAAAAAAAAATAGTTTTGAAAAATGTATTGAAAATTTTGCGATTAATGTGTGTAATTATTTATTTATGGTTTTGGAAAAATATTTTTTCCTTAAGTGCAATTGCCTTGTGAATTAAAATAAATATTTCAATTTTATAATAAAAACGAAAAAATATTCGTATTGAAATTTCACATATTTTCAATATTTATGTATGTATGTTTGAGGATTTTGGAACAAATGTTAAAAATTCTTACGTACTCGTATGTAAATATCGGAGGAACGGCGATTTTGTCGGTTGAATTTCTGCTTTTATTATTTTGTGTATTGAAATCTTTTTTGGTTGGAATAAATTTAATATTTGTTTAATAATAACTGAATGTTAAAAATATATTCTTTGTTGTTTTTTTTTGTAGTCGTAGAGAATTTATGGAAATTTCGGTGTTTGATTATTTATTTTAAAAGTTAAAATCTAAACAAATGGAATAAATTTGCTGGTAGTGTTGAAAAAATATAGTGCTTAAATAAGAAAAAATATTTTGCGCAATTGTTTAAAAAAAAAAAAAATCATGGAAATTTTGTATTAAAACCAAAATTTTGAAATTGCTTGAAAATAGTTTGCAGATTTAAAATCTTCGTTATAAAAAAACTCCTAAAATGGGCTTAACTATATATTGCGAAAATGTGAAGCATGAAACGATTTACGAACAATTGGGCACGGATATTTGCAGTGTGTCTACCGTTAAATGGGAAGCTTCCGTTATTGCAGCCATATTGTTGTTGGCCATTATTATCTATATGTCGTGGAAGTTTAAATACAGGTAAGAAAAAACCACTATATTGAAATTTTGAAATATATTTAAATAAATTCAGTAAACTGTAGATGAAATATTTATAAATTCTAGGAAATTTTCTTGATTTCTCTTTTTATATTTTTAGTATAAAATATACACAATTTCTTAGTTTTAAACATCTTGTGAAGGAAATGTTTGATTATTTCTAAATTCGTAATATAAACAATTGGAAATTTAAAAACTTTTAAGATTTGTTAAGGAAATATAAGAAATGTTTACAAGTTTTATTTTATTATTTGGAAATTTTTTGCTAAAAATATTATTTTAATGCACTATTAAAATGGAAATTTAAGAATATCGAGAAAGCAGAAATTATTTTCGAATAATAGAATTAATTAGCCTTATTCTTGTTTCTGTAAAAATTGCCTCTATACTGGATATCGGCTGTATATAAATAATTTACATCTTTGCCTTATTGAGGCTGCTTCTCGAAAGTTGCTGTAACTTCCATTTTCGGAGACACTATTGATTTCGATCAGCGTAGCTCTTTTTCAAGTTGTGCTTGGGCGCCCAGGTACCCTTGACCCATGGTGATTGTACATAAGGGCTTGGTAACATACTTCTGTGGGCAATTTGCGTAGTGTGTGCCCAATCCACCCAAGCTTTCGTCTTCGTATTTCTACATTGCCATCTCCAAAGCTTGATCGTTTTCGTAACTGCTAGTTAGATATTCTATTCGGCGAAAATATTTTTAAAATTCTGCGGAGGCACCTGTTGACAATAAACACGCAATTTGTTCTGTTTAATATCTTTATTAGAATTGGTATTCTTGAACTCTCTCGATAACGTTTCCGTTAAGGGATACAGGTTCAGTCGAGCTGGCATTTACTCAAATATCCTCAGTTTTGTCAATGTTAATTTTAAGGTTTATTTTAAAGCACTCATTAGCTTATCAGAACGCCTGTGCGCGAGCTCACACTTATCGCCTGCATAGTCAAGGGACTCCAACCTCTCCTTGGGATGAACTTGATTCCAAATAAGACCTGTAGGGTTATGTTCGGTTGCACGTCTTCATACCGCATCTATTACCAACAAGAATAACAGGTGTGAGAGCAGGCAGCCTTGTATAACGCCCGAAATGGATTGAAGTGGTGTAGACATCTTACCACCGTCCACAACTGTGTTACTGAAACCTTCATAGCTGCTGCGTATTATTGAGATATTGGCTTATTTCATAAACGCAGGATTGCAAAGCATCACGTTGCTGTAACTGCGTTAAAAAAGCATTACAAAAAAAACAATGCACAAATTTCGCTACCGTTGTGCAGTGAATACAGTTACCATGCTATTATAAACTCAAAGCATTGTCTGCAGAAAAGTTGTGGAGTTTTTGAAGCAATTCGGCTCAAATACATTCCCTGTTGATTGATTCGTAAGATTTTTCATAGTCGACAAAAAGGGTGTATAATGGGCATCTAATTTTTATGGACTGCTTAATAATAATTCTGAAAGTGTTGATTTGGTCAATACAAGATCGGCCTGCAGGAAAGACGGCTTGTTCACGACGAAGCTAAGCATCAATATGTTCAAACATACGTTCAATTATAATTTTCATAAAACCTTTCATAATGGATGCGAGAATAGTTATGGCTCTCCAGTTATTACTTTTTTTATGCAGTTTAACTATTGTTCCGTGTAGATAATCCAAGGAAAATATTTGCGATACCCAAATTTAATTATAAAGTGGATATTTTGTTATGGCCTTTCCATTTTTTAATCTTTTGATGGCATTGATAATTTCCTTTCTGGTCGGTGTATTAGTTCTGATTGCCAAGCTATTTTCGTGTGGGATATGGGTTGGACAAATTTCATGACATTCAATGCTGAGGCTATGCTCGAAATGTTCTCTGCAAGATTTTAGTTGGTCGTCCACATTTGTTAACTCCAGCAATTTTCTTTGTTATTGTGAAAAGATCTTACGAATAAACAAAAAATTAAACTATGTATGTATATGAAAGATAAGCTGGTTTTCAAATTAGGTCTTTTCTCTTTTTACATATACATTTTCTGTCTACTCCCTTCTTCTTCATTTTGTCCCATTCTTCTTCCTCTATATTGAAGGGATTCTTAATGGACCACATAGGTCTCCAAGTGAAAGTGTGCCCTCTGGTCGCATATCCCTTCCTAACCTAACCTACATATAAATTTGTTACTTCTCGACGGATAAAGCTAGTTTTTAAGCCCATATCGCCGGATAATGACTTCTTTTATGCGGGGGAATAGTCATGATTTATTATTTTTGAAAACGAATGGAGAAATGGATGCTTGTTCCCCTGAGCCAGAATCGCAAAGATTATTTTTTCGAATATACAACATCTATTTCTTATTATACCCTCCACCACTATTAGTTGTGAAGAGGGTATATTAAGTTTGTCATTCCGTGTGAAACTTTTTTATTGTTCATCTCAGACCCCATAAAGTACATATATTCTGGGTCCTTGAGTAATTCTAAGTCGATTTAGATATGTCCGTCTGTCTGTCCGTCTGTTGAAAACACGCTCACTTTCGAAAAACTCAAAAGAACTAAACAAACTGGGTGCCAAATTGCTTGTAGTTATCCTAAGCAGTTTGGGATTGAAATTCAGCAAAATCCGTTTAGTAGAATCAGAGCTATGAATCAAAATGTGGAACCACCACCTAAAAAAATTGATAATTTTGTTACAAAAACTAACATAAATGGTGGAATAATGCACAGAATTTTGCAAGAATTTGTCTTATTCAACTGGAAATCACGCTGTAAAATTTCGTGAAGATCGGTCCTAAACCTTACTCCCGGAAAACAGCTTAGTACGCCTAAAAACGTAAAAAATAATACTATCATAACAAAATTTGGTACATCACAGTTTTATAGAACTAGAAATGACACTGTGAAATTTGGTGAAGATCGGTGCATAACTTACCATAGGCCTCATTTAAAGCCCACTCTGGTAAAATAATTAAATACGCGTTCAACTTTCTTCCAGTTTAGATTCATATGGCCAGAAAAAATGTTATGCAATTTTGTGATATACGGTCCATAATTTACCTTAGATTCCATTTAAGCAGCCTTCTGAAATTCACTGCAAACGCTTAAACTAATTGCACCGACGTATTGAAATTTTTTGTTCATAGTTTATCATGGCTTTTATATAATTTGTTCTCCTGAAAATCATTAAAGTTCAGCTTAAACTGATATTCTACTCAAGCTTTTTAAAATTGATTCTGATTGTCGGTCAATAATTTTATATAGGTCTAAACCGCAACAAATTTTAATGCAGATGTCTGTTTTTACAAAGATTATATGTAATAATAAATAGACATCATACAGATATTTCTCCTAAAACATTCGAAGTGTCGGTGGAGGGTATCAAAGATTCGGCACAGCCGAATATAGCACTCTAACTTGTTAAAATTGAACGCCATAATCTTATCAAACTGGGAATTCCCTTAATATTCTAAAACCAAAAAAAAAAAAAAAACAATTATAGCTGTATCAATTGTTATTGCTTAAAAAAATCTTTATGAAATTAAACAAAATTTCAAAAAGAAACAGAAATCTAGCAAATTAATAAATAAACAAATGAAATGAACGAATATTTTAAATTTAGCATAAAATAACAAAAAAAAAGTGTATAAACAAATAAAAAAAAAAAACAAACCCAAAAAATGTTTAAGAACTGCACATTAATTAAACGAAACACTGAAGGGAAAAAACTCATATTTGAAAAAAAAATATTAAAAAAAATAGTCTTTCTACGATCACATGTTGTCATTAATTGTTCGGAAAAAGGAATTCCCCAAAAAGAGCCATATGAACACAAAACAAACGGACTGCTAAGCATGAAAATAAAACTGTGATCATAAATAAAATTCACTTTTTTTTTTATTTTCAGAAACATAAAAAACAAATAAACAAACAATTAATATTTGAAAAAAAAGAACAGATCGTTGAAATGCAGTAACACAAGCTCTTTCTTTAATTTGTTTGACATACTGTAATACAAAGAAGTGTTTAATACAATGAAAGCGACAGGCGGCAAATTAAGATAATTAGAAGAATTTTATAATGAAAAACTATGAAATTGTTATTAAAAAAAATTCTTTCTCTTGCGGATAATATATTATACATTGTCATTTCTATGACGATCTATGATGTATCTATTACTTGCTTATAGGAAGCACAGCTGAGTGCTACCAGACGCGTCACAGATTGCGGATAGTGGTAAAATCCGTAGATATGCGGAGTAGCTGCCCAAGGAATTCGCGGAGAGTCAGCGGTTACAAGGGAAAAGTCTCGGACGGTCTTTCGAGCTCCCATTAAATGCCGAGATTGCCATCCAAAAATCCAATAACACAACCGACAATGGGCGGTGTAATCCTATTAGACGAATGAACTAAATTCCTGGGAAACTGCATGCCTGGATGCGATGTTGGCAGCCGCAATACCAGGATGAGATGCTGTGGCCTAATCAGCCATTCGTCTTAAATAAAACATGATTACCGAAACCATTACGACTAGGGATGCCAATCGGGATTTTGAAATCTCGATCCCGAAACTCCGGGATTTCTGGATCCCAGGATTTCCCGGTATTTCGGGATTTTTCAAAATAAACAACACTTATATATAGAACATATATTTAAAAAAAAAGAAAAATAAGAATTATAAAAATAAAAAATACAACTGAAATATAACTTTTCATAATTTCTTTTTTTGTATAGAGTATAAAAATTCAATAAAAACGAACATTTTTGTACACAAAACTTGATATATTAAAAATCCCGAAAAATCCCGGGATTAAAAAAAATAAATTCCGGGATTCGGGATTTTTCAATCCCGAAAAAGCCCGGGATTTAAGGATTTCCCGTTTGGCATCCCTAATTACGACCCTATGCTCCTTGTAGGAGTTAAAAGGAACAAATAAATATTAAAAAAAAAAAAACATAATAAAACAACACAACTTATAATGCATTTTCTACTTCCGTAACGTTTTTGTGGCCTGCTGCTTTTTGCATTAATTGTATTTCTACTTTTCTCTTTAAGTAGATATGACGAAACTTACACTACAGATAATGATCATGATGATGTTATTATTAATGTTTTTACATGTGATTGTGTCTATTTGTTTTTGTTTATGTTTCGTTTTTTTATGCTCGCAAGAATTTCTTCAGATCATCTACATAACGACGTTTTAATTTAAAATCATTAAAGAATTTACAAACGAACTAATTTTAGATATTCTGAGACATATATTTGTATACAAACAAAAATGACATGAGTCTTTTTATGATTTTATGATAATTATTAATAAATTCTTTTAAATTGATCTTTAATTTATTTTTTTAGAAGCGTTAAAATTGTTAAATTTTAAGATTTTCTAAAAACAAAAAGTAATTAAAGAAAATATTGAGATAAATTGAGTCCCTTAAAGTAGGCCAGATTTATAAAAGGAAATGAAGATATTGCTGTAATTTTTAACAGAACTAGGATTGAACTATACAAACTTCGAAGATAACTAAAACTAGATAGGAACTAGAACACAAATTGAATAGGGCTGGACCAAAACTGAAACAGGAAAATAACATTACTAGAACGGAACTGGAACAGAACTAGAACAGAATTAGAAAATAACTAGAACAGAACTAGAACAGAGATAGAACAGAACTAAAACAGAATTAGAACAGACGTAGAGCAGAAATAGAACACAAGTTGGACAGAACTAAAATAAAACTAAAACAGAACTAGGAGTAGAAGAGAAGGGGAACAGAACTAGGCACAAAATCAGAACTTAAATCTTACTGCCTGTTCAATCATTTTGAACGTTAACATTCTTTTAGAATTTTAAATGGAAATATTAAATGCCTATCGAAAATAATAATTTAATATGACCCCAATTCAAACTATCTTTATTTGTTGCTATTTAGATTAAATTTTGCCCAAAAATATTTTATTAAAACATAAATCGTCTTACCATTTTTTTTAAATCGGTCCATTATTGACCATAGCTCCCACAAATACCACTCCCGAAAATAGCTTTAAATGCCATACATTTTGGCACCGATACAACATTTAGCGACGATAACTTTTTAAATGTACTATCGTCAGATCATTATTGGTTTGACCTACCTACCATTTAGGAAAAAAAAAAATTGAGTTAGGTATGGGGTATATTTAAAATATCCCCTTTCTGAATCCAAAACCGGGTTCACCAAGTTTGTTATGGTTTTTGAGATAATAAGAATTAATTTTGCTCCATATCTACTATTTCAAAGTTTATTAAGTATTGTTTTGCTCTACACGCCAATGTTTGGCGAATGCATAAAATTCCTCATAAAAAATAAATTTAACTCTTGCTTTGCTTCACTGCCGTAAGAAAAAAAGTAGTTAAAGCAAAAGCAAAATAAAATAATGTCAACAAATCAATACACAGCAGTAAGTTTACGTATGCAGCAATAAAAGCTACTTTTTAAAAATAAATTGAGTCAAGTGGCGTATGCGGCATAAAACAATAATTTTAAATTTCAATAAAATACTAATTACTTCTAAGATCGTTAACGAACGTTCACAAAAATTTTAATTTTTCTTCAAAACTGAAAATGTGAAAATACAAAAAAATTCTATCGGGAATATTTTCACAAAACTTAATGTAAACCTTCATTGTTTCTTTTCTTCTCTAAAACTTTTTGGCATATGCTCCAAACCAATAACGAGCTGATGATATGTCTTAATCAAACTGAAATAAACCTGATATAGAAATTAAAATAGAACCTGAACTAGAATCTAAACGGAAATTTTTACACACACCAGAATAGTAGAGAGTTTATTATTATTCGTTTGTGCTGATGTTTGAAACACCTTAAAATATTGGTCCTAAGCGTAGCTTTAAGCATACCGATAGATTCAGAATCACTTGCTGAGTCGATCTAACGATGCCCGTCCGTCCGTCGGGCTGGCTTGCTGTCTATGTTTACCATGTGCGCAAAGTACAGGGTGAAACTTTGGAGATAGTTTGATAAAATTTGGTGCATAGGTTCTAATAGGCACAAGATCCAAGCCTTTTTGACAATCAGACCAAAGTTCAAATCATGTGACAGATAATCGTCTCTATAATTGAGTAAGAGGAAATGCTGTGCCATTTTCCGTTTTAATTGCAATTCAGGAAAGTGTGTAGCATTGTATGAAAATGTTTAATTTATTTCATAATGTTCAAAAACTAAATAAAACAGGTTTCAAAAAACAGAAAAATAAAAAAAAAAAAAACGATTTGTTAAATTATAATAAAAGAAAATTTGGACTATAAATCTTCTTTTGCCGGTCCTAAAATAATATTTATATAACCAACTTTTCTCACATCATAAATTACAACTTAAACAAGAACCAGATTTTTTAATACACCTTCTCTTTTTTATTGGAAATTTTATGCTTCCTTTTGACTAATTTCTTTGCACTGATTTCCAATATATTTTAATATTGATGTAAAAAAGCCATAAAATAGTCTCATCTTTCATTACATTTTTATCAATAAAAAAAATTGGGAAATTAAAATCTAATAAACTTGTAAAACGCACTTGATATCGGAAGCACATTTTTATTTTGAATTTCAACACTAAACAATTATAATTGAAATTAAAATTTTTTTCAGAATTTTTTATAAGAAAATGCATTTTTATTGCCGCCTTTAAAATTTACAAAAGAACAAAAAGTCATAAAAAAAATTTATGGGTTTAGAAAGGAAATAAGGAAAACGTGTTTTTAAAGAGAAAAAAATAATTCTGGTTGTCTTTATGTTTTCTAAAGATTAAGAGGATTTTTTTTATAAATATTTTAAGTAAAATATTTTTAAAATGATTCATGATTACTTTTTTATTTGATTTTGCTTAAAAATAAAGTTTTTGGCGAACTATTTTTTTTTTTTTTATTTATTTATTTATTTGCATATCGCATACAAAAAGATTTAAATCTAATGGTGTTTTCTTTTCTACAAAAAATGTGACATTTTATTTAAAAAAAAAATTCAATTTGGTGTATGTTTCTTAAAAATGCTGCTCCCGTTAAGGGTGGCTTGCTTTATTCTAAAAAAAACTCACCCTTTTCGGGAGTAAAATTTTTGAGAAACAGACACCAAATTGCATTTTTTTAAATAAAATGTCACATTTTTTTGTAGAAAAGAAAACACCATTATAATTATAGTATGCGAATTAAGTTTGTTATAAAAGGTAGATTGTGTAGATAATACATTAGTGAATAACAAATTATACAATAATTAAAAATTATAAATAACAATACAATGTTTACTAATTATTATACTATATTAGACATACAAACATAGATTATTGGGAATAAATAAAATAAATGGTTTTTACGTAAAATGTGCTAGTAAAACTTTTTTTAATCTCTAGCGTTGTTGTTTGCTTGGAGAGAATTAGGAAGTGAGTTCCAAAGACGGATAGCATATACGAAAATTTGGTACTCAGAGACAAGGCTACGATGACTACATGGAATAAGTTTGTTGCCTCTATTGGATCTTGCACATACTATGCGATTATATAAATAAGATGGTTCCTTTGTATATACATATGATTTTGTGCATCATGACAAGTATTTTCATATCCATAAAATTTTTAAAAGATATTTTGTAAAGTTTGTCTGAAAATGACGATATGTGATCATATCTGCGTAAGCCGTATACATATCAGAGAACCTCAAAATCACTATTTTTCTTGATTTATTCATACGCTAAAATTTACATTCATTCTTTGCTTGCACAACAAAGTTCAACGTTGGTAATTTTTACATCCTTTCGTACACATTTTATTTTTGCATTTATTCGTTTTTTATTGAAAGTGCTTTATTTGCATTTTTGTTGCTCACGCAATATAACACAACTGAGTAAATTCAAAAGAACACATTCTTATGGTGTTTTCTTTTCTACAAAAAAGTGTGACATTTTATTTAAAAAAATGCAATTTGGTGTCTGTTTTATACAAATTTTGCTTCCAAAAAAGGGTGAGTTTTTAAGAACGATTGTATAAATAACAAAGCACGATGCGCGTTATTTGAATGACTGCAAACCAGCAGCGAATATTTGCGGTTGCGCAAGTTTGACTGTATGACCGTAAGCGAGTGTATTTGTTGTCGTTGATTAAATGCGATTTTTTCAATCGTATAAAGCGGTTCTCTGATACATATCTTATAATGTCACAGCTAGTGAAAATTTCACTACCATATAACAATTGAGGTATTAAATATGTTTTTGCTATCAAAATTCTAGTATCAAGAGGTGTAAAAAATTGTGAAGGCCATAATTCTCGTAACCTTAGGTATGTATTTGCAGCGGCTTTTCTGATGTGGCTTGACCAATCCAAGTTGTTGTTGAAAATTACACCAAGATTTTTTGCAGATGATACACATTCAACCTTCTGGTTATTTACCAAGATATCAAAGTTCAAGTTTACCCGAGTTGTTTTTTTGTGTATAATAAGGCATTTTGACTTATGAGGATTAATTAAAAGTTTGCTGGCAGTGGCCCAGTTGTAGACGTTGCTCAAATCAGTATTCAACTTATCTTACTATCAATGTATGGGTGAGTTCCAAAACATCAGTTGCAAAGCAGCGAGTACCAAAGTTCACTAAAAACAATATCGATGCGTACACAATAATCAAACTAGATATAGTTAAACTATATGATACTTTTTTGACTTTGACTGCAAAGTATTATGATGTTTAGGAACTCAGCCTATATTTGCACATCATCTGCATACATGTAGACTTTTGTATATTTTAGACATTGTGGTAAGTCATTTATATACATTGAGAACAATAGTGGCCCCAAAATTGATCCTTGTGGAACTCCTTTAGGAACTGAGATGGAAGATGAATATCCATTATTTAAGAATACCGATTGGCGTCTATTTGATAAATACGATTTGAGTAATCTGTTAGATATTGAGGAAAATCGACACAATTTTTGTAGTTAAATACTCAACATGGAGTGGTCAACAGTGTCGAAAGCTTTTGAGTGATCCAGTAGTACAAGAAAATTTAACTTTCCCACATCAATGTCCATACGAATATCTTCACACACGTTAATTAAAGCAGTAACACAACTATGCTTCGATCGGAATCCAGCTCATTAATCTGTAGGTACATCAGTTTTTCCATTACTTTAGAAATATATGGGAGTATCGCTATTGGCCTGATTTCAGAGTTAGATTTAGGAACCGGAATTATTTTAGCTTGTTTCCAGTTGCTGGGGTAGACGCAAGTTGTAAAAATAGTGTTGAAAATATGTGAAAGAAATGGTAATAGCCTTGGTAGTAGGATTTTTATGAAACGGGGATCTATATTGTCATAGCCAATCAGGCGCGTATCCAGCTTGAGCCTTAGGGGGGGGGGGGGGGGAAATTTTGTTTGATACAAAAACAATATGTTTATTAGGGTAAGTACTTTTTGCAATTTTTGCGAATATCAAATTCTTCATCGTATAGCCCGTATAGAACGTGAAAAAAATATTAAGAAATTATGTATTATTTTTTCGCGACCGTGAAGAAAGTTTCCGCACCAAACACGATAAAGTTTTGAATTTAAATTTTTCTCCTTACTATACAAAATTGACATTTAATAACAAAATTTTGAGTATTTTCTAATAATTTCATGATTATAACAAGATCTTACCATTTGTACGGAAGAGCGCAAAAAAATCGCGACTCTATTTCCCGTTTTTTTTTTTTAAACTAAATTTTAATGGCAAATGATAGATGTTGTGATAGATGAGTTGTTTGGCGGATATATGAAACAGTGATAATTTTCAGCAGCGTAGTAAATCAACTCGCACTTTAAACATAAAATTTATTTCATTAAACCCCAAAAAATAGCTTTACATTTTTGTTATAAAGTTGCTTATTTTATGTATTTATGCCTGTATGCACAAAAATAATTTAAATTTAATAAAGGCTTGAATACCAAATTTTCTATGAACATTTTCCTTAATAAACGTTTATTAAATTTTTTAATCATTTATGAATATGGGAGCTAAAATATATAGCATATATAAACCATAAATGTACCATTTATAATGTGTATGGAAATTAAAAAAAAATTTTGAGGAGCTTTAGAAATTGCATTTGGTGCGAAAACTTTTTTGGTCAAAATGGCCTAAAAAAATTATTTTCATTATCAATACTAAATTGCCCATCGCGTGGTGGGACGAAGAAATTTTGTCCAAAAAAAGTCATACGCTAATTAAAAAAACTCAACAAAAAAGTTAAATAAAATATAAGATCAGTTCAATATACATTAAGCTTTTAAAATAAGCAATTTATGATTTCCTCGTGAGGCAAATTTAGACAATACAGTCTATCTTCTGTCATTGTTGATCCGAGCCATGTTTTTATTCGACAAAGGGTAGGAAATGACCTCCCGCTCGTAGCTTTACTGACGAGCATTGAAACGAAAATTTTAAATATTTTTCTTAGATTTAGGTAAATATCTTCATCACAGTTTATTAAAGCATCTACAACGTTATCTGATAGATCAGGCTCAAGTTTAGATCTTAGTAGGTGTTTATCTCTTTTATCAAATATAAACAGCTCATCAGCTTGTTGTGGTTTTAACAGTTTTGTATCTGTATATGACTTACACTTTGAGTTAGAAGTTTAGGTATGTTCAATACATTTGGAATATCTATTGGGAAAGTTGTTATGAGATCTTCTAAAATAAATTCATTAAGAGGAATGTAACCTAAAACTCGGTAGTAATCTTCAACATTTTGGATGTGATTATTTCGTTCAAATCTTGTTTTTTTGATTGGAACCTCGATTTGAACGCAAATAACTTTAACTTTTTCAAAAATCACTTTAAATTGTTCTTCGGCTTTATTTCTTTTTTCCACAAGGCACATGATTAAAATTTTGATAAGGCTTGATCCTTTTTGAAGATCTATATCGTGCTTTCGTAAAATGATACTAAGCGGCTGTGTTACAATAAGTATCACCCTTAATATGTATATTCGGCAAATAAATTTATAAGTACTAAGTGAGTTCTTTAATTTAAAGGTAGAGATACTACCTTTTCACTCAGATATTTTTTCCAAAGCTTCTACTATATGATGCACACTTGTTGCAAAGACGCATAATGAAGAGTTTGGCTTCCAAATACTTTGCTAAAACTGTTTTTGCTTGGGATGATTATATATTAAAAATTTTCTCGTTTCTTTAACAAATGATACAATTTTTTGTATTAATAGCACTTTATTGCTTTTAGAAATTGAATTGTTCGATTTATGGGAAAAGCAAGGCGTTTGTTTCGCAGTTGTCGCTTTTCCAGAAATTTTGAACAGCTCCATTTTCTGCTGACATCTGAGGACACCCATCTGTTCCATCTCCTACACAATTTTTTAGGTCAGGACCAAAATTTGACAAAGCTTTAAGAACTATTGATGATAGTGCCTTCGCATCAATTGACACATCAACGTCATCAATATCTTTTGAAGCCTCTTCAAATACGTTTACAACAAAGCCAAAAAATTCTTCCCTAACAACTTTTTGTTGTATGCTGAAATATCTTAAAGATAAGGAAATCTGGCTTTTCCCCGACAAATCCGTGCTGTCGTCAAAAATTATGGAATAGAATTTTGATTCATATAACACATATATACATAAATATTGAATATATAAGTAAATACTAAGGCTTATTAATAATTCAACCGCACGCATTATCAAGTCAAACGTTTAATCTGAATCTGAATGTAGAATAATAAGTCATTGAATACGGTAAACAAGATATTTCTTTGGAAATATCTAATAAATAACTATTAGGATTAAGATATGGATACTTAATGAAAATCGTTGGAGATTCAATAAAAAAAATAAAAAAATACTTGTTGAAAATTTCTTTAGAGATTCCATAAAAAAACAAAAAACCTTGCTGGGATTTCCAAAAATTTTGTACATTAAAAAAAATATTACTATTGGGAATTCTTGTTTTATCGAAATTAACAAAACATATTTTTATAATTTACGGGGGGAAATTTCCTTATTCCCCCCCCCCCCCCCCTGAATCCGCGCATTTAGCCAATGGAATTAGGCTTTATCGCCATGAAGCATGATAATACTTCTTCACTATTAACACAGCGAAATTTAAATTCACTACTTATATTGACATTTTCAATGGTGGTGAGGTAATTGTTTGTTAAAATGTTATCATCAGCAGATGGTATGGTAGAAAATATATTGTTATGTTCGTCGGCAGTTAAGTTGTTTTGAATGTTAATATCTTTTTTGCCAATTCCGATATCATGAATTGTTTGCCATGTCTTTTTGCTGGTTGCAGCATTTTTGAATCTTTCAGCATAAAATCGAATTTTAGCTTTCCTTATTTCTAGAGTTACTTCAGCCCTAAGTCTTCGGTAGTCGTTATATAACTGCGGGATTTTAAAACGTTTCCATCGAGAGTAAGATAAATCTCTTTGCTTATTGCTGGGCCGACCATGGTTCCAGTGCCATGCTTTATGATTTATGTTTTTTGCGGTATAAATAAATCGTACAAATAGGTAATTTTATCTTCGAAAAAGGATATTTGTTCATTTACAGATGCCATGTGGTAAATAGAGTTCCAGTTAATATTTGAAAAATGTTCATCCAGAGCTTGATAATTAACATGTTTGAAGTCACGATACGTAAATTTTTGATCAAAGTGGTTTAGGCTGAAGTCATATGTGGTAAAAATAAGATCATGCTTCGAGAAACAAGGAACAGATAGCTGATCATATAACAGAACTTTGGATTTATTACAAACAAGAAACAAGTCGAGCAGCGTGTTTGGCGACGGAGAAAAATGAGTAGGTACAGAACAATTAACAGTTCGTTAGGAAAAGTTGTTTCAGTTAGTAAGTTTGCATTAAAATCGCCGGCAATAACAGTATCAGCATATGAGAGAGAAAGTTCTCCTATAATGCCAGGGTATCACACAATTTTTGGAGCTTCAACCACTAAGCCTCGTTCGACCTAAACCTTCGTATAGAAAGGCGAGAGCTTCCAGAATCCGCTCCAGAGTATTTTGTTCTCCACCAGTAAACGTCTGAGTTATTTCCTTGTTACTCCACCAATAAAACGTCAGAGTTATAATAGTTCCCCACCAGTCAGTTTGAGTTATTATTGGTGCTTCACCAGACACACATTAATACATTGAGGTTAAAAACGAATGCGTACAGTTAATGCTGAACAACCGTAAAAACTGTAACTAGGTACAGTAATACGACGCTGAACCACCATCCCATGCGGGTTGACAACGCAAAACGCACGAAAAGCAGACAAACAAGAACGAAATGGTTGTCCTTAAGAAATAGTGACAAAAAGCGCGAGCTGCTTCTCCACTCAGAGCAGTTTTACGAGTGTCATGATTACTTAAAAAATATTATAGAGCTGGGCTAAAACTAAAAATTAACTACACTAGAACTGAGTTTCAACTTCACAGAAAAATTTAAAAATTCATTTCAATTTGTGATAAATTAATAAAATGAATAGTATTAATTAAACGTTTAATTCACTTGATTAAAAGTTTAATTCACTTGATTAAACGTTTAATTCACTTGATTAAACGTTTAATTCACTTGATTAAACGTTTAATTCATTATGTTAAATTTTAATGAAAACTGATTTTATTTTTTATTAATGGGTTTAATTGGTGAACAATTTTGGTGAATTTTTTCTGTTTAAATTTATTAAAATCGAAACTAGACATTAAACTTTAGCCTCGACTTAAACCTTAACTAGACGCAAAACCAAAGTTGTAACATAAATATAAACTATAATCTAAACTGGAATCTGAACCTGACAAGAACCATAACTCGTACCTGAACTAAAACTTAAAATAGAAACTGGACTAACTAGAATCTAAGCTAGAACATTGACGTTATTCATCTTTTTCCCAAAGAAATCTTCGCTCGAAATGGTTAAACACGCCATTAATCTAGAAAATGATTTTTAAAAGCTTCTCTTATTATTTCTTTTTAATGAGAATTCTCGTTTATTTCTTTATTTTTCTTGGCACAAGGCTCTAGAGTTTATTTTGGTATCTCCCGGGATTTTCAATTGTTGTCTATTTCTGATTTTTATTTTTTTGAATTTTTCTACGTTAAACCCATATCTTAAAGACAATTTTGTCCCAAACACATTTGTCACAAAATTACTATCATCGGCCAAAAAATAAGAAAATTTCAATATAATTAGCAAAAACATCCAAATTTAAATCTATATAGTATAAAAAGTATAGATATTCATAAAATGAGAACGGCTGGGCCGATTTCTGTAAAATTTTGGAAAATCCTTCCGGAAAAGTCGTAAAATTAGAAAAATCGAAAGTCGAGTTTTTGTATGAAATTTTGTGTGAAATTATTCCTTAATGGCTTTCCAACAATAGAAAGTTCTTAGTGTAAATCATGCAAAATTGCGGAAAATGCGAAATGCGGAAAATTGGAAAATCTCTCCGCAAAGGTCGGAAAATTGGAAAAATCGAAAATTGATTTTTTTGTACGAAATTTTGTGTGAAATTGTTCCTTAATGGCTTTCCAAATGAAAAAATAGAAAGTTCTCAGCCAAAATCCGATAGATGGCGTAATACGTTGACTTAGACTTTACGCCATCTGACAGGTGTCATTTTAACATTGTAATTTTCGACAGTAAATGGGCTATTTTTCTTGCTGCAATTTATTTATTTTGATGATAATTGTAGAAATCGTTGTGATAAAAAAGTTTTGAGCTCGATTTTTTTCGGTTCGTTTCGTTATTCGTACCGTAGTGACAACAAGATTCATTATTTACGTACGTTTCTTCATTCTTCGTCAGTATCTTTTGTTTGTCTTCCTTATTTGCATTGTAAAACAACTGATTAGGGGAGTCGGACTTCGCTTCATCGAAATGTCTTATTTTTGTGTCTTTCATTTGTTCTCTTCACTCAACTTCTTTGATATCCCTTCATTTTTGTAAACGTCAAAGTTTATTCAGAAAAAGTTTAACATTTTCTGTTTCCAATCCAAATTTTTAATATTTTTAATTAGGCTTAAGTTCATTAAATTTAATTTTCATTAAATTATTTTTATGAAGAAAGGAATTTTACAACATGAAAATCAATTAAAATTTACTGATAATTTTTCATTCTTGACTCAATCTGGGCTCGAACCCAGGTGTTTACGGACAGGTTACCCTGACATGTTTCGATTGCAACCACTCAATCTCCTCAGAGGGCTTGCCGTTTAACACTCGCAGCCATCGACGACTGCTGACGTCATTAGTCAAACATCAATCCTTAAACCAAATTGTATTCAACCTTTGGTAGATCGAAATTTGCTTTGAATGATTATCTATTTTAATTTATTTTAACATGTTATTCCTTTACTTCTGTTTTTTCGTACTTTTGTCAAGAATTCTTCTTGAAGTTCAAAGTACATATTTCTTGTTTTTTTATTTTTTGTCTTTCTTTTTCTTGTTGACCTTTTCAGCACAACTTGAAGGACAAATGTAAACATAGAGCTCGTGCCTTAGCTTTTAACAATTATTAGTATTGTGGTTATTTTATTGAACTATTTATGATTTTTAATCCAAATTTTTAATATTTTTAATTAGGCTTAAGTTCATTAAATTTAATTTTCATTAAATTATTTTTATGAAGAAAGGAATTTTACAACATGAAAATCAATTAAAATTTACTGATAATTTTTCATTCTTGACTCAATCTGGGCTCGAACCCAGGTGTTTACGGACAGGTTACCCTGACATGTTTCGATTGCAACCACTCAATCTCCTCAGAGGGCTTGCCGTTTAACACTCGCAGCCATCGACGACTGCTGACGTCATTAGTCAAACATCAATCCTTAAACCAAATTGTATTCAACCTTTGGTAGATCGAAATTTGCTTTGAATGATTATCTATTTTAATTTATTTTAACATGTTATTCCTTTACTTCTGTTTTTTCGTACTTTTGTCAAGAATTCTTCTTGAAGTTCAAAGTACATATTTTTTGTTTTTTCATTTTTTGTCTTTTTTTTTCTTGTTGACCTTTTCAGCACAACTTGAAGGACAAATGTAAACATAGAGCTCGTGCCTTAGCTTTTAACAATTATTAGTATTGTGGTTATTTTATTGAACTATTTATGATTTTTAATCCAAATTTTTAATATTTTTAATTAGGCTTAAGTTCATTAAATTTAATTTTCATTAAATTATTTTTATGAAGAAAGGAATTTTACAACATGAAAATCAATTAAAATTTACTGATAATTTTTCATTCTTGACTCAATCTGGGCTCGAACCCAGGTGTTTACGGACAGGTTACCCTGACATGTTTCGATTGCAACCACTCAATCTCCTCAGAGGGCTTGCCGTTTAACACTCGCAGCCATCGACGACTGCTGACGTCATTAGTCAAACATCAATCCTTAAACCAAATTGTATTCAACCTTTGGTAGATCGAAATTTGCTTTGAATGATTATCTATTTTAATTTATTTTAACATGTTATTCCTTTACTTCTGTTTTTTCGTACTTTTGTCAAGAATTCTTCTTGAAGTTCAAAGTACATATTTCTTGTTTTTTTATTTTTTGTCTTTCTTTTTCTTGTTGACCTTTTCAGCACAACTTGAAGGACAAATGTAAACATAGAGCTCGTGCCTTAGCTTTTAACAATTATTAGTATTGTGGTTATTTTATTGAACTATTTATGGTTTTTAATCCAAATTTTTAATATTTTTAATTAGGCTTAAGTTCATTAAATTTAATTTTCATTAAATTATTTTTATGAAGAAAGGAATTTTACAACATGAAAATCAATTAAAATTTACTGATAATTTTTAATTCTTGACTCAATCTGGGCTCGAACCCAGGTGTTTACGGACAGGTTACCCTGACATGTTTCGATTGCAACCACTCAATCTCCTCAGAGGGCTTGCCGTTTAACCCTTATTTTTGCCCTTACTTTTCTCCCAACCAGTCAATATAACGAATAACGTTGGGGCGAGGTGAAGTTCGCCGGGTCCGCTAGTTATTTATAAAAATTCTTGGTCGTGTTTATTGGATTAGGATTTAGTGGTAATAGACTATTTAGTTTGATTACATAATTCTATTTTTGATCAAAAATTTTATATTTTTTAAATTTTCATCCAGCAGTATTTACCCATCATGGTCTGATCCCAATGGCGCTGATAATGCTTTTCCAATACTGCAAGATATGGTTTGTGTCTAATGTTTAGATCATATAGATTGGTTTTACAGCTATTTCTTTCATAACTTCGATAGTTTCAGTTGTGATCATATTAACTCCAGGTGATTTATTGTTTTTAAGTCTGAAAACCGCCTATTCAACCGCTGATCTAGGTATGCAAGGTTCTAGTTCAGTATCTTCTGCTAATAAATTCCAATGCAGAAAAAATTATCAGTAGTTTTTATCAATTACATAAAATTGTTTAAAAATTATTTATGTTTAATTAATGTGATAATTGAATCAATTATTTTTTTTTGTTGAAAGAAAATTAAAAATATAATTTTGATTTAATTAACATTTTAGTTTTTTTGAAATAAATTTTTAATTAAAATATTAATTAAACAACAAAATGTCTTAATTGATTTTTTCGTTTAAAATAAAATAATTTAAACTTGTAAAATTGTTGTTGTCAAAATCTGAGCTATATTTAATTAAATCAATTAACACATTGCTTGAAACGGCAAAGTTTTTTGATCATTTTTTTAATTAAAATTAAAAATATTATTATTGAAAAAAAATATGCACAATTTTTAATTTTTACAATTTTAAGAAAATCAACAAATTGTTGCTTGATTCTATGAATTTGGTGATTAGAGACAATTTTAAATTTTTTTCTGTGAATGCATTACATCAAATACAAACATCTGTTTCATTTACTTTTCAATAGATTTAAAGATGTTTCGATACTCTTTCATTTAAGTGGTCTAATTGCAAACTCTTTATTTTAAATCCAAGTATATTTCACTTAAATTATTCTATTTTCTTGAAATTTCTTTTAAATATAGTTTATTTGTATTTTGAAATACAAAATTTGTTTATTTAACATGAATCACAATTTTGCTCACAATTTAATGATACACTTGTGTGGGGCATCTGCCGCCTCTCACGAGACACACGTATCAAGAGCATGTAACACTTAAATAAAAACAAAAGAGCAAACAACCAACCAAACTTGCCAAAGAGTCGCTATATAAAGAATCACTTCCGTGTACTCAACCATAATTTGTCTGATCAATTACAATTTCCCAAAACACTTGAAAAAACGCACGCACATATTTATGTTTTTTTTTCCCAACAATAATGAGAAAAAAATAATAAACCAAACCACTGCATTAAAATAATTTACAAAAAAAATTTTTATACGTGGCTGTTATTTATAGACGGGGGCATTAAAAAGATTAATAGGGCGGGCAATAGCGATATTTGAACATCATTAACCTTAAAATGGGATTAAAAAGAGATATCTCTCATTCAAGTTTTTTATTAAATCTAACCAATTTGCTGAAAAAATAAAGTTATAAAATCGTCCTTAAATTTATTAACTATTTAATGAAATTTTCAAAATTGGATTCGAAAGTTATAAATCTAAATTTTGAGTCGCATTTGGGCAAATGAGAATCCCCGAGTGATTATTGAGAAGCCGATTTATCCACAATGAGTGACTGTTTTGTGAGGTTTAGGGGCTGGCGTCAATGGGGCGTACTTATTCGAAAGTGAGTTCGGCCAAGCAGTTACCGTGAATGGTGTTCGCTATCGCGAGATTATAACAGACTTCTTATCGCCGGCAATGGAGGATATGGACGTGGTCGAAACGTGGTTCCAACAGGATGGTGTCAACGAAACCATCGCTCTTTTGCGCGAGAAATTCAATGGCCGTGTTATATTACGTCCTGGCTATGTTAATTGTCCGCCACGATGATGTGCTTTGATACCGTTGGACTTCTTTCTTTAAAGATTTTTAAAAGAGAAAGTGTACGTCACATTAACGATATTGAACCTCAAATATGTCTCAGAGTCACTGAAAATTGGACCATCTGAAAGAGGTATGCCACCGACGCCGTGACAAGCATTTGACCGATTTCCACATGGATCCTTCTATCATAATAAACAAATATTAAGATATTTCTAAGAAAACTTTTTGTTTTATTTACAATTAACATCGTGCGTTTTGGTTGGACCACCCTTTATAACCAAGCGGTTTTTATAAGCGATTTTTTTTTATTAAATTAACGATTTTTTTCAATTTGTTAACTTTTGGTAAAAACTAAAAAAATAATTTTCGTATTTTTCGTAGTTTTTGTAAAAAAAAAAACATTTTTGTGATTTTGCGATTAAGATATTTTTTTTATTAAAAGCAAGAGTGGGTTTGAGTTTCAACAGGAACTTTGTTTTTTGATTGTGGAAACATTAACAACATGCATTGGCAATTGTTACAATGAACTCAGTTTCGCTCGAAAATAATTCAAATCCCAGTAAAAACTTCGCTTAATTTTTTAAAATGAATAGCTTCTTTCACTCATTCTCCATTTTCCATTCCAGTCTCCATTCGACATTTTACTAAAAAGAGTAGCAAAATAATAAGTATTTTTTTAAATTCATGGCTGCATTGACTTTAAAATTGTCATTCAAAATTCTATATTTTTACTACTTATTTAAGCATTTGTCCTACTGTAGAGTATGTGTTACATAACTATTCGTTTCTTCATGAACATGCCCGACTGCACGTGCATTTGAATTGTGATTGCTTTCGCTGCTTATTTTCAGTGTGTTAATGCCACATTAATGCAACATTTGTAAGGATAAATATAAAAAAATATTCACTCACGCACCCACAGACACCAGCACACATAGTTTTAAAATGCAAACAAATGTATTTGCAGAAATGTCTGTTTGGATTTTTATTTAGTTGTTTGTATTTTAATTTACTATAAAACACAGCTGACGATGATGATGTTGTTGTTGATTTTATGTTGTATAGTAGTGGCATGCCACTTACCACACACCATCAACCCTAACCAACACTAATGGTACATGTATATATGTATGTATGTATATGTATGTGCATAAGTTCACATTTGTATTTTATGCCAATCGTGTCGCGTTCATACAAAATAATTACAGTTGTTAATGAATGCAATTGAGACATTTTTAATGTTAAGTGTGTAAAATGAAAAGGGGCTTAAAGGAATAAAATCATAAATTTAGATTTGTGACAGCAGTCTCAATTTCTCCATAAATTTCTCAATTTTACTCTAATTTTTTTTTTTACAATTTAAAGCTGATCTTAATACATACATAGTTACTAGTGCTAAGTATCTGGGAGTATTTCTGGACAGCAAGCTGTCATGAGGCAGGAACGCTCAGAAGAGACTTAAGAGGGCTCTTAATGCCTACTATGCTTGCAGATCATCAATAGGAAAGAGTTGGGGTCTCCGGCCGTCAGTAGTGGGATGGCTGTACACTTCGGTGGTTAGACCCATTCTTACGTATGGATGCTGTGTTTGGAAGGAACCTTCTGTCTAAGGCTCAGAGGTGTGCTTCAATCGGCATGACAGGTGCCATGAGAAGTACTCCTCAAGCGGCCCTGGATGCCATTCTGCATCTTCTGCCTATTAAGCAGTATGTGATGGGAATGGCAGCCAGGAATTAGCCTTCTTAGGCTAATGGGGAATCTCACGCAGAGTCACGCATGAATCCTGGGTGAGATTGAGGCTGGGGGCTACTGCCTTGGGTCGCCTGGCTCTACTGATTATGTGAGCACTAGGGTGGATTTCGGGCGGGTGCTGGAGGTTGCAGTGCCTTCTAGGGAGATCTGGTCAGGTAAGAGCAGATTATTTGGTGGATTTGCTATATTCACTGATGGCTCGAAGATGAGGGGCATAGATGCGGGGGTCTACATTGAGGATCTGGACATCAGAATGTCTATAGGCTTCCTGACGACTGCAGTGTTTTTCAGGCGGATGTTCTGGGGATCTTGATGGCCGTGGGACTGATGAGGGACAACATCGGAGGTCACTGTATATGTGGACAGCCAGGTAGCTCTTATGGCTGTAAGGGGCTGTTATGTGAACTCCAAGCTGGTTGATGATTGTAGGAGGGCTCTGGAGGGAGTCTTAGGGGAATATGTGTTAAGGCTGTGCTGGGTGCCGGGTAATTCCAACATAATCGGCAATGAAGTGGCTGATGAGTTGTCAAGACATGGCTCGGAGCTGGAGGATCCGGACGGTATGGAGTCAGTTAGGCCTCCAATGGGCTTCTTCTTTGGAAGGATCAGGGAATGGATTCTGGGCGCGACCAACCGGGCCTGGGGGAACCGGATGGACTGCCGGGTATCAAGGGCACTGTGGCCGGTGCTTAGGAATTCCGATTCGGAGTCGCTACTGGGCATGAGTAGGGTCTGTGTTATAGGAGTTATCACGGCCACTGCATGTTAGGCAGGATGGCGGTGAGATTGGGATCCAACTTATCGGATGTATGCAGGTTGTGTGAGGACCCGGAGGAGCTGGAGACAGCTTAGCACATTCTGTGTCACTGTCCCAGGCTCCAGAGCAGCAGGCTGAGGTGGCTGGGCAGTAGATTCCTGGGCGAATTAGGGGAAGTCTCGGGGTGTGGACTCGAGGGTCTGATAGGATTCGTAATGGGGATGACCTGGCTGCGCGAGAGGAGACGGGGGGCTGGCCGCACGTAGGACGAATTTTAGTTTGATCTGTTACTGTGTATCTTTCGAATCTCATGCTGTCGTTCTTTATTTCATCAACTTTTCTTTATTCACTTGTCTATTCCTAAATAAGGCGTCACAATGGACCATATTGGTCTCTGGGTGTAGGTGTGCAGAAACTTCACACCAGCCTTTCTACCTACCTACCTACCTTAATACATAGTCCTAGCAGAGATTTGAATGCTTTGATTATTAATTTGAAAGTGCCCGTGCATAATAAACAGAACTGACAAGTTGCTTTATTTTGATTTTCTTGCGAAAATAACAAAACAATTTGTTTTCTCTTAACCTGCTTACAACTACAATTAATGTTGGGAGAATTCCAAACAATTAAAGTGGGGAACGTAAGAGAGAAAAACTCACTGTTTATTGTTGGTGTTGGTACAAATACATTTGAAACGAAAACAAAATTTTGAGTGTTTATCCATATATTATATTTTAAGCTTTTCTAAAGTTTTTTGGATACAAGTTTCCTGATGATCTATCCTAAGCAACCAGTGAAATGTGCATATAAACTAGCTTATCCTCCAACAATAAATTTCTGTGCATTTATCAAGAATGAAAATTTTGAATTAGGCACGAAAAATAAAATCTTGGCTGATTTTATTAACGCAGTATTGCAAAGCATCACTAAAAACAAATGCTTTGCAAAGGCATTACAAATAAACACAATGCACGAATTTCGCAACCGTTGTGCAGTGAATACAGTTACCATGCTATATTGAACTCAAAGCATTAGTTGTACAGAAAAGTTGTGGAGTGTTTGAAGCTATTCCTTTTAGTGTTTCATTGCAATACTGCGTTTATAAAGTGGTTTATTTTAGATTTTTTTTTAGTTTTTCTATTTTGCTTGTCTACACGCAAAGAAAAAACATGATTGTGGTAAACATATTCTAAGAGCAACATATTATGATAAGAATTATGATTGTAGTCACCATATTAAGATTATTATTGAATCATATTATGACTAAATATACTCGTACTATTAAATCATAATATTTTTCCCTTAATCATATTATTATTCTGTTAATCATACTAAGTTAAGAAGTAACCAAATTATTGTCATGTTAATCATAATAAGCTAAGAAATGAATCATATTATTGTCATGTTAATCATAATAAGCTAAGAAGTAATCATATTATCATCATGTTAATCATAATAAATTTAGAAGCAATCATATTATGATACATAGCTGTCATGGCTGTCATAGCTGTCATAAAAATACAAAATAAATTAAAATATTTTTGCATCGATTTTTTATTTTGTGGCTTTTTACAATTTTTCTTTATGTTAATCAAATAGCGGAGTTCAATATAAGGCTTGCAAAAGAGCCAATGCAAAATCTGTGGTTTTCATGGGCAACCGCGTGTGTCCATTTATTTCGATTTTAAGATGTTGAGGCCATATTGCCTAATTTTGAATGCCCTTTACATTTTTTTGAAAAAAAGATGGATAAATTCCGATTTTTTAACGTAATGACATAGTATAAAAAGTCCAATACCAAGCCCATTTGATCTTGAATGGGTTTTCGGCTTTCCTAAAGCATTTGTTTTAAGACAAACGCCGTTGCCCATGAAAACCACAGAAATATCGTAGCACTTTTATAAAATAAAATAAAATCTCTGTGTGTTTTGTTGTTGGATTTTACAAAAAAACTATGATATTTTGCATTTGCACTATTACATCACTAATACTTGATTGAACTCCGGTAATATTTTAATTTTTTAATTTTTTTAACTTATTTTTTTATGGAATTTTTTTTTTTAATTGTTTAACCGCTCACAAATTAAAAAAAACGACACAACTGCTTCAAAATTATTTTACAAATGGCGCTGACATAATATGATTAGAGTAAAAATAGTTTGATTGCATCTTTAACATAATATGATAAATGTATATAAAGTTATCATGTTATGGCTATTAAATATCATGATATGGTTGTGAGAAATATAATATGTTTAGAAAGTTATCATAATTAAGTTGTTAGAAAAATAATTATTTTTCGGTCAACAATACTCAAATTCATAATTGCGATAAACATTGATATGTTTACAGTAACTTTAATATTGTTGATATTTAATAAAAAATATCAATTATTTGTTTACGACAACAATATATTGTTACATTAAACATAGTGTTGTTGCCGTAACAATGCCCAACCATATTTTTTCTCTGCGTGTATAAACTATAGATCTTCCCTAATTTCTTTTTAATCATAGGCCTTTATATAGTCCCTGATTTCACTTCAATCGTAAAACTTAATTCGGCTTTAATCTAAGGGGTCTATCTAATCAGTAGTTTTTAGTTGAGATCTATTTATAGGTCTTAAAGCAGCGGAACGAGTGTAAAACTCTGTCGATTTATACACTCATAATTGCTGCCTGTACACGCAGAGAAAAAATATGGTTAGGCATGGTTACTATGTTTATTGTAACAATATATTGTTGTCGTACACAAATAATTGTTATTTTTATTTAATATCAACAATATTATTGTTACTGTAAACATATCAATGTTTATCGCAATTATAAATTTGAGTATTGTTGACCGAAAAATAATTATTTTTCTAACCACTAAATTATGATAACTTTCAAAACATATTACTCACAACCATATCATAATTTTTAATAGCCATAACATGATAACTATCTATACATTTATCATATTATGTTTAAGATGCAATCAAACTATTTTTACTCTAATAATGTTATGTTAGCGCCATTTGTAAAATAATTTTGAATCAGTTGTGTCGTTTGTTTTATATGTATGTGAGCGGTTAAACAATTAAAAGATAAATTCCCATAAAAAATAATAAGTTTAAAGAAATTAAAAAAATTTAAATATTAGCGGTGTTCAGTATTAGCGATGTAAAAGTTCAAATGCAAAATATCGTAGTAAAATCCAACAACAAAACACACAGAGATTTCGTTTTATTTTTTAAAATATCGTAGTAAAATCCAACAACAAAACACACAGAGATTTCGTTTTATTTTATTAGTGTTACGGTATTTTGCATTTGCTCTTTTGCAAGCCTAATATTGAACTCCGCTATTATATTTACATTAAGAAAAATTGTAAAAAGCTACAAAATAAAAAATCCATGCAAACAAATTTTAATTTATTTTGTATTGTTATGACAGTTATGAAAGGCTCTGTATCATAATATGATTGCCTTTAAATTTATTATTATTAACATGATGATAATATGATTACTTCTTAACTAATTATGATTAACAGAATAACAATATGATTAAGGGAAAAATACGAATATATTTAGCCATGATATGATTCAATAATAATCTTAATATGGTGACTACAATCATGAATCTTATCATAATATGTTGCTCTTAGAATATGTTTACCACAACCATGTTTTTTCTTTGCGTGTATTTTAATTTATTTTGTATTGTTATGACAGTTATGAAAAGTTCTGTATCATAATATGATTGACTTTAAATTTATTATTATTAACATGATGCTAATATGATTACTTCTTAACTAATTATGATTACCAGAATAATAATATGATTAAGGGAAAAATATTATGATGTAATATTACGAATATATTTAGCCATAATATGATTCAATTATAATCTTAATATGGTGACTACAATCATGAATCTTATCATAATATGTTGCTTTTAGAATATGTTTACCACAACCATGTTTTTTCTTTGCGTGTATGTGTTGGTGGCGCTCACACACAGGGCGGTTGGTAATCGCATTGTTTGTCATCCAGTGGTTAGACCACGATGCGATTAGGGCGTAAGTCAGGTTCTCATGTTAATCTGCCCACATTTCTTAATATTAACTATATAAACTTTAGTCTAACGGTTAATTTTGATCAAATTAAAGTCAATTTGAATCATATTATTGTCATATTTAACCATAATATGGTTACCTTCAAACGTAAGCAATAGCCAAATCCAACCATAATATGTTTCTCTTAAAATATGATTACCTCTGACTAAATTTTTTCTGAGTGTACGCTACTATGTTTGGTAAATCGGAAATGTTGGTAAATGAGAAAATGTTGTTTAAAGTTTTAGTAAAATCGGATGTCTATTAAAATCTCAATATCGCGGTAAATACAAATTCTTCATATTGGATTTTTTGACGAATACATAAAGGTGGAAGTACATAACACGCGTTAGTTCGTCGACGAGTATCGTGCGTTTAAAAACTTTAGCGCGTAAAAAATTGCAAGTTACACAACACGCGTTACAAAAGCCATTCCTGTCAGCTGTTTTTTATTTGTTTACTAATTTGTGCATTAAAAACGGGTTCGAAAGTACATCAAGATTTTGTTATTTTATTGAATTTATTCTTTTTATATAAATATTGTATTTTTTTTAAGCTCTTCAATAAGTTTTTCTTTCATGATTCACAATTTTGTTAAATTATTCTTTTTATTGTCAGCTAATTACTTGTCAAAAATACACAACGCGTTAAAAAGTTCAAAGTTAACCAACTTTCTGGCGCAAACACGTCAATATATTTTGCATGTAGCGCGCACTAACGCGTGGTATGTACTTCTACCTTAATACCGTTTCTTGTCTTTAAATTGAATATTCATTACTTTCCAATTTGGGTTATAAAAAACAAAAAATTATGACAAATTAAGGTATACATTGCGTAAATCAAAAATAACTAGAAGTTCATTCGTCTTCTTTCTCTTCCTCTGCTACATCTGGCTCATCTAGACAATATCGCTTCTTTCCACCTTGTAAGTTAAAGAAAAATGACTGCGAGCCACGAGGAATTACATTCTTCTTGCACAAATTTTGGAGATCATGCAGCTTTCGATGGTCGGAATGAAACTATTTCTCAAACAATAGTGAATATTATTATAAGCTATTTTATGAGTTAAAGTTTTCATATATTGTATTTTTTTCTACAGGCTAAAATTAAGTATAATGCGTATACACTTTTATCTTTTAACAACTTTGGAGTGGCAATTTCAAGTAAAATAGCGCATATGAGCTTACACACTAATTGAAGGAAAATTTTTAACAAGAAATTATACACTATTTTTCCCAACGACATTTTGGCCCACTTTTTGGAAGTAGAATTTGATGAAATTTTGACCAGACCTAAAATCAATGATGGAAATGCTAAATATGCAATAAAAATAAAAATATGATTTGTAATTTTATTTGACACATTTAAAAAATAGTTTAGTCACAGCTGTAGGGATTTATTTACACTGTTCCAATTTGGCTTTAATCGTACCCAGCGGTAACTAGAATGAGTAAAGAGGCCTAATAGAAGGCCTTATTTAGCAGTCACAAACAATCAGACGCCCTTCTCGCCGCATTCCATACTTATTTATTTTTTACACAGGTTGTCATTGGGCGCAAGGCCTTTCACACTTCCTTTAAAAACAACTTCGATCCCTTCCCAAAGAAGGGAGAAAGGAAGGTCACTAAAAATAAAAAGTAAATAAGACTGAGCACCTTCCTAGCGAATGTGTACTGAATATTTCAGAAGGTCTTTTAAAAAGAAGTTTATACCTTCTAGAAGGCATACTTCTGAAGGCAGGATATCATGCGAAGCGAATCTTTTAGAAAGGAGTATAGAGGCCTTCAAAAAGGCCTGCCACTTGCGGTCCTTTCAATATTTACCGCTGGGTATGTCTTAATAGTTCATAGGGTTTTTATATGTATATCCAAAGTCGGGTTTGTACCTAACAGTTGTCTTTACCTATCCGGTACGACTATTTTGGCAATTTCAACGTTAATTTTGCTTACGTGAATTAACCATCGGAAATAGATGGTGTAAAATACATTACACTTTAACCCGTAGGTAAGTAATACGTTTTAAAATTATGAAAGCCTAAGATATCTATAGAAAGTTAGATATCGATTTGTTGAAATTACGGGTATTAAAGCAGGTCTTAACATAGATCCAATTTGGCAGTGGGCTTGTTGCCTTTACAAGGTACCAATTCTACGTCAATTGGAATAAATCCAACAACATTAAATTGTGGAATATATGGCGGGCATTACCATCCTAAGCGCAGTAAATAAAGTACTAATACAAATTATTAACTAGAGAATATCCGAGAGATCTTAGACCCGAATATGGTGGCTTCCTGCCCCAAATATCCTGTGTAGAGTAGATAAATAGTTTGCAGAACTTTGTTCTCCTCTTTATCTGTTATTAAAAGGCTTTGAGAAAGCTTTTGATACGCTAAACCAAAACGCAGTATGGAGGGGTCCCACTCAAAACCATAAGCCTCATCCAAACTTTATATCCTGATATTTAATGTCGTGTTGTCCACAATAACGCATTGAACAGCAGCTTTGATGTCGCATATGGTGTTCACTAATTGTACTAAAACGCTAAAATTTATATTTTTATGATATATTATATATTTATTGGTTCCTTTGGTTTCTATAAGGAGCATAGGGCTTATTTTTATAAGGATGATAGTGGAACAGGGTAAAAATATGTTTAACAGAGTAAAAAGTCCAACAAATATTGTCTTGGAAAGTAAATTTCTTTTGGATTTGGTATCCCGCTAGAAGCCTTTATACCGCGTTTGACCGTTCTACAAAAAAGCAAGCTTACTAGTCTTCGTCTGAATCCCATATTAAAGTGTACATATATTTCAAGTATAAAAAGGAACACAAAAATTATTTTATTATTTTTCAAGGACATCAAAGTCCCATTTATGTAGGAAATCATTTTTTTTATAAAATTGTACATAACGTAAAGCTATAAATTAAAGTAATGATACGTTTTTTGTTAATTTAAAACTATATCAACCAGATTCATTAGACTGTAGTTAATATTTTGTAAATTATTATTAAATTATGGTATAAAAAATGTGTTTCACACTCGCCGACGAATGTGGTATAGACAATATACATTTGGCAAATTCTACTGATATCTGGAAACATAATTTTATTAATTATATTTTTCAATTCTCCAACCTAAGGCCAAAAAGCTTCAATGTTAAATATTTGAAATTTTTAAACTGTACTAAACATGTCACACATGGAATATGATTAATGAACGTGGAATATTGAAGAACAATGTGAACGCTGCTACAAATGCTATAAACCAGAAAAATGTTCAAAAAGAATATAAACAGTTTGATAAATTGGTCAGGCGTGCAATTAGAAGCGATAAAAGAGAGTTCATCCAACGCCTATCTATATCTGCTGATGAAGCAGCAAAGTCACACGACATGAAAAAGCTTTTTGATATAACGAAGAAATTCAATGGATGTAGCAATGTAAAATCGGTGCCAGTTAGAAGCAAAAACAGAGAAATTATAACAAATACACGAGCCCAGCTCTGCATATGGAAAGAACACTTTTTGAAAACAATGAATATACAGCGTTCCGGAATTGCAGCAACACATGACGAACACGTCGAACCACTTCCCATACAAACAATCCCCCCTTCTAAATCAGAAATATATGAGTCAATAAATGCCCTTAAACTAAACAAAGCTGCCGGTGTTGATAACATCCTAGCAGAAGTATTTAAAACGGATCCAAATATGTTCTCTGAAATGCTTTACCCACTTTTTAAAGAAATATGGGAGATAGAACGCTACTCCAGGGATATGATGAAGGGAATTATAATTAAACTTCCAAAGAAAGGCGATAGAACTAGATGTGACAACTGGCGAGGTATAACGGTTCTTCCAGCTGTGATGAAAATACTCATGAAAATAATATGGGAGATAGAACGCTACCCCAGGGATATGATGAAGGGAATTATAATTAAACTTCCAAAGAAAGGCGATAGAACTAGATGTGACAACTGCTGTGTGCAGCTGTGATGAAAATACTCGTGAAAATAATATTAGAGCGAATGATGACCCATATAAATAACAAGTTAAGACCCGAGCAAGCTGGCTTTAGACCTGCTATGTCCTGTACGGACCAAATAAACACGCTCCGAATAATCATAGAACAATCTCTGGAAATGCAGTCACCCCTATACATGCTGTTTGCTGATTATGAAAAAGCTTTTGAATCAATAAACATAAACTATATTTGGGCTGAGTTAGCCAACTTTGGCGTACCGGATAAAATAATACGCATGGTACGAACGAGTTACGATTCATTTGAATGCAGCGTGCTACATAATGGTGAAACGTCTACCCCATTTAAAACAACGTCTGGGGTTAGACAAGGGTGTTTATTATCACCGCTTCTGTTCCTAGTTGTACTAGATGCTGTTGTTAAACGCTCAACTACAAATAGACCGAGGGGAATTTTATGGGATTCCTTAAACCCGCAGATTCGATTAGAGTCGCTGGACTATGCAGATGATAAGTGTGAGCTTTCCCACAGACGTGCTGATAAGCAAAAATTAATGATCTTACCAGAGAATCAGAGAAGGTTGGGTTGAAAATTAATATCAATAAAACAAAAGAAATACGCATTAATGCAGAGTCAACTGAACCACTATACATCGGCAATAACGCAATAGAAAGTGTAAGTGAGTTTCAATACCTCGGCAGTATGATAGATACAAACGGGGGTGCCCTTCTTGATGTCACGACAAGAATACGAAAAGCAAGAGGCGCTTTTGCAATATTATCAAAAACTTGGAGGTCAAATGAATACAGCAAAAAGACAAAGTTAAATATATTTTCGGCATGTGTGCTGCCCGTCTTATTATATGGATGCGAAACGTGGCTTGTAACTGAAGAAATCAAGCGTAAAATGCAAGTTTTTACCAACAGATGCCTCCGAATAATACTTGGAATTTATTGGCCTAATACAATTACAAATGCTCAACTACTCGCTATAACAAATATGAAGGACATAAATTGTGAAATCCGAAGACGCAAACTTGGCTGGATAGGGCACACACTTAGAAGAGAAGATGACAACGTATGCCAAAGAGCGCTAACATATAACCCTCAGGGTGCAAGAAGACGAGGAAGGCCGAACAACTCTTGGCGACGTTCAACATTAAACTAAATTAACAAGCTGCCTGAATTTAATGATAGAAAGATAGTTATTTATTTATTTTTATTTTATTCTATTTATTTCCAATTCTATACACAAGACTTAAAGCCTCTTATTGCAGTATAGAACATTGTTTTAGCAGAAACATTTATAATAATTTGTAAATGATAAGATTTAAAACAAAAGAAAAAATTTAAAAGATAGAAAAAAAAATTATTAAATTAATAAATTAAATTGAAAATTAACAAAATAATAATATTTAAGATTCATAAAAAAATGAACAAAATTAACGTGCAAAAAAATTTAAAATGCTTTTTTTAAAGCTCAGTGCGTTACTAGTTATTTGTATATTATGCGGGAGTAGATTCCAAAGACGGATTGCATTAAGGAAAAATTGCCAATCGGAAGTTAAACTTTGGTGTCTAAACAATAAAATTCTTTTACCTCTATTAGACCTAGATATGGTTAAGCGGTTATACAGATGTTGTGGTTGTTGAGTAAACACGATTTTGTGCATAAATATTAGTACTCTTGTTTTGAGAAGGTCATCAAACTGAATACCATATAATTTTACCGTAAAAGGAGAAACAGAATTAAACCTTTTCACGCCATATACGTATCGTACAATGCTTTTAAAGACTGAGTTTAATTTTCTTGTACTTGCCGCATCACATTTGGCAAATAATTCGCATCCATACATCAGAATTGGCAATAAATAGGTTTTGGCAAGAAGTATTCTTATTTTGATAGGTGTACAATACTGCGTTTGACAGAGAGTTCTAAGCATGGAGTATGTACGGCCACATGCATAATTAATATGGTTGCACCATGTCAGGTTCTTATTAAAAATAATACCTAAATTTTTTGCTGTATTTACCCTTTCAATACGTTCATCACCAAGAAAAATATCAGGTATATGATCGGTTATAGTAGTTCGTTTTTGGATAACAAGATATTTAGATTTTTTTGGGTTGATACTAAGACCATTAGCAGTAGCCCATTCATATATATGTTTTAACTCAGTATTCAGAGTTAAGACACATTGTTCAATTTCAGATGTATCACAGCTGATGTAAATCTGAACATCGTCAGCATACATTCTGACTTTGCAGTGTGTAAGTTGACTCGGAAGGTCATCAGCGTAAAGCGAAAATAGAAGGGGCCCAATAATTGATCCCTGCGGTACACCCCTCGTCACAGGTAGTTAACTTGACGGAGATGGAGATTTCTTATTGAGAGCCTATGCCCACAATGAGGTAGCTCTAAAATAATTTTAGAGCAAGGCTTATTATTATTATTATTATTATTATTATTATAAACATGTCATTGGAGTTCTTCAGTACTTTTGCAATGCTAATAGTACTGAAAAAAGTACAATTGTATTTACTTTATCATCCCTGGTCTCCATTAATCTTTAACATCGTTTTACAATGCAAATCAAACAAGGAGCGGCATCAGCTGAGTCTTTAAGCAGCAACTTGAGAGTATAGAGTAGGGATTGCTGTTCGGTTTTAACCGAAATCGAAACCGCGGTTTTAAGTGCCTAAAAACCGAAACCGAAAACCGACAAAAAACCTCGGTTTTAGGATTTACTTTAACAATATATTTATGCTTAAAGAAATTGCAAATTATACATAATACTGGAACTTCATATACAAAAACTTTATACATAACAGCTTGTAACAATGGCAAGATATTTCAAAATTCTTAAAATTAAAAAAAAGTACTAAGAAAAACACATGTTACCTTTTTAACACGTTAAGTAGACGCTTAATTTGTGTGGCACAAACTACCACCTGGGCCTAGCTGAGACCAATAGCATTTTTTATGGAGTTTTTGTGGCTATAGAAAAAACCCACACTAACGAACCCCTGGGCAAGGCTGGGACTTCTTTTATATGTATGGAGTTTTATGGCTAAAGCAGGAAAAGTTTGTCGGAAAGTGGAATAATTCTTCGAAAAAACAGTAAAGAAAGAATTCTTATGTGTTGCGTATGGTTTTTGATGCGTTTCATTTTGATTTTATAAACTACAGTACATATATAATTGGGTACAATATGAACAAAATTTTCATTTGGCCAATTGCGACGCCCACGGTGTTTACACTTTTTTTTCTCATTTTCTTGTAAAAAACACTTTGATTAAGGAAAACATAATGTTTCGTTTTGATATACTTAACAAAATTTGTAAAAAAAAAACTGGGAAAAAGACAAAAAAACATCCTGGCCAGGCCCAGGTATACAGGAGTTAATAAAAGTACCTGCATTGAAACAAATAAAAAAAATATATATTTTTATGTATGAAGTTTACCTTTGACATTTTCAAAACCGAAACCGCGGTTTCACTTTTTTACGGTTTTTAGCAAACTCTAGTATAGAGTATGCAGATGATATCTGCCTCCTTTCACACAGCCGTCGAAATGAAAATCCCTCGAAATAGAGGCTGGTTGAAAAATAAACATAGGCAATAGCAAAGAAATGCGTTACAACACCGTAAATACAAGCAGATTACGCATAGATAACAGTGAACTGGAGTAAGTCACAGAATTTTGCTACTTAGGTAGCATCCCAACAAATGCAGGTTGTTCTAGCAAGGACAAAGTTTACTGAATCTCAAGCATTCGGTACCCTTCGTTCAGTATGGCAGAAAATGTGCCATATCCAAAACCACAAAGATTGGTACCTTTAACTTTTGTGTACAGTATTTGTCCTCTATGCATGTGGAACTTGGAATAATAGAATACGACGTTAATTGCCTAAAAATTTTTTTTTAAATCAATGTCTTCGAAGAATCCGCAAAGTTTTCTGGTCTAACACTAAGCGTTATACGGAGCTCTGGAGACAAGCAAATCAACGACCAATTCACACGTTCACACGGTTAGCAGGCCTCTAGACGAAATAGCCAAAAACACCATTGGTCGAAACCTATAGGGAAGAACACGGCAGACTGTCGCACACCTGGTGTTGTCAACTAAACACAGAAACTCGCCGTATTGATCGCATTGACTTTAACTATGCATCTAAATTCATACATATCGAACTTAATCAACAAGAGGGTATTAACTCAAAGTTAAAAAATGTTTAGTAGAAGCAAAACAATTATTAATTTTGAAACCAACCTTTTCATTACGAAAAATATAATGGAATCTGGGAATTATTTCCTTCCGAAGGTTACTTTATATTATATTCAACATTTTTTCATTTTTCGAATTTATTCTATGAGCCTAATTTCAATTATGCACTGAAAGAAAAATGCTTCATATATTTAATGAGTCATTTTACATGAAAAAACTTTTCTTGGGTAAATGAAAACGTTCATTGTCTAAATGGAATTTCATAGTTATAATGAAGTATTTTCGTTAAAATCGCTTCATTGGATTTCGTTAAAAATTTTCATTGGATATATGAAAACTTAAGTTTGTCCAAGTTAAAAAAAAATTTTAATTGGGAACATAAAAAAACAATATACAAACATAACTATATTCATAAATTAATACAAAATTATATTTTCCTTAAAAAAATGTTTAATTGTTAATTAAAAAATGTAAGATTTAATAATTTCATACATCTAATGTTACGTGTATGCCATTAAATTTATGAAATCAAAATTTTTTTTTATAAAAGCAACATATTTCAATAATTGCCTTCATAAATTAAAATTTTCATTATGACAATAAAAATGTCATTATAGTAATGAAACAAAAACTTTTAATCCACTTTCAATCAACGTTGTTATTGTTATTATGGACAATTTAATCTCATATTTACGCTCTTAATTGAGTAAAAAAATAGTTTTTTAATAAAAAAACATAGTTTTTTAATACAAAAACATAGTTTTTTAATACAAAAACATAGTTTTTTAATACAAAAACATAGTTTTTTAATACAAAAACATAGTTTTTTAATACAAAAACATAGTTTTTTAATACAAAAACATAGTTTTTTAATACAAAATCTACACTGCCCCGGTAGACTAGCTGGTAGCGAGCTAGTCTATCAGCACCGAGGTTGAGCGATCGAATCCCGCCTGAGACAGAAAAAAAATTAAAAATAAAAAAAAGAAAAGATAAAAAAAAATAGTTTAAAAAAATAAAATAATTAAAAAAAAAAAAAAAAAATTTTACTTTATTTAAAGTATTCATCCAATGAATAATATTCATAGATCTAATGTAATGTTTCATTAAATCCTTTTAATGAAACAGGTTTCATCGATCCAACGAAGCGCTGCATAGGTTCCTTTTTAATGCAATTTTTCATGGGATTAATGTCAAAATTCATTGGTATTGCGAAGAAAATTCTTTCAGTGTGTATTTTATAAAGCTTTTTTGTAATAGTTCTATTCCTTCAATTAAAAAAAATTTTGAAAAATATAATGACATTTTTACAGCGGATTGATATGAATATTACGTGTCGATTTCTTCCAAACAGTAAAATAATAAAAATTTCGAGTTAATACTCTCTTGTTGAACAAGTTCGAAATGTAAGTATGTACACACAGAGAAAAATCAATGTAAATTCGTTCAAAACAAGGTTGATTTTACATTTTTCAGTAGTGATTTTGCTTCTTGTTGTTTCATGTTAATTTAACATGATTTTACAATAACTTGCGAACAACATTTTTTTCTTTTAAAATAACTATTATTCATGTTGATTTAACATTGCAGTAAAGTTAGAGCAAAATGTCATTTATATTGAAACAACAATCCGAATCACGTTGAATGAAAGTTATTTAAAGTCGAAACAACGTGAATTTCATGTAGAATCAAATTGGTTGGAGTTGATATAACAGTGTGAAGACAACATAAGCATTTATTTAAGAATAATTTAAAACATTTGTCATCATTCTACTTTGAAAACTTGATGTACTATTTAACTAAATAATTTTAATTAAAAGAATACGGGAATTGTCTTCTTTTGTAACATATTTTAAACATGAAAATAAAAAAATGTACATACTTAAGAATGTATGCATGTTAATTTAACAAGAAAAACTTTTAATTTTAATATAAAACAGGTTTTTATGGATGAAATATTGAACAATGTTAATTTAACAGTGAATAATATTAAATAAACGTGATTTAAGGTTATTTTAATATTTTTCATTTAAAATTAATATAAAATAATGATAAATTTAAATAAAGGGCATACTTTTGCAAAAATTTACCATGATTCTCAATCAACATTTCGCCATGTTATTTTAACATTGGTATTTTTTTCTGTGTGTATGTGTTTCTGAAATTTTTTCATGAAATAATTTTTTAATTTGTTTTTAAACATTTTAAGTTAAATAATGTATCAAAGAAAGACAATTTAAAAGAGTGAATGACTTTAATAATTAACTTTCATATGATTCATATAAAATTTTTTTTTGCCTACAAAATTACTTTTTATAATTTATAAATGGTATTCAAATCCATTGTTTATCTCCAAAAAATTTCATAATTTTGTTTAAATTCAAACGAAGAACTTTTGATTATGGCCATTAAACTTTCTTAATCATAAAAAATGTTTTTTGAAATAATACACAAAATCTAAAAAATTTAATTCATAAAAAGCAATAAAGTTATAATAGAAAATAAAAAAAAATTTAATCTAAAAACACCTTTAAAGATTTTTTTAAGTAATTAAAAACGTTCATACAGGAACTCTATAAAAGTTAAAACACATTCAAAATATTGATCTGGCCAAGAGTGCTATGGTGTTGCATTGTTGTTGAAATAAAGAAATAATATTAACAAAAAGCATATTGAAAAATTATAGATAAAGTTTACGAGATTTTTGTTTGTAACATACAAGCTAAAACAAAATATAAAAGAATTTAACCTACATTTTGGCAAACAATGCCCTTTTGTATGAGCATATTTTTAGGAGCAATAACCGTCTGCCATGCAGAAGAGTTCAATGTATGAGTGAGTACTCTGACACTCTCACACGCTATTACGAACACAATTGCAGGACTTTTAAAAATATCGACAGTTTGGTTTTTCTGGTAGAAAACTATAATGAATTATTATATCGAGCATACAATGATGCCATTACTACTGATAATCTCTTTCATTCTGTCCAATATATTGGTCAGAATAAAACAATAGAACTGTTGTATATACGCAAATCAACACTTAAATATATGACTACTATACACATGTATAAAAGAAAAAAAAAAAAAAAATAAAAACTTCGAGGGGTGTTTGAAAAAAAAATTTGGGAAAACGAGAAATTTTACAAATATTTCAGGTTTAAAACATGTTAATAAAACGATTTTTTAATGAAAATTTGTTTAATGAAACTTGTATATATCTTTTGGCGTTTTCTTTTCTGAGTAAAATTCTGCACTTATTCTGTCTTCTACATTTTTTTATGTTCTTTTCTGAAAAACATGTGTTATTTTAAAAGTGTAAAGCGTTCTTTTCTGATGATGTTCCCTTCAACACTCATTTTAATTAAAGGGGCATGAGTGCAGCACTAGATCAAGTGAATTCAGTACAAGATGGTGGCAAGTTTCGAGCCGTAAACACTAACAATTCAATACAAAAAACATCTGTTGCTGAATTTAATTGAATTTACATAGCGCTTATTGTACTTTATTGTTTAATGCCGAAATTTGTGTTCTTTTGTAAACGTAAAATATGAAACACACAATCAGGGGACCATTTAAAAATGTTGCCAAGTCACATGTAACACTTATGCAACACTTTTTTTTTTAGAAAAGAAAACGCCATAAAATATTTTTATGAAGAAGGCCCTTAAACAATGGAAGCTTAAGTTTTTCTTCTTCGTGAAGATGTGTATCAGATTTTCGCATTAAATCGTTTTTTCGCTATTCATCCGACTCATAAAATTTGAAATAAAAGTGAGTAGACATAATTTAAATTCAAAAACTCTGATTAATTCATATTCATAATAAAGTTTTACAATTGATTCAACTTCACTCAGCTCATTTATCTTCCGTTTTAAAGCAGTCGAGCAACAACACAACCTCATAATCAGGGCTGCCAGATAAATATGAAGAAAAATCGTCAACTTCATACATTAACATAAGGAAAATGTAATTGCTAAATCGTAACTTGGCTATTTCTGGGACACTTTTGGCAGCCGTGCTTATAAATTGAAATGGATAATCATTCAGGAAAGCAAATTTCGATCTACCAAATGTTTAAATACAATTTGGTTTAAGGATTGATGTTTGACTATTGACGTCAGCAGTCGTCGATGGCTGCGAGTGTAAGACGGCAAATCCATCTGAGGAGATCGAGTGGTTGCGATCGAAACATGTCATGGTAACCTGCCGGCCACGGTTCGAGCCCGAGCCACGTCAAGAATGAAAGATTATCAATAACAATTTTAATTAATTTTCATGTTGTAAAATTCCTTTCTTCATAAAAATAATTTAATGAAAATTAAATTTCATGAACTTAAGCCTAATTAAAAATATTAAAAAATTTGGATTAAAAACCATAAATAGTTCAACAAAATAACCACAATACTAATTATTGTTACAAAATAATAATTTTTCAGGAGAGCAAAAAAACGTTTTTTGACAGGCAGCATTATTTGTTTAAAAAATTTTTTTTTTTCTATTATTAAAAATAATGATAATAAAAACTTTAATGCAAAAGGCTTTCAAAACATTATTCCGCACTGCAAAACCATTTCGGTTTCATCATTTTGTTAGTAACTTGCAATGTTCTTCCACTGGCTGACACTTTGTACGCCTTTTTGAAGGCGTTAAGGTGCATAGTTTTGGTTGATTTGATGTTTAAACTGTGTAAGAGAATTAGGTCAACGGTTATCTGCAAAAAAATAGTTTTTGCAAAATGTGGCGTTTACAACGTTATTCGCGGCTGTGCTTCAATTAACGAAAAACTACATGTTACGTAAAGTGAATTCGCTGCTAGAAAACCTTTATTTCCTGTGAAAAAATATAAATTATTTGTGAGTAAAAGATTAATTACAATGTGTAAGAATGCGAATGAAAATTATACATGCAATTGAAGAAAATATAAGTTTGTTGTACGATCGCAGTGGTACGCCATGAAAATCCTCAAAATAAAAAGGATCAAAGTCTTTCCAAGAATTTGAGGACGGAAAGAACACTATATTATCTTTAAGCTATCTTTAAGCTATGGCGCCGAATGTTAAGCTGACATTTTATTTAAATAAATAATGAATTTAAATTAAACAAATATTTTTCATTTATCTTCCACATTGTACACACAGAAAAAAAATACCAATGTTAAAATAACATTGCGAAATGTTGATTGAGAATCATGGTAAATGTCTGCAAAAGTATGTCCTTTATTTAAATTTATCATTATTTCATATTAATTTTAAATGAAAAATATTAAAATAATCTTAAATCACGTTTATTTAATATTATTCACTGTTAAAATAACATTCTTAAATATTGAATCCATAAAAACCTGTTTTATATTAAAATCAAAAGTTTATCTTGTTAAATTAACATGCATACACACTTAAGTATGTACATCTTTTTATTTTCATGTTTAAAATATGTTATAAAAAGAAGACAATTCCCGTATTCTTTTAATTAAAATTATTTAGTTAAATGGTACATCAAGTTTTCAAAGTAGAATGATGACGAAAAAGATATCGGGCCATTCTGCTGATGCTTCTGTTAACAAAGGAGATACAAAATAAGTGAAACATGTGTTACAGGGGTAAGTGTTTTAAATTATTCTTAAATAAATGCATATGTTGTCTTCACACTGTTATATCAACTCCAACCAATTTGATTCTACATGAAATTCACGTTGTTTCAACTTTAAATAACTTTCATTCAACGTGATTCGGATTGTTATTTCAATATTAATTACATTTTGCTCTAACTTTACTGCAATGTTAAATTAACATGAATTATAGTTATTTTAAAAGAAAAAAATGTTGTTCGCAAGTTATTGTAAAATCATGTTAAATTAACATGAAACAACAATGAAGCAAAATCACTACTGAAAAATGTAAAATCAACCTTGTTTTGAACGAATTTACATTGATTTTTTTCTGTGTGTATTAAAATCCACATTTGAAAAACATTTTTTGAAAGAAAGTTGAACATAAATGCATTTTTAAATTTTAAAATAATTTCTCCTTTTGTTGAGAATGCAATGATTTTCAAATCATTATCAAACGTTTATCGTTTGAGAAAAGGTTTGAATTCAAACCATTGTCAATTTGATCTGTGTTTTGTGGTTACTTTGTTGAACGGTTTATGGTTGTTAATCCAAATTTTTAATATTTTTAATTAGGCTTAAGTTTATCAAAATTAATTTTCATTCAATTATTTTTATGAAGAAAGGAATTTTACAACATGAAAATTTATTAAAATTGTTATTGATAATCTTTCATTCTTGACCGTGGCCGGGGCAAGAACCCTGGCCGGCAGGTTACCATGCCATGTTTCGATCGCAACCACTCGAGCTCTTCAGATGGATTTGCCGTCTTACACTCGCAGCCATCGAGGACTGTATTTGGGTTGACCACAAGTTTTTAGGCGTCTAAAAATGAAAAAAAAAATACCAACATTTCGACTACACAGCTTTATACGTGATACAACAACACTACAAAAGTAGAGGGGAAAAAAACGATTTACTATTTGTTCGTTGTAGAAACAACAACTACATTACAAAACTAGATAAAAAAAAACAAGTTACACTACATGAACAAAAACGTAAATTTGTGGTTGCTTTTACAGTTCACAAATTATTTTAATGTATAAAAATTAAGTAAAAAGAAGGAAAATTCCCGAATTCTTTAGTTTAATATATCAAATTTTTAATGTAGAATGATGAGCAAAACCATCTCGGGTCATTCTGCTGGTTTCTTATAATTAGGAGTTCCTTCTGTAAACAAAGGGAAATTCAACAGAAGTGAAACATGGTGTACACTGAAAGAATTATGCTTCATAATTCTAATGATTCAATTTCATTAAATTTTTTTCATTAATCCAATGATAAATTTCATTACGGGAATGAAATTTTACAAATATAATGAAACAATTTCATTAACACTACGAAATTGAGTTTCGTAATTTCGTTAACATTTTTCATTAAATTAATGACAAATTAATATCTCTTTCAAAAGAAAAATTCCACTTATTGTTATACATAATTTTAATAGGGGTTTAAAGATTAAAATTAACTATTAATTAAAATATTTAAATGGTTTTAAGTTAATGGAAAAAATTAATCTTTTGTAACTTCGTATTTTCCATGATAAATGTCACTAGACAATGAAAACAAGATAAGATTCATTAACTTCTTCCTATAACTTTTGTAAAAACGTTTTTTTAATTACATTTTTAGCGGTAGACATGAAAATATATGAAAAAAGTTGTAAATTTCAATGTTTCATAACATTAATGAAAAAAATTCATTACGATAACGAAATACTGATTTTAGCTAAATGTAAGGAATATTTAGGTTCAAAAACAAACAACGCGAAAGAAAAAACAAAAGCAAAAAATTCTCACATTCTTTTTCTTTATTTGCTAATTTAAATACACACAATTTACGCACTAGTACAAGCCAGAAAAATGGAAGGAAGGCAGATGAAGTTCGTCGTGGGCTGGAAAATTACAACTTATTTAAAGGATAGCTTATGAAAGTAGAACAAAACATGATGTAAATGAAATATAAAAACGAAATAAAGTTAATAAAACTTGATAATTTGAAACAGGAATAATAAAAAAAAAAAAAAAATAAAAATCACAACAACTCAAAACGCACATTAAAAAAATGGATAAAATAAATTAAACAGGTATGTTCTAGGTTTCGACTCGAATTGAAAACGAAAAATTTTTTAAATCCGCATAATTCATTAATTGGTGTTCTCAAATCCGCATGTTTTTATGTATTCGAAGTTTTTATTCGAAAAACTTTTTTTGGACTAAAGATCGCTGACCGCAGCATGACAGCAATGTTTAATATTTTTTTAAAATCGTGAAAGCTGTAAAGAATCACAGGAAAAATAGCTTCTATCGCGAACATGGCTAAAATTCGCGAAAAATTGCAAACTTTTAAGCAAACACTAAAATTTATTTGCAATCGCTAAATCGGTAAAAGAAAACAAAATGTCTGCAAACAACAAAAAAAAAAAAAAAATTGCAAAAATAGCGAAAAATCGCGTAAATTTTTTATATTTCAAACCAGCCTATAATTGATTAAAAGTCCCTTAAACTATTAGGATTGGCAAAAATTAGGTAAAAATTGCTAAATTCACGGAAATTCGCAAAAATTTGCTAACATCGGCATGATATCAAAGTCTACTATTTGTTATAAATCGTTAAAGCTGTAAAGAATCAGAAAACTTACTGAAACAAATCGCGAACATGGCTAAAATTCGGGAAAAATCGCAAAATTTTAAACAAACAAAAAAACTTATTTGAGATCGCTAAATTGATTAAAAAAAACAAATTGTCTGAAAATAACAAAAAAAAATCGTTAAAAAAATAAGCTGTAATTACATCAAAATAATGAAAATGTCGATTTTAAATTTAGGGTAAGTTGGGGACTTTTGCATTTTAGATAACGATATATTTTTGATTAAATTGGATAAAGAAGATTTTAAGCTAATTTTTTTATGATACAAAAAGTTAAAAATTTGTTTTTAAAAGTTTATTAAAAACAATATGTGTATAATGTATTAAAAAAAAACTCAACAAAAACGTTAAATAAAATATAAGATTAGTTCAATATACATAACTATTTTTACATAAGCAATTTATGATTTCCTTGTGAGGCAAATTTAGACAGTACAGTCTATCTTCCGCCATTGTTGATCCGAGCCATGTTTTTATTCGACGAAGGGTAGGAAATGACCTCCCGCTCGCAGCATTACTGACGAACATTGAAACGAAAAATTGAAATATTTTTCGTAGATTTGGGTATATATCTTCATCACAGTTTTGTAAAGCATCTACAACGTTATCTGATAGATCAGGCTCCAGTTTAGATGTTAGTAGGTGTTTATCTCTTTTATCAAATGTAATCAGCTCATCAGCTAGATGTGGTTTTAAAAGTTTTGTATCTGTATATGACTTGATTACACTTTGAGGTAGAAGTTTAGGTTTGTACAAAACATTAAGGGTATCTATTGAGAAAGTTGTTTTGTGATCTTCTAAAATAAATACAATAAGAGGAATGTAACCTACCAGTCGTTAGTAATCTTCAACATTTGGGATGTAATTATTTCGTTTAAATCTTGTCTTTTCCATTGGAATCTCGATTTGAAGCAAATAACTTTAACTTTTTCAAAAATTGCTTAAAATTGTTCTTCGGCTTTATTTTTTTTCTCTTCAAGGCTCATGATTAAAGTTTTGATAAGGCTTGAACCTTTTTGAAGATCTATATCGTGTTTTCGTAAAATGATACTAAGCGGCTGTGTTACAATAAGTATCACCCTTTATATGTATATTCCGCAAATAAATTCAAAAGTACTAAGTGAGTTCCTTAATGTAAAGGTAGAGATGCTACCTTTCCACTCAGATATTTGTTCCAAAGCTTCAACTTATGTACACTTGTTGCAAAGTGTAAAATTGAGTCGTGACGGTCCACCCATCTTATCTCGCATAATGTAGAGATAATGTCGTCTCTTAAACAAATGATACAACTATTTGTATCAATGGCACTTTATTGCTTTAAGAAATTGAGTTGTTTGATTTATGGGAATAACAAGGCGTTTGTTTCGCATTTTTCGCGGTTTCCAGAATTTTTGAACAGCTCCATTTTCTGCTGACATTAGAAGACACCAATCTTTTCCAACTCCTACACAATTTTTTAGGTCAAGACCGAAATTTGTTAAAGTTTTAAGAACTATTGATGATAGTGCCGTTGCATTAATTGACACTTCAATGACTTCAAATGAGTTTACAACAAGGCCAGTAAATTCTTCCTTAACAACTTTTTGTTGTATGTTGATATATCAAAAGTTATCGAATAGAATTTTGATTCATATAACACATAAATATATACATACATTTTGCATATACTAAGGCTTATTAATAACACTGCTTTAAAAATTTTAAGTTTGGAAAAATACCAAGAACGCCACATGCCTAGATAAGTTAATTGAGACCTCCTGAACACGAAAAACGCTGTAATTTTTTTTCCTAAGTACAGTTTTTTAGATAACGGTACTTTTGTGTTTTTCAGTGTATGGTCCCTTGTGGAGCCCAACCAAAAAGTCCAATCGAAATAAATGGCATATCGTTGGAAAGTTAATTGAAGTCCAATCGAAATAAATGGCATATCGTTGGAAAGTTAATTGAATGCCTTTTCTGTCGATATGCTGAAAATTTCTATCTGATAAGAAATGGCTGAGTAATGGCACCTCAATGAAAAATATATTTTTATTAAGGATTTTGTGAAACGACAATATTTTCATCTCATATAAAATTCCGTTTTTTTTTTAACCATCAGTTTTAAAGTATTTAAAAAAAACGGAATTTTATATGAGATGAAAATATTGTCGTTCCATAAAAATCCTCAATTAAAACTTTAATGAAATATTCTATTTGGTTAAAAAATAAAACATTCCAGATATTTAATATAACGTAGAAAAAAAACGAAATTAAAATGAAAAATTTTGAAAAAACGTAAAAAATAGGCAAATTTTGAACTTTGAGGTGCCATTACTCAGCCATTTCTTATCAGATAGAAATTTAGCATATCGACAGAAAAGGCATTCAATTAACTTTCCAACGATATGCCATTTATTTCGATTGGACTTTTTGGTTGGGCTCCACAAGGGTTTGAGTGGGACCATACACCGAAAAACACAAAAGTACCGTTATCTAAAAAACTGTACTTAGGAAAAAGAAATTACAGAGTTTTTCGTGTTCAGGAGGTCTCAATTAACTTATCTATGCATGTGGCGTTCTTGGTATCTTTTGGCTGTAAACCAGTGTAATTCAACAGCACGCATAATCAAGTTAAACGTTTAGTCTTTCGATATAGATGGCACCTGCTGGGATTAAGTGTAGAATACAAGAAAGTATTTGAATACGGTAAACTACATGTTTCATTGGAAATATCTATTAAATAACTATTAGGATTAAGATTGGGACTCTTAATGAAAATTTCGTAAGAGATTCAATAAAAAACAAAAAAATACTTATTGAAAATTTCTTTAGAGATTCAATAAAAAACCTTGCTGGGGTTTCCAAAAATTTTGTACATTTAAAAAAAATATTATTATTGGGAATTCTTGTATTATCGAAATAAACAAAACATATTTTTATAATTTAGGGGGGGGGGGGGGGGAAATAAGCAAATCCGCGCCTGTACCAGGGGTAAGTGCTTTGCATTATTCTAAAGCAAATAAATATAACTTAGCAATAATTAAGTTTTAAAACAATTGAGGGGAATTGTAAAATTTAGTTTTGCTTTTATTAGTACTTATACTGTACATAAAGCAACTAGTTTTAAACTATTATAAATATGCAGCAAAATGAACTAGTCGGGCTCCAAAGACAACAACCTAGCGCTAAATACGATAGTTAGATATATGAAAATGATAAAAAATGCAACTAGTTTTAAGTTAGTACCAACTAGGATATTTCTAGCTAAATACTAGTTACTTTGACTGCAGAATAATTTAACCCTTCTATTTGTGTTCAATTTTAGCAGCTGATCACAAATTAATTTTTGTGCTTCCTTTCAAAAAAATTTCCTTTAAAAATAGTTGTAGCTTTGTAGAAAAAATTGTGTTTGTGAATATTCTTGTGCTTTTTTACGAAACACTTTGAGTGAAGCAACTTGAAACAGATTTATTGAACGTGTGGCTACAGGGTTACACATGATTCACATAAATCAACCACGTTATAAATGTGGTTAAGTATGAGCATAATGAGCAGCAACATCGCAATGAATATGAATGCGTATGACCAATTTTATGAATCTTTAATCAATTCTTCTCACTGTACCAATACTCATTTCATTGCTGACCTCTGATGTTAATGTAGAGAGCGCTGCGAAACATAAGTTCTCTATTATATAATTTTTTTCAATTTCCAAACTTTTCCGTGCCTACCCACGTAAAACACTTTAAATATTTTCACCATTTGCATTTTATTTTTATTTCCAAAAAATAAACTGCAGAATTTAAAATAAACGAAGCAAAATACACATAAAGAAATAAAAAACAAAAAAATAAAAAAAAAGTGCAGGGCCAAATAATAAAAATAACAAACAGCAGCAACGGCAACAATAACACTTCTCGTTATAACAAGAATTTACGTAAATGGTGCGAAAAAATTGTTGCCATACATTTTGGGTGCTAAAATATATTTATTACTGTTGCATATTTTCAGGCGCATTTGGGAAATTCATTTGTTCTTTTCCATTTTTTGTATGTAGAGTTTTTTTTTAGCTTAACATGCATGATGTATTGCTAGATTTTGTTTTTTTTTTTACAAAATTTTGTAGCAATAAAACATTCACAAACAAAATCTATGAAAAACATTGAATAACTGGGAGTCAGAGCAAAAAAACAACAAAAAAGGTAAAACTGAAAATTGTTTAGTTTGTTAAAAAATAAAGTATTAATTACTTTTTGGGTTTTACTTTTTTTACTGAGCCCTACACACATGCATACAATGGCAAAGGGAGCATAAATAATTGATATGTGTTGCATACTTTATGGATTTTGGTGTATGCGTTTTTTTTGGTATAGAATTTTTTATGAATTGGTTTGTTGCAGCATTGTAAGAGAAAAAAAATTAATGGCTTAGAAAAGTTAAAGATAAACCATAAAAAACACCGCACAATGGGGGAAATTTGACCGAATTACGACTACGCTTAATAAAGACTGTTAGAGCTTAAAAATTCGTTCTAAATAAATTCCTTTGATTACGGCTAAGGCTCCTATTACGGTTTACAACTGAACTCGGTTGAGTTGAATTTCTTAATTTTTGTATTTATTATGGTTTACAACTTTGCTAAATTGCGGTTAACAAAAACATAACAAAAATTACAACTGATCACAACCAGTTGTATTTATTACAACTCAACTGAATTGAGTTGTAAACCGTAATAGGGGCCTAAATAAAGCTCTAAGATTTAGGTAAAATTGGATCTACATACATAAAGTTCAACGATATAACCTAATATCAATGCTAATTTAAGGCTTTGAAGACAGCAATGATGGAAAACCAGTTCATAGTTTGTAAGGACCCTAGTTTAAAGCCAATTTTAGACAATATTAAAATCTATTAGTGATAGTTAATGATCAATAATACTAGAAAATTAAATCGAAATTGAAATCCAACTAAAGACTTTTTAAAATCGTATTTGAAAAATTTAATCCTGCTATTGAAGCCAATTAAAGACTATATGTGACAGTTTCAGTTAAGAGGGACCTATGGATGAAAAAATCGATTTTTACTTTTTTGGCGATTCTTAAAATAGACAAAACGCTCTTTCTAATGCATTACTTTTGTCATAAGTAAGCTTTAAAATACACCTTTGATAAGAAAAAAATGAACTTGTTAACTTCAAAATCGTTTTTCTCCAAAAATCATTTTTTGCCAATAGGTCTCTTTTAACTGAAACTGTCACAACTCTTTTTAAAGTCAAATTTCTAGTATGTAAAACAAATATTTTTTGTCATACTAGACGCATGATTAATATTAATTATTTATTCTATTGCGTATTTAGAAATCTTCTTTTATATCGTAGAACATTAACATCAGGCTTTTGTTCCTTAAATAACTTAAGGTCTTCAAATTCTCTAAAACACTTGATTTAAGGCAGTTGTCTTAAAGAGCACCCATTAGCACTTTGCCTAAACTTGCAGATAATCTAATTTTATATGCATCTTTAAAGGATATCCGGGTTAAATGTTTCAGTTGTTTATTGTATATGTTTGAATAGCATCATGATGAAGTAGATTTAGTTGCACATGCACTTGTTTAATAATGAGGCATAATTGCTTAGAAGTTATGTTTTCCCAGATGGCAACTTAAGGTTACAATAATGAAATACATTTATAATTTTCAACTCTTTAGGAAAGTGCATACATACAGTTATGCAGGATTAACTTTACAATAAACTCATAAATTGTTAAGCTGTGGGTTAGAGAGATAGAGAAAGCAAGAGAGAGAATGAATAAGTTTAAGTGGTAAAGAAATCAGAGCAATTAATTAAAGTTAATTTGTTTAGCAGAATTTTTATTTGAAACTTCTGTTGGTGGTGGTAATGTTTTTACTAAGATTTTTTCTTTTGTTTAATATTTATTTTCATTTCATTTTCACAGGTGCCATAAAACTTTGTTAACATTTCATAATTTACGGGCAGCCGTTGCTCTTTTATTATTTGCCATTAATACAATAGAACTAGCAAAGGCTCTGTTACCCTTGCCCAGCAATATGAACGATGCAGGTGGTGGCGGTGGAGACAGTAACAGTGGTAATAACGGATATGAAAACATTAACAAAGGAAACGGAAGTGAAAGTAATTTGCCACATCCACAGCATCAGTACGAGCAGCAGACATTAATAGACTCTGAACCGGATCATATTGTTGTTGTAATTGGTTTTGCCAGCCTGGCCAATGCACTGTCTGGCCTGGTTTTAACAGTCATGTTAATTTGGTATCATCGTTTGGTTGAATTAAAAAAATCTCTAGGTAAGTGAAAATAAAATATTTTAAATTACTTTTTCTATTTTAAATAAATCTGAAATTGTTTTCATTTATTTGTCCAGAATTTTTATACGTCAGCAGTACATTGTCGGTGTTAATTTTTATTTTACGTATTTATGAATTGGCGGAAATTGTTTATTATGATTCGGTTATGGCCTTGGAATCCACTATACAAGCCTCATCGGCATTTTGTTTATTACTGTTGGCAATTATAGATGGCTTTTCGGTTTACAAAGAGGTAAGTTTTTCATTTTTTTTGAATCGGTTAATATTAACTTAAGCGCAAAAAATTACTTTTTTTTGTAAGTAAAAAAAAACCCGAAAAATATTTTTTTTTTCTAAACAAAATAATCGGTAAAGTTTATGGTGTTTTCTCTTCTACAAAAAATGTGACATTTTTTTAAATAAAATGTCATTTTTTTTAATAAAATTACATATTTTTTGGTAGAAAAGAAAACACCATTAGTTTATAAATAAAACTGAAAAAAATAAAAATCAATGCATCTTAAGGTGGTGCAACTAGAACTGAAATAAAACTAAAAAAATTTAGAACTGTACTAGAACTAAGCTTAAATATAAGCCTCAAAATATCTTAGAATTCAAACTAAAACGAGCTTGAGGTAACTTTTATACTAAATTCATAACAAAACAAGTAAGAAAGTATAGTCGGTCAAGCCCGACCATATGATACCCTACACCACAGTATTTGAAAACACATCATGCTTATGTGTCCATATAAATATAGATTTATCTATGCCTATAAACTTCATGAAAATCGGTTTGAAAGTTTGTGAGAGGCAGAAATTGCCCCCTACCTCCCCTTGTGGTCATATTTTTGAAAAACTGTACAGCTAATGTGTCCATATAGATATAGATCTATCTATGTTTTAAATTTCATTAAAACCGGTTTTAGAGGCAGAAATTGCACCTATCTCCCCTCGTGGACCTATTTTAAAAAAAATGCATGCATTTTGTGTCCATTGAAATCGGTTTGATAGCTTCTGAGAGGAAGAAATTTCCCCCTATCTTCCCTCGTGGTCCTACGATTCGGCCCATTTTCAATAGGCTTGGTCCTTGTGCCAAGAGGAACCTATGACCCAAATTTCATCAAACTATCTCCAGAATTGCGACCTGTACTTTGCGCACAAGTTTACATGGACAGCCAGCCAGCCAGCCGGACGGACATCGTTAGTTCGACTCAGAAAGTGATTCTAAGACGATCAGTATACTTTAAGGTGGGTCTAGGACCAATATTTTAAGGCGTTACACACATCAGCACAAATGCATAATACCCTCTCCACTAGTGTGGTGTGGGTATAATAATACGTAAACTAGAATCAATGCAAGGTCTATTCAAAAGGTCTGCGCAAGAAGCCAGATGTTTATTTGGTTTAGTCTTCAACGATGTCAAAAGTTGTTTGCATTTTCCTTATACAAGTATATTTCTGTTTACGTTTTTGGCTTTTTGCCACACATACATGCACACAAACACATTTTTTTCTTTTGTTTCGCCTATGTAGTAGTAAGATTTTGACAACGGCGAGGAATTTTACACTAACAAAATGCCCGTTGTTTTTTGTATTGTTGTAGACGTAAGCAGACCTATTGGATTGGCCTTGAATCAATGTATGTTAGAAAGAAAGTAGAACCTTAACCAGAATATAAACGAGAATCTTTGTAAAAAAAGCTTTAGTTGGAATCAAAATAAAAACTTAAACTATAATTAAAACCATAATTATTTGTATCAACCTAATCAACAACTTTGCCAAATCTATTATTTTAATTGGTTCTCTAAAATGGAAAATCTATTGCATTGTAACAATTTCAAATTCTGCTTAGAAACGGAATTTGAATAAAAAAACTAAAAAATATTTTGCTGATGATTTGAAAACAGTTACTTTATAAAATAACCAACAACGAGTACTTCAGCTGCAATACTGGCAATATTTCAAAAAAATAAAAAGAGAAGGTGGAATAAAAAGGTAGAATTATAAAGGAGTTGATAACAAACATACATACATACATATCAATTGACAAAATTCCCCAACAATAAAAAAAAAAAAATCTGTTATAACAACAATAAATACAGCATAATGAAACGGAGAATAGAAAAAACAAAAATAAATCTCTACATGTGTTTGAGTATTTATGTGTGAAAATACCGTTTTGCTGATGTGAGGAAACATAACCAAAAATGCATATGATATTAGGTGTGTTCCACAAGATCTCGGGCAAGTTCGGACTAATGAGAGTAAAATGAAAATTACTCTCTAAATTTGGTGAATTACCCAAAACTGTTGCAATAACGTTTTTACCACTTAAATTTTTTTGCAAAAACCTTAAATTTGGTTTTTTAATATGTTTTTTAATTAAAACTAAACTTTTTCTTTTGCTTGTAAATTTCCTGAATTATTTATCAGTTCATAAGTAACAAACAGCTGATTGTTTTTTCTTGTCCGAACTTACCCAACGAAAAAGTTCGTGCAAATTTGTACAGGAAATGAAAAATATTACTTTCTTAATTGCACAAAATTGTTATGTGGAACCAGGCCTGCCATTTTTGCCGATTCATCGCCATTTTGCCGATTTTTTGCCCCTAAATTATCAAAGTGCCGATTTGCCGATTTTTGCTCCAAAAATGCCGATTTTTTGACTAACACGTAAAAGGCGATTACTTTTTGTTTGTTTGATAATAAAACACTAACTTTAAGCGATACTGAAACAGTTGTAACATTGAAAAGAGACAACTGTTATTAAGTCAGCGCTTCTACTAAAGAAAAGGGGTTAGTTTTATTCAATATTAAATGCAATGTTTGTAATGTGTGTTGGGTTAATACATTTTTATTTGAAAAATATTCCACTATGAAGAATTAAAGGCCAAAGTTAAAAAAGAAATACTTTTTAAGCCTAAAATAATAATAATTTGTTGCTTTTACGCCAAATCGTGGGCGCATAGTGCCAAAATAATTCAGTTAAAATTTCTTTTTCTATTAGGAAAATATACAACACTTTATATTTGTGTTTGAAAATGGATAGATAAATACTAACTTTTTGGCAAAAAATTTCAGATTTATAACGTGAACATTTTATGGCAGCATTTGGTACAATTTTTGGTCCTTCCACATTCTTCCGCAAATGTGGAAAGAATTTTTTAATGTAACAGAGTTTTGATGTTCACTGGAAAATTTATCTTTGCAAGTTATTCGTTTTTTAAAGATTATTTAAAAATTAATAATTTAAACTGTTTTGATATTAATATTAAAACGGATTTATTAAAAATGTCAAACTCAAATATTTGTATGTATATGGAATATACTTAATTATAAGAAAGATAAAAAAAAACTTTATATTTAACTACATTTTCTTTGTTAAACGTTTATTTTGATTGATTCTTTTGAAATTTCATAAGTTATAAACATTAGATAATTCTGAATTGTTCTTATTTGTAAGTAAGAATATGATTTTTTGCCGATTTTTTTATATTAAAGTGCCGATAATGCCCATTTTTTTTTTAAAATATGCCGATTTTTTATCAAAATTATCTGGCACCCCTGTGTGGAACGCTTTTGGGTAACTTTGTGCAAGTTCGGACTGTTTCGTTATGCATGTGGAACAGAGCTATTGTTAATAGTAGTCTATCACAACTACAACTAACTCGTAAGAACATTCAGGCAAATGCCAGCAGTATCAATATTATTCACAGTTATGCCACCATTTGGGAGAGTGAGAGAGTTGAATTTGTTCGAATGCCTGAGTGTGTTTATAAATTTATGTATGTGTAACTATATTTACGCGTCGAAAAAATCCCATTCCCTAAGAGCTCTCTATGCTGCTGCCAATGATGTTGATAATAGTAAAAGCAAAAGGCTATAAAATACATTCCTACAAGTATCAGATGCCACTTTTCTATACATACTATGTTTGCATGTATGTATGTATGCATTTTTGTACAGATGTAAGTAAAAAAGAGAGTATTGTAACAGCAATAATCTATGCAATATGAAAAATGTATAAAATAACTTGAATAACAAAAAAAAAAGTGAAACTCAGTGAAAGTCAAATTTTTAACAGCCTGGCCCACGATGTCGACCGTTATCGTTCGTTTGAATTTTCAACGACAAACAGCTGATTTTCGACCAACTTTTACTAGATTCACCCATTATTTCAGAAAAATTTTTTTGTTCCAAAGTTTTTAGCACCAAAAGTCGACCGACAATGCAAACGACCAATAATGTGACAGTTTTCATACAAATTTGAGTTCAAATAAGAAATATTATGCGACCACAAATGTCAAAATCAGTCAATTGTATTGGGGTTATCGACATTTTAATAAAATAATTAACGAAATTATCGGTCATCTTCTGACAATCGCAAAAAGCTTTACATTTGTGATTCTGACTTGAAGTCGCACAATAGGTGTTCTGAAAATCGCACTCTTAAGAAGTTTTGCGAATTTAAATTGCAAAATTATGCTTAAGGAGACTAACAATATTTATATGGAACTATAGCAGGTCGCAAAACAAAACACACTAGTTTCAGAACACCATGAAATAAATCTGGCGTTTTGCGATTTCAAGTACCGAAAGATACTCAAGCAAAAACGGTGGATAAATATCGACCGATAGCGTTACTTTCTGTTATTGATAAAGTATTTGAAAAAATAATTCACTCTCAGTTTTCTTGATAAAGAATCGTTACTATTCAAAACTCAATTTGGATTTGTTCAGGGCAGTGGTACTGACGTGGCAGTTGTCAGTGTTTTAAACACTGTTTGTGATGGTCTGGACAAAGGCTATAGTGGAGTTGCTGCTATGCTTTATGATTTTAGTAAAGCGTTTGACCTGTTAGATCACAAAATTTTAATCGAAAAACTTCAATATTACGGCGTTTTTGGAGCGGAACTTAAACTGATTGAAAGTTTTTTAACGAACAGAAAACAATATGTTGATGTTTTTGGACAGAAAAGTTCTTTTGCTTCTGTGAAGTGCGGTGTGCCGCAGGGCAGTGTTTTAGGACCTCTTTATGTTGTTTCTTAATGATATCAATAATATTGGTCTTGATGGTAAAATTGTTATGTTTGCTGATGATGTATCGATTTTGTATCCTTATAAATTTGACTTGGTACTTAAAACACAAATGGAACGAGATTCATCTTTATTATTTGAATTTGCAAGACTAAATCGACTTGTACTAAATGCTGATAAGACAAAATTGCTACGTTTTAGACCTCATTCTCAAGTTTTGAATAATAATTTTTCTATACTTGTCAACGGGAAAATAGTTAATGAAGAACATGAAATAAAATACTTGGGTGTTATTTTGAAAAGCAGTTTGTCATGGGACGTTCATATGGGATATTTAAAGACTAAAATAGCTTCAGCCTCCGGTATGCTTTATCAATCTTTTATACACAGCCGTCTCGAGTACCTTGCAATTATTTATGCATATAAAAATAGTAATGAACTAAAATCATTGCAGTCAGTTCAAAATAAAGCTCTTAAATGTGTTTTTAATTTACCTATTACACAGCCCAATAAAAAATGGAGCTTCCAACGAAGCAGGTTTGTAAGGGAGAAACATAAACGTTTCGCTTACCATTGCGCTTACGGAAAACATGAATTTTATTTGGCGAGTTCCCACTTTGAAGCAATACATTTTTGACACATGAAGCGCATTATTCAGCGCATTTAAAAATTGTTATATGTAACGATCAGCCTTACACACTGAATGTTTTGATACAGTTATTGGGCCATGTCACAGAGTACAATTCCGTTCGGAATTGAAGAAAACATATTTGTTTGTTGATGGAAAGTGTATTTTGATAGTTTTCTGGCCTTTCAGATACAGATAACTCCCATACCGTTCATTAAAACAAAAATGGTTTCATTCCGAAACATTTTTTCGTCATTTTCTGAAGCACCAAAATACGGAATGTACTCTGTGACATGGCTGATTTTTTAGTTTTCTCCCTTACAAACCTGCTTCGTAGTAAGGGAATGCCGTAGCACTTGAAATGTTATTTTTTTTTATAAAAGTTGTTGAGAGTTCTTTCACTTACTTTACTGCATTTCTCTATGTCTTATTGCGTAGCGCATGATTGTGCGCTTATTTTTTTAAATGTACCATTAGTGCTTCGCAAAATGATAAAATTTTTTATTGGGACAGTACTTTATCATTGTTTAATGATTATTGTAAAAATAAATATTTTACCAATACATGGCTTGTACGAAAAACAACTTTTATTTTACGTTTATAAATCTATAACCAACATTGGTTATCGTTCGGTTAAACTTACTTTTAATCAAAATCGTTTTAACAAAAGAAATGCTGGAAATCTTAAAATGACACATTGCAGACTGGATACAACCAAGCAAAGAATAGAAGATGCGGGTAGTCTAATAAAATAAAAATTGCCAGAAAGTTTAAAAACGTGTAATCGGTTATCAATCTTTAAGAAAAATGTAAAAGAATACCTTTTAGAACGAATAGAAATGCTTCTTAAATAATTTTTTTGTTTCTTTTTATAAAAGATGTAAAAATGTAAATAATTATTTATAATACTTATAAAACTTATTTTTACATAGTTATAAGATACACTAATTTTGTCAACTCGTCTCACTAAGCCATCTTTGGCGCGAAACAATTGTTATTTGAATTATATTGTAAATAAATAAACTTACAAACTTAAAAAAAAAAATCGTGCGACTATCAGAACATGGTCGTATTTTTTTGTCACACCAACTATCAATTTTTGTTTTTCATGTCAAAACAACAAAAAATTTATAAGAAAATCTATATTAAAATATGAATTGATATTTAAATACAGTTGGTAAAATTGTTCCTAAATATTTTTCACAAAATCATTTTCCTTTACTACTTTATTTTGTTAGCTGCTTTGTTTGCAGCACATAATTGTATTTGTAAAGCTTTGTTTACATAATTTGCAGATTTTTATTTTCATACTAGGATTTAATTTGTGTAATAGTTGATGTGGCAATATGGAGTCATTACCGCAAAAAAAGCTTAAGCGACATCATTTTCAATTTTCGTTTTTTTTTTTAATAAATTACTTTATAGGCAACACTTGCATCATCTCCTAAAATGTCATGGTCACATGAGGTACCGTTACGATTCTATATTGAAAACAATTTTATCTTAAGTGACAACCTTCATACAACATTTTTATGAAATAAAATAAAAAGAACTTTCTCTTGTTAAATTTAGTTTTTGTCGCTTAAGCTTTTTTTGCGACAATGACTCGATGTTGTCAGTAGGCAATAAAAAAAATAGATTACGTTAGAAATGTTAGTCCTGACGACCGACATGTCGATAGTTAGTGGGCCGCTTAAGAGAATGATAATGAGTAACTTGTTAACGTTCGCTTAACTTATCGATCGACATAGTGGCCCAAGCTGTATAAGTTGAAAAAAAAACTTTATTTTTAATGAAAATGTAATTTTGAAGCTGAGAGTGTCAAAATGTGCTCACATTTCTGTTCAGTGAGGTTGGCAAGTCTTCATGGATAGTTTAACACTAGAACAACTCTTCCAAGTTGTGAAAATTTACTTTAACAAAACTAAAAAAAAACGAGGGCAATCCTCAAGCTGTTAACGTATTACCATTACATCTATTAAAATTAACTGTTTGCTGAAGTTTACACGCTCTTTCGATATGAGCCAGAAGCTGGCCAGAAGCAGAGGCCACAAAGTAGGCGATTTCACGGATTAATTAAAAATTTTAAGCACCGTGAAAACTAAAAGTACTCGGTAAGAGTGCACACCATTTACAACGATTAAGCGAAAGTAATTTTAAAAAGTTATTCTAACGATGCAACCATCAAAATCAGGAGTTTATTTAAATGTTTTGCCTAAATTTGTAAAAAAATTATTAGTGGAAGTGCTTTTATTTTTTAAGTTTATATCGTCGGCTTAATATGCAATCCTGCCAAATTTTACAGGAGAGACAAAATAACTTTATTTTTTCTATTTGCTGATTGAGAGGAAAACAAAAAATACAGTTGATTTGACACACTTCAAGACTCAAATTGAAGAAAAACTACATGCTGGTCGACGATTCGTACCTTTCTCTACCACATGGCATCAAATTCTCAATTGACTTAAAAAGTGGATTTAGCAGGTTTGCATATTAAGCCGACGATATGGGAAATGCAAAAAAAAAAGACTTTCTCTGTTTAAGTGGATATAAAGATATTAATAAGGCGCAATTGAGAAGAGATTTTAACTTTATTTTAGAAGTTGAACAAATCAGCGTTATTTTAGAAAAATTGATACTGCGTATCGGTGCGCCTTGAGTTTTCCAACAAAAAGCCCTTCACAACCAACTTTTGCTATAATTTTATTACTGTTGTTGTTGTTAATATTGTTTAATGTGTTTTTATTAAAAATGTGCAAAGGTCGTGATTTGTTATACGTGAGTCACACATGAGTGTGCGGAAGCGTGTGTGAATAAAAAATCACACATAGGGGGGGGGGGGGGGTAACAGTATCAACCCTCTTTGTTGGTACACAAAGTTTGTTCTAATAGTTACCCACATCAAATTAAGCGTGTCTCACTATTGTAGTTCTTTAGATATAAGAAAAAAACAAATTTTTTTGTATGGGGGGTACCCGTATCCCCCCTCTTACTCCTCCAAGATTTTGTTGGAACATGAAGTTTGTTCTAATAGTTACCCACATCAAACTAAGCGTGCCTCACTATTGTAGTTATTTAGATATAAGAAAAATATTCATTTTTTTATGGGGGTACCCGTATCCCCCCTCTTTATCCTCCAAGATTTTGTTGGAATATGAAGTTTGTTCTAATAGTTACCCACATCAAACTAAGCGTGCCTCACTATTGTAGTTATTTAGATATAAGAAAACTATTAATTTTTTTATGGGGGGTACCTGTAAAACTAATTTTTTTGTATGGGGTACCGGTTTCCCCCTCTTAATCCTCCAAGATTTTGTTGGAACATGAAGTTTGTTCTAAGACTTATCCACATCGAACTAAGTGTGCCTCACTATTCTAGTTAATCAGATAAAGGAAAAAAACTAGTATTTTTGTATGGGGGTACCCGTATCCCCCTCTTAATCATCCAAGATTTTGTTGGAATATGAAGTTTGTTCTAATAGTAACCCACATCAAATTTAGCGTGCCACACTATTGTAGTTAATCAGATAGAAGAAAAATCTAATTTTTTTGTATGGGGGGTACCCGTATCCCCCCTCTTACTCCTCTAAGCTATTGTTGAAACATGAAGTTTGTTCTAATAGTTACCCACATCAAATTAAGTGTGCCTCACTATTGTAGTTATTCAGATATAACAAAAATATTAATTTTGTATGGGGGGTACCCGTATCCCCCTTCTCACTCCTCCAAGATTTTGTTGGAAAATTAAGTTTGTTCTAAGAGTTACTCAAATCAAATTTAGTGAGCCGCATTATTATAGCTTTTGGCCTCAGTGTGCGACGAATGGTGAGCGTTTTAGAGTCATGCCTCCATATAGACGGCGCACGCTTAACAATCGATTTATTGCAAAATCAGTTTGGTGCAAACTTTACTCCCAGAAGTGGCTCTGTTCACTGGCCCCCACGTTTGTGCGATTTTACGCCTCTGGATTTTTATAGGGCTATTTTATGCCAGCAAACCAGCAACTCTTGAAGATTTGGACGCCAATATTGAAGCCACTATTGATGCCATACGGCCAGATTTATTGAAAAGTAGTAAAAAATTGGACTGAACAAATGGACCATGTAACACGTAGCCGTGACGGATATATGCCGGAAGATATATTTAAATAATAAATGTCATGAAAATATCTACCAGATTAATATAAAAAATATCATTCCAAGAATATTTCTTTCTTGAATTAACATTTTAAGTTCTCATGCAGCTAAAAAAGCACCCTATACAGGGTGGCCCAGAAAGACCGAAGTGGTGTCGCGTAAAAGAGCCATTGTGGCCCACGCAGTGTGTACTGTGGCTTCATCCTGTTGGAACCATATTTGCGGATGGTTTTCCACGGCTGGCCTTACAAAATTTTTCAACATGGCCCGATATCGATCACCATTGATGGAAATGGCAACACCTCGTTCATTTTCAAAAAAATATGGGCCAATGATCCTTTCTAAAGAAACACCGCACCAAACAGTACACTTACCTGGGTGTAATTGTCGTTGATGAAGTACTCTCGGGGTTTCCGTAGCCCATATCCTACAGTTTTGCTTGTTAACGAACCCATTAAATTGGAAATGGGCTTCGTCACTCATGCACGCTGAGTCAACACAATGGACCGTTGATTTGAAAAGTAAATTTCAACGATTTGGGCACGTTGTGTATTGCTCCATTATAAATTGTCCAAGTCTTCTTTACAAAATACTGAAAAGAAAAGAAGAACAAAATTATAATCAAAAAGTTATAAAGAATTCACACCACTTCGGTCTTTCTGAGCCACCCTGTATAAAAAGTCAGTTTAAGTTAAAAAACTATCTTTTTCGGTAAAAAAGGAAGTTTTCGTGCAAAAAGAAACTTTTCGAAAGAAATTCCTTTTTGCATGAAAAGTCTCTTTTCGTTTAAAAGTGAATTTTTGTGTAACAAGTGACTTTTTGTGTAATCAAAAGAAAAACTGCAGGGCAAAATATTTAAATTTTTGTTTTCAAACTTATGCCTTTTTTATTACTCACTATTTTGAATAGTTATGATCCTGCTTTTTCGCCTAATAAAATTCCGTATGTGAAAGCTATGTATGCTTGTACATTATAAAAAGTACTTTGCACTCAGTTAGAAAACAACTAGAGTTTTTAACAATTCGTTTAAAAAAATATTTTTGACTATGCTTTTGTTTTAACTTTTTGTAGGAATATATGACAACGTTGCTAATAAATAGTTCACTTTTTTAACAGTTTTTTTTCTGCGAGTTATGAATTATTTAGCAGAAATGTGTTGGGAAATAAATTGACATGAAGTTAGAACAGGACATGGTTTGATATAGAAAAATAAATTAAAAGCAACGTGGCGTATGATTAATATTAATTGGGATGTTGTTTAATTAAATTGCCTATAACTTTTTATATCTTAAAAATAGAAATAATTTTGAAATTGATTTTAAGAAACATCAAAATGCCAGTACCGGGTTTGAGTAATTATTAATTAATTCTTAATATAAAACAAGTATAAATTCAACTTAAACTTCAGAAATATTTTAGCTAAATGCTTAAAATAAACTACTCTTTGCATAAATAAATAGTAAACACTTATTTGTTTAACAGACAGATAAAATAATTCCTGAATACACATTCAGTTTAGTTCTTTTAATAAAATATTTACTTATAAAATCTAAGCAAAATCAAGAAAAAAAAGGTTCATAAAATCCCAGCTCTTAAACAACAGCTAACAAAATTTACTTGGCAGTGTAGCGGAAGAAAGAAACTAAAACTAAAGTAGTTTTCCGCTAGTTGACTTATAAAATCTCCAAAAGCCATCATAATAACAAACTATGTAAGAGTCTGTTCATGACTCTTTGGATGCAGTTGTTTTGTGTTTAGACCGAGTTAAGTATAAAAGTCAGTATTATTACTACTATTATACCTAAACAGCTAAAGAATACAATTTGTTTAATATGAAATTCAACAAAAACAAAAGATGTACACAAAAGCAACAAGATGTAGCAAGGATAAGCTTAAAGGCGCAACAAGGAATGACACTAAATGCTACAAAAGGCAGTAGCAGCTATAAAACAAGGAAGACAGAATTTTCATAAAATCCGGAAATTTATTTGTTTTTTTTTTTTTTTTTTTAACCACAACAACTACAGAGCACAATGGGGAAAGCACACACAGAAACACTTCAGTTTTAAACAGAAACAACGATAATAAACCGCAACAAAACATCAAAAATGCATTTGCATTTTTTTCTTTTTGTTGTTGTTAGCGTTTAAAATAAACTATTAGCTTGACATCCCAGCACTGTAAACAATAATATTAATAAATGTAAAAAATAAATCCAAAAAAAAAAGAAAGACAATAAAAAAGAAATAATAATAAAATAAGGAAAAATTAAAATCAAGCACCCTCATGCCAGAGATGTCGCTAATTAAGAAAAGGGAGAAAAAACAAAATAGCCAACACTGACCTTTTACACAAAAATTTACTTTGTCATCGTCTAGACTTGCAAATTTTGTTGCAGCAATTATTGAGTTTATTGATGAGAGAGGCGAGCAGATTTGGGAGGGGTACTCAGTTTCATGAACTCTGCAATTTTGTATTGTTTTGTTATTTTCACACTTTCCAACTTGAAGTTGGCTGTATGTAGGTGTAAAAGCGCCAGTAAAAGAATTAATCAAAAATAAAATCAATTTTAATTAAATATTTAATCAGGTTAATTAAATATTTAATCAAGTGAATTAAACGTTTAATTGAAATATTGTCAATTAAATATTTAACAGTGTTTAAAAATGCTTGACTATTTTTAATGCTTTTTTTAACTTAAGAAAAAAAACACAGTAAAAGCAAAAAACAAAACAGAAAAAGTGAGAGTTTATAATGTATTTACTGTCACTATGTGTATGTTCTCAGCTTAAAGTTTAGACATTCAGTCAAGCAACCACTGAAAAAAAATGCTGTTGCTGTAAGTAATATGTTTTTGTTTTTTTTTTATGAAGTTGCTTGGCTGGCTGTTTAACATTTTTTTGACTTGATCGCTGTTGCTTGCTGTTGCAGAAATTTGTTTTGAAAAAATCTTTGACGGTAAGAACTAAGAATTATGGCGCCGCGTGTAAATCGACGAATAATTGAAAAATATTTTTATTTTGATAATGACCAAGCTATGTGTAAAATTTGCTCACATACATATGTTTAAAAGTGATAGAGTTTTTAATCTAACATGTGAAGTTTTATTTATTTTCATATGTACATATGTATTTTCGTATTTATTGAGAAAACATAAGTACTAAAAACATTAAAGAAATAGGTACCTAAAAATATGATTTTGCGTAACTCACTAAATAAAAGAACAAAAATTAGTTTTTTCGCAAAAAAAACATCTAACGGTAATGATCTTTAAACATTCTTTCTGCAAAAATACTAAGAAATTCAAAATATATGTATGAAGTGCCAGCCAGCAACAGCAAAGAAGTTAACTTGCTGACTTTAAGCGCATGAAAAGCCAAAAAAAAAAACTTGAACAAAATTTATTACTTAGTGCTGGTTCACACAGGTCAAGTTTGACTCTTCAAGTCTTGAGCTTTTAGGAGAGAGGGGTAAAGAGAATGGAAAGGGGTACATACTTGACCGTACCAGTCAGTTTTTATTTTTCTTTTCTTTTTTCATCCGTAATACAATAAAAAGCTACAAAGTTGAAGGAAAAGAAAACAAAAATTAATTTTGTGCATGAACGTGAACGCAAGTTCAAAAGAAAATTTAAATAAAACTGTTCAAGTAAACTTGACCTGTGTGAACCAGCACTTACTTAAGTTGTGGCGTTGCTGACTGATTAAGCAAAGAACATACACATAGCGAGACTAAAAAAATTATTTACTCTCTCTTTTTCTGCTTTTGATTTTTTGCTTTAGCTTACTCTCTATCAAAGTAATAAAAGGCATTGAAAAATACAGTTTTTTAATTTGCAGCAAAAAATGTAAACAAAGCAAAAATTTCGGTGCTGTTGCTATTTTAAAGCAAGCAATTTAACACTGATATTTAATACACTTAATTAAAATTTTAATTCACCTGATTAAATATTTAATTAAAACGGATTTTATTTTTGATTAATTCTTTTACTGGCGTAAATATTTTTTTCTGTGTGCAATTAAAAAAGAAGAAAAGGAAAGGTAAAAAAACCAAAAAATGCAGCCCTAGAATTTCATTATCTGCAATTTTAAGGAAAGACAAGGTAAAAATACAAACATTGCAACTCAGAATTTCCTAATCTGGATACTAGTCCACTAGACCACACTTAAAAGTGACTTTTTACACAAAATGTCTTATTTTACACAAAAATAAACAGTTTACGAAAAAAATTTCATTTTACACAAGAACAGACTTTTTTGTAAAAGTGAATTTTTACTTAAAAAACCAAAACTGACTTTACGCAAACATTAAATTTTTATACACACACTAAGTTTAAAGCAAAAGTTCACGTTTAACTAGAGGTGTGTACTTGACGTGAGTTTTTCGAAACAGAGTGAGCGTGACTGCAACATAAAATATGCGTGCGTGGCCTTAATTTTAAAATCTCGCGATTGCAGAGACTTTATTAAAAAACTATTTTTTTTTTTTTTCAATAAAATATCTTGTGAGTGTGCACGATTGAAGATATGACATAAGAAATTATTTATGAGTGAGCGTCCGTGATAAGAAAAAATTGCTAAATTGGACAAAAGCCACTCACGTGTACAGCTCTAATTTTAACACAAAAACCGGCTTTTAACGTGAAAAGGAACTTTCTCGACAGTTGTTTGATATTTTTCCAGATTTTCAACACTAAAGATCTTCTTACGGCCCTGTATTGATGTACGTGGAAGAGAAAATGGCTACCAGAATGCACAGAAATAATATATTTCAATATGACTAACATTTACTGAATTCAACAGATCGCAAGTAAAGGATTTTAAGAGTGAAAGAGTTTTTATTATTTTTTTGGCTGTTTTACACAAAATATACAAACAACAGCATTCAGCTTTTCTTGGTAAACTGAATTTTAGTAAATATTTAAAGAACAGCCCTTCAAGAGCAAGAGAAACAAATATTTAATAAACTAAAAATTTTATAAGAGATTTTAATATGTTTACAAATTAATTGAGGTTAAGCTGAAGCAGAGATTATGACCATGTGTATAAAGTACAGTACGAGCTAAAAGTGTGGTTTTTTGTAAAAGATTGCGAATTTGAGCAAACAAATTTAATTATTAACAGAATTTAGATGAACGTTGTTGTTACTTGGAGAAATGTGTGTTAAATGAATTAATTAAAAGCTAAATTTTGTATGCATTAAATGATAACAGTTGCGAAGGGATTTATAGTTCTTTATTTTTGGTCAATGAGGATTTTGGTAGGAAAATACCATTTATGTAAAGCATATCATAAAAACTGAAAAGAAAATTACAATAATAATTTGCATCATTAAATAAACAAAACTATGAAATTTTTGATTTTTACTGAAATTTATTTTTCAAATAAATATTTTTGAAAACTTTTAACCGGTTTCACAGTAGCACATTTTTTAACTTCATAATCTTGAACCAATAGAGACCCCAAAAATCTGAAAGCTTATGATGGTAGTAGAGAAACCCTAGGTGGGGTTTGCATTATTAGCTAATATATATAATGTCCTGTGGTTCCTATTCGGAACAAAGGGCCATAACGAGTCTATTCCATTCGGTCCGGTTTGATGATATACGTTTTATTTCTCCCCAGCTGAGATCGATGCGTCTAATTTCGATGTTCAATTGTCGACGCCAGGTGTGAGATGGTCTGCCTAATCTGCGGGATGTACCATGTGGATTCCAATCAATGGCAATTTTTGCTGTGTCATTTGGAGGCCTACGTAGCGTATGGCCAATCCAGCGCCATTTGCGGTTAAGTATGTCAGTATGGATTGGCTGCTGATTTGTTTGACTCCAAATTTCCATATTGGAGATGGTGTTGGGCCAAAAAACCTTTAGGATGCGTCGAAGACATCGATTAACAAACACTTGTAGAGTGTTTACGTCGTGATCTGTTGTATTCCATGTCTCACATGCATAAAGGAGCACAGACTTAACACAAGAGTTAAAAATACGAATCTTGGTGTCCTTGGATATGGCTGAAGATTTCCATACTGACCGAAGGGAACCAAATGCTTGGTTAGCTTTAGAGATTCGGTACGTGACATCATTACTAGAACCACCTGTGTTTGTAATGATGCTGCCGAGGTAGCAAAAAGACGTAACTTCTTCCAGGTCGGTATTTCCTATGCAGAAGTTGTTGGTGTTTGTTGTATTGCAGCGCATCACTTTGCTCTTGCCTATGTTTTTTTTAAGCCAGCTTTGTAGCTGGCGAACACCAGCTACAACATCGAAACTGTTGCTCAGATCATTATTGTGGACAACACGACATTTAACATTACGGTACAGCTCCTGAGTAAGGCTTATGATTTTGGGTGGCACCCCTTTGCAAGCTAGAGCACTCCATATTGCGTTTTGATTCAGGGTATCAAAAGCTTTTTCAAAATCTATAAACAACAGGTAGAGCGGAGAACGAAGTTCTTTCGATTGTTCTATGATTATTCGGAGACTATTGATGTGGTCTATACAAGATTTTTGGGGTCGGAAGCCAGCTTGTTCGGGTCTTAGGTCCTTTAGTACAGTGTCAGATATTCTCTTGTTAATAATTTGTGCAATAACTTTATTGGTTGCCCTAAGGATGGTGATGCCCCGCCAGTTCTTACAGTTTTTCAGTGGCCGTATTCTGTAATTCGCTAAAGCTAAATCTCTATCGCTAAAAATCTATAAAGTTGATTTAGCGATTTTTGGCTACGAATGCAATACTGTAACGTGCATTGCTAGATTTGGCAATGCCATGAAAATTTAATTCGCAACAATTTTGGCTTTTAGTGTCATCGCTAAAAATTTAAATTTTTGCATTCTCTTAGGCATTTTAGCGATCGAGATTTAGCTTTAGCTAAGCGAGTTACAGAATACGGCCGCAGGTCACCTTTTTTTGGAATATTTACGATAAGACCTTCTTTTAGCTTCGAGTCAAGTTCTTGTGTGCGCCAGAAGTTCTGGATAAGGGGAAGCAATATGTTGGCTGTGGTTTGAGAGTCGGCTTTAAGCATTTTGGGCGATATATTGTCGGCTCCAGGGGCCTTATTCGCTTTTAAGGAATCAACTGCATCAACAACTTCTGCTACATCTGGGCATTCAATGGAAATATCATGCCGTATTAAGTGAGAGTCGCAGGTACACATATTTGGGTGGGTGGGAGTTGTAGTGGAAAGCATATTGGAATAATGTTGCTTCCATATTTCTAGCTGATCTTGCGCGGATGTTGTGAGGTCACCTTGGGCGTTTCTTAGCGGTCTTGTGTTTGAGATGTTTTTCCCAGTGAGTTTTTTTGTGATGCTATAAAGGTCCTTCGATCTATGCTCGGCTGAGGCTTTTTGTGCATCCGATGCAAGCTTATTATACCACATTCTTTTGTCGTTTCTGGCGCTACGTTTGACCAGCTTATTATGTTGTGTGTATGCCTTTTTACGCGACGACTTTTCACCGAGAGTTCTGGCTGCGTTAAGTTCGTCTTTTAGGTCTTTCCTTTAATTAATGAGGTTCCAGGTTAAATCAGACATCCAATGGGTTTTCTTAGGTACTTTGGGACCAATATGTTTCTTTGCAGCATCAACAAAACTTTTTTTTTATTAAGGGCCACTCAGAGGTAGGATGGGGTTGTTGCACAGCTAATCCATTTCTCAGCTCTTGTACGTAGCTGTTAAGAGTTTGTGGATTTTTTAACTTTACTACGTCGTATTTACTTGCTACAGCCTCAGGTTTACGAATAGCAGCAACTTTTATACGTAAGCTACCAACAACGAGATGGTGATCTGAGTTGCAATCGGCACCGCGCCTAGATCGCACATCCAGGAGGCTACTTCGCCAGGTTTTGCTAATAGCTATGTGGTCGATTTGGTTTTCTGTCTCATTGTCGGGCGATACCCATGTCGCCTTGTGTACTCTTCTGTGAGGAAATAAGGTGCCCCCTATTACAAGATTAGCGTTGCCACATGCCTCAGCAAAGAGCCTACCATTTTCAGTAAGCCTTCCAATTGCGTGCTTGCCCATTATATGTTCTCGTCCTATATTGTCGGGGCCAACCTGTGCATTGAAATCGCCCATCATTAGAACGATGTCACCGCAGGGAATTGCGGATAGCACACGATTTAAATGGCTGTAAAAACTTTCCTTCAGTGTTGATTCTGACGTTTCAGTCGGTGCATAGCATTGCACACAGGTAAGATTTCGAGCTCTTGAACGAAATCTTGCAGTTATTATTCTGTCTCCATATGGCTTCCAATTAATCATTGCATCATATGCTTCTTTCTACAACAGAAATCCGACACCGCTTGACCTTGGCTGGTCATCCGGCTTTCCGGAATAAATAAATTTTAGGTTTTCGGAGGTATCGAGTTCTCCTGATTCTGGCCATCTTGTTTCGCACAAACCTAAAAGCAGCAGGTTATAGTTCGCAAACTCTCTGCATACTTGGGCCAGTTTAGATGGATCTAAGAGTGTGCGCACGTTCCATGTTCCAATTCGAGAAATTTTTTTCATGCTGAAGGTCGTCATCGGGGGGATCGGTTGATAATAATCATTATTAGTTGTGGTTTTTTTTAATTCATGTTTGAAGTTTTCGACTGGGGGTGTATTTTAGTACAATTTTCAAAAACATGTACTGATTCTTAAGTCTATATCTCGTGAACTATTCGAGTTATCGCTTGTCTCTCTTCGGCAAATTTTAAGCTCTTCATCAGATCTAAAAATTTTACCTTAAGATAAAATCGAAAAAAACAACAACATCTTACTTACTTACAGCAAAACTGTTAAAAAACTTGATTTTTTTGATGATTTTAAACGTAAAGGACTAAAATACACCCCCAGTCGAAAACTTCAAACATGAATTAAAAAAAACCTTAGCAAATAATGCAAAACCCACCTAGGGTTTTTCTTCTTCCATCATAAGCTTTCAGATTTTGGGGGTCTCAATTGGTTCAAGATTTTAGTGCTGCACTGTGTTTTATTTGGTTATTTCTTATTATTAAAATTTGTTTTCTTTGCTACTCTTTCTTTATATCATCTAATATATTTGCTTTAAACTGCGATTTAATTTTCAAATCTATAATTTTTAGGAAAAAAGTTATTCGGATTTTCGTAATGATACTTGGAATTAAATATCATACGCTCTAGTGTACAATTTATGAAAAAAAGTCAATAACTTCTTAACCTTCCCACGATCTGTATAAATTTTTCTAAATATTTTTTCAAATCATCAAATAAGACACTACAGGGTGCCAAATTGAATAAAATCACATTTAGCCGAAAAATCCGAGCTTAAGACTACATTTAACTAAGTTTAAGTTTAATACACATCTGGCCTTAATCTTTTTGAGTATCAATAGAGTATCCATTTTCAAAACCTATGTGTGCCTATGTGTGATCTTCAATTGCCGAAAGCACACCGAGAAACGCAAAAACGGTATGACTTTCAGAACACCACAAAATCACACACGTGATTTTCAGAACAGGCCCAAAAGATTCTTTGTCCCAGTGAAAATAGCTAAAATCATATCGAGCAACTTGGGATCGCAAAGGGAAATATCTTTTAACCTTATCGTTTATTTAAAAACATATGTAAGTGTTTTAAGGTTTTATGACACTACATTTTTTATTCATTGAAGTGATAGAAAGAAACAGTAAATGTAAGAAAGAGCAAACTATAAAAAAATGTAAACAAAGTTTTTTTCTTTTATTACGGTTTTGCCTATTTTATAAAATGTTGCCAACTTTTTGTTTATGAGAAACATAAAAACAAAGCAAACAAAAAGCGGCAAAACGCTGAATTTGCCCATAAATCGCTGCTTCAGCAACACTTAATATTTCAAGTTTGAAATGTAAATTTTAAACTGAACCATTTTACATTTTTTTTGACATAACTTAATTTTTTACCGATAACTCTTGCAGTTTCTATTCTATTCTATTTCTATTCCATTATATTAGTACTTTACAACAAAACTTGAACAATGCATTAAAAATGTAGTGTCATAAGGGTTTAATAAGAATTTTTTAAGAATTAAAAGAAGCATATCGTGACTTTCTACACTTTAAATTGTCTTACATGGTTTAATTGTTAACAAAAAAATCGTTAAAAAGAAGTATTAATGTTGAATGCACTATATACTTAGGTCTAGAAAAGCGGAGCGGGTAATGGATGTACTACATGAAAAAATTAAAAAAAGTACACAAGTTCATATAGCAACATAACCAAAATTGGTTAGAAGTTGATATAGATCGCAAGTGAGTGAGAACAAGAGATCAAATTCGATGCTGAAGAAGAAAACACAACAAGTGTTATCAAGGCGAATTCAAGTTGTATCCAGTGGTTGCGATACCAATGTGGCTTTAGATCAGTGGTTTCCCAGTCTAACATTCCTATGCTCGCGACTATAGGGCAAAACATTTTGCTGCTGCGATGTTGGCACATGTACACTATAATGTTATTCATGTGATTGCCGGTGACGAACATTCGGCTATTGTTTTGTTTTTATTTTTACAAAAAGAATCCATAGGTTGCCATTCAGAAATTGTTGAAGTTTACTGACAGTACACTGAAAGAATTTTCTTAACAATACCAATAAAAAATTATGCAGCGCTTCGTTGGATCAACGAAACATAACATTAGATCTATGAATATTATTCATTGGAAAACAATTTTCTTTTTTATTTGGTTTTTTTTTAATATTTTATTTTTTTATTAGTATTGTGGTTATTTTATTGAACTATTTATGGTTTTTAATCCAAATTTTTAATATTTTTAATTAGGCTTAAGTTCATTAAATTTAATTTTCATTAAATTATTTTTATGAAGAAAGGAATTTTACAACATGAAAATTAATTAAAATTTACTGATAATTTTTCATTCTCAGACGTCAGCAGTCGTCGATGGCTGCGAGTGTTAAACGGCAAGCCCTCTGAGGAGATTGAGTGGTTGCAATCGAAACATGTCAGGGTAACCTGTCCGTAAACTCCTGGGTTCGAGCCCAGATTGAGTCAAGAATGAAAAATTATCAGTAAATTTTAATTAATTTTCATGTTGTAAAATTCCTTTCTTCATAAAAATAATTTAATGAAAATTAAATTTAATGAACTTAAGCCTAATTAAAAATATTAAAAATTTGGATTAAAAACCATAAATAGTTCAATAAAATAACCACAATACTAATAATTGTTAAAGCCAAGGCACGAGCTCTATGTTTGCATTTGTCCTTCAAGTTGTGCTGAAAAGGTCAACAAGAATAAGAAAGACAAAAAATGAAAAAACTAAAAAAATATGTACTTTGAACTTCAAGAAGAATTCTGACAAAAGTACGAAAAAACAGAAGTAAAGGAATAACATGTTAAAATAAATTAAAATAGATAATCATTCAAAGCAAATTTCGATCTACCAAAGGTTGAATACAATTTGGTTTAAGGATTGATGTTTGACTAATGACGTCAGCAGTCGTCGATGGCTGCGAGTGTTAAACGGCAAGCCCTCTGAGGAGATTGAGTGGTTGCAATCGAAACATGTCAGGGTAACCTGTCCGTAAACACCTGGGTTCGAGCCCAGATTGAGTCAAGAATGAAAAATTATCAGTAAATTTTAATTAATTTTCATGTTGTAAAATTCCTTTCTTCATAAAAATAATTTAATGAATATTTTATTTTTTTATTTTATTAATTTAATTTCCTAATCTCGCGAAGCTTTACGCTTGTCTGCAGGAACCAGGAGTCTCTGGTGGGAATCGATCCCGCAATCCCAGCGCTCATAGACTAGCTCACTACCAGCTAGCGTACCGAGGCAGTGTATTTTTTGAATTAAAAAACTATGTTTTTTGCCATTACTCAATTAAGAGCGAAAATATGTGATAAAATTATCCACAACAACAATAACAACGTTGATTTTTTTTTGCTAGCGCATAATAAAAAAAGACCACATAAAGAGAAACTTTTTGTTTCATTACTATAATGACATTTTTCATTGTCATAATGAAAATTTAAATTTATGAAGGCATACTTTTTCGAATTATGTTTGTACTTTTTATTATTGAGACTATAGAGTTATTTGAATGTTAAAAATAATTTTTTTTCAATTATTAAAATTAAAAAAATTTTAATTGAATAAATTAAATGGCATATAACATTAGATGTATAAAAAAAATAAATCATTTAACAAAAGAAATTTAAAAAACATTACAAATGAAGTGGAAAAAAAATCCAATTTGATAAGTAAATTCTTATTATGTTCAAATAAATCGTTTTTTCTTTATAGATTGAACATTTTTTAACAGCTTATTCAACATTTGCCGCATTAAAATGTGCCGCTTTCATTTGCCTTACAAAAAAATTTCAAGCGAAAAACTAAACAGCTGATCGCCGCCCGCAGCCGCATGCCGCGTACATTGGCCTTCCACTATAACATTTTAATTGAGTTGGTCGTTACGTCAAAAGCACAAGCATCTTTTGACATTTCTCTCTCTAAGTACGAAAATAGAAGCTCAGCTGTGTTTTCAACAGGGCTGTCAGATATAGTGATTTCTCGCCAAACGTGGCGATTTTGAAACGTGTTTGGCGGTGGAATTTCCCATTTGGCAACTGGCGACTTTTTTTTTGTGGCGATTTTTTATACAAGTCTGTGTTCATACGGCTCATGTCTTATTGACATGATTGCTACTTTATAGGCGAGAGGGACGAGGGGGGAAAGAAACGAGTACACACACTCATAAAATTATTACAGTAACTGATTGTAGGTTATTAAATTCGTTTTCGGTACTGTTAAAATTGAATAAAAATATAGTTATTTTACGAATAAATTTATTTTTCAACATTTATGTTTGTTATTAAAAAAACAAACTACCAAAAAATAATGTTTTCCGTATTTTTTTTTTGTTAATTTGTTTGATTTTTATCGGTTAAAATATATTTTTTAAAAGTAAAAACCATTCAATTTTAACGAATATGATGTTCAATAAATAAAAAACTTAGAAATTACTGAAAAAATCATTTGTTTTAAATGAAATGTAAATGATCCGTTTTTTAAATGAATTTTAATTTGTTTCAAATGAATTTTCGTTTGAATTTAACTACATAATATTTTGAGTGCAGATGCATGTACTGTCTTTACGTTTTGCTTTTTCATTCGTTGTTTAATTTTGTTATTGTTTTCAATATCAAAAAAGCACACATGCAAACGCACGACCATACAATATAAAAAACATGTCGTCAACATGACATGAATCATTTGAACGCCAATTTATGTTCAAAGAAGAAAAAGGAATAATCTTGTCAAGAAGACATGAGCCGTATGAACTCAGACTTACTGGCGATTTACTCGGCTATTTTTAGCATTTATATTATTTCAGCGATTTTTTTTAACCATTTGCCATTTTGTGATATCATTACTTATTTAAAAAAAAATCTGGCAACTTTTTTCACATGATTTTTGTTTTGTTAGTCCCCTTTTACAATGTGCCAAGTAGGGTGTTCAATTAATCGGATTTTATTTTTGTTCAATTAAACGATTAATCGATATTTGGCATTTTTAATTTATTCGATTAAACGAATAGAATTTTAAAATTAATCGATTAATCGAATAATTCTAAATCCAGAAATTGTATAAATTACGATTTTTTTTTCGATAATTTTAGAATAAATTTGTACTTTAATAAATAAACATTCTTTTTTAAACATAACTTGTCAATGTAGCTCTAAATTGTTGCTTCTCTTATGGGTTTTAGCCATACTTAAAATTATCAATAAAAATACTTATTTCCCAAACTTTATTATATTGCCTTTCATATTTAGTTATTTTTTGGGGAAGACATATTTGCATAACAAGCGTCTTTAAAAAATCTAAAATTGTATGTGTTTTCAACGGTTTTAGATTTTTTTTAATGTAGTTTTTTTACAAGACGACTGATTGAACGTGTAGTATAATTTATATGAAAAGCACTGAGCTTTTTGAGTGTAATAAAAGAAAGGAAATTATATTAAAAATGTGTAAAATCCCAAAAAAAATCCCCGATTATTTTTCTTAAATCCCAAAAAAAATCCCAAATCCCCAATCCCCAAATGATTTTCCATGTCCTTTTTGCTTGCATTAAATCCTCAACTTTGGGGATAAATCCCCAAGTCTGGCAGCCCTGGAGAGCGAGAGAAAGAGAGAGAAAGAGATTGTGAAAAAGGGAAAACTTTCTTTAAAAATTTATTTTTTTATTGAATTTAATATTGTGGTATTTTTTTACATCCAACTGTTTTTTTTTCAAATCAGCTTAAAACAAAAGCTTATTTTGTGGTTAAAGAAATTCATTAATATTAAATTAAATCCAAAACATCAGAAGTTAATGAAAAACTTAAAATTAGTACATACCAAGAAAGCAAATGTACAAAAAGTTAAAAAATATGTATTGGTTCATTTAGAGGTTCTTCCTAAAAAACTTAAAGCTAATTCTCATAAAATACATTTATGACAAGCCATTTTGGTTTTTTGCCTTCATCCTGAAAACTGTGTTCTTTTATTCTCTATATTTCCTTAATGCATAAAACTAACCTTTATTGCAAAACAAAACAAGCAAAATCTAAAATAAAGAGTAAAATTGCAAAAATAGTAGTGAGTGACTTCCTTTAGGGATCCTCTATTACACGTACATTTCCTATATTGTTTGCATATTATTTTCCGCTTGTAACAACTGTTTGTTTCGTTTGCTCGTGTAGATGCTTTTGTAAAACATTTTTTTGAAGGACGATTTGAAGCGTTTGTTGAAGGTTGAAAAAACGTTAATTTTTTGTTTGTTTTATGGCGCAACATGAATTAAACCCCTCTAGAGTTGGCAAAACAAAACTAATGGCAAAAATATATTTATTACTTTGTAACAAAAACTACAAAACTAAAAAATAAAACATCAAACCCCTTATGAATTGTAGGGATTTTATATACATGAAAAAAAAAAAACAGAACAGTTTTGAGCTCAGCAAAAATCGTTTTAGCATTAATCGCTAATAAAGCTTAAACAAAAGTTATTGAAAAGTGATATTTAAAAAAAAAAATATAAATAATATTTGTATAACAAAAGATTTTATAAATGATTATGACCTTGAAATTATGTTAAATGATAACAAATTAAAGTTATTGGAAAAAGTGTTAATTAATTGTTAGAAAAAATTGAAATTTTCAAAAACGTTTGTTCTTTGATTTAAATATTTTAAAGCCTATCCAAAAACAAATCTGTGGCCGTATGGAAAAACTAGATAACTCCATTTTTTGAAAACACGAGAAAAACACATTTAAAGTTTTAAACATATTTCGCTTATTATTTCATATGAATTTAAGTTATTATGCATGCGCATTTAACAAAACATAATTTTAAAATATGTTACAGATTCCTGGTTCCAATGAACTAATTTTTGGACATTAGAACCGATAATCAATGTCAGTTATCATGTTTTTTCGAACAATAGAGTTATCTAGTTTTTCCGAAAAAACTTTATTTTTTTTAATTTATTTAAAAATTTTATGGAATTAAGGCAAATAAAGTAATGATTTGTTGAAAAACATCAACTATTTGACTCAGCACGTTAACTAATCCGTTTATTTTTACGAAAAAATGGAGTTACCCAGTTTTTTCAAAAAAAAGATTTTTCCTTTTGTGAAAAATAAGTCTGTTTTTATGCGTAAACTTAATTAAATGAGTTTACAATTAAAAAAATATTATTGTTTAAGAATTTTTTTTTTAATTTGCGAAAAAAATATGCCGTCAAAAAGTTGTGGAAAATTTCCTTTTTTCTTTCTTTCTAAAAACTAAATCCGCTATCATATTAGAGTTACGACAAAATTGCATTTATATATATTCCAGAGCACCGTGTAAGCATCCAATATGCAAAAATCTACATTATTTACATACAAAGATGATGTACTTGGCAAAAGAAAAAATTTGATACCCATATTGCCCTATTTAACACAAAGGGCTACCACCCCATTGCATTTTTGTCAAAACGCGAACTAGCACGAATTTAAAAAAAAATCTGAGACACGTATTTAATTGAATCGACTAAAGATTAAAATATGTAGAATATCCTTAAAAAAAGGGCATGGGTGATTTTCCTTGGACAAATTATATATGGGCATTTCCGTCAAAAGGTCCACCGTGACCGAAAATTTAAAAGTTATTAAAAGCTGGAGGCTTATTCTGAATTGCGATGCGAAAATCAATGCGATGCGCAAATGAAATGCGATGCGAAAGAAAATTGGTATTCTGTTAGACTTTCGCAATCGCATTCGCAATTTATTTCAAATCGTGGCAACGCTGCTCAAATATACGTCAGTGTCAATAAACGTCAAATTAAAAATAAATAAATTGTTTGTGTTTGGCTGTGAAAATTGTTTAAAAAAAATATTTATGACATTCTGTAATAAAAAAAAAAATAATAAAAATGGATTTTGTGGCACTGTGGTTCGACGACGAAGAAAATGTTTTGTGTGTACTTTAAAATCGGCTTAAACCTATTAAAATTAAAGTTGAAGTCAAATATTTTTTTACTGGTTTATATATTTCATACTTTTTCCATCCTGCAGCTTCTCTAATAGGTAGTCCATTGACATTTAGTTCTTCAGTTAACGTTTGCTACAAAGTATTTGCCGACTGACGTGCATTTCAAATTGACGCGGTTTGGTGGTCTTATTGCTTGCTTCCCTGAATTAAATAATAAATATATGATGAATAATTAAATAAAATATTATCTTTCAAAACATGTTTGTACTTTGCGAATGCTATTTTGTTGTCGAATAAATTTTGCGAATTTGACATTTGTTTTCGCAATGTAGAATACCGACTTGTCACCTTTTCGCATTTGAAATGCGATTAAAAAAAACCTTTGCGAATATCGCAATACGGAATAACAATTGTTCGCATTTATGCATTTTCGCATCGCATTGATTTTCGCATCGCAATTCAGAATAAGCCTCCTGATTTTTTACGATATTGTTATAGAGAAATATTTAGATTTTACTAATTTTATAAATTTACCCATAAATTTGGTCACTTAGATGAACAATCAGACTGCAAAGTTGTGCAAACGTAATTTCTTATATGTGAGAATGTTTTCTTTAATATTTATCTTTCTTAAAAGAGGGGATATTTGATAAAAATTATTCCAAAAAAATTTTCTTATATGGTCTGTAAGGAAGAGTTAAATATGTTTTTCGGATTAACGGTAAATTTTTATTTTATTTTAATCATTATTCAGTTAAATTATTACGGAAAAAAATTCACGTTCGAAATGTCACGTATTGACCCAGATTTTGGCTTAAAAAACAGAAAATACAGAAGATTTTGGAATCAAATCAAAGACTGTTTAATGTTACATTGCTACGTTAAATTCTGAAAGTAGTTTGACTAAAAAATTAAGCCAGGTTTCGCTGAATTACGCCTTTTTATACATGGCCACAAAAACTACTTCTGTTTTTTTCACTTTCGAACCGCTACTTCTTTTGCCATTATCTTTGACCTAGAATCGCGCCCTCCATAAACTTTAGCATAGACAACAGTGCTTTTTTAGTGCTATAATTTAAGGGTTAAGAAAATGTAAAAATATTTTTTGTTTAACCCTTATGTTTGTGGACAGGTACCTGTGTACCTATTGCGTTTTCAAATCGAAATTTTTTATATAAGATTTTAGTCTACAATTCTACAATTTCATGAGAACTCCTAACTTTTTGTTATTATTATATTTTCATAGGTGTTTATATACAATATCAGTTGGCGGGGGCGTGGCATATCAATTTGCTTTTTACACCCTTAATAGGGTGAATAGGTACCTGGGTACCTGTATACGTTTTATATATTACAAATTTTTTTTTGGGTGTATGATTTAAAAAAAAAGGAGAAAACCAGAGTAAAATTCTAATATTATATCATTAACCATCGATTTTTTGTACAATACATGACACAAAATTAGATTTCTCATGCAATTTGCATGAAGGTACCCAGGTACCTATCCACCCTATAGAAGGTGTTTTATATTACAATTTTTTTTTTGGGTGTAGGATTTTAAAAAATATATGAAAAGGGGAAAACCAGAGTAAAATTCTAATATTATATCATTAACCATCGATTTTTTGTACAATACAAGACAAAAAATTAGATTTCTCATACAATTTGCATGAAGGTACCCAGGTACCTATCCACCCTATAGAAGGTGTTTTTTTCCACACACATAAGGGTTAAAATGTAATTGCATTTTCGATGCGTACGACTGTCACGTTCAACACTTTGGAATTACCCATATACAGTTGCAAGCGTCTTAAAAAACCTTTCTTATGGTACCCATATTGTATATGTTGGTAAGGATACAGATGCTCACGACTGTCACGTTCAACACTTTGGAATTACCCATATACAGTTGCAAGCGTCTTAAAAAACCTTTCTTATGGTACCCATATTGTATATGTTGGTAAGGATACAGATCCTCAAATTAACAAAACATGCAAAAATATACCCTTTTTCAAAATGGTCCAGCTCATGAGTGGTCAGAGCTGGATTCGAAATATTTAAGTCAAAGGTTCATTTTTAGGAGGGTCATCGAGCACTTTTTTGGTGAGTCGCTCTACTATGCATACAAAGAATTCATATAATATTCTTTGAATTTTCTGGAGTTGCAATTGTTATGTGAACCCAACGTTGTTCTATTACGCTCTTTCCATCTTAGTTTTCGAAACAACGTCGTTTTAAACTTCTAATTTTTCTGTTTTGTCTTGGAGTTATCTTATTTTTTCAATAAATGCATGGAGTTATCTAGTTTTTACATAAAAATTGGTATTTCTCTGATTTTGGTTTTTCAAATAACTTTTAAATGAGAAACTATATCAAAATTTCGATCTGATAGAGTGATAGTAAATGAAACATGCTTTCTATTTTTGGTGTTATGTCAGTTTACGAAAAAAGTGGAGTTAACTAGTTTTTCCATACGGCCACAGAAATATCCTTAAAAATTTAAATCTATTTCTAACTTTTTAATAACAATTTTGGCAACCAAGTTAGTGTTTTTTTAATAAACCAATAATTAATGTTAATCATCCGCCCCCTTATACTTATTCTTAAGAAACTAGATTTCAGCCAATGATTCGTGATGTTCAGGGCCAGTTTTTTATGAGTTTTGCATGAAAAATATGCGTTTGCATTGTTTACTTGATTCTACGAGTTTGGTGATCTAAATCAATTTTTAATTGTTTCTGTGTATAAAAAATAGAACAATTAAGGTTGCGATGTACCGAATATTTCGTTATTACATTGAGTTAAACATCAAAATGTGTCCCACAGACACATGTTGGTTAGATTAGGATTAAGGAAATATTTTAAATAAACTTTTTAACCAAAATTTCAAAATAAATTTATTTAAAAACAAGTAAGAAAGTATAGTCGGTCAAGCCCGACCATATGATACCCTACACCACAGTAATAAAACACACATCATGCTTATGTCCATGTAAATATGGATTTATCTATGTTTATAAACTTCATGAAAATCGGTTTAAAAGTTGGTGAGAGGCAGAAATTGCCCGTTACCTCCCCTTGTGATCCTATTTTTAAAAAAACTGTATAGCTTATGTGTCCATATAGATATGGATCTATCTATGTTTTAAATTTCATTAAAATTGCTTTGATAGTTTCTGAGAGGAAGAAATTTCCCCCTATCTTCGCTAGTGGTCCTACGATTTAACCCATTTTCAAAAGGCTTGGTCCTTGTGCCAATAAGAACCTGTGCCTCAAAATTTATCAAATTATCTTCAAAATTGCGACCTGTACTTTGCGCACAAGGTTATATAGACAGCCAGCCAGCCAGCCGGACGGACATCGTTAGTTCGACTCAGAAAGTGATTCTGAGTCGATCGGTATACTTTAAGGTGGGTCTAGGACCAATATTTTAAGGCGTTACACACATCAGCACAAATGCATAATACCCTCTCCGCTATTGTGGTGTGGGTATAAAAAACTAAAAAAAAAATTATAGTTAATCGCTCTTAACATAATTATACCCACACCACAATAGTGGAGAGGGTATTATGCATTTGTGCTGATGTATGTAACGCCTTAAAATAGTGGTCCTAGAAGTATACCGATCGACTCAGAATCACATTCTGAGTCGAACTAACGATGTCCGTCCGGATGACTGGCTGTCTGTCCAATTTTGGAGATAATTTGATAAAATTTGGGACAAGGACCAAGCCTATTAAAAGTGGGCCAAGTCGTAGGACCACGAGGGAAGATAGGGGTAAACTTCTTCCTCTCAGAAACTATCAAACCAATTTTAATGAAATTTGAAACATAGATAGGACCATATGTTTATGAACACAAAAGGGATGCATTTTTAAAAAAATAGGACCACGAGGAGAGATAGGGGCAATTTTTGCCTCTCAAACCAATTTTAATGAAATTTCAAACATAGATAGATCCATATCTATAGGGACACATTAGCTATACAGTTTTTAAAAATAGGACCACAAGGGGAGGCAGGGGGCAATTTCTGCCTCTCACAAATTTTCAAACCGATTTTCATGAAGTTTATGAACATAGATAAATCGATATTCACATGGACACATAAGCATGATGTGTTTTTAAATACTGTGGTGTAGGGTATCATATGGTCGGGCTTGACCAACTATACTTTCTTACTTGTTTTTAAATGAACTTAAGCCTTAAAATTTATTATAGAATTCCTTGGTAAATATTTCTAACAAAATTTTTTCCATCATTCTTCTTTTCCTGTCTCCTTAGCGCTATCGCCCCGATTATTTGGAAGATTATGATAAAATTGGCTATCGACACACTTTGGCTACATTTTATTCTAAAGCCTGTTTTTGGTGGTTGACTCCCTTGCTGTGGTTTGGCTATAAGGAACCTTTGGAACTGGAAGATTTGGGTCAATTGCGTGTAGAGGATAGTGCACGGGCTCATTATGACCGATTTTTGTTGATATACAAAACAGCCAAAGTGGTAAGTTAAACGAAATGAAATTTAAAATGTTAATTAAAAAGCATTTGGCAAAGGAATGTAAATATTTTTTGATGAAATATTAAATAATTGTTGAAAAACATACACACAAAGTAAAATACACAAAAGAAGAACTGCCATTAATGCTATTACAGAAATGAAAAGAAAACACTTTCAACTAGAGAAATACAAAAATAATTGCGAATTGTTTACATTTAATTGTAAAAGTACTTAATGAACAGGGAGACCGTAAATATGCAACAGCAGGTTTTTCCTTGTGCGAACAATGAATTTATCCGTTTAAGAGCTTTCAATGAATTTTGGCATCAATTTGTTAGTGCATATTTTTGCATATTTCACTATTTGCAGCATTTTTTTTTTTTGCATATTTCAGTTAAAAGACTAAGTTTGCAGCATATTTTAAAGTTTATAGTGCATGTTTTACGATTTTGAAGCATTTTCAATGCCTGTTGATTATTTTGGATAACAAAAAAAAAAAAAAAAAAAATGATTTAAGTTTTGACGTTTTTGTTTTAAATATCTTTCTCTATATCCAACATGTTGCTTCAATTTTGCCATGCAAATTTTATTTCTGATCTACAATAGTAGGTAATTTTTTGCTGATGTGTGTAACACATTTAAACCTAGACCCATCTTTTTGTATACCGATCGACTTAGAAGTTCTTTCTTAATCGATCGGTCAGGCTTAACCAACTATATATTTTTACATATTTTTAATGTGCAAATATTATTTAAAAACGTTTAATATTTTGTTTTCAAAAAGACACGTTTGTTTAATTTGTTTTACTTTAAAAAAATCTAAAGAGCATATTTTCAAGTGTTTACTGCATATTTTCGGTTTCCCTGTTAATGAATAAACATTTTTGCAGCAAACGATGATTCACAATGAAAGCAATATCTTTACTAACTGTTCACAATAAAAGCAACAGTTTTTTTTTGTACAAACACACACATTTTTAATACAAAGAACATTGGCAATTTTCCCCCTAATCATTGAGGTTATTCAATAACTTATGTTAATATTCATAAAATATTGCTAAAATGTTTACTAAAAATTAAAAAACAAAAAAAAAAAAAAAATTTAAGAAAAGAGATACTCTTTTCACAATCAGAGCAACAATTTCGTTTTTTTTTCTATCTTTTTTCTTCCCAAAGTATTTCATATACAATTTTCCTTTCGTTTTTAGAACAAAAATGTAACTAAAATTTTTTTAAAATGTAACTAAAGTTGAGTGTAGTTTAACTTCAGCAACAATTTGTATGCAATTGTTTCTGACGTTAAAAAAAGAATTTTATTTATCAAAGTTTTTCTTGGAATTCAAAAATTAATTAAGAAGGTTACGTTATAATGTGCTAAATTCCCATTTCATACTATTGACAAACTGAAGTTTGTTGCTGATGGGATAAGCTATTCCTATGCGCATTTCCCTGGTTGCATAGGCCAGATAGTCAGGAAACTTCATTCAACGATTTTAGAAAAACTAAAGATATAATACAAATAAAACTGTTAAGCGAATAAGAATTATAAGCCGCAGTTTTACTTGTAACAATATCAAAGCTTAAACAAAAAAGTTTGAATGAACATTTTTACATAATGTTGTAAAAAATACTAATAAATGCAAAATATTGTTGTGGCTAAAATTTGCAAACGGTCTCTTAATGCAAAATGTGTGTGTGGTTGCAAAAGAAATTGTTACTCTATTATGGACACCAAGTGAAAATGTTTTTTTGATTGTGAACGAAGCTTTACTGTTTAAGCTTTGATATCGTTGCGAGTAAAACTTGAGTGTTTACAATTCTCATTCGCTCTACAGTTTTATTTGTACAATATCTTTAGCTTTTCTAAAGTCTTTGAAAAAGGTTTTCTGATTATCTGGCCTAAGCAACCAGTGAAATGCGCATAGTAGTTTTTACGCCACCAACAATAAATTTCAGTGTGTTTATCAAGAGTACGAATTAGGAATTCAGCACATTTGAACGAAGTTTTGGCAATGAATATTTTACAGCCAAGAAAAACTTTGTATACTTTTAGAAATTTTATAGAAATTGCGGACTGATTTTTTTTAAACAAATTCAATTCAAAGGTTTTATTGGGAGTCAAATAATTTCATTAATAAGATTTAGTTTTAATGTGCTAAACAGCGTTACCGTTATGCGACTAAAGTCGCATTTTGCCCCTTTTTGGACTGCCTTGCCCCTTTATTTTAAATCCCCTTAACAAACATAAATATTAAAAATAAAATTATTTGGAAAATAACTATATTTTTATTCAATTTTAACAGAACAGAAAACGAATTTAATAACCCACAATCAGTTACTGTAATAGTTTTATAAGTGTATAAAAAAAAAATTAAAGTTTTCCTGCACAAGTACAAACTTTCAGTCGATAGTAATATCGATATATCGATAGTGAAATCTGAACTATCGATAAATATCGATAGTATCCCAGCACTAACATCAAAAAGCCACAACCATATTATGGTTGCCTCTAAACATGTTATGGTTGAAAATCAACCATGCTATTATAAGTGTTAAACATGTTTTAGTTATTTTTGACCATAACATGTTCGGAGGCAACCATTATATGATTGTGGCTTCTTAATGAAGGACTAATTCAACCATAATATGGTTGTCGGTGACAATAATATTGTTAAATGAATCATAATATGTTTAAAATTTTCTTTAAAAATAGTTTTGTTGGAGGTGACCATATTTAAAAATGTTTTTTCTATGGGAAAAAATATTTATTTGCCCAAAAACAAGAAAAATATTTGACGTTGACTAGTCACATTAGAAAAATTTTTGTTAGCTGACAAATAATATTTTTGCCCAAATCAAGAGAAAGAAAGACCGCAATGAAAATAAAATAGATTTTAATTTCAAGCCGTTCCGCACTGCGGTTTTTTACTTTAAAATCGTATGAAAAACCGCACCGCAATAAGTTATCGTTACATTGTGTTCAGACTCTTAAGGAAAAAGCATATAAAAGTTTTGATGGAACTGCACGTTTAATTCTTAGAAGGACAATATTAGGAACATTGCATTGCAGTGTTATGCTGTTTCTTTAATTGTTATAATGGGTGATTTTTTAGTTATTATCTTTTTGGCAACACTGGTTTTAACAGCTGACGATCTCCAGTTTGGTCGATAATTTAACCATGAATCGTCTTACAAACGAACAACGCTTGCAAATTTTATTTTATTATCACAATGCGTGCTCTGTTGAGAAAGTTCATCGCGCGCTTCTTCCATTTTATGGCCAGTTTAATCGACCCACTGAAGCGGCTATTCGGTACGTTAATAAGAAGAATTGTCGATTTTGGAGTGAAGATTAGCCAGAAGCATTGCAAGAGCTACCAGTGCATCCACAAAAAGTCACAGTTTGGTGCGGTTTATGGGCTTGTGGCATCATTGGACCGTACTTCTTCAAACATGATGCGAATCGTAACGTAACTGTAAATGGTGAGCGCTACCGTTAGATGATATCCAACTTTTTTTGCCCAAAATGCAAGAGCTTGACTTTCATGACATGTGGTTTCAACAAGACGGTGCCACATGCCACACAGCAGGCTTAACAATGGACTTATTGAGAGGCGAGTTCGGTGAACATTTTATTTCACGTTCGGGACCGGTCAATTGGCCGCCTAGATCGTGCGATTAAACGCCTTTAGACTATTTTTTGTAGGGCTATGTTAAAGCTCATGTCTATTAGTGCTGGGATACTATCGATATTTTCTACTATCGATATTTATATATTATATCGACTGAAAGTTTGTACTTGTGCAGGTAAACTTTAATTATTTTTTTATAAGGCTACAGTCCGTTGTTTTTATCACTTTATTGAATGTATGATACGTGTATATACTCACGTTATTTTAGATGGCAGTTTTTTAAAAATTGATAAGTACCTTTCTGAAGGAACCGAAGTAACAGGCACTATAAGATATTCCATGGCAACTTTAAAAAATTTTCTAAATTCTAAACCCAAAAATGTTATCAAACTAACGGATTTATCCTTTAATGGTCGTTCATTGTTTTGTCTTATGCTTGCAATTGCATTTGGATTTGGAATTGCTTTTTTACAACATTACAAAAATATTTGACATTTCAGTCCCTATATAAACATGTAAAAATTTCGACTTAAAGGCCTTTAATTCGCTGTAAAAAGCACTGCTAAGCAATCCATACCACTTGCCATTCTTGTTGTTTGTATTCATTGCTGTAATTCAGCGCGAATTAATAAAAGCATGTAAAAATTTGCGGCAAAAACTGTTGTTAGATGTCTTCTTAGCTGTACATATTTTAAATAATAAAAATATCGATATTTATATTTTTCCTATCGATATTAAAAGACTATCGACTACTTGATGGAGGAATAATTCTTCAACCATAATTTAGTTGTAGCTGACAATAATATGGGTATATTAACCATAATATGCTTAACATTTTTTTTAAAAATAGTTTTGTAGGAGGTGACCATATTTAAACATTTTTTCCCTGCGAGTACGTTTAAACTAATTAAATATTTAACGAAAATATTTGTTATTTTGTTTAATGTTCAAATTAAGCTCAAATATTTGACAATTTTTGTGTTTATTAAAGTTGGCAAATACTGTCAAATAAAATAAATTAAATCATGTTTGCCATGCGGTCAGACTAAAAAAAATATTTGCATTAAATAATTACACTGTGCCAGAAAAAAACCAGCCTCAACACTTGCAACGCGAAATGAAAACTTTAGGGGCCCATTTTTCGGGAACCCGAGCTTACTTTTTAAAACTCATTGGCAGATTTGCTCTATTCGTAGTCTTCTTTCATTTCGCGTTGCAAGTGTTGAGGTTGGTGGCGATGACCCGAACGTTGTTGCACTGTGTAATTGAATGAAAGTGTTCAAAAACAAAAATTATATTTCACAGTAAAAATGAGCGCAGAAGGTTGTTTATTTGCTTTATTCTGTGAAGCAGCATCTCTTATAGTGTTAGGAGAATGTAAAAAAAAAGAAACTGGAAGACAATAATGGGTAACGGGAACATGGCTAAAAATTGTGAAAAATTTCAAACTTGGAAACGAGCCCTAAAACTAATTTGACATCGCTAAATCGGTTAAAAAAAAGAAAATGTTTGGAAAAAAAAAAAAAAAAAAAAAAAAAAAATTTTGCAAAATAGCGAAAATTCACGAAAAATTTAGATATTTTAAAAAAGTCATAAAATGTATTAAAAGTGCCTTAAACTATAAGGAATGGCAAAAATTCGATAAAAATAGCGGAAATTCGCAAAAATTTGCTAATGGCGGTATGATAGCAAAGCCTTATAATTATTAAAAATCTTTATAGCTGTAAAGAATCCGAAAACTTGCAGGAAAAATTGCCTCTATCGGGAACATGGCTAAAATTATTTGTCGTTGTTTGCTCTTACAATTTTTTTGTAATATCAAATAAATGTTTGCTCAAAAATTACTAAAAAAAATTCAATTTTTTGTGTTCACACTATGTTCACATTGGACAAATATTTGTTTGCCGGAAAATACTTTTATTTGCTCAAAATCAGCTGTTATTTTATTTAACTCTCAAAAATATTTGTGTTCAGACTACGTTAATGAAAAATTTGATGTTTGCTTCCAAATATTTTATCAGTAATTAATAATAAAAATAAAGCACCCTAACATGTTTATACACTCTTGTTGGGTTAATACCAAAAAACTTCCATTGAGCCAAAAATTTCAAAAATTCTTTAACAATTTTTACTTCCTTATCCCTTTATTTATAATCAAATCCCTTTTTATTTTTAAAATAGTTTTTCTCGCTCTCCTGAACCATAAAACCAAAAAAGTTTCGTTTTTTTGCATCAAAATGTTGATTTTTAAGTTCAATAAAAAGTAATCAAATTTATTTATTATTGATTTTTGTCAATTTGTTCAAATATTTATTTTTTGGCAAAAATTTTTATATGTTAACACAGGGCAAACATGTTTTCCCATATTATATTTGAAGCTATTTAAAATCTGTTTGATTAAACAAAATTGGGCAAATAAATGTGCGTTGTGTGACCAGAAAATAAAATTTTTATTGTTTTAAACAAATTTTAGGAAAACACAGTCAAACAAAAATTGGGAAAATATGAGACATATTCCGAACATAAAATTTTTCTATGTGTCCCACGTTTAGTGTGAGTAGTTGTATATGTGGCAAATAACCCATCAAAGCCTTAAAAAATCTACAAGAATAACATGTGAATTTGTTGTACCAAAATACGTATAAAATAATATCAAATCAAATTTCAATAATAAATGCATATCCAACTACACATTTCCATTTTGATAACAAAAAGTTATATGACAATCAGCTGACAATGCACTGTCGCACAGTGGCTGAAAATTTTATTTCATTGGCCAAAAGTCCAATTTTTGTTTGTCACCGATTTCAAAAATTTTAATTTGATTTAATAGTAACCATATTAAAACTAAGGAACCCAAAAAATTTGGTCAAAATATTGGTAATTGTGGTTGTGCCATGTTTTGTCAAATTTCAACTTTAGTAGAATAGAACTTTTGCGGACCAAAAGGGACCAAGAAGGTGAAACCACTGATAGAAAGGTGAAAGTGTTTTCTTTTACCCTGTATATACTCTTGTACCCGTTTGGACCCGTCTGTTTAACACTTTTTTAATTCTAATGAAATTACTCAAAAAAAATTTCTAAACTACTATATTTTTGTCAAATTTCAACTTTAGTAGAATAAAACTTTTGCGGACCAAAAGGGACCAAGAAGGTGAAACCACTGATAGAAAGGTGAAAGTGTTTTCTTTACCCCTGTATATAATCTTGTACCCGTTTGGATCCGTCTGTTTAACACTTTTTTAATTTTAATGAAATTACTCAAAAAAAAAAATTTCTAAACTATGTACTATATTTTTGTCAAATTTCAACTTTAGTAGAATAGAACTTTTGCGGACCAAAAGGGACCAAGAAGGTGAAACCACTGATAGAAAGGTGAAAGTGTTTTCTTTTACCCTGTATATACTCTTGTACCTGTTTGGACCCGTCTGTTTAACACTTTTTTAATTTTAATGAAATTACTAAAAAAAAAAAATTTCTAAACTACTATATTTTTGTCAAATTTCAACTTTAGTAGAATAGAACTTTTGCGGACCAAAAGCGACCAAGAAGGTGAAACCACTGATAGAAAGGTGAAAGTGTTTTCTTTACCCCTGTATATACTCTTGTACCCGTTTGGATCCGTCTGTTTAACACTTTTTTAATTTTAATGAAATTACTCAAAAAAAAAAAATTTCTAAACTATGTACTATATTTTTGTCAAATTTCAACTTTAGTAGAATAGAACTTTTGCGGACCAAAAGGGACCAAGAAGGTGAAACCACTGATAGAAAGGTGAAAGTGTTTTCTTTTACCCTGTATATACTCTTGTACCTGTTTGGACCCGTCTGTTTAACACTTTTTTAATTTTAATGAAATTACTAAAAAAAAAAAATTTCTAAACTACTATATTTTTGTCAAATTTCAACTTTAGTAGAATAGAACTTTTGCGGACCAAAAGCGACCAAGAAGGTGAAACCACTGATAGAAAGGTGAAAGTGTTTTCTTTACCCCTGTATATACTCTTGTACCCGTTTGGATCCGTCTGTTTAACACTTTTTTAATTTTAATGAAATTACTCCAAAAAAAAAATTTCTAAACTATGTACTATATTTTTGTCAAATTTCAACTTTAGTAGAATAGAACTTTTGCGGACCAAAAGGGACCAAGAAGGTGAAACCACTGATAGAAAGGTGAACGTGTTTTCTTTACCCCTGTATATACTCTTGTACCCGTTTGGACCCGTCTGTTTAACACTTTTTTAATTTTAATGAAATTACTCAAAAAAAAATTTCTAAACTACTATATTCTTGTCAAATTTCAACTTTAGTAGAATAGAGCTTTTGCGGATCAAAAGGGATTAAGAAGGTAAAACCACTAATAGAAAGGTAATTTTAATGAAATTACTCAAAAAAAAATATTTTTTTTTGGAAATTGTTTTTTTACAATTTTTTTTTTATTCCGCAAAAATGTTTGCAGAAGTAACAGAAATCATGTGCTATTGTCTTCAAGAAAAATTTTATGATATAGGGAAAATTGATCGTGATCGAACATAATACAGGTAGTACATATAAAAAATTTTATTAATGTTACACAATCAGAAAAACGTATAGCTACCCTGATTCATCCTTATCCGTTACACTACGTTCACACTAGCGTATTTTATAGTAGAATAAGAGCTAAGACACGCGTTTACGCTAAACAGGTATATTGTGAATCCCACCTTAGAAGGGATTTTTAAATTTGGTTGGTCTTTTTACGACGAATACGACTTATGGAACACATACTTAAAATCAGTTATGATTTGGATTTCGGATCTTCAGGATCAATAATAAACAACGAAACCAACAAGGAGTTAAAAAGTTCAAAAAGGAAACATGTTCAAGATGAATATCGCAAATTTGGGTTGATTATAGATCAGCCGAAACAAGGGTCAGGCAATACAAATGATGGCAATACCGCAAGAACATTCTTTTCAGATCCAGAAACAGCATTTGAAATAACAGGTGTTGCTTATAACCTCATTTTTAGTTTTAAAATAATCTTAGAAGTACTTGCGTGCAATGAAGAAAAAATAATTATAATTCATAAGATCTAAGAAAGACATTGTATTAGTGAAAAATAATAATAAACAGAAACTCACATTGTTACAAAAGCTTTTAAAATCTATTGCTTCTAATATTTTTAAAAGGTTTTTTTTATCCACATATGTATGAAATGTTTGAATAAAAAAATAAGAATAAATAAGTGTAAACAAATTTGAAAGCAAAAAATTGTTTATTTTTCAGCAATAATAGCAAAATTTCCAGTGGATTTTACTATTTTTTTTAATGTTAAAATTTTTTTTATAGTGTAAAAAACATTTAATTTTTTTGAGTGTCCCATTATTACAAAAAATGTTAATGATTATTATTTAAATCAAAAAAAAAAAATTTTAAATAATTAAAATAAATAAAAAAAACCATATTGCACGCTAAAGTTAAAAAAAATCTAAAGTTCCACTTTGCCCTTAAATTCCCCCCAATAACTGCTCAACCGATTTTAATGAAATTTAAAGTGGAGAAAGTTTAAGAATCTGTCTGTCGATTAAAAAAAATTTCACTAAAATATCTCTTCGGTTCAAAAGTTACAGATTTTTGGCCGATTTTCAGCCACTGTGTGTCGCCCAACAAAGTTAAAGACTTCTCATTAAGCCCTTCAACTTCTACCGCAGCGATAACTAAAACTCCGTTTTATGTTGACACTACTTTGAAACTAGCGTTTTTAACTTTTGACAGCTTCCAGCTCTATTCGTTACGTTGTTACTTGACCCCAGCGCTATCAACCATGTCAAACTTTTATCAGGAAAACTTTTTTTTGTTTAACTCTTTCAGGTTTGGTGGTTAGTTATCTAACCACCTTTTCAAGAGCCTAATAATTACATTTTTTAAGATTATCGATGATAGATTTATGCGAAATTTTGAGGCATAAATTTTGAAATTTAACATTTATAAATTTTTTTAAATGTGTAAGCTTTTGTTTTTAAACCGGTCTTTCCCCAAGTAAAAAAAACAGCCATAGGTTATTTGCTCTGTTAAGAAAAATGATGACCAGTGCGTTCTGTATGGCAATGCAGCACCAGCGGAGTTCCTCTATGCATCCGAACAAATAAAACATGTTTTTTCGGATTTTAAGCAAAAATTAATTTTTATGCCAACCGTCATGGTGGTAAGTAAACTAACCACCTTATTTAACAAAATTATCAACATTTTTATAATAAATAATCTGTAAATAATGCAAAATTGTGCATTTTTAAGTTATCAAGTTGCATATATAAAAGTGTGGCTGAAAGAGTTAAAAAGTAGATATTAGGGTATTCATTTAATCGACCTTTTGCTTTAATCGGTTAATCGCTCGATTAATAAACCGAGGTTTTGGTTTAATCGGTTAATTTTGCTTTTGATCGGTTAACCGATTAATAACGTTTTTTTATAAATAAAGTAATTTCAATATATAAAAATGCATTAATTGTTAATTATTTGGAATTTATTAGCAAAAAAAAAACAACAATATACCAAACAAAGCAGTTCTTGAACTAAAACGAGCAAACAAACAAAAAACATAAATATGTAATATGCATTTTTCAATTAATGCACATGGTGTGCTATCAAGTCATATCCTCATAATATCCCAAATAATATTTTGCAATTGCTTAAAATAAATGTGGTTGTGTTTCAAACAAAATAAAAATGTTAATGCTGTGTTCATTAATTCGTCATAACTGTACAGTTGAAATCTACATTATAAGCGATAGCCCACAACAGTCATATCGTCGGCTTAATATGAAATCCTGCTAACTCACTTTCAGCATCTTTTACAGGAGAGACAAAAAGCTTTTTATTTTTCCTTTTTGTTTGATAGAAAATTAAAAATAGTTAGTTTTGCACACTTCAAGACTAAAATAGAAGATAAAATAACTACATGCTGGTCGACGAGGCGTATCTTTCTCTACCACACGTTATCAAAATCTCAATTTACATAAAAAAAGGATTTAGCCGGTTTACATATTAAGCCGACGATATCTACTTCTTGTAATTATCTTAAGACATTAGACTTTATGACTACCTTGGTAAATCCCCCAAATATGTGTTTATAAAAAAAGAAACTGAGATAACTAAATTAGTTATTTCAATTGTTAAAGGAGATCTTATAAAATAATCTTTTAGAAAAGTAATTTGGTTTAAATGTTTAGGATCAAAGCGATTCTTTTCCTTAGTTTTGACAAAACTTGTCTCATTTTCTAGAAATTCTCTAAAATTTTTAACACTTCTAATTGTTTCGGTTAAGTCTGCTTAAAGACTGATATGAGAAGATATGAGAAGAAACAAATAACTAAACACCTACATAACAAAAAGACGTGAAAAAAAGGTGTTAACCCATTTTTCGCAACATTCCTGCTGATCGATGATGAAGATAAAAAACATTGTAATTTATGTCACCGGTCGGTGGAAAATGGGTTAAAATGAAGATCACTGAACACCTTATTTGTTTGTTTGTTTGAAAAAAATATTTTCTTAACACATACATATATTTTGTATATGAGACGAAACAAATAATTAAAAACACAAAAAAATACTACAAATATTGAAAATTTTCTTCCATCGGTTAATCGGTTAATCGACTGAAATTAACCGGTTTAATCGTTAATCGAAAAAAGCCAATTTGAAATTAACCGATCAGTTAATCGGGTAGTAATTAATCGGTTAACCGATTGACGGTTAACCGAATGAATACCCTAGTAGATATACATATTTTGTGAATTTCAATCGTGAATTTCAATCGTAGCACAATTTAAACAAATTTAAATATCACGACAACAGCGCCATCTAACGGGACTAAAATTAAGAGAATCCAGTACCCATGTTTTGTAACTTTAGTGAGAACTTCTTGCATCGAAAAGATGTGAAACAAAATATTCCATCGTTTCTCGAATAGTGAGAAAAAAATGTGTCTGTAACTCATGTCGAAAACTATCAAAAGAGATTACGTCGTTGCGTCGTTACGTTATAAATGTCATAATAGTGTACTCGAAGCCAATGTGACATTGCAGGTGTTGAGAACGCCAGTCACACATACGTTGACGGCGGCTAAAATTTACTAAAATTGAAAAATTTTCGACGACGGCGACTTGAAGGCAAACTTTGAGGGGCGGACGCCCCCCCCCCTAAAACAGAACTTATCGCTACAAAATTTTTTTGTATTTTGTTTACATAAAACTGAACCGCTTGGGGGGGGGGGGGGAGAATATAAGAAATCAAAAAAAAAAAAAGGAAATAGCGGCCACCAGTGTACATACATAACCTATATGAAGTTTTTATTTTAAACAAGCTGGCCCGGCAAACGTTGTTTTGCCACATAACTTATTTCTTTCATATGTAACAGTGTCTGCTAGCCAAATTTTAAGAATACAATTACAGGCTATAGTTATTTCAAGAAAATTAATTGATTAGTTAAGAAGATATAGGGAGGAGGAGCTTTTACCCCTCTTGCCCTATTTAATGCCCTGCCCTCTTTCCGATGTTACAGTGTATGCATGCCAAATTTTAAGAAAACCGGTTGATTAGTTAAGAAAAAAGAGGGAGGGGGAGCTTTTACCCCTCTTACTCTATTTCACGCCCTAAATAATAAAAACTATAGGCTATAGTTCTTTCCAACTGTTACTATTTGCCTACGAAATTTAAAAAAATTGGTTGATTAGTTATGAAGATATAGGGAGGGGGAGCTTTTAGCCCTCTTACCCTATTTCACACCCTATTCCCTATTCTTTGTCAGATGTTACATTGTCTGCATGCCAAATTTTAAGAAAACCGGTTGATTAGTTTAGAAGATTGGGGAGTGGGAGCTTTTACCCCTATTGCAATATTTTGCGCCCTCTTGCGATATAAAATATACTCTACGACCTATTCTCATACCCAACAAATACACCTACAAAATTTCATAAAAATCGGTCAATCCGTTTCGGAGGAGTTCAAAATGGAGGGCATTTTGTTGATGTTTGTATGGGAATATAAATACATGTTTCGGAATGAATCGAGTGTGCACTGAAATGGCTATAACTCATGAACCAATACACATTTGAAGACCGTTGATACATAAAAACCTTGGTATTGACGTCACCATCCACGTGAACTTTACAGAAACAAAATCAGTTCACGCATTTCAGAGAACATCAATTACTAACACAATGCAACTTATTTTTATACATATAGATTAGTTTGTTAATAAAAAATGTACATGCAAGAAGTCGGTTATATTTGTTTTTTTGCTTTAAGGGATTTCTGTATTGCCTTGTCCCTGCATTTTCGCAATGCCAAATATCATTATCAGCTGCCGTAGTCTGTAATTCGCTTAGCTAAAGCTAAATCTCGATCGCTAAAATTCCTTAGAGAAAACAAAAAACAAAATTTTTAGCGATGACACTTAAAGCTAAAATTGCGGCAAATTTAATTTGTATTGCATTGCCAAATTTAGCAATGCACGTTACTGAATTACATTTGTAGACAAAAATTGCTAAATCAACTTTAGCTTTAGCGATTTACGGAATACGGCTACAGATATATTATTTTCAATCCAAGCAATCTTTTAAATTTTCCTTTGCATTCGTATATACAAGGGTGTTTTTTATAGAGTTGAAAACATGATAAAACAAGAAAATATATTTTTTATATCAATCAAACGGGCTTTATTGGAAAAAAAATGTATGAAATTTAAATATGATTTCTGCCATGTGGCCGCCACGGCTGGCGTGTAGAAGGCGCCAGTTTTCAAAAACTTTTCGCATTCTGACCATCATCGTTTTCGAAGACATATGGGCCAATGACTCCGGCAGCCCATAAAGCGCACCAAACAGTAATTTTTGTGGATGCAATGGTGTTTCGAAAAAAGCTTATGGATTCGGTTCGTTAAAAGTTAGTGAATCGCTTCACTGATATGGTTTTCGTATTTATTCTACTTTGAAGTTTTATAGATTTAACTAAATAATTTTAACAAAAAGAATTTTGGAATTTTTGTTTTTTATTTTACTTTTTAAACATGAAATAATGTATGCGTTTCTTCTTGTAGTGTAGTTGTTGCTTCTACACAAAACAAGCAAATCGTTTTTACCTTCTTCTGTTGTATCTACAAAAACTTTTAAAATCACACGCGTATGCACGAATGCACGAAGTTATCCCATTTGGGACTTTTTGATGTTATTCTTACCATAATATTTAAGTATGTACTAAAATTAAGTAGAAATAACTTAAATTCAGTACGAGTTTTTTCTTTCGAGGGAGTTATTCAGAGTGCGTAAATTTTTTTATAGCCAATTTTGAAATTAAGAGTAACAAAGTTTATATATATAAAGCGATCAGCTGGACGGATGCGTATACCTGTTACTGTTTACTATCGTTTGATTTTTAAAGTAATTAAACTTAAAAAATTAAAAAAAAAACTAATTCTGTTATACGAGTAACATTTTCCAGTCTTTCAAGTGCTCTTTTTTTAGATATTTGTGCTTATTTTAATTTCTTTTTCCTCTTTTAATGTTTTCTGCGATATTTACATTATTGCTTAACTATTTTTTTTTTTTTTGCTAATCGTCCTTTTGTTAATTTTTTCTATTTGTAGAAAAATTCAAATAAACCCCCCTCTTTATGGTTATGCTATTTGAGAAGCAGTTGGCGAATGTTCACATTGGGTGGTCTGTTAAAACTGTTTGGTGATTTATTTGCGGTGATTGGCCCACTGGCCATACAGCAAATCGTACAATACATAGAGAATATGTACAACATTCAAACAACAAACAGCAACAATAATGCATTGGTACGAATAAACACAAACAAGAGCAACATTACAAATGGCAATAATATAAGTAGAGGCAATAACAATACATCAATTACCGCCCCAGAGATACAATCGTCAACATCTCCATTATCATCCACATCATCATCATCATTATCATCATCATTATTATCTTCAGAAGGGAATGGAAATTTTGTGCAAGGTATTAGAAGTCACATTAGCATGCAGGCAGCAGTTGTTAAGACTATACAACAAGTAGTAACACAAGCAAAAGATATTGCAGCTGCAACAGGAGCAGCAACAGGATCAATATGGCTGCCAAATTTTAATGCCAGTTATACGAATGACAACAACACAAACATTACCGCAAACCCTGGTAATATATTTTACAACAACAATGGTAATAATACAAGTACCAATGGGTATAATCAAATTGCAAATGGCATCGATTACATTGATACCACATCCTACCCATCAGAATCAGAATCATCATCATCATCATCATTCTATTCGTCCAATATATACTCAAGTGGTGCTGAAGTAAAAATTTACTATCCATCCTGGTTAGATTTACTATCAAACGGTTGGGCCATTGCCTGGATTGTATTGTTGGCTGCATTGGCTCAGGGCGCCTTATCACAGGCCTCTACACACATACTCAATATGACTGGCATTAGGATTAAGACATCACTGCAGGGTCTTATTTATCGTAAAACACTATTGTTAAATTCAACTTGCATTGGCGGTGGAGGCAACAGTACAAATCATGCTTCAAATACTTATACAAATAATGATGAAAGTGTAACAACTAAAATAACGCCTGAAACCAGAAATAAAATGGAAAATAGTGTGAATAGTAATTGTTATGAGGAGAATAATCAAAATTCAACTAATAATTGTAGTACTAAAGATTCCAATTACCTTAAGGGTATAAAGAAGCAAAAGCAACGAGAAGATGTGGAAAATTGTAAGTATGACAAAGAATTTGTTAAAATGATGATATGAATGTTAAACAAAAAAAATTTCAGGGGGAAAGAAAAGTTTTATGTAAAAAAAGGTTTTTTTTAATGTTTTCAAAACAAAATATTTAAAAGCCATTTGTGTTTATTAGCGTTTAATTTTGTTACTTACTGTAGCGATTTTAATATCCAAAATCGATAACAACTATAAATAACACGAATTAGCAAAAAGTAGTTTAAATTTTTGGGGATACAAAATTTTAATTTCAAAAGATTTTGTTATTCGTGCTTAATTCCCAGTTTTTATTCTAGATAAAAACACTTGAAATTTATTGTTGATGGGATAAGCTATTCCTATGCGCATTTCACTGGTTGCTTAGGCCAGATCATCAGAAAACTTCATCCATAACGATTTTAGAAAAACTAAAGATATTAAACCAAATAAAACTGTTAAACGTATAAGACTTATAAGCAACAGTTCTACTTGTAACAATATCAAAGTTTAAACAAAAGCATCAACAATAAAAACAGTGAGTTTATCTCATCTTACCCACTACAATTGGTTGGAATTCTCCCAACATTAATTGTAGTTGTAAGTAGGTTAAGAAAAACAAACTGAAAACAACAACAACTTACAAGAACATGCTGTCAATTAAGTGTTTTTTAGGCCGTGCACTTGCCTGTTTATTATCAAAAAGTAATTTCAATTTTTGGGAATACAAAATTTTAATTTCAAAAGATTTTGTTATTCGTGCTTAATTCCCAGTTTTTATTCTTGACATTGTATACTATTGCTTTTTGTTTTTGTATGGGAAAACATGACAAGTTTTTAAACGTTCTATAAGTGCACCAACGTGCTTACAGTACGGTGCGGTACATTACGGATACAGCAACGTTCGCCTTACTGAGCCTTTAAGCGCTATAGTGAAAGAGAGAACAAATTTGAAGAACATGGTCTAAAATAAAAACTTAATTATTTATTGGCGCAACGAGACGCTTCTGTGGAAGTGCTCATATTGGTTTTTAAATATATAAAAAAATTGGTCAGCTTCAAAGGATTTTGGTAGGTTTTGTAGTAAATTTTGGTCGGATAAAAAATTTTTAAACGGCAACCCTGCTCTCCTATAAAAAGTTACTTTTTTTAACCGAATTCGGGTGGTGCTAGCAAGGGTGTTCAATTAATTGGGAGTTTTTTGTTCGATTAAACGATTACTCGATATTTGGTATTTTTAATTAATTCGATTAAACAAATACAATTTTAAAATTAATCGAATAATTCTAAATCCAGAAATTTTATAAATTACGAGATATTTTTTCGATAATTTAAGAAAAACTTAGTACTTGAGTAAATAAACATTCTTTTTTAAATACAACTTGTCAATGTAGCTCCAAATTGTATCTTCACTTTCGGGCACTTGGATTTTAAATGAAAGAGTCAATACAACTTTGGATTGTTTAAAACTTTTAACGGACATTCCATCCTCTGCCATCATGCTTCTGCAAATAATTCCTTCTAGAGTATCGATCAAAGTATCTTGTTTTAAATATTTATTCGTTGGACCACCTGTGCCTATGTAGACTATGTAGACTATGTTTTAGTCACTGTGTAAGTGATAAATCAGTGAAGATGTTGAAGAACATTTACGTTAATACATTTTTGTACACCTGTAACATTTAGCATTTTTCGATTTATCCTTCGTACAATATTTTCAAACCAAACTTATTCTAAAGAGAGAAACTCATGAACTATTTTGTTAAAAAATACGGGCGTGTTCTAGAAATTTTAAAAACGCCCCTGTAACAAAAGTTCATAAAAACTTTCCATTTTAACTACTTTATTCTTTAAATATCTATTATTTTTGCAAGAACAACATTGAAAACCATGAACAGCTACGGTCTTTTTGTAAATAGTAACTGAACTTAAATTATCGTTCGATTTTAATTACACTTTATTTCGATTTCTGGAACATACCCGATAAATTAATATAAATCTTTGAATTAATTTGTCATTATTTCATTTGTGAAATAAGTTATTTAATTGTGTTGAAAAAAATGTATCAAACTTATAAGCTAAATTACTTACTTAACATGACTATTTTTTGTAATTCCAAGGACACACCCATTTGGTTTGTTTATTCGACTTAAAACTTTAAAAAATTTATATATATAACAGAAATAAATTTTTCGATAAATTCTTTGATCGAAACTAGCAATTTTAAATTATTCGAACAATTAATCGCCTAAAATTGTTCGATTAATCGAACAAGAATTAATCGGCTGAACACCCTAGTGATATTCCGTTATTTCGAAAATGTAGGAGCTTGCACAACATACATTCGCGTAACCGAAAAACGGTTTAGTTTGTTGAATTACTTAATAAATATGAAGAAAACAATTCTTAAGTTTAATTGAAATTTTTCATCTTTTTTGAATAAAATCCAAAGTTGTAGACAGAATTTAAACATTTATGGCTTGTTATACCCACACCACAAAAGGGGGGAATTTGTGCTGATGTGTGTAACGCCTTAAAATAGTGGTCTTAGACCCACCTTAAAGTGTACCGATCTACTCAGAATCACTTTCTGAGCCGAACTAACGATGTCCGTCCGGCTGGCTGTCCATGTAACCTTGTGCGCAAAGGTCGCAATTTTGGAGATAATTTGATCAAATTTGGGTCATAGGTTCTTATTGGCACAAGGAACAAGCTTATTGATAATGGACCGAATCGTAGTACCACGAGAGAAGATTGGGGGAAATTTCTTCCTCTCAGAAACTATCAAACCGATTTTAATGAAATCTAAAACATAGATAGAAGCATATCTATATGGACACAAAATGTATAAATATTTAAAAAAATCGGACCACGAGGGGAGATAGGGTCAATTTCTGCCTCTCAAACCGATTTTAATGAAATTTAAAACATAGATAGATCCATATCTATAGGGACACATTAGCTATACAGTTTTTAAAAAGTGGGACCACAAGGGGAGGCAGGGGGCAATCTCTGCCTCTCACAAACTTTCAAACCGATTTTCATAAAGTTTATAAACATAGATAAATCCGTATTTACATGGACACATAAGCATGATGTGTTTTTTAAATACTGTGGTGTAGGGTATCATTGGTCGGGCTTGACCGACTATACTTTCTTACATGTTTTTCTTTGGAATTCTATACGTGTAGATAAAATTTTTTATGAAGTTTTAAAAAAACCAAAAATTTCGAAATTTTGCTACAAAATTATGTTTCTTATTATGTTTCAAAAACGCCTACGCATTCTTAAAGTTAATTTTATTATGGAGTTTCGGGTTTTTTAGTTAAATCAATAAACTAAGCCGTTTTTGAGTTACGCGAATATATGTTGCGCAACACCTTCCATTTTTTAAATAACTGTATATCTTGAAAACACGAGCTGGCGTATCCGAAATTTTGTATTCCCACGAAAATTACTTTGATAATAAACTGGCAAGTGCACGGATAAAATAACTAACTGGCAGCATGCTTTATTTTTTGCGATAACAATAAAGCAAGTTGTTTTTATTTTCATTTTGTTTTTTCTTAACCTACTTACAACTACAATTATTGTTGGAAGAATTCAAACCAATTGTAGTGGGGAATGTAAGAACAGATAAACTCACTGTTTATTGTTGTTGTTTTTGGTAAAGCTTTGATATTGTTACAAGTAGAACAGTTGCTTATAATTCTTATACGTTAAACAGTTTTATTTGTTTAATAACTTTAGTTTTTATAAAACTTTGGATGAAGTTTCCTGACGATCTGGCCTATGTAACCAGTGAAATGCGCGTAGGCATAGCTTATCCCTTCAACAATAAACTTCAGTGTTTTTATTAAAAATAATATTTGGGAATGAAGCACGACAAACAAAATCTTTTAAATTAAAATTGTGTGTTCCCACGAAAATTATTTTGATACCAGTACTCGAATTATGTTAAAACGATAGGTGACCCGCTTGTCACAAGAAAAATGTCAAATTGTAGCACAGTCTCTTGGTAACGCTGTTTATATTTTTGACATTTACTTCTGGCAAAACGAAAGTTGCGACGATGTTGAAGAAAAAGTGTGAGTGGATTGCGTTTTTCAAACATGCACTTTCATGTATTAAGGCCAGACTACTAACTAGGCTAGGTTAGGAAGGGTTATGCGCCCAAGGGCACACTTTCACTCGGAGACCAATACGGTCCATTGTGAATCCCTTCAATTAAAAGAAAAAAGAAAATACAGTTAAGAAAAGCAGTATGAGATGGATAGAAACAAAAAAAATATAGAAAGTTAGAAGATTTCGCGTAGAACTATTGCCCTCTCTACAGTCCCCTCTACAGAAACAGCCGCACTATTTCCCTGACAAACCCCAGTAGATCAGCCGGACTACATCCAGCGATGCACCCCCGTTCGTCGTGAAACCTATCTCCTAGCCACTTCTGCCTGAGACCCTGCATCCTGGGACAATGGCACAGTACTTGCTCGATTGTCTCCAGCTCCTCTGAATCATCGCACAATCCGTCCCATCTGCCCGCAAAAGCCATAACCGGACAATGACCCGTCAAGAACCAAGACTACCCCTATCCAATCCCAGTAGAACCCTGGTTGCCCCCACGTCAAATCTGGGCCATAGTGCCCTGGACACCCTGCAATCCGTTCTGTCCCTCCAGGATCGGTTAACGTCATCACGGAATTTCTCCCGCTTCACCCCATAGTAGTAACCCCCTGTCGCTTACTGCTAAGTCCAGATTCGAACCCCCTCTTGCGTGTTCGTCAGCCACCTCATTTCCATCAACCATGCAGTGTCCAGGTACCCAACACAGCCTTACATTGAATGCCTCCATGAGTCCACCAAGAGCATTCCTACACCGAGCGACCAGGCACGATCGCACCGTATTATTTGTCAATGCCCTAAGCGCCGCCTGCCCATCGACGTAAATTGTCACTAAGACACTGCACTCATCAGGGAGTCTGAATGACTTTTTCACCTCGGTGTCCACGATATATACACCGGCACCAGTGCCGGTTTCCATCTTGGATCCATCCGTAAATACTGCCCACCCCTGAAACAGTCCATTGGAACTAACTTTTCACTTATATTAATCATACGTTACTTAATTGAACTGAAATTTAAGTTTTTTCAAGATCATTAAAGCAAGGGAAAAACTTTTTTACTTATGTATATATAGGTATATTTAAGTTTTTTATCGACCTTTTCCTTATTTTATTATTGATTTGTTTAGAAAATTCTAAATCGGGCTTATTAAGGTCATGTATTCTATGCAAATAAAAGATTATTTCATAATTTATTTTTCCGACGTTTCGTTGGAGATTCCCAACATCATCAGGGATATTTTATTAGATATGGCAACATCAAAAAAAATATACAATTGAAAAATAATAGTTTAATAACAACAACAATAACTTAGTTCTACAGGAATAATATTACTCACATATAATCTTTCGTCAATAGTTCTGCATTTTGAATATTTAACACACATTCTGTTTTACATAAACCCAAGATAAAACATAGATTTAATTAAACAAAACAAATGCAAAAATATAAATAAAAGTAAAAAATATCACAGTATAATTAAATTGTATTAAACTAAGTTTTACAGAAGCAGAACCAAACTAAAATATTGCGATTGTATAAATTGCATTCGTGTTGTTTTTGTCGTCTATTGTATTTAAGGCATTCGTAGCTTTTTCCTGAATTCTCAAACTTTCCAGTGTATATCGTTTATTTGTTCTCTTTTCCTTGTTCAATATTTTAACGTTTGTAAGATCGGGTAAATGCTTTTCTTCAACACAGTGTATAGCCAGAGCTGTAGTTATTTTATTTTTCTTTATGTCTGTTTCGTGTTCTGATATTCTTGTACCAAGGCTTCTCTTTGTAGTACCCACGTAAACTTTACCACACTCCTCATCTGTTTTACCTAAACATGTGATTTCATACCAATATTACTTTGCTCACTTTTTTCTATTTTGTTTGTTTGTGTAAATAGAGTATTGATTGTTTTGCTCGCTCTATGCGCCAATTTTACTTATGTTATGCACTGCTTTAGCAATTTAGTGCACTAATTCTAAGCAAATACTCCTACATAATAATAAATATTCCTATAAGAGTATTTAGCTTGTAATAATGATTTTCAGAAAACATTAACTATTTCATTGATTAATATACTTTTTTTTAAAGATTATTGTCCAAAAGGAATTTCTATTAAATTTTTTTTAAGTACTAATAATAATATTTCCCTTTTGGATAATTTTCTCTTAACAAGACATCTGTCTCTTTTGATAACGTTTTGATATTTTTATTATTTGGGACAAATTATCTTATAATTCGTAAATTTATTTAAGAAAAAAAAGAAAAAAAAAAAAATATTTAGGAGTTAAAAAAGTTTGAAAATATTAAAGGTCTTGTTGAAAATTAAGGTGGAATGTGACTAAGGTGGAAGGTGACTAAATGTGCAATAAAGTTTAAATTGATAGTTTTTTAATGCCCTTGAAACTATAAAAAGAGGCTAAACACAAAATTCTCTTAGGGATTTGTCAATCAATTTTTATAATGTACTATAATAACCAAATAATTAATCATTTTTTTTTTGCCGAATCTGCTGCCGTATTCTGTAATTCGCTTAGCTAAATCTAAATCTTGATCGCTAAAATTTCTTAGAGAAAACAAAATTTAAAATTTTTAGCGATGACACTAAAAGCTGAAATTGCGGCAAATTAAATTTGTATTGCATTGCCAAATTTAGCAATGCACGTTACTGAATTATATTTGTAGCCAAAATTTTCTAAATCAACTTTATTGATTTTTAACGATAGAGATTTAGCTTTAGCGAATTACGGAATACGGCTTCTGGTCTAATCTAAATCCTAATCTTCTCCTTTTGGAGTCTAAATCATCCTAAAAACAGTTTCAGCATTATCCATGTACTATTTTTTTAAATAGTTAGGTTTAAAACCATATAATTTTGGAACCACTGTGCAGTGGCTTCAATATGTTTTTCTAAGCTTTTTTGGATAAACGAACAAGCTTCTAATATTCAAGTGAACAAAGTGAAATCCATTAAAACCAAAAGGTTGATTAAAGTCACAAAATTCTTCTAACTCGGTTAATAAGGTAAATTTTTAATTAATAACCTGACTTTTTTTAGCTTAAAAAAAATTAATGTTATAAGCAGGGAAACCAGAAATATGATCTAAAAAAAGCGTTTTATGCGCATTAAATATGCAGTAAAACCTTTAAAATATGCCCTAAAAACTGTTAAAAATATGCTCCAAAAACTTTAAAATTGCTAATTTTAAAACAAAATACAGTGCACTCGCGATAATATGAACACCCAAATATATGAACTCTCCAAAATATGAACTCTTATTTTCGACCCCTTTGCGCCTTTGCAGAGAAGCTTTATTTAGCAAAGCCGGTATTTGTTATACCATATAGGAGAAAACCCTTGCGCACGGCCGAAGGCCGGCTATTCATGGAAGCTTTAGTTAGCGAAGCCGGTGTTTGTTATACCATAGAGGAGAAAATCCTTGCGCCCGGCCGAAAGCCCGCTATTCAGAGAAGCTTTAGTTAGCGAAGCCGGTATTTGTTATACCATAGAGGAGAAAATCGTGGCGCCCGGCCGAAGTCCGGCTATGCAGAGAAGCCTTAGTTAGCGAAGCCGGTTTTTGTTATACCATAGAGGAGAAAATCCTTGCGCCCAAAAGTCTTTTCGTTATAAAGGGCGGTTAAATTGTAAGGGCCGATGTTGAATGTGAACCACACCTAAACGCCAAGTTTTTTTCCGAATTTTATTTGACATTTCTCTATTTCAGACTTACTCAATTTGAACCATGGAGAGATACACAATCCAACAACGTGTTAAAGTTATCCAGACTTATTATGAAAATGGGCGTTCAAATCAAAATGCACATCGTGCACTTCGTGATTTTTTTGGTCAATTTGATCGTCCAAATGTGCGTACAATCGCAAAAATCGTGGAAAAATTCGAGCAAACCGGGTCTGTAGAAGATGTGAGAACACCAGTGCATGCTCGTACAGCTCGTACTGCAGGAAATATTGCTGCTGTTCGCGATAGTGTGGCTGAAGAGCCGTCCACCTCAACTCGTCGTCGTGCCCAACAATTGCACCTCTCACGCTCGTCGTTGATGAACATTATGCATAAAGACTTGCATTTACACGCTAACAAGGTGCAATTGGCTCAAGAACTAAAGCCTCTTGACCATTCCAAACGTCGTGAATGGGCAGAATGGTGGCAAGAAATGGCAACAGTGGATGATCAATTTTCGAAGAAAATCATCTTCAGTGATGAGGCACATTTTCACCTCAGTGGATTCGTCAATAAACAGAATTGCCGCATTTGGGCGAATGAGAATCCAAGAGTGATTGTCGAAAAACCAATGCACCCACAATGAGTGACTGTTTGGTGCGGTTTATGGGCTGGCGGCATCATCGGGCCGTATTTTTTCCAAAATGAGGCCGGTCAGGCAGTTACTGTGAATGGTGTTCGCTATCGTGAGATGATAACGAAATTTTTATGGCCCGAATTGGAAGATATGGATGTGGACGATATGTGGTTTCAGCAGGACGGTGCCACTTGCCACACAGCTAACGAAACAATGGCTCTTTTGCGCAACAAATGCAATGCCCGTGTTATCTCACGTAATGGCGATGTCAATTGGCCGCCAAGATCATGTGATTTGACACCGTTGGACTTTTTTCTTTGGGGTTATTTGAAAGAAAAGGTGTACGTCGATAAGCCAGCAACAATTCAAGAGCTCAAGGATGAGATAATTCGGCACATTAACGGCATAGAACCTCCATTATGCCTCAGGGTCATCGAAAATTTGGACCATCGGATGGAGGTGTGCCGCCGTGGTCGCGGCGCCCATTTGGCCGATATTTTGTTCCATACATAATTGAGTAATACCAATATATCATAATAAAATAAAATTACAATAATTTCTTAAATAGTTTGTGTTTTATTCAAAATCAACATCGGCCCTTGAAATTTAACCACCCTTTATTTTTAATATATACACCCGGAGAAAAAACAACAAAACAAATTTTAAATAAATTAGAATTATATTAAAAGAAAAAAATTTAAATGGGAAATAAGGCCATGTATGGCTTTATTGCACTGCTTACAGGGAAATAAAGTCATATGGCCTTATTGCTCAATGTACTGAGAAATAAGGCCATATGGCTTTATTTACTATGGCATTATTGCACGGCACCATTACTAATTTAGCGAATAAGTTTGTTTGTTTTTAAATGTTCCAGCAAAACGTTTAATTGACTTGGACAATGAAAAATGTGTGGTCTTCCGAATACCCAAAAAATAGAAAATGCATGCACCGAATGCTGTTTGAAAATGAGATACAAAAAGATCACTGTTAGCGGACACGGCAAAGAAAAAAGAAAATCACAGGCTTTTTCGCAAAGCTTTAAGTTTGTTTTTCTTTTTTAAAAATCAATAGTTTTTTAAATCCAATGAACGATAAATAAAAAAAACTTTAACATTAGAAACTTTTATTTTAAAGGAAAAAACGTTTTTGAAGAGAAATTATATGCCATTCGCAAATATATCTTGCAAACGTGAACTGGCTTTGTTTTAATTAGTTCATACTATCGCGAGTGCACTGTACTCAACAATTTATTCACAGTTCCATTTAATAAAAACTATCCTAAAATTATAATTCTATAAATTTGCTCAAATTATCTACGAGATTGCAATTTGTATTTGCACACAGATAACCAGCCAGACGGACGGATGAATATCGTTAGATCACTTTAAAAAGGTGTTGGAGAAATTGAAGCAACACGTTGGGTTACTTATGCTGCAAAAAAGCTCTTTTAACTAAATTATGCAAAAATATGCTGCAAACGGTAAAATATGCAAAAACATGTACTAACAAATCGATGCCAAAATTCATAAAAAGCTCTAAAACGGATAAATATATAGTGTCTGCCTTCATTGGTCGCACCAGGATAAACATGCAATTGCATATTAATGGTTTCCCTGGTTATAGGACTCGCGATTTAAAACATCTTTTGTTCAACGACTTTATTCATAGGTATTATTTACCAGATCTAGGTAAGGTAAGGTTGCAAAGTTTTACCAATTTGAGGTCGCTGATTTAAAAATTTTATCTCCATTTTTGTCTATCAAGAGAATAACCTTCGACCTTTTCCCACTCTCATTTCAGTACCAGATTTTGTCAAGCAATGGGCTCCTTTTGATTGGTAACTGCATGATGTCGGTTGTATAAAATCCAAGCGTTGGTTATGGCCATATCACACTTACGGCAGAACAAGCCATTTGTCCATTTGCATGACTACATTCTAATAACGAATCTAAAAGTTTAACACGGCTTATGTATTTTTGTTTTATTCATGAACAATTTTTGAACAAGGAATGCATTTTATTACCTTTTTCTTTTTATTATATCGCTCAATGGTTGGTGCATTCTCGGGCGTTTGAACATCAATCGAAATATATGGCTTTATTCCAACCATTGTTGATGACATATTTGCAATCTTATTGACAATCCATGTTGCTATTATAAATGCTCCAACAAATTATTTGCAATCAACATTTTTGGCGAATATCTCGGGTAATTTGCATAATGAAAATCGTGGGCGCAAACATAAAATTAAGGAAATTTATGTATGGTAATTATCCAAATATATGGCATGATTTATGAATCGAGGAAAAGAGCGAGCCAATCGTACTACAACATTCGCGGACGCACCCATATTCAGTTCATTTTCCTTCGATGGTCGTCGTCGTCGGAATAAATTTCAAGCGAATAGCAAAATCCGGAATCATTGCACATAAGAAACAATTTGTCGCCCCATGGGTGCGGTTTGTCTGGCATGTATTGTTTATTTACAGCGACTGATGCATTGTTTTGAACATCTGCGACTTCCATCGCCTAGTTTCACCATGTAAATTACATATTTGCTCGTCATCTTGAAAATTTTCATTTCGAAAAGCAGCATCAAAATCGAAGTCTGGGTCATTATCACTGTCGTCATAAGAAATATCTAAATTATCTTCACTTTTCCCTTTCCGACCAGGTCCATTGTGACGCCTAAGGTAATTAAAGGAGATTAAGAAGAAAATAAAGAGTGAAAGCAGAAGAAATAATGGAAAATAAAATGGAAAAAAAAAAAACAAAACAACCCCACTAAACATAAAAGTCTTACATATACCCAGTCCCCGGCCGCATGGTATACAGCCAGGTCATATCCATTACTAATTAATCGTAGTAGATTCTCGAGTAATTTACCTATAAACCTACTACTCAGCCATCTGTAGCTTAGAACAGTGACAAATAATGTGCTCAACTGCTTCCATCTCCACCGTGCTCTCACAGAACCGACATAAATTCGACGCCTCAGATTACATTATAACCATCATCCTGTCTATCATGCAGTGCCCGTGATAATACCTATCATAGTTCTAATGCAGACCTTGCTCCTGCCTATAAGAGAATTAGTATTGGTCTTCCTTAGTACCGACCATAACGTCCGCGTCGGTCTACAATCCGGTCTATTCCTCCAGTCTCGATTAGTATCGTTTAGAACCCATTCCCTAATCTTTCCAAAATAATAGCTTATTGGAGGTCGGATTCTCTCCCCACAGTTAAGATCCTCCATCTTCAGTCAACTCATCAGCCATTTTATTTAATTTTTTTTTAATTCCCTATGCTAATCCCCGCAAAGCTCTACGCTTGTCTGCAGGAAAGATACCAGAGTCTCTGGCGAGAATCGAGCCCGCAACCCCGGGGCTGAAAGACTAGCTCACTACTAGCTGGCCTACCGTGGCACTTATTAACGGTGATCTTGCAGTGACCCGATACCCAACATAGCCTCATTACATACTCCCAAAGATTTCCCTTAGTGTTCTCTTACAATCATCCACAAGCCTGGAATTAACATAAAAGCCCATCAAGTGTTTGAGTTAAAAAGGTCAAATTTTTAAAAATATAGTCAAATGGTCAAAAATGGGCGTTCAAATCAAAAAGCAGTTCATGCACTACGTAACTCTCAGCATAGTCGACCAAATGTGTCCACAATTTGGTGAATTGTGTGCAAATTTCAGCAAACCGGATCTTTAGGAAATGGGATCAACAAAGTGTGACTGTTTGGTGAGGTTTTTGGGCTGGCGGCGTCATCGGGCCTTCGGCAAAGCGGACTTTTTGTGACCAGAAATTGCGGATATGGATGGTGCCACTTGCCACACAGTAAACGAACCAATGGCTCCTTTTCGAGAAAAATTCAATGGCCGTGTTATCTCACGTCATGGCGATGTTAATTGGCCTTTAAGATCATTTAATTTGACACCGTTGGTCTTCGTTCTTTGGGGAAATTCAATAAGCCCAGGGCCCTGTTTCTCAAAACTTCAACATTAACAAGTAAACAATTTTACAATTTTTGTTTTTGTTTCAAATATATTTTACTTGTAGTTTTGAGAAACAGGCCCCAGAACAATTCAAAAGCTACAGGATGAGATTACTCGGCAGATTAAGGACATTGAACCTCAATTATGTCTCAGAATCATTGAAGATATAGACCATCAGATAGAAGAATGCCACCGCAGCCGTTGGGAACATTTGGTCGATATTTTGTTTCACACACAATTCTCATAGATTCTTCTATAATAAAACTTTTTGTTTTGTTTGCAATTGACATTGTGCGTTTTGGATGGACCACCTTTTTTAAAAATTTTACTTTTTTAAGATCTTTTTTGCGAGGCATTTCATTAACTACCCTCGTTTCTTCTTTTCTTTTGTAAAATTTATTTCATTTCATTATTTTTTATACTCCTATTAGCTGCATTTGCATGTACTTAAAAACACTTTTACTGTCAATTTTTGCCTCATAAATTTTACAACAAACAATTCTTTCCAATCATTTCATTTTTTGTTTGTTTCTTTTGTCTGTTTCCAGCTTTAAGTGACATTGGTGCCATTACAAATTTGATGTCGGAGGACACTTTAAATATAATGTCCTTCTTTTGGATTGCTCATTATGTTTGGGCCATACCCTTAAAAGTGAGTACAAAATGATGATGCTAACGTTGTCGTTGTTGTTGTTTAATTTGATATAAAATGCAACAAATTTAAGGAAGAAACAAAAAACACTACCAGTTAGCCATCTTTCTTTTTTAATAGCCCATGGAACTATAAATTATTTCGTAGCAGTAAAATTATATACTTTTTTTTACTTTGCGTTGAAATAAAGTATAAAATTAATGGCTTTTAAATATATTAGTAGCACATTTATAGTGACTTAAATGATATTTATTAAACTAAAAAAAAAAAAAAAAAATTAAATAAAGCAGGGAGAAAAGAATAAAGATGTTTTCTTTTTTTAAATAATTAATCTTTTAGAGAAAAGCAATATTATTGCCAGAGATTATTGGAAAAATTACAAATTTTTTTTTCTATTTAAGAAAATTTAATATGGGCATTTCCACCGAAAGGTCCACCGCAACAAAAAAATTATAAGTTCTTGAAAAGACTTTATTTTATCATATTTTAACAGGAAAACAATCAAATTTAATAAAAGTAAAAAAATCAAAAAGCAATTTCAATTTTTGGGAATACAAAATTTTAATTTCAAAAGATTTTGTTATTCGTGCTTAATTCCCAGTTTTTATTCTTGACAAAAACACTTGAAATTTATTGTTGATGAGATAAGCTATTCCTATGCGCATTTCACTGGTTGCTTAGGCCAGATCATCAGGAAACTTCATCCATAAAGATTTTAGAAAAACTAAAGATATTAAACCAAATAAAACTGTTAAACGTATAAGACTTATAGCAACAGTTCTACTTGTAACAATATCAAAGTTAAAACAAAAGCATCAACAATGAAAACAGTGAGTTTATCTTATCTTACCCACTACAATTGGTTGGAGTTCTCCCAACATTAATTGTAGTTGTAAGTAGGTTAAGAAAAACAAACTGAAAACAACAACAACTTACAAGAACATGCTGTCAATTAAGTGTTTTTTAGGCCGTGTACTTGCCTGTTTATTATCAAAAAGTAATTTCAATTTTTGGGAATACAAAATTTTAATTTCAAAAGATTTTGTTATTCGTGCTTAATTCCCAGTTTTTATTCTCAGTGAAATGCGCATAGGAATAGCTTATCCCATCAGCAATAAATTTCAAGTGTTTTTGTCAAGAATAAAAACTGGGAATTAAGCACGAATAACAAAATCTTTTGAAAGTAAAAAAATTTTATATTTATTTATAACCCATTTCAAGATTTATGAATGCAAAGAAGAACAAGTGCAACTTTTCTTATTTGGATAGTTCTATTGTACGTTTTGCTATGATAACAGTTCTTTAAGAGAGACATTATGCATTGACTTTTTCTCTCTAAGGCCTTTCGGAAGGTACAAAGAGTCAAAATAGAATGCACAAGAAACTATGCGATTGCAAATAATTGTAATTTTTTGCTTTTTATTATCTCATATTTCGATGTCATGTGCGACATTGAAAAACATCATTTTCTATCAATGCGTCGAAAGTAAAAGTATAAAGCTCATCAAATTACCAGGCCAAACAGAGATTTTTTATAATATTAAAATAAAAAAAAAAAAATTTTCTGTTAAATAGCAAGATTTGTGATCTTGGTACTTTAATAAAGTTGTTCACGTGCGACATCGTAAGTGTGAAAATGAATAATTTGAAAATAATTTTTTATATATGTAAATGATTTATTTATGGTAATATATACATTTCAATCATTTAAATCTAGATGAGCAAAAAAAAGCACTAAATTCAAAAATAAAGCCATATTCTAGCCATTAACAATGATATACGATATGATGAGATTAGACTTTAAATGACGATGCTATATATGTATATAAAACAAAAAGGGCTGTAATTTAGGGCGTGGCAAAAACAATTTTTTTAAAACTTAATAAATATACATTTTTTTTTGGGCGTGGCTGATGAAAATATTATTGCTTGTGTGAAAAAGAAAAAAGGGGCTTAATTTGTAGGCGTGTAATAAAAGTGGGCATATTAAAATCTATACATACGTAGTTTTAGAAGGACTTTCTTGGCACGTAAAAAAAATTGGACATTTGGGGGAAGGTTCCGAGATGGCATAAGTGGCGCTCAGAATTTGAGGTCGGATTAAAAAGTCCCTAAAGACAAAAATGAAGCCACTATCAAGCCATGAATAACGATATGCAATATGATGAGATCGGACTTTAAATGGCAGCGCTAAATATAAAAAACCAAAAGGGCTGTATTTTGGGGCGTGGCAAAAAAAAAATGTTTCCTGTTTTAGAAACTTCATTGACATATCTTTCATTCAAGGGGGTGACTGGCACAACTTTTTTTTTTGCATGGAGGTCGACCCGGCCTAATCAACATATACATATATCATGATGAAAAAATGTCATGTGCGACAGATCACGTGCGACAGCGATTAAAGCTAAATAAAAAAACGTATACATTATTTTTATTTAAAATGACAGCCATATTTAAGAGATATGAGTGCATAACATTCTACAATTTTTTGTATTCAAATATTGCCTCAGGTTTCGCTGAAATCGGCATTCGAAACAATGGCCACAAAAACCACTTCTGTTTTCGTCACGTGCAAATGCCTTGTTTTTTTTTTTTGCAATTTTCTTGAAAACGAAACAATTTATCAAAATGAACAATAGCACCAATTATAGGGCTAATTAAAAGCTATGAATCTATTGCCAAAATAAATATACGTTTTATTTTGACTTTTTTTAAACTTTAAATGTGTACGATGGTCACGTTCGACATGATGGAAATGCCCATATAGATTTTATTCAAATTAAATAGGGAAATACACAGCATTTTGCTTTTAATAAATTTTATTAAGATAAATGAATGGTTTTGTGTCACTAATAAAAAAATCTTTAATTTAAAAAAGTATTGCATTCTATTTAGAACAATAATTCACAGTCAATGCTTTAAAAATTATTTAAACTATTTTAAAATTCTTTTAAAAATTGACATCAAAGACTTACCATTCATAAAAAATTTAAATGGATTTCAATTGTATTTTAAGCAAAATTTGTATGACAATTTTGCCTTAAAATACATTTCAAACTTATTTTATTTTAAAGCTAAAATTTTTTGTCATGGGTGACGTATAATTGATATTACAGTGAACTCGCGAAAACGTGAACAAATTTATTTTTACACAGACTATTCTAAAACGTGAACAAACTCTGGAAACTCTAAAACGTGAACACATTTTTTTCTTTTTTTGTTTACTTTTTAAAATTTATTTTTTTTGTTTAATTGGGTAATCGCCGAATTAAGATCACTTATTGGTTTATGAAGTTCTATTTAATTGTATCCAAGGCGAATTCATCCCAGGTAATCTCGACACTACAACAAGTACAACTCGTACAAAAACCACAAGCAATTTGCTTTTGTAAAATCATTGTACAAGGTCAAAAACAGAAATAAAACAAAACAAAAACAAAGATAATAAAAGAGAATAAACCAAATTTTGACATCCAACAGTGATTTAAGCTAATATCAGCAGGGCTTTTAAGACTACCTGTAATAAATTCGCCTTGATTGTATCCATGTCTGTATTCGCTGACATGTTTGCTGTTTTTAACATCGATACGTTATTCGTGTTATTTGTGAAAGTGAAAAATGCCATTAAAAAAACCGAAAGTGTTATCTTTGAAAGATAAAGTAAATATTCTTGAATTATTGCAAAAAAGTTATTGAGGCAGTGGCTTGGCTAGAAAATATGGTGTTGCTAAATCAACAGTTTGTTCCATTAAGAAGAAAAAATAGGAAATAACAAATCGTGTAAAGAAAACGTTCTTCTCAGCTTCCGAAAATGGAAGAAATTCTTTACAAATGGCTTCTTAGCATGCGAAAAAATAACCGGTAAGCGGACTGATGCTAAAAGCAAGTGCTTTAGAAATTCACCAACAAATTAAAGAGAGTATTGTGGTTTTCGTGCAAGCAATAGCTGGCTTTAAAAAATAAAGCAGAGGTTTATTGTTCGTCTTCTCTAATTTGCGGAGAAAAGCTTTTTGATCAGCCACAACTTGTTGACCCGTTTAAAGAAAAGTTAAGATCAAAAATGGAGGAACTCTCTTTATGTGCAAATCAGCTTGTAATGGAAGCAGCAGGTAACCCATACTTTTCATCATTGGAGAAAAGTGCTGAAAGAAAAAGCTTTTTTAAGATGATCAAACAAAACAACTTTTAAAAAAAGATGACCGATGTTTTCCTGAGAAATTTTTTATCCCTTATAAACATTCCTTAAACAAAAAAATTTTTCTATTCATTTTTGTTAATTATACCCACACCACAATAGTGGAGAGGGTATTATGCATTTGTGCTGATGTGTGTAACGGATGGACACATAAGCATGATTTTAATACTGTGGTGTAGGGTATCACATGGTCGGTCTTGACCGACTATACTTTCTTACTTGTTTTATGTTTATTATACCCACACCACAATAGTGGAGAGGGTATTATGCATTTGTGCTGATGTGTGTAACGCCTTAAAATATTGGTCTAAGACCGATTGTCTTAGAATCACTTTCTGAGTCGAACTAACGATGTCCGTTAGTCGCAATTTTGGAGATAATTTGATGAAATTTGGGTTATAGGTTCTAATTGGCACAAGGACCAAGCCTAATGAAAATGGGCCGATTCGTAGGACCACGAGAGAAGATAGGCGAAAATTTCTTCCTCTCAGAAGCTATCAAACCGATTTCAATGAAATTTAAAACATAGATAGAACCATATCTATATGGACACAAAATGTATGCATTTTTTAAAAATAGGACCACGAGGGGAGATAGGGCCAATTTCTGCCTCTCAAACCGATTTTAATGAAATTTAAAACATAGATAGATCCATATCTATATGGACACAATAGCTATACAGTTTTTAAATAATGGGACCACAAGGGGAGGCAGGGGGCAATTTCTGCCTCTCACAAACTTTCAAACCGATATTCATGAAGTTTATAAACATAGATAAATCCATATTTACATGGACACATAAGCATGATATGTTTTTAAATACTGTGGTGTAGGGTATCATATGGTCGGGCTTGACCGACTATACTTTCTTACTTGTTTATTAAAAATGAGTAAAATATGTTTTTTAAAATAATTGTTTATCTATTTATTTGAAAATAGGGGTGTTATTTTTTTTGTAAATTTTGGCCTTCGATAACGTAAACAAACTCGAAAACGTGAAACGCCATGGTAAAAATTAGTTCACGTTATCGCGAGTTGACTGATTTTTACCTCAGGTAGACTTGCAAAAGGCTTAATAACTTTTAATTCAATAAACACAGTAAATAATAGAAAGCTGTTTTAAAAAGCTAACTAATCATCATTTTGCAGAGGACTAAAACATTAAAAAAACTTAACAAAATTGCCGAATATCTTAAGGTCCAGTCACATAGAATCCGTTGTACTTGTACCGAGACAACTTTAAAGGGTTTTCTAGCCAAAACGCACGATGTAAATTGTAAATAAAACAAAAAGTTTTTATTATTAAAAAAGGATTTAAAATTAAATGGCTAAAAAATTCATAAGCTGTTTCATTTTAGAATAACACTAGCCAATAAGGTTTTGGACTGGAGTTACCAAATATATTACCCAGTGTAATTTGGTGGGCTGAATTTGTATCTGTAGTTGGTTTTTCTCTATCACGTGAGGTTTTCGGGACACAAAAAAATGTTTTTTTTCGTTTTTTACATAAAAAATCATTAGTTTATTTACAAATCATTAAATTTCCAAAAGTGAATAGCGTTCTTTGAACGTCGTTTGTATTTTGTTGGTTCGGTTTCACGTATTAGAGTCCAGCAATAGTCTCCCAGCATGCTTTTGTCTCAAAATCCTTGATAAATTCTTTCAATTTTCATTAAATCTTGGTGAGCACGCTCCCCTTGTTCGCGCTCACTGCACCTATTTTTATTTTTTTTTTTTTTTTTGGAAAAAATTCTAAATGCGAATGAAGAATATGCAAAACATTGTCGGTGTCCACGGTTTGCCCACGTTTCTGACTGCAAATCCCAAATAATGTAAATATGCATATTTTAATGATGAATTTTCCAACCAAATTTTCACCACACACAAAGTAAAAATAGCTTGAATCAGTAACACACGATCTTCCTGACTAGCTTAAACGGTACTATTATGAGGATTTAGAATGAATGTGGGCTTCTGTCATATAAATAGTTGTGAAATTGTAGTGGCAGTATTGACTGTTAAACAGTATTGGCAGCATGTGATAAAAAATGAACAAGATGTGATAGCCCAATTTTGATGTCAGATTCGAATTCAGCGCACTCAGATTAGTAAGAAAACATGCTTCTGCAGTTAATTTGTAGACCAGTGTAATTAATAAGAAAACGACAATATTGCCAATAACAATTAATCATTGGAAATCTTAATTAAACTGCTGATCGACGAATTTATTTGTAGGTTTCCAAAAAGCGTCAATTAAATGACACTTACACTATTGCACTGATTGATTGGTGGGTTTATTTGATAGTCTCCAGTGCCCTTAAAAATGTTTAGTATTTTTCATACGAGGCGTATGATTAATAATAATTTTTATTTATTTATAAAGTATACGCCTAATTATTAACATCCAGTTCATCGATTTCGAACGTTAGCGTTCGCATAGAAAATTATATGTAAAACAAAAACAATATTCGAAAATTTGTTTTTGTTTCAAATGTAGTTTTCTATGCGAACGTTGACGTTCGACATCGTTAAACAGGCAGTAAAAATCTTTTTTATTAAAAAAACAACAATTTTTGTTTTTGTTTCAAATATACTTTACTTGTAGATTTGTAACTTGTAGTTTTGAGAAACTCTGCCGTAAATAGAAATGAAAAACTATTTTATTTAAAAAAATTGCACATAATGCTTTAAGAAATCGTTAAGAAAACTTTTAAACAAACATTTATTTTTTTAAACTATTTTTATTCTGTTCTTAGAAAGTTAAAAATTTTAGTTACAATTAATTTGTATTTCTTAGAATAATGTTTGGTCCAAGGCCCATTTATAAGGTACTAACTGACCCGACTGACGTTGTCCTGTCCAAATTAGGAAAAATGTTTGCGTTCGATGTTTAAAATCCGTTAAAAAGATACGAACATTTGAAAGAAAAATAAGTTAAATCGATGGAGCCGTTTTCTGATTTTAGGTAAGTCGAAAAAAGTGGGCGAGGCAAAAACCTAAGTTGGACCATGGTTTTAAAGAAAACATCATCCAAATCGGTCAAGCCGTTCTCAAGTTATGCGCTTAACAGAAATAGTGGGCGTAAAAGTATGCGTGGTACATTTTTCTTTCGATGAAAACTTTAAATGGATTAATACGAACATTTGAAAGAAACATTTGTCAAATCGATGGAGCCGTTTTCTGATATTAGGTAATTCGAAAAAAGTGGGCGGGGCAGCATTTTCTTTCCGTAAAAACTTAAGTTGGACCATGGCGATTATTTTAAAGAAAAAATAGGCCAAATCGGTCAAGCCGTTCTCAAGTTATGAGCTTAATAGAAAAAGTGGGCGTAAAAGTAGGCGTGGTAAATTTTCCTTTCGATGAAAACTTAAAATGGATTAATACGAACATTTGAAAGAAAAATTTGTCAAATCGATGGAGCCGTTTTCTGATTTTAGGTTATTCGAAAAAAGTGGGCGTAAAAGTGGGCGGGGCAAAAATGTTCTTTTCGTATAAATCTAAAAATCGTCCAAATTATATAGATGTCATTGGTGGTGCAATATGAAAATTGGCTTTTGCCACGCCCCTCCGCCCGCAGACCGAAAATCAAAAATCAGACTTCACAGTGTCAACCGCCTGAATATTCTGAAGATTCCCTGCAAATTCATGTATGTAACGTATGGCCCAGCCGTTTTGGAGTCCAAACGTTACATACATACACACATCCTGTTTTATATATAAAGGCGTATTCAAAAATTAGTCTTTTCAGATCACTTTTGATGATTAAAAACTACCGATACTCAAATAGAAACATCGGCGATACCGATACGATTATAAAATTTAAAGTCAAGGTAAAATTAACAAAACTCATGCAGAGTATTTTTTTAATTATACAAAATTACAGTGTAAAAGTTTATTAATATTTAAAATTCATATTAATAACATTTTAAAAACAACGAATTAAATTTGAATTCATGGTAAAATTAACAAAAGTTGAATTACTTTTTTTTTTTTAACAATGAAAAAGCATGAGAGAATATTTATATATCAAATTAATATTAATAAGATTTTTGTTTAACAAGCAAAGTATTCCCAAAACTTTTGCTGAGATAGAAGATTTTGCAAATCCGTTTGAAGCAAGCTATAACATTTCATTCCTCCAGTAAACAAGCGGATATGCCTCTCTAAGAAAATTAGAAGATCTAATGTATATCTAGACTTCTTATTTGTGAAAATATTTTAAGAAGTTTCAAAGGTCAATTCATGAAGATTTTTTTAGAACTTTTACTAGGTATACGGGTGACCGTGTCTTCAACACTTTCGTACTGCACAGTCATGTTAAGTAGCTCAATAAGACGTTATTTTTTTATATATATTGTCTTTTAAATTTTCGAGCTTCGTGTCTTAAATCTTTTATTCATTGAAATTGGCGAAGTTAATTTAAATTAATTAATTTAAATCAATAGTAATATCGATACATCGATAGTGAAATCTGAACTATCGATAAATATCGATAGTAGAAAATATCGATAGTATCCCAGCACTATACCTAACAAATACACATACAAAATTCCATAAAAATCAGTCAAACCCCAATAAGCACAAATTTTTTGTGAATTCCAATGTTGGAATTCCAGTGTGAATCCAAGCTTGAATTACATTTGAAATCCATCCTCTTTCCAGTCTGTTTGAAGTTTGTTAAAAAACAACAACAAATTTGTTTGAAGCATATGTTATATGTATATGGTACAGAGTTGTTGCAAAATTATTGTTCAAATAATGTTATAACACTTTTTAAATACTGTTGTAACATTGCTTGAATAACACTGAAATTCCATGCTTCAATTCAAGTGTAAAAACAGGTTCGGTTCAACTTGAATCACACTGTTATTCAAGGCTGGAATTACACTGTAAAGGTGCTGTTTTGTTCGACTGTAATTCAATGGTTAATTTTGCTGGATTTGCTATTGAATTCAACTGTGTTTCAACTGTAATTCACCACTGGAAATTGGAAATTGTGACTGGATTTCAAATGTAATTCCAGCCTAAATGCTTATTGGGACTGTTTCGGTGGAGTTCAAAATGGAGGACATTTTGTTGATATTTGTATGGGGATATAAATATAGGAAAATCTAAATGCCATATCTCCGAATCCGAGGCCGATTTTGTACAAACTTCACATAAACCATCTACAGACTATCCCCAATGTACTCTGCTATTTTGGTTGAAAAACGGTCTACCCGTTTCCGCAGTTAGTGGTGACATCAGTGTGTACACTTATTTCTATATATATAGAGAAGATAGATTTATTCATAGAATAAATATAAAACAAAAATTTTTATTTTAATTTAAAAAACAGGCAGTAAATCTTTTTAAACTTCTTTAATTTGCTTAAAAATGTTAAAATTAAAACGTTTTAGATATTTGTCGTAAGTGGGGGAAGATGAATATTAATTAAAATTGTTTTTAATTGTTTACCAAATTGTTCGTAACTTTTATGCTAGAAGACATAATCTACAACAAAAAGCTGTTTTCATAAGCTTCTTCCTAATATGTAAGCATCTTATAAATATTCTAAATATTTAAGAGAATTAAAGAAAAATTCGCTTAAATCTAAAAACAAACAACTTTTTAAAATAATTTATTTAGATTTTGACTTTAAGAAACTTAAAATTCAAATTATGGCTTCATAGTATCTTCTTGAAAAATATTTGATCTTTTGAAAAAAAAACCTTTAAATTCTTAAATATTTCTAAAAATCCACTTAATTTTGAGTTTAAAAACCAGCTCTTAGAAAAATGAAGGAGCGCAAAGCAAATAATTTTTTCGTTTTAACTGTTTGTTTTTTCAAGTAAATCAGTTAAAGAAAAACAAATTCAACATTTTGTATAATATATAATCTTAAGTAATACAAATCCAAACATGGGTGTGCATAATTTATTTGGTAGGGGTTGTAATAACAATCCAAAGAATAATTCAAAAACACATTGCCTTAAAAACAAAGCAGGGATAAGAAATGTTTCATACTAAAATTTCTACAGACATTTTCTATATACAAAGTAAAACATGCTTAAATCTAAAGCCATGAATAATAGCAAAATAAAGTAGCTACCCTAGAAGATAATTACAGTGGAATCTTTAAAGACTAAAAACTTTTCTCAAAATTTCTTAAAATCTTTCTTATTGCAATTCTTTTTCTTAACAAAACTTTCCTTAAGTCTATGTCCTTTATTTCTCGCATCCTCTTTAGGTATTAATTAATAACTTATTTCTTAACTGCAAGATTATTGTACATTTTATTTGCATATACTACATTCATACATATTTCGTAAATGTGTGGGACTGTGTGTTTGTTTTTCAGTTGAATACTAAGCACCTTTTGAAGTTTGAATTCCATATTTTAGCTTATAAACACATTCGAATTATAACAAAACATAATATATTATAACTTGAATACATGTCTTACATTACATGATTCTTAAATGCAATCACAGACACATTTACAATCACAACCGAATGTAACATACTCCCATAGTGGCTCACGGAATTAAACAACAAATAAATGTAATGCATATGTTTAGGTGGATTGAGTTTGAAACCTTAAAGTTTAAATAAGCTTTGGCGTATTGTAAGAAAGAGAACGTTGAAGGAAATTAAGTAACAGAGTTAAGAGGTTTAAATTTCAATTAATTATCTTTAATGTTTCCTCAATTTAAACTAAATAGTTTCTTTAACTATTCAAATTGGTTGGTTCCTAGAATTATGCTATGATTTCTTGAAGATTGAAATGAGATCTAAAATAGCTAATTATTAAGCATTTTATTATTAATGCTTAAAGTCTTTAGCTTAGAATTATTTTGATTATAAACAAATTTTTAAATTCTTTACTTACAGTGCTGCCAAGTTTATAATGGCCGAAGATATATATAAGTTAAGTATTTTTTTTAACATTTTTCGTCAATGTCTTGCAATTGTTGGAACTGACAAAACTATTTTTTAAATCGAAAAGAACTTAATAAAAAATCTTTGAAAAATTTCGTAAAAGATAAAAAAAATTGCTTATTGCGGATGATGTGGCGGTGATAGTTACTGGCAAGGATCTGAACACTATTAGTTCTGTAATGGAGGCTACACTGGCGATAATCAACCAGTGGGCAGCCGGAGTAGGAATGGGAGTTAATCCCGAGAAGACGGACCTAGTACTATTTTCGAATAGGTACAAAGTTGGTCCATGGAGGAGACCTAAACTAGGGGGTACTAACTTGGAACTTAAACACCACACAAAGTTTCTGGGAGTAATACTGGATAGCAAACTGTCTTGAAGATTGAATGTGGAGGAGAGGGTGAAAAAGGCAACGATTGCGCTCTACGCATGTAAGGGAATGCTAGGCAAAACGTGGGGTCTAACCCCTTCTCTTACACATTGGGTCTACACAGCGGTGGCGAGACCAATCCTACTCTACGGGATACTTGAGTGGTGGACGGCCTTGGATAAGATATCGTACCGGAATATGCTAACGGCCGTACAGAGACTCGCTGAACTTAGTGTCACCGGTGCTTTGCGTAGTACACTGACTGCGGCACTGGATGTGATCCTGGACTTGCAACCGATTCATCTAGTGGCAGAAGGAACTGCAAGGAAGTATGCGGTCCGCTTAAAGGCGACGGGACAATTTGCATACGGACTCTATGGTCACGGTAGTATTATAAGGGGAATAGATTGTAGCAGTGACTACACCATTCCGAGACTGACACTTGGAAGGAAACCGTGAGTTACCCTAGAGGAGGACGGTTGGTTGGCCAGGAGACCCATATTCTACACTGACGGTTTCAAAATGGAGGACGGAGTTGGAGCTGCAGACTACTGCCGAGAACTGGGTATTCGGGAATCGTATAAGCTTCCCGATTACTGCAGCGTTTTCCAGGCGGAGGTTTTTGCAGCCAAAATGGCTGCTGATTTGGCACGTGTTTCCAGTACTAAGAACTCGCACGTAAACTTTTTCATTGATAGTCAGGTGGCGATTAGGGCTATAACCGCTAAATACTCATACTCCTCTGTCGTCCAGGAGTGTAGGGACTCGATAGATAGACTCTGTGCCAATAGGAGAGTGCATATCTACTTGGTTTGCGGTCACCAGGGCAACGAAGAGGTGGACGAACTGGCGAATCGGGGGGCCCATTTACCACACGATAGGATGATCCCGGCTACAATTCAGAATATAAGGGGAGATACGGACTCTGCTATAAGGTGGAGATCACAGGCGTTTTGGGAAAACACAAGAACGTGCAGGGTTTCCAAGGTATTGTGGGGATCCTACGATCCGGAGTCAACGAGAATTCTTCAGTCGCTATCGAGAAGGGACTGTAGACTTCTGATAGGTTTTTTGACGGGTCATTGTTGGACTGTGGTAAACGCCCGCAGGGCTGGTCGGTTGAATAGTGACAATTGTAGATTTTGTGGGGTACCAGAGGAAAAGGAGACGGTAGAGCACTTGTTATGCTACTGTCTGGCACTCGTGCGCTCTAGGGCGAACTGTCTGGGATATCATTATCTCCAAGATCTCGGGGAAATCTCTGGAATTGGGTTAATGAGACTCCTAGCATTCGTCAAGAGAGTGTGGGGTACTCTGGGTACCATCACATCTGACTGACCATTTTACTGACTTTCTTCTGCGCGTTATCGTACAATGTGGTAATGCTAGGGACCTATTCGGTCTATGCGGGGTCTTTGTGACCGGCCACTCTAACCGAACCTAACCTAACCTTAACTATAACAGGTGAAATCTAAGAAAGCCCTTTTAAAAATTTTTTCTCAAAATAGAAACATCAATCTTATAAAATCACTTAAAATAAGAAAACGCCAAAGTCATAAAAAATCGCTTTGCAATGTAGAGTGTTTTACAAAGACTTCTCTATTTTTCTATCTTTGTTTTTGCTGTTTTGCAATCGATTATTCGTTTAAAGAGAGTCTTGTTGATTGTAATCTGACAAGTTATTATTATCCTTCCTGTGGCTGTCGTACTCATCGACCTTGCTTGCAACACCCGTTATGTTCCTTGGGAAGCCATCGAAAGAACGCTCATTTTGGTTCTTTAGTGGTCCCTTTGTGACGCCTAGCGCCAATTAAGTCAAAAACTTTGCACATTTAAATATGCAGATGCGATTAAGCGCTAAAAGATCTGTCAAAATCAATTGTTATCTCAATTTTTTTAATTTTTGAAACGAACGAGCTTGGCAACACACCTACTCTTATGTAAAGTAGAGTGTTCCTTATTTTCTGACTTCAACATTTTTAAAGGACACCTTCTTAAAATTTTTTTATTTTGAAAAATAAATATTAGCAAAATTTTTATGCTGAAAAATTTTGGAGTCGGAGTCACGAGTTTTTGTGGGTACTACAACTCCCACTACGTTAAAAAACCCTTAACTCCGGCTCCGAGTCCACAGCCCTGGTAATAACTAACATTAAGCACGTTCATTGAGAATAGATGAGTGAATGGTGCCAATCAACCCCAGGTAGAAGTGAAAGATCTTATTCATATAAAGTGTTAGATTTAGAACCGGTCTCTACCACCAAAGACCTTTCACAGGACTACTTTGGTGTCAGTTCGCTTCCCTTTAGGCTTATTAAATTTTATTCAATTAGCGGTTTAATAATTAAGCAAGTACAATTGAAAAAATATCTCGTACTACTTTTAAAATGCTTGACTTAAAGACAGTCTGCAATTTAAAATCCATTCTTTAAGAAATTTACCACATATTTCATATATTTCTGTACCCTAAAAATATGCCCTGTTTTTTCATTTAATTATTTTAGATCATATGATGCGTATGATTGATATTGATTACATTTGAAAAGTAAATTAATTTCCTTTTATTATCATAAAACAGATATCTTTATCAAACTTAATTGCGTTTTATAAAACTTTAAAAATCTATTTGTATAAATTTCTTAACATGTAATGCCTTAGCAGTTTTTAAATAAGATTAATTATAGTTTTGTAAGCTGATATAAAAAAAAAACTCTGCTTAAATTTTTGCTTCTTAGATCTTAAATTGTTGAAGAATTTTAAAAATGTTCCTACAAAAAATGTACTCCCTATTCAACAATTTCGAACGTTAATGTTCGCATAGAAAATTTGCATGAAGAACTCTCAGTTTGAAAAATATTTTCCATGTAAAACTCGATACGAACGTTAACATTTAAAGTTGATAAACAGGCAGCTATAGTTATAGTTTGTAGAACATCTGTGGCTAAAATGAGAAACCGCCTAAGTCGACTAAAGCTAAATTTCGGTTTATGGCACTTTGCTATCTCCATGCTTAAAAGTACCAATAAACAAAGTTTCATTTATTTTGAACAATTTTTAGAAAATTACTAGCTGGCCCAGCAGACGTTGTTTTGCCACATAACATATTTCTTTCAGATGTTACAGTACCTGCTAGCCAAATTTTAAGAAAAAACAAGTAAGAGTGCTATATTCGGCTGTGCCGAATCTTATATACCCTTCACCATTGTGCGAGCATAATACAAAGCAACTAGACAAAAACTAAATAATTTTTACATACACATACATATTAACAATACTTAAAACTTCATTATAAATAAAATTTAAAAAGCGAAAACTGGTAAATATTTTTTTTAAATCGTTTTTAGAACATAAAAAAAATAAAAAAATATTAAAAAAAAATTTTCTTTTTAAAAAACCAAGATTCGAACCAGGGAACTCACACTTTCTAACTTAACACACCCCCTAGATAACTGAACCATTTAGGAACGTTAATCGAATATCATTAAAATAAAATATGGCACGTTTACTGTTCACAAAATTCCTCACAGTTGAGTTGTAATTACTTTTGACGTTTTTGTTTTTGTTCAATAGCAAAGTTGGGAAATATGTTCACCAAAATAGTTTGTGCCATGTATGTATGTGTGTTTGTTTGTTTTCTTTTATCTTTTTTTGGCGAGTTTTTAAGTAGCAAAAAACACAAAAATTCCTAGTTTCTATTTGTTAAAATTATGAAATAATAAAGAAGGGTGATAACGAAAATCACATTTGGCATTATGCTAGTATATGTAAACAATTGAAAGGGGGGAGGGGGGGGGGGGGGGGGGTAGACGGACATGGTTAAATCAAGTTCTCTCCTCATAAGGACCCAGAATATATGAACTTTATAGGGTCTTAGATTAATATTGTAGAAATTACAAACGGAATGACAAACATATATATCGACGGCTTATATTCAGTGCCCGCCATCCGCCAAAATACAATTTTTCAGGAGAGAGAAAAAACTGTTTCTTTCGAAAATTCGTAAGGTATGAATTAATCTTTCTTCTATAATATTTTTTAAATATGACTAGTAAGTCACCCTTATAAAAAAGTAGAACTTTGAACTCTATTCGTAGCGATATGGTTGATGTAGGGTATTGCAACTGAAATCTTCAAATATTTTTATGGCGTATAGCGGTAATTGCACAGTAATAAAAATATGTTTTTTGCTCTAATATGTAATTTTATTAAATTAAGCATTTGTTTAACGTTTTTCTAACATAAAAGAATTCAATAACAAAACAATAACAAAAAAATAAACATAATTAAAAAAGGTAATTCAAATTGGACATTGTCACATTGCTCCTTATTACTTTGACTCCATCTGAACTAAATTATCATAAAAGTAATGATATTCTTGTGGTATAACCGGCTTCAAATCTTGAAGATGTTTCCATTTACTAGGCTAGATTGGTAACTGAGCAGTATGCAAATGCATATAATTTAACTGTTAATTTAACTGTTCTGCAACCCGATAATGATGTTAAAAAATTATTAAAAGACTATGTTTGAATTACGTATTCATGTTTTTTCTATTTGTTTTTTCTATGGGAGGTGGGCGTGATCAGGTATATATTTTCAGGAGCCCATTTTAAAATTATAATATTTATTTTTTGTGAAAATTGAGTTGATGTATTAGAAATCAAGGCAGAAATCAAATTTCACACAAATGATTATGAGTGTTTCAAAATGCTATGTGCCAAAAAACAATGTCATAGGTCAAAATTTAATTTTCACTTTGTATGGGAGGTGGGCGTAAAAGTGGGCGGATATTTTTTAAATATCACACAAATGATAACGAGTGCTTAAAAATGCTATGTGCCAAAAAACAATGCCGTAGGTTAAAATTTAATTTTCCCTTTGTATGGGAGGTGGGCGTAAAAGTGGGCGATTCATTTTGATTTTTCCATTTTTTTCTTGATTCAAACAAATGCCTATGTGCCAAGTTTCATTATCCTTCAACAACTTCTTCTATTTTTCACCGCTCGTTCTATGAACTTCAACCAATGTGTGGCGTATGGCGGGTTTGCATTAAAAAAAATCGTGCGGTTGATAGCGGTATCACAAATATTTAAAAAAAAGAACTTATATTAATTTTTTTTTTCTGAAATTTTTGTCAGAGATAAAGCTGGCATCAGTGAACAATTTGCCATCAAAAAGTCATTTTCCAATAATTGGTGTATGGCGGGTATTGAATATAAGCTTTTTATCTACATTTTACTACGCAATCAATTGCTTGTCACCTGGAAATAACACATTGGACTCGGGAAGATCTATGGTTCCCGAAAGTGGATATTAAAAAAAAAATTATTATTTTGGCCATAACTTTTTCGTATCTGAACCGATTTTTCCGAGTTTTTCAGAAAATATTTTTTACTAAAGATTTCTGATCTTTTGATATGGCAGGGGTATCCATAGGTCATACAACAGTCCAAGAAATCAGGTTTTTATACAATTTTTGATATTTTTTGTACGGGAGATACTACGCCCACTTCTCCGATCCCGCCAACATTTTGTGGGATGCTGTGTATGGATAACCTTAATGTGTGTACCTAATTTTTGGGAAAAATTAGAGGTAGTCGTGGTTTTTTGCTCATATATCAGCCATTTGTGGACCGATCTTTCTGAATTTCAATAGCAAACAATTCCGGACCATATGTGACATAAATGTATAATAACCTGGCCCCCATCATATATGGGGTCTTCGGAAAATCCATTTTAACGGACAGACGGTCAGACGGACATGGTTAAATCAAGTTCTCTCCTCATAAGGACCCAGAATATATATACTTTATAGGGTCTTAGATCAATATTGTAGAAATTACAAACGGAATGACAAACTTATATATACCCTTTTCACCTCAGGTGGAAGGATATAATTATAGGCTATAGTTCTTTCCAGATATTACACTATTTGCCTGCCCAATTTCAAGAAAATTAATTGATTAGTTAAGAAGATATAGGGAGGCGGAGCTTTTACCCCTCTTGCCCAATTTAATGCCCTATCCTCTTTCCGATGTTACAGTGTATGCATGCCAAATTTTAAGAAAACCGGTTGATTAGTTAAGAAGATAGAGGGAGGGGAAGCTTTTACCCCTCTTGCTTTATTTCACGCCCTAAACCACAAAAACTATAGGCTTTAGTTCTTTCCAACTGTAACACTATTTGCCTGCGAAATTAAAAAAAAAATCGTTTGATTAGTTACGAAGATATAGGGAGGGGATGCTTTTAGCCCTCTTTGCCTATTTCACACCCTATTCCGTATTCTCTTTCAGATGTTACATTGTCTGCATGCCAAATTTTAAGAAACCCGGTTGATTAGCTTAGAAGATTGGGTAGTGGGAGCTTTTACCCCTATTGCAATATTTTGCGCCCTCTTGCGATATAAAATATACTCTACGACCTATTCTCATACCCAACAAATACACATACAAAATTTCATAAAAATCGGTCAATCCGTTTCGGAGGAGTTAAAAATGGAGGGCATTTTGTTGATTATTGTATGGGAATATAAACACATGTTTCGAAATAAATGCAGTGTTCACTGAAATGGCTATAACTCATGAACCAATACACATTTGAAGACCGTTGATACATAAAAACCTTGGTATTTCAGAGAACATCAATTACTAACACAATGCAAATTATTTTTATATATATAGATAGCAAAATGATTTTTGCAGATTTCCTTTTTAATGTGCAACAAATTTTGGAACAAAAGCCTAACTGCCTGTTTTAAGAACGCGGGCGCAAATGTGACTCGTTTAACTAACATTTAAAATAATAACAAGCAGTAATCTGTGACATTAGAAGTATTTAGAGAAGTGATGATTTAAATAGAACAAAAATATATTTTCAAAAAACCCTTTTAAGTTCAAAACTGTTGTGGTTATTTTGATTGAACTGTTTATGGGTTTTTTCAATCAAAATTTTGATATTTTTAATTAGGCTTAAGTTCATCAAATTAACTGCGAGGCCCACAAGAAACTTTCTTTCGCATATTAATATTGAAAACAATAATAAAAAACTAAAATTTGTTTTTGTTTTCAATATAAATATACGAAAGAAATATTGTTGTAGACATCGTGGGCCAGGCTGTTAATTTTCATTGAACTATTTTTTATGAAGAAAGGAATTTTGCAACATGAAATTAAAAATAGACATAAGACCTTTTTCCTTATTGCCACCGATATTTCATTAAAATTGTATAATTAGTTTATAATAAAGCATAGTTTAGGGTGTTTTTTTTTTTGTTTTTGTAAAGTTCAAACATTAATGTAATAAGGACTTTTTAGAATATTCAGAAATTTAAAAGCAGTAAATTTATTAGTTAAAGTTAAAGTTTTTTAAAAAAAGACATTAAATTTTATTTTAAATAAAATCCTTAAAGCATGCTTTAAAATTTGTCTTAAAATTAGGTTGAATATTAAATTTATTTATAGTTTAAAAAATTAAAAAAAACTTAAAATAATTGAAAAATTGAAAAAGGGATAGGCAACAACTTTTATATTAATTGAATGCCCTAAAGTAGGCTTAATAATTTGCTTAATTTTAATTTATTTTATTATAAATATTTGAATTTTCTATTTTTTTTTTTTAAATTCAGATTGGTATTGTGATGTATTTATTATATTTAAAATTGGGCATAAGTGCGGTTATTGGCTCGTTTGTATGCATTTTAACCATGACCCCTTTACAGTTTCTGATTGGCAAGGCCATGTCCAAAAATGCTGAAGTTATGGCGGTAAGTTTAAATTAAATAAAGTTGTTATATATTGCAACACATTTTAAATGACCTTAAGCTTTTATTTAAAATTTAATTAAAGTTTGCGTGTTTCATGAATAAAAAAAAAAAAAAAAAAAATTGTGATAAACAACTTTTAAGCGCATTTCTTTAACTTAAAAAGCAATAAAATTTTATACATAACATTTAGTATATTTCATAAAATAATTTTTGCCCTAAAAGCAATTGTAGTTACCTCAAGCAAAACCCCTTAAGTAGGCCTTACTTTCAGCTGGTTTATAAACCTCCAAGTAGTCTATACAATTTATAGTTGTAAACTCTTACACTGTGTTAAAATAATCCCTTTTTGATTTTTATAAAGGTAGAAGTTTATTTTTTTTATTTTTTGTTATACCTTTGTTTTCAACCCAAAAGTAGGCTTTATTTATTTTCAATTAAAATTTTGGTTTTTTTTTTTATTCTTATAGTGAAAGTTTTGCATTTATTGCAGTTAAAAGTTTTGTAATTTAATTTTAAATTTGCATGCTCATATTTTACTTTTTTTTTGGGGTAAAAACAATTAATATTTAATTTAAATTAATTGTAAATATTAAAGCAGGTAATATAATTGAAATTAGTGTTTTTTTTATAGAATTACTTAAGGCTTATTAAGTTAACTTTGTTGTGAAGCATATTTTTAGGAAGATACAAGAAAATTTAAACTAGTTACTTTATTATTTTTTTAAACAATTTATAATTGTTAAACTGAATTATTGTTTTAAGTTTCTTTAATTAGCGTTAGGAGACGTAAAACAAGAAAATATTTAAAAAAGCCTTGAATTATGCAACAGTTATATTTGAAAATAGAAAACTATACTATTTTCAACATTTTGGTACGTTTTTAAAACATTTTTTTTTGCTCATATCTCCGCTATTTATGGACCGAGATAAATTTCAACAGCAAAATTCGGATGAGGATATCTAAAATGAATATATACCAACAAGCTGTGTTGCCATTACCTTTTGATAATAATAAATTTTGTGTAGGCAATGTTGTAAACAGGGCTGTGGAGTCGAAGCTGTGTAAAAAAATATTCTTATAATTTCCAAATTAAAAATACTTCGAAATTTGCGATGCAAAATTAAAAATGTTGATTTGAAACTTTTTCTGAATCCTTTTTTGCTATTTTAACCATTTAACAGGTACTGCATTAAAAAAGAGTTTAAAGTTAAATAAGGACCTTCCTCATATACATTTAGCATTAAGGTTAGATTAGGAGTCGGAGTTGGAATTTCAGCGTTTGGAGTCGGAGTTAGTACTTTTTGTTGACGACTCAATGTTAAAAAAAATCAACGCTAAATTTCTAAAGAAGAAGCATAATAAAAAGAGTACTGAAACGGACGTGGGGGTACCGTGGTATTTTTGAAAGGAAAAAGTACTGAAAATAGTACCATAGTACTGAATTTTCCATCACTGATAGTAACACTTTAAATCTGTTTTATTTCTGTAACATTTTAATAGTACGTGCAGGGCTGCCAGATTGGACGATTTATTGTCATTTTGAGGATTTTTGTTCCGAAATTAGCAATGTGCCGGCTTGCAGATAGTTTTTTAAAGTCACGATTTTGTTTTTAGTCTCCAAAGTCTGAATAAAACATAAAATTTTCTGACAAGTTCGTTTTTAAGCTTGGAATGTTAAGCAGCCGTACCTTAACAAGAGAGGAAGGCGGAACGTTTCCTTTCGCTAAGATTTTACGCTGATATGCCATACCTTAGCAAGAACGTCAACGTTGTGTCACGAACAGTAGTTATAGCTTTTTTTTTTATAAAACCCACAAATTATAAATAAAAATAGAGATAAAAACGCCATTATTTGCCATTATTAATTAATAAAAGCGCCAAATTTCACTATTGAACGAGCTGTCAAAATCGGTTTTTCCAATTGCAAAAGCGTCACAAATCTTAAGAAAATCTTTAAATGATTATTTTCAGAGTGCAAAACCAACAATGTTACACTTTGTTTATCTTTCGTCAAACCATCATCGAATGAACCTTTTACGACTCTCTAAATAAATCATATTTTCAATAATTATACGGCGAGCATTTCATAAGTCGTAAGATAATAAATACATGAGTCTCATACGATTCTTGATATGCTTCTTAAAAGACTCGATTGATAACCTAAACCCACATTCCAAACGATTGTCATAACGATTAAATTAAGCATCTCCCGTGCAAGGCATCTTCTACGATTCAAAAACGCGCTTGTCGACCGACGATCAAAGACGCTCTTCAGGAGACTCCCAGTATCTCTTACACGATTGAAAATGCTAGTGGGTATGAAGTAATTATGTTTTTGTTTGAACGTTTTTTTTTTTTTTTTTGTTATAACAATCGAATAAAAATTAAAAAAAAAATTAATTTTAAGTTGTCCGATTTTTTGAAACGTGAAAGACGATTTCCTTATTTTTTCTTAGGAAATTGACGATTTCCTCACAAATTTATCTGGCAGCCTTGAGTAAGTTTTATTTTTTATAGATATTTTTAAAGCATACTTTTAGGATAAAAAAAAAATTGTCAGCCAAAAGATATGGAAATGGCAATATTTTTTTTTAGCAATAAACGAATAACACAACTAACTTTAATAATTATTAAGATTTAAATTAATATTAATTTTAAAGCATATATTAAGGAATCTTTATAATAAAAATGTATAAAGAATTTTTAGGCAATTATATTAATATTAAATTTTTGTTCTTAGAAACTTACCGACAATCGTTTGAGAAAACTTCATGATTGTTTTGTGGGCATTAAACTAATCAAATTAAATGCCTGGGATAATGTGTTTATAAAGAAAATCACAGAAGCCCGAAAACAGGAATTGAAATATTTAAACAAGGACTCATTCTACTGGACTATCATGAGTAAGTTTTTAATAAACAGAAAATTGTAGATACAACTTTGTTTTTAACAAAAACCTATTTCCTTTTAACTTCAGCTATCTTAACTCATATTTCTTCGGTTCTAATAACTTTTGTTACGCTGGCTGTTTATGTATACCGCGAATCTGGCACTGATATAACTGCCAGTCGACTATTTTCCGCCTTAGCTTTATTTCAACAGCTCACTGTTCCCTTGCTTATATTCCCCATAACAGTACCGATTATTTTATCTGCCGTAGTCTCCACCAGAAGACTAGAGACTTTTCTCTCGGCCCACGAAATACAAAAGCAATTCGAGGGTATACGCAATATGGCGAGGATACTCAGCAAAAGTGATGCCTCTTTGGATATGTACGAAATCAAAGATAAATCACAATCTTTACCCTCCAATATATCATTAAAGATGAATGAAAAGCCTAAAATAAAAATTATAATACCCGATAAACCAGCACCCTTGGCCAATTCAGAGCCTCATACTCCTTTAGCAACAAGTGACCCCAAAGAGCTCTTAAGATTTTCCGATGATCATAAAAAGTTATCGCTTCATGCGCGCAAAGAGCTATTGCGTAATACGCCTTATGTAGTGATTAAGCCTAGGAAATTACATACGGCTGGCATAGCCCAGCCAACAGCAGCTTGCCCGCCAACGAATTATGTCCATAGAAAAACCGATTCTTGGCATAGGGATTCTTTACTGCTCAAAATGCCTGATGATATTGCAGTATCGGTAAAGGATTGTAAATTCTCTTGGAATCCTCAAAAATTCATGCAGATCTTGTATATACGTGATATTGTTATTCTCCGGGGAAAGCTGACCATGATTGTGGGTAAGAATGGAAGTGGAAAGTCGTCGTTATTATCGGCTTTGCTGATGGAAATGCCACTGATATCGGGAGACATGATATGGAATAAGTGAGTATTTGTAAAACTAACATATTTCGATGAAAAATTAAAAAAAGCACATAATCATATCGTAGAATAGACAAAATTGGGGAATGCCTAAAAAATGTGAAATTTAGATTGATTTAAGTAAAACTAAGATTGAATCAATCTTAAAATGTATAATAAATTTACATTAATCCCGAATTCGTACTTGAAATAATCCGTAAGTCCAATTAGATTGATTCCAATCTAAAACCAGCATCATGCCCGTCATGATTTCTAATAAAGTATAATTTTTCTTCATTTATTTATTGATTCTATTTCCTGTTCAACAAGACTGGGTCCTATATTTATAGCACAGGAATGTATTACTTTACAAAATAAACTTGATACAAGAATATATAACAATATTAGCTCAATTCACAATCTTGTGCAAATGGTCTTGCATCGTAGTATTTGCAAAATGGTATAGTAAATACTGTAGCATACTTTTGGGAGCATTTGCAAAATGGTATAGTATATTTTTACTCTACACCAACAAAATATACAGCAATGCACTTGCTACTCTTTTGCAAATATGCAACGCCTAAAACCAATAGTTTATATTTACTCGACTTTTGCAACACTTGATTGTAAATCGACAGCTAACACTCTGTGAACCAAGCCAATCAAAAGTATACTACAGTATTTACTATACCATTTTGCAAATGCTACGATGCAAGACCATTTGCACAAGATTGTGAATTGGGCTATTGATGTTCATATTAAACTAAAAATATAAACTACATAGGAACTTTTGATGTATGTTTTTCTTCTTTTTCTGCTGTTTTTGTTGTTTCTACACTAAACAATTTGTGTGGTGTTGTTGTAGTGTCTACAACAAACCTTGACAAGCGCAGTCGTATGCACGCATAAAGAATGCAATGCTGAGAGATGAGACTTATCAGTTGTATGAGATAAAAACGGTCACTTTCTAATTTTACTCTCAGAGTGGCCCTACCAACGAAAAGTTCGATCTTTTTTACTTGGTTTAAGAATTTCGGTTATATTTTAAGAAATTCCGGGACTTAAAGTTAGTATAAAAAACTTAATTATTGCCGAGTGTTTTTCTCTCTGTGTATGACCTGTTGTAAGTCGGACGTGGCAAGATCTTTATTATAAGGTGGGCAAAACTTCCCAAACACTATTTTTAAATAGTTGCAACTGGTCTTCTATGTGGCCTAATATTTAAATTAATAAACTATAAATTTCCGATACATCAAATAATACTAATTTATAATATGATTAGTGATAAAACTTTTTTAATATCACATCAAAATCATAAAAGCAAAAAAACGTTTAAAATCATCAATGGTCTACAACAGGGAACTGTTAATTCACCTATTTTATTTAATTTATTTTTACTGGACTTACTAAATAAAATAGACAATATTATTTCGTTTGCAGATGATATAGTTATATATCACTCTAATTACGCAATTGAAAAAATCAATTGTAACCTACAAAAGTCATTTAATATCATAGAAACATATACTATGGATTGGAAAATGCGGAGAAATGTGAAACAATTTTATTTAGACCTCCAGTAGATAAATGTAACATTAAGAAAAATTGGAAGATATTTGGTATTAAGTCTTCACTGAATAATATTAATATAGAAAATAAATCTGTGGTAAAATACCGAGGTATATGCTTAGATAAATTCCTATATTTTAATAAGCACGTGAACGAGGCAATATTCAAAGCCAAAAATGCATTTCTTATGTACAAAGCACTATTTTACTCAAAATACATTGATAACAGAGTCAAAATAATTATGAACCAGTCGTTAATCCGACCAATTATTACATACGGATGTCCTATTTGGTTTAATATTTCACCCTCATACATGGAAAAGATGCGTGTATTTGAAAGAAAGTGCTTAAGGGCTTGTACGTCACTATTTAGAACACCTCAAAGTAACTACACAAAATATGTATCAAATAACTTCAGATACGATACAAGTATATCTATAAGATTTTGTAAACTTCAGAAAACCAGTACCAAAAAATGTTGGTGGCTATCTAAATAAAATTTGATTCCTCTGTTTTTAACCTTAGTTTTTATTCTTCACAAAAATATAAGAAGTAATGTTTTTATAACTTTTTTCATTACAAACTTTATTTTTACAGATGTACATATTACAAACAATATTCTCAAAATTTTACCATTTTGCAAATCAAAAACTATCATGTACTATATTAACTATACTAGAGAGCCCGTTTTAGAGCCAGTGTATATATTGTATATAATTGTTAACTATTGTTTATTATAGTTTAAGAATGTTATAAATTATATTTTAATAAACAAAAAAAAAAAAACAAAAAATGAATTATTACAAATTTTTTTCTGGTCTCATATTCTGGGCATTTTTCCACCAGTGCTTGCTTGCATTATTATGGTTCTTAGAATGTTTAACTGGCACGACCAATGAAAAGCTCATTTTTTTTACTTCGTTTAACAAGAAAAAGAAAGACAAAAACATGAAAAACCGAAAAATGTACTTTAGACTTCATGAAGAATTCTTGACAAAAAGTACAAGAAAACAGAAGTAAGGAACATCATGTAAATCAATTAAAACCGATAATCATTCAAAACAAATTTCGATCTACTAAAGTAAAAATACCATTTCGTCGTCATTACTGGCGGTGAGTGTTAAACGGCAAACCCCTCTGAAGAGATTTCATGGTGACAATCGAAACGTCAGGGCAACCAGTCCGTGAAAACCTGGGTTCGATTCCCAGTTCAGTCAACAGTGAAAAATCTACGTATATAAAAAGAAGTGTACACTTTGATGTTACCACTAAATGCGAAAACGGTTCGACCGATTTCAACCAAAATCCAGGGTACGTTGGGGATAGTCTGTAGATAGTTTAAGTTAAGTTTGCTTGAAATCACCTTAGGGGTTCCCAGATATGGCATTTAGATTTTCCTATATATTCCATACAAATATTAACAAAATACCCTATATTTTGATCTCCTCCGAAACGGCTTGACTGATTTTTATGAAATTTTGTATGTGATTTGTTAGGTATGACAAAAGGTCGTAGAGTATCGCTAGAGGGCGCAAAATAGGGCAATAGCTCCCCCTCCCTATATCTTCTTAGCTAATCAGCCTGTTTTCTTAAAATTTACATGCAGGCGCTGTAACATCTGAAAAAAAAAATTGGGAGTAGGCCGTGAAACAGGGCAAGAGGGGTAAAAGCTCCCCCTCCCTATATCTGCTTAACAAATCGACCGATTTTCTTGAAATTTTGCAGGAAAATAGTGTAACATCTGGAAAGAACTCAATATTTTATTATTTAGGGCGTGAAATAGGGCAATAGGGGTAAAATCTTCCCCTTCCCAATATTTTAAACTAATTAACGGGGTTTCTTAAAATTTGGCATGTAGACACTGTAACATCTGAAAGGAAATAGGGAATAGGATGTGAAAAAGGATAAGAAGGGTAAAATCTCCCCCTGAAATATCTTTTTAACGTATTGACCGAATTTCTTGAAAATTCGCAGGCAAATAGTGTTACAGCTGGAAAGTACTATAGCCTATAGTTTTTATTATTAAGGGCGTGAAGCAAGAAGGGTAAAATCTCCCCCTCCCTTTATCTTCTTAACAAATCAACCGGTTTTCTTAAAATTTGGCACTGTAACATCTGAAAGAGAACAGGGCATGAAATAGGGCAAGAGGAGTAAAAGCTCCCCCTTCCTATATCTTCTTAGCTAATGAACTGATTTTCTTGAAATTTGGCACGCAAATAGTGTAACATGTGGTAAGAACTATGGACTATAATTTTTATTATCTTCTTATTTAATCTTAAAATTTGGCATGCAGACAATGTTACATCTGAAAGAAATAAGTTATATGGCAAAACAACGTTTGTAGGGTCAGCTAGTTATCAATAAAATTTAAATTCATTTCATGTTGTAAAACTCATTTTTTCATAAAAATAATTTAATGAAATTTTAGCCTAGACTTTAATTTAGAATTTAGATTTGCTTATACACTGGGCTTTTTACTTAAGGCTAGACTTTCGACTTTATATCAGACTGAACTTTAGATTAAACTTTAAATTATGATCATATTTTATTGTAAAATTCTCTTACAGCCAATTTCACTAAGTTCATTTAAAACTAACTATTACTTTAACTTCCAGTTAACATTATGTTATTGACAGTTATAACTGGTAGTTAATTATAATTGCACTTGGTTAAATTGGCCGTAAGTATCATCCCTAGAGGGAAGCGAACTTACACCAAAGTAGTCCCGTGATAGGTCTTTGGTGGTAGAGACCGGTTCTAGTTTTAACACTTTCTATGAATAAGACCTATCACTTTTATATGGGGTTGTCATTGGAGGGGGTCAATTGACACCATTAGACCAGTCACAAATCTATTCTCAATGGACGTGTTTAGTGACAGTTACTAAAATGTAGTATTATTTCAATACGATGTAGTATTATTTCAATAAAACAAGTCCTAGAATTAAATTCAGAGCCAAATTTTAGAAAGTCCCATAAAAATGTATCCCACCACCGGTGAAGACTGTACTGTAATTCATTACTTTTACTACCTTTTTGTTCTTCTTATACCAGTTACAAGATTGGTCCCATGATCCCAGGACCAGTCTGTTGTACCAATTGACACAAATTTCCCGCAGGGATAGATATGACTTAAGGCCCAAATACACTGATCAAAATCAATCATCAAGCATTGTGGTCGTATTAGTAAAAAGGTGTTCCTATGTGTGACACAGACGATGCTGGATGGCAAATCAAAAAATTTGGATATGGCGGCGAATATAACTTCCAGCACATGTATACGAATGAATTTGCCTGCTGGACCAGCATTTTACAAGTGTATTTGGCCCTTTATATATTTTTTTTATCAAATATTTTTAGCAAATTATCCACAATTTTGTTTATCTTTGACGTTGACTATGATTATTATTTGCTTAACTTAATTATATTTGTAACTTGTTTGCAACAAAATAAAACCACTATAATTTTCATGATAACATATTTACACATTAAAATTGAGTTTTTGTTATTAATAATCTGTGTTATATATGTTTGTGTTTGCGTGTGTGGTGATGTGAGCTCTCAAACAAAAACATTTAAAAATCATTTTCAAATTCTCGCTCATTTGCATCACTTCACTAAAAATTGTCATCTACTCAGTCGTTTTGTTTTAATTTTTTGAAGCAGTAATGAATAGAGATTATTACAGCTGAATGTTGCACGCGATGTGGTTTTATGCATCACTTTTTGTGATTTTTTTTTGGTCATTCTCCAATGTCCTAGTAATTATTTTATTATATTACGCTAACGTTCTATGGTAAAATGTTTACACAATCAGCTTGAATTTTAAATGCTAAACATTTTTTTAAACTAATTTTACATAAATTTGCGGGCAAATGGAAAAAAATTGCTGTTAAAAAAAATCAGATAATAATTTTGTGAATGTATGAATGAATAAATAAATGTTATATTATTTATAAATGATAAATATTTTGGTGGGAAATAATGTTGTTAAATACATTGGATTTGTTTGGATTCTTTTAATCAAATTATTTTTTCTTTTGGAAATTGTAGCGATTGGCAAAAAAAAAATAAAGGGTGTTTTTTTAGAGTGTCACAACTTTGAGTTGGCATCACTGCTTTATATGAGCACCCCTTTAGCAGCTGATACTTGCTTTTTGTTTAGTTTGCTTTGAAATTAAATTATGATTCGACTTACACCAGAGCAGCGCGTGCAAATTGGTGATATTTTTAATCAAAATAATTCGCCGAATGGGCTGAAGCATAAATTGAGATTGATTTTAAATTTCCATTCAAAATTTTATTTTCCGATGAAGAACATTTCTGGTTGAATGGGTACGTAAATAAGCAGAATTGTCGATTTTGGAGTGAGGAGAATCCACAAGCTTTTTTCGAAACACTATTACATCTACAGAAAATAATTTTCGATGCGATGTTTTCAAAAACGGTGATGGTCCGAATGAGAAAAGTTGTTGAAAATTGTTGTTCCAGATTGCGCCTTCTACGCGCCAGCCGTGGCGGCCATATGGCAGAAATCCGATTTAAACATTAATTTGATAAAATAAAAAAACAAGTAAGAAAGTACAGTCGGTCAAGCCCGACTATATGATACGCTATACTACAGTATTTTAAAACACATTTACGAGATTCAACCTATAAATATAAATATGGATCTATCTATGTTTGAGATTTCATTAAAATCGGTTTGAAAGCTTGTGAGAGGCAGAAATTGCCCCTACCTCCCCTTATGGTCCTATTTTTGAAAACTGCATAGCTCATGTAGCCATATGAATATGGATCTATTTATGTTTCAAATTTCATTAAAATCGGTTTGATAACTTCTGAGAGGCAGAAATTGCCCCTATCTCCCCTCGTGGTCCTATTTTTGAAAAGCTGCGTAGTCTATGTAGCCATATAAATATGGATCTATCTCTGCTTCAAATTTCATTAAAATCTGTTTGATAGTTTCTGAGAGGAAGATATTTCCCCCTTTCTTCCCTAGTGGTCATATTTTTTAAAAATGCATACATTTTGTGTCCATATAGATATGGTTCTATCTATGTTTTAAATTTCATTAAAATCGATTTGATAGTTTCTAAGAGGAAGAAATTTCCCCCTATCCCTCGTAGGCCTACGATAGGTTTGGTCCTTGTGCCAATAAGAACCTATAAGCCAAATTTTGTCAAGTTATCTCCAAAATTGCGAGTTGTACTTTGAGCAAAAGGCTACATGGACAGCCAGCCAGTCAGCCAGCCGGACGGACATCGTTAGATCGATTCAGAAATTGATTCTGAGTCGATCGGTATACTTTAAGGTGGGCCCAGGATCAATATTTTAAGGTGTTATACACATCAGCACAAATGCATATTACCCTCTCCACTATTGTGGTGTGGGTATAAATATTTCCCTGTTTTAGCTCAGATTATTTAACTCCATACATTTCTACATCCTGTGTAGTCTTGTCTATATTCCAGTCTAAAGAACAATTTATTTTGGAGGTGGCCGGTAATCATGTATTTTTTTTTAATAAATTGAAAGCCATTAAATCAACTGAAATATGTTTTAAATTTTTCTAAATACTATAAAAATCCCAAATGCTTATTTAAAAGTAATTTCAAATTAATTTCTATTGGTTACGTTTGATATGATGTCATTACTCGTGTGCAGGCCCAATACAGATTGTCTTGAGTTTTACACCTTTTCTGTCGATACACAGATACTAAATAATATAAATATTATTTTTTTAGCATTAAAAAATAATTTATCAATTTTATGACGACAAGGATGCTGCCTGCATAGAAATTGCTAAGAAAATGAAGAAATAAAAAAGCGGAAAGAAAATAAAATGTATAAATTCCGAAATAATAAATCAGTAATATTGATAAATGTACTTCTTTATGGCTTGGAAGTAGATATTCTGTTTAAATATGTAACTGCTATAAATATAGCAATATACATTTAAACAAGTATTTATGAACAAAGCTGGCTTCAATACTTTTTTTTTTTTTGGCCAAAAGCCGAAAATACAGCCCAAAACTCCGAAAAGAGTTAATGTGTTTAAATTCTTGTAAAAAAAGTTCATGTGGTTTGTTACAAAAAAAAAAAAAAAAAAAAAAAATTAAATAAAAAAAGATAATAAAAAAATCCTGGTAGACTTATTGCATATAAATTGAATTTGTTGGTAGTGAACAGGGAAACCGAAAATATGCTCTAACAAGGTGTTTATGCGCAGTAAATATGCAGTAAAAACTTGAAGTTATGAACTAAAAGTTGTTAAAATTATGCTTTTAAAACAAAAAATTGATTATCAATAAGATTTCTGTACGACGTTCCCTTGAAAACAATTTTTGCAAAATACACGTACACGAGTGTAGTTGGCGTAATATAAAAATTTGTTTGATTTTTCATCGACCGTTCTCGCTGTCTAACATAAAGGGTAGTCCAAGCAAAACGCACGATGTAACTTGTAAATAAATAAAACAAAAAGTTTTCAGAAAATTATCCTAAAGTCTTTTACTACTATAAAGGATCTATGACAATTATGTGTGAAACAAAATATAGAACAAATGTACGCTTCGGTGGCATAACTTTATCCGAAGGTCCATAATTTCAATGACTCTGAGACATAATTGAGGTTCAATGTCATAAATGTGCCGAATTATCTCATCCTTAAGGTCTTGAATTTCTCTTGGCTTATTGACGTACACTAGGCTGGTTCCTATATGGCACTTTTTTTTTTTGCATTTTAATGTGGGCCATCCGGAATATATATTAAGTACAGTGAAAAAATAACACATGATTTTTTTAAAAATTTTTTAATAAGATTTAGGGGTCGCTACCAGCCCTTAAACTTTGGCGTTTTTGAAAAAACTTGCTGCCTTTATATATTCTTCCATTTGGGTGTGTATTAGGGTATTCATTTGGTTAACCGTTAATCGTTCAACCATTTAACTACTATCCGATTAACTGATCGGTTAATTTAAAATGAGTTTTTTTCGATTAACGGTTAAACCGGTTAATTTCAGTCGGTTAACCGATGTTACAAATTTTGTAGTATTAAACCATATTTTTTTGTGTTTTTAGTTATGGTTGAGTTCCAAATCGTCAACTGCAAAGCAACTCGCTTTTTAAATATATTCACAATGCAACCATGTAGAATTTTACAAAAGATCACCAAAAAAGTTACCAAAGTGCACCAAAAAAGTTGTGTTTAGAAATATTTTCAATACAATATATTTTTTTCTAGAAATACATCCTTAAAATACAGTACAAAAACAGAAATTAAGGATTTCAGAAATACATTTTTTTGCAGAATGTTCGGTCCTGAGCTTCGTCAGGATGAGTTAAATGACAAAAACTTACGGAAACAATTAGAAGTGTTAAACTTTTTAAAAAACTAAAGCAGGATAATGGAAGATTTTATATATTTGGAGAAATCCAGGAAAATTATTGAGAAAATAGATAATCTGTATTATGGGTTGATTTCGATTTCTCAACATCTACGAAAAGTGAGGGAATTTTGTCCAAGTCAAGTTTTATCAAAACTTAAGAAAAGAATCGCTTAAATCCTAAACATAAAAGCCAATTAATTTTTCTAAAACATTATTTTATAATATCTCTCCTTAAACTGTTGAAATAATTAGTAAAATGATTTCACAGTTTATTTTTTTTTATAAATATATTAATTAATAAAAAAAAATATGTATTACAAAGTTATGAATTATTTTTTTGTTTGCTCGTTTTAGTTAAAGAAGTGTCATATTTGTTATGTTATTGTTTTTTTTAACTAATAAACTCCAAATAATAAATAATTTTTAATTTTTATTTATTGAAATTACTTATGTGTGGTTTATAGAACGCGAGCGTCTTACTCGTGTATTAAAAAAGTGAATTTTATGCACACTATTATGAATACAAATTTTCAAAAAGAGGGAAACATTTTTTTCGGAATCATTTACTGAGACGACTAAGCGACTTTTGTCCGATCGTCCTTCCGATTGTAATTTTAAATTAAATAACAAGCTAGAATTTATAAATAATAAGGATATTTGCCTGTATTCATAAAAAAATTTTAAATTTAATAAAAATGAATTCAAGCTAACTAAAATCGAAGCATCCTCAATTCGAGATGTTTGTATATTTTCAGTAAGAATTTATGTTAAATATTGGTTTGTAACCCCATCAGCAGTTTGTGCGCCTAGAAATGATCTGCAGCTTTAAAAAGACCTAAAATATTATGCATAAGTAAATGAGTTGATTGGAACTGAAGCCATCAAAAAATCTTTGGTCATCTTTGGTACTTATCAGAAGAGCTTATTGCATTCGCCCGGAAACGAATTACATTAGACGCCTCTCTAATAATTGGCAAACAATTAGAAGGTTTAGTTTCAAAAAACACTTAGATTTTTTAGCATAACGGGCATTTCATCCCATTTCAGAAAGAAAAGTGTTGAAGATTGGGAGGAAGATGAGGGTTACGTAAATGGTAGAGACATAGCTCGTTCTATGAGAGTTGTGAACGATATAGTAGATCGAGTTGTAGCACTGATGGAGGGATATAATAAATTACATAAGATTATAGACAAAAATACCCAAATTCTAATAAATCAACTTTTCTCCAATAATTATTTTGCAAAACTTGAACATTCTTTAAAGGTTAAAAACATATTTCATGTTTATCACCATAAATTTCAGATTTTTTTAAGTTTCTATTTTACGTTTAAACATTTTTATATTTTATATTTTTAGTTACAATAAAAACATGTAACCTATTTAAAAATTTGAATGTTAATATGCATATCTGTGCCATTTTGACAAAACAACTTAAGTCAAATTTAAAAAGTTGAAAAAATGTTGTTAATCATACGAATTTCCATTAAAAAAACTTTTCTTTAATTTAGGTTTATTTTATTATTTGCGAAAAATTATTTTTTCTTCGAGTTTTTTTTTTAAACTTTTTTGCTATCTTATCTCGACTTAAGATGTTTTGTCAAAATACCCGATTAATTATGAAATAAATCTTCAAATATATTAAAACTACGCTCGCCATCGTCTTATTTACGGTCTTAAAAAAAATTTTTTCCACTATTTAAACACACACTGGAAAAATATAAAGAAAAAGTTATAAGGGCAGCGATTTTTATTAACACCACAGTTTCGGGGGCCGGTAGCGACCCCTAAACCTAAACAGAAAAATTTTAAAAAAATCATGCATAATTTTTTCACAGTGCTTAATATATATTCCGGTTGGCCATTAACAAAATCCAATTTTTTTTTTATGAACCACCCTAACGTACACTTTTAAATACATATCGCCAAAAAAAGAAGCCAATTTTTATCGCCACGACGTGAGATAACTCTGCCATTGAATTTCTCGCGCAAAAGAGTCATTGTTTCGTTGGTTGTGTGGCTAGTGGCACCATCCTATTGGAACCACATATCGTCATCAATTTCTGGCCAGAAGAAGTCTGTTATCATCTCGCGATAGCGAACTCCATTCACGGTAACTGCTTGGCCGACCTCATTTTCTCACTATCCCGAACAACATAAATGTTTTCCGCAGAGCGAACTGGGCGAGCATATACAGGTATAATTACATTTCCTACAGACCCAGTATGCTGAATTTCTCCCGATTATGGACACATTTGGTCAATTATGCTGACCAAAAAAAAAAAAAAAATCACAAAGTTTCGTAAAAGGCTTTAACAATCTTAAGGCGCTGCTCAATTGTGAACCTCTCCAAGGTTGAATTTGTCAAACACTGAAACAAGGAAATGTCATATTAAGTTGGGCAAAAAACTTGACATTAAGGTGTGACTCACAATTAACATCGTGCATTGTAGATAGACCTCTCTTTACAACCGTAATAAGATGATTTATGGACACAAAGAGTCTATTTCGGAAGGAAGTCTGTTTTATTTACATAGGCCTCGTCCTTTGACAGTTAAGTATTAACCAAATTTTATCAAACTCTCTACAAAATTGCAACTTGTACTCTGGGCACAAAATCTACATAGACAGACAACCTGCCAGACGGATGGACGGATGGATAGACATGGAAAGATCACTTTAAAAGCATTCTGAGTCGATCGGTATACTTGATTTCTGTGTACAACAAGCTTTAGCGCAAACGTACTTTTGTGTAAAATTTGACAGTTTCAAATGTCATTTCTTTAAAGACAACTTGCTTTGGATTAAAATTGTAGAGTGAAAATAAAATATAGATGGCTAAATTGGCCCATTTTCTGCAACGTCGTTATAACTCAAAAAATTCATTTCGAAATAAATGTGTTTAAAGTATTTGATTTGCTCCCCAGCTGCTAAAGAATATCGACACAGTCTCTTCAATCGGGGAAAGTATTAAATATATAAAGATGAATTTAATACACGATGAAAAGAAGAACATAGCAAACAATTCTGCATGACTAACTCCAAAATTAAATTTTTTGTGCTGTGACGACGTTGCAGCAAAGAGCGGTACAATGGCCCATAACCGCAAAAAAGCTTAAGCGACAAAAACAAAATTTTACAGGAGAAGGTTTTTTTTTTTTTAATTTTATTTCATAGAAATTTTGTATGAAGGTATATTGCCTTCCTTGGTAGCACAAGGAAAATCATGCATAATCACGGCTCCCCTGGTAAAAAATAAAAAAAGAGCAACAAAATATTTAGTATACATATTTATTTTATAAAAATGCATATATTTTTATTTGCTCGAGAATGTGTGAAAAATAATAACAATTATGTCCGTTTGTCTGTGTTCAAAAAAAAAAAAAAAAAAAAAAAAACAAGTTCGTTGTATAAAATATTCGCCCCACAGTTCTAGCGCATGAACGAAACGAGCAGTACGTTTGCAAATTGCAACTGACTTTATTTTTTATTAATAAGATTTCTGTATGACGTGCTAAGTTCCCATTTTTCCATATTCGATAAATACACTGAGATTTATTGTTGAGGGAAAGCTTGCTTCTATGCGCATTTCACTGGTTGCTTAGGCCAGCTCATCAGGAAACCTTTTCCAACGATTTTAGAAAAGCCAAAAATATTATACAAATAAAACCCTAAAAGCGAAAAAGTCTTACTTGTACCAATATCAAAGCTTAAACAAAACACCAACAATAATTATTATCAATTGCAATACGCTATAATTAACGGCTTCCTGCAGCCCAGAAGCTTTTGGTTAAATTGAGTGGCCAAAAAATCTAAAAAAATTTACTTATTACTTTACAGATAATTAGAAAATTATATTTATTTTATTTGCCTAAAAAAGAAACCAAGAGTTTGAGTTTATGATTGTAGTTGGGTGCCCCAATAGGCTCGCTGGTAGTGAGCTAGTCTATCAGTGCCGGGAATGCGCCAACTTTGGCCTCTTGCAGACATGTGTAGAGCTTCGCGAGACTCGTTTTGGGAAAAAAAATTAAGGAATCGATTTGAAAATATGTGATTTTAAGAACTGCTGGGCATGTACAATAATATTATTGTGTTTTTTCAGTTTGTTTGTTAGACTTAGGAAAGAGGACATTTTTTCAAATAAAAAAAAAAAAAAAATCAAAATTCTAAGAAGGAGACAGATAAAAATATAAAAAAAAACAAAAAATTCAAATTTTTTTAAATTGTTTAATATTAAATAAAAGGAATACAATTTCACCTGACCAATTATTATCTTTTAATTCAGTTTTAGTTCAGTTCTGTTTCCGTACAGTTCAAGGTTAGTTCTTGTTCTGTTTTAGTTTAGTTTTGGCTTAGTTCTAGTTCAGTTGTGGTTCAGTTCAAGTACAGTTCTAGTAAAGTTCTAGTTGAGTTCTTGTTCTATTCTGGTTCAGTTAAACTTTTAGTTCTACTAGTTCAGTAGTTTTATTTTATTTCCAGTTTGTAGGCTAGACCTGTTCTGGTTCAGTTTTTATTACAGGTCCAGTTCAGTTCTGGTTAAGTTGATTTTAAGTTCTAGTTCAGCTGAAATTCAGTTCCAGTTAAGTTTTATTTCGGTTTCAGTTTAGCTTCTAGATCAGGAGGCAATCGAAATTGTCTATATATGGTATTGTTATTTCTTTCGATTTCGAATGCGGTAATCGGCTCCTTCAGATTCTACATCGGGCTCTAGTTTAATTCTCGTTCTGATTCAAGTTCTAGTTATGTTAAAATCTTCAAGCTTAACTATAAAGTGGTCCAACCCAAAACGCAAAACGATGGTAATTGTAAATATAGCAAAAAGTTTTTAGAGAATTATCTTAATATTTTTATTATGATAAAATTATATATGGCAATTATGTCTGAAACAAAATATCGGCCAAATGCTTGGCACGGCTTCGGTGGCATACCTCTATCCGATGGTTCATACCTGCAGTGACTATAATTGGGGTTCAATGTCGTTAATGTGCCGAATTATCTCATCCTGTAGCTCTGCAATAGTTATTGGCTTATTGGCGTACACTTTTTCTGTTAAATACCCCTAAAGAAAAAAGTCCATCGGTGTCAAATAACATAATGTGGCGGCCAACTAACATCGCCACGGTGCACTGTGGCTGAAAATTGAATTTCATCGGCCAAAAGTCCAATTTTTTGTCATCGCCGATTTCAAAAATTTTAATGCCATTCGATAGCAAATATATTAGAACTAAGGTATCAAAAAAACTAGATTAAACTATTGATAATTGTGGCTGTGACATGCTGCTGGAAACAAATATTTTATGTTGTTTTAGAAAAAAATTAATTTTTGTAAATTTGATCAGTTATCAATAATGGGTCGAAATTCTTTTTGTTTTATTAGTGGGATAGTAGTTTTTAAAAAGTGGTTCATTACATCACTGTATCATTTATACCTGATGTGTTATTAAATGTTTCCCCAGGTTCTATTTTTTAGTTTAATCCGAATTTTAGAGGAGTAGAACTTGTTAGGGTCAAAATGGGTTAAAGAGATTTTAGTACCATCAGAAAGCTGAAAGTGTCCTCTTTATACTTGTTCAACTGTTTGGAACTGTCTGTTGAACACTTTTTTCATTTTAATGAAATTACTCGCAACATTTTTTTTTTTGCTATTTTTATTTAAGCTGCTCATATGACTGAAATATAACACAAGGGTTTACGAACGTTTTGTTTTGAAAAATAATTTTGCTTCTTATGAACGGCTGAACATATTTGAATGAAATTTTAAACTGTCATAGCCGGAAAGCTTTTGAGTTGCATTGAAAGAATGGAGGGTCGGGAGTGTGACTTGCGGACCTCTAAAATTGGTAACCTCGGAAATTCAAACTTTTAAAAAATTTACCAAAAATATTTTATGGATTTCAAAAAAAATTAAATTTTAGGTGTGCTACAAAAAATATGCTTAAACGAGTTTTCTAGTTTTTTAATCGGATGGATTATGTTTTATGTCAAACTCTTATCAATAGTGGGTTCAACATTTTTTATATTGGTAGTAAAGCAGTCTTCAAACAATGTTATGTTGTATTACTGTACCGATTATACCTGCTGTGTTATTAAATATTTTTTCAGGTTCTATATTGTAGTCAAATTGAAATTCAGAAGTATAGAATTTATGAGGGTCACAAGGGGCTAGAGAGATTTTACTAGCTGTAGGAAGGTGAAAGTATCTACTTTAAACCCAAATGCACTTTAGTACCTGTTTGGACCAGCCTATAGAACACTTTTTTAGTTTGTGTAAAATTATTCGCAACATCTTTTTTGCTCTTTTTATTTTACTTACCTATTCATATGACTGGAATATAAATGTACCAAGCCAAGTTGTGCTAGGTATTTTATATTATATAATTACCAATGCCTGTGGGATTTTAAGCGTATCCTACTTTAGCCCAATTTAGTTTTTTATTCTACCTTATTATGCTACCTAGGAACACAGTATAACGCGTGCTATGTATAAAAGCCAGTGGTATTCGAATAAAATCTCAGTTGTTAAAATATATCTTAGCAATAACAATCTAATTTTTAAGTATCTATAAAAATGGAGAGCTTCAGCTATAAAGAATTATCCGAAGAGTATTATAAAAATAAAAAGGAGGAAGATGTTTTAAGTTACATTGAAGGAAAACTCAATTTATATTCCTGCAGCACTGAAATACGATCGGAACTGCAAAATAAAATAATCGATTTCGTCAAAAACTTAAAAAAGCGGTTCAAACAAGTTGGATGGAGTAAACCTAGATTTTACAACAGTTTTGCAAACTGGTTAGATGGCGAACTCAGTGTCCAGATATCTTCAGAAGGTACAAATGAAAAGAACCTTGGGAGGCCAAAGAAATCACTTGAGAACTGTAGCGATAGATCTAAAAGGCGGAAGCTTAAGGATATCAACGAAGAAATCGGAGATACAAGTATTTAAGAAGCTTTGCTATATCAACTGCGATCACAAAAAGAACTCACAAAAGTCGATATTATTGAAAAAGTTTTTATCGCTAGTCCCAAGAGAACAAAACGGATTCTTAAGAGTATTCCAACGCCAAGCGATGAAAAACAGTTTTCAAATGAAGAGGCATTAGCATTATTTTTAGATTTGAAGTTAACAAAAGAGCAATATATTGAGCTCAGAGTGCGTGCAATTGAAAAAGGTTCAAATCTGTATCCTGCTTATCATCACATAACTGCTGCTAAGAAGGAATGTTTGCAACCAAAGGACACTATTAAAATCACACCAATTTCGGCAGAGGCAAAACTTCAAGGTCTACTTAATCATACAGCTCAGCGTTTACTACAATCGCTTAAAGGAGATGATTTGAAAAAATATGGGACTGCAAGTTAACTCTCTTTTGCAAATGGGGATGTGATGGTTCTTCTGGACAGAAACAATACAAGCAATCTATATGTGAAAATTCTTCAGATACAGATATGTATGTTCATGGTATCATTTGTTCCATTGCGATTGGTAAAGAATTTGGAACACTCGGAGCCTTCGACCAGTACGATGCAAACAAAGGATATTTGGAAAAATCTCACACCATCTTCTACAAAACACTGCAGATCAATTAAATTTGAATTTAAAAAGGAAACCGATAGTTATACATTTAGAACAGTAATGTTTTCTAATATGTCCATTATTTTCTAGAAAATTCTGAGCAATATCGAATGGTAAATTATATTGCCTTTATTGAACAAAAAAAAAAAAAAATTTAAAGCCGTTTTCCGGGATTGGGAATTTGGGTATTTGTTTATCAAAAATGGGGTTGTTTTTCAGTCCACTGTTTTAAGAACTTTTTAATCTACATAACTGCCAAAATTCATTATGATACCTTTATTCATGTTAGATTTATAGAATGTCAAACATTAAAATTATTAAAATATAGTGTAAATGAATAAAAGGGCTTTCAATATGAGTAAAAAATAATATTTTTAAGGTTTGACATTCTATAAATCTGACATGAACAAAGATATGCTAACGAAATTCGGCAGTTATGTAGATTAAAAAGTTCTTAAAACAGTGGGCTGAAAAAAATCCCACTTTTTTAATAAAAAAATACCATAGTGCTCAATCTCAATCATTAGCATTTTCATACTAAATGCTAAAAAACATCAAAAGTTCAACTTTGACCTTAAATTTCTCAACAACTACTGAACGGATTTTAACAAAATTAAAACTGTAAAAAGGTTCAAGAAGTCTCTATCGGTTCAAAAGTTACAGATTTTTGGCCGATGAAAAACGATTTTCAGCCACTGTGCGACGCACAGTACTTTGTTCCATATATAAAAATAAGGTGAAACAATGTTGTTCCAATGTTTAAAAAAATTACTGTACTGCATTCGTTTCTAAATAAATTACATATAGCAAGAACCTTTTTTTTACGTTAAATGCGTTTCGCCGCTGCTAGAGGTTGCTAAACTTGTCCTAATTTTTAATAAAATTTTACAAGAAAAATTAAACTTAATTTATGTACTAGGAAAAAAATTATTAAACATTTATTTTTAAGAAGTACCACAATTTTTAAGTTAGTATTTGGTAAAAAAGACATTCTTCTTTGATATGAGCCCACACTTTATTGAAAGTTTGTATTAAGGAGCGTATAGACGACATGTTTTTGTCATCTGACATGTCAAATTTCCCACTGCAAAACACATACATGTCGTGTGTTACCTTTTTAACTTTGCTTCTGTAAAAGTCAGACGCAAAGTCATCTGACAAAATTTCAATTAGAGCGTGCTCTATTTTCTTCTGACAAACCATCTGACGTCAGAAATCTATGCCGGGAAGAAACTGGCAGCGGCGTCAACTATTGACGGAATCATTAGCCGGCTGAAGTAAATATTTTACAATACCAAGATATGTATGCTCATCTCACCATTGAATATAATTTATGTAAATATATACATAAAAACCGTTTTATTTTAAAATTCTAAATTGGTATCTTTAACATAAAAGAAAAAAATGTTAAGATGGCTAAATTATTTTACGGCGCAAATAAATAATTTCGTGGCGGCAGCAAGCTATTTTGAAACCGAGAACTGCAATAACAATGCGAAAAAAACAGAGACAATGTCAGAAGCAAATTCCATGTACGTTTGTGACCGAATATTATAAACCTTATGTAAAACAGCAATTTTGACAGACATGAACAATTACATGTGACTTGAAAATTTGACATGTCAGATGACAAATACATGTCGTGTACGGGCGCCTTTAGTAATGCTCTGGATGAATCTTAAAAAAGTGTTGCCGTAACTAAAAAAAAAGTAAAAAAAATTTTTGTTGGACAAATAGAAAAACTGAGTGAATAATTTTTTAAATTTTCTCTGTCGCTTAATAAACCAAGTGTCCGCCATTAAAAATTGAAAAGAGAAACTAACCACATTTTCTTCTAACTTAGATATATATGATTAGATTAAAAGCTATTAATATTTTTCTGTACGATAAAATGATCCTATTTTCTTTGTTCTGTATTTAAAAATCAACGTTCTAAAGAACTTAACTTCAAGAAAATCTCTACCGTTATTAAACATTATTATATAGCCGCAAAAAATGCAGGTTGTTTTTGCAAAAATTATATGAAAATCGTTAATATTTACTTTAAATTTTATGTTTATGTATGAAATATTTTAATTAGCGAAAATGATGTAACCAACAACAATTTAGATTTTTGTTTTTTGATGAAAATCGATCATTTTTGATCATTTGCATCTCCTCCAAAAATCTCATATCTCTGGAAAGTACCCTTACGAAATAAGAGCAAAAGCAATTTCAAACGAATACCTAGACTTGCTTTAAAAAAAACCTTCTCCTGTAAAATTTTATTTCTGTTGGTTACAGAATTTTTGCTATAAGGGCTCGATATTTTATCCTAAAAATATATACTTTAAACTTTTAATTTCTAATGACATCTAGTGATTTTATATTTTTGTGATCTTTTTAACAAAAGGATGTTTTAAAATACAAAAATCCTTGCTAGAATTTATAAAAAATTAAGCACATCAATTTTAACATTGTTTTTAGATAGATCTGTGCCCATGTTCTGTAACGCTCGCGCGGAGAAACTTTTTGGATGAAATGGAAACAAAAATGCCATATATTGAAACAAACCGCTGTTTTTCTCACTAAACTGTGTCTGTAACTTTTTTGAAGAGTACTAGCTCTCACGTAAAGCTGGAGGTCCACACCACGCGTTACTCGCTTTTTCGCAGCATACGCAGCTGTCAAAAAAGTAGAAACTGTGTAGTTATACGCAGTAAGTTACATGCACAAAAGCGTAAATGCCTTGAGGCGAAAAGTAGGTTTACATTCTACTTTTGTAAGCGTTATAAGCAGCGTTCGAACAAATCAGCTGATTTTGACAAATAAAATTTTATTTTTACTTGTGCTGCTGCTGCATAAAAAGCGTTGCATGTAACTTGAAACGTAGAACGCAAGTAAGGTTATAAAATCATGCGCTGCGTGGAGGCGAAAACGCGTGGTATGGACCTCCAGCTTAAGGAAATTACTCGCCAATTTACAAAAAAAAGTGTAGCTGTAACATTTTTGTGAGAAAAGTTCCCTCTTTGAACTGTCAAAAAATAAAAAACGCTTAAATAAAAATGGGGCGAGGAAAAATTGTAATACTAAAAATAATAATAACATTTTGTTCTTCGCACATTTTTCCATTGTTTAATTATTTTGTTTTCAACATTTTTATTAAATATACGAATGTTTTCAAAGCTCCTTTGTAAACAGCACACATTAAAGAGCACCTTACCAGCGTTGCCGTTTTGGTTACTTTTATCCAAAATTGGTTACTTTTTTCTCAATGTGTACTTGTGTACTTTTTTTTTCCATTTTGGTTACTTTTTTCAACTGGAAAATAACCAAATTTTGTCTAACTTGGCTGTTAGACGATCAAGATTTTCACTTCTTATTTTAAAACCCCCAAACTGTTTTACCAATTCACTCATACTTTTAAAAATTAAATAATATTTTCTTTCAGTTGAATGTTTCAATTTATGTTCAAGAAAACAGCTAATTACAAATTTAATGAGCATCTTTTTCGATTGGGCTTTGGGCCGTTATTTGTGTTTTTAAAAAAGATGATGCGACTGAAATGCAAATATCTTCAAAAATTTTAAACGGATTATGTATTTCTTTCTTTTTAGTGAAATGTTTTAAAATTTCTAAAAAAGCCATGGGTCGTTTGTGAAGATGAGTCGATAAATGGCAGAGTTATAGCGGACAAAATTTTAAACTTTATTTGAAATTTGAAGATTTTTTTTTTGCAATTTTGCTCTTTTCAAGTTATTTTTTTTAAAAGAAGAAAAGATTTTTTGAAAGATGCGTAGGGTGCGTAGGGAAAATAATGGTTATTGTTGGGCTGTGCAGGGGCTTTAAAAAAATATAACATCACTGATCTGGGGTATCCCCTTCTTTACTCCTACCGAAGTAAAATGAAACCTAATAATGTACATAGATTTAAAGTCTGTTGATTCTTCAAAAGTTTGAAATCTCAAACGCAGACAGATTTGTAAATAGACGAAAATAAGTATTAGATTTGTTAGGCGGTGTCAATTCCACAAAAAACTTTTTCAAACAGTTTAAAGTTATTGTACCTTCCACATCATCAGTAACATACTGTTAAAATTTTATAAAAATCGATCCAGAGGTTTAGGTGTCTATATACATTCGATATATAATATTTTTTAACTTAAGTGCAAATAAAATAGTGTGTTTCATACACAAATATTTTGGTTACTTTTTATTGCGTTTGATTACTTTACATTATTTGGTTTAGCCAACGGTTATATTTTCGCCGCCGTCGTTGAAAAATTTTAAATTTTAGTAAATTTTTGTCGCCGTCAACGATATGTGTTACAAACGTTCTTAACGTCTGCAATGTCGCATCGGCTTCGAGTGTAATATTATGACATTTATAACGTAACGACGTAATCTCTTTCGACATGAGTTACAGACACAGTTTTTTCTCACTTTTCGAGAAATATTTTGTTTCACATCTTTTCGACGCGATAAGTTCTCACTAAAGTCACAGAACATGGGTACTGGTAATTTTCAACAATTCAACATAAAAAGTGTGGGGTTATTAAAATAATTAAAAAAGAGTGTGAGTGTGAGAGGTTCATGTACCTTTGTTCCTTTGACGGAATTTTTTCAAAACTTGAAATTTTGTTAATAATTATCATATAAACCTCCATGCAAAACGTTATTAGTCTGGGTCAACTCCTTCTATTTTTGCACAATTTTGTTCTACATCAAAGTATTGTGTGGCGGATCGAAATTTGCTGTAACTGACTATCAATTTTTAATTTAAGTTACATGTTTATAAGTTTATTTATACTTTAAATTACACTGCAACATAATCGGAAACTTTTGTTTTGTAAGGGAACTAAACTGAACTAAACTAGAAATTAACTTAAACAGAATGGGACCTGTGTGTGTAATTCTGTTACTTCTTAACGACAAATTTTTGTAGAAATTTTTTTTTTTTGTAAATACTTAAAATTTATTACTTACCCAGTAAACAAAATTTAGGTTTTTTGAAGCACTTGAGAGAAAAAGCGCATAATCGAGCGCTTCATTAAGAGAGCTCTTTTACAGCAGTAAATGATAAAAAATAAAATATACAAAACAGCAGCATTTTAGTGCTGACATTTAACAAGTTAAAGCAAAACATTAGTGGATATTTTTATATAGTTAGCCCTTAAAAAAAGCACTTTAGAGTTACTTTGTTTGCATGTTAAATGAAGCGCTTATTGTCAGCAGAAAATAGTCCCCTAACCGGGAACACTCCATACAAAAATAAGGAATCCCATAAGCAGGTTTGAAGCGTTTTTAGGTATCAATTCATACATATAACCAGCTCCCTTTGGAGAACATTTTTTACTGGATAACAATAAATTTTTGTCGTTAAAAAAATTGAGAATTATCCCACTGAAGTAGAATTTAACAAGTTCTAAACTTAAAACTTAACTATTAGAAATTAATCTGTGCCAGTATGAAAAAGTAGCTTATGTCAAAAATTATAGTTTGCATCATCAGTTCGGAGCGTTTTCTTGCTTTAAAACTATATACATACATATTAAGGCCCGTTTTCACAACTTTCCGATAGCTAAACGAAGACTTTAAACGGCCTTATAAAAAGTGTTCCATTATTAAAACTTTACTTTAACCTAAAGTGAACGATAATGTAGATTAAGGTTCATCCTACCTGTACAAAAAATTGTCGTTAAGAAGTCAAAATTCGTTAGCTAACGAAAATTGTCGTTAAGAGCTATTCTGTAATGAAATTTTAACAATTTTTATCGGCAAAAAATGTCGGTAGCTAACGACACAAAAAAAGTTCTTGTTAAATAATAATGACAATAAATGTACTGTTAACAGATTAAAAATATAGAGAAAGTAGCCAATTTTTAACACAAAAAAAGTAAGAAAGTATAGTCGATCAACTCCGACTCTACATTGCAGTATTTGGGCGATCATTTTTCCGCCAAAAAGAGTATGTTGTGAGATTAATATTCACATAAGACATTTTTGTGCCAAATATTATCTAAGTATCTACTACCATTATTAGTGTATTCGTATGGGAGCTGTGGTCAAATATGGACCGATTCTAAAAAAATTTGTTCTGGTGATTTATGTAGGTTGCGACAAAATATTTTTGGATCTTATTCAACTCAAATGTCTATAAAACAAGATGGCTATTAATAGGCACAAAACCCTATTCCGGAAAGAAGTTTTCATGTGGGCTATAAATATTAAATAACTGCTTCTTACCATTATAAAAAGGCTTCAACCTTGTGACAATAAACGCATATGTGCCAAATTTAAAAAAAAAAAATATTTTTAAAATTGCGACCTGTAATTTGCGCAGAAGGTTATCTTGGACAGACAACCAGCCATCCTGGTTAAATTTCAAGGGCCGATGTTGATTTTGAATAAAACACAAACTATTTAGGAAATTATTGTAATTTTATTTTATTATGATATATTGGTATTACTCAATTATGTATGGAATAAAATATCGGCCAAATGGGCGCCGCGACCACGGCGGCACACCTCCATCCGATGGTCCAAATTTTCGATGACCCTGAGGCATAATGGAGGTTCTATGCCGTTAATGTGCCGAATTATCTCATCCTTTAGCTCTTGAATTGTTGCTGGCTTATCGACGTACACCTTTTCTTTCAAATAACCCCAAAGAAAAAAGTCCAACGGTGTCAAATCACATGATCTTGGCGGCCAATTGACATCGCCATTACGTGAGATAACACGGCCATTGAATTTGTTGCGCAAAAGAGCCATTGTTTCGTTAGCTGTGTGGCAAGTGGCACCGTCCTGCTGAAACCACATATCGTCCACATCCATATCTTCCAATTCGGGCCATAAAAAGTTCGTTATCATCTCACGATAGCGAACACCATTCACAGTAACTGCCTGACCGGCCTCATTTTGGAAAAAATACGGCCCGATGATGCCGCCAGCCCATAAACCGCACCAAACAGTCACTCTTTGTGGGTGCATTGGTTTTTCGACAATCACTCTTGGATTCTCATTCGCCAAAATGCGGCAATTTTGCTTATTGACGAATCCACTGAGGTGAAAATGTGCCTTATCACTGAATCACGAAATGCACGATATGCATTTTGATTTGAACGCCCATTTTCATAATAAGTCTGGATAACTTTAACACGTTGTTGGATTGTGTATCTCTCCATGGTTCAAATTGAGTAAGTCTGAAATAGCGAAATGTCAAATAAAATTCGGAAAAAACTTGGCGTTTAGGTGTGGTTCACATTCAACATCGGCCCTTACAATTTAACCACCCTTTAGAAGGACTGGCTTCGTTAAATGGATTCTGACATTGATTCTGAGTCAATCGGCATACTAAAAGGCAGGCCCAGAACCTTTATTTAAATGTGTTACACACATTCGTACAAACACATAATACCCTCTTCACATACAGTAGTGCAGGTATAAAAAGTAAGAGCAGAATGTTGTGCTAGAATGGCTCAGTCATCTGGAAATTTTTCTCTATGTATAAAAAGATTTAAAACCAACATATTTGTTTAGAAATATAGTAATCAATATTTACACGTTTTCATTCATGTTTTGCTAAAATAAATGCAATTAAGCAAATTTATTTTGTATTTTTTATTAATTTTAAAAAATTTTCACATTGACGTTCTTATATTTTTACCGATATTTGTCGTCAATATTTCTAAACAAAAATATTTGTTTATTTAAAATACAGAATAACAAATTCGTTAAAGTAACCGAGATTTCTCGTTAATTAACGATATCGGTAGTTAAATTCAAAAAGTTACAGAATTAAGGTACTGGTAGGTTAAAATAAAGTTGTAATAATGGAACACCTTTTACACGGCCGATAAAATCCTATCTTTAGCTATCGGTAAGTTGTGAAAACGGGCCTTAATGTATTATTAGAAAATCTTTAGTCTAGGTTTACACTATGAAAGTTTTCTTTTAGAAAGTCTGGGTTTATTTATGAGAGGGAAAATAATAATAGCAAAATCTCTCTTTACACAATAAAATTTAATAATGCAATCTTCATATACATATGTATCTACTACGTAAATAGATAGAACCTACTGATTAGTACCTAAGAGTCGATAGCCGTTAGTCACTAGTGCTTTACAATTAAGATTTATTGTAATTTAATTATAATAAATGTGTAAATAAATAATAAAATGATATTTTTTAGAGGCCCAAAGCGCATTTATTATTTTTTATAATTTAGTACTTTAGATTAAAAGCTATTAATACCCAGTAAAAACTTCGCCTACAAGATAATGTGTTGAGTAATCAGAAAAACATAAGAGCACTACTTACAATTCTACTGAAAGAACCAATGAATTTTACAAGGGATGTCCCAAAATGAACGCGTTAAAAAGTAAGTCATTATATTTTTACCTGCAGACATCCAGAAAAAAGTAGTTATGGAAGTTGTTATAGATGTAGTTATAGAAGAAAGCTACAAAATAATGAGTTAAAGAAGCTATTCATTTTGAAAAAGTAGGCGAAGTTTTTATTGGGTATTTTTCTGTACGATAAAATGATCCTATTTTCTTTGTTCTGTATTTACAAATTACCGTTCTAAAGAACTTATATATATAACTTACATATATATTCCTTTTACTCCTCTGGGGAGCATAGGGCCGCTGGTTTCGGAAATAAGAGTTATTTAAGACGTACAGCTTATTAGGCTATAGCGTCCGATCCTGGTGTTGGGGCGGCCAACATTGCCACCAGGCGTGCAAAGTAAGTGCCGGGATTAGCCGTGCAAGTATTAAGGTTATACCGCCCATGGTCGGTCAGGGCACACCAAGTCCGTAAAGGACAGTGGGTGAGGTTGACTTTTGGAAAGGATTGGCTATGTGAAAAAGTACGTGACTTGTGAACGCATCACTTTCCCATTACCATTTCCCTTCTTACTTATCTTCAAGAAAATCTTTACCGTTATTTCAGTTTTTTTAAAGCATATATGCTCCGTTGCCCTAACTATTGATGTAAAGAAAAAAATTTACCACATTTTGAGTGTAATGATGTTTTCTTTTCTAAAAAATTATGCATTATAGTTGTGTAATATATTTATTAGGATACACGAGCCCTTACAAAGTGATACATTTTTCTTAATTACAATGGACCAAAATAATAGCTACACAACTAATGAGTATTTAGCGTGTTAAATATTGAATGCAAAGTTTGTACTAAAAGCGATATTCACCACGCTCGTAGCAATTTTCAACATTAAATTTTCTTACAATTCCAATAAGCGTTAACAGCACTGATTTTCAATAATTAATGTCAGCCGTTGTTAAAAATTTTGCGACAAAAAAAATGTAATAAAAGTAAAACAAACGAAAAACAAAAAGTTTTTATATCCATCACAATATAACTAAAAATCACAATATAACGCAAATTGTCCGCAAACACAAGAAAAAACAAATACTTGCTTGCATAAAAAAGTACTTTACGCAGATGCAAAAAAGGGTATTATCTCACACTCAGTTATAACTGCGGGTAAGAAATGGAACAAATTTGCCATTTATTGTTGCAACATGTTTAGAAAGGAAAACGACAACTTCTCACATTTTTGCATATATTTTTAGAATGGAACAAAAACCCGCACGAATGGTAGCATATGTACATATGTATATGGAACATTGTTGTCAGAAAAGAAAACACCATAAGTGTAATTTTTTGTGCTTTTCCTGGAACTCTCAATTGTACTTTTTTATATTTTTGTATGAAATATTTTAATTATGAAATATTTATATTGTTTGTATCCTTGCTAGAATTAATAAAAAGTTAAGTACATCAATTTTAACATTATATTTAGATAGATTTGGAAATTTTTCAACAATTCAACATAAAAAGTGTTGCCGAATTAAATTTAAAAAAAAAGGATATATGGAAGGTACATGAATCCTTTGACGGAATTTTTTCAAAACTTGATATTTGGTTATTATTATCATATATACCTCCGTGCAAAATATTATTAGTCTGGGTCAACTCCTTCTATTTTTGCACAATTTTGTTCTACATCAAAGTATTGTGCGACGTGAGATAACACTGCCACTGATTTTCTCGCGCAAAATAGCCATTGTTTCGTAGGCTGTGTGGTGACAAGTGGCACCATCCTGTTGGAACCACATGTCGTCCCGGTCCATATCCTCAATTTCTGGCGATAGCGAACACCATTCACGGTAACTGCTTGGCCGACCTCATTTTCTCACTATCGCGAACAACAGCAATGTTTTCCGTAGAGCGAATTGGGCGATCGTGTACAGGTGTTTTTAAATTTGCGTACAATTCTCCCGATTGTGACCACATTTGGTCGATTATGCTGAAAAAAATCACGAAATCCATTTCATTTCAACAATATAAAGGCGAGGCTCAATTGTGTACCTTTCCATGGCTGAATTTTCAAACACTGAAACAAAGAAATGTAAAATTAAGCTGGGGAAAAAACTTGACGTTAAGGTGTGACTAACAATAAACATCGTGCATTATGGTTGGATCACCCGTTGGTTCAATTTTAGTAAACTTCTTTTTTAATTTAAATTTAACTTCCAAAATTTCATTTTAAGTTCTATATAATTTAACTATTTCTAATATACTTCCAAGTAAGTAAGAACAAATTGTTTGCAAGTGAATTAAAAAATGAAAATAAAGCAAAGTGTTAAGTAAAACGAACTCGAGTTTAAAAAAAACATGTTGCTGTCAGATGTTTGAAGAGTCATAAAATTTTCTTTTTTACAACAAGTAGATAATATTCTTTTCCACATTTATTTCTTTTATTCTTTTTTTCTATTTTTTCTTAAGTTCATTGCAGTTAAAAATTTAAACACGAAATGTTGTTTTTTTCATGCCCTTTTTTTTTTGCCTCAAACCCTTTTTTTAAACTTATTCAGTGAGCGAAAAAAAGACAAATTTATTTCTACGGAATTTGCCATAAATGAGTATGAATGAAAACGACGTTATAAATACGAATATTTGCAATGTCAGTTATATTTGAAAAAACATGAAAGAAGAAAAAAAAATCGAAAGAAACATTTCCAACATATGCTGTTTATGCTCATCACGTAAGAGCCATTTATCACAAATGTTAATTTTATGGGGTGAATACTCACTCGTTCAGATATAGAAACAAAACCATTCTGTTGTAACTCTTTGAAATTTTTTTTTTACGCAAAAATTTTCAATGATACATGTGGGAGTGTATTTGAGTATCATTATCATGTGTATGGCAATGACGATGATGATCTAATATGCATATGCTTCTTGCACTAACAGACAAAGTCATCAAAAGCTGGCAACAAGAAATGAAAGTTAAACTACTCAATTCAATCTATAAACTGTTTAGTATATCCACTGAGGGGAAATATCAAATAACACAAAATAAAACCCATAAAAATATGAAAGCGCCTGGCAAAATAACTACACAAACAAGTTAAAGGATTTTTCTATTTAATATAAAACTCATAAAAGTAAAGAAATTGCAACAGATTTACTTAAACATAAAGGCACACAAACACATGCCTCTCACTTATGTACATTCACGTACTTTACACTCGCACAAATGTGTTTTGTTTTTGCATTTACATTGAATCCCGTCCAAACTTCTCTTCATTCATTTTAAACAGTGGTGCCAACTTTTGGGACACTAGACTTGAAGGCATATGATAATCGAGCTAAAAAGTTCAAATTGAAAAAAAGTACAGGAAATGTACGAATTTCCATGCAATTTTCTTCAAAAAAGCTCAAAAAAGAGCTCAAATATATTTTAACGAAAACAAATTTAATTTTAAATATATTGTGTCTTTATTTTTAATTCGTATAATATTATGATCCAAAAAGCTTTAAAGCTTGAAAAATAGTATTGAGTGTAGAACAGAGACCTGCGCCGTGGGATTTCATCGGCGGCTGACGCAAAAAAATGCTCGGCGGCGGCTCGCTCCGGCTGTAAGCCGATGTGGCTGTCAGCCGATGGGATATGAATATTCAAATTATATGTATGTACATTTGTGTAAACATATTTGCATGTGCTTATATTAAAACAAACAATTTAATCCATTTTTCTTACTATGTATAATTCACTACTCATGGCATAAAAATATGTTTTTGTTTAAACAAGAATCATATGTTTTCAATGACACAGGAAATCAAACATTAATTGAATAATTAGCTATTCCAGAATACAAAATTTTAAATTTTTACATATAAAACACACCATCTTTTTTTAGGGCTACTATTTATCTTTGTTCGGCTTGAAAACGGTCTCTTAAAAAAGGACAAAACGTTGTAAAGTGACACAGCAAAATTTCGACCACATTGAAGGGTAGTTGAAGGTGTTGAACGCGTAAATGAATACCTCAGTAGTGACGCAAACAAACATATTGGCGTTTTATTCTTAAATTAATTTTTCTTGTTAAGCATATTTTCGTAATGCACGAAATCTGAATTGAACTCGCTGATCTCGGCAACAGTATCGCTGGAATCAGTTTCATCTGTAATTTTGTTATTCTCACACATATTTATTTAATTTTGAATTGCAGCCAAATAGTATATAGTTTTAAAAACAATAAACACTTAAGGCAGTTTAACAAAAGTGATTTCGTTAAATTTTTACAGAGTTAAAACTTTTCGGCGGGAAAATACACAGAATAGTTATCACAAAAAATAATCAACGATTGCACCAGTGTTCACTCATTTTCCTATATGTCGTTATTTTAAAAATTTTGATGAAATTTTGGTGCTTTATAAACAAGAAGAAATACACAGAATAGTTATCACAAAAAATAATCAACGATTGCACCAGTGTTCACTCATTTTCCTATATGTCGTTATTTTAAAAATTTTGATGAAATTTTGGTGCTTTATAAACAAGAAGAAATACACAGAATAGTTATCACAAAAAATAATCAACGATTGCACCAGTGTTCACTCATTTTCCTATATGTCGTTATTTTAAAAATTTTGATGAAATTTTGGTGCTTTATAAACAAGAAACTAAGAGTTGCACTTTTTAAGGATACAAAAACAAAAAAGAATGTGGCAAGGTGTTAAAAAAATAGAATAAAAATTATTTACAAAGTAATCGGTGGCTAAGCTGCAGCCGATGGCTACAAATATTTTCATCGGCGGCTGGCTAACAGCCGGCTAAGCCGCTTCGGCGCAGGTCTCTGGTGTAGAATCATTTTACATTCAATTCAAACAACTAAAGCTTTAAAAAGCATTAACACTCTTACGACATTGGTCATTGTTACATAAAATTTGTAGTTTTTGGACATCGTCGTCTTCATTCCATAAATTTCTATCGTATGCTATTATGACTTTTTGTTTGTTTCCTTAGAACTTTTTCTTTAGCATAACCGTAGCTTGAACACCAATAGTTATCTCGTTTAAGACAACTAAAGACCTCTAAACTTCTACATTTGACTAGGGATATATTAACACACAAGGCAAATTAATTTTTCAGGTGGCGTTAAAAGCACAGCTGTGCTACTTTTGTTCTTACTAAGAGAGTGGAATGTCAAAAGTTGCTTGTGTTTTTGACGTATCGACTAACGAAAACAACAAATAAAATACAATGTTGTGTTTTTGGTGTTATACTTGTTGTAGTATCGCCACCACCGTTTACATAAATTCGCCTTGTTAATATATTTAAAACAAAACTATAAAATTGTATAAATTGTTTTTTACCAACCCCAAACATATTTGACCCTGAAAGGTTACTCTTCAATTTGGAACATTAAGATTACTCTTCGTCGAATCGACGAACTTTTAAAAAAAAACTTCTAGCGGAACGATTTTTAAAGTAAAAAATTAACAAAAACTTCTTTTAAGCATTTCATTAAAAAATAAAACATAAAAAATGTAAGATTTTCATCTTTCTCAAAATTTGATACGAATCTAAGCACTTTTTTGTGTTTTCAAAGTAATTATTTTTTTAAAATTGTTGAAAAAAGTGCGCAATTTAAATACACATAAAAAATATTATATGAGAAAATGTAAATGATTCGACGAACAGTAACCGTGCAGGGTTAAAACTTATTCACTCTCAATGTTTTCCTATTCGCACCGTTTAAGACGGTTTTCACAACTCGTTATAGCCGGGAAAGCAAAAATATATAACCACACTGGAAAAAAGTAACAACTAAAGGGTTAAAAAGGCGCGTTTTTTAGTTTAGTGCTAAAAATATTTTATTACATTTCAGGTCCATAAAACAAGTGCAAAATTAGGCCCGAAAAGGTCCAAGTTGGCATCACTGCTTTTAAGACATAACAATAACAATTTCTCAAGTTTACAGTACTATTGCATACTTATCGGCGGCTTGTGTGGCATTTATGTATTTTTCTCAAAGACTCCCCCTTAAAACCTAAAAGGAAAATGTGGTTTAACTGGCATTTTAAATACTGTTACGTTAATAGTTAAAGTAATTGAAGGAAAAGTCTGAGTTGCAGTTTTATTTTCCTTTATTTCCTTTCATACTGAATAAGTACTTGCGTAGGACTTTAAAGGCAAGCACGTTTAAGTTTTATGAATTTTATTTAACGAAACGCGTGCAGTTGAGTTTAAGTGATATTCTGAATATTTATAATAATGAGCAACAATTTATTTAATATAAGAAAGAATATTTATATTTAAAATATCATCAAAAAGTAATTTCAATTTTTGGGAATACAAAATTTTAATTTCAAAAGATTTTGTTATTCGTGCTTAATTCCTAATTAATATCTTTAGAATGATTAAATCACATAAATATGCAACACTAAAAGTGAACTGACAATGAACTAGAACATAGCTAAAACTAAACTAGAACGGAACTAGAATTGAACTAGAACTAAACTAGTATTAAACTAGAATCAAACTAGAACTGAACTAGAACTGAACTAGAATCAAACTAGAACTGCACTTAAGCTGAACTTGCACTTTACTAATGGGTGATTTTTTAAGAGCTATAGGAAAGTTAAAAAAAAAACACATAAAATTCAGGAAAATGCATGAAATCTTTATTTGAATCGATAGTACGGTCCATATAATTTAATGTTTGAAGTTTATTTCATGCAAATGTTGACCGTGACTGCGCCTTAAATGGTCCGTCCGCTTAGGCCAATTTTGGCATACTCTTTCCAACATTTCGGCCGGTATCTCATGAATGAATGCTTCAATGTTGTCTTCCAATGCGTCAATTGAAGCGGGCATGTGTGTATAGACATGAGCTTTAACATAGCCCAACAAAATAGAGTCTAAAGGCGTTAAATCGCACGATCTAGGCGGCCAATTGATCGGTCCCGAACGTGAAATAAAATGTTCACCGAACACGCCTCTCAATAAGTCCATTGTTTAGTGTGCTGTGTGGCATGCGGCACCGTCTTGTTGAAACCACATGTCATGCAAATTAAGCTCTTGCATTTTGGGCAAAAAAAAGTTGGATATCATCTCACGGTAGCGCTCACCATTCACAGTTACGTTACGATTCGCAACATCTTTGAAGAAGTACGGTCCAATGATGCCAGCAGCCCATAAACTGCACCAAACTGTGACTTTTTTCTGGATACATTGTTAGCTCTTGCAATGCTTCTGGCTGATCTTCACTCCAAAATCGGCAATTCTCCTTATTAACGTACCCATTGAGCCAAAAATGAGCTTCGTCGCTGAACACAAGAAGCGCGCGATGAAATTTCTTAACATGGCACGCATTTTGATAATAAAATTCAATAATTTGCAAGCGTTGTTCGTTTGTAAGACGAATCATGGTTTAATTATTGACCAAACTGAAGATGTTTGACAGTGAAACAAAACACGAAACGTGCGTCAGCTGTTTAAACCAGTGTTGTCAAAAAGATAATAGCTAAAAAATCACCCATTATGACTAAGCTGGAACTGAAACATAATCTGATGAACAATATTAACATGAACTTAAATCAGAACAGGACAATAGCTGAACTTTTGTTTCCACTTTATCACTAATATTTTTTTTATTTATACTTTGAGTTATTTAAATAAATTTTTACAAATTCAAACACATGAATTTTAAATTAAACTTGTGCTTGAAATTAATAACTCTTTTCATTTATTTTACAATAAGAGTTTTTCTTTTCCTTGACTTTTTCATTTCTCTTGAATTTCCGCCCAATACAGAACGATATGGATATATTATTTGATTTATTTAAACAAAAAACAAATATGAATTCATGAAATCTATTAAAAACATTTAGAAATGCATTACAAGCTTAAATTTATTAAAAAGCCAACAGCATTGATATAAAAAAATTAAATTATTTAAACAAAATATTACAATAGATTTCTTTATAATTAGGATTTTATTATAGATAGAATCGTTTGGCAGCCTATTTCTGAGAAGAGTTCTGTCAATAAGAAAACACGTTCCTTTTTAACGGATGTTTGCCTTTATTATCAAAAGAACTTTATTTAACCTCTGGACACTTTCATCTTTCACATTACTTCCTTCAGAAACTTGTCAATCGTTCTTTTTAAGAAAATTATTTACAATAATCAGTATTGTACTTTGAACTTCAAGAAGAATTCTTGACAAAAGTACGAAAAAACAGAAGTAAGGAAAAACATGTAAAATAAATTAAAATAGATAATCATTCAAAGCAAATTTCGATCTACTAAAGTATAAATACAAGTTGGTTTAAGGATTGATGTTTGACTATTGACGTCAGCAGTCGTCGATGGCTGCGAGTATTAAACGGCAAGCCCTCTGAAGAGATTGAGTGGTTGCAATCGAAACATGTAAGGGTTACCTGTCCTTAAAAACGCCTGGGTTCGAGCCCAGCTTCAGTCAATAATGCAAAATTATCAATATATTTTAATTAATTTCATGTTGTAAAATTTTTTTCTTCATAAAAATAATTTAATGAAAATTTAATTTGATGAACTTTATCCTAATTAAAAATATTAAAAAAATTTGGATTGCAAATTATTTACTTTGAATTAAATTAGCCTTTTTTACTTTTTAATTGCTGCACTCAAAATTTCCTTAAATGTTTATTTTCACTTACAGAAATACTATTTACTGCATTTCCATAATCTAATCCAAAAAATCTTTAATGCAGCTGCTCTGCATATAAAATCATCAAATTTTTTGAAGCAACTGGGAAAAACTATTTTTTTTTTATATTTTAAATTGTGTATATTTGTATTCCTCTTCTTTTACTTGTTCGAAAGCATTAGACACTGCCTTACTTATCGGATTTGAATTTTAGTACATCTTTTTCTTGATAAAACTTATTTATTGCCGTTTTCTCATTAGGCGATTATCTTTCTCCAAACCAAAAAACTGCTGATTAATGAAATTTGGTTTTTTCACTGTCTTATTTGCTTCTTCTCTCTCGAAAAGCTAACCGGCCCTCATCTACCAATTATTTATTTGCCGTACATATAAATTCTGTCAGCTGGCTTCAAACTTTGACATGTTTTTTGTCAACTGAAAATAATGTTTTTACCGGTTTATTGAGAAAACCAAAATCTTAAACGAACTGCTTAAGGTGCATGTAGACGACATGTTTTTTACATCTGACTTGTCAACTTTTCAAGTCACATGTAATTGTGCATGTCTGTCAAAATGGATGTTTTACAGAAGGTTTATAATATTCGGTCACAAACGTACATGTAATTTGCTTCTGACATTTTTCCCATAGTTGTTACAAAAACCAAAATAATAATGCCGCCACGAAAGTTTGTACTTACGCCGTTAAATAATTTAGCCATCTTAACATATTTTTCTTTTAATTCAAAGATACCAATTTAGGATATTATCGTGAAACGGTTTTTATATATATAATTACATAAATTCTATTCAATGGTGCGATGATTATATATATGTATTGCAGTATTGTAAAATATTAACTTCAGCCGGCTAATGATTCCGTCAATAGTGGACGCCGCTGCCGGTTTCTTCGCGGCATAGATTTCTGATGTCAGATGGTTTGTCAGAAGAAAATAGAGCACGCTCTAATTGAAATTTTGTCAGATGACTTTGCATCTGACTTCTACAGAAGCAAAGTTTAAAAGGTAACACACGACATGTATGTATTTTGCAGTGGGAAATTTGACATGTCAGATGACAAAAACATGTCGTGTACGGTCGCCTTTATCAGTCTAATAAATTTATGTCGATACATGGAGAAAATTGCCAATCGAATTATATCAGCTGCAAAGTTGCCATAATATAAAAACCCAGGGAAATCTTGTACGCAAAACAATATTTAGAATCAAGTGAGCCAGGATGAACCCAGAACAGACCGAACGATTTTATATAAGCAGCAATTTTTACTGACCATTTTGGTTGAACCCAGATTTCTCTGGAACAAGCCAAATGAATTTAAGCTAGATTTGCTTATTTTGTTTTAAAAAATATATCTTAAATCTTAATCTGTGTTAACTATTTCTTGTATTTTAATTAAAAATATTAAATATTATCAAAGTAATTTTTTTGGGAATACAAAAATTTTAATTTACAAGATCTTGCAAATGGCAAGTTCACGGCTAAAAAAAAACTAAACTGGCAACATGCTTTATTTTTTGCGAGTACAATAAAGCAAGTTGTTTTTGTTTTCATTTTGCTTTTTCTTAACCTACTTACAATACAGACGGTGATCCGGTTAACCCGATTGATTAACCGTAATGGCCAAAGATCAGTCTAATGTTTTTTGTTTGCAATGTTTTTAAATTGTTTGTTTCGATTAACCGTGATTACCTCTATTATCCGTGATGGCAGTTGAAAAATATTAGACAAACAACATTACACGACTCTTTTTAAGAAATTGTATTCTTTTTTTGCTTAATGTCCTTTTTTTGCCTCATGTTTTCAGTAGAAAATTTAATGTATACATACTTATATAAAAATGTTCATAATAATTCGAATGTTTACTCTAAGCCAAATTAGTCTGCGTTCATACGGCTCTTGTCTTGTTGACATGATTGCTACTTTATATGCGAAAGGGACGAGGGGAAAAGAAACGAGTACACAGATGCATGTACTGTCTTTAGGTTTTGCTTTTTCATTCGTTGTTTAATTTTGTTATTGTTTTCAATATCAAAAAAGCACATGTCGTCAACATGACATGAATCATTTGAACGCCAATTCATTATTTTTTTTCCCACAAAAAAATTATATTTCTAAAACGACTGCTCATATTAAAAAAAAGTTTTACTAATGTGTAGTTTATAGAACACGAGCGCCTTACTCGTCCGTTCAACTTACATTTAAAACAAAAACAAATTTCGAAATTTTGTTTTTGTTTTAAATGTAAGTTGAACGAACGAGTAAGGCGCTCGTGTTATATAAACACCACATAAGTTTTACTGCCTCTTCTTAGAAAACGTAAACAAGTGAGTGAGTGAGAAATTATATTGAGTGAGAAATTATATTGAAAACAAAAACAAATTTTCGTTTTTTATTGTTGTTTTCAATATAATTTCTCACTCACTCACTTGTTTACGTTTTCTTAAAACAGGCAGTTAAAGGACATTTTATTGCGGTATTTCATTTTTTTATTTGTTTTTTTTAATAAACTAAACCGTTTTTGAGTTACGCGCATATATGTTGTGCAACCTCCTCCATTTTCAAAATAACGGTATATCACGAAAACAAGAGCTAACCTAAAAAACGGTGGGCACCATGGGATTCAGCGTACCCGAATTATGCTAAAACGCCATTTGCCCAGCTTATCTAAAAAACAGTGTCAATTTCGAGCACAGTGTTGTTATCTTTGCAATAACTTGCTACAAGAAATTTAAAAAAGGCAACCTTATAAATAAATTATGCTCTGGTGGTAACTCTTAGATAACTGTAAAACGTATGGAATTTTTGTTTAGTTAACACATTTTCCAATCCAATTAAAGAAAAAGTCGATTTTAAGTTTTGGGTTAGTTAGGTCCTTTTGCGTTTAAGGTAACGATATATTTTTGATTAAATTGGATAAAGAACGTTTTAAACTTAAAACAAAATTTTTTTTGTTAAATATGTTATCAAATATTATAATAAAAGTCGATTCGGCTTACTTTCACCCACCCCTTACTGCATACTGTTCAAAGCTAAATGAAATAAATACTATGATTCGGACCAAAACGCAATAATTCCAAATTTGTTTTCTTTATAACTTTAAAACGAACTGTCAGATAAAATAATTAATTTGTGATTAATATTATTTTTTAGGACAATAATACCTCAATTATTGTTTTTTAAAAAAATGTTATGGTGTAATTATTGCGTTTTGTTATGGAGCTCCTAAATGAATGTTGGAAGAATTCCAACCAATTGTAAAGTAGAGAATGTAAGAGAAGATAAGCTCACTGTTTATTGTTGTTGTTTTTGTTTAAGCTTTGATATTGTTACACGTAAAACTGTTGCTTATAATTCTTATTCGCGTAACAGTTTTATTCGTTTAATATCTTAAGTTTTTCTAAAATCTTTGGATGAAGTTTCCTGACGATCTGGCCTAAGCATCCAGTGAAATGCGCATAGGAATAGCTTATCCCTTCGACAATAAATTTCAGTGTTTTTATCAATAATAAAAATTGGGAATTAAGCACGACAAACAAAATCTTGTATTATTAAATATTTTTAATTCTTATTCTGCAAATCCCCATTATTTGGATTTTGGTTTCCCGGTTTTTGTCTTGGCTCACGTTTTAGAATCTATCTAAAACTTATGAAAAGGAATTATAAACAACCAATCCTTAAAGTATACTTTAGAATTACTGTACTATTTATATATTCCTTCACCTAAAAAACACACCCATTCAAACGTATATCAATGAAATTAACTCACATTCATTAATACACCGCTACCCAGCGGGAAAAAGAAGGAGTAAGGATGCCTTCTAGAAGGCCTCCATACTCCTTCTTTTGGTTAAACAATGCCTGCTCGCTCCATTCCATACTCATATCTTTTTTACACACGTTGTCATTGCGGAGTAGGCCTTCCGCTCTCGCTTCGTTAGCAGGTATATAAGAATGATAACGGGATCAAAAAAAAAAAATTATTATTTTGCTTTTGCTTGTGCAAAAAAACAATACAAAAAATTTTACTCCTTCTCTACTCACTTCTCATAGAAGCGAGTGTGGAATAGGGATGCCAAACGGGAAATCCCGAATTTTTCGGGATTTTTTATATATTAAGTTTTGTGTACAAAAATGTTATACTCTATACAAAAAAAAAAAAAAAAAAAATTATTAAAAATTATATTTCAGTTGTATTTTTTATTTTTATAATTCTTATTTTTCTTTTTTAAAAAATATATGTTATTTAAAGAATACCTTTTGAAAATTCATAAAAAAAATCCCCAAATCCCGCGATCCAGAAATCCCGGAATTTCGGGATCGGGATTTCAAAATCCCGATACCCGGGATTTTCTAAAATCAATCCCGATTGGCCAGAGCCGAGGCCTTCTATAAGGCATTCTTATGGCCATTTTCTCAATGTATCGACAAACTGTCTGTTACTTAATGTCAACATAAATTTATTGGACCGATAAACTGTCCGTTAACGATTTTGGGTTTCTCAATATACCGACAAAAAACAAAGTTTTCAGCTGGCAACGCCACTCAAAATACATGTAAAAGTTGGGAGTCAGCTGATTGAATTTATCTGAACGGCAAAAAAAAGTAAAATAAATAATTGGCAGATGAGTGCCGGTTAGCTTTGCGATAAAATCGAAGCAAATGAGACATTGAGAAAACCAAATTTCTTTAATGTGCAGTTTTTCGTTGGGAAAAAAGATAATCGCCTAATGAGAAAATTGCCATTAAGCTGTTAGATAAGAATAGCAATTGAACCAAAAAAGTTTAAGCAGGCCTTTCAAAAGGAAAAAGGCCTGAAGTGAGAAGGTCTTCTGAGTTTTCCCGCTGGGTACTTATGCAATCGTAACAAATAAATACATACACACGTACATACATATTTTTAAATTCTCATAATACTATTAGAGTGGTGTTGTTGTTGTTGCTATTATTATTATTATCCTTCTGTTTTGTTTATTCTTAAACACATACAATTACTCTCACTCCACTGCCACCTGACACGACGGCCTCCATTTAATTTTCTTCTTACTTCGTTTTAGAACCGTTTAGGAACATTGTTGAACTGTTTTGAACTCTCTTCTACTCTGTTATTCTATTTTGTTTGCTTCGAGTAGATGTTGTTTTAAATTAATTAAATATTTAAATCAAGTTAAAAGGTTTAAAACTGTGTACAATAATTTTCATATAAATAATAAACAATAATTAAATGTGCATATACTCCGTTAATTCATATACACATCCATACATGAGTATAATATACATTTTGGTTGTATGTATTTTTAGCCATTGCTAAATATATAAACATAAGCACAGCTCTGTTAGTGTAATTGCACACAGACATTCTGCCATTTAAAAATTAAAAAAGGAAATGGTTGAATTATAAGGGCTGAAGTGAACTAAGTTGCACAAAACGCTTTTTAGAAATTCATCTGCAAATATAAAATTTTTTCTGCTGTTATTTGTTTTGGAAGTTTTAAAAAGATCTTCCTTTTTAATTTGTTAATACAAACAAAATTGTCATCAGAATCAAAAAAATTTGTTTAATTTAAATATTTTTTAATGTTACTACCTTAAAGTTAGTTTTACAAAATTTGTTTTTTATATAATAAAACAATTTTTATATAATTCAAATATTTTATTAAGGCTAGGAAATGCTTTTATTAAGGAATTTTTGCTTATTTTAAGAAATTCAAATAAAAACCTTTTTTGTGTCAATTCTAAATTGTTCATTGTAGATTATTTCATGACTTTAGGAATTTTAAAATTTCCAAATTTTAATGAAACTTTTTGATACGTACTACGAAATTTTTAATTAATTTTATGATCCCAATCGTCACTTGTATGAAACATTTTCTTAATTATAAGAAATGTTTCCGATTAAGAAACGAAATTTCGATAAATATTTTAAAATTTTTCGCCACATAAATTATATTTTTGCAAATATTTTGTTAATATAACGAAATTTCTGTATTAAAATTTCGTATGAAACTTTTTGTTAATACTACGAAATTTCCAATTAATTTACAAAAGTATTGCTTATAATTTAAACAATTTTGTTTAAACTATAAAACTTATATTTTTTAAGAGTTCAATGAAATTTTTTTGTAAGTTTTACGCAGGTTTTAATTAACTAACGACAGTTTTTAATGTTTAACGAGAATTTTTGTAAAAACATTTTTTTTTGTTAATGTTATAAAATATGACGATTTAAATTGAGCTTTTAACGAAATTCACGGCCTTTAAATAAAAGTCCATGGAATACCTATCATAAGGTTTTTTTTACAGAATAACTTACAAATGGTAGCCTTAATGAAAAAAGAAACGTATGTATTTAAGGCAAATTAGATCATACTAAGTTAAGATGTAATCAAATTATTGTCATGTTAATCATAATAAGCTAAGAAGTAATCATATTATCATCATGTTAATCATAATAAATTTGGAAGCAATCATATTATGATACAGCACCTTTCATAGCTGTCATAAAAATACAAAATAAATTAAAATATTTTTGCATCGATTTGTTTTTGTGGCTTTTTACAATTTTTCTTAATATTAATCAAATAGCGGAGTTCAATAAAAGGCTTGCAAAAGAGCAAATGAAAAATCTGTGGTTTTCATGGGCAACCGCGTGTGTCCATTTTTTCGATTTTAAGATGTTGATGCCTTTACTGCCTAATTTTGAACGCTCTTTACATTTTTTTAACAAAAGATGGATCAATTCCGATTTTTTAACGCAATGAACAAGTTTTAAAAGTGCAATACCTAGCCCATAGTTTGATCTAGAATGGTTTTTCGGCTTTCCTGAAAAATTTGTTTTAAGACATACGCGGTTGCCCATGAAAACCACAGAAATATCGTAGCACTTTTATAAAATATAACGAAATCTCTGTGTGTTTTGTTGTTGGATTTTACAAAAAAACTATGATATTTTGCATTTGCACTTATACTTGAATGAACTCCGCTAATATTTTAATTTCTTTAGACTTATTTTTTTATGGAATTTTTTTTATCTTTTAATTGTTTAACCGCTCACAGATTAAAAAAACGACACAACTGCTTCAAAATTATTTTACAACTGGCGCTAACATAATATTATTAGAGTAAAAATAGTTTGATTGTATCTTAAACATAATATGATAAATGTATAGAAAGTTATCATGTTATGGCTATCAAATATCATGATATGGTTGTGAGAAATATAATATGTTTAGAAAGTTATCATAATTAAGTTGTTAGAAAAATAATTACTTTTCGGTCAACAATACTCAAATTCATAATTGCGATAAACATTGATATGTTTACAGTAACTATAATATTGTTGATATTCAATAAAAATAACAATTATTTGTGTACGACAACAATATATTGTTACATTAAACATAGTGTTGTTGTCGTAACCATGCCCAACCATATTTTTTCTCTGCGTGTAGGTTTTTATTTAATATCCTCGGAACTACATAACCGATTTAAGAGTTTGATATCTCGTTTTAAAAACATGACATCGGCTTTAAAAAAAATAAAATAAAAAAGAGCAAAAAAAAAAAAATATAAACGTTGGATTTTTCCACGCCCCTCCGCCCGCAGACGGAAAATCAAAAATCAGACTTCACAGTGTCACCCGCCTGAAGATTCCCTGAAAATTTTATCAAAATCGGCCCAGCCGTTTTGGAGTCCATACGTTACATACATACACACACACCCTGTTTTATAAGCTAGCTGACCCGACAGACGTTGTCCTGTCCAAATTAGGAGAAATGTTTGCGTTTGATTTTTAAAATCCGTTAAAAAGATACGAACATTTGAAAGAAAAATTAGTCAAATCGATGGAGCCGTTTTCTGATTTAAGGTTAAACGTAAAAAAGTGGCCGTTAAAGTGGGCGGGGCCTAAAAACCTAAGTTGGACCATGGCGATGATTTTAAAGAACAAATCGTCTAAATCGGCCAAGCCGTTCTCAAGCTATGCGCTTAATAGAAAAAGTAGGCGTAAATGTAGGCGTGGTACATTTTTGTTTCGATAAAAACGTAAAATGGATTAATAAGAACATTTAAAAGAAAAATTAGTCAAATCGATGGAGCCGTTTTTTGATATAAGTCAAATCGAAAAAAATGGGCGGGGCAAAAATTTCTTTCCGTAAAAACCTAAGTTGGACCATTGCAATCATTTTAAAGAAAAAATCGTCCAAATCTGTCAAGCCGATTCAAGTTATGCGCTTAATAGAAAAAGTGGACGTAAAAGTAAGCGTGGTAAATTTTTCTTTCGATGAAAACTTAAAATGGATTAATACGAACATTTGAAAGAAAAATTTGTCAAATCGATGGAGCCGTTTTCTGATTTTAGGTTATTCGAAAAAAGTGGGCGGGGCAAAATTTTCTTTTCGTATAAATCTAAGTTGAATCTTCCAAATTATATAGATATCATTGGTGGTGCAATATGAAAATTGGATTTTGCCACGCCTCTCCGCCCGCAGACCTAAAATCAGACTTCACAGTATCACCCGCCTGAATATTCTGAAGATTTTGGACGGCCCAGCCGTTTTGGAGTCTATACGTTACATACATGAAATTAAAAAATTAAAAATAAATACATACATACATACACACATCCTGTTTTATATATATAGATAGATTTATGATATTATTTCGTTTATTCTTAAAAGTTTTTATTAAATTAATTTTCAGAATTTGTTATGTAGTATTAACGGCTATTAACTACAAAATTTACCTTTTACTTAAATAAAATTTTTTGTTAAAAATATTAAAGTTTTAATTGATATTACGAAACTTTTTAATAATCTGCAGAATTTTTTCTAATAAATTCTACGAAGTTGTGTGTTATATTATAAAGTTTTTAGTTATTTCGATTAAACCTTTCGTAAATGTTATGAAATTTCTATTTATTCATTTTCAAAATTATTAGACGTAACATAAACATAATGCCGCAGACGTTACGGCGAATTTAGAAACCAAAATTGAATTGGTTTGTATGGTATGTTTATCTCGTTTTGGTAATACAGTGGCTATGGTAATACAGTTTTGGTATGGTTATGTCGCGTCTTATTGGACCTTTAAGCCCTACAATGTACAATATGAATAATTTTTTATTAAATTTTATGTTTAAGAATTTCTTACTTAAAACTTATTGTTCATATTAAATTTGGCTCATTCTTTATTGTCAGTATCCCTAAAATGGGGGTGAAAAATTAAACATTATCTAAAATATTATAAATATATATGTATTGCATTTTGCTTAAGTTTCTAATATTATTTTGTGGGAAAGTTAATTTCAAGCTAAAAATAATTACAATTTCACATAAATTCGTACTCGTTTTTAGTTTCGTTTATAGATTTTACCATTAAAAAGTAAATTTAGAATGTTTTGTAATAAATGGAAACTTTTTTTATAACTAATTTTTTTTTGTTGAAATTAGCACGATAATTTTAAAATCATTAAGTGATTAGTGGCATATGAAAACTTTTATAAAATGAAAAAAAAAGCTTAAGAACATATTTAATAGAATTTTAATGAAATAAGGTCAATAAATGAAAGCAATTTGTTGGAATAATTAAAGTTGTGGAAAGCTGAAGTGTTTAACAAATAATTAGTGGAATTAGGGAATTTAAATTAAGGACTAAAGTAGGAAACTGGTTAAACAAATTGTAAGATAAATTGATTTTTAAATCAAATATATTGGCCATTTAAACTTTTGAAAAAAAAAAATAAAATTTTTGACTTGTTTTGTTTATTATGTTTTTAATTATTTACAATATTTATTTAGTTACTAATGGCCAATTTCACCAATTTATTTAAACTAGGATCGCCCGGTGGCCGAAATTCGACCACTTCACATTTACTTTTGAGAGAACCTGTGCGTTGTACAATAAAATCGTACACATTTTAAGAGAACGGCTAAATTCACTATTCACCTATCTTTGTACGTGTGTCTATAGGATAAATTAAAATGCTTTTTAAACACTTTTATTCCAAAAATTTAGAAAAAAAATATATTGCGCATATCCCCGTAATTTATTTATAAGATTTTCATGAAATGTTATCAAAGTAAAAAATAAAAACACAGGGGGTCTACTCTCTATTGCGATGCGAAAGCTAAATGCCAACTTGGTACTCTCTATCACTTTCGCAAAATTTTCTAAAAAAGAAGCGATAGTGGTTATAAAAATTAAAGATGGCGCGGATTTACTGTAATGAAATGCCAAAGTGTGTAAAAATATTTGAAATTGGAAAATTTAAATAAAATAAAGTGATGATTTACGAAAAGAAAAAAAATTAAAAGATGCGAAAGACACATGCGCAAACGTATTGAAGAGTACCAATCGCTAGATTTGCTACAATTTTCTTTCGCAGTTCTTAGTTCATACCGCCAGTTATTTCATTTGAAATAAATCCCAATTCCTGAAATTAAATTAATCCCCAAAAAGTTGTTCGCGGCGGGCCCGCGACATACGCAGCTGGTGCGCTCTATATTGCATTTTATCCGCCGTTCTTAAATATATTGAAAGCATTTTTTTCTGTTGCTATGACCCACCCACATTTCAAGTTTTCTGGGAGAAAGTAACGGTACTGACTATTGTATGAAGAAATGTTAGTTTATATCAGCACGTTTTTTTTTATTATTACATCACATTTTCAATTCAATATACTATCCGCGTATTACAAGAAAACATAATCAAAAAATTAAATCAAATAATTAAATGGAAGAGGACCGAATATACGAATATGAATTAATATCTGGATTTAGGGCATCCAGCAAAAAAAAAATAAATGAGCAATAACACCATAATGGTTTTATTTCATTCCTTACCGCAAAATTATTTTCAAACTAACTATCTAGTAAGTATTATTTTTAATGAATTAATGGGCTTGACCATTCATTTAATTACACAAGTTTTGTTTACATATAATAACGGGACAAAATCTGCATTTTTGACGATTTTGGAATAAATTTGAAAATGAAAAAAGTCCCCAAAATATTTTTAGGGACTTATTTCATTTCAGATTTTTGGCGACTTATTTCATATGAAATAACTCCCCAATATGAAAATTAAATAATTCCCAAAAAAAATGTAATAAATCCCCAAAAAACGTTGTTGTTGCCTCTCCTATATTTTTTTTGGGGAGTTATTTCGTTTCCGTTTTGGGGACTTATTTCGTGGGGGGATATTTCATGCCACCGTTTTATGCCACGCCCACTTTTCCAATCCCGGTTTTTTTTTGTAGAGAGGTTGTGTATTGATAACCCAGCTGTGTTTACCAAATTCAGACAATTTTTCTCTTACTGTTCCTTAGATATAAAACAAATCTATTTTGTGCCCCGTCCAATTCTTTAATCCCACCCACAATTTGTCGGAAGTTGTGTATTGCTAACCAAGATGCTAGTTTCGAAACTTTGAATCTGGGCATTTTTAAGATATACAAAAATCTATAGATAGTTGTTTGGGAGTTACCACGCCCATTTCTCTAGTCCCGCGCAGATGTTGTTTATTGTTTACCAATGGTTGCCGAGTGCGTTAGATTGAAGCTCGATCGGACTTAGCGAGGTGGGATGATACGGTAGTGGCGGGAACCATCGGCGGTTTGATTGTACACTCAGGAATGCCAACGAAGACGATCCTCACATAAGAAGAGTTGGATTATATATATCCAAAGCTATGAGAAAATCGTTGATACAAAAATCTGACAGAGGTACAATGCTATGCTCCTTCTGAGGATAGTGATAATAGCTTAAATGGATCCTAATTGGCGATTTTAACGCACAGGTGGGTGATTGCAATGGAGGAATGAAAACATTATAGGCAGACACGCTCTTAGAACCCGCAATGAAAATGGGGAACTCTTATTCAACATTTCTAACAACTACGACCTAGAAATTGGAGCTGCACAAATTACCTGGCAAGTAATTTTCATACAAAAGTGTTGGTTGTCTCATTATACGTTTGATTTTTATGTGTTTTAAAAAATTTTGAATTTACTGTCAGCGTCAAAATAAAGTGTACAATTGGTTTTCCAATATAGAAAGTGTTATTTTAGCAAAAAATAATTCAAATTTTTAGAAGTGAATTATCCTTTGGACAATGTTATTACAATTTATAAAATTAAAAATTTGAAATACTTCAAAAACAACAAAAACAGTACAATAAAAAAACTAATATACTCCGTTTTAAACGCGTCAAAAAAAGTGTACATTTTTAAAATACTAAGAAAAGTGAAGTGGCTAATACTTTGATTGATTTTGCTTTTAGGACGGCTTCTAGTCTCTTTGGCATCAATTCCACCAATTTTAAAGTTAGCTCAGTAGACAATTTTGGCTACTCTTCCTGCAGAATTTTATTCAGAGAGTGCTTGCTGCTAATGTTTTTTTTTTAATTTGTCTGTCCAAATGTTTCCAGATGTTTACTTGAGTTGATACCGAGCGACTATTGGGCTGACGTTTTACAAAAGCTTACCCTATCACGCTTCACTTTAGATACTATATTTTTTCGTTGAATTTCTTATATCTACCTTTTATCACGTTTTTTTTGTCCAACTTGCTTTTGTCACTTTTTGAAGCAACGGATTTTTCACAGATAACAGCAAGCTTGAAGTCTGATCAAATTTAGCAAAGAAGAAATTGAACTTTTTATAACTAACATAACTCTTTTTATATTGGAAAACAAGCTGTACACTTTATTTTGACGCTCACAGTATGTCAGGCCAGAAAATGTTCGATTTGTTTGGTGAATTTATAAAACCCTTTTTAGAATATAATAACTACCACCACAAATTTAATTCTTCTGAATAATTTATATATGTTTGATTAAATTCATTTTATTTTTTAAACTTTTTTAATTAAAATTTGCTCTCAATTAAAATTTGTTATAATTTCATCTCAAATTAAAACTCCCATACCTGGTTTGATTTCATGGTATCAACCAATGTGAATGGCAAATTTTATTACAGAAGAAGAAGAATTAAATAAAAAACAAAAGTGAAGTAAAAAATTATGACTTAAATTAAACAATTTTCTTTTTTAGTTTTATTTTTCATATTTTTTATTATTTGGCAAAAAAAAATTTGTTAATCTTCTTTAATACTCGTAGTTTTATCAAAGTGAATTGACAATGTACATTGAATTGATATTTTCCATGACATTTAGCAATTCGACAAAGAAACGATACAACAAATTTCTCTATTCACTAGTGCATGGACAAAAATCGTATTTTTTTAAACGATAAGCCATATGACAGAGCTTGTGAATTGGACAAATATAGATCTATCTTTATGCTAATGCTATGTTCACATTTGGGTTTTTAAACGCGTTTAAGCAAAATGTTGATTTAGCTAATCAAAGCCGTTCACATTACATTTGAGATGATTAAGAAAAAAAAAACACACAACAAACACACAAAAAAAATCAAACTAATTTATATTTCTTTAAAGTATTAAAAATGGATAAAAACACTTTTATAAAGTTATCAGAAGATTATTTTAATAATTTTAATGATGTAATTGTGAAAATGTATGAATTATTTAAGAAAAAAAAAAAAAAAAAAAATAAAAACTTTAAGCAGAAATCTTGGCCGGTTGTACACGGTTGTTGGCGATTCTACATTTGAGGTATGTTCAGTGGATTCTATGTGGTTTATGAAGTGATTTAGTTGTAATCATGTCGATTTGAAGTGATTAACAAATCACTTCAATGTATGGGTAATCATCTCGATTTTGAAGTGATTAGAGCTTAATCACGTTCGAGCTGCTTAAACGCGTTTAAGAACTCAAGTGTGGACATAGTATTAGATTCTGTATATCTGGGGAATGGTAACAGTAAAGTTTCCAAATTTGGATTAGGGAGCTGCAATATAAGTGTCGAAAAATCAGCAAAAGACTAACCGTCGCACATAGGGGTTTTTTGCCAATCTAGCCGGACATTACTTTTTGTTTTAGCTTATATTGCTTCTTAAAAGTTATTGAGTGCCCCTAGATCGATGAAACTTGGCAGAAATATGTGATATTGTCATAGGCAGGTAAACCTAAAAAATAAATAAAATCGGACCAAGGAGGAAAATGTTCCCCCTAGAAGAACTAATCCAACCTCTGAAAAATGCAATTTTTTTTAAACTTTTCCCATACTTTTGTTTGGCAAATGCAACTTTTAACGTCGGCGAAAGTTAAAAAACCTAAAATAAGACCCATGAGATCGTAAAATTACACTTTTCGCCCCCCGCCCCCTTTTGAGGGCGGTTACATAAAATAATATTTAAAAAAAATGTAAATATTAAAAGAAATAAATTACCCCCCCCCCCCCCCGGAACGACCCTGTAAAATTTTTTTTTTTTTGCTAATTTCCAAAACATATTAATTTTTAAGATTTTATGTGACTTTTATATATTTTATAGTATTTAATTTATCTGAAAATAATTAATATATTCGTAATAATAACTTATTTATAATAGTAACAGCAAATTTTATTTAAAATAATAACAACTAATTTATTTAAAATAACTTCTCTTTTGCACTAAGATGATGATGAGTGCCATGGTTCTTCTTCGTCTGCTTCTTCAAAATCCTCTTCTGAATCTGAATTCTCTTCAGAGCCAAGTACAGGTGGAAGCATAAAAGAAATTGCTTCTTTCGTAAAGGGTAGTGACTTTTTTTTTGGAGTTGGTCTTATACTAGTAATCAGTGGGTCAGAACTGAGCAAAAGTCTATTTATAACATCTTTGTTACACTGAACCCTCGAAAACTTTCTAGCAAAATTCTGCCTGTAAAGCCGAAAATGTTTATTTCGTGCCTCAGACGCTTCTTCTGATAATAGCCCGATAGGCAACAATGCCTCACTCATTACAGTTGCGCCATGTACTAAAATCTTGTGCATTGTAGGTGTCATAGGATGCCAGGGATATAGAGTAACGTAAAGTTTTGCAGTGCCTAAGCAATAATTGGCAAACTCGTGCAAATGGATTTTGTGACCACTTGTAATTACTTCAATAATAACTTTGATCCGGTAGATGAAATCCAATGCAATTCCAGTTATTTCTACAGCTAATTCAGGATTGGAAAAAAATCGTCGTTGCTGTTTCCAAATCCAGTCTTCGGTACATCCACTATTAGCCCTAATTCACTTCTAAATTTTTCTTGGATAGTTTTTTTCCTCTCATTAACAATAGTTTTGTCCTCATCCGATCTTAATTGCCACTTTTTTACTGTGAGTTTATACGATAGGTGTAATATGCTCTCAAATAGACGAATTCTGGCGTGCAAAGTAGATAATCCGAAAGAAAGTGCATCTACGTCTATATCCCTTTTGATTTTCAAATTGTTAAATTCTTTTGAAGTAGCCCCACAAATATAGCACTTCATTGTGGACGTAGTTTGTGTTGCGGCATTACATACTTTTGCATCTATCATTGTAAATACCATTGTATGTTTTATGGAATATAACTTTCCTTCCATTAAAAAATTAGTGTTTTGTAATGTAGTAATGGCATCTTGTACATAATTAATTTCTTCTTGGATTACATCTACAGTTTCTTTAACAAATCTGATGCGAATAGGTCTACAATATCGCGGTGATGAAGGAGTTGGATTTTGCCATAATATTTTCTCCTTTTTTGCACCATATATTAGTCGAAGCGGTACGAAACTACTCTGAAAAATATGAGAATCAGAAGCATCATTTTTCATCTTTTGCTTAAATTGTGCCTGGTGTGATCCATCGCAGCCCCATTTGCTTATTAGTTCGAGGGAGTTGCATTCTTCTATTTGTGAATCACATAAAACATCTTTTAAATATGTAAGTAATCTACTTGCAGTATGATTAAGCAAATCCTGAAGATTTATTTGAGCACATGTTTCCGTTACTTCAAATGATTCTTTTGGAGGATAGCATTCACTTTTCTCTCTCTGCAGAATTTTGTAGCTAGGATAAACATTCTTAGCGGCACTTCGGATTATTTCATATTGTTTTCGAGAAAGATCAGCTTCTACAAATATAGAAAGAGCCTTTAGAGGGGTTAGCTGTTTTACTTTATCCTCTTGTGCAGCTTTGTATGCTTTTTTTATTTTTGTAGCTCTTGCCGGAGAAGACACAATTTCTTTAAGCAGACCTGAGGCATCTTTTTTTCCAGACGTTTGTAGTTGTGTTTGGGTAGCGTGCATCAATAAATCAGCATCGGTTTGAGTTCGCAAGATTTCAGTTTTTCTTCTCTTACTTCTTTCGGTCAATTCAACAAACGGCTTTTGTAGTCGTTTTGAAGACGAACTCCCAAAAAAAGGTATTGTCACTGTTCCTTCCAGCCATTTGGCATGCATGCTTACAAATCGATCCTTTTTTCTTTGTGCTGAATGCCAAAATATTTTAAAAAAATATTTGAATTTCTTTAAGCATTGATTTACTACTGATATGTCACTATCTCCCTGACATTTTGAAATTTCGCACAATTTTCTAACTAAAAATTGTAATTTCTCTTCAACGAGTTTAGAACTACATTCTTGTATAATTTGGAATAACTCTAAATTCGTATACACTTTTTCCATTTTACTCTCGAAGCTTCAAAATGGTTCTGATAACAATTTTATGCAAAAACCACAATATATATTTAAAAAAACTAAGTACCTAGAGCCCAGATTTGATTTTTTATTATATATTATTTTTGTTGTTAATGATTTTAAAAGTTATGCAAAACAGGTACATTTATTTTGCTCTATTAAATAACGTCCTTTAGCGGCCGCACAGGTGGTTAAAACCCGTTACTTACTGTTTCGCACATCCCTTTTTTTACACAGGTAATATTAGGCTTATATGTAATAATTTAAATAAAAACCATCTACGTACAACCAAAACATTTTATGACTGACGAAAGGGTTTCTATCATATGTACCTATGCAAGATGAGCAAAAACAGAAAAAAGGTAAAAAAATTTGTTTGCTCTATTAAATAACGTCCTTTAGCGGCCGCACATGTGGTGAAAACCCGTTACTTACTGTTTCGCACATCCCTTTTTTTACACAGGTAATATTAGGCTTATATGTAATAATTTAAATAAAAACCATCTACGTACAACCAAAACATTTTATGACTGACGAAAGGGTTTCTATCATATGTACCTATGCAAGATGAGCAAAAACAGAAAAAAGGTGAAATTTTCAAAAAATCATAAAAAAAAATGGCGCAACAACGCGCAACGTTTTTTTTTTGAATTTAAAAGTAGAGATTTCAAATTTTATCGTGATGTATAAAATTTTTAAGAACTCAGCGGAACTCACCTTCAAAAACCTTTTAAATTTTTTTTTTTTACAAAAAAGTGAACAAAAAAATCGTTTTTTTTAATTTCGTACTAATTTTTTTATCATAAAAAATTCAAATAAAATTTTTCTAAAAATTTTCATAATTAGCTGTTTATATAGTCTTTCACAGAAAAAAAAATTCAATGTAAAATCTTTATTCGTTTATCTACAAAAAAATATATTGTAAACCTCCCAAAACCGTAAAAAGTCAATGAACACGCATGCAATTTAATCAACTTTCCTGGTTTTAACAGTGTCCCAAAACCACAAATCTCAAGCAAAAGACTTGAAAATTCACTATACGATGCAGAACTTTGTCTGTCGAGCTGCGTACTTAAATTTTTCCATTTCTTAAAAAAAATTTTTTGCTTAATGTCCGGCTAGATTGGCAAAAAACCCCTATGTGCGTCGAAGTATTTAAGTTTGATACAAATTGCATCGTAAACAATACACGAGATATGTTTAAACAATTTTTTTCTATTTATTTTATTACAATTGGTTTAGCGAAGCGCACCGGGTTAAGATAGTTTACAATATTTGTTTTGTTATTAAGTTCTAAGTAGTTTTTAATTAATGAAAGTTTTTGTCCATATGACGATACTTTGTAAGGTTTTAATTAAAATTTTTATTTTTTATTAACGAAAATCTTTTTAATATAAATTTTCATATTATGGATTCGAATGTGTATTCCAAGTCAAATAACAATCCTCACCACCGTGAGAAATAAATTTCCAGATTCTATTTGCGAAAATCGTTTTTGTTTAGTTTTCTCAAAATAATTCATATTCCTTTAGAAGAAAGATCTTCTTTAAAAATAAGAAAAATATTTATGAATATTTCTTTTTAATTTTCTTTCAGAACCTCTACCATTGCCTTTGTACCCCAACAGCCCTGGCTTTTAAATGCCAGTATTAGGGAGAACATCTTGTTCGGAGAATCTTTTCGCCCTAGACGTTACGATTTCGTTTTAGAAGCCTGTGCTTTAAAACCCGACATTGAACTAATGCCGGCCGGAGATTTGACAATGATTGGGGAAAGAGGTATTAATTTATCAGGTGGCCAAAGGCAAAGAGTGGCCATAGCCAGAGCATTATATTCGTCGGCTAATGTGGTGATAATGGCAAGTTATTTCTTAACTCATTTTTGTTTATTTTAGTTTTATGATATTACAAACTTTATTCATTATTTGTTCGGATTAGATTTCAATTTAATAAATTTGTTTTCTCTTCTTCTTTTCCTTTCGAAAAAAAAAAACAGGACGATCCTTTATCATCGTTAGACAATGAAGTTGCCCGTCACATATTTGAACAATGTATTAAAAAAATGCTATTGAAAGCCAATCGCACTGTCATTTTAGTGACACAACAATTAAATTTACTTCAACAGGCACACAATGTAAGTGTATACTCACACTATTCAATGGACTTTTAACGCACTCTCATTCTTACTTGTCTTTTTTACAATATTAAAGTAAAAAAAGGACAGTTTCATGTTCTGGAATTTTTTTTATTACTGTCATAAGAAGAATGTAGTCTAGAAAAACTAACTCAACTGTCATTTCCTGCTGTTAAAAACAAACTAATAAATTTAATATTTTTCAAGACACAATTTTCAACAGATTTTTTTGATAGTTGAAATATGTAATTCAAGGCCTTGAGGTATAAGTGACAGATAAATATTCGTAATATTAAGAATTCAAATAAATTAAATGCATTTGGCAACTATTTAGTTGCCAAGGAATGCTTGCAAATGTTTTATGCATATTAAATGTTTTTTCTTACTTCTTGCTAAAAAAAAACATTATCCTGTAGAATATTTTAAATTAAAATTGGTTTTTGTTTTTAAACAAAGAAATGTTAAAAATTAAATTAAATTTTGCTTAATTCTAAACTCTTTAATTACAAATTTTCTTTTCGAAAATATTAATTTTTTCTTATAATTTGTCTAATTTCCATTTTTTTGATGGCATTCTAAAAATGTTTTATTCATTTAAGCTTAATTAAAAAAAAAATGAAATTCTTTTCTCTCTTCTCTTATTCAGTTAATTGTACTGAAAGATGGTTGTCTGCAAGCATCCGGAAGCTACAAGGATATTGAAGTAACTCATCCTTTTATAATCGCCAAATGGAATTCGATAATTGCTAAAGCCAATGAAAAGGAACAACAAAATAAGTAAGTAACAAAACAAAAAAAATATTAAAAAAAAAAACTAGTAAAATGCAAAATAAGTTGATTCTAGTCAACCAATTGAACAATTGAAAATGAATAAACAATTTTTATTGCTGGTTTGGTGAAATGAAAGAATTTATTATCACAATAATGGAAAAAAAATTCAAATGACTCGATAAAATAGAAAATAATAATAACAATGGCTTTAATGGGAAGACAATATAGCAAAAACTAAATGTTAATTAGGAAAATAACTCAAAGAAAAATAATTGGGTAGGAGAAAACAAACAAAATTTGTTAAAGAAACAACACAAGCAATAAAAAGTTACATAATTTTAAAGAAGATGACATAAGTTATTAAAGAAAAGTTTAAAACTATTCTAGCTTAGTTTTAATTCAGTTTTAGTCTAGTTCTAATTTAGTTTAGTTCTAATTCGGTTCTAGTTCAGTTCTAGTTCATTTCTAGTTCATTTCTAGTTCAGTTCTAGTTCAGTTATAGTTTAGTCACTTTCAATTTATATAAACAAGATATTAATACATAAATTAATTTAAAAAAAAAGTTCTAATTCAGTTCTAGGAATTTCTATTTCAGTGCTAGTTTAGTTCTAGTTAACATCCAGTGCAGCCCTAGTTCTGTTCTAGTTAAGTTCTACTTCAGTTCTAATTTATTTAATAAATGAAGAACAAATAAAACAAAGCTCTTAAGCGAGGTTTCGTTTAAACGTGCTCAATCCCCATTTCATACTATTGACAAACTTTAATTTTTTGTTGATGGGATGAGCCATTTCTATGCGCATTTCACTGGTTGCTAAGGCCAGATCGTCAGGAATATTGGAAAAACTAAAGTTTTTGTTACCTTCTTATTCAGATATTATTGTAAACCAGCGTTTTTCTTCCCCCAATAAAATAAAATTAGTAGCATTTTTTAAAACATATCTGCATATGTGACGCGCAAAATAGAAAGGGACCTAAGGGTTTTGTTCAGGAGAGCCATTTTATCTTTGGTGTACCACCACTGAGCGTGTTTAAAATTTGTTTAAAATTTAAAAACGTTTGCTGTGGCCGTTCTCTAGATATCGTCCCCTCAATATAACAATAGCGTATAATTTTTTTGGGGTTTTGAGAAAATCGTGTTTAAAGTTTTTGTCAAATCGGATTTCTATTAAAACCTCAATATCGCGGTAACTAAAAATCCTTCATATTGGATTTTTCGACGAATACATAATACCGTTTCTTGTCTTTAAATTGACCAATTTTTTTTATTCTACGCATCCTTTAAGACCATAATTATGTCATTCAAAGAGCAAGCCCTCCATATAGGCTATTTTATTTTTTAAGGAATTCGTATGATGTATCTGATACACTATTTTATTTTGTATAGTATTCGCTGTTTTATTCAAGAATTTTACGGCATTTTTATTAAAATATTTGATCTCAAAAATATCAATTTGTAACATTATAAAACAGTGATTAATTCATAGTTTTGTTAATTCAGTGGCACATATTCATTTCTTTCCAATTTGGGTTATTATAAACAAAAAATTATGACAAATTAAGGTATACATTGCGTAAATCAAAAATAACTAGAAGTTCATTCGTCTTCTTTCTCTTCCTCTGCTACATCTGGCTCATCTAAACAATTTCGCTTCTTTCCACATTGTAAGTTATAAAAAAATGACTGCGAGCCACGAGGAATTACATTATTCTTGTACAAATTTTGGAGATCGTGCAGCTTTCGATGGTCGGAATGAAACTATTTCTCAAACAATAGTGTATATTATTACAGTATTTATCGGATATAAGAACATCTCATATAAGAACAAAACGCTTATAAGAAACATTTTCAAAAACACCATGTCTTTTTTGCGATTTTTCTAACAAAAAAGGTTTCAATAAGAAAAACGCTCATTAGAAAAAACTGATAAAAGAACATTTGTCTTAAACACCAAAATCACAAAATGTATAGAAAAAGAATTTATATAAGAAACTTCCAACGGCAACACAGAAATTATGTAGTTTGCATGGACAACTCTGTTTTCTGACAGTTTTACAACAAGAACAAAGTTTTCTTTTCTTTACTTTTAGTTTTAGATGAGCGAGCTCAAGGTATATTTATAGCAGGTAGTCTCGGAAAGCCAGCTGGTTATTTTTTATTTGCTTGTTTTGTGATACAAACTGTCAAATGTTGTATAGTAAACAAGTAAACAAGTTTTTTGTCTTCATCTTTTGCCTTTTTGTCTCTTTTTAACCCTTTTGCTGTTTGACAGTTCGTATCACAAAACAACAATAAAAAGCCCCGTTGTTTGTTTTATTGTACAATTGTTGTAATCTCGCGGCTACCTGCTATAAATATATGTACCTTGAGCGAGCTGGTACTCATGAGAAGCTTTGTGTTTTTTGCCAATAAAAACAAAAGTTAAAATTTTAAAAGAAATACAAAACGGGATAAAAAGAAGCGAAATCGCAAAAAAATATAATATTGGACTTTCAACGTTATCTAAAATAGTGAAAAACTCAAAAGACATAGACAATAATTACATTGGTTTACAGCCAAAAAATACCAAGAACACCACATGCCTAGATAAGTTAATTGGGACCTCCTGAACACGAAAATCGCTGTGATTTTTTTTCCTAAGTACCGTTTTTTTTCATCTCATATAAAATTCCGTAATTTTTTTTATTTAAGTTTAAACTGATGGATTTAAAAAACACGGAATTTTATATGAGATGAAAATATTGTCGTTCCACAAAATCCTTAATAAATACTTTATTTTTAATCAGATTTTTTTTACGCTCAAAATGTTGGTAATTAAATATACTATTTGGTTAAAAAATAAAACATTCCAGATATTTAATAAAACGTAGTAAAAAAACGAAATGAAAATGAAAAATTTTGAAAAAAACGTAAAAAATTGACATTTTTTGAACTTTGAGGTGCCATTTCTTATCAGATAGAAATTTGTAGCATATCGATGGAAAAGGCATTCGATTACCTTTCCAACGATATGCCATTTATTTCGATCGGACTTTTTGGTTGGGCTCCACAAGGGTTTGAGTGGGACCATACACCGAAAAACACAAAAGTGCCGTTATCTAAAAAACGGTACTTAGGAAAAAAAATCACAGCGATTTTCGTGTTCAGGAGGTCCCAACTAACTTATCTGGACATGTGTTGTTCTTGGTATTTTTCCAAATTAAAAATTTGTAAAGCAGTGTTATTAAAGGCTAGATTGCACTATTATACTTTGTATTAATACATGTCAAAATCTCAAGTAAAATGACAAAGTGTGATAGTGTGAATGCAATGTGTCACGAAAATGACAAGTATTATGAAAAAAGTTTGACATCCCATACGACTTCATCGTTTTTTGAAAAATTTCTAAACAATAATACTTTTCATTGGATCAGGGTTGCATTTTTTTCATGTGTAAGTGTTTATACTTTGTGTGATGGTGTGAACACAAACTGTCATGTTACATTAGATTTTTTGACAGTCGCAACAAAATTCCAAAAAAAATTATGGAATACGTAAGACTTGTGAGATAGTGTAATCTAGGCTTTAAAAGTTACAAACGTTAACATGGGGTCTTCACCTGACAATTTTTTGTCATACCAAACGTCAAAGTTCATGTAAAAATAACTTTAAAATTTTTGTCAGCGTTTTTTTTTTAGTATGAAGTTTGACGTTTATTATAACAAAAAATTGTCAGGTGAAGACCCTATTAAACAAGAAAAGAGACAGAAAACCAAAATATGAAAGTCTTATGGCCATAGCTACTTATATAAGAAATAAGTTTCTTATATAAAATAGTTGTATATAAGAAAGAAACGCTTATAAGAAACTTTTTTCCTGGATTTTTTAAGTTTCTTATATCCGATAAATACTGTATAAGCTATTTTATGAGTTAAAGTTTTCCTAAATTGTATTTTTTTCTACAGGCTAAAATGGAGCATAATGCGTATACACTTTTAATCTTTTAACAACTTTGGAGTCACAATTTCAAGTAAAATAGCGCATATGAGCTTACACACTTATTGAAGGAAAATTTTGAACAAGAAATTATACACTATTTTTTCCAACGACATTTTGACCCACTTTTTGGAAGTAGAATTTTACGAAATTTTGACCAGACATAAAATCAATGTTGAAGATTCTAAATATGCAATAAAAAAATAATAGCGTATGAGCACATACGCTATTGTTATATTAAGGGGACGATATATGCTACAAGTTGTATTTGTATGGGAGTTAGTGCTGGGAAACTATCGATAGACTATCGATATTATCGATAGTCTTAAAATATCAAAAATATCGATAGGAAAAATATAAATATCGATATTTTTATTATTTAAAATACAGCTATGAAGACATCTAAAAGCAGCTATACACACACAGTTTTTTGCCGGAAATTTTTACTTGCTATTATTAATTCGCGCTGAATTACAGCAATGAAACAACAAGAATGGCAAGTGGTATGGATTGCTTAGCAGTGCTTTTTACTTAAGGCCTTTAAGTCGAAATTTTTACATGTTTATATAGGGACTGAAATGTCAAATATTTTTGTAATGTTGTAAAAAAAATGCAAATCGAAATGCAATTGCAAGTATAAGACAAAACAATGAACGACCATTAGAGGATAAGTCCGCTAGATTGATAACGTTTTTGGGTTTAGAATTTAGAAAATTTTTTAAAGTTGCAATGGAATATTTTATAGTCCCTGTTACTTCGATTCCTTCAGAAAGGTACTTATAAATTTTTAAGAAACTGCCATCTAAAATAACGTGCGTATATACACACGTCTCATACATTCGATAAAGTGATAAAAACAACGAACTGTAGCCTTATAAAAAAAAATAATTAAAGTTTTCCTGCACAAGTACAAACATTCAGTCGATAGTAATATCGATATCAGATTTCACTATCGATAGTAGAAAATATCGATAGTATCCCAGCACTAATGGGAGCTACGGCGCCCACTTTTCTAATCTAACTCACTTTTTATTAGCCAAGCTATTCGTATCAGATTTCAAAACATTTTCAACATCCGTATACTTCGGGTTTGAAGCAACTTAGTCGCGTTCTTAGGGTCCTCAACAAAAATTTAACTAATAACATGTTTTAATTTTGGTTGACTCTTTATCTATTCTTTCTTTATTTCTTCTTCTGATTGAAGCTTCGGTTGTAATACGAGCCAGTGCCCTACCTCTCCTGCCCTGTTACTCCTACACTTCGCTGCCTTGAATATAATCCAAGACTATAGTATGACCCTTAGATTTCTGGGTGTAAGCCTTAGCAATTTTTAAAGCTTTGCCTTTACACAGTGCTCTACACCGCTTCCAGACTGGATGTAAATCTCTGACAGGAAAGGTCGGATGTTAATTCAGCTTGCTTTACAGGTTTTAAAACCAGTGCCCTGTTCTTTACTATCAAGAGATCGGTGTTATCAAACAAATGTTTACTTAATAGCACCGTGTATCGATTTTTTTACTAAACTTTCTCTTACCGGTCCAAAAACCAAGAAGCCTGACTTATTCTGTTTATGTTGTCTTTGTGTCGGAGCTGCCATGCCCAATTTTTCAATGTAGCCCACTTTTTTAAAGAAGATTTTTATTTATATCCAATCTGTTTTTACAATTATTGTATACTTTCACTGTTACCGCTCTACAGATATATAAAAACGCTACACATTGGCTTTGTATGGATGGTGCAACTCCTACTTCTCCGATCCAGCTAACTTTTTAACACATGTTGTGTACACATTTTCAAGCTTTCTGTACCATATTTGAAAACTTTTACTGTAACCGTTCTCTAGGTATATAGACATTTGTATGGTGTTTGTATTTGAGGTACCACGCCCACTTCTCAAATCCAGCTCACTTCTCAAAAGATGTTTTGTATAGATAACCAAACTATTTGTTCCAAGTTTGAAATCTTTTACTGCAGTTGTTTTCCAGATATACCGAAATTTATATGGTTTTTGTATTGGAGGATCCACGCCCGCTTTTTTAAACCAGCCCACTTTTTGGAGGATATTTTGTTTTGATAACCAAACAATTTGTTCACAATTGGTAAACTTTTACCGTTACCTTTTTCCAGATGTACTGTATTTCCTTTAAACGCAAGGAGCCACGCCTACTTTGCCATTTCAGTCGTGTTTTTGACAGATGCCGTGTATGAATACCCATGGTACTTCACCCAAATTTGGAAGCTACAGTAGCAGATAAACCGAAAAATATATTGTTTCATATGGGAAGTGCCACGCCCACTTCTCTTATCCAACCTTCTTTTTGGCTGATGTTGTGTTTTGTTTAAAAAGTTATTGGTTTTAAATTTGAAAACTTTAACTTTAAATGTTCTTTAAATGTTTTTTTTCTTTTTAATATCCTAAGCTAATCCCGCGAAGCTTTTCGCTTGTCTGGAAACCAGAGTCTCTGGTGGGAATCGAACCCACAACCCCGGTGCTGATAGACTAGCTCACTGCCAACTAGCCTACCGCGGGGTGAGTTAGTTCATATTGTCTTTGTGTGGGGTGTGCCACGCCCACTTGGAATTTTGACTATTACATATTTATAGCCTTTGATAAGCGCCGGCTTAGCAGAAATATGCTTTGAAAATTTCGGGGAATTCGGTTTTGTCGCTTAAGAGTCTTTATGGAACAAACATACAAACAAACGAATTTTCATTTTTAAATTAAAGCTTAGTTTTATGTGTTGTTTCTAGGTGACACGCAATTGATTATGTAGTAAAATTAATATGAAAAGCACTAAAAAAACTGAAACAGCACATTAATTTAGTTTATAGTTCACTATGTTGTCTAGATTGTAGTTCAAGTTCTCTAGTTGTTTTCAATTAACTGGAAAATATTATTTTGTGTTTTATTCGACCTTTATAATAAACTAGCTGACCCGGCAAACGTTCGTTCAGATGTTACAGGGTCTGCATGCCAAATTTTAGTACACCGGTTGATTAGTTAAGAAGATAATTTAAATTATTAGCTATAATTCTATCCAGATGTTACACTATTTGCCTGCCAAATTTCAAGAAAATGAGTTAATAAGTTAATAAGATATAGGAAGGAGGAGCTTTTACCCCTCTTGCCCTATTTCATACTCGGTTCTCTTTCGATGTTACAGTGCATGCATGCCAAATTTTAAGAAAACCAGTTGATTAGTTAAGAAGATATAGGGTGGGGGAGCTTTTACCCCTCTTGCCCTTTTTTACGCCCTATTCCCTATTTTCTTTACGACGCACAGTGGCGCCATTTGAGTTTTTTCGTTGCAAAAATCATATCTTTTGAACCGAATAAGGTAATTGAACAGTTTAAACAGCATATGATAGATAAAGGGTGCTACGCTGTGTAGGGGCCTACTTATGGGTTATCAAAGTTAAAATTAGTAGAAAAATCAATTTTATGGTACCTAAAAAAAAATTATTTTTACATTTTTAGATTGTTTTTATTTTTTTTTTCTTTAGGGTTCTAAATTATTACCCAACAAATTAAAAAAAAAAATTTTTTTTTTTTAAATTTATTTTTTCAATTTTCTGTATTTTCGGTATATGGGTAATTCCATGTCAAAACGACCAAGAGTGGGACACGACCCCTTCCGATTTTAATGAAATTTGGTGAGAATGTTCCTTTTATCTTATAAGGAACATATATGAACGAAAAAAAATTTTAAAATTTTTTTTTCAAAAGTTATGTCATACTCAAAATGTCATAATTTCGCCGAATTAGCCGAATGTGTTGAGCTTATTTCTTCAATAACTCGAATAACTCGAATACTCGATAACTCGAATGCCGCGCACCTGGCATTTCACCCTAATTGGGGACGCTGAATTCAGTGGTGCTAACCGTTTTTTTAAATTAGCTCTTGTTTTCAAGATATACCGTTATTTCGAAAATGTAAGGCGCTGCACAGCATATATTCGCGTAACTCAAAAATGGTTTAGTTTATTGAAATAACTAAAAAAACCGAAATTCGGCAATAAATAATAAAGTGCGGTTGGTCATACATTTGACCCATCTAGGAGCATCCTACGCGCTGTAGGGGCCAAATTAAAGAATTTTATTAAACCGCAATATTAGTATGGCAACCATGTCTTTTTAACCTTTTTTACCTCTAGAAGCCAAACGGGCACGTACGGGCAGATAAAATTTTTGAATTATGTAAAGAAATAATCAAAGAACAGATTTTGCAAATATGGCAAATATAGAAAAATATAGATTTTTGTTATTTTCCGTCAAAGTTGAAAAATAGTGAAAAAACGGATAGTTTTTAAATAGTGATTTACCAGGAGAAACACAAAGCAAACAGTTCATTTTTTTTTTATCATTACACATTTAATAAATGCATCAATCAATACAAACAAAAAATAAGGCGATTCGTTACCTATTTTTCGTGATATTACACCTGAAATCGCAACAAATTTACTAAAAATTGTGTGTTTTTTTGAAAACCGAAAGTCGGTCAACTTTGAACGGCTATATCTTCTAAACTAAAAATGTGATATTATTAAGAGTGGCAGATTTGAAATCGTTGAAAAGTTTCCTATAACATGAGTTTATTCAAAACTTCGTCGGTGCTCATGAAAATTTTGATTTTTGCAACCTCGTTTGCTCTACGGGCGCTACTGTGCGACGTTACAGTGCCTGCATGCCAAATTTTAAGAAAACCGGCTGATTAGTTAAGAATATATAGAAAGGGGGAACTTTTGCCCCTCTTGCCTTATTTTGCGCCCTCTAGCCACATAAAATAAACTTTACGAACTATTCACATACCTAACAAATAAAAATCGGTCAAGTCTTTTAATAGAAGCTCAAAATGGGGGGCATTTTATTGATATTTGTATGGAAATATATAGGAAAATCTAAATGTCATATCTCCGTAACCCCTGGGCCGATTTCATGCAAACTTTACATAAACCATGTACAGACTATCTCTAACGTACCCTGAAGTTTTATGTGAAGGCGGTTTACCCGTTTCCGCAGTTAGTGGTGACATCAAAGTGTACAATTCTTTTTATATACATATATAGATTAACAAAAGAACTTTTTTTTGTACCTTGAGCTCAAAAAAAAAAAAATCATTAATTAACTGCCCAGTAAAAACTTCGCTTACTTTTTCAAAATGAATAGCTTCTTTCACTCAATATTTAATAGTTTTCTTCTTTAACTTCTTCTACAACAACTTCTATAGCTACTTTTTCTAGATGTATGTAGTTAAAAATATAATGACTAACTTTCGAATGCGTTCATTTTGGGACATCCTTTGTAAAATTCATTGGTTCTTTCAGTAGAATTGTAAGAAGTGCTTTGTCTGGGTTCACACTATGAAAGTTTTCTTTCAGAAAGTGTAAGCTTATGGGTGAGAGGGGAGAGAATAGCAGCATGGTCTCTCCCTCTCTCACCCATAAGCTCAGACTTTCTGAAAGAAAACTTTCATAGTGTGATCCCAGACTTTACTCAACACATTATTTTGTAGGCAAAGTTTTGAAAGGGTGGAAAATGTTTTTTAATTCGTTTCTAATAAACTCCTGCAAATCCCTTTAAAAAAGATAAAAAAACGATTTGGTTTAACAACAACATCTCTCTCCTTTCTTTTAATGTCTTATAATTTCAATGCATTCGTTTCCATTTCTTCTTCCAGTTATATTCTCTGGCTGCTGGATCTGTTAAATAAATTTTAATACTTCATAAATTTTCATAAAATATTTTCCAACTTAAACAATTTTGATTTACTTGAACATTCGCCGGCAGACAAGTAAAATGATTCCTACTCCAACAGAAAAAAATATCTTTAATATTCAATCTACTTATCACTAGTACGTATGACGTCCCCCTTGTCATTTTTCTAAGCATGACCCCAATATTTAAATATTTTTTAACGTATTTACTCAGTATCAACGACTCCTAATGTTTTAAGAGACACAACTGGCTGCTTGAGCGATGGCTACTGCTAATATTGATGATGGCTGCAATGTAATTAAACGCGATGAACTGTTGGGAAAGGAGTGGAGATGGTGGAACAGTTAGAAGGCGAGTGGGTGAAGTGTGTCTATGAGTAGTACATATAAAGTGCTATGTAAATTAAAACCATGATTCCATGATTTCGTTAGCAAAACACAAGGAGCATTAAGTACATTTTTCTTGTGCAAAAGTGGTTAAGTAGTCAATAGTAAATGATAAGTGGGAGTGAAGGCGGTATGGGCATTAGCAATCTTCTGGTTCCTTGTAGTCATTATAGGCCTAAATAAGTTAATTACAGGTAGTAGCTCAAGTGGAACGAAGCAAAAATAAAAATGCACTAAATGTTCTCTTTAATAAAAGAGGCAGAAAATTTAGTACTCCATTTAGGAAGGGTGGCAAAAAATTTATTGTTATTAAAAAGAATTTTTAATAAGCCAGAACTGGAAAATGTTTGAAAATCAAGTTTATGCGACAGCGCATAGAGAAAGGGACCAGTCCGGTAAAGGGAACAGTAAAACCCAATTATACAAAACAAGAGGTAGTGACGACCTACGCGCGTTTTCAAGGTTGACAAACAATGTTGAGATGTGTCGCTTTCAAATGAGACCAATACCAAAACGCTCAGTGATGGTACACCAAAGATACAAAGATAAAATGGCTCTCCTGAACCAAACCCTAAGGTCCCTTTCTATTTTTCGCGTCACATATGAACAAATGTATGTATAAAAAGTTATTCACCAACAGGCATATTCTAAAATTCTATTGCCCTTTACTAAAATTTTGTACAATGTTATACTGTTCCTGCACAGTCAACTTTGGTTATAAAAGACTTAGCTTCATCGATATTACCTTCTTAATAAACAAGACGTTGTTCGCAAACACCAGGAGGATACACATTTGGTATACTGAGGTGGGTTTTTGTGTGTGTTTTTATTTTGGACCATATAAACTCAATTGGATTCAATATTGGGCTATAAAGAGAGTCGCTGATGAATTTTCAAAAATTATTTCCATTTGGCTATGACATGGTGCATTATTACACACAACAACTAAATCTTGTAAGAGCTTTCCTTATTACTCCCATCGATTGATTAAGCTGTTTACCCACTCTCTTGAGTCTTGCATTTTGAATGTTCCTCGTTTTCTCGTCAAAGGAATAACTCCAGATAATGATATTCCCCCGATTAGGTAGATATTTGGACCTCGAGTAGATGGTACGTGTATTATAGCTATTAAGCCTTTCCTGGACCAGCCACGAGTTCTTCTGCAGAGCAAATTCAAATTGGTTTCGTCAATCCAAATTATTTGTTTTCCACTTTGAATGCAATAAAAAAATCTCAATATTAATTTGTTTTATCTCAACTTCAATTTATATTTACTGAATATTACTTTTTATTTTCACAATTCCAATTTGTATTTTCTCACCATCAATTTGTATTTCTAATATCAATTTGTATTTTCTCAACATCAGTTTGGATTTTTTATTATCAATTTGTATATTCTCAATATCAATTTGAATATCAATTTGTATATTCTCAATATCAATTTGGATTTCTTAATATCAATTTGTATTTTCTCAACATCAATTTGGATTTCTAAATATCAATTTGTATATTCTCAATATCAATTTGGATTTCTTAATATCAATTTGAATTATCTCAACAACAATTCGTTTTTCTGAATATTAATTTGTATTTTCTCAATATTTATTTGGGTTTTCTCAATTTCAACTTAATAAAAGGTGTAGAGCTAAACTTGAACTGAACTAGAACTCAACTTGAACTCAACTAGAACTTCATTAGGATTAAAACTCAATTCAATACACGAATATAATTATCTTGATCCACCTTCGTTGCCTGAACATTCTAAGCATAAGGTCAAAAATATAAAAATATTTGACATGCCATAAAATTAAGATGACTTTAATGACAATGATGACGAAGGCTATTCAAACATTAATGATGATGAGTACGAGTATCAGGCTTTTTACTCAATTACTTAATATCTATCTGTAAATAGAAAAATGTTCGTCTGTTTTTTTGTTGGCTTATAGACTCCTAAACTACTGAACCGATTTTCCTACAGTAAAATAAAGTGAGCCCAAAAAATAAAATATGCTATTTACTTTTTTCGATAGGGGCAGTGGAAGTGGTACCCTCAATAGGATGCCAATATTAAGTATCGCATATCTTAAGAGCCGCTACACCCATTTTCTTGAATTTTTCGCAGTAGCATCTTCTGAGCCCCAGAATTTAAATAAGATAACAGCAGGGGAAGTGAACCCCCATAGGACGCCAATGTGAAATATCGCATATCTTAAGAACTGTTATAGTGAGAATGTTCAAAATTTGGTAGGGGTCACTCTTATGGTAAACTACACCTTTGAAAAAAAAAAAAAATAAAGGGTGTAGGCGCAGGGGGGCAATACCCACCATAGGATGCATATATTTAATATCGCGTTACTTAAAACGTGCCTAAGGTCACTAATATGGTCAACAATAAATTTAAAAATATAAATGGGCGGGGTAGACGGCGGAGGAGCTGTACCTCCCATAGAACAAAAGTATTAAATACTGCATATTTGAAGATAAAAGCCTTCAAGCTTTGTAGGAACCACTTTTATGGTAAACGACAACTTTTCAAATTATAATAAAGGGGGTTAGTGCATGGGAAACAATAAATTAACACAGAAGCATCCTATGAGCCAAAAAAATAAAACAGTTTACTTATTATGTCGATAGGGGTAGTGGAGCAGTACCCCCATTGGTTGCAAATGTTTAATAAAAATTATGACTAGTCAAGTGACTAATTCATCATCACGCAGCCCAAACAGCTGAAGGAAGAGACATGAAATTTGGACAGTGAATAAGTTCTCCAACGTATTGATCCACGGAAAAGCGATTTTTTGAAATTGAAATATTTAGAGGATAAAATGGGTTAAATTACTTAACATAGGCAATAAATATTTGTAAAATTCCAACTGGGCGTGGCATCCCCCAAACAAAGAAAATATGAATATCTCCATATCTGGGGAATGGTTACACAAAAGTTTTCAAATTTAAAATAATTAACTTTGTTATCATTACACAACATCGGCCAAAAAGTGGACTGGATTGGAGAAGTGGGAGTGGCTTCTCCATTACAAAGTTAGTGTAAATACAAGTGATCCAGAGAACGGTTACAGGAAAATAATAAAGATTTTTTACAAATATTTAGCTCAAAAAGTGAGCTAGATTGGAGACGTGAGCATGGTACCTCCAAATACAAAGACAATTTAGATTTCTTTATATCTGGAGAATGGTCAGAGTATGTAAAAGTTTTTAAATTTGCAACATAAAGCTTGGTATTCTTTACAAAATATCTTTGAAATATAAGCACAATAAAGGTTTCTGTATATCTTTAGAACGATAATACTAAAAGTATCTAAATTTGGTACTATTTGACTAATTTTATTTCATTGGGGGAAGCGAAGGACTGCGCTTAAGACAACCCTGAACTTAAGTTAAACATTGACTGGAATTTAAGGCTTAAATCTAAGAGTTGAATGCATTAGAACAATTTAGTAGATATGTGTTTTAAAGAGTTATGGATATTAAAAAAATTAAGTAACGTTCTAGAATGTTTGTTGATACATTTATATATATATCGTGTTTTTTCAATTTCATTCAAAAGTTCTGCTGAAAATGCTGCTTTAGGCCGGACAGCTCGTGAACGTTGGAAACTATTTAAAAATGTTTCCAAATTAGGACTGCAACGTTTGCCTTCAATACAAGATTCAAATACGGCTGATGGAGAAGATGGCGATGAAGCAGCAGGTGGTACTGTTACGAACGCCAGCGGTAGTGAAGTGGATTTGGAAACGGATATAAAGACAATTTCTTTCGAAAATATACTGGCTGCCGATGATGATGATGTAGATTCCTACAATACAATGATGCCAGCGGTATGTGTTTTTGTTTGCACTAAGACTAAAAAGAAAATCGTAGAGATTTTTTTTAAAACTTTTTATTAATATAATATTTTTTTAAATCTTGCTATTTATAGGAAGTTTTTTAAAAATTTGCCTTTTATAGAAAAACTTCCTAAATGTTGCTATTTACTAAAATTTTGTTTTCATAGAAAATTTTATAAAATTTGTTTTATGTGGAAAATTTTTATAAAAATCAGTTTTTATAGGACATTTTTATTCTATTTATAATAAAATCTTAACTTTGTTAAATCTCTTTAGCACTCTTTTATGATCTCTCACAACAGCAGCTTTAAACTCAAACGTACTCCCTCCACAGTTTACGGTTCGCGACATCTCATTTACGATGTCCCCTTACCGCTAGACGAATGCCAGACTGAGAGTGTCATTCTCCGTCGTAGAAGACGAACCAGTAGTCGTAGCGATAGTCAACAAAAAGGACGCCCTAGTTCCCGAACCTCTAGTCGCCTTAGCAATATAAGCAATACACCCACCGAATTAAGAAGAAGTTTACTCACCAACAGCTGCAGTAGTGCCAATAGTTATATGACCAATCTAAGTAGCAGCCATAATGAAGACGAAACTCCAGCCTCGCGCACCCAATCGTGGCAGCCTTTCGGGGCCACTATTAATAAGCAACATCAAACGGTTTCGAGAAATGTCTCTTCTCCTCCCACTTTTGATGAGCAGCAAGTTAAAGAAGAGGAAGATGAAAGAGACTCTGATGCGGCCCTTGTGGCGGATTTGGTTAAGACCACAGCCTCTAATAATGGGTTTCAGCAGTTCTTGAGGAGAATGTCCATGAGAAAATCATTTAAACCAAAGGGAGTTGTAGTAGCCCAGCACAAGAGAAAATTGCATGGCAACACGGGTTCCATATTGTAAGTACACTTCATTATTTAATAGTTGCAATTTAATTTTTTTTTACCTAATCAAGGAACAATTGAATAAAAAAAATTTTCTTTCAAACTTTAATTTTTTCATTCAAGTTTTTATTTTATTATTGAAAAAATACAATGAGAAATTGTAACTTATACCTGGCAAACTTTGCACTCACTTCTTTCATTTTTTTTTTTGCATTTTTATTTCATTTCCTTTTCCCGTATACACACATATACGCGTGCATGTATGTAAACACTCCCTTCCACCCCTTCTAGGAGTATCTCTGAGGAATCTGGCATTGCTGGTTGTAGTGCTGCTTCAGTACCATCAATTGAATTGAGTTCAGTGGCAGTAACGGATACTGAAACTGAGACGGAAAGTTGGATTGCAGGTATAGAAAATGAAGAATCCATCCAAGGCAAGTAAATTTATAATATAGAAGTTTTATATACACACACGCACACAAACAAACACATAAGTACCCAGCGGGAAAACTCAGAAGACCTTCTCACTTCAGGCCTTTTTAAAGGTCGGCTTAAACAGTTTTTTGGTTCAATTACTATTCTTATCTAACAGCTAAAGAATGCCTGATAGAATGCCTTGGCTCTTTAGTATAAAAGATAATATACACCTTCCACGCTCGCTTCTATGAGAAGGGAGCAGAGCAGGAGTAACATTTTTTGTATTGTTTTTTGCACAAGCAAAAGCAAAATTTTTGATCCCGAGAGCGGAAGGCCTACTCCGCAATGACAACGTGTGTAAAAAAGATATGAGTTTAGAATGGAGCGAGCAGGCCTTGTTTATCCAAAAGAATCAGTATAGAGGCCTTCTAGAAGGCATCCGTACTCCTTCTTTTTCCCGCTGGGTAGTAAAGCATTAAGTATCTGTGTAGTCGAATGCAAGTTTCAGTAGAGAAATATTAAGGACTGAGAGCAGTTGCACTAAAACATTTGCGATAAATAACAAACAAGAAGAATATTTTGATTATTAAACGACTTTAAACTAAATTTATCAAACAGATAAATTTGGTACTTGAGTTATAGCAATTTTAGTGAACACTGCATTCATTCCGAAACATGTATTTATATTCCCATACAAATATCAACAAAATGCCCTCCATTTTGAACTCCTCCGAAACGGCTTGACCGATTTTTATGTAATTTTGTATGTGTATTTGTTAGGTATGAGAATAGGTCGTAGAGTATATTTTATATCGCTAGAGAGCGCAAAATATTGCCATAGGAGTAAAAGCTCCCACTCCCCAATCTTCTAAACTAATCAACCGGTTTCCTTAAAATTTGGCATGCAGATAATGTAGCATCTGAAAGAGAATAAGTAATAGGGTGTGAAATAGCGTAAGAGGGCTAAAATTTCCCCCTCCCAATATCTTCGTAACTAATCAATTTCGCAGGCAAATAGTGTTACAGTTGGAAAGAACTATAGCCTATGGTTTTTATTATTTGGGGCGTGAAATAGAGCAAGAGGGGTAAAAGCTCCCCCTCCCTCTATCCTCTTAACTAATCGACCAGTTTTCTTAAAATTTGGATAGCAGACACTGTTACATCTGAAAAAAATAAGTTATTTGGCAAAATAACGTTTGCCGGGCCAGCCAGTTTCTTATAAAAAGCTAATTTTGTTATAATAGCAAATTTTATGAATATTTTCTATAAATAGCAAATTTTTATTAATAATTGCTATTAATAGCATACTTTTTCTTAAAATGTATTAAAATTTCTTACAAATAGCAAATTTTGTTCAAAAATCTTGTAAATTTTTTATAAATAGCAATTTTTTTGAAAATTTTCTTTAAATAGCATATACATATTGCGAAAATTTCCTGTAATAGATTATTTTATGGAAATTTCTTTTAAATAGCAAATTTCTTATTAACAGAAAATTTCTTATTAATAGATAATTTATTTAAAATTTCGTATTAATACCAAATTTCTAAGAAATTTTCTTTAAATAGCAAATTTTATGAAAAATTTCCTATTAAAAACTACAGTCAAATCCCGATAAATCGTTATTCCCGATAATTTGTAATAAACTGTCGGTCCCTTGAAAAAATCTCGTTAATTCGTAATATTTCCATACATTTTGGTCCCCTCGCTAATTCGTAATTTTTTTTTCAAATAAAATCTTCTTTACCTCTGATAAATCGTACCACTTATAATTCGTAATAAAAAGAACAGAAACATGGAAAGAATGTTTTTTGCTTGCCGCTATTTTTTTTTGCGTGGGTTTTTGCTTGTGTGTGCTTGTGCTTATTTTCTTAAGATCAGTTTGTTACATGTTTTATGTTTTATGATTTGTTTTATCGTTTTAGTAAATAAATTGAAAAACCCCGTTAATTCGTATTTATTTAATTTTAACCCCGTTAAATCGAAACCCCGCTAAATCGAAAACCCCTATAATTCGTAAGTAATGGCCGGTCCCTTGCGATTACGAATTATCAGGATTCTACTGTACTTCTATGAAATATTATATTTTATAATAAAATTTCTTATAAATAGCTAATTTTTTTTGAAAATTTTCTATAAATATCAAATTTTATGGATTAAGAAGTTTTATGAAAATTTCTCATAAACAGCAAATTTTATAAAAATTTCTTTAAAATAGCGACTTCTTCAAAATTCATTATAAATTTCCTATTAATAAAAAATATATGTATGAATTCGTATGTTAATAGACTTGCTCTTATTAAGCTGTCAACTTTAAAAAGCCGCCGTGTTATGCTGAGTATATCTTTTCTAATTGGATTGATTCATGGTGTAGTTGATTATATGTTCCTGCTTAATAAATTAACTTTTGAGTCACTTCAAACTAAAAATTTTGGCTAAAGTCGCTGTAAATATGGTAAAATTTCCTACAAAAAGAAAATTTTTGAAAATATGCTATTTATTGGCTAAAAAAGCAAATGTGCCAAAAATTTACAAGAAATCGCGAATAAAAGGAAAATTAACTAAGAACAGCCAAATTTACTAAAAACTTGGCAATTATTAGAAAATAAAAAAAGAAAATGTACTTTAAGTATGCAATTTTTGAAAAGTAAAAAATCTTGCAAACTTTTTTTGAGTAACAAATTTTCAAAAGAAATTTTCTAAAAATAGGAAATAGCTAAATATACCAAAAGTTACTTAAAATCGCAAATACAAGAAAATTTACTAAAAATAGCAAATATTAGGAAAAATGTACTAAACATTAAAGCCCTGCACGAATGCATTTGAATGCCGTTTCAAGACATTCGTTGGTTTTTTAAATGCTGATTGTAGATTGCTCTTTGCCAGCGAATCAAATACTATGTTGTGAAAAACACATAAAGCGCAAAAAAAATGTAAACACACAAATGCAAATGAATTTTAATTAGTGTGTTATCAACGACCAAATACGAAGTGTAAAGAGCATGGAATATACTCCACACAACAACGAAACAAACAAATCACACTAACTATACCAAATGACACCAATCGCACCAAACAACAGCAACTGCTTACTTCTACAACAATACAACAAGACAAACAAACTACACGCATTTGGTTTGTGTAAAACTCCTCGCCGTTGTCAATATCTTACTAAAACATAGGCGAAACAAAAGGAAAAATGTGTTTTGTGTGCATGTATGTGTGGCAGATCACACAGTGTGTATTGAAAAGTTGACCGTACATAGCTGTGTTCAGGGTTGTCAGATTTTTTTGAGCTCCATCGCCAAACCGGATGTCAGAAATCGCCAAAAATCGCCAAACGTCGATTTTTTTCAGTTTTTGTAAAATGTTCTTTTTTTTAAATTTAATTTTGGCATACAATTATTATACTAGCGTTTAGTATAATTTTTCAGTAAAAAATCGCCAAAAAAAAAAAAATGAGAAAAAATACAAAAAAGTCGCCGAAGAAAATCTTAATAAAAAATTTTGTTTTGTTTCTGTAATTTTTTTTAAATAACATAAAATGGAGATCATATATGTATTCAGTTAAAAACTTAAATTAAGTACACAAGTCTATAAGATCGTACACTTCAGCCTCACCGATTTCATTACTGGAGTTTTGACCTACATACTATTAGAATTACATACATACTATTAGAATTAAATAGTGACTGAATATAAAATTCACTTAATATGTTTTTTTTTATATTAGTAATAATAACAAAAAATGACAGGTTGTTAAACAAAATCGCCGAAATAATATAAATGGTAAAAAAAGCCAAGTTAATCGCCAGTTATATCAGAAATCGCCATAAAAGTCGCCAGTCGCCAAAAGGGAAATCATATCGCCAAACACGTTTCAAAATCGCCACGTTTGGCGAGAAATCGCCATATCTGACAGCCCTGGCTGTGTTATAGACTTACAATTGTTGTGTTTTGTGTTTTCGTATACATCAAATTATACTTTGAGTTGATTTGTTTTAATCAAACTACTGCTTCACACCGAGTTGTTTGAAACCAACTACTGTTTTAGCACTGATTTGGTTTTTCGTAATGTATCATTCGAACTGATAAAAAAAAAACACACACAGTTTTTGACACAACAATAACTTGGTATGGAGAACTGTGAAAAAGACACAAATGCATTCGTGCAGGGCTTTACTAAACATCACTAAATTTTTGGATAATTTTCTTAAAGTAAACATTTGATTGAACAATTTACTCGAAACAGCAAATTTTTAAAAATTCTATTAAATACAGCAAATTCGCAAACTTAAGCCAATTTTCCGATATCTCACTAAAAGTAAAAAATTTCGGAAATTTTTTTAAAGTAGCAAGTTTTGCGAAGAAAAAAAAGTTATAAAAAGCAACAAATTTTGAAGAAATTTAATTAAAATAGGAAATAGTCAAATTTACAAAGAATGTACTAACAATAGCAAAAACACCTAAAACTTACTGAAAATAGTAAATGGGTGGCCAATTTATTAAATACAATATACATTTTTGGAACAATTATTAAAAATAGCAGATTTTCGAAAAGTTTTCTTTGAATTCTAAAAAAAATTTCCTACTTAAACTTGATATAAATACCAAAATTTTGGAAATTAGGTTTTCTTATCTGTGTTTTGGCTCTCAGTCCTTTTGAAGTCGTTTTGTATTTCTGTATAGTCCTTTTTTTTATTAAAACTGCCTGCCATGGATTGTGTTTCGTTGAACTTATTGAATTTACTAACTGTTGCCGCTTATCAATTGTATGAATTGCAGTATTGTATTGAAATTCAACACGGTGGGAAGGTGATGAAAAAGTGCAAAAAGATGTTTATTAAGGGCTAACGATAACTGATAGTTAGAGCGATAACAGCAAACAATTGGCAACAATTCAAAATTGAAATTGCTTAAATGATTTTAATTGAATTAAGTTTGAGATGGCATCTTTACCGCATTCAGGGGATAATAATGGTTAAAAAACGTTTGAACTTTTAAGTATTTATGACGACAATCGTAATAAGGCTGGTATTGCTACGGTATAGATTAACCCCCATATTCATAAAAAACATTTCAGATTTTTAAAAGGTTTATGAAACGAATTTTCTATGAAAATTTGTTCAATATGGCTAAATTTTTAAAAAGTTTATCACATAAATCAAAAAATATTTCTTTGTGAAAGTAGAAATTATTTAAATGAGTAGTTTTTATGTAGCAAAACAGATTAATGGAGACAAAATTATGCAGGCTAATGAAAATTATCTACTTAATCGACATATATTTAAAATTAAATAGTTTCTATTAACCAAAATATATATAACACATATGCAAATAGGTTCAAATATATAATATTTTAAATAATATGATTAGGATTGGTAAAAATGGTATTCTGTATCCATCTGATACCATGGAGTTTCACTAAACAGACCCCCCACCGTAGAACCAACCCGAACTTCTTACGAAAGTTGAAACGCGTTCCAGTTCATTGCCAGGGATTAAATACAATCCTTCAAAGAAGGCGGATCCCAATTCGGTCAATCGCCAGTGACAGAGAAGGTGTTCTCCTCCTACTAATCTTCATTTTCCTTATCACAGCTGCGGCAGTAATCATAAGGTCCGGTTTCCAGACACTGTACTTGTGCCGTGACAACAGATACCAAAAGTGATACGTCGCTCTTGGTCATAGATAGAAGAGACATGGCTCGTCCGTCATTCACGCAGGGCCGCAGTTGCAATCGTTAATCTAGTGTTTGAGGCGAACTGTCATTAGCAATATCGATATGCCATTTGAAAACAAATAGCCATTACACTATTTAATATATAGTTTATGTTTACCGTTAAGTAGCAAGTACAATTTTTTTAAGAAAATATGCTGAAATATGTATAAATACGTTCAAATATGTTAAAATAAATATCCACATATTTCTGCCATTTTTAGTAACTTTTCTGAAAGAGAATCATTAAATTAATGTTTTTCATCAAATACATACATGATCTATTAAGCCAGTCATAAAACAACATCCGTTTTAAACTATATCAGTTTTTTTTATAATATTAACAACAAAATATATACATTTTTACCCCTGTAATAGTTATTTTATTTAACAAACTTTTGTTATATTTTTCCCAGAAAATTTTATTAAAACATCCGCTTTTTATTAAAAATAACTCAAAAGCATAGAAAATATTTTTGAAATAAAAGTTAAAAATAAATTTAATTTATAGTAAAACTAAAATATTGTTTACTAGAAATGTAGCACATGCCTGGCCTTAAGGTTTAAATTTGTTTCATTTATGTTTCCTAAAACGGACGTGTGTTTATTTAACGAATTTACACTCTTCAAAAAGCAAATATTAACAATCGCTAAAAATATATGGAAATATTGAAACAAAATAATAATATTTTTTTCTTGTTATTATTAATTTAAAACGAAGTCTAAAGCCCTGTGGCCTAAAAATGCAAATACCAAGTATGATTTGGAACATTTGGAAATAAAAATTGTAAAGTTTTTCCTAAACAAAAGGGTGGAGAAAAAAGAGCTATAAGCAGCGTTGCCAGAATTAAGATTTTATCTTATTTTTCAAGATTTTTTGAACAAAATAAGATTTAAAGATTTTTTTTCTCAAATTAAGATTTTTTTATTTTTAGATATAAAGATTTTTAACTTTAAGTTTGTACATCCTACATAATTTTCTTTTGCAGTTTTTTAAACAGTAAATTTTTAAAATAACGAGGTTGTATATCAGCTTGTTGTCTATTGGTTTTGCACACTTTTGTACTAACATGCATCATTATTTCTGGGCATACAAAACATTTAAAAAACCTCAGAGATTCGCGGTTGTTCATTTTGGGAATATTGATAAAAAAATTATTTGTGAAAAGAAAAATGTATAGTATCTATTTAAAGATTAATTTATTAAAGAACAAAAAAGTTCATATATTTAGTTACCATGTCTTAGTACCAAAAGGTAAAACTAATGGAACTAAGCCCTAGGATTACCGTCTTGGTCGGGCCAGACCAAATTTGTGTTTTCCTTGCAATATTTTTTGAATATAACAAAACAAACAATCGAATGAAACTAATTTGGATTCGATTGAAGCAAACTAGTGGGGTGAAATTTTATTTTTATATAAAAGTCTATGAAATTACCCTTTTGGCCAGACCGAATTCTTGTTTTCTTGCAATATTTTTCAAATAGGAAAAAATATCAAAAAACAGAAACGTGAATTCTATAAATGATATGTTCTGAATTGAATGAATCAAGTTTAAATCAAATGTGTGGTAGATGCGAAAAAGCAATGTGCAAAATTAAGGACTACATATTCGATGACTTGCATGCAAAATAAAATAATAAAAATATATAATAAGTGCGTATAATCTAGCAAATAACTTACGTTCAATAAAAAAATATATTTATTAACTTTTTATTTAATTGGGTTTTAAGCTGTTCTAATTGTGGTCTGCCTAGAGCAAGAGGAGTGGTAAAAAGTTACAGTTAATCATAAACATGGAATGTTTGTAAACAAAGTATTTATAGATAAGTGCTTAAGAATATCTGTTTAAACGTGTACCAACATTATTTTAATAAAAATTCATTAGGAATATATTTAGGAAAATCCATAGTTTTCAGTGAGCTTTTTTAAATGCAATTTTCTCAAATTGCCTTCGATATAACAACGGTATCAAAAAATATAATATTAAATTGAAAACCCTCAAGATTTCATATGGTGTATGAGTCGCATAGCCCCCAAACCAAATTTTTTTTGCCCATAATTTATGCATCTCTAATATAATAATTTAATTACTTTCGATGAAACTTCTTTATATAGATGGAGTTTTTTGCGTTCTTATTTATTAGAAATTAAGTGCATTTAAAATGTATTTTTTGGAAAATATAACTAAAACACAATTTTAAACCTACAATTTAATTTTGTATAAATACCACAATTACGTATTTTAATTTAAATATGTATGTAGTTTCCATAATAAAAAGTAGTTTCTTTTAAAAAATTAATAATTTTTATTTTTTTGCCTTTGTTATAAAAAATTTCAAGATTTTTCTCTTCAAAATAAGATTTTTTTTGGCCAAAAAAAGATTTTCCTTCCAAATCTTCTGGCAACGCTGGCTATAAGAATTATATTGAATTTATGAAGAGCAAATAAAGGGCATAATTGGCTTTAAACCAGAGATCTGCAAAACACCGCACATGTGCGAATGCTCTCACACAAATAAAGAGAGCATTAGAAAATAATTTGTATTTTTACTCGAAAACACTGAACAAACAAAAACAATTACGCTCAAAAATAAACAGCCAAGAGAAACAAGAAATGTAAATGTATGTGTTTGGCGGACTATATATAGTAATGGAAGTTTAAACGCAAGTCCGATAAACGTTTTGTTAACTTCTTTTAAATACGCAATATTTTTTTATTGAAAAAAAACTTTACTAAAAATTCAAATAAAAAGTCAATTTTCAACTAAACGTAGCTAGTTAAAAAAAATTACTAAAAATAGCAAATTTCCAAAAAAAAATTTAGTATAAATAGCAAATTTCCGAAAAAATGACTAAAAATAGCAAATTTCCGAAAAAAATGACTAAAAATAGCAAATTTCCGAAAAAAGCAAATTTACTCTAAATAGCCAATGTTCAAAAAAATTTTCTATAAATATAAACTTTTCAAAAAATTTACTATAAATAGGAAATCTTCAAAAAATTTACTATACATAGCAAATTTTCAAAAAATTTACTATAAATGGCACAGTTTAAAAAAATTTACTTAAATAGCAAATATTAAAAAAAAATTATTATAAATAGCAAATTTGTCAAAAAATTTACTATAAATAGTTAATTTGTCAAAAAATTTACCATAAATAGCTAATTTTCAAAAAATTTACTATTAATAGCAAATTTTCAAAAAAATTAATATAATTAGCAAATGACCGAAAAAGATTTACTAAAAATAGCAAATTTTAAAAAATTTACAAAAAATAGCAAATTTTCAAAAAAATTTTCTATAAAAAGCCAATTTTCAAAGAGCTTACTATTAATGCCAAATTTCCAAAAAATTTACTATAAATAGCAAATATCAAAAAAAAAAAAAAAAAAATTTACTATAAATAGCAACTTTCCAAAAAAAAAAAAATATACTATAAATAGCAATACAGTAGACGCTCACAAATTAGAGCTTTCAGTAATTCGAACGTCCAGAAATTAGAATCAGTGTTTGCAATACATTAAACGCTCTAAAATTCGAATTTAAAATTCTAATTTCAGAGCGTTTTTTTTTTTTTTTTTTGTTATTTGAACACAAGAAATCCGCAGTTGATTTTTATTCTGTTTGAACATAGTAAAACTAAAAAGGGGAATTACCAAATCATATATGTTTTTGCCTTATTGAATTGTTATGTTTTGTTGCCATTGGTTTTTTTATATTCATATTTTTAATTTAAAAAAATACATTTAATGTATTGGACTGAATTGTTACGTTTTGTTTTCTTGTTTTTATTAAACAAAATTTAATTAAAAAAATTTTTAAAGTCTTTTATATAAGTTTTTGGAAGTAAAATTACTCAATTTTTTATTTTTTTATTCGGAAAAAAAGTCCAGAAATTAGAATAATTCAGAAATTAGAATCGCCTCAAAAACAAAGCGGTTCTAATTTGCGAGCGTCTACTGTATTCCAAAAAAAAATTTACTATAAATAGCAAATTTCCAAAAAAAATTTACTATTAATAGCAAATTTCCAAAAAAAAATTTTCAAATTTACTAGAAATACCAAATTTCCAAAAAAATATTACCAGAAATAGCAAATTTTCAAAAAAAATTTTATAAATAGCAAATTTCCAAAAAAATTACTATAAAGAGCAAATTTTCAAAATATTTATTATAAATAGCAAATTATCAACAAATTTACTTACTATAAAGAGCAAATTTTCAAAAAATTTACTTTAAATAGCAAATTTTCAAAAAATATTGGGAAATAAAATAAAATAGAATTTTTAAAACAAAATGTGCTTATATTTTTTATTTAAAAAAATTTGTTTGAACTCATGACCTTATGCCGGACAAAATTAACAAACATTTACTATAAATAGCAAATTTGCAACAAAAAAAAATTTATAAATAAATAGCAAATTTCCGAAATAATTTACAGTCAAAAGGAAAGTTCCAAGTAAAATTTACTGTATATAGCAAATTTCCAAAACAAATTTACTAACAATAGCAAATTTTCAAAGAATTTACTATAAATAGCAAACACGCAAAAAATTTACTATAAATGGCAAACTTTCAAAAAAATTCTATAAATAGAAAGTTTTCAAAAAATTTACTATAAATAGCAAATTTTCAAAAAATTTACGAAAAATAGCAGATTTTTAAAAAGTTTACGAAAAAGCCGATTTTCAATGTACTAAAAATAGTAAATTTACTTTAAGTAGCAAATTTTTAAATATAGCAAATTTGCAAAAAAATTTCTACAAAAGTTTTACATAAGTAGCAAATTTTTGGAAAATTTATTTAAGGTTTTAACGAAATTTGCTGAACAAATCAAAGTTTTGACAAATCTATTTAAACTAGCAAATTTGTTACAAATAGCGTACGTATTTAAAAAATAAATTAAAACACTCTGTTTTTTTTTTTAATGCAATCCAATATTTTACATTCACAACAAATTCAAATTCAAAAACTAAAAATCATTAAAAAAAAGTATATAAATTTATTTATTTTTTCTCTTTTTTTGGCATATTTTTTGCACAGATGCCAATATTGACTATAAAATGTTGTTGTTGGCCAACAATGGAAATTATTCAATGAAAACAGGTGCTGATATTGCTACAGCAACCAATAAACAAACTTGCAACATATCAGCAGCAACAGCCACACCAACATTAGCAGTTACTTTAACAAAAGCACCAGCACCAGCAACGACAAGTTACGATGTTGAACGTAAATATGGAAAAATACCGGCGGAAATATATTTGCTTTATTTGCGTGCATCTGGTTTTGCAATTGTTTTAATATTTTTTATTACGGCCCTAATTTGGCAAGCACTGCGTGTTTATACGGATGTCTGGTTGCAACAATGGACGGACGACAACATACAAACGAATGCACATAGAGCAACAGTGTCAGGATCAGCGGCAGCAGCAGCAGCAGCTGCCGCCATAAAAACTACATCCTCCAAGCTGCAGCAACAAATGAGGCAAAAATATGCAGCGACAGTGATAACTGCATTCGCATCTGCCCCGGCATCAGCAGTATCTGTGACAGGAGAAGAAAATATGGATCATCATGGAGTCACGTACTATTTTCATATTTATGCGGTCATATCGTGTGTTTGCATTGCAATGGCCATGTTATCAACGCCGGCTGGTCAATGGGCCGGCTGCAAAGCTCGTCAAAATTTACATGATAAACTTTTACAGTCGATTATGCACAAGTCATTGCATTTTTTTCAAATTACACCGCTGGGCAGAATAATGAATAGGTTCAGTAATGATATGGCCGTAATAGATAAGGTGAGTTGAAATGGAGCAAAATGTGAAAGAAATGACGAAACAAAAGATATATATACATACATGTATATAGTTAACAAAAATTATAGTTAACAAAAATTAGGGAGGAACAAAACAAAAAAACAAAATTGCGCAAAAAATATGGTCGACTTTGGTTAAGCGAAAATGTAAAAATTCAGTAATTTTGTTCCATTTGAATGGGATTTTCAATTAAAAAAATTAGGATAAGTGAAATTGCGTTTCGGTTGAACGAACTTAGCACTTTGTAAGGGTTTTTGTTGCATTAAAATAATCATTTATTTTTGTTTGCCTCAGTTTATTTAAATGTGTTTCACACACACTGCAACAATTCTCGCCTATTTTTATTCAATTAAACTATTAATCAAAAATAAAATCAGTTTTAATTAAACATTTATTCAAGTTAATTACTTATATCAACAACATTACTGCAAAAAATGTTGTTAATATAAAAAAATATATAATTGATACTAAAATCGGCCGTAAAAATTTAACCACCCTTTATTTATTTGTTTACTAGTACAAATTAACTCAATTTTTTTTTTAAATATGTATTACAAATTTCGAGCATATCTTTTTTCGGTCTTAGTGAATCGATTTGGGGTTCCATATGTCCGTGAATGTTTAATTTATTTTGTAAGTTCAATAATATAAAAAAAACAGACAGTACCAATTGAGAAAAAAGTACCAAAAAGTCTCCTTGTATAGTTTCTCAATTACTCTGCACCTTGAATGTTTTATTTTATGTTTCTAGGTCCAATATTATCGGAAATTCAAAAAGTACCAATTGAAAAACAAAAAAGTACCGAAAAAGTTCCCTCTTATAGATTCTCATCCACTGATGTTTAATTTTAATGTTTCTAGGCCCAATATTAACGAAAATTAAAAGAAATACCAGTTATAGAACCAAAAAGTACCAAAAAGCTCCCCCTTACAGATTCTTATTGACTCAGGACCATGCATGTTTAATCTTATGTTTCTAAAATAAATAAAATTCAAAAAGTACCGGTTGAAGCACAAAAAAGTACCAACATCACTTAAGGCCCAACTATAATATGCTTAAGTTGGCTTAAGCAATTGTGGTAATACGTGGAGTCATATGTGTCGAAACATATTGAACTTAAGAAAACTTTTTGGTATATTTTATGAAACTGGAATTGCTAAAACATGGTGCGAAACTTATCCATATTATAGTTGGGCCTTTAGGATCCTGCGCCTATAATATTATTTTTCTAAGCTCAATATCTATATACATAAAAATCAAACGCTGTGTCTTAGTTACGATAAAACTCGAGAACTACTTGACCGATTTGTATGATTTTTGCCAAAAAAAAATGTTAACAAATCGAAAAAAGCGAAAATTGTGTTTTGTATGAAAATTTTACATTGCACCATTAATTGCTGTGGATTAGCCTGCTTACACTCGATAATTGCTTCACCGATTACAATGATTATTTTTTTGTTTTTTTTTCGTCTTATCACGGCGAAGGAAGAAGAAGAAAAGCCAAAAATAAAAGTCGAAAAATCAAAAAAAATCTAAAATGTACGTTTTCTATGCAAATTTGACCTAATACCACCAAAAGGAATTGTATTTCTTCAGTTGGTGGCGGACCTATTGTTTGACAGCTGCACAGAAACAAACCAAACAAAATAAAAATAAAGCGGGTAGGCGCAGGGGGGGAAATGCCTCCCATAGGATGCATATATTAAATATATATAATAGGGAGAGTCTTCAAACGTGGTTAAAGCTACTATTATGGTAAATTATACATTTCAATATAAAAATGGGCGGGGTAGACAAAGTAGGAGCACTTATTTCGATAGGGGCAGGGGAAGTTGTACCTACCATAAGATACCAATGTTATAGTGAGAATGTTCAAACTTGGTAGGAGTCACTCTTATAGTAAACCACACATTTGAAAATAAAAAATAAGGGAGAAGGCGCAGCTGGAACAATGCCCCCATAGGATGCATATTAGGGGTACAACCAAAATAAGGCCCTATCACCACGCTGAAGCCGATGTTGTGCTGAAACCGAAAAATGTTTCCTCAGTTCATTTCGGAACAAAAACGTTCCGCGTCGAAGCCGATTTCTGAAAACCCTTTGAGATTTATTTTTATTTTTTCAAACTTTTTGTATTTTATAATTATTTAACTATTTAAATTTCTTTATGTAATTATATGATTATAATCAAAATCACAATCTAAAAACTATCTTTGTTAAGTAAAATTAACTTAAGATTTAGAGTTCGTGTTGATTTGCATTGGGGGAAAATATCTTGTACGACTTTGATGGCGCGTTCTGCACAAATGTTGCTGCGTGGTGTTTTTGGAATTCTTGATTCATCTTGTACCAAGGGCAACATATAAATTCCTATATATCATATAATTTGCTACGTTATTTTGGAATTAGTATGTAAGCTAGAATTGCAAGAATTGCTCTAGAATTCCATCTAGCCTTTCTAATCGGTGGTATAGTTTTAAAGTTTAAAAATGGAATTTTATTGGGCTCCATATAGTATTTGAAAGCCTGTCCTAGTTCATATAAATATTGCATATCATCACGCCAATTAAAATTTCCAACATATAGCCGGTTCTCGTTTTGCTGATATTCGTGTTTTAAAGCATTGTAATTGTTTATCAACTCTGAAGCGAATTCATATGCATTAGTTGCATTAGCAAAAATCGGTTGTTTGTAACTAGTTTATCTCAAAAGCTAGTTACAAACCTGTTTATGATTTGCATGGATAAATAAGTTTCACAAACTAGTTTATCACCATAAACAACTTATAAACTGTTTATGGTGTAGGTGTAAATGCATTATTACTGATCCCAAACTTGATTGCATTTGACGCGGATCCTTTTTTAACGATATCGAAAATCTAAAGACGCTGTTCTTATTGTTTTTTTATGCACTACATGGTATGGATAGGGCCATTTTGATATTTTCAAAAATTGTAAAAAAGTCGTGTCCCTAATGCATATATTTAATATCGCGTAACCTAGCTAGAGTCTCCAAACGTGGTTAAAGCCACTATAATAGTGAACTATACATTTTTAAATAATAATCGGCGGGGTAGAGGAAGGAAGAGCAGTACCTCCCATAGAACGAAATTATTAAATTCCGAATATCCGAAGACAAATGACTCTTATGGTAAACTACACTTTATATAAAGGTAAAACAGCGTATGAAATTTTTTTTCCTTAAGACTTCTAAACTACAGAGCCGATTTTCCCAAAATGTTCACAGCGATTTTCTGATAACCCGGCTCTTAACATAGGCAAAGTCATATTTTATAGTTTTTAAGTGGGGGTAGTACCGCTCATACAATGACAATAAAGATTTCTACATATTTGGAGTACTGTTACAGTGAAGGTGTTCCAAGTTTTTACAAATAGCTTAAATACTAAAACACAACATCTTTCAAAAGTAGGTTCAATAGGAAGAGTAGTCATGTCACCTCCCATACGAGGCGGCATGAAATAACCCCCCAAAATATTACCCCCCAAAAAAATAATGAAATAACCCCCCAAAATATTACCCCCCAAAAAAATAATGAAATAACCCCCCAAAGCGTGGGGCCTTATTTTTGAAAATAAAATTATCCCCCAACGAAATGAAATAACGTCCCAAACATAAATGAAATAATTCCCTAATTTTTGGGGGATTATTTCATATGAAATAAAACCCCAATTTCTGAAATGAAATAAAGGCCCAATATATGTAATACAATTAGTTATACAGTTTTGTTTTAAAGAATCACGCGATATATATAATGGTATGATATAACAAACACAAGCTTCGCCAACTAAGGCTTTTCCGCATAGCCGGCCTTCGGCCGGGCGCAATGACTTTTTCCTCTATGGTATAACAATCACCGGCTTCGCTAGCTAAAGCTTCTCTGCATAGCGCCAGGATTTTCTCCTCTATAGTATACACATACCGACTCGACCCGGCTATGCAGAGAAGCTTTAGTTAGCGAAGCCGGTGTTTGGTATACCATATAGAAGAAAACCATTGCGCCCGGCCGAAGGCCGTCTATACAGTGTAGCTTTTTTTATCGAAACCGGTGTTGTATACCAAAGTGGATAAATCCTTGCTCCCAAAAACGTTTTCATTATAAATTTGAAAATGAAATAATCCCCCAAAAAATATATTGGGGCTTTATTTCATAATGACTTTTTGGGGTATAATTTCATATGAAATAATACCCCAATTAAAAAAATTAAAAACACCCCAAACAAAATGAAATAACCCCCCAAAAATCGTTTTTGTTGTTCTCTGTACAAATTTTTGGGGGGTTATTTCATTATTTTTTTTGGGGGGTTATATTTTGGGGGGTTATTTCATGCCGCCCCCATACGAACACATGAGATTTCTGCATACATATCTGTTTACGCGCATAATGTAAACGTTGCCTAATTATTGTTCACTGGTTTTTCGTAAAGTTAAAGTTGTTGTTATTTATATTATTGTAATTATTATTATTTATGTATACGTTACTTACTCTGTAAAGCCCCGAGCGTACGGTACGTACTTAAGGAAAAAAAAACCCAAACAAATAATAAATAAATAAAACCCATCATTTTTTTATTTTTATTATTTTCGAGAAAATATTTCAAGGAAAACATATCAGTAGAACGGGTACTGTAAAAGCATAAAAAATTTGGTACAAGATGCTTTGTTATCAATACACGAGATCTGTTTTAAAAAAATTTTACTTATTTTATTTCCATGGGGAAGCAAAGCGCACCGGGTTAAGCTAATTCTAGATATTAATTTTTCATATTTATAGCAACGTTTTATGAAATTTATTTATGGGAAATTTTAATGGGATTTGATATCTGTTGCAAAATTCGTGCAAGATTTGCTTTTTCTAAGAACATACAATCCTTTTAATAGCAACTTTTCATACAATTTGCTATTTATGGAAAATTTTCATAAAACTTCCTATTTAAAGGAAATTCTCATAAAATTTGCTTTTTGAAAAACATTTTTAATTAAATTTTTCGTTTATAGCGAGTTTTTATAAACTTTATTTTTAGGAAATTTTTTTTAAGTTTGATTTAATTCCAAAGAGATTGAATTAAAACAACTTCTAGTTAAAAGAAATTATTATAAAACTTGCTCTTAATAAAAATCTTCTCTTAAATTAGCTTTAGGAAATTTTTAAAAAATTTGCCGTTTAAGTACTGTTTTTTTAACTCTCTAATGAAATTTCTATTCTTTTAAATTATTATTCAGAAAATTGCTGCCACTAGTCAACGCCTGCTACAATTCACTTTACTGTGTCTGTGTGCCATTTTAATCAATGTCATTATTACCCCCTGGTTTATCGTGGTTACCGTACCAGTCTGTCTGGCTTACTACGCCATACAAAAGTTCTACAGAAGCTCCTCCAGGTAAGATAAACATAAATGACAAGTTTAATTTGTTTTGAAAAGTTTTGAAATTAGCAAAATCTGTAAAAATTTACATGACAAAGAATATGCAAAATGCAGTCCAAACTAAAATTTTTAAACAAATTTAAATAAAACTTAGCAATTAGCGATAAAATTTTAAAGAATTTGTAACTCAGAAAAGTATCTAGAAATTTAAAAAATTAAAGTATTAAAATTTTAAACATTTTTGAAAATTGAATTGTATTTCCTGATAAAATATTTCATATAAAATGTTTATGCGCTTATTTTCTTTTTTAAGTTTCCCATTTAAAATAATATTCACTGAACTATTTGATTTGCTAAAAAAGAAAAATCCAAAATCAACTTAATTAAAAACTTTATACAGCTAAAAAGTCTAGACCAACTTTTTAATCAAATTATGAAACGTCAAAACAAAATAAGCATTAATTTTTTTTCTATTTTTCAAATATATGAAAACTGCATTAAGTAAACAAAATAATAATATGTTGTAGCGAAAAGAAAAACTTTCGCAAAATAGCAAATAAAACAATTTTTAAACTAAACTATTTAGTTTTTCTCAAACTTCAAAAACAAGGAAAACTCATTTCTAGCAACAAACTAACTAACGCTATTGCTGCAAATTAAGCACAAATTGTTGCCATTTCCTTTCCACCACAGAAGTTTAAGAAACAACAGCCGAACAACAACTGCCATAAATAGCAAAAGAAGTGAACACGTTAAACGCATAAGTGCCAAAAGCCGGTTAAAACACGCACAAAAATAGTTTTAGTTTTTCTTTTTGACAATATAGTTAGTTTCCTGCTACACCGCACTAGTTTACTGTGACATGAAAGGGGAAGGAAAGGAAAAAAGTTTGTTTTTTTTAACAAAGTTGCTATTAGTTCAAATTTGATAAATATGAATATGAAATTTAACTTTGTAAAATATCACATTTTCAGACAGATTTGCTTTAAACGGCAAATTACTTATAAGTAAAATATGGGCATTTCCCCAGAATAGTCTACCAGGATGAAAAAACAAAATGTTGATTATCATAGTCTTTTATTGTTTATTATTAGAAAAAAAGTCTATGTTCTTATAAAAGAATAGTTTCCTAGCATATCTGAGCTGTTTTACCTGAGAAAATTGGGCTGGAAACTGGAAAATTTTATAATTTCCTGTATTTTCTACTTCTATAGACATTTTTATATGCTTATTTTACATGCAAAAAATATGTTATGTTTAAATTCTTTCTTCATAATCTCGCCATTACAATCAATTGTGAAAGGAGTATTAAGTTTTTTTGTTAAAAAAATTTGAAGACATTTATGGTAAAATGCATGGTGATAATAATAAAAAAACATATGGAAAAATCGTACGTTCGCGACCGGTACATAAGCCAATTTAATAAAAACCAAGAGAGATATTTTATTTTGTAAATACTGGATGGAGACCTACATTAGTCCACTTTTAAAATAAATTAATCACTTTTGCAAATTCCGTTTCATTACGCAGATTTTTACATTTCACTACTGTCAGCCGAAGTTGACTTCTATATTGCGTACGTTCGTGACCACACGCTTATAACTTTTATTATGAAAACTTAAACTCGATGAAATTCATCTTTTGTACTAAACATAGAGCTACCCAAATGCTATCGAATCGCAAAAAAATTCTAGGAAGAGTTTTGTATTCTATATTATTTGTACATCAAAAGCGTACGAACGTACGTTCGTGACCCCAAGAAATGCCCATTTGTAAAAAATTCTATAAAGAGCTAAATTATGCACAACGAATTTAAATAATAAACTTTTGATATTTTTCTTTAAGTAGGGAATTTTTAAAAATTTCCTTTGAATAGCAAATGTTTGGAAAGTTTTGGTTGAGTATATATAGAAAATTTTTAAAAACAATCGTATAATTAGCAAATTTTTTAAAATTTATTAAAAATATCCTAAAAATAGTAAGTTTGTGAAAAATTTCCTATAAATAAAAATTTTTTAAAAGTTTCATATAAATAGCAAGTTTTTGAGAGGTTTCCTATAAATAGCAAATTTTTAAAAAATTTCCTTAAAATAGCAAATTAATTGAAAATTTGACAAAATTAGCAAGTTTTTTGAAAAGCTCCCATAATTGGAAATTTTTTTGAAAATTTCCTAAAATTAGCAAAATATTTTAAAATATCCTATAAATAGCAAATATTCAAAAAATTTCCTATAAATAGCAAATATTCCAAAAATTTCCTTTAAACAAATTTTGATAAAATTTCCTTTAAATAGCAAATTTTTACAAAATTTCCTTCAGATAGCAAATTTTTAAAAAAAATTTTATTAAATAGCATTTGGAAAATTTCCTTTAAATAGCGAATTTTTTAAAAACTTCCCGTAAATAGCAAATTTTTGAAAAATGTCCTATCAACACGAATTCTGACATGTGTAAAACATCATTCAATAAATAGCAAATTTTTAATTAGTTTTCTTAAAATAGCAAATTTATAGAAAATTTCTTATAATTAGCGTGTTTTTTGAAAAGCTCTCATAATTTGAAAATTTTTTTTGAAAATTTCCTAAAATTAGCAAATTTTTTCAAAATATCCTATAAATAGCAAATATTAAAAAAATTTCCTTTAAATAGCAAATTTTTAAAAAATTTCCTTCAGATAGCTAATTTTTGAAAAATTTTATTAATAGCGAATTTTTTAAAAATGTCCTATCAACACGAATTCTTCAAAAATTACCCATAAATCGCCAATTTTTTAATCATTTAATAGCAGATATGTGTAAAAGATCATTCAATAAATATCAAATTTTGAAAAGTTTCCTTAAAATAGCAAGTTTTTCAAAAATTTCCAAAAAAAAAAGACAATTTTTTAAAAAATTCCTATGAATACAAATTTTGAAAAGTTTCCTTAAAAAAGCAAATTTATTGAAAATTTCTTATAATTAGCAAGTTTTTTGAAAAGCTCCCATAATTGAAAACTTCTTGAAAATTTCCTAAAATTAGCAAATTTTATTAAATTAAATTTTTTATTTCTTCGACCTTTTTAATTAGCAAATTTTTTTAAAATATCCCATAAATTTTTGATATTCTTTAATAAGGCTGGAGTTCATCAAATTTAGTTTTCATTAAATTATTTTTTTTTTCACTGAGGGAAGGAATTTTACAACTTGGAATTTTTATAAATATTAATTGATAATTTTTCCTGGCTGAGCGGGGATTTGAACCCGGGTTGAGCTTAACATGTTTCAAGAGTCACCACATTCTATCGTCGGAAGATCTTTGAGTTCTACCCACTGCACCACTACGGTGCCCGTTAGCCAACAGTCAAGCATCAATCTTTTAACCAGTAGTACTGGTGGTTCGAAATTTGCTGTTATTATAACTTAAATTTCAAATTACATGTTGTCTCCTTTCCTCTGTTTTTTCATATTCTTTCTGTCAAGACTTTGGCTTGAAAACCTAAATACATATCGCTCATTTGCTGCAAGACCGGCATAACTCAATAAATAAAATTTTGGAGTTAGAGATGCAGAATTGTTCGCTTTGTTTTTCTTTATATTGTGTCTTAAATTCATCTTTATATCATTTATACTTTCCCAGTTTTAAGAGAATGTGTCTTCTATTTTTCTAATTAGTTAGAGCAAATCAAAAACTTTAAATGCGATTATCTCAAAACGGATTTTTTTGAGTTATGCCGGTCTTGCAGCAAATGAGCGATATCTTTATTATGTTTTTTTGTACACTTTATTTAAGTATTTAAGTATTTATTTAATTTAAGTACAAATGTAAACATTAGAGCTTGTGCCATACCTATTTTAAGAACAATTTTGATTTTAGTTGAACTGTTAATTTTTAATTTTTGATATTCTTTAATTAGGCTTGAGTTCAGCAAATTTAATTTTCATTTCAAATAGCAAATTTTTACAAAATTTCCTTCAGATAGCAAATTTTTGAAAAATTTTATTAAATAGCAAGTTTTTGGAAAATTTCCTTTAAAAAGCGAATTTTTTGAAAAATTCTTATTAATAGCGAATTTTTGAAAAACTTCTTGTAAAGAGCAAATTTTTTAAAAATGTCCTATCAACACGAATTCTTCAAAAATTACCCATAAATTGCCAATTTTTTTAATCATTTAATAACAGATATGTGCAAAAGATCATTCAATAAATAGCGAATTTTTGAAAAATTTCCTTTAAAGAACAAGTTTTTGGAAAATTTTCAAAAAAAGCCAATTTTTTAAAAGTTTCCTATAAATAGAAAATTTTTTATAGGTTTCCTATAAATAGAAAGATTAAAGATTTCCTAAAAATAGCAAATTTATTGAAAATTTCTTATAATAAGCAAGTTTTTTGAAAAGCTTCAATAATTAAAACATTTTTTTAAAATATCCTATAAATAGCATATTTTTGAAAAAATTTCCTTTAAATAGCAAATTTTTACAAAATTTCCTTTAGATTGCAAATTTTTGAAAAATTTCCTTTAAAGAACAAGTTTTTGGAAAATTTTCTATAAGTAAAAAATTTCTGAATAAGTTCCTATAAATTTTAGAGAAATTTATAGGAACTTAGGAAAGATAGGAAGGAAAAATTTCCTTTAAATAGCTTATTTTTGAAAAATTTCCTATAAATAGAGAATTTTTGAAAAATATTCTTTAAATAGGAAATTTTTGCTAATGATGCTAATGAAAGCCAATTTTTGAAAACTATCCTAAAATTAGCGCATTTTGGAAAATTTCTTATAAGCAAATTAATTAAAAATTTGTCTATAAATACCATATTTTTGAAAAATTTCCTAGAAGTGAGCCGTCCTCTTTTCTGTTGCCCATTGAACCTAACCTAACCTAGAAATAGAAAATGAAAAATGTCCTATAAATCTGGCAAATAAGAAAAAATGGATTTAAACGACTTAAATAAATTTGAGTGTATGGCGCCTTTGTAAACTCAATGTTAAAAAGTAGCCATGTACAAGGTTTCAATTATTTAGTAAAATTTTTTAGGAAGTTATAGCAAAATTACATTGTTTATTATACCCTCCACCACAATTAGTTGTGAAGAGGGTATATTCAGTTTGTCATTCCGTGTGAAACTTTTTTACTATTCATCTCAGACCCTATAAAGTATATATATTCTGGGTCCTTGAGTAATTTTAAGTCGATTTAGCCATGTCCGTCTGTCTGTCCGTCTGTCCGTCTGTTGAAAACACGCTCACTTTCGAAAAACTGAAAAGAAATCAACAAACTTGGTGTAAAATTGCTTGTAGTTATCCTAAGCAGTTTGGGATTGAAATTCAGCAAAATCGGTTCAATAGGATCTGAGATATGAATCAAAATGTGGAACCACCACCTAAAAAAAATTGATAATTTTGTTACAGAAACTAACATAAATGGTGGAAAAATGCACAGAATGATATAAGGTTTCGCAACAATTCGTTTTATTCAACTGGAAATCACGCTGTAAAATTTCGTGAAGATCCGTCAATAATTTACCCTAGGCCCCATATAAGCCCTACTCCCGGAAAACAGTATATTAAGCCTAAAACCCTAACTAACAATGCTATCATTACAAATTTTGGCAAGTCACAGTTACATAGGACTAGAAATTAAACTGTTAAGTTTCGTGAAGATCGGCCCATAATTTACCATAGGCCCCATATAAAACCTACTTCCGGAAAACAACTTAGTAGGCCTAAAAACGTAAAAAATAATGCTATCATAACAAAATTTGGTACATCAAAGTTTTATAGAACAAAAAATAAATCTTTGAAATTTCGTGAAGATCGGTTCATAATTTACCATAGGCCCCATATAAACTTTACTCCCGGAAAGCAACTTAGTACGCCTAAAAACGTAAAAAATAATGCTATCATAACAAAATTTGGTACATCAAAGTTTTATTGGACAAGAAATAAAATTGTGTTATTTTGTGAAGATCGGTCCATAACTTACCCTGGGCCCCATATAAACCTTACTCCCGGAAAAGAGTTTAGTACGCCTAAATCCGTAAAAAATAATGCTAACATAACAAAATTTGGTACATCAAGGTTTTATAGGACAAGAAATAAAACTGTGTAATTTCGTGAAGATCGGTCCATAATTTACCCTGGGCCCCATATAAACCCTACTCCCGGAAAACAGTTTAGTACGCCTAAATCCGTAAAAAATAATGCTATCATAACAAAATTTGGTACATCAAAGTTCTATAGAACTGGGAAAAAGACTGTGAAATTTCGTGAAGATCGGTCCATAATTTACCCTAGGCCCCATATAAACCCTACTACCGGAAAACAGTTTAGTCGCCTAAATCCTAAGACTTAAGCAGGTTTTCCCTATTGCCACACAAAAGCGATTTCAAAAATTACCTAAAAATAGCAAAGTTTTAAAAAAATTTCCCTAAAAAAAATTAGGTTTATTAAAATTTTCCAATAAATAGTAAATTTTCCGTTCTTCCCGCTCTTTTTCATTTCTTCCCCTGTAGGAAAATTTTAAATTAAATATTCTGTTTCCAAAAGGTAAAAATCCCTCTACAGAACAATTATAACCTTAAGATGTACTTGTTTTCAAACCATTTATTTATTTATTGCATACATACTCGTAAGTTCTTCTCTTTAATGTGTCCTATTTTTGTTGTATTTGTTAGTTTAGTTTCCATATCATCATTATTTGTTGCTTAAACATGCTTACATTTCGTTAAGTTTTCCTTTGTAGTTTTCACTTGAGTGTTGGGAAAAGTAAGAAAAAAATTTGTTCTTTGAAACAAAACGAAAAAGTTGGGAAAACCAAGAATAAAGGAATATAAAACTTTTGTAGAATCCAGCTCCCTTCTCTGTGTTGTAATAATAAAAACTACACTTTAACTTTTAACTTGCCATTTTTATCTAGAAACATGCAACACCAAGCACGTTAGAATTCAGTGGGAGTATAAACAAATAAAAAAAAATCCCTTTGTGGTTGTTGATTGTGATTATATTGGTGTTTTAGTTCCATAAAACATATGTATACTTATGCTATTGCTAGTCTTGTTTCATGCCATGTATATTTTATTTGCTTTGAAATTTTTTTATGTTTTTGGAAGGTGTCTAGCGGGAAGAAATACAGAAAAAGTAAATTTTCAGAAAATTTCCTAAAACTTTAAAAACTCTTTGTTATTCTTATAGTTAATTAAGCTGAATTGACTTACTATTGAAATGAAGGTTGTGTTGTTTTTTTTTTTACTTAAGAAAGCTTTAAAATTTCAATTAAGCAAGCTGTACGAGTGTATAATGAAATCCTAAATTTTTACCATCAATATTTTTAGTTATCAGATTATAATATTTATATCATGATAATTAAACCTATAACACTATTAACATACAAAAGTGGTAAGGCTCAAATTCAGCTAGCTGAATAAAATGCTTGTAGAAGAAAAATTAAGTTGAGTTTGTTATTTTTCTACAATTCAACTTAAAACGTTATTCAGCTAGCTGAATTTTTATAATTAAAATAGAATAATGTGTTTGACGTCTTTATTTATTATAAAATGTTGTAAAGCTTAAATTCAGCTAGCTGAATATTAAATTTGTAGTAGACAACTTAATTAACTTTACTTAATTATTAAAATTCAGGTAACAGTTTAATTCAGCTAGCTGAATTGATTATTTTAGCTAGTCTTAAAACTTAAACACAGCTAGCTGAATTTTACTATAATTCTGCCTAAAAATTTTATTTTTATTTAGTTTTAAAAAATAAAGTTTGTGGCTTAAGTAAGTTAAATTTGTTGTTTAACTTGAATTTAAATAGCTGAATTACTATTTTGTTGTATAAAAATTAAAATAACTTTGCTATGTTAAATAAATGCCTCTTAAAAATAAACTTAATAAATTGCTTGCTTTATTTTGTATTATGTTTTTAAATTTTTGTTTATTCATGTTGTTTTCCGTTGATTTTATTGTTTGTTTAGAGAATTGCAACGTATTGAAAATGCCACAAATTCCCCTGTTATATCGCATCTATCGGAAACAATACAAGGTGTAACAACAATACGTGCCTACAATCAAGAGTCACGTTTCACCGAAATCTTGTTTAGACGTCTTGAGGAAAATACAATTGCTTTTACCATATTAAATACCAGCAATCGTTGGTTGGGTATATCACTGGTAAGTAAGAAAATCAAGATTACGTTAAACATATTTATATTAAGACATATGTGTGTATCAGCGTATGAGTGTAATTTGCGTGTGCAAACAAAAAACAACATATGTGTTTCTGTTAAAAAACTTTCAACAGCTTATTCCTGTTTGTTGGCAAAGTATTTGGCTATTTAGTCATTTAGTCATTCGTTAAAAAACAATTAAGAACATTTAAAAATAGTTGAAAAAAAACCATTTTGCTGCTTAAGTTGTTCTGTTTCTACCCCTTTTTAACTCATTTTTATAAAGATTTTCTAAGAATTTTGTAGCAAAAATTCTCTTGTTTTATATTTCTTACTTTTCTTTTAACTTTAGTATGTAAAAGTAGAGTAAAACTCTATACAACAGCTGTCATAAATGCAAGAACGTGCCAGGGTTTTCCAAAGGCCAACATAAGTTATTTTTTACTTTATTTTATTTTTGCTGTTTTGTTTAGTTTTATATTCAAAATTTTATAAAAAGTGTAGTTACATGTTGATTTTATAGTTTCTTAAGGGAGTAAGAAAATTTACATAGACTCCTTTGCTCTAAATGTATATTTGTAAGTAGAAGATATTAAAAATAAAAGTTTTTAAACGGTATTTAACGATATGTTCTATAAAGAAATTAAAAAAAAATTATAACATTTTATAACAAAGAACTTTTCAATTTAAGTGCAATTAATAGTTTTCTCATTAATTTTAAAATGGATTTTCTGGGACTCCTTAAAGTGTAAAAAAGCATTTTTGGAAAATCCACGAAATCGTTTTGAATTTGGTTTTACAATTTGCAATTTTACAACAAAAAGGTTTAACTGAATTTAAGCGCAATACATGCAAGATAACTTGTTTTTAACTCAACGAAGTTTTCGGGGGCCCTTAAGGTAAATTCAGAAGAGGAAGTCAAAAACTTTTTTTCTCTTATATCCCCTTCTTATTATTAAAATATGTTGTGTTGTTGTGATTATCAAGGAAGCAGGAAATATGTCTTAAAAAAGGTTTTATGCGCATTAAATAGGCAGTAAAAGCTTGAAAATACGCACTAAAAATTGCTAAACATACGCCCCAAAAAGCAAAAATGGCTTATTTAAAAACACAAAATTCGACAATTAAAAAACAACAATGTGTTTGCATTAGAAAAAAACAAATTTAAAATTATTATCGGGAGCTATGGTCAAATATGAACCGATTTCAAAAAAAGTTTAATTTGAAGTAAAATATTTTTCAGGCGAATTTAAGCTAAATACAAACATAATTAGATGGTTTACAGACACAAGGAGTCGATTTAGGAAAAAAGTTTTTATGGGGAATATGAGCAATTATAGGCCACTTTTCACTATTTTGTTAGGCTTAATCCTTAAGTTCAAATAAGACGTGACATAAACATAGCCATACAAAACAGCTGTTTGCGCTAACCTTATGAGCAACACTGTATTTGTTTATAGATGACTCACCATAACGACATATCTATGACCATACCAGCCAATTGAATTTTGGCTTCTTTGGTTATCGCAACGGCTATGGCGTTATGTTTTTGTAACGCTTGGACCTTTAGTACAATTATAACCTATTTACCAAATTTGATCAAATTGTCTACAAATTTGCGACTTGTTCTTTGCCTACAAAGTTCAAATGGACAGGCAATCAGTCTGACGAACGGACCTGATAAAGATATTCTGCAAAAGCTCTTGTAGGCACCTAAGAAAATTTAGCATGTTGTAAAATATGCTACAAAAAGGTGAAATACTCGCTCTTTTAACCTTAAAGTCAGCGTTGTGTGAAAAACCACACAATAGGTATAATGTTTAAACGATAAAAAAAAATTTTTTGAGGTAAACTAAAGAAACTTCTTGACTTTGCTAGCAACATAAATTAAGTACTGTAAACACATTTTTTGATTAAAAATTATCTTTTAGTAAAGAAATATTTCAGAACTTACGTAAGTTACCCTCGCGTGTGGTTTTCCACACAGATGTTCATTCTTTGTAACTTGCACTAGAGACACAATTTTTGGTCGGCAAGTATAAATATTTTAGATATTGTTGTGAACTGCATGCAATGTATGTTTACAAAGTTTGTGCTTATATCAAATACACAAAGCTGTGTATGGTTTGTTGTTGATCACCAACGAGATAAATACATCATTAGTGCTACCTTATTCATGACTTTGATTACAAACTTACTATGGCGCCACTGCAAAATAAACAAATATTGCATATGTGTGAAACACCACACATGAGGGTAACTAGCGTAAGTTTTTTTGAGGGTAATTTGAGGGTTAACGAAAATATGCAAAAAATGCTGCAAGCCTAAAAAATGCAAAACTATGCACTAACATATCGATGCCAAAATTCGTAAAAAGCTCTTTAAAGGACAAATATACTGTATCTGCCTTCATGAGTCGCACAAAAAGACATGCAATTGCATAGTTATGGTTTCCCTGATGATCATATTCCCTTATTTTTACATTCACGTCTTTTTGCTTCTCTCAAAGACAGAATATTTGTAGACAATTTATATTAAATCAAAATTATGTTATTGTAAGATTTAGTGAGTGAAGTTGTGTGTGTTGTTTTTTTAATCAATTGAACTCTAATGAGCTCAAGGTACAGTGAGCCAAAAAAAAAACTTGTACACTTGTTAAATTAAAATAAAAGAAAACACAGAGATTAAAGTAAAACCATATTATAACTTTTATTCCATATTAGTTAAATTTTAAGATCTATGTATATTTTAATTTAAATAAAACTTCTTTTTCATTTTGTATATTTTAACGTTAAAAAAAACAACAAAAACATAAATATGCTAAAACTCATAAACAAAAAAAAAAGTTGTACAGGACAAAAAACTTAACGTAACTTTAAAAAAGATTAAAATATTTAGGTTTTCAGTATTTTGTATGGTGTCCTTTATCTTCTTTAACAGAAAGAAGTCTTCTGGCATCGAATAGACTTGATTTTTTGTAACTTTTTGGTGAATAGAACTCCAGATATCTTTGAGAGCGTTTTTTAAGGATTATTTTCCGGATATGTAGTAATCTCTTAATTTTGTTTTCATATGAGCCCACAAATGCTCAATCGGATTTAAATCCGGGCTCTGAGGAGGATGAGGCAAAACTTTTTTTGTGTTATAAAGCAATCATTCCCTTACGATAACGGCCGAATGCTTTGGATCATTATCTTGCATGAAAACAAAATCATTCCCTAAACCCATTTTTGGGCGGATTATGGCAAATTATTTTTCAGGATATTTAAATAATCTATTTTATTCATGATTCCCTCGATACGCACAAGGTAACCTACTCCATTTGCACTCATACACCCCCAAACCATAACATTGCCGCCACCGTGCCGCCAAATGCATATTAGGAAGTGGTGGACGTTAATCTGTCTGCACTTGGATTCGTAGATTAAGTGCTTCCCCTTCCTTATGGTTTACTTTACTCTCTGTGTTTTTATTTTAATTTAACAAGTATACAAGTTTTTTTTTGCTCACTGTAGTAATCCAACACTGGTCCGCGGACTCCTTCAGGTACATAGAAGATGCGGTATGCAAATTAGAATGGACAAAGGAGACATAGTATTGACTTGTACTAGCATTTCCCAAATGAGGGTCCGAGCACAACCAAGCTCAGAACAACGTAATAAGTACAATTAGTCAACAGTTAAAGTTATGGTTCTATTGTAATTTCTTAAATAAGTGACACAGGGACGTGAAAAGTACGCACAATAGAGTATAGTGAAAACCCATATTTTTTTAACACACAATTACAATAGTTACCATGTCATTACCCTCCATAAGGCAAATATTAAATATCCTAAGGGCTTCTGAAATACATAGAATGCAAATTGGATAATAAAAATATTCGTAAACTTTTTTTACATCAACTTTAGCAAAGTTTATATCCACTCAACTGCTTTTTCCCAAATAAAGGATCGGGGACTCCCTTAAATAAATAACTGTGTATAAAGGAATCCAAAAAGCAGAATACAAATATTTTGTTTATAGACTTTTTTTTAGATCAATATAAAGTACATTTAGACAAAAGTTGCAATACTTGCGTTTTGTCAATTACAAAAAGGTTTTTTTCGGGATCTCCTCTAAGATCTTTTTATTAAAGCTTAAGAGTTCGAAAACAGTACGAAAATAATATAAAATTTTGTACAAGGATTTATTCAATCAACTAAGCCACAATCGGAGACTTCTTAGAGTTTTAACATGTTGCTGGAGACCCGTGAAATAACATATAAAAATTGCCCAGGAATATTATTTCGTATAAATAGTTGAGATTCTCAAGTGAGGCATCGATAAATACTGAGGATCCGTAACAGCATTCATTGGTATCTTCAAACTAGAGCTGAGTAAAAGGCAACATTTTTCTAGATGTTCGTAAAGAAATTTTTACTACCTACAATGTGTTAAAGTAAAGATGTCCCATTTTAAAATTAAGCTTTTATGTTTTGTATTAATAAAATTTAAGTTCTTTTTTTTAAATAATATCAACGAATTTCAACTAATTACTCTTTCAACTCGTTTTAACTTTTCTTTAGAAACTGCTAATAAAAACTCCTATAATAATTCCCTTTCCCTTAAAGAAAAAAAAAGAAAGTAATTTCTTTATCTTGCTTTATCTTACAACAGGATTACTTAGGTGGTGTGATTGTATTTGTGGCCATAGTGACAGCTTTATTGGCCGCAACAATAGCCTGCAGCAACAACAATAAACAACTTGAACAACAGCTTCATAAAACCAACAGCAATAATGACAACACAATGGCAGGCTCTACACAAGATACATTGTCAACACTGTTGCCCCTTACACCGACCCCATCTCTAGTCGGTTTGGCCATAAACTATACTCTGCTGATGCCAATTTATTTGAATTGGGTCGTAAAACTTTTGGCCGATATGGAAATGTATATTGGTTCCGTTGAACGTATCGCATATTATGCTGAAACTTCTGAAAAATTGGAAGATGTTAAGGAACTTAAAGCGACAAGCAAATTAGGACGAACAGCAACAGAATCCAGTGACGAACAGAACATCAGTTGTGCCAGTAATAACAATACCAAAGAGTGTTCGATAAAACACAATACCAGCCAGCAGGACAATAATGAAGACATTGAGGAAAAAACTTTAGCTACAACCTCTCCAGCAGACAACAATGATAAATGGTTTAACTTGTCTGAAAATAATAAAACAACTGACAACAATGTCGATACAACCACTAAAGTCTCATCTACTGCTTCCAACATGGCTGTTACTGAAAATGATGATGACGCCCATCATCATGTTACTAATGATGGACATACTGCAGCAGTTACCATAAAAAGTTTTCCTCGAAAACAACAAACAACAACAACAACAGCTGCCGGAGCCGGAGCCGGAGCCGGATCAAGCACGGGAGTAGAAGAAGCTGCAGCTGTAAAATGTGATGATAACAATGACATGAAGACGATTGCAACATTACCACAAACTACAACTTCAACAACAGCGATGATAAACAATAAAAAAAAGAAGATTTCTTCAAGTTGCAACTCAAACACATCATCGAAGCCATTAGAACGTAATGATGCAGAAAGACGACGAGCTAGTGCAAGACGTTTGGCTAAATATAAAAAACAATGTAAGTAAATAAAAGCGTTTACACTAGCAGTAAATTTTAAAGCAATACTTTTTAAAGTATATAATAACACGTGTGATACTCTTGTGTTCCATTTTTGTGTTTTCCGGTGTAATTTTTCAATTTCCAAAAGCACCCCAAGAAACATAAGAACGGCTTGATTTTCAGAACACCACAAAATCACACTTGTGATTTTAAAAGCACGGGATTTTAAATCACAGGCCTGAATATTTCTATAAAGTTCACAGAAACATTAAAAAAAAAATATAAACTTTATTCGCGTTTTTAAGAAAGCTCTAACCTTAAGGCTCTGTTAGCCGGAAATAACAGAAACTTAACCGTACCTTAAAAAAGTAAGACCAATTCAATTTCTTGCAGATTGAGACGTTAAATCTTACTGCTACGTTAATTTGTTACTCCAGGCTAACTGAGCCTTAATACCATTAAACTTTTAAGAAACGTGATTGATGAATATATTAAAAAAAATTTTCTTCAAAAGAGCTTTTTGTTAAAACGAAATAAATTTAATAACACTACGTGACAATTTTTTGACCAAATGAATTTGACACCTAATCTTTATGTAAAAGTTTCCGCTGAATCTGAATATGAAGTCAGAATTGTCAAAAGTTTTTGAGATATTCCAAAATAACCGTTATTTGTGTTTTTTAAAAAGATGCTGTGACTGAAATGCAAATATCCAAAAAATAAAATTTTAGCCTATTTCAATACGAAAATTTCGTGCCCAATAGGATCCGGATCGGTGCAAAAATGACAAAGTTACAGAAGATTAATTGAACTTACCCACAGCAAATTAATATACAAAGCTAAATTTTTAGTAACAATAATTATTAAAAATTGCTTAAAAGTATTGAATTTCTATGTGGGTTAATTTACTAAATCTTCTGAAGCTATGTCATTTTTGTACCAATCTATGTCTTGTTGGGCGCAAAATGTTCATATTAAAATAATCTAATGTCGCATGCAATAAAACATTAGGATTTTTAAATCATTGGTTTAAAAAAAAGTAACTTGAAAAGAGCAAAATTGAACAAAATCATAACATTTTCAATGAAGCTTGAACTTTTGTCCCTTGTAACTCTGTCATTTCTTGACTTATCTTCACAAGCAATCCATGGTTATTTTCGACATTTTATAACCTTTCACTAGAAAGAAAGAATTACATACCCCGTTTCAAATGTTTGAAGACATTTGCATTTCAGTCACATCATCTTTTTTAAAAACACAATTAACGGTTATTTTGGAGTATCTCAAAAACTGTTCTACTTTTGAAAATTCTGACTTCATATTCGGATTCAGCGGAAAATTTTACATAATGATTAGCTGTCAGATTCATTTGATCACGACTTTGTTGAAATTTTGTCACGTAGTGTAATTTAAAACAAAAACCTTTAAAAAAAACTGCCTTATTGAATGTATTTGTTTTATTAAGTTTTCCTAAAAGGTCTTCAAAGTCATTAAACAATAAAAAAAAAAAAAAATACATATATACATAATTACAAAAAAAAAAAGAGATTTAAATCAGTGTTCGAAATCGAAATCGAAATCGAACATTGTAAACCGTACGGTATAAACGCCCAAAACGATATATATTTGTTTTAAGTATTTGGATATTAGTACACAACCCTGGGGCCTAATTACCGCATTCGATATCGAGTAAGCTATCGTATCGAGTAAACTATCGTATTTTTCTGCATTCGATAGACACTGACGTATAGAATGAAAACTAGAGAGATTAAATGTCTTTGGTTACTCGATATCGAATGCTATCATCTCAAATTACGATACATTTCATTCGATATCGAGAGTCATAATACCAAAATAAAAAATTTCGATAAATTTTGCTCAATATCGTATGCGGTAATTAGACCCCTGAATACAATCCATAACTATTTCCAAGAAAGTAACAAACATAAATAAGTAAATATAAAACAGTACAATTGTAGTGGTTCTGTATAGCAGTGTTGCCAATTTAGCCATTTAGTGGCTAGATTTAGCCATTTTTCACCCTGTTCAGCCATTAAAAAATGAGTTTAGCCATTAGCCATATTTTTAGCCATTTTTCAACTTGTTTATCCATAAAATTTTTTTGCCGTTTTTCTTTTAAAAGAATAATTTTATTATAAAAATTTATAAAAGTAAAATAAACATTTTGAACAATTAAAACGCCTGTAATTTAAATCACAACTTTTACAAATCTTGAAAATCGCTATAAACTATGACGCTGAAACATCTTTCAAAATAAAGGAAGAGTATTCCACTATTAAATTTATAAAATCGATCTCCACAAACATCGCTGTTTCTTTCTGGTTGCAAGTATTTCAATAAAAGGGTGCAGGCGGTAATAAAATTGTTTTAGAAATTTCTGATTTGACTATAAAGTTGCTCTCACTTGCATGGTCTAATGCTGAAGTAGAGAGGGTGTTTAGCCAAGTAAACATCGTAAATAAGTAATTTGAGAAATAGGTTACATTAAGCAACCGTTAAGTCGATTTTATCAATTAGTTAAATATTTGTACCATACAATACAATATTTATACCACCACCACAATGGAGAGGGTACTGTGCGTTTGTGCTGATGTCTGTAACACCTTAAAATATTGGTCCTTAGCCCACCTTTACGTATACCGATTGACTCAGAATCACTTTCTGAGTCGAATTAACGATGTTTGTCCGGCTGGCTGGCTGTCCATGTAAACCTTGTGCGCAAAGTACAGGTCGCAATTTAGAGATTATTTGATAAAATTTGGTACAAAGGTTCTAATGTGGCGTAGGGTATCATAAAGTCGGGTTTAACCGACTATTCTTTCTTACTTGTTTTTTATTGCAGATCTGGACTCAAAAGGCTGGGTAAATGTTGTCGTGATTAAGATTTACCTTCAAATTATTTAAAACTTATGATTATTTGAAGCTAATGAGTGAGTGATTCCTATGAGATGAATAATAACGACATCGAATTTTTCGATGATTTAATTTTTTAATATTAATTTATTTTAAAATTTTTTTACGTTTATTCTTATTTAACAAATTGATCTTAACTCACAATTTCATCGTAAACTACTTTAAATTAATTATTTTTGTTTTGTTATTGAATTTTCGTGTGTTTTTATTTAAAAAAGCATTTAGCCATTTTTTAGCCCATTTTTAGCCATTTTTTATCCATTTTTTTCCGTAAATTTAGCCATTTTTGGTCACCAAGTTTTGGCAACACTGCTGTAGAGATACATTTTATTTAAAGGTTCTGTAGTTCTTTTTCTAGTATTTTCACTAGTATTGCTGTTGTTGTTGGGAATTTGCACGGCTACAGCACGAATAGGCTATGTGTGTGTATTGGAAATATAAATTTTATTTTTGTAAAAAAGTTCTTGTCTTTACCAGCCAAAAGAGCGATGTGCCCACCGAAACGAACAGACATTAATGTGCTCAACCGAACACAACGACGTTTGTGGTCTTTCCCAAAGAAAAAGAACGCAATGAAATGTTTTCATCTTTATGTTTAGTTGGATAAGTACAGTATTTTTATTGTGTACGAAGATCATAAATAGAGAAACATTTTTTAAAGTTTTTTACAAAATAAACACTATTAGCGTTTGTGTTTTCCGTAGTTCTTCCGTTCGTAACATTAAAGTACAGTATATAATATTTATTTTCGAACTCTGATTTAAATGTCATCTAACTTGAAAAAAATTCGTTCATGATAAACTTACCGTATTCATAAACAGTTATTAAATTTAACAAACGTTTAATAAGCCAAATTTTCATACAAAATTGTTTATTAAATTTAAAATATTTTTATGAATACAGGCATAAGACTTTAACTACATTGTTTAACAAAACTTACTTTAATTACTTTTTTTTACTTCGTTTTTAATATGAAGTTAAAAAAAAACTTATCAAATACAAAAAACTTTTTTAAATAAGTGTTTGAAATTCTGGCTTACGAAATTGCTTTAATAAAAATTTTTTATGGAAATACTTATGGAAATGCTAAAAAAATATGTTTTAACAACATATTTTAAATGAACTTTTCAGTATTCATTTTTATGAATACAAGACAACCAGAAATGCCTAAGAAATATTTTTGGGAACTTTTAAAATTGTATTAAAAAGCTTTTTTTAGATAAAAATTTCAATTAAGATATAACTATGTAATTCGTTGCAAGTAAAAGCCTTTTTGTACACGGAAAATTTAATTTGCAAAATCTTTTTTGAAAAATTCACAGCTTAAATAAAAAAGCTTTTCTCAAAACAAAGTTTTTTTTAATATGATGTTTTATAAAATACTATCTTATAGAAATGATTTTTTCTAAGAAGAGTAAATTCAATAAAACATTTGTTTAAAAGAAGCTTTTGTCACAAAAGCTTTTTTTCATAAAGAATTCAACATTTTTTAGTGAAAATTTTTGTTTAATAACATTTTACTATTTTATGTGTTGCATTGTTTTAAAAGCTTTTTTTAAAATTCATATTTTAACTTAATGAAAAAAAACCTTTTTTAAAGGCTTTTTTACAGACAATTTTTTTAAATACAAGCTTTCTGATATTGCTTATTTTTATGTGTTGCATTGTTTTAAAAGCTTTTTTTCAGAGATTAAAGAAGATTATTGTGAAAAGTTTTTTTGTTAAAAAAAAAGATTCTTAAAGGTTTTGTTTTATTAAAACTTTCTAATAAAAAAGTTTAAAAGCTTTTTTATATAAACTTTTCTGCCTAAAAAAAATTTTAAATTTAATTTTTATATTTTTACTTCCATTTTTTAAAAAAGTTTTTTCTGCTAGTGTTAATGCTTTTGAATTAATCTTGGGATTTTCAAAACAGGACAACTAAACTTTAAAGAATTTATTTCCTTTCCCATTTCGTGCTTTTTACTGCTTAATTTTTTTTTCTAACACAAAGCAGGAATGTGTTACTTATTGTGTTTATGCATGTATGTTTGTATGTGTAATTAAGTGTTAAGGAGCAGTGTGAATGCGAGAAGTTTGCCTTAAACATGTTTGCTTACTATTTTCTTTAATACTGTGGATTTGAGTGTGTGTGTGCATACCCTGCAGATAATATTGGACCACGAGATCCGTTTTGATAAAATGGACTACTCCATGGACAGGGCCCTATTCCACGAAACAACTTATCAACTTTTCACTTTGCACTTATCAAATTGCATTTTTTGGCAAAGTGATAAGTGTTTCTATTCCACAACATTCTTTGCAAATCTCACTTTGCACTTAGCTAAAACTTTGCTCTCTTTGCACTCTTTGCAAATACTTTGCTCTCCTTGCAAAGTCTTTGCATTCTCTTGCAAAGTCTTTGCGATCTCTTGCAAAGTAAGTCTGCAAAGTGTTCCACAAAGGATTTAATCATCTTTGCAATTCTGTCTTATCACTTTTCACATTGCATTGCTAAATAGAAAGTGTTAAAATGAGCCGCAAAGTAAATATGGAAAAAAACTTGCAGTATTAAATGTTATTAAAGAAAAAAAAGATATTTTATTTGCTAGTTTCATGCATAATAAAGTAAGTATTTTTTCTAAAATTGTTGTTAATATTTAAAACTTATTTAAATTTACATTTCATTTTGAAGGTTAGCAAATTAGATAAACAGGCTGCCTGGGAAGAAGTTTTTAAAAAAGCCCAATCATTGCAACTGGAATCGGCACAAAAAACATGGACCTATGCGAGGGATAGTTTGTTTGGGCTCTGGAAGAGTCGGACATTGGTAAGTTAAACAATTTATGGCCTTCACATAGCAAAATTTATATCAACATATTGTATACAACAACAACACATATCATCACGATAGACGTTGTTGTTATAATTTATGAGTTCAATTAAACAACTCTTGCTGATTAAAAGAGCCGGTTACGCACAATATGCACAATTATTTTCTATGAGTATAGTAAAAAAATATACAGTATGTTAATTGTAACAATTGAACAAGATTACAACAACAAATGCAAACATTTTTTTTCACTTTCATTATTAAATTTTAAACGTAACGGTTTCAATATGTTATTCTTACATTGTTTTGCTATTTTCAATAATATAATTTAAAGCCTAAATTATTATTTCTTTTTTATATACATACGAACACAATGTAACATTGTTATTATTATTATTTGTGAAAAAAATCGAAGATCTATCCGTAAATTTAATATTGTTAACTTGCAGGGTAAAAGGGATAACGCCCGAAAAACTGGATCCGCAGGTGGGAAGGACTGTATTATGGATGAAGTTGACTTGTTGATTCTCGATATTATGGAATCAGACTCAGCTGTAATAGATGGACTGAATTTGCCAGAAAGCTATGGAAATTCAGAAAATCTTCCATCAGATGAGTCTGATTCCAGAATATCGATGACAGAGGAAACACCTGCCCACCCACCTGCAAACATAAGGAAGAGGAAGAGCTCTACCAAGTTTCCAAGTGAAACTTTGAATATAGAGAAAAAATGCCGGCTGGAGTCCTGCAGGTTGAAATTTACTATAGGAAACTGCAATGCCTGAAATTGGAGAGGGAGCTCCAACTTCCAACCTCTGACATAAATCGGGAAATTAGAACGGCAGAAACTGCAAATATACCGCAAATGTCGAGGAGTCTGTTGTTGGAGGATATTTAAGTTTTTCATGTTTTATTTATTTTTTATTATTTGTTATTTTATTTAATTGTTTTAATTTTTAAATAAACAGTGAAGTAATTTTCATATTTTTGCTTTTTATTTACTCTCTCAAACCCCAAATATGCCCTCAAAAGAAACAACGATTTAGCAGTAGAAAAAGGTCATAACTAAAAAACATTTATTTCAAAATAATATTATAATAGTTGGCATTAAGAAAAGTATTGCAGCAGAGAAGTAAGCCTTTCCATTCCACTCGCATGTTCAATATTATTAACGCCATCATTTTCTTCTTCATCATTTTCCCGATCCAATTCCTCGACTTCATTGTCAGTGTCTTCAGTGGGTTGCATGTTTGCACTACTCCTTTCGATGCTACAGGCAATATTGTGTAAGATGGCACAAACAATAACTATCTTTCCTGCAAACTCAGGCTTCAGTCGCAAATAATTTAGACACGGGAAACGTTCTTTAAGAATGCCAAAACTGTTTTCAATTATGCGCCGTGTTGTTTTGTGGCAACGATTAAAAGCCTCTTCTGCAGGGTTATCGGGATTTCGTCGTAATGCTGTTATCAACCAGGGGCCTAATTACCGCATTCGATATCGAGTAAGCTATCGTATCGAGTAAACTATCGTATTTTTCTGCATTCGATAGACACTGATGTATCGAATGAAAACTAGAGAGTTGTAATGGCTTTGGTTACTCGATATCGAATGATATCATCTCAAATTACGATACATTTCATTCGATATCGAGATTCATAATACCAAAATAAAAAATTTCGATCAATTTTGCTCGATATCGAATGCGGCAATTAGACCCCAGTTTTTCAGTCCATAGCCACTGTCACCCAAAACAACGGCATCCGGAAATGGTCTCCATCCACTGTCAAATCTTTGACTTACAGCCGAATTCCGTAACACCCTTGAGTCATGAACGCTGCCCGGCCAACTTGCATTTACACTGTAAAATGTGTAGTCTGGCCCACATATCATCATCACATTCAATGAGTGGCTTCCATGCCGGTCCACATATCCTTCCTCGTGTAATGTAGGCGCATCAATTTTAATGATGGTGCCATCCACGCAACCACACACACAAGGGAATCCACCCATCATAAAAAACTTTTCGGCAATACCACTGACATCATCTGGCCACCGCACTGTGTTTTGAAATAAAACATCTATTATAACGTCGACAACTCTATGGATAGTTCTGCAAACTGTTGATTTTGCAACACCATGCATAGCTGCAATTCCATGGTACTGGCAACCATTCCCGAGCCAATGAAAGCACAGTAACAGTTGATTTTTAGCCGACAAAGCATTACTGCGCTGTGTATTGTGTTTTAATTTTTCTTCAATTTTGTTTGATATAAAATCAACTTGGATTTGATTTAATCGAAACCAATCTTTAAAATTAAAGTTTTGTAGTCCGGAAAAATTAATTCGGTGTCTATAATTTCTTGATATAGCAACCTCTTCACTATCGTCGAACAAAATCTCACGTCTTAACATTTTGAAAGCTTCACTAGTTATAATAATATGAATTTGCAAAGAGATCGTTTACTTTGCAAATTTTTGACAAACTTATCAAAATTTGCTTTGCAAAAATAGAATTTACAGTTTTTGTGGAACGAAACAGCATAATTATTTGCAAAGTCTTTGCAAATTACACTTTGCAATAATAACTTTGCACTTTGCATAACAAAACGTACGTGGAACAGAAATTAAAAAGAGAATAAAAAAATTGCAAAGATTTTGCAAATTTCACTTATAAATTTCAACTTATCACTTATCAAATTTAATAGTTCTGTGGAACATAAAGTTTTGCAAATTGACGAAAAATTTGATAAGTGCAAAGTGAAAAGTTGATAAGTTGTTTTGTGGAATAGGGCCCAGGTCCGATGTAATGCAAGCATGGACCATTTCATTGTTAAAAAGTATTTGTAGTGAGACGACATGTCTTCGTTTTTAACGACGTGCTCTCGTTTTCAAACGAAAAGCTACCCCTTTGTAGTCCAAAGGTGGGTTATATGGTCCTGCCCTAGGACATCGTAATGTTACTTTTGGACTAGTCCTAGTGCCTTGTGGGCTACTCTTTACACGCGTGTTTGGACTGTTCCTATTATTTGGAGGGTAAGATAAAAGTGCGGTTGATAAAAAAATGTTAGTTGAAGTGTGTCAAAGAGAGGGGATGGAATGTAGGGAGAGATTTATTTCAACATCAAGGTAAGTTTAATGGTTAAAGTTTATTGTTTGACTTTGTTTTAGTCCTGCTGTTTTAACATGTATGAGACCGTGAGTGTAAACAAATGTATGTATATGTGTTTGGTTAGAAAACATTATAAGGAAAACGGGATGAGTGACCAATAACAATATTTAACTTGACTACTTATCTACTTATTTATAGTTTAACTTCTTATTTATTTAATTAGCAAAGAAATTCAAAATAATTTAAAAATGGAGGGGCAATTTAAAAAAAAAGGTTTAGCTTTTATATTGTAAAAGGGAATTAATAACCTAAAATATAAATATATTAGAAACTTTTAAATTTTTATTTAGTTTCCTAATTTGGAATTGTAAAATTTTGGTATTTTTGTTTTACATAACTGTTTCTTTATTAAGGTTTTGCTTAAAGCGATAACTTTATAACCATAATTTCAATCTCCTTTATTAAAAAGTTGCGCTTTAGTTTTTAGTACAGTGAAACTTCCCTATAACGATGGGACAATAAAATAATTTCATCCAGGTATTGGAAGAAATCGATAATTTTTAAAAGGTGTGATTGATTTCGAGCAATTTTAAAATCGATTTCTGAATTAAAGTCTTCCGTATTGATATTAAATTCAACAAACGTTTGTAAAGTAAAATTTGTTTTGTTAACATTTTTAAAATTAAAAAATATTATTGTTAGTTTAATTTATAAGAATATAAAATTAAAAAGAATATATACTAAAAATTGGAGTCAAATGTATTAGAAATCAATTTAAATGATAAAGAAAACGATATAATCGGTTTTAAATCTTTTCGTTTATTAAAATTGGGTATCCAAGTTTGAGGAATCATCGGTCAATGGAAATCGTTACAGTGAGACGATCCGAAGCTTTTTCATGATTTAGACGTATAGAGTACATGGTTTCAACAGTACGGTGACACTTGCCACACATCAAGAGAAACAATGGAACTTTTGAAAGAAAAGTTCGAAAATCGCATTATTTCTCGTAGAGGAGAAGTGAATTGGCCACCAAGATCGTGCGATTTGACACCTTAAGACTATTTTTTGTGGGGTTTTTGAAATCGAAAGTGTACAGCAATAAGCCCACAATAGCTTAAGAACTTAAAAAAACTGTATTCAGAATTTCGATAAAAGATTGGGAGACAGCTGAGCCAGTAGGGGGTCACTTGACCGACACAATTTTTAACCGGAACCTATTTGTAATAAACTGAAACAAAAAATTATTTAAATAACTCCAAAAAAAAATTTTTTTTTGACACCCATTAAGAAACATCATTATGAAAAAATTAATTTTTTTTCATTTTAATTTAAAATAATCAGCTGTTTTGGTTTGAATTACACTCTTCAACGTTCGGCGGATACCCATTTGAGAACTGCTTCATTAAAATCCTCAAAAAGGCACTAAACCTGCCTGTTTACTGCTGGTCTTCTTAATTTTTTTTAGAATAATTGCATTGTTTATTTAAAAACTTGATAAAGTACTGAGAAGAATCCCAACTGCTAAGTTATATTTTGTTTGTTTTATATATTAATTCCTGTTGTTCCTATAAGGAGCATAGGGCCGTAATCAGTCATAAAGGTTTCATTAATAATTAAGGCATTCTTGGCTGGTGCTAGGATTTCTAGCTAAGGCTACCAAACAGGCACGAAAATCATCTGAACACATTTGTTAAGCAAGCCGCTTGATGCAAGAACATACGCCCGTTTGCAGACGTACGAAATCTGCGACATCCGGCAATAGGTATTGGTTTTTATTGGCGCCAATGACTTGCCATGTCATTTCGAGTATCATTGACACTCAGAAACCGCTGATTTTCCGCGACTGCATAAAACAGCTACCCCGCTTACGTATAATATCCGCAACCTGTGAGTCGTCCCGTAGCATTCAGCTATGCTTTTCACAGGAAGATAATAAATCAGGCATCAGAATAGATGGTCGGTTCCGAATTATTATCCGCAATTGGGCGATTGTTTTACTCCTTCTTTAACTTTTTTGAATACTAATCACATTTTTTTCAGAGAATTACTATTATTACAGTACAGCATTTTCGTTAACTAAAAAAGATCGACTGCTAATTCAATTCTTACCGCAATTTAACCCTTTTTTTGTTCTTATTTTTATCTTTGGGAATCCGTTAACTGATTTTTTTTTAAATAATTCTTTATAAAGCACGAGTCAAATATGCATTTGAAAAATTTGTTTATTGTAAAGCAAAATTCACTTTATGGAAATTCATTATAATGGGATGATACTACACTAAAATTTAAAAAAAAAAAAAAAAACGGTATTTTTAAAATCAATTCATTATAGGGAGAGCCTTATGGCCAATTTTCAGGATTGATATTAAAACTCATTTATTTTTAAAATCGTTTTAAATACAAAATTCTCTACTTCACTAAAAACTTAAGTGAAACTTAAGTCACCGATGTGGTACACTTAATTTCAACTTAAGTTTCCATTGTAATATTTCAGCAAGATAGCCTCAATATCACAACAATACAACAACAACAGGCAAAGCATTAACAGTCAGTTGTTTTTCAGACCACCTTATAAATAAATACACTGTTTTATATTTTTTTTTTGTATTTAGTAGTGCTACCATACTTTTATCTTAATTAAATAAGACTTTTCAAATAAAACTCAAAAAAACAATCTGCATTTAAATACGATTTAAGTTTGTTACGAAAATTAACTTAATATAGACTTAAATACTATCCTGAATTAGTGTATAGAAGTTGACCATAGAAAAGTTCGACTGTAAAAGGAAAATAATTTTAAAATTTTGAATTTTACATTTTTTTTTATTTTTTGAATCCTAATTCATACATACAAACATACGTATGTACATGTAAAACGCAAAGCTCCTTTTGGCTTAAATTCTAGCTTCTTTAGTTTGTTTGCATTCGTTTTTGTTTCTAACTGGCAAATTTTGTGGCTTCAAAACAATAAATCTTTGAAATATGCTCTTCTTTTTTTTGTGATGGGCGTCATTTTTTGCTAACTTTTTTGGAAACTCAGAGTTTCGTGTTTTCCAATTTTTCATCTTCAAAATGAAAAACAAATTGCTTTTGCTGGTCTTTAGGGAAAGAAATGAATTAAAACTTGTCACTGGGAGAAGCTTTGTAAAAGCAAACGACAAAATAAATAAGAACGAGGACTAAGGGAATGGAAATACATATTTAAGATAAAAATATACACTTACCAATAGTCCCGGTTATATGTTACAATATGTTTATATTATTGCCCAGACAACAAAGCAAACCGTGGCCTATACTAAAAGTTATATAATAACCGAGAGGTTATGTCAAGTATAATTTGAGCTTAAAGTGTAGACTATAGTGTTGATTGTAATGTGAACTAAACGGGCATGTTCTGTAAATCGAAATGAAGTGGATTTAAAATCGCACAATGTTTGGAAACGGTAGTGTAGAGAGTAAAATAGCCTATGGTGTAAATGTAGTTTATAATCTCTGGTAGACTATAGTGTAAGCAATAGTGTTAACTGTAGTGTATACTACATTATAAACTATAGTGTAGACTATAGTAAAAACTATAGTGAAGACTATAGTATAAACTATAGTGTAGACTTTAGTATAAACTATAGTGTGTACTAAAGAATAAACTATAGTGTAGAATAGTAGTGTACACTTAAGTTTAAAGCATTGTAAATACTTAGTGTAGACTTTATTTCAGACTATAGTGTAAACTATTACGTATACTATATACGTATAAAATAATTCTACAGTGTAAACTATTACGTAAACTTAAGTGTACACTACAGTATTAACTATTTTGTAGACTATAGTTCTATTGTGTAGACGTTAGTATAATTTTAGTGTATACCATAGTGTATATTAAAGTGTAGTCTACAGTTAAACCTATAGTATAGGTCAGCGGTCATTAACTACTTTCATTTGGGGACCGTTTTTTAAAAATTACGACCGTCGCTATTTAAATAATATTTTAAGATACTGTATCAATGGACAAATAAAACGAATGGGTTTCGTTGCATAATTTTATTAAATAATAAACAAATGCTTTGAATAAAACGAAGTAAGTACTAAGAGTTTTTACAATATTAATGAGAAAAATTACATTTTTTGTCTTGGACTATCCATCTGAAGATTGAAGTAAAGCTTATGCAGGCTATTCTTATTAAATCTTGGAGATGTTTATTGGCAAGTCCGTTCCGGAATTGATTTTAAATAAGGTCCATCTTAGAAAATGCTGCTTCACAAACATATGTTGACATCAACAAAGTGAGAAGTTTCAAGGCTAATTTTTTTAGTTCTGGGTATTTATTAACACAAATAAATTTTATCCAAAACTCTTGACAAAAAACTTCCTTTTTTTTGTGTTTTAAACGGTATTTTCTTGGAAATCGTTCATTTCCATCTGTATTACTTCCGAAAATATTTGCAAATGTTACTGAGGATATCGACGACATTCCCAATTTTTTTAAAATCTGGGAATCTGTTTTCAAATTCCGTTTTTAGATCCTCAATGAACGTCTTCTATTGGCCGACGTCTAGCTCGTTGTCATTGCAGATTTTTTTTTTTAATTAGGGAAGTGCTGGCGTTCATTATCCAGATCAATGTTGTCGATCTTTTCCACATTGATATTTTCAACATTTTCGCAAAAAGCTTTTTACTTCTGTCAGGAGCTCCCATACAAGCTTTCCTTTGCCTTGAAGTTTAAGGCTCAGATCATTTAATAATATCTGATAAGAAAGCAATGTAAGTAACGTTTTCTTTATCGCTAAGAAAAATTAAGCAATATAATATCTCTCATGATTTGTCGTTACATAATGTAAAATATTTTGTATTGTTAACACAAAGTCCGCATAAACTAGGTCTACGGTCCGGATTCGGACCGACGTCCGCGGTCCGCCAGTTGGTGACCCCTGGTATAGGCAATGGTGTAAAATTCGGTTTTTAGTCCAGTACCCATGTTCTGTAACTTTAGTGAGAACTTCTCGCAACGAAAAGATGTGAAACAAAATATTCCATCGTTTCTCGAAAAGTGAGAAAAAACTGTGTCTGTAACTCATGTCGAAAACTATCAAAACAGATTACGTCGTTACGTTACAAATGTCTTAACATTGCACCGAAGCCGATGTGACATTGCAGCCGTTAAGAACGTCAGTAACAACTATCGTTGACGGCGACCAAAATTTACTTAAATTGAAAATTTTTCAACGACGGCAGCGAAAATATAATTGTCGGCTAAACCAAATAATGTAAAGTGAGACTTTAATGTTTGTTGTTTGCAAACGAGCTTTGAAAACATTCGTATATTTAATAAAAATGTTAAAAGCAAAATATTTAAACAATGGAAAAATGCGCCAAGATCAAAATTATATTTTTATTATTGTCTGCATTTTTAATAGTTTTTTAGTGTTAAAATTTTTTCTCGCCCTATTTTTATTCGTGAGTTTTTTGAACAGTTTTGTAAATTGGCGAGTAATTTCCTTACGTGACAGCTTGTACTCGCCAAAAAACTTACAGACACAGTTTAGTGAGAAAAATAGCTGCTTGTTTCAATGTTTCATTTCACACATTTCAATCGAAAAGTTTCTCTACGCGAGAGTTACAGAACATGGGCACAGTTTTCTGTAAGTGCATTTTCCGCACGCCACCATAATTTTTTCTTTTATAAATAAAAAATATTGTTTTATTACTTTTCTTTTTGTCTGCTATTATTTATTTATGTACTACATATATATTATTTTAAATATGATATTTGTTGTTGCTATTTTACATTTAAATTGTTTTTTTTTTGTGTTTTTTTTTTTTTTTGTTTCCATATTTTACAGACAAGCCAGTAGCAATTTCGTGGCCACAACGCGGTGATATATCTTTTGAAAATGTCAGTTTACGTTATGAAGGCCAAACAGAGGATGTTATTAAAGATTTTAATTTAACCATACCAGCAGGTCAAAGGGTAAGTGAATAAAACCTAAACTTTAAGGGGGAGATAAGAAATATAAAATATTCGAATGTTTGGTAAATGAGTTAATAAAATATGTATTAGAAATTTTTAATACAGTAGTAGTAGTGAGCATACTTTAAGGAATTGTATTAAAGCGTAAAGGCATAAAATTCGTATTGAGAAACCCCAAAGGGCAAATTACGACATTCGTTATCGATCGAAATTTCTATTTAAATTGCATTGTAATTTCGATGGATTTCGTATGCCGTAATTTGCCCCCAGGCTGGATTTCTTTTGATTAAAAAACAAGTAAGAGTGCTTTATTCGGCTATGGCGAATCTTCTTTACCCTTTACCATGGTTTGGAAAGAACAGAAGTTTATATGTATATACATATATTTTAATATATGTATATATACATGTATATTTATAAAATATATATCGTTTAGTTTTATTTAATAATTTGCACATGTTTGCGTGCTATTAAAAAAAAAAGTAAAAGTTGGACTCGGGAAGATCCCATGGTTCCCGATAAAGCGTATTTAAAAAAAAAATTATTTTGGCCATAACCTTTCCGTATCTAAACCGATTTTTCCGAATTTTTCAGAAAATATTTTCTACTAAAATCTATTGCTATATAAGGCGTAACTATAGGTCATATAACAGTCAACAAATGTAGGTTTTTATCCAATTTTTGATAATTTTTGTATGGGAGGTACCACGCATACTTCTCCAATCCCGCCCACATTTTGTGGGATGGTGTGTATTTATAACCTTAATGTTTGTACCTAATTTGGAAACGTTGGCTCTTGCCGTTCTCAAGATATACAGGAAAAAGTAATACAAATACAACAATAACTAGGGATTTTTGGGAAAAATAAGAGGTAGCCGTTTTTTGCACATATCTCAGCCATTTTTGGACCGATCCGGCTGAATTTCAATAGCAAAATTATAATAAGAATACCTGACATAGAAATACCCCAACCAAGTCCCCATCATATCTGGGAGCTTCGAAAAACCCATTTCAACAGACAGATGGACAGACGGACAACCGGTTTTGAACTTCGCTTTTCATAAGGACCCAGAATATATCGCTCATTTGCTGCAAGACCGGCATAACTCAAAAAAATCCATTTCGAGATAAACGCATTTAAAGTTTTTGATTAACACTAACTTCTTAGAAAAAAAGAAGACACATTCTCTTCAAACTGGGAAAGTATAAAAGATATAAATATGAATTTAATACACAATATAAAGAAAACAATTCTGCATCTCTAACTCCAAAATTTCATTTTTTGAGTTATGTATGCCGGTCTTGCAGCAAATGAGCGATATATACTTTATAGGGTGTAGGATCAATATTGTAGAAATAACAAACGGAATGACAAAGTTATATATATTTAATTTTATAAAAAAAAAAAAAAAAATGCAATTTTTAAAGAACTCGGCTTCTCTCCCAACTATAAGCCAAAATATCTGCTTTACAATAAATTATAATTTCCTCTTTTCGTATGTAAAGTAAACTGAATACATTTTGTTACAATATAATTTTCTCCATAACTCAATTTAATACCAGACTTTCGAAACATTTTTATAGATATTTTCTATAAATACGTTGAACTCAATTAAGTTATATTTCATCGCCATGGCATAGTAGCAGTTTATCATTATTTACTGCTCCTGTTAAAAGACTTCACTTTTTTTTAGGTAGAGATAATTTTTTTTAACTTGTTATCAATTTTTGTGTATTTTGTTTAAGTCGGTTTATCATCTGTAACTTTTTTTTTCATACATGCAGCCATAAGTGTAAAAAAGGTTTGACAAAGTTTTTTTTTTGTATGTATGTATGTATGTATGTATAAAAAAAATGATTTAAAATTTGTTAAATAAAAAATTAAATGTTAAAAAAAAAATTGCTTAAACTTTCTATAAAATTAAATTGCCTCCGGCTGTAGAAGATTCAAATGTGGAAGAAAAAAATGTTCATTATATATGTACAATTTTTTTTTTATTATTTTATATCACAAACAGTTAAAGAAATTGTATAAAGGGCAGGATATTTTTTGTTTTAACTTCTAAAAATATATTTTGCATTTCTTAGGGCCAATTTTCAGGATTGATATTAATGGCGATTTCTTTTCTGAAAAAAATCTGTTACAGTATATACATGTTACATTTTCTAATGTTACCTATAATCACTGGAAGTGTTAAATGCTGTGCACTTTCAATAGAACACAATTAGCTGCTTTTATTTACAACTATTGCACTTTCATCATTAATGTACTTCATGAGCGATTTTTAAAGCTATTTGAGCGGGTTCTGCACGCAATTATTTCTTGGAAACAAATATTGACATCACTATTGGATTAGAAAAATTTAAACGATTATAATATAAATAGACTTTTTTTGGATTTTAATGTGTAAATATATTTATATTTTGTTTTAAAATAATTTTTTTTACAAAATTATGAGCGGTATGAATTATGACAAACAAAATAAGTACCAAAGTTGTAAGACAGGCAGTATGAACACCTTAAGTAAAAGTAAGGGTAAAACATGCAACATGTTTTACATTTTTTTTGTTATCAACATATTCACAAAAGAACTTGAAAATTTTTCCCACAGTTTTATTTTTGGTACAAAAGAACACAAAAATGTAGAACATGCAATATTAATGCAACATATTTCTCAGAAAAGAAATCACCATAAGACATATTTTTGTTTAAAATCATTTTAAATACAAAATTCTCTTCTTCACTAAACACTTAAATGAAACTTATGGCGTTTTCTTTTCTGACTAAAATTCTGCATTTATTCTGCCTTTTACATTTTTTTATGTTCTTTTCTGAAAAACATGTGTTATTTTAAAAGTGTAAAGCGTTCTTTTCTGATGATGTTCCCTTTAAAATTAAAAAAATGCTACATGTTCAACACTCATTTTAAATAGAGGGCAGGGTTGTCAGATTGATTTTGACCTTTTTCGCCAGATTCAATGTCAAAAATCGCCAAAATCGCCAAAGCCTTTATTTTCAAGTTTTTGGCAGTAAAATACATATTTTTTAATTTATTAAAAATATTCTTTATAAATTCTAAAAAAATTAATTTGTTCCGTATCGCTAAAATACGCCAAAAATTCAAAAAAGTCGCCATGGTATATATTTTGCTTAATTTTTATGTAGAAAAAAGTAAAAATAACTAGCGAACACAAAAATGGTACGATGTTTACTACAAAAAAAGTTTTTTTGCGGCTAGTATTAAACAAATATTGGATATATTTACATTTTTATATATGTATGTAGTTGCAGTTTTATTATATATCTTAAACGCTTCACCGGCAAAGATACCTATTTGTCTTTTTTTTTTGGAATACATTGTAAGGGTTTTTCATTTATTCAACGATGGTACAAAATAAGTGCAACTTATAACTCGTAACAACGCATCTAGAAGTTCGTATTGCATTCTACTTCAAAGGCGAGTTGTAGTGGAGTTCATACCTTAAACACAGGCATTACTTATAATAATATAAAGAAGATTTAAAGAACAGTCAAAGTATGTTCCTTGAAATTGTACGTACCTGCCGTTTCGTTGCAGCTTTAAAGTTTTGGCATAAACTTATTTATCTTTGCAATTAACCAACGCTAATTTTTTCATTGGGTTTCAAAAATGTCCAAAGGTATGTAAGAGTTCATAAAAATCTTTAAAATATCAGTGACAACAACGTATTGTATCTGGGATAAAAAATTGCCACATACATATAATGAAAAAATGTTCATAGACTTTAAATATATTTATGTTAATGTCTATTTGGGTCATTCTACGTTAAAAGGTACTATCGACGGCTACATTAAAAAATCATATATAAATTGAAAATTTGTGGAAATATCAAACGTGTTTAATAATAAATAAAGTATACTTTTTTGACAATAAATTGCAATACCTAAATTAGCTTAGTTTATTCATAATTTTATGTTTACCTAGAAAAAAGTATCTACCCTGGCCTGTCCCTTTACTTTTCTGTAACAATATCTTTGAAATTTAACACATTAATAATTCATTAAACATCTAATCGTTATTTATAACATAAAGTAGTATAAATAACAATGATAGTCATTTGCATTAACTTTCAAATTACTTTCATGTTCTATTAAAAAAAATTACACAAGTTTTGTCCCTCGTATTTTAAGTCTCCTCCCCTGCACATTTTTCGACCGTTTAAAAATGCCGCTAAAATGCATTGACGCTGCAAATTTAAATAGCAAAACATTTGTTTCGAAGTGGATTTAACAATAAAAACCGCGCGAGCCACTAGCGTGCTCTTATTGGGCCGATAATTCGACCGCACCACTCGGATCGCTCGCACGTGTCAGTGATTGATGTATCTCCCCTGGTGAGTTTTATTCGCATGTAATTTTTGGTTTTAGTTTGTTTGTAATGTTTTTTTATTTGAATATCAGTATAATTTACTGTGTTAGTTTGCTTTTTCGTTACAATAACTATGTTGCTGATTGTGCTAGTTTTTTATGAAAAAATCTCTCCCCTGCCGTATTTCCCCTGCTTCATCTGATGCCAGGGTAGAGATTTTGCGTCCAGGGTAAATAAAGGAAGTGCGATATTACTTCTTTCTTAGTATTTCACGTTTATCATTTTACGTTAAAACAACACATATCCACTATACACGTTATACGTGTTTTAACGCTTTAAAAATTTAAGTATGTGTGCCTTATTTTATATGAGCAGGGTGTAAGAGTTACTTTATTACGTAGGGTAGACTTATTATCGTAGATGAGAGTTTTATTTAATTTATCTTTCCCCTGTAAAGTAAGGTATCCTGTCCTGGCCTTCATGTCTTTACCCTGTGTAGAGTATCTTCCCTGGTCACTTAAAATACCGGTAAAATTAAATTACTTGACTGGCCATTATTAAACACGCATTCATACTACCTGATTAAATACGATTATATTGAAAAAAGTTATTATTTTAAATATTTTTATCATGCCGCCATTCCTAATATCAGATAACCTCTTAACGTAGAATGACCCATTTATTGATTCTTTCAAGAGCACTTTTAAATATGAAAAACTATTTTCTCGAAGATATTCATTATCTTCATCAGCCATTTGAACTTTCAAATACTGACCATACATATGAATGCCTCAAACTTCATACATAAAAATAATATAAGTATAATAAAATTAATATTATTTCTCAGTATTGAATTTAACGATTTTCAAAACAAATGCAAAGCTCATCAAAAATAGCCAACAAAATCGCCAATTTTTTTGTTAAATCGCCAAAAAAATCGCCATGTCGCCAAATCAAAAATTAGGTCGCCAAACAAGTTTGAAAATCGCCACGTTTGGCGAGAAATCGCCACATCTGACAACCCTGATAGAGGGGCATGAGTGCAGCACTAGATCAAGGCGAATTCAGAACAAGGTGGTGGCAAGTTTCGAACCGTAAACACTAACAATGTAATACAAAAAACATTTGTTGTTTCTGTTGGCTTTGGATTGTTGTAGTCTTGCCACCACCTGTAATTGAATTTACCTTGCGCTAATTGTACTTTATTGTTTAATGCCGAAACTTGTGTTCTTTTGAAAACGAAAAATATGAAGCACTTCTTAAAAATTAGGGGAGCATTTAAAAATGTTGCCAAATCACATGTTACACTTATGCAACACTTTGCTTTAGAAAAGAAAACGCCATTAATTCACCAATGTGATACATTTAAATTCAACTTTAATAACCATTGTAAAAAGCTAGCAAGGTGGCTTCAATATCACAACAATACAACAACAACAGGCAAGGCATTAACAGTCAGCTGGTTTTTCAGACCACCGCGTTAATAAATACACTTTTTTATGATTTTTTTTGTATTTAGTAGTGCTACCATACTTTTAGCTTAATTACATAAGACTTTTCAAGTAAAACTCAAAAAATCAATCTGTATTTAAATACGATTTAAGTTTTTATGAAAATTAACTTAATATAGATTTAAATACTATCCTGAAAATTGGACATTAGACTGGCAAAAAACTATTAAATTATTTAAAAAATGCAATTGTTTGGAGTTTGGATTTTCAAACATTTGACATGGATATTTATAAACTGAAAAGTTTTAGTGCTTTTATTTAAATTTCCTTAAATTTTGACTTGTAAATCATAATTTGTTTTACATTTCCTGTCGAGCTTTTTTTTAAATATAATTGATTTTTTTAAATATGTATTCTAACATTTGTTTTAAAGATAATTGAATATTTTAATAGAAAGTTTTATAGAAAACATAAACAGGAAATGTTTACAGCAGAGATTTTTTTATTACATTCGCTCATTTGCTGCAACAACGTCATAACGCAAAAAATTAAATACATTTCTAAAAAAGCGTGCTTCAAGTTTTTGATTTGCTCACCGACACATTCGCTTCAAACGGAGAAAGTATAAGGGATATAAAGGTGAATATAAAACTCACTATTAACCTTTAAGTCACCCATGTGTGACAAAAGGAAGTATTTTAACACGATAAACAAAAAATTGTTGAGGTACACTAAAGAAACTTCTAGACTTTGTTAGCAATACCAATTTAGTACTGAAAACACATTTTCTGATAATAAAATATTTTTAAGTAAAGAAATATTTCAGAACTAACGTAAGTGATCCTCGTGTGTGCTTTTCCACACATATGTAGATTCTTTGTTATTTGCACTAGAGTCAAAAAATTTCGGCCTACACTATAAATATTTTTGATATTGTTGCGAACTGCATGCAATGTATGTTAATAAAGTGTGTGCTTGTACAAAATACAGCGTTTAAAAAACTGCAGTCAAAGCAGAAAAACTTCAATTTCTTCCACTTCTTCATATGTCATTAGCAAAAAAAACAGTTGATTTTACTTCTAATTCGTTAAATGTAAACAGTCGCTGTCAAACCAACTCAAAAAGCGAAAAGTTGTTCACTAATTTTCGTTTTTTGTTCGACAGTTTTTTGTTACGACTAGAGTTTTTTAAACCGTGATAAATATACAAAGCTTTGTATGGTTTGTTGTTGATCACCAATGGGATGAATACATAATTAATGTAACGTTAATCATGACTTTGATTACAAACGTACTATGGCGCCACAGTAAAGTAGACAGACATTGCATATGTGTGAAAAACCACACATGAGGGTAACTAACGTAAGTTTTTTTGAGGGTGTTTTGAGGATTAAGAAAAATATAACGAACAATTCGGCATAACTTTCATTATATTTTTTGAGTACCTTGCAGCAAATGAGCGATATGTACATATATATCGCACTTGATCAGCAAGAGGGACTTAACTCAAAATTGTTGAAACGTAATATTCATACCAACCCGCTGCAAAAATATCGATCTATTTTGCCTACTTTTTGGTAATAAAACGGTTGAGTTAAAAATTATGTTTCATATGCCTTATTTTGCTTCTTCTGACAATTATTTAAAATCGAGTTAACACCCTCTTCTAGATCAAGAACTATATGTATATTTTTTTTAATTGATAAAAAGTTTAAGTGATTTTTACGGATAGTAATTAAAAAATAGTCAGCCGAGATCAAAAACAATTTTAAAATCAATCTAAGCAAAACATAAAATTCATTCTCCAATTCATGAACTTTACTTAACTAAACTAAAATATTTATTTTTTATGGACTTTTTCCCATGGATTTTTTTAAGCTTTAATACCTTTTGTTTTCATTTTTTCTCTCATTTTTAATTCCAACGTCTAGATTGGTATTTGTGGTCGCACTGGCAGTGGAAAATCATCATTGGCCTTGTCCCTTTTTGGTGTATTGCAGATCTCACATGGTTGTATACGTATTGATGACTTGGATATTGCCACCATACATCCCGATGAAATACGTACAAGATTATCAATAATCCCACAGGATGTGCATTTATTTAGTATGACTGTTAGAGAGAATCTCGACCCATCTGGTTATTATTCAGATTTAGAATTATGGAATTGTTTGGAGTTGGCACAATTGAAGGAGTTTGTCAATATGAAAATGCCACAGGGTTTAGGTATGTATTTAAAGTGCAGCAATTTACTTTGGTGAGTGTGTGTGTGTGTGTAGAGAAATATGAAAACATTTGAAATTTAGCAGAACTTCTCTTATATTTATACTGCTGCAGTAACTCTAGCAGTAACATCAATATTTTACAAGCAGCAATAGAAATGTATGAAATACTTATTGATTTAAGTTTAAGGCTTATCGTTTATCCACTTAACAATGAACAGTGGTCCCAGCTGCAAAGCAATATGGCCGATATAACTTCCTTTAGAACAGCGATGTTCAACCTATACTACATATATTCTATACATTAATTCAAAAGTGACTCAATTCAAAAAACTTAATGTTTCCTTAATCAAAAAAAACTGTTTTTGACCTAAAAAAATATTTAAAAACAAATCTTTTAAGACCATTTAGGCCCGTTTTCACAACTTACCGAAAGCTAAAGGTAGGATTTTATCGGCCGCATAAAAAATGTTATATTATAACAACTTTACTTTTGCCTACCAGGTAGGATGAACCTTAATTTACTTTATCGCTCACTTAAGGTATCGGTAAGTTGTGAAAACGGGCCTTAGTAGAAAATCCATACAGATAATGATTAATATTTATACACTAGATAATGAACAATTTTTAGTGGTGTCATTTTCAATGATGTATTATTTGCACAATTTACCGAATTATTTCAGGTTATGTCACATTAGCTGAATTCTTTTAAGTTTTGACCATTTTGCCAAATTCTTTACTGGCACAAGTCTAATTATTATAAACTCTATTAGAGATATTCGAATTAAGACCGCTTAGCACTAGCGATCTACTGTCATTATATTTTTTGACACAACTAAAAATAAGTCACTTTTATGAATTGCAACTTTATACCAATTGAAACATAAAGAAAGATATAATTTTTATTTTAAGTAACAGTTAACCACATAAAAATACATTGATATTTTTTTAAATGGATAAACAAGTATATTGTGCACATTTAAAGCATATAAACTGAAAAAAATAAAATTTTTAGATGAGTCAGTCAAATTTGAACTCAACTCAGTCGAGTTGTAATTTCTTAATTTTTGTATAATGGTTTACAAGTTTGGTATATTGCGTCGAACAAAAACATAACAAAAATTACAACTAATCACAACCAGTTGTCTTAATAATAACACAACCGAGTTGAGTTGTAAACCGGAATAGGGGCTTTAAGCTCCCAAAAATAAGCTTTAAATTTATAAATGTTGTTCAAGAGTGTTAAATTGTTGGAAAATACCAGAAAAGGCCAGGGGTCTGATTCTGGCAGTCGTGATCGAGTTCTGTCTCAATTTGAAAGCAATTTAAAATCTAATATTTTCAGTCAATACTTACAACGAATGTTGTAAAGCATTAATTTGAGTTTCACAATGCTGAAAAAATTATTATACCCACACCACAATAGTGAAGAGGGTCTTATGCATTTGTGCTGATGTGTGTAACGCCTTAAAATAGTGGTCCTAGACCCACCTTAAAGTATACCGATCTACTCAGAATCACTTTCTAAGTCGAAATAACGATGTCCGTCCGGCTGGCTGGCTGTCCATGTAACCTTGTGCGCAAAGTACAGGTCGCAATTTTAGAGATAATTTGATAAAATTTGGGTCATAGATTCTAATTGGCACAAGGACCAAGCCTATTGAAAATGGGCCGAATCGTAGGACCACGAGGGAAGATAGGGGGCAATTTCTGCCTCTCAAATCGATTTTAATGAAATTTAAAACATAGATAGATCCATATCTATAGGGACACATTAGCTATACAGTTTTTAAAAAATAGGACCGCAAGGGGAGGCAGGGGGCAATTTCTGCCTCTCATAAACTTTCAAACCGATTTTAATGATGTTTATAAACATAGATAAATCCATATTTACATGGACACATAAGCATGATGTGTTTTTAAATACTGTGGTGTAGGGTATCATATGGTCGGGCTTGACCGACTATACTTTCTTACTTGTTTTTATTCGTTCAGTATCGACTAAAAGAAATATTAATAAAATTGATTTTGAATCCAGAAAGTACTCGATCAAGAGTGCCAGAGTTAGGCCCCAGGTTTTTGTTACTAAAACCTCTTATTAGGTTTTTAGAAAATTTAATATCGACAGAGGTTTTTGGTTTTTTAAGCTGTTAAGCTTTAATATATTTTTTGTTTTTTGTGGAAAATATATAATGAGAAATTCCAGAATTGGGCAGAAATGTACATAAAACACTTAAATTAAAAACAAAAACAGGTTTTGCTTTTCAACTTTGCGGACGTCGTTTAAAAACAGGCAGTAAAATTTATCGTAAATTAAAAGCTCCTGATAATATGCTTTAATTTTTTTTGTAAGAAATTTTAATTGTAAAAAGCATAGTTAAAGTGAATGGAATTAATTCCATAATCTATACTTAAATTATAAAGAGGTAATGTTTTTTTGCTTGTTTGTTTGATGGAGGTAACCCTGAACCGATCTTTATGAAACTTTTACAGTATGTTACTGATGGTCTACGAGATGCTATAGGCTATATATATTTTTTTGAAATTTTAAGTGGGCGGGGCACTTTTCATACAAATAAATTTTAGATTCATGCATACCTGTACAACGACAATAATTAAAGTTTTCAAATTTTGTACGAATATCTTAGTTATCAATACACAATATCTAACAAAATCTGGGTATTAAAAAAGTGGGCGTGGCTCAAAATATATTTCTTTATATCTGGAGAACGGTAGGAGAAAAATGGTTAAAATTTTGTGCACATAGTTGCGTATTCAATATACAAGCTCTCTAAAAACTGGTCGAGATTGGAAAAGTGGGCGAGCCACGTCCCATACAAAGACATATGTAGATGTAGATATCTTGAGAAAGGCAAGACCCAAAGTTTCCAAATTAGGGACAAGCATCTTGATTATCAATGCATAACATTCGACATATTGTGGGCGGAATTGGAGAAGTGGGCGTGTCGCAAAATATATTTATTTATATCCAGAGAACTGTATGAGAAAAGTGCACATAGCAGGGTTGTCAAAATAAAACCTCTGTAAAATATAGGTAGGATTGGAGAAGTGGGCGTGGCTCCTCCCATACAAATCCATTATTGATTTCTGTATATTTAAAGACCGGCAAGAACTTAAGTGTCCAAATTTGGTTCAAATAACTTGGTTTTTTATACGCAACTTAAGTCAAAAAGTGGACTGGATTGAGCGTGGCACCTCTCTTACAAAGACATATTTTCATAATGTCTGAAGAACCGACACAGTAAAGGTTTTTAACTTTGGTATTCTATACGAAAAATCTGATAAAAAGTTGGCTGGATTGGAGAAGTATACATGGAAGCTTCAATATTAAAACATTATAAATTTCTGTACATCTAAATTTAACAAATTGTTTAGTAATAAATACGCGAGACGTGTTAAAAAAATTCTTAATTCTATTTCATTGGGGGTAGCGAAGCGAACCAGGTTAAACTTATAAGTACTATATTTGGTATTTAAATTTATTCGAGAACCTGGAAAAATTAGAGTGCCCCTGTCTAGTCTATCAACCCCGGGGTTGCGGGTTCAATTCCCGCCAGAGACTCTGGTCTCTTTCCTGCAGACAAGCGTAAAGCTTCGCGGGGATTAGCATAGGGATTAAAAAAAAAAAAAAAAAAAAAAAAAAAATTTAGCTAAAAAATTGGTTTTGCTGAGAAGTAAAATTTCGAAAAATAAAACTACGGAATACGTCATCCTATTGACCTTAACATGTTGTATGCGTGGTGAAATAATAGAGGTGGCATCTCTACGGCAACAAATACAACATTACGAGCAAAATGGAAACTATTCCGAGCTTACGTCAAAAATTATTAAAAAAAATTCAAAGCGCGCCGCTGAAAGTGATCAAATTTTTCCTATTGCTCAGCTTATGTTACTCCGGGTCTCCACGTAGCAATATTTATTGCGGCAAATGTAAAATTTGATTGCTTCATTAAATTTGCGATGTATAGACTGCATGAGAGGCAATCCATTGCGCAATGATTAGGTTAGGTTAGGTTAGGTTAAATGGGTAGCCGTCACGAAAACGACTCACTTGGGTCCTTATAGCGGTCCCTTTGTGATACCCCTAGCCAGTGACAAGGGTCAGCCAGTATCCACCAGACTATTCCCCAGAGGTCACCGCAGTCTGTTCCCTGCAGAACAGGGAGATCGATTTCAGTCCCACATTGGACAAATCGTCCAGATATGGCAATTCCGGTCTCCCAAAATGCCTCACCCTAACGCCCGCCAGACCGGGGCATTGGCAGAGGAAGTGAAACACCGTCTCCTCCTCCTCCTCATCATGACAACTCCTGCAGTAGTCATTATACGCAAGACCCATCCTCCTAGCATGAGTCCCTATCACCCAGTGACCCGTGATAACCGATATCACTGTATGGTTGCCCAGGAGCCCACTGTGTCCTGGTACCCATGTCAGCGTTACACTGGAATGTTTCGCGATCTCATTTAGAGACATCCGGCATTCCACTGTTAACATAGATGTCGTAAAGACACCAGCCAGAGCTGCAATGGCAGCCTTGCTGTCCGTAAATATACATATATCCCTCGATATACGATAGTACTTCAGCCAGTTTGCCGCCCGCTTTATGGCAGAGATTTCCGCCTGCAGCACACTACTGCCATCTGGCAGCCTAAAAGAGACCCTGATGTCCAATTCCTCGATGAAGAAACCTCCACCCACTCTGTCGCCCATCCTGGAACCATCGGTGTAGACCCGCAGGGTCGGCTCCAGAGATCGCGTATTATCGAGCAGCTCATCATAGTGACCATGATGAACCGTGAACAAAGCACCGAAAAAGGGTTCCGGAGTGCAATAGTCCAGCCCCGCCAGGTCGTATGACGCGTGAAGCGTGATCCTGGCATGACCATAGTTCCGCGTAGACCATAGGCCCACCGCCCCCAGTCTCTAGCGGAAGTCAAGGCCTGTTGTTCGGCCATGATATCAATCGGCAACCAGTCTAGCATAGTAAACAGTGCCTTCGTCGGTGTCGAGCGGAGTGATCCCGTGATCATCAGCGCAGCCAACCTATATACTTTCTCAAGCATCCTGCAGTACCGTCCCCTTTCCATGGCAGGCCACTACACTATGACCCCATAGAAGAGCGCAATGATTGCTTGAGCAATTATTGCTTAGCAATCTGCTGTAAAATGAGTTTTCATTTATCTGACAACTCATTTGTCTGTATTTCTTTCTGGCAAAAGACTTTTACGTGTTCTCCAGCAATATAATCAGCAATTATTGCGCCATTGTTCTGCCGACGTTTTTGCTTGTGCTTTCAAAAAAAAAAAAAATCCTTCCTTTATCAAAATATTTCAATAAAAGTTAAATATTGTTACGAAAGTAACTTAAGCTAAGAGTTAGATTAATTTATTAGTGATCTTGTATTGATTAGTTATTAAGTATTTGTTAGTTATTTTATTAGTTAAAATTGTTATTGTATAAGTTATGCACACTTCTAGTGTAAAAATCAATGTACAGATGTAATGTTAAAATTGTTGTGCATAATTGTACTTCAACCCCACTGTAAATACTCGAATGTTCATTATTAAGTTATCTCAAATTATGTTAACGCCTAAAAGTATGCCTTAGTTTATGCCTAATAACTCAATTAATTCAGCCATATAGATAGTAACTATAGATGAGTAAGATTAATAGCCGTTATGAGGCGAACTTTCTAGAGCCTATAGGCGTTACTAGTAGAATCGCAAGAGATGGCATAAATTCATTCTAAGTTCAGACTTTGTCAATAACGTATCACGCTGAGAAAATTATAGTTGGTTGTGAATAAAAACTATCAACTACGGTTGTTAAAGTGACTAAGTACTAAATAAAGTTGTGTAAATTCGTTTCTTAATGTTCGGTTCGGTAGATTTGTAGAAAACACAAGCGCTAATAGTGTTTGTGTAGAAAATCATTAAAAAAAAATAACGTTTCCCTGTTAGTCATCTTTCGAACACAAAAATATTACTATTTTTATCAAACTCAACAAAAGATGTGAACATTTAATTCCGTTTGGTTTTTTTTGAAAATCCACAAACTTCAATGCCTTTTGGCTGGTAAAAAACAAACCAAACATTTTTTACAAAAACAAAATACACACACGAAAAAAACAATGTACAACATTAAAATATAATGTTTGTCTGCAGTATCACTACAATTATTCTGTTTTTTAACATAGAACCGAACATTATATAATGTTCGGCTCTTTCTTGAAAATAATTACGAACGGTATTAAGGGTTGTGTATGTCTACACAATCACTAAAAAAATAGATATCGTTCTTGGGTTTGTGAGCCGAACGTTAAATAATGTACTGTTTATTTTCGAACACTGGTTTAAAGTGTTGTGATTATTTAGTTTTATTTAAAGTGCAATAAAGAACTCGAAAGGGTTTATTATAAAGGAAATAAACCAAAACGTTATTGAAGGGCAGTAACGTAACAATATGATGAACTTAAGCCTAATTTAAAAATATCAAACAATATCAATTAAAAACCAACAGTTCAATAAACCACAATTGTTATTTTGCACAAATTTGTTTTATATGACTATCTTCATCTATATGTGACAGCGCATAAAGAAAGGGACCAGTAAGATAAAGAGAACAATTAAAACCAACTACACAAAATAAGAGAGGGACGACCAACGCGCGTTTTCAAGGTTGACCAGCAAGGTTGAGATGTGTCGCTTTCAAATGAGACCAATACCAACACGCTCAGTGAAGGTACACCAAAGATACAAAATTAAAATAGCTCTCCTGAACAAAACCCTTTCTATTTTTCGCGTCACATATATATAAAAAGGAAAAATCTTTGTATGTTTGTTTGTTGGCTTATAGACGCCTAAACTACTGAACCAATTTTCTTGAAATTTTTAGGGGCAGGGGAATCGGTACACCCCATAGGATGCCAATGTTAAGTATCGCATATCTTAAGAGCCGCTGCACTCGTTTTGTTGAACTTTTGGTATTAGGGTCTTCTGCGTCCCGAAATCTAAATAAAATAGCAGCAGGGGAAGTGGTACCCCCATAGGACGCCAATGTTTAATATCGCATATCTTAAGAACTGTAATAGTGAGAATGTTCAAACTTTGTAGAAGTCACTCTCATGGTATACTTCACTTTTGAAAATAAAAATAAAGCGGGTAGGCGCAGGGGGAAAATACCTCCCATAAGATGCATAAATTAAATATCTCTCAACTAAAGAACTATTAAAGGGAGAGTCTTCAAACGTGGTTAAAGCTTCTATTATAGTAAACTATAAATTACAATATAAAAATGGGCTGGGTTGACAGAGGAGGAGCATAGATAGAAATATAATTAAGAGCCGCTGCACGCATTTTGTGGAAATTTTGGTAGAAGGATCTTTTGAGCCCCAAAATTGATATAAAATAGCAGCGGGGGAAGTGGTACCCACCATAGGACGCCAATGTTTAATATCGCATATCTTAAGAACTGTTATAGTGAGAATGTTCAAACTTTGTAGAAGTCACTCTTATGGTATACTACACTATTGAAAACAAAAAAATAAGCGGGTAGGCGCAGGGGCAAATTCCTCCCATAGGATGCATGTATTAAACATCTCTCAACTGAAGAAGTGGTTAAGGCAGTGTAGCGAGCGCACCGGGTTAAGCTAGTTATTTATATTAATAACATAAAGATCGGCCCATAATTTAAGATGCGTCGCAAAAGAATTCCACTTTCAAAATTCCACTTCAGTATGAGTAAAACCGTAACAATTAATGCCACAGTGGTAAAATTTGGTATGATATAGTTTTATCAGACTGGAAAATACACGACAACATTTTTGGGAAGATCGGTCAATAATTTACCATAGATCTTATATAAAGAAACTCTAGAATACGTACTTTTGGTAAATGCCTAAAACCACAACGAACTTTAATAACATGAGGTCAATTTTTATTTAGATTAGTTCATGACTTTTCGATTCCATATAAATCTCACTTCTGAAATATGCTCACTCTCGGTAGATGGTATCACAGATTCGGAAAAGCCGAGCTTGTTTGCTGATAATTTCTGCTCTATTCTGTCTGTTCAGACATTTCAGCTTTTTTATAGGCCTTTTTGTTTGCCTTTGGATAAATATTTGTATGCAATTTCTTTTTAACCATGTCAAATAGTTCTCGTCTGATCTAATCAAATTTTATTATCAGCTCTCTTCAGGTTTTGAAGGGTTTTAAGAGAAAGACTCTAATCTTCTTTTAAATAACTTAAAAATTTGGCTATTTAACACCACTGTGCTCTTGAAATCATGTTTAGATGTTTGTCTGCATTTTCATTGGCAGTACAAAATTTAGTTCGATAATTGAGGAGATTTAAAATACGTACCCAACTCGTGTGTTGCTTTTTTTTTGTTCTTTTTTTTTTTTTTGATTTTCAAAGGAAACCCTCGTTTAGTTTTCACTATAAGGATTCAACATGTCAAGTAGTCTTAATGGCTTTGCTGGCATTTGCTTTATTTGTTTAAATTTGTATGTTGATATTTTTTTGTTTTCCATATGAAATCAGCTTTTTTCATTTGTCTATGCAGCGCAACAAATAAGAGTTAAAGTTTTTTATTAGTGTTGTCAAGGAGACTAAAAAAAGAAGCACGATAAAGGGAATAAGAATATTAAGAGATTGAGCTATTTGCTATCGACTTTTGTGGTTGAATTTTAAACTAGAAAACATTTTATTGAATAAATTTGAAAAAAAGTACATTGCAATTATGAATTATTGGAGTAAGTCACCCCTATTATGATGAAAATGAATGCAGTTAAATTATTAAGGGCCACTATTACAACTTGAAGTTAGCTAAAGTTAAGATTAAATTGACAGATAATAATGTGTTATCTGTCAAAAAGCGTCTGTTAACTGTCGGATAACAGATAACGCCAAGTTATAATAATGGCCCTAAGGAAGTAAAGAATAATAAATGTTTATATAACCTAGCGTCCAAGCTATTTATTTTTATAAATTAAAAAAAAATTTCATGTCACATTAATACCTGAAATTCATTTAACGAATTTACGCAACGAATTCGTCGTACTTTGCGAAGTGCGTCGTTTGTCCCAGTTGTGTTTATACCATAACTGCCTGTTTTTCAAACTAAAGTAAAAATATTTTTTAATATTTTAATTAGGCTTAAGTTCATCAAATTTAATTTTCATTAAATTATTTTTATGAAGAAAGGAATTTTACAACATGAAAAACGTAAAAACGCCTGGGTTCGAGCCCAGATTGAGTGAAGAATGAAAAATTATCAGTAAATTTTAATTAATTTTCATGTTGTAAAATTCCTTTAAAAATAATTTAATTAAAATTAAATTTGATGAACTTAAGCCTAATTAAAATATTAAAAAATTTGGATTAAAAACCATAAATAGTTCAACAAAATAACCACAATACTAATTATTGTTAAAGCTAAGGCACGAGCTCTATGTTTGCATTTGTCCTTCAAGTTGTGCTGAAAAGGTCAGCAACAAAAAGAAAGACAAGAAAATGAAAAAAAAACAAAATATTTACTTTGAACTTCAAGAAGAATTCTTGACAAAAAGTACGAAAAAACAGAAGTAAAGGAAGAACATGTAAAATGAATTAAAATATATAATCATTCAAAGCAAATTTCGATCTACCAAAGGTTAAATACAATTTGGTTTAAGGATTGATGTTTGACTAATGACGTCAGCAGTCGTCGATGGCTGCGAGTGTTAAACGGCAAGCCCTCTGAGGAGATTGAGTGGTTGCAATCGAAACATGTCAGGGTAACCTGTCCGTAAAAACGCCTGGGTTCGAGCCCAGATTGAGTCAAGAAGGAAAAATTATCAGTAAATTTTAATTAATTTTCATGTTGTAAAATTCCTTTCTTCATAAAAATAATTTAATGAAAATTAAATTTGATGAACTTAAGCCTAATTAAAATATTAAAAAATTTGGATTAAAAACCATAAATAGTTCAACAAAATAACCACAATACTAATTAAAGTAAAAATATTCGTTTAGAAACAAACACAAATTTTAGCTTTTTTAATTGTTGTTTCAATATAAATTTCAAAGCGAAATTTTTTTATTTGGAAAAAGCTATAATTTTTTATAATTTTCATTTAATTTATTGTAATTAAAAAAAAAAAATAAATACTTAAGGAAGATTTACTCAGGTTGTTCTGACAAAATCTTTGTACGGACCAAATTTTTTTACGGAGAGTTTTCTGCAGCATGATCCATTTCAGGATATTTGTCTGAAGAATCAAAGATGCCATATGTACACAAAATCTATTGGCTTTACAAGGTCATAGTACTCCAGCGACTTATTAAATTTTGTTTTTTTTTGTGTCAAACAACACATTGGCATTTCCATCATGTCGAACGTGACCGTCGTACAAATTTAAAGTGAAAAAAGTCAAAATAAAATGGATTTTTATTTTGACGATACCCTGCAAATAATAGGACTAGTCCAAACACGCGCGTAAAGAATAGCCCACAAGGGACTAGGACAAGTCTAAAAGTAGCCCAAACGAATGGAAAAAACATGGTCTATTTAATATAACGATGTCCTAGGGCAGAACCATATAACCCAGCTTTGGACTACAAAGGAGTAGTTTTAAAACTACTCCATGGTATACTCAAGAGGATTAGTTTTGAAGTCGCTTAAAAACGAAAGCAAGTCGTTACAAAACGAAGAAATGTCGTCTCACAACAAACACTTTTTAACAATGACATGGTTCATGCTTGCATTACATCGGACCAGTCCATGGGGTAGTCCATATTGTCAAAATGGATCAGGTGGTCCAATATTGTTTACAGGGTAGATCTAACCAGGGCTGTGGGATCGTCAAAAAATAGTGCAAGCTCCGACTTCGACGTCGAGAGCTGAATTTTTTTAAGTGCGAGTCTGACTCCAACTCCGACTCCTACTCTTACATTGATGCTAAATGTATATGATACTGGTCCTTATTTAAATTTAAACTCTTTTTATACCCTTCATCACATCATGAATGAGGGTATACTAACTTTGACATTCTGTGTGAAACTTTTTTATTATTCAACTCAGATCTAGCGCCTTGAGTAACTAATTCTAAGTCGATTTAGCCATGCCCGTCTGTCTGTAACCGTCTGTTGAAAACACGCTTACTTTCGAAAAACTTAAAATAAAAGATCAGAGTAAGTCTCAAATTGCTTTTAGTAATCCTAAGCATTTTGGAATTGAAATCCATCAAAATCGGTTCAGTAGGATTGGACTCTTTACCCAAGTGTGTCACGAACACCCTAAAAATTTATAATTTCGTTAAAAAAACTATCATAAATGGTGGTATAATGCGCGGATTGTTATAAGAGTTTGCACAAAATCGTAATATATGGCGAGAAATCATATTGTTGAAGATCGGTCCATAATTTACGGTAGGACCCATATAAAGCCTACTCTCGGAAAACAGTTTAGTACGACTAAATCCGCAACGAAAAATAAGCAGAATTTGGTTTGTCGTAGTTTCATAAGGCTTCAATTCACATTATAAAATGTGGTGAAAATCGGCATATAATTCACCATATACCATAAAGAACACTGTGAAATTATTTAAATACACCTTAAGCCGTAGAAAATATGGATGTTGTGGTATAATTTGCTTCAATTTCATATGGCCAGAAATAAAACCAAGAAATTTTGTAATAATCGATTCATAATTTACCTTAGGTTTCATATGAAGAAGTCTTCTGAAAACCAATTTAAACTTTGCTCCTTATAGAAACAACAGGAAAAAATATAAAATATTTATACAAATATATATTTTTAATTTTTCAAATTAACTTTTATTTGACTAGAATTAAAACCATGCAGCATTCCGATTGTCGGCCAATATATTACCATCTGTAGGCCCAAACCGCGACGAATTTCAATACTGAAGTCCGCTCTTATAAATATTAATTAATAATTTATAGATCACATAAAGGCAGTGTTGCCAAACTTGGGGACCAAAAATGGCTAAATTTACGGAAAAAATGGCTAAAAAATGGCTAAAAATGGGCTAAAAAATGGCTAAATGCTTTTTTAAATAAAAACACATAAAAATTCAATAACAAAACAAAAATAATTAATTTAAAGTAGTTTACGATGAAATTGTGACTTAAGATCAATTTGTTAAATAAGAATAAACGTAAAAAAATTTTAAAATATATTAATATTAAAAAATTAGATCATCGAAAAATGCGATGTCGTTATTATTCATCTCATAGGAATCACTCACTCATTAGCTTCAAATAATCATAAGTTTTAAATTATTTGAAGGTAAATCTTAATCACGACAACATTTACCCAGCCTTTTGAGTCCATATCTGCAATAAAAAACAAGTAAGAAAGAATAGTCGGTTAAACCCGACTTTATGATACCCTAAGCCACATTAGAACCTTTGTACCAAATTTTATCAAATAATCTCTAAATTGCGACTGTACTTTGCGCACAAGGTTTAGATGGACAGCCAGCCGGACAAATATCGTTAATTCGACTCAGAAAGTAATTCTGAGTTAATCGGTATACGTAAAGGTGGGCTAAGGACCAATATTTTAAGGTGTTACAGACATCAGCACAAACGGATAGTACCCTACTATAGTACCCACTATTGCGGTGTTGGTATACAAATTGTATTGTTATGGTAAAAATATTTACCCAATTGATAAAATCGAATTAACGGTTGCTTAATGTAACCTATTTCTCAAATTACTTTTAACGATGTTTACTTGGCTAAACACCCTCTCTACTTCAGCATTAGACCATGCAAGTGAGAGCAACTTTATAGTCAAATCAGAAATTTCTAAAACAATTTTGTTACCGCCTGCACCCTTTTATTGAAATACTTGCAACCAGAAAGAAACAGCGATGTTTGTATTGATCCATTTTATAAATTAAATAGTGGAATACTGTTCCTTTATTTTGAAAGATGTTTCAGCGTCATAGTTTATAGCGATTTTCAAGATTTGTAAAAGTTGTGATTTAAATTACAGGCGTTTTAATTGTTCAAATTGTTTATTTTACTTTTATAAATTTTTATAATAAAATAAAAATTATTCTTTTAAAAGAAAAACGGCAAAAAAATTTTATGGCTAAACAAGTTGAAAAATGGCTAAAAATATGGCTAATGGCTAAACTCATTTTTTAATGATTGAACAGCGTGAAAAATGGCGAAATATAGCCACTAAATGGCTAAATTGGCAACACTGCATAAAGGCCAAAGCCTGAAATATTCTTACTGTTTGTGGAGGGTATCAAAGGTTCGGCAAAATTTCAAATTGATGTTTTAAATATTGCATCGCCAATTTCGAAGAATTTTTACTTTGGAAAATAATAGAATTTTTTTTTTTTTTTGCTGACAAATTTTGTAGTCGGAGCTGCGAGTTTTTGTGAGTTTTTCGACTCCGACTCCGGTACAAAAACCTCAACTCCGACTTCGATTCCACAGCCCTGGATTTGACTTAAAGCTCTAAGTAGGCCTATAAGGAATGGTATTGTTCATTTTGATAAATTTTTTCGTTTCCAAGCGATTGCAAAAAAACAAGGCATTCGCACGTGATGAAAACAGAAGTAATTTTCGCTGCCAACTATTCAAATGCCGATTTGAGCGAAACTTAAGGCAACATTTTTATGCGACTAATTTTAGAATGTTATGCACTAATGTCTCTTAAAAATGGTTTTGATTTTACCCAAATATGATTTATACTTTTTTTAAAGTAAGTTTTAATCATTGTCGCAAGTGACCTGCTGCACGTGACATTTTTTACCATCAATATATTTATGTTGTTTCTGTCCCGATTTTTTTACAAATTTATATATAAACGACCTTATGATTATGACAATACAAAGTCTTTTTAAGAACTTTGATTTTTTTTTTGTTTCGGTGGACAATTTTATTTTACAAACACAAAATTTTGATTAAAAAATTTAACCTATTGGCAACTCTTTTGTCTGGATCAAGGTAATTTCTGCACTAAAACAAGTACAACTCACAAAACTACAAGCAATTTGTTTTTGTAAAATCATTGTACAATGTCAAAACCAGAAAAAACAAGTAAGAGCGTTTTATTCGGCGTAGCCGAATCTTATATACCCTTCACCATTGTGCGAGCAGAAAACAGAACAACTTTTGGATTAAAATTTGGATTAAAAACCATAAATAGTTCAACAAAATAACCACAATACTAATTATTGTTAAAGCTAAGGCACGAGCTCTATGTGTACATTTGTCCTTCAAGTTGTGCTGAAAAAGGTCAACAGAAAAGAGAAAGACAAAGTGGAAAAACAAAAAAATGTACTTGGACTTCAAGAAAAATTCTTGACGAAAGTAGGAAAAACAAGTTAGAGTGCTATATTCGGCTGTGCCGAATCTTTGATACCCTCCACCGACAGTTCGAATGTTTAAGGAGTAATATCTGTATGATGTCTATTTGTTATTATTATCTTATACTGTGACGAGTTGTTATTAATTATGGTTTTAGGTGTACTAAACTGTTTTCCGGGAGTTGGGTTTCTATGGGGCCTAGTGTAAATTATGTACCGATCTTCACGAAATTTCACAGTGTTATTTCTAGTCCTTTAAAACTGTGACGTACCAATGTCTGTTATGATAGCATTATTAATTATGGTTTTAGGTGTACTAAACCGGTTTCCGGGAGTAGGGTTTCTATGGGGCCTAGGGTAAATTATGTACCGATCTTCACGAAATTTCACAGTATCATTTATAGTCCTTTTAAACTGTGACGAGCCAAAATTTGTTATAATTGCATTATTTTTTACGGTTTTAGGCGTACTAAACTGTTTTCCGGTAGAAGAGTTTATATGGGCCCTAAGCTAAATTATGGACCGATCGTCACGAAATTTCACAGTGTTATTTCTAGTCCTAAAAAAATGTGACGTACCAAATTTTGTTACGCTAGCGTTACTTTTTACGGTTTTAGGCGTACTAAGTTGTTTTCCGGGAGTAAAGTTTATATGGGGCCTATGGTACATTATGAACCGATCTGCACGAAATTTCAATGATTTAATTTTAATTCTATAAAACTTTGATGTACCAAATTTTGTTATGATAACATTATTTTTTACGTTTTTAGGCGTACTAAGTTGTTTTCCGGAAGTAGGTTTTATATGGGGCCTATGGTAAATTATGGACCGATCTTTACGAAACTTAACAGTTTAATTTCTAGTCCTATGTAACTGTGACTTGCCAAAATTTGTAATGATGGCATTGTTAGTTAGGGTTTTAGGCTTAATATACTGTTTTCCGGGAGTAGGGCTTATATGGAGCCTAGGGTAAATTATTGACGGATCTTCACGAAATTTCACAGCGTGATTTCCAGTTGAATAAAACGAATTGTTGCGAAATCTTATATCATTCTGTGCATTTTTCCACCATTTATGTTAGTTTTTGTAACAATATTATCAATTTTTTTTAAGTGGTGGTTCCACATTTTGATTCATAGCTCAGATCCTATTGAACCGATTTTGCTGAATTTCAATCCCAAACTGCTTAGGATAACTACAAGCAATTTGACACCAAGTTTGTTGATTTCTTTTGAGTTTTTCGAAAGTGAGCGTGTTTTCAACAGACGGACAGACGGACAGACAGACGGACATGGCTAAATCGACTTAAAATTACTCAAGGACCCAGAATATATATACTTTATAGGGTCTGAGATGAATAGTAAAAAAGTTTCACACGGAATGACAAACTGAATATACCCTCTTCACAACTAATTGTGGTGGAGGGTATAAAAACAGAAGTAAAGGAAAAAACATGTAAAATCAATTAAAATGGATAATCATTCGGGAAAGCAAATTTCGATCTACCAAATGTTAAAATACAATTTGGTTTAAGGATTGATGTTTGACTAGTGACGTCAGCAGTCGTCGATGGCTGCGAGTGTAAGACGGCAAATCCATCTGAGGAGATCGAGTGGTTGCGATCGAAACATGTCATGGTAACCTGCCGGCCAGGGTTCGAGCCCGAGCCACGTCAAGAATGAAAGATTATCAATAACAATATTAATTAATTTTCATGTTGTAAAATTCCTTTCTTCATAAAAATAATTTAATAAAAATTAAATTTCATGAACTTAAGCCTAATCAAAAATATTAAAAAAAAAATTTGGATTAAAACCATAAATAGTTCAACAAAATAACCACAATACTAATTAAAAATAAAAATATTAAAAAAAAAAATTTTCTTTTTAAAAAACCAAGATTCGAACCAGGGAACTCTCAGTTTCTAACTTAACACACCCCCTAGACAACTGAACCATGAAGGAACGTTAATTGAATATCATTAAAATGAAATATGGCACGTTTACTGTTCGCAAAATTCAACACAGTTGAGTTGTAATTACATTTGATGTTTGTATGTATGTGTGTTTATTTGTTTTCTTTTATCTTTTTTGGCGAGTTAGGGTGTGTGTGAAACGGTAGCAAAGTTCTATTGTGAAAGTAAATTTGTTTGTGGTAGAAAATTTTCATATTTGTGCTGTGTGAAATTGTAACATTTTTGACAACGTAAAATTTTGACATAAAGAAAAAAACAATTACTAATAGTTTTGTAAAAATCAATAAATTAAACAAACGTTTACCAATAATCATTTCAATTATGTTGGAAATGAGATCGTCACAACTATTTGATGAATTCGTTCTGAGATATAAACCAATTTTACAAGAGGTGTGGGCAAAAAAGCTTATACATATTAAATATTTACATCTTGTATAATTCTTTTTAATTTTTTTTTGCCACTGGTCCTGCTTCCATATTATTTTTTATTTTGTTTAAACAAATTTGATGAAAAAAAATAATTTTGTGGTTGTCAAAAATTTCTACACTAATGTCAAAATTTATACTAGCCCCTAGGGCTAGTGAAACCTTATTCACCTCAATAGTGTCAAAATTTTACTTCCATGAGTACTTTGCTACCGTTTCACACACACCCTAAGTAGCAGAAAACACAAAAATTCCTAGTTTCTATTTTTTTAAATTATTTCGTTAAATAGATGAAATAATAAAGAAGGGTGGTAACGAAAATCATATTGGGCATTATGCTTGTATATGTAAACAATTGAACGGGGGGGCAGAGGGACCTCACATGGTTAAATCAAGTTCTCTCCTCGTAAGGACCCAGAATATATATACTTTACAGGGTCATAGATCAATATTGTAGAAATTACAAACGGAATGACAAACTTCTATACTAAACCCTTTGTCACCTGAGGTGAAGGGTATAAAAAGAGTCATTTTTGGGATTTCAGTATTTTGATTATAACTCAGCCATTTTTTAACCGATTTGACAGATTTATATTCCGACGTGTTTAAGAAGAAATTCGCCAGTTAGTTGGGTTATAAATCTTGGACTCGGGAAGATCTATGGAAAGTGGGTATTTAAAAAAAAAAATATTATATTGGCCATAACTTTTTCGTATCTGAACTGATTTTTCCGAGTTTTTCAGAAAATATTTTTTACTTAAGATTTCCGATCTTTTGATATACCAGGGATATCATTAGGTCATATAACAGTCCAAAAAATCAGGGTTTTATACAATTTTTGATATTTTTTGTACGGGACATACCACGCCCACTTCTCCGATTCAGCCCACATTTTGTGGAATGCTGTGTGTTGATAACCTAAATGTGTGTACCTAATTTGAAAGCTTTGGTTCTTGCCGTTCTCAAGTAATAAAAATACCACAACAACAAGGGATTTTTGGGAAAAATTAGAGCTAGTCGTGTTTTTTTGCTCATATCTCAGCCATTTGTGCACCGATCTTTCTGAATTTTAATAATAAACAATTCCGGACCATATGTGACATAAATAACCTGGCCCCCATCATATATGGGGTCTTTGGAAAATCCATTTCAACGGACAGACGGACATGGTTAAATCAAGCTCTCTCCTCATAAGGACCCAGAATATATATACTTTGTAGGGTCTTAGATCAATATTGTAGAAATTTTCCACCTGAGGTGAAGGGTATAAAAATAATAAAAAACTAAATTATGACATCGAACATTTATGAAGCTAAAAAAAGTAATCAGCAGGGCTGTTAAGTTCACCGTAAATAATTCGCCTTGGTCCGGATAAAATATAAAAATAAATAAATTCCAGCTCAGTGTTGGTCAAAAAAAATATTTTCTATCTCTCAAAAAGAAAGACGGCAAAATACATATAAAAAATTGGTTTTTGGTTTAACTTCAGAAGAAAAAATATTTAGAAAAGGGATTTTTGCTTGTCAAATTTTCGATGAACATTCGACAATGACATAACATTCTTAGCAAATACCAAGTTAAATTCAAGGTGATGTAGACATCGACTTGAAGTGAGAACAACTTAAATTTAACACCGACTTCGACTTATGTATAAAATAGGGGTGATTACAAATATAATTGAATTTGTAGCAAAAAATTTCATTAAAATTACGAAATTTTTTATTAAAATAATTAAAAATTTACCGATTTTCTATATTTTCTGTAGATACTGAAATCATGGATGGTGGTTTAAATTTGAGTGTTGGTCATCGCCAATTATTTTGCTTGGCTCGCGCAATTCTACGTGGTTCGGCGTGTTTGGTTTTAGATGAAGCAACAAGTTCTTTGGATTCTTCTACGGAAAAGGCTTTATTGAATGCCGCCCATAAGGCTTTTCAGGGCCGAACTATTATAACAATAGCGGTAGGTTGTATTTTAATAATATTTTAAGAATATTTTTCCTAAATTTTTTTTTTTTTTTTTTTGGCTTTCCCTGCAGCATCGTTTATCTACCATTATGGACTATGATCGCATAATTGTCCTAGATCAAGGTCAAATCATAGAAGATGGTACTCCCAATGAATTAAAACAAAAACCAGATGGTATTTTTTCCACACTTTTACATTCAGGCCGACCTTTGTCTGCTTTAAGTCTGGATGGCATCATTAACAACGTTTAGGATTTTTTGGTATTAATAAGGCAAAGTTTACGTTAAGAAAAATTTTATAGAAAAGAAATTTCTCTGTGTTTCTCTTTCACTTTGTCCTGGTAAGAGAAGACAGAGCAAATTTAAGAAACCGTTAAATTTTAAAGAATTTCTTAATATTCCCATTAATCGCTTTTAAACAATTTGCTTTATCTTGGACTTATTATTTTGAAATGTATTAATTTAAGTATCTAAAGTAAAAAACAACTTTATAATGTATTTAATTAATTTGTATAAATTGTACTTAATCTGTAAATGATTGTAATATTTATTTAACACTTTTTGTATTATACGATATTTTAAAATAAATCAAATATATATTTGCGTTATTTTTATACTTATATATTTTTTTAGTCCTTATAAAGTATAAAAAACATCATAAAACAATTTTTTATCACGCTTTTAAACTTGAAATATAAGTGTTTAGAAATTATTGTATATTTTAGTTTTAGTTTGCCCTTTTTTTTGGTTACGTACATATTTATTTAAGTTTCTTTTATTTTTTCTCCCATTTTGAACCAACAACTGTCATAAGCAAGGACTACTCAAGGAAATCGAGGAAAAAAGGTTTCCATATGCTTGTTGTACTGTATTATGATTTTTCTCCATTTGTATTCAAGTGCAGAGAAATTAGGTAAGTGTAACATTAGATTCTAAAAAGTTATCTTCGGCAAAACAAGTGCTCAAAAAGGTTCAATTAGGAAACGCAGGCAATTGTAATTAGTTAATTTTAACGGTTTGGTTTAACTCTCTATTACTACACAAGAAGCTTCTACAGATAAAACAAGTAAGAAAGTATAGTTGGTCAAGCCCGACCATATGATACCCTACACCACGGTATTAAAAAATGATGTGTTTTTATGTCCATATAAATATGGATTTATCTATGTTTATAAAATTCATTAAAATCGGTTTAAAAGTTTGTGAGAGGCAGAAATTGCCCCCTACCTCCCCTTGTGGTCCTATTTTTGAAAAACTATATAGTTTATGTGTCCATATAGATATGGACCATCTATGTTTTGAATTTCATTAAAATCGGTTTGAGAGGCAGAAATTGGCCCTATCTCCCCTCGTGGTCCTATTTTTTAAAAAATGCATCCCTTTTGTGTCCATAACGATATTGTTCTATGTATGTTTTAAATTTCATTAAAATCGGTTTGATAGTTTCTGAGAGGAAGAAATTTCCCCCTATCTTCCCTCGTGGTCCTACGATTTGGCCCATTTTCAATAGGCTTGGTCCTTGTGCTAATAAGAAACTATGTCCCTAATTTTTTCAAATTATCTCCAAAATTGCGACCTGTACTTTGCGCACAAGGTTACATGGACAGCCAGCCAGCCGGACGGACATCGTTAGTTCGACTCAGAAAGTGATTCTGAGTCGATCGGTATACTAGGACCGATATTTTAAGGCGTTACACACATCAACACAAATGCATAATACCCTCTCCACTATTGTGGTGTGGGTATAATGACTATTTACGAAAAAAAAATCAATGATGTGAATAAAGTTAAACAATTAAAAGTGATGTTGTTTATCAAATTGAATGTGATGGCGGTGATAATGAGGAGTGTGGAAAAATCTACATTGGTACAACGAAAAGAAATTAACTGAACAACCTAAACAAAAGCGGCAAGCGTTTTTTTAAACATGAAAATTTTATTTAAATACAATTTCAATAAAACAAACCGACATAGCGATCTGTCAAATAAGATTTATCAGCCGGGTGGTTTCTAATTCGCATTCTAATGGTTTGTTTCGTATAAATTGTATGCAAATGAGAAGTTTTGACGTGCAAAAAACGCTCTTATTTAGGTAGCTCAATTAGGCGTGAGAATAGACGAACATAAAGCTGACATAAAAAGAGGAAAACATTCAACTGCACTTGCACAACACTGCATTGAAAACGGACACAAGCCAAACTTTGAAAAAGTGAGAATTTTAGATAAAGAGAAAAGGGAAAATAAGAGATACACGTTGGAGAGCTTAAGAATACAACAAAAATCGACAAGTGCAATAAACACAAAAGAAGACAAAGACAATACAAATGCAAACTACACCATTGCAATACTTTAGTAATAATAACAATTGTGATCTAAAAAGAACAAATTTTCTGTGATAATTTTTAAATTTACATTTATTTATTTTAATATTTTAAGTTTTGTGTTGTGTTGGCCACCTATACAAAATACTGTGATATATTTTATAAATGATGTAAACTGACGAAAAAGATTATTGTAAGAGGGAGTTTACACGGAGTCTTTTCAGACATGTATGTTTTTGACATTCTCTTTTGAACATGCTTCCAAAAACCTATTCTCTTTTCACGATGTCTTTCCAAACATGTCTGTTTTCATGTATAATAGTCTTATATACATATACATACAAATTAAAAACATTGAAATTCATATAAACAAACATGAAAACTCATTTCATGTCTCTTTGGCAACCCCTCTTTCTTTCCTACCCCGATCGCCTACAAACAAAACAAACGTGTTTGTTAGACATGTCTGAATAGATACCGTGTAAACTCCCTCTAAGTTAATTTGTCAAAAATTAAGATTATAATTATTGTTTTTATTAACTACTTTTTTTACTTTGTATTTTTACAATGTTGCCAGATTTTAATAAAACTCAATCCCTGAAGAAGTTGGAAAGAATACCAACGAAACGTCGGATTTTATTGATAATGAAATTAATAATCTTTTATTTACATTAAATTAATGACCTTGAAAGCCTGTATATAGAAAAATATATTTGTTCCCGATAAATATGATTTTGGAATTTGATATATTTTTCTTAAGTTTTAATTAATTGAGACTTTTTTACAATTCTTTTTTTGAAACAAACTTAAAGTTATTAAAATATTAGAAGGAAAAAACTTAAGACTATAATGTAATATCTTAATTTACAGTAACAGGAATTCAGCACCAAGCTTGACAGACAAAAGAAATTAAGTAAATGATAAAATCAATTATAGAAATTAGTGCACGCTCTTGCTCCCGGAGCTTTCATATTTGGAGGAAGTTATATTTTCACTCCAAAATAATCTTAAAAATAACTTAAAACTAGTACTATAAAATCTAAAACAAAATTTACATTGTTATCCCCTTTGAGTAGCAGGACTAGTCCTTTCATAAAATTCACAAAGAAGTGAAGTGTTTATATAAAAAGATTGAGGATGCTGATTAACAGGGAAACCAGAAATATGCTCTAAAAATGCGTTTTATGCGCATTTAATATGCAGCAAAAATTCGAAAATATGTCCTCAAAAAAATTAAAAATATGCCCCAAAAAAATTAAAAATTACTCATTTAAAAACAAAATATTCATAAATTCCATAAAAAAAAACAATACTTAAATCATAATTTGTAAAGCCTAAACATCATAGTATTTACAGACCAATTCGAAAAGAACTTAATCTGCTGTAACATATTTTTCGGGCGAATTAAATCTTAATGCCAACATAATTAGATGGCTTACGTAAACAAATAGTCTAATTTTTTATAGGGAATATATTCAATTAAAGACCGATTCAAACCATTTACTTAGACTTCGTCTTTGGTACAATTAAAATGTGTTTACCAAATTTGATCAAATCAGTGTTCGAAAATAAACACTAAATATCGTTTCTTAATGTTCGGTTCGGTAGAATTGTGGAAAACACAAACGCTTATAGTGTTTGTGAAGAAAATCATTAAAAAAAAAAACGTTTCCATGTTAGTCATCTTTCGAACACAAAAATATTACTGTTTTTATCAAACTCAACAAAAGATGTGAGTGAACATTTTATTCCGTTGGTTTTTTTTTTTTTTTTGAAAATCCACAAACTCAATGTGTTCGGTTCGGCTCATTAATGTTCGTCCCTTTTGGCTGTTAATAAAAACCAAACATTTTTTACAAAAACAAAACACATGAAAAAAACATTATAGAACATAAAAATATAATGTTCGTCTACAGTATCACTACAATTGTTCTGTTTTTTAACGAAGAACCGAACATTATATAATGTTCGGTTCTTTCTTGAAAATAGTTACGAACGGTATTAAGGGTTGTGCATAGGGTTCCCAACTTTTTTTGTTGCAAAAAAAGTACTTTGATTATTAAAGGTTAAGAAAAAAAGTGCACAGTATAAATATACAGTACAATTAATTTTTTTTATTTTTATACCCTCCACCACAATTAGTTGTGAGGAGGGTATATTAAGTTTGTCATTCCGTGTGAAACTTTTTTATTATTCATCTCAGACCCCATACTTATATACTTATATTCTGGGTCCTTGAGTAATTCTAAGTCGATTTAGCCATGTCCGTCTGTCTGTCCGTATGTCCGTCTGTCCGTCTGTTGAAAACACGCTCACTTTCGAACAACTCAAAAGAAATGAACAAACTTGGTTCCAAATTGCTTGTAGTTATCCTAAGCAGTTTGGGATTGAAATCCAGCAAAATCGGTTCAGTAGGACCAGAGCTATGTATCAAAATGTGGAACCACCACCTAAAAAAATTGATAATTTTGTTACAAAAAATAACATAAATGCTGGAACAAGGCACGGAATGAGATAAGATTTTGCAAAAATTTGTTTTAGTTGACTGGAAATCACGCTGTTAAATTTCGTGATGATCCCGCCATAATTTACCCTAAGCCCCATATAAACAATACTCCCGGAAAACAGTTTAGTACGCCTAAAATCGTAAAAAATAACGCTACCGTAACAAAACTTGGTACGTCAGAGTTTCATAGGACTACAAATGACACTGTGAAACTTGCGCACAAGGTTAACATGGACAGACAACCAGCCAAACGGACGGATGGGCATCGTTAAATAACTTTAAAATGGATTCTCAGGTGATCGGTGTACTAAAAGATTGGCTCAGATTTCTATGTATTGCACACATCGCCAAAAACGTAAGTTTATAATTGCTTTTTTCTTAATTTTTGCTTTTATGTAAAATTTGAAAGTTTAAAATAACATTATCTTTAATGACAACCTGCTTTGTCTTCATTTTAGAGTAAAAATTAAATGTGGATGGCGAAATTAAAGCAACACTTAGGTATACAGATAGATATTTAAAACAGAAAAGCCATCTGAATTTCGAAAAAAAATTTTTTTTTGCTGCGAAAGCTTGCAAGAGGCATCTAAAAAAATCGAATATGTATCAAAATATGCCTTAAAAAGGTCAAATATGCGCTTAAAACTAAAAAAATGCTGCAAAAAGACTCTTAACTAAATTATGCAAAAATATGCTCCAAACGGTAAAAAATGTTAAAATATGCACTAGCAAATCGATGCCAAGATTCATAAAAAGCTGTGAAACGGATAAATTATTGTTTCTGCCCTCATTGGTCACGAAAAGCTGAACCGAACCAAGTCATAAAATAAAATGCTGTATGTATTTCAAAACTGTTGTGAAATTCTTCGCAAAGTTTAACTTTTTCGAGTTCTGTACTAAAAAGTTTTTCGTTCTAAATGTCACGGTAATAAACCCATGTCAATGGCTCCAGAAATTAATGACAATTCAATTAGGTTAGGTTAGGTTAGAGTGGCCGGTCACAAAGACCCCGCATAGACCAAATAGGTCCCTAGCGTTACCACAATTGTACGATAACCCACAGAAGAAAGTAAAAAGGTCAGTCAGATTTGATGGTATCCAGAGTACCCCACACTCTCTTGACGAATGCCAGGAGTCTCACTAACCCAATTCCAGAGACTTCCCCGAGATCTTGGAGATAATGATCTCCCAGACAGTTCGCCCTGGAGCGCACGAGTGCCGGACAGTAGCATAGCAAGTGCTCTACCGTCTCCTTTTTCCCTGGTACCCTACAAAATCTACAATTGTCACTATTCATCCGCCCCGCCCTATAGGCGTATACCGCAGTCCAACAATGACCCGTTATAAAACCTATCAGAAGTCTACAGTCCCTTCTCGATAGCGACAGAAGAATTCTCGACGACTCCGGATCGTAGGATCCCCACATTACCTTGGAAACCCTGCACGTTCTTGTGTTTTCCCAAAACGCCTCTGATCTCCTCCGTATAGCAGAGTCCGTATCTCTCCTTATATTCTGAATTGGAGCCGGGATGACCACCATCCTGTCGTGTGGTAAACGGGCCCCCCGTTTCGCCAATTCGTCCACCTCTTCGTTGCCCTCTATGCCCTGGTGACCGCAAACCCAGTAGATATGCACTCTCCTATTGACACAGAGTCTATCGAGTCCCTACACTCCTGGACGACAGAGGAGTATGAGTATTCAGCGGTTATAGCCCTGATCGCCGCCTGACTATCAATGAAAAATTTTACTTGCGAGTTCTCGGTGCCGGAAACACGTGCCAGATCAGCAGCCATTTTGGCTGCAAAAACCTCCGCCTGGAAAACGCTGCAGTAATCGGGAAGCTTATACGATTCCCGAATACCCAGTTACAATACAATTCAATTACTCAAACTCAAAATATTATCGAATTTTCATGTTTGACTTGGTTCGCTTCAGCTCTGAACCCTCCATATCTACCCCTTCAAGCTGAAGGTGAAGCATCTTGCTCTCCGGAACTAAAAAACCTCTGCATTTCCCAGAAGCGTTTTGGATGCAAATTGCTTCACTCTTTAATGTGTTAATTTTTAATCCCTAGTTAACGTAAAAAGCCTTGACAACTTGCAAGTGCTTAGAAACTTTAAATAATGCCCCCCTTGGGAATTCATCATGTGCTATAATAAAGCGTCATCAGCATATAACAGACCCGTGGACTCACCCACAACGTGGGGAAAGTCATACATAAAGATGTTGAATAGATGTGGTGCCAAAATAGAACCCTGAGGAACTCCACATTTTACATCGCTTTGAACGGAGAATTTATTATTACAAAACACTTGAAATGATCTGTTGGAAAAAAAATTTTCAACAATTTTATAAAATAAGCGCTAAAGCCAATTTGAATCATTTTATCAAGAATTCCATTACGGTAGGCATGATCGAATGCTGTCTCAATATCTAAGGAAACTGCAACAGTACAGTAACGCTTGCGAAGATTTTCAACCACATCGTTCTGAAATTTCAGCAACGCATCTTAGGTAGAATGGCCGGGGGGTGCTTTTTTACCATGTGAGATAAGGCCATGATGGCTTTATCTCTCATTCAATTGGGAGATAAAGCCTTTTTTTATTTGAATGGGAGATAAAGCCATCATGGTCTTAGCTCACATTAGCAATATTAGAAAATGGCTTTATCTCTCATTTCAGTTCCGGAGACACTTAAGTTAAGTATTGAAATCTGGCTTCGGATACTAAAGTTTTCTGCGTGGCTATATCTCTCATTTCGCAAAATTTTAAATATGACCATACCTCTCAATGATTAGGCAATAAGGGCATTATGGCAATAAGGCCATTATGGCTTTATCTCCCATTAAATTGAGCAATAAAGCCATCATGGTCTTATCTCGCAAGGTTTTAAAGCACCCCCCCCCCCCCCCCCCAATGACCAAGCTTAAATCCAAACTGCAACTTGGGAATATAACTGGAATTTACATTCAAATCCATTTTCTCGCGGATTATAATTTCAAAAAGTTTGCTTAAATTAGAAAGTAAGGAAATAGGCCGAAGATTATTCAGTTCATTGTCACCACCTTTTTTGTGAATCGGAACCATTTTTGACGCTTTCCAAACAATAGGAAAATAACCTCCAGCTGTTACGAATATCAGTATCAATTTAATGAATCATTCTCTTCTTTAAACGCGGAAAATATTAATGATCTTACGAACTTAGAGCAGGTGTCAATTTATCGGGTGTGGTCTAGAATCCGAATCCACTCGAAAGTGGATTACTTTAGCATTTTTGGTGTTCACATCCACAAGTTTTTATTAGTTTTCAATTAGAGTAGTAATGCGTTGGTGAAAGTAAAACGAATCGACTTTTACTCTAATATTTGATAAGATTTTTAACAAAAAAATAAATTTAGTTTTTAGCTTAAAATCTTCTTTATCCAATTTAATCAAAATTATATCGTTATCTAAAATGCAAAAGTCCCTAACACCCTAAATTTAAAATCGACTTTTTCACTATTTTGATGTTATTACAGCAGAAAAAAAACAGAAAAGCCATCTGAATTTCGAAAAAAATTTTTTTTTGCTGCGAAAGCTTGCAAGAGGCATCTAAAAAAATCGAATATGTATCAAAATATGCCTTAAAAAGGCCAAATGTGCGCTTAAAACTTAAAAAATGCTGCAAAAAGGCTCTTTTAACTAAATTATGCAAAAATATGCTCTAAACGGTAAAAAATGTCAAAATATGCACTAACAAATCGATGAAAAAATTCATAAAAAGCTGTAAAACGGATAAATTATTGTTTCTGCCCTCATTGGTCACGAAAAGCTGAACCGAACCAAGTCATAAAATAAAATGCTGTATGTATTTCAAAACTGTTGTGAAATTCTTCGCAAAGTTTAACTTTTTCGAGTTCTGTACTAAAAAGTTTTTCGTTCTAAATGTCACGGTAATAAACCCATGTCAATGGCTCCAGAAATTAATGACAATTCAATTAGGTTAGGTTAGGTTAGAGTGGCCGGTCACAAAGACCCCGCATAGACCAAATAGGTCCCTAGCGTTACCACAATTGTACGATAACCCACAGAAGAAAGTAAAAAGGTCAGTCAGATTTGATGGTATCCAGAGTACCCCACACTCTCTTGACGAATGCTAGGAGTCTCATTAACCCAATTCCAGAGACTTCCCCGAGATCTTGGAGATAATGATCTCCCAGACAGTTCGCCCTGGAGCGCACGAGTGCCGGACAGTAGCATAGCAAGTGCTCTACCGTCTCCTTTTTCCCTGGTACCCTACAAAATCTACAATTGTCACTATTCATCCGCCCCGCCCTATAGGCGTATACCGCAGTCCAACAATGACCCGTTATAAAACCTATCAGAAGTCTACAGTCCCTTCTCGATAGCGACAGAAGAATTCTCGACGACTCCGGATCGTAGGATCCCCACATTACCTTGGAAACCCTGCACGTTCTTGTGTTTTCCCAAAACGCCTCTGATCTCCTCCGTATAGCAGAGTCCGTATCTCTCCTTATATTCTGAATTGGAGCCGGGATGACCACCATCCTGTCGTGTGGTAAACGGGCCCCCCGTTTCGCCAATTCGTCCACCTCTTCGTTGCCCTCTATGCCCTGGTGACCGCAAACCCAGTAGATATGCACTCTCCTATTGACACAGAGTCTATCGAGTCCCTACACTCCTGGACGACAGAGGAGTATGAGTATTTTTTTTAACGATTTTTATGTTATTTTCAGTCAACTTGTTTTTTTAATCGATTTAGCGATCTCAAATTAGTTTTTTTGTTTGTTTAAAAGTTTGCAATTTTTCGCGAATTTTAGCCATGTTCGCGATAGAAGCTATTTTTTCCTGTGATTCTTTACAGCTTTAACGATTTTAAAAAAATATTAAACATTGATATCATGCTGCGGTTAGCAAATTAGCGATCTTTAGTTCAAAAAAAGTTTTTTGGAACAAAAACTTCGAATACACAAAAACATGCGGATTTGAGAACACCAATTTATGAGTTATGCGGATTTAAAAAATTTTTCGTTTTCAATTCGAGTCGAAACCTAGAACATACCTGTATAAAAGAATTTAAACAATAAAAGGTCGAATGGATTAGACAATAGCCCAATTCACAATAGCCCAATTCACAATCTTGTGCAAATGGTCTTGCATCGTAGCATTTGCAAAATGTTATAGTAAATACTGTAGTATACTTTTGATTGGCTTGGTTCACAAGAACTTCCAAACAAATGAAAAATATACCACAACATCTGTTTTTGCAGTTGTCAAATAAGAACAAACGTGTGACTGTGCTGCTGCAATTAATGTACCCATTTCACTTTGTACCAACTAGCGGTAATTAAATTTGTATAAAACATGGCAATCGTGTGATTTGAGAATATTTGATTGGTGCAATTTCGTATTTCGTGTCGTATTGCTGCATTTGCGTCAATCGTATGATCCCATCTTTTACGTTCTTTTTATTAGAAAATTAATGAATTTAAAATGTATTTTAAGAAACTATTTTACGGAAAATATAAATAAAAACACAATATAAACCTATAATTTAATTTTGTATAAATACCGCAGTTATGTGCTTATTTATGTATTTCAATTTAAATACAGTGTAACCTCGGTGAACGCAACCAATAGAAATTTTGGGCTGTTGCGATAACTGAGTTGTTGCGCAAACCAAGTCACAAATTTCTAGTCATATTTTTCTATTTAAAAGATTATTTTAAATCAATCAAAAATTTTATTAAAAAAAATATTGTTAGCATTTAATAATCGTATTTATTTGATTGAAATAAAGAATAAAAACAGAAAAACAAAATATACATCTAATGAAAAATTAATAAAATACACATTCAAATGTATGTTAATTTGTACTGATGGTTGTTATCGAGTTAAAGATTCATGTTTTTAAGGGAAAAAGTCTGAAATTTTCGACTGAGTTTTTGTGCTTGTCATATTTTTTGAGCTGCAATTTCACGAATCTTTTGAGAAACCATAAACAAAGGGAACTAAACTTAATTGATTTCAATAATAGAAGTACATAATTCGTACAAAATATTTGTCATTCTTAAAAAAACGGTAAATCAAAAAGACTATTGCACTAAAGCATAAGATTTTACATACACACGTTTTAATTTTGAATTTATTTATCAAAAACCAAACTAAAAGTTGCGTTAATTGAGGCTCTGTTTTTTGAAAAGTTGCGCTTAAAGAGTCACCAATGTTATGAAATTGGGTGTTGGGTTAAGCAAGGGGTTGCGCATATGTAGGGTTGCGTTCAACGAGGCTACACTGTAGTTTCCATAATAAAAAGTTTGTTCTTATGAAAAATTAATAATATTTACTTTTTTACCCTTGTTATAAAAAATTTTGAAGATTTTTCTCTTCAAAATAATATTTTTTCTTTGTGAAATGGAGTTTTTCCTTCCAAATCTTCTGGCAACACTGAGTCAGTGTTAAACTTTATGATCCCCTAACTTAGGCAATGGTTTTTAATTTTAGAAACTTTTATACTCTCGGTAAGGCGGTAATAGGGTAAAACAGTTCTATCATTACCAAGACAATCAGTGCTGCCGGACTCCAAATTTAATTTTACCCAAACAAATCTTCGAAATTATCCAAAATTTTATATATTAAACAGAACATGTCTTGAGTTTAATAATAAGTAACGCTTTTAATTTGCGAATATATACATTTTATTTTTTATTTATGCTACTTCTACTAAGGTTTTCTTAATGTAGAATTTTCTTTTATTAGCTTTAGTAATAGATATCCTGTAAGCGGTTGGCATTTTCCAGTTCGCAACAAAGAGCTCTTTTTGCCATGTTCTACATAAGTTTTTGCAAAATTTCGGGTGGAATGGCCATTGGTTTCGATAGTGATATGAGAAAATCTGCCAAGAACAATATACTTAACACTTCCGTGTTATTATTCTTCGCATTTTGTATTTTTAATATATTTTTTATTTTTATTTGACAGTTCAAAGCGAGAACTTTCTCACAGAAATTTAACAAGCACACTTTTTCTGTAAATTGGCCGGTAATTTCCCTACGTGACAGCTTTTACTCGCCAAAAAAAGTTACAGACACAGCTAAGTGAGAAAAACAGCTGTTTGCTTCAATTTATGGAATTTTTGTTTCATTTCTCGCATTTCAATCAAAATGTTACAGAACATGGGCACTGGGCTTAAATACAGGTTAGATAAGAAAATACATCTTGATTTAGGGCCAGCGACGAATTAAGACAATTTAAAGTACCATTGACTTAACTAAAGCGCATAAAAGCCCTTTGATTCTTAATCAATCAAGGAAATTATTAGCCAGACAAAATTAAGTATAGACTAATAAAAAATTAAGTTGGTTTGAGGAAGCTTTTTTTGGCGTTCAGACCCTTATAATCGATCAAAGCGTATGATTAGCGGGGGGAAGCTCAGGGAGGACATATATGCTTAAAAGGTTTTTGCATCGAGTCTTACCAGGTTTTTGAGTCAGATAATACAAAACATTCTTTAAAAGTCTGTAAATTTTCCTTCCGACATCTTTGAATCCCATTTCTACAAGTGTTTTCAAGAACAGGGAATATATCATACCTAAAACGCAAGCGGCTCATTCTAATATTATAAACGTTTTGCAGGAGCATCAAACACTATTTCAAATAAAAAGTATAGTTGCAATGAAAAATTTGCTTCAAATATTTATAATAGCGGTATTCAATGTTTGGTGCGTTTTAAGTTGCAACGGTTTGGTAGTGCAATAATTTTATCATTGACAGTGAGCGGTATTTTAAGCAACTTTGCAATGCTAGATGCAAATAAGATAACAGCGAAATTATTGTTCGTGAAAATTTACAAAAAGGTGTTTGATAATTTTGTGAAATTGTTTTAAAATGCCACGAAGCAGTGCAAAAGAAAATATTATCTCAGCATTAGTAGAACTAGGCCAATCGTTGGCCTTTTTATAAGATGCCTTAAGGTTGCATCGATACCGCTTTTTTTCAATAAATTTTTTATAAACCATTTGAGCTGTTGGTGTCTAAATAATAATAATAAAGAATTTGATTTTGAAAAATTACGGACTTCTCTTAAATACTAACATCTATGTTTTTATTTCATCTGCAGTCCACTTTTTGTTAGGTTTTTCTCTTTTAAATTATACCCACACCACAATAGTGGAGTGGGTATTATGCATTTGTGCTGATGTGTGTAACGCCTTAAAATAGTGGTCCTAGACCCACCTTAAAGTACATATACCGATCTACTCAGAATCACTTTCTGAGTCGAACTAACGATGTCCGTCCGGCTGGCTGGATGGCTGGCTGTCCATGTAACCTTGTGCGCAAAGTACAGGTCGCAATTTTGGAGATAATTTGATAAAATTTGCGTCATAGGTTGAATATGGGCTGAATCGTAGGACCACGAGGGAAGATAGGGGGAAATTTTTAACTCTTAGAAACTATCAAACGGATTTTTATACAATTTAAAACATAGATCGAACCATATTTATATGGAAACAAAATGTATAAATTTTAAAAACAAATAGGACCACGAGGGGAGATAGGGCAATGTCTGCCTCTCAAACCGATTTTAATGAAATTTAAAACATAGTTAGATCCATATCTATAGGGACACATTAGCTATACAGTTTTTAAAAAATAGGACCACAAAGGGAGGCAGGGGGCAATTTCTGCCTCTCACAAACTTTCAAACCGAATTTCATGAAGTTTATAAACATATTTTTATAATTAGGCTTAAGTTCATCAAATTTAATTTTCATTAAATTATTTTTATGAAGAAAGGAATTTTACAACATGAAAATTAATTAAAGTTTTTATTGATAATCTTTCATTCTTGACGTAGCTGGGTTGCGATCGAAACATGTCATGGTAACCTGCCGGCCAGGGTTCGAGCCCCAGCCACGTCAAGAATGAAAGATTATCAATAACAATTTTAATTAATTTTCATGTTGTAAAATTCCTTTCTTCATAAAAATAATTTAATGAAAATTAAATTTGATGAACTTAAGCCTAATTATAAAAATATTAAAAATTTGGATTAAAAACCATAAATAGTTCAACAAAATAACCACAATACTGATTATTGTTGATAAACATAGATAAATCCTTATTTATATGGACACATAAGCATGATGTGTTTTCAAATACTGTGGTGTAGGATATCATATGGTCGGGCTTGACCGACTATTCTTTCTTACTTGTTTTTTATTTAGAGTTGTCGGCTCCATATCTTAAATTTTGTTTCACGATTCTAAATTATTGTTTACAAATGTCAGCTGTTCGAGTATCAGTTATGTAAACTCAAGTCATGTAGCAAAAAAACAAGCTAAACAGTTTTAGTGTTGCGCAAAAGCAATGATGTGAAAATTTCAATTCTGTATATTTTGTTGTTGGATTGCAAACAAAAGCTACAATATTTTGCATTTCCAAGACCATTCGCATTAAACACTGAACTCCGCAAATTTATTTTTCTTTAATTAATAAATTGTTTGACAGTAAAATCTACCAGCTGTTTTGACACTTTACAATATAACATATTAATCAAACGGCTAGTTAGGTCTTTTACCGCCGTTAGGGCTGTTTGTCTTTTGTTAATAAAAAACGCTAATTTTAGGTCAGAAGATTCCAATATTTTTTGTAGACATTTGTGTTGATGACATGCACCAGAGTCAACGAAAAGTATATTTTTAATTTATGGTTAATTTGAGTTTTAGGAAACGATATGCTTTATAAACTTTAAAAACAACTATCTTTTTTTTTATTCATTCTTATAAAGTAACAATTTTTTTATGCAAAAAGAACATTTTGGATTGATATTTTCTATTTATCAAAAAAAAATTTGGTATGAACTAAATATTTTTGGCAAAAGGGTGAACTTTCTGCAAAAGAATTCCGTTCTTTGAAGCTGTTGAATCACTCCTGATTTTCTTTGCAAGATTTTTTATATTTGACTGGAATTTAAAATCTTGTTTGAGGAAAGTTCTTGTTTTTAATATCAAAGTCATCATCTTAGCAGAGCCTTAACTAATAAATATATAAGCTTTTTCGTAGAGAGAAAGCACGTTTTCCCTTAATCCAACAAGGGTACGATAAATGAATTTTGAATTGAAAAAATAGAAACAGTTTTAATAAAATAAAATTTTTGAAAAAAATTGGGTGAATAATTTTTTGGGTAAAATATAAGTAATATGAAAGTTTTTGATAAAATTATTTTCCTCTTAAGCTTTCTAGCCTACAAGAGCATTTTATTTATTCTTTTATGTAGTTTTTGAATGTACTTTTTCTCCTCGCCAGCTTAAATCCACATAATAATAGTCATTCAAAACGTGCCGGCAACACGTGCAGCTGCAACCACATACCCAAGATTCATATTTTAAACTACACAAAGAACAAAAGCAACATTTTGCTAAAACACTAAAAATATGAGAAATCTCATATATAACATAGTTATTTATTTACTTACTGCCATATGTGCTTTAAAATAGAAAAAAAAAATTTGAATAGAAACCCGCAACCAAAGTATAAATCTTATATACAAATTCCAAGAAATTCTTTAAGTTTCTAAAAGAATTGTTGAAAATAGACTTGAAAGGGATTAAAAAAGAAATAGATATAAAACATTTAAGTTAGAAAAGAAAATTCATTAGAAATATTATTTAAAAATTAAAATTTGAAAAATAAATATTAAATTAAAAAAGTCTTTGTTTTAGAACACAAACAGAAAATAACGTTTTTATAACGCTTGGAACGGTCTTATCATGTACATAAGAACTGCCTTACCTGTTTAGTGGTTGCTATAAAAATATTGCCTGCTTTTGAGGATCACTGAGAGCAACTCTGTTTTTGTTCGTCATTGAAGTTTGTTTAATGACATTTCCTTTTTGGTTGTTAGTTTTCGCGTTTCTTTCCGGCAGTGAAGTTGAAGTTTTGTGTGAAAACGAAAAACATCTTGTTAAAATGGTTAAATTGTTTAAATCGATATAAAAAGTGTTTATTTAATGAAAAGCAACATGCAAGAAGTGATTTATTTATGAATTTAAGGTAAATTTTTTTGTTTTTAAAGCAACTCAAGCTCTGGGCTAAATTAGGGGGTGCAGCCACTTGCCTGTTAACTTGTAAGAATTCTAAAATTTTCTTTGCCAAATTGTAAAGGAAGCTTTAATTTTTATGTAAAAATATATGTATGCAAGTATGCGTGTATTATTTAAGTAGTATTTCATCACTTTTCTTACATTTTTAAGAAGTTAAGAAGATAACTTAAAATTTTCTTTAAGTTTTATTCAATAATATTTATGTATGTATGTATGTATGTATGTATGTATGTATGTATTTCAAGTCATAGCATTAACCCAGGGGTGCCAGAAGATACAAAAAAAAATCGGCATTATCGGCGTTTTAGTTAAAAATCGGCAAATTAGAAATACCCCTTTTAAATACAAAAAATTATGGCCCATAACTATAGTCATAAACAAAGCATACTTTAAGAGTTCTAAAGTAAACATTTATAAAAAATATGTTTTTTATCTACCATAGACAAGCAAAAGCATACTTTACACGTTGAAACCGGTGTTAATTTTAAAACAAGCTGAAGTTGTTTTAAACTAATTAAACAACAGCAACAGTTGTTTTCGCCAAATAAAAAAGTTCTTGCGAAAAGTTGAAAATGTTTATGTTACAAGATATTGGTCGATATTTTGCAATTAATATTGATTGGGAGTAAATCGTTTACCTTTTAACACAATATACATATGTATAGGCCCTAATTGCGTAAAACGCAATGTCAAAAATTACAATACAAGCAAAAACAAAGTCAAAAATATTTTGTAATTTTGTTGTTGCTTTTTATATATTTTAATTAATGTTAAAAACATATTAAATAACATAAAAAGCAATAAAAAATAAACGTTTTTCAAATAAGTCTGAGTTCATACGGGTCTTGTCTTATTGACAAGATTCTTCCTTTTTCTTCTTGGAACATGAATTGGCGTTCAAATGATTCATGTCATATTGTCGACATGTCCTTTTTTGATATTGAAAACAATAACAAAATTAAACAACGAATGAAAGAGCAAAACGTAAAGACAGTACATGCATCTCTGTACTCGTTTCTTTTCCCCTCGTCCCTCTCGCCTATAAAGTAGCAATCTTGTCAATAAGACATGAGCCGTATGAACTCAGACTAATGGTGTTTTCTTTTCTGACAATAATGTTCCATATATGCTACCATTCGTGCGGGTTTCTGTTCCATTCTAAAAATATATGCAAAAATGTGAGAAGTTGTCGTTTTCCTTTCTAAACATGTTCCAACATTAAATGGCAAATTTGCTCCATTTCTTAAGGCCAGTTTACACGGTAATATAATGTATTACGACATGTCGAAAGATTATGTAGAATGAGAAAAATCTTATCATGTAAAAGCAAAATGTATTGAGTAAGAGAGAATACGGATACAAAATCTGACAAGCGGTCGGTAAATGGTTTTTTTCTAAACCATTTTAGAAACTTATGCATTCTCATCACACCAGAGGTGTATTTTAACGGAGTACATTAAAGGTGATAGCATTTTTTTACAATTACAAAAACAACTAAAATCAACTCAGGAAATTTTCATGTTGTTTTTGTAAATATTTAAAACTGCAACCATCTGCTTTTTTGTTATTATTTTTGATTTTACTTATACCATCCGTGTAAACATGAATTATACTTACAAAAGACTTTTATTTTTTTCTTTTAAACACGGAGAGAATTTCATAATATTTTGATTCTACAAAGTCGTAATACATTGTATTACCGTGTAAACTGGCCTTTACTCGCAGTTATAACTGAGTGTGAGATAATACCCTTTTTTGCATCTGCGTAAAGTACTTTTTTATGCAAGAGAGTATATTTTTTTACAGTGCAGCCACACGATCAAGATTTTCTTGATAGTCTTTTACATATACTGATTGTCAAAATATGCAAAAGTTGACAGCTGTGACGTAGGCTGCACGCAAGTTGAAAGCAATTTACCTTTTCAAGATGTCGTCGCCGAGAAAACAACTCAAAATGTTTCGCTATTTTCCACTTTTGATTTTTCTGCACTGTAGGCTGTTCGAAGGGACTTTATCATTTTGCTTATTAATTTTATTAATAAACATATTTCACTATTTTTTTAGGTTTTTAGTTAAAATTTTAAAATTCCCGCAACAATTTGTAAAAAAAAGAACTTCAGCTTTTGCCGGCAAAATATTTGTGAAAAAAAACAAAAACAACTTCAAAAGATTTGTAATAAGCTGTTTTCTTGAACGAAAATTGATACACTCACTGGCAAGAGAATTTTAGAGGAAAGTTCGTATCAATTTTTAAAAGTATGAGTGTATTGGTAAAAAAGTGTGAGTGTATTAAAACTTGATAGCCAAAACTTGATCGTGTAACCCTCAAGTTATATTGTGATGGATATAAAAACTTTTTGTTTTGCGTTTGTTTTACTTTTATTTAATAATTATATTTTTTTGTCGCAAAATTTTTAACAACAATTGACATTAATTATTGAAAATCGGTGCTGTTAACGCTTATTGGAATTGTAAGAAAATTTAATGTTGAAAATTGCCACAAGCGTGGTGAATATCGCTTTTAGTACAAACTTTGCATTCAATATTTAACACGCTAAATACACATTAGTGTTGAGTGTAAAACGTAGCTATTATTTTGTTCCATTGTAATTTAGAAAAATGTATCAGTTTGTTAGGGTTCGTGTAACCTGATAAATATATTACACAACTATAATGCATCATTATTTTTAAGAAAAGAAAACACCATAAGTTGTAGTTAATTGAAAAAAATATATATATTTTGTATATTTTGTACTTCAGTTTAAATTGCTTAGGCTGAGTACTTTTAAGCTTTTTCGTTATTAAAGATAAATATTTGAGTTTAAAATTTTTATTTAAATCCTTTTAAATATCAGTTTCAAAACAGTTCGAATTACATATTAATTTTTAAATAATTTTTAGAAAAAAATTCCTTGAAAATAATAATTTTTTAGGGACCATCTTTGCTCTGTTTTATTTAGGTCGACTTGGCTAAAAATTCTTTTCGAAAGAATGCGGAAGAAAAATAATTTTTTTTAAATACACCAGTAGAATAATTCTCACGTTTTAGGGCCAAAGTTTGAAAATTTAAATAACTTACTTACATTAGATTGGCTCAATTGCGTATAATCTTATAATAATATTTTTTTATTTAAATTAGTTTTATTAATGATGATTAACCGTTCCGTTTTCAAACTCAAATATATATCTGGTGATTTTTTTAGAGCTATAGGAAAGTTAAAAAAAAAAACACATAGAATTCAGGAAAATGCATGAAATCTTTATTTAAATCGATAGTACGGTCCATATAATTTAATGTTTGAAGATTATTTCATGCAAATGTTGACCGTGACTGCGCCGCTTAGTCCAATTTTGGCATACCCTTTCCAACATTTCGGCCGGTATCTCATGAATAAATGCTTCAATGTTGTCTTCCAATGCGTCAATTGAAGCGGGCATGTGTGTGTAGACATGAGCTTTAACATAGCCCCACAAAAAATAGTCTAAAGGCGTTAAATCGCACGATCTAGGCGGCCAATTGACCGGTCCCGAACGTGAAATAAAATGTTCACTGAACTCGTTTCTCAATAAGTCCATTGTTAAACGTGCTGTGGCACCGTCTTGTTGAAACCACATGTCATGCAAGTCAAGCTCTTGCATTTTGGGCAAAAAAAAGTTGGATATCATCTCACGGTAGCGCTCACCATTCACAGTTACGTAACGATTCGCATCATCTTTGAAGAAGTACGGTCCAATGATGCCACCAGCCCATAAACCGCACCAAACTGTGACTTTTTCTGGATGCATTGGTAGCTCTTGCAATGCTTCTGGCTGATCTTCACTCCAAAATAGACCATAGTGCTTATTAACGTACCCATTGAGCCAAAAATGAGCTTCGTCGCTGAACACAAAAAGCGAGCGATGAACTTTCTTAACAGAGCACGCATTTTGATAATAAAATTCAATAATTTGCATGCGTTGTTCGTTTGTAAGACGATTCATGGTTAAATTATAGACCAAACTGAAGATGTTTGACAGTTGTTTAAACCAGTATTGCCAAAAAGATAATAGATAAAAAAAAATACCCGATAGTATTTTATATTTTCCTTGTAAAAAAAAAAAATTTCAATTGATTGTTTTGGGTATAAAAATGATTTCTTCTTTTAGATTTGGTCAATCTTTCTTTCATTTGGATTTAGTTCTTTATTTTTTCATAGCTGAATATTTTTCAGTAGAAGCACTGAATTAATAACAGTTTTCTCTTTAAAATGTAACAAGTATTCTAGTGCTGCACAAACAACAAGTCACCTTGTTTTCAATGTTTATCGAAAAAGCGGCATTTGAACGAAAATCAGCACTTCGACACTTTGATAATTTAGCGGCAAAATGCCGATAAATCGGAAAATATGGCAGGCCTGTATTAGCCTCTTTGTTTACAAAGTCCCTTTATCACGATCTATCTCTCTCTCTCTTCATCCTAATAACCAGCCTTGCCGTTGAAAAATTTCTAAGGGGCAAAATAGTGTTAAGTTTTTATAAGCAGAATGTTACATTGCAGGGTTCGGGAAAATGGTATTTTAAAGACAAAAATAAGACCAAGTTTTTTATAAACAAACAATAAAAATTTCTTTCAGTTTTAGTAAAAAAACAAGTAAGAGTGCTATACTCGGCTATGCCGAATCATATCTACTCTTCACCTTGTTTGGGGAAGAACAGAAGCTTATATCTAAATATATGTCAGAGCTGTAAATGAATCCTTAATTTTTGAATAAATTCGCAAAGCATTCATGCACTGAATTAGCAAATTTTGTATTAATACTTTTCACACAGAAAAATTAATTGAATAACATTTGAGTCAATTCAAATGAATTTGGTAAAAATGAATCGCAGTTCGTTTCCAATTCAAATGAATTTGTCAAATGAATTGCAATTCGTTTCCAATTCAAATGAATTTGTAAAAGTGAATTACAATTAATTTTACAGATTCATTTGAATTGGTTTTTAATTAATTCAAATGAATTATAAAAAAATGAGCAATTCATTTCCAACTCATTTGAATTGAATTGATTGAAATTTGAATATGTTTTGTATTGAAATGGAATTGTCAGGTAGCGGCAGAATAGGAATTAAATTATTAGTTTTAGGAGAAAATACTATCAAAATGGAAAAATTTTTGTTTATTTGCTAGCAAGAAACTTAAATTTTTATTTTTTATAGTGTGAAAATATGATACACTGTGCAACCAAAAAAACCCGCCTCAACACTTGCAACGCGAAATAAAAGTAGACTACTGGAAGAGCAAATCTGGCAAAGGATTTTGAAAAGTTAGCTCGTGTTCCTGAAATATGGGCCCCTAAAGTTTTTGAATTTTTTTAAAAAGCGTTTGGTATAAGTCAAAAAAATATACTTAATTTACTTCTGAGCTAAAAGACTATTTAAGATGTGTGCAGTAGAATTGTATGGCGACTCTAACACCCTCTAACACTAATTTTAATTGGTAATTTTTTACCTTTTTTTCAACTACCACACTAAAACGGCACTCCTGAGGGTTAAAATGTTCTACAAATATTTTCTGCATCAAATTTCACTAGGGGTCTTCTAAGACCAAAAGTTTTCAAGAAATTCAAAAATTTCAAGGCCCGGAATTTCGAAAATCCGTTTTACATACATTGCAAGGTTTTTTGGTCTTAAGTGCTGTTTTTGTATACTTTTATGGGAAAGTTAAAAAAAGGACAAATATTACCCCTAAAAATAAGTGTTAGAGGGTTAATATATCTAAGAAAAGAATCGCCATACGATTCTACTGAAGACATCTGAAACAATTTTTTAGCTCAGAGGTACATTTCGTATATTTTTTTGAACTAATACCAAACGCCTATTAAAAAATCAAAAACCTTAGGGGCCCATATTTCGGGAACTCGAGCAAACTTTTAAAAACTCTTTGGCAGATTTGCTCTACTAGTAGTCTACTTTCATTTCGCGTTGCAAGTGTTGAGGCTGGCGGCGACGAACCGAGTTTTGTTGCACAGTGTTATCGAAGGTCCCATAAAAAGCCTCCTTAATATTCAAACACTCGGTGGAGGGTATCAAAGATTGGGCTAAGCTGAATAATCACTCCTACTTTAATTTTTGTCTTTTTAAATTGTTGTTGTTATAATTGCGCCAACGGCTTTGCTTATGTTTGTTTTGTTTTTGTCCTGGACTTGTTGTTGTTGTGGACAGCTTTGTTTTTTTTTTGTTTTGCTTTATTTTTTCTTTTGTACATATTTTAATGCTGTAAAGGTGTATTCAAATAAAATAAATGTCTTGTTTGTCTACATGGTATTTGAAGTACTCTTTATGTTTGTGTGCATTTCTTTAAACTTTGTCTTTATTATAAGGATACATTGCAAATAATATTGGACTACTTGATCCATTTTAGTCAAATGTAGTGCAATCATTCGATGCAAATATGTACCTCGTGCACCACTAAATATTCGCTCGCTCGGAACCAAGGATATTTACTTTAAATTTTTTATTACCGTACGGCCCTCTAAAAATTACCGTTTTTGAAAAAAAATTTCCGTACGCAAAGATTTTTAATCAAAACTTTAATTTATTTGAAAAGCACTCTGTCCATTGCCTGTCATTGGGAAACAGCACAAAAGAGCAGTACAAATATATGTAATGAACATTAAAAAAATACTGTAAAATCAATTTATCCCAGTGTTGGAAAACAAACACTAAATATTGCTTCTTAGTGTCCGGTACGGTAGATTTGTGGAAAACCCAAACGCTTATAGTGTTTGTGTAGAAAATCATTAAAAAAATAACGTTTCCTTGTTTGTCATCTTTCGAACACAAAATAATACTGTTTTTATCCAACTCAACAAAAGATGAAAACATTTACTTCCGTTCGGTTTTTTTTTAAACCACTAACTTCATTATGTTCGGTTCGGCTCACTAATGTTCATCCCTTTTGGCTGGTAAAAAAAACCGAAATTGTTTAACAAAAACAAAACATACGAAAAAAAACCAGCAAAATAGTTTTACACGAATACACACACAAGCTGTTCGTGCTGCGGTCATTGCTAAACATTTTTGTTTGTTCATTTCTTCATCAATGTAAAAAAAGAAACATTTAAGAACATTAAAATATAATGTTTGTCTACAGTATCACTACAATTGTTCTGTTTTTTTTTTTAACGAAGAACAGAAAACTATATAATGTTCGGCTCTTTCTTGAAAATAGTTACGAACGGTATTAAGGGTTCTGTTCGTCTACACAAACACTAAAAAATATATTTATGGTTTCTGGGTGTGTAAGCCGAACGCTAAATAATGTACTGTTTATTTTTGAGCACTGGTTTTTTCGTACTTAAACCAAGGCAAAGCGGTGTCAATAGTAGGGTAAGTACGGATTTGCTTAAATCAAGTACAAAATGCTTGATTCAAATACCGATTATTCAAGTGCCAAACACTTAACTTCAGTCACATCAATCCCTGATCCGTACTTAAAAAATCCGAAAACTATAGTTAAATTTATAACATTGCGGCTATTTTATATGTTTTAAAATTGTTGACTTTTTAACAAACAAAAAGTTTGATATAAAATTATTAATATACAAGTGTAATTTCATTTTCTCATTTTGCACTTTTCAGTCTTACGAAAACATTTGCAGAAACATAATGTTCTTAATATTTTTGTTATATCTTTTTTAAATTGAAAATCACCTCTTTAAAGTCAAAATTATAAAACCTACAGATGTAAGTTTATGTATACAAAACATACATCTTCTTCTTCTTTATATGTATATAAAACAGGATGTGTGTATGTATGTATGTATGTAATGTATGGACTCTAAAACGGCTGGGCCGATTTTGATGAAATTTTCAGGGAATCTTCAGAATATTCAGGCGGGTGACACTGGGAAGTCTGATTTTCGGTCTGCGGGCGGAGGGGCGTGGCAAAATCCAATTTTCATATAGCACCACCAATGACATGTATATAATTTGGACGATTTTTTCTTTAAAATGATCGCCATGGTCCAACTAAGATTAATACGAAAAGAAAATTTTGCCCCGCCCACTTTTTTCGAGTTACCTAAAATCAGAAAACGGCTTTATCGATTTGACAAATTTTTCTTTCAAATGTTCGTATTAATCCATTTTAAGTTTTCATCGAAAGAAAAATTTACCACGCCTACTTTTACGTCCACTTTTTCTATTAAGCGCATAACTTGAGAACGGCTTGACCGATTTGGACGATTTTATCATTAAAATTATTGCCATGGTCCAACTTAGGTTTTTGCGAAAAGAAAATTTTACCCCGCCCACTTTTTTCGATTTACCTTAAAACAAAAAACGGCTCCATCGATTTGAATAATTTTTCTTTTAAATGTTCGTATTAATCCATTTTACGTTTTCTCCGAAAGAAAAATGTACCACGCCTACTTTTACGCCCACTTTTTCTATTGAGAACGGATTGACCGATTGGCGGACCGGATTGACGGATGTTGACGACATGTTTTTTATTTTGTTTTATTTGATATTGAAAACAAAAACAAAACTAACAACGAATAAGAAAGCAAAACGTAAAGACAGTACATGCATCTGTGTACTCGTTTATTTTCCCCTCGTCCCGCTCGCCTATAAAGTAGCAATCTTGTCAATAAGACATGAGCCGTATGAACACAGACTAAGCTTTTTTATGAATTCTTTTTTTATGCTTAAAACTTAAAAACAAAAATTATATGTTAAATACATTTTCTAATTTAAAGTAACGTTTTGTAGAAATTTATCAAAAACTAATTTCCTACATCAATCGGACCTTGGTCTCTTTGAAAAATAATAAAATTGTTGTTTTGTTCCTTATTAAGCCTGGGTCCAAATTACGGCATTTAAATTGTATTGTAATTTCGATCCATATCGAATTCCGTAATTTGGCGTAAAACTACTCTTTTTTTTATCTAATTAAGCACACTTTTAGAAATGTCATTTATCATCGCTGGTGTCACTTCATTTTGTTTGGCCATTAGAAAAAGAAGCTCGTATTTTTATTATTTCTTTATCATTTTCATTTCCCTATTTTAGAAATACGTTATGCTTTTACACATCTGACTAAAGTGCTTGCATTTTTTCACTTGTTCTAAATTTAGAAAAAAAGCTTATAATTCTTCATTTTCTTCTTCTTCTCAAAAGTTTTTTGTCCTTAACATTAAAATTACCATCTCTAAGAGTTGAAATTAGTAGAGACACGAGTAATTTTAGAAAGAATATGCTCGCCAACAGTGTTGCCACTTTGTGGGTAATTACCCAAATTTGGTATAATTTTTACGGTCGTGGGTAGAGCGTGGGTAATTTCTATTAGGTGTAATTTGAAATTCTTACTTCAGATACCCAAATAAAATTAAGATTAGATTGCAGTGATGACATTTATTTCTTTTTAAATATTGTTGCTAAAAAATGCACAGCCTGCCGAACCAAAGTCTCGGTTTCTTTCATTTTGTTTACTAAATAAGGTATAAAGGGTATTTTTAAGACCATGAAACTTAAAATGGTAGACAAAACAACAACAAAAAGTTAATTTGAATCGCAGATTGATACACGGCATTATCATTGAAACTGATTAAAAACAAATAGGCACCGCACCGCGCCTGTCCTTGACGAAACGCATTGCAGACGTCCAATGTTGACCTCCAAGACACCGATTGTTGCTGGTTTATCAGCATTAACCACTGACTTCACAGCCCTACGGAAAACAATTAATAAGTGTCACATCGCACGGCCTTGAAGTCTATTTGACAGTTAATTTTCTCTAAATCAACACATCGCCTTCATTTGTGAATAAAAGTTGCGCCATTTCATCAATCATTCGTCAATCATGAAGTCACCTTTAAGTTGCGAAAATCGAAGGCTGATTTTCAAAGTATATTCGGATAATTTGGTGGCGTTGTTCGAGCATGAATCTATTCATGAAAACAGTATGACAGTTCGTTTAACAGCTAACCTTTCGTAACCTAACCTTCTATTCCCTAGATATATGCAACCAAATGTGGAAGTTAAACTCATTAATTTAGCAGTTTTATTTTATGTTTTTTTAATTTTTTTAAGTCTTTCATGTTATTTCTGTTAATTTAAATAAAATTAACAGTTTGACTAATATTGATCTTTTGATGAGTTGTTTGTGTTTTTGCTTCTTTGTAAATGTCTATTTATTAAATAAAACTTCAATTTTATATCAGGTGTAATTTTATTTAAATCGGGTAATTTTGCTTCATATCAAGTGTAATTTTGAATCTTGCTGGTGGTAACACTGCTCGCCAAGTTCTCTCAAAAATATGGTAATTAGCCCCTCTTCAATCAAGGAACAATTACTCGAAAAAATCTAGTTTTTGTTTTAGAATTTTTCATTTATAGTTTATTAAAAGACAAAGAAGTTATAAAAAAAAAAAAAATATATTTACCAAACAAATCATTGTGAAATTCAACAATATACCTGCTCTAATTTTTAATCCCTCTCATAAAAGCTTTCAATTCCTTCAATTTAATGACATTTTCACAACAAATAAAAACATAATTCATTTGCAAATTTCTATTGTAATTTCATCAATCAATTAAATAAATTGCAAACGCTTTGTGATTTAACTTTTTGTAACATTAAACGAATTAACAGATTCATACAGAATTTATGTTTTCTAAGTGTTTTCTAATTACATCATTTATAAAATCACAAAATTTGACCTAAAAATTAGAATTACAAATACACACAACTTATTAATGCCACAAATAAATATTTAATGCCAATTATCAACAGATTTCAATTATTTACTTTAGTTGAATTTTTGCTGCTTAAAAGGTTTTTTTTTTTTGTAAAATATAAAGAATTCTGAACAAAACATTTGCATTTTTTTTATGTGAAGTAAATTTTTTCAATTTCATTTTGTTTACAAGTAGATTTTGTTTTTTTTTTATTGAAATATTTTAGCACTTATTTAAAGAATACAGTTCATAAGTCGTAGTCAATGAAAAGGGAGTGAACTAAATGTAGAGAATTTTTTGAGGAGAGGACTAGTTACTAGAAATTTCTCAGGGCTTAAAGGAAATTAAATTAATTTTGAAAACAGTTGCTACACGCAGATAAAAAACATTTTTCATTATGGTCACCTCAAACATAACTACTTTTGACCAAAATTTTTAAACATAATATGCTAAATTTAACCATGATATCGTCACCGGCAACCATATTTTACGAAAATACTTGTACTCTTTCAAGAGCGTTTCGTTCATTCGTAGTTATATCAAAAAAAAAGGCTGCTGGTGATTATTTTCTTTTTCTTGTCCATGCCCATTATGGCAACTTTAAAATCGAATTGTAAAGAAATTAAGCACTTGCAGCGTGTTAACCGAGACTACACGCAAAGAAAAAACATGGTTGTGGTAAACATATTCTAAGAGCAACATATTATGATTAGAATAATGATTGTAGTCACCATATTAAGATTATTATTGAATCATATTATGACTAAATATACTCGTACTATTACACCATAATATTTTTCCCTTAATCATATTATTATTCGGTTAATCAACTCTTCCTCCTTCTCGTCGCCGCAACTTCTACATAGGTCATTGTAAGGGAGCCCTAGCCTTTGGGCGTACCTCCCAATGAGCCACTGGCCAGTTTAACCGCAATAAGATTCCTTAGGTGATGTCTGGACAGCTGTAATGCCCGCCTAGTCCTTTTTTCATTTAGGATGGGCCAGATTTACCTGGTTCCATGCAGGTGGTTTCTTCAAGCCATCTCTGACCAGCAGCAATATGAAACTCCTTGGGAGTAGGTTGCATCGTTTGATTCAAAAGGGTGCCTGCATGCGCCAACGAGCCCGCCATATAGTTTCCATGTATATCCCTGCGTCAGGGGACCCACTCAAGGGTAAGCACTGAATGTCTCGCTATCTCCTCCAGAGACATTCGGCATTCTTCGACAATTTTCGATGTGGTGAACACATTCTCCAGAGATCTGATGGCCGCCTTGCTGGTACGTGGCAGAATAGAATTCCAGTTCAGTTTGCTGTCCAGTATTTGCCCAAGATACTTGGCACTGTCGGACAGTTCCAGTGAAACCCCCTTTATCCTCGGGGTATCAAATTTGGGATTTTGGATCTCCTTGTGAAAAAAACCTGTTCTGTTTTGGCAGGATTTTCGTCCAGTCCACATCCCTGGCATAATTTTGATAGGACGACCAATGTGGACTCCATAAGTTCAGACAATACTCTGGGATCTGTACCCCCCATAGCCACAACTGCAACTTCATTTGCATCCGCGACCTTGCAGCACGTCCTTTCCTTATAAGGCGACCGCAAAAAATTAAGGTTTTTGGGTGAAGATTAGAGACAGTCTTGGTTTTGCTTATGTCGCAGCTATTAGTGAACCGATCTGGCTGTATTTCAAAAGCAAACTATTCCGGACTATATGTGATATAAATATATAACAACTTAGTTCCTTTCCTTATGTGGGGTCTTCGGAAACCCCATTTCAAAAGACACATGGACAGACGGACAATATACATCTTTAAATTAACTTTTCTACTCATAAAAACTTAGAATATACTGTATATGTATGTATATTTTGTGGGGTCTAAGATCCATATGAGAAGAGAATTACAAACGGAGTGACAAACTTTTATATACACTTTTCACCTGTGGCCATGGGTATAAAGAGAAATTAAAAGTTAAGAAATACAAAGGGAACTACCAACAAGTATTTGTTAAGAATTTCAAGTAGATATTGCTTTTAAAGTGCACCACACCAAAAAGAGGAGCACAAAAATTTAAAGAAAATAAGTAGAAAACAACTTCCAAATCAATATATTTCAAGGTAAAGACAGACTTAAAAATCCTATTGTGCTTTGGTATGTATGTGTACGAATGTATATAAAAATGTGCTCACTACAGTTTAACTAAAAGTCAATACAGGCCACAAAATGTTCCAGCCAAAACCCGGCAGGACCAAACAGCACAATCAAACCTCAATAGAAAAGCACACACAAGTCCTGAACAAAAAGAAAAAAGTTGTTGTTGCTCACAATAATATAAAATAAATTGATTGTAAAATCTTTTGTATGGTCGGTATATCAAGTTATAAATATAACAACATTTGATTTACAATCTTAAATAACACAACAGCAAAATATGTATGAAAGCATGACTTTGAGGGGCAATAAAAGAAAATATTTAAGGGTCTACTTTTAGGCGTTTATTTTTTCTTTACTGTATTTTTAAACTGTACAGGAGCGTAAATAAAAATTCTAGTTCTCAAATATAAATTTCAATAAATAAAAATAGTCAAAATTCTATTTGGAATCCTTTTGCTCTACTCTTCCACTTTGTAAAGTTTGTTATGTTTGGTCTATTTGTTAAAGTATCAGTAGTTAGTTGAAGTGGCAAACAATCTCTAGAGGCAATTAAAATTATAATTGGAACCCAAAAAATATGCCAAACAACAGTTATCGAGTGAATGCTTTCGAAAAAAAAAAAATAAATAAAATATGGTCAATAGTTTATTAACGTTCGTTACTGCTGTTATTGTGAAGTTTTTATTATGATTTTGAAATAATTTTTGTTTGTTTTTTGAAGAAAAAATTGGAAACTGGAAATTTTCAAGACAAGGTGATTGTAAAGACATTGTTATTCTTCTGAAGACGAGGATTTTTAAGGTTTAAATGAAAGTAACAGTTTTTTCGTTAAACACAAGAAGCAACAATTAAAACTAATTGAATTGAAAGTAAATAAATCGTTATGGAATTGTTAGGAAATAAATCAGTTTTTAAATGAAAGAAAAGGGTGGTTTGGATTTTCAAGCGCTTTACCTGAGAAGAAAATTTAGAAAAGTTGCTTTTAATTTCTAACAACTTTCTATATCAAAATTTCTACAATTTAAGAAAGTTTTGCTTTTAATTTAAAAGAAATTTTCTTTAGCATAAAGAATTTTTTTAAACGTAAAATTTCTTTAAATTAAAGGAGTTTTGAAAAATGTTGCTTTCACTTTAAATCTTGCTTTTAATTTTAAGAAAATTTCTAAAAAAAAAAAATGCTTTCAAGAAAAATTACTTTAAAATTTTGACTATTTTCTAAAATAAGTTTTTTTTTACTTTAAAGAAATTTTATAAAATAAAAAAAGTTGCTTTAAGTTAAATGCAGTTTTCTAAAAAAAATTTGCCTCTTTTTTAAGGAAAAGTTGCTTTCAATTTAAAGCTAAATCATTTAGCGAAATTTGTTTTTAAGGGTGGTCCAACCCTAATGCACGATGTTAATTGTGAGTCACACCTTAACGTCAAGTTCTTTGCCAAACTAATTTGACATTTCTTTGTTTCAGTATTTGACAAATTTTACCATGAAGAGGTATACAGTTGAGCAGCGCGTTAAAATTGTTGAAGACTTTTACAAAAATGGGCGTTCAAATCAAAATGCATTTTGTGCACTTCGTGATTTTTTGGTCAGCATAATCGACCAAATGTGTCCACAATCGGAAGAATTTCGCGCAAATTTCAGCAAACTGGGTCTGTAGGAAATGTGGAAACACCTGTGTATGCTCGCTTAGCTCGATCTGGCTGGCGGCATCATCGAAAATTCTTCAAAAATGAGGTCGGTCAAGCAGTTATCGTGAATGGTGTTCGATATCGCGAGACTATACCGGACTTCTTGTGGCCAGAAATGGAGGTTATGGACCTGGACAATATGTGGTTCCAACAGGATGGTGCTGCTTGCCACACAGCCAACGAAGCATTGGGTCTTCTGAGCAAAAAATTCAATGGCCGTGTTACCTCACGTCATGGCGATCTTAATTTGCCGCCACGATCATGTGATTTGACACCGTTGGACTTCGTTCTTTGGGGATATTTAAAAGAAAAAGTATACGCCAAAAACCACTTAAGAGCTAAAAGATGATATAATTCGGCATATTATCGACATTGAACCCCAATTATGTCTCAGAGTCATTGAAAAAATGGGCCATCGGATAGAGGTATGCCACCGAAGCCGTTGCGACGATTTGGCCGATATTTTGTTTCGCACATAATAGTCTAAGATTCTTTAATAATAAAAAAAAAATATTAAGATAATTCCCTGAAGACTTTTTGTTTTATTTACAACTAACATCGTGCGTTTTGGTTGTTTTATGTATTTTGCTGTAGAGTCATATCGGAAAGAGAAGTAAACACAAATTGATTAATCGAATTTTGTAAACGGCTATTCCTTTTCAAATATCAACCAAACCAACTTTCCAGAAATAATTTTTTGTTTCCGGTTTTAAATAAGGAGACTGGATCTGACGGCCTATCTTGGGAGGTATAACTTTCACATCTATTAAATAATTGCTTTTACGCCAAATAGTGGCCGTAGAGCGTTTTACTAGTCTAATCATTTCTATAACATATTAAGCGTTTTATACTTTTCTATCATAATTTTTCTGGATGTGAGTTTATCTCTTCTTCCAGATTAGGTTTTCAGCTACCTCACCGTCTTCGCATTCCCTGAGTATTCCAAACAAAGGCTTCGAATTTCAATAGCCATGGGTTTCATATTGATTCTATTTTACAAATTTACATTTGATACTAAGTTGTGTTGCCACCATATCTGCAGAATATAAAGCTGGAATCTGTTGACAAAGGTTGTTGATTAATTTCAATTGACGTTAACCAAGTCTCGCATCCATATTATGACACAGAGAGAACGCTGCTTTTGATGAGATGTATTTTTGTTTGGATGGTGATTTTATTCGATCGTCAAATTTTATATAGGCCAGACAATGCCTTGTTAGTTCTGTGAGGTAAAGGTATATCAACATGCGTTCCACCGTCTGGTGTAATTTGGCTTCTAGGTAGTTGAAATCTGTGACCAATTCGATGTTCTGGCTTTCTATGTATACTAAATTTATATTGAGCGATCCTGTTTTATCGGCATTGTCCTAATTACTCGAAATTTTATCGATTTAATTTATTTTACTTGGAGCATAAGATTGACCTTTAGATATTAAGATAACATTATCAGCATGTACCAGGCCATTTATATGTTCTAGGCGCAGTTAGTGGCACAATATTCCACGATAAGAATTGTTGTCAATTGCCCCAGTTAGACTTCCATCAATGATTATGAGGAACAGAAATGGGAATAAGACACATCCTTGCCTCTCTCTAATCTTTACAGATATAAATGGAGGAGGGGGCAGATATTTTGTTGCCATGTCTTACGCTGCATTCAAAAAGCTGAAACTGTACGTTGATGAGATACAGATCTTGTCAGGAACGCTTTTTCTGCCCAAAGCTTCTCATATGCTTTGGTGTTTAATTAGGTCAAACGCCTTTTGGAAATCAATGAAAACAAGGTAGAACGATTCCTGCATCTCGTTTATTTGCTCCATGGTGATTCGTAAGATAGCAAAATGGTCAAAGCATGACTTGTTCTTCTGAACAATTTAGTATGGCAGCTGCATAGATTCCTCTCCAATTATTGCAGTCGGTTGGTGCTCCTTTTTTAGATATTTTAACTATAATCCTTTGCAGCAAAATGGTGGGAAATGTTTATGTTTCTCAGAGCTTCTGGAATAGCTCGTGTATAATTTATGCAGAAGAATTCAAGGTCCGCTTAAAAAAGTTCTACTTTAAGTTCTGCACTCTAAGGATATTAGACCAAAGTCCACAAAGGAGAATCAGTGAACTCTGAATGATCCAAGAACGTCTCAGGAGTTAGGTGACACTGGCTCTGAAGCAATGGCTTCAAAACAATCGCACTTTTGGGCGTTCAGATAGCAGCCCCATCACCATGCTTGGAAATAAATGTTGCCACCTATATACGTTTCTACCCGCCTCCACTATCCATCAACTTGATAAGAACAGCATGTCGCAGATGAATTCTACTCGTGTAGACTGTTCATATTCATGTTTCTTCCATGTGCTGTCATCGTTGCCTAAACATTCGTCTTAACATCCATGTGCGCCATGATGTTGGCCACAACAACAAAAATTGTGGTCAATCATAACATGAACATCAACACGTATACGCCACATACAGGAACGTGAACAAATAAATACCGTTGCTCTGCCGGCGTTATGTCATGTCATGTTTAAATCTAAAGCGCATGAAGACGTGGAGTTACCTGATATAAAGTTGAAATCGATTCGGTTATAATAAACCAACTTTGGCCAACTTAGATATGGGACTTTACTAAAATTCTGGAATGTAAAATAGCTTAGGGATACTGATGAAATTGGCGCCCTATGCTCCAGTTGTAGTTAAAGAAATATGTATTTTCATATATTTTGTGGAAACAAATTTAATTGTTATCTTGTTGTAATTAAATTATACGCAAAAAAAAATATCACCAGTTTTTTTTCAATTAAGCCAATATTCAAAAATAAAATCAGTTTTAATTAAACATTTAATCAAGTGAATTAAACGTTTACTTATATCAACAACATTACTGCAGAAAATGTTGTTCATATCAAAAACTATCTAATTAATACTATTAATGTGTTAAATGGTGCAATTTTATTAATTTTTTAATTAATATCACAAAATTTTTAATTGAAATCAACTTTTATTTTTTCCTTTGTACCCACACCACAAAAGTGGTACTCTCTCTCCATTGATTTTGTCGATTGCAGTTCTAGGCTCAAATTTTATTAAACCGATCGACTCGGAATCACTTTCAGAGTCAATCTAACGATGTCCGTCCGTCCGACTGGTTGTCTGTCTATTAAACTATTTTCGCATAGCAGAGGTCGTAATTTCGGGATATTTTTGTTGTACGTTTCAATTGAAATAAGAACGAATCCTATTGAAAATAATGAGAATCAGGGCGTTGCACATGGCCCCCATACCAACTTCTTTCCGGAACAAAGTATTTTTCCCATAAATCATCTTATTATGTTGGAATTTAAATTAAATTAAGTCCAAAAATATCTTTTGGCGACATAAGTCGTCTAACCAATTTTTGCAAATCGGCCCATATTTGACTATTTATCCTATACAAATACAACTACCGAAAATAGCTTAAAGTGCCATAAGTTTCTTATAAATGTTGTTATTGATAGAAAATTTGTGCAATAATATCTTTTGTAATAGCAACTATATCATGGAGCAAAATTTAATACTGGTCGGTCCCAAATTGACCATAGGTCCCACTTAAATCCCCTTTTCAAATCTCATATAGACTCTTATAATAATCTTAACCTGATAACATCAGTTTGTTTTGCAGATACCATGATTGACCCGCGGTCTCAAATAGGTTACAATCTCTTAAATGTGTCTTTATTTACTGCGGTGTAGGGTATCAACTGGTCGCGATTGACCGACTATACTTTCTAATTTGTTTTTCTTAATGTTCTATGAAATTTAAGCAACCATGAAATTTATTTATTAACTTTAAATGTCTGAACAGTCATTTTAACTTTATAATGGTACAAATATAAAATCATTCTAGTCATTGTACTATAAAATAAATAGTTTTTCTTAAGTACCTCCTTTCCTTTGTCTCCCCACATTTATTAGTGTTTGACTTTTTGACCTTCCTCTTTATTTCTAAATAAAACTTTGCACTTTTATTTATAAGAAATATATATTTTTCCAGTTCTCTTTGAAGTCTTGTAATTTTCATATAAATAGTGAAAAAAAAAAAAAATTCTTTAAAACTATGACTTGGTTGAAAAAAAAAAAACACTAGAACGTATTTAACTAAAAAACAAGAAAAAGTGAAATTTTAGGCTATGTCGATTCTTATTTACCCTTCACCATGGTGCGATAAGAGCAGAAAGTTATATAAATACCGCTATTTAGATATAAATAAATCAACTTTGTGCCACATCCAATGCTGCCCGCTTTTTGTCGGATTATGTGAATTGATATCCAAGATGCTTCCCAATATAAAATTGAGCTTCAAACGAAGCAAGTTTGTAAGGTAGAAATGTAAGAGTTTCCCTTACCATACCACTTACGGAAGGCATGAATTTTATATGGCCAGTTCCCACTTTGAAGCAATATATTTTTGACACGAAATGCGTTTTATTCAACGCATTTAAAAACTGTCGAACGTCAGCTTTACACACTGTATTTTTTTTACAGTTATTTTTGATGTTCTCCCTTACAAACCTGGGGGCAAATTATGGCCGAATCTAAAAGGTATTCGATCACGACTGCCATAATTTGTCCCCTCCTTCGTAGTAAGGGAATGCCGTGGCACTTGAAATATTATTTTTTCTTTTATGAAACTTGTTAAGAGTTCCTTCACTTACTTTAGTGCATCTCTGTATGTCTAATTGCGAAGCGTATAATTGTGCGCTAAAATTTTTAAATGTCCCATTAGTGCTTCGCAAAATTATAAAATTTTTTTATTGGGTTGTACCTAATTTGGAAACTTTGGCTCCTGCCGTTCTCAAGGTATCCAGAAATCTTTAATGTCTTTATATGGGAAGTGTCACGTCCACTTGTCCAGTTTCGCCCGAAATTTGTTGAATGTTGTGTACACTCAAAATATTATGTAGTTAAATTCAAACGAAAATTCATTTGAAACAAATTAAAATTCATTTAAAAAACGGATCATTTACATTTCATTTAAAACAAATGATTTTTTCAGTAATTTTTAAGTTTTTTATTTATTGAACATCATATTCGTTAAAATTGAATAGTTTTTACTTTTAAAAAATATATTTTAACCGATAAAAATCAAACAAATTAACAAAAAAAAATACGGAAAACATTATTTTTTGGTAGTTTGTTTTTTTAATAACAAACATAAATGTTGAAAAATAAATTTATTCGTAAAATAACTATATTTTTATTAAATTTTAACAGTACCGAAAACGAATTTAATAACCTACAATCAGTTACTGTAATAATTTTATGAGTGTATTTATAGTCATGATGCTTGTACCTAATTTGGAAACTTTGGCTTGGGCCGTTCTCAAAATATACATAAAAATAAAATCAAAAAACAACAACAAGTGGTTTTGGGTAAAATTAGAAGCAGTCTTGGTTTTTCGCTTATATCTCAGCCATTCCTGGACCGATCAGGCTAAATTTCAATAGTAAATAATAACGGACTATATGCGACATAATTATTGAACTACCAAGTCGACATCATAGCTGGGGTTCTTGGAAAACCATTTCAACATACACACGGACACACATTCAGACGGATGGACATTGTGAAATCAGATCCGCTTCTCCTAAGGACCCACAACATACATACTTTATAGGGTCTAAGATCAATATTGTGAAAATTACAAACCGAATGACAAACTTATATAAACCCTTTTTCCTTCGGTGAAGTGTATAATGATGGGCAAAACATGATGTTGGAGTAAAAAGAAACAAGTTGTTCAAAAGTAAAACTTTAACAATTCTGGGCCTTTTTATATGAAAATTTTATAGAAGAATAAAAGAAAATATCTGGACAGAAGGAAATAAATAACCTTAACTGAAATCTAAATAATAGTAAATGAGTTTTGCTGACGTTTTCCTTGGGAATAAAAAGGAGGGGAAACAACTTTGTTTTGTAAATGAAACTTGTTACGGAGGGGAAAAACTTTGTTTTGTAAATGAAACTTGTTAAGTATAAAAATCATAAAGAAAAAAATGTATTTAAGATTTTGATTATTAACAAATCAAAACAGGGCAAAATTTATTTTAAAATTCAGAAAGTAATATGAAATTGCAAATAATAAAAAAAAACATTAAAAACAAATAATTTATTAAAGGATTACCCAAAGGCTTTAGAGGAAAATGAAAAGTATTTAGTTTGCCTGGGGGTTGCACATTCAAATTTTACCTTTCAAATTTCAATACACTCACACACTCCTACGTTTTAAAGTTGATACAAACTTGCTTTAAAAAATTCTTATTAAATTTTTCTTGTTCCTACAAAAATGTTCTGCCATTTTGCGTTGTTTTCTAGACAATGACAACATGCAAAATTAAATTGCTTTCATGCTAATTTTAAAAACACGCTCCAACTGTCCACAATGCCATCGGAAACGTATTTAGTTTCAAATTTCAAATTTATTCAAATTATTGCTGATTTTATACCCTTCACCGAAGGTAAAAGGGTTTGTGTATATAAGTAGGGTTGCGATTTCCATGCAAATGCATGTTTTTTTGTCGATTGTCTAAGAACGATGTCGACCAATTATCTTTCCGAATCATTGAATTTGCGTTAAAATGGCATCGATTTGTTTTTGCATAATATTGCATATTTTGTTGCATAGTTTTAAAATGCTTATTTTTGCATATTTTGACATTTTTGAGTGATTTATTTTTAATCTCCATATTATAAAACAGTTCTTAAAAAAATTTTTAAATACCCAAAAAAATCAAGGCGAATTCATGTATAGGGTGGTGGCGATACTACAACAAGTAACAACACAACATCGTATTTTATTTGTTGTTTTCGTTGGTCGATATGTCAAAAACACAAGTAACTTTTGACATTCATCTCTCTAATTTAGAAAAAAAGTAACACAGCTGTGCCTTCAACGCCACTTGAAAAATGAATTCGCCTTGAAAAACTTACGAAAAGATTATAGGTATGTAAGTTATATTATTCCTGTGAAACTGTATTGCTGTGTTTCTTATTAAATTATTGTTTTTCTATTTTTTAAGGTTACCAGATCAATAAAAATATCTCCCTGAAGATGTTGGGAATCTCCAACGAAACGTCGGAAGAAAAAATTATGTTATAATCTTTTTATTTTCATAAACCACAAGACCTTAATAAGCCCGTTAAGAGTGTTCTAAAACACATAACAAAAAATTTTAAATCAATAAATAAATTATTTTGAAGCTTTGCTTTAAATACTTGATTTTTAAGACTTTGATAATATCCTTCTATTTTAAACCGATGCAACACCTTAAATGGTAAAGGCTTTCAATGGGCTTAAAATATTTTATCCAGAACAATTACAATGGAACTGATTACATAAATTGCAAAATAAGTACTTCTATTAAATTAAAAAATGTTAAAAAATAATCAATTCTTAATAACTTAGTATTTTAGTCTCATGCCTTGTAAAAATATTTAATATGGTAATCCTGTTAAGAAGTCTTTCCTACAAAAATGCTTGATTCCAAACTCGATTACATTTTTCAAAATTTTTTACTGGGAAGTTACTTGCTTGGCACATGGTTTATTCTGCGTTGCAGAGGAAATTTAAGGTAAATTCGATAATATTGCATTTTTTAATAAAAGGTATTCCCTTGGTTTACCGTCCACCGGGGCCTAGGTAGATGCTTCGGAATTCTATTAAAAAAACATTGAATAAAGAAGAACTTGCTGATACACCCAGAGAAAAATATGTTTAAATATGGTCACCACCAACCAAACTATTTTTAAAGTAATTTTAAACATATTATGTTTATAATAACCACATAATTTTCAGCGATAACCATATTATGGTTACATTAGGCCTCCATCAACAAACCCTAATCATCTTATTGTTGCCTCCAAACATGTTATGATCAATAATAACTAAAATTTGTTAAATATGTATTTACAATAGCATGGTTGGTTTTCAACCATAGTATGTTGCTCTTGGAAAAGAGGAAAATTCTATTGTAAATTTAAAAACAAATTTTTGTCATGTAGGCTCTTTTTGGAGGACTTATTAAATCATAATATGGTTGTTGCTGGCAATTGTATGGTTATATTTACCATAATATGTTTAAAAATTTAAAAAGGTTGGAGGTAACCATATTTAAACACATTTTTTCCTTACGTGTACCGATGATTATGCAATTAAAAAAAGTAAAAGAATTATTAGATTTAGATAACTTCAGAAGTCAATAAGCTTTTGTATTTTCCAACTAGGGATACACTTAGGTCTCGTTTTATGCGATAGAGGCGTTCAAAAAAAAAAAAAAAAAAAAAAAAAAAAAAATTGCATAAATTGAATTCGCATAAAACGATACTCTAGCTTCATATTAAAACTAATAGTTCGTTCCAAAATTCTGAAAACCGCAAAAATTCATATTTTTATTAATAAATCAAAACAAAACCCAATAAAAAAATCAACAAAAATATATTTGAGGCATTATTTCTGAAGCCAGTAAAATTTTTTTTTGGAATTCCTTCATATTTGGCATAACTATAGTTCTAGTCAGGGTTACCGTTGGAAATTTTCGAAAAGGGTCACAAAAAGGGGTTTTTCCAGAAAAAGGGGTTAAAAAAAAGGTATTTTAATAAAAAAAGGGTGAAGTTTTTTATAAGTAGTATTTCCCATTTAAATGAACATAATAAAACAAAGTTTTTTTTATAAGCAAACAAAAAAATAATATTTCAGGTAGGAAGAGCTCAAAAAACTTAATTTTTTTATGGAATGCTCTGTCATGTTTTTAACACCTGACAAAAAGTTGATTCTTTATCATTATAGCTAATTTTTTAATACTTTTTATGTAATTTTCCGATTTGTGTTTGTTTTAAATTTTGCAATCGTTCGCGAATTGTAACCATTTTCTCGATTAAAGCGATTTTTTCCTGTAAGTGTCAGATTTTGTTTAAGCTTTTACGATTTTTAATAAATATTAGACTTTGCTATCATACCGCTGTTACCAAATATTTGGGAATTTCCGCTAATTTAGCAATTTACCTCTTGATTTCAATCCTGTTAGGGCACTCTCAACACTGTCGATTCAAAAGGGGGCGAAAAGTTCAATACCTTTTGCCATTATTAAGGGCGAATTTTTTTTTTGAATAAAACATGCTACTCTTTAAGAGAGCAAAACACCAAATTGCATTTTTTTAATAAAATGTCAAATTTTTGTTTTGAAAAGAAACCATCGAAAAAAATAACAATTATGTATATAAGTTATGTTTGCTTTTAGGGAAATTGTACTTTACTATCAAAAATCAAGGAGAAGAAAGCATGGAATTGTAAGTTTATACGTTGAGTCTGTTCCATATCAAGCAATGTTTATATCGAAAACATTTGTCTAGCACTTCTGTTCCGCAGTGTTGACAAAAAACAAAATGTGAGAGATATTTCCAAAAAAGGGTCAAAAAGTGTCACAAAATGGGTGATAATGATAACAAAGTATAATTTAAAAGAAGGGTCATAAAAGGTATCAACACCGTCGAAAAAGGGTCAAATTGATACTTTAGTATCACAACGGTAACGCTGGTTCTAGTAGATATAAATAAGTGTGCGAAATATTTTTTTTCTATGATGTTTATTTGTTGCGTTACGTGGTGGTCAAGTGTTGCTGTTTTCAAAAAAAGTTTTTTAAAATTATCTTTTCGAACTAAAAACTAATCAAACAAAAAAAAAAAAAATATTTAGTGATTCTAATAGAAAATCGATTGCTCTGTAAATAAAAAAAATTAACTTGAAAAAAACACATTTTTCATTTGCAAAACCGGAAATTACCAATTTTTCTAACTTATTCCTAATTTTTTTTTTTTTAACCTAAATTGAGGCTATCAGCTCAGAAGTGGTGTAACCGCAGACTACTTTTTATAAGATAATGAGAAGTTAACACTACTCTTGCACTTTAGTACTTGGTTGTAACGGCCCGTGCAAAAACTATATTTCTAGCGCCATCTGTTTTGTATACAAACAATTGGCTTACTCGACTATTGCACTGTAAAGAAAGGAAAGGATATATCTTACAGCTGAACCATAACCAAATTAAATTTTGGGTTACACCACTTCTGCGCTGATAGCCTTAATTAGTTTATTGTGTCCTTATTATTTACTACGGATGAGATTTTCATGCACGTAAAAATAGAAAATATGCACTAAAAACTTAAAAAATTCCATAAAAAATCGTTTTTTAATTTTACTAAAAACAAAAATATATAAAATTTAATCTATTGTTATTCAAATATCTATAAAAACTTAAATAACTAATTTTAATTTTTGTTTGCTTAAATAAATAAGTACTGTTTGATTAAAAGTTAATTTTTGTCATGTACTTGAAGGAAACCAGATCAGATTAAAAAATATTTGAAATTTATTTTATTTTTTGAAATCTATAAATTTTTTTTTTTTCTGCAAAACGCTTGGGATTTTTTTTTAATTTGTCGGGCTATTCTTTCTTCCACATTGTTTTACCCTCCACCACAATTAGTTGTGAAGAGGGTATATTAAGTTTGTCATTCCGTGTGAAACTTTTTTATTATTCATCTCAGACCCCATAAAGTATATATATTCTGGGTTCTTGAGTAATTCTAAGTCGATTTAGCCATGTCCGTCTGTCTGTCTGTCCGTCTGTGCGTCTGTTGAAAACACGCTCACTTTCGAAAAACTCAAAAGCACTAAACAAACTGGGTGTCAAATTGCTTGTAGTTATCCTAAGCAGTTTGGGATTGAAATTCAGCAAAATCCGTTTAGTAGGATCAGAGCTATGAATCAAAATGTGGAACCACCACCTAAAAAAAATTGATAATTTTGTTACAAAAACTTACATAAATGATGGAATAATGCACAGAAAGACATACGATTTCGTTAGAATTTGTCTTATTTAACTGGAAATCACGCTGTAAAATTTCGTGAAGATCGGTCTATAATTTACCCTAGGCCCCATATAAACCCTACTTCCGGAAAACAGTTAAGTACGCTTAAAACCGTAAAAAATACCGCTATCATAACAAAATTTGGTACATCAAAGTTCTATAGGACACTAAATAAAACTTTGTAATTTTGTGAAGATCGGTCCATAACTTACCCTAGGCCCCATATAAACCCTACTTCCGGAAAACAGTTTAGTACGCCTTAATCCGTAAAAAATAACGCTATCATAACAAAATTTGGTACATCAAAGTTTTATAGGACAAAAAGTAAAACTATGTAATTTCGGGAAGATCGGTCCATAATTTACCCTAGGCCCCATGTAAACCCTATTTCCGGAAAACAGGTTAGTGCGCCTAAATCCGTAAAAAATAATGCTTTCATAACAAAGTTTGGTACATCAAAGTTTTATAGAACAAGAAATAAATCTACGTAATTTCGTGAAGATCGGTCCATAATTTACCCTAGGCCCCATATAAACCCTACTTCCGGAAAACAGTTAAGTACGCTTAAAACCGTAAAAAATACCGCTATCATAACAAAATTTGGTACATCAAAGTTCTATAGGACACTAAATAAAACTTTGTAATTTTGTGAAGATCGGTCCATAACTTACCCTAGGCCCCATATAAACCCTACTTCCGGAAAACAGTTTAGTACGCCTTAATCCGTAAAAAATAACGCTATCATAACAAAATTTGGTACATCAAAGTTTTATAGGACAAAAAGTAAAACTATGTAATTTCGGGAAGATCGGTCCATAATTTACCCTAGGCCCCATGTAAACCCTATTTCCGGAAAACAGGTTAGTGCGCCTAAATCCGTAAAAAATAATGCTTTCATAACAAAGTTTGGTACATCAAAGTTTTATAGAACAAGAAATAAATCTACGTAATTTCGTGAAGATCGGTCCATAATTTACCCTAGGCCCCATATAAACCCTACTTCCGGAAAACAGTTAAGTACTCTTAAAACCGTAAAAAATAATGCTATCATAACAAAATTTGGAACATAAAAGTTTTATAGAAGTAGAAATGACACTGTGAAATTTGGTGAAGATCGGTGCATAGCTTACCATAGGCCTCATATAAAGCCCACTCTGGTAAAATAATTAAATACGCGGTAATCTTTCTTCCAGTTTAGCTTCATATGGCCAGAAAAAATGTTATGCAATTTTGTGCTATACGGTTCATAATTTACCTTAGATTCCATTTCAGCAGCCTTCTAAAATTCACTGCAAACGCTTAAACTAATTGAACCGCTGTATTGAAATTTATGTTTTTTAATACCAGAAATCGTTCTGCAGAATTTGGGATGATTGGTTCATAGCTAACCATGGCTTTTATATAATTTGTTCTCCTGAAAATCATTTAAGTTCAGCTTAAACTGATATTCTACTCAAGCTTTTTAAAATTGATTCTGATTGTCGGTCAATAATTTTATACAGGTCTAAACCGCAACAAATTTTAATGCAGATGTCTGTTTTTACAAAGATTATAATAATAAATAGACATCATACAGATATTACTCCTAAAACATTCGAAGTGTCGGTGGAGGGTATCAAAGATTCGGCACAGCCGAATATAGCACTCCAACTTGTTAATTTTAAATTTTGCAATATCAATTAATTTGACTTGAGTATTTGAACTAAATCCCTTCTAATTAGTTATGGTTTCACCAATATATCTGTAATTGGAAAATACAAATGCTAATTTACTTCTGATATTATTTAAATTTAATATTTCTTTTCCTTTTTTCCATTGCTCAATCATCGGCACCAACAGACTCTTCAAACATTCATAAATTACTCGAAGTTTTTTTTGAATAGAATTCTGAAGCGGCTAGCCAGGCCCCCATTTTGATACTACTGGCTGTGGTGGAAGGTGGAATATTATCGAATTGGCTCCTAAATTCTCTGCAACGCGGTATAACCCATGTGCCAATCAAGTAATTTGTAACCCATTGGAAGCCTTAACGATTTAAGGTGCTGAAATGGTTAAAAATATAAGCCTCTTCTGTCGAAATCTTGAAAATTTATCATGTATTTAAAGCCAAGCTCCAAAAGAATTTATTTATTATTTAAAAATGTTTTGGAAAGTTTTTTTTTGTGTATTTCAAATTTTTTTTCACATCTTTTTTATAATATGGAAATTAGAAAATCCTTCCAAAATGTCAAAATATGCAAAAATGTGCATTTAAAACCTAAATATGCAAAAATATGCATTTTCACTAAAATATGCAACAATATGAAAAAACAAATCGATGCCATTTTAACGCAAATTTAATGATTCGGAAAGATAATTGGTCGACATCGTTCTTAGTCTATTGACAAAAAACATGCATTTGCATGGAAATCGCATCCCTACTTATTACATATATTGTAAAAGTTTTATTGTGGGACCTCTATTAGTTTAAGGCACATTTTCACAACTAACCGATAGCTAAAGGTAGGATTTTATCGGCCGTATAAAAAGTGTTCCATTATTTCAACTTTACTTTAACCTACCAGGTAGGATGAACCTTAATTAACTTAATCGCTCACTTTAGGTTAAAGTAAAGTTTTGATAATGGAACACTTTTTTTAAGGCAGGCTACAGTCTACTTTTAGCTATCGGTAAGTTGTGAAAACGAGCCTACAAGTTATTCAAATTCTTTACACTCGTACATGTGGTTTTTGCATTGTCGTACCGTAAAAGACAGGAAAAAAACGAAAAAAGAAGAAAGAAGAACGGAATGATTCCGTTTGGAATTGAAGAAAACATATTTGTTTGTTGATGGAAAGTGTATTTTGATAGTGATGGCCTTTCAGATACAGACAACTCGCATGCCGTTCATGAAAACAAAAATGGTTTCATTCCGAAACATTTTTTCTGAAGCACCAAAATACGGAATGAATTCCGTTTCCGAACGGAATTGTACTCTGTGACATGGCTAAATATTTCAAAATCTGTTAAAATTCTAAAAAAAATCGTTAATTTAAAAATCGCATAAATTTGAAAAAAAAAAACAATCGCATAAAACGAGACCTGAATGTATTGATCAATTTTGTGCTTTAGGACTAGAGGTAAATATTTTTTTTGCTGTGTGAAATATAAAATGTGTTGAGTGGTTGAGGATACACGCCCATTGATAGTGAGGTAATCGAGCTGCAACACATTGTTAGTAAGGGGAAGCTTTACAACATTTGGTTTTGATTTTTTATCAGTAAATTTCTTAGTGTCGCGGACATTCTGGTTATTTTAGAGGAAGAAAATGAATCCAACGAGTTTTACATCGAACCTCCAGATTTTAACGTCTTGACTGTTGAAGACTCATATAAGGAAATCGAAAGAATTTAAATTCTTCGTATCGTAACCAACTTCTAGCAACTGCTGAAATACTAAGAATCATTGAAAAGCTTCCCACAACTAACGAACAACAAGACAACAACAAAAAAAATTGCATGAGAAAAAGCAAAACGAAATCATTTGGAAGCTGGGAGGAAAAACATCTCAAATCACAGAAATTTTCGTATCTTTATTTTAATTTTAATTATTTTCTCCACAACTGGACCTGATATGCCAGTTCTCTTTTCAAATATATTCTTAAGGTATCCTAGACATGCAGTGAATCAGATATTAATACAATCGGATGTTAATTTCATCAGCCGGGAGAATTTGGTTAAATATTTAATTTGAAAATACAAAAATAAATTTGAAATTTATACAGGTTTATCTATTAAGTGGATTCCAAACCGGCTGTCTGTCAAGACTGTCAGCATTAAGTATCTGTTATCTGTAGTGTCATTTAATTAGTTTAGATTAGATTTGCCATCTACGAATATGACTCGTTTTAAAACCGAAATACGCGTAAAAATAGTTAAAACTTACTACAAATGTGGTGGCTAAAACGTTGCCACTTTTCTAGCATTACAAGGGTGATAATGGTCGTCATAGTCGACCTTCTGTGCAAGGAAGAAAGATGTGGCCTGGCCTGTGTATCATCGCAATGTGCAAATTAGAAAAAAAATATCGCTTTAGTTAGTAAAAGTTTGGCGGATAAACCGAATTTGTTGATTCCACGGCAGTTCATTATGGCGTATTTTGCATTTGCAACTCCATATCTACACCCAGAGAAAAAACCATGTTTAAATGTGGTCACCTCCAACCAAACTATTTTTAAAGAAAATTTTAAACACATTATGCTTATTATAACCATTTTATTGTCAGCGATAGCCATATAATGGTTAAATTAGGCCTCCATCAAGAAGCCCCAATCATATTATTGTTGCCTCCGAACATGTTATTGTTAATAATAACTAAAATATGTTTAACAATAATAGCATGGTTGGTTTTTAACCATGGCATGTTGCTCTTGGAAATTTCAAAAACAAATTATTGTCATATTTTACCATAACATTTGTACAGGCAACCATAATATGGTTGTGGGTTCTTTATGGAGGACTAATTTAACCATAATATGGTTGTCGCTGACAATTATTTGGTTATATTAACCATAATATGCTTAAAATTTTTTTTAAAAATAGTTTGGTTGGAGGTGACCATTTTTAAACATATTTAATCTCTACTTGTATAAGGCCCAACTCACGCAATAATTAAAGCCCGCGGAGCATTCATAACGGCGTATATACGTTGCCCTTAATTTAAAGCAATTTTCTCTAGAAAAATTTCTCCTTAATTCAAAGCAATTTTATAGAGAAAAATTGCCCCTAACTTGAAGAAGTATTCTGTAAAAATCAGGGCTGTGAGCGTTGGAGTTGAAGAGTTGAAGTGCCCACAAAAACTCGCGACTCCAACTTCAAAATTGTTCAGCATAAAAATTTTAAAAAATTTTCTAATATTTTCCAAAATTATCAAAAAGTAATTTCAATTTTTGGGAATACAAAATTTTAATTTCAAAAGATTTTGCTATTCGTGCTTAATTCCCAGTTTTTATTCTTGACAAAAACACTTGAAATTTATTGTTGATGGGATAAGCTATTCCTATGCATTTCACTGGTTGCTTAGGTCAGATCATCAGGAAACTTCATCCATAAAGATTTTAGACAAACTAAAGATATTAAACCAAATAAAACTGTTAAACGTATAAGAATTATAGCAACAGTTCTACTTGTAATAATATCAAAGCTTGAACAAAACACATCAACAATAAACAACAGTGGGTTTGTCTCATCTTACATTCCCCACTACAATTAGTTGAAATTCTCTCAACATTAATTGTAGTTGTAAGTAGGTTAAGAAAAACAAAATAAAAACAACAACAACTTACAAAAGATGTTGTCAATTAAGTGTTTTTTAGGCCGTGCACTTGCCTGTTTATTATCAAAAAGTAATTTCAATTTTTGGGAATACCAAATTTTAATTTCAAAAGATTTTGCTATTCGTGCTTAATTCCCAGTTTTTATTTTTGACAAAAACACTTGAAATTTATTAAAATTAAAATTCTTCGAAATATCGATTTGAAATTTTAACGAAATAATTTTCTTGCTATATTAAACCATTGAAAAGGTACTGCATTAAAAACAAGTTAGAGTACTATATTCGGCTATGCCGAATCTTTGAAACTGTGAAGTATTAAATTTTATTCTGATAACATTAATTATTACGTTTTAGGTGTGCTCCGGGAGTAAGGTTTTTATGGAGCCTTGGGTAAATTAAGGACCAATCTTCACGAAATTTCACAGTGTCATTTCTAGTCCTATAAAACTGTGTTATGCTAGCATTATTTATTACGGTTCTAGGCGTACTTAAATGTTTTTCGGTAGTAGGGTTTATATAGGGCCTATGGTAAAATAAGGACCGTTCTTCACAAAATTTTAAAGTCTTATTTCTTGTTCAATAAAACCGTGATATACCAAATTTTGTTATGAATTTTTTACGTTTTTAGGCGTACTAAGCCGTTTTCCGGGAGTAAAGTTTATATGGGGCCTAGGGTAAATTATGAACTGATCTTCACGAAATTTCACAGTCTTATTTCCAGTCCTATAGCATTTTTATTTACGAAATTTCGTTATGATAGCATTATTTTTTACGGTTTTATGCGTACTTAACTGTTTTCCGGAAGTAGGCTTTATATAGGGTCTAGGAGAAATTACACGCAGAGAAAAAACATGATAAATGAGTGGTCACTACGACCATTTTTATTTATATTTGCCAAATATGTTTACCATAATACATTTTTTATAGTCCCCATGTAACTTTTAAACATATTTTTTGTCGTAAACATTTTTATATTCACTATAATAATATTATATGGTGTTTAACATCTAAAAAGTTACTCTGATCTAGCTAAACATATTAAATTATGTGAAATGTGTGAAATTTTCTAAATGAGCAAACATTTATTGTCAAAACAAACAGTGTGTGTTTATATACAATCAAATTTTCTCCCACGTTATAGCTGTCCGCGAGCGTCAGTTACATGAATGATAACAAAAGAATTAAAACGTTTTTCGGGGAGAAAAAGGCCATCCTGCCTTGCAAATTAACGAAATAAATTACTACACGTTTATTGAAATAGGTAAGTTATTTATATATGTATAGGTAGTTATAAAAATTAATATATAATAACGTTGTCTTTCTTGCAGCCAAAAAAAAAACCTACAATATTGAAAAAATTTTGTCACAAAATTTTGTCGTTAGCCCAAATAAAATAAAAAGTGGCTGATGCGTTGTGGTAATTCGTAGAGATTCGCCACAAGATATTGTGGACTTACCGGAAATTCCAGATATATGAGATTGTTGCAGGAGACGTTTTGTATGCAGACATTTTATATCAAACAGAAAAACTACCTTCAACACAAGTACACAGAAAAAATTATTTTTCCAATTCAAACAAAAAATTGAATTGGAAAAATAAACAAATTTGCATATTCAAACAATTTATTTGCATTTTGTTTATTGAAAAAAACACCGATTTTTTCAAACAAATAATTTAACTGAATCAAACAAAAAGTTTACTGAAATTCATATACTAAATTTCAAAATCAAAAAAAAAAAAAAAAAATATTTTTGCACAAGCAATGACGCGCACACAAGTAAGCACTGTATGAGAAGATGACGCCAGAGCAGAGCCGACGGCTGGCTTTGAGACACATTTTTTTTGTTGGAATAATTTTTGAACGAATTCTTATTTTTATACACACAACACAATGTTTTTCTTTATCACTCTCTGTTGCTGTATCCTTTCCTTTGCTAAAGAAGAAATGTAACCAAAAACGGCAGCAGACCGACTCGATATGTTTTTCGTCATCATTCTATTTTTGTATTTGATGTATTTAACCAATCAGTTTAAAAAAAATTGAATACGGGATTTTGTTTCTTATAATGTTGTGTCTGCTATGGTTTTTCTTATAGTTGCACTTTTTTAAAGCGTCCAAAAATAGATTGTGTGTGTTTTCTGTTAAATAAAAATCAAACAAAAATATTGATTGAATCAGTAAAAAAATTTATAGAATTTAAAAAAATTTTCAAACAAGCGTTTGTTTGAAAATAATTCGGCAATAATTTTTTCTGTGTAAGTGAATACATTTATACTTATCTACGTATGTATATAACACATGTATATATGTATAAATGTATTTATTTAATCTTTAATATATGACATTCTGTGTCGGTATATATAATACAAAGTGTATGTACATGTAATTTTAATAAAAAAATAAATGTTTGAAATTAAATTCTTGTTGGTTTTATTTGTGAGACATTTTTAAATATACATTTTGCATGGTGCTAGGAATCTGAACATAATAATATGTTTGAGACAATAATTAGCTATTAACATTATGTCTGAAAAGATATATTTACTTAAGACGTGTTTGACACAATCATTACTACAAAAATGATAGTTTGCGATTGTTATTGTATCAACCATGTTTTTTCTTTGCGTGTATGGACCGATCTGCATGAAATTTCACAGTCTTATTCCTTGTCCTATAATACTTCGATGCAGCTAATTTTGCTATGATAGCATTATTTTTTACGGTTTTACGCGTACTTCACTGTTTTCCGGAAGTAGGCTTTATATGGGGCCTAGGGTAAATTATGGACCGATCTTTCTTCACAGTGTCATTTCTTATCCTGTTAAACGGCGACGGGCCAAATTTTGTTATGAGAGCATTATTAATTAGGGTTTTAGGCGTACTATACTGTTTTCCGGGTGTAGGGCTTATATGGGGCCTAGGGTAAATTATGAACGGATCTTCACGAAATTTTACAGAGTGATTTCCAGTCGAATAAAACGAATTTGTGCAAAATCTTTTATCATTCATGCGTTATTCCACCATTTATTCTAGTTTTTGTAACAAAATTATCAGTTTTTTTTAGGAGGTGGTTCCACATTTTGATTCATAGCTCTGATCCTACTACAAACCGATTTTGCTGGATTTCTATCCCAAACTGCTAAGGATTACTGCAAGCAATTTGACACCAAGTTTGTTTATTTATTTTGAGTTTTGCGAAAGTGAGCATGTTTTCAACAGACGGTCAGATGGACAGACGGGCAGACAGACGGACATGGCTAAATCGACTTAGAATTAAGAGCAGGAGTCGGAGACGGAGTTACAGTCGGAGTCGGACTTAAAAAAATTTCAGCGGTTGGTGTCGGAGTGGGAGATGGAACGGTTTTTTGACGACTCCACAGCCCTGGTAAAAATCTTGCCAATAATTTGCAAAAGTCTTAAATTAAAAGCAACTTTCTGAAAGAATTTAAACTATAATTTGCAAAAACTATTTGTAAAAAGTTTATAAAAACATTTGGGTTCAATTAAAGCAATTGTCTTCAATTTTCATTTGAAGCTGTTTTTTTTTAAGTTCCAATAAATTTTATAGAATTTTACTTTAGAAAAATTATTTAAATTTGAAGCAATTGGCTTATTTCTGTAAAGAAACATTTTGTTAAATTGAAGGAAAAATTAAGTTGGTAATGGTTACTTTAAGTAACTATAAATTTCTAAAGCAAAGTTGCTTAAAGTAAAGGAATTTTTTAGAAAAAGTTGTATTGAATTAAAAGTAAAATTTTCTATAGAGGAATTTGCCTTAAGTTTTAAAAAAACTTCAAAAAAAAACTAAAAAAAATTCTTTTTAATTTAAAGCAAAATTTGCTAAGAAAAAAAAGACTTTTTGATTTAATTTAAAGCAAAGGAAAGAATGTCATATTTCTTTAAAGAACTCTTTTGGTACTTTAAGTTTCGATAGAAGATTTGTATATAACGCTCCTTTCGTAAGCGGGGAAAACGACTTCTGCTCAAATTCCTGTTAGAAAAAAAAACTTTTTCTTCCATAATTCATTTCGATTATTTTCAATCGTTTGCATAAATTGTTGAGCAAGTTTCCTTTTAAAATTTATGTTAAATGTAGCATACTTTTAGGAGTTTACTTTGGTTTTTCATCTAAAATATAATGTTAGGCTTGTACTTTATTGTTCATATGAAGTCTACTTTTAGGCAGTTTTTTTTTGTTGGTATTTTTATTATGTTACATCTTGTTGTTTGCGGGTTTTTTTTATTGATAAAATGCTTGCTGTTAATTTTGAATAGTATTTTTTTTTTTGGATTTTGAACAATATGTCTACTTATAAAATTAACTTAAGTATTTCTTGCTTTTTTTTTTGCAAACAGCGTAGACGAGTAATATTTTGGAAAATGTTTTTACTAAGTTAAGAAGATTAATTGTAAATGTTCATGTTTTACTGGTGATTATATGATTCTTCAACGAGTAGCAGCAGGGAAAAACTGCGACGAAATAGGGGCAAACGAAAAAACATATCTTTTAGTTGTTGGTATTAGCAAAAGTGGATTAAAACGAGGTTGGAATTGGAGTTTTTTGTTCAAATTAGATAAAGACTAGTAGTTGCTAGCACAGATTGCTGAGACGGAAAAAACTTCTTGAACTAACCTTCGTGTGCGTGTTCGTTCGTTTTCTTAAATTTGTAGCATATGTTGCGTGTGAATTGAAACATGTTTGCAGTTGATTTTTTCCTTCTGAATTTGAGTTAGAGTTTGTCTAATACATTTCTCTTCCACTAGATCTTTTTTTCTTTTTTTGCGTACCACTTATAGTTTCATTACAGTGTGCTAAATAAACACTTAAGCACAAACACTTACACATCTACACATACATAATCTCAGAAAAAAAGAAATGAAATATTAAGAAAGTAAGTGAAGAGAAGAAAAACGTATAAGAAATTTTCAACTTGATTATCTCATTAATTACTACTAATGAAACAGATTGATGCGGATTTTGCAATTGTTGTTTAAGTGCGTCTTCATCAACTTGTTATTGTGGTGGATGTTGTAAATATTTCATGTCCTCTTTTTTCATTCTTCTTTATGTCAGTGTTTATTTACTATTAAATGAATTCTCTTTTTTTCCTCACACACTTTTCTCTATTCCATTTAAAATCAAAGTTTTAATAGAGTCGTTGTAAATTTATTTTAACTTTTTTCACGAGAGTGTTTCCTTTTTTTGATAATTGACGTCAGTTTTTTGGCATTTATTTTGAAGGATGCAACATGTTTCTTAGAATTATTTTTAACAATGTCAAAAACATTTGCAAATTTTTTTTACAAATTGGGATTTTGGAGATTTCCACGTGATTCCTCTCCCGCTGGCTTTTGTTTACGCAATTTAAAATTCTTAAAAATTAAACAATTTTGTTAAAAATAAAAGTGATTATGCAGGAAAACTAGAGTTTTTGGTGAATAGGAAAAAACCTGCCGTGCATAATGGGACTTTTTGCATAAAGTAAGAAATTTTTTAATAAAGAATAAAAATACTTGCAAAACTTTGAGTTTTGACACAATAAAAAACAAGCTGTTTAGGACACAATGGGATGGTTCTTACAACAAGTTAGGTAGGTAGGTAGGTAGAAAGGCCGGTGTGAAGTCTCCTTCACCCCTTTACCCAGAGACCAGTATGGTCCATTGTGACGCCTTAATTAGAAATAGCTATATGAAGGTAGAAAGTAGGTGAAATAAACAGCGAAAGCACAAGACAGATCCAAAAGATAGGTAGAAAAGAAAGGAAAGAAAAGAAGGTTCAAGGTACAACAAGTTAAGTTTTGTTTCTAAAAATTAAGAAAGTTTTGAGCAGAGCCGCATAAAATAAGGATCTGTTTTTTTTACGAATATTGGAATTCTGAAGAAAACTTAGGAATTTAAAAATGTAATTTTTACGACTTAAGGACTATTTGGATAAAAATATTGTTTATTAGACATGCAAACAAAACTTTAGAGTGACTGAGAATTATGAAGACTCAACATTTATTTGCAACGTGAGTTTTTCTTTTCGTAACCCGCTTACAATTACAATTTATGTCTGAAATCGGTCCTATAAACAAATTCGCATATTCAAACAATTTATTTGCATTTTGTTTATTGAAAAAAACACCGATTTTTACAAACAAATAATTTGACTGAATCAAACAAAAAGTTTACTGAAATTTATATCAAACAAAAAAGTTTTTGCACAAGCAATGACGCGCACACAAGCAAGCACTGTTGGAGAAGATGAAGCAGAGCAGAGCGGCCGGCTGGCTTTGAGAGACATTTTTTGTTGGAATAATTTTTGAACGTAGTCTTATTTTACACACACGATGTTTTTCTTCATCACTCACTGTTTCTGTATTCTTTCCTTTGCTAATAAAGGAGAAATGTAACCAAAAACGGCGGCAGACCGACTCGATTTGTTTTTCGTCATCATTTTATTTTTGTATTTGATGTATTTAAACAAACTATTTGAAAAATTTAATACGGGATTTCGTTTTTTTTTACCAACTTTGAAACCAAACAAAAATTTATTTTGTTTTTTATAATGTTGTTGCTGTTTCTGTTGTTTAAAAAGAGTAACACTTTTTTTTACCTGTGATTGGTTTTGTTGTTTTTTTCTTAACTACAAACCTCGTCACGCTATTTTATCATTTTTCTTATTGCTGTACTTTTTTAAAGCGTCCAAAAATAGACTGCATGTGTTTTTTGTCGTAGTTCTTATATTTCACATAAAGAAGTGTTGCTTACGATAAAATAAAAAAATGGAAAAAACGACAACGTTAAAGAGCGTTAAATATTTCATACAAAGTTATGAAAACTTGAAACAAATAACGCGTATATTATATTTTTGAATAGTTGTCAACATTTTTGTTGGTTAAATAAAAATCAAACAAAAATATTAATTGAATCAAATAAAAAATTTGTAGAAATCAAAAAAATTTTCAAACAAGCGTTTTTTTTTTTAATAATTCGGCAATAATTTTTTCTGTGTTGGGAGAATTCCAACTAATTGTAGTTGGGAATGTTTATTGTTGGTATTTTGTTTTGATATCGTTGCAAATAAAATTTGAGTGTTTGTAATTCTCATTCACTCTACACAGTTTTACTTGCTTATCTTATATCATTACCTTTTCTGAAGTTTTACGGAAAATATTGTTTATTATAATTTTTTTTGTAGACAGTAGAAATATTTGTGCAAACTGGAAATATTTACAAAAATATTTCAATTTTTCCGAAAGAAATTTATTGAAAACAAGTAAGAGTGCTATATTCGGCTATGCCGAATCTTTGATACCCTCCACCGACTCACATAGGGGTTTTTTGCCAATCTAGCCGGACATTAAGCAAAAAATTTTTTTTAAGAAATGGAAAAATTTAAGTACGCAGCTCGACAGACAACAAAGTTCTGCATCGTATAGTGAATTTTCAAGTCTTTTGCTTGAGATTTGTGGTTTTGGGACACTGTTAAAACCAGGAAAGTTGATTAAATTGCATGCGTGTTCATTGACTTTTTACGGTTTTGGGAGGTTTACAATATATTTTTTTGTAGATAAACGAATAAAGATTTTACATTGAATTTTTTTTTCTGTGAAAGACTATATAAACAGCTAATTATGAAAATTTTTAGAAAAATTTTATTTGAATTTTTTATGATAAAAAAATTAGTACGAAATTAAAAAAAACGATTTTTTTGTTCACTTTTTTGTAAAAAAAAAAAATTTAAAAGGTTTTTGAAGGTGAGTTCCGCTGAGTTCTTAAAAATTTTATACATCACGATAAAATTTGAAATCTCTACTTTTAAATTCAAAAAAAAAACGTTGCGCGTTGTTGCGCCATTTTTTTTATGATTTTTTGAAAATTTCACCTTTTTTCTGTTTTTGCTCATCTTGCATAGGTACATATGATAGAAACCCTTTCGTCAGTCATAAAATGTTTTGGTTGTACGTAGATGGTTTTTATTTAAATTATTACATATAAGCCTAATATTACCTGTGTAAAAAAAGGGATGTGCGAAACAGTAAGTAACGGGTTTTAACCACCTGTGGGGCCGCTAAAGGACGTTATTTAATAGAGCAAAATAAATGTACCTGTTTTGCATAACTTTTAAAATCATTAACAACAAAAATAATATATAATAAAAAATCAAATCTGGGCTCTAGGTACTTAGTTTTTTTAAATATATATTGTGGTTTTTGCATAAAATTGTTATCAGAACCATTTTGAAGCTTCGAGAGTAAAATGGAAAAAGTGTATACGAATTTAGAGTTATTCCAAATTATACAAGAATGTAGTTCTAAACTCGTTGAAGAGAAATTACAATTTTTAGTTAGAAAATTGTGCGAAATTTCAAAATGTCAGGGAGATAGTGACATATCAGTAGTAAATCAATGCTTAAAGAAATTCAAATATTTTTTTAAAATATTTTGGCATTCAGCACAAAGAAAAAAGGATCGATTTGTAAGCATGCATGCCAAATGGCTGGAAGGAACAGTGACAATACCTTTTTTTGGGAGTTCGTCTTCAAAACGACTACAAAAGCCGTTTGTTGAATTGACCGAAAGAAGTAAGAGAAGAAAAACTGAAATCTTGCGAACTCAAACCGATGCTGATTTATTGATGCACGCTACCCAAACACAACTACAAACGTCTGGAAAAAAAGATGCCTCAGGTCTGCTTAAAGAAATTGTGTCTTCTCCGGCAAGAGCTACAAAAATAAAAAAAGCATACAAAGCTGCACAAGAGGATAAAGTAAAACAGCTAACCCCTCTAAAGGCTCTTTCTATATTTGTAGAAGCTGATCTTTCTCGAAAACAATATGAAATAATCCGAAGTGCCGCTAGGAATGTTTATCCTAGCTACAAAATTCTGCAGAGAGAGAAAAGTGAATGCTATCCTCCAAAAGAATCATTTGAAGTAACGGAAACATGTGCTCAAATAAATCTTCAGGATTTGCTTAATCATACTGCAAGTAGATTACTTACATATTTAAAAGATGTTTTATGTGATTCACAAATAGAAGAATGCAACTCCCTCGAACTAATAAGCAAATGGGGCTGCGATGGATCACACCAGGCACAATTTAAGCAAAAGATGAAAAATGATGCTTCTGATTCTCATATTTTTCAGAGTAGTTTCGTACCGCTTCGACTAATATATGGTGCAAAAAAGGAGAAAATATTATGGCAAAATCCAACTCCTTCATCACCGCGATATTGTAGACCTATTCGCATCAGATTTGTTAAAGAAACTGTAGATGTAATCCAAGAAGAAATTAATTATGTACAAGATGCCATTACTACATTACAAAACACTAATTTTTTAATGGAAGGAAAGTTATATTCCATAAAACATACAATGGTATTTACAATGATAGATGCAAAAGTATGTAATGCCGCAACACAAACTACGTCCACAATGAAGTGCTATATTTGTGGGGCTACTTCAAAAGAATTTAACAATTTGAAAATCAAAAGGGATATAGACGTAGATGCACTTTCTTTCGGATTATCTACTTTGCACGCCAGAATTCGTCTATTTGAGAGCATATTACACCTATCGTATAAACTCACAGTAAAAAAGTGGCAATTAAGATCGGATGAGGACAAAACTATTGTTAATGAGAGGAAAAAAACTATCCAAGAAAAATTTAGAAGTGAATTAGGGCTAATAGTGGATGTACCGAAGACTGGATTTGGAAACAGCAACGATGGTAACACCAGCAGACGATTTTTTTCCAATCCTGAATTAGCTGCAGAAATAACTGGAATTGCATTGGATTTCATCTACCGGATCAAAGTTATTATTGAAGTAATTACAAGTGGTCACAAAATCCATTTGCACGAGTTTGCCAATTATTGCTTAGACACTGCAAAACTTTACGTTACTCTATATCCCTGGCATCCTATGACACCTACAATGCACAAGATTTTAGTACATGGCGCAACTGTAATGAGTGAGGCATTGTTGCCTATCGGGCTATTATCAGAAGAAGCGTCTGAGGCACGAAATAAACATTTTCGGCTTTACAGGCAGAATTTTGCTAGAAAGTTTTCGAGGGTTCAGTGTAACAAAGATGTTATAAATAGACTTTTGCTCAGTTCTGACCCACTGATTACTAGTATAAGACCAACTCCAAAAAAAAAGTCACTACCCTTTACGAAAGAAGCAATTTCTTTTATGCTTCCACCTGTACTTGGCTCTGAAGAGAATTCAGATTCAGAAGAGGATTTTGAAGAAGCAGACGAAGAAGAACCATGGCACTCATCATCATCTTAGTGCAAAAGAGAAGTTATTTTAAATAAATTAGTTGTTATTATTTTAAATAAAATTTGCTGTTACTATTATAAATAAGTTATTATTACGAATATATTAATTATTTTCAGATAAATTAAATACTATAAAATATATAAAAGTCACATAAAATCTTAAAAATTAATATGTTTTGGAAATTAGCAAAAAAAAAAAAAAATTTTACAAGGTCGTTCCGGGGGGGGGGGGGGGGTGTTTGGAGGGATATCTCCCCCTACCCATTAAAGTTCAAAAATTTAATTTTTATAGTATTAAGGCGTTAGTAATCTATTTCTTTTAATATTTACATTTTTTTTAAATATTATTTTATGTAACCGCCCTCAAAAGGGGGCGGGGGGCGAAAAGTGTAATTTTACGATCTCATGGGTCTTATTTTAGGTTTTTTAACTTTCGCCGACGTTAAAAGTTGCATTTGCCAAACAAAAGTATGGGAAAAGTTTAAAAAAAATTGCATTTTTCAGAGGTTGGATTAGTTCTTCTAGGGGGAACATTTTCCTCCTTGGTCCGATTTTATTTATTTTTTAGGTTTACCTGCCTATGACAATATCACATATTTCTGCCAAGTTTCATCGATCTAGGGGCACTCAATAACTTTTAAGAAGCAATATAAGCTAAAACAAAAAGTAATGTCCGGCTAGATTGGCAAAAAACCCCTATGTGCGACTGTTCAAATGTTTTAGGAGTAATATCTATATGATGTCTATTTATTATAAATTTATTTGTTTGCAAAAAAACAGACATCTGCATTTAAATTGGTTGCGGTTTAGACATTTCTTCATATGTTAAATTATTGACCGACAATCAGAAAGTTTAATGCTTTTTTTTTGCATTTGTAAATAGCTTGAGTAAAATATCATGATTCGTAATAGTTTAATCTGAACTTAAATGATTTTCAGGAGGGGAATTTATATTGGAGCCATGGTAAGTTATGAACCAATCATCCCAAAATCCTGCAGAGTGATTTCTGGTATTAAAAAACATAAATTTCAATACAGCGGAGAAATTAGTTTTAGCGTTTGCAGTGAATTTCTGGAGGCTGCTTAAAATGGATCCAAGGTTTATTATGGACCGTTTATCACAAAATTGCTTGACATTCTTTCTGGCCATATGAAACTAAGTTGGAAGAAATTATACCGCAATATCTATACCTGCTACGGTTTAAGGCATATTAAATTTATTTACCAGAGTGGGCTTTATATGAGGCTTATAGTAAATTATGGACCAATCTTCACGTAATTTATTAGTGTGATTTCCAGTCATATAAAACTGTGAAGTATTAAATTTTATTCTGATAGCATTATCTTGTACGGTTTTAGGCATACTAAATTGTTTTCGGGGAGTACTGTTTACATGGGGCCTAAGGTAAATTATGGACCGATCTTCACGAAATTTGACAGCGTCATTTCTAGTCCTATAAAACTGACATACCAATTTCTATTATGATAGCATTATTTGTTACGGTTTAAGGCGTACTAAACTGTTTTCCGGGAGTAGGGTTGATATAGTGCCAAAGGTAAATTATGGACTGATCATCACGAAATTGCACAGTTTCATTTGTAGTCCTATTAACATGTGACGTATCACAATTTGTTATGATAGCATTATTTTTTACGGCTTAAGGCGTACTAAACTGTTTTCCGGTAGTAGGGTTTATATGGGGCCTACGGTAAATTATGGACCGATCTTCACGATATATCACAGTGTCATTTCTTGTCCTATAAAACTGTGACGCACCTATTTCTATTATGATAGCCGTGTAATTACGTTTTTAGGCGTACTTAAGTGTTTTCACGAAATTTCACACTGTCATTTCTTGTCCTATGAAACTTGTTTATTATTCATCTCAGACCCCATAAAGTAATTCTAAGTCGATTTAGCCATATCCGTCTGTCTGTCCGTCTGTCTGTTTAAAACACGCTCACTTTCGAAAAACTCAAAAGAAATAAAAAACATGGCACTAAATTGCTTTTAGTTATCCTTAGCAGTTTGGAATTGAAATCCAGCAAAATCGGTTAAGTAGGATCAGAGCTATGAATCAAAATGTGGAACCACCACCCTAAAAAATTGATAATTTTTTTCAAAAAATAACATAAATGATGCAACAATGCCCGGAATGATATAAGATGTTGCAAAAGTTCGTTTTATTCGACTGGAAATCACACTGTAAAATTTCGTAAAGATCCGTCCATAATTTACCCTAGGCCGCATATAAGCCCTACTACCGGAAACCAGTATAGAACGCCTAAAACCGTAATAAATAATGCGATCTTAATGGAATTTGGTACGTCACAGTTTTAAAGGACTATAAATGACACTGTGGAATTCATGAAGATCGATCCATAATTAACCCTAAGCCCCATATACATCCTACTCCCGGAAAACAGTTTCGTACGTCTAAAACCATAATTAATAATGCTATCATAATATAAATTGGTTCGTCACAGTTTAATAGGACTAGAAATAAGACTCGCTAAGATTGGTCCATAATTTATCCAAGGCCCCATATAAACCCTATTATCGGAAAACAGTTTATTACGCCTTAAACCATAATAAATAATGCTATCAGAATAAAATTTAATGCTTAAGAGTTTTCTATGACTAGAAATCACTCTTATACATTTCGTGATGATCGGTCCATAATTTACTATAGGCCCCATATAAAGCCCACTCTGGTAAATTAATTAAATACGGCTTAAACCGTAGCAGGTATAGATATTGTGGTAAAATTTCTTCCAACTTAGTTTCATATGGCCAGAAAGAATGACAAGCAATTTTGTGATAAACGGTTCATAATTTACCTTAGATCCTATTTTTTGCAGCCTTCTGAAACTCACTGTAAACGCTAAAACTAATTTCACCGGTGTATTGAAATTTATGTTTTTTAATACCAGAAATCACGCTGCATGATTTTAGGATGATTGGTTCATAACTTACCATGGCTCCAATATAAATTGCCCTCCTAAAATCATTCAAGTTCAGCTTTAACTGCTATGAATCATGATATTTTACTCAAGCTAGTTACAAATGCAAAAAAAAGCATTATGTGTAGTTTATAGAACATTATGTGTAGTTTATAGAACAAAAACAAATTTCGAAATTTTGTTTTTGTTTTAAATGTAAGTTGAACGGACGAGTAAGGCGCTCGTGTTCTATAAACACCACCTTAAACTTTCTGATTATTGGTCAATAATTTAACATATGAAGAAATGTCTAAACCGGTGATAACCAAGCCCCGAACGCACGCACACAAAGATATTATGTACATGTGTGCGGTCGCAGAGATAGATGATAGTCTGATGTTTTAAAACGAACAAAGTTGTAGCATACATGTGAATTGCCGACCGTGTCTGTGTGCAAAATACGATTATTGACTGACTCGCGAGCCTATGGAGTGGTTATAACTGGTCTAAATCGCAACCAATTTTAATGTAGATGTCTGTTTTTATAAAGATATTAATAATAAATAGACATCATGCAGATATTACTGCTAAAGCATTCGAACTGTCGGTGGAGGGTATCAAAGATTCGGCACAGCCGAATATAGCACTTTAGCTTGTTTAGCTTTCATTTTTTTTTGTTTTACTCAAAAACGCTTTTCTAGCATTCAAGCGATTATTATTCACCAAAATCATTTTTTTTTATTAATAAGATATCTGTATGACGTGCTTAATTCCCAATTTTAATTTTTGATAAATAGCGAGATCATCAGGAAACCTTTTCCAAAGATTTTAGAAAATCTAAAAATATTATACAAATAAGTCCTTAAAGCGAATATCAAAGCTTAAACAAGCCAGTGAGCTTATCTTTTCTTACAATTGGCTTTTTTCCGACTCGAATTGTAGTTGTAAGTGGGTGAAAAGAAATAACAAAGTTGCAAAACAAATTGCTTCATTTTATTGTCTTCGTAAGAAAACAACAAAAAAATAGTTTGCCAGTTCAGGGTTTTGCACAGGCACATGCAAGTATATTATCAAAGTCATTTTTACAAATTTATTGTTGAGGGAAAGCTAGCTTTGATGCGCTTTGCACTGGTTGCTAAGGCCAGATCATCAGGAAACCTTTTCATTTCACCAAAAATCGCTTTTTAAGAAAAAATGCCTTTTATTGACTTCAAATAGCCTTCTTCAAAATGAATATTCTTTTTTAACTAAACATTCACTTTCTGTACAAAAAAAAAATTCGCAAAATTTTATTGTTGACTTTTTTGTTTTATGTTGCAAAAGATTTAATTTTTTTCTTCTTTTTATTTCTCTGTTGCCATTTAAATAAATCCTTTTTGCAAAACATTTTGATCCTTTACCTTTTTTTTTCTGTTAGCTGACAAGTCACACTTTTAGTGGTTAAAAAAAAAAAAAATTTTTAAGTAAAAAAACAAAAATCTATTAGGAAAATAACAAAAGTATCTACAAAAGTCATGTACCTTTAAAAAAATCCATTGCGAAACAAATAAAAATAAAAGCGGAAAAAATTCGTTGACAATAATCCCGCTGCGAAGCAATAAAAAGCATCAGATGAGAAGGTTAATAAAGCCTACCGCACACAAAAACACACGAAAACAACAACAACTGAAACGGAAAAAGGATAAACAAAGTGGATATTGACCCAGTGATATACATATTGTAGTTAATGGAAAATACATACTGGCACTTTAATACAGTTAATACAAATACATGCCAACTTGCTTGCTTTTATATTGTGGATGCCAACGTGACAATTCAAAATCCACAAGTGTGTGTTTTGTGCTCTCTGAGATAAATAATGCGCTCCTTGGATTCATTTTCGTTGAGAAGAAAACAGATTCAGCTTAAACAAATTTTATTTGTTTGGAGAATCTGGCAATTTCTTTTAACATCCACAATTCATTTGCGGCTTTTTGTTTGAGTTTAAATTTGACGTAAGTAAAATTTTAATTCTGCTATTACTGTCTGCATGTAAGAGTGCGTGTGTGTGTGTGTGTGCGAGAGCGATAGAGATTTTTGCTTGGATGCTGTGTAATTTTTGGAGTATATAGGAATTTTTGTGGATATTAAACATAAATTATGTTATATGTGTTGTTTTTTCACTTTACTTTCTAGTTAGTGCTGCCGACTTTTGTAGATTTTTTTAGAGGAGGCTGCAGTTAGTTCTTTCGTGTCTACGGAAACGTGCGGTTGTTTAAAACTTAACAACGCTTCGCTAAAAACCGTTAAAAGTGTAGCAAAAACAAAATTGTACTAAGCCAACAGCAAAGAAGTTGTAAAAAAGTGGAATTTATTCGATCTTAAAGTAATTATAAGAAAGCCCTAAAATAGGCAAACAAAATTTCATAAAATTTAATGCCTTAAAATAGGCATTAAAATTTTAATAATAATAAAAGCTTTTTGCTAATTGGTTTAAGAAAAAAAAGCCTAACTAAACGATTTAGAAATTTAATTAAAATAAAAGCCTTAAAGTAGGCATTAAAATTTTAAAAATATCATAAATAAAAAAGTGTATGTTTTCAAATTACGATTTATATGGTGCAATTAAACAAAGATAAACAAAAAAAAACATTATCTTAATTTATAAAATTAACTTGGTTTTGTCGCGTTCAAGTTATTATTTTATTTATCGCAACGCCTAAATGTTAGGCTAACGGTTTTTTGCTGTTGTTTTGTTTGCCCGAGATAACTGCATTGTAACAAAGAAACGCGTAATTTTATCTCACGTGTGTTGTTTTTGTAATTTTCCCCAAAATAAAAAAAAAAAAACAATTTCCGGATTGTTGATGTTGCCAATTTGTTTGAGAGTTAAAACAAAAACGTAAAAACATAATTTAAAAGAAATATATAATTTGCCATAAACTTTTATGTCTACATGTGTACGAGCTGGTGTGTGAAAATAAGTGAATACGTGTGAGTGTGTCAGTAGATGTACGTACATATTATGATTATTAAAAATTTAGGATAAAATCCAAGCATACTTTTGGGCTTAAGCTATAATCATGAAAATACAGATTATTATGGAAAAACTAAAAAAAAACAAAATTTTAAATCATTTACGTGAGCAGTAACAACATTTTAAAAGTAAAGATTTTTTTTCGCAAATTAAAGTTTCTTTAAAATAATAAAAAATAACAGCATGATTTTAGGAAAACTAGGCAGTTTTTTTCACAAAAGTTTTGTAATTTGTTTTAACCATAAAATTTTTAGTACGAACAAAAAAGTAAAAGCCTATTTTTGGGAAATTTTTAAAACATAAGTATTTGTTTTAGAAACTTTTTAAAACTTTTTTAATATTGTTATTTTTATGTGAGTTATTGTGTGAAAAAGAAAAGCCTAATTTTAGGTAAACTTCTCATTTTGGTTTTACACTTTGAAAAGAAGCAACATAAAAGTGTGATTTAGAAATTTTGTACGTTTTACAAAATTATTTTTTTTTTACCAGTTGTTATGTAACCTCCATTTTTGTACAAAAAGAATAAAGTCTAATTTTAGGTTTATATATAAATTTTTTTTTTATATTGAGAGATGTTTTTAAAAATTAAAAGTCAAGAAAAGTGAATTGGCAACAGAATTTTCAAGACTTAGTTTTGAAAAAAAAATGTAAAAAGTTTTGAATAAAATTGCAATTATCCCTACTTTTAGGTAATTTGCCAACATTTTATAATAAAATTTTATGTTTAAATAAATTTTAAATATCTATTCTCTCAACTCTTCTTCTTGAAAAATTCATAAAAATCTTTAAAAGTCAGCAATTTTGCTGATAAGTTCTACTTATGCTTAAAAAAATACAGTCTAGTTTAAGGCATATCTACTTTAAATTTTGTAAGAGCAAAATTAAATCATAAATGCGAAGAGTGCAATTGAAACGTAAATGCTAAGGAACGTACGGAGTTTGAACTAGATTAGGATAACGATTTCTTTTAAAGGAATATTGATCCTCTGTTATGAATGTGATCTCTGGCCACTGTACTTGTAGTGGATTTTTATTATTGTAAATGGCTGTAAAGAAAGTTGATAGAAGCTATTCGAGTTAGTTTGGGTCAATCTTACAAGGCGCCTCTACAGTTTTGTAAAAACTACGTCGGATTGACTTTTTTTAACAAAAGCATTTTTTATAACGATTAAATTTGACGAATTTTCCGTCTACAGCTATTTAACCGTGATGCTTTTTTTTTTATCAAATTGAAGAGTTTCCTTGATATTTTGGGTGGCTTTTTGTACCACTTGGGTTCTTCTGGGGTCTCTGTGTGTTACCCAGTGCTTAATGCCCATCATACAGAGAAGTTACACAATAGGCGTAGCTAAAGAATTCAACTATTCTTAGAAAGCTAATCCCAACAGACAAACACTGGGTTTCCCCAGGTATCTCTTCGTAATGTCCTGAACTCCAGGACACTGACACAGAGAATAAAAAAGCAGTCTCCTTATTTTATACTCGTCAAGACAACTTCTACAGTAGTCATTGAATTTTAGACCCATTCTACTCGCATGAGTAATTTTAGGCAAACCGAAAACAATTATAACATAAGTTTAACATTTATTTTTATCAATATAACATAAATTAAATTAATTTGCAATATTTTGCAAAGTTTAAGGTATATCGCAGTGATTGTAAGAACATTTTGCCCCGCCCATTTCTTTCGATTTACCTAAAATCAAAAAATGGCTACAACGATTTGACTAATTTTTCTTTTAAATGTTCGTATTAATACATTTTATGTTTTCATCGAAAGAAAAATGTACCACGCCTACTTTTACACCCAGTTTTTCTATTAAGCGCATAACTGGAGAACGGATCTACCGATTTGGACGATTTTTTCTTTAAAATCACGCCATGGTCAAACTTAGGCTTTTACGGAAAGAAAATTTTGCCTCGCCCACTTTAACGCCCACTTTTTTCGATTTACCTAAAATCAGATCTTTTTAACGGATTTTAAAAATTGAACGCAAACATTTTTCCTAATTTGGACAGGACAACGTCTGTCGGGTCAGCTAGTATTTTAAAAGTGTGACCGTAGTTTTAGGCTTGAGTTCATCATGTGTAATTTTTATTAAATTATTTTACTGAAGGAATAAGTTTTACAACATGAAATTAATTAAAATTTATTGAGAACACAGGCCAACACTCAATTTGCTTCTTTGAATTTATCAACTGATTCTAGTTAATTTGGGTGCGCTGAATTCCAAACTGTAATCAGTTTATCTCTATCAGCTCTAGTTTTCATGATATAACTTTTTTATACCCTCCACTTATGACCTCCAATTACCAATTACCCAAAATTTTTTTTTCCAAATTTTTTTTAAGTATTTAGAAAGTAACACTTTTCCATAGGAATTTAAAAAAATAAAAAGAAGTAAAACTGTTTCATACAGATTTATTAAAATAAAAAAAAAAAAATACTTAAAAAAAATTTAGGAGTTTTTTTTTTGGCAATAACTATAACAGTGAATAAAAAATTTTGATAAAAAAAAAATTTTGGAAAAAAAAATTTGAGTAATTGGAGGTCATAAGTGAAGGGTATAAAAAGCTATATCATGAAAACTAGATCTGATAGAGACAAACTGATTACAGTTTTGAATTCAGCGCACCCAAATTAACTAGAATCAGTTGATAAATTCAAAGAAGCAAAAATCTTTTTTAATTTTGTCGGGCTGTGTAATTTTTATTCATGGCTAAGCTGGGGATCAAACTCGGATTGAATTTACGTTTCGAGAATAACTACATTCTCATCATCAGAATTCTTTGCAGTTCTACCCTCTCTACAACGGCTGTGACTGCCAGCCAACAGTCATACATCAATCTTTTACCAATGGTATTATTGGTGATTCGAAATTTGTGTAATTAATTATCCTTTTTTAATTCATTTAAATGTTTCTTCCTGTTCTTCTGTTTTTTCTGTTATGCCGTGGGCCGTCCATATCCGTGAGCTCCAATCAAGGCATACTTTTTCCACCATTTCATCCGGTATCCCACCAAATGTAAAATTGGCTTTCAGGGCTATAATAGTGGCTGGATTATCTCTGTGCACGTACCCCCACAAAAAATAGTCAACCGGGGGTCAAATCGTTACATCCAAGCGTCTTTAAAACGTAAGATTAATTGCTTATCAAGCTCGCCTCTAAATAGGTTCATGGTATCGCGTGCCGTGTTGAAACCACTTGTCCACCAGAGAACGCCAAAAATAAATTTTTAACTTGATTTACTCTTAATTTTTAATCAGTTCCAGTCATGAAACAAAGTTCAACTTTAAGTAAAATTAATATCGTTTAAGGATGATTTACCCTATAATACAAGTCTTAAGTATTTTGAAAAAAATGCTTCACTGAACTACTTATTGTTTGATAATTTAAAAAAAAAAAAAAAAAACAATAACAACATATCATGTCAGGGTTGTAATTTCTTTAAAATACTTAAGACTTGTATTATAGTGTGGAACTGCCACAAGGAAACATTTTATTTGTGCTTTTGAAGGTTAGATGATTGAACGTGCTTTATTCATTATGCACATGATGGGATAGATCACTTTTGGTGTTGAAGAAAATCTGGTTGGTGCTTAATATCGTAACGTTGGTATGAGTATGAGTCTTTTGAACATGTTTTAAATATATCTAGTTTCGAATAAGTCGGTTTTTGTGTTGGAGTTGTTGGAAAAGCACAAAGTTTGCTTAAGGGCATTTCTATGAATTTCTCTTGTTTGCATGTGTGCTTGTGTTTTCGTTTCATTTAAATTTCGAAATTTTAATCTTTCGAATTCGGCATATAATAAGAACATTAAAATTTTTTTTTTTTAAGAAACGCTTTTCTTAAAAAAGAACATTTAAAAAAATTTTGCCCCCCCCCCCCCCCTAGATTTTATCCTGGCTACGCCTATGTATTCGTGTGTTGTCATCGGGAATATGCATGCCTGCAAAGTTTCATACATTTGCATTGAGTATAAGGCGGTTAAATTAACGTTACAAGATTTGATTTTTCGAAGTGAAGCTAAAGAAAAGGTTTTAAAAAACTCTGGTACTTACTTCTAAGCAAGTGCTGAAGAAATCACTGCATTGATTCAAAAGCGAATTAGCGTGGCTGAATGCAAAGAATTTAATTTTATAGTTGTCATAGAAAAAATTCTACAAAGTTTCAGTTACCAAGAATCAGTTTTAATTAAAAATTTAATCAAGTGAATTAAACGTTTTATCAAGTGAATGGAAATTTTAATCAAGTGAATCTAACGTTAAATTAATACTATTAATTTGTTAATTGGTGCAAATTTAATTAATTTTTTTAGTTAATATCGCAAATTTTTTAATTGAAATCAATTTTTATTTTTTCTGTGTTACTAAGTGAACCAAATCCTTTCTCTGATTTCAACCCAGTCTTATTCTTCCTATTTGAACAAAAATGGCGGTAATCATCGCTTGCTTACGTGTTCCATTGACTTTATTTTTTATTTAAACTAAGTGGAATACTAGTGGATATGAAAATAAACAAAATTGGCCTATAAATGACCAAGTTATAGACAAACAACTACTTTTTTATTCACAAATTAGTGCTTTTTGCACAATAGCGTCAGTCCATAAAAATTTAAATACAAATTGTATTTTATATTGGAAATAAGTCAAATCGGGGTATTATTTAACAGGCCTCCATACAAGTATCCTCCCTAATCTAGGAGTTTAATACGATAGGGTCCCTACAAAATGTTTTCCATACATGAGATTTATTTGGTTTTCAAAATCAGACAAATCGACCTTTTATTTCACATGGGCCCCAAACAAATATGATCCCAGAATAAGGATTTTGGTAGGTTGGGGCCTTTTCAACAGTGCCAAATATAGCACCTTTACTTGTTTGAATAAAAATTATATTAATTTTAACTCTTTTCGTATGCCAGCCGGGTTTTTGGTTTTTAACTCTAAAGACTGCTTTTAGATATTTTAAGGTTAATTAACGAGTTTCGTATTTATTTTATTCTTCTGCACTTAAGTTCAGACCAAACTTTTATAAATATGTCTAATTAAGGTACTTTATATATACAGTAGAATCCCGATAATTCGTAATCGCATAGGACCGGCCATTTCTTACGAATTATAGGGGCTTTCGATTTAGCGGAGTTTCGATTTAACGGGGTTAAAATAAAATAGATACGAATTAACGGGGTTTTTCAATTTACTTACGAATTAGCGAGGGGACCAAAATGTATGAAAATTTTACGAATTAACGAGATTTTTTTTTCGGGAATTACGATTTATCGGGGTACGAATTATCGGGATTTGACTGTATTTTAATTAATTTTTGTGCAAATAAGTTAGATTTTGGCTAAGAAAAAATATCTCAATAGCCTACTTTTAGGTAAATTTTAAGATGAAGGTACAGTCAAATCCCGATAATTCGTACCCCGATAAATCGTAATAAACTGTCGGTCCCTTGAAAAAATCTCGCTAATTCGTAAAATTTCCATACATTTTGGTCCCCTCGCTAATTCGTAATTTTTTTTTCAACTAAAATTTTCTTTACCTCTTATAAATCGTAATTGTTTGCTAACTACCACTTATAATTCGTAATAAAACAACAGAAACATGCAAAGAATGATTTTTTGTTTACCGCTATTTTTGTGCGTTGGTTTTTGCTTGTATGTGTGTTTATTTTCTTAATATCAGTTTGTTACATGAATATTAAAGAAAAATGTCAAAGCGCACGCATAAAACTCTGTCGGTGTTACAAAAACAACAAATTTTTGCAGCCATTGACAATGGAGAGAAAAAAATAGACGTTGCTAAGCGATTTGAAGTTGCTCCATCAACTCTTACTTCAATCCTTCAAAAAAGAGAATTTATTATGCAAAAATCTTCAGGCAGTAAGCTAAAGCGCGAAAAACCACCTGAATATCCAGAGCTTGAAAAGTCTTTAGTTTTATGGTTTACACAGTGCCGGCAGTCTAACATTCCGATTAGTGGCCCATTATTATCGGAAAAAGCAGTATGTTTTGCAAAAAAGTTAAATCTAAATGATTTTAAAGCAAGCAGTGGATGGCTCGGTCGCTTTAAAAAACGGAATAACATAACATTTAAAAAAATCTGCTGTGAAAGTTCGGCCGTTAATGAAAATATATGTTCAGAATGGAAAGAAAAACTTAATCATTTGACAAAAGATTATGATGCAAAAGACATTTTCAACGCAGATGAAACTGGTTTATTTTTTAAATGCTTGCCAGATCGTACACTTTGTTATAAAAATGAAAAATGTCATGGGGGTAAGCGCAGTAAAGAAAGAGTGACATTATTATTTGCTGTAAACATGGATGGTACAGAAAAGTTTAAACCCCTTCTTATAGCAAAGTCAGCAAAACCGAGGTGTTTTAAAAACATAAATAGTTTTCCAATGGATTACCGGCACAACAAGAAATCTTGGATGACAACTGAATTATTTAATGAGTGGCTGCAAATATTGAACAATAGTATGAAGAGTCAAAATCGAAAGTTTTTATTGTTTATTGACAATTGTACTGCCCACAATGGAGAGCATAACTTTAGCAACATCAAAATAGAATTTTTAACTCCCAACACTACATCTGTGCTGCAGCCTCTAGATCAAGGAATAATACAAAATTTTAAAACATTATACCGCAAAGAAATTGTTGTAAACATGTTGAATTGCATAGACGATAAAATAGAATACAAAGTAACATTGCTTACAGCAATGCATACTGCTCATAAAGCATGGGAAAATATCAGCAAATCTTGCATTCAAAATTGCTTTCTTGCTTGTGGTTTTAACAAGGATTTAAACTGCGATTTATCTGAAGACACACATTTAAATATTGAGTCCGACTGGAATCGCATACCTTTCAACTCTGAAAATGCTGTTTCAATTGAAGAATACATAAATGTTGATAACGGCTTAGCTGTTGCAGGCACGTTGGATGATTACGAAATCCTAGAAGAAGTAACAGCTAACACTATAGAAAGTGATGACAACGTACTTCCCTTAATGACGAATAAAGAGGCAAAATTGGCAATTAATAAATTAAGATTTTATGTCTCCAGTCATACTGTGGACGAAGCAATTTTTAATTCCTTAATAAAAATAGAAAATACCTTGGACAACCTCCGTGAGAAATGTCTGAATCAAACGCAAATCACTCATTTTTTTAAAAATTAATTTTAGATAATGTAAATATGTATGTATTTTAAGTTAAGAAAATGAATTTGTCAGTTTTATTTTTATATTATTTTTTTTTTGTTTGTTATTAAAATTACACGTATTTTGTGCTAAGTAAATGAATTTGCTATTTTATTTTATGAATTTATTTTATTTTTAACAATTGTTTTTTATGTTGATTTTATCGTTTTAGTAAATAAATTGAAAAACCCCGTTAATTCGTATATATTTTATTTTAACCCCGTTAAATCGAAATCCCGCTAAATCGAAAACCCCTATAATTCGTAAGAAACGGCCGGTCCCTTGCTATTACGAGTTATCGGGATTTTACTGTATTTTCAAATCTTAAAAGACTTTAAAAATATAATTTTGAAAGCAACATGAATTTTTAATTGACGAAGAGGACTATTTACAAAAAAAAAAAAAAAAAATAAAAATTTGTACTCAAATCAGTACAGCTACCATTTTACAAGCTTTCAAGCAGAAACAAAGATTTTTTAAATGTTGTACCGTTATTTATGTTAACAACAATAATACCAACAGTAGCTAAAAATGAACTAGTGTTTCTTTTTTATTTTTGGGTACAAAAGTATAAGTCTAATTTGTGTCACGAAAACAGTGTGAAGGTATACCCACTATTTTGATAATATTGAAAACAATATTGAATTTTTTTTTTTTTTTTGATAATTTTTAATTTTTATAATTAAAATTGTATCAGAATAACTCACAGACAAAAACAAATTACTTACTTAAAAAAATAATAAAAGTATCGGGCGATTTTTTAAGAGCTATAGGAAAGTTAATAAAAAACACATATAATTCAGAAAAATGCATGAAATCTTTATTTGAATCGATAGTACGGTCCACATAATTTAATGTTTGAAGATTATTTCATGCAAATGTTGACCGTGACTGCGCCTAAAATGGTCCATCCGCTTAGTCTAATTTTGGCATACTCTCTCCAACATTTCGGCCGGTATCTCATGAATGAATGCTTCAATGTTGTGTTCCAATGCGTCAATTGAAGCGGGCATGTGTGTATAGACATTAGCTTTAGCATAGCCCCACAAAAAATAGTCTAAAGGTGTTAAATTGCACGATCTAGGCGGCCAATTGACCGGTCCCGAACATGAAATAAAATGTTCACCGAACTCGCCTCTCAATAAGTCCATTGTTAAGCGTGCTATGTGGCATGTGGCACCGTCTTGTTGAAACCACATGTCATGCATGTCAAGCTCTTGCATTTTGGGCAAAAAACAGTTGGATATCATCTCACGGTAGCACTCACCATTCACAGTTACGTTACGATTTGCATCATCTTTGAAGAAGTACGGTCCAATGATGCCACCAGCCCATAAACCGCACCAAACTGTGACTTTTTCTGGATGCATTGGTAGCTCTTGCAATGCTTCTGGCTGCTGACCTTCACTCAAAAATCGACAATTCTGCTTATTAACGTACCCATTGGGCCAAAAATGAGCTTCGTCGCTGAACACAAGAAGCAAGCGATGAACTTTCTTAACAGAGCACGTATTTTGATAATATAATTCAATAATTTGCAAGCGTTGTTCGTTTGTAAGACGATTCTTGGTAAATTATAGACCAAACTGAAGATGTTTGACAGCGAAACAAAACACGAAACGTGCGCCATCTGTTTAAACCCACCCATTATAACAGTATAAAGTTGACTGTACTCGTTTGAGTACACTGACAACATGCATAGGAAAATTTTAGTTTTTTTTTTAGATTTTAACTATGAGTAGAGAATATTGTACGGCCTAAAAGTTATCAAAAGCCTTCAAAAAGCTGTTGATTGCATACCATGTGACGGAGAAGGAGATGTTTAGGAGCATATAACGATTTCAAGGCTACCAAAAGACAAACCTGGTACTATAGAAGTTATCGTAAATCTTGAAATCATTGACAACGACGTCAGTGACGATAGTGATGATGAACCGTTGGCACCAAAGAAAAATCGGCAAGACTTCGCAAAGCAAATAAATCCTATTTGCAAATGCTTTCCATCGCAGAGCTCAACCCCTCAGCAGAACTCTGAAGCTTGGGAAATATTAAATCTATGGTATTTTGACAAAACATCTTTAGTCAAATGAAAAAAGTGGAAAAATTTTGTAAATCATACGAATTTTCTTACAAAAATCATTTTTGTTTATGTTTTTAAAATTTTGTATTATAAACGAAATTTTTCTTTAATTTTGGTTTATTTTATTATTTGATAAAAATTATTATTTCACAGAGATTTTTTTAAGAACATTTTTGCTATCTTATCTCGACTTTAGATGTTTTGTCAAAAATGCCACAGAAATAGTGTACGTGAAGAAATATTGAAAAATCTTTGTTTACATTGTCTTTCACCTTATATCCACCAGTTCTTGAAGTCGAATCGACCTGGCTTTCTTCGAATGAAATTCTAAGCGGGATGGTGGCCAAAATATTCCTTAGCACGAGTTAATGGTAAAACATGTTGACCACCATCCCGCCCAGCAATTCATTCGAGGAAATCCAGTTCGATTCGGCTTCAAAAACTGGGTAGTGGCTATTGCTGCCAGTTAGATTTTTACTCCAAAAGGAGTCGCATGTGGAATTTTCTGATCCATTTGTTTCACTTGTTGTTAAAAATTTGTTGAAGCAGTTCAACTGTACTGCACGAAATTATCGTGTGTTTTAAAACTTTTTTTAGATACAATCTTTATGTTGATCATTGATCATACAGGGTCAATGTTTGCAGATGTAGATGGGGCTGGATACACCATCTGCGGTCCATTTTTTGCCATATAAGAGCTCGTTGGCAGTATTAGAATTGCTTAAAACACTTTGCATTGAAAGACAATGTTGTGAAAATTTTTATGCATAAGAGGTCAAGTGTACTCAGTTGAGCAAACCCCAAAAACTCAGTTAAAAAAATTTTTTTTTTTTAATTTTTTCTATTTTATGTTTTTTTTTTAATACTTACGTATTTTAATCAATAAATTAAGTTGAACTTGAAAAATTGTTGCCAGTTTTTGTTTGACCTCTAATGGGTTAAAACAAAAAAATCATAAATCCCTAGAAGTATCCTACTAATTATTTCCTTCTCATTTAATCTCCAAGAATTTTTAAAAAGGTTAAATAGCACACCAAGAACTTATGCAATTAATATTTTTCAAGTTTTCACTATGTCCTTGCTTTTCTTCCTAAAAAAAACAATAATTTCTTAAGTACTTTTCAAAATCTATAGCCTACGTTTTGTTGTTTAATAATTGTCAATAATTTTAAATGGCTGATTTTAATTAAACAAATAATTAACTTGAATATTTGAAAATAAAACTTAAAACATTTGAAATTAAGTTGTAGACAAACAACTACAACTCCTTATTTGGTATCTACTTTTATCAGTTTGAGAAAGGAAATTTTGTCAAGTGTCTTAAAGTCAGGTCAAGTTTGTTACTTCATTTATTGAGAAGTCTTTATTCAAGCGTTTGTGATAACTTTAGAGACATTGGCAAAATTAATGTTGTATTTAAAAAAACAACTGCTGTTTGTTATTTTTTTTTTGTTATTGTTTGACGCCAATTGTCTTATTTTATGTAATTTGTATGTATAAGATTATTTATGGGTTGTGAGAAGTTATTTTAATATTGAAAAGGAAATAATAATGATATTGTGTAGTAATGCTTTAGGAGGACAAACATTTAAGAAGGATAGCTTTGAAAGGTTGTATATATAAGTTTGTCATTCCCTTTGTAATATCCTTAAAATTACAGAAGGGAACAAATTTGAACTTATTTTGTGCTGTCTGGCATTTGATTGCAAATTTTTACTAATTTTAGGTCGCTGATTTCAAATCTAATCTCCATTTTTGCCTATTAGCTCTTCTTTTCGAGATATACCGTTGTGTCCAAAATTAGGGCACTTTCACTACATAAATTGGAATAACTTGAAAACGGTTGACTACATTCAGTTAACAAAAAATCCGAAACTCGGCTGTTGATTATTCAAGATATGCTGTAAGTCTGAGCTGAATATAAAAGAACAAATAAGTTATGCTATGCACTTTACTTGAATAAAATGCAAAATAATATAAAATATGATCCGAAATCATTCTACAATTTTTTTTTTAACTTAATTTTTTTTTATACCCTCCACCACAATTAGTTGTGAAGAGGGTTATTAAGTTTGTCATTCCGTGTGAAACTTTTTTATTATTCATCTCAGACCCCATAATGTATATATATTCTGGGTCCTTGAGTAATTCTAAGTCAATTTAGCCATGTCCGTCTGTCTGTCCGTCTGTTGAAAACACGCTCACTTTCGAACAACTCAAAACAAATGAACAAACTTGGTGCCAAATTGCTTGCAGTTATCCTAAGCAGTTTGGGATTGAAATCCAGCAAAATCGGTTCAGTAGGATCAGAGCTATGAATCAAAATGTGGAACCACCACCTAAAAAAATTGATAATTTTGTTATAAAAAATAACATAAATGCTGGAACAAGGCACGGAATAAGATAAAATTTTGCAAAAATTTGTTTTTTTTTTTACTGGAAATCACGCTGTTAAATTTCGTGAAGATCCGTCCATAATTTACCCTTAGTCCCATATAAACAATACTCCCGGAAAACAGTTAAGTACGCCTAAAATCGTAAAAAATAACGCTAGCGTAACAAAATTTGGAACGTCACAGTTTTTTAGGACTAGAAATTACACTGTGAAATTTCGTGACGATCGGTCCATAATTTACCCTAGGCCCCATAGAAACCCTACTACCGGAAAACAGTTTAGTCACCTAAAACCATAATTAATAACAAATCGTCACAGTTTAAGATAATAATAACATCATACAGATATTACCCCTTAAACATTCGAACTGTCGGTGGAGGGTATCAAAGATTCGGCACAGCCGAATATAGCACTCTTACTTGTTTTTTTTTATTTTCCCTAAGCTAATCCCGCGAAGCTCTACGCTTGTCTGCAGGAAAGAAACCAGAGTATCTGGCGGGAATCGAACCCGCAACCCCGGCGCTGATAGACTAGCTCACTATCAGCTAAGAAAAAAAAAAAAAAAAAACACCGGGTGATCCTACAGTGATGAAATTTAATCAAAATGTATCATGTGATGCAACCTGTATAAGTGATTTGTTCGCTGATTTTTTTCTACCACTTTTTCAGACTTTAGGAGTTAATTTATTTAGTATACGTTTATTAAGGCACATTTTCATAGAAATTTGGTTGAATACGGGCATATTGCCCGTGTAATATAATCTATATATACAAAATTGTAACGTTACTGACTAATTCATCTACGCCCAGCCTAAACTCCTAAAGCTAAGAACTTGAAATTCGGACCAGACATTGGTCACTCCCCAAGTCGATCCGCTAAGACGGGATTTTTAGAAATTCGAATGTTTAGGGGATAAAAAAGAATAATAACGAGAAAATTCGGTAACCTTATATCTCCAAAACTGAATGAGATACAAAAAAGAATGTAATGCTTATTGTTGTTATTTATAAAAATAAGCGGACAGGTGTCTGGTACTTTTTTAAAATTCAGCACTATTAGTGAGTAAACGGGTAAAACCTAAATTTTGGTACTTTTTTGACACCCAATCTATTTTTTGAACCAATAAACATACACCTAATTTTTACGATGATTTAAAAGACATGTCTTTTTTGTAGTTCATTTTTAAAGAAACTTCCAAAAACATGTTAAATTTTCACAATGTTTCTTATTTTGTTTGATTTTTTTTTGTTTTCCTTAAATATGAATTTATGTATTGAATTTTTTTAAATTAAATTTGTTTATTTTTTTATATTTTAAAAAACAATTGTCATTTTGAAATAGAAATACAACATAAATTAAAAAACAAAATCACAGAAAATACGATTCATGTCTTTTTTTCTACCCTGCTTACTTCTCTCCCCCGCTCGCTATCAAACTAAAAAAGACATGTTTCAAAAATAGGGGAAAAAATCATCATGAAAATTGGGTGATAGAAACAAATTTTATACCACATTCGAATCTAATCAAAAAAATTCGAATACGGATTTGATACTTTTTCGAAATTCGAACATTTAAGGGGTGAAAATCGTAACTATTTTTAGTACTTTTTTTTCAAAACATTAAATAAACTTTGGCATAAAAATATGTCCACTAAAGAAAAGGAGATGCTTATATAAATATTTTATAATTTTCTCGATAGCATTCAAAATTTTTCTAAATTTTTATTTCAAACCCTCTAAAACTGGACACTGTTTTCTGCTCAAAACTTTAAATAAAAATATATAAGTTTTTACGCTTTTATACCCTTCACCACAATATTGATGATTAATAGTGAAGTGATATTAACGATGTCCATCTGTCCGTGTGTATGTTGAAATAGGTTTTCCGAAGATCCGAGATATGATAGGGACTATGTTGTTATATTTTTATATCACATATACTCCATTAAAGTTAGCTTTTTTAAAAATTAGCTAGATCGTACAATAAATGACTGAGAAATCAATAAAAAACCACGACTGCCTCTAATTTTAGCTATAAATCCCTTGTTGTTGCTGTTTTTTTTTCTGCATATCTGTAGTTTATAAATAAGTTACAAACATCTTGGTTATCAATACACTTCCTTTATTAAAAAATGGGCGGGATTGGAGAAGTGGGCTTGGCGATTCTAATAGAAGAAACATTTAAAAATCTATATGTCTTGGTTATCAAAAGACAACATCCGATAAGCTGTGTGCGAAATTAGAGAAGTAGGCGTACCACAAAATAGATTTAATTATATCCAAAGAATGTTAAGAGAAACATTGTACAAATTTGGTATACATAGCTGGGTTATAAAAACACAACCGATTAAAAGAAATTGGCGGGATTGGAGAAGTGGGCGTGAAACATTTCATACAAAGACATTATAGATTTCTGTTTATCTGGAGAACGGCAAGAGCAAACAAATCTAAACTAGAAACAAGCATCTTGGTTGTCAACACACAATAATAACCAAATGTGGGCAGGATTGAAGAAGTAGGCGTGAAAACCCGTATTTATATAACTTTCAGTTCTTATCGCTCCATGATTAAGGATATGGGTAATTCCAAAGTGTTGAACGTGACAGTCGTACGCATCAAAAATGCAATATTTAACATTTTAAACAACAAATATTTGAACGTTGTCTTATTTCTTAAATTGTAGCACTAAGAAAGCATTGTTATCTATGCTAAAGTTCATGGAGGGCCCGCTGCTAGGTCAAAGACAATGGCAAAAAAAGTAGCGGTTCGAACGTGAAAAAAATAGAAGTAGTTTTTGAGGCCATGTATAAAAAGGCGTTATTCAGCGAAACCTGGCACAATTTCTTAGTCAAACTACTTTGAGAGTTTTACGTAGCCATGTAACATTAAAATGTCTTTGGTTTGATTCCAAAATCTTCTGCATTTTCTTTTTTTTAAGCCAAAATCTGGTTCGATACGTGACATTTCGAACGTGAAATTTTTTCCATAATAATTGAACTGAATAACGATTAAAACAAAATAAAAATTTACCGTTAATTCGAATAACATTTTGCTCTTTGAACTCTTCTTTAGATTACAGACCATGTAAGACAATTTTTTTGGAATAATTTTTATGAAATATCACATCTTTTAAGGATGATAATATTAAAGAAAACATAGAACAAAAATTTCTCACAAATTAGAAATTACGTTTGCACAACTTTGCAGTCTGATTGTTCATCTAAGTGAACAAATTTATGGGTAAATTTATAAAATTAGTAAAATCTAAATATTTCTCTATAACAATAATCAGCTTTTAATAACTTTTAAATTTTCGGTAAAGATTCGGCATAGCCGAATATAGCATTCTTACTTGTTTATTATTAAATTTTTGAAACTCCAAAAAATGTACAAAATGAACATCTGTCCTTTTTCCTTTTAGAAATCAGTACTCCTAAAAATAGGCACAACACACAGAAAAAAATCAAGTTAAAAACGTCGAAAACAAGGTTGATTTAAATTTTTTCGGTGGTGATTTTGCTTCATACGGGTTTTATGTTAATTCAACCTGATTTAACAATAACTGCGAACAACATTTTTTTCTTTTGATATAACTATAATTCATGTTAATTTAACATTGCAGTAAAGTTAGAGCAAAATGTAATTTATATTGAAATAACAATGGGAATCACGTTGAATGAAAGTTATTTCCAGTTGAAACAACGTGAATTTCATGTAGAATCAAATGGGTTTGAGTGTATTTTAACAGTGTGAAGAAGCTTCAGACAACATTTGCATTTATGTAAGAATAATTCAAAACCCTGTAACACATGTTTCACTTATTTTGTATTATCCTTTGTTAACAGAAGCATCAGCAGAATCGCCCGATATGGTCATCATTCTACTTTGAAAACTTGATGTACTATTTAAATAAACAATTTTAATTAAAAGAATACGGGAATTGTCTTCTTTTTATAACATATTTTAAAAGTGAAAATAAAAAATGTACATAATTAAGTAGGTATGCATGTTAATTTAACAAGATAAACTTTTGATTTTAATACAAAACAGGTTTTTATGGGTTCAATATTGAATCCAGATTTATTTATATTTTAATATTTTTTTTTTTTTATTTTTTTAACAGTGAATAATATTAAATAAACGTAATTTAAGGTTATTTTGATATTTTTTATTAAAAATTAATATGAAATAATGATAAATTTAAATAAAGGGCATAATTTTTCTGAAATTTAACATGATTCTCAATCCATTTTTCCATGTTAATTTTACATGGGTATTTTTTTCTGTGTGAAGTTAAGGTTTTTAAGCCTTAAATTTAGTAAAAATTATTGTTTTACTATTTTTTAATTAGCAATTAATTAAAGGATTGTTCGTTTGATTACTGAAATGATCAATTATTTAATTTGTTCTCTATGTACAGCATTTTTATTTTCGGTTTACTTTTACTCCTAAAAGTAGGCAAGTTACTTTTTGGGAGTTTTCCATTTCATTCGTAATTAATTAAAGTTTCCTTCTTTTAAAAGTTTGTCAATTGCAATGAAAGCAATCATTGTATGCTTAAACAGTAAACAAATATCATCCTGATTTTCTTTTCCATTAAAAAAAATGTTAGTACAGTAAAAATTCGATAAACCGGATAATGTATTGCAGACCCCAAACCGGATTAGCGAATATTCCGGATTAGCGAATATATGTATTTATTAAAAATTATAATAATTCATAGCATAAAAACATAAATATTAATTTGTGCAGTTCAGTTAAAATAAAAAAAATACCCATTTACATACATATCTTACTAAACATACTTAACAATAAATAATATTAATTTCGTTTGACAAAGTAATCTAATGCTGGGTACACACTATGCAACGCATTTACGCAATCTAGTGAATTTAATTAATTTTCATTCATTCTAGATTGCATCAAAATCAAAACGCTTGATAGTTTGAGGTTGCATTGAAAAAGATTGCATGTAGATTGCACTGTGTGTACCCAGCATAATACGGTTGTTTGTCGCGAACTTGTTAAGCTTCTTTCTAAGGCTTGATCACGTAATTCATCAAGAATTAAGAGTTTTTCTACTCCTACATCATTTTCTTCGGCCCACTTTATTGAGACATCCAAACTTTGTACAGCATCCTTGGCTTTTTCGACTTGTAAAAGGGGTAAATTTTCATCCTCTTCATCTTCTGAGGATATTTGAATATCTGACACCGTTGAGTTATTATCGTTAATCCATTCTTCTACTTCTTCGAGATTGAAATTTATTTGAAAAGAATTTTGAAGTATGTCTGATAAAAATTTAATATTATTTTCATTGTCATCTAGCCTTTCGTGCAAAACGGACAAAGGCAAATCATCTTCAGAGTCCCATTTATCCGGAAACAGTTTATTCCTCTATCTCTATCACTGATTTTTCCCCAAGAATTTCTTAGCATAATACAGCATTTTTGAATTGTAAAGAATTTTAAAAACTCTGTGTAATCTTCTGCTTCAGAATTCACAATTTCGCACAAGAACTATTTTTTATAATACATTTTGGTAAGTCTAATTGGATTTTGATCCATGGGTTGAACAAGGCTTGTCGTATTTGGAGGAAGAAAAATCGTTTAATAGTTACCACATCATATCACACTATTCTTAAAAAGAAATATAAATAAAAACGGCTGTTATTCAATCCGGACTATAGAGTTGTAATCAATCCGGATTATAGAATACGCAATGACTGTCTTTTTCAAAGCATGCTGTGATTTGAATAAGAAAATAAATAAAAACGGGTTTTATTCAATCCGGACTATAGAAATGCAATCAATCCGGATTATAGAATACGCAATGAGCTGCAAAATTGAGTCCGGCTTACCGAATATTCCGGATTAGTGGAGTCCGAATTATCGAATTTACACTGTATATTTAACCAAATTTTTTTTTTAATATCCTTAAATTAGGCAATAATTTTTCAATGATATTTAAAAACAAGTAAGAGTGCTATATTCCGCTGTGCCGAATCTTATATACCCTTCACCATTGTGCGAGTAGAATAAAGAGCAACTAAATAATTTTTACATTTACATATACATACATATTTACAATACTTACAACTTCATTATAAATGAAATTTAAAAAGCGATAACTGGTAAATATTTTTTTTAAATCGTTTTTAGTTTCTATTTGTTAAAATTATTTCGTTAAATATATGAAATAATAAAGAAGGGTGATAACGAAAATTATATTGGGCATTATGCTAGTATATGTAAACAAATACGAAGGGGTGGTGAGGGGATAGGAAGAAGAGACGACAACCGGATTTGAACTTCGCTTTGCATAAGGACCCAGAATATATATACTTTATAGGGTGTAGGACCTTCGGTGAAGGGTATAAAAAACAATCTTAATTATAAAAAAGAGTAATTTTTGGGATTTCAGTATTTTGGTCATAACTCTGCTATTTCTTAACCGATTTGACAGATTTATATACCGACGTGTTAAAGAAGAAATTTGCCAGTTATTTTGGCTATGAAACGTGGACTCGGGAAGATCTATGGTTCCTGAAAATGGGTATTTTTCAAAAAAAAAAATTAATATTTTGGTCATAACTTTTTCGTATCTGAACCGATTTTCCCGAATTTTTCAGAAAATATTTTCTATTAAAAATTTCCGATCTTCTGATATATAAGGCGTAACCATAGGTCATATTACAGTCAAAAAATTCAGGTTTTTATACAATTTTTAATACTTTTTGTATGAGAGGTACCACGCCTACTTCTCCAATCCCGCCCACATTTTGTAGGATGGTGTATATTTATAACCTAAATGTTTGTACCTAATTTTAAAGCTTTGGCTCTTGCCGTTCTCCAGATATACAGAAAAAAGTAATAAAAAGACAACAACCACAAGGGATTTTTTGGAAACATTAGAGGCAGTCGTGGTTTTTTGGTCATATCTAAGCCATTTGTGGACCGATCTTGCTGAATTTCAATAGCAAGAAATGGTGGACTGTATGTAACATAAGTGTAAAACAAAACCTAGCCGCTATCATGTCTGGATTATCCGGAAAACACATATCAAACGTAAGACGGACAGACGGACATCGTTAAATCAACTTCTCTTCTCATATGGACCCAGAATATATATACTTTATGGGGTCTTAAATCAATATTGTGGAAATTACAAACATTATGACAAACTTATATATACCCTTTTACACCTGTGGTGAAGGGTATAAAAAAACTATTAAAGATAAAAAATATTCCTTAGAGTTCTATTTGAAACAACACTGTAATTGACAACATTGTTTTTAATTTTCCAGAGAGGGGTCAGAAGCCCCAAAATTAGGCAATACTTAATTGATATTTTTACAAAAAAGTCTTTGATAAAAACTCGCCTAATATCTATCTAAACTTTTCATTCAATGTGAAACAACACTGTAATTGACAACATTGTTTTTAATTTTCCAGAGAGGGGTCAGAAGCCCCAAAATTAGGCAATACTTAATTGATATTTTTACAAAAAAGTCTTTGATAAAAACTCGCCTAATATCTATCTAAACTTTTCATTCAATGTGTATTCAATGTGTTTAAAATTAAAATCGTGCGGAAATCGTATTAATAATAAACTTTGTATTCCCGAAAATAACTTTGATAAGAAATTTAATTTCTGTATTTTTTGTCTTTAAATCCACAAAAATATACTACACTTTTAACGCATTTTAAAAATTTTTATTTGTGTCTTTTCAACCACTTAAATTAGCTAACGCTTTTTTTTTTTGTCTTAAACTCCTAAAGGCAAGCAGTGCTTTTTGCATTTTATAGTTAGAAACTAAAATCAAAACAAAAGTACAATAAAATTTAAAATTTGTAGCCCTTTTACAATTTGTGTCTGCGTTGTGCTTAAATCCTTAAAATTTTATTGTTTAACAAATAGTACAACATATTTTTTGGCCTTAGCTTTTAAACTATATTTTGTAGAATTTTAAATTTAGTTTATTTTTTCTTCTTCTTTTACCCAACTAAAACAAAAACCTAATTTAAAATATTTTTTTTTTTTTAGTTTTAAAAAACCTTTTGTTATTTCTCTACGCGCCGTTTTATTTATATTTATTTTGTTGTAAAAGTTTGCAGACTACACACTACACCGCCCTCCAAAATGTAGTTTTTTTCGGTTATTGTAACAGTTTTATAAAAAAAAAAAAAAGGAAGAAAAAACTAGAAAAGTGGATGAAATGAAGAAATGTATAGCAAAAACTTTTAACGCAAAGGACAGTATACTTTACAATACTTGCTGGCATATTGTCAGGGATTTCCAGAAATTTTATGCGTAGCGTATATTAAAGGGAGTTAACATACATTGTAAGTTTTTTGTTTTTAAAGTATGATTCAACTTAAAAGTAGAGATATTTTGCTTAGTTACAAAATGCCATAATTAGAACGTTAGTTTGCTGAATAAAATTGGGATTCAGTTTATAATAAAAAAAAAAGATATACATTTTGGATTATTTTGTAATTATTTTACACCATTTACATCGCTATTTAACGCCTTTAAAACTTTGAAATTTGTTTTAGTTCAAACTTAAAGATACTTTTAGCTTTAATATAAATAAAGTTCCATGTTTTAGGCTTAACCTTTTGTTTATGTATGCCTACGTATGTATATACCTTCAAGGTTGTTTAGAAATTGTGCATAAAATTTCCATAAAACCAGGCAAAACAAATTTTTTTTACTCATTAAATATTTTGCATATAACGTCTAATTGCCTAGGGATGGTGGCTGTTTTGATTTGCAAAAAAAAAAAAAAAAAAACTGTCTATTGCATACATCAAGGGATATTTAACACCATTTATTTTTTTGATTAATTATGGTAAACAATTTCAAACCTTTAAATATGCAACAGAATATAAAGGGGGAGTTGAAAAAAATATGTACAAAAAAAGGCTTAAAGTAAAGTGAACAAATTAAAATAATAATTTCATACGTTTAACATGAAAAGTGTTGCCTATTTTAAGCATCAAATTTATCTTAACATGTGTTGCATACATATTTTCAACAAAGTAACTGTCACACATTTCGTAAATTTTTTAATAACTTCTACATCATCTGCACACATTAATATTTTCGAAAATAAGATACAAGAAATTAATTCTTTAATGAATAATGGGAGTCATACTGGGCCCAAGTGACTACTTTAAGGGACTCCGGATGGAACAGGTCTAGTTTTAGAATTACAATTGCCAAAGAATTTGCACTGACATCTGCCCTTCAGATATGTAAACAGCCATTTATCAAGTATTGGAGAGTAGATGTTGTAAACATGAGATAAAATTGTTGTAAATAAAACGTGCACGTGGAAAATATACAAAAAAAAAAAAAAAAAAAAAAAAAAAATGCGTTGTGTAGGAACAGGGGAAATTGTTAAGATTGATTTAGTTAAACTTAAAATTATTTCATAATCAAATTAAATACAAAATGAAGTTAATTACTGCGTCCATCTTTGAGCATAGTTTTTGTGCTTCGCTACCCCCATCGTTATAAAATAAAGCTGAAAGTATTTACAATATATATAAACAAAAATTTATTTATTAAATTATAGGCTGCTTCATAGTAAGAGAATTCCAAGGCATTCAGTAGTTTCGTTTTATGGGGGGTATTGCTCTCCCTCCGTCAACCCCGACCATTTTTCTTTTAAAATTTACAATAATAGTGGATTTTAACACGTTTGAAGACTCTAGCTATCATAGTTCTTCAGTAAAGCGATAATTAATATTTGCATCTTATGGGAGGTATTGCTCCCCCTGCGCCTACCAGCTTTATTTATATTTTCAAAAGCGTAGTATATCATTAGAATGACTTCTACAAAGTTTGAATATTCTCACTATAACAGTTCTGAAGATATGCGATATTAAACATTGGCGTCCTATGGGGGGTAGCACTTCCCCCACTGCTATTTTATTTAAATTATGGGGCTCAGAAGATCCAACTACCAAAAGTTCAATAAAAGGGTTGCAGAGGCTCTTAAAATATGCGATATTTAATATTGGCATCCACGAAAAAATATGGCACCGCCCCTTTGCCCAATCACACCTTTTTGAACCCTACGACACATTAATTTAGAACAATAGCCTTCTGTGAAAATTTGATGACGATGGGTTCAGTAGTTAGTTATTTATAACGTTTTTTACTTTTTCTATTAAGGGGCGGGTACACGCGCACTTTTTTAATTAAACGCATTTCTATTCATGCCAACATCATATATACCAAATATTATCGCCGTAGGTCAAAAAATATCATAGATAACACGATTTAAAATTTTGGGTTGTATGGGCGTGGCATCGCCCCTTTGCCAAGTCACAATTTTATATAGCCTAAAGTCTCTTCTAGGGTCACAGTTACATGATGTGAAAATTTCAAGGCCATCCGTCAAGTGGTTTGGCCTCCTATAAGGCACAAATATTTATATATATATATATATACAAATATACATACATACATTCACTTTTATATATGTGACCCGGTCTATGAAAAGCTGGCTTATGACTCAAAAAAATATTTTTCACTTTTTTTTTGGTTCGGATAGTTTTTGAGACGCTCTTTAATATAGTGAAAAGCAGAAAGCCCTAACTTGATTAGAAGTGTACTAAAAATATAGAGAAAGAAGAACATAAATGAAAGAAAAACTGAATTTTATTGAAATTTTGCCTCCTTTTCATAGACCGGGTCACATATATAGATTTCTTCAAAATTTTACTACACAATTTATAAGGCATATTTTCATGATCATAATTATATAACAATCCCTTAAAACATTATATCGTCGGCTTAATATGCAAACCTGCTAACTTCTTTTTAATAAATTTTACAGGAGAGACAAATAACTTTTTATATTTCATACACAAATTGGTTAAAGTATAAAATGTATGTGAGCTCTCACCTATCACAGTGCATTCCCCTAAAAAATTCATCTGACATCCAAATAGCTGTCGACCGATTTACAGAAGTCTTGGATGCTGCAGCAAGAAATGCAACCCCAATCAAGCGGACAATTAAACGTGCTCCTTACAATACATCGACGGATATAGAGACCCTTATCAGAGAAAAAAGGAAGTTAAGAAGACAATGGCAAAACAGTCGTTCCCCAACCACTAAGGCCCAACTACAATTATGCCTGACAACTCTTCGCAACAAATTGAGACAGAACCACGAGTCTGCACTTGGGCGAAAAACACAGATGAAAAATTAAACGCTTTCGCGGGCCATCTTGAGAAAGTTTTCACGCCACATGATACACATACTTGTTCCTGTCGTCCAACCATTCCTGATAAGGTAAACCATCCATTAAAATTTAACATTACTCAAGTAAAATCTGCAATAGAAAAAGTGAATATTAGAAAATCTCCCGGACTTGACCGTATCACAGGGTCAATGATAAGAAACTTACCTTCGTCTGCTTCCAGAATCTTGCTGTTCATTTTTAACGCTATATTAAGAGTCGGATACTTCCCATCCTCATGGAAGAAGTCTATAATTGTTATGATTCCCAAGCCAGGAAAAGATGCTAGCCAGGTTGCGTCGTACAGACCGATAAGCTTATTATCAATCCTATCAAAGCTTTTCGAAAAAATATTCATTTTAAGTATAACTCCTCATCTAAATGAACACGACATCATCCCGGATCACCAGTTCGGATTCAGAGCGAAACATGGTACAATAGAGCAAGTGCATAGAATTGTCACCCTTATTAGATCGGCGTTTGAGAAAAAGCAATACTGCTCAGCCCTGTTTATAGACATTTCCCAAGCATTTGACAAAGTTTGGCATGATGGGCTACTCATCAAAATAACACGAATGCTTCCTCAAAACACTCACAAGCTTCTGGAGAGCTATCTAACAGGCAGAACATTCATAGTAAGGTCGCAAGATAAATACTCCCCCCTCAAGAAAATTACTGCTGGTGTTCCCCAAGGCAGCATATTAGGACCGCTTCTATATATAATATACACAGCGGATATGCCAACAAACCTGAGCACGCATACCTCTACATTTGCAGACGACACAGCATTTATTAGCGTTAACCATGACCCAAAAGTCGCATCGCAAAATCTGCAGTCCCACATCAATGAACTAGAGGCATGGCTAGAAAAATGGAGAATAAAGGTTAACCCGGCTAAATGTGCTCACTTAACTTTCACGCTCAGAAGACAAACGTGCCCAGCAGTAAAAATAAATAACATCACTGTTCCGGTAGAAAACCATGTAAAGTACTTGGGAGTTCATATAGATAGACGTTTGACCTGGTCTCGTCATATCGAAGCGAAAATAACGGCTATGAAACTTAAAGCAGCTCAACTACATTGGCTTCTCGGTAGAAACTCAAACTTGTCTTTAGACAACAAAGTTCTTCTATACAAGTCCATCATAAAACCAATATGGACATATGGCATCCAATTATGGGGTACTGCATGCGCATCTAACATCCAAAAGCTTCAAAGAAGACAGTCTAGAATATTACGACAAATTGTCTGCGCCCCATGGTATATACGTAATGATATTATCCACAGAGATCTCAACGTCCCCACTATCCAGGAGGAAATTAAAAAATATTCAATAAGCTACATCGATAAACTAATGGTTCACCCTAACTACCTCGCTCGGGGTTTGCTTCAGTTTGAAGGTCACCAGAGGCTAAAAAGAACCGATACTTTGAGCCTTACTAGAAGACAGTCTTAAAAATTTGAATACAGCAGTTAGTGGTTACACAGGTAACAACTAATAAACAACAAGTAGAATTAAGATTTGAATACATATTGTAAATTTCGATAAGAAAGATTCAATAATAAAAATAAATTATTAAAAAAAAAAAAAAAAAAAAAAAAAAAATATTTCATATGTCCAGCTTGAGAGAATAACCAAAAATATGGTAGGTTTAACAAACTTCAAGACCCAAATTGTAAAAAAACTACATGCTGGTCGACGAGACGTATCTTTCTCTACCTCACGGCATCAAAATCTCAATTTACTTAAAAAGTGGATTTAGCAGGTTTGCATAATAAGCCGACGATATGTGAACATGTTTGCAAGTGTTGCATATTTTGGTTTTGTTTTTGCCTATTTTGATTTAAATTGGCTATTTTAAGGAAAAAACTTGACTAATATTATATTGCCTTTTTATTTAAAGAAATTTCAACATAGTTTAAAAATGAATGTAGCCTTTTCGGAGCAAGATTCTAAAAAAATCTGTTGCATATATTTAGGATTGAAATAATTTAACTTTAAATAAGTCAAATTTTGCTATTGATTAAATTTTGTTTTTAAACAGCATATCTTGAAAATACAAAGGTTTTCAAAATATAATTTTTTATGGATTTAACAAAACTTAATTTTCCAAGAGATTTCATAAAATAATCTCCATAACGGTAACCTTCACTTTGTGTACAAACTTTATATGGACAGCTAGCCAGTCAATAAAGGTGGAAGTACATAACACGCGATAGTTCGTCGACGAGTATCGTGCGTTTAAATACTTTAGCGCGTAAAAAATTGCAAGTTACACAACTAGCGTTACAAAAGCCATTCCTGTCAGCTGTTTTTTATTATTGCATTAAAAACGAGTTCGAAAGTATATCAAGATTTTGTTATGATTCACACATTTGTTAAATTATTCCTTTTATTGTCAGCTGATTACTTGTCGAAAATACACAACGCGTTAAAAAGTTCAAAGTTAACTAAGCCAGCCAGACGGACGGACATTAGATTAGATTGATTCAAGAAGTGATTCTTAGTCGATTGGTATACTATTTAAAAAGTGGATCTGTTTAAGACCAATCAGCACCATCAGCACAAACGTGTAAAACTATCTCCACTGTAGTGATTTGGGTATAAAAAGTGTAGCATACCTTTAACGCGTTAAGCTGTATTATTTTCATTCTTTACGTTTTTTTAATGTTTTCTTTTTCCCCCATATTTCAATTTCATTGGTGAAGCGTAGCAAAAGAAATACGAATATTCATTTTTTCAATACCACATTTTTTTTTTAAGCAAATTTATTTTTCTGAGTCTGAAATCGATATTGAATTTTTTTAAATAAATTGTTTCGTTTGCTTAAGGGTTTCAAGTGTAAAGAAAATATTATTTTAGTATTTAATAAAAAATAAAGACAAAAAGTAAAACATTTTTAAAAATTTTAAAGAATTTTTTTTTTTTTAAATTAAAAGTATATACAGTAGACGCTCGCTTATATGAACTAATTTAGACAGGGCCTGTTCATTAAATGGAAAAATTAATAATCGAGACAATATAAAAGAAGTATTTAAATTCAAAACCAATATCAATTTTTGCTTCAGCCCATTCGCCGAATTCTTTTGATTAAAAATTTCAAATATTTGCGCGTTGCTCGATAAGTCGATTCATAATGAAATTCCAAAGCAAACTAAACAAAAAGCAATTATCAGCTGCTAAATGGGTGTTCAAAAAAAGCAGTTACGCCAATTCAAAGTTGTGGTACTCTAAAAACATCCTTTACAACAAAAAGTTACAAAAAAAAAATCAATGGTTGCAAGTTGTTCACATAATAGAGATAGGTTGTGTTCACTCTTTAGAACCTCATGTGTAAAAATGTTGTTGTTCCCTATTCTGGATGTTCATATAACTGGGTATTCATATAACCGAGCGTCTACTGTATAACAAAAAGTGTTGTATTTTTTGGTTTTATGTTTGGAATATTGTAAAAAGACAGAATTATTTTTGTGTTTCATATCTTAATAACATAGTAAATACCAATTTATTATTCAATAGCTAAATTGTTGCAAAGCTTTAGGCTACCTTTTTTTTAATTTTTAATATTTTTTGTTTGGTAAAAAATAAAGAAAATAAAAAAATTTTATTATCTGATGCAGACACTTACTGGTTTGTTCAATTTTATAAATAAGCTAAACATTAGAAAAAAGCATCAGAAACAAGGAAATATTCAAGACCAATCTTTCAATAAATCAATCTAACTATGTCCGTCCGTCCGGCTGGTTGTCGTGCGCAAAGTAAATTTCGCAGTTTTTAAGATAATTTGATGAAATTTGGCCTCTATACAAACTTCTTTCCGGAATAGAGTCTTTGTTTCCGTAAACCATCTTAAAACTCGCCTGTCTGTAGTATTTATAATTTACATATTTTGTAGCCTACTTGTAGGCTTCAAAAGAAAAACAAATTCAAAGTAAAAATTGTGTTAGTAAATCTACTGAAAAAAAGGTTCTCTGACTTTTTTTTTACAAAATAAATATGTTAAAAATCCATTTAAAATTACTTCCATTTAACATACCTTAAAAATGCTAAACTGGAATTTAAAAGTTGTTCTACCCAACTACACTTTTTTCCACTTCTAACTTTTACTTTCCATTTCAATATCGAGCAGAGAAAAAAAGGAATGTTTTTATCATTGTGCCACAAATTGTGTATGGCAAAAGTACTATGTCATCTATAAATAATGTTTAGGCAACGTTAAATACTTTAGAAAAGGCTTGTAAAACTAAACCAGGTTAAGCCTTAGTAAAACACCCACTCATTTCTAGTTTCCTTCATCTCCTTCTTTTTATCCTTTTATTATTGTAAACCAACGAACAATTCTCTGCTGGTTAAATGTGAACAAGCAAAAAAAAAAAAAAAAAATTAAATAAAGTTTACAAAAAAAAAAAACTTTAAGTAATAATGGAAGAACAAAAACCACAAATAGAATTGAATAGCAAAACAAATCATAATATAGTTTTGTACTAAGAAAGGACATAAAACAACATCAAAGGAGGATCGAGAAGGAGAGGAACAAGCAAAAAACTAAGTAAAAAATACTGTAGACAAAAAAAAAAAAAAAACTCGGTCAGTAATAATAATTTTTTAAGTAACCATAACAGAAGTGCACTGAACTGTTCACTAATAAAGTGAAAGAGTGAAAAGAGTTAAAAAAAATAACTCAAAACAAACACCCAGCCAGTCAGTAGTTTTTCACCTGAAAAATAATCTGCTGTAGCAGTTTCCATTTATTTGCCATATTTGTTTAAGTCGTTGTAGTCGAAGCTTTTGAAAAAGTGCACAAAATGACTTTATTATAAGCAAGCAGTAAATTTACTTTTACCTTTCAAGGTTTTTTTTTTAGTTCAAAAACTTTTCTAGTATTTACTTGGAAATTTTTTATTATTTTATTTTCCACTGCTTTGTTGGCCATAACTGAACAATTGTCATGGGATAGCAGTTCTATTGGCTCATGTGTGTTGATTGAATAGAAGGGATTTGTGGAAAACATTGCCGTTGATAAAGGGAAAGACTTAAATTTAATTTAAGGAAGATGACATTTTGAATTGTTTTAATTTGAAGAGAAACAGTTTTGAAAGCTAAACATTTTATTTAAGTTAACAGGGAGAGAAAACAATCGTTGTAATATCAAGTTTGTCATAGAATTTTTGAAAAATATATCAAATATGAATTGCATATTCTTAGGATACAAAAAATTCTGTAAAATACTTTGCCTACTCTTAGTTGGAGAATTAAATGCACTAATTCGCCAAATGTTGCCTATTATCAATATGCCTAGATACCATTTAACTCTTCCATAACAGTTTTAGGATACGATTTCGGAATGTTTTGTTGCATATTTTAAAGATTAATTTGCTTTTTTTTCTTTTCTTTTTTTAATTTACAAGTTTCTATGGAGAAAAATACCAAATTTTTAAAAACTTAAAAGAAGAGTTGTCTTCTTTAAAGAACTAATTAAAAGTTCAGTTTAAATTCAGTCCTAGCTCAGCTCAGCTCTGTTTAGTTCCAGGTTAGTTCTAATTCAGTTCTAGTTCAGTTTTAGTTCAGTTCTAGTTCAGTTCTAATTCAGAGAGTGCCCCGGTAGGCTAGCTGGTTGTGAGCAAGTCTATCAGTACCGTAGTTATGGGTTCGCTTCCCGCCAAAGACTCTGGTCTCCTGAAGACAGTGTAGAGCTTCGCGGGATAAGTTTAGGAATGAAAAAAAAATTTATTTCAGCGCTAGTTCAGTTCTATTTCTGGTTCAGTTCTTGTTCAGTTCTAGTTAGAATTAAAAACGTTATATAACATTATTAATAAATGAGTTCAGTTCTAGTTCAGTACTAGTTCAGTTCTAGTTCAGTTCTAGTTCAGTTCTAGTTCAGTTCTAGTTCAGTTCTAGTTCAGTTCTAGTTCAGTTCTAGTTCAGTTCTAGTTCAGTTCTAGTTCAGTTGTAGTTCAGTTCTAGTTCAGTTCTAGTTCAGTTCTAGTTCAGTTCTAGTTCAGTTCTAGTTCAGTTCTAGTTAAGTTCTAGTTCAGTTCTAGTTCAGTTCTAGTTCAGCTCTTGTTCAGTTCTAGTTTAGTTCTAGTTCAGTTCTTGTTCAGTTCTTGTTCAATTCAAGTTCAGTTTTAGTTAAGCTTTAGTTCAGTTCTAGTTCAGTCCTAGTTCAGTGCTAGCTCAGTTTTAGTTCAGTTCTAGTTCAGTTTTAGTTCAGTACCATCTATCAGTACCGGGGGTGCGGGTTCGATTCCCGCCAAAGACTATGGTCTGCGGCAGCTCTAATTCAGTTCAAGTTCAGTTCTATTTAAGTTCTAGTTCAGGTCTAGTTCAATTCTAGTTAAGTTCTAGTTCAGATGTAGTTCAGTTCAAGTTCTAGTTCAGTTTTGATTTTGTTAGGTTAGATTTTTGGTTTAGTTCAGTTTAGATCAGTACTAAATTTTTTTTAGTTCAGTTCTAGTTTATTTCTAGTTAAGCTAGAGATCTAGTCGAGTCCTTGTTCTGTGTTGATTAATTTAGATTTTTGATTTAGTTCAGTACTAATTTTTTTTTTCAAAATTCATTAATTGATAATGTAATATAAATCTTTCTTCTGAAAAAGATAGTCATTCTCTCAAATTCTATTTCCAAACTTAAGGTTTATGTTTAATTATGTTAACTTTCACTTTTAGTCCTTGAAAAAAACAAAAAATGTTTAAGTTTAAATTCTCTGCTTTTCGAAACTTTTAAACAATTTTTTTATTATTTTATTTACCTTTAACCAATATCGGGCACTTTCCAAGCGTTACAGCACTACACTTTCTTTAAAGTTCAAGGCTGTTATTAATGATATTTATTTGCTAACTAACTGTAGTATACTTCTAGGTGTATGTATTTGTATTTGAATTTTAGCAAAGATAAATGACTAAGTAAACTTTACTTTTTAATTGCATAATTTTTTTAACAAACACTTACGTTCATTCTCTCGTAATACAAGCACGAGAAAAACTCACACAAGCAAAAATATTTTTATTTGCTCTTAAAGAGTTTTTTCGTAATTTTTTTTCACAACTTTTATTATAAATGCATGAGCGTGTTTGTTAATTTTTCTCCCGAAACAAAAACGTGGAGCAAAAACAAGAGAAAGAGATAAAAGTATAAACGTACTACATACAAAGCCTTGAAGTATGCAACAGCTTGCTGTGTTTAATTTGTAAAACTTTTTGCTTTGTTTGAATATGTATGTTTGTATGTATGTTTACAAGTATATAAATACATAAAGTGCGTTTAAGAAGATAAGCTGCAACACATCAGCAGAGGGACACCATAGAAACAAACAAGATGGGAGGACGAGGCTGAAAAATATAAGTTCGTTTACTTTTTATCTTCTTTATTTTAGTTTCTGTTTAAGTTTACCTCTCGCCAGTTTGAACAGAAAAGTGACAGCTTAGAGTACGTTTTAATTATGCTAATGTGAAATTGCGTCTCTCTTTGCAAGACAAACATTTATTTTGTTTTTATATGTTTCATTATTTTTTTAATCCTTAAACATATGCCTCTTCTTTTAAAGGTTTCCTTAACTTTTTTTTTAACCATGCTGGTTTCTCCTCCTTAAAGTTTTTTTTAAATTAAGCACCTTAATGTGTGCCTGGCATAACAAACCGTTGAAAAGGGTTTTCTCAGGGCTGTTACTTTTATTTAAGAGTTTTCTAACTTGAATGTGAATGCTTTTTGCAACAAACTTTGTATATTCATTTGGGTCAAGTTTACTGCTGATTACAACAAGTTTTGGTGTTTTTTGAGCAAAGTTCATTTGTATGTTTACTATGTTTTTAGCTGGCATACATTAAGGCGTTATTAATTAAAACTAATGACTGTTGCCTACTTTAAGGATTATATTATACAGGTATTACTGCAGAACGCGTGGAGGAAATCGATGTTTGTAACGAAGTTTAACATTTTGTGCTGAGAAAAATTTCTGGGTTAAAAGAAATAAAAAGTAATTGAATATTAAAAACACTTTTAACACAAATTAATTGTTTTAGTTGTAGGTGATGAAGCAATTGCCGGCTGTTGCTGGTAAATATGGGTAAAGTAATTTATCTTAATTAGCATGCCCACAGTTTTTGGGTAAAAAAAAACAAGTGCCAATTAAAATTTTGTTAGCAAAAATAGTTTTTTTCTATTTTCCAGTAAATGTCTGTTTAAATTTTTTAGTTTACGTTCTGGTCAGTTAATATCACTTAAGTATTAGTTCTAGTTCATTTCCAGTTTAGTTCTTCATCAGTTCAAGTTTAATTCTAATTCAGTTTAAGTTCAGTTCTAGTGCAGTTCTTGTTAAATTCTAGTTCAGCTTTCACTAAAAACTATAGACAACCAACATTAACTCCCTAAGGTATGCTTTGCATTTTGTTTTAAGAAAATTTGTATTAAATTTATCTTCTGCGTTATTTGTTTGTTTTATTTAAGATTTTTTCGAAAATGTTTTTTATGTCTTTAATATTTTTTCCACTCTTTCTATTTCAGTTTCAACCTTGTGTTTGGCAGTAATTGAATAATTATCTAAATTCTTAAGCGTGCATTTTAGAATCTCTCAAAAACAAAATAAAAAAAAGTCATAAAAAACGCGTGAACGAATTGTGAAATATGATAAAAATTGCTTTAAACTAATTGCAGAGTTATAAAAAAGCTGACATAAAATATAAAGAAAAAGAAAAAATATTAAAAGTATAATTACCGTAACAAATTACCATAAAAAATTAATTAATTAAAGCAAGTAACAAATTACCATAAAAAATTAATTAATTAAAGCTTGGTGCTTACGAAACAAAATCTGTTATAAAAAAAAATAATAGCAAATACTTAAAAAGTAAAAGATTCAAGAAACAATAAATCATTAAGTGGTTGGGAGAACAAAAAAAAAAAAAATGTTAAAAAATTCATAATAAAATCAACACCTAAAACAAGAAAAAAAAACAAAAAATAAATAACATTGTGCTTAAAGCCAACCTAAAAATATGCTACAAAATTGTAAAACAAATTTTATAAAACACAACGGTTGAAGTTAAAATATTTTTATGTTTTCACCAGGAAACATCACTTATTCTGCCCTTGACTTAAAATAAATAGTAGACCTTTGTGTTTGTATTAAGGTGATGTTTATACAAGCCTTAAAATATGCTTTATTAATTGCACGATAAAGCCTTAACATATGGTATTTTATTTGGTTTTTAAAACTAAAAGAAAAAATATGTTGTAATAAATTTCAGGTGAATAAGACTGAAACTGAACAAGGCCCTACAAGGCCATAGTTAAAACTTTGTTTTTGGCTATTTGAAAAAGCCTTTAAAAAAGTGTAAGCCGAAAGTTAAGGAGAATCTTAAAAATATTTCCATACAAATTTGTATACATAAAACTACAAATACTTACGATTTTCTGTAATACCACCAAGTTAACATAGTGAATTGTGTAGTCTTTTTTTTTTTTGGAAAATCATAAGTATACTTTTGCAAAAAAACAAAAAAAGAGAAAAAAGTTTAAATTAACAAGTGGAAAAAGGCATAAAACACAAAATAAAAAAAACCCAAAAAGGCGAGAAAAGCCTAATTTTTCATGTTGCGGCTTGGTGTGTCTAAAGAAAATGTGAACTTTATGCCGGCCGACTGAATTTCTAAAGCCACATAAGGTAAGTTTTATTCTTAAAGTAAAGGAAAATGTAAACTTACAGCAAATTTACGGCCAAACTTTACAGCTTTATAAAAAATATTTTGTTAAAATAAAAGCAATCTCTTTTATGCAAAAAAAAAAAAAAAAAACAACAACAGTTGAAGTTCAAAACAAAAAAATATAAAACAAGTAAGAAAGTATAGTCGGTCAAGCCCGACCATATGATACCCTACACCACAGTATTTAGAAACACATCATGCTTATGTGTCCATAATAATATTTATTTTTTTATTTATTTAATCAATGGATTTATCCTTACTGACTAATAACAATATTGACTTAAAATTAATGAATAACAATATGCATTTTAAAATATACTACAACTTTACAGAATATATGTACATAAAAATTTAAGAATTATGAAAAACAATAATTTTATGCTTTATGGAATTTAAACATAAAGAAAAATCAACAAATTGTGACAGAGAATTAAATTGTCTACATAACCTCGAAAAAGGATCAGCAATAGCGTAATTTTCTCTATAAAATTTAACAAAAAGCTAATTATAATGACGCGTATTGCGACAAGATATATTAAATTTAACAGACTCTAACAGAAAATCACAACAAACATTATCATAATAAGATTAACCATAAAAGAAACATTTAACATTGTATGACGACTTTTGAGCGATGGTAATTTTATTAATGCCAGTCTACTAGCATAGGAAGGAAAGTTTGAAGATCACGTAAACAGAATAATAAAAATTGTTTTTGGACCGATTCAATACGAGAATTGTGAATGTTGTAAAATGGATCCCAAATGATTGACCCATATTCTAAGATTAGTCTAACGAGTGATACGTAAAGTTACTTCGTTATGTATGGATCGGTGAATTCTTTAGCCAAGCGCTTAATAAAGCCAGGAACGCCTCGAGCTTTATTTATAGTTAATGTAATATGAGAAACAAAGTTTAATTTAGGATCCAGTAAGACTCCAAGATCAAGAAACGAATCAACCAACTCCAGTTGATGACCACCCAAAGCATAATAATATGTATTTATCTTTGTTAATAAATTTCATTAAAATCGGTTTAAAAGTTTGTGAGAGGCCCCTACCTCCCCTTGTGGTCCTATTTTTGAAAAACTACATAGCTTATGTGTCCATATAAATATATTTCTATCTATGGTATAAATTTCATGAAAATCGGTTGGATTGTTTCTGAGAGCCAGAAATCTTCCCATGTGGTCCTACGATTTGGCCCATTTTCTATAGGCTTGGTCCTTGTGCCAATAAGAACCTTTGTCCCAAATTTTATCAAATTATCTCCAAAATTGCGTCCTGTACTTTGCGCACAAGGTTACATGGACAGCCAGCCGGACGGTCATCGAAGGTTCGAGTCAGAAAGTGATTATACGGTCCAATTTTCAGGATAATAATTAAATCAATATTAAGTTAATTTTCATATAAACTTAAAACGCATTTAAATACAGATTGATTTTTTGAGTTTTGCTTAAAAAGTCTAATTTAATTAAGATAAAAGTATGGCAGCACTACTAAATACAAAAAAATATCATAAAAAAGTGAATTTATTTACAAGGTGGCCTCCAAAAACAGTTGTTTGCTATTGTTTTGCCTGTTGTTGTTGCATTGATTTAATATTAAGAGCACCTTGCTTAGTTTTTCCAATGGAAACTTAAAATGCATTTAAATGTACCACATCGGTGAATTAAGCTACAATTAAGTGTTTAGTGAAGAAAAGAATATTGTATTTAAAACGATTTTGAACATAAATATGTTTTAAAATCAATCCCAAAAAATGGGCATAAGTCGATCGGAATATTTTAGGGCGTTACACACATCAGCACAAATGCATAATACCCTCTTTACTATTGTGGTGTGGGTATAAAAATGGTAGTTGGGACTAACCAAAATAATTGAGTGGAATGAACTATTTCTGTGCTCATATTGAAGAGAAGCTTAAGTCGATATAAGACAAAATTCAGTTTCTACAATCAGAACAGGTATCAAATCTTTTATATTTACTTTACAGCAAATGCTACTATTCTCTTCCCCTCTCATCAATAAAATTAGACTTTCTGAAAGAAAACTTTCATTGTGTGAACCCAATCTATAGATTTTTTTTAAAGAATCTATAGATTGGGTTCACACAATGAAAGTTTTATTTCAGAAAGTCTAATTTTATAGAAAACGTAAACAACTAGTTAACGTTTTCTAAAAACAGGCAGTTAAAGTAGTTTCGAATGCGATAATATATAGATTTAAAGCAAGAAAAGTCCTCGAACTGAGGATATCTGCAAACTATGATTTTTGACATAAGCTACTTTTCCATATTGGCACAGATTTCTTTCTAGTAGTTAAGATTTTAGTTTATTTCTTGTTAAATTCTACTTCAGACCCCATTCTGTTTAAGTTCATTTCTAGTTTAGAAAAAAGTTGCCGATTATGTAGCAGTGTAATTTAAAGTATTAAAAAGTTATAAACATGTAAGTCTGAGTTCATACGGCCCATGTCTTATTGACAAGATTCTTCCTTTTTCTTCTTTGAACATGAATTGGCGTTCAAATGATTCATGTCATGTTGACGACATGTGCTTTGTTAATATTGAAAACAATAACAAAATAAAACAACGAATGAAAAAGCAAAACGTAAAGACAGTACATGCATATGTGTACTCGTTTCTTTTCCCCTCGTCCCTCTCGCCTATAAAGTAGCAATTTTGTCAATAAGACATGAGCCGTATGAACTCAGACTAAACAAAATTCAAAATTGATAGTCAATTGCAGCAAATTTCGATGCGCCAATGCCATTGGTTAAAGATTGATGTTTTACTAAAGAACGATAGAACGGCAACGAATTCTGATGATGGGAATGTGGTTATTCTTGAAACATGTACATAAATTCGACTCGAGTTCAATTCCGCGTTCAGTCAAGAATAAAATTATCAAACTTTTTTTTATTCATTTCATGTTGTAAATTCCTTCCTTCACTTGAAATAATTGAATGAAAATTAAATGTGATGAACTTAAGCCTAATTTAAATATCAACAACTGCAATTAAAAACGAACAGTTCAATGAAAAATCAAAATTGTTAAAACTTAAAATGTTTGTTTATACAATTTACAATTATACAATTTATTATGTATTTTCTCCTGCAGTAGAGCTTCAAATTTAGGTTAGTTCTAGTTCAGATCTTATTTAATTTAAGGATAGTTGAATTTCTGGATCATTTCAAAAGTTCAAGTTCGGTTCTAATTCCATCAATTTTTATTCTATTTCTTTTTAGTTGTATTAAATTATTTCTGACTAGTTGTATTAAATCCACACTTATCATGATTTGACTTTACTGTTCTTTTTTCTTTAACTACTTTCGACATAAAATTTCCAAACGCAAGAATAAATATTATTAAAATTCATTTTACTTAATTTGTTGTATAAAAATTTTATAGATGTATAAATAAAACCAACACAAAAAAGTAATAAAATTTATATTTCATTAAAATCCACACAAATGTACAAAAATCCAATAGAAATACACACAAATATTTTCCCATACACAAAAAACAGTCTCACCAACACTGGAGTACTTTACTAGTAAGGTTTTGGACTAGTTTATTACTAGTTGTAAGGCGTCAAAAAATTAGAAAGATGATGCCGTTTGTTGTTAAAACCACAACAACACTATAAAAGTTCGTAAACAAAACCATTTAATACTTGTTGGATGTAGGCACAACAACAGCTCTACAAAAGTAGATTAAAAAAACAATTTATTTGTCTGCTGAGAAACAACAAAAACTCTACAAGAAAAAAACGTACACTTTTGGTTGGTTTTTGAGTTGACACAATATTTTCCAGTTAAAAAAAAAATTAAAAGAAGGAAAATTCCCGTATTCTTTTTGTTGAAATAATTTAGTAAAATACAGCAAATTATTTAATCTAGAATGATGACGATAACCATATGGGGCATTCTAGTAGTTTCTTATAGTTCTGAGCTGAGCTGATGGCCTAAGATGCTAGTGCTCTTTCAATTCAACTGTGTAATAATTTTATTATTATATAGCTATAATAAATAAATCTGTTAACAAAAGGGGAATTCAACAAAATTAAAACACGGTGTAACACGAAAATAAAAAATACAATATTCTCTCTCTCTCTCTCTCTGTGGTTCTAGGGGTATAAAGCAATAATTAAGTAGGAACAAAGTATTGAGGGGAATTGTCAAATTTACTTTTGCTTTATTAGTCCTTATACTGTAAATAAGTCAATTAGTTCAAAAATACTTTAAAAATTCATAAAAATTAGCTTGTTTTGCTCCAATGGCAACCCAACTTTAAAAACGATAGTTTCATATATGAAAAAAAAATCAAAAGTGCAACTAGTTTAAAGTAAATACCAACCAGTATATTTCTAGCTAAATACTACCCAGCAAAAACTTTACTTACAATCCTACTTTTAATGACTTCAAGAATTCATTACTTTGTAGCTTTATTCGCCACTTTTTGGATTATTAGTTATATATTAAATAATAACTTTATTTATATCTTAAATATACAGAAAAATTTATATTTTCATTATGACAATAAAAATGTCATTATAGTCATTATAGTCAAAAAACATAGTTTTTTAATACAACAACTAGACTGCCCCGGTAGACTAGCTGGTAGAGAGCTAGTCTAACAGCACCGAGGTTGCGGGATCAAATCCCGCCAGAGACAGAAAAAAAAAAATAAAAAATATAATAAAGTAAAATAGAATAAGAAAAAATAAAAATAAAAATAAAATAATTAAAAAAAAAATAAAAAAATTTTTACTTTATTGACTTTGTGTAACTATATATTTTTATTAAAATTTTAAGTATAAAAAAAACATTATTTTTTAGATTATAATAGGCTAAATTATAAAGGATTACTTTTAGGACATCTCGAACAAAAATAAGTACTTTTTCTAGTAGAAAAGTAAGTAGACGGCTCGTCAAATTCTCATTATTTTTCTGCTTACTTTGTAAGCAAAGTTTTTGCTGGGTAGCTACTTTTTTGCAGGGTATTTATAAAATACAAAATATTTCATTTTTTTTTTTATTTTGTAGTTTAAAGATACACAAAATTCAAAAATCTTTTCTGCGACAAACATCTGCTCATGCAGACAAAATATTTTAAACAATTTCGACAATAGAACATATTTTTGAAACTTTGGTACAGTCGGTTTTTGCAAAAATATTGTATGAGTCGTATATTTTGCAGATTGTGTGTGGGTGCGGGGTATGAGTAGACAGTATGAATAATTAATTTGTGGAAATAATTTTGTTTAGGATAATTTCTGATTTTCAGGAATTTTCTAATTGTTTGTCATGATTGGATGGAATGTAGCACAAGAGTAATTTTATTAACTTCCTTAAGGTAAAAATTCCTACATTTTTGAATGGCTTAATAAAGGCAATAAATTTTAAAAATTTTGTTTTAAGACTTTATTTAGGAAAGTTCATTATTAGGAGTAGAAAGGTTTAGAAGAGCTTAACATTTTCTAACTTTTACATACAAATTAATTTGAAAAGTGTAGCATTTGCACAATTTTATAAGTAAATTATAAAACTTATACTGAACTAGAACTGAACTCAAACTGAACTACATCTGAACTAGAAATGAACTAGAACTGAACTAGAACTGAACTAGAACTAGAACTCAACTAGAACTGAACTTGAATTGAGCCAGAACCAAACTTGAGCTTAAATTAATTTAACTAGAACTAAAGTAAAGTAAAATAAAATAAACTTTTAAGTTAAATATAATTAAAACAAGTAAGAAAGTATAGCCGGTCATGCCCGACCATATGATACCCTACACCACAGTATTTAAAAACACGTCATGCTTATGTGTCCATGTAAATATGGATTTATCTATGTTTATAAACTTCATGAAAATCAGTTTGAAAGTTTGTGAGAGGCAGAAATTGCCCCCTGCCTCCACTTGTTATCCTATTTTTGAAAAACTTTTTAGCTAATGTGTCCCTATAGATATGGATCTATTTATGTTTTAAATTTCATTAAAATCGGTTTGATAGTTTCTGAGAGGAAGAAATATCCCCCTATCTTCCCTCGTGGTCCTACGATTTGGCTTGGTCCTTGTGCCAATAAGAACCTTTGACCCAAATTTGATCAAATTATCTCCAAAGTTGCGACCTGTGCTTTGCGCACAAGGTTACATGCCAGCCAGCCAGCCAGCCTGCCAGGCAGCCAGCCTGCCGGCGTTAGTTGGACTCAGAAAGTGATTCTGAGTAGATCGGTATACTTGAAGGTGGGTCTAGGACCACTATTTTAAGGCGTTACACACATCAGCACAAATGCATAATACTCTCTCCACTATTGTGGTGTGGGTATAAATAGAATCCAGCTAAGACCAAACTCGAATCTGAATAATAACACTGCGGAACAGTTAGTTTGCGGTCTGGAATTTGATTGGAAATTTTTACTAATTTGAGCTCGCTGATTTCGAATCTATGGAAATCGTATGGAAATCGATATTCAGATTTCTCAGTAAATTGAGAATCAAATCAAAAATTGTGCACCGATTTCAATGATACAAACCTCACTTTATTCGAAATTATGTTAAGCTTAATGTTTTTAGATCAAAACTGTGATTTTTGCCGCATTTTTATTTTTTATGCATTTAAAAAAAAAAAAAAAATTGCTTTTTTTACAAAATTAATTATACTACAGGGCATAATTAAAAACAATATAAGCACGGCTTAAAGATAATATTGTTGCCGAGTTTCGGATTTTTTTTAACTGAATATGGTCAACCGTCTTCAAGAAATTCCAATTTATGTAGTGAAAGTGCCTTAATTTTGGACATAACGGTATATCTCGGAAACTAGAGCTGATAGAGAAAAATGGAAGATACAGACCGCACAAAAAAAGTTCAAATTTGTTCCCTTGTGTAATCTTAATTATAAAATAAATTTTACCTAAAGGGTAGTGCAACCAAAACGCACGATGTTAATTGTATATGAAACAAAAAGTGTTCACAGAATTATCCTTATATTTTTTATTATTATAGAATGATCTATGGCAATTATGTGTAAAACAAAATATTAAACTAATGATCTTCACGGCTTCGGTGGCATGCCTCTATTCAATGGTCCATATTTTCAATGACTCTGAGACATAATTGAGGTTCAATGTCGTTAATGTGCCGAGTTATCTCATCCCTTAGCATTTGAATTGTTCTTGGCTAATTAACGTACACTTTTTCTTTTTAATATCCCCTAAGAAAGCAGTCCAACGGTGTCACATCACATGATCGGGACTGCCAATAAATATCGCCATGACGTGAGATAAGACGGCCATTGAATTTATCGTGCAAAAGAGCCATTGTTTCGTTGGCTGTGTGGCAAGTGGCACCATTCTTTTGGAACCACAAATCGTTCAGGGGCCTAATTCTAATTCTTTCAGTCGATACTGAACGAATCGAAATTATTTTTTCAACATTCTGAAACTCAAATTAATGCTTTAGAACACTGAAAAAATTATTCCGATTCGTTCAGTATTGACTGATATAATTAGATATTAAATTGCTTTCGAATCGGGAAAATACTCGATCACGACTGCCAGAATCAGACCCCAGGTCCATATACTCGATTTCTGGCACAAGAAGTCCGTTATCATCTCGCGATAGCAAACACCATTCACGGTAACTGCTTGGCCTACCTAATTTTCGAATAAGTACGGCCTGATGGCGCCGTCAGCCCTTTAACCGCAACAAACATTCACCCTTTGTGGATGCATCATCTTTTCAGCAATCACTTCTGGATTCTCATTTGGCCAAATGCGGTAATTCTGCTTGCTAACGAATCCACTGAGGTGAAAGGGTTCCTCATCGCACATCACGATTTCGTAAAAGACTTTAACAATCTAAACGCGCTGCTCAATTGTTTACCTCTCCATGGTTGAAGTTGTCAAAGACTGAAACACAGAAATGTCAAATTAAGTTGAGCAAAACCTTGACGTTTAAGTTTGACTCACAATTAACATCGCGTATCATGGTTGGAACACCCTTGCATAATTTAAACTTGACAACTTTTCTTTTGAAATATTTTATCTATTGTTGTTGTTTTTTTGTTTTAAATTTTGCAATATAAAACACTTTTTTTTTTGGCTTTTTTATAATTCCTTGAACAAAGGAAGTTAATACGCCTTTAAGCTTATTTGATTTTTTTTTGGAAAAAAAAGTTTTTATATTAAAACACTTAAACACTCGTCAAAAAAATTAAAAAAAAAAACAACAAGTTTTTTCGTGATTTTTTTTTAATAAAAGTTTGACGAGAGTTAATTTCCTACACCAAAACTCAATTTTTTTGTTTTAAATTTAAAAAAAACATTTTGAAGATTTAACAAAGTATTAAAATATAAATAAAAGTTATGAAAAAGTCACAGAAAATAAACCAAAATAAACACAACACAACGCAAACAAAAACTAATTTCTTTTAAATTCCTAAAAGTATGCAAGAATTTATAAAATCAAAAAGCTAAAGAAAGCGAAGATAATAAAAGTAATTTAAAAAAATGGAAAGGAGATTAAGAAAGGCATGAAAACACTAACACCAGTAATAAACCTTCAATCTATTGTTTATTTTTTATCAGTTTTAAAGCATCTCAAAAAAAAAAAACAAGAGAAAAATACTTGGGGGATAGAAAAACCAAAACAAATTTTTAATAAAGTAACTTTTATAGCAGCAACAAAAGGTCAACAGTTTCTTACTTTTAGCGCTACCTTCTATCAAAATTGTTGACAATATGAAACAAAAACATCAAAAGTAAAGAAAAACACGCAACATGCAGTTTATCTATTTAAAGTTTTAAAAATTATTTACTTCTTTGCCCAAACCATATTTCGGGATTTGTTCTCCTTAAATTCGAACTTTATGAAGAAACTTTTTAAGTTTTTATACCCTTCACCTCAGGTGAAAAAGGGTATATATAAGTTTGTCATTCCGTTTGTAATTTCTACAATATTGATCTAAGACCCTATAAAGTGTATATATTCTGGGTTCTTATGAGGAAAGAACTTGATTTAACTATGTCCGTCTGTTCGTCCGTCTGTCCGTTTTACGTTTGATATGTGTTTTCCGGAGACTCTTGACATGGTAGCGTCTAGGTTGCTTTACATTTATGTCACATATAGTCCACCAATTCTTGCTATTTAAATTCAGCCAGATCGGTTCAAAAATGGCTGCGATATGAGCAAAAAACCACGACTACCTATAATTTTTTCCAAAAATCCCTTGTTGCTGTTTTTGTATTTTTATTTCTTTTTTCTGTATATCTTGAGAACGGCAAGAGCCGTAAGTACACACATTTAGGTTATGAATACACAGCATCCCACAAAATGTGAGCGAGATCGGAGAAGTGGGCGTGGTACCTCCCGTACAAAAAATATCAAACATTTTATAAAAACCTCGTTTTTTGGACTGTTATATGACCTATAGTTATCCCTTGTACACCAAAAGATCGAAAATCTTTAGTTAAAAATATTTTCTGAAAAATTTGTAAGAAAGAATTGGTTGAGATACGAAAAAGTTAAGACCAAAATAATAACTTTTTTTTTAATGCCCACTTTTGACATATAGAAACTGGCCATTGTTGTTTCTATCTGCTACTAAAAGAAAACAAACAAACAAACAAACACACATACATGGTACAGTCCATTCTGGTGAATATGGGCACCTATTACGGTTCACAACTCAAATAAGTTGGTTTGTAATTTTTGTATTATGGTTCGCAACTTTGCTAAATTGTGGTGAATAACAACACCAAAAATAATTACAACTCAAATGAGTTGAATTGTGAGCAATAAAACGGGCCATATTTCATTTTAATGATATTCAAACAACGTTCCTTCATGGCTCGGCACAGCCGTATATTGCACTCTTACTTGTTTTTATTTATTTTGTTGTCTTCGCTATTTGTTTCCTATCTTATATTTTTGTTTTGTGGCTTTTTGCTCTTTTCAGTTTTTGTTGTAAGTGTTTGGGAGTGTTTGGTTGTAAAACTGGTCTTATTTAGGTATTAGAATGGAGTGTATTGTTAAAAGAATTTTATCGACATATTAACCATTTTTTTTTGGGGTATTGAGGAAATAAGACTTTTGTAAAAAGCTTTATAAATTTAATTTCAACTAAAAGAAGCACATTGAAAAACAGGGTTAATAGTAAAAATAACACTACGTGACAATTTTTTGACCAAATTAATTGGACGGCTAATCTTTAGGTAAAATTGTCCGCTGAATCCGAATATGAAGTCAGAATTGTCAAAAGTAGAACAGTTTTTGAGATATTCCAAAATAACCGTTATTTGTGTTTTTAAAAAAGATGCTGTGACTGAAATGCAATGTCAGATTCATTTGGTCATGCCTTTGTTGAAATTTTGTCACGTAGTGTAATTTATGAAAAATAAATAATTCCCGGATTGAATTTTATCATAATAGATACCCAAACTAGGTATAGAACTAGGATGAAACTTGAACTAAATAAGAATGGAACTAGAACTGAACTAGTACTGGAGAGTAAAACCTTTTTCAATGAAGTCACCTCCAACAAAACTGTTTTGAACAAAAAAATACCCTAGGGAAAAGGGAACAAATACGAAAGATTTCACCTGACAGTTCTAAAGTGGTAGGAACCGGTTCTAGTTCTAACACTTTATGAAGGGGACTTGTCGCTTTAAAATGGCGATGTACTAGGAATGTGCTATTTAACACCTTTTTGGTACTTTGTAACAGGTCCTTAAAAGAACCAAAATGGAAACAATTCATTTCGGTTAAAATAATGACTGTCGCAGATATTGTCCCGAGTGAATCGTGTTAATATGAAAGATCCTTTTCATATATAGTAATAGAACCAGATTGAATCAGCTATTTCTCGTACGAAATTCAGTGAAATGTCTAGTTTTATCTTAATTACTATTCCTCTGCAGTAACTAAACTTTAAATACTTAATAACCAGTTAAGTGATATGTCTTGCTTTCACCTATGATAATTCATAAATAAGAGCATTTGACACAAATTTCTGGTAGGGTATGTTTGATTTAATCATATCTAAGTCACCGGCAACCATGTTCTTGTTTAATTGATTTACCGTCAAGCTGCCGCAACCATCTTATGGGTAATAAGTTATGGTTTAATATGACAATGAATAGTTTTATTGAAGGTAAACGTTTTAGGCGCCTATTACGGTTCACAACTCAACTCAATTGAGTTGAAAATAAAACAATTGGTTGTGTTGAGTTGTAATTTTTTGATGTTTTTGTTCGCCGCAATATAGCAAAGTTGTAAACCGTAATGCAAAAATTGCAACTCAACTGAGTTATGAACCGTAATAGGGGCCTTAAAAATGTTTTTTCTTTGGGTATAGAACTGAAGTGAAACTGTACTAACTAAGCATAAAGTAAACTAAAGTTTAACAAGAGTTAAAACTCAACGTAGAAACCAATAGCATCTGAAAGGAATCCAACTCGCAAACATACCACTGTTAGAATTTGAATACTTGTTTCGGAAAACTTTAGTACTTTTTTTCTTTATAAACGATTATGTAGAATTTTTTCTAAAAGTAGACTTGATTTTTTTCTTATAATGGGTGATTTTTTAAGAGCTTTAGGAAAGTTAAAAAAAAAACACATAAAATTCAGAAAAATGCATGAAATCTTTATTTGAATCGATAGTACGGTCCATATTATTTAATGTTTGAAGATTATTTAATGCAAATGTTGACCGTGACTGCGCCTCAAATCGTCCATCTGCTTAGTCCAATTTTGGCATACTCTTTCCAACATTTAATGAATGCTTCAATGTTGTCTTCCAATGCGTCAATTGAAGCGGGCACGTGTGTATAGACATGAGCTTTAGCATAGCCCCACAAAAAATAGTCTAAAGGCGTTAAATCGCACGATCTAGGCGGCCAATTGACCGGTCCCGAGCGTGAAATAAAATGTTCACCGAACTTGCCTCTCAATAAGTCCATTGTTAATCGTGCTGTGTGGCATGTGGCACCGTCTTGTTTAAACCACATGTCATGCAAGTCAAGCTCTTGCATTTTGGGCAAAAACAAGTTGGATATCATCTCACGGTAGCGTTCACCATTCACAGCTACGTTACGATTCGCATCATCTTTGAAGAAGTACGGTCCAATGATGCCACCAGCCCATAAACCGCACCAAACTGTGACTTTTTCTGGATGCATTGGTAGCTCTTGCAATGCTTCTGGCTGCTGATCTTCACTCCAAAATCGACAATTCTGCTTATTAACGTACCCATTGAGCCAAAAATGAGCTTCGTCGCTGAACACAAGATGCGCGCGATGAACTTTCTTAACAGAACACGCATTTTGATAATAAAATTCAATAATTTGCAAGCGTTGTTCGTTTGTAAGACGATTCATGGTTAAATTATAGACCAAACTGAAGACGTTTGACAGTGAAACAAAACACGAAGCGTGCGTCAGCTGTTTAAACCAGTGTTGCCAAAAAGATAATAGCTAAAAAATCACCCGATATAAAAATTATCAATCATTATTTTGGTAATTCCCAAAATATTTGCTTGCATTATAAAAATTTTAATTTATTGCTTAAATTCAGCAATCCCTAAATTTTATTTTGTTTTAGCAAATCAGCATCCTGCCAACAGAAAGTGAAAGTTTTCGTGTAAAACAAACTGGTCTAATAACTTCCCTTTAATACATAATAAATACATATTATCAAAAACAAAAAAAAAACTTATAGTCTTTTAATAAAAAGAACAATAAGATTTACACTTAAAAAAGTAACAAGCAGAACATTTTTTTTAAATAATTTTTTTACTCCTGAAATAATGCCATACAAAAAAAAATAGCATTTTAAAAATAGCTTTGTTACAGCCAAACAACGAAATAGTAAAAAAATCAACACATTAAATGTTGATTTAGCAGAAATGAAAACAAGAACTGTTGTCTACTTTTAGGAGGGTACAAAATAAATTTGCTATTTTTTGAAAGCTTATACATATTTAGCTAAAGCAAATGTTTGTTAAAAAATTCTAAGCACGTTTTTAGGCAAAAAAAAAGCGAAAACATTTCAACATGGTGTTGGTCTGTGCGAGAGCTTATGTTGATTTCTGTGTGTGTTTGTATTAAACATGGTGTGTTAAACTAAAATTTCTATTTGAAGTAGTCGTTAGAGCAAAATATGATTAACTTAAGCTTAAAAAAATATTCAATAGCCATCAGGCTCTCCCCTAGATAAATTTATGTTTAGAGCTGATTAAGTATTTTGGGCACAGAAAACAATTTTTTTTATTTGGCAAACGGAAACAGAAACAAAAGGAAATACAGTTCACACATTTGACGGTTGATAAGCTTGATTAGAATTAGAAACACACACAGTTAGCAAAATATAGAAAAACATCAAAAAAGATGTTTGATTTATTGATGCCTAAAAATATGCTTTTGTGAAATCTAGAATACATACAAAATCCGCAAACTGTTTTCTAAACAATTTAAGGTTTTTCGGTTTTAAAGCAAATCAATTTTCTTTTATGTGTTACACCACAATGCAGACGTTTTCTTTTGCACTGTTCTAAAATAATGTCGATTTTTATCTTGTTGTGTTTTGTGTTTTTTTTTATGAAGTTTTTAGTTGAAAAGTTTTGTGTTTTTCGCATTTGTTTTGTTTGTGGTCATGCTTGGTAAATTATTGCTGTTACTATGTTGGTCTTATTTATCTGGCGGAGCAGCCTGAAAATATGTTGAAGTTTTTATGTTTTTATTATTTGTATATTTATATTGCTAACACAGACCTTTTCAATAGAAAAACTTTAATTTCTGAAAATTTTTTTAACAGAATTATCTACTTATGACACTTTTTTTTAAAGAAGAACGCATTTGTGCAGACTTAAAAAATAAAACAATTTGCTCAAAGTTTTGTTAAAACAAATTAAATCTGTACAAACTTTTCTAAAGCAAAAAAAAAAAAATTCATGCAAAATTCAAAAAAAAAGTTTTTATTTGTTCAATTTTCCTATAAAGAAAAACTTAACCAGGGCAATTTTTTTCACAGAAAATTAAATTTGTGGAATTTTTTGAATAGAAATATAAAACGTGTGTAAGTTTTTCTAAAGAAAACTAAAATTTTTGTCAGTTTTTCTATAGAAAAATATAACTTGCGTAAATTTGTTGACAGAAAAATTAAATTTCAAAAATTTAAATTCAATTTGTTTGATTTTTTTTTTATAGAAAAATGTACCTCGTTTAACTTCAATTTGTGTTAATTATTCTATAGCATTTGTTTAAACTTTTCTATAGAAAAATTTAATTTGTGGAAATATATCTATAAAAATTTTTAAGTTATGTAAATATTTCTATAGAAAAATTCAAGTTGGGCAAATTTTTTTATAACAAAATTCAATTTTCTATAATAAAATTTAAATTGTGAAAATTTATTTAAAGAACAGAAAAGTAAAATTAGTGCAAATTTTTCTTAAGAGAAATTTTTTAATATTTCTATAGCAAAATTTAATTTTGTATAAATTTTAATTTTACAAATTTTCTATAGAACTGGCAATTTTTGTTAATTTTGTTTATAGAAAAATGTAATATATTTTTTTTTATAGAAAACTAAAGTTTGTGAAAAATATAATTTGTGTAAATTTTTTGACAGAAAAATTTAATTTCAATGATAATTTTTGTTAAAAAAATTTAATTCGTATGATTTTTTTTAATAAAAAATGTAGCTTGTATAAATTTTTCTATAGGAGACTTCGACTTGCGTAAATTTTTCTATAGAAAATTTCAATTTTGTGTAAAATTTTCTATAAAAGAATTAAATTTGTATAAAGTTTTCTATAAAAAAATTAAGTTTTTTTGAATTTTTCTAAAGAAAAATTTAGTTTGTGTAAATTGAATGTGTTAAAATTCAATTTGAGTTAACTTTTAATGGAAAAATTAAATTTGTGCAAACTTTTCCATAGAGAACTAAATTTGTGTAAATTTTTCTATAGAAAATTTAAATTTGTGTAAATTTTTTCTATGGAAAAATTAAATTTGTGTAAATTTTTCTATAGGAAAATTAAGTTTGTGAGAAATTTTCTTGAGAAAAATTAAGTTTGGGTGAATTTTTCTAAAGAAAAATCAAGTTTGTGCAAATTTTTCTAAAGAAAAATTCAATTTGAGTAAATTTTCTATAGAAAAATTAAAATTGTGTAAACTTTTCCATAGAAAACTAAATTTGTGTAAATTTTTCTATAGAAAATTTCAATTTGTGTAAATTTTTTCTATGGAAACATTCAATTTGTGTAAACTTTTCTATAGAAAAATTCAATTTGTGTAAATTTTTTTATAGAAAAATTAAGTTTGTGTAAATTTCTCTAAAGAAAAATTAAACTTGAGTAAACTTTCAGTGAAAATAATTTAATGAAAATTAAATTTGATGAACTCAAGCTTAATTAAAATAATATCAAATATTTAAGCTTCAGTTTCTGGCAATTTTTCTATTGCAAAAATTTATATTCATTATTTTTTTTTTAAACCCAATGTGTGTAAATTTTTGTATAAAAGAACTCATTCTGTTAATAAGAAAAAAAAAAAAAAAATTTTAGAAATTATGACGAAAAGTAAGCAAAATATTGTAAAATTTATTATTTTAAATTTTCATTAGACACCAAAGGGATAACATATTTTTTTTTTTTTTGATTTAACTTGTAACAAAAAAAAAAAAAAAAATAAAAAAAATTATAATTCTTCCTAAAAGTATGCTTTATTTTTAACTTTTTCCACCTTTATTAAAATGCTAACTACAAAAATCTCTATGACTTTCTTCAAATTACACATGACCCGCTTTTTCTAACCCCGTGTTTTGTCTACAAAACTTTATTTATTTCTCAATTTTTCTATAATTTTAATAACAATTTCCCACCCTTCTTCATTTACGGCTACAAACAAGTGTGAAAAAGACTTTCATTTCCCCACTTCATTTTGCTAAATTATTTAAAGACACCAACACAGCAATTTCCGTTTTCAAAAAAAAAAAAAAAAAAAAAAATAAATATTTTAAACATAAAGTTCTAGTTTATTTTTAAGAGTGTGAGAGGAAGCTAAGAGTATGTGCAAAAGCGTGACATACTTTTAGGCGCTTTATACGCAAAAAGTAGAAGAAGTGTATACAAAAAATACGCACAAACGGGCGGACACACTCATGTGCGACAGACATGGAACTCTATTTGCTGTTTGCCCTTATTTTTGTTGTTGTTTTAATTCCGCAAAACGGCGAGGAAGGAGCAGAAGAAGTAGATAGTTATAAGTGTGAAAATAAGGCTTTACGTAATAATAAAAAAAGAGCCAGAACATACTGCTACTCATACCAGCTAACCAACATATAAAATGTCAAAGCTAAAACTAGTGAAATGATGTTGTGAAGAAGATTTTGCACACAAAAAGAAGAGCCCTCATAAAAGAAAAAGCCGCTAAATAAAAAGAAAAAAAATTTTTGTTTTTTACCACAAAAATTATTGCTGGGGAAAAAGAATTTTCTACCATTTATTATCATCTGTCGAGGATTTTGTTCTTTTTTTTGCTCTTGCTCTCTCCCTTTTTCATTTCCCTTCTCTGTTGTTGAGCGGCACTTTATAGAGTAATTATAGGAATACAAACAAAACCGAGCGATAAAAAATTGGTTTTGGAAATTGAAAATATTTTTATGTAAGTAACAAAGGAATAAAAAAAAAAGCCAAATAACAATGCCAATGCCATTTTTTGTGCTCATATGTAGTTTAAGCCTGTATGTGTGCTATGTTTTTTTTCGTTTGTTAATCTTAAGCCTAAATGTAGACTATTTGTTGGGGTTTAAATTAAATTGGGAATACTATAAAGATAAGTAGAGGATAATATTTAAGCATTAAAATCAGGAACTATATAACATTTATTTTTATATTTTCAAAAGCAGCCTTAGGGTATGCTTTGTTTATTAATAGCTAAAATTTCTAAAGAAATGCCGAAGAAAAACAAATATGACTTTAAGAAATGTGTAGAATTTGTATTTTTGTTTAAGAAAAATCTACTCAAATTTTATTGAACTTAAAAAAACTTTGAACAAATTTAAACTTTTTTCTGATGTATTTTTTTTTTTTTAATTTTCTATATTTTTAAATTAGTGTTAAGTTCTTCAAATTTAATTTTCATTAAACTTTTTAAATAAAGGAAGGAATTATCAAAATTTTTAACCAGGCTTAAGTTCATCCAATTTAATTTTCGTTAAATTATTTTTAAAAAAGTAAAAAGTAAAATACAAAAAGTACGAAAAAACAGAGGTAAAGGAAGAACATGTAAAATCAATTAAAAAAGGATAATCATTCAAAAAAACCAAATTTCGAACTACCAAAGGTTAAAATACAATTTGGTTTAAGGATTGATGTTTGACTATTGACGTCAGCAGTCGTCGATGGAGAGGAGATCGAGTGGTAGCGATCGAAACATGTCAGGGTAACCAGCCGCCTGGGTTCGAATCTCAGGCCAGCCGACTGGGTTCGAATCTCAGGTGAGTCAAGAATGAATGATTATCAATAACAATTTTAATTAATTTTGATGTTGTGAAATTCCTTTCTTCCTAAAAATTATTTAATGAAAATTAAATTTGATGAACTTAAGCCTGATTAAAAATATTGAAAATTTGGATTCAAAACCATAAATAGTTCAACAAAATTACCGCAATACTAATTATTGTTAAAGCTAAGGCAAGAGCTCTATGTGTACATTTGTCCTTCAATTTGTGCTGAAAAAGGTCAACAAGAAAAGGAAAGACAAAGATGAAAAAACGAAAATGTACTTTGGACTTCAAGAAGAATTCTTGACAAAAAGTACGAAAAAACAGAGGTAAAGGAAGAACATGTAAAATCGATTAAAAATGGATAATCATTCAAAAAAAAAAAAAAACAAATTTCGATCTACCAAAGGTTAAAATACAATTTGGTTTAAGGATTGATGTTTCACTATTGACGTCAGCAGTTGTCGATGGCTGCGAGTGTAAGACGGCAAAACCCTCTGAGGAGATCGAGTGGTAGCGATCGAAACATGTCAGGGTAACCAGCCGCCTGGGTTCGAATCTAAGATCAGTCAAGAATGAATGATTATCAATAACAATTTTAATTAATTTCCATGTCGTAAAATTCCTTTCTTCATAAAAATAATTTAATGAAAATTAAATTTGATGAACTTAAGCCTGATTAAAAATATTGAAAATTTGGATTAAAAACCATAAATAGTTCAACAAAATTACCACAATACTAATAAAAGGATGGAATTTTACAACATAAAGTTTGGGTTTTTTAGATGTGTATTAACTTTAAACCTAATTTATCGGATGTTTCTGGCGAAATGTGATTTTTTTTACAGATCCAATGGATTCTGACATTAATCATATAAAAAATTACATTAAAAGCCATCCTATGTAACATTTCATTGGATTAATAAAAAATGTGATCACATTAATGAAAGAAACACTTTATTAACATACAAAAAGCCTTTTGTATTTCAATGAAATTTTTAATTTGTTCAATGACATAAATTCATTTAACTAATTACTAAAGTTCGTAAGTCTTATGACAGTCTTGTATTAGTTAAATGATTATTATGGTTATTTATTATTGTGTATTTATTTCAGCCATTTTTTAATGTGCGTTTTGAGTTGTTGTGAATTTTATTTCGTTTTATTTTTATTCTTGTGTGTTCAAATCATCAAGTTATGTTAACCTTATTTCGTTTTTATATTCCTGTTACGTTCTAGGTTCATAAGCTAACCTTTAACTTAATTCATTTTCCAGGTCCCGACGACCCTCATCAGCATTTTTCTATTTAACTTTCTATACTAGTGCGTAAATTTTGTGCATTTAAATTAACAATTAAAGGAAAAAGATAAGAGAATTTTTTGCTCTTGTTTTTTTCTTTCTCGTTAAAATCACTATTTCGTTATCGTACATACTTTGTAACAAAATATTGCCATTGCATTTTCTTTTTAATTTGGGCTTAAATAAATCAGCAACAAATTATACATTTTGCAATAAACTTGTTGTCCATTACAATGAAAACGATTGCAAAATAGAAAAATTAAATTGTATATTTGATTATGCCACAAAATTTAATACTCGTTATATAAAAGTTATATTGATTATTTACTTTATGTTGCAGCAATAATTGTTAATATTTAATTAATATTTTACAAACATAACAATTAATTTGCAATAAATAGCCGATGATTACAAAATAATCAAGTTAATCGTGTTGTAAACATGTTTGTTCCACTAAAATTTAACGATTTCATAAGGATTTTATATTTATGACAAATTGAATATTTATTTTGATTTTTTTTTCTGTTAATTTTGTTTATAATAATTGTCAATATGTTGTATAATTATAAGGATTGGATAAAAAACAAGTTAGAGTGCTATATTCGGCTGTGCCGAATCTTTGAAACCCTCCACCGACAATTCAGATGTTTAAGGATTAATATCTGTATGATGTTATTATTATCTTAAACTGTGACGATTTGTTATTAATTATGGTTTTAGGCGACTAAACTGTTTTCCGGTAGTAGGGTTTATATGGGGCCTAGGGTTTATTATGGACCGATCATCACGAAATTTCACAGCGTCATTTGTAGTCCTTTAAAACTGTGACGTACCAATTTCTGTTATGCTAGCATTAGTAGTTATGGTTTTAGGTGTACTAAACTGTTTTCCGGGAGTAGGGTTTCTATGGGGCCTAGGGTAAATTATGTACCGATCTTCACGAAATTTCACAGTATCATTTATAGTCCTATTAAACTGTGACGAGCCAAAATTTGTTATGATTGCATTATTTTTTACGGTTTTAGGCGTACTAAACTGTTTTCCGGTAGTAGGGCTTATATGGTGCCTAAGGTAAATTATGGACCGATCGTCACGAAATTTCACAGTGTTATTTTTAGTTCTAAAAAACGGTGACGTTCCAAATTTTGTTACGCTAGCGTTATTTTTTATGGTTTTAGGCGTACTAAACTGTTTTCCGGGAGTATTGTTTATATGAGGCTTAGGGTAAATTATGGACGGATCTTCAAGAAATTTAACACCATGATTTCCAGTCAAATAAAACAAATTTTTGCAAAATCTTATCTTATTCCGTGCCTTTTCCAGCATTTATGTTATTTTTTGTAACAAAATTATCAATTTTTTAGGTGGTGGTTCCACATTTTGCTTCATAGCTCTGGTCCTACAGAACCGCTTTTGCTGGATTTCAATCCCAAACTGCTTAGGATAACTACAAGCAATTTGGCACCAAGTTTGTTCATTTGTTTTGAGTTGTTCGAAATTGATCGTGTTTTCAACAGACGGACAGACAGACGGGCATGGCTAAATCGACTTATAATTACTCAAGGACCCAGAATATATATACTTTATGGGGTCTGAGATGAATAATAAAAAAGTTTCACACGGAATGACAAACTTAATATACCCTCTTCACAACTAATTGTGGTGGAGGGTATAAAAAACATTATCTAAAGCCTTTAAGTAGGCAATACAAATTTTGTTTATAAATTTAAACTAATTTTGGGACAGATAAACTTTTTATAATATATTTAGGCGGATTTAAATAAAATTTTACAAAAATTAAATTTTTTAAAGAAATTTGAGAATATTACAAACTGAATTTTGTTGTAAAAGTTTTGGAAATATATTTTCTATACTCAAAAATCTTTTTTTTATAGTTTAATATTTATTAACTGAAACTGCCTTATGTAGGCCTTAAAGTGAAAAATCTTGAAACTAAAAATCAGTTCCACTTCGTTGTAAAAAACGTCAACTTCATAAACATCATTTAAAAGAAGAAGATGTAGTTTAATAAATAAGAATTGAAGAATGAAATGTTTGATTATTTTGGACTCATTTTGTTTTCACTTGTTTATGGGCAATGGGCGTGGCTGATGATTATGAAACTTCGCGTACATCTTTTGTTTATTCTTGAAAGTGTATTCACTAAATTTGAAGACTTTTTCTAAAATAGAAAATTGAAGATTTTTGCCTGAATAGAAAAAGTTTAAGGCGAAAAATTGATTTCGATTGCTTGAGAGGTGGGTGGTGGGCGTGGCAGATATTGATTAAGCTTGGCATGCATCTTTTGCTTATTCTAGAAAGTGTGTGCACCAAATTTGAAGACTTTTTCTATGTTTTGTTTATTCCAGGCAGTATGTACACTAGATTTGAAGATTTTTGGCTTAATAGAAGAGTTTTTATGCAACACAAAATTTATTTCGATTGCTCGGGAGGTGGGTGGTGGGCGTGGCTGATATTGATTAAACTTGACATGAATCTCTTGCTTATTATAGATACCAAATTTGAAGACTTTTTCTAAAAAATTTATTTGTATTGAATAGGAGGTGGTCGGTAGGGTGGGCTTGGCCGATTTGACCAAATTTCATTTTATCTTATATTAGTCAATATAATGCTCGGTGGCCTCTTAGAATGATCTAGGACTACTCCTTATATATTTTACCACAAAAATGTATGAAGTCGTCTTCACCTCTGTGTGGCGCTCCCGGCATGGTTCTAAGAATTGTCGATTGTACCCTCTGTATAAGCCCGATACTGGAATTGATAGCCTCTCCCCATAGTTGGATGTCATTTGTCCAATTCGGTTTCAAAACGGTTTACCGCAGGATGATTTTATAGTCAAGACTAAGTTTAGATTTGCCAGTAATAAGCCAGTGAAGTCTAGAAGCTGTTTACTTTAAGTGAAGTGTCTTAGTTTCTCTATATCGATGTTGAGTCAGTCAATATCAGACTAACATTATTAAGTGGAACAGGTGGACAATTTCCTCTTCTGAGTGTAAACGTAACTTTTTGATTCGTTTACTCGAATTTGCCAATTTTTCAAGCCAGTTTCCACTCGACCAAGCGAACTTAAAATATCAACTTCTTCCGTTTATATGGAAATGGTTTGTTTGTCGCATACGGGCAAATTGAAGGTGTATATTTTAAAGAGGGTAGGTTCAACAACACACAGCTTTTATTTTATAATCTCATGGTGGTTGTTGTTTAATACCCATATCGCGGGTAGAGTAAGTTATTGCTCGGTGTGGAGTTGCATTGCAACCGGTTGCCATTTTGCCATAAAATGGTAGGAGTGTTTGATAGGCTCCGCCCTTTACCGAGGGGGATGAAGTGTCCAAATGCATGGATGCAAAGTCGGTACCCTTGCTCTGGTGCCACGGCTTTGTGGAAAAGGAGGAAGGGGTGCTGGTCAACGCATTGTTTTGACCCAGTGTTAAGAGCACCGTGGAGAAAGGTCTTAGGACGATGATCACGTATAACTGGACAAATTTGTCACATATTCTTTGGTTAGTACACCAAATAAACGATCTGATAAATAACTCCCTTGTAATTTTTGGTTGCAGCAGACATTAGATTTCAAAGACAAAACCTTTGTGTCTGACCTTGTCAAAAGCCTGCACATCACCTAAAAAAAAACTGTTGAACATGAACAATATTTTTTATCAAAGTTATTTTTAGGATAACAAAAGTTTTTATTCATTATTCATTAACAAGATTTTATGTATTGTTTTTGCTTTGTCTAAGCTTTGAAATCGTTGCGGGTAAAACTTGAGTGTTTGTAATTCTCATTCGCTTTACAGTTTTATTTGTACACAGAAAGAAAAACACTCGGGATAAATAAAGTTTTTAATACTTACTTTAAGTACGAGTCGTACTAAAATTTTTAGTACGAATAACACTAAAACGTACTTAAAACAATCTTAAATGGGATTACTTTCAAAAATCAATCTCGGGTTTTCTTAAAATAAGTACAAAATTCTTAAACCAAGTAAAAAAAGTTTAAACATTTCGTTGGTTGTGCAACTTGAGAGTAAAATTACAAAGTGAGCGTTTAAATCTCAGTTAACTTATCAAAGTTTGACACTGCAACAACACTACACAAGTAGTTAAAAAACGATTCGCTTGTTGTGTTTAGAAACAACAAAAACAACAGAACAAGACGAAAACATATTATTTTCATGTTCAGAAAGTAAAGTTAAGAGCTCTGGCTTCTCATTTAGTTTATATTTTCCGTTATTCTTAAATGTACATTAAGTTTTTAAAGTAAAAACCATATCGGGAATGATGCTTTTGTTTTATACTTGAAATTCTGAAAGGTGTAAAACGGGTAAGTAAATCAATCATACTAAAATTCCCCACCATATTTCACTTTTGGTTTATTTCAAGTACAAATTCGGTATTTAATCAACTTTATAATACTTGAATGAAGCGCATTTTGAGATCGGCTCAATCTAAGTTTTACTTAAATCAATCTTATTTTCGGATTTTTCAAGTACGAAATCGGAATTTTGCGATTGAAAATCCGTACTTGAATCAATCTTTCTGTACTTGATTCAAGAAAATCCGTTCTCACTGTACTATTAATACCGCTTCGGATTGATTTGAATGCGGATGGTTAACCAGTTATATAGTTCCGCAATGTTTACAAGAACCAAATTTGCTGGACTGGGAAAGTATTCCTGCCGTTTAAGGAAGATAAACGTTTTAATTAAAGTTCATTTGCGAATATCTTCGATAGACAGGGAGCTAATTTATAAGATGATGTTACAGTTGAATCCTTGCCTGGCCTTGCTATCATTATTATTTTAGAAATTTTCCAATTCGTTGGGGAAAATTCTATTAAAAAGATCACATTAAATAAAAAACAAATGGTGTTTTCTTTTCTACAAAAAGTGTGACATTTTATTTAAAAAAATGCAATTTGGTGTCTGTTTCATAAAAATTTTGCTTCCAAAAAAGGGTGAGTTTTTTTAGAATAAAACAAGCCGCCCATGGACATTATGACGCCCTTCGATGCGATATAAAGCCCATGGACATTAAGTCGTGTATGGACATTTTTATGGACGATGACGTTCGATATCGTTAAACAGGCAGTATGTCTTTTAAAAAATGGTTTTGCTGCTTTTTCTCTGGGTGTTTATATTAAATATATAATGAAAACACTTTTGGTCGCAAGGATTTTCTCCTCTATGGTATAACAAAACCCGGTTTCGCTAACTTCAACTTCTCTGCATAGCCGGCCTTCGGCCGGGCGCATGGATTTTCTCCTCTATGGTATAACAAAAACAAAAACCGGCATATATGCGCGATGCGTTGTAGCAATATGAAAAATATACTAAAAACTTTTTCATTGGGATTTCGAATTTGCTTCCTTAAAAACATCTTTTAACAATTATGTTTTATTCTTCTCCAAATTTGCTACAACATTTTCTTAATTGTCCTTTAACTATGCTTTTATTTTGTATCCCTTTTTTTCTTTTATGATTTTATTGTTGAAAATATTGCGATTATTTTGAATTTAATAGGTCTAGTTTAAATAATTTGAATCCAACCTTTTTTTTTTTGCTTTTAAAAAACTTTCAAGTAATTTGATTTTTCCTTTTCCATTTTTTTTTTTATTTTTCGAACCTTATGCTTTGTTTTCCTTTGCAGACTTTCCGGTGAAAAAAATTTACGGTCATCACGTCAAAGTCATAAAAAAGCTTAACAATTTGATGATCTTATAAAGCGATAAAACCCCCACAAATATTTGAAATAAAAAAAATAAAATAAAATAAAAAAAGCTGAAGGAAATCATTAAATCAATTGCTACAATTCAAGGTAAATTTAAACGATTATCAAGTCATGCAATAAGAATTCATAAAAAGTCTGCTATAGAAATTAAAGAAAAAAAAATATTTGCTTAGATCTTCAAGAAAAGATTTTAAATAAATTTGCTTTAAAGAATTTAAGGAAGGTTTTGTTAGCCCTTTTAAAATATTTGTTAAAACAAAGTTAGTAAACGTTTTAGGCTTTTTAAACTACAAGACTTTTATGGCATACTTTTAGGATTTCAAATATCTGTATTGCTTTTAGGGGATTTTACTTAAAAATTTTATATATTTAAGACAGATTTAGTAGAAATAAGGGATTTTTAACTTTATTTTTTATATGTTTAAACAAACTGTGGTATACTTTTAGGGTTTGAAAAATTTTAAGTTTATTATTAAATTAAAATTATTTAATATCAAGTTTTAAAAAAACTTTTAGTTTGTAAAATTTTACATGCTAAGAAACATAAGAGAAATTTTAAAAATTCAAGCAGACTGATCTTTAAAATTTTAGCTAAAAAATCAGAGGAAAAAACAATATCACATTTTAACTTTCTAGACTTCTGTTAGGCTCTTAAATATTTCAAATATTAATTTAAATACAGTAAAATTTTTCGAATGATTTTAGCAATTTTTAAGGAACAGAGAATGCTATAGTAACGGAGGGCTTTTTTTAAGGCGGACAGCTTCCAGAAGCGTACGATTTTCTTAGTTCCCTTTTAAAAAATTAAAATCAACTAGTCTGAAATTGTGTCGGTATTCGCCTGCGAGAACTTTCACTGTATTTGCTACATGATATGATTTTTTTTTATTTTTGTAGTAGAATTTAAGGCGCAAACCAGTGTTTAAAATATGATACAAATTTCAAGGTCTTCTCTTTAGACTTCAGTTAATTAAATGTAATGCCATTTACAATTTTAACAAAAGCTTTAAGAAATGTGTTATCTTATTATGCCATAATTTCACAAACAATTTGTATAGCATACAAACAGGCGCGGTAGAAAATCTTAAAATTTATTTAAAATTTCAAAATTTTTTACATTTGAAAAGTTTCCGAACTTTTAAAGAAAATTAATCAATTTGAAAGTTCTGAAAGTTTTGCTAATGAATTATTAATAATTTTTGTTGTCTACTTTTAGGGAAATAAATAGCGATTTTTTTTTAAATACTGTGGAATGTTCAAATTAAAATACATATTTTCATATCGCTTCTTTTAATTTGTGGCGTAAAAGAGAAGCAATTAAAACTTAAAGTCCACTTTTAAGGTTTTAAATTTTCTTAGATAATTAAAAGTTTTTGCAATAAGTTTACACAACATAGTAATGTCTAACTTTTAAAGCATACTTTAAGGAGTAAAACAAAAATGTAAAGAAAACTTAAAAGATTTATTTTTCCTTTCTTTAGTGATTCAAATTATTTGAAATTAATTAAACTTTTTAACTTTTTTTTATGATGTTTATAAAAATTTAATTAGCGACTGACTAAAAATAAAACTTTGCTTATTAAATACTGTAGTATACTGTAGGGGCTTGCATCTAATTAAAAAAAATTTTATTTAAAGACTTTATTTAATTTTTCAATCAAAATTCTATTCATAAATTAAATTTTCCTGTTTCAACATTTGAACAAATTTGTTGCAAAATTTTTAATCAATGGAAAAGTTCTAAAAACTGCATTTAAAAAAAAAAAAAAACTTTTATTTTTTTGGATTTTCAAACTTTAGGTGGTGCTTCTGTTTAAAAATTATTTGAAATCCTGAAAATGTACCAAAAAGAGCTTCTAGAACTAACTGGAATAAAACACAAGTTCAATTTAATAAAACATCGATCAATTTATAAATAACAAATGTAACTTAAATAGGAAAATGTATATTAGATTTTTTATTTCGTTTGTTGCTACAGAAAAAGTTTTGCTAGTCATTTGTTTGAAAAAAATTGAAATGATTGGAAGTTTTTCGCAAATAAAAGATGAATTGTATGGATGGCAAATATTAAATAATATCAATAGAAATGAAAGCTTAATCAATTTAAAGGATTTTGTTTGAACTGAATCTTTTTTGAAAAGATGTAGTTTGGCAAAAAAGTTTTTGTTTCAATTATTAAAACAAACAAATGAAATAGTAACAGAGTTTTTTTTGAAATAAATTGTTGTTTTACTAAAGGGCTTTAAAAAGTCTTGTGTTGACCATGTTAACATTCACACAACCCCTCTCCAAAATATCTTGGAATTACACTCGATAAAACACTTTCATTTAACGCACATCTCTCAAAAACTTCACAAAAACTAAAAACAAGAAACAACATAATTCAAAAACTGACAGTAACAACCTGGGGAGCTAACCCAAACTGCTTGCGCATATCTGCACTGTCCCTAGTATATTCCGCTGCCGAATATACAAGTCCAGTATGGCTAAATAGTCGTCGCCACACACAAAAAATCGACACTCAACATTACACGACAATGATGTTAATCTCTGGAGCACCACCAGAGTTGAGGAGAAAGCAGGCATTGTTACGAGAGTATAACAAGATACAAATCAATAACCAAATCCCTCTTAATAGCGACTTACGTTACCCTCCCAGCCGAAGGCAGCAGTCCTGACATGCTCCACTAGACCTCGCCAAGAACCTACTCATAAAAAACCTTGATATCAACGCAGCTTGGTCTATTCTATGGTCTAACTCACACAGATCCAGCCCATTATTTGAAGAACGAAGCAGCGAAGCAGTCCTTCAATTACCGAGGAAAGTATGGTGTAACCTGAACAGATTGCGAACTGGTACCGGTAGAACCTGGAAACTCTCTGCCCATGTGGAGGCCCCCGTCAAACAACCAATCACACCATTAAAGAATGCCCAATCTTATCCTACAAAGAACCATTGAGCGATATCCACAATTTGACGACAGACGCAGTTTCATGGTTAAGCTCATTGAATTTGTAAACAATTTAGAATCGTTCTAATACCTTTGATTTATGTATGTTCTTTCTTTTATATTATTTCATACGCTAAATAAATAAATTATCTCTTCTTCTTTTAAATTCCGTACTCAACACTGTAATGAATAAGTCAACGCCCTGCAAGGCAGATTGGAGGACCTGCTTACCCAGCCAAACTTTCTCAGATATTCAATCTTATTTGATGGTGGTCCTGGACACTGCATTGCGGGTTGGCTTACAAAATAAATAACAGCAAAACTAAAACAATACGATTAAATGGAAAGAAACAACGAGCAAACTCTTTATGTAAGATGTCAAGAGCTTGAAGAAGTACCTTCTTTCTGCTATCTGGGAAACTTGACGGTTCCAAATCAGATATATCCAGCCGCATAAATAAAGCTGTCTAAGAATATGGTCGACTTAAATAAGTCTGCAACTCATCGCAAATGGCAAGACTGTTTTATGCAGGTTAGACCTGACACACATCATCGAACTAACTGTAGTTCATACAGGTATTTGCAAGCAAATGTTTAAGAAAAATCCTTCGCATATACTGGCCAAGGATAATTTAAAATCTACTGCTGAGATCTGAAGGCAAACAAATGTCAATCAGATATGAAATTCGAAAATGTAAATGGAGTTGGATTAGTTATATTTTATCTAAACAATTAAACGGTATTGCGAAACAAGCCATAGCTTGGAACCCATAAGGCGGCCGAAGAAGAGGACGACCATCATAAACATGGAAACGGCATATCCGCCTATTACTACGATTAATTGTCAACTTTTTGACACTTTGCGACAGGTCCCAATGAGCGAAATGAAAACATTAAATTTTGGGTTAAATTAATGCCTGCCATAGATTTTTGTCCCGGGTGAACCATGTTAAAATGTCTATCATTCCTTCATATAAAGCAATAGAACGAGGTAGAATTAGCTACTTTCCACACAAAATCTAGCGTGGTCTTACCAAAACGCACGATGTTAATTTTAATTAAAACAAAATGTTTTCAGAGAATTATCTTAATATTATTTTTATAATGATAGAAGGATCTATGACAATTATGTGTGAAACAAAATATCGGCCAAATGATTGCCACGGCTTCGGTGTCATACCACTATCCGATGGTTCATATTTTCAAAGACTCTAAGACATAATTGAGGTTCAATGTCGTTAATGTGCGAGTTATCTCATCTCTTAGCTCTTGAATTGTTCTTGGCTTATTGACGTTCACTTTTTCTTTGTGGCGACGCTCATAAAACCGCCGAATGTAATCGTTCTAAAGTTGACCCAAATGTCAAGAAATGCAGCAACTGTGGCGAAAATCACACGGCAAACTATAGGGGTTGTAAAGTCTTCTTGCATTTAAAAAAACCAGCTTTAGTTCAAAAATATACTCACTCCCAATATGGTCCATCACATGCGCCCAGCCAAGCCGCTGGCTCTATTGCTAGTACTACACAAACAAACAAACAAAACCAATCATATGCCCAAGTCCTAAAAGGAAACCCTAATGCGAAAAATCCCCCGAGTACTTCCAACGCAAAGCAACCTCCATACGCTAATGTTCCTAGGGAAGGTCTACAAATGCCTACCTCAATTGAAAATTTAATTCAAACTATGAATAACTTCATGGCCACTATGCAGAGCATGTTTCAGGAAATGATGCGAAACCAGAACATGCTCCTGCAAGTTCTACTCAACAAAAAATGAACCAGTTAAAAATATGTTTCTGGAATGCAAACGGGTTATCCCAACATAAACACGAAGTTGCAAACTTTCTTCATAGGCATGAAATCGACGTACTTCTTGTCTCTGAAACACACTTTACTCATAAAAACTGCTTTAGGGTAAATGGTTACCTTACGTATGACACAAAACATCCCAGCGGACGAGCTTGTGGTGGCACAGCCATAATTGTGCACAAACACATCAGACACTTACCATTGCCAGAGTTCGAAGAAGATTGTATCCAGGCCACATCTATAAATCTGACTGATTTCAAACTAACGTTAACATCCGTTTATTGTCCCCCGAGGCACAAAATTCTACACGATAAATTTCTCAACTTCTTCTCCACATTGGGCCAGAAATTCATTGCTGCTGGCGACTACAACGCTAAACATACATATTGGGGCTCCAGACTTATTAGTCCTAGAGGTAATCAGCTATATAATACCGTAACTGCAAATAACTTTGATGTGGTATCGAGTGGTGAGCCTACCTATTGGCCAACCGACTTCAACAAGCTACCAGACCTTATTGACTTTGCTGTAATCAAAAACATCAAGCGCGATCAGGTACTAGTTAGTTCCTCCTATGATCTTTCGTCTGATCATTCACCTTCAATCCTCATTTTAAAATGTAACTCTGACGCCGCAGCTGCAAACTGGTTTTCCTATCCAAACAGAAACACAAATTGGTTAAAGTATAAAATGTATGTGAGCTCTCACCTATCACAGTGCATTCCCCTAAAAAATTCATCTGACATCCAAATAGCTGTCGACCGATTTACAGAAGTCTTGGATGCTGCAGCAAGAAATGCAACCCCAATCAAGCGGACAATTAAACGTGCTCCTTACAATACATCGACGGATATAGAGACCCTTATCAGAGAAAAAAGGAAGTTAAGAAGACAATGGCAAAACAGTCGTTCCCCAACCACTAAGGCCCAACTACAATTATGCCTGACAACTCTTCGCAACAAATTGAGACAGAACCACGAGTCTGCAATAGAAGGCTATCTAAACAGCCTAGATGCCACAAAAAACTCCAATTATAGCTTATGGAAGGCTGTACGGCATATGAAATGCCCTATAACCCAAGAATCTCCATTAAGACTGGAAAACCGCACTTGGGCGAAAAACACAGATGAAAAATTAAACGCTTTCGCGGGCCATCTTGAGAAAGTTTTCACGCCACATGATACACATACTTGTTCCTGTCGTCCAACCATTCCTGATAAGGTAAACCATCCATTAAAATTTAACATTACTCAAGTAAAATCTGCAATAGAAAAAGTGAATATTAGAAAATCTCCCGGACTTGACCGTATCACAGGGTCAATGATAAGAAACTTACCTTCGTCTGCTTCCAGAATCTTGCTGTTCATTTTTAACGCTATATTAAGAGTCGGATACTTCCCATCCTCATGGAAGAAGTCTATAATTGTTATGATTCCCAAGCCAGGAAAAGATGCTAGCCAGGTTGCGTCGTACAGACCGATAAGCTTATTATCAATCCTATCAAAGCTTTTCGAAAAAATATTCATTTTAAGTATAACTCCTCATCTAAATGAACACGACATCATCCCGGATCACCAGTTCGGATTCAGAGCGAAACATGGTACAATAGAGCAAGTGCATAGAATTGTCACCCTTATTAGATCGGCGTTTGAGAAAAAGCAATACTGCTCAGCCCTGTTTATAGACATTTCCCAAGCATTTGACAAAGTTTGGCATGATGGGCTACTCATCAAAATAACACGAATGCTCCCTCAAAACACTCACAAGCTTCTGGAGAGCTATCTAACAGGCAGAACATTCATAGTAAGGTCGCAAGATAAATACTCCCCCCTCAAGAAAATTACTGCTGGTGTTCCCCAAGGCAGCATATTAGGACCGCTTCTATATATAATATACACAGCGGATATGCCAACAAACCTGAGCACGCATACCTCTACATTTGCAGACGACACAGCATTTATTAGCGTTAACCATGACCCAAAAGTCGCATCGCAAAATCTGCAGTCCCACATCAATGAACTAGAGGCATGGCTAGAAAAATGGAGAATAAAGGTTAACCCGGCTAAATGTGCTCACTTAACTTTCACGCTCAGAAGACAAACGTGCCCAGCAGTAAAAATAAATAACATCACTGTTCCGGTAGAAAACCATGTAAAGTACTTGGGAGTTCATATAGATAGACGTTTGACCTGGTCTCGTCATATCGAAGCGAAAATAACGGCTATGAAACTTAAAGCAGCTCAACTACATTGGCTTCTCGGTAGAAACTCAAACTTGTCTTTAGACAACAAAGTTCTTCTATACAAGTCCATCATAAAACCAATATGGACATATGGCATCCAATTATGGGGTACTGCATGCGCATCTAACATCCAAAAACTTCAAAGAAGACAGTCTAGAATATTACGACAAATTGTCTGCGCCCCATGGTATATACGTAATGATATTATCCACAGAGATCTCAACGTCCCCACTATCCAGGAGGAAATTAAAAAATATTCAATAAGCTACATCGATAAACTAATGGTTCACCCTAACTACCTCGCTCGGGGTTTGCTTCAGTTTGAAGGTCACCAGAGGCTAAAAAGAACCGATACTTTGAGCCTTACTAGAAGACAGTCTTAAAAATTTGAATACAGCAGTTAGTGGTTACACAGGTAACAACTAATAAACAACAAGTAGAATTAAGATTTGAATACATATTGTAAATTTCGATAAGAAAGATTCAATAATAAAAATAAATTATTAAACAAAAAAAAAAAAAAAAAACTTTTTCTTTCAAATAGAAAGAAAGAAGTCCGACCAGCGGCGTCAAAGCATATAATCGTAACGGCCAATTAACGTCGCACAGTGGCGCCATTTGAGTTTTTTCGTTGCAAAAATCATATCTTTTGAACCGAATAAGGTAATTGAACAGTTTAAACAGCATATGATAGATAACTGTTCAGCCTATGAAATGTGCATTTGAAAAGGGTGCTACGCTGTGTAGGGGCCTACTTATGGGTTATCAAAGTTAAAATTAGTAGAAAAATCAATTTTATGGTACCTAAAAAAAAATTATTTTTACATTTTTAGATTGTTTTTATTTTTTTTTTCTTTAGGGTTCTAAATTATTACCCAACAAATTAAAAAAAAAAATTTTTTTTTTTTAAATTTATTTTTTCAATTTTCTGTATTTTCGGTATATGGGTAATTCCATGTCAAAACGACCAAGAGTGGGACACGACCCCTTCCGATTTTAATGAAATTTGGTGAGAATGTTCCTTTTATCTTATAAGGAACATATATGAACGAAAAAAAATTTTAAAATTTTTTTTTCAAAAGTTATGTCATACTCAAAATGTCATAATTTCGCCGAATTAGCCGAATGTGTTGAGCTTATTTCTTCAATAACTCGAATAACTCGAATACTCGATAACTCGAATGCCGCGCACCTGGCATTTCACCCTAATTGGGGACGCTGAATTCAGTGGTGCTAACCGTTTTTTTAAATTAGCTCTTGTTTTCAAGATATACCGTTATTTCGAAAATGTAAGGCGCTGCACAGCATATATTCGCGTAACTCAAAAATGGTTTAGTTTATTGAAATAACTAAAAAAACCGAAATTCGGCAATAAATAATAAAGTGGGGTTGGTCATACATTTGACCCATCTAGGAGCATCCTACGCGCTGTAGGGGCCAAATTAAAGAATTTTATTAAACCGCAATATTAGTATGGCAACCATGTCTTTTTAACCTTTTTTACCTCTAGAAGCCAAACGGGCACGTACGGGCAGATAAAATTTTTGAATTATGTAAAGAAATAATCAAAGAACAGATTTTGCAAATATGGCAAATATAGAAAAATATAGATTTTTGTTATTTTCCGTCAAAGTTGAAAAATAGTGAAAAAACGGATAGTTTTTAAATAGTGATTTACCAGGAGAAACACAAAGCAAACAGTTCATTTTTTTTTTATCATTACACATTTAATAAATGCATCAATCAATACAAACAAAAAATAAGGCGATTCGTTACCTATTTTTCGTGATATTACACCTGAAATCGCAACAAATTTACTAAAAATTGTGTGTTTTTTTGAAAACCGAAAGTCGGTCAACTTTGAACGGCTATATCTTCTAAACTAAAAATGTGATATTATTAAGAGTGGCAGATTTGAAATCGTTGAAAAGTTTCCTATAACATGAGTTTATTCAAAACTTCGTCGGTGCTCATGAAAATTTTGATTTTTGCAACCTCGTTTGCTCTACGGGCGCTACTGTGCGTCGCCACGACGTGAGATAACACGGCTTTTGAATTTCTCGCGCAAAAGAGCCATTATTTCGTTGAATGTGTGCAAGTAGCACCATTCTGTTTGAACCACATATCGCCCAGGTCCATATCCTCAATTTTTGTCCACACGAAGTCCGTTAACTCATTTTCGAAGAAGTATGGCCATATGACGCCATCAGCTTATAAACCGCACCAAACAGTCACTCTTTGTGTTTTCACATTTCCTACATACCCGTTTTGCTAAAACTTGCCCATAATTCTCCCAATTGTGAACACATTTGGTCGATTATGCTGTCCAAAAAAATCAGGAAGTACAAGAAATGCATTTTGATTTGAACGCCCATTTTCATAAGTCTTAAACAATATTTGCGCGCTGGTCAGTTGTGTATCGCTCCAAGGTTGAATTTGTCAAACACTGAAACCAAGAAATGTCAAATAAAGTTGGGCAAAAATCATGACGTTAAGCTGTAACTCACAATTAAAGGCTCAGTTAGGCGAACGTTGCTGTACCGTATCTGTACTGTATCAATCAGCTGTTCGCCTTTTGTTATATGAAAACCAATACAAAAGCTTACCGAAATGCAATGTACCGTAGTTGCAACGTACCAATCTGTATAAAATAGAATTTCATGCCGTTGTTACGTGACATTTGTAAGACAGTGATGGGCGGCTTGTATGTTACATTGAATGCGGGTAATTTTGCTCTTTTTTTGGTACTTTTTTAGTATATCTATGGAATTGCGACAAAACAACTTACAATACAACATATTTCCAAATATACAAATATACATATGTTTAGATGTTTAAAATAAACAAATGCATATACACATACAATGAAAAAGGGAAACATACAAAAGACTTTAAATGGTATCAAAACCTTGTTTGATGTATGCACATTTACAATATATGTATGCTAAAAATGTATATATGCTAAAATACAAATTTATTTATTGTAAATCTATAATATAAATATTAAATTATTAACATTTTTTACATACACAAAATACTGTTTTAATACCATTTAAATCACGTGGTACCTTTTCTGTACAACGGTCACCATTTGAACATTTTTGATTCTCATCACTGTTTGTTTTGTTTTATGTATACTATTGCTTTTTGTTTATGTATGGGAAAACATATGACACGTTTTTAAACGTTCTATAAGTGCACCAACGTGCTTACAGTACGGTGCGTTACATTACGGATACAGCAACGTTCGCCTAACTGAGCCTTAACATCGTGCATTATGATTATACAACTCTTTATGACAAACACAAGTATAAATACAAAAGCTGAGTTCGAAAATAAACAGAACATTATTTATCGTTCGTTTCACACACCCAGGAACGATTTCTATTTTTTAGGGCTCTACGTACAACAGAAACGAACGAACACTAATGAGCTATACTGAACACAATGAATGGACCGAACGGAATTAAATGTTCTCATCTTTTTGTTGAGTTGGATAAGAAAAGTGTGATTTTTGTGTTCGAAAGATGAAATACAGGGAATCGGGGTTTTTTTTTTAATGATTTTCTACACAAACACTATTAGCGTTTGTGTTTCCCATAAATCTACCAAATGGAACATTACGGTGCGACGTTTAATGTTTATTTTCGAACACTGCCCAACCCTGGATAAAGCAAACGTATTAATCCAGAATGTCAATGACGCGCATTAAATTACACGCCAATTAATAGTAACAAATAACGATAACGCTATGAAATTTTAGACGTTAAATTTATTGCTGTACTTAAGCCTAACTGTATGCAATATCTTCTCAAAATCTAAAGTTTTTATTTATTTTGTTGAAAAAGTCTTAAATCTTTTCTACATTTCCTTGTGATATTGGAACATTGCAAAATACTTTTATGTTTTACTAAATCTGAAAATAAAAAAAGGTTCGGCATTTTATAAGAAAATTTTATTAATGGAATTTTTAATAGATTAAATTTTTACGCCTTATTAATAAAAAAATATTACCACAATATTTTTCGCGCCCAAGCAGGAAACAAATCGTATTAAAAATGTATTTTGAAGCGCAGGCATTTGTGTATTTATATCAGGATGAAATGGAAGTGAAATACAAAGAAAAGGGCCCAAAGCTCCAAGGCCTGTTTTTCCTTCTACCAAAAAAAAAAAAACAACAACGATGGCCGCAAATGGGCGAAAGAAAACTGATTTAACCCATTATTGGCCGCTACCATAAAACGCAGGAATTTTTTAAACCCCTTGCAGGGCGGTGCTTTAGAGACTTCAATTAAGAAAAAATTATCTCCCGATTTTTAGTTCTCTTTATATGGACTGGTCAATAAAATAAAAAAAAAATTATTTTATTTTTTTGCAAAAATATTTCTTTAGGCTTAATTTATAAGAATTTTTTAAAAAAGGTTTTTTTTATAAGTCTTAATGGAAGCCTTTGTAAATGAGGCTATCAGCGCAGAAGTGGTGTAACTCCAGACTACTTATTATGAGATAATGAGGAGTTAACACTACTCTTGCATTATAGTACTTGGTTGTTACGGCCCGTGCTTCTAGCGCCATCTGTTTTGGATATCAACAGTTGGCTTACTCGACTTTTGCACTGTAAAGAACAGTGCAAAGAAGATATCTAATACCAGAACCGTAACCAAATTACATTATTGGTTACATTACTTCTGCGCTGATAACCTTAAATATATGTGTTTTTGCATGTAAATATACAAAGTATGTGTCTAATAATTGAGTTGATTATGGCGGATTAAAGAGTATGAGTAAAAAGACTTAAGCACTACTATGCAAATAGTGCGTTTACCAGCCTTTAATGCTATAAAAAAAGTAAAAAAAAAAAAAATAAAAAATAAAATAAAACAAAAAAAAAATAAATAAAAAAAAAAAATTAAAAAAAGCCAACTTTTTAAGGTCTCCCTTCCCGTGACCAATGGTCAGACCGGAGTCTTGATTCCAGGGGCTAATGACTACCCTAGTACCAGTAAGGTGTCTGGTCAGCCGCGATCTGAAGAAATATGTCAACTTTTAACTATGCCGACTATGGTTTGCCCAGAGGAAGTAACACAACAAGATGGCATATCCTTCAAATGTTTTCTCATACCCTTTGGGGATATAGGAACATATAAAAATGCTAAATGTTAAACTGTATTGTGGCTTCAGGTCGAAAATCAATTTATGAAAGAGCGACATTGGCATGAAAGCTGACACCAACCATATCATGATTATACTCCTGAATTGCTTTCGGCTGTAAAGTAGCGCTTAACATTAGCCATTGGTTCGACTGAGGAGTTATTGATTATTACATTGGCTACAGCGCTGTTATTCCCGCGCTTATTCAATAAATCGATGAGATGATAAGAAAAAATTGTCAAAAAAAAAAAACTAAGTATATGACAATCGGGATCACACAGAAAAAAGTAAAAAACGGGTTTGATCACCAAAATAATTGAAACAAGCAAAAAATTGTTTAATTTTGCACCTATCACCAAAATGATTATACCAATTACTCAAATTTGCAAAAATTGCAAAACAAGGATTTTTTTTTTCCAATTAAAAAGTTTTTACATTTTAATTACAAAAATAATTGAAAAAATTATTAATATTAAACAATATTTTAATTGAATGAATTAACAAATTAATTCAAAATAAATCAATATTTTAATTGAATGAATTACTAACGTAATTGATTACAATACAGAAAATTAATTATTTTAATAATTGTATTGATTAAAATAGTGATTGAATTTTTGCATTAAATCGATTAAATTTTTAATTGAATAAATTAAACAGTGTATTTGAAATACACTCTAAATTCAATTACGCAAATTATTCAATCAAACAAATTGTTAATTGAATAAGTTTGTTAAATCAATTAGTTGATGGTTAAATGAAGCAAAATAATAATATTTAAAATATATGTTTTATTTAAATATGGTCTAAAAATAACTTGTTTTATTTGTTTAATTGTAATACCTCATGCTTAATTGTACAAATTTTGAAATATTTTTTTGACAAAGGAATTTCATATATACAACTTTGTATAAAATTGTAGAATAACTCTGATTCTTCAGGGTATTCAAGATTGAAAACAAAAAACTGTTTTTGTTGTGTAATTTGGCTGTACTTTTTTTCACCTATTCACTTTAAACGCACAACATGAAATGACGACAAAAATAGTTCAAGAATTAACAAACAAAGAAAATAAACACCAAATTTCGATTGCGACCATAACCACCGTCAACACTGTGGTCAGCCACAAGGCGATTTTTTATTTTACGCGTAATATACATATGTATGTAGGCTCATTATTGACATTGTTGGTGGTCATAATTGTAATTCGTCTATAACAAATTTCAGTTCATTTTTTACTTGTTGATAGTTTTATTTTTGCACGCGACGCTTACTGTTCCTTTTGATGACAAAAACATGCAAGGGCAAAGACAATAAATTTATAAAGATATTGGTTGCACTTGATGAGGGAGGAAAGCAACAAGGAGAAAGCAACAAAGTGTTCAATTCAAACAACCGAGTTGATTGATTCAATTAAACTTATAATTAAAATTAAACTTAAAATCAAGTAAAATTTTAATTGAAAAAAAAATATTTTTTTTTAATTCAATCAATTAAGAAAACGTAATCAAATTTACTTTAAAATTCAAAAATCACTATTAATTGAAAAAAAAAACTGCCAATAATTTTTTCTGTGCAATTAATTAATTATCCAGTAACAACAGAACAGTTTGAGCCACCATATAAAATATTGAAGAATAAATCTTCACTTTCGCAGCATATGCAAAATGTTTTAAATCCAGTACGGATTGATTTCTCTTAACGAATTTGCATAAACTGCATTCAATTGCACAGAAAAAATTATTGCCGAACTTTTTTCAAACAAACGCTTGTCTGAAAATTTTTTTAATTTCTATAAATTTGTTTACTGATTCAATCAATATTTTTGTTTGATTTTTATTTAACCAACAAAAATGTGGACAACTCTTCAAAAATATAATAAACTCGTTATTGGTGTCAAATTTTCATAATTTTGTATGAAATATTTAACACTCTTTAATGTTGTCGTCTTTTTGCATTTTTTTATTTGATCGTAAGCAACACTTCTTTGTGTGAAATATAAGAACAACAACAAAAAACACACACAGTCTATTTTTGGACGCTTTAAAAAAGTGGAACTATAAGAAAAACAATAGCAGAAACAACATTATAAGAGACAAAATCCCGTATTCCATTTTTTAAAACTGTTTGGTTAAATACATCAAATACAAAAATATAATGATGACGAAAAACATATCGAGTCGGTCTGCTGCCGTTTTTGGTTACATTTCTTCTTTAGCAAAGGAAAGGATACAGCAACAGAGAGTGATAAAGAAAAACATTGTGTTGTGTGTATAAATAAGACTTCGTTCAAAAATTATTCCAACAAAAAAATGTGTCTCAAAGCCAGCCGGCGGCTCTGCTCTGCCGTCATCTTCTCATACAGTGCTTACTTGTGTGCGCGTCATTGCTTGTGCAAAAACTTTTTTTTTATTTTGAAAAGTAGTATATGAATTTCAGTAAACTTTTTGTTTGATTCAGTTAAATTATTTGTTTGAAAAAATCAGTGTTTTTTTTCAATAAACAAAATGCAAATAAATTGTTTGAATATGCAAATTTGTTTACAGGACCGATTTCAGACAAAAAATTGTTTGATTCTACAAATTTTTTGTTTGAATTGGAAAAATATTTTTTTCTGTGTGTTATTGGCGAGCTTTGACAAAACAATATGTTGAACCTTAGCGACTATTATCTGATAGATGACAATACCTTTTAGATGATCTTAAACGATTGGCAATTAGTGATAAGCTATTGTTGTGCTTTCGGCCAGTGGTTGATTTTTCGACCACCGAAGATTATGGGCATTATATAAGTCAGAAAACTTATCAACTTCAAATTGATTTTTGTCGATTCTTATGATATATTATTTATGCTTTAAAAATAATAAAAAACAAAAAATTTTATATTAGCTGAATTCACACCGAGCTTGTTAGTTTGTTAGTCGTTAATCGTTACTTTTTTACACGCATTTTGTTTTTGTATATTTAACGCGCTACCGTATTAACATTTAACAAATTAACGACACGGCACCCCTGATAAAATAGTTGTTAGTTGGTAACTCACTACTTACCGTCAGTAAACGTTATTTGTGTCAAAGCATGAGTAATTAAATGGTTGACAATTGTTTTTTTACACTTTCTCATGGCATGTTTTATTTTTTCCAGAATAATAAATTGTGTCAGAACAATAAATCAGTTGTTTTACTACGAAAGTTACCAGACTAACAAAGTTTTAAAAAGGGGGTCGTTCACAGTTGGTAACTTTAACAAATTAACAAACTACCGAGTAACAAATTAACAAGTTCGGTGTGAATACCACTATTGTATTTTTTAATAAATTTTTTATATGGAAAAAAAAATGTTTCAAAAAATGGGCTTTTGTTAAAAAAAATCAATTTATTACTAATATGCATATTAAAAATCATTTCAGATTTTATTTTTGTGAAAACAGTTAAAAAAAAATTATAGTATATCTTATACGCGAATAAAGGTACTGGTCGAAAAATCGACCGGTGGCATAAGATGGGTTAAGCTGGTTACTTATTTTAGAATAAGAATTCTGGTGTTTGAAGGGTTATGCAAAATCTTTAAATCTTAATTCCATTGATACTGATTGATTGTTAAGCTATGAAATAAGCTTTGTAATAAGTAATAAGGCCCCTTAGGAGTCTCTCTTTTTCAAATTTCTTTCTTGGCTTCCCTTTATTTACGTATTAGGATTACAAGATATTGTTGTTTTTATTATTCCTATTACGGTATTTTTTATAAATATGTATAAAAATATGTGTTTATTAAGCAAAAAATATGCACACGGATTTACATATGGGAGCTTCACTCAAGCAAGATTTCCACACAAAACACATTTATCATGTTTAATTCAAATCTCCACGCTCATTAAGCCAATTGAAAACAACATGGGATTTACATTTTTGCAAGAAAGACCTGGGCATAAATGAGAACAGGCAAATATACATATTTCAACCAACAAATTAAATGAATTGAAATGAAACACAAAACATTTTTCAAAAAATTTTTTCACTTATAATTTTTTCGCAAAAATTTGTAATAATAACAAATGTGTAGTAAATATTAATTTTTACTTCAAAAAAAAAAAAAAAAACAAATAAAAAATACAAAAACATTTTCGCCTTAAAAGACATAACCACACACAAACACACATTGGTGCTTTATTCTTACTTTGTGCCAAATACTTTTCTTCTTTTCCCATTAAATTTCACTTTTCACTTTAATTTGCACATGTTTTGGGTTTGTTTGCTTTATTTTGTTTATCTCTCCCTTTTGGCATTTTTTAAAGCATATTTTTCATTTTTGTGCCGAGGTAAAAAGGAAAACAATACAGGAAATAGTATGCTAAAGTAGTTGTTGAATTATGAAGCCTATAAATATGCAAAGGGTTTTTAAGAGCTGATATAGATTTACAAACGAAGTTTAAAAAGAAGACAAATGTGATATACATATTAAAAAATGTTTGATTATAAAGAGGGTACATAACCAAAATTTTAAAATTTTCCTTAGAAGCAAAACAATTTTTGATTTAATATTAAAAAGAATTACGGCCATACTTGTTAAAATTTCTTTTTTTAAGTTTAGAGTATGTAAAAACTAAAAAACGCTTTATGTTTTATAAACCTCTTGTAAAAATGCGTGTTCAAAAACGAACAATAACAGCTTTTTAACTATAAACAAATCCCAGTTAAAAATGTGGTCCAAAAGGAGCAGGTTTCTTGTATGAATTCATACCTCAAATCGCTTCAAACCTGCTGATGGAATGCCTGATTTTTGTATGGGGTGTTCCCGGTTTGGAGGACTATTTGCTGCTGACAATAAGCGCTTCTTCTAACATGTAAACAAAGCGCTTTTTTTTAAGGGCTTACTATATAAAAATATCCACTAATGTTTTGCTTTAACTTGTTTAAATGCTTTTTTTCAATAATTTTCGTAAACAATAATATATTTAATAATTTTTTAAACCTTCTTCGTTGTCAGCACTAAAATAGCAGCGTTTTTGTATGTTTTATTTTTTATCATTTACTGCTTTATAAGAGCTCTCTAACTGAAGCGCTTGATTATGCGCTTTTTCTCTGTAGTGCTTCAAAAAACCCAAATTTTTTTACTGGCAAAGATTCGGCACAGCCGAATATAGCACTCTAACTTGTTTTTACTGGGATATATATTTTTTTTAATTTAAGATCTTAAAAATTACTCTTATAATCAGGGTCCGTAACAGTTATTCCTTTTTTCACAAAAGTCAGATGAAAACAGTTATTTTTTGATTTTTATTTTTTTGAACAAAAATAACTGTTATTTTTTGATTTTTATTTTTTCGATCAAAAATAAGAGTTATTTATTTGATTTTTATTTTTTCGAGCAAAAATAAAAGTTATTCTCTAAAAAAATGTACGTGTTTTATATAATTTAGATGACTTAATAATTATTTTAATGTGCATAACAAATTCCAATGATAATTACACATTAAAATAAAAATTTTAAGTCAACTAAATTATTAAATCACGTACATTTCTTTAGAGAATAACTGTTATTCTTGATCGAATAAATAAAAATCAGAAAATAACTGTTAAGTTTGATCGAAAATATAAAAATCTAAATTTTAAAAATCAATATAATTAGTATTGTGGTTATTTTGTTGAACTATTTATGGTTTTTAATCCAAATTTTTTTAATATTTTTAATTAGGCTTAAGTTCATCAAATTTATTTTTCATTAAATTATTTTCATGAAGAAAGGAATTTTTACAACATGAAAATTTATTAAAATTGTTATTGATAATCTTTCATTCTTGACGTGGCTGGGGCTCGAACCGCGGCCGGCAGGTTACCATGACATGTTTCGATTGCAACCACTCAATCTCCTCAGATGGATTTGCCGTCTTACACTCGCAGCAATCGACGACTGCTGACGTCAATAGTCAAACATCAATCCTTAAACCAAATTGTATTCTAACATTTCGAGGCATAACCGCAAAAAAAACTTAAGTAACAACATTTTCCATTTTCGTTTTTTTTAATAAACGACTTTATTGGCAACACTTGCATCATCTCCTAAAATGTCATGGTCACATAAGGATCCGTTACGATTTTGTAGCAAAAACAATTTTATCTCAAGCGACAATATTCATACAAAATTTTTATGAAATAAAATAAAAAACCCTCTCCTGTCACTTAAGCTTTTTTTGCGGTTATGACTCGATTTGGTAGATCGAAATTTGCTTTCCTGAATGATTATACATTTTAATTGATCTTACATGTTTTTCCTTACTTCTGTTCTTTCGTACTTTTGTCAAGAACTTTTCTTGAAGTCCAAGTACATTTTTTGTTTTTTCATCTTGTTCTTTTCTTTTCTGTTGACCTTTTCCAGCACAACTTGAAGGACAAATGTACACATAGAGCTCGTGCCTTAGCTTTAACAATAATAAGTATTGTGGTTATTTTGTTGAACTATTTATGGTTTTTAATCCAAATATTTTTAATATTTTTAATTAGGCTTAAGTTCATCAAATTTATTTTTCATTAAATTATTTTCATGAAGAAAGGAATTTTTACAACATGAAAATTAATTAAAATTGTTATTGATAATCTTTCATTCTTGACGTGGAAAAAAAAGAAAAGAAAAAAAAACAGAAGTAAGGAAAAAACATGTAAAATCAATTTAAATGGATAATCATTCAGGAAAGCAAATTTCGATCTACCAAATGTTAGAATACAATTTGGTTTAAGGATTGATGTTTGACTATTGACGTCAGCAGTCGTCGATGGTTGCGAGTGTAAGTCGGCAAATCCATCTGAGGAGATTGAGTGGTAGCGATCGAAACATGTCAGGGTAACCAGCCGCCTGGGTTCGAATCTCAGGTCAGTCAAGAATGAATGATTATCAATAACAATTTAAATTAATTTTTATGTTGTAAAATTCCTTACTTCCTAAAAATAATTTAATGAAAAATTAAATTTCGTGAACTTAAGCCTAATTAAAAATATTAAAAAAATTTGGATTAAAAAAAATCAATATATTTTATCATTGACAAGTGCATAAGGAACAATATGGTATACTTGAATCAGTTTTTCGACATTTACTTCTATGTGCTTTTTTTGTTTTAAAATTGCTAGATAACTGTTATTTTCGGTCCATGCTTATATAATATAAAAATACATATTATTTTAGTTTCTGAACATAATTTTGACAAAAGGTATTATAAAAATGTTTGTTTGAACCTTTTTTAAGTATACGATAAGAAAGTTTCCAATGTAAAGTTTGTTTACTGTTTATTACCATCACTATTATTATGATTGCTTACACTGTGCTCGAAATTGACACTTTTTTTTAGACAAGCCGGAAACATGCAGTTTTAGCATAATTGGGGTATGCTGAATGCAATGGGTTTTTCGGTTAGCTCTTGTTTTCGAGATATGGGCATTTCCGTCAAAAGGTCTACCGCGAACGAAAATTTAAAAGTTATTAAAAGCTGATTATTTAACGATATTGTTATAGAGGAATATAAAGATTTTACTAATTTTATAAATTTACCCATAGATTTGTTCACTTAGATGAACAATCAGACTGCAAAGTTGTGTAAACGTAATTTCTTATATGTGAGAATGTTTTATTGTATGTGTTCATTAACCTCTCCGAAACGGCTTGACCGATTTTTATGAAATTTTGTATGTGTATTTGTTAGCTATGAGAATAGGTCTTAAATTATTTTATATTATTATTTTATATCGCTAGAGGGCGCAAAATATTGCAATAGGGGTAAAAGCTCCCACTCCCCAATCTTCTAAGCTAATCAACCGGTTTTCTTAAAATTTGCCATGCAGACAATGTAACATCTAAAAGAGAATAAGGAATAGGGTGTGAAATAGGGTAAGATGGCTAAAAGCTCCCCCTCCCTATATCTTCGTAACTAATCAACCGATTTTTTTTTTTAATTTTGCAGGCAAATAGTGTTACAGTTGGAAAGAACTATAGCCGATAGTTTTTATTATTAAGGGCGTAAAATAGACCAAGAGGGGTAAAAGCTCCCCCTCCCTCTATCTTCTTAGCTTATCAATTAATTTTCTTGAAATTGGGCAGGCAAATAGTGTATCATATGGAAAGAACTATAGCATATAATTTTTTCTTAAAATTTGGCTGTTACATCTGAAAGAAATAAGTTGTGTGGCAAAACAACGTTTGCCGGGCCAGCTAGTCTATATATATAAAAAGAAGTGTACACTTTGATGTCACCACTAACTGCGAAAACGGGTTAACCGATTTCAACAAAAACGTTGGGGTACGTTTTTAGTCTGTAGATGGTTTATGTAAGGTTTGCATGCAATCGGCCCAGTGGTTCCGGAGATATGGCATTTAGATTTTCCTATATATTCTATCAACAAAAATGGGGGGCAATTTTGAACACCTTCGAAACGGCTTGACTGATTTTTATGAAATTTTGTATGTGTTTTTGTTAGGCATGAGAATATATCGTAGTTTATATTTTTATCGCTAGAGGGCGCAAAATATAGCATAAGTTCCCCCTCCCTATATCTTATTAGCTTATCAACCAGTTTTCTTTAAATTTGGCATGCGGCCACTATAACATCTGAAATAAAATATGGAATAGGGCGTGAAATAGGGCAAGAGGAGTAAAAGCTCCCCCTCCCTATATCTGTTTAACAAATCGACCAATTTTCTTGAAATTTTGCAGGAAAATAGTGTAACATCTGGAAAGAACTATTGCCTAAAATTTTTATTATTTATGGCGTGAAATAGAGCAATAGAGGTAAAAGCTCTCTTCCCCAATCTTTTATACTAATCAACCGGGTTTCTTAAAATTTGGCATGCAGACACTGTAACATCTGAAAGGAAATAGGGAATAGAGCGTGAGATAGGGCAATAGCGGTAAAAGAACCCTTTCCCTATATCTTTTAAACAAATGAGCAGGTTTTTTTTTAAATTTGGCATGCAGACACTGTAACATCTGAAAAGAAATAGGGAGAAGGATAGGATGAATAGGGCAAGAAGGGTAAAAACTCCCCCTCCAATATCTTCTTGAAATTTCGCAGCCACATAGTGTTACAGCTGGAAAGTACTATAGCCTATAGTTTTTATTATTTAGGGCGTGAAGCAGGAGGGGTAAAAGCTCCCTTCCCTATATCTTCTTAACTTATCAACCGGTTCTCTTGAAATTTAGCGGGAAAATAGTGCAACATCTGGAAAGAGCTAAATCCTATAATTTTTTTTTATCTTCTTAACAAATCAGCCGGTTTTCTTAAAATTTTGCATGCAGACACTGTAACATCTGAAAGAAATAAGTTATATGGCAAAACAACGTTTGCCGGGCCAGCTAGTATTTGATAAAAATTATTCCATTATTATTTCTTACATGGTCTGTAATCTAAGGAAGAGTTAAAAGAGAAATATGTTATTCGGATTAACGGTAAATTTTTATTTTGTTTTAATCATTATCCAGTTAAATTATTATGGAAAACATTTCACGTATCGACCCAGATTGTGGCTTGAAAAAAAAATTACAGAAGATTTTGGAATCAAAGCAAAGACATTTTAATGTTACGTAAAATTCTGAAAGTAGTTTGTCTAAAAAATTGTGCCAAGTTTCGCTGAAATACGCCGCTTTATACAAGGCCACAAAAACTACTTCTATTTTTTTCACGTTTGAACCGCTACTTTTATTGCCATTATCTTTGACCTAGAACCGCGCCCTTAAAAACCATTAGCATAGATAACAGTGCTTTCTTAGTGCTTTAATTAAAGGGTTAAGAGAACGTTAAAATATGTGTTGTTTAAAATGTTATTTAAGTTTTGATGCGTACGACTGGCACGTTCAACACTTTGGAATTACCCATATACCGTTATTTTGAAAATAGATGAGGTTGCACAACATATATTCGCGTAGCTCAAAAACAGTTTAGTTTATTAAAAAAAAACAAAAAAAAAAAAAATCGAAATTCCGCAATAAAATTTCCTTTATAACTTAGTAAAAAAATTTTTTTATATGAGCAGACGTTTTAGAAATATAGTTTTTTTTTTGGAACAAAAAAATTTTTTTTTATCAAAATGTCGAAATTTTTGTTTTTTAAAAATTCATAAAATATTGGAAAATGTAGCTAGGCTTCTAATTTTTTTTCGCAGACATAAAAAACGAAGCTACTTCCAGCCATTTATGATTAAATCTGTTAGGAACTTTTGATTTTATTCAAGTTTAAAAAGTGGTTATAAGGGGCAAGTATGTGGCCAGAAAATGTTAAGAATAAAACACTAATTGAGGTCAGTCATACATTATATCCCACATGTGGCAACTCCTGGGCATTTATGGGCCTTTTTCTTCAATAAATCTCTAGTCTGCATTAAACATTTTGTATGGGAGCTCCCTTAAGGAATGGAGATAGCGCGTAGGTATGTTAGAAATAAATTATTGAGATAAAAAATAAAGTGGAGTTGGTCATACATTTTACCCACTTAGGGGCATCCTACGCGTTGCAAGGGCCAAATTTAAGAATTTCATTAAATGGCCATATTTGTATGGGAGCCCCCTAAGGGTTGGAAATATATGGCAGGTATGTTTTAAGAAAATGTTAAGAACAAAAAACTAATGGAGGTTGGTCGTACATTTTATTCTCCTAGGGGCGATTCCTTGGCGGTTATGGGGCTTTTTCTTCAATATATTTCTAGTCTGTATTGACTATTTTGTATGTGAGCACCCTTAAAGAATGGAGATAACGGGTAGGTATGTTAGAAATAAATGATTAATATGAAAAATAAAGTAGGCTTGGTCATACATTTTACCTATCTAGGGGCATCCTAGGCGCTGCAGCAGCCAAATTAAGAGCTTTAGGAAAGTAAAAATAAAACATACAATTCAGAAAAATGTATGAAATCTTTATTTGAATCGATAGAACGGTCCATATAATTTAATGTTTGAAGATTATTTCATGCAAATGTTGACCGTGACTGCGCCTCAAATGGTCCATCCGCTTAGTCCAATCTTGGCATACTCTTTCCAACATTTCGGCCGGTATCTCATGAATATATGCTTCAATGTTGTCTTCCAATGCGTCATTGAAGCGGGCATGTGTGTATAGACATGAGCTTTAACATAGCCCCACAAACAATAGTCTAAAGGCGTTAAATCGTACGATCTAGGCGGCCAATTTACCGGTCCCGAACGTGAAATAAAATGTTCACCGAACTCGCCTCTCAATAAGTCCATTGTTCAGCGTGATGTGTGGCATGTGGCACCGTCTTGTTGAAACCACATGTAATGCAAGTCAAGCTCTTGCATTTTGGGCAAACAAAAGTTTGATATCATTTCACGGTAGCGCTCACCATTCACAGTTTCGTTACGATTCGCATCATTTCTGAAGAAGTGCGGTCCAATGATGCCACCAGCCCATTAACTGCACCAAACTGTGACGTTTTCTGGATGCATTGGTAGCTCTTGCATTGCTTCTGGCTGATCTTCACTCTACAATCGACAATTCTGCTTATTAACGTACCCATTGAGCCAAAAATGATCTTCGTCGCTGAATACAAGAAGCGCGCGATGAACTTTCTTAACAGGGCACGCATTTTGATAATAAAATTCAATAATTTGCAAGCGTTGTTCGTTTGTAAGACGATTCATGGTTAAATTATAGACCAAACTGAAGATGTTTGACAGTGAAACAAAACACGAAACGTGCGTCAGCTGTTTAAACCAGTGTTGCCAAAAAGATAAAGATAGCCAAAAAATCACCTTTGGCTCTAACAATTAATTTTCTTACTTTATGAATGGATTATTAAAGGTTTAATAGACTTTTTTTTCGTTTATGAATACAACTTTAGCAGTTTTTCCTTAAATATGGTAAATAAATTAGAAATAAGTTTTTATGAATACGGCTGTTAGTTTATGGTTTTTAAACGAAATTTTTGAGCGGGTGGAATGAATATTACGTAACGATTTTTTTTTGTAAAGAATACACTCTTCATGATCAAGTACGGTGTAATAAACTAAATGAAATAAATAAAAAATTAATATGGGGCGTTACATCTCAACTTTTGAAACCGAAAAGATTTTGAAAAAAAATTTTGATTTTGCAAAAACAAAGTAAATTTTTTTTTTCGAAATATTAAAGAAATAGCTAACTAAACTTATTTGAACAACTGGTAATAAGTTACATGGATGAGAAAAAGCACCTGTTTGCTCAAAATGTCCAGTTTTGATTTATCTAACTCAGAGAGTTCTTGACCGATCTTGTTGAAAAATTAGTCTTCACTACATCCAATAGTATTAAACTCGAAACACAGCGGTTTAAAGAGTTGTGTCTCTTAAGATGAAACACCCCATATAATTAGATTATTTTATATGCATAAAAAAAAAATAAAAAAAAAGATTTTAAAATAAATAAGCGTAAGTAAAGATTTTGATTTATCATGATTTATATTGAACTAGCATGCAGCCGCTACTTCGTTAGCGTTTCCTTTTTCTTCGTGAACATATTTTTATGCCAAAGTTTATTTTTCTAGGTTTAAACCTGTTTAAATTCTAGCATTTAACCCGCTTCTTTAGTGGAACCAAAAAGCTAAAGAAAAATGCCAAATGTACAGGGCTGCCAGATAAATTTTTGAATAAATCGTCAATTTCCTGAGAAAAAATAAAAAAAATCGTCTTTCACGTTTAGAAAAATCCTCAAAAAATCAAAAACCTTAAATTTTGTGTTTTTAACAATGTTTTGTAACACGACTGAGTTTCTTCCAAAGCACAGGGAAAGACGCTACTTCAATCGTTGTGGGAATCGTTTAAGGACCTAAACATAATGTGCTTAAGTTGGATTAAGCAAATGTGTGAATACATGTAAATCATATGAAGCAAACCATATTGAACTTACGGAAACTTTTTGTTAAGTTTTATGAAAGCAAAGTGCGAAACTAATCGCGCATTCCATACGGAATCAAATGATTTTTGATTTTGTTATAGTTTTTTTTAAATACATTTGAGAGACTTTTTAGTCATTTTTGACAGTAGGTTAAGCACGGCTATGCATATTATGGTTGGGCCTTAAGACGTTGGTAAAGATTATCTATCGAGTCTTTCATGTCAAGAATCGTATGAGACTCATGTAGCTACAACTCGTGAAATGTTCGCCGTATAATTGTTGAAATTTGATTTATACAGAGAGTCGTAAAAGATTCATTCGATGATGGTTTGACGAAAGATAAACAAAGTGCTACATTGTTGTTTTTGTACTCTGAAAATAATCATTTCAAGATTTTCTTAAAACTTTCATATTACAGCCGTACCTAAACAAAAGCAGCACGCGTTTTCTAGTTTTTGAATAGAGCGGCCTATTTAATAGTTTAATAGAGAAGTTTGCCGCTATAGTTAATTAATAATGGCAATTTAGCTATTTTTGGTCAATCTATCGTTTTTATCTCTATTTTTATTTACAATTTGTTGGTTTTATTAAACAAGAAAGCTTTCACTTCTGTTCGTGACACAACGTTGACGCTCTTGCTTAGGTATGGCATATCAGCGTAAAAGCTAAGCAAAAGAAAACGTTCCACCTTCCGCCATTGTTAAGGTACGGCTGCTAAACATTCCAATAATAAAAAACGAACGTGTCAAACAATTTAATGCTTTATTCAGACTTTGGAGACTAATAAAAATTGTCACTTTTTAGAAAAAAATCATCAAATCCTCACTTTGCTAATTTCGGAACAAAAAATCGTCAAAATGACGATAAATAGTCAAATCTGGCAGCCCTGTTTGGGTACTATATTTCCCCCCCATTAAAGTATTAAAATTTTTAGTATTGTTGTGGTAGCCCATAATTTTGTACGAATATGTCAATGAATGAAGGAAATGTTTTGTAAAAAAAGTACCGAAAATAGTTAGGATTTTCACCCCTTAAATGTTCGAATTTCGAAAAAGTACCAAATTATTATACGTATTTTTTTGATAAGTTTTGAATGTGGTATTAACTTTGTTTCTATGTTTATTGGTTCAAAAGATGGCAAAAAGTACTAAAATTAAGATTTTACCCGTTTACTCCATAATAGGGCCGAATTTAAAAAAAGTACCAGACACCTGTCCGCTTATTTTTCTTAAGACCAACGATAAGTATTACCTTTATTTTGCATCTCTGTTAGTTTGGGAGATATAAGGTTACCGAATTTTCCCGTTTTTACCCCTTAAACATTCGTCTTAGTGGATCGATTTGGGGAGTGACCAATCGCTAGTCCAAATTTCAAGTTTCTAGAGTCAGCGGCTTGGGCTGGGCGATGATGAATTAGTCAGTCACTCACGCAACTCTTTTATATATATATATATAGATTTCAGTTCTCGTTTCGATATTAGTGGATTTTCGTTCTTGTTTTTTTCTAGTTTAGTTCCAGCTTTTGTTCAGTTCTTGTTTAGTTTTAGTTCAATCCTAGTTTAGGTATAGTTAACTTCTAGCTCAATCTAGTCAGTTCTAGTTCAGTTCTAGTTTTGCTCTATTTCAGTTCTGGCTCGGTTCAATTTAAACAATTTTTGGTTTCTCATTAGTCAATTCAATTAACCTAAAATTGACTTTAAATATTTAAAAAAAAAATTATTTATTTAAGTGCAAAATTCTTTCTCTCCCCATAGTGTTTGTTACTCTGTTTACATAGTTTTTTAATTAAACAAAAAAAAAAAAAAAAAAAAAAAGTCATTGACAACAATTTAACACATAATTCTCATACATACATAAATAAAATTTCAATTGTTTTGTTTAATATTTATTTTTACCATTATTTATACCTTTCACCACAGGTGGTGAAAAGGGTATATATAAGTTTGTCAATCCGTTTGTAATTTCTATAATATTGATGTTAAACCCTATAAAGTATATATATTCTGGGTTCTTATGAAGAGCGAAGTTGATTTAACGATGTCCGTCTGTCCGTTGAAATGGATTTTCCGAAGGCCCCATATATGATGGGGGCTAGGTTATTATACATTTATGTCAAATATGGTCCGGAATTCTTTGCTATTGAAATTCAGCAAGATCGGTCCACAAATGGCTGAGATATGAGTAAAATTCCACGACTGACTCAAATTTTTTCGTTTAAAGGACCAATTAGACGTGACATTACCATACCAACACAGTATTACCAAAACGACATAAACATACCATACAAACCAATTCAGTTTTGGTTTCTACGGTCATAAAGTGGCTATGGTAATATAGTGTTGGTACTGTGTGTTTTTTTGTTGTTTTTTTATACCCTTCACTACAAGTGGTGGATTTTATTTGTAATGGGTTTAATTTAACGCATACACATACACATTAATGCATGTATATGATATGCCGCTCAAATAAAGCAACAAATTTATAGACTCAATATATTTTAATTTAACGCTCCTTCAGTAAAAGCATTCGTAGACGAGTTGTTAAGTTGTCTCCTGAGACTGATGATCAGGGAAACCAGAAATATGCTCTAAAAAACACGTTTTATGCGCATTAAATATGCAGTAAAAGCTGCAAAATATGCCCTGAAAAATGTTGAAAATATGCCCTAAAAATTCAAAAATTGCAAATTTGAAAACAAAATATTGAACAATTTAATAACAAAATTTGAAAAAAACACCTTAACATATGATCGCTTAAGCCCATATTAAAAAATATTCATATACACAGAAAACAATTTTTGGCCCAGTAAAATAATTAATCAAAAATAAAATCAGTTTTAATAAAATATTTAATCAGGTGAATTAAACTTTTAATCCAGTGTATTAAATGTTTAGTTGACATTATTTCAATTGAAACGCTTAATTCACTTGATTAAATGTTTAATTAACCTGATTAAATATTTAATTAAAACTGATTTTATTTTTGATTAATTATTTTACTTGCTCAAAAATTTTTTTCTGTGTAAGAGATGTTTGCGCCGAATTTTATCTAGATATTAACATCCATATGGGTTTTTGTCTTAAAGGGATTTTGGGTACGGCCGCTAAATTGTTAACAAATGTTAACATTTAAAGCAATTTAAAGCTATTTAAGGATGGGAGCTTTGGGTAAATGTGAAACGGTTCGAAAATAATTTAATTTGCAGTAAAATAATTTTGGGGCGAATTTAATTTAAGTACCATCATAATTAGATGGCTTACTGACACAATGACACAAAGAGTCTTATTTGGAAAGAAGTTTTTATGGGGAATATGTGAAATTATAGACCGATTCTCACCATTTACACAGACCTCGTCCATATTTGATCAAATTATCTACAAAATTGGAACTTGTACTTTGAGCACAGGGTTAACGTGGGCAGACAACCAGCCAGACGGACGGACGGATGGACATCGTTAGATCACTTTAAAAAGTGATTTGAGTCGATCGGTATACTAAAAGATTGGTCTATATTTATCCTTAATGACAACCTAGTAAAAATTAAATGTAGATGGCGAAATTGAAGTAACAGGATTTCGAAAACAAAAATTATTTTCTGCGAAAGCTCCTTTAAGCATCTAAAAAAATTTATCATGATTAAAAATATGCCTTAAAAAGGCAAAATATGCGCTATAAACTTAAAATATGCTGCAAAAAAAGCTCGTTTAAAAAAGTTATGCACAAAAATGCTGCAAACGGAAAAATATGCACTAACAAATCGGTGCCAAAATTCATAAAAGGCTCTAAAACGGATGAATATTTTGTTTGTGCCTTCATTGGTCGCACAGGGAAATACATGCAATTTCTTATTTTTGGTTTCCCTGCTGATGATATTGCCAGTTCGAAGCCCAAAAAAAATGTTTTTTTCCTTTTTTTTTTTTTATTTAATTTTTTTATGTTCTAAAAAACGATTTTAAGATTATTAAACGAATTTCAAACATCAACTTTGGCAAAAGAGGAAACGGGCTTAGGTACATGTATAAATTTTTTGTTTTTTTATATTCTTCGGCATGACGAAATGAAAAGTTGGCGTGGCTCAATTAATATTTATTTATACCTATCTAAAAAACGTTATTTGTGTATATAACTTTTTGTTCTTATCTCATCATGGTGAAGGGTATGTAAGATTCGGCATAGCCGAATATAGTACTCTTAATTGTTTTCAGTCAAACTGTATTCATTTAACAATTTTATAATTATTTTTCATTATAACTACGAGTTTGTGTGGGTGTGCGTGTGTATGTGCTTGTGTTTATATGTTGTTTATCAAATATAATTAAATATAATTTATTCATTAAATTTGTTTTATTAACTGAACAATTTTTTTTTTGTAGAACAAATTCAAACCAAAAAACAAAAGAAACAGTTGCATACACTTAAAACATTCACACAAACATTTACTAAAAGTTAGTAAAAACTGCTGATATACAACCGGTAATAAAATAAATACAAATTTATTTTTTGCATACCTTAAGGTGTTTATTTAACATTTTTTAAATTAAAAAAAAAAAAAACGAAATTATACCATTGGGATGTTTTTTGTTAAATGAAACATCTACATTTTCATTGTCTGGAAAAGTAAGAGAAAAATTCAGTTTAATTTTATAAATGATACATTTTTATTTCAATATACTAGAATATTGCCTCTGACTGAGGCCCTATTTAAAGAAAAGAATTAAAAGAAAAAAATTGCACTGTACTAAATTAAACTTATATCGGGTGATTTTTTAAGAGCTATAGGAAAGTTTAAAAAAAACACATAAAATTCAGAAAAATTCATGAAATCTTTATTTGAATCGATGGTACGGTCCATATAATTTAATGTTTGAAGATTATTTCATGCAAATGTTGACCGTGACTGCGCCTCAAATGGTCCATCCGCTTAGTCCAATTTTGGCATACTCTTTCCAACATTTCGGCCGGTATCTCATGAAAAAATGCTTCTATGTTGTCTTCTAATGCGAAAAGAATCGTACGATCTAGGCGGCCAATTGACCGGCCCCGAACGTGAAATAAAATGTTCACCGTGCTCGCCTCTCAATAAGTCCATTGTTAAGCGTGCTATGTGGCACCGTCTTGTTGAAACCACATGTCACGCAAGTCAAGCTCTTGCATTTTGGGGAAAAAGGTGGATATCATCTCACGGTAGCGCTCACCATTCACAGTTACGTTACGATTCCCATCATCTTTGAAGAAGTACGGTCCAATAATGCCACCAGCCAATAAACCGCAGCAAACTGTGACTTTTTCTGGATGCATTGGTAGCTCTTGCACTGCTTCTGACTGATCTTCACTCCAAAATCGACAATTCTGCTTATTAACGTACCCATTGAGCCAAAAATGAGCTTCGTCGCTGAACACAAGAAGCGCGCGATGAACTTTCTTAACAGAGCACGCATTTTAAAAATAAAATTCAATAATTTGCAAGCGGTCTTCGTTTGTAAGACGATTCATGGTTAAATTATAGACCAAACTGAAGATGTTTGCCAGTGAAACAAAGCACGAAACGTGCATCAGCTGTTTAAACCAGTGTTGCCAAAAAGATAAAAGCTAAAAAATCACCCGATATTAAACCCGTCACTAGTTTTAAAGGCGGAATTACGAGCAGAATCTTAATTAGAATCTAAGCTGGATTAGAACTGAACAAGAACTGAACTAGATCTGAACCAGAACTGAACTAGAACTGAACTAAAACTGAACTAGAACTGAACTAAAACTGAACTAGAACTGAACTTGAACTGAACTAGAACTGAACTAGAACTGAACTAGAACTGAACTAGAACTGAACTAGAACTGAACTAGAACTGAACTAGAACTGAACTAGAACTGAACTAGAGCTGAACTAGAACTGAACTAGAACTAAACTAGCACTGAAATAAAACTGAACTGAACTTGAATCTAAACTGAAGCAGTTTAAGAACAAAAACTTAGCTGAAAGCTGAACCGGAATGAATTTAGAACTGAACTAGGGGTTCAAACCGGAGCTGAAACTGAAACTTTACTTTACTTTACTAAAAAAAAAACAATGTAAATTTGTTGACAATAATTAAAAAACAAAATTAGCAAAAATTCTATAATTTCACAAATTTCTCTTGACTTTCGGTAAAAATAAAATGCAAAATAATATTAAATGGCAAATCGTTAGCACAACAAATTGGATTTTTTTTTGGAAATTATTATTTAAATTAATTTTTATGAAAGAAAATCATTTCTGAATTTCAAAAAGCCTTAATAACCCTTAACAAACATTTATGTTTGTACAAGCCCAAAAGTATGCAAAAAAATGTATTAATTTCAGATAAACTTCTATCTTATTTCATTAAATACGAATTCTTTGTATATAAATCTGAATTATTTGGTGAAATTAGTTCATTAATATTTTATTTCACTCCAGAAAAAATGGCTTTTTCAAGCTTAAATGTATTATTTAACAAAAAAAAAAAACTGAAATGCTTGTATTAATTGCTTTCTATATTATTAATTGTATTATACTTAAAAAAAAGATAAAAAACAATAAATTGTATATTTAGTTGCATAAATGAGCATTAATAAATAATTTGATATTCTATTGTTTGTGTATTTATTAATAATATATTTGTTGATATTGCCTGATTAAAAAAAATTAATGGTAATTTGAAATTTTAATTTAATATTATTTGAAATGTCAATAAAAAATTAATGATTTTTTTTAAAAGTTTTTTATTCAATGGAAGACTCAAATTAAAAAAAATTAAAACAGTTATTTGAGCAAAAACTGCGGTTTATCAACATAAACATAAAAGGCAAGCATTATAGTTAATAATAGATTAATTTTATATATAATTTAACAATAATTTATTATATGATTTACCCACAATTTCACCAACTTCAGTTATGTTTATAGCTGGCAAAACAGATTGTTAACTGGAAGTTTAAGTAAAAGTTAGTTTTAACTGAACTTGGAGAACTTGGGGGTTAATAAGTAAACAAGTAATAATAATTAAAATTTAATGAGTTTAGGGAAACTGAAATCAAGCAGGAAAATTATTCAAAGAGAATGAGTACAATACTTAAATAGTAGCGACATTTGTTGGTTTATTAAAATAAAATAGCAAAAATAGCTTAAGCGACATCATTTTAAATTATTAGTCCTTTTTTAATAAATTAATTTATTGGAAACACTTGCATCAGCTCCTAAAATGTCATGATCACATAGAATACCGTTACGATTTTATAGCAAAAACAATGTTAGCTTAAGCGACAACCATTTTTCTGTGAAATTGGGTTTTTGTCGCTTAAGCTTTTTTGCGATAAGGGCTCGATACATAAAAAAAAACTTTCAACAAGACTTTTAAATTTAAAAGTTTATAATCTTAATTTTTTTGCGGTAAGAGAAGATTTTGCGGCTCCGTGCAATAACTCCCAGGTGCAATAAGTCCCAGTGCAATAACTCCCAATGAATTAAATCCCAAAATAAATGAAATAAGTCCCAAACTAGAAAAGAGAAATAAATCCCAAAAAAAAATGAAATAATTTCCAAGTCTTAAATGAAACAAACCCCAACGCTAACTAAAGCTTCTGTGCATAGCCGGCCTTCGGCCGGGCGCAAGGATTTTATACTCTATGGTATAACAAACACCGGCTTCGCTAACTAAAGCTTCTTTGCATAGCCGGCCTTCGGCCGCGCGCAAGGATTCTCTCCTCTATGGTATAACAAACACCGGCTTCGCTAACTAAAGCTTCACTGCATAGCCGGTAACCATAAGACACTGCAATTGCAATTAGCAAAATTTTCTTGTTTGATAAACTTAAGTCATTGTATTCAAATAGTTAGAAATATCCCGTTATAAATACCGTTTAGAATTTTAAACAATTTTAAGAAATTGCAAATAATTGAAAATGAAAAAACTGCCACAAAAAATGAAATAACACCGAAAACCAAAATAAAATGAAATAACTTCCACGTTATTTTTTTCGGGGACTTATTTCATTTGGATTTTATTTCATTATGAAATAACTCCCAGGCAAAAAGTGAAATAACTTCCAAAAAAAAGAAATAAAACCGAGAGGGCTGGGAGCTATTTCATAATGAAATTACTCCCACATTTGTATGAAAAATTTTCGGGTCTAATTTCATTTTTTTCTTGGGACTTATTGCACCTGGGAGTTATTGCACGGAGCCGATTTTGCCAGTTTGAATTTTCGAATATTTTGAATGAATGAAAGCAGCAATAGGTATTATTTAAGTTAAATGGATTGTTAAAAACATATGGGTAGTTCTCATTTCAAGTATATATTATTGATTATTAAAAATCTTTGAACATTCATGCTATAGTTTATTTTTATTATAGTTTTTACACATTTTTGTGTATTGAGCGCTACATGTGCTTTAACGGTTGTGCTGGATGGAAATGATTTTTATGAAAAAAAGAAACTAAACCATAAAAATAATCGTAGGAGAAAATTAAACATTATGACCATTTAGTTGATTTTGACCTGGGATCCCACGAAAAACTTCAAAATTAGAACTTTTAAAAAGAATTCTTTCCAAAAAGACATTACATATTTTAAAGCAGGCCAAATTTTATGTTAAATTTTACTTAAGCTACTTCTTTTTCCACGGTTGTATAAAAACTGCAGTTGAGATTTTGGATATAAATCTGGTATTTCTAAACGAATAATCGGAGATTATAGAGGATACGCTTCTCATAATGCTAAAGAGCAATTCTAATTAAGGCACTTCGGGCATGTTAGCTTTCTTTAGCGCTTTTCAAATTATTATTTTTTACCCGATTCCTAAAATTGTATCTGTCCTTATATTCCCTTCACAAAATTAGACAACATGTAATCGTTCGAGGAAGGAAGTTTTTTTAACATACTTAGAATCACGTTCTGGTCTATAACTCTGACACCAATCGAGTCTCCAACTTTAAATTTTCTGCAAATGTAGAAGATGGTCTAATACTTGACATACATTTTTTTAAGAATTTTAAAAAATCGACTTTTCCAGATATGGACCTTTGAACTCAAGACCCCAAAAATTGACCTTTGACCTTTTCTTGAAAAAACACAATAAGCATATCATTTGAAAGGGTGCACTTTCTCCTTTAAAACGATACCAAAAAAAATAAATTATCTTGCGTAGTTCAGACTTTTGTGTTTTTTTAACATTTTTCACATCTTTTATAACGTCATATTTCGGAAGCCGACAGAATCTAGGGTCTGAAAATTTATGTTTTGTTAAAGTCTAATAACATACAACATTTGTGTTGAATTTCATTCAAATTGGAGGTGATGATGGCGAACGACATGATGGTTTGACATGGATTCACACAACTGTTATAAATGTAAATCTAAAGTCTATAATTACAATTAATTAAAAGTTCCATACAGTGGAGTTCATAGCAATTTGGAACTAATACGACATACAAGTTTTATTTACAAGATAATTTATAACCAAAACTATTTAATAAAAAACTTTGGTTACGTTCCTATGGTGGTCCGGACTGTACCAAGGGGTGGATTTGGGCTCCAGCTCCAGAATACCTGCCAGGGATCCAAACACCTTGTTGGTATTCCCAGAGAAAACGCCGATGCTTTTCTCGACTTATGGAGTGTATAGCGTGCCTTCGGGATTAAACGCTAAAATATCAACCAAGTATTTAAACATCTGGGTGATATTATAAAGGATGGAAGGAGAGCTAGAAAAAGGCACAAATATTTAAACGAAATAAAAGCACTTTCCTCTTTTTTCAAACGTTATAAAGTTTCCATTTATATGATGGGTTAATATAAAATATTCAAGACAATTTAATTAATTAATTTATAAAATTAGATAACAAGAACAATTTAGTTATTATAAAGCGATTCAAAATACAGACGTCCAATATGGCTTTCAAAAAACGATTCGACTTAGAACTTTGTAAGTTACAAGAAGAAAAAAAAAAAAAAAAAAAATGGAGAAAAATACATCAAACTTAAAGAAAACTTTAAAATATTGTGGGGCCTCACGTTGTCAATTCGTCTTAGGGCATATCATTATTCAAAATAGAAACCAGGGATGGGAAATCCGTCGCCTTCGGTACAGACATGAACACTAGAAATAATTCTTATAGGCTTTTTACACTGATCAACATCTACCATCTAACATCAAAGGTGTAGAAAATGTGAAACACTCGTTTACATTGCTCACGAATCCCATCAAACAAAAATGTCACCATTTAAAAAAAAAAAATATTTTTTTAAAATAAAAAATGTTTATTTCAACAAATGTATTTGAAGTTCAATTTGTTTAAAAATACAAAAAGAATAATAATAATAATAAAACATTGCAATAAAAGAGAAAACTTGACAAATGCTAACACTGCTTTCAAAACCAATTTGTTTTTGTCAGTGATGCCACAATAATAATAAAACTTATTGCCACTTTTCGAGTGATGACACCAGAATAATCGAAAGATGTTGAATGGAATAAAATGAGATAGGAACATCTTTTAAATATGTGGAAAGACGTTGGTTTTTAGCTCCATGTATTTCTTATGAAAAGATGTTAACATCTTCGCAAATTGTGGCAAATTGATGGTAGATGTTGATCAGTGTAAAAAGGCTATAGGTAAATCTAATTTCGTAACAATATTTTGAATTTATAACAATTGCCGTGTAAAATCTTCGATCCGTTTTAACTAGGGATGGGCAAATTGGAAAATTATATCGATATATATCGAATCGATATTTTTTAAGAGTATCGATATTAATTATTTCAAAAATATCGATGTATCGATATATCGAACGTATTACCAAATGAAAAAATTTAATATATACATATATGTATGCACAAATCTAATTATTATTCCAACTATATATAGGCACATATATTGTTCCAAAACCGCATGAAATAAATCTTTTCAAGTTCGTTTGACTTTACTGTTTTAATTAGAAATCTGCAAGGTGAAAACCCTGCTTCTTTCTTAATTCTTCTTCTAATACATTCAGCCTACAACTGACATGAAATGCTTAACATTAACACTAATATGATGTTAGTGTTAAGTATAGACTCATCATGTTAGAGGTCTCATGTTATAACACGGTTGTTAATGCAAATGTTTCAACAACGCTTTTATAACCATGTTATAACAGAAAATCATCAGTTCAGTTTTAGACGGGGAGTTATAGATCTTCATATTATATATAGCTTAAAAAAAAAATGATGCATGCAGTGATGCCAATTTTGAAATACATATTTTTTGAAAAACGGCTAAAATTTTGAGTTTTCAATGAAAACTGACTTTAAAAAATATCGAATTCGATAGTCGCATTTCAATATCGATATATCGGTATTTTAAATATCGGCGATATATATCGATAATTTTCTTTTAAACTATCGATATTTGGATATATCGATATGTTTTGACCATTCCTAGTTTTAAAAGAACAAAATTTCACATATTTAAAAAGCGTGTAAACATTTATAATGGCAAACCGAAGCTGGTTTTTTATTTATTGTTGTAATTGTGATTTCAATAATAAAACTGGGTAATGAAGCATATTAAAAAAGAATAACGCTTAATAAATCAACCAGTGAGCCGCAATGACCGATATCACCGTCCTTATTTGGTCCTTACCAAAACCAAGTATCACTTGAGTTTTCCCGCGTCATAGCCTGGCCATAAAGTTCTAACCATCGGGCAGTTATAATCTTCCTGACATCTTATCTGAGCTCTCCTGTACGACTAACATATAATAAGCGTTCTAATTTGCTATCTGTATAAAACCCATTAAGACCCGTTTTCACAACTTACCGATAGCTAAAGTTAGGATTTTATCAGCCGTATAAAAAGAGTTCCATTATTACAACTTTACTTTAACCTACCAGACAGGATGAACCTTAATTTACTTTATCGCTCCCTTGAGATGAAAGTAAAGTTTTAATAATGGAATACTTTTTATAAAGCCGGTTAAAGTCTACTTTTAGCTATCGGTAAGTTGTGAAAACGGGCCTAAAGGTAATAAAAAACAATAATAAGAGGAAAATACTCCTTAATGGGTGGTATCTGAACTGTCGGAATCGCGCCCGATGATCTTAAGTCAACACGATTATTTCGAGTGACGTAAACATTTGCCGAAAAACGCGAGGAATATACGAACAAACTATATAAATAGAAATGAAAAATGTTTGTATGTTTGTTTGTTTGTATGTTGGCTTATAGACTCCTAAACTACTGAACCGATTTTCCCGAATTTTTACAGTAGCATCACGTGAGCCCTTAAAATAAAATAGGCTACTTATTTTTTCGATACCTCTCATATGATGCATATATTAAATATCGCTTAACTGAAGAACTATTAAAGGGAAAGTCATCAAACGGGGTTAAAGCTACTATTATGGCAAACTTTAAATTTCAATATAGTAATGGGCGGGGTAGACAGAGGAGGAGCAGTTCCCCACATAGAAATATTAAAAGGAGCCGCTGCACGTATTTTGTTGAACTTTTTGTAGTAGGATCCTCTTAGCCCAAAAATTGAAATAAAATAGCAGGGGGGAAGTGTTACCCCCCATGGGACGCCAATGTTTAATATCGCATATCTAAAGAACTGTTGTAGTGAGAATGTTCAAAATTTGCAGAAGTCACTCTTATGGTATACTACACTTTTGAAAATAGAAATAAAGCGGGTAGGCGTAGGAAGGGAAATACCTCCCATAGGACCAATATATTAAATATCGCTCAACTGAAGAACAATTAAAGGGATAGTCTTCAAACGTGGTTAAAGCTACTATTATGGTAAACTATAAATTTCAATATAGAAATGGGCGGGGTAGCCAGAGGAGGAGCAGTACCCCTCATAGATAGAAATATAAATAAGAGCCGCTGCAAGCAATTTGTTGAACTTTTGGTAGTAGGATATTTTGAGCCCCAAAATTGAAATAAAATAGCAGCGGGGAAAGTGTTACCCCCATAGGACGCCAATGTTTAATATCGGATATCTTAAAAACTGTTATAGTGAGAAAGTTCAAACTTTGTAGAAGTCACTCTTATGGTATACTTCACTTTTGAAAATAAAATAAAGCGGGTAGGCGCAGGGGGGAAATACATTCCATAGGATGCATATATTAAATATCTCTCAACCGATAAAGTGGTTAAAGTAGTGTAGCGAAGCGCACCGGGTTAAGCTAGTTTTATTTTAAAAACGTCCATCCTCATGTTGCAAGACTGGTTACAAATTACAAATTTAGAAAAAAGTGGCTATTTTATTTAAACCACTTTTCGTTCTTAATCTGTCATTAACATTTGTGCTCACAGTTATTTAAATTTGATTTTTTTTTTCTAAATTATTTTAATTACATTTGACCTCAAATATTGTTTATATTGTTCATTTAACTATTGAGTCTAGTATAATTAAACAAATTGTTTTGTATTATTGACATTATTTAAAATGTTTTGTAAAAAAAACGAAATATTTTTTTTTTAAGAACAAATTATAATCCGATTAAAGGAAGCTGTGGGCGAAACAAAAAACAGGCTGGCATTGACATATTCATTTTACACATATTGTAAATGTTATTTGATGATAATTGTATTAAAGCAACAAATAGAAATAATGTTGCCTAAGCAAAGGGCGGGTTAAAATAACAAATGGGGATTTTAGGCTTTAAAATAAAATTTCATGAACAATTTAAATAATTTAAATATTAAATATTTTTAATTTTTAATATGTATAAGGGTATTTTTTTGTTTAGTTTTAATTAATTATAAATACATATGAATATTTGTTCTAAAAAAGTGGACTGAGCCAGAAATAAACTTTTGTTTCCAGTTTTAAAATGACTCTTTTAAATTTTATGTTAAAAAAAATTCAATCTCATCTTCTTTATCTTTATCTATTTCTATTTAATTTTTTTTCCTTTTTCTGCGTTTGAAATTTTTTCTTGCTTCATTTTCAAATTAAAACTCATAACAATAAATGGCTTTGCATACATTTTAGAACATTACTTTAGCTAACTTTAGCTAGTCATAGTTTTATTTCGAAAATATACAATTTTTTTTTCACCCACAAAGAAATTTCACATAAATTCTTTTGAAAAATAAAAGAAAAAAAAAAATGGATATCAGAAGAATAAGTTAATACTTAAGCATATTTTTGGGGGGCATTTAACAACAAAAATATATACATAATACAATTTTAAAACATTTTCAAATTATTTTTATTATGCTTTCGTTTCGAAGCTAATCGTAGTGCTACTGCTGCTGCTGCTGTTGGAGCTTTTGTTGTCGTTACTGCTTTTGTAACTGCTGCCTGTGTTTAAGTTAAAGAAAGTATGCAAATGATTTTGCTCATTTATATGTTTGAATAATGTTAAACCGGAAATGAAAGAGCATTTACGGCCATTGCTTTTCACAACGGAAATTATAATTATGATTTTGTTAAGAAGGGAAGAGATAGCAGGATAAAAGAATAGATTATGACTTAAAATAGATTTGAGGTTAATAAGCCAAGGAAATGGGAAATTTTAAAGATGTTCAATTTAATTCGTTTAGAAGTTTCGTATTAAAAGACAGAATCATTTTATTTTTAACTTTTGTTGTTTTTTTCTAAATATAAATTTTTGTTCATGTATCAGACTTAGTGATTATTTCGTCCCCTTAATATAACAATAGCGTATGTGCTCATACGCTATTATTTTTTTATTGCATATTTAGAATCACCATCATTGGTTTTATGTCTGGTCAAAATTTCGTCAAATTCTACTTCCAAAAAGTGGGTCAAAATGTCGTTGGAAAAAATAGTGTATAATTTCTTGTTAAAAATTTTCCTTCAATAAGTGTGAAAGCTCATATTCGCTATTTTACTTGAAATTGCCACTCCAAAGTTGTTAAAAGAATAATTGTGTATAAGCTGCACGATCTCCAAAATTTGTGCAAGAAGAATGTAATTCCTCGTGGCTCGCAATAATTTTTCTTTAACTTACAAGGTGGAAAGAAGCGAAATTGTTTAGATGAGCCAGATGTAGCAGAGGAAGAGAAAGAAGACGAATGAAGTTCTAGTTATTTTTGATTTACGCAATGTATACCTTAATTTGTCATAATTTGTTGTTTATAACAACCCAAATTGGAAAGTAATGAATATGTGCCGCTGAATTTACAAAACTTTGAATTAATCACTGTTTTATAAAGTTACAAATTGATATTTTTGAGATCAAATATTTTAATAAAAATATCGTAAAATTATTGAATAAAACAGCGTATACCATACAAAATAAAATAGTGTATCAGAAACATCATACGAATTCCTTAAAAAATAAAATAGCCTATACGGAGGACTTGCACTTTGTATGACATATTGATGGTCTTAAAGGATGCGTAGAATAAAAAAAATTGGTAAATTTAAAGACAAGAAACGGTATTATGTATTCGTCGAAAAATCCAATATGAAGAATTTTTATTTACCGCGATATTGAGGTTTTAATAGACATCCGATTTGACAAAAACTTTAAACACGATTTTCTCAAAACCACAAAAAAATTATACGCTATTGTTATGTATATTGAGGGGTCGATTTAATACCAAACAAATCGTTTGTAAAATGGGTTTGGCTTTAATTGCATTTTGCTTAGACTACCCTTAACAAGAATGGACAAATGTTAAATTACAGTATAATGATGAAACAGAACTGAGTCTTCAACTTCAAGCAAAAATTTTAAAGCCCATAATTAAAACGTCGGCAGTAACTTCAAATTCTCTCTCATTTCTTTCATTTTCTTTTGTTCTTATTTTTCTTTGTTTACAAAATGTATGAAATTGAATGAAAGTATGGTAGCATTGTTAAGAGTATAATTGTATTTATGTGAGAGCATTAGAAAAAACGTCCTCAAAATAAAATTGATTTTATTTCTCGACCGCATTCTCTGGCATAATTTTATGTCAAACTGCATGTAAAAAAACGTTCAGCCCCAGTTCTGTTTCATCATATAGTCTTGCATAACAGACACCTTTCTTAGCCTTTTTGCAGAACCGATTGGGACGATTTTTTCACTAAAATTATCGCCATGGTCCAACTTAGGCTTTTACGGAAAGAAAATATTGCCCCGCCCACTTTTACGCCCACTTTTTTCGATTTACCTAAAATCAGAAAACGACTCAATCAATCATTAGCTTTCGAGCGAAGCCGGGGCGGCCAGTTAGTATTGTATAAATATGCATTTCATATGTGGACATAGTTTTCCATATTTGCTACAAATGTAGACTTCCGACCGCCCACGTAAATTAAAATCTCGAGCACATAAAGGTTAAGTGCGCACTTCTTTTCGACGGACACTGTTCTCTGGGTCCGGCACGGTTCTTAAGGGATACAAGGAGTTCGCACTTGAAATTTCCCATGAACGAAAGCATTTAAATGCTTCCTTCCGTGTCCGATTATGAGATATACCACTGCACTGAGTTAAATTTAGATTTCTATCAATACACAAAAAAAATTCTCCAAAAATGTTCACCAATTAAACCCAGTAAAAAATGTGCTCTAAAAGGAGCAGGTTTTGTGTATGAATTCATACCACAAATCGCTTCAAACCTGGGGTATAATGACCGCATACGATATCGATCAAAATTTATCGAAATTATTTATTTTGGTATCATGAAACTCGATATCGAATGAAATGTATTGAATTTGAAATAATAGCATTCGATATCGAGTAACTCGATATTACATTTATCAAGTTTTCATTCGATACGTCCGTGTCTATCGTATGCAAAAAACATCGATAGTTTATTCAATACGATAGTATCGAATGTGGTGATTAGGCCCCTGCTGATGGGATGCCTGATTTTTGTATGGGGTGTTCCCGTTTTGGAGGACTTTTTTCTGCTGACAATAAGCGCTTCTTTTAACATGCAAAAAAAGCACTCCTAAAGTGCTTTTTATGGGCTTACATTATTAGCATATTCATTAATGTTTTGCTTTTACTTTTGTTTAAATGCCTTTTCCCAATCATTTTCGCATATTTTTATTTTTTTTCGGTTTGCAACCTTCTTCGTTGTCAGCACTAAAATAGCACCTTTTTGTATATTTTATTCTATATCATTTACTGCTTTATAAAAGCTCATTTACTGAAGCGCTCGATTATGCGCTTTTTCTCTTAAGTGCTTCAATAAACCCAAATATTTTTTACTGGGAAAGCATTAATCAAAACTAAAATAAGTTTAAAAAAAAATTTAATTAAATGAGTTAAACGCTTAATCAAGTGAATTAAACGTTTAATTTTTAGTTGTACAAGTGCCGTAAATACCATATTCCGATTAACACCTCTTTTTCTACTCAACCAATTTTGCTGGATTTTAGCTGACAGAGAACGAGAAACATTTTGACGCTAACTTGGGTTTTTTGTTGTTCAGAAGAGTCTTTTGAAAGAGAGCGCGTGGCAACAAGAAAGGAAATGGCTAAATTTTCTTAAAATCAGTGTTTGAAAATAAACATTAATTATCGTTCCTTAGTGTTCGCTTCAGTAGATTTATAAAAAACTCAAACGCTCTTAGTGTTTCTGTAGTAAATCATTAAAAAAATAATTGCGTTTCTTTGTTTGTGATCTTCGAACACAAAAATAATACTGTACTTATCCATCTCAACAACAAGATGTGCATATTTTATTGTGTTCTGTTTTTTTTTAAACCTCAAACTTCGTTGTGTTCGGCTCAGCACATTAACAACAATTATGTATATAATATAAATTTTAAAGAACAATATTAGCTTTTTTTTTTAAGATATTAAGCGTGTTTTTATTATTTACAGTTCTGGAGTTATGGCTCCATACGTCAGATTTTGGCCCAAAATATCGATTTTTCCATATTTTGAACGACGAGCGCATTCAGTGATGTTAACCGTACGGTTAATTACCCTTTTTTACGGTAATTTTGAGCCACAAAAGGTAGCAAAGTAATTTCATTTAAAATACGGTAATATCAAGATTTGGGTTTTTGATATTAATATACATACTTGCATATGAAGGCTTTATGATTTAAACTTTTGAGAGGTGATTTTCAACGGCAGGTTTAGAAATAGAACGTTATGTTTCTGCAAATGCTTAGGTTACAGTGATAAGTGTAAAATATAAAAAATTAAATAACTCATTGTATATTATTAATTGTATTTTTAACTTTACGGTTGTTTCAAAGTCAACAATTTTTTAAGCATTTAAAATAGCCGTTATGTGATGCATTTAACTATAGTAATTATTAAAACTTTTCAGTAGATGCAAAAATATTACATATTAATTTTGTATTAAAGGCATATAAAAAAGAACTTTTAAACCAATGGTTTCATCATAAGAAGATGAATGTAAAAAAATAAAAAATTTTGAGTTAATATTCTCTTGCGATATTCGAATTTTAAAAAATTCTGTCTTAGTTAAACGATTTGGCAAAAAACCAACCTCCGGTCAAAATTTAAACGTTTTTGCTTCAGTCGTTTAGGCTGTGCGATCATGAATCAGTCAGTCTGTCAGTAACATAAGAATTTTATTTATTTGATGCTTTTTTTTTTTGTATTGATAAAAAATACAACAATTTTGGTTTAAAATGTATTTTAAAACAATGATTTTCAAAAAAAATTTTATAAAACACATTTAAAATTTGAATAAATTAAAAAACCTTTGCGTACGGTAATTTCTTATCAGAAAAGGTAATTTTTAGAGGGCCGTACGGTTATGAAAAAATAAAAGTTAACATCACTGAGCGCATTAGGTTAGCGTTGTTAAATCGAGCTCAAATTTTGTCTATCTCAATATATGGAAAGGGGAATCGTTTTGTGGGGTTAAGACCAAAAAAATTCCGACATTTGTATGCCCCCATATAAGATCCGGTCACTCTAATACACACACAAGCTTTTCGTGATGTGGTAAAATATAATGTTTGTCTACAGAATCACTACAGTTGCTCTGTTTTATAACGAACAACAAAACAATATAAAATGTCCGTTATTTTGTTGAAAAAAATAACGAACGCTATTAAGGATTGTGTTCATATACACAAACACTAAAACAATAGTTATCGCTGTAAGGTGTATAAGCCGTACGCATTATTTATGTTCTGCTTATTTTCAAACTCTGATTAAAACTACTAAAAGTACCAAAACGAATATGAAGTTTTATGGATCTTAGATGGATATTTCTAAGTAGTATAAAGGGAATAACAAACCTTAAATAACGTCTATGGACTTTAGTGGCTGTGATGGATATTAAAAAATAGTAAAATAAATTTCCATTTTATTATAGTCTCGTAAACTGTTTTTATTAAACGAATAATCAACCTAAATTAAATTAAGTTTATTCAAACGTTTTACAACGTATTTGTTTTAAAACAATAAAATCCATATGCTGTAAAATAAATTAATAAAAAAAGATCCTTAAAAAAGCTAAAAAAAAACTACAAAATCAATTCAAAAAATTGGATAGTCAAACAAAAGAAACAAATACGAAACGAAAAAAAAAAAAAAAAAAAAAACTGTACAATCTTGATAACAATTTCCTCGTAAAGTTTGTCAGAAAAAAGCTTTTGTTTTTAGAGTTTTTCCCTAAAAATTTACAACTTTGTTTTGAATGGCCAAACGCTATAAAATGCAGTTTTAACGACTATTTCCTTTCAGATTCTTTGATAAATTTTTAATAAATTTTATTTGATTTTTCTTTCATTTAGATTGATCCCCTGAGTGCTGTCAATTTTTAAAAGGGTCAAATGGATCAAAAAAAAAAAAAATGTTTTTTCTAGGTTTGACTGGCAGTTTAATTTAGAAAAATACGAAAAAATGTTTTCGCCAAAGGGTGTTGGCGATTTCAACTGGTTAAACTGATAAAAGTTACAAATTAGCTAAAGAAAAGCGATAAAAATTTTAGTACCAAAAACAAAACAAAAAAAAAAAACATAAACAATTTCAATTTATTTGCTAAAGTTAAAAAATGTACAACAAAAAAAAAAAAAGTACTATAAAAATTCAGCAAAAATAAAACTAGAAACAATAAAACCACAGGAAACTGTTTCTAACATAAACAAGTAAAATTACTATATTCGGCTATTCTGTACCTAATAACCTCTTTATACTTAATATACAATTGCTCCCCCAGCTCATATGGCATGGCGCTATCCAAACAAAATTCTTATTCCGTGCTCATTTTTGAATTAAATAATGTGTCGATTTCACTGATTTTTAAAACTTAACAAATTCCTCAAACCCCTTCCTCCACGGGGGTGTAGGCATCATCTTGAGCACATTATTTTACAATTTAGTGTTGCATCCTCAGTGGCATAATCGGATGCACGAAAAAGATCCGAAATGACAAGGTTTTTGAAGTCTTTATGAAACTGAAGGCTCACAAAAGATCCTGACTATCTGTTGCTACGGGAGTCGGTAGCCCCCAGACAGTTAGCTTAAGCTCCCGATGGCATACTCTCTTAGGGCGGGGTGTCTTCGGTCTTAAGGTACATTCTGTGGGAGGAACTTTCTATGAGATGTTGAAATGGTTTGCGTTGTTATGATGGTAGAATAAAGATTTAGCAGTCTGTTAGTAGAGAGTCAGTCTAGGGACTGGCTTTAGACCAGTGATGTTTTTAAAGTAGAAAGAAGATGAAAAGTTTGGGTATCAAAGTGCATTGGTGTTACTGCATTTTTGATTACTTCCATGATGTGTGTTTTTTGCAGGATGATGCTTTAACACGTGCAGTGATTTCCGAAAAGTTAAAAAAATTTGCTAAAGAAACTGCAGAAAGCTGCCAAAATTTCAAAGATTTTTTTTTTTTAACTCTAAGGTTTTGAAGAAAAAGAAAAACGCAGTAAAATCTACAGCAATAAATAAAAACTTAACAATTTTTATAAAACACATTTTCTATAAAATAAAAACTGTAAGAGCCATATAGTCTTCCAATATATACCTTGTAAACCACAAGATTTTCTAAAGAAAATCTGCACAAAAAAATCTGTTTTATTTTCAACTTAATTGTCGCGGCACTTTTTTTAGAGGTGCCAGCCAGTTTTGAAAAACTTTCTAAAGCAATTAATTATATTCCAGGAAATCGAATAAAATTGAAATCGATGCAGATCCTCGGTTAAATTTTTGTTAACAAGGATTCGTTTAAATTTGCTTAATTCCCATTTCATACTATTGATAAACTGAAATTTATTCTTGATGGGATAAGCTATTCCTTTGCGCATTTCAATGGCTGCTTAGGCCAGATCCTTAGGAAACTTCATTCAAAGATTTCAGAAAAACTAAAGATATTATACAAATAAAACTGTTAAGTGAATAAGAATTATAAACACCAGTTATACTTGTAACAATATCACGCTTAAACAAAAACAACAACAATAAACAGTGAGTTTATCTTTTCTTACAGTCCCGACTTCAATTGGTTATTTTTTTAGAACCACATTTAGAGTTGACAAAAAATCAATGAAAAATACTCTAAATGCTTGGTGATTTTATTAAACGTATTATTTTGCGCCAAAATCAGCCATATCTCAAATGTCAATATCGAGCCGATTGAATGATACGATTTAATTAAGAAATTGGCAGTCGTGTAAAAACAAGTAACCCACATTCGGAGAGTGCATGGTTTACGCATTTGTAAATGCTGATGAATAAAAATATGAAAAAATACGTATGGAATCTGCCGTTTATCGTGATTCACATTATTTGTCACAAAGCCAACCACATCTTAAAAGCGACAAAAAATTCCAACAAACACACAGTCAAACCTTTGATATGAAATGACTTTTAAACATTTAAATTCAAATTGATAATGATTTGAAAACAAATATTTGACATCAAACGTTTTATCAATTCGATGTCAAATTGGTATCAAATGTTAAATCCAATTCAAACTAAAGTTGGCATTACTTAAGCGAAAAATAAATGTAAACATTAAAAATGGCGGTTAAAGTTCAATTTTTACTTCGTGGTTAAATGTGTTTTACAAGTTACTAAAGTTGGCATTACTAAAGCGAAAAATAAATGTAAACATTAAAAACTGCGATTAAAGTTAAAATTTTACTTCGTGGTTAAATGTGTTTTACAACATCTTGTGAAAAATGATAATTATTTGTGAGTGAACAAATAAAACGGGAAAGTTTGTTGTATGATCACGGTGCTACAATCCTTAAAAAAGAAGGAAGCCAAGAATTAGAGGACGAAAAGAACATTATTTCATCTTTTAGCTATGGTGCCGTGCCGAATGCTTATCTTACAGTTTATTTAAATAAAGAATGAATTTAAATTAAAAAAATAAAATATTTTTTTTTTTATGTTCCACATTGTGTTATAATCCAGATTTGAAAAACCATTTGAGAATTACGTTTGAAAGCAAGTTAAAAATAAAGGCGTTTTGCAATTTGAAAATAATTTCCCATTTCTGTTGAGAACGCTATAATTTTCAAATGATTTTCAAATCACTATCAAACGTTTGATTTCAAATCATTTTTAATTTGAAATCAAATCTCCGTGTTTTTTGGGGTTACACATTGTATTAAAATCCACATTAAAAATACATTTGAGAATAACGTTTGAAAGCAAGTTGAAATTAAAGGTGTTTTTCAATTTGAAAATAATTTCCCATTTCTGTTGAGAACGCTATGATTTTCAAATCACTATCAAGCGTTTGTCGTTTGAGAAAACGTTTGATTTCAAATAATTTTTAATTTGAAATCAAATCTCCGTGTTTGTTGGGGTTACACATTGTATTAAAATCCACATTTAAAATACATTTGAGAATAACGTTTGAAAGCAAGTTGAAAATAAAGGCGTTTTTCAATTTGAAAATAATTTCCCCTTTTTGTTGAGAATGCCATGATTTTTAAGTGAATTTCAAGTCACTTCAAACGTTTGTCATTTGAGAAAACGTTTGATTTCAAATCATTTTTAATTTGAAATCAAACCTCCATGTCTGTTGGGATGTGAAACATTATGCGTTGCAACATGTTATTTAGTTTTTAAGTATTTAATCAGTAAGAAATCTAAAATAAAAAATATTTTTATATTAAAACAGTAGAATTTTCTAAGGAATTGAATTTAACCGATTAATTCACAAAATTGGTCGAAATATTCGTTATTCCAAATTGGCTATTTTCATTATTCGATTAAATAATGGCGAAAAATTCCTCAATTAATCGTTTTTCGTGTATACTCTAGTGCTAAAGACTTTCTTGTACTGATAACGTTAAAGGCGGATTCATCCATGCATTTCGAACTATATTTTTGTTCGGTTTACAGCTGTAACGATTACACAAAATGGCAGCACAACTAATAAACTACTTATGTTGAATTGTTTTCTAAAAGTGTGTTAGAGGAAATGGTAAAAACAGGAAAGTGATTTTATTATTTTTAATTATAATTAAATTTTTTATGTTATTATTCACAATTGTTGTTATGTAAATGCAAAAACACTATATGATGTGGCAGCTCAATGCAACATTTTTGTACAAATTGAAAAAAGTGGCATCTTAGTTCATTTTATTCTGAAGAAGAATTAAATTTAAATCAATTCATGAAAAAACTTGCCGAACAAAATAATTTCTCACCCTATCGCAAAGCTAAGACGACAAACTTAATATAAAAAAATTTTCTTAGGACACAATTATTGTTCGGAACGCATCGAGCTTAAGAGTTTCTTACTGCCTGTTTTTAGAGAACGAAAACAAGTGAGTGAGTGAGAAATTATATTTATTTTTGTTTTCAATATAATTTCTCACTCACTCACTTGTTTTCGTTTTCTAAAAACAGGCAGTTAATTGATTTTCTATGAAATCCCACGAATTGTACACAAACTTGGCATTCCTTTAAAATGTTTTCTTTAGAATCCCTGCGGGAAATTTGTGTCAATTGGTCCAACAGACTGGTCCTGGGAGTTGTGAAAATAGAACAGGTACAAAAAGAAAGAACTCATGACCATTGCAAGGAGAACCAATCATGAAACTGGATTATGAAGAACAAAAATGTAGAAAAAGTTATGAATTACAGTACAGTCTTCAACGGTGGTGTGACACTTTTTTGGGACTTTCTAACATTTGGTTCTTCAATTTGTTTCTAGGACTAGTTTTATTGAAATAATACAACATCGTATTGAAATAATACTACATTTTAGTAACTGTCACTAAACACGTCCATTGAGAATAGATTTGTGACTGGTCAAATGGTGTCAATTGACCCCCTCCAATGACAACCCCGTGTAAAAGTGATAGGTCTTATTCATATAAAGTGTTAGAACTAGAACCGGTCCCTACCACCAAAGACCTATCACGGGACTATTTTGGTGTCAGTTCGCTTCCCTCTAGGGATATTAAGATTTTCTTTTATATTTTTTTTTGGGTCTAAACATGAATTTCATGATTAAAAATTTGATTTTTGTCTTCAAAATGCATTTCCTGCTCACATATGCTTTTTTAGGATGAAATGTTCATTTAACTTTAAAATATGCATCGTTTATGCTAGAATATGCATTTATGTTAATATATGCTTTTGTATGCTTAGACATAAACTGTTATTAACAAAATATATTAATAAACGTTTTATGCTTAAATATAAATCTAATGCTTAAATATGTTTTTATGCTAAAATATGTTTCTTTGCTAAAATATGCTTTTGTGTGGTAAAATATAAATTCTTACAAAGGAAAATTAAGACCGTTTCAATATTCCTCTTTTCACTTTAACCTCCTTTAGCCTTTATAAATTTAACTTTTCTGTATCACTTAACTCTTAACATGTCCATCAATCATTTTCTACTTTAATTCTAACACATTTTCTACTTTCAGTTTCGTTTGAATTTAAGATAAATAAATGATCTTAAATCACAATGCTGTCACATTAAAATATTATCATATTACATGCATTCAATTCAACATCTTTGCTCAAGCAAATACATATTTTTACACACAAAGGACTCTTCTAGTAAAGAAAATTTAAAATTTATTGTTGAAAAGAAAGAAACAGAGAGTCTTCCCTTAAAAAATCCTTAAGCTGTGCTTTACTTTTTGCTACGTGTTTTGCATATTGTTTAGTAAAAAGAATTCTTTGCTTTTTTACTCTTCTGTTTTGTTCTATATGGGTTTCGTTTTTTCTTTTTTTTAATTCGTTTGTCGTGTTAATAACTTAAGGAAAGAAAAAAAAAATAAACAATGACGTTATCCAGAGAAAAAAAAGGCAAAAAAAAACAACATGACAAATAAACGATAAAGTTTCTTAAAGATAAAGCAGTCATCATTCACTCAGTGTACTGAAGTCAAATTATGATGTATGGCAGAAGAGTATTAATGTGTTTAAGGGGTTTTGTTGGTTTGTCTCTTCGTTGAAGGACATAAAGTATGCATGTGTGGCTTTGTTTAAAGGGAAAAGATATTTGTCTGTTTTGAAAATCTGGGGGTTTTTACAAATATTATTGATAAATCCTTTATTTAATGATTGTTTTCTACGTTTCTTTCTAGGAAAGAATGTCCTTTATCATCATAAATATAATTTATTTGTTAGACTATAAAATTTTAATGGACTTATGATACTTTATTATTTTCATATGTATAAAAAGAAAAGAGTTTTTTTTTATTTGCTAATATTGTACATATAAAGACATTATCAACATATTGATTGACAATTTTTTGAAACCAAAATAAAATATTTATGAGAACATCTGTATCCATTTACCACAGCTTTAGTTAAAGCTATTTATATTTGAATATACCCTAGGGGAAAGGGAACTAACCACAAACTTGTTACGTGACAGTTCTAAAGTGGTAGTAACCAGTTCTAGTTCTAATACTTTATATGAAAGAGACTTTTCACTTAAACATGGCGATGTCCTAGGATTGGGTTTATTTACACTTTTTTCACACTTTGTAACAGGTCATTAAAATAACCTAAATTGACACATTTAATTCAATTTTAAATAATGTCTGTCGCAGCTATTGTCCTGAGTGTTTGTATGATAGATATCTTTCATATAAACCCAGTTGGCCAGGTTACAGGAAATCGTCGTGCACGACAGTTTGAGCGACGTTGTCTTGCAAGTTGTCTTCTATTTAGCTTTATATGGGACAGTATGAGCGACTTTATCTTATAAGTTGTCCTCTATTAAACTCTATGTGGGACAGTATGAGCGACACTGTCTTATAAGTTTTCTTGTAGAAAAGCTACTAACGACAAAGTTTTCTTGAATGCTATTCCATCACTTGCTTGGTTTTCTTAAAATTCTTACACTTTTGTTTTTTTTTTATTTGCTGATTTAAATACCTACAAAAAATTTACAAATTAGTTCTAAACAGTAAAACCAAAAATGATGATGCAATTATTCGCGGGCGGGAAAATTGATTACGTGCAGTTAGTACTTCACTGTCAACTTTTGGATTGCTTATAGGAGTCGAATACTCAACATATAACAGAAATTAAAATTCTAACTATACAAATAAAAAAAAACTGTCTGAATTTAGATAACCATATCGAGCACTAATAGCAAAAATGATGTAACCAACAAAATTTTAGATTTTTGTTTTTTGATGAAAAGCGATAATTTTTGATAATTTGCATCATCTCTAAAAATCTCATATCTCTGGGAAGTACCGTTTCGAAATAAGAGCAAAAGCAATTTCAAACGAAACCCTAAACTTGAAGCAAAAATATTTAAAAAAAAATTTCTCCTGTAAAATTTTATTTTTGTTGGTTACATAATTTTTGCTATTAGGGCTCGATATAATAATTTTTGTCGTGGACGTCGAAATAGACGACATTGTCATGCAGGTACTCGTTAATGATAAAGTAGGCGACATTGTCTTTCTTTGTGTCGTGAACGATTTTCGCGACACTTGTTCGAAAATGTCGTTGACGATAAGTTCTCGCTGTCCCTCACATGTCGAGCAGTAATTAACATTATCGTGCATCAGCCCAGTTGGCCATGTCTTGAAGACATCCTTGACGACGCGTGTACGACCATATAAAATCCTTGAGGACGCGTAGGCGACCGTCCAAGCAAATCGTCAACGACTTTTTCAAACAAATGTCCGCAAAATCGTTCACGACTAATGATCGACATTATCGCTCATATGTCGTTGACGATCATATGGGCGACACAGTCGCTTATGATTATATGGGCGACGCTGTCGTTGACGTTCATATGGGCGACGCTGTCGTTGATGATATATAAGCGACAATATCGCTTATTAGTCGTGAACGATTTTCCGGACAATTGTGTGAAAAAGTCGTCGACGATTTGCTTGGACGGTCGCCTACGCATCCTCAAGGATTTTATATGGTCGTACACGCGTCGTCAAGGATATCTTCAAGACATGGCCAACTGAGTACGTACATGTTTATGTGTGTATGTATTTTTAAAATTTCAACACTTGCTTTAACAACGTTTTCATTTAAATCATCTAAACCCTCACTTTCTTTCACTAAATTTTCAGCAGAAAGTGTTTCACTTACCTTAATTTTATTAATTCTTTTAGAAAAAGCTAACTTTGTGCGTGCTATTTCTCTACGCAAATAGATATCGTGATTGTGACATTTAAGTTATACTTACCAAATTAATTAACAATTCTAAACAAAAAAGCAAATCACAATTGTTAAAAAAATAACAGAGCAAAACTATAACCTTTACCACGCATGTTTTTTTGTTTGTGATTTTTTTCTTTTGTCGTTATTGTCCCGTTATTTTTAAATTAATAGTTGAAGCAAATTTTAGGTATTGTCTTTCATCTTTTATTTTTCGCTTATGTTGTCCTCAATCAAGGCTTATTGAAGACAATACGACCGACAATTGCATGCATTTTTCGTCAATGTGGTTTGAAACACGACAAAATGCATGCAGTGGTCGCTTTTGTTGCATTTTGTCGTCAATGCATTTTGTCGTCAATGTGGTTTGAAACACGACAACATGCATGCAATGGTCGCTTATGTTGTCCTCATTAAAGTATTATTCAAGGCTGCAGCTTGATTTATAGTTTCAAGAAAATACTTACAATACTCCCCTAAATGAAATGTCACTAGTGAATCTGTAGTGATTCACTATTGACACAGTCACCAGTACTAGTGGCTTATTATACCCCAGGCAATGTTATTTACAATAGACATTTAACATGTGCGTCTCATTGGAAATCTACTACTGACGTTGTTACTACTGACTACGTACGGACTAGGTAGTTCCTTTGGGAACATATGTACACATTGGAACCAGAGAATCGCTAGTACATTTTAGTATACATTTGTTCCTAAACAAAATATTCGCAATAATAATGGCCCTCCATGGAATAATCGTTATTTGTCTAAATTGAAAAACAGAAAAAACAAACTTTTTAAAAAATATAAGAAATCCGGCTCATCTATTGATTTTACGAATTATTGTATTATACGATTTAATTAAAATATGGCAAGTAAACTAGCATATAAAAGTTATTTAAGTCATATGAGAATTAAATTGAAAACCAACCCTAGATCGTTCTATAATTTTATTAACAGTAAGCGTCGTGCAAGTGCTTATCCTAATTATTTGAAATTGGGATCTCGGAGTGCTGGTGATGATGTTTCTATTAGCAACTTTTTTGCTGATTTGTTTGCAACCACGTATTCAAAGAAGTCATCATCTTCTAAATATTATGTACCGCCACAACCCTGTATATACAAAATTGTGACTCTACTAAAAATATGGTACCATCACAACACTGTAGATACAAAATTACAACCTTAGTTTTTTAATGCCGTTTTTAAATAAGATGCAAAACCGGTACAACACCCTAAATACAAATATACGACTTTAGTTTTTTAAAGTCGTATTTACCTTAAAACTATACCGCTACAACACTGTTTATACAAGAATTAAACCATAATTTTCTAATACCGTGTTTATAATAATTCTATACCGCTACAACGCTGTATATACAAAAATTTAGTCTTATTAATTTAATAGTGTCGTATTAAAATGAAAACACAAAAACTATTTAAGGTTAGAAAATAAACAAATTTTTGCTTGTTTATTAGCGAATTTATATCTGTAACAATATTGAAAATAAGAGTCGGAAGATGGTTGTGACTACGTTGTAAATTCGTGAATCCATCATTGTAAATTTAAATTTACAGTACTGTGACAACACTAAAAAGAAGAGTTGGAAGACGCACATTTGGCGTTATCATTTTAATATTGTGCCAACATTGTAAATTTGGTAAACAGTGCGTTGTATTGATGTTGATAGTACCCCCTGCAACGCCGGTACAGCGTCGTGGTGGTTGTCTTTTTCTGCCTGGGATATCTCATTCTTCAGGTATCAAATTTTTATTTATTGACACTGAAACGGTACTATCCAATTTAAAGTCTCTGCAGTGCCCTATTAATCCCGGACCGGATGGTATACTTAACTGTATTTTAAAAATATTGTGCAGAATACTTATGCATTCCTCTTACAACTATCTTTAATAAATCAATTGAACTCGGCCACTTACCGCCTGAATGGAAAAAATCATATATTACTTCGTTGTTTAAAAGCGGAAGTAAACTGGAAATATCGAATTATAGAGGAATTGCAAAGCTGAATGCGACTCCCAAACTTTTAGAAAAGATATTGACTGATAGTTTATATCATCAAATCTCTTCCCTTTTATCACCTTGTCAACATGGTTTTAGGAAATCACGTTCCACTGTTACTTATATTTTACAACTAACAACTATTGTAAATGAAGGTTTTATTAATAATAAACAAACCGACGTTATTTACACGGATTTTAGTACAGCTTTTGTTAAAGTAAACCACGATATTTTATTTTACAAGTTATCACGTATGGGATTTAGCAACAATGCAATACGCTGGCTTAAGTCTTATCTTTTAGATAGAACCCAACAAGCAAAATTTAAGAATGCTACCTAAAAATGTGTCCATGTTCTCTCTGGTGTGCCACAAGGAAGTCATCTTGGTCCCCTTTTATTCACATTATTTATTAATGATCTGCCATCCGTTGTTCAGCACTCCAACATACTCATGTATGCTGATGATGTAAACATTTTTAATTCGCTTAACAATATTATTGAGCCATCCTCTTTGAGGGATGACATTGAACTTTTCTCTCAATGGTGTAATTACAACTTTTTGGATTTAAAATGTAAACACATGTCATTTTTCCGCTTTTTAAAACTTGATACTAGTTATTATCTAAATGAAACATTACTGGATAAAGTTTACAATATTAATGATCTCGTTATTCTATTAGATCATAAACTAAAATTCTGTGATCACATTTCATTGATGGTAAATAAGGCTAATGGAGTACTTGGCTTTATGAAACGTTGGTCGAAAGAATTTTCTGACCCATATATCACTAAACATCTATATACGTCTCTGGTTCGCCCTATTCGGGAATATGGATCAATTGTATGGGATTCTTACTTTAATACATATATCAACAGCATTGAATATGTACAGAAACAGTTCCTTTTATTTTGTTTAAGAGGTCATGGAAATGTATTACCTTCATATGAAAGCAGACTTGGTCTTATTAAGTTACCGACGTTAAAACGTCGAAGGACAATGCTTAGTATTTTGTTTTAAATGGGTCTTATACGCGGTGATGTCGATTCCGATTTCTTGTTGAGTAAAATTAGCTTAAATGTTCCAGCTAGACCTACACGAAACTTTCAGCTGTTAAGTTTAAGGTACTATCGTTCTGTTTATGCTAACAACGACTCCTTTCGTCAAGTTTGCGTTAAATTTAATAGTCTATATCATCTAATTGACTTTTCTGATAGTAACGATGTTTTAAAAAGAAAAATTATTGTTTATTTAAATTAATTAATAAAATAATTCTTTATTTATTGTACTCTTATTTAAACACTTGTGTATGTAAGGATTTTTAATCTATAGACTGAAATAAATAAATAAAATAAAAAAAAAGTAATCTACAATTTTTGTAAGAATACGAAATCATCGCAATCTTTTTTATTAATTCTTCAACTTTTATAGGAATTGTACTTCTCATTTGTCATTGATAAACTTTTTTTTTGTATTTAAGCCAATGGTGGGCGCTCCATAGCACAATTGTGCTGAGAGGTTTCACACGTATTCTTAGCCTCTTTATTTTAGTTTTCGATGAGACAGCATCGAATGCACATGAAGGGGATGCTTACACATTTTCCTTTATTTTTTTCAAGAGAATTTACCCAGCAAAAACACGTGTTTTTTTAAAACTAGTTCATTTTTAATTGAACCTTCGTTTTACATCTATTAATCTGGTTTTAACTTTTTTCTCTGCAATTTTAACTATTAAAAAAATGTTTTATTTTACTTAAAATGCGTAAAATATTAAATAAGGAATAATAATGCACCATTATATTTCAAACGCTTGGCTTTGTGTTTGGTGGGTACTTCTGCCATCTCACTAATACTAATAAGCATCAATGCAAGTACAGTTTTAGTTGTGCCCACTTCTGATTTAAGCAAAATATTGTGGCAAATGTAATGTAGTGTGGACACTTCGTTGATAGTGTCACCAATATAGTCGACAAAACTGGTGACTTGGAGACACTTGCACCCAGGTTTCCTTCAGGTTCACAACGATTCAAAGCATTTAGCTCATCCATTTACCGTTTTAACACAACAGATAAAACACACAACTTAAAAATCAGCGCTGCCAAATAAAAAAAAAAAATCGTCCACTTCATACATGTAATTTTAGTAAACTGTAATTGCCAAATCGTCACTTTGCTATTTCGGGGACAAATTTGGCAGCCTCGCATTTTGCTTCGCCTATACATATTGAGTTGAGTAGATTTTAAATCAAACACTACAAATGTTGCTAAGTATGAGTACGAGAATTAAATGAAACTTTTGAGTGAATATGTGTTTGAATAACATTGGAATAAGTATGAGTGCGTATAAGTACAAGAGTTTATGAGTCATGATTTAGCTCTACTCACTTTTTCACTACTCATTGCTGATCTCTGTCGTGCATCCGTCTTCGAGGATGTTTTAAAAACAGTGGCCAACTGGGAAGTAATGCAACCAGAGAGAATCAGCCCCTTTCCTTTTGTGTCAATTACATTTCCTCTAAAGCAGTGATGTCAATTATGATTGTGTTGGTGAGATTACTCTTATCTCTTACATGCCCAGCGGGCGAAATATGCGGTTGCGAGGCCTATTGCGAGGCCTTATTAAAGACCTTTTCTAAGGGTCATCTATGTTCGATTAAATTGTTGGGAATCAGGTAAGGTATTAAAACTTACAAAACATTTTCATGAAAGGGCGATGCAAACACCAGGGCCAGCATTATGCGAGGAAATATAGTTCATGCTTTCCATTCATTTTTCATCAGACCATTTAAAGTTAACTTACATTTATTGCTATGAAGACTTAAAAGCAATAAATAATAATACAATTATCGAAAAATGTTGAGTTATGGACAGACACAATCAGTTATTATTTAAATAAATTTAATTTGGAACCTCAGAAACTTTGCTTATTTTTTGGAAAAATTGCGCAGTTCACAATATTTGAAGTCTTTTTACAACCTAATACAATTCTTTCCAATATTTTTCGTTTTTTGCTCAACATACCTTTGCGAATTCTAACAATGAAAATTCATTTGCTCATACTAATGCAAATATTAAGTTTAAAAATATTCTGTAAGTATTTACCACCATTATAAAAAGAGAAGATTTTACTAGCCTATAATAAATACTTTTATTTACCAATAATATCTTCTAAATTTATATTGCAGTTTCGTAACAACAAAACATTTTTTAGGTTTGCGGATGTTAATTTATTGCGTTGTTTTGAGCAAATGTATTTCAAATCGGAAAATATTTGTTCGCAAAGATATGTTGAGGTGAAAAGGGACAAACATTTGAAGGATTTTTTTTTAATATAGGATATAGCGCCCCGTCTAAATTTTTCCAGAACTCAATAATATTTTCCCTGTCTGGAGGATTAATTTCGCTCCTAAGTATGATTAGTTCCGACTGGATGCTGAATTCATAACTCGCAATGTCGCACTTAAAGGGATTTTGGAATATGTTAAGTAGTGGTTTTATATCCTCAAAATCTTGAAAACGATCTTGAAAGTTGTAAAAAAGGTTTTCAAAAATTGCCAAATACTCAGATTTTTTCAAATATTTCTCCTTGTCATAAATAAGCAAAGTTTTAGAAGTTGGAAAAATCTTCATTATTTATTTCATTTGTTAATAAAAATAATTTGGTTTTAAAATTAAAAACAATCGTATATATGTCACTTAAATTGTTTCCCTTTCCTTGTAGTTCCAAATTTAGCTCATTTAAAATACTGCTTGTATCCGCCAGAAACGCAAGGTCTAAAATGAACTCATAATCATTCAACTGTATTAATTCACATTCGTCTAAATTTTCAGTTTTCCAAAAACGCAACACCTCTTTTCTAAGATCGAATAACCTGTTTAGACAATCACCCCGACTAAGCCAACGAACTTCCGTAAACATTTTAAAGTCGTGGTGATTGGCGTTTACGTTTTTAAGAAAACTTACAAATTTTCTGTGCGTTAATGAATGATGACCCCCCCGTATTCTATTGATTATCCGCTCTGCAGTCTTAATAGCGGCATGATCACTTATACATTTTGAGGCAAGCATGGACTGATGAATTATGCAATGGAAAGCATGTACATCAATTCCATTTTGCTTAAGCTGTCCTACGAAACCTTCATACTTCCCGGCCATAACGTTTGCACCATCCGTGCAAACTCCTGCTAATTTTGAAGCTTGTGTAACAGATATCAGGTTTTCAAAGACTACGTCGTATAATACCTTACCTGTTACATTACCGTAAAACGTTTTAAGTGAGTACATAGTTTCAAAAACATTGTACTCACTATCTATGCATCGAACACAAATGACCAATTGGCAAAGATCATTAATGTCGGTGCTTTCGTCGAGGCAAAAAGAAAAATATTTACAATTTTTTAACTTTTCCCTAATCATAGATTGTATATGTGCAGCTAAAATTGATGTGCGCTTGACGACACTATTTCGGCTCATGGGAAGCGTTTTTATTACGCTGCAATCGATTTTCAGTTTTTCCAAAACTGCATTGAAAAGCTTTTTTATAAATGCCCCATCGGAAAATGGTCTTCCCTGTTTTACTATTTCCAAAGTTAGTAAATTTGATATTTCTATTTTTAACTCTTCTATCCTATCTTCATGCTCTTCTTCTTGTGATACCCAACTTTTCAAGCTATCCAAATAAACCTTTTTTTTAATCTTATATTGGTTTTCCCTTTCTTTTACTTCATATTGTTTAATATCATTATGGAAATGATCATAATGCCTTTTCAAAGTATACAATCTCTTAAGTTCAAATGTTTTAAAACATAAGAGACACTGAAAATAATTAAATGCATTTTTTATCATAAAATATTTTTTATATGGCATCATTTATCTTTTTTTTAATAAACTCACCCGCTTGCACGTCCGTTATCGCTGTCTACAAGACTATTAAATGAAATTCTAATTTGAAGTTTACAGGTATACACAATTGTACATAGAAATGGACTTCCCTGGTCTATTTATTCAAAAATAAAATGAATTACATTAGAATTATAACGTGAAAAAGTTATTTTAGTAAAAAGTTAGGGTATTCATAGTGGTAAGTAAAATAGAAAGGGCATTCACGGTGTTGGGTTACTCATACTTCAAACATCTGTGCATACATTTTAATTCTAGCTAATGGTATATCATAACTTTTTACAAAATACCAAATGCGCACCTGAGTTTGCCTGCAAAAATGTATAAAGTCATTATAACAGGTCAAAGTTACGTTAAATAAATACCATAAAGTAGTAAGGTTTACTCTTTAGACTCGGTCATATAATTGTAGCATAAAAAAGTAAGCAATAAAAATAGTGCGAAACAATAAAGTTTCATTAATACATCAATAAAACACATCTTCTTACCCAAAAATTTTACCTGCTGTCACATTTGCTTTTATGTGTATAGGTTTACAAATAAATTGTAGCAAAACAAGACTTTTTTAACTTGTTTTTTAAATATTTTTACCTACTTAAGAAAAGAGTTTTCAAAAAAAAAAAAAACCCACCGACGCGATTGGTACAGAAACAAAAATATTTTTACAATCACAAAATACCAACAAATTCTTGTGGCTTTTTCTTTTCTTAATAATTTCTGCATTTAGGTACGTCTTTTTAACGAAAGAAAAAGGGACCCTGTACAGGCATCAACGAATTTTTTTCACAAACAAAACACATATCGTTAGCTTAAATGCAAAACAATTATTTTGAAAATTTGAAATTTTTGTTGATTAGGATTCACTTTACATATATATTTTTATAAAATTTTAAAATTCTATCTTAGAAAATAACCACAATTGCACAATTGTGCAAAGAAATGGAAATCCCTGTTTTAAAATCATTGTACAATGTCAAAAACAGAAATAAAACAAAACAAAAACATAGATAATAAATAAAATAAAAAAGATAATAAAACAAAAAAAAAAGATGTACCTACATACAGTTATTGTATATTTATTTATATACATAAATATATTTAGAGGCCTCAAAACAGGCCTTGCAATATTTGCGATATTTCCCGCTGAATGAGAGTGTTTCTCAGTAAACAATTATATTTTACGCTCGCAAAATAAAAGAGCGTAAGCGTACATGTGAAGTAATTTGCACAATTGTGCAAGGCGCTGACATCCCTGCTCTAAAGTAAAAAATTTTTTTGTAATTTTGTGTTCAATGGCATAGACAAAATGAATGACAGAATCTTTTCTCTAAAATGCCATTTAAGTTATTAAATACACAAACCATTTCGAAAAGATACGCCATCTGCTGTGCATCCCCTATATTAAAGTTATACAGCAAATGTTGAATTTCTTTTATATTTTCAATAACTTTAATAAATTACTAAATTATTTGTAAATATTTAAAAATTTCTTTTCATACAATCTTAACTTCTTGTTTTATTTTTTCAATCAAATATTGCTTTAACGCTTTTTTCCTTTTGAAAACAATCCTTATTAATGAAACGCTGAAAACAAGTGAAATAAATACATAAATGAAATAAATTAAGAAATTGTAACAACACTGCTAAAGCCATAACTCGATAGAGCAAAATTATATTTATTATGGATGAAAAGCTTTAGTGCATGAAAGTGCAATTAAACATTTGGTTTTGGAATGCAGAATAATTATTTGCATTTTCATTAAAGAAATAATAAATTAATGAAAAAATTTAAGATGGGAAAGAAAGAAAATGATCGAAGACTATTAATTCAGTATTTAAAATTAAACGCAATTTCGGCTCTCAAAAATATATTTTTTGTATGAAACATTGCAGTAAGTCTTTACTGCCTGTTCATCTATTTTCAAACGAAGATATCATTCGCTTAACTTTCATGTAAAACAAAAACAAAATTTTTATAAATATTAGTTGAGCGAACCTAATCATCCTTCCATATCGATAAACAAGTCATTCAAATTTTATGAAGAACGCCTTGGGAGCCAAACGATTTTTTGTAGAAATCCTAGGGAGCCTCTTTAATTTCATAGAAATTCTTGGGAACCATACCATTTTCTATAGAAATCATAAAAACGCAAAGCATTTCTTAAAGAAAACATTGGGAGCCACTAGATTTTCTATAAATACGTTAGGAACCACAATATTTTTCATAGAAAACTTTGAGAGCCATATGATTTTGTATGTAAATCATTGAGAGACACAAGACTTTGTTAAAAAACCTTTAGTGCTAGAAAAATTTTAAAAGCCACAAGATTCCTATAGAAAATCTAGAAAGTTACAAGAACTTTTTTTGGAAATTCTAGTGTGGTTTCTTCAGAAAAAGCTTAAGAGAAATTTTATTTTTTATAGAAATCGTAAAACGAGTATATGTTAATTTTAAAAACATACGACGATACAGGAGTTTCTTAGGAAAACCCAGAAAGCTACAATATTTATTATAGAAATCCTAAAAAGCCAGAAGATTTTTTGTAGAAAATCCGGATTTTTTACAGAAAACCTTAACATCCACGAGATTTTCCAAAAAAAAAAAAACCTGAAGAGACACCAGATTTTTCTATAGAGGTCTTTCTCTAAAAAACCTTGGTAGCATTTAGAATTCAATGGATAAACTTGGTAGCTAATAAATGCTGTATAGAAAATCGGGATAGCCCCAAGATTTTCTAAAGAGAACCTTAAGAGATGGTCTTTGGAGGGCTTTGGTAGTCACATGATTTCTTAAAACAACAATTCAAAGCTACAAATTTTTTAGTAAAAGACCTTAAGTTGTTTTACAGGACTCCATGGGAGCTACAACATTTTCTAGAGAAAAAACTTAACAAACCAGATTTTTTTTTGATTGCAGTCTTTCTTTAAAAAACTGTGGTAGCTTTAAGATTAAATGAATAAACTTGGTAGCTATGAAATCCTTTTGGCCACAAGATTTTCTTTAAAAAACCTTTGATGCCAGAAGATTTTCTATAGAAAACCTAGGGAGCCGCAAGATTTCTTATAGAAATCCCAGAGAGCCAGAAGATTTTCCTAATTAAGTCTTTGTGAAAAATCCAGAGAGACACTATATTTTCTACAGAAAACCTTAACAGCTACAAGAATTTTCCTGTAGAGAGAGACACTAAATTGTTTAAAAAAGTCTTTTTTTAAAAACCCATGGTAGCCATGTGATTTCAATAGATAAACTTGGTTGGTAAAAAATGTTGTATAGAAAATCGTAGAAGACCCACGATTTTCCTAAGAAAACCTTTAGGGAATTTCTATTGAGGGCTTTGGTAGCCCAAGGATTTTTTATAAAAAAACAATTCGAAACTACAAAATTTTAAATAAAAGTCCTTGAGGTATTTTACAGGAAACCTTGGGAGCTACACTATTTTCTAGGGAAAACTAGATTATTCTATAGAAGTCTTTCTTTAAAAAACCTTGGTAGCCATACGGTTTTAATGGATAAACGTCGCAGCTATTAAATCCTGGTAGCCTCAAAAAGTCTTAAGGATTT